>JAPVLO010000017.1:0-10000000 GCA_027257055.1 Cephalopachus bancanus | reverse complement strand
CATAAAAGCTTTGAAACTCTAAAGACAAAGATATTATCTTATGAGCTGCCAGAAAGAAAAGGGTGATGAATTGTGAAGATAAATAATTTTGAATCTCAATACCAAGATCATGCTGAAAGAAGAATCTGGGAGAAACTAAATAAAGATAATTGAATTTACATTGCTATAACTTGGCCAAAATGATTTTTTTTTACTTCAAAGGCAAGAAGTGAGTATATTTTAAACTTAGAGAACAAAATAATTTGTCAACTGATAATCTCTGTTGTAAAGCTTAAAGCAAGAGAAGATTTAGAACTTAAAGAGCAAACGGGTTTAGGGAATATAATTGGCTTTAAATGTTAGCATAGAATTAGTTAAACTAGGCAATCTAGTATAACAATGTATACACTTTTCATCAAAAAAAATTTGTAAACAAAATATAATAGCAAAAGTTGTGTAAGGATTAGAAAGTAGTATTGAGCTACTTTCTTAGTCTTCCTTAGTATAAATTGAAGTATTTACTTCAAAAAAAGTAAACAAAAGTATTAAAAGTTACTTTAAAATGATTTGTTAAAGTGTTAGAGAGTATTAGATGACACACTATAGTATATTTTAGAAATCATAAAGCAAAAAATAAAATTTTGAAAAATAAAAAAATAAAAACTGAAAATGTGTATACACTGCTTCCATGTTTATACATATTCCATCAACTTCTGAACTTAAGTAGATATTCTAGTTTCAGAAAAATAAGGAATTCAATTTAATTAAATACCAAATAAATTTTTAAATATTTACTTTTATTTATTTATTTATTTAGAGCCAGAGTCTCACTCTGTCTCCCAGACTGGAGTACACTGGCATGATTACTGCTCACCACAGCCTCAAACTTCTGGGTTTAGGTGATCCTTCTGCCCCAGCCTTCTGAGTATCTTGGGATTACAAGTGCACACTACTTCGCCCTTCTAATTTTTTTCTTTTCTTTTGTAGACACAAGGTCTCCTTATGTTCAGTCTGGTCTCGAACTCCTGGGCTCAAGTAATCCTTCGGCTTCAGCTTCCCATACTGCTGAGATTACAGGCGTGAACCATTGTACTCAGCACCAAGTAAATTTATACAAAGGAAATAAGAGTAGTGAAAGGAAAATTGCCAAGATTGTTGAGAATTTTACATATATGCATATATAATATTAAGTGTAAGTATGCACATATAAGCGTAAATATAAATGACCTTAATTTCCATATAGATATATATGTGGTGACCCACTAGATTAAGATAATAAGATTTAAAATGACTTTGTTTTTAAGGCAGAGACACAAGTGGTCTGGAAACAAAAGAATAATCTAAAACTTATCAGGTTTGTATGGATACCTGACAAGTATGCATTTCAAATTGTGGAATCAGATAACACATGTGCAACAGAAAAATTAATGAAAATAATGTAAAATTACTCTAAAGAATATATAATATACATTAAGAGCTAACAAAAAACACTAACAAGGAACATATATATCTCAAGCAATTGAAATACCTTAAGGTAATTGTAAGCAAAGCAAATAGAATTATTTCTAGATAGAATTTCAATCCCAAATTCTATTTGATTGATTTACTTGGATTATTAGACCAATATGTCAAGAAAATGAAATAGAAAGAGTGAGCCTCGCCGGGCTCGGTAGCTCAGCCAGTAATACCAGCGCTTTGGGAGACAGAGGCGAGTGGATTGTCTGAGCCCACGGGTTTGAGACCTGCCTAGGCAACTTGGCAAGACCTCATCTCTACAATAAATCAAAAACTAGCTGGGTGTGGTAGCGTGTGCCTGTAGTTCCAGCTACCTGGAAGGCTGAGGTGGAAGGATCGCCGGAGCCCAGCAGGTCAAGGCTGCGGTGGCCAGCAGTGTGCCACGGCACTCCAGTCTGGGCGACAGAGTAAAACTCCAACTCAAAAAAAAACACAAAAAACAAGAGTGAGCCTGAACTACAAAAAAATATTGGCTAGTTAACTCATAATATTATGTTTAGGAAGGAGACATGTGGCTGCATATTATGAAAATAAGTTGGATTCATAAATGATTGAACAAGTGAAACCAAAAAGCTTTGATTAGTTATTGATATAAAAATTAAGGGAAGTTCCTAGGGATAGCCCCAGAACACTTTTTTCTGCTTTATCCATGAAACATTGGAAATAATAATTAAGAAAATTGCATGCATATCAAATTTGAAGATGATAGAATCAGACTCAAAGAGCCATTCATTTGTGCATTTATTCAACATTACACAAGATGAATGAAAGCCTGTTTAGATGAAGCTTAAAAACATTCTCAATATGTTATTGCACTTAGGATTATAAGTTCAAATATATAACTATAAAACTTGTGAAGATGACTTGGACGCCTATCTGAAAGAAATCTTTTATGTTGTAGGCAACAATTAATTCAAAGTCAATGAACTGTGTCTATAGGTATCAGAACACCTAATATGAATATGAGCTTGTAGATTAAAGTGAGAAAAGGATCTACTTTATAGTCTGATAAATGAGTGAATAAAGTACAAACTTGCTAAAATAAATTTTAAAAAATGAATTCAAATGGATTTCCTACAAAGTTTAAAAGAATAATCTTTGTATTGCACAAGCAGTTTCAAATATATATGTGTATTTTGTATACACAGATTTTTAGAAAAGCAGCCAACTTAATACATTAAAATATTACTGCGAGATTATGTACATTTAGTGAAGAAAGGCAAGGCATGTTTATTACATATGCATTTTTTGCACACAATCATGTATCTATTTTAATATTGTTTATTATTATTATCATCATTATTTTTCTACAAGTCTCTTCTAAACTCTATCAACCTGACTATAAGAAACTCTTCTCAATGTTTTGGATGATCTTGCCTTTGTAGAATTCGTGAAAGAAGACAAGGTTGTAAATTGTAAATACAAACAAACAAACAAACAAAAATTAAGAGAAGTTTTTATTGGCCTCCCACAAAATAATGATAGAAACGATAGCAAAGACATTTGTATTAGTTTCCTGTCTACTATAGCAAATTACTTTAAACTTAACTATTCAAAGCCACAGAAATATGTTTTCTTATGTTCTTGGATGCCAGATGTCCAAAATTAGTTTCACTGTGCCTAAATCAAGGTGTTAGCAGAGTTGAATTTCTTCCTATGGCTCTAGGAAAGGACCTGGTAACTGCTGGCATTCCCTGGCTTGTGGCTGAATCACTTCAATCTGTTTCTGTGGTCACATTACCTTCTTCACTTCTACCTTTGTAGTAAACTCTTTCTCTGCAGCCCTCTTATAAAGACACATGTGATTGTATGTAGGGCCTGTCTGACAATCCATCACAAATTCTAACTTTTATCACATCGGCAAAGTCGTTTGTTTTGCTATGTACTAAAGGTAACATTCAGAGATGACAGGGATTAGGAAAGATGTAGAAATCTGTTCAGGGGTCATTATTCAGCCTAACACAATATTCATCTACAACAAGAACAGAATTACCAAGACTTCAGTGTTAATTCAATCAGAAACATCAAATTTATTTGCAAAATTTCTGGTTTTCTGGGAAGTAAAGAAAGAATTAATAAATAAATAGATGTATTCTGGTTTAATTTTTTGAGTGAGTGACTGATAAATTCCTCATGGAATATTTTCTAGGACTTGACAAATTTTAGGAAAATTAAATTAGAAACATATACTAATTTAATTAATGATCAAAATGTTTTAAAATTAATGACAAACCATGAAAACTTTTATAATATAAAATTTTTAATCATCGAAGTCTTTTGGCATAATAGTAAAAACAGTAAAAAAAAAATGACCAATGGAAATAAAGCTAAAATTGGTTGCATGAATCCCAAATATGACCAAAAAGGAATACAGAAAATAGTGTAAGATATGTTCTTTTTTTCTTTTTGAGTTGGAGTCTCACTCTGTCACCTAGGCTGGAGTGCACGTTTACGGCCACCCCAGCGTCTACCTGCTAGGCTCAGGCGATATTTCAGTCTCAGCCTTCCACGTAGCCAGAACTACAGTTGTGTGCTACCATGCCCAGTTAATTTTTTTTTATTTATTGTAGAGACGAGGTCACACCAAGTTGCCCGGGCTGGTCTTGAACCTGTGGGCTCAGTCAATTCACTCGCCTTGATCTCCCAAAATGCTGGGATCACAGGTTGAGCCATCAACCCTGGCCAGATATGTTCTTACGGGTTAATAAATCTGAGTTTAAAGATGAATTAATCGATGCCATTCTTCATTCTATATGCTGAAGAAAACTGCAATGAATTCAACTAAATAGAATCAATTTTGTGAAATTAAAGGAATTAAAAAAACCCAAGAATGCAATATTCATTCCAAATCTAAAGAAGATTCATTAAAGATGGAGGGAATGGTAACATGAAAGCTATAATGGATGAGTGAAAGCATGTCATTCATAAAGTTTCACAGTAAAATTGTGCCAGGGAGACTTTTGGATGCAAGTAATAGAAAACCCTGCCTAGAATGACTTAAGCAATAGCAACATTTAATTATCTTAAATAAAACAAAGTCTGGAGGTTGGCAATATACAGTTAGTACAGCTCAATATTTTTACCAAGAACATTCTTCTACTCCTATGTCTGCAGTTTGTTGCTTTTTTGATCATAGGCATATTGAAATATGGTTTCCAGATGGTTCCAACACCTCCAGACATCATGACTCCATTCAAAGCCAATAATTAGGGGAAAAGTTGATAAAAATGGGTTTTTCCTCAAGTGGATTTTTCTTCCTTTTTTTTTGTTTTTTTTTCCAGCCAAAGGGCAGGGGGGCGGGGTGGGGGGGAAACAATTCCCTGACGTTTTTTTCAGGAAACTTTTTTCTATTTTTTTTTTTTTTTAGATTAGAAAATATAGTTTATCTAGAAAATAAATTGGAAAAAGAGAGAGAGAGAGAAAGGGGATTCACCTCCCCAACGGAGGGGAGGGGAGCAAAGCTTAAGGAAACATGGACAGGAAACTTTTTTTCATAGACTTAATGTTAAGAATTAAGTGATACGGCCACAGCTAGCTGCAGTCTGGCAAAGAAGAATGAAATCTATAGGTTTAGATAGTCATTATTACTCCTGGGCTTTAGCTCTTCTAAACATACCCAATGTGTGTTAGTTCGGGAGAACTGAGTAGAATGTCTATCGATTAAGACCCGGAATGTATGCAGCATATAATGCTATCATATTAATGAAGTTCATGGGGGATATTCTAGGATAATACGATTGTATTTCAACACGTGGATATAAACAGACTGTAATGCTGAAATACACCTATTAAATAAACAAAGTTAAATTAAAATGATGGTGTCCAACAGTTATTTATTCATTTAGCCATTATTTACTGAATATTTATTATGCATCTGACATGATGCTAAATCCTCAATATATACTGTATTAGTGAATGAAGTGGTCTCTGCCAGTAAAACTGAAATTTCCTGGTTGCCCAGTAAAAATAGAATAAGCTCTGGGAAATCTAGAGTACTTTTATGTCACTGATGGTATTGAAAATACCAGCTTCCTTGCAGATCAATCTTAAAGCATTTTTTTCTCCTTGAGACAAGAACTCACTCCGTTGCTCAGGCTGGAGTGTAGTGGTACAATCAGAACTCACTGCATTCTCAAACTCCTGGGATCAAGTGATCTACTCACCTCAGGATCCTGAGTAGCTAGGACCATAGCCACACCACCATGCCTGACTAATTTTTTATTTTTTTGAGATGGGGGTCTTGCTATGCTGTCCCGGCTGGCAATCTTAATGTTTTTAATAACGTCTGTAAAACTAAGAGGTCAATTCTATTAATGTATTTCCATTTTTTCAAAGTTGCATATATTAATTTAATAAAAAACTGAAAGCTGCAAAATAAGAGCAAGTGAATGGTCTATTAAACTATGCATATTTACTGTATTAAAATGTAATATGGGCAGGAACAGGTTATGGTTTTGGACTGTAAACTTATATAGAAACGTATATTTGAAATAAAAGTTATGAAAAAGAAAATAAAAACAATGCCTTGAAACTGACTACAATTTTCCTTACCTCCCAAAGGTCCAAGAACTTTTTATTTTTACTACTTATGGGATATCTTCTTTTCTTAGAGGACCATCATCAATACCTAATCTGGGAAATCTCTCCAGGTCTTTCTCACATACTCAAATAATTGACTTTTTCCTCTTATCACTTATAAGTTTTTTAAAAATTAATTCCTATTGTATCTATTATCACAATGTATCAAATTATTTCCTCTCTGGTTTGTCAGCATCTTTTTAAGGAAAGAAGCCATATGCCCCTCATCTTTAAATTTCTGGGTCTTAAGACATGACACTGGTGTGTCCTCAAGGTTCAGAAATATGTCTATCACTGGGAGGGTGTTCACAAAATGTTTGCTGAATGAATCTAGTAAGTGCTCAATAAATACTGGCTGAGTGAATAAATGGGTCTTCATAGAATTATAATTCTACTGCTGATCAGCATTCAATTTCAAATAGTTTAATACAATTTAACATTCATTACAAGCATTTTTCACATCTTAATTATTTTATATACAGCATGTTTTATTAATATTTATGCAACTTTGAATCTCTTTTTTGTGGCAGCTCTCCTTGTTTGACCTGCCTGGATCTCCCTGTCTGATCTGCTGAACTCAGTATGGTCATCACAGCTCGACCTAGATTTTCTCAGGATGTCTCCAAACTTGTGAAACTAACTTGTGCTTGCAGCTGTGCTTGCTTGTTGAAATAAAAGTCAGGTGCCAACAACCAGGAACCAGAAGGAGCTAAGCCCAACAGTGTGGTCTTTACGTGAATTCCTGCCTCAGTGCAGGCCTTGACAAAATTTCTTGCATCATTGCCCCACTAAAATCTCTGCCCTAGGCTAGGAAGAAACTTACCTTGCTAGGCACAAAAGGTGCAAAAGAAAAGACAAGATTGCATACACCCTGGCCCCTCCTGGAAGAATATACCTTTTTCTACGATTCCGTGCCCCAGCTCTACATTCCTGCCCTAAGATCTCTTAAAATCCCCCTTTACCTCCTTTCCTGGGGAAACGTGCTTTGAGTACCAGCTGCCGTTCTCCATTCTTTTATCAATGAATAAAATTTCCACTCTGCTTTGCTGAGCCTGGTCTCATTCTGTTAGTGCAAAGAGCAACTTTGAGGGAAAGGACCTGTTAGGGTCCCAGGACTTCTTTGTGGATTGTTAACAGGATCACACTTGGTTTGGCTTTGCTGAACTGAGCCAACATCGTTCACTAGCCTGGGTGTAGCCCATCATCCTTGAGTCACTACTTGTGTAACCAAGTATCTCATTTCAAAATGAAATTTAAAATTATTTCTTTTCTCTCTTCCTTTCTTTTCTTTCCCAACCAGACACTCCCTTGCATGTGTTCACCTGTCTATGCACTTGTTTAAAAGTTCCAGGGGCTAAGCTTGAAGCATCGTGGCCTGCGGCAGGATTCTAACCTCAAGGCTGCAGTTAAACTACAACTAGGAAATGGCACTGGCCCGTACAGCAGATGGGGCAATAGCTCATGTACACCAACATTCATTGTCACTCCCACATGCTTCTCATACCCAGTTTCCCTTTTTAAGCCCCAAAGTTGAAACGGTTTGTTCAAGGCATGAACCTGGTCATTTTCCCATATGCCATCTTTTGGAATAAAGTCACTTTCCTTCCACCATCTCTGCTTTCTTGAGTTTGGCTTTGGGCGGCCAGTGACTGAGCTGATGCCTGGTTATACTTGCATTGTCTCATTTAAGATCCAGGTTCACTGCACACTTGTGTTTTGTGGTTGTTTGAAATTCACATGAAAATGAACAGAGAAATTCATGGTTACACATACAGTAGAATAAGAGAACTAGGCCTAATTTTCTTTTATTCTTTTCTTCTGAACTGATTACCAACAAGTAATGTTCACTGATTTTGTCTCCTCACATACAAGAAGGTGTGTTTTATTTAAATTTACTAAAGGCAAATCCTCTGAGTCTTCCACTTGAATTAACACCAGGCTTATACAAAGGAAAGAACACTGAACGGGTGGTTCAAATAAGGAACGTGTGCGCACATGTTTTACTAGAGTTTCTGAAATCAATTTAAAATATCCTGGATCTCCATTCCAAAGTGTTAATTACAGTGCCAGGGAATTTCTTTCTTTTCTTCCTTTTGTGGAGGTTTTGATGTTTTCTCCAATAAAGTCAACTATCTAGATTGCCTTAAATGAATGGTTTTTTAAAGCTGCTGAGAAAGATAGACATGTTTAGAAAGTCTTTGAGGATGCATGAACAATATTATTTTCATTGTGTATATTTCTACAAATTCCCATGAAAAATTACGTTTTGGCTCTCTTGAGAATGCAGAGGTGAGTGTGTGTGTGTGTGTGTGTGTGTGTGTGTGTGTGTGTGTGTGTGTGTGTGCTGGGAAGGATTGATATGAAAGAATACAATGAATACAATGCAAAAGATGAAAAGAATTCTCTCTTTTCTCTTAGACAAATGCTTTAGTTTTAACTACCCTTGTTTTTATTGGCCCTGAACAGAAAAGTGAAGTATGTTAATCTTCTTTTCAAAACATCCAGACTTATGGAAATGTAAGTCAACAGCTGTTCAACTGTCAAGTCACCAGCTAAATTCAAGTTTGAGAAAAGAAGACAATCTGTTAAAATGAAACCTTGTTTGAATGAAGGCCATGGGTTTGGGTTTTTAAATTTTCAAAAAAACAAAAAAGAAACTTTGTAACTCAAAGTAAGGGATCTTATCCTAGGATGATCTTTGCTTGTTTTAAATGTTGGAAAATGACAATTTAACCTTAAATCCAGAAACTGAAGTGCGTTCTTTGAAGGATCACCAGAATATTCAGAGAACCGAATGTGATTAACTCATAAACTCCCCAAGATCAGAGGTTTGGCCTAATTCATTAATTGATACATAGAAGGTGTTTCAGAAAAATACACGTTGACAGAGTGAACAAAAGGAACAGTCAAAGGAACCCAATGCTCACCTTTTTATTCTTCTATTTTTCAAAGGTTTTATATGATGACTTTCTATTTTAGAAAGAGCAATTAAATAGTATTTAGCAGGATATAAAGTTGTGTGAAAAATAGGCAATTGTTTGAATATTTTTAACAGTTGGAAAAATTAATATATAAGCTCTTGGTCAAGAGAGGGACTAGTCTATCTCATTATGACACTGATTAATGGGTTGGTTGTATTTTTAATATTTGATAAAAAATATTAGTTCATAAGTGTTGCAGTTTAAAATACATGGTAGGATAACATGATTTTTTTCCCTAAAGTAGGCTGTCTGGCCATAAGATTCTGAATCCCATAATGTACTGCTCTTTGTGTAAAACAGTAATTTAAAGACTGGATATTAGATTTTCAGGTGCATCAAGTAAATGTTAACATACTAAAAACTTGCTGTACTCTTAACAATGATTCACAATAAAAAGCCTGGGTGGAGGGGATCTGCTTTACAAATAAACATGGCAATATATTAATTTATAATGGTGGTAGTTTCTCCAACCACCTTCATGCCAATTGTGTATCACATAGACAGAGATGAGAATTATTGGGTCTGGTCATTCTGGTTGAAAGAGTCAGACTATCAGGTTCCTAATTAACACCATTCTTCTCAAAAGGGTTCTCCATACACTTTTCTGTTTATAGCAGTCTATACCTCATGTGTAACGCTTTATAATATTTTTTCTTGTAATGTACTGTTCTCTTCAGTGCTTTCAACTTCCTCACCCAGGTCCATCACTCCACCACATCTTCTACTTCAAAACTTTCCCATGGTACTTTCTAGAACTATTCATCTGGAATCATCAAAAGAGCTCTCTCTTCAGCTTCTTCACTCCCTGCCATAAGTGAAACTTCACTCTCATCTGAAGATACCAGCTTCACTGCTGCTTCTTAATGATAGCTGTTTATTTTCTCACACCCATACCCACGGATCGTGAGGGGACACTTCTGTATTGCTCCCTCTCCACTAGCATTTGTAGCAACAAGTTACCCATTCTCTTAAAAAATTAACACTTTCACATACACACACTCCAACTCATTGAGATCTATTACATATAACTATCCAATTCTCACTGCTTTCTTGTTGCTATCCTCAAACATTTGGTGATTGACTCACTAACATTACCTTCACCCAAATCCTGTCATTAGTTATCTTGGTGACACATGGATCCTCTATACTTAATGTACGTATCTCTGAAGTTTTGACCCACTATACATCCTACCTTTTACATTCTGGATTTTATTATAAATATAGAATATCTCTACTATATAATTCTTAATTCAGTTATCCCATTCTCTGAGCAAAAACTCCTTTCCTAGCTATGGCCATTTCTGGACCTTGGTGAGAGTTCTAGTTCAATGTCCTTCTAAATTCGTAAGTAGTCTTTAGGCATCTCCATTCTGTTATCAACATTCCTTTCTAGTTGTAAACTCTCAAAGTTAATCTTGCTTCCGGTCTCTTGTTTATAGTTTCTTCCCACCAGTATATAAGACTGTCAGTTCTTCCCCCACATATTTCCAAACTTGAACACAGAAAGACCTCCTAGCCCCTAGCTAGAGAAGCATCTCATATCACACTTTGCAGAAAAAGTACAGTAAGATCTCCCTCAATCTCTACTTCCACCTATATTAACTTATCTACACCTACCTCTATTTTGCCCTACTTCTCTCTGCTTAAGTACATCTGTTGGAGAATCTTCCCTCTCATATGTTCAGAAACCTTTTCTTATATGAATTTCCCATGATCTTTTGTCTATTCAAAAATACTCTCACAATCAGATCCTTAAAATCTTTACTAATTGTATATTTTTGTGTGTATAATTTTTCCATTTTAAATATTTTTGTTTTTTTAACTTTATGAATTTTTCACTTTGATTCCTTTTAATGTAATAGAAAGTGTGAAATAAACTTTTATTTAGTGTATTGAATATTAAATAAATTAAAATGCATAAAAGTATTTTTTCAGGTAGGATAACTACACTTTTTTCTGCAGTTAGACACTTTAATAAATCATAATTGATAGTTTACAGAGGGGAAGTTTACTTTCAAATGTTCTAAAGATGAATGCTTCCTTTTATATGACATTTTGATAGAAATTAAGATCTATGTGTTTCATATATGGCTGAAAAAACTAATGTTAAAACAATACTTTCTCCACTGAAAACATGTGAAACCATCTCTTCGATTAGTGATTCTATCTCCTCCTCTACAGCGGAAAATAAAAGTCAAATTTCTATAGTTCTTTCCTCCTTCCTCTGCTCCTATTGTGTTAATTTTCTTATAACACTGCGAAAAGTTAACTAAGTGTCTAACACACGATATACATATACACTCACATGGGTGTATACATATATTTACATATATATGCATATCATGTATATTATATTGGTACACACACATATATCACAAGAATACTACATATAGCATTATACAGTTCCCTTCCCACCTGTTATTGCAAGAGCAGCTGTAGTTCTTAAATAAGCCTTTATTCATTGGTATCCCCAGGGGTTGTCCCCATATGTGCCCAGGAACTCATTTCCTTCCCTGTTAAGCAGCATCTGCCACTTTTTTCCTTTCTTATTCATCCTGTGAGGAGATGCTACTGATACTACAGAGCCAGGAAATCCATTGTTATGACTGACTCACTATTAAAATCAGTGAGCTATTGATCATCCTAAAAAATCTTGCATCTTCTACCTCCTTACATCTGAGATAGGATATTGGTAACTATGGAGTAGTATTGTGTCTCATCATACCACCAGTGCGTTCTTCCAACTCCATGCTGCAGTCATTGTCCGTGTTTGCCTTAAGACACCTTGGATCATCCCCAGATATCAGAATTCTCATCTTCCCATTTATTAATCCCTAAGACCTCTGGCCAGCACATGACCCCTCTTGACATACATTGGGATTCAGAGTACCTGCCATGTACTAAGCAGTGTATTGATTTTGGAATAAGAAAGCTTAACAAGAGCATATCCTGACCTCAATAATTTTATTACATAACCTGGGAGAGAGCTGTGTAAGCAAATCATATATAACCATGGTATAATTGAAAAATGTACAAAGTATGATCAACACACAAAGAAGAGATATCTTATTCTGCCTGAGCATTAAAGTTTGTCTCAGAAGAGAAAGCCTTTAAATTTGACCCTCAATAACAGAATAGATTTACCCAAGAGAACAAAAAGAGAAGAGATTCTAAGCTCAGAATTGTATGAAAAAAGAGTAAGGCATGTATATTTGCTCAAGTTCTGGGGATCAGATAATATTCCCATGGGATTAAGGAAGAGGTTAAAATCTGAAATGCCTTGATGACTCAGAAAAGGACTAAATTCAAACAATATAGATGCTGGAATATAGAAATTACAAATCATTTGCCACATGATGACATTTTGATCAATGATAGACTGTGCATTTTATGGTGGATTTATAAGATTATAATATCATATAGGCTGTCTACCACTAGGTTTGTATAAGACTATGATGTTTGCACAGTGATAAAATTGCCCAGTGATACATTTTTCAGAATGTATGCCAATCATTAAGCAACATATAACTGTATTCATAAAGAACATATATAAAGGACTTGTGTAATTCTGTCTGTGAAAGACGTGACTAATGTTCAACTATAGATAATTGTTGCCATATTGGAAGGATAGATTGGCAATAGCAGATTTTCTTTATTTAAAAAGCATAAATTTTTAATGTGAAATATTCTAGTTTTAAACTATTGGTTCTAATTTCACTTTTATTTAATATTTTGAATTTTTTGAAGTCTGTCATGTTTAAACAAAACAAACGTTTTTGTGCATTTCTTTTTTGAGTCATGATTTTGCAACATGAAGATTAGAATATGAGCATTGGGAGAGATATCATATGACATAGACATATTGAATTAAATTTGTTTCTTCTAGATCTGAATCACTAGGCCAATCAAGAATCTTGTCTTAGATGTGAGGGAGATCTGGTTGCAACATCTGTCATCCCATTGATCGCCAGGGTTGATCTGGCTGGTTAGGCAAACGTTGCCTTCCTCCCTCACTATTTCATGGGCATCCCTCCTGAAGCTGATCTCTTGGTCTAAGAGAATGACCACCCTGCAAGAGAAGGAATGTTCTTCAGTCAAGGGTATGCAAGCAGCTGTGCTTCCCTGCTAGAACCTCCAAACAAGCTCTCAAGAATCATTGTCTTACCCAACTCTAGAAAGTTCCACCACTGTTCTCACTATTCTTGACAATTATTCTCTGCTCTCTTTTAGTTGTTTCTCTTTTTTTTTTAAAGGTTCACTTTTGACTTTGTCTTCTTCTAACTCTAAATGTCAGATTTATTATCATTACTTTTTGACAATTGTTAGACCTATTTGTTTTTGGTCTCCTGGAGACACTGTATGTCTCATTGGCCTACATTCATTCTTTTCTTCTGGTTCCTTTGGGCTCAAACTACATCTGGATGACTGGTGTTTCATAATCATCACCTCAGAAATCAAATTTTGTACTAGTGGTCTAGATCCTGATCAAAAAACATGACTTTCACAAAGGAGACGTGTGGACTAATTTGGTACAGGTTTAAAAGAGTTTTCTTTAATATGCTAAGGAAGTATAAGTACATAGATATGAAAATAAAAAAAATTATCAAGGACTTACGGACAAGGAACTTGCTTCATTCATTTCGAGATTACATAGCAGTCACATGAAAATGGATTATGATTGGCAGAGGAATAGAAAGAAAACGCATCCCCAAAATATACAAATTTATCAAAGTCAGAATAATTTTTATCCTTCAAGAAAGTATTTTTCAACTTCAACCTTTATTATGCATACATTTTTTTGTGAAATTATGTGCCACATATTATCTACATCATATTATATCACTATGTAGTGATATATATTTTATTTTATGCTTATTTTTAGTATCTGTACATTCTTTCATTTCTTATTTAGTTTCATTATGTTAGAGATTTATTTTAACATTTAAATTTTTTAAAATTTTAAAACTTAATGATGTATGATTGTGACATAGAATAAAGTCTGTGGATTTTCAATATGGACACCTTGGTAAATGTTCTTTGTTCACATAGATGAATCTGTATTCGCTGTGTATGAGTGGAATATTCTATAAATATCAATTAGTTCAAGTTGACTGATAGTATTTTCAGATCATCTGTGTACCTACTGATATAATGTTTGTTCACTTGGTAGGTTTTGAAGCTTCCAAATATAATTGTGGATTTGTCTTTTGCTCTCAGTTCAATCCATTATTGTTTCATTTATTTTGAAAGTCTATTATTGGATCCATAAACATATTTATGAGTATTGTTTCTTCTTGATGAATCATGCCCTTCATCATAATGTAATATTCTTTATTACTGGTAATAACCCTTGTTCTGATGTCTATATTTTCTATTATTAATAGAGCAACTCAAGCTTTCTCCTGCTAAGTGTTTGCATAATATTTTCCATTATTTTCCTTTTAATCTATCTAAGTCTTTATATTTAAAATGTGTTTCAAGTAAATAGCATATAGTTGAATCTTGCTTTTTAAAATCCAATTCAATAATCTTTGACTTAATTGAGTGTTTAGTCCATTTCCATTTAATGTAATTATCGATATGATTGGATTTCAGTCTTTCATTTTGCTACTACTTTTTTTTCTATTCTCTTTTCCTCTTTTCAGTTTACTTTTAGATTGATTGAATATCATGATTTCCTTTTATTTTCACAATTGAATTATGACTTTTTAAAAAAACTAGATGTATCTGAAAACTATTACTCTTTCTAATTAATTTTGAATTACCTACCTTATAGTTTACAACCTATTATTAATTTATGTCAACCTAATTTCAAGTACTATTGTGCTACAATATTAAACAGTAATAACCTTACCTTGTATACTTTCAATTCTTCCCTTCTATTTGTTGTAATTTTGCTGTTAAGTAAGGGATAATACCACAATATATTTTTGTTAGTTTTAATTTAGATAATCAATCATCTTTAGCATTTTTAATAAGAAAATATATTTTATTGTATATTTATTTTTAATATTCAGGGATTGCTTATTTTTATGTGTTGACTCAGTTTCTGTCTTGATATCACATTCTTCCTGCCTGAGTAATTTTTTTTTTTTTTTTTGAGTTGGAGTCTCACTCTGTCGCCCAGACTGGAGTGCAGTGGCCGCTCCTGGCCACCGCAGCCTCGCCTGCTGGGCTCCGGCGATCCTTCCACCTCAGCCTTCCAAGTAGCTGGAATTACAGGCATGCGCTACCACGCCCGGCTGATTTTTTGATTTATTGTAGAGATGAGGTCTCGCTGCCCAGGCGGGTCTCGAACCCGCGGGCTCAGGCAATTCACTCACCTCAGCCTCCCAAAGGCGCGGGATTACAGGCTGAGCCACCGAGCCCGGCTTGAGTAATATTTTATTTAGCATTTCATATAACACAGGTCTGCTGGAAGTGAATTATTTTTACTTTTGTTAAATTTTTTCCTCTTTCTTTTTGAAATACTTTTGTTCATAAAGCTGTTTATCACTTAGTTTTTTCTGACTTTCATAATTTCTGGTGATGTAATCTTTTCTGTGTCCTTCTTTTCTGTGTGTAATGTGTCATGTATTTATTTATTTTTCTGGATGTCTTTAAAATCTTCTATTTTCTATTTTTAGCAGTTTGTCTCTGATGAGTTTATATCTTCTTCTCTCCTCCCTCTTGGTGTTCTCTGAGATTTTTGTTCAGTAATTGAATGTCTTTTATTATATTTGGAAATTCTGGGTCAATATCTATTATGTCGTGCAAGAGAGAGAGGTTTTAAGAAACTGACTTTGACCGAGAGGCAGGAATTTCCAGCAGAGGTCAATGTTTTAGTCTTAAGTTCAAAGGCAGTCAGGAGACATAGTAGCCTCCTTTCTGAGAAACCTCAGATTTGTTTCTCTTCAGGCCTTCAACTAATTTGTTGAGGCCAACTCACATTTTTGAGGGCAATCTGCTTTACTAAAATATCTAGTAATTTAAGTGTTAATCGCTTATAAAAATTGCCTTCACCGCAACATCTAAACGGGCATTGGGCCAAAAATACTGGTCATCATAGCTCAGCCATGTTGCCACATAAGATTAACCACATAAACTTGAGGTAATCTAGTGAATAGTTGAACTGGTTTAAAGTTTCATGATAGTTATAGATTCCTTCCATGGATTTCAGCTTAAATTCTCCACATGTTGGATTAGTGCTTAGAATGGAGGCCGGGTGCTGGAGGAATTCTCACAATTGTGCTTCCACTGTCTTCTTTCAGCTATCCCTGAATAGGTGGACTACAGAGAGTGGTCCTGCACCATACTCTTGACTCTCCTTCAAAATGAGACTACTCTTGTTTTAGTACTCTGTGCTAGGATCATTTGGGGAAAGGACGAGTTCATGAGTTCTCTTTCTACTTCTCCCTCATCCTCAGGAGTAGATTTCGCTGTTTCTGTCCAGGAGAAGCCAATCTGTGCTTCATATTACAGTTTATCTTGGATGTCTTCTTTTCCTTCTTCTAGTTATAAGAAATGACTTCTTGCTATTGGCATGGGACCTTAAGTGCAGGGTATTTCCTACCATTTTTCCAGTATTTCAATTTTTTTCTTTTAGTCGTCCCTTAATGGCAATGTGTCTTTGCTCATGTCTTGTGATCAAAAGGGTTTGCTGAATCTTCCTCTTTGGCATAAGGCACTTGCTTCAAAGGAGAGAAGGGTTTGAAGAAATGCATGATGTTTTGTGCCTGTATAACTATTAACTTCCTTTTTTTTCTTTTAAATCTCAGTCACCAGAAAAGGTGGGCTCTATCTGTTTCCTTCTCCTTCCCATTCTTTCTCCTTAACACCTAGTGGAGGCTTGTGGAAAAAAGGTTATAAATGAATACAGATCCCATTTTTGTCAGGTGCTTCCAGAAAGTTTGGATTGTCGTATTAGCCTGCTTTTGACCGTGGAAGATTATATTTTATCTGATCAATGTTTACATTGTATTTACTGCAGTTAGACCAGTGGCTCTTTCTAACATGCAGTGCCAGGTGAAATCATTATTTGTTTCTTGTTTTTTAGGAGGGCTTGCCCCCCTTAAATTTCAGTTTTTTTAGTTGCCTTGAGAACTCATTTTTTAAAAAGTTATGGCTTCGAAGTTTACCTGAATGCTTATTGCTGCTAGAACAGGAACAACATTCTTTGCAGCATCTTCATCTTAGACAGAAGCAGAATTTTCTTATCTATTTTATATTCCCTACATCACCAAATATGAGGTTAACAATCTTATTGAATATGTTTGCTGTTTAATTGTTTTTAATTATTTAATTTTGTACCACATGCGATAGAATGAAATCATGAGGCAAAATAGATGCCAAAAACATTTGTTAATAGAATTAGTGATAAAGATTATTTTGTCATCTATATATGAGGGTCTTCCGTCCCACCAAACTGGACCACAAAATATCTAGATGCTGACATTCTGCATTTTAGAATAAAATAGGCGTTGGTTTTATATTTCTATTTTCTATTTACATTGGTTTTGACCATTCAATTAGTTGTATTTGTTTTATAGAAACTTACAGTTTAATGACCATTGCCTTGATAGCTCATTTCTTATGGTGCAGTTTCATTATACCTCTGTGGTTTCCCTAGACTTTCCTCAGGTTTATGATCCAAATATCCTTTCTCTCCATAGCTCTTTAGTCGAGAATAAAATTTTCATTATTTGCAGTGAGAGATTGCCTGAGCAGTAGTGGAAGCTTGTATTGTTGATTTTGTTTTTAATGTTATTACTATTAGAAGTACTAAGCATTGATTAAATGTTCATTGTTCAGCAAACCAAGTAAAATAGAGAAAACTAGTATTCTTCAAGGAAAGCTTCTACCCTTGAAAACCATGATTACCCCCTCCCACCAAAAGAATATCCTATGTTAGGTAAATTTGCTTTATGGAACTATAAAACTTAGACTTGGTGGAAAGTTAGTTTTCATCTAACCCAAAGTCCCCTGGTGGGTTTGAGTTCCTATCCAACGTCCCTTTGCTGGAATGGTTCTTGTGCTTTTCCATAAGCAAGATCCATTATTAACTGGCTCTAAATGTTGTAAAGTTCTTTCTTCTCTTGAGATAAAACCTGGGATAAGTTATGTGAATTTATCTCAGACAGCAGCACAGTTAAGATAACCCCTGAATATTAGAGCCATTATTTTGAACATAGAAAAGAATTATTTATATACACCTCTCCTTGTGCAGAGAAAAACAGGCAGACAATAAGGTTATCAATAGTGTGTCAGGAGGCAACTCAGCTGACCAAGGCATACAAATATTCCATGAGAAATCTTCATTGCTATCATTCTGTAGTCAATTGGTTGTTTTTTGGTTAGGATGGCAGGAAGGAGAAAACTGAGCATGACAAAGGTGATTGTGTGTTTCTTGCTTGTAAACTTGTAACTCAACACCAAGTTTTAAAGTAGAATGTTAAGCAGAGGACATTTTATTCAGAAAACATCTCAGCATGTGCACCTCTAATCTATACAGAGTCATATTCACCTATTAGAATGTGAATTCATAAGAAATAACTACTTCTTATGTTTATTAGGACTGTGTGCATGGTGAAACACGTATGTTGTCTTCATCCCGTTTTCTGTCATATATTTCCTAATAGGATCTTTTCTATGCTAATGAGATGGCAAGTGGTTTGGGGCTCTGGAAAGCCTCAGGATGGGAGCTGGTTGCCAGGTGAACCAACCATTCGATTATGGGGTTGGAACATTCATTCTCCACCCCTGGTCCCCCTCTGACTTCCAGGTTGAGCTAATAAATCAATGGCTAATGATGTAATAAATTATTTCTACATAATGAGGCTCCCACAAAATCCCCAAGAGGACTGAGTTCTGAGGGTTTCAGGATAGCTGAATATGTGGAAGTTCCCAAAGGGTAACACATCCAAAGAGGGCACAGAAACTCCACATTTCTTCTCCTTTACCTCTCCCTAAGCATCTCGTTCATCTGACTGTTTATCTGCATCCTTTGTAATATCCTTTATGATAAATAGGCAAGTGTAAGTAAAGTGTTTTCCTGAGTTCTGAGATCTGCTCTTGCAAGTAGCCGGTGAGTCAGAAGCACAGAACACAAACCTATGCTCTGTGACTTCCATCTGAAATGGGAATCAGTCTTGGGGACTGAGTCTTTAATCTGTGAGACCTGACATTGTCTCCAGGTAGTGTCAGAACTGAATTGAATCAGAGTACACCCAACTGGTGTCCACTGGAGAATCATGTGCATAATTGGTTACTGATGGGGGAAAATCTCCACACTTCTGAGGTCACAGAAGTATTCTGTGTTGTGAGATTATAGTTGAAACAACAGAAATTTATTGTATTACAGATCTGGAGGATAGAAGTTCATGGTCAAAGGGACGGCAGGGTTAGTTCCTCCTGAGGGTCGTGATTGAGAATCTTTTCTGAGACTCTCTTCTGGCTTTGAGTGGTTTGTGGTCATCTTTGACATTTCCTGGCTTATAGATGCATCACTTAGATCTCCATCTTCATGTTCACAGAGGGTTTTCCTGTGTGTAATAAAATTACTCCTTTTTTGGAAAGAACACCCTTCCCCTTTTTGTAAGAACACCAGTCATATTGGATTAAGGGCTCACGCTACTCCGATATGATCTTATTTTAACTAATTATATCTGCAATGATCTCATTTCCAAATAAGTCACATTTTGAGGCACTGAGGATTAGAAGATCAATAAATGAATTTTGAAGGATACACAATTCAACCCACAAGAGGTATGTAAGCAATAAGATCAATGATTTACAATCCCTGATTCATGAGCTTTGCGTATCCTTGAAAACTCAACAAACTGTTTAAGAATCACAAACAATTATAAACAAAATTCCAAAGAAGCCTAGTTGTATAGCTGTATGATGAATTGGGAGTGTCAGGGTGAAGCTTTTTTATATGATTTTGAATTCTCAGATGTAAGAGAATATTCACCTTGTGGCTTTAACTTTAAGCTTTGCAGAACACATGCTAAGGAAATAAGGATTTTTTTTTGTTGTTGTTGTTAAGGAAGAGTACAAGGAGTTAAGCTTTAGGTTTATAAGTAAAGAAAATCAGAATACCATTTGTAATGAATTGGCAACAGATTTATCTTTTAATCTGACATTTGCTTAGCTTGTTTTTGTGCTTCAGTAATTTTCCATGGGCAGCATAGAAAGATGGAATATGTATAACTATGCTTTTTCTTCACAATATAACTTGGGGCTTGCTATTTTACCTCTGAGGTTTCAAACCATATACAGCATTCTCACATGTACAATGGGAGGACTAAATCAACTCATAATGGTGGCTTGATGAGGCATAGACTATGCTAATGAAATATTAGTTCTGTTCTTTCATTTTCTTCTCTCCAGATTTCATTCCAACTTTTCTCCTCAGGAATGTGATTAACCATGACCCAACACACACTGGTTTTGGGGAAGGGGTGAAGATAATTTGGAAAAGTACATTTGCAGAAGGTAACATGCAAATGTACTCATTAGGACATAGACAAGATTTTGAAAATAAAATTCAGAATATCTCAGATCTCTTTTGTAATATAACCTAGTACTTTTTTTTAAATGAAGATAATATTCAACAGAAACAAATCTTGAAAATCAATCCTGGAAGTTTTGAAAGGATATTTATCTACTTAAGGTTATATTTACATTGACCAGAACTTACAGCTCCATAAAACCTTAAAGATCCTAGGATTTAGATTTCCTTTTTAGATTTACATATTTATACTAGCGAGTTGATTAAAAATTATTCTGGTAATCAAACTTGGTGAGAGAAAAAATATAAAGATCCCTATTACAACAATGGCAATAAAATCAGTGAGTGCCTTTAATGGTTGCAAGAAAACTTCAAAGCAAAACAAAACTTGTTAAGCTCTACATCGATAAGCATTGGTGCAAAAAATTAATTGCTCACCCAGTCATTAAACCCTGTTGAGATTTTGCAGGTGTTTCAGTTACCAAGAATCTAATAATATCTTAGTGCAAATCTATAATATGAGGAATAAGAATAAGTGCACTATTAATTTCTAGAAAAAAGAGTATTTCCTTTGCTAAAGTGTGTATCTTGTGTCTAAAATAATTTTCTGCCTTTAAAAAATTTTTATATTTATTGAGCGCTTGAATGCAATCAAAATTTCACTAATAGGTCGGCCAGTGTCTTTACAGAATGAAAACAGACATATTTTCCTTTGGTCATTTTTGCCTGCAGTTTTGTTTTGTCATTAAACCTTGTGAAAAGGTCAGTAGCAGATATTCTTTATACAATGTACAATATTTGCTTCAACTCACTTTCATTAATGAGTTATATTAATTCCACTGTTATCAACAAAATTTTCTGTAAGGTCAGTCAACCGTCTCTATATCTTTAAAAAATATTTTTAAAAATTGCTGATTACACATAACTAAGCAAACAAAATAGTTGAGAATATTGAAAATTAAACACAAATTTTTAGGATGCGTTTATGTAACATATTCATCAAGTATCATCTTAAAGGGGAAAAAAGATATACATATAAATTTTATTCATTTATTGGGTACATTAAAGTATTGCAAGATTCTTCATTAGATTGATTTCTTCACTTCCTCATTATATGTTTTTCTTTGTTAAATTAAGATTATTTCTGACCTAAATTTAAAAAAGAGATATTTACTTAAATTGTATAGCAAATGCAATTATAATCACTATCTCTAGAGAAATTTGGAATTTTTTTCACTTGATACTCATATTTATTTAATTACTGAAAATAACAGGTATGAATCCACAAATTTTTATTTGTAGTTCTCAAATTCCAAAACCCTGAAAACTAAAAATTTGTTTCTTATAACTTCTTAATGGCAAAATCTGACCTCATGTGACTCAATCTGCTGGTAAAACCTGCGGTCATTCCCAATTAGTGTGAACAGTCAGATGTTTTACTGCAGAAATGGTAGTAATTTTATTACTGGCCAGCTGAAAATGTTTTTGGTGGATCCACTGTGTTACATTTGTAATCTCCCCAAAATTGTGAGTTCCTAAGCAAATTATTGGCCCCAAGAGTTTCCAATGAGAAATTGCACATCTATGTTTTCTCCCTTTTTTCTCTAGAATAACCTATACAACTTGCTAAATGTCACAAATGTATCTTGGTGTGGTTTTTGTCTGTTTAGTTTTTGTTTTATTACTGTAAAAATGAAGTTCACATCATAATAACCTATTTTGTGGATAAAGAGACTAATACCTTTTGAAAATTGAAATTATATTTTTCCAACAAAACAAGTTTTACAGCATTGCAATTAATTTAGAAGAAATTCTTCCACATGTTCACATAGTAATGCAGAAGGTCAAACCAACAAAGTTGGTAGTGATTTTGGTAGGACCAGTCTTCATTTTTATTGAAGATGTCCATGGGGTATTGTTATCGTGTGGGTTATCGGAATAATTAATGTCTAGCACACAAAATAACTTATTAAATGTAAGCATCTTTACATAATTCACTCTGCCATAGTGATACATAGGTAAGGAAGGCTGAGATGCTACAGGGTCAGATGAAATTTTAGTTTTTAAGATTGAAAAGTTCTGTGTTAGATGAAACAGGTCCTCTGGGAGACAATTTCATTATATCCCTGATGTTAACACCATTTCTCTGATAGACAAAATTTTCATTTTCCTAGTTTCATTCCATTGGTCCTAGGCATGTCCCTTTGTGCTACTCTAAATAATTCAATATTTTAGCTCCTAGTAAAGGGCTCTTTTCATTTCCATTTCCTGCCCTCACATTATCCAATAAAACCTGTGTTTTAAATTTGCTATTCTTTAATATCTTTTAATTTTATGCTCTAGACCTCAGTCTTTGATTCATCTGCCTTTTACTACCCTTAGCTTCTCTACCAGATATGGTCAGAACTATCTAATGAGAATAATAATGCATTCTTATACAAAAGTAGAATCAAATACAGCAATGCATATCTTTTTTTCTTTTTGCTAACAGGCTGGGGATATTATAGGTTGCTTGTGCCAACAGCCAGCTGTCTCCCAATTCCCACAAAGACAAATAAAACCTAATACAAACAATGGCTATAATAATTAAAAGTCAAGAATTAGTTAGTTTTTCCCCATTTAACAGCTGCAAACGCCAAACTGACTTTCTATTCTATAATTAGCTAACATTTGACATTTTGTTATTTTCTTGCTTGCTTTGCCTGCTTTTTTAAGATCACTTTGTTAGCACTTACATGTTCTGAAGTACTTTACTTAGAATAGTTTAAATGCACCTTCTTGTTTGGTTACTACCTTTTCCTCTAAATCTATTCATAGCATTAGGGGAAATGTATTAAAATCTTTCCGCCTTTTTTTGTTGTACCTTGTTCTTAGTCAATCATTGTGCAAGATAGGAGAGTGAATATCACATGATTCTACTCTTAGTGAAATTTACAATATTGTGGGGAAAAAAACAGACATATGCAAAAATTAGTCAAAATACTATGGCCCCCAGCTAAAGGTGAATATGTATGACTGAGGAGGGGGATCTGAGATACCGGTGAGATGAATGTAAGCTACCATCAGACTTCCTAAAAAAATTTTTAGGATGTCACTTTAAATTTACTTAACTTGTAAACTGGTTAAGATTAACCTAATTCTGGAATATGTAGTAGATTAGAGATGACCACAAAGTAATTTCAGCTTCTCCCCTCAAAAGATAAAGTCCATTTTTTATGTCCTTAAATCTGGGCTGTCTTTAAACAAGCTTTGATCAATAGAATGTGTTAAAAGTGATGTTGTGGTAGTTCTGAGCCTAAATCTCAAAACTCCTTACAACTTCGATTCTTGTTCTCTTGAAATACTGAAACTACCATGTGAAGAATCCCAAGCTTGCCATCCTGAGGATAGGAGACTCTGTTGCAAGAGGGCTCAGCAGACAGTCTCTAATAACTGTCAGGGCTGTGACAGACCATCTTGGCTCATTCAGCTCCAGATGAGCTGCCAAAAGACAGAGACCACATGAGTGACCCCAAGTGAGACCAGCAGAAAAAAAATTGCACAGCTGAGCTCAGACCAAATTGCTGACCATAAAGTCATGGGCTAATAAATTTGTCGTTGCTTTAAGTCACTGCTTTGGGGTTGGTTTGTTATGCAGCAAACAGTGACTGACAACATACAAAAACAAGCATGTAGACAAGAACAGGGACATTTAGTTTAATGAAGGGAATACATTTAAAGTGTTTTGTACAATAATGTACTCTTGACAGTTTCTCTGGAGTTACACACTAGTCCTACTCTCATGCTCATAGTACCATAATCAAAACTAAGCCATTGCACCACAATAAAGCTCTTGTCTCTGTTGTCTCCAAATGGTTGACTTTAGAACTCTTTAATTTAAAAAGGATGGGAAAATTTTTGCAGAGTTGAAAAGAAGCAGATCAACAATTAAATTTACTACTAGAAAAATGGGTGCCGATATGTAAATTTTCAGATGCTTTTTAATTTAAATTTTATTTGGTTCAGAGTAATAGATGTACACATACCTTTTTCAATCTTACTCATTACTCATTTCACTTCTAAGAGGCTATCATTCTTAAGTTTTTTAGCTCTTTCTTCTATTATATCCTGAAATAGCATACTTAAAAATAATGCATTTTGATTTTTTCAATTTTAGATATTATCTCTTGATGTCTTACCATGGGTGAAGAGGATTTAGGATCCATACATACATCAGCACTCCAGCTACACATAGTTCTCCTCTCCTTTTTCCTCTAATATATCACTTCAAATTTCATTAATATTCAGCATTGAATTATGAGTATGACGTAACTATTCTCCAAAGTAAAGCCATGTAATGTGTACTTTCTTACTAGTAAGCTTTTGCCTTTTTTTTCTAAAGTTAGTAATTGCTTCCATTCATTTTCTTAGCCTTTCATGTCCCTATTACTAATTTATTACCAAATTCTCCTCTGGACTTATAAAACTTGTCACAAAATGATAAAACACATCTGGAAATCAACATATTCAACTTTTTCTTTATAGTCATACAGTTTAAGACTTGTAGTTCCTTGTCCAACACAGGCTTGTTTTTCTTCAACCATAATGGACAACTGTTATTCTAGACTAAAAACTTCTCTTAGTCACAATCCTAAGACTTCTTTTTCTCTCTGCTAGGCTGGAGCTATTATTTTTTGATCTTAGATCTTCTTTCTTTTTTTACATTAATACCTTATTTGGTTGGGTCCCTTTTTCAGTAACTTCTTCACAAAAGATGGATGGCAACAGAACTGCTCTGATGTAGAAATCCAGACATTTTATATACCTTGCAGTCTATGTGAGCACTCACATCTAAGAATGGGCAAAGCACAATCTGCACAGCTTTGTTGGCACCACCCATAAAAGGACAGTTTTTGAAATACGGCCTGAAATTTTTTAAAAAAATCCACATTTGAGGGCTGATTTTTAAAAAACTGGGCACAGTATTATAGAATGAACATGACTATTTCTCAGAATTTTGGAAGTATTTCTTTAAAGTGAGCTACCTTCTGGTTCTTCTGAAAACTTTTAGAAACTTTTATTCCTGGTTTTTCAGGATGTCTAGGTGATGTAACTTGACAAAAGTCTCTTGTTATTTATTTTGTCGAACTCTATGCAAGTCCTTTGTAGTTGAATACTCAGTCCATTCAGACCTGAAAATTTGTGATTGTTTATTTAATATAGACTTTTTCCTCTCAGGTTTTCCAGTTCTCTCTTTCCAGAACTCTTTTGAATTGTATTCTGAGATTATTCTGTAATTTGGAAGTTTTTCTCCCAATTTTATATCATCTCTTTATCTTTCATTTAACTATTTTTTCTTTATTTTTTCAATGTCTATTGTATTTTTTAAAAATTATGTTGTCATATCTTCATTTTTGAGTTTTTTTCTATCTTAATGTTTTTTTCTTTTTCAATAATCCTGTTGTTCAATTGGTGCTTTTTCATATTAATTACAGTATTTTTATATACCTTTTCTGTTCTAAGCATTGCTTCTGTTTCCTTAAAGTTCCTGTATTTTGTAACATTCATTTGTTCTCTTTCATTCTATAGCCCTCTTAGAAACACATCATAATCCTTGGCCAGTCATTTTTGGAAAAGATCCTAAAACACTGGAAGATAGGTCCCATGAACCTGGTTTGTCAACTAGGGGCCTTCCCTGTAAAAAGATGAGAGTACAATAATGCAACATTTTTTATTGACGGTCTCTCATATGTCTATACTTATGGGTCTCTTATAAACTTTAATACATTGCAAGATTTGGGGTGTGAATTTTAAGTTGATTTCTGCTCCTAGAGAATGAACTTCAGCTTTGAATTGCTTTTTATTTCTGTGTCCGTTCTTCCATTTCCAACATTTTATTCTTATCTCGCATTGCCCAAATTATTCTTTCTCTTCATTTGAAGTTTATGATTTTGAAAATAATTATTAAGGGAGAGACTGGAGAGTTACATAATGGTCAATCCACTATGTCTTACCAAATATATTTTGGTATTTTGTTTTTAGTCAGAAGAGTATTTGATTTAGAAAAAAAATGGGCCCGGCTCGGTGGCTCAGTCTGTAATTCCGTGCTTTGGGAGGCTGAGGTGAGTGGATTGCCTGAGCCTGAGGGTTCGAGACCCGCCTGGGCAACTTGGCGAGACCACATCTCTGCATTAAAAAAAAAAAAATTAGCTTGATGTGGTAGCGCGCGCCTGTAGTTCCAGCTACTCGGAAGGCTGAGGCGGAAGGATCGCCGGAGCCCAGCAGGTCGAGGCTGAGGTGGCCGGGAGCGGCCACTGCACCCCCGTCTGAGCGACAGAGTGAGACTCCAACTCAAAAAAAGAAAAAAAAAATCTAAGGTTTCAAGTACTATTGCTGTAGAAATATTTCATTAAGTTAAGGGAAACTCACTAGAAATCGACCTATATTTTTAAAGTGTGAGTTTTTGTGGTTATCAATCAAATTTAGGTTACAACAAGCAATAAATGGTAGTATTGTTTTCCAACACTATTATCAACACTGTAAGTAAAAAATTATATTGTATTGTAGTTTATATTATGGTTGTCTTTTTATTTTTAAAAAGTTGGTAGTTTTTTACATTCAAAAAAAAAAGTGTTTCTTTTTTCCATTTCTTTGAAGTGTAATTTCACATTATTTGTCCATTTTCTACTTGGCTTTAGAAAATTTTCTTCTTGATATCTAGAAGCTCTTTATATATTAAGTCATTGTGGTATAAGCTGCAAATTATTCACCAAATTTGTTTTTAATAATGTTTATTTACATGACGTTTATGCTATGCATAATTTTTTAATTTTATTGGAATTAAATAATCTGGATTATATTTTTATCTTACATATTAAGGCCTTCCTCTCCTCAAAAGCATTAAGCTTCTTTATATGTTATTGTAGTTCTGTTGCATTGGCATTTTTTTCTTTCTGGAGATAATTTTAGATTCAGTTATAATTAGAAATTCAATTGCTATCATTAATGGCTACCATGTTTTTCAAAACTGTTTATTAAATTGTTTATCTTTTTTCTTATTGACTTAAAATTTTATTATTTTCATGTACTAAAATCTTGCATGAGCAGGGCTCGGTGGCTCAGCCTGTAATCCCACGCCTTTGGGAGGCTGAGGTGAGTGGATTGCCTTAGCCTACGGGTTCGAGACCCGCCTGGGCAGCGAGACCTCATCTCTACAACAAATCCAAAAATCAGCCGGGCGTGGTAGCGCATGCCTGTAATTCCGGCTACTTGGAAGGCTGAGGCGGAAGGATTGCCGGAACCCAGCAGGTCGAGGCTGCCGTGGCCGGGAGCGGCACTGCACTCCAGTCTGGGCGACAGAGTGAGACTCCAACTCAAAAAAAAAAAAAAAAAAAAATCTTGCATGTATTTTGGCACAATTCTTGGATATCCTGTTTTGTTCCACTGATCTGTCTGTTGATTTTTCAAGTGGTGCCATTTTATTATAATGCAGCTTTTAAATGTGTTTTAATAAATATGAGAGTTAGTTCTTTCTTCAACATTTTCCAAGTCTAAAATTTTCTTGTCTCTTCTTTCTTATTTTGTCATATAAGTATATGAAATTTAGAATAAACTTGCCATTTTATAAAAAACTTTTTGATATCTTCATTTGGATTTGTTAGTTAAGATTTAATGGGAAAAACTGATTATATAAACTGTCTTATACACACCAAGGTTTAGTTTAGCATGCATGAGTTTAAGCTCGTATTTGTCTTTCATTAACATTCTAAGTATTTTTTTATTTATCTTGCATAAGTCTTCTTAAATTTATTTCCAGATATTTTATTTTATTATATAGGAAATACTTTAGGTTTTTTCAGTAATTATTGTTTATATAGCATGATAAATTTTTCAAAAAATGTATTATATTAAGCCACTAACTAAATTATGTAATATATGCATTATATTACATAATATATGTATATGCATTTTTTTTAAAGCAGGCAAACTTTTTTAAAAATTTTATTTTAGAATCAGGGGTTTATATGAAGATTTGTTACATAAGTATACTTTGTGTAGGTGAGGTTTGGACTTCTGATGAGCCCTCTCCCACCCTTTCTGATAGTGAGCATGATACCTGATGTGTGATTTTTGTGTACTTTGCTGTACCTTACTCTGTTCCTCTTTTAGCAGTGTCTGGTGTCTTCCCATTCTTGTGCCTGTGTATGCCCAATGTTTATTGCCTACTTACAAGTGAAAGCATGCAGTATTCTGTTTTTTGTTTCTGTGATAATTCAATTAGTATGATAGTTTCCAGCTATATCCCTGTTGCTGCAAAGGACATTATTTTGTGCTTTTTTATGGCTGCATAGTATTCCATTGCATGTATCTACTACATTTTCTTTATCCAGTTCACCATCAATGGGCATCTGGGTTGGTTCCATGTTTTTATTATTGTGAATTGTCCTGCAATAAACATAGAAGTGTGAGTGTCTTTGTGGTACAATGATTTATGTTCCTCTGAGAATATTCCCAGAAGGAGAATTGCTGGGTTGAATGGTAACTCTGTTTTTAGTTCTTTGGGAAATCTCCAAACTGCTTTCTACAGAGGATCAACTAGCTTATCTTCCCATCAAGAATGCACAAGCATTTCCTTTTCTCTGCAGCCTTGCCAATACCATTTGTTTTTTGTCTTCTTAATAGTAGTCATCATGACCAGTGTGAAATTTTAGTTTTGATTTCCATTTCTATGATGATTAGTTATGCTGAGCATTTTTTCATTTGTTTGGCTGTTTGCATGTCTTTCATTGAGAAGTAACTGTGTCCTTTGCCCATTTCTGAATGGGGTTATTTGTTTTGTTTTTTCCTGTAGACTAATTTGAATTTATTATAGATTCAGGGTATTAGGCCTTTCTCAGGTGCATACTTTGCAAATATTTTCTCAGTTATGTGGGCTGTCTCTTTTCTCTCTTGATGGTATCTTTTGTTTAGCAGAAGCTTTTTAGCTTGATAAAATACCATCTGTCAATTTTAGTTTTTGCTGCATTTGCTTTTGAGGACTTGGCCATGAATTCATTGCCTAGGCCAATGACCAGGAGAGGGTTTTCTTCTAAGATTTTTGTAGCTTGAGGTTTTACACTTAAGTCCTTGAACAATTTTGAGCTAATTTTTGTATATGGAGATAGATAGGGATCCAGTTTCATTTTTCTGCATGTGATTAGTCAGTATTCCCAGTATCATTTGCAAAATAGGATTCTCTTTCTCCAATGTTTGCTTCTATCTGTTTTATTAAAGATAAATTAGTCGGTTGGTTGTAGATCCATTGGTCTATATGTCCATTTTTGTGCCAGTACTATGTTGTTTTAGTTACTGTGGTATTGTGATATAGTATGAAGTTTCAGAGTGTGAGACCACAAGTCTTGTTCTTTTTACTGAAGATTGCTTTAGCTATTTGGGTTCTTTTTTGCTTCTGTATGAATTTAAGTGTTGTTTTTTTCTAGATCAATGAAAAAAATGTTGCTGGTAATTTGATAAGGATTGCACTGTATCAGAAGATTGATTTGGGTATGTATGATGTATGAATATCTTGACAATTGATCCTTCCAATTCATTAGCTTGGAATATTCTTCTATTTGTTTTTGTCATGTTTTATTTCTTTGGGCTGTGTTTTCTAGTTCTTTCTGTAAAGATCTTTCACCTCTAGTTAGAGGAATATTGAGGTGTTGTGTGTCGGGGGAGTTATAATAAGTGGAATTGTGTTTTTGGTTGGTCTTCAACCTGCTTGGTTTTTGTGTGTGTGTGTGTGTGTGTGTGTGTGTGTGTGTGTGTGTGTGTATTGCTTTTGTATCCCAAAACTTTACCAAAGTTGTTTATCAGAGCTGAAAATTTTTTGGAAGAATCTATATGGTTTTCCTGGTATAGAATTTCACCATTTGTGAAGATAAATAATTTAAGTTCCTCTTTTCTTCTTTGGATACTTCTAATTTCTTTCTTTTAACTAATTTCTTTGCCTAGGACTTCCAGTGTTATATTGAAGCAGAGTGGTAAGAGTGTACATCCTTGTCTTGTTCTAGTTCTTAGGAGGAATGCATCCAGCTTCTTCCTGTTAAGTGTGATGATGGTTACTGGTTTGCTATAGGTAGCTCTTATTATTATGAGGAATTGTTCCTTCAATGCCTAGGTGTTTGAGGGCTTTTATCAATAAGAGATGTTGGATCTTGTCAAATGATTTTTCTGGGTCTGATGAGATAATCATGTGGTTCTCGATTTTATATCTGTTTATGTGGTAGGTAAATTATATTTTTATATATGCTATTCTCTCAGTAGTTTCTCACTGATTTTTTTAAGTAAACAAACATATAGTCTTCAAATAATAATTTAGCATCTCCCTTTTTCAATCTTTAACTTTAGTTTCTTTCTGTCTATTTGATTTGTTACCTAGTACCTTCTGAAAATGTTAAATAATAGTTATTCTGCATATATATGTATATGTGAATATAATTTTTTTTACCAAGTTTTAAAACGTCCTTGATGTATTTTTAAATACCTCTTATATCCTCCTCCTCCTCTCTTCTTGAGATCTCATTCTTCCTCTATTATTTAAATTTTGCCACATATGGTACAAAGAGTAAGTGACTGGTGTTTTCACTATGTATAAACATGGAAAAGAGTACTCAAATTCTCATGATTCATGGCTTGTGCTTTACAGACTGTGTCAGTAAAATCCACAACCTTCCTTTGGTAGAGTGTTACAATGAGGAGAATTGAGGAGACCACAAGAATGAGGCTGCAGGACACCTGACCCAGGCCTTTGATTCAAAAAGGAGATCAGATTATTGATGTCTTCAATTTGTAATAAAGACTCATTTTAAAATTTTTATGAGGTATGCCACCCATACTCTTAGAGAATCAAGGATATAGTAATAATTATGTACACATTTTACAAATATCTGTCCCTGGCAATGCTACTGAGATAAAAGTATTGAGTATTTTCAGCATGGCAGGCATGTCTCCTCCTAGTCAAGAACTCATTCCCCTCTAGCATATGTCAATTCCACCTCTCTTGAAGCTCATATAAATGGAATCATATGTACCCTTTTTGTCTAGCTTCTTTTACTCAACATAGTATCTATGCTGTGCACCTCACTAGTTTATAATTTGTATTGCTGTGTCATATTTTATTCTATGAACATACCATTAATTACAAAGATGCTAATGTCAATAGTTATTCAGTTGTTTTCAGTTTTAGCTTTTATAAAATTAATTTGGACATTCTTATGCAAAATTATTATTACTTGAACAAAGCTATTTTGAATTTTTAAAATTTTCTTTTGGACATAATGAACTCTTTCCTTGACCATTTACCTAAGAGTAGAATTGACTAACCATAGAGTAGGCGTGTGTCTAGTTAGCTTTAGTAGATAATTCCAAATATTTTTCCAATCTGGTCATACAAATTCAAACTTCAACCAACAACGTAATAGGACTCCAGTTGCTTCATGTCTTTGTTCATTGGTACTATCAGATTTTTTTTATTTTTTGAGTCAGAGTTTCTCTGTTGCCCAGGCTGGAGTGCAGTGGCACACAGCCACCGCAGCCTCGACCTGCTGGGCTGAGATCCTTCCGCTTCAGCCTTCCAAGTGGCATGTGTCACCATGCCCGGCTAATTTTTTAAATTTTTTGTAGAGATGAGGTCTCATTGTGTTGCTCAGGCTGGTCTCGAACCCCTGAGTTCAGGCAATCTCTCATCTCCACCTCCCAAAGTGCTGGAATTACAGGTGTGAGCTACTGCACCCATCTATCAGACTTGTTAATGGTAAGCATTCTGTTGGGTATGTAGTGATACTAGACTGAGGTTTTAATTTGTACTCTTCTGGTAAATAAATATGTTGTACTCATTGACCCTGTTTTTGAAATACCATTTAAGTTTTTGCATAATTTTTATTTGCTTTTTTTTAACTGTAGAATTTCTTTATATATTCTGAATATGAATACTTTATTGGATAAAAGTACTGAAAATGTATTTTCTCAATATTTGAGTTATCTTTTTGTTTGCTTAATAATGTGTTTGCTGAGAAGAAAGTTAGATGTTAATAAAGTCAATGTATTACTTTTTAAAGTTTTAAGGTTAGTGATATTTGCAAGCTGTTTAATTCTGTGTCTTGGAGATATGTGTTTTCCTCTAGAAGCTTTATTAATTATTACTTTTAAATCTGTGATTTATCTTGAAATTTTTTGTGTATGGTGAGAGTTAGGGAGTCATGATTCAGTCTTTTCTAATTATCCTAGCCTCATTTGCAGAAATTACCATCTTTTCTCCATCTTTGTTGTAAATCAAGTGTCAATATGGTGTGGGTCTACTTCAGAACTCTGTTATCTTCCTTTGTTTTTTTTTTTTTTAATTTTGAGCCAACAATATAATTTCTTTCTTTTTCTTTAGAGATGGAGACTCATTTTGTCCCAAGCTAGAGTTCAGTGTCTCAATCATAACTAACTTCAACCTTTATCTCCTGGTCTCAAGCCACCTTCCTGCCTCCACCTCTTGATTAGCTGAGACTACAGGTGTGCACCACCACTCCTGGCTAATTTTGCCATTTGTAAAGAAGAGTCTTACATGTGTTGAGTTCTTACTGGAATCAAAATGATTTATAAAAGTTAACAATGGCCAAGCTTTTTGTTAAATACTTTTCATTCAGAAATTTTCACACTAATTCTGAGATGTTGGGACTATGTTTACTGTCATTTTGCTAATAAAAACACAGAGGCTTAGAGAGCATAAAATATACCCAAGTAGAATCAGTCTGTACCAAATAATACAAATATGATCATTTCAAATACATTTGCAAAACTTGTTGAAAGGTAGTGTCTTTTCTAAAATTTCTGTGAGTTTTTTTCTATAGCTGAATATTCAGCACCAATCTGTGAGATATTTTACTTCAGAACATTGAACAAACAACTGAACAGTGAATAAAATAAACACTATGAATATAATTCAAGACTATTTACCCTCAGAGTTGGAGCATAACCAGGGAGTCTCAGTATCAGCTTAAAACTCTACTGACTATTTTTATAGATAGTAATAACATTACAAAATATATCATTTTAGATTATTAGTGATAACATGAAATGGACCTGTCACAATAATAATCACCTTTCCCTTCCAAGATAAGATTACCTGGCTGCAGCACTTAAACTCATTTAGTACTAGAGATACTGTAACTGGAGTCCTACATCACCATTAATTATTTTTAAAAAGGGTAAATGAGAAGAATATGAGGGAATATTTTATGTTTCTTTTTTTAAATTATTATTTCTTTTCCTCTATCATTTATTTGACTGATAATACTGGAAAAATGGGAAAAAGTGATTGCTTTTAAAAACTATATTTATTGATTCTCATGCCGGGCTCGGTGGCTCAGCCTGTAATCCCGCGCCTTTGGGAGGCTGAGGTGAGTGGATTGCCTGAGCCCACGGGTTTGAGACCCGCCTGGGCAGCAAGACCTCATCTCTGCAATAAAATAAAAAAATCAGCCTGGCGTGGTGGCACAGGCATGTAATTCCGGCTACTTGGAAGGCTGAGGCGGAAGGATCGCCGGAGCCCAGCAGGTCGAGGCTGCGGTGGCCGGGAGCGACCACTGCACTCCAGTCTGGGCGACAGAGTGAGACTCCAACTCAAAAAAAAAAACAAAAAAAACTATATTTATTGATTCTGATAAGTTAGCATCCTGATTGTACTGAAACAATCAATGAGTGATAAATTTTGTTGCAAAAAAAGATGCTAACAAATTCTTGAAAATAAAGTATTGTACCTGTTGAGTTTTACTTTTCCTTCTGGACTGTTTCCTTATTTACCGCCTCCTATGTCTAATCATTTTGGTGTCCAATGGTTCACAAAGCCTGCTGGATGCCCAGGGTTTTACTTTCTTCCACAGTCTGTACCTTCAAATATAGCATACTTACTCTGAGGCCAATAACAACTACAAAACTTGTTCTCTGATTGCTGATTTATTTAACAAGTATTTTGACCTAATTTTTTGATCAGACAAAATTAATATTAAAAAAATTAGGATAGTTGGAAGACCTAAATTTAAGGTATTACATTTCTTTAGGTAGAGACATTTGTCAGTTACTATAAGAATGTATGTAACAGATTTTCTTTTTTTTTGGTTCCACCTCTTTTTTCTTTTAATGTTTTGATTTAAAAAAAAAAATGTGATTTCCAAATACTTCCTCCAACTTTCTAGAGACAGGCATTTATATCTTCTTACTATTTATCTTTCCCTTACTCCCTGGCAGATAATCCTGTGCAAAATTTAGTTATCTTTTGATGGATGGTAGAAAGTGTATCTTTTAAGCACATCTTGGATGAGGTAAAAATTGTAATGACTAGGATTCTGATTCTGTATGTTTTTTGTTTGTTTGTTTTTCTTTACTGTTTCTTGAATTGGTCTAAGCACTTAGTTTCATGTTTTGACTCATCCTTTTCTTCTGAAAAAGGCTAGCTTTAAAGAGGTACTGAAGGTAAACTGGTATACCAGAGCGGAAATCATGAAAATGATTCAGAAATTTTCATATTCAGAGAACACTTGACCACAGTTGACAAAGATAAAGAAGCTCCTGTGAAAATCACAGTTATTCTGTGTGAAGGACATTACAAAAATGTATTTTGTCTTTTGTCACTGATGCTTTCTCAGCACTTAGAACAGTGTCTGGGACATTCAGGAATTCAATGAATACTGTTGTTGATTGATTAAATCTAGTTTCCATTTATTGGATGGTAATCATACAGCCCAACAGAGGTTGGAGAAACTTTTACAACTGAATATATGTCATAGGGAAATGAGGGCCGTGAGTTCATGAGGAAGCAAAATTCAAAAGAAAACTGAGTAAATAAGTAAAGTTGATTATCATTCTTCAGGTTTATGTGCTATTTAAGAAATAGCATCTTCAGCAGACAAATACCTACTCAAGGCGGAGTCGGAAATCTAAAGCAAAGTGGTGATGAGAAAAAAGTTATCAAAAACAGAAGAGCATGTAATTTCCAGCTCAAATGATCTTCTAATTGCTGTCTTCCAAATCATACTGGGTCAGTTATATGTGTCAAAACATTCCCAAATAGTACCTTAAGGTTTCTGAAGGTAATCATAATTATTGATATTGTTATAAACGTAATAAGTACTGTTATAATTACCATTTTTTTGAACATTTAATATACGGCAGGCATTGTGATAATCACTGTACATAATCATCGCAAAGGTTCCTATGAATTGTCATTCCAATTGTATAGAAACTGAGACAAATAGTATATAACTTACCTGATGTCACACAGCTAGTAAGTGTTCAAGCCATGACCTGAAAGTCAAGTTTTCTGATGGCAACACCAAATGCTCTTAAGCACTAAGGAACTTTGTATCGTAAAAATAAAATCTCGGATAATTTACATTTTTCCCCACAGATTTCTCAGTTCACTTCACCTTGAATTTCAGAAGCTCAGGCTGTAGAATATAATAATATAAATCAACATTTTCCCATGAAATGAAAACCAAGTTTTTTCCACCAGGAGCTCTATCCTTTCAAAAGAACTCTTGGGGTTTTGGATCAAACTAATGCTGGGAAGACATTTCCTATGTGGTTTAGAGTGTTAGAAATATTGGAATTGATTGCCATCCCCAGAAGTTTTAGCTCTGGGAGACAGTCATCTTCAATCACACAACCTAGGTGTCTATGAATAATGAAGTGATGGGCGTATCATGGTACAAGGGAAACATATCAGAATCGCATACTGATTTCTGAGAAGAGTTATTCAATCTGTGAAAGAGGGCAGGAACTTCTAAATGTTCTGTATGCTAGCCAAACTCCCTATAATACCTTCATTATTTATGAATTACTGGAATCTTAATACTCTTTTTATACTTTTATAAATCATCACCATTTTACTTATCTTTTAATTATTGTATTATATGTGTATATATTCCTACTGCTTAAGTTCCCTTCTGTTTTGTTTTCAAGAAACTTAATATTTCAAATTACTCTCTTTAACTCCAAGACATCCGCTTAGTTCTAAGAATCCTGAGTTTGTGTGAAAAAAGAAAAAAAAAAACAAAAAAACCCCCCCAAAAAACTCCTAAGTGTTATTTATGCAAGCAGGTGACTTTGTTAATGGGCCCTGACACTGTTCTTCTGCTTTCTTTTAAGGAAAAGAAAAAACAGCCATGAAAACTCTTTAAAGTTACTGATGCCTAGGAAGTGTTAATCTGCAATTAGTCAAGTAAGTGATATTTCTGGTACCTCACGCATTCCTGTTAGGTAGTTGACAATCTATCTGCTGAAAAGAGAGACAGTCTTTTGAGAAAATTATTTGTAGTCACTGGATAACATTGATTATTTATGTTTGCCAATACCTGGGGAAAAGGAAAATCATTGTGAATGACCCAAATTGCATATAAATATGTTGATAAGTATGTTTGAAGTGTTGAAATATATTACTTTCCTGCATTTGAAAGAAGTTATCTGCCAATCTAAAGAAGGGGTAAATGACGTACAGGATGCAGACTAGCTCCTTCTTTATCCTCCATTCTCCTTCAAAGCTAACATTTCTACTCCTCTGCAAGATGACCTTCCTGTGCATGCTCATAGCAGCCCCCATCTCACAGGCATCCTCCAAATGCCTCTGAAAATTGCTATGAAACAGATTTGCTTATTTCCTGAGAAGCAGACTTGAGTCAGAAGCCCAGTACATCTGGGGACAGTTGAGCCTCTGGATCCTCTGTGCAGTTTCTCATTTCTGATAAGTTATTCTCTTCATACCTGCACATGATTCTCTCCTAGATAACAATCTGAGCAGGAAGGAAAAGAAGAAAGGGACAATTTGTCTATTGAGACAAACTTCAAGCAGCATTTGATGTACCTGGACTGTGTAAAAGGGTTGAAACTGCATTATTTTGTGGTGAATGTGAATCATCATCTTTCTATGTCAAGTTGTTCACATCTTTTGATAACACAGAGGATGATACGTACTCAGAGTATTAATCATGGCACTTAACCTGCTCTGAAAGAAAACTCAGATACCCTCAGGGAGAGCTTCCATTACCAAGATATCCAATATTCATCTTGCCTTAAGTACAACCTCTAAAGATAAAGTCCCACTTAAATAATCAATTCTTCTTAATCACCCTACCCAACTATGACTGGAAGTGACTTCAAAGAAAAGAAAAGTAGGATAATAAACTTTGAAAGAGCTCTTTTTATTTTAAAACTGGAAGCAATTTTTCTCACTCTCATTGCTTCTATTTTGCCAGTACATATTGTAAGCAAGCATAAGCATCAGCACATATCACTCACTGAATTTATCTATCACATCTAAACATCCATACAAGATTGTTTTTTGTTTAACCAAAGAAAAAAAGTAAAATGAAAGCACTAAGTTATAAGAAGCAATTTATAAATATAGTTTAATATTAATTATTTTTTAATTAGTCAAATTAATTTTGCATCTTCACAACAGGTGTCTTGAGTATGTCTTTGTTGTTGGACGTGGGTCCAAGAGTGAAAACTGACTCAGGATGTTAGAAGTTTTAAAATGAAAATAGTATGTTTGTTGAAGCTCTGTTTACATTAGCAAAAACATGGAACCAACCATGCTGTCCATCAAAACTGGACAGGATTAAAAAAATGTAGTATATATATGCACAATGGAATACTATGCAGCCATAAAGAAGGACAAACATATGGACTTTGCAGCCACTTGGATGGACTTAGAGTTCATCATACTCAGTGATTTATCACAGAAGCAAAGAACAGAGTACCATGTGTTCTCACTCATAAGCAGACCTTGAACAATTATCAAAATGCTATTAAGAAAGGGATTGACAAAATGTAATTAAATACATCAACAGATGTCAAAACAAAAACCACATGATCATATCATTAGATGCAGAAAAAGCTTTTGATAAAATCCAGCACCCCTTCTTGATAAAAACCCTTGAACATCTAGGCATACGGGGAACATACCTCAAAATAGTAAAAGCCATCTACGAGAAACCCACAGCCAGCATACTCCTAAATGGACAAAAATTGGAACCGATTCCCCTGAAAACTGGAACTAGACAAGGATGCCCACTCTCTCCCCTCCTGTTCAACATAGTATTGGAAGTCCTGGCTAGAGCAATCAGAGAAGAGGAGGCAATCAGAGGTATTCAAATAGGAAAAGAGGAAGTCAAGTTATCTCTCTATGCAGATGATATGATGGTGTACCTTGAAAATCCAAGAGAATCTGTCAAAGACCTCCTTACATTAATAAAGGCCTTTGGCAAAGTCTCAGGATACAAAATAAATGTACAAAAGACAATCGCATTTCTCTACACCAATAATAAACAAACAGAAACCCAAATAAAAAACACAAATCCACTCACAATAGCCACAAAAAAATGAAATACCTTGGCATCTTCCTAACCAGAGACATGAAAGACCTTTACAATGAAAATTACAAAACACTGCTCAAAGAAATCAAAGCTGACACGAACAAGTAGAAAAATATCCCATGCTCATGGATTGGAAGAATCAACATTGTGAAGATGTCCATCTTACCTAAGGCAATCTACAAATTCAATGAAATACCCATTAAATTACCAACAACATTCTTCTCAGACCTAGAAAAAACAACACAGGAATTCATATGGAAAAACAAATGTCCAAGAATAGCCAGAACAATCCTCAGCAAAAAAAAAAACAAAGCAGGTGGTATCATAATACCAGACTTCAAACTTTACTATAAAGCTACAATCATCAAAACAGCTTGGTATTGGTACAGGAACAGGCATATAGATCAATGGAACAGAATTGAGATTCCAGAAGCAAAACCTCAATTTCTCAACCAACTCATCTTCGATAAAGCCCCCACCACCTACCACTGGGGAGAGGAGAACCTATTCAGTAAATGGTGCTGGGAAAACTGGTTGCCCACATGCAGAAGATTGAAACAGGACCCCTATCTATCCCCATGCACAAAGGTTAACTCCAAATGGATCAGAGACCTAAATATAAAACCTCAAACCATAAGAACCTTAGAAAAGGAAGGAAATACTCTCATGGAAATCGGAACTGGCATCCAATTCCTGTACAAAACCCGAAACCCACAGGCCATAAGAGAAAAGATAGACAAATGGGACCTTATTAAACTGACAAGCTTCTGCAAAGCCAAAGAAACCATCAAGAGAGCAGGGAGACAGCCTACAGACTGGGAAAAAGTATTTTCCAACTCTAGGTCTGACAAAGGCTTAACATCCTGGATCTACAAGGAACTGAAACGTACTGAAGAGAAGAAAACAAACAACCCCATTATAAAATGGGCAAAAGATATGAACAGACACTTCACAAAAGAAGACATCCGAGCAGCCAACAAACACATGAAGAAATGCTCAACCTCACTAATCATCAGGGAGATGCAAATCAAAATCACACTGAGATACCACCTAACTCCAGTCAGAATGGCAACTATCAACAACTCAAAAAATAACAGCTGCTGGAGAGGGTGTGGTGAAAAGGGAACACTTCTACATTGTTGGTGGGAGTGTAAACTAGTGCAACCTCTGTGGAAAGCAGTGTGGCAATTCCTAAAAGCTCTAAAAATTGACCTTCCATATGACCCTGCAATCCCCCTACCTGGAATATACCCTGAAGAACACAAATCACTCTATAAAAAAGATACCTGCACACGTATGTTTATCACAGCGTTGTTCACAATAGCAAGAGCCTGGAAACAACCATGCTGCCCATCAAAAGAGGACTGGATTAAAAAAATGTGGTACATATACACGATGGAATACTACGCAGCCAAAAAAAGGACAAAATCATGAATTTCGCAGCAACCTGGATGGAACTAGAGTCCTCTCACAGAAACAAAGATCAGAATATCACATGTTCTCACTCATATAATGGACTTTGAACATCCAATGTAATACTATAAGAAAATGACTGACGGTACTGGAAACTATGGGGGGGGGAGAGGATGGGATTAACAGTAGCAAATATCTGTCTGGGGCTGGGAAAACACCTCTTATCAACAGGGTGCCTAAATGAAACGTAATTGTACACCTAACCCTTAACTGTACCCCACAAAACCATAATAAAAAATACTGATTAATTATTAAAAAAAAAGAAAAGAAAGGGATTGACAGTAGTGGGAAACCGCCAGGGGAGGAGGAGTGAGATTGGCAGTTGAGAGAAATTGCCAGGGGAGGAAGGGACACCACTGCATCAACAAGGGTACCTGCGTAATAACATTTGTATACCTAACCCTGAATTGTACCCCACATCTTTAAAATAAAGAAAAAATAAAATAAAATAAAACGAAAATAACATTTGGGAAATTAACTGGTTATGTTGACCTTGCAAACTGACCAACAAGTCTGCACTTACAGTGGAATAAACAATGGGGGAACCGAGAGGAGCTTCATGTGATGATGAGATGTGGATCCATTTGTTGTTATTTATGGGTCAAGAAACTTGACAGTAAAGGAATCCAGCTTCATTACAGTGCTGTGTAGCACAAACCACACCACAGCAACATCAACCGAGAGAAACAATTTGTTATTATGTTTTTATTTTTTATTTTTATTTTTGAGTTGGAGTCTCACTCTGTCGCCCAGACTGGAGTGCAGTGGCCGCTGGGCTCCGGCGATCCTTCCGCCTCCGCCTTCCGAGTAGCCGGAATTACAGGCGCGCGCTACCACGCCCGGCTGATTTTTTGATTTATTGTAGAGATGAGGTCTTGCTGCCCAGGCGGGTCTCGAACCCGTGGGCTCAGGCAATCCACTCACCTCAGCCTCCCAAAGGCGCGGGATTACAGGCTGAGCCACCGAGCCCAGCCACAGTAAATCTTTTATTTTTTTGAGTTGGAGTCTCACTCCGTGGCCCAGACCAGGGTGCAGTGGCATGTTCACGGCCACCTCAGCGTTGACCTGCCGGGCTTGGCAATCCTTCCGCTCAGCTTTACAAGTAGCTGGAACTACAGGTGCACACTACCTTGCCTGGCTATTTTTTTTTTTTTTTTTTTTAATTTATTGTAGAGACGAGGTCTCGCCAAGTTGCCTGGGCTGCTCTCAAACACGCGGGCTTAGGAAATCCACTTGCCTCAGCCTCCCAAAGTGCTGGGATTACTGGCTGAGCCACAGAGCCTTAATAAACCTGAAACCTTCTGAGATTCTATTTCAACATACCACACTGAAATGTCTTGTACTTTTCTGATGCTAGGTCAGTGTATAGCATCTGGGTCTACGGATTAGTATTATAGGTCCTGAGGCAAAGTCTCACTACCTTCAAAACACTGATCACTCTCCTGACAGAGCTAACGTCCGCTCTGTTCCTCTTCAGCAGCTTCCCAGTCACCCACGGGGATCACTCAGCTAACAGTCGTCAACTTCCTTTTCTAATTTTATGGTGGGGGGATAGTGAAAGGACATACTCCTTGAGGCACTGGGCAAGTTTCATTGTATTTTTGAAATTTAGTACCTTATAAAAAAATTCAAAATTTCTCAAAAAATAATAAACTTAAGTAAGATACAAGATAAAACTGGTGTCACTACTTCTAATCCTCAAGAGTGTTTATTAAGTAATTTGGTTTTGTTTGGTCACCGTTTGCACTATAAGACCAAAATGCCACTTTCATCCTCTAACTTTGGTTAATTAAATAAATTCCTGCTTGGCCTTTTTAATTCTATAGGTGTAGGGGTGGGGGTAAAATGTTTAATTTTCTTCTTCTTCTTTTCATTTATCTCGTTATTTAATGATTACTTATGAAGTTATTTATACACTTTAAAGATAGACAAGTGGTATGAAGGTATCATACAATAGATTTATCTGGTTAAAATATTTCAGAACTTCCAGTATTTAAGTTGCATTGAATTTCACTTTAGGGTGATCGTTATTCCTCAGGGAATGTTAGCTGTAGTTGTTAGACATTCAAGTGGAAGTGGGCACCCACACAGTGTTGAGTGTTTATTTATTCTGAATATGATAAGATGGAAAGGGCATCACTGAGGGATGTATAAGTCTGCTTTACCTTGCTATAAAGGAATACCCGAGGCTGGGTATTTATAAAGAATAGAGGTTTATTTGGCCCATGGCTTCTGATTAGGGCTCAGGAAGCTTTTACTCATGGTGGAAGGCGTGGGGGGATGGCAAGTCACATGGCTAGACTAGACTCAAGAGAGAGAGGAAGATGTGCCAGGTTCTTTTAAACAACCACCTCTCATTTAAACCAATAGAAAGAGAACTCACTCATTACCTTAAGAATGGCACTAAGCCATTCAAGAATGATCTGCCCCCATAACCTAAACACCTCTCACTAGGCCCCACTTCCAACACTGAGGGTCACATTTCAACATGAGATTTGGAGGAAATAATCATCCAAACTATATCCAGGGCATGCCAAAAAAAATGTGTTCCTCATGTCAGTTGAATAGCCAGGTATATAGCACTGATGTATGAATTAAGTATCATAATTAAGTTTATATTCTCGTTTTCAACACTTTGGTGTGGAAATATAGACAAGAAAATGTGGGTCTATGTAGCATGCACAACTTATGAACAATTTTCTCTGTTTCTTGGATTGATAAGTCAGTTATATTAGTCTGGGTTCTGCAAATAAACAGAATGAGTACGAGACTACATGTGCATGCACACATATACATGTATGTATCTATGTATATATGGCTTATGTGGCTATGAAGGCAGAGGAGTCCCAAAATCTGCCATCTTCAGTCGGCAAGTTAGATCCAAGGGAGCCAATGGTGTAGTTCCAGTCTGAGTTCAAAGGCCTGAAAAAGCTAATGATCTAAATTGCAGTCTATGTTCCAAGGCAAGAGAAGACCAATGTGCAAGCTCAAAGACAGTCAGACAGAGTTAATTCTCTACTAGTTCTCCTTTTATTCTATTCAAGCCTTCAAGGGATTGGATGAGATCCACCTGTGTCAGGGTCGTTAGCACAGGTTAGACATAGATACATTTCCTGTAGGTAGCCCCCTTGACAAATCAGAAGAAAACTCCATTAGATGTAAGTATAGGACAGCTCTACCTTTCAATTCATGGTTCAGCATTATAATCACTAAGAAACTTTCAGGTTCCCTGTTGAATGCAGAGACCCAATACCACCCCTTAACTAGTCAAAGCCATAGAAATGATAATAAGAACACCCTTTTGCTTGGGAACTTGTGAATTGGAAACATCTTGTCTGGCCATCTTGTGAATTGGAAACATCTGGTCTCCTGCAAAAGACAATGTGGTCAGAAAAAGACCTTCCCTTCCCTTCTCTCCTCCTATCAGAAGTAGAGAGATGTCAGTCTCTGGAGTGAGTTACCTGGGCTCTACCCTCTTTAGCATAGAAATCATTGTGAAGGTATATCAAGCCTGTTGCAAAAAGCAAAAGGAGCAATTTATCTTGCCCATGCCAGCTCTGGTAAGTCTCCCTTTCTTTCCTCTCTTCTTTCTCTAATAACCTTTGTTTTAAAACTTTGCTTGCCACTCTAAAATTCATTTTAGAAATAAGCAGCTGAAGAATTTATGAGTTTTGTACTGCACCCCACCTGCATCACACCCACACTGGAAAGGGCAATCTGCTCTACTCAATCTACGGATATAAGCGTTAATATCATCCATAAACATCCTCACAGACACAGCCAGAATAATAATTTTTAACCAACTATCTGGGCAACTGTGCCCAGGCAAGATGACATAAAATTAATCGACATACGGGGCTGAGCTGTAGTCAAGGTTAAGCCCTTTACAAAATAGTTTGTTTAAGTGATCTTTCTTCTAGAGCACGTTTCTACTGAAAATCCATGCACATTACTATGGAATGTGATTTGTCTCAGTTCAATTAAATTCACCACACATTTATTGAGTCGCTACACTTCCAAAATACAATGTCAAACTGTATGGGAAATTGAGTGGTGGAAAACCTTAAGAGTTCATAAGTTGATATTAAGTTGGATGTCCCCTAATTAGCAGTGAAAGGCAAAAATAATTAGTGAAATAAGACTACTTTCATAAACTACTTCCAAAGGAAAACAAACAAGGGAAGAAATTATTTCTACTGAATCAAGAAATTAATAAGGAATGTCTAAATTTGACTGAATTGTGAAAGATGAAAACCAGGGATAAAAATAATTGTTTTTGATAACTAATCCAGTTTGAAGCAAATTTGTTTCTAAAGTTCTCACATTTTTTTGAACAAGTGAATGTAAATTGTGGCAAAAAAAAATCAGAAAAGATTAATTAATTATATCACAGGATTTGCACTTAGCCATTTTGGGGGTCTGGACTATTTTGACAGAATCCTCCCAAAACTCCCTGAACAGATGATTCATGGCTCAAGCATTTTTCTTCATTTTTCTCAGTTTGGGCTAAAAGGTATGACCATTCAGAATGTAGGGTTCAATAAATTTCATTGACCTAGAAAAGAATATAGATTCATCAGAAAACTTGAAATAAAAATTTCAACTATTTTCTTTCAGAAATTGCTCTCTGCACAGAACTAATGTTATTTCATGAAGCAATGAACCTGGAATATTGATACAATTTTCCTTTTGTTGCAACATAGGTATCTGACAAGCAGCAAAAATTTATCCAGAAATATAATTTTAATAATTAGCTTTATTAAGTAAAAAAATCACTGCATATTCTTACTATTTTTGTGTGCACTAGAACATGACTATACTAATCAACATTTTAGTAATTGATATTTCAATTTTATTGATTCTGTCTGTCAAAATTCTGGTTCTATATGATTAATGGGTATACCAGGTCTGACAAGTTCACAAACTTGCCACAACGCGCTTATGTTGGCAGCACTGTACAAACAACTCAGTAAGGTTTCATAACTTTGGTATATCAGGGTCTCATAGCTGTGTTCACACCGACATGTGGTGGTGTCTTGCTGAGTGGTGTTCATTATCATTGCATATTTTTATGTACCATTGTGATAATGTCAGAGCTTGATTAGAGCAAAGAAATAAACAGTAAATTTCTTGTTAAAGTTGACAAGAGTGGAAGTGAAATCAAGGACATGTGAGTCCAAGTTTATGAGGATAATGCCATAGATTAAACATTTTTCAGAGGGTAGAGAAAGCATCACTGATGAAGAGAGGTCAGGACAGACAGTAACGAGCAGAATTGATGAAAATATTGCAAAAATTCACCAAACTGTATATCAAAATTGTTGACTGACCATGAGAAGCATAACAGACCAAATAAATATAAATAAATAGACAGTCTTAAAACAATCTTAACTGAAAATCTTGATGAGAAAAATATGTGCAAAAATGGTCCCAAACAAGCTCTTGCGTCATGACAATGCACCAGCTCACACAGCACTCTCTGTAAGTTTTTAGCCAGTAAATAAATAATTGTATTGGAACACCATCCTTACTCACGTGATCTGGCTCCCGATGACTTTTTTCTTTAACAAGACAAAGGAATTACCAAAAGGAAGACATTTTGATGTTATTCAGGACATCAAGGATAATATGACAATAGCTCTGATGGCCATTCCAGAAAAGAGTTCTAAAATTACCTTGATAGATGAACTAGGTACTGACTACCTTGCATAGCTTTCCAAGGGAATATTTTGAAGTTGACCACAGTGGTATTCAGCAGTGGGATATGTAGCACTTTTTCTAGAATTAGTTTGCAAACTTGATTATCAGAACCTGTAGTATGTATGTGCTAGATGGCAGGAAGGGGAAAAAAAGGTAGGTTTTTAGTAGGGCAATAATGAAGAATAAGAAGTGAATAACAAAAAAAATGAAGTCAAGTCTACAGAGAAACAAAAGCTTTCTACTAAAATAGTTAATGTGTCATCCATTTAGTAGCTGTTATATTAGCACGTAAGTTCTCTGCTAGGCATCTCAATATTGAGAGGTGCCATATTATTTACAACTGTTTATAGGAAAGAAACTGAGTTTGGGAAAAAAAATTAGTAGCTTTCTTTTTACATTTACACAGACAGCAAGTGATAGAGTCCAGATTCAAATATAAACATCATTGTACTTCAGTGATTCCAATGCTCATATTCTTTCCAATATACCAGACTGTTTTTACAGATTAAAGTCTGCACTAATTATGTGTTATCATTGGGGTGTCTTTTACCTCCATTCACCCTTCTCTATGCTTTCTCTCTTCTTGACTTCACCTAAATAGACTCTTTCCTGTAGCATTGCAGTGACTCTTGAACTTAGTTTTATGACTCTAGTTTTTATTTATGGCAGTTGTCAGCTTATTCTTTCCACTTCAAATCTACCCTTGTTTACCTGGGTTTGTGGTATTGTAACTGGACCCTATAAATATTTATCCCTGTCTATAGGCTCAATGTTATTCTCTGTCAATCAAAAATGCCACAGGGATAGTGAAAATCCATAGTAAAGAGTGGGGTTTGTCTTTCTGATTCTAGAATTTCTTGTTTGTTTGTTTGTTTTATTTCCAATAACTAGAACAATGTTTGCTGCACAGTAAACAATACAAAAAGAAAAAAAATGGATATGTTTTATAGAGAGATTAGCTCTCTTCTACTGGGCCTGACGTGTAGAAACCTCTATATCTGGAGTCCATAGGCAATAAACTTTGCTTTAATATAAATAAAATTGTAGTATAATACACAAATATGTCTTATTAAGAAATGATATATCTGTGCATGTACACAATTTTTTAGAGAAAAGTGTTGTTTAATAATAGCTAGCTATTCTTGAACACAAATCAGCGTAAGGCAGAATGAATGTTAAGTGAATGAATTCAAATTCTAGATGAGAATTATGGAGAAGAAAATTGTTAAATCCTTTGACCACTGAGAATTTGTTTTTGATTTCATAGAAAAACAATCCACTGAAACAACATTTACCACTTGTCTTCTTGAATATCCATTTTTTTCTTGTACCTTGTCCTTATTCCCGTGCTCTTTTTCCCTGAACCATGTTCTCAAGGTTATACCAGTTATGTGGTAGAGCTCATGTGTCTGTCATAAATAGGGATCCAAATTTCTACTACTAATTTCCAGTTTTAATCACCAGAAAATGCATGGCTGCTTGATGGAAAATAGGAGAGCTTAGTATGAAAACCTTCATGTCAACATTTCAGTTTTCCCTCATTGCCTCGTTTCCCTAACAAATACTCCACATTCTGCAATGTTTAGTAGACAATAAATCAGTGCTGTGGCTCATTTACTAGTCATATTGGAAAGGATTTATTCTCTCTGAAGCTTCAGAAGTTGGGCCAAATACTCAGTTTTATGTATTCAACCCTTCAAATTCAACAAATGTGATATGAAACACACTAGCAACACAAACAAACTCGTCAGGGGAAGAATAATATAGTGGGTTTAAAAATCACTAACAGATAAAATGAGGCCCCATTTCTCCAGGTCGTATAGAATTTCTCTCCTCTGCTCCAGAGCACGCATTTCTTTTCAGCAGCATAAATCTATCTTCTTTCATCAAAGGGATGATTTAGTTTTCAGAGCCCAGAGGAAATCCTGTTGGATTTGAGAATTTGGAAAGTTCTGTAAACTCCAAACAAGAATTTATACACCAGAATTGGTCAATGGTCTGTCTAGTCAACCATCCTTCTTCCTACAGAGACTAATGAAGGATTATTAGGAGAAAGATATAAACTCACCATAATGTCCCTAATTGAGAAATACAACCACACCAAGGAAATTTCTTCTTAACTCTAGTAGCACCATAGTTTAATACATGGCGCCTGAGGCCTGATAACTATCTCTATACTATTGAAACAGAAATTCTTATTTATTTTATAAAAACACACCATTGCATTTCTCACAAGCATTCAATACTTAATTGAATCTTAATAACCTTTGATTAACAACTCACTGTAGAATGAACAAGTAATCACATCCCATCTTTTAATTTTGCTTAACAATTTCCAGTCAAATACAAAAAATAGTGATACCTCTTACTTTATGGGTTTCTTAATGTAACACTTCCAAAACAATGTGACCTACTGGAAGTCAACATATACCAACATTTTCTGTAATTATTTATGGAATATATTATTTGATTATTAAGCTACAAGGAGAGGAAGCTCAATTTGTGACTTGTGAGTGTTTCAAGTCCACTATGTATTATTTGCTTAAACCTTTTAAGAACCCCATATTTCTCTACTAGGAGAAAATTGCCATTGAGCTAGACTAAATTAATATGAAATATGTTTAATGATATCCTAGCTTAGAAACAACTAACAATGTGTTAACAGTTTTCCAGGACACTGTGGACAGTTTGTTTTATTTTTTTACTACAGGGCTGCAAACTACTTTATGCAACTTTATATGACATTGTTAAGCCTTTAGTGGAAGGACTTTAAGAAAACAATCTATGTCATCAAAGGACTCAATTCATTGTCATCACCTATAGAATATCAAGCAATGTGGGCAAGGTCAAAATCTTGCATTAGTACTCTGCTCCTGTGGGTTAACTACTATTCAGGCTTGGAGAGCAGGTATTTATATTTGTTGGCAGACTCATTAAGGGAAATGATATGCCAAAGTGTTCTCTCCTCATCATCTTTTAAATGTGTTTATTCATTGCTATGCTTGGATTGGGGATGAGAAGGGCTAGAAGAAACACTAATCCCCCAATGGTGCTGTGATTCTTTTTGCAAGGACAACTTGAGGTATCACCTATTTAGGGTGAGGAACCATAAATGGATCCCAGGTAATAGTAAAACAGTCAAATATGAAAGATTGTTTCTCTGAGTGATAACATGTCAATGATCAAGCATTTCTTTATAGGACTAATGTGACTAAAGTGGGGTTTATTTTGACATTGTAGAATGAACCTCAAGACTAAAGGACTTCGAAATGGATGCCTTGGATCTGAATTGTTGGCACAGGCGGTGTGGAATTAGGCAAGCCGTTTATTGTCTGTTAATCTACTTCACAAGTATGCTTTGTGAGGATTAGACATTTTAACACGTTTTACTGCTATCGTTATATTTTAAAATTTATAAACTATGCAATTAAGCGTAAAAATAAGTAAATTATATGAGAACATTCTCCAGTAAATTAATTTTGAGAACTAATAAGGATTGAGAGTTATTTGAAAGAAAAGCAAGAAAGAAAAAGAAAGAAAATGTTGATAACAATATTGCTCTAATGCAGCACATTTTATTGTTTTACTTGGTTGAGTCTCACAAGCAATATATAAAGTATGAAGAATTATTATAAAACTTTGAGAAAAAAGTATTTTTTTCTCTAGAAGCAATTGGTCACCACCATGCCCTTCTCCCATAAACAAACATGGCACTTGTGCTTGAATGGTTTTGGAGCTATACAATTTTATAAATGTTATCATTATATTGCTTTAAGTGGATGTTATTTTCTCCAAGTCCATACATATATTTATAGGTGTCTTCTGAGGGTAAACAGGTAGACAACAAGTTGTTTCTTTGCTTAAACTTTTAGTTGCAAAGCAAGTCTCCTAAATGACTTCTCTTCCATGTACCTGTGGAGAAATACAGAAGACAAAAATGTACATTTACATAGACAGCAAGTGGTAGAGCCCAGAATCAAATATAAATGTAATTGCATTTCAGTGATTCCAAAGCTCATATTCTTTCTAAAATACCACACTCTTCTCACAGAGTAAAACCTGCACTAGTTGATATGTGTTATCATTGAGATGTCTTTTACTCCATTCACTCCTCTATATACAGCCTCTGAAAAGAGCTTAACAAAAACTTAAAATGAACCAAACACGCACTCAATGCGAGGACCCTAGGATGCATACTGGTATCCAAGTATACAGAATCTATATATAGAGTTGAGAATAGACTCTAATACATAATGAACTCTTCATGACTATTTCCTAAAACAAACACACATAGACACTCCCTCCATATATATAGATATCTAATATATTTTAGAGGCTAGCTTTTTAAAAGCTACTATGCAGTATTAAAAAAAATTGGCACATAATAATTTTACATATTTATGGAGTAAAGAGTGATATTTTAATGTATGTGCACAAGATGTTATGATCAAATCTGAGTAATTAGCATATTTATCACCTCAAACATTAGTCATTTCTTTGTGTAGGGAACATTCTAAATCCCCTCTTCTAGCTATTTGAAAATATACAATAAATTTTTATTAGCTATAGTTATCCTATAGTGCTGTAAAACATTAGAATTTATTTCTTCTATCTGGCTGTAATTTTGCATCCATCAAACAACCCCCTTCATTTGTTTCTCCCACCTATCTTTCCCACCCTCGAATAACCACATTTCTATTCTCTATTTTTGTGAGCTCAATTTTTTTAGCTTCCTCGTATGAATGAGAACATGAGGTATTTATATTTCTGTGCCCACTTATATTACCTAACATAATGTCCTCCAGGCTCATTCATGTTGTCACAAATGTGTTCATTCTTTTTTATGGGTGAATAGTTTCCCACAGTTTCTTTACGTATTTATCTGTTCATGAACATTTCAGTTGATAACATATCACAACTATTGTAAATAGTAAATAGTGCTGCAATAAGCATAGAGGTGCAGATATCTGTGACATACTAATTTCCTTTTACTTCAAGTAAATACTCAATAGTGAAATTGCCAGGTTGTGTGGGTGATTCCATTTTCAGTTTTTTGAAGAACCTTCATACTGTTGCCCGTGATGGCTATACTAATTTACATTCCCACTAAAAGAGCACAAGCATCCCTTGGAATCCACGTCCATATCAATATTTGCTATTTTCTGTCTTTTCGTTAATAGTCATTCTAACAAGTGTAAGATGGCATTTTATGGTCATTTTGGTTTGCATTTCCCTGATGATTAGAGTTTAGCACTTTTATGTACTTGTTCATCATTTGTATGCCTTCTTTTGAGAAATATCTATTTAGATTGATTATCTGCTTTTTTTTTTTGAGTCAGTATCTCACTCCATCGCCCAGGCTGGAGTGCAGTGTCACGGTCATCGTCACCTGAGCATTGAACTGCTAGGCTCCAGCAATCTTTCTGCCTCAGCCTTCCAAGTAGCCAGAACTACAGGTGCACGCTACCATGCCCAGCTAATTATTATTATTATTTTAATATTAAAAACAAGGTCTCACTAAGTTGCTGGGGCTGGTCTCAAACCCGGGGGCTCAGGCAATTCACTTGACTCAGTCTCCCAAAGTGCTGAGATTACAGGCTGAACCACTGAGCCTGTCCTGATTATCTTTTTTTTTTAATCAAAGTGTTTGTGTTGTAAGTGTTAAGTTGTTGTACACTAAATATTAATCCCTTGTTAGAAAAATAGTTTGCAAATATTTTCCTTTCATTCTACAGGCTGTCTTTTCACTCTCTTGATTTTTTTTTTCCTGTGCAGAAGCATTATAGTTTAATAACACCATAATATCTATTTGTAATAACATAGTTATTTATTTTTGCTTTTGTTTGCCTCTACTCTTGAAGATTATTCATAAATTTTTTCCTAGAACAAAATTCTGAATGTTCTCTTTCTGGTTTCTTCTATTAGATTTATAACTTGGGGGTCTTATCTTTAAGTCCTTAATCCATTTTGATTTTATGATTGTACATGTAAAGGCAGATGTCTAGTTTCATTCTTCTGCATATGAATAAAGAGTTTTTCCAGCATCATTAATTGAAGAAACTGTCCTTTCCTCTATTAATTTTCTTGGCACCTTTGTCAAAAATCAGTTGCCAAAAATGTAAATATTTACTTCTAGTTTCTCTATTCCATTCCATTGGTGTATGTGTCTGTTTTTTAAACAGTACCATGCTGTTTTGGTTATTATAGTCTTGCAGTATATTTTGAAGACAGATGGCGTGATACCTTCAGTTTTATTTTATTTTTGCTCAGAAATGCTTTGGCTATTCAGAGTTGTCTGTGATTCTATACAAATCTTAGGACTGCATCTATTTCTGTGAAGAATTCCAATGGTATTTTAATAGGGATTGCATGAAATCTGAAGATTCCTTTGGGTAGTATGGTCATCTTAACAATATTAATTCTTCCAATTCATAAATATGGGATTTTTTTTTTCATTTTTCGGTGTCCTGTTCAATTTCTGTTATCAGTGTTTTGTTGTTTACATTGTAGAGAACTTTTACCTTCTTGGCTACATTTATTCTTAGATATTTTATTATTTTTGTAGCTATTGTAAATGGATTACTTTCTTGATTTCTTGTTCAGCAAAGTCATTGGTATATAGAAACATTACTGATTTTTTTATCCTGCAACTTTACTGAATTCATTTATCAATTCAAAGGGTTTTTTTAATAATCACTCAGTAAATGAACTGAATAATACAAGTAAATGAGAAATGTGTTGTATCTAAAATCCAATTGGGCCCACTAGGCTTGTGCCTCTTGGTTAAAAGAGGAGCTAGATGCAGCAACACATCTTTCACTTTCTTTTCTTTTCTTTCTTTTTTTTTTTTTTTTTTTTTTTTGAGTTGGAGTCTCACTCTGTCGCCCAGACTGAGTGCAGTGGCCGCTCCCGGCCACAGCAGCCTTGACCTGCTGGGCTCCGGCGATCCTTCCGCCTCAGCCTTCCGAGTAGCCGGAATTACAAGCATGCGCTACCACGCCCGGCTGATTTTTAGATTTATTGTAGAGGTGAGGTCTCGCCAAGTTGCCCAGGCGGGTCTCGAATCCGCGGGCTCAGGCAATTCACTCAACTCAGCCTCCCAAAGGCGCGGGATTGCAGGCTGAGCCACTTCTTTCACTTTCAAAGGGGTATCTCGCCTTGCCTCATACCGCTAGATATATGGAAATTTTGCTGAGGTAGAAAGGTCCTGAGCTTTAGTCAAATGTATTTTCCAATATATGAGATACAAAACTCTTATCAATAAATCTAGAGTGGTTACTACTTCTTGTTCATCAAGTCCAATCAGCATAATTGCCATCAACATAATGGACCCTTGTGATATCTTGTGGAAAGGAAAGGCAATCAAAATCCCTACAAGCTAGATTATGACATAGGGTAGGAGAGTTGATACACCCCTGAGGTAGGACGATGAAGATGTATTGATGCCCTTGACAGCAGAAAGCAAACTGTTTCTGGTGGGTTTTATAGCACGTGTGGAGAAAAAAGTTATTTGCCTGGTCAATAGCTGCATACCAAGTACCTAAAGTGGTGGGAATTTGTTCAAGCAATGAAAGCACAACTGGCACAGCAGCTGCAGTGGGAGTCATGACCTGGGTAAGCTTACAATAACCCACTGTCATTTGCTAAGATCTGCCTGTCTTTCGCACAGGTCAAATGGGAGAGCTGAATAAAGATGTGGTGGGGATGACCACCTCTGCATTTTTCAAATCTGTGATAGTGGCACTAATCATCACAGTCTCTACAGGGATGTGATATTGTTTTTGATTTACTATTTTTTCTTAGGTGGAGGCAGCTCTAATTACTTCCATTTGGCCTTTCCCACCATAATAATCCTTACCCCCACAGGTTAGGGGAACCATGTGGGGATTCTGCCAGCTGCTGAGTATGTCTATTTCAATTATGCATTCTGGGACTGGGGAAATAACCACAGGACGGATTTGGGGACCCATTGGACCCATTGTAAGTTGAACTTGAGCTTAAACTTCATTAATCATCCAACTCTCATAAACCCCTACTCTAATGGGAGGCCATAATGACGTTTCAGATTCTGAAAAATCAAGTCAGTTGAGAGACACTTCCACTTGTCACTAAAGGATTGGAGTGATTTCCTTTCCCCAATGTAAAGTTACCATGGAAAAAGGCCAGATATTTCTTTGTGGAAGGATGGGAAGAAGACTAAGAGTTTAAATTTTTGCTGTAAAAACTGGGGTTCTTCCTGAGGGGCAGCAATCCCCCATTTTATTCAAGGAATTCCTATTCTGTGGACTGGCTCAAGTCTGGATATTAATTGAGGGGTTTTGATCTTCTGTTTTTATAATTTGAGTTATATTTTTGTTCATTTTACCTGAAGATTTTCTGCTTATACAGATCAAGTAAGAATGTAGTAGGCTTTTGCCAAGTGTGGTGACTCACGCCTGTAATCCCAGTACTTTGGGAGGTGGAGGCAAGAGGATTGCCTAAACCCAGGGATTCGAGACCAGCCGAGGGTATTTGGCAAGATCTCATCTCTATAATAAATCAAAACATTAGCCAGGCGTGGTGGTACAGGCCTATAGTTCCATCTACTTGGAAGGCTGAGGCAGAAGGATTGCCTGAACCCAGCAGGTCGAGGCTGCAGTGGCTGTGAGAATGCCACTCCAGCTTGGGTGACAGAGTGAAACTCCAACTCAAAAAAAAAAAAAAAAAAAGAGGAATGTTATAGGCTTCTGATTATTTCACTTCTGGGAACACTGTAATTAGACAATTAATTAGATAATGCCATAGTTCAACATGAATCATACTGTTCTGATTACTGCCTTGCCTCTGGTGTCCATTGAGTAACTACATCCATCTCGCCTTTGGTCATTGACTGCTGTCACTTGGCTTCTTCTACCCCAGAATACAATTTTTCCCATTGCATTTATGGTTTCCAATTAACTGAGTGTGATTTCCACTGTGAAGTCTGGAATACATAGAAGAGCAAAATGAATTCTCAAGTGTGCTGGTGCTTCCCTTACAAATCTATTTCTCAAAGTATTAGCAGAAAGTGTGTCTTCTGAGCCTTCCCATTGTGGGTGAATACGTTTTATGTGACAAATCCATTCCAGCATTTCACTCACCCTAAGACTTTGAATCTCTTCCTCTACATTACACCAAAGGGGGATAGGCATCTGTAGCTTACTCACCATGAGCGATCTTATAATCTATATTTCAGTCAATTAACAAAACAAACTATTAGGACTTTTCTTGTTTAACTTCCTAAACTCCAACACTAAATGTGGAATCTCTGCTTAGAGGACCCATATCAATAAATTCAGCATGATCCAATTTTACGCTTTTTCCAACATTATTCCTTACCCTTAATCTCCATTCCCACACATATTTCTCTGGTTTTCTGCTTGGACAAATTACAAAACTCCAGTAGCTCTTTTGGAGTGTAGCACACATCCTTATGGGTCACATAGTACCTCACCTTTAGGGATCTTGAGTCTAGTTATAGGTCTAGCAAAGAGGTATGGTAGAATGGGTCCTCAGGAGAACTAGCATTGTTTTGCTTGTCAATTGCCTCAGGGGAGGACATTACTGCTGTTTCCTCGAGCAATGCATGGCTAATACCTTGGAAAAGATCCATTCTACAACACTATGATATAGCACTAAGGGTGACAGTGTCACTGCCACTGGGAATGGGGAGGCCACTTCCTCTGGCAAAAAAGACTCTTCAGAATTTAAGAGCTTAATGTCCCCATCTTCATAAGAATCATCCCATACATCTCCACCCCAACTTATAGGATCCCATTCTTTCCCAACTAATATCCTTAATTTTAAAAATAGACACCCCACGAAGCTGAGAGCTCACCTCTTACTGTCAGTCAATTGAATGAGGAGAGGTTGTCTGATTTTTAACAATTTTAACCCTGTGGTTATGGAAAAGAAGATTCTACTTCAGAGCACACCTGTAAGTTTTGGACTATTTATATGCAGCTGGAGCTGGAAGTTTGAATCCTTGCATTCACTATTTTTCTTTCATCACTTTGTTTAATAATATTAAGAGCAATCAACCATCATTATATTTCTCTGTTTTCCATAAATGTTTGAAAATATCATGAATAAAGTCATTAAGTTCCTCACCCCTCATAAGTGGTGAATTAAAAGTATCAAATGTATTTATTTTGCATATCTAAATAACAGTTAATGCCAAGGACTACTAGTGCTCTCTGTACTATTAGAAGTAGAGGCCCCAGGCCCAGTATGGTTGCTCATGCCTGTAATCCCAGAACTTTGGGAATCCAAGATGGGAGAATCACTTGAGTCCAGTAGTTTGAGACCAACCTGGACAACATAGTAACAATAACAAAACACACACACACACACACACACACACACACACACACACACACACACACAAATTAACTAAGCATAGTGGTGTGCTATAGTCTCAGCAACCCAGGAGGTTGAAAGGAAAGATTTCCGGGCTCGGTGGCTCAGCCTGTAATCCCGCGCCTTTGGGAGGCTGAGGTGAGTGGATTGCCTGAGCCCGTGGGTTCGAGACCCGCCTGTGCAACTTGGCAAGACCTCATCCCTACAATAAATCAAAAATCAGCTGGGCGTGGTAGTGCGCACCTGTAATTCCGGCTACTCGGAAGGCTGAGGTGGAAGGATCGCCGGAGCCCAGCAGGTCGAGGCTGCAGTGGCCGGGAACAGCCACTGCACTCCACTCTGGGTGACAGAGTGAGACTCCAAATCAAAAAAAAAAAAAAGAAAGGAATGATTGCCCTAAAACCAGGAGGTCGAGGTTGTAGTGAGCCACAGTTGTACCACTGCACTGCAGCCTGGGCAACAGAGTGAGAGAGACCCTGTCTCAAATAATAATAACAATAATAACCCAGTATTTTGGGGTCTAATTATATTAGAAAGCCAATTTCAGTAACCTCAAAACCAATTAAGAAAATTCATCCTTAAAATTATGTTCTTCTAGAACCACTTTGGGAACCAACATCTGCATTAGTCAGGGTTCTTCAGAGGGACAGAATCAACATATACATACATATAAATGTGTTAGGGGGAATTGGCTCACACAATCATAAATGTAAAGTTCCATGATAGGCTGTCTGCAAGCTGAAGACCAAAAGAAGCCAGTAGTGTAGCTCAGTTCAAGTCTGAAAGACTCAAAAACCAAGGAAGTCAACACCAGTGTGAGAGATCCCCGTCCAAAAGCTGAAGAACCTACAGTCTGACATCCAAGAGCAGGAGGAGCAAAAGGTATCTCACTCCAGAAAGGGAGGAAGAAAGGGAGCAAAGCAAGTTGAATATTCTTCTTCCCCTTGCTTTGTCCTAGTGAACCCCCAGCCTATTGTTTGGTGCCCACCCACATGAAGAGTGGGTTTTCCTCTCTCAGTTCACAGATTTATGGGCCAGTCAGTTTTCTCTGGAAACACCTTCACAGACACACCTTGAAATATTGTTTTGCTAGACATCTAGTCATTCCTCAGTTCAGTCAAGTTCACATCTAATATTAACTATCAAACAACAAAGAAAAAAAATCTCAAAAATAATTTGTGAATGACCTGTTCTAAAATATTTGGTATACTAGAAGGAGGAAATGCATTGCCAATTGCTATTTTATTAATTGAATTAATTTGGTTTTGATTTTATCTTTTCATTTTCTTTACTTTTTTCTTGTCTTTTCTCTCTCTGCACTTTTTACACATGAAGCACACTTTGTATTTTTAACACCCAGTTAGTCAATTTTTTTTTAAAAGTGAAGTGTTATTACAAACAGCATCACATGTTACCTTAAAATAATGCTGAAGGCGATGAAACTAATACTTATTTCAATTTGTGATTTCACTACATACATTACCACTGGACTCATAGCTTATTACCAGCACAAGCTTGGCCACTTATCACCCAAAGTCAAACTCGAGAGACAAAAGATGGTAAGGGGAAAATGACTTTATTTCAAAAGCCAGCAGATGGGGTAATGGCCAGACCCATGCCCCAGATAAACCATTCAAGATTTTTAGGCTGAGTGCATGGGCTTAAAAAGGGAAACCGAGTATGCAGGCATGGTACAGTGTGTGTCCTGATGGCTTACAGTGTGTGGTGGTCCTCCCAGAGTTCTGGTTGTTTTTATCTCAGCTGCAGTCAGGTTATGGATTGTCTCATGACTTCCCCTAAGTGGGAAGGCCCCACAGTCAGGCAGTTTAAAAATTAGCCCTTGGGATTTCTAAGCAAGTATAAGGTCAGATAAGCTTGCATGGTGAAAATAAGTTTCCAAAACATGTTCCAAGGATTAAATTAAGAGAGGGGGGAAAAAAACCCAAATTTAAAAATACATTTTAACACCGAGTTACTTAGTTACTAGCTCAAAAAGAGCAGGGATTTTGAGAATCCTGTTCATTGCTGCCTTTCTGATACTGATAATAGTGCTTTTAGACCTCCAGTGAGTATTTACTGAATATTGTTGAATAGCCTCAAATTCTCCAAACAATTTAGCAATAAGGATAATATTCATTAATATCCACATTTTACTGCTTGGAGACTGAGGCTCAAATGGGTTATATGTCTTTTCGGAGATACTCCTAGAAAATTACTTTCATTTCGTCCAGTCTTGTCAATGCACAGGAATTTATAAAAGTATGTTGTACCAATTACTTTTACCTAGTGAACAAGTATGCATACAGACTATCTAGATTAATTAGTATTGGGGGATAGGAGGCTTTTTCAAGGTGGACAGGACGATGGACACCAACCTCCAAAGTCCAAGAGAACTGTAAGGCCAAACAAGGAGGCTGACCCATGCAGTTTCCAGAAAGAAACATTTAAAAAGACTTAGGAACAAAAACCATGTCTTTGACTTTGGAAGTGGCAAAACAAGATGGTGAATCTCAATGCCATTACCCATCAGAGCCAGGGCTTACATACTATACAGAAAAGGTGATTCAGAAGGAATATATAGCAGAGTTGAAGTACAATAACATCAAGTTTGTTTTGACCTAGGGGCAGGACTTACAGAAAGTGCATACTCTTACACAAGAAACTATAGATAAACTGGAAGTCTTAGAGATCTTCCTAGAACTGAAGTTAATCAGAAGTCAACATGGTAGATTGGCATCTAAAATGAAATTGTTCTGGCCTCCACAGAGGTATATAAAAGGAGCCAGAAATCAAATCAAGTCTAATTATAACTACATGTTTTTCTTTCATCTACACTGCCTAAGGCAAAATTAATGGAAAAGGGATGGAGTTAAAACATAAATTCTGAATGTGACCTAATGTTCATGGTGCTACTGTGTGTGTATGTGTATACGTGAACACGTGTGTGTGTGTGTGTGTGTGTGTGTGTGTGTGTGTGTGTAGAGAGAGAGAGAGAGAGAGAGAGAGAGAGAGAGAGAGAGAGGGAGAGAGAGAGAGAGAAGGAGAAAAGTGCGATAAAAAATGTGGAGGTAAATTGGAATGTATCCTAGAATGATTTTCTTATAATTTATTCATCTGTTAGAGTTCTAGTGATTATAGTGATTTATTCATCTAGGAAAACCAGCTCAAATTTGCATCCTTCATAATTTGTATCATTACTTATACAGGTAAACTTGATTTCCCACATATCTTGGAAAAAACATAACATTGCGTATATCTCTGTTTCTAAAAACTCAAGATAATGCAATTTCTCTATTTATTTGGCTAGAAGTTATGCCTTTAATCCCAAATAGTGAGTATTGCAATGAGAGAAAGACTGAATTAAGGTGATCTTCTCTAAGAAAATTGTATTCTCTCTGAAGAGGAAAAATATACATTATACAGTCTCTACAGTGTTTCACACACTCAGAATTTGTAAAGAAATTATGAGAGAAGGATTAAGATGGCTGATGAGAGGCAGCTAGAGTATGTTTTGCCTACATAGTAAACCAAGATAGAAAGAGTTTTTTCAACACCCAGAGCGGAGCAGGATGAGCAACATGCCCCATGACTCATTAAGAAAGAAGTGTCTTATTTCATACTATCACAAGTATCTTGGGGCTTCAATTAATGTTTGATGAATTAAATTTCTAGAGATATAACAACTACATTAGTTTCAGAATAATAATAGTAAAAAGTTTCCAAACACTTATATGTCAACTCCAGGATCTAGGGGATTCTCTCTCATTCTCTCTCTCTCTCTCTCTCACTATATATATATGTATATGAATATCTATCTGTCTATCTATCTATCTATCCATCTATCTATCTATCCAATCTATACATCTATATCTACCTATATCTGTACCTATCTTGTCTCCACAACAAACTAACCAAATATGAACTATTATTATGATCCACATTTTCCTGATAAAGAAATTGAGGTAAGACAATGTGCTCTGGATCACACAGCTAGTAAAAAGGTGAATTGGCATTTGCAGTAAGGCCCAATTCTCATCAGCTTTTTTGGTGAGAAATGAAGTTCCCCTTTCTACTTTCATATAAGGTACTGCGTGGAGAAGAAATTATCTGGGCAATGTTGTTTGTGCAATAACGAAAAGTAGGATCTGGTAGAATCTAGGACTAATGGCAGCTAATCTACTGGCATTTCTACCACTTTACTAAGCTCTGACTTACTTGTGGAAGAAGCCACATATGTGTTGTTTAAAGTCATAACCCATTATTTGGTATAGGGAATTTCATATTGCATGTGGCCAATAAATATTTGTTTACCGAATTAATGATTGATAACACAATAGGGCTTCCTCAATTTTTGTAAGAACTGTATCCCCCCCCAAAAAAAACGACAATTGAAGATACACAATTGCAGTGTCAAGGCTGCCATTTACAAAGGAGAATATTGTTTATTGCCTTGTAGGCTAATAAGATTAGGAAACTAGATATCAAGTTTTAATAATAATAAACTGAACTAGTTTTTAAAAAGACATTAATTCACATGCATATCTACAGCAACCCCTGAGGAATTTGTAAAATGTGAATATAGACATTATATGATTTATTCCTGAGCTAGGCACCTCTGGGGTGTGTCATGATAGCCTGCATTCAGCCACAAGTGAGTGAGAGATATTTGGAAATGTCATAACTAGTAAAGAAAGTGAAATCTGCAGTTGAAAACTCACCCAGGGGTTTCAGTGAGGCTAACTCTTCTGAGATCTGCAAGAGGCAACACGCCAAGCCCCGGCACTGTCTCAGTGATGAGATAAACACACATGTTTGCATGTGACAGTAGCTAATGACAGATGATCTGTGGGAGCCTGCCAGGGAACGTGGCTTGATTAACACTTGTCTGGGTTCTCATCCCTGCTTTCTGCCCTGGGCCAATTTCTGATCTGTTACTCAGACAGGCGTGATGCCTTTGTAATACTGGTGTGCAGTCACAGTTTTTGTCTATTTATTCCACAATCTCATCAGCTTTTTTAGTGTGTAATAAAAGACACTAAGGCACAAGATGAGTGTAACAAACCTGTGAACATATGACCAAGGCTAAATAACTCTCAATTTCATGTAAGAATTATCATAATTTTAATGCCAGATACGTTTTCCTTTTTTTATTATAATTGAAATGAAAAAAAAAAGTTACTTTATTTCTCAGGGTGTCTTCATCCCCTGATCATTCTGTGCCTATGTCAGGAGGGACCATTTAAACCATTAAAAAAGAATAGATAAAATATCTGTAAGCATGACTTTTACTGGTAACTCTGTCACAAAGTAGCTAGTGCTCTCTGTCCTGTGTATGGGTTTACTTTGTGTAATTGAGAGTTAAATGATGTTTATAGGTATGTTTTCTTCTCTGTAATTCAATACTATTTTTTATTTGAATTATCTTTTATCTTTTCTAAAGGAATTACTTATTGTACTCAGCCTTGTAGAGTTTAAATATATAGAGCTCCAAAGAAGAGAAATCTATAATTCCTAGACTCCCCATCCCGAATGCTTTTTTGTGCTATGTGGAGTAGTTCAGGGGTTTAAGTAACTTTGTGTGCTTGAAATACTTACTACATCATAGATGTTGTTTAAGTATTAGATCTTCTGTCTGTTTTTTTCTTTCTTCCTATCTTTTTTCTCATGTAAGTTCAGCACAGTGATATAAAAAAGTGAAAGCAGTAAAAGGTATTTACATGAATTGCACAATTAAGAACAATTCTGCATCTGGCTATGTTGTATGTTTTTATTAGATCTGTAATCTTATAAAAAATAATTAGAATCTCCAGATAAGATATATTTAAATATAACTCCTTGAAGGCTTCAAAGCATGTCCAAAAAACCAGGATTTGAGAGGACAAGAAATCATAGAACACAGACATTCACTGAAGTGAGTCTGACTTTCCTTAATACTTTTCCTCTTAAAACCAAGGGAACAGCAGGTAATGGGTTAAAAATCTAAGAAAACAGTTTTGAAGGTCTCAGGGAGCAAACTATTAGAAACATAGGGTTCACCAAGGTGGAGAGACCAGGGCAAATTTCTTTAGGTTTTGGCTCAAATTCCTGAAAGTTTGCTTCTTGTAGTAAAAGCAAACCAGAAGTAGACCAAGAATCACTCATACATAAATCATTTCAATTACAGACGGAATCAAGGTGATCTTCTAGAAGAAAACTGTATTCTCCCTGGAGAGGAAAAATACACATTATATATGACCTCTACAATGTTTCACACACTCAGAATTTATAAAGAAATTATGAGAGAAGTATTAAGATAGCTGAGAGAGGCAGCTAGAGTATGTTTTGCCTACTTAGTAAACCAGGATAGAAAGAGTTTTTTCAGCACCCAGAGAGGAGCGGGGTGAGTAACATGTCCTGTGACTCATTAAAAAGCAATTATAACCACATAGTACAAAGAAGAGAAAAATCAATCAACCTGGTTGGAACTAACCAGATTCTAGCCTGGATCATGGCACGGATTATAAGCAACCTCTAGATACAGTGGAGGAAGTGAATGTGGGAAGTTCAGGAATTTTGTATTTTTGCAAAGGACTTGGAGGACACCCTGATCCTTGTGGGACTTCAGGTTCTCACATGAAACAACCTTACCCACAGCCCTGCTCCACTGAAACTCACATGGAGTGGTGCAGGAAAAAGAAAAAAAAAGTCCTGAGAAGCTTCAGTCGCCATATACCAGGAACTCAACCCTTGCTAGCAGCTGCTTTCTAGCTGACATGGTAAGGGATGGGGCCCAAAGGCAAGTGGTAGACACTTGCTGGAGGGGCAGATAGGCATATGAACACTTAAGGTCCTGAGATGGGTTGCATTTTAGCATTCAGATGCAAACTGCCTTGGGCTAAGACAAAGGAGTTGGGTGAGTCTTGCTGTCATAGCAACCTTTTAAACTCTTTTGTGCCTAGTCTGCACAAAAGCATTATTCCAGTGGCTGAGGACTCCCTCTCAATTTCCACTAGGGTAGACAAGAGTGCACACAGGTAAGAAGCTTGAACTCCTTTTCCCCATACCCACCTCAAAGGCTCAAAACTGACAGAGAATGCGGGTAATTTCCACAACCCTGCCCATTTTCTAGATTGGCTGGGTACTTCCTTGGAGCAACACACACCAAGCAGAAAGCCCATGGCTTTGTTAGCAATATTCCCACAAGCGCTGAATTCTGACTGTAGGTCAACAGTACAGCCCATCACCTCTGATACAATACCTCAGCTTTGGAGAAGATCTGATCTTCAACCCGAGCTAACACCACTATCCAAGCCACCTTAGCCACTCAGGAAGCCTGAAGCCTGTGCAGATACCCAGCACACAACTGCCACAGCTGGCAATTGAGAAACTCACCATACCAAGGCTATGTATAACCAAAAGAATGCTTTAGTGCCTGCATGCGCCCCCTGCCATCCTCAAATAAGAGGACACAGTCTACTTAAATTAGAAGAAACCAGAAAAATAATTCCTACATAAGAAAAAAGAGTTCTTTAACATCACCAAAAGGCTAAACTTACTCTTCAGCAATAGATCCTAAACAAAATGAAATCTTTGAAATTTCAGAAATAGAATTTTAAAAGTTGATTATAAAGTTTCACAATGATATTCAGAAGAAAGTTGAAATCCAACAAAAAAAAATTAAGAAAAATACTTAGGACATGAATACAAAATTCTCCAAAGACACACACACACACACACACACACAAACTGAAATTCTGAAAATGAAAGAATTATTTAGGAAAGTACTAAATTCAGTGAAAAGTTTGAACTGTAGACTAGAACAAGTAGCAAAATTGTTCTCAGAATTTAATGACAAGGCATTTGAATTAACCTAATCACGCACCAATAAAGAAAAAAATCAAGAAAACAAAACAAAGTCTCTAAGAAATGTGACGTTATGTAAAACATACAAACTTAAGAATCATAGGTATTCCTAAGGATGAAGAGAAAACAACAGATTTATAAATTTTATTTGAGGGAATAATGGAGGAAAACTTTCCTGGCCTTGCTGAAGGTTTAACTATCCAGATACAAGAAGCTCAAAGAGCCCCAAGGTGATTTATTTCAGAAAAGTCATCCCAAGGCATATGATCATTAGGTTATGAAAAATTAATGTAAAGGAAAGAATTTTAAGAGCAATGACACAAAAGCATCAAATAACTTACAACAGCAAACTTCCCAGAAGAAATCCTGCAAGCCAGAATAAACTGGGGCTTCATTTTCAATCTTGAATCAGGCAAGGATTTTGTGTCCTTTAAAATTTGGCTACATAAACAAAGGAGAAACGAAGGAGAAACGAAGTCTTTCTCAGACAAGTAAACACTGGGAGAATTTGTCATCACTAGACCAGCTCTACAGAAAATACTCAAATAAGTTCTACATACTGAAACAAAAGGAAAAGTACACCAGCAGAAAAATGCTTAAAATTATAAAAGCTCTCAGGCATTAAGGAACACCAGCACCAATTAATAAATAAATAAAGCACCCAGATAACAGGGAGCATAATGAATGGAATAGTAACTTACACATCATTATTAACCCTGAACATATTTGGTCTCAATACCCCCACTAAAAATATATAGACTGCCAGAATGGATAAAAACACTATCTAAATATATACTGCCTTCAAGAGACCCTTATAACAGACAAACAATCCTACAGACTCAAGGTAAAAGGGTGAAAAAATATTCCATGCGAATAGAGTCAAAAAATGAACAAGAGCAGTCATTCTCATATCAGATAAAACGTACTTTAAATTAAGAGTTAAAAAAACACAAATATGGTTATTATATGATTATATAGGGATCAATCCAACAAAAAAACACAGTTTTAAATATATATGCACCTAACAGCAGTGTCCCCTGCCTTATAAAACAAATTGTACGCCGGGCTCAGTGGCTCAGCCTGTAATCCCTTGCCTTTGGGAGGCTGAAGTGAGTGGATTGCCTGAGCCGGCGGGTTCAAGACCCCCCTGGGCAGGTGAGACCTCATCTCTACAATAAAATAAAAAATTAGTCAGGCGTGGTAGCGCGCGCCTGTAATTCCGGTTACTTGGAAGGCTGAGGCAGAAGGATCGCCAGAGCCCAGCAGGTCGAGGCTGCAGTGGCCGGGAGCGGCCGCTGCACTCCAGTCTGGGTGACAGAGTGAGACTCCAACTCAAAAAAAAACAAAAAACAAACAAACAAAAAAACAAATTGTACTAGACCTATAAAAAGAAATAAACAATACAATTATAGTGAGAAAGTTCAAAACTCATCTGATAACAAATAGACAGATCATCAAGGCAGAAAGTCAACAAAAAAAAAATTGGAGTTAAATTAGACCCTAGAGCAAATGGAACTAACATATATCTACAGAACAATCCGCACCAAAACAAGACTATACATTTTTTTCTTATCAGCACATGAAACAGTCTCCAAGATAGACTAAAAGATAGGCCACAAATCAATATATTCAAACAATCCAAATCATTTTAACACCTTCTCAGACAACAATGGAATAAAACTAAAAACTCCAAGAAGAACTCACAAAACAAACAAAAACTTGGAAGTTAAGCAATCTGCTCCTGAGTGATCCTTGGGTCAACAATGATATCAAGATGAAAATTTTAAAAAGTTATTAGAATGAATGATAATCAAGCAAGTTTTCAAAACCTCTGAGACATAGACGATGCCATGATCAAAGGAAAATGTATAATAAGTCAGCCCTGAAAGAAAGCATATTCACAACTTAACATCATATCTCAAGGAACTGATAAAACACAGACAAATCAAGTTCTAAGCTAGTAGAATAACAGAAATAATGAAGAACAGAGCAGAACTAAATGAAATTGAAAATTAAAAAGAACAATGAAACAAGAGACTGTTTTCTTGAAAAAATTTTAATTGATAAACCACCAGCTAGATTAATTAAGAAACAAAGATAGAAGATTCAAATTAGTTCAATCAGAAGTGAAAATGGAGACATTACAGCTGATATAATGGAAATACAAAAGATCATCTGAGATTATTATGAACACTACTATGCAAACAAACTAGACAATCTAGAGGAAATAAGTAAATTATTGGTGACATGCAACTCCTCAAACTTGAAACAAAATAACTAGAAACCATGAATAGGTCAGTAACAAGTAGCAAGATTGGAGCAGTTATTAAATTCTCTACCTCCAACCCCAAAATGCCCAGGGCCTAATGGACTCACAGCTGAACTTTATCAGACTTTCAAAAAACAACTGGTGCCACTTTTACTAAAGTTATTCCATAAGATTGAAGAGGAGGAAAATTTCCCTAACTCATTCTACAAAGACAATATTACCCTGTTACCAAAGCTAGCAAAATATACATTTAAAAAAAAGAAAAAAGAAAAGAAAACTACAGACCAATATCTTTGATGAACACACACATGAAAATCCTCAACAAAATATTAGCAAACAATTCAGCATAACATAAAAAATTAGTCACCATGATCAACTGACTTTTATCCCAGGTTTGCAAGGATGGTTCAATATATGCAAGTAAATAAACATAATCCTCCACGTAAGCAGAATTAAAAACGAAAATCATATGGTCATTTCAATAAATGCAGACAAAGCATTTGATAGAATTCAACACCCCTTAATGATAAAAACCTCAGCAAAACGGGCATAGAGAGAACATTCTTCGAAATAATAAAAGACATATGTGCCATATCCACAGCCATTGTCATCCTGAATGGAGAAATATAGAATGCACTCCCCCTCAGAACCAGAACAAGGTAAGGATGTCCACTTTGACCACTCCTATTCAACATAGTACTGGAATGCCTAGCCAGAGCAATTAGGCAAGAGAAAGAAATAAATGTATCCACATTGGAAAAGAAGACATCAAACTATCATTTTATGCTGACAATATGGTCTTATACCTAGAGAATCTTAAAGACTCCTCCAAAAGAATCTTGGACATGAAAGTAAATTTAGTAAACTTTCAGGATGCAAGCTAGCACATACAAATCAGTATCACTGCTATACACCAATAGTGACCAGGCTGAGAATCAAATTAAAAACTCCATTCTATTTAAAATAGGAGCAAAAAAGATAAAATACTTAAGAATATATTTAACCAAGGTTGTTAAAAGTCTTTACAAGGAGAACTACAAAACTCTATGAAAGAAATTGTAGAGGACACAAGTAAATGGAGAAATATCCCATGCTCATGCATTGAAAGACTCAACATTGTTAAAATGACAATAAAACCCATATGATCTACAGATAAAATGTAATTTCTATCAAACTATACCAACATTATTTGTCACAGAATTAGAAAATAACAATCTTAAAATTCATATGGCACCAAAAAAGAACCAAAGTAGCCAAAACAATTTAAGCAAAAAAGTAAAAATAATAAACAAAGCTAGGAGCATCACATTACCAGATTTCAAATTATACTACAAGACTGTAGTAACCCAAACAGTATGGTACTAGGACAAGAGCAGACACATGAACCAATGCAACAGAATAGAGAACCCAGAAATAAACTCAAATACCTATGACCAACTGACCTTTGACAAAGCAGATACAAATATAAACTGGGGAAAGGACACCCTATTTAACAAATAGTTCTGGGAAAATTGGATAGCTATATGTAGAAAAATAAAACTTTATCCTTATCTCTCACCATATACAAACATTAACTAAAGATAGATTAAAAATGTAAGTGTCAGACCTAAATTATAAAAGTACTAAAGGAAAACTCAGGAAAAACTCTTCTGGACAATGGCCCAGACAAAGAATGCATGACTAAAACCCAAAAGTGAATAAAACAAAAACAAGAAATAAATAGTTGGGGCTTATTTAAATTACAATGCTTCTCCACAGCAAAAGAAATAATCAAAAGAGCAAATAGGCAAACTACAGAATGGGAAAAGATATTCTCAAACTATATATCTGACAAAGGACTAATATCTAGAGTCCACACAGAACTCAATTCAGCAAGAAAAAAGCAAATAACCCCATTAAAAAATGGGCAAAAGACATGAACAGACACCTCTCTAGAAAAGATAAACAAATGGCCAGCAAACGTGAAAAAATGCTCAACATCATTCTTAATCAGGAAAATGCAAATTAAAATGACAGTGAGGTACCACCTTGCACCAGTCAGTATGGCCATTATTAAAAAATCAAAAACAACAGATGTCGATGTAGATGTGTTGAAATGGGAACATGGATGTTACATGTATCGTGTGCCCACTTTGGGGAAGAGACACAGCATTACGTATCACAGTTAGGCTCTATATGTCAAAAGGTGTGGCAAGAGCCACAAAGGAAAACTGTGTGCAGCGTCTCAAAACTGACCAGAACCAGTCCTTGGTTAATGATCTTTTATTGAAAGTTACTGAAATCAGTCTTTTGGTTAATCAAAACTATAGTTATGGCTTGTGCAATGGGTACGAGGTGAGTCAGTTAGTTAGCATCTGTTGGTTGGCAAGCTGCAATTGTTTTAATATTGTTTACCTTTTGGTCAGAGCTTGTTCAGCTGCTAAAGAAAAACAAAACCTTGCAGCAATTAGAACATATTTTATTCTTTAAATATAGGGTTGCCTGACTTAACCCCTATGTGACATGGTCTTAGGTCCTGCTTATAATTTTGTATTTTACTGTCACAAAGTCTGTTTTGTCAGCCTTATGATCTCTAGTCTAACATTTGTACGTTATGTATTTGGAAATCTACATAAAATGGACAAATTCTTTAAGATGCCATATGTGGTAAAAATTGGATACAGGATTTCTGTATCCTGGCAAAAAGCTCTAAAATCTGGGAATCTCTAGAGTAATGACTAACTTTTGTATGATAATCAGATGAGTGGTAGCTATCAGCGGCCCCTGGAAAGCTTCAGGATGGAGGCTGGTCACCCTAAAAGACCAATGCAAGATTAGAGGGTTGGGACTTTCAGCCTAACCCCAAACCTTTGGGAAGATTAGAGGGGCCAAAAGTTGAGTTGATCACTAGTAGCCAGTGATTAAATATGTCATGCTTATGTAACAAAGTCTTCATAAAACCCTTGAGGTCTGAATTAGGAGATCTTCTGGACAGCTGAACATGTGGAGGTTCCTGGAGGGAGGCATGCCCAGGGGAGCATGGAAGTTCCACTCCCCATTCTCCCATATCTCTCCCTATTCATCTTTTCCATCTGGCTGTTTACCTGTATGCTTTCTAATATTCTTTGCAATAAACCAGTAAAGGTAAGTAAAGTATTTTTCTGAGTTATATGAGCCAGTCTAGCAAATTAATGGAACCCAAAGAAGGAGTTGTGGGAATGCCAATTTATAGCTGGTCACTTAGAAGCACAGGCTATGGCTGGTGCTTACAACTGGCATCTGAAGGGGGAGGCATCTTGTGGGATAAAGCTCTGAATCTGTGAGATCTGATGCTATGTCCAGGATGATAGTACCAGAATTGAATAAGAGGCCACTGACTGCTGTCTGCTGTGAAATTAATTGGTTGCTGGTGGGTAGAAGTCCCCACAGATTTTTGAGACCAGAAGTGCTATGTTGAGTGGAACTGACTGTGTGAGAAAAAAAGAGAGAAAAAAATGTTGGTTTTGTGTTTTCCCTCTACATCTCAACATTCTTACATTAAAATCAGTAAATTCTTTCAAACGTTTAAGGAAAAAAAGCATTAATATTACACAAAGTATTCCAGGAAACAAATGATGTGGGAACAATTCCCAAATTGCTTTCTAAGATCAGAAAAATTTTGATATCAAAACACCTAGTAAAAAAAAAAAAGAATGTCAGAGACCAAACTTTCCCACACACAATGTAGCAAAATTCCTTAAAAAAAGTAAATAAAATCCAGCAGTATATAAAATGGATAATTATTATGATTATATTAATTTATTCCAGAAATGTAAAGTTTCTCTAATGTTTCAAACAACCAATAAAATTCACTAATCTATGCACTTAAATAACAAAATAGTCAAATAAAAGATAACAGTTGCAAATACCAAATGCTGATGAGAATGGCATGTAGCTAGAACTCTAGTAGGAATTCCAATAGTTACAACCATTTTGATAAATTGTTTTGTATCCACTTCTAAAGTTCAGTATATGCATACCTTATGACACAATAGGTACACTCCCATGTGCACATTCAACCTAATTATCTGATAGCCCAAAGTGGAAATAATGCACATGTCCATCAAGCATAGAATGGAAAATATAATTTGTGGTATATCAATCTCATATATTAATAGTACTATGAAATTAAAATTTAAGTATGCATAATAATATGCAGAAATCTCAGAGACACACATTTGAGCACAAAAGTGAGATACAAGGCTGTACATGCTGTGTTATTTCTGTCATGTAATAATGAAAATGGACAAAACTAATTGATGGTTATAGAAGTCAGAATAATGTTTATTTAGAGGGAAATAACATCTGGAATGGGCTTGAGGCAGTCTTGGAAAGTGAGTAATGTTCTATTTCTCAGTCTGGGTGGTAGTCACACAGATGTGTTTACTTTCCAGTAACTGTGTAGCTGTGCCATTATGATTTGTGAACTTTTTGCTGTATATGATATATTTTACAAATATAAGAAAATATAAATAAATATCCATTTTATGTAGACTCATCAGAGTTGTCTTCTATAAGCTTGAAGAGCGATGGTATCAGGTACTTCTAATCCCAAGGGAACATTTAGATAATGGAAAGTTGTCTAGTTATGTTTCATAGAGAATTTGTGAATAATCAAAGGATTGGAACCAAGTCAATGTTTTCCAAAACAATTGTAAGGCTTTGGCTGTAGAGATTCACCCCTTGAGATGTTAAACGCCTTTGTCAAAATTTTAAATTAGACATTCAGTCATTTCAGTACCCACTGTACAACCTGTAGGGAAAGACTGAGGCTTCTTAGATGAAGAAAGAGATAAAAGTGAACAGTAGGTAAAGAAAACTGCATGACTAGTAGGCTTATGTCCTGCTCTCAAATTGAAGTCACCTCCTTCTTTCCTCCTTGGTATGAAAATAGAATCATCAGTAGTCATCATACTTAAAATTTAAGCCAGTGCTCCACTTCAAAGTTGATGAACCTATCTATATCTAAAACATAAGCCTACTAAGAAAAACAGGAAGCACTTCCAACCTTATTTTTAGATTATTATCTTCAGTTCATGTTATATAATAGCCATATTTCACTTATTCATTCGTCAATGATATGACACATTTGGATATTGAAGTACAGCTGAGAACCAGAGAATGAGTAAAAAAGATCTTAAGCAAAGAGATGTCGACAATAAAGTTTATTAATTTACCCACAAGAAAGTACCTTTGCATCTGACTTTCATTCTTTGATGCTTAACTTAGACACAGGTTTAACACTTTTGGTCGTCTGCTATCCATGAAATTGCGACACTAGTATTGGACATTGTGATGTTCTAGAAGGCCAGTATTTTTCGTTTTGCGGTAACTTTTAGTCAGAGAATGACTAGTAGTATCATTCATTCTATATGGGAGAGTTTGGTTCTTTTGCCCCATTTGCCTTTTTACTGTCTCTAAAAAGCGTAAGCCCTCTTTATACTATCACTCAGCTCCAGCAGAGACGTCTTTATGACTTCCTGCCACATCTTGCTACTTGGATTGGATCTTGTGGGAGAACCATTGGAAGCTGGTGTATCTCTTGAGAAAATAATTAATTAAATTAGAGAAATAACTCTCCAGTTGGTGGGTAGGATAATTAAAAGTTCTAGGCAGAAGAGCGGCCCAGAAGCAATGGTTCTAGATGATCCTGTCAGGTCTGTTAAGCACTACAGGAGCCAAGTTGGAACAGAGCACAGAGGTGATGCTGAGTAAGCATAAGTGGTAGGAACACAAGTAGATCAAAACAGGAGAGCCAGCAGAGGCTAATACTCCCTTTCAAAATGACTGCGCTTGTTTAGCATTAATAGCACAATAAATTTGTGATTTTATCATAGTTTTGAAATGTTTATACATTTTTCTATAAGAAACGCTAATTTTTTGTCTCATTGAATTTGCTTCTTGAATAATTTGTTTTAGGATTTATAAATATACAAACATTTTATAGTTGTATTTTATAGATATAAAAATATTTAAAATAAATGTAAAATTAAAACATCAATATTTAAGTGTTACACAAAATAGATACATACATGTATATGTAGATATATAGGTACTTACGTACATATGCATACACATCTAAAGAATTGATAGATGAGATGGATGACATAGCGGAATGCAAATCACTACAGGGATAGAAGTTTTTTATGCAAAAAAAAAAGTAGTAGAAGATAGGAAGAGGCAGGATCACAGATGGCAGTGAAAAATGATCTTGAATCTAAAATAAAAAATATATATCAAAAGGAAACATAAGAAATAAAATCATTCAGTTAAGGGCAAATCTGATCTTCTGAAGTGTTCTCCTTCACAGTCTAGAAAAATTTTGGTGTTCACCATGATGATACTGAGGGGTATGGAAAACATTTATTGCAATCAGGCATCAAATCATATTGTTCTGGGTTCACAGCAGAGTTGGTTTCCAGATGTTTAAAGGAAACTGTATCATTAAAAAATAATTTAAAAAGCAATTTTCTGAATATTCAAAGAATGTACTTTTCTATATCTCCCTTTAAAAACTATCCCCTGGCAGAAGTTCATTGAGTTTTTCTATTTAAATAGAAGAGGCTGCCTTTTGTTAATGTGCTTTTGTTAATTGCACGCTTAATGAATCTCCACAGGAGTCCCATCATGAAAGAAGCAAGATTCTATCCTCAAAGAAATATTTCTCAAGCTTCCACTGATATGTGGCCCCAGATGAACCTTTCTGTTTCGACCAAGGCTCTAATAATGTGAAGACTTGGAGAAATTCAACTGAAATTTAAGCCTCTCTGTCTAGAGATAGTAAAAGAGTAGAGCTATGTGAAGTTATTGTTTTGGTGGTAAGTTGAGTATCAATTAAGGGAGATTTTTATAAAGTACAAAATGTGTCGCTGATTTTCTGAGTTTTGCTTTAAAAACTCAGCTTCATATGATTTGTCATTAAATTTTCTTAAGGGAGGGCTCCATGAGGACTTCTCTGAACTGGATCATTATCAGTAAAATACATGGATTTACTGGGGCAATTAAATATCCCTTGGTTGAGTAAGTCTATAACCAGGTGAAATCTCAATATTACCTGAAAAGATGAATAGAAATTTATGAACATGTGTATTACTAGCACAGATACTTCAAAGTTCAGTTAACACATAGCTACAACACTGATAATGAAAAATATAGAAGAAAAGTCTAATATGTTTTATACACTGATGGAAAAGATCAGTGTGACTCAGCAATGTATAGGAATACTGTAATGTATGTATTAGGGGCCTTTTAATTATATTATTAGAGAAGTAGTAATTCAAAAACATTGGCATTATGAAACAAAGAACTCTGGGGGTTACTTTAATGAAAATATGTAACTTGTAATTATCACATCTCTAATTATGACATTTAATTATGTGCTTAACAGTGACCTTTTTCCTTAAGCACTTAAACATACCAACTGAGAATATCTTAAAATTACTAATTCTCTTGCTAATATTTTTCTCATAGTAAAATAAAACATAGAAAATTCTAGTCAAGTCAATGTCCACAGATATCAGCTTTAAATTAGTGGAACTCTGAGGAGTGCTCTTTGTTTTTTAAGAGAAAGTACCTAAAAATGACAAAATTTGACCTTGTAAATTTTGAGCTTATTCAAAAATTCCATAGAACTGTAATGATTGTAAAGCTTGTACAGGTTCTTGAATAGTTTGACCAGCTTTTGAGATACTACTGGTGTGGAGAATTACTGGAAATGCGTCTTCCTTTTGAAATGTCAGTAAATAAAATACTTACTTTTGCATTTTTGTAGGAACCATCTGTTATTTAAAACCTCATAACACACTTAAAGCCCAGACTTCTTTGCTACTATACAATGCCTCCATGTAACCAAAACTATCTGTAATCCCTACAGCTATTGAAATAGCTTTCAATAAGAAAGAAAAACAAAACCCAAAAGAACCTCATAATGACTCTTTACTATGTGCTCACTGATCCCCAACTTGTTTGATGGGAGCAACTCTTCTAAACATGACTAAAATCAAGCAGATACTAGGCCATATGTATTTATAGACCGACTTCAGATTGATTGTCTCTTTAGATATAATATAAAGTGGCTCTGCTAAGTTCTAGATTCTCAATCTTATCTGAAAAGATGAATAGAAATTTATGGTTCCTGTTTGGGAACCTTGTCCTGTGTGTGAACTTGGCAGGCAGAATGAGCTGAGAGGCAGAGGATATTCAGGATACACAAGTTGCTAGTATCTATTGTCAAAGTTTAAAGTGATCTAGAGAATACAAATCCCCACAGATGAAGTTCTTCATAGCTCATAGTTTCATGACAGCATCAATTATGCTATCACTACTTTAGTAGAGTATTGCTATGGGGCATACCATATTGACAGGATATTTTATTATTCAAAGTTTATTACTATCACTAGACATTTCCAAACCAGAAAACTATGATCTCCCATTATTCTCATTTGGGTCTTCTAATTTTATTTGCATGTATAACATTTGTTCAGCTCCGAGCAGTGAACAGGCTATTAAGATTTCACTGATAGTAGGAGCCTCAGAATATTTATTCATTTATTTGTTAAGTAGGGTCTCACTCTGTCTTCCAGGCTGGAGTGCAGTGGCATGGTCATGACTCACTGCAACTTCAACCTCCAGGGCTCAGTTGATCCTTCCTAGTCAGCCTCCCAAATAGTCAATACTATAGGCATGTGCTACCATTTTGGCTAATTTTATCTTCTGTAGAGATGAGGTCTCACTATGTTGCCCAGGTTTGTCTCAAACTTTTGGGCTCAAGCAGTCCTCCCACCTTGACTTTCCAAAGTGCTGGGATTGCAGGCATGAGCCTCCACATCTGGTTAGGATTTTATATACATATGTTTCAATGTTTAATATACACACAGAGAGAACACACACATATTTAAGTATTAATGCACACATGCAAGCATATAACTTTTAGACCATGCAAATGCTTAATAATTACTCAACTTGTGTCTCTCCTAGTAATTTGCCTCATGTATATTATCTTGTCTCTCAAGCAGAATATGAGTATCATGGACAAAGTCTTAGAATGGACTCCTTAGAAGAAGACTGAGATGAAGGGTAACTTACAATTTGATGTGTTCTTGTGAAGTACACCACTAAGGTTGTTAAGAAAGCAGGACTGAGCACAGGGAGAAGCTGACCTGGAATGCGACTGTGATGAGATTTAGTTACTCCTCTAAGATGTTCTAGAACTGATATGGCCTTCAGAGTGGCTACTCCTAGAGTGGGTGCAGTGAGGTTTGGAAGAGTGGACAGTAACCTTGAGCCAATCAGTTTCTACAACCAAGAGCAATCTCAGGAGAAATGAAACTGTGAGTCATTTGGCTGTTCCCAACAGCTGGGACGTTACTGTGTCATATCTGACTCAACACCAGTTTTCACCAAAGAAGGTTTTGACTTTATTTGTTTTGTTCATTCCTATATTTCAAATGATACCTCGCAGATAGCATGTGCACAATAAATAATTGCTTAAAGAAATTTAAGCATTTATCAAAATTTTGTAACTTGTAGCTTGTTAGATCTATAACGTCCTGGCAAAATAAACTATGAATCACAGTATAGCCTGAGAAGAAAAACTAGATCAGTGTTTCTCCTATTATAATAAAATGTAGATATAACATTACATTTAATATAAAACTGAGTAATTATTAGAAAGGTCAAACAGAGATAGTTTTCCCAACATATTCTCAGTAGATAATGGAGAAATACTTTAGAAAGTGCTATACCATAGTTAAGAAAATCTCATGATTAAATGGAAAAAGAAGAATGGATAAGTGAGACCAATGGAACATTTTTAAATTTCAATAAATGTCTTGAGTTTGGTAACATTGGAAATAGAAATGCTGAGTTATAGTAGCATTGTTAGGTCAGACCTGCTAGGGGATCTGGTTTGTGAACTGGTGCCATGTGTAAGATGCAAAGAATTGTACAGAAGTTAGATTAGAAAATATAGCTTATTTAGAAAGCAAATTATAGAAAAGGAGAGAGAGAGAGAGAGACGGAGAGAGAGAGAGAGAGAGAGAGAGAGAGAGAGAGAGAGAGAGAGAGAGAGAGAGAGAGAGAGAGAGAGAGGAGATTCGCCTCCCCAAGGTAGGGAAGGGGACCAAAGCTAAAAAAACTTTGTGGCCACAGCTCATAGAACACATGGCCTGGCCAGTGCTTAACAAAGCAATGGCAACTGCTATTTGAAGTTGAATGTCTTCTAAACCTTCCCCTTGATGGAGCCAAATCATTAAAATGATTGTGTGGTGGTCTGCTCCATGTCATCACGGAAGGTAAGTAAGCACATGTACCAATGTCAGGTGATGAACAGCAGGCAGATGGGTGAGCTAGTCACATGATTGTTGCCATGAAGGCCTGATTAAGTTAACTTATTTACAAAGCAAGCTGGGGAGAGAGTGGTAAAACAACTATCAATGGCTATCTCTCAGAAACCAGTTCTGTCCTTGGCTAGTGATTAGAGGGTAAATTAAAGTGAACTGCTAGAAAAACATGACAAAGCTAAGCTATGTTAAAATGACTTTTCGTTGGGTATATTGACTCCATGTTATGTCCTTTCAATCATGCTTCAAATAAAAGGGTTTTAGAGAACCTCAACTTACATACCAATTAGATATTGCATTTTTGTCTAGTTTCTGAATCCATTGGTTAGGAAATTGTGATGTTTTTTAATTTGAAGTTTTATTTTATGTACCTAAATTAAAATTTTCCAAATATTTATCTACAAACTCTACCAATTTATCCATCCTAATAAAGATTGTCTATTAAAAATTATTCAGAATCATTTTTTCATATGCATATTGAAATTGGTATGATGTAGAAGAGAATTTCACGGCACCAGGACAAGAATAGCATGCAGATATGTGAAGCATTACATGGTATTGTATATAGTGGGACAAAATATCAGGCTGGTCAAATTCGCCCAGCAACATGTAGTGTCATAGAAAATGGAACAACATTAATCAGACATTTAGGAGAAAATTTTGTCAAACATGGAGTGCATAATGAGTCAAGCATTCCTACAACTGTCAAGTCTATAGAGAGTGTTGTACCTGTTAGAAATCAAAGGATATTTTTGTCATGCTCTCTGCTTGAAAACACTACTTGAATATAAACTATACCAATCAAGGGATGTCTAGGAAATTATGTACAGGAGAACTATGTTGTGGTTTGGGTATTTGTTCCCTCTGAAACTCATGTTAAAATTTAATCTCAAAATTTAATATGGCAGTATTGAGGACTTTAAGAAATGATGGACTATGAGGACTCAGTTTTCAGAAGTGAATCAACTCATTAATAGATTAATAAATTAACAGATCAATGGATTATCATGAGAATGGGACTAGTGACTTTGTAAGAAGAGGGAGAGATCCAGCTAGCATGCTCACTCCTCTCACCATGTGATACCCTGCACCACCTTGGGACTCTGCAGGGAGTTCCTGCCAGCAAAAAGGTCTTCACCAGATATGTCCTCTGAACCTTGAACTTCTCAGCCTCCAGACTGTATTAAATAAATTGTGTTTCTTCAAAAATTATCCACTTGCAGATATTCTGTTATAAGCGACAGAAAATGAGCTAAGACAGGTTGGTAGTAGACATTTGAAATGTATTTAAGTATAAAACAGATGCTAAAACAAAAGTAGAATTAAATTGAAAAACAGAATGTAAATATAGATGCTTTGACAATATAAAAATAACACAAAAATCTTAGAAGAAAAAGATTGAAAAAGGAGACAGAGTAGGTCAGTGTTGTCTCTTCTCTACTAGCTGAGTAGTCAAGTGATAGATTCATAAACATATTGTAATGTAAAATAAATGATAGAGAAAATGGGGTAGAGAAAAGAGAAAATTGAGGGAGGAGGAGGAATAATGCTATTTATGAATGTTCTTATTAGGTAAAAGTAAGCTTGTTAACAGAATAGAGGATAAAATTTTTATTAGGTAACTTCTTATAATTTATTGTGTAAAATATAATTTTTTTTTTTTTTGAGTTAGAGTCTCACTCTGTCACCCAGACTCGAGTGCAGTGGCTGTTCCCGGCCACTGCAGCCTTGACATGCTGGGCTCCAGCGATCCTTCCACCTCAGCCTTCCAAGTAGCCAGAACTACAGGTGTGCGCTACCATGCCCGGATAATTTTTTTGATTTATTGTAGAGATCAGGTCTCACCAAGTTGCCGAGATGGGTCTTGAACCCGTGGGCTCAGGTAATTCACTCACCTTGGCCTCCCAAAGCGCAGGATTACAGACTGAGCCACCGAGCCCGGCCATAAAATATAAATTTTAAGATACATGATAAATACAAACATTCTATTAATTAGAGGACCTGTACACACACACACACACACACACACACACACACACACACACACCACACAGCAATGAAATTTAACTATATAGCAAGATTTGCAATTTAAAGCTATAAAAAGGGGTATTATAACCTACAGTAGTTTGTCAGAACTAATATGAAATACACCAGCCATATCATAAATATACCATAAATATAAACTGAGACACACATTTAAAGAAAAGATTTATAAAATGGTATACAAAGTAAACCCCAAGTCTAGGCAGCTATAAATCTAGAATTTAGTAAAGAGACACAGACAAGACAGGGATTTTGAAAGTTTGAAAATAAAAGGAGAAACAAAGGCATATTAGGCAAATATGAAAAGGAAGAGTGTAATTCAGTGTTTTATATAATTACGTCCCAGATAACATAACCTAGACATTCATAAAGCAACTGTGAAAGATATAATTTGAAATACAGAGAAACACACTAATAACAGGAGTTTAATTATCTCTCAGTCCATGAAAAATTACGTAAGTAAGAATATAAAATAGAAACATAATTAGAACTGACTGGTATATAACAAACTTTGAAAATCATAAAAATAGAAAGCATAGTTTCATCTCAGGAGTCTATGTAATATCCAGAGACATTAACAACACTTTAGCTTTCAATAAATTCTCAGTTTTTAAATGCCTAGAGTAAAAATAGCAAAACATCTGTGATTATAATGTCAAATTAAACTTTGCAAATTAATAACAAAATTAGAAACAAAATGATTCCTCCATACAGGACTTAAAATTCTAACACTCTTTATAAACTACTCTTGCTGAAATAAGAAAATATAAATAGAAAAATAGATAAAATACTATTATTCAGAACCAATAAGATCTAGCAAAATTAGTGTTTCAAGAAAAATTTAGTCTTCAGTAATTATATTAATTAAAAAATAAAGGGAGCAAACTATCAAAACTTTCCACACAAAATAGTTAGAATACAAATAACTAAAAACCTAAAAAGAATATGGAGAAAAAAATCAACATAGTAAAGAAAAATTAATGAGTTAGAAAAAAGAAGAAAATAGAATTATAAATCGACACAAATGCTTGCTATTTGAATAAAAATAGCAAAATGGAAACACTGAAACTATTTAACCTATTTAAGAAAAATGTAAAACCAAAAAGTAAAACTTAATAAATAATTAAAACAAAAAAATTTGAGTTAATTGGAAGAAAGAAAATGTTAAATTGCACAACACTTGCAAATAAACTTTAAAAAATGAGATAACACTAAAGATTTTAGAGAAATATGTTTTAACAAAATTGTTTGCACGAGAGATAAAGGTCTGAAAAGATCACTTTCCACAGTGGCGATAGATGAGGCTATAAAATTACTACTCTCTCTAGGCCAGGCACAGTGGCTCAAGCCTTTCGTCCCAGCACTTTGGGAGGCCTAGGCAAGAGGATTGCCTGAACCCAGGGATTCAAGACCTGCCTGGGCAACTTGTGGAGACCTTGTCTCTACAATAAATAAAAAAATTAGCTAGGCGCGGTAGAAAGCCTTTGTAGTTCCAGCTACTTGGAAGGCTGAGGTGAAAGATTGCCTGACCAAGCAGGTTGAGGCTGTGGTGGCATGCCACTGCACTCCAGCTTGAGCAACAGAGTAAGACTACAACTCAAAAAAATGAAATAAGTAAAATAAGATAAATAAAATTAAAAAACAAAATAAGATAACTACTTTCAAAAAAGTAAATTAATTCATTCATTAATTAAAAAATGTAAAAAAACTACCACAGCCCACTCTTTTCCAAATACATTTTATCAAACATTTAAAGAGTTGATTATTCCAGTGCTATTTAAGCTATTTAATAACATGGAGGAAAATGGAAGAAAAACTTCCAAACTTCATTCATGAAGCAAGTATAGATTGATTCCAAATTTAATATAACAAGTAAAACAAAGTTTACTTATCACTATTAGCAAAAATCATAAATGATATGGCAAAATTCTGTGGAACATACAAATAAAAACACATGACTAAATGGGAATTATTCCAGGAATACACGAATACTAGCATGCATTAATGTTAGGAAATCTATTAATAAAACAATGAAGTAGCAAGGGACAAAATGCAACAATCATTCTTAATTAACAATAATCAGTTCTTAAATAAAAATGTAAGCCGGGCTCGGTGGCTCAGCCTATAATCCCGCGCCTTTGGGAGGCTGAGGTGAGTGGATTGCCTGACCCCGCGGGTTCGAGACCCGCCTGGGCAGCGAGACCTCATCTCTACAATAAATCAAAAAATCAGCCGGGCGTGGTAGCGCATGCCTGTAATTCCGGCTACTCGGAAGGCTGAGGTGGAAGGATCACAGGAGCCCAGTAGGCGAGGCTGCGGTGGCCGGGAGCGGCCACTGCACTCCAGTCTGGGCGACAGAGTGAGACTCCAACTCAAAAAAAATAAATAAATAAAATAAAATAAATAAAATAAAAATGCATGCATACTTGTTAACATGGTAAAATATATGTATTTCAAGGACAAACTCAAGAACATAATGAAAAAATATACTTGAAGTCAGGAGCAAGAAATGGATGGACACAATGACTTGTATTAAACATTGACAGCAGGCACAAAAATCCCCCAAATGAATAAAAACTGAAAAGGAAAAATCAGTGTCTTAACAAACATGTACTATGTTTACTTGTGAGGTTGAGTAATTTTATTGATGGAACATAGAATACAGCAAAATAATCTAAATGTGTTACAAATGCAAGATAAATTTCACTGCAAGGAATGAATAAGGGAATAAGAGAATAAGGTGCTAATCTAAGTAACTTTGAAAATGAGTGGAATCTATAAGTCTAAAGACAAAATAAATCATATAAAAGCATTGTACTCTAGTTGATAAGAGTGTTTCTCCCATTCCTTGAATTGAAGCTGTACGTAGTTTCTTTCTTTCACAAGTTACAGTATGAAAAGGGAGACTCAAATTAAGACTAACAGTGATTAATGTTATTGATAATATGTACTCTTGATATGATGTGATGCGGATTATTCTTCTCCTCAGTGGTCTTCCTCTCTAAATATTAACAGGATAACAAAATAAAATAATACATTTGGGAAAATCAATGTTTCTTGTGTATAGAATTTTTCAGTGAAACTTACCTTAAAACTTAACCTTAAGGTTGAGTTGTTCTTGAAAGAAAACACATTATCACAAGAGATTCTTAGGCACCTTCATTTGAATAGATAAGCATCTTATATTTTATTTGGGGTAAATTTTATATTAGTTTTGATGAGTCTTCACTTCTCCCCCCTCCCACAGAAACACTTGTACATACTAAATGAATAATGTTTATGGTTAAAGAACATTTTCATGGGATAAAAAGGACAACAGTTGCAACATAATGAGTTTAGTGTCCTTTGGTAAAAAAAACTACTGAATTTCAAATACCAGTTTTTAAATGTAAGTTTTTACTTAAAACTTGTCAAATGTCCTAATTGCATGACTTCAGCAAGCCACTTTTACTTTAATCTTTTTCAATGGGTTGTGGCAAAGATCAGATGACATTGTATGCACTTTGTGAATTTTAAGGCACCAGATAACTATGTTACTATTATGACAGCCATTAGTTAAATTGTATGATCAGATTCTTAAAGCAATGAATGGACTTTCTAAAAAGAAGTCAACTTTTGTTTGTTAGGATAGGATTTCATAAAACTTTCAACCTTGATGTTAGTTTTTATCGCTAGATGCTACTGACATGCCTGAGAAATAATCCTATTAAAATATGACAAAATGCATGAGGTTAATGATTGTTGAGGGCACAGCCATGGATGAAGGAAATAAAAAATTTAAAGGTGGAGAGAATCAGTGAAGGCATATGGTGACAAGATTCTATAATTGCAGGGCTTTAGACATAACTCACCCCTATAGCTTTTTGGCTGAGGACATTTTTCAAAGTCATTTGAATATTTGTTTATGTAATTATAGTGATCATCATAGTAAATTTTCAAAATTTGGAAGAAAAATGTGAAAATTAATACTTTTTAACTTGCTCTGAGATACTTGCATGGAATGTCGTAGAAAATAATAAAAATGTGTAGTAATGGTTTATGTTTTTATCCTAATGAATTGATTTAGCTATTTGTTTTCTGGTAGCCCAGTCTCCCAAGATTATGACATAATAGTTCAAGTTGACATGGTAGCTGAGCTAATTATTCTGTGGTTTCTTTTTTGCTTAATGTATTGACATTAATACAACTCTGTGATTGCTGATATAGCACTCTGCTCCCTTACTTTTTTTATATGCTAAGATAGATACTTATTTCGAGATTCAGAAATCATTTTCTTTGAATTTGTCCCTCATTCTGAATTGCTGACTGTCTTCTTAGGAGTTACTTATAACAAAACATGAATAAAAGAATCTAACTATGAGTTTTTCTCAGGATAGACAAGACTTTTATAGGTTTTGGAATTATGATGATAAATTTTTATGTATATACATGATGTTATCACACCACAGAAAAAAGAGAACAAGAGTTGATAAATCAGTTCTTCTCTCAGTTGATTTACAGCTTTGCACCAAGGTTTGGATTTACCCAAATTGATCTTTGCATAGTTTTCATCAACTCAACTAGACAAGTTCATAGTAAACAGAGAAAAGCAAAGAATTACTGAAGATAAAAGAATTTTTGTGTGCTGGGCTTAACCTTGGGTAATGTCACTCTTAATAACAACAGATGATCTTACTTCCTCTGAAGTCCTGTTTGTTGATACTTTATAGTATCAACTATAAGTGGGGGTTTTTAGCAAAATTGCTGGCAAAACTCTACTATGTCATTTCACTAGATGGCATTAACTAACAAACGTTTCTGGTACCTAGAAAGGCAGTGCATTCCAGCTGCATTATAATTACATTGCATTCCTACCATACAATATCCACGAACTTTTTAACTATACATGGGAAACAACCGGAAGCTAGCACTGAGCAATTACAAAAGGTTACCATACCAGCAAAACGTATAGTCACTAATAATTTTTTTTTTCTTGTGTACACTAAAACTTGAAATCTTTAAATTTCCAAATCAAAAAAAAAAAGAATCAGAAAGAAAGAATGCTTAAGCTGGGATTCAGAAAGAAAAACTCAACTGGCCTGGCAAGACTTTCCACAACTTTCCAGCAGCCATTTTTTTGGTCTTGATAGCTTCTGGTATTGAAAGTTAATCAGCTTCAAAAGATGACAGCTGGTACTGATTCAGCAGACTGCATGCTTCCTCTCTTTTGGGCATTTGCTATGTTTAGGAAGTTCTTTCAATGAGCACTGTCCACTGACAGTTGTCAGATGTCACTAATAATACCGGGCATCCAATGCAATGCCTTACTCATAATTATAGTATATTTGAATTAATAGGAATTTAATAGTATGTGATGATATAAATATAGCTATAGATATAAAATATAATCATGACTGAACTGAGCACCAGAGATGAAAAGAATTCCCCATATAATGCTAAACCCCAGGATTAGAGAGTAAATCAATAACCAAGTATGCTTAGCATTCAGATTTTTTTATTACTAGTTAAGCATTTTTTCAATTAGTTTCTTATTTCTATTGCAAGAGTAGTTGTAGTCCCAATAGTCAGTCATTGTTAGTATTGTCATGATAAAACTAGCACTTGGATTTGTCAAACTCTTTTAATATGTATTATCTCATCAACAAAACTTTGAGGATTTGACAAGCTGTATCTCCTGAAATCTCAATGATGCTGATAAAAAAACTGAATAAATAAACTAATAAATATAAGATACATTATATGAGTGTGATTATACATAAATCTTTATACAATTTTTTAATTCGAATAATAGTTATGAATTTAAGTTTTTATATTCGTTTTTATGCACAAAGGGAACAAGCTCTAAAGAAGAAAAATAACTTCTCCAAGATGTGTAACAAGTAAGTGATGAAATTGAATTTGAATTCACCTTATTGTTAACATTCCATCTGAGCGAGCAAATAATCTGTCCAAGGTTAAGCAGTAAGCATCAGAATGAAGGTTCAAATACAGGATTTCAGATTTAATATCCCTTGCATTTTCCATAGCATTGCACTTTAGACTTTTTTTCCAGAGGTTCCTCAGCATTTTTAATGAGGAGTAACTGTTTTTCAATTTCTAAAGTCTTGAAATTCTGAGTGAAGTATACTTCCTGCCAATAAGAATATTTGTGTTAAGTCTCAGAAAGGGGAATTTGGCAACATCAATCAACTCAAATGCTTACTCAATATAACACTCAAGTCTCCTTTGAAGATTTCTATCATTTGCTTAAGAATTTTAGCATATTTATTCTCGTGTGCAATAGATGACGTATATGACTAGTCTTTCTATATATTGATCTATCTATCCTCCAACTATCTATTTATCTAATGATTGTGTCTTCCTATCTATTATCTATGTAACTAAGTGGAATTACACAAGATAAAAATGTAAATACAGGCAAATTTCTTCTCTATTCATTAAAGTAAATGTTATTTAAAAACATTTATACATTCACTTCTGTAGCATATGATGAGTTTCCTAAGAATTAATTATCCAGTTGGTCATTTATAACATTTTGTGATTTTTTTTCCATAAAAAAGGGATGTACATTACAGTTTTTAAGTATGCTACTCAAATTGTATTCTCCTGCATGAAAAAATGCATGCTTTAAGAAGAAAATTGAAAATATCCCAGAATCTCAGTCAAAGGAGATAAATGGCAGCTATGTTTTGGCAAACCAAAGTAAAAGTAGCAAAATTATGCTAATAACATTATAGACAAAACGTTATCAAGAAATGGAAGTGTGATCACAGAAAATTTCCAGAAAGGTATTGTTTCAATGTGAGTCTACAGTTAGGTATCAGATAAAAAGCAGCTCAGTAACAGAAATAAATACAGTTTTGAAATTTAAGAGGATTAAAATAAGAAAGTTTTAAAAAATCACTTATGTAAGCACAACATTGGCCTAGCAGACATAAAAACAAGTTCAGATAAAAATTTTGAGAAAAACCACTAATGAATAACCTCAAGGAGTTAAAAACCTACTGGAAGATATGACCCTAAACACAACTCAGAATATCCTAGTGAACATGTAACAAGTGTTTTAAGGTAAAAAATTATGGAGTCAAGAGCACTGTTTGGAAGATTATTTTAAGGTTATTGCTGATAATAACACAGTTAATTTTTCTGAAAGATTACAATTTGCTGCGTGCTATGCTAATGTTGCAAATATTATTTTGCTTAATCATTTGAGTAATCTAATGAAGAAGACTATTAAAGTCTCAAATTCCAGTTCAAGATTTTTAGAGTTGAATTACTTTGCTCAGAGATATAAGAGACAGAGATAAAACCAGAATCTAGACCTAGCTCAACCAAGAAATGTTATTTTCTTAACAGAAACACTTAACCATTCATTTTGTCATGCAGTTGCTACAAGGTGCCTGTTAGTCCACCCTGACCACACATTGACATTCTGATGTTTATTCATGTCCAATACAATATAAAGACTGAAAATTACTGTAGCTGGTAAAATGCGCATCCTTTAAAAATATAACCGAATTTATTGTATACTTTTTTAATATGAATCAAAGATATCAAAAGTAGAGTCATATTTTTAAAAAAGCTCCACAAGTTGCCTTTCTCTTTTTCTTGTCTAATATACATTTTTCCTCTGGAACTAGGCTTTTTTTGGCAATAGCTTTTCAGTGACTCTCAGCAGATCTGTTTTGTTGAAACCAACATACTCGTGCTCTCTCTCTTATACATGGTGGCTATCCATGATCCAGCCCTAACAAATGACTGTATTCCCTTTCATAGGCTATAGCAATTGTTTGAGGGTTATTACTAAATTTGTTTCAATAAAATCCAATTTGAGACTTTAGGGAAAAAGAAGCTCACTTTTTTTCTCTAATAGCTAATCTGGGGGGTATTAACTTAAAGGTTATGGTGAGGATGGACCAACGAAGAGTGTCTGCCTGAGAACAAATTAATATTACCAGATTTAAGAGTGTGTAAGGAGGTTTTTGACAAACTCTCTTGAGTTTTTGAGGTATAGAATCATATTGTCCACAAAGAGGGATAGCTTAACTTCCTCCTTTCCTGTTTGGATACCCCTCATTTCTTTCTCTTGCCTAATTGCTCTAGCAAGGACTTCCAGCACTATGTTGAACAGGAGGGTGAGGAAGGGGCAGCCTTGTCTTGTTCCTGTTTTCAGGGGGAATGCTGTCCATTAAGCAATATGTTGGCTGTGGGTTTATCATAGATGGCTCTGTTTTGAGGAATGTTCCTTCTAATGCTTAGGTGTTCAAGGTTTTTTTTGTTGTTTTTTTTTTTAATCGAAAAGAGATGCTGGATTTTGTCCAAAGCTTGTTCTGCATCTAATGATATAATCATGTGGTTCTTGTTTTTGCATCTGTTAATGTATTGAATTACGTTTATAGTCTTGTGGATGTTGAACCAGCCCTGTGTCCTGGGAATGAAGCCTACTTAGTCATGGTGGATGATTCTTGAGATGTATTGTTGGATCAGAAAATAACAAAAATAAACAATATGCAATGTTTGGGACATATTTATAGTAAAAAATAATTTATTGTCTATCTGAAAGGTAAATTTGACTGGACAATCTTTATTTTATCTGACAGCCCTAAGTGCAAGGAAAGCAGAGCTGAGATTTAGGGAATGAGAGTCCAATGACATCATCTGAATTTATAATCTAACATCATCAGCTGACCCTTGGACCTTTAAGTTACGTGAGTTAAGAGGTTATTTTTGTTAATGGCAACATAAAAAGTCCTGCCTAAGGGGGTGGCCTAAAAAGTAAAAAAATAATAATTCTTATGCTTAAAATTATTTGAGCCATGAATATAAATAGAAGACATAAAAGCTTGTACAAGTATGTTTGTGGGAATAATGGAAAGGCAAAGATGTGTTTGCGTGACATCTTGGAGTTTGAAAAGGGGCAACTGAGATCTCTTCTGACTCTAAAATTGTTTGATTTGTGATGCATTCAGAATGCAAAAGTCAAGATATTTGTCATGAGAAAAGATTAAACAGCTCAAGGAAAAGAGACTATATACCCATACAAAGCCAAAAGAAGTTCAAACCTAGAATACACTGAGTATCTTATATCAATATCTAGAGAAAATACAACATAATATTTAATGCCAATAGTTAGATAAAATTTAGATAGAAAACTTCTGTAAGAAAATACATGGAATAGGTTATGGTAAAGCCATTTCCAATTATTCTACCCCCAATAATCTCTCCTTCCTCTGAATTGTTACTGATAATTCATAGCATTATTTATCTCTCATTATTGATTGTCATACCATTTTGTTTCTCATATTATGATACACATTTTTTATTTTTTATTAGACTATACTCTCTATAAAGAAAGTGTTAAGAAGAAACTTTGTGGGGTGACGAAATGCTTATTGTCTTGATAGCAGTGATGGTTTCATGAAGGTTACATATGTTAAAACGAAGTGCATTTCACAGTTTCAACATGTCCTGCTCATTGTACTTTAATTATACCTGAAAACACTCTTAAAAAGCCTGTGGACTCGGCTGCAAGGTATTCAGAGATGGGGGAAGAATAAGTGAGAGTCCAACTGGGTTAGAGAAAAGTTCAGCTTTAGAGGTGGCTTTCTTGAAAAGGATGGTTAATAGATAGTCACAAATATAAGGTGCAATATACTCTTTGCTTCCGAATTACTGTGTTCACATCAGAAATTCAGGGATAGAAGCCTTAAGGCAGTAGTGATTCTTATCAGTGTTTCTAGAGATTTGCTTTGGGGTTGACTCATGGATTGACATATGGTAAAGATAAAGTGCCTAATCTCAATCCTTGTAGATTCCTGATATTTCCAGGTAGAAGAATGATAAAATAAGGGAGTGAGAAGAAGTAGCTCATGATGTAAGATGAAAAGACAGTGGAGTTTGGAAGCCATAAGAAAACAGAAAGTCTGTGAAATAGAAAGTGGGCGCTGTCAAATATTGTTGATAGATCAACTAAAACAATGGAAAAAATGGAACTCATTCCTAGTGCACTATGTCCTGAAAATGAGAAAAAACATTTGATTATAAAGCTTACATAATCTACCATCACGTTTGATTATGGGTGGTTCAGTGGCTGGAAGGAGCTTCAACTAAAACCTCTGAAGTTGAAAAGGGATAAAGGGATGGGACAGGAGAAAGCTAAGAGGCACAGTCATTTATTACACCTCTATGATGCACACTAATGTTACTGGAAAGTCAAACACCTGATAAATGTTTGTAGATTGATTGTCACATCAATAAACAAAAGGAATTTGCATGTGATAATAGGGTTGAATATTTCATATGACTCATCTGGAAAAATGAAGGATAAAAGATATGACTAAAGTCTATGAGATTTAGAAGAATCTGAATTGAGTGAATGCAAATGTCCTGATTAAATGTTTCATTATTAGCATGATGAGGATCTCTTTAAATTTGAAAGAGACAATTGTGAATAAATAAGAGTAATAAGAATAATTTTTTAAAAAGGTTAAAAAACTATTGGATCTAAAATAAAATAATGAGCTAGACATATAGGCAAGCTTCAGAAGAGTTGAGATAAATTAATGAGCGAGAAATCCAGAGTGGAAAATGTAATGTTATGTACACACTTGAGACAAACTCATACCCATTTGAAGTTGACATTATGGAGCAAAGCACTATTCTATAAACTCCTTCCCAATTTCTTCCCTTAAGAAGTTAACGATGAAAAGAATTGACAAAGGTTCTGCCATTTTGCACACATTTTCAGTGACAGATAACTGTTTAGAAGGAGGGCACAACTAGTCAAGAACCTAGTAGCAAAGGATATTTAGCTTCTATTTGGAAAAATTGTCTTTAGAATGTAGAACACAGGTTTTCTTTTTTTTTGGAGGAGGGATACTTGGCACTCTAAATCAATGGAACCAAACTTGGAAATGAATAAGGGATGTTTCAGGCAAATAGTGTTCACCTACAAATGGAAGAATGTAGATTTTCCTTATTTTTCAATGGTTTGAACTCTGTAGGTAAAAGCATTTTTAATGAAGACAGGAAAGTTGTTTCTATTGAAGATCTTAAAATTGTGTCCCACTTATATTATCCAAATGTGCTCCCCACAATAAGATTCAATTTTTTGTGAGATTGTTGCACGTTAAAAATACCTAACAACATGTTGGGCACATATTTTACTGAACTGAATATTTTCTTTAGATAAAAATAACTTTGTTGTATATTAAGTCATTTTCAGTCAATGACATTAATGTTTCATATTTTTACAAGGGGGACCCCAAAACCCCAGAATTTATCTATACAAAATTGTACATTTATTATAATAATTATTATTATTTTAATCAATAATTTTTATTATGATTTTGTGGGGTACAGTTAAGGGTTAGGTGTACAATTACATTTCATTCAGGCACCCTGTTGATAAGAGGTGTTTCCCCATCCCCAGACAGATATTTGCGGCTGTTAATCCCATTCCCCTCCCCACCCCATAGTTTCCCAGTACTGTCAGTCATTTTCTTATAGTATGATATTGGATGTTCAAGGTCCATTATATGAGTGAGAACATGTGATACTCGGATCTTTGTTTCTCTGAGAGGTCACTCAGTATTATAGATTCTAGTTCCATCCAGGTTGCTGCAAAATTCATAATTTTGTTCTTTTTTATGGCTGCATAGTATTCCATCATGAATATGTACCACATTTTTAAAATCCAGTCCTCTTTTGATGGGCAGCATGGTTGTTTCCAGGTTCTTGCTATTGTGAACAATGCTGCGATAAACATACGTGTGCAGGTATCTTTTTTATAGAGTGATTTGAGGTCTTCAGGGTATATTCCCAGTAGGGGGATTGCGGGGTCATATGGAAGGTCGATTTTTAGAGCTTTTAGGAATCGCCACACTGCTTTCCACAGAGGTTGCACTAGTTTACACTCCCACCAACAGTGTAGAAGTGTTCCCTTTACACCACACCCTCTCCAGCAGCTGTTATTTTTTGAGTTGTTGATAATTGCCATTCTGACTGGAGTTGGGTGGTATCTCAGTGTGATTTTGATTTGCATCTCCCTGATGATTAGTGAGGTTGAGTATTTCTTCATGTGTTTGTTGGCTGCTCGGATGTCTTCTTTTGTGAAGTGTCTGCTCATATCTTTTGCCCATTTTATAATGGGGTTGTTTGTTTTTTTCTTTTCAGCACGTTTGAGTTCCTTGTAGATCCAGGATGCTAAGCCTTTGTCAGACCTGGAGTTGGCAAACACTTTTTCCCAGTCTGTAGGCTGTCTCCCTGCTCTCTTCATGGTTTCTTTGGCTTTGCAGAAGCTTGTCAGTTTAATAAGGTCCCAATTGTCTATCTTCTCTCTTATGACCTGTGGGTTTCGGGTTTTGTTCAGGAATTGGATGCCAGTTCCGATTTCCATGAGGGTATTTCCTTCCTTTTCTAAGGTTCTTATGGTTTGAGGTTTTACATTTAGGTCTCTGATCCATTTGGAGTTAACCTTTGTGCATGGGGATAGATAGGGGTCCTGTTTCAATCTTCTGCATGTGGTCAGCCAGTTTTTCCAGCACCATTTACTGAATAGGTTCTCCTCTCCCCAGTGGTAGGTGGTGGGGGCTATGTCAAAGATGAGTTGGTTGAGAAATTGAGGTTTTGCTTCTGGAATCTCAATTCTATTCCATTGATCTATATGCCTGTTCCTGTACCAATACAAGCTGTTTTGATGATTATAGCTTTATAGTAAAGTTTGAAGTCTGGTAATGTGATACCACCTGCTTTGTTTTTTTGCTGAGGATTGTTCTGGCTATTCTTGGACGTTTGTGTTTCCGTATGAATTCCTGTGTTGTTTTTTCCAGGTCTGAGAAGAATGTTGCTGGTAATTTGATGGGTATTGCATTGAATTTGTAGATTGCCTTAGGTAAGATGGACATCTTCACAATGTTGATTCTTCCAAGCCATGAGCATGGGAAAATTTTTCTACTTGTTTGTGTCATCTGTGATTTCTTTGAGCAGTGTTTTCTAATTTTCATTGTAAAGGTCTTTCACGTCTCTGGTTAGGAAGATGCCAAGGTATTTCATTTTTTTTGTGGCTATTGTGAATGGAATTGTGTTTCTGTTTGTTTATTATTGGTGTAGAGAAATGCGATTGTCTTTTGTACATTTATTTTGTATCCTGAGACTTTGCCAAAGGCCTTTATCAATGTAAGGAGGCTTTTGACAGATTCTCTTGGGTTTTCAAGGTACACAATCATATCATCTGCAAAGAGAGATAACTTGACTTCCTCTTTTCCTATTTGGATACCCCTGATTGCCTCCTCTTCTCTGATTGCTCTAGCCAGGACATCTAATACTATGTTGAACAGGAGGAGTGAGAGTGGGTATCCTTGTCTTGTTCCAGTTTGCAGGGGAAATGGTTCCAATTTTTGTCCATTTAGGAGTATGCTGGTTGTGGGTTTCTCGTAGATGGCTTTTACTATTTTGAGGTATGTTCCCTGTATGCCTAGATATTCAAGGGTTTTTATCAAGAAGGGGTGCTGGATTTTATCAAAAGCTTTTTCTGCATCTAATGATAGATCATGTGGTTTTTGTTTTGACATCTTTTGATGAATTTAATTACATTTACGGTTTTACAAATGTTGAACCAAACTTGCATCCCAGGAAAGAAGCCTACTTGGTCATGGTGGATGATTTTTGAGATGTATTGCTGAATCCGGTTTGCTAGGATCTTGTTGAGAATTTTAGCATCTATGTTCATCAAAGATATTGGCCTGTAGTTCTCTTTCTTTGTTGGATCTTTACCTGGCTTGGGTATCAATGTGATGTTAGCTTCATAAAATGATTTGGGGAGAGTTCCATCTTTTTCAATCTCCTGGAATACCTTCAGTAGGATTGGTATCAGCTCCTCCTTAAATGTTTTGTAGAATTCTGCTGGAAAGCCATCTGGACCAGGGCTTTTTTTTGTAGGAAGTTTTCTTATTACGTAGTTGATTTCCTTGATTGTTATTGGTCTATTTAGGGTCTCAATTTCTTCTTGTTCCAACCTAGGTAGGTTGTGTGATGTCAGAAAGTCCTCCATTTCCTTAAGGTTTTCAAATTTGTTTCCATACAAGTGTACATAGTAGTCTATAATGATCTTTTGTATTTCTTCTGGGTCAGATGTGACTTCATCTTTTGTGTTTCTGGTTGTGCTTATTTGGGTTTTTTCTCGTTTTTTCTTGGTCAGTCTACCTAGGGGACCATCAATCTTGTTTATCCTTTCGAATAACTATCTTTTTGTTTCATTGATTTTTTGTATTATCTTTTTGTCTTCTATGTCCTGGATTTGTGCTTTTATTTTGGTGATCTGGATTCTTCTACTGAAATTAGGGTTTTTGTGGTCTTGTTTTTCCAGCTTCTTTAGGTGGCTTGTTAGGTTGTGAATTTGTGTTCCTTCCATTTTCTTCATGTGTGTTTGTAGGGATATAAATTCCCCTCTTACTACAGCTTTCAGGGCATCACAGAGATTTTGGTAAGATGTTTCTTCATTTTCATTTGTTTCCAGGTGTCTTTTGATCTCTGTTTTGATTTCATCATTGACCCAGGAGTTGTTTAGCATCATGCTGTTTAGTGTCCATGTCTTTGTGGGTTTTGGGGGGACTTTGTTGGTGTCAATGTTTATTTTTATTCCCCTGTGATCTGAGAAGGTACATGGTAGAATTTTGGTCCTTTTAAATTTGCTTATGCTTGATTTATGGCCGAGTATGTGGTCGATCTTAGAATGTGTTCCATATGGTGATGAGTAGAATGTGTATTCTGTGGTCTTTGGATGGAGTGTTCTGTAGGTATCAATTAAGTCCATTTGGTCAAAGTCACATTGCGGTTCCGGATCTCCTTGCTAATTTTTTGTCCTGATGATCTGTCTAGGGTTGTGAGTGGTGTATTAAAGTCCCCAGTTATGATGGTTTTTGAGTCAATATCTTTCTTTAGTTTTCCTAGAAGTTGCTTTATGAAAGTTGGCGCACCTATGTTCGGTGCATATATGTTTAAGATAGATATTTCTTGTTGATGGATTGAGCTTTTTATTATTATGTAGTAGCCTTCTGTATCTTTTTTGATTTTTAATAGCTTGAAGGGTATTTTGTCTGAAATTAAGATCACTACTCCTCCTTTCTTTTGTATTCCGTTCACCTGAAAGTTTGTTTCCCATCCTCTTACTTTGAGTCTGTAGGTGTCCTTTCTAGTGAGGTGAGTCTCTTGAAGGCAATAGATTGTTGCCTGCTGATATTTTATCCATTTTGCCACATAAATCCATTCACATTTAGGCTAATAATTGAAATGCAAGAGTTGATCCCTGTCATAAGGTTCTTACAGAGTTTTTTCTGTTTGTTGTCTTTCTTTGGGTTTTGGAGTTGGTTCATGTGTGTTTTTAATCTTTTGCCTGTACTCTTGTGAAGAATATTGTTGTTCTTTTTTCTTTTTCTTCTGTGTTCAGTACTTTCTTAAGTGTTTCTTGTAGCGGTGGTCTGGTGGCAGCATAGGTTCTTAGGGATTGGATGTCTGGAAAAGATTTCAATTCTCCCTCACTAATGAAGCTTAGTTTGGCTGGGTAGGTTATTTTTGGTTGAAATTGTTTCTCTTTTAAACTTTGAAGATAGGGCTCCAGGCTCTCCTGGCCTGAAGGGTGGATAAATCTGCTGCTATTCTAATTGGTTTTCCCTGGTAGGTAGTCTGGCCTTTTTCTCTTGCTGTCTTTAGGATTTTTTCTTTTATAGCTACTTTGTTTAGGCGAATTAATATGTGTCTGGGAGTTGATCTTCTCATTTGTTGTCTTGCAGGGGTTCTCTGAATCTCTTGTGTTTGAATTTTTTCATCCTTGATGAGATGAGGGAAGTTTTCTTGAATGATTTCATGAAATGTTTGTTCTAGTGTGGCTTCTGTTTCTCTCTCTGCCTCAGGAAGCCCAATTACTCTTAGGTTTGGTCTCTTGAAGTGGTCATTCATCTCTTGCAGGGTTTGTTCTGTCATTTTGAGCTTCTTTTCTATGCTTTTGACAGTTTGGGTTAGTTCTGTGTTTTGGTCTTCGAGCTCTGAGATTCTTTCTTCTGCTTGACTGATTCTGCTTTCCATGTTTATTAGTCTGTTATTCATTTCCATCACAGTATTCTTTACTGCTGTCATTTCTGACATCAGCTCCTTCCTATTTTCCTCTTGTCTCTCCTCAATTTTTTAAATTCTCTCCATTAATGTCTTGATGTCTGGGTTTGTTGCATGTAACCAGTCATTCTGGGGGCTCTTCATTGTTTGTGTTCCAGAATCTGTTTTCTCAGTGTCTGATCTCCCAGGGGTCTGTGTGAGACCTATATTCTTCTTTTGGTTTTTCTTCATTTGTGTGGTTTTCCCCCCTCCCTACTTTTTCCTTCCCTCCTCATCACTGTCTTCTTTAATTCTGTTATTTGGGGGTAAAGGGATTGGTTATACTTCTGGTTGTTCAATCTCCTATTCTTTATGTATGCCTTCTTACTTTGTTCAATTCTGGAGTTGCACTGTAGGTTGGGGGTGGTCCTTTTTGCAGTTTTGAGATTTACTTAAGGGGGGAGCTGTGATTCAAAATCTATCTGCAGGTCCTGGTATTCTCTGACAGGTGTTTGAATAATCTGGAACCCACTTCCCACTGCCTTGGAATCTCTCCATGCAGTGGGGCTGTAGGTTTACTCCCTGAAATAAAATGTGGTTAGCAGAGGGGAGAGAATGGAGCAGACAGTGGGTTGAAGAGGTGGGTGGAGAGATAGAGGAGTAAGGGGGGAAAGAAATGAGTGTGCCAACAAATAGAGAGAGAGGCCTATACTGAAACAGATAAAAGCAGTAGACCACAACTACAGATGAACCAACTCTCATACAGACAAAAATAAAACATATAGTGATGCTAACATACCAGCTATTCAACCACCTTTTATTAGTGTGCTGTTCCTCTATACAAATATATGGTTTACAGAGAGATGAAAAGAGAAGAAAAGGAAGAGGAAAAAAGAAAAAAAGAAACAATACAGTAGGAATAGAATTAAGTCATTAAACTAACAGAATCAATGGAGCACACTCTGAGACATTTCGTTTAAGTCCAATGTCCTTTCAGGTCTGATTTCTAGTTTTCTTTTCAAGCTGATAAATTAGTTTGCAGTTAGGGTCAGTTGCCCCTGGTCTGCTGTGAAGGACAGTTCAGATCACCCTCTGCTCACCACTGTGGCCTATGTCTTTATCAAACTTGTTTCTCCCGTTTCGGTGTTGTTACCTCAAATCGCCAGCAGGTGGTGCTATCTCAGCTACTCGCCCCAGAGGGTGTGGGGCCAGACAGGGACTGCAGAGGCTGAAGATGGCAAGATGGCTGCCTGCCTCAGGGCAGAGGGCAGGAGATTTACTGTGGGCAAGACGTCTCAGTCACAGGAGAGGTGGCAGCGATCCCAGCAGATCTTCCCTGAAGGGGCTTCAAGGACTGAAGTTGTGGATCGCCTCCGGCCCGGGTGGTGAGATGTGCTACCGGCGGTGGGCGGAGGCTGCCGGCTGTGGTGGCTGCAGCGGCGGCGTCTGCACTGCAGTGGCTGTCCAGACCTCTGCGATGCCCCAGCGGTGGCAACGGCCGAGCTCAGTATGAAGAACAGGCTGCAATGTTGGGGTCTGTAGCCCCCGGGGCGAGAGTCAGAGACCCACTGCAGTTCTCCTTTGCAGAGGTTTTCACAGACTGGGTTGCCACATCGCCATCTTGCTGGAAGTCCACATTTATTCTTACATACTTAAACTTCAGTCACCTTCAAAAAGCATTCTCCCTTTGATGCAGTATACCTATCAAGATGTTTTTTCCATTGCTCAGAAAGGTTTTGAACTCATAAAATTGGATGCCTTTTAGTGCTTCTGCCATTTTTGTTTCACCCCTTCCACATTAACAAAACAATTCCCTTTGAGGACTTTTCTCACCCTAGGAAACAATAACAAAAAGTCACTGGGGTGAAGTCTGGTGAATAGGGAGGGTGGCCATGGGATCATGTTGTGTTTGGTCAAAAACTGCTGAACACTCAGTGCAGTATGGGTAGGTGGGCTTGTCAATCACCCATCATGAAATGGGCAAATGCATCGAAAGAATCTCTAAAAAAATTCACTGAAGTTTCTCACAGTGCTAGCTGGTACTCTGATGCCAATGGGTTTCTAGAACACTTACCTAGCAGGGGAAGCCTGTAGTACAAGGGGCCTACCCTCCAAAAGATAATTACTCTTTTTTTTTTTTTGGTGGCCACCCCCGTACTTGTGATTTTATTTGATTAAAAATAATTTATATTTTTTTACCCCTTTGGTTGTTCATAAGTAGAAAAACTCAGGTTCCAAGATATCTACAATATTGATTTATGTATAAATTACATATATACAATTTAGCACACATGCTTATTTGTTTCTGTGGTATTTAATATGAAACTTAATAACAGACAAATAGAAGCCATGTTTACATAAACAATGATGCTTGATAAAAAGCATGTGATGTCTAAATGGTTTTATCCAAATTCGATTTATAGGAGTCCAAGTAGTTTTATAAAAAATATTATTAAAATGCAAGCAAATTTAGTAGGTTTACAATTTTAACATTTTTTTTCTAGGACAGTCTTTCTGTGCCAATATGTGTGAATGACTTCTAGTCTCTAAAAAAACTACCTACAAAAATAAATTCTTGCAAAGGAATTTCATTGTCAGTATTTTACTTGACCTGATAGGACAGCCAATGTCTTCCACTTTCTAGTGTCAATGTGCTAGCGCCCCCTAGTGGCTATTATTAAAAAATAAAATTTAATTCTGATAGGTACGGATATTCATTATTATTAGACTTATTGTGTCAGAGTTCATTTGCATAATGAAGATAACTTTGAATTTATGAGCACATATTATCAACAAAACATTATGTAACTACAAATACCTTGGTTGGGATGTTACCAGCTTTCATCTATTTCCCCGAAATATTTGTGTATTTAAAAAGTTTATATATGCATTTCTTGAGTTTATGTGGGTGTATAAAGTAATTTGAGGCAGTCATCATTTACATTTGTTTGAATATTAATAATTTATATATTTTTGTTGGACAAGCACTTTTTTAAAAATTGAAGTTTGTGCCATGAATTGTCATAATTTTGAACAGGACTTTGGTTCTTAACTGAAGTTATTGTGATATAAAAACAAGCTTGAATTTCTATATGAGACTGACTTTATTCAAATCCTAATTTTCCTGGTTAATAACCTTTTTCTATAGCCTGGTGACATCTGTAGTTAACAACTCATAAATTTAAAATGCATGAACATGCACACTTTTTTATTATTGAATATTAAGAACAATGTAAAAGAGCTAAGGAATTCTAAGCACCCATCTTAATGCATCATAAATGGCACTTTGGACTGAAATATACATAAACAACTGAATATTTATCTTGATAAGTATAAATTAAAAATGTTTTATTATCCAAGAATACCTGGTATAGGTCAGGCATTGACAAGTTTACAATAAATATTTATTAATTGATTAGTAAGATGTGTGGGTGCTCAAAACATAGCTTAAACAAGTGCTAGAGCTTGTTAATGAAATGGCCTTGAACTTGGGTTTATATAAAGTTTTTTGTTTTTGTGAAAAAAATTGTAGATGTAAAAAAAAAAATGCTGTTAAAATTCATTCTTTTTAAAATTTTTGACAATTTATTTTTTTAGGAGAATTAAGAGAGACTTTATAAAAATTAATAAAACTTGGAATAAACATAATACAATAAGCTATAAATTTAATAGACATTCTCCTAACATTTATAAATTAAATAGGCATTCTCCTAATATTGAGGTGAAGATTGCGACAAAATTTTAAATTATTCCAGTAGCAGAACAATTCATTCTTAAAACTTTAGATTATCTTTATTTGTAGAACTAGTCTACATATTGCTTACTTGTGTAACACATTCTACCTGCTCAAAGAAAATCAATCAGGGGAGAATGACAACTGTGGTCAAGTTGGCAAAACCACTCCCCATTCCAATCTGTGGAAAAATTGTCTTCCACAAAAGCTGTTCCTGCTGCCAAAAAGATTGGGGACCGCTGATGCAGTGGACAGAAAAAAGGCATGAAAAGCAAACTCCATCTTTTGCAATTATGCCCAATGACGTTTTGGTGAGTGCATTTCAGAATTTCTTGGTGTTATACTTTAGAAACAATCTCGTCTATAGTTCATTGAACAAATCAGATCTTCTCTGACCACAATGGTCTGTGGTAAAACCTTTAGCCAATGGATTCCAATATTCATTCCCATTGGCTGGGAATGAATTAATTTACCTTATGCTACAGGATGCATTTGCATATATTTTAACTTTTGTATGTTCTCCTCAGTGCAGGAGAAGAACTTTCCCTGGGCATCTGCAATCTTTCCTTTTTATGCCACATATTATAGGTAACCAGGTTAGATTTTGCAATAAGTTTGCAACTGTTCTAAAGCAAAATTTCTCAAATATTTGTGGCTATAAGAATCACCTACAATGATGTAAAAAATACAAGTTTTAAAGATTTACCCAGAGCACTCTGTTGTAATTTTTTTAGGGGTGCTTAAATATCTATATTTTTAAGATACAATCAAATTTATTCTTATGGCTTATTTAAATACTGTACATCAATTAATGTGATCCTATGCAAAACGAATTTACATAAAAAGAATATGGTTGCTCAGAGAGTTCAATTTAAAGTTCTTAAAAACCTAGAGGTTACTTAAAAATAAATAGTGAAATTGTATTGGTTGTCTTTTTCTCATAACTTTAAGTGTCATTTTTGACCCTTAAGATTAGGGTACTAGAAAGGACTTTTTTCTCCAAACATCTGTATGTTTTAAGTAGAAAATGATCAACAGATAACTTAATAATTCACCTTTCTTTTATTTCTTATTTTATTTTAGACTGATAGTATACTCTCTGTCGAAGTGAGAAAACAGTAAGATATCAGTAGCTGTAAATTTTCTGAATTTAGGTAAATATACAGGGATTCCCAAAAAATGTGTACACATTTTAAGAGATGTTACCCATGTATTAGTTTTGGAAGTTGAATTGAACCACCGTAGCAATGAGTAATATGTTGTTTGCTCAACCATGCTTCTGCTGTTTTCTTTGACTGTCTTTCCTGTCACATGGTAACAATAGTATTCATTTGTGTAATGCCATCTTTTGAGGGACCATCATACTTAAAATACGCATACTTTTTTTTGGCACCCCTGCATATTCTGGTTTCAAGAAAAAAAAAGTTTTGAAGCTTATTTGTTAGCAACTATATTCTTTATAGGGCTATGTGACAAATTACCATACATTTGGCTCTTTAAAATAACAACATTTTATTATTTCACAGTTTCCCTCGGTCAGGGTTCCAGCAGATTTTCACAAAATCTTCTACTCAGGATCTTCTAAAGCTGAACTCAGGGTGCCAGCCAGATGTATCCTCGTGTGGAGTCTTGACTAAGGAAAGATAAGCTTCCCAGTTCCTTCACGTTGTTGACAAAATTTATTTTCTTGCAATAATTAGTTGATTAATGCCCCTTTATCTAGCTTGCTTTCAGCCAGGGATCACTTTCAGCTTCCAGAGTCCATTCTTAGGTCCCTCCCATGTGTTCCCTCCATCACAGCAACAGAGAATCTTCCTCATGTATGTTTCTTCCTATACTTCAAATGTCTGATTCCCCTTCTACTACCAGACAGGGAAAATTCTGCTTTTAAATGGTTCCTGTGATTGCCTCAGACTTACAAAAATGCTCTCCCTATTTTAAAATCTACAGATCTGGGGCTCTGGTTGCATGTGTAAATTTCTTCACAACAATATTTGGAATCATTTTACTGAATAAAATGGAATAGGAATGGGAATTTTGGGAGGCCATTTTAGAATTCTGTTTACCACAGCAGCTAACACACTGAAGCATTTTTTTTAATTGCAAATTATTTAGAGATATGTCACAAATTCTAGCTCTAGATTCCTACTGGTCTTCCACAGTTTGTATGAGAGTCAATGAAGAACTTTAGTTCTAAAGAAGAGTCAATAATCACCGTGTAATTGTGGATTAAAAAAAGTTATTTCTACACAGAAGTGTAATCTCTTCTGGTCAAAAATCCCTTTGATAATCTGACAAAAGGTTATAACTTATTCTCCACATCCACAAATGCATACATATGATGCATTTTTTTGATTGTCAAATTAACAGCCTCTGATCTAAGTGAAAGAGAACAAAAATGAGATTAATTAACTACTATGTATACCTCTGATAATTCTGTTAGAAAATAATGTTGATCAACTAATGTTAACATAAGACTGGATTCACTAAAAAACACTAATGCTAGTACAATGCTTATTTTAATCTAGCTCTCTTGCAAACATTTTGTGTGGCAATAAAAAAAAGAATTTCTAAGGGCAGACATGGTGGCTTATATCCATAATCCCAGCACTTTGGGAGGTTGAGGCAGGAGGATTGCTTAAGCCAAAACTTCAAGACCTGTCTGGGCAACATAGCAAGACATTGCCTCTATAAAAAAAAATCAAAAATATTATCAGAGTTCTATGGTATGTGCCTGTAGTCCCAGCTACTTGGGAGGCTGATGTAGAAGGATTGCTGTGCCTGAGAGATTGAGACCACAGTGAGCCATGATTATGCCACTCGCTGCACTCCAACCTGTGACAGAGTGAGTTCACCACACATACCCCCCCACCCACACACATGTATACAAAGAAAAAAAATCCAATTTTTTAAATTTAAAAGATTTACTTGATGAATATATCCAGAATGCATAATGCAATAATTTTACATACATATAGATTATGTAATAATTATTGAATTCAAATTAATACAACCATCACCACTTATGCTGTACATTAGATTTCCAGAACTCATTCATCTTAGATTTGAAAGTTTTTATCCTGCTATAAACATCTTCCATTGCCTACTCCCCCTTCAGTGCCTGAGCAACACTGTCCTATTCTCTGCTTCTATCAGTTGAACTTTTTAAAAAATGCCACACATATGTAAGATCATACAGTATTTGTATTTCTTTTTTGTCTCCCCTATGGAAAAGTGAACACACTATCTGCACTATCACAGATTATGCAGTCAAATTTCCCACACTTGTGGAAATTTCAGGGGTTAGCACATTGGGAGTGCAATGGATAGACCTAATTCTGGAAAAACCACCTTCATGATCATGGTATCTTCCCTGCCAGGTAAATATAGAATTTGTATTTTTATGTCTGGCTTATTTAGCATGAGGTCCTCTATTTCATTTATGTTACTGCAAATGGTAGAATTTTCTTTTTGTTGCTGAATGATATTTCATTGTATCTGTGTATCACAATATCTTCAACCATATATCCATCAGTGGGTTTTAAATTGTTGCTGTATCTTAACTGTTAAGAGTAATGCTGCAATGAATATGGGATTGCAGATACCTCTTACATACTGATTTCATTTTCTCTTTGACATACTCATTGAATTGTTTTCTAGTATACAAGATCCTACAATCAACTTCACAAATTTACCACCATGTGCTTACATTGGCAGCACCGTACAAACAACTCCGTAAAATTTCATGATCTTGGTCTATCAGTATTTCACAGCTGCATTTGTGTCGATGTGTGGTGGTGTCTTGCTGAGAGGCACTCATTGTTGTTGCGTGTTTTTGTGTGCCATCACAAGAATGCTGGAGCTGGAATTAGAGCAAAGAACAAACATCAATTGTTTTGTTAAATTTGGCAAGAGTGAAATAAGGGACAAAGTGAAATAAAGGACATGTTAGTTCTAGTTTATGAGGATAATTGCATGAAGATAATAGCAGTGCACAAATGGATTAAGCATTTTTCTGAGGGGAGAGAAAGCATCACTGATGAAGAAAGGTCAGAATGGTCAGTAACAAGCAGAACTAAAGAAAACATTGCGCAAATTTATTGAATTGTATGTCAAAATTATCAGTTGACTGTGAGAAGCTTAGCGGACCAGATAAACTGTAGAGAAACAGGAAAATCTTAACTTAAAATCTTGACATGAGAAAAGTGTGTGCAAAAATGGTGCCAAAGGAGCTCTTGTATCACAACAATGCACCTGCTAACATAGCACTGTCTGTGAGGGATTCTTTAGCCAGTAAACAAATAAGTGCATTGGAACACCCTCCCTACTCACCTGATCTGCCCCCAGTGACTTTTTTCTTTACCTGAAGATAAAGGAAATATTAAAAGAAAGACATTTGATGATATTCAGGACACCAAGGTTATGGTCATTCCAGAAAAAGAGCTCCCAAATTGTTTTGATGGATGAACTAGGCACTGACATCAATGCATAGTTTCCTAAGGGGAATATTTTGAAGGTGACCGTAGTGATATTCAGCAGTGAGGTATGTAGCACTTAGATGAGCTTGCAGACTTAATTGTCAGTCTTCATATACTCAGAAGTGAGATCACTGGACTGTACATTAATTCTATTTTACTAAAACAAAACAGTGAAACAAATACTGGCCCATGTCACCATTTGGGATAGACCTCTGATGTTATACCCAACTAAATTTATACTCACAAAACGTTTTAAAGGGAGGAAACAAAAGACTGGATTTAATATAACTAGCAAGAGAGCAGTTGTTGAGAGAGAAAAATGAATTAAACCCTCCTTTGTTTACCAATCAGTTTATGTGTTCATGATGAGAACTGCATTCTGTTCTGTTCCTACCCTACCATTTAATATGTAGCTGTAATTTGTCACACCCTCATGATCAAACAAATTATGACATCTAGGAAACTACATGAACTAGTCCTAAAAGATAGTTTATTTATCTGACAGAATTGCAGGATCTGGTTTTCTGTGTGTAAAGCATTTGACTTTACTGAATTTTCTTATTATTACCAAATAAAATGCAGTAGAATAAAATATTACATGGAATAAAAATGGAGGACCATTCGTAGAAATGTATCAAATATCCTCAGCAGGTAACTAGTGACTGCCACCTACAAATCTATAAAGGAAGATTTGATTTCTTTCTCCTGAGACACAAAATGGCAGGTTCAGGATATATAAGAGTGATTATCTTCCTTCATGCCTCTATGACATATGCATGCCTGGCTTGTGGAAAGTTGAAAATTAAATACAGATATCAGAAGACTGGGGGTGAAAGGGATTTGTTAGGTGTTTGCACTAAGATTCTGAAGAACTCCCATTAAGCTACATGTTGTAATAAACAAAATATTGCTTTGAATTGGTTTCAAAACTTAAGCACAACCAGAGAAACTAAAGAAGGAATTAAGAACTAATTACATTAAAGTACTGAAGATCAATTTCTCACGCTTTGGTAGCTTTACATTATTATTTCTCTAAAACAGTGAAGGCAAATATTGTAGAAAAAATAGTAAAGGGTACTTTTTTAGAGGCCTGTAGTAGCCAACAGTATTAAGCATTTTTGTAATAGAATCTAATTGAGTCAGCTTATCTTTATTTTAGTAGTACACATGGCAGCCACTATGAAGTTTACTATTCTTGACCAAAACAAAAACAAAAACAAAGACAAAACAAAATTAAAAACTTTTAATAAACCAATACTTATTAAAAATAATCACTCTGAAAGTGTGAAGGCCTGGATTTCAAAACAGCATTTTCTAGTCTGAATGAAAGATGATATTCATCAATGATCAACACAATCTAATTAAAGCCAATCAATTTTTTATCCTTTTATTGTTTTCTTCTTCCTGAAGAAAACATTAATATTTTGCCTTAATCAACCACGTAGTTGATTAAGCTTCAAAATGAAGTGAATTTCCTATCAATTTCCTTGTGCTACTAGATAATTTTAGAGGTTTCTTTTGTTCTCTCACTAGAGAAGGAAAGGGTATGAGTGATATTAGGCTGATTCCCATCGAGGGTGATGTGTTATCATTCATATTGTGACATCATTTCATGTGCTCTCCAGTGCTAGTAATTTTTTTTCCATTTTGTAGAGCTTTCTATCACTCTATAGATTTATCCCACTTTGTCACATATGAAAGCAAGGATGAAAGACATTTTTGAGAACAAGCTGTACTCATGCAACCATGAGAATGTTCCTTGCAAGCTGCCAACTAGAGAACATGTCATGGAGCTGCTGAGCGGATTGCCTGATACCAGGGGTTCGAGACCAGTCTGGGCAACATGGTGAGAACTGGTCTCTTTAAATAAATAAATAAATAAATAAAAATAAATAAATAAATAAATAAATAAATAAATAAATAAATAAATAAATAAAATTAACTGGGTGTGATGGTGCACTTTTATGCTTCCGGCTACTTGGAAGTTTGAGGAGGAAGGATCTCCTGAGCCCAGCAGGTTGAGACTGTAGTGGCTGTGAGCGTGCCACTGCATTCCAGCCTAGGTGACAGTGAGATTACAACTCAAAGAGAGAGAGAGAGAGAGAGAGAGAGAGAGAAAGAGGGGGGGAGGGAGAGAGAGAGAGAGACCATGCCATGGAAGAAGAACTCTAGCTGTTTGCTGCATGAAACAGAAGTCCATTGCCATATGAACAGAGTTTATATTTCCCATGGACTGTCCCATGCTTTTGAGCAGGGCAGGAACACCAACACAGGTTTGTCCCTGGGAGACATAGGACTCCTGAGATAGCTGACTTTGAATTTAGTAACTGCTTGATGGCCTTGCCAAACTGCCTTAGTTAACAAGATTTCCAGAATATTTACATGTCTCCTTCCCTACCTTCTTCTCTTGGGGTAAGACCTACATTGCGGATGACAGTTCTCCCAGTATTTCGCAACTCTCTCTCCATCTTCTTCCCAGAGGTTTCCTCTAACAAAATCATTGCATGTTAAATCTGGCCTTAAATGGAATCTGCTTCTCAAAAAACCTGGCCTATCAGTCTTCTATTCAAAATTATATAATACTATTTATAAGGCAAAGAGAAAGAAAATGTAAAATTTTTACATAATGACAGAATATTTCAGAATTACGTATCGCTACAAACAAAAATGAGTCTAATGATGGTATACAATTGAGAAAGTTCAGTTCATCATACCATGCCAAAACCTTACTGTGGTGGTAATGGATTTAAAATTATAGGAATATTTCTTTGTCCCCTTACTGGATTTTATTAAGTCAGATCTTTTAGGCTATCTAAATATACTTTGTGGAACCTTTACAAAATAATTGAATTTAAGTTTTATATCTGAATTAACAGGGCATAGATGAGTCACGGCCTATTGTAGCTCCAGTTTATTCAAACTGTGTTATTTGATGTGACTTTTCTTTTTGCTTATCTCCAGCTGAGCAGCCAACCTTAACCAAACTAAAGGCAATGCAGCCTGCTAACATAAATGATAAAAGCATCTCCATCTAATAGGCTCTTATTATTGACATCACTCTCCTCTTCATATAGGAAAAAAAAAGGCTTAATGTTGCTTTTTTCAGAGTTATGTGGAAAATATATGTTATCTTGCTAAATATTGTACACTATGGTAAGAAAGAGAAGAGAAAGTTTTTATACATTTTAAAGGCAGGGCCCCATTTACAAATAAAAATTTATAACTCCTAACAGTTATTTCAACATCTTGACTTGAAATATCAAGATACTCTTGAATTAAACTGAATGTAAGTTTAATTTCTATTCAATATGTTTTTCATGGACAGTTTTGTAATGCTAGTTAAATATTTTATGGATACACAGACACACCTATACATGTAACGTTGGTAAATAATACTTTGTGTATGATCTTAATTATGTTATATTTGAAATCACACAAACTTTAGATGTACTTATAATTAAATTTGAAGCAAACTTTAGTGAAATTTTAAAGTCTATAGTTGGCATTGGAAGATGATAGTTTTAAAAATCATTAAGCTATTCATGTATATATATAATATTTATGTCACCCATGATAACTTATTTTATCTTAGAGAAATGTGCTTTAAGAGTATGCTTCTAAGGATTACAGAATTTGCCTTAAAACCAATTAAAATGGTAGCTGGGATGAGGTACAGTAATTCAAGCAGATGTTTTGTCTGTATTTTGTGAAATTTTTTTCTTTAGTTTAAATTGACATAGAATATTTATTATATGCATGCAACAAACCAAACTTTGACTGGTCTTTCTTCATCTCACTAAATTAACTTGTTTGTATGGTATTATGAAAATAGTTTTGACTCCATTTTAGTGCTTTGCCAAGTGATATTTTCTCTTGCAGGCTAGCCCAATTCAGTGTTAGTTAGCAGTTAAAATAGACAGAACTTGAAGTGTGACTTTGACATCCCCAAGTGCATATTTATATAATTAGGGAAATTTAATTGCACCTTTACTGTTTATACAAATATTGAGTAGTTCAAGAGTGTTATATCCAGCATGCATATGTGTACATGTGTCACACGTGTGTGTGTGTGTGTGTGCATGTGTGTGATCTTTATTTTCAAAGACAATGCAACTGACCGTGGTTTTGATCATTGTATGAATGTGTTAGGAAAATATATGTGTCATTAACAATCCTTCCCACACTGAACATATGACATCTGTGGTTGCAGGAGCTGTTTGAAAAACTTCTTATAATTTGCTCTTGTCTTTTTTCAGTTGCCTCAGCCTTCCATGAAGCTGGAAACACAGGCACGCACCAACATGCCAGGCTTATTTTTTAATTTGTTGTAGAGACAAGGTCTCACCAGATTTCCCAAACTGGTCTCAAACCCTTGGATTCAAGCAGTCCTCTTGCCTTCACCTCCCAAAGTGCTAGGATTACAGGCATGAACCACTATACCCGGCCTATTATGATGCCATCACTTTTTGGAGGAAAAACATATGTGTGAAACTCCTAATTGTTAAGATCTTAAACAACAAATTCAGAGTGCACAACATAAGTTAGATGCAATGTTGATGTTGTGTTACATGGATTGTATGTTTCAGAGATCTGCCCGTCTTAGTTTATAGTGAAGGTACTATGTGGACAGAGAAACCACTATTTGCTAGTGCTTTCTGTCAAGAGCCTTATGACACTTGCACCGTCTAAGTTCTCACAAATGCACTGTGAAGATTTACATTCATAACAAGTATGGAACCCAGCGGTGACGGTTGTAGCTATGAAATTTACCTCTTAAACCCATAGCATATCTTTGGCAAGGAAAATAGATTACATTAAGTTTCCCCCAAAACTCTCCTCACCTTTGAGAAAAATAATGTTCTTAATTCTTCTAAACCATTAGAAAGACTCAGACAAGTCCAAGAATCTGCCAAAAGGGGAAAACTACCAGGTGTTTTCATGGCAAACTTCCACAGGACACAGTTGAATGAATAAAGATGAATGGAGATGAAACATTTAGTTTGAAATGAATTCAAGTGAAAATTAAGCCAGACTATGACTGAAATATAATTTAATCTGTTCATTTTACTCTAGTTAACCCCCACATATAAAAATATGCACTGAGAAAACAGGAACTTGGTATAATATATATTGTAAAAACATATGGTGAGTATCCAAAGAGAAGTGTCAACCTCAAGATCAAGCAAACATAGTGTTCCCACTGGACAAAAATTAAACTTGAGAAGCCTGTTAAGTGCATGGCCAGAAAAAATATGACATATATTATAGGAAATGGGAAAGATAAACGAAACAGAGAAAGATAAAACATAAAGTTACTAAACTTCATAGAAAACATTACTGATATGTCTTTTTTATTTAAGAACTCTGTAATCATACCTATAATGAAAAACTACAAACAAGGATTAACGTAGAATAAAACACTTTTCAGTTTTTATTTTTGCTTGTATAGAAAGCAAAATATCAATAGAAGTGTAATTGGTGTTAGGGTGGGATAAAGACCTTTAGTGACTGTGATTGTAGAAAACAGTCTTCATTTTCTAGTGGCAAACTGTTGGAGTGCTATTTATCTTGGATTTTCTGAATGTTCTCGATGTTTTCAACCAGGTGTCAAATATTTGAGATCTAGTATGTAGACAGTTCAGCATTTGCTATTTTTCTTTTCTTTCTTGACTTCTTTCTTGTCTTCTTCCTTCCTTTCTCTCTCTCTCTCTCTCTCTCTCTCCTTCCTTCATTCCTTCCTTCCTTTTCTTCCTTTTCTCTCTCTTTCTTTTTCTTTCTTTCTTTCTTTCTTTCTTTCTTTCTTTCTTTCTTTCTTTCTTTCTTTCTTTCTTCTCCCCCCACTCCCGTCTTTCATTCCCCCCTCCCTTTTTTTTGAATCGGGGTTTTACTCTATTACCCAGACTGGAGTGCAGTGGCAGGATGATGGTTCACCACAGCCTTGACCTCCTGGGCTCAGGTGATCTTTTCGCCTCAGCCTCCCAAGTAGCTGAGACTTTAGGCTCATGCTACCATGCCTGACTAATTTTTTCTTTTCTTTCTTCTTTTTTGTAGAGATGAGGTCTTGCTATGTTGCCTAGGCTGATCTCAAACTTCCAGGCTCAAGCAATCCTCCCACTTTGGCTTACTAAAGTACTGAGATTACAGGTATGAGCCACCACACCCAACCGGCATTTTGGTGTTTTCTGAGAGACAGTTTATTAGTTGAGGTTGTCCACATGTGTTCATGTGTGCATGTGTGTGTGTGTGTGTGTGTGTGTGTATGAAGAGAGAGAAAGAATATGATAGAAAGAGAAAGAGGGAGGAAGAGAGAGAGGAAAGAGAGAGAAAGCAGAGATTTGTTTTAAGAAATTACATCTTAGCTGGGCTTCGGTGGCTCAGCCTGTAATCCCGCGCTTTGGGAAGCTGAGGTGAGTGGATTGCCTGAGCCCGCGGGTTCGAGATGCGCCTGGGCAACTTGGCGAGACCTCATCTCTACAATAAACCAAAAAATCAGCCCGGCATGGTAGTGCACACCTGTAATTCCAGCTACTCTGAAGGTTGAGGTGGAAGGATCACTGGAGCCCAGCAGGTCGAGTCTGCGGTGGTTGGGAGCAGCCACTGCACTCCAGTCTGGGCGACAGAGTGAGCCTCCAACTCAAAAAAAAAAAAGAAAGAAAAAAGAAATTACCTCTTGCAACAGTTGGTTTGAAGTCTTGAGACTAAAGGCAGTTGGGAGACAGAAAACCTTTCTCTCTGAGAACCTCAGTCTTCTCTTTGGCCTCCAGCTGATTAATTGGGCTGAAGCCACCACATAGAGAGTGATTCACTTTACTCCAAATCTACTGGTTTAAATATTATTCACACGTTCAAAAAAATCTTCACAGCAACATTTAAACCAATGTTTAATTAAATAATTGGGCACCATATTCAAGTCATTTGACACATGATTTTAACCATCATAGTTAGATTTGGATCAGATTTAACATTGTAAATTGGAATAATCTAGAAAACTAAATACCGTATGAACTTGTCACCCTAATTCCATAAGGCAGGGACGGTAAATGTTTCACAAATATTTATTTATTCTTTGTCATTCTGAGCTTCCCAAACAGTTTGGTTAGGACTATCTGCTGACACTGGTCTACAGACTCTATGTTTGTAATTTCTAGACTGAGATCATTAAAAGCTGGTATAGATTCTTCATTTATTTGTTATTGAAAGATCAAGGAAGGGTGTATGGCATTCAGTAAAAATTATATGGGAAGAAATAAACCTATATTTTTAAGCCACCCAGATATCAGGGATGTTTTGTTATATTAACCTGGTTAAAATAGTGGCATATATGTTCTATCACTAATAATTTATTCCTGTTATTAAGGATCCTTTGTTAAAAATTTTTAACAGAAACATAAAAAAGGAAATTAAGATTAAATAGGCATTGTTATAATCTAACTCCATTTTCTTTCAATGTTTGAATATATATACATATGTGCATACTCATATATATATATATACCCATATATGTATATACATATCATACACACACAAACACATACACACGTGCACACACACACACACAGTTGACTCTAGAACAGCATGGGTTTGAACTGTGTAGGGTATGTGAGGATTTGCTGCATAAATAAATTGTGTAAGGGTTTGGGCTTCTACACAGATATTTTTCAATAAATATACAAAAAACACAAAAAACTTGTGCCCCCAATACCTCGCAAACTGTGTAGCTTGGATACATCAAAAACATTAACAAGGAGTTAAGTATCTCAAGAATGTACAAAAAATATGTAGATTAGTCTATCATTTACTACCATAAACTATACACAAATCTATTCTAGAAGTTTAAATTCTTCACAACTTATAAATGCAAACACTAACAGACCTACTGGTGCCATTCACAGTAGAAAGAAATATAAACATACATAAAGATGCAGTATTATATTATTACTGCATAACATTAACTGTCTCATATTGTACTATTTTAATAATTTTTATTTATTATATATTATTTTATTTTTAATATTTATTTTAGAATTGTAGGGTATGTGAGGATTTGCTACATAAATAAATTGTGTAAAGGTTTGGGCTTCTAGCGCACCCTGTCCTCTCCTAGTAGTGGACATGGCACCCAATGGGTGATTTTATGCCCGATATCCCCTGTCCATTGCGCCCTCCTTTAGTAGTGCACAGTTGTTTCTACCTTTGTACCTATTTGCCTAATTTTAGTGCCCACCTATGAATGAGAACATGTGGTATTCAGCTTTTTGTTTTTGTGATAGTTCACTTAGAAACAACTAAGATCATCTCCAGCTGCATCCATATTTCTGCAAAGGATTTGAGTTTCTTCTTCTTTATGGCTTCATGGTACTCTATTATGTATATGTACCACATTTTCTTTATCTAGTCCACTTTCAGTGGTCATCTGGGTTGGTTCCATGTTTTCACTATTGTGAAGAGGGCTACAGTGAACATTTATATGCAGGTGTCTTTTTGGTAGAGCAATTTGTTTATCTGGATATATTTCCAGAAGTGAGATTTCTGGGTCAAATGGTAGCTTATTTTTAGTCTGTTGACAAATCACCACACTGCTTTCCACAAAGGTTGAACTAGCTTATATTCCCACCAACAGTGTAGCAGCATTCCCTTTTCTCTGCTGCCTCACCAATACCTGTTGTTTGTCGTCTTCTTAATGATAGCTATCCTGACCTGAGGTGCTATCTCATTATAGTTTGATTTGCATTTCTCTGATGAATAGTGATGTTGAACATTTTATCATTTGTTTGTTGGCTGCTTGTATGTCTTCCTTTGAGAATTTTCTGTTCATGTTCTTTGCCCACTTTTTAATGAGGTTATTAGTTTTTTTTCCCCCCCTGTCAATTCATTTGAGTTTCTTACACATCCTGGATATTAAGTCTTTGTCAGATGCATAGTTTGCAAATATTGTTTCCCTTCCTGTTGATTCTTTACTGTCTTGATAGTTTCACTGTGAAAAAACATTTTAGCTTGATAAGGATCTGTCTGTCAATTTCAGATTTTGCTGCATTTGTTTTTGAGGATTTGGCCATGAATTAATTCATTGTATAAACCAGTGTGTAGGAGGGCATTCCTTAAGTTTTCATTTTGTAGCTATCTCTTGTTTCTATTCTGATAAGCTCAAATGTTGCAAATACGTTTTTAAAGTGTTATGTGATGCTAATCATATCCATGTGGACAATTCATCTCTCTAATAAATTGCATATCCAAGTAAAAACGTGTTGCTGTTCTGTATTTCTCATTGTTTTTAGTATAATACTATAAACATTGGATGGCACCCCGAGATATATTCAAAGTGCCACTAATAATGCTGGAAAGTGCTCCCAAGAAGTAGCGAAAAGTCATGGCATTACAAGAAAAAGTTGAATTGCTTGATATGTATTATAGACTGAGGTCTGCCTCTGTGGCTGCCCACCATTTCAAGATTAGTGAATCCAGATTAAGGGCCATTGGAAAAATAAAATAAAATAAAATAAAATGCATGAGGCTATTGCTGCAGGTACACCAAAAGGTGTAAAAACCTTGAACTATTTGCAAAATACATTTTTATCTCATTGTGAGAGTGTAGATGTTATGTGAGAACAGAATTGACTTAAGAAAGGCCATACTCATAGACACTACTGATTTGAGAAAAAGCTAAGCCATTATATGAGAACTTAAAGCCAAAGGAATGTGAAAAATCTAAAGTTGGAGAATTCAGTGCCAGCAAAGGATGGTTTGATAATTTTGGAGAGAAATTTGTCTTTAAGAATATCTGGATAACAGGAGAAGCAGTTTCTGTTAACAAAGAGACAGCAGATGAATTCCTAGATAACATTAAGACAATTGTTAAGGAAAAGGATATCTCCCTGAAAAGGGAACAGACAAAAGTGCCATATTCTAGGAAAACAAGTCACAAAGGGCAAAGAAGCATCAAGATTTAAGGCAGGAAATAATAGGGTAATTCTACTATTCTGCGGAAATAGTCAGATTTATGATCAAGAATATCTTTACCTGTATAGCTCTCTAGCCCCTAGACCTTGAAGGAAAAAATAAATACCAACTCCTAGTCTTTTCTTTGAACAACAAGAAGGTGTAGCCAATAAAAACCCCCTTTCTGGATTGGTTTTACTGCTGCTTTGTCTCTGAAGTCAGCAAAAACCTTGCTGGTAAGAAACTGCCTTTTAAAATTCTTTTGGTATTGGATAAAGCCCCCGACCATGTAGAATCTCAAGAGTTCAACAACAAAGGCACCAAAGTGGTCTATTTGCCCCCAAACACAACATCTCTTCTTCAGCCTCTAGATCAGCGTTCTTAAAGGCTTTTAAGTGTCATTACACATTGTATTTTATGGAAAGAATCAACGATATGGAAGACAATTCTGATAGAGAGAACATCAGAAAAGTAAGAAAAGATTACATCATTGAAGCTTCCACAGTTGTTATAGGAAAGCCAACAAGCCCCAAACAATAAATACCTGCTACAGAAAAGTTGTGTATGACTCCACAAGAGCCAATCAAAGCAACCATCAAAGAGATTGTGGATATGGCAAAAAAACAAACAAACCAGAGATTTGAAGTGTTTTATGATATGGATTTTGGAGAAATTTAAGAGCTGATAGACCCCACAGCAGAGAAATTAACAGAAGATAATTTGATGGAGATGAGTTTTCTCTGAACCAGTGCCAGTTGATAAGGAACAAGATATAGAATAAGCAGTGCCCAAAAGCACACTGACATTAGACAATCTGGAAGAAGAGTTCCAATCATTCATGACTGCTTTTGACATCTTTTATAAGCTGAATCCTTCTACGGTATGGACATTGAAGCTAATGCAGATGGTGGGGGAAAGGATCGCTCTATAAAGAAATATTTTTTAGAGAAATGAAAAATCAGAAAGACAGAAATTATGATATATTTTCATAAAGTTACATCAAATTTGTCTGCCCCTACTGTCTACCCTTCCACCTCTTCTGCCTTTGCCACCTCTGAGAAAGCAACACCAATCACTCTTCTTCTACTTTTCAGCTTATTCAATGTGAATATGACCAGAATGAAGGCTTTTTTCATGATCCACTTTTACTTAATTAATAGTATATATATTTTCTTTTCCTTATGGTTTTCTTAATTTTTTTTATGTAGCTTATTTTATTGCAAGAATTCAGTATTCAGTATATAACACATATAACATACAAATTATGTGTTAATTGACTATTTATGGTATTGTTTAGGCTTCAGGTCAACAGCAGCCTATTAGTAGTTATATTTTTGGAGAAGTCAAAATTTATTCACAGATTTTCAGATGCCTGTCAGGTTAGTGCCCTTTGCCTTAACGTCAGTCAAGGGCTAACTGTACTAAATTTAAAATACAGCTGTTTTTGACTATGACACATACTCACACACACATAAAATTGCATCACAGACATTTTCTGCCTTTGACATAACATTGCATATTGTGCTTTATTTCATATTATCAAAATTCTGAAGTATAATTTGATAATCATGATAGATATTCCAAGGAAAGTATAAACCCCAATTATTTTGTATTTAGGTTGTTCTCAATATAGTTTTAATTGTGAAAAATATATGACATAATATGTTCAGCATTGGCATGATCATGTTACCAATTCACCACTTTAATATCCAGGGTGTTGTCATTACTCATCAGCTTCCTAAACTCATCATAGGTAGGGATGCTAAAGACATTTCCATTGATTTCACATTACTTTTTAAAATATGAATAATTCTGTATATTTTTACTTAACAAGTGGAGAAACTATAAGTTACTTCTATGTATTTAATAATATTTAATAGATACAATATTTTATGACTAAATATCATACAAGTATGAATATAAATGTTCAGAATTGTTAATATACTTTTTAAAGACTGTTGGGATGGGATGAATGTATTTTGGATGTGAGAAAGATGTAGGGCATTAATTCTGGAGTTTAAGATGAAATGCTATGCTTAATAAATAGTAAAATATATACTGTGTCTTCCCAAAATTCAAGTGTTGATGATTTGTCTTAGACAAATCCTAATAAAATACCATAGATTAGGCGGATGACATACAACAAAAAAGTATTTATTATAGTTCTGGAGGCTGTGAGGTTTAAGATCAAGGTACCAGCATATTCAGTGTCTGATATGGACCTATTTTCTCATTCATAAATGACTGTTTTTCTCCTGTATTCTCACATGGCAGCAGGAGGAAGGAACTTCCATGAAGTCCCTTTCATAATGTCACTAATCCCACTGATGAATGTTCTGCCCTCATGACCTTAACACCTCCCAAAGGCTCCACCTCAAAATATTAACCTACTGTGGTTAGGTTTCAACATGTGACTTTTGAGAGGACACAAAACATTGCCTATAACTAGCTCTAACCTTCAATGTCATTATATGTGAAGATGGAGTCTTTGGGAGACAATTAGATTTAGACGAGGTCATGAGGGAAGAGAGTATCCATAAATTAAGTGCCCTTAATTTCCAATGATGAGACAGGAGGTGTTATAAAAAGAGGTACCAGAGTGCTCGTTGTCTCCTTCTCACTCTGTTATGTGACAACCTAACAAAAAAGTGTGCCTCATAAAAATCTGACAGTGTCCCATTACTGCCAAACGCTTTCTTATAGTATTATAATTGCTCAAGTTTCGCTTATGAGTGAGAACACAGGGTACTCTGTTCTTTGTTTCTGTGATAGATCACTGAATATGATCGACTCCAAATCCATCTAAGTTGCTGCGAAGTCCATATAAACTGCTAGGGGAGAGAGGTGCATACCTCATCAACAAGGGTACCTGCATAATCAATGTTTGTATACCTAACTCCGAATTGTACCCCACATCTTTATAATAAAAAATAATAATTAAAAATAAATAAAATAAAATAAAGAATATTATATTGAATGAAAATAAGGAAAGAAACAAAGTGATGAATCATTTATATAGACAAAAGACCATTGTTATGATGTATGCTATGTATGTAAATTTTTTTAAGTGAAATAAAAGGAATCATACAAAAAAAAAAAGAATCTGACAGTGCTTGCACTCAGTTTCAGTTTCTAACTTCTAACCTGTCACTCGGTCCATAGTCATATTTTGTTATGGTGGACTGAACAGACTAAGATAGATAAATTAAGATTAAAATTAGACAATAAGAGAGGCCAACATTAAATATGAAATTAAATGAAATCCTTCAGTTAAATATCAAATCTGATTATTGACAACAAATTCAGTGCAAAGTTGCCGAGCCACTTGTCAGACAGTAATATTGCATACAATGCTATTGCCAACTGACTGAAGTGTCATATTAGTCCCCACTTAGTCACTTGGATTTCATGTACATGGCATACATAGCATTATGACCAGCATATTTTAAAAAGCCCAGATAGGGGTTGCCAGTAGTAAACGTAACTATAGATTTGTTATTGTTTGATGGATCTCATTTTATATCTTACTCATAGAGAGGACCTTTAAATTTATTATAATATCATCAAAATTAGAGAGCACCCTATTATAATTTTGTGTTAAACATGTGATAATTGACTAGCAAAATGAGTTAAATAAGTAAGTCATTAGGTTATTTAAAAAAAAAGTAATTGCAGCCAGTCACACATTTGTCCCCTAGCTTTACACTTTCAGTTAAATGCTATGACCATAATAATGGTCTCTGCTCTTTTTTTTTTTTTTTGAGTTGGAGTCTCACTCTTGCCCAGACTGGAGTGCAGTGGCCGCTCCCGGCCTCGACCGCAGCCTCGACCTGCTGGGCTCCGGCGATCCTTCCACCTCAGCCTTCCGAATAGCCGGAATTACAGGCATGCGCTACCACGCCCGGCTGATTTTTTGATTTATTGTAGAGATGAGGTCTCGCTGCCCAGGCGGGTCTCGAACCCGCGGGTTCAGGCAATCCGCTCACCTCAGCCTCCCAAAGGCGCGGGATTACAAGTTGAGCCACCGAGCCCGGCGTGGTCTCTGTTCTTTTGTAGGCTCTGGATAAATTTCTTTCTTTAGTTTCACTAGCAATGGAAGGAACCATCTAGCCCTGTCTGATTATCTATTTATTTATTTAAAGTCAGAGACCTCATTCTTTCACCCAGACTAGAATGCAGTGGTGTGATCATGGCTCATTGCAGCCTCAACATCCTGAGCTCAGGCAATTCTTCCACCTGAACCTCCCAAGTAGCTGGGACCATAAACATATGCTACCACACCCCACTAATATTTAAATTTTTTTGTAGAGACAAGGTCTCATTGTGTTACTCAGGTTGGCCTGGAGCTCCTAGGCACAAACGATCCTCCTGCCTCAGCCTTCAAAGTGCTGGGATTACAGGCATGAGCCACTGTGCCTGGCCTTATTTTTAACTTGGATGTGGAATAGCTTATCCTGAGACTTCCTCATCCATAGGCCCCTATCCACTTAAAGATGGACGTGACTTGGAATTAGGAAAAAATATGCTAAAATTTCCTTAGTTATTTCATATGAGAAACATATGAGAAACAGATAGAAAATTTCAGTTACCTTTAAAAGATTGATGAACAGATTTTAAAATGGCTACAAGACAGATCTTCAGACCATAAATAATACTCTCACTGAGAATGCATGCTTCTGAATATTTTTGCTGTCTGGAAGGAGTGCTGTTTCCTCAGGAAATAATACGATGACATCTTGAAAATATGCAGAATTTGTGCATCTATTAACACTAAAACATTGATATCCAATTTCACACATAATTAGTTGTTTTTTTTTTTGTCTTTGGCTCTTGACTAATAAGGCAAAGGCTTCTGTCTTAAAGTGTCACAGGCAAAGATCCCTCAGTAGCCACCCCTCTACCCTGTGTTAGGGAACTATTGCCTATGTATAATCCCATGTAGGTCATCGAAATACATGTGTATAATTTTCTCAGAAAAGGATATTGGAGCAAATTATATTTTGCTATATAAGTATATTAATCAAGGTTGAGATAACAAAGTTGGAGGGAGAGATGCTCAGTGGATGGACTTGGGTGAAGAATGTCTCATTTGTGTGCCGGTTTTACCCCTCCTAAATTATCTTTAATTTTTTTTTTTTTTTGAGGTGGGATCATTCTGTCACCCAGACTGGAGTACAGTGGCATGATCATTACTCACTGCAGTCTCAACCTCCTGGGCTCAGCCTTCCTTCTGCCTCAGCCTCCCAAGTGGTTGGTACTACAGTCACTTATGTCTAGCTAATTTTTCCGATTATTTGTAGAGACAAGGTCTTACTATGTTGCCCAGGCTGGTCTCGAACTCGTGGGCTCAAGCGATCCTCCCACCTCAGCCTCTCAAAGTGCTAGGATTGCAGGCATGAGTCGCAACAGCTGGCCATACCCTCCTTTTTATAAAAATAGGATTGTAAACCCCAAGAAATGATGGATGCCTAGGTAGTCTAATACTAGTGATTCAAATGACAATCCTTGTTTTTTATTTTATTTTATTATAAAGATGTGGGGTACAAGTCAGAATTAGGTGTATAGAGTAGTCTACGCACAGGTGAAGTTTGGGTCTCTGACTGGTCCTCACTTCCCCTGGTTTAGGATCAGGTATGCTTAGTGATGTTACGTGCTCCCCCTCTCCCTTCCCTGGCAGTATCCTGCTGCTGCCCATCCCTCTCCTGTATTATTGTGATAAAAGTTCAGGACCCACTTATGAATCTCCCTCCTGGGAATATACCTGGGGGAACTCAAATCATTCTACAAAAAAGATATTTCTACATGCATATTTATTGCAACACTATTCACAATAGCAAAAATATAGAAGCAACACTGCTGCCCATTGAAAGTGGACCGGATAAAGAAAATGTGATACATATACATGATGGAGTATTATGTAGCCATAAAGGACAAAATTATGGACTTCACAGCAATTCTTGTTTAAATAATCCAAACACAATCTGACACATTTTTTAAAACACATAAGAAAAATAAGATAATAAAATTCCCAGTTGTAGTAAAGTGTGCTTGTCAATTCATCTAATCATTCTCTCTTACAAAAGAACTGTATTTGACCCAGCCTTTTAAATACTTAGAAAAATTTTTGCATGCGTCTTTTGTGTACATATTTTTTGTAGTAGATGATATTCTATTTATTTATTTCAATCACTTTAGGGATACAAATAGTTTTTGGTTGCATAGATGAGTTGTATAGTCAGGGTGGCATGTGACTTTGGTACTGTCATCAAAAGACCCCAGGAATTAAAAAAGAAAATCCAGTGTTCACCATTCTACCACTTTTCTCCTGTTTGCCTTTGGGCAAGGCTGTGATCTCCAGTTTCCTCAACTCTCCATTTGGTTGTAAAGACTAAATTAGGTCATATACGAGGTCCAACAATCAGGTTCACGCACCATCCTATAAAAAGTGCTATGTAACTCATTGCTGAATACCACTTTGGTCACCTTTGACATACTCCTCTTGGGAAGCTACGCACCAATGCCAGCACCTAATCCTCATCCCATCAAGGCAATCTTGGAACTCATTTTCTGGAATGGCCATTAGAGCTGTCATCATTATATGTTGAGGTCTGACAATTAAGTTTGAGGACATGCACTGTGCACTTACGTTGGCAGCACTGTACAAATAACTGTATTGGAACACCCTCCCTACTCACCTAATCTGGCCCACAATGACTTTTTTCTTTACCCAAAGATAAAGGAAATATTGAACAGAAGACATTTGATGACACTCAGGACATCAAGGGTAATACGATGACAACTCTGAAGGCCATTCCAGAAAGAGTTCCAAAATTGCTATGATGAGTGGACTAAGTGCTGGCGTCAGTGCATAGCTTCCCAGGGGGAGTACGTAGAAGGTGACCATAGTGATATTCAGCAATGCGGTATGTAACACTTTTCCTAGGATGTGTTCATGAACTTAATTGTCAGAACTCGTACATGTACAAAGCACTATACAAGTATGAATTGTTTCCATCAAATCATTGCAGAAGGAAGAATACATTTAAATTATGTAACAAATGTTTAATTAACAAACTCTAAACCTGATTACAATTTGTGTTATCCTTTAGCCATTCTGATTTTTTTTTAAAATCAACCAGTAATTGTCATGTGAGATTTTCATGGGAAAAAAGAAGCCTGCTTTTTTTCACATGGTCCTTGCATTTAAGAGGTTAAAAAAATGTTTTAGGTCACAGACTCCTACTTCTCACGCTATAGTGTGGTTTCATTTGAGCTTGGTGCTATGGAAGGTGTTATTGTTCTTAATATATTGCTTTGCTTCTTAAAACTGACTCATGACACAAAGATCTGTTTTTGCAGCTAAAGCAAGCTAAAAGAAGAAATGAAGGAAAGAAACGAAGGGAGAAGAATAAGGTCTAAAAAAATTAAATCTTGACATTTTCATTAATATTGAGACAGGCTTATTCTAAGATAAAAGCAAACAATATCGCATTTAACTATGCTTGAACACTGTTTTAATGTCCAACAAATTTTGGCACAGAAAAAGAAACATACACACACTTTACAGACTTTAAGAGGGAAAATAACTCTAAGACAGATGTTTCTCTTCCTGATTTTGAACAAACATTTTAGGGAAATTCTTCACACCAGACTTTACTAATTAATCTGAAAAAGGGAGTGACAGGAGCTGCTGATGCTAATCACAGGAAACAGACACCAAACTGCGGTCCATTTTTCCTGTCTCTGTCTGACAGCAGCATCTGGCTCTTTGGCAGGCCCTGTCAACCTTTGCGTTGATATCCTAGGAGCTGCCTCAGGTCTGTCAGTTTCCTGGGATGTCACCGTTGGGCTGAGGTTCACCACAATCATTTTATTTTGTTTTTGCTTGCACTGGGTCTTCATGAAACTCTTCCTTCTGTTTCTGCAGTCATAGGAATATTATATGCAAAATCAACTCAATGTTTTTCTTTAATCCTGACATGGAATTTTAGCCTAAAAGGAATGGCCAAATGAAGGAATGTCAAATACTTCAAAATCAAAGCAGAAAATTATTTAGAGGAACACAGGAGTATATAATGGGCTCGCTGATGATAAACCAAGCCAAGGAAAGTTAAAATGAAAGGGAGGAAGAGCCCCTAAATTTAGTCTTGTTACTGCATTGCTTTGCCAAGAAAAGGAGAGATGACCCCAAGGTGGTGTCAGACATAGTTGATCAAGAATTGAAAATCAAGTAGAGAGGAAATAAGAACAAAGAAGGGATTTTTCTTTTCATTAAAAGTATTTATAATTTTAATTACGTTTAATGCATAGGGTACTCCCAAAAGTTTACACATTCTAAGAAAGAAAAAAAAACTGTATTAAAATTGTAATACTCAATAAGAGGAATACAAGTCAGGCTTGACTTCTGCAATTACAAGAGGTGTTCAAAGCAGTTACCATCCACGTTCAGACACATCTAATTATGTCAAACAACTCTTAAAATCTGTATACATTTTTTTGGCGCCTAGGTGTAATTGTGGAATCTTAGATTGATTTCAAATAGAAAATGTAAATTAGACTACAAGACATTAGTAGCAATCATCTCCAGAATATTTTCTTTGTTATGTATTTTATAGCATATATTTAATTTACATAATTTATTTAATGATCAGAGCACTGCTGTTCCTTTCTGGCAAGATAAAAATGGCATGAATCAAGGGGTATTTAGTTACTATCAAGTTAAATATTTTCACTTCAAAGTAGATTTTTGGTCCTAACCAAAATGTGAAAATGCTTTTTAAAGAGTATATCTTTAAATCGTGAAATACATATATTTTACATTATAAAGTATTATAACTATATTAAAAAACATAAATATTGAATCCTCCTAATTTTATTTTTCTCATATAATGTCCTCCCAAGAGATGTCTACTGTGCATTTTACACAAATAGCATCTTTTATTAGACATAAATAAGATCATGATATGTGTGTTTCTAAGACTTGATTTGATATTCAACAATATATTCTGGAGATATTTTAATGTCAAGATATAAAGACTTCATTATTTTTAACTGCTACATCATATTGCATTTTATGAGTATTATACAATATATAACATACAATTACTCTTGTGATGGGTACTTAGGTCATTTCCAATAATTTAGAGTTATGAGATAGGATCACAGTAAACCTCCTCATGTATGTATGCTTGTGTGCACATGAGAATATTTATCAGAGATTGAATTGTAGAGATGGAGCTTCTGAAGGTAAAGATAGAATCATTGAAAGTTTGGTGTATGTTACGAAGTAGGCTCAATCTTTACTAATGTGTACTCTATTGAGTGTCTACCTACCTACCTCAATTTCCAGCTTTTTAAAATTTTTGTCCCGCTAATGAGATAACTCATTGTGTTTCTAAGATATATCTTCCTGTTTATGATAAGGATAACATATTTTTATTTTTGTCATCTATATTTATTCTACTTGAAATGGACTGATTAAATTTTATACTGTTTCTATTGTAGTACATTTCATTTTTAAGTTATGTATGAGAATACTATGTATTCTGGAAAATAATCTTTGTTTATTAAAAATGGTACAAAATGTATTTTCGTTTTCTTTTCTATTCTTTTAATCTAAGTTTCACTGTGTCACCCATGCTGGAGGGCAGTGGCACGGTTACGGTCACTACAGCCTCGAACTGTTGGGCTCGGCTAAGGCGATCCTTCCACCTCAGTGTTCCAAGAAGCTGGAACTACAGACACGTGCCACCATGCTTGGTTTTTATTTATTTATTTTTATTGTAGAGACGAAGTCTCGCCATGTTAACCAGGCTGGTCTTGAACACATGGGATCAGGCAATCCTCATGCTTTCACTTCCCAAAGTGTTGAGATTATAGGCCCAAACCACTGTACCCTGTCCAAAGTATTTTTTCAAACTAATTAATTCAAACTGTAATTTTTGAATAGTTGACTTTATCATAATGAAATTTTAAATTTTGACAAAACCAAATCTGTAGATATTTCCCTTTATGAATTTTTATTTGGGCTCTTTTTAGAAAGACTTTCAATAACTCAAAGTTACCTGAAGATTTATTTGATATTTTTCTTTAGGAGTTTTTTGTTTGGTTGGTTGTTCTTTAAATCATTAGTTGTTTATTGCTGTGTATGACATGGGGTAGGGTTTCTATGTCAATTTTTTTTTTCCAATTACAGCCACTTTTCCACTTATTCTTAAACTGAGCAATAGTTTCTCAAATTATCTGAAACACCCTCTTTATTGTTTATTAAATCTCTTTTAAAGAATTGATTATTCTTCTTCACTCTATTTTAATTGATTTTTGCTGTTCCTCCAGTCAAAAGTGATAAATGCTATAGTTTTGTAAAGATGTATTACTTTATAAGTAACTTAAACTATTATTTTTCATAATAAAAATAATTTTTCATAATAAAAATAATGATCTTAGTTTTAATTAAATTAAAGAGGAAAGCAACTAGCTTGTAAAATCTTCTGTATTCCTATATCCTGAAACAAATCATACATTTTGAGAAAAATGTAAAATAACGAAATTAGAGATGGTGTGGTAGACATGGACAAGTTAAAAATCAGTCTAACTTTCTTTTGTCACTAAGCCGAATCATTTCTAGTGAGCCAAGAAAAGCATGGTTATGTACTGAGTTGGCCTGAGTAATCTGAACATCAGTCTGTTGGTTTTCTGTCATTTTCTATTCAAGTGGATGTGGTTTCCTCAATTGCCATATTTAATGCTAAGTACACTGAACAGTTTATGGGTCTTTTGTGAATGATTTACAAATTAACTGTGGAGCCAGACGGCTATTGTCATTTCATCAGTGATGAAATTTCTCTCAGGGTAACTTTTGGCTGAGAAGAAACTTTACTGGGTGTTATTCATGTGTGTAAGTGTGCCAGAGAGAGATCCAAAGTACATTCCCACTTACCACACCCCATTAATAGTAAAATGAAAACACAAACCATTGAGACAAATTGTCTGATTTTTCTTAGGGTACTCTGTTTGGAATAATATGCGTTTATCTGGTTGATTTTGCATCAGTTGAAACTAAATAATACCAGTCATGCCAGAAAGATTCCCATTCATTTTTTCATTCATCCATAAATTTCTTTTTTACACACATTAACCAAGTATCTGATATGAGTAATATGAGGTGATCAGGTGGCTATCAGGCTTGATGGAGGACTGAATGTTAGAGAATGCCTCTTGGGGTCTCGGAGGGGCAGAGGACACTTAAATTTTCAACATAAATATCTGTTCCGGTAGCCCAAGGGCAGTCCTTTGACAGAGTTTCCAGGTACTAAAGGTACTGGAAGGAAGTCTGAGCTGAGAAGCAGGCACACAAAACAGTAAAGAAATATGAAGAGATTTGTTCACACTCCTCAGAGGACAACTGTTACCAAGAAGCATAACTATGTACTGGAAAAATGCAGATAAATATGAGCTCTTCAGTTCACTCCTGCATTCGTTTACTGTTGCTGCTATAACAAATTCCTCCAAATATAGTGGCTTAAATGACACAAATGTATTCTTTTACAATCCTGGACATCAGAAACCCAAAATGAGTCTCAATGGTCTAACATGAAGATGCCGGCCGAATAGCCTTCTTTCTGGAAGCTCTGTGGGAGTCTGCTTCTTTTCCTTTCCCAGCTTCTATAGGATGCCTACATTTCTTGGTTTATGGTCCCTTCCTCTATCATCGAAGTCCTCAGTGACGTTGCTCTGACATGAACGTCCATCCTTACATCTTCTTTCTCATTTTCCTTCCTTATCATATCTTCTCCAACTCTGACTCCTCTGCCTTCTTTTACTTAAAGGACTCTGGTGATTACACTGAGAAGTTCCAGAGATTATGATTTAGATACCTCTGGGAGGGTATTATTCTGTGTATCACACTTTTTGATTACATCAGCCAAAGTCAGTTTCAGTTGTTTGCAATCAAGAACTATGATTGAAACACCAGAGTTTCAAAAGTGTGTTCACTGAGACCAAAGACCAACTCAGACATACTAAGATTGTCTGAAAGTGCCAGGTGATTCTTATGCGTGATAAACATCTGAATCTATGATTTTAAATCACACTTACTGGAGCAGTGAATCTGCATTTTATTGGCTAAATGATTCTGACATATAGTAAATATCTGGATTCATGGTTTTTAATGTCACATTTACATAAAAATAGTTTTCTGAAACTCTTCTGTTTCAAAAATGTGTCTATAATTTATATTCCCTGTTTAAAGTAGAAAAGTTTAGAAGGCGGTGTGGTAAATGCAAAAAGTCTGGGTTTTGGAACCAGGCTTGAGTTTGAATTTCTGTGCCCATCCTTTTCAGCTATAATTCTTCTCAGTTCTATTCATACACTTAAGAGCGATCAGATCCATTATGCTCTAACAGTATATTTTATCATCCATAAAATGGGGCAGTGTCACCTACTTCAATAGACTAATAAAGGTGACATAAGATATTTACTCCACAAATAACAGTGATTAGAAAATAGTAGATGTACAAAAACAATTTTTTGTCAAAATGCTGTGCAATGTGTATATCCACCAAAAACAAATCTTGCATTAACTTAATACACTAATTTCTTAGTATTTCTTGCCCTTCTAAGATTTTTCATTTTCCGTCTTTCCTTTAGTCAGAACAGGGCTCTAGAAATTATTTCAACTCCTCCTTCCTCTCCAGATGTTCTATATCTCAGCATTTTTACTTCTACAACTTCCGGACACAGGCTCTGCTGCCTGTTGATTTTTGCTGAGGGTCTTTGATGAAGAGGCTGTGGCATGTTAATCTCTGTAATGCATTTCTCTGTGGACTTTTTCAGTCAGTCTTTCTTTCATCTGGGTCTCCTTTAGCCTTCAAAGGCCCCATTCAGGGCCAGACTTGAGGTAGGCTTAAGGCCTGGAGTAAATCACATTGGGGGGCCCCTTTCATTTTGGTTAAAAGGAGAAAAGGAGAGGTGATAAGAAATAAAAAGAAGGGGCACCTAAGCTTAAGAAGCATGAAGGCAAAGGCATCAATACTCCAGGTACCTTAGTCTGTGTTCTCTAAAATTCTGAGATCATTATAAGTATTCACTCTTGCTATTCCTGAAATTCAGTACTATGTATTTTTTAAATATCTTAATAAACAATTAATTAGTATTGTAGGCTTTTTAATGATATTTCTAGAAAACTGTCAGCATTTTTCATATTTTTTCCTCTAAAAATTATTTCATAGTAAATCATAAATTATTATCACTTCCAAAATGCTGACATAGACATTTATCACTGGTATCAGATAAGCTTAGTTTTTTAAAGATTAACTGAACTATATTGGTACTAGAGAAAATATGCAGCCACATCACAACAATATATTTGGCAAAATAAGACAAACATCTGGTTAACCAGCTGGATTTTGATGTACATAAATCATAAAATTAATTTTACTAATTTTTATGAATGATTTTCTCCATCTGCTTAAAAAATATTGATGATGGCTCCATTTTTTTGTGGAAAATAGATTTTCTGTTTTCTTTGGAATATTTATGTGTATAGGTCTCAGTTTTTGCATCTAAATTAAGGAATGGGTATGAAGACATCTTAGCAGGCGGGTCTCACTAGAGTGCTCTGTTGATATTGTTCAGGTCAGATTTTGATAACAGAATACCAGATACATTTAAAAAAACTCATTCACCTACACTTTTAATAAAATGGTTAATAATTCATTGGACAACATATAACCAAAGTTAATCTCTAATTTCTCTGAAAATAAGTTTTTTAAACAAATTTCTAGAGAAGTCAACCTGCCCTCATCTCCCTTAGCTGTTGTCCAGTTAAATAAAACAGCTGCTAGTTTGGGTCAACATTTATAGAACCATCGCTTTTTCCTTCCCTAATTAACAGATTTCAGCGTTATATGTATCTGAAATACCCACAAACTAGCTCCTGTGATTTTAAACTTGGTTCTTCAGCATTTTGCCCTTTGGAAAATTGACAAAGGATGAGTTTCTTCTTCTTAAATGGATGAGAACTGCATCTTTTCTTTTTCTTTCAAAAATATTTTCAGCAATTGAAAATAAATCTATTAAACTAATATAAGCATTATCTATCTATCTATCTATCTATAGATAGATAGATAGATAGATAGATTTTCTTTTTTTTTTTTGAGTTGGAGTCTCACTCTGTCACCCAGACTGGAGTGCAGTGGCCGCTCCCGGCCACCGCAGCCTCGACCTGCTGGGCTCTGGCGATCCTTCCACCTCAGCTTTCCGAGTAGCCAGAATTACAGGCGCGCGCTACCACGCCCGTCTAATTTTTTGATTTATTGTAGAGATGAGGTCTCGCTGCCCAGGCGGGTCTCGAACCCGCAGGCTCAGGCAATCCACTCACCGAACCCGGCTAATATATGCAAATATTAAGAACATAAAGATTATTCATAGATAAATATAAACTTGACAGTATTCATGCTTTGAATATTCTTTATTTATAAGTTATTTGGTTTTTCCTCTTTTTTTAGGGATACAAGAGAAATCATGATATTATTTAAAAACTCAATTTTTTTCTTCTACCTCATGTTGTTTTGCTTCCTTTTAAGGTTATTAAGTATTAAACACCTGCTACATGCCAAATATAACATTATACTATATAAGAGTTACAAAAAAATTATCAGACAAGTTTTTTTCTCTTGGAAAAAAATTAAACATAACGTACTTTCTTTCTCCTCTTTAGGCGCTAACTCCTCTTGAAGTTATTCAAGTAATGATCTGCATCATAGTTAGAGAGGAACTTGTTCTAGACAGGAGAGAGAAGAGTCACATTCCTTTCTCCTTTAATGTGACTCTCCCAAAGTGTGTAGCATCCTGCAGTTTGCCATTTTTCTGAAACGTGAATTTGAATCTTGAGTTGCCAGGCATGGCAACTTTTCTAGTGAATATGAGCAGAAGGTGTGATGTGAGTGGTGTTTGATGGCAAAGAAGAAAAAGTCTTGACAAGATAGAACACCTTCCAATTTATGTTTCACTGTACTGAAAGAAACAGAGACAAGGTAGGGGAGATAGTCAGAATATCTTTTCTCATTGGAACTGGGAGAAAGGTGTGTATAGCACCGCCACCCTCACGTCAGAGGGAGAGAGTTGGGAAACATAGACCAAAGTGTGGCTGGTACGGAGTTAATGTAGCAGATGTTGGTAACTGTACCAGGCTGTTGAGGGAGGGATGGGGAGTGATTCCCAGGGTACCAGTCCTCAGGGGAGGGGATCCAGCAAGAAGAGGATCTGACAAGGATGCCAGGGAAGAGACATCTGCATTGAATGTGTTTGTGTTTCCTCAGTACTGCTGCCTTTGAAGGAGATGAGTGTATTTGAAGTTATATTTTAGCATATCATCTCATCTAAAATGCAATAGAGTATTACTATCCCTGGATTTAAGGATGTCAAGGGTCTACCATACCAGATCCTCTGCCTACCTTTCACACAATCTTTGATAGATGAATATACTCACCCATCAAATAAATTTCTCAATTCTATTAAAATGCAGTCTATTATTCCAATTACTTTGTAAAATGTACACAGGCACATACATTTACCCTTTTTTTTCTGTCACAAGTTCAGTTTTAGGAGATGGAAATGAATTTGTCAATACTTTTTGAATGAAGGAATAAATATTAAATGCATTGCTCTTAACAAAGAGATGAGAAGGAAATGTGAAGGAAAAGGTGAAATATGAAAATATCCTGTAACCAGTTGTCCAAGGAAAAAAATTAAAACGTTGAAAATTATAGCAGGGTACTGAAGATTTGAGATCTATGTGATGAATCCAATATTTCCAAATCAAGGAAACTGCTTTCACGTTAGTAGCAAATAACTAGGCTTTCTGTTATTTGTTGAGCAATTTACTGGGAGCTGAATAATAAGAGGCATGCAAAATAATCTTACAGCTGACTTGTTCTGCAAAGTTCAGAGAATGTAAGGGGTGAAAACTGTGTCTGGCAAGGAATATGAGAGATTCAGGAGGTTAAAAAAAAAAAAAGGCTGCCACCCACTGCTGCCTATTAAATAAGTATTACAATACCGGCAGTCGCATCTGGATTTTACTCAAAGTCAGGGAGAGAAAACTGAACCCTGGTAGGTTAAAGCAACAGTCATACTGAAGATGTGAACACACAAGCAGATACACACATACACACACACACACACACACGTACACACACACATGCACACACATACGCACTATAATTTTTTTCATTTGTTTCTTTTCAGGCAAATTAGAGCATGGACTTCTCAGCTAATTACCCTTCTCCTGAGTATCCAGGGAATCAAGGAGTCAACCACCTTCACAATAACTTCCAGGCGACTTTCCTTCCACACCTTCTCCACCCAGTTCTATTCTATGTTTCAGCCAGAAGACAGATACCTCACTTGTATCAAATTATGTATGACAGTTCGGGGAGTGGGTCCTATACTTCTATGAAAACCACAAAAAAAATCAAGAAATTGTGTTTTATCACCAATACCACTTTCAGTTCTGGATACAAGGACGTTTGTTGTTTTCAAAGTTAATTTCTTTCAATTTCATTTGCCTAGTAGTGAAGAACTCAGAGAATTTTACTGCAGAAAGGTTTAAAGCATTTGTTAAAAAGTACATCTCACCACTATGCTATCAGTTTCTTGAATTTAGAAGAGAGAAAAGCAAAAGACAAAGCCAAACAGAAACAAAAACAAAAAAAGACAAAACAAAAAGAGTGAACTCTAAAAATCTGTATGTGAAACCAACTTTAGTTACCCTGCAAATGATGAGATTGTTTTTCTGCTTTCAATTAGCAGTTCATTTTGAATGCAATTAACTTGTGTTGCTAGGATCTCCTTTTTTAGGAGTTGTGTATATTACTTTTATTCATTTTTGGGTAAAGATAATGGGCTTTATCACCTACCTCAATGGAGTAAGATCAAGGTGAAATAAGAGATTTATGCAACTTACTTACAATATAAATAAGGTATTTATGCTGGACTTCGACTAGGCTGGTGGGAGAACACTCTGTTCTTGGAACACAGCTTAGGCTATGTGGTTATATATGCAGCCTCTCCCAAGGTCATAACTTTTTCTCAAAAAAAAAAAATGTGTGTCCAAGGAAACACAATTTTGCCCCATAATATTTTTAACTTCATGGCGTTTTTTTCAGCATTTGATTCATCATAGAATCAGCTGGGTCACAGGGGCAGCCTACACTCTAATCAAAAGCAGCTGAAGGTAATTTTCTGGCCTGAGATCATACCAGTAGGTGATAGACTTGTTGGTTACCTGTTAAATGTAATAAAGCTTCTCCTCTAAATCCAGTGCATGTTGACTCCAAATCAAGAGACGGTTGCATAACAATAAGTGATACAAGAGGTAGAGGTCCATCCTTTACCTTGCAGACAATATCCTGACATAACCCAGATCACTTGATCCCCAGAAACTTTAGAGCTACAAGAGCCTCTATTTCTTGATAGATTTTATCTTCCAACCTCTTGAATGCATCTAAGACATCTGCTAATTCGTGGTCTCCAAATATAATTAAGATGATACATTAAATGACAAAGACTTGTATGAAGTTCTATGGATTGTAAAATGATGATGCATCCTATTGACAAGATGTGTTCAGAGGAAGGGAGCTGAAACAATTAATGAAAGTATATGTTCCTTTGAAATACCAGCAAAGTGGTTGGTGATAAAAGAACACACTTCAGATCAATAGATGCATGCCAGCTATCAAGATTTTACTCATTTGCAGCATCAGTTGCAATTAAAGTCTTTATCTGATTATCCTTATTGATAGCCTTCTTCGAATCTCCAAAACCTATCTGCTTTTGTGCAAGCTGATCTGGAGTGCTAGAAGGAATGTGATTGGAATTGTGCTTGCTAATTCCACATCTTTGATAGTGTGGTAATGTCTGTGATCCCACTAAGAATGCAATCACAATTGACCCTTGAACGATGTGGGGGTTAAGGCTACTGACCTCCTGGGCAGTTGAAAATCTGCCTATAAATTTTGATTCACCTAATACTTAACTACGGATTGTCTACTATTGATCAGAAGCCTTTCCAATAACATATACAGTTGATGAACACATTTTGTATATGTATTATCTACAGTATTCTTACAATAAAGTAAGCTAGAGGAAAGAAGATATTATTAAGGAATTCATAAGGAAGAGAAAATATATTTATTATTCATTAAGTGGAAGTGGATCACCTTAAAGCTTTTTATTCTTGTCATTTTCATATTAAGTAGGTTGAGAAGAGAAGCGTAGGTCATGGCAAAGGCAGAAGACAATTGATGTATCAGTGGTCTCATACAGTTCAAACTCGTGTTGTTCAAAGGTCAACTATATTCTTATTTACTTTGGCATGTCATAAAAGTTCTGAAGACTTTTATATGACCTTCCATACCAAAATAGCCTGTGGTTCAGGGAGCCAATGTGGCAGCCTGTCTGTTGCTAAGACCATACTTCAGCATGCATTCAAAATTGGGAAAGCTCACATGCGATATATATTATTGTAATTTTAGTTTATTTTGGAGTTGTGGGATACGTATGCTATGTAAGTAAATAGCATGCAAGTGAGGTTTGGAATCATAGTGAACCCTCTCTCCCCCTAGTAGTGCACATGGTACTCAATGGGTGTTGTGTGCACCCTATCCTTCTTGCTCCTTCCCCTCATTATTAGCATGTCAGATGTCAGTTGTTTTCATCTTTGTCTTTGTGTATCCAATGTTTAGGGCCTGCTTATGAGTGAGAACATATGATATTCAGTTTTTGTGTTTCTGTGATAGTTCACTTAGAATGATGGTCTCCAGTTGCAAACACGTTGCTGCCAAGGACATACTTTTGTTCTTCTTCACGGCTGTGTAGTATTCCATCATTGAGTTGGAGTCTCACTCTGTCACCCAGACTAGAGTGCAGTGGCCGCTCCCGGCCACCGCAGCCTTGACCTGCTGGGCTCCAGCGATCCTTCCGCCTCAGCCTTCCGGGTAGCCGGAGTTACAGACGTGCGCTACCACGCCTGGCTAATTTTTTGATTTATTGTAGAGATGTACCTACTCCAGTTATGATGGGCACATGTGATTTTTTTGAGTTCTATTGGGCCTGTTATGATGTAGAAAAATATTATAATGTAGTTTTTTTACTGCCCCTTACAAGCTGTCTCTCTGGATCACATTGGCCCGGTATAAATCCCGGAATTAATAGAAGCTAGGAGACTCAGGCAAAACAAACAAACAAATCCATCATTTAGGAGCATTTCTGTATCTCCTTTCTTAAGGAACAAGATTTACAGAACTAGGACTTTTTGTAATCATAATGGCTATTTCCTCAAGCTTCCAAGCTTCTTAAGTTAAAAGTCTGTAAGTCCATAAAATAATTTAAAAATATAAATTGAGTGAGAAACTGGTTTTGGTAGCTCATGCCTATAATCCCAGCACTTTGGGAGGCCAAGGCAGGAGAATTGCTTAAGCCCAGGAGCTCAAGGCCAGCCTGAGCAGCATTGTTAAGACCCTGTCTTTACAAAAAAAAATTTTTTTTTAAATTAACCAGATATGGTGGGATGGACCTATAGTCCCAGCTACTCAGGAGGATGAGGTGGGAGGATTGCCTGAGCCCAGGAGGTTGAGGCTGCAATGATCCATAATCATGCCACTGCATTCCAGCCTGGGAGATAGAGTGATACAACAACTCAAAACAAACAAGCAACAACAACAAAAAAAGAAACTGAGTGAAAAGCCACGAGGTCCTACCATGAGCAGTTCTAAAAATCCAGTAGGACCTTGGTGGGATGCCCATGTAATGATATTCTCCCTATGGCTCCTATGATCAGTTAAGCACTGTCAAATGCTTTTACAGGTTTTGTCATGCAGGTTACCGTGGTGGCTGCTGACTCTCATGGCCTCTACTCTCAGCTTACCTCTGACATCCATTTTGACCCATAGACTCTGCAATTCTGGAATCCTTTCATTCTTGATTAATCAGGGAGATCATTTAACTGCCCTGTCTCCTACCAGTTACTAAAATATTTTTCAGAACGATTTGAACTGTTCTCACCAATATGTTTCCAAAGATTTTGGTATGGAAGTTGACTTCTGAGTCCTCATGGGAGCAATAGTTAATGTTTGGGTGAATTACTAAGCAAGAAAACTTTACTCAATATTTTGAATCTCCCTTAATTTCTTGATTTCTTCCTCAAATGGTATTTGTCATCTCTGTGACGTCATAGACCACTATGAACTCAATATTGTAACTGCTAAAATCAGCGCAGGAAATCCAGAACCTTTGGTAATTGCACCCATCGTGGCAAAGTTGATATGATATAAACATTTTATTTTCTTTTTTATCGAAAACCCTCAGAATCTATTTTGAGGGTTCACCAGAATTTTGCAAATTAAATGAGCAAAATCCACTAATATTTTTAATGTAAAATATGTGTTTCCAGAATGAAAACTGGAAACTTATTCTACCTATAGAAAAGGAAACAAAAGGAGTGGGAGAGTGGTTGAGGGCTCATGAAGAACATTTGATTCTAGTTTCAGTGTAACCTCTTCAAATGAGGAAGTCATACATATCTTCAAGGCAGAAATTCTTTGAGTGGCAAAGGCAGTTTTGTGGTAATTGAGCATTGCAATATCACAGATTCACTACCTTGTATCTTTTAACTCTGTGTGTTTCAGGATTTCACTTCTTACCAATGTCTGAACTTTTGCAGTACATATCAGTAGAGACTATGGATTTGGCTCATTTTATATTTCAGCAACATATAGACTTGAACTTTGCACCTAGACTTTTATTATTTTTATCTTGTAGCTGCTAAAGATAAGAAATTTTGATTTTTATCACAGTTCTTGAAGATTCCTAGGTCCTAGTTATTTTACTAAATACTTTGGGATTGTAGCATGGTGATTATTTTTTTTTTTTCCCTTAGCTATGCAGACCTATTCAAAGTTACTCTCCAGCAGCAGGGTCCTCAAAATTTCAAGTTCTTCCTAGAGCAGCAGTCATTTAATTTCCTCAAGGTCAGTGTTCAATGAGCACTTAATTTCAGGCTTTATCCACTGAGAACTAGCTTTATGTTCCACATAATATCCTTTCCTTGACTATTAAGTAAATTTTCACTTAGATAACCAATACCAGATTACCTGATTTCCCTGAAGATTTCTTGCCTGCAACACACTTTCTGTGCCCAATTTCTATACCAGTCAGGGTTCTGTAATACAGAAATGAAAAACAGACCCCTGTTAACTTTACCAAGAGAGAATTTTTAAGGAAATAGCATAGGCAGGTCAAGGGATCCATTGGGAGGTTGAAGAATCAACCTCAAATAATGAGAAAGAAACTAAAGAAGCAGAATGCAGGGTAACTGACTCATCCAGGTGTGCCTGGGACTTCCCCTGATTTAGAACTGATTTAGAAAGTCGATATCCTGTAAGTCGATATCCTGTGAACTCCTCAGTCCTGGGCAAACTGGGACCATTGGTCACCCTCCCTGAGTGACTACCATAATAGCTAAGGTCACACCACAGGAGCAGCCTAGTTACATTACCACTGTCACTACCACTGATCTTGGAAACGGTTTCTGATTCCACTGTGAGGACTGATTCTGGAAATTATCACCATGATCACACTTCTAGAATTATAAATAGTTCTACAGAGTCTGTTTTGGCCACTGGCTGCAGATTCAATATTGATGTCCAGATCATCCATTTTGTTTTCTTGTCTGCTGCTAATAAAATCCAAGGCTCAACATTTTTGTCTTTTTTGGCTTCTCTTGTCGGGGACCCAGCTCTTGGTTTTCCATTAGGAATCTCATGAGTCTAGGCAAAGAAAAAAAATTATCTCATAGGGGTAAGTAATCAAGAAGGGAGGTGAAGGAGGAGAATCCAAAAGAATTCTAGAGTTATAAAAAAATCACTTAAGACTGTGGTGCATCAAAAAGCATCAGAATGTGAGGGTGCTCACATAATTGGTATACAGCTGTAGGAGAAGACAAACTTATATTATACTTAATTAGTGAGCACAAGGAAACTCTCAAAGGATCAGAGTGTGAGCTTCTCAACCCAGGTCACTGAAGCTTTGGGTCCACTTACTTTGGTATTATTTGGTAGTTACTTTTAATGGATCTTTAAAAAAATTTTCAGGAAAAAACAGAATAAAAAATTGAAATTAAATGGAAAATAAGCTTTCGTGTAATTTTTATGAAATATTGACTCAATTTTTGATTAGTAAATGTTAGAAACAATCACATAAAGCTGATGAGGAACTTGAGTGCATTCCATTCTCTGTTCGGTGGAAACCGGTCCGCACTCCCTTGTGCTCGTATATCATCTCTTTCTTGACATTCAGTTGTCACCCACTACGATAGAAAGTTGGAAATGGAAAAAGAAAAATAAGAAGACCCTTTTGAAAGACTTTTTGCTCTTTCTTAAATTCTAGTGTGTTTTTGTGGAGTGTTAAGCTACTGACCAGTCTAGATGAATCATAGGTTATAAGAAATAACCTCCCCAATGGCTTAGTTTTTACCCGATAAACTGAAAAACAGTAGTGACCTTGACATAAACAGCATCTTCAAATACTCAGTAACAACATTTATGCTTCACCTCCACATATTCCATTTCTAAGACCTTTCGATGGTATGAAATTCAAGAAAAAAACTGTAAATAGAATTTAGCAAAAAAAGTGGCATATAGTTGCAATAAAAAAATATATGTGTATCTATTTATCAGTCTTTGGAATACAAAATGGAGCAATTTTTGAGGTTAAGATACAATAGAACATGTATTCAATTTTATCAAAATAAGCTTTGATCATAAAGTCAGAAGGAATATTAATAGAACAAAGATGACCTGATGACTTTTAATCTTAGGACTTTCTACTTGGTGAGTTTTGTAATGAGAGACTGATAATCCCAGCTCAACATTTTCAACCAGAGTCCAGGTGAGTGAAAGATAGTTCTATAATCTTTTCAAACATGCATGTAGATGTTTAATAGATCTTTTAGTCCTCTGTTGCTGACCTCTAGCTTACATCTGAGAGAGGTAGGTGAGATTTTGTTATAAACTGGCTCCAACCTTTGCCTGGGAGAACAAAGGTGTTTATAAATAGCTGTTCTTTTCGGCACCTCCCGCACTGAGCTCCAGAAGGCGGTGCATTTATTATGACACTCATTTTGTGCTTTATTAAATAAAATAGTAGAGAGAAGTATAAGACATCAAGTACATGGCAGAGCCATTAATAGGCCAACAGCAGAGGCCACATTTCCTTTTCATCAAATTCCGACAGCTTTAGTGTCTATAATTATCACTGTCCATTTTGGAAGAGTTGCACCTATTCAGGCTGAATTAAATGTTACAAATACTAAAGCATAGCCCATCAACTGGTAAATAGCCACCATCAATCAAACAATTAATATGTTGTACCTGTGTGGACACTTGAGTATTTTTTTTTAGTTTTAATTGAGGATACAGCACTTGATATGGTAAAAAATACTTATGAAGAAGGCAACAACGTTATATGCTGAATGTATTTTCCTGTTACTCTTAAGAGTAGTTATTAAATTTATTTTAAAATTTTTCATAGGAGAATGTTTAAGTGTTTACTAGACTTGATCTTTTAGATCAATCTTGCTGTCTTGCCTTGTTTGCTGGAAAAGTACAGATTTATTTTATTTTATATAAAAGTAAAAATTCTGTTTTAAAATGATATATGGACAACAATATACCCAAAATGCAACATATAAGCATGAAAAGTAATAGCGTGTAGAATATATTTTATTTTAACCAGCTTAGCACAAAAATGAAATGAAGCATAGAAAAGGTGAGAATTTGTTTTTGATGAGAGATCATTTTTTAAAAATCAGAGTAAAGTTCATAGATTTTTTTCCTTTCTATAAATTTATATTTTGTTACTTTATTTTCAATTATATTTTTTATACTGGGACATCTTGGAGACACTCTTACCAAAGACTATTCTTCCTCAAAGTTTGAGAATTTTATCAACATTTTTATTTTACATGAAGAATCCAAAGAAGTATGTGTTTCCTAAATACTAATGCAATATTAACTCACTTATCTTAAAGAGTTTTTCTGTGTTGTTGACTCCTGGTCTTGTATGTATGAATGGGAATACAGACTGATCCTAAGAGCTCAAGAATAGTTATAGGTTAGAGTCAGCAATGAAATGGAAACCTTAGTCTTACAACCAAAAAGAAATAAATTTTGCCAACAATAGTGAGATTGGAAGGGGTCATGAGCCTTGATGAGGTTGCAGTACTAGCCAACACATCAATGGTAAGATTGCACAGAGGGACCAGCTAACTATCATTTGGACTCCTAACCCCCAGAAAATGCGAGATAAGAAATGTATGCTGTTTCATGCTCCTAGGTTTATGGTAATTTGTTTTGCAGTAATAAAAAGCAAGTACAAAATAAACAATTCTTTATATATCTTGTAAGCATTTTATTACTTGTTAGAATACATTGCCCTATCCACTGACACCAAGACACATGTAAGAATAATTAGTCATTGCTGATGTTTGATGGATTTTGTAGGTGGTCCAACAATTAGGTTCACAAGCCAACCTAGAAAAAGAGCTATATACCTCATTGCTGAATATCACTACCGTCACCTTCGAAGTTCTCCCCTTAGGAAGATATGCACCAACGATAGTGCCTAGTTCACCCATCAAAGCAATTTTGGAACTTTTTTTCAGTAATGGGCATCAAAACTGTTATTATTTGTTGAGTTATGACAAGTTTGTAAACTTGCCATTTGTGCTTATGTTGGCAGCACTGTACAAATAACTGTATTGGGACACCCTCCTTACTCACCTGATCTGGTTGGCCTCCAATGTTTTTCTTATTTACCTCAAGTTAAAGGAAATATTGAAAGGAAGACATTTTGATAACATTCAAGACATCAAGGGTAACGCAACAACGGCTCTAATGGTCATTCCAGATAAAGAGTTCCAAAATTGCTTTGACAGGTGGTCTAGGTTTTGGTGTTGTTGCATAGCTTCCCAAAGGGTACTTCGAAGGTGACCATAGTGATATTCAACAATTAGGTATGTAGTGCTTTTTCTAGGATGAGTTCATGGACTTAATTATCAGAACCCATATACATATTTGCTATATTGCTCATAAATGCATAGTAAAATATATCTTATTTAACAACTTGTTACTTTAACTCATATGTTGTAAATATTTTTATGTGGCATATAGATCTCCATTTGTACTCAACCTCTGGGCTCAGCAAATGTTAGTGGTAGGTATGGTCAACATCCTGTTCTAATATTCAAAGTATTTTTATTGTTTGCAGCATAGTGTTAGCATCTGTGTCCTCTGTGCTTTATTACAGCATTATCTCAACACCTTGGTGTCACGTAAATCCTGATGATTTATAATTTAGCTATTTAGTAGGTCTCTCTACCCTACTTGACAGTGAACTCTTAGAAATTGCAAGCATACTGCAAATATCTTTGGTCAGTGGAAACAAGCATGATGCTTCACATCTAACACTGTGGACATACATTTCTAATTCTGTTGTGATTTTCAACCTGTCACTCCCTTTTTGTCTTCCCATATGCCCCCAAAACACACATTTAGGATACATACGACTGTCTATCTTTATCGAATAAAAGGTCTGGTCCTTTATTTGTTTGCCACACATGCTAAAGACACTTACATTAAACAGTCTAAACCTTAGGTGGTTGTTGCATTAAAATTTGGTAATCTGGGAAATCTTAACAAAAATAATTGTCTCTCTATTCACTGCAGAATAATTGCTCATTAGTGTTTGCTAAGATTAGTCTGTTTTTCACAAAACAAAAATTGAGGTTCTATAGTCCAAAGTAGTCTAGACACAGGGTCAGCCTTTTAAAAATCAGAAATAAAGAAATAACCCATGGAATAGTAATGAAAAAGATTTTTCCTTTTTTGTCTCAGAGAAATGTGTATGTGACATTTTCACATGTAAGGAATCTTGGAAGAACTTGACAAATGTTTTAGTATTGCTTAGTGTCCACATAAATGCTTGTAGCAATTATTTGTCTTGGACTAAAAATTGTTCTTAACTATAACTTCACATTTTATCCTAGTTAATAATAATATCCATTTATTATAGTAAAATGTTGACAAAAAAACCAAAGGCATACTGAAGAAGATGAAGATTATTCACCTGAAACAGGGCTTTGTGATGGCTATGAATGAGGGTACAAGAGAGTGTCTGCCTGCATCCTACATTATGGCCTCAAAGAAGTAGATTTAAATTTTCTCTTTTTTAAAATTTGATAATATTCACATAATTGTACTATCTTAAAGATTAAAAAGTTAATGAATTTAGAAGAGAATGGCACACAATAATTACTCAGTAGGTTTTAAAGATGTTAATGATGGCCAGGTACAGTGGCTCATGCCTATAGTTCCAGTACTTTGGGAAACTGAGGCAAGAAGATTTCTTGAGCCCAGGAGTTTGAGACCAACCTGAGCAACATAGTGAGACATCACCTCTACAAAAAATGGGCAAAAAATTGCCAAGTGCATGTCTATAGTCCCAGATACTTGGGAGGCTGAAGAGTGTGGGTCCCTCAGTTCAGGAGTTGGAGACTGTGGTGAGTAGTGATTTTGCCATTGCACTTCAGCCTGGATGATAAAGTGAGACTCCAACTCAACATAATGATAATAAGAACAAGAGTAAGAGTGAAAGTAAGAGTAATGGTAAGGGTAAGGGTAAGGGTAAGAGTGAGAGTAAGAATGAGAATAAATATGTTGATGATGATGTTAGCAATTCAAATTACTTTTCTTGAATTTAAATCAATAAGTGTTATCTATTATATTTGTATTATTATTATCAACATTTCTACTATATTAATACTAGAGAAATTAGATATCTTTTCAAACAAATTGTATTGTAAACTATAAACTTCATGTTCTGCTTTTCAAATTTCATACTATTGAATATTCTTTAAAATGTATGTAATCTTATAAATAGTAAATATTTTAATTTCTTTTACGTCTAAATTTGTCTTTGGATGTTTATCCATATTATCTTGGCACAAATAAAACATGAGAATCAATTTCTACATCAGAAAGTATCACCAAAGAGTAATTGTTTGATGACAATTCTATATTGAGCCATGATTCTGATTCAAAACTCAACACACTTATTTAAGTCTTACTCACCCCATTGTTTTCAGAATTTCTGTATACAAAGAAAAATGAGTAGCAGAGTTGGAAACTATCAAAAGACGACATTGCTAAGCCTGAAATCCTAAATGAAAGTTGGGAGAATAATGTCCAAGGGATATCTTTGTAGAAAGGTCAAAAAAGACGTAAGTTATTTGATTATGTTTCAAAGCTTGAAGTAATTTAGAAGAATGAGATGGTAAAGATACGAGGGAAGACTGACAAACCATCTATGATGGGGATTCTGGCTACAGTTAAATCACCTGAAGAAGTTTTTTTTTTCTTAAACACTTATGTTTGGAAATAACCCTGGAGAAATTAAATCAGAATGTTGGTCAGGGAGCATGATGAGGTTAGGGAGGGGGAAGTCCACACATGATCGTTTTGTAAAAACTTTCCAGATGATTCTATGTGTGTGAAAATGTTTGTGAGCCATTGATCTGGGAAGTAAATATCAACTCTATTTGTATCTCCTGGGAAGTACAAAGGTGATACTACACAAAGAACAGCTGTTATACTTGTTCTCAGCTTACTTGTTGTGGGCTCCAGACTAAGTAAACTGAAGGTATTGCTACAATGAGATTTGGCAACCAGGATCAGCATGCTTGTGAGGAAAGAGGCAGGGTTCGGAGATGACCCATCAAGTGTTTGTTCCGAAATCTGAAGCATTTATATCAAATGATTGAGGAGAAAAAAATGAAAAATGTCAAATATATTAAACAGAGTAAATATAATTGGCTTAAAATTTTATAATAAAATTTATATAAAGGTACATTAAAGCAATGTAATGCTATTTGTAGAAGTAAAACAAAATAATAGACAAAACGTTAAATGTGAAAGAAAAGATATACTCAATAATTGCAAACATAATATAATAGTAATTTCAATGCAATATCAATATCAAATAAAAGTAAATTCAAAGCATAACCACTCAAATGGACTATGTTGAGTCATTTTTTAATGATAAAGGATGCAATCTACACAGAATTATCAAAACTTTTAAATTTGCTTTAAAACAAAGGAGAAATGTTATTTTAATATTCACTCAATATCTTTGTAAAATATTATTTGTATAGTATATCCATATTTTCATATTAATATTCTACAAAATAATAGTGCAGAAAATCCATATGAAAAACAGACAGACCTTCACATTTGAATAAAATATGAAATACTGGAGATAAATATTTCTGTTAGTCTTTGTATCCTTAACACATTTTTTTAAAAGAAAGAAAACACGTTTCAAATATCTGCAATTTCTTTGACTATTATATTCATTAATCAAACACTACAGAGTTATGAGGTTACAAAATCAACGTTTCTCAGAATAAAAATAATATGATTGGATATTAAAATGACTATTTCATGTATAATGATTCATTGAGTTACATTCTTAATATAGTAAAAGTAAGTCTGTTTTCTGTAACAGTAAATAAAATTTGCTCCCTAAGTTTATTTTTTTAGAGAACCAATGCCTTATGATTTAAATTTTAAATACAAAAAAAGCAAAAATTCAAAACAAATACACTGATTAAATAACTACTTGTAAAATTGTGTGACATCCATATACTATGAAAATGAGTATTGTAGGCTGCCTATATAGTGTAATGACCAGAATGGTAAAATAAGTTATTAAGAGAAAAATAGAATCTGCCTAAAATTTCAAAATATTTTTGAAATACATTAAAGTGTTTAAAAACTCTGATTTTGACCTTTCCCATCATTCATCCATGATAAAGCAATTAAAGTTGTGCGTGGATGGGCACTTAAGAAGGAGCTATATAGCCTGCTCTCTTCCAGGATAAATCTGGGGTTGGGAATGGTTGATATTTTTCATCTGTGGTATTAAGAAGACTGCTTAGCCTGTCTGAAATCTTGATATTCACCAAGGTCCCAGAGCAACATGATACCTTGGTAAATTCACATCTAGTTGAATAGTCTGGAAGAATGTATGCATGTCTTGACTTTGTATAGAGAAACGTAGCCAAGAATTTCCAAGCTTCTGAAAACTTGGGACCCTTGGACACACTAAGAGGGAGCATGATCCAGAAGACAGTGGGACTAAGAGGAAACTGGAGACATGGATCGTACTGCTGAGGACCACAGCAGGAACCATGGGCATCAGTAACTGACACTAGTCCAGATGGTCAGACACTGGACAGAATGAACTACTCTACAACTGATACCAGTACAGGATGCTCCAATGGAATGAGATATAAAGCAAGAGAAGTTAAAAAAAAATAGATGGCATAAAAAGTGATATCAGAACTATATAAATTTCCTGCTCTCTCTCTTCTCCTTTCTGAGAATCTCTCCCACCAATTTTAGCAAAATTGATCACCTTCGGGGGGAAGATGAGGGAAAGGAACACAAAATATGTTCAATCAATAATTTTACAAAAATGCTGTGTATTACATTTGGAATTATTGAGTTCCCTTGAAATGGTTTGAATGTAAGTTGTTTTTTGTTTGTTTGTTTGTTTGTTTTTTGAGTTGGAGTCTCACTCTGTCGCCCAGACCGGAGTGCAGTGGCTACTCCCAGCCACCGCAGCCTCGACCTGCAGGGCTCCGGTAATCCTTTCGCCTCAGCCTTCAGAGTAGCCGGAATTACAGGCATGCGCTACCAGGCCCGGCTGATTTTTTTTTTTTGATTTATTGTAGAGATGAGGTCTTGCTGCCCAGGCGGGTCTCGAACCTGCAGGCTCAGGCAATTCACTCACCTCAGCCTCCCAGAGGCGCGGGATTACAGGCTGAGCCACCGAGCCCGGCTTGAATGTAAGTTTTTGGCCACTGGTAAAATAGAGAGTTACTTACATTCGTTTACTAAAAAATTAGAAAAATCATACTTCTGGATATCTGAGTTGTGACTGTAAATTTCAAACCTGTCAAGCAATGATCTCTGTTGATGAATTGACGAATAGTTGGCAGTGTTGCTCTAACTGCTGACGTTCCACAGATGTAAAAATCTACCAGTGGATTGCAAACATAATACAAGTGGATTGAAATGTGAAATTGTCAATATTACAAAATACATATAGTTTTATGACATAATTCATATTGGAGGACATGTGGGGACAAATACAAAAGTCAGTTATATATAGACATATCTATATACAGATATATAGACATTTAATTTTTCTGAGTCGGGTTTATTGAGGCATGATTGAAGTGCTGCAAAATTCACCTTTAAATGTATACAATTCAAAAAGATTTTACAAATGTTTACAGTAACACCACCAGCACCACAAGCAAAGTATGGAAAATTTCCATCCCCAGTAAATTTCCTTCATGCTACTTTATAGTGTTTACATTTATCTTAATTAATAAAACTAGAACTAGGTCAGTTAAAAATTGAGGAAAAAATGAAGACACACAAGATTGATGAAAAAGAGAAGCACTAGATATCAGAACGGATTCAGTACTAGTAATTGAAGGTCAGCCTGCTAATAGTGATAAAAACTTTTTTATTTTATTTTGTTTCACAGATATGACCTATGCTGCTATGTTTGAAAGCTGAAATTCTGAGATCAACTCTTTATTCTGTAACATTGAAGTCTTGTAGTTCTTGATAAGGTATTAAAAAGTCTTGAGTAACCGGCTCAGTGGCTCAGCTTGTAATCCCGCGCCTTTGGGAGGCTGAGGTGAGTGGATTGCCTGAGCCCGCGAGTCTGAGACCCACCTGGGCAGCCGAGACCTCATCTCTACAATAAATCAAAAAATCAGCCGGGCGTGGTAGTGCGCGCCTGTAATTCCGACTACTTGGAAGACTGAGGCGGAAGGATCGCTGGAGTCCATCAGGTCGAGGCTGCGTTGGCTGGGAGCGGCCACTGCACTCCAGTCTGGGCAACAGAGTGAGACTCCAACTCAAAAAAAAAAAAGTTTTGAGTAATATTTATGCCTTACATCTTCCCTCAAAATACCATAATCATCATCATCATCATTGAATCTCAGAGAATAGACTCTGAGAAGGGCATGGTAGAAACTGAGAGTCTGAGTTTAATGATGCTTGGGTACCAGTTCCAACTGCAGTGGCCTAGGCATGATGACAATCTACTTTATTTAATCCCTACTTGTCCTCAAGGAGTTGATTCTACCTTATAAGGTGCTTGCTTTATAACTGAGGTGAGGACTTTCAGGCACTAAGATGATGTGTTTTATTCAGTGTCCAGATAAGCAAAAATCTAAGGGGATATATGAAGTTGCAAAAAAAAAATCATACTTGGAGAAGTAAGAATGCTTCATATCTCTGTATCAACCTCTTGGTATTTGATTGAGAAAGAATTGGCCTGCTCACGTTATCAGTTGCTATCAGTGTTTAGTTTTGCTTTATTTATTTGTTTTTCTCACTTGTAGATTTTCTCCTCTGCTATTATTTTCTTTAACTTCATGTCTGATAAACTGTAAGTTGTTTCTAAAGACAAAAAACACACTTTTAACATTTTAAGGTGAATAAAATTTGACTGTGAAATCAAAGCCACCTTAAATATAATTTTATCTATTTAACCCTTCTTTTGCTACCATCAATTTTAAAATAAACTTCCCAAGGCATTTTTGAAAAGAGAATTTGTTGTCTCCTTTTCTTGGACTTTCTCATAAACAATTGATGTCAAATTGAAAGACAATGCAAGTTTAGCATTAAAACAAAGTATTTTCTTTAGTAAAAATAACTTTTCCTATAGATCTATTTTCGAAGTCCAAATATTTTATAATTACAAAGTGTTAAATTGCCCATTAAAAATAAATGTCACATCTCATCAAATTAGTACTAGTGATTACTCAGATATAAAAGTGTCTCTTCACAAGAATCTTCTGAGGTAAGCAACGATAAAAATATTTTCTTTTTTGTGTGTGTGAGTTGGAGTCTCACTCTGTTGCCCAGGCTGGAGTGCAGTGGCATGCTCACAGTTGCCCCAGGGTTGACCTGCTAGGCTCTGGTGATCCTTCTGCCTTAGCCTTCCAAGTAGTCAAAACTCCAGGCATGCACTACCACACCCAGTTTTTGTTTTGTTTTATTTTTTTAATTGTAGAGACAGGGTCTCACCAAGTTGCAAGTTGTCTGGGTTGGTCTCGAACCCCTGGGCTCAGGCAATCCGCCCACCTTGGCCTCCCAAAGTGCTGGGATTACAGGCTGAGCCACTCAGCCCTGCCAAATATTTTATTTTCAATGTAAAAGGAATGATTATGCTTTAATCAGTTGACAACATTCATTTATTCATTTGATTATATATTAAATTTCTAATCTGGGAAAGATAATGTTGACATGAAAAACAAATATAACACGTAATTTTTGTTATTGATATAGAGAATGTAGGGAGGCAAAATGAAGTTCTACCCAGTTAGCAATACATGAGGTAAATTAAAATTCAAGGCCACATGACAGTTGGGAGAAGAAAGGTCACAATTAATAGCTGAATAAACATTACACTGTGTTGTAAGAATCAGATAGGGAGACATTTATGAGAACAGGAATAAGCTGAAAACATTTCACATGGTGAAGAAAATGTGTGAGCTGAGTCTTGAAGACGGCAAAGCATTGATGATTACCAGATACAGAATTTACAGGTAAAATACAGGAGATATTGGGGTCTAACAATTATTGTGCATAAATATCTTTCCTAAAATATTATATAAGCCGGGCTCGGTGGCTCAGCCTGTAATCCCGTGCCTTTGGGAGGCTGAGGTGAATGGATTGCCTGAGCCCGCGGGTTCGAGACCCACCTGGGCAGCGAGACCTCATCTTTACAATAAATAATAATAATAAAAAAATCAGCCAGGAGTGATAGCTCATGCCTGTAATTCCGGCTACTTGGAAGGCTGAGGCGGAAGGATAGCCAGAGTCCAGCAGGTCGAGGCTGAGGTGACCGGGAGCGGCCACTGCACTCCAGTCTGGGTGACAGAGCGAGACTCCAACTCAAAAAAAAAAAAAAAAATATATATGTATAATATAGTTATAATATTATTATAATATTATAAATTAATTAATATTATAATATTATTGATATATGTCATAATAATTTTATATTATCTAGTTACTATATTACAGGCACTATTCATATTTTGTCTGAGAGGAAGTTAGGATGCATCAAAGGCAGTCATCTCCCAACTTTCATCTGCTAGTTTATTCCAGAAATGGTTTATTCCAGAAATGGTTAGTTCCAGTCTCTGGGGCAAAACCCTCTCCTCATGTTGCCATGGCCACCCTGGTGTCCTAGGGTGAAGGCAGAGCTGAATCAGAATCATGGAACACTGGATTTGATTGACCTAAGTATTAATTGTACTAATATTTTGGCATAAGCAATGTGTCTCAAGTATAACCCAAATGACTACATGTTTCCCAAGTCTGTCTTAGATGAAGCCCATTTAAACACCAGTGCACCTTTTACAATCAATTCCTCTGCTTCCTACAGCTGTAACTTCCATATTGGGCAGTAAGGTCTATCCTCCGTCTTCTAAGTATGTCCTATGCATTCTCACTGATTCAATAGGCTGAGGCAGGGATCACTGGTTAGTTATTTGCCTGGACTTTGATACACTGTGTGATATATCTCCCCAGAGACAAAGGTGATAATACCTAGAGATAGCAATAAGAATATATTGTTCCCTATGGTATAAGGAGCAATAGGTTCTGAAGTAGGTTGGGTTTGGATCCTGACTCCCTCTTTATTTTCTGTGTGATTTTGAGTCAGATTCATTTTTTTTGTAAAATATTTTATTTAATTTTTTTGTTTTTGTTTTTAATTTTTTAATTTTAAAAATGTGGGATTCAATTCAGGATTAGGTATACAAATGTTCATTAGGCAGGTACCCTTGTTGATGAAATATGCCCCCTCTTCTCCAGGCAGATTCCCACAACTGCCAATACCTCTTCCCCGCCCCCCTCCCAGTCATTTCCCAATACTGCCAATCATTTTCTTATAGTATTACAATAATTGTTCAAGATCTGCTTATGAGGGAGAACATGTGATACTCAGTTCTTTGTTTCTGTGAAAGGTCGGAGTCAGATTCTTAACCTCTCTGTGTCTTTCTTTCTACACCACTACCTACCTGAAATTTTATGATATAGGGTATATACTGCCATCAATATATGGTGTTTATTCCAGTTCCTAGCGCATACTAAATGCTTACTATCAGTCATTTTTATTTCTGTTGTTGCTAAATACCTTAAGATGAAAGGAAATGCTAGATGTTCACAAAAAAATCTAAGATGACTGATTGATATTATTTATACAAAAAAGGTGAAGGATAGTTATCTTAGTTAATACAATTTTACTTAACATGTAATAGTCTATTGAAAATGTTTATATTATTAATAATAATTTCTGTCTTTTAATGAATGGCTGTAATATGCAGAGTATAACATTAAGCATTTTATGTAAGATAACATACAAAAAATGATTACCTCTGTGTGGTGATATTTGAAAAATTTTTCTTGCCATACATTTTGTAATAAATATGTGTTACTTGTTTAAAAAAAAAGTTTGTAGAAAATCATTGTAACTAATCAGGAATACAAAACACTTAAGAGCGGTAGCTCATGTTGCCCTTTTCTTTGTGATGCGATACTGAATTTCAGTTGTACTTCCAACCACAGATGGTAGCATTCAGTGGTGTTTAAAAGGGTTTCTCTTCATAAATTCTGTAAAACGCATAAAGATCCTTTCATAGTGAAAGTAGTTGTGTGTCCACAACTACTTTCTACGATGGGTGTGAATGTACACATTTGTTTTGCTAGGAAATGGAACATTTTTTCAAAGATGTGTGAATTTATAATTTATTATGTGGATGAATGATGTTTGTACATTATGTTCTTTTTCTTTCTCAAATTTACTGAAGGAGGAAAAAATAAATTCCAACTCTTAAATCATCTGTGAGTACTAGAATGTAGAATTATGGTAACTTCAAATGATGCTTATTATATATGGAAAAAGAAAAAATGGAAATAAAAATAAATTCATAGGATGTTTAAGCTGAGTGAGATAGTGATAAAATAATTTTCAACCTTGAAGTTTCCTTGTTTTGGTGGCAGTTGGAGTGGTTAGAGGGAAGAGTTGCAGAAAGAAGAGATAAGCTGAGAAAATTAAGACTTTCATATGATTAACAAAGCATTCAAAGTGAATTATAAAATGTACCTTGAGCCAGAATATTACTTTACCCACTGTTAAAACAAAGAACCTACATTCGAATTGAAAGTATTTTCACTATAAGTAAGACATTCCTTTGGATCCTTAAATATGCATCTGTGCAGTAAGAAGCACTTTAGGTCTAAATTACTTTAAATAAGGTGGTAACAAATTAGAAGTTAGTAATTTACTTATTTTAAAATATAACTGGAGAGATAAAAATGAGAGATTATTAAATAACATATACCTACACAATTTGACTAATTCCTCAAATCATTTGTCTATAAAAGTGCTGATTTATTAAAAATCTCATTAACTTATAGAAGTAGAAGAAAATGGGTTAACTTAGCACAGTAATTCTTAGAAAAAAAATATAGTGGACTAATTATGGATATGTGATTAACATAAAAATTTATCTATTGTCATATAAAATATACATGAATTATTATGATATATACTTATATATAAGGATGAATCAATGCATATGTGTGTATTAATAACACCTAAAATATGAGCTCCTTTAGAATCTTTTTTGCTAGCAAATCATCAGCACCCAGGATAGGGTTAGGATCAAAGTAGGCACTCTATAAATATTATTTGAATGAATAGATAAATTGATGATTAAATATTGATATGAACAATAATTTGCAAGACTATTTTATTTTCTGTTTTTTAAATAAATCTCTAAGGAATATTTAAAAAATCCTTAATTACCTCATCAAGAAAATACTACTTGATTGTGATAGTCATTTCACTATATACATCAAATCATCACATTGTACACCTTAAGTATATGCAATTTTTGTCAATACCTCAATAAAGCAGAAAAAATAAGGAAATATTAATAAAAAATAGCATGATTTGACTTATTCGCCAACCATGATGAATGAGTAGGGATTATTCTTCTTTCATTTTAAGCATGAAGAGCGAGACATTTTCAATAGATGCGGCTCAAAACATTAAAATTTGTTCTGAGGAGCATGGGAAGCATAGACTCCCAAAAACTCTAAGAGTGAGGGGCTGGCTGTGATGGTGGAGAGAGGACTGTATTTTGAGAGGTAACTAAACTCTTGCTGATCAACGTCCAAGGTTTTGTTTTGGTTACGTCTGACATCATGTGCTTAAGGAAGAACATTGTGGGTGGTAGAGCTTTACAGGAAGGGAAGAGATGAAGGCTGAGATGAGAAGATGAGGTGGGGGAGCAGCTTCTACATAATACAAGAACTGGCAAAGATCATATATTTTATTTATTTATTTATTTATTTATTTATTTTTTGAGTTGGAGTCTCACTCTGTCGCCCAGACTGGAGTGCAGTGGCCGCTCCCAGCCACCGCAGCCTCGACCTGCTGGGCTTAGCGATCCTTCCGCCTCAGCCTTCTGAGTAGCCGGAATTACAGGCCTGTGCTACCACGCCCGGCTGATTTTTTGATTTATTGTAGAGATGAGGTATCGCTGCCCAGGTGGGTCTCGAACCCGCGGGCTCAGGCAATCCACTCACCTCAGCCTCCCAACAGCGTGGGATTACAGGCTGAGCCACCGAGTCCGGCTAAGATTATATATTTTAAACTCAGTAAGTGAAGAACCATTAGAGGATTTTGGGCAGATGAGTGGCGTGTTTGAAATGGATCACCCTACCTTCTGTACTTAGGATAGGAGAAAGAGGTAGAAGGAGAGACTAGTATAATAATTTAGGAGATATTTATGATATCTGGTCCAGGCTGGTAACCGCTATCTTCTTTCACACAGAGTAGTACAAATAACTCCTTTTCCCTGCAACTGTCCTTCCTCTTTCCTCCTCCTAAATCAATGATGTTGCCTAGAAACAAAAATTGAAATAAAGAAGAAGAAGCGAGCCATTGAGTCCCTACTCTGGCACCCAGCCCAAAGCTGGGCCACAATGAGGGCAGGAAAGAGTTTCAGTTTAAAAGAGATTTGGGTTATTTTTTATTATTCCACTAGATTAATTAATAACTGAATTGAGATTTCTTTTTATTTCCTAAGAAAGGACATGAGCTATGAGTCTCGATCAATATTTTATCTAAGGGCAAAAGAAAAACTAGTTTTAAAAGAGTTCAAATGGTAATGGAAACAAAATAAAATATCTTTTCCTTTTCCTCTATTACACCAGATACAATCTGCTCTTTTAATAGACTTGCTATATGTATGTAAATACTGCTGTTTTTCCTTGGAAAACACTATAGATGGTTGATATTGGTGAATTAAAAGTTCTAGGGAGAATTTTAGTAATAAAAATCTAGTTTTCCCGTATATTTCCTAAAAACTGAATGTGGGTCCCTAAAAACATCTTTGAATTAGATAAATGAAATGGAATGAGTACAATCTTCTGAAGCATGATGTGTATGGCATTGTATTCCTGTTTTGTCAGTTTCTAGCCTATCACTTCATGTCTTAGACCTTCTATTCTCCGTAAATGTGAGTTGATGTTTCCATTATGAGTATTTATGAGGGGAATATTAAATATAATATAAGTAAACTGTCAAGTTTAGTATCTCGTAATAGAAGTGATTAGTAAAACATTATTCACATGATAGTTAATACAAATGAAATGTATATTACTTGTTTTTATTTTTTAGTTTGAACTTGGGTATAATTGCATGGAGTAATTACACCTATTATTTCATGAAAAATTATTGTCATTGTTTTACACAAGACCCATCTTCTTTTGATCCCATGTTTTATTCTATTTTAACTCTATTTCCTACTTTCATTCAGCATTTACTTTTTAAATGTATTTTATATGTATTTTATTAGTATATACTGTTATAAAATATCTAATTGTTGTTTAGGGTACATAGGATTTTAATTAAAATATGGTATTGCAATATAAATTTTATGTTTTCCTTATTAATAGTATTATTACTTTATCCATATTGTTTTTTTCTTTAGATCTCTCTATGTCTATTCACTTGATATATTGATCTGATCATATGATGTCTGTCTGTTCCCTTGCTGAATTATCTTTATGGTGTACATCTACCACATTTTACAAATATACTTCCTCAGTAATTGACAATTACTTTTTTTTAAAATTTGCTTCCAACATTCAATTTCTACAAGTGAAACTGTGGTTAACATCTACATCTACATCCCCTGAAGGTCCTATGTCAGAATTTTTTTTTTTTTTTTAGGTATGTACCTAGGTATAAACACATATCTAAATTGACTTAACTTTGTTTTATAATAATCTAAAATGAAGCACCATGCTTGAATCCCACCAGTAATGCAGAGTGCTCTTATATTTCAACACCTGCTTATTTTCCAACACAAACTTGACTTAGCTAGCTTTTCAAAATTTGCCAGCTTAAGAAGTATAAAGCAATATCTTATTGTTTTAATTTATACTTCTGTTTGCCAGTGTGATTTAGAATCTGTTGTTGTTTTAATGGTTTCAATTTTGTAAATTGCAATCTTTATTTATTTTTTATGTGTGTTAGTCTGTCTTCTTGTTATTGTTGATGATGTTAATTTGTAGGAGCACTTTGCATATTCTCAACCCTTAATGTTTTTTCATATTGCAAATATTTCCCTCAATTGGCCATGGGGAGACTGTATGGATAGTAGTAAAAATGTGAACTCTTCATTTAATATCCAGGTAATCTTGGAGAAATTACTTAACTAATTTTTATTTGTTTTGTTTTTTCTTTTATTATCTATCAGCAGAATGAACATACAATATAAGTACTCCCTGACACACCTTAAGCACAATATAGGTATTAGCTCTTATCTGCTTCTTGAGTCTATTCATGGTGGTGTCCTTTGTTTAGGAGATATACTTTATTTTGAACTGTAATTGATTTGCTTTATAGTTCAATGTTTGCGGATTTTGTTTATAAAGTCTTTCTTCACTCCTGTATCACAAGGTGCGACATTACCTTTTCTTCTATTAAACGGATTGCTTGACTCTTCATTTGTGGACCTTTATTTAATCTATTGAATCTATCAGGATTTCAACATTGAATGTAGTATTAGATACGGATCCAGTTTTCTTTTTCTTCAAGTTGAGCTGTTGTGACAATCTCAGTTGCTAAGCCCCATTGATTTGTGTGGCCACCTAACCATTTACTTTCTAAAAATGTGACAAAAACAAACAAAAACTGTAAAGTCAGAGTATAACAATAGCTTTTATATTAGTGTTCAAATGGAGAATAAAACTTGAAATAACCAGGGAAGAGCTTTTACGTTTTTAAGTTTCCCCTAGAAATCAAAGATTTTTTTAGCTACTTTGTTTTGATTCTCTGATTAAAATGATCATTTTACACTAATAAAGAAATCTTGTCTGTTTTCAAAGGGGGCCTGATTAAATGTTAAGCAGGGGATCCATATGGTTTTGGAATTGCTATTTTAAAAAAATGCTTTCCCTTTGAACTCTCTCAGCCGTCCTTTCCTGCTTCACTCCAATATAACATGATTTAGTGAAGAGTAGACATGAATGAATTTTATTTCATCAGAGAAAATATCTCATTCTTTATTGCTGAAAGTGTTATTTATGGAATGGTGGAAGAAGAGAAAATAAATGCATGGTGATGATGGATTCAAAGGAGCATGGACTTTGAAAGGCAGATGCCTTTGGGATGTGAATCTTAGCTCAATGATTTTTAATTGACTTATCCATTCCAATATTTATCCACTTAGCAGACATATTGGCTGCACAGCACCATTTATACTATTCCAGGGCACTACCAACTTCCCACCAATGTTGAAATTGATCTTCAAACTCTCTCCAGATAGGGCTTTTTTAAAAAATTTTTGATTTTATCTATTTCTTTTTTCTCATGTCTACTACATACGTTTGTTGTGTTATTAAAAGGAAAGAACATATCTCTCAGGTTTCTAGTCAAATATTTAATAAAAAATAGTCAATACATTTAATACCCTTCTGTATCTTACCTGAACATAAAATTAGAAAGCTAATTATAATTAAATTGCAATTTCATTTATAAAAAGAGTATTTTAACTGTTTTCCATTTTATGTTTTGCAGATTTACACCATTTATATTTTTAATTCATCAAGTAATGGGAAAAAAGTTATTAACATAAAATTTTGGCATATCTTCTTCTGACGGAAGACTAACTGAATCTAAGAAGAGAAACCTTTGATTGGTATGTCAAATACTACACAGCATTCACACATTGGCTTCTTTAGTGCCAGGTAATTAAAATCTGTAATTTGGTTTTAATTAAATTACAAACTACCTAAAGGCCTTGATCAGTGGCCTTCTGGCTGCCATCACCCTGTTTGGGGGAAACAAAACAAAACAAAACACAAATTAGCCTTCAAAAATATAACGACCTTCCTGACCCCACCCAACCCAAGCAGACATATACTTATATTGGGAACAATGTCAGCATGCACCAAATGTGCCAATTAAAATCAGGACTCTCTCTCAAGACCGGGAATATTATTTTTTTAAATTAAAAAAAAATTGACTTGACAACAGATATATTGGCCGGACAGCACCAGTTAGATCATTCCTGTATACCACCAGCTTCCCACTGGAGTTAGATATGGTCTTCAAAACTCTACCCAGGTAGGGCTTTTTTCTTTTGACTGTTGTCTATCCTTGTTCCTTTCTGTTTTCTTTCCTCTGGCTTTTTTTTTTAATGCTTTTCATTTGGGTTGGTATGTTTCTCATCAGCATGAAAACTACCCAGGAACTTTTCTGTCTTGCAGAGCTAGTTAATGAAATTGCTGCTGCCTTCAGATTCGAAAAAGGGCTTCTTCAATGTTGGGTGAGATTAAAGCAAAAAAATCAAGAAATTTGTATTTTAGTTAAAGCTGTGTGAATCAGTTTAAAAGGCAGTGGACTCAGGATCAGAACACCTGTAATTGAACCTCATTTTGCACATTCTTAATTGTATGACTGTATTTCTCAATTTCCTCAACTGTTAAACCAGTATGGCAAAACTGCCTGCCTACCTTAAAGAATACATATAAAAACAAAATTAAAAGCCATACAAAACAAAGGGGATAGCCCATTTGCTTTGTTTGGAATGACAATTCAACAGAGTACATTACATTTAAATCTTTTTTAAAAAAGTGATTTCATATATATTAGCTCATTAAATTCTCCCTCTTATTACCAATAATTATTTAATAAATTTTAGAGCCCCAAACAATGGTTTTGTCCCTTTTTTAGAAATCATTATTCTTTAGTAAAGTTTTTTTAATTAAAAATGAATTAGGTTTTTAATTAGGATTAGTATAAATCAGTATGTTCTGAATTATTAAAAGTAAACTATTATGCTTATATTTCAATGATTGTTAGAATAAAGAGGATGAAAAAATCAAAAATAATATTTATAATTATATCAAGAAAATAAAATAAAAAAGCAAGGGCAGATTTTATGCTGCCTACAAGAGATGCACTTTAGAAACAAAAAATACAAAAAGATTGAAATAGATGGGAAAAGATGTTACATGCAAGCAACAGTAAGTGGAAGAAAGTTTGATGTCAATATGAGTAGCCATCTATAATTTTATCTGACTATAATAATCAGACAAAATCAACTTTCAAGGAAAAGAAAGAGAGAACACAAGTTGCCAATATTAGGAATGAAGACAGAGACACCAAGTATGAAGACAGAGACACTATAATGATTAAAAATTAATAAATGAATGTTATACATGTATTTATACCAATAAATTTAAAACTTAAATAAAATGAACAATTGCAGGAAAAACATAATTACCAAAATTCATACAAGAAGAAATAAAAAATATAGATAACTTTTATATTTGCTTTCTATTGGTGATGTGACAAATCGTCACAATCCTAGTAACTTAAAAAAACACAAATATTGTTTTAATTTGTGTAAGTCAGATATCAAAAATGAGCCTCACTGGGATGAAATGAAGGTGACACCAGTACTGCCTTTATTCTGGAAACACTTGGAAAGAAACTATTTCCTGTCTTTTCCATTTTCTTGAGAGTGCCTGAATTACTTGGCTTACGGCCCTCTTTCATCTATCTTCAAAGCTAGCAGTGACCAGTTGAGTCTGGCTTTTCTGACTTCTAGTTCTACATTTAAGAATCTATGTGATACATTGATTTTGCACAGATTATCCAGAATAAACTCTTTATCTTAAAATCAGCTGGTTAATAATTGCTATTATAATTCCACTTTTTTGGGGGGGAACCACTGACAGAGCTGATTTTAAAATGTTTATAAATGTATAAAAGTATAAAATACTTAATGTAATTTTTAAAAAGAACAAAGTTGGAAGATGCATAATATCTTATACAGAGATTTAATATAAAAGTATAAAATTGCAATAATCAAGATAGTGCAATGTTAGGATAAGAATACACATATAGATAAAGAAGCATAATTAGTCCAGAAATACACTCAAGACACATGGCCATTTGATTTTTGACAGAATTCAAAGATAATTCAATGAAAAAAAAAAAAACTCTTGCTAACAATGCTGAAACAATTGTATATGGAAAAAAACTGAACTTCAATGATCATTTTACAAAAATTTACTAATTTATAGCCCTAAATGTAAAAGCTAAAAGTGTAAAACTTTAAAATAAAATTTGAAAAAAAATCTATGTGCTTTTCAGAGTGTTCAAGAATTCTTAGGTAAGACACAAAGAAGCATTGACTATAAATTAAAAATATTAATAAATTGGTCTTATTAAAAATTTAAAATTCTTACCCTTGAAAGACAATGCTTAAAAGAACTGCACATATAGAAGCAAAAGAACAATATTTACAATCACAAAAGCACACTAAAGCATATAATTCACTGGTAGAACAGATATATAAATGAAAAAAAAGTAAAAAACAGTAAAACATCATCACTATAAAAACCCACCAAATTGTAAAGACAAATAAAAAAAGAAAGAAAAGAACAGAGACTATAGAAAAGATTCTGAAACAATTAACAAAAAAACAAAAGTCCTCATCTATCAATAACAACTTTGAATGTAAAGAATTTAAATGTATCAGTTAAAAGTTACAGAATTGGGCAGGGCTCGGTGGCTCAGTCTGTAATCTCAGCACTTGGGAGGCCTAGGCGAGTGTATTGCCTGAGCCTGCAGGTTTGAGACCCACCCCGGCAACTTGGCGAGACCTCATCTCTACAATAAATCAAAAATCAGCTGAGTGTGGTAGTGCAGGCTTGTAGTTCCCGCTACCTGGAAGGCTGAGGCAGAAGGATTGCTGGATCCCAGCAGGGCAAGACTGTGGTGGCCGGGAGTGTGCCACTGCACTCCAGTCTGGGCAACAGAGTGAGACTCCAACTCAAAAAAAAAAAAAAAGCTACGGAATTGTCTGAATAAATAAAAATTAATATCCAACTACATACTGCCTACAAAAATTCACTTTGACCTGTAAACACATAAACAGACTGAAAGTCAAGGGATGGAAAAAAAAATTCTATTCAAACAGAAACCAAAAAGTTGCAGGAGTACTATACTTATGTTAGACAAAACAATCTGTAAATTTAAAAAAATAAAAAGACAAAAGAAGTTATTATATAATGATAAAGGGATCAATTAGGCAAGAGGATATAAAAATTGTAAATGTATATACCTAACATCAGAGCACTCAGATATATAAAGTAAATATTATCAGACTTAAAGAGACAGACCCCAGTGTAAAAATAGCTGGAGACCTTACTCCATTTTCAGCCTTGGATAGGTCATTTAGACAGAATATCAACAAAGAAACTTCAGACTTAATCTACATAATATACCAAATAGGCCGAACAAACATTTACAGAACATTCCATCCGCAGCTGCAGATTGCACATATTTCTCATCAGTCACATGGAACATTATGCATAGAAGACTATATGTTAGTCCACAAAATAAGTCTCAAATTTTTAAAAAGTATATATCTTGCCAAGTATCTTCTCAGGCAATAATGAAAAAAAACCAAACAAATTAAAAAATCAATGAGAAGTGGAACTTCAGAAAATTTATACATACATTGAAACTAAACACATACTGACCATTTAATAAATGAAGAAATTAAGAAGACAATCAAAACTCTTTTTAACCAAATGAAAAATGAACTACAACATACCAAACATCTGCACCAAAACAGCAGAAAGTTTTCAAATAAATAATCTAATAACCTCAAGAAATTAGAAAAACAAGATCAAACTAAATCTAAAATTAGAAACAAAGAAATGAATAAACAAAACTAAAAGGTTTTCAAAAGATAAACAAAATTAATAAACTGCTATCTATACTAATCAAGAAAAAAAAAAGGAAAGAAGATCCAAATAAACAAAACCATAAATAAGTAAGGAGACATCACACCTGATACCACAAAAATACAAAGAATCAGTAGAAATTTTTATGAATGATTATATGCTAACAAACTGTAAAACAAAGAAATGAATAAATTATTGGACACATAGAACCTACCAAGATTGAAATAGTAACAAATATAAAACCTGAAAAGAACAATATTCAATAACAAGATTGAGCCTGAAAAGAACAATATTGAATAACAAGATTGAATCAGTAATAAAAAGTCTCAAGAAAGAAACGCTCAGGACCAGATGGCTTTCCTACTGAGTTCCAAAAAACTTATAAGTAACTAACACCAATTCTTCTCAAACTATTAAAAAATTGATGAGAAGGAATTTCTTCCTAAATCATTCTAAAAGACCAGCATTATACTGATACAAAAACCAGACAAAGAAAAACAAAAAAGTAAACTACATGCCAATATTCCTCATGAACATAGAAGCAAAAATTCTCAACAAAATACTGGCAAACCAAATCCAACAATGCATTAAAAACATAATACATTATGATTAAGTTGGATTTATCTTAGGGATATAAGGGTAATTCAACATATGCAAATCAACAAATGTGCTACATCACATCACAGAATAAAGGACAAAAACAATATGATCATCTCAACATACGCAGAAAAAAAGCAGGCTATAACATTCAACAGACCTTCATGACCATACCTTGTAGCAATTTAGGCATAGAAGAAACACATCTCAACCTAATACAAGTTATATATGACAAAACCACAGCTAATATCATACTAAATGGAAACTGGAACTGGAACAAGACAGGGATGCCAACTTTTACTGATCTTATTCAACACACTACTAGAAGTCCTAGCTAGAGTAGTTAAGAAAGAGAAAGAAAGAAAAAGTTGAAAAAGCAGAAGTTTAATTGTCCCTCTTTGCAGAAAACATGATCTTGTATAGAAAAATCTAAAAAAATCTGAAAAAAATCTAAAGCCTCTTAGAACTGATAAACAAATTCAGCAAACAAAAATTAGTAGTGTTTCTGTGCTTCAGCAATGAGCTGGTGAAAAAGAAATCAAGAAAGTCATTCCATTTATGACAGGTACAAAAAGACCTAGAATTTAATTTCAATAAGGGGGTGAACAACCTCTAAACTATAAAACATTGTTGAAAGGAATTGAAGAGGAAAGAAACAAATAAAAATACATCCTATGCTCATGGATCAGAAGAATTAATGTTGTTAAAATTATGATACTACCCCAAACAATCTACAGATTCAATGCAATCTCTATCAAAACACCAATGCATTCTTCACAGAAATAGGAAAAAAAATTATCAAATGGTCACAGCACCACAAAAGACCTTAAATAGTCAAAACGATATTCAGCAAAAGTAACACAACTGGAGGCATCACGCTACTATACTATACTTTTAGTTACAAAGCTATAGTAACCAAAACAACATGGTGTTGGTATAAAAACAGAAACATTGACCAATGAAACAGAACAGATAACCCCAAGACAAATCTATGCTAACTGATTTTTGGCATCAAGAAGGAATCAAGATGAAGCATTAGGGAAATGCTATTCTCTTCAATAAATGATACTGAAAAACTAGGTATAAATGTGGAGAAGAATAAAATTAAACCACCATTTCTCACCATATACAAAATTTCTCACCATATACAAAAGTAAACTCAAAATGAATGAATGATTTAATCAAAACTATAAACCTATTAGGAAGAAACAAAACAAAACAAAACAAAACAAAAAACCAACCAACCAAGCAAACAAACAAACAAAAAAAACAACCAGGAGAACTGCTTCAGGACATTGACCTAGACAATTTATGGCTAAGACTTCAAAAGCATAGATCACATGAATAAATATAGGCAAAAAAAGTAAACAATGTTTTATAGTTTAGAGGTTGTTCACCCCCTTATTGAAATTAAATTCTAGGTCTTTTTGTACCTGTCATAAATGGAATGACTTTCTTGATTTCTTTTTCACCAGCTCATTGCTGAAGCACAGAAACACTACTAATTTTTGTTTGCTGAATTTGTTTATCAGTTCTAAGAGGCTTTAGATTTTTTTCAGATTTTTTTAGATTTTTCTATACAAGAGACTATGGTAAACACCAAATCTTGTGCACAACAAAGGGACAATCAAAATAATGAAGAGAAAGCATTTACAAAGTTTTCGTCTGACAAAGGGTTAATAGCCAGTACTCATCTGACAAACAACTCACATCCAGAATATAAATGGCACTTAAACAACTCAACAGCAAACAAAAAATCCAGAGAATCTCATTAAATACTAGTCAAAGGGTCTGCATAAGCATTTCTTGAAATAAGACATGCAAATGGCAAATACGTAGATGAAAAAAATTTTTGGCATCACTAATCATTAAGAGAGTGCAAATTAAAATCACATTGAGATATTATCTCACCCTAGTTAGAATGACTAGTATCAAAAAATAAATAAAGAAAAAATAACAGATGCTGGCAAGGATGATGAAGAACTCTCAGACACTGTTAGTGGGCCTATAACTTAATAGTGCTATATGTAAAACAATATAAACATTTTGCAAAACAAACAGGAGCAACAAAACTATGAATAAAAACATGAGATCCAGCAATGCCACTTCTCTGTATTTATCTAAAAGAAAGAAAATCAGTATGTTAAAGAGATGCCTGCACATGTTTATTGTAGCACTATTCCTAATAGCCAAGATGTGGAATCAACCTCAGTGTTCATCAATGAATTAATGAATAAAGAAATATGGTATATATTCACGATAAATTGCTATGCATCCATAAAAAGAATAAAAACCTGTCAATTGCCACAATATAAATTAAACTTTGTGATGTTAAGTGAAATAAACTGAGCACAACAATAAATATTAGACTTTCTCATTCATCTGTGTGAACTAAAATATTTGATTTAATAGAGGTGAAATGTACAATACAGATTACCAGAGGCTTGGGAGGGGAGCAGATTATGAAGATAGGTTGACTAATGGTTACAAATGTACAATTAGATAGAAGGAATAAAGACGAGTGTTCAATATTACAGAAAGGTGACTATGATAAACAATAATTTGTTGTATACTTCAAAATAACTAGAAGTGAAAATTTGAAATGTTTACAACACAGATGACAAATGTTTGAGGTGATGCATATCCTAATTATCCTGATTTCATCATTGCATATTGTATGCACTTAATAAAATATCATGTGTACTCCATAAATATGTATAATTATTATTGTGTCAATACAAATCAACAAACAAACAAACAAATAAATAGATAAATAGAAATTGGTGATGGAAGTCAGAAGTGAGTAGGGAAGGAAAGGAGTAAGAAAATCAAAGAAAAATATAATTTCTATACCTGGGTCAGGTTAGCTTGAACAAAGCAATCATGTAAAATGGTGAGGTTATTTATAAATGAAATTGCTTCAGTATATACAGAGTTCAAAGTCAAAGGCAACTGGGAAAAATACAAACCAGTCACTCAGTATCTCCAGATAAAGCAGATGGAATATGTGACTTCCATCTCAATGGGTATTAAAAAAAAACAGATTTATGTGGGGCTCCAAGTAGAGCATACATTTGAATAGACAAAGAACTTGGAAACCTTAATTTGCAATCTCTATCCTGGCAGACATATTTGTGTATTTCCTGAGCAAGTTGCTTTTCTCGCTGATTTATTTCTCTACGAAAAGAGAAATTTAAATTACAATTTCCTAGCTCTTTTTATAATTTGATATCTCTTTTATGTTATCTTGATATCTATGCCACTAAAGTTATCCTTATTTTGTTTGAAATTTATTTTATTTTTATGTATTTTCCTCTTAGTTTTGAAAAGGGCAATATGATGAGTGTTTTAAGATCTTTGTTGCCTTGCTTTAATTGGGTTCACTTTCAATTCAATAAATATTCATTAATTGCCTTTGACATTTTGAGAACATGTTGAGACTTCATTGGCGACCAGGTTCCTGTCCTCATGAACTACTGCCCAGTGGGGGACATGAAAATAATTCAAATTTCAAGTTGCTTACATTTTGTAATTCTTTAACGAAATACAATTGAATGACTCATTTTTTAGACATTTAAAATACTAAAAAGTACTATACATGCAGATTAAATAAATTAAGTAATTGTCACAGATCATCAGAAAAAATATTGTTAATAATTTTTGAATATTTGGACACAAAACGATTATAAACCTTATGCTGATAAAATCACCTCTTAACATATACTATAAAACGCAGGGATAAAGGAAGGAGGAAAAGTTCTCAGCATGATATAAGAATAGGCAATGTCCTCCTCTCAACTGTGGCTACAGCTTTAGATCCTGCTAATATTCTTTTCTTTAGAAGGCAGTTTAACTAAAAGGACAAACAGGCCCAGCATATGGTCAGCCTAATTATCACTGAAAACAGTAAAACTCATTAACATTTTGATAATATATGCTTTAACCAAACCTGCAAATAATGATAAGAGGAACCTGCTACATAAGGTCATATAAATGAAATGTGTAATAATTACTTGATGTACTACACATTATATTTATCTATTTATTTATTTTAAAGATATGGGGTACAATTCAGGATTAGGTATATAAATGGTCATTGTGCAAATAAAGTTTGGGCCTCAATTTGGTCCTCATTTCACCTGGTTTGAGATCAGGTACCCTTATTGCTGAAATGTGCCCCTCGCTTTCACCAGGCAGTGTCCTGCTACTGTCAATCCCTTTCTTATAGTATTATGATAATTATTCAGGGTCCACTTATGAATGAGAACATGTAGTACTCAGTTCTTTGCTTCTATGATAGTTCACTGAGTATATAGACTCGAAATCCATCCAAGTTGCTGCAAAGTTTATAATTTTGTCCTTCTTTATGGCTGTATAATATTCCGTTGTATATATGTATCACATTTTTTATCCAGTCTACTTCCAATGGGAAGCATGGTTGGTTCCATGTGCTTGCTATTGTGAATAGCGCTAGAATAAACATGCATGTGCAGTTATCTTTTTTTGCAGAATGATACGAGTTCCTCTGGGTATATTCCCAGTAGGGGGATTGCTGGGTCATATGGAAGGTAAATTTCTAGTTCTTTTAGAAATCTCCACACTATTTTCCATAGAGGTTGAACAAGTTTGCATTCCTACCAACAGTGAAGAAGCATTCTCTTTTCTCTGCATCCTTGCCAGCATTCGTTGTATTTGTTTTAACAATGACGGCCATTCTTACTGGGGTTTGGTGGTATCTCAATGTGGTCTTGATTTGCATTTTTCTGATGATTAGTGAGGCTGAGCACTTTTTCATGTGTCTGTTGGCTGCCCATATATCTTCTTTTGAGAAGTGTCCATTCATGTCTTTTGTCCACTTTTTAATGGGGCTTTGTTTTTCCTTTTCCTTTTGGCTTGTTTGAGTTCCTCATAGCTCCTGAATGTCAGACCTTTCTCAGATTTACAGTTGGCAAATATTTTTTTCCCATTCTGTGGGTTGTTTCCCCGCTCTCATGATGGTTTCTTTTGCTTTGCAGAAGCTTTACAGTTTGATGAGGTCCTACTTGTCTATCTTATCTCTTATGGCATTGATCAGGAATTGATTGTCTACTCTGATTCCCATAAGTGTGTCTCCTGCATTTTCTAAGATTCTTTTAGTTTTATGTTTAGATCTTGGAGCCCTTTAGAGTTGATTTTTGTGTATGGTCATAGGTAGGGGTCCTGCTTCAATCTTCTGCATGTAGTCAGTTCATTTTCCTAGCGTCATTTACTGAATAGGTTCTCCTCTCCTAAGGGTTTGGTGGAGACTTTGTTGAAGATGAGTTTGTTGAGAATTTGAGGTTTTGCTTCCAGATTCTCTATAATGTTCCATTGGTATATATGCCTGTTCTTGTACCAAAACCAGGCTGTTTTGATTATTGTAGACTTATAGTAAATTTAAAGTCTGAAAGTGTGATATCTCCCACTGTTTCCTTCACTGAGGATTGTTTTGATTATTTGTGGTTGTTTATGTTTCCCATATGAATTTCTATATTGTCATTTCCAGGTCTGAGAAGAATGGTGTTGGTTATTTAATGGGTATTGTGTTGAATTTGTAGATTGCCTTAGGTAGGATGAACATCTTAACAATGTTGATTCTTCTTATCCATGAGCATGGAATATTTTTCCATTTGTTTATGTCTTCTTTGATTTCGTTGAGCAGTGTTTTGTACTTTTCATTGTAAAGTTCTTTCACTTCTCTGGTTAGAAAGATGCCGAGGTATTTTATTTTATTGTGACTATTGTGAATGTTATTGTGGTTTTAATTTGGTTCTCTGCCTGTTTGCTTTTGGTATATAAGAATGTGACTTACTTTTGCCTCATTTATTTTGTACCCTGACTTTGCCAAAGTCCTTTTATCAGAGCAAGCAGATTTTTGACAGATTCTCTTGGATTTTTGAGCTATAAGATCATATTGTTAACAAGGAGAGATAACTTGACTTCCTCTTTTCCTATTTGGATACACTTGATTTCCTTCTCTTGTCTAATTGCTTTAGTTAGAAATTCCAATGTAATGTTGAACAGGAGGGGTGAGAGTGGGCAGCCTTGCCTTGTTCTAGTTTTCGGGGAAATGCTTCTGTCTGTTTAGTGATATGTTGGCTGTGGGTTTATTGTAGATGGCTCTTACTATTTTGAGGTATGTTCCCTTTATTTTTAGGTGTTGAAGGTCTTTTATAAAGAAGGATGCTGAATTTTATCAAGAGTTCTTTCTGCATTTAATGAAATAATTGTGTGGTACTTGTTTTTACTTCTGTTGATGTATTTACTTGCATTTATGATCTTGCAGATGTTGAACCAACCCTGTATCCTGGGGATGAAGCCTCCATGGTAATGGTGGATGATCTCTGAGAAGTGTCATTGGATACAATTTGCTAGAATCTTGTTAAGCATTTTTGCATCTATGTTCATAAGGGATATTGACCTATAGTTTTCTTTCCTTGTTGAATCTTTTGCTGGTTTGAGTATCAGTATGATGTTAGCTTCATAAAATGATTTGGGGACTGTTCCATCTTTCTCAATTGCCTGGACTTTCAATAGGATTAGTATCAGATCTTCCTTTTATGTTTTGTAGAACTCTGCTGGAAAACTGTCTGGTTCAGGTCTATTTTTTTATAGGTTTTTGTTTTTTTTTAAATAATGGAGTAGAATTCCTGGGTTGTTATTGGTCTATCTAATGTCCCAATTTCTTCTTTTTCAAACTTGTGAGGTAGTGTGATGTCAGAAAGTCCTTCATTTCATTTAGGTTTCCAAGCTTGTTTCCATACACGTGTACGTAGTAATATCTGATAATCTTTTGTATTTCTTTTGAGTCAGTTGTGACTTGGTCTTTTGCATTTCTGATTGTGTTTATTTGGGCTTTTTCTCTCTTTTTCTTGGTCAGTATGGCTAGGGGTCCATCAATCTTGTTTATCCTTTCATATAACCAAGATTTTTGTTTTGTTGATTTTTTTTCTATGATATATTGTCTACTTTTTCCTGTATTTGGGCTTTTACTTTGGTGATCTGGATTCTTCTGCTGATGTAAGGGTTTTGGTGGGCTTGTCTTTCTAGCTCCCTTAGGTAATTTGTTAAGTTGTTACCTTGCTCTCTCTCCATTTCCTTGATGTGTGTTTATAAAGGTTTTGGTAAGATGTGTCTTTATTTTGATATGTTTCTGGAGGTTTTGGTAAGGTGTGTCTTTATTTTCATTTGTTTTTGGAAATCTTTACATTTCTGCTTTGATTTCTGTATTGACCCAGGCGTTGTTCATCATCATGCTATTTAGTGTCTGTGTCTTTGTAGGTTTAGGGAGAGCTTTGTTGGTGTTGATATTTACTTTTATTCCACTGTGGTCTGGGAAGGTGCATGGCAGTATTTCAATCTTATGGAATTTGTTTGTGCTTATTTATGGCCGAGTATGTGGTCAATCTTGGAGTATGTTCTTTGTGGTGATGAGTAGAATGTATATTCTGTGGTTGTTGGGTGAAGTGTTCTGTAGGTATCTATTAAGTCCATTGGTCAAACGTCAAGTTGAGATTCTGAATCTCCTTTTTGATTTTTTGCTTCAGTGATCTATCTAGAGTTGTTAGTGGGGTATCTAAGTCCCCAGCTATGATTGTGTTAGAGTCAATATCTTTTTTTAGTTTACCTAGAAGCTACTTTATAGAAGTTGATGCTCCTATTTTGGGTGCATATATATTAAGGATGGTTATTTCTGGTTGATGGATTGAATCTTTTATCACTATGCAGGGACATTCCATCTTTTTAAAGGATATTTTGTCTAATACTAAGATTGCAACACCTGCTTTCTTTTGTATTCCATTCATCTGCAAATTGGTTTTCCATTCTCTTACTTTAAGTCTGTGAGTCTCCATTCTGGTCTGATGAGACTCCTGGAGACAGAAGATTGTTGCATCATATTCTTTTAAAAACCAGTGTGCCATTCTATGTATTTTCAGTGGTGCATTTAGTCCATTCACATTCAGACTAAGAATTGAGATCTGAGAGTTTATCCCTGACATGAGGTTCTTATCGAGTTTGTGCTGTTGTTTTTTGTTTATTTATTTATTTGTGGTTTTTCTATTTTGTGATTGATATATGTGTGTGTTTTCAATCTTACTCCTGCATTCTTGGGGAGAACGTGTTTGTTGTTTTTTTTTTCTTTCTTCTGTGTTTAATATTTTCTTAAGTGTTTCTTGTAGAGCTGGTCTGGAGGTCATGTAAACTCTTAGGGATTAAATGTCTTAGAAAATTTAATTCTTCATTGCTGATGATGCTTAGCTTAGTTGAGTAAGAAATTATTTATTAGAATTGTTTATCTTGAGAACTTTGAAGATTGGACTTCAGTCTCTTCCAGAGTGCAGTATTTCTGTTGATAAGTCTGTTGCTATTCTTATTGGTCTTCTTCCCTGGTTGGTAGTCTGACCTTTCTCTCTTACTGCTTTTAGGATTTTTTCTTTTGTACCCACTTTGTGTAAGCGAATTACTATGTGTCTAGGTGTTGCTCTTTTCATTTGATGTCCTGCAGGGGTTGTCTGTATCTCTTGTGTTTCAATGAGCACGTCTCTGATGATATGAGGAAAGGTTTCTTGTATAATTTCATGGAATGTTCATTCCAGGTGGTCTCTGTCTCTGTATCTACCTCGGGAATGTCAATTAATCATAGGTTTGGCTTCTTGGAGGCTTTGCTATGTCTTTTTAAGCCTCTTTTTTATGTTTTTAATGGTTTGTATTAGTGCCATATTTTGGTTCTCAAGCTCTGAGATACATTCTTCTGCTTGGTTAATTTTGCTTTCTATGCTTGTCAGTTTGTTATTTATTTTGTTTACTATATTGCTGTCTTATCAGTTATCAAATCTTTCATTATTTCCTCTTGTCTCTCCTAATTTCTATTCATCCTCTCTATTGATGTCTTGTTACCTGGGTTTCTTGTTTGAGACCAGTCATTCTGGGGGCTCTTCATTGTTTTAGTTCTGAAGTCTGTATTTTCAGATGCTTCTTCCCTGGAGTTTGGATGGGACCTGTGGTCCTCCTTTGGTTCTTCTTCATTTGTGATTGTTTTCCTACCTCCTTTTCCCCCATCTTTAATTCTGTTGCTCAGTGATAGCGGGATTAGTTTTCACTTCTGTTTGCTCAATCCACCATACTTCCTTACACAGATTCTCTGGAATTGTTCAATTTTGAAGCCAGACTAGAGTTGGTGGGCTATGCATTTTGTAGTTTTGAGAATTAATTAAGGTGTGATGGGGTGAGCTGTGGTTCAGAAGCTATCTGCAGAACCCAGCATCTGCTTACAGGTGTGTGGGCCCCCTGAAACCCACATCCCACCAACATACAATTTGTTCATGTGATGGGGATGTATGTATGCTCTCTGAAAGCAAAATGAGACAACAAAAAGGAAGAGAACAGAAAAAGGATGAAGTGAGATGAAAGGAAGATCAAGAGAGAGAATAAGAAGAAGGAAAACAAACAGGGACACCAACTAGCAAATAAACAAAGAAACAAGCAAAACAAAACAAAATAAAAACATACAAACAGACATATAAAAAACAAACAAACAAAAAACCTGATGATGCATTCACCCTCAAAATAGATATATGCAAACAGGAAAAAAATCTCAAAAAATAACAAAAATAAAACAAATACAAAAACTAAACAAAAACAGAAAGAATGAAAAAGAAAAAAAAATAGCTCCCTCTGTGGCCGTTTCTGAAATTTTAGGTTCCTTTCCTAAGCTCTGCCCCCACTTCTGGCTGCTGCTGTAGTAGGGTGCGGGCTCCGGTCTCCAGAACCTCCCTTCTGCTCTTCAGCAGGCTGATTGTGATGCACTTAGTTTGGGTCAGACGCCCCAGACTGCTGTGGTAGGAAGTGGACCCAACTCGTTTGCTGCTGCCGCCAAGTCTCCCACTCAGATCAGACGTATTTGTGCCTGATCCTGCACGGGGTGGGACTTCTGTCCCTCTGTGTCCACTCCTGAAATTTCCTCTCCAGGCCAGTGATATCAGATCCCAGAGGGGTGCAGAGATTGCTTCTGGGGCTCAGGTTGGAGGCTGAGCAGCAGGTCTCTGTCCTGTCCCAGGACAGAGAAAATGGTGGTGCCTGGCATCCCAGCAGCAGGGCTCAGTTCCGAATTTCCTCACCATGCCTTCTCCACAGTTCTCACTGCCAGTGCCTGGCCTGCTGCCTCATGTGGTGGCATGGGCCAGGTGCCAGGTGTTGAGGAGCAGCTGATCTCTATTGCCTCCTCGAGAGAGACCCCCAAGAATGGCAGACATTCCTGTGCACCGGGGCCTCCAATCTCAGGGCAGTAGCAGGTTGCAGCTGCCTCTGGCGGAGATCCTCGAGTGCTTCATCTGAAGTCTCCTCTCAGATAGACTTTCACTTACCTAGTTGCACACACCTACTCTTGCTGACGGTCTTTATGGACTCATGCCCTTGCAGAGACACTCACACTCTCATCGGTTCCATTGCTATCTTGCCACCACCGCGTATTGTATTTTTTATGGTCAGGACTGTCTGGCAGCCAATGTAGCTGAAGTCATGTCTATGTTCAAAACCAAAGGTCCTTTTCTTTTTGGACTACTTCATTTCTTTAATGGAACTAGTCATTTATCATCCATATATTGCTCTCCCTCTTCTTCTTTCTCTCAGCATATCTAAATATATCTCATATGTAAAACTAGCTCAAATTCTCACTCATCTATGAAGACTTCTAGTGTGGGTGTCTTATGAGTTGGTGTCTTGTCTCTCCAATTCTTTCAGTGGTAACTGTCCCCATGCTACACTCTATTTAGGGTATGCTCTCTTGCTTACTCTTTATTTCATGAAGATATATTTATTTCCTTAAACAGATTTTAAAGTTCTAGCATATTCATTAGACTAGTGCAAATATCGGTTGTCTGGAATGCTGTTCAAATATTTAACCTTATTTTAATAATTGGTTATATTTACTACTATACAAAGAGGAATTAAGGAGTTCAAAGGTAACATTCACTGTGTATGTTATAAAACTATTTAGCTGAATGACAGGTGTGAGTGACAAGTTTGCAAGGGGAGACAAAAAAAAAAAAAGGGAATTATCATTTGGAGGGTGGGCCCCTAGTAGTATACTAGGAATTTGTTCTTTTGGATCAAATGGTCAACCAAAATTATGTGGAAATTTTGAGAAGGTTGCATTATGATTTGCAAAATAAATGTCTCAAGTTGTGGCAAACAGAAGACTGGTTCTTCCATCATGACAATGCATTTGCCCACACCACTCTGAGTGTTCAGGAGTTTTTGACCAAAAACAACATGACCCCAGTACCTTACCCTCCCTATTCACCTGATCTTGCCCCAAAAGACTATTTTTTGTTTTCCCCATGAAATAAGTACCTCAAAGGGAAACATTTTGCCGTGTGGAAGAAGTGAAAACAAAAACAAAAGGCAGAAGCACTACAAGCATAAAAATAGACAAGTTCAACAATTGTTTTGAGCAGTGGAAAAAGTGTCTTGATAGCTGTATTGCATCAAATAGAGAGTACTTTGAAGGTGACTGAAGTTTAAACACATATGAATAAATGCACAATTTTTTATGAATAAATTCTGGCTTTTTTTTTTTTTTAACCCCCTCTCGCATTGTCTGGAAAGGTTTTCAAGATCTTCCAATATTTGCCTATTTTTACGATTTCTAATTCTTAGATACTCTCTTTTTAAATGAAAGGTGGCAGACTAGGATAATTAAAAGACAATTTATTGGAGTCAAAGCTGCTGGTGTTCTAATCCTTTTTTTTTTTTTTTTTTTTGCTAACCATAGGACCAAAGGCAAATTACTTAACTTCTTTGTGCCTCAGTCCTCAACTGTAAAATAGAAAGAAGACTTCTTTCTTTATGAAGTTATTATGAGGATTAAATAAATTGATACAAATGAAGCACTTAGAGCATTGTCTAGAAAAGGGATAGTTGTTAATAAATGTTAGCTATTATTACTATGCTGGGATTTGAAGCAAGACGTCATTTCCATGTTTTTCTGGGCATGAGAGTCATAGAATCTGAAAACTCCGGTTTATAAACAGTTGAGAAAGAAGCCTATGACGACTCACAAACACATCCTCCAGTTTTGACCCAACAAGTCCCTCCTCTGGCAGTGACAATGAAGTGGCCAGTGCCCTGGGTAGAGCTGACTGTATGGTTGTCCATCCAATTGTCCTCATTTACCTTCTCTATCCTCACACAAGTTGTGTGAAGTGTTCACACTCTCAGTCTTTAGCATGGTGTCTACTTATGAGAACCTTTGCTTGTCAGCTTGCAAATGTTCATTGAAGCCACTTTTCACGATCTTTGTTTCCTGTGTTATTTTATTGGATGCATTTCATTCCATTCTCTGGAAAAAGGTTATTTATTTTTCTTTTATGATGGTGTTTTCCTGTCTTGCTGAGTGCTCTCACTCTTTCCCCCATGGCATAATTTCCTGTGCTTGAACTTTAAATTGTTCCTCTGACACATGTGCCCTGTGCCTTCTGTGGAAGATTATCATGAAATTTGCTTTATGTCACTGGTTAAATCATTTTATCAGTCTACAAATACTTGCTAACACCATATGCCAGACCTTGTGCTTGCAGTTTGGATAGCAAGGTGAGCAAAACCAGTCCTTGTCTTTTGGGTTTAGAGCTAAGGAGAAGAAGATAAATATCAAATAAATAAATACGTTCATAGTAAATATACAATTCAAAATTATGATAACCTATTTAAAGAAAAAACACATGCCCATAGAAAACTAAAATGGGGAAATTTACTTCAGACAGAATGTAGTGTGAGCAAGGGAGATTATTCTGAGAAATGCTTTGGTTTGAAGTGTCTCTGAGACAATCAAGTTGTGATGTCAAGGAGGCAGATGGATACGGTTTTGAAACTTCAATTGAGGAATGGGGATGGATGTCAGATGAAAAAGAAAGAAAGAGGAGATTTGGCAGAAAAAGGTAAAAGATATCTTTAGAGAAATGTGACAGAGATGACAGACATTACCTTCATATTTTCTTTTGTTCCGTAGAAACGGAACTCCCTCCCTAATTTTGAAAATCCCAAGGCTATACCTGGAATACATTATTTTGCTCATTTTCTTTTTCAATTTAGTATGTATGACCTTGTGACCAACTTTTGGTCTTTGGATTATAAGAGGAAATGTTGGGCGAGGGCATCCAGAAACTCTCCCTAAGAGAAAGCTGTTAAATACCCAGTGTTATCCTCTTTCTTTGTCCTATCTTCCATTCAGTCACCAGGAATGAAATGCAATGGCCAAAGCTGAAGCAGATATTCATGTTCAAGCTGATGAGGACCACATTCTATCATGGTCACTGCAGTGAATTGAAAGGACCTAATTCTTTAACAACTTTATAGAGCTGCAATACCAACCTGGGACTGTCAGCATTCTGATTTCAGTTCAAAAGACAGGAGTGCATTTCTGTCTGGTAAACCCCTCATATTTTGGGTTTTCTATCCTACAAGCCAGAATATCATCCTGAAAGAAGGATGTTTGGTTATAAAAATAACTTAAAGATAAAGAAGTTTGACTCAAGGAGTATGTTACTTAAAGATACACAAATGGATAGATGAATGGATGGATAGATATAGATAGTAGACAGTTGATAAACAGACAGACAGACAGACAGATAGATAGATAGACAGATATAAAAGACAGACTGATTCTGGAATCTAAACAATAAATGAAGGTGTTGTTTTAGGAAGAGAAAGAACTATTTAAGGGTAACAAAAGAATGGTATATTATAAGGGCAAAAACAAGCAAGTTTGCAAATTTGATGTTTGGAAATGAGGGAGTTCTAATTTGATAGCTTCTAGCCTTTCACTGATGGCATTTAGCTGATTGGTATAAAGCAAGAGAACCTTGGTAAGAGTGGAGTAGGTATGATATTGTTATTGCAACTGTACTCTTGAGTATATATGCAAGAAAAACTCTTACAAGTGGGCAGAGGCCTGAGATTACTCATAATAATTACTTCTAACTCTCTGTTTTATGAATTTCCAGCAGGATTATCTTAAATGATTCTGTACAACTTGTGAAAAATATTCATTTTTCATTTGTAAATTGATTAATTTGAAGAAAAGACTGAGTTTCTAGCAAAACACTGCCCCAATAAACAAGAGAGCCCCTATTTCATAATTCCTGGTACTTTTATTTTCCAAGCAGTGTTATTAGGCCAGTCACTTCCTGGGACAGTGGGAAACAACAGATGACTTGTATTCTTTACTCTCATTATATATAGGTTAAATTGACTCTCCCTCAAAACTTGGATATATTTTGAATGAGTACTAAAATAGCTGCAAGATATTTTTTCAGTTGAGATCAATCATATTTTAATCATATTGTTCCTAGGATAAAATTATGAAAAAGTTAGCCAATAGCCTTATATCTAGGGATTAGGAAAGTATCATATGGCCTCTTTATGTGATCCTTGATAATGAGAAAAATGTAACAAATATCTTGGCTGACTTTCCATTGATAATGCCACGTAATGATATGTGGCTCACTGGTTGAGACAGTGGTTTCTATTTTCCTTGAATTGGATCATTCCTTAAGCTTCAAACTTATGCTCTGTATATACTATTGCTAAATTATTCTCAGTAATGTCAGCACCACATATAATCTAAGGAGTTTGACTCATAAGGGTCAGGGAAAATGAAATAGGTTGATCATAATGTTCTCTTTTAAGCCTTTAATAAATATAAATTGTGAACAGGTGCCTCAATTTTTAGAGTTAGGCTCAGTTTAAGTAGGAATTGTATTACCTTAGTATTTCTGACTACTGAAGATAAAAGGATATTAAGTAAAGGAAAAATATTTCAATAATTAGGCATCTAGAGACAACTCTTTAATACTTATGCTTTTTAAGATGCCAAAATTTTAGAAGGAAAACTAAGATAATATGAAGTAAAGGATTTCACCCTGGAGGTTTCTGTTACAGTCTGGTTGTGATTTAGTTTTTCTGTGTAGTACTGGGGTTATTCTAATTTTAACAGGTCCCTGAAATTTAATTTTATTATTTCAATCAATGGTGATAGGTTCTGGGTAGTTAGGTTTACTGAGTTTTCCCAGTAATATGATCTTTAAGAAAGTACTGGTATTTTATAAAACATTTAGAGTACATAGTTAGATAGGTAGGGGGAGGGAGATGGGAGAGAGAGAGAGAGGGAAAGGGAGAGGGAGAGAGAAGCAATATAGTAATGTGTCTTGTGTGACTAAAATTATGATTTTTCTGAAGGAACATATTTCTGTGTAGTGATTTCTAAAATACCTAAAAATCGACCTCCCATATGACCCAGCAATCCCCCTTCTGGGAATACACCAGGAGGAACTCAAATCATTCTACAAAAAAGATACCTGCACACACATGTTTATTGCAGCACTATTCACAATAGCAAAAAAGACCCCTACCTGTCACCCTACACAAAAATCAACTCTAAATGGATGAAAAGACCTAAACATAAAACCTCAAACTATAAGAACCTTAGAAAATTCAGGAGACACCCATATGGAAATAGGAACTGGCATCCAATTCCTGATCAAAATCCCAAGTGCCCATGCCATAAGAGATAAGATAGACAAGTGGGACCTCATCAAACTGACAAGCTTCTGCAAAGCCAAAGAAACCATCAAGAGAGCAGGTAGACAGCCCACAGACTGGGAAAAAAATATTTGCCAAATGTATATTTGACAAAAGCTTAACATCTAAGTTTGACAAGGAACTCAAACATGCTCTAAAGAATAAAACAAGTAGCCCCATTAAAAAGTGGTAAAAGGATATGAATGGACACTTCTCAAAATGTAGTACATACTTACTATGGAATATTATACAGCCATAAAGAAGAAAAAGATTATGGACTTTGTAGCAATTTGGATGGATTTAGAGTCTATCTTACTCAGTGATTTATTACAGGAACAAAGAACTGAGTTCCACATGTTCTCACTCATAAGTGGATCCTGAACATTTATAGTAATACTATACAAAAGGGATTGGCATTACTGGGACATTGTCCAGGGGGTGGGGCACATAACATCAATAAGAATTCTTGATCTCAAACCAGGTGAAGTAAGGATCAATGGGAGACCCAAACTTCACCTGCATGATGACTACTTATGTACCTAATCCTGAATTGTACTTCACATCTTTAAAATATAAATAAATAAATAAATAAATAAATAAATAAAAATAAATAAATAATAAAGTAAGCCTAAGGATGTGATGCAAACTTGAATCTTTGAAAAAAATAAAGTAACATCACCTCTGTAATTAGCCAGTCCCTGGTACTTAATAGAAACTCATATCTGTGACCTTTTCACATAATAATTGGAGATAGTTCATATGTATTTAACATGATGGACATACTGTTTTTGAAAACTTCCTTCTGGAAGTTGTAGGCTCTGCTAATATTTAGTCACTGTGATCTTTCATTCACATTTGTTACATGATAAAAAATATTAAAGATGCCTTAGAGATTTCCCTTAGGTTGAGACATACCCCTTACCTTATTTTTAAAATATATTTTATTTTAAAGATGTGGGGTATAATTCAGGAATACTCCTTACCTTCTATCAGACTCAATTACCATCAAAGGTCTGAGGAACCTAAAGTGATCGGGGGAAGATTTGACTTCCAGTTCACTAGAGTTATGACTTTGTTGGGGAAATATTTCACCTCTGTATTGTAAAATATCTCAAATAACAGTATTGAAATCCAAAATTGCAGGGACGGGTAGGAAAACCTTTTGGTTTCTGAACTTCTGTATTAGTAATGGTTCACCCATACAATTCAGGATAATCTCCTTATGTCAAGTTCCTTAATCTAATAACATCTGAAAATTTCCCTTTGTCATATAAGGCAAGATTTATAGGTTCCGGGGGTTAGGAGGAGGGCTTATATGGGAGCCATTATTCCCATAACAAATTAGCACCAAGTGACAGTGATAGCCAGATCAGCATTACTGAGAAGAAACACACATTATTCAACTTATAGATCATCTCTCTCTCTCTCTAACTTTTTTAAAAATCAATGCATCTTTAATGATCTATGTGCACAAGTATGCAGTGGAGGATGGATTGAAGTAGGGAAAGGAGCTTGCATCTTCAGAATGAGTTCTCCCAACCACCATTTCTACACTTAAACAGCTTTAGGGATGGCTTTGGGGAATTGGAATAGAACCCAAGGATCCTCACACCCAATGCCCATTTTGAGTGTCCATTCATATCCATCTTCCCCAGAGCTTCTTGCTATTGGCTTTCCATCTTGTTCTTACCTTTTCCTTGGCCATCCAGACATTAGTCACTGACATGAATAAAAATGAAAACTTATGTTTCATTATGTCTCCTTTCAAAGAGAGGGGATACCTAACAGTGCTGCTTAAAGTTTTCTCAATGGTTTTTCTTCTCCAGTGTGAGAAAAAAGTTTGAAGTTGGAGTGATCACTTTTAGGTGATATCAGAATATCACTGCCATTTTTATTAGTTATATTGTCTTTATTAGTGAATTTGATATAAGGAATGCCTCAGGGTCACAGTAGGTGGGGATTGAAGGAGAAATGGCAACTTTTCTAGCTTAGGCTCCACAGAACTCTAAGGCAATTTTTCATGCAACTTACTTTCACCTTCAGTATCTATGGAAACCTAACAACATATTTGCCATTTCTATTTTGAAGATGGAGTTCTGTTGCCATGGCCAAATCTATGGTTTTGTAGATCAGATCAGATAATACTCTATCCCTGAGGGACAGCTCAGTTTCTTTAATTGCTTAGTGTCTCTGGGATGAGATTTTAATCTTAACTGGAACCTTGTAGTATGCCAGGTGTTATATAACAAAAGCGACTCTAGTATAATCCTATTGAGAAGAGAATGTGTACCTTGTGATCCCACTACTGTGGTTTGACAAAAAGATCCATATCTACCAGAGCCACTTTAATAACCAGCCAATCTCTTGGTTATAAGACCCGTCTTAGTTGGTTTTGTGCTAGTATAGAAGAATACTTGAGACCAGCTCATTTATAATTAACAGAAACTTACTTGGTTTACAGTTCTAGAGGGTGACAAGTGCAAGATTGAGAGGCATGTATCTAATGACGACATTCTGGCTTTGATATCCCTCATCAGAAGGTGGAAAGATGAGAGCAGGGACCTGTACACTTGAGAGAGGAAGAAACCGAAAGAGAATACATTTGCAGGCTTAAGTCCTTTTATAGTCAGCATTAATTCTTTGATGAGGCTGAACCCATATGATCTCAACACTTTCCATTATGCTCCACTTCCCAACACTGTTGCAATGAAGATCAACACATGCTTTTTGGGGAACACATTCAAACCATAGCAAGGCCTAAATGAAAAACCAGCATGCGCTGACCCTGAAACTGCTTCAATCTCTTCTTGCTTCAATTAGTGTAATTGATGATTCAACCCACTAAAATGTATATTTCCTACACATATCCCAAGGACATCAATCCTTGTGCTTTTTGCTTAGTAGTGAGTTTGGAAATTACAGCACCTCATCTTTCATTTTGAAGAAGATATTTTGACATGCTCCACATCACCACATGCCCAGTAACTAACAAAATGGCAGAATCTTGATTTGTGTTAGCCCGTCTTCCAACTCTGGTACACATATCACATGTTTTATACTAAACATGTAAGTCATCAAATTTTACTTCACATGTAAAGTAAAATACAAAAGAGAAAGAATATAATGCTAAGGTGTCAATGGACAATCTGTAGTTCAACTATAACCTCTTTGGGAGCAAAAGCATTCTTTTAAATTTGTTTGTGGTCTTGAATAAGTATTCAGGTGAATGAATGAACAAATAAATGAATCACTGCCTAAGTCATTTTGTGCACAGTGAGACTGAATGTTTAAAGTAGTCTTAGAGAGAAAGAATGATTTGGTTTTCTAGACTGCCTTCTTTAGAATAGATAGACTGTTTTTGAGTCGATGATTTTATTCTAGTGCTTACCAATGTAACAGTTAAATGACTCAAATTCATGACAGCTCAGGGCCTATGTGAAAGTCAAGATGATTTTACTGTCATTTTGACATTTTGTCAATGTCTGTGAATCTGAGACACCTGGGTCAGCTGTTGATTTGCAGATTCATTCTCTACATCAAGGGGATTTCACATCCGATTAAGTTGAAGAGCCACTGAATCTGGCCACAATTCTTGTTACCTTACCATGTTTTAAGTGATTGAAATAAACTTTTCCAATCATTTTAAGCTGCATGTGAGAAAATTTCTACCACTCATCGTGGTGCCAAATTTCTGGAGATTTCTGTATTTTGGGAACTTATACTTCAGTTAGTTTTTCACTTAACCAATTTGTTTAATTCAATTATAATTTAACTAATTTTTGGTTTTCCTTCCAAATTTCCTCTTTAACACATACTCTGAGACATCAGTTAAATTAGAACAGCATATTTTCTCTGAGAGGAATGTTTCTTTTCTTCTAGTTATTTATTCATTTATGCAATACATTATTTGTTGAGAATAGCCTATACGTCTGGCATCATTGTAAGAAGCTATGAAGACTAAAACACTTTCTTCTGTTAGAGAACTTACCTTCTTATGAGAATAGATAATACATAAATAAATGAATCCGTAAAATGATAAAACAACTCATCGGATAGTTATACATTGTATGCATAGGTTTAAATTTGGGTAATAGGGTAGGACATATCATTACATTGACTGTTCAAAGAAATCTCTATGGGCAATACATTTCGCAAGGAATCAGAATAAAATGAATAAAAAAAGAAAAAGAAAACATGCAAAGGTGAGGGCAAAGGATCTGCCAACTCAGGGGTTGGGAAACATTTTCTATAATGAGTCTGACAGTATCTTTCATAACCACATAACTTTGCTGTTATAGCACAACATTACCTATCAAAGATACAAAAGTGAATGGATGTTGTTGTATTTCAACAAAATTTTATTTACAAAATCAGGTGATGGATTTGATTGGGCTCCTAGGCTGTCTTTTTGACAAATTCTGAGCTGCCATAAGAACCCTCACATGCAAACAACCTTGACATGTTAGAATAACCCGAAGACTACTATGATTGTATCCTTAAAGCTTAGATGAAAAGTGATAAGAAACAAAGCAGAAGTTGCAGTGTGGTAGGATCATAAACAGCAAACCAAAAGAAAAACATTGGATCATATTTTAAGGTTATAATAAACTGTAAATATGGCCACAAATTCTTTCTGTACAGGTATGCATATCTTATTTTGTATATTCAGTGTCTTTTCAGTTTAATTTTGCACTTGGATTCGTGCCTGCATTGGTCAGTGAGATGGTAGTGACTGTGACACATGCAGAGATTTGACCAGTTATTAAGTACTGAGGCTAACTCTTCTTTCTGCTTTCGGAAAGGGTTTTTCTTTATAAAAATTCAAGTTCATGCTGGCTGCTTGTTGAGAAATAGATCATGAAGTGACAAGACTGATAATAGGGTAACTTCTAAAACCTATTCCAGTGGTATAGAAACATCATGGTGACTAAGATGCGTGTGATTGTAGAATATATGTAGATATGGGCTTAATTTTAAGAAGGGCTGGAAGCAGGGAATGAAGACATCAGAAAAATCTGGGATTACACTTCAGTATCACAATCAATATGATAGAATGGTGGTGTTAGATTATGAGATGGGGAAAGTCTGAGGGTCAATTATTTTTTAAAATAATGGCAGTCAAGAACTGTGTTCCGGCCCATTTGATTTTAATAATTAACATGATACTTAAAACCAAAAGGAATTTCTAGTTTTATGGATAATTTAGTTTTTCTGCTGAATCACTCATGCCTTTATCTTTTTTTTTAGGTTCTCATGTGAAGGTGCCAAATTTAGTCTAACACATAAAATTTGCAAGAAAATAATATTAAGATGTAAAAAATGGAACCATAAAGAGGGAAGGAATGCTGAGGTGGAAAAATGAGAAAACAACTTCAGAATTAGATCTAAAAATCTGGTTTTACATCTATCTTTGGCCATATTTATTTTCCTCAAAACACATCTTTTATTCTTACTGGGTGAAGTCTTGTTAAAGGAAAAGGTTATCTTCTTATAAATGGAAAGATCATTGAATATATAAAATAAAAAATAAAAATAAAAGCAATAATGAGTAAACTGATGCTTTTGGAAGTGGACAAACTGGGGCTTGAATCCCGGCTACACCGTTGACCGACTCTGTGATCTTAGATGAGTTATATAACCTCTTTTTCTCAATTTACTTCTATGTGCTTTTTCTCAATTTACTTCTATGTGTAGTACAATCTAATTATTCTTGTGTGTGTGTGTGTGTGTGTGTGTGTGTGTGTGTGTGTGTGTGTGGAGAGAGAGAGAGAGAGAGAGAGAGAGAGAGAGAGAGAGAGAGAGAGAAAGCAGGATTTATTGAGACACCACAAAAGCTCCCACAATGGGAGGAGACCCAAAGGGTTGCCCCCAATTTAATCATTCTTATTCAAAGTTCTTTTGAGAAGATTAAGTTGGTTTAGATTCATTTTGCACTTATTAGATAGAGTTTATGATACTTCAAAGGTTTCCCTTTTTAATTAGTATAGCATTCAATTCTTTTTTTTTTTTTGAGTTGGAGTGTCACTCTCACCCAGACTGGAGTGCAGTGGCCTCTCCTGGCCACCGCAGCCTCAACCTGCTGGGCTCCGGTGATCCTTCCGCCTCAGCCTTCTGAGTAGCCGGAATTACAGGCATGCGCTACCATGCCCAGCTGATGTTTTGATTTATTGTAGAGATGAGGTCTCGCTGCCCAGGCGGGTCTCGAACCCGCGGGCTCAGGCAATCCACTCACCTCAGCCTCCCAAAGGTGTGGGATTACAGGCTGAGCCACCAAGCCCGGCTTAACATTCAATTCTTGATCATGGTTTAAGGGGTCCTTCATGATCAGAATTGTGTCCACATAATTATCAACTTTGCCCATTGTGACCATTTTCCTTCTTTTTTATTGCCCTTCAGCCACAGGCATTTTTTTTTTCTAATTGCCCTTGGAATATACCACTGTGATCTTCATCTCTGAAATATTGAATTCACTCTGCTTCATTTTCACATAGCTTAATCTTCCTTAAGTTGGTGAGATACCAACTTAAATGCTACCTATTCAAGGAGATCTTACCCTTCCATTCAAACTGTTGAGAACTTTTGTCTATAGCACTTACTCATTAGCTAAAATTATTTAATTTATTTAGTAGTGCTATCTTTGACCCCACTCTAATGTAAGTTCCAAGACACCAGAGAAATTTATATTATTTATCAAAGCCTGAGCCTAGAACAAAGTCTGAAATATGATAGACAATAATTATTGGGTCATAAACAAATAATGGATTACCCCCATCATCTTAAAAATGGTACTTGGCACCATGTGTAGAGTTAATATTATTTTTGTTATGGTTATAATTTTGAGATAGGACTTCTATATTCCTCAGTTCTTGCTTTAAATAGAATGCTCAAGAAAAGACTCTTAAAGATGCTTTTCTTATTTATTCCCCGTTCTCAACAAGTAGCCCCAGTGGAACTCCTTTTCCCTGTATTATAACCAATTAGCCTATTAAGCATGGACTTAACTGAAAGGTGCTCCAGTCTTCAACCACTTCTGCAATTCAGTAAGCTGCCCTGGAAATTTGGGCCTTGATTTGTACTTTACTGGCACAGAAGTCTGTCCCATAGTTCCTTGCAACTATAGCCCATATTTCACTAATTTGCTTTATTTCTTTTCTTTTCTCTCCCATCACTGCCTTCCTTTCACATATCCTGCACTTCTCTTTTCCTCCCTTTATGCCACTAGGGATAGAAAAGTAATCAAGACAAAACAAATTCCTTGCATTCAAGAAGAGAAGACAGCAATGAACAAATGAACAGATAAATAAAGAAGACATGAAGCTATATGAGTAGAGAACATTCCAGACAAAGGGAGCAGGAAGTACAAATATCCTTAGATAGCAGCTAATCAAGATGTCAACTTGGCAAGTGGAGAAATTATTGAACATGACATTGGAGATGTAAGCAGTGGTCCAACCATATAAGACTTATATTTTACCATAAATACACAGAACAATATTGAAGGGTTTGACAAGACAATAGCTCTGTCTTATTTACATTTTGACAGAATTGCTCTGCATGCTATGTGAACCACAGACTAAATAGGGTCAAAGGTAAAAGAAGGGAAGCAAGGTAAGAGACCCATGTAGTAGCCCAAATAAGAGATGATGATGGTTTGAAATGTTGCATAAGCATAAATACAATGAATTTTGGAATATGTTTTTAAGATAAGACCAACAGCTTTTGCTGTGGGATTTGTTATGGAGTGTGTGAGGAAGATAAGTCAAGGATGGTTCTACAGAGTATTTCCTCAGCAGTGTAGTAGTGATATTATTTATTTAAAAAGGGAAGAGTAGATTCGGAGAACATATCAAGACATCAGTGTTGACATATTAGGTTTGAAAAGTCTAATAAATTTGTAGTTTTATGTAAATACAGAGCTCAAGAGAAAGATGAGTATGTAGCTGTAAATTTAAGAGTCATTTGCATAGAGATAGTGTTAACAACCATAAGGTTAAATAAAGTAACAAGGGACACCCAAGTGTAGTTAAGAAAAAGGTGAGAGGATTGATTTTTGAATGCTACATTGGAAGAAGAAAATGATGATGATTAAAAGAGACTGAGGTAATAAACCATTGAGTTGGAAGAATACTGATTTTCTTGGTAAGGGCTTAAATACAGGATGCATGAGGAGAGGCTACTTGATCATTTTCTCTCACCAGGATCTATCCAACCATGCTACCAGTATCTCTCCTTCTCACCACGTAATTATTATGGCTAATTGACATTATGGAAAATTCCATGTTCACCACCGAAATGAACTGGTTGACAGAGGCTCAATTCTCTGGCAATCGTATTTGAAATAGATTCTGTCATAGCTAACAAAATGATGAAGATGCCATTTTCAACAACGAAATATGCTATCTCAATTGCCTCTTCATGGCTGAGGATAATTTTTTCCTTCTGATGAAAACTATGTTAGTTCAGTGAGATGATCCATTCCAAAGCTCTTGGAACATTATAAAGTCCTCTACTAATGCCAGAATTCATTGCTATATTTGTAATAGAAGCTAATGGTAGTGAGGAAAGACAAGGAGAAGGAAATGATAAAGTTTGGTTTGTTTCCTTTTTTATTTAGAATGAATCACCGGCTGTGTTTAGTTTCTGTTCCTTTTCTTTAACACAAGTTTTCAACTTTGCTACTCATAAGTTTAAGTCTTATAAAGTGTTTCCTGCTGAAATGCCATGCTGACTGGAATTCGGCAGCAAATAAATATTGCTGTCCTCACTAATTTGAAACAGTATGAGTTTTAAACCTCTAGCTGTGGGAGATTTATTAAGATTACAGTTTTCATCACCATCCTTTCAGTCCATCAAGATAGGTCAAAGCTGTATAAACTTTTTTTCATAAACTAAAAGCAATTTCCATTCTTATAGATTATACTTTCTGAGCCAGCAGTATTGTTAGAAGCACAAGCTTAAAGTAAATGAAGCACATGTCAATATACCCTTGTAAATATGTGAACCTGTTTTAAGATGGAATAAAAAAATTGTTAAATATTTAGTTGTAACTCTATGAACACAAAATACCTTTTGGTAAAAAAGACATGCTTGCTACACAGCAAATTATTATGCTGGCTTTTTAAATAGTAATTTTATAATAGCAAAGTTAAGATTAAAATATATAATCCTGTTATTTACCCTAAAATGGTGAATATTGGAAAAGCCCTCTTTTCAACTATTGTAATTTTCTAAGTATCATTTCAGTAAGTTGCCCAATTATTATAAGTATTGATTTAGAGTAATTCATCTCTGCTTAATGATTAAATGGCCAATAACAATCATCCTCTCAGTTCATTAATACTTATGGAAAATGTGTCCCAGAAATATATGAATATTTATGATGAGCCATGTGTAGAAATATATTGAGTGAAAAATGCTAGATTTTTTTTTTTTTTTTTTTAGCAATACAGTTTTTGGAACAAGAACCGGCACTTACATGGCTTCTTTCTTCTTAGATTTAATTAACACTCAAGTGGGTTTTAGCACCTTCACCCAATAACCAATAATCATCATGGAATTTTGTGAACATATTGGATAATTATGCAAAAAGAACAATTTTAAAGTCATTGATTGAGTCATTTTTTCAAGGTCCTACAGTAAATACTTACATAAAGCAAAATAAATAAATAAATAATATCTTTTAAAGCTAGTGATCAATTAAATAATTCAATAACCCCTGATACATAATAAGCTTTCAGCCAATAATAATTGAGTGAATATGTCTATTATATATCTAAATTTTCAGATGAGATGTATTTACTGTTAGTGATATATATGCATATTTATGCACTGAAATAAATACAAGAACATTACTTTATGTATTTGGTGAGGTATTACGTTAATTGCAGTAATAATACTTGAAAGAAAGTTATTCATTTATCAAATTTACCTTTTACCCACATATCCTTCTGTCTGTAAACAATTATTTTATTTTTATTCTTATTTTTGAGATCACTTAGGAAAGTAGAAACAATAAAGAACCATTTTGTCAGGTGTGATCCTAAATAAACCATTTCCCTTTTTTATGTCATTCAGTTAGTTTCCTTTGTAAAATGCTTAAAATGCTTCAAAATTTAAATGATAAAACTCCTCCCATTCATTTCCCTTTTGCTTACTTTCATCAACTGTTTCACAGATGCAAGAAATACATACCACAGCATAGTTTGTTTCTAAGTAACTACCAAAGCCCCCTCATAACTTATAAACAGAAAATCGAATGCTGCCATCTTGAGCAGGTCTACTCTGCTTTGAATCGTCAAATAATTCCAGATGTTTACTTGGTCAAAGATTCTCTTTTCTTTGTGCCTCTATTTTTGAGGCAGACAGAGAGGAAAGAAGAGTGTGGACATATTTTCATTGTCTCTCACTCTTGAAGAGTGTATGTTGAAGATGAAGTGTTTCATCCCTTGGACTTTAGGTTCCCATTCACTCACTATGGGGTCACATGCACAGGTTCTGAATTTCTCTCTCTCTCTCTCTCTCTCTCTCTGTGCGTGTGTGTGTGTGTGTGTGTGTGTGTGTCTCTTAGTTCTTTCTCCCATTCTTCACCAATGTACAACATCTTGTCCTGATGACTGGCTTCAGAGGGCTTCTCTGTCTCAGCTATAATAGGTATCAGTACTGATCACCCTTGACCCTTAAGCTATTGTATTCTGCCTGGGTTATTAGCTCAGTTTTTTTCATTACTCAACACATTTTATTTCTTAATCCTCTCAGCAAGTTTTGGATGGCTTTACCCTGCTTCACTGCAACTTTAGATCCTTGGAAGCAGGATCTGGCACCTTCTATTTTAGGAGTTACTGAACTTTGAAGCAAATTGAGCTATCTGTAAGGCAAGGATCTCAGATAACCTCATCAAAAATTCCTACAGACAAATTACAAGATGTTAATGCTACAGCTATGCTATCATTAGTGAATATTATCTACATAAGAAAATCTGTTTCAAGGAACCCTTAGTTACTACCGTGGTGACAATTCAAACAAGTGTCAGATAATTTTGGCAAAACATTAATTTGGTTTTGCTCAAATCAAAGCTGTCAACATTCTAATAAGTACATTAAAAAATACATTTAAAAGTAAACCACCAACAGTTATTTCTTTTCTTGAAGTAGTGATGATACTAGAATGCAAATTATAATTTAAGTATATCAAAGATGGTGGAAAAACACAAGTAGAATAACAGACATTTTTCTACTGCACATATAAGACTTGAACTTCATCCTAATATTGGAAATGTTCCCTGGGATTTTATAACTTTATCCTTTTAAACCCAATTTTTCACCTATACTTTAAAAAAAAATTTTTAAAGAAGAGAGTATGGTGTTACTCACTACTCTCTAGCTCTCGATGAAAATGTAGCAACCCTCTCCCAAACTTTTGACTACAGTGTACCTTCTACTTCAAGTGATTTTATAAGATAAATTTCTGCCGGTAACTCTGTATTTCTCAGTATGGGTCTAAACAGTTCTCCTCGTTCTATCAAGAAGTTTTTTGGGGTGGATGTGGGGAGAGGTGGCATGTAACAGTATTTAGCTGTGTCTCTCGAGTTTTCTTGAAAACGAGTCACCTTCCTTTGCTTGCTATCTTGTCATTTCTCTTTTGTCAAAATCTTAAGCTTTAGTTTTATTTCCCAAGTTGCCTGCTTTTATCAGCTCTCTAGCACAAAATGTTGTATAGTGTGAAGGTAGGGGCACTGAACAAAAGGATTCAACTTGAAATCTCTTCCTACCATTTACTAGATCAAAATGTTAGGTAAGTTTTCACTTTTAATCTCCTTCATTCATTACGTGATGCTACTCCACTGGGTGTCATCTCCTGATTATATGATGTTACCACATCAATTGTGAAAATTTATATTAAAGGTCCTGTCCCATAATTCGTATTCAATATGTCAGCTGAATAAAAATTAGATGTTGATGTACTGGCATATAAATAATTGGTTATATTTAAAAAGTATTATTTCTACCTATTTTTGATAGGTTCTAATTGTCTTGTTGAATTTCAGGTCAACTTAAATTGATTGATTATGGTTGCAAGCGCTGGTTCATGCCCATAATACCAACACTTTGGGAGGCTAAGGTGGGACAAATGGTTAAGGCCAGGAGTTCAAGATCAGCCTGGGCAACATAGCAAGATCTAGTCCCTAAAAAAAAAAAAGAAAGAAAGAAAGAAAGAAAATCTAAATTAGCCAAGTGTGGTGGTGCATGCCTGTAGTCCTGGCTACTCGGGAGGTAAGGTGGGGAGGATTGCCTGAGCACAGGAGGTTCAGACTGCAGTGTGTTATGATTGTGCCACTGCACTCCAGCCTGGGAAACAGAGCGAGATCCCATCTCAACCTCTCCCCTGACTACAGCAACAACAAAAGATTGCTTTATTTACCAGGTATTCTCCAGTCTCTGGTATTTATAACACTGCACTATATAACATGGGGACTTGGCCCAAAAAAGTAGCTGAGTGTTCTGTCCACTTGGGTTGGCATTACCTCTCCTTTGCTCCCAGAGACAACTTGAGTTTAGGAATTGCATCTCTTCTACCACTTTATCCAGAGATTCCATCACCTGTCACATTCTCAGTAAATATTCCTTCAAAGAAGGGATGCTTGAATAAATTATGGAGAGTTTAAGAAGTTAATGATTTAGGAGAGATGTAAGTAGACACTCAATCACAGCCATTGTGCCTCACAACTTATTTTCTTCCTCCAAATGCCTGAACTTTTTTGTCTGCCATGAGTTTAACCACTCAATTCTATAAATTACAAATCGAGCATTGCTTTTTTAAAAAGGCATCTGTAAGGGAGTTGAAATCTACTGTTCTTGCATTAATAAAACTAAGAATTTTATGTGCATTTGTTTTACGAACCTGTAGACTCAAGCAGTATTGTTATAATTAAAGTAAAACTAGTTTTCTTTTCTTCCCATACCTAAATTTGCTGCACCGATGCAATGGAGGTTTGGGGAGGAGATTAAGACTCATTGAAGATCTTTGAAGGAATTGGATGGGTTTTTTAGTGAGCCTGAGTGTAGCACTGCATTTGATTGATTAGAGCTAATCAAAGGCATATTGTAAATCCATTTTGCCATCTTGGCTTGAGAACCTAATTACCAACAAAAACATTGAAAAACAAAGACATGTTCCAGATTTTGTGTAACTATAGATTGTTTTAAATAGGATCTTTCTATATATTTTTCCTCCACAAGTACTAAGTTATACTGTGTTTTGGTGATATTATGTGAGATAATTAAGTGAAAAACAGAAAATCAGTAATTGCAAATTAATATTTTTGATTGCCTCAAATCTACTAATATATTCCACATTATCTTCTTTAATTCTTACCAAACTCTTATGAGATGTGTAATATTATATAACTTTCATATAGATGGAAGTAGAACTTTAGAGAGGAGAGAAAGCTGACAAATGGCAGAGTTAGAGTTCTAAACCTTTCCTCTGTGTTCATTGCACCATAACTGTATTCAATTACTCATCAAAGATTTAGTGAGGGCTTTCTCTATGCCTGGTACAGTGCTTGGGTAAAAAAAAAATGGTGGACTCGTACATATTCTTGTTCTTGTCTCATAGATCTTGGACTTCAATGAAGGGAAAGAAATTGACAAATAGACATACAAATAAATGTTTTTACATATTAAAATTTGATATTTGAAATAAAAGTATGGGTATGTTAAGAGAGAAAAAATAAGTGGCAACCAATTGAAAGGATGTAAATGAAGAAATTGAAATGGTCAAGAATGGTTTCATGAGCAGGCTTAATGGTGGAGGCAGCATTTGAGTGGAATCTTTAAGAATGAACAGGATGCAGATAGATTGACAGAAGGAAAGTATTTGTACAACAAGGACAACACAAAAGATTTGTGAGGATAAATGAGTTCAGTGCTACCCAGAAAAATTGAGATTATTCTGGTAGGATATGGTGTGTATTTGATCATTTGACTGCAAATTCAAAGCAAAAGATTTTCAGAGATGCTGCCTGAACTTGTTTGGCACTCCCTTCTCTGGTGGTCTGGACACCATAAAGTTAAAGCAGCTTAAGCTAATTCACCTTCACCTGCCTCCAATTGGTAGACAATGCTATGTGTCTTGAGTTCTTGAAACCTGTCTCATACATACATCTTCTGAATTCTCCAGGGACTTCTCTGATGATAATTTTTTTCACAGTTTGAAAATATATAGATAAATTCCAATTTGTTTTTTACAAAGTAGTTCCACTCTGCCTTAAACATTTGAAATATGTTTTTTTTCTGAATTATATTCTGTGAAACACATGTTTACATTGCAAGCATTGCATACTATAATTCTGTTGAGATGACAGTCTCCAGCAATATAAAAAAATGATCAAGATGACAGCAGAAAACACATTTCATATTATCCAACTCAGCATCTCCTACACTCATTTGATCATGGAACATGTTTCTGTTGTTTTGAGGTTCTTTAAGAACTTCACCATCTAACTGGAAGTTTAGAAAAAGCAACTTCAACTTCATCACACAAGTCATAAGGCCTAGAACTCTCTTTAAAAAGCATTTGGCTTTCTAAATTTCCTCTAACTTAAAATCAGATAGGAGTAAGTAGTTAATAATTCATCCACATTGATATTTTGTTGGCCTGTAATCAAATCAATTTATATAGCACTGAAAACTATTTATATGCTTTATCTCATCTCTCATTTTTGTATTATTTTAATTGGTCCATCTATTAAACAATTATTGAAAAAGCAATTCTATTGGGGGAGAATTTGTACAAGCATTTTATTTTTAAGACTCTCCTAAAAGTAGAACATAACTATCAGAAATGTATTTCTGTATCTTCTTAATATCCACCTTCAATATGCATGTTTAAATTGGAATTCTTTCCTACTAGCTATCTTGTCTAACATTTTGAGGATTGACAATTTTCACAAATTAAGCCTACATTTTCTTTTTTAATGTGTAGATTAATTCAACTATCTTCTGAGACCAATTTTTCTATTGTTTAGTCATATATATATATTTGCAAAAATTTTAAAGCTTTAAAAATATATAGTCATTAATATATCTTTGTTTTATATTAGAAGTTCATGCTGATAAGCTTGAGTTCATTAAAAGAATCTCAGTTCAAATGACTTTGGACAAACTTGCTTTGTCTTGTTTATTGTGTCTTGAGGTATCCCAAGACTGACTTAAACTTCATATACTCCATGCTGGAATCATTTGTCCTCTTTTCTAATTTGAAATTTCTAGCTTCTCTTTTGTCATTCAAGTTTGTTTTAGAATAAAACACTACCATTCTGAAATACTTGGAGAAATAATAATTTTTTATGCATTTTCTTTTTTATTTTTATCAGAATGACTAATTATAAACCCTTCCCAGTTTATATTGGGATGAAATGATTGGAGAATCAGTATTTTGTTGAGATGGGAACTATGATAGTGATTTCACTCCAGAATGTCCCACAGCTACTTCTAATACTTTGTAATAATATAAATGTAAATTTGGGACTCAAATCTAACTTGCTTGAAATCAGACAAGTAAGAGTGGCAGACTCCTGCTTGTAATTTGTCTCTCTAAGTCTGGGTATGTGTTTAACCTCTAAAATAAAATCTCATTTTGTTAATACAATGCTAAGGATGACTGAGTTTAGAACTAAACCGTACAAATGCTACCTGTCATGACCTTCCAGATGATTCCTTAATAACTCTATTAAGACCACAATGGCTAAGTGCTATGACAAGTAAAGGTATATATATGAACAGAGGAAAAATATTAGCTGTCATTGTTCAAAGACAAAAATGATATATACTTATCAACAGATGTTAGCTAATTGCTAAACATGGCCATTTGTGTTTTGAGGCAAAATGCATCTGGATTAGCAAATATATACTTTTTAAACTGATTTTTTTTTCTGTTTGAGGAAGTTATTACATTGACTTCTTAACTAGTTGTGTGTGTGTGTCTGTCTGTGGAAAGAGAAGTTATTACCACGTGGTATTCTTTAACAAAGGGAAAATATGTAGGCCTTTTTAAATTGTCTAGCCTTGAAAGAAAGGAGATTTTGTCACCTTAATTCATATCGAAAATATAACCTTAATTTCTATGAATCATTTTAAATTTGCTTAAATTAATAATGATATATACAATTTGTTGATTTATATTTTTACTTCACATATATTAGCAGAGTGATGACTATGGACCATATGTTACTCCATTTGTAGGAGGACAAGGCAAAAATAAGATTGTGATAGCTCTTGCTCTCATGATGTTTATTTTAAGGGGATTGGAGACATACAATAAACTTGTAGATATGAATTATGAAAAATGATGTAACAGAAAAAGGTGGAGCTGACCAGTAGGAAGAGTACTAATGAATGAGGAAAAGCTAGTCATGAACAGAGTTCACTGAAAACAATTCTGGTTAGAAGGACCAACAGGTGCAAAGGTTCCACACAGGAACCATCTCGGCATGTTTAAAGAATGTTAAGAAAACTTGGGCTGCCATGAGCAAGAAGAGGGGTGGTAGGTCGTAAAAACAAATAACATATGTCAGCTCCTGTAAAGTCTGGCCAAGTATGCTAAAATGGCTTCTGCTATATTTTGTACACAAAGAGTTTCCCTGAAAGTTTTTAAACAGGAAAACAATATTATCTGACTTACATCTTACAAAGATTATTTTGGCTAAAATGTAAAAAGCTGAATATAGGAGGTCAGACATAAACAGTAGTTTCAACCAAATATTCAAGCTGTTCTACTTATTTGGAATTAAATAGGTCTGTGTCACTGGTAAGGTTAGTCAACGAAAGTCTCATAAACAATTCTTCATTCCTCACTTTTCAAGTCACGATAATGAAAGAGACAGAATATTCTAGATGCCACTTCTATAAAATGGTGGAATCTCATCACCCTGTGATCTTAAATGACTATGTGTAGCAGAGTCTATTGAAAATCTTATGAGACGTATAACATAAGCATGAAATGAATGCTAGTTGTTAAGCCATTACAATTTGGGGATTGTTTGCAAACACAGCATAACCATCGAACTTTTTATGGATAATACAATGAGAAAAGTGGGAACGAAAGAGACAACTATTGCAATAGTCCAGGTGAGAAACATTATCTTGACTTATGGAGGTTGTAGTGTAAGAAGATCAAAGTGAAATGGATTTAAATTGCATTTTGTAGGTAAAGCCGACAAAATGAGTGGATGGACCCGATAGGACTGATGAGTGTCTCCTGTGTGGAATTAGTTTATTTTATTAATAGTCTATTGGAATCTCAGACCCATTCCCACACTGTTATCTGTTATCACCACTGTTGCAGGAACTGAAAGTCTGGAAACTACATTTTCCAGACTCTTTTACCAAAGGGTTGCAGTTTATGACCTGCAAGTAAAAAACTTTTTTCAAGATTGGAAGAAAATGGAAGACATGGAGAGTTGTATTGGTTTCAGGATGGAGGTAGGAGGACTTTGGATGATGGCAGCAGACAGCAGATTTGCCAGTGGCTGCCTAGTGTCAAAATGAGAATCCACCTACTTAATACTGAGACCCTTGTTTGGGGTTGTCAGTGATTCATGCACTTTATAATTCCTGGAAGAATAGAAGCAGTTTCCCTAACCTTTATAGCCCTGGCTTTCCTGACAGTGTCATACGCCTTCCTAGAACTGTTTCTGTTATCCATAGTTATTTGTTATTGGGTATAATATAGCATACTATGATCTTATAACAAATCATCTAAGTACTCAGAAGAAATAGAGATTCAGAATGTTAAAGACATTGTCTATGTTATTATATTTGGTACAACTAGCTGGGGTGGGGGGTGTGGTTTGTGCCTGTAATTTCAGCACTTTGGAAGGTTGAGGAGGGAGGATTACCCAGGAATTTAAGACCAGCCTGGGCAATATAGTGGGATCTCATCTCTACCAAAAAAAAAAAAAATTAGCCAGGCATGGTGGTGTGTGTGTAGTCCTAGCTACTCAGGAGACTGAGGCAGATGAATTGTTTAAGCCAGAGTTGGTGAGCTGTGATCATGCCACTATACTCCAGCCTGGGTGACAAGAGTCAGATCCTAACTAATAATAATGATGATAATAATAATAATAACTAGCCCATAAAATTACTTCACAACTTGTGATTTATAACTTGTGCTTTTTCTAAATAGCCCGTCTCTCTAGATCTTAACATTCTCTTCTTTAAAAAAAAAAAACTTCCTAGCTGGGCTCGGTGGCTCAGCCTGTAATCCTGCGCCTTTGGGAGGCTGAGGTGAGTGGATTGCCTGAACCCGTGGGTTTGAGATCCACCTGGGCAGCGAGACCTCATCTCTACAATAAATCAAAAAATCAGCCGGGCGTGGTAGCGCATGCCTGTAATTCCAGCTACTTGGAAGGCTGAGGTGGAAGGATCACAGGAGCCCAGTAGGTCGAGGCTGTGGTGGCTGGGAGCGGCCACTGCACTCCAGTCTGGGTGACAGAGTGAGACTCCAACTCAAAAAATAAAATAAAATAAAATAAAATAAAAATAATAAAAAATAAAATTAAAAAAACCTTCCTTTTATCTTAGAGCCTGTGATTGACATTATTCCAACTTATGCTATATCATACTCTGGCAATAAAATTTCTGCTTATGAGGAAAATGACACCTACTGGTGCTTTTTTCTCAGTACATTTTATTTTAGTACCTTTTCCATCTGATTGCCATTTAGCATAAAGCTACCAAATCAGATTTCGTAATTTAAAAGTCCTTGAATTTGCTGGTTTAGCTTACAGGTAAATGATGCTATGCAAAACTGCAGTTACGAATCTAATAACACCATGGTAGGAAATGAGCAAATAGACATTATTAAGGAAATGAGGGAAACGGGTTTAAAGAACTATTTTTGAGTCAAATGCTTTTCATCACAGAGTGAGGAACATTAGCCAAATGCCTGAGGTAAGCAAAATGTTACAGCTGTAGATTGTTGTTCTTTTGTTTTGTTTTGTTTTTTCTTTCAATGATATTGTTCTCAAATGACCTAGGAACACTTTTTAATTTTTAACTTATAATCAACTAACTTTATTCTTTCTTGTTCATATCCAAAAATATCTTTTTTCAATTAAAGATAACCATCAAGCTGGGCTTGGAGAGTGGATTGCCTGAGCCCACGGGTTCGAGACCTGCCTGGGCAAATTGGCGAGACCTCATCTCTACAATAAATCAAAAATTAGCTGGGCATGGCAGCATGTGCCTGTAGTTCCAGCTCCTTGGAAGGCTGAGGTGGAAGGATCACCGGAGCCAAGCAGGTCAAGGCTACAGTGGCCGGGAGCAGCCACTGCATTCCAGTCTGGGCAATGGAGTGAGACTACAAATCAGAAAAGAGATAACCATAAGGTATAATAGAATAAGTAGCCACATGGTTGGAAATAGTTGATTAGAAAAGGCAAGGAGGAAGGATCCAGTTCTCAAACTTGGTTCTCTGACTTCAAGTTTAATTTTATCTTTGTTACCTAAACAACAATGGAATGAGGTGCCAGAATGTGCAGTGGACATAGAAATGGAGTCAAAAAATTGAGAGGAAAAAGAACATAGAAGAATAGCAAAGAAGAGTATGGGATAAAGAGAAATTTGTCTTTATGTTTTATTTTTAATTTTTTTTTTTTGATAAAGAGATAATTGAGACGCTAGGCAAGAGGGCAATGGGACAAGTTGAACTGTGAAGATCTCCACAGAGGATGGCTCCTGAGGGCAGTTCCATGTGCCCCCGTGGCTGCCACCTACATGGGGGGTGGCTGCTGTGACCAGTCCCACGCAGCAAACTTCCTCCCTTGCACTGCGGCCTCCAAAGGGGATTGTTGCTGTGGTGGTTGCTGAGTGCTGTACACTTGCTGTCGTCATGGCTCCAGCCCTAGGAATTCCCAACTCCCTCCTGCACCCCAGGTTGCTTGTGGCACACCAACTGTGGTGCCCAGCTGCCTTGCTGATTCCCAGTGCCTGGTGCTGGACACACACTTTTGTCACCTGTCATCATAGGTGATCAGCTGGGGCCTCGATGAATGGAGAGAAAGGATCTGTGAAAGAGGGGCTGTCCACCACAGTCATTTTTGAGGCAGAGATTTGCATTTTCCTGCCCATGCCCGTGCAGCCTCCACCTTGCTTTCTAAGGTAACCTTGCCAAAACAGGAGACAGAAGCCCCTCCTGTTTTGCTGAATCAGACACTGACAGCTCAGTTCTGTGTGGCAGACCTGTCATGCAGCAAGCCAAGGTAACTGACCCTAACCATGAATAACCCTGTTTGCCTGAAATGAGAGCAAAGGGGAGGGACTAGAGGTCAGAATGAAGATATTTTGGCCACACAAGAAAGACCACAGAGCTAATCTGGTTTATTATTTTGATTTTTTACTTTATTGTTTTGGCTGTTTGTTTTGTTCACTTTTGTTTGCTTTTTGATTTAGAGTACCTTTGTATTGGGGAAGAACACATCAAAAGACATGATTTTATTGTGTCTTTGTGTGATTCCTGGTATGCTTTAGGGAATTTTCTGTTTGCTTGTTTTTTATTCTTTTCTGGCCTTGTGTCTATTTTCATTCGTTAGTTGGTATGTATGTCTGTTTTCCCCCTTACTCTTCTCTCTCTCTAACTTCCTCTTGACCCCCCCCCTTATTTTCCTTTTTCTTACCTCCTTTTGTTCCAGGGAGCAAACCTAAATCCCACTGCATGGACAGATTTTAAGGCAGTGGGAACTGGGTTCCAGGGTGCCCATACACATGTCAGTGAATACTGGGATCTGCAGATAAATTCTGAATCACAGCTTCCCCCTCAATTAAATCTCGAAACTGCAAAAAGTACACCCCCAACCTACAGTCTAGCCTCAGAAATGAACAAAGCCAGAGCATCCTCATAAGGAAGAACAGGAGATTGAACAAAAAGACATAAAAGCAACCCCACCTTCCTTGAAAAACAGAATTAAAGAAGGGGAAGGAAAGGGGAAGAGAAAAATCTATACAAATGAAGAAAAACCAAAGGAAGAATATGGGTCTCTCACAGACCCCTGGGAGGTCAGACATGGGAAAACAGACTTTGGGATGCAAACAGTGAAAAGCCGTCAGAATGACTGGTCTCAAACTACAATCCAGATATCAAGACATTAATAGAGAGATAAAAATAATTGAGGAGATAGAAGAGAAAATTAGGAAGGGGTTGATAACTGAGATAACAGCAGTAAAGAATACTGTGACTGAAATAAATAACAAACTGATAAGCATGGAAAGCAGAATTAGCGAAGCAGAAGAAAGAATCTCAGAGCCTGAGGACCAAAATATAGAACTAACACAAACTGTCAAAAACATAGCAAAGAAGCTTACAAATACAGAACAAAACCTTCAAGAGATGAGCGATTACTTCAAGAGACCAAACCTAAGAGTAATTGGACTTCCTGAGGCAGAAAGAGAGGCAGAGACCACCCTGGAACAAACATTCCATGGAATTATTCAAGAAAACTTCCCTCATCTTATCAGTGATATGAAAATTCAAACACAAGAGATTCAGAGAACCCTTGCAAGACAACAAATGAGAAAACCAACTCCCAGACACATAATAATTTGCCTAAACAATGCAGGTATAAAAACAAAAAATTCTAAAGGCAGCAAGAGAAAAAGGTCAGATTACCTACCATGGAAAACCAATTAAAATAGCAGCAGATTTATCTACAGAAACCCTTCAGGCTAGGAGAGCTTGGAGCCCTATCTTCAAAGTTCTTTAAGATAAACAATTTCAACCAAGAATAATCTACCTAGTCAAGCTAAGCTTCATCAGTGAGGGAGAATTAAAATCTTTCCCAGATATCCAATCCCTAAGAAATTACACTGTCACCAGACCAACTCTACAAGAAACACTTAAGAAAGTATTAAAAAAACAGAAGAAAAGGAAAAGATCAACAACGTTCTTCACAAGAGTACAGGAAAAAGATTAAAAACACACACAAACCAACCCTAAAACCAAAAGAAAGACAACAAACAAACAGGAACAACACCAACGAGGTTCTATAAGAACCTCATGATAGGGATCAACTCTCCCACGTCGATAATTAGCATGAATTTGAGTGGACTAAATGCACCACTGAAAAGATATAGAATGGTAAAATGGATAAAACATCACAAGGCAACAATATATTGCCACCAGGAGACTCATCTCACTGAAAGGACACTCACAGACTCAATGAAAGCAGATGGGAAGCAAAATTTCAGGTGAATGGAACACAAAAGAAAGGAGGAGCTGTGATCTTAATCTCAAAGTGTTTTTAAGCTATCAAAAATTTTAAAAAGATACAGAAGGCCACTACATAATGATAAAAGGTTCAATCCATCAGCAAGAAATTCATTCTAAACATATATGCACCAACATAGGAGCGCCAACTTTCATAAAGCAGCTTCTAGGTAAAGTCAAAAAAGATATTGACTCTAACACCATCATAGCTGGGGACTTTAATACCCCACTCACAACCCTAGACAGATCATCAGGACAAAAAATCAGCAACGAGATCCAGAATCTCAATGTGACTCTTAACCAAATAGACTTAATTGACACCTACAGAACATTCCACCCAACAATCACAGAATATACATTCTACTAATCCCCACATGGAACATACTCTAAGATCGACCACATCCTTGGCCACAAATCAAGCATAAACAAATTTCAAAAGATTGAAATTTTGCCTTGCCCCTTCTCGGACCACAGTGGAACAAAAATAAACATTAACGCCAACAAGGTTCCACAAAACCCACAAAGACATGGACACTAAAAGACATGATGCTACACAACTCCTGGGTCAATGATGAAATCAAAACAGAGATTAAAAGATATCTGGAAACAAATGAAAATGAAGAGACATCTTACTAAAATCTCTGGGATACCATGAAAGCTGTAGTAAGAGGGGAATTCATATCTTTACAACCACACATGAAGAAAATGGAAGGATCACAAATTAACAGCCTAACAAGTCACCTAAGGAAGCTGGAAAAGCAAGACCACCAAAACTATAACTTCAGCAGAAGAATCCAGATCACCAAAATAAAAGCCCAAATCTGGGACATAGAAGACAAAAAATAATACAAAAAAAAATCAACAAAACAAAAAGTTGGTTATTTGAAAGTATAAACAAGATTGATGGTTCCCTGGCTAGACTGACCAAGAAAAAGAGATAAAAAACCCAAATAAACACAATCAGAAACACAAAAGATGAAGTCATATCTGACCCTGAAAAATACAAAAGATCGTTAGAGACTACTATGTACACTTGTGTGGAAACAAACTTGAAAACCTTAAGGAAATGGAAGACTTTTTGACATCACACAACCTGCCTAGGTTGAAACAAGAAGGAATGAAGACCCTAAATAGACCAATAACAGTCAAAGAAATTGACGATGTCATAAGAAAACTACCTACCAAAAAAAAGCCCTGGACCAGATGGCTTTGCAGTAGAATTCTATAAGAGATTTAGGGAGGAACTGATACCAATCCTACTGAAAGTATTCCAGGAGATTGAGAAAGATGGAACTATCCCCAAATCATTTTATGAAGCTAACATCACATTGATACTCAAGCTAGGTAAGACTTAACAAAGAAAGATGACTACAGGCCAATATCTTTGATGAACATTCTCAACAAGATCCTAGCAAACTGAATTCAACAAAACATCTCAAAAATAATCCATCATGACCAAGCAGGCTTCCTCCCCAGGATGCAAGGCTGGTTCAACATTCATAAGACCATTCATAATTAAAGTTGGGCTCGGTGGCTCAGCCTGTAATCTCACGCCTTAGGGAGGCTGAGGTGAGTGGATTGCCTGGGCCCATGGGTTCGAGACCCACCTGGGAAGCGAGACCTCATCTCTACAATAAACCAAAAAATCAGCTGGGTGTGGCAGCACATGTAATTCTGGCTACTTGGAAAGCTGAAGCAGAAGGATCGCCGGAGCCCAGCAGGTCGAGGCTGCGGTGGCCGGGAGCGGCCACTGCACTCCAGTCTGGGCGACAGAGTGAGACTCCTACTCAAAAAAAAAAAAAAAAGAAGTAATTAAATACATCAACAGATATCAAAACAAAAACCACATGATTATATCATTAGATGCAGAAAAAGTTTTTGATAAAATCCAGCCCCCCTTCTTGATAAAAACCCTCGAACATCTAGGCATACATGGAACATACCTCAAAATAGTAAAAATCATCTTTGAGAAACCCACAGCCAGCATGCTCCTAATCAGACAAAAATTGAACCATTTCCCCTGAAAACTGGATCAAGACAAGGATGCCCACTCTCACCCCTCCTGTTCAATATAGTATTGGAAGTCCTGGCTAGAGCAATCAGAGAAGAGAAGGCAATCAGGGTATCCAAACAGGAAAAAAAGAAGTCAAGTTATCTTTCTTTGCAGACAACATTATTGTATACCTTGAAAACCCAAGAGAATCTGTTAAAAACCTCCTTTCACTGAAAAAGGACTTTGGCAAAGTCTCAGGATATAAAATAAATGTGCAAAAGACAATCGCATTTCTTTATACCAACAATAAACAAACAGAAACCTAAATAAAAACACACTTTCATTCACAATAGCCACAAAAAATAATGAAATACCCTTGGCATCTTCCTAATCAGAGATGTGAAAAACCTTTACAATGAGAATTGCAAAACACTACTGAAAGAAATCAAAGATGACACAAACAAGTTCAAAAATATCCCATGTTCATGGATTGGAAGAATCAACATTGTTAAGATGTTCATCTTACCTAAGGCTATCTACAGATTTAATTCAATACCCATCAATTTACCAGCAACATTCTTCTCAGATCTATAAAAGACAATACAGGAACTCATATGGAAACACACAAACGATCAAGAATAGCCAGAACAATTCTCACCAAAGAAACAAACAAAACAAAGCAGGAGGTATCACACTACCAGACTTTAAACTTTGTTATAAAGCTACAATAATCAAAACAGCCTGGTATTGGTACAAGAACAGGCATATAGACCAAAGGAATAGAATTGAGATTCCAGAAGCAAAACCTCAATTTCTCAACCAATTCATTTTTGACAAAACCTCCACCTCCCACCACTGGGGAGAGGAGAACCTATTCAGTAAATGGTACTGGGAAAACTGGCTGACCACATGCAGAAGATTTGAACAGGACCTCTATCTATCCCCATACACAACAATTAATTCTAAATGGATCAGAGATCTAAATGAAAAACCTCAAACCATAAGAACCTTAGAAAATGCAGGACACACCCTTATGGAAGCTGGAACTGGCATCCAATTCCTGAACAAAACCTGAAATGCACAGGCCATAATAGATAAGATATATAAAAGGGACCTCATTAAACTGACAAGCTTCTGCAAAGCCAAAGAAACCATCAAGACAGCAGGAATACAGCCCATAGACTGGGAAAAAGTATTTGCCAACTCCATGTCTGACAAAGGCCTAACATCAAGGAACTCAAACATGCTGAAAAGAAAAAGACAAATAACCCCATTACAAAGTGGGCAAAAGATATGAACAGATACTTCTCAAAAGAAGACATACAAGCTGCCAACAGATATGTGAAGAAATGTTCAACCTCACTAGTCATCAAGGAGATGTAAATTAAAACTATCCTGAGATACCACCTAACTTCAGTCAGAATGGCCATCATCAATAACTCACAAAATAACAGATGCTGGAGAGGATATGGCAAAAACAAAACACTTCTACACTGTTGGTGGAAGTGTAAACAAATACAGCCTCTGTGGAAATCAGTGTGGCAATTCCTAAAAACTCTAAAAATCGACCTTTCATATGACCCCACAATCCCCCTACTGGGAATATACCCCGAAGAACTCAAATCACTCTATAAAAAAGATACCTGCACACATATGTTTATCGCAGCATTGTTCACAATAGCAAGATCATGGAACCAACTATGTTGCCCATCAAAAGAGGACTTGAGTAAAAAAAATGAGGTACATATACACAATGGAATATTATGCAGCCATAAAAAAGAACAAAATCATGAATTTCGCTGCAACCTGGATGGAATTAGAGTTTGTAATACTGAGTGATGTCTCACAGAAACAAAGATCTGAGTATCACATGTTCTCACTCATAGGTGGACCTTGAACAACTACCTAATACTATAAGAAGAATTTACAGTGGTGGGAAACTATGGGGGTGGGCAGGGAGGGGAAGGGAGGTGGGATTAATGCTAATTAATATCTGTCTGGGGAAAGAGGGGCACACCTCATCAGCAAGGGTACCTGCACAATGAATTTTTGTATACCTAACCTTAACTGTACCCCACAATTTTAAAATAATAAAATATATATAAGAAAAAAAAGAAAAGGCAAAGAAGCAGACCAATATACACCTATACCCAACAGACATCAATCTATAGAATAAAATACATTATGATTTATGTTTTATTAAGTGTCAAAGATGTTTGTATTTCATGTTCCCAAATGAACTGTGAGGTCTTAAAAGTTATGAGATGTTATTTAAAATAGTTCTAGTACCTGTAGCATACACAATGTATTAGTCTGCTCAGGCTGCCATAAATACTTCAAATGGACTCTGTGGCTCAAATAGCAGAAATTTATTTTCTCATAGTTTTGCAGGCCTCTAGCCAAGATCACATTGCCACTAGCAGGGCTGGTTTCTGGTGACTCCTCTCTTCCTGGCTTGGGGGTAGTTACCTTATTGCTATGTCCTCATATGACCTTTCCTCTGTGGGCAGGAAAGAGAGAGCGATCGTTAGTGTCTTCTTCTCTTATAAGGACAACAATCCTTTTGAATTAGGGATCTATGCTTATCACTCATTTAGCCTTAATTGCCTCCTTCAAGGCCCTGTCTCTAAATACAGTCACATTGGCGGCTAGGGCTTCAACATAAGCATGTTGGAAGGACACAATTCAACTCAAAACATACAAAATAGCAGGAGTTCAATGAATATGTATAGAGATAAATTTGAGACTAATAAATTGCAGATGGGAAGTATCATTTATGTTATATCATTTTCCAACTGATGATTAAAAAATATTTCCTTAAAATATGAGTAAGATGACCAGCCTGGGCAACATGTTGAGACCTCGTCTCTACAACAAATCAAAAAATTAGCCAGGCATGGTAGCACGTGTCTGTAATTCCGGCTACTTTGGAAGGCTGAGGCGGAAGGATCGTCTGATACCAGCAGGTCGAAGCTGGGGTGGTCATGAGCATGTCGCTGCATTCCAGCCTGGGTGACAGAGTGAGACTCCGACTCCAAAAAAAAAAAAAAAAAAAAAAAGAGTAGATATTTCTTCAGTTAGCAGGTTTAGATACAATTAGAGGGATTAGACAATGTCATTTTTATGCTTTAACAAAAATTTTGTCAATATTTTTCCTTATATTTTTATTTTATGATTTAGAAATGAAAACAATATTTGTTTCATCTTATGTTGGGCACACTGTCACTGTCAATTTACAATATAATTAAGTAAAAACCTGAAAACAATAGTAGTGACATTCAATGTCCTGAATCTCTGAAGAGGCATAATAAGCTTAAAAGTGAAAGAAGCCAGGAAAGGAAAAAGCTTGTATCAATCTATGTAAAAATTAGAATATTCTGCCAATAGTTTTCAATTTTAAAAATTGTACAACATACTGAGAAAAAAAATCTGTTGACAACAACATAATACTTAAAAAACAGAAAATTAACCAACAAGCCGACTGAAAACTAGTCATCCTTACTGATAATGAAAAAGACTACATGTATATTTATATAATTTCTCACCTAAAATTAATTCAAAATGCAGTCAACTCATCAGTAAAAAAGTACCTTCAAATATGAGGTGGAATCCCAAAAAACTAGAATTATCTTTCAGACGGTGGGCTCCTTGTAATAATGCTTTCCTTTCTAGGTAAGTGTGTTAGGAACCCGTTGGTATCAGTGTACCAGATAGCATTGTTGTGATGTTGTGTTCAGCTTCAAGGACTTTTTTTTTTTTTTTAAGATTCTTTCAATGCATTTGCCCATTTCATGATGAGTGATTTACATGAACAATCTGCCCACACTGTGCCGTGTTCAACAGTTTTTGACTCCCAAACAACATGACCCCCATGCCACACCCTCCCTATTGGATCTTGCCCTGAGTGACTTTGTTTGTTTGTTGCCCCAGACGAAAAAAGTCCTCAAAGGGGAAATGTTTTGCTGATGTGGAGGAGGTGAAACAAACAAACAAACAAATGGCAGCATCACAAAAAAGCATCAAAATGAATGACTTCACAAACTGTTTTGAGCAGGGGAAAAAGCATCTTGATAACTGCATTGCATCAAAAAAGAAAAAGAGTATTTTGAAGGTGACTGAAGTTTAAATATGTAAATAAATACACATTTTTTTCAATAAATAAACTGGGTTTTTTGCTCCCTCCCTTGTATTGCCATTCTGGATGCACATAAGAATTATGACTTTAGGAAACATAATGACAGCATATTTGGGGCTCTTAAAGTCTTGACCCCATTGATCTGGTTTTGCCTATTCCGAGAAGAAATGATGAGTAAAACTATAAGTTCAGTGTCATAGGTTGAATGATATCCCTAAAGATATCATGTCTCAACCTCTGGAGCTTGTAAATATTTCCTTATATGGCAAGACTTTTCAGTTGTGATTAATTCAGGGATCTTGATATCAGGATATTATCTATACTATCTGGGTGGGTCCTATATGCTATTACAAGGGTCTCTATAAAGATATACATACACATAAACACACACACACACACACACACACACACACACACACACACACACACACACACGAGGAGATAGTAAGGTGGAACAGAGAAATATTCAAAAATGTTGACCTTGATGGCGAGTTGCAGTGGGTTATGCTTGTAATCCCAGCACTTTGGGAGGCCAGGCAGGAGGACTATTTAAGTTCCATAGTTCAAGATCAGCTTAAAAGTTAAAAAAAAAACAAAAAAGTCAAAGAGTTCAAATTCCCAAACTGTGGAAATGGTGAAATTAATTATGGTGCATTTATTCCATTGGATATAATTCTGCAAGTAAGAGAAATATCTGTAATGAATTTGTAAATGATTGAAAATATCTATAATTAGAGATAAAATAGATGAAGACTTATGTAACAGTAATTATAGCGGTAAAAAGAAATGAAACACCTTTCATGATAACATCCAATTTCTAACAAGCTAGAAATTAATCATGGGGTTGTGTGACCTTCTCCAACCCAATTCTCGAGATGCCTCAGATGTTAAAAGGAAAGTGTATGAATTTTCAATTCTCTGAAAAAAGTGTGGGATAGCGCAATTATTGAGCTAGTGGCACTTTTTACCTAGCCTCAGGAGCACCAATCCCAGGATTTAACCCTTTGCATGGTTTGCTGGTGCCAGGGTCACCAAGAAAGTCACCTCACACAGGCACTGGGCAGAATAATTTATTACCCACATAGAAAAGAAGCAGAATATGATCATCTTCAGCAGTGACTGTCAGTTCCCATGACCAGTGTGCCCTGCCGCATTGTCATCATGGGGACATGGTCAGTGGGAAACCCTCTTGTGCCTCAAATGAAGGAGCCTGTTCTCTCAATGCCAGGAACAAGTACAATAGTGGAGATGGCCATTTGTCATATGACTCACATGCTTAAACAGAACAAAAGAGTCCATGTCCAGCCCAAGATAGAGAAAGGTTGTCCCAAACAGGTTGTCCCAAACAAGGTGATATGCACACACAGTCTGTGAAGTTTTATTTCGTGTTATAGATTTTTTCATTCTTTTTCTTTCCCTTCCCCTTCCTCCCTTCCTTTCTTCCTTTTTTTCTTTCTTTCTCTCTTCCTTTTCTTTCTTTGTTACTTCCTTTATTTTATTTTACCACTATAACCTCTAATAAGTTATTAATATTCATTTATTTTATATCTCTTAGCCTCCTAGAAAAGTGTGTCTTCCTCTAAAAGTGTCTTTCCCCAAAGATTATCTTCTTATGAAACTTGATATGTCCTAGAATGTCTTCAAAGGAATCTCATATATACATCTCCTTATCTCCTTCTAAGGAAATGTTCCAGGCTTAAGGCCACTCTTATGCCACTGTGTGATGGGCAAGGAGCTAGTCGAGACTGCCTTTCACAAAAGGAAAGCAGTCTTGACTTCGTATTTTAAGGGAGAAACAACACAGGAATGAAGTGGTCATCTGTGATGGCTCCGTGATGCTGAAGTATTAACAGGTGCAGTTTAAATGTGACTTTCAGTAAAGGAAGAACTGATCCCAGAGTGTAGCAATGACAAAGGAAGTGGTAGGGAAAGTTTTGCAGACAAAGTCTGGCAAGCTGGTGAGAGGACAGTGCAACAAAGTAACTCAAGTGAGTGATGTAGTTTCAATATGTGTTGCCTCCAAATCCCCTGTTGAAATTTGATCCCCACTCTCCCAGGTGGGGCCTGGTGGGAGGTGTTTGGATCAAGGGGGCATATCCCTCATGAATGGCTTCCTGCTGTTCTCTCAGTAATGAATGAGTTCTTGCTCTGTTAGTTCCCACAAGATCTGGCTGTTAAAGAGCCTGGAACCTTCCTCCCTTCTCTCTCTTGCTTCATTCCTTTCACAATGTGATGCCAGCTCCCCCTTGCTTTCTGCCATGAACCAAAGTTTCCTGAAGCCCTCACCAGAAGCAGATGTTGGCACCTTGCTTCTTGTACTACAGCCTGTAGAACTGTGAAACAAATAAGCCACTCTTCTTTATAAATTACCCAGCCTCAGATATTTCTTTATAGTAATGCAAAACAGATGAAGACAGGCAGTTTGTAGAACTTCAGCTTTCTGCTCTGAAACCACAGCCCCCTTTAAATCTACTGATATGCCCATCTAGTCTGTCCATGGGAGCAGACGAGCAAACTCATCCCAAAGTGGTATTTTTTTAAAAAATGTATGAATTAATGACACAAGGCACTGGCAAATGGCAAAGCATTCCTGCTCATTGCAAACTGATGCCAGCCTGAAATCACTGATATGTCTGAACCAGTGATTTGTAAAAACTGATTATCAGCTCTCCTGAGACTTTTGTGGAACAGTGTTTTCACAAAGAAAACCAAGTATTGAATAGCTCATTATGAAAAAAGCAGGAACTCAATAATAACATCACTAGATGAACGAATATAAATCTTTAATAAAAATCAAATTTTGGCATTGTCAAAATACAAGGTCAAGCATTTAAGTTTGTGAACTCATCCTAGAAAAATTGCTATATACTTCATTGCTGAATATCACTATGCTCACCTTTGAAGTACTCCCTATGGGAAGTTACACACTGATACCAGCACTTAGTCCACCTATCGAAGAAATTTTGGAACACTTTTTTCTGGAGAGCTATTATCGTATTACCCTTGATGTCCTGAGTGTCATAAAATGTCTTCCTTTCAATATTTACTTTATCTTTGGGTAAGGAAAAACTTAATTGGGGGCCAAATAAGTGAGTGGGGGGGGTTCCAACACAGTTATTTGTACAGTGCTGCCAGCATAAGTACATGGTAGCTAGTTCGTGAACTTAATTGTCAGAGCTTAACAAGTGATGACAACAGCTCTGATGACCGTTCCTGCAAAAGAGTTCCAAAATTTATTTGGTGGGTGGACTAGACTTCAGCATCAGTGCATAGCTTCCCAAGGGAAGTACTTCAAAGGTGACCATAGTGATATTCAGCAATAAGGTATGTAGCACTTTTTTTTAGGATGGTTCGCAATCTAATTGTTGGACCTCATATAATAAATATCCCAAGGAAAAATTGTGTGTTACATTAAGGAGGACATGCAGCTAAAATAAAGGATTCAGTGGAAATGCCTGATATTAGAAATGCTACTTTTAAAAAAAGAACCCATTGAGTTGGAAAATTGCAATATGGATATACTCATATAACACATTAGTGAAATGAAAGAATACACTTAGGAAATCTCTCAAAAATCAGTATGAAGAAATAAGTCCATGATACAAAAGTATCCATGTGTACTTTTAGAGATATACAGAGCAAAAGGGAAAAAGAACAAGAGAGAGAGAGTAGTAGCATAAAGTACAGGTGTGAATATAATTCCAAAAGAGGAGGGAATAAGTAAGTGGGAGAAAGAGAACTTGAAGAAATAATTACAGAGACTTTAACACTATTAAATAAGAAAGAAAAGTCTGGGCAACCTCTTTTGTTTCCCTCCCACTGTGAGAGCTTTTCTGCCCTCTCAATAAATTCTGCTTTCTTAAAAGAAAAGAAAAGAAAACAAAAGAAAAGTCTTAGAAAGCATGTGAATTGCAAAATAGAAAACAGTTAAGTATAAGGTCAACAAGGGCAGATAAAATAAAAATAGAGATTCTGATAATTAGACTCAGATCAGTTACAAAGAGCAACATCAATACTTAAGGTAACTAAATAATAACTTCTATTGTCAAATAAGTGAAAACATAATATTGATCCTAGTATTTCATATAAGCAAAAATATATTTATGTATAAGAGATCTTTCATTTTATTTGAATTGGAGTCTCTTTTAATACATTCTAGGACATATAAAGTTTCAAAAGTTTTACTATAAAAATATAAACTTTAGGAAGAACACTTTTAGAGGATGATTTGCACTAAGAAGGTAAACATATCTAGAGGAAACTAAGAGATACAATGTAAGTGAATATTAACAAATAATATATTAAATTCATTGTGATAAAATGCTATTTTAAAGTAAGGAAGGAGGAAAGAAAGAGAGAGAAAGAAAGAAAGAAAGAAAGAAAGAAAGAAAGAAAGAAAGAAAGAAAGAAAGAAAGAAAGAAAGAAAGAAAAAGAAAGAAAGAAAGAAAAAAGAAAGAAAGAAAGAAAGGGGAGGAGAAAAGGAAACCAAGCAGAAGAGGGAAAGGAGGGAAAGAGAAGAAAACATCCAGGCCAGTCCCAGTGGCTCACACCTGTAATCCCAGCACTTTGGGAGACTGAGGAGGGAGGATAACTTGAGTCCAGGAGTTTGAGACCAGCTAGGCAACAAAATGAGAACTTGTGTCTCAAAAAAATCAGAAAAAATAACTTAGCCAGACGTGATGGTACACTCCCGTTGTAGTTCCTGCTACTCATGAGGCTGAGGCAGAAAGATTGCCTAAACCCAAGAGGTTGAGGCTGCAATGAGCTGTGATCTGTGGTACTACTGCAATCCAGCCTGCATGACAGAGTAAGACCTTGACTCAAAATTAAAAAGAAAAGAAAAGAAAAGAGATTCTATAACAAGAAATAAAACTTTACACATATTAACATGGCCAGCTTGGTTTGTAGGCTATATCAGAGAAAGTTGGTAGCATTTTATCATTATTTTTCTATTTTGGTTTGTAAAAAAGTTTAAAATATTCACAAAGTCAATAAATTATATGAGAAAATAAACATAATTATGGGTATTAAAATTTGCCATGGTGAGTAAAAGATTCACCCATATGCAGTCCTAAAAAAGAGTGCAAGTAACAAACTATTTGCAAGTACAGCAAAATGGGTATACCAAATAAACCCTTGCCATTTCTAGTAAGGGTAGCCTTCCAAAAGATAAACACGAAAGGCTCCGAACAGCAATCTAGAGGAACTGAAGAGTGAACAAAAGCATGAAGATATGGAAAGATATGGAAGATATGGAAGATAGGGTTCAAATTGGAAAGAAAGTACTGGTGCAAGATGCATTTTCTGTTTTATGGTTAGCCATAGAAGGCCAAAGTATAGTCACAGGATGATTGAAAGTCTGAAAGAATGTTTTGCTAGAAAAAAAGTCTTTCTGGCTTGAAGAGCCAGATGATCAAATTTGGGGCAACCCACAGGCACTGAAAGTGAAGAAGGAACCCTGGCAAAGAGACCAGAACAGTTGATAATCTATGTATAAACTGTGACCACATTTCTGCCTGTGGTATGGCTGACTGAAAACAGTTCAACCAGAGATAACATGAGCTGAACTGATGTTTGTCCTGCTGCTCAAGAGACAGGCTTTCAGTCTGAGTCCAACCAGGTTATTTTCCTTCTAAAAGAAAAATATCAAAAGTCTTCAGAGAATATGCAATTTCTATATAACAGCTAAAAAATGTTTATCACATGGAGGTAAAGAGTGGAATGATAAATACCAGAAACTGGGAAGGGTGGTTGGGGAGAGAGTGAAGAGAGATTGCTTAATGGGTACCAACATGCAGCTGATAGAAGGAATATGTTCGATAGCAAAGTAGATTCTAATGTTCAATAGCAAAGTAGGTGACTAGTTAAAAACAAGGTATTAAGCCGGGCTCTGTGGTGGCTCAGCCTGTAATCCCGCGCCTTTGGGAGGCTGAGGTGAGTGGATTGCCTGAGCCCGCGGGTTCGAGACCCGCCTGGGCAGCGAGACCTCACCTCTACAATAAAATCAAAAAAATCAGCCGGGCGTGGTAGCGCACGCCTGTAATTCCGGCTACTCGGAAGGCTGAGGCGGAAGGATCGCAGGAGCCCAGCAGGTCGAGGCTGTGGTGGCCGGGAGCGGCCACTGCACTCCAGTCTGGGCAACAGAGTGAGACTCCAACTCAAAAAAAACCCCCAAAAAACAAAACAACAACAAAAAACAATGTATTGATTTTCCAAAATGCCTAGAAGAGAACCCTTGAAGTGTACCCAACACCTAGAAACTATAAATACTCAGGCAATGGATACCAAACATACTCCAATTTAATTATTACACACGTTATATGTGTAACAAAATTTCACAGGTACCCATAAATATGTACAAATATAATGTATCAAAAAATTCTCCAGAGTACTGTGACAGATTCTGGAGCTTTCACAAGACATTCCTAATGTCCAGGATACAATCCAAATTACTCAACATAGAAGGAAGTAGGGAAATATGTCCTATTCCTAAGGGAAAAAACAGCCAACCACAAACAATATGTAAATACTCCAGATTTAAAATTGAAATATTAAAGAATCTATTATTACTACATTCAATTTTTAAAAGTACTTGAATTTATTTAAAAAATGGAAAAATCAGTAGATAAATATAAATTATGGAGAAACAACAAAACAAAAATTCTAGGACTAAAAAAATACAATATCAGAAAATGCTATACTATGGTATATTTACTGAATAGCTTTATATTTCGCTATAGTGAAAGTCAAGATGGATCCATAGAACTTATTCAATATGAAACAAGATTGAAACCAATAAACAGAACCTCAAGGAACCAGGATGCAATCACAAACATTCCAACATATGCTAGAAGATGCTGTCAGAAAATTACCTCACCTGAAAGAAGGTGTATTGTTAAGAATGTGTTATACAGAATTCAAGACTGGGAAAAGCTCATTTAAGTAGAGACAAATGACAGCAGTTGTCTCTGGCAGAAATAGCAAGATATGGAGTGGGAAGAAGGGTGAGAAAACTTTCCAAGGTAAAGATAATGTTCTTTATCCTGATATAGTTTTGGGGTGAAATAGGTATATGAATTTGCCAAAACTCAGAAAATGTTCAATTAACATTTTTGTCCATTATCTTAAAAATACTACATCAAATAAAAAAAAAAGACATATATTAAACTCTAGGTAATGATATGCATATGATACATCTAATGTACTAATGCCTGTGGTGCACTTTGAAATGACCCCAATATGATAGATTAATGGATTGATAAAGGAATAAATGATGTCATATTAATATCTGAAACTGGTATGGATATTCACGGTAAAGTTTCTATAACTTTGCTGCACATTTGAAATTCTTTATAATAAATGTTGAGTGAGAAAAGTGAGAAAGAAATAATAAATTATGTACTATAATTTTTTGTGCAAATTAAAAGTGTAAGAAAATTACATGTTAAGCAGCAATAATAAGAAATATGAAACAGATTTGTGTATGTGTTTATGACGGGGAGGAGCAAAAGAAGAGAGTTGAGATGATAAAGGGAAAAAAGTAAATTTCTTTATGCAATTAAAGATGACCCATGCTATAAGGGGCATTGATGACTCAGAGGGGATGAAGTGATTAAAAAACACCTATTGGGCGCAGTGTGCACAGGTAGGAGTGTGGGTACACTTAAAGCCCAGTCCTCTTCCCACTACATGACGCAACCATATAACCAAAAGCTATTTGTACACGCGAAACTATTGAAAAAAGATTTTTAAAAGGAATAAAACATCCCACTCTTGCCTGGAGGAAGTCAGACAGAAAAGCAACAAAATAACAACAACAATAATAAAAATACAAAAATGGAAATAAGAATATATGAAGGAAAAATAGTATTTTTTTTTTTTTTGAGTTGGAGTCTCACTCTGTCACCCAGACTGGCGTGCAGTGGCCACTCCCGGCCACCGCAGCCTTGACCTGCTGGGCTCTGGTGATCCTTCCACCTTAGCCTCCTAAGTAGCCAGAACTATAGGCGCATGCTACCATGCTTGGCTAATTTTTGATTTATTGTAGAGATGAGGTCTCGCCAAGTTGCCCAGGCGGGTCTCAAACCCGCAGGCTCAGGCAATCCACTCACTTCAGCCTCCCAAAGCGCAGGATTACAGGCTGAGCCACCGAGCCCGGCTGTAAATTTTTTTAATGCAATTAGAGATACTCCATGACAAAGAATGTCATGACACGACAAGAATGTGTGATTAGATCAACTATCTGCATCTGAGGTCCAAAATACTAAATAATGTTTGTAAAACCACTGAGAAATAATGTCGAATAAAGCAACATCACATATGTAGTTGGTTGGTCTAAATTAGCATGGCTTAAAATGACTGACTTCAGTATTTTGTTACTAACTGTATCTCACAACTGGCTACCTCCATAGTGGTTCAGTTCTAATTAAAAGCATTTATATCTCCATGTTTGCCTTATATTAAATAGTGTTACAAAAATTGTGATTTTTTTTCTAATAAAATACCAATATGCTATCCTGTGTGCTAGGTGACTTTTGTACAATGACTGAACTGCTGAATTCTAATTGTTTTTATGTGTAGAATGAGAGGAGCAGGGTTGAGGTTGAATACTTTCTCAATTCTTGTTTTTTTTTCCAAGCTGCCTCTTTTTCTGGGAGGCATTAAAACAAACTAAGCACAAAAGTTTTGAAGTCATTCAGTTTCTAATTCCACCTCTGAAACATACTCGTGATATGACTCCATTTCACACAGCTTTCTTATCTGTAAAATGAAGCAAAAAATAATGCAGGCTAGAGTAGTGGCAAAGATTAAATAAGAATATAGGTAAGACACTTAGTAGTATATAGTATATCTTCAACAAACATTTTTGATTAATAGAAATTTCCATATAGATTTTATCTGTGAATATTGTTCTCAGATCATCAAAAACTCTTGTGAGACTTTTAACTCATGCCTGGTCTGAACATGCCATGGAGAACTCAATAAACACTTGGTGTTAGCAGCTCATTAGGTATAATTTTTCTCCTGCTTCTTGTAAGTGGAACCCTTGTTCTGATTCACCTGACAGATGCTGAACTCCCAAAGAGAGGCTTGTTAAACATCCAGCCAACTGGAGCATTTTTTAGTTCCAACTTCAAATGTACACATCAAACAAGCATATATTTCATAAGGAGCTCAAAGCATTTGTTAGTAGTCACTGTCGCTGGAGTTCTAGAGCAATCTTTCTGCCAAAACTAACTCATGCTGTCTCAAACCTCTGCCCCAATCCCTGTATGTTTCCTTCTCTCTTAATTTTTTTATTTTACATTTTTCTTAATTTCGTTTGGTAAATGGTAAACTTTATGTGGGTTTTCTTTTTTCTTTCTTTCTTTTCTTTTCCCTAGTGTTTTGAGAGTGTTGACTAGAAAGTGACAGCTAGGCACTGGATGCCAAGATTTTTTTTTTTCTTTTTTCAGTTTTATTGTGGAGTCTGGTTCTGCAATGCTAGATAGACCCTAGTTCATCACTCATCCTCCATGTTCTTAATGATCTTTATGCCCATCTTTGAACAGCAGTCCTGTTGTGATCAGGCCCTCAAAACAGAGACTTTTGTTCCCAACTGACACTTTTGTGCAAGATACAGGGGTCATTGTTATATCCTCTTTTCGCTACTAGAGCAGCACTGTAAGTCACAATTGATGATGGCACTACCCTCTGTGATCTGATATAATTCACTGTGAAACTACTATCCCTTTTTGACACTTAAGCTTTATTTGCCAATTTGCAAATCTACTTACAGACCATCAAACCATGGGGTCAAGCAGTTATTCATATTTTAGCATGACATTGTGTAATCTCTAATGTAACTACTCTCTATATGATTTAAGAAGGTAGCCTGAGGACACATGCATACTCTAACAATAAACAATTAGATAGAAAGAATTTTGAGCACAAATGGTGTGATTTTAAGGACCTAAGACAGTCCTATCCTTTTCTTTCTATCCTAAATGTTAATACTCCAAATTACTTTAACAAGTAGAAAAAGTATTTTATTCCACTATTCATTTTTATCGTACTGTTAGAGGTTAGTATTTAAAGCAAATACCTATGAGTTAACGAAGATGCATTGAGCTAAGCTACTATGTATACTAGGCTGGATAATGTTCCCTTTCACCACCCCCAAATTTATGTCCTGCCTGAAACCTTAGAATGTGATTTTATTTGGAAACAGGTTCATTGCAGATATAATTAATTAAGATGAGGTCACGCTGTCATAGGGTAGGCCCTTAATCTAATACAACTGGTATCCTTTTTTTTTTTTTTTTTGAGTTGAGTCTCACTCCGTCGCCCAGACTGGAGTGCAGTGGCCGCTCCCGGCCACCGCAGCCTCAACCTGCTGGGCTCCGGCGATCCTGCCGCCTCAGGCTTCCGAGTAGCCGGAATTACAGGCATGCGCTACCATGCCCGGCTGATTTTTTGATTTATTGTAGAGATGAGGTCTCGCTGCCCAGGCGGGTCTCGAACCCGCGGGCTCAGGCAATCCACTCATTTCAGCCTCCCGAAGGCGCGGGATTACAGGCTGAGCCACGGAACCCGGCTTGGAATCCTTTTAAGAAGACAGAAGAGACACAGAGACAGCAGCATACTGGGAGAACATGTGACAACGGAGGTAGAAACCGAAGTGATGTACCTTCAAGTCAAGGAATGCAGTCATCACTGGTCATCCTGGAAGCTAAAAGAAAGGGAGGGAGCAGACTGTCCCTTAAATCTTTCAGTGAGAGCAGACTCCTGCCTGACACCTCAATTTAGGACTTCTAGCATCCAGAGCTGTGAAGCAATACATTCATGTTGTTTGAAGCTACTGATTTTGTGGAAATTTGTTAAGGCTGCCCTAGGAAATATAGCTCTATTGTACGTTGACAACATAAGGGCACTGAACCATGGGTAAAGGAGAAGAAAGGAATAGAAACAGTGAAAAATAGCCCTTATCCTTTGCTTAGTAGCTTACCAAAGCCTGTTAGAACTGCAGAGATTCTAAACATTAAGAATGAGATCTCTACCTTCCTGTTCCTTCATTTTTTATCATCTCTGCTTCTCCATTCTCATGTAAGCACTATAGCCTCTATCTATGTACTGTGAAGATCATTTTTTGCTATGTTTTAAGAGCAACTTTTTTTTATCTCTCTGCAATTTTTCAAGCTATCCAATATAACTGTCTCCAGGGTCATATTGGTTAGTAAAACCTTTAGTACAAAAGAACATTCTTTGTTTAGTAATTGTCAAGAATTTGAATAAAATAATACCTAAAATTATTGTGGATGTGACCTTTAGAAGCAACCATTTTCTTTGGCCATTTTGAGGTAGACAGTGCCAGTTAAGATATTTTGATATAGCCTAGAAAACCAAAGCTTGATATGCTTGATCTTTAACTCTTTTAATGATCATAAGAGTCAAGCTCATTCCTACCCTGAGTCTTTTCCTAGTCCTGATTTTCCCCAATCTATCAATGTTCACAATCAGATGGTAACACAAGATTGGAATCAAGACTGGATAAGGGACAATACCTCTGGTGAATTGTCAATCATAGATATAGTCAGGCTTGAATGAGCATCAGAGATAAAACACAAAAATATTGAGTCCAATGTTTCATTTTTTCATACTTTTAAGTATATTTCTCACAAAAAAGTGAGATATATTTTTAAAGACACAGTTTAGCAAGAAAAGGGTTACAGAGAAGTCAAGTTTCTATATTTATAGAACATATGTTTTATTTCTATACAAAAATGTCATCTAAGTTATCATTTCTAACACACCCGTTTATCTCATCACTCTCCAATATACTTTCTTAGACACCACACTAATTATTACTGCAAATAACTCTATTTCCTTGAATTACATGATTGGCATTCTGAGGACAAGGACAATCTCATTCTCTTTTGGTATTTATCAGAGTCCAGGAAATTTAGGTGTTTAATAAATATTATTTGATTTTATCAAATCATTAAAAAATTAAGAAAAGACTTCCAAGCAAAATGTGTTAGGGCTTTAACCAGAGAACATTACTTCTGTATTGTTTGAACACTTTACAATAAGTATATTTTATATTTTATATATTTTGACATAAAATGAGAAGAAATATAATAAAATTTTTAAAAGTTAGGACCAAAATCTTTCCATGTCAACTCACTGGATTCTTTTCCTTTTCCTTTTTTTTTTTAAATGAGAAAGCAGGTTTATTGAGAGGAAAGAAAAGCTCCCAGAGTGGGAGGGGACCCGAAGTTGTCACTTCACTGGATTCTTAAATATTCAACTTTCTAGACTTTGAGTTACACTAGAAATGTGTAGAAAGAAAAGGAAGGAAGGAAGGAAGGAATTAAGGAAGGAAGGAAGGAAGGAAGGAAGGAAGGAAGGAAGGAAGGAAGGAAGGAAGACATGAAGGGAAAGAGGGAGGGAAAGGGAGATGGAGGAAGAAAAAATTGGAAGATGCCTCAGGATAGATTAGCTGTTTTATATTTGGTTTATCATATAATCATAAACTAGAAATTTAATTTTATAATATTTGTGTGACCCAGATACATAAGCATATTTAAATGTACTGTCTTAAATTGTAATTTGAATTACTTGTGCAGTTGCCGAATATCACAATTTCACTTGTATTCATGGAGACAGTCAAAAAAGCATCCATAATGCATCCATAAAATGAGTCAATGGTCTCCCTGAAGCAACTCTAATAGGTATCTAGAGTAATTAGTAACCATCCCTAATTGACTGACTCTTAATTGTATACTAGTTTTATTATTCAGGAGGTGCAGATGGCACAGATGATGTAGCCCAGTTTAACAATTACATGTCCTAGTCACATGGCATGGATTTGAAGAGACAATGCCAGCATTGAAAACAAATCCAAAACAGACAATTTGATCAGTACTGAAATACTTAGGGATTATGTGAGTTAAGCTATAATTTGTGCATTTTGCTGATTGTTAAAAAAATAGGGATTTGAATTGAAAGAGGTGGAATCTTGCACTTAATGAAGGTGTAGTGATGTAGATCCTTGTAGTAGGAAACTCAGTAGGAAACTTAGATAAAAATAGCTATTTGTCCTCTTATATTAGAGTAGTAAAGATGAGTGAATGAATGTGACTTTTTGGTGAATGAATGTGTTTTATCCTCTGTTGACTGAATATCTTACTATTTCTTCACGAATAGACTGTATTCACAAGATTTTTAGCTTTGGTTTTAAGTTGTGTTGAAAAGGCACTATCCCTATTCATGCTAGATCTGATCCAAGATCCCATGACAAGGAAATCATGCCAAGCAAGAAGTGCTACAGAATGTTTATTTTGAGATAAAAATCCCACAACAATGATGCCTTTTCCACTGTCTCCATAACATTTTGTCTGCTCCCGTAGAATGAAGAAGATATAAGAACAATGAGAATGTAGCGTTTTGTCTTTTTTTGCTATCTCCAGTGACACATATTTGGTTAGAGGCAACATTTCACTAAAGTTTTTATCTCCTTGGCATTATCAATTCATTGTTCCATAGTCATTTTTTCTAAAATTTCAAACACAAAGATTTCTGATATTAAGGTGATATTTATATTTTAGTTTCTTCAATTTCATTTCTAAAACTAGCTTAGAAATCCTGAAACCCCTGGTTCCTGCATATTTAACTGTAAATTTGCTGGCATTTTACATTTGTACAAATAGTAGTGAGCATAAAATGATATACGTGGGTGCCAGAAAAAGTATACACATTTTAAGAGATGTTATCTATGTATTACTTTTCAAAGTTGAATTGAATTACAGTAGCAATGTGTAGCATGACATTTGTTCAACCGAGCTTCCATCATTTTCTTTGCCCTGCCTCTTGCATAATGCTGCTATAAACCAAACTTGGTTATGCTTGGTCTTTAACTCTTTTAGTAGTCACAAGAGTCAAGCTCATTCCTACCCTGAGTCTTTTCCTATTCCCGACTTTCCCCAATCCATCAGTGTCCTCAACCAGATGATAACATAGGATTGGAATCAAGACTGGATAAGGGACAACGCCCTGTTGAGTTGTCAGTCATGGATACAATCAGGCTGGAATGAGCATCAGATATAAAATACAAAAATATTTAATCAATATTTAATCAATATTTTCATTTGATTAATGCCATCTTTTAAGCAAATGTCATACTTAAAATGTGAATACTTTTTTCTCTCTCATATATGTTAATATTTGTGGTGTGTGTGTGTGTGTGTGTGTGTGTGTGTGCATGTGTGTGTGTTTACTGGTGGGAGTGAGAAAGTAGGTGGCTAGTGACCTGCTATACTCTGGAATGTGAGTGCAGAGAAAATAATGGAATCCCTGCCTATGGACAACTTCCAAAGGGTGACTTAGAATTTCTGCTTTTACAAGAGGTTTAGATGCAATTTCATCTGTGGGTTATAATAACACCTCTCATTCCGTTTTCTCTTTCTTTAACCTTCCTTCCTTTCTGCCTCCTTCCCTCCCGCCATCCCTCCCTTCTGTCTTTCTTTCCTCTTTGCCACTCTCCCTCTTTCTCTCTTTAATCTTCTTATTCTATTAATCTAGAATTCTAAAAGTTCTATAGCCTTATTTATTTTAACATCAAATTTAGAATGATAGAAGAAGTTTTATTTTGATTTCTGTAACCTTTCATGAAATCTTACAGAAACTCTGATGGTCTTATAAAAATTATAGAAAGAGTGAGTCATAAAGTTTTCAAATATTGCTTCTTGTTTCATTTATCATTATTTTCAGCAACACCCTCACTGACTTTATCAATGTTTTCTGAAGTCTGAAAAAGTTCTGTCTTCCTAGTAAATATTGTGTTCACTTTTCAAATGAAAGTAATCGTTCCTCTTATCTAAAAGAGAATGTATAAAAAATTTTAAAACTTATTCTTTGTACTTTGTTTTTATTTTTATGTATGTACTAGCCTTACTTCTGCTACTACATTAGGGCTCACAGATGTAAATACTGTCAGGTGCCCGCCTGTAAATGAATGAAGTATCCAGTACAGGCAACAAGAAGTGATGAGGGCTGTAGAAACTGAAAACCACAGATTCAACCAAAATCAAATTGTGTTAAAATGCTCCCCTGGATCAAAAAACTATGTTATCTCTCAGTCTCAGTCTGTAAGTTAGCATTGTATATTACTGTAAATATCCTCTACCATAATATAGCATATGTATTGACCAACTTTAGATATAGTCATACATTTGCATACTAACCAAATAATATGTTAATTATTTGAATTAACAAAGTATTCATTATTGTCTCAGATACTTCTCTTTTTGTTCTGTAATATTGTTCATCTCATATTTTAACTGTTTATTCACAGGACTGTTTCCCCAAGTTGGGTGCAAGTTTACTGAAGGAGGTAAGGGAGAGGATTATGGCATAGTAATAATGTTTGTATTTCCAGCATGGCATTTGATATGGAGAAAAACTCCATAAACATTTGGTGATAGTCTAAAAAAAATGAAGAAAGAGAATTCTAAAGTAAGGACTATCATGAAGTAGAAATTTCAGAGGATTTGATTTTAGTCATGAGTATCTATGCAAAATCTTGAGCTAGATGTTAGGGAAATATAAATACAGAGATACATAGTTCTAACATTTTCTTTATAAAAATCAGAATATATTGTGGCATTATCTGTGTGGGCCTATGTATCTTTATCTTCTAAAAATAAAAATGTGATAGTGATGGAGAAGAATGGGCTAAATAATTTCAAATATCTTTTCCAGCCTGTAAGTCCAATAAGAAAGCCTAAGACTAGCAGACATCAACATATATATTTGCTATTTTTCTAACTTTTCATTTTGAAATGAATTCAAATTTACAGAAAAGTCTCACAAACAATGAAAATTTTCTTATATAACCTTCACTCAGATTCTCTAAATGTTACAATTTCATCACATTTGCAATCTCTTGCTCCACGTCATTAATGATGTGAAATTAGGTGTAAGTGAAATATTTATAATGTAAGATGGTGCTTACTTTGACTCACAGATGTCGTAAACATCAATTAGCCTGAATAATAACATAAATGACCCTTCAAAAACATAGACAGGCATAATCAAATGAGGTTTGATTTAAAAGTTAAAAACCAATCTGAATTACTTGAGACCCAATTATCCAGGAAACTGGATACAAGTCAATCTAGTTTCTACAAAGCAGATGGCAAATAATTTGTGTTTGCAAAGCGACAACAAAGTTAACAGAAAATAATTTGCTTTATTAAAATTGTTAAAAACAAACTATTGCTAAAGCAATATTTACATAAATATTCATTTTGGGAAAGTGTGTTTGAAAGTACATTTCAAACTTATCTGCCATCTCCTCACATTTAGCATAAGATGATTTCTTCCCAGAATTTTAACATCATTGTTTATAAGAAAAAATATTAATCACTGTTATTATTTTGAAGAGTTATTTGGAGAACTGTTTCAAATCTTTGAAACTATGAGTTTTACAGTCAGAATCAAGTTTTAGGAAATTTGATTGAGTACTTGTATTAACCTGGGCTCTCTGGAGAAAGAACCATTAGGAGATTTGCATATATACACAACTTGTATGAAGATATTTGCTATAAAGCATTGTTCCACTTGATTGTGGAGCCTAGGAAATCCCAGATCTGTGTTCAGCAAATTGGGGACTGAGAAGAACCACGAGTACCGTTTCAGTCCATGTCCGAAGTTTTGAGAACCAAGAGAGTCAATGTTGTAAATTTTAGTCTGAGTCAAGATCTGAAAGCAGGGGAATAACATTGTTTCCCCTTGAAGACAGGCAGAGAGAATTTTTTCTTACTCAGTCTTTTATTCTATTTAGGCCTTCAAATAATTGGATGAGCCTCATCCACATTGGTAAGAAACACTCTCACAGACACACCTAGAAATAATGCTTGATCAATCTGGGTATCCTGTGGATCAGATAAGCTGAGACATAAAATCAATCATCCAATTTGTGTTCAATATTTATTTGGAATGAGAGGGAGAAAATATTTGGAAGCTTGTGAAGTTGGAATTCCATTAAAATGGAACTATCTTACAAATTTTCCAAAAGAGCATTCACAAATTGGAGGAGAGTTTTTGCTGAACCTCAAATTTTGTGAGTCATTTTACCCGAAGTTATGGCTAATGTTTCTTTTAGCCCTTTGGATTGCTAAAAGAAAGAGTAGAGAAAGAGATGAGGTAGTCTGAGATGGGTCTTCGTGGGTTTCACCACATTTAATGCATGGGCAGGTACAAGCTCCTGGGCAAACAAAAGACATTGTTAAGAAAGAATACTCACTTTTCCAGCTTCCTTAGGTGATTTGTTAGGTCGTTGTGATTTTTTTCATTTTTTTCATATGTGTTCATACAGACATGAATTCCCCTCTTATTACTGCTTTCGTGGCATTCCAGAGGTTTTGGCAAGAAGTTTTTCATTTTCATTTGCTTCCAGAAATCTTTTAATTTCTGTTTTGATTTTGATTTTGGTGTTAACCCAAAAGTTGTTTAGCATCATGCTGTTTAGTGTCCATGTCTTTGTGGGTTTTGGGGGAACTTTGTTGGTGTTGATATTTATTTTTACTCCACTGTGGTCTGAGAAGACGCATGGCAGTATTTCAATCTTAGGAAATTTGTTTATGCTTAATTTATGGTTGAGGATGTGGTCAATTTAGAGTACGTTCCATGTGGTGATGAGTAGAATGTATATTCCATGGTTGTTGGGTGGAGTGTTCTGTAGGTATCAATTAAGTCCATTTGGTCAAATGTCACACTGAGGTTTTGGATCTCCTTGTTGAATTTTGTCTTGATGATCTGTCTTGGGTTATTAGTGAGGCATTAAAGTCCCCAGCTATGATAGTGTTAGAGTCAATATCTTTTTTTAGTTTACCTAGAAGCTGCTTTGAGAAAATTGGTATTCATATGTTGTGTGCATATATGTTTAGGATGGATATTTCTTGTTGATGGATTGAAACTTTTATCATTATGTAGTGACCTTCATATCTTTTTTAAAAAAAATGTTGATAGCTTACAAGGTATTTTTTCTGATATTAAGATCGCAACGCCTGTTTTCTTTTGTGTTCCTTTCACCTGAAAATTTCCTGATCAAAACCCCAAGTGCCCATGCCATAAGAGATAAGATAGATACGCAAGACCTAATCAAACTGACAAGCTTCTGCAAAGCAAAGAAGCCATCAGGGGAGTGGGAGACAGCCCACAGACTGGGAAAACATATTTGCCAACTGTATATCTGACAAAGATTTAAGATCTAGGATCTACAATTAACTCAAACATGCCAAAAAGAAAACAAACAAATAAACAACCCCATTTCAAAGTGGGCAAAATATATGAACAGACACTTCTCCAACGAAGACATACAAGCAGCCCACAGAAACATGACAAATACTCAGCCTCACCAGCCATCAGAGAAATGCAAATTAAAACCACACTGAGATACCACTAACTCCAGTCAGGATGGTCATCATCAATAACTCAAAAAACAACAGATGATGGAGAAGATGCGGGGAAAAGGGAACACTTTTACACTCTTGGTGAGAGTGTAAACTAGTACAACCTCTGTGGAAAACAGTTTGGTGATTCCAAAAAGATATAAAAATCAGCCTTCCTTATGACCCCGTAATACCACTACTGGGAATATACCCAGAGGAAGGCAAGTCACTCTATAGAAAAGATACATGTACATGCATGTTTATTGCAGCATTATTCACAATAGCAAAAACATGGAACCAACTGTGCTGCCCATTGAAAGAGGACTGGATAAAAAAGAAGTGGTACTTATACACAATGGAATATTATGCAGCCCTAAAGAAGGACAAAATTACGAACTTCACAGCAACTTGGATGGACTTAGAGTCTATAATCCTGACTGATCTATCACAGAAACAAAGAACTGAGTATCACATGTTCTCATTCATAAGCAGACTTTGAACAATTATCGTAATGTAAGAAAGGGATTGACAATAGTGGGAAACTGCCAGGGGAGGAAGTGGGGTGAGATTGGCAGTAGTGGAAAACTGCCAAGGGTCACATCTCATCAACTAGGATACTTGCATAATGAGTATTTGCATACCTAACTGGATTGTACCCTGCATCTTTACAATAAAACATTTAAAATAAGTAAATAAATAAATGAAAGAAAGAATACTGACTTTCAGTATCATAGAGTCAGGCTAGAAGGACATGTCTACTGGTACAGAGGAGTGGGAAACTCTAACTCCCAAGAAAAGTCATTGGGATTGACATGCAAATCTATTCCGATAATCATCTCAGTGTTTGGGTTAGATAGAAAGCAATGGCATCTTCCTACGTTTTTTGGTTTAGTCCTATAGTTTTAAATAATACATTTCAGCTTGGTTTTCAGAGATCTTTCCCTACTTCCTTATGTTAAAATCTAGTTGATTTTGGTGTCTTTATTGCCAAATAGATTTGGGAAAATAAGTAAATCTTGTCAGTGTTGAAATTCATAAAATATACTAAAACTAAAAATTAAATACAAGCAGCTTTTTTGTGTAAGTGGAAAAAGTCTCTGATAAAGAAGAATGGGAGAAAAAAAATACTAAATTCTACATTTCAGTTTCTCTTTTGGCAAAGCCTGGAGTGATTTTAAAGATTGATAAATCACTTTAATATAATAAATATATCAGAATGGCAGCACAAAGAAATATGAAAAAAGTTTCACACAAATACACACACACGCGCGCACGCGCGCGCACACACACACACACACACACACAGAAAGAGGAAAATCAAATCCATTCCAAGTATTCCTGTGAAAGTAAATCGTGTTTATTCTTTATGACTTTTCAATGAGAATCTAAAATAATACATGTGCATTTTTAAGAGAAAAACATGCTTGTGACAATATTCTTGAAAACAGATGTGAAAGATCAATGTATCTGCCTCTTCTGATTTCCCTTGTATGTCATTACTATTTTTTCTTCTGATGTAGTCTTGTACAAGATGGAAAAAAAAAGAATAAATGTTGATTTTTGGAGGCACAGAACCAAACGCAAATACTTGTACTCAAGGTCTGAGTTAATGTGCTTAGCATGATTATGACACTGATAAATTAATGAAGAATTGGCCCACATGTATTTACCTATGTTCAAGTTAATGGAGAATGTTTTTCCACTATCTTTTACAGAATAATAAGTTCTACTTGTCCATGAGACAGCAATAAGACCTATAGATCTCCTTCAAGCAAGACTCACTCTTCCATAATCCCCTCCAGAATATACTCTTCATCATGTTATTTCTAAGTGGATAAATCCTGAAGACAAGAATCGTCTTATAAATGTTAAATTTCTCATGTGAGCAGAAAAAATATGAAGATGTAAGAGGGAATTAGGTATAACTGATTATGATTATATACTTAAAACATTACACTAATCTCTAAGGGACATTTAAAATTTGCCTAAACAAAGTGGCATAATTATTGACTTCGATTTCATAAATTTTAAGAGGGAAGCAAAAGGAAAAATACTTTTCCAATGATTAAAGTATTCATTATTTTTTTTTTCAAAGACCGTGATACAATTCCACAGCACATCATACTTGGTTGAATTACAGAGAAAGGAGAACAGAATAGTAGCTAGGTTGTACATCTTTGAGCCCAAGATGCACAATGCTTCTGTTGGATCAAACAGCTCAGGCTTTCTATATAAATGACATGTGAAGGAGGGCTAAGTATATATAGTTTTCCATGATGATTTTATTTAAGGTATTTTGAGACTTTGGGTTACACTTTATATCTTAAGGAATAAAGATTGAAACTAAAAACAGAAGAAATTGTATTAAATCCATCTTCTAAATATATTCCCAATAAGACTAGTCCCCACCACCTCCATCATCACTAGTATCATAGCCTGAGCCAACATCAGCTCACCTGGGTCACTGCAATTGCAGCCTTTTTAGTCTTTTGATTCTCAACTAAGTACCTTGACTAATACTGTTAAAATATAAATGAGGTCAGGTTACTTTTCTACTCAAAGAATTTCACAGATGTTTCCATTGCTTTCAATGCAGAACACAAAGTTCTTCCAAAGACCCCAAAGACCTTATAATCTGGCTTTTATGACCTTTTGCTTTAGTCAACTATCCATATCCTCTTCTCACACTCCAGCTTGACTATCCTTATGTTGCTTTCCAAAACCTGCAAGAACAACCTTCCTCAAGGTCTTTGCATTTGCTGTTCACCCTGATGACAAAAATTTCCATGGCTACTTCTCCATTTCTTCAAGTTCTCTGCTCAAATGTCATATTTGTAATGACTTCTCTTAACTTCCTTTATGACACTACTGCCTTTCTACCTCCTCCTGCTTTTCTTATACAGCTTATTTTTTCTTACTAGAGAACAGACTGCAAAATGGTGGGAACTTTTGCTTTCCACTGTGATTCTAGCACTTGCAACAGTGCCTGATCTAAGAAGTGCTCAATAGGTATTGAATAGATGAGTAAAGATATTAATGAATGAATGGATAGATAAAGGACTAAAGATATATCTTATATGTTTATTATCTTTACTGAGATGTATACATCTGGCACATTTTACCAAATTGTACTTCACTCATGTCCAACATATTATGTCAATTATACCTTTATAAAGATGTGAAAAGTATTTTTAAAAAATCACATATATCCATGGAAATCATCATGATATCTTCAAGTGGTGACTAGCTAAGTGGATTGGATCTGTTAACTAAGTTACTCATTATTATTTTAATTATATTTTCTATTGAGTCAATTTTGCTCACCAAATTGCTTATATTTTACATAACCACACATATAACAAGATTCTTTGACAATATTCTGACACCACAGAGTTTGATATTATAAAATCTTTTAGACAGTAAGCACAGCTTCTTGTCTTCATTGGTAGTGATAAAAATGGAAGTATGAGAGATACAAAATGAAGTTAGAATATCATGCTAGAACCCCAATAATTTCATTTTTCCTAAAATCAAAGAGAGAAATTTTTTAAAAAATGTGCTGCCCTTACTGGCTTTTCTTTTAAACAGAATATGTTAAAGAGTTTATTCTTTCAAAGAAAAAAATTCTTTGAAACTATTGGAGCTATTGGAGCTTTGAGTAATGTTTATTGCATCCTTTCTGATTCATCAGAAAGAAGAAGATCATTTCTTTATTTCTATTCTTCTGTGCCTCACAATTTATGAGCCTATTCACATATATAACTTGATTTATGTCTCTCTAGGTTTTGAGAAGAGAGCAAGGAGCAAGACAGACACTGTTAGTCTTACTTTTGAATTAAAAACAAGAAAGAAAAAACTAAGACTTGGAGAAATTAATGACTTCCTCACGGTCAAAGAGGTAGTGAGAGGCACTGAAACCGAGAACCTCGATTGCTTTCCCTGATGCAAGGAAACCCTGCCAGTATTATGGTCACGTGTCCCTGTCCTCATCAGACATTCTTAGCAGAAGTTTAGTTTCAGGGCAAAGTGGAAAGATTTAGGAGAGTGACAGTGGCTTATCTTTGTTGACCTGGTTTGTTCATACATAAAATCATTGAAGGCAGAAGAGTTAAAGGCTTGAAATGTAAAATTAAAAGTGGGCACCTTGGCTCAGCACAAGCGCAAACCCTTTACACTGAGACAACAGAGTGGCAGGCAACCAACAAGAACCGCCCAGTCAACATCTTCTGAGAGTAGAAAGATTCAGAAGGCTGCTCGCAACCTTTGTAGATATTTCACCAGGGAGCGTCTAATCATCTGGCTCTCTCAAAACGCTGCTATCCACTGAGGGTTTAAGATCAACTGGAGAAAGGTGAGGACACTTTTTTAGAGAAGAAAACATTTTTATTGTACCTCTCAAGATTCAAAAGCATGACGATAAGTAGAAATAGCAAAACAAATGAAAATCCTATAGTGTTTATAATCTTAATCAGTACTGTACACAGACAAAGACAGACAAGGGTGAATTGCTGAAATCTGTGCCAAGTGATTTTTTTTTTTTTTTGGTCAGGGTCTCACTCTGTTGTCCAGGCTGGAGGAAGCTCTGGAGCTCAAGTGAGCCTCCTTCATCAGCCTCCCAAAGTGCTGGGATTATAGGTGTGAAATATATATGTGCATATATATACCTATTTTATTATATATATATAATATATAAAAATATAGAATATATAAATATATACAAACACAATATTTAAATATGTATTTATATATGAATATATATTATATATAAAATACATACACATAATAAAATAGGTATATGTATAAAATAGGTGTGTATCTGGCAGATGTTTATGAGGTTTTTGTCACTTTGGTTTGTTATGTAACTGTTTCAAGTAGACCAGAATTTGAATAGCATGTAAAAGCAATAAGATGTCTTTTGTAGCAATGTGTTATCATATTATTTCAAGATGGGCAACAACTTTTTAAATATGTATTTTGGGAAATTAGTTTCCTAGAGGATTAATTGGATAAAGATAGATTTACTAGGAGACTTTTATAAAACTTGGTTTCTGTTTTTGCCTCTTCATTTTTGCAATCTTTATTGTTATTATTTTTAATAACTAACAACATTCAACTATCTCTAATATGCTGTTTTCTCTTTTGGAAACAGTAAAAAAATAGGAAAGATGATAAAACATACATACATGTATAGATTTAAAGTTGTAAATGCAGGTAATATAAATTTCCAAACGTTTTCATATTTTAATTTCTTAGCTGCCTAAAATTTATCTATTTTAATAATAAAAGATAAATATTATGTAAGTTGGTGGTGGTATGCTCATTAAAGTACTAAAATTTTTATGTTAAAAATAATCTAGTGTTTCTTCAGCTCAGTTCTACTTGATTTTGAAAGAAACCATTGAAAAACATAAAAACATAAAAAGTTATTTAGTTATTTACATGTGTTTAGTCCTCTAAGCATAATAGAAGAGAAAATTAGTGTTTAGTTGCTAACTGAATTTATTCACCAACAAACCTAGCTGTCCGGGAAAAAAGTTTCATACTCTAAGTGTTCATAATGTGTTCTGTTCTCAATCAGTTATTTAAATCAATAGCACAGAAACACACACCATTTGGGAATACTGAGCATTATTTATCATGATTTTCTATGAAATAATTAGCAATGATATTTTAAATCTAACCTTAAGAGCTTAATGCTAAAATGCTATCTTGTACATACTGAGTGAAATAATATCACCTATAGTATGTCAAAATCACATATTAATAATATTATTATATCCAAGTGCTTCATTTCACCAATACTTTTATTTCTCTTATTCAGTCTTAATTTATTTTCTTCTTTCTCTTCTCCCATCACTTCTCTTTTTTCTTCTATTGTCCTTTGGTTACTGTATACCAATTATGGGCTTAAAAAAAACAAAGGTTTTGAAAAGCAAATAAAGAAAAAGCATACTTTGCTTTTTTTTTTTTTTTTTTTTGAGTTGGAGTCTCATACTGTTGCCCAGACTGGAGTGCAGTGGCATGCTCCCGGCCACCACAGCCTCGACCTGCTGGGCTCCGGCGATCCTTCCGCCTCAGCCTTCCAACTACAGGCGTGCGCTACCACGCCCGGCTAATTTTCTGATTTACTGTAGAGATGAGGTCTTGCCATACTTTGCTTTTGAAGTGTATTTTCCATGCAAAAAATTGCAATATGACTTAATATATGCTGTAAAGGTATCTGGTGCTAATTAAGATTCAGAAAGAAACAACTTTTCCTGTTGGTTGGAATATGGCAGAAAAGGTCCCTTCGCAGAAGTGATGTTTATGTGAACCCTGAAGTGTGAGTAAAAGCTTTACAAGCCAACAGAGAATATGGGAAAGAGAAAATACCAGACAGAGGAAAAGAAAAATAACATATGCAAATGAACTAATCTTGAAATAAATCATGGCTTATTTTGGGAATAATGACTGATTAATCATAATTTTAGAGTGACCTACTTTTTGCCAGGGCGAGCACAGACTATGATCTCTGCAAACCACATACAGTCAAACGCAAGAGTAATTCTGAGAAGGGTCTCCAAATTTCTGCAGAACTTGTGTGGTTAGCCTGGCACACGTGCGTGAACTATTTATTTAATTAGGTTTTAAACAATGATTGGAAATTACCATTTATTCAGCATTCAAATGATACAAATATAAAATGAGGCAAACTATGTTTTATGTTAAATCTATCTCTTATTCCAGCTAGTATCCAAGGTAGATGATTTATCTGCTAGAGCAGGAGTTGTTTAATCAAGGCTGGTGGGCCAAATCTGGGCAACTGTCTGCTTTTGTAAATAATACTTCATGGGAACATAGTCATTTTTATGTTCCCTATGACTACTGCTATGTCAGAGCCGATTTGTAGAAACAGATTGTCTGGAGTGCAAAGCATAAATTATTTGCTATTTGGCCCTTCATAGAAAAAGTTAGCCAATTCCTGCACTAGATAATCTGAAGCAATAATTCTATTTCAGATGTTGTGAGAAGTGAAAAAAAAATTAAAAATATGTTAAAATTATTTAATTTCCATATAATGCATACATCTCTCTTTATATTCGTATGCATATGTTAACTAAATAATTATGCATACACACACATACAAAAACACATACCCACACACCAAGAACTTAGTACTTTTAAATTTCTAGGTTTTAATAATTTTTTAAAACAGGTATCTCTCATTCTATTGAGCATTGCTTTATTGCATTATGCAGATATTGTTTTTTTTTTTTTTTTTACAAATTGAAAGTTTGTGGCAACTCTGCACTGATCAAGTCTATCAGCACCATTTTTCCAACAGAATGTGTTCACATTGAGTTGGCAATTCTTGCAATATTTCAAACATTTTCATTATTATTATATGTTATGGCGATTTGTAATCAGTGATTTTTGATTTTAATATTGTAATTGTTTGAGGATACCATGAACCACACCCATATAAGACAGCAAATTTAATCTATCAATGGTGTGTGTATTCTGGCTGCTCCACTGACTGCCCATTCCCCATCAATGTTTCTTTCCTCAGGTCTCCCTATTCTCTGAGGCACAACAATATTGAAATTAAGTCAGTTAATAATGTTACAGTGACCTCTAAATACTTGAGTAAAAGGAAGAGTTACACATCTCCCACTTTAAATCAAAAGCTAGAAATAATTAAGCTTAGTGAGGAAGCCATGTTGAAAATTGAGGTATGCTGAAAACTGGGTCTCCTATACCAAAGGGTTAACTGAATTGAAATGCAAAGGTAGAGTGCTTGAGGGATATTAACAATGCTACTCCAGTAAGCACAAGAATGATAGGAAAGTGCAAAAGTCCTTGTTTCTGATGTACAGAAAGTGCTAGTGGTCTGGATAGAAGATCAAACCAGCTACAATAGTCTCTTAAGTCAAAGTCTAATACAGAGCAAGGCCCTAACTCTCTTCAAGTCCATGAAGACTGAAGAGAGGTGAGGTGGCTTCTGAAGAAAAGTTTCAGTCTAGCAGAGGTTTGTACACAAGGTTTTAGGAAAGCAGCCATCTCCATAGCTTAAGAGTGCAGGGTCAAGTAGCAAGTGCTAATGTAGAAGCTGCAGAAAGTTATCCAGAAGATTGAACTATGATCATTGATGAAGGTGACTCCACTAAACAACATAGTTCAGTGTATGTGACATAGCCTTCTATTGGAAGACATGCATCTGTAAAGGACAGGCTGAATCTCTTCCTTGAAGCCAATGCTCATTTGTCATTCCAAATTCCAAACACCCTTAAGAATTATGCTAACTCTACTCTGCCTGTGCTGGAACAATAAAGCCTGGATGACAGCAATTTGTTTACAGGATGCTTTACTAAATATTTTAAGCCCACTGTTGAGAACCACTACTCAGAGAAAAGATAACTGTTAAAAGAATAATGCTCATTGATAATGCCTCTATTCACCCAGAGCTCTGATGGAGCGGCACAAAGAGATTAATGTTATTTTTCTGCCAGTTAACACAATGGCCATTCAGCAGTCCATGGATCAAGAAGTAATTTTAACTTTCAAGATCAAGAAGTAATTTTAACTTTCAAGACATTATTTAAGAAGTGCATTTTGTATGGCTTCAGCTTGCATATATGGTAATTTCTCTGATGGATCTCGGCAAAGGAAATTGAAAGTGTTATGAAAATGATTTATCGTTCTAGACGCCATTTAGAGAATTTGTGATTATAAGAGAACGTCAAAATATTAACATTAATAAGAGTTTGGATAAAGCTGATTTCAATCCTCCTGGCTGAATTTGTGGTATTCAAGACTTCAGCAGAGAAAATAATTGGAGATATGATAGAAATAGCAAAAGGACTAGAATTAGAAGTGGAACTTAATGATGTTACTGGATTGCGGCAATCTCAACATAAATATTGAATTAATGAGGAGTTTCTTCTTATGTATCAGCAAAGAAAATGGTTTCCTGGAATGGAATCTACTCCTGGTGAAGATGATGAGAACATTGTCAAAATGGCAGCAAAGGACTTAGAATGTTATATAAACTTAATTTAAAAAGCAGTGGCAGGGTTTGAGTATATAAGTTTCCATTTTAAAAGACATTCTATTGTGGGTCAGATGTTATCAAACACCATAATAATCTTTCATGGACAGAAGAGTCAATCAGTATGACAAACTTCATTGTTGTCTTATTTTCAGAAATTGCCATAGACACTCCAGCCTTCAGCAACCACCACTCTGGTCAATCAGTCGTCATCAACACTGAAGCAAAACCCTCACCCAACAAAAAGATTACAGCTTGCTGAGGGCTCAGATGATCATTAGCATTTTGTAGCTATAAAGTGTTTTTAGTTAAGGTATGCATACCGTCCTGCTAGATATAGTGCTATTGCATACTTGATAGATTATAGCATAGTGCAAGCATTATCTTTATGTGCACTGAGAAACCAAAAATTTCATGTGACTCACTTTTTTCTATATCTGCTTTATTGCAGTGGTCTGGAACAAACCCACAATATTTTTTTTAGGTATCTTGTAGTTGCCTTTTGATAGAGGTTTTTCTTATATTTAAATAGCTTGCAATAAATCTGTAAAAAGAAAATATGATAATATTTCTTCGATGTTTCCTCTGCTGATCTATGTTTTATGTAATTATTATACTTGTTTCTCCTTCATTCTTGCCCATTCTGTTCCTTAATATTATATTGCCTTTGTAACTTATCTAACTATACATCATCCGCTAGCTCAGACCTTGTCTGGGAAATATTTTTACCTATATCCTATTTGAGGGAATTCAGAAACAATTTTTACCAATCATTAAATGTTTGTGGAGCATCTGATGTTGATTGTATCTTAACAATTATGGGGAGAATGAAGGATATTACAAAGTCTCGTTCTTTTCTTCCTCCTTTTTCTTCCTTCTTTTCTTCATTCCTTCCTTCATTCACTAAGTTTAACTTTCATGGATTTCATGTAGTTGACTTTTGTACTGAAAAATATATTTGCCATTTATGAGAGCTAAAAGAAGCAGAAATGTTTAGTGCGTGTTTACTGAGCAACCCAACACTTAATTTCCATAAACTTGTAGCTTCAAAATTAACAAACCATGAAACAAAATTTTGTTCCAAGAATTTTGGGTTATTGTGACTTATTATATATAACGCTAAAGGGAGAAATGGTTTAAGTAGAGATATGTGCCAGCATCTTTATGGAAGAAAAAGCTAGTGATAAACACTGGAAAGATCTCAGCTTGAGAAACTGGGTTGAAAACTCTGAAGTATAAGTTAGATTCTGCTTTATTGACTCATTGGGCTTTAAAGGCAATATGGAAGAGAAATAACATACCTGTATAATATTAATTCAAAAGTAAATATATATTTAGTCAGGGAACAGTGGTTCAAGCCTATAATCCCAGGAGTTTGAGAGGACAAGGCAGGAGAATCGCTTGAGCCCAGGCATTCAAGACCAGCCTGGGTAACATAGAGAGAAATCTCTACTAAAAATTTTAAAAAATTAACCAGATCTGGTGGTGTGTGCTTGTAGTCCCAGCTACTTGGGAGGTTGAGGTGGAAGAATTGCATGAGCCCAGGAGGTTGAGGCTGCCATGAGCTGTGGTCACACCACTGCATTCCAGTCTGGGCAACAGAGTGAGAACTCTACTTAAAAAAAAAATACATACATACATAAAAATTATAATTACTTAATTATAGGTTTATAAATTTTTAAATAAATATATTTATTATGCATCAATTGTATATATTATATATAGAAGAAATTCACCAATATTAAAACATTACATTTTTTGAAATGAGAGATACCTATGAAGGGCCTATGGACATTAATCTGAAATCCAAACTGCTAAGTCATATAAGTGAAGAAATATGTCTTTAAGTCTGTAAGCAGAGCGTCTTAGAGTTGGAGTGAGTTGGGAGTGGTTTCAATGTGGACTTGATAAGGAAGGGAAAGGGGTCCTTGGTTCTCTGTGTTCAACAATGTTGAGTGTGCAGAGGGTGAAGACCTGCCACTGTTCTGAGACTTCCAGACTTAGTCTTTTGATTGTGTTCTCTGTGCAGGACTTCTGGGGTCAGAGATCCAAGTCTAGTCCTTTCAAGCTATTTGTTTTTTACACATTATGCTAACTTCAGGTTTAATGCTACAAGAACAAACAGGTCTGACTATTTCTAGTAAGTCTGGGAAGTCATCAGTATTAAGTGTAAGGTCAAGCGATTTAAAGAGCAATTGTTGCATAAAGCTTTAGGATAATTTTCCATTTATACAATATTCTGGACCAAATTTGAAACTGAAACTATTAAGAGTTCCAGGAAGACCCCTTAATTGAATACAGCGATGAGTTAAATGTGTATCTCAGAAAATAATTACAATGTTATTGATCTGTTGCTTCAAAGTTAAATCATGTGTTATTCACATTTGTATTGTTGACCCATCTGTAAAAACAGAAATTGAAAATGAGCCCTACCCATTAAATGCCAATCACTAATTAGAAAAGTTCTTCAAAACTTATTATTTTTGCTTTGTGTATGATCTATGAACTTCGCTGAGAGTTGTTTCAAGTTCTTCCCAGGCCTCGTAGTAGTGTTGAAAGTCTTAGAGTTTCTCTGCTTGGGATGCAGGCCTACTCCTAAGGGTAAGATGACAAATGTGGCCCAGTTTATCTTCTTTACAGTAAATTAAATTACTGTACTGATAAGCTTTTGCAATGCAGCCCCAGGTCATTAAGATGTTGTATATTTTGGACCAAGTTTAACTCAGCTTTGCACTACAAATTTCCAGTATTTTCTCATCCACAGAAATAAATGCAAAGATTAATTCTCTGCCAACGTTTTTGTTTTGCATTATCTAACAAACCATGTGTATGTTTAGTTTATAACTAAAAAAAGAAGTTATTTTTCTTCATCATTTTCACTTGCATTGTCATTATATCATCGTCTCTGGAAAAAAAAAATGTCCTAGCCCTGACTTGAGCATGAGGCCAACCTACGAACTATAAGAAATGCAAGCTGGGCTCAGTGGCTCAGCCCTATAATCCCGTGCCTTTGGGAGGCTGAGGTGAGTGGATTGCCTGAGTCCGTGGGTTCGAGACCCGCCTGGGCAGCGAGACCTCATCTCTACAATAAATAAAAAAATCAGCCGGGCGTGGTATTGCATGCCTGTAATTCCGGCTACTTGGAAGGCTGAGGCAGAGGGATCGCCAGAGCCCAGCAGGTTGAGGCTGTGGTGGCCGGGAGCGGCCACTGCACTCCAGTCTGGGCAACAGAGTGAGACTCCAATTCCAAAAAAAAAGAAATGCATATGTAAAATCATATAATTCTTTCCTTCACAACATTACCAAACTTTACATCTCCTAACAAGAGTTTTATTTTTACTAAGTACATATTCTATTAAGGCTATTACTGTCTGGAATATTTTGTAAGCAGTTTCCCTCAATAAGTAATTTTTAATAACTTGAAAGAGGGTGAATTTTTGTATGTATTTTAGCTGGGTGTAGTGACTCATGCCTGTAATCTCAGCGCTTTGAGAGGCTGAGGCAAGAAGATTGCTTGAGCCCATAAGTTTGAGACCAGCCTAGGCAATGTAGCAAGACCTCATCACTACAAAAATAAAATAAACTAGCCAGGCATAGTGGCATATGCAAGTATCCCCAGTTACTCAGAAATCTGAGGTGGGAGAATGGCCTAAGCTCAAAAGGTCAAGGCTGCGGTGAGCCATGATCATGCCACTGCACTTCAGCCTAGGTGACAGAGTGAGACCCTGACTCAAAAAAAAATTGTTTTTGGTTAACTTGAGGCTATATGCTGATAACATGAGAGACATAGCGCCTCAAATTTCTGGGGTCCTCTTCCAGTTAATATATATATACAGGCCGTGTGACTTTGACCTCACTCTTGACATTGCCTAGCTTCAAAAGAATCACCTGCAAAGTGACAATACGAAGAATACTTAGCCTAATAAAGAGTAGGGAGCAATGAAAGGGAAAAATATATGGAAATCATTTAACAGAGTGACTGGCGCTTAATCGAGGCAAATATGTGTCAGTTTCTATCATTCTGAGTCAAATTGAGTAGTATGTGACGGCTTCAGGAATACTAAGTTTGAGTAAATATATTTTAATTTCTTGACTCACCTTATACATTAGGAGAATTTCTTAAAAGCAGTCCACAAAATTAACTGCATAATTGGAACAAGTATAAGGACTTCCAAGATTATAAAGTGCAAAAAGACAAAATGCATTATAATTATCCTGTTGATATACTGGTTAATAAATTATGTTTTCTACTTTTTGTTAAAACTTCTAATCAGTGCTTAAGAGAGATAAGTTGCCCTGCCAATTGGAGTTGCCAATCTAGAAAGGACTTAGATTTGAAATGTTTAATGAAAAAGTTGGGTTTGTACTGCGTTTGTGCATTTTGAGAGGCCAGAGATGAGAAATAGACATTAGAGAACACTTGACTCTTGGCACATGAGGAGTTTATAAATTTTTTAAAAGTAATTCATGATAGTGTTTTTGAATTCCATTTTATCATAAATTTTGCTGTAGTATGTTGTTTCTCTCTAGACACCTTGACAGCTCATTATGAGTAGAAATTTCTCCCACTCTCTCTAATGCATAGCCATAGAACAGTTTAACGCACTCTGGTCCTACCACCAGTGACATTGTTTCATACTATTTTAAAAATTCTCTGGTCACAGAGTTTGTTTATTATTTACTTAACTCCCTGGGAACTGTGCACGTAAAGCATAAAAGCCCTTTCTTCCAGACAGAGCCTCACATGACTACCTTTGCCAAAGGCTAGGAGGAATTTATCATGGTGTTACATCATGCATTTGAATATGAGCTGACATAGATCCATGATATGGTTTAGTTGAAGCAGTTAATGTTGTCTGAATGATAACTCTTGACCTAGGAAGCTCTGAAGTAATGAAAGGGGGATAAATTTGCATGATTTGTGCCATAAGCAATATTTATAATGTAAGAGGGCTTTAAAGATTAATACATTCCCAGAGCAGCACATGAAAGAGACAGGAAAGGTTACTCGACGATCATCCAAATGCTCTATTTATTTGCAGTGCTTTCATCTGAAACATTTACTTAGTTTTTTTTCTCTACCCCCATTTATTTAGTATACAGAGAGGATATTGATATCTTCCTAACTTTGAAATATTTTCTGCAAGTTTAACTCTTTTAATTAAGGAGAGGAGACACAATGCTGCTTGAAGAAATAATTGAATAATTGATTAATTGCCTCTCATTAGTACTTTGTAAGTTCTTGTACCATTAACTCCTTATTTTGAGAATCAAATAGCTTGAAGTATTTTCCACAAAATAGTTGCATTATTGTTTTGTCTAACTATCAATTGGGAGAAGAAGAAATTAATTCTAAAGCCCCTAAAAACTACATAATTACAAAGTTCAAGTATTTAAAGTCTGAGTTAGTGCTCAGAATAATTTCTTCAGAATTACTTGTCATGCACTTGTAACTTTCTGTCTAAAAATACAGAGAGTTTTCAAAATGACTTCAAACACCTTGCTGTCTTTTTCCATCTAAAATATCAAATGACCCCAGGTACAGTGTTAAAATTAAAGACTTGTGGGAAGAAAACTTTCACACGTGTGTTCAAGAGAAATTTAAGAATTAAATCAGTTTTTATATCTACATACATTCTATTTTAATTTCTGTGATAAGTGATATTATGACAGCATTGTGGTGTCTGCACACTTTCAAAACAATGGAAACAAATTAAAAAGTGAGGAATGTTGTGAGTTAAACATTTAATTTTTTTATGGTGCCAAGTTGCATTCACTGAAACTATGGAATGTGATTGAACAGCCAGTGATACCCTTGGCCCAGTATCAGTGTCTACCATGTAGGCAAACACTCTTGTGATGGGAGCATCACAAGGTTTGTTGCATAGTTTCTCTCCTTTCTTTTAGGATTATTGGATCTCAGTCAGAGAATAATTCTAGATATTATGACTTAAGTTTGTAACGTTCCTTTGAAGCAGAAATGAAAAAATGTATTCTCCCTTATCTCATGCTTCATGAAGCATGACCTAATATTATTTCCATCCTACAAATGAGGAAACTCATTTAGAAAAATATAGCCAAGGCAATGCAAGAAATAAGCTGAACCCAAACTAAGTAAGGATCTCCCATTTTCCAAATTTTTCTTCTATATGGGGACAGTAATTTTCCTCTGAGATCAGATGCAGAATTGTGAAGAGAAATTTAGGGGAAAATATTTTAAAAGCATGAAAAAACAAAAACATTAAAAATGCAATTGATTAAAGATAATCACTTGGTTCCACTGATAGAAATGGTAAAATTGGTTAAGGTATATACACAAAGATATATTCAATCATTAACAGTTTTTAAATCAAATTAAATGGATCCAGATTAAATAAATTGTTTCACAAGAATGACGATCTTGACTTCATAATCAAAAGACGATTTCCCACAGTCTCTGTTCCATCCTAGTGGCTTTGAAGGTAACATGCTTACTGATGTTTATGGACGTCTATTTTCAATTGAGCTCTAGAGACTCATTGGAAAGGTCTCTAAGCCTTACTGACTTACACTTAAAAGACAAATTTATAATCCCACTATTTTGTTTCCTTCTCACCTGATAGTATATGTCGTACGTAGCTTAAATTCTCAGCCCTGGCATCAGTCAAGGCTCAATTCCAGTTCTGAAGCTTCACTTTCTGTTTATTGAGTAAGTTACTATCAAGGGTAGGAGCTTACCCAATAAACTGTCTGTCTGTAAAACAAGGATAACATTGTTCTTGTGCTGTAGAATTACTGTTAGGATTTGCATAATAGAATGCATAAAAAAATCCTTGCTACAAAGTAAGTGGTCAAAATATTTAATACTATATTATGACTTTCTCAGCATCTCCCTATGTCCTGCAAGTAGTGTGGAATAGTTTATATTGCAAAGTGGGAAATGCATCAAAATAAAGTCCTCTGCAGAGTCTTATCTCACCACCTCAGGGCATAAGATTTTTTTCCTTTTCAGAATAACCATGACTATTATTTGCTCATTAATTTACCACTGACTTGCATTGCTTGTCATCATAAATGTATACATGTCCCCTTATTACAACTCTGCTGAAAGTACCTTGAGGGAAAGTGTCTAGACTTTTAATTCTGTGTAAATAATACAACATGGTTTTTTAATGTGATAGATCTTCTGAAAGTATTTCATTAAAAAAAGAACAGGCCGTCAACATAAAGTCATATGACCTTACGTCCATCTGTGGGTCTTATTCTCAGTAAACTACTTTTTCTTAGGCAAGTCATTAGATCACAACAAACAATATTGCACTCATTTGTGAAAGTGTGGTAACACTATTACTCTCCCAATTAAAATAATGTTAGTCATATGAAATTATGCAGATGAAAGTGCTTTAAATTTTAAGCAAGTGTCAAGTTAATAAGTTAAAGATCTAGCTTGAAAATAAGAATAAAAGCTGGGCTTTATGATGAACGTCTCAAAGCATAATAATCTAACATTTAGTTGCATTTACGTACTTGAAATAACAATAGGATTTTGAAAATCCACTTGAATACAGTAATTTCTAGACGGATGTGATCTGCTTATAAACAAATAAGAGCTACTGTTAGTACTATTCATTGTCTACTGAAATCTATTGTTTCAGGCCAAGTAGAAATACATGCAAATGTGAAAAAAATAATCATGGAAAGGTAATCACTAGCTCATATGCCATGTTGCCAACACCACAGATCCCATTAGGAATGAGGAGGTCAGATATGAAGAACTGAAGTGGGTTGAGAATAACTTTGTTATTTCTTTTCACTCCCAGACTGACCTTTCACCCTCCTGGAAGAACAGTCTTGAAATTCAACCTCCCTTCTAGGGCTATAATAAACATAGACAAGGTTTGTTTCCATTTCTTTCAGGGGCTGAAGTGAGAGATGTTGAAATACCACATGAAAGACCTTGCTTATAGGGTTTCCAGCCGAGCCTAGAGGCTGAAGTGCTGAAAGTTCTCACAAGGGATCCAGACTTCATGATATTTCCAGACAAACCATGTAGCCCCTAGGGTCTGGTGTAACCTGAAGTTCCACTCAACGTTGTCCCACTCAAAGGGAATTAATGAAGAGCTTTAGGCAAGTTTTCCTAATGATATTTTGTATATAGTATGTTATTGTTTATGAGGACTGCTATTCTTTGGATAGGAAAGGAAGGATATTTTTCACTTAATGTCAAATGTTAACTACATTATGGAAAATGCTGTTTCTTAACCTTTTTTTCTTTTAATGACCTCTTCTCAACAAGAGGGCTGTGGAAAATGAAGCGTTACCTGCCTTAATAGGTTTCAATCTCCGTCACAGGCTGCTTCGGTGATATTTTGGAGTCTATTGAAAGAGATTCAAAATTGCACAGCAGGAAGACACCACTAAATATTTTCTTGCAGCTCTGCTTTCTAGATTATCAAAAAAAAAGAAGGGGGGATGTGCTATTTATTAGTTTCTTTTGTTGATGCTCAACTAATGTAAAACACACTGTTCTCTGCTAAGAAATTATTAGGGTTATAGGCATATCAATGTAAATGACCATAAGTGATAATGAGATAAAACAGAAATAATTTCACAATTATTGAAATAATAGGGCAGGAAAAAGTAATCTTTGGCTTGAAAAGTAAGATATATTCTAACATGATATTTTGGTAATTTGTTTTAATAATCTAGACAGCTATGCCTTGATATCTTTTATTTTGTTATTTTTGTGTGTGAATAAATACTTTTTTAAAAGAATAAACATTTTTTAAAATTCACTACTCATTTCAACTGATTGACACCAATTTAAAAATTATGTAATATTAAAGCATAAGTACATGATTTCTTTTATATTCCTATTCTGCTGGAAGGTTTATATCATGTGTCATTAACATTTTGATTGAGATCAGGTGTGTTGGCTCACATCTGTAATCCCAGTACTTTGGGAGGCTGAGGCAGAAAGATCCCTTGAAGTCAGGACTTATAGGCTGCAGTGAGCTGATTGTCCAACTGCATGTCAACTTGGGTGACAAAATGAGACCCTGTCTCTAAAACAAAACAAACAAACAAAAATTTTTGATTGATACTGATATGAAATTCCATCATCTTCTGTGGGCATACTTCATCATGTACACGCTTTGGAAAAAACATGTCTTTCCCTTGCTGTGTATATTTGGGATATAAAACAGAATGTATACATAAAGTTGATTTTATTGGTTTTTTTTTTTTTGGTCCTATAATTGCAGTAAAACTCAGAGATGATAAAGAAGTACTGATTTTCATATTGATACCCATTATGTAAGCCATGAACTAAATCTTGTCTTTTGAAAGACCATTCTCTTCCCATGAAATGTTGAGCTGATTTTACTTTAAAGCAGAATCCTGATTTTGCTTCTCTGGCACCAAATTAAGCAGAATAAATACTTTGTGAAACCTTTCAGTGGTTAAAATGTTTACATCACATCCTTCTGTTTACTTTAGGTAAAGGCATGGGAAAAGTGACATAGAAGAGTGTCACAATTATTTATGTAAATATAGAAAATAAACATAAATAGGCAGGATCTTTATGATGAGATCAAAATTTCTTTTTGTTTAAATATTCTTCACAATCTTTCCAGTATGGTTGGCAATTGAGTGAATTTTGGCAAACAAATATACAAGACAAGTGGAAGTTGTTTAGTGAATGAGCTGGTGTTGGCAGCAAGTAAATTTATTGTTAATATGACTGCATCTTCTATCGTTACCCCCATCCTTTGTATATATTCTTTGATGGTATAAATCCTCCCATTGTTATACTTCTGGTTGAAATACTTTTTAGATTTCCTTACTTATTTCATTTAACAAAAAATGTCCAGCACAGCTAGGGTGACCAATAGTCCAAATTTGCCCAGGATTACAGGGATTCTTTCTTTTCTTTTTTTTTTGAGTTGGAGTCTCACTCCATCGCCCATGCTGGAGTGCAGTGTCATGCTCACAGCCATCCCAGCACCAAACTACTGGGTTCAGGGCATCCTTCTGCCTCAGCCTTCCAAGTGGCCAGGACTACAGGCGTGCGCTACCACGCCCGGCTGATTTTTTAATTTATTGTTGAGATGAGGTCTCGCCAAGTTTCCCAGGCTGTTCTCTTACAGATGGATTTAGGCAATCCTCTCACCTGAGCCTCCCAAAGTGCTGGGATTACAGGCTTGAGCTACCGTGCCTGGCCTAAGATTTCTAAGGATGCAGGCCTTCCCGTGCTAAAACCAGAAAAGACCCAAAGAAAACTGGGATGACTGGTCACCCTACCAAAACAGACTAGAAACTATTTGATTCTAAACTTCCTCAGGTCTCATTCAGACTTCTGCAGTACAGGAGGCTTCTGTAGTCATGTTTTTCACTATTTCTCACTTTATTGTTGTTCCTTCCTCACTCACAAAGCTGTGTTTGTCTGTTCCGGTTTGATGTAGAAAAGGATAGAAAGGTCTGATTAGATTGGTATAGATGAAATCTATCTCAGCAAGCTCTGAAAGGATCTTGCATTTTCTTTTACCATTGAAATCAATTTCACCGGACGGAAAGAAAAAATCTCTCCCATACATTCTTTCTGCTATTGCCCTGTTGCATGTTGAGGTTTGGGAAAGAAATGACTTTATTTTGTCTGCTACAGTTTATTCTTAGGAATGTAGTGCAAATGAACTTTGTATTAGACACAAGCTAGATAGCCCTAGCTTGAGCCTTCTCTAAAACCTCACAAGTAGAGAATGGCACATTGAGATGCATTGTTGAAGTCATTGGATTTATTCCTTTGTCAAATTGTAATCAATAATGTCAAAATCTTGTATTTGTTGGGGAAAAAGAGAAGGAAAAGGATACTATGGGGGGAGGGGAAGTAGACTGAGTTCAGCTGCAGTTTCTTCATCACCAAGCAAGGGATAATCCTAGGAAATAGTTACACTGCATTTCATCAGTTGAGTAAGAAATGTCAATAACTAATGAATAGAAGTAAGTCTTTTTTTCTAGACCTATTATAAATTGCCTATGGATTTCAGTTTTCTGCCAGTTTCCTGGATTTTCAGATATTCCAAGAAACTCACTGACAATGGAGAGATACACATTTTAAAATATTACCTAAGGTATTCACATTTTACTCCCTGAAAGGACAAAAATAATAAAATAAAATAAATAAAATAAAATCAAGACCAGGATTTCTAAGGGTCTCTTTTTTCTTTCTCCACATGTACTCCCTTCTCTTCCAAATTTTTTCAGGATTTCACATTTCCTACTGATTGCTTAAATCACTGTGCCTCTACAAATCCCCAGTACTTACCAAAAAAAAAAAAAAAAATTCTGTGCTCACATTTGTATGTGAATCTCCTTGAAATGTAACGGGATTGTTTTCTTTTTAATAAAGAGTGAGTAAAATCAAAGATAAATATTTACCTCTATGCATGCAATGGAAAACAAACCAAACCAAAACAAAAGAAGGCTTTGTGTCAGCTTAATATATTGGCTACATTTATACTCAATCTAATTTCAATTCAAGTTTTGACTAATATCAGTTCATGACAATATATTCTAGATTATAACAAAATGTTTTCTACTACACAAATTAAGTAAAATTTTATAGAAACAGATACTTTTTCAAAATAAGAGGCATATACATTCTTATTTTGACACTATTTACTTCCTACCATTAATTATCACTCAATGTGGAGATGTTGATTTTTGATCAACAAAATTGGCCCACAGTCTCAACTATAAAATATGCCTAAAATAACCAGGGCAAATGTTTATTTTTTTCTATAAAGACAGGAAATTTTGAACTAAAAATAAGCACAAAAAATTTTTATTTGACAATTAAACTTTTATTGTTTTTGTTGTTGTTGTTTGTTTTTGAGTTGGAGTTTCACTCCATTGCCAAGGTGGAGTACAGTGGCACACTCAAGACCACCCAGCATCCACCTGCTGGGCTCCGGTGATCCTTCTGCCTCAGCCTTCTGAGTAGCCAGAACTATAGGCATGTATTACCACAACCAGCTAATTTTTTGATTTATTGTAGAGATGAGGTCTCACCATGTTGCTCAGGATGGTTGTGAACCCATGAACTCAAGTAATTCTCTCACCTTGGCCTCCCAAGTGCTTGGATTACAGGCTAAATCACTGAGCCCAGTTGACAATTACATTTTTTAAATGTATTGAATCAGTGTAACATAAGAATGGAGATGACAGAGGTATCGCAGAATTTGAAGTCAGATCGAGAGAAAATATTCTAACTAAAGAACAGAAAGATAATAATTATAAAATGAGCAGAGGCAGATCACCTGAACTCCAAAATATGAAAATCTCATAGGCTGAAGCAAAGATAACAGAGAAGACAAATGAGAGTTAACCATCCAAAACAATCATAATGAAAATGAACAATCTAGGTGTTTATTGGATAGAAAAAGAGCACTCCTGTCTCTAAGTAGAGTGATAGACTAACACAGATCAACTGCATTTTTAGGCAGAGTGGTCGTTTGCCCTTCCCCAAGGGATTGTGAGTAAGCTTGGTGTGTGTGTGTGTGTGTGTATGTGTGTGTGTGTGTGTGTGTGTGTGTGTGTGTGTGTGTGTGTGTGTGTGTGTTAATAGTAAAGTTTAACCTATATTCATTCTTCTTATCCATGAGAATGGAATACTTTTTGTATCTGTGTCTTCTTGGATTTCTTTGAGTAGTGTTTTGTAGTTTTCACTGTATAGGTCTTTTACTTCTCTGATTAGAAAGATGCCAAAGTATTAAAGTATTTCCTTTTTTGTGTGGCTAATGTGAATGGGATTGTGCTTTTTATTTGTTTCTCTGCCAGTTTGTTGTTGGTGTATAAGAATGTGACTGTCTTTTGCACATTTATTTTGTACCCTGAGACTTTGCCAAAGCCCTTTATCAGTACAAGGGTGTTTTTAATAGATTCTCTTGGATTTTCAAGGAATAGGACCATATCATCAGCAAAGAGGATAAACTTAACTTTCTCTCTTCCCATATGGATACCTCCAAATTGTTTTGATAGTTTTCTCTTGTCTAATTGCTCTAGCTAGCACTACCAACACAATGTTGAACAGGAGGGGTGAGAGTGGGCAGCCTTGTCTTGTTCCAGTTTTCAGGGGAAGTGCTTTCAATTTCTGTCCATTCAGCAATATGCTGGATGTGGGTTTATCATAGATGATGCTTACTATTTTGAGGTATATTTCTTCTATGCCTACCTATTCAAGGGTTTTTACCAAGAGAGGATGCAGAATTTTATCAAAAAACTTTTTTGCATTTAATGAAATAATCAGGTGGTTCTTGTTTTTACATCTGTTGATGTATTTAATTACATTTGTGGTCTTGCAGATGTTGAACCAACCCTGCATTCCAGGGATGAGGTCTACTTGGTCATAGTGTATGATTTCTGAGATGTCTTGTTGGATCCATTTTGCTAGTATCTTTTTGAGAATTTTTTCCACCTATGTTTATCAAGGATATTGACCTATAGTTCTCTTTTGTTGTTCTATCTTTACTGAGTTTGGGGTCAGTGTAATGTTAGCTTTATAAAATGATTTGAGGAGAGTTCTGTTTTTCTCAATTGCCTAGAATACTTTCAATAGGATTGTTATCAGCTCCTCCTTCTGTGTTTTGCAGAATTCCACTGAAGAGTTGTCTGATCCAGGGCATTTTTTTTTGTAGGTAGTTTTCTTATGATAGTATCAATTTTCTGGATTGTTAGTGGTTTACTTAGAATCTCAAAGTCTTCTTATTTCAACATTGGTAGGTTGTGTGATGTCAGATGGTCTTCCATTTCATTTAGGATACTGAATTTGTTCCCAAACTGGTGTACATAGCAATCTCTGATAATATTTTGCATTTATTCAGGGTCAGTTGTGATTTGATCTTTTGCATTTCTGATTGTGTTTATTTGGGCTTTTTCTCTCTTTTTCTTGGTCAGCCTAGCTATGGGTTCATCAATATTTTTTATACTTTTAAAGAACCAGTTTTCTGTTTTGTTGATTTTTTTTCTATGATATTTTTGTCTCCTATGTTCCATATTTGGGCTTTTATTTTGGTGATCAGGATTCTTCTGCTAAAATTAAAGTTTGGGTGGTCTTGCCTTTATACCTCCCTTAGGTGATTTTTTAGGCTATTAAGTTTTGTCTTTCCATTTTCTTGATGTGTGTTTGTAGAGATATAAATTCCCCTCTTAAAACTGATTTCATGGCATCCCAGAGGTTTTGGTAACATGTATCTTCTTCATTTTCATTTGTTTCTGGGAATATTTTAATTTCTATTTTGATTTCTGTGTTGACCCAGGAATTGTTCAGCATCATGTATTTTAGAATTCATGTCTTTGTGAGCTTTTGGGGAATTTTTTTGATGCTGATATTTATTCTTATTCTACTGTCTGAGAAAGTGCATGGCGGTATTTCTATCTTATGAAATTTTTTATGCTTGATTTATGGCTGAGAATGTGGTTGATTTTTGGACTACATTCCATATGTTGGTGAATAAAATGTATATTCTATGGTTCTAGGGTGGCGTGTTCTGTAGGTAACTATTAAGTCCATTTGGTCAAGCATCAAGTTGAGGTTCCAGATCTCTTTGGTGATTGTTTTGCCTTGATGATCTATCTAGGGTTATTACTAGGGTATTAAAGTCCCCTGGTGTGATAGTGTTAGAATTAATGAGTCTATTTCTTTTTTAATTTTACTTAATTATTGGTTTATAAACACTTGTGCTCTTGTGTTGGATGCATATATGTTTAGGATGGATATTTCTTGTTGATGGACTGAAACTTTTATCATTTTGTGGTGTCTTTCCATATCTTTTTTTCTGATTTTTGATAGCTTAAAGGATGTTTTGCCTGATATTAAGATCACATCTCCTGCCTTCTTTTGTGATCCATTCACCTGGATCCATTCCTTCTTTTGTGATCCATTCACAGGGGTAGCTTTGTGTGCTACCCCTGTGGTCACATGAGTTTCCTGAATGCAGAAAACTATCGGGTCAGATTTTGAAATCAACTTGGCTATTTTATATCTTTTCAGGGTGCATTTAATTCATTCACATTCAGGCTAAGTACTGAAATGTGAGTGTTTATTCCTGTCATGGGGTTCTTTTTTTTTTTTTTTTTGAATTGAAGTCTCACTCTGTCGCCCAGACTGGAGTGCAGTGGCCGCTCCCAGCCACCGCAGCCTCGACCTGCTGGGCTCAAGCGATCCTTCCACCTCAGTCTTCTGAGTAGCTGGAACTACAGGCATGCGCTACCATGCCCAGCTAATTTTTGATTTATTGTAGAGATGAGGTCTCACCAAGTTGCCCAGGCGGGTCTCGAACCCACGGGCTCAGGCAATTCACTCACCTCAGCCTCCCAAGGCACGGGATTACAGGCTGAGCCACTGAACCTGGCTTGTCATGGGGTTCTTATAAAGTTTATTTGTTTTCTTTCAACTTTTGGGTTGATATGTGTACGTTTTCTAGTTTGCAGCTGTGATTCTATGTTCTGTTCTCTTGGGAAGTGCATGGTCTTTCTTTCTATCTTTCTTTCTCTTTCTTCTGTGCTTAACACCTTTTTAAGCATCTCCTGTAGAGTTGATTTGAAGGCTGCATAATTTCTTAGAGATTGGATGTTTGGGAAAGATTTTAATTCTCTATCACTGATAAAGCTGAGCTTGACTGGGCAGGATATCTTAAAATTGCTTATCTTTGAGGACTTTAAAAATTGGCCTCCAGTCCTTTCTAGCTTGTAGTGTTTCTGCTGAGAGTTCTGCTGCTATTCTGATTGGTCATCCCCACAGGCAGTCTGACCTTTCTCTTTTGTTGCCTTTAGGAATGTTTCTTTTGTATCTACTTTGTGTAGGTAAATTACTATGAGTCTAGGGGTTGATCTTCTCACTTGATGTCTTACAGGAGTTCTCTGTATCTCTTGTGTTTGGATGGTCACACCTCTGGTGAGATGGGGAAAGTTTTCTTAGATAACCTCCTGGAATACTTGCTTCAATGTGTTCTCTGTTTCCCTTTCTTCTTCTGGTATACCAATCAGGTGTTGGTTCAACGTCTTTTTTTTTTTTTTTTGGAGTTGGAGTCTCATTCTTGTTTCCCTGGCTGGAGTGCATGGCATGCTTACAGCCACTGCAGCCTCCCCTCTTGCTATAATCACACATCTGTTGGAGGCTTGTTCTTTCTTTTTAAATTTTCTTTCTACATTTTTTACAGATCAGGTTAATTCCATGTTTTCGTCTTCAAGATCTGAGATTCTTTTTTCTGCTTGATTAATTCTGCTTTCCCTGCTTGTCATCTTGTTATTTATTTCCTGGATAAAGTTTTTTTTTGTGGCCAATATCGCTGTTACAAGCTTTTTCAATGTTGCATCTTCTTGGATTTTTTTTTTTTTTAGTCTTATTGACTCTTTCAATTAATTCCCTAATCCCTATTTTGTTCTGGGGTCAATTGGTACTTCCATTGTTAGAGTTCTGAAGTCTGATTTCTCAGGCGTTGTCTTTTTGGTACACTGGGAATTACCTGTTGTCTTCCACTGGCTTTTCCTCACTTGTGACAGATCTTTCTTTTTCCTGTATTTTTGTTATTCAGTGGCAGTGGGAGGGACTTTGACTTCTGATGTTTGATTGGCCTCCTATTCTTCCCTGATCAGGGCTCTGTATTTGATCAGCTTTGAAACAGGTCACTGATCTCTTCAGGGTTTTCCTCATCCATATCTGGTCATACCCTTTGTCCCACAGCTGAATCCAGGTAGGGGGTAGAGTGCCTGAGACTCAGCACTTGTCCTGTCTCTCCAAAGTTTGTGGTTTCAGTATATTCCCTCTGAGTCATGATCATTCCCTAAGTAGTTAACTTCTGGTCATAGAGATCTAGTCTGTTTCTCTGTGTTGAGCAAGCTGAAGCACTTCTTTACCCAATTTTCAAGATGGTGGCAGGGTGCCTGCTTCCTCTTCTCCAGTGGAACTCTGCATCTGGCTCCCTTGGGATGCTCCTCAGTCATTGCTGCCAATGTTCTTCTAGGTTCTGGGTGGTGAGGCAGAGCCTGGAGATAAAAGTCATTCCTAGCTGTTTCTTCCCAGTAAAGGCTTTACTGATTTTTTTAAAAATAGCATTCAGCTTCTGCACTCTGGGGAGCACTAGGGACCAAACAGAGCAGCTTGCAGCACCAGCCACTTCACCAGGAGAGTCCTGGTCACTTGCTCCTGAGTCCTCACTCAGTAGCCACCCACATGCCCACTTACTACAGACACACACACACATACTCACAAAAGGACTTGCATAGCCTAACTGACTCCACCACCACCTTCCCTCTCTTCTCCCAAAATTTTCTTGATTTTTATATATTTCATCTTTATCAAACCAAATTATTTTCTGATTTTTGAACTTTAAACTGAATTTAATATATATGCTATCATCTTAAAACCTATTAATTTTATTTACTATTGGACTTTTTAACTCAATTACAACAACATTTACATACTACTGTTATATGTTTTGTTTTAACAAAATATATTGTAAAAAAAATTCCAGGAAGATCATTAAAAATTAAGCTACTGTTAAAATTACCTGATTTTCTACTTAAATCATCTCAGATGGTGACATAAAATTGGCATATTTAACTGATTGAAATATTCTTCTGCAAATGATTCAACACATTAACAGATATTGTTTATTTTTCTTGTGCATTCCAAGGAAAGTTTGAAATAGGAAATAAGAAATTAATTTAGAATGACAGTTACTTGATTTAAATTAAATATCACAGAAGGGTATGGAAGTGCAATTTCTGTAACTTTAAGTAAAAAACTAATTGTATTTGTGCATAGTCTTCATTAAACACTGATCTCATTATCTATTGTTGCACAACAGATTATGCCCCAAATCTAAGTGAAACAACTCAGATCTGAGGGTTAGAAAACCAGGGACATTTTTTTTTTTTGAGGTGGAGTCTCACTCTGTCGCCCAGACTGTAGTGCAGTGGCCACTCCCGGTCACTGCAGCCTCGACCTGCTGGGCTCCGGCGATCCTTCCGCCTCTGCCTTCCAAGTAGCGGTAATTACAGGCATGCGCTTCCATGCACGGCTGATTTTTTGATTTATTGTAGAGATGAGGTCTCGCTGCCCAGGCGGGTCTCGAACCCGCAGGCTCAGGCAATCCACTCACCTCAGCCTCCCAAAGGTGCGGGATTACAGGCTGAGCCACCGAGCCCGGCCCCAGGGACATCTTAATGGGGCGGTTCCACCTCAGATTCTCTCACTCTGAGGCCAAGGCGGGAGGATTGTTTGAGCTCAAGTGTTTAGATTAGCCTGGGCAACATATCTAAAAAAAAAAAATTAGCCAGTCATGGTGTTGTAGTATTTGGGAGACTGAGGCAGAAGGATCACTTGAACCCAGGAGGTCAAGGTTGTGGTGAGCCATGGTTGTGCCACTGCACTATAACCTGGGCTACAGAGGTAAACTATGACTCAAAAAGGTTGCCATCAAGAGGACAGCAGAGAACACAGCTACTTCAAGACTCACCTAGGGCTGAAGTATTTGTACCCAAGCTTACTTCCAGGCCATCAAATGGTGACCAGGCAATGTGTGCATATTGCAGTCTTTTAATGAGGTCAATGACCAACTGGCTAGTTATGAGTGGCCAACCAGAACAAAGAGGTCTCCCTTAAGAAACCAGAGGGGTACACTCTCCCTGGCTGCCTGCTTCTGAGAGAACTAGTTCTTTTATTCAAACATGACGCCCGCTGTCATTTAAAAGAAGTTGTTACTACTTTGTAGAAAGAAAAGGTAGGAGAAAAGAGTTGCATTATCACTAATCATATTTTGATTTAAACTTTTTAGTGAGGGCTCTCTTCAGTTTATTTGCTTTTATTAATGGAGACCATGTGAGAAACTAGAAATACTATAAAATCTATTCTTATTTATTGTAATGTAATAATGAAAGTAATAATATTACAATGTAATAATCATTTTTTATTTAAAATATAGAATAACTCCAGAAAAAAGTACTTAGACGAACCTAATCCTAGGCCAATAGAAATAAATCAAGAATGTCCTGGCAAACTTGGCATATAACCACTTGTCACCATAAAAAAATGGCTACTATGGGCTGGGTGTGTTGGCTCCAGCCTGTAATCACAGCACTTTGATGGCACGAGGATTGCTTGAGGCCAAGAATTTGAGACCTGTGTGAGAAACATAGTGAGACCTAATCTCTACAACAACAAAAAATAGTTGTGTGGTGGCACATGCTTTTAGTCCATGCTACTCAGGAGGCTGAGATAGGAAGATCACTTCAGCCAGGACTTTGAGGTTGCAGTGAGCTATGATCATACCAGGGCACTCCAGCCTAGGCAACAGAGGAAGACCCTTTCTTGAAATAAACAAATCAATCAATCAATAACTTCATATTTAGACTAAAGAATGAAGGGGGTTGTAGAATAAAATACACATTTGAATGATAGCATTTCCAAATATTACATGAGAGTAGTGAAAAAAATCTGTAATCAACATTTTTCTTGGTTTTCTTGTATTGTCACAACTTCAAAGTTATGAGAAATCTAGCAAAGACTCTGGGCTGTCCAAGTTCTAATTTTAATATCAGTTACTTCTGGAAATATAAGGTAATCATTCCTATTACACACTGTTTGTCTTAGCAATGGAAATATTTTCATAGCATGAGAGGATTCTGTTAGTGGGCATATAAGTGACAGATAACTCGGCAGATGGTAGAACAATTTGAACAAACAACCATTAGTAAATGGGTCTTTTGGCAAATGTCAATGAGATACCTGTTTCTAATGCTTTAACAAGAGTGCTCAATAAGTCTGGCATTGCTTGCAGTGGTTTCTAAGAGTATCTTGGTGCTTTTCCAAAAAGGAGATAGGGTTCAGGGGCTAAGATTCCTAGTGGACGTGCTCTGAGTCAGGAGACCTTAGATGTTCCCTCCCTCGGGTGATTCAGTTTATTCAGTCAAGAGATGACTGTTATTTCCGCAACATGATGGCTCCGAAATTTTAAAAATTGACTTTAAAAATCGTTATAAAATATTCCAACCATACGAAAACTTACCAACCCAGATTTAGCAAATATAGACATTTTGCTTTCCATCCCTATTTTTCATGGGAGACGGTGGGTTGTGAGACTTTGACATATTACTAGATATCTAAAGTTGCTCTCTACTGTGTAGATCCTGAATGATAGACCATTGTCTAGTGCATAGTTTCTGTGCAGGTATCCTTTATATGTGTTGTTTAATTCTTTAAATCCTTATACATTTTAAATATCCTTTTCATGTCTATGGCTTATTTTCTAATGTTGCATATACTGTTTATCTTTGTAACGAACTTGGCAAATTTAATGTGGCTCAACATAGCAATTTGTTATACGATTTGTGTTGTACGTGTTTTATTTGTAAAATCCTTCCTTTTACCTAAAGGCTATAAATATATTATCTAACATTATCTTCTAGAAATTTGAAAATTTTGCTTTGTAGATTTTGCTTTGTAGATTTTGCTTTGTAGCTTTAATTGATTTGATATTTATTTTTCTGACATGAGTAGAAATAATCATTTTCCCTATGGGTAAGAAATTTCCCATATGCTATTTAATGATTCATCCATCTTTTTCTTAGGATTTTAAAGTCACCTCCTCATACACTAATATTTGTGTTTTTAAAATTTTTTATTATTATCATTATGATTTTGTAGAGACTGACTCTTGTTATGTTGCTCAGGCTGACCTTGAATACCTGGCTTCAAATGATTGTGCCTCATAGCAATATTTGATATATGTATGATTCTGTTTTTGAATTCTCTATTTGGTGTTACTATCTATTTATCTTAAACAAATATCATGTGTTTCACATATCATACACTATAATAGACCTTAAATTTGGTATAATAATTGCTATATTGATATTCTTTTAAGTGTTCCATGATAGCCTTAGGCTTTTATTGTTCTACTTGAATTTCAGTATCAGCTCAAGAAAATAATAAATCCTTGTTGAAATCGGAATTGCAATGAAATATATATGCCAAATCAGGAAAAACTGTTATCTTTATAATGGTGGTTAATTTCATCCATGAGCACAATGATATTCATTGATTTCCTTATATTAAACTATCATTTTTTTCAGATACTTGCATTTATTTTTTTAGAGTTATTACTAGTTGATTTACATATGCTTTTTTATTGTGAAAAGTGGCCAGTTTAAATACCATTTTCTAATTTGTTTTAATATATTGACCTTGTAAACAACAGCCTTGCTCTACCCTTATATAAGTAATCATGTTTTGTCAATAGATGTTCATTCATTTTCAATGTTAAGAATCTTTTACTAAGAAAAACAAGATAGTTTTTTCCTGTTTAATTCTCATATTGCTTTTTTTTCTTTTCTTACTTCACTGGCTAGAACTTAAGGTATAAAGTTCATGTTTTAAAATCTTGATTTTTTTCCTACTTCTAATACAAATAGTTCTAATATTTACCAGTAATATGTTTATCATATTGTTTTGGTAGATACTCTTTATCATGCTAAATATTTTCTTGTATTACAATTTTAAAAACTGTATATGCCTCTTAAATTTTATTGAATGCTTTTATGTAGAAATAAGTTTTGTGTCATACAGTGTTTTATTAACATTACTGAATTGTGCTTACTATTAATTAGCATTTTAGGATTTTTGTATTGTCCTTGTGATATATTGATGTCAAATAAATGCTAGATTCAGAGTGATATGGGGATAATTTCTTCTCTTTCAATTATCTGGAATAATTTTTACAAAATATAGATTAGCTGATCTTTGAACATTTTTTCGTGTATATCTTAGTTAAGTCATAAACTCTCTAATCTAGTCAATCAGGCATTTTCTGTATTCCTGAGTGAATTTATTTGTTAAATCAGCAGTAACGTTTTTACTGGATTGTCTATTGTACTGTTACCTAAAAATGATAACTGTCATTGCTACTTACATCCTGTTCTTACATTTTTTTTTAATTTACATGTGATTTTGTCAGCAAATTCTATGAATCATAAACTCATTTTTATATGTAGGAACATTGTGTTAACTTTCTAGAATAATATGCTAACTGAGTATATGCTAGACTGATGTATTGGTTTTTGCTATGATAACTATTATCACAGGAGTCAACCAGTCTTTCAATAATTGCTTCTTTAAGATATTTTTCATCTTCTTTATATTTGCTTTTCAAGTATTTGTTTAGATCCTTAAAGATATCATTCCATTGTCTATCTTTGTAAGCATAAGTCAGTGTATATTTGAATCGCTTTTTCTCTCTATTTTGTCAATTACACTCCCAATGCTGATACAATTTTTTTAAGCAAACATATTTTTAGGAAAATAAAATGTGGAGGTCTTTGGATTGTAGCTATGATCTCTATCTTCTCAAGTTCAACCTCGGACCAATCTTTCTTTAATCACTTTTAACTCCTCTAGGACAAGTTGATTCTTGCCATTTCCCAAATTTTAAACACCTATTATAAGATGCAAATGTGTATCATATCTACATTTAGTATTTTTCTTACATTTTAAGTGTATGTTTTTATTTTCCACTTAGCTTATAATTTGCTCCAGGGTGGAGTCCATGTATATATGTGGATTTTTAGTCTCTTGAAAAATTCTGCACAATGCTTTCCATGCATAAATACTCCCAAACTACTGTTTTCTGTAAATGTTTAATGAATACTTGTTCTTAAATTACAGTATCCTTTTATAGCATTAAAGGCTGTATTTACTTCCTTTTGGTGTCTACTATAGGGACTTAAGTGTTCTGTCTGTATACAAGCCAAAGGGTCTTATGCTTGCAAACATGTCTGAACAGGCTCAAAGGTGAGACTGGGAACTTTGTAAAAGAAACTTAAAAAAAAATAAAATTATAATGTATTATAGGCTTTCATGTTTCCTACAGTCAAATGGAGAATTGCATTTACATCTGGAAGACATTTAAATTAAGTTATTCACATATTGTAGGAGGAAAACAAGGAAGATTAAAAGAATTGATGTGAGATTATCTTATTTAAACTAAAACACTATTACATTAAATTCACATTTTGGTAAAGCTAAAATTTGATTTTTTTCTCCCCCGCTTTGTGTCTTTCATTGTGATTGTTAGCATTATCAACTTGACTTGCTGCTGGATAATTATGATATATTAATTTGAAAACTGTCACGAATGTGCTGAATGTACTGCTCCTGTCAATATGAAATTCAACTTTTTGTGACTTTTGCATTTACTCTTTTATATATATAGATGTGAGTTAACAAATATTTATATTCACTTCCCATCCTACCCTCTCAGTATCCAGCCTAGAAGATAATAATCAAAGAGATACCCTAACAGTTAAAAATATAACACAGACTATGTGTGACCCAAATCTTCGTCAGCCTCTCATTCTCCTGCCTGCCCTTTCTGCCAATGCCTGTCTAATTTTGGCACGGTCTTATGATGACTCACATGTTCTCAGAGTCATTCAATTTGTTCTCTTTAGCCTTCTCCCTCTGGGGGCTTTTGCTTTCACTGTCCTATTTTCAGCCTTGATGTTGTGAGCTGGCCTTAGGGTCACCTCCTTTCTCTCCCAATTCCTATTATTGGTGTGTCAATACTTGATTGCTTCCTGTACACATGTCATTTCTCTGATTCTCCCATCATCTTTCTACTCCTACAGTGGTTGTTCTGATCGAGAAAAAACATTCTTACAATGCCTCTCATACTATAAAGCTGTATTTGAATGCATATTTTCACACTTTCACAGCTAACCTCTTACTTCTGCTTTTCTATCCTTCCAGACTTATCTCCAGGATCAGATTCTAAACAAACAAACCAATAAAATTAATTTAATTAACACAAGTAGCAATTCAAAATTTAGTTTGTTCTGTGCTAACTGGGCATTACCCAGCTTTTTAGAAAGGATCTTCCTAAGACCTATGTTTTCACAAAATACTTTGTGACAGTGGGACAAATAGATTACAGGCTAGCAAAATTTGAGGCATGAGGACTCTGAAGGCTGTTTGAGGACACTGAAAGATGGGTAACTATGACTTCACCTAGGTCACTGTTGGAGAATAAAGAACCAAGCTGGGAAAAGCATAGGAGGAAATATAGTTTAGTGAATGATTTTATGGAGAAAACCAGAGAGAGGAAAAAAATTAAGCTGCCTATAATTCATCCAACTATCTAGGGTGAGCGACATGATAGGAGGCAAATTCACCAACTGAGTCAGGAGGGGACACTTTTAGTCTGGGAAATAACAACTAGATTCTCAAAAATGCTACAGTTTCTGGCTGAATGATCCATATGGCATTCCGACAGAAATGATCAGCAGTTCATTACAAAGATCAACCTATAGTTTAGTATAAGAATTATCAATTTGAATTATACATTTTGGAGTCATTTTTACATAGGTGGAAGAAATGACTGGAAAGTTACTTCAAATCTTATATAGCGAGATCCACACCAATCATAAAGTTCAGTAATTTGTCAATAGTACCCCAGGGGAAAAAAAATGCTTCTACAAAATGTTGTATTATTATCAAGTTACTGAGTATATGATTTATTCTGTTCCATGTCAAATATTATACAGCATAAAAAAATATGTCAGATTCTGTAAGTTTTCTGGGGATGCCAAAATAATTTTCTGTTTGACAGCATTAAAGAAAAGAAAGGACAGGTAATAAAAAAACTATAACAAAATAAAGCCCAACAGCACCACATTTTTAAAAAGCACCATACATTTTTTAAATTCTTGAATTTTCTGTCTTTAATTTCATAATGTTCTACAGCAAAAACAACCAACTAGAGAAAAAGAAGAGAGAAAAGGCACTTTCTTAAAGAATTTGCTCCAACAATTTTCTGTGACTATTTTTAAATTAAACACTAATAGAAGACCTTAATTACTTGGAAGTAAGTAACAAACATCACTTCGTATTTTTGAATAACAATTTGTTACCTGTATATTACACAGCCAGATTCCTTAAGAAGCAATCGGGCTTTGACGTGGCTGTGGAATAAATCCACTGGAAGGACCAAAGTGCTCTGTCGTCTTACAAACCAAAGTGCCTTCTGCTGGAGAACATGAGCCAGTAGGCTTGAGCAGAGGATAGAGTTGGGACTTTGAATGCCAGACAGCTCAAAGACACACAACTGCCTGCAATTTTACTTCACACTATTCATTTTTATAGTTCAATTGCTTTGCACAATTCTTTGCTGCCAAAATGTTCAAAATATATTTGTTGACTGAATGAATGAATTTTGCTTTGCAAAATGACTTCTTTGCCAAACTCTGAAATGTCTGTTTTCTCTAACATTATATCTTTCTCTCTCTGTCTTATTTCTTCCAATATACCTATGTCGTTTAAGTGATTTAACCTCTTTATAGACCTCTCCACGCAGCTTTGAGGCAGTGCCTGGGACTTTGTAAACTCGATGTTAACACTTAATGAATAAATACATGAATAAATGAATGAATAAGTGGATGTATCTTAGCATTCTAAAGGGCACCACCAAACACCTAGTCCCTAATACATAAATAATTACTACTATTTTAATACTATAAATATTATTACCTACTTCTAAAAGTATATTTTAATAGATTCTTCCATTAGCATATAGTTATCTGACTCTGTCTTCTCCAACTCAATGTTTATAGATACTTAATGATAAACCAAAATATATCCATAATATGTTGGGTTTAGAGTCAGTTAATCCCTACAGAACTTTATGCAGTAGGTATTATATCTGTCCTCATTTTGTTTAAGAGGAAACTAAATCTCAGATAAGTTAAGTAGCATAGCTAGTATTAGAGACAAGATTTTAAATTAATATCTGAGAGTTTGTGAGTGAATCTTTAATACTGTCATATTCTTCAGATGCCTGTCCTCCTTGAAAGTAGCGGAATTTGCACTTGAACTTCCCATATTTCCTTGAACTTCTCCAAACCAAAGCTCCACTCCAGATCTGGACATTATCTCTTAGAACTACTTCTCCTCAGAAACTGGATATGACATGTGTTACCACAGTTTCTTCTTAGCCCAGCATCATCACCTCTTTTCTGTCAACTCACCTGCTCTTAGCTCCTGTAGATATTTCTCATCCCTTGGTCCCTTTTCTTCTCATCTGCCATTTCCTTCTTGTCCTTCCATATTTTCCTACTTAGTCCTGAGAAAGAGTTGTGATGCTTTTAGTTGTAAGAACAGAAACCCTAACTCAAATTATTCAAGCCAAAATTAGTGCATTATCTTCAAACTACAGAGTCCAGAAATTTGTTGACTCCAAATGACACAGCCTAGATGTTCAGGTGAATCTGAGCCTGGCTCAGTTCAAGAGCCCAATTATCTCATTCAGACACTTTACTTATTTTTCAGTCCTAAATCCTACCTTTTTAGAGTATACAAGTTCCTGGGTAAAACAAACAAAAAACAAACAACTTTATAAATTTGTGGTTCACTGAAAACTTCTGACCCTTGGACATGGGCTACATTCTTCCTTATTTCCAGCACCAAGAATTACTAGACTCTTCTAATTCCCTGCCAGGTTTCTACCTTCCTTATTCTTACAGGATGCCTTTAACCAACTTAAATTAATTGAAGACCATGTAAGTATGAACTCTTTAAATTTCTGATCACTCTTAAGTTGCAAGATTTCTAAATGCATCCTCTTCTCAAACATTGAGGCATATTTCTGGTCATTACTTCTTCACCTTCATTCAGTTGGTACTCCTCAATTCTTGTTACTCTTCTATTTTTTTATGTTTTGAGCTTGTGAATTACTTCTTTTCCTTGCCTTACGTGTGTTCTGAAATCTACAAAGCAGTCACATCAGCTGTTTCTTCTTACTGCCCTGCTGCTGTAACAACTTCCTCTCCTGCTCAGATGAACTTCTAGAAGTAAAGTCCACAGTAACACCACCTGATTATTAACTTTTCATTTGCCCTTTAGGTCATTGCATTATAGCCTCTGCCTCTACTATACTGAAATTGTCTCGGCAGTTATTGCCAATTATGTCCTTATGTCAAACTGAATTCATGAATTTTAGTCCTTATCTTATTAGGCAGGTGATCTGGTTTACTACTGCCTTTTTTTAAATTATTATTATTTGGTCATCATGAAACCTCCTTTATTATTTTCTCATTCTTTCTTTCTGATTTCCTTTATGAGATTATTAAAAGTAAGTCTTCCCATGATTCTGTCATTGACTTATTTTTGTTTCACGCTAAATATACTCTTGGGAGAGCATGCCTGTGGGTTGAACACAGATAATTCCCTCAAATTTTGAATATTTGATGAATTTTCTGCTTCACTTCCCTCAAAAATGACCCACAAATACTTCAAATTCAACACATCCAACCTCATTCTTTTTATACCTGGGCTCACTAGTGTTGTTGCCCTCCCTAGCACCAAATAAAGATTAATTGCTATCATCAGTGTTGTTATTTTTATTGTTACTGACATTATCACATAGTATTTTATTTATATTTCTGACATCACTCTTAATATTGGCATACCACAAGAACTTTTATAAAAATATACTATGTTAGTAAATTTGTTTCCATCTGTTAAGCAAAACTCATATAACTCTCTAAGGTAACTATTATTGTTAATTATTATTTCATTTTCCTTCCTAAACTAGAATGAAAATGCTTTGAGGGAAGGACTACAACTAATTTATCATTATATCAACAGTTTATTCACAATGTTTGCCACTTAGTTGAGTTTGGTAAATGTTAATAAATGATACATGTGAAGATATTACTGCAACAAGTTTTAGATTTTAACTGAGTTGGGAAAAAGTCTTCTTTTTTTGTTTATCTTTCCTCTTTCACTCTCTATTATCACCCACTAACTTGATTATTTCATCCTTTTCCATTGTTGTAAATACTTCTATTATTTACTACTCCCCACATTTTTATTTGTAGCCTAGATCAATGCCCTTGATGTAGACTAGTCAACCCTACCTCTCCCTTTCTTCAGGACAAGTGATCCTCAGCTCCCCAGTGTTATATCCAGTTCATTAGCAATCCCTGGTCCTGTCTTCAGAACATATCAAGATTCTGAACAGCCGGGCTCGGTGGCTCAGCCTGTAATCCCAATGCTTTGGGAGGCCGAGGTGAGTGGATTTCCTGAGCCTGCAGGTTCGAGACCTACCCGGGCAACTTGGCGAAACCTCATCTCTATAATAAATAAAAAATTAGCCAGGCATGGTAGCACGCGCCTGTAGTTCCGGCTACTTGGAAGGCTAAGGCGGAAGGATCGCCGGAGCCCAGCAGGTCAAGGCTGCAGTGGCCGAGAGCAGCCATTGCACTCCAGTCTGGGTGACAGAGTGAGACTCCAATTAAAAAAAAAAAAAAAAAAAGATTCTGAACAGACATTTTCACTACTTCCTCCACAAGCACTGTAGTACAGTCAATACTTCCAATTGCTGTATTGTAAATCTTTCCATCTTCCCCTGGCATAATCCCATCACTGTCTTTCTTCTACACAACAGATGGAGTGATCTCTTAAAAAACAAATTCAATAGGGGAATTGCTGGGTCATATGGAAGGTCAATTTCTAGTTCTTTCAGAAATCACCACACTGTCTTCCACAGAGGCTGTACTAGTTTGTATTCCCACCAATGTAGAAGCGTTCCTTTTTCTCCACATCCTCACCAGCATCTGTTGTTGTTTGTTTTATTAATGATGGCCTTTATAATAAAATAATAATAATAATAAAGAGAAAATGAACAAACAAATTCAGATCACATTATCATTCAGTTCAAAGTTTCCAGTAGCTTTCCATTTGACCCAGGGCAAAAGTCAACAACCTCTTTGACTCACTCTTCTATGACTACATTGTTCTATCATATGCCTCTTGTCACTGGCTTTATTACTTTTCACCTACCATGTCAGGTATGCTTGGACCTCAAAGACATTTCACTTGCAGCTCAGTCTGCCATGAAATGCTTATCTCTAAAGGTATTCTCTTGGTTAGTTTGTTAACCTTCTTCAAACTTTTACTTCTGAGTAATGTTATCATTATTCAAAATTATAAACAAATCCTTATGCTACAGACTGAACTTGTTGTCCTCGCCATTCATATGTTGAAATCTTATCCTAAATTTGATGGTATTTGGAGATGGGGACTTTTTGAGATGATCAGTGCCCTTATAAAAGAGGCCCAAGAGAGTTCCTTTTGTACCACTGCCATGTAGAGACACAGCAAGAAGACAGCCATCTATGAACTAAGAAAATGGGCCTTTATCAGACACTAATTATACTGGTGTCTTGATCTTAGACTTCCAGCCTGTAGAACTGTGATAAGTTTCTGTTTTTTATAAAACACCCAGTGTATAGCACTCTATTATAACAGCTCAAAAAAAGGACTCGCTTCCTAAAAATCATAAAACACAGAAGAGTTAAGAGAAAGTAAGTTAATGAATCTATGTATTTTTCCTAATCTGGAAAAAAAGTTTGCATTTGTAGTCAGCAATGATATAAATCTGTTAATTTTTGAGATTTGAGGTATTGTTATAGGTATTATAGAGACGTTATTATTTTCTAGAGGCTAAATTTTTATTTCTATAAATGATTATGCAGATAGGTTGTTCCTAGATTTTAATTATCCAAAGTTTATATTAAATGTTCTAAAAATATATATGTAAATGATGATAATAGTAATATTTGATCAAGAATAAGCCAAATACTGTCATGTTTCCTATTTTGCAGAAAGATTGACATATGATCACTCAAGGAAATGTGAACTTTAACCAGTTTCTTCATGGACGGCCAACACTGAAACGTAATTATGAGAATTTATGCATCACCACCCATCTTTTGTGATCCAATCAGCATGATCTTGATGCAACTGTCATGTTTCTACTCACTTGATATCCCATTTATAAGAACTAAATCTCACTTTTGTTGGAATAAGTTTAGTACTCAGATTATCTGTCTATGGGGAATAGGCCATATTGAAAACATGTATTTCAGATCATGAATACTGGTATGCAATACATTGCTCCTTACTTCCTGATCTTCAATTAGCTTGATTTTTTTTTAATCCTAATTCCCGAACCTGCTTTGGGGCCTTGAAAAGTAAATCTCATTTTTCTCAAAGATCCCTTTATACCCCAGGATAATGCAAATCCTCAATGGACTAAGACAGTGTAGAGGAAACTTCAGTCCTGGGTTATCTGTCTTCCTTGGTTGCCACAGAGAAACTCCTATCCCAGTGCTCCCTCAGGCCTTCTAGCTTTGCTGCTACATGGAGCCCGGTAATCACTAACAAGCTTAGATCCAAGTAAGTATTCCTTTGATGTTACTCTCCCAAGTCAAAGAGAAGGAAAGAGTGAGGCATAGACCAACGCAGACATTTCTTGATTAGGAAACTCCTTACCTCTCTTCAAAATGCCCTTACTTCTTAGCTCCTTATAGGAAATGCAACATAATCTCCTCAATATCTTGAGGTTTTGGGGATAAAAGAATATATATATCTCAACAAAATGCCTTAAAACAACTTCTCTTTTGGACAGTTTTTGCTTCTTTCTTTGTTACAAATCTTTTCTTGGCAAGGAAGCACAAAAGCTCCCCCAGCTTGAATGAAAAATATCATGAGAAAACAAAGAGAGACTATACACAGGTAAACATTAAAAAGTTATGGCCACAGATTTAATTGTATTGGGGTTTACCTTACCTTAATTAAAAAAATACTAATTAATGATGGAAATGTTTTATAATTTTACCAGAAATAGTTGAAGAGAGTAGAGCTAGTTATTCCTAAGAAAGATGAAAAAAAAATGTTTGTATTAGTCAGCGTTCTCCAGGAAATCAGAACTAACAGGAGACAAATATAAAGAGAGAGATACAGAAAATTGATGGGTTTATAAGATATTGTCTCACATGTTTATGGAAACAGATGTTTTAAGGCCTGCAATTGACAAAATAAATACCCAGGAGTGTCAATGGTGTACTTCCAGTCTGAAAGCTGACAGGCTTGAGCCCAAAGAAGAGTTCATGTTTTAGTTTGAGCCTGAAGGCAAGAAAAGATCAATATCCCTGCTCAAGGCAGTCAGGCAGGAGGTGTTCTTTCTTACTTAGGGGATGGCCAGTCTTTTTACTCTATTCAGGTCTTCAACTGATTGGATGAGGTTCATTCACATTAGGGATAAAGATAGTGTATTTCTTACATTTTCAGTCTCTCTTTCTGTGTTTATATAATTTACATGTCTTCCAAAACATTTATGTTTGGAATGAAACAGCACTGTGTTCATGAAGTCTTTGTGCCTATAAGTGGTAAAATCTACCCCAGGTTCTCAGCTAGAATTCTATAAGGAAGGAGAGTCAGAGTACTTGGAACATTGGTAAATCTGCAACTCAGCTTCAATTCAGCTTAGCTCCTGATCGAATTAAGATGATCAGCCCCACTGAATCATCCTGGCAATGGAAAGAGTGAACCCTCTGTGAAGAAAAATAGATTACCCAGAATGTATACCAATTTTTTTTATGCAGTGACTAGCCTGAAATAAAAATTATCAAGAATACCAAAAAAGACTCTTTCTTTCAAAATCCAGTGGAAGATGAAAGAGAGAAGATGGCAGCAGAGCCAGTTGGGTTATGCAAGTCCCAGTGTGAGTGAGTATATGAAAAATTTTGTGTACATGTCTGTGAGTAAGTGGGCATGTGAGTGACTGAGTGAGAATTAGGGAACAAGTGGATAGGGCTCTCCCAGTGAAGGAGCTGGTGCTGCTGGTGCTGCGGCTGTTCTGTTTGGTCCCTAGTGCTTCCCAGCGTGCAAAAACTGTGTCACTTTTTTTGGGGGGGGACTGAAGTCCCACTCTGTTGCCCAGGCTAGAGTGCAGTGGTACACTCACAGCCACCCCAGTTTTTACCTACTGGACTCTGGTGAGCCTTCTGCCTCAGTCTTCCAAGTAGCTGGAACTACAGGTGTGCGCTACCACCCTGGCTAACTTTTAAAAAATTTATTGTAGAGACGAGGTCTCGCCAAGTTGCTCAGACTAGTCTTGAATCTGTAGGCTCAGGCAATCCACTCACTTTGGCCCCCCAAAGTGTTGGGATTACAGGCTGAACCACCGAGCTCGGCCTCATTTTGCAAAATGAGTAAAGTTCTTCCTGGGAAAAGTCTGCCAGGAGTGACTGCCAGGGCTCAAGGCCCTGCATAGGGAGCACAGTGAGGGAGCCAGAGGCAGAACCCCACTGGAGAAGAGGAAACAGGCACCCTGCCACCATCTTGAAAACTGGTCAAGGAAGTGCTCCAGCTTGCTCACCATGGAGCGACAGACACGAGCTCTGTAACCAGCAGATTAACTACTCAGGGGTTGATCATCACCCACAAGGAATATCCTGAAAGCACAAACTTGCATAGCCCAAGTGGCTTTGCCGCCATCTTTCATCTTTCATCTTTCAATGAATTTTGAAAGAAAGAGTCTTTTGGCCTACTTGATAATTTTTATTTAAGGCTAGACACTGTGTAAAAAAATTGTAGACATTCCAAGTGATCTATTTTTCTTCACAGAAGTTTCACTCTTTCCTTTGCTAGGACAATTCAGAGGGAAAGGAGGAGTGCTGAGTCTCAGTTGCCCCACCCCCTACTCAGATTCAGTGGTGGGACAAAGAATGCAACCAGAAAAGGAAGAAGACCTCAAAGAGATCAGTAGTGGGTGTGGGGCTGACCCAACACCCTCCTCCCCAGCAATTCTCTAAATGTCAGACCCACACTGCTGGGGCACAACCGAGAGGGATGAACCCAGACAGAGCCTGGACATCACCAGCTATAGGAGGACTTTAGTCTAGGATAAGTCTGGCTGAGGCAACCTCGGCCAGTACCTGGGGAGGAGACAATCCCACACCTCCCTCCTGAAGGGATCCCTCTGGTCATATGAGAGGGGGAGGGGAGGACTGAAGCCCCACCCACCTCCACTGCCCATTTCTCCTTCTTGGAGCCATGCATTAGGGAGATTGTGAATGAGGCCAAAGCTTGACAGGAGACAGCAGAGGGGCTTACCTGTGAGCAGCTGAGAGGAACAATTACAGAACCTGCCATAAGAGGACAATTAGCACCAATAATTAAAAAAACATTTTTTTCTTTGTGTGTGACTGTGTATAAGAGGGTTGGATTTGTATTCTCCCTCATTTTTCTTTCTTTCCTCTTTTGTTTTTTGTTTATGTGTGTATGTAAATTATTGAATGTTCATCTCTGTTTCTTTTTTTTAGTTCTTCACTTTTTTTGGTTTAATGTGTGTGTGAATGTACATGTGTGTGTTCAATTTGAATTCTCCTTTTTTTTCTTTTTTTCTCCTTTCATTTTGTGCTAGGTGTGTGTGTGTATGTGTTTGGTTTTCTTCTTATTTTGGGGGCGCCCTTTTTGTGTTTGTGTGTGTTTGTGTGTGTGTTTGTGTGTGTGTGTGTGTGTGTGTGTGTGTGTGTGTGTGTTGAGTCGGTATCTCACTCTGTCATTCAGGTTGGAATGCAGTGGTACACTCACGGCTACCCAGGCATAGACTCACTTGTCGCAGGTGATCCTTCTACCTCAGTCTTTCAAGTAGCCAGAACTACAGGTGCACTCAACCATACCCAGCTAATTTTTTCAATTTACTGTAGAGATGAGGTCTCACCAAGTTGCCTAGGCTGATCTTGAACCCATGGGCTCAGGCAATCCTCTCACCCCACCTCTCAAAGTGTTGGGATTATAGGATAGAGCCACTGCTCCCAGCTTTATTGTTTTTTACTTTGGTTTCTGCTTTTGTTTTTCTCTGGTTCAATATATGCAAGACCATAAATGAAATTAAATATATCAACAGATGTAAATACAAGAACTACATTATTATATCTTTAGATATGGAAAAGCTTTTGGTAAAATACAGCATCTCTTTTTTATTAAAAACCTTTGAACACCTAGGCATTGAAGGAACATAACTCAAAATAGTAAGCACAATCTATGATAAACCAACTGCCAGCCTATTGCTAAATGGACAGACAGTGGAAGCATTTCCCCTGAAAACCAGAACAAGACAAAGATGCTCACTCTTACCCCTCCTGTTCAATGTTGTATTAGAAGTCCTAGATAGAGCAGTTAGACAAGAAAAGGAAATCAGAGGAATTCAAATAGGAAATCAGGAAGTTAAGTATTCTTTTTTGCTGACAATTTGATCCTATACCTTAAGAAACCAAGATAATCAGTCAAAAACATCCTTGCACTGATAAATGATTTTGGCAAAGTCTCAGGGTTCAAAATAAATGTGCAGAAGATAGTCACATCCTTATACACAAACAGCAAGCTGGAAGAGAAAAAATAAAAAGCACGATCTCATTCACGACAGTCACAAAAAAGAAAAAACGAATTATCTCAGCATCTTCCTAATCAGAGAAGTGAAAGACTTATACAATGAAAACTATAAAACACTGATCAAAAAAATCCAAGAAAGCTGGGCACAGTGGTGCAAGCCTGTAATCCCAGCATTTTGGGTGGTCAAGGCAAGAGGATTGCCTAAACCCAAAGGTTTGAGACTAGCCTGGGCAGGTTGGTGAGATCTCGTCTCTACAATAAATCAGAAAATTAGCCAGGCATGGTAGCACATGCCTGTAGTTGGCAGCTTCTTGGAAGGCTGAGGTGGAAGGATCGCCTGAGCACAATAGGTCAAAGCTGCAGTGGTTGTGAGTGTGCCACTATACTCCAACCTGGGCAGCAGAGTGAGACTACAACTAAAAAAAAAAAAAATAGAAAAGAAATCCAAGAAGTCACAAATAAATGGAAAAATATTCCGTTCTCATGAATAGGAAGAATCAACATTGTTAAGATGTCCATCTTACCAAAGGCAATTGACAGATTCAAGCAATAGTCATAAAATTGCCAGCATCATTCTTCTCAAATCTGAAAATGATGATACAGAAATTCACATGGAAACATAAATGACCAAGAACAGGCAAAAAAAAAAAAAAAATCCTGAGCAAAAGAAACAAAGTTGGAGGTATCACACTTCCAGACTTTAAACTTTACTGTAAGGCTAAGGCTACAATAAGTAAAGTAGCCTGGTTTTGGTAAAAGAACAGACATATAGCCCAATGGAACAGGATAGAAAAGCAAAACCTCAAATTCTCAACAAATTCTCCACCAACAGCCTCTGGGGTGAGAAGAACTTATTCAGTAAATGATGCTGGGAAAACTGGCTGACCACATGCAGAAGATTGAAACAATAACCCTACCTAGCATCATACAAAAAAATCAACTCTAAATGGATCAAAGACCTAAATGTAAAACCTCAAACCATAAGAATCTTTGGAAAATGCAGGAGACACCCTTATGGAAATCAGAGCAGGCATCCAATTACTGATCAAAACTCCAGATGTCTTTGCCATAAGAGATAAGATAGACAAGTGAGAAATCATTAAGCTGAAAAGCTTCTGCAAAGCAAAAGAAACCATCAAGAGAGTGGGGAAACAGCCCACAGAATGGGAAAAAATATCTGTCAATTGTATATCAGACAAAGGCCTAACATTCAGGATCTACAAGGAACTCAAACATGCTGAAAGGAAAAAAAAAAAAAAATTCAGCCCCATTAAAAAGTGGACAAGAGACATGAATAGACACTTCTCAAAAGAAGACATACGGACAGCCAACAGACACATGAAAAAGTGCTCAGTCTCACTAATCATCAGAGAAATGCAAATCAAAATCACATTGAGATACCACTTAACCCCAGAAAAAATGACCATCATTAATAAAACAAACAAGAACAGATGCTGGTGAGGATGCAGAGAAAAGGGGACACTTCTACCCTGCTAGTAGTAATGCTAACTAGTTCAACCTCTATTGAAAACAGTGTGGTGAGTCCTAAAATAACTAGAAATTGACCTTCCATATGACCCAGCAATCCCCCTCTTGGGAATGTACCTGGAGGAACTCAAGTCACTCTGACAAAAGATACCAGCACACACATGTTTATTGCAGCACTGCTCACAAGAGCAAAAACTTGGAACCAGCAGTGCTGCCCATCAAAACTGGACTGGATTAAAAAACGTGGTAATATACACAATGGAATATTACACAGTCATAAAGAAGTACAAACATATTCACTTCACAGTAACTTGGATTGATTTAGAGTCTATAATACTCAGTGATCTATCAGAGAAGCAAAAAACTGAATACCATGTGTTCTTACTCGTAAGCAAACCCTGAGCATTTACCATAATACTATAAGAAAGGGATTGGCAGTAGTGGGACTCTTCCGGGGATAGGGGCATAACATCAATAAAGGTACCTGATCTCGAAAACTTTTTCTTCTTTTTTTTTTTGAGTTGGCGTCTCACTCTGTTGCCCAGACTGGAGTGCAGTGGCCACTCCCGGCCACCGCAGCATCGACCTGCTGGGCTCCGGCGATCCTTCTGCCTCAGCCTTCCAAGTATGCAGGACTACAGGCATGCGCTACCACGCCCGGCTGATTTTTTGATTCATTGTAGAGATGAGGTCTCGCCTCCCAGGCGGGTCTCGAACCCGCGGGCTCAGGCAATCCACTCACCTCAGCCTCCCAAAGGCACGGGATTACAGGCTGAGCCACCGAGCCCGGCTTGGGGTACCGGATCTCAAACCAGACAAAGTAGGGACCAAAGGGAGACCCGAACTTTACCTGTATGATGACTATTTATGTACCTAATCCTGAATTGTACCCCACATCTTTGTAATATAATAAAAATATTTTTAAAATCCAGTGGAAAATGTATAAGCAGAGAATAAAGGAACTAAAATATTTTTATCTAACAATTATGGAATTATATCTTATAATAGTTATGATCAAGAAAATAAAAGGAAGATGGTAAAAAGGGTGAAAATATAGATATTTTACCACATGTGAAGTCTATAATAAACAACCAAATGGATATACAAGAACTAAACAATACATTAGCATTCTAAACTCAAAACATGGTATTACTAACAGACAAAAAACAGAAAATACTATGAATTAGCTGAATATAAATCAATAGAAAATATCCATACTAAAGCATAATAGTCCCAATCTTACACTAATTTACTAGTTCATAAACATGAAAATGGATAAAAAATTCTGATATACTTCAATGGAAAATAACTCAACAATCAAAAAGGAATATATTACTTCTATGCCTATAACATGAATGATTATCACAAACTTAATAATTACAAAAGAATCCAAACCAAAAAAAGTACATGCTATATTGTTCTATTTGTATGAATTTCTAAAATGCATGTCATTAATGTATTGCCTCTATAGAAGACAGATAATTGACTAGAAAAGTTTATGAGGAACTCATTCTAGATTATAGAAATTTCTAAATCATATTTCAACTTGTATATATTATTCTTAATAAAGAAGCAATAATTACTCATTTAGCAGACAAAGTATAATGTTGAAACATGATAGATATTTCTTTCTCATGAAAGTCACTTCAAAATGGCTACTTGTGGTTGACCAGTGTCTTTCCTTGAAGCAGAGATTCAAACCTCTCCTGTCTTAATTTCTATATGCCTCTTCCATTCATGCTTCCATTATCTTCAATTTGTTGCTTTGAAATTTGCTGCATCATGTATAGCTAACTGATGGAAGAGACAGGAGAAGGAGGATGGCATATGAGCATTTCTTACAGCTTCAGGTGACCAACCCATTCTCCAGAAAATGAATATTATACCCAATAGATATTTTCTGAGCTCTTTGCCACCCCCCTTTTATTAATGTCCCCAGTGTCTATGATTTCCATCGTTGTGGCTATTTAGCTCATGCATGCAAGTGAAAACATGGTGTTCGATTTTCTGTTTTTGAGTTAGTTTACTTAGGATGATGATTTCTAGTGCCATCCATATTGCTACAAAGGACATAATTGCATGTCGTTTTAATGCCTACATAGTAAAGAAATTGTTATATAAAAAGGTAGCTGTACTCACATGTTCATTTCAATACTATTCTCAATAGCAAAATCATGGAATCAATCTAAGTGCCCACCAATCATTGATTCTACTTGTTTAAATTTTTTTATTGAAAACTCTCCTTTTTTTTTCTAGGAACAACAGTTTTGAAACCCATTGAAAGGAAAATTGCTTAGCTTTAATTTTTTTAGTCAGAATTGTGTAAGCCGAACCAGTTGAAATGTCTGTGTTGTTGGCAATAATTTGCGCTGTTAATTGTCAGTCCCCTTCAATTAGGGAATGGGCAAGATTTTTTCCTTACAAACTGATGTGGATGGTCTGCCACTGTGGACTTCATCTTCAATATTGACTTGTCCTCTCTTAAACAGTTGTCTATTTGTAAATTGCTAATTTCTTGGGGGTAATGTCTCCATAAACTTTTCATAAAACATCAATTATTTTATCATTCTTCCACCAATGCTTCACCATAAATTTGATGTTTGATTTTGCTTCAAGTTTAGCAGAATTCACGTTGTTCTATTAGGAGTTCTTTTTAAATTAATGTTTTATTCTTCTTAGTGGCCCAAACTAGAACCTGTTCAGTCATGTTATAACAAGCTAGTAAAAGTTTATTTTGGGGCAATTAAAAAAATCTATGAATAGTGTTTTTTGGTTTTTTTTAAACATAGTACACATTATCCATGAACCTTTTGAAGACCCCAGATATATTCCATTGCTTAGAACCCAGACATGTGGCTAAATAAAGAATAAGTTTCACTGGGGAATATGGTCTATTTGTGATAGGACAAAAGGAAGAGAAAATCAGTTTGATATCCAGCTAGCTATTCATACTATATGAAGCAAAGTGTATCTCAAGAAAAATCGCTGTTTTTTTTCCCCCCCTACTGACACCAAGGTAATTTAAACTCAGGATTTACTTTATAATTGAGCATAAGTCTTAAGTTTCATATATTTCAAATTATTACATAAATAGAACAAAGTGTTAACAAATTTTTGTTAAGCAGCCTATTTTTAGTATGTCATCACAGGATGTGCCTCAGCTATGCCCTCTAGAATGACAGGAAGTCTGGAAGTTTCCCTGATTGGAGATCCAGCTTATCCATCTATTTCCATCCGTTTGCATACATAGTCATTCATTTTCCTGCTGCCTTCAACTAGATGTGTGTGTTTTTCATTCTAATTGACCCTCATCTTTTCTTATCTCGACGTATATGACTTCAGCTTTTCTCAGAGTGATACAGCACATACTTGATGCTTCTATTTCTTAAAAAATGATCTGAACTTTAAATGTTAAGATTTTCTTCTTATGCCATCTATCAGAATATAGCCACCTTGACATTTGCATGGAGTAATTCTGTCTTGCCCCTTAAGAACTCATTGAATATTAAAGTTGCATGCAGAGATGCCTACATAAGTAACACTATTATGAATCTACATTGAGAATTCTGGGCATGGAATTTTGCAGTGAAGTACTTCTCTACTTAGTATGTATATTCAAAGGCTGATGGCTAATTTATTACTCTATGAAAATCAAAATATCTTGAAACTATCCAAATATTTCTAATATTCCCTGTGAATCTCATTTCTAATGTGGAAAGCTCTTTATGTTCTGAAATCTAGGAATTACGTTTAGAGTGAGGAAGTTTGGAAGAATGATCTTAATGAAGATGGGTTTCTGCCATCGAAAGGTATAATTACTGATATGCATATAATTTACAGATATGTAAACTGAGACTTAGTAGATACAGGAATTTTCCCAAGGTAAATACAAAAATGTTGGGGATAGATTTTTAACCAAGGTCTTCTGGTGTCCCAAGCTCTTGATTTTAATATTAAGCTAAAATATCTCTCACATCAAACACTGCATTTTAATGATTCTCAAGTTAGGTAATATTAGAATGACACCACATAAAATATCAGGATGTCCTTATTTCATATATTTTATATTTAATTCTCTTCCCCCTCTTTTTTAATTGGAGGGATAAAAAGAATTAAAATGATACCCAATAGCTCTTTGCTTAATTTTCTAATTGAATAAATAGTACCCCCGATCTGGCATGCCTATTATCTGTAAAGTATTTATGAAACTAAACACTTCTGCACTTTTGCACAGAGCATTTGGAAATAGCTCTGATTGCTAATAACTCTCTTCAATATATACCAGACAAGAGGGAGTTTCAACTCTTAAGCTTCAGCTATTTTTGAATTGCCTTTATGCCAGAGAACTCCACCTTAAATTGCTTTTAAAGTAGAAAATATACACTGTCTCCCCTCACATAATTCAAAAGTAGTTTAAAGTTATATTTCTCAAACAGAAAAAAATGACAAGGGAGCTGTGATCAAGTCTTTGTAGTCTGTCCAACTGAACATGATTTGAAAAGTTTAGTAGTTGGTCGTGTGTGTGTGTGTGTGTGTGTGTGTGTGTGTGTGTGTGTGTGTGTGTGTGTTTTCCTGCTAATAGAATGATCTGTGGTACAAGTGTTTGGAGAAAGTTCGCTGCAGTCTCTGCTGTCATAAATATGTTTGTGTGGTATTTGGAGATCCTGTAAAGGGCAAGACTAAATTATAGTGTGAGGTGAAAAGGAATAGCTGGAAAGAAGCCTAATCGTCAATGGCTAGGTTCCAATTTTCCAAGGTTACTATTACCCTCAAAATGTGATCATTCGGCCAGGCATGGTGGAAGGCAAAGGTGGAAGGATTCCTTGAGCCCAGGAGTTTGAGATCAGCCTAAGCAACACAGAGAGATCTCATCTCTACTACAACAACAACAACACACACACACACACACACACACACACACACACACACACACACAAAATAAAATTTAGCTGGACGTAATGGTGTGTGCTTGTAGTCCCAGCTACTCAGGAGGCTGAGGCAGAAGGATTGCTGGAGCCCAGGAGTTTGAGACTGTGGTGGTAAATCATGATCATGCCATTGCACTTTAGCCTGGTTAATAGAGTGAGACTGTGAGTCCAAAAAAAGAGAAAAAAGTACTAATTTAATTTATTCTCTTAATTGAGGATCAAATTAGATCATCATTGTATAAAGTTCATACTTCATACTTTATTAATGAAATATTACCATCGTAGTGGTTTAGAATAGTGTCTGAATGATGTGTCTATTACTAGTTCAACTCCAGAAGAAGACGCTTACTTTACTGTGTCCTCTATTAGTAGACTTAAACTGTGACCCAGAGACTTAAAGAACAGGCAATAATCTTGGAAGAGGATGAAAACTCTTCAATAGTTTGCAAAAGAACTTTTGGGAAAAAGCAGCTCAAAGTTATATTCCTATCAAGTGAAATACAAACTAGCAGATGGTGTTCCATACATGCTTGTTCAATGAATTCATAATTGGTTGAACATAAAACACATAATAAACAATAGAAATTTTTTCTATACATTGAGCACAAATCTATTGAACACCTCTAATGTGCAGAAATACGATTAGATATAATCACTGTTTCTTCATGTTTTAAAATTATGTTGTGTTATATAAGCTGCATCTGAAGCTCAGAATCTTGGGATTGGAAAAAACAGTCAGAAGAAAGAGTTAATTCCACTTGCAGAGAACTCTTTGTAGAAGAGGTGAGAACTGACTCTTATAGGATAAGACAGAAGCTGCTAGACGGAGAGATGACAGTGAAGACATTCCGGACAGGAGACAGGGTACATCCAAAGGCTGGGAAGTTGTGAGAAAGCAGGTCTTATGCAGGCCCTTATAAGTAATTCAACGTTTAAAGTTCTGAAGCATAAAATTTAGAGTGAGGAGAGAAGGGTAAACAACGAAAAGAAACGGGAGTTTAAAATTCTGTTGTAAACCGGGCTCGGTGGCTCAGCCTGTAATCCTGTGCCTTTGGGAGGCTGAGGTGAGTGAATTGCCTGAGCCCGCGGGTTGGAGAACCGCCTGGGCAGCGAGACCTCATCTCCACAATAAATCAAAAAATCAGCCAGGCGTGGTAGCGCGCGCCTGTAATTCCGGCTACTCGGAAGGCTGAGGCGGAAGGATCGCCGGAGCCCAGCAGATCGAGCCTGCGGTGACCTTGAGCGGCCACTGCACTCCAGTCTGGGTGACAGAATGAGACGCCAACTCAAAAAAAAAAAAAAAATTCTGTTGTAGGTTAGAACAGAATTAGTGAATTAGAGAACTGGCAGTAGACTTCAAGCTAGGGCTTGACATGATTATATTTGTTTTGAAGAGTATCTTGTTGGCAAGCAAGAGAGATGGAAGAAACTGGAGGCAGGAGGACCAGGGAAGAGGCATCACCTATTGTTAAAAAGGCTCACTCAGTGGATTCCACAGTGTCCCTTAAAATGGAAGCCCTGATTTCCATACAGTGTGCTGCCAGTGACAGATAAAATATCAATACAGAACATCTTGGTTCAAATGTAAACATCCTTTTTTTTTTTGCATCTGTTGCCTGAATAGAACTCCCAAAACAGACAAATATGGACAATTTCATTTCAGACTTTGTCATTTTCTAAGTGTACTTGAGGAAAGAAAACGTCAAGGTGCAAGTGAACATTCCTGACACATATAAAAAAATCGGAAGGAAAAGTGTGCACCATGGCCTGAACTGTGCTAGCAGGTAGAAGGCTGACCCAATTTGGGCATATGTGTGCAACAAGAGTTCATCAACAAGATTAAAAATACCTTTTTTTTCTGTTTAGGTTTACATTAAATAAGGGTCACATTTGATACCTGAGTCATCTGCATTTTTCCCAGTAAAGATGTTAACTATTTTGGGGTCAGGTGCAGTGGCTTGCCCCTGCAATCCCACCACTTTGGGAGGCTGAGGTGGGAGGTTTGCTTGAGTCTAGAAATTTGAGACCAGCCTGGGTAACAAATCAAGACCTCTTCTTACAAAAAAATTCAAAAAAATTAGGTGTGGTGGCATATACCTGAGTCCCAGCTATTCGGAAGGCTGAGGCACGATTGCTTGGGACCTGGAGGTCGAGTCTATTGTGAGCCATGATTGTGCCACTGCACTCCAGCCTGGGCAACAGAGTGAAACCTCAAAATAAAAAAAGTTGACTTTTGGGGTCGTCAAAATAAAATCTAAATGTATGCAGACTCTAAAGCATGTCACACTTGCATTTTCTGAATCTCAAATGGTACTCCGGTGTTAGCTTCACAAATTGATTAAGGTCATTAAGTTTAATAGAAAGGGTGGTATTTCACCAGCATTAATAGGGTGAAGACCTTCTTCTAGTTTTGTTTCTGCTGATAATTGTCTCCTGGATTGATTGTTTGATTGATTATTTGATCTCCCTAAAGCAAAAGAAACTCTATTGCCTGAAATAAAACAGGCTTCAGAATGAATGTGGTTTCAGTGCAGATACCTTATGGAAGAAATCTTAAGGATCATACTGAAGATTTTGAAATATATTTAATTTTGTATCATTGCTTTCTTTTAAAAGATGTAGTGCTTCTTCCTGTCCAATAAAAGTAACTGGCACATTTTGTGAATTTTAATCTGAGCAAAAATTGAGTCCGTGCTTTAAATCTGGTAAGGACAAAAACAAACCCTATTACCAAAAAATTTCAATTCCCAAGTAAATAAACTAGAAAAATTTTTGTCTTTAATAGTATGTGTGCATCAGTGAACAATTGAAAAGTACATAAATATGCATCCATTGGAGAATAAATAAATATACTCCAACACAATCATATAATAAAATTTTAAAACAAATTCACTATTTTATGTGTATCACATACGTATAAATCTCAAAACCAGAACTCCTAATGAAAAAAAAAAGTCAAAAATGATATATACAGAAAGAAGCTGATTATAAGTGTATGAAAAAGCAGCACAAACATGATGTTGGAGGTGGCTGCCTATAAAAACATGAATCATGAGAACATACATATTTACTTGAAAATATGCTTATCTCTTGCAAGGGAAAATTAGGGTAAAAAAAATAAGCCAGGCATGTTGACTCATGTCTGTAATCCCAGCAGGTTGGGAGACAGAGGCGAGAGGATTGCCTGAGCCCAGCGGGGTTCAAGATCAGCATAGGCAACTTGCAAAGACCTCGTCTCTATGATAAATCAAAAAAATTAGCCAGGCATGGTGGTGCACACCTTGTAGTTCCAGCTACTTGGAAGACTGAAGCAGAAGGATTGCCTGAGCTCAGCAGGTCAAGACTGTGGTAGCCGTGAGTGTGCCTCTGCACTCCAACCTGGGAGACAGAATGAGACTCTGAGTCAAAAAAATAAATAAAAATAAAAAATATTAGGTGCTTAACTGTTAAAACAACAACAACAAAAACTTAAAAAATTGAAAAATGATAAAATATACTAAATCTCTGTGGTGGGTATAATGGCAGCTTAGTATTTTCTTATATTTTTTCTGTGTTTTAAGTATTTTCTAATAGCATGGTTGAAAATGAATCACTAACAGCATTTCAACCAATGAATCACAAATTGTACTTATTAACTTTTAACACATTCAAAATGATCAAATTGAATGTTCTGTCATAAAAACCACCAGAATAATCAATATTTTAGTGTATTTGGTGCAACACGTTTGTTTCTGTGTTTACTGATTCTCTTTCTACTCTTTACGTAAGGCCTGTGGGGATTCCAAGAGTTCAACTATATCCCTAGTATAAATAAATATATCCGCATGAAAAAAAAAAATAGAGACAGGTTTTTTTTGTTTCCAGGGTTAGAAATTTTAACATGCTAAATTCGTTCTTTACAAATTCAGAAGACACACACAAAATATGATTTTTTAAAAAACAGACAATTTATAAACAGATCTGCTAATATGCAAAGATTCACAATACACTAATTATTCCATCACATTTAGGTTGATCTTTATTTTTGCTTGTTTTTACCACAGAGGCAAAAACATCAAAATCAGTTAACTTATTCCTGACAAGGACAACAGTGGCAAAGCATGCTGATAAATGATAGTCAAATAATTACCTTTCTTACCATATAGCTAATATAGTTTCTGATGGAGATTAAATTAAATGGTGTTTAAATAAATAGACACATGAATACTGTACAAGCTTACCTTTGCTAAAAGATAAGCTCACCAGTAGAGAGATTGATCCATGTGAGAAAACCCATAGACCTAAATAATTGCTTTTAGTATGATTTAATAAGATGCAAACATTTATTGATTTACTGAAAATTAGGTATTAGTAACTATTCTGTGTGTAAGGAAGCATTAAGAACAACTGAAGTCACTTAGAAAAATCTGTGATCTATGTTTTCTCAGAATCACATTAGAAGCAATGTTATAAATTATATTATCTTCTGAAACAGAATAAGTTGTGGCTGAAAAAGCAGGCTTTCTAGGTCCTTCCTTTTTTTATTATCAATGAGAAATACTTGTCTTTCTAATTAAAATGTGCAAATTAATAAATTTCTTCTGAGTTATGGGAGAAGTTAGTAAATAAATATAAATTCAAAAATTGAGAATATAGGCTGGGTGCGGTAGCTCAGACTCTAATTCCAGCACTTTGGGAGGCCAAGGCGAGAGGATTGTCTGAGTCCGGGGGTTGGAGACCAACCTGGGCAACTTGATGAGACCTCGTCTATACAAGAAAAAAAATCATAAAAACTAACCTGGTGTGGTGGCATGTTTCTGTAGTTCAGCTACTTGGATCACTGAGGCAGAAGGATAGCCTAAGGCCAGCAGGTTGAGGTTGTGGTGGCCGTGAGTGTGCCACTGCACTCAAGCCTGGGCGACAGAGTGAGACTCCTAAAAAAAAGAAAAAGAAAAGAAAATGAGAATATAGCCAAGATCATCATCTAGGAAAACAAAAACACTTTCAATTTAGGGGAATAAAAATCTATCATCAGAGATTAAAATTATTGACAAGAATTAAACAAGTATCTTAGTTATATCAAGCATAGTACAATGTAAAATAACATATAGATATACTATATGTGCATTTACAAATGTAATAAAAATGCATACATACATCCACAGATATATATGAGTGCACAACAAAAATTAGCCAAGTATATTGTGATTTTTTCCAATTGTGATTCCAGTGAAAACCAGCTTTTTAAGATATTAAATAATTAAAATTGAAAACTTTTAATGCCAAACATTTCAACAGCAGTTATAAAAAATCTTTATATAAACTAAAAACATTAAAATATATTAAAATAGGCATACATATTCAGTTGTAATAAAGTGAGAATGTTTGCAAAGATTAAAAATATTATCTTATCTGAAGTTGTCTTATGGATGGTCTGTAGAAACAGAAATCCTTTCATTGTGGTTAATAATACAAGAATCAGGGTATGTCTACCCTGTATCAGTATCAATGTGGAAAATAAACAAATATACTTTGGACAGGAGATGAGAGAAACTAAAGTTGGCTGGCTGCACTTTGATTAATAAACATACGCTAAACTACACAAATGTTTTCATTTTATATCAATTAATTTTATGGCCTTAAAACGTGTCATATTATTTTATAGATTATGCAATTACTAGTATGGGATTGGTAATGTTCACTCATAAATACCCAAGTCTCTAAATGAACTGAGTATAGAAGGAGTGAGTACCAAGATTTATATTTATATTATACATTTATATGAGTTACATATATAAATGTAAAGTGATAAAATACGTGTTAAAAATATATCATTGATTTACAACTGGAGTTTTGATAACATACTCTAAATTATAGTTTTATTTTGCAATCAGGAAACTTTCTTAATTCTGATCATTTTGCCCTTCATATTAACTTGTCTCAGAGATTTAAGTATTTCCTTATACATTTATTACTTAGGCACTAAAATCCAATTTATATTTCTTGGAGGAATTTAATTTTGAATAAAAATTTTTATACAAATGAGAAAACTACAAAGCTTACACAATAAGCATCTTGGTTGATTATTGAGACTAAAGCAATTCTGTTAGAATTCATAGAGAAAAAAATCAATTTTATCCCCAAATTATTACCACCTATTCTACTTTCTAGGATGAGGTGCCCCTGGTACTGCTTTCTGTTTGAAAGGGCAAAATAGTGTTACTATTGCAAGACTGCTGTGCGATGATATCACAATTTTTTTTCAAAATGTCAAATGTGACTAAAATTATAATAATCTTGGCAAAATGTAAACATGAATGCAGCCAATATTATTTTCTAAGAAGTATCTCATTCTTTGTATCTAGAACTACTTTTTCTCTTTTGTTTTCAGATAAAGAAGTCAATGTGTACCCCTGGAATGATGGCTAGTCTAAGTTACTGAACTAGTTCTAGTACAAACTGTGAGTTTATCATGTGGCTTCCACCAGGTTACAAAACTGCTTGAACTTGTCCCTCCTCAGTCATCAAGATGTGCCTAATAAATCTCTTTCCCACTCAAATATTTCCTTATCCTAAATCTATAAAAATGTGAACTAACTGTGTGGATGGAATACTCTTCCTAATGCTAAACTCAGAAGAAATATCACTAGAAGTGAGAATATATCAAGATATATTATCAAAATATATTACTGTGTTTTCTATTTCAATAGATACAGGATTCCACAACTCCATGAATTATGCTCAACACAATGATATCACACTTTCAGGATATAAAAGTGAGTTCATTTTCAGTAAAATAGTTTTCATCTGTACATACTCTACCATAATCTAACGGAAAAATTCACCATCATTTTATTCATCTCCTATAAACAAACAAACAAACTCTGCTTAATTGACAAGGATTTTGCATGGGGCAAATAAAGTAATGCATGTGAAAATACTCTGAGAAATGTAAAGTCCAATAAAAATTCAAGGTACATGATGGAATAATAATGTTATAGTATCTTAATTCAATGTTCCCAAGGAATAGTGATCAGAATTAATTCATCAGTGTCACCAAATTGTACACGATGCCAAATCACAAGGTTGTTCCTACATCTATTTATAAATATACAGATGTTTAGAGTTATTCAGGCGTATTACTGATTTTTTTTTTACACAAAGTAATCTGGCTATGTTGGCAATATTGACAATCTTAGTCAACATGGAGCCTGTACTTTACCCCTTAATGTGGTTCAGATGTTCCCAAGTGTTAGCACATTCACTGGATTACACTCACATAGTTAATGAAAATATTATGATCCCATAAATATAGCAAGTCAAACTAGCACCTTCTTCTCCTGCCTCCCACCCTTTTTAAAAAAAATCACAAGTGATGAAGCACAACCAGGAGTTCTTGCATGTGTACGAATGTGTCTGGCATTTGCCAATTCATGGCCTAGTGTACAGCACTTGGTTTAATGGTCCCCAGCCTCAATAGATTTCTTGATTTGAATCACTAGAGATAGCATGAAAAGTCCCTTTGTTGAGTTCTAGTTTTTCTTGGCTTTCAGTAGCACAGCATGAGAGGAATAAAATTTGGCACTCAGTATCTGAGCTGTCATTTGGAAAATTCAGATCTGGATTCTCTTTCCAGCATTTGGGCTTCTTAATTCAAACCATACTATACTCCCTGACCACCGATGCCGTATCCTCCTGCAGAAAAGGAAAAAGCGACTCCCAAATGTCACCTGGCTCACTATATCACCTGAATACCCTGGAAGCTACTAATAGGAGTTTCAATGACAGTATTATGGCTATATTCAAAGTGCCGAGGAAACCTATTTACATTCTATGACTAAGCATTTTACTGATCTCTTTTATTTTAAACAAATGAATCAATCACTGAAGTATTGTAGACATGTTGACATCTTTCTGGCCACTAAATATCCACAACTTGATGTGCTGTTTTTTTGTCAGAAAATCATTCAAATTCGTAAGAACATGGTTCTTTGTTCAGTGTAATGTAATGTGCATATATCTGATACATTTGCCAGTGACTTCCACCTAAAAAGTATTATATAAGGGAGGACTAAAAAAACAATTATTTTTTAGAGAGTGGGCCCTTTGTAATACAGGCTTCACTAGATAAGTGTTCTAGGAACTCACTAGCATCAGTGTATCAGCTAGCGTTGTTCTGAGAGGCTGAGTTTGGCATCAGATAATTGTTTTGGAGATTCTTTTTTTATTATTTTAAAGATGTGGGGTACAATTCAGGATTAGTTATACAAATGCTCATTATGAGGTACCCTTGTTGATCAATTGTACTCCCCCTTCCCCTGGAAGTTTTCCATGCATTTGCCCTTTTCGTGATAGGTGATTTACAAGCATACCTGCCCACACCATGCTGAATGTTCAGCAGTTTTTTGTTTGTTTGTTTGTTTTACCAAAAACAGTATGGCATTCCCCACCCTCCCTATTTACCCGATCTCACCCTTAGCACATTTTTTTGTTTGTTTGTTTCCCTGATGGAAAAATGTCTTCAAAGGAAAATCTTTTGCCAATGTGGAAGAGGTGAAACAAAAAACAACAGAAGAACTCAAAGGCGTCAAAACTGACAAGCTCAAAAACTGGTTTGAGCAATGGAAAAAGCATCTTAATTGATGTATTGTATTAAATGGAGAGTACTTTGAAGGTGACTGAAGTTTAAATATGTAAGAATATATACACAATTTTTAATAAATAAATTCAATTTTTTAGGGGATTCTCCCTGTATTAAGACAAAAACAGCAAAGAAATAAGTGACAACAATAAAAATCTCGCATAATTTTAGGCAACAACAACAAAAATGTCTCTACCTCTAAATTTTTCTTTTGAAAAAGATATCTTCTCTTATAATATCAGTTTAACAATGGTGTACAAGCATACCTCCCAATACATTTTATTTAATCTCATTCTAATTAATATATATCAGGTTTACATAAAAATGTACCAATTATAAGTGTGCAGTTTAAAGTATTTTTCATAAAGTGAACATCCCTACAAAGCCAGCACTCAGATCAAGAAAGACAATATCACAGTACATTAGAATTATCTGATAATGCCTCTTATCCTTACTTTCAACATCATTTGTGAGTTTTAACTCTTTTTGAACATGACATATGTTCACCTTTGTAACTGGCTTCTTTGGCTCAACTTGCATTATTGTTTATGACACTTATGTATGTTTATGAGCACAGTTTGGTCATTCTTATTGCTTTAAAGTATTTTATAATAAGAATATACAATGATTGACTGATTTATTCAATGCTGATGGAGGTTTGAGTGGTTTCCAGTTTGTGAATATTATGAAAGTACTGTTATGATGCTTTGATCTCATTTATTAGGTAATAATAAATGCATAAAAAACATGGGTATATACACTCAGGTGGAATTGACAGGGGTTTGGATATGCACATATTTAACTTTAATAGATAGTGCCAAATGGCTTTCCAGAGAAGTTTACCAAATTTTACTTTTGCCAGTTGTATACAAAGGTTTGAGCTGACCTACGCTTTACCAGTATTTAACAGTATCTTTTGATTATTTTGTTTTTCTAGAGGATGTGTAGCAGTAATGTCTCAATGCACGTCAATGCATTTTTCTCTGATATTTAATAAATGGAGCTGTATGTATTTACTGTCTTATTTAATATGTTCATTGAAGAAATTATTCCCAAGTTGTCTTTTTGGCCCACTTTATGTCTTTTGAACTAAGCATGATATATTACACCTACAGATGATTGCATAAAGTGGGGCTTAAATGAATTTTTGGAATATGATTAACTCAACATCTAACTCTGTACCATGATCACCTTTTTGAGCTTGCTGGGATACAAAATAGAGATTTATTTTGCTGTAGTCACGCATAGTTTGGGTTCAGTTTTGTATTAAAATCCAGCAATCTTTCTGAATCCAAGTGTCACCCTTTGTGCAAGAATGAATGTTTTCTATTTCACTGCTGCCTCCTTGGCAAGATTCACAAGAAAGGGAGAATTGTCTGATTGAGCAATTTATATTGGGCTTAAGGTTTTAAAAAAACAAAAATTCCAGTTTGTCAGGCTAGCCCACACTGTTGTCTAAGGCTTAGCTGATTTTTCCTCCTCCGTTCTTATTTTTTTTTCTGTCTCTGTTAGATTCCTCCTACATTCATATTTAGACAACCTGTTTTTTTTCCATAGTGAAACCCATCACAGCCTTCTGCTCACATATAAAACATTTATTTCTCTGTAGAATTAATTTCACCACATCTCACTAGTGTTATAATAAAGTGTAGTTTTAAAAATGTGTCTGAGTTTTTCCTGTTGCTACCACTGGACTGAAAATCTTTTGCACCAACAAAACCACTGGGAAGCAGAAGTTCCAATATCTATCTCTATTAAGAAATTTGACATTTTATATATTTTGGTTTCTTAGCACTTGCATTTCAGAATCTAAGAAGACTATTGAAGTACTGTACTAAAAGGATTCATCAAAATTATATACTATAAATAGTGTAAATTTTTCAGATTAGAATAGAAATTACAAAATAGCAATTTGTTTTCGTTTATAAACTATGAACTTTCACATAAAGTAGATAATTTTTGTATAATGGGGGAGGGGATTTGAGGAATGAAAGACAAACTTATTAAGTATATGTGTACTATTTTAAATGTTCAGCTTATAAAATTTCTTTAAGGAAGGATGATTTAATATAGTGACAGTCAGTCAAATGAGACATTAAAAAATATAACATATACTGGATGTAGAACTGTAATGGTATCTAGAGACATCCAGCTGTATCCTTTAGTTGCTGGCTCTAAAATATGCTCTGTGGAAAGGGCAGGGTGACACACAACCAGGTGTCAAATTGGTAGCTGGTAACCCCATTATTACTTATTTTGGGGGGAGTTCCTCATTCATTGTGGAATATCCTATGTGTTATTTTATACAATGGCATTTTTTGAGAGAAAGAGAGTGAGGGCTGGGGGAGGAGAGAGAGAGAGAGAGAGAGAGAGAACAAAGCAAGAATGTCCTGGGAAAATTTAACAAACGCTGTGTCTTGTGGAATTAATCCTTCAAATAATAAGGTCTTTGTGATAAGAAACCTTTTATTGTTTGTTCATTCAAAAATAAAATTAATACAAGTTTTACTGCATATATGTTATTAAATAAGGCTTGTGTGGGTCTAGAATCAAGACAAAAATTTGGGGAATGAAATAGTAAGTATTACAGTAAAGTATTATAACAAAGTTTAATTTTGGATTTTTTACAATTTGAAAGTGGTCAGTCCAAGGTTGAACACTGTAATGACTATTGTGAGCTTAATAGTTTCAGGAAAGAGGGAAGAAGCAACAGTGTAACATTTTAGTCTTATCGAATGCCCTTAAAAATAAAGCAATTTGATTTAAAAAAAAAAAAAATCCATGGGTGACATATACAACAAAACTAAATGATAACGTGTTCCTGCAGATCCCCAAATGTAAAACTTCTAAAAGAATCAACGATATGAAAGGTATGGCAGGCCAAACTAAAAACTATAGTTAAAAATAGAAAGCGATTTCCATCTAATATGTGGGCCAATTCAAGGGACCATGGTGCTGGAACTGCCTGATCCTTCAAATTTTCAAATAACGAACTTAAAGGCAAGGTAAATACTGTAGTCTTTGCAGGCCTTGTCATCTATAGTTACCTAATTCTACATTGTGATGCAAAATTTCTGCGGAAAGTAAGTGAGCAGATGGTGTGACTATACTTCAATAAAGCTGTATTTACACAAAAGGAGGCAGATCTGATTCAATCTGTAATCCCTGGTTTGTCTGTGGCTGCCCCAGGGCTATCCCTAGACCAAAGTGTTCAGTCATCACTACCTGCTTCCATCATTGTTCCTTTAAACTCATCTTCAAATTGGGTGTTGGAAAAACCCCTTGAAATCTTGCTTCATGCTCCAACTATCTCTTCTGTTGCTTAAAAAAGTGATTAAAAAGTATAAACTTCTGCTTTATGAGATCTGCATCTTCTTTCCTTATATTTTATTTCCTTTAAACATATTCTCCATAATTTGAACTATATTTCCAATCTTTTTGTAATCAACATAGAACTTTGTTTTATAAAGTATGTTCACTTTCTTAATTTTGAAGTTTGTAGGAACCTTACAAGAAGGAAAGCTGACCAGTAATACATGATCACAAAGTAGATTAAAATAGTAAACTAACACATCAAAATGAACTAAAACAAATCAGAAAAATCACAGAAACTGTAATCCAGTCTAAATTAAAATTAGAAAATTCAGAGAGGAGTTTGGTAGAATAACAATAAGAACATTTAAAAAATAAGATTAAAACCTTTGGGAAAAAATTAACATTAAAATAATTATAACCATGATAAAGAATAAAGGAAAATAAACCCAAGAGTCAATAAGTAGCCAGATGGTTACTTAATACAAAATTAAAATATTGAAAATTGTTTAAAATAAAAATATTTGAAGAGGAATACATGAACAATATTAGCAAAAAGATCTAGCATTTGTATCTCAAGAATTTTCAAGGAAAAAACGGTCAACTAATCAAAATGAACACTAATAGTTGTAATTTATTTTATTTATTTATGTTTAAATTCAAAGACATCTTAATTTACATTATTTAAGAGCATATGATGTACCTTGGGACATTGATCCAAACCAGCCAATTCTAAGACCAAGTCTAGTAAAGTTATTATACTTTAAATAGAATGAATGATTCTTTGGGTATTAAGACAAAGGGATCAAGAGAAAGAAAGATCTTATCATTTTCAAAACACTTTTTTTTTTTTGAGTTGGAGTCTCACTCTGTCGCCCAGACTGGAGTGTAGTGGCCGCTCCCGGCCACCGCAGCCTCGACCTGATGGGCTCTGGCGATCCTTCTGCCTCAGCCTTCCAAGTAGCTGGAACTACAGGTGCGTGCTACCACACCGGCTGATTGTTTTATTTATTGTAGGGATGAGGTCTCCCCTAGTTGCCCAGGCGTGTCTCGAACTTGTGGGCTCAGACAATTCACTCACCTCGGCCTTCCAGAGCGCGGGATTACAGACTGCGCCACCGAGCCCCGCCTCAAAACACTTTAAATAGAAGATAATGGAATACATTTTTAAGACTGTTAAAGGTAGAAAATGTAAATCGCAGTTTTACGTTCCTCCAAACAGATCCTAAATGTGAAACTTCAAAAAGTGTTATTAATATGAAGGAATTCAAGAAATATTTTTCCATGAGACTGTCTAAGAAACTTCTGTGGGATACACTGACGACTAAAACGATTAGAGAAATATCAGCAAAAATAGCTATTATTCATTAGATTTATAAAATCAGTAACATTAGAAATTATAGCTATAAAGGAGGTTGATATATATCATTAAATTTATTGTGAGATACAACAAGCATAGATGTATCCAGCACAAGGAGTTCCTGAACTGCCATTATTCCACAATACATGTAAACATTGGTATACTCTATGCACCATGGTCAAGGTTCCAGTTATCAAATAAATGACAGCAAATCAAAATCAATAAGCATTGCTAACACAATGATTGTGATTTCAAAATACCATTTTCCACGAAAAGGAACTGTGATCGCTTGGAGAGATGACTAATTTTAAGGCTTATCCTATTTCCCTTGGAAATAAATCAAAATTTCTTGAAGAAATAATATTAAATTTAGGTCATAAGACAGATCTCTATAACTTTGTTTCTATTTCTATCTCTATATGATCCTTTCATAACAGAAATTAAGGACTCTTTCAGAGTCAACATTTGTCTCAAGACATAGCATTTTAAAAAAAGCTCTCACCTGGCACGGATGAGGCAATTTTAATATCAATGAATAAAACAACTGCATAGATTAAAACCCAGTACACATGAATTTCAAAAATCATTAATAAGTGATGGAGGTAAAAAACCATATTATTATTCTGAAACATGATTCTTTAAAAAAAGAAATAGAGATAAAACATTAGACTGTCCTTTCTACATGAATTGTACCTCAATGTAAAGTAATATAGTTTATTATTATTATTATTTTAAAGATTTGGGGTACAATTCAGGGTTAAATATAACATTATGTAGGTACTCCTCCTTCCCTGGCAAAATCCCACTACTGACAATCCCGCCGCACCCTGCTTCCCCTACCCCCAGCAATTTCCCACTACTGACCATACTTTTCTTATAGTATTATGATAAGTATCACATATTCTCACTGATAAGTGGACCTTGAGAAACTTATCTTTAAAGAAACAGTCTAGCTAACAAAGGACATGACTGTACAAATAGAGTAAACATTTTCCAAACCCCTTATGGATCTGTGTGTCTACCTCAAGTTCATCAATGCTGATAACATCTCAAAAAGAAATTCTCTCACACACACACACACACACACACACACACACACACACACACACACACACATATTCATATTATCCAATTTGTACGTCTCCTGGTGACTACTTGTGAAGTAGTTTTACCACAATAAATATAAATCTAGATCTGACCATGATTTGCGTTCTAACTAACAATTCCTAGAAAATACATGGAATGGAGGAAGATGCTAAATTGCCCCAAAACATACATAATCAGCAATACTGAGACTTGAAAACCTTATGGGGCAAACAACTTGGTTTCATCAATCAAAAAGAAACAACAAAAAATTTAGGCCATTTGCTTTGCCAAATTCTGGTCTGACCATGTGACTCCTTAAGCTAAGGTCACCATGTTTCCTAGCTTTGGCCCCCCTTTCCTACCTTGGAGATGTGAATCTCCTTTCTTTGTCTCTCTTTCTCTAACTTACTAAGTAAACTATATTTTCCAATCTAAAAAAAAATTAAAGAGATAACATTTATATTTATAGAGTTTCAAGAGCTACATCTTTCAATTGTAATGCATAACTCTCTTTGGAACCCAAATTTCAACTATATTAATAATACATACATACATACAAATGCATGCATACATAATACACATGTAATTGTTTATTTCTACTTTTAATGTGTTTGCAAATTTTCATGAGATTACTTAAACCTAATAGGAAAGTAGTTGGGACAGTCTGATAATACGTGCTTCCTAATACAATGTAGTATGCATGCCACAGCACCATGTATGAAGTTTTGTGACAGATTTATCCAACATGATTTTAATCAAACCTTTGGCTATACTTCCAGTTGAAATCAAAAACCGAGGAAAGAACAAATACTGATAGCAAGAGATGCAATTGACAAATCCAGAATGTGAAATTATTCTGGCAAAATAAAAATACACAAAAGGGAGAGGGCAATGCTCTAGAGTAAAAGGGACTAAAGAAACAAAATCCAAATATGCTACTTGTGCACTCATTTAGATTCTGAACAGAATAAATGGTAAAAAGACCTGTGCTGGGGCACATTGACCACGGTCTGGATAAGGATTGTATTCAAAATGTTATGTCAATTTTGTTAGATGATTATCTTAGTTGGTCTGTGCTACCATAAGAACATACCACAATTTATGGGCAATTTATGAATAACTGAAATTTGTTTCTCACAGTTCTGGATGCTGGGCAGTACAAGATCAGGATGCCAACAGGTTGTTTGACTGATAAGAACCTTTCGCTATGTCTTTACTTGCTATGTCTTTCCATAGCAAAAGAGCAGAAGAGAGTAAACTTGATTTCTCAATAAGGACCCTAATGACACCTATGACAGTTCTGCTTTCATGACAACCACCTCTGAAAGGCTCTGCCTATTAACTATCACACTGATGAAGATGAAGCAAATATGAGAATATTCATTTCATTTCAGACTGGGGTTTATTATTCTACCTACAATTATGAATGTTTGAAAAACTCATAATAAAATATTTTGATATAGATTGATGTTAAAAAAAATGCCTTCGCAAAATTCTATCTACCATCAATAATATTCAGATGATGAATGTTTATTAAAAGTTACTATATATCCATTTACAATGATTTGGCTGCATATTTACTAAAAAGTAATTTGTTAGCTGTTCATATTTATGAGTGTGTGTATGCTTGCAAGTTGTAAAAAGGCATGATTGTTAGAATGCCATCTAAATATAATTCAATCAACTTCCTAACAATTCTGAACAGTTAAGGACTAGCTTTAATACATATTCAAGACAGAAATCACCTTAAAAAATAAATACAATCAAATTAAGTTTGGTATCTATATATTATCATTGCATAATAGGTCCTACTCTTATTTACATGATTTCTATTTTCTTATATACTGAGGACTTTTTAATCATTATCTGTTGATGGTTTTAACAAAAAGAGTAAAAGAAAATATCATAAAATTCAAGGCATTCTGACTCATGCAGCCATTATAAATACACTGTAAAATAAAGTCATCTCTTGCTAAGAGTTCTTGGAAAAGAAGGTAAAGTTACTGTGAGTGCTGCAAGTTTGATAGCAGGAAAATCAATATAATAAATTACAAGTTTTATATCCACATATAAATGCATTAGATACATTCTGATCATTCCCCCACATTCTTGTAAATTTCCCTAATGCAGGCTGTTTATGTTCCTCTATAAACAAATAATTTCCACATAGCTAGGTTTTTTACTTTAGCACATAGTTAACTGTAATCTTTTACATGCCATAAATTTACGCCTAAATCATTCCTCATTTATAAAGATCTAGTCACATTCAAAGTTAATTGGAAATTTGAAATTTCCCCTAAAGCTCATATCATATAAAGGTCAGTGCAGAAGTAATAATAATTATTTAAAAAAATAATAAGATACAAGATGAGGATGTTAATAAACCACTTTATTATTATTACAAATTACCACTATTATTACAAATATACTTAGAAATTGTAAGTTTAGAATAAATAAGTCTGATAATTTAAGAAGTTTTTAAATAGAATCAAGAAACAGCTAGAATGCTTAAAATGTGCCCTTAAACTACTCAGTATTATTAACAATGACAGTAGTTTTGCAATTCAAATGAACACAAAATTACTCAGAGAAGGAGGGCCATGAAGATAGAAAAATCATCCTTATTTGAAATAAATAAACTTAGGTACAAAGAAGTCATCGAAACTTCTTATCGGATTAGTATTAATGAATTAGGATTTTAAATTCCAATGTTCTCATCTGTGCTAACCTTGAGAATCTATCTGTCCTCTTTGACCTATACCTAGGCATGGGATTCCTTCAGTGTGCCTGACTCCTTACTTCTGGGTTTGTCTGATGGGGTGAACATATAATTTATCCTCTAAACCAGAATACATTTGAGAGTGAAAATATAATTTTGAATAATTGCACCAGGACAATAAATGTAGTGGGATCTGTTCTGGGTAAACTGGAAAATCTGTTCACCTCTCTCTTCTGAATCATAGAAGATCAATTACTCAGCTGCACTATTGTTTGTTCTCCAGTGTCAGAGCATGAGTGTGGGATGAGGATCTTGACTACAAAATTACCCGGATCTTAGATAAACTGTCAGGTGTTCACAGAAAAGTGGAGTTTATGGAAGACACTAGATCCAAAGACAGTTCAATTGAGCATACAGAGTCTTTAGTGTCCCCATTATTCAGGTTCCTTATATATCCTTCACCTCAACTTAGCTTGCATTCTCAGGGATATATACTTAACATACTAATCCCTTCCCTGGTATCTCCTTCTTCAGTTTGGAGACTTTGTTCCCAAATGCAGAGAAGGGCAGAAGCATGGGGCTGCCCTATGAGCTCTCTAACTAGATGTCTTTCCTTCAATATGATGGCAATTGTGAGTGAATGCATGGTAACAACACTCCTTCCTCTATGTTCTTGCTGACTTCAGGAAGCTCTACCTTAAACTAGGTTGTCCAGTTGGGAAGCTATCAGTCACAAGAGTCTACTGAGCACTTGAAACTGATAAGTCTAACTGAGAGGTACTCTAAGTGAAATATACACCAGATTTGAATGCTTTAGTATGAAAAAATGTATATAAATATCTCGTTAATAATTTTAACATTGATTACATTTCAAAATGATATGTTGGATATATTTGGCTACATTAAATATATTATTAAAATATGCACTTTTTTTAACCTTTTTAATGACTGCTAGAAAATTTTAAATTACATATGTAGCCACATTTGTAGTTCACATTAGACTTCTCTCAGACAGTTCTGGCAAAACTTTGTTCTACTATGCTTTCTGTTGATTTATCAGTGAGTGCCTTGATTTTTCTCTTTTACTTTATATCTTATTATTTGAGACAATACCTTAGGAGATTGTGCTTCCTAGTCAATGTGATTTTTTTCTAGTCTATTGCAACATTTTGCTATGTAACAACAATACTATAATAACCTAGAACTTCCTATGGTAGCAGTGTGGCTTTTAAAACAAAACTCAGTGCTTTCTCAGCACAGCCTAACATCCAACACAGCTACTAGCACCACATGTAATTAGCAAGGTGTCTTGTAAGACAGGCAGATGACTGTCTGTGTAATAAGGCTCCACTTTTATATAAATTTTGGGAATATATCTCATATAACCTTGATTGGCACTAAGCTACACATTGTTCTTTCTGATTAAAATGGCAAGATACCCATGACTCTCTTTTCTGAGTAGATTACATCAGTCAAAAAGCAGTTTCTTTATTTTCTATGAAAAAATTAAATTTTTTGAAAAAATAGATTCAGGGGGTACTCATGTGTATTTGTTACATGGACACATTGTGTAGTGGTGGAAATTGAATCTCAGGAAATGTGCCCATTTTCCACATAGTGAACATTGTGTTCCATAGACAGTTTCTGAACCCTAACCCTGCTTTCGCCTTCTCTCTCCTTATTGGTGTCCCAAATGTCTATTATTTGCATCTTTGTGACTGTTTAGCTCCCATATATTAATGAGAACATGTGGTGTTTGGTTTTGTGTTTCTGAGTTTATCTAGGATGATGATATCCAGCTCCATCCGTGTTGTTGCAAAGTACATGATTTCTTTCATTTTTATGGCTGCATAGCATTCCATGGTGTATATATACCACATTTTCATTATCCACTGATCGGTTATTGGGCATTTAGGTTAACTCTACATTTTTGCAATTGTGAATTGTGCTATGATGAACATTCAGGTGCAGGTATCTTATGAACATTTGCCTTGGCAAATAATTTATGGCTAAAACCCCGAAGGCAAGTGCAACTAAAACAAAAATAAATAAGTGGGAATTAACTAAACTGAAAAGTTTCTGCACAGCAAAAGAAATAATCAACACAGCAAACAGGCAACCTACAGAATGGGAGAAGATATTCACAAACTATACATTTGACAAATGACTAATATCCAGAATCTACAAAGAACTCAAACAAATTAGCAGAAAAAGCAAATGACCTCAGTAAAAAATGGGCAAATGACATGAATAGACATCCCTCAAAATACGATATACAAATGACCAACAAACATGAAAAAAAAAATGCTCAACATCATTCATCATCAGGGAAATGCAAATTAAAACCACAATGAGATATCACCTTACACCAGTCAGAATGGCCATTATTTTAAAAATAAAAAAATGCTGGTGCTGATGGGGAGAAAAGGAAACATTTATACACTGTTGGTGGAAGTGTAAATTAGTACAACCTTTATGGGAAGTGGTATGGAGTCTACTCAAAAGAACTATAAGTAGATCTACCATTTGATTGAGCAATCTCACTACTAGGTATCTAACCTAAGGAACAGAAGTCATTATTGACAAAAAAGCAGTATCATTAATTGTGGGAGTTTTTTTTCTTCCTCCTCACCTTCCATTATCAATTGCAAAGGAGGCTCTTTCCCTACTCTGAGAGAATATGATAGTTTTCTTTTCATAGACTATAAGTCCTTAGAATTTTATGTCTCATAATTTGCATCCTTCTGTAAGATAACATTTATTATACATATTATCATATATGGGTGTATGAATGAGTGTTTGTGATTCCATTTAAATATATCATTTTCATCTACCTTTATCAGTTCATTTTACTTACTAAAAGCTACTTTCTTGGCAGTTCATATTTTCGGAGGACCATTAGTAGATGTCAAAAAATAAATTATCATCAGAAGTAATCTGACAGATACTTAATGTAACTATGTCTTTACTACATAGATTAATACACGTCTCTCATACTATCCACTCAAGATTCAGGAAAAAATAATCCTCTGTCTTCATTTATGGATGGAAATTGACTTCTAAATTTACTACCCCCTACTAATAAATAAAATGATTTTAAAATCCTGTTAAGTCTTCACTTTGCTTACATTAGTTTTCAGTCCATTTAATCCATCTCAGGAAATACACTCACATAAACATGACTCAGAAGAAATGAATTATAGAAATTCATCCCTTACAAAAAAGGAATAGTGTAGAAATGGTTTTGAATAACTACCAGCCATTATCTCCCCCATGTACCACATTTTTTGGTTTCATTGTCCCTATGAAAGTAAAAAAAAAAAAAAAAAAAAAAATCATCCAGAAAATTGCTGATGACTTAGGAAACAGGGTATCCCAAAATATGTTCTGTAGCCCAAAGGCTACATAACAATGTAGTAAACAAGGAGATGCAGGTAGAAAAAGTTCATGAGTAGAGCTTTGCTCCTTTAAGCAATATAATGCCCCTGTGTGAATTTATTGCATGTATTTGTTTGTTAAGAAAATATTTATGCAGCAAGACTACCTGGTGGGAATTTGGCACAAAGATGAATTCAACAGGGCCCTTTCCCTTATGACCTAACATGCTAATATGTATAATTTGTCCTGTTCTAAAAATGGATAGCACAAAAGGAGGCAAGTGTCACGTGCATGGTTCAAGATGGTTCACACAGGGAGAGTTAGAGGTTATGAATTATCAGAATAGATTGTTTTCTCTTATCAATCTAAATCAGAAGTGGAAATATTGATGAACACAACAGGCTGTCATCAAGCCTCTCCAAATACACTGCATAAATTTAGAACAAATATGTTAATAGTTTAAAATTTTGCTTTGCATTTTTTTTTTAGCTTTCTAAAGAATGTAACCAAAGTTTGTTATGACTCTTAGAGGTTAACAGACACAGAGTGACTGCAGAAACACTTCTTCCAGTTGTTGGTTTTGTTTTGATGTCTTTGCCACTGTGAACTATGTATGACTAAAGAGGAAAATATAATGTGAGCAACCTTAGTCGTCGATCTGCAAATATGTGGCATTTATTTTCCAAGGAATACAGCATACCTATATAAACAGAAACATTTATTATCTGGACATTTTTTCGAGGCTGAAATTCATTTCCCCACTATTTCCTTCAGAAACAACCTGGGAGAATAAAAATACATCATTTACAGAAATGCCCCCTAATTCTGCTGTAATTAATGGCCATTTACCTCTTTATGAGGTCCCAGCTGATTAGGAGCCTGTTTGGAGAGGGAGTAGGGAAAGAATAACTTTATGTAGCATAACAGGAGAGGGGACTAACTAAACATTCCTCTAGACTCTCTTCTGCACCAGTTGTTTCGACATCATATAGACAAAACATTTACACCTAATATAATCAGGCATACTTAACCTCCCTTTCCCCCTATACTCTGCCAGCTCTGTTATATTGAATACAATTGGCAAGGGATTGTTCAAAAACTGAGCCATTCTGAGCTTCCTTGTTCACCAGAGGGACTCTTAATTTTAAGGCATTCGAATAACTACAAAGCAGTAAAAATATGGTCAAAATATCAGTGATCAAACTTAAAGCCACCCAGAAGATTTTCAGGGTGCAGCACCATGGGATCTGCCAGAGATACTAAGCTAGGACAGAGAGGGAGGTCATCACTTTGCTATCGTCAATTCTTCTCAGAAAGTCTGTTTTGTAACTAGATTTTAAAGTGGGCTTTATAGATTAATTAATTCAAGTTCTGACAAGGTACATTCTTGGACAAGAAAATAAAAGCGGATTGCATAACATCAATAAGCTTTCACAATCTCAAACCAGATGGAGTGGGGACCAAAGGGAGGTCCAAACTTTATTTGTACAATGTCCTCTTGTATACCTACTCCTGAATTGTATCCCATATCTTTAAAATAAAATTAACAAAAAAGGGAAATGCAAAGGAAAAAACGTTGAATCATTGGATCACCAAAGGAAAAAAATAGCAAAATTAGAACTTAATGCCTAAAGTAGATATTAATTTTAAGGTTCCTCTTCATTTAAGTCACAGAAATAGAAGGGCAAGAATACTATTTTTTGTTGTATTCTATCTTCTGGCCAAATCCTACTCTTATGTTTAACATCTAGGCAAGATTCACCAATGCAAGGTAGGCATAAAACATATTTCTTTGTGGTTTCTTCTCAGGTTCCTGAAATAGGTTTTTTTTTTTTCTAGTCAGAGGTGAAGTTTTGAAAAGTAAAATACTGCAGTTTTCACCATATGTTGAGTATCTTATTCACTATACTGCCAAATAATTTGTGAGAAACACAATTGAATGCAGAGTTTTTTTTTCTCAAATCCATTTTAATTTATTAAAGATGAAAGAAAAATATCATATTTTAAAGAATGGAATAAAATTTACCTGTGGGTGTGTGAAATGCTCATTTAAACAGCATGAGTCTATTGCAAAAGTAGTTTCCAATAATTATTATTCTACTTTCTTTAAGAAGTAACACAACATAATATAACCTCTTAATTTATTACTCAAAAAAGATGTGTATGTCTCAACTCAAGTGCTGTTTTATCCATGTTTAGTTTTTGTCAACCATCTTAAAACCCTATGAGTATAGCAGTAGATGGGGAATCAATGCAGAGAAAAGTTAGCGAAAGCTCTATCACTTCCACATATATCTCTAAAGAGGTAGTGCTGTTGAGCAGTCAGTGTGGGATATTAAATGTGCTCTGAACTGGAAGTCTGAACATTTTATGTGAGTTCTAATTTTGTCGTTAATCAGTTAGGAGTCTGTGGGCAAATTGAATCACCTACCCAAGCCAGGACTTGGAAAGTATGAGAACTGGACTATGTCATCTCAAAAATCTCTCTTCTCCTCATATTCTTTGATCGACATTCCTTGTACAATCCATTCTTTCAGCAAACCCTTATGAGCTCCTATTATGTTTTGGCCATTTGTCCTTCAGGGTGTAGGGAAATCAACAATGAATCTATCATGCAGCACCCCTGTTTCCATAGAAAAAAACAAATAAGAATCTAGGAGGTTTTTGTGTGTTGTAAAGAAACCAGTGTGGTTCTGTGGGAAAGAATGCCTGTGGAGTTATTTTAGTTTAGTTGATCAGGAAAGATCATTCAAGAGGTGATACTGAGGCTCAAAAATAAATAACAGGAAAGGAGATCTGAGAGAAAAGAAATATAAGCAGGAAGTCAACAAGTGCAAAAACTGAGAATTGAGAGAGAGAGAAACAAAAACAAAGGAAGGAAGGAAGGAAGGAAGGAAGGAAGGAAGGAAGGAAGGAAGGAAGGAAGGGAGGGAGGGAGGGAGGGAATGAGGGAGGGAGGGAGGGAGGGAGGGAGGGAGGGAAGGAAAGACCCTTAATGTTCCTGATACATGGAAGACAAGAGGGGATATTGAGGTTATAGAGGACTGCAGAGGGCAGATTATCTCTTGAACTAGCATCCTTTGGTGTATGGATGTTAAACCTAGATGCCTGAAAAAGGCATGAGTAGATTCATCACTCTAGCTATTTTGTGCAGATATTATTAGAAGAGGAAGAGTGGGAGTGATGAGACTAATGAGGAGATGATTAGGATAAAGTGAGAGCTGACGGTTAGTTGTGGAGATGGAGAAAGGTGAATGGATTCACTGCTGAAAAGGAAGATGTGGAGGCAGGAGTTGACAGGCCTTGTTATGAAGTTTAGGAGTGAGGGACAAATACAAGAGAATGTTCCAGTTTTTATATTTGAACAAGTAAGTGAATAATGGTGTCATTTGCTTTAATGCAGAAAGTACTGGAGAGAGGATTTGGTGGGTTGCTCTAGATTTCTGTTTTAAGTCAGTTCATATAGAGATGGTTTTAGACTTACCAGAGTGGATGGATAAGTCTGGAGCTAGGGCATTTTGATCTTATGATAGAGATTTGCTTATTGAGAAACCATAAAGCCAAGAGATTGAACAATAACTGATTACTGGGAACAGATTTCCCATAAGACAAGAGTGGTCTAAATGGTTTAATGGGAACTCAGTCAGGACTGGATGTTTCCAAAAGAGGTTAAGCAACTTGCCTTGAGGGATACACCTCAGGCTAGATCTTGTACTCAGATATTCAAGGTCAGAAACTTGATGTGTCTACACATTAAGAAACATTTCCTTTCTCAGGAGAACATTCACACCAATTAAGTTCACATAAGTTGAAATACGAAACCCAAATTATAATGTATTAGTTAGTATATGCTAGCCATATGGACCAGATGTTTTTTAAAGCAAAAGTAACCTACTATTTTGCAGTAGGAAAATAACAGTAAGACTAAATTTTGTTCAGGATCCTTCTTATGCTAATCCTTTAATAACACTGCCCTGATGCCAATCCCAGTATAATTTGGCTTCAAGTATAAAATTTTCTGCAGTGAAAAAAATATTACTAATGCTAACAGAGTTAGCTTGAGGTAGTATTTTTCTCTTCAGAATCAATAGCATCATAAATACTTAGGTGCAGGTTTTCTTTCCTGAAGGACCTTTTTGAATTGTGCTTGGACAGATGCCACTGGTACTTGTCTTTGCCAATCTCATTTTAAGCCTCATGTTGCTGACCAATTCCTTTTTACTGATTGAAATATTTTCTTTTCTCTTAACATATTAATACTCTCACTGAAATATCCTCAGGATTATTAAGTATATTTGTATTCATCTAAGTTGTGTATCAACTGGATATCTGAACTTCCCTGCAAAGCTGTGTATCTTTGGTACAAGTCTTTGGAGGAAACCTACTGGTGCCCTATAAGATCATGAATCACTCAAGAAACAATCAGTAGTGTTTACTTGACTGTATTTACTGAAATAAAAACAAAGCCTGAAATTTTCTTCCACAATATTTATGGAAGAAAATTAAAATATGTTTATGATAAATTTGAATTATCTAATGTTCAATTAACCATATTTTCCTATCCTCAATATATCAATGAAACACAGTACTTCTATGGTAATTTATTTCTCCAATTTGAGAACTCAGATAGAATTATTTAAAATGTATTTTTTCTAATGTAAGAACCCAGAAGAAATTAAAGTTAATTGCAATCCATCTAACAATTACAGATTACTTTTGAAGCTCAAAGCAATCCTGCTTGTGTGGTATTTCTTGGTTCATAAATGTTAAGCCAGGATTTAAAATTTCTGCTTTGTAAACTCAATCTTATATTAATATTGATAGCCATGATTCCCTGGGTCTTTTCTCTGAGCGAACTATTTTGCTAGATGCTTTATAAGGGATATCTTATTTAATTGGCACATAAATAATCACATTCTTGTTCATATATAGCAGAATAAACTGAGAAATATAGAGTAAAAAAAATATTTTACCTTAGAACTATGGAGTAGCGGTTCAGGATTCGTACCAAATGAGTCTAAGTTTAGAATTCTCATCCCAGAAGCCATGACAATCAATGATGGGCGCTCTAATGCTCCAAGCATTCTTCATTTTCATGGCACCTCTGAAGCAAGACAATTTCCCCAAACTTTTTCTTTAACTCACTGAGTCATTGCCCATTTCCCTTTGTATCACTGACATTATATATATTATCATGTGAAAGAATAAATAGTGCTATGGTTCTTAGTAAAATGACTTCCAGTTAGCCAACCAATTTTACAAATGAGGTCCTCAGAAACCAGTCCTGGAATCATGATTGGGTTTTCATATTATTCACAACTCCAATGGGTCAGTGAAACACAGTACTTTGATGGCAATATAGTATTCAGTTTGAGAACAAGCAGATGACACTATGCAAATCCAATAATGATAGACATCCACAGAGTGCTGAATATTCCAGAGGAGTTCCTTTATTGGTTTGTTTTTTAATCTGCTTACCATCTTCATATTTGGGTATTACCTGTGACCACAAGCCATCCCGGCTGGACATTAATTCTCATGCACTCAGACCCTGTATTTCCTTTCTTCCAATTTCCTCAACTGTTCTTTTGTCCATTAACCTCTTTATCCCTCTTGCCCAAAGGCCCATCTCACTTGTGTCCAACATCTCTCATGTGTTTCAAATGTTGTCCAAAGTTGTTGGAGCAAGGAGGATAGAAATCTTAAGGATAAAATAGGTATATGGAGGCGTGGAGTGAAGGCCCTGAGAGTGGTTTGACATTTTGATTGAATCAGATAATAATAATAATGATAATAAAATGCAGTTATTTTGCACTGCAGAAACTAAATTCCACTTGGGTCCAACAATTAGTTTCGCAAACCATCCTAGAAAAGGTGCTACATACCTCATTACTGAATATTATTATGGTCACCTTTGAAGCAATCCCCTTTGGAAGCCAAGCACTGCAGAAAGCACCTAGTCCACCCGCCAAAGCAATTTTGAAACACTTTTTCTGGAATGGTCATCAAAGTTATTATCCTTATTTATTGAGGTTTGACAATTAAGTTCATGAACTTGCCACAGCTTGCTTATATTGGCAGCACTAGAACATCCTCCTTACTCACCTGATCTGACCCTCAATGACTTTTTTTTTACCCAAAGATGAAAGGAAGACATATGATGACATTCAGGACATTAAGGGTAATATAACATCCTCTCTGCTGGCCAGTCCAGAAAAAGAGTTTCAAAATTGCTTTGATGGGCAGACTAGGTGCTGCCATCAGAGCATATGTTCCCAAGGTGAGTACTTTAAAGGTGATCATAGTGATATTCAACAATGAGGTATGTAGCACTTTTTCTAGGATGAGTTCACAAACCTAATTGTCAGACCACGTGTGCTATATTGTAATGTTAAAATGTCCCCATCCTGTTCTAATCCTTTGCCACAGCAGCCTTTGGCTGTAGCCTGTAGAAGAGGGGCAGCGGGATGATTGTAGGGGAGGAGATGGAGGAAAGAATATTTTAGCACACAAGAATCAAGAGTAAAATTTTCAATCTGAAGCATGCTCTTTAGATATGCTACTCAGTTGCTAGGGGTGTAATATACTGATAAAGTGAGGAAAAGAAACAGGCTGTGGGATCCAGGGGACTTTTACCCCAAATCTTCCTTCAGTGTCTGCTTCCTTTATAAAAACAACTCCAAGCAGGTGTCCATCTTGCAATGAGTTTGCAGCATTATCTTCTCACGTAAAGAATAGCCAAATGTACAGAGGAAATATGTCCATGTTTCTATTTCTCCCAATCATTGTCACAATAAATAGCATCTCCTTTTCTGTCGTATCATACATAATCATCAGCATTACATTTACAAAGGAAAATACTTCATTAATTCTTGCATAACCTTTGTTCAACCAGGATATGCCCTCAATAGGATACATAAATAGTCTCAGAAGTCTAGCCTGGATCATAAATTACCTTGAGTGTTTTCTCTGAGACCTGTAGCAATGCTGGAGTCCCTGGCCAGAGGTTAATTGAGGATGCTGTGCCCACTGCACTGTTTCTTTTTCTTTTATTTTCTTTCTTTCTTTTTGATTTGGAATCTCACTCTTTTGCCTAGGGTGGAGTGCACTGGCACGTTCACGGCTACTGCAGCCTTGATCTACTGGACTTGGGGGATTCTTCCACCTGCCTTTCAAGTAACTGAAATTATAGGCACATGCCACCATGTCCGGTTAATTGTAGATACGAGGTCTTGCCAAGTTGTCCAGGCTGGTCTCGAGCCCCTGGACTCAGACAGTTTTCCTGCCTCAGCCTCCCAAAGTGCTAGGATTACAGGCATGAGTCAACATGCCTGGCTTGTTTCTTGATTATGATAAACTGAGTGCAGTTCTCACTGTTTTCTCCATCACTTCTTCTGTTTTGGAGTCCCTTTTGATGCTGTTTTGGTTTACCCCTCTCTGACTCTCTCTCTCTCTCTCTCTCTCTCTCTCTATTTTCTTTTTCTTTTGAGTTGGGGTTCTCTGTCACCCAGACTGGAGTGCAGTGGCACTATCACAGCTCACTGCAGCCTCACCCTCCTAGACTCAGGTGATCCTTTCACCTCAGCCTCCTAAGGTCTACAAGCCTGTACCGCCATTCCTGGTTAATTTTTTGATTTCTTATAGAGACTGACTCTTTCTATGTTGCCCAGGCTGGTTTCAAACTCTGGACTCAAGTGATCCTCCTGTCTCTGCCTCGCAAGGTGCTGGGATTATAGGCATGAGCCACCATGCCTGACTTTTTCTTTCTTTCTTTTCCTCCCTCTCTCTTGTCCTTCTTTTTCCTTCTTCTCTCTTCCTGCCCATTCTCTCTCTCTCTTCCTCCCTTCTCTCTTTGTATCTTTCTTTTCCTCCCTCCTTTCCTTTCTCCCTTCTCTTTCTCTCTTTATTTTCCTCCCTCCTTCCCTCCTGTCTTTCTTTTTTTTCCTGTCTAAACAGTCCTCTCTGTCAATGTACCTGGAAGCAAATTTCATAAAGCATACTACAATTTTTCCTCTAAGATATCAACTTGTACTTTTGCAAACTTTCTTCTCTGCTGTCGATGTAGTGATTTCCTGCCCTGCTCTTAGTCCACTGCAGTTTGGCAAAGTCTTCTATCAGAAGTCTACATCTCACTATCATGAAGTATTACTATTCTCTTTGAAAATCATCTTGACTTTTGCCACATTGGTCTATAGAAGAGAAATTACTGAATTGGTCATTCAAAGTTCTTAAGGCAAAATTCTTTCTGTGGTAGATGGTCCTATATGTCATCAAATTCTCTGTCTGATACCAACTATCAACTATAGGGTCGGATTCAGCCATTTCTCTATGGCATGATCCCACCCTTACTTGAGCACTGATGATTGGACTAGGCACCAATACAATATAGAATAATCTATTTAAAAATTAAGTTGAGCAGAGTAACTTCAAGAAACTGCTTACTAAGTACAGACATATTCAAGGAGAACTGAGTTGCTAATAAAGTTCTGAGTTCTGGCATCAGTTCCTTCATTAAGTATCATAGTGTGTTGTCTTTTCTAAACATCAATGGTCTTGTGTATAAAATGAGTTGGAGGTAGATATTTCCAAAGATCCCTTGCTTGAGATTCTCTGAGCGTATTTTCATGTTGTGTTTATTCATTTTAGGTTATCTTTTCCAAAAGTTATTTCTTGAGACTTCAAATCCAGGCCAGAGACTTCTTTTCTCTGTTGCCATGAAACCTTGTACATAGATCTATCATATCTATTGCCACACAGTATTGTACTTATGTTTACTTCCGAAATGCTACCATTAAATTCTGAGTTCACTGACACCAAGAACTTTGGAGCAAACACACAGAGGAATATCATCATCATCATCATCATCATCATTATTATTATTATTGTTATTTTGATTTAGAATCTCATTCCGTCACCTAGGCTGAAGTGCAGTGGTATGCTCACGGCCACCCCAGCATCAATCTTCTGCCTCAGCCTTTCAAGTAACCAGAACTACAGTTGCACACTACTATGCTCAGCTAATTCTTTCTCTTTTTTTTATTTATTGTAGAGACAAGGTCTCACCATGTTGCCCAGGCTGGTCTCGAACTCGCAGGGTTACAGGCTTGAGCTACTGCACCTGGTCTAGGAATACTATTATTGAGTAAATAATTAATCTCCTAGTGATTGCATATGCAAATTTGGGGCTCTTAAACATAATTTGCATCAAAATTACAGATAATTTTATTTTGACCAGAATTCTCTGTCTTTTGTGAAATATCTGCTGCATACTACATGACTACAAGAACTTTACCAAAAGCAGATGTTGTGAAATAGGATGAAGCCATCATTTACACATGTGGAATGTCCAAAATCCCTGTCACTTTTTGGCATTTGGGACCATACATCTGCTCTGATATCTTGATTCAGAGTCATTGACTCTTGTCAGCAGGAATATATTATAAATAGTTTATTTAAATCTCAAAATTGCAGTGAATACTCAAACGTGTATTTGGGGTCCAACATGGATAAATACCAGCTCTATTATTCTATTTTTTAACTCTGATCAGATTGGCAAATAGTGTGCTTTGTTTAATATTATTAAACTATTTTATAAGTTTCATGTGGATATCATATACTTTTGGATGGCAAAGTATGTCAAATTTTAGTACATTATTAGTGTTTTCAAGTCATATTTGAAGTTTTACTTTTATATTCTAACTATGGCCAAAGTAGACTAATAAAAGGCATAATATGGTCTTATTAATCACTAAATTTTGCTTATACAGTTATATACTATTTAGTCATAAATATAACTGCTTAAGCAAAATACATCAGACTAATAGTTCATGATTTTAAAAAGGTGAAAAATATGAGATTTTGATAGACTATTAACAATTTTGCCTAGATACACACGAAAATAAAATTTTCATGATATAAGATATTACATTACAATAAGCTCTATAAAGCAGAAAAATTGAATAATAATTTTAAGAATGCAAAAAGTCCTGACAAATGACAATGGACTTTGTAACTTTTTAAGGGAGAAATGGCAAATACACTCAGAGGCAACAAAAGTTTCCATCACACATTGAGATATTCTATAACCATAGAATAGATGTGTGGATGCTGAAAAGCTTGGCAAATGATAAAGCCTGAGACAGCTCCTGGACATACCTGTATGAAAAAAGAATAATATCATAAAAATTTTTGAATCTATGGGGAGACTTTTGGACATGTCAGACAAAGTATTAGGGAGATACATCAAATTTTTAATATGATATTAATCATCAAATTTCCCCTTTTTGAGATCTTTTCATTGTAATCACACCTTCTACCTGCCTATTTTTTTTTCTATTTTCTCTTTCTACATCTAAAGTCATGTCAATTTCAATTATAGAAATCCTGGACTTAAGAGTACTGAGGTGATTGCCTCAGCTCTGTGACTCCAAATTCCTCAAAATTGAAGTTCTCTCTTATAAGATAAACTGTGGTATTCATGTGGTGCATTTGAGAAAACCACACATGTTTCATTTTCCTTTCAACTAAAACCCATTTTACATGAATCTAAAGCAATGTATGTTACAATATAAATATTATAAGGGAGACAGTCTGTTTCCTGAATCATTTCTGCTTTCAAATATCTAGTTTAACTGAAGATGTTCAATGGCATTGATTAGAAGTCTGTGGAAGACTCTAAGAATCTTCTGTAGAAATTAAGATTAGAGTATTCTACAGAAGACTATAGATAACATTATAAATTTGATAAATATAAATCAGTGGCACAAAATATTTTTGATCTCTAATGTAAATGTTTCGATGTATCGCATTCCATTGTAGGATTTTGACCTAAAGCTTAGAATCTGTGGGGTCTTTGCAGTAGAAGTACTCCAGTTCTGAGCAACATAGTTGAAATCTGATGTTCCTCACTACAGAAACAATGAATGTGGATGGACTTTTACAAATATAGATCTCTTCTTATCTCTTTTTTATGTTAAAGCCCTTCATTTGACTCCATCATTATGAAAATAAATTCCAAACTCCTTGTATGACCCACTATACCCTCTATATTGTATCCCTTTATTACTTTTCTAATAGTGTCTCACTTTGCTTCCTTCTTTTAACCAGATTCTCCTTGGTAAAGAGGTGCACCCAGTATACATTTTGATCACATATAAAATGCTAAGTATCAACATCAGTATGCAGGGGAAACCAAGACAGAAGCCAAGTATCATCATTATGGATAGAACTAATTGCCAATTTACCACAACAAGCCTAAAATTATATCAAAATTAGTCATAGCAGCTTTATCAAAATGTTAATAGATACATTTTTAAAATTTCACATTATTGTACAAAAACAATAATGTCTTGGCAATATTGGCTAATGAATTATTCGTCTAGTTACAATTCTACACACTTGCAATATTAATTAGACATGCAGTTTTCTTTGAGGCTGGAGCAAGAGTACAGTTTTTGTTCTGGCTTCCCACCATAGGGTACAAGTGATAGTTATGGCCAAGTACTGTGTTATCTTTCTCTCTGAGACAGCTAAGTGAGGTGTAGACTTATCACCTATCCAATTTCTAGATAGCAAAATGTGACTGATGCTAATCAGACCTTCTATTGAAGTGATGTCAAAAGTGATGTTTAACATATTAACATATTAGTTGATAAAATGCTTTTTAATATTTTTAAGGACATACCTATTATATTATCTTCGTTCAACATTTTTTGCTTTGTTTAAATTTTTTAAATGTAAATTTGGATAATTTATGCCTAAATTTATGGGAGACTGTCTTGACACATATGGCCGGAAGTATGACAATGGTGAAGTAATTGGTTTCAAAATAACAAGAACATGTAGTAATGTCCACATTATATCATGTACCTGTATTACAGTGCCTTTATAGGAGTTTGCTATCAGCAGATTTAGAGAACAAATCAAGAAAGATGCACACACTCTGGAATCATATCAGTACTGGTTACTTGGAAAGAAACATGTTATCTTCAATTAGCAATTAGTAATAAGCAATAATGTATTCATCTATCTTGCATTACTATAAAGAAATAACTGAGGCTAGTAGAAAACATGTTTATTTTGACTAACAATTCTGCAGATTGTACATTAAGCATAATGCTGACATCTGCTTCTGGTAAGACCTCAGGAAGCTTACAGTCATGAAGGAAGGGGGAGAGGAGCAGGCATGTCACCTGGAGTGAGCAGAAGCAAGAGATAGACACACACAGAGAGAGAGAATGAGAGAGAGAGAGAGAGAGAGAGAGAGAAGGGAAGTGTCCAACTCTTTTAAACAGCCAGTTGTTATACAGGAACACAGCTAGAACTCAATCACTGTTGCTACAACTGCACCAAGTCATTCATAAAGGATTCTCCCTGATGACCCAAACATCTCCCACCAAGCACCACCTCCAACATTGGGAATCACATTTTAACACAGGATTTGGAAGGAACAGCCATCCAAACAATTATAAGAGAAGTGTAATCTAGAATGCATGGCATTACTTCTTTTTAAAAATTTTGTTCAAGAATTCTTTCAACAATGAATATTTGCTCTTCTTTATTTTTTTAAAGTAGTCCATTATAATTGAAGACACATGATTCTAGCTCTCTTGAATGTCATGTTCTTTGGCTATAGAAAAAAATATGTAGAAAATATTCACCCATCTTTCTACTCGTGGTCGTTAATTCTGTTACATAAAAGCTATTCTGTAATTAGATTTTGGGCATTCTATGGAAGGATATGTTTGCAACATTGCAAGCTTGTGACCACTAAATTATTCCTAGCTAATAACAATTAAATGAGACATTTGTACTGATTTTCTATTGCATTTATACTTCTTTTATCTGATTCATTCTCTTATTAGTACTGGGAAATCCAGTGCTCATTATCTCTCAGCAAGTAAGTAAAACAGGAGGAAAATTGAATTCATCATTAGACCATCATGCTGTCAATCTAAAAAATAAACAAACAAAAAACTTGACTCTATACATTTACAAATGTTTGGTGTATAATATAAAGAAGCAATATATTTTTAAATACTACTATCTTATGCACAACAGGGAAAATGTACCAAGAAGGATGTATACCATCTTCATGTCGAGACTTAAAGAAATGTATCTCTCACAAAGGCGTTATGCTGTCCCTCTCCTTTCCTTGGCTGGAAGCCGATAATGGCATGTCTCTAAAGGAAATGGGTAAGCCAAACTATGGACAGTCTGGGCAGCTGAACCATCATATGGATGCAATCCATCTGCTGCCTAAGAACACCCTCTGTGAATCAGTGCATAAGCAAGAAACTAACAGTAATTGCATTATGACTGTCACCATTCATTTGAGGCTATTTGGTTACATAGTCTAGTGCTGTTTCTCTCTCTCTCTCTCTCTCTCTCTCTCTCTCTCATACATAGATATTTGTATCTCTCTCTCAGAGATACAGATATATGCATTATATATATATACAAATATATATACATATATACAAACATACATGTATATACAGAGGGTGCCAAAAATGTATACACACTTTTTTTTAAAGTTGGAATATCTCTGTCACCCAGGCTGGAGTGCAGTGGCATGCTCATGGCCACCACAGTCTTAACCTGCTGCTGGACTCAGGCAATCCTTCCCCCTCAGCCTTCCAAGTAGCTGGAACTGAAGGCACATGCCACCATACCCACCTAATTTTTTTTTATTTATTGTAGAGATGAGGTCTCACCTATTTGTCCAGGCTAGTCTCGAAACCCTGGGCTCAGGTATCCTCTCCCCTTGGCCTCCCAAAGTGCTGGGATTACAGGTTTGAACCACAACATCCGACCCTGTATACATATTTTAAGAAAGGAAAAAACTGTATTAAAATTATAATGCTCAATATATGCTAATAATGGAAGATGAATACAAGTCACGTTTTACTTCTGCAATTGCAAGAGGTGCTCAAAGTGATTAGTGTCTGGACACTTATGTCTGGACACTTATGATTACAGCAAACTAAAAGCAATACATAGATAACAGTTTTTCTATATATTATATAGTCTTTGTGCTTTAAGAATAGATCAAATCTTGTATATTATATATGATACTAGAGTTTTTCTTCTTGGGAAATTTTTAGGTGACAATTGATATAGTGTTAAAACTCAAGATGAAAAGAATTTTCAATGGTCAAATATAATATTTTTCTTGAAAAAATTTTGAATCAGAATAATTAAATATTTGCACACTTAAAAGTTATATTTACTATTATAAATGCTAGAACGATAAACACTTTTATTGACACTAAAACTTTGATGCGGTGTAATCTCCATCAATCCCTGTTGTAATTTAAAACTGTCTAAACAGTTAACTCCAAAAGCACGTATTTTTCTTTCAAAAAATTTTTTGCTGGTGTAAATTCCTGCGTTATACTATTTACCAATCTGTTTATCTATTTTTATAGTTAATCAACAATCTTAATTACTGGAGCACTTAACTGTTATGGCACACATTGTTCTTTCATTTTGGCTAAAAAAATGTACCTAAAGAGAATTTTGTCTAATTGATCTAGAATGCTAATATATATTGAAAACATGACTATTTTATATTAACCCTAAGCCCAAGTGAGTTAATTGCTTTGAATGTATTTCTGGAGGTTATTGAGCTGATTTATAGGTCTCAAAAATGCAATCACAGTGTTATTTGATTACATACTAGTTTAGGTATGCCAGAAATGACATTGATGTGATCTTTGACAGTTTCTCGGTCCAAAACCTAAAGCCAACACTGAGCAGTATATTTTTTACAAATAATGAAGATGAAGCTCAACAAGTTGGCAAATTGTTACATCTCCCATATATTTTATAATAGCTCTCATCTCATTGCCTGTGTACATGTTGTTTCCTCATCTGTCTGATAAACCTGTCTTTTCTAATACATTAGAACAACTCAGGGTTAGATACACAAGCGCTGATTATGCAGGTACCCTTGTTGGTGAGGTGTGCTCCTCCCTCCTCTAGCACTTTCCCTCAACTGCCAATCTCATCCTCCCTCCCCTGGCAGTTTCCCACTACTGTTAATCTCTTTCTTATGATATTTTGATAATTGTCCAAGGTCCGCTTATGAGTGAGAGCATACTGTATTCTCTTCTTTGTTTCTGTAATAGATCACTGAGTATGATCGACGCTAAATCCATTCAAGTTGCTGCGAAGTCCATATGTTTGTCCTTCTTTATGACTGCATAATATTCCATTGTGTATATGTACCACATTTTTTTATCCAGTCTAGCTTTGATGGGTAGCATGGTTGATTCCATGTTTTGCTATCGTGAATAGAGCTGCAACAAACATATGTGTGTAGGTATCTTTTTTTGTAGAATGATTTGAGTTCTTCTGGGTATATTCCCAATAGGGGAATTAATTGCTGGGTCATATGGAAGGTCAATTTCTAGTTCTTTCAGAAATCGCCACACTATCTCCCAGAGAGGTTGCACTAGTTTGCATTCCCAGAAGTTTTCAAAAAGCCCACCTTGAATATTATTTTCTCAATCTCTCAGTCTCTATAATCCTATGTATCACATTTAATTTAATTATTTGGTGTGTGTGTATATCCCATAGTACTTCAATAATATTTGCTGCATAATGGTAGGATCGCATCTATTAACAGACTTTGAATATAATAAACATCACCAAAAGAAATCACAGGTTTCAGGTTAAAGAGGAGAAAATGAGCCCATATGTTGTCTGACCTCAACACTGCTCTGCACTGAAATGCACAGGAATATGCCTTAACATGTACTAACTTACAACATCAAGGAGAACTAATTATACACATGATGGGTCCTAGGCACTTACTTGGCTTCTGGAAAGCAGGACTCATGGGGGAATATTTACATATAAATGAGCTAAGGAAGCCCTGCAGCTTGGGAAAGATCCCTGCGGTGAAACTGGCAGCATGTCCCTGCACTGACTTACAGAAGCCCCAGCAATAGAGCTGGATGCTGTGAAGAGTAGGAACAGGCCTATAACAAAACAGGACAACTTCCTGAGAAGCTGATAATGACTGGGATCTAGCAGCAGTCATCCATACTGTGTCTCTTAATCCCCTTTGAGAGTTCTGGCCACCTGACATTTAGCCCCCGGGGCCTGAGATAGAAATGGAACAGTGAAACAACAAAATCTTTGGCTGGGACTACTCCTGTTACTTTGCCTCATCCTGGCATTTGGAAGAGGCCCTTGCCCCTGGCATTTGGCCTTCACCATCTAAAGTGATGCTTCTCAGTCACCACTTGCAGCCAGCCCTCCCAGAAAAGAGGTCAAACAGAGAAATGGTCTTGACTATCTAGTAGCAAAAGCTACCCAAGACTTATTTAATCAGCCAGGGCTGTCATAGTTAAGTACAAAAGGACATCCAAGGAGCAAGAAGAAAATCCAGAACACACAAAAAAATAATGAAGATGAGCAAACAGACGAACATAGGGCAAAAATGCTAGAAAATCTAAATGCATTTTGATTAATATTTTTAGATAATATATTAGAACAAATACAAAAGAAGCAATTAAGTATTCTGATTGTCAACATTACAAGAAAAAATAGATGTGCTAGAAAATACAGTTGAGGAAATATGGACAGTCAAAGATATGTAAAAAAGCAATAAGATAATTAACATTTTAGTAATAGGACTTTCAAAATAATAAGAAAGGAGAAAATACAAGGAAGAAAATAATTAAGGCAATAATAAAATAAAATGTGACAGATCTAAAGTAAGGCAAAATGTCTTCAGATCCAAAGGACCCACTGAAGATCAGAGTCACACATGAAATTTCATAAACTGAGGCTAAATATAGTGAAATGTTGGAGAAAAACAGTTAACACAAAAAAGAAATCGAATAATACTGGATTCTGAATTGATGTTATTCAACTAGACGATAGAAAAACATAGATAAAAAAATTATTTTGAAATAAATGATTTTGAATCAAGGGAAATAAAATATTTTGAAATTAAAAATCTAGGTATGGAAGGGCCAAAACATTATCTTTACAGTATTTTTTGTTGGAAAAATAAACTTAAGTTTATAAGAAGAAAAAAAAAATCTATGGAATTAAAAGATTGAGGAGGCATGAAGTCAAATAAACCGAGAACCAACTTGAGGTTTCATCATTATACATTCTACTGATTGGGAGCAGAAAGTCATTGGATCAGAGCAAAGATATTTTTCTAAGAAAGCAAATTTCATGCAATAGATAGTGTAATTCTGACAACAGAGAATCTCTGTGTTGCACCAAAAAGCATAAACTGAGAAAAATAAAACTAGAAAGGCAATTTAAAACACAATGAAATGCAAAACAAAATAAAATATGGAATTATTCTAAATTTCTAAAACACAAGAATCCATCAAATCCTGATCTTTCTCTAAGTGACATATTTATAGTGACATCAATTTTTTTGTTTACTGATAAGTTTATTCAGACTTGGGCTCGAATAATGTTCAGTTTTCAGAATCAATCTATGGTCAAAATTTAAAACAAATAATCTTCTACATTAAATGGTGAATAATTTATAGTTGGTAGAAATTAGAAGGTGAAAAGAGAAAGGTAAGTAGAACAAAGTACTGTCTGCTAATTTCTTTATCTTAAATAATGGAGTGTCAAGAAATATGCCTCAACATAATGAAATAATTGAAGTGCATGCACAGTATCAAAAGACTTAATGGTGACATTAAATAGTCCTAAAAATAACAGTATAATACCAAAATGGGAGGACAGTGGAGGAGAAAATGTGGGGATAGGGGGAAGCAAAAATGGGCTAATTCAATATCTTTCATTATTGAGAACCTATAATGAAAGTGTTTACCTTTAACATATCAAGAAGTAAATAAAAAGGCATGTTACTGCTCCCTTAGAGTTATGGAGCTACCCCTCCTTAAAAAGCAACAAGAAAGTGTAACTTAGAGCAAAAGCCATGGAAGGCTCAGATCAGTGAACTGCACCTGGGCCATGACATCTTCTTTATGTAACTCTATTCTACTCTGTGTCTACTTTCTTTCTGTATTAAATAACATCATCTGTGTGAAACTGTTTCTCCACCAGTTGGTCTCAACCATTTTCTCGGAATGCTTAGTGCTTTATCTACTACGTATTTTGAGTATAGAATGATTTGGGGTCATTAAATGAATGAAAGATGATTAGCAAACACCCGAATTTAGTCAATTTTGATATGCAAAACATATACAATGCCTTCTGTTTGAGCTACCACCAAGAGTCAAACATTTCACTGACAATTTTCTTGATTTTTACAGCATTGCTATCAAGCATTATAGCCATTTTACTGATGGCAAAAACAAGCTTCAGAGACTCTAAATGGCTTTTATGAGACTGCAACCTCCATTTGCCAGGTTTTATTTTCCCCCACTCAGTTTTTTACTTTGAGGTTCATAACTGAGATCTTAAACCTGAATTTGGAAAAAATCTCATCTTATTGTAGATATGCAAGGGGTGCTAAAAATGTATCACATTTTAAGAGATGTTATCTATGTATTACTTTTCAAAGTTGAATTGAATTATGGTATCAATGTGTAGTGTGACGTTCACTCAGCAGTGCTTCTGCCATTTTCTTTGACTGCCCTGCCTGTAGCATGATGATGCTAGCATTCATTTGATTAACGCCATCTTTTAAGCAAACTTCATACTTAAAATGTGTATAAATTTTCTGGTATCCCCTGTATATACATATTTTTTTCCTTCTATTTCTTTTCTTCCCCAATCTGGGCTGAATTATACAAAGGGTTACACAACTTGCAAAACATGTTCTCTGTGGACCACGAGAGACCGGGAGGAGAAATCCCAGTAGTTCAACAAGCATCAGGGTAATAAATGGTGGCGCCACCAAGGCCCATTCTGAATGAGTTACAAGTCAGTTATTAATAAACATGGCATCTTGAGGGATTTCAGTAGAGGTTGCTGACAGAGAAGTTGCATGGATTAGATGCCAAAATATATTATTTTGTTTCTGTACTTTATGTCTTGCATTTGGAAGTTGTCTAAAATATTTAAACAAAGCTACTTAGATGACTGACATATATTCAAGAAATTTACTCACAGAGTCAAAATTAAAAACCGTAGGCCAGCTCAAAAAATAGGACATTTTTGGATGACTGTGTGAATTGACGTAGTAGATCTCTCTCAAAATGACTGGCCATTTTCAACCCAGCCTAGAAACTCAACTTTCTAGAGACAGAATGAACTACATAATTTGTAAAGCCCACTGCAACATAAAAGTGTGGTGTTTCTTTTTCAAAAATGATTAAGAATTTCATGATGGTGACCACACAGCATTAAAATGTGGGATACTTCCAAGACCAGGGCTTCCTGTAACTGCACAAGTCTCTAGTGCTTATGGAGCTGTCCCTGCTAAGGCAGCAGCCTGGGCCATGCCTTTGAAAGTGAGTCGATTACTGAAAGAAGACAGGCAGTAGCAATGCAGTCTGTGTCTACACCTGCACCTAGGCACTTCTATCTATTTGCCCTGAGATTTCTATGGCTTTACCAGGTCTTTTATATATTCTTTCTGAGCAACTTATCATCAACCCACCTTTGGTACACTGCTCCTTTACGACAATTCTCTCAAACTGAGTTTTTCCCTCTGCTTTCATTCCACAGTGGTCATCAACACAGAAGAAGGCTTCTGTGATCAAATGTGGGTGTTTCTTCCCCCACTACCAACTCAATTCCAACACTATCTAGCTGGAGGTAGTTTCAGAGTCCACAGAATGAGGGATCATTCCCCAAGTCTGTCTTCAAAACTCCGGACACCAGTTGTAAGTCTTGCCTTGGAAACTTCTTACCAACCAACTTCAAGTTGAGGTTCCCATGGCCCCCCTTTTGGGGTGGATTACTTTGTGGGAGCCACTCAGAGAACTCAGGGAAACATGGTTTACTGGTTTATTAAGAATACTACTGCAAAGGCCACAATGAAGAGAAAAGGAGGGCAAGGTATGGGAATGGCTGAGAGTCTATGCCCTCCCTTAGTACTACACTTCAGGAACCTCCACATGCCCAGGGATTTTATGGAAGCTCCTTGAGTTTTTATGGAAGCCTCATGATGTCAGCACTCCTTCCCCCAGCATATAGGGAAGTCTCTTCTCAGAGGAGGTTTCTTAACCCCACAATCAGAAAGGCAGGGGAAGGTCAAAGTTCTGTCTTTGGATAGGTGAAAGGAGCCCCTAAGAAGGTCTAAGATATTCTAAGGTCTGACACACCCAACATTGTACTGTAACAGGGACTATGGGTTTTATGAGTCAGGAACCATGAGTGACAACCATTGTCTATAGTATAATACCACAGCCACATACCAGTAATCTTCCTACTTGTATGAGAAATTGTCTACAATGTTCAGGACAACCTTTAGATCAGGAAAACCCTGCATCACTCTTATTTTGTCATTTTCCCATTCTTCTGTGTTTTCTGAAAATCATCCCTTCCTATTATAATCAGTGACTTCCTTACACATTGATTGGTCTCTGTTTTGTATTTATGTAAAGAAAGCCTCAGATTATATGAATGTATTGCCCCACAAATACTGACCCACTTATTATTTTTATTATTAATTATAGAGATACAGAAATTGCTAAATCCAGAAAGATCTACAACTTCCCAATAGTAGAGCTGAATCTAAATTCTTACTCTGATGTCGTTCACTGCCTTACTCCATATTGCTTTGCCTGTACAGATGTATATACTAGGTGTATAATAAGTGAATAAGTAATTTAGCAAAATCCCACAATGCCTTAATGGCAGTGTTGTCAGTCCACTGTCTCTGGCCACCAGTCCTGTGATTCTCCCTTCTCAAGCTCTGTCTACTCTAACTCCTGTTTAGTGTAGTGCAGGTACAAGGTGCAGGATTCAAATGTAAAGGTGTAAACACCTATTCCTGAAAGTCTTCTTTTGTCTGCAACTCTGGTAAAATATTTTTTCAATCTTCAATTTCATTTCCTGTGAAAAGTACTTTAATGCAGCAGATTGCCAACAGTGCTATGACCCTCTTCATGGAAATGACATGGGAAACAATCCTGGTTCATGAAATGTTCTGAAAAGCAAATATACTGTATTGATCAGATGATTTCAAATAATTATAGCCTTTAATTCTTTTATAGTACCTTTAAGTGCCAGAATCTGTTCCAAATATTTCACTTATGTTAAGGTATAAAAAAACCTAAGAGAATAGAATAGATATAATTATTCTCCCATTTTGCAGATAAATTAATATGAAAGCACAGGAAAATCAGCTAACCTGCTCAGGTGCTGATAATTACAATGCTATTCTATTTTTTTTATTAAGAATTCGCTAATCATTTTAATATGACATGTCATATTAAATGTGATTTTTCTGCTCTTGGTTTGATTTAGAAGCTCTCTAGGGTCTTTACAACATCTAAAATTATACGATATTGGAGAAAAAAGCAACAGCTGTAAATGACATTCAAATAATTCCCATTAACTATCAACAATGTAATTATGTGTTATTTTTACATCATGCTTATACTTTTTTACTTAGAAAATTAAATTACTGCATACAAAATGAGAAAAATTTGTCCTCATTTAATCCTTACTGTGAATAAGGCACAATGGATTCATTATTCAGAATCTATTGATTGCTCTTCAAATGTCCTGCTTCTGCAATTAAGACACGATATAATCAACCACATTGTAAAACTTCCCCTCAATAACATTTTTGGCTTTTTTTTGTTATTTCCCTTTAAATATAATAATACTCTGCAAGATTTTAGATTTTCAGGTAAAGTGTGGTTTTGTTTTTTTTTTTTTTTTTGAGTTGGAGTCTCACTCTGTCGCCCAGACTGGAGTGCAGTGGCCACTCCTGGCCACCACAGCCTTGACCCACTGGGCTCCGGTGATCCCTCCGCCTCAGCCTTCCGAGTAGCCGGAATTACAGGCGTGCGCTACCACGCCCGGCTGATTTTTTGATTTATTGTAGAGATGAGGTCTCGCCTGCCCAGGCGGGTCTCGAACCCTCGGGCTCAGGCAATCCACTCACCTCAGCCTCCCAAAGGTGCGGGATCACAGGCTGAGCCACTGAGCCCGGCTGGTAAAGTGTTTTTTATCTGGGTGTTCTTGTTAAAGAAACTTGACTCAAAGTAAAATGTGTGTGACTATGCTCTCTTTAAGGATGGCTTTTTATATTGCTTATTCAACCCTTAAAAATATTTCTCTACTGGATAACACTGCATAAATTAAACAGTGATTATTTATGTTATAATTAGTTATATGGTGCAATATGTTGAAATAATTTCTCGGAAGAAAATTGCCTTTTCTTTTGGAGAAAAAAATTGTTTTGAATCATTGTAATACTTAAAACCAGTTAGCAAAAAAAGTCAGCAGTTAAAGGACAAATGTCACATTCATAGTTAAAAATATTATTATGATATATTAACCAATATTCTTACATTTGTTGCATGGTGCATAAAGAAATCAATACATTTAGAACATTTTCAAAATCCTAAAATGTTATTTATTTTCTCTAAATTATCAATGTTTCCTTGTCATGTTGCTAAAAATCATGTACATATATTTGTACATATATTTGTGCATATATATTTGTACATATATATTTGTGTATATATAAACACAATAATCAAATAATTAAAATATACATTTCTAAGTCAAGTATCTACGACATGGTTCCATATATTCAGTAGACATGAAAATGAGAATTAGCGATTGTTTTCTTTACAGACGACAGTATTAAGAAGAGTAAAAGAAAAGCTACACACTGGGAGAAAATATTTTCAAGTCATGTTCCTGACACAGTTATTCAATCCAGAAATATAAAGAATTCTCTAAAAGTAAGTAAGAATATGGCAAAAAAAAAAGGAAAAGACACTTTATCATAGAGGATATACTTATTTAAATAAGCTCATGAAAATATGTTCAACATCATCAGCCATTCTGGAAATGCAAATTAGACCGGGTGCGATGACTCAAGCCTGTAATCCCGGCACTTTGGAATGCCGAGGTGAGAGGATTGCCTAAACTCAGGGGTTTGAGATGAGCCTGGGCTACTTGGTGAGACCTCGTCTCTACAACAACAACAAAAATAAGCTGTGTGTGGTAGTGCGTGCCTGTAGTTCCAGTTACTTGGAAGGCTGAGGCAGAAAGATCGCCTAAGCACAGCAGGTCAAGGCTGCAGTGGTCGTGAGTGCTCCAGTACACTGTAGCCTGGGTAACAGAGTGAGACTCCAACTCAAAAAAAAAAAAAAAAAAGATAAGAAAAAATTAAAGATATGATAAAATACCTCTGCACACATATAAGATAGTTTAAAAAAAATTACTGGTGGTGGTTTGTGACTCTCATGTATTGCTGATGGAAATGTAAAATGGTTCAGCTATTTGGCAGTTTTTTAAAATATTAAACAAATGGTTTGATTTTTAAAAAGTGAAATTAAATACACAATCACATTCCTGGATATTTATTCCAGAAACAAAAAAATGTATGTTCACATACAAGATAAACACAAATGTCCTTGGCAGTTTTATTTGTAAGAACCCCAAACTGGAAACAAGCCAAATGCCCTTTAATGGGTGAATGGTTAAATAAATCATGAAATACTCATACAATGAAATAGTACTCAACAATAAAAAAAGATTAATACATAAAATAATTTGGTGGGATCTCAAAGACACTTCACTGAGTGAGAATAGTCAAATATGAAAGGTTATATACTATATGATTCCATTATATCATAGTCTTAAAATAAAATTTTAGTGATTAAGGACAACTCTGTGGTTACAAGGGGGTTAGAATTAAGAGAGGGTGTTCATATAAAGGGCTGCCATGAGGGGGGTTTCTTATAGTGTTGGTACAACTCCATATGTTGATCCTGTAGCAGTTACAAAAATCTACATGTTATAAAAATTTCATAGATGTATATGTTGGGAGCCAACATCTATAACTACATGTATGTAGGCCTATAAGGGCCCCTCTGGAGAATTGTCTCTGACACAAGGAGATCAGTACAGCTACAATATTGGTGTATGAATAAAGACCAATGCATATACATAATAATAAAGTTTATACAGTAATATACAAAATTCAAGTATGATTGGAAGAAAATTCACAGCAGAATCATTTTCTATAAGGAAAAGAAAAGTGTGACTAAGTTCAGGCTTTATTTCAATATTCTTAACTTTTAAAGGAAAACTTTAGAGAGAGGTACAGCAAGGGTGGTAAGAAGAAAGGATTTTTAATCATCATAATTATTGTTAGCATTGTCTGATATAATCAATTATATTGCCGGTCTTTTTTATCAGTCTTACTAAAGCCTAACCAATGTTATTAGCATTTTTAACAGCCAATTGTTTTACTAAAATTTTTGCTGCCTCTTTGCTAGTAATTACTCGTTTGACCGTGGTGGTTATTTTAGAAATGAAACTTTCGTAATTTTTATCTGCCTTTTGCTTTATCTTAGACAAAGAAAGAGTTTAAATGGAATTAGTAGGCAACTTTCTGTACAAAGTCTAAAAAAGAATTTACTTTATCTCTACTTACTTTTACACCTTTATGTTTCAAAGTTTTACACATAATACGAATATAGGCTCTCCTTTCCTTGGAGCCGCAGTTCCCCATATCTACAAAAACAAAATATCAATATACACAATATACAATAATTTTACAAGAATTAACACGCTCGTAGATGCAAAGGGGTCGCACAGTCCTTCGGCGACGCAAAACACTTACTTGCCTCAACCCGCGCACTCCGGGAGGGCTGCAGCACCCTTAGGCAAGATCCGTCTGGAAACGAGAGAAACAAACTGGGGAACACAAATATTTATGATTACCGAAGTCAGGTCCCTGGGTTCGGGCGCCAATGCTGTCGGGGACCAGCCCCGACCCATTGCAGTGGGTAAGGACTGCAATGGAGAATCCAGACGGCGAGAAGAGACCACTCAGAGGCAGTTTCTTCTGGGAACAGTCTGATCAGGACTGAAGCCAAATTTTATTCAAACTTCTTCCAACTTATATACCATTTTTCATACCCTCCAGCAGTGTGACAATCGCTTGCTGGGGGTGTACAAATTCCATGATGTGTAACGTGGTTTACAAACTATGCCTTACAAGATTATCACGAGACTTTCAAGTCCCAAGCACACAATTACAATTCCATGATGCATGACGTGCTGCCCACAATGTAACAGGTACACAAATTAATCAATAGTTTCACAAGATGTTTCCTATAACCCATTCATGTTATACTTTATGTTCTAAACTTCTTGATTAATTCTAAATTCTAATCAATCCAGTGAGCTAAACTCTGATTAACATTAAATCCAAAATTAATAACTTCTAATGATTCTTAACAATTAAGACTATCAACTTATTATTACCTTAACTTTATATTAATCTTCTATCCTTACTCAATTTATATTTATCCTATTAACTTATGCCTATACTCTTATTATTGTAACTTTCTAAGTTATAATCAAACACCACATTAAGTATTACTTAACCTTACACTATATCTATGAACTTATTTTTATTATACTTATAACCTACTGATTTTTAATATGCAATGCCCTAGAATCCTATACTAATTACCTGAAAACTTATCCTTAAACTAAAAACTTAACATTACTTCTATGAATTCCTCGTGTCTAAACTTTACTTTCTTATATACTTCATTACTTAACTCTTAACACTATGTATTATACTAATTGATCCACTATCTTATTATAAACTCTTATAAACCTTATCACTAGCCTTAATTAATATACAAACTATAAATTTACTCTTATCTTCTATAAAACTTAATATAACTGTAATTTAACCTAAAACCTAAATCTGATTTCCTGTTATGTGGAGGCTACCTGCGTCTGGGAACCTGTCACACTACTTTGGGACAATGAACTGCACTGTTGCCATGACGATAGCCAGGGGCTGAAGTAAACTGAGAGTTTCAGCACATACAGAAACCAGGAACATTCTGCTTGACCTAAGGCAACATAACAAAACTATTATCACAATTATAATATTTAATTTTAACCTAAGGGAAAACTTTCTAGCAAGAACAAAGGCTGACTAACCAGTTTACCAGGAAATAACAGCTAAAAAATATCTTGAGAAAGAAAAAACAGTTTAAGAAAAGAGGGAGAAATAGAAAATGATTCTTCTGTGAATTTTCTTCCAATCATACTTGAATTTTGTATATTACTGTATAAACTTTATTATTATGTATATGCATTGGTCTTTATTCATACGCCAGTATTGTAGCTGTACTGATCTCCTTGTGTCAGAGACAATTCTCCAGAGGGGCCCTTATAGGCCTACATACATGTAGTTATAGATGTTGGCTCCCAACATGTATACACCAAAAAAGTTTTTATTTAAAAACCAGTAAAATCAAAATAAGATCTGTAATATAGTTAATAGTATTTTTCAAATGTCATTTTCCTGATTTGGGCAATGTCCTATGGTTATATCAGATATTACAATGCAGTGATATTTCATTGGGTATGGCATACATGTGTAGTGGTTTTTCCTTTTTTTTTTTTTCTTTTAAGGATGTGAGGTATAATTTAGGGTTAGATAGTCAAATAGTCATTGTACAGGTAAAGATTGGGCCTCTCTCTGGTCCTCACTTCACCTGGATTGAGATAGGTAAACTTATTGATGAAGTGTGCCCCCCTCCCCTCCTCTGGCAATTTCCTTCTGCTGCCAATTCCTTTTGTATAGTGTTATGATAAATTATCAGGGTCCACTTATGAGTGAGACCATGTGGTACTCGGTTCTTTGTTTCTGCAGTAGATTACCGAGTATTATAGACTCTGAATCCATTCAAGTTGCTGTGAAGTTCTTAATTTTGTGCTTATTTATGGCTGCATAATATTCTATTGTATATATGTACCACTTTTGATGGACAGCAGCATGGTTAGTTCCATGCTTTTGCCATTGTGAGTAATGCTGCAATAAAAATTTGTGTTCAGGTATCTTTTTTGTAGAATAATTTGAATTCCTCCAGGTGTATTCCCAGAAGGGGGATTGTGGGGCAGTATGGAAGGTCAATTTTCAGATCTTTTACGAATTGCAAAACTGTTTTCCACAGAGGTTGTTCTAGTTTACACTTCCACCAGCAGTATAGAAGTGTTTCCTTTTGCCCATATTGTCTCTAATATCTGTTGTTTTTTGAGGTATTTATGATGGCCATGCTGACTGCAGTCAGGTAGCATCTCAGTGTGGTTTTAATTTGCACTTCTTTGATGATTAGTGAGCCTGAGCTTTTATCATGTATCTGTTGGCTGCTCATTTGTCTTCTTTTGAGAAGTGTCTATTCATATCTTTTACCCACTTTTTAATATGACTGCGTTTTTCTATGGGGCACATTTGAGTTCCTTGTAGATTCTAGATATCAGGCTTTTGTCAGATATACAGTTGGCAAATATTTTTTCCCAGTCTATGGGTTGTCTCCTAGCTCTCTTGATGGTTTCTTTTGCTTTGCAGAAGCTTTTCAGTTTGATGTGGTCCCACTTGTCTATCTTATGTCTTATCGCATGGGCATTTGCAGTTTTAATCAGGAATTGGTTTCCAGTTACAATGTCCATAAGAGTATCTTTTGTATTTTCTAAGGCTCTTACAGTTTTAGGTTTAGAATTTTGATCCTTTTAAAGTTGTTTTTTGTGTATAGTGATAGGTAGGAGTCTTGTTTTAATCTTCTGCATGTGGTCCACTAGTTTATCCAGCATCATTTACTGAATAAGTTCTCCTCTTCCCACTGGAGTGTGAGTGGAGGCTTTACTGAAAATGAATTGACTGAGAAATTGAGGTTTTGTTTCTGGAATCTTTATCCTGCCCCATTGGTCTACATACCTGTTCTTGTACCAATACCAGGCTGTTTTGATTATTGTAGTCTTAAAATAAAGTTTAAAGTCTAGAAGTGTGACATCTCCCACTTTGTTTCTTTTGCTGATAATTGTTTTGGCTATTCATGGTGGTTTATGTTGCTATATATATTTCTGTATTTTCATTTCTAGGTCTGAGAAGAATGATGTTGGTAATATAATGGGTATTGTGTTAAAACTGTAGATTTGTCTTGGGTATGAAGGATATCTTAACAATGTTGATTCTTCCAACCCATGAGCATGGAATATTTTTCCATATGTTTGTGTCATTTTTCATTTCTTTGAGCAGTGTTTTGCAGTTTTCATTATAAAAGTCTTTCACCTTTTTGGTTAGGAAGATGCCAAAGTATTTCAATTCATTGTATGTGGTTATTGTGAATGGATTTATGCTTTTTATTTGGTTCTTTTCCAGTTTGTTGTTGGTATATAAGAATGCCACTGTCTTTTGCACATCTATTTTGTACCCTGAGACTTTGCTAAAGTCCTTTATCAGTGCAAGGAGGTTTTTTTCACAGATTCTTTTGAATTTTCAAGGTATAGGATTATATCATCGGCAAAGAGGAATAACTTGACTTCCTCTTTTCCTAATTGGATATTCCCGATTTCCTTCTCTTATCTGATTGCTATACCTGGGACTTCCAATACAGTGTTGAACAGGAAGAGGAAGAGTGAGCGGCCTTGTCTTGTTCCAGTTTTCTGGGGAAAAGCTTTCAATTTTGGTCTTTTTAGCAATATGTTGACTATTGGTCTATTGTAGATAGCTCTTACTATTTTTGAGGTATGTTTCCCCATGCCTAAGCTTTCAAAGGTTTTCATAAAGAAGGGATGCTAAATTTTATCGAGAATTATTTTTCTATATCTAATGATATAATAGTGTGACTCCTATTTTTACATCTGTTGATGTATTTAATTACATTTATGGTCTTGCAGATGTTGAACCAACCCTGCATCCCAGGGGCGACACTTACTTGATCATGGTGGATGATTTTTGAGATGTGTCATTGCATCCAGTTTGCTAGAATCTTGTTGAATATTTTTTCATCTATGTTCATCAGGGATATTGGCTTATAGTTCTTCTTTGTTGGATCTTTACTCAGTTTGGGTATCCATGTGATATTAGCTTCATAAAATGATTTGGTGAGACTTTCATGTTTTTCAATTGCTTGGAATACTTTCAATAAGATTGGTATAAGCTCCTCCTTATATGTTTTATATAACACGATGGAATGTCGTCTGGTCCAGGAATTTTTTTTGGAGGTAGTTTTCTTATGACAGAGTCAATTTCCTGGGTTGCTATTGGTCTATTTGATGTTTCTATGTCTTCTTTTTCAACCCTGGGAGATTTTATGATGTCAGAAAGTCCTCCATTTTATTTAGGATTTTGAGTTTGTTTCCCTATAGACGTGCATAGTAATCTCTGATAATGTTTTCTATTTCTTCAGATTCCATTGTGATTTGATCCTTTGCATTTCTGAATATTCTTATTTGGGCTTTTTCTCTCTTTTTCTTGGTCAATCTGGCTAGAGGTTAATTGATATTGTTTATCCTATCATAAAACCTGCTTTTCTGTTGTTTTTTCTATATTTTTTTCCATGTATTTGGGCTTTTATTTTGGTAATCTGGATACTTCCACTGAAATAAGGACTTTGGTGATCTTTTCTTTCTAGCTCCCTAGGCTGTTAACTTGTGATATTTCCATTTTCTTGATGTGTATTTGTAAAGAAATGAATTCCCCTCTCAGTATTGATTTCATGGCATTCCAAAAATTTTAGTAAGATGTGTCTTAGCTGGGTTCAGTGGCTCAGCCTGTAATCCCGTGCCTTTGGGAGGCTGAGGTGAGTGGATTGCCTGAGCCCGTGGGTTCAAGACCCACCTGGGCAGCAAGACCTCATCTCTACATTAATCAAAAAATCAGCGGAGCGTAGTAGCGCATGCCTGTAATTCCAGCTACTAGGAAGGCTGAGGTGGAAGGATCACCAGAGCCCAGCAGGCGAGGCTGCGGTGGCAGGGAGTGGCCACTGCACTCCAGTCTGGTCGACTGAGTGAGACTCCAACTCAAAAAAAAAAAAATGTGTCTTTAATTTCACTTGTTTCCAGAAATCTTTTAATTTCTGCATTAATCCATGAGCTGTTCAGCAGCATGCTCTTTAGTATCCTTGTCTTTGTGGGTTTTGGGGTAGCTTTTTTGGTGTTGATATCTGTTTTTATTCCATTGTGATCTGAGAAGGTGCATGACAGTATTTCAGTCTTATGAAATGTGTTTATGCTTGATTTATGGCTGAGAATGTGGTTGATCTGGGAGTACATTCCATGTGGTGATGAGTAGCACATATATTCTGTGGTTCCTGGGTGGATGTTCTGTAGATATCCACTATGTCCATTTGGTCAAGAATCAAGTTGAGATTACAAATCTCCTTGTTGATTTTTTGCCTAAATGACCTGTCTAAGGTTGTTAGTGGGGCATTTAATTCCCCAGCTTTGATAGTGTTAGAGTCAATATATTATTTGAGTTTGCCTAGATGTTGCTTTATAAAAGTTGCTATCCTATCTTGGCTGCTCTATGTTTAGGATGGATATTTCTTGTTGATGGGCTGACCCTTTCATCATTGTGTAGTGACTTTCCATGTCTTTTTACATTTTTGTCTGATATTAAGATTGCAATTCCTTCATTGTTTTGTGTTTCATTAACCTAAATATTTATTTTCCATCCTCTTACTTTGAGTCTGTGAGTGGCCATTCTGTACAGATGAGTCTCCTGGAGACAGTGTATTGTTATTTCTTGTTTTTTTTAATCCAGTTTGCCATTCCATGTTTTATCCATTGTGCATTTAGTTCATTCATTATCAAGTTAATTATTGAGATGTGAGAGTTTTTCCCCGTCATTATTTTTTGGTTGATATATATGTGTGTGTTTAATTTTTTTCCCTGCACTCTTGGGAAGAATGTGTTCGTTTTTTTTTTTCTTTCTTTCTTTCTTCTGTGCTTAATATTTTCTTAGTGTTTCTTGTAGAGCTGGGTAAACACGGCATAAACTCTTAGGGATTGGATGCCTGGGAAGGATTTTAATTTTTATCAGTGATGAAGCTTACATTAGCTAGATAGGAAATTCTTGGTAGGAATTGTTATCTTTGAGTACTTTGAAGATTGGGCTCCAGTTTCTTCTAGTCCGTAGTGTTTCTGTAGATAATTCTGCTGCTATTCTAATTGATCTTCCCTGGTAGACAGTCTGACCTTTCTCTCTTGCTGCCTTTATGATTTTTTCTTTTACACCTACTTAGTATAAGTGAATTGCTGTATGTGTCGTCTTTAGTCTCCTTATTTGATGTCTTGCTAGTGTTTTCTGAATTTCTTGTGTTTGAATAGTCACATCTCTGATGAGATAAAAGATGTTTCCTTGGATAATTTCATGGAATGTTAGTTCCAGGGTGATCTCTGTCTATCTGCCTCAGGAATACCAATTAGTCATAGGTTCAGACTCTTGATGTAATCACACATGTCTTGAATGCTTTGTTTCTTCTTTTTAAGCTTCTCTACTATGTTTTTTAGCACTTTGAGTTAGTTCCATAATTTGATCCTCAAGCTCTGAGATTCTTTCTTCTGCTTGGTTAACTTTGCTTTCTATGCTTGTCAGTTTGTTGTTTATTTTGTTTATTGTAGTCTTTATTGCTGTCATCTCAATTTTCAGTGCCTTCATTCTTTCCTCTTGTCTCTCCTAATTTCTAATCATTCTCTCTATTGATGTCTTAATTTCTGAGTTTATGGATTGAGACTAGTCATTCTGGGGATTCCTCATTGTTTGAGTTCCGAAGTCTGTATTCTCAAACACTGTCTTCACAGAAGTCTATATAGGACCTGTGTTCTTCCTTTGGTTTATCTTCATTTGTGATGGCTCTCCTTCCTGTTTTTACCCCTTTTAAAATTTCTGTTGCTCAGTGATGGGGGGATAGCTTTCACTTCTGTTTGCTCAATCCCCTATTCTTTCTTATGTAGATCCTCTGGATTTGTTCAATATTGAAGCTAGACTGGGGATGAAGAGGCTGTGGTTTTTGCAATTTTGAGATTTGATTAAGGTGTGATGGGGGGAGCTGTTATTCAGAAGCTATCTGCAGATCACAGTATATGCTGACTGGTGCGTGGGCCCCCTGGAACCCACTTCTTTCCTCCTTATAATCTGTTAGTGCAGTGGGGGCTTATGCATGCCCCCTGAAAGCAAAATGAGATAAGAAAAAGGAAGGTACCAGAGAAAGGAAGAACGAAGATGAAAGGAGGATGAAGAGAGTGCAGAAAAAGAAGGAGAAAAACAGGCACAACAAGTCATGAATAAACAAAGAAAGAAACAAAAACAAAATAAACAATAGCAAATGTACAAACAAAGAAAAAAAGCCTGATGATGTACTCACCCTAAAAAATACCCATACACAAACAGAAAAATTAAAAAAAAAGCAAAAACAAAATATATACAAAAACATAAACACAGGAAAAAAAGAGCCCCCTCTGTAGTCATTTCTGGAACTTCAGGTTCCAGTTCTTGGTTTTTTCCTTTTATTGACAGTTTCCAAGCACCACTGTAGTTTGACTGTTGCCATGGTAGGGACTGGGGTCTGGTCTCAAGCCTTTCCCCTCTGCTGTCAGCACAGGCCTTTCAGATTGCTTTCAGCCTGGGTCAGACACCCCATGGGAAGGAGTGTGAATCAGATCCAGACTCACCCCAATTCAATCGCTGCTGCTACTGCTGCTCCCAAGTCTCCCACTTGGATCAGATATATCTGTGCCTTGTCCAGCATGGAGGTGGGGCATCTTTCTCTTTGTATCTGCTCTTGAATTTTTCTCTCTGGGCCAGCAATGATCAATCCCAGAAGGGTGCAGAGATTGCTTCCAGGGCTCAGGTTGGAAGCTGAATAGAGTTGGGCAGGCCAATCCAGGTCTCTGTCCTTCGAGGGAGTGGTTGACATCTCCTTGCTGGCAGATTTCCTCCTCCAACCTTTTCCAATGCTCCTGCTGCCAGTGTCCAGTCCATTGCCACAGGGGGTGGTGTGGACCCAGTGTTAGGTACTGAGGAGCATCTGATCTCTGCTGCCTCCTGTCAAGAGACCTCCAAGAATGGGGCAAAACCTTGTGTGACAGGGGTTCTGATCTCTGAGCAGTGATGAGTTGCAGCCACCCCTGGAGGGGAGCCCGAAGTGTTTGATTCCAAGTCTCCCCTCAGATGGACTTTTGCTAACTCACTTGTGCACCCTCACCCACACAGACTATCTTTAGGGGCACTCACCCTTGCAGAGACTCTCATATTCCTACCAGTTCCATCACCACCTTGCCAAGTCCTCAGTGTCATGGTATTTCATTACTGGATAAAGGAACTGGCTATTCTATCTTTTTTTTTTTTTGGGTTGGAGTCTCACTCTGTCGCCCAGACTGGAGTGCAGTGGTCGCTCCCGGCCACCGCAGCCTCGACCTGCTGGGCTCCAGCGATCCTTCCGCCTCAGCCTTCCGAGTAGCTGGAATTACAGGCATGCGCCACCACGCCTGGCTGATTTTTTGATTTTATTGTAGAGATGAGGTCTCGCTGCCTAGGTGGGTCTCGAACCCGCGGGCTCAGGCAATCCACTCACCTCAGCCTCCCAAAGGCGCGGGATTACAGGCTGAGCCACCAAGCCCGGCTTGGCTATTCTATCTTTACAATCTATTGTGAGCATACAATTATTTTAAAATAAGAATTTAAAAAAGAAATAAACTCAGAATATTAATTTACTCTTAACTCATATATTATGCATTTCAAATTACAAATTTCAATCTATTGGCTACAGTAACAAATTTTAAAACAGGTGGAACCTAGCCAGTGTTGTCTCTAATGATTGTATTTTCCTCTGTCAAAAAATTTACATAGATAACTTCCTAAGCAATATGTAAGCTTTAAAAGGAATGAGTACATGAATTAGAATGTATATATGTGTCATCATTTTTAAGTTTGAAATTTAGTACATATTTTAACTAAATTGAAAGAAAATTATGTATGAAATGCAAAACCATTTTTTGTACAATTTACATATGTTTTATTTTATGCTGATTAAATAAGTTTCTAGCTAACTCTTACTTATAAATGCCTCATCTTAGACAAGAAGAAAACTATACATTAAAATAAAATATGTATGTTATTAATTTATTAATTTGATCAATACTCATTTTGTTTCACTTGTGGTGTCTTGAAAAACTTTGTTCCATTTTTTCCTTAGCTGATTTCATGGGCTATATTTCTGAAATTTAACAGAAAACTGGGCAGGTTGATAAGTGTTCATTTTGGTTGTAAGTTCTCCCATTTTCCTGAGACTGTTGATTTCCATAGTAAAATGCATTGTGCTGAATAGTACTTTTGTGAAAAATCTATTATAATATTTTTTTTTCAGACAGAATAATTACCTAACAACAGGGACAGCATGTTGCAGAAAACTCACTATTATCTTTTCTGAAAAGAAACAGAACTTTTCAGAAGAGAGAGGAAATAAATCAACAGAGCACACCAAGCAATCTGTTTTGGGACAAAGGAAGTTTAATGAAAGAGATACCATGATGGTTCATTCTTTGTCATGTGGACCAGTGATTACTGTTAGGATAAAAGGGCAGATCATTATTAGATATTTCAGGTAATTATTTCGATGTTTTATTTCCTTTCATATTGAAGACCGTATCTGACTTCAATGATTTTTTTTTTTATGTGTGCTTCAAAAAATTGAGAATGGGATAGAAAAAAATACACTTCAGAACACGACAGCAGTTACCCTCCAAGTAATTTTAAGACAGTAGATTTAAGTAGATTTAAGTAAGTTAATCCATGATAATAAAGAATTTCTCAACATTAGAATGTAAACAATTACTTACAATAGAAATTGTTGCTATGTCCTTGAATACAATACTTGACAGCATTTTTAAAGTAAATATGTATTGATTCCAACACATTTCTCTGGATTCTTGATAGTGAAACATGAATAAGCATGACTCTTTTCCTTGAGAAAAGCATATTTAAGCAGATATAAAATGACACTATTAACATACTGTAGCAGGTTGAATTGTGTCCCCTGAAATAGATACGTCCAAGTCTTAATTCCCAATTTGCATGAATGTGACCTTATTTGGAAATAGTGTCTTTACAGATGAAATTAATTTAATGATCTATAGATGATATTCTATATTTAGAGTGGGCCCTAGGTCCCATGACTGATGATTCTATAAGAAGAGGAGAGGAAACAGAGACACAGAGAAAGAAAAAGGCAGTGCAAAAATGATGGTTGGGAAGCCTGAGTTCACACCTCTTTCATCTTGGGACAAGCAGACCAGTCCAAACATGTTCTCATGGCAAAAGAAGAAGAGGGACAAGAATGAAAATAGTCCTCCAAACCCTATAAACATGGATCCAGCACACTGACTTTCCTGCCTCATGCAATTGCCAAATTAAAGTCATGGAGAAATGTGCTTTACCCCTTTGGTGGCAAAAAACTGCAAAATTTCATGATAAAGGACATAAATACAGGAAGATTTGTTGAAACAGATCAGTAATATAATTATCATACTTCACAGTGCAACACATTCCCACATTTCTTGTGTGTTTTGCTATATATATTTTATACTTTGATGCAATAATACCATATATATATATATATTTTTAAGGTGGCAAGAATAATATTACAATGAAATACCTAGAATAATAACCACCAAATTTAATGAGTTGAACATTAATATATTTTAGAACTTTTACAGTGTTCTTGAATGTGTCACCTAATCTTCTCCCCAAAAATGAAAACCACCTTGAAAGAAGTGTTTATATTTCCCTTGCTTTTCTTTATATTTTTAGTGTATATATGCAGACATTCATTATTTCATTGTGCTTCACTTTTTTTTTTTTGTTTTTTTTAGTTGGAGTCTCACTCCATCTCCCAGGCTGAAGTGCAGTGGCATGCTCACAGTCGTCCCAGTGTCTACCTGCTGGGCTCTGGCCATCCTTCCGCCTCATCCTTTCAAGTAGCCAGAACTGCAGGCGTGTGCTACCACACTCTGCTAATTTTTTTATTTATTGTAGAGATGAAGTCTCGCCAAGTTGCCCAAGTTGGTATTGAACCCGTGGGTTCAGGCAATCCACTTGCCTCTCAGCCTCCCAAAGTGCTGGAATTTACAGGCTGAGCCACCGAATCTGACCGTGCTTCACTTTATTGTGCTTGATAGATACTGTTTTTATATCATTGAAGTTTTGAGGCAACTCTGCATAAAATATTTCAGTACCATTTTTCCAACACTATATGCCCACTTTGTGTCTCTATGACACATTTTGGTATTTCTTGAAATATTTCAATGTTTTTAATTGTTATATCAGTTATGATAATCTGTGATCATAATTTTGTTTGAGACAGGTTTTTGCTTTGTTACCCATGCTGGTGTGCAGTGGCATGATCATAGTTCAACTGTAGTCTGTAACTCCTAGGGGCTTAAGTGATCCTCCTGTCTCAGTCTCCCAAGTAGCTGGGAATACAGATGCACCACCGTGACTAACTAATTTTTTAACTTTCTGTAGCAACAGGGTCTCACTATGTTGCTCAGGCCACCACACCTGATAATACTCTGATAATTGACATTATTCTGGTAACTGTTTTTGAATGCCACAGACTGTGCCTATAAGATGGCGAGTCTTTTGACTTTGAAGTCAACTGATGCAGCAAACTTTGTTGTTAACTTACTTTATGAAATTGTCACAGCAACTCTAACCTTCAACCCTCAACACTCTTATACATCAGTAGCCATCTAACACTAAGGCAAGAACTTCCACTAGCAAAAAGATTATGACTCTCTGAAGGCTCAGATAATTGGTACCAATTTTTAGCAACAATTTTTTTTTTAATTAAGTTGTGGACTTTTTTTGAAATAGTGCTATTATATATTTAATAGACTATCGTATACTATAAATATAACTCATATGCAATGAGAAACCAAAAATATTTGCTTTATTGTGATAGTTCCTTTATTGTGGTGATCTAGAACAATCTGCAGTATTTCTGAAGTATATCTGTATGTGTACACATAAATACAGTCTAATATACACATAATGACATACATCTCTAACATATATATGTGTGTGTGTATCTCTATTCTTAAGTAATATTTTGCATAGGCATGCATGTTTTAACTATATAAAACTATCTCACTATACATATAATTCTGCAATTTTCTTTAAGCTTCTTTTGATAAGCAGAAGTATTAAATGTTAACTAATCAATTCATTCATCTTTTCCAATACAGCTTGCATTGGATGTCTGCTGTTTAAATCTTTCAGCTCTACCCTAAGTCTGTGATACCATCTTAAATATTTTTATTTTTGATTTACATGTTGCTTTTCAAATTTAAGTCTTCTAACCATGTGGAATTTATTTTTATGTCTGATAATGGTGAAGATCTCATTTCACTTATTTCTATTAGTATAACCAATTGTGCTAGCAGCAACACTGAATAGGTCACCTCTTCCCCTCTGAGCTTCAGTGTTGCCATATATACAGCTTCCACGTATGTGTGGTTCTGTTTCTGAAGTTTTGTTCTCTTGCACTATCTTACCTTCTGATCCTTCTGTGGTGATCACACTACAATTTCTAGATCTTTTCAATAAGCATCAATAACTTATAGAATAGCTGTTCCCTCCTTCCCTTCTCTGTTTCTCCTGTACTTTATTTTTTAAGGAATACCTGAACTTTCTTTCACTTTACATTTAGAATCACCTTATTATGTTTCATCATTTTGAATTTTGATGAGTACTGTGCTGACTATACAGATGAAGTTAAGCTGGTAGAATTAACATCTCCACCATATTGGATTTTCCCATCCATGGTTCATGTTGAAGTTGTTTAGGTCTGCTTTAATGTCAGAGTGTAGTATTTTATCATTTTCTCCATAAATAGGCTGTCCATTTCTCTCAGACTTATTCCTAGGTATTTTGTATTTTTGCTTCTAATATAATTTTTTTTTGCTAGTACATAAATATGCAATAAGTTTCTCTACACATTTAAAAATTACCCTTATTTTAAAAAATTATCAGTAGCCATTTAAGGTTTTCTATATAATCAAAAATCTTATCTGGAATAACTGACAGATCTGAATCCTTGCTTTTAATTAATTTTGCTTCTTTTTCATATCTTCTACTGCAGTAGATAAGGATTCCAGTTCTGTGCTAAATAAAAATAGTGATCTTAGGGATATTGTGTTCTTGTTTTCAGAGAAAAGTATTCTAACATTTGACCATTAAGTATGATGTTTAAAAGAGTTTTTAAAATTTATCTCTTATCAAGTTAACTTAGTTTCATACTTAAGTTGCTTAGACAGTTTACAAAAATGGGTTGAGAAATTTCTTAAATAAATTTTTATTTTGTTTGTGGTAAGGATGATACGGTCTTTCACCTTTGATTTGTTAATATAGCAAATACCATCAATTGAGTTTCCAAGTTTAAATAACATAACATTTTTTTTCTGGCACAATCTCAAATTGATTATTAATTCTTTGGAATTCTGATATCAAGTTGTTTTAGTCTTTTAAAGTTTGTGTGGATATACAGTCCCATGTAACTTAATGAAGAAAATACATTCTGAGAAATGCATTATTAGGTGACTTCATTGTTGTGCAAACATCATAGAGCATACTTACACAAACCCAGTTAGTATAACCTACTACACATCTAGGCTAGATTGTATATTCTTTCATTCCTAGGCTAAAAACTTGTACAGTATGTAACTGTACTGAATACTGCAGGAAACTGTAACACAATAGTAAGCATTTGTATATCTAAATTTATCTAAACACAGAAAAGACATAGTAAAGGTATATTATAATTTTATGGAACCACTATCATATATGTGGTTCATTGTTGACCAAAATGTCATTAGATGACATTTGAAGGGGATCAAAAAACAAACAAACAAACAAACAAAAAAAAACCAGAATTATTTTCTGTTGGGAGGGACCCTTGCAGTACAGACTTCTCTTGCAAGTTAAGTGTTCGTGGAACCCATCAGCATCAGTGGACTAGTTAGCATTGTGAGAGGTTGTGTTTGGCTTGAGTACATGTTTTTTGGAGATTCTTTCAATGTATTTGCCCATTGCATGATGGGTGATTTACAAGTGTACCTGCCCACATCATGCAGAGTATTCAGCAGTTTTTTGTTTTGTTTTGTTTTGTTTACCAAAAATGGCATGACCCGCATGTCTCTCCCTCCCAATTCACCCAATCTCACCCAAAGTAATTTTTTGTTTGTTTGTTTCCCTGGATGAAAAAAATCCTCAATAGGAAACATTTTGCTGATGTGCAAGAGGTGAAACAAAAAATGACAGATGCACTAAAAGGCATACAAATTGGCAAGTTTAAGAACTGTTCTGAACAATGGAGAAAACATCTTGATAAGCATATTGCATCAGAGAAAGTGACTAAAGTTTAAATATGTAAGAATACATTTTTTAAATAAGTAAATACCATAAATGCAATGTTTTTTATTTTGAGTCCCTTCATTTGACTGTACTCTCTAATTTTCCATTCTCTGAATGAATTTGCATAAGATGGAAATTATCTATTTAAATGTTGGGTAAGTATTTGAGCCTGGCCTTTTCTTATTTGAAACAATCTAAAATAATTTATTCCATTTATTTTATGGCTATGTAATTATTAATTTATCATTCAATCTTTTTTATTGGCAATTTGACCCAGATAAAATTTTGAATAGTATAGATCTAGCCAAAGAGGGAGAGGGTATCTAAAATGCTTAGTTTTGCATCAACTTTACTAGGTTATAGCATCAAATATTCACCTAAATGTGCATCTAGTTGTGGCTGTGGAGGTATTTTGCAGATGTGGTCAAATTCTACAATCAGGCAACTTTCATAAAGGAGATTGTTCTTGATAATGTGGGTGGAACTTATTCAATCAGTTGAAAGGCCTTATGAACACAGGTATGATTTCCCTGAGAAAGAAGAAATTCTGTGGCATCATCTCGGTATCAACTTCTGCATGAGTTTCCAACTGACCATCCAGTGCAGATTTTGGACTTGCTAGCTTCTAGTAACCCATAAGCCAATTTCCTGAAATCTTTTTACTCCCACTGGTTCTGTTTATCTGGAGAAGAACACTGACTGATACAACGTCTTAGTTAGCCTCTATCCCCACACTCCCTTAATGAAAAGCTACTATAGGTCATAGCTCCAGATGACCTTCTTAGACACATCAGAAGATCTGAACTCCTGTTCCTCACTGCTCCTTATAGAAGCTGTCAGGCTAGTGCCTCTAGTCCTGCTCACAACTTTGAGGGTTTTAATTCCTCAAAGATGCTAATCTTGACTTTGAAGCTGGACTTATTTCCTATGTTTGTAGTAATCTATGTACCAATATTTGCTGCCCAGATAGATTCCTGATCCACTCTTTATATCCACAGTTATCCGCGTACACAGTTAGGAAAATATTCTTATTTTTTTCCTATATTTCAGAAATACAACTTTAAATCATTTTTCATTTAGTAGGTTCTCTTCAGATTTCCTCTCCATTATAAATGTTCAAAATAAAATGAATGAGTTTGGGGTGAAAGTTCTTAATGATGTGTCATTTGAAGAAAAAATTTTAGGTAATAGTTGGCCAGTGAGAGTAGATGAATTATGCACTGCAGTCTCCCTGAATTTTAACCTTCTACTCATTTCTACTATCTTATATACAGAGTGTAATAGCATAGGTTACTGATAATGTGATTTGAATATTTAGCTGAGCATATAAAATGTTTTTAGAATCGTCAAGGTTAACTCCATGTGTGTCTGTAAGCCAGGGTTCTTCATTTGAAAGGAATGAAAACACTAAAAACATTCAGTGAGGTCCTCTTGGACTTGTATTATCAGTTTGTTTCAAAAGCTTTTCTTTTCGGATGTTAATGTAGGGGATGACAGAAGATGAAAAAAAATAGCATAGCATTTAGACTCGAAATAAGAAATAAAACCTCTGCAGCAATTTACAAGAAGAATAGAACACAGAGATATGTTCCCCAAATGGCAGAAGCTGCAGACTGCTAAACAAATGAGTGCAAAGTCTGTATTATATGGATAGAGTTTGTCAGCTTTTCCTCCCTAAAAACTAGTTTCAGAAATATTATTTGTATGTGAGGCTAGACTTCTGGTCACTGCATCAAGAAAACTGAGGTGTAGGATTGTTCATTCTAACTCACAGTTAAGTGTTTGGTGCCAAGACAAAAACTCAATCCTTGTCTACTAGTTTCATGGAAGTCTTAAAAAGATAAATTGCTAAAGCATATGAAACTGTATTTTCCCAGAGTCATTCACATGCTTTTTTAAAAAAAGGACTGACTAGATAATAATCAAATTGTTAAAAGTGGGCATCACCTTTGGGGAAATAGTCATGATTTAAGATTTCAGGAAACTGTTTTGTGTTTGTTGGTTTGATCTCTCAGAAAGATTAGGAATTCAGATATTGCTAATGATCATCAAATTTCTGGTGATTTGATTAAGCTAAAATTTTCAAATATACTTGCTGTTGAATATACTTGTTCTCAAATTTTAACATATAAGTTTCTTCACGTTTACTAATTTTCAATCTGTTTATAGCAATCTTTACAAAATATATATTAAAATGTGAGTATGAAAGAGCAGTACAGTATCTATGTTATTTTCAGTTAAATGCAAATTTTTAATATTTATGATTTATATTACCTTTTACTATTTTCCAATACACAGAAAGTTTATTTTATAATTCAGAATATATAGAAGTTGATTTTCTTAAATAATTAAGAAATTATTCTATCTCTCAATGAAAACTTTGGTCACAGGCAACCGCCTTGGGTCCCCTCCCACTGTAGGAACTTTTCTGTTTTCTCAATAAATTCTGCTTTCAAAAAAAACTTGGTCATAAACTAAGAGAAAAAAAGGGAAACTTAGTAGTATGATAATTAAATACACACAATGAAATGAAATAACTACATTTATAAACTACCAAGTATGATGAAATATAGAAACAAGTGTGTTTCTCGATAAAATTAATGTATACAAAGTGAGGTTTGTAAAATCTCCCACCCTTAAAGTTTAATATCCATAGACTCATGTTTAATAATATGCCTCTGACCTTTAATAGTCTGGTTTATATTATTTTTATAGTATCATTTTATTATTTTTTGAAATCCTATAAAAACAGAAGGAAAATATATAATTTTATTTTAAATATATTGTATCAAAATATGGAAAATGTCCCTACTTCTTACATAAGCCTATAGCTCTCATTTTCAAGGTGACTCTAATCTACATTTCCACCAAAAATTAGAATATATATCATCGTAATGTGTTTCCATGGTAACTATTTTTTAGGCTGAAAATAAACTAATGAATCTCCTAAGAAGATTGTCCTTCATTAACTTTAGACAAATGACTGTGTCTTTATGTATCAATTCTGAAAGTCCTTCGGTATCTGTTATTCTGATTTTGGCTCATTCATATAACCAGAGGAACAGAGGTTATTCATGACTGTAGTTACTAAGAAGCAATATGTAGTTAGCTAAGCTGGTTAGATAAGTAAGTTATCTAACTAGGGAAGAATGGGACCTGATTAGCTGTATTCCAGGACACACTGATACTGTGCTAGAAACTAAAGTTTCCAGGGCTAGAAACCATGAAGACATAGAATGGCATTTAGACATGAATGCTAGAAGTAATGACAGAGGACTCTCTAAGTCACTAACATCCTGTAATCGCCATATTGATGAATTTTTTTGATGCTGTAGTTACTAGATATTACCAGTAAATAAATTCTCATTATCTATATGAACACACATAAGGCACTTTCAGATTTTAGCTATCAAGGTTGAAAGGGCTAACAATCCAACGATCCCATTTGCTTAAACAGTGCTCTGAATCCCCGAGCCTCTCAATGCCCAAATCATTCCAATGCAAAATGGAACAATACTACAGATGATGCCAAAAAAAAAAAGCATACACGGTTTAAGAATAATAATCTTAAGATGAGAACTTTCCTTTTGCTGTTCTAAGAATGCTTCATATGCTTCTTCTGCTAACTCCTGTCTCATGTGCATATTGTTTGGTAGACCTCTGTGGTGAGTGTGTACACTGTTCCAACACTGTAGCAGAAGAAGCAGGACTTGTTACTGTGCAAGGCCTCCAGGATCTTTTCTTATATACATTACACAGCACCATGTGTCTCAAACTCACCATGAATGCGTGCAGTTGTTATGTGTGTTGTAGGTTCTGTTGCATAATCACACCTCCATTGTCATTGTACTTCCACTCATACTTGAATTTCAAATACCACTTTAACATAGTCTTTCACTTCTCGAATAGCAACCATGCTTCTGCCATTTTCTTTGTCCTGCCTGTTGCATGGTGACACTAGCATTCATTTGATTAATGCCACCTTTTGAGCGAATGTCCTACTACACATTGCTACCATAATTCAATTCAACTTCAAAAAGTAATACTTAGATAATAACATCGCTTAAACTGTATATACTTTTTCTGAGACCCTTGGTATTTCTCCTGCTTCCTTGAGAGGACTATTTTGAAAATAAAACAAGGGATTGAGACACGTTCATCCACTAACCATTATACTCCTTATTAACCTCTTTTGAAAGTCCCTGGTGCTTTCAGGTGACTCATGCCATTTTCCATCTCTCTCCAGCCTGGGGACTTTTTCCCAGGATGCACAAGAATTCCTGTAATAGAGTAGTGAAAGGCATCAAAGCAAAGACTCTGTAATATAGGATTAATTGCTTCTGGTATTAAAATCATCTTCAATTTAAAAAACTGAAAGCCAGTCTTAGCCCACTACATGTTTCATTACATTGTGGTTAGCATGTCATCAAGAGAGTAATTCCATTTTCTCCTTTGTAAAAAGAAGTGATGCCACGACCACCTTTTTTAGTTATTTTAAACTATGACTCTAGATCAGGGCATGGTGGCTGATGCCTATAATTCCAGCACTTTGGGAGGCCGAGGCTGGAGGATCACTCAATCCCAGGACTTTAAAACCAGACAGGGCAACATAGTGAGACCTTGTCTCTACAAAAAATAAAAATGTATTAACCAAGTATGGTGGCAGCCTGATGACTATAGTCCCAGCTACTCTGGAAACTGAGATAGGTGGATCACTTGCACCCAGGACTTGGAAGCTGTTGTGAGCTGTGATTGTGCCACTGTACTCCAGCTTGTGCAACCGCCAATTCAAAAAATAAATAAACTAAAATTTAAATAAATACATCAATAACTTAAAAAATATGGCTCTAAAATTTGTTGACACTGCTCTCATTTAAAGGCAGATCCTATAGTCCCTTCCCTTATAATCTGGATTAGAGGTGGTACAGATACTTTCTGAGAGTGAGTATTCAAAGACAATGTGTTATTCCAACACTCATACTTGAAGCCCTGAGTTGTCATGGATAATATCTGACTACTCTGTAGTCAACTGCCCTGCTGGGAGAAAGCCAAGCCACATGGGAAAATGATACAAAGGTACTACAGACTGCATCCCAACTAGGCCAGTCATTGCATCGTTCCAGCCCACACTCCAAACATGTGAGTGAAAGAGCATTCAGCCTGGTTTAGTGCCCAGCCATTATCCACACACCCACCTTTGGGTCTTCTAGCTGAGGGTTCAGACATTGTAGAAGAAAGAAAACCCACCTCCTCTGTCCTGTGTGTGAAACCTTAGTTTACAGATTCTGGAAAGTTAATGACCTGGTTCTTTTAAGGACTGCTGCCAGGTTGTTTTGCAACAATAGTAACTGCTGCAGAAATTTTGTTCCAGAAATGAAGTGGTGAGATTTCCAGACTTTGAGTAGATGCCTTAATATAAGTTGAACATGGCAAAATTTTTGGTGGATCTTTAATTTTCAATTTAACTTGTCAGTGGAAAAATAATCTATTCACCAAATTACTTATTAAGGCTATCACATATTCTCAAGAAAATAGGAGCTTCGTTTTGACTTGAAAAGTTCAAAACTAGGTCTCACTGTCAGTATGAAACAACTTGGGAATAATTATATCACTTGAATTTCATTATACATGCAAAGTAAAAATCTTGTTTGACAAACCTTCATTTTTTCCTTAATTCCACAGAAATATTTTACTTATTATAAATTAAAGGGATATTCTGATCTGTTGGTTTATATGACTTTTTATGTCATTACCACACTGTTGTGATTACTGTATTTTTGTAACATATTTTGAAATTAGGAAGTGAGATGTCTCTAGCTCTGCTCTTCCTAATCAAGAGTACTTTGATTATTTGAAATTTTGTATGGTTCCATATGAATCTTAGAACTTTTATTTTATTTCTGTGAAAAGATAGGATTTGCTTGGAATACGAGGTCTAACAATTAAGTTTGTGAACACATCCTAGAAAAAGTGTTACATACCTCATTGCTGAATATCTCTATGATCACCTTGAAAGTATTCCTCTTGGAAGGCTATGCACTGACACCAGTGCCTTGTCCACCTGTCAAGGCAATTTTGGAACTCTTTTCTGGAATGGTCATCAGAGCTGTCATATTACCCTTGATGTCCTAAATGTCTTCAAAGTGTCCATCTTTATTTCGGGGCAAAGAAAAAAGTCATTGGGGACCTGATCAGGTGAGTAAAGAGGGTACTCCAATACAGTTATTTGTTTACTAGCTAAAAACTCCCTCATAGACAGTGCTGTGTGAGTTGGTGCCCTGTCATGATGTGATACAAGTGCTCCTTTGGGACCCTTTTTGCACATACCTTCTCATGCCAAGATTTTCAGTTAAGATTTTTCTGTTTCACTATCAGTGTTTATTTGGTCTGTTATGTTTGGTCACTAAATGATTCTGATGTACAATTTGACAAATTTTTGCAGTGTTTTCATCAGTCCTGCTTGTTACTAGCCATCCTCACCTCTCTTCATCTCTCTTCATCAGTGACACTTTCTCTTCCCTCAGAAAAATGTTTAATCCATTTGTGCACTGCCGTTTTCTTTATAGCATTGTCTCCATACAATTGGACTAACATGTGTTTGATTTCACTTCTACTCTTGCCACGTTTAACAAGAAATGTAATATTTGTTTGTTGTTCTAATTCAAACTCCAGCAATCTCACAACAGCACACACAAAAATGCAGCAATAATGGACACCACTCAGCAAGACACTGCCACATGCTGACACGAACACACCTGTGAGACACTAATATATCAAGGTTTTGAAACATTGCTACGTTTTTTGTACAGTGTTGCCAACGTACATGCACAGTGGCAAGTTTGTGAACTTAATTGTCAGACAGTCTATGTAGATTGTTTTGGGTAATGTGGACATTTTAATAACATTAATCCTTCTAATTCATGAACACAAATATCTTTCCATTTATTTTTGTGCAATCTTCAAATTCCTACATTAATAGTTGATAGTTTTAAAGGTATAGATCTTACCTCCTTGATAAAGCTGATTTCTAAGTATTTTATTCTTTTGGGTGCTACTGTTAAAAAGAATTGTTTGGTTTTTTTTTTATAGAGTTCACTGTTAGTGTTAGCTGATTTTTTGTTGATTTTCTATTCTGCAATTTAGCTGAATTATATTACTGTTTTTTATAGGTATTTGAGTAAAGTTTTTAGGGTTATCTAGATAATGTGATATGTAAATAGTGACAATTTTACTGTTTTCTTTCTCATTTGAATGCCTTTTATTTCTTTTTCTTGACTACTATATAATGATTGATATCTCTATTTTATCAATTTCTTGATAAAATTATCTCTTGATAATATTATATTAATATAATTACTTTCTTATATAATTATAATTACTTTCTTCTTTTTCCACACTCCACACTTGAATTGCCAGACTTCATGGTAGTTTGATAAATCAGTTCAGTGGGTCATATCATTAAAAAACTTAATGTATTAGTTTAAAACACATTGAAAATAATAATATCATTTTATAAAAATTTATTACACACATTAAAAAGGCAAATATTTTATTAAAATTTTCATTTATATATGTATCCATATACAGTCACATTCACTGTATAAAAATGGAATATAGAAATACTTACAAAATATATTTGTGACTATTATGTGTCATAGTTTTTAAAAAATTGACCAGTAACTAATTATCACAATGTTTTCAGTCTATACTTTATTTTATTAATGAGTATATCTTTTTTCTTATTTCCATTGCTTTTATGTAAATAACTGCATCTTGCTTAATTACATTTTCCTTTTTCTGGGTACCTTATTTAAGGGTTTTCCAAAATATGATTTGTATAAGGTAAATTTCTCAATATTTGTTATAAATGAGAAAATCTTTATTGCACTGTCACATTTAACTGACAGACTTAAATTCTACCTTTATATAATTTTCTTTTTTTATTTCACGTATTTTTTCAAAATAATATTTTTCTTTATATTTATATAATTTTCTTCCATATATATTCTTTGAATATATTGCTATTATTATTATTATTATTATTTTGGCTACAGTGGTTCTACTAACCAATGTAAATACAATTTTGTTCTTTTTTTGTTTTTGATATTTTTTTCCTCTGAAAATTGTAGCATTTTTCCCCTCATTTTCAGGGAGAAAAATAAGCAAAATTCAAAAGTTGTTTTCTAACCCATCTTTTGAACATGGTCCTGGCAACCTGTATCCCAGGCTACCAATCCATCTCCACTTCAGTTTGCAACTGTTATCTGCCTCTATAGGAGTTTTGCAGTTTTTACTTCAGTATTCTTGAGTTGTGCATTCTCCTTTTATTTCTTCTGTTTCTCCTGAGATGTCATTTTACAGGAAGGAATGAAATATTTGTTCATCATCTTGTCAGATCTACTGATATTATACATTATTTTAATCTGCCTAAGCTTTTAGAAAGGGCATATACACTCATCCTTTCAATTTTCTCAATGCTCATTTGGGCTTTCTTCTTGTCCTATAACATTAAATTGTTCCTTTTAACCTCATCCCTGACTTTCATGTTGCTCAAGTCAACATGGTTCAACTTTTTAGTCCTCAATTTACTAACTATTATTAGCTTGTGTACACTGTCAACCATTTAATGATCGAATTTGACTCCTGGATTGAATTCTGAAATCCCACTTACTTTTGGTTCACAATTTATGCCTCTCAGACTTCCATTACTCTTCTTTCTAATGTCTGTTCTTTCTTAGCCCTAAGCATTGGTTTACCAGGGCTACCCATGACTTATGACAAGAGGTAGATAATGGGTATTAAATCTTTTAACTTAGAGAAAACACTTGCTGACATCTAGACCCATATATCCATTTTCTTACCAGGCCTTTCTACTGGCATATGTCACACACATTACTCATTCAACAGGTTCAGTGGTAAAGTCATCAGAGATTTCATAAACATAACCAGGTCCTATATATCCTTTCTTAGAAAGTGACAGTTTCATCACTTAAGCTTCATAAGTCATAAAATGCAGTGCCCACCTGATTTATCCTTGTAACCTAGCCTTTTCCCCAATTCTTCCACTCTACTTATACCCAGTATAGCATCCCTTGATTCTGTCTTCTTGTCTCCCGAGTCTGTATTCTTGTTTCCATTTTGTAATCCATGTTTTAATTCTTACTGGACTCATTGCAATAGTCTTTCTTTGGGGCTATTTGTCTGTGAGTTCATCCTTCTTGAATATATCCTCAACTTGGACAAAAGAATCCTTGCAACTTAACTACCCTACCAAATATGGCTAATAGCTCCATGGACAAAATTGAAGTCACTTATGCTATATGCAAGTCATTTAAAGATAGCTTCTACTGTACAGTCTACCCTATCACCCTTTTATATTAATTCTCTAGTATTACTAGTCTCTGTACTTCCCAGATATTACCATGGGTCTACGTTAGTTTTGTGTTTTTGCATATGGAACTCTTTGATATTTTTAAAAAATATCTTGACTTTGCTCCTGCCTTGCTTAGTTTTTATTCTCCAGATTTCATCTCAAATATTGTTTTTAACGTTGAATCTTCCTTGCATCTCAAGTGTATAAACTGTATAATTGTGCCTTCCAAAACTTATAGATTGAAACCCTAATGCCCAATGAAATAGTATTACAAGGGAAACCCCAAAAAACCCAGAATTATCTTTTACGGGCCCTTTGTAGTACAGGCTTCCCACCATTCAGTAAAAGTTTTAGGAGTCCATTGACATCATTGTTTAAGCTAGCGTTGTCGTAGGAGGCATTAGTGAATTTTTAAATTATTTTTGACGGGGCAGATTCTTTCAATGCATTTGCCCACTTCGTGATGGGTGATTTTTGAGCATCCCTGCCCACACCATGCTGAGTGTTCACCAATTTGTGACCAAAAACACCATGACCTCCATGTGCCACCCTCCTTATTCACCCAATCTCATCCCAAGTGACTTTTTTTTTTTTGTTTCCCTGGATGAAAAAAATTGTCAAAGAGAAACATTTTAACATGAAGAAGAGGTGAAATGAAAAATGGCAGAAGCATTAAAAAGCATCAAAATTGACAAGTTCAAGAACTGTTCTGAGGAGTAGAAAAAGCATTTTGATAGGCATATTACATCAAACACAAAATACCTTCAAGGTGACTGAAGTTTAAATATATAAGAATAAATACAAAATTTTTTATAAGTAAATTATATTTTGTGTGGGGTCTCCCTCACATGAGTGGGGCTTTTAGAAGGCGATTCACTGTAGATGAGGTCATGCCAATGAAACCCTTTTGATAGGATTAGTGTCCTTAAAAGAAGAAAAAGTGACTTGAGCTTGCTCTCTCTGACATAGGATACAATAATAAGACAGTCATTTGTGTAGCAGAAAGAGAATCTAAACCAAGAACTTGACTACTCTGGCACCATATTGTTAAACCCATTCAGTGTATGATATTCTGTTATAGCAGCCCAAACTGACCAAGACACAAGGGAACTATAAATGTATGAATGGATCTGATGTTCCACTACCTTTTACATTTAAAATAAAACATAGTGGAATAGTTTTGTCTGTTTACTTATTAATGTCTCAGTTATTTTGGGAAAGAGTCAATAAAAGGGAATATTGTATGATGCAGTTTTGAAATTAAATTCCTGGAATATAGTAAACACAAATTTTAGCTATTGATATTATTATCTAACTTATTTACTATTCATTTTTGAATAATTTGTTTTTAGTTAGGGTCTCACTCTGTTGCCCAAACCAGAGGACAGTGACAGGATCACAACCCACTGTAGCCTCGACTCTCTAGGCTCAGGTGATTCTTCCGTGTTAGCCTCCTCAGCAGCTGAGACTACAGGCACATGCCACCAAGCCCAACTATTTTTCTATTTTTTGTGGAGTTGAGGTCTCATTATGTTGCCTAGGCTGGTCTGAAACTCCTGGGCTCAAACAATCCTCCCACCTCGGCCACCCAAAAAACTGGGATTTCAGGTATGAGCTACCATGCCCATCCCTGATTTGCTATTCTCAAAAAAAAAAAGAAAAAAAAAAGACAATGCTGAAAACAATACTATAGGCTCTCAATGATAAATATTAAATTTATGAATACATTTGAAAAATATGTTTCAGTCATATGTCATGGCATTGGTGTTATAAAGTTATAGTGTTAGTGAAAGAAACATGTCTCTATTTTCCTGTCAAATAAATCAGATATCCCAGATATCACTAGATCAAATATTGTATTAAGACATGGTAGTGGTTTACGGGGTGTCTAACCTCCAGGAAAAATGGTCAAGGAATCTGGAATGAGACTAATGTAGAAGATTAGCTTTATACTTCAACTCAGCCCAAATGCAGGGCTTTTTGTGGAGGCTGTGTTGGAAGATGTACTGTTTTGGAATACTGAAAACCTGTGGGACTGTGTAATATGTCTTCTCAGGAGGGAGTCTTACCTCTTGAGTAGGTAAGGATTGTGATATTAGGCTGGAAGTCGTGGCTCATGCCTGTAACCCCAACTTTGGGAGATGACGGCAAGAGGATTGCTTGAGCTCAGGGGTTTGAGACCAGCCTGGGCAACTTGGTGAGATATCGTCTATACAGTAATTCAAGAAATTAGCTAGGGTTGGTGGTGAGTGCCTGTAGTTTCAGTTACTTGGAAAGCTAAGGTGGAAGGATCGTCTGAGCCAAGGAGTGCCCGGCTGTGGTGCCTGTGAGCGTGCCACTACACTCCACCCTGGGCAACGAAGTAAAATTCTAATAAAAAAGAAATGATGATAGATTTATGTCACTTTTCTTAAGGTTATTTTCTGCACTTTGCTCTGTGAATCTATGCCTGTGAGGATTTTTACTATCAGGACATGAAAAATTAGGGGGATCGTATTACAATAAAGTTATATACATATTCATGTCACTATTGTTTGCATTCTTAAATTAGAGGGGGAATCTACCAGAACATTTTTATTAAAAAGCCACCCTTTTATCTACCATTAAGTGAGTTCATTTTGAGAGCATTGAATTTATCTATTGTCTTAGTCAGTTGGGGAAACTTTAACGAAGTACCATAGCCTGGATTGATTATGTAGAACAGAAGTTTATTTTTCACAGTTCTGGAGGTTGCAAGTCTGAGGTCTGGACACCAGCATGGTAGAGTTCTGATGAAGTCCGTCTTCTAGGTTGAAGACTGACAACTTCTTTTTATATCCTCACATAGTGGGAAAAGGGCTAGAGAGCACTTTAAGGATCCTTTTATAGTGCAATTAATCTGATTCGTGAGGGTCTCACCCTCATGACCTAATTTTACCTCCAAAAGGAAGTAGTCCATTTTCTGATAACATAATGTTGTGGTTTAGGATTTCAACTTATAAACTGAAGGGACACAAACATTCAGTCCAGTATACCTACTTAGCAAATTCTTTAAAAATAATTTTCAGCCGGGCTCAGTGGCTCAGCCTGTAATCCCGCGCCTTTGGGAGGCTGAGGTGAGTGGATTGCCTGAGCCCGTGGGTTGAGACCCGCCTGGGCAGCAAGACCTCATCTGTACAATAAATCAAAAAATCAGCCAGGCATAGTAGCACATGCCTGTAATTCCGGCTACTCGGAAGGCTGAGGTGGAAGGATCGCTGGAGCCCAACAGGTCGAGGCTGCGGTGGCCGGGAGCGGCCACTGAACTCCAGTCTGGGTGACAGAGTGAGACTCCAACTCAAAAAATAATAATAATAATAATAATTTTCTTTTTACCTTTGAAGTAATAGCTTTGGGGAGTCATAGCAAATGTTTCATCTTATTCTTTTGGTTGTCGGTATACCTTAGCTTAGCTTCATGGTAATTCTGAAAAGATCAATATTTAACTCAATCTTCTCCTCTTGTTCATCTTCCTGCTCCTTCTTCTTCTCTCTCTCTTTCTTCTCCTTCTATTCTTTCTTGTTTTTCCTTCTCCTCTTTCTTCTCAAACACTGGGTAGTTTTGTTAATTTTTCTTGTGTTTCTTTGATTTAGAAATCCTCAGCTTGTTGAAAATTTTGTTTTCTTATTTTATTGTCAGTTTGTGGCTGTACCTATCTCTGGCATAGCTACCTTTGGACATCAGAGGTATTAAAAGAGTTCTTGATTGGAGAATCTCCAAAATAATATTTTTGAAGCCTATTTTATTTTGCTTTATTTGTTTTCTCCATATGCTATAAAAATCAATATATTTTGTTGGTCTGGAATTAATACTGTTCACTTCTCTGTTCAATTTTTAAAAATAAACTCTCAGTGAATTTTTATTAAAGAGTTATAAAATATATTTGTAGTTTATACTTTTATTTATAGAAAATGGCAATAGAAAAAAAGACATGATGATGACTCTAGAACTTATAGAATTTTGAAGTACATTGGCCTCCAGTTTTTATTGGTATTAGTCAGAATGTAGTTCTATAATTCTGATACAGTAAAATGTACAATGATTAGTAATACACTAAATACTAATCATTCAAAATAATGGAGACATAGCAGAATTTAGCAAAAATTTTAACTCACAAGGTTTACATAGGCTTGATAGGATTAAAAATGCAATATTTAACAAAATCTATAGTTTCTCAATCCTCTCCAAAATTTCTGGAACCATAGAAGGAATCTTTCTTAAGGATCAGAAGATATTAGAAAATCCTGAAAGGCAGAAGGCAGGCATGGTCAGAACTAAGTAGGAAACCTCAGCTCGAATGTGCATAAGAAAGTATTGCTAAAAATGGTACCAGGAAAAAAAAGAGCTTTGTGTCTGGCAGACAGATGTCAATTATAAAAGTACGTGCATGCACAAGTTATAGCATGATAACTTGGGGTATCATAGAAGGTGAATTCGCCCTCTTGAAACAACTCTCAACTCATACCCATTGGCCTTGGATCACATGGCAATTATGTTTGTCTTATGTTGTGAGAAGCAGACAAAGGAAATAGGACAGCACACTGGATACAAGCATGGCAAATAAGAACTGGGAGGACTCATACCTCAAAATGAGCAGGTGAAATAACTTGCTGTTTTGGACTGAATGCTTATGCTTCCCAAATTTATATGTTGATGGATCAATTTTAAGTGAGGATATTTGGAAGTGGAGTCTTTGGGAGAAAATCAGTCTATGAAGATAGATCCCTCGTGAATGAGTCAGTGTCCTTATAAAAGTCACATGAGAACATAAAAGACATAAGAAAGCAATCTCACCCTCTTTCTGCCATGTGTGGAAGAGGTTAGCCATCTACAGCTCAGAAGAGGACCTTCACCAAAAGCCAACCATGCTGGCACACTGATCTCGGACTTCCTGCTTCCAGACTGTGGAGACACATCTGTTTATAAACCAAAAGGCTATGGTACTGTGTTGCATTAGCCCCAGCTAACTAAGACATTTGCTAATGGTTACATTCTTCCCACCAATATTTTTGTAAAGGCAGAAAGCACTGAAATACGAGCAGCCCTACAGGCATGACTCTTCATCACAAACATACGTTCTGGGCGTGGAGATTCAGTATGTGATAAGACAGAGGACTTTAGCTATAAAGATGAGTACACAACCAGAAATCACCAAGCATTTAAGAAAAGTGGACACCATTAAAAATAAAGTCAATATATGTAAGAACATTTATGTGAAAAAAAAACAGTAAACAGCAAAAATATGATAAATAGATAGGTGTAAAAAATTGAGTTTATACAAAAGAATAATCTTGTTATTAAAAAAACTTGAACTATAGAAATTGAAAAAACAGAATAAAAACTCAAATGAATGCATTAGCTATCTTTACAATCATACAGAAGAAAGCTCACAAACAGCATAAAAGAAGTAGGCAAAAATAAAAATTATGGAAGAGGCATAAAAACATCTAGAAATTTCAAATGTATGTATGATATTTAAGGAAAAAGTGAAAAAAAAGCTTGAGAAGAAGATATGTCCAACAAAATGATGAATTATTTTTTAATTGATCAAAGATATTAACTATCTTGCAGGGCTTATCCAGTGCTGAGAATAACACTATACAAACACATATACATATACCTAGTAAACACATTGTATTTCAATCTTAAACTACCTAGAGTGATAAAAAGTGCTAAAAATTTCCATAGAGAGAGTGTAGAAAATAATAACAACAACAGAAAGTCCTACAAATGAACAGGTGATAGTTTGCTATTATGACTCTATTAGGAATGAATGTGTGTGTGCCCCAAAATTTATATATTGAATCTCTAACTCCCAATGTAATGGAATGTGAAGGTAGAGCTTTGGGAGATAATTTGGTTTTGATGAACTCATGAGAGCAGTGCCCTCATGATGGAATCAGTGTCCTTGTAAGAAGAAAAGAAACAGCTTTCTCTAAACCATTTGAAGACACAGTGAGAAAGCAGCGCCTTCAAGCCAGGAAAAGAGACCTCACAAGAACTTGACCATGCTGCCATGTTGATGATATCCTACTTCTAGCCTTAAAAATCTTGAGGAAAAAAAAATTGTTGTTTAAGCCACCCAGTCTATGATATTTTGTTAAGATAGCCAGAGAAGATAAACACAACTTCTCATCCACAATATTACCTGCATAAAGTCAATAGAACAATAAATTCAAAAGCTCAAAAGAAAATAGCTTTAAATATATTTGCAAGAACTACAAAGTTAGTCAAATGAAGACATTTCAAACATGCAAAGATCCCAAAAGTTAACCCCACTCAAAATATTATTAGTGCTATGTAGCAGTTATGGTTGCATAACCTTGTGAGTAAAATTAATGCTGCTGAATCACACAGTTAAAAAGGAAAGTTCTCTATATATTTACCACAATAAAAGTGTTATTGGAACAGGCGGCAAATTGGCAATGGAAATGGTGAGAGTGTGAAAGTCTTTGCAAGGGCGAATGTCCATAAAGACAGTCTGCATGAGTGGATGAGTACCACTGGGTGAAATGCAAGTTTGTCTGAGGGCAGACTTGGGATCAAGCACCTGGAGCTCTGCTCTGGAGGCAGCTGCAACCTACCACTGCCCTGAGATCAGAGCCCCCATCATGCAGGATCATTAGCCATTCTTGGGGGTCTCTCAGGAGGAGGCAGCAGAGGTCAGCTGCTCCCAGCACCTGGCACTTGGGCTGCACCACCACCAGCAGAAGTGGGCTGGGAGTTGCTAGAGGATATCATGTAGAGGGCATGGTGAGGAAATTTGGAGCTGAGCCCTGCTTCCAGCAAGGTGACACTGACCACAACCATTTTTTCTGTCCCAGGACTCAACAGAGACCTGTATTGGCCCATTCCAGCTCTGTTAAGCCTCCCACCTGGGACCTGGAGGCAATATCAGCATCCCTCTGGGACTAACCAGAGAGGAAACTTCAGAAGTGAACATGAAGAGACAGACACTCCACCCTCATACTGGACCAGGCACCGACACATTGAATATGAGTGGAGGACTTGGTAGCAACAACAGAAGCAGTGGATGAGTTGGTTGTGTCAGGATCTGATTTACACTCCTCCCACAGCAGTCTGTGGGATTAAGAGCCACCCAATTGGCCTGTGCAAGAGCTGAGGGAAAGGAGCTGGAGACTAGCACCCGTTCCCTACTGCACTGCTTGGGAAAGGAACCAGAAGTTCCAAAATCAGCCACACAGTGTGCTTTTTTCCCCCTGTTTTTAATTATGTTTTAGTACTTGCTTTGTTTTTGCTATTTTGGGGGGTTTTCTTTTAGTTTTTCTGTATGCATATGGGTATTTTTGGGGACAAGTGCATCATCATGTTTTTTGTTTGTTTGTTTGCATGCTTGTCTTTCTGTATGTTTTTGTTTTTTCCTGTTTTTTTTTTTGCTTATTTGTGTTTGTTTCTCTGTTTATTTTTTAGTTGGTATGCCTGTCTGTTTTTCTTCTCTTTCTCCTATAGCTTCCTATTCCTTTAGTTTCCCTTAATTCTTTTTCTGTTCTTCCCCATTTACTTATCTCATTTTGCTCTTGAGGGCATATATACACTCCTTCACATGGACAGATAGTAAGGTGATGGGAAGAGGGTTCCAAAGGGCCCACACACCCGCCAGTGGACACTGTGATCTGCAGATAGCTTCTGAACCACAGCTCCCCCCATCACACTTAATCAAATCTCAAAACTGCAAGAAGCAAAGCCTTCCATCCCCTGTCCAACTTCAAAATGGAAGAAATCCTGAGAATCCACATAAGGAAGAATAGGGGATTGAGCTAACACAAGTGAAAGCTATCTGCCCTATAACCAAACAATGAAATTAAAGAAGAGGTGAAAGAGGGGAGAAAAACCATCACAAATGAAGAAGACTCATAGAAAGAACACAGCTCCCATACAGACCTCTGGGAAGACAAAACCTGAGAATGCAGACTTTGGAACTCAAAAAATGAAAAGTTCCCAGAATGACTGGTCACAAATTACAAACACAGAGACCAAGATATTAATAGAGAGAATGAATAGAAATTAAGAGAGATAAGAGGAGAGAATGAAGGACTTGATAACTGAAATGTCAGCAATAAAGAATACAGTAAATTAAATAAATATCAGACTGACAAAAAAGGAGAGCAGAATTACCCAAGCAGAAGAAAGAATCTCAGAACTTGAGGACCAAAATATGGAACTAACTCAAACTGTTAAAAACACAGAAAAGAAGCTTAAAAAGAACAAAACCTGCAAGAGATATGTGATTATATCAAGAGGCCAAACCTAAGATTAATTGGCATTCCTGAGAAAGTTAGAGAAAGAGAGACCACCCTGGAACAAACATTCCCTGAAATTATCCACGAAAACTTCCCTAATCACATCAGAGATGTGACCATTCAAACACAAGCGATTCAGAGAACTACTGTCAGACATCAAATGAGAAGACCAACTCCTAGACGCATACTAATTAGCTTACACAAAGTAGGTTTAAAAGAAAAAATCCTAAGGGCAGCAAGAGAGAAAGGTCAGACTACTTAACAAGGAAGACCAATTAGAATAGCAGCAGACTTCGCTACAGAAACACTACAGACTGGAAGAGACTGGAGTCCAATCATCAGAGTTCTCAATTCCAACCAAGAATTTCCTATCCAGTTTAGCTAAGATTCATCAGCAATGGAGCATTAAAATATTTCCCAGACATTCAATCCCTAAGAGTAAGTGCCACATCCAGAGAAACTCTTAAGAAAGTATTAAATACAGAAGAAAGAAAAGAAAAAAAAAAGAACGACCACACTCTACCCAAGAGTATAGAAAAAAGATTGAAAATGCACATATATGTCAAACCAAATATCAAAAGAAGACCGGGCTCAGTGATTCAGCCTGTAATCCCAGCATTTTGGGAGGCCGAGGTGAGTGGACTGCCTGAGCTCATGGGTTCAAGACCCACCTGGGCATCTTGGCAAGACCTCATCTCTACAATAAATCAAAAATTAGCTGGGCGTGGTAGTGCACGCCTGTAGTTCCAGCTACTTGGAAGGCTGAGGTGGAAGGATCGCTGGAGCCCAGCAGGTCGAGGCTGCAGTCTCCAGGAGCAGCCACTGCACTCCAGTCTGGGTGACAGAGTGAGACTCCAACTAAAAAAGAAAAACAAAAAAATTCAAAAGAAAACCAACCAACCAACAAACAACAACAAACCCTATAAGAACTTCATGACAAGGATAAACTCTCACATCTCAATAATTAGCCTGAATGTGAATGGGCTAAATTTACCACTGGAAAGACACAGTTGGCAAACAGCGTTTTAAAAAATGATACATCAATATGCTGTCTTTAGGAGACTCATCTCACCAGAACAGACACTCACAGACTCAAAGTAAGAGGATGGAAAACAATTTTTCAGGTGAACTGAACACACAGAAAGTTAGGTCTTAATATCAGACAAAATATCCTTTAAATTATTAAAAATTCAAAAATATATGGAAGCTCACTACATAATGATAAAAGGTTCAATCTATCAACAGGAAATATCCATCCTAAACATATATGCACCTAACTTATGAGCACCAACCTTTATAAAGCAGCTTCTATGTAATCTAAAAAAATACATGGACTCAAACACTATCATAGCTAGACCTTTAAATACCCCACTAACTACTCTAGATAGATGGTCAAGGCAAAAAATCAACAAGGAGATCTAGCACCTCAACTTGATGCTTGACATAATGGAATTAATAGATACATACAGAATACTCCACCCAACAACCACAGAATATGTATTCTATTCATCATTTTATAGAATGTACTCCATGATTGACCATGTCCTCAGACATAAGTCAAGCATAAACAAATTCCATAGATTGAAATACTGCCATGCATCTTCTCAGACCACAGTGGAATAAAAATAAATATCAACACCAACAAAGCTACTCCAAATCCCACAAAGACATGAACACTAAACATCATGATGCTGAACAACTCCTGGGAAACACATAAATAAAAGAAGAAATTAAAAGCTTTCTGGAAACATATGAAAATAAAGACACATCTTACCAAAACCTATGAGATATCATGAAAGCAGTAATGAGAGTGGAATTCATTTATTTATGAACACACATCAAGAAAATGAAAAAGGCCAGGCTCGGTGGCTCAGCCTGTAATCCCAGCATTTTGGGAGCCCAAAGCGAGTGGATTGCCTGAGCCCACAGACACAAGACCCACCTGGGCAACTTGGCGAGACCTCGTCTCTACAATAAATCAAAAAATTATCCAGGTGTGGTAGCACGTACCTGCAGTTCTGGCTACTTGGAAGACTGAGGTGGAAGGATCTCTGGAGCCCAGCAAGTCGAGGCTACAGTGGCCAGGAGCATGCCACTGCACTTCAGTCTGTGCGATAGAGTGAGACTCCAACTCAAAAAAAAAAGAAAAAAAAAAGAAAAAAGAAAATGAAAATATCACAAGTTAACAGTCTAGCAAATCACCTAAGGGAGCTAGAAAGATGAGACCCCCAAAACACTATCTTCAACAGAAGAATCCAAATCACCAAAGTAAAACCCCAAATACAGGACAGAGAAGACAAAAATATCATAGAAAAAAAAATAAATTAAAAAAAGAGCTGGTTCAATGAAAGGACAAAAATGATTGATGGACCTCCTAGCCATACTGACCAAGAAAAAGAGAGAATAAGCCCACATAAGCACAATCAGAAATGCAAAAGATCAAATTACATGGGACCTTAAGAAATTATCAGAGATTACTATGCACACCTGAGTGGAAACAAACTTGAAAGTCTAAATGAAATGGAGGGGTTTCTGACATCACACAACATCCCAAAGTTGAAATAAGTAATTGAGATATTAAATAAACAAATAACAACCCAGGAAATAGACTGCATCATACAAAAACTACCCATTAAAAAAAGGCCTGGACCAGGGGACTTTCCAGCAGCATTCTACAAAACATACAAGGAGAAGCTGATACCAATCCTATTGAAAGTATTCCAAGCAATCGAGAAAGATGGAACTCTCCCTGAATCATTTTATGAAGCTAATACCACACTTATACCCAAACTGGGTAAAGATCCAACAATGAAACAGAGCTATAAGTGAATATCCCTGATGAACATAGATGCAAAAATACTCAGCAAGACTCTAGCTAGTTGGATACAACAACACAACTCAAAAATCATCCCCCAGGACCAAGTAAACCATCTCTGAGATTCAGGGTTGGTTCAACATCTGCATGATCACAAATGTAATTAAATACATTAACAAATGTTAAAATAGGAATCACATGATTATATCATTAGAGGCAGAAAAAGTTCTCAATAAAATCTAGAATCCTTCTTGATAAAAACCCTTGAATACCTAGGGAGCATACCTCAAAATAGTAGGAGACATCTGCAATAAACCCACAGCCAACAAAAATTGGAAGCATTTCCCTCGAAAACCAGAACAAGACAAAGCTGCCCACTTTCAACCCTCTTGTTCAACATAGTGTTGGAAGTCCTAGCTAGAACAATCAGACAAGAGAAGAAAACTGGAGTATACAAATAGGAAAACAGGAAGTCACACTATCCCTCTTTGCTGATGATATGATTCTATACCTTGAAAATACAAGAGAATCTGTCAAAACTTTGTTGCACTGATAAAGGACTTTGGCAAAGTCTCAGGGTATAAATAAATGTGCAAAAGACGGTAGAATTCTTATACATCAACAACAAACAGGCTGAGAATCATATAAAAAGTGCAATCTCTTTCACAATAGCCACACAGAAAAAGAAATATCTTGGTATCTTCCTAATCAGAGTAGTGAAAGACCTTTACAACAAAAACTACAAAATATAGCTCAAAGAAATCCAAGAAGACACAAACAAATGGAAAAAGAGTCCATATTCATGGATTGGAAGAATCAACTTTGTTAAGATGTCCATCCTACCAAAGATAATCTACAGATTTAACACAATACCTATTTAATTACCAGTATTATTATTCTAAGAGCTGGAAAAAACAGTATAGAAATACATATGAAGTCATAAATGATCAAGAGTAGCCAAAACAATCCTCAGCAAAAGAAACAAAGCAACAGGTATCACAATTCCAGACTTTAAACTTTATTATAAGGCTACAATAATCAAAACAGCCTGGTACTGGGACAAGAACAGGCATATAGACCAATGGAACAGGATAGAGATTGCAGAAGCAAAACCTCAATTTCTCAACCAATTCATCTTCAACAAAGCCACCACTAACAACCACTGGGGAGAGGAGAACTTAGTAAGTGGTGCTGGGAAAACTGACTGACCACATGTGGAAGATTAAAACAGGATCTCTACTTATCACCATACACAAAAATCAACTCTAAGTGGATCAAGATCTAAATGTAAAATCTCAAACTATAAGAACCTTAGAAAATGCAGGAGACATCTTTATGGAAACTGGACCTGGAAACCAATTCCTGATAAAAACCCCTGATAAGTGCCCATGCCCTTAGAGATACGATAGACAAGTGGGACATCATCAAACTGAAAAGCTTCTGCAAAGCAAAAGAAACCATCAAGAGAGCAGGGAGAGAGTCTACAGACTGAAAAAAAAATATTTGCCAATTGTATGTCTGGCGAAGGCTTATCATCTAGGATCTACAAGGAACTCAAACATGCTGAAAAGAAAAAAACAAACAGCCATATTAAAAAGTGGGCAAAAGATATGAATAGACACTTCTCAAAAGAAGATATACGAGCAGCCAACAGATACATTAAAAAATGCTCAGCCTCACTAATCATCAAAGAAAAGCAAATTAAAACTACACTGAGATACCACCTGACTCCAGTCAGCATGGCCATCATCAATAATTCAAAAAGCAACAGATGCAAGAAGTGAATACTTCTACACTGTTGGTGGAAGTGTAAACTAGTACAACCTCTGTGGAAAACAACGTGGTGATTCCTAAAAGAACTAGAAATTGACGTTCCATACAACCCAGCAATCCGTCTTCTGAGAATATAACCCAAGGAACTCAAATCATTCTATAAAAAAGACACCTGCACGTGCATGTTTATTGCAGCACTATTCACAATAGCAAAAACATGGAACCAACCATGCTGCCTATCAAAAGTGGACTGGATAAAAAAATGTGGTGCTTATATGCAATGAAATATTATACAGTCATAAAGAAAGACAAAATTATGAACTTCACAGCAACTTGGATGGATTTAGAGTCTGTCATACTCAGTGATCTATTACAGAAACAAAACACTGAGTATCTCATGTTCTCACTCAGTGGATCCTGAACAATTATCATAATACTACATAATACTACTATCACAATACTACAAATGACTATCCCACAGTATTCCTAGAGGTTAATAATCAAAACAAGCTAAATATGTATATATCTGGAAATGAACACAAACATACATATGTTTATATATATACAAGTCCTTAATAATTTTTAATTTAAAAATAATTGGAAATTGCAACTACTTAAAAAACAAAGTGATTGTATTAGGTGTGATTGTAGTATTGGCAGTGATTGGCAGTAGTGGGAAACTGCCAGGGGAGGGGGGCGCATTTAATCAATAAGTGTACCTGGTCTCATAGCAGTGACATGGGGACCAAAGTGAGGCCCAAACTTTACCTGTATAATGACTATGTGTATATAACCATGAATTGTATACCACATCTTTAAAATAAAAATGAAAACAAAAAACAAGAAACAAGAAATTTATTAAAATATTTATTCTAATAAGACAAAATTATAAAACTAGAAGGAAGACAAGGACTGAAATAAGAAATAGTCAAAAATAATTGCAGGATAATTAAACACACTAGACTCAGAATATGTGAAGCAAAACAGCAAAAATTAAGAAACATTAGAAAATAATTCCATAATTCAAAGCTATAACTCATGAAACATATCAAACTTTTTACCTCCTTAAATACGCAGTAAATACTTTTTTAAAGTAGGTAAAACACATAAAAATAATTATGTACTAACAGCAAAGGAAAATAATACTTCAAAGTTGATATTACGCTATGTTCAATGACTATCCCACAGTATTCCTAGAGGTTAATAATCAAAACAAGCTAAATATGTATATATCTGGAAATGAACACAAACATACATATGTTTATATATATACAAGTCCTTAATAATTTTTAATTTAAAAATAATTGGAAATTGCAATTACTTAAAAAACAAAAATTTGTTTATTCAGGTAAATACAATTTATAGAAAAATTTTGACTCTCTGTTGTAAATTAAGAAAATTGTTTCAAAATAGAAAACCTGAATAGACAAACAACTACAGAGAACATTAAAACAGTAATAAAAAAAACTACCTCCTAAAAGTAAACAGTCACAGATGTTTCAAGAGCAAGTGATATTGGGCTCTCAAGGAACAAATAACTCCTGCTTTATAAAAACATCTTAGACCATAGAAAAAAGGTGGGAAGCTCTCCAAGTCATTTTCTGAAGTGTGTATAAAGACAACTTTACAGTTGTCTTGGGATTTCAACAGAGACCAAGACTCAGGAGCTCAATAGTTGCCAGACCATCTCTGCAGAACATACCAGGGAAATGTGAACATTCATGAAAGTATTAATCTATTACCCAACTAAAAGCCTTAAAATTGCAGTTGGGCAAATTGATCAGATGTGGTCCCTAGTGAGAGTTCCTTTGGTGAGTTGTTGGTATACAGTGGATTCCCACCAATTTCCCAAGGGAAAGGAGTTTCAGAAGCCTGATGTGGGCACCCTGCAGACTGGAGCACTCAGGAGACAAAAACCTGCTTTCAGAAATTAATGGACTGAGGACTCATGAGTTTTTCTGCCAGTTGAACAAATCTAATAATGAAAATGTAGGCTTATCCAGTCTGGAATTCATCCCTTTCACTTCCAGGGACATCTGGAAGAGAGAAGTACCTAAAATAGAAAGAGCCTGTGAAGGAAGGATGAATGGGAGTTAAGAGTCATCATCAGGTTATAAGAAGCCAGCCAGAAGAAGCCATCTTCTGCATCAGAAAACAGCAGTCGTGCATCTTGAATAATGCAACTTTTCAAGAGTCAACAAAACCACTGCACAAAAGAAAAAAACCAGAACTCAGACATCTATCATAACAGATTATCTGCAGCACCAGATTAATGTAACCCATGAATACAGTGGGTTTAATAGGCATATCTGTGTGTGAGTCTCTGAATTCTCTCTGTTCATTTTCCCTAATTCTTACTGCTCCCTAATCATGACCCTGGAGGATCCCAAAAAGGAGATCAACTGTAGAAAGAGGAGACAGAACAAGAAAAACAGGTTGGGCACAGTGGCTCAAGCCTGTAATCCCAGCACTTTGCGAGGCCAACACAAGAGCATTCCCTAAGCTCAGGGGTTCGAAACAAGCCTGGGAACTTGGTGAGACCTTGTGTCTACAGTAAATTAAAAAATAAGCCAGGAGTGGTTCCAACTACTTGGAATGCTGAGGCGGAAGGATCACCTGAGCCCAGCAGGTCCAGGTTGTGCATGCCACTGCACTCCAGCCTGGGAGACAAAGTTAGACTCTGACTCAAAGAAGAGAATAAGAAAAACACCAGGATAAACTGGCCCATTTCCCTCTGCTCTGGTACTAAACAAGGAAGTATAGTTTTTATAGGAGCCTGAACTGAGTAAGCAGTATGAGGCTTCATCTTAGAAGTAATTTTGTAAGTCATGGGCTCTGCACAACAACTGCCCCTGAAAGATTTTATAATTCCACCGCTACTGAGTTCAGCTCCTTCCATATACCAGAAACACAGCAAACCCTGATAGCCAGATAATCTTAATTTCACAATAAAAAGAAAAGGTAAGAATATCTCCTAAATAAATATCTCCTGAATAAAGTAATAATTAATCCAATGTAAAAAAACTCACAAGGAATAAAAAGATGTTTAAACAGCAGAGAGTATATGTATATTTTCTACATATGCACATGCATTTTACCATCCTACTAGCATTCTACACCCATGCATATAAGAATATAATTCTGCTAATAAATCAAAGAGAAAAATATGATCTCAGTACATGCCCGTTGTCTTAGTTAAAGTTAAGCAATCATGTTGAAACTAAATTCAAACAATATCCTAGAAATCATGCAATTAATAGGAAACATCTTTAATAAGGGACATCTTGCTCATTAGAATAACCTAAAATCATTTTATCTATACGAAATAAAATATAATTAATTTACCATAGCAACCGTACAAAACATTACTGGAATTTACAAAAAATTGCACCAGATGAGAACCCAGTAACATAAGTAGATCTAAAAATTACTATCCAGTGATCTATCACAGAAACAAAGAACAGGGTACCACATTTTCTCACTCATAAGCAGGACCTGAGCATTTACCATAATACTATAAGGAAGGGATTGACAGTAGCGAGATACTGCCAGGCTGGGGGTAGGGCACAACATCAATAAGGGGACCTGATCTCAAGCCAGGCAAAGTGGGGACTAAAGGGAGGCTTAAACTTTGTCTATACGATGACCACTTGTATATCTAATCCTGACTTGTACCCCACATCTTTAAAATAAATAATAAATAAAAATCTATAAAAACTATGCTTCAGAATACAAAAAGGCATCTTAAAAATTAAGAAAATACGATTAAGCCTATAGAAAAATAGATTATCCATAAACAGGCAATTTGCAGAAAAGGGTATAAAAAGGACGAAGAATTAAAAAAAATTAACTTTAATTGTGACGAGGTTATTGCAAATCAGAGAACAAAATACCAAAGTTCAAGTTGCAGAATTTCGATGTCTTCATTCTTGCCCCCAGCAGAATTTCCTAAATAATAATGATAAAAATATCCGTGGCCTAAATGCCAGCAGTTCAATTTCTGAATAGCTATTTTATCACATGCATACAAGAAGCAAAATATCTATAGAACCTAAACTGGATCACCATAGTTTTTAATAGTAAAAATTGAAAGAAAAATACTATGTATTTCCTTGATTGTGAAATTGTTAACTGTGACACAGTCATGCTATGATATTCTATATGCCAACTACAAAGAATGAGATAGACAAATTGGTATTAGTTACATAGTAAGGGAAGTATTCCATGCATATACTGCAAAAACATAAATGTAATTACCCAATGATATTATTTTATTAGGGTGCACACATATATTTGAAAATGTATATAAAAAATATCTAAAGGGAGATGACAGTAAACGCTTGACAGCTATTTCTTGCAAGAGAGAATGGGGACTTTGGTGATATAGAGATGATAGTCAAAGTGATGTTTAGCCTGTCTATTGTGCTGCAACTTTGTATAGCAGTTACTCTGTCACACGATGGCTATTGTGGATCAAAGGAAAACGATTATATTCTCATCTTGATAGATACATTTGACTTTTTTCTCCTCCTTTATATTCTGTCATTATAACATCTACCACATGTGCACTGCATTTTTAGATCAACTGATAGTCCCATGGAGGAGAAAAATATACTTATGCTTTCAATGCTTGTTAATGTGAAAATGCAAGGATACACTTCACATTTTTCAGAGAAATGGTCATGTGTGCAAGTTTCTTACTTGGCCATAATTGTTGCTGACAATGAGTCAACCAACAGTGCCACACTTATTTTTTCCTTCAAAAATGCTTGTGATCTGCATATACATTTAGATACAATATATGCACATTACATAAGAGTATATGATATATTAGATATTATAAATATATGCAGCAAGTATATGTCACTTTCAACCACTTACAATTTTGTATAACATATTTAATTTTTTTTTTCTGGTTTAGGATTGAAGTAAAGAAAATGTAAACTGGAGCAAAAAAATAATAATAACCTATCACCACTCCTTTGATCCTCTGAATGTCATGGCTCTCTCCATCCCTCCCACCCCACGACAGCTCCACCTCAAATCTCAGCAGAGAAAACACGGTCATTTTCCAGTGTTCAGAGCCAGCTGCAGCAGGCAAACATCGCAGAGAATGTGTGCAATCAGGAAAGCAGTGCACCATCTCTTAAATCTATAAGAAAGTAATTAACAAGCGGTATACAAGTGTTGCATAGGCAGAATTGATGAATATCTTGCCCTTTAAATCTTAACTGTGAGTAATGTCTGGCAGGGAGAGAATTCAGCAATTATTACATTCAAGGGCTGAGAATTCTGATGTCTAATATTTTGGGGCTGGTGGTGATGATAGGACTTAGGATGGGTTTAAAATAAGCCAAAGCCCTAGCTAGCTTACAAAAGAGTTGCATATGAACATTCTCACCAAGTACAAGGTTTCAGCAATTATCTAGTGAATTGAACTTAACACCACACTTGTTGGTGTGGCATATTAATTTTAATCTCATGTGTAGCTATGTACATATAAATATATCCTACCCATCCAATGATCAAAGAGATGACTCAGTGAAATATCATGGTATGTGAAAAATCTCAAGCACTTGGTTTCTGGAGGGAGAAATAAAGGTGAGGAGAGATGGATGAGGATTCTGAAGGGGTAGACAGAGTCAAGTCAAGGAAACATGTATTAGCTACATTAACAAACTTGAGTTTATTTTAAGATGATTAGTCTTCAGATGAGAAGGCTGGCCAGCACTCAAAGACTTTTCAAGCAGAGATAGTTTTAAGGTACACAATATCCAGGTCCTCAATGTTGAGATCCTTCTTTTCCAGGCAAGTCCCTTTCCATAGCTGCCTGAGATAGTGCCATGATCCTGCTGGACTTTCCCATTTCACAAAAGAAAGGCACAGTCATTATCTTAACTGCAGAACAAAAAGACTATATATATTGGTTTTGCAAAAAAATTCTTTAATGATTCATGAATGTGACTTAAACTTATTACTCTCCCTGTTTTTCTTTGCATTTTACATGCAAATATTAAGAAAGTTGGAATTTTCTGATATTTGGAAGATTCATACACTAGAAATTATTAAACCTGATACTTTTTTTTAAATTTTAAAGATGTGGGTACGATTCAGGGTTAGGTATACAGATGTTCGTTATGCAGGTACCCTTGTTGATGAGGTGTACCCCTTCCCTCCTGGCAGTTTCCCTCAACTGACAATTTTAACCCCCTCTCCTGGCAGTTTGCCACTACTGCCAAACCCTTTTTTATAATATTATGATAATTGTTCAAGATCCACTTATGAGTGAGAATATATGGCACTCTGTTCTTTTTCTTTCTGCGATAGATCACTGAGTATGATAGACCCTAAATCCATCTAATTGCTGCAAAGTCCATATGCTTGTCTATGGCTTCATAATAATTCCTTGTGTATATGTTTCACATTTTTTTATCCAGTCCAGCTTCGATAGGCAGCATGGCAAGTTCCATGTTTTTGCTATTGTGAATAGAGCTGCAACAAACATGTGTGTGCAAGTATCCTTTTTTGTAGAATGGTTTGAGTTCCTTTGGGTATATTCCCAATAGGGGAATTGCTGGGTTATATGGAAGGTCAGTTTCTAGTTCATTCAGAAATCACCACACTGTCTTCTAAAGAGATTATACTAGTCTGCATTCCCACCAGCAGTGTGGAAGCATTCACTTTTCTCCGCATCCTTGCCAGCATCTGTTGTTGTTTGTTTTATTAATGACGGCCATTCTTACTGGGGTTAGGTGATACAATGTGGTTTTGATTTGCATTTCTCTTATGATTAGTGAGGCTGAACACTTTTTCATGTGTCTGTTAACTGCTCGTATATCTTCTTTGAGAAGTGTCTATTTGTGTGGTTTGCCCACTTTTTAATGGGGCTTTTGTTTTTTTCTTTTCAGTGCATTTGAGTTCCTTGTAGATCCTAGATGTTAGGCCTTTGTCAGATATACAGTTGGGAATATTTTTTCCCATTCTGTGGGCTGTCTCCCGGCCCCCTTGATGGTTTCTTTTGCTATTCAGAAGCTTGTCAGTTTGATGAGGTCCCATTTGTCTTTCTTATTTCTTATGGTATGGGCACTTTGGGTTTTGGTCAGTAATTGGTTGCCAGTTCCAATTTCCATAGGGGTGTCTCCTGCATTTTCTAAGATTCTTATAGTTTGAGGTTTTACATTTAGGCCTTTGATCCATTTAGGTTAATTTTTGTGTATGGTGATAGGTAGGGGTCCTGTTTCAATCTTCTGCGTGTGATGAGCCAGTTTCCTCAGCACCATTTACTGAATAGGTTCTCCTCTCCCCAGTGTTTGTTGTTGGAAGCTTTGTCAAAGATGAGTTTAAACCTGATTCTTTCAAACCTAACTCAAATTTTTTTCTTAATATGATCAAATTTCACAAGTTATATAAAATAAAATACGAGGATGAAAAAAGTGTACATGGCATCTTTAAGATCCAGTGTGCATTACTCAGTAAGGTATTTATAATTCATTTTATCAAAGTATAAGTTATGCATTTCAATTACAGCAAACCCTTATTTCTTCTTATTAAATAAATAATATTCTTATCTCCTACTAACCAAAAATAGACTTCTAAAATTGTGATAAATGTGGATAAATGTGAACAATTATTTGAGAGAGAATGAAAGCAAAACATTTTGCAGTCTGCTGTTGTGGTCTTCAAGGAAAGTTACAGGCAGGAGGAAGATACGAATAGTAGGTAAATTTGGTAGTTGCAGTTAAACTTGGGGTGGGGGATGTAAGATTGGAATGAAATGGCAGAGGGAGTTTTGTTTTGATATATCAAGAATTTTAAAATTCCATAAAATCCAAAGCTGACCAAATTGCTGCTTCTGTGCCTTCCCTATGTACACACCCTTCCATCACTTGATAAAATAGAGTACTTCTTGAGTCTCTAGTATGATCATAGCCAATCAGTATCTCTTCCCAAAAAAGATCATGTAAATCAAAGTCCAGTGTTCCTCATTATATTTCTTAACTTGAAGCATATCAGCTTGGAAGGTCTCTGGAAAACTTGAATTTTTAATGCAAAGTTTTCATAGTGAAGAAAGTGAGCCCTTTATTTCAAGAATGAACAACAACAACAAAATATACCCCTGACCAAAAATAGGCCAATAACTCATGGCTGCCAAGGGCTCTTAATTGCTGAAGAAAATTATCCTGCCTGTCACCTCCTTCTGATCTCTCCTTGTTTTTCTCTCTTCTTGAGTTTCTCTTCCTCCTCATCCTATCAAATTTTCTTCTTTCTTGTTTTCTCTTCTTCCTCCTCCTTCTTCTCCTCTTTTTCATTTTCTTCTTCCTCCTCCTTCTTCCTCCACCTCCTTCATCCTCCTCTTTCTCCATTTTTTTCTCCTCCTCCTCTCCTTCCTCATCTTGTTCTTCCTCTTCCTCCTCTTTTTTTCTTCTCTTTCCTCACTCCACATAGTTGTAGCTGGAAACAACCTGTGAATCATGTTAGAGGAGATGTTACCTATCTTTCTGCAATCTCGCATTCTGAGAAGACTTTCCTTCATTATTCCTCCTCAGAGCATTCCCTCAAGAACTTCTGCCACATCTGCAATTTATTAATACATGGAGTAACGTAATGCCTGTATTGTGATATTGCTGCAAAATCAGATCTCTAGTAGAAAGTTTTGAAGCAGACAAAATGAGAGGCCACAGCAGGTTTGAGTTGCTACCACCTGGGGCATTATAAAAGCTACTGGATTTTCACCTCACATCCTGCAACACACCTCTTTAAGAATGTTCAAAAGACAAAATACCTACAAGGTTTGAAAAGAGCAAAAATGGTGTTTTTGAAACACAGCTGTCTGAACAAACAATGCAGAGAGATTGTTTTGGAGACAAAATTGGGCAACACTTCTGTGACTAATGTTCTCCAACATAAAAAAGAAATAAACTCTTTTTATTTGTTTTAACCAAAAACAACACATGTAACATAGTTGGCAGGTTATTGAAAGAAGGATGGAAGTATTAGGTACTTCTTTGTTTTGAACAAGTAACCTGTGCATGTTGAAGACATGACTGCGTTAGGAAACCAGTACTGAATTAAAAAGTTTGGTTTATACATATTCTTGTTTTTATTTGGTTTTGATATGAACACTTCTACTTTCTCAAAGCATTTTCATATTTTAAAGGTACCATTCTTTCTTAGAACATGTATAATCCCGTTACCTTTTATAAGTATAAATTTATGTTTAAAATTAAAACTTTTGTTGAATGATAAAGTAACTTTGAACAGCCCAATTATGGAGATCAACATGGACATGTTTGATTTGATAAAATTATCATTTTAAATTAAATTTAAAAATAACCTGGAGCTGCTGACTGACTTACCTGTCATTTCTCTTGGCATCATGCTGGGTAAGTAAAATATGACTTTCTAGTCATAATAGTAAGTTCAAAATATAATTTCATGGTCACTGTGTGAATCAAAAGCAAACTTCTGATTCAAAGTAAGGATCAGAAAAACTGAGAGCTTAGACAGATCCATAAAAGAATTTTCCCAGCATGCTTAAATATTTGATTAATAAATATGTCTATGCTGCATTTGGGTGTCAAAAAGAAAAATGAATCTTTATAGAAGTACTTATTCAACAAATGTAGACCCTTATAAAAAATCATGCATTTGGCTATTTAGTGAAAGGTCCCAAAATATAACAAATGATAGGGTGAACAAATTATTACTTCTTACAATAATACTGCAAGAGAAAAAATAAGCTACTAAAATATTCCCTTTTTCTGTGACTTTTGTAATATCAAATAGTTAACTGCAATGTTAATGCAAAATGCCAGTGTAAATTGTCAAGGTTTCAAGGTAGTATATTAATATGATACATAAAAAGTGAGTATTGTATAGTACACAATAATTCCCTGTCAATTCTTAAGCCTGTTTTAAAAAAAGATTATTTTGAAGTATATTTTTGTCTCTATGCTGTGATAGTCTAAACTGAATATGTTCTTTGCTTTTCATTCTAAAAATGAGACTTATGTCAATCCATCCGAGGGAAAAAGAATGGAAATAGAAAGCATCACAGGGATTTTAGGACTATATTATAGACTAAATTAAATACTCAATTTGCCTCTAATGTGAGCCATGATTTCCTAGCTGCACAGAGATAGAACTCAGCTAAAACAGAAGCTAATTTCTCTGTTCTGTTTCTGGAATGCCAAAGGCAGAACATTCAATATTACATCAGGCAATACTCCCATAAAACCAATAGATTTAGCATTTTGAAAGGTAACATGATCCCTGGAACTGAAAAACTTACTGGCAAGGTAGAAATACCATAGCTCTGGGATTTCCTAGTCTTAGATCCAGAGTCAACTCAAAGGAGTTTGGAACTACAAAGGACCACCTGGTCGAACACAGGCTTTTCAGTAAGAATCCAGGACTCAGGTGCTTTATCATTTGGTCAGGCTTGCAGAGTGGTCTGAGGAACTACACAGATAACCGAATGACAGGAGAATAGTAAAAGTGGCAACTATTGAAAATCCCAGGGTAAATTTTCAGCTGCAGCTGATAATTTTCACACTTCTTTTAGGGTTCTTCCCTTCTTTTCCCTCCTTTTTTTCTCTTAGGAAATGAGTAACTAAATACAACACGACTGTGTGTCTGCTGCTACTTTTTACACTCATAAATAAAAATTTCTGTTTCAAATTCAAAGTTTTGTTGAATTATAAAATCACCTGAAATAACCCAATGTATGAGATCAAAGTGAACAATTTTGCTTTGAGAAAATGATCATCTTTCATCAAGAAGGATATTTCAGAAAGGTCACTAGTGGGACCACAAGGGAAGATGGGATAGAGATACATGACTCTACCAGTCTTGACACCGACACAAGCCAGGTCACTGCATTTGATAACCATATGTAATTAAGAACAATTATGAACAGATATCCCCTTTCTAACAATTTAGAAAATATACTTAATATGCTTTATATAATTTCTTAGAAATTATATCCATATATTATTATCACTATAATATTTATTTGACCATTAAGATCAAAGAGGCTCTAGTTTTTTGGATCTCTTTGTGTCTGCCTTGTAGAAAGAAAGAGGAGGACAGTATTAACTCTTATCAAAATAGCCGGTATTCCCTTAGATGTATGAGGGGGACCCACCCCCAGAAACTAGAGTTCTGTTTTGGAGGGCAGTCTCCGTGTAGTACTCTCAAAATTTGTTCCATCTCGTCAAATGGTCAATCAAAGTTTTCATTCGGAAGTTTTGAGAAGGTTTTGTCATGATTTGCGAAAGAAAAGTCCCAGGTTGTGACAAACAGGCGACTGGTTCTTCCACCATGACAATGTACTTGCCCACACAGCACTGAGTGTTCAGCAGTTTTTGACCAAAAACTGTAAGACCCTTGTGCCCCTCACTTTCTTGTCACCTGATCTCACCCAGAGTGACTTTTTGTGTTTCCATGGGGAAAAAAAGCCCTCAAAGGGAAATATTTTGCTGATGTGGAAGAGGTGAAACAAAAAATGGCAGAAGCACCAAAAGGCATCACAATGGATAAGTTCAAAAACTGTCTTGAGCAGTGGAAAAAATGTCTCAATAGATGTATTACATAAATGGAGGGTTATTGATGGTGACTGAAGTTTAAACATGGAATAATAAATACACAATTTTTTAATAAATAAATTATGTTCTGTGGGTCTCCCTCATACAGGTCAAAATATAGTAAATTAAACACAATCCATATCAACATGTTTAGCTATCAAACTTTTGATAGCCTGAACAAAAGAATTTTAGGCTTTCCCTTCTTAAGGTAAGACCAGGAGGTATCATTGTTGCCAAAAGTTTAAGTATTGCAACATCTAGTTATGACTAAATGCTTGTATTTATTTGTTTTAATAGTTGATTGATCTCTACTTTAGTACATTATTAGTCATACAAATTTGAGTTATTTCCAACAGGAAACATGACCAATAATTGCAATTATTATAGAAAATACACATTTTTAATAAAAAAACAAGGCATTATTGGTCAACATCAGGGTCCTAAATTTAAAATGATCAATTATTAAATCTGTTTCTCTAATGCTAACAGCTAAATCACAGGTTATTTTTGCTGAAAAGCCTTTGTACTATTTATGTAGATATTGACATTCTGGCATATGCCTATGACATTTCTTGTGTTAAATATTTGATGTTAGAGCAGCTACTTATTATGATGTTCTTGTAAGTAAATATAATATATATGCATACCCATCATCTTATCGTTTATAGAGAAAGCAGATATTAGTAATAAAATATTGCAAATGCTATAATAAATTATTAGCATAATAATTAGAACATGGAAATCAGATATGGTCAAAATTATTAATGATCATGATTTGACTTATTTTATTTATGTTTTAAATATATTACTAACTGTGCCTTAAGCAGGATATATAAACTCTAAATAGCTTAATATTGAACCACAGAAACACACACATACACATATATGCAAATATAGTTTTTTAAAATCCAAGTAAATTTTATCTAAAAATAGCAACACATACACATACATGCAAATATAGTTTTTAAAAAACTAAGTATATTTTAATCTAAAAATAGTAACAAAACAAAATATTACATAAGCTGAATAATTATTTATGCTTTACTTGTTTGCTTTCATAAGGTTTTATTTATTTTAAGCTCCTTAAAATAAGCACCAGGGTTTTTGCCTTAAAAATTGGTAAGATTAAAATGGAGAGTTTTGTTGGTAATAGTGTATCTTAGAAAGATCAAGAGGGATAGGAACTCTATGATTCTCTATTGTACAAAGCTGGTGAAATTATTAAATGAAAAATTAAACCATTTTTCAAAAACTGCATTTACATGTTAAAGCAATCCAAAGACTGTGCTTAATTTATGCTCCATTAAGTTCTGTGAGTTTATATGGCAATCTCGTACATTACCAAAGAATTCCAATTGCAGCCGCCATTTACAATACCTGGGAGATACCAAGCAGTTATTAAAGTGCTTATTTTCACTAATAAGAAATCTGATCACTAACTCTTTTTTGGGTGTTATTATGAGGGTGAAAATGCATTTTCTCTAGATTAGACTTGAGGGTAATTTATCTTGGTAGTCGATGCAGACTTACCCTTATTGTTTTAATATATCAAAAACACAGGCTTTTAAAAAGTTGTTTAATAAAAGCAATCTGCAGAAAGCTCAAAGAGGAACATGCACCCTGCCAGGAATATTTCCCCAGGAGAATGAGATGGAATAATAGATCCAATCCCCATCCATACTCCACATTCAAGCACAAACACTGAAATTGGAAAATGTGGGTGTCTTCAGAAATCTAGATTTCGATACCCAGTTTCTTTCACATGGTTTGTTTTGTTGTTATTGAGCATACCAAGCTCAAGGGAAATCTAACTTTATTTTTTCTTTGATAATGGGTATAAGCAGAGACTTGAACAAAACAAATTCTTTTTTCATTACTGTTGGAGTCAAACATTCTTAGATACTAAATATACTTCCAGTTAAGCCAGGATATTTCACAGTATCAAGCCATATCATAACTTACTATTATCTAAATTCCAATAGCATATCCTTTCAGATGAATCTTCATTATGTGGGAGATTGCTTATAACCATCATCTATTGTCACGAATAATAATAAATTGAGTGTAATAGTTATTATTCATTACATGCTTTCTATATGAAAAGTGCTATGATAAATGTGTTACCTAATATCTACTATCTTACACAGATGACAATCCCTATGCTTTATTGCAGCCACTGGCAACTCCAATTTCATACTTTTGCTGATCTCATTCTACTTTTTCTCAACTTTTGGTGGCTATCTCACTTCTCCATCCTGCAAGGGCTCAAAAATAAAATACAATCTTTATTCTTTTATTCCTCAAAACATAACTGAAAAAGACAATTATTTGTCATCTACCTGTAATCTTATTTTAGAGATAATAATATAGTTACATTTTTGTACATTACAGCAAAATGTGTCCATGCAATTTAAAATACTCTAACTTTCTAAGTCTGCATCCATTCAGGTTCAAGTGTGTTTTACCTCTCCTTTCTTCCTGCTTTCCTTTTGGATTTTTTTGCCTCTTGCCTTTTTATTGACCACTGATATTCTCATCACTGACTCAATTGATGCCTTTGGTCTTGATGTGTACCCAATAATTCAAGAGTTCATATAATTTTTGTGTGGAACAATTCAGCTGTCTGTTTGTAACATTACACACACACACACACACACACACACACACACACACACACACAAATATATCCTGATAAATGTTGCATTTTAAATTATTAAACATACACACACGAACACAGAAATCTCCACTGCTGTCCCAGAAAAAGAAATGTATTTAATTCCAACTCTAGTGTTTAGTCATAAGACAAGCTGCATCTGAGCATCCATTACAAAATAAATCCATTTTCACATACATTGCCTCACTAAACTGGTCCCTGTACATTGCAGCACAAACAGCAGAAAATATGGTCCCTAGGGAGAGTGATCAGATATGTTATTCTACCACGACATGATTTCTGAACATCTCCACCCTGTCTAGATCTGGTATAGACTTGGCAGTGTTCCCAAAGGGTTGGAATACTCCCCCCACTTAGAAGCTCTGTGATGATGTAATTACCTGTCTCCCCATTCTTTCCAAACTCTGCACCTAGAGGTTGAGATGTTGTGAGTTGCATAATGTCACCTAGGCTGGGAGTGACTTGGGCTGAAGTGCAGCTCCCTCTCTTCAGGCTCTGGGCCCTGTGTTGTGATGAGGCAGCCCCTGGGGAGGCCCTTGTTCTTATGCCCTAAGAGGTGCTCAGGAGCTGATCTGTAACCCTGAATGTTTTGCTAATCACGTATCTGTGTGTATTTTCTGTCAGAATGTGCAATTCTTGTTTCCTCTATTAGCTTTTTAAAGTTAATTTAATTTTATTTGTTGGAGACAGAGTCTCACTCTCCCAGGCTGGAGTATACTGGCATAAACATAGCCCACTGCAACCTTGAACTCCTAGATTCAAGGGATTCTCCCACCTTGGCCTCCCAAATAGCAGGGACTACTGGTACACACCACCATGCCTGGCTAAGTTTTAAACATTTTTATAGAGACAAAGTTTATTAGCTTTAATGAGGGATAGCAAGGAACATACTCCTTATACTCCTTTGAGTTTCCCATATTTTCATATATTATTTATAAGGTAGCCACTACCAATGATTAAATTAACCATAATAACTGAAAGGGGTAGCCAAGCTCTCACACCATAACTCTCTCTCTCAAATCTCCTGCATCTCACATGTTCTTGGAAGTTCCTAAAGAGTGTCCCACATATGCTCCTAATCAAGCTCACCAGGTGCTGCAGTTGTTGGGTTGAAAGCCACTAGCTGGAGAAGGCTTTTTTCTGCAGGAGTATCATGGTTTATTAGCCTTGCTGCTCTGCAAATTCCTGGGTAATTAACAAGCTTTTAATTTCAAGGTCTGAAACTACACATCATCTTCTTCTCACACAAAATTCTCCATAGAATGGCATGCCTTTTAAAAATTAAATTCTGAGAGATGATCGAGAGATATGCTTAGATAATAAAACCATGCTTGGAAAATATGGTTCTCTCTAAAATTCTGTGTGAAGAGCCTACAAGCGATAAAATAGATGTTTTCCCGATGGCCGTCTGCTGTGATCAAAATGACACAGAACAGTCATTCTCAACTTTGGCTGTGCGTGAGAATCACCTGGGAGCTTTAAAAATTCCTGATGCTCAGAACTCATCCCAGGACAATTAAATCAGAAGCTTTGTAAGTGGAGCCAGGACATTGGTATTTTTTCCCAAGTGCTTATTATGTGAATGATTCTAAACCTTAGCTTCCCAAGTGACGTAATGTGAAGCTAAGGTTTAGAACCATGGGTGGATGTACCATTGCATTGGCAATACAATCAAAAACTTGTGATTAACACCATTTAACAACATAACAGAGGGGATAATAGTCATGTATCTCTTGATAAGGGAGATATGTTCCGAGAAAGGCATCATTAGATGATTTTGTCATTGTGGGAACATCATGCAGTGTACTTACACAAACCGAGGTGGTGTAACTTGCAATATACCCAGACTACATGGAATGGCCTGTCCTAGGCTACAAACCTGTATAGCATGCTACCGTTATATGGAATGCTGGAAGCAACTGGAGCACAATGGTAAGCATTTTTGTATCTAAACAAAGAAAAGGTACAATAAAAATATGGTTTAAAAGATTTAAATAATTGAGACATCTGTATGGGAAACCTGCTACAAATGGGACTTGCGGGACCGGCATCTGTTTTGGGTGAGCCAGTGACTGAGTTCTTGCTGGGTATTGTCCAGACATGCACTGTTTTTCCCTCTCCCTTCCCTCAGGGGGCAGGCTATGACCAAACCTGGTCTCTGAAGAGTATGCATATTTCCAATAATGAGTCACGGGATGTAGGTGGCCAAACAAAACTGAAGACTGTAGTTGTCACGTTTAATCAGTGTTGCTGTAAACACCATTTAGGAATTTGAATGATTAGCTTGATTGCTTTGACTATAAAACTGCTTGCTATACTGTCCTGAGGCAGGGATTCTCCAATGACTTGCTGGAGAATCATGCCTCCCATAAGTTTTAATACGCCAGTGTCTTTCCCTGCTGGTTCTCTGGGTGACCTCTTTGGAAGAGGTAAACATTGCGCACAAGCTCTCTCAGATTTGGGTTATCATGCTACAGTGGTGTGGGAATATGAAGGTCTAGAACATCACTGTATGCTACTGTAGACTTTACAAACACTGAACACATAGGGTACGCTAAATTTATTTTAAAATGTTCTTTTTTTACAAATAAATTAATCATAGATTACTGTAACTTTTTTATTTTATAAACTTTTAATTTTCTTAAACTTTTTGACTCCTTTGTAATAAACAGCTTAAAATGCAAACACATTATATTACTGTACACAATTCTTTTCTTCCTTTACATCTATATTCTATAAGCTTTTTAAATTTTAAATTTGTATTGTTTTACTTCCCAATCTTTTATTGTTAAAATGAATACTAAGACACACATTATCCTAGGCCTACACAGGTTGAGGATCATCAATATCACTGTCTTCCCTCTCCATATTTTGTCCCTCTGGAAGGTCTTCAGGGGCAATAACACACACGGAACTGTCATTGTCCATGATTACAATGCCACCTTCTGAAACACCTCCTGAAAAACCTGCATGAGGCTGTTTTTCAGTTAACTTTTTATTCTATAAGTACAAGGAGTACACTCTAAAATAACAATTAAAAGTATACCAAGCCCACGGGTTCAAGAACAACCTGGGTAATTTGGTGAGACCTCATCTGTACAATAAATCAACAAATTAGCCAGACATGGTAGCACATGCCTGTAGTTCTGGTTTCTTGGAAGGTTGAGGTGGAAGAATCGCCTGAGCCCAGCGCGCAGATGCTGGGATGGCTGTCAGCATGCTACTGCACCCCAGCCTGGGTGACAGAATGAGACTCCAACTCAAAAAAAAAAAAAAAGTATAGTATAGTAAATACATATACCAGTAACACAGTTGTTTATCATTAGTATTATGTATTATCCATAATTTCATATGCTTTACTTTTATACCACTAGCAGTGTAGTAGGTTTGTTTATACCAGTGTCACCCCAACCATGTGAGTAATGCTTGTGCAATGATGATATGACGGGCACATCACTAGGCAATGGGAATTTTTAGCTTAATTATAATCTCATGGGACCACCATCGTATATGTGGTCTGTGATTGACTGAAATGCCTTAATGTGGCACATGAATGTATATTATCCTTCTGGTACAATTGACAAAAAATAATCTGACTTTAATGGATCACTAAAATTCAATCCTTAAATTTATCTGAAAATTCAGTATAAGGAAAACTAACAGTTTTAGATATTTATTCACTCTTAGTTTGATCCTATTCTTAAATAGAGGCATGATGTGTGTATAACATATGTTTTCATAAGAAAGAGATCTTTACTCTTTATAGAGCTCAGTTTCCTGCTGCCTGTTTCCCACTCAATGTTATAATCTTCTGTGACATCACAATTAAATCCTGCAGAGATGATTATAGTTACACTGAGAGGATTATGATTTCAGGAAAGTGATAAATAGCAGGAACTGATTTGGCCCCTTTTTTAGCCTCTCAAGGATTATTAGCTGGGTAAGAAGGAAAGCTAGAAAAAAGGAAAAAAAATACTTAAAAGTGCCTGTAGAATATTATAAACGAGTATAACTATAAATGTGTTTCTTTTGTGAAAGGTCATTGACTTTTTAAACAGTTTTCTGTTGATTGCACTAGCTTAATTACTTACTTACATAGCTAATGTTTTGTCAGCTCAATCAAATATTTTATTAGTATTGCTTAGTAATAGCCTTCCAAATGTATCTTGTCTTACCAGCATCGTTATTGTGGATATTGATTACCTAGGAATGTTTAGCACTGCAATACCTTCAACGTTAAAACAGAGATAAAATACATTTGGCCTTCATGAATCGCATGCATTTCCATTAATGTTGTCAACAGTGGGTCATAAAGCAAGTGATTTTTTGTTTGGATAAACCCTATATTTTTTTTCAATGAAAAATTTATCAGTGTCTTTAATTCCACAGAAAGATATTCAAAGTGTTATATATTGAAGATATGCCTCTATACTGTCTTTTACATATTCATTGTATTACTTGACTCATATATCTCTCAAAATTCTTATCCATTTACATATATAGAAAGTGAATCCTATACAGGCTGTGGCTAATAATCTTGTGTCACAAATGGCATAACTAAGAATAGAAAAGAGACAGATCAAGTTTAACTATAAAGTCAATACCATTCCCACCTGGCCTGACCATCTGATAAAGGCTTCCAATAAAGATATTTGGGTAGAAAAAACTTCTTCAAATTTCTATTTGTCCATGTTTTTATAAACAGTCCAAACAAATATATAAGCGTCAAAATTTACCAACTCCTTCAAACAGTAATTTAAATCAAAATTACATTTTAGGTTCAATGGACTTGTTTTTTGTGTGTTTGTTTTATTTCATTTTCATATTTATTTTAGAAAGCATAGTTATACAAATCATACTCAGACTTGAAGGCTTCAAAATGATATGAAGTTTATCTGCTTGTTCCTGAGTTATTCTGCGTTACAACTGTTAGAACACTCATATGCTGCAATCAATAAGTGGTTAATTCTTTTCACAATTTTGGCATTGATCTTAAGACCGAAAATAAACACAAAATTAAAATTTTATAAACAACTTAAAGAAACCTGCAAAATCACATTGTATGAAGCTATATTTTTAAATAGGAAGAACTTCTTTTTTATAATTACACAAGCACTATTTTCATTCTGCAAGCTTTCTGGCTTTAAAAATTCTTTAAATTATAATTAATTGATTTAAATTTTGTCTTGATGAAATAATTCAAGCAGATAAGATTTATTTCTTAGTTTCTTACTATCTAATGTACCCAAGAGGCTATTCCAAAATGCTCAACACTCAGACCTCTATTGATTATAATTTATATAAATGATCTGCTTCTCCCCAAAACTACTGAGGAAGTATAACAGATCTGCAAATCAGTGGGCTGATGGGAACACACAGAACAGACTTTCTCTACGTGGGCTATTATGAAAGCTGATTTAATTATTTCTTTTAGAAGTTTAATATTCAAAAGTTAACTTCTAGAAATATTCAGACCATTGCCAGATGGCTATGAAAATTGTTTTTCATTAAATTGAACTGTTTAAATTTTCCAGGTCCAAGAATCTATGGGCAGTTTAATCATAGTCAAGAGGGAATTATAACTCTGGAAAACTAAACAGAACTCTTAGCCAAGGTATAGTGATAATTATAATGAAATAAGACCACATGATCTGGAATTAGCCTACAAGAAAGTAATTCAGAACCTGATCCAAGAGGTTCATGAAGGGCAGGCCTGAGGGAAAACTCCTAGATGCTCTTAAAAAATAAATAAAAATAATTTTTAAAAACAGGAAGAAGAATGCACTCTCTTTAACGGAAACAGAGAAGGAAGTACATGGTGTGATCTTTGGGTTGTACATGCCAGTGATTTAGGAGTATGGTTTCTTATTTTATATTCATTTACCCAATCAAAGAAACATTTATTGAGTACTTTTTCATTCAATGTTTGAACACAAAATAAGGAGACTGATTTTTGAAAACAACCAGCTAGATGAGTGACATTTTCATCTGCATCTTCATGGAGGGTCTCTGGGATGCCCTATAATTCTCAAGCTCTTTGGGAAATACTTTTTTTTTTCTTTTGTTTTTTGCAAAATATCTTCAGAATCAGTTTCCAAACAATGTAAGAAAATATTGTAAGATGTAGACATCTTACAAGCATTATGACTGAATTCTTCTGGTTGATGACCTAGTTGAGGATTTATGATTAACTTGAAATAGAGAAGTTTTAAGATTAAGTAACAATTTCATAGTAATGTGGTACAAACACAACTTCCCATGACATGATTAAACTGTGCAGCCCTCTGCTGTTCCATGGTCAATAAAATATTTGATAGCGTTGTTTAGGGGCTATCATGGCATTCATGTTTGTGCAAAAATTAGGAATCTACTTTGTTATCAAACTCTAAGCAAAGAATGAATCTTCCCACCAAGAAAAGATGTAAAGTAGATCTAATAACTTCCCTACATCTCCAAATGTTAATCCAACAGATAGTCTGGAGTTGCTAAAAAATTTATTTGGAAATAATGCCAAAATTCAGTAAGAGTCAGTTTAATAATTATTAATATCTAAATAATTTCAGAGTTGTGCAGACACTAGGGAGAAATAAGCTTTCCATAAGTAATTAATGAAGACTATGTACTTGCAACCTGTATCTGGAGTCAGCATAGAGGATAAGATTGGGCACTGAAGCCAGAGGAATATATCCTACCTTGGGAGTATTGTGGGATGTACAGGAGAGACGTTTTAGAGCATAACAAACCAGTTAAAAGTTATACCGCAGGGGGAGGGGTGGAGTGGGGTGTAATATCTAAAAGGTACCTAATCTCAAACCAGGCAATGTGGAGACCAAAGGGATACCTAAACTTTACCACTTGTATATCTAATCCTGAATTGTACCCTACAGCTTTAAAATTAAAAAAAGTTGTACTTGAGTCTCAGTGAAAAGAAATTTAAGTCTGATAACAGAAACCATGCTATGTCCTTCAACATTCTTATCAGTAATAAATAATCACAATTCTCATTAAATAAGGCAGATTTAGTCAATAATTTTGTGCCAGTCATAAACATCTTCTATTATTATTATAGAGATAAAACAATTGGAAGTAATCTACTTTCTTTTCACAGTCAAGATTCTGGGAATTGGAGTGTAACATCCTGGTGACTCCTCCATTATAAATGTCTGTCTGAGGGAGACCTATTTCAACTAACAGCTAGACTATGTAAACTTAAATTCAAAGGAAACAAAACAAAGGGATTAGTTAGGGCAGATGGCAGTGTGTTAACTCCATGCATATGCTTCCATTTGTTCTTTTCTTAAAGAGATTAAAATATCTAGTTTACAGTATTTTCTAACATAGACTCAATTCATAAATGTCCCATAACAATTTTTTAGAAAGAAAGAAAAAGTTATCTCTAATGGCGATTTTACACTCAGAATTGAGTGAAGGCTTGTCATAACTAAAAATGATTGTGACCTTTTATATATATGTTTTTTAAGTTTTAATTTTAAAGATGTGGGCTACAACTCAGGGTTAGATATACAAATGTTATTATGTAGGTACCCTGGTTGATGAGGTGTGCACCCCCTGCCTGGGTAGATTCCCACTACTGCCAATCACGCCTCCATCTGCCCTCCCCATTGGCAGTTTCCCATTACTGACAATTATTTTCTTATAGTATTACAATACTTGTTCAATAATTGTCCAATTATTGTTCAATTGTCCTCTTATGAGTGAGAACATGTGATACTCAGTTCTTTATTTCCATGATAGAGCACTCAGTATTATAGACTCTAAGTCCTTCCAAGTTGCTGTGAAGTTCATAATTTTGTTCTTCTTATGGCTGCGTAATATTCCATCATGTATATATATCACCTTTGTTTTATCCAACCCTCTTTTGATGGACAGCACTGTTGGTTCCATGTTTTTTGCTATTGTGAACAATGCTGCATAAACATACATGTGCAGGTACCTTTCTCATAGAGTGATTTGAGTTCCTCCGGATATATTACCAGTAGGGGGATTGCGGGGTTGTATGGAAAGTTGATTTTCGGATCTTTTAGGAATTGTCAAACTGTTTTCCACAGAGGCTGTATTAGTTTACATTGCCACCAACAGTATAGAAGTGTCCCCTTTCTCCTCATCTTCTCCAGCATCTGTTGTTTTTGAGTTACTTATGATGGCCAACCTGACTGGAGTTAGGTGGTATCTCTGTAGTTTTAATTTGCATTTCTTTGATGACTAGTGAGGCTGAGCATTTTTTCATGTATCTGTTGGCTGCTTGTATGTTTTCTTTTTAGGTGTGTCTTTTCATATCTTTTGCCCACTTTGTAATAGGGCTATTTGTTTTTTTTTTTTCTTTTCGGCATGTTTGAGTTCCTTGTAGATCCTAGATGTTAGGCCTTTGTCAGACATACAGTTGGTAAATATTTTTACCCAGTGTGTGGACTGTCTCCCTGCTCTCTTGATGGTTTCTTTGGCTTTGTGGAAGCTTGTCTGTTTGACGAGGTCCCACTTGTCTGTCTTATCTCTTATGGCATGGGTGCTTGGGGTTTTGATCAGGAATTGCTTGCCAGTTCCAATTTCCATTAGGATGTCTCCTGCATTTTCTAAGGATCTTATAGTTTGAGGTTTATGTTTAGTTCTTTGATCCATTTAGAGTTGATTTTTGTGTATGGCAATAGGTAAGGGTCTTGCTTTTATCCTTTACATGTGGCCAGCCAGTTTTCCCAGCACCATTTACTAAATAAGTTCGCCCTTCCCCAGTGGTTGTTGGTAGAGGTTTTGTGGAAGAAGTGATGGTTGAGAAATTGAATTTTTGTTTCTGAAATCTCTATGCTGTTCCATCGATCTATATGCCTGTTCTTGTACCAATACCAGGTGGTTTTGATTACTGTAGCTTTATAATAAATCTTAACGTCTAGGAGTATGATACTTGCTGCCTTTTTTCCTGAGGATTGTTTTAGCTATTCGTGGTTGTTTAAGTTTCCATATGAATTCCTATATTGTCATTTCCAGGTCTGAGCAGAATACTGCTGGTAATTTAATGGGTACTGCCTGAAATCTGTAAATTGCCTTGGGTAGGATGGACATCTTAACAACATTGATTCTTCCAATCCATCGGCATGGAATATTTTTCCATTTGTTTGTGTCATCTTTGATTTCTTTGAGCAGTATTTTGTAGTTTTCATTGTAAAGGTCTCTCATGTCTCTGGTTAGAAAGATGCCAAGGTATTTCATTTTTTTTGGTGTGGCTATTGTGAATAAGATTGTGCTTTTTATTTGGGTTTCTGTTTGTTTATTGTTGTTGTATAGAAATGCGACTGTCGGCCATTGCCACCACCATTGCCACGGCCATTGCCAGACCATTCCCTTGCTCAGCTGTGGTGTGGCCATGTACTCTCCTGGCTTTGGCCCTCTCCCCTACCTTGGGGAGGTGAATCTCCTCTTTCTCTCTCTAGTTTACTTTCTAAATAAACTATATTTTCTAATCTAAAAAAAAGACTGTCTTTTGCAAATTTATTGTATATCCTGTGACTTTGCCAAAGTCCTTTATCAGTACAAAAAGAATTTTGACAGATTCTCTTGGGTTTTCAAGGTGTAGAATCATGTTGTCCCCAAAGAGGGATAACTTGACTTCCTTTTTCCTATTTGGTCTCCTTCTCTTGTTTGATTGCTCTAGCTAAGACTATGCTGAAATGGAGGGGTAAGAGTGGGCATCCTTGTCTTGTTCTGGTTTTCAGGGGAAATGATTCCAATTTCTGTCTGTTCAGCAGTATGCTGGCTGTGGGTTTCTCATAGATGGCTATTACTATTTTGAGGAATGTTCCATTTATGCCTAGATGTTCAAGGGTTTTTAACAAGAAGGGGTGCTGGGTTTTATTAAAATCATTTTCTCATGATATAATCATGTGGTTTTTGTTTTTACTTCATTGATATATTTATGTTTATGGTCTTGCTAATGTTGAACCAGCCCTGCATCCCAGGGATAAAGCCTGCTTGGTCATAGTGGATGATTTTTGAGATATGTCATTGGATCTGGTTTGCTAGGATCTTGTTGAGAATTTTAGTCTCTATGTTCATCAAGGATATTGGCCTGTAGTTCTCTTTCTTTGTTGGATCTGTACCTGGTCTGGGTATCAATGTGATATCAGCTTCATAAAATTATTTGGGGGAGAGTTCCATCTTTCTCAATTGCCTGAAATACTTTCAAAAGAATTTATATCAGTTCCTTCTTGTAAGTTTTGTAGAATTCTGCTGGAAAGCCATCTGGTCCAGGGCTTTGTTTGGTAGATAGTTTTTTTTATGATAGAGTCAATTTCCTGGATTGTTATTGGTCTATTTAGTGTCTTGAGTTCTTGTTGTTTCAACCTGGGGAGGATGTGTGATGTCAGAAAGTCCTCTATTTCCTTTAGATTTCCAAGTGTGTTTCCATACAAGGATACATAGTAGTCTCTGATAATCTTTTGTATTTCTTTGGGTTCAGTTGTGACTTGATCTTAGGCATTACTGATTGTGTTTATTTGGGTTCTTTCTCTCTTTATCTTCATCAGTATAGCTAGGGATCCGTCAATCTTGTTTATCTTTTCAAAGAACCAGTTTTTTGTTTTGTTGATTTTTTTTGTATTATATTTTTGTCTTCTATATCCCAAATTTGGGCTTTTACATTGGTGATCTGGATTCTTTTGCTGAAGTTAATGCTTTGGTGGTCTTACTTCTTCAGCTTCCTTAGTTGATTTGTTAGGCTATTAACTTTGATTTTTCCATTTTCTTCATGTGTGATTGTAGTAATATGAATTCCCCTCTTATTATTGCTTTCATGGCATCCTAGAGGTTTTGGTAAGATGTTTCTTTATTTTCATTTATTTCCAGGTATCTTTTAATCTCAGTTTTGATTTCCATGTTATCCCAGAAGTTGTTTAGCATCATGCTGTTAAAGTAGGGTCTGAGGGCTTAAATCACAGACACTGACACAAAGTTATAAGTAACAAAGGAGAGGTTTATTAGGCAGATTCAGCATGGCTGAATGACACTTGCTGGATAATGAATTCCAAAGCGAGGGGTCCTCCTGCAGCAAAAGATGATCTTAAATAGCCCTTAACCACATTCTGAAGGCCTGGGCTATGTGCATTAGGGGCTTTCTTTGATCTAACCTCAACATTTCCTATCTCCTGCTGGCGCAAGCAAGTGAGCAAATTCACAGAAGCAGATGTGGCTATTTATGCTTTCGTAAGCAGATTAGCTCTCCCAGTTAATTAACACAACAGAGGACAGGTCTCCAGAAAGGGATCTATGATAGCCCTAGGGATCAGGGACATTCCAGAAGCCCAGAAGCAGATGCTCCTTTTTTCACTGTCTAGTGTCCATGTCTTTGTGTGTTTTGGGGGAACTTTTTGGTGTTGATATTTATTTTTATTCCACAGTAGTCTGAGAAGGTGCATGGCAGCATTTCAATCTTATGGAATGTGTTTATTCTTGATTTATGGCTGAGGATGTGGTTGATCTTGGAGTACATTCCATGTGATGATGAGTAGAATGTATATTTTGTGGTTGTTGGGTAGAGTGTTCTGTAGGTATCATTTAAGACCATTTGGTCAAGTGTTACACTGAGCTTCCAGATCTCCTTGTTGATTTGTTTTGTCCTAATGATCTGTCTAGGGTTGTGTGTGGGGTATTTAAGTCCCCAGCTGTAATAGTGTTAGGGTTAATGACTTTTTTAAGTTTACCTGGAAGCTGCTTTATGAAAGCTGGTGCTCCTATATTGGGTGCATATATGTTTAGGATGGATATTTCTTGTTGATGGATTGAACCTTTTATCATTATGCAGTGACCTTCTGTATCTTTTGAAAATTTTTGATAGCTTAAAGGATATTTTGTTTGATATTAAGATTGCAACTCCTGCTTTCTTTTGTGTTCTTTTTGCCTGAAATTTTGTTTCCCATCCTCTTACTTAGAGTCTATTTGTGTTTTTTTGGTGAGATGAGTCTCTTGGAGACAATATGTTGTTGTCTCATGATATTTTATCCATTTTGCCATTCTATCTTTTTTCAGTTGTGCATTTAGTCCATTCACATTCAGGCTAATTATTGAAAAGTGAGAGTTTATCTCTGCCATGAGTTTCTTATAGTTTGATTTTGTTACTGCCATTTGTTTGTTTGTTTGTTATCTTTTTTTTGATATTTGGGTTGATTTATGTGTGTTTTCAATCTTTTTCATGCATTCTTGGGAAGGGTATTGTCATTCTTTTTTTTTCTTCTTCTTCTGTGTTTAATACTTTCTTAAGTGTTTCTTGCAGAGCTGTCTGGAAGCAGCATAAGCTCTTAGGGATTGAATGCCTGGGAGGGATTTTAATTCTCCATCACTGATGAAGCTTAGCTTAGCTGAGGAAGTAATTCTTGGTTGAAATTGTTTATCTTTGAGAACTTTGAAGTTGAAGATTGGACTCCAAGCTCTCCTAGTCTGAAGTGTTTCTGTAGATAAGTATGATGCTATTCTAATTGGTCTTCCCTAATAAGTACTCTGACCTGTTTCTCTTGCTGCCTTTAGGGTTCTTCCTCTTATACCTACTTTGTATAGGTGAATTACTGTGTCTAAGAGTTGGTTTTCTCATTTGTTGTCTTTCAAGGGTTCTCTGAATCTCTTGTGTTTGAATGGTCACATCACTAATGAGGTAAGTTTTCTTGGATAATTTCATGGAATGTTTGTTTCAGGGTGGCCTCTGTCTCTCTATCTGCCTCAGTAATTCCAATTAGACTTAGGTTCAGCCTCTTGAAATAATTGCTCATCTCTTGGAGGTATTTTGGCTGTCTTTTCAGTCTTCTTTTCTATGTTTTTAAAAGTTTGAGTTAGTTCTCTACTTCAATCCTCAAGTTCTGAGATTCTTTTTTCTGTTTGGTTAATTCTGCTTTACATGCTTATCAGTTTGCTATTTATTTCATATGCTGTTTCTTTATTGCTGCTATTTCAGTTTATCAACTCCTTCATACTTTCTTCTTGTCTTGCCTCAATTATATTTATTCTCTTTATTAATGTTTTGATATCTGGGTTTGTGGTTTGGGAACAGTCATTCTGGGGGTTCTTCATTGTTTGCATTCAGAAGTCTGTATTCTCAGTGGCTGACCTCCCAAGGGTCTGTGTGAGACTCATATTCTTCCTTTGATTTTTCTTCATTTGTGTAGATTTTCCTCCCCCCACCTCCCCTTTTTCTTTTTTTAATCTTTTATTTGACTCTCTTGTTCAGGGATCGGAGATGGGTAGCTTTTACTTCTGTTTGCTTGATCTCCTATTCTTCTTTATGTGAATTCCCTGGTTTTGTTCAATTCTGAAGCTGGACTGTGGGTGGGGTGCTGTAGTTTTTGAAGTTTTGAGATTTACTTGAGGGGGGAGCTGTGATTCAGAAGCTGTCTACAGATCCCAGTATCCATTGACAGGTGTGTGGTTCCTCTGGAACCCACTTCCCACTGCTTTACAATCTGTCCATGTAATGGGGGTGTAGCTTTCCCCCTGAAAGCAAAATGAAAAGGAAAAGAATGGAAAAAGGAAGGAGGGGCATGAGGGGAGGGTAGAGAGAGAGAAGAAGAGGGAAAACAGATAGGTATACCAACTAACAATTGAAAAGACACACAAACTAAGACAGATAAGACTTTTAAAAAGTACAGACAACCAAACACACAGACTGACAGAATCCCCCTTATTGATGTACTCTCCTTAAAAAATACCCATACACAAACAAGAAGTCTAAGAAAAAAGCAATAAAATAACAGAAACAAAACAACTATGAGAACATAATCAAAAGCAGAGAGTAGGAAAAGTAACAAAGAAAAAACAAACAAACAAACAAACAAACAAAAACTCACTCCGAGGCTATTCCTATAACTTCAACTTCCTTTCAGCTCTTGTCTCCAGCCTCTTCCCTCATCTCTCAGTGGCTGATAGGGTTGCTCTGAGCATGGGTTTGAAGCCTCATGGACTACTGTGGGAAGAGAGTGGATCAGATCTGAACTTACCAGGTTGCTGCCATTGTTGTCAAGTCTCCCACTCAGATCTGATGTGCCTGTGCCTGTTCCAGCATGGAGGAGGGCCATCTGTCTCTCTGAGTTTGATGTGATAACCTCTAGGTCCCAGGTTGGAGGCTGGGTGGAGCTGGGTGTGTCAATGGGGGTCTCTGTTTGGCCCCCAGACAGAGAAAATGGCTCCAGTTGGTGTTTCCTCACCAGTGTTGGTGCTCTTCTCTAGCTCTCCCTGACCCACTCTCTCTACAGATCTGGGACTTCCACCACTCTGCTGTCACAGTTGATGGTGTGGGCCGGGTGCCAGTTAGTGAAGATCAGCTGTATTCTGCAGCCTTTTCTTAGGAGACCTCAAAGAACAGCAGATGATCCTACACACCAGCAACTCCAATCTTAGGGCTGTGGTGGGTTGCAGTCACCTCTGGAGGACAGCCCCAGGTTAACAATCCAGTCTCCCCTCAGAAGGACTTTCACTCATTCTCCAGCACCCACTCACTCACACAGAGAGTCTTTACGGAATCTTGGTTTTGCGGAGACTCTTAAGTCCGACCTGTTCCATCATCCCCATCTTGCCAGAAATCCTGAGTGTTCTGATTCTTGATCTGGGGCTGCTGGTCTGGCCTACTGGCCGTGACCTTTTCTAAATCCCATTAGACCATGACCAGGAATGGGTTAACTTATAAATAACACTTCTAAAAATATTTCTACTTATGCAAAACTAGTAAGCAGCTGGATTTACCAAGTTACAATATTCTCTCTCTCTCTCTCTCTCTGTCTCTGTGTGTGTGTGTGTGTGTGTGTATGTGTGTGTATTCCAATTATCTTCTAAATTCTAATTGGTGTTACTGCTTTAAATGATGCAGAAAATATTAACTTTTATTTTACTAGTTTTCTTTCTGTTACTAGCATAAGATTAGAGTGTCTAATGCTTGGAGGGGAAGACTTTGTATTATGCTCCTTCGCAGTCTTAGAATCTAACAAAACCTGATTCTGGTTCTCAATGAATAAACAAATAGTTGAATGAATGGTTTAAAGTATTCAAATTACCTTTTAGCTAAGCCAAAATTTACTGTACTTTCACTTTTTTAATATAGCGTTTTAAATGTTTCAAAACTTTTCAGCATAAAAAGGTTAATTTTTTTTTAGATTAGAAAATATAGTTTATTTCAAAAATACATTAGAAAGAGAAAGAGAACATTCACCTCCCCAAGGTAGGTAAAGGAGCCAAAGCCAGGAAACATGGCGATGGCCATAGCTCAAAGAGCTCATGGCCACATCACAGTCTAGTAAGGCAATGGCCAAAAGATTAATATTTCTATTTTGAAATTATTGAAATGACCTCAAAGATAGAAAACTAAATGACATTACTTGATTTGAAAATGACATTGTGATTTGATTTTTTTAAAAGATTTTTCTCAGAGACAGCTCACAAACTAACATGGCTTATTATGTTCTTGGCTTCTAAAAGCACAAGAGGCAAGACTGGACCAGTTAAAACTGTGCTTATTAAGTATACTTCCATTGTTTACATTAATTGTTGAAGTCTTTAATATGTTCTATGCACTACAGAGAAACCAAGTTTTGTCTGGTAGTATCTAGGCTAAGCCAATTCCTTTAGAAGAAAGAGAGGGTGCATTTGTGATTTAACCCCCCATCTGGGTCTTACCTTTTTCTAACTACATAGAACCCCTGAGCCCCTGTTATGAAACTATAAACTAGGAGCAATGCTGTTCCACACTGTGCAAACACAGACATTTGTTCCCCAAAATGGTAGAAGCAGTTTGATTTTGAGTAGGGGAATATAATTCTTACTTTTCTCTTAGGACCATTAAGATTAGTGACATTTTAATTTAATTAAAGCGTAATAATTGTACTTATATATGGGGTACACTGTGATGCTATGATACACGTATATACTGTGTAATACTCTAATCAGGTATTTAACACATCCATCATCTCATGCATTTATCATTTATTTGTGGTGAAAACAGTAAAATTCTCTCTCCTAGCTATTTTGAAATATACAATGCAATAATATTAACCTTAGTCCTCTACTGTGCCATAGAACACCAGAACTTATTCCTCCTTTCCAACTGTAACTTTATACCTATTGATCAGTTTGTTCCCATACCATCTCCCCTTTCCCTTCTGAGCCTCTGATAAGCACTATTCTACTTTCTTTTATGAGATCAACCTTTTCAGATTCCAAAAATGAATAAGATCATGTAGTACATGTTTTTGTATGTCTAGCTTATTTCACTAAAAATAATGCCCTCCAGGTTCATCCATGTTTCCACAAATGAGGGATGCCATGTTTTTTTATGGCTGAATAATATTTCATTGTGTAAATATATTGGTTTTCTTTAACCATCTGATGATGAATCTGATGATGAATATTGGTTATCTTTATCCATCTGATGATGAATAGTTATTCTATATCTTGGATATTGAAAATAGTGCTTCAATAAACATGTGAGTGCAGATATACCCTCAATAGACTGATTATATTTTCTCTGGATATACACCTAGCAGGGATTTCTAGGTAAAGGGTAGTACTACTTTTAATTTTTGAGGAGTCTCTTTACTGTTTTTCCCATATTGACTACTTTTAGTTTTTTGAGGAATCCCCATACTGTTTTTCATAATGGCTGAATTTGTTATTCTTTGTCTTTTTGATAATAAGCTTTCTAATAGGGTTGGAATGATATCTCATTGTGGTTTTGATTTGCATTTCTCTGATGATTAGAGGTGTTGACTATTTTTGTACACACCTGTTTGCCATGTGGTTGTTTGAAGAGATGTCTAGCTAAGTCTTTGCACATTTTTAATTGGGTTATTTGGAATATTTTTCTTTTTAGTTACTTGAGTACCTCTTATATTCTGGATACTAACTCCTTGTCAGATGCAAACTTTACAAATAATTTCTTCTATTCTATAGGCTGTCTATTCACTCTGATGATTATTTTCTTCACTGTGCAGAATACTTTTAGCTTGATATAATCTCATTTGTCTGTTTTTGCTTTTGCTGCTTGTGCTTTTGAGGTCTTATCCAAGCAATTCTTTCCAGACTAATGTCATGAAGAGTTTTCCTGATTGTTTTCTAGTAGTTTTATAGTTGTTAGACTTACATTTAAGTCTTTCATCCATTTTGAGTTAATTTTTGTGTATAGTGAGAAACAGGGTCTAGTTTTATTCTTGTGCATGCAAGTATCCAGTTTTCCCAGAATACTAATTGAAGAGACTATCCTTTCCTGAATATTTGTTCTTGGCACCTTTGTCAAAAATCATTTGGCTGTGAAAGCATGGATTTATTTCTGTATTCTCTATTCAGTTTCATTAATCTATGTATCTGTTTTTTATGCCAATATTATGCTGTTTTAGTTACCATAGCTTTGTATATCTGCTACATAATTTTTTTGTTTATAATTACTATGGGCCTTACATTAAAATGTTTAAAAATATTATTGCAGCAGATAACAAATTAACATTGATTGCATAAAAAATACTAGATTTTTATCCTCCCTCCACAATTTATAATTTGTCACTTAATCTTAAATTTTTTATATTGTTCTTTCTGAATAACTTATTGTCGCTATTGACTATTTTGTAACCATTGATCATTTTGACTTTTAACCTTCATACTAGAGACTGGAAAGTTTATATAATACCATTACAGTAAAAGAGTATTCTAAATTTGCTACCGAATTTACCTCTACCAGTGAGAGCAACATTTCATATGTTTCACAATAGTAATTAGTGTTTTTGACATTCAGTTGAAGCACTTTCTCATGCATTTCTTAAGAAATTGAAAAAATTTCCTTAACTTTTTCCTCTCTGGAAAATATTTTATTTTTCCTTAATTCCTTAAACACAGCTTTGGTAAAGCTGGCACTTCTTTGGCACATGAAAGTGTTCCTCACACTTCCTACAGCCCAGGGAGCCCCCACTCAAGCTGGTGAAGCAGCCACACAAATTCTAGCAGTGTAGCCCACTATGTGGCTGCTTTACTAGCTTGGGTGGGGCTCCCTGGGGCCATTGGAAGAGTGCTGGACTCTTTCATGTGCCAAAGAAGTGCCAGTTTGCACTCAGATTTTCCAATGGAAAGGACTACCTATTCCTCAGAAGGCAAGACACCACATGAATCTAGGCACCATGGCCATGCCTGTCTCACCAGACTTAGGCTCTGAGTAGACAAAGTCAGTGTGCAGCAGCCACTGGGTTGGGGTAAATGGAATACCTCCTAAGCAGCTTCTTCCCAGAGGTAGCAAACTGAAGCAATTCATCTGAGGAATGATGTACTACCATATGTGAGCATGGTGTAATGGTGGCAGAGCTTCAGTGATTGGGAGATGCAGTGGCTACTGACCTGTGGAACAGAATACACTATAGATGTGGCTTTGATTACAAGATGGCACTGTGTAGCAGCAGCTGCTTTGGGTCATGTATGGAAGGATACAATGTAGGCTCTTTATTTGAGTAATGAAGCCCTGTGAACTGCTGTTGGCTCCCCAAACTGGAGTCAGGGCAGGCAAGGACTATTAGATTCTCCAGCAACAAAGACTGTCAGTGTCTGCAGTGTTCTTGAGGGCTGCTAGGAGCTTCCTTCTTACCTTTTCCCCACAAATGAATGTTCTTCCCAGTTCCAAGCTGATTCTAACAGGGAGATAACATGGTAGAAGCAGAGTCTTTTGTTTTCTTATCTCTGTGGTCATTTGAGACTCCATGCTCCACAGGGTCTCTGCCACTCCCCTGCTGTACTTCAGCACTCTCCTTCAGACATTTTAATTGAAATATAGTTGTTTATTTGTTGTTCTGGTCCCTCTAGGAGAGGAGAAATGAACGTTAGGCACGTCTAGTTAGCTATCTTGCTGTCGTCATCTCCTTACTTAAGAATAGTGACCTTTAATGTCTATGCAATAAATTCCTTTCTCATTGAAAAGAAAAAAACAATGAGTGACCTTTAAAAAATGCAATATTTACAAAGTACTTGAAGTTCCCTGAAGTATCATGTAAGTATAAAAATCACTCACAAGGTAGTCAGTTTATGCAAATGACTCAATTACAAAAGTTGACTTAAATTAGGCACAAGAGAAGCTAAGTCAATTTACACTATTTGATCAGAAATCACAAACACTGGTAATCATAGAGAGGAATTTTTAATTTCAATTGTTTTCAAACAATCACTATATCTTTTGTAGTGTTTTTGGCCAAACTCTTTTTTTTTTCTCCCCCCAGACAGGGTTTCACTCTGTCACCCAGGCTGGAGTACATAGGTATGATCTCGACTTCTTGCAGCTTAGACTGCCCGAACACTAGGGATCCCTCTGCTTCAGCTCCCCAGCAGTGGAGAGTACAGGTTCACACCACTACACCTGGCTAATTAAATTTTTTTCATTTGTTTGTTTTTGTTTTTGTAGAGACGAGGTCTCACTAAATTGCCCAGGCTGATCTCAAACTTCTGGCCCCAAGCAATCCTCCTGCTTCCATCTCCTGAAGTGCTAGGACTACAGGTGTGAGCTACCATACCTGACATTTTTGTGGGTTTTTTTTAATAGATGATGATAAAAGGCTACACAGAGAAGCAACATTGACTTTGCTATGAGATTAATTTTCAAAGCTTTTCTTGTAAGATAATGCAGGTCTTGGGCTGATGTAGCTCATCACTCAGCAGATACTGGGATTGAACGGTCACTAAAATTTCAGCCTTGATCATGACAGTACAAGCATTTTACTTGAAATTCTTTATGTTTATCCTTAAGGTCATCAATTGTCTTAAACCTCTAGGTGTTCAGACTCATTTGCTAGTTACAGTGATGAGAAACACTTGTCACAGCTCAGAAGCTGCTTCTTGAAGGCACATTGGACATAATATGTTAGACCAAGCACTCAAAACTTTGGTTACTTATCTGTACTCCATCCAAAAACAATCTAAATGGTTTTTGATATAATATTCTGACATTTTTCATTTAGATCTCATTTGAAAGAGCAAGGACAGAGGCAATCAACAATAAAATAAAAGTATGGTGGTGGGAAGAGTAGATATTGACGCTTTATGAGCATAAAGGATTCAAATTAAGTTTGTGGTGAAGGCTGAAGAGTAAGTACCTTGATGGAAACTCCAGTCAGTTATGACTGTAGCAAAGCCATTCATTATATCTACTTGGAAAACACACGCAGGACAAGGTTAGCTAATATACTTGTCTAGACAGCCTGCACCACTTCTCAGGTCTCTAACTAGATGGGGTAGCAGAGCTAGGATCCTTTGATCTTTTCTTCTTTACTGTTTGCTTGTAAAGAAGTTTCCATTTTTACAAGTTAGATTCAAACAAAACAGAACATGAACATAAAAGGCAAGCAAACTCCTTCATCTTCATGATTCTCATCCTTCTGATATTGCTGATGCCGTGTCTTCTTGCTTGTGGCACAATCTTGGCCCCAACTTTAATGGTGATAAAGACATACCCAGGGTTGAGTAAAGGTAAAAGTAGCCACATTTTCCTCTAATGTACCCTGTGGGCGTTTGGGAATCTTTAAAAAGAGTTTGGTTGTTTCTCTTTGTGCATTTCAGTAATACTCTATGTCAACTAATATTGATCCAATTTAGGGACTTAAAATAAAGAGGGAGATCATATTCTAAAAAAGGAGCAATAATAGAAATCAGATCATAAGCTATATATTGAAATGTTGCAGATGAATTTACCATAAGAAGTGGTTATAATATATCACTGGAAAGGTTGAGAAATATTTTCCATGTGTTTGACTCTCAGTGGAGAAAAACCAGATTATATGTATATATGTATTATATATGTATAGATGCACATATTTTTTTTTGGTTTTGGTGGTGGCGTTTTGTCTTTTCTCCTTGCTATTGTACTTTAGATGCCTAGGGTAGTATCTGGCACACAGTGGTAATCAGTATTATTTGCATTGAAATCATTCAGCAAATCATTAATAAAATCACAAAAGCTGGCATCTCAATATAAGTATGAAAAAGTAAATGTAAGAATACAGTTAAAAATTAAAAACAAAGATTAGTAAGAATAAGAGGTATTCAGCCTCACTAGAAATAAAAGATTATATTTTATGTGCATATATATGTGAAATATATCTTTGCCTATCAAAGTGGCAAGCATTGGCAATAATATTAATATAGTTTTGATGAGGGTGTGGTAAAATTACTGCTAAAAAACAAATTCTGGAAAGTGGCAATGTTCATATTTTATCCCAAATCTTCAGAATATGCCACCTTTAACATATAAATTATATTTCTAGTACTTTATTATAGTATAAAAGCCAGTAATGGAGACACATATGTGCATGCAAGGATAACTTTTCGAATAATATTCAGAGTTAAAAGAAATAATAATAGATATAACTTTACTTTCCAGCAAAGGGCTTAGGCTGTATAAAATATGAGTATAGCTACACACAAAAAAGAGGCACATTTACTGATACAACTAGATGTCAATAATTTATCATTAATCAAAAATAGGCTTGCAAAGCAATTATTATATATGTGTGTGTATGCATGTGTGTGTGTGTGTGTGTGTGTGTGTGTGTGTGTGTACATTATGTGTATAAAAAGACAAAAGGATTTTCAATAAAATGCAATAGAGTTTACATTTAAGAGTAGGGTTAAAATGTAATTTAACCTTCATCTTTTCATATTTAGTAAATATTTTACAAGGATTATATACTATCTTGTTTTATACCTTTTTACCTGAAAGCTTTTTTATTTTGGAAAAAATGCATCCTTATAGGAACTTAAGAACTCCAAGTCCAATCAAATTTACCATAAAGTGAAGAAAGACTATTTTTTAAATCATATAATATAAAAATTTAGAAAAGATTTGAAGTTCAATATGTATGCATTTATTTTTAGTCCTCTCAAATGTCTCTCTAACCATGCACACAATTAATTTTCTATTTTTTCCCTTCACAGTTGAATGGGTTTATTATAATAACTTATTTTAATATCTTTTCCAATAAGATTGTCCGACTCTTGTTCAATTTCTAGGCTGTTGCCCAGGAGAAAATGGACTGACAAATTGATATGTATTCTTTTACTCTTGGACATAATGGTAGCCATCTCTTATGAATTTTGTCATTCTAAACTAACCAGAATTCTGGATGGACTAAACAAATTAAATTTCTGAATCTGTAAAAGTGAGAATATTGGTGGCTGAGATAGTTAGATCCCTAGAAGGAAGGGCTTATGTCTTTTATACAGCCAACTAGGACAATGACAGACACTAGCCACTATAGAAATGTTAATATGGGAACCCATAATTAAAAGTATAAATGATTGATAATACATAAAATAAAATAATTTTTTTTCCTCCAAGGAAAAAACCGTGTTTGTATTCACAGTTGTTCCATCTAATTCTGATTTGAGGAACTACTGTTTTAATTATAATGAAGTAAGATAATCAACATAATCCTTTAATTAATGAATGTAGCACTTTTGGATTTTAAATATTTTAATTACTATATTTTACTACAGTTATATCACAAAATGTTTTAAGCTATGGGAGCAAAAAAGAAAAACTGAATAAATTCTGAGCAGATAATTAACGTGTTATAAGCCATAGTCTTTCTAGCTTCTTTGTGTTCTCTTATCTTTTGTTTTTTTCTGAGTTGAGGTCTCATTCTGTTGCTCAGGTTGGAGTGCAGTGGCACAATCACAGGTCACCGCAGCCTTGACCTCCTAAGTTCGAGTGATCCTCCCACCTCAACCTCCAGAAAATCTGGGGCTACAGTCATGCACCGAGACACCCAGCTAATTTAAAAAGAAATTTTTTATAGAGATGACATCTCACTTTTGCCTGGGTGCATCTCAAACTCTGGGCTCAAGTAATCCACCTTCTTGGAACTTCCAAAGTGCTGAGATTGCAGACATGAGCCTCCACAATCAGTCCCCTTATCTTATATTGGTGCCATTCATTGTATATTTTTACTTGAAGCCCACTATGTGTCAGGTACGATTTTATGAGCTAAAAATACACAGATGATAAGACAACAGAGTCCATGATGTAACTATCCAAACTGGGTGAAATGCAAAGATAGTAACCCAATAAACAAACAACTTAATTTTAGGCATGGTAAATAATGGAATGAACAATGTGATATGATGGAAATAAATGGTGTTTCTGATTCAGAATAGGTGCTCAGGGAAAGTCTACTTAAAGAAGTGATACATTCTCAACCAGGACAGCAATAGGTTCCAGAAACATACCTTTATTCATCTGATCGTGCTTTGTTCTTTCTAGTTCTAGATCTCCTCCTATCTTGGTCATCTCTGAAAAACACTACTCAAGGTCTATGAGAAATATTTCCTTAAAAGATGGAATTTTAAGATTATGCTTACTTTTTATTTCATGTGTCTTTCAAATACTGTCAGATTTATGACATTTCTAAATGCATATTTTTTCTTTCTACTAGTTAATTGTGACATGTTTGCTATTTTACAGTGATGCCGAGCAATAGGCACAGTGGGATACTGTCTTCTACTTGTGTACTTCTTGTCAAAAATGAAAAAAAAATTAAAGCTATTAAAATTGATGAAGCAAACCACTATCTCTTTAAATTTAGGGTAAATGTTCCTCAAAATTTATGGAGACATTCAGGTTTATCACATCTCTAAATAATATGAACACGTCTGGTCTATGCCATACCTTTTACAAGATGTAAGCAGGGCATCTGTCTTTTTTTTTTAAGTAGGATTTATTAAGAAGACTGAAAAGCTCCCACAGTAGGAGGGGAATCGAAAGAGATTGCCAAGTAGGGCATCTATCCAATGAAAATATATAAATAACCAACTAGGTGCCTCCCAACCTGTCATATGGGGTTAAAATGTTGTTTGGTTTTGTTTAGTGAATATTTTCTAATTTATTTTGAATTTAATATAATTGTCCTCAACAAATGATTATCTTTAAGGGAAATTCTTGATTGGATATAGAAGCCCTCTGGCAATCTAACTTATGCTGTAGAGATATTGCTATGACAGAATCCTGGCCTATAGGGCTAAAGTCATGAATGAAATGACACATTTCCCATTGCTTTCAAAATGCTCACTCTGTGATCACATGCATTATTTACTTTCACCAAAAACATGCAAAACAAAACACTGATATGTAAAAACACCCAGAAAAGAAGAGGAAAGACTTATACACATACTCAACACAAACTCACACACCATTAATTCACAAGATTGAAGAGCTTAAAGCATATCATATTATTTCAGCTTAGAGAACAGTTGTAGCTGTCTTTATGCCTTTAACATTTCTACATGGTAAATCCCTTGTTAGATTCTTTTATAGCCCTTAGAATAGCCAACAATCTCATTTCTCTTCAAGTCTAAGACTAAGAGTTTTTTTCCCTTCCTCTTAATTTGGCAATTAATCACTATTACCATGTCTGGAATCTCTTGTATTGATATCCTGAAATGTTATATATATGGTTCATTTCCCCTGGCAGGCTAGAAATATCTCTGGCAGTGGTCTTCATATTTTTCACCTTCCTATCATCCAGAGTACTATACTTCAGAGAACCTCAATCTAAGTTAATTAATACTTCTCTAAGCCCCTTTAAGTAATTTAATCACTTCAATACATACACAAAATATATATAGAATTTAAACTTCTAATAATTAATGAGATGCTATAGGACAAAAGATAAGCCTTATTTGAAGATATAACCTTTAACTTGAGATCAGGTGAGGAGTTGGCAAGAGAACATTCTAAGTAGACTGACTAGAAGGAAATTTTAAAAAGCCCCAGTGTGAGTGGAGATTAAAGAACAAGAAACCATTAAGAGATAATTCTAGAGGAGAATGAAGCTGGTACATTAGACAGATGTTTGTAGGAAAGACTATAAGAGGTTGAATTTTATTTCAAGTATAATCATAAATCAGTAAATCATTTTGTTGGGTACAGTAAAATTTTATATGTTAAAATAATGTCACCTTCCCCCACCCCCCGACTCAAGGTCTTATTCTTCTCTATTTTTCCACAATGCTTCCGGGTTAACCAACTTAATTCACAGAATTTATTTCAATTCAGTCATAGCTACAATTACAATCACTATCTTTCATGGAGAGCTTGCTGTGTGCATCTCATTTACATTATTAAATGTATTCTTTAGTGTCACATAAAAATCTTGGTGATGGAAGTATTAATATTCTAACTTGAAATATAAGAAACTCCAAGCTGAAGAAATTAGATAGCTTATTTCATATTAGCCCTTGGTTTGCGTGACTCCAAAGCTCAGTATAAGGTATTGTCTAGTATCCTCAACAAATCACACTGTCTCTCTCTTGCCACCTCAATCATATTTGAACTCCTACAGGAACACTGAAACTCTTTCATTGTGTGGTTGCATTTGTATATCCCTGCTTACCTCTTTCTATTCCCATAAAACTGTCTTTGATCTTTTTCTTTACCCACCCACCCACATCTCCTATCTTTCACCACACATAGCATGCATATGCTACCATCTTGGATGACAATATAGTACTTAGTCCAGTGGTCTGCAAAAAAGTTCAGTTGCTCATTCAGGTTCTTCCATTAATTGGGCTTCCAGGAGCATCAAAACCAAGATGATAAACTCCAGCTCACCTGTCCTCCAGGAATTGAGTGATTAGATAAAATAACATCCATAAAGATTGCCTTTTAATTCTAAAGGACTACACAAGTGTAAGTTTATTTTTTATCTTGTTTCAAGATCTCTCCTTATTCAGTAATGACTTTACTGCATTTTCTATCTGTCCAAAATACACCCATCTCCCAGACTGACAGGAAATGTCATGAATACTAAAGTTTTTCTCATTGAATTTAATTTCTCTTTTCCTTTTGTGCACTCTAATAGCCATAGCCAATTAAAGACAAATTATTACATTTCCTTGTATGTTACATGTGTTTTTGGTTCTTTGACTCAAAATATGTACAAAGATCATATTTTTCATTATCTGCCTCCTCACCATCCCTGAAATGGCATTGGAGGAAAGTCAAAACCTAGCGATTCAGAGAACAGACCCAGGCAATAGCTAGACTTGGTTTGCAGTCCTGGCTCTGTTACTTAGTAGTTGGACAATATTGGGTAAAAATAATAAATTACCTTTTCCTCAGTTTTATCATCTTTAAAATAAAGTTATTAATTGTATCTTCCTTTCTAAATTGTTATTAAATTGTTATAATTTTATGTTATTTTATATAATATATAATCACATTTATATATTATAAATAATAATATTATATATGCTACAAAATTTAAGATATAAAATTTAATGGGTAACTCAGTGGCTGGCTGCCTTTCTATGAACTGTCACTGTTATCATGCATCTTTTTATAAATATTGTAGAATGTATTTTTTCCGTATCTAGTTATCATTATTTTTCTACAAGCTCAGTTAATGTGCGTTTGCTATGTCATTCACTATATCAGCTCTTCCTTAGGACTTCTGCATGCAGTATATCCACTTTAAGCAATTGCACTGATCAGATTTTCTATAATTGCTATTTCCAATCAGCTTAGGGTAAATTGTAGCCAGGTTGCCTGAAGTCTTAGAGGAAAGAATTTGCGTTCCATTTTGTCGGCTGATAATGCCATTTTCTACAGACTAAAAGCAGTATAATTTATTTCTACTAAATTGTATCAGCTGTTATCACTATATTTTGTTTATTTAATGGTTATAAAAACCATTAAATATGTCACATCTTATTTGTTATGGAATATAGAAATAGCCTAACTGAAGAAGCCAAAGATTACATTACTGGTTGATAGAGATGAATGTTGGTTATATGGAAAAGCAACTGTTTCTTTGATAAATTGTGAGAGTGAAGTATGGAATTTCCCTCATGGAACTATGTAAAGAATGCACCTGCAAATGATTTGGGCTTTCATCCTTAATTCCTAAATGTTTAAAACTAAGAATTAATTATGTTATATTGCCATGTTCAATTCACCACACACTATATACATTATTTGACTTCTCTAATTATGAATAAATGATACAGAAATTTTTAAGGATAAAATATGAAGTAGTTAAGACAAAGAAGACTTTGGAAAACTGTATTCCCTTAGTATTATGGTAATAAATTTGATGTGAGAGAGTTTAATCATGTCAGTTCTTGTTTACACTCATAGGATTAAACTGATTGCTGGATCTGAGAGTGGAGGATTTCTGAAAGGACATTGTGAATATAATTTGGCTTCTAGCTATTTTATAATTGAAGAATTCAGTTCATTAAGCAGATCTGTCTTTAGAGGTGGTGTGACAGAGCCTATCATTGCTTTAGAATGCCTCAGAACACGGGGGTCAACTTAGCCAAGATTGTCTGTGAAAAACTTCTTAATTTATAAGTCTCTGACAGTATTCAAGACTTGAAGCAAGAAGTAAGATCAATTTAACTTTCTCTGCTTCATTTCTCTCTTTTTCTCTTTTCTTCTCTGTTTCTGCTCCTCTCTTTCCTCCTTTTTCTCCTTCCCTCTTTCCTACAGGTAAGTGTAGCACATGTAATAAGCATATAGGACAGAAACAAGGATTCCAGACTTGAAACACCCTGTCTAAGCCTGTACAGGCAAGAGTCCCAAGAAGAACATAACTGATTTACCCTGGCTTGGTGCCCTCCTTTTGACCCACCCCATAGTCATGACTGCAGGTATGTGCCATCTCCTTTCCTTTGTGCAGGGATCAGGCTGCCATTACCAAACTTCAGTTCTCTAAATCCATAGCTATGTAACACTGAAGAAGTTGTTTAACTTCTCTCCACTTCCATTCCCTCAGATGTAAAGTGAAGGTAATATTAGTGTCTACTTAATGTGTTCTTGTGAGTATTAAATAAGGCAATATTTGTAATCATTTAAAGCAGTGTAAGTGCTTGCTGTTATTATGATATTCTTATTTCTGTTATTAATATATAGAAGATGCAGATAGGAAGGTGGAAATCTCAGAAGAAAACAATAAGCTTCGAAGAGGAATCATATAGAGAGGCATCTCTAAATTTCAGTTTCTTTATAATGTATCCTATACAGTTGTTTTAAGGATTTGGTGGGCTAGTGCATTTTTTTTTAGAGGATTGACAATATCAGGTTTGGACCTTTAAAAAATTTATTTAGTTAGTTAGTTATGAATCAAGGTCTCATTCTGATGCCCAGGCTGGAGTACAGTGGCATAATCACTGGTCACTACAGCCTTGACCTTCTGGGCTCAGACCTGCCTCAACCTCCTGAGTAGCTAGAACCGAAGGCACCCACCACTACACCTGACTTTTTTTAATTTTTATTTTTTAGAGACAGATCTCACTATTTGGCCCAGGCTGTTCTCAAATTCCTGGGCTCAAAGAATATTCCCACTTTGGCCTCCCACGGTGCTAGGATTACAGGCATGAGCCACGGCCTATAATGAAGTACATTTAAAGCATGATATACAGTGCCTTACACATGGCACGCACTTGAAAAAGTGAGGTTTTATGATGATGATCATGCTAAATAAAGTGACATAACATCAGGGTTAATGGTGGAGTGACCTGGTGACAATGTGCACACTAGAGGGAAAGAAAATTACTGGAAAAGAAGACTAAATATGTCATTAACCTTAGAAAAATGCAAAGAAAATTGTGATACTTCTCTACTTAACTTCCCATAAATCCTTTCCATTGCCACGCCTCAGTGCTTCTTAAGTTTGTCATTTGGGTACTGTTTTTACCTATTTTGTCACATGGTACACTTCCTAATTTAGTCCCCTGAGCAATGACCTTCATTGAATGACATTCTATGACATGTTGCCATCCAAGTTGTATTTTTCCCAAATGTAAACAAAAACAAATTTGTAACTAGCAGAAATAAAAATCACATCATTAGTGCCCCTAGGAAAACATTCTATGATAGTAGGTAGTCCATTCTGGGCAAACGTTGAAAACAACATATTACTTATTACTTGTAAGATTACAAGTCAAGTCTAATGAAGTAAAGTTCTCAGATTAAGAGGGTTCAGCCACATTGAATTCATGTATTCTGGTTTGACTATTATTGCTATTTGTTATTTCTCCTCAAGCCTCTAACCTTCTATAGCCAGTCAGTCAATCCTGGAGAACTCTTCACTTAATATTTATGACAAGTTGATCCAAAATCTTAACAATTTACAGAGATCTCCAGTACTTTAGTAACCTAGTCCCTTTTTATTCATCAATCATATGTCCTAAGACTTCCAGAGAACGCCAGAAACCTCAGGTACTACTGAACCCCCTATTCTGGGGGTGCCAAAAATGTATATACATATCAAGAGCTGTTATCTATATATTACTTTGCACAATTGCATTAAATTATGGTAGCAATGTGTAGTATTAATGTTTGCTCAAAAGATAGCATTAATCAAATGAACGCTAGCATCACCATGCAACAGGCAGAACAGTCAAAGAAAATGGTAGAAGCACAGTTGTCGTTTGAGGAGCACAAGATCATTTTGAAGTGGTATTTGAAATCCAAAAACATTGGGGAAGTACAACGACAATAGAAGTGTCAGTATGCAATAGAACCTCCAACATGCCTAACAATTACATGCATTCATGGTAGGTTTGAGATGCAAGGTACTGTGTGTGATGCACAAGGGACGATCCAGGAGGCCTCGCACAGTAACGTATCCTGCAGTAGTTTGCTGTCATCAGAAGTGTCTGTACACTGATGGTAACCATTTTACTCACCTCTTTTAATTGCAAAAGTCAAACGTTACATGTATTCACCTTTTGTTATTGGTATATATTGAGTATTACAATTTTAATACAGCTTTTCTTTTCCTTTCTTAAAATGTGTATACCTTTTTTTGGTACCTTCTGTATACTGTGTTTTTCCTATATATGCATATCTATGATAAAAATTAATTTGTAAATTAGACACAGTAAGAGCATCAATTACCAATAATCAGATAGAACAACTATAACAATATGCTGTAATAAAAGTTTTGTGTATGTGGTGCCACTCTCTCTCTCTCTCTCTCTCTCTCTCCCCCCCCTTTCAAAATATCTTATTGTATCATTCCCACCCCTCTTTTTGTGATCCGCAAATCTGATAACCAAGATGGCTACTAAGTGACTAATGGGCAGGAAGCGTTGACAGAATGGAGAGCTGGGCCATGAGAAGATTTGCATTCTGGAACAATGTGAGATTTCATCAGGTTACTCAGAGCAGCTTGCGGCTTAAAATGTAGAAATTATATATTTCTGGAATTTTCCATTTCACGTTTTCTCACTGCAGTGTATATCACAAAGAACTGAAATCTTAGAAAGTGAAACCATGGATAAAGGTGGACTACTGTACCCCTTTTTATTGTCTATCTCATTATTGTGCATGTATGTATTTTTATTATTATTGTATATACTGTGTTTGTGTATATTATTTTATATTATATTATATTGTATTTTGTACAGGCTAATGAAAATCTGCATGTGATATTTGTAAATGTAGGCCTTTGGTCCCATGGAATACTGGGGTAAAGAACTGAAGTTAGTATCTCTAAAGAACAACTCCTTCTTTTCTTCTTTTCTTTTTAAATTTTTTTCTATATTTATTGACCATCAGTGATATTTATTTATTTGTTTATTTACTTTATTTTTTAAGTTTTTAATTTTAAAGTTGTGGGGTGCAATTCAGAGTTAGGTACACAAATGCTCATTACTCAGGTACCCTTGTTGATGAGATATACCCCGCCCCTACTCCGACAGATTCCCACTACTGCCAATCCTTTTCTTATAGTATTATGATAATTGTTCAAGGTCTGATTATGAGCAAGAATATGTGATACTTAGCTCTTTGTTTCTGTGATATATCGCTCAGTATGAAAGACTCTAAGTTCACCCAAGTTGCTGTGAAATTCATAATTTTCTTCTTTATGGCTGCGTAATATTCCATCATGTATATGTACTACATTTTTTATACAGTCCTCTTTCAGTTGGCAGCACAGTTGGTTCCATGTTTTTGCTATTGTGAGCAACAAATGCTGCAATAAACATGAGTGTGCAGGTATCTTTTTCAACAGTATATCTGACAAAGGTCTAACATCTAGGATCTACAAGGAACTCAAATGTGTCGAGAAGAAAAAAACAAAAAGTGCCATAACAAAGTGGGCAAAAAGTATGCATAGACACTTCTACAAAGAAGATATAAGAGCAGCCAACAGATACGTGAAAAAAAATGCTCAGCCCCACTAGTCATCAAAGAAATGCAAATTAAAACTACAGTGAAATACCACCTAACTCCAGTTAGGATGACCATCATAAAAACCCCAAAAACAACAGATGTTGGAGAGAATAGGGGGGAAAGGAACACTTCTACACTATTGGTGGAAGTGTAAACTAGTACCTCTGTGGAAAACAGTGTGGCGATTCCTAAAAGACCTAGAAATCAACCTCCCACAGGACCCCGCAATCCCCCTGCTGGGAATATACCTGGAGGAACTCCTTTTCAATTCCTTCTTTCTTTCTCTCTCTGTCTCTGTCTCTGTCTCTGTCTCTCTCTCTCTCTCTCTCTCTCTCTCTCTCTCTCTCTCTCTCTCTCTCTCTCTCTCTCTCTCTCTCTCTCTCTCTCTCTCTCTCTCTCTCTCTTTCTCCCCTCTTAATATCTCTGGAAAGTGGAGGAAAGATTGAGTCATTCAGCTCAAGTTGTTCAGGTAATTTTGTCACCTCGCACTTCACTTTGCAATAGACTATTAATTGTTATAACTCCAGGTAGCTGAAGAGATAAGAAAGATGTACTGAGACAAGGACAGCCATAAAACAGCTCATTAAAGCACACCCGGCAGAGATTCTGGGAGCATTTATGACACACCTGTGTGATCCTCACAATGCTAACTGGGTCCTGCCAAGGCCTGTGGCACAGTCTTCTCTCTACTTTCTCTGAGCTGACGATCAGATTTTTCAATTTGTACATCAGTCCAACCTTCACTTCAGTTATTTTGAAGAGCCAAGCATCCACCTGATTCCCTGTGCACATTGGCACCAATCATTTAAATTTATACCTGTGAGAGGTGGAGATTCAAATACAAATTCTCAAAAGCATATACACTGGGGACTTCAATAGTGGATTCTCTTAGATGTCACTTCTGAAAATGATGAAATTTGGAGTCTGAAAGTAGGAAGTTTTACTTTGGTTCCTGATCACCATTAACAATTGTAAATAATGTTTTATTCGTGGAGATTATCTTACTTGTTTATAATATGCAATTGTACTTGAGTTCACATTGAGAAAATATTATTTTTATTAAATATAAAACATTTTTTAGGCTAGTTTGCTTAAAGCCTGGCAGCCCACTGGAGAGTGAGGAGAATCTAAGTTTAACCCTAAATAAGCTCTTGTCTGAAACTATCCACATGCTTTAATACTCAAACGTGAGAGTACTGTCTAGTTTGGTATTGTCTACCTGATACCTATGCAACTAGTTTAAAGTTAAATAGAATAAATTAAAATAATGATATTTTAAAACCAATAACCCCATAGTGGGATCCATTTATGATTTTAAAAGAAACTGAATTAGTAGTAGAGCATTTGTGAGAAATGTTTACTCCCATTGGAAGCAATTTTACTCCTATGTTGGGTTAATAAACTCAGTGGTAGCATGTTTGAAGGTACTGTAAAACATTGGTCTGCTAGGAAAATATTTTAAAAATTAAATATAAGGTAATATTAGCTATATTTTAAATTTAAAAATTCATTTGGATCTGGATATATAATGTTAAGAAAACATTTTACTTTACTCTCTGAATATCTTTTCTATTGTCAAACACTATTGTCTACTATGCAGACAGTATTTACTTTTACTTTGCTAGCAGAACTCCGAGGTTATTCTGGAATTGGGCAACCAGTCATTTCATGGGATCCCTCAGCACTGGGTCATGAATGCTAATTTGACCGGGGAATCAATCCCTTCAAGTCCAATTCAATTTTAAAAATTGGTTTAGGCAGGAGAGTATAATACAACATCAGGACACTTAAATATTAAGAGATGTTTTTGCATTTTCTCACTTATATGTGGAAGTTGAATGGTCATGAAGATGTAAATAATAGACACTGGGGACACCAATAAGGAGGGAGGTAGGGAGTGTGGTTAAGGTTCAGAAATGTATCTATTGGGTACAACATTCACTATCTGGAGAAGGGCCATCTGAGTCCCAATCCGTACTACTATACAATATGTCCATGTAACAAACATGCACATATACTCCCTCAATCTAAAATAAAATTGGGAAAAAGACGAATTAAAAGCAAATACTGTAGTTTTTCTAGGGTGGAGAAATGATAACATGAAAAGTTTTTTCTCTACAACTGAGAGAGGAGAATTGGACGTCCTGAACTTAGATATCATGTTCATTACCTCATGCTTGGAGCTGCCACAGTCATATTGTGAATACGATATCACTGAGCTACAATCTTAGAACAATCCACTTCCAGAATACATTTGTATATGAGATAATGAATTGCCTATTGCTTAAGTAATCCATGATCAGTTTTTGTTTTGTTTTGATTTGTTTTTGTAGAGACAGGATCTTGCTATGTTGCCTAGATTGGTTTCAAACTACTGGAATCAAGTGATTCTCCCATCTCAGTCTCCCAAAGCGTTAGGATTACAGATGTGAACCACTGTGGCTGGCCTGATCAGGTGTTTTGATACTCCAAACTGAAAATATACTGACTGAATCACTTTAACTTCAGGATTTTGAATCAATCGCGATGTGTGTTTATTCAATCTTTTCTCAGTGTCTGCATTAGTCAAATTAGGCTAAATAGGCAAAAAAAAAAAAAAAAGTTCATTTCCACCTCTAAATTTGGATGTGGTTAGGAGTATTAATACTCGGAAGTATTAATTTAGGGATTATTTTTGCTTCCATCTTGTGTTTTTGCTATCTCCATGCATGGTTTCCATTGAACAAGAAGAGAGCTGGGGACTTTCTAAAGACTTTCACTGTCTCAAAAACAGTGACCACCATTTTCAGTCCATTGGTCAGAGCCAGGCACTTGACCAGGCCCAATCACAAGTGTTCTGAGGAGTGTAAGAAAGCTCCCGGGTATTCAGTGAGCTTTAAAAAAATCTCTGCCACAGTGAACCTAGTCTAGATTTAGAAATCTTAAAGATCAGATACTAGAATTAGATAATTTACCTTAAATACTATATAAAAATGAGAAGAGATTTTCCTGATATTTAAAAAAAAGTATATCAATCATTGGGAGAAAAACTTTAGGGGATATATATTTTTTTCTGTGCTTGGACACTGGCATCCAATGGACACACATTTGTAAAGCCTTTTCACATGCCAACTGTGTAACTCAGGAAAACTGAAATTACTCATCTGAAAAATGGGAATAATATTAATATCTATTCCATGGAATTAAAAAATTCTTGACTCATAGAAAAAAATGCACCAAAATTGATATTTATCATTTTTATATGGTATTATAAGCATAGGTGTTAAATAACTCCATCAATAACTTAGATTAGAGAAAAATATAGGGAATCCAGTAAAGCATAACCATTCTATGTGAACGTTTTATTTTATTCTGAAAGTTTGCTTCTTAGTATGCATATATTGTTCTTAAAATACAGAATAGGTAGAGCCAATAAATGTTTCATTTTATAAGTAAAATAACCCATTCTTTCTTAAGTCAATGTTCTCTTTTTTACTGTTCTTGCTTGGCATTTTACAATCACTTAACACTTAGTCAGTAGAGAGCAGATTGTAAAGGCAGTTAAGTATATTTAAAATAATAGTAGGCAATTACAACAAATGTAGTGTCACGCCAATAAGGTTGAGAATTTTTTTTTCAATAAATAAAGTATTGAATAACAAATTATTTGTTGCCTTTCCCAACTCTTTATGTGGTACATTCATAGAAAAGAATTCTCGAGCAATTCTCTGATATTGATGTTTCAACTGCATGCTTTTAAAAACAGCATCCTATTTTTCAGCCATGAGTGTGTCAAAAGTTGCTACACTTTCATATTTTAAATGTGTGGAGATCAGGAATTGTACGGGTGCAAAAAAATCCTTAATTTTTTTTTTTTTATCATAGTGATGGAGCGAACTGTGTTCTTTCAAAATCCACGTTAATTGGGAAGAAATTGCTAATTCACAGTGTGACTGTATTTTGAGTTAGGGCTCTTACGAAGGCAATTAATGTTACATGAGGTCATGAGAATAGGGCCTTAATCTAATATATTTTTCTTGAGTTGGAGTCTCACTCTATCACCCAGGCTGGAGTGATAGAGTGATCACCCAGGCCACACTCCAGTGGCACACTCACGGTCACCCCAGCCTCAACCTGCTAGGCTTGGCAGTCCTTCCACCTCAGCCTTCCAAGTAGCCATGACTACATGTGCGTGCTACCATACCTGGCTAATTTTTTATATTTTTTAGATACAAGATCTTGCCAAGTTTTTCAGGCTTGTCTTGAACCCATGTGCTCAGGCAATCCACTTGCCTCTGCCTCCCAAAGTGCTGGGATTACAGGTTGAGCCACTGAGCCCAGCCTGTTGTTCTTTTAAGAGAGATTGAGTGGTAAGTGTTATAATGTAATCCTTGGAAGACTTTGATGCTTTAAAAATTATTTTAAGCTGGATGCCGTGGCTCACATCTGTAATCCAAGTATCTTGGAAGGCAGAGGTGAGAGGATTGCCTGAGACCCAGGTGTTCGAATTCAGCCTGGACAACATGGAAAGACCTCATCTCTTCAATAAACTAAAAAAAGAAGAAGAAGAAGAGAGAGACCCCAAGAATGCATGCAACAAAAGGAAAGACTATGTTAGAACACAGTAAGAAATCTGCTACCTACAAGGCAAGGAAAGAAGCCTCAGGAAAAGTCAACCCTACCAATACCCTAATCTTGGACCTTAATTTCTGTTTTTCAGGCCACCCAGTCTGTATTTTGTTATGGCAACCCTCGCTGACTAATACAGTCACTGAAAGTCAACTTTTACCTTTATAGAATTGCATGTGCACCTATTCTGTTGCATTTTTGTTTCTGTGTGTGTTTTTGTGTGTATCCATGCATAGGTGTGTTTGAAAGTTTTTAATTTTAGCAGTGTGGTTGTCTGGAAGAAGAGAGAAAGCAGTGCTTCCTTCCTCTTCAGCCAGTTAATTCATTTTCCCAACATTTTTGAGGGCCTATTATGTACTAAAAAGTAGGATACACACTGGGTGACTATAGCAAAAATGATACATTCTATGTCTTTTCCAAGTCTTAAGTATACCAACAAAAATTAACATGAAACAAATAAAGTCAATAAAATATGATCAATGGCATGGTGTGACAACATATTATATGGTTATTGATCTGTAGACATGACCTAGTTTTCATGGGTCAGGGAGGCTTTACTGAGGGACAGAAACTTAATCGAATTTCTGGAAGAGGTAGATGGGCAGTAAAAGGAATGAGGAGGAAAAAGTACTCACATATCAACACACGTTTCTTTTTATTCTGGGCCTTAATTTCGGCATTTTTCCATATATGTCTAGGTATGCAGTAAAAGGAGTCTCAATAAAACTGAGTCATCAACATGTTCAAGGATTTGCCATTATCATATATTTTATTCTCTGCAAAAGAAAACATGATGTTCATTGGCATTGGATGGATGTGAGCTTGTGTCCTGGTACTTTTACATGTTAGCTGTGTGACTTAGGGGAAGTTTTTAACCAAGAAGATACTTTTTATGTAAGCAGTTAATCAACAGATATTGATTTAAAATCAACCTCTGCCAGTGATTTGATAGTCAGAAGAAGTAGAGGCCATAGCAGATGACTAGTGGGAGTACATAGCCTGAGGGAAAAGACTAGAATAAAGAATGTGGATTGATTTGTAAAACATGAAGTTTATTGTGCATTAAGTTGTGTAGCACAACTGATATATTGGATTGGAGAAGTGGAAGTTTAATGAGGGCTGTAGTCATAGTAATAATAACCAACAGCTGGATATTGCTCTAAAGATACAAAACAGCTTCACACCTCTTCTCAGTTTTGATTTTTATATCAAACCATACCAAATCCCATTCCTTGAGCATTGACATAGTGAAAGACAATGTGTCTTGGCATCACTTCAAAATCGACCAGTGATTATTTTTGTGGTCTTAAAGCATCTTGGCCTTGGGCTCCTTATCTTTAAAAGGGAATGAAATTCACCAGACCTAGCCAACTTTCTAGGATTGCTTTGAAGTGAAAAGGAATCAGAAAAGAGTCATCTCATATGCACCCAAACATGCACAACTCATTAAAAGCAAAAGTAGGTCTTTGGTGATGTAAAAGAAGCATTAATATAGTAAGGTAAGACATTCTTTTACTTATTTGTCTTTCAAGAATCCTTAATATTACATGAAGGGATCAAGAAGATTTAGAAAGGTCTTTGCTGTATGTGTGTTGACTTATACAAAATTGTTGAAAATAAATCAGGTTGGATACTTTCAGCTTCAAGAGAGGAAGGTAGAGAAGAAGAAAGAATAAAAGGAAGGAAGGAAGAAAGGGAGAGAGGAAGCAAGCAAGGGAGGAAAGAAAATAAAAAGGAAAAAAGGAAGGAAGGAAAAAGAAGGAAGGAAGGAAGGAAGGAAGGAAGGAAGGAAAGGGAAAGGAAGGAAGGAAGGAAATGAAAACAAAAACATAACTCATGTTGGCTTACATAACAAAAGCCTAATTCAATTAGGGATAAGGATGAATAGATTTGAGAAAATAGAAGATAAGGATTTCAGAAGACAGACGTCTTGAGTGTTGCAAAGAATGATAGTGTCCTGGGGTGGGCAGGGATGGGAAGTTCCGGAGAATAGCACATTTTCTTGATCAATACATTGTCCTTGATACTTCTGTGTTCAGTGAATAATCACTTTGATAGACACTTAAGTTTTAAAAGCAATGTTTGATAATATTTTTCTAAAAGAGGAGAACTACATACTTGAACTCTGTTTTTTTAAAATGATAGAAAATATTTATTTCCCCCTCAAAACAGAAAAATTAAGATTTGCTCTCTTTGTAGAATAAACTATGAAATTTGGTTCATTTGTCATTCTATCCCATAAAATTCTCATTATCTAGTGCAGCCAAGAGTCAGTAGTATAGAAATAGTGAATTTTGATAATGAAGCCCTGAGGCTCAGGAGTATTGACAAGCACATTCTTAACCACAGGCTAATAAACGAATCATGATTTAATTAAATTTGTGTATTAAGGATGCATGGTGCTCTTTGCTATTAAGAAGCACTTTTATTCACTCAATAAGTAATATTTAGGGACTAAGATTCATTGGAGCTCATAGACAAATCAGGTAAGACCTTATAAATGCAGAGTTTACAGTCTAAGAGACAGATAAACAAGAATTTGCAATGCACTACACTAAGTGCTTTAATTGAGATGGATGTGTGATCCTTTTGCATGCACTGGATTTTCACAAACTACTGACGTAGTTTAATTTGGAAAGTTTAAGGAATTTTTCAAATTTCCATGAGTTTTTAAGAGTAGAAGAGTGTTCAAATATTAATCTTTTACTCCAAAATTTGTATTTCCAACAATAACTTCTGATTGTTTAAAAATGTGAATCAATCCATGTATAATATAGGCAGTGCACGTATTTCTAAAAGTGTCTTATAGACACATTCAAATTCCTTGATTCACTCATTCTAAGGTCCATATATTGATATGCAAGGGGAGAATAAAAAAACCCCACAATTTACTTATTAAAAAATTGTGTATTTATTCTTACAAGTTTAAATTTCAGTTTCCTTCAAAGTACTCTTTGATGCAATACACTTATCGAGATGGTTTTTTCACTGCTCAAAACAGTTTTGAACTCATCCACTTTGATGCCTTTTAGTGCTTCTGCCATTTTTGTTTCATCTCTTCCACATCAGCAAAACATTTCCCCTTGAGGGCTTTTTACATCCGGGGGGGGGAAAGGAACTTGGGGCGATATTGAGTGAATAGAGTAGAGCAGGGGGGTCATGCTGCTTTTGGTCAAAAACTACTGAACACTCAGTATGGTATGGATAGGTGTATTCCTGAATCACCCATCATGAAGTAGGCAGATACCTGAAAAAAAAAAAATCTCCAGAAGGATTCTCTGAAGCCTAACACAGCCTCTCACAACACTGACGCAGATGGATTCTAGAACACTCTCTATAAGTGAAAGGGAAGACTGTACTCCTCCAAAAGATAAATCTGTTTTTTGGAAGTTCCTCTTTGTATATGTGTCTGTCTATTGATATAGTCAGGGTTTTCTAGAGAAACAGAATCTATCCTATACGTTTGTGTATGTGTGTGTGTGGAGAGAGAGAGAGAGAGAGAGAGAGAGAGAGAGAGAGAGAGAGATTTATTACAGAAACTGTTTTGTACAATTATAGAAGCCCCCAAATCCCTCAATCTGTCATCTGTGAGCTTGATAATTAGGAAAGCCTGTGGTATAATTCAATTAGAATTTGGAAGCCTGAGAACTTGAAGTGTCAGAGTAGGGTAATGAAGTGGGGGTAGGGTATGTGGCTCTTGAGTTTAAATGCTCCAATGTCTGAGGGCAAGAGAAGGTGGATGTCCTAGCTTAACGAGAAAGGGAAAATTTACTGTTCCTTTATTTTTTTGTTTTGTACATAGTCTCAACAGATTGGTCAATACATTGTTGAGGGCAGATCTTTACTCTTTTACCAATGCGATTGATTATCTCTTCTGGAAATACCACCACAGACATGCCCAGAAATAATTTTACCAGTCATCTGGGTATGCCTTAGCCTAATCAAATATACACACAAAATTAACCATCACCTCCACCAAGTCCAAGTCCAACTATGACATCAGGTTGTCTATCTCCAAAAGGGCTTCACCTCAACCACAAATGAGGCAACGACCAGACTCTCCTGTGAACAATAGGCCCTGTTTTAACCCTGAATTAAGCTGGAATTCTCCCCTCCCATTTCTGATTTTGTGTTCTGTCATCCTCTCATGCATACATGTTGGTCTGTCTCCTTCCTAGGTACCAGTTCTGTCAACCCAGGGGGATTTGAATTGCCCATTTTAGTTAATAAAATGTTTTATTGCACTTTTCCCCCATAGCAATTAATACTAGTGAGTCTTAGACATCCTCAATTAAGGGGATCATGGGGAACCAATCTATCAATGGTTCTTAGAGGTAAGAATCTGTGCCAAGGCGACATGTAATCACCAATCCTAGGCAGAGTTTTGCAAAATTGTTTGCTCTATCTTCAGTTAACATGTTTTATCTCCATCAGAATAGAAAAATCTGATGTTCCTCTGTATTGGAAGTAGAGCTGTAAACATGGAAGCATCTTAACTTTGACCTAACACACCTTAGCTGGTCTTAGACCTGAATGAGACAATAATAATTGTGCTGATAACTAGTGTGAAACCCACATGTGTTGGTTGATACTGAAAGCTGTCTAAGACTGTGAAGAGCGCTCTATACAGAGAAAGCATTTTTACAACAATTTCACGCTTCTGGATATATAGCTTTTCAACAGGTATTAATACATTATCCAAGTTGTTGTGTTTCTTCCTTATCTTTGCCTACTCCCATTTCTTGTCTCCATTCACATTAGTATATTTTAGTAACTAGTCTGGCAAATTGACTGCTTAGAAACTATAAAATTATTGTGGGGGAGAATCTGTATTAAATAGGCAACTGTCAATAATGTTTTAGTGCATGGGCTTGGAAAGTTATTTTAATGTTAGATATGTTTAGCTAATATTGATATACATTTGAATGTACTAATATACATTTTAGTAATATATCTAATAGCAATCAAAATGATAACTTAATTTTTATATTTCTTATTCTATTTATTTATTTTTAGTTTATTTTTTTTTGAGTTGGAGTCTCACTCTGTCACCCAGACTGGAGTGCAGTGGCCGCTCCCAGCCACCGCAGCCTAGACCTGCTGGGCTCCGGCGATCCTTCTGCCTCAGCCTTCCAAGTAGTCGGAATTACAGGCGCATGCTACCATGCCCAGCTGATTTTTTGATTTATTGTAGAGATGAGGTCTCGCTGCCCAGGTAGGTCTAGAACCCGCAGGCTCAGGCAATCCACTCACCTCGGCCTCCCAAAGGCGTGGGATTACAGACTGAGTCACCGAGCCTGGCTTTATTCTATTTATTTTTATGAAAAGGACTTGTATTTGCCTATTGTTGGACTGTCTTCCAATAATTATTATGATAAGGATTATTTTATTACATTTTCTGTAATAAAAAATTTCAGTATATTTATTTCTTATGCATATGTAAGAGTAAATCCTAGGTTGTATCATCTATGGCATAAAATTATTCCAATATTTTCTGTACATGGCAATTTCCAATTACTCAGGTTGACAGCATGGTTAAGAGTGGGGATGTGTGTGACAATAGTGCATCTAAAAAGATATGGTGGGAGGGCTCTAATATGTAGTGAAAAATGTGGAAAGAACATTGACATGAGGGAAAGATAAACAAGACAACACGAATTTTACACAGCCTAATTATTTATTTTGTTATTTTTTATCTTGGCTGAGTTGGTTAGTCTCTTGGGAAGACATATTGTTAAATTTGACTGATAATAAAAATACTCTAGCTACCAACACTACTGAGCCACCCTAAATGGATGATTCAGTAGTAGGAACCAATACCACGCTGAGGCAGTGAGACTTTCACCAAGATCTCTGCACTTGGGTCCAATAGAGCTAGGGCAACAACTCTTGGGTACCTGAATCATGTGAAAGACGTAAAATAGAAGAGCCATCAGCAGCCATGTTTTCTCCTTCATGAACCAAAATGGAAGAGACTATTCTGTAGAGAAAAGGGCTAAGGAGATATATGGAAAAAAACAGAAGAAAGATGAAGAAAAAGCCCTAAAGTTTGAATCCCCGAATTCATTGTTTTCTTAGTCTAAGAATTCCCTTAGTACATTTCTCCTTTTTGAGTAAGCCAGTTATAATTGAGTGACTGTCACCTTTACCTAACACATGTTGAGTACTCTGTACTATACAGAAGAGTCAATAGACTGTATCAGAAATGCAGCAGAGTGCATTGACCATCATGGCCTTGCAAATGTACTGCTCAGATCAAGTTATAGTACTTAGGAACACAGGGTCATTGTGAAAGTTTCATTGATTAGGAAACTCTTCCAAAATTTTGTGGCACTGCTGTTCTGGTGCCATGTCATTCATAGCCTTTTCTCTAGACCATGGTTAGTTCTCCAACCAAAATACTACATATAGATACCTGGTCAGCTCTTCATTCACAAAACAACATACAGATCAATAAGATAGGAGGTGACTGAATAATACCAGACTGAGATGGCTGACATTTGTGCTACCCCAGAGCTGACTGCTATACAGCAAAATTTCTCAGCAATCTGCATCTGGTGGCCCTGTCTCTTCTGTGACCAAGGTTTGATTATCACAATATTTACTGTTATTTTACACTTTGTATATTTGTAGTCAGAAAAAAAATGGAAAAATAAAATAAAGATCTGGAATTTTCTGAAGCTAAAGAAATCATCTTCAAGATGTGTACTTAAGGTAGGCACTGGCATATGCAAGTCCTCTCCTTAATTCTGTGTACATTAGAGATAGAATGGCTTTATAGTGGTTGGCTAACTTAAAACTTTGAGTATGGGTTTTTCAATGACAATATTTGGTATAACTTACTTGAATATCTATGAATATATGTATGGGTGTGATTTGTTTTATTATCAGTTTTATGGATTTTTAAAAGATGTCAGATAACTACCTTCAGATAAAAAATACTCAAGTCAACTCTTAAATTTAATCTTTTTTCTAATTTTTTTCTTATTACTCTGAATGGGAAGGGTTCACTCCTGGATAAAAATAAGTATTGTTGCACCCTGTTAGAAATAATCTTAGGGCAAAAAGGCTTTCTTTGCGTATTAGCATGTTGTTTCTCTTTAGGTAATTATTTATTAGAATTTCTGCCAACTTGAACCAATTCCAGGACTCTTAAACCAAGGTCAAGGGGATTGGTTAATAAACAGTCATTATACAAACCTGTTATTCATGATATAGTCTGTGCTTTACTCACGACCTCTTATGTAATTGTGAGCCACTTTTTCTGAAGTCCAGAAGGAGAAGGTTACACAATTAATAATGAATAACTTGACAAGACCTCATGCAAAGCTTAATACAGAAGGATATTAGAAATGTCAAATGGGAGGAATAAGGAGAAGATACTAGGTATTGAGGACTTGGAGGAGGAAGCGCGTGTAGGGAATCTTGAGTACAGACATGAAAGATGAACAGGTCAAAGATGAGCATGTCACACGATCTCATCCGGTGTGATATGGGGGCGCGGTGGGATTTGGAGACATGGATAAATAGTGGAACATGGGGACTACAAAAGAAAGGAGGAATGCCTTTGGACTGCAACCTGATCATGGCACAAACCATTGAACTTCAGATGTGAACTTAAGGTAGGCAATGGAATATACAAGTCCATGCAGGGTTGTACCCCTAAAAGAACTAACTAAGGGAGACATGTTTGCATTCATCAGAATACAGCTTGCTTGGAGAGGCAAGAATGGGTTAAAGGGAAAGAATTAAATGTATGTACAACTTAGTGCCTCCTGGACACAGTGCAGTTGGCTCCCACTGGTACATTAGGGCAACCTGCCAGATGCTGGTGTTGGCAGGCATCAGATTTTCAGTCAGGCAATTCTATCCCCTTCTTACCACCAGCACTATTAATGCTATGTTTGTGGCTGAGATTATTACAACAACCTCCTAACAAGTCCCCCAGATACTCCTCTTGCTCTTTTACAGTCTATTTGCCACATGTCAGCCTAAGAGACCTCTTCAATTTGTTACGTTATATGACATCATTTTTCTGTTCAGCGACCTCAAATTATTCTCACTCAGTAAAAACCAAAGTTCTCACAGTTTGTAAAGTTCTCAACGCTCTCCTTTCCCCATTCCTGACTGTTCTGACCTATCTCCTGCTCACCTTCCTTGAGTTCATTTTTCTCCAGCCACAGGTGACTCCTTGCTGTTTCCCAAGCATGCTAGGCATACATCCCCCTCAGGGCTTTAGCACTTACTGCTCCCTCTCCAGGGCATGCTCTTTCTCAAATGGATACACACGAATCGCCACAATTCCCCAAGCCTAAGATTAAGTGTAAGCTTTGCACAGAGGCCTTCAGAGTTTGTTCTTTAAAACTACAGTCCTTTTAGGAATCCATTTCTCCAAGTACAATTTTCTGTATAGCACTGATCAACTTCGTACACACACACACACACACACACACACACACACACACACACACACACGGTAGGACACATGTGTATTTATTTATTTATTTTGTTTATCTTCTATCTCCCAACACTTGAACACAGACTGTCTGCTTTAGTCACTGATTCATCCCAGCACTTAAGAGTACCTGTCATATAATACTATATATATATATATTTGAGTTGGAGTCTCAGTCAGTCACCCAGGCTGGAGTGTGACTGACTGAGACTCACGGCCACCACAGCCTCGACTTGCTAGGCTTAGGTGATCCTACTGCCTCAGCATTCCACAGGTTAGAACTACAGATGCATGCCACCATATCTGGGTAAGTTTCTGATTTATTGTTGAGATGAGATCTTGCCAAGTTGCCCAAGCTGGTCTCAAAGCTCTGGCCTCAGGCAATCCTCTTGCCTCAGCCTCCCAAAGTGCTGGGATTATAGGCATGAGCCACTGCACCCGAAATAATATGTTCGCAGCACTTATTTGTTGATGGAATTAATCATAGGTCTGAGCCCTCCATTTAATACCCAGAGATGTTTAATACCAAGAGATGCCACCAATTATTACTGTTTCTTTTACAGAATCTATCTAGTCATTACATATGCTTATGTGTATATCTCACTTATATTTATTGAATCAGAAGAGAAAAGGTAACACACAAAAAAAGCCACACAAAAAATTGTAGGGTTAGGTCGGGCACAGTGGCTCACACCTGTAGTGTCAGTACTTGGGAATCTAGGAGGATTGCTTGAGCCCAGGAGTTTGAGACCAGCTTGGGCAACATAGAGAGACCACAGCTCTAAAAATATAAAAATAAAAATAAAAAATAAAAATAAAAAACAGCCAGGAATGGTGGTGTCCACCTGTAGTCCCAAATTAGCCAGAAATGCTGGTACATGCCTGTAGTCCCAGCTACTAAGGAGGTTGAGGAGAAAGGATTGCCTGAATCCTGGAAGCTGAGACTGCATTGAGCTGTGCTCATATGACTGTACTCCACCCCAGGTGACAGAGTAAGTCTCTGACAGTAAAATAAAATAAAATAATTCTAGGCCTATTGGTCACCTATAAGAAATTTTTAATTTTGAGAATGGAAGGAACTCATGAAAGGAGAATGGAAGGAACACATTAAGTGGACCCCAGGAAAAGAGACATGACTTCTTGAATAAATATATAATTTCAGGTCTAAAACAGAAAATATACCTGGTACTTCTTGTCATATCATAAATGAAGAATGTTATCAAAAAGCACTTGAGAGTTAATTTGAAGAGAGTGCCCTTGGCTAAAGATGAGACTATTTGAACCTTAATAAGAATAATAAATGTTATGGAGCGAAACATTAAATATGGTTATATACTTGAATTCATAATGACAACAAAATGAGAAAAGAAAACAAATCGGTTATCGTTGGGAGATACTAGAAAATAAGTTCATTATTCAGGATCTATAAAAAACCAAGAATTTACATTGCCTTGTTGATACAAACTATAATATGGATAAACCAAATATTAGATGAAGGGAATTCTTCTCTTTATAGATGTTTTCATATGATAAGTAAAGAAAAGTAGAAGTGATCATCTTGCAACTTGTATATGAACTATTGAATCTTGACACTGATCATTAACTACTGTTACTTAAAAAAAAGAGTCAGTTGGTCATTATGTGCTTCCTGATGGACGAACATACCATCTCCTGATAAAGCAGTATTACCAGAAGAAGAAACAAAACTGATTCTGATCAAGCCTCTGTAAACAACTACCAATTTACAGAGGAACATATTAATCTGCACCAGGGGAATATAATCAACAAAATGCAGACCACAGAAAATTTACAGGACAAACAATCCAGTATCTTCAATAAATAAATCACAAGGAAAAAACAAACTGGCAGAATTTATAAAAGAGACTTAAAGGAATATAAACCAGTTACATGTGTGGATTTGATGTAGACTGTGATTCAAACTAACAAAAGTAATAATCATGATTAGACAACTAGATACTTAAACACCGAGTGGTTATTTGATATTATTAAGACATTATTGTTCATTTATTTTAGTTATGATAAGAATAAATGAATATGATTAATTCTTGAGATCCTTACGGTTGAAATTATATGATGTCTGACATTTTTTTTCACATTTCTTGTCCTCTATTTTCCCTCAAAATCCTTTGCCAACAATTAATTCTTTTAGCTTCACTAATCAGCCAGAAGTAGATTCTGGTATGAAGACTGCATGTAAGTTGTCTACTAAAGAAGTGAACTTACAGAGACTAGTAAGGATGTGGAGGCAGAAAAGGGGAGAGAAATAAGCAAAAATAGTGAAAGAACAATAGTTTTACAAATAAACAATACTTTTTTATTTTTTAATATTTTATTTATTTATTTATTATTTTTTTTTTTTTTTTGAGTTGGAGTCTCACTCTGTCGCCCAGACTGGAGTGCAGTGGCCGCTCCCGGCCACCGAAGCCTCGACCTGCTGGGCTCCGGCGATCCTTCCACTTGACCTTCCGAGTAGCCGGAATTACAGGCATGTGCTACCACACTTGGCTGATTTTTTGATTTATTGTAGAGGTGAGGGCTCGCTGCCCAGGTGGGTCTCGAACCCGTGGGCTCAGGCAATCCACTCACCTCAGCCTCCCAAAGGCGCGGGATTACAGGCTGAGCCACCGAGCCCGGCTATTTTTTAATATTTTAAATATAATAGATTTAATTTAATCATACTTGTGGGCTTCCTTCTTGTTCCCAAACAGTTTGCGATCTCCTTGAGAAATAAACAGACCAGTAATCATTTATTGGAATCACAGTATCCTGTTTATAAGAGATACTCAGTAATATTTGTTAATGTTAATTAAACACATATTAAATTGGGATTTTTGTTTAATATGAAAATTTTCTTTCTTCAAACTATACCTCTTCTTTCTCTCTCACCCATGTAGCCTTAATATATGGAAAGTAGGTATTGTTTTCCACTTAAATTATTTAAAAGGTCACTTATCCAATGTCCCTAAAATGATACAGCCCACATTTCATCTTTCTTCTTCGTTGTCACTTTCATATTAAAACAGATTTAATAAAAACTCAAAGAAAAGTCAAAACTCCTTAAGTTGGCATTCATAATAGTCTGAAATCATGAATGAGCCTCATTTTCCATCTTTATCTCTCAGTATTTATCTACCCAAGCTCCTTTTTCAATCAGACAAGTCCCTATAGTATTTCTTGAATAAACCTTAGCTCTGTCCACTTTTATTTGACTCTTCAACAAAAATTAAGTAAGCAAGTGTATGGTATGTGACGGGATTTATCAATTTTATTATATTTCAGGTTAAGAATTCTGTTGTCAGGCCTTCACAGTGCAAACTGTCAGGCTTTGTCTTTGCCTAGTACCTACCAAGAGAGTTTGTTGTTGCAACTTTTTATCAAGCTATTGAGAAAAATAGAAGAAAATGGTGAAATTTGGGGAATGAACCTTTATTATACATATGATGGTCAACCTCATGTGGATATCTCAGATGCTCAGAAATTATTTGCTTCTTTTGACATTTTTCCCGTTGTGTCATTTTCCCGTTGTGTCATTTTCCCGTTGAGTTACTTTCCTCAAGCCCCCACTTATGCCTCTTCAACACCAGCATTTGTAGAGATACTCATCACTTACCAAGAAGAAAGCATACGAATTCAGGCTGATGCCCACTACTTTCTTTCAAAATCTCTCTCTGATTATTAACCATTGTGCTTGCCAGAAGGAGAGCTGGAGATAAGCACTGTCTGCAAGTGATTTACTAAGGAAGAGCTCTCAGGAGAGATCCATGGAATGTGGAATCAAGAAAGTGATGGGAAACAAGACAAAAATAATGTGATTCTGCAGGGGCGTACAGGAGTATTCATGACACTTCAGAGAGTTTTTCAACTTGAGATATGTAAAAGACTCAGAGTTTGAAAATGGTAAATCTGCGAGAATTCAGAGATAAAGTAGCAGAGAGAGAGAGTAGTGTCATAGGCATGCGGGTTAAATTTTAAATTCTGGCTCCATTGCCTCAGCATTTCCATTGGGAAAAAGGGGACATTAAAATCATTCACCTCATAGAATTATCATGTTATTATAGGAATTAAGTGTGGTTCATATCAATGATTTAGAGTGCTGTGACATAAGGCTTTAAAAAATGCTAGGATTGATTAATTAGAGATGCATTAATTAATAGATATCCTGAAACACTGGATGTATTGTTAAAAATTCCCAAAAGTCAGTAACAAATATAGGCTTTACTAGGTAGGTAAAGATTATGAAAGAGTTAGTATGGATGGGGATTGTTTTAGGCCATGGCTCCAGGTAGCTGACTCTGAGATGATGATTTGCATGCATTGAGGAACACTCATGAAAACAGTACCTAATAGGGCAAGGAGAAGTAGGAATGGGATTTCTAGGTATACTTGGAAGGCAACACAGGACCAAACTTTCAAGGAAAAATAACATAAAACTGGGACATAGACTCATAGTACTACTTGAATCCCATGATTAATTAGTTGGAGCAAAAGAATGTTTGATGCCAAGAACAAGACAAAATTCAACTTATTATAAGCAAAGTATTAGGGAACACTAGAGGGAGCTATGAGGCTCATCAAGGATACATGAGGTCCAACAATTAAGTTCACAAATTCATCCTAGAAAAAAGTTCTACATAGCTCATTGCTGAATATCACTAGGGTCACCTTTGAAGTATTCCCCTTGGGAAGCTATTCACCAATGCCAATGCCTAGTACAACCATCAAAGCAATTTTAAAACTCTTATTCTGTAATGGCCATCAGAGCTGTCATCATATTATCCTCGATATCCTAAATGTCTTCCTTCCAAAAGTTCCTTCATCTTCGGTATAGAAACAAAATCAGGAGGGGTCAAATCAGGTGGGTAGGGAGGGTGTTCCAATATAGTTATTTGTTTACTGGCTAAAAAATTCTCTCAAAGACAGGGCCATGTGAGCTGATGTATTGTTGTGATGAAAGAGCTCCTTCAGGATTATTTTTGCACACACCTCTCTCATGCCAAGATTTTCAGTTAAGATTTTCCTGTTTCTCTATTGGTGTTTATTTGGTCCGCTATGCTTTTCACAGTCAGCCAACAATTTTGATGCACAACTCGATGAATTTTTGCAATTTTTTTGTCAATTCTGTTTGTTACTGGCCATCCTGACCTCTCTTCATAAGTGATGCTTTCTCACCCCTCAGAAAAACTTTTAATCCATTTGTACACTGTTGTTTTCTTCATAGCATAATCCATATAAACTTGGATTAGCATGTCCCTGATTTTACTTCCACTCTTGCCAAGTTTAACAAGAAATTTAACATTTGTTGCTCTAATTCAAACTCCAACTTTCTCACAATGACAGCTCAGATGCTCATTTCAGAAAAACAGTTCAAAAATTGCTTTGACGGATGGACTAGGGGCTGGTATTGGTTCATAGTTTCCTAAAGGGAGTACTTCAAAGGTGACTATAGTGATATTCAGCAATGAGGTGTGTAGCACTTTTTCTAGGATGTTCACAAACTTAATTGTCAGACTGTATGCTGTGAGTTATCTCATTTAACCCTCCCTTCAATCCTATAAAAAATTAGTTAATATCATTTTCATTTTAAAGATGAAAAACCACACTTGAAATTTAAGGGATGTGTTTTAAGTCACCAAATCTATTAGGAGAAAGAGTCATGACTAAATTTCAGGTCTGTCTTAATCCAGGATAAGCATTCTTAACTACTATGCTAAATTTTTGGTCTTAAGCTTTAATAACTACAAGAAAGTCTTCAAAGACTTGACAAAGTTCATGAGAATATGGTTTGCTGATGGAACATATCAAGTCCAAAGATAACATGCTACCCCTAAAAAAGTTACAATATGTTGTAGTAAAACTGTTGTCCCAAGCATTATATATATGCATTTGTATACACAATATATAATATGCAATACAGAACATATTGTGTATGATGCAATATATATATATATATTATATATATATATATGAAAAACCAGATACAGAACAAAAACACCAAGAACTTTTCAACATGTCTATGCCATAACTCAGCATTCACTAGAACTAGTGAACTTGAAACTGAGTCCTGCTAGTCAGTGAGATGACAGTGGATTCCAAATAAAAAGCAACATGCAACAAAGAAGTGATCCAGTCCCTTAGTCTCAAGCCTAGAAACAAATGAGTATAAAGATAGTATTTTTTGCATTATTGATGATCATTAACATGTCAGCAAGCAATAAGACCATTCCATCCAGTTACTATATTAATGCCAATTTAGGAACAGAATGAGAGTAATTGGCTCAATGTGCCTATAGCCACTTGTTTATCTAGCTCCTTCAGGACTATTTTTGCACACATCTCTCTCATGCCAAGAGACACTGAGAGACATGTTGGCAAATTAAATGAAAATGAATCCTGCTCATAATCAAGTAAAAATGCAGTACATATAAGAACATTCTTGTATTGAACTTTCCCCCCTCCCTAATTAACTGACCAGAATGACTTTCTAAGTATTATTTTATTCTGGTTTTTGAAACATAGGTTGTTCCATTTAATGGGATATCTGCATTTTATTGTAAAGCTGAAACACAAGGTTTGGCTTTGTTACCAAATGAAAACAGATTTATTTTAGAATGATCTTTTCTTTAGCATAAAATCACAGATCCCAGTAAATTTTAAACCCAGAATGAATGCCAGGAGTAATACACAAAGACAGACTGTTACTATCAATATAACCTAGGCAATAGAATAAAAACTATTAAAGGTAGCTTACCACTGCTAATGGGCAGTTCTTAAAGAAAACAAATCAAGTGGAAAAACTTTTTGTCTAAATAAATTCAAATAATCAGAGTAATCTGATTCAGAATCACTGAAGATAGTTCTGATTGTTGGTAAATATTAACCTGGAGAGACTTAAAGCTACAGAATGCTTTGTAAGTGTATGATTTGGAATTGAGTAGAAAAACAGGTTCAAATCCTTTTTTAATATGCATTTTTATATCAACGGTGAAGTAAAACATCTCTATAAAAAAATCCTAAAATGCTAGGCATATGGACTTGGACACAATAGACACTACACTAATCCTTATTATGCAACATGAATATAGAAAGAGTGTGGGCTTGGCAATTAGATAAGCATAAATTCAAATTCCAATTGGAAAATATATTAGGCCTCAGATGGCTAATTTAACTTCTTTTCCCCTACTCTCTGCACATAGAGAATCTACTTTTAAGGAGATTGAAAATAAAGGAATATAATATGTGAAAGAATTGAAATTATGCATTATATAAAATAGGCACATTAACCTCTATCATCTTTGAATAAATAATTTTGAGAGGCTGAAAGTCCTATTTCTAAAATAACTGTGAGCTATTATTGACAGTATTGGCAGTTTAATTAAGAAGTCTATTGCAGATGATAGCAAAGCTGGAGTGTTGTCAATGTGTATAGGCAACCTCAGACTAAGCACGGCTGTTAAGGGGTTAGGCAGTAGCTGTTATGTGCAGGCTTAAAGAAAAATTCTAGAGACAGAATGCCTTCCAGAATGATTCCTATTATTTTTCATACCCTGAAATGTACTAGATATTTCAATGTTTAATTTTAAATACAAAATTTTATTCAATTTGTTCCTTTTACAAAGTTATACATAATCAAGAATGACATGAAGAACTGGATAACTGAATCACTGAGTAAATGAATGATGTGGCAATTGAACTTGAAAACTAAACTTGAACAGCATTATTAGTTGTAAAATTCTTAATCATTTACTGAAACCATTCTGGCCTCTAATTCCTGCAAGTCTGAACATTACAAATTCTAACAACAGCACAGAACTCTACTTAAGAAAAAATAAAGCTGGAAGAAAACTGGCAGTGTAAATCTATTTTGAGTGACACCAGATACAACAAGGTGACATCAATCTTCATTAAGTAGTAACCAGACTTCTTGGGACTATTATAATGAGAATTTTCTTCAGTCAATAACTCATAAAATTCCAGGGAGAACTGAGTCAAACTTCTATTTGTATATATCAAACATATGCCATAGTATCATAATATAATCTCTCTTTACCTGCATTAGCAAAAAATGAGGTGTGATTAATACATAAAATTATTAAAGACATACTTCTCTCACATTCCATATGGCATTTTTCAAAAACAGAAATTTCACTGGAGAAATAATGAGGCTAGTAAAAAAAATTTCCAGTTTTTATCTATACTTTGATATATGTTTCAATACTCTAATTTTGAGAATATTTTGGATAGTCTGATGAATTGCCTTGTATATATTGTTTATACAGAAGCTCTCTGTGCTTTTGATTAAGAGAACCTGGACATTTACACCACAAAAACTATTTTTGTGGCACTATCTTGAAATATAGTCAAAGGACATTTGGTATGTTTCTGTATACAAAGTGTATAAATATAAAAATATTTTTATTCAATTAAATATGTCTTATTATAAAAGAAAACACTATTATCATGTAGTTGCTACAATGTAGACAACAGTTTGAATTTAAATATGATTGATAAACTACAAAGAATGCTTCTATTTCATACCAGGAAACAATAGAGAAAAACTCAATGACAGTCTAAAATAGTTTTAAAGAATAACGAAGAACTTCTGGAATGGCAACTTTAAGGAATTGACTAATTTTCTCCCCAAAATGCAATGACAAAATGGATAAATTGTGAAAAATGCAACAATTTAAGTACTCTTTATCACTAGGAGGGAAAAGCCATCAATAGTCATGAATACTGCACCGAGAATCTAGGCAGTGTAATAGGGCAGACAAAGAAACAAACAGCAGAAGAAAAAATAAAGAAATGAAAGAAACCCAGACTGGACAGGAAAGAGTATGATTCATTTATTTTCAGATAAGCTGATACTGTCTATAGAAAACCCAAGAGAAGTCACAGAAAATGACTACTAAATAATTTTAAGATCAGGATCACAGGATTTAACACCAATACACAAATATTAACATCAGTAAAGTACTAAAACTGTATCTCTACTCACAACACTTCTGACACCACCAAATAGGTGGCTATTTTCCCCTACACCAACCATTTCTCCAACTCTCCAGACACCAAGTGTATTTAATTCTTACCCCCAGGTACCTGGAGGTAGTGTCAGACTCTGCCAGTAGCATGCATCAGGTCCCCCGAATAGTTATATTTCTCTCTAACTTAGTTACACAGTCAAGGGTTCCCACACACCCCTCCTCGTTTCAGTAATTTGCTAAATTGCTCACAAAACTCTGGAGAATGTTTATTTTGTTTACCAGTGTGTCATAAAGGATATTATAAAGAATACAGGTGGACAGCCAGATGAAGAGGGACATAAGATGAGGTCTGGAAGGGCTTCAAGTGCAGGAGTTTCTGTCCCCATGGAGTCTGGGGAGTGCCGCCCTTTCAGCACATGGTTCTTCCATCCAAATGCTCTTCAAATTCCATATTTTAGGGGTTTACAGGCAACCTTCATCATATAGACATGATCGATTATCAACACAATCTTTAACCCCGCTCCTTTCCCTACAGAATGGTGTGAGCTTAAAGTCCTAAATTTCTAATCATGGTTTGCTATTTCTGGTAGCCCATCTCTATTCTGAAGTTAGCCAGGAAGCCATCAAGAGTCATCTCATTAGAACAAGAGATGATATCCTTCAGGAAGTGCTAAAAGATTCAGGGGCTCTGTGTAAGATGTTCACAGAACCCCTGTCACTCAGGAAATAACAAGAGTTTTAGGAGCAACATGAAGATATTGAACTTGACAAGTATTATGTTTGTGGAGTGTGAAGGTGAAGTCATACTGAACCACCTTACAGACAAAAGAGTCAAAGAAAACAGAATAAAAATATATACAAAAGTAGAAATTACTAAATTGCAAAGCAAAAACACGGTAGAGGAAATCGTTAGTCAAAAAATTTGATTTCAGAACAAAATATCAATATAAACTTGGCGAGATGTAAGAAAATCAATAAAGTAATAAATTTCTTTCTTTCTTTTTTTTTTTGAGTTGGAGTCTCACTCTGTCACCCAGACTGGAGTGCAGTGGCCGCTCCCGGCCACCGCAGCCTCAACCTGCTGGGCTCCGGCGATCCCTCCGCCTCAGCCTTCCAATAGCTGGAACTACAGGCACGCGGTACCATGCCCGGCTAATTTTTTGATTTATTGTAGAGATGAGGTCTCGCAGAGTTGCCCAGGCAGGTCTCGAACTCGCAGACTCAGGCAATCCACTTACCTCAGCCTCCCAAAGGCACAGGATTACAGGCTGAGCCAACGAGCCCGGCTAAGTAATAAATTTCTAATGTCAGAAATTAAGAAGGGGATATCAATACATATCCTAGACATTAGAAATAAAAAGAGAATATTAGGGGGAAAAAACCCCAGTATGCCTATTAATCTAACAATTTGGTTGAATTATACACATTAAAAAAAAAAACCTTAGCAAAACTCAAAGGACAAACAGACAAATCTTAACAGCATTATATCTGTTTTAAAAAAACAAAAAAACAAAAACAACTCTGAATTCTGAAGCCTGTAATCCCAACACTTTGGGAGGCTGAGGTGAGAGGATTGCCTGAGCCCATGAGTTCAAGCACAGTCTAGGCAACTTTGTGAGGCCTCATCTCTATGATAAGTGAAAAACAGCTGGGTGTGGTAGGGCCTGCCTGTAGTTCTGGCTACTTGGAAGGCTGAGGCAGAAGAATCGCCTGAACCCACCAGGTTGACGCTGGGGTGGCCCTGAGCATGCCACTTCACTCCAGCCTGAACAATGGAGTGAGATGCTAACTTGGGTAAAAAAACAACAAAAACACTGAATCCATTATTTTTAAAATTCCAGAAAGATCTTCAGATTTAGATAATTTCACTAGTATTTTTTTAACATTTAAGAAAATAAACATTGATGAAATGTAACATTTTCTATTTAATATAAAAAGGAAATAATTCTGTTTCTTTACATTAGGCTAAAATAATTATATAAAAACAAATAAAATACAGTAAAAGAAAAGTTACAGGTAAACTTTTATGAATATAATTGCAAAAAGCTAAATAATATACTAGAAAATCAAACTTCAGGAATAAAAAGAAGGGTGCAAGTGTGCCTTCTTTATTTCTACCTGTCTAAGAAACTTTAGATACATATCAAAGAAATTACTAATTTCTTAAACATTAGAAAAATAATTCATAGACTTGGTATTTTAATCTATTTGCAATTATTCAAAACATTGAATGTAGTTCAAATACCCATGTATTTTTGTTTACTTGATTTTTAGTCTGGGTATTTGCAAAGCCTCCTTTTGCTACTCCCATTTATTTTCATCAATTTACTAACTAAATTATTTATAGTTTTTATTCACATTTTATAGCTAATAAATTATGTTACACATTATATTTCTATTTTACTAGTTGCCATTAAATCATTAACACTTGCACTTGAAACAAAGTTCAAAAGTTGTTAATAGCTCTTTCTTCAGAATAATAGGTTTTTTTCAAACACTTTAAATATTATCATTCTTTCACATCTCCCATGCCATTGCCATTTTTAGTTGCTTCGTATTTTTTAAGCAGTCAAAATTGTGATTTTAAAAAGTATTTGTATATCACTGTCAATGATTACTTATGAAGAGGACCAAAAAAACCCCAGAATTTATTAATTAAAAATTGTTTATTCTGACTTTTTTTTTTTTTTTTTGGAATTGGAGTTTTACTCTGTCGCACAGGCTGGAGTGCAGTGGCACACTCACAGACACCCCAGAGTCAACCTGCTGGGCTCAGGTGATCCTTCTGCCTCAGCTTTCCAAGTAGCAGCAACTACAGTCGTGTGCTACCATGCCTGGCTAAGTTTTTGATTTATTGTAGAGATGAGTTTTAGCCAAGTTACCCAGGCTGTTTTCAAACCCATGGGCTCAGATAATCCCCCCTCCTCGGCCTCCCAAAGTGCTGGGATTACAGGTTTAAGCCACTGTGTCTGGCCTATTCATACATGTTTAAACTTCAGTCACCTTCAAAGTACTCTCCGTTTGATGCAATACACCTATCAAGACTCTTTTTCCATTGTTCAAAGCAGTTTTTGAACTCATCAATTTTGATACGTTTTAGTGCTTCTGCCATTTTTTGTTTCACCTCTTCCACATCAGCAAAATGTTTCCCTTTGAGAACTTTTTTAAGGAGGGAAACAACCAAACCAAAAAAATGGCTCAGAGTGAAATTGGATGAATAGGGAGGATGGAACAAGAGGGGCGTGCCATTTTAGGGTAAAAACTGTTGAACACTCAGTTCAAACGGTGTGCTCATAAATCACCTGTCATGAAATGGGCAAAAACATTGAATTTCCAAAAAAAAAAAAAAAAAATCACTGAAGCCGAATGCATCCTCACACATCAATGCCAGCTGATACACTGACGTTGATGGGTTCCTAGAACACTTACCTATCGGTGAAAGCCTGTACTACAAAAAAATAATTCCGTGGGGTTTTTTTTTGGGGGGGGGGTCTCATATGTTACTATTGTTTACTACTTTTGTGTTTTTTGTTTGTTTGTTTGTTTTGGTTTTTTATTGAGTTGGAGTCTCACTCTGTCGCCCAGACTGGAGTGCAGTGGCCGCTCCCGGCCACCGCAGCCTCGACCTGCTGGGCTCCCGCAATCCTTCCGCCTCAGCCTTCCGAGTAGCCGGAATTACAGGCATGCACTACCACGCCCGGCTGATTTTTTATTTTATTTTATTGTAGAGATGAGGTCTCGCTGCCCAGGCGGGTCTCGAACCCGCGGGCTCAGGCAAACCATTCACCTCAGCCTCCCAAAGGCGCGGGATTACAGGCTGAGCCACCGAGCCCGGCTTGCTTACTACTTTTATTGTCCCAAATTGTTTTCTATATCCTTTTATTTCCTTCTGAATTTAATTCCCCTTTTCCTGAGGTTGAGCCTTTTTAAATTTGTCTTGCGTCACTATAACAGAATACACCAAATTCAGTCCATTCATAAATAACAGAAATGCACTTCTCAGAATTCTGGAGTGTGGGAAGTCCAAGATCAAGGTATCAGCAGGTTCAGTTGTCTGGTGAGGGCGGCTTTCAGGTTCGAAGATGGCTCCTTGTTGTTTAATCCTTAAGAGGAGGAGTACTGTGTTCTCACATGGCAGAAGGCAAAGTAGCAAGTGTGCCAAATGTGCAGGAAACCTTTTAAACAAGGGTCTCAATTCCAGTCATGAGAGGAGGAATCCTGATGACCTAATCACCTCTTAAAAGCCTCACTTCTTAATAGCAATCAGGTTTCAGCTCCTAAATTTTGGGGATGCTCTGAAAACCTTTAATATTTCTCCCAGGTGTTATTTATAAGGGTAAAACTCCTGATTTTAAGCCTGGCTCGGTGGCTAGGCCTGTAATCCCGCGCCTTTGGGAGGCTGAGGTGAGTGGATTGCCTGAGCCCGCGGGTTCGAGACCCGCCTGGGCAGCGAGACTTCCTCTCCACAATAAATCAAAAAATCAGCCGGGCGTGGTAGCGCATGCCTGTAATTCCGGCTACTCGGAAGGCTGAGGCGGACGATTGCCAAGCCCAGCAGGCCGAGGCTGCGTTGGCCGGGAGCGGCCACTGCACTCCAGTCTGGGCGACAGAGTGAGACTCCAACTCAAAAAAACAAACAAAAAAACAAAATACAAACAAACAACAACAAAAAGCTCCTGATTTTCAGTAAAGCTGAAAGTAACCAGATCTTTGACCTCAACATCATCATCATCATTTTATTGCTATTATTATTATTATTTGAGTCAAAGTCTCACTCTGTGACGAGGCTCGCGTGCAGTGGCATGTTCACAGCCACTGCAGCCGTAACCTGTTGGGCTAAAGCAATTCTTCTGCCTCAGCCTTCCCAGTAACTGGAACTGTAAATGCATGCCACCTGGCTAATTTTTTGATTTATTGTAGAAACAAGGTCTCACTAAGTTGCCCAGGCTGGACTTGAACTCCTGGACTCAAGCAATCCTCTCTCCTCGGCCTCCCAAAGTGCTGGGATTACAGACTTAAGCCACCATACCCAGCCTAACACTATTACCAATAATATATCTGTGTAGTTTATCATCCACTTTTCTCTTTGGTGTCATTTAAAACTTTTTTTTTTAAATTTTGGTTTCTAGACCCATTACAGTGTCTATATATATATTTTATTTCTGTGTAGTTCCTGAATTGGTATACATGCTTTAATATGAGGATATGTGCAGTATCACATCTTGTATTTTATTTTTGTATGTTTCTTTGAGTAATGCTGTTTCATCATTTTCTCTATTCTTTTATTCTGAAATTTCTAAGCCCTATTTTGAATCTTATAATTTATTTACTAGGTATATACATTTCCTTTTTCATATTTTCCATGTTTATACTTGTGCTACATTCTGAATAATATTTACACAGATCAAGCTTCTGGTTGACTAATTTTGTCTTTAGCTTTGTGCCTATTTTCACCATCAATCTGAATTTTAATAGCAAGAACTGTGATGTACAAAAATTACATTTTATCACATTCAAATGCAATATTTATTTATAATAATTTTAAACATTATTTTAACATATTTTTAACTTTTTTATTTTAAGTCTTTGAAGAACAAATTTTTCTGTTTATGTGCTAATGATGCTTACATCAAATTATTTTCACTTTTTAAAAAATAATGAACTCATTTTGATTGCTGTTTTTATGATAACTACATCTGTCTTAAGTTGTATTTCTTTAGACAATATTTTTGTTGCATTTTTTCCAGACCCAAAGAATGTCACAACTTTTGGGCCAGTTTTGTCTGTCTATTGACCTATTTATCTATATAATTCTATCAATTACCCATCATTCATTGATTTATTTTCAGTCAGATGACACCCAGGTACAAACATATTACAGGCATACCTTGGATTTATTGCAAATTTGGTTCCAGACCATCACTATAAATTGACTATTGCAATGAATCAAGTCACTTTGGGGGGGGGGTTGCAGTGCATACCTGCATGATGAACACTTATGTACCTAGTCCTGAATTGTACCCATATATCTTTTAAAAAAGTTATGAGTTATAATATATGAAATGTCTGGTCTTGATGCTGATAGCTGCTAACTAATCAGGGTGGTAGTTGCTGGAAATTGGGATGATAGTGTCAACCAGAGAAGTTTGAACATTGATTGAATCTTTTTTTCATGAAAGATTTCTCTGTGGCATATGATGCTGTTTGATAGCATTTTATCCACAGCAGAATGATTTTAAAAATTGGTGTCAATATTCTCATATCTTGCTGCTGCTTTATTAATTATGTGTAAGTAACTTTCTAAATCCTTTGTTGTTATTTTGGTAGATACCATCTTAAGAAACCACCTTACCTGCTCATCCATAAAATGTTACTCCTTCCTTGTACATTCAAATCATCCCTGAGGATTGAAATCAACTTCTTGCAAATTCCTGTTTATGTTGCTATTTTGACATCCTCCCATGGATCACAAATTTTATTTATGGCATCTAGAATGGTGAATTATTTCCAGAAGGTTTTTAATGTATATTAGATCTATCAGAAGAATTACTACAGATCTATCAGAAGAATTACTATCAATGGCATCTAGCTATATAAAATATAAGTTTTCAATAATAAGAATTGATAATCAAAATCCTTGATCCAGAACTACTGAATGGATGTTGCTAGCAAGAATGAAAACAACATTAGTCTCCTTGAACATATCCATCAGAACTCTTGGGAGAATTGGTGCATTGTAACTAGTACTATTTTGAAAGAAGTTTTTTTTTTTTTCAGCAGTAAGTCTCAACAGCGAGATTAAAATTTTCAGTAAAGCATTCTGTGAAAAGACATGCAATCTGCTAGGCTTTGTCATTCCATATATAGAGCACAGGCAGAGTAAATTTTGTCATAATTCTTAAGGACCCTAGAATTTTCAGATCAGCAAATGAACATTTTCTTCAACTTAAATTCACCAGCTGCATTAGACTCTACCATGAGTGTCAGCCCATCTGTTGAAGCTTTAAAGCATGGCATTGACTTTTCCTCTCTAGCTATGAAAGTCCTAGATGACATCTTCTTTCAGTACAATGCCGTTCTAACTTGAAAATTTGTTGTTGAGTGTAGCCACCTTGTTAATGATCTTAGATCTTCTGGATAACTTGCTGCAAGTTCTACATCAACACCTTCTGCTTCATAATGTATTGTTATGTTATAAGGATAGTTTTTTTTCTTCAAATTTATGAACCAACTTCTGCTAGCTTCAAATTTTTCTTCTGCAGCTCTCTTACCTTTCTCAGCCATCATAGAATTGAAGAGCACTAGGGCCTTGTTCTGGATTAGGCTTTGGCTTAAGCGAACATTGTGGCTAAATTCATCTTCTATCCAGACCACTAAAATTTTCTCCCTCCAGCAATCAGGCTGTTTCTCTCTATGATTCTTGTGCTCACCTGAGTAGTACTATTAATTTCCTTCACAAACTTAATTTTTGTATTCACAACTTGGCTAAGTGGTACAAGACATCTAGCTTTTGGTCTAGAGTGATTTTCTACATGCTTTTCTTACTAAGCTTAATCATTTCTAGCTTTTTATTTAAATTTTTCTTTCATTTGAATATTTTGAAGCCATTGTAGGCTATTAACAGGCTTAATTTTAATATTATTTTATCTCAGGAAATAGGGAGGCTTGAAGTGAGAGAGAGAGATGGGAGAACAATCTGTCAGCAGAATAGACAGAAAACTCATAACATTTATTTATTAAGTTTGCTGTCTTATGGGGTGTGGTTTCTGGTACCCCCCAAATAATTATAATAGTAAAATTGAAAACAACTGACCCTAGACCACCATACCAGATTTAGTAATGATGGAAAAACTTGAAATAGTGTGAGAATTAACAAAATATGGGAAATTGAGCATATGGGGTTGATGCCAATAGACACTCAATGCAGGGTTGCCACAAATCTTCAATCTGTAAAAAACACAGTATTTGTGAAGTATAATAAAACAAAACACAATAACATGAGGTATGCCTGTAAATAAATTCATACCCCACTCTGGCAGAGGTGTGCACTTGTTTTTTTAATCATGAAACATCTAACACACCTCAACACACACACACACACACACACACACACACACACACACACACACACTTTCACATACAGATGTCCAGTCAGTTGGCAATCTGTCTCTCTGATTCTCTGGGGCATTAAGTGGCATTTTTTTGGTTTACTTTCCTACACTCAATGGGAACCATATGTACACTCTGGGTGTAAGAAGGGAATTGAATTCTAACTTCCCAGCTCTGCAAAGTTACATCTCATCTTCTTTACATCAGAATGGACGTTAAAATTCCAGCCCCAGTTCTTAGTGCTTTTAGCAAGCCTAAACCAACAAAAGTTAATTATTCCAACTTTGAGTCATCTTTCTATATTAAACCTTGGATGTTTCCCTTCTTTTTCTCTTCTTTTTAACCTTCCTCTCCTCTCTCTTTTTCTTCTACTTCTTCTCTATCGTTCTCTCCTTCCTTTTATCATACAATTCCTCCTCTTTCTTCTTTAGTTCATCTATTATTGATTTATTTTAATTTAATCTTTCTATATGTGGGTTTGTGGCTGGGTTGGGGAGCTGAAGCATACCAACTCATTCCATCCCATTGTATAAAAAACCTACAGAAAACCTCAAAAATAAAATAAATAATATTTGATTACATTGTTAAAGACAAACTATTTGCCCAAACTAATATTAGAGATTTTTGTCTCCTTTGAATTCCACAATTTATAAATTTTTCCATCATTTAAGTTGGTTTTAAAACTGGTGGGAAGAAATTTTCCACCTCTCAGATATAAACTCAAACACTTAAACATTTCCTCTGTCTTGATCTCCTTTTCTTCCTCTCCATCGCTCCCTCTTTTGATTTAGCTTTTTATTTATTTAGTTAAGGCCACCAAAATCTAATGGCAGTGATGAGGGCAAACAAATCAGCAATGTGCTAAGCCCAGTAAAGCTTTTATTAGCTCTTGACTATTTAATAGGACCTCCAGCTATCAGAGGTACTTGCACTGGACTTGCATCATGGCCAAGAAAGACATATGCAATTAAAATGTTGATTTAAGAAACTATTCACAGACATACAGATTTCTGAATAAATTTTAGTATTGGTTACACAACACTGTAGAAATCAAAAAATCAAAAAATCAAACAGTTAGTATGTGCATGTCCCTGATAATGTTCTCTGATTTTAAGAATTGTGGGAAAAAATGTTATCAAATGGGCCAGTAAAGTTTCCTTTTCCCTGTTTATTTGATCATTATTATAATTCTCTCACATTCTTAGTGGTTTTTAGTCATGACAGATACAAATCATTGATTTTTAGTTTTTTTGCTCTTTTTTTTTTTTTTTTTTTTGGTAGCCTGGAAGGAATGACACAATAAAGCCTTGTTTCTGAATTTGTTTGTATTGCTATAAAGGGATATGCAAGTCTGGGTAATTTCGGAAGAAAAGAGGTTTATTTGGCTCATGGGTCTGTGGGCCGTACAAGAAGCATGGTTCCAGCATCTGCCTCTGGTGAAGGTTTCAGTCTGATTACAACCATGATGAGGGTAAAGCTGGCATGTGCAGAGATCACAGAAATCACATGGTGAAAGAGGAAGCTGTGGGGGTGGGGTGGAGTTGCAAGGCTCTTATTAACAATCAGCTCTTGCAGGAATTAACCGTGTCAGGCTCACTCGCTCCCTCCCCAGGGAAGGAATTAATCTATCCATGAGAGATCTACCTTCATGACCAGGTATTTCTGACTAGGTCGAACCTCGGAAACTGGAGATCACATTTCAACAAAAAGTTTGGGGGATCAAACATCCAAACTATAGCATCTCGTGTCACTCAATATCCCTAACAATTTAAAATAAGAAAGTGAAATATACTTGTCTTAAAAAAAGTAATCTTGTCTGTAGTTTTAAAATATTTAAAAATCAGAAATGCGAATATAGTCCCATAGAAATAATACTCATGGTCGATTGGATTATATACAAGTAAATTAGTCAGATACAATTGATTTGTGATTTTCCTAAAATTTCCTAACTAGAAAAAAAATCACACTTAAATTGTATCTCTCTCTTGGATTTTTATCTCAGAATAGCTGACTGAAATGTTGATTTTTTGATAAGGTCAGTGTTTTTCGAGAATAATATGAGATCATAAATTGCACTTAACAAGTGTCCTAGTGCTAAAGCTTTGAGGAAAATCCCAATATCTTGACCATTATTTATAAACAAAAAGTGGCATGTAGAAGTCAAGGAAACATTATAAAAATGATGCTTTCTTGCTTTTAGCATCTTCAATATAAATTTTTAGCTAGAGGATTCTCAAACATAGAGTTGATATTGATTTGAGGAGTGATAGGGGTAGCAACTGCCTTTATCTAAGAATATACTTCTGTGTTGTATAGTGGAAAAAATGAAAGAGTGGTCCAAGTGATTCATATTTTCAACCCTGGAAAATCTATTGATTATTTCATTTTTCATTGCCAATCTATGGAAAGTGGAAGATTTCTTCCTCATGTTTTTCTCTATCTTGTCAAATGAAAAATGTTATTAAGATTTTTTAAGGAGCCAAAATTATTAAAGAATACAGGGTAGGTTTCTTGAATCACGGTGGATACTTTTATTGAACTGTTGCATGTCAAACATTTAAAAATTGCCTAGTAAATTGTATTATGGTCCAATATCTTTGCTAGTTAATATTGGAAAGTATCTATCAAGGGGTAACATTTAATCCCATTATGATATGTTCATGTTTATTTATGTGTGTGTGTATGAGCGGGTACATGGAATTTTTTTCTTTAATTAGAAGTAAAATCAACGCTAAATTTTCTGGCATGATCTTTAGTTAATATGGTATGTCACACTAAGCCCCTGAAAAAATTTTGAAGCAGAGTTGGAGTTCACGCCTGAAGCTCTCCAATCCATCATGCCTGAAAGACTGCTGAGTTTCACTTTCTTCCCTATCCTTTACAAATGAAAGTATCTAAAGACTTGAATCTATGATGTTGTCCCAAGACTGTGCTTTGGTACAAACCAGAGGAATAAAAGCCAGTAGATAAGGAGAAAGGTTATACTTGGGCTTCAAATGGTAGACTAATTAGAAACTAATCATCAGGTGGAGAAAGAATGGAGTCAGAACAGACCTTTAACATCCAGGTTGGTCCCTACTGGCTGCCAGGTTCCCACTGCAAGTCAAGGATTAGTTCAGTTCAAGACTAGCAGATAAAAACATTTATTCCAAGATGTACAGTTTATGAATGTGAATGTAAGTCATTTTCATTAGTCAACTAAAATTTGAGGAATACAAGTAAGGTTTTTTTAAAAAGCCACTATGAAGAAAGAGTATACATATAATATTGACTGAAAATTCCCTCCTCTCTCCCATTTTCTTCCCATAATTCTAGGATTATCTGAATAATTTTTTTTTTAAGATCTGTTACTTCTGACATTTCTCATGCACTCTGTTGCTGAAAATGTCACTATCACTAGGGCTAACCAAACAGCTTTTTTTTTTTTTTTTTGAGTTGGGGTCTCACTCTGTCACCCAGGAGCGTTTTTTTTTTTTCTTTTTCTTAAAGCACGATTTATTGAGAGGGCAGAAAAGCTCCAACAGTGGGAGAGGGCCCGGGGTGGTTGCCCTAAACAGCATTTTTATTGCCTGCACCAGCCTATGTTTTCAGGCATCATTTGTGTGTATTCATATGCTTATATGCTTGTGTGCATGCATACCTGCATGGTTGTGTGTGCATGGATACGTTTTAAAGGCACAGTCCTCAGAGAGGACCCTGATAAAACATTGCCAGCCATTCTGTAAAGTTCTTTTTATTATTTTTTAGTGGATTGCTGTACTTCTCTCACCTTAGAATTCAAGTGTGTTGTCTTAAGAGCTGAGCTATCTATTATTTTAAGTCATCACAAAGATATGGAATATTATTGTTGCTATCATTTTAATAGATAAAAAAATTGAGGCATAGTACAGATAGACAGTTTGATTAAATTTATCAAACAAAAAAAGAAATGTGAAATCAAAAACCAAACTCTTAAACAATAGGATATCTGCTTAGGGATGACCTTAATAACTAGTCCATTAATCTTATTTGATTATCATATAATAACTTGGATACTCAAGAATGTGTTTGATGTAATTAAGTGTATTAATACCATGAACTACTTAAAAGCTAAAAGAAAGAAAAATATACAATTGATATACGTTAAATGATTGTGCATACATATATGATTTCAATAAATGTTGAATGTGTATTTCATAAAATCTCTGAGTTTTTTCCCATAGCATATTTAAATACAAATAAAATATTCTTCAATAAAATAAACTATTTTTTTTATTTCAGTGATTCCTACCTAATTCACAGAAAAGCAAAAGATATTATTTTTAAAAAATAAGAATTAAAAAAGAAAAATACAATCTTAGCACCATTACTTTTGGGGAAAGTCATTTTAGCTGACTTTTCTATTTGTAAAAACATTTCAAATATTATATTTCTCTGTCTTTATAATAAAAAAATCCAAATATCCCAAACTCTCTAACCAAGCTGCTTGCTGAACTAGCCCACTAACCACAAAACTTTCCAGAAAGCTACACAGCCAAATAAATTCTCTTCTCTTAGTTTAGCCAGAGAAATTGTTTCTATTGTAACTTGTAACACTTCGCTGACACATGTGATACACTACAGTTGTTTCTCCAATTATATAAAAAAGTGTGCTCCACAGATCCCAGGCTGAGCGCTGCCCTGAGATTTAATGTGATGTACAGACTCTCTCCTATAATGCCAAAGCAATCAAACCTTTGCTTACAAACTACTTTCTGGTGTGAACCGGTCACTTCCCGTTCTACTGGAACATGATATAATTTTATTTATTCTCCAGGTTTTACTATTTATACTCAGCTTTAAAAAAACTAATTTTAAAACTGCTATCATTAAGACAAAATATTTAAATAAAATATCCCCAAATAGGGAAAAAAATATGCAAAGGTAATCAACTTCCTACATATAACAGAAACAATTTGAGAATTGACTGTCATGACGTTGACAAAAGAAAATATTATTACACATGGAGGATTAGGATGACTGACTCTATTTTAATAGAACAGATCGATTATTCCCAAGTTATTGCATATTATAGTTTTATTTTAAAAATTTGGAAACTTTCACTGACTTCTAAATGGACAAAGGATCTAATAGACATTTCTCAAAAGGTACACAAAAATATGGTCAACATCTCTAATCATCAGAGAAATGCAAATTAAAGCCACAGTGATATCACTTCACACCTATTTGAATGGATATTATAAAAGAAGAAAAAATAAGTGCTCACAAGGATGTGGAGAAAGTGAACCCTTGTTCACTATGGTTATAGTGTAAATGTACACAGCTGCAAAAGAAAGCAGTGTGAAGATGTCTTAAAAAATGAAAAATAGAACTGCCATGTAATCCAACAATCACAATATTGAGTACATCTATTCAAAGGTCATGAAATCAATATGTCAAAGGGATACCTACACTTGCATGTTCATTTTGGCATTATTCACAATAGACAAGATATGGAATCAACTTAAGTGTCCATTGACAGGTGAACAGATAAAGAAAATGTTGAATATATACACAGTCTTAAAAAGAGAAAGAAATTTTGCCATTTGTGAAAACTTGGATGAATCTTATGACCATTACATTGGGTGAGATAAACCAGGCACAGAAAGATGAACACTGCAGAGTCTCACTTATATATGGAACCTAAAAAAGTTGAACTCACAGAAGTAGAGTATTTAGAGAATGGTTATCAAGAGACTAGGGATAGAGGTGAAGAGATGTTGACTAAGGGATACAAAATTTTAGTTCGATGGGAGGATTAGGTTCGAGAGATCTATTGTACAACATGGTGGCTATAATTAATAACAATGCATTGTATTTTTGAAAATTACTCAGAGAGTAGATTTTACATGTTCTCACCCCAAAATGATAACTCTGTGATGCAATGCATATGTTAATTAATTCATTTTAGCCATATACAGTGTATCAATATTTCAAAACCTTGAGTTCGTTATTTTAACCTCTTCATTTAAAATTTAAATGGAGTAAAAGTTGAAACTCTCTTTTTCGTGATTCCATGCCAACATTTATTTAAATCTATTTTCCAGAGGCAATCACTTTTATCCCTTAGTTACATAGACTTCTTTGCTTTTTACCTAGTAGATGCAAAATAAATATTTTTGAGTAGGAGTGAATTCTATAATTAATGGTGTACATATCGAGGTACACTAATTAGGATACCACTCCCACTAAATTAATTCAGCACTACAAGCTAGATAAATAAAATCTCTACCAATAGATATATCTTTAATGATTACTCTGTAAAACATTGTGACCCATGCAAATATGTTTTATCAGTATTCTTTTCAAATAATTTTTATTGGAACTGATAAACATATTTCTTAGAGTTATATTTCTATACATGCTTAGTACCACAAAATTACTTCTGTCCTGGGTAACCGAACTGTAATTTTCGGAGTTTTTTTTTGCATAGAAGAATGCCTACACTTTTTGATGTGTTAAAATAGTGGAACTCAAAGTGCAGTATGTGTACAACTGTGGTACATAAAGCATTAGTAGGGGTATCCATTGTGAAAAATATATTTTGGTCAACTCAGATACATAATTTTCCAAAATTGATCTGATTGACATGGGCCTGCCTTGAAGGCACATGACATTTTCTTTTCTCCCTTACAAAAATCTTTTCTTCCCCTACTTTATAAAAGACAGGCATATGTATCACCATACTAAAATTTATGTAAGCATCGATACCAAACACAAGGAAAATTCAAAACTTGGTTATTATATTTTAAATTATTTGATCAAAAGTTGCAATACATTTAGATAGCTTTTATAAGTTATATAGTACAAATAATGAAACTAAATATAGAAGATTTCTGTAAAAATATATAGAGCCTTATTGTTAGAGAAAACTAAAATAGATTTCAATTTATGTACATACATACACGTGTATATTTGTTGTTATTATTGCAAAGGCATATGATAGAGCTATAAATTATACTTTAAAAATTATAATATATTGCCCTGAGACAAAATTCTTCAAGGAGAGTGAAATGGAAATAAATATCCAGGAAACAAGCAGAGAAGTAAACTTTCCAATAATAAAGTAAAAATTTCATAATGTATTTTGAAATGAATAGCTATTGGTGTATAATTTCTAAAATTAATTTTCTCAGATTAATATAGAGTTATAGAAACATACTATTTCAAATTATAAAATTTACATCGGAAATTATAATCTTTGTAAGTCATAAAAAATTTAGAAAACTATAAGATTGTGAAAAACTACTTATATATTCAAAATTTTTTCAAGGCAACATGTACAAAATCTTTAAATATCAGCTTTTTTAAATATAGTGGCTGCCCAAAATATCTTTGGTTTATCAAAGCCTCAATTTATTCTAAGTCACTTATAATTAAGAGAGAAGGAGGAATTTAAGTTGTGAACTCATCTCTTTCTATGTAGACTTATTTCTTACCTGGCAGGCAAGCAAGCTAATATGATAAGTGCAGAATATCTTTTAGGTTTCTTGAAGAGAAACACGCAAGCAATTCAAGTATCTTTTATCACTCCAGGTTGACATGTTATTTTAGTTGTTTTTTTTTTATAATTGTTTTGTTTGTTTTAGTTCCCATCTGTTGTAGATATCTAAAACTCATTCAAGGAAAGCTACTCATCTGATCCATAGGAGACCTTTAATTAATTTTTTTGAACAATTCCTAGGGTTTGATCATGCATCCTGTTCCTTTCCTCTGGGCTTGAAAATTTTCCCAATGGATAGAAAAATTCACATCTAGGATAACCAACTAATGTGAATTTGGGGTTTCAGTTTCCTCTGACTTCTCCATCAAACTCATCCTATAAGCATCCCTTTTTGAAGATATTTCTCACAATTCATAGAACATATATTTTTCCTAGTTATAGATTTGCTTCTCATCTGGTTCTTTCTTATTCACCTTTGTAGTAATTTCAATGAAATTTGAGAATGTAGAACTATCCCTAGTCAACATTTCTGACATTTTGCATACAAATGTTTTCAGCTTTCAGGCTTATGTAAAATTTGGCATTTTCTATTTGGCTTATTTTTCTCAATTTGATAAACTAACAACAATATAAATGTCAAATTCTTCCCTTTGTCAGAAGAAGTTTTGGCACATAAAGCAATTGCGTATGCAAATCACTATTGGTAGCATTTTTCTGGTGTACCTACCAAATGACATAAGTGTGACTATTTGAAAGATATGTGAACATGGCAATTTTCAAGTATATATTTAAAGGTACTGTTAATGCTCACTTGAGCTGTAACTGAGTTCCCAAATTGTGGCTTTACTCAGGAGTATGTAACATAATATCTGAATAAAATAAATCTCATGCTGAGAGTGTTCTTGTAAAATGGAGGGTTCTAAAATTCAAAGGTCTCAGGTTATGCAATTTATTCAAATGGAGGTAATTTTGAAAAGTCTGTTTCTAGTTATTCTTTAAATATGCAAATAAGAAAGGTCATTTAATTCATTTATTTTTATTTATGCCATTTCCAGATGGAAATATAACTACTTACTGAATTCATTCTCACTTTCTAGACTTTTGACTTTTTGTCTTTGCTTTTGAAAATAAATTGATGCCTAAGTATTATAAATTGAATTATAACCATTGTAACTTATCGCAGCCCAAGATCATACAAATTTTAAATCTCCATTACTAACGTATTATTGTTAAGTTATTACCTTGTGCAATTTAACTTAAACTTTTTAATGATACTCATATCAAGAAATTCATAAAATTTTAAAGAACAAATCAAAGATGAAGAAAATTATATTTTATACACATTTTACCCTGGATTGAAAAAGACCTCATGACTTTTTGTACTGTTGAAATGAAGTTGCTCTTTTTTTTTTATTGGCTGGTTTATTTAAGAAAACATCTTTTTTTAAAATCAAGGAACAAATATCCAATTTCCACAAGTTGGATAGTCTTATAGATGTTATTCTTATTTTCCAGTAGAGATGAATGCTATACAGAGAATGCTCATAACATAACAAAATTAATGAACTCCTCATATGATATCAACCAAGACAACAGATGATTGAAGAATATTTTGCTACTTGTATTTGTTTTGATTCATACACCCAAGCCTAAACTGAAGGAAGTAGATTGTTCTTATCAGTTAAGGTTCTTTATGACCAATAGAAGAAGTACTACTTCTATTAAATGCATTAAAATCCAAAATTATTGAGTACCCATAAATATCAATGTTAATTCTTATCTATATTTTAAGAATGAGAAATCTGAATATTTGTATCCAGCTTCAGTATTGAATCCTAGCGTATATCTTTCTGCCACTCATGCTTCCCAACCTCATTTATAGCCAGACTTATTGAAAACTGTGTATATTTTCTATCTTTACCTCTTACTTATGCAACATGGAATTCTAACTTTGGTAAAAAAAAAAAAAAAATTTCAAATGTTGAACCAGCCCTGAATCCTGGAAATGAAATCCAGATGGTCATGGTGGATAATCCTTGAGAAGTTTTGTTGGATCTTATTTGCTAGGATCTTGTTGAGAATTTTTGCATCTACATTCATCAAAGTGATTGACCTGTAACTGTCTTTCCTTGTTGGGCCTTTGTCAGGTTTGGGTATCAGTATGATGTTAGCTTCATAAAATGAGTTAGGAAGAATTCCATCATTCTCAATTTCCTGGAATACTTTCAATAAGATTGGTTTCAGCTCCTCCTTGTATGTCTTGTAGCATTCACCCAGGAAGCCATCTGGTCTGGAGACTTTTATTTTTAGCAGGTAGATTTCCTACGACTGAGTTGGATTTCCTAGATTGTTATTGGTCTGTTTAGTATTTCAATTTCTTTCTTTGTTTTTTTGTTTTTTTTTCAACCTTGGGAGGTTGTGTGATGCCAGAAAATTCTCCATTTTCTTTAGATTTTCTAGTTTACTTGCATATAGGTATTCATAATAATATCTGATGACATTGCTGGCACATGCGTATTTATTGCTATACTAGTCACAATGGCAAAGACTTGAAACCAGCCTTGCTACTCATCAAAAGTGGACTGGATAAAGAAAATGTGGTACATATACAGGATGGAGTATTATGTAGCCATAAAGAAGAACATAATCGTGGTCTCGGATGCAGTTGGAGACCATCATGCTAAGTGAACTATCACAGAAACAAAGAACTAAATATCATATGTTCTCACTCTTAAGTGGGTCCTGAACAATAGTCACATTAGCTCAAGGGTGGGAGTCACAGCCACTGGGCACAGCTATGGGAGGGATTAAAGTGCGTGGAGGCATGTGACAACACAAAGGCTACCTGGTTCATTACCAGGGGAGTGAGAACCTCCTAAAAGCCCAAACTTCACCTGTACGCAGCTTACTTGTATAGTTAATCCTCACTTATAACCCACAATTCTACAATAAATAAATAAATTACCAAAAATCTCTATGAAAAAGCTAAAAAATTTCAAAACAAAAATTTTCAAAGTGCCAAAAGGTGGTAGGTCAATTACAGCAAAGAATGAGCAATGTCAAATTGGATGTTGATGATATTGGAGACGGCAATTTTAGTAGACTGGTGAGGGTTTTGGAGGGTAGCTCAGTGAAGCACAAATGGTAAATTTGCTCCAACCACCCTATTTCCCTATAATTCTAAAGCAAATTTCTTCTTGTTTACTCAGTATTGGATCACTATAAGAACAAAAGTCGGTTTGTTCAGTCAAGTAAACAATTAAAGTCAATCCTAGTAGTTTGAGCTAATATGGAGATCCTTTGTTAAATGTATCTTTATCAATAATTTTATCCTGACAGGAAGTATTTTTTTTAATCCCTGCTTTGACATTGTCTGAATATATTCCTATGTTTCATATTTTTACCAATATAATTTTGCAGAATTTTGCAATTGTCTGATTGTTAAGTTTTCTGTTAGACTTTGTGACCCTGCCCTCCACTCCAAGTTAAGCTATAACACCTCATAGATCTGTAGGCAATGGGGAAGTGACTTGAGGACAATACCTTCCATTGCTAAGTAACCCCTTAGGCAAGGTCACTCAAACAAGGGAAGACAAGTCTCATCAGGCACAGATGGACATGCTGCTGCTTTGGGCAGCATCACTCAGCAGGGCTCTAAGGTTCAGGTTCTTAGTCATCCAAATACATTCTCAAATATATGCTACTTTCGTTCCCTGTAGTTCTAGTTATGTGTTTATTTTTTGTTGTTGCTGTTTTGTTTTTAATAGCTGAAGTTTTACATTAGAGACCAAACAAGACCTATTTCACACTAGCAGGTAACATAATGAATTTTAATTTTTGGCTATTTAAGCTAAAAATGTGCTGGGATTCTATGATACAGGAAATACCACCAGAGATAGCTGCCTCTCAATTCGCTGCATTTGTTTTTTGTACTATAAGAAACCACATAAATTTCTCTCTTATCCTGCTGTAGCTATATTTCATAAGTTTTTGTATTCTCATTTTAGTTTTGTGTTAAATATTTTCTATTTTCCAATTTGTATTTTATCTTTTATGATCCCTTTGCCTTATAATTGTTCTGTATACTTAATATTATAGTGTATGTCTAGTGAACAGAACATATGTAATTGATGTTTAATGTAGTTATTTTAGTATTTTACATGATATATTTGGTTGATTTATATGTAATGCAATTAATTATATATTTCATTTTAAAATATGGTCTATTTTATGTTGTGGATTCTACTTATTCTATATTTTTTTCTTAATTTTTATCACTCTGTTTTCTACTCTGATTTATAAAAAAGCATGTTTAACTTATCCAATTTTTAAAATATTGTTTTGCTCCTCTTATATTATACCAGAACCTTAATACATTTTGACTACCATTTCTACTCCTGATTTGTAATACGTTACAGTATATTTGTGTGGTATTGCCCTGATATTCCCCTACAGCTGACTTCTTTCTGTCCCCTCTCTCAGGGAGTGGCCTCTGACCAAGGTTGGTCTCAGAAGGGTATGCATATTCCCAGTAATGAATCATGGGATGCAGGTGTCCAAGCAAAGCTGAAAACAATGTAGTCATCAGGCTTCATCAATGTAATTGTACACACTGTCTAGAAATTTAAATGATTAGCCTGATTGCTTTGATTATAAAACTGCTTGCTGTACTACCCCGAGGCAGGGATTCTTCACCTATCTGGTAACATCGATGACTCCCATAAGTTTTAATAAATCAATATCTTTCCTTGCTGGACTTTGGGGTGACTTCTTTGGAACAGGTAAATAGTATGTGCAAACCCTCTCAGATTTGAAATTACTGCATTACAATTGGTGTTGTTGGCAGGACATTACAATTGGTGTAGCCTACAGGACATTCCAGAGAAATTCACCCGCCCCTTCTCCCCCATTGACTCAACAGAGGTAGAGACTTTGGCAGTGGGAAGAATGTTGCTGCAGGAAATATCAGTATGTTGTTGAAGGAAAAATCAAGTTGAACCACTGGTTCAACATGGTTCGAAGTTGCCAATTCCATAGATAGCTGGGGGCCACTGCGTAAGTACGGGGACTACCCGAATATGCCAGTTGAAGTGCAGGAATTATTAAAAGCAGTTGATGAGAAGAGACACTTCCAGAAGAAAAAAAAACAAAAAACAATATTCAGCTGTAGCAGCTGTGGGATAGTCCCTGCTTTGCACTCTCCAAGTGGCTACTAAACAGGAAATAGCCACTAAGAAATAGGTGCAGAAATTAAGACCAGAAAGAGACACTCGGTGACCTCAGATAGAAAGCAGGGACAGGCTGAATCACCAGCTGAAGCAGACTAGTAACCAGCTGGGCAACTTAGCATGTTGTTGACTATACCTGTATCACTATGGGTGATATTGCAACTCTTAGTGCATTATACACATTCTGGAGCAAACCATTTTGTAGTGAATTTGGCTAATGCTTTCTTTGGTATTAGTATTCATGCAGACTGTCAAGAACAGTTCACGTTCACCTGGGAAGGATGACAATGGACACTCACAGTGCTGCTGGTGGGATACTTGTGCAGTCCTACATTATGTCATGGCATGGTTGGTCAAGATTTGTAAAGTTGGAGGCAGTCTGCATCAGTGTCTCTATTTTATTATATAGACGATATCATCTAAGCTCTGACTCTCTTACAGACCTGGAGCAGGCAGCACACAACTGATTAAATATTGCAAGGGAAAGAACCATCAGCTGTTACTGATGGGATTCAGGTGACCCCTTCCCCCACCCAGCACTGCACAACAGCTGCAAGAACTTTGGGGCATGCTGGGGTATTGGAGGGCTTTTCAAGAGCTTTTGGGCTGGTTGGGATATTGTAGGGCATTTATTTCACATTTAGCACAGATAGATAACCCGTAGAGTAACCCAAAAATGATGCAAATGGGCCTGGACAGAGGAGTGCCAATGGACATTCAGTGCTGCCTAGAGTGCTGTTGGCGTCCCAGGCATTGGGCAGTCTCAACCAATCCCTTCCCTGTGAAGTGGATGCAGATGTTACCCAGGACGGATATGTTCGGGGGCTTTGGCGGCAACAGAGGAAAGCTGAACTTCCTATTGACCTTTGGTCACAGATCTGGAAAGGTGCCAAAGCCCACTGGCTACATCATAAGATCAAACATGCTGGACAGAAAACACTGTGGGAAGTTGAAAAAGCTGAGGGACTCCCCATTAAGTTCTTTGACATAGTGACTACTAGCAATGATTGTTCCACCTGTGCTGAGAGGCACCCACAGAGACTGCCAGCAGAAGGTGGACATATCAAATGGGCCATGATCCCTTGACCCACTGGCAAGTAAACTATATGGTTCCCTTTCCCATGTCAGTCAAGGGGCCTGTCTTGCCCTCATTTGTGTGGTACTATGACAGGATGTCTACAGGCCTTCCCCAGAAAACAGCTACACAGCACTCAACCATCAGAGGACTGTCACAACTCCATCAGCATACGGCACCCCTGAAACCATTGAAAGTGACGGAGGAACCCACTTTGCTGAACATCAAGTGAAGCAGTGGACTGAGCAACTGCATATCGACTGGTAGTTTCATCCACTCTACAACCCCATGGGCACCGGTCTAATGGAAAGATACGATGGCATGATTAAGGGTGTTTTAAAGACAGATAAACATGCATTGTAGGGTTAGATGATCCAATTGCATGAAGCAATCTGCACTCTCAATTAGAAACCCAGCATGGGTCATTTAGCACCCCCAGACATGCTGACAACTATGGGCGATGTCCCTAAAGATGTAAATTCAGACACAGGAATCATTACTGCAACCAAGCTGGAGAAGTGACAATAACCTGTTGCTGCCCACTTCACAAGATATAGTACCTGGAGAGAATACTCTCCATAGGTCCTGGGAAGTTCAATCTAGATCCCATTTGTGCTCCCTGCTTGCTCCATGGGGAGAGGGGATCTTAGCTTAGATTCATTCTATGCATATGGGAAAATGGAAAAATACTGTTAAATGTAATTATCCTGGGAAGTAGACTGGACCCCTAAGCAACTATGTCATACTTAAAACTTAATGCTGTGTATACATGACTGACAATGATCATAATGTGTTTATGGCCCTTAAGGTCATGAATATTGAAATCAGTGCTGTTTCTCAAATTCCTGAAGACCCCATTTCCAAGTAGTTTGGATCACTAAGCTCTTTTTGGCAAAAGGTAATCATAGTTATTATAATCACCGTAGCAATTTTGCTGTTCAGATCCTGTGCCCTTTATTGCATACGTGGAGCATGGATCCATGCTTGACTTGTCTATCCACCTCAGGAAACTTGCAGAAGATCAATGTTATATAAAGATTGTAAGGGTGGATAAAGTCAATGTTGGGGTGGAGTGTGAGTTCTTGTCCAGACATAGACTGTTTTCCCCTACACCTGACTTCTTTCTGTGCCCTCCCTCAGGGAGAAGCCTCTGCCCAAGGCTGGCCTCTGAAAGGTATGTATATTTCCAGTAGTGAGTCATGGGAGGCAGGTGACCAAGCAAAGCTGAAAACAGTGTAGTTGCCATGTTTAATCAATGTAATTGTACAAATCATATAGGAATTTGAAGGATTATTTTGATTACTTTGATTTTAAAACTGCTTGCTAAACTGCCCTGAGGTGTGGAGTCTTCACTGACCTGCTGCCATTGGTGCCTCCAGTAAGTTTTAATGAGCTAATGTCTTTCCCCAAAGTACCTCTCTGTGTCTTCCTTGGAATAGATAAACATTACATGTTTGGAGCTCTCATATTTGGAGCTACCATATTACAATATTTAAAATATATAGTTTAACCTACCAAAGCATTCTTACTCTTCTATCTAGTTATTATTTCTCTATCATTGCCTACATATTTACCATTTTCTTTGATCACCATTCTTTCTTACATCTGAGACCTTCCAAATCTGCTCATTAGAGAACAAACCCTCTAAAGAAATTTCACTTTTTTTTTTTTTTTTTTTGGTCAGGTACTAATTAGACCAGGGCTATTTTTGTATCAATTTAATAGAATGCTTGTGTATGTAAATCCATAGCCATAAATTCTCAGTGATTTTTTTCCACTATTCAGATTTTTGAGAAGCAGATGCTGTGTTGGGTGTCTATATGGTCTAATACCCCAAGATCCATGATTACTAAATATGGCAATCAATCAGTTCAAGACTCACTGTTGCTAGTATCTTTGGTTTTCTATTTTTGTTCTTTATGCTGCATATGTTAGAATTTACTTGTATTCTATTTTGTCCATTTTTTAGCATTTTTTTTGTAGCTTAAAGTGGTTTTGCATATGTCTTCCAAAATAATATAATTTTGCTTCTTAAATTTCAAATTTTCTGGTATGGGAAAAAAGTAGTAGTCCATATTTTCATTCAAATTTCTACTTTTTTTGCTTTATATACTGAGTATATTAAATACTCAGTAACAGAATATGAAGGAAAGGACAATGCAGATCATAGTAATTGGGAGGAAGTTTTAAAAGAACTATGATATTTTCTAGTTTACTATTCTGTTTTCAGTTGTTTTCACACCACACTTACAAAATATATTGCATACTATACATATTTTGTAAGATTGGTTTGCTCTTTTTGAAGCCTATACCGAACTATTTTATCAAAAAAGTAACACAATTAAGTTTCTGATTTGAAACCTAACCTTTAATTTTATAATAACTTTTCACTACAAATTTTTTGAAAATGGAAGATAATAAGTTTTAAATGAAAGCCATTTAACAAATGGGCTTAATGTATCATTCTTTTTCTTAAAAAAGCAGAAACATTTTTTGGCAATGAAAGATACAATTATAATGTTATGTTGGAAACAAGAAAAAAGAAAGTGTCTTGCAAATTATGGAGAAAGAAATTTAAATCCAAAGAATTAGAGCTTCTGGACTTTTCATTTACTCATTAGAGTTTCTGAATATTTATTGGGAATTCCGCACAAAACAAAGCCAAATTTAGTTTTTAAATTGATATGCTATTTTATATGCCATTTTATATTGATGTAGTTTTATATTGATGATCTATTTACACAGTTTTTATTGTGTATTATTTATTTTTCTGCTTTGAGAGCATATAATACTATGTGCTGCATACTATAGCAAGTATTTTTTTTTTTTGAGTTGGAGTCTCACTCTGTCGCCCAGACTGGAGTGCAGTGGTCGCTCCCGGCCACCGCAGCCTCGACCTGCTGGGCTCCGGCGATCCTTCCACCTCCGCCTTCCAAGTAGCTGGAATAACAGGCGTGCCTACCACGCCCGGCTGATTTTTTGATTTATTGTAGAGATGAGGTCTCACTGCCCAGGTGGGACTCGAACCCGCACGCTCAGGCAATCCACTCACCTCAGCCTCCCAAAGGCGTGGGATTACAGGCTGAACCACCAGGCCCGGCTTTATAGCAAGTATTTTATTTTATCTTTGGTGTTTACTATCTGCCTTGCTAACCTCTGCAACTTAACGCTTACAAATAATGTATAATGATCCTTTAATCTTATTTACCTATAGACTATTCCCTAATATAATACTGAGGCTGATACGTGACTTTCAGCCTTGAACACTTGAAATTCTATTTAATTACTTAGCATTACAAATTAAGCATCAATATTAACAAAGTCTCTCCATTTCAATGCCAAACAAAAATTAGATCCATTTGGTAATTTTAAAACATTATTCTACACCACACATTGTCTTTGAAATAAAATATTGTTTGTTTCATTTATTTCCTCTATAGTCATTCTTACTACACATTCAGTTTTCAGTAGAGGATATATGCTACTTACTTGACCTAATTGAAAATATAAGTGTGAACGGATATGGATGCAGTTCAACATAGATTTAATGAACACTCGTTAATTGTAGAAGGGTATCATACAGAATTGCATACCTACATAAATCAGCTAAAATTTCTACCACTAGGGAGCTTTAAAGCTAGTGAGAGAGAATAGAAATATTTAGAGATGTTTGCATAATATAGAAAAGCATAGAGGTGAGTGTGAAATCAGGAAGGCCCCTGGAATAACTTAGTTGTTGAGCAAGTGTATTAAAAACTGATGGCAATTCATTCAACACAGACTTGTTGAGTATAGGCAGAATATATAATTTCTGCTTTCAAGAAGTGTATGATAAAATTGTCTATTTTCTCTATTTATTAATTGAAATAACAATTTAATTGATACAGATATCTGCAATGCTTAGGGAACACAAGGTCCATATCAGAAAGTTTTAAGACTTTGCATTAAAGAGAATAATGGGTTCTCCAGAGAAATGTTTACATATCTGTAAAGTCCCGGGATTAAAAAACACCTGAACTGTCACCCTCCATTAGATTAGACTTTACAACTGATTCTTCACATCCACCTTAACCTTCATCATTGAGATCTTCTCATGGGGAAATTTGACAGTCAATATGATAGCACATAACATAATAAAAACTTGGGGGAGATATAGCTGGATTTAGTTGAACAGTGTCTTTCAGTAAACAGATCAAGGAAGCCAAGGGTGACTTGCTACTTGCTTATGGCATTGTCATTTAATATGGAGATAAACAAAGCTCAGCCTTCTCTGCAAAGCATTATGGTGCTACAATGGTTTTTGCCACAGTGTTTATTCAACAAATCTTAATTAAGCTCCTGCCATAAATTACACACATATGTCACAAATGTATGAACAGATAAAGACACTGCAGCAAAGCGATAACATTGATAAAAGGGAGATTTCCTTTTTGTGAGGCCAATCAGCTTGGCTGCCTCTCTGAGTAAAACTTATGTAAATGGAAGACTCTACAGGTGGGTGTGTAGACAGCCTTTTGATTTCCCCACCTATTGCACATGTGCCATTAACTGGCATAGCCTAAGACCATTTTCTGAAGTGTGGAGTGGTTTTTACATTTTAAAACCTCCATATTTGTAAGATGAAATGAGCAGGACAGAAAAATATCTTTTCTCTAACATGGGTAGAAAATTAATTTATTCATCAACAGCAAGTTCCAAGGTCATTCAGAAGGCAGAGATAAGTGAACTTACGAAATAAATGTAATTGAATGCTAGACAAGATTCAAAAAGTTGGTGAGGACGCTTCTGAAGAGGCAATCAGTATCTAATTAATAATTTGGGTAATATTTAATATTTTGATTACCTTAGTTCCACAGAGTTATGGAATCTTAATAAGGAGATCAAGAAGTACAATGTGTACTATACAATTATAGCTACCAGCACAACATCACATATACACATGCACAAATAAATATTTATTGAAAGAAATTATATAGGAGGATAACTACCTAATGCCATTATTTATTAAACGAAGAAGTGGAAGTGTAAAAAATAAAAACATAAGTTCCTAGCTGGTTTTAATTCTTTTTTTACTGTTCAGGCTCAACTGAAAGCCTTTGAATAACATAGTTAGTAATCAAAAGCTGATTGCAGACTTGATTATTCAAACAATTTAGGGCTTTGTCAATCCTTTTCAAGAACACTTTGATGTGATCATAAAATGCAATTCTACATACAAAGTTAAATATAAATAGGATATGTTTATAGGTATAAAAATATGACAGTATCTTGATCAGGGTGCTATTTACATCAGTGTGTTGCTTTGTGAAAATTAATCAGCTATATGCTTGTGATTTCTGCAGCAGCTTTTTTTTATATGAATGCTAATGCTTCAAAGAAAAGTTTTGTTAAAAATATTATGGTGTTATTTTTTTCTTCATGACTGTAAAATATCCTATAGTTATTGGTGAATAAGACAATATTGAATTCATGAACTATATAGACACACACACACACACATACACACACACACACACACACACACACACACACACACACCCCTCTATGCATAGTCATAAAATGAGAAAAAGCATATATACCTAGAAAATAAGAGGACAGAAATCCAAATATGAAGGATAATGTATATGTTAAAAAAATTTTGATAACGAAACTTTGGAAGCTTCATAAAGTTTTTTTTTTCTTTCTGAAATAGCTTTTTATTAAACAACAAAGCAGAATTGCAACACAATTTAAATGTCTGTAAATTAGGTCACAAAAGGGATGCAAATGTTTGCAGTATTACTATTATATATTCATATAGTTAAAGTCATTTATCAACTCTTACACCAATATATAAGATTATTCCATGATTAAAAGTAGCCCAAATCTAATCACTATAAACTATATTAGTGTATCTCCTTTTCTATGATAACATTTTAGCATAACTTCTGATATTGTTTCTCTTACCAAACGGTATCTACAAATCAGATTTTTAGAAATTGTTAAAGGATGACTAAAACTCTGCAAATCAAGTAGTTGATCTGACAGAAAATTCTAGAAGAACAAGTCAAACAAAATACTAAGCAAGATAATAAATAAGTATATATGTAAAACCCTCCCATTTTATTCACAATTCTGATACTAATGCACTCAAGAGATTTGGCAAAAATTGATCTGCTGGGCATAAATACACCTTGAGACCAAACTCTGTGTAACTGCTCTCCTTCTAGATGTGGCTGACAGAAGGCTAGTCAACCTTACCACCTTCAGATGTATTTCTCAAAAGATCTGCTCTGTGCCAGAGATAATACAAATCTAGTGAAAATATTTGGAGTTGGTTACTACTGTTTACCCAGCACTTTCCCACTCTATTTCTGTTTTTTCCTCAAGATTTCTATTTTAAACCCACACATGACCAGAACTTACATCTATTCAGATAATACAAAAAGTGAGCTCTTTTGTACACAAAAATTTTTATCAACAAATCTTCTTAAGTCAACAATTCAGTTTCAAGGAAATACCTTTAAGCTCATAGCTTCCATCTATTTTCAATTGATTCAGGAGAAACCAGCAATCCTACCTCAATACTAAATAACATAAATGGCAAGCCTTAGCTGAGAAAGTATCTTATTTTGGTTAAGTTTCAACAAAGTTCAGGTTACTGTCAGAGTGATTAACTATTAAAATGACTTTTACAAATGTGAAACCAGTTTTCCCGAGGGGAAGGGAAGTAGGAAGGAGAGACCATGGAGAAAAAGGCACAAGATGGCAGACGGGGACATAAAACTGTGCATTCAGAACATGATTTTGGTCACTTTTTCACAACATGGTGGTTATTGTCTTGTACCAAGTCCGTAAAAAAAAAAGACAGTGCTAAAGTCTACAAATCAAAGCAAATTCAATAAAACACGCATCTTTAAGTTTCATAAATATATGCAATTATAAAGTCTCTACAATACATGTGCACATTTTCATATACTAAAATAATACACAAACTCATGGAAGTCACCTGTTATACTGTTAATTTTGCCCACCTCTGACATTATTTTCATAAATATTCAGTGAATCCACAAACAAAGGTACTGTAACTTTTGGAATCTACCCAAGTTTTAAAGAAAAAAGATCAACAGCATTTCCATAAAACAGAAGGGTTTCAATCCCTTACTTTCTTTTGCTTTTTGTGTCAGTTGTTTGATAAACACTAGAAGCTGACATGAAGTTTTCTATATATTGTCCAAGAACTTGGTTTTCTGATTTTAGCTTCAGATTTTCTTCCTTAACCGCATCTACTCTTGCTGAGAGATCTTCAAGTGTATGTTGGAGTGCCAACACTTGATTAATAAGTTGTATTTTTTCCTATAGTTCCACCTGAGTTTCAGCATCAACTGCATCCATGTCAGCATTCATCATTTTAAGGAGCAAACTTTTGAGCCTTGGATACGCAATCCTTGATGAATGGTCTTCGGTCGGAGGCGCCAGCAGCGGGAGGGATGGGAGGTTGCCTCAGGCCCCAAGACTTGAACCAACAGCCCCCGGCAGCTACTCCCTCTACCTTCAAAAAGTTTTTAATGTAAGCAGAAATTTTTTTTAATGTTATGTCATTGCCTGTTAAGTCATTCTTTTTTTTTTTTCTGTTTTTCTTTTTTTTTTTCAATTGGAGTCTCACTCTGTCGCCCAGACTGGAGTGCAGTGGCCGCTCCCGGCCACCGCAGCCTCGACCTGCTGGGCTACCACGCCCGGCTGATTTTTTTGATTTATTGTAGAGATGAGGTCTCGCTGCCCAGGCGGGTCTCGAACCCGCGGGCTCAGGCAATCCACTCACCTCAGCCTCCCAAAGGCGTGGGATTACAGGCTGAGCCACCGAGTCTGGCTAAGTCATTCTTTTACTTATGTCTACAATTGACTGCCTACTGTTAATATGCATAGTCGTGGGGTTCTTGTTCAATTAAAAGAAAAACCATCTAGTGACATACTGACTTGAAAGTCATGTAACTTGAGCTTTGACCCATGTATATTGCTAAACAGAAGTACAGTCTTGCATCCATCACTTCATATTCCTGGACTATAATTGGGTCATCTATGAAGACTAATTTCTAAAACCTATACCACATACAAATATTTTGTTCTATTCTAAAATCACATAAACCAAAGTTTTAAAATATTGGTAAGAAGAATATTCATTCTTAAATGATTTTTTTGTTAATACACATACACACACAATGTATATTTTTCTAAAGAATTTGATCTTACAAAATGAGGCTGATATGTCATTTAAAAGTTCAGGAATTTCCCACTGGTAACTCTTATGCATATGAAATATCTTTTGAATCATACAGTAACCTTAATCTGTGTTAAACCTACTTCATTTTAAGCTTTATTATAAACTGTCTCCTTTCTTGTCATCTTCTTTAAAGTAAGGGTTTGTTTTTAGTCAATATTGCCCTTGATAATACTTACTACAGTAAGTCTAGGGTTATTTGCTGATTTTCATTTTTTGGTTATTTTTATTCCAAGGATCAGCAAATACTAAATTAAGTTTTAAACTAGGTATAGAACAACCACAAAAATACAGAGACAGATATGTTTATCATTAGTCCACAAAATAATTTGAAACCCACTGGATTATTCCATTTTAGTTTAAGCTTGTTTTTGCTTTTTACTTTTTTTAAAAATATTTTAAACCTAGTTGTATGTCCTATTTTCTGAGTTCATATGTTCTTTTATTTACTCACATTATTTAATGGATAAAAAAATCAATGTTCATTGAAAGAGTTATCATAACTTTGTTTCAATATTCAGATTAAATGTGGTTTCTAATAGTCCACCAATCCAAAAATGTTCACATTCCTTCTACAAGTCTGTTAGTTTAGAACTGGTGAAATCAAAGAGGAAAAGACAAATTCCAAAACTCGTGGAGGCTGACTGGTCCTATAACATTTTGGTCCAGAAAAATCTTCCAAACATAATAGAAATGACATTAGCACAGATAGAACATAAGACTGTTCTAAAGTGGGCCTAACTTGGAAGCCTAATAACTCATAATGGGGAATGTTTTGAATTTACACTTGAAAATGGCAATTGTGCCTAATGAAGCGTACATGACAATATAATTTTATAGCATTGTTCATAGAAGAATGGATCACAACTGATTATAGTTATACTGCAAAATACAACTCTGTTCATAAGCTATAGTCCAGTGCATTCATAGGTCTGTGGGAAGAGATCCAGGAGAATGGACCCAAGTGGACGAGGAAACACAACTACATTCATTAGATGCAAGCTGAGAAAAGAAACCAAGTGATATATTTACACGGATTGTGCAGTTTCCAAATAGTGCAGCTTTGGGTTATGGGCTGGCAATTTTTTTTTCTACCTTTCACTTTATAGGTAGGGATAGAGCACAAAGTCGACTAACCAGAAATTTGCAACCATGATGGTTATATAAAGCATATAGGATGTTACCTTCCTCTTTAGGAAGGGTTTTCTCTGCCAAGGAGAAATTTGACAAAGACATAAATATGTACGACTTCTGTAGGTGCGCATGTGAAACTGTTAATGTTCAGATTTTTTATAAATCTAAAATATTTATTACGTGATGTAAATATTTTTGAATACCTAAGCAATTATCTGACGCCAAAGAGTAAGCCTCAGAAAAAACTTCAAGAAAAATCGTATTTTTATGTCTTTGTCAAATGATTAATAATTTAATTTAATTATCCCCCCTCTACTAACCTATGTGGGGGAACTTCATAGATAAGCCAATTTAGTGACAGGCCAATTTTTTTTAAGTTGTGCATATGTTTGTCTATCTATATTTATATCTAATGTCTACAGAATTAACCTGATTTCTAGAATTGAAATGTGCATGAAAATTGTTGATTCTGCTATAACTTTCTTGACCCTAAGAACAAATATTGACTTTGGAGAATTTTAGGCACTAAGCAGCCTAATGGTTGGGATAGAATTGAATGTTATAGTCCTGAGGTGGTTTTCTGGGACCTTACCATTTGTGTATCTTCCTGATTCTATCTTATCTCAAGAGTGGCCTCACATAGACACTATTGAGTACAGCAAAATAAACAACAAATCATCTTTATATTGATAAAGAAAAGATTCTTCTCAATTCCCCAACCTATACGAATAATAAAGATTCCCTCTTCTTAAGGGTCAACAAGGATTTGAGCTCTAACTAGGTTCATTGACTCTTATTGATGAATTTATTTTGTTATGCTAGCATTTGTAAGCCAATAGGATTTTGAATGAGATATGTAGAACTATGTTTTTGTAAAAAGTCACTAAGCTTTTATCTACATGTTAAAAAATTGTATATTAACTGCAAGATATTGTTTCATATGCTTTCATTTTGGCCTGTATGATCTGTGTCTGTTGATGCATAAGAAAGTGTTTCATTGGGAATGAGCAAAAGCCTACGTTCAATCAGCCTCCATTTCCATATAAAACACTTACAAGGCACTCTCTGTCTTATTAGTTTGTCCTATCTTATATTCCAGTTTTCTCCTTTTTTTAAATCATTGGTTATATTACCCATTCTTACCATATATTAGATGAGATAACTTGCAATACCATATTCAAGTATATACTATTGGATAAAAGAAGTGGCCTCTCTTATTGGACAAAAGTTTGCGTATGTCAAAGCAGTAAAATCTTCCTAGAATCCCTCCTTCCAATGTAGAGTTATATTGAAACTCTAACCTTTGTCCTCTAGAAAATTCAGGAGACAAGGCACTAAACACTCAAAAGACAGATTCCTTAATTGATATGCTGAGGTTTCAAAACATAATTTTTACTCCAAAAGAGTTTTAAAGACTCTGTGACTTCTGTTAAGTTCAGCTCTTCCTTTCATGTTTCTCTTCTTTTACTCAGCTTTATCTACATCATCCACTTATGCTTTTTCTAGTTTTTTTTCCCTGATTCTCTAGTTCTTCTAAATGAGCTATTTTGCTTCAAGATTTTATCATGAAAAAATTATATTGTAAAATTGCTAGACAAAAAGGTGATCTACAGAATTTGAATTAAAACAGATCAAGAGCCAAGTTTAGAAACATAATTAAAGATTTTCCTGTATCTCAGGAAAGTTGCTGCAGAACTCAAGATTTTGTTAGATCTTCTTTGTGCTCAGCTACAGATCTGTACCAACTAGTTCCATTAACTGTTAGTTCCTCAGATGGAAAAGTAATGTTAAATGGCAGCAGGGTGAAAAAGAGTATAGCATTGTACAAGACACTGGCATCTCAGTAATTGCTTAAACATCTATATGCATTTGAACTTTCTTTCAAGGCTAGCTCAAATGTCACCTCTTTTGAGATATCTTACCAGGCTGTTGAATCAGTTGCTCCCTTGTTCTTTCTGTAATACTCTATGTAGTCATAGAACAGTTAAACAGAAAACACCACAAGCTACTGTTGCCAGAAAGGATGCTTAATATCATGCTGAGAACATAAGCCTGCCAAAGCAGCTTTCCAAGACAGAATCTCTTGTTGCATTCTATGCTAATCCTGAAGATGTACTTTCTGCCAAATTACAGAAGAATAAATTCCCACTTCCAATACCACAATAAAGTCAGAAGACACAGCTGGTCAGAGAAAGAACACAAATTCTGGACAACTTAAGAAGAAAAATCTGAGAAAATACCAGTACAGAGACAATTCTTTTAATGATATTTGAATTCTGGTTTTCACATATTCTTAAGAAAGAGAATGAAAAGTTCTTTCTTGAGTCTCTTAAAATATATATATCATTAGACTTACAATAAATGCATAGTAATAACCTAGTAGTCATTGTAAAGTGTGGAATTAGCCAATCTCAAGTTACATGTATGATTCTGCCTGTAAAACTCAAGTTAAAAATTCGCATATTAATTGCAAAGAGATATATGACTTGTTCGGACTTTATATCACTTCTAGGAAGAGTGTGGTATCCAGTTAAAAAAGAATTCTTAGTTCTGTCTCTCCCATCACGTCTTTCACTGGATGTATTAAGTATAAGCATATCACTTCATTATGACACCATTGTGTTATGAGTACACAATGACCTTTCTACTATATTATGTATTCCTAGAAATACAAGTTATATTACATACCTTTACATGTGTGTGTAAGAACTCTTGCCCCAAATTAGGTCAAAGATAGATGCCACTGCCTTGATCCTATAGAGATGGACACGCAAGTTAGGTCATTCGGTCATTGCACCAAGATTTGAGACTTCAGATAGAACATATTTTTCATATTTTATTTCTTTTTTGTGGCTAAAAATGTGTAATTTAAAGCCCAGAGGTAATTATTTGTCATGATGTCCACAAGTTTTTACTGTTTTTTTTAAAAGTCTGTTTCTACAAAATAAAAAACTAAACTGGGGAAAAGAAACAAAAGGAGGCCCAAACTTTACCTGTACAATGACCACATGTATACCTAATCCTGAATGGTACCCCACATCTTAAATAAAATAAAAGAAAATATAAAAGAAAAATATTAAAAAAAAAATAAAACAAGCATAGTAACAGAAAGACAAAATCCTAATAGGGTTATTTTTTTTTTCTTAGCATAAGAATACTTATTAAATGGATGACTTACAAGAAGGATACTGATGAATAAATGTAAAATTTTTCATTCATGATTAATATGTAGCTTTGACATGTATAAGGTTTAAATACAGTTTTAATCTTACAAAAAGTACCTGGCCCTTTCAGATTATATCATAGTGTGGGAAGCACCAGGTGAGGTCTGTCACCAGAAATTCCCAGTTTGCTGATTTCGTTTTGATTTTTCATTCAGTGATTGTACTGCAGCAAGTGAGCATAATTGAATGCAACCTTGAAGTGGTCAGACTCCACCAGAACTTGTATCTTGAATGATTTGCCACTCTTGAATGGAAATTGCGCGTGTCTTTCTTCCCTTCCCCTGGCACCGTGCACCTTGGTATTGCAAACAATGACTCTCTGGTTGTCCTCCTTGAAGCGCGGGTTAAAGTGGAAGACAACATCATCCCCCTTCTTGAAATCTAAGGCAATTTGGTTTGCGTTGGGCTTCACCTGGCCCAGGATGGTGATCAGCATGTGAGGCATGGCTCCCGCAGGCCAAGGCAGCTGGTAAGGCATAGTCAGTAGCCCAGCAAGAACACCAAAGAGGCCAGCAGCAGGGTAGGCTCCCGGAGCACTTGGCTTTGCGGGCGGCGGGTAGTCCCCAGGCCCGCCGGGTTGCCACAGGTGCGGGTGATCCGGGATAAGCTCCTGGATTTGTTATTGAGCCAGGGTAGGCAGCCGGGGGCGCCTGTCCAGGGTAGGGCCCAGGAGGAACCTGTGCAGAGTAGGCCCCGGGATAAGGATGGGCCCCTGGGTAGACTCTGCCCCAGCAGGCTGGTTCCCAAACTGACCAGGACATCCTTGAGGGTTTGGGTTTCCAGGCCCAGATAACGCTTCGTTAAGTGAAAAACTGCTCTTTTCCCAACTTAGCGATGGTGTTCTCTGGGGTGCCTGGCAAGGCAATGAGCTAGGGTTATTTTTAAGAACCATATCATTGCTATCTTTGGATTTCAGGAGACTCCTAAAATTATTTTACATTAGTTTGAGATGCGTTTCTGCTATTTGTAGTCAAAAGATTTTTAAACAATATGGGAGGTAGATAGGGAGAAATAGAAAAGTGTTTCCAATTAGAATTTTCCAGGTTGTAAATATGTCTTCTTCACACTGGTTTGTTTAAAAAAGCATCTAACTGGGAAATGAACGAGAATCTCATGGAAATGCAAGACAGGAAACTTAAACCTTATAAGAACTAGGACAAGAATTATCATCAGGCGGGCCTCTCTCAATGGCATAATTTCACATGGCACCTGTGTTTTTTTATGCACATCTATTCCATTTTCCCCCTTTGACCAACTTGTTTTTTCTTTTGTTTACTATTTATGTCCCTGCTCTACTAAATCACTAGGTTGTATGTGGATTACTAAGTCACTGAATTACTCTTATGGTACCTAGGATGAAAATAACTAACACAAAAATAGCTAACTCATAGGGCACTTATTTTCCTGTCTACCCATACAGTTTGAACACTGGAAGATGACTGAAGCTCCTTCAATCATCCAGTCCATCAGAGATGCTAAATCAGAAGCTAGTTGTGTGAAAGAATGGGGACCATGAGCAATCCAACTGTGTGAGGGTACTAGGAGCAGTAGCCTTTAAGTCTCATATCCAGCAGTAGCAGTTCCAGTGACAGCATCCAATCATGGATAGCATTGATGGGACAAAATGTGCTATCTGTGCCTCACAAGGGTGATAGTGGCGGCTTCATGGCTCCACTCTCCCACTTAATTAAAAAGTCCTCTAATCTGGATCCTTTGATCTTGGTCTACCAAGCTCCCTAAACAGCTATGAGCTGCGTGGTCTGGTAAGAATGTTTTTTTTTGTTTGTTTGTTTTTTTTGAGTGGGACTCTTACTCTGTCACCCAGGCTAGATGCAGTGGCATGACGATCACGCCTCACCACTTGGCCTCCATGTCTCAGGCTATCCTTCAACCTCAGCCTCCTGAGTAGCTAGGACTATAGGTATGCACCACTAATTTTTTGATTTTTTTGTAGAGATGAGGTCTTGCTATATTACCCAAACTGGCTTCAAACTCCTGGACTCAAGTTATCCTCCTGCCTCCCACCTTGGCCTCCCAATGTGCTGGGATTACAGGAATGAGCCGCTGTTCCCAGCCAAGAATTTTAAAAAATTATCCAGAGGTAGTTTTTTTTTTAATTTGTAACTCATAATGCTTATTATTGCTAGTATCTCTAACCCAGGGATAGGCAAATTTTTTCTGTAAAAGGCCAGATAGTAAATATTTTAGGCTTTCCTGGCCACATGCAAGCATATTCTTTGTCATTGTCTATTTTGCTGTGTTATGTTACAACTCATAGCTCACAGGCTGTAGAAAAACAATTTGTTGCAGTTTGCAAATCCCTGGTCTAAGCTTTTAGTGCAATTGCTCCTTACCTCAGTCTCAATTCCAGCATACAGAGAAATCTATTTGGTGTTATTAGTCTTCCTGAGGCAAGCTGTTCCTAAAGATAGCTTCACAATATGCTTTTGTAGCCAGTTGACCTTCCCTTAGGAAGCAGAGAAAGAACTACAAAGACAAGAGTTACTGCTGGCATTAGTACACTACACAGAGAAAATATTTGGGCTTTGCCAGTCTGACTACCTTGAATCCTCCAAGCCAAGCCTATTCTGGAGCCACATGAACCAAGTGAAGCCTACAGTTCTCAAACACATGACTGGGCTGTAAGGGCATAAGTGGAGGAACCACTGATAAACAGTTTGCATGTGCTTATTATATATTTTTAAACAAATGAACTAACCTCAACTAGTCTGCTTAGCCTTTACTTCTAGTACATTCCAGTGGATGTGAAAGGAAGCCTGGATTGGCTTCTGGAATGGTGTCTAACCTCTGCATAGACTTGATACAAGCCAGGAGAAGCCATCTACGTCTTCCAAATACAAAACATAAATACAAAACCCAAATAAACAAACCCCAAATAAACAAATAAGCAAAACCCAAACAAACAAACAAACAAGCAAAAGTGCAAAACCCAAATAAACAAACAAGCAAAAGTACAAGCAAACCTCAGAGGAGGTTTTAGACTCTAGCTTCCTTTTGCTAATCTCTTGTTCTTTCCTCATCTCCTAGTCCAAGTTGTCTCAATCTTTGGTCATCTACTACCAGGTGGTTCTGGGTTTTGAATACAGGGAATACCACCCAGCTATTGTCCCTTAGTAGGGCTGTGGGCAGAGTGTTCAATGGGCCTGGCTAGTTATATTTATGGGAAGAAAGACATTGAGAAAGAGAAGGATTTTAGCAAGGGAATATCATGGTGATCAATATGAAATTAACCCTTTTACTAAATTACAACTTCAAATCCCTGTTGATTTCATGATGTTTCATTTACTTCATTTTTGTTCACTGATTTTGGTGCTACGTGAGTGCAACAGAAAATAAACAGGCATGGCTGTTGACCTAACTTTTGAATTGGTAGGATTTTAGACCATAAGCCCATCCCACTTAGAGAGATTTAATTAAGCCCAGTCAGACCATGGTGGAAAAGTGCAACTTGAAATAGTAAATACTGTAATTAGTTAGTTCACTGACATTAAGTTATATTTGATTTTGTATTGCAAATTATAGCTCCTCTTTTGTTTTGTAAATGAATAGGGAAGAGTATTTTATAGTTAGCCAAGAGTCAAGAAGGAAACAGGATTGATTGTCCATTGTGAGAATCTGCAAGTCGTCTCTATGGTTTTTTGCTACTGAAAATATTTGTTTTATTTTTTTTTAATTTTCCCCAGCAATAGACCTGTCTAATGTGAACAACTTTATGCCATCTCCTGTCAGTATTAATGCTAAATTAGAGAGTAATTTGCTTTCAGGTGTTTAAAAATTGGACACAGGAGGTCTTTAATTACCAGCTCAATCATTCACATTTGATTATTATAGTTTTCCCTGAATGAGACTTGATTTAACTAGGTTTTAGTCATTTAATAGGAATGCTGAAATTTTACACATGGATAATTTTGATTTTCAGTAATTTTAAAACTTTACAGTTACCATGAAAACTCGCAATAATGCCCAGCCAGTTTTCAGAAGAATCTTCAGGGTTTGAGGAGTGAAGTTAAAATTATGAAAAGTATAAATAGTAAAATGATTCTTTCTATTTGAATAGTAAAATTTTAAATCTGATACTCTTTCTTCAAATGTCTTGGGATACAATGAAAAAAAAATCTTAAAGCAACAGGATTTAGTCCAGAAACTTGACTATAAGCATACCATAAATTTTTAACTTAAGGGGAAGAATATAAATTAGGCATATTCATATCTGAGGCTGTTGAAAGGAAGTAGTTGAAAACTTGTTTGTCCAGGTTCAAATCCTGGCTTTGCCACTTAGTAGCTGTGGAATTTGGTACTAAAAACATTGTGGATGAGTTTAAGCAAGGCCAAAATTTGGCCAGTTAATATGAGGAGAAAAATTATGCTTTGACAAATGCTTAAGTGATTTCAAAGTATTTACTAGGACCAGCGTTTAGAATGATTAAGACATGACTTAGAGTTGGCTCTGGCTCTTGAGTGACTAACTGAACGTATTTACCAATGTGAACTGCCATCACAAAATACCACAGACTGTGTGCCTTAAATGTATTTTCTCACAGTTCCAGTAGCTGGAGGTCTGAGATCAAGATGCCAACAGATTTAGTTTCTCCTCTCTCCTTGGCTTCAGACAAGCCTTTTCTTAGCCTTTTCTCTGGGTACATGCATCTCTGGTGTCTCTCTCTCTCTCTCTCTTAAAAGTACATCAATTATATTGGATTAGGGCCCTCATTTAACTTAAATTACTACTCTAATTTACCACCATGATGGCCTTTTCCCAATACAGCCACATTGGGCCTTAGAGCCTCAAGAGTTTAATTTGAGAGCATAAGTTCATAATAGTGACTTTGACTGAGTTTCTTTAACTTCTCTGTGTCTCCTCTTCATCTTGATAAGATAAATACAGTTATTGTGGCTATAACAGGAAATAATAGTCTTATATCTGGAGGTAATGGTAAATGACCCTGCACACTAGTGGCCCTTCAGCCTGGTCATAGTTTTCATTCAAAGAGCTACCATACAGCAAACCTAAAATGGCAAGTTGAACAGACCTTAGATATCACCAACTTCCGGTGGACTTATTGTCTCAAACAACATAATTTAAAATGCTTTACAACATAATAAATGAATTAAAATAAAGTTTGAAAATGCAAAAAAAGTATGTTCCATATTATGATTATAACATTTCCTCTTGGCTCACCAATCTTTTGATTGTAAATATGAAATGAAAAATTTTATGAAAATATACCAAAAAACAGAATTATCTTTTGGAGGACAGGCCCTTTGTAGTACACTCAGAATTTATTCCTGTGAATCAAATGGTCAATCAACATTTTTTTTTTTTTTGAGTTGGAGTCTCACTCTGTCGCCCAGACTGGAGTGCAGTGGCCGCTCCCAGCCACCGCAGCCTCGAACTGCTGGGCTCCGGTGATCCTTCCGCCTCAGCCTTCCAAGTAGCCGGAATTACAGGCATGCGCTACCACGCCTGGCTGATTTTTTGATTTATTGTAGAGATGAGGTCTCGCTGCCCAGGCAGGTCTCGAACCCGCGGGCTCAGGCAATCCACTCACCTCAGCCTCCCAAAGGCGCGGGATTACAGGCTGAGCCACCGAGCCCGGCTCAATCAACATTTTTATCTGTAAGTTTTGAGAAGGTGGCATCACAATTTTTGGAAGAAACGTCCCGACTTGTGGCAAACAGGTGACTGGTTCTTCCACCATGACAGCGTACCTGCCCACACCATGCTGAGTGTTCAGCAGTTTTTGACCAAAAATTGCTTGACCTCCATGCCTCACCCTCTCTATTCACCATATCTCACCACGAGCGACTATTTTTTGTTTTCCTGGAGGGAAAAAGTGCTCCAGGGAAAAGTTTTGCCAATGTGGAACAGGTGAAATAAAAAACAAACAAACAAACAAACAAAAAGGACGAAGCACTACAAGACATCAAAAGTGGCAAATTCAAACCATTTTGAGCAGTGGAAAAAGTGCCTCGATATGTGTATTACATCAAACAGTGGGTACTTTGAAGGTAATTGAAGTTTAAACATGCAATAATAAATACACAATTTTTTATAAACAAATTCTGAGGTTTTTTGGGGTCCCCCTCATATGGCAAGTCAGCATTTATGTGTTGTAGTATCAAATAAAACACTGCAAATACTTTTGTATTATTCAGATAATGTTTATTGCAATCACTAATAAAAAAATGTGTCTTAAGATGTGTTGTTAAAAGTGTTTTAATATAGATGGTATTATATATTGGGTTAAATACCCATGTTTACATTTTAATCAGTAAACTTCAATGTAAAAAAATAAAATAATGTAAATTTTCTAGTAGAGGGGCTATGACTACTGAGAGTCTAGTTAATACTATTTATTACTAATGTTATTATTTTCAGTTCATGCTACAATATAACCAGATGTAGGCAAAATCTTTCAATGTTCTTTACCAAATCACTATCCTCATTTAAATACTCATATGAGTGTCAATAAATTCAAAATATTTTTTAAAAATACTTCAACAAATTTAAAATGTAACTATGTCAGGCTTTGAGGGCCTATGATTTTCTCGGAAATTTGTGCAGTTCCTCAGCATCTGAGAAGTTAAATAGCTCAAGCAAACTCCAAGTACCCTAACTGTGTTATGTCATTTGCTTAATCCAGTGGAATTTAAGATTTATATATAACCCCTAAAGGATTTTAAAAAGTCAGATATCCTCTTACTGATTTTTAAGGCATTATCTTAACATTTTTATTTTCAGCTTAAAAAGGTACAAAGCATATAGTTTCTAGTGTAATGTAAATAGTTTTCTATTTTTTTCAAACTAATGTTTGCTATTCTATAGCGCATTCATGATTTTATTTTAATCTAATATTGTGCTCATGTGTTTACTGATCACTTTATTATAGCTCTCTGTAATAATTATATATGTAGCCTATGCATATGTATACATATATAATCAGATATGTATATAGATAGATAAAGATAGATAAATGTTTATCCCTATACATTAAAGACAAAGAGATCATATTTAAAAGGTTTTTGTGACTAAAAATCTTTAAATCTCTTTAAATATCTTTAGTATTGTATCAATAGTATAAAATTAGTTAAAGTAGCATATTTTATAAATTGTATTAAATAGTTATTAAGCACTAAAGTCTACTAATTTTGTTAGTAATGCATTTCTTTTTTTTTTGAGTTGGAGTCTCATTCTGTCACCCAGACTGGAGTGCAGTGGCACACTACCAGCCACTGCATCCTTGACCTACTGGGCTTCAGCTGTCCTTCTGCCTAAGTCTTCCAAGTAGCCAGAACTACAGGTGCGCCCTACCACTCCCGGCTGATTCCTTATTTATTGTAGAGACGAGTTCTCGCCAAGTTTCCCAGGCGGATCTCAAATCTGCGGGCACAGGCAATCCACTCGCCTCGACCTCCCAAAGTGCTGGGATTACAGACTGAGCCACCGAGCCCGGTCAGTAATGCATTTCTTAATGAGATGGATTATTTTTCCTCAGGTAATATCTGTATCTTGGATGAATATTATTTATTGCTCATATTAGAGCTTGTAGGTCATCAATTATACTTATATTTCACATTTTTATAAATGAAAGCATCAAAAGCTTATTCACATAAATTTTGTTTGACTAAATATAATACAAATGATATGCGAAATATCAGACATCACAATTTACTTTTAATAAAATAATCTAGGAGTTTGAAATTCCATTTCATCCTCCCTCGTTCTTGTTGAAAATATCAACTTACAAAAATAAAATTTTCTGGAAGTTATTATTTACCTTGTTAATTTCCACAAGGTGTACAACAAAAAAGAAAAAGTAATGATGATTAATTATATTCATTACTTTTTTTACTTAGAGGCATCTTAAGGCATCTTATTTGATCCTACACAGAAATCTTTGGGATCACCCAGTACTTTAATATCCATTTGAACTTCAGACGCAGACAAGATGTTGATGATGAAGAGGAGAGTCTCTATTCTCTCGGTGAAAATGATCACATGAGGAGCAGACAGATATTTCTAAGCAGACTTTAAAACACTTTCAGATATTTGATATCGGTGAAATATACAAAGTCCCAATGCCTTCTCCTCTTTGGTCTCTGAATAAACGATACTACCACTGTCTTTAATATGCTTTGCCAATACTCTTTTAGTTGGTTTTTGCAACTTTTCTCTACAGAACCAAACCATTAAGTTTTTGATTACTTAGGAGGAAGTTCTCATTACAGTTGCCAAAGAATGATATATCTGAATTCATGGTATTATAATTTGTGGAAAAAATATTCTATTTTTAATGTAATGTTTTACCAGTAATAGAAATATTTATAAGACAGGAAAGACACAAGGCCTATTGTGAGTTTATGGCACCTTGATTAATGGAGAATTCTCCAACACTTATATTTGAACTGTTTGGAGACCAGAGATTTGTACAATCCAAGGCAATGCACATTAGTAAGATTTGAGAATGCTCAGAGTTATATTTTTATAAAAGACAAAAAGGGCTATTTTGAAACAGAAATGAGGAGAGGAGAAGGGGTAAGATACCACAAACACAGGTGTAGTCTCAATTTTAAGTTTTTAGAAAAAGAAAACAAATGGAAATTAAAGATTCAAAAGGCCTTTTCTCAAAATTATCCATGCCCACACACCACTTGGAAAATTTTAACCTATCCCTTAGGATATGCATACCACATTTTGCAGATCATAGCTTTAATAAAGCTATAAATGAGGCTATGGAAGAAAGTGCACAGATTTTACAATCACTATGACTTCTTTTTGAACTCTGGATCTGTGATTAAATAGTCTTGTTGGTTCCTAAATATCCCCAAGTTTCAGTTATTTTATTTTTTTAATCTATAAAAGGGAGATATCGATACATAGGATTATGTGAGATTTGGGGCAATAATATGTGTGAAATGCCTAGCATAATGTCTAGTAAGTAATTGGTGCTCAAGGATGTTGGTTTTATCTTTTCTCCCCCCTAAAACAAAGAATAATTTATTTCCCCTTCTAATCACTCCTACCTATGCTTGTAAAACAAAGACTTTATCGAATACTTAAATTCGCCAATCATTTCTTTTTATATAAAAATATTGAATTCCTACAATGTGCAAGTCATTGCAATCTACATATGCTCCAAGGTCTAGATTATTAAAATAATTTTATAGTGTGATTTTTTTGTACATATAGAATGTAAATTTTGTGTTTATATGTAAAAGTTTCTATAGGAAAAAATAGCATGATCATGCATAGGATAGTATTGTCAGCCAGATTATTACATTCTTTCTATTGATATTGTTTCATATGGGAGGCAAATCAAGAGTTCTTGCTAAGCATGGAGTGAGACAACGAGGAAGGTGAGTTGCATTAAAGCATTGCTTAGTGACATCAAGTAAAGATATCCTGATGCCTCTTTCTTGCAACAGTGATGATCTATCCTGTGGGGTGACAAATGCTCAAGGCCTTGTCACTTAAACATCATGCTCTCTATATATATTCAAGATAAAATTGAAGGTGAACTTTATCCCCATTGGGCAGTATTTGAATGAAAATCATACTATTTTCCCCTAAGTTTTGTGGGATGACCAATTAGTGTGTGTATATATATATATATTCTTTTTATTTAGTCATATTTTATAGAAAGGCCATTTGAACCCTGTTGATTTAAGAGCCATTCATCGGCCGGGCTCAGTGGCTCAGCCTGTAATCCCACGCTTTGGGAGGCCGAGGTGAGTGGATTGCCCGAGTCCGCGGGTTCAAGACCCGCCTGGGCAAATTGGTAAGACCTCATCTCTACAATAAAAATTTAAAAATTAGCTGGGCGTGATAGCGCGCGCCTGTAGTTCCAGCTACTTGGAAGGCTGAGGCGGAAGGATCACCGAAGCCCAGCAGGTCGAGGCTGTGGTGGCCGGGAGTGGCCACTGCACTCCAGTCTGGGTGACAGAGTGAGACTCCAACTCAAACAAACAAACAAACAAACAAACAAAAGGGAGCCATTCATCTACCAGGTAATAGAAATAGAGAAATAGCATTTGGTAAGTTGTTAATTGATTTTCATAATTTAACTATCAGTGTAAAAATCTCAATTCCCTTATCCCCAACTTCACTATTTTCCCCATCAAGCAGAAACAATAGAAGTTAAACAAAGAAGACTATGTACACCCTAATGTAACCAAATAAAAGAAGGTCAAGTCCTTGTCAGTAAAAGTTGTAGTGACTATATATCATGTATTCATGTATGCAACAATTCTTTTGAGAATGTTGCTGAACAAAAACAATTTATCTGATTTATCTGATTTTGCCCGAAGGTATTATTTTCTTTCCTGTTTATTATGGTCGACTTAAATGATTACCTGCTGAGTTCATATCCTATTTTGTAAAGACTAAATCAAGAAAGTCATGTCCATCTATAATGCACTTAACAATATTAACAAAACATAAATTAAGAAATTAAGAATAAAATATATTCAAAAACGATAAGAAAGGGGGGAAAAGGAAGAAAAAAGAGTCAAATAACCTTCCAAATGATAACATGCCTTCAGAAAAAAAGTAATTTATTTTTATTAATCAATATTTTTTATTATGGTTTTGTGGGGTACAGTTAAGGGTTAGGTGTACAATTACGTTTCATTCAGGCACCCTGTTGATAAGAGGTGTTTCCCTATCCCCAGACAGATATTTGATACTATTAACCCATCCCCCTTCCCCCCCATAGTTTCTCAGTACCGTCAGTCATTTTCTTATAGTATTACATTGGATGTTCAAGGTCCATTATATGAGTGAGAACATGTGATACTCGGATCTTTGTTTCTGTGAGAGGTCACTCAGTATTATAGATTCTAGTTCCATCCAGGTTGCTGCAAAATTCTTGATTTTGTTCTTTTTTATGACTGTGTAGTATTCCATCGTGTATATGTACCACATTTTTTTAATCCAGTCCTCTTTTGATGGGCAGCATGACTGTTTCCAAGTTCTTGCTATTGTGAACAATGCTGCGATAAACATACGTGTGCAGGTATCTTTTTTATAAAGTGATTTGAGTTCTTCAGGGTATATTCCCAGTAGGGGGATTGTGGGGTCATATGGAAGGTCGATTTTTAGAGCTTTTAGGAATTGCCACACTGCTTTTCGCAGAGGTTGCACTAGTTTACACTCCCACCAACAGTGGAGAAGTGTTCCCTTTTCACCACACCCTCTCCAGCAGCTGTTATTTTTTGAGTTGTTGATAATTGCCATTCTGACTGGAGTTAGGTGGTATCTTGGTGTGGTTTTGATTTGCATCTCCCTGATGATTAGTGAGGGTGAGCAGTTCTTCATGTGTTTGTTGCTGCTTGAATGTCTTCTTTTGTAAAGTGTCTGTTCATATCTTTTGCCCATTTTATAATGGGGATGTTTTTTTTTTTTCCGGTACGTTTCAGTTTCTGGTAGATCCAGGACGTTAAGTCTTTGTCAGACCTAGAGTTGGCAAATACTTTTTCCCAGTCTGTAGGCTGTCTCCCTGCTCTCTTGATGGTTTCTTTGACTTTGCAGAAGTTTGTCAGCTTAATAAGGTCCCACATGTCTATCTTCTCTCTTATGAACTGTGGGTTTCAGGTTTTGTTCAGGAATTGGATGCCAGTTCCGATTTCCATGAGGGTATTTCCTTCCTTTTCTACGGTTCTTATGGTTTGAGGTTTTACATTTAGGTCTCTGATCCATTTGGAGTTAACCTTTGTGCATGGGGATAGATAGGGGTCCTGTTTCAATCTTCTGCATGTGACCAGCCAATTTTCCCAGCACCATTTACTGAATAGGTTCTCCTCTCCTCAGTGGTAGGTGATGGGGGCTTTGTTGAAGATGAGTTGGTTGAGAAATTGAGGTTTTGCTTCTGGAATCTCAATTCTATTCCATTGATCTATATGCCTGTTCCTATACCAATTCCAAGCTGTTTTGATAATTGTAGCTTTATAATAAAGTTTGAAGTCTGGTAATGTGATACCACCTGCTTTGTTTTTTTTTTTTTTGCTGAGGATTGTTCTGGCTATTCTTGGACGTTTGTGGTTCCATATGAATTCCTGTGTTGTTTTTTCTAGGTCTGAGAAGAATGTTGCTGGTAATTTGATGGGTATTGCATTGAATTTGTAGATTGCCTTAGGTAAGATGGACATCTTCACAATGTTGATTCTTCCAAGCCATGAGCATGGGATATTTTTCCACTTGTTTCTGTCATCTTTGATTTCTTTGAGCAGTGTTTTGTAATTTTCATTGTAAAGGTCTTTCATGTCTCTGGTTAGGAAGATGCCAAGATATTTCATTTTTTGTGGCTATTGTGAATGGAATTGTGTTTTTTATTTGGGTTTCTGTTTGTTTATTATTGGTGTGGAGAAATGCAATTGTCTTTTGTACATTTATTTTGTATCCTGAGACTTTGCCAAAGGCCTTTATCAATGTAAGGAGGCTTTTGACAGATTCTCTTGGGTTTTCAAGGTACACAATCATATCATCTGCAAAGAGAGATAACTTGACTTCCTTTTTTCCTGTTTGGATACCTCTGATTGCCTCCTCTTCTCTGATTACTCTAGCCAGGACTTCCAATACTATGTTGAACAGGAGGGATGAGAGTGGGCATCCTTGTCTAGTTCCAGTTTTCAGGGGAATTGGTTCCAATTTTTGTCCATTTAAGAGTATGCTTGCTGTGGGTTTCTAGTAGATGGCTTTTACTATTTTGAGGTATGTTCCCCATATGCCTAGATGTTCAAGGGTTTTTATCAAGAAGGGGTGCTGGATTTTATCAAAAGCTTTTTCTGCATCTAATGATATGATCATGTGGTTTTTGTTTTGACATCTGTTGATGTGTTTAATTACATTTATGGTTTTACGAATGTTGATTAGGCTTGCATCCCAGGGATGAAGCCTACTTGGTCATGGTGGATGATTTTTGAGATGTATTGCTGAATCCGGTTTGCTAGGATCTTGTTGAGAATTTTAGCATCTATGTTCATCAAAGATATTGGCCTGTAGTTCTCTTTCTTTGTTGGATCTTTACCTGGTTTGGGTATCAATGTGATGTTGGCTTCGTAAAATGATTTGGGCAGAGTTCCATCTTTTTCAATCTCCTGAAATACCTTCAGTAGGATTGGTATCAGTTCCTCCTTAATTGTCTTGTAGAATTCTGCTGGAAAGCCATCTTGACCAGGGTTTTTTTTTTTTTTGTAGGAAGTTTTCTTATTACGTAGTCGATTTCCTTGATTGTTATTGGTCTATTTAGGTCTCAATTTCTTCTTGTTTCAACCTAGGTAGATTGTGTGATGACAGAAAGTCCTCCATTTCCTTAAGGTTTTCAAGTTTGTTTCCATACAAGTGTACATAGTAGTCTCTAATGATCTTTCAGGGTCAGATGTGACTTCATCTTTTGTTTTTCTGATTGTGCTTATTTGATTTTTTTCTCATTTTTTCTTGGTCAGTCTAGCTAGGGGACCATCGATCTTTTTTACCTTTCAAAGAACCAGCTTTTTGTTTCATTGATTTTTTTGTATTATCTTTTTGTCTTCTATATCCTGGATTTGGGCTTTTATTTTGGTGATCTGGATTCTTCTGCTGAAATTAGGGTTTTTGTGGTCTTGCTTTTCCAGCTTCTTTAGGTGGCTTGTTAGGTTGTGAATTTGTGTTCCTTCCATTTTCTTCATGTGTGTTTGTAGGGATATAAATTCTCCTCTTACTACTGCTTTCAGGGCATCCCAGAGATTTTGGTAAGATGTTTCTTCATTTTCATTTGTTTCCAGGTATCTTTTGATCTCTGTTTTGATTTCATCATTGACCCAGGAGTTGTTTAGCATCATGCTGTTTAGTGTCCATGTCTTTGTGGGTTTTGGGAGGACCTTGTTGGTGTCAAAGTTTATTTTTATTCCACTGTGGTCCAAGAAGGTGCATGGTAGAATTTTGGTCCTTTTAAATTTGCTTATGCTTGATTTATGGCCGAGTATGTGGTTGATCTTAGAATATGTTCCATATGGTGATGAGTAGAATATGTATTCTGTGGTCTTTGGATGGAGTGTTCTGTAGGTATCAATTAAGTCCATTTGATCCAAAGTCACATTGAGGGGTAAATGGATTGATTTTACTTCTGTTTGTTCAGTCTCCTATTCTTTATGTATGCCCTCTTACTTTGTTCAATTCTGGAGTTGCACTGTAGGTTGGGGGTGGTCCTTTTTGCTGTTTTGAGATTTACTTAAGGGGGGAGCTGTGATTCAAAATCTATCTGCAGGTCATGGTATTCACTGACAGGTGTGTGGATAATGTGGAACCCACTTCCCACTGCCTTGGAATCTGTCCGTGCAGTGGGGCTGTAGGTTTACTCCCTGAAATAAAATGTGGTTAGCAGAGGGGAGAGAATAGAGCAGATAGTGGGTTGAAGAGGGGAGTGGAGAGATAAAGGAGTAAGGGGGGAAACAAACGATTGTGCCAACAAATAGAGAGAGAGGACTATACTGAAACAGATAAAAACAATAGACCGCAGCTGTAGATGAACCAACTCTCATACAAAAAATAAAAAATAAAAATAAAACATATAGTGATGCTAACATACATGCTAACCAACCACCTTATTAGTGTGCTGTTTCTCTATACAAAGATATGGTTTACAGAGAGAAGAGAAGAAAAGGAAGAGGAAAAAAGAAAAAAAGAAACAATACAGTAGGAATAGAATTAAGTCATTAAATTAATAGGATCAATGAAGCACACTCTGAGACATTTCGTTTAAGTCCAATGTCCTTTCAGGTCTGATTTCTAGTTTTCTTTTCAAGCTGGTAAATCAGTTTACAGTTAGGGTCAGTTGACCCAGGTCTGCTGTGAAGGACAGTTCAGATTACCCTCTGTTCACCACTCTGGTCTATGTCTTTATCAAGCTTGTTTCTCCCATTTCGGTGTTGTTACCTTGAATCACCAGCAGGTGGTGCTATCTCAGCTGCTCGCCCCAGAGGGGCTGGGGCCAGACAGGAACAAGATGGCTGCCTGCCTCAGGGCAGACAACAGGAGACTTATGGCGGGCAGGACGTCTCGATCGCAGGAGAGGTGGCAGTGATCCCAGCAGATCTTCCCTGAAGGGGCTTGAAGGACTGAAGTGGGTTGCCTCCAGCCTGGGTGGTGTGATGTGCTATGGCTGTCATGGAGGCCACGGCAGCGGCGGTGGTGGGGGCTGTGATGGTGGTGGCGGTGGCAGCGGCCGCAGTGACTGTCCAGTCTGTTGCGATGCCCCAGTGGTGGCAACGGCCGAGCTCCGTATGAAGAGCAAGCTGTGATGTTGGGGTCCGCAGCCCCCGGGACGAGAGTCAGAGACCCACTGCAGTTCTCCTTTGCAGAGGGCTTCACAGTCTGGGTTGCCCCATCGCCATCTTGCCACTTCCCCCGAAAAAAAGTAATTTTTAGTGTTGAAACATGAATGTGCCTTTTAGCTGTGAAAGACATCTAACTACGTTATACAATTTTTCTTTCTTCTGAATACATTTACAGAAAAAAAGCAAAAGGAGGTGGGCATTTTGGAAATCCAAAAATGGCTACATGACTCCCAAGTTTCTGAAAAGCAGACTAAATTTATATGAGTGCATTCCATTATTTGTGAGCTCTACCCTATTTCATGCAACTTGTAACAGGTGGCATGTCAATATAGAGAGTACTTATTCTGACTCCATTTCATGAGATTGCTTCTTGAGTGATCCATTTATTCTCGGCACCAGGATGCTGGCTACAGTTGTCAATATGGTCCATCTGGCTCAAGGGAAACACTGGCAATTGGAAATATAGAGAAAACCACTGAAATTACAGAATATACATGATGAAATAGACCATATGCAAGTCGTTAAACTGGTAACCTAAACACATATTTTAGTTTTTAAAAATCATAGTTAACAGACTAGTCTACCTACAGCATGATTGAAAAGATTCTTAGCCAGAAGTGATTTGTGTATTTCCTGAATTTATTTGAGTTGTTTATTATTATCATTATTAATCTTTTACATAGTATCTCCTGTTATCTTCTCTCTAATTATTTATTGCAATTGCTCAAAATTCAGAATTTCGAGCATGGAGTTTTATACATTTATTTAATTAAACTGTGCTTTTTCTATGTCTTCCCAAATCCATGCAATGTACAACTTTGAGTAGATTTACAATTTCCAAAGGATGCCCTCACATCCATATGCACATTTTTGGAAAATGGCTGTATATTCATTTCCTAGGGCTGCCATAGCAAAACTTCTCAAGGTGACTTAAAACAAGAGAAACATATTCTCTCACTGTTCTGCAAGCTAATAAGCGGAAATAAAGGTGTTGGCAGAGCCATGCTTCTTGTAAGCCTCTAGGGAAGGATCCTTTCTTGCCTCTTCCAGCTTCCGGCAGCCACAGAAGTTCCTTGGTTTATGACTGCAAAACTCTCATCTCTACATTCATCTTCACATGGTTGTCTTTCTCTGTGCTAAGGTCTTCACATAGCATTTTCCTTGAATAAGGACACCAGCCATATTGGATTAGGGCCTACCTCAATAGCCTCATCTTTGCTCGATTACATCTGCAAAGACCCTATTTACAAATAAGGTCACCCAGGATTAAGGCTTCAACAAATCTTTATAAGGGGTTTAATCAACTCCTAATAAACTAAAAATCTCACTGTTCTATTTTTGTAAGGGTGAATGGAAAATAATGACTTTAAAGACTCTTCTAGATTTTGAGATAAGATAGTTCACCTCCAAAAGATTGTTTTTCATTTTTTTGTAGATAATTATTTAAAAGTATCTGTTTTTATTAAACTATAAATTTTTTCCCCATTGATCATGGACTACCTTTACCTAAACTGTTTTGATCAAAATGACCAAAGTGACCGAATAAACAAAACTTTGTAAAAATTCAGAAAAGATCAAATTTCCTTCTGGAAATAAGAAACTGGCTTATTTTGGATTAATCCTTCTCTTGAGAACTATATGCACAAGAAATGATGCTGAAATTACTTTGAAGGTATCAGAAAGCTGTCAAATAATCTGAAAAAAATGTAATTGTATGATCAGTAAGGGAGGGAAAATCTACAGTGATGAGCCTGCTATCTGACTTTATTTTTTTCCTAGAAGCATTTGCTGACTTGAAAGCAGCTGTTGCCAGGCTTAGCAACTCAATAGATGTTCTGGTAGGTTCATGGTACTTAAAAGTGAGATTCAAAGACTAGAAAGCAGAGGAATCTTTGCAAAACACAGAGTAGCCCTCCTGGGAACAGTAGCCCAGAAGTGAATTGCATTAGTCCCCAGCTGAATAATGTAAACTTCCCCGTCCAAACTGCATGACTGAAGCAAAAGTAGGGCTTCTATGGTGAAACACAACATCTTCTACTTACAGAGCTCAGCATGTGACCAAAACTAATCCAGTATATAAAAATTAAGGATGCATATATAAGAGAAAAAAGTGAGAAATAATAGACAATAGAACAGACCCACCAGGAGCTGCTGATATTGGCACTATCTGATATAAACATTAACTCATTTATTATGAATATATTAAATATATGAAAATAGCATAAGTATTTTAACACAATCTGGGAATTATAAACATGAATCAAATGCAAGTGTAATAACTGAAAAAAAAACCCAGCTAATATTAAAAATTTAATGAGTCAGCTTTATAACAGATTAACATGGCTAAGGAGAAAATTACTGAACCAGAAGATAGGTCAGAAAAAAAATATTGAATCTGAAGCACTGAGGACTAAAAGGTTGTAAAATACAAAGGATAACAAAATAGATATTTGGAACATTGGGAAAAAGCACAGATAAAGTACAGAGGTTCATAAAGAAATGAAGAGAACAGGTGATTGTAGAGTAAATAGAAACAAGTACTGCCTATGAGAAATATATTAATAAATACAAAACAAAACAAGAAAAACAATGACCATAGGTGAGGTTTAAAATAGCCCATTAAAGTTTGTAGTGAAATTAATGAAATTCAAGTGCTTTAATGTTATTTCACTGCTTGAAAAATAATAAAATTATTAAATAAAATTACTAGACTTTCATAAGTCGAAGCTGTTGTGATACTGAGGATAATGAGTATCATTTCCAAACACCCTATAGTGTAAAGATGAAATTACAAAATTTTGCTCTGATTTGCAATTTTAAAAAGCAATATTGCAAAATTTGTACAATTCAATTAAACTATTCTTAGATGAAAGTATGTATTTTTAAATGTATATATAAATTGATTTTTAAAGACTGAAAATCAAGAATCCATGTTAAGGAGCTGAAAAAATAATATTAAAATAAAGCTTAAAAAGAAGCAGAGAAATGAATAAATATTAGAGAAAAATTAGTGACATAAGAAAAAACACAAAACGATAACTAACAGAGTCCAAGTTAACCATTATTTAATTGTCAGAAATGACCATTAAAACTACAATGAGATACTACTAAACATCCACCAGAAAAGTAAGACTTAAAATATTGGCAATAATGAGTTTTACCAAAACTGGAAAAAATTGTAACAACTTACATTCTGTTGATCAATGTAAATCAGTCCAACTACTTAGGAAATCTAGTTGGTATTATCAATTAAAGTTGAACATTCACATACGCCTGTGGCCCAATTTATGAACAACATTATCTATAATAGCTCCAAATATTTAAACGTATTGAATGTCCAAAAATAAAATGCTAATATATGTTTTTATATATTTGTATCATGGAAATCCTAATAACAAAAAATAATAATTTGCTGCTATTTGCAGTAACCTGGATGAGTTTCACAACCTAGGGCAAAAGTCAAACACAAAAGCAACATATTGTAAGATTTCATTTATCAGTCATTTATGTTTTGGCATGAAGTAAGAATATCAGTAGTGATTCTGGTTATGGGATTGCCCAGGAGGACTTTTCTATAGTTGTTGGTAATTTTTGTCACTTTTCTATAGTTGTTGGTAATTTTTGTCACTTTTCTATAGTTGTTGGTAATTTTTGTCACTGACTTGGATATTAATTCAAGAAGTTATTCATTTTGTGATCATGTAATACCAATTTGTATGCCTTTATGGCAATTAAAAGAAACATGGGGTTTTTGTTCTACATAATGGGGGGTTTGGATCTATGTAATATAAATTACTCATTTGTTAGACATTCAGACACTTTCAATTTCTTCTTCTGGGATTCTATAAATCCATCCTTAATTTCTGTATCCGTTATAGTATATGAAAACATCCCTTCTGAGGATTTAAATGTGGTTAGCAGTATAGATCCAGAGAATCACTTGGTTTAAAGGATCATTTTATTCCTCCACCGATGTGCACTCTACTGAAGGGATTTATTTCCTGTTTTAACTCTATTAACATAGCTTCAGTGTAGCATATTATCACCAAAAGAGAACTTGGTATTGTCAGATCATTCAGTAAAAAGAATAGACCTAACTTTCCCCCAGCATGTGATAAAAATAATAAATAACTGTGTTTTCATTTCACAGAAAGGAAGCTGGAGGAAAGATATTTAGGTGATTTGCCTAGGATTGCTATGGGGTCAGTAACAAAGTTGGAAATGGAGACATTCAATACATTTCTTCAAGTGCCTGAGTGCCCTGCCATAGACGTGTCTTCAATGGGAACTTTTCTCAAAATAGCACAATAGAATATAGTGGTGGTTAAGGTTCTCATTATATTTCATACAGGAAGAATGAAAATTGAGCACAACCTTTTAGGATGCACTGTGATTATTGGGATACTGGCTACAGTGGATTTACCCAACAGCTGGGGGATCACAAGTTCAGAGGAAGTTAGATAAAATGACTTTATGTTTAGGGGTTCAAATTTAAAGAGTCATATTTCAAAGTGCACTAGGGAATAACAACCAAAAAATAATAACAATAATACCACCACAACCTAAAAGCAGTGACCTTAGCATCATAGTTGGAATGGTCATCTGAGAGAAATCTGAACAGCTTGTGTCTCACTCTAGCTCAACACATCATAAACATTCAGCGAGTCAATTCTCCTGTGTAAATAGACTGCAGATGCCCAGTTAAACAATGGAAATGATTTCTGGTGATGAAAGGTTAGGAAACCAGCCTGGATCCCTCATTGTATGCTATTGTCTGCTACAGCTGCCATCTGCTGCCTTGCAAGATTTTGGCATTGGGCTATAGGATTTACCCACCAACCCAGCCAGTAGACACTTAACTTCTGTGACACTCATAAAACTATATAGGGAAGGCAGTGGATTTCTTGTGGCCTTTAACAACACATTTTAAGTTTAGAAAAGTTACAGTTGGGAGACTTGTTCTCTCAGATTGATTTAAATGCTCTGTGTTGGTGTTTATGGGTTCCTGCTGGGTTATAGCAATGAAGTACTCAATTGTAATAGTTCTAGAAACAGAAAAAAATACAACCACCAAACAACAAAGGCACCTCACCTCTCACATCCGTGGTTTCCTGGGTGTGAGGTGGTTTATGTAACATACAGGCTAGTGAAGGATTTGGGGAAGTCAGTCATCTTGCCACTGTTGGACTTTAGAAGTTAAATTCCAGAAAAGAAACAATATGCAGTAATATCAGTAGTGTTAAGTGTGGATAAACAACACAGATGAAAACTGAACATACAGACATCAAAACCTTAGCTTCAATTTGAAAGAAATGAACAAAAAGAGGCACAAGGAGAGAAGAAATATATACATGTATTTGTGTTTTGGAAGGAGACACATGAATGAAAACTAACGTGTGTGTGAGTGTGAGTGTGTGTGTGTGAGTGTGAGTGTGTGTGTGTGTGTGTGTGTGTGTGTGGTGTGTGTACAGGAAATTTGAATAGTCCTATTCTAGAAGTTTAGAATCAGCTGACTTCCATAGATGCCACATTATTCAGTGGGCCTTTTAGGGAGAAGCTGATATCTCCCTGGATATTAAAACAAAGTTTCATCTCAGGGCAGGTGTAAAAATTTGGGAGTCTGAAAAACACAAATTTCCCTCCTCCACCCAGAGATACCTACAACACAAACACACAGGCACACAAATTAAAAATGGTTATGTATTTTTAAATATGTGTCTCTTTCTTTCAAAATGTTGTTTGAAAGAAAGAGACAACCTAAAGCGGAAAAAAGACTTGTGCAGACATTGCCTGATTTTTGTACATAAACAAATGTTATATGACTCTATTTTTGGTTTTTAACTACTTCTTGAAGAAAGGAAAAATTTATAAGGCAAACAAACATTTTGCTCAGAAAATCCTTGTTGTCAATGCATCAGAAAGTAACAGTTTGGTGGATTCGGTTGGAACTATTGGCTTATCTGAGAAAGTCAGGATACATTAGAATTTCAGTATCAGTTGACACAGCAGTACCCTTATTTCCAGCTTGAACACTGCCTCTGAATTGCATTGTGTAGTGGCCAGTCATTGCTCCTGAAACAGTCATAACTGATCAGAAAACAGAATCATGTCCTTGAAGACAACATGACTACCCTTCCTACCACTATCTATATCAATATGTACCATACATTTTTTAGAAAATGGGATTTATTAAGAATACAGAAAAGCTCCCACAGTGGGAGGGGACCAGAAAGAGGTTGCCCAATATGCACCATATTTACCCAAGAGTTAAATCTCTCTTCACAAACCTCTTCTACTGCCTCACTACACCTCATATCACCACCAGTGTGTTAAAGCTTTATTCATTCATAACATACCCATTACTTGTCTAATGGGAAGCCCATTCTAGTGTAAGCAAACTCTAGCTTATTCTTAATCTACAATTCTACATTTTATGCTGACAATTTTATTGAGTGATTGCAGCCTCCCTAGATGCTAAAAAAAAATATGGTCATAAAAAACTATGTTCTATAAGCTCATAATATAACAGGAACAAACAAGTACTAATAGTATTACTATATAATATGTTGTAATAAAATATACTAATTGTTAGAAGAGAGTTTTTCACAACATTTGTGAACCTTCCTATGGAAGGCATTAACTATCTCTGCTATGATGAATGATAGATCAATAATCATGGAAGAGGAAAGGATGCACAAAGTGGATCAGGAAAACATTTAGGGACTAATTGTACAGTAAAAAAAAGAGAAGGGAATTTAAATAGAGAAAAGAGCAAAGCCAAGCCTCAGAATTGTGATGGTCTGTGGAAGATGCAAAGTTGGGGAGGAAGGAGGAGCTAGGGCAGCAGATGATTTGTCAGGATAGAAGGGTTGAGGAGTTTAAAGGGTGTGGGTAAAATCAGACTATGAAGGACTTGTGAGTTTCTTGTTAAGTCTCTGTATCTCTTTCTCTTGAAAGAAACCTTTGGTTTTATTTAAACACGAATGTATGTGAAGTCTTGCATTTTTTAAATCTCAAAATTAAATTAATAATTAAAAGAGAAAAGCAGCTACAAAATAACTTGACTTTTACTGAGCATGTTATTTTAAAAAACCTGGGGATTTAAAATATCTCATGGCTTCAACAATAACTACAAAATTAGGAAAGGGAGAACAGAGGACCACTAAAAGGATGTGGTAGTGGTGGAGGGGACGGGTGGAGGGATGAAAACAAATAATAGATGTCAGACCTAAATTCAACTCTATAAGTAATCATATTAAATGCTAATGGACTAAACACTCAAATGAAAAAGCACAGATTTTTAGAATAGATGAAACTACACTCTGACTATAAGAGATCCATTTAAATAAAAAGGTACAAATAGGTTTAAGCTAAATTATGCGTATCATATAGATTATTAAGTATATAAATGCTCCAGCAGCTAAATTAATTTTAGATAAACTAGATCCAAAAGAAATATTAGAGATAAGATGAGACATTTCATAATAGTAAAGAGATCAATTCATTAAGAAGACACAACAATTATAAATGTATATTCACCTAATAGAGAGCTTTAGTACATGAAGTGAAAATTGTATGAATTAAAGGGAAAAAGAAAACTCCATAATCATAGTCATATATTTTAACGTTATCTTGTGCATAATGAATATAAGAAGTAGGCAAAAAATCAGTAAAGATAAAGATGATCTGACCTATACTACCAACCACCTGGACCTAATTAACTTTAATAGAACATTATTTGCATATGCAACTACTGAAAAGTACACATTTCTTTCAAGTGTTCAAGTGTACCTTGTATCAATGAAATAGTATACTGAGTACCTTAAAAAATATCAATGCTTATAAAAACATTGAAATCTGCAATGTATATTCTCCATGTATTTGGAAATTAAATTAGAAATAAATTACAAAAAGATTTCTAGAAAAATCACAAATTCTTGGAAACTTTTATAAAGACATTTAATTCATGGCTCAAAGTTGTCATAAGAGAAAATAGAAAATATTTTATTCTGAATAATAGCAAAAGTAAAACATATAAAATTTGAGATGTTCCTTTAGAAAGAATTATACTTTTTTATTTGAGTTGGAGTCTCACTCTCTCACTCAGATTGGAGTGCAGTGGCCGCTCTTGGCCACTGCAGCCTCGGCCTGCTTGGCTCTGGCAATCCTTCCGCCTCAGCCTTCCAAGTAGCTGGAACTACAGGCACAAGCTACTACGTCTGGCTAATTTTTGATTTATTGTAGAGATGAGGTCTCACCAAGTTGCCCAGGTGGGTCTCGAACCCGCGGGCTCAGGCAATCCACTCACCTGAGCCTCCCAAAACGCTGAAATTTATACTTTTAAATGTCCATTTAAGAAAATAAAGGTCTAAAATCAATGACCAAGTTAGCATCAAAAGCAACTAGAAAAGAAAGAACTAAGTGAACTCTAAATAAGACAGAAAATAATTGACATAAGAGTGGAAATCAATAAGTTCGAAATACACAAAAATATCAAAAATTTAACATTCACGCTACTTGTGTCCACTAACTCAGGACTCCTATCTTGTTGATAGACTAGTAGACTTATTTTTATTCATGCCACTTCCTGGTCAAAGCTCCCACCTTTCTCTATCAGATGAAGGCTGTATTTCAGCCACTTACCATAGACCCCGCTGCCATTTTCTACTTCCACATAGATTATCAAAAAATATTCTGGAACTAACCCCTCATTTATAATATCCTTGGGATTTATTTATCATGATTATCTTTTACTTTACCTCAATTGGAGATTATTAGACTTACTTTTTGGAAATCATCATCTGTTTGCTACTCAGGCATCCCTTTCTGGTGAGTACAACCAGTCAAGGCTGATGCTCCACCACAAGTATCTCTCAAGGACCAGATCCAATTTTTGGCAACTTATCTAACTGCAACTTTTCTACCTATGATCTTTCTTATTACCTCATATATACAACTGAGCTTGGTTGATGCCTTTTCTGAAACCAATGGCCTCTTAGGGGCTTGGGCCCCTCCTATCTTTAAGTCACCGTTGAAAAGCTGCTCCATTTTGTAGGACTATTTTAATCCAGATCCACTCACCATTACAAAGCTGTCCTATTTTTGTATGACTATTTTAATCCAGACGAAATCACCATGCAAGGCTGTCCTATTTTGTATGACTATCTTAACCCAGATAACCCCATTCATGTCTTTTCTCCTTGCTTAGCCTGGTCTGATAAGTGCTGTTGGAGTAATATGCAATAATGTTCAACCCTGCTTCATTATTAATTCAGTCTAGTAAGTCTTCAATTTCTCTTGATTGATGCTCAACAATCCCTTTAATTGTGGCAGCATACATTAAAATACTTAACACAAGCCCTGTGTTTATGGGTCCAATAGTTAGCCTCCTCTCTAATCACTTCCCCTAATTTCTCTGCTCTCTGCTATGTCTTATTACATTTTTGTGCAATTCGAGCTTTCCTCATCACAGTGTTACTTGCCAATATTTTCTCTGTGTGAACCTTGATTTCTGTTTAGTATTCTACCACTCTGGTTATCAATCATTTATTTCTTCAGAACTTCTATGTGTAAAACAGAAAATAAGTCACTAGTTTCTATCTTTTTGTTGTTGTTGTTAAAAAATTAGAGTGTTAGTAAAACTACAGATGTGTAGTTTTCTCACATCATACTAGGCAGGGTCTAAAAATAGCATTAACTGTAATTAGAGGTTAGATTGTTCTACTATTAATTTTTAATTTATAAAGAAATGTGTTTATCTAAAGTTCCACTATGTATATTAAAGTGTATAAAATAAAAGATTAAAAGTGCTCATTCTCCAATCTTAAATCAGCCTCATATGTTATGGATTGACAATTTGCAGAAGTGTTAAAATTCATTCTATGCCTGTAACATGTTATAAGATAAAAAGTGTGTTGCTGCTTTGTTCTTTTTTTTTTTTTTTTTGAGTTGGAGTCTCACTCGGTCGCCCAGACTGGTGGCCGCTCCCGGCCACCGCAGCCTCGACCTGCTGGGCTCCGGCGATCCTTCCACCTCAGCCTTCCTAGTAGCCGGAATTACAGGCATGCGCAACCACGCCCAGCTGATTTTTTGATTTATTGTAGAGATGAGGTCTCGCTGCCCAGGCGGGTCTCGAACCCGCGGACTCAGGCAATCCACTCACCTCAGCCTCCCAAAGGCGCGGGATTACAGGCTGAGCCACCGAGCCTGGCTGCTTTGTTCTTCTTAACAATCTAGTTCTATCATCTTTCTACAGAAGTATGAAGGACAGCCCAAAAAGAAATCGAATTTATTTATAAAAAATTGTGTATTTATTCTTACATGTTTAAACTTCAGTCATCTTCAGAGTACCCACCATTTGGTGCAATACACCTATCAAAACGCTTTTTCTGCTGCTCAGAATGGTTTTTGAACTTGTCAATTTCGATGCCTTTTAGTACTTCTGCCTTTTTGTTTCACCTCTTCCACGTCAGCGAAACGATTCTTTTTGAGGATTTTTTTCATCTGGGAAATGAAAAGCAAAGTGACTCAGGGCAAGATCAGGTGACTAGGAAGAGTGAGGCATGGGGGGTCACGCTGTTTTTGGTTAAAAACTACTGAACACTCAACACGGTGTGGGGAGGTGCACCTGTAAATTCACCTCTCATGAAATGGGTAAGCACCTTGAAATAATCTCCCACAAAAAATTCACTGAAGCTGAAAGCAGCCTCTCACAACAATGCTAGCTGGTACACTGAGGCCGATGGTTTCCAAGAACACTAACCTAGTAAGCCAGTACTACAAGGGACCTGCTCTCCAAAAAACAGTTCTGTTTTTTTGGGGGGGTTCCCCCCTCATATATAGTTATTTCAATAGATAGTATACATAGGCTAATTTATCAAGTGGGATCCACCAATAAAACAAATACTTATGATCACTTCTATCATTGGCATCCTATTCTGCCTTCTTAGGAAGCAAAGTAAAAGAAAAATTCTTTTCTCCTTGTGGCAAACTATTTTACTAACAATCTACTTTTCCAAAATTGTTTACAACAGCCACTTTGATAACAGGAAAATGTTCTCTCAGAGAGAGAGATCATATCATTCTTAACACAGAGCTTTGATAGCCAAAGAACAACAACGACAAAAAATGTTTTTAAAGATCTGACTGTGGTGAGTTAGATGACACAATTTGGCCTTGATTATGTGAATCTGTGGATAACAACGAGCTGGAATGGGTCTCAACTGTACTTTCAAAACCACTCATGTATCAGCAAGTTTCGTGGCTCTCCAAATTGTGGATCTCCTACACATTAAATGTTGATAAAATCTGATATGATTAATGGTCATTCTTATTTAACATAAAAGAGCACAATATATATCAGAATGCCTCTGATCTTGTATTGTAAGTTTTATTACTGGTTGTCACAGAATTTCAAAAGCTTGCAAATCACATAATATAGAAGGCATAAAAAGGAAATGTTCTACTTGAGAAATAAATCTAGAAAAAGTGAGAGTACCAGTTCCCAGTTGAAAATAACACATTACATCCTTGTAAGAGCTTCTATTTCTGGTCATACATCATTTTCATTTTTTGGAATGATAAATTAGGAAATGCAATGCAAACTACATTTTTGCTATTATTGTATGTCCATTTGATATCTTCCAAGAATGTCCCCGGGTTTTCTTAAAGAGCAAAGACTCTGAGGGGGAGAAATTGTATTTTCTGAAAGTCATATACTAAGTTATATTTGTTTTATGCTTATTGCAACAAATAAATGATATCTCAATGGGTCAATCTTGCTTGAGAAAAAGTGACCTACATTTGCACATTGACAATTATGAAACAGTCTATCATCTGTTTTGGTTGTATCTGTGTTATAATTGAGATCATGCTCTTAAGAATGACTAGAAAGGAAATATCCAACAGAAATATGCTATACCCGGAGAGCACTTATGAAATTGTTGCAGACAGCCAAATCATATTCTCTGCTTGATCTTTCAAGAGTTGTCATCTTGCCATTGCTTACACAAAATTAAATCTTAACATTGAAAAAATCCTGGAAATTGTTTGCCGTAGGACTGCAAGAGACTTTAGGGGAGATGGAGAAAATTAGGCAATCTATAGTACATGCTAGAAATATGCTTGTTTTTCTACGATTTGGCATACCCAGGTAATGTTAGCATTGTTGCTGTTAGCTGAAATATAGATTTTATATGAAAATGATGTTATGTATTTATTATAGTTATGAATGTATATAAAGAAAAATAATTGATTTTCTGACTGAAATATGCTACTTTTGAGATCATTACTATAGTTAACACTTAATGGATAATTCTTTTTAAATTTCTTATCTCCTTGCTGTAAAGATCAATAATAGCACCACCAATATGACCATAACTGCCACTGCAAAACATAATGTGTGAAATGTTTTATATGGACTATATCATTTCAATTATTATTCTAGTCAGTTCAAATACATTTTATGTATTTATTTTAAAGACCCCCCGAAAAAAAAACTAAAGGTGAGGCGAGCTGAGTTTATATAACATGGCTGAGGTTACAGAGCTACTAAGTGGAGAAAACAGAATTTAAATTAATAACTGACTTTAACATTGACACAAACAGTAAACTACATAGACTGCCTGTTCTATAACATTTTATATAGAAGAACCAGAAACATGTAAGAAACAACATTCTCCATAAAGTCCCTCATTTTCTTTTTAACATCATTTACCTATAACCTCTGTAATAATCTGGTACTTACACTTATAATTTTTCCTTTTGAACGATTCTTTGATACTTTACCCTCTGTGTGATTGTTTTATATTCCAAATTTTAACACTAAGTAAATATACATTTCATGGCCAAACAAATAATTTATCTCATGAAGATTTTGCAATATTTCAAACTAACACACAGTGCAGAGACCTGTTTTTAAAATCAGTAGTATTCTCTCAAAACAATACCTGTTTTATGAAGAGCAATAGACCATACTTCTAACTTGCTCTACTGAGCTTAAATATAATAGACAATAATTTTAGAGTTTAATAATTACACAATCTCTTGAACATAATATTCCTGTAGTTTTCTTAGAACAACTCACTGTATCCAATAACTCTAGTTTCATTCATCTTCTCAGAATATTATTTTTAGATAAGGACAATTTTTAAAAGAAATCTAGAATTCCTGTGTGCATGTGTGCCATTTCTCACATTGTATGATACTATTTCAAAAATATTTTCAAATGGAACCTTTTAAAGTTTACTGTATATTTTTTAAAGCAAGAAAATAAAAACAATAAAGAAAGACTGTATGTATTTTACAAGTAGGAAATAATTATCTTTGATAATTATTGAAGTTTTTTCTCCTACACATATTTAAAATGTATAGAGATTGTCAGGTATCTGTAGCAATAGAAACCACTTTTTTATATCTGAAAAGTATATTATGTGAAGATCATTTTTAATACTATAACATTCTTCATTTTTATATACTATCATGCATATACCTAATTTTCTATGATAAAAGTGTTTCATTTCAGAAAATAAAATATATTACTAAACTTTGCAATTATATATTTGAAAATTTATTTCTCATCACACATATTTGATCTTTTTTATGAAACTAATAATAATAGGAACAACAATAATATTAGTGGTTATACAGCAGATAGTATGTACCAAATGATTGTTATGTCACTGTGATAAACATTTTGCTTATATTCTCATTTGATGCCCACAAAGACATCACAAGAAAGAATAATACATTTCCCATTATACAGATAAGAATTTGAAGTATAAATAAATGAAATAATTTGGTAAAGATTCCATAGCTACAAATTGGTGGTACTAGGATTAAACCCCATTTAACTGATTACCAAATCTGTAGACTATAGTATAACAATATGTTTGTCAAAGTAGAATTTGCCATATTAAAATATACATAATATTAAGCCAGTCACAGTTGTTCATGCCTATAATCCCAGCACTTTGGGAGGCTGTGGCAAGAGAAATGCTTGAGCCCGGGAGTTTGATCAGCCTGGACAGCACAGCAAGATCTTGTCTCTACAAAAGATTAAAAAAAAAATTGCTTAGTGTGATGGCATGTGATTGCAGTCTCAGCTACTCCAGAGGCTGAGGTAGAAGGATAGCCTGAACCTAGGAGGTGAGTGCGGCGATGAGCCATGATTGCTATGTTGCACTCCAGCCTGAGTGACAGAGTGAGACCTTAACTCAAACAAAGTAACAAAACTTCTCAAAAAAATACAATTTATATTTTAGATACATATGAGAGTAACCCCCCCCCAAACAATTATATTTTGGAGGAGAGGCCCAAATAGTACAAAGCTTCCCCTGCTAGGCAAGTCTTCTAGGAATCCATTAATATCAATGTATTAAATACCAGCTAACATTGTTGTGAGAGGCTGCGTTCAGCTTCAGTTAACTTTTTGGAGAGAGATTCTTTCAATGTGTTGATTGACGAACACACCAGCCCTCAGCGAGCTGAGTATTCAGCAGTTTTTGACCAAAAATGGCATGATCCCCATGCCCCACCCTCCCTATTCACCTGATCTTGCACGGAGTGGTTTTTTTATTTTGTTTTGTTTCCCCAATTTAAAAATAAGTTCTTGAAGGGAAATGTTTTGCTGATGCGTAATGGAAAAAGGAGAAACAAAAAATGGCAGAAGCACTAAAAGGTAACCAGACTGGTGAGTTCAAAAATGGTTTTGGGCAGTGGAAGAAGTATCTCAATGGGTCTATTGCATCAAATGGAGAATACTTTGAAGGTGACTGAATTTTAAACATGTAAGAATAAATACACATTTTTTCAATAAATAAATTTCAGGTGTTTGGGGGTCCCCCTTGTATTACTGTTGCTGATGTGTTTGTCTTCTGTGTGCTATACCTGTGCAATGTTTTATGTTTACATACATACATTTTTGTCACATAGAATGCTGTCATTTTTATCTAGCCAATTATTGTATATGTTTCTTTATTATTTCTTTGCTTACAAATATATTTTGGAATGTGCATTGCACATTGATTCCTTATTGTTTTATACTTAGAAAATCATGGAGTTTTCTGATATGTTAATTTCCACTCTAATTGTCTACAGCTTTATAAACAGCTTTATTTCTCACATTTTGATGAGATCTCTTATCTTGGGCAGGTACAGTACTAATAACCCTGCATCCACTGCCCAGGAGGGTTTAATGGTACTCATTTCTGGACCACTGTCCAGCAAAGGGTTGACCTAGATTTCAGTAATGTCTGTGATAGCTCTTCATCCTAGATAAGTAGCTGCATTTTGGCTGCCACCCAGGGAAGATCATCACAGCTTTTCTGGTCTCTGTTGTTAGGCTGGGGTCCTGGACACACTATGTAATTTGTAGGCCCCGTTGCAAAGGGGAAATGTGGAAGCCCTTGTTCAAAAATTATCAAGAATTTCAAGATGGCAACAGGAGAGCATTAAATTAAGCATACGCCCAGGAAGACCTGTGTGACTGCACACATCCCACATACATGAGGCTGGCACTGCCTGTTTTCCATGCAGGATGACATCTCTCAGAGATTTCAAGCTGTGAAATTATCGTTTATGTTTGTGGCATCCCAGGACCACAGTGAACTAATGCCATAACCCATCCCTATACTGATCACTTTCCATCCTATTAAACAATTTACATTTTTATAAACTGCTATTATTATTCAAGATTGTCTATAAGGTTTCACTATAGTGTCTATAGTGTTTCACTGGATTTCAATTTAAGATACTTTTCCTATTTTCAATTCTATATTATTTTTTTAAGCCTTTTCCACAAGTGGGGTTAAGATTGTTAGGCCTTTGTATGAAGCATCCATTTAGAAATAATATAATTATGATTATTGTATATTTGGCATAGTGATATGATGTACTACAGTAATATATTTACTAATATTAAATTATCTTTTCCTTTCTGATGTGGTAGAAAAATCTACTACTTTTTTTTAGTATGTTCTTGCTATTGTAGGAGAGAAAGACTACAAAGGCCAATTTTCCTTTTTCTTTCTCCATCTTCTGGAAAATAGAACAAGCCTAGGTCTCTAAGACACAGTAATTTCCATCTCTACACTCTCACCCTCCAGTCCAATGTCTTCTTCCTGTTTTAGGGTTGAGTTAAAGAAAATACCTTCTCAGGTGTTGCTTTGACAGTGGAAACCGTCAAGGAATAAAATGAGAGTGGCTCCACGGACAGCACTGAAGAAAGTTTGCTAGTTGGTAGGATAGAGTAGTGGCAGAGAGACCATGGGCAGTGGAGAGAGGAAGAAAAGAAGGCCAATAGTTTCTTCCATGTGTGGAAACCTGCTTCCCACACAAGGGCCATGGAAGAAGCAGAACCATGGTCATAAGTGGAGTGGTCATTCACAAAGTACCCAGATTCTGAGGGCCACGATGGGATGTCCTAAATGCAGGCGGAGCATGGCTGAACAACTGAAGGGTATGGTTCAGCTCCCTGGAGCATCAGTGTTTAGATGTTCAGGACTGGTGTACTTTAAAACAAAGAGCGCAGGAGGAAAATAGGGAGACCACTCTGATGGAAGAACTGGGCTCACTGGTGCTCACTAGGCTCCATATATGACTCCTTGGAATTTGGGGAATCACTGAGTGGACTATGGAGCCAGCTTTAATTTGATTTAGAAAAATAATGAAATGAATCCATTCTTATCTCTTAGTACTGTGTGGCAAATTCGCATGTGTTTTATGGGCATGTAAACGTCTTGTTTTAGTTTGATGCATAAGTTCATAGCGTTTTTCGCCTACTTATCATGCAACCAAATGTTGCTTGATGGTTTGCTGGTCGCAGTTCATTACATTTGCCAGTCTTTGGTTGGACTGATGCGGATCACCGTGGGTTAAAGTGTTTAAATGGAGCTGGGCTCGGTGGCTCAGCCTGTAATTCCGCGCCTTTGGGAGGCTGAGGTGAGTGGATTGCCTGAGCCCGCGGGTTCCAGACCGCCTGGCAGCGAAACCTCATCTCTACAATAAATCCAAAAATCAGCCGGGCGTGGCAGCGCATGCCTGTAATTCCGGCTACTCGGAAGGCGGAGGCGCAAGGATCGCCGGAGCCCAGCAGGCGACGCTGTGGTGGCCGGGAGCAGCCGGCCACTGCACTCCAGTCTGGGCGACAGAGTGAGACTCCAACTGAAAAAAAAAAAAAAATGTTCAAATGGTCTTCATCATAGTCTGATGGTCTTCCTGAACGTGGAGAATCACTCAGGTCAAAGTGGCCCTCTTTGTAATGACAGAACTATTTTCTTGCCGTGCTTTCCCCAATGGCATTCTCCCAGTACGTGGCAGAAAATGTTTCGAGCCGTATCTGCCGCCTTGACTCCTCTGTTAAACTCAAACTGATGACTATGTTGGAAGTATTCAGTTTTTTTCCACTTGACACTGCATCTTCTTTAGCCCACAAACAGCACTAACTTTCTACAAAACTGCAAAATGCAAAGTCTATTCACAAGCACAACATTGTCCCTCTAAATGACAAATGATAGACACTCCCAACATCACAGTATTGCCTTGCCAAAATAAACGCTAAGAACTTATGCATTCACTTAATGTCAATAGGCTTTTGAAATCTACTTTCTGGTCTTTTATTTAGAACTTCTGCATCACAACTCACAGGGAATGGTACCTATAGATTTGTGAGTGAAGTGCGGTAAATGCATTTGTGTGTTCATCGTGTGTGTGTGTGTGTGTGTGTGTGTGTGTGTGTGTGTGTTTTGTGTGTGTGTGTGTTTCTATTATCTTGTTTGTATCGATGAGGACTGTGCTAGCTGTATTCTGGTACCTGGGTTATTTATCAATATTTTACAAAATTTGAAAAATGCTTAAATTATGTGAAAATTATTTATTCCGTAGAAATATGCTGCAAAGCCATCTGAACCCAAATCCTCCCCGCCATGCCCTGGACAGATTATTTTACTCTTTCTCATGTGTGTTACCATGGTTGTTATTCTAAAGAGATTTGCTTTTTATTTTCTTCTAATTGCTCTTCTAGAAAATGTCTATTTTGGTGAAATTGTCAATATATTAAATTATAAGACTGCAATAGAGAAGCAGTTCATTCAAGTGATTCTTTGTGTTCAAATTTCAGCTCTACTATTTACCAGCTAAATGACCTCAGGCAATTTTCTCTCAATTTCCTAATTTATACAAATCTCTAAGAGCAGTAATAATTATAACATTTACTGCTTCAGGGTCTTGTTAGAATTAAATGAATTAAGACATGGGAAGCCTTCAGAACGAGTGCTGGTCCCAGTTCGTGGTCTCCAAACAGTATTTTTATCTTTTGTTCCTGTCTTCATTGTACATTTTGAGAGCAGTACTCAAAATGAAGTCCACTTTCTTATTATCTTCCTTTGCTACAGGTGAATTTTGTTCACCCAAGCCCCAGATAAACAAGCTAGAGAATTATGCTTTGATTATAGTATTTTGAAAAGTAAATTTGAAAAACAGATACAGTGGTGGTTTTTTGTTGTTGTTGTTTGTTTGTTTTTTTGCCATTATGGAAAATTAACTCAGTAATTGTCTCACTAAATCATGCTAATGGTGAAAAGAATTGGGATGGATTTTTCAAGGTTATATGAAAATAAATGCCCTTAGTAGAACCTAAAATAACACAAAGTCACACTTCAATTTGAAGATACATTCTTAAAACGTTTGTTTCTTTTTATTGAGCTGCATATGAAACAAATAGAAATGATTTGAGACATATCTTCTATACACTGAACTTTCATATATATAAGGCACAATTCAGGTCATATACACATTATTAATTGAGAATATATGTATATTCTCTTTTTTTTATATGTATATACATATATATATGTATATACATATATACATATATTTATATGTATATACCTATATATATGTATATACATATATACATATATTCTCAGGTAATTAATAACATGAATTTCAATGATTGTGGGTGTGTCTAATACATAACAAAATGCCTTGCACATAGAAAGCAATTAATCAATGTTTTCTGAGTGACAAGCTATGCAAAGAACATAATAAGTGTTCAGATTTAAGTGGACCTAATTATATATCTTAGCTCTATAATAATTAATGGAGATATATATAAACCAGTGGTACTACATAAAAAGTTATACACATTTTAAAAGATGTTATCTATGTATTACTTTTAGTTCACCATAATCAGAAGTGTCCAGACTGATGGTAACCACTCTGAGCACCTTGTAATAGCAAAAGTCAAACGTAACTTGTACTCATCTTTTGTTATTGGTACATATCGAGTATTACAATTTTAGCACAGTTTTTTTCTTTCTTAAATGTGTATACATTTTTGGCACCCTCTGTATATATAGTTATTTCATAATTAATTTTACTTAACCCTCCCAAAGTAATTCCAAAGTAAATATTATACCTTAATTTTAATTATTAGAGTACATAATTTTAGTGATAGGGCTATATTTAAAAACTATATTCAAAAGGTAATGAAGTTCATTGTTGTGAAGATACATGTATACACAAATATATATTTTCCACAGAGAAATCAGAAAGGGTTTTTTTTCAGTGAGGCACATACAAGAGCTATGGATGGAAACAATGACTAGGTTGCCAATAGTCAGGAAAGGCATGTGAAGAAAAATGATATTATAAGTAGTAGGAAGAGCAATAGTAGAGGCAGTGAAGTTAGAGACCATATGGCTTCACAAGTTTAATTTTACTAGAGCTGGACCAATTTCCTGAGTATCTTTTTGAAGAATAGCTTGGCAGAGAGAATGAGATTGCTTCAATTTTACAACATACCTAATCTCTTTAAGTTTTATTAAAAGAAGAAATATAGATAACACAATGCTCTTGTCTTTTTGCTGTTTCTTATATCACTAGTCCTTCCTGCACTCTGGAGAAGCATTCACACAAAGCTGTTGCCTTCTCACAATCATAGAAATAAGCAGTCTCCACTTATAAACTGCAGCATTGCTAGCAAATGGAATCAACAAGTACTCCTAGAAAATCAGGCTGAAATTAACTTACACATCCTATATCCTATATATCATTATAGAAAGAATATTCACATTTATGGTAATAGAAGCCACATGCATTTACCTAGATCTTTAAATTTTTATGCATTTTTGTATTATGATACTTAGGTCAAAGAGTATATTAAACAACAAGAAGATGCAGTTGAAAATCAGACATTTGCTTTCAGGTGCTCTTATAGTCTTTACTAAGAAATTTCTTTTCTAGACATACTGATGTCAGGTTGGGTGTGGTCTATTGCTCTGTGGGTTCTTTGATGCCACCACAGAAAGGAATTTCAGACTGAGTTCAAAGCATAGTTTAAGATAGAATTTGGTAGAAAGAAAAAGACATGCTCAAGGGAGAGCATGGATTCCTTAAGAGAGAGCAAATATTTGCTTTTGACAAAAAAAAATTTATATACTTTTACAACAATGATTAAACAAACTATGGGCTATAATCAGAGGGTTACAGGTAACTGGTCACTAGTTTTGATTATCATCTCTCAACCTTTAAAGTCACATGGACTTTCTAAGAACATCATGCCTGTGTTTTGGGTAATTTCTAATTGTTTCTGTGATTTACTTTACTGGTGGATTCACATTTCACAAGGTGATCGGGTCTGGTGTGTCTGGTTGGTCAGGTGAAGGCCATGTGTAGATCAGAAAGGTGATTGTCTGCTTACTTTATTTTAATTTGTATCTGCCTAAGAATACCTGCCTAACTACTTCTAAAGTGTGTATAAACTATGTCTGTCTCAATACTAAGAATTTAAAATCAGAAAGTATCTGGATGGATCTTGTGTGTGCTACCACAGAACACACAAGGTCCAACAATTAGGTTTGTAAACCATCCTAGAAAAAGTGCTATATAAGTATTGCTGAATATCACTAAGGACGCTTTTTAACTACTCCTTTTGGGAAGCTATGCACCAATGCCAGTGCCCAGTCCACCCATCAAAGCAATTTTGGAACTATTTTTCTAGAATGGCCATCAGAGCTATTGCTGTTTTTTGCTGAGGTATGGCAATTAAGTTTGCAAACTTGCCATTATGTGCATACGTTGGCAGCATTGTACAAATAACTGTATTGGAACACCCTTCCTACTCACCTGATCTGGGCCCCAATGACTTTTTATTTACCCAAAGATAAAGGAAATATTGAAAGGAGAATATTTGATGACATTCAAGACATCAAGGGTAATATGATGATGGCTGTGATGGTTCTGATAGTTTCCAGTTCTCATTTAATGAATAACTTTGGTCTTAACAGAACTCTTGTCTCAGCTTTTTTCTTATTTTCTCCCTCATTTGCTTCTGTAGATAAATCAGGTAGGCCTATTTTTACTGACTTTCAGGTTTTTGACATACTCTCTCCACTGGCAGGAGCTGGGGTCATAAAAAGTCTAAGTAAATGGACATTGCCTCCAAGAAATTCAACCCAGATGGGAAAACATCATGCAGTAATCCAGTCAACAACTACTTGTTGATATTCTTCTGTCGATATCTACTTGCTGATATCCTTTTGATGAATTGCATACCACAGATATAAAAATATTTACAATTGTCTGGTAGATGGAAATTACTCTGATTTCTATATTATCCTTGACTCATTAAATATCATGATTTTAATGATCACTTTGAAATTTTTCATCTTTCTCAGAATCTGTTGAGTCAGTAATGTTTATAAAATATGTGTCATTGCTATTGGACTTGAAACAGATTCATCTTTATTCCCCTGAGAAGTATTAGGTAGAGCTCCTCTTTTTCTGTCTAGATTTATTTATCTTAAATTCTTGTGAGACAACATTAACTTTTTAATTTTTATTATCCTTATTTTGAAACTTTGTTGATTCTGCACTGCACTTGATGGTCTACTTGCTAGAGTCAGGATTTGTGGTTGGTAGTACTCTGTATTTTTAACTTACATAATTAGGAAACAGATTATGACATTTAAAATAAGTATTTGGAAAGTAGAGGTCATTCGATTTTGTGAGTTTGAACTAGGTAAAATTTCATTACCTAAATATACAAACTACTCATTGCTTTCAGAAAGCTATTAAGCATAACATTACTTTCTTGAACCATGCCAGTCAGCCACAAAGCATCATACTGAAGAAAAAAAATAATAAGATATTGCTACTGCCTACACAACTGTTCATCTCAGTCTATCCATGTTGAACAAAAAGATCTAAAGAATATTATATTAAAAGGAATATGGAATTCTCCAGTCAACTTTAAGACATAGAATTTTCAGTCTGTTGTTGCTTATCTATTGCATTGCAATTCCTTAGCATTCCACCTAATGGCCTTTGGAAATGTTCTACAATGAGAAGCAGATTCTGGAAATCCACATTGTGATTAAATTACTTTTGTCAGTGTCTTTCATGTAGCAATTATTAAATATACAAAGCCTAATTTGATAGGTAAAAATGTTCATTTCTAAGCCACCCTGATTGTCAACTGTCAGCGACTGATATAGAATGACTCTTTGTGGGAGCACAATAGGAATCTTAAAATACTAATGGAAGAGTGCATAAATGGAATTCAAGGGGTTTTCAGATCTATTAAATGCACTGAAACTTACTTATAATGTGACCTCACTCAATGCTTTTCTATACAATAACTGAAATAACTGAAAATTGGAAAATCCTAACCAATGGCCCAGAAAGTATTATTTCCTGCATTTAGAAATTTTCTCCCTTCTTCATTCATTGCCTTCCAAAAGACTGATATGAATTAATCTGTTTCCAACAATTTCATGGCTTTCTGTACAGGGAATAAAAAATATGTTAACCAAATTAAGTCAGCAATAAAATTTAGTCTGCTGGAAATGGGAAACAAGATAAAACCCACAATATATGGACCCTTTTACCTTTCATCAACCTTGGGGCTATGGGTCTTGTGTCTTGAAATTCTGTTGAAAACTCAAAGATGGAAAAACAATAGAAATCACTATCCCTCACATTTTGAAGAGGGGCAACAGATTCTTTATGACCTATGTAATAAAATATAGCAGAGCCAATCCAGTGAATCTCAATCTTCATCAACTAGCTTTAGCCTCAAAAAGAAACCAGTAAAAATTTAAAGGTGATTCAGTAAGTAGAATTAACAAGGTAACAAGTAAGCTACAGGCCTTAAGGGTGCCCTTTTTGCTCCCCTGTCTTTGGGCTCAAAGAGCATCCTAAATTCCTAGGACATCTCTAGACATGCTTCTGTTATAGGTATTTTAAAAGAGGACACAAGAAAATATTCAACTGTCTTGATCTCCACCCCCATTCCCCAATTCCCCCATTCCCCACATACACAAAATTAGTTCATGGAATGAAATATGTATATTCATCAATAAGTCCTCCTTATTGCCTTAGAATAGTAAGGTGTGCCTAGTAACTGCATCTTTACCCAAAACCAATAAAACAAAGACAAAATTTTTTAAGGTTTATGTCTCAATTGAAATATAAATTTAAATAAGGGCACTTTATTTTTGTATTCCTCTATTTCATCCTCCCATGTTAATACTGTTACAATAGAAAATAAAAGTTTCTTGGAAAACCAGGGAAATAATATTACAAATTCAAGAAGGAAATCTCTATATTATTCCTTTCTGATGAAATTAGTGTGTTCTAGGAGACTCCTGAAGATGGCAACGGCATAGGTGGATCTGTGAAACTCTCCAAATGTGAGTTCCCAAAAAGACTCTTACTTTTCTTCCTGCAACCCCCTGCCCACCACCAGCCACACTGGTACGAGGCCCAGGGGCCTTTGGTCCCACACAGGACCAGATATTGCGGCCGGCAGCAGCTGCTCCACTATATGTAACTCTGGCTGGCTGGAGAATCCCAAATCCCGGATCCCTTCTCCCTCCCTTGTTACATCGTCATGACCAGCACCCAAAACCAAGCTGCCAGTCACCCAGGGAGGCTCTGGGCACCCGCCCCTCAGAGATACCATTCCCATTTCTGGCTGAAGTGCCCTGTGAGGGACCCAGAGCCACCACCTGCCCTCTGGATCATTGGAGATCGGGAGCCCCGGGCCCACCCTGGCTGAGTCACTCTGCATGTGACCACAAGCTTGTGGAAGGGAGGTTGTGTAAGGTGCTGATCAGAGGCTTCCAGCTCCAGAGGAGGAAACCCCTGACCCTCTCCTCCACCAGATCCAGCACCCAGCTGTGCAACTGGTCCCACCTAGAGACCCATATGAGCATCCCTAAAAGTGAAAGTAAAACTACCACCTCTGCCATTTTCAAGGCAGATTTGCATCACCCCGCCCACCTGTCAGAGCCTCCACCTCAGTTCCCATGGAGACGTCATTAAACAGGAGACAAAGCCCCTCCCCTACACCGAACAGAGACAAGTCACAGATCTCCCAGGCAGCAGGCTAGCTGTCTGCAACAAAAACAGAGGGGAGAGGCTGGAGATTAGAGCTCAATGAACTTTAGCCACTAAGAGACAAGAGAAAAATCTACACAAATGACGAAAAACCAAAAGAAGAATATGGATCTCTCCCAGACTCCTGGGACGGCAGACACTGAGAAAACTGACTTCGGAATGCAAACAAAGAAGGACCCCCAGAATGACTGGTCTCAAACTACTAACCTAGATATCAAGACATTAATGGAGAGATTAAAAAGAATTGAGGAGACTCAAGAAGAAACTAGAAAGGAGTTGATATCTGAAATAACAATAATAAAGAATACTGCAAATGAAATAAATAACAAACTGATAAGCATGGAAAGCAGAATTACCCAAGCAGAAGAAAGAATCTCAGAGCTTGAGGACCAAAATATAGAACTAACCCAAACTCTCAAAAACACAGAAAACAAGCTCAAAAAGACAGAAAAAACCCTTCAAGAGATGAGCAATTACTTCAAGAGACAGAATCTAAGAGTAATTGGTCTTCCTGAGGCAGAGAGAGAGACAGAGCCCACACTGGAACAAACCTTCCATGAGATCATTCAAGAAAACTTCCCTTATCTAATCAATGATGCAAAAACTCAAACACAAGAGATCCAGAGAACCCCTGCAAGACAACAAATGGGAAAACCAACTCCTAGACACATAATAATTTGCCTAAACAAAGTAGGCATAAAAGAAAAAATCCTAAAGGCAGCAAGAGAAAAAGGCCAGATCAACTACCAGGGAAAACCAATTAGATTAGCAGCAGATTTATCTACAGAAACCCTGCAGGCTAGGAGAGCTTAGGGGCCCTATTTTCAAAGTCCTAAAAGATAAACAATTTCAACCAAGAATAACCTACCCAGCCAGATTAAGCTTCGTCAGCAAGGGAGAATTAAAATCTTTCCCAGATATCCAATCCCTAGGAACTTACGCTGCCACCAAGCAACCTCTACATGAAACACTCAAGAAAGTACTAAACACAGAAGAAAAGGGGAAAAAAAGACAACGTTCTTCACAAGAGTACACGAGAAAGAATAAAATACACATGAACCAACCTCAAAAACAAAGGAAAGACAATAAACCAAGTGGAAGAACAACTCTATAAGAACTCTATGATAGGGATGAACTCTTGCATTTCAATAATTAGCCTGAATATGAATGGACTAAATGCACCAATGAAAAGACATAGAATGGCAAAATGGATAAAATATCACCAGGCAACAATATACTGCCTTCAAGAGACTCATCTCACTAGAAAGGACATGCACAGACTCAAAGTAAAAGGATGGGAAACAAATTTTCAGGCGAATGGAACACAAAAGAAAGGAGGAGTCGCGATCCTAATTTCAGACAAAATACCATTTAAGCTATCAAAAATTCAAAAGATACAGAGGGCCACTACCTAATGATAAAATGTTCACTCCATCAACAATAAATATCTATCCTAAACATATGCACCTAACATAGGTGCACCAACTTTTATAAAGCAACTCCTAGGAAAACTAAAGAAGGATATTGACTCTAACATCATCATAACTGGGGACTTTAATACCCCACTCACAACCCTAGACAGATCATCGGTACAAAAAATCAGCAATGAGATCCGGAACCTCAATGTGACTCTGGACCAAATGGACTTAATTGATACCTACAGAACACTCCATCCAAAGATCAGAGAATACACATTCTACTCATCACTGCATGGAACGTATTCCAAGATTGACCACATAATTGGCCATAAATCAAGCATAAGCAAATTTAAAAGGACCAAAATTCTACCATGCACCTTCTCAGACCGCAGTGGAATAAAAATAAACATTAACACCAACAAGGTCTCCCCAAAACCCACAAAGACATGGTCACTAAACAGCATGATGCTAAACAACTCCTGGGTCAATGATAAAATCATAACACAGATCAAAAGATACCTGGAAACAAATGAAAATGAAAAAACATCTTACCAAAATCTCTGGGAAGCCTTAAAAGCTGTAGTAAGAGGGGAATTTATATCCCTACAAACACACATGAGGAAAATGTTAGGAGCACAAATTAACAGCCTAACAAGCCACCTAAGGAAGCTGGAAAAGCAAGACCACAAAAAGCCTAATTTCAACAGAAGAATCCAGATCACCAAAATAAAAGTCCAAATCCAGGACACAGAAGACAAAAAGACAATACAAAAAAATCAATGAAACAAAAAGCTGGTTCTTCGAAAGGATAAACTAGATTGATGGTCCCCTAGCTAGACTGACCAAGAAAAAGAAAGAAAAAACCCAAATAAACACAATCAGAAACACAAAAGATGAAGTCACATCTGACCCTGAAGAAATACAAAAGATCATCAGAGACTACTATGTACACTTGTATGGAAAAAAACCTGAAAACCTCAAGGAAATGGAGGACTTTCTGTCATCACACAACCTACCTAGGTTGAAACAAGAAGAAATTGAAACCCTAAATAGACCAATAACAATCAAGGAAATTGACTACGTAATAAGAAAACAACCTACAAAAAAAAAAAAAAGCCCTGGACCAGATGGGTTTCCAGCAGAATTCTACAAGACATTTAAGGACGAACTGATTCCAATCCTATTGAAGCGAATTCAGGTGATTGAGAAAGATGGAACCCTCCCAAATCATTTTATGAAGCTAACATCACATTGATACCCAAACCAGGTAAAGATCCAACAAAGAAAGAGAACTACAGGTCAATATCTTTGATGAACATAGACGCTAAAATCCTCAACAAGATCTTAGCAAACCGGATTCAACAACACATCTCAAAAACCATCCATTATGACCAAGTAGGCTTCATCCCTGGGATGCAAGTCTGGTTCAACATTCATAAAACAATAAATTTAATTAAATACATCAACAGATGTCAAAACAAAAACCACATGATTATATCATTAGATGCAGAAAAAGCTTTTGATATAATCCAACATCACTTCCTGATAAAAACCCTTGAACATCTAGGCATACAGAGAACATACCTCAAAGTAGTAAAAGCCATCTACGAGAAACCTACAGCCAGCATACTCCTAAACAGACAAAAATTGGAACCATTTCCCCTGAAAACTGGAACCAGACAAGGATGCCCAATCTCACCCTTCCTGTTCAATATAGTATTTGAAGTCCTGGCTAGAGCAATCAGAGAAGAGAAGGCAGTCAGGGGTATCCAAATAGGAAAAGAAGAAGTCAAATTATCTCTCTTTGCAGATGACATGATAGTGTACCTTGAAAACCCAAGAGAATCTGTCAAAAACATCCTTACACTGATAAAGGCCTTCAGCAAAGTCTCAGGATATAAAATAAATGTGCAAAAGACAATCGCATTTCTTTACACCAATAATAAACAAACAGAAACCCAAATAAGAAGCACAATTCCAAGCCGGGCTCGGTGGCTCAGCCTGTAATCCCGCGCCTTTGGGAGGCTGAGGTGAGTGGATTGCCTGAGCCCGCGGGTTCGAGACCCGCCTGGGCAGGGAGACCTCATCTCTACAATAAATCAAAAAATCAGCAGGGCGTGGTAGCACATGCCTGTAATTCCGGCTACTTGGAAGGCTGAGGCGGAAGGATCGCCGGAGCCCAGCAGGTCGAGGCTGTGGTGGCCGGAAGCGGCCACTGCACTCCAGTCTGGGCGACAGAGTGAGACTCCAACTCAAAAAAAAAAAAAAAAAAAAAAAAAAAAGAAGCACAATTCCATTCAAAATAGCCACAAAAAAAAAAAAAAAATGAAATACCTTGGCATCCTCCTAACCAGAGACGTGAAAGACCTTTACAATGAAAATTACAAAACACTGCTCAAAGGAATCAAAGATGACACAAACAAATGAAAAAATATTACATGCTCGTGGATTGGAAGAATCAACATTGTGAAGATGTCCATCTTACCTAAGGCAAGCTACAGATTCAATGCAATACGTATCAAATTACCAGCAACATTCTTCTCAGACCTAGAAAAAACAACACAGGATTTCATATGGAAACACAAACGTCCAAGAATAGCCAGAACAATCCTCAGCAAAAAAAACAAAGCAGGTGGTATCACGTTACCAGACTTCAAACTTTACTATAAAGCTACAATCATCAAAACAGCTTGGAATTGGTATAGGAACAGGCATATAGATCAATGGAATAGAATTGAGATCCCAGAAGCAAAACCTCAATTTGTCAACCAACTCATCTTTGACAAAGCCTCCACCACCTATCACTGGGGAGAGGAGAACCTATTCAGTAAATGGTGCTGGGAAAACTGGCTGACCACATGCAGAAGATTGAAACAGGACCCCTATCTATCCCTATACCATACACAAAAATTAACTCCAAATGAATCAGAGACCTAAATGTAAAGCCTCAAACCATAAGAACCTTAGAAAATGAAGGACATACCCTCATGGAAATTGGAACTGGCATCCAATTCCTAAACAAAACTCGCAACCCACAGGCCATAAGGGATAAGATAGACAAGTGGGACCTCATTAAACTGACAAGTTTCTGCAAAGCCAAAGAAACCATCAAGAGAGCAGGGAGATGGCCTACAGACTGTGAAAAAGTATTTGCCAATTCCAGGTCTGACAGAGGCTTAACATCTTGGATCTACAAGGAACTCAAATGTGCTGAAAAGAAAAAAACAAGCAACCTCATTATAAAATGGGCAAAAGATATGAACAGACACATCACAAAGGAAGACATCCGAGCAGCCAACAGACCCATGAAGAAATGCTCATCCTCACTAATCATCAGGGAGATGCGAATTAAAACCACACTGAGTTACCACCTAACTCCAGTCAGAATGGCAATTATCAATAACTCAAAAAATAACAGTTGTCGGAGAGGATGTGGTGAAAAGGGAACATTACTACCCTGTTGGTGGGAGTGTAAACTAGTGCAACCTCTGTGGAAAGCTGTGTGGCGATTCCTAAAAGCTCTAAACATCAACCTCCCATATGACCCTGCAATCCCCCTCCTGGGAATATACCCTGAAGAACTCAAATCACTCTATAAAAAAGATACCTGCAAACGAATGTTTATCGCAGCATTGTTCACAATAGCAAGAACCTGGAACCAACCACACTGTCCATCAAAAGAAGACTGAATTAAAAAAATGTGGTACATATACACGATGGAATACTATGCAGCCATAAAAAAGAACAAAATCATGAATTTCGCAGCAACGTGGATGGAGCTAGAGTCTATAATACTGAGTGACCTCTCACAGAAACAAAGATCTGAGTATCACATATTCTCACTCATATAGTGGACCTTGATCATCCAATGCACTACCATAAGAAAATGACTAACAGTGGTGGGAAACTATGGGGGAGATGGGACTAATGGTAGTAAACATCTGTCTGGGGATGGGGAGACACCTGTTATCAACAAGGGGGCCTGAATGATGCATATTTGTATACCTAACTCTTAACTGTACCCCACAATATCAAAATAAAAAATATTGATTAAAAAAAAAGAAATCAGTGTGTGCTGTTTGTGTGTGACAAATCCTAAGGATCGGGGTAGATTAATCAACGTTAATAATTTGTCATAAAAACTAAATCAGCAATAGTCAATACTACCTACTAGCAATAGGATAAGTTATTTTCAATAAAAGAAACATTTCAATATTCTCAAAATTCTTACCACATTAAGAAATCACATTCACAAGGGAGTGATCTTTCAAAAGACCAGTATTACTGCCGTGATGGTAACCTCTCTTATCAACTCATTCAGGAGAGAAATATGTCAGGAATCAACCTTAGGAATTCTAAGCAAAGGACAGGATACCTTGCTGGATGTCCCTCATTCACTTTGGTAGAGACCACATTTCATTCAATGCACAAAAACGTGGGGGATCTCTTGCAAGCTGTTGAATTTCCTGCTGGTTGTCTTATAGTAGCTGTGGTGCTGTAAAACTGTTTCCCAGAAAATATGCAGCCTATATTAACTTGTTGGCTATTGTTACCAAATATTCTACTGTGAAAGAGTGTTTTGCTAGTAAAATGCTTAATCTCTTTTTCTCCCAACTATCCAGTAATGGATAGACACATGGATAGTACACTTTGGAATTTTCCTAGCCATAGAGGAACTTGAAAACAATTACTTTTTTTGTTTTTATTAATTTACCACTAAGGTACTACTTCGGATTTTTTTTCTTCTGGAAAGTTTTTTTTCTTCTGATTCTCTTTGAACTTAGACTGTGTGACTCTTGGTCAGATTCACATGACTTGAGTGGGTCAATGTTGACAAACACAGCTTTAATTCCTTCTTGCATATAAAAGTACAAATATCGGAGAACCTGCTCATCTTTTGCCAATAAAGAAGGTGAAAATAACCTCTTTATATTCTTTAGCTGATGTCCAGAAAATGCACTTGCCTTTTTGTTTGTTTGTTTTTCCCCTGAAGAATCAGAGGTATATAGACTATGCATTATAAAAGAAACCCATAAACTGCGATAAATATGAATAAGCTAAAGGACTATATTGAAAGTTATTGACCGGAACTGTGATTCTAAAATATCCATTTTGTAATATTGGTCTTTCATCAACCACAGAAGATTAAGAAGTTGAAAGGCAAAGTAGAACATTATTCATAGGGCCTTCCACAGGACTAGGAAGATGTACATACCATGGGAGGGCACCAGTCTTTAGGTGCAAGCTTGCTGGTTTTCAGTCCTAAGGTATATACTTTAGTGACTGTGTAAGGGACTTCAATTTTCTCATCCATTAGTTGTGTAAAACATCTTGATTGTTTTGGGGAGGAATTAAAGTGCTATTGAATGCATATAAGCTTCCTGGGACAGGTTTTTACATAAAGTGAACATACATAATTGTCGTTATAGTGCTAGCACTAATATCAGTAATAGCAGTAAAACAGAAGTAGAGGGAATAGGATAAAATATATAAAACATCTGGGAACCCTTTACAATAAAAGGTAACATCTCTCATGAGGCTTGACAGAACTCCTTTCTCCAAGCCCTAAACTTAGGTAGCAACCTGTGACTTTCTGTATTCACTCCACCTGATATTGGACCTGCAGGAGTATACAGTTCATAATCAGAGACCTTACCATTTGGAGGTATAAGCCATAGTCTGTGACTAAAGCAACTTTCTACAATCTACTGTGGGACAAATAAAGTTGAACTTTGTATTTTCCTCCTTTGGTAATGAGCGTGGCCTCTTTAACTCTCTGAGAACAGCCCTGGAATATCTCCATTCACCTAGTAACTGCTGCCTTTTAAAAACAATCTCAGGTAATAGCAACCATCTGGATAGTGCTCTGATGCACGAAAAGGGCTAGCACTGAGGTCCTAAGAAGACAAGTCCAGCTAGACCAAAGAATGTAGATGAGATCTCAACTTGGAAGTTACATGGTTTGAGCTTCTGCTCATTGGGAAAAAGAGGGTTGGCTCAAATAAAAAAAAATGTAAGAAAACACAAAATCTATTATTTGAAAAGACTTAAGATTGGTTTGAAAACTCCACATTTAAAAAATATAGAATGTGTGTTAGGAGATATTTTAACCACTACATTAATTTTATTTCGGATTAATTTCTAATGCATATTGTCATGTGTGCATGTGCATTTGTGTAACTTTAATAGTATAATCCATAATGCATTTCTTCTCATTGATCTGGATGATCTTCTAAGTTCACCTTTAAGTTCTGCCAGAAATGTTATTGGCAGCTGGGTCAGGAAAACTAAGACTGTGACTCAAACATCCTTATGCTTTTCTGAATTCCTTCAAGAATACTCTTAAGGAAAAAGGAGACCAAAATATAAAAATAAATTTATCAATGTCTATGTGTACATGTATGTTTCCTAAAGGAATCAAATTTTTAAAATATGTTTTAAAAAAATTGTGCTAGTCAACTGGAATTGCCTAAAGACATGTGTCAATATTCTTAATTTTTCATAAATCAACAGCAGGCCGATTTGTACAATCATCATTACTAAGAAAATCAGCAGCATGGATTCCATATTTACACAGCTATGAATGAGTTTTTTAATCAAAGTTGCAGAAGGGATACATCTTGCCTCTATTTTTGTCACTCAATGAAACTCTTCTATTCACTTATTCATTTATTCATTTTCTTTTCAACTACTTTTTGGCATCTATATATGCCAGGCACTCTTTGTGTTGTTATGAATTCAGAAATGAGTGAAATGAAAAGTCAATGCTGATGTCCACCTAGTTTTTACATTCTAGTGAGGGCAAAAAAGAAAAAAAAAGAAAGAATTCCAAAACATGACAGATAGATGCTATAAAGAAATATAAAGAGGGTAAGAAAGTAGAGACTAGTAATGAGGGGAAACATATGATAGAGGTATATATCAGGAGAGATCTCTCTGGAAAGATGCTATTTTATGAGAAATTTGAATGTTGGAAAAGAATAGTCCAAGAACAAAGCTGTGGGAAGAATTTGGACACACACTCTGAAGTAGAACTATCACCAGAAACTATTCAATAGTTTGGAGCAAATGTTAAAGCTTGGTTTGAATAAGTAAGCAAACATACGCCATCATCCAATTGCTTTTTTGGACTAACACTCTATATATCTATTCCATATACCCACCTGTACCCCCATCCACCACAGGAAAAGAAAATAATACCTTGGTTTTGAACCTAAGAAAGTTGCACAAATTGATTTGCATTGAAAAGATAAAGATTGGAGTCACCTCCTAAAATTAATTAAGCACTTGAAAAATTCTAATTCCTTAGCACTTCAAAGAAAAATCGTATCCTTCAAGTCTGTCTTTCATTTTAAAAAAACAAATCTAAACAGGACAATGATCTTACATAAATCAGTGCATGCTTTCCTTAAGAAAGAGTGAATCCAAAAGTAAAAATATGTTATGGATAACTGAAGGCTCCCTCTATTGAACAGAGGATGACTATAAGATATAAGAACTCTAATACAGATCTGTACCTGACATACTAAATTAAATAGGGCAGAGTAATGTAAGCACATTGTGATTCTGAATAGTATTTAAAAATTCTGTGTGGAATTTTCAAATAGGTGTTATTATAACTATTTGAAATTATTGTATTAATTATAACATCTCATTTTATTCTCACTTCAGCCCTGTAAAGGTAAAGGGCCAGACTCATTATGTAACATCAGTGATGAGAAAACCAAGACTAAATAAGGTAATTGACTTAATTTCCATTTAGCACATATTTACGTTTTGGCTGCTGTGTTCCAAGAACTGTTGTAAATGATCAGGATACAACTAACAAAGAGGTAAGCTTTCTTTTTCATGAAGCTCATAATCTAGCAGATAAAAGAGAAAAATGTACAAATATCTCTAAGACAATATGGTCCATTATAGAGCTATGTACACAGTGTTATGGGGACATACATGAAGGAATGGTTTTTTTGTATTCCTTCAGGGTCAGGGAAGGACATGTACCTTCTCACAGCACTGATATAGATTGCATTCCTAATGGGACATAAATGAAGCAGAAGGAGGGGAAGAGGAGAGAACATAGCATGAACTGAGTTCTTACCATATGCCAGATACTGTGCTCATTTGCTCCTCAAAATAACCTTATAGGTAGAAATTAACACTCCCATTTTATAGATTAGGATACGGAGCCTGAAAAAAATTAATAAGGTTGCTCAAGGACACAAAGAGAGTAAAAGGTAGATCTTGGATTTTCCTTCCAGTTCTTCTGGCTTCCTGGTCTGGCTGTGCTGCTCTGCCATATTCACTGGACTGGGATGCAGAGAGAACATTGCAGGAGTGAGGCAGGTGGATGAGAACAGGATTGAACTAGGTCAGCATTAGGGATGCTGCCGGATCTGAGATTCGGCAGCTTTGACTGATTGATGGCCTGCCTTCTGTTCTCAAGGACACAGCATTTTTTTTCCCCAATAAAGGAAAAAGAAGACATGAACCTTGAGCATATGAAATAATGACTTTCATTAAAATTTTACTAATTGTTATGGAATTGTATATTTTTATTTTTAAAAATATGTCAGGTATTGTGCTTTCTTTACAGGCCCCCTCAATTTTGGGGATAAAAAGTAATTTTACTAAAATAATGATGTTATCTGAAAGTATGAAGAGTGGCAACAAAATACAAATAAAGAGGCCCTGTGGTTTCTACATTGTAAAATGCAGTTGTCATAACAAAATAATAAAATTTTAGATACTGCATGTAGCTCCAAGTGAATCCTACATATAATATTTAATATAAGTAAACACAGTTTTCCTAGAGCAGGGTATTATGATGATTGAAATCTCTGACTTTGAAATCTGAATATGTGTATTTAAATCATGGTTTCATCATTCATAATCTTCATGAGCCTGCAAAACACAAACTCATCAGCCCTCAGAGTATAGTAGAAAAGAAAACATACTCCACAGTTATACAGCAATGAGTTTTATTACAGCCTTGCTACTTGATAATTGTGTATAATTTAATGCCTCAATTTCCTTATCTGTAAAAGAAGGATAATTATAGTATTTATTGTATAATGTTTTTGAATGAAATACATGTCAAATACTAAAAAAGTTTGAGGCACATAATGATCATTCATTAAATGTCTGCCAAGGCAATATATAGACCCCACGTGTCTTTTGTGAGAGCGCAACAAAGGCTTTTTAGCCAATGCGAAAGAGTAATAATCTGGGAAAAATAAATCCAAATCCTATTTTTTAGAGGAAGAGCACAGCTCAGCATTAGAATTACTCCTAAATTTGTATGAAAATCAGTGTATCTAATAGTCTCAGAGAGACAGAAACAAAAGAAAGGGAAAGGGAGAGAGAGAGAGGGCGTGAGTAAGGGAGAAAGGAGAGAGGAAGGAAGGCAGAAAGGGAGGGAGGGAGGGAGGAGAGGGAAAGAGGAAAGAAGGCAGGTAAGGAGGGAGGGAAGGAGGAGAGGAGAGAGGGAAGAAGGAAAGGAAGGAGAGAAGGAGAGAGGGAGGGAAGAGGGAGGAAGAAAAAAGATCAAGATCAGGAGCTTGAGAGAAATTTCACTTTCATTATAAGAAATCTGGGCGTATCACTGTACATAATTTTTATAATAATAAAAACCAACATAAAACATTAGCATACAACAGTTCCATATATTTTCAACATGAGGCATTTAAGACATTATGTGAGGTCAAGAACAAGAAAGAAGCAAGAATTCTAAAAAAAATAAAATATTTCTCTTGAAATGTCAAATCTATCTTGAAATGTTTTGTTTCTTCCATTTTGGTGAGGTTGTTTCTTGGGAAAAATGCTTCTGATAGTACCACTGCTCAAATGGATGATCATTGATAGCTATGAAACCTAACCCAAGTGCCATAATATAGGACAACTTAAAGTTAAAATTAGTTCTGTCTCCTATTTTTCCTTCCAACTTAATGAAGTAAGCTGTCTAAAGCACTGCTAATGCGGCAAGGTGTACATCTAATTATGCCACTGATATTGATTCAGATATGGTTAATTTTAGCAGATGTATTAGGCTAATCATAAGTATTGTGAAACTTCATAATTACAAGAGCAAAAAATTATTACCAAAATTTAACTGAACAGTGCACTCTAACAGTGATAGCTCTAGAACTTAGAGATGTCAAAAATATTTATCCAGAAAATGCTATTCTTAGAGAAACATTAATCAAAAGCACAGAAACCACATTAGATCTTGCTAGAAACCTGCCCAGATTTCCAGGAATAAAGTGGTCAAACAAATTGATTAGATGTTGTGTCACTGAGCTTGTAAATACACTGTAAAGACAGAGATATGCAAGCCTAGTGTAGTGACTCCCGTAGCTGATCTCACCATTCTGGGAGGTTGAAGTAAGAGGATTCCTTGAGTCCAGGAATTTGAGACCAGCCTAGGCAACATAGTGAGATCTCATCTCTACAAAAAACCAAAAATTATCTGGGCATGGTAGTGCATGCCTGTAGTCCCAGCTACTTTCAGGTCTGAAGTGGAAGGATTGCCTGAGCTAGGGAGGTCAAGGCTGTAGTGAGCCATGATCATACCACTGCGCTCCAGCCTGGGTGACAGAGTGAGACAATAACAACCACAAAAACCCAGAAATAATCACTCCTTTGAGTTAAGAAACTAATGCCACTTCATATCAAAGAAAATTATCTCCTGAGGAAGGCTTTAATTTTTCTATAATCTACTATTTCCATCAAGCTCTTCATCACAACTATTTTAAATGAGGCTACCCACATATACAAGAAATTGATGGTGAATCTGAAGACATGCATAGTCTGGAACTATGTAACAATAGCTATTTATATCAGCTTTCCAGAATTTGCTTTTGCTCAAGACAGGACCATGGGTATGCTACTATGATAATACAACGATTGGCATGTAAATTATAATGTAGATTCCTTGTAAGTATAGTTGGAAGTGGAAGAATTTGAAGAGAAAGTCATGATTAAGAAAATCATTGGCCAGGCATGGTGGCTCATGCCTATAATCCTAGCACTTTGGGAGGCCAAGGTGAGAGGATTGCCTGAGCCCAAGGGTTCAAGACTAGCCTGGGCAACTTGGCGAGACCTCATCTCTACAATAAATAATAATAAAAAAAGTAGCTGGGAAGGGTGGCATGTGCCCGTAGCTCTAGCTACTTAGAAGGCTGAGGTGGAAGGACTATTCTGAGCCCAGCAGGTCGAGGTTGCGGTGTCCATGAGTGTGCCACTCTACTCCAGCCTGGATGACAGAGTGAGATTCCAACTCAAAAAATAAAAATAAAATAAAATTATTAAAAAGGATGGACAGGGTTAGGATTGGCAAAGAAGGGGAGAATTGTGTAATGATAAAGCTAAACACATGGGAGCATTTGGGAAAAAGCGAGAAGTTTAAATGCTGGTGTGTGATGTGTGGTCTTGGTTTGTTAGAGAAGATAGAGGAAAACAATTTTAAAGTGACTTGGCTCCCATGGTATTTGAAGTAATATTCCAGCAAGCTAAATGATTATGTGACTAAATGATTGTGGGCATTGTCCCCAAGTCACTTAGCATTTGCGTTCTATAGCTTTCTTCTGTACAAGTGTTGCTAAACTTTTTTAGAAATATTAAAGGCATGATTAATTAAATTGTTCCAAAGCAACTTGACCATGTGGACTCGGATATATGACTTCCCCCTTTGAATTGCATATTTTTAAGAAAAGGATTAAAGAATAAATAATGATTATATTTTAGAACCTTAAAACTAGTGGGACCAAATATCTCATATTGAAATCATCTAAAGTAAAATATAATATGAAGTTTTAGTTTGAGGAAATAGTTAAGTTCTTTAATGTTTACCATTACTTGCTGATAATAGTGAATTATTGATCATATAAATAAAAAAGATGACATAAAAGTTTTTAAAAAACAGACTTACATTGTGAATTTTATGTTCTTTTTTTTTTTTTTTTTTTGAGCTGGAGTCTCACTCTGTCGCCCAGACTGGAGTGCAGTGGCCGCCCCCGGCCACCGCAGCCTCGACCTGCTGGGCTCCGGCGATCCTTCCGCCTCAGCCTTCCTAGTAGCCGGAATTACAGGCATGCGCTACCACGCCCGGCTGATTTTTTGATTTATTGTAGAGATGAGGTCTCGCTGCCTAGGTGGGTCTTGAACCCGCAGGCCCAGGTGATCCACTCACCTGAGCCTCCCAAAGGCGTGGGATTACAGGCTGAGCCACCGAGCCCGGCTATATGTTCATTTTAATTGTAAATATGTGTATCAGAAATTTTCTAGCCAAATATCTGTCATAGAGTAGTGCTTAATAGGTATTTGTTGACTGAATGAATGGATAAAAAAGTAAAGCTGTTTATTTTTCTTTAAAAGTGGGGAAAATCCAGCTCTTCTGCATTGTCTCCTTCGAGTCTCACTGTCACCCAGATTGGAGTGCAGTGGCCGCTGCTGGCCACCGCAGCCTCGACCTGCTGGGCTCCAGCGATCCTTCCGCCTTAGCCTTCCGAGTAGCCGGAATTACTACCATGCCTGGCTGATTTTTTGATTTATTGTAGAGATGAGGTCTGGCTGCCCAGGTGGGTCTCGAATCTGCGGGCTCAGGCAATCCACTCACCTCAGCCTCCCAAAGGCGCTAGATTACAGGCTGAGCCATGGAGCCCAGCCAATTCTTATTTCAAAGAGGCTTCTAGCAAGCTATAAGAAGATAGAAAAGCAAAAGGAAGAAGAAGGTTGGAAACCAATAGAGAGAGATCAATAAAACTAAATGGTAAATTTCCCCAACACTAAACCGAAATAGGACAGCAGATTTGAGCTGAGTTGCTCACCATGAAAATGTGTTTTGCTGCAAAGGGTGAGACATCTTGAGGTGCATATGATTCTGCTAAGGCCCTGCATTGATATCATTCTGGATTTCATTTTTTTTCTCACCCTCAACATAAATAAAGAGAAAGTGTTTCCTAGGAATTAAGAGGGTTATTTAGTACACGATAAGCCTGTTTTTGTAACGGACTCCCTCACTCTTTCCCACTCGACATGTACATAGTTATCTTAACTTTGCACTGAGGAGTAGGATACAGAGCATAGCTAGCTTGCAAAGGCTTTTAAAACTGTGTGAGTACTCCTTTTTGTTCCCAAGTTAAACTGCAATGCTCAGCTTGGGGCACTTTTGTAACCCAGGGCATATTTGGCAATGTCTTTAGACATTTTGGTTGTCACAACTCGGTAAGTACTATTGATTTCTAGTGGGGATAGACCAGGGATACTGCTGAATATCCTACAATGTGTAGGACCACACAACCACAAAGAATGATCTGACACATGCCAATAGTTCTGAGGCTTAGAAACCCTGAGTCAGCGTGAATGAACACTCTAGGAATCAAGACATTCAGACCCAGTGGAAGCTAAACGCTTCTACCTTTCTCATAGTCATGGCTGGATAACTGCATTTCTCATTATTAAGGTCTTTTAAAAAAACAGTATTTTGCAAGTGCTCAGTGAACACATTGAGGCATGGGACAGTTACAAGACATACAATTGACATTGGCATACCTCACAAAACTCTGACTGATTTTGTTTGTCACATTATCATTGGATTTGAAAGTCTAATAGAACATTTGCATGTGTATGATGTATCATTTGCAGAAATGTTGTCTGAATTCTTGTTACTTGCAGTGCAAAGGCCATCAAACTATCATTCCTAGATAGTGTGTTTCATTCATAATAAACTATGGGGTTGAAGAGCTTCAAAAGAAACTCAAGATATTGTGTTGGCAGAATTGCTTTGTGCAACGATTGTGCAATACCGTTCAACTTGGAAACTGCCTGAACCTTTTTTTTTTTTGTCTTTAAAAATTGTGACAGGTTTCCTTCCCCTGAGCCATATTTTGATTTTTAGTCTGATGTGATTCGCCATTATTTCCCTACTTGCATTAGCTTCATAATGACACTCTGCCACATCATGAAATGAAGCCTGTGTAAAAGATTCATAATAAATAAAATGCTTTCCATAATAACAATAGAAAAGTTTCTTTCCCAGGGGAGCTGGGATAGGTTGGCTGACCTGACGGAGATGCTTAAGGGTATATTGCTACAAGGAAACATGGACATCCACACTCAGGGTTTAGTGAAAGATAACAGTATGTTACTGCAACACCTGCCTTCTTGAAACAGATTGTGTGAAACAATGGGAAAATGGTGGGAAGTGGGAATGCTAAATCCTTGATTTATTTAAAACATCTGCTTCTGAAAGACAAACATGGGGGAATTTCAAGTTGTTATGAAAAAGTGTTTTGCCTGTCTTATACAGGTAGGGTTTTAAGTAGATTGGTAATGAACTCTTATACCTACACAAGTGGAAATGTCTTTGTTGTAATGTCTACCTGTAGATCACTAGATTAGATATAAATAAAGACACAGACTTCAATCAGATAAGCCTCATGCAGTTCCACTGTGACGGTAACACTCTGGGGGTTCTTCTTTGTTGCTTATGGTGAATAAACAGACTGTGTTTAAAGCATAGATCTGAAAATGTCTTAAATTAGAATTAGGTGTCCTTGTCAGTCATGATGACTGAAAAGAGTTAGTGCTAAAATACAAAGGTTTTCTTCAGGAGTATTGATAACCAGAAGCCTAGCAGCAACCGGCCTGAGGCATTTTCCTTTCATCAATTTGGAGGCAACTAGACATTGCTGTTGAGGATGCTGGCATCGCTTTCAAAATCGTGTTTGAGATTTTTAATTGTATTTTTACATTTTATGTCCTGGTATCCTGTCTCCTTTCCCTCTTCTCTCTGGAGAATATTTCACCAGAAACATGAATGGCTGGTAATAAAGAAAACAGGACTCTAATCCATACATGTGTTTTTGTCAATTTGAGGAGTGGCTTAGAATCATGTATGCCATCTCTCTCTCTCTCTTTTTTTTTTTTTCTTTTTTTTTGAGTCAGCGTCTCACTTTGTCACTCAGGCTGGAGTATGGTAGTATGATCACCACAGCCTTGACCTGCTGGGCTCAGGTGATCCTTCCCCCTCAGTTTTCCAAATAGCTGAGACTACAGGCATATGCCACCATACCATGATAATTTTTTATTTATTGTAGAGACGAGGTCTCACCACATTGCTCCGGTTGATCTCGAAACTCTGGTCTCAGGCAATCCTCTTGTCTTGGCCTCCCAAAGTACTGGGATTATAGGCGTGAGCCACCATGCCCAGCTATTTTATGCACTTTTTCTCTTTCATGTTCCTCTGTCAATCTTTAACTAAGATGGCCATATCAGATATCTGGTTATTATCTTGATTTATGTTTCCTTCCACTCAACCCCCACATCCAGTCAGTTACCAAGTGCAACTAGTTCTTTCCAATCTTCTTCCTAGAAGGGGAAGTGGAAGGGATATCTTTGGGATTATGGAGTAAGGCAGTGGTAGTTACTTGGGACACCTTAATTGCAGAAGCATAGAAATTATCTGCAGATGTGATGATGACAGATCATTACAAATCAGATCACTTCATTTTTAAGGACAATAAGCAAAGCTACACTACTAATAAGGCATGCTAATAATGAACAACTGTGGCATTTAAGAAACATCTTGGGGTTTACTATATATAATTTGTGAATCTTTATTTTGTAAAGCAACACTCAGGCAAACATACAATAAAAGATCCTAAGGTAAAATTTGCAAAGGTAGCTAACTATTATTAGTAAAGATCTCTATGTGTCTCTAGCACATAAAAGTTTTCTTTAATTTTATATGTTGAAAAATAAAATGATGTCATACTATGGTGTTATGTCATAATCATGTTATGCATTTTACCTGCCTCATTTGACACAGGCATATTTTCTTTGAGGACATTCTACTGAGAATATTTTGTCCAATTTTGCAAATGTGTACAAAAAAAGCAGTGGTCCCCAACATTTTGGCATTAGAGACTGGTTTCTTAGAAGATAACACTTCCCCTAACGTGGGGGGAAGGGCAGCGATGGATGATTTGGGGATGATTCAAGTGTGTTACACATTGTGCACTTTATTTCTATTATTATTACATTGTAATAAATAATGAAATATATTGTATCACTGCCTCAGTTCCATCTCAGATCATCAGGCATTAGATTCTCATAAGGAGCGTGTATCCCAGATGCCTCAATTGCAAAGTTCAAAGTAAGGTTTGTGCCCCTATGAGAATTTAATGCCGCTACTGATCTGACAGAATTAGAAGCAGAGCTCAGATGTTAATGCGAGTAATGGGAAGTGGCTGTAAATACAAATGAAACTTTACTTGCTCACAGTCCCTCACCTCCTGCCAAGCGGCCCAGTTCCTAACAGGCTGGTACCCATCTGTGGTCCCAGGATTGGGGACCCCTGCACTAAAGGAAACATACGGAAGGTATGTCACAATTCTATTTCCAGTTCAAGACCGACTCTAAGCTCCTTTTTCCATTAATAAGCCAGTAGATACAGCATTTTGCTGAAAGAATATTATAGGATTCTGGATCTTTCTTTGTAATATAGAAGTTTTATATTAAAGGTAATAATGCATTTAACATTAAATACATGCCTAATTTTGAGCTAGCAGTAGATTATAGCAGGGTGTTTTTTTTGTTTGTTTGTTTTTTGAGTTGGAGTCTCACTCTGTCGCCCAGACTGGAGTGCAGTGGCAGCTCCCGGTCACCGCAGCCGCGACCTGCTGGGCTCCGGCGATCCTTCTGCCTCAGTCTTCCAAGTAGCCGGAATTACAGGCGCGCGCTACCACAGCCGGCTAATTTTTTGATTTATTGTAGAGATGAGGTCTCACTTGCCCAGGCAGGTCTCGAACCCATGGGCTCAGGCAATCCACTCACCTCAGCCTCCCAAAGGCGTGGGATTACAGGATTGAGCCACCAAGCCCGGCTATTTATACCAGGGTTTCTAAGTCTTAACACTTTTGACATTTGGGGACCAATAATTCTATATTGTAGGATGTTTTGCCCATTGTAGGATGTTTAGAAGTGTTACTAGACTCTATCCACCAAATGCTAATAGTACCTTTCCCCATGGTGACATTCAAAACTTTCTGCAGACATTGTCAAATGTCTGCTGGGGTACAAAAACATTCACTGTTGAGAACCACCAACTTATATCAAAATAGGAGACAGTCTCAGTATAAGAAAAGCTTATAAACTCACTGTGGAAAAATATCATACCCAAGATGATATGCAGACATACTGATACAATTATTTTTAACATTTTTTAAACAGTCTCATATAGATATGAAGCAGCCTATGTTCACCTGTGTGTCATAAATATTAAAGGATAAAAGTTGAGCGAGTTGAGATGTAATCATGCCATGGGCCATGACACAATACTTCTCAAAATTTAGAACATACATCAGAATCACATGAAAAGCTCCTTAAAACATAGAATACTAGACTTTCCTCCATGAGATTAGGGCACAGTTGGCCTGGGTGAAGCCCTAGAAGTCACAACTCCAATATCCCTAGCTGAGGTTGATGATGTGTGTTCAGGATACTTTATAAGAACCACTGTAATAAGGATCAATCAATCTAAAGAATAGGTTACATTAAAAAAAATTAAAAAAAAAACAACCTCAGTGCCTGTATAGAATTACTCTGGAGATGGAAGAAAAGAATGTTCTAATCAGTAAATATATAAATATATTATTATCTGAAGTGCTCACTGTATGCTCGAGGTGCAGAATGCACCTTTATTGCTGAAAAGACTATTAGCATAAACATTGCATACAGGCTACATCCAATTTAGTTCCTGAGCAAACTAGGAAGTACCCAGAACATTATAGGAATTCAATAAAGGTTGACTCATAAAATTAATTATCTAAAGTTTCAAAGCCATGTTCTTTCTGCTGTGATTTAAAGTGTAGTTTGCTTTCTACATTGCTTCCATGGGAATATTTTCATTAACTACACTCTTGAATTATTTGTATTCCTTTTATAGGTAGGTAGGCATATATTATTTCTGTCTTAAACTGTGCCTAACACTTCTAACACAAAAGAATCTACATCCAAAATTCTCCCTAGAGCTGGTCATTGTTGGGAAATGGATGAAATTGTGTGCAGAATTTGCTGTTCTCTTCGTTAAGTGGTCTTTTTGTCTTCTTGCACTTCTCCCTTCCTTGGTAATAATAGATATATTGTGGACTCTAGATGCCTGCCTCCTTGCCCTAAATCCGCTAGAAATCTGTTGAAGTAGTTTACCCAATGTTGGGTAGATGCTCAAGGATTGGCTAAAATTATCAAACTTAAGTATTGATTAAAAATACCTCTCTGTGGGGAGATTGGGGAGCAATCTCTGCTCAAGGATTGGCTAAAATTATCAAACTTGAAGTATTGATTAAAAATGCCTCTCTGTGGGGAGATTTTTCCAACTCAAGACTGCTAGCAGGCTTCTGCACAGACCTTTCTATTATGCTTGGTGTTCTATGTCTTACAATATTCCTGTTTATTCTCTCATTCTATCACTATATCTGTCTCCCCAGTCAGAAAATGATTCCCACTTATGGGGAGTGCAATTGTATTTCTTAAAACTCTTATTCTAGCCCTGCTCTGAAAAATCACCCATGGCTCTCCTAACTGACCAGAAACCCTAACACAATTCTACTGAAGCTAACTATGTTTTCACCTCTTAATCAAATGTAAACCATTTCTCGGCTCCCTCCTGGACTTTTCTTTTGAACAAATGGAGTGAGCACAGGCCCTGATTACTTCAGCCTCTCCTGGTGGTCCCAGTTCTGTTGCCATCATAAAAACCTTTCAACCAGCCACATCCTGTTTATTGACCATTGTTTCTTAAGTGGATCTACAAGAAAAGTAAATAGACTATTATATAAGGGGATTTTTGTTTTTTCCTTTAGGTACGTTTGAGTTCCTTGTAGATCCTGAATATGGGGCCTTTGTCAGATATACAGTTGACAAGATATTTTTTCCCCCGTCTCTCTGCTCTCTCAATGGTTTCTTTGGTTTTACAGAAGCTTGTCAGTTTGATGAGGTCCCACTTGTCTATCTTATCTCTTATGGCATGGGCACTTGGGGGTTTTGATCAGGAATTGGTTGCCAGTTCGTTCCAATTTCCAGAAGGGTGTCTCCTGCATTTTCTACGGTTCTCATAGTTTGAAGTTCTATGTTTAGGTCTCTGGTTCATTTAGAGTTGATGTTAGTGTGTGGTGATAGGTAGTAGTCTTGTTTAAATCTTCTGCATGTGATCAGCCAGTTTTCCCAACACCAATTACTGAATAGGTTCTTCTCTTCCCAGTGGTTACTGGTGGAGGCTTTGTCGAACATGAGTTGGTCGAGAAATTGAGGTTTTGCTTTTGGAATCTCTATCCTGTTCCATTGGTCATATGCCTATTCTTGCACCAATACCAGGCTGTTTTGATTATTGTAGCCTTATAGTAAAGTTTAAAGTCTGGAAGTTTGATACCTCCCGCTTTGATTCTTTTGCTGAGGATTATTTTGGCTATTCACAGTCATTTATTTTTCCATATGAATTTCTGTATTGTCATTTCCAGGTCTGAGAAGAATGATATTGGTAATTTAATGGGTATTGTGTTGAATCTGTAGATTGTCTTTGGTAGCATGGACATCTTAACAATATTGATTCTTCCTGTCCATGAGCATGGAACATTTTCCATTTGTTTGTGTCTTCTCTTCTTGGATTTCTTTGAGCAGTGTTTTGTAGTTTTCATTGTCATGGTTTTTCACTTCTCTGGTTAGGAAGATGCCAAGGTGTTTCTTTTTTTGTGTGCCTATTGTCAATGGGATTGTGTTTTTTTATTTGACTATCTACCTGCTTTTACAGGTGTATAAGAATGCAACTTAGCCAGGCTCGGTGACTCAGCCTGTAATCCTGCACCTTTGGGAGGCTGAGGTGAGTGGATTGCCTAAGCCCGCGGATTCGAGACCCACTGGGCAGGCGAGACCTCATCTCTACAATAAAAAAAAAAAAAAATCAGCCGGGCGTGGTAGCGCATGCCTGTAATTCCGGCTACTAGGAAGGCTGAGGTGGAAGGATCACCAGAGCCCAGCAGGTTGAGGCTGCGGTGGCCAGGAGCAGCCACCGCACCACTCCAGTCTGGGCAACAGAGTGAGACTCCAACTTAAAAAAAAAAAAAAAAGAATGAAACCATCTTTTGCACACTGATTTTGTACCCTGAGACTGCCAAAGTCCTTTATCAGTGAAAGCAGGTTTTTGACAGATTCTTTTGGGTTTTTGAGGTAAAGGACTATATTGTCAGCAAAAAGGGATAACTTTACTTCCTCTTTTCCTATTTGGATACCCCTGATTTCCTTTTCTTGTCTAATTGCTCTAACTAGGACTTCTAACACAATGTTGAACAAAAGGAGTGAGAGTGGGGAGCTTGCCTTGTTCTGGTTTTCAGGGAAATAATTCCAGTTTCTGTCCATTTAGTAAAATGCTGACTGTGGGTTTACTGTAGACAGTGCTTACTATTTTGAGATATCTTCCTTATATGCCTAGGTATTTGAGAGCTTTAATCAATAAGGAATGCTGGATTTTACCAAAAAATTTTTCTGCATCTAATGATATAGTCATGTGGTTCTTGTTTTTATAACAGTTGATGTATTTAATTACATTTATGGTCCTACTGTTGCTGAACCAGCCTTGCATCCTGGGGATGAAGCCTACTTGGTAATGGATGACAATTTTTAAGACGTGTTGTTGGATTTGATTTGCTAGAATCTTGTTGAGGATTTTTGCATCTATGTTCATCAGGGATATTGGCCTGTAGTTCCCTTTTGTTGTTGGATCTTTACATAGTTTGGCTATCAGTGTGATGTTAGCTTTGTCAAATGATTTGGGGAGAAATTCATCTTTTTCAATTACCTGGAATATTTTCAATAGGATCGGCATCAGCTCCTCCTTGTATGCTTTATAGAATTCCACTGTAAGCTATCTGGACTAGGGTTTTATTTTGTAGGTAGATTTCTTATGATGGAGTCAATTTCCTGGGTTGATATTGGTCTATTTAGTGTCTCAAATGTCTTCTTGTTTCAACCTTGAGAGGCTGTGTGAAGTCAGAAAGTCCTCCATTCCTTTTAGGTTATCAAGTTTATTTCCATACAGGTGTGCCTAGTAATCTCTAATAATCTTTTGTATTTCTTTGTGGTCAGTTTTGATTTAATCTTTTGCATTTCTTACTGTATTATTTGGACTTTTTCTCTCTTTAGCTTGGTCATTCTGGCTAGGGATCCTTCAGTTATAATAGTGAGTAAAGTCACTATGTAGTTTAAGTTTAGTTATTAGTTGCTTTATAAACACTGGTGCCCCCATGTTGGGTGCATATATGTTTAGGATGAATATTTCTTGTTGATGGATTGAACTTTTTATCATTACGTAGTATCCTTCTGTATGTTTTAAATGTTTGAGAGCTTGAAGATTGTTTTGTCTGATATTAAGATCATGACTCCTGCCTTCTTTTGTGATCCATTTGCCTGGAAACTCAATTTCCATCCTCTAACTTTGAGTCTGTGTGTACCCCTTGTGGCAAGATGAGTTTCTTGGATGCAGCAAATTATTGTGTCATTTTTAAAATCCAGATTGCTATTCCGTGTCTTTTCAGTGGTACATTTAGTCCATTCACATTCAGGCTGATTTTTTTTTTTTTTTTAGTTGGAGTCTCACTCTGTCGCCCAGACTGGAGTGCAGTGGTCGCTCCCGGCCACCGCAGCCTCGACCTGCTGGACTCCGGCGATCCTTCCGCCTCAGCCTTCCAAGTAGCCGGAATTACAGGCATGCGCTACCACGCCCGGCTGATTTTTTGATTTACTGTAGAGATGAGGTCTCGCTGCCCAGGCGTGTCTCGAACCCACGGGCTTAGGCAATCCACTCACCTCAGCTCCTCAAAGGGGTGGGATTACAGGCTGAGCCACCGAGCCTGGCTCAGGCTGATTATTAAAAGGGGATTATTTATCCCCATCATGAGGTTCTTATAAAGTTTTTTCTTTGTTTTATTTTAGTTTTTGAGTTGATGTATGTGTGTTTTCAAGTTTGCAGTGGCGATGTATTCTCTGTTGATTCTGTATTCTGCTATTCTTTTGGGATGTGCATGGTCATTCTTTTTTCTTTCTTTCTTCTGTGTTTAATACTTTTTTTAAGTGTCTCCTGTGGAGTTGATCTGGAAGCTGCATAATCTCTTAGGGATTGGAAGTGTGGGAAGGATTTTAATTCTCCATTGCTGATGAAGCTGAGCTTGATTTGGTAGGAAATTCTTGGTTAAAATTGTTTATATTTGAGGCTTTGAATATTGGACTCTAGTTCCTTCTAGCCTGCAGTGTTTCTGCTAATAGGTCTGTTATTCTGAGTGTTTTTCTCCAGTAGGTAGTCTGAACTTTCTCTCTTGCTGCCTTTAGGATTTTTTATATTGTGCCTATTTTATGTAGGCAAATTAATATGTGCCTAGAGGTTGGCCTTCTCATTGGATGTTTTGTGGGGGTTCTCAGTATCTCTTGTGTTTGGATGGTCACATCTCTGGTGAGAAAGGGAAAGTTTTCTTGGATTACCTCCTGGAATACTTGCTCCATGGTATTCTCCATTTCCCTTTCTTCTTCTGGGATACTAATCAGGCATAGGCTCAGCCTCTTGATATAATTGCACATCTCTTAGAAGCTTTGTTCTTTCTTACAGAGTTATCTTTCTATGTTTTTTACAGATTGAGTTAATTCCATGCTCTGGCCTCCAAGTTCTGAGAATCTTTTTTCTCCTTGATTAATTTTGCTTTCATGCTTGTCATCTTGTTATTTATTTCCTGGCTGAAATTTTTTATGGCCAAAATCTCTGTTACAAGGTCTTTCAGTGTTGCATCTTGTCTTTCTTGAGTCTTAGTCACTCTTTCCCTTCATTATCTAATTCCTACTCTTTTCTGGGGATAGTTGTTGGTGACTTCCCTTGTTTTGGTTCTGAAGTCTGTTTTTTCAGGTATTTTCTCTTTGTAACACTGGCAATTACCTGTGTTCCTCCACTGATTTTTCCTCATTTGGACAAATATCTTTCATTTTTCCTTAGTTCCATTATTCAGTAACAGTGGGAGAGTCTTTCACTTCTGATGATTGCTCAACCCTCTATTCTTCCCTGATCAGGGCTCTTAATTTGTTCTATTTTGAAATAGGGTTGTGGGTGGGAATTTTTATGTCTCTTATAGTGTTGAGAGTCAAATAAGGTGGAGAATGGGGAGCTAGGATTCAGAAACTACTTGCAAATCACAATGTTCACTGATTGTGGTATGGGTGCTCATATATGATGAGGCAATGAGTATGTGTGTGTACCCCTGAGTCCAAGATACAGTAACAGCAATGAGGAGAACAAAGAAAAATGAAATGAGATGGACAAATTTTTTTAAAAAATGTTTAAAAACCAAACAACAACAACAAAAACCAGAACAACATGAGCAGAATGCAATGCAGAAAACAATTAAACCACACACACACACACACACACACACACACACACACACACACACACACAAAAGCAAACTGGAATAATAACAAAGCAAAAGAAAACAAAAAGCAACAACAACACCAAAAACAGAAAAACCAAACACACACACATATGCCCAACTCTAAATGAAAGGAGAAGAAAAAGAGGGGGAAAAAAGAGGAAAAAAAGAATTCAAATTGAACCCTGATACATGTATTTACCCACACATTGAACTAAAAAAGGAGGAAAAAAAAAGCAAAAACAAACAAAAAAACTGAAAGATGAACACTCAATCCTTCACACACACACACATAATCAGAAAACAAAAAATGAAAGAAGAAAGAGGAAAAAAACAAAAATAAAATAAGGGTTGGGGGGATGCAGACTGAACCCTCACTGGCGCATTCATGCACAAAGGAAAAATATAACAAATTAACAACAAAAAAATCCTGCCCTCTTGTGGCAGGTTCTGTAATTGTCCTCTCGGCTGCCCTTCTGTTGTTTCCTGCAGAGCTTTGGCCTCATTCACAACCACCCCAGTGTCCGTCCCAGGAAAGGAGGAGGGGGCAATGAAGTTAGGTGAGGCTTTAGTCAACATCTCACACTCTAGTATGATCAGGGGATCCCCTTTGGGTACCTGCAGGGGGCGCCCCAGGCAGGCTTATCCTGGAGTGAAGTCCTCTTATTGTGGCTAATGTCCAGGCTCAGCCTGAGTTCATCCCTCTCATTTGTGCCCCAACTGTGTGGATCTGATACATGAGGATTGCTGGGGCAGAAGGGGTTGGTTCAGCCCTGGCCTCACCACTGATCTCTTTGGAGGTCTTCCTTGTCCTTTTTTTGGCCACACCTTTTATCCCACAGCTGAATCAGGGTAAGGGATGGGACACCTAAGATTCAACCCTCATCCTGTCCCTTCAGAGTTTCCGCTTTCTGGATATTTTCTCTGGGTCATGATCAACCCCTGAGTAGTTAATCTGTCAGTCACAGAGATACGGTCAGATCTGTGGCTCCATGGTGAGCAAGGTGGAGCACTTTCCTGCCCAGTTTTCAAGATGGTGACAGGGTACCTCTTTTGTCTTCTCTAGTGGGGCTTTGTCACTAGGCTCCCTCTGCAGCCCTTGCTGCCAGTGTCCGGCCAGGCACTGCAGTGGTGCGGAAGAGCCGGGTGTTGACAATCTCTCCTGGTAGCTTCTTCCTAGAAAGGGCTTTGTTGATTTTTTTTTAAGTGGTGCTTAGCTTCTGCACCCCAGGAAACTCTAGGAACCAAGCAGAGCAGCTGCAGCATCAGCTGCTTAACCAGGAGAGCCCTGACCACTTGTTCCCAAGTCTCTACTCAGTCAGTCACTCACACGTCCACTTACCAACATGTATGCAAAATTTTCCATATTCTCTCACTCACACTGGGATTCGTTTAGTCTGACTGGTTCCACAATCATCTTCCTGAACCAATCCTATTTTCATATAGGACAGAGATTTTCATGATTCTTAATTACTTACCTTTCTTTCTTTCTTTCTTTCTTTCTTTCTTTCTTTCTTTCTTTCTTTCTTTCTTCTTTCTTTCTTTCTTTCTTTCTTTCTTTCTTTCTTTCTTTCTTTCTTTCTTTTTTTTTCTGAGTCAGTCTAACTCTATTGCCTAGGCTGGAGTTCAGTAGCACAATCACAGCCACCACAGACTTCCAAGCTAATGGAACTATAGGCATGCACCACCACACCCAGCTAATTTTTCTTTTCTTTTTTCTTTTTAATTGTAGAGACATGGTCTTGTCAAGTTGTCTGGGCTGGTGTCCAATCCCTGGGGTCAAGCAATCCTCTCACCTCCTTCCTAAAATGCTGGGATTACAGGTGTGAGCCACTGCACCTGGCCTTTCTTAATTTCTGAATAGTTAATTTTTGGTCTACACTGAGTCCTTCTTTATGTTTTGATGTCAATTCCTGCATGTGAGCACATGGGTCTGCACATTTCTGAGATCAATAAAAGATAGAGCCGGGCTCGGTGGCTCAGCCTGTAATCCCGTGCCTTTGGGAGGCTGAGGTGAGTGGATTGCCTGAGCCCGCGGGTTCGAGACCCGCCTGGGCAGCAAGACCTCATCTCTACAATAAATCAAAAAATCAGCCGGGGTGGTAGCGCTTGCCTGTAATTCAGCTACTTGGAAGGCTGAGGTGGAAGGATCGCCGGAGCCCAGCAGGTCGAGGCTGCGGTGGCCGGGAGCGGCCACTGCACTCCAGTCTGGGCGACAGAGTGAGACTCCAACTCAAAAAAAAAAAAAGAAAGATAGAAAGAAGGAGAAAAAGGAAGAAAATACAACATCCTTAGAAGGATCTAGTAATGACTGGACTGTAAAGTAGAGCTCACAGACGTTTGTCTCATGTCGACTAAGGCTCAGAATTAATGAGATAATTTTCCCCTAGGATTTACTAGCTTTCAGACCCTTGGGGAACTTTATTTTGTAGGCAGTGAATTGTCTGACCAAGGATTATCATCAGATTGATTACAAATATTATTCTACACACGTATTAGGAATTTAAGTGGAATATCATCTAGCACTGGAAAGAGAATGATAATGAGGTGAATATTTAGTATTTATTGTAGTATACTTATCACCAAAGCTTACTGAGTGGAAAGCAATAGAAAATTCCATCCCAGGGCTTCTCCTGTAACTGATTGTCCTGATGAGTCATCTCATTGCCCTGAATTTGTCTACTCACCTATATCCTAGGGCAGTCACAATACAAGTCGTATCAATATCACATTCGTTCTAGAATAATCAATGATAATGCCTGTGACCACGCAAATCCAAATATATTGTTAGTGCACATATACTGACAGCCTTATTTTTTATCAGGAAGTAACTGCAGTGGACAAAAGGCTTTGTCAATTTCAAAGGACTCAGCCCACAGTAGTCACAGTAGAAGTAAAGACAAGTGCTTAAGCAAAGAACTCCTCAGGATTCCTAAACTCGGAACTAAATGCAATCTGGCTGCTGGATCTTGATGAATAAAATCCCCTCTCAAGCACAGACTTCCAGGCAGAAGCTCTTCTGACACAGTTCTGTTTGGATTTGACAGCCAATTTGAAAGTGACTGCAGGAGATCCCCACCCCAAATCTAATTATCACTGCATCTGTTGTGATGCAGCTCTTGAGGAACAAGCTGCCATGACTGTGTTGTTGTTGAGGCTGCTGCCTCCCCATTTATCCTCAGGCTGTGGCTTCACACACAGTCTGGTTGCCCATCACGCTCAAGCTGTTAGATCTCTGCCAGGCTTTATCTTGCATCAAATACTGGTTGTGGCTGAATCAGAAGTCGAGGGAGCTGTTGTTGTTACCTCTCTACCAGTCTCTCTCTGCAGGAGTGGGGGGAGATTAGGAGCAATGTTGATTCAATAAATGAGTCTGAACTGATAACTCACAAAATATGTTGAGTTGTTAATACAACTGCACACTCCTGAATGGTTTTGCCACTTGCTGATTTTTAGCACAGTGACCTCTGAGTTTGGTTTTCTTTCTCCCCTTCTTTCCTTCCTTCCCTTTCCTTCTCTCAGTCTCTCTCTTCCCTCTTTCTTTCCTTCTTTCACCTGCAGTTTATTTATTTATTTTCTTAATAAACACACATATATTGCATATTTATTTATTATTGTACATATACATATTTTGAGCAGACATTTAAGACAATTTTTGACTTCCTGTTTCAACATTCTGGTTTTTAACTTCTTGGTATCATTAGATTTGACATTAAGGAACACGACCTCTTTGGCTACCCAGTGCCTAACTTAGCTACACATCTAACAACTGATTTCCTGAGACTCTCTTATTCACTCCAAATCTGAACCTAATTTCAGGACAAAGTTCAGTAAGACTGACGTCCTTCTAAGATGAGCCAGAAATTATTTGAAGGGCTTCATATCATATTCCTATTCTCAGAAGTATTTTAGGAAATTAATCCTATGAAATTCTGTATCAAACTATGAGAAAAATATAAGGAAAAAAGCAAGAAAGAAAAGAGAAATGAAAATGAACCATCAGGGCATGAAATGGAAGTTATACTCAAGATAAGTTTAAGAAATGTCTTCAAGATGTAGTAATTCAGATGCATACCTTTTGTCTTGGTCATTTAGGAAAAGATGAATTATGTGTCAGACACAGTAGGAATCCTTCTGTGTATATAATTTCTATAATCTTTACAGCAAAATTTCAACATGATGTTGGTTATTATCTCCAATTTAAAGAAGGAGAATGTGAAAACAGAAGGAAAATCACATGCCCAAAGTTACACACCTCCAAGTTCATAACTGGCATGCAAGCACAGGTCATCTTTTTTTGTTTTTCTCTATCTCACCGTCTGTTAGGTACTATGCACACATACTGAAGCTTGGGTTGCATATGTATAAATGTAAACTAAATGTTCTGTAGTAATTGAGCCAAAAGTAGTTTCCATTTCATTTTGAATGCATAAACAATTAAAAATGCTTAGGCTTTTCTTCCTACTGGCAAGATTACAGAGCTAACCAGGGAAGGACAGGAGTTCAGGTCATGGAAGGTTTTGCTCCTGCAGAATCACCAGCTGCTCTCAAACATTGCACACCGTCATCCATGTGCTGCAAGAAAATCAAGGAGGCAAGACCAAGCCAAAGTCAGTTGTTGCTATTAAAAAATAGTTTAGATTTTTCATCATACTGAAATTATGGTTAGCATGGCCAAGTGCTTTGAGGAACATGTACATTTGTCATTTAGAGAACTTCTTACCTCCAAGAATAGTTTAAAATCTCTATTATTCTTTGCAAATGGATGGCCTCAAAGTATTCTTGGATATTTCATATGTTGCCAAATACTTCCTCCAATGTGTGATGTAGTTTTTGAGAATGCACTTATTGTGTTTAATTATTCTTCTACATACCAAAAGTGAAAGGCAATTATGTTGGTGTTGGTTTAAACACAATGTCTGAAATAAAACTACATCTACAAGTTTCTTTTTGTCTCCTTATATTTGTCAAATTAAGTGGCAATGCTGTTTATTTTATTTATGTAAACAAGATCTAAAAGTTCTATGTATCTGCTTGTTCTTAACGTCATTAGTCCCCCAATTTAGAATATTTTGAACTGTATGTGAATCAAGAATTATCATTGGCTGCCATTTTCTGAATTTTCAGTATCCAGACCATCAGAGATAAATTGGTAAAATGCATGATGAACTAAGCCAGTTTTTTTGTTTGTTTGGTTGGTTGGTTTTCTGTTTCAATCATTAAAGTTCCCTAAAACTATTGGAAAAGTGATATCACATAACTGTGATAACAGAAAAGAAATTTGGAGTCAGACAGAAATGGGTGTTAACTTTTTTTCTCCTATTAGTAAGGATAAAGTCTTAGGCAAGTCATTTTACCTCTTTAGCAACACTTGTTGAGTGGGGATGGTGTTTTTATTTTGTTTGTTTATATGAGATAATATAGAGAAAGGGTTAAACAAAATAAAGCAATCAAAATATGTTTGTCATGATAAAATAATTTTCTTTGATGAGGTGACTTTTAAGGATGAAATAATAAAGATTATGTATGTATGTATGGATGGATGGATGTCAGGCTGTTGTGCAGTGGCATGATCATAGCTCACTGAAGCCTCAAACTCCTGGATCAAGTGATCCTCCCACTTCAGCCTCCCAAGTATTTGAAACTGCAAGCAGCACTCACTGCCATGCCTGGTGAAGATTTTGGTTGTTGGATTGCCATATCACTACTGAATCAAGGATCTTGATGGTGATTATGCTGATAAAACAAATACCTCTATCACTTTTTGTTTTAGTTTTTAATGTCTTACAAGGCTATCATTCACTATCTCTTTATTGCTTTCAGTTTTATAGTTACAAGTTGCCTTCTAATATTTCTGCTTCATCATGATAAATATCTGAATATGACACTAACAACACAGGAGACATAAAATTAGATAGTGCATATAGGAGACAAAAAAAAATTCCTGACTTCTATTTCTAGATAAAGCATTGAATTGCTATTTGAAAGTAGGTAGATTCTTTAATGGGATCAAATGAGTATCTACCTTTCAAAAATACTTTCTTCAAAACTAGATCACTTTTTAACCTTGCAAAGACAGTTGTTTAACTTTAGTAATGTGTATATATATATATATACACACACACACACACACACACACACACACACACACACACACACACACACACACACACAACACACACACACACACACACACACACATTTTAAGATAACCATATTGAATGAGGTCTCACTTGTATTCTGTGATATTTTCCTTTCCCTGCAGTAATATGGAGACAGTTAAATTATACAATGGAAACTAAAATGTAAAGTAAAATTGCTGTTTTCAGAGTATCAGAAAAGAGGGGCACCAATCCAACAGATTTCTTTTTTTTTGGTAAGAAATTTACTGCACATTTCTAAGAACAGAAGTAGCAAAGCATTAAAACATAAAGTATTTGTTGAAATTGGAGACACTTGAAACATAATATCATAACCTCTTTCTTTTAAAAAATGAGTTCATACTTAGGATTACTTACAATAGTTGATAATGGTAAGTGGAATGTACTTGTAATAATAAAGGCACATAAAAGTTGGGAGTGGAGAGAGTGTTGTGGTAACACAAGAAGATTGAGAGGATCCAAATATTTTGTAAGATAGGTCAAAACGAAAGGATGTTGAAGAAATTGGATTCCCTTCTAAATCTAAGATGGCTGTTCTAAAATATCTCAGTGAACTGAAAGTGCATTGTCATATTTTTAAATTAATGAGTCATTTTATATGCACACACACACACACACACACACACACACACACACACACGGGTACCTCCTCAAACAGAATTTATTTATAAAGAGAAGTGTACATAGTCTTACATCTTAAAATGAAAAAAAGTTTGACAAAAATTGCATAACTCCCATGCTCCATCCACCCTATTCATCTGATCTCGCCCAGTGACTTTTTTGTTTGTTGGTTTCCCCAGTTGAAAAAAGTCCTCGAACAACTATGTTAATACTATAAGAAAAGGATTGACAGTGGAAGGAAACTAAGGGAGGTGGGATTAATGGTAGTCAATATCTGTCTGGGGGCGGGGGGGCACAACTCATCAACAAGGTATATTTGTATACCTAACCCTTAAGTGTATCCCACAATTTTAAAATAAAAAAAAATTAAAAAAAAAAAGAAAAAAGTCCTCAAAGGGAAACATTTTGCAGATGTGGAGGAGTCTGAAACAAAAACCTGCAGAAGCACTAAACTCACCAAAATTGTTTTTCTTTTTGGTGCATTTGAGTTCCTTATAGATCCTAGGTGTTAAGCCTTTGTCAGACATATAGTCGGCAAATATTTTTTCCCAATCTGTGGGCTGTCTCCCTGCTCTCTTTATGGTTTCTTTTGCTTTGAAGAAGCTTGTCAGTTTGATGAGGTCACACTTGTCTATCTTATTTCTTATGGTATGGACACTTAGGGTTTTTATCAGGAATTGGTTGCCAGTTCCAATTTCCGTAAGGGTGTCTCTTGCATTTTCTAAGATTCTTATACTTTGAGGTTTTAAGTTTAGGTCTTTGATCCAATTTGAGTTAATTTTTGTGTATGTTGATAGGTGAGGGTCCTGTTTCTATCTTCTGCATATCATCAGCCAGTTTCCCCAGCACCACTTACTGAATAGGTTCTTCTCTCCTCAGTGGTTATTTCTGGAGGCTTTGCCAAAGATGAGTTAGTTGAGAAATTGAGGCTTTGCTTCCATAATCTCTATCCTGTTCTATTGGGTCTATATGTCTGTTCTTGTACCATTACCAGGTTGTTTTGATTACTGTAGCCTTATAATAAAGTTTGAAGTCTGGAAGTGAACTGGATTAAAAAAAAAGTGGTACATATATACAATGGAATGAATATTATGCAGCCATAAAGAAGGACAAACATATGGACTTCACAGCAACTTGGTTGGATTTAGAGTCTATCATACTCAGTGATCTGTCATAGAAACAAAGAACAGAGTGCCATATGCTCTCACTCATAAGTGGACTTTGAACAATTATCATAATACTATAAGAAAGGAATTGGCAGTAAGAGGAAACTGCCAGGGGAGGGAGGGGCATACCTCATCAATAAGGGTACTTGCATAATGAACATTTGTATACCTAACCCTGAATTGTACCCCATATCTTTAAAATAAAAACAAAAAATAAAAAAAGTCATCAAAATTAGCAAGTTCAGAAACTTTTGAGCAGTGGAAAAAGCATCTCTATAGGCGTAGTGCATCAAATAGAGAATACGTTGAAGGTAACTGAAGTTTCAACATGTAAGAAAAAAATTCAGCTTTTTATAAATAAATTCTGGGTTTTGTGAGACAACACACACACACACAACTTGTTATCAACCTAATTTGATCTCTTTCTCTTTTTTAATAGATCACATATCATACAATTTACCCATAGTACTGGAATTGTGGAGGATGACCAGATTTGTGCTACACGTTAGTCCTCAATTGCCGCTTGTTTTGGCATCCATCAATAATTCCTGACATAGCAAATGTGATTTATATCAGCTCTTTGTGGTTGGCCAGAACCTTGGAACCAGAGTCATGGACCTATTTCTGACTTGGCTGTCTTGCCCTTTTCTTAAATGTTTTGTTTACTGTGGAACAGTGGTTCTCAAACATTACCATGCTTCAAAATCCACCGAGGGGCTTATTGTTGAAGCACAGACTGCTATGTCTCTCCCTCAGAGACACTGATTCTGTAGGTCTTAGGCAACGCCTCAGAAATAGCTTTTTTTTTTTTGGAGACAGGGTCTTGCCATGTCACCCAGGCTGTAGTGTAGTGGCACAATCACAGCTCAAGGAGTCTATAATTCCTGGGCCCTAGTGATCCCCCTGCTGGGATTATAGGAATGAGCAACCATGCCCAGCAGTATTTGCATTTCTAACACATTTTTAGTTTATGATAATGCTACTAGTCTGGATACCATGCTTTGAGAACCACTAATCTTAATCAAACTTTGGATTGACAAACTTTCTATAAAGGGTCAGATAATAAACAATTTGGCTTTGTGGGTCATAGAGTCTCTGTTGCAGTTATACAAGTCTACTGTCCTTACTTAGAAATCAGCCATAGACAAAATGCAAATGAATTAAAATGGCTGCATTCCAAAAAAATGTATTTACATAATAGATGCCACACTGACCCTTACTCTAGGGCATTCATTCTAGTCCTAACTACCTCTTCATTTGCCCAGCATACCACTGTATATACATATATTATGTATGTTAGAATAGTGGCACTTTTTAAATATCTCAAGGTTTTCTCTAGTTCATTTTTTTTAACATATTTTTTATTTTAAAACTGTGGGGTACAGTTAAGGGTTAGGTATACAAGTTCAGGCACCCTTGCTAAAAGGGGTGTCCCCCCGTCCCCAGACAGATATTGACTACCATTAATCCCACCTCCCCTTCCCTCCCTGCCCTCTCATAGTTTCCTGCCACTGTCAATCCTTTTCTTATAGTATTACAATAGATGTTCAAGGTTCACTTATGAGTGAGAACATGTGATACCCAGATCTTTGTTTCTGTGAGAGAGCACTCAGTATTATAAACTCTAGTTCCATCCAGGTTGCTGCGAAATTCATGATTTTGTTCTTTTTTATGGCTGCGTAGTATTACATCATGTATATGTTCCAAAATTGTTAAATCCAATCCTCTTTGATGGACAGCATGGTTGTTTCCAGGTTTTTACTATTGAGAACAATGCTGCGATAAACATACGTGTGCATGTATCTTTTTTATAGAGTGATTTGAGTTCTTCAGGCCATAAGTCAAGTATAAACAAATTTCAAAAGATCGAAATTTTGTCATGCACCTTCTCAGACCACGGTGGAATAAAAATAAACATCAACACTAACAAGGTTTCCCCAACCCCACAGAGACATGGACATTAAATAGCATGATGCTAAACAACTCCTGGGTCAATGATGAAATCAAAACAGAGATTAGTTTATTTTTTTAAATATCATTTCAATGATAAAAAATGTCACATGTATAGTATTATGGAAGTGTGACTATAACTCCTCGATATTTTATTTGAAAAGTAGGAAGACTTAAAAAATATATTTTTATTAACCATTTGTTAATTTTGAAGACACAAAATGCATGATCAAAGTTCTCTCTTCTGTCATATTCATTTTCCATTATAATCAGTCCTCTTGTCTTAAAAATAAGTTCACTACAATGTACCCCCCCCTCAAAAAACCTGGGCGGGGAATGTTAACCCTATCAAATATTAATAGCAACATTGTTTTCTAGACTTATAAATGTAAACACAATGACATAAATAAGGGGAAATGTTGGTGGGAATTTACTGAAAGTGTGTGATATTTCAGTTTTTCAGATATTCATTTAAGAATTAAAAAGAAAAGTATCACCCATAGCTTTCAATAGACTGACAATAGTTTGGCAGTTTTGCTAGTTGCTTATAAATCTACAAAACATAATAAGTCTATAGCTGCCTTGTTTCAAAGTAGTACATGCAACTAGAACAGTAAGACTGGTCACTTCTCAGGAACAGTATTTAAAGAAGCACCACAATATTTATACATAGTTTGTAGTTGCTTGGTATTTTATTCTGCTTTGTGAAATAAAAGTAGCATTATCTTTCTCTCCCCACATTTTAGCGTGCAGATATTGAGACTTACTTCTTTTGCAAATGACCTGTTGCCTAAGTGAAGGAAAACTAAATAATTTAGGCAAAATCACATTATCAAAGTTAGTTTACAAATTCAGTCTGTGAATTCCAGAGTTCTCCTTTTAACTCTGCCATGCTGATTTCCTGTGAGAACCCCAATGTGTAGTAATATCCACCAGGGGATCAAACCACATATGAGGTGTGGGCCATCATATTGAAACATCGTCTTTAGAAAAAAAAATACATTGGTATAATCTGTATTAAATATAAGACATAAACAGAAAAGCAAATAAATCTAATGCACAACACCATGAGCGCACAGATCTAACCATCACCTAAGGAGTGGAATATTGCCTACAGTCCAGAATCCCCATGTGAATGTCTCTTAAATGTTACACCCCAGTTTCTGACTTGAGAAAAAAGGTTAATGGTAGTGGTGACATTTTCTATTATGAGAAGTCTACAAAAGGAAGAGTTTTATTTAGAAAAGGAGATATCTATTTCCATTTCTATTATGTTTGTTGTTTCTATTATTTTAAGCATATCCTATTATTGAACCAAAAAATTCACCATTTTTCTATATCAATAATTGAGACATTATTTTAGCCAGAAAGTAGTCAATATGGAGGTGTTTTGGGGGCACGTTGCCACTTAGGGCAAAGTAGCAGTGTGGACAAAAATAAAATAAGTATCCTTGTCTTAATGAAACTGCAATCCAGCTGGCAAAATAAGGTCAAATAGAAATATGGGAAAATAGCAATAAAGTTCCCAGATTCTAATTCTGCTACTGAGAAAGTGAGTGTCCTGGGAGTACTCACTCAAGTACTCTATGTCCCTAAATTCCTCTTTTTTCCTTTCCCTCTCAAACATGACCATATTTCTTCAAGTTAAAAACCTTGTGGATACAAGATTCTATCTTCATAAAGTAGAGAACTGTACTTGCTAAAATAAGTAGTGCAGAAACTATATAAACCAGGAAGAGTTCAAAGAAGGAAAAGATCTGGAGAGACTCTGGTAATTTATTGATTCTTCTGTTCATGAAGCACCTTCTTATTGAGCAACTGCTGTGTACTAGCTGTTTGTTAGTCTAATTGGGAAACTTTGAAAATGAAATGAATTAATATTAGAAAACTTAGAAGTTAAATGTTTCTGAAGCACTTTAATGTCAAAGTGTTTGTTTAGAGAGACCAAACTAAAATTCAGGGTCAAAGGCTTTTTAATATTATTCCAAAGTTTGTTAAAAGTGAATATAACTCAGTATGACAAGAAGTATACATTCATAGATCTTTCAAGTAAAGTATTTCCCTTTATAAAAATGGAAGAAAAAGATCCACACATATTGACCTGACTCTAACAAAACTCAAGTATTTTCTAAGAAGTGAAATCACATTTCAAATGATTATTTTTAGTAGAGAATAAGATATACATAACTAGTTAGACTTTAATTGCTATATAAATTCTAAGTCAAAATCTATACAATTGTATGAATAGTTGTATCTATTTCTCTCTATATATATGTATGCACATACACTCATATATATTTTCTTGTGACTCTCCAATCTATTTTTTAAATGCACAACTATTTTCACATTTTGGGTTCTTAGTAAATATTACCCAAAATGGCTAAAATTTGAAGAAAAATAATTAAACAAGAGTAACAAGGATGACAACTCTTTTGGACAAGGGCGACAAGGATGGAACCACCCAGAAACTCTCTGACAATAAAGGTAGATGACTTACAGACGTCATTGAAGTTAGGAAGAAGTACATATCAAAATATATTGCCTTCAGTCCAGCTAAGGAAAAGAACATTTTTCACAATGTTCCTTGTCTTGCTTTAATGACTCCGGTTTATCTGTCTTACAGTGTTGCACCCAAGTCTTCTCACTTTGTTAAACAATTTTATTTCCTTACCAGTTTGTACTCGGTAGTGACCCGATCCCACTGATGAATGATGATGGCTAATGGGTTTATCTGAAGTGAGTAAAGATACATTAAGTAGCTTCCACTACTTATAATATAGCTGACATTGGTGAGAGAATAAGGACAAACAAGGACATACTGTTACAAGTATCTATAAAGGTTAATGTTAGATTATCTTTTCCCTCAAAAGAAGAAGAGGAACTTTAGATAAAACTAAACAGAACATAGTTCATCCAAGGTGGGCTATTCAAAAAGCTTCGCAACCCCCATCATCTGCTCTTTCCAGGTCAATAAGACAAAGAAGCAAAACATTTGTGTGGCATCCCTGGAGTTGTTTTAAGATCTGGAAATTGAAAGTGGGTACCCCTTGTATGTATAAAATTCCCTGTTGATTTCCTTCCTATTCTATCAAACCTCAAAGGGTATACAAAACAAATATTAAATCATATTTTCTTATTAAGTAAAAAATAGTTTTTAAAGCATTATGTAGGATATGATACCAGTTTTATAAAAGAGGCGTATGTTTGTATATTAAGGCAAAACAAAAGTGTGTCAATGAGAAAGAAAATCTGAAAAATGCATCCCAAGGAACGATGAACTATTTTATCTAGGACAATGATGTTATGGGTCATTTTATTTTTTAATTGTCATCAGTTCAATTAATTGCAGTTCATTTTCATTAATAAACATGTTTTGCTTTCACAAAGCAAAATAAAAATTGAATTTCTTCCCAGGAGTATCAATTAGTGACAATATACCAGGCTGGCCAAAATTCCAGAATTTAGATAATGAGTTAGAGTTTTGAAATCAAAGCACCAATATAGATCTTGAATCGAGCATTCAAGGAAAATGGATAAATAATACATTCCTAAATTATTAATTAATTTTGCCCTGTGAAGTATGAGCTTTGCAAACTGATAGTACACACATTGCCTCAATGGACAACATAGTATCAGTACTTAATTTTACCATTTAGTAGCACCTGTAGAACAGATGGATTCTACAACACGCATTCATTCCACTGTGATGTTATATAGAGAAAAATGCCAAAACGCAGCATTTTGTCAATAACCAGCAAACTAGAAATATATAACCTATACAAATCACATACTTTTCATTTAGTCCATTTTGTGTGTGTGTATGCGTATATTTCAAGGAACAGATCCAATCTCACATCTTTATGAATATATTCTTTATCTTCAATTCAAATTTACCTCTTACAATTTCTATAAGAGTAGCATCTCTTCCTGTATTTATGAGACAGTCAGTGGCCTTGTTCATATGTATACCATTTTTCTTCCATAAGAATACAGCTTTTGTAGTGCAGTATTTTTAATTAATAGGTTTTAGTATCTATGGAAGACAGTAACAGTAATTAAGCCTTAATCCAAAACTGTTTCCATCCAAGTAGCAGCATAGCATTAATTAGCAGAGTAACCTTGGACTATTTCCAGTATGTCAGTTTCTTCATTTGCAAATAAATATAGCAGTGTTTTTGTTGTTGTTGTTACTTAGAAGGGGGATTTTTCACACACCAGGCACTATTGTATGTACTTTCCATATATTCACCTTTTGAATCATCACAACAACCCTATAAGGTAGATATTATCACTGTTCCCATTATTCAGGTAAAGCAACTGAGGATCAGAGAGGTGCAGTGCTGTGACCAGACTCATCTTCAACAGGCAGGAGAGTTAGGACTCAAACCCATCACCCTGTTTCCAGGATTCACACTAGAACCTTCATACTGTATCGCCAGGCACAGAGTAAGTCCATGATAAATATTGGCTGTTGTTATTGTTGTTTTAATCAGAGGATTCATTTCACCAACAAAATATTTTTCATTGAGTTTGAATTTCTTTCAGCAAATTATTCTCTGTTCAGTTTGCCACAGCCCCAACTGCTCTCCGTTGTCTCACACTGATTTGTATGATTTATTTGGATCCTGAAAATATCCCTCCGTCTGCTCTGTGTGTGTGGTGTGTGTGTGTGTGTGTGTGTGTGTGTGTGTGTGTAACAATTAGATTTAGATTATGCATATTTTGATAGATGATCACAAAAATGTTGTGGTATTTTTTATTTTATTTTTTGAGTTGAAGTCTTAATCAGTCACCCAGACTGTAGAGCGGAGGCCACTCCTGGCCACCGCAGCCTCGACCGGATGGGCTCCAGTGATCCTTCTGCCTCAGCCTTCCAAGTAACTGAAACTACAGGCACGCGCTACCATGCCTGGCTAACTTTTTTTATTTATTGTAGAGATGAGGTCTTGCCAAGTTGCCCAGGAAGGTTTTGAATCCGCGGGCTCAGGCAATCCTCTCACCTCGGTCTCCCAAAGCGTTGGGATTACAGGCTGAGTCACCAAGCCCGGCAAGTGTTGTGGTATTTTCATTGCACCCTGCTACGTGGCAGAAAATATTGACTTGTCCTGTTTCTGTTGACAGCAACTTTAGCCATCTGATTGAGAAGCTACCTATCAGCCTTCTCCAATATGAAATAACTGTCTTGCCTCTTGTAATTGATATGTCTTCTGTGGAGAGCTATTTAAGAATATGCAAATATCCTTCTACATATCAAAATTAAATTAATTAATTTATGTTAGTATGAACTTAAAAATCAAGCAAAGTATAATTCAATACTGAGACCATTTCTATTCATATTTATCTATCATCATTCTTTTAAAATGTTGGAATAACTTAAGATTTACAAAAAGGTTCTAATATAGTACAAGACATTCCCATGTACCCAGTCACCCAGGCTTTCCTGGGATTAATATCTTACATTACCATGATATAGTTCTCAAAATTAATAAATTAACATTGATACAATACTATTAACTAAATGATAGCAAACTGTATTCTGATTTTACCAGGTTTATATATATTTTAAATTTTAACTAATGTCCCTTTCCTGTTATAAAATTCATGTAGGACAATACTTTGCATTTAATCAGCTTAATAGTTTTGTCTCCTTAGACTTCTCTGATCTGTCATGGTATTTTTAATCTTTTCTTTTGTTTCAGGATGACACTTTTGAAGAGTTCTAGTCAGATATTTTGTAGAAAGTGTTTCAATTTTGGACTGCCCAATGTTTTCTTATGATTAAACTGGGCGTCTGGGTTTTACTGGAGAATACCAGAGGAGAAATGTCTTCATTGCATTAAATCAGCAGGTATACGATACCAGTATGAGTTATGGGTGATGTTAATCTTGCTCACATGGATAAGCTGGTTACTACCAAGCTTCTCCATACCAAATTACATTTTTAAAATATTAATTTTATTATATTTTAGATTCAAGGGGTACATGTGAAGATTTGTTACACAGGTATATAGCATGATGGTAAAGGTTTGGTTTCCGATGACATTCCCACCCCAGGGGTGAGCACGGTACCTGACTTTGCAGGTCTTATTTTCTCTCCCCATTAGTAGCCCAGTGCTTGCTATTCCAAACTTTGTGCCCGTATGTGCCCAGTGTTTAGTTCCCACTTATGAATGAGAACATACGGTATTCAGTTCTCTGTTTCTGTGATAATTCACTTGAAATGATGACTTCCAGTTGCATCCATGTTGCTGCTAATGACATGATTTCATTCTTTTTCATTTCTGCATGATATTCCACATTTTCTTTATCAAGTTCAACATTGGTAATCACCTACATTGGTTCTATGTATTTGCTATTGTGAATAGTGCTGTGAAAAACATATGAGTGCAGGTGTCTTTTTGGTACAATTTATGCTCCTTTGGGTATATACCCAATAGTTGTATTGCTGTGTTCAGTGGAAGATCTAGTTTTAGTTCTTTGAGAAATCTCCAAACTGTTTTCCACAGGAGTGAAACTTAGGAAAAAAAATCCATTCCATTCAGAAGTAAGTGATTTAAGTTCATTCCACACTGGAGAGAAGGAAACTTAAGCTCTACTTTCTGTAGGGCAGAGTGTCAAAGAATATATGGACAGTTACAACTTGGCTTTAAACCAGCAGAAAATGTCTTTCTCCAAATGAAACCTTTTCCTTTTGAGACCCACTGGGTCAATGTCAAGATCTACATATTAGTTTCATTTAGGAATCACAGGTTCATGAGATATCCTTTTCTTATTTTCCCCTCTAACATCTCATCAGTCAACAAATCAGGTTATTTTAAATTCTACAATAGTTTATCTTCATTATCTTTTAACAACTCTTATTCTCCTAACATTATTGTACCCTGCTGAGTATGTTTGAATCACTAATTAAGCATGTACCTTGAGTATAAAAATACATCTATATAATTTTAATGGTTCACACAGATTAAATACAACTTTATAATTGTTAAATTTTCCAAATCCCTTAAAAAATAAATGTATGCTAACCACATGTCTTCACGTACATGGGGGACCTAAATGGTCCTACATGGAAATACCAGCCTGGGGATACTACAAGGGAGGAGGCAGTGAAGGAGGTTAGAGGCTACCTACTGGGTATAGTGTTCACTATCTGGAAAATTGGTCACCAGATGCCCAGTCTCCACCACTAAGCAACATTTCTTGTTACAAACATGCACTTGAATCCCCTGAATATAAAATTTAAAAACCTATATAAAATTAAAAATTGAACAAACAAAAAAGAAATGTGGGTTAGAATACTTTAAAAGTTAGATATAGTACTGACTGTACTTCCACATTTAATTTCTCATCTTCCTTTTTTACTTTTATTTTTTAAACACAGATTATCCTTTAGAAATTTTGTTTGTTTGCTTGTTTGCTTGACTCATTCCAACCATTGCCATTGTTTTTAGGTCTTCATTGCTGTGTAAAAAAAGTACACTTTTAACTATTAAATGAGCCCTTCAGCTAAGGTATATCTGAAATAAAATAAAAATCTGTGCCCTTATAAATTCTGAAGAAGCTACAGGTTATGTATGTTTGTAGAAAGTTAAGTATGTGAATAGATAATATAATTGATATTCTTAGTAATATTTCAAAGAAGTTTGTTTTTTTTATTTTTGAGTTGGGGTCTCAGTGTGTTGCCCAGGCTAGAGTGCAGTGGCATACTCACTGCCACTGCAGCCTCTACCTGATGGACTCAGGTGATCGTTCCACCTCAGTCTTCCAAGTAACTGGAACTACAGGCACACCACCATGACTGGTTAATTTTTTGATTGATTGTAGAGAGTAGGTCTTGCTAAGTTGTCCAGTCTGGTCTTGAACCTGTGGTCTCAGGTAATCCTCTCACCACAGCCCCCCAAAGTGCTGGGATCAAAGATGTGAGCCACTGTACCTGACCAAAAGTTTGAATTTTATTGAGTACCAATAGCTGTGTGTTTTCAAAGACAGGGCTCTTTGTAGACATCAAACTTAAAAATTTGCTGGGGGGAGTTCCAGTAAAATGGTGATGGCATAGGCGGGATTGTGATATTCTCTGAAAATTGATTCCCAATAAGACTCTCACTTTCCTTCCCCCACCACCCTGACCCCCACCAGCCACACTGGCCGAGGCCTGGAGACCCTTGGATCCACACAAGGCTGGCTATTGAGGCCTCTCGGTTGCTACTGCTCCATCATAGGCGGCCTTGGGCCCTGGCCTTGTGGAGATCCCAGCTGCCTCCCTGGCTATGTCTCACCCAGCTCTAAGTCACTGGCTACCGCCTGTAGAGGCCCTAGGATACCACCTTGTGGAGATCTGGGTTCCCTTGCTAACTACACTGATCTGCCTGGCTCTCAGCCACTGCCAGCTTCCTCCCTGATTGGGCACCCAGTCCAGCGGGCCTGGTGCTCGCACCTCAGAGTTCCAGCTCCCTGCCCTGGGTTCTGGGCCCCTGCCCAGCCCTATTTCAAGCAGCCGCCACCCAGGGAGGCTCTAGGTGCCTGCCCCTCAGAGATACCAGCTCCATTCCTGGCCAAAGTGCCCTGTGTGGGGGCCAAAGCTGCAGTCACCACACACCACCTGCCCTTTGGAGCTCTGGTCCCCACTCTGGCTGACACACTTAGCTTGGGACCCCGTGACTGTACAAGGGAACAGTATACCTTAGAGAGGTGCTGATAGCCACTCTCAGCTCTCAGGCCCAGAAGAGGGAATTCCCAGCTCCCTCCTCCACCCCGGGACACTGGCAGCACACCAGATCCAGCACCCAGCTGTGTCACTGATCCCCGGTGCCTGATGCGGGAGACAAACCACCACAGCCTGTCATAGTGGATCGCCCATGGACCCGGATGAGTGGGGAGAAAGGAAGGTGGAGAGAAAGAATCCATGAAAGAGGAGCTGTCCACATCAGCTATTTTCCAGGCAGAGATTTGCATTGCCCCACCCATCTACGAGCAGCCTCCACCTTGGTTTCTAAGGTAATGTCCCTAAACAGGAGACAAAAGGCCCTTCCCTACACTGAATCAGATACAGGCAACTCAGTCCTGTCGCAGACCTCTCAGGAAGCAAGCCAAGGGAGCCAACCCAAGCTTGGAGTAAATCTATCTGCCTGCAATGAAAGCAAAGGGGAGAGGCAGAGATCAGAGTTGAAGAGACTTTAGACATTCACGAAAGATTCCAGAGCTAGTCTGGTTTCTTATTTTGATTTTATTGTTCTGGCTGTTTATTTTGCCCACTTTTATTTGCTCTTTGATTTAGACTACCTATTTGTGTTGGGGAAAAAAACGCATCAAAAGGCATAATTATATTGAACTGTCTTTGTGTGATTACCAATATGCTTTAGGGAATTTTGTTTGTGTGTCTGTTTTTCACTCATTTCTGGCCTTGTGTCTCTTTTTCACTCATTAGTTGGTATGTATGTCTGTTTTCCCTCTCACTCTTCTCTCTCTCTAACTTCCTCCTGACCCTCCCTTCTTCCATTATTTTCCTTTTCATATTTCCTTTTGTTCCAGGGAGCAAACCTAAACCCTGCTGCAAAGACAGATTATAAGGCAGTGGGAAATGGTCTCCAGTTTGCCCATAATCCTGTTGGTGGATGCTGGGATCTGGGAGAGAGATTCTGAATCACAGCTTCCCCCTCAATTAAACCTCAAAACTGCAAAAAGTACAGCCCCCAACCCACAGTCCAGCCCCAAAAGTGAACAAAGCCAGAGGCCCCTCATAAGGAAGAGCAAGAGACTGAACAAAAGAAGTAAAAGCAACCCCACCTTCCCTGAAAAACAGAATTAAAGAAGAGGAGGAAAAGGGGAGAGATAAAAATCTACACAAAAGAAGAAAAACCAAAAGAAGAACATGGGTCTCTCCCAGACCCCTGGGAGGGCAGACACTGAGAAAACTGACTTCAGAATGCAAACGATGAAGACCCCCCAGAATGACTGGTCTCAAACACAACAAATGGAGAGATTAAAAAGAATTGAGAGAGACAATAAGAAATTAGAAAGGAGTTGAGAACTGAGATAACAGTAGTAAAGAATACTGTAAATGAAATAAATAACAAACTGATAAGCATGGAAAGCAGAATTAGCCAAGCAGAAGAAAAAATCTCAGAGCTTGAGGACCAAAATATAGAACTAACCCAACCTGTCAAAAACATAGAAAAGAAGCTTAAAAAGACAGAACAAAACCTTCAAGAGATGACTGATTACTTCAAGAGACCAAACCTAAGAGTAATTTGACTTCCTGAAACAGAAAGAGAGACTGAGGCCAAACTGGAACAAACATTTCATGAGATTATTGAAGAAAACTTCCCTCATCTCATCAGTGATGTGAAAATTCAAACACAAGAGATTCAGAGAACCCCTGCAAAACAACAAATGAGAAGACCAACTCCCAGACACATAATAATTAACCTAAACAAAGTAGGTATAAAAGAAAAAAATCCTAAAGGCAACAAGAGAAAAAGGCCAGATCACCTACTGTGGAAGGCCAATTAGAATAGCAACAGACTTATCTACAGAAACCCTGCAGGCTAGGAGAGCTTGGAGCCCTATCTTCAAAGTTCTAAAAGATAAGCAATTTCAACCAAGAATAACCTACCCAGCCAAGCTAAGCTTAATCAGTGAGGGAGAATTAAAATTTTTCCCAGATATCCAATCCCTAAGAACTTACACTGCCACCAGACCACCTCTACAAGAAACACTTAAGAAAGTACTAAATACAGAAGAAAAGGAAAAAAGAACAACAATGTTCTTCACAAGAGCACAGGAAAAAGAGTAAAACACACATGAACCAACCCTAAAACCCAAAGAAAGACAGCAAACAAAGACGAACAACAACAACAACTCAATAAGAACCTTATGATAGGATGAACTCTCACATTTCAATAATTAGCCTGAATGTGAATGGACTAAATGCACCACTGAAAAGACATAGAAAGGCAAAATGGATAAAATATCACCAGACAACAATATATTGCCTTCAAGAGACACATCTCTTTAGAGGACGCTCACAGACTCAAAGTAAGAGGATGGGAAACAAATTTCCAGGCGAAAGGAACACAAAATAAAGGAGGAGTTGCGATCCTAATTTCAGACAAAATACCATTTAAGCTATCAAAAAAAAAAAAAAGATACAGAAGGCCACTACATAATGATAAAAGGTTCCATCCATCAATAAGAAAATCTATCCTAAACAAATATGCACCCAACATAGGAGCACCAACTTTCATAAAGCAGCTTCTAGGAAAACTCAAAAAAAGACATTGACTCTAACACTATCATAACTGGGGACTTTAATACCCCACTTACAACCCTAGGCAGATCATCGGGACAAAAAATCAGCAATGAGATCCGGAACCTCAAAGTGGCCCTTGATCAAATGGACTTAATTAATACCTACAGAACACTCCACACAGAATATACATTCTACTCATCACCGCATGGAATGTACTCTAAGATCGACCACATACTTGGCCATATATCAAGCATAAACAAATTTCAAAAGACTGGAATTTTGCCATGCACCTTCTCGAACCACAGTGGAATAAAAATAAACATCAACACCAACAAGTTTCCCCCCAAACCCACAAAGTCATGGACACTAAATAGCATGATGTTAAAAAACTCCTGGGTCAAAGATGAAATCAAAACAGAGATTAAAAGATACCTGGAAACAAATGAAAATGAAGAAACATCTTACCAAAATCTCTGGGACGCAATGAAAGCTGTAGTAAGAAGGGAATTCATATCTCTACAAACACACATGAAGAAAATGGAAGGATCACAAATTAACAACCTAACAAATCACCTTAGGAAGCTGTAAAAACAAGACCACAAAAACCCTAACTTCAGCAGAAGAATCCATATCACCAAAATAAAAGCCCAAATCTGGGACATGGAAGACAAAAAGATAATTCAAAAAAATGATTGAAACCAAAAGCTGGTTCTTTGAAACGATAAACAAGATCAATGGTCCCCTAACTAGACTGACCAAGAAAAAAAGAGAAAAAGCCCAAATAAGTAAAATCAGAAACACAAAAGATGAAGTCACATCTGACCCTGAAGATATACAAAAGATCATTAGAGACTACTATGTACACTTGTATGGAAACAAACTTGAAAACCTTAAGGAATTGGAAGACTTTCTGGCATCACACAACCTGCCTAGGCTGAAACAAGAAGAAATTGAGACCCTAAATAGACCAATAACAATCAAGAAAATTGACTATGTAATAAGTAAACTACCTGCAAAAAAAAAAGCCCTGGACCAGATAGCTTTTCAGCAGAATTCTATAAGACATTTAAGGAGGAACTGATACCAATCCTACTGAAATTATTCCAGGTGATTGAGTAAGATAGAACTCTCCTCAAATCATTTTGTGAAGCCAACATCACATTGATACCCAAGTCAGGTAAATACCCAACAAAGAAAGAGAACTACACGTCAATATTTTTGATGAACATAAATGCTATAATTCTCAACAAGATCCTAGCAAACTGGTTCCAACAACACATCTGCAAAATTGTCCATCATGACCAAGCAGGCTTCATCCCTGGGACACAAGCCTGGTTCAACAGTCACAAGACAATAAATGTAATTAAATACATCAACAGACATCAGAATAAAAACCACCTAATTATATCATTACATGCAGAAAAAGCTTTTAATAAAATCCATCTCCCCTTCTTGATAAAAACCCTCAAACATCTAGGCATACATGGAACATACCTCAAAATAGTAAAAGCCATCTACGAGAAACCCACAGCAAGCATAGTCCTAAAAAGACAAAAATTGGAACCATTTCCCCTGAAAACGAGAACAAGACAAGGATGCCCACTCTCTCCCCTCCTGTTCAAAACAGTATTGTAAGTCCTGGATAGAGCATTCAGAAAAGAGAAGGCGATCAGGGGTATCCAAATAGGAAAAGAAGAAGTCAAGTTATCTCTCTTTGCAGATGACAATTGTGTACCTTGAAAACCCAAGAGAATCTGTCAAAAGCCTCCTTGTACTGATAAAGGCCTTTGGCAAGGTCTCAGGATATAAAATATATGTGCAAAAGATAATTGCATTTCTTTACACCAATAATAAACAAACCGAAATCCAAATAAAAAGCACAATTCCATTCACAATAGCCACACAAAAAAATGAAATACCTTGGCAACTTCTTAACCAGATACATGAAAGACCTTTACAATGAAAACTACAAAACACTGCTCAAAGAAATCAAAGATGACACAAACAAGTGGAAAAATATCCCATGCTCATGGATTGGAAGAATCAACATTGTGAAGATGTCCACCTACCTAAGGCAATCTACAGATTTAATGCAATACCCATCAAATTACCAGCAACATTCTTCTCAGACCTAGAAAAAACAATACAGAAATTCATATGGAAATACAAACGACCAAGAATAGCCAGAACAATCCTCAGCAAAAAAAATAATAATAATAAAGCAGGTGGTATCACATTACCAGACTTCAAACTTTATTATAAAGCTACAATCATCAAAACAGCTTGGTATTGGTACAAAAACAGGCATATAGACCAATGGAATAGAATTGAGATTCCAGAAGCAAAACCTCAATTTCTCAACCAACTCATCTTCGACAAATTCGCCACCACCTACCACTGGGGAGAGGAGAACCTATTCAGCAAATGGTGCTGGGAAAACTGGTTGACCACATGCAGAAGATTCGAACAAGACCCCTATCTATCCCCATACAAAAAAAAATTTAACTCTAAATGGATCAGAGACCTAAATGTAAAATTTCAAACCATAAGCACCTTAAAAATGCAGAACATACCCTTATGGAAATGGGAACTGGCATCCAATTCCTGAACAAAACCCGAAATGCACAGGTCATAAGAGATAAGGTAGACAAGTAGGACCTCATTAAACTGACAAGCTTCTGTAAAGCCAAAGAAACCATCAAGAGAGCAGGGAGACAGCCCACAGACTGGGAAAAAGTATTTGCCAATTCCATGTCTGACAAACGCCTAACATCTTGGATCTACAAGGAACTCAAACATTCTGAAAAGAAAAAAAACAAACAACCCCATTACAAAGTGGGCAAATGATATGAACAGACACTTCTCAAAAGAAGATATACGAGCGGCCAACAGACACATGAAGAAATGTTCAACCTCACTAATTATCAAGGAGATGCAAATTAAAACTACACTGAGATATCACCTAACTCCCGTCAGAATGGTCATTATCAATAACTCAAAAAATAACAGATACTGGAGAGGATGTGGTGAAAAGTGAACACTTCTACACTGTTGGTGGGAGTGTAAACTAGTGCAACCTCTGTGGAAAGCAGTGTGGCGATTCCTAAAAGCTCTAAATATCGACCTCCAATATGACCCGCAATCCCTCTACTGGGAATATACCCTGAAAAACTCCAATCACTCTATAAAAAAGATAACTGCACACATATGTTTATCACAGTGTTGTTCACAATAGCAAGAACTTGGAACTAACCATGCTGTCCATCAAAAGAGGACTGGATTTAAAAAATGTGATACGTATACACGATGGAATACTACACAGCCATAAAAAGAACAAAATCATGAACTTCGCAGCAACCTGAATGGAACCAGAGTTTATAATACTGAGTGATCTCTCACAGAAGCAAAGATCTGAGTATCACATGTTCTCACTCCCAAGCGAAACTTGAACATCTATTGTAATACTGTAAGAAAAGGATTGACAGTGGCGGAAAACTATGGGGGTGCAGGGAGCGGAAGGGTGTAGGATTACCATAGTAATATCTGTCTGGGGATGGGGGGGACACCCTTTATCAACAAGGGTGCCTGAACAAAGCATATTTGTATACGTAACCCTTAACTGTACCCCGCAATTTTAAAATAAAAAATATATTTTAAAAAAAACAGCATTTGGAAAATTGCAAGAGAAAATAAAGATCATTATGATGCCACTGTTAAAAAAAAAAAAAACAATTGCCAGCCGGGCTCGGTGGCTCAGCCTGTTATCCTGCGCTTTGGGAGGCTGAGGTAAGTGGATTGCCTGAGCCCGCGGGTTTGAGACCTGCCTGGGCAACTTGGCGAGACCTCATCTCTACAATAAATTAAAAAAAAAAAATCAGCTGGGCATGGTAGCGCGTGCCTGTAATTCCGGCTACTCGGAAGGCTGATGCAGAAGGCTTATGCGGAAGGATCACTGGATCCCAGTGGGTTGAAGCTGCAGTGGCCGGGAGCGGCCACTACACTCAAGTCTGGGTGACAGAGTGAGACTCCAACTCAAAAAAAAAAAACAAAAAACAGTTGCCATTTATCATAATAATAGACACCAGCAATGTACAGACTTGGAGATCTGGACAATAGGTTAGTCAACTCATGGGTGTGGCCTACCACTCATGGTGCTCCTTTTTCTTACTTCCTGGAGGAACCAGCAAGAATCAGAGACTCTTCTGAGTAGAATTTATAGGGGGGTGGATGCTGCTCCCCTGGAGATATTTTACAAGCTATATCAAAATGTTTTTCAAAGCCGGGCTTGGTGGCTCAGCCTGTAATCCCGCGCCTTTGGGAGGCTGAGGTGAGCGGATTGCCTGAGCCCGCGGGTTCGAGACCCGCCTGGGCAGCGAGACCTCATCTCTACAATAAATCAAAAAAAAAAAAATCAGTCGGGCGTGGTAGCGCATGCCTGTAATTCCGGCTACTCGGAAGGCTGAGGCGGAAGGATCACCGAAGCCCAGCAGGTCGAGGCTGCGGTGGCCGGGAGCGGCCACTGCACTCCAGTCTGGGTGACAAAGTGAGACACCAACTCAAAAAAAAAAAAAAAGTTTTTCATATTTACCATCATTCTAGCATGTTCCTAACAATAATGGGTATAGGCCACAGTGCTTACGTACTGCACTGCATGGGGTCTCCAGTACAGTTGAGATATTTTCAGTATTTTGCAGGACATTAAAAAATGTAGCCAGATATACCCATTAACAACAACAACAACAAATGTTTACAATTTTATATGGGAATAACTATAATTATAATAATGATAAGCAAGAGAACGTTGGAAATTCAGGTGAGCTGGGAGAGAGCTGATGTTGAATAGAAGACTAAAAGGAACAAGCACAAAATGAAACTGTAAAGTCTTCCTTGCTGCAATAGAATAAGCAAGAGTCTAAAACCCAAGAAAACACAGACTCCCCCTCTTTCATTGTCTGACGGTCAAGGACACAGGTCAAGGGTCAGGCAGAGCAGCAGAGACGTGGAGATCAACATGCTGCTAATGTTACCCAGAACAAAAGGCTCTGGTGGTTTGATAGACCCTGAAGTCGGTACTGGACCAGAGTGGGGGAAAGTCTCTTCTAGATTTCCCCTTCCTTCTTCATATAGGATGTCTGTCCAGAGGTGCCTGAAAGTGATCTCTACCCAAGACCTCAGATAAAGAGATTTAGGAATGAAGGCACTGGGACAGCATGTGTAAGAGAACGATTGCCCAGGCCTGAGGCCTTGATTGCAGCTCCCTTCAGAGACTGCAGTGTATTCACTGCCTGTGCCCTGAGTCTCACGTCAGGAGTGCAGCTTTCCCCTGTAAGACTCACCAGGTAGATCCTCTGTAATTGTCTGTAATCAGATCTGAAAAAAACACACGTAGGTTTGAACCTGGACCCAGACTTCTCAGATAATTCTGTTCTAACACTTGTTAAGGGCAAGGCATTATTCGAAGTATTTTAAACATGGTGAACCATTTCACCCTCATCACATCCAGTTAAATTTCTACCATTTTTATTTTGTGGATGAGAAAATTGAGGCAGGAAGAGATTTAAATAATTTTCCCAATATCACAGAGATGGAAGTAGCAGAGTCAGGATTTAAACCCAAGAAATCAAGCTTCAGACACTCTGTTCTAAATCACCATAGAATATACTTCTTTTTCAAGCTGAAAATATAATTATATTTTTATATTAATACTGAACATTGTTGTATGGTTGTAATATAGAATGAGCTTTCAGGAAATGTAACTGCTATATAAAATGTGGATACCCTATACTTATTTTTTAAAGCTTACAAAGAATTGTTCATTACTTCAGAAAATCAAATTTCTAATGGCAACAGTGCTTGTAGCATTTGAATTGTCAATATATCACACCTGTATCACTGCATTGGTTCTACACTACATAAATCCAAGCATCTGACTACTTAATTATAGCCTCTAGTGTCATGCTGAGTATTGACATATTTGAAATGTGTATTCTTCTCCAGTTCACTCCATTTGTTTTTGTTGTTTGTTGTTTTCTTCTAAGTCGGGTTACTGGGATACAATTTAATAAACTAAAATTCACCCGTCTTAGTGCACAAACACATACAGATGTGATGTTACCAATCAAGATATACAACAGTTCCACCAAACCCCCAAATTTTCCTTGTACCTCTTTGTAAATTTGATATATATGATACACATATAACATATGCCAATACATAGTAAGTGTCTACGTAGTTCATTCATTCCTATTGCCAAAGAGTATTCTATTAAATGAATGTACATCAGTTGTTTATTTCTTCATCCATTGAAGGACATTTGGGTTGTCAGGTTGGCCTCTATAAACTAAATAAAGCCTCTACAAACATTTATATACAATATGTGTGTGTATGTGTGTATGCATGAGTGAGTGAGCATCATTTTTTATTTATGTTGGATAACGATCTAAAAGCAAAATTTCTGGGCACTGTGATAGGCATATATTTATCTTTTTAGGAAACTTCTAACTGTTTTGCAACAGGCTATAGCATTTTACATCACAACTAGCAGTATTTGAGCCTACCATTTACTTTGCATCTTCAACAGCTCTTGATTTAATCATAATTTTTAAAATTTCTTCTAGTTGACATGTATTGTGTCACATTGTAGTTTTAATTTGATTTTTCTAATGACTAATAATGTAGGGAACTTTTTCATGTGTTCAATTGTGCTAGGTATCTTCATTTGTGAACTGTATGTTCAAAAACATGTCCAGTCTTTTATTGAGTTGTTTCTTTCTTATGACTGATTTTTAGATTTCTTAATATATTCTGGAAACAAGTATCTTATTCAATATTTGTTTCACAAATGTTTTGTCCCAATTTGTGGAGTTTCTTTTTATTTTCTCAATAGTGCCATTTGAAGAAAAGTTTTTAATTTTGATGAAGTCATATTTATGAAGATTTTTGTATGGGCCATTAAATAAACATAAAGGTTTATACCTAAAGGTTGCATCATAAATAGTACTGTTTTTGTTTGAATTTCCAATTTTTTGTTGGCAGAACATAGAAAAATACCTGTTTTTCAAAAATATCTAGCATATTCTGCAAAGGAGCTAGCTTAATAGTTCTAGTAGCTTTTTGTAGATTCTTTGGGATTATTTTACCTAGCCAAAAAGGTGAGGAACTGAGGCTTCTGGTCAACAGCAATTTAAGTGATCCATCTTGGAATCACAGTCCCCAGTCTTAGTCCAAGGTTTAGGAGTCTATACCCACAGAAAACATTTGATTATAACTTTCGGAGACTCTGAACTAAAACTACTAAGTAAACTATTTCTGAATTCCTGATTTACAGAAGCTGTGCAATAATAAATGTGTATTGTTTAAAAGTTACTAGTTTGGGGACAATTGGCTTTGCAGCAGTAGGTAACTAGTGCAGTTATTATCAGTGCACCCCCGGCTTCCAATTCCTCCATCATAACTTTGTACTTGGAGAAAGAGTGGAGATTGAAAGGGGTGTGGTAGGGGAGTTATCTGCCTCCTGGGCTTTTGGTCTTCCCTGTATAACTTCTCCTCAAAGGGTTGCCCTTTCCCTGCAATAAACTGTGATTTCACACTCATTAGCCAGGTGTTAGGAGCAGAACATCTAGCCTAGCCTCAGTTATAGACATACCTTGATTTCCTGGGTTTCCCAAGTGAGGCGTTTTTCCTTCCTCTAGCTGCCAGACTTGGTCTTTCATATTTGCTGAAACGTCTGCAGCAGTGATCTCTGCCTTTCTTCCAAGGATAAGAGACTTCTTAGACTTTTGAGTCAAGGATGATTCCCTCCTTTCCCCCAGAGAATATAGTATTTCTTCTTTTACCATTCTAGCCACAATGGGACTTCTCCTGTGCTCTTGAGTGAAAAGGTTTCATAGCTTCCCAAGCAATTTTTAGTTTTCCCTAGGAAAGTTCAGGAAGAGGAGGGGCCAGCTTGGATATCATGTCTTTCCTGCAGGGGCAGCTCTTCTCTTTCTCTAGGAATCTACCAATGAAGAAGGCCTTTTCCAGTCTCCCACCCAGTTCCCTAAATTTTTATTTTTATGCTTTATCCATTTTCTTTTTATATGTCTTTCATTTAACCATTAAGTCATGATAAACTTTGTTTGCTTTTTAAAAAGTGAATAGGTAATTATGTTATTTATGGAACCAAATTAAATATATTTTTCAGATATGATTCAAATATTTTATTGATTGATAATAATACATTTTAAAAAACTATCATTGCAAGAACTTTGTTACCAGCATGGTAGAGTGCTACTAAGAGGTAATTTGATCCCCCCACAGGTAAGCTTTTAACAATAAAGAAAAAGTGAGTGCTCTACAGAGAGAACAAAAGTAGGCTACTTTGAAAGGTTGTCAGGATTTAGAAATAGCAAGTTTCTCATTTGTTCTGCTTTATCCTCAAGGCAGGTCACAGTTGGTTGCACTGTACTGTGATGTAAGTGTCACTATACAGGCAGCAAACATTTAGTGTATTTAAATTAGAATTTCATTTACCAAAACATAACAAAGCATAATGTGCTTCATAATAAAGACTCCGTCACTCAAAAAACTAAAATACTGCTGAGAAAATGTAATAATATCTGTAGAAAAGTGTGTGCATATCTCAAAAAGCACAGGATTATAAAGATGTTAATGTTCTTCAAATTCTTCTGTAGGTTAGTGTAATCTTGATCAAATTTTAATAGTATTTTTATAATTAATAAGTTGACTCCAAAATATGAGAAAACGCTAATCGTCCAAAATCTGACTAGCCAAAGGCAATTTTTACAAAGAAGTACACATTTGGAGGATTTTTCTCTCTCATTTCCAAGATTAACTCTAAGGCTTCCATAGTCAAGACAATGTGGCATAAGGATAAAGAATCTAGAAATAGAGTTGCACCTAGATGGTTAATCAAGTTTTGGCAAAGGTACTAAGATAATCCACTGAAGAAAGGAAAACCTTTTTAACAAATAGCTCGGGAACAACTACTTATCTGAACGCTAGAAGAAGACAGTGAAGGAGGAGGAGGAAGCCCATTACCAATCATAATACAAAAGTGAACTCACAATAGATCAGAAATATAAATTTAAAAGTACAGTTAATTAATCATCCAGAAAAACATTGCATTAGACAAGAGTTCCTAGATGTAATATGAAATACATTAGTCATAAAAAGTAATAACTGACATTTTCAAAATTAAAATATTTTGCTCTCATAAAGAGAATCTTAAGAAAGGAGAACAACTACGCTGTCAAAAAACAGACCTGGGAAAAAATGTTCACAAGACAAAATCTATCAGAAGATGTATATTCACAGTATATAAATAACTCTGACAAATGAAAAGACAATCAACTCAATTTTGAAAAAAAAAATATGCAAAATACTTGATATGGCATTTCACAAAGAAGATATAACAATGATGTATAAGCAAATGGAAAGACTCTCAACATTATTCATTAGTTATTAAGGTATGCAAATTAAAACCACAATGAGATGCTTCTCTACAATTATTGAGCTGACTTTTTAAACACTGATGATTCAAAGGCTAACCTGAATGTGTAGCAAAAGAAACGCTTATACACTTCTGGAGGGAGTGCAAAATGATACAATTGCTTTTCAGTACTCTTTGGAAGGTTTTCCTAAAAGTTAAACATATATGACATTAACAACAACTGACTAGGAGTCATTATTCTAAGCAAATTAACATAGAAACAGAAAACCAAATACTGCATGTTCTCCCTTGCAACTGAGTATACATGAACATAAAGTTGGGAACAACAGATACCGGAGGGTCCTAAAATGGGGAGAGGGGAATGAAGGCAAGGGTAAAATTGCTATCTATTGGGTACCATGCTCACTATTTGGGTGATGGGTCAATAGAAGTTCTAAACCAGCACTATGCAATCTACCCATGTAACATCAGGTAGGGGTAGGGGTATGCATATGTACCCCCTGAAGTTAAAATTTTTAAAAAAGCCATTTAACTCCTAGTTATTATTTTTTACTGAAGAAAAATAAAAGCATATGTCATCACAAAGATTTTACATGAATGTTAGCAGCATTTTTCATAATAGCCAAACATGAGAAACAATCAAAATTTTTACGAGTCTATCAGATAAACAACATGTGGTATATGCATAGAATGAGATACTATTGTGCCGCAAAAATGGTTCAACTACATGGATGCACCTCAAAATCAACACATTGAGTGAAAGAAGCCATATCAAATAGAATACTGCCTGATTCCATTTCTATAAAATTCTGCAAAATGTACACTAACATAGAGTGTCAGACAGCTAATCAGTGGTTTTCTGTCTCTGATGATCAAGGGGGGTAATGCAAGGTGGATATGGAGATGTACGATCTTTTAGGGGTGAGGAAAATCTATATCTTAATTGCAGCAGTGGCTTCATGAGTATATACATCTGTGAAAAATTATTCAGTTGTACGAGTTAAATGGACACAGTTTGCTATATAAGTTATATATCAATAAAGCTGAGTTTTTAAAACGTTGACTTCCATAGGAATAAGAACCGTGGATTTAGATAGAAAACAGATAAATGAAAACCATTAACTTTAGAATAAATTATCTGTACTCTAATGACGAATTTTATTATAGGAGACTAAAAGTGTGATGTTTAGAAAGTATCTAAGCCTTCTTTTTCTCTTACTGTAAAAGGAAGATAATGTCTACCTATCTGAATGCCCCTGAGGCTAAAATGAAACAAAATATGCAAAACATAATACACAGCAGAGATTTACTTCTTCCATTTTATTTTTGAACACTATTATTTTTACTTGTTTTGAATGTTTCTTCTGCATGATTCCAACTGCCTGGAATAGTTTTTGTGCTACATACCTACCCTTTCAAATTTAAGATTTACTTTCATTCAGTTTGAAACATTTCTCCTTTTTTCAGTACTTACCATTCACATACTTTTATTGACTGAATGTTATTTACTTACAGCATATGAGCTGCATAATTTTCATGAGGCAATGCCTAATGTTTAAATCTTGAATGGCACTTATATATAGGGATACATGTATATAAATATATATGACTAAATAATAAGTTATTGCATAATAAAATACAAATGCAAAGACTACATCATAGTATAGTTCCTGTCTGAGTATGTGTGATCAAAGAGAGCACACCAAATATTAAAAAAGGAACTTCTTAAAATAAGAAATCTGGGTTACAGAAACCGTGACTTCACTCCCTATGAATTCTTAAATGCATGCTTTCTTTATTTTCTGACACCTCTAAAATCAGTTCTTATAACAATTTGAAAAGTCAGTTATTGAAGGGAATATAAGAACTTTAACATGCTAAGCTAGGATATATATGGAATTTAAATTCTCAAAGCTGATTCATATCAAAAAGAAGCAATCTATGATTCAGCATCATTTAATTTTACCTCTAAAAGTAATAATGTACTGGTACTTTCTACAGAATTACTAACAGGCTCATCATTGATATTAGGAAGACCCTTTTGCTTTGATTTGCTGACAGGTGAGGTCTCTGGCATCAGTACTTTGGAGGTGTCTCCTTTAGCAAAACTGTGGTTCACAGTACACTCTCAGGCATACTCTGCTGAGTGAGACACCTCTTTTTGTTTATGTTACATTCCTATTTTCTCTTTTCTTCTAGAAATGTCTCAATAAGCAATGTTTTGTTTCAATTTTCTTCACTTCTGAGTGTGCCACAGTTATTCATGTAATGTGAGCCTTAAATAAGAATAATAGCATAGCTTCTAGTCATTGACTACTTTTTACAATCATTACATATATGTTTAGTTCTCATGGACATTTTGGGAGATAGAGAGCAACTATTCTTCTCATCTTACTTATTTTAAAAAGTGGGGCTCAGATATTTTTTTTCCTTGAGAATTAGTTTGAAAGATGTAATTTGATTTTAGGAATATTAATTTCAATGTCTATACTTTTGCTACTACCAGACAACTGAGAAACTGACCAAGGTGCATTTTTATAGTGAACAGAAAAAGCTCCCTCCTCAAACAAAAAAAGTCAAGTACATTACTGTTTGTAAATCAATGTTTCTCATTCTGTGCACATTTATGATCTAGGCCCCATTGTTCAAAGCAGAATCAAACTGTGTAAGAGCTGAAGAGTTGCCCTACTATATCCAGGCTGCATTGACATTTTGATGGATATGGGTCAGAAAACTATTGTAAGTTCATAATTTTATTTAGCCATAGGTGGTGTGAGCTTTTCTCTAATTCATTGCAAATACATCTTGGTCGATGAAACACTTTCTCTTGGTACACACACACACACACACACACACACACACACACACACGCACACACACACACACACACACACGTATATATTTGCGATTAAAGAAAGATACAATGAATTCTTCTTTTGAAGTCACAGCAAAGTTGGGGTATATGATATCAGGACACTGCAGGCTGAATTCCTTTATTTTGTGATCTCTTTTATTCAGAAAAAACTTGTCTTTTTCTTGAATGAATATCTCAAGAAAAGTTACTAATATGACTTCATATTAAACCACTAGACAAAAATCGATACATTCAACACACACACACTTCAAAAAGTCACACTACGTGTTTGCTAAACCAAAATCACTATCTAGATCTTCCAAGGAGCCACATTTTATTTTCTCTTAAACTGTGAGGGTTTTAAGCATCTGGAAAATCTTTTGGAGGGGGGACTAAAAAATGTATTTTTTTTAAACATCAGAATCTGATTATACTGATCTATATTAAGTTACTTAACTAATAATCAATCTCTATTCAGAAAAAAAGGAATCAGTGATATAGTGCTTAAAAGTTTGGCTTTATAGTCAGATGTGTTCCAATTTCGTTTCCACTTATTACTGATAATAATGTCTTCACATCCCCATTATAAGAAGTAAATGAGATAAGTGTGTATAAACTACCTGATGACAATTTTTTAGTACTTTTTCCATGTCATTGAGTAAGAGCATTGTTTTGGGTAGGTCGCAATCCTCTCAACACTCAAGGGTTTAAGGGCTAGACTCAGTGAGAATTTCCACAGAGTAATGGGGTAGCGGTGCCATAATTGAGCCAGATTTTATTTTGACTATTATAAATATCACCCTATTTCCTTGTCTGATAAAATAGTAAAATAAGCCTCAGTTGAGCCATATTACAAGACAGTGACTTTCATCTTGGAGACAAAGGTAGTAAATGTCTAATGTGTTTGAGCAAATAATTTCCACAGGCAGAAAACGACTACCCATAATAAATAGTCCCATTAGAATTAGAATTATAACATATTTGTGAATAAAACTCATTCTACCTTTCTTCCTCAGTCAGCTAGAAAATAAGCAATATCTGACCACTACTTTGCAAGCTATAGTCTGGCCATGTGACTCCTTGAGCTCTGGTCACCATGTTTCCTAGCTTTGGCTCTCTCCCCTACCTTGGGGAGGTGAATCTCCTCTCTAATTTTCTTTCTAAATAGACTATATTTTCCAATCCAAAAAGAGGAAAGAAAATGAGCAATATCTGATTATTATACATATAATTATATAAAAATACATTTATATAAGTACACACATATATATGGATATACATACATATTTTTTCATGTAGTATTATATAGTGATATACACACAAACAGGCCCAGTATATATTATTACTTTAATTAATGAGCATAATTGTGACTGCTTAATAAACAGATTCATAGATTCTTCTATTTTCTGTGGAGAGTGTACATTAATGTTCACTTTTATAGTTATCATGGGTAATCACAAATCTCCTCCTCCTTCTGCTATGCCGAGAGTTCTCCTGTAGACCTAGTGGTGTATATGGCCTCAGGAAGAAGTATGTGTTTATTGTGATAAGTCTTGGGATTTGATGATAGCAGAGTCATGCCTGTCTTTAGCTATATAGCCACCAAATTAATTGCTGGTATGTCTGACTTTTCCCATTTTTCTACTTTTACAAGCACGCAATTAGATCACTGCATGGAGAACAAAATCCGTGTTTTTTGGTATGTCCTATATAGTACTCTGCCTAAATTTATCTGAGTCTACAATTATTTCCAAACAAAAAGTTAAAAAAAAATACCCAATGGGTTTTTAATAATCAAAGAACATCAAGTCTACTTTATGATGATTTCACTTCCATGTCATGCTTTAAAATACTCATTGGGTATTTTTTTAAATTAGATTGAAAACTGAATTGGATTTGTGTGCAATTATGTTGTGAACTTAAAACTGCTCTAAAACTAGTCTATTAAAAAGAGAAAAAAACTGAATTGGCAATTTTTGGTTTCTTTTGTTGAATGTTTTAATTTCCTATCTGAAAAAAATTCACAGGGATTTCTCCCTGTGCTTATACAACAGTATCCACTATACCCAGGTAATTCTTTCTCATTGGATTTCAGTTGAACTGACATTTCCTCAGAAAAAAAAATTCTTTGTCACCAGATTTTTTTAGTGTTTTTGCTCATTCTCACTGCACCATGCCTTGTAACCTTGAGTCTAATTGTAATTAATTGACAATAGCTCCCTTTTACAATATCTGTCTATGATGACACAGATTGTGCTTATTTTCTTGGATACCAATGTGTACCCATTATCTGACAAGTGGATAGCACTTAGTGGACATGTCAGTGTTTGTTAAGTGAATGGGTCAGGCTTTTTATTACACAGCATTAATGTGAAAATACTTTGAGAATTTATTAAGAAAACACCAAAACAGTAATAACTAATACTAAGTCACTGTTAAGAGGAAACACCCTGTTTTCTAAGAAGAGTCATTTAACAAAATTAGGAAGAGACAGAAGAGGGTTTAGAATGATTTTAAAATTATGGCTTTATTGGAGATGAGAAAACATCACAGGGTTATCATCAAAATATTTTATGGCCAAAATTCTCATTTAGGCCATTCACTTGGATTAAAACACAGAAATCCTAAAACAATTTTGCCAAGTAGACTTTAGGTACTTAGAAGGAGGACTTTTCTATACCCCATTTTGTATTCACAGAAACAAGTTCAGTAACTACACAGAGGAGGTAATCAATGGATATGTGTTGAATGGAATAAACAAGACCATGTTTATAGGCATCATCAGAGGTCTGAGAATTGAATCAGGGTCCTGGCTGTGAAACTATACTGGAAGGAAGGGAAGTGTGGGGCAGAATATAAAGTGGTTCTTTACCAAAACCCATTAGATTCCATGCTATTTTCAGGTAAAATTAACGCTAAAACATCCTGATAAATAACTCAGCTTTATTACCAACTTGAAGATCCAAAGGTATCAAACCTTGATTATCTTCACATGGGTGAATGGGGCAGGCAAACATCCTTTAGCTTTAAATGACCACGTGAGTAGCATTCAATATATAGTAAACAAGCTACTTATGCTCAAGAATTCAACTGCGGCTTTCTTTCCTAGTGAGTTCCTGAGAGCAACATATGCAAGTGTTATCAACAACTTCAGACTGTCTAGGAATTCATCTCACTTTCTGGCAAGGAGCCCTTGTTTATTTTTTTCAGAATGAGCAAGCCTCCTTTGAAATAAGTAAGTTACACAAAGCCATGATTGTGGAAGAGGATCCTATTTTATTGCACACAGAACACACACACACACACACAATGACTATAGTTCAACTTAACATAGTTTTACTTATTTTATTTACTTTTTTTTTTCTTTTCCTCAGAGAACAAGATACAGCAAAATTTCTGTCAAAGTATTAGGAATTATGTTTAAAATTTTCATAATTTAAAATAATCAGGATCCACAACATAACTAAGAAAAAAAACACTAGAAATTTTTAAATAAGTCATAAATATATATAGCAGTTACATTTAAAAATAAGAGCAGATGATGACTTCATAGTCACAAATTTGAAAAATTAAGGCCAAAGAGGCAATTATCTTACCAAACTGACACAAGAAGAGATGTAAAACCTGACTACTCCTAAGATCATTACAAAACATAATTATAATTAAGAATTAAACAATCATTCATATAACAAACATTATAATCATTCATATAACAAATTTTCTAGTGTCATAATAAAACATGTAAGATAATTGTGTCAAATACAATGTCTTTTAGAGATTGAAAATAGAGGAAATAATTTCCCCTCATTTTGTGAGATTAGAATCATTTTGCATCAAACTGAATAAGGGTCATATACAAAGTTCCATCTCACTCTTGAACTATGATGCAAAATGTGTAATTCAGTAGACAAAATTCATCAGAATATCACTAATGTAATATTGCTTTATGAAGTAAATTTGATTTTAAAAAATGTAAGAAATATTTTTGTTAGAATATCTCATAACATAATTCATCATATTAACAGAAAAAAATCTCATCTTCTCAATAGACATAAAAACTGAAATAATCAATTCTGCAAAAGATATTCACTGAACAGCTATTATGTATCAAGTATTCTGAGGTGTTGGCAATATAATTTCAAAATAATAGCTAAGTTTCTTGCTGAATGGGATTGTAATACATTCTAAAACTTAAGATTTAACAATCATTTAAGGCAAAGATAGTAAATAAGGTATAGAATGAAATCTCAATACAAAAAAGTGGTCTATCAAAGACATAGAATAAATGTAATATTTAATTTTGAAATACTTGATGCATTTTATTTCAATAAGAACCAGGCTAGAATGACCAATGTTATTTCTAGTCCGCATTTATTCAGAAGTCTTATCATATATTGTGGAAATAAAAAGTCTGGAAGGAAGAGGTAAAACTGTGGTAATTCATGTGTTAGATTATTGCATAAGAAAATTCAGCAAGGTTGCCAAATGTAAGAATACACCCCCCCAAATTATGTTCCTATCCAGCCACCAGCAACAAATTTAAGGAAATAAACTTTTAAAATAATACCATTTTTACATACCCTCATGGAAATCGGTACTGGCCTCCAATTCCTGAACAAGACCCAAACCCCACAGGTTATAAGAGAGAGGATAGACAAGTGGGACCTTATTAAACTGACAAGCTTCTGCAAAGCCAAAGAAACCATCAAGAGAGCAGGGAGACAGCCTACAGACTGGGAAAAAGTATTTGCCAACACCAGGTCAGACAAAGGCTAACATCTTTGATCTACAAGAAACTCAAACATGCTGAAAAGAAAAAAACAAACAACCCCATTATAAAATGGGCAAAAGGTATGAACAGACACTTCACAAAGGAAGACATCCGAGCAGCCAACAAGCACATGAAGAAATGTTCAACCTCACTAATCATCAGGGAGATGCAAATCAAAACCACACTGAGATATCACCTAACTCCAGTCAGAATGGCAATTATCAACAACTCAAAAAATAACAGCTGCTGGAGAGGCTGTGGTGAAAAGGGAACACTTCTATACTGTTGGTGGGAGTGTAAACTAGAGCAACCTCTGTGGAAAGCAGTGTGGCGATTCCTAAAAGCTCTAAATATCAACCTCCCATATGACCCCACAATCCCCCTACTGGAATATACCCGGAAGAACTCAAATCACTCTATAAAAAAGATACCTGCACACGTATGTTTATTGCAGCATTGTTCACAATAGCAAGAACCTGGAACCAACTATGCTGCCCATCAAAAGAGGACTGGATTAAAAAAATGTGGTACATATACACGATGGAATACTACGCAGCCATAAAAAAGAACAAAATCATGAATTTCACAACAGCCTGAATGGAACTAGAGTCTATAATACTGACTGACCTCTGACAAAAACAAAGGTCTGAGTATCACATGTTCTCACTCATATAATGAACCTTGAACATCCAACCTAATACTATAAGAAAATGACTGACAGTAGTGGGAAACTATGAGGGGGGGAGAGAGATGGGATTAACGGTAGCAAATATCTGTCTGGGGATGGGGAAGCACCTCTTATCAATAGGGTGCCTGAATGAAACGTATTGTATACCTCACCCTTAACATCATAAGGGTTGTATACCTAACCCCACAACATCATAATAAAAAATATTGATTATAAAAAAATACCATTTTTAAGACAAAAAATTATAAACCACTTGATATATAGCTAATGACATGTAATTTTATGAAGACAATATACACATTCAAATTATATCTATGTCTAGCCATCAAAATATCATAAAATGGGCCGGGCTCGGTGGCTCAGCCTGTAATCCCTGCACTTTGGGAGGCCAAGGTGAGTGGATTGCCTGAGCCCAAGGGTTTGAGACCCACCTGGGCAATTTGACCAGACTTCATCTCTACAATAAATCAAAAATTAGCCAGGTGTAGTAGCGCATGCCTGTAGTTCCAGCTACTTGGAAGGCTGAGGCGGAAGGATCGCCAAAGCCAAGCAGGTTGAGGTCGAGGCTGCAGTGCAGTCTGGGTGACAGAGTGTGACTCCAACTCAAAAAAAAAAAAAAATCATAAAATGGTGATATAAAATATTGCTAGTAGTCAATACTATATATGTTAATTCTATCCCAATAAAATCAATAAGTTCAGTAAATTTTAATTATTAAGTTCTAACAAATGTATTATGGAGTTATAGTAATTAAATTGTGAGGATGGCAGAGATAAGTGAAACCAAATAGAAACCTTAGAAACAGAGCAATGTATATATAGACTCTTGAAAGATTATATTTTTATTATTTCAGATGAGTGGGAAAAAGGTAGATATTTCTTTATGCAGGGACTGGAACAGAAGTGTAACAGTATAGAAACCACACTGAATAAAAATTAATTTCCAAATCCTTTGAAGATGATGACAGCATAGGTTCAAATCTCCATAGTTTGACTCTTTTATTTTTTAAAGAGAGTCACTCTTTTATCAAAACCAAACGTCTATAAAAACTCGGAAAAAAGCCAATTCTCTAAATTCCAAATTCAGAGAGAATCGAATCAAATCACCAGTTCAAACACAACAGTGAGGGATCAACAGCTATTGGAAAAAGTCAACTTAAAGGGACTTCTATCTCTCCTGAGAGCTGAAGAATGTAAATTGTTCATAGGTGTTCAATGGAATTGTCAGGAGTGAAACCTGACAGCAGTTGTTAAAACTGGGAACAGACTTTGCCAGCTCCAAATTAGGGCAGTGCAATCAGTGACGTTTATATGTCGTCTTTGGAGAAAGGTCTGTTCAGATCCTTTGTCCATTTTTAAATTGGATTATTTGTCTTTGTATTATTGAGTTGTATGAGAATCTTATATATTTTAGATGTTTTCTTTTTAAAACTGATAAATAATAATCATATATATTTATAGGCCACATGTTATATTTTGATACATGAATATAACATGTAATAATCAAATCAGGGTATTTAGAATAACCATCACCTCAAATATTAATCATGTCTTTGTGTTGGAAACATTTCAAATCTTCTATTATAGTTATTTGAAATATGCAACAAATTATTGACTATAGTCACCCTATTGTTCTGTTGAATACTGTAACTTGTTTCTTCTAACTATATGTAAACCAATCACTCAGCATCTACCCCCACTTTCTCACAGCCTCTGGTAATCACCAGTCTACTAACATTAGATCAACTATTTCAGCTGCCACATAGAGTGAGAATATGTGATATTTATTTTCCCGGCTTATTTCATTTCATGTAACAGACTTCATCCAGTTCCATTCATGTGGTTGCAAAGGTGCACAAGACAAGATTCTATTTTTTAGGGCACAATCATATTGCATTGTGAATATACACCACAATTCTTTATCCATTCATCTATTGATGGACATGAGGTTGATTACACATCTTAGCTATTATAAATAGCAGTGCGATAAACATGGGGCGGGTTACAGATATCTCTTTGATTTGCTGATTTCCTTTCCTTTGAACATAAACTCAGTAATAGAATTGCTGTATTTTCATTTCCAGGTCTGAGAAGAATGCTGCTGGTAATTTAAAGGGCATTGCATTAAATCTGTAGATTACCTTGGGTAGGATGGACATCTTAACAGTGTTGATTCTTCCAATCCATGAGCATGGAATATTTGTTCATTTGTTAGTGTCATCTTTGATTTCTTTAAGCAATGATAGTATGGTACTTCTATTTTTAATTTTTTGAGAAACTTTTTTATTGTTTTCCATTATGGCTGTACTGATTTATATTCCCACAATAGTGAAGGAATTCCCTTTTATCTACATCCTTACTAGCACTTTCTTTTGTTTTCATGATCAAAGCCATGCAAACTAGGATGAGATGAGATCTCATGGAGGTTTTCACTTGCACTGCCCTGATGATCTCTGATGTTGAGCATTTTTTCATATACCTGTTTACCATTTGTATGCCTTATTTTGAGGAATATCTATTCAGATTTTTGGCTCCGTTTAATAGAATTATTTGGGTTTCTTGTTGCTGGGTTGCTTGAATTCCTTTTACATGCTAAAATTAGTCTCTTGTCGGATAAATAGCTGACAAATATTTTATCCCATGTAGGTATTCTCTTCACTCTGTTGATTGTTTACTTAACTGTTCAGAAACTTTTGTTTAATATAGTTCCATTTGTCCATTTTTGTGTTTGCTGTGTGTTTTTGAAATTTTAGAAATTAAAATAAAATATTTGTATAAGTTAATGTCCTGAAGTGATTTTCCTATGTTTTCTTCCAGTACTTTTATAGTGTTGGGCCTTATATTGAAGCCTTTATCCATTTTGAGTTGATTATTTTTAATATGGTGATAGACAGAAGTCTAGTGTCTTTCCTCTGCAGATGCATATCTAGTTTTCTCAGCACCATTTATTGAAGAGGGTGTCTTTCCTCAGTGGATGTTCTTGGTGCTTTTCTTAAAAATCAGTTGGCTATAAATATGCAGATTTATTTACGGGTACTCTATTCTTTTCTATGGATCTATATTTTTGTTTACAAACATCATGCCATTTTGGTTACTATAGCTTTGTAGTATACTTTGAAAACAAGTCGTGTGATTCCTTTAGTTTTTTTGCTTTTTTTTTTTCCCCCTCAGGATTGCTCTAGCTATTTGGGGTCTTTTGTGGTATCATAAAAATTCCGGTATTGTGTTTTTCTATTTTACTTATTTTACTTTTGTAATTGGTGTATAACAAATGTGAATTTTTATTGGGTACATAGTGATGATTCAGTATATATAATGCATAGAAATCAAATTAGAGTAATTAGCATACCCATCATCTCAAACACTTATTATTTCTTTGTGTTGGGTGGGAAACTTAATATCCTCCTTCCAGCTATTTGACACTATATTATATTGTATTGTTCTGTGAAAAATGTCATTGATATATTGATAGGGATTGCATTGAATCTGTAGATTGTTTGGGAAGTACGGTCATTTTAATAATGTTAATTCTTCCAATCCATGGCCATGGGATTTCTTTCGATTTGTTTGTGTCCTCTTAAATTTCTTGTATTAGAGTTTTATGGTGTTTGTTGTAGAGATATTTACCTTTTTGGTTAAATTTATTCCTACATATTTTTTTTCCTGATATTATAGAGATTGGTTGCTTACTTTCTTCTTCAGCTAGTCTGTTATTGGTGTAGAGAAATACAACTGACTATTGTTTGTTGTTTTTTGTAACCTGCAACTTTACTAAATCACTGACTGATTTAAAGAGGTTTTTTGTTGTTGTTGTTTGTTTGTTTGTTTGTTTTGTTTTGTTTTGTTTATTCTTTAGGATATCCTACATATAAGATCATGTTGTCTGTGAAGAGGAATAATTTTACATACACTTTTAAAATTTAGATTTCTTTTATTTATTTCATTTGCCCAAATGCTTTGGTTAGAATTTCCAGTGGTATGTTGAATAGAATGATAAAAGTGAATACCTTTTCTTGTTTTAGTTCTTAGAGAAAAGGCTTTATTTCCATTCAGTATGATGGGAGTTATAGGTTTGTCATGGCTTTTCTTATTTTCTCATGGTTTTTCTTTTTCTATGTCAAATTTCTTAAGAGTTTTCAATATGAATGAAGGTTTAATTTTATAAATGATTTTTTGGCTGGGTGTGGTGACTCACTCCTATAATCCCAGCCCTTTGGGAGGCCAAGGTGAGAGGATTGCCTGAGCCCACAGGTTTGAGACCAGTCTGGGCAACTTGGCGAAACATCATCTCTACAATAAATCAAAAAATGAGCCAGGTTTCATGGCACATGCCTGTAAATCCAGCTAATTGGAAGACTAAGGTGGAAGGATCACCTGAGCCCAGCAGGTCAAGGCTGTGGTGGCCATGAATGTGCTACTGCACTCCATCCAGCTGGGTGACAGGTGAGACTCCAGCTCAAAAAATAGTAATAAATAAATAAATGATTTTTCTGCATCTATGTGGGGGATCACATAGTTTTTGTTTATCATTCTGTTGAGGTGATATATCACATCTATTGATTTGCATATGTTGACCCACCCTAGCAACCCTGGGATAAATTTTACTTTATCATGCAGAATTATTTTTTTGATGTGTTGTTGAGTTCAGTTTATTAGTACTTTTAGGATATCTACATCTATGTTCATTGGGGATACTGGTTGATGGTTTGTTGCTATGACCTTGTCTGGTTTTAGTATCAGGTTAATACTAGCCTCAGAGAATAAGTTAGAGAGAATGGCCTCCTCTTCCATTTTTGGAATAGTTTTAAAAAAAATTGGTTTGATGAATATGTTAATTTACTTTAATATAGTAGTCATTTATCTGTGTATTAGTATATCAACATATCATGTTGCATCATTAAATATATATAATAAGAAGAAAATAAGACCACATTAAGAGCCATAGCAATATCTAAAATAATACAAGCCCTTATAAGATTTTGAAACTAGCCAGTGGTTATTCAATTTCAGGGTATAGTCACAGTTGGGAGTGAAATTTCATTTTACTAGGACAGAGACAATAAAGGAAAGAGACGATTCAGATAGAAAGGTAGGGAAAAATAGAGCCAAAAGATTTTGGGGTCTAAGTAATATGTTATTATTTTAACACTTTTCAAAATCAGTGGATGAGAGAACTCTAGGGCTATGAAGCAAGTTAATAAACCTTGACATCCTCTACTCTTGTAAGAAAAAGAAAACTAATTTCACTTATACACAGTAATACAAAATGATTACATTTGCTTTCTTTGTACTATTGTTGCATTTGAACTGTATACAATATTCTAATAAGGCAAAAACATATTTCCAGAAGAATAACATCCATTCAGACAATGAAGTTATGCCCAATGTAAACATTTACAACAACAAAGATGAAACTAATATTTTAAATGGAAACTAAATAAATCAAGACAAAAAAATAGAAACTTTGAGAGGATAGGATAAATTCAACTTTAAAAAACTAAGCAATTATTGTGATTGGAGCAAGAAAGATTTATAAAGATAGCTGGTACAATTTAGAAATCAATTAAAATAATTTTTAAAACTATTTAAGAAATAAAACTGAAATTTTAAAAAGAGCACAATAACAAAATATTACTGCAGATAACAGTTTAAGGAGAGAGAGAGAGACAGAAAGGAATGAAATGAAATGGATAAAGATTTTTAAAATCTAAAGGGCACAAGGAAAATTCAGTTTAGATATAGAAAGTAACGGAATCATTTTCACTCTAATAACCAAAACAAGCTGGATAACATGAGAAATTAGCGTACAAAGATTTTTAGTGACTACATTCCATAAGAAGTGAGGAGACCTTCACCAGGTAGAAGTGACAAAAGTTGTCTTCATCCCTGTTGCAACTGCAAAAAAGAGCTTCTAATGAAATGTTAATGACCACATGTGGTCAAGCATGACAGATTATACCGCTGAAGAACCCCTTTGCCATGGATATTTGCTGAATGCTCAGGAATGGTATCCCAAACGCACAGCCAGAGGAAAATAGTGAGAAAGAGCTCTCAGGATATATAGCACATACAACAAGTTCAAGCCATCCCTAATTTGCAAACAGAACAGAACTACACTAAATCCATTAGATGTGCTCAGAGGTTGAAGCTGAAGAGGAGGTGGAAGAGCCCAGATCCTTTTTCCTTCTAGTTTGAATTTTCAGTATGTGAGAACTGAGAAATTTTTCCATGGCAAACCAGATTGTCACAGACGTTCAGGCTGTTCCCTTGAGGAATCCAGGGGTGAGGCAGCATTGTGGGACTCAGAGGGACAAGATAGCAGAGGTTTTGAATGGAGAGCTATGAGAGCTCCACGGGAAACAAAAACAAACACAAACAAAAAATAAGAGATCTAAAGCAATCCAGTACAGCACAGTATCAGTAGTGAAGCAGAGGTATCTTTGCTACCCAGCTTTTAAGATGCTACTCGCAGTTGAAGAGAGTGCCCTGATTTACCCAACTTATTTTAATGTAGTCAACCAAGTCTGCAGTGCAATTTAGTTGGATCCAGGTCCATCAAAAATCAAACTTATTTGGCTTCCATCCTCCTGGCATGACATAAAAAAGGTGTGCCTCATTCTGGAGGTAAATATTATTTACTTCAGTTTCTAGTCTTCTTTTAGAAAAGTGTCTGTTATACAGTTAAAGATATGTTATTATTGCCAAAACCAGAAAAATATATGTTCATGTAAAAGGTGAGAAATACTCACCTATTTCAAGGAAATATTATTTAAGCGATTTCTCAAATGAAAACCTCAATAAATTCCAAGGTAGAAATAAAGAGAATGTTCTCTGATCACAATGAGGAAAAATAATATAGAAATATAAAAAAATCAGAAGAAAATGCCTTTTCATACTGAAAAAATAAAATAAACAACATGATTTTAAACAACTCTTGAGTCTAAGGGTAAATATACAGAGATTATATAATTAGTTTTGAAAATAAGGATAATAAAATAGAATAAAATATTTTGTGGTATATGTCTAAGAGTTTTGAGCAATATATTACAGTATTAAATGCCTATATCAATAAAAATAAGACAAAATTAAATGGATTTACTAGTCAATTCAAAAACTAAGAAAAAATTACAAAGTAAATGAAACAAATGAATTTGAAAATAGGTGCACACTAGACTAGAATTAATAAATTAATGCTAAAGTTAGTTTATTTGCACACTCTATGTCATGCTACCAAAATAAAAAATAAAATATAGTTTAAATACATATTTTTTGAAAAGCTTACCAAAACTAAACTCAATATACAAAAAATATCAGCAGACTAATTACCCTAGAGGAAACTGAGACGGCGGTTAAAAAGTCTTTTTCTGAAAAGCAGCAATCCTGACCCAATTGACTTAATTAAGGAATTTTATCAAGTTTTTTTTTTTTAAATCAGGTAATTTTAATGCTACATAAATTGTTCTAGAACATTTAAAAAGAACAATCTCTCAATTTGCTTTATAATATTAATACAACATTGATTTTGTACATTTCATAAAATTACTATATTATAAATGCATTTCACTTATAAATATTAATACAAAATTCTTAAATACAACTCTAGCAAATAGATTCTAATAACACATAAAAGTTATATAGGACAAACAAATGTAGTTAATTTCAGTAATGCAAGTGTGGTTCAATAATAGAAAGGTCATAAATATGGTCATAAATGAGGTCATATAAGTAGAGCTTAAAAGAAATATTATATGATTATCTCCAAAGATTTAGAGAAAGCATTTGCCAAAAATCAGCACACATAATGATAAAAACTCACTCAATAAAGTGGAACTTAATGGACACATCATTAACATGACAAAGTATATATCATAATCAATAAACAAGCACTTTACTTAAAAGGAAAACACTACAGGCCTTTCCCACAATAGTCAACAAAAAATAAAGATACTTTCATGGCTGTCTCATGGTGCCAAGAGAAACAAGAGCAAAATCAGAGTAAAAGATCCAAGACTTTTCGTTGGAAAGTCTGAAGAGCTATATTCTAATAGTATGTGATACAGAAGTAGAAAGTCTTGGGAAAACCTAAACTAGGCTAGAGTCAGCTCAGACTCTGAATTCAGTTCATCTGCTGTCACTTTATGTGCCTGAAAACAGATCTGTGAAATCTTTAGGAAATTAATAGTATCAAGAGGGAAGACTTTGCAACAGATAAATGGGTGAGGCCCAATCTGATTAAACCCCCCTTCCCCCTACAGTCCATGGGGCATCTGACTGACATGGAGAGCAACCTGATCAGCTTATACTGAGAGCAGAGGGGAGATTCTAGAGACTGAAGCCCACTCCCTAATGCAGAGAGCCAAAAGCAGTGGTGCTTGGGACACCCCAGTTTAAAAAAAAAAGGAAAGCAACCAAAATTCCAGAAATGGCCATGAAAGGGAACTTTTTTTCTGTTTGCCCATTCTGTTTGTCCATTCATACCTTTCTGTGTGTGTCTTCTGATTTGACTTGCCTCTTTTTCTCTTTTTTTTGCATATGAGTATACTTAAGTGTGAGTGTATCTTCAGTTTTCATTGTTGTTGCTGTTTTTTGTTTGTTTGTTTATCTGTTTGTTTCCTTGTCTGTTTCCTTCTTTTCCCTCTTTCTCTTCATCTTCCTTTCTTCTTTCTTTCTCTGTTCTTTCCTTTTCTCCTATCTCATTTTAGTTTCAGGGGGTATACATATGCTCCCACTGCATAGACATATTGAAAGGTGGTGGGAAGTGGGTTCCAGGGGTCCACACCTCAGTCAGCAGATACTGCAATCTGTAGGTAACTTTTGAACCTGAGTTCCCTCCATTACACCTTAATCAAATCACTAAAACACAGCACAACCCCCCACCACCAGTCCAGCTTCAAAATTGAACAAATCCAGAGGTTCTACCTAAGGAATACTAAGGGGTAGAGCAAACAGAAGTGAAAGCTGTCCCCCATCACTGAGCAACAGAATTAAAGAGGGTGAAAGGTGAGGAAATCCATCACAAATCAAGAAGATTCAATAGAAGAACACCGGTATCCCCCAGGCTCCTAGAATTACAGTGCTTGAGAATGCAGATTTCAGAACCTAAACAACGAAGAGTCCCCAGCATGACTAGTCTCAAACCACAAATCCACAAATTCAGATATCAAGGTATAGATGGAGAGGATAAATAGAAATGAAGAAAGACAGGAAGAAAGAATGAAAGACTTGATAACTGAGATGGTAGTAATAAAGAATACAGTAAATGAAATAAATAACAAACTGACAAGCATGGAAATAGTTAATCAAGCAGAAAAAAAAATATCAGAGCTTGTGGACTGAAATATAGAAATAACTAAAACTGTTACAAACATAGAAAGGAAGTTTAGAAAGATGGAACAAATTTTCCAAGAGATGTGTGATTATATTAAGAGGCAAGCTTACATCTGAATAGCATTCCTGGGGAGAAAGGGAGACAGAGAAAAACTTGGAACAAATATTCCATGGGAATGTCCAAGAAAACGTCCCTCATCTCACCAGAGACACAACCATCCAAACACAAGAGATCCAGGAAATCTCTGCAAGATAGCAAATGAGAAGCCCAACTCTTAGACACATAGTAATTCACTTATATAAAGTAGGTATAAAAGAAAAAATCCTAAAGGCAGTGAGAGAGAAAGGTCAGACTACCTCACAGAGAAGACCAATTAGAATAGCAGTAGACTTATCTACAGAAATGCTATAGACTAGAAGAGACTGGAGTCTAGTGTTCAAAGTTCTCAAGGATGAACAATTCCAAGCAAGAATTACCTACCAAGCTAAGTTAAGCTTCATCAGTGATAAGAATTAAAATTCTTTTCAGATATTCAATCCCTAAAAGTTTATGCTGCCTCCAGACCAGCTCTAAAGAGATGCTTAAGAAGATAGAAAAAAAAAGAATGACCACACTCTTCCCAAGAATGGAGGGAAAGAGAGAATCAACCACAGCATGAATTGTGACAGCAAAATTGAAAACACACACATATATCAATCCAAAAATCATAAGAAAACCAACAAATAAACAAACAAACAGTAACAACAACAACAAACTTTGTAACAGTCTCATTACAGGGGAAAACTCTCCCATCTCAAAAATCATCCTGAATGTGAGTGGATTAATGCACCAGTGAAGAGACATAGAATGGCAAACTGGATTAAAAAAAACATGACCCACAATATGCTCCCTCCAGGCAACACATTTCACTAAAAGGACACTCATAGACTCAAAGTTGAAGGATAGAAAACAAATTTTTAGCCAAAAGGAACACAAAAAAAGGCAGGAGTTGTGACCTTAATATCAGACAAAACAACCTTTAAAGCTATCAAAAATTTCAAAATATATGGAAGGACACTACATAATGAGAAAAGGCTCAATTCATCAACAAGAAATATTCATCCTAAGTACATATGCACCCAACACAGGAGCACCAACTTTTATAAAACAGCTACTAAATAAACTAAAAAATGATATTAACTCTAACACTATCATAGCTGAAGATTTAAATACCCACTAACAACCCTAGATAGGCCATTGAGGCAAAAAATCAACAAGGAGATTCTGGACCTCAACTTGATGCTTGACCAAATGGACTCAATAGATAACCACAGAATATCCCATCCAACAACCACCGAATATACATTCTACTTATAAACACATGGAATGTAGTACAAAATCAACCACATCCTCAGCCAAAACTCAAGCACAAACAAATTTTGTAAGATCAAAATACTGCCATGTACCTTCTCAGACGACAGTGGAATGCAAATAATTATCACAACCAGCAAAATTTCCCTCAAATCCACAAAGACATGGACACTAAACAGCATGATGTTGAACAACTCCTGGATCAACACAGAAATCAAAACAGAAATTAAAAGATTCCTATAAAACAAATGAAAATAAAAACACATCTTACCAAAACCTCTGGGATGCCATGAAAACAGTACTAATAGGGGAATTTATATCTCTACAAACACACGTTAAGAAAATAGGAAGATCACAAGTTAACAGCCTCACAAATAATCTAAGAAAGCTGGAAAGCCAAGACCATCAAACCCTGAACTTCCACAGAAGAATTCAAATCACCAAAGTAAAAGTCCAAATATGGGACATAGAAGACAGAAATACCATAGCAAAAAAATCAACAAAACTGAAAGCTGGTTCTTTGAAAGGATAAACAAAATTGATGAACCCCCTAGCCAGATTGACCAAAAAAAGAGAGAAAAAGTCCAAATAAACACAATCAGAAACACAAAAGATCAAGTCACAACTGACCCTGAAGAAATGCAAAAGATTATCAGAGATTACTATGCACATCTGTACACCAACAAACCCAATAATCTAAATGAAATGGAGGACTTTCTGACATCAAACAACCTCCCAAGTTTGAAACAAGACACAGAGATCCTAAATAAACCAATAACAGCCCGAGAAATTGACTCTATTATAAGAAAACTGCCTACAAAAAAAAAAAAAAATCCCTGGAACAGATGACTTTCTAGCAGAATTCTATAAAATATACAAGGAGGAGCTGATACCAATCCTTTTAAAAGTATTCCAGGCAATTGGGAAAGATGCAACTCTCTCCAAATCATTTTATGAAGTTAACATCACATTGATACCCAAACCAGGTAAAAATCCAGCAAACAAAGAGTCCCTAGGTCCCTAGGTTCAAGAACACATACATACACATAAAAATATGCAAGCTCTCTGAGCTAAGATCTACAAACATTGGGAAAAATTTATATCCTCAATAAGAAAAGGTAAACGTCATGAACAAAGATTGCAGAAGTCAGTTTTGTGAACGCACCTATTCTTCCCAAAGGGATCTTGTAAAATCTCATTTGAAACCCAAGCTTAGCCGGGCTCAGTGGCTCAGCCTGTAATCCCGCGCCTTTGGGAGGCTGAGGTGAGTGGATTGCTTGAGCCCGCGGGTTCGAGACCCGCCTAGGCAGCGATACCTCATCTCTACAATAAATCAAAAAAATCAGCCGGGCGTGGTAGCGCGCCTGTAATTCCGGCTACTTGGAAGGCTGAGGTGGAAGGATCGCCGTAGTCCAGCAGGTCGAGGCTGCGGTGGCCGGGAGCGGCCACTGCACTCCAGTCTGGGCGACCGAGTGAGACTCCAACTCAAAAAAAAAAAAAAAAAGAAACGCAAGCTTTGTGTGTATGGGTGCATGTGTGCTTGTGTATGTATGTGTGTGTGTATAAATATTGTCAGTGATACAAAATTTATGTGGAGAGTAAAAAGAATCAGAAATAGAAGGAAAATCTAATAAATAAAATAAAACACAGGACTTACAGTGTTAATTTTCATTTTATTTTTAAGATACGGAAAATGTCTGGATACAGATGCTTACATACGTGGCCACTTGGTTTGTAGCAGTGGTAACACTGAGATAAATTTTTTTTTATCAATAAGATAAAACAAATCAAAATCTGATAACATATTTTTTGGTGAAGCTCAAGGGAAATAGACACTCTCATACATTAGTGACAGGAATAGAAAATAGCGAAACCTATTTGGGGGAAATTAGCCATATTTTCTTCAAACAGAACTGCTTTTACCTTTGGATAAGCCCTAAAATCTTTTCAGGGTAAATCGACAAAAATAAAGAAATTTTTATAAAGGCCTATTCAATGAAATAATAGATTTAATAGAACAGGACTCAAAACTCCCTATACGTCTATCAATATGGGAATTTTAAAGAAAGCTACAGTGTATGCACAAGTGATTACTATGCAACTATAACAAAGAGGAATGTTTCCACGTGCATCCATACAGTGATCTTTCAAATATACTGTTGAATAAAAGATCAGGATAAAGTTGGGTAAATATAAGCCAAATAGACATAAGAAAACCACATATAGAATCATCTTAGTTGTCTTAGTTCATTTTCTGCTGCTATAATAGAATACCACAGACTGGGTAATTTACAGTAAACAGACATTTTTTCTGATTCACAGTTCTGTAGGTTGAGAAATCAAAGAGCATGGCACCAACATCTGGCAAGAGCCTTCTTACTGTGTCACAATATGGCAGAAAGGCAAGCTAACAGGAGAGGTAGAGAGAATGGTGGTGAAACGCAACCTTTTATCACAAGCTCCCCCCACTTCTGAGATACTGACCTTTAACCATTCATGAAGGTGGAGCCCTTATGACCTAATCACTTCTAAAAAACTCTATGTCTGAATATCATTATATTAGTAATTAAATTTCAACATGAGTTTTTGAGAGGACATTAAAACCATGGCAATTGTCAAGGGACAAAAAACAAAACCTAATACATGTATATACATGTGTATTCAAAAGGGTCAGAGAAAAGGTTTCATTACATCAAGGAAAACCCCATACAAAATGATGGCTAATTTTTAACACAAATAACAAGGACAAGAAAAAGATAAAATAATTAAATCTATTATGAGAAGTTTAAACATATTTCAAAATTGAGCAACACACATTAAAAATCCATGGGTGAAAGCAGAACCATTATATTCAGTTCAAAACCAGTTTATTGTTTTGAATTGAATGGTGATAAAAATACAGCTTGCAAACTTTATGGGGAATAGCTAAAGCGAAGCACAAATCGAAATGTATAGCTTTAAATGCTTATATTTAATATGAAAATGGTGTGTAATTTATGATCTATGCTTCCATCTTAGAAAGCTAGCAAAAAAAAGAGAAATTAAAACCAAATATGTAGACAGAAGAAAATAATAAAAATATGAGTGAAATGTCAATGAATTGAAAAACAATAGAAGCAATGAAAACAAAATCTGTTTTCTAAAACAGATCAATAAAATTAGTCAGGAAATTAATCAGACAAAAAAGAATGAACAAAAATTAAAAAGTTCTAAAAGTAAAAGGTAAAAGGTAGGCATCACTGCAGATCATGTAACCATTAAGAAGATAGTGATGTAATATTATAATATTATAAATATATTTAAAAATATAACATGTATAACATAAGAATGTCCAGTAATAGAAAAAATTAGCAGTGTTGTCTAAAAAAGTTAGATATTCTTAATAGTCTTATATTTATTTTAAAGTTTGAAATCATTATTCATTACATTCTCTAAAAAGCAAAAACAAATAAAACATCACCACAAGCAATAACAATAACAAAATGAAGATCCAGATGATATCACTGGCAAGCAAATTCCTCTAAACATTTGAGAAAAACTGATATCGGTTCTAAAGTACTCTTTCCAAAAATGACTCTAGGTACATAGATTCATCAATTTAAAGAGAGAAAGTTTCAAAACGCACAAACTATCAGGATGTATCCAAGATGAAATAGCCTGAATAGTTCTATGGCTATTAAAGAGATTTAATTTATAATATAAAGCCCACCCCTATAAAAGTCTATAGGCCAGATAGTTTTACTGGTGAATGATACAAACTATTTAAAGAAGAGATAACACCAATCCTATACAATCTTTTCTAGGAAACAGAACAGAAAGCAACACTTTCCAAACAGCATTGCCCTGACATCAAATCTAGATAGGATATTGTAATTAAAATAGGAAAAAAAAGTACAGACCATATTTTTCCCAATACAGAAGCAAATCTTTAATGAAATCTGAGACAATTGAATCTATTATTGTAGAGAAATAAAATTACATTATGACCTAGTGGGATTATCTAAAGTTTGTAAATTTGTTTTATTTTTTGAAAATCAAGCAATGTAATTTATAATCTAAAGGGGAAAAAAGAAAAGCATACAATGATGCTAATGCCTATAAAATGTATTTGGCAACATACAACACCCATTCAAATTAGTAATAAATTGCAACTTTCTGAATATGATAAAGCACATCTAACACATTTTATGACATTCATAATACTTAATGGAAAAATACTGAATAATTTCTAACTAAGTTCAGAAACAGATAAATTTTTTTTTCTGTCCCCTATTATTTAACTTTGTCCTGGCGGCCCTAGCCAGTACAATAAGGAAAAAATGCAAGACGCATGAAATGGAAAGAAAGTAAAACTATAGAGACACTTTCACTTTGCTATCTATAAATGTAAAATATCTTATCTCTATTTTAGGAAATATAACTACAATTAAAACCTTTAGAATTCATTAGTCACTAACAAGGCTGTTGCATATAAATTCAATAAACAAAAATGAATAATATTTATGCATATCAGTAACAACTAAAATAATATATACAATACAGCTTAATGTATCAGAAATAGAAGCAAATAATTTTAAAATACATTTTACTAAAATGGAAACTAGCAAAAATAAACATAAAATATATTAAATCTCAGTAATCATGGAACTAGAGATTAAAAATCATATGATCTTATGATAGATTCACTAGAGAAGCAAAAATATGGAGGTCTGATAGTATTAAGTATTGGTGAAGAACTAAAATAATGTAGATACTCATACAGTACTTCAGAGAAATCAGTTGGAAAAACTACATTGAAAAAGAGTTTTAGATTACCTAAGAAAGTTAACCATGTGCTTTCCATTCATATTCCTAAAAAAACCCTGTGTATGTATGTCAGTAGACACATACAAGAATTTTTAGAAGAGCATTGTTTGGAAGAAAAATTGAATTAAAATAAAATAGATAAAGGAATTATAGTCTAGTCATATAATACAATTCTAAATAGCAATGAAGATGACTAAATTACAGCAACAGCTGCCAAAATACCAGGGGTGCCAAAAAAAAAAATGTATACATATTTTAAGTGACATATTACTTTTAGTTCACTGCAAGGAATGTCTGGACGCTGATGGTAACCACTTTGAGCACCTCTTGTAATTGCAGAAGTCAAATGTGACTTATATTCATCTTTTGTTATCAGTATGCATTGAGTATTACAACTTTTGTTTTGTTTTTGTTTTTTTGAGTTGGAATCTTACCCCAGCCCCCCAGGTTGGAGTGCAGTGGCACACTCATGGCCACCCCAGCATGACCTGCTGTGCTCCGGCGATCCTTCTGCCTCAGCCTTCCAAGTAGCTGGAACTACAGGTGAGTGCTACCATGACTGGCTAATTTTGTATTTACTGTAGAAGTGAGGTCTTGGCAAGTTGCCCAGGCTGGTCTGGAAACTGTGGTCTCAGGCAATCCACTCGCCTGGGCCACCCAAAGGGCTGAGATTACAGGCTGAGCCACCAAGCCCAGCTGAGTATTACAACTTTAATACGTTTTTCCTTTTTTTTTTATTTTTTATTTTTTTGAGTTGGAGTCTCACTCTTTTGCCCAGACTGGAGTGCAGCTGCCGCTCCCGGCCACCGCAGCCTTGATCTGCTGGTCTCCGGTGATCCTTCTGCTCAACCTTCCACGTAGCTGGAACTACAGGCGCACACTACCACGCCCCGCTAATTTTTTGATTTATTGTAGAGATGAGGTCTCGCCTGCCCAGGCAGGTCTCAACCCACGAGCTCAGGCAATCCACTCACTTCAGCCTCCCAAAGGTGCGGGATTACAGGCTGAGCAACCGAGCCTGGCTCGTTTTTTCCTTTCTTAAATGTGTATACATTTTTGGCACCCTCCGTAGATTAAATTTATAATGTTGAGGAAGAGAAATAACAAGAAGACATACACCATCTGACCATATTTAGACAAAGTCCCAAATCTAGTTATTTAAAATAATATATAGCATATGGACATATACAAAGATGATAGCATTATAGAGTAAATTGAAGTAATAATTATTATAAAAGTCCAGACAGTGATTACCCTTACTGGGAAAGAAGACTTCAGAATCAGCACATAGCTCACTAGAAGCTCCTAAATACCAGCAATTTCTTAACTTGGTTGATGCTTATGTGGCTTTTATTTTATTAATATTTTATGCATATGTGTTATTAACTCTTCTACATCCATTAGAATATATTTCGTTAGAAATATTTCCAGTGAGCATTTTAAAAATGAGAATAATGCCATTTGCTATCAATTTAATTTCAAATGTTGCATAGAATGGTTTAGATTACGGAATTAATTAATTAGTAAATTGGCCCTCTCTTCATAGTATAAATAAATACAAATAGTATTTAGAAATAAAAAGATATTTTGCTGGGCTTGGTGGCTCAGCCTGTAATCCCGCACCTTGGGAGGCTGAGGTGAGTGGATTGCCTGAGCCCGCGGGTTCAAGACCCGCCTGGGCAACTTGGCGAGACCTCATCTCTACAATACTTCAATATATATGTATAATTGCAACATCTATAAATACAACAAATGAAGCATGTACTCTATGCATGGGCAGGGACTACAAAAAATACTTTTTAGAAAGGGAATCATGGGTCAACCTGAAGGACGATGCATTTGGAGTTTTCCAGGTGGATGAATGTTACATTGTTTAGTAATATTATCTCAATCATAGCATCATAGCAGAAAAGATCATAGCATTGCTTAATGATACTGCAAAGATCATACCATAAATGAAAACAGACATATGATTCCATTTATGTTCCTTTTCAGTTATAAGCCATAAAACATGAGTGTGGCATGCTAACAAAATGCAAACTTTCCATTTCTCTGTTCATACAACATGCATTGAGGGCCATCTATGTGCTTCAACTACAGCAATGACCAAAGCATGGCTCCTAGCCAATCTCAGAGTTCTCACACACCAGTAGTGATGATTCTGCACAGTTCATTGTCAGTTTCCTCATACTTCTGTTTTCTTATTTTCACCCTCACACTCCATTTACATCTGCTCATTCAGAGAAAAGTCTCCTTATAAGTAGAATGTAGGAACTCCTTTGCTCTTGGATAGGTTCACAGAGGCTACAAATTAGCCTTTCTTTATAGAAAATTTGGCCTCGTAATAATAACTCCCTTTATAGAGGCCTCACAAAGATTTTTGCCTTTCCATGTGGTGTTCGGAGATTAATGGGAATGGTGTCCACATATTTGTGTTACTGCCAGAGTACGCCACTTATCTGAAGCCAGTGTCAAGACCCTCTGACGATTAATCACCCTTCCAGTCCCTGAAATAAAATCTGCATTGTACACTTCTTGGACTGAAAGGGAATGGTGTGGTTTAAAGCTGCTTCTCATCATTAATTTTCAATTATGACTGTAAGAACCATCCTGGTTAAGCCTCATGTTGGAGGGCAGGGGGTAAAATAACCCCTAGGGAAGACTAATAAGGGCCACATGGAGGGAGGGGATTTGGGGACTTATAAACCCCCCCTCCTTTTTTTGGAAAAGAAAAATAATACACATTATATAAAAATCCTCATAGGGCAGTATAAAATATATCCAAACTAATTGGGAAAAGTCACTTAAAGGACAAAACAAGGAGGTTTTTTAAAATGCATAAATGAAAGTGACTAAGCCACACCTTTGCTTAGAGCTAAAATCATGAACCCAACTTTTTTCACTAGCTAAGATAATTGATTCCACTTAAAAAAATATTTATGACTGCTTCTTCAGTTCTAATGACATTTCTCTCTCAGCTAAAGGAAAAGCTTTCATATTCTTTAGAGTCTTGTTCAGGGGTCCTTCTGGTGTGAAACGAGCAAGCACAGCAGATCTATTCTTAAAAGGAAAAAAGAAAAAAAAATCAAACTCCCTTGTTAGACCCAAAGGAGTCTGAAAAATGAAAAAAATAACTTTATGTGTGGTATTCTATATTTTGGAAATGATTTTTATGTAAAATATTCTCATCTCACTACATTTTATGTTGTCAGTTTTATATAAATCTCATTTTTCAATGAAAGTAACAAAAGATCAAGAAGCAAAATCACATGCTCTCCATTATAGGTCAGAGGTGGCATAGTCCCATTTTGGTCTCCTGAGTCTAAACACATACTTTACATGGCATTTTGATGCCTTTGAATTGTTAGGCAATTGATACTGAAGCATTTATATGGAGTCATACATTTTGTATGAATTTGCAGATATTATGTTTATTATAAAAAACACAATCTCTCTTTCTCTCACACACACTCTCATACACACGTGCACACCATATTATATAGTAGTCACTTCTGAATTGCCCTTCTTCCCATTCAGTCCCTATCCCCATTTTCTTATTTCAGTTTGTTCTTTCTTGAATAAATAATTTAGTATTAAATATTTTTGATTAGGCAGTACCTATTTCCACTAAAACAAGAATTCTGAAGAGCAAAAGGACTAATGTGTACCTAAACATGACTGTTGGGAGCTGGCCGTGGAGGCCCGCCTGAACGTTAGGGATCCAGGTGGGCTGCGGACCCTGAGACCACCAGGTTGTGTTCAGGAGCTGAAGGCCCATTCCCTCCTCCCTTCTTTGTTGTTTGACATGACCCACTATCAGGGACTTTGATGATCTAAGCATGAAGTTCTGAGAATATGACAGGCATGGCTGACTCTAGGGATCCGTTGTTCCCGTTTCTCACAGACTGAGGTTTTGGCTTTAAACTTAACACAGTTCAAACTCAGGTCACATTTGGGAGCCTTATATATATTACAGGCTTCTTTATAAGATTTAAAAGTATATTTGTAGAATAAGTATATACATTTAGAGAGCTGTTTCCAGCTTTAGATGGTATAGATGATTATCTGGAGTTACCAGAAATGGCCCAGCATGAACTTTGGGCTGGGTCACATTCCTAAGAGCCCAGTGTCCACTTTGGGCTGGGCTGCATTCTTTTAAACCGATTCTTTAGTTACAATTAGTGTAGGTTTTTTCTACTTATAACAGAAACTGAATTTATTTTATTCATAGAAAGTATTTTAGAATAGGTCATGCTACATCAAGGAATTATGTTAGTCAAAGCATGATCATACATGATACTTTGAGGTTTTATAAGAATTTAGCTAACTTTAGAAATTTCATTGTTCCCACTTTCTACTAATTGCAGTTTTGGCTTTAGTACAATTACAGTTTGTATTTGGGTTTATTTTAGAAGCTTTATTGCTGATGATCAGCTTTGTATATTAGGATTAGGAATTAGAAACTTTTATAGAAATTAAGATAGATACATAGGATTTTAGAATAGCTATTTTGTTAAGAGATTATAATCAATTGTTCTTGGAAACGGCCCAGCATGATCTTTGGACTGGGCCACATTCTTTAGGAACTGGCTTGAGCTATAATTAAGAATTTCTATAGTGTAGGTAGAATTAGCACAGAATAGAAAGGCATTAGGATTTAAGTTAGTCACTAGGTATTGTGTATGCATAAGCTTTAGAAGTTATTGATTATTAGAATATTATGATGTTAAAATTGTTGTATTACCTTTGAGGAACATAAACCAAGCATAAGGAACTGTGAGATAATTTTGGGATTGTCCTTCCGCATGCTTGGGAAAACGCCTGGTGGGTGGGGGACGCCCCTCATCCACCTGGCTTTGTGTTCACGTGAAAGTCTTGTGATTTGATTGGGATTGTCCTTCCTCATGCTTAAGGAAACACCTGGTGGGTGGGGGGAATGTGCCTCATCCACCTGGCCTTGTGAAAGTCTTGTGATTTAACATGTGAAAATTTGGGATAAAAGACTCACGATTGGTCCCAATGAACGGCTTCTGCTCATTTCACTGAACAGTTGTCCACTTTCTTTCTTTCTCTTTCTTCCTCTTTATATCTATCCCTCCATCTTTCTTTCTTTTAATATCTATCCCTACTACAGAATTGGCTTCTGCACTAGACAAGAGTCCAGTCTCTTTCTTTCTCCCCCCCTTTCTGTTCTTTCTTTCTCTTTATTTCTCCAGAATAACTGCCGACGCTGCCTTACTTTCCAGGGACCCTCTAAATCTCTCTGAAGGGTCTGGCTCCCCATAAATGGCCCCCCATACATGACCTTGACTGTTGCTCTTGTTACCTAACTCCTAACTTCTGGTACAAAATCTTGCTTTTTGTCATTTTGCCAAGTTTACTTTTCCACTGTCCTATCAATTCAATGATTTCCTGATATTTCTCTGCTATAGTCCCTGATTGTCTGAGAAATCAGTACTTAGTTTCTGTAGCTTACAATAAAAAATGTGACCATTCTATGCTCTTTTGTAACCCAGAATTTGATAAAGACACTAGCTGAATGCTAGTGCCTGTGATTTTAGATTCTTACATAAGAAGTTAATTTCTTTCACATATGAAATCAAGTCTTAACTCAAGACATTGGAGGTAGACTGGATAAACTTCTAAAACATCTCTTGGAACTATAATGTAAGTCACATGCTAAATACTTGAATGCCAATACCATTACATCACTTTTATGAGATGTTTCTCCTTTATCTCTGTTTAACTCAGGGCATAGGCAATATATATATATATATTAATATATATAATATATGTATATTAGTTCAGTTAATATTAGCTGAATTAAGTAAAAATTCAAAAGTGAGAAGACATTGAAAATTTTTAATTCTTATATTTAAGACTATGACACATAAGGTATAAAATAATATTGTTTTTCTTATTTATCCCAGATATAAGAAACTTCCTGCCAGGAAAATATAATTGCAAGTCTTTTTAAATTGCAGATTCGTTGAAAAATCTTATAGCAAAATAAAATATAGAAATAATATCTTTAGAAAAAATTCCCCCTGATTAACCAAGACTTTGAAACAAATTCTAGGCCTGAAAGAGTTAACTTTATCTGATTTTCCCATTCCAGATTTCAATTTGATCTAGATGCCTGCTTTTTGAGTGATAATTGGGGTTTGGAAGATGAAAATGGCAAATTTCATGAAAAGTGATCTTGAGTTTGTGGAATTTTCAGGCTTATTTTCAAGGTTCATTATTACTCTTTTATATTGTTAAGTCTTTGTCACCAAATGTGCTTTTATAGTAGTATAATACCAAAGTAAAACCACCGGAGAACAGTAGATTTACGTAGTGTGTTAGAGGAAATCCCTCACTGAGTGGCAAAAGTACGTGTTAAATTTCAAGTTTGATGAGAGTGACACTAGATTTTATTTATAATGACAGCTGCTCATAAGCTGTGGAGACAAACTAGATTAAGAATTTCCTGATGCTTTTGCTCTGATGATCATGTGGCAGGAAGGACTCTGGACTTAGATACTGAAGCAGAAAACATAAATGCAGATTCCCATTTGCCCCTAGGGGTTAACTGGTCAAGACCCTTGATAGAGTCAAAATGGCCCTAAATGGGAACTCAAGATGCCCCACCCCCATCCCTGGAAATCCACCAATAATATATTTTATTTATCTTGAATAGTTAACTTGGATTTGCATTAGCAAGAATTTAGTTATTCAACAAGAAAGGGTAAATAAAAGGAAGAAATGTAATATTTGTTTTTAATTTTTAGTTTTACTCCATAAAAATGTATAGGAAGGCAGGCAGGCAGGGAGGCAGACAGCAAAAAAGCAAGAAAGGCAGGCAGAAAGAAAGGAAGGAAGGCAGGAAGGAATGAAGACAGGCAGGACGAAAGAAAAGATAAGAAAAGAGGCAAATAAAAGAAAGAAAATCAAAAGAAAGCGAGAGGAAGGAGTGGAAGAAATAAAAAGAAAGTAAATGACTAAATGTATAAATATCTGCAGTATGGATCTAATACCGTAGCCATGTCATAAGATTCTATTAAGGAGTATAAACCTGAGATAAGAACAGTGTTTAGAACAGAGCTTGGCAAGTTCGATGTAATGTTTGTTATTGTTATTAATGTATTTTCTATAACTCTGGTGACTGCCTCAAATGCTTCCACAGTTACAGAAATGTGTTGAGGCCCCATGGTACTTCCTTGCCACGAGTTTCCTCAAAGGTCAATAGGCTCCTGTCATAGCAAAAGCAGTAAACATAAATCCCATATCCCTCAATGCCTGTCTTCCCACATATTCTGCTGCTTTTTTGCAAAATATCTCTTTTAGAGACTCTCTGGCCTTTTTTGAAGAAGCATGTCTTCTGTCAAGAGTTGAATTGTTTCCTCCTCCAATTGATACATTGACATGCTAATACTCAGTACTACAGAATGTCACCTTACTTGGAAATAGAGTTGTTGTAGATGCAATTAGTTAAGTTAGGATGAGTCCCTAATAGAGTCATTTGAGTTCTTAATCCAATTTGACTGGTGACCTTAGACAAAGGGAAAATTTAGACATTAAAATAGAGACACAGGGATATCACCACATGAAGATTGAAGTTAAGCTCCCACTACCCAAGCAAAATCAAAGTTGCCAGCAAACTACCAAAAGTTAAGAGACAGCCATGGATCAGACTCACATTCATCGCCCTCAAAGGGAACCAACTTCATCAATACCTTAGTTTCATATTTCTGGCCTCCAGGACTGTGAGACAATAAATTTCTTATGTTGAAGACACTAAGTTTGTGGTACTTTGGTACACAGTTTCATAGAAGAGAAAAGTTGTTGCCTATGCACCTTGCTATAGTTTATGCCTGTTGGAAACCCCCTTGGAGCTAGAGGAATCTCCATGTGAACATGGTGTTGAGTATCTCTTGTGGCCATGTACCCTGACAGAACAGAATGTTTATTGCTTGAACCGGTGCATTTTCTTTATTGCTTGTGAAAAAGATGCAGAGTAGTTGACTTGAATCTTCTATCCAGACAAGCTTTTCTATATTGTTGCATGGTTTCACATTATATTAGGGAGATAGAAGAATGATAATGGAAACCGCAGTTGGGGTTTGTGAGTTCTGCCACTTGCAAAAGTGTAACCTTGAGAAAATATATTAACACCTTCCTTTACCTCTGATAAAGATGAAAATAAATCATCTGACTACTGCCCATAAATGAAAAAGTGTATTTGCCACTAAGCAGATATTTATTGAGTACCTCCCTATAGATGGTAAACCAGGCAAATAATTTAATAAAAAATATTCAAAGAACAGCCTTCCTTTGAGTTACTTATAACGCAGAGAAGAAGGCAAACACATGAAAACCTAATTACAATATACATTAAGAACTGCTTGACCAGAGTTGTTTCAACTTTCCGTGTGAACTCAAAGGTGAAAAGTATTAACATTGTCTAGTCTAGGCATTGGCTGGGGTGTGGTGGCTGGGGGTAGGGTGGTGATAAGAAAATACTTCACTTAGTAAGTATGTGTAGCTTAGAGGAAGTTTCACAAATGCCATGACATTGATCTGAGCCTTAGAGAATGAGTGGCAAGGATGAGTCGGTGGTTCATACCTATAATTCCAGTGCTTTGGGGGCCGATGTGTGATCACTTGAGGTCAGGAGTTTGAGGCCAGCCTGGGCAATGTAGCAAGAAGCCATCTCTACACAATACTAATTTATATATATATATATATATATATATATATATATTATATATATAAATGGTATGGTGTGTTGCACCTGTAGTCTCAGCATAATGTGCTGCACCTGTAGTCTCAGCTACTTGGATGACTGAGGCAGGAGGACTCTGGGAGCCCAGAAATTCATGGCTGCTGTGAGCTATTATAATACCACTGCACTCCAGACTGGGTGATAGAACAAAACCCTGTCTCTTAAAAAAAGTAATTAAAGCAACATCAAAATGAATGAGTGACAATTTACCAAATAGAGAAAGGGCAACAGGGTATAGGTACTAAGCATGCGCACACTTAGATGGGCGTGATTTTAGGAAATCTGGTTTTAGGAAATCTTGTCTCAGTCTACATAGCTAAGTGGTATGATGCACATATGGGCCAACGGAAGGAGATAAAACAGTGAAACAGATAAGTTTAAAGCTCTTGCAAACCTGAGTAGATTATCAAAAAGAAACCATTTCTAATCTCCAAGTTCAATGATGGGAAAGATGAACTGTTCTTTGGTCATAGATTTAAGACTTCATCAGAACTATTTTAAACCTATCTCAGTCTTCAGTAACAAGATGACTTCCTTAACCAGCTTGCCAATCCTTTGGTTGCAGTGGCCATGCTTGTGAGAGGTTGAAAGGTCAACCAACCCCCAAAGCACTTCTGTTTCTAAAAGTGTATAGATCCCTGAACACAGTACTTTCCCAAATCCTCCACAGAATCACCAGTTTCTTTATTTAAAAATATTATGCTTTACAGCTTCAGCTTTTGCTTGCCTAGCAAGCAATAAGTTCAGCTTTGATTTAATATTTGACACTACTTAATGCTTTTATTATTGTATCTTTTCACTTCCTTTATTTCCTACAATATTTAATAAGCACCTATTTTAATAAGCCTGTCAAAGTGTGGTTGAGGACACAGAGAATGGTCCTATTACATGTGGGAGCTGCTCCAGGGATTCATCTAGTGGTTCATATGGATACTAAAATACTTTAAGCATGCATTCTATAAAATAGGAGTGAATGCAGGAGAACAAACAGTTTTTGAGTACTCACAATGAGACATACATTATACAAGTTGTTTCATATAACTGATTTTCCTTAAATATCACAGCGATTCCCCCAAGGTCTTGTTTTCTTTTTTTTTTGTTTGTTTTCTTTTATTTATTTATTTTTTTTGAGTTGGAGTCTCACTCTGTCACCCAGACTGGAGTGCAGTGGCCGCTCCCGGCCACCACAGCCTCGACCTGCTGGGCTCCGGCGATCCTTCCGCCTCAGCCTTCCAAGTAGCCGGAATTACAGGCATGCGCTACCACGCCCGGCTGATTTTTTGATTTATTGTAGAGATGAGGTCTCACTGCCCAGGCGGGTCTCGAACCCGCGGGCTCAGGCAATCCACTCACCTCAGCCTCCCAAAGGTGCGGGATTACAGGCTGAGCCACCGAGCCCGGCTAGGTCTTGTTTTCTAGCCAAGAACTAATATGTCAAAAGCTTAGTAACTTTTTGAAAGACTAGTTAAAGCTATGATCTCGCTTTTATAGGGTCTGCAGTCTTCAACACCCAAATATATACTAGGCAGACTTGAAATGAAAGTTGCTCTACCTCAGACATGGGCAGAAACATCTCTGCTGCTAAATATAATGTTGAAATGTGGCCATCTAATGCTGAACTTCCAGACTGGTACACTAAATCAAACCTCACACTAGAGCGTGTACTTAAACTTGATGGCAACATTAAATATTTAAAAGAAAAATGGTTTTTCTCTGATACCTCATTTTTTAAAAATTGTTATTTTTATAGAATTATAAATCATTATTTTTCACATTTTAGTTTGTAAGAAATGTATAGAAGATAATTAGTTAAGAAGTACTTAATCTGATATTTATTAAGCAACTATTTACATTCACACATTGTCTTCCAATAATCCTCTGAGATTTAAAATTTCATAATTTCTATATTATGAATAAAAAAGCTAAGGCACAAAGAACTTATGTAAATTCCCCAACAACTTATATCTATCTAGGACTTGGAAAAACAAAAATGATCACATTTTTTTTCTATTTCAAAAATTAACATTTCATAAATACTGACAAATAAAATAATAAATAAATGGTTATGAGATGTCTTGACAAGGTTCTAAGCACTTTTCAGTGATATAGTTGAAAGCAATTGAATTTCTCCTTTTCGTCAAAAATCACAATTCATAGAAAGAAGCTAAAGATTTGTGTTTTTTTTCCAATTTCATATTGAAAATGTGTCTTCTCCTTGATTATTTCTCATTGTGATTAAATATTAAGTAAGCCACATCCAAAATTACATGTCTGTTTTACAGAGAGGAATAGAATGTCAATTTTGGTGCTTGACATAATCTGGAAAAAGCTATTTGCTGTAAAGAAAAATGGTTTCATGTAATATCTTCTTTTTACTGTTAAGGCTTTGATAAAATTTTCGTCGTTTGTAAAATTAGAAAACATAGGAAGCACAACTATTTTTATAAGAAGCTATATCAAGTTTCTGAACAGTGACAATGAATAAGTCTCATTTCTTATTCTGACTTGCAGAAAGCTGCTCAAAGGGAGAACTTCTCAAAGAACTGCCTGCTAAAACTTGCAGGAAATAGCACCAATGGCATATACGCATATACGCACCAAAAAAAAAGTAACATGATCTGTCCCTTGCTCTGAGTTGTTTGAAGTAAGTCCCCGGGACATAACACTAAGCAACAACGTTGTTTGTAGGTCTTTAATATGACAAGATCAAAGAGCTTATTAGAATGAATTACTTGAAAGGACTCAATGGTTACATCTCAGTAAACTATAAAAACAAACCAACAAAAGAAAAGAAGAAAACAACCTCTAAATCATAAGGGAACAGATTAGGAGGCACTATACCCTGGCTTTGTTCAATCAGACAGTAGGCCAACATGTTGATTATAATTTCCTACATATGCTCTGCCTTAGTGAATTGGTAACAAGCTTGCTACAGTATTTAAGCACAGTTGGCAGCTTTATGAACCAATTTTAACAAGCAATAAGAATACTATTTAAGATATTTATATTTTGAAATAATTTTAGATTGACAAGAAGAATTGCAACAATGATACAGATTTTGTCGAAACATTCACCCAACTATAGCTTATACCATCATTTTGCATAACCATAATAGATTCATTAAATCAAAGAAATTAACCATGATATGATGTTTATTAACCAAGATACAGGTTTATTTTAAATATCATGAGATTTTGTACTAATGCCTTTTTGGGGGGTCCATGATCCAATCTAGCACACCACGTTGTGTTGTGGAAATTATATATTTCCTTTATCTTCTCCAATCTTAGAATTGCATGGTTCTCTTCTGAGGGGAGAAGAAAAGATCAGACCTTGGCACTCTTGAAGATTCCTGGTTAGCTATTTTATACGATATCTCTCAGTTTGGGTTTGTCTAATATTTTTGCATGATTGGACAAGTGTGACAGATTTTGAAAAAATATCATGGTGAGAATTGAGGTGCCTTTCTCACTATGTATTTTGGAGGAAAGGCATTGAGGTAGGCTAACATCCTGTTACTCTTTACTCAGCAGTAGAGACAGGGGAGGCATGATAACAATGTATTTATTATAATTGTTGCTGATCTTGATCACCTGGATAAAGTACTGTTCAACTGGTGAAGTACTCATACGTTTGCCTTTCCATATTCTATTCCTTGGATTCCAGTCAACTAAATCCAGTCCACAATAAAGGGGAGGAGTATTAAGCTCTCCTTTCCAGAGGGAATAGTGTGAAAGAATCTGCAGTCATATGTCAAAACCACCATAATAAATTAATAAATATTGCGGAGGAAAGGCATTGAGGTAGGCTAACATCCTGATACTCTTTAAATATGTCTACTAATTTGTATCTTTCAAGAAATTATTAGTACTGTAAAAATTATTACAGTGTTCTAATATTTCTCTCACCCCCTTCACATGTATTATTTGGGGTTCTTCTGTAAGAAAGATCTGTCCCTTTTCTCTCATTTATTCATCCTTTATTTAATTAATATTTTATTTATGTTAGTATGGACGCATACTTGTAAAATACTTATATTTTATGATAGGGACTTGGTATAATTTATATTTATAATAAATAGCTATGATGTACTTAATATTGCACATTTTGTTTAGAAAACCTATCCCAGTTTTATAGGAATTATATTAAGCAAAAGGGAACAAAAATACAAAATTAAATAATCATCATCCACTTGGCAGTAGAAGGAAAGCTCTTCAGTGTTTTGCCACCTTTCCCCCCACCTCCTTAAAGGCAATTAAGTTTTTTTTTTCCTTTCCATTTGTTAAAAATAGGAAAGTATAGATGAAAAACATAAAAAAGATGAAGAAAAAAACTTTAGAAAAGATGTACATGAGAAGTTTAAAAATGAGAAAAGGGCTTAAATACAGGGGGAGAAAGATAACCAGGATTCAGTTCACTTAATGTACAATGTAAAGGTCCAAGGATGAGGAATTGTCTAAACAAATTATGATTACCACAAGAAGAGATGTTACACTGTCATTCAAATAATATGTTTAAAGAATGTGGTATTGCATGGGAAAGGTCACAGAATACAGCAGAGCAAAAAAATGGCAGGATGCAAAATGAGACACCCACCATGATCCAAATTTTATTTTTTTAAAAAGAAAAATATGAAGAAAATACACAAATATTATATGTATGCATATGCAAATACATTTATTTTAACAGTTAATACATGATGCCCAGCCCCTAGCAGAATATCATAGCACCTAGTAGCCCATTTGGCATCTACTGAATTATTGAATACAAAAAAAATATTAATAGTGGTTATGTCCAGGCAGTGAAATATTTGATGACTTACTATTTCTTCTTTATGGTCTTTATGTATTTTCCAAGCTTTCTATTCTGAACATATTTTATTTGGTGTTTCAAGAAGAAGTTGCAGTGAAAATAAATAAATAAAACAACAGTTATCTTCAATTGCCTCAAGCTTGCAAAAGTGAACGTTGTTAAGAAATGTTTTGCCACTGTATCATCCAGATATTATTTTTAGAAATAAATAATAGGAAAGAAATCCTAAATTAAAAGTGAACTCTTCTAATTAATCAACCTGAGAACTTTGGCCGCTCAATACAAATGGCGTAGGTCACCTGAAAAGCAAACAGAATAATTGTAACTGCTTTAGGAGTCTTTGAAGTTATAGATTAAGCCAGTGGGAAATTAGCCAGATTGCCATTATAGTTGAAAAGTGCCTGAAGGCCCCAGCAGCCAGTGTAATTATGCAAGCTTTGTGAGCCTTGAAAATTTTGTAATTGTAATGCGTACTCTCAGCCTTCATAAAGTTCTCCCCCAAACTGCATTCTTTAAACTGCTGTCTGGCCCAAGGCTGAACGATAAATTAGGAGAGAAAAACAAATATTATAGCAAACTCTTCCTTCATATCAGGAGTTTCTTTACCTGTTGTGTTCCTAAAGGCTGCTAGGATAAACATGAGCTTCTCTCTCCAGGGATATATGTGGCATGGGTCCTATGAGACACTGCCCTTCCCATGAGCCTTTTCTCACAGGGCCGGCACAGGCAGACACACAGCTGTGTCTAATTATGGTTGGAAGCTCAATTATAAATGAGGCCAGCTGGGTGCAGACAGGGATCATTGATAAGATTAGGGAGTCATCACAGTCCAGTAAAGATTCCGGGCAGTGTTCAGAGGTGTGGGAGAGGTGAGTCCCAAATGATGCTGTGATAATTGCTCTAAGTAGATATATTTTGGGCCCTCTTGAAAATGAATGCTGCTCTGAACTCAAATGCAGCCCAGATGCAGAGGAACCGAGATAAAGAGAGGGCTAGCATGGTGTGAGCATAGATCTTTATTCAAGTAGTGAAATAATTAATGAAAGGTTACAAGCGAGGGAGAAATATAATAAAAATTTCTTTGTATTCATACAAGGACAGAATCATAAGTGCAGAATAAAGTATGACCCCAAAACAACGACTTTTATGCCCATTTAAAGGTTACCCCTGGGAAGACAACAGGACTCTAGGGAGAAGGAGCTTTGGCTAAGAATGTGTGTATTCCATCAGACTCAAGAGTAAAATCTGTCATATGTGTGACCTTTGATTCTTTTGCAGATTTCTTGCCAAAGACAGCATTTCAGACAAGGAGCATCTGGTTTTGAATATCTGACAAAAATATTGTATAGGACAGTGGCCTTAAAATTTGAGGGGCAAAGATCACATTAAGAATTTAGTAAAAAACTATTGATTCCTCCCCCATACATATTTCCCCATGCACATAAAATGCATTATTCAGAGAGTTCAGATTCTCCTCTGATACTCTACTAAGGCAACTGAACACATGAGCCCTAATTTAATAATCCCTGATATAGAAGTTGATGACAAGTAATTTCTAATACTGTTTTCTCCTGGGAATTGAAGGAACATTTCTCAAATCTCTTACCTAACCTAGCTTGATTCTTTAAGAGAAAGATAGAATCTATTTTTAACAGATAAGGATATTGAGGCAAAGAGAAGTCAACTGTTGATGAAGGTTATTTGGCAGTGATTCAAGACTGAGAAATGCGGCCATCAGTTTCCTGTCCTATTGTTCAAAAGGCTATTGTTCTCTTCCTACCTTCTCCTTGGTTGTAAAACTATCAAGGAAGTTTTAGAATTGGTGGAATATGTCTGTGGAGGCAAGAATATTCAGTTCACAAAAGAAATCCGAGGACACTGTTTTGTAGTGTTTTGACATATCTTCACATAGTTTGAACACAAAGCTATATAATCTTTAAAAGTTTTTGTAATTACAGTTATATAATAACTGAAAAATTATTCTCAAATGGAAAAGAAAAACTTTTAAAACAGTTGATGTATTCACACTGAAATTCAGTCTTTGTAGGAAGAAAAAGTATTGCCAACTATTAAGAAACACAATATCCAAAACAATAAAACACACACACACAATTTGAAAGGGCTTTCAAGAATAATGTGAATCACAATTTGATGTTTGAATATAAATATTTCCATAACCTCAGTACAAATTGTAAAATGATATTCTTATTCTTCTTTCTTCACTGCATGCAATTGTCTCTTTATAACTAGTTAGAGATGAATGCCCAGAGCAACTTTCCCAAAACTCCACAGTGTACATCCTCCACTACCCCCCAAGGAATTGTAGTTTTTAACAGAATATGTATTTTATCTTGGAATCTGATTTGTTTTATAAGTGTGTGTGTACACACATGCACATACACACAAACACACATTTCAGTTAAGGTTGCTGTTTAGTTTCATCCTAATATTTATCATTTAATTCTCTGGGCATTTAAATTTGTTCTATAGAGATGTGGAGAAGAAAAACAGATCTTAACGTATACAGTGAAGATGATGGTGTTTCCTCACAACCTCCAACCCAGGTTCCCTCTTCTGGGCCAATCCCTTCCTCAAGGTGATGAGAGTATCAGCTGCTGACTACTCATAGCTGGGTCCCCTCATGTAGACTTTCCCAAGATTATGTCCTCTCTAAGGGGTTGGCTTTGGCCAATGAATGAGGAAGGCAAGGATACAGAGGCCCAAACCCCCTATACTTCCTCCCGCCTCATTTTGTGACAATTACAAGGGGACATCCCAGTCCCAGAGATCCCTGTTAGATCTGTTGAAGTTTCAACTGTAATTGGAACTTGTTTGCCTTCCATTGTGCAACCAATTCCCCCTATCATTTGTAGGATTTATATACAATTCACATTTATATAATTTTCTTTTTTAATGGCTTTTTGAAGTATGATTAATGTACAAAGAATTGCACAATTTAACGTGTACAATTCAATGATGTTGGATATGTGCATACACCCAAGATAACATCATCACAATCAAGAAGACAGACATAGCCAACACCTACCAAAGTTTCCTTGTGTCTTAAAAAAAAGTATGACTGTTTAGCATGAGAGTTACCTTTTATTTTGGTGATCTGGATTCTTCTGCTGAAGTTAGGGTTATGGTGGTCTTGCTTTTCCAGCTTCCGTAGGTGACTTGTAAGGCTGTTAATTTACGATCCTTCCATTTTCTTCATGTGCATTTGTAGAGATATAAATTCCCCTCTTATTACAGCTTTCATAGCATCTCAGAGATTTTGGTAAGATGTTTCTTCATTTTCATTTGTTTCCAGGTATTTTTTTTTTTTTTTTTTGAGTTGGAGTCTCACTCTGTCACCCAGACTGGAGTGCAGTGACCACTCCCAGCCACCACAACCTCGACCTGCTGGGTTCTGGCGATCCTTCCACCTCAGCCTTCCAGGTAGCTGGAACTATAGGCGCACACTCCCACACCTGGCTAATTTTTTATTTATTGTAGAGATGAGGTCTCGCCAAGTTGCCCAGGCGGGTCTCGAACCCGCGGGCTCAGGCAATTCATCCAGGTATCTTTTAATCTCTGTTTTGATTTCATCTTTGACCCAGGAGTTGTTTAGCATCATGCTATTTAGTGTCCAGGACTTTGTGGGTTTGGGGGGAAACTTGTTGGTGTTGATGTTTATTTTTATTCCACTGTGGTCCAGAAGGTGTATGGTAAAATTTTGATCTTTTGAAATTTGTTTATGCTTGATTTATGGCCAAGTATGTGGTCGACCTTAGAGTACATTCCATGCAGTGATGAGTAGAATGTATATTCTGTGGTCGTTGGATGAAGTGTTCTATAGGTATCAATTAAGTCCATTTGCCAAGAGTCACATTGAGGTTCTGGTTCTTGTTGCTGATTTTTTGTCATGTTGATCTGTCTAGGGTTGTGAGTAGGGTATTAAAGTCCCCAGCTATGATAGTATTAGAGTCAATATCTTTTTTGAGTTTACTTAGAAGCTGCTTTATGAAAGTTGGCGCTCCTATGTTGGGTGCATGTATGTTTAGGACAGATATTTCTTGTTGATGGATTGAACCTTTTATCATTATGTAGTGGCCTTCTGTATCTTTTTTAAATTTTTGATAGCTTAAAGGGTATTTTGTCTGAGATTAAGATAGCGACTCCTCCTTTCTTTTGTGTTCTGTTCACCTGAAGACATAGAAGACAAAAAAAAAATACAAAAACTCAAGGAAACAAAAAAACTGGTTCTTTGAAAGGATAAATAAGATTGATGGTCCCCTAGCTAGACTGACAAAGAAAAAAAGAGACAAAGCCCAAATAAATAATCAGAAACACAAAAGATGAAGTCACATCTGACACTGAAAAAATATAAAAGATCATTAGAGACTACTATGTACACTTGTATGGAAATAAACTTGAAAACCTTAAGGAAATGGAGGAATTTCTGACATCACACAACCTGCCTAGGTTGAAAGAAGAAGAAATTGAGACTCTAAATAGACCAATAACAATCAAAGAAAATTGACTATGTAATAAGAAAACCACCTACAAAAAAAGCCCTGGACCAGATGGCTTTCCAGCAGAATTCTATAAGACATTTAAGGAGGAGCTGATACCAATACTACTGAAAGTATTCTAGGCAATTGAGAAAGATGGAACTCACCCCAAATCATTTTATGAAGCCAACATCACATGGATACCCAAGCCAGGTAAAGATCCCACAAAGAAAGAGAACTACAGGCCAATATCATTGATGAACATAGATGCTAAAATTCTCAACAAGATCCTAGCAAACTGGATTCAACAACAGATCTCAAAAATCATCCATCATGACAAAGTGGGCTTCATCCCCGGGACACAAGGCTGCGTCATCATTCACAAGACCATAAATGTAATTAAATACATCAACAGGCATCAAAGCAAAAAACCCACATGATTATATCATTAGATACAGAAAAAGCTTTTGATAAAATAGAGCACCACTTCTTGATAAAAACCCTCGAACATCTAGGCATATGTGGAACATACCTCAAAATAGTAAAAGCCATCTACTAGAAACCCACAGCAAGCATAGTCCTAAACAGACAAAAATTGGAATCATTTCCCCTGACAACGGGAACAAGACAAGAATGCCCACTCTCACCCCTCCTGTTCAATATAGTATTGGAAGTCCTGACTAGAACAATCAGAGAAGAGAAGGTGTTGAAGGGTATCCAAATAGGAAAATAGGAAGTCATGCTATCTCTCTTTGCAGACAACATGATTGTGTACCTTGAAAACCCAAGAGAATCTGTCAAAAGCCTCCTTGCACTGATAAAGGACTTTGGCAAAGTCTCAGGGTATAAAATAAATGTGCAAAAGACAATCGCATTTCTTTACACCAATAATAAACAAACAGAAACCCAAATAAAAAGCACAATCCCATTCACAATAGCCACAAAAAATGAAATACCTTGGCATCTTCCTAACCAGAGATGTGAAAGACCTTTACAATGAAAACTACAAAACACTGCTCAAAGAAAATCAAAGATGACACAAACAAGTGGAAAAATATTCCATACTCATGGATTGTAAGAATCCATCTTACCTAAGGCTGTCTATAGATTTAATGCAATATCCACCAAATTGCCAGCAACATTCTTCTCAGAGCTAGAAAAAATAATACAGGAATTCATATGGAAACACAAATGACCAAGAATATTCAGAACAATCCTCAGCAACAACAACAACAACAAAAAAGCAAGAGTTATCACAATACCAGACTCTAAACTTTATTATAAAGCTACAATAATCAAAACAGCTTGGTATTGGTACAAGAACAGGCATATAGACCAATGGAATAGAATTGAGATTCCAGAAGCAAAATCCCAATTTCTCAACCAATTCATCTTTGACAAAGCCTCCACCACCCACCACTGGGGAGAGGAGAACATATTGAGTAAATGGTACTGGGAAAACTAGCTGACCACATGCAGAAGATTAAAACAAGACCCATATCTATCCCCATACACAAAAATTAATTCTAAATGGATCAGAGACCTAAATGTAAAACCTCAAGCCATAAGAACTTTAGAAAATGTAGGACACACCCTTATGGAAGTTGGAACTGGCATCCAATTCCTGAGCAAAACCTGAAACCCACAGGCCATAAGAGAAAGATAGACAAGTGGGACCTCATCAAACTGACAAGATTCAGCAAAGCCAAAGAAACCATCAAGAGAGCAGGGAGACAGCCCACAGACTGGGAAAAGGTATTTGCCAACTCCATGTCTGACAAAGGCATAACATCTAGGATCTACAAGGAGCTCAAACGTGCTGAAAAGAAAAAAACAAACAACCCCATTACAAAGTGGGCAAAAGGTATGAACAGATACTTCTCAAAAGAAGACATACAAGCAGCCAACAGATACATGAAGAAAGGTTCAACCTCACTAGTCATTAAGGAGATGAAAATTAAAACTATACTGAGATACCACCTAACTCCAGTCAGAATGGCCATTATCAATAACTCAAAAAATAACAGATGCTGAAGAGGATGTGGCAAAAAGGGAACACTTCTACACTATAGGTGGGAGTGTAAACTAGTGCAGCCTCTGTGGAAATCAGTTTGGCGATTCCTAAAAGCTCTAAAAATCGACCTTCCATATGACTCTGCAATCCCCCTACTGGGAATATACCTGGAAGAACACAAATCACTCTATAAAAAAGATACCTGCACACATATGTTTATCGCAGCATTGTTCACAATAGCGAGATTATGGAACCAACCATCCTGTCCATCAAAAGAGGACTGGTTTAAAAAAATGTGGTACATATACACAATGGAATATTACGCAGTCATAAAAAAGAACAAAATCATAAATTTTGCAGCAACCGGGATGGAATTGGAGTTTATAATACTGAGTGATCTCTCACAGAAGTAAAGATCTGAGTATCACATGTTCTCACTCATAAGTGGACCTTGAACAACTATCGTAATACTGTAAGAAAAGGATTGACAGTGGCGGGAAACCAAGCGGGGGGTAAGGAGGGGAAGGGAGGTAGGATTAACGGTAGTCAATATATGTCTGGGGTTGGGGGGGCACACCTCATCAACAAGGGTACCTGCACAATGTAAAATGTTATACCTAACCTTTAACTGTACCCCACAATTTTAGAATAAAAAGTTTGCTAAAAAAAAAAGCAAAAAAACAAAACATGAGAGCTACCGACACTCTTAACAAATTTTGAAGTTTAGAATACCACCACATTGTTCAAGATAAGCACTATGTTGTATGGAAGACCTCTAGAATTTATTTCTCAACCCTAACTGGAACTTTATACCCAATGAATATCATTTATGTGGTCTTTATTTTCATCTTGATCAATATTCAGTGTTTTTCAAGCTGACAATTCATCATTGTTTTGCTAGTGTCATTTTGATGTTCCAAGATCCAGTCTAGGATACCACATTACACTTAGTTCTCCTGTCTCTTTAGTCTCCTCTAATCTGTGATGATTTCTCAGTCTTTCCTTGTTTTTTATAAGCTTGACAATTTTAAAGAGCCTTGGCCAGGTATTGTGCAGTATTTCCCTCAATATGGGTTTGTCTGATATTTTCTCATAATAAGACTGGGGTGATTGAATGGAGTGAAATTATCTCAGAAAAAAAGATGTCTCCTCATTGTGTCATATTAGGGGCGCATGATATCCTCATGACTTCTTATTAGTGACATTATCATGGCCATTTGCCAGGTTTTTCCACTGTAAACTTTCTGTTTCTCTCCCTAGAAAGTACCTCCCAATAAAACTCCTACTAGCAACTTTCAGAGTCTGTAATAGAGGCAAATATAATTATAGTTAATATTAGTTTTCTGGTCATGCTAATGTTACATCAAGAATTATACACCTTGACAAAGCTAAGTTACTACCATGCAATAACTCTAATTCGAGGAACTCAAGTTACTGCCATGCAATAACTCTAATTCGAGGAGCTCACAGAAATAACAATAGAGATTTAATAGCCACATGCATATTAGCACTCATGTTTATATTGATCCTGGCAGTGTTTTGATGTGCAAAATGCATGCAATTCTATCACGCATATAAAAGTAATGGACAAGGAGCTACACCTCTGTGTTCACCAGTTGTCCAAAGTACTAGTTTACCGTATCAGAAATTCACACATTCCACTATGAATCCTTTTGAACAAATCAGTGAAATCACATTTTATAAAAATCACTACCAATAGTGAATTTACGTTGATATTTACTGAATCCAACAGTCACATCTTTGCCATGTCATGATCTCCACTGGAAAAATCTTTATGGTGAAGCTCATTCAGCTGTATAAAATCACTGTCACTTCAGTTTTAATGACTTTCTTTATTTTAAGTGAAGAAATATTTACTTAAGAAAAAATAAAACTAGTGATTTTTTTCCTCACCTTGCTTTATCCAAATTGGTTGTTTTCTAAGAAAAACCTTCAAATTCTCTTGGGCTCGTCACATCCCCACATTGTGGTATCTGAATATATCTGTCAAATTTTGAGGTGTAGGATAAAATGTTTTCTTCTCATAGCTAAATTACTTGTTCTGATTGTGAAGAAATTGATGAATTTTTAAATGTATCTTAGAAATGCAGTAGTAGTGTCTACTAAAAAATATAAAAATCTTTTTTTCTTCTTTGTTAAGGGAAAGAACAGCGTGCTTGGTATTGTTTTTTTAAAAGTGCAGAAAAGGTAATGATTTAGACCATATGCTTTGATGACATTCCCTGCAATCACCTCAGAAGACAAACATCCTTCATTTCGATAGGCAAAGTCTTGGTGAAAAGTGTATGATGGTGCAACATATCAAGTGTGATCATGATACGAGGTCATTCTTCCTTGACAGAGGACACAAATCCTGAGTTGTCTACTCTGGTATGACAGGGTCATCCTGACTATAAATTGAGTTACATATATCAAGTTAAAAGAAAACTCCGTTCGGGGATAAAACAGACTGATTTCCTTCAAAATTCAATGAAATGACCCAGAGAGCCATGTGGCTTTTGTCATGCCATTGATTTCTTTGTGTCACTGCTCAAATGTTGCTTTATCAGTGAGAATTACCCTGAAGCCCCTGTTTAAAAATATTACTCTCCCCCCACATTGTACTTTCTGTCCCCCTTTTCTGCTCATTTTTTGTTTGTTGCACTCACTGCTGTGCTGATGGTCTCTGTATTTTACTTACTTTTTAAATGTCTATCTCTTCGTTCTAGAATGCCACCTACAAGGTGATGGAGATTCCTTAATTTGTTCACGTTATATCGCTAGTGCCTAGAACATGACACAAAAAACTGTTTAATGAGTTTTGAATAAATATGTCCTTTTAAAAATCTGTGTGTATTGTATGCTTGCCTTAATCCATAGAAGAAAAGAAAGATACAAGAAATTTTAATTTACTTCTCTCAAATAATTCTTTGAATTTATACCACAAAAGCCTCTCTCTACTATACAAGTCATAAACTTTTCATCCTCTTTACCTCCTCCCTATAATAACTGTGAATAAAAAGGCTAATATAATACTCTATCTTTGCCTAACTTCTTTAGCCATAGCATTCAAAGTATCAAATTAATTTCAACAATTCAAATTGGAGATGTTTTGAAGGTTCAATTTCTTAAGCAAGATTCATCACCTGTAAATAATAAGCTATAAAATCTTTCTTTTTCAAGGCCAAGATTTATTATTACATCAAAGTGTGTAAATATATGCCTGCCTGCCTGCCTGCCTGCCTTCCTTCCTTCCTTCCTTCTTTTTGAGTCGGGATCTAACTGTACCCAAGCTAAAGTGCAGTGGTATAATCACAGCTCACTGAAGTTTTGACTTTCTGGGCTCAGGTGATCCTTTCACCTCCTGAGTAGCTGGGACTGCCGGAGCTTACCACCATACCTAGCTAATGTTTTGATTTGCTTGTTTGCTTGTTCGTAGAGACAAGTTCTCGCTGTGTTGCCTAAGCAGTTCTGGAACTCCTGGACTCAAACAATTCTTCTGCCTCAGCCTCCCAAAGTGCTGAGATTACAGGTATGAGCCATCGTGCCCAGCCTTGCATTTCTACCTAATATAATTGTGATTAATATCACCAGAGGGTTACATATGGTCTCCAGGATTATATAGTAGTTTAAATAGCTTGCCTGATTCACCCTTTATTCATCTTATTGCATCTCATTTAATGTGTTAATGTTTCTTCTATTTTATATTAATTCTTCCAATCTTAAAGACAGTAAATATTTGAAAGTCATAGAATTCCTTTGTAACTTTTTTCTAAATTGAAAGTATGTATGTGTAACATAATATATTCTATAAAAATGCTTGTTTTCAGGAGCTTAAAAGATCAGTATGAAGTCAAATCTTCAGAATCATATCTTAGTCACTCATGATTGCTAGTTGAACTTTATGAAGGAAGATATTGTAATAATATGCATCATTATCTTTAGTATGCATTCTTTACAATGGTGTTTATATCTAAAAGATCACTTTCAGGTCAGACAAATATTACAGCATTGCACTACACCAGTTTCAGAATCTCAATATTACTGATGTTGTATGTAAAATAGTCACTTGGCCAAAGTATCAACTTGTGTCATTTTTTAAAAAGCTATGATTTCAGGGTTTTCTTTGGGAAATATGAAACTAGTGAAGGTGCTTTTGTTTATAACCCTGCAAAGCTTCCCCCACAAGAATGCGTCACAGCTAATAAAACAGAGCAGATAGCTAAATAAGTTTGAAGTGATAGACATTCATCATGTGCACCATTTTGATGGTTACAGGCTACGACAATCGGTTCCATACATGCTTTCCTAGGCACTGCCTTTCCAATGGTATTATGAAAATAGCCGTCAAGTTGAGATGACATACACATCCTTTCTGTGGCTTTGATGGCAGTCATCACCTAGAGTGACAAACAGCAGCTCTGGATACAATGTTGCTGGAAATGTCTTCTCTTGGTTTGGTTGGATTACATTTGGTTCACTGTGTTCCCAAAAGTGTCATACATTCTTTTTTTCCGTTCCAGGTTCAATAGCTTATTATTTCAATTAGGTGTTCTTATTACAGGAAACTTTCCATTCAAGGAGATTCCAATTTATGATCATTTACTTTAAATGTATTTTTCATCACTTTTCTTGTCACTTTTCTTCATTGTCAAAGATGAAATGGGAACAAAGCCTGCCCTCTTTGACTAGGACAACCCTATCCACCCATTCATAAGGAGGGTAGAATTCACTGCACATTGTTTGAAAATGGTGTCCTTTCTTTGCCAATCCAATCTTATTGTTCTTGCAGTGAGATGACCATATTAAATACAGCATATTTATCGAGTAAAATGTCATACATGTGGAATTATAACTTCCTTTGTCAGCATTAGAATAGTTTGTCAGCATTAGAATAAAGTATTTTATAACTTGGAAAAAAATTGACCTTCACTACAGAAATATTTATTAAAAGTACTAGTATTATAAATTTCTCCTGTAATTAGTAAAGGTTACTATATGAAAAAAAGTCTCAGTTAAGAAGTTTCTCAAAGAAAAACCAAAAAGTAAAAAAAATGAAAATCTCAACTTATTTATATAAAACACTTGAAATGTTTGTTCCAGTCAATTAACTAAAAAATTTGTCTTTAAAATATCAAGATTTAATTTTAAGGTGAATTTTTAAACATATTTTCACTTGTTAGGAACGTTTCAGGGAAATTGAGTAATTTCTGTATCTTTGTCTCTTTTGTATTTTATCAACAGCAATAAAAAATATTCACCAGGTATTCTTTTAGGTAGAAGTGTTTTTTCTCATAAGTATCCTTAGCTTGGACATTTTCCATTGTCTCACATGTTAAGCAATCAATAAAGATTTGATGAGTACATGAATAGATGCTTATTTTTCTTTTTTTTATCAATATTTTTATTATGATGTTGTGGGGTACAGTTAAGGGTTAGGTATACAATTACGTTTCATTCAGGCACCCTGTTGATAAGAGGTGTTTCCCCATCTAATGTGCTTTTTATTCATTATTTTTGTCTCTTTCTGACTGCCACTCATGTATTCAAACAATATTTATTGAACGCTTAATATCCCCAGGATTCTTTCTAAATAGTTAAGACATATCAGTAAACAGCATTGTAAATGATTTCTGCTTTGTGACATATATCCCTGAAGTCATCTTTGATGACATCAGTTCAATTGACTTGTCAACATGTCTTTTCATTGTCACATAGCTTTCTGCAGGAGAGGAGGAGAGTAGGATGCATCTAGTAGAGTAAGATATATATGTAGCTATATACATTATATTTATATTTGGTGGACTACTGTATATCACATAGGATATAATATAATCAAATGTGAAGTTATAATGGAAAAAATATTTTAAGAAATACATGACAAAAGATTATCTTTTCAGCATTCTCTCGATCATTAGTTATATTTTATTTTATTTTATTTTTATTTTATTTTAGGTATTTATAAGGTAGTTGACTTTTCTTAAATGTTATAAGACACTTCGGTTAGCCTGTAGGCTTTTCCTACTTTTTGCTTAAATATATCTTGGCTGCAATTGGCTAATGTCATCTGAAGTGGTCAGTTTTAACATCTGGAAGCTGTTCCTCTGGGTAATAGGCAATAATAACAATCCTATCAGGCCTGTATCTCAAGCCTCCTACCACCTCCCCCCATGAATTACCCTCTAGTAGATTGAGGGAGAAGGACAAGACTAAACAGGTGCAAGTGACTTCCTTTTGTTAACATTGGTTCCAGGACAGTGGAAAACCATCTGCAAATGTGGAATCACACAAACATGGATGCAAAGTCAGGTTCTGAGACTTCACTGTTCTGAACTATACTTTGCACCTCTTATGACTAGTTCAACATAATTTTGGTTTTTTGTAATGATTAATTCATATAATCCATCAAGTGGTAAAACAATGACAAGCATATTATTAAAATAAAAAATATATTAGTGCTATCACACTGCATCAATTTTGAACAAAAGGATAAAGAAGGCACACTTTATTTTCATTCAATTAAAATGATGGTACTTACAGGTTGAAACCAGAAAAATACCCCAAAATGTAAAGATTTTTTAAATTATTGTAAATAATTCTGTCATTCCTGTTTGATACATTGTAGACTTCAAATTTTTTTTTCCCCAAATAAGTTTCTTTTACAAAAACATGTGGCAATGAATATCTTAGCAACTAATCTGCATTTCTGGTTTTGATTATGTCCTTAAGATAAATTTCTAGATGTAGAATTGAATAAACTTTTAAGTCAGTATTTTAGTCTTTTCCTAAATATTATCATATTGGTTTAAGAAAAGCTCTATCAATATACAGCAATAGGATAGTTGCTAGGTTATTGTCTTTAGACTGTTTGCCATTTGATGAAAGAAATATGTACATTTGTGCTTTAAAAAATTTACATTCTCAAGTTATTATTAAGACTGCCTTGGCTTTATTTATACTTACTTGAATTAATTTTGGCTGAAATATATGTTTTACTTTTGGAGTTCAATTTTTTTGACAATCTATATGTACGTAGTTTAAATTTTAGGTCCTAATCAATTGTTTACAATGTGAGCAAAGAGTTTGTCCTAATCTGTGTTTTCCTTTTGTAAATGTAGTTTTTAATAAATACTGTAATTTTTTTGGTGGTCAATTGTATGTAAGTTTTATTCTTTTATTTTTATTGTTTTTAATGCATTTAATCTTGTAATAGAGAAGTCTGTCTACATGGGAAAATCAAATAAACTTTAAGTTATATTTTTCTGAATTTTGATTTACTTTTGAAAACTTTTTGATACTACTTAATCTCTCTAATTTTGTGAATGTAAGAGAGTGTATGAGTATATATGTTCTTGTACCTGATATTCATTATCAGATATAAAATGTTATATTTTGCTTTTTTATACTCTTTTCTCATTGGAGTATTTGATTTTTATTATATTTATTAAAATCTTGTTTGAACATTATATTTTCATTTACAAGTTCTCAGGCTGACATTTATCCTTAGACAATTACAATACCTTACTGCATAACTGGTTTCAGTACTCAGAAACTGGTCTTGAATTTTTAACTTTGATTCTGTATTTGTCCATAGTGCATACTTTAAGAAATATTTTCCTTTTTTTTTTTTTTTTTTTTTTTTTGTTTCTGTTGTTGTTGTTTTTGATTTGGAGTCTCACTCTGTCGCCCAGACTGGAGTGCAGTGGCCGCTCCCAGCCACCGCAGCCTCGACCTGCTGGGCTCTGGCGATCCTTCCGCCTCAGCCTTCCGAGTAGCCGGAATTATAGGCATGCGCTACCACACCCGGCTGATTTTTTGAATTATTGTAGAGATGAGGTCTCACTGCCCAAGCGGGTCTCGAACCCACGGGCTCAGTCAATCCACTCACCTCAACCTCCCAAAGGTGCGGGATTACAGGCTGAGCCACTGAGCCCGGCAAGAAATATTTTCAAAAGGGTTTCATGAATTAAAATAATTCCCATATTCTTGTTCGTACAGGAAACCTAAAACATTAATTATAAGCACAATTTCTTGACCTCTTTAAGTCTCACATAGCTTTCTGCAGGGGAGGGGGAGAGTAGGATGAAAATAAAATGCAGATGACATATTACCTAATTTATAAAGTTGGTTTGGGAATTAAAGGAGATGAAGCTAGTGAACAGTTGATTACCATATTTGATAATATTCAATTATTACCATTATTATGTGATTCCTTTAATTTATTGTCATAAGGGATGCAACTTGGTTGACAAGAAAAGTATCTGGTCATAGAAATTGTCCCTCAAATTTCTAAATTGTCTTTTAGTATTTCATATGCTAGAGAAAAAAATCTGAAGCTGACTTGAATTTTGTTCTGCTTTTAGTGTAATGTTTTTGTTATTGTGAATACACTAGATTTTTAAAGTGCACTTTTTTCCCACTTATAATAAAGGGACATGCAGATATCTCAAAACTAAATTTTTCTGAACCATGAGGCATTAAAAAGTAATAAAAAATTAAAAGTAATTTTATAATACTTTTGTATTGAACAAATACAAATAAACTAAAGTTAAAAATTCAAGACCTGTTGTTGAGTACTAAAGCCAATTCTGTAGTACAGTACTGATCATAGTAAAAATAAAAGATAAAACTGTCAATGTAGCTTCAGTTAGATGTCTTTTTCATCTAAGAAAATTCTTCTTCAGTTATGTCCAAGAGTATTATTTCTGTTTTAAATATTTTCTGTGCATGCCTTTGGATACTCTTACAATTCAAGGATAGCTGTTATGTCTTTATTACATCAGCACTCTGTTCTTTTCTCTGCCTCTGGGAGAGCTTATCTCTAGTTTATCGTTTGCTCATTGATTTAATCTCCCACTATATATATGTAGTTGTTTTCTGCCTTGGATTCACCTTTAAATTCACCTTTAAGTTCTGCTATAGTGGGTTGAATTGTCTCCTCCAAAAAAGTTATGTCTAAGTCTTAACTCCCAGTACCTCCAAATATGACCTTATTTGGAAAGTGTTCTTTGCAGCTGTAATGATAACATAATGATTTCAGAATGAGATTATCCTGAATTTAGGGGACCTTTAATGAAATGACTAGAGCTTTTTAAAAAGTAAGGGGAATGAGATTGCTGCATGGTGACTCACAGGGGAAGACTATGCAAAAAGAGGCAGAGATATAAAGTAAGGATCTCTGGCAACTACTGGAAGATTAGAAGACAGAGAACGGATTCGCCCCAGAGCTTTCAAAAGAAGCAACCTTCCCAACACCTTATTTTTAGACTTATAATTTCCAGAACTTTAAAAGAATAAAGACCTGTTGCTTCAAGCTGCTAAATTTGTGGTAATTTGTTATGAGAGCCCTAGGCAACATTATACATTGTATTTTTTAAAATTAACTTTCATCTGCAACTTACTACAAATAAATGACAATTCTTTCAAGAGTCAGGAGGTGAGTTGTAAGTATAAATTTTATTGATATTTTATTTTCTTTGTTTCCCATCTTTTTTAAAATTTTTTTTTATTTCAAAAGTATTTTAGTGGACAATTAGGAGTTTAATCAGGGGAGGCTAGCCAAATGCCATTTTAAACAAAATCTTTAATTATATTGATAACAAATACACATTTAATTATGAATTAAGTGTGCAGTTAAGATCATATCACAATTAAAATTATGAGGAAAAGAAACTTGAACATACTACATTATATTTAATAATATCAATTGCTAGAAGAAACCTTTGCAACTCTAAAAATAAAATCATATTGGAAATGCATATCTTTAATCATTAACAGAAAAATCATAAAAGCTGTCTTCCTTTGGATTTTCCCAGGAGCACACCCTGAAGCAAGGGTTAGAGCACACTTCGTTTATTTTGGAGGTGATTCCAGAAAACACCAATAAAAGATTCAGGAAGTGATACCAGGATGGGAAGTCAGCCAGCAAGGGTTGTTTTGAAGCAACAATATACTATCGGGAGTGCCAACTGATGCTCCACCCAAGGGATCCAGCTGAAGTATTTACACAAAACCTGCCTCTGTCATTGGTCAAGGCCTGCTCTTGGGGTTGTACGGCAAAGTTCCCCAGACACTTGCTAACTGAGTGGCAAAACAGGCTCTGGAGGGCTAAAGAAGTGCTTAGCAAAATTAACACAAGTGTGGTGTTGTCAATTGGAAATCAGGCCAGGGTACTCTAAAGTGGTAAGGAATATGGCAGGGATGGTAGAACACCCATCGCATTTATTCCAGTGGCATTAAAATACAGGATTTCGCTCCAAATTCCTGAAAGTCCAAGATCAGCTGTGACTAGCATTGCTTCTAAATGGTCATGGCATTGAGAGAGTGGGAGCCCTGGATGGCATTTCTGGCATCCTCTTGATTGTTCTGTCATGGTTGCTAGTTGGCTGTAGTAGCCCCAAGCTTTGTGTCCTTTTCACTCAGTTGAAGAAGAAAGAAAAGGAGTGATGTTCAGCAGAGATTTTTCTCCTTATGACTTTCCTTTTTATTGGGAGGCAAAAATCTTCCCCAGAATCCACCCAGCTGACTTATTAACAACTCATTGATGACAGGCATGGCGGCTCATGCCTGTAATCCCTGAATTTTGGAAGGCTGAAGTGAGAAGATTGCTTGAAGCCAATAGTTCAAGGCCAGCCTGGGCAACATAGCAAGACCTTGCCTCTACAAAAAATTAAAACAAACAAACACATCTAATTTATCTGGTAGAAAGGGGATAAGTCTATTTTCAATCAGATCAATAACTCTTAATCTAATATATGAACAAACTGAAGCTTGTTAACCAGGAAGATATGGAGATAGAGAAGGCTTTTGGAAATAATAGCCTAGTCTGCTGTAAAATGTAAAAGAAAAAAAAATCTGAGACTGTTCTAGATGCAATAACTCTTGCCTTAGATCTAGTCCTTTATTCTTCTATACATCTAATTTGAGTAGGTGTCTACATCTCTGAGTTAGCTGCAGTGTGATAAGCTACCATTTTCACAATGTTCTCAAAATATAGAAGAGATTATATTTTGAAGTATTTCAGGTCACTTTCCTTCTTGTCACTTCATTTTTCTGGCAGCAAGTACTCCGTGTACTCACAGATCTTAATCATTATTCCCATAAAAATGTCGAAGCCTCTCAACATGCATAGCAAATATATATATGCAATTAAAGGACATATGTTATTTTGAGGAAGCTAAAAAGGACAGTGGAACTCCTACTTCAATATTATTTTTGGTCTCATTAAATAAGAGAGAATGCTGTAAACATGACTTTCTTTCATCTTTTAAAATATTCATACTGATAAGCATGCTGTTTTAACAGAGAGGTCATGTTTTCCCATTCTACTTTATTTGAACCAATAGCTCCCAAATACTTGACAGTTCTTTATAAGCTTAATTTAAACTTAATTAGAATTAGGCAAAGAAAAACAAAATGTTCAGAAAATGCCAAAGCATTGTTCCGGATTTTTATTAGCTCACTTTTAGACTTAAAAATAAAATATAAAACTTACACCGTTTGATTAGAGAATTGCTTACTGCTATAACAGATAAAATGCTAAATCTTAGAGGTTTAACTCAATACGTTTATTTCTCTCCTCACCTGAATGAAATCTAAAATTGAGTTCTTGGTTTGAGTTCCTGGTTCTCCTTCAGGTGATGATTTTAAGGGCCAGATCTCACCTTTGGTTTTTGTCTTTTTCAATACGTGGTGTCTACAATAACTAACCTGGTGAAGATAAAAAGGGCACGCAGAATGGATTGTAAGAGAATTTTTTAATGCGTAAGTTGTAGGAGCAGCAGACAATGAGTTAGCCTCTAACATTTTATAGGCTATACTCTGGTTTATGATCACACCTAATTGCAAGAGGGTTTGAAAAATATGGCCTACCTCAGGGGCAGTAAGGAAAGAAACTTGGTGATTGACTAGCACTCATCACCACACTCTTTTCACCTCTCCACAGTCCTCAATGTAACAAAATGAAAGAAAAGAAGCATGTTGTTCATCAACAAACAAATAGTTAAACAGCAACCACTTAAGATGCTTTCTAAAGCTTACTTCACCCAATAATCATACACTATCACCAATAAACAATATTTTAAACTAAATAAGTAAAATATTGTTGATTTTTCCCACAAATATTTATTGGCTGTCTAGTATGCACCAAGATTTTGTTTGTACTTGCATTTAACATGATACATTACTGCTGTTTTTAATTATGTCACTTTATCTTATACCGATAATACTTAAGGAAGTACTAGTGAGGTTTAATTTTTTCTCTTTTTGCATATAAGAGAAGAAATAAAACATCTTTTTACATCAAAAGACAAAGTACATGATGACAATTTTGTTCTCTGTTACCAAAGTGTCTTCTATTTTGTGATTTAATGAGAATGACAATTGGTTTCATCTGGTTACTGGCCCAAAGGGTATAAACATAACTTTTATGAATATATATAATTTATATTTATTCCAAATTGTATTCAATAAAGAACACCATTCATTATAATCAATGTAATTCACTCGGAGTTTAGAACTTAGTGCCTGTGTAGCATATTCCTGACTTTTGAGAAACGTTTAAATTGCAAAAATATTCATTTTAAAGCAGTTATTTGAATATGTTGTCTTTGTATTTTTTTAAATAGCATTAAGTTGTATTGTAAATTAATCAGCCAAAGCCCTAAAACAGTTTCACAAAAATTTTATAATGTTACAAAGTTATTATTATTATTATTATTACTTTCATTTACCAAGTTTTTAGAATATACCTCTATTTTGTAGTTGATAGTAATTTTGTCATTAGAATTGAGAAGCACTGATGAAGGCTTAAATCACATTTCAGTAGCCACAATTTACTCCCCAAAACTCCACTATAATCATGGAGAAATTAAAACTGCAGACCCAGACAAAAGATATCTCACCAAGTTTAGGAAGATAAAAGTACTTAAAAAAATACAAGTGGCAATAAATAAAAAAGCATAGGCACATGTTTCCTGGTCTAAAGTCTATTTTTTTTTTTTTTTTTAGATAACCTGCTTCCTGTGAAAACAAAGAGATATTTATTTGTTTTTTCCTATTAAATGTAAAGCTAAACATTAAAGTGACAAGTGTTCCCTGATCCTGCCCCCCTTTTTTTTAATACTGGAAAATCCTACTTTGTATGAGCTACAGAAGATCAAAAGAGAGATTATTGTATATATTTCTCTATATACCACAAATCAGCTAAAAAGTATAAAATATACCCAATTATATTGTTTTATATGTGGAGAGCTTTTTTGTTGACGGGGAGGCTATAAATCTACTTACTCATATATTTATTTTCATAACACATAGTGAGGAGAAAATGGTTGGTGCATTATGCAGTAGGATAGTTCCCATCTTGTAGCAAAAGTATCTGAGCATTGTGACACACATATACAAATGTGCACACACAGGTCTTTGCCATGTGTACATACTAAATGATCAACAATAACTTCCTGGTCAGATATTTGCAATATTCTACATGTATTGTTTTGAGTGTTTTATTGTTACAGTCAGAAAATTAGGCAGTAAGTTTTGCATATTTGACAAAAGTGAGTATTTATGGAGTTGGGAGGGGTCTTATATGAGAAAACTTTCCCCTACACACTTACCACGGGAACCTGATTTGTCAACCTATATGAAAACCAGACTCCAAGATGGCACATGATAACTCTCACTTGGTATTTGTACTCTAGTGTGATTCCTTTCACAGTGATTACAACTGACCTGTGTAACCAATAAAATATTGCCGAAATGATAGTATGCCTTCCTAGACTATGACATAGAAGCTATTGTGACATCTACTTGCTGTATTGTATCACTCATTTTAGAGGAAGCCAGCCACCAAAACCAGCTATCATGAGGACATTTAAGCTATCACGAGCACTTTAAAGGTCTAAACCAGCTATCACGAGGACTTTAAAGGTCTCCATGACAAGGAATGCAGCCTCCTACCAATAGCAGGTATCCACTTGCCAGCCATGTTAGTAAGCCATCTTGGAAGAAGATCCTCTGCCCCAGTCATGCCTTCAGGTTCTGCTTTCTTGACTAATATCGTTAATATAATCTTACGTGAAACCTTGCACCAGAACCATCTAGCTAAGCTGATGCAGAATTCTGGACACAGAAGAACTGTTTGATAGAATAATCACTTATTGTTCTTTTAAGCTGCCATGTTTTAATATAATTTGTTACTCAGCAATAAATAGCATATAGTAATATTTTGTCAATAAATAAAGGATAGCCATTCCCCTTAATAGGCAGATATAATTTTTAGAATCAATTTAATTCAATTATCCAATATTGAGTACAACTATCTGGCATATACATGCATATGTTATCTATATATGTTTTATATTATAGATATGTTTTATATATGAGTACAACCATCATATATATGTTTGATGTATTATATATGTGTGTATATGTATGCATGTATATGTATATATATTTGTGTGTGTATATATGTGTGTGTGTTGGGACAGAAGAACTGCCTGAGATGACAAGCTAAGGTCAGTGAAGAAGCCATGTGACAGGCAGGACTAAAGACAACTAGTGATTTATGTCTAAATGAAAATTCTTTTTTTTTTTAATTGGTGTATTCGTTCATGGTGCCCAACAATTAACTCTGTGCCCAACAATTAATAGAACTAGCCAGGTAAAAAGAGGCAGGGCAGACTGGAGGAAGGTATTCCAGGCAGAGAAAACACATGTGCAAATCCTGAAGACAAGAAAGAACATTCAAATCTGACACATATTATATTTACTTTAAATATAGATTTTGCTATGTGGCTTCAGGTTAAGGACCCCTGGAATGATCAGAAAGAACTTTGAAAATAATTGAATGAGAGGGTAGTGCTATATGTAGTTCAGGTTTTCCAGGCTTTTCAGATGAGTTAACGAAAATTCTCATCCATGTATCCTCTGTTTGACTTGCTTTAGGTCATATCCACATGTTTAGCATAGAACCAAGCCGGATTATGTCTTCAAATAGAATAACATGGAAGATGTATTGTTTAATATTCACTCAAATACAGAAATGATATTGTGAATTTCCAAGTTCTCTCCATAACTTCTCGGCTGGTTTCTTTGTAAAGATATATTTTTTTTTCTAGTTGCATTCTGTTTTCTTAATCTGAATGCATGATTCTTTGGTAAACTATAGAAATTGGACTCATATCAACTATTTCTCTGCTACCAGTTAGTTAAGATATTCAATGTTTACAAACTTGAGCCAGTTTAAGCCAAAATGGGAAGCTTATTTCAGGGGGTCTGTAACTGTGACTGGAAGGGTCTAAATCATTTCATAAAGAAGACTTTGCTTTTGGGAAAGAAGTCATTGCTTTCAGAAGTTGAGACAATTATTGGAATTACTGCCAAACTCAGTGATTTCCCATAAAGTTACTACTACAAATGTAAATATTAAATTTTGCAATGAAGTCTATCACCAAATGTTGAAAAAATTACTTTTTTCTTCTATTTCTGTATATTCATGTGACAATGAATCAACTTAGCTTTAAGAAAGCCTCCTGTAGACTCAAATGTCAGGATAAATCTACATAATATGATCCAACATTGGTGGTTCTTACTATAAAATCTTATTGTTTCTAACAGCAAAATTTAAAGAATTACTGTAGAAAGTGCCATATGGTATTAAGTCACCTTTATACACTATAATGCTCTATTAGTATTGCAGTACACTCTTTGAAATAATAAAATATAACAAATCCCTCAGCTTTACTTATAACATCCCCTAAATTCTATTTGGATGTGTTTTGATCCAGTAAAAAAGAAAGAAATCTTTACTTATATTGATACAATATTTACACATTTTAGTTGACAATATCAGTAAGTTCTATAGAAACAATAGGTAAGAATGCTTCCAAAATAAATAATAGTGAAGAATAAAATATGTAAAAATTATTTATATATCAATAAAAATATACAATTCTGTTCATACGATCTTCTCTTACAATGATGTTTATCCAACTGAGACTTTCTAATAGAAAACTCTACAGTCATTGAATGTACTAACTCTCTTTTCTAAGATCAAAAAATTCTTTAGTAAGGGAGTTACATGATGAATTGGTGATGGGATACGCACACTCTTCCACTAAGACCTAATCAGAAAATAGGATCTCTCTTAAAGCATACTTTTAGCAGCCTGGCCTAAATTTGAACTGGTGATTTGAGAGATACAATTCTTTATGCTGTAAGTTTAAGAAAGTATATGGGATGGAATCAGATTTTCCCATATATATTATCTGAAAGGCCCTATGTGATTTAAGGGAGAACATCAAGCTGGGAATTATGTCTCTAGTTTAGAGCCTGAATATTTACCCTCCAGTTTGACCTTGTCTTGTGATTCCATGCTGCCCCCATTTGAAGAGCAGTATATATATATATATATACTGCTAATATATATATATATATATGTACTATATATATATATATATATCCACATCAAACAAATTCATGCTGAAATAATCGTAGCTATTTTATCCTTCAGCAGTCTCCCCCAACTTTACTGCTGGTCACCCCCAGAGCTAAAGTTTTTAAAATTTATTTTCTTCCACTATCTCATCCAGGACACAAGCATTTAATTTATAATCTTGATTTAGTGAACATTTGGAAACAATGGAGAATAGAGCACAAAACAACACACAACTTTAAGGTATATGTCAAATATTATTGCTTTTAGAAAATCTGAATTATTTCCCACTGCAGAGAACTTCTCAAGGTCTTGTCCCGCCCTTCCACAGCTGCCACTAGAACATTTGTGCTCCCACTATGTCACAAGATCCTTTTCCTCATTTTCTTGTTCAAGTTCTAAACACACTTTTCTGGCACTCAGGAAAGAAAAAGTCCAAATCCCGAGGACTGTCATATGCAGGGAAAACAAACAAACAATGAAACAACTTTGAGTCACATTGTCTATCTAGGTTATAAACAGAGACATTTTCTTTTAGGGCCATTAGTTCTAATTATTTTCCTTGTCTAAAAAGTAAATATCTTTTAAAAGAAGTTTATTTTATTTTTCTTAGTGTTCTTGAGCAAAATGGTTCAAACTATAGCCTGAGTTAATACAGCTTATATGCCCCTACCCATTCCGTGCAGCGCAAAGCATACTGAAGGAATATGTCCACTATTGTTGTCCACTATCCCCAGGCAGCCAAAATAAAAACAAGAGGTATTATAAGAGAACAACTACAAATCCTTTCTAGTCCCCAGGTGGAAGAATTCATAATGAATAGTCTCCTCGATCTGGAAACTTTCATTTTTTCAAGACAGTGCCAATCACTTAATTTGGTAAATATAAACTTGACTTGAAAAAATTATATTTGTTCATAATACCTAACATTTTGGAAGGATTAACTGATAAGTTTATGTAACCTAGATTCATAGTAATATATTCATAGATTCTCTGTTTTTATTTTTGAGTATTTGAAGATTTTAAAAATCGTCCTTTGTGTGTATGATCATCTAAATGGAATTTAAAAGAATGTTAATTTTCTAAAGATATGAAATGGAAGCTTGGTACCTTGCTTTTGTTAGAATACCACCAACTATTTGGAGGCATAAAAGGAATTAGATATTAATACTACTGATTTTTTTTTTTTTTTTTTTTTTTACACATAAACACAAGGTTAAAATCATCTGCAGATTTAACTTGAGGAAACGATTTCTTCCTCAGGGCATTTTGGCATTTTGGCAGAGATCTTGAGCTGCTTTTTTCCTCTCCTTTTTTGGCCATTCTCTCTGGGGTTCAGAACAGGGACTATCCATTAAGATCAGATGCATGTAATCATGATCAATTTCCTGCAAGTTTAGAAGGACTGGGCGCTGGAGATGTTTGGCCTCACATTTTTTATTCTATTTTCACGGGTGGTGTTTTTCTATCTGTAATAGCAGTTGGATTCCAACTATGTAGCAGAGAGAAGAGAGAAATGAAACCCCTCTTAGGTATAAGAGTATGCCTGTTTGTCTGGTTTCTTTTTCTTTAAGTGATTTTTCTGTAGTTCCAGTTTCTCTACTACATGCAATGTGATGAAAGCTATGGAAATCGGACTCAACTCAATGCACATTTATTTGATGCCACAAATCTGAAGAAACGTCACTTTATTTCAAATGTCAGTATCCAGTGTTTCATGAAGAACAAATCTGCCTGAGAAACTCCCCAAAGTCCCTAGAACTGGCTGTTGCTGGCTTAAAGATTCAGCTGTGAAAAGGCATTTTCATTTTTGTTGGCACTCAATATATTTGTGGCTGGAAGGACACCTGGTACGTTGGCAAGTCGTATATGAAATAACAAAAGACAGTAGAAGGAGCTTTCTTTTTTCTCACAGATGAGAGAGAAAGAGACACACACACACATACACACACACACACACGCAGACAGAGAGAAGAGAGAGAGAGAGATTTACATATGTGTATATGTGAATATATATACACACTGATATATGTGTGTATACTTATGCCCATTTTAATCGTGAACATAAAGATTCTGAATTTTAAAAAAGTTTCCTCAAAAATCAGATAATTCAACACCTCTGTGTCATTTTCTTTCAGGTCTCTTTAGAAATACTTTCCTAGACCTAACAATTTTTTAAATTTTGTTCTTAGTTTTTTATCAATAATGAAGATTTTAAAACTTGTCCCCATGAAGAATATTCTGCATCTTGTATGAAATTGTTTTTTTCAGAGATGCTCATTGTGATATTCAATTCCTCTAATATGCAGATCTATACAACAGTAGCACTAGGGAAAAAAATTGTTTTAAATAATAATTATGCAGAGGATATACTGGGGGTTCCAATAAATGCATACACAATTTTTTTTTTTTTGAGTTAGAGTTTCACTCATGTCACCCAGGCTGGAGTGCAGTGGCCCCTCCGGGCCACCGCAGCCTTGACCTGCTGGGTTCCGGTGATCCTTTCACCTCAGCCTTCCAAGTAGCCGGCATTACAGGCATGCGCTACCACGCCCGGCTGATTTTGTGATTTTATTGTAGAGATGAGGTCTCACTGCCCAGGCGGGTCTCAAACCCGCAGGCTCAGGCAATCCACTCACCTCAGCCTCCCAAAGTCATGGGATTACAGGCTGAGCCACCAAGCCTGGCTTGCATACACAATTTAAGAGGAGTTAAGTGATGTTTGCCACAATCAGAAGTGTCTGTGCACTGATGGTAACTACTTGTAAATGCAGAAGTCAAACGTGACTTGTATTCATCTTTTGTTATTGATATAAATTGAGTATTACAATTTTTAAATATTTTTCCTTTCTTAAAATATATATGCAGATTTTATTTTTGAGTATTTGAAGATTTCTTAAGATTGTCCTTTGTATATATGATCATCTAAATTAAATTTAAAAGAAAGTTAATTTTCTAAAGATATGAAATGGAAGCTTGGTACCTTACTTTTGTTAGAATACCACCAGCTATTTGGAGTCATTAAAGGAATTAGATATTAACACTACTGACTTTTTGCTGTTGTTGTTTTTTTACACAGAAACACAAGGCTAGAATCATCTGCAGATTTAACTTGAGGAAACGATTTTTTCCTCAGGGCATTTTGGCATTTTGGCATTTTGGCATGTGTGTGTGTGTGTGTGTTGTGTGTGTGTGTGTGTGTGTGTGTGTGTGTGTGTGTGTGTGTGTATAAGACAATAGCTTTCTTGTTTGCTAGGAGAGTCACTGCTAAATTTTATGTTTATCTGCAGGCTTATCTGGCAAAACTTCACTCATCATCTTTAGTAAGTAATAGTAATTATAATTATTATTATAATAGAGAAGGCTACTTTCCTTCTCTATTACAATCTCAGCTGGATCTCAGGGCAAGAAGCATGGTGCCTTAATAGTCATTCTAGAGCACTGTAGGAAGACATCTTCACAGGGTAGTTGGAAATTGTAAAAATGTGACAAGTCATGACTTAAACCACATGACTCTTACTTAGCAGCTAGAGAGCCAGAAGGCTTGGTGCACACAAGCAGAAGTCCTTAATCATGTAAAGATTGGATGGTCAACTGACCCAGGTTTTTAGTTCAGGTGATGTTAATTTTCTATTGATGTACAAACAGCACAATCAGTGAGTGCTCCAGGTGCTATCTATTAATACCTTCTGGGACTGCAACCAGTTCCCTCGCAAGAGACTTTTTCTTAGCCAGCCTTTTACAAAGAGAGGTTTAACAAGGTTTTAAGGCTCTCTCCAAGGGCATTTCCCCTCATCACACTGCAGTTTCTCCATCCTTCTTCCTTCTTGTTTTCCAAACCCCTCTGACTTAATGCACCTATATCTTTATACCTGCAACCTGAAGGATATATTCTTGCCTTTTGTTAATTGGAAGTCTTCCATAGCTGTTCAACAAGAATAAATTCCTTTTAAATCTTGTCCATAAATTAGCATCAGAACATTTACTTCTCATCTTCGAATTCAGAGAATACTCTAGCTCTAGAACATGACCAAATGACATCATTCTATAGGGGGGAAATCCATTTTCTATTCAACATGCAAAAGTGTCTCTCCTCTTTAAAGTGGTTTAAATCAATTTTTATAATGGAGCAAATAAAGAAAATAAGTTTGATTTTCAAATAGACTAAAGATTGAAATTCTGCTAATTTCTAAGGGCCATCAGTGCATTACAATTTATAATTAAAATGTACCTGTATTGCCCTTATCCTCATAAAACTAACATTATTGTTAACCTGAATATGCAGATAGGGAAATAGATGCTAAGGCAAGTGGTAACTTGTCTGGGATTGCAGAGTTGAAATTAGAGAGCATGATATGGTAGACTGTCTTATTTAAATACAGGTCTCAACCGTGCAGTGCCTTCTCAAGTCAACTCCTGACTTTTTCTCATTTTGCATTACCGATTTTCACACAGATTTGTTCCTTTATTTTGTTTTGTTTTTATGATAACTCACTAATTAATTGTTTTAAAATAAGGTAGGAAAAAAATCTAAAAAACTCTAAAGGATGGTGTTTTATGTTTAAGGAAAACCATACAAATTATGCCAATACTGTTAATCAGTTAAACTTCCAAGCTACACCAGGGGATACATTGTTTGGAAGGGATGAAAATACTATCCAATTTATTCTTTGACTGTTTTAAATATGATTAATGGCTAAAATTTGTTCTTAAATAACGTCCCCCCAAACTTACAAAAATTACTATATTTTACAAAGGAGTGAACCAACCATGGATAATGCTGACCTTAATTCTAGCCCTATGTGAGGATTTTACTCATAGAATTTAATGGGATGGGCTTTTAGTCTCTGTCATTTACCTTAAGAGACTTATGGAGACTCAAATTAAGTAAATGACTAGAAATGTAAAGTAATTAAACATCTGGTTTTTAATATAAAACAAATCATTTGGTGCCTGTGGTCTCTGTCACTTGATCTCTCCCAGTGGTCTGTCTTTAAGCTGCTTCTGACTGTATTTAACCTCTTAGCCAAGCCAGATATAACTTCACGCTTCCCATAGTAGCCCTTGGACATGCTTGTCCCAAGGCCTTCTAGGATTGCTCAATCCGTGACTCAGGCCGCAGTTTAGAGTCTAATTCCTCTCTTACTCTATCTAGAATAAAATATAACCAAAGGAAGATACTGATATATATTTAGCTTAAATTGGGGCTCTTGATTTTTTTTGTAAATGAATAGAGTCATGGAGGAACAACCCCATACCCCCAAGCTAAACTAGGTCTTTCTCATGGGAAAAAATACTGTCTCATCTGATTTTTGATCGCATATATGAGCCTCTTGTTCATTCTCTCATTAAATGTCTAACAGGATAGATTTTTCAAGGGTTCCACTAACCACTGAAAAGCAAAGTGTTTTCTCACTTATGATTAATGCAAATGATGAAGATGTGGTGTGTTTCTAGGTCATCCAATACATGACACAAAGAAATATGCAGAGGACAAATTTTCATCTCATCTTAAAGGCACCACACCTACAAGGTTGGTAGCTAAGTTTTATTCCTGATAGTGAACATCTCTTGTTTTTGTCTCCCCAGAATCTGTGCTCTTTCTTCTGATTACCTCTCCCCAGTCTCAGTCTATGTGTTCTGGTGTTATCATCTTGAAGCTTGTTTCAGGACTTGACATAGCTCATTAGTTTATTCAATCCCCTGGACATAGTCGCTAGTTTTGGGGCATGAAGTTGTAATAGACACATGCCTTTTCAATTCTGGAATTTTCCTGGAAAAATTAGGAAAAGAATACGTTTTTTCTCCTGAACTTGTTTAAAGACGAGATTATAATCTTAAAGTTTCTGCTGGTTATTTTTTCACTGCAGGTTTAAAATATTACCTTAATGAGATGAAAACAAAACAACTAAAACTCACATGGGAGATAATACAAGTTGGAGTATAATGCCTACTTACTAACAAAGCCTAGCTTTATGCTTTTCAATAGAATAAGTCAACATATTCCTTTTTTGTTGTTGTTTAAACCAATTTAATTGAATTTGAGGGCCTTTTGTTGTCCTTGTTTTTATTGTTATCTTTTACAAGCAGATGATTCTTGACCAATATAACTCTACTTCAAAGGTCCAGATAATTTTAGTTCAGAAGTAAGCTCTATTTTGGCAGTGGCATAAATTGCATTTCCTAAATTCCTATTTTGACCCCCATTGGGTTTCTTGACACTATTTTCAAATTAAATGAAGGGGCAGGAATTAATTAGGATTTCTAAAGCTTCCAGCTTCTCAAGACACTTGAAATCATTTTTTGTGAGGAATAGCTATTTAAAATTCTTCTCTCCCTCATATAAGCCCATAATCTTTTCTGCCTTTAGCAGCTCACATGGGTTTGCCTAGTGACTAAAGAGACTGGGATCACCTCATGTGTAAGGTTACCAAATAAAACACAGGCATGGGACATACTTAAATAATCGTTTGTTGATGATTTGAAATTTAAGGTTAACTGTGTGTCCTCTAGTTTAATTCATAAAATCTGATAACTCTCCTCATTCGGCTCATACACCACATGGAAGGTGTCACTTACTCTGGTTTCATTTGAACTAAATGTAAAACATCCTTTAATTATAGAATTTGTGCCACTATTATTTATGGCAAGATTTTATCTGACTACCGCTTTTATTTTTATTTACTGTGTTTTAATCAAGGCTTAATTGTAGAGAATTCAGGGAAATATGACAGGGGTGACAAAAGAATAGGGAGCTAGTTGACATTCAGGGAGTATTTAGTTTGAAGAAAAAAGAAAGAAAGAAAGAAAAATTAAGGGCTAAAAATTTCTAATGGCTAGGGATAAGGGAGAAATTGTATCCCATAACCAAACATGTCTTAAATAGAAGAGAATTCAAATACAATCCCAACTTTTCTGGAATATGCACCTTGAATCATAGGGAGAGCTACAAGGTAGCCTATTAGATTTCATTACAAATTTAACTAGAAAGAAAATTTGTGTTATAATTGACATTTGCTATGGAACGAAGTAGAATAGATTTCTGCTTATAGAGACTGCCGGTGTTTGAGGAAGCAAGCTATATTTTAAGAACATAATGAAAGACACCCTTGCATTGTTGTTTTCTTCTGGTGGATAATGAAAAATGATTTGGGGAGATCCACATACCCGAGGAAAGAAAAGGGATGGTGAAAAGTTCTGGGTGAAAAGTAAAGGAGAATAGTTCTCCATAGAAATACATGTTTATGAGATTATAGTGAAAATTTGACAACGACAAATATATCACAGCAGGGTAGCAAAATAATTTTAAGAGAGAAGTGGACTAATATTTAATATTAAACAGTTTATGCTCTTCACTGGGATGTGGAGTCCCTGTATTATCTCAAAACCTTCTCTAATGAAGTGCATACACAAGTGAAGTGTTCATGAAATGTTGAGGTATCCAGAAAGAGCAGCAGTGGTTATTTGAAGAAAGGAAAAGGAAGTTACAGGGACTTGAGAAAATGAGAGCGAGGATAAAGAAACCAGAAGAGAAAGAAAATAAAGAAGACTAAGTTAGAAAAATTCAAGTTCTGTGGGATGTCAGTAATTTAAGATGCAGTGATAGACACTATTGGAGATAATGTCTCAAACTTATTTATTTATTTTTTTTGGATAATGAAATAAAACGCTTATCTCAAAAGAAAAGAGTGCCTAGGAATAAACCAGTGTCTTGAGGATAAGCTTTATAGTTTTTATAACTTTCCAGTAATGAGATAGTTTACTTTATGTTGCAGGGGAAGCCATGCAGTCGCTTATGCTATCTGGCAAGGCCATCATTGAAGGCATCCTTGGATCTGGTTGCAGAATGGAGGAAGGAATTCTACCACCATTTACATTCCCAAGTTTTCAATTAAGTCTCCCAAACTTTGTATACAGCTACTTTCTCACCATTCACTACATTGTGCTCAAATTTCTAGAGCATCTTCAAGTAGATTTTGAGATACTTAATAAACTATTTTATTGTGTCTTGATATCACTTATAACAGAATATTAGAAATAATGTAGCAAGAAGTTAATGAACAACTTAATTACTTAATGTACCAGGAAAAAAAAAATCTTCTTACAACTCTAATTGACAACAAAGGAAGTAAATACAGAGACAAAGCAAAATAAGAGACAAAACACTGTGTTCATTTTACTGAAAGCTTAAGATATGTCTATAGAATCAAGCAATTCCAAAAAAAACTAATAAACTCTTAGACTATACCAGGAGGAGAATGGTGAAAAAGAGAGCAATTCAGGACACTCTTTCTCAAGCTACAAAAACTAAATCTAAAATATTATTTTTAATGATTAGTTCTACTTAAAAATTAGAAACATTTTATCTTTTAATCTGTTAAAAGTAAATCCTTAGACAAATTAAATTTAACAAAGTTCAATTGATCAAAAAAGGTTTTCAAATCAAGTGATCCCTTAACCAGAACAGGTTCAGAGAGGCTCTGACACTACATGGTCAAAGAAAATTTAAGAACAGAAAAAGGAAAGTGATGTACAGAAAACATAAATGAGAGACAGAAATAGGTGGATGGTTGCAGCTTGGCGTTTGCCTTGTTTGAACGTGGTGTGAACAGTAAGCTGCCTTTGATTGGTCAAAACTCAGTGATTGGTACGTGAGTAGGTTACAGTCCGTTTTCATGCCCAGTTAGGTTGCAGTTAACAGTGTTGAAGAAACATTTAGGCTGAACTTAAAATACATAAGAAGGCAGCTGTAGGCTAAACTTAATGTAACAAATCAAAAGATACAATGGTAAATTTGCAAATGTAAAGAATGTTAAAATTTATGAAAACGATTAGCCTCAATTGACCAGTTTTCATTTTATGTATTTCTTGTAGATGTTTAATGTTTGTCACAGTCATGATCACCATTATGTATATTATATATATTTTTTCCAGTTAATTTTTTAAGTCTACAATTTAAAAATTATACAATTTTGTTGTGTACGGTGGCTCAAACCTGTAATCTTAACACTTTGGGAGGCCGACGTGGGAAGATTGCTTGAGCCCAGGAATTAAAGATCAGCTTGGACAAGATAATGAAACTTGGTCACTACAAAAAATAAAAAATATATTATTACACTTTTAAAGATCATGTAATATTCCACTGTGTAGATGCAATGCTATAGTTTAAAGATTTCTCTAATTTTTAAAGCTTATTTAAATTTTTTTTTTTTTTTTTTTTTTTTTTTCTGAGTTGGAGTCTCACTCTGTCGCCCAGACTGGAGTGCAGTGGCCGCTTCCGGCCACCGCAGCCTCGCCTGCTGGGCTCCGGCGATCCTTCCGCCTCAGCCTTCCGAGTAGCCGGATTACAGGCATGCGCTACCATGCCCGGTTGATTTTTTGATTTATTGTAGAGATGAAGTCTCGCTGCCCAGGCGGGTCTCGAACCCGCGGGCTTAGGCAATCCACTCACCTCAGCCTCCCAAAGGCGCGGGATTACAGACTGAGCCACCGAGCCCGGCTTATTTAAATTTTTTTTGTAATTATAAGTATAATGAAATAAATGCTTTTGTAAATCAGACTTTTTCATATTTTAAATTATGTTCTTTTATTAAATTAAAAATAAGTAGAATTTCTACACAAAAAGGATGATCAATTTAAATTACTTATATGTATATAATCCTATGCTAATTTAAATGTCCATATTAATACATTGTGTACTTTCTTGGTCTATTATTATATCTGAGCTTTTATAATTTAAGTGATTCAAAATAGAAGTTTGCATCTTTAATATACTGGTGAGTTTTAACGTTTTCTTCAACATTTATTAGCTATTCATTAGCTAAGAATATTATATTTTATTTTATGACAATAGCTAATAATATTACCGATTCACATTTCCTTTATTTGTTCTTGTTTCTTAGTTGTTTGCCCCATTGTAAAGTACAGTTTCACTTCATTCTATAATGATGCTTTATTTAGGATCCTTTAATTGTATGTATTTTCATGTATTTTATTTATTTTACTTCTTGGTATTTATATTTTAAGTTTGTAGTGTTCTAAAGATATATTTTTGAAAACTTTCTATTTGCTAAAATCATTTTCTCTATTATTTGACGCATCAGGCAGCAAGTATAATTTTAAAAAATCTTCTCTATCAAGTAATCAATTTGATATTATTCACTTTCAGAGATAATTTTTAATCCAACTAATATTATATATTAAATATATAATAGTACACTGGTGGTCCCCCCCCAAAAAAACAAAATTATTTTTTGGAGGGCAGGCCCCCTGTGGTACAGGCTTCCTATGCTAAAAAAAAAAAAAAAAGTGTTCCAGGAACCTGGAAGTGTATCAGCTAGTGTTGTTGTGAGAGGCTGCATTTGGTTTCAGTGAATTTTTTTTTTGGAAATTCAATGTGTTTTGCCCATTTCATACTGGGTGATTTACAAGCACACGTACCCACACCACAATGAGTGCTCAGCAGCCTCTGACCAAAAGCAGCAGGAGTCCCATGTCTCACCATCACTATTCACCCAATCTCACCACGAGTGACTTTTTTGTTTGTTTGTTTCCCTAGATGAAAGAAGTCCTCAAAGAGAAATTTTTTGCCCATGTGGAAAAGGTGAAACAAAAATGGCAGAAGCGTTAAAAGTCATTCAAATCGATGAGTTCAAAAACTGTTTTGAGCTGTGGAAAACGTGTCTCTATCAGTGTACTGCATGAAACAGAGCACTTTGAAGGTAATTGAAGCCTAAACATGCCAGAATAAATACACAATTTTCTATAAATAAATTTTGGTTTTGTTATTTATTTATTTATTTATTTATTTGAGTTGGAGTCTCACTCTGTTGTCCAGACTGGAGTGCAGTGGCCGCTCCTGGCCACCGCAGCCTCGACCTGCTGAGCTCCGGCGATCCTTCCGCCTCAGCCTTCTAAGTAGCCGGAATTACAGGCGCGCGCTACCACGCCCAGCTAATTTTTTTGATTTATTGTAGAGATGAGGTCTCGCCTGCCCAGGCGGGTCTCGAACCCGCGGGCTCAGGCAATCCACTCACCTCAGCCTCCCAAAGGCGCGGGATTACAGTCTGAGCCACTGAGCCCAGCTAAATTTTGTTTTTATAGTCCCCTGTCATATGCTTATAAAAGATGAGTATCTACACTGATTTTTGTTTCTAAATTATTGCATAATTGGCTAAGCTCCACTTATTAACTTAACTTATCCTTCCTTATTAATTTAAGATAATACCTTGTATTTGTTTTATAAAATTGATTCAACTTTTAACAAAACTATTTTTTCATTATCTTATATATTTTGAATCCAATATACTATATTTTAATGATAATTTATTAATCTTTAAAAAATCTAAAATACCTTAGTGTTAGACTATTTATCATTATGCTTATACTTCCAATTTCCTTATGCTATTCTGACATCATTTTCTATCCGGAATAACTTGAAAATGTTTGTAGTAATTGAAAAATGACCATTAAGAGTTTGACTGGAACCCCATCAAATCAACTGACTATTCTAACTTCTGGGGCATTTTGAGAAACTGCAATACTCAACCACTTTAGGATTAGACAGGGCAATATAAATAGTCCTGATCAGTGGAATCTGGGCAAAATGATTTTTTTTTTGCTTCTGAGTCAAAGTATAGAGGAACAATAAACAGATTTCCATGGACTTTCCTTCCCAGCAAGTTAAAAAAGAGAGTCACATTTTAAATATGAAAGGATCTCTGTCAGATTGGACTCCTGAGTGTTGTGGAGAATATTATTCTCCACAGACGTGCCTTAGATATACTTTGTGAGAGGAATTATACCTTTGTTGTGTGAAGTCTTAAACTTGGTTATTAATCACTTTCCCCAGCCTATACTAGGCTATCCTGAGCTGTGCAGTTCTATTTTGAGCTAGATTTAGTATTTGTTCTTGAGACAAATCTTATGAGTATTTCTTTTTCTTGTGATTCAACACTCTTTTCATGACTATATACCTGTTTTGCTTTTTTGTTTTCACTTAAATCATCTTTATAAGAAAAGTTAATGTTTTCTCATAATAAATGAGTAAAAACTATGAATTATTTTCCTACTTCATGAAACTAGTTCCTGGATATAATCTATCTTCAGGAATATGACTAGATTGGCAGAAAGATCATCAGAATCTGGTATTTCGGTGACCACAAAATATTTTGAATCCTGAGTAGTTAAGGAATTTGAAGCTAGGAGATTAGGATAGAGCAGCTGTGAGTTAGAGAAATGCAGAATATAGAACTAGTTCATGTAGGTAGGGGTATAGTTTAAAGTCAATTTTCACAGTACCATAGTAGTGAAGAATATTGATATTGGTAATGGGGCCTAGATAGTGAGATGAGTATGAGATTTTAGTTTTGAACTAAAACAGTAAAGTGACGTCAAAGTAGAACTTGTATGGAGTTGTACTCTGAACACAAAAATTCAGAAGCAAATCCACTTTGGTATAAAAGTTATTTAAGAAAGGCCCAAAAGATTCTCACAGATCAAAAACAAGCATAATTTCAAGTATAGAAGGAAAACTACTATTCATGAAGCTCAAATAAAAAACAATTTGTGAAAAATTGACAAATCAAGACATGGTATGAGATATAAATAGACAGTAGCAAAATTGAGCAAAATAATGGAAATATAAAGATGAGGAAATTCTTAACAATGATGAAACAATAATTAAGAGGGAAACTTGTAGAAATGAAAAATATAATTAAAAACAATTGTGGCATAATCAGTAAAATGTATACAACTGAATAATAAATTACTTTGAACAGTCTGTGATTCATAGTATGTAGCAATCAATGTTGATATGGAGGAAAAAATGAACAAGAAGAAAGAGATACAAAAAACACAATTAGGAAGTCTAACATCTGATGAAAGTTTAAAAAAAGAAAAAGAGAACAACTATGAAAAAAGAAATATTTAAAGAAATAATGATTTTGAAATTCCAAGTGTTGATATAAAACATAAATTTACATACACAGAAAGCCTACAATATTCCAAGCAGTATTTTTAAAAATGGGTTACAGAACACACACACAAAAAAGAAGATATTAAAAACTGCTAAAGAGAAACAGAGAGATTGCCTTAAAAAGTATGTTAGAAAAACAGCCCTTGCAATTCATACCACAGTGCAGTGAAATAATATTTATGAAGACGAGTAAACTTAGCATTTCATCTAAAATTATATGTGCTCAAAATGGCAAGAATTAAGTGAAAAAAATTAATTTACTTCAAGAAATTTACCAGTTGAAAACACACTCTAAATCACACTCTAAATGAAATTTTAAATGGAAACAGTGTGAGATCATAAAAAGTATTTTTGATCAATAAGAAGATAAGTTCAGACAAGTATTTTCTTATAAAACATTAATATTAAGTTTGAAAAGGGATAAACCTAAATAATTTGGCAACAACATTATGTAAGTTGGAAAAAAGATATCAGAGCTACTTTTTTTTCATGAAGGGGGCTGTACAATCAATAATTCATTAATTTAAATCTTAGTTTCTATTAAGTTAATATACTTGGTTAAACTATACTAATAAATTTAATTTATAAAGCGTAAAATCTCAAAACTACTAAAATAAAAAATAAAATGAAATAAAGAGTGAGAGTAGAACAATAAACACGGTTTAAAAAAACTTGGTTGTTAGCCCAGCTGTGGAGAACAGGGAATGCTTCTACACTTTTGGTGGGAGAATAAGCTAATTCATCTCTATGGAAATCAGTGTGGTGATTCCTAAGGAAACTAAAAATTGACCTTCCATAAAATCCAGCAATCCTTCTCCTGGAAATATACCCAGAGGAACATAAATTGTTCTATCAAAAAGTTACGCACCCATGTACACACAAGTGTGTATACACGTTTATAGTCACACTATTCACATTATCAAAAGCATGGAACCAACCATATTGCCCATCAAAAGTGGACTAGGAAAAAAATGGTAGTGTATACACATGATGGAGTATTATGTAGCCACAAAGAAGAATAAACTCATGAATTTTGCAGAAATCGGATGGAGATGGAGACCATCATACTTAGTGATCTGTCACAGAAACAAAGAAGTGAATATCACATGTTCTCACTCATAGTGAGACGTGAACATTGATCACAGTAGCACGAGGAGGGATCAGCAGTTGCTGGACACTGCCAGGGGGAGGGAGGGAGGAAGGTGGCACATAACAACACAAAGGGTACCTGGTCCCAAACCTGGGGAATTGAGGGCCAGTTGATGGCTCAAATTTCACCTGCATGCAGCCTACTTATGAGGTTAATCCGTATCTACACCCTACATCTCTGTAAAAAAAAATTTTTAAATTCAATTCATCTAAAAAGGAAAAAAAAAAGATAATTAAAAAAGAAAACAAGTAGGAAAAAAAAGTAAGATGGTAGCACAAAATTCAAATGTATTCAATTTCAATGTAAGTTTAAATTGACAAAAATGAAAAAGATCAGAGATTGTCAACTGGAATAAAACAATAATATATCTAAATGCAATTTAGAAAAGACATTATAAAAACAAATCCTGAGACTTATTAAAAAGGTTTAACAGATAATAGCTAACAAAATAAGGTTTGGGAAACTATATTAATATCTGGAAAATCATTTTTTTACAAAAAAAATAATAGTAGAGAGAGCAATGAAATAATCACACAATTCTTGAGTCTTGCTTTGACCAGAATATTATAGCCATTTTAAACATATATGTATCTGATAAGTTTATTTCCCATATGTAAACCAAAAATTAATTATGCTATAAGAAATAGTAAAAAAATCATTCTTTAAATTTTTTTTTTTTTTTTTTTTTGCATTGGAGTTTCACTCCGTTGCCCAGACTGGAGTGCAGTGGCTGCTCCCGGCCACCACAGCCTCGACCTGCTGGGCTCCGGCGCTCCTTCCGCCTCAGCCTTCCAAGTAGCTGAAATTACAGGCGCTCACTACCACGCCCGGCTAATTTTTTTGATTAAAACTTTATATCCAAAAGTTAGTACCCATTTTTCTCCATATTTATGAGACACATAAAATTGATCCTATACTAGACTATAAGGCAAGCTTTAATTTATTTCAAAAAATAGGTATCCTTCAGACAATTGTTTCAATATAAACTGCTTCCTTCCATGTATCTCACAAAGGGACTTAATCAGATAAACAAGGTTATTTAAAAGATGTGCATTTCGTGTCACTGAACATGTTGAAGCCACTCTTGAAAAAGGAAAAGTAATGGGACCTAACTGTACAAAAGGCTAATAAAATTCTAGGGTAAGCAAGTCAGAATTTAAGGCAGAATTTCAATAGTTTTGTATAGACTAATATAGGATGCAGTAGCATAAGTACCTCAGATTTCACACTGATAAAATATGATCCTATAGTATTAATATAAAAATTAAGTGAGATGATATGTGTAATAGCTTTAAGAGTGCCTTGCACACATTAGGAATTCAAGAGATTTCAACTTGTATTATGTGTTATGTTCACACTGACTCTCTCAGACCTCTCTAAGGGAGTTGTTGCATATTACATCTGCCAAGCTTGGTCCCCACTGGAGTCTTGTTTGTTTTTTAAAAGCAGTTCAAGGAACTAGCATTCTGCACAACACATTTTGGGGAATGCCATTTCAGAGGAGTCCTTTCAACTTTATGATTTAGAACTCATTAAATTATAACTAACTGAACTCCAATTCGTTTTTTCAACAAATATGACTTGAGTTCCATCTGTATACCAGGTATTTGTGGATCCTACATTGACAGGTAGGAAAGAAGGTGAGGGGTATTTTGTAGTCTATGTGAGCTAAAGCACAATAAGTTTCAAGTCAATACATTCGAATAAATGTCAAAGGTTATCGAGAATGACCCTTAAGTTGGGAAATCTCAATTATATCTTTTTCTCATTAAAAATTATTTTGTTTCTACAGAGAATTATAGACTTTGTGTTTCACTTCACTTCTGTTTCACATATAATTTGCTTATGCATTAATCCCATGCCTTTGTGATGTCACACAATACTTCACTCAACAAATATTTGTGTGACTCTACTATAACTATTGTGTTAGATATTATGACTAAAAAGTAGATATGAATGACACAACTCTGTCTTCAGTGATTTTAAGTCTCTCATGAAGGTAAAATTTCTTTTTTTTTTTTTTGAGTTGGAGTCTCACTCTGTCGCCCAGACTGGAGTGCAGTGGCCGCTCCCGGCCACCGCAGCCTCCACCTGCTGGGCTGCAGCGATCCTTCTGCCTCAGCCTTCCAAGTAGCCAGAATTACAGGCGCGCGCTACCACGCCCGGCTAATTTTTTGATTTATTGTAGAGATGAGGTCTTGCTGCCCAGGCGGGTCTCGAACCCGTGAGCTCAGGCAATCCACTCACCTCAGCCTCCCAAAGGTGCGGGATTACAGGCTGAGTCACCGAGCCTTGCGGAAAGTAATATTTCTAAATAAGCAGTGACAATAACACTGTTACGATATTGGATAGCCCAGAGTTAAGTGACAACAGGAACAATTTAGATAGATAGATGGATAGATAGATAGATAGATAGATAGATATGTCTAAATTATATAATTTATAATTTTATTGTTGTAGTTAATATAAATTAATGTATAATTAATTTATATAATCCATATTGAATATGCTTAAGAAACATAAAACAAGACAAATAAAACCTTTCTTTGAGTAGAAGGACGTGATTTATTTTATTAACTGGAATACTTTTGTTCATTTTAATACATTAGGATTTTAATGAAGACAAAAATGAGAGCTTTGTCATGGAGACTAACAATTTCAAATAACGTCTCCAAGACAAGGCCTGAAGAGTCTAGACATTTGGAAAATAGGAAAATTAGCCGGGCTCGGTGGCTCAGCCTGTAATCCCGTGCCTTTGGGAGGCTGAGGTGAGTGGATTGCCTGAGCCCGCGGGTTCAAGACCCGCCTGGGCAGCGAGACCTCATCTCTACAATAAATCAAAAAATCAGCCGGGCATGGTAGTACATGCCTGTAATTCCAGCTACTCGGAAGGCTGAGGCGGAAGGATCGCCGGAGCCCAGCAGGTCGAGGCTGCGGTGGCCGGGAGCGGCCACTGCACTCCAGTCCGGGCGACAGAGTGAGACTCCAACTCAAAAAAAAAAAAAAAAAGAAAATAGGAAAATTTCCAATGTTCAAGGATAGAGACCCTCCTCATCCAGACACACATGTTAAAGCAACTAGAAAGAAATACTGTGTGGGTTGTCAGTGTGTGTGTGTGTGTGTGTGTGTGTGTGTGTGTGTGTGTGTACGTGTGCACGCGTGCGCGTGCGCACGCACAATTTCCCTAATGAGACAGTAGAGACTACTTGCTTAGCACCTCTTCATTCTGAGCATCTTTTAAAAATTGTTCCAATTTGTGCCTTCAGCATTGTTATTTTTGTTCAAGATTATTCTGGTAATTTGAGATATTCTGTGGTCCCATATGTATTTTAGGTTTTTTTTGTTTTCTGTTTCTGTGTAGGACTGTCACCAGTATTTAGATAAGGATTGCCTTAAATTTATAGATCATTTTGGGTAGTATGAACATTTTAACAATGTTAATTCTTCTAATCATGAACATAGAATATCTTTCTCCTAATTTTTGTCCTCTTCAATTTTTGTTATCAGTGTTTTATATTTTTATTGGCAAAAATATTTTACCTCGAATTTCCTAGGTATTTTTTTGGTAGCCATTGTAAATGGAATTACTTTATTTTTTTCATATAGGTTGCTATTGGCATATAGAAACTCTAATAATTTTTGTATGTAGATTTTTAAAATAGAAAAAATACCTTAATAGGCACTTCTCAAAAGAAGACATTCGAATGGAAAAGTATTTCCACTTCTTTTTTTTCTATTTTAACTTATGATAGTTATTTAATTTCAAGAATTTTTTAAAGAAGCTTCTATGCATACACATATAAGCATACTTACATGCGATGTGTTTTATAAGCATTTATGTTTACCAAAAGAAAATAGAAAAAGTTCAGATGTATATTGTGTTAGATTTTTTTCATGAAGTAAAAAGACAAAGTACATCCTTGACATTGATCAACCTTGTTTGTAATAAGACTGTCCCTGTTCCCACATTTTGCACAATTTTTTTCCCTAGGTTTGAAATCACTGATCCTTAACTACAGATAGTTATCTGTATTAGTCAAGTTCCTTCAGAGGAATAGAACACACATACACATACACATAGACACTCACAACCTCCTATTGGCTTTACATACTTATCTATCCAATATAAATTTTCTCAAATACAATATAAATATAGGAAGGCTTATCGTAGGAGTTGATAAAAATTGGTTCACACTGTTATAGAGATTAAAAAGTCCCCCAATCTGCTGTCTGCAACCTGAAGCAAAGCTGGTGATTTAATTCAGTCTGTGTCTAAAGGTTTAAAAAACAGGGAATGTGATATCTGACAACAGGGAACAATAGATGTCCCAACTCAAACAGCAAGTAAATATATCCTTCCTCTACCTTTTTTGTTCTATTCAGACCTTCAAAGAATTGCATAGTGTCCACCCACATAAATAGAGGCTAATCTTTAATAATTTTACTGATTTAAATGCTAATCTCACAGACACATCTAGAAACAATGTGATGAAAGCCTGGGCATCCTTACTGCAGTTAAGCTGACACATAAAATTAACCATCACAGTATCTGTGACAGAGACCACTAATGTCTACTCATATCCTTCTCCTCTTTATTCTATAGGAATACAATTACATAGTCAGTTTGGTGCTGCAACCCAACAATATGAACTTTGAACCTTGACATTATCTGTGCTATGATAAATTTGATATGTGGACAAACTTAAAACTTTATGCTTACCGTGTCTTTATGTCCTTGAGTCGCTATGTGGTTACTTTGTGTAGTTTCTAAAAAACTTGGACCCTTGTCATCGTATTAGACTGGTAGTTTTGACTTGGTGACTGGGATCTACTGACTTTGGAGGTCTGAAAACTTTCCTAGCCTTCTGAATATTCAAAGGTAGCTTGTTTTGTTGTGGGTTCTTTTGTTTGTTTGTTTGTTTATTTTGGGTTTTTTTTTTTTTTTTTTTGCTTGCCTAGACTCCCCACAGCGTTGTACTGAACATTTTCTCTCTCCTCAACCAACTGCACGAACTCATCGTCACATTTCTACTGTGCCACAGAGGATAGGTCTGGTGTCAGGGCCAACGTCACTCTATGACTGCTCCATAATAAGGAATTTAATAGTCAGTGGTGCCAATCAAGGTCCAAGATAAAGTAAGCTCTAGTTTTTAGAAGTTCTGATGACATAAGAACAAGAAATCCCTCACGGAAGCTATTTTCCACAGAACCTTTATCTGAAATTGTAGGGGTTATTTTTTTCTCAAAAAAATATTTTAGGGAGAAGTCTGTACATAAAAGGTATATAGAGCATCTCTGATTAAATCTGGGTAAATTATTCTCCCATCCTCAATCCTAAGTAGAGTAAATCCTGGACTTCTGTGGTCCACTCATTGAAATCTACAGAGCTCTTTCAACTCCTAAATGACAAAGTTGAGCAGTAAAAATGACTTTAAAACACATGAGAAACAAATATGTGGGCGGAACCTGGAAGAATAGATTTTCATGCCTGTGCTCCCCACTTCCATAGTCAATCTGCAGGCAATTCACATTCCAAAATGAAAATCGCAGAGTTCATTTGACATGTGAGAATAAGCATAAGCAGTTAAAATTTTTACTCGTAATGTTTAAGAGAAAAACTTTGCATTTTTTCTGGCTTTTAATTTGAGGAGTGAAAAATGCTCCCTTCCCACCTTATAATTAGAGGTAAGTCAGTTTTCATGCTGGAATATATACTGATGTGGAACACAGCTCTTGAGAAAGGTTTGTCCCTAGATGTCTGTTAGGAGTATGTGTTTATCTGGAGTTTGGTGGTCTTCATTCGTAGCAAATGAAGGAACAAATTTTGATGGGATGCTTTTTAAGTGAGCCAAGTATTAAATAGTGTTTATACAAAATACTGGCAAATTTAAAACACTAATATATATATAAGTGAAAATAAAACCTGGTAAATCTCACTGGATTAGAAAATATTGTGAACTGTATTCCTAAGAAGTTATATAATTATGCTGATCACATTTTGTATTTTTATAATTTTATTGGCTTATAAATTATTCCATGTATTTTGTCCAATAAAATTATTTAATTGGTAAAAGAAATTGCAGTTTGAACAAAGATACAATTTAGCCCACTTTATGAATTTTGGCATATTATTCTTTTGCAAAATTTATAAATTACAATGAATGAGGTCATATAAGTGGCAATGGAAAATAAAATGCATCAATATGCATGCATTTTTAATAGGATTCAGCACATTTCAAGAACACAAAAAGATTGTGAAGCAGAGACTTTTTGTAAATATTGAAAAACAGTATTCAAGGAGTCATATTTCTAAAGCAATGTTTTTCTACTCTGTTCTCTGGTTTTGCATTAAAACTTTTTCTTGAATTTGGTTAGTAGTTTGCATCCTAATAATTAGATTCCTTTGTTTTTATTCATACTAAAATACACCAAAAAACTAAGACAATGTTATTTTTTACAAACAGTGTCATAAAGATAAACCATAATTAAGAGATAGACAGCTAGAAAGAGAAAGATCTCAGGTGAACAGATATATCTCTCTGCTATCATAATTATGCACACACTTAAATAATTGACAACTATAGACATACAATCTGGGAAAGCATCATCTCTTCGTCCCTCTATTATCCTTGTGTTCCTAAATTTGGCATTTTGAGTATTTTGTGCTCTAGCTATATTAAAAACCAGATTTTCAGAATATTTTATGTTTTATTTTATTTTATTTTTTTAATTTTCCAGTCTTTGCTTCTCCCCTTTCCTTCTGACTGGTATCATCTTTTACTTCTTATTTGTCTAAAAACTATAAGGTCAGACATTATTATCTCCTCTCTGAAGCTTTACCTTATCTAACTTCCAGAAGTTTTTTATTTTCTTCTTGTACTGTTTCCAGATTTTATTTTATTTTATTTGTTTTGTTTTGTTTTGTTTTGTTTTGAGTTGGAGTCTCACTCTGTCGCCCAGACTGGAGTGCAGTCGCTCGCTCCCGGCCACCGCAGAATCCGGTCTGCTGGGCTCGGGCAATCCTTCCGACTCAGCTTTCTAAGTAGCTGGAACTACAGGCGTGCTACCACGCCCGGCTAGTTTTTGATTTAATGTAGAGGTGAGGTCTCACCAAATTGCCCAGGCGAGTCTCAAACCCGCGGGCTCAGACAATCCACTCACCTCAGCCTCCCCCGCGGGATTACAGGCTGAGCCACCGAGCCTGGCTTGTTTCCAGATTTTAAAACAATTTCACATATCAGATATTATTTGATTGTCTTAAGTCTTCTAAAGACTCAGAATATCTGAAGCATACCATATTTGATGTCCTGATAGAAGACAGAAAGTATGGTGTCTGGAAAAAACATTCTCTGAAAATCTATTTTTTCTTCCTTAATTTTTCCCACTGGTTACAATGCCAATAGTAATAATTTATATTTTCTCAATATTCCTCAAATCTATTATTGTTTCATTTAGTAAAAGTCATTGCCTCATATTCTAGGATATTAATGTGCCATTAAACAGAAAACTTATGACCTTATGGATCTTGCCATATTTTTTAATTCTCTCTCTCTCTCTCTCTCCAAATTCTTGCTCTCACCCTTGCCTTCTCGTTCTGTCTCTCATCTCTTCTTCTCTTCCTTTTTGGGGGGATCCTTTCTGTCACCAGTTTTCCCTTCCTCATTTTTTTGTTTTTTGGCATCTAGGTGGCCTCCAACTACTTACTACTATTATTAATACTACATTGAATATGTCCATGAATATCCCTCTAGAAAGTACAATTGTTGAAACGTAGAGCAAGTTCTTAGTTAATTTGACTAATTATTAACAGATAGCTCTTCAGAAGACTCGTGTCAGGTTTCACCCAACTATCAGAGTTCAATGGACGCTGCTTATGTATCTCTTTCTCAATAATTGGCCAACTTAACTTTTAACTTATAGTAATCAAATGGGAAGAGTGGGTTTTCATTTTTGACTTTGATTTGCATTTTTTAAAATTACAAGTGACTTTAACACTTCTTACTCTCCGATCCATTGTTTTTACCTGCTGAGAAATATGTATTGTTTCCCTACTTTTGAGAAACTTTGCTTTCTGTCAATTTCATATTCGTTTTCAAGAATGCCTCACATAGCCTAGATATAAAATAGATGTGAGTTTTAACATAGGAGATGGCTTTTACCAATCTATCATTTGTTTTTTATCAATCTATCTTTTTTTTTTATTTGGTCTAAGATAGCGGTTTTCAAAGGAGGGGATTTTTGTTTTTCCTTTGGAATTTTAGGAGTATGTGAAGACATTTAGGGTTAACTCAATGATTCATGATCTTGGCATGTTTTTAGGTTGGAACCAGGGAAACCAGATAATCTACAAAACTTTCAAATATCCCACCAGGTAATTATTTGGCTAGAAAGTGCTTGTAATTATTTCATCCTAGAGCTAAACTCTATTTTAAACATACCACAAACTAATTTTTGAATCGTTTTTAATGAACACTGTTTTTTTCTGGAAATGTACCTATAATGTAAATTTAATATAGACTTTGTCAGGAACCTTATCAAGAGATGTTGACATTTTGAAAATAAAGTCATAAATGCTAATAAACATCTTGGTGTTTGAATGTCCTCTGAAACACCCCTTAACATTTGTTGCTTTGATGTCATAGTAATTCTATACATGAATGCTAATATAGTCCTGACAAATAATGTACCATTTCAAATACTGAATAGTTTATTTTGAATTTAATTCATTTCATGTCAACTTATATTAAGGTAGTATCCTTTTTTTAAAACAACAAATGTACACTATAGTACACATTTTTTTAAAAAAGCAGAGTTTTACACAGTATTTGCTATAAAAGGAAAACTGGGTCTCATGCTACATCGAGGTCTACATTAACCTTATGTGAAGAGTAATTCTCATTTTTGATAGAATTACATATACATCAAAATTTTTTGTGTGTTTTATGCTTTTTGGATTTTCCTGAAAAAATTATTTGCTATCCATAAGTCACAGCAATATACACTTATATTTCTTTCTACTAAAGCAAACATATTGCTTACATTAACTTGGTAGCTATAACATTCACATTTAAGTTTAATTCAAATGGAGTGCATGATGATACATAATAAAGTAGGTATTTAGTTGGGTTTTTTTGAGCCAATTTTTCCAATACTATTTGTTTCTTAACTATTTACACTTTATCTCAGTTTTTTGTGGTGTCACCTTATCAGATATCGATTTTCCATGATGCATGGGCCTATGATGCCTCTAATCATTTTTTCTTGTTCTTTTGGTTGTTGTGTTGTTCCTGCAGAAGTACTTTTCATTTTTCAAAATGTATTTTTGGCATATTATGATATATGCTGTTCATGAATATTTATTCTTTTATACAAATTTAAAATGATTTTATTTAATTTATTAAAAAATAGAATATTACTGTTATTGTAAATTTATACATTTAACATAGGCATTATCACACCATTATTGCACCATTAATTTGCTGCATTCATTAATATATGTGGTTTTTTTTTTTTTTTTTTTTTGAGTTGGAGTCTCACTCTGTCGCCCAGACTGGAGTGCAGTAGCCGCTCTCGGCCACTGCAGCCTCGACCTGCTGGGCTCTGGTGATCCTTCCGCCTCAGCCTTCCAAGTAGCCGGAATTACAGGCATGAGCTACCAAAAGAGCCGCCGGGGCAGCAAGACCTCATCTCTACAATAAATCAAAAAATCAGCCGGGTGTGGTAGCGCACGCCTGTAATTCCGGCTACTCGGAAGGCTGAGGCGGAAGGATCTCCGGAGCCCAGCAGGTCGAGGCTGCGGTGGCCGGTAGCGGCCACTGCACTCCAGTCTGGGCGACAGAGTGAGACTCCAACTCAAAAAAAAAAAAAAAATCACATGGCCATTGCCAGTCCATCACCACCATTGCTTTGCTAGACTCTAGTATAGTCATGTGCTTTTTGAACTATGTGTGTCCCATATTTCCTGGCTTTGGTCACCTTCCCTGCCTTAGGAAGGTGAATATCCTCTTTCCCTCTCTCTCTCTCTCTAATTTACTTTTTAAACAAACTATATTATCTAATCTAAAAAAAAATCACATTATCTCCCATATTGAGAATTTTACAATTTTATATCTTACTTTCTAATCTTTACATCTCTTTTTCTTCTTGTATTATTGTACTTGGGAGAGTACCAGTACAATTTTTAAAAGTTGGTGACAATAGTTATCCTTGTCACTAAATTTAAGAAAAATACATCTAAACCTTCCACATAACGTTTTATGTTTTTTGTATGTTTTTGTAAACAACCTTCATCAAGTTAAGAAAATATGTAAATATGTTTTGATTCTTATTTTCTAAGAGATTTATTACACAAATATAATGATCTATTATATATAGGAGGAAGATTTGTTATACATATATGTATATATATATATGGAGAGATTATCATGGTTGAAAGCACTGGTTCAGGTCAAGCCACCTGCATTCAAATTGTGGTGCAATCACTAACAAATGCTTGACTTTCTGTCATCATTCTTTCTTATGCAAAATGTGATTGATAATATCATCTCCATATGGATTTCTGAGTGTTAAATGAAGTAATGTGAAAAGTTCTTACAACAATGCCTGACACATGGCAAAATAAACCAATTGCTAAATATTATTTATTTAATTTAAAAATTGTTACACTTATTCAAATATATATGTATATATACAAATTTACATATGTATATATTTGTTCCTTTGACTCTTAGTACATGGGTGTTTTCACTTATTTATATAAGGGGAGGGACCCAAAAAACCCAGAATTGTTTACAAAAAATTGTGTATTTGCCAGAGATCAACTCCAGCCGGGTTCAGGGTACCCCTAAGGTGGCAATGGCATCGGCGATTGGGGGTAAGAAGAGAGAAAGAGAGAGAGAGAGAAAGAAAGAGACTGGACTCCGGTCTAGTGCAGAAGCGATGTGTGTTATTGGGAATTACAACGGGTCTTTTATACACAAAGTCAAATGTGGGAGGGGCATCCCCCACCCACCAAAAACCTTAATCCATGAAAACTTAATCAATGGTTGCCTTTAAACCCTTTTCATATGATAATCTTAAAATCCCATAACAAAGAAAAACCTAATCCGTGACTGATATATTCTATAAACCTTTTTTATCCTAAGCTGATTGATTTATGCCAAGTTAAACAATTCTGTAGAAGCTTAAGTATTTACTTTACAAACGAAAGTGGCCCATCCCAGAATGTTTGGAATGTGGCCCAGTCCAAAGTTCACAGTGGGCTACCTGCAAGTAACCCAGCCACCTTCTCTCAACAAAATGGCTGTCTTCTAAAACTATATTCTACAGTTTACACCTTCAATAAATCCTAAGATCATGACCCAGAAGCCTGTGACCAATACTAAGGCTCTTAGATGTGACACAAGTTTAAATTATAAGTTGTGTGAAAGTCAAAACTGCAGTTTGTGGAAGAATGGGAGCAATGAGCTTCTAAAGTTAGCTTGTGTTCATCCTGGTCTCAGAGTTTTTATGTTTTGAGCTCACAAGAGCTTAATCTGGTTAGTGCTAAGTAGAAAGGGGGAGGAAATGGGGTCAATAGCTCCCGAACGCATCCTAGTAGTCTCGGGGTCAACGGCCCTTCCTGATCCCTAACGTTCAGTGGGCCTCCATGGCCAGCTCCCAACATGTATTTATTTGCACATGTTTAAACTTCAATCACCTTCAAAGTACTCACCGTTTGATGTAATACAACTATCAAGACACTTATTCCACTGCTCAAAGCAGTTTTTAAATTTGTCAGTTGGGATGCCTTTTAGTTCTCCTGTACTTTTTAATTCATTATTCCACATAGGCAAAATGTTTCCCTTTGAGGACTTTTTTCATCCAGAGAAACAAAAGAAAGTAGCTCAGGGCAAGATCAGGTGAATAGGAAGGGTGGGGCATGGGGTTCATGGTCAAAAACTGCAGAACACTCCATGTGGTGTGGGCAGGTGTGCTCATATATCATCCATCATGAAATGGGCAAACACACTGCAATAATCTCAAAAAAAAAGTCACTGAAGCTGAACACAGCCTCTTGCAACAATGTAAGTAGGTACACTGATGTCGATGGGTTCCTAGGACACTTACCTAATGGGGGAAGCCTGTACCATAAAAAATAATTCCAGCTTTTTTTGGGTCTTCTCTTATATACCCTCTATGTGTCTTCAGGTTTTTCTCATTACACTCTGTCATTCATTGACTATAGATCATTAATTCCTCTACGAGATTTATATTTACGTACTCAGTAATTTTCATTTCACCTGTATATATTCTGCTCTCTTGTGGTTTTCATTTATTGTTGTTGTTTAATTACCAAAATGTTGACTTGCTTCTTACATTTGGGGTTGGGGAGATAGTTTTAAATAATTGCAAGGATTATTGCTTATGCTAATTTTGTACATATTCCTAATTCCTATCTTTACAGTAAAACTTTTAAGACATATTTAAAACATGCAAAATTCAATGTATAATATGTGTAGAGAGTGTTAAAACAAATGTTCATATGTCAACCATTTAATTTAGAATATAGGATGGTACTGAATCTATTAAGGCTCCATCTACATATTTCCTCCATGCTATCTCTTGTAGTCATGGCAGAGGAAAGCACCATTATTGATTTTGTGCTTGCATTCTGTTGCTTGTGGGTTTTTTTTTCTTTTCCTTTGTACACATCTTTGAAGAATCTAGTGTCTCATTTTACATATTTAAGATATATCCTGTGACTTGCTTATTTTTCTGAACATGATATTGGTGAGATTTATCATGTTGATACATTTGATTCTAGTTTCATTTGATTCTATTTTCACAGCTGTGTAGTATTTTATTTTATTAATTCACTACAATTTGTTGATCTATTCTTAGGTGATAGATAATAGAGGCTTTTCATAAAAGTAATTCAACTATAAACAATCTTATACATGCCACCTGGTACACATTGTCAAAAATTTCTCCACAACCTCACTAACTCTTATTATTGCACCCTTATTCATTTATTCTGATATAGTAGAAATAAAAGGACATCTCATTGTGATTCAATTTGCAAATCATTGAGTGCTTATAAAGTTGAACTTTCCTATTGTATGAGTCATCTCTTTTTCTTCTGTTGTAAAATACCCATTTGTGTCTTTTGCTTATACTTTTTCTTATATTAAAAATCTATAAATCTTTCATATGTATTCTGGATACAAAGGCTTTTTCAGCTATTTGTATTCCAAATAATATGTTTTCCTACACATATAATTTAATATTAATTTATTTTAATGTATTTAACTTTTGTATTTCTCTGAGTTCACAAATGTATTTTTAATGGTATTTTAACTTTTTAAATAATTTTATAATAGCACTCACAGTAATGTCAGTAAATTTACTTTTGACAGAATAAACTTTCAAAAGCTTTGCTTTGGTATTTTAAACTGAATAACTAAAATAAAACCATTATTGGAATTAACTAACTTTCTGTTTAAAGTATCTTCTGACACTGTTTATACATATAAAATGAATTGAACATTTTAAAATATTTTTTGCCAATGACAACACCAACATAGTAATTAATTTTTCACTTTTTATACATAAACTTAAATTAAAAGTGAACGAAATTAATGTATGAGCATACTATTGGATCTAAATTAAAAAATCATGCTTTGAAGAGTGATATGTGTCTTCACTTTCTTTACCTGCATGTATATTTGGATGCAGCCTTTTTATATCAACTACTGACTAACAGATAGATGCTAATGCTCTTTTAGGAGATTTGTATTACTGGTTGTCATTCAGTCACTGGCATAGCAATTAGCTTTCGTGGTGAATAATAAATATATCAACAAATACTTGTGATGCTGCACATGCATTTTCAACATTTTTGAGAGGCCAGAATTAAGTACTTATTTTTCTTAAATATAAATCTTAATTTTGAGCTTATTTCTGCTAAATGGTTTATTCCAAGGCTTATAAGTTATTGCTAAACAATGGTAAAAAGTGGTTTTAAATGTTTGTCATATAATAGATGAAACCACCGCTCAAATTACTTTCTGTGCAGTCTATTGGTGGAATTGGTCAGGCACCATTTTTCAATTGTATTTCATGTACAACCTTATAATTTCTCATATTTCTGTTGGCCCACACAGTATTGCCTAATGGCAACTTGCATCTCACAAATCATTATCCGGGACCCTGCATACCTGGCTGGTATACTACAAGTGGCCCTCAGAAAGAGTGACATCTAGTACCTCTCTCACAGTTACTTAGGTCCTGAAGGAACTAGGTGTCCCTAGAGATGCCTATCAGAACAAACTTTATTTACTAGTAAGAGCCCAGGTTAATGCCCTGGAAAGTTTTAGGAAACTAATGGCAAATGATATCTTGTGATTTCTTATTAACCATGTGATGGAATAAGAATTCACTTCATGTGTATTTAACATACTGTTAGTTGGGACCATGGCAGAAAGTAGAAGTAAAAACAGAAGTCTACCAAGCCTATCCTAAAATATTTTAAAGCAATAACTAATAAAAATTACTTTGTTAAAACAGTGAAGTAATAAACTGGACAGGAAAATAGAAAAATAGGTATAACCTGAACTGTTCCAGGCAAATTAGGAGATACCACAGCCCATCTTAAAGAGTCATTTTACAGGTTTCAGTACATACCATGTTATTTGCATACTAGCTAAATGTATATTGCTGGGCTGTGTATATGCGTATTATGTTATCTCCAATATTATGTTCCTTGTTGTTTTTCTTCTCTTTACAGTATGTTTAAGATTCATTCATGATTTATATGAATATTTAATACATTGGTTCTGAATGCTTCCTAATACTATCACCATAAACAAGGCATCAGTGACTGTTTTTAGTTGAGTCCTCTTGTGGACACATGAGGGAATTTATTTTACAAGTCAGTTTGGAACTCTATAAATACTTTTTCTTTTCCATTCACTTAATGGTTTTATTGGATAATTGAATATCAAGGCTTGATTTTGGTCTAATCAACTTTGGTCCTCTCGTGTGACTGATATTTTGTGATTTTGAACTTTTATTTAAAATGAAATTCCCCACAGGTAGGTCACAAAGTTGTTTGCCTATAGATTATCTTATTCATGTTATGATTTTACTATTCACACTTTGGTATTTTCTTTGCTTGTAAATTTTTTTATTTTAATATTGAATATTTCATCCAAATTTATATCTATTTTTTAGCAATTATGTGCTAAATACAATTAGAATTTTAACTTAAATGGTTTAACTTTATAATAGTTATATTAAAATAATCTTTTAATTAAATTTGAAATGATGAAAAAACACTTTAAAGCATATTATATTACACTTGTATAAATATTATGAAAGAAATTTATGAGCTCAAAACAGAAAAGGGAAAATGTAAAATTTCTGTTACAGAAGAACTTGTTGGCTATTTCAAAACAAATTATATATGTTTAAGGCATACAACATGACGTTCACATCTTTATTCTATCCACCTTCCTTCCACCTTTTATTTGATATTAATCAGAAATCAAGTATTTTTTATTTAGGCATTTTTTTCTCCATGTAATAGATGGTATTTTCAGCACCATCCATTAACAATCCCTTATTTTCTCTTCATTTGTGGAACTACTTTTATCACATAAAAATTTATATAAAAATATGTAACATATGTATATGTTTTAAGCACTGGCAATGTGATTTCCATATATTCTATTTGTTTATTTGCCTAATTATTTTCAAAAACCTCAAAAATTTTGTGCGTATTATTTTTTTTAACATCATTAAGATATGTCAATATCTGGCAGGGAAAGCTTCATTTATCAGTCTTTTCCTCTGAGTGAATTAAATTATTTATTGACTTTTGCAACAAACTTACATTTTAGTATAATTTCATCTATTAACATTCACCTGATATTTTGAACATATCACATTAAACATACTAGTTTGGAGAGAACTGTCCTCTGCTTTGAGTTGTCCTTTTTATGGGCAAGCTTATTCTTTCTACTTATTAATTTACTCTGTCGTTTACTGGGAATTAAACTTCTTCTCTGTAGAGATTAGTGAATACTCAGTCAATTATTAGTTTCATTCATTGGTTTGTAGCTATTGAAACAAAGAATTATTTTCCTATTTCTTCACTGGTGTTTGATTATATAAAGAAACACTGCAGGCTCTCCAAAAGTTGAATATTTGAAAAAATTGGTGAACTGTCTTTTAAGTTTCAATAAGTTGTTGATTATATTTTTGAAAAAGATTATCATAAAATATCTGCAAATAATGGCATATTTTCTGTTTCCATTCAGCACATATATCTGTAATAGCATTTACTTTTCTTTCCAATAGCATTGTCTAGAATTTTTAGTACTGTCAAATAACAGTACTGATAATGGGCATTCTCTTGTTCCTGATAATGAAGTTAGACATCTAAAGTTGTTCCCATTAGGTAGAATATTTTCTATAATTGTTGGTTTATAATATACATAAAAGATATCCCCTTCTATTTCTTGTGTGCTAAAAAATCCTTTTTAAAATAAATAATGGTTGCACGTTATCAAATGTTTTGTATTCATTGGTTTTGAAAATTATTACCTTTCTCCTTTGGTTAATGTGTTGAATTACACCAATGGCACTTTTTGATACATCCTTGAATTTCCTGCATAAGCCTATTTGATCCTTGTCTAACTGGATTTTGAGATTTAGTTAGGAATTTTGTCATTTAGTCAATTAGTTCTAAAGTTAAATGGTAGTTTTCTGATTTGAAATGCATGGTTACATTATCTTCATAACATAAACTAAATAACTTCTGCTATTTTCTATTTTTTTGTGTGACAACTTATTTTTTACAGGAATGAAGTATTCCTTAAAAGTGTGATAGAAATCAATTTTCCCTTCTCCCTGCATATTTTTGACAAATATTTAACAGTTTTGATAGTCTTTTGTTATCAAAGTTTCTATTTCTTCTTACAAATATTTTATATTTTCCTGAATTCAGCCATTTTACTAGATTCTAAAGTATATTAGTTATAATGTTTCTGATACCTTTTAATGTCTGTTATGTTTGGAGTTATTGCCCTTGTAAAATCTTAACATTATTTATGCTTCTTTATTTTCTTAATCTGTTTTATTAGAGGTGTGATTAAATTATATATATTTTTTTTTTTTTTTTTTTTTTTTAGTTGGAGTCTCACTCTGTCGCCCAGACTGGAGTGCAGTGGCCGCTCCCGGCCACCGCAGCCTCGACCTGCTGGGCTCCGGCGATCCTTCCGCCTCAGCCTTCGAGTAGCTGGAATTACAGGCATGCACTACCATGCCGCGCTGATTTTTTGATTTATTGTAGAGATGAGGTCTCACTGCCCAGGCGGGTCTCGAACCCGCGGGCTCAGGCAATCCACTCACCTCAGCCTCCCAAAGGCGCGGGATTACAGGCTGAGCCACCGAGCCCGGCTAGTAGCCAATTTTCAATTTGATTAAGCCTATTTATTACTTTTGATTTCTAATTTATTAAATTTTCTGTATCTTCGTTTTCTGTTTTTGATTTCCTTTTGGGAAGTGAGTTGCCCACAAGACAAGATCTTTGGCTTATTTTTATCCTTTCCTGTTTATTACTAAATGAAACTTTAAATTCTCAAAACACTAGTTAACTATGTCTAAAAATTATAGAGTATAAGATTCATATTTTTATTTCATTCTATGTTTTCTAATTTATCTTTTGAATCAACTTCAAACCATGTTTTACTGAAAATGTATAATATAATTTTTACACATAAAACTTTTAGCTATTTTTAATTTCTTATTCCAAATTTTATTGCAACGTACTTGTTTTATATAATTTTTATGAAATTAATTTTTTAGTATCCATTGAGGCTGCCTTTGGCACCTTAAACATACTCTAGTTTCCATTGTTCATGTGCACTTGAAGATGCATTCTTTATATTATGTGTGTGATAATTTGAGTTTATCAATGTTATTTTTCAGATCTTCAGTATTTCAGTTTATATTCATCTGCTTGATTTATCAACTAAATCTGATAACCTGTATATTCCTTGCTGTGTGATATAATGTGAAGAGTTATTATTAATTATATATCTGTTTATGATGAACATGTCCTCTTGTTCGATTATTTCTCTTAACATTTTGTATTACTATTCTTTATCTTGTGTGACATATTTTCCTCAAAGTTTATCTAGACAGATTTTAAGATCTTTTTGGTTCATAGTTGCCTAGTATATCTTCCTCTATTATTTAATTCCAATAGTTTGTTTTGTTTGTTTTCCTCTTATTTATTATAACCTCTTTGTTGGGACATTGAGATAGTGAAACATTGGAAATGAACAAAATATAAACTAGAGGAGCAATAAATGTACATTTTTATATAATGTAATACTACAAAGGGACTAAACAAAATAACATGGCCAGATATAAAACAAAAAGTGAATTATTACTGAATGAGTTTCACAGTCACAGATATAGGGTAAGATAATTTTTTTGATAAATGTTGAACAAATAATTTAAATACTAAATATAGTGAGCATGTGGACTTCTCAATGGTTAAGAGGATAAATAATCTTAAGTTTTATGGACAAGTAGTTACTTTATTTAAAAGCTGCCTTAAAATAATTATGATAAAAAGCTACTACCATCATTTTAACTTTGTGTGATAATAATATGGATGTTTATTATATCATTTGTTGTATATTTATATATTTTCACAATTTAAAATTGAATCAACAAAACCCCTCAAACCGTAATTGATAAAAAACCATTGTAAGTTACAGAGTTAATCCCTTTATAAAATCATAAAATAAAATATACAAATATACAAACTAAATTAAATAACTAACTGAAAATTAGAATCTAAATTGTAATGTTAAATTGCATTGTTCACACTCAAAAGGCTTTACAAGTAAAATAAAAATTCTGTGACCCCAAGTTTTCTTATTATTTGGTTCAGTTCTTGCTAAATCTAGTTGTAAATACCAAAAGAAATTTTCAATCAATTTAAAATATTTTGACTATGAAATAATAAACAAATATATTTTGACTAGGAAATAATATACAAATATAATTTGACTAGGAATTAATACACAAATGTAAATCAAGAAGTAACATTCTCAGGGAAAAAATTATCTTTTATATTACTAATAATGACACTTCCCTGCCCTCCACATATTGAGATATTCTAAAGATTTTCTTGTCAAGTATCAATAAGTAGACAGCAAACAATCCATGGTCAAAAATGCTTTTGTTCCTTATGTAAAAGATCCACTCAAGATAAAAATTCGAATCCAGTGCACCCACTAAGAACCAAGTTGTCCCATGAGTTTGTTTTATGCCAAGAAATGTATGGTTGGCCCAACAATGGAATGAGAAATACTGCCAAGTGAATTTAACAACAGTACAATTTTCAACATTATTTTAAAATAAAATTGCATTGTTACTTTTTTCTGTCTGTGTCAATTAAAGACTGTGAAAGTAACATTTGGTGCAACTGATGATAATACCGAGATAACGACTTCAAATTGGCTATTGATTTGGGTAACATGAGAGTTGAAATTCCCTGTGATTTAAGCAGTTTTAGTAGAGAGGCCATGTTGGTATGTTAAAGATAGGATGGAAAAAGGAAAATAGAAATAGTGGTGCTAGACAACTTTTTCAATAACTTTTACTCTAAAGAGAAAAGGGCTAACGAAAAAGCACTTGAAAAAACATGGAGACAATAGTTTTTTATTTGTACTTTTAAAGATGTTTTCGGCTGGATACAAGGATCCTTCAGCAAGAGAAAAAATTAAAATATAGTAGATGCTTTTAATAGTCAATTTCTTGAAAAAGCAAGAGAGAATGAATTATAAATCTTAAATAGAGGATGGTTTAATAGAAATAACAATTTGTTTATGTGATAGAAAAAAAGACCACACTAATGTGAATAATTATTTGCTAGTAGATGTAGTGATCTAATGTGAGATACTTCTGCTGTTTCTATTTGCTCAATAATGAAATGAATTGATAAAGATTTGTGAAGAGAATGTAAGATAAAAAGTAAAATAATTTTCTCAGGGCCTGGTACAGTCATTTGATCAGGTAATTTTAGGAGGATTGTTCGATACTATTGAAGGTCCAGTTGGGAGCTGTTTGGGAGTTGTAGACATAAATTACGGATGAAGTTTTTTTTTTTTTCTTTTAAATTTGTTGTTGTTTTGTTGTTCTTTGTTTTTTTCCCAGTCTCCTTCAGTTATGTAAGTGCATGCGCAAAATAAACAAGATAAATAAACCAAATAAATACTTTTGGTTTAATCAGGCTTGTTGTGCTGGCTGGAAAACATGGTAAAGTGAAGTATCTATGCAAGGAAAGTTTTTGGACTGAAGCGTGGACTTTCAGCTAATTTATTTATGCTATAGAATGCTCAGTTTTCAGGATTCCACAGAAATGCCAGATCTATGACAAAATACAAATTTAAAAGTGTGCTAAGAGTTGGATACAGAAATACAGGATAGAAACAAGAATAAGGTCAGTGACTGCAATCACACCACAGTTCATAGTGTAAGTGGACAGCAACACCCCATATTTTGCAGATATGTACGGTAAAAAACAAATCTTGGTAAAGATATTTAGCAAAGAAAATATGTTAAAAAAAAGAACCATGCAGACTTTGCAATTGTGAGAATATGTGAATTTGTTTTTCCTCTCTGTTTTTTCATTGAAATGTGATTTTTACTGTGTTTCTTCCTATACAACAAACTGAGCATAATGAAGATGACATTGTCAGTACTGAGGAAAAAGGATTAGTCAACGCTCTCTGTGATTCCATTCAGTGATTCAGGTGCTGCGTGTGCACAAATTATACCTTAGTGCTAACTGTACCCTCAAACATGGGCAGCAGAAAGTAAATAAAATTTGAAGAAAATTTTCCAAACTCAAATTATAAATATGGAAAACAGTGAAGGTGTTACAAATATCTCTTGTTTTATAATTGGGATGCTCTACTAGCCCTCCCTACAAATCTTGTGAGACATTATGTTAAAGAAGCTCTTCTCAAAATGTTGCTTCAAAAGTAGTTCATCAGCATGTTCAAGTCTGAAATATAATGTTTCCTTTGGTGACTGAAAATTACTTTGCCATTTTTCCCTACCTTACAATCTAACCTGTAGGTATGACTAAAGGGTCTCTGATATTACTCAGAAAGATTGTGCATTACTTCATAACTCCATAATATTTCCCCTGAAAATTTGCCCATACATCTTTTAAATCTTTAAACAAATAGTGGTTATTATGGAAGTTTTTGGATAAATTTACTGGACCATTGGTGGTATTTCTGAGTCACTTAGTAATGACACAGAAAGTTTTTAAAAAATCAAAAACCCATAACCAGTCAGAAATAGCTTATTGACACAGTGAATTTGGTCTTTACACAAGCTCAGCAGAAAAAGAACTTCTTCAAAAGAGTCCTGTCAGCATAAAATTAATGTAATTTTAAGAGTCTGTCTTTCTTTACCACTAATCTGAGTTGAATGAATTCATCTGGCTGGGCTATTTCTGATGAAAAGATATGTTGTGAGAGAATAAATTGAGTGTGCATGAGTGTTTCTGTGTGTGTGTGTGTATGTGGTTGAACCATATGAAGTTACCATTTTTATAGGTTAAAAATCTAATATCGTTACTTTTATATTATTCCATTTAATAAATATATGTGTATATTTGAATATATTAAAATATAACATATTCAGTATGCTATTATATGATATGTTATATTGTGATAATAATTTTCATAACTATAAAATATATATGCTATTTTGCAATTTAACCTTCTTTTTCTTAGTAAATTTTTTAGTTCTCACACCTCATCCCCATATAGCATTATAGTAACTGTCTTGAAATGGAAAATTAAAACCAACACTCAAACAATTTGATTTAACCAGAATGAAAATATTGTATTTTTTAAGATGTCAAGATACTATGTTGATAAAATTCCAGGTTATTTTCCTACAGGAAGAACTCTCTTCTTTTTTTATGCTATGGAAACCAAATTGTGCCAATTTTTGTAGGACTATATTGACATTACATATTGACCAATATATAAAATCTGAGAGAGGGCCTCCTAGATTGGTCTTAAGCAAAATGTGAGTAGCTGAATTTGTTTAGTCATTTTCCTTCTTTTTCTTCTCACATAATGTTGCTCTATGACAAGCAGGCACATAGCAATCTGTTCTCATGTCCTTCTGTATAGGTAAACTTGACTTAATTGAATCTCTGTTGACATTGCTGTATTTTGTCCACTGAGCTCCCCAAGAGTAGTCTATAGACAATCAAACTAGAAAGACTGAGCCCATTTTTGCAGTTTACTATTGCAATCAAATAAACCTCAGAGAATGTTAATTTGTGTAGTAAATAATAAAACTCTTTAATCTTATAGCCTAATAATAGTTAGACTTAAAGGTAAGTAATAAGTATATAGCAAATAATTTTATTTTATCATATTCAACCTATGTAGATCTTTGTTAGCTCTTTATTATACACAAATTAATTTAGAAAACTTATTGTGAGCACCTACTATGCGCCAAAATAGACACAGAAGCTGAGGAAGCAGTTCTACAAAATGCAGCATATTTGTCTCAATGTCATGAATGAAGACACTCATTTCTTATTTCTTTTTTTTTTTTTTTTTTTGAGTTGGAGTCTCACTCTGTCATCCAGACTGGAGTGCAGTGGCCGCTCCCGGCCACCGCAGTCTCGACTTGCTGGGCTCTGGTGATCCTTCCGCCTCAACCTTCTGAGTAGCCGGAATTACAGGCGCGCACTACCACGCCCAGCTAATTTTTGATTTTTATTGTAGAGATGAGGTCTTGCCTGCCCAGGCGGGTCTCGAACCTGCGGGTTCAGGCAATCCACTCACCTCAGCCTCCCAAAGGCGCGGGATTACAGGCTGAGTCACCGAGCCTGGCTTCATTTCTTATTTCATTACTGTCATAGCAACATATATGGCACAAATAGCCTCTCATCCATGACTCACTGACTCTGGATCATGAGCCCTAATAATCAGCATTTATTTGATTTCATCTGTGTGTGTCTGCCTAGTTTTATGTAAACTTCTGGGGCAAAGATTCCAAACTCATTTTTCTCTTTCCTGGGCACACAACCAAATTGTTTCCTGATCTTTCTTTTCTGGATATATCAGAATGTGTGACAGAGTTCTTGGCAATGAATTGTAATTGAAAATGATAGATGCTATTAAAAATAAAAAATAATTTTCAGTTTGGATACAGAGGAATATGTGAGGCACTAGAAAATTGTTGGGAGCCAGCCATGGAGGCCCACTGAGCGTTAGGGATCAGGAAGAGCCGTTGACCCCGAGACCACTAGGATGTGTACGGGAGCTATTGATCCCATTTCCTCCCCCTTTCTACTCAGCACTAACCAGATTAAGCTCCTGTGAGCTCAAAACATAAAAACTCTGAGACTGGGATGAACACAAGCTAACTTTAGAAGCTCATTGCTCCCATTCTTCCACAAACTGCAGTTTTGGTTTTCACACAACTTATAATTCAAACTTGTTCACATCTAAGAGTCTTAGTATTGGTCACAGGCTTCTGAGTCATGATCTTAGGATTTATTGAAGGTGTAAACTGTAGAATATAGTTTTAGAAGACAGCCATTCTCTGTCTCTCTCCTTCCCCCCAGTCGCCGATGCCATCTTCTCCACCTTTGGGGTACTCTGAACCTGGCTGGAGTTGGACTCCAGCAGAAAATGATAGAGCAAAATACTGAAATTTTCTGGATCCCTGAATACACACTAGAATCTTGTCTCCCCAACCAACTGTATGGGATTATGGTTTCAATGAAAAATAAGAGTTTATTTTCTCAGTCTTTCAAGATTTTGAGGATGTTTGTTTGAATAGTTCACCTACTCTGACTAATACAACCTTTGTGAAATAGATTTCTGGATTTTGAACATACACACTCACCCTACCCTCACGCTCCACTCTTGGAGATGGACTTAATCTCACAAAATGGAAGTAATGACAAACAATTTAGAGTGTCCCACTGTGTTAACTCCTTCAAGTGACAGAAGCTAAAGAGTTTGAAGAAGATGGAAACCTGGATCACCATCACTTTAAAATTTGAATGCAATTGCAATTGAGTTTTGTTGTGAGTATAATTAATAACATTAAATATTTTTTCTATTTGAGAAAATAAATTTAGAAATCATGAGGATATGGGGCACATGGATGGTTGGTAGAGTGTGAGATCATACAGACCAGAGAATGAAAAGGAAGCAAAAGAGGCAAGAAATTCGCACACATGTTTACTGCAGCACTGTTCACAATAGCACAAACATGGAACCAACAGAGCTGCCAATCAAAACTGGACTGGATAAAAAAATTGGTACATATACATGATGGAATATTACACAGTCATAAAGAAGGACAAACATATGGACTTTGCAGCAACTCGGATGGATTTAGAGACTATCATACTCAGTGATCTAACACAGAAACAAAGAACTGAGTACCACGTGCTCTCACTCATAAGAGGACACTGAACAATTACTACAATACTCTGAGAAAGGGATTGGCAGTAGTGGGATACTGCCAGGGTGAGAGAGGGAGGGTGGGTATGATGTGGGGGGATGCAATATTAATAAGGTTACCTGATCTCTAACCAGGCAGAGTGAGAACCAAAGGGAGACTCAAACTTTACCTGTATGATGATCACTTGCATACCCAATCATGAATTGTACCCCACATCTTTAAAATTAAAAAAAATAAATTTTAAAAAGTCAAGAAATAAAATGGTGGCTTTATTGATTTGAGAGTTAGAACTCACTGTGATAGTTCTTTATAAATATTTGAAAAGGGCATTTATTGATACACTATAACTCCAGAGAGCATGGCAAATATTAACGGATATAGTTTATGGAGAGAAATTCCCATTTAACACCAGAAGAAACTATTGCTAATTATAGCAAGCTTAATGAATTCTCCATTGCTGAAATATCCAGAGTTTCTGTATGCCCAAGCATCAGGTAAACCACTCCCCCCTTGTTCATGTCTAGTCCTGGTTATTGTACTTTCATCTCTCCTGTTGTGTACATTATTTTGCTATGAGTGCATGTGCACTATGTGCACTACAGTGCTCAAACCCCTTTTCTTTGCCTACATTCTTCACAGTGTCTCATGCCTCATAGGGCATTGACAAGTGACATAGATATCATGTCCTTCGTGCCACATTCTGGGCTCTTACTCAACACTACCTCAACTTTTATGGCACCTGCCATTTTCTTTGTGTAAATATAACTATATTAATTATATTATATAATTACCTAAGATATAAACAACAGAAAAATATCTTTATTTTAGAATATTAACAGAACAGTTGAATGAATCAATTAATCCCTGTCCTTAGAAATACTTCAGACTGGATGCTACTGAGACGCTTAACAATTCTAAAGTTTTTTCATACTAATTGGTGAATACAAATTTAATCAAGTTATTTCATTTGGTGGTTGATAGACTTCAGACAATTTTGAGAGGCCTTATATGCTTCTAGGAGCCTGGAAAACTCAATAACATGTTTTAGGTTATCACTTTCTTTCCTTGCTTAAGGCATTTCTTTTCTTCCAATGCCACATTGTACTTAGTTTATTTTCCTCACCACCTGATTATATTTGAATTTTTCTCTGCTTATCGATAATGTCTCCTCCCTTCCAATGCCATTCCAGGTTTTATACTTAAAAATGTCATTAATTTGTCCCCATAAATGAACTGATTCTCTCTTCCTCTCTCTCTATATATATACATATATACTATAAACATGCATATACATGCACACATATGTGTATATATTTAAACATGTATATATTTCTGTATATATTACATATATAATAGAAATACAGTATACTATAGCATATATAATATATTACATCAGTATATATTATGTGCAATATCATATATAATATCATGGTATGTAGTATATATTCAATATTTTATGGTTTATATAATGCATAGGATATGTATTATATATTACCACATATATAAAATACATATATTTCATAGATGTAAAATCTGTTTGCTTTCATATTCTAGCTGGACGATGAGAAACATAGTAATTATATCCTTCATATCTTAGTTCCAGTACCTGTAAAAAGGGAAATATTATAACATTTAGGTTATAGAGTTGGAAAGAGATCACACTTGCAATGAACTTAGTAGATCTCACATAAATTGTAGTTGCTTGATAATATCAAAGCCATGCCTAGTTCCAAACAATGGGAATGTCTGCCAGATAACTGATGTCTAAAATATTTGTTGAATGGAGGTAGGCCATGTTTTTGACTAGTTACAAGTTTGCTGAAAACAAACCATATCTCTGGTCTTATTATTCCAAGAAAAAACATTGAGAGTTTCTCATTTTGTCTCTTATATCATAAGGCATTGCTCTAGGGGTCTGTGAGTGTCATCATATTTCCAGCAACTGTGCCAAATTGATATAGAAGATCTCAGCTCTCAGGTAATTCAATATCATCTCTACATTGAGTGGAGGTCTCATTCCAAAGCAAAATAATGGTTATTTCCCAGTGCTTCCCAATTTATGCAGAAAGAATCAAAATAAAATCCCCTTTAAAAAATGTGTCTTTTAGACTTATAAGATTGACACCTAATAAAACAGCTTACACATTATAACAATGCCCTATCATAGTGAGTAATGAACCATACGCAGTTCACTCATTACCTGCTCGTATGTGACTGCCTGTTGTAATTTCTGGTCTCTCACCTTGTAGCTCAAACTGGCATACATCACTATGAGTCTCTGGAGCAAATAACATTGTTGAATTCATTAATCCCCACCCCCCAACAGCTTTGTTCATCCTCCCACTGAACTGTGAGCCAATGGCTTGGGACTGAAAGACCTTCCACAGAGCTCCTCTGTTCTTTCTCAGCCTGGCACGTATAACAAAGGTTTATGGTACACATATGAGACTGTTTATTGAGTGTTAAAAGGAGACCATTTTCAGCGTAACCTGATAGGGAAACTAATATGGTAGATATGTTTTGACTTGATGTGGTCACCAAGTCATGTGTGTTATCAGAAAAAGAATTCTGTAACTTGCTTGTAAAGAATGAAAAGATACTTATTATTTTAGTTCTCTTTAGCGAGTTTGCAAATTAGTATGTGAAAATCCACAAAACTTGTCAATGTGTAGGTTAACATAACTCAGAACCTGGTCTATAATACACACTGGACTATTTAAATCATTTAAAACTTGTTTGGCAAATGGTTACATTGACTTGACAAATTGGGATTCCTTATTCATTTCAGTGTTGCTCTTGGCTTCAGTCTTCTTGATCACCCCTCTCCAATCCTGATTTCAAGCTGGATAAAGCAGTCTTTAATATATTGAAAAATTTGTGTGTGGTAGGAACACAGGATGGGGTGAGATAAGAAAATTATTACATCTTAAAAGTTTTAAAATATATTGAACAAACTTTCTTTAAGTAGTGTACAATATGCCTTACCTAAATTATTTTTAATTTTCCAGTATTTTTGAACCATGGGACCAGTTTACATATTAAGAAAAAAGAGAGTTCTTGACAGATTTTGCTTGCCCAGGAGATGGGATAGCCTTTTGTGAACGAGCAGCACCAAAAACCTCCAAATATAGTATGGTCCTGAGGACACTTAACCACAGAGACAGAACTTGGCAGTGACAACAATCCCACTATTAACCAAGTCAGGTTCTGACATCAGCAAGTTAATTATGGCCAAACAAAATTGGTGACTTTCTGGAATATAGAAGAGAGACAGTTTTAGCACGGGAGGGGTTAGAAACATAATGTCCTGGTTTTTTCTTCAGATGTGAAAATACAGGCTAATGATGTTAAATAACCTTTCCAAAGTCAGACAACTAAATGCAATACATGTACACATCTTCCATAAAATGCTGTTGATTTGAGTTTGAAATAAATTCTGTTAAGACTAGAGCATAACAACAGTATATCACTTTTCCTTTATATAATGGGATTTTAAAAGATTGGAAGACAAACTACTTCTGAGAAATAACACAGTACAATTTTCTATTTTTTTTTTGCAATGTACCCCACCTAGATATGATACAAATATCAGACAATCAACTTAATGTATATCATAAAACTGCTAATTGTACATTAGACACAAGAAAACATAGATCTAATCACATTCTGAAGTGTTAAAGACTTGAAGAAATAGATCTTAAAATTATAGAAGAAAACTTAAAGATAATAAGTATAGTAAATACACTCAACTACTTACAGAGATATGAACATACACAAAAGAGACTGCTGAAATGAGTATAGCCAGTGGCGATGAACCTGCAGGAATCTGAGGAGAGAATGAGTATAAAATGACATCCTGAAGGAAAAAGAATTGCCATTAACCTTCTAAATAGCTGACAGAAGACAGAAAAAAACCACTTTGTAAAATGTTTATTTTAAGTGTACAATTCTGAGTATAGTGACAGTTTAAGCATGGGAGGGAAGTAGATGGATGGAGGAACTTGAAGGCTTGGAATAGTTATGCTTATTTTTTAGGTTAGACTATTTGGGGAAAGTGGCAGACATATATAAGGAGCTTGTACTACTGGAATCTTTAATGTAATATGTAATGATTTTCATTGCTGTTCCTAAAACAAAGATTAATCAAGAAATTGGTGGAGGCCATGCCGACTACACACTAGCAGTTGGGTTAGTTGAAGCAAAGAACAGTAAAGCCGAGGAAAAAGAGAGCTATTCCTTTGCACTGTAAGGAATGGGCTCAGGCAACATAATTGATGTTGGATGGATAGTAAACATTCTTCCTGCCAAGGTGAGCTATGGAGAGAGTGGCATGACTAACTGAAGTGAAATAGTGGTTTTGGGCGTGTGGGGGGGAGCAGTTGGAAAACTATAGAGAAAACTGAAATGGCTAGACCATAGTCTTTTGGTCAATGCTGTAAAAAAAAAAAATCAGGTATGTAACTAGTGTAACTGGTGAGTAAAGAGCTTAAAAACCCTCTGCCCACCAATCAACAATTTAAATAGAAAAGATTTTGTAACGCCATCGTGTAAAGTCCAAATTGTCCAAATGGAGATATAGTCATTCAAGAAAATCTACTAAGTCTTAGTAAGAACAGTGAAATCACCTGTTCCTGACATATGTCCCAGCCCAGCTCTGGTTAAAAAAGTTTTACCCAGGACATATACAACCAAGAAGACTGGGACTGGAGGAGGGTTTGTTCTCTCACTGGGATTACAATTTTATACCAAAAGAATTCTTGTTTCTCATCCCACTCTTTACCCAGCGCCCAACCTTAGGGAGGGAACTTTATTCCAGGAATTGCAGGCCAATAATACTGAGTCATTAATCATTCACATCCCAACTGACCCTTAGGGTGCATGTTCCATGTGGAAGAGACAGACATCTTCCCACTAAATGCCCATTAGGGAGCAAAGATTCCACTTTAAGAAAGAGTTCCCTGCCCCTGGCTCCAAGTAGTGGCCCAAGGATTTTAGCCAGGATGAAACAGTGGCCTTAGGAATAAAGAGATTCAGAACTCTGTGAAGAGACTGACTTTATTTAAACAAATAGTGGAGAAACCCACACACAAAGGCATTGTTGAAAGACTTGGAGATCTTGGTGAAAGACAAAGGAAACTGGTAGCTTCAGGATTCAAGCAACATGGCAGAATAGCCAGAAGTTTAACGGAGAGAATAAAAAAATAAAAATAAAAAAAGTCAGCCACAAGGAACCCTCCTGAAATCATGTTATATCTTATGTGTCCGGATGACCGTGCACCTTTCCAGGCTGCTCTCACTCAGAATCAACCACATCGGGACATGGGACAGACTTGAAAGCATTATCTGACTACACCCTTCAACATTGGCAGAAGCTTCACTAGCAAAAAGGGCTTAAAAGCAACCTCTAACCAAACACTGACTAAACAATATGTCTCTCTGATTCAAAGATACCTCCTAGGAAATCAAGCTTAAAAATAAAATCGCATACATCCCTTTTAGACATTCCAATAGACTGTGTATATGCCATAAACTGTAGTCCCTCAGAAGAGATTAGAGAGAAATTAACCAATCTAAAAGTCCTCACAAAAAGTGGGCCAAATCGAACATATGAACTGCCTGGAACATGAGAGCAATCTGCAAGCCATGTGTGTGTGTATATGTGTGTGTAGAATATATATAATACATGTAAATAATATATTATAATATATATAATATATATGATCAAAGGATAATCCCCCTTAGTCACTTAGATATTTACCTATTAGTGTTGAATATATATATTAAAAATATGTAGATTAAAAAATGACAAGTATAGACAATGTGAGCAAGAATGCTAGAGATTGTACACTTTCAGAAGAAAATACATCACAGAATTAATTTAGCCAAGTCATTAAACAGATAGACAAATGACCAAGCAAGCATCAAAAGCACTCTTTGGTGGGTTGGGACTCAGTCTAAAGAGTTTCTTTTCCCCCCAGCCTCTCCCCCAGTCTAAAGAGTTTCAACAAAAATTTATGAGACATTCAAAGAAACAGAAAAGTGTTATTCATACACAGGAAGGAAAGGAATGGGAAACAAAAACAGAAAACATCAAACAGACACTAGAACTGTTTTTGGAGGGAATAAAATGATAGACTTAGCAAAGGCTTCAAAGCAGATATACATACATTCAAAGAAGTGAAAGAAACTATGCTTAAAGGATTAAAGAAAGGTATGAGGATAATGATCTTGGCAAAAGGGTCGATCTATCGAGAAGACATAACAATTATAAACAAACATACACCTAAAAACAGTCCAAAAGCACATATACCAAATACAGAATTTAAGGGAGAAAAAGACAACTCAATAATAATAGCTGGAGACACCAATACCTTACTTTTAGTAATAAATGAACAACTAGGCAGAAGATCAACTACAACAACAAAAATAGAAGATCTGTGCACTACTATAAGTCAATTAAAAGTAACAAATCAGGCTGGGTGCTGAGTGTGGTGGCTTGTGCCTGAAATCACAGCACTTTGGGAGGCAGAGGCTGGAGGATCACTTGAGCCCAGCCTGGGCAACATAATGAGACCTCATCTCTACAAAAAAAAAAAAAATTAGCGAGGTGTGGTGGTGTGAACCTGAAGTCTTAGTTACTTGAAAAGCTCAGAGGGAGGATCGCTTGAGCCCAGGTCGAGGGTACAGTGAGCCATGATTCTGCTACTACACTTCAGTCTTTCTGCAACTGAGTTAGACCTTCACTCAAAAAAAAAGAGAGAGAAAAGAAAAAATATATAGGACACTCTACCCAACAGCAGCAAAATACATGTTCTTTTCAAAAACACATAGAACATTTTTCAAGATAAACATATATTTGGGGAAAAAAAAAATAGTCAACAAATCAATAGACTGAAAAAGATTTAAATTATACACAATATGTTTTTCTACCTCAATTGATTCAAAATTTAAAATCAATAACAGAAGGACATTTTGGAAATTCATAATTACATAAAAATTGAACAACATATTCCTTAATAATCAATGGGTAAAAGAACAACTTAGAAGGGAAATTTAAACATAATTCAACCTTAAAGAAAATTAGAACACAACACCTCAAACTTATAGAATCAATACTCAGGGGGAATATTTTTAGTTGTAAACAGCCATATTAAAAGAGAAGAAATTTCACAAATAAGTCATCTAAACTTCTATCAAAAAAGACTAGAAAAAAGAGTGAACAAAACCAAATTCAAGTAGAATTAATAAAATAATAAAGATGAGGGTGGAGATAAGTAAAATGTTATGAAAATCGAGAAAATCAATGAAACCAACAGTTTCACTTGCAAATATCAACGAAATTGATGAATGATTAACTAGACCAACTAAAAAATAGAGAGAAAATTGAAATAAGTAAAATCAGAAATAAAAAGGGAGGCTTAATACTGTACTTACAGAAATAAAAAGATTTATCAGCTATACTCTGAGCAATTATATTCTAATAAATGAGATAATCTAAATGAAATGGACAAATTAATGGAAGGAAAACTACTAAAATTGACTCCAAGAGAAATGGAAAATCTGAATAAACATAACAAAAGTAAAGAAATTGAATTAGTAAACAACAACAAAAACTTGTTACAAAGACAATCTCAGGACCAGATGACTTCACTGGTAAATTTTATCAAATGCTTGAAGAAATAGCATGCATTCTTCACAAACTCTTTCAAAAAATGATGAAAATGACACAATTCCCAATGTATTCTATGAGGCCAATATTACTTTGATACCAAAACCAGATTTTAAAATTACAACAACAACAACAAAAAACAACAACTATAGACTGTCACCACTTATGAATATAGATACAAAACTCTCAACAAAATTCTAGGAAACCAGATCCAGCAATACAATAAATGATTACATACCATGACCACATGGGATTTAATCTAGGAACATGAAACGTGCAAAAATTAATCAACATTAATATAACAAATGGAAAAACAGCACACATGACTATCTCAACAGACACAAATAAATCATTTGACAAAATTCAACACCATTTCAAGATAAAAATAACAAACTAGGAATAGAGGGAAACTTTCTCAACCTGATAAAACCTTTAGTATACATCATACTTATTGGTAATCAACTGAAAGCTTTCTCTATAAGATGAAGAATGAGACAAGAATGTTCACTCATGTCACTCTTAATCAACATTTTACTACAGGATCAAGCTAGGATAATTAAGCAAGGAAATGAGATAAAGCTGTTCTAAACTAAAAGTAAGAAGTAAAACAATATGTATTTGCAGATGACATAATCTTGTACATAAAACATTTAAATACCACCACCCATACACACAAGAACAAAATTATGAGAGCTAATAAAAAACAGTCAGCATGGTTCCAGGATACAAGATTAATATACAAAAATCAGTCATATTTTATAAACTAGCAATTAGCATTCTGAAAATGAATTTGCATAAATAATTACATTTAAAGTAGTATCAAAATGTTGCAATGTATGGGAATAAATTTAACAAATAATACACATAAAACAATGAAAGTACATTGATTTCTCAGGCAATAAAAAAATTAACTCTGTGTGGATTATAAAACCTAAAAATAAGAGCTAAAACTACTTTTAAGTACTAGGAAAAATTCTTTTTGAGTACAATTTAGGCAATGGTTTCTTAAATCAGGCCAAAAAAAAATACTAGTGAGAAAATAAAACAATAGATAAATTGATCTCAATCAAAATTGAAATTTTTTGAACTGAAGACAATAGCATCAAGAAAGTTGAAAGACCCCACAGAATATCAGTAAATATTTGCAAGTAATATATATGGTAAAGATTTACATCTGTAATATGCAAGGCATTCCTTCAATTCAGTGATAAAAACATAATTCATGGGCAGAATATTTTAGTAGACATTTATTAAAGAAGATATATAAATTGTAAATTGGTACGTGAAAAGATGCTCAACATCTGTCTTAGTCCATTTTTTAATGAAACTGAAGTATTAATAATTTATGCAGAAAATGATTTCATTTCTTACACTATGGAAGTTAAGAAGTCCAGGGTTGAGAAACCATTTGTGGTGAGCACCTTCTTGCTGGTGGGGACTCTACAAAGTCCAGAGGCAACGCAGAACATCACATGGGAGGGGACTGGGTATACTAACTCAGGTCCCTCTTCCTCAGTTTATAAAACCACCGGTCCCACTCTTGTGGTAGACAATCTATTATTAACATATTAATCCATGGATGTATTAATCTATTTATGAGGGCAGAGCCCTTATAACCCAATCACCTCTTAAAAGCCCCACATCAATACTGCCACACTGAGGATTAAGTTTCAATATAAGTTTTGTAGAAGACAAATATTCAGACCATAGCGTCATCATTAATGATAAGGAAAATGCATATAAAAACCATAATGAGATGACACTTTACACTCACTCGATGACTATAATAAAAACAAATAAACACTATCTAGTATTGGTGAAATCTAAAGAAATTGGAATTTTCATAAATTGCTGGGAGGAATACAAAATGGTGCAGCTACTTTGTAAAATAGTTAGTGTCCCAGATTTTAAACACAGAGTTACTATATGACCCAGCAATTCACTTCATGAGAAACAAAAACATATGTCCACAAAACCTGTACACCAGTGTTCAGAGTAGCACTATTCACAACAGCAAAAACTAGAAAGAAGTAAAATGGTCATCAACTGATCAAATGGATAAATAAAATGTGATGTATCAATACAATGAAATAGTAATTGGCAATAAAAATAGATGATTTGTTGATATGCATTACAGCATAAATAAACCCTAAAAACATCATGCTCAGTGAAAAAGACCAGACACATGAGGCCTTATAATACATAATTCCATTTATATGAGATGTCAAAATTTTAACTCAGTGAAGCTGTTAAAAGGAAAGAGGATGTCTGTTTGCAAGTGACTGAGGAGGAACTATCTAATTTATTGTAGGTTAATAAATAACATTTATATGAAGCAACAGTAATATAGGTCTTACAGCTGCATCTATTTAAGTATAATTTCTATTTAACAAAAAATAGCCAATTCATTTTACTGGGGTCAAGAAAACCACTTAAATTTTTTTCCTATCAGCCAGCACTTTTAAAATAAAATATAATGAATAATTTTATATTTTATTTTCTCATGATTTTAACTTTAGGCTACTTCTAACTTAACCAGATTTTCTTTCCCAATAATCATTTGTACCAGATTTGCTAATACTGTTCAGTAGAGTGATAGTATAATCTAAAAGCGAGATGTTTTGTATATTCTAGAAAGAAAGTGTATGTGTTCAATTCTTTTGGAGTTATTTTATCTTGTGCCTAAATTATTGTCATTCCAGTTTTTAAATTACAGAGTATATCTCAGGTGGGTGGGAATTGTCTGCATTCTCTATTTCTCAAAAGAAAAAAATTGAATGCACATTTTTTGAATACACTATCAAATACCTTTTACTTAGAGTGACCTTGTTTAACTGCTGATGCATAAAATTTTATTCAAAATCACAAGAAAAAAAAAAGAATGGGTTTATAGATAGTACCTTATAGATAATACCAGCCTGGCTGTGGGTAAATGTTGGAACTGAGTGGTAGGTGTATAGGTGCTTATTATTTCATTTTGTCTTTTGTATGTGTGTTTATACAAGTTTCTCATAAATGAAAAAATACACAAAACCAAAATTGATAACAAAAAAGGTACAATGAAGGACTTAGGTTGAGTAGATGTCATGTATGAAAAGATAAATCTGTTGGTACAAAGAAAATTGGAATTTAAAAAAGAATATAAGAATTTAAGAGGGATGATAATATGCAATTTAATATCAATTGGTAAATGCCATATGTAAAACATAAGACGATATAAAATTTGCACTTTGTTTCAATGATAAGATGACTCACGGAGTCTATAAAGTCTATATTTTCTCATACGTAAGTAATTAATAGAATTATACACATTAAAAAGCACATAGATAGACATGATAGATAGCAAAAAGATAAAAGTTTCTTCTTTACATAATACCATTTTATTCACGTCCCTATACCTCTTTTTTTTAAAATCACTTTTCTCTGGTTGAATCTACACCTGTTTTCTTATCTGTTCTCAGATCTTCTTGTTATAATAGTTACAGTAGGACACCTTAAATTCCACCTTTTAAAGCTATTTAAGATCACTAAAAAATAAACATTGATATTCAATTCCACCTAGAAGGTAAATGTACTTATGAAAACAGAATTGTATGGTTTTTTCCTTACTTTTCTCATTGAGTTTCTTCCTCTGACTCTGGTAGTCTAGTGGCAGAACAAATTATATGCATCAGAATTTAGGCCATGGGTTGATTTCTGAAGTCGTGTAGGGCTGAAATTATTGATTAGAGTTGTTTAAAAAAAAAATTAGAAATATGACATTTAATCTAATTCAAAATGACTTTTTGAAATATCTTTTTTTAAAAGCATTAAATGGCATCATTTCACATACCCCGTGCTCCCAGTTAGGTTAACTGAGGTGGACCTGCTCCAGTCTGTGGCTCTATGGGCCAGGTGGAGTTTGGCTGATCTAGGTTGGTTTTGATTGAACTCAGTTTCATATAGTGGTTTCAGGTCAATCCTGCTTTATATAACTCTTATGTTTCTGAGAAAAATGTTCCCAGGTCATGTTCTTTTTTTGAAGACAATGGAAACACAAGACAGTGAGGACATGAAAATTAAAGTTTAAGACTGGGTTCAAACTGATGCATTGCCACTTAGGCCCAGAGGACATTGGTCAATGTAAGTCTCACAATATTTATGTGATGGGAAAGAAAATACACTCTATCACTAATGATAAGATTTTCAAAGCCATATAGCAAAAGTCAAAGATATAGCAAGGATAAAGCATGTGAAATCTAATTCAGTCTACTACCTATGGAAGTCATGTAGCATTTGGTTCATAAGCAATATTTATCCAAGTACATACAATCTGATAATTGCAATGTCTCGTTATGTCTACCGAGGACTATTTCCATTTGAAACATCTCTTTCATTTGCATGGTATTTTAGCAATTATAACAATAAATTAAGTCATATTTTCTGGAAATTTATGAAAAGTGAGCAAATAGGAAAGTCACATTCCAAGCCTGTGATTTTTCCAGTCATATGTCCAATGTAATTTCTATATATTAAAAACAGGCTAATGAATTATTATTTTTAAAACAATATTATCTTCCTTCAAAGCTTAGCTTAAGTTTCAGAATGTTGACTCCTTGATTCCCAATAAGGAGTGTATTGCTTTTTGATAGGCGATATATAGTATTGTATTGCAGGAGCTTCATCAATGTAGTATGATTACTTTGAGAATCAGGACGTTTATTGTGTATGGAAGCCACACATAGTCTTCACTTGAAAGTTGAGATGGCACCAAAAACCTTAACATATGCTTTGCAAGTTTACAATACATTAGAGGATGATTATCACATTAGAAATTCAGAGGAGACCTTTGGGTATCAAACCAAAGATTAGTTGTGTCCTCTGTTTAGCATATCACCAGGCTGACATCAAGGTGTCAGCTGGGACTATGACAGTCCTGGAGGCTTGGGGTTCTCTTCCAAGATCATTGGTTCTTGCAGAATTCATTTCTTTGCAGTTGTGTGACTGAGGCTCCTGTTTTCTTGCTGGTTCTTAACCACTCTTGGCTCCTAGAGGCCTCTTCATCTCACAGTATGATTTTTACTTTCTTCCAGGCAAGTGAGAGAGTGATGAAGACCTTAACGGATTAGGTCAGACCTACACAGGATGATTTCCATTTTGATGAACTCAAAGGCAGCTGATGGGGTCTTTCCTTATATATGAGAAGTTTCTTTCACCATGTAACCTGACATTATTGTAGGAGTGATGTCCTATAATTTATACACAAACACACACACACACACACACACACACACACACACACACACACACACACACGTATTCAGTTGTTTTTGCCAAGTTCATCTAATAGGTTCATTTCTACCTCACAAATTCACTAAATAGTTCAGACACAATCATGAACCATAGGTGTGGTTCAGTAATTTCAACCAAAACCCCCATACATTAAGTTGCAAGACGAATACTGAAAGGACTTTCATCATGTTTAGATACCAGGGAAAGAATTAATTAGCTGGCATATATTTTAGACAAGGAAAACATAATTTTTTAAAACTTAAACAGTATGTATAGGATCCTTTTCACATATATGATATCATTTCATATTACTTAAAATAATGTGTCTCCAAGGCAGTGGGAAGTACTTATTTAACATATAGATTATAATTTTTTACCTAGCTCTAAGCATAACATTTTCCCATCCTTGTGTCTATAGGTATTGATCATAAATCTCATACTTGTTTTCAAGGACAGGAGAACCCTCTCCACCTTATAATTTATTACATTATAAGAGGATGTATAGAAGAAATGGGGGTGCAGGGAAAGGGAGAAAAATATAGCAGAGAGTTAAGAGAAAAGAAAAAATCCAAAATAAGGAGGAAAGGCTGAAATCCAATTTATAACTGACTTTATTTGGAAATAGGTTCAAGTCTTCAGTCTCAAACACTTGAAAATCCTTTGCTCTTGAGCATGTGTTTTCATTGTGGTCTTCTTAAAAAAAAATAAAAGAGAGCCCGAATTCATTTCCATTTATTTTAAATAGCCTCACTTATGAAAACATTTCTGGAGTTATAAAAGATTATTGACCTTGCATAATTTGCTACTACTAGGAATGAACATAGCCAAGATAATCGAGCCATCCAAAGGATTGTGTATTCTATGCCTGTTCATCCTCTGTATTTAGTATTCTTCTACTTTTCTTTCCTGTTCCAGACTCCCAATTTCCATTACACTCTGGCAGCCCATCTACCATCATTTTTATACATCACTGTACAACTAGATTGCCTTCTAAGTCTTGTATGCTTTTTCTCAATCAAAATATGTCTACCCTCTGGTGCTGCAGAAGAAAACATTTTGTTGTATTTTGTGTTGTCTATTGAGCAATTGGTAAACCCAGCTTGAACAAGCGCAGACCACTTTTTCCTACTGATGTTTATAGCTCTAGCATTTCATGACATAATTTGAATATGTTCCAGAAGATACAAACTAAGAAAATGTTTTCCATCCTACCCTACCTCCCCTATTTAGAAAGGTAGCCCTCTGCAACGTTCTATATTACAAACACTTTTTCAGAACTGGATTGTTTCTGAAAATTTTCTTGTTGAATCCTAAGACCAAAAATTATATATGTGAGGAAGGACCAAAAAAACTGAAAATTGTTTATAAAAAATTGTGTATTTATTCTTACATGTTTAAACTTCAGTCACCTTCAAAGTACTATCCATTTGATGCAATACAACTATTGAGACACTTTTCCACTGCTCAAAATCATTTTTGAATTATAAATGTTGATGCTTTTTAGTGCTTCTGCTATTTTTTGTTTTGCCTCTTCCACATCAGCAAAACATTTCCCTTTGAGGAATTTTTTTCATCTAAGGAAACCAGAAAATGTCACGTAGGATGAGATTGTGCAGATAGGGAAGGTGGGACATGGGGATCACGCCGTTTTTGATAAAAAACTGCTGAACACTGAGCGTGGTGTGGGCAGGTCCACTTGTAAATCACCCATTATAAAGTGGGGAAATGTGTTAAAAGAATCTGAAAAAAATTAACTGAAGCTGAACACAGCCTCTCACAACACTAGTTGGTACATTGATGATGATGGATTCCTAGAACACTTAACTAGCAGTGGAAGCCTGTACTGTCCTACAAGGGGCCTGCCCTCCATAACGATAATTCTGATTTTGGGGGGCATTCCTTCATTTGTGCGTATTATATACAAAATATATATATAAAATATTTGTATCCATATTTCTTCACACACATAGATATACATATTCCTGGATTTAATGAGACTTTAAAAAAATACTATAGATGAGAATCTCTACAAAACTAAGTACTATTAAGCCTAAGAGGTAGCTCTATATGTCTTAAATAGTTTCTCTCTTGTTTCAGGTGGAATATTTGCACTTTAATAAGCATATATGATAAATTCATCAAAGGAGTAAAACATAGTATTAGTTTATTTATTTGCAGAGGATTTTTGATGAGGAAGGTATTCTACCTGCAATGATGACATACTTAATTGACATTTAAAAATTGATGAATTTATTATAGAGTTGTTGTAGGGTACAAGTGAGGATTTACTACATGAGCAGGCTGCGTACAGGAGAAGTTAGGCTTCTAGCTGGCCCTCACTCCCCCGTTAGTGGGTCAAGTATCCATTGTGTTGTCACATGTCTCCAAAACATATCCCTCTCTTTTTCCCTTAGGAGTACCCAGTGACTGCTGATCCAACTCTCGTTCTAATGTGTCTAGTGTTCAGGGTCCACTTATAAGTGAGAATATGCGTTATTCAGTTGTTTCTGTGATAGTTCACATAGTGTTATGGTCTCCGACTGTATCCAAATTGCTACAGATGCCATGATTTTGTTCTTTTTAATGGCTCTGTAATGATCATGTATATGTACCACATTTTCTTTATCCAGTCCACTTTTGGTGGACAACAGGGTTGGTTCCATGTTTTTGCTATTGTTAATGGTGTGGCAATAAACATGTGTGTGCGGCTGTCTTTTGGTATAACAATTTATGTTACTCTGGGTATATACCTAGGAGAAGAAATGTTGAATCATATGGAAGTTCAATTTTTAGTTCTTTTAGATATCATAACACTACTTTCCATAGGGGTTGAACTACCTTACATTCCCCCCAACAGAATAGAAGTGTTCTTTTTTCTCCACGGCTGCACCAATGCCTGTTGTTCTTCTGACTTCTTAATGATAGCCATCCTTACCGGAGTTAAGTGGTATCTCCCGTAGTTTTGATTTTCATTGCTCTGATGAGTAGAGAGGCTGAATATTTTTTCGTGCACTCTTGGTTGTTTGTATGCCATCTTTTGAGAAGTGTCTATTCATGTCTTTTGCCCATTTTTTAATGACATTGTCCCCCCTGCCCTTTTCACTTTGTTTGACTTCCTTCTAGATCCTGGGTGTTAGGCCTTTGTCATAATTTGCAAATATTTTTCCTATTCTGTGTGTTGTCTCATTACTCTTTTGATGATTTATTTTGCTATGCAAAAGCTTTGCAGTTGGATGAGGTACCATCTGTCTATTATACCTTTGGTAATATTTGCTTTTTGGGCCTTGGTCATGAATTATTTGCCTACTCCAATGTCCAGAAGTGAATTTCCTGTTTTCATTTAGGATTCTTCTACATTTAGATCCTTGATCCATTTTGAGTTGATTTTTTATACAATGATAGGTAGGGGTCAAGTCTCATTCTTCTGCATGTGGTCAGTCAGTTTTCTTAGCGCCATTTGCTAAATATGATCTTCTTTTCCCAATGATTGTTATTGGTAGCTTTGTCAAAGATGAGTTGGTTGAAGGACTGTGTTTTTATTTCCATAATCTTTGTCCTGTTCCATCGCTCTATGTGAAAATTCCTGTAACAATGCCATGCTGTCTTGGTTACTGTAGCCTTGTAATAAAGCTTAAAGACTGGAAATGTGATATCTCCAGCTTTGTTCCTTTTGCTGAGGATTGTTTTGGCTATTTGTGATCCTTTTGTTTCCATATGAATTTCTGCATTGTTGTTTCCAGGTCTGTGAAAAATGGTGTTGGTAATTTGATGGGCATTGCATTGAATCTGTAGATTGCCTTGATTAGGATGGACATTTTTACAATATGTATTATTTAAATCCAAGAACGTGGGCTTTTTTTTTTTTTTTTTTTGATGTGTGTCTACCTTGATTTTTTTTAGCAGTGTTTTGTAGTTCTCATTGTAAAAGTCTTTCACTTGTCTGGTTAGGTAGATGCCAAAGTATTTCATTTATGTGAGTGTGGCTATTGTTTTTGTTTTGTTTTGTTTTTTGTTTTGAGTTGGAGTCTCACTCTGTCACTCAGACTGGAGTGCTGTGGCTACTCCGAGCCACTGCAGCCTTGACCTGCTGGGCTCCAGCGATCCTTCCACCTCAGCCTTCCAAGTAGCTGGAACTACAGGCACATGCTACCACGCCCGGCTAATTTTTTATTTATTGTAGAGATGAGGTCTCGCCAAGTTGCCCAGGTGGATCTTGAACCCATGGGCTCAGGCAATCCACTCACCTCAGCCTCCCGAGTGTGGCTATTGTAAGTGGGACTATGTTTTCTATTTTGTTCTCTGCCTGCTTGTTGTTGGTGGATAGAAATGCAACTATGTTTTACACATTCATTTTGTAACCCGAGACTTTATCAAAGTCATTTATCAGTGCAAGTAGGCTTTTGACAGATTCCCTAGGGTTTTCTAGGTATAGAATCATATTGTCTGCAAAGAGGGATAGCTTAACTTCCTTTTCTTCTATTTGGATACTACTGATTTCCTTCTCTTGCCTAATTGCTCTCTGGGACTTCCAGCACTACATTGAATAGGAGGGGTGAGAATGGGTATCCTTGTCTTGTTTCAGTTCTTTGGAGGAAATGCTTCCAGCTTCTGCTCATTGAGCAAAATGTTGGCTGCAGGTTTTTCATAGATGACTTTTACTATTTTGAGGAATGTTCTCTCTATACCTAGCTGTTCAAGGGTTTTTAATAAGAAAGGATTCTGGATTTTTGTCAAATGCTTTTTCTTTGTCTAATGAGATAATTGTGTGATTCTTGGTTTTACATCTATTAATGTGGTGAATTATGTTAATGGTTTTGTGAATGTTAAACCAGCCTTGCATCCTGGAAATGAAGATTACCTGTTCATGGTGGATGATCCTTGAGATGTGTTGCTTAATCCTATTTGCTAGAATTTTGTTGAGAATTTTTGCATCTATGTTCATCAGGGAGATTGGCCTGTAATAATTATCTTTCCTTGTTGGATCTTTGCCATCATTATGATGTTAGCTTCATAAAATGAGTTAGGGAGAATTCTGTCATTCTCAATTGCTGGAACACTTTCAATAAGATTGGTATCAGTTCCTCCTCATTTGTCTTGTAGAATTCAGCTGGGAAGCCATCTGGTCCAGGTTTTTTTGTTGTTTTTGTTTTTGTTTTTAAGCAGTGAATTTTTTTATGACTGAGCTAATTTCCTAGATTGGTATTGATCTTTTTTGAGTTACAATTTCTTCTTGTTTCAACTTTGAGAGGTTGTATGATGCCAGAAAACCCTCCACTTCCTTTAGATTTTCTACTTCTTAATTAGCATTCAAAAAAATAAAAATAAAAAACCTTAGGCTTGATCCACTTCAGTATAGCAAGAGCACCACTTCAATCTTGGTTTTGGACTCATACAAAAACAGGACAATGTTCCTGGGAGAGAAAAGGGGAAGTTCCAAATAAGGAAGTATATTTGCAACATGGCCATTTCTTCCCCAAATATTTGCTGGTTGAGTATAAAGATGGTGCTTTATCTATACACTTTACTTCATTTCTAGCACATAGTAAATGCTCAATAAATGTCCAAGTTATTATTTTTTTAAATCTTTGAAGTAATGTCAAACTTAAAGGAAAATTGAAAGAAAAGAATAAAATAAATTCTGTTTACCCAGATTCCTCACCTATTAACAACTTATAATATTTGACTCATTGTTTACAATCTTTTGCTTCTACCTATCTAATCTATCTATTTTTTTTTTTTTTTTTGAGTTGGAGTCTCACTCTGTCACTCAGACTGGAGTGCAGTGGCCGCTCCCGGCCACCGCAGCCTCGACCTGCTGGGCTCCGGCGATCCTTCCGCCTCGGCCTTCCACGTAGCCAGAATTACAGGCATGCGCTACCACGCCCGGCTGATTTTTTGATTTATTGTAGAGATGAGGGCTCGCTGCCCAGGCGGGTCTCAAACCCGCGGGCTCAGGCAATCCACTCACCTCAGCCTCCCAAAGGCACGGGATTACAGGTTGAGCCACCGAGCCCGGCTTTCTATCTATTATTTACCTATCTACCTGCTATCTATCTATAAATATATGTTACAAATATAATGCCCATCTCCTATAACTACTATAGTGTGTTATATGCAAAACTAAGACACCCTTTTATATAATCACAATGTAGTTCTCAAATTAGCAAATTAACATTGATGCAGCACTCAACATTACCATCTGACATGGAGAACTCCATTATATTTTGCCAACAGCAAAAACAATGAATTTTTTCTTTCTGATCCAGGATCTAAACCACAATGTCATATTGAATTTGGTTGTGATGCCTCCTTAAACTGAATGGCTCTGTAGCTTCTCCTTACCTTTTTTATACTTTGGCAGTTTCAAAGTGTATATGTCTTTCCTTCTATCAGCTGTCTCTCAACCTGCACCCATTCAGTATTTTCTGATTTTTCCCAGACTATTCATTACTGACTGAAAAACCACCAAATGTGCTCTTTTCTGTACATCACATCCGGAGGCACACAATGTTGACCCATCTCACTGCATGTGCTGTCTATTTTGATAAGCTGGTGCCTTCCAGGATTCTCCACATTAAGTAACCATCATTTCTTGTGTAATGAATCAGCATATTGTGGGACAAAATTTACCAATACACCAATTCTCCATTCTGTATTAAGCCTTCACCTGTAGCCTTATTATCCACTCTTGACTCCCACATAGACAAATTGCTGAATGAAATTTTAAGCACTAAGTCAAATTGAGCTGAAAATAAAATTGTTATTTTTGGTGTTTCATTTTCTTCTTTGGGTTGTATCCAGTACAGAAAGAGAGACTTTAGTAAAGAGAAAGTCAGTATGCCAGTAGTAATATGTAAATAGAACAAAATTTATTAATTAAACCTGTAAAAATGTTCTCACACAGTTTAAGTATTTCAACTTCAGAGAAAAATATTCTCTGCTTAAGGATGGCTCTCTTTTTGGTGAGTGTGCTGGAGAGTGTAAAAAGTTATTTTCTAATACTCTGAGGTCTAGGAGTGGTTTATGTGCTGCCTTTCATCTAAGATGATAGTGCTAGTAGTTTATAATCACTAGTTTTTGCATTCATTGCCATACTATATGTTTTTATTTTTCAACTCTGTAATGCTATACTTCAAGCCAGCATTCATATTTTTTCCTTTACATCCCTCTATTCAGCAAATATTTGTTAAAAACCTAATACATGAGTGAAGACACAAAATTCCTCAACAATTATTAGCAAACTAAATTCAGAAACATATTAAATAATAATATATCATGGATAAATTATATATGTTCAAGGAATGCAAGGTTTGTTTAACATGCAAATATCAGTTAATGTAATACAACCTAATAGAATAAAAGATAAAAATCACATGAACATATCACAGAAAAAGTATATGACAAAATCCTATTCTTATTCATCAAAGCAACAATCACCTCATTCAAAATACTAGGAATAGATGGGAACTTCCTCAACCTGATAAAGGGTATCTATATAGGCCTACACTGTACTTACTGGTGAAATCTAAATATTTTCCCTCTGAGATCAGGAGCAAGACAGAAATCTAATTTTATTCAATATTATATGGAAGAGTCTGGCCAGTGATATTGGGTAAGTAAAAGAAGTAAAGGCTCCAAACTTGACAGAAAGAAGGAAAACATTTTTTATTCACAGGTGACATGACACTGTATGTCAACATTCTCAGAAATTCACACACAAAAACTATAAGAACAAAAAACAAGATAGAAGGATAAAAGATCAATATACAACATATTGACATCCATACAGATTAAAAAATAATTAAAAAGTAAGGTGGGTAAATATGAAGAAAAATAGAAAAAAAAAAAGAGCCATGGAGTGGGAGATAAGGGAAAGACAACAATATTTAGAAAAGTGAGTTATCTACCTCTCAAGTCCAACCTACATAACACTGTAGATAAGAGGACAGTTTCATTTTTTGTTGTTTTTTTGAGGGGAGGGTTCTTGAGGAAAAATCTTGGAGAGTTGTTTAGACCCTGTTTCTTCAAATTAGAAGAGCCAGCCAGGCATTCCTGAAACTCACTTTTAATTAATATCAGCATAAAAACACGGCAGGCTCCAGGGGTGGTAAAGTTAACTGTCAAGGGAGATAACATACTATTTGTTTATGAGTACTTACATCTCTTGCTACGTTAAAAAAAATATTTCTTCAGCATATTTTCCCAATTCAGAGCACAATCTCTGCTATTTCCCCTGGGTCTAGTAACGAGTCTAGCTCATTTCATCACCAATAACCCTGGGAAATTAGAGTGAGAAAAGAAGGAAAGGAAGCCACAGCAGATTTGAAAATTTTGTCGTAGCACCTCATGATGAATCTTGGCTTTGTCACTTGCCCCATCTTTTACCCAAAAAGCTGTGGAGCTGGGATCAGAGGGCATGCAAATATGTGGAGAGAAGAGATAAATGTGGACCCAACAGGGATCTAAGTAAATGACACTTCTCTTTCCAAATAACTGCATGTCTTATTCAAAATAATTCAGCCTTACTATATATATATTTTGGGGGGTCCACCATTCTCAAAGTCAGCCCAAGCCCTTTTAGGATCCAAATCCCCACCCTGACACCCCACTTGAGGAGGTCCCTTCTTTTCAAGTCTTAATATTAATGCAGAAATATGTATATTCTGGAGATTTTTTTCTCTTTTATTTTATTTATTTGTTGTTTGTTTTGGAGTGACAAGGTCTCACTATGTTGCTCAGGCTGGTCCTGAACTTTGGACTTCAAGTGATCCTCCCATCTTGGCATCCCAAAGTGCTGGGACTACAAGTGTGAGTCATTGCACCAGCCTGATCCAGTCTTAAAGTAAAAACTTTAAACCACTCAAGTAAAGGACAATATGAAATGTCATAATGGGTTGACTTAATAAATGCCTCGCTCTGCAGTAAACTGAGCAGAAGGTATGAAAAATTGAACTCTGGAAAAGTCAAGACAGAATTTACATAAAAGTTTGATTTTGAGCTCAGTCTTTCATGAAACTTTTTAGTTGTTTCAGAATTTTAGCTGAGATCTCAATACTGAAATGGTACAACGTACACACATTCAAAAGAAAGATGTTAGATGATTCATGATGAACTAGAGGTAACCCCCAAAACCTTCCAACACATCTAAGTCCATCACTATTCTTCTGGATATATAAGAGGAAATGAGTTTGATAGGAGGAACATTTGGGAAGATGCTGTCTTTTCTTGTCTTTTCACTAAGTAGGTCCTGTCCATACGGAGCCAGGTATAAAGTTGGATTACACAGGTCTTCCTTCAAGAAAGATCTTCCTAAAGCTATGATGAGTGTGATGACTGTTAGCCACAAACTGAAGCACCTTTGGAATATACTACATTTGAGCCAAGGACATGCTCTTGTCAGGAAGCTCCTAGAGATAACCGAGCATGGTCAGGCTATTAAGACCTGGTCATTTCGACGAAACTTCTGACTGCTGTTAATGACAGTTTTGCTTTCTTGCTCCACACATAGGTGGCCAAACATTCACATGTGTTCCTTCTCATTAAATTTCCTGTGCTCCCAATTCTATTTCAGTGCCTCTGTCTCATGAATGTCACCCATAGGAGGCATTTTCCCCCTAGCATTTCAGAGGGAGTGTTGAGAGTTGAGAAGGCCATCCTGCATGCATGGTGTATTAGTCTATTTGGGCTTCCATTAAAAAAAAAATACCATAGACCAGGCAGCTTATAAACAACAGACATTTGTCATAGTTCTGTAGGTGGGAAGTCTAAGATCCAGGAACCAGCAGATTCTGTGTCTTGTCTGGTGAGGGCCTTCTTGGAGAACCATGTTTTCACTCCAACCTCACATGGAGACAGAAGTTGCAAGAGTTTCTCTAAGGTCTCTTTTATGAAGGCCCTACTACCATTCATGAGGGCTCCACCCCTATATCCCAGTCACTTCCCAGAGGTCCCATCTACTAATGTCATAACCTTGAGGATGAGAATTTCAACATATGGATTTTGGGGAATACAAACATTCAGATCATAATACATAGTAAGTAGAAGGGATTTTCATGGGGAACATGGTGTATGTCCACTGACAAAATAGAAAGCCTTCAAATCTCCTAGGATTCAAGTGGATTCAAGGAAGTCACTCAGGCTTTTCGTGTCTTTTTTTTTTTGAGTTGGATTCTCACTCTGTCACCCAGACTGGAGTGCAGTGGCCGCTCATGGCCACTGCAGCCTCAACCTGCTGGGCTCCGACGATCCTTCCGCCTCAGCTTTCCGAGTAGCCGGAACTACAGGCACGCGCTACCACGCCCGGCTGATTTTTGATTTATTGTAGACATGAGGTCTTGCTACGTTGCCCAGGCGGGTCTCAAACCCGTGGGCCCAGGCCACCCACTCACCTCAGCCTCCCAAAGGCGTGGGATTACAGGCTGAGCCACCGAGCCCGGCGGCTTTTCATGTCTTATAGAAGATCTTAGTTAAAGAGAACTGGCTGCCAGAGGCCAGAGAATTTCAACTTAAATATGTCAGAAATGTATGTTTACATGCAAAAGCTGAATAGGAAGGTGGTCATAAATAGTAAATTAGGGACTTCTGGACCCATTCCAGGGAAAGGTACTTAGAAGATCCCCAGCATAACGTCACTTGAGGAATTAATGTTTTCAGATGACAAAAAAAAAAATGCAGCATTTGGGCTTCTGCTACATTTAGAAGATAACTTCTGAAGAATACAACTATTTTATGAAGGTAAAATCTATCCAACTTCTCATACCTCCTTCTCCTACTCCAACCCTGGAGGAGAAGTAGACTGTCAGTGGATGGTAAAGGACCAGTGAAGAGTAAGCTGAAGAAACCGTTTACATCTCTTTTTGACCCTATGGTATCTTTCTGAACCTTTTGCTTGCCCATCTGTAAAAGCGAAGAATTTTAAGTTGCATGAGAAACTGATGCTTGTGTTATTATTTTAATACCTTAAAGTGACCCTCCCAAAATGTAAACTTATTGAGAATTAATCAAAAGGACTAAAATAATAATTCAGTAGAGCATGTTTTAAAAGTCCACTTTAAACTAATTAAATAAATAATATAAATTTGTTTTATGTTCATCTAATAAGCTGAATATGTATGGGCATGACAAATGCACTAAAAATTTGCAAATAAAACAAATGAGGAATATTCAAAATACTATAATGAAACTAAGATGCAGCCATAGCTCATATTTGTGTCAATTCTTCACTTATTTTCAATAAACTAATAATTGTGCTACATTGTATATTCAGTTTAATATCCTACATTTTGCCTAATACTTTATAATAAGAAATTCCTACACAATTAGATTATATTTGTAATGATTATTTTTAATAGTGAATTATTATGCTATACTGATAAATAATGCTATATCTTAGCAGATCATATGGTTGCTTTTGAATATTTAGATTACTTCATATTTTTCCAAAATAAATAATCATGAACAAAATATTTTTAGTTAGAACCTAATAAAAACGTATTTTGAGTTATTTGCATACATTGCCAGAATATTTTTCAAATTCTTATTTCAAATATGAAAATTTCTGTTACTTTCATAAAAATTAAATCACCTGACACTATTATAAGCAGTGTGTATATGTTCATATTATTGTATCATTAATGACATTTCACTCTTGAGAAATACTAAAGGTCTAGTTAGATTTCACTCTGAGAAGAAAAGAGAATGTCTCTTAATTTGTAGTCAAATCTGGAATAAACTTACTGTTGTAGGCTGTTTGTACCCCCCAAAATTAATATGTTGTAACCTAATCTCCAATACGATGGTATTAGGGGTAGGGGCTTTGAGAGGTGATTAGGAGAGTAGAGCCTCTTGAAGAGGAGCATTGCCCCTACAAGAGAATTCCCAGAAAGGTTCTTAATCTCTTTCTCCATGAGAGATTATGAATCAGGAGCCACGTCTTTACCAGTCAGGGAATCTGCCAGCACCTTGATCTTGGAAATTTCAGTCTCCAGACTGTGAGAAATAAATTTTCTGTCGTTTTAAGGTCACCCAGTCAACTGTAATTTGTTATATTAGCACGAACAACCTAAGACACTTATGATATAGGAAAAAATTAATTTTCTCCCATTTAAAGATCTATAAACATCTGTGCGGTGGTAGAAACTGCAATCTTCACTTTTCAAAAAACTCATCTTCTGATCCTAGTCCCAAATTGTGTTTTCACATAATATATAACTGATATGTACCATTAGATTTCAAACTTCTCAGAGTAACCTTGATTATCTTTAGTAAAACAAAGTTATCTTTCATAGACAGAGGAATAAGATGGTATCATAGTGTTCTCATACAGATATAAAGTTTACAAATAATGTGCTAGAGCTTTAAGCTAAATATCTAGTGTTTGTAAGTATCAGTATAGCTTAGAGTCAGCATTGTTTTTCCTCTCTTTCTTTTTTTTTGAGTTGGAGTCTCACTCTGTCGCCCAGTTTGGAGTGCAGTGGCCGCTCCCAGCCACTGCAGCCTCGACCTACTGGGCTCCGGCGACTCTTCCGCCTCAGCCTTCCAAGTAGCCGAATTACAGGTGCGTGCTACCACACCCAGCTAATTTTTTTGATTTATTGTAGAGATGAGGTCTCACCTGCCCAGGCAGGTCTCGAACCTGAGGGCTCAGGCAATTCACTCACCTCAGCCTCCCAAAGGCGCGGGATTATAGGCTGAGCCACCGAGCCCGGCTTTTCGTCTCTTTCTAATGTTTAGCTGTTCTTCACATTTTACTCATAAAAATATTTTACAAGAATGTGTGAAATCAGTTCTGGTTTTAGGATATCTGAAGGGCACAGAGAACAGTCAGAAGGGCGTCCCCAAGATGGCGCTGCCACCCTAGACAACAAAGACCCTAGGTTTCGGCTTCTTCACGCACGGTTCCCCTAGCGCACATTCAATCATTTTCCATAATGTAGCTAGGCTTGTTGTATGTCCAATGGGCCTACAACACAGCGTCTGCTCACCCTGCTCCCAGGTCGCTCCTCCAATAAAACCTAGCGCTGCCCCTTCTGCCACCGTCAGGCTAATAAACACAGCCCTCTCCCTGCATAGCTCTCTCTCTCTCTCCCCCTCTCTCCCCCTCTCTCTTTCTCTCACTCTCTCCCCCTCTCTCTTTCTCTCGCTCTCTCCCCCTCTCTCTTTCTCTTGCTCTCCCCCCCTCTCTCTTGCTCCCTCTCCCCATCTCTCTCTCTCTCTCTCTCTCTTTCTCTCTCTCCCTCCCCAACCCCGTGGCCATAAACCCTTTCCCTTTTTCCCCATAGCTGCTTTAATAAATCTCTTGGTGTATAACAGGTGTGGAATTGTCACTGGCGCCAAAGTCCTTTCATTGGTGCCGTGACTCAGATCAGGTGCTCCCTCACCTCTCTGTGGGTGTATTCCCGTAGGCAGGATCCCCGACCCGGCGCTTGTGGCCACTCCAGCCCTCGTGGACCTTCCCCACTGTTTTGAACACGTAAGCTGCATCCACCAGCAGTCGTTGGATAGGTGAGCTCCCCACAGAAGCTTAAAACTTGCCTGGGACCACCAGGGGGAAACTGACCATTGATCATTCGGCAGTCCTTCCGGCCCCTGGGCAAGGGGGAACTCACCCCGCCTCGGCTTTCATCGCCACAGCAGACCCTGAAGGCTTCCTCTTCTCCTTTATCTCTCTCAAACCCTGAAAACTCTCACAGCTGCCAGGTTGCAGCTAACGGCCTTCTCTTCTCCTTTATCTCTCTCAAACACTCTCAAAGACTCCCACAGTTGCCAGGCTGCAGCTAAAGGCTTTCTCTTCTTCTTTCTCTCTCCCCCGCCAAGGGTTCCCATGCTGTTGGGCTGCAGCGGGCCCCAGGAGTCCCACGTCTGCTAACCCACAGCGGTTTCTCTCTCTCTCCACCCCCCTCTTAAGTGTCCCCATGGCCGTCGGGCTGCAGCAGGCCCCAGGAGTCCAACGTCTGCTAACCCACAGCAGTTTCTCTCTCTCCCCCCACTTAAGGGTTCCCATGGCCATCAGGCTGCAGCGGACCCCAGGGGTCCCACGTCTGCTAGCCCACAGCAGATTCCGGAGGGCTCCCATGTCTGTCAGGCAATAGCGAACCTTGGAGGTCCTCAAGTCTATTGCCCCACAAAAACTCTGTTCGACCAGCAGGAATTGCGAATACACTTCTTACCCGCCGCTAGGTCAAGTGCTCTCTGTCTGTTCTGAAAATTCCTACCGCTAGGTGCCTTGACCCCTCAGTTCTCCAGGAGAACCCTGGTTGTGCCAAACCCTGTGTGATGACAGGCTTTGCCAAAGCCACACTTCTTGAGCAGTCGACTCTTCCTGGGAATGCCCCATTTAGGCCACCTGTCCCACCATGGGAGGCTCATCATCCCTGCTGTCCGATTCCCCCTTAAATGCCTCTTAAACAATCTCACTACACTTTCTCTCTCCCCTGATATCAAACCCAAACATCTAATTCACTTCTGCACACAGGACTGGCCTACGTATCCCTTAGACAACCAAAATCAGTGGCCCCCTCAGGGGTCCCTAAATCCCGATATTATTTGGGACTTATACAATTTCTGTGAGCATTCAAAATGGTGGGTAGAGATTCCCTACGTTCAGTCCTTTTCTCTCCTCCATGAACATCCCTGCCTTTGCCTCCACTGTAATCCCTCCAGCCTCCATCCCCCACTCATGCTGGCATTTGCTGCCTCCTCCACAGCTTCCCTCCCTCCACAGGTTCCATGCCTCCTCCTCCAACACCCCTTTTCCCCCACTGCAAACACTGTAAGTCCCCTCCCTCCAGGTGCACGTCCCCTTCTCTATCTCAGACCTCTCACAAATAAAAAAAAGTCTTAGATCATACACAACTAATCCTGCCACCTCCCTCCTCTATTTCTAGCTTCAACCCAGCAGATAAACCTCCTATAGTCTGCTTTTGCTATTCCATTCTCCATCGGTTTCTACTCCTTCTCACCCTTCACCTTTATCTGGAAAAGAAGGTCTGACATCTATGGCCGTGACACCTAACCCTGACCTTCAGTCTTTCTCTTTTACCTTCAGAAAAGGGGCCAGTGCCAAAGGCCAGGGTGCTTGACCCCAACCTCCACCCTTTCCCACCCCCCTCCCCTCACTGCTTGTTTTAACCCCCTGGTGGGCAGCCCTACAAGCTGAAAACAAGTCACCACCCCCCACATGTACTTAAAAAACCCATTCAACTTTCCACTTTGGCTTAATAGGTCTCTTCTCAAGGGGGTGGCTGGGACAAAAGGATATTAAAAAAATTCTTTTTTGTTGTCTTCTTATGAAAAATTTCTCTCAATTTTGTATCTAAACGGGACCATATCAACCTTCTTCCCAGACAAAAGTAAAGAGATCATGTAAATAAATCCTGTTAGCTAACTAAAAAAAAGGGTGTTAATAAACAGGCTAACTAGGACAGAATAAAAGAGGTTTTTCAAAGACCAGATAAAAATCCAACAATGTTTCTAAGTCGCCTCTCTGAGACATTGCAGCAATTTACTAATATTAATTTAAACTCTGAAAGGACAAATCTTTTGGCTATGTATTTTATCTCCCAGTCAACACCAGATATTGGGCCCACAAACCCAAAAATAAAAAAGGGCCCAAAAACCCCCTCAATTAAAGATTAGACACACCCTTTTTAAAATTTTTAACAGCCAAGGGAGGGGAATACGGGGCACCAACATAAAGGGGAAGCACTTGAGCTTTTATCTACCACTTTAGCAGAAAAGGCCACCACTGATAATCTTCCACCCCAGATGGCCAATAGCAGAAGGAGTACACAGCCCCCTTCCCTGGTTTGTTTCCAATGCTGTCAAAATAGACATATGACCAAAGACTGTTAAGCCCTGCCCACCAGCAAAACCCTGTCCCAAATGCAAACAGCATAGACATAGGGCTCATGATTACCTCATTCACCCAGAAGGAAGAGAGCACATGGCCCAGAGGCTTGCTGTGATTAAGGGACACCAGACATCTTACACGATCTCCGAAGGGGATCTCTTGGACTTGCTCCTCAGTTTGACTCGCCCTAACTTGGTACCCCCAAATGTTTTTCGGAAAAACTATAAACCAACCGAGCCTAGGGGGAAATATCAGTATCAGGCGGGGTTTATATCATTTGCTATTAATACGGGGGCTACATGCTCAGCTCTACTTAAATTCCTGGTCCACCCCTTTCCCTTCACCCCTTTTGGTTGTGGGGGTACAGGACTTTTATATCCAGGCCCCTCACTACGCCATTATTTCCATTGTTCGGGGAAATGAAATTTTTCCCAACTCCCCTCCGTTTTTATGCCAACATGTCCAGCTCCATTATTGGAAAGTGACATTATGACAAAAATTAAAGCTCATATTATTCTTTACCCTGAGCCATCACCACTGTGCTTCTTGGGTGCCTTTGTATAACTTTGGATTACCCTAATAGTTCTATTTTTAAATTCTATCTAAGCCCTTCCACTGCATATAAAACTTATTGCTTTGGTTAGAGCTCAAAGGGTTTAAAAAAAAAGTTAAAAAGTTGTTGGTGTAAGGTATATTTTTAGTAAGAAAGGCTAAAAAAACCATAAATAATTATATAAAAAACAATCTTGTATGGTACATTTTTGTCTATAATAAAATGACTGGTTAAAAAAAGTATAGAACAAAAATAGAAGGCTTAAGCATGTCAAAAAAATGGTATGAGTTTATTAAACATGGTAGGAGAAAGTTTGTGAAAAGAAATAAAAGAAATTCTGCAAACACTCAAGGCTACAAAAAAGGTTCTATAAATTTACCATTAATATCAATTACACCAATGCTAGGTCTACATGCTACTCAAAGACCAAAACATGAGCTTCTTAATTAACAATCTCCAAGAAAATTTTCTCCTTTAAACAACAGAGGGAAAAAAAAAAGAAACAAAATTCAATTAGCCCTCCCCCCACTGTCTTTGTTACAAAAGAGCGAGATTTTTTTCTTTTCAAAATCGTTAGACTGTCATTTTGGCTAAATAAATAACTTTTATAATAACTACTGTAAATTTTGTGTTATAACATGCTTTTAAAAACTTTGGTACTTAAACTCTTCAAGTTTTTAAATTTCAGTCTTTTGGGGTGAGATAAGCAGCAAACCCCAAAAAAACCACATCTCCCCCACCCCCTTCAAAATTTTGCCAAAAAGGTCAGGTAAATTAATTTCACTAACAACCCCTGCAAAATTGCCAACAAATTTTTAAAATCCCCTTCCAGGCACAAGAATTACTATCCAACATAGGATGAGTGGAAAGAAAAACCCCGGGGCTTCACTCTCTAACATATCAATTGTTGTAAAAGTATATTTTGACATATTATAAAAACAAAGGAAACTGTTTTCTCTTGCCAATGTTTACCTTTTTTAAAATTTTCATTTTAAGCTAATTAAAATAAATACATGTCTCTAATGTTTTCAATCTTTCTTCAGACTTTCTATCAAAAATGGCTATATTTTTCCCTTTTTAAAATACAACTATAGATAATTTACAAAAAATTTTCAGTTTATGTTAACGAAATAAAACAATTTACAGAACTTTCACTTTTCCAACATTGTTTTTTGGGGCAGTAACTCTTTTCATCATCGTTTACTTAATAATCTTTGCCTATGTCTTACTTTATGTTTTCTTAGATCCAAATAGCATTTGCTTTAAAGGGTTTTGCCATTTCCTGTTCATGCCCTTAAAAATTTAAAAAGTAGAGACATCGCTACAGCCCCAAACTCAGCAGAAAGTAATACAAAAAAATGATCTTTGCCCCATTTCCCAAAATTATAAAAATATTTTCCCCCAAACAGGAGTAAAAAATAAAAGGTACCTATAAAAACCTACAAAAAACTTAGCTTATTCTTATCTTTTTGGGCCCCAGTGTAGCGGTTTTTAAAAAATATTCAGACATTCTACTGAAAGACAAACAGCCCTATCCCCTCCCCCCTAGACAAATCTTCAATACAAGATCAAGCACTCATTCCTTTTTGATACTGCCCCAATGTCCCGCATCTTATTTGGGCAGGGACATTCTAGCCAAAATTTCCCGGCGTCCATCACCTTTAATCCAAGTACAGCCCCTTTAAAAACCCCATTTTCGGCCCCCCTAACTACTAACGAATTCCCCCAAATGGCTCACTTCCTTTTTTACCCCTTTTATAAATAGATCCTCAGGTATGGGGCATAAACTCCCCCCCCTTCTTGCCCGAAAGCCCCCAACCCCTCCAAATCCAAAAACCAAACAAACATCTGGATTTTAGCACAAAAAAACTGTAACCCTTTGGGCCCCTTTTCCCTTTTTTGGCTTAATTTCCACCTCCTTACTATATTACTTACTTGGCAACACCTACAAATCGGCCATCCCCAGCCCCAAACCTTGTTGGCTATTACATACCTCCCATTATAACTAGCTTCATTCTTTTTAAGTGTCTTTTTTGAAAATTCACCCCTTACAGCACTATGTTCATCAACCTAACCCGCCTTCCCCTATTAATTTTAATCCACCTCAATGGTAAAACAACTCCACCCGTCCCACCATTTCGCTGGAGGTTTTTTATAAAAGAGTCCTGGACTTCTAAGGACCACTCATATACCCAACATCTGGCCACAGTGGACTACCAGCCATATGGTTGCCAGTCTCAAGTTTCTATCCCCATCTCTCTCTCTCTTCCATGCCTCGTAAAAAAAAAAAAAAAAAAAAACCTAAACATCCTCAATCATCTAAGTGATCAATTAAAATGGTGCTGCCAACAGCTAGACTCTTCTCCTTTCACCTGGTTACAACAGCCTCTTGTCATCTGGCTGGCCCCACTCCTAGGCCCTATCATTCTAATTTACGTTTTTTAATAACTCCATATATCTTTAAATTTCTCCAACAAACGCTTAAATAAACTCTCAAATCAAAACCTCAACCTCCTATTATTCAATAGTTATCAACCTGTCCCCAATTTAAAGGGGTCAACACCTTTTTCCCCAAACATCACTTAACTTTTTTTTTTAGCTATGTTCTCTTCCAGGTTCTCTATTTACCTCCACAGTCTACTCCAAAACAGCTGGTTACTACCGCCCTCAGCCCACTGGGGGGATTGGCCGGAACAAGTCTCCATTCTACATTTACAAAAAAAACTTTCATGGAACTCTCGCCTTCCAAAAAAACTTTTACCTTTAGTGCCTACCTTGGATCCATTTTTGGCTGGTTCTGTGCCCTTCCCCCCCCTCAAAACCCCCCCAACGCCCACATCCAGAGGAAGCAGCCAGAAAGAGTAACGACGCCCCTCTCCCAAATAAAAAGAAAAGGTGGGAATGAAGGGGACAGAGAACAGTCAGAAGGGCGTCCCCAAGATGGCACTGCCACCCTAGACAACAAAGGCCCTAGGTTTTTGGCTTCTTCACGCAGGTTTTCCCCCAGGCCCCATCCAATCATTTTCCATAATGTAGCTAGCCTTGTTGTATGTCCAATTGGGGCCCACAAATGGCGTCTGCCCACCCTGCTCCCAGGCCGCTCCTCCAATAATACCTAGCGCTGCCCCTTCTGGCCACTGTCAGGCTAATAAATACAGTCCTCTCCTCTCCCTGCATAGCTCTCTCTCTCTCTCTCACCCTCTCTCCCCCTCTCTCTTTCTCTCACTCTCTCCCCCTCTCTCTCTCTCCCCATCTCTCTCTCTCTCTCTCTCCTTCTCTCTCTCCCTCCCCAACCCCGTGGCGATAGACCCTTTCCTTTTTTTCCCCCGTAGCCGCCCCCTTTAAAAAATCTCTTGGTTTGGTAACGGGTGTGGAGTTGTCACTGGCACCGAAGTCCTTTCAATATCTAATTTGGTCATTATAAAAATTAGAATTTCAGTTATCTTCTTTAGCTAAGTCACTCTGCAAATCAGAATGAACTCCTTGTAATTTCAACTTGAGATTGATGAAAATGTAATTTAGTTTTCAATAAATGAAAAGGAATCTGATAAAAGAAAGGAAAAATCGGCAAAAACAAAATGAATAAATCTCATTAGGTTTTTTTGTTAAATCTTGTACCTAGAAATCTTATTTTCCAGCATCAATCGAACAACTGTGGTTTTTTTTGCCATGAATTTAGCTCTCTTTTACCCCCTCAAGTTTTAAGAATAGACAATAAAGTGCACCATGTAGGCTTCAAGCTGTAATTTCCATTGAAATTGTTGAAGCCATAAATTGCAAGTAGGAAACGAAAGATGAAATTACAACCTTTCTAATACCCAACCAAGTACTCTTTATTTTTATATAATGGATGTTTCCGCCAACTCCACAACACCAAAGTTGCGCACGATTGCCATTAAAAATAACTTTCTTCTTTGTTTATATAAGAAAAAGGCAAGAACAACTGCTGAGTTTAAAACTGCTGCTACTTTCAAAAAAATTGCTTTAGATAGAAATATATTTTTTAATATTGAAATTTTAAAAATCAATAATAAATAAAACACACAAAAAATTAAAGAAACATATGCTTACTTACCATACATGAGATGGTGTAAGTGGATGTCGCTTAATTGTTTTTTGTTTCTGAAAATTCTTATAATGACAGTGAAGATGAAATAAAAAGATAACAACTGTGAATGGTTTAAAAGTTTATTTCTTAAAGAAACTACTTTATTCCTTTTATATTAGTTCTGATATAAATATCATATGCTCCCTAAAGATCAAGCTACTTTAAAGTCATGATTTCAGAAAATGTTTATGAAACACAATATCAATATTCTATCAGTCAAAATTATAGGTTCTATTTAATATGCTAACAAGTAACCTCTAAAACTAAACTACAAAAAGAAGATTAAAGATAAAAGTACTTCAATCACTCAAGTAGATATTATAATTACACTTTGGGAATAGATAAGCTGATCAAAGGACACATGATAGTGTAGGAAAACAGCACATTGGAGAATACTCATTTCTGAGAGTCTGAAAAGGTAGAGACAGACCCCAAAATAATCATGCTAAAATAGAATACAATATATGATACAGAGAAGGGGTATACAACATTTTGTTGGGATTCATGAGTATTCACCTAAGATAAATGAAAAGCATATATCCATACAAAGACCTGTATGTGAATATTATTAGCAAAATTATTCATATTAGTGGAAAGAACGTAAGTGCCCATCAATCAGTGAATGGATAAGAACAATGTCCATACAATGGAATACTGCTCAGTAATTTAAAAAACAGAGTATGATACATGTTCCTACATGGATAAACCTCAAAAACATTACATAATTGAAATAATTCAGTCATAAAGGACAATACATTGTATAAATCAAATCAACTCATATAAAATATCCAGAAAAGGTAAGTGTATATCTAGAGAAAGTATTATAGATTAATGGTTACATAAAACCAGAAGAGGGGACAAGAAATAGGTGCTATTTTTTTTGAGTGACAGAAATGTTCTAAAACTGGATTATGATGTTGCTTGTGCAACTCCCAGAGTCTACTAAAAATAGTCAAATCATTAAATATTAACAATAAGTCAATATTGCAATATGTATGTGATAATCAACAAAGTAGAAAAAAATTTGTCAGGGGTTCAAAAGAGACACAGATTAGTTGTTATAGGATGGACTCGTGGAAAAGGAGTTATCTTAAAGACATTTCAAAGCATAGGTATAATTTTATTTTATAATTTGTTTATGGTATCTGTCTTTTTACAAAAGGAAAGGTAACCTAAGTAAAAGTTAGGTTTAAAATTTGAATTAAATATTAATACAATATGGAAGATACTCATCTAATTATAACAGGTGAAACAAATAAGTACTAAAAGTATCTAAGCTTTAGTTACAAAGCTTTGCCTTGTGTAACAGGTCCCTAGGCACAATACTAGAAAATCACAAGGTTGTATGATTTTCAATGTCTAGGCAGGGCAGATCTTAGTTATGTGAAGTTGCACAAGTCGGGGAGAGGGTTTGTGTGACGACGTTCAAACAAAAGCAGAGAAGCTAGAATGTATATGCATAGGAGAAGGTCAGCCAGAGTTAACCGAGTTCTCTATGATGTTTTATTCTAAATGCTTTCCATGTCTTATATCACTTAATCCCCATAGCAACTCTAGTGCTGTCATCATAGTTATTTTGCAAATGAAGCAACTGATATAACAACTGTTTATGCAGCCCTCAAATCCACAGAGCGGATATGTGTGAAAGCTGAAACTTCCACACAGGCAAACACCCCAGTGCTACTCACCTCATTATTTGGCATCCCCACTTCCTGCATTTGGCTAATTAACATCCTCATCCAAGTGTAAGATCACTGATAATCTCCAAAATAAGTTCAATGCCTTGTGCAGGCAGATTTTATTGATCGCATCCACATTGTCTTGATCAACCTGCCATGATTTTCAGTATTTATCTACATTGACCTCCTAGCTGAGACTTCCACTCTGTACTGCCAGCCTCCTGTCACCTCTGCTTGAAGTCTGGCCCCAACCAAGGCCCAAACCCCATCATTAATGTCTATTTACCTAAATTTACTGAGAGCAGTTAATGATATTAGTTGAAGTTTGCAAGTAAAGGACAATTTCCATTAAAGAAAGTTGGTTTAGATGAGTTCTTTCACATTTTAACTCAGACACTTGGAAGCTCATAACTATAACTTGATTTTTGTGGATGGTTTAATTAGCAGTAGTTTTGCCCTTTATATAGCACTTTCAAATAGTGTTACTAGAGTTCTTTAAGGTCAGTCATTTTTATTACGGTCGTTTGTCCTGCCTCCCCAAATCAGAACATTAATCTGCTCTTTCCTCTGGCAGGAGCACTGTAAAACACTTTGTTAGAATTTCTGTGTTTCTTTTTAAACTTCATGAGAAAAAGTATTTTAAAACAGGAATAAAATATGACAGATTAAACATAGTTGCTTATCTTGGCTCCTCTGAGAAACTACCCTAAATGACAAAAGATTAAAAGGAATTTTAAAACGCAGAAACATACAAGCCAAAAAGAAAAGAAAATCTGACAACAGCAAATGAGAGACATCAACAATTTTATGAGGGTGGAACTCAGAAGTAAGAATGTTATAGGCTTAATAGACAATAATAAATTGAAAGCAAAGATTTGGCAGAAGCATGTTGATTCTCCCCCCCAAAAAATCATGGAAAAGCTGTAGATTTGGATGACTAAGTATATGTAAAAGTGTTTCACAAAGCTCAAAGCTGTGTAATGATCTACCCCTTGACTCTCTACAACACAAAGATTTCTGAAGCTAAGTGAACACCTCAGAAGCCCTGCCAGAGAATACCAGAAGTATTTTTTGTAGAGAAATAAAAATTAGGAGGATGAAAACAAAAACTTGGGACATCTAGCACAAAAGATCAGTGATCAGAACAAAAAAGAAAGGGGAGAGTGCATTAATCAACCTGAGTGGTGAGTTGTTCTTTTAAACAATGTCTGTTCTCAGTTGGAGAACTCCAAGCAGAGATAACTGAAGGATTTTTTTTTTTTTTCTGGAAAGATGGAAATGTTCCCTACAGCTCTAACCCACACTCAAGTTTAAAAAGATGTCAGACTTTTGGAAGATTTGCGAAGAACACAACAACTTTTTTTTTTTTTTTTGAGTTGGAATCTCACTCTGTCACCCAGACTGGAGTGCAGTGGCCGCTCCCGGCCACTGCAGCCTTGACCTGCTGGGCTCTGGCGATACTTCCGCCTCAGCCTTCCAAGTAGCTGGAACTACAGGCGCGTGATATCACGCCAGGCTAATTTTTCGATTTATTGTAGAGATGAGGTCTCACCAAGTTGCCCAGGTGGGTCTCAAACCCACGAGCTCAGGCAATTCACTCACCTTGGCCTCCCAAAGCGCTGGATTGCAGGCTGAGCCACCGAGTCCGGCTAACACAACAACTTATATGTGTTTTATCTTGCAGTATAGCCAAAATGCTTTCACACAAATATTAAATAGCTGTTTAGTGAATCTCTCTTAAATGTAATGGATAGCTAAAATCATGAGAGTCATTTGCAGAAAGCCTCCAAAACAGCAGAGATGTAAATAAATATTAAAATTTCAGAGAAACTCAGGACTCAGGAAGGATAAGAAAATTAAATATATATATATGTATATATATATATATACATATATATATATATATTCAATGCCATTTAAAAAAGTGTTACTAAAAGAACACACAAACAATATTACAAATCACATGCTTATAAATAAAAAATCTCCTATAAATGTATACAAAAATAGAAACAATAGGAAAGAGAAAAAGGTTGATAATTAAAGGATCTATGTAGAAAGTCCAGGGTTTCACTAATAGGAATTTTTTTTTTTTTAGTTGGAGTCTCACTCTGTCTCCCAGACTGGAGTGCAGTGTCCGCTCCCGGCCACCGCAGCCTCGACCTGCTGGGCTCCGGCGATCCTTCCGCCTCAGCCTTCCGAGTGACCGGAATTACAGGCGCGTGCTACTACGCCCGGCTGATTTTTTTTTTTTTGATTTATTGTAGAGATGAGGTCTCGCTGCCCAGGCGGGTCTCGAACCCGCGGGCTCAGGCAATCCACTCACCTCAGCCTCCCAAAGGCGCGGGATTACAGGCTGAGCCACCGAGCCCGGCTAGGAATTTTAGCTGTATAAGTAAATTCCAAGGACTGAAGGACGCTAGTCTTTATATTGTGAAGATCCAACAAGTGGTAATGAGAGATATTTCCTCAAAAATGCACTATACTGTGAAATGTAAGAATATAAATACTTTTAAATGGAAGCAAGAGCTTCAAGTATGGGAAAGGGATTAGGAATAAGTCTCAAAAAAAGTGATGTCATTCAGAATGACATTCAACTTCTGAAAAACAAGACTGGAAGAGAGAGTAGTAGATTGAATTCCTTTAAAATTCAGAGGGGAAATACTGTACAACCTAAACTGTGAATAAAGTGCACTAGTGCCAAAAAAATTTTTGGACATAAAGCATCTTTTAAAATCTTTACTCCATTTGGGAGGCTGAGGCAAGTGGATTGCCTTAGCCCACGGGTTCGAATCCAACCCAGGCAACTTGGCGAGAACTCGTCTCTACAATAAATCAAAAAAATTAGCTGGTTGTGGTAGCGCACACCTGTAGATCCAGCTACTTGGAAGGTTGAGGTGGAAGGATCGACAGAACCCAGCAGGTTGAGACTGGGGTGACCGGGAGTGTGGCACTGCACTCCAGTCCGGGCCACTCCAACTAAAAAATAAATAAATAAATAAACAAACAAATAAATAAATAAATAAAATCTTTATTCCAGTGTGTCCTTTTTTAGAAAGATAATCGAGATTCTGATTCTGCAAAATGAAGTCAAACTAAGAAAAAAGAAGTCGGGTTATTCAGGAAACAAAATCCAACACAGGAGGCTAGAGCAGGAAGATGGGGTGTGTAGAAGAATAATTGTTAGTTAACATAATAATGAGGACTACATTGTCAATTTAACCAAAGATTATAATAGTAATGCAGTGAGAGAATATGGAAAAGAGGACTAGTGCCTTGTTATGAAGCAGGTGGAAGAGAGCTGAATTATCAGCTACCAAAAAGACCAACACTAGATCATGCCCAGACTTGACAAATCAAGAAATAACTGTATAGGTATTTAAGGAATGGAGGTAAATGTTAGAGAAACTTCTAGAAGAACTGAGTTCCTTTGGGGTACCTGAATTTGAATAACATGGGAGATTGATTACATGAGTTATTTTATTACATAGTTAACAATGCTGTTTAATTTTCCTTTACATCATATATATTATTTTCTTTGATATAAATGAAATAAATTTCTTTGATATTAATAAAATTACGATATGAATTATTTCTTTGTTGGCCATATCACAGGTAAATGATAAATTCACCATATGATTACCTCTCTCCATTAGCTTTTGTGGTAAAACATACAAACCAATAACAACAATGCAAAATTATCCAAGGGAAAATTAATCTAATGCTGCAAGAATTAATACTATTTCATTAAAATTAGTCAGATAAATTTGGGAGAATGAGAATAAAATTACTATGATTTAATTATACAATCTATATTCTAATAATAATATGATTTTAAAATTATGTAAAGCTATTCAGCTAAACAAATATATATGTATATTTCATTGGAGGAGCTTCATAAATCACATATATGATATGTCATATATATGAATATTTTATTGTTAATAAAGACTTTCTGAAGTGATTTGGGATGACAACTTATCATGATACTATAAGAACACAAAGATTGAACTCAGAGAGGCCGAGGGGTCTATCAAATGTAGTCAAAAGGTCAGTACATAAATCAACAGTTGTATCAGTTATATCTAGGTCTTTCTATTGATATCAGATTCACTGATCTTATACCTTAATCCCAAAATGGAAAAATTAATTTATCTAATTTATAAAAGAAAATGGTTAAAATATAAAGGATGTGGCATAACTTGCTTTAAAATTTATTACTATTATTTGTTCTTTTGATCTTGTAAAAAATCAGATCTACAGAAAGAATTTCAAGCTTTTATCATGCTGATGATAAATATATAGGCCTTATACATTATCAATTTCATATTGTTTATAAGTTATACAACTTAAATTCCTATTAGTGAAACACTGGACTTTCTAAGAAGTATTATTTTGTATTTGGCATCATCACATAGTTACAGTTAATAAATGTTGAAGATGCATGGGATGATTTTGTTGGTGTATATGATAAATTGATGTAATATTTGTTTTGTTGGGAAAGGAGTTATTTAAAAAACTCTGAAACAGGTCTTTATTCCTTTCTGTCTTTTTCCTGAAACTTTTAGTCACCACGATCATCAACCATTCTGCAATTACACACACACACACACACACACACACACACACACACACACACACAATATCAGTTACAGATTAAAGCATGAAAAAGACAAAATTATCACTTCTTTCCACTCTTTGTGCTACATTCCAATGATGTTTCAAACTTTTCTGTGTGCTTGTGTGTCAAGAGGCTTAACTAAAGTATTTGTTACATAAATTTTTTTGTGATTAATCCGACAATCCCACTAAATACTAGCTAAATATATTTTATGTTTGAATGGAAAATAGGTGATAGTCACACATAATATAAACAGAAAACTTAATTGCTGTTTTTATTCATACAATTTGTATGTTTATTATGTATACATATATGTGCATTTTTGTATATATATGTGTATGTATAAATACATGTATACACACATATATCTCTTGTGTTGGATTTTGTTTCCTGAATAAGTTATCTTCTTGTTTCTTGGCTTGATTTCATTTTGCATATATATATGAACAAGATTAAGAATTCAGCTGGGTGGGGAGAAAAAGAATTCAGCTAAGCAAATTTTAAAACATTAAGATTATTACCTGAAACTTTTGTAGTAGTACTACATAATAATGATAATCATAACACAAAGAAAGGTTTTCATTGAGCACTTACAAAGCATCAGGGATTATTTCAGATTTTAGATGCATTAACATTTTATAGCCTCAGGGATTGTTACTATTATAAATAAGAACCTTAATAGCAGTCGTATAGTAAATTCCAGAGTTGAAACTTTTATCTGAAAGACAAAATACTCCAGTATCTAATCAACATATTGATATATGGAGGGAGCAAATGAACGAAATTATCTTTTGTAGTACAGGCTTCCCCTGCTAGGTAAGTTTTCTAAGGATCCATCAACATCAGTGGACCAGTTAGCATTGTTGTGAGATGCTACATTTGATTTCAGTAATTTTTTGTTTGGAGATGCTTTCAACGCATTTGCCCATTTCATGATGAGTGATTTAGAAGCACACCTGCCCACACTGCACTGAGTGTTCAGCATTCTTTACCAAAATATGGCATGTGTGCCCTAACCTCCCTATTTACCTGATCTCCACTCAGACAACATTTTTTTTGTTACCCTGGATTAAAATCCTCAAAGGGAAATGTTTTTCCCACGTGGAAGAGGTGGAACAAAAAATGACAGAAGCACTGACAGGCTAAATATATTTTATGTTTGAATGGAAAATAGGTGATGGTCACACATAATATAAAGAGAAAACTTAATTGCTGTTTTTATGCATACTTGTGTTTATTATGTATACATATATGTGCATTTTTGTATATATATGTGTATGTATACATACATGTATACACACATATATCTCTTGTGTTGGATTTTGTTTCCTGAATAAGTTATCTTCTTATTTCTTGGCTTGATTTCATTTTGCATGTAACAGGCATCAAAATTGACGAGTTCAAAAACTTGTTTTGAGCAGTGGAAAAGGTTTTGATGTGTATTGCATCAAATGAAGAGTGCTTTTAAGGTGACTGAAGTTTAAACATGTAAGAAGTAATACAATTTTTTAATAAATAAATTCAGGGTTTTTTGGGATCCCTGCTTATACTAAGAGTATTTTTGTCCCGAAAACTTTGATTAGAAATAACACATAAAGGATTCCAGAGGTATAGATTTGTCATCCAATCTAAACTTTAAAGATACTCATTGTCTTTTTGTCAGAATTTATAATGACAATCTTTCATCTGCTGAGGAGGCCTCTCTCTAATTTCATATGAAATACTTAAACATATTAAAACAAACAAAAGGAAAATAATGTTTATTTAAGGCAAATTCATGTACCTGGCTAACCAGTATTTTAATTCAAAGGGAAAATTGCTATTTTATTCTGTTTTTCTTGTCTCAGAAAGAAAACACAAATATTGTTACCATAACATCTGTGTTTCTAGTTAATTTGTTATTAGCTCTTTAGTAAATACTATAAAATGAGCACAGTAGCTGAATTTATATCTCCAAAGAGTAATAAACAGGAGACAATTAACTGGTAATTATTTCCACCTGCTGAACTCTATTTTGAGAAGATTTGATTAATTAACAGCAAAGATCTGTCATCATTAGATTCAGAATATTTTATTTTTCTTTTTCAAACCACCAAAATATTATTAGTTTGAAACAGGGTCTTTTCTCCATTTTCAGGGTTATTGCCCCTGAACTCATTACTCAGATAACTGGAAAATGTGGCTACTGTTAATCAGTGTGAAAATATGATTTCTCTTATAGAAGTTAATAGTAATTTTGTAAGACAGAAGACTATATTTGAAAATAGAGAAAAAATAGTATTCTGTTGATCATACTAAATGTTTCACTTGCCACTCATTCAAAGGAGGGCATATTTTTATTCCAATCAAATATATTTTGATGTATTTTGGAGAAAATCTGGTTAAGTACTGAGAGATATGGTTGTGTCCTGCATGGATTTTTAATCTGGCTGCTTTATTACAAGAATGGTACATGCCTAGGTTTGGGGTCAATTAGATCTGGGTTTCTTCCTGATTTACGATAGCTCTATCTCTTGGTTCTCCTTTCTTTTCTCCCAGATTGTGCATTGCAATACTGTATGACCTGCATAACCCAGTGTACAACTGGGGCTGTTTCCATTTTTAATCTTCATTAGGTAGGTTAGGTGATGAACAAAGCTCAGAATGGCAGCTAAAGAGCAGCAAAAACACAAAGGATTGTCTTCTTCTGAAAAAAAATTCATGAACATGCTGGTAGAGTAGCCCAACTATGAGTGTTAGGAAATGTATAAATTTTGTAAATCCAAATGGACAAGTTCAAGCTTGCAAATGCTGTGTGAATCAAACTGAGACAATTCATCTTACTTTTCATCTCATTTGGAGAAAAAAAAATTCATATCTTGTAAAAGAGGAAAGTGTGCCACACTGTGCATTGATATTTATGAAAGCTTAATTTTCTCACTGTTGGTATCAGAGCGTAAAATTTGCATCTGTCATTATGGCTGGAGGAGAGGAGAAATCGATTTCCCCAATTTTTCTTACGATCTAGTTGCCATGTTTTATCAGAAATCATGCTCTGCCTATTGTAAGTACCTCATTATGGTATGTATTTAGCTAGCCTCCTCCCAGGAGGGAAGTTTGAGAAATAAGAGAAGGTAGCCTATAGCTCGGGGGTATTTCTGCTGCAGCCGCAAACAAGATCATCATGTGAATGACATGAGAAAGTTTTTCAAGTAAATTACAAAAATAAATAAGTCAAGTTCATATGTGGATGAATTACTCTCTGTAATGATCTGTTTCCTGTCGCAGATACTCAGCCACTTTACCCCCGTTTTTTAAATTACAGGTAATAACTTGATGCCATTTCCTTTAACATCATATATATATATATTTTTTTTTTCTTGAACAAGGAATGCTTAGAAAAAAATATTTAGATATGATGGCATTATTCCCCTATAAAGAGGTTATAGCACTGTTATCTAAATATGGAATCTACATAAATATTAAAAATCATAGTATAAGTCGGGATCGGTGGCTCAGCCTGTAATCCCGTGCCTTTGGGAGGCTGAGGTGAGTGGATTGCCTGAGCCTGCGGGTTCGAGACCCGCCTGGGCAGCGAGACCTCATCTCTACAATAAATCAAAAAATCAGCCGGGCGTGGTAGTGCATGCCTGTAATTCCAGCTACTCAGAAGGCTGAGTCGGAAGGATCGCCGGAGCCCAGCAGGTCAAGGCTGCGGTGGCCAGGAGTGGCCACTGCACTCCAGTCTGGGTGACAGAGTGAGACTCCAACTCAAAAAAAAAAAAAAAAATCATAGTATAAAAAGAAATGGACAAATGATTAGCTCAGACATTTCTAGATTTCGTAGGTCTTGGTTGGCAACTTTACCCGAATCTTCCAAACTATTCCTGAACCATAGTAACTACTCATTAATTTATTTTGGTCACCTTTCAAAACAATTCAAATCTATTCGCAATTATAGTCTTCCATTTCTTCAATTGCTTGACTCAGTTATTAGTCTCATTTCCCAATAAAGTATGCCTATTTATTTCAATGATGAAATAGTAAGATTTTTTAATAATTTTAGGCTGGTCACAGTGGCTTATATCTTAAATCTCAGCACTTTGGGAGGCTGAAGCAGGAGGATCCCTTGAGCCAGGAGTTCCAGTCTGCAGTCAGTATGATTGCACCATTGCACTCGACAGAACGAGACCCTGGCTTAAAACAAACAAAAATAAACACATAAAACAAAGAAACAACAAAAAACTTTTTTTACATATTAATTGACTTTCTGTGAAGTAGAAGCAAGAAGACGATGAAGAAAGATATGTATACCTATATAAGTAGACCATAGACAATATGGTCGTTAGTGCTTAAGCATATGACTGGAGGTCTGAATATCTGGCTCAAATCCAGATACTGAAGGTTTAGAGGTGCTTTAGCTTCAGAAAATTTCTTATCTCAATTTTTGGCTCAGGTTCCCCGTATGAGTTAGTTATATACTTTTTGAGCTTTCTCTGAAAATTACATGACTTAATTCGTACATATTTTTTAGCACAAGGTCTGGTATATAATAAACTCTCAGTAATTCTTAGCCCTTAAATGATAACACCATGGTCTTACAATGAACCTTAGTCAGGTGTAAATCTATGCGGAACCAAATTTAAAATTTTGCTTATTCCATAAGAAAGCAAGCCATCAGATATTACTGCACTTTGTTACCATGGAATTTGGGCTCAAAATAAGGTAATTTTAAATTAAGGAGTCTCATTTTAAACTTACAACAATGTAAATTCAGTTATTGAGGTACCTCGATGACATCTGGAAAAAATGGAATTCTTTGGCACAGAAACCATTTCACACACTGTATTGTCTGATTTGTGATACTGCTGTTTGGCCTCACAGTTGATCTTGTGATAGAACAATCCAGATGTTGCAGCAAGCCATATGCCCAACAAGGTCTTGCTAAGACATATAGTGATGGATCAGGTCCCAAGGATGTTATCAATAACCTGATCAGGAGATGGTGGATCATAATGTGTGTTCATGATGTAAAAATGACTACAGATCATGTATGCTTGGCAATTTTGTGCTATAGCCTTACCATAATATTTTAACAGGGTCTGAGTTATGAATAAGACTAAATAATTTAAGCAGAAGTAATTTATATCCACCAGCAGCACCTGTATGTGAAATTGAAGGCAGAGTCTGAACAATGTAACACGTTCAACATCAGAGTGATAGGAGAACTTCAGAGCGATAGCAAGTATCATTGGGAAGGAAGATTTGCCTAACAGTTAAGGACTTTTCATCTCCTAAGTCAAAGTCCAGCCTTGCCACTTACTAACTTAATGGACCTAGGAAGGTTACTTAAATTCTCCATGTTCCAGTCTTCTCATTTGTAAATAGGAAATAATGATAATGTCCTCTCACAGCGGTATCATGAAAATTCAGTGACTTCATGTACAAAACCCACGTAGAATAGTGCCTGCATATGATAAGCCCCAAATTGCTAACCAGACAGATAAAAATGCATACAAAGTATATAGAGATTAGGAAAAACGGAGACATAAGATCTTCTCTAGGGTGTACCAAGTAGTTGGCATAGTATCTTTTCTAAATTTGTGTCCCAGTTTCTAAGTCACAGTCCTATTATGACTTCATAGGTCCCTTTCTTCATTAAAAAATTATTATTATTAATTTCAGGATTATATTTGTAATCAGACAAGTATGCTAATATATACTAAAATATATTTAACCTAAACATTTAGGGAATTTTCTCTCCCTAATCTTACAAGAAATTATAACATTTTCATGGGTCCCTGAAAGTACCAGGAGCCCTGGGCACTGAGGTTAACAGAAAAGTTGGCCCTGCACCAAAAACCATTTTTTCCATTCAGTTTGGAAATCAGAAAGGTTAGGAAACTTCACGCAGATTTACATATTTGACATGTGGCAGAACAAGGATTTTAACTCAAATTTAACTATGAAGTCTAAGCGCTTCCCTTCACATTTCAGTTCTTAACAGAGAAAAGTACATCTGAAATGGTCTAGGTTTTCCTTGTCTCTGTCTGTCCTCTGAATCCCATCTCCAAGGGCTTTCTCTTGCTAGTATCCCTCTTCCCGGGTTGGCTCTCTACCTGTAACACACTCAGAAATTCCCTCTTTTTCCTCGTATCAAACCATTATTTATTCTCTAACAGTCAGTGATCACTTTAAGAGCAATCAGACTACATTTCACAATGATATTAATGACTGGTAACGGCATATGTTTACCATTCAATAATATCCATATTTTAACAAAATAACTCCTGAAGTTGAAAGTCTTAAATGTGAAAGATTACCCTGATAATTGTATTTATTTGCTAGGGGTGCAGTAACAAAGTACCACAAACTGGGTGGCTTAAATAACAAAAATTTGTTTCCTCATAGATTTAAAGGCTAGAAGCCCAAACTCTAAATATTGGCAGGTTTCATTCTCTCTGAGGCCTGTGAGGAACTGGCATAGGCTTCTCTTCTTGGCTTATAAGTAGCTGTCTTTTTTATATCTCTTCACATTGTTTTCCCTCTAGTGTGTGAGGGACACAGACATTCAAAACATGGCATTCCATTCCTGGACTCTTCAAATTCATGTCCTTCTCATATACAAAATATACTCATTTCTATCTCAATAGCCCCAATAGTCTTAACTCTTCCAGCATCAACTTTAAAGTTTAAGTTCAAAGCCTCATCTGAATATCATCCCTGAAGTTAAAATAAAAATAAAAAATTTTATCTAAATTAGATATGGATTAGACTCAAGGTAGAGTATATCCTTAGGTAAATTACTTTTCATCTGCGAAATTGTAAAATTACACAAGTTTTGTGCTTTCAAAATACAATGCCCAGACAACTATAGGATAGACATTTCCTTTCCAAAAGGGACAAAATAAAAAAGAAGAAAAAATAACAGGTTCTGTCTAATCCAAGAACCCAGCAAGGCAAACAATACATTTTAAGGCTTGAAAATAGCCTTCTTTGTCTTCATTTCCTGCCTTCTGAGCACACTGAAGCAATAGTGAGTTCCCAAGACCCCAGGCAGCTCCGCACTTTTGTCTGTGCTAGGTACAACCCACTAGAGAGCTGTCATGCAGCAGAGTCGGGAACCTGCAGCTTCTCAGGCTGTTGTTGCACTCTGATGGCTACCCCATTCTGAAGTCTCTGGGGTGGCTTTCATGGTTGTTCTGTGCCTGGGCCCCCAAAATCCTGAGGCATCCTTCAAAATCTAGGTGGAGGTGGTCATATTGCCACAACTGGTGCACTTTGCGTGCCTGCACACTTAGCACCACGTGATCACTGCCAAGGTTCAGCCCTTGTATCCTTTGGAGCCCAAGCCACACTTAGGACTGCCTGAACCCCAGGCATGAGCTGGTCTTGCACAATGAGCCCCTAGATCCCAAGGTTGCCCTAAGATCCTCTCTTGAAACTGCTTTGCCCTCAAGACATTGACACTGCGGGACTGTGGTGAGATTATCAGCCTCAAAGACCTCTGAAATGCCTTCAAGGTCAGTCTTCCATTTTCTTAATGAACAACATCTGGTTTCCATATATCCATACTACTTTCCTTATCAAATGTTTACTTGGCCACACCCTTGTTTTCTCTCTTGAACCTGACTTTTTATTCCTTAGACTGGATTTTCCCAAATCTTCAGTTCTACTTCTCTTTTAATTATTAATTTCATTGTAAATTTGTTTCTATCTCCTGGCATTTTCGTATAAACATTCACGAGAAACCATGTAGCACTCTTAAATTCTGAGTTCAGCTGTCTTAAATTCTGACTTCCACAAAACACAGGGACAAAAACACAATTTAGCCAAGTTTTTTTGCCACGTTATAACAAAGATGACCTTTTTCCCATTTTCAATAATTTGTTCCTAATTTCCACCCAATACTTTACAAAAATTGCCTTTCCTGTGTATGTTTCTACCAGCATTCTGATCACAATTACTTAGATAATCTCTAAGTAGATTCAGGCTTTCCTGATAGCTCACCTCATCTTCAGAACCCTTATCAGAATTGCTTTTAACATGTCATTAAAATCTTGAAAGTAGAATAACTTGCAGAAATAAATGAGGAAGCTGAAGATGCTATATATGATGTTTGAAAATCAATCTAAGAGTATGAACTGAAAAAGAAAATCCTAGAAGGAAGAAATGCTGAGCACCAGTCTACTCTCAAGAGAAACAGAGAAAATAAGAAGTCGAGGGCTGTTACTCCACTGGCCCTACTTCCAATTCTCTCTCAAATAAAGGAGTGTAGAACCAAAATTCAAACTCTGGAGAGGTAATGACTTTGGAGGAGGAGCTAGGGAAATGAATAAATGCTAAAGAAGTCTAGCAGTAGCTTTAACTGTCAATGAGTTTCTTTGCTCTGGCTTTGGCAATGTCAATACAATCTTTGTTGGTGTTAACCTTTTCTGTGATCCATTCCTTTGTTGATTTTGAGATTCAAGCTCATTGCCTATGTCTAGGGCCATGTTTTTTTGGATTCCCCGGGATACTACCCATATGAGTCGGGTTTTCTTCCATTTCTTCTTCTCTGGCATCATTAGTTATATGTTTAATGTATTCACTGCTGACTGCTCCTGTAGTTGGTTGCTGAGGCTGACCATTTGTCACTCAGCCTGACTGTTTAGATACCACATTGCTAAGTCTCTACCATCTCCCCATGTTTTATTTTGCTTTCAAGATTTGGAAGTATTGCCAAAGACAGCCATGAAGAATGAAGCTGTAGGGATTTTGTTTTCTTGTTTGTTTTGTTTTTCTAGTGGAGGAAGAGGTAAAGAGGTTACTATCTCAGTAAAAACCTGCAGGTCACAAAGCAAAAAGTTGCGTAGTCACAGTAAAGAACTAATTGGGTATAGTTTTTAATTTAAGTTGCAGTTATTGCCAATTTGGGCTAATGCTTGGTTCTGGAACTATTGTACACAATATTTTTGTTACAAATCACAACTTTGCAACCTCTTCTCTAAAGAAAATAATAGAATAAGTTTTCTTAACATAAGCTTAATTTCTGAACTCTTAGTGATCATATATGTACATAGATTCTGTGATCTCATTTTTTCTTCCACCATTCAGGAACAGTTTGTATGAATGAATGGCTTTTTATTTTCATATAATTATTAGTATCACGGTCCCATTGCAAGCCTATTCACCTTATACATTCGTCATTAGTGTTTGAAGAAGAAATATGTAAATATATATATACATATACATATATATGTAACATGAGGATTTCTCTCTGAAACAGAACTGAAAATTTTTTGGAAAAGTTTAACAAAGTATATTACATGAATTCAGATTTATCTCAATGCTACGAATTATGTTTAGATAGGAAAAAGGAAATTTATTTTGATCTCAGGTAAAAAAGACTAGATTGCTATGAGATAGACTTTAAGAGAGCTAGAATTCTTTCTGTCTCACTAATAAATGATTTGAAAAATTACACCTTTGGTTTGATTATTGGTGATTACACTGTCATTCTTTTCTATTGGGTATTTAACTATGTCCAGAATCAAGTTTACAACGTAGATACTGGGCAGTGTTATAAGAATCTGATTAGTATTTGTCACCTTTATTTAAAAATTAGCATCTGAACACTTCAAAGCTGTCAGTGTGGATTGATTTGCCTAGTAGCCACCACTCAATTCTTACAATTAAATGTTGTAACTAAAAAAAAAAAAAAAATCATTCATGGCAATACAGGCTCTTTCTAGCATCTACTTCCAGACTTGTATAGCCTCTACCCATTACCCAATTCTAAAGATTTTATATTTTTAGATATTTGTTATAGCAATACCCTACTCCTTTTCACCAATTTTTATCTTAGTTTTTCATGCTGTCATTGAAAAATACCCCAAACTGTATAATTTATAAACAACACACATTTATTTCTCACAGTTCTGGAAGCTGGGAAGTTTCTGATTTAGGTATTGGCAGATTTAGTTTCTGGTGAGGATACATTCTCTGCTTCCAAAATGGCACCTTGAATTCTGTGTCTTTGTGTGGTGGAAAGAGAAGAAGGCCTAGCATGCATCCTTCAACCTCTTTTATAAGGTTGCTAATCCCATTCATGAGGGCTCCAACCTCATGACTAAGTCACCTCAATCTCATTGCCTTGGGGATTAAGTTTCAATATAAATATTGGAGGAGATGCAAACATTCAAACTATTGCACCTGGCATTATTTATAGCATACATTTATTTTTGCTCGAGTATTCTTGTGTTCATTCATTCATTATTTCACTCAGTCATTCAATTGTTAAATTTTGGGGAGTATCTACTGAACACCAGATGCCATGCTATATACATCATGGGAGTAAAATCATTCTAGATTACAAATACATGTAATCAGTGTTATTATTGAGAAAAACACAGGATGCAGAGGGAACTGAACAGTTGGCAACTAAGACCAATTTTGCCACAGTAATTGGTTCAGAAGAGGAAATGTAATCCAGGCTTATCTACTATGAGTGAAGGTCAAGATTGTTTTGGCTATAATTGGGAGAAAAACCTTTCTGCTTATTTGGGGTATGAAATGAGAATGCCAATAGCCTTGATTGTTCCTGGTAGCTAACCCACAACCAGCGAAGATTCTACCTTTGGTTGAGGAAACAGAATTGCAGAGCAAAGCCATGAAAGGAAGCTTAGTACTTGATGACATCATTAAGCGATGAGATGAACCTTTTTTTAAGCTTTAAAGTTCAGCCGAATCCAGCTATTGTCAGATACTTTGTCAAATATTTTTCTTTCTTAAAAAAAATTGTATAGATTATTTATAATTTACCACTAAAAGCATTCTATTCATTTCAATCTAGTTAGACCAAGATAGCAACAAGTGACAATGTCATGTAGTATTGTTTTGTTTTGTTTTGCTTTGCTTTTAATTTCTCAAGGCTATTTCATGTATGTTAAACATTTCTCCTTGGTGAATGTGAAGAATGGAAAGTTTATATATAACCTGGAGGGAATAAAGGATGTTGATGTGCTATGGGTACAGCTAATTTTGTGAGTTCTGTCTAGTTGTGTCTTATTTGTGCAAAGCATGGAACAGCTTTAGGCTAGCCTGAGAACCTGTAATAGGCATCACACTTCAGACTCCTTAAAAATGGTTTTGCTTGTTGGTCATCTTTGAAAGTTGAGAGAAATATTATTAGGCAATACAGTGTTTATTTTTGGACTGGAAATATTATTTTTTATAAAATAGAATGTGGAGACTTCAAGACTTTGGGGAAATTATAATAATAAAAGAAATTTTACTTTTGCTGTATTTATGGCCTGCTCTACAATAGCCATGGAATTGACCTGAATCCAGGCAGGACCCAATGAGCCCTGCATACTGCTCAGATGCTCCCTCTTCCTGTGTGTTCAAGACTGTAAGTTCATCTTGGGAACCTGTGAAAACTTACTCCTGCATTCTTTCAGTCAGCCTAATGAATTACCTTCTGAATATTTCCATAACAGTTCCTCTCTGTCAATTTCCAATTCAGGAAGCTCTGCATATGGTTTGTTTTGATCAAATACATCAGTGTAGAAGATCGCATTTGATAAAGTATAATTTGTAAATTTCTGAAAATTGTCATGTTTTCTATTGATGGTAATCACTGACAAAATTCAAATGTCAGAAAAAACAGTTATTGGGATGTGTCTTTTCAGGGTCTATCTATCATCCGTCTGTCTGTCTATCTATCTATCTATCTATCTACCTATCTATCATCTATCATATCTATCCACCTATCACCTACCATCTATCATCATCTATCTGTCTCCATCATCTATTTATCTATGTATTATCCATTATGTATGTAACTATCTAATCTATCTAAATTTCTGAAAGAAACTTCAGTCTCTCAGTCATTGCTTTTTTTCATATAGGATGTACATACTGGAAATCTATCTAAATCAACTTGTATGAATCAAATTTGTTTTGTTAATGGATTTATTCAGTGGTATGACTAGGCTACAGTTTTGATAACCGTTAGCCTACTGATAGGCATTAATGTTGTTTCAAGGTTTTATGGCAAAAACAACATGGTGGAAAACATCCTTACATATGAACTCTTACATTAGTGATTTTTATATTATTTTACTTGGGTTTAAATTGATTCACTGATGGATGTATTTTATTTAATTATTTACATAAATACTGGCAAATTCCATTTAAAGAATGGTGTAACAATTTATATTATCACTAGCCATCAATATTATTGACATTTTTATATGGGGAGGACAATCCCATGGGTATAAACAGATAAAGCATTGTTACTCTAGGTTGGATTATTCTGATTTGTTGGGGGTGATGTTCAACATATGTTTTATTTCTCTATTTGTTTACCATCATTCAAAAACTTGTGTACAACATCCTCTTGCTTTTTTTTTTTTTTTTTTTTTTTGAGTTGGAGTCTCACTCTGTCGCCCAGACTGGAGTGCAGTGGCCGCTGCCGGCCACCGCAGCCTCGACCTGCTGGGCTCTGGTGATCCTTCTGCCCCAGCCTTCTGAGTAGCCAGAATTACAGGCACGTGCTACCACATCGGCTGATTTTTTTATTTATTGTAAAGATGAGGTCTCGCCAAGTTGCCCAGGCGGGTCTTGAACCTGTGGGCTTAGGCAATTCACTCACCTCGGCCTCCCAAGGCACAGGATTACAGCCTGAGCCACCGTGTCCGGCTCCTCTTGCTTATTCTTAATTTAGCTGATCCATATATATAGATAAATTTTTTTTAGTTTTTATTTTCTAAATTGCAAATTTATCATTCAATATTACAGTTTAATCATTCAATATGCTATGTAAGATCTTTTAGAGTTTTTTAAATCCTTTTGCAAAACATTGATAAATTACAGTATATAAATATACATTAATTCATTCTTTTTACTGTGGTCCTACATCAGACTTCAAAAGAAATGCCTCCAATATTTATTGAAGATAATCTTTGGCTTTCCATACATACTTTTTATTAGAAAAAACATTCATCCTAGCTCTAATTCAATATACAATTTTTAATATTAATTTATTTTGAATTTTGTCAATGAACTTTTTTTTAAGATTTAAAGTATATTTTATGTCTTTTAATCTAAGAACTTGTGTATTATACTTTATATCTATGGATTATTTTACCATTAATTTGTGCTAAAATTCCTTTTGTTAAAACATCATTTGGTTGTATAAACACTCTTGGAATTATATTTCAAGTATTTTTTATAAATTTTCATCAATATTAATGAGTAAAATGGAACTATAGTTATCCTTTCTTGTAGTATCTTTGAATACTTTTGTTATAAAGATTAAATTGATCTCATAAAAAGAGTTAGAGAATTGTATCACTCAAAGTTTAATTTTAAAAAACAGGTATGTAAATATCTTAAGAAGAGAGATATTTAATTAAAAAAAACCATTCACAAAAGATCGGTAAAACTGGATAGCAAACTGAAGAAAGGGTGACATTGAAAAAAATTAAAAGAAAAAATGTGAAATTAGCTAGACATCAGGACACTTGTATTATTTATGAGCTTAGGCCCTCAAACAAACTTAATGCTGATGTACTGGTGCAGTGATGACGGCTGTTGACAACTTTCCTTCCCATTTCCCACGAGTAATTCAGAAACCTGCTGCACAGCTACTAAAACTGTTACAGATATTTCTGGCAACAAACAGATACCCAACAGCTTATACTGGTGCCCACAATTACATATCATACCACTGCAGAAGTTGTTGTTTAAAGCATTCTGATTCCCAGGTGTGACTCCCACATAGCTACCAGCAAGAAAGTTTGATAATGTAGCTCTCAGTCTTCTAGCTCTTGTGATACAAAATGAGAAGAGAGAGAGAGAGAGAGAGAGAGAGAGAGAGAGAGAGAGAGAGAGAGAGAGAGAGAGCTGGCTAGTCACCAATACTGAGTGAGTGTATTTCCTTTATGTTCTCTAAAGTGTTTTTTATATGTTTAGGAGACTATGCCCCTTGTAAATCTTTTGGACTCCAATGTCTTCATTTTTGGAATAATTTCAATTCCTCCTTTAATTCTTGTATTAGTTTTTGGGTTCCGGATTTTATCTAAAATTTTAAAACTACTGGTCTAGGAATGACTGTGATGGTATTATTTTAAAACTTTAAGCTCTGCTTTTTTTTTCTAGTTATGGCCTTTTTTCAATTACAATATTTATTTGTGACTTTATTACTTTTTAAAAATCAATATAACCAGATATAGTCTACTTCTTTCAGTGTCTCAAATAACCATCTTTACTTTGTTCATTTTCTCATGTGTGTCTTTATATTGTGTCTTATTTATTGAATCTTTATGATGATATGTTGTTATTACTTACTACATAAACTTGTATTTGCTTTTGATTTTAATTTAATACATTATTTAAAAACAAGTTTGCTGAAATTTGTCAAATAACCTTTTGAAGCATTGATTCTCCTAACAATGAGCACTTTCTTTCCTATAATAATGTGATTTTTTAAGTTAAGAGAACCTCAAGTATTAAACCAGTCTTGCATTTCTGGAATAAATTCACAACTTGAACATTTTGAACATTATATGAACATTTCATGCATTATATAACACATAATGTGTTTATTATGCCAAGTGGTTACTTAAAATTTCTGCAAATTCATCAGTGGGTTTTGTCTCTGTATTTTCTCATTTCATCTATAATTGATGCTAACATTAAGATCATGTCAGAGGTAAAAAATGAAATAGGAGAATTTCCTTATGGTCAATTTTTAATATAGTTGAATAAACAGAGTTTTCTGTTATTTGAGGTTTTAATATTGTGAAATCACTATTTGTGTCTTTTTCAGTGTTAGCAGTTAAGGCACTTTTCCAATAGCATCTGTCATTGTCATTATATTTTAAATATTCATATTCCTAATTTTTATTAACAAACTATTATTAATTTATTTGAAGCCAGAATCTCATTTTATTATTCATTTATTTATTTATTGAGTCAGAGTCTCACTTTATCACCCAGGCTAGAGTACAGTGGCACACTTACGGCCACTGCAGCCTCAACCTGCTAGTTCAGGTGATCCTTCCACCTCAGCCTTCTGAGTAGCTGGAACTACAGGCATGCACCACCATGCCTGACTATTTTTTTTATTTATTGTAGAAATGAAGTCTCACCAAGTTGTGCAGGCTGGTCTCAAACCCCTGAGCTCATTCAATCTTCTCACCTCTACCTTCCATTGTGCTGGGATTACAGGCTTGAGCCACTGCGCCTGGCCTAACAACTATTTTATTAATATCTATTTACCTTGATTAGTAAGGATTTCAATAATTTATTTTTTCAAATGTTTTCATAAAAGTCACATGTAATTCTCATAAGTCAAGAAACTCTTCCATATCTGTGGTTATATATTCTCTCTCTTTCCTAACTTTTAAAAATGATTTTTCACACAAAAAACATTTTGTTTTTAATTCTAAAAAGTTAATTATTTTATCAATATTTTAAATAACTACTTTTATATTAATTTAACATCTGTACTATCACTGATATTTAAAAATTTTCCTTTTATTATATTTTATTCTATTCCTCTACTACCAATATGTCATCTTAACTCCTTTTTATTTATTTATTTTCATAATATAAAAATTAGTATTCTTTATTTTAAATCTCCTCCCTTTTAAAATAATGATGACAATTAAGGTTATACATTTTTCTCTAATTACAACTTTCAACTGTGTTCCACAGGAAATCTGTGATATCTTTCTATTTTAATGGTTTTATGTAAATTCAATTTCTATTTCATTCTCATGATTTTATAGATATACCTAAGTTAGTTTTAAAGTAGCTTGGAGTTTGAGTAAATTTTTATTATTTTATTTTATTTTTACTGGTTTAGAGAAAATTATTATAAAATTTTCATTTTAAATTGTTTTGTTTTTGTTTAGTTTGTTAAGATATTCTTTCCAAGTGAATTTTATTTACTTATTTATTTAAAGTCAGGTTCTCATTTTTTTTGTCCAGGCTGGGGTGCAATGGATCACTGCAGTCTGGACCTCCTGGTCTCAAGAGATCCTCCTGCTTTGCCTCCTGAATAGCTGGGATTGCAAGTGTGTATGACCATGCCTGCCTAATTAAAAAGAAAAAAAAATTGTAGAGATGATGTCTCACTATGTTGCCCAGGCTGGTTTCAAACTCCAAGCCTCCTGTGATCCTCTTGTCTTGGCCTCCCAAAGTTCTGGAATTTCAGGCATCGACACCATGTCTGGTCAAATTCTAATGTTTTAAAATAAGTTTGTTGATAATGTTAGTCTGTTTCTTCTTCCTTATCAATTTTTGTCTCCCTGAAAAAAAATAAAATAAATAGACAATTCTTGTATGCTTTTATTTTCCACTTGTCACAGTTTTGTTATATATTAAACTAGTATTTTATTTAGTGTAAAGAAATACTTTTTTGTTTTATTTTTCTAGTTTTTTTTTTTTTCACTTTATATCATTATACAACAATCACTTATTCTGGGTATTTTTTTGTACTTAAATTCTACCCTTTCTGAAATTAAGAAATAATTTGTTAGGGTGGGTTGTATATAGGAAGATTGCCAACTCCTGACTAACCAACCATTCCAGGGTAAGTAACAAGGTTACCATTTTATGTAACAAAGCATTAAGCTTGTGGCCTCAGGATATGGTGCTTACAGGATGCCATGTCTTAGTCATATTTCTTCTATTTATTTAACATCAACGCCATTTGTGTCCACTTTTTCCTTTGATAATTAATAAATGTAAAATATATATGACATGGTTAGTAAAAATATTAACCCAAGCCCAGAGATCATTTAGAAAATAACTAAGTAAATAAAAATCCTCTTCTGTAATACTGTCCTTTCTCTTCCTAAAAATAAATTTAAATATCTTATCTCTGTTTTTATTTAAATCAGAGCTTATTAAAATGAATATTATGAGGTAGAATAACCAGCACATACTTAATTACTTATATTATATTTTATGTGTCATTTCAAGTATATTAATTCAAAATCTAACAAAATATTTTTTTCTCTAACCCCTCTATGATGAGCTAATCTGTGAGAAAAAATAAAATAAAAAAGAACTTACAACATCTGGTATAGCTATAAAGCAAATGAAAAATTAATTAGGTATTTGAAAGTCTCCTTTTAGACAATAGAGTTTAGTCGTGTCTTAAATCCTCCTACAGCTTAAACTGTGTGTTCAGTCTGGAAACGATCTTTCTCGTTTCCTGATCATTGTGTTTTCAGATCATTTTCTTCTTCTTGGCTGGCCTGAAGTTTTGGATGGAGGAGCTGCAATGACCTTCATTAAGTTACAAATGCTTTCTCAGCATTGGGAAAGCCAGTTAATAACTTTCTGATTTTTAAATATTTCATTACTAAAGTAGCTTGTGAAAAATACTTTATTTTACATTCAGTAAGTGTTTGGCGAGTATCTATTTTGTACCTTACTTATATCCACTTTTTTTAAAGCTTTTTCTTTTGTCTTTCTGTTGGTTCACTTAATTCTAACGTATTCACTTAGAAACACTTCCTAAGTCAAAGTATTTTTTTTTCATAATACACTATACTAAATACTTTTAAAACACCAGATAACATGAAAAGTTCTATAATACATCATTTAAAAACACAGTTTCTAGGCTAGACACAGTGGCTTGTACCTGTACTCCCAGCACTTTGAGAGGCTGTGACAGGAGGATTGCTTGCATGCAGGAGTTTGAGACCAGCCTGACAACATAGCAAAACCTCATATCTAAAAAAATAATTTACAAAAAAACACAATTTTTATCTTCTAGGAAGTTTACACAACAAAATTTAACATAAAAGCAATGTGATAGACCCTTGCACAGTATGTGGTGGCTTTTTTTTTTTTAGAGTTGTTTAACTTATTTGTGGTAAAGTTCCTAGGAGGAAAAAAAAAAAACTCCTGATACTTGTTTAAAATGATGACCAGAAATTAACCAATTAGAGTGAGTGGATGATATCCCAGAGAGCAAAAGAGCATGTCCAAACGTGTGTGTTAAATGACATAACACATTCAAATATAAAATTATTTTGTATAGTTAAAGCAATAAAGTGACTGTGATATAGTGATGGCAAGGAAGAAGAGGGAGAAAATGATATAAGAACAATGATAATTAACTACTCTGATACTTTTTGTTTATTTGTTCTCATATTTTACTTATATATGAGTTCACTAGAACTTTTGTATCAAAGCTTAAGAAATTGGGTTGCTTACACAACCAAAAGTTGTGTATTGCCTCAGAAATGCATTGCCTCATAATTCTGGAAGCCAGAAGTACAAGATCAAGATTTGGATAGAATTGGTTCCTTCTGAGAGCTGTGAGGAAAAGACCTCTTCCTAGCCTCCCTGGCTACATATGATGGTCTTTTCCCTGTGTCTTGAATCATCTTACTTTTGTGCATATCTCTGTGTCTAAATTGTCCCTTGTTTAATGACACCAGTCCTCTTGAATTAGGACTCACCCTAATGACCTCACTCTAGCCTGATTACCTTGTAAAGACCATTATCTCCAAATAAGGTCATATCCTGAGAGGATTAGGATATCAACATATAAAGTTAGAGGCAACAAAATTCAACCCATTACAACCTAATTAAGTTCAAAATGCATATTTTTTGCTCTTATTGAACATTATAATGAGGGCATTTTCCATATCGTTAATAGATCTTCACAAGGAGAGATTAAAATATGCAAAAAGCAGTTTATGATGAATTAAGTGATGTCAATCAAAAACAAGCTTATGAATATATCTGTGTTCATATGCATGTCTTTTTATATATCCTATCTTTTTAAATTTGTGTGTGTATGTGTGTGTGTGTGTGCGCGCGCACGCGCACGTGTGTGTGCATGTGTGTTGAACTGGGATAAAACAGGATTGGGTGAAGAACATGTGAGCATATGTGTCACTCTGTCACTGTTTGGCTTAGAGGGTCTTCCTCCTTCTTTCACTGAGATTCTCTGTGTTGATATGCTTTGGAAGCTAAAAGATGACCAATGCCAAAAGTTTGTTCTCAGTCTAACTTCAATACGCATTAAGGTAATTAGATAAATTTACACCAGGTCTTGGACACAGTGATTTTACTATAGTTGAACTTGCAAACTTTTTATCACTTGTTCATTTTATATTTTAGTGGATGCAACATTTAGCTAAATTTAAGGTGTGCTACAATAATAAATAACCCTCAATTTTTAGTGATTTACAATATGAGCATTACTACATGGTCTCATGTTCCTGGAACTCAAATTCATAGTATTTTCACTTAAAAAGCCAAACTGGGGTGACTTATGCCGATGATCCCAGCATTTTAGGCAGCTAAAATGGGAAGATAGGTTGAGGCCAGGAGTTTAAGTCCAACCTGGATAACATAGTGAGACCCTGTCTTTACAAAAAAGTAAAAAAATAAAAACTTAGATTAGTGTGTTAGCTCACATCTATAATCCAAGAGTTTTGGGAACCTGAGGCAGAAGGATCACTTGAGGCCAGGAGCTTAAGTCCAGCCCGAATAACATAGTGAAACTCCATCTTTAAATAAATACAAACACACATACATACATACATACATAAAATAAAATAAAATGTTAGCTTGGTGTGATGGCGCTCATCCGTAGTTACAGCTACTCAGGAAGGTGAGGTGGAAGGATCTCTTAAGCCCAGGAACTGAAAGCTGCAGTGAAACATGAAAGTGCTACTGCACTCCAGACTGGGCAACCCAGTGAGAACTTGCTTCTAGAAATAATAATACTATAGAGCCAGGCTACAGGAGCAGATCACATCTGAACATGTCATTCTTGTGGAATAAGGAAGACGGAGAGAAAGAGAAAGTGAGATAAAGAAAGAGAGAGAGAGAGAGACAGAGAAAGAGACAGAGACAGACAGAGAAAGAGAGAGACAGACAGAGAGGCGAAGAGAGAATGAAACTCCTGTGAGACTCTTAAAGCTCTGCCCAGACATACCACCCACTGCTTCTACTTAAGTTGTATTGACCAAAGCAAGCTGATGGCCAAGTCTGATATCAGTGGTTGGGAAATATAATCATCTCACAGGGAGATGCTATACTTTACTACTTCACATGGTATAATGTGAGGTATATTAATTATCCTTTCACAGCGATGTAAAAAAGTAAATGGTAATAATAATAATAATAATAATAATAATATCTACCGTGATCCATCTTTTTTTTGCCACAAATGTCCCTTCTCTACTGCATGTAAAATGTGCTCTTTTATTTCTGAAGGAAGACATCCCAAAGATCTCATCCAATGATAACGTTAAGCTCAAAGTCCAGAAACTTGTGGTAGTTTCTTTTTTTCCTTTTTCTTTTTCTTTTCTTTTCTTTTCTTTTCTTTTTTTAGCAGAAGCAAGACTTTAATAACAGTCTTGCAAGATAAGGTGTCTGGTGTGTGGGTACATCCAGAGCAGTTACAGAAAGCAATTTATTCCCTGGTGGGCAGGTCCCTCCTTCAGTTCCTCATTCACTGAGGACTGCAGGGTCACAATTTTTTCCCAATGTCGCCTAAGGGGTTTTTAATTCAAATAAGGCTAAAATAAGTACTTGTTACTATTTGATTGGAGGGTTTGAGTTTCTTTATTTCTGAGTAAGTTATTTCCCCAGTGTTACCATGCCCCTTTTTGTTCTAACAGGTCGTTGGTCACATCTGCTTTTTAGTATGTGCTCTTGGTCACGTTAGCAGACTTCTTTTCATTTTATGAAAATGAATCATCTATTTTCTTTCACAATTACCTCTATATCACATGCAGATAAGGCTGCTGTTGATGAAGAGACTGATGAACCATAAAGATAACTGATCTATTCCATTCCCAAAAACATCTTCAATGTGGAATGATGAGCTAAAAATGAGAATAACCACAATTAACATTCCTAAGTTGTAATAAAGGAGGAATAACAAGAGGCATACAGTCTACTCTGGTCCAAAGCAATTCTGAAATCTTGCTATATATGTTTGAAGGACTTTCCATCCTGGGAGTAGAAAGTTGTCTTTGGTTAGACTCTGGTTCTTTTTCCTATAAATAGATCCTTAGACCATTGTACTTCATGGCTTTTGTGTAGAGGAAACAGTGAGAGTTGCCAAAAAAAAAAAGCGATGTTGCTGGGCTCGGTGGCTCAGCCTGTAATCCCACGCCTTTGGGAGGCTGAAGTGAGTGTATTGCCTGAGCCCGCGGGTTCGAGACGCGCCCAGGTGCGAGACCTCATCTCTACAATAAATCAAAAAATCAGCCAGGCGTGGTAGCGTGTGCCTGTAATTCCGGCTACTCGGAAGGCTGAGGCGGAAGGATCACCGCAGCCCAGCAAGTCGAGGCTGCGGTGACCAGGAGCGGCCACTACACTCCAGTCTGGGCAACCGAGTGAGACTCCAACTCAAAAAAAAAAAAAAAAAAAAAAAAATGAGATGTGCTGAAAAACCGAGTGAGACTCCAACTCAAAAAAAAAAAATGAGATGTGCTGAAAGTTTCTGCATATATCACTTTGTGCCCATTAACTTGGCAGAGCCAAGTCACATAAACAAGGTTGGCATTATAGAACACAGAAGGGCGATTCTTACGTAAGAGAGTTCTGGATGTCACATAACTGTAGTTTTAGTATAAGATTCTTGAAGAGGTATTAAGAAAATAATTGCAAGCAATATGGAATTTATGCCATTGACTATTTTAATACAGAGTTAGAAACAATTTGGCCTCTTGTTCAATGAACCAAAAAAATCCTAGATTGCTAATTTCTAAACCTCAAAGTGAAATAACCAATGCCAGAAAAAATAGACAAATATTTCTTTTTTTCTAAGCAGTTAACACTATACTTCAGCTTCTTTTTTTCTAACATAGACCAAAATTATAAGTGAAAAGTTTTTATTAGAAAGAATATCCATTAAAAAGTAACTTTGATCTACGTTTATTTTTACTGTTGAAGTCTGCTTGCTGTGGCGTTTGGCATTGCTGAGTAAAAATGCATGCAAGTACTTTATATAGTTTACCAGTAGCTAACAATAAAAGTGTTTAAAAAAATCAATCAGGTGAGGTGTTCTAAAAAGAATTGCAGGCTCTCCTCTCTTGTACAAGAGTCAGCTCGTGTAATAAGAAGTTATTTTATTAGTTGTGGCCTTAGAAGATTAAAGTTATTTCTCCCCATATCCAATTTTTGCTTCCAAAATCTAAGAAGGAAAAAGGAAATTTTCTGTGTCTGTGTCTTCAAAACCTATTGCCCTATGCTCAATTTTATTTTATTGTTATTCAGAAAGATAGAGCTAGGTCAATAAAAAAATAAAATAAATGAAAAACTTGAGAAAACTGAATTTCCTGGAAGGCTTTTCAACAAGGACACAGAGCTGTGCTGACTCACAGTGTAGCAGCTTTAAAACTATAGAGACTGCTGTTGGTCAGCAATAAAACTCAGAGTAAGTTGAAGTCAGGAGGAAAGAAACAGAAAAGAAACTATATTATCTAACAGTAATAAAACATAATTCTGAAAAGATAGCATTGGAAGAAGTCATTGGATAAAATCTATCATGTTCTGGATAGAAAGAAATAGCCTTTCCCCAGTTTGCTAACCATGGAAGAGATGTCTGTCTGTGAAACAGAAGTAACACAAAACACAAAAATACTGGCTAACATTCACTCTTGCTTCTCCAAAACGAATCATTCATTGTGAAATTTCATGGTGGGAACTCTTGAAAGTGACATGGCACAGTGACACAATGCTTTACTAAAGTGAATCCAATAGTTAACTAGCAAAATGTAATAAATACCCACATTCTTAGGTTCATTTATTGTGAAGTTAATCTGAAAAGAAGGGATAAAACCAAAGACGCATTTGATGCCATAAATGTTGATGTTTGCTCTGTGCTGTCCAAATATTTTTAAAACTTTAAAAAGTCTCATGTTATTCGTATACCATAAAATTCTTTCATATAAAGTATAAAAACTGCAGTTTCTAATATATTCATGACATTGAGCAACAATCATCACCATCTCATTTCAGAATATTTTTTTACCTTCAGAAAGATACTCTGAGCCGGGCTCGGTGGCTCAGCCTGTAATCTCGCGCCTTTGGGAGGCTGAAGTGAATGGATTGCCTGAGCCTGCGGGTTCGAGACCCGCCTGGGCAGCGAGACCTCATCTCTACAATAAATCAAAAAATCAGCCGGGCGTGGTAGCGCATGCCTGTAATTCCGGCTACTTGGAAGGCTGAGACGGAAGGATCACCGGAGCCCAGCAGGTCGAGGCCGCGGTGGCCGGGAGCGGCCACTGCACTCCAGTCTGGGCGACAGAGTGAGACTCCAACTCAAAAAAAAAACAAAAAAAAACTCTGTAACCATGGAGAGTGGGGGTGGAGGTGGTCAATTTCCTTTCCTCAGCCCTAGTCAACCTCTAACCTCCTTCGTGTCTCTACCTATTGGCCGACTCTGGACATTTCATATAAATGAAATTATACAAATAGTGTCTTTTTGTGACTGACTTTCTTCATTTATGGGTGCTTTATTCAGTACTGATCTATTGAATACTGATACATGTTTCCATATTTTTATTGTTGCATAATAGTTCATTGAATGGATATACCACATTTTGTTTTGCCAACTTCCTTCAGGTGGTAAGCATTTGAATTGTTTCTACATTTTAGCTATCATGAATATTGCTGCTACAAATTTCCCCATACATTTTTGTGTAGATGTGTTTTTATTTTTTTCTGTGTATACATCTAGAAGTAAAACTGTGGGTCATGTAGAAACTTTCATGTTTACTCTTTCGAGGTATTGTCAAACTGTTTTCCATAATGGATGTACCATTTTACATTCCAGCTATCCATTTTTTGCATCTACAATTTAAACCCCTCATTATCATAAACCCAACCTGCAGCAGCTGTGTTGAAATAGCAATGGATTACCTACAGATGAGGGTCAAGAAGTGGTTGATGTATGTAATAAAGAGAAGGTCAAACCAAATTAGCCCGGAAATCCCATCTGCCTCTTATTAAAATGTCAGTAAATAATCTTCACGATTGCCATCATAACTATGAGCTGTGTCATTATAGGATGCTGTTCAAAGATATCCTGGCTGTCATTAATGCTTACAAACACCCCAGGAGTCAGTCTCCCTGAACACTTCTAATTACAGATCAAAAAAAGAGGCGCTATGAGTTAGTGTGGTCTTGAGTTTGTCACTTGGAAAGAAAAGAGAATCCCAGAGCAGCCACATTATGCTTGGGCAGGGAGTTGCTCAGAGTTGCTGGAAACACTTTATTTATCTCATTGAAATGGAGAAACTCTTTCTTTTAAGGATTGTATAGTACAATGATGGGAGGGGAATCTTCTGTTATGGAGTTTAACCAGGCTCAAATAAGAATTAGTTCTGCATCTACTATTGTAGAGACGGATCTAAAACTTAGAGACATGGCATTATCCAGCTGAGAATTTAAAAATAACACCTCAAGGAGAAATTAATTGGCATTAAACAAATAAATAAGCACTAGGAAGATTAATTTTTAAAAATATCACAAGTGTCCTTAAAAATCAAATAACATTAGGACAGATCCTATTTAATTGTATATATTATTTTACCAGGAACTCTTTAGTAGTTGGGAAAAAAAATGGAAATAGAAGGGATGGGGAGTTTGCAGAACTGACACTACAGTGTGCATTTTTGACGAGGTCTTCTTACAGCTGTGAACAGCTGACCTTTTGACCCCATCTTTTAAGGAAAGTGTGCACTCTGCTTGCCACATGGAAATCTTGGAAATGATCCTAGTAATCTACACTCATAATTTTTACAAACCTTTTTTATTTGGTGTATTATATTAATTTAATGTTTTTGCTTTTTATAACATAGTTAATCTGTATTTTTAATCTCACCTCCCTATCAGTTACAATCCCATCCCATTGGGTTTTCTCCACCTAGTTTTATATTGGGTACTCACTTTTAATGCAAAAGGAAAACAGTTAATAGTGGTTTCTCAAAAAAATAAAAATAAAACTATTATTTGATTCAGAAATCCCACTTTGGGGTATATATATTCAAAAGGAAATAAAATCAGTATCTCAAAGCGATATCTGCACTCTTATAATCATTGCAGAATTATTTGCAATAGTCAAGATCTGGAAATAACCTAAGTGTCCACCAATGGATGAATGGATAAAGAAAATGTCACACACACACACACACACACACACACACACACACACAATGAGATACTGTTCAGCATAATTTCTTAAAAATAAGAAAATACTTCTTAATCTGTGATAACATGGGTGAACCTGTAGGACATCATACTAAGCAAAAAGCCAGGCACAAAAATACAAATATTGCATGATTCCACTTACATGTGGGATCAAAGAGAAAGTTAAACTTACAGAAGAGACTAGAATGGTGATTGCCAGCAGCTGCTGGAGAGGGGGTAGAAATGGGAAGATATTCTTCAAATGTTGCACATTTTCAGATGGATGAATAAGTTCTGGAGGTCTATTGCGCAACAAGGTGACTATAGTTAATCATCATGTATACTTGAAAATTGTGAAAAGAGTGGATCTTGAATGTCACCACACACACACACACACACACACACACACAAAAGAAGGTGAGGTGATGGGGATGTTAATGCTTAATCTAATCATTTCACATTGTATATATCAAACATCAGGTGTGCACCATAAATATGTATATATATTTTTTGAGTCGGGGTTTCTCTCTGTCACCAAGACTGGAGTGCAGTGGCATAATCACAACTCACAGCAAACTCAGCCTCCTGGTCTCGGGTGATCCTTCCCCCTCAACCTCCCGAGTAGCTGGGACTACAGGTGTGTACCGCCATGCCCAGTTAAGTTTTTGTAGAAACAAGTTCTCGTTATGTTGCCCAGGCTGGTCTCAAACTCCTGGGCTCAAGCAATCCTCCTGCCTAGGCCTCTCAAAGTGCTGAGGTTACAGATATGAACTACTGCACCTGGCCCATAATTTTTATTTGCCAACGATGCCTTAATAAAGCTGAAAAAAATTACTCACCAATGCCTTCTGTTTGGCTTTCCCTCAATGAAACAGCCACAACTAGTACAGGTGAGCCAGAGTGAAGCTGCTTTTCGATGTGCTTATGTGTGTACACATTTTCTCAAGCACTTTCTACCCTTGTATTTTTTCTCATGTTTCACATTCCCTAAATTCCCAATCTCATCTTGTCCGTCCTTAAAACAGTCAGTAAAAACGAGAGTTGTTCTTTAAAAGCAGCTTTTAAAAAAGTGGCAGTTTTATTCTCTTGGCAGTGTTCAGTTTCTGTCAGGTCTTAACAGAGACTGAAGTACACGTTTTCCCTATTGGACAACCAGAACTCACGTCTTACGAAGACAGTATCCCTGTTCATGCATGATGCCTCTGGGATTATAGTAGGAACTCAAAAGTGTGGAATGAATGACTGCATTTGAATTGCATCTGGTTCTGTTTTATACCTGCACCATAATTCAGAAAGAAGTGGATGGAAAAATAAAATCATTAATGTTGTTTGAAAACAGCAAATATATTATGTGTGTGTATGTATGTAAAATATGTAATAGGCATTGATTCCCATCAACAACCTGCAAACTACCTAACAAACAATGTTCAGTAGTCTATATCTTAGGCTGTCACTATCTTTCTAGGCCTCTTAATCACGCAGGTTGGTGGGACCTGGGTTTGTGGTCATGAGAGAAGCCTTTAATTCCATCTCTGCCACTGACTAAGAAAGAAAACTTAGATGTCTACATAATAATATATGTCTTTGTATTTGCATTTTCAAATAGACATGGGAAGGACAACACTGCCAATACTGAAAGATCATTATGAGGCTAAAATGGACTATCTCTGGCCTACATGTGTTGTGGATAGCCAGGAATATAGAGTACTGCAGCTCTCACAATGAGATTTTTTATCAAGCTTCTTGGTCTTCTTTTTTAAAAATTTGTTGTTCAGTTGTTATTCCATAATCATAAACTTAACTCTGCGATCGAGCTAGACATGGAAGGGAATAAGGGAAATATGGAACGTAAAGAACAGCAGGGAAAGCTCAAAGATCATAAGATATTGTGAGCAAATAAGATAAAGGGGTACTCTCCTGAGCTGCAAAAAGAATGGTCTGGTTGTTAAGATAAAAGAAGTTAATTTTACTAGAGTCGTCCATAGTTGTAAATGATGATCTTCTGACTGGTCTTATTGCTGGACCCAAAGTGTTTCATGACATCCATAAAATTCATACCTTCCTTGCCAAAAACTACATGCTTGCCACCCAATTCCAATCACCCAGTCTTAGCAGTCCAGATAAAAACTGAAGCCATATGTGTTGGGCCCAGTATTTGCCATGGACATGATGTCATGACCTGAATGCATCAGGATGAAGCTCTCATCATCTGGAGTGTCTTCACAGATAGATTTGTCATCAGTGCCATTATGGGGTATGAAGTTGCCACCTCAGCAAATAAACTCTGGAATAATTCTCTGAAAACAAGAGTCCTTATAACTGAATGCTTTCTCTGCAGTGCTCAGAGCACAAAAGTTTTCTACTATCTTTGGAATTTTGTCTGCAAACAGCTCAAAGGAGACATAGCCTGAGGGTTCACCATCCATGACGATGTTGAAGAACAGGGTGGTGTGGACCATGGCTGAGGGTAAAAAACTCCAGTTGACAGAGGCATCTATAAAGCGTGTTGGTCTTCTTTGCCTATGAAATTGCTGAGGAATGAAGGTCAAATCTCTTTAAGTTTATATTAGGGGAGTTTTCTGTACATTTAATTTAATTTTGTAATGAAAAATAGATCATACGTAGAAAAAAAATACTAGTCATATGTGTGTATTTTAGAAAATAATAAAATGCAGAAACGACACCACTCAGAAACAGATGATCAGAAACTAAGAAGCTCTCTGTGTGACCTTCCTAATTATTTCATCATTCTCATGCTCCAGGATTCTGTGCTAATAATTTTCTTGTTTTTGTTTATACTGCTACCATCCATGTATGTATCATTTTACTTTAATGACTTGTGCATTTAATAAATTACTCTGTGTAATTTAATAAATTATTCTGTGATTTATTTCTCTTGAACAATAGCTATTTCAAATTCATCCATGTTGATACGTGTAACTACAGTGCATTCACTTCTGTTGCTTTAAATATATCGCGATGTGTTTGTTCTTTCTGTCATTTATAGGTGATTGTATTAGTTACAGGTTTATTATGCAAACACTACTATGGACATTTCAGAATATACTGTCAAATACACACATACAAGGATTTCTGAAGCATATGTGTGTGTTTTTTCCATCAAGACTAAGATGCCATCAAAAGTAAAATACAGATAATTATTTTTCACAAATAAGAAAGAAAAAATTCCCAATTAAAAAATATCGGAATGCTTTATTAAGATTGTATTTCAATTTCAGAAATATTAAACTGTGAAAAAAATGTGTCTTGAAATTGATGAAACAGAGTAGCTAGAAGTGGAACTGCTGGACCATAGAGAATGCACACCTTCATATTTACTAGGAATTATTCCAACTCTAGATTTACTAGAAATGAAATTCTGCTGGTTTTCAGATGTGATTATAGTGATTTCCACACCCACCATGGAGTTCTGGGGGTCTCTGCTCGTTTGCATCTTTTACTTTATTTTTGTCTACAGTCTCCTATTCCAAGACAGCAATACATTTTAATTTTAATTTTAAACTTGATTAGTTTACGCCTTCAGTGAGAAGCATCTAATCTTCGATATTGTCATAAATAGAAAATTATACTAGTAATCTCCAACACGTAACAGTCATTTCAGCATCTAATGAAATCTTACTTATTTCATTTTATGTCCTCAAATGTTCCCTCTCTTTACCACATGGTCAAATTCTTGGAGTATTTTATGATTCAGTCTAAACTTCACTCCTTCTATGTTTGCTTCCCAGACCATGGTGGCAGAGACAAAGATAAATGTACTAATGAATAACCACTATTTAAATATTATTATTCTTGTCTAGAATATTTTAGAGAGTTTATCTAGAATATTTAGAGAGTTTTTTCTTTGTTATTATTATTTTTATTCTCAATAAAGTAAAAAAGTTTAGGTAACATTCCTAAATAGCGACTTGTTCCTGATCAAGCTAAATCTAAAAGTCAAACTATAAGTTAAAAAAAAAAAAAGCGACGACCAGGTTCAGTAGCTCAGCCTATAATTCCAGCAGTTAGGGAGGCCGAGGCAAGTGGATTGCCTGTGCCCGCGGGTTCGAGATCAGCCTGGGCAGCTTAGCGAGACCTCATCTCTACAATAAATAAAAAATGAGCTGGGTGTGGTAGCACATGCCTGTAGTTCCAGCTACTTGGAAGGTTGAGGCAGAAGGATCCCTGGAGCCGAGTAGGTCGACACTGGGGTGGTGGTGAACATGCCACTGCACTCCAGCCTGGGCGACAGAGTGAAAAAAGTGACAAATTAAATGATGTGCTATTTCTCAGGCATTTTTTTCCCTATTGCAAAGGGACAGTATATTCATCTCCCTTTACCTTTTATCAGTGACAATATCTTTCACATGCAAGAAAAAATAAAATTATGTAAGTCCTGAAAGAGAGCTGTCTTCCTGGGTAAAGAAAGGATTTTCCAAATCTGCTAAAACTGTTGCTCAGACTGGTCTTAGGAAGAAGAGAAGAAAACAAGTGACAGTTAGTCATGATAAGAAGCCGATTCGGGGTACAGAAAGGTAAGGTGGCAATAGGTGGATTTAATAGCTATTGTAAGTTGAAACTCAGAATAAAAAGAAATTGAATTCTGTTTTCAGAAAATTTTCTTCCTCAGGAAGATTTCCTTCCTCAGGAAGATTTCCTTCCAAGAAGTCACTAATAGGCATAGTAAGGTGCCTAAAGTTAAAGGAGGAGAAGAAAAATAGAAATAATAAAAATGAGAAACTTAATGCTCACATCTATTTTCTTAGTCCCAGGTGGACTTTCTCTTCCCAAATAATTTAACAAAGGATTAAAGTTACAGGTAGCATAGATAGAATAAAAGTTTGCTGTAGAAGAGTTCATTTCAGAAGGTTTTCTTGAGTACACTCACATGGTTAAATCCAACTATGTACAAGTTTCAAAGGAAATTTTTCTTTTAAATGTTTTTGCAGCTGTTACCCTGACAAAGATGGTTTATAAGCTTTTATTCCTGTGTCTTCTGACTCCAGCGCATGCTAATATACTTCAAGAGTACTTTATGGGGTCAGGTTATTTATGCAACTAAAAAAGAATGGAAACTTCAATACACAAATCACAGCTTAGTCTTTTTCTTTTTCTTTTTGAGTCACTCTGTTGCCCAGACTGAAGGCATCAGCATGATCGTGTCTCACCCTGCCTCCACCTCCTGGGCTCAGGTGTTTATTCCACCTCAGTCTCTCAAGTAGCTGGAACTACAGGAGCATGCCACCATACCCGGCTTATTTTTTTTTTTAATTTTTTTGTAGAGACGAAGTCTTGCTATACTGTCTTTCAAATTCATGGACTTAACCAATTCTCCCTCCTTGGTCTCCCAAAGTGTTGGAATTACAGGTGTGCACTGTCTCACACCTGATTCTGGGAATAGAATCAATTCCATTTATTTCTCTTGCATGTATGGATTAGTACCCTCAGGAGTTTTGTTTTGTTTGTTTCCTCTCTCTTGCTCCCTTCCTGTCTTTTTACGATCATACACCAACCCTCTTCCTCCTTCAAGAAATACAGTCATTTTCGAAAAATAGTCCATGCCATTTTTACAGCTGAAAAATATTAAACTTCAGGAAGAGGTTGAGTATTTTACTTTTCACAGGCGTTTCTGATAGTAAACAATATGCAACTGATTTTATAGAAAGAGCTGAAATTAAGAACTTCCAAGATTGTGACTCTTCTCCAATCAGTTCATTTTTAGGAAAAGCTTGTTATCTTTCAGTGCTTCATAACTGAGATGGTATATGCAAAGATAAGCTAATTAAACTCTGAGATTATGCAAACACTAGTTATTATTACTGCCAATCAGTTTAATCCTGACAAAAATAATGTGAGAGAGCATCATGCCCATTCTGCCCATAAAAAGGAATAACCAGCTTACTCTTACTAAGCTATTACGTTGTGAAACTAGAATGGGAATAGTTTTTTTATACGATTTTAACCCAAATTAAAATAACAGTGGGCAATTTCTTTTTAAAGAGGCATTTCTCATGATATGGTTATACGAAATTATGCAGGCCAGAAATAGAAAAACTTGTGATGGTTACAATTTTCAATTTGCTCCCGGGTGCCCTCTGGTGGTGACATACTTTTGTTGCTGGTGCCGGCCTCTAACAAGGAGGGACATTTTCCCATAATTGGTTATATGGGTATGCATACATGACCACTTTTCAGTTAGTGCAAATTAGAATAGCTTCCACGAAGTAGGATATGTCTTTCATTTTTTAAAACACCTTGTCGTAACACTGTGGGGTGAATAGTCTAGGCAATGGTTCACCAGCAGAATCTGTCTTCTTTCTGATAAAGTTTCAGAGTCATTCCACTCACATCACTTCAGGGCCAGTTTTCTCTACCAGGAAGTCTCCAGCATGAGTTGTAACTTTCCATCTCCCTCTTTGGAAGTTTTATTTCCAGTGCCCTATACATCACTGTTGAAATCTCTCCTCAGTGTGGTCCAAAGCCATGGAGAGCTTGCATCTAAAGGTTATAGCCACCACTAAAAATGTCATAGAGATTGTGTATTGAGTGAAGTGCAATCTTATCCTACAGGGGAGTAGGTGTGTAAAGTCGGTGCCAGTGCACTCATATGTTGAAGTTAACCTTGAAAAATCCCATAGAAAATCTTATTGGAGACTGACATATTCTCTTTTTTTTGTTAGATTACAATATATAGTTTATTTAGAAAGTAAATGAGAGAGAGAGATACCTTCCCAAAGGAGGCGAGGGTGCCAATGCTTAGAAAACATGGCAGCGGCCATAGTTGAAAGAGCACATGACCACAACAGCATCTAGTAAAGCAATGGCCCGACATGCTCTCTTTCAGTGCAGTGAATTCAAGAGAGCGAAATTTCCTTAGGTTGGAACCTGACCATTATTTCAATGGTTTAATATCAAGTTTAGTAGTTGATTCCACAATAAGATGTGCTGAATTACATGTTTTATGGGGCCAGGCAGGGTGGCTAGATTCCCAGCTAGTTGGTAGACTGAGGCAGGAGGATCGTTTGAGCCTAAGTGTTTAAGACCAGCCTGAGCCACATACTGAGACCCTGTCTCTACAAAATAAGTAAATTAATTAATTAATTAGCTGGGCATGGTGGCATGCCTATAATCCTAGCTACTCAGAGGCTGAGACAGGAGGATCAGTTAAGCTTAGGAGGTTGAAGCTGTAGTGAGTTATAATCATGTCACTACACTCCAGCCTGGGTGACAAAGCAGGACTCTATAAAAAATACAGGATTAGATAAATGTATTTAAAAAGTAGACACCTCAGTCGGGCTCGGTGGCTCAGCCTGTAATCCCGCACCTTTGGGAGGCTGAGGTGAGTGGATTGCCTGAGCCCGCGGGTTCGAGACCCGCTTGGGCAGCGAGACCTCATCTCTACAATAAATCAAAAAATCAGCCGGGCGTGGTAGCGCGCGCCTGTAATTCCGGCTACTCGGAAGGCTGAGGCAGAAGGATCGCCGGAGCCCAGCAGGTCGAGGCTGCGGTGGCTGGGAGCGGCCACTGCACTCCAGTCTGGGCGACAGAGTGAGACTCCAACTCAAAAAAAAATAAAAAAAATAAAAAATAAACACCTCATCACCTTATGAGAGTGGTGAGGAGACTAGGGTGAATTAAAGAAAGGGGAATTGGCTTTGTTTAACCTTACTTAGGGAGAGAGGGAAACCACAGGTAGAGTGGCTTGCACAATTTTTATTTAAATTTATTTATTTTCTATCTCTCTTTGTAAAGCATATGGTTGACTTTATGTAAGTTAAGTGCACATAGACTGGGACTTCATACAGATTACACTGCCTGCTTCCGAACGATTGCTATTTAGTGACAATTTTGAAATATATGAGATTCCTGTGGATGCAAATGCCATTCCATATTGCAAGCAATCTCAAAATTGCTTTCTGACCCGCTGCAAAATTTCAGGAAATATGGTACATAACGATCAAGAAAAACTTATATAACATTATATACATATCTTTAATGCACGTACATATATTGCTTGCTATAGTTAACCATAAGCACAATTGAATTGGAGAATGAGAATATAATGGCACTATGGAAGAAAAGTGCTGTATAAATCAGAGGCTATAAATGCACTACATATAAAAAGTCCTAGTGCAATTTTAAAATTTAATAACTTTGGATGAACCTATGACAGAAGCAAACGGCAAGCATCATGTGAAAGCATATTTCATAGACCCGAATGCGAATATTTAATGTCCTTTTATTCGGTGCTTACTGGGCTCTCAGAAAGCAATGCATTATTAGCCCATTAGTTTCCATAAAAGCAATGGTCAACATGAAACTTACCTCCCTGTAGTCTTGTAGCTCTGTATTTTGTTCTGATTTCTGATGATGACAGTTTTACTAGGGTTCTTTTTTTCAGAATGATGCTACTTTTACTCTTCTGCTTTGAATACTTGATAATTTTAGGCAATTTTATTTCGGGTCAATTTACACACGGGCCAACTTCCTACCATCTCATTCACCTATTCCCATGGGAATGAATTTATCTGAGCCTTGGCAAAATGTCACTTTGCTCATCAGACTACATTGTCTAGCATGTGTTAAATACCTACTATGACTATAAACCATTTTAGATGACAAATTTGACCTTTATTTACTTGTCCATATCCCATTCCAAATTTTCATAAGTTATTCCGGTTTGTGAAATGTAAGTAGAAATGGGTGTTTTCTTTATTGATACTCATAGCTTTCTGATAATTCATCGATTAGTTTTTTTTTTTTTTTACTATAATTCATTTTATACACATCAATCTAATTCCTGTGGCCAGGATAAAAGTCAGTAGTACACTCCTTTTAGCCAAACATATGAAAGTTAAAGATTAAAATGTGCTAACAAGAGGAAACAACAAGATTTATCTTTTGTCTTTCTACAGAAAAAATAGAAACATTAATAAAAGACTACTTTACAGAGGTATGAGCAGCATTAAAAGAAAAAATAAAGATAGTAAAAATACCAAGGGATTAGCAACAGAGGGAAGTAATTACCGCCTCAAGGCAGAGGAAACATGAAAGGAGGCAGAATTGCCTGAATCACATGAGACTAGGACATTTGGAAGATGAAGCTGTGGTCATTTGAAAGAAAATTCACCTTCTGCCAGCAGTGTAACTTTGATGCAGAAAGAAAGCAGAAAAGAAGTAATCCTTCTCTGTCTTCCCTCAACCTCATGTCCTGATGGTGCTTTTCATTGAATGAATGTACCTGGAAACTAGCACTCAAGGGTGCCTGGGGGATGCAATCAACAAGGTTCATCCTCCTGGATACTGGGCAGAGAAGTGTGGAGAAAGTTCTAGTGGGGACAAAAGAGAAGAATGTTTACAAGAACCCGGGGGCGGGGGGACTGTCTCCTTCACCTGGGAGGGCCTCACCTGGACCATGTGCTTTAGATAATCAAACTACGTTGTTTAGCATCTGCTAAATATCTACTATGACTAGAAATGGTTCTAGAAGGCACAACCTCCTCATGCACTATCAGTGAGTGCTCATAGAAACTAAGCAATACTGTGACTGACCCAGTCAAAGGATGAGGGTTGTAAACGTGCTCTATTTGTTAGCCCTGTTCAAATAACAGCATTCAATTGCTATGCACAACTGACACTTTGTCAAGGAATATTCCACACATTATCATTTTTAAAAAATTATTTTTAAAGGAGTCCATTTCAGCCATTCCATTGATGGTTTCACCTTCTTCTGGATGGCCTCTTGAGCTCTGAAAGTTATCAATAACAGCCATGAATTGCTATCTTGGGTATCCTAATATCCCCAGGTTTTAAGTTCTTTGGGTTTTAAAAAGCTAGTTCTCACGATCAGTCATGCTAATCCTTGAGCATGACTGGTTATGCCACCCCAAGCAAATTTCTCCTACTCCAGGATGAGCCATGGTCTCTGATCTCTTGACTCATGTCCAAAAAGCCAAGGTGGGTGCTGGAGCAGATGACTAACTCATTGCACCAGTGGTCAAAGAAACAAAAGCGCATGAACCTATACAAGTCCTTCTGGAACAGCCTTTACTATGGGTAATACTCAGAGACAAGTAGTCACAGACATTCAGGATCTCTATTAACATTCTGGAAGACAGCTTACAGGGATCAAGTAGAACCAGACTTCAGACCCTAGCGAGGGATCTTGTCTTAGAAAGCTACATGATGAGGGGAAGTATCAGCTTCACCCCTAGAGTGACATGTGTCAGAGCCTAGGTCTACACCTCTTTCTTATCCCAAATATGACTGATAGAACACCAGCTTCTCTCTAGCACAATCAGAGGTCGGTTGCAACTGTCTTAAATGGCAGATCCAGTTGGCATAAGCTATCACCACATACTTTACCAAGATAAACTGAACACAAGTATAGCCAGTTTCCCAAGGAGCTTTTTAGGAAGTCACTCTGAAAGGAGTAAGTTTTGGGGAAATTAATCCTTACCTCTCATTTCTCTATGCTCTACTTTTGAAGGCTTATGTTAAAAATGTTTGAGCTAACTTTAAAAACAAGTTTATAATAGTCATATGTAAATTAGTATTAGTATTTTATCAATGTTTGCACATTGTAAATATACAAAGAAATTACATTTGTTGTATTATTATGTTAAATGCTTTATAATGTATAATATTTCTATGTATAATAATTCTATGAGCCTATAATAATCACATGAGCATATTTACATATTCCATAAATATTTATGCCTAAAGAATGGACTTTAATGGCTGAAGCCACACACAGCTATTAATTGGAAATATGATTTAGGTCTTTAAAGTCAGTATTTTGTTTTCTTTTGCTCATGACCATCATTATTACTGTCAGTAAGTAATAATGTGTTGGGTTTCTTCACTGTGTATATTTTACAGTTTATTTATATAACACTGGTGTCAGTCACAAGGATAATCATCTTATAATCAAGTGTCCTTCATAATAGAACAGCAGATAACACCTGAGTGTATGGATCTAATAATAGTTGCTATTCATCTAGAGATATCTTTTATGTGGCACTTTGTAATGATTGTGAAAATGCCTGCACTTTTTCTTTATATCACTGAATGTGCTTATATCCAGTCATTTTAGGATGATTGTGTCATTTATAAAACAACAGATTAAATATCCTAAATGTTTAAGAATTAAGGTGAGTGCAGACTTTCACCTCTGTTCTCATTCTGCCATTTAAAAATATTTATGGAGCTAGTGTCACCAACTCTGTTAGTTTGCTAGGACCTGAGATATTTCCTGAAACACACAACTTTCAGTGTTAAAATCAGACAAGTCCTAGGCAAAATGGAATAAGTTGGTCATACTATACGTCTATTATGCTCCAGCCATAAAAAAGTCTGATTCTTAGGAAGCCATATACTAATGAAACAAGGCAGACAACATGTTATATTGTGAAAAATGCTGAACAACAATATAACAGATATGAAAAGAGATTCTGATTTGGGTTAGGATGGCCCAGAAAAGATTCATTGAGAGGGGCAATTTTAATAAAAGCATTAAGGAGGTGAGATAACATATGTGCTGCTATCTAGGAAAAAAAGGTAAGAAGCCCAAGAAACAAGAAGTCATTGTCCTTGTGGTGACTGTTTCTGGTGTGTTCTAGCATCATCAAACAGGGTAACTTGGCCTGACCCAAGTGACTAAGGGCATATTACCCAGAGATGAGATCCAAAAAGTAATAAGGCCAGGAAATATTTGAGCAAATGGTTCATTGTAAGAACTTTGGATTTGGAGCATTTTGAGCAGAGACATAACATGATTTCCTCTACATTTAAGAATCATGATGCAGCTGTCTTAAGAATATCTGTTGGGAGGGAGGTAAGAATTAAGAACAGAAACCAGAAGGCGACTGCAATAAACCAAATGAAAGATGGTGGTGATTTGAACCAGAAAGATAAATGCAGAAGTGATAAGGACTAGTCAGAACCTGCACATGTTCTGAAAGTAGCCTGGAATGAATTTCCTAAAAGATTGGACATGATATGACAAAGATGGCATTAATATTTAAACCTACTCAACAAAAAGAATTAAGTTGCTTGTTATTGAGACACGGGGAACTGGAAAGTAGGGCTGTAGGTGCGAGAGGGATCAGAAACTCAATTTGGGACATATTATTTTTGAAAGGCATATTATTTTTAAAATATCTATTAGGCCTCTGAGTAGAGATGTTGACTAAGTAGGTGACTTCACAAGCCTAGAGTTCAAGGGAAAGGAATGAGCTTGTTAGCATTCAAGGCCATGAGGTTAGGTGAGTACAGACATACATTTTTTAAAAAAGGAGATACAAGTGTTGAATTCCAGGGCACTTCAAAATTAAGAAAAAAAGGCGGACGGGGGTGGGGGGGAAAGCCAAAGGGCAGCAGAGAAGTAGGAGGAAAAGAGGAGAGTATGCTGTCCTGGCAGCAAAGTGAATATTTCAAGGAGGAGAGAGTGATCAATTATATTGCATGGGATGCTGCTGATAGGTGAGGCAAGGTAAGAGCTAAATATGGTTTAACAATGTGGAGGTCAGCTTAGTGAAGTGGAGGTCATGGGGACTGTGAAAAGAGCAGTTTCAGTAGAAAAGCTTGATTGAAGTGAGTTCAAGAGAGTAGGAGTAGTAAATTGGAGAGAGTGTATATATAGATATACATATATATATACACACACACACATACACATACACTAGGAGTTTTGCTGAAAAAGAAAAAAAAATAATCAAGACAGAAGTGTGAAGTGAAAGTATAGTAAGATAGACGGAGATTCTAAAATAGGAGAAGCAATAGCGTATGTGTGTGCTGCTGAGAATGATTCAAAAAGAGTACAAAAATTGATGAAGAGAGGAAAAGAAGTCCTTTAGTGAGATCCTTAAGTAGGTGAGAGGGTACAAGTGCCAGTCATGGTTCTTAAAAGCAAATCATTGAACCTGCTATAGCTTAAAATGGAAGGGATTTTCAAAGAAATAGGGACACTTATGGAATCTCTCTGTTGAAAAGCAGAAGCAGACACCCAAATTATATTGCAGGACTTTCCAATAGAGACCTCCTCACTTTTCTTGCACTGATCACAACACCAGGACCTTGAAATAATGGCTGGAACCTTGGACTCTGTGACCCACGCTAAGCTTTCTTTCTATCTTTTTTTTTTTTTTTTTTGAGTTGGAGCCTCACTCTGTCGCCCAGATTGGAGTGTAGTGGCCGCTCCCGGCCACCGCAGCCTCGACCTGCTGGGCTCGGGCGATCCTTCCGCCTCAGCCTTCCAAGTAGCCAGAATTATAGGCATGCGCTACCACGCCCCGCTGTTTTTTGATTTATTGCAGAGATGAGGTCTTGCTGCCGAGGCAGGTCTCGAACCCGCGGACTCAGGCAATCCACTCACCTCAGCCTCCCAAAGGCGCGGGTTTACAGGCTGAGCCACCGAGCCCGGTTACCCACGCTAAGCTTTCTAATTGTGCTTCTCTATGGCTTTCCTTGTCCAAGCACAGTCTGATGAGGGGACCTTATGTCACATGCAGTTCCAAATAACTGGACATGAAAGAGACATAGGTCTGGCGTGTAATTAAAGAGATGTGGATTTATATGTGGGAAGTTCCCCAAACATAGGAAGGATGCTCAAAGGTACTAACTAAGTGGTCAAAAAGGCATGACAATTGTCTGCTATAGTGTAGTTCTAATATTCCAAGGCTTAAGCATTCCTTGAGCTTTGGGTGAGACTAAAAAATGTTAAGATATATTTTTTGCAACACACATACATATAAGTAGATTGGCCATTGTTAGAAATTTTCATTTTGTTAAGTCAATGATTTGTTCCTCTTTTTCCTTACTTTCCATGTATCCATATGTTAATATCTATCTATATCTCTCTGGATTCATATATATGCACAAATAAATATATGCACACAAAAAACCACACACATCTTTCTGATATTCATAAAACATAAAATGCAATCAGCATGTAAATATGAATGAATAGCAAAGACCTTAGTAAAGTTGTAGATTGTTGTTCTACATTAACTGACTTAAGCAATTTGGGTTCAAAGTAAACACACTAGGTTAAACTCATTTTCAAATGCAGTGCTTCTGCTTGTTCATTGACTTTATCTCTGAATGATTCTTATTTCTGGAGCAATTGGAAAATCTGTAGTCATAGTAGGTGATTTGCACAAACAAGTATATTTTTGAAGATTTTTTAAATAACATGCCACCCAAGCAATACCAAATAGCTGATTATTTTACTAATCAATTGCTCAGCATAAATTCCTCATTTAAACTGTATCTATTTCTATTTGAAGTCTACATGCTAGCAAATGAATTAATATATTTGCATAATAATGTTTCTTTTTGGGAAAATAAAAACTTGTGTTTTATGTACTCAAAAAGTTTTAAGAAGTCATCTCATATTTTTTCTTCTATCTAAAATAAAATCCTAATTAGAATCAAAATACATTTTTAGTAGGATATTTAACATCTCTTGAACAAAGAATTTATCATATTCCTAAAGGAAGTATTGAAGAGTCAATATATCATTCTAGGTTCTAATTCAATTGTTAATGACATTATTTTGTAGATAAATTCACTCAGTAGCTTCAGTTAGCTCAAATATTTCTACTTAGAAGCAATCAGACATTGTAGGTTCAAAGGCGTCAAGTTAGTCGTATAAACACTCAGAACTGACTCTACGCATGCACTTAAGTGAGTGACTTGAGCAGGGTTTGGCTATTCTTACAACAATTCTCTACTGAGGAAAATTCCACTCAAACAAAAACCAACATCTACCCTACCCCATGTCTCCCAGGGCCTTTAGAGATTGCATCTTAACTACAGTTATACCCCTAAGCAGAATCAATTTCTCTGTGAAAGAGATTCAAGTAGTGGAGACCAATTGCTACTCCCAAAATGTACTACAGGAGGCAAAGTCAAATCCTAGTAGAATAGGCAGCCAAGGTAAGAATTGGACTAGGCTAGATAAATCAGTAACAAAATGTAAATGAATGAATGAATGAATAGCAAAATATGTCAATTGGAGGAGAAGGGAAATTAGGAAAGACTAGGAGAATAAGCAACCAGTCAGAACTCTAAAAATTCCAGAATCTACAAAATGGTGACAATATATTTACCAGATGTCTCTGTTTCTTATATAGAAACAACATAAATGTGTGTGCGTGTGTATATATATACATATATGTATGTATATATGTATATATGTATGTATGTATTTTTAAGTAAGTGCCTTCTAAGATATTTAAAAGGCTCAAGTAGCCATGGTTGGCTATTAGGTATTAGGTGTAAGTAATAAATGATTTTTATCAAATTGCTTTTGTTTGTTCATTTATATATTTGTTTATAATGAAGTTCAAATAAACATTAGAAACTTTGAAGTCTCTTAAGAATACCAAAAAGAAAAAAAAAAAAAAAACCTGCATTCTTTAGAGACCTAGGTATGAACGAGGACTCCACCAATCTCATTTAATCTCTGTGTGTCTAAAATAAAAGTAATTTAATCTCTGTGTGTCTGAAATTCAACAGCTGAAGCACCATGGATAGTGGCATCTTAGGTAAAGAGTGGGCAGAAGATTAAATTGGATCACGTATATAAGTAAGACAACTGTCTTGTCATAGGGGCCAAACAAATAATTATCTTTCATTTGAACTACCCTCTGTAAACGAAATATTGGGGGAAGGCATGGGGCATGTGAAGAAAACACAATTGCATTTTGACAATTTCTAACAGGGAAGTGTGATGTGGAAGATAAAAGAGGTGCACAAAAATTAGAATGGTCTTCTTCCCTAGGGAGAGCTTCTTGATTGGTTTCTTGAGGTATAAACTTAAGTTCATCAGAAAGATAATGTTTATTTTATCTTACTTTTTACTTTTTTTGAGGACAATGCTTAGCTGAGATCTTTACAGATCAAAAATGAATGAAAACACATTTGTTTTAAGGAGAGATCTAAAGTGGAGAAGGGAAAGATAGTGATGTAAACATTTTCTAAGTGCCCTAGAGGTAGTATAGAGTTGGGAAAGGCAACTGTAAACAGATATGAGAATACCCTTGCTTACTCTCTCTTTAATATTTATTGGCATCTCCCATCATCGAGCATGTGCTAGAAGTCTATTCTTGAATGTAGGACACAATAATTACTCAGGAGCTAGGAGCTGGAGTTCCTGGGGAGCGAGAAGATTGAGGAAACTGTTTGCCCTGAAAGCTTGGAATCTTGCAGGTCAGTGTTATTTATGCATATGAGTTGTATGCACACCCATGTACACATCCTATCCCACAAATACATACATTTTTTTTTTAAGTTAGGAAGGAGATCAGGATAGCAAGTATAGAGCTTTCATTATCTCTTCCTATATTCTGGCTTAAGAAAAGCACTCCAGAAAGTACTAACTGTTAAAAATACAGTTGAACCTTGAGCAACATGAGTTTGAACCAGGTGGTTTTACTTATATGTAATTTCTTCTGCCACCCCAGTACAGCAAGACCAACTCTTTCTCTTCCTCCTCCTTCTCATCCTATTCAACGTGAAGACAATGAGAATGAAGGCCTTAAGACCTTATGATAATCCACTTCTACGTAAGGAATAGTAAATATATTCTCTCTTCCTTATAATTTTCTTAATAACATAGTTTTTTCTTTAGTTTACTTTATTGTTAGAATCTAGCAATATGTAAAACATACAAAATATAAGTTAGTCAACTGTCTCATCGTCTGGTAAATAGTAATGCTAATAGCATTTAAGTTTGGGGGAAATCAGAAGTTATATGTCATTTTTTACTGTGTGGGGGATTGGTACCCCAAACCCTCATGATATTCAAGGGTCACTTGTGTGTGTGTGTGTGTGTGTGTGTGTGTGTGTGTGTACATATACATTTAATACTACCAATGTAGGGTGAGAAAAGGAGCAACTAAGAGATTAATAAACACACCTAGAACAGAAAAAATACTACTAGGAATGACAGTCTAATACGAAAAAAAACAAGTGCCAGAATTAAATTAACACGTTAATTTTTTCATCCAAAAATATTATTACCACACACACGAGAAAGAGAGAGAGAGAGAGAGAGAGAGGAGAGAGAGAAAGAGAAGGGTAGGAGAAAGTGAGGGAGATGAAGGAGAGGGGAGGGGAAGCAGGGGATGGGAAAGGGGAAGAACAGAGGAAAAGGGAAAGGAGGGGAGGGGGAAAGAAGGGAAAGAAAAAGAGAAGACATGACAAAAAAAGAAAAGAGCTGAACTAAATGGTTGACACATTCTGGAACAAGCTCTTTCTCATCATGTACTGGCAGAAAGGAGTTGACCGGCAATCCATCCATTAATCCATTTTGTGAGCACAGTTATAGAGGACAAGGAAAAAGGGAACTTCAAGGAGGGACATGTATAATGCTGCATATTTTGGGTAAGATGAGGACTAAAATCGACCACTAATATATTGCTAAATGGACAGAAACTGGAAACATTTCCCCTGAAAACTGGAACAAGACAAGGCTGCCCACTCTCACCCCTCTTGTTCAACATTGTGTTGGAAGTTCTAGCTAGGGAAATTAGACAAGAGAAGAAAATCAGGGTTATCCAAATAGGAAAAGGGAAAGTCAAGTTATCCCTCTTTGCTGACGATATGATCCTATACCTTGAAAATCCAAAAGAACCTGTCAAAAAACTGCTTGCACTGATAAAGGACTTTGACAAAGCCTCGGGGTACAAAATAAATGTGCAAAAGACAGTTGCATCCATATACATCAACAATAGGCAGGCAGAGAGCCAAATAAAAAGCACAATCCCATTCACAATAGACACACACACACACACACACACACACACACACACACACACACAGAGAGAGAGAGAGAGAGAGAGAGAGAGAGAGAGATTGAGAGAGAGAGAGAAATACCTCAGCATCTTCCAAAGAACTGAAAGACCTTTACAATGAGAACTACAAAACACTACTCAAAGCAATCCAAGAAGGCACAAACAAATGGAAAAATATTCCATGCTCATGGATAGGAAGAATCAACATTGTTAGGATGTCCATCCTACCAAAGGCAATCTATACATTCAATGCACTACCTATTAAATTACCAGCATCATTCTTCTCAGACCTGGAAATGACAATATAGAAATTCATATAGAAACATAAATGACTCCTAATAGCTAAAATAATCCTTAGCAAAAGAAACAAAGCAGGAGGGCTTCCAGACTCCAAACTTTACTATAAGGCTACAGTAATCAAATCAGTCTGATATTGGTACACGAGCAGGCATATAGACCAATGGAACAGGATAGAGATTCCAGCAGCAAAACCTCAGTTTCTCAACCAACTCATCTTTGACAAAGCCTCCAACAACAAACACTGGGGAGAGGAGAACCTCTTCAGTAAATGGTGCTGGGAAAACTGACTGATCACATGCAGAAGATTGAAACAGAACCCCTACTTATCACCATACACAAAAATTAACTCTAAATGGATCAAAGACCTAAACATAAAACCTCACACTATAAGAATCTTAGAAAATGCAGGAGACACCCTTATGGAAATTGGAACTGGCAACCAATTCCTGATCAAAACCCTAAGTGCCCAGACCATAAGAAATAAGATAGACAAATGGAGCCTTATCAAACTAACGAGCTACTGCAAAGCAAAAGAAACCATCAAGAGAGGAGGGAGATAACCCACAGAATGGGAAAAAAATATTTGTCAACTGTAAATCTGACAAAGGCCTAACATCTAGGATCTACAAGGAATTCAAATGCACTGAAAAGAAAAAAAACAGCCCCATTAAAACGTGGGCAAAAGTCATGAATAGATATTTCTCAGAAGATATATGGGCTGCCAAAAGACATACGAAAAAGTGCTCAGCCTCACTAATCATCAGAGAAATGCAAATTAAAACCGCATTGAGATGCCACCTAACTCCAGTAAGAATGGCCATCATTAATAAAACAAATAAAAACAGATGCTGGTGAGGATGTGGAGAAAAAGGAAAGCTTCTGCACTGCTGGTGGGAATGCAGACTAGTGCAACCTCTTTGGAAGACAGCATGGTGACTTCTGAAGGAACTAGAAATTGACCTTTCATATGACCCAGCAATCCCCCAATTTGGAATATATGCTTAGGAACTCAAATCATTCTATAAAAAAGATACCTGCACATGCATGTTTGTTTCAGCTCTATTCACAGTAACAAAAACATGGAACCAACCATGCTGCCCATCGAAACTGGACTGGATTTTAAAAATGTGGTACATATACACGATGGAATGTTATGCAGCCATAAAGATGAACAAACATATGGACTTCACAGCAACTTGGATGGATTTAAAGACTATCATACTCAGTGATCTATCACAGAAACAAAGAGCAGAGTACCATATGTTCTCACTCATCAGCAGACATTGAACAATTATCATAAAACTATAAGAAAGGGATTGGCAGTAGTGTAAAACTGCCAGGGGAGGGGGGTGGGGCTGACAGTTGAGGAAAACTGCTAGGGGAAGGAAGGGCGCATCTCATCAACAAGGGTACCTGCATAATAAATATTTGTATACCTAACCCTGAGTTGTACCCCATACCTTTAAAATAAAATTTAAAACTTTTTTAAAAAGATGAAGACTAAGGAAATGTCACCTTATGTGGTGAATGAAGCCTGGAAAACTCTGAAAGAGTAGTTTTGGGAGAGCAGTCATGTGACGGGGGGTTGGCTACTGGAAAGAAGAAAACCCTGAGTGACAGTCTACACTGTATCTTCTGCTTTTTGAATGATGCCTGGTGGCTGGTAAACATGAATTATTCAGCAAATGTCAGTTAAAACCAATAGTAAAGAAATGAGTGGGTCGAAGTGTGGATATATGTCACAGTTTTAAGGAATATGACTGAAAATAGATGGAGGCAACACTCCTTGGCTAGAATGATTTAAAGTTCTCCTGATGTAAGCGTTTTTGAGTGTGGTAGTAACAGAGGAGGTGATTGGACATATTTTATTGTATTTATTTTTAAGAGAAGGGCTATCCCTCCACTGGCCAGGTTGGAGTGCAGTGGTATCATCAGGTTCACTGCAACCTCAATCTCCTGGACTCAAGCAATCCTTATGACTCAGCCGCCTGAGTAGCAGGAACTACAGGCACCTCCCACCATGATTGGCCAATTTTTTTTATTATTTTCATTTTTAATTTTGTAAAGACAGGGCCTTGGTGTGCTCGCCAGACTGGTCTTGAACTCCTAGGCTCAAACAATCCTCCTGCACCGGTTTCTCAAAATGCCAGGACTATAGGTGTGAGCCAATGCGCCTATCCAAAACATAAATATTTGAAGTTGGAAATGGAGTAGGGAGATGAAGACGAAAATGATGATGGAAAGGATGAAGTGAAAGAGTTGGAAGAATGGAATATTACTGAGGCCATTATTATCCTGCATCTGTTATTGCTAAGTTATCCCAAAAATGTTTAGGAACACCGGCCAACCGTGATTCTGCATTCCCCATGTTCCATAATATAGCTTTGAACTATGATAACAAACTAATCATAATTATCATAAATGTACCAGGCAGAGTACATAATCATCATAAATGTACCAGACAGAGGAAGAATCATGATGCCACCTTCTGTTCACCTACACACACTTGAAACCATGGGTTGTGCTCAACTAAGCAGGGCAAGGAAAAAGGGCAGATTTTGAACCACAGAGTTTTCTTTTTTCCATACAGAGCATAAAGAGTCTACAGTTGAACGAATAGCTGGAATAGTGTGTTAGTTATTGGATAATTAATGTGTCCTATATTCAAGAATGGACCCCAAAATAATTAGTGATAAATTTGCAGGTTGTTGTTTTGGTTCAGTTAAGAAGTCCCCAAATCGTGGTCTGGAAATCATACCTCAGTGAGAAGTAAAATCTAACAGTGTGAGGGCACAAATAATTTGATTCTGAGTGACAGACCGTACCAATAGCTCACTTTGCTAGCTATAAGGTGTCCTCTTTTTATCTGCTTTACATTAAGAAAGTGGTTGTGTCACTTGAAGAACTATCTTCTTCTCTGTTATGGCATGTATGTAGAAGTAATAAAGAGCTAAAGAATACTTAAGTGAATAATTTTCTCATTTTTATTTTAGATAAATGGGATTATATATGCATATTCATTACATAGACATATTGGGTAGTGATAGGGGTTGAGTCTCAGATGGCCCATTCCCCAGATAGTGGACACTGTACCCCATAGCTAATTTCTGAACCGTAATCCCCCTCTTCACCTCCCCCCTTATTGATGTCTCAGTGTCTATTATTCCCATCTTCGTGATCATTTAGCTCCCGCATTTGAGTGAGAACATGCAGTGTTTGGTTTTCTGTTTCTGAGTCAGTGCACTTAGGATGATGATCCCCAGCTCCATTCATGTTGTTGCAAAGTACATGGTATCATTCCTTTTTGTGACTGTGTAGTATTCCATGGTGCCTATAAACCGCATTTTCTGTATCCAGTCAATTACTGGTGGGCAGTTTGGCTGGTTCCATAGTTTTGCTTTTGTAAATAGTGCTTCAATGAACATATGAGTGAGTACAGGTATCCTTTTTTTGTTTAGTGATTTCTTTTCTTTTCAGTAGATCGCCAGTGATGGGACTACTGGGTTAATGACACTCAATTTTTAGTTATTTGAGAAATTTCCATACTGTTTTTCATCAAATAGTGTATGTATGTTAATTTTTTTCTGCAAACACACCACCATCTTTTGTTCTTTGACTTTCTTTTTTATTATTTTAAAATTGTGGGGTGCAATTAAGGGTTAGGTATACAAATATTCATTGTGCAGGTACCCTTGTTAATGAGGTGTGCCCCCCTTCCCCAGAGAGATAGTGACTACCATTAACCCCACCTCCCTGCTTCCCCTTCTTTGACTTTCTAATAATAACCATTCTGACTGGTGTGAGATAATATTTTATTGTGGTTTTATTTTGCATTTCTCTGATGATTAGTGATGTTGAATATTTTTCATAGGTCTCCAGAATGTTTGTGAGTCTTTTTTTTTTTAAGTGTCTATTCTTGTCCTCTGCCCACTTTTTTATAGGGCTATTTGTTTTGTGTGTGCGTTGTTTGAGTTCCTTGAGAATCTGGATATTAGCCCTTTGTCTGCAGTGCATTATCAAAATATTCTCGCCCATTCAGTAGGTTTTCTGTTCAATTAGTTAATTATTACTTTGGCTGTGCAGAAACTTTTTAGTTTAATCAAGTCTCATTTGTCTATGTGATCTTATGTTGCAATTTCCCTTGGGGTTTTTGTCATACATTTTTTGTGTAGGCTAATGCCCAGAAGAGTGTTTCCTATGTTTTCTTCTAGGATTTTTAGTTTCAGATCTTACATTTAAAAGTCTTTGATCCATCTTGAGTTAATTTTTGTATACGGTGAAAAATAGGGGTCCAGTTTCATTCTTCTGCATATGACTAGTCAATTTTCCCAGCATCATTTATTGAATAGAGTGTCCTTCTCCCATTGTTTATTTTTGTTGGCTTTGTCAAAGATCAGCTGGTTGTAAGGATGTGGCTTTATCTCTGGTCTCTCTATTCTATTCCATTGGCCAATATGTCTACTTTTATACCAGTACCATGTTGTTTTAGTTATTATAGCCTTATAGTATAATTTAAAGACAAACAGTGCAATGCCTCTGCAAATAAGTGGCAGTGTAACTTTTTCAGTAAAAGAGACCATCCTAAAAGAAAAAAGGTTTTTTGACTTAGGAAAAGAGTGTCAAGAGATGCTTTAGTAAAAGTTAATCTTACACTGCTAGACAGGGACTGTCAGTCTTTTTTAAAAAAGCATATATATATGTCCTCTGCCCACTTTTTTATAGGGTTATTTGTTTTGTGTGTGCATATATATATATGCCAAAAGAACTTTGACATTTATGTGTGTGTGTGCATGTGTGTGTATCTATATAATATTGGTCTGACCCCAAATAGCACTGCTTCCAGAGATTAATAAGAAGTGTAGAAAAAAACATGGTTACCAACTCCATGGTCTTCTCTGAATATTTTTAGATTCCTTACTTATATATAATTTATCTCTACTTGAAATCATTCTGGAAGATGGAATATTTCTTTTTTAAAAAATCCCTATTTGATATCTGAAGATCTTGGCATTTTTGGAGTTTTCATTAAGAATTACCGTTATTGCAGCTGTTGGAGGCTTTATCAACAAACTAGACTTCACATTATTGTTGTGTACAACAAAGAACTCTGTACCATAATTCTGTGAATAGAATTTACATGATTTTCCTTGTTTCCTATACTTTACACCAATCATACAGGGATACATATAAGTTGCCTAAATTCATTTATTAAACAGTATATTTTGAAAGAGACTTTTCAGAATTAGATGAGCACAGACATTAAAGTAGCAAAGAGCTCTTTTTTTCCTTTCTTCTTTTCTCTCCCTTCCTCTCTATCTCCCTTCCTCCCACCCCCTCCCTTTCTTTCTCTTTATTTCTTTCCCCTTGCCTTCTCTTTTTATTTCTTTCATGTTTCCTGTTCATTGCATTCAGAAAACAGCAGCCTGGAAATGTGCTAGAAGTGAGGCAGAAAGTAGTCATAGAAGACAATAAATGCATCATGCAGAAAGCTGTATTAAATAACTTGGTAAAAGGAAGACTCCTTTGCCAAAAATCAAAGAAATTTTATAGCTTTTATTCTGTGTTGTGTCATTTGAATACAAGTGAGATCAATGGAAATATTCTTGCCTACACTGGAAAGCTTACAAACAAAAATAGTAATAGTCTATAATCTTGCAGTGACATTTTAAGTAAGGGTTACAGGCTAGGTAACTCTTCTGATCACAGAGCCTTCTTGAGAAGAGTACTAAGGAAATAGCCAACGTGTTCAGGTGACTTTAAAATATTAATTAAAATTTTGATATTAATGAGACATGGCAATGTTCTATAAATGGAGAGAGCAGAAACATGAAATATTAAGTGATTTGCTTCAAGCCTCAATGCTATTTTGTCACTACAACTAGAACCAAAATCCTTTTACTCATGAAGTTATCTTTTGTGAAATTTATATTTAATTATTTTCAAAATTATAGCAAATTATTTTATTCTATGAATTTTTCATTCTTGATTTTTTAATGCATGTGTCAGCAAGGGAATAGTGTCCAGTGCTATTCTCAAAAAGCATCATTAAATGATATGTTTTCTGAATGTTTACATAATTTTCTCTTGTCTTTTGCATTAATAGCTAGCTGTGTATAAGTTTCTTTCAGCTTCTGCCTTTCAAAATTCTGTAGAAACTGTGTCATACATTTGTGGCTTTTAATTACTCTAAATGCAATTCTTTGTAGGTTTTAAGTATTTACTAACTGGATGCTTGTCTTAATATACAAAAATTTCTCCAGGACATAGATTGGTGTTCTTACCTTTTTATTGATTTTTAATGAACTCTATGAGTTATTTAATCAGCTTTTCATCAGCTCAGACAAAATGTGTTTTGAATATATTTTTTGAATGATGCTTTTCATCCAATTTTCTTAGTGATACATCATTACATTTCTACCTTTTAATCACTGATTTTATTCACATTCTAAGATAATCTTTTCTAAGTTTTTCCCCACTTTCTTAATAACTTTTCTTCTCTTTTACTTGTATCTTACTGTAGTAGATGAATTACAAGTCTGTTACGCTATGTTAATCTTTCTTTCATTTTTTTCTTAATTATTTCCAAACTGATTCTCTAATTTCAACTTTTTGTTATCTCCCGATAGTTTTTTGACTGTACTGTGATAACATTCTATTATATCAATTTTCAGGATGCTGTGTATAAATCTTCTTTAATTTTTATCAGTGTCTTTTAACAAATAATTATTGGTCATATGCTCTTTAGAGAGACATTCTTTGGCGGAAACAACTGGATAATATGTGCTATTTATTTTTGTTTATTGTTTCAAAGACATAGCACAGTTCTTATTTACTGTTTATTCATCCTTGAGTGGCATGTGGTCTGTTCAGTCACTGCCACATACATGCTGGTGGAGTATTCTCAGCTCTCCCACTGATTATGTGAAAGGAGAAACTTCTCCTTCCCAGTTCTGTTTCCCAAGGTAAGGCTGTTATACCTGGTCATCATCCATTCTTGTTAGCTGTCTGGTGGGTCACAACCAGCCTGAATTTCCCAGTTTTCTGATTAATCATTCATAGACAGGTATAAGTGCTCACCATTCAATATGAACTTCTCCTGGTGTTCTAATCTCTACCTTTCATTATAATGCTTTCATTAGCCCCTATGCATCCTAGATAATGTCCCATTCCACCTTTTCACTTAAGTTGCATATTTTGAGAGCTATAATCAAAGACTTACAATTCACTCTCTTCTCTCCCTTGATTTATTCATTGTCATCTTTTATATCTAGATTATATGACAATACTGTGTTATTTATCTTATTGTTCACATTGTTCTAGCTTTGCTCACTGAGGGCTCTTTATGCCAGGCTCCTGTGTGTCTTTGAAATATACTCAAACTTCTGTGTGATTTTAGTTTGTTTGCTTGATTGTTTTTAGTTTTTTTTCTTACTTTCTGGCACCACAAATTTCCTAGGGTCCATCTTGTATATTTCCTGCTCAACCCTAGAATCAACCATTTCTCCAAAGAGCCCTTGTTTTTTCCATTGGAGAATGATGTTTAGAAAGCAAGCTATGAGGGGGGACACCCCCCAAAATGGAATTTTTTTGGAGGGCGGACCTCTTGTAGTACACTCGGAATTTATTCTTCCTGACCAAACGGTCAACCAAAGTTTTTATCTGGAAGTTTTGAGAAGACTGTGTCATGATTTGTGGAAGAAACATCCTGAGTTGTGGCAAACAGGTAATTGATTCTATGCAACTGCTTACACCACACTGAGTATTCAGCAGTTTTTAATGAAAAGCAGGATGACCCCATGCTCCACTCTCTCTTTTTACTGGATCTTGCCTGAGTGAAATTTTTTTGTTGTTGTTGCTTCCCCAGATGAAAAAAGTCCTCAAAGGGAAACATTTTGCAGATGTGGAAGAGGTTAAACAACAAACAACAACAACAACAAAAAAACCACAGAAGCACTAAAAGGAATCAAAATTAACAAGTTCAAAAACTGTTTTTAGCAGTGGGGAAAAGTGTCTCAATAGCTATATTGCATCAAATGGAGGATACTTTGAGGGTGACTGAAGTTTAAAATGTAAGAATAGATACACATTTTAAAATACTAAATTCTGTTTGCTGAGTGGATTCTGCCCTCATGTAAGTGCTGGGTATGATCTTTTGTTTAAAAATACACTAATGAACTCAATTGATGTTTACTTTTGGAATACCTGAAATTCAAGTCAGTTTATACTCATAATTTACTTTGCTTTCCTGCTAAACTAGTCAACACTATGTCTTCACAGAGCAGAAACAATGAGAGGTATGATTTCTAGTTTAATGTTTTCCAAGAGCATTTGACATTTTTACTCTGCCATCTAATTCAACATTAAGCATATCCTATTGTGAGTAGTAATTTAAATAATATAACAAATTTGAAACATTTACACAAACTGAAATTAAAGTCTATATTTTTACTTTAAAATTTAAACAGATTGAAAGAACCAAGATTGAATTGATATACCCAATAAGCAGTCAACTTAACATTCTGTCATATTCTTTTAATATTACCTAGATTGCCTTCTAATCAAGGACAAAGTCAGTTTCTTAGAGGCAGCTATTGATAATTGTTTTACAAACCCTTCCCAGCTTGTTTTGTACTAATTAGCTTTTCCATTCCAAGTATTTACCTAAACCAAGTTAACTTAATCAGCCCTTTATGACCATCAGAAAAAGACCCCATCATCATGGCAGCAGTCATGTGACTGATTCACCCATCTGCCTGCCGTCCGTCCATCACCTGACATCAGTACTTGAGCTTACCTGTCCCCTCTTCATAATGACATAAAACACACCACTACCTAATCACCTTAGCAACCTGCCCCCATCAAAGGGAAGGTTTAAAAGCATTCAACCTCAAGGAGCCATTTGCCATTGCTTTTCCAAACTCTGGTCAGGCCATGTGACTCTTTATGCAATGGCTGCCTTGTTTTTCTAAGCTTTGCCTCCCCTCCCCTACCTTGGGGAGGAGAATCTCCTTTCTCTGTCTCTCCAATTTACTGTCTAAATAACCTATATTTTCCAGTGTATTTTCTGTGCAATACTTTGCATCATTTGCATGGCAGTGGATCCCAGATCAGATCCATCTGGTCTGACCTGACAGATGATATTTTCTTTATTAATGAAATGTATGTATTTAAATTACTTTCTTCCTTAGTTTTTGAGATCAAAATAGAACCTTTTCACTGGTTCAAAAAAAAAAGTCTTTTAAAATTTGTTTGTCTGGTTTGGTTTTTTAACTTTCTTTGCATTTATAGCCTGACAACTATATCACACAAATAATAAAATAATATAGCACAGCATTTTAATATTTGTTATAAAACCTATAACAAAACAACTAATGGAATTAGACAATAAATCATAGTCTCTGTAGAAGGAATCAAAGTGGAGTTATTATAGAAAAAAACTACTTTTACATGAATTTTAAAAATATATGTGGAGTGAAAGTCTAGGGAAAATTATATTATTTCATACTTTAATATGTAAGTTCAATCATGAATCCAAAAACTCTGTAACCTTGTGCCAATTACTTAACAAATCTGGCCTAAAATGTCTTATTGAAAACTGAAAAGAATTTCCTACTAAGCTTACTTGCCACTATTCTTGTGAGCTCAAATAACATAATTAAGGTACATGAGAGCTATTTTTAAATTGAAAAATTTTATGCAATGACATTGTTAATATAAACTGGAATTCTTGGAGTGAAAGAGAAAGCATAGATAATGAAGTGATTTTAATGGTATGTCCACGAAACTTACAGCTCATTTTAAAAAATCCTAATGAACAGCACAGTACAGCAACAATCCTAGTCAGTAAATGCTTTGATAAAAGTGAAGAACATCAAAACTCTGATTCTTTTCTTTCTGTTCCTACTGCCAGTAACCTCATCCTGCATGACCTACTTTGATTGCCTTTGAATCAAACAACTTTTCTTTGTATTCTAACCAATCAGCCTCAACAGTACTGTGTAAGTTATCTTTCTAAAGACCTTTCATTGATCTGTAATAATCAATTTTTCCTTGCTGCTAGAGAAAAAATTCTAATTTGTCAACATCCAACTTACTTTCCCATGTCTACTTCTACTATTCCATCACATGAATTACGGCTCAGCTAAAAATTGATGACTGTTTTCTTTTAATTAACTTATATTGGTTTTTCTGCTTCAACTTAAGAATGATAAGTTGTCATTTGAGCAAGAAACAAGTGTTTATTTACCTCTTGCTAAATAGCATTACATTGGCAACTCTACATAAAAGAAAAGGAGAGGAAATTATTGACAGTAGTGCAAAGTGGCTGAGAATTACTCAACTAAAAACCATTACCTATCATAGATAACTTAATGTTAAAAAGAGTGTGGTTATTGGGAATTTATAAAAAAAATTGCTGAGTATTAAGAGAAAATTCTAGAGAGTAAACAGAACTTAACTCTTGACTGATAACAGGGATATATCCATCTGTAGTCTGCATACAAGTGAACAATCTGATTGAGAAAAAGGAAAATATCTAATGGGCAATGTTATGGTGGTGATAAATGCCCTACATTTTAAAAATCTACTCATTTTTTCATGTCATCATTTATTAAACAAAAATAAAAAATATCTTTATTGAACATCGATTATGTACCAGGTGTTTTGCACCTATTAGACAAAAAAGAGAAAGCAATGAAACAAACACTTGCATTTTAAAACACTTAAAACACTTGCATTTTGTGAAGGCAGACTGACCAAAATATAAACAAAAAGATTACTAGGTAGCTGTCACTTTGAAAAAAATAAATAAACAATTCTAAGAATGGTGGTGGACCACAATGGAAGCAGGATAGTAGCTGTTTTATGCAGGAAGATAAGGGTAGGCCTCCTTGGTGAATGTATGTTTGAGAAAATTGTGTGTACTTGAGGGAGTGAGTCATGTGCATGCCTGGGAGAAGGCCAGTTTAAAAGACAGGAAATTCCAACATCTTGAGGCAAAAGCATGCTTGAAGAGTTTAAGACTGTCACAGGACTTTGTATCTATACAAAGAATACAAAGAGAGTAAGTCAGGGAAAATAGGATTAGGAGATGAGAATGGAGAGGTAGCGGTGAATGTGACCATTGAGGACCTCAAGGCTAGCAGAAGAACTTTGGATGCCATTCTAGGAAAGACAATATGTTGGAATTGGCTGTGGGCAAACAGGAAGTATGATCTGATCTAGATTTGAATCAGTCACTCTGACTGCTGACGAGAATAGACAGTGGTAAGGGGGAAACAGAGATCAGTGAAGAGGAAAGAGAAATATTCTGGTGAGAGAAGCCAGGGCTGGCCTAGGATCACAATAGCAGAAGTGGTGAGACATGCCCTTCAATGGTTTTCTGTTGCATTTGGCATAAAGCATAACTCTGTCATTTGTCTAAAGGCTTTCACTGTGTGATCCCTACTTGTGTCCCAGCCATATTTGCCTCTTCCTCTTCTGTTCCCATCACTCTTCATATTCACTTTTTTTTCTTTCCAGTCTCTAGCCTGTGTGATTATGTGAGAAAAGACAGGTCAGAAAATGAGAGCAAGAGAATAAAAGATACATGTGTGTCATGTACCACACTTGAGAAATAAGCCGTGCAAAGGATATGGGGATGCAACAAACATGGATGCTGAGTTAAAAACGCAAGAGCTTTGTGAGTTGCACTAGAGGATGGCCTAGGAATGGGAAAATCTGAGTACATGTAAATGATGACAGTCAATTCAAATATACACAACAAAACAAACAATTTACTGTCTAAATAACCAATTTACTGTCTAAATAACCTATATTTTCCAGTGTAGTTTCTGTGCAATACTTTATTGAGCTCATCTGGTAACAGTGCTGATGAGGCAGACCATGATCTTATCTCGTGGTCTTAACCGTGGTTAGCAGTTCAAGTTTCAAATTAGCCTACTCACTTGTTTCCTTTGAATTAGAATTTATTTATCAACTTGTGCTCTAATATCTCAGAGCAAACAGTGACCTAACTAGTCACTGTTGAAAATTCTGCAGAATAACCCAAGAAACATCATCAGCAACATTATTTATACCTAGAGAAAAATAACTCTCTTTGAATAATGAACACTTCTTTTGACCTGCCCTCCATTTCCTTTCTTCTTTTTTTTTAAAACCATGAAATTATTTTGATTCTACCAAATTTCCTGGAAAGCAAAGACAATGAAACTTTCCATCTGGCAGGATAACATTTTGAACCATTAGGCAACAAAACATATTTAGTTTCTAAGCATTCCCTCTTTATTGTTGTTGCTGATATTTTCCTATTGATAATGATAGCATTAGCCACATGAAACTTAATATTATTCAATACAATAAAGCAGGATAAGGGAAGGAAATGACTTTAGCTAGAGGGCAGAGAGGGTTTCCTGTGTTTCTTTATAACCCAAAGAAAACACATGGCACCCATATTGTTGTATCCAGAAGGAGGTGCTTGCCTTGATTATATTCTCTGTATCATTTCAGAGCATCAGTTGTCTTGAGCTATGATTTGGACACAGGACATTTTAGAATCTTGAACGGCAATGACTGATGCAGCAAAAGCTATGTATAATAACCCAACTGGAGATTAGCCAGTTTAACAAACAGAAGATTAAAATAAACAAATTCAAGTAGAGGCAAACTACATATGGATAAGATTAGCTTCAGTACATAATGGGTACGTTATGACTAGGTAGAGACATGCAGGGCAGAGGTTTTATTTTAATTTTCTTATATTCATCTTCAATAAGATTCCTCAGCTTTGAAACAGACAAAAGCTAGGTTGAAAACTCTAGAGAAAAGAGACCTTTATGATTCTAGAAAATGGACAGTTTTTTTCCTCAGCACAGAACTTAGATATTCAGGAGAACCAAGCAGAAACTTGGTAAGCAGTACTAGACAAATACAGCTGGATTTAGAAAAGTTTAGCATCTGGGTAGACACGTGGACTCTCAGGTCTTAAATTTATGTATGTAAGACATATTCTGAATATTTTCTATTGGTAAATTTTATAGTCTCTAAAATGCTGACAAGCATAAATCCTTTTAGAAATCTGTTAATGTAAAAATTCTGATTCAGCAATTCCAGGATTAGTCCCAAGAGTTTGCATTTCTAACAGGTTCCCTGATGATGATGAATCTACAGAATACACCTCAAGAAGCAAAGTTAAAAATATATTTTAGTTTTTTGCTAAATTGATCATAGAAAAACTACGAAGGTTGCTCAAGTAAAGATTTGCTTATCTCATCTCAGGTGAATCAAGTTCAGTAGGTCTAAAGTAGAACCTATGAATCTGGTTGGTTTGTTTTGAAGCTTAAGTGTCCCAAGTGATTATGAAGTACAGATTTAGCAAGCATTACATTTCACTGCTCTAGATGGGCCTGAGGCATCAGGTAAAGGATTTTCTTCTCATTATTTGCCATCGGCAGCTGTGTCTATTTAGACAATGAAGTGATCACAATATTCACATTTACGTATATTGTTTTTTACTTATTGCTTTACTCTCAACAACTGATAGAACTACTAGACATAAAACCAGCAAGGAAATAGAACACAATCAAGTAACAGAAGCTCATTTACATATGTTGATATCCACCCAACTCTATGCACAACTTATGATAGGTTATATCCTGATGAATATTGTAAGATATTTTCAATTTGGAATGTGTTTTCTGGGATGCAAACTCATCGTAGGTTGAATAGGGTACTGGATGAGTATTGCTTTTCAATCACTCTAAAGTCACAAAGGTAGCTCATATAACAGGCCATAAAACAAACTTCAACATATTTTTTAAAATGGACTTATACACAATATTTTCTCTGACCACAAAGGAATATATATGGATAACAATAACAGAAAGACAACAGAAAAATATTGAAAAACTTAGACATTAATAGTATACTAAGTAATTCATGAGTAAAAAGGAAACCTAAAGGAAGTTAAAATATGCTTTACTGAATGAAAATGTAAAATACAAAAATAGGTGGGACAAGGTAAAGCAATGCTGAGACAGAAATTTATAGTACTAAATATTTACATTGGGAAAGAGGAAATGTTTTAAATCAATAATCTGAGTTTACACCTCAAATTGCAAAATATACTCAAAGCAAACAGAAAAAGGAAATAAAAATAAATGCAGAATTCTGTGGCATAAAATAAACATATAATAAACAATAGAGAAAAGTCAAAGTAACAAAAAGCTCATTCTTCACAAAAATCAACAAAAAAAGATATACACTCTAGCAAGACTGAAAAAGATTTGACAAAAATCACCAATATCAAGCTGGGCTTGGTAGCTCAGCCTGTAATCCCGCACCTTTGGGAGGCTGAGGTGAGTGGATTGCCTGAGCCCGCGGGTTCGAGACCCGCCTGGGCAGCGAGACCTCATCTCTACAATAAATCAAAAAATCAGCCGGGCGTGGTAGCGCATGCCTGTAATTCCGGCTACTCGGAAGGCTGAGGCGGAAGGATCGCCGGAGCCCAGCAGGTTGAGGCTGCGGTGGCTGGGAGCGGCCACTGCACTCCAGTCTGGGCGACAGAGTGAAACTCCAACTCAAAAAAAAAAAATCACCAATATCAAGAAAAAAACAGGGATTGTCACTGCTGACCCTGAAACCATTAAAATATAATAAGGGAATACAATGAAGAACTCTTTGTTCATAAACTTGACAATTTAGGAGAAATGGATCAATTTCTCAAAAATCACAAACTAAAAATATTCAGACAAAATTAAAGAGACAAGCCAAATACTTCTGTGACTATTAAATACATAAAATTGTAATTTAAAATCTTCTGAAGATAAATTCCAGGGCCAGAAAATTTCACTGAAGAAAACTATTAAAAATTTTACACAACCTTTTCCATAAAGCAAGAGAGGAAGGAACACTTACTAACTTATTTCCTGAAGCTACTATTATTCTGTGCCTAAATCAAACAAAAATAGTACAAGAATATGTTTTTGAAAAAATAAAGAAAAATAAAGTACAAGCAAATATCTTTCATAAATTTGGGTATAACGATTTTTATCAAAACACTGACAGAAATGTATAAAAATAACTGTACACAATGACTAAGTGGGATTTGTACTGGGTATACAATGTTGGTTCAATATTCTCAAATCAGTCAGTAAAATTCATCACATTAACAGACTAAAGAAGAAAACATGATTGTATCAATTTTTGGAAAAAAACCATGTGACAAAATTCAATACTCATCAATTAGAAAAACTCTCAGCAAACCAGAAATTGAAGGAAACTTTCTCAACTATATAAAGAGCATCAAGAACATCTGCAAAACTCCTGTAGCTTACATCATAGTTATCAGTCAATAGCTGAATATTTTTTATCTAACATTTAGAACAAGGCAAGTGTATCAATTTGCTATTGCTGTTAATAGTAAAAAAAAATTATCTTATTTTTTTGAAGTTATAAAGTGTGAAATAAGTTTCACTGGGCTAAAATTGAGTGGTTAGAAGGGTTAGTTCATTCTGGAGACTCCAGGAGAGAATCTTTTTGTTGCGTCTTCCAGTTTTCAGAAGCCACCTGGATCTCCTGGTCCATAGTCTTTTCCTACATCTTTATAGAGAGCAATGCTTGGTCAAGTCTTTCTCACATTCGATAACCCTAACATTTATCTGCTATTGTCAAATCTCTTTCTATCTCCCTGTTACAAAAGCATTCATGATTATCTTAGATATGCAGAATCATCTAGAGTAATCCTCCCATCTCAAAATCCTCAAGCTAATCACATGTGAAAACATATTTTACCAGGTCACATAATTACAGGTTCTGGGAGTTAGATGTTGACAACTTTGGGACTGTGGAGGTAACATTATTCTGCATACTACAGCAAGAATGTCTCACCACTCTTATTTAATGCAGCACAGGAGACATCAGACACTTAAATAAAACAAGAAAATGTAACAAGCTATACATATTGGAAAGGAGCAAATAAAATTGTGCCTTTGTACAGATGTCATGATTGTTTAATAGGGAATCTACAAAAAAAATTTTAGAATTAATAAGTAAGTTTGGCAAGGTCTGAAAGTTACTAAATCAACAAACAGAATATATAACATAGCTATATACTAACAGATGGGGGCTGAACTTAAAAATAGAACACCATTTGCAATCATTCCAAAGCAAATGAAATACTTGGGTGTAAAGTTAACAATATGTGTGCAGAACTCAGAAACTGAAAATTACAAAATACAGATGTAATAAAGCAAATACATTCCATGTTTATGGATTGAAAGACTTTAACATAATAAAGATGTTAACTATTCCAATATTCTTTCACAGTTTTAATACAACTTCTATTAAAATTTTGGCATTCCAGTTACTTGAAATGTTGAGGCAGAAGGATCGCCTAAGCCCAGCAGATCAAGGCTGCAGTAGCTGTGAGCGTGCCACACTGCACTCTGGCCTGGGAGATAAGAGTGAGACTCCAATTAAAAAAAAAAAATTGGCAAAGCTTTTGGAGACTTAGACAAGTTTGTATTAAGTTTGTATGGAGAACCATGGGATTCTCAAATAGCTAGAACAATCATGAAAAAGAACAAAACAAAAGAAAAATCACTCTAATACTAATCCCCATTATACTTTTCAAGATACTGTAGTATGGCAGAGGGGAAGAAGCATAGACCAGTAGAACAGAACAGAGAAACCAGAAAGAGACTTAAACAAATGTGCAGAACTCTTTACAATAATGCAAAGGCAATTCCATGGGAAGATGGACAGCCTTTCAGTAACTGTTGTCAGAGCAAGCAAACATTCATATGCCAAAAAAAAAAGAAAAAAAAGAAAAGAAACAAAAAGAAAAGAACTTTTACCTAAATCTCATAACTTATACAAAATGGTCTTAAAATGGGTCATGAATTTAAGTGTGTAATGCAAAAGTATAAATTTTTTATTAGGAAACATAAGAATAATAGTGCAAGTTAGGCAAAGAGTCCTTAAACTTAACACCAAAGCAGAAATAATTTATAAATTGGACCTAATAAAAACTTTTGATTGGTGAAAATTCCATTGTGAAGACAATGGAAAACCAACTTCAAACTGAAAGAAAATATTTGCAAACTATATATCTGACAAAAAACTTGTATGTAATATACAGATATAATATGCTTACATAATCTTATATATAAGTTATATAATATTATACATTTATATATCTTTTATTATAATTTATATAACTGTCAAAACTTCCTGGTTGACTAAACAATCTAATTAGAAAATAGGCAAAGATATGAACAGATGTTTCACCAAAAAGCATATACAGATGGCAAATCAGCAAATAAAAAGATGTTCAATGTGACTAACAGTCAGAGAAATGCAAATTAAAACCACAAGACTTATCACTATCCGTCTGCCAGAATGACTTCAAGATAAATAGTGACAACAACAAACACTGGTGAGGATGTGGAGAAACTGGGTCCATCACACATTGCTGGAGATATGTGAAAATGGCAGAGTCATTCCTGAAATCAGTTTGTCAGTTTCTTGTAAATCTAAACAAGCAATTGTCATACAATTTCAAGCATGCCATGGAATGCTTCTTAACAATAAAGATAGATGAACTATTGATATGTGCAACATTTTGGATGAATCTTTAGAAAAATACAAGTGAAAAAAGGTCAACCCCAAGAGGTTATGTAATTAATGGCATTCTTGAGATGAAAAAATTATAGAAATGGAAAATAGTGCCATGGGCATGAAAAATTGAAGGGAGCTGGGTATGGCTTTAAAAAGGCAATAGGAGAGATCTTTCCATGGATGAAATTCTTCTGTATTTTTACTGTGTCAGTGTTTGGAATTTTCTCTATCAATGTATCTTGGCTAAGAAAATATTGTACTATAGTTACATGTTACCATTGGGGAACTGAAAGGGTGGGACATAGAATCTCTGTATTATTTCAAACAACTGCATGGGAATTTACAAACTTATTTTTTAATTCTTTATTAAAATATTTATTGCCAAATATGTATTGTTTAATCCTGCGTTTTTCTCTCCATGTCCTTTATTTTCTTTTCTAAGTATGTAATCATTGTGATAGTGAGAGAATTAGCAACAACCATATTTATGTTTTGCACATGCTTAGATTTATACCAGGTTAAGTTGCCAATTTCAATGAGTTTTTTAAAAATTATTTTAATTGGTTATTTCTACTGTATAGTATTACACTTGGTTTGCTCCCTCCCTCCCTCCCTCTCTTCATCTTGCTGTTTTCCCTCTTATCCTTCTTTTTTCCTCTTTCTTTTATTCTCTTTTAATTGTATAAACAGAACTATGAGTTAAATATTATTCTTAGTTTCAGACTCTTTAATATATGGTGTCCATATAATACCTCATTATTTATTTATGTATATATTTATTTATTCACTTCTATCTAAATAGCTCACTCTCATTTCTCTGCCCCCACATAGGAAAGCACTTTAATAGATTTAAAGTAGTTTTTTTATGGTTTCAGATATCTTCTTACAAAATTAATTCCTTTGGGTGCATGTGTATGTGTGTATTTTTGATTTACAGAAATATTATTATCTTAGAGATTGTATTCTCTTACCTGTTCTTTCCTTCTGAGCACTAATTTTTAAAGATCCATTCAATGTTTCTATAAGTTCAATTACTCAACTACTTTTAATTGCTAGAACATAGTCCATGGTGTGCATCCACCTTTTATCAACTGGCTCTCTTAGTGGTGGGCATGAAGATTGCCTCTAACTCCCCACAACGACACAAAATGCAACAACTGGCATCCTGCTAATGCCTTCTTATGGACTAGGTAACAATTTCCTGACGATCTATACCCAGAAGCAGAATAGCTAGGTGATTGGATATGTGTACACTTATTTGACTAGGTACGCACAGATTGGTCACCGGAATGACTCCTTTTGTTCACATTCTCATTCACACATGGGTAAGTCTCTTACCTCTTTGTTGGGTTTAAAATCAGACTTACTGGTTATCTAATTCTTATTTTTCTGATTACCAATTTTTTAAGCTTCTGGTCATTCTTTTGTTAATGTTGTGGAGAAGGGTTTCTCGTATTCAAATATACTTTTCATATCTTTAGCCTCTCTTTTTAGTATTAATGTCTTTTTTTATTGATTTCATAAATTCCTTTTAGCTTTGAATCCCTGTCAATTATAAATACTGCAAATATTTTTTAATGTTGTCTGCAATTAATTTTTTGTAACATATTATTCAATTAATAGAAGTTCTTACCTCAATTACTCACAATTGGGATGTCTGTTCCTCTATAGCTTGTGCTAAAAATCAGTCCTCAGTCCTAAAACACAAAGATATTTTCATATTAACATTGTAATTTTATCTTTAGCATATATAAATTTAATCCCCCTTGCGTTCATAGCTATATGTAATTCAGTGTTTTTCTTATAGTGAACCAATGTGTCTATCATTTTCTGATTTATTTCTAGTGTCTCAGCTTTTATGTATGAATATATGTTTTATTGGTTCAAATGTCTGTTCTTGTACCTATATCACCTTGTTTTAATTCCCAAGCCTTTGTAATACGTACTCTATAGGTGAGGGCAACTTCTCTTTACTCTCACTTTTTTAAAAAGTTGAGTTTATTAGTTATTCCTGGATCGTGATTTCTTTTCATAAATATGTAAGCAAAGTTATTGAAGAATTCTAAAAACATATCCAAAGGGAATGTTGATTGAGTTTGCAATTAATTTATACATTGACTTGGGGATAATTACTAACCTTATAATATCAAGTTGTCTCATTTTGCAGTAAGGGACCGAAAATTTCAGCCCCCAAAAAAACAAAAAAAAATCAGCAGGGCGAGGTAGCGCATGCCTGTAATTCCGGCTCCTCGGAAGGCTGAGGCGGAAGGATCCCCGGAGCCTGGCAGGTCGAGGCTGCGGTGGCCGGGAGCGGCCACTGCACTCCAGTCTGGGCGACAGAGTGAGACTCCAACTCAATAAAAAAAATAAAAAAAATTATTGTAGAGATCAGTTCTAGCCAAGTTGCCCAGGCTGTTCTCGAACCGGTGGACTCAGGCAGTCCACTCTCCTTGGCCTCCCAAAATGCTGGGATTACAGGCTTGAGTCACAGCGCCCAGCTATTTGTTTTTTTTTTTTTTTTTGAGTTGGAGTCTCACTCTGTCGCCCAGACTGGAGTGCAGTGGCCGCTTCCGGCCACCGCAGCCTCGACCTGCTGGGCTCCGGCGATCCTTCCGCCTCAGCCTTCCCAGTAGCCGGAATTACGGGCATGCGCTACCACGCCCGGCTGATTTTTTGATTTATTGTAGAGATGAGGTCTCGCTGCCCAGGCGGTCTTGAACCCGCGGGCTCAGGCAATCCACTCACCCCAGCCTCCCAAAGGCGCGGGATTACAGGCTGAGCCACCGAGCCCGGCTCCAGCTATTTTTTTTAAGAGACTTGATTTTTTTTTATGTTGAGCAGAGAGTTCCCATTATGCGCGCGCACATACACACAAACGCACACGCACACGCACACTCACAAACACAGCTTCTCTCACTCTCCACATCCCACACTACAGTGGTACATGTGTTATAGCCAACAAACCTTCATTGACATGTCATTATTATTCAAAGACTGTAGTTTGCATTAGGATTCACTCTTGATGTATATTTTATGTGTTTTGCCAAATGTGTGATGACATGTATTCACCATTATAATATCACACAGAATAGTTTCAATGCCTTTTTCTGGACACTATTCTGTTTCATTGATTTACTTGTCTGTTCTTTCACCAATATCATACTATTTCATTTATCATAACTTTATAGTAAATCTTGAAGTTTGGTATTGTCAGTCCTCTGATCTTGGTCTTCTCTTTTGATACTGGATTGACTATTTTGTGTCTTTTACCTCTCCTCATAAATTTAGAGTCAGTTTTTTGATATCTATAAAATAAATTGCCAGGATTTTGACTGAAATTGCATTGATTCTATAAAACAATTTTGGAAGACCTGACATTTTGTCAATATTGATTTTTTTATCCATGAACATGGAATATTATATTTCTTCATTTATTTATTATTTGATTTTTCATTAAAGTTTTATAGTTTTCCAAATATTATAGATCTTGCACATATTTTGTTAGATCTATTATTTTGGAGTTGCTAATGTTAATTATATGGTTTTTTAATTTTAAATTCTAATTTTTTACTGCTGATATTAGGGAAGGAATTTACTTTTGCATATTAAACTTGTATCCTGCAACCTTGCTTATTATTTCAAGGAGTTACTTTTTGTTGATTTTTGAAATTTTCTATGCTTATTACTTTTAACACTCAATTTTATCTGATAAATATATTTAAAATTTTTATCGATATACTGTTTTACTTCTAAGTTTTTAATTTGTAGTAAAATACAGGTATTGATATTGCCATATTTATTGATTTATGATTTTCTTTTAAACTAAACAATTATTTAGTAATATATAATTTTAAAAATGCATCGTTTTTAATTTTTCTTATTGTTTCCCGACAATAATAAATGAACCTACATTGATATGTCATTATCCAAAGATTGGAGTTTACATTATGACTCAGTCTTGGTGTTGTATGTTCTATGACTTTTGCCAAAGGCGTAATGACATGTATTAGGTTGAAAAAAGAGTTCTTGGCCGGGCTCAGCCTGTAATCCCAGCACTTTGGGAGGCCGAGGTGAATGGATTGCCTGAGCCCGCGGGTTCGAAACTTGCCTGGGCAACTTGACAAGACCTCATCTCTACAATAAATCAAAAAATCAGCCGGGCATGGTAGTGCATGCCTGTAACTCAGGCTACTCGGAAGGCTGAGGCGGAAGGATCGCCGGAGCCCAGCAGGTCGAGGCTGTGGTGGCCGGGAGCGGCCATTGCACTCCAGTCTGGGTGACAGAGTGACACTCCAACTCGGGAAAAAAAAAAAAAAAAGGAGTTCTCATATACACCACCCCCTTCACAAACATACAGAGCTTCCCTCACCCTCAACATCCTACACTATAGTGGCATATTTGTTAAAGTCAATGAACCTATATTGACATGTCATTATCATGCCATAAAAAGACTTTTTGTTGTTTTTTGAGATTTTCTAAGATCATTTATTTTCATTCTTCAGTTTTTGATTTATAACACTCTGGCCAGGGAATATATTTTGTTTGATACTGATATTTTGGAAGTTACTGAGGTTTTCATTAATGTTCAACAGTTATAGTTTTATAAATGGTATATTGTGCTTAAAAATAGTCTATCTTATTTGTCTTTTGGGTGTACGTTTCTCTTTACACATTGTGACTTAAATGTATTCAATACATTGTTAATATTCTCAATGTTTCTGGGTTTTTTTGCTTCAACCATGCTATACATTTTTTAGAAGAGATGCTCAAATATTCAATTATTAATGTTGATTTCTTTTCTTCTTCATTCATTAGTTCTTTTAGTTGTTTAACAAACAACTTTAGTTGTTCCTTTAGTTGTTTAACATATCTATAAACAAGGTTTTTAGTTTTTATATTTTTTATGATAGCTATATCCTTATAAACTACAGAGGGTGCCAAAAACGTATACACATTTTAATAGAGAAAATATTGTTATTACAATTGTACTATTCAATATATACCAATAACAAAAGATGCATACATGTCATGTTTGACTTCCGCTATTACAAGAGGTGCGCAAAGTTGTTACCATCAGTGTCCAGACACTTTTGATTATGACAAACTACTGAGGGACTTCTCACTGTACAAGGCCTCCTGCATCTTCCTTTGGGTATATCACACACAGTATCATGTGTCTCAAACTTATCATGAATGTATACAATTGTTATGCATATTGGAGGTTCTGTTGCATACTCATACCCCCATTGTCATTGTGCTTCCACTATGTTCTCGAATCCCAAATACCACTTCAAAATTGTCTTGTGCTCCTCAAAAAACAACCATGTTTCCATTATTTTTCTTTGACTGTTCTGCCTGTCTCATGGTGACTCTAGCATTCATTTCATTAATGCCATCTTTTTAGCTAACACACATTGCGCATTGCTAACACACATTGTACTACACATTGCAACCATAATTCAATTCAACTTCGAAAAGTAGTACATAGAGAGCATCTCTTAAAATGTGTATATATATTTTTGCCATCTCTGGTATTGTGTCCTTTACAAGAACAGCTATCTTTCACACTTAACTTTTTTTGGAAGGGGGCATTTAATTCTTTTTTTCAGATTTCATATGACTGTGGTAGGTTTTTGTGGAGTTTTTTTGGTATCTATTTGACTAAGGTACATTTTCTGTCTTTTAATTTTTAACCTTTATTTGCTTTTATCTCAGAGTGTCTCTTATAGACTATTTGAAAATATCTTTCTCGCCGGGCTCGGTGGCTCAGCCTGTAATCCTGCGCCTTTAGGAGGTTGAAGTGAGTGGATTGCCTGAACCTGAGGGTTCAAGACCTGCCTGGGCAACTTGGTGAGACCTCATCTCTACAATAAATTTAAAAAATTAGCCGGGCGTGGTAGCACACGCCTAATTCCGGCTACGCGGAAGGCTGAGGCGGAAGAATCGCCAGAGCCCAGTAGGTTGAGGCTGCGGTGGCCGGGAGCGGCCACTGCACTCCAGTCTGGGCGACAGAGTGAGACTCCAAGTCAAAAAAAAAAAAAAGAAAATATCTTTCTCTTTAAAATTGGTCATTTATCTCACTTGCATTTACTGTAATTACAATTATTTTAATTGTTATTGTATTAGGACTCATTTCTGTCCCCCTTTAAAATATATTTTATCCTTTGGAGGCTGAGGTGAGTGGATTGCCTGAGCCTGCGGGTTCGAGACCCGCCTGGGCAGCGAGACCTCATCTCTACAATAAATCAAAAAATCAACCGGGCGTGGTAGCGCATGCCTGTAATTCCGGCTACTTGGAAGGCTGAGGCGGAAGGATCGTCGGAGCACAGTAGGTCGAGCCCACTGGAGTGACCACTGCACTCCAGTCTGGACGACAGAGTGAGACTCCAACTCTAATACAAGTATGTATCATACTTGTATTATTTCTTTATCTTCTTTTCCCATTTTCCATGGAATAAATATAAATTTGGTATTGGTTTAAAATTTCATTCTATGGTTTTGCTTTTATCTTGAGATTCATTTTCTCATTAATTAACCACTATTTGTTTCTTAAATTTGTTACTATCTATATTTTTTCCTAAAAATCACCTAATCACACATTTGTCTGTCTTTTTTTGTTGTCATCACCCACACATTTTAATTCTGGATTAAAATGCCCGCCTTCCCTTTCTCTTTCTCTCTCCTTTTTTCTCATTTTCTTTCTCTTTTCATCCTAGCCACCATCTTAAATGACAGCAATAGCTTTGTAATCAACTACATTTCTAACATAACACATATATAGTACTAATGATTCAATTATTTTTGATATGTAATACAAGCTATTTTTAGTTGTTTATCTAAATTTTTTAAAATATGCAACCATGTCTTTTTTTTTTTTTTTTTTTTTTTTTGAGTTGGAGTTGGACACCGTCACCTAGGCTGGAGTGCGGTGGCACTCTCATGTTCACCCCAGTGTCGACCTGCTGGGCTCCGGCGATCCTTCCACCTCGGCTTTCTGAGTAGCTGGAACTACAGTCACAGGCTACCATAACTGGCTAATCTTTTTTTTTAATTGTACAGACACGATCTCGCCAAATTGCCTGGGCTAGTCTCAAACCTGCGGGCTTCTCAAAGTTCTAGGATTACAGGCTGAGCCATGGAGCCCAGCCAATATGTCATCTTAAATAATGACAATTTCATTATTCAATTTTTAGTTTTATACATTTTCTTATTTAATTTTTTTGGATTTTATACTCAGAACAAATTAAATGTAAGGTGTTATAGTGGCTATTGATATATTTTAGAATATGCTTTCAAAGTTTTACTATCAATTTTAATGATTGCTACAGGGTTTATTTCTTTTTTGAAATTAGTTAATAACTAATTAATTAATCTGAAATGTCCATTGTCAACTTAAGTCTTTGAAAAGTAATTTTAGTTTTCTATGGCTATTTAACTTTATCAAATATCTTTTGGCTTCCATTGATATGGTCATGCTTTTCACCCTTTAATCTGTTACTGTTATAACAGAATACCCAGACTGAGTGACTTAAACAACACAAATATATTTTCTTACAGTAATAAAGGCCGTAAGTCCAAGATCACCATACCAAGAGAGTTTGTTTCTGCTAAGGTATTTGTTCCTGACTTGCAGAACAGTGTCTTGGTGTGGCTTCACATTATTTTTACTCTGGGCACATATGAAGAGTGAAATCGCTGGTGTCTCTTCCTCTCCTTATAAGGATACCCATCAGAATAGAGCTCATCTTTATGACCTCATCTATCCTAATTACCTGCTTAAACAACCTAGCCCCAAATATAGTTGCCTTGTGGATTAGGGCTTCAACATGTGAATTTGGAGAGAATACAGTTTAGTCCAAAACATCATTGTAAAACCATCGCAGAGTTTCTGAAATAAATGAAACATAATTAATATTCCTCTGGGTATATTCCCAGTAGGAGGAATGCTGGGTCATAGGGAAGAACAATTTCTAGTTCTTTTAGAAATCAGCACACTGTTTTCCAAAGAGGTTGCACTAGTTATTAGTGCAAGAGTTTTGACAGACTCTTTTCAAGGTATAGGATCATATCATCAGCAAAGAGGGAAAACAACTTCCTCTTTTCCCACTTGGATACCTCTTATTTTCTTCTCTTGTCTAATTGCTCTCACTAGGACTTCCAACACAATGTTGAACAAGGGGGTGAGAGTGGGCAGGCTTGTCTTGTTCTAGTTTTCAGGGGAAATGTTTCCAGTTTCTGTCTGTTTAGCAGTATGCTAGCTGTGGGTTTATCGTAGATGGTGCTTACTATATGGTGGTTATGTTCCTTACATGCCTAGGTATTTGAGGGTTTTTATCAAGAAGGAGTGAGAGTAGGCAGCATTGTCTTGTTCCCGTTTTCAGAGGAAGTGCTTCCAGTTTCTGTGCATTTAATAGATGGGTCTTTTATAGATGGTGCTTACTATTTTGAGGTATGTTCTTTCTATGCCTAGGTAGTCAAAGGTTTTTTATCAAGAAGAGATGCTGAATTTTATCCAAAGCTTTTTCTGCATCTAACAATATAATCATGTAGTTCTTGTTTTTAGATCTGTTGATGTATTTAATTACATTTATGGTCTTGCAGATATTTAACCAGCCCTGCATCCTGGGGATGAAGCCTACTAGGTCATGGTGGGTGATTTTGGAAATGTGTTGCTGGATCCGAGTTGCTAGAATTTTGTGGAGAATTTTTGCATCTATGTTCATTAGGGATATTGACCTATAGTTCTTTTTTTTCTTGGATCTTTACCCAGTTTGGGTATCAATGTGATGTTAGCTTCATAAAGTGATTTGAGAATTCTGTCTTTCTCAATTGCCTAGAACACTTTCAATTGAATTGGTATCAGCTCCTCCTTGTATATTTTGCAGAATTCTGCTTAAAGCCTTCTGGGTTTTTTTTTTTTTTTTTTTTTTGGTAGATAATTTTCTTATGATGGAGTCAACATTTTCTTCTAGTTATTATTTAGCAAGTTTTGTTCTGCTTTGCTCTTTCTCTTGCATCATGTTTAAATAGGTATTTTGTTGTAAAGAGAACTGGATTTTGTTATTTTCCTGTATTTGAAAAGTTTCTTTTTAAATGTCATCAATACTATGCTAATATTTATTGTGCTATTGACAAAATTGGGTAATTTGTTATATTATCCTAATTTATATTTTCTATACTCTTTCTTTGATTCATAATGTGTGTATATGTAGATACATATACATTTGTAATTGTCATATTTTTTGAATTTCTCCAACTTTATTTATACTACACTATATATTATATATAGTCTATATTTTCTTAGTCATATTTAAACTTTTAACATATATATTTGACAAATAGGAAATTTATTTAATATTTTTTTCCCAACTGAAAAGTAACATAATACCTGGAAAATAAAACAATTGATTTAGTATATTAAATCCTGTCCACTGTCCTTAATTGTTAATTTTGCTTAGAGCTTTTGTTACAACTTGTTTTGGCCATTTCCAGTTTATATATTTTACTAGGGTAATTATTAATGCTTACTTGGACTTACCTAAATAATTATCTATATTTTTCTCAAAATTGCAGTTTGTACCCCAGCATGTTTGATATAAAAATAGTTATTTATCCTGATTGTACTTGGTGTGATTCTTTAGTCTGCACTATTATGATTGTCTTTTTTTATTTCTGGAGAATTATTACTAGTTAATAACTATTCTTTTAATGTTGACTCTTGTCTAATATATTGACTCTCTCTGTTTGAAATAAGCTTGGAGATATATTTACAGTTTTATGTCTGTCTTCCATGCCTTTTAATATATTTTCTACATTAAAAATATCTTTATAGTTTTGTACACCCACGTAGATAATTCTTCATATATGTTCTTAACTTCATCAATTTTGTGTGCAGCTATGTATAATCTTATCTTTAACTCTTCTGTTGAATTTGTTATTTTCTCTAAATATTCTGCTTCTATTTTTAAGCAATTCTCTTGTGCTTTTTCTTTTTTTATTTTCTTTCAGTATGTCATTTGTTAGGATTCTTCTAATAATTTTCAATTCTATTTCGGATTCTTCTAAAATATCAATTTATGCTGTGCTATATCTGTATACTCACCCTTATATACATTTTTTGGATGCTTTTGTGTTATTTTTATTGAATTGGGGTTTTTTCCCTATAAGATTTCTATCAACCACGAGTTGTAGCAGTATTCCTCCATGATAGTTTCTGCATTTTTACTGATCCAATGCCATAATTATATTAGTTTTTTAACCTGGAATTTCCACTTCTGCAAAAAAAGTGGAAATATATATATATATATATTCACACACATTTGTGTGTGCGTGTTTTTATATATATATAATACATATATACACACATTTGTGTGTGTGTTTTTATATATACAATATATATATATACACACATACAAGTAAGCATATATATATAATTACTGCAGGCTATATGGCTAAAGAGCAGAGGTTTTTTTTCATAATGTTCAATGGCAGGAACAATATTTCCAAAATTTTAGTTAAGTAAATATCTAATATAATCTTGAGGGCCCAAACACATAATCATGTTTCTGATTGAGCTTTTTTATTCAGGTCCAATAGACTCAGTTTAGAAAATAATAAGCATGTGAACTTGTAGCTATGGATTGTGTCTTTTTTTTCTATTATGACTCCTTTGCATTTTTTCTCTAGATGGCTATATTCTCTATTTTGTTACTTTTTAAAAATAAAGTATATCCCTATGTACAACAGGAGAAGACATTTGTAGTTGGTTAGGCCACATGTTATAGAAATGAGAACTTTGACCAGGACTTTACCTTGCAAAAGTCATTTAATTCCCTTAGGTCTAATTTTTTGTAACAATACAAGTTTTTTAATTAGATGTAGTTTTGGATTCTCTGTAAGCCCACAATTATCTAGTGCAATAAGTTACTGCTAGAATAAGGAATATATCCTAGAATAAAGAATATTGCTAGAATAAAAGTATAAGCTCTATTTACCAATGAGGAATATTCTTTAATGCCTTCTGCCCTTATAATATAGAAGGGTTTTTTTTTTAAAACTAGATATATTTACCTTTAGTTGATAGTTCTGATAGAAGAAGTTATATAATTAAACACATGAAAGCAGAAATAAAAATTTGTAATATGAATTTATTGATATAGTGGGTGCTACAAACTGAATGTTCATGTCTCTCCTAAGTTCATATGCTAAAATCTTTACCCTAAGGTGATGTGATTAGGAGGTGGGACCTTAGGGGTCAATTAGGTCATAAGGGGCAGAACCCTCATGAATGGGATTAATGCCCTTTTTTTTTTTTTTTGAGTTGGAGTCTCACTCTGTCACCCAGACTGGAGTGCAGTGGCCGCTCCTGACCACTGCAGCCTCGACATGCTGGGCTCCAGCGATCCTTCCACCTCAGCCTTCCAAGTAGCTGGAACTACAGGCACGCGCTACCACGCCCGGCTCATTTTGATTTATTGTAGATATGAGGTCTCGCCAATTGCCCAGGCGAGTCTCGAACCCGCGGGCTCAGGCAATCCATTCACCTCAGCCTTCCAAAGGCGTGGGATTACAGGCTGAGCCACCGAGCCCTGCTGATTAATGCCCTTTTTGAAGAGACCCACAAGTCTCACTATTTGTCTTTCCTTTATGTGAGGACGCAGTGAAATGATGGTTGTCTAAGAACCATCTTAGACATCTGGTGAGGAAGTGGGCCCTCACCAGACACTAAAATCTACCAGTGCCTTGATTTTGATCACTCCAGCCTCCAGAACCTTGAGCAATACATTTCTGTTGTTTACAAACCACCAGTTTTTTGTATTCTATTATTTTAGCCTGAACTAAGTCATTGGAAATCTGCTGCACGAATAGTTCTCCTTCTGATTCTTATTTTGCCAGGTAGTGCCCTGCAAGTTATTGTTCTTTTCAGTGAAAGCAGACGAAATTAATACCTGATGACATGCTTCAATTCTTAAACAAGTTACTTAGATGTTATTTCCAAGCAGTTGATAGGCAATGCAATCAAGGAAAAGTTATGTAACCCACATTATTACCTTAACAAATATTTTTCTTGATTTATTGATTTCTGTGGTTTCATAAAAACAAGCATAAACATGATCTTATACTGTCTTAAAAGATATGAGAGAGTATTGACTGGATGTCTACAATTAATTACAACAATACTAAGAACAAAATACCCATCATCCTTGCTCTTTTGGGACAGTTGCTATATAATGGGGGCTAAGGTTCTATGTGTTTGTGCTCATTATTGACCAAAGTGTTTAACACTGTTTAGATCCTCAAGGATTCACATTTTTACCAAATAGCTAGAAACACCAGTACAGGACTTGGCATTGCATTTAACTGGGTATAAAGGAAGTGAAATACTTTAATTGGTTTCTGTATTTTTTCCAAGTCATTTTTATTACATAGGACATAAATGATCCAGATAGTATTCTGACCCAGAGAGCAGAGGTAGCTCTCAGTTTGGTGGACATAAGATGTATAATTTGAAGATAATTAAATGTATACCAAGAGACAAATAAGCAATACAACCGGTAAATGAAGACCAACATTTTGAGCAGGTTAAAGGTTAACGCTAAGGAGTTGAGTCTTTAGCGAACAGACAACACAAAACCACTGAAGATTTAGTTGTTCAAATGAGCAACATGGGTTCTTAAGAAAAATCAATTGAATGTCAAATATAGCATGTATGAAAAGACACTACTATTCCACAATGTCCATATTGGCATAAAATAAATCTCTCAATTGAAAATTATTAGTCCAGTTAATAAAATCCTTTTTCTTATCGTAACTTGAAGAACTCAGATGGGCAATGAGCCAATGGCGAGTCTGGTTATCTTGAGTATGTAGGTATCTTCCAGATTAAATTTCAGGTGTAAATCTTTTATTATTTCTGCTTATGTTCCAAGTGTAGAATTTTAATTTTTTAGATATTTTGCTTTATTTGAAACTTGGTTAGTATTCTTATCATATATCATTGAAGTGTAAATGTCACAGTATTTCTTTACAAACAAATACCAATTAAAGTGAGAGATGTTGGCACCAGGCACAGGTTCACTTCATTTATTATAACATGTTTTGACCTTTTCATTATTTTGGTGGTAATTATTCTATGTTTTTGCAACCAACAAAAACTCAGATGGATTATTTGATACAGGTTTCTAATTTGACTCAGAGTTTGCACTTTCCTTTTTCTCCTATAGGTTACTGGTGAATTTCTTAGCTGTATTACTAAGGCTTCTTTCATTGATAGCTCATGTACAGATTTATTCATTTAAATTTCAGGAAAAAAACAGGAAGTTTAATGGCTTAAATTCTGTGTCTGGATTATCAGTTTCTTTCCATTAACAACAATTTTGGTATTTATATTATCACATTATTATTGTGGATTCACTTTTATTTCTTGTAACACAAGATTGACAACTTTAAGGATAAAGACCAGGATCTTATTCACCTTTCTTATCTTCAGTTACTAGTACAACCACTGAGACAGATGTTATTTTTTTAAATTAAAGAAGGTATGCTGAGGTCTGCAAATCTCCAATTAACTACATTTATAATTTTATTGAACGTTTCTAGAGAATAGTAAAAGTTTTTCATACTCTTTGCATTACCTGCAGCCTTAATGAGCTATTTTGCTTACATATTTAATTAAGGTGAAATTATTTAAATATATATATTTTTTATTTGCCACTTGTTCTTAGCTTGCAAATTGGTTGTGATTTTATGTTGATGCACAGAAGTTCTAGTAGGACCAGTCAATATGTTGCATTTTTAAAGAAGCAAAGACAACCAAATCAAATAAACCAACATAAAACAATTCCTAACACACAAATAAACAAGTCTCTCATTTCTGGATTCAGATAAAGGATTGCTTCAATTTTATTTGTTGATTTAATGATCATTGCTGCACTATAAGGAATCTTAGAAATGGGTTCAAACTAGATCTAGAATGAAAAAAGAAAATTATTTGAGCAGAGAATTAGTATTAATTGGTGATTTCTTCATGTAGTATTGAAAAAAGATGGCATAGAGATATTGACCTCTACCTAAGATAAACAGAAAGCCAGTATTGGCAGAAGAATACATACATTCTAATGAATAACAAAATCTTCAAGGAAAAACTTAGATAAATTCAATCCAGATAGATGGTAAGGGATCAAAGAAGATTGCCTCAGTGCATATTACTGGTGTGTGTGTGTGTGCATGCATGTGTGTATGTGGGTGTGCGTGTGTGGGGGTGTGTGTGTGTGTGTGTGTGTGTGTGTGTGTGTGTGTGTGTGTCTGTGCACTGATATAATCCAGAAATATGAGCCAGATATAAATGATTAAAGGACATCCCAACAATGTAATATAACAGAAGTTGTGAGCAATGAATGGACAAACACTGACCTACAGGCAGTTGAGGGAGAAAAGACTGACTTGGCTACAGGAAAGCCACAAGGACTGAGAAGTAGAAAGCAAAGAGGAAACAGACATGGCACACGTATGAAAAATGTTACTTTGATCAGAACTTGGGAGGGAAGAAAAAGTGCAGTTGTTGCCCAGTAAATGACAAATTTCTAAGTCAGCTGGAGGAAAATCTTGGATTACTATGTTCAAATAAATGTTTAGAAGCACAGATGTGATCTGAGAGGACCCAGAGACCCATTTAAGGCCGTGGACCATCTGCAGCCAACTGGATTGAACTTGAGTGGGCTCAAGTTTTTCTTGGGTCTCCATACTTCATCTTTTTAGCAATGCGTGGGGAAGCACCTTGGCATCAGATAGAGACCTGTAGCCTTAGTATATTCAAAGGGGTTTTGTGTTTCATTATTCTTTCTACCTGACTGGGGCAAACCTCACAGTTCCTCAAAGAAAGCAATGAGGATCCATAGAGATACCAGTTGATCATTTAAATCCAGACACTGAATTTGGGTTTTGTCAACTTTATATCAACCTACTCTGAAGACATAAGTGTAAAGAAAAAGATTTCAATGATTCAGATTTGTTGCCATATCTTGGGTCAGTTCATGAGCATTTGGACATGAGTCATTTCATATTCAACAAATCATGCTTTTCTTTTTAAGTCTAAGCTTAAAAGGAAATTAACCCCCATAATGTTGACTCCATTACTTTATGCTGGAGTAGGCAATACCTTTGCTGAGATAAGCAAATAAAATAATGGTCCGAATTATTTGCACAATTTAGTCATTATCCACATATGATGCTATACATTTCTCATTTTCAACCAATGATTTCTAAGCAATTTAACATGTATAAGGACGCATATTTCTTGAATCAATCAGGAGTTGGCAAACCTTTTCTAAAAAGAGATAGGTATAAATACTATTGGCTTTGCAGCAATATGATCTTGGTAGAAACTACTAAACTCTGTTATTTTTTTAGTTTCTGTAGCTATAGGCAACATGCAAATACACCAGAGGATCTGTTTTTCAATAAAGCGTTACAACAGCAGGCAGTGGACTGGATTTGATCCCTAGGCCATAGTTTGCTGACTCCTGTCCTAAATAATAACCAAACAAAACTAACTCCACTCACAGTTTTGAAATGTTTTGTATTTCTAGATAACCTTCCACAACACTGTTTTCTCTAAGGCCATGACTACTGGTAGGACAATATTGATTCTCCCAGGACCCGAGAAAGCTTGTTAAGGGTAATCATTTAGACTGTCTACTCCAGACCATGTATGTCTCCACAATTTCCCAATGAGAAGTAGGAAGTAGGAAGGAAAGGAATCAGGACACCAGAACATGTTTCTACTATTCAATTTTCTATCTCTTTTATTCTTGTAATGTGTTCTCTAACAATGAATATATCATATAAATAAACAATGCCTATACAATGGATCATTTGATTAAAAATAGATTAGTCTATCATTAAAAAATGAGATCCAGGGGGAAAGTAAAGTTGGTTAAAAGTCTCCTGAATGTCTCATTTGGCTGTGTTCATGGACAGTTATATGTTGACAATGACATCTTAAGATATAGAATTATGTTTAGCATTTAGAGATGCACTCTATTAAGTGCTAATGTATATAAGAATTTGAACCACATGAAATTGCTATTTTTAAGTCAGAAGACAATAGAATATTGGCAACATCATGAGCCTAAAAAAGCACTGAAAAGGATTGGCACTGACTTTCCAGGGAGTTAGTAAGCTATCTTTGGACAAGTACTTACAAGTATAATTAATATTACCAATAGAGAAATGCATTGGGAGAATCTAATGACAGGGTTAACAAGTGGAGGAGATTAGGAAAAGCTCCTTGAGTAGGAGGCATTTAGACAAACAAACAAGTAGTAGACAAACAAGATAAACAGAATTTAGAAAAACAAAGATGGAGAGAGGGAAAGGTCAGGAGGGGCTATGAAGCTTTGGGAGCCACATAGCTCCAGGCTTAGAGACAGGAGATGGTATGAATGTATTTGGGAATGGATAACACAGGTATGATAAATAGCATAAAATATATGCTATTATGTGGTATACTATTATGTAAGTATATTCTCCCCTAGTTCAAAAGGCTGTGTTAAAAATTCACAGCTATGAGAAATGTTGATCAAAAGTAAGAACTCACAGCGTAGTTTGTTTAGTCTCAAAACCTCTAAGGACATAGAAATTCAGAGATCAATCTCCATGTGAATATACCTCCAAGACACCCTTCAAAATCTGGGCTTCTGGTCAAGCACTCTATCTTTTCTTCCTATGATTACAGTATAATTAGAATTTTTTCTCTGACATTGTACCAGTGCTATTTTTATAGCATCAACAATGTACATTTCCCCCCTGCTTGCTTTGTAGATTCATCTAAGGATTAAGCTGCATTCAGGATCTGCCCTTCTGTGGGCCACATGTGGTTATGAGTCCTATTTCCTCTCTATGAAGATCTAATGATAACTGGCACATTGAACGCTGTGTTAGCTCTCTCTACATGCAGGAACTTCCTCAGGCCTACAGTACAGCTCTTATGAAAGGCTTTGATTGTAGATATTTGCCAGTAATGTTCAGGTAATAATGGTCTACATGTATGATAGGAGACTTCTTCTCACCACAACTTTGTAGTGAAATTGTGAGAGATGTTACTAACCTTCTCTCCTGCAAAACTCCTAAACTCTATTTACCAAAAATAATCTAAGAAATATGTACAAGTAAATTTAGTTAAGGCTAGTTGACAATGGTTTGACATGAATAATTACAGTAACCTCTATACCAAATATCACATACAATTTATTTTGGTAAGCAGAAGTTTGGGCAAAAGAAAAAAAAAAATCATACTTCTGTAGACCAAGCAATGTAAAATATTTTTAAAAGAATCTTCACTTTGGGGCAATGAATGATAACTCCTAACTTTCAGTTTTCCCATTTACAGTTTCTCAAAGCCCTTTCACACCCATTTTTCCATTAGCTCCTCCTAACGAGGTTGTGACATTGACATGAACCCTGAATTCAGCTAAGTTTGAGCCATATGTAGAGGGTCATTTGCTTCTTATCCCGTCCAACTACTTCTCTCCACTCCCCCAAACCCAGTTTAGGAATAAGGGTTTGAACTGTGAGATGTCTCACTCTTAGCAACAGTACCTATTGATATTTTATTGCTGTTTGTTGTTAGAAAAATAAAAAATTCAGGGGAGACAAGACAGGAAATCTGTCCTTTCCTTGCTCATCAATGAAGGGAAGTGATATCCATTCAAAAGTTAAATCAAGGGCAGCCGATGTCGATTTGTTTTCAGGAAGTTCGGTCATTGAGGGAGTTGTTAACATCCTATTCTGTTTGAATCATCAAACACCTGCGTTTACTTGCCTTGGATAATGAGAAAAAATGGAGTCTCTTAAATATAGCCCTTTGCTATAAATAAACAATCCATCTTCAATTTAATTATTATCATTGTCAAAGCATAGCCTCCGAGAGGCAGACTGGTGTCACAGAAATGTTCTTTCACTGCTGGTAGGCAGGCACCTGGTTCCAGTTGCAGCTCTGGTTCTCATTTAGTGTGGTACCCAGGTTGAAAAATTTCACATCTTCAGGCCCTTCTGTTCTCTGGAGTGCCTGTTTTCTCCCCTTGTTGATTTTCCACACATCTCATTTTTTTCATTCTTACTGAGGCTGCCTTTTCTCAGGACCTCATCTTGTCTTTCTCGGAGTAGATAGAAGCTTCTGTTTCGTTGCTATTTTTCCCATCTCATTTCTGTATCCTCCCCAGTCTCTACCAAATCAGTCTTCTATATTGCTGCCAGCAACTTCTTACTAAAATTTATATCTTATCATATCATTATCTCAATTACAGTCTTTCATGGGTTTCCTATATTTTCAACATCAAGGTCAAATTCTTTAGCTTGGCATAAAAAAATGCAGAAATTAGGGATGCCTGGTTACTCTCCTTTCTAATAATGTTTTCTACAGTCCAGTCATTCCTAAATTATTATGTTTTTCTGAGTATGCCCAATCTATTTATCCCTAATTTTATAATGTTGTTTTTCATATTACCCTGTGTCCTTCCTGTATATATTTACTTGGTTCATTCTTTTTTGCCGTTCTTCACAAGACTCAGACATCCCCTCCTTTTGGAAGCCTTCCCTGACTTTCTCAGTATGGATCTGGACTTGTCTCTTTGAAGATGTTGCACTCCGAGAGTCCATCTATCATAAAACTTTGCTGCAGACATTGGTGGTGACTATTTCCCTTTTACCTTCAGTCGCCTCTAATGAAATGTGAACTTTATCAGGTGAAAACCTGTGCCTTCACTTATATTTTTTACTGAAAAATATCTGATAAGTGGCGGGCATGCAAGAAATGAACATAATGAATAGATAAGAGTACTGGACTCGAACATCCTATTCTTTTATGAATACATGATCATTCAAAATCGCTTTGCCTACTAGAAAGTCACCGGTATGGTGTTTCATCTTCCCTTTTGATTCAAAGCACAGACATGTGGATTAAGAAAGTCCTTGCAAAATACAAAAGAACATTAAATTCTAAATCTGCACCTGATATCAAGTGGAAGTCAACCCCATCCTCTTCACCTCTAACCTCCATGTTAGCTAGACACAACATCTAGACAAGTCCTATTGCAAGGAGATGTAGGCTAATAGATGCTAATTGCAGTTCAGGAGAGATAAAAAGTAAGATAATGAGCTTGAGAGCAAAGGGGAAAATGAGAAACTGATAAATGGAAAGTACTTTGGGTTGACCAGAAATTAGATTTGTGAAATACTCATTAAATGATTTTTCTCAAAACCTATATCAACACATTAAAAAAAAATTAAAAGAGAAAGCATGAATGAAGTTTCCATAATTAAAACCTGGGAAATAGGAGATACTGAAATATATCCTGTGAAAGAAATCAAGAACAGAGAGGTGCAGAGGAGAATGTGTTTCAGAAGTTAAGCTATGTGGATTCTCTCTCTAAATCTACTTGTAACTGCCGGCTTACTCTAGGTTGGTTTCTTAATGTCTCTGGGGTTCATTTTCTTTTTTTGCCTATTAACAAAAATGATTGACTCATATAATTCTTATTTTCTCCCAGTTTATCATTCTATGAATTTGCAAACACTGTGCAGCAGTAAACATGAACTGAGGCACCTACCATAAAAATGACTTATTCTCTTTTTCAAGAAAAGATGAAGAATAAGGCAATGCCCTCTTGCTCTAAGGAATGTTTGATGAAGAAGAAGAAATCATGATTACATATTTTGGGATCCAAACTGCTTATGAAGGAAATCTAGTCAGCTTCTAAATGGAATGGGACGAATAAACAAAGGAAACCATTGAATCCCATCCCCTTTTTAATCCAGCAGAAGTCATGGGCCTGTCTAGGAATTAAGGATGTTTCCCTTGCCACACATTTCTATGATTTAGTAGCTGGCTGAGACCTTACAGGTCATTGAGTGCAATTCCCTAATTCCATTCATTTGAGGTCAAGAAGGTAAGAGATTGGCATAAGCTCATAAACAGGCTGGGTCTATTTCCTAACTGCCCCATTTTTCCTATCCTTTTCTTAATCCCACTGCCTCTAGGATGCTCTGTGGCTATTTCTCCAACCCACACCTTCCCACACACCCATACCTTTCCAATCTTCCCTCTACAAGGGAACAAAATAAGCTCCCTGCTAATTGAGATGGAAAATTTGAATTCAGCATCCCCACCTCCCCCATCCAAATCACTTTGTCATCTTCTTTCTCCCCCAAAGAAAATAGCCAAATAACAGCACAGTCTTCTTTATCTAGCATCAAGAAATGAAAATTTTACTGAATTATGTTTTTTAGCCCTTTAACAGCCACCGTTTCAATTTATGAAAGCATTCATATTTATTTTTCAAGAAAGCAATGGATGATATGGTTTGAATGTGACAAAAAAATTGATCTTTTTATTTTCTATGACTATAGATAAACATCAATTATCATGTTAAGATCTAAGTATAATCATAAAAAGCTATAGTCACAGGCAGGACAGTATCATGTGGCTTTTCACACAGTTGCCCGTTTTTGCTATATTTCCTCTTAAATACTTCTTTAGTCTACTTTCCTACAAGTCTCTGCATCAATAGTATGTGCTTCCCTTTACTCACTCACTCACTGTATTTGAATGCTGTAAAAGCGCAAAATAAGTCAAGTAGGAGTAAGAAGTGCAAGCTTTAATGTGATGTGCCTTTTATCACTGGGAAACATATTTCTTCTTACTCTCTCCTTTTTGTCTTTAATTTTCCCTACTTTAATAGTTTTAGGGGTACTAATGGTTTTTGGTTACACAGATGACTTGAATTGTGGTATAGAAGTCTGGGCTTTAAAGTGTACTCATCACTTTCATAGTGCACATTGTACAAAATAGGTGAGTTTCATCCTTCTCTCCATTCTCACTTTCTGCCTTCTGAATCTCCAGTATCCATTAAACATTCTCTATGCCTTTTCAAACCTTTAGCTAAGCTCCCACTTATGAATGAGAACATGTGATATTGGTTTTCCATTCCTGTGTTACTTCACTTAGAATAGTGGTCTCCAATTCTACCCAAGTTGCTGCCAAGACATTATTTTGTTCTTTGCCATTCAAATACTCAACAGCAGGGAACCAGAGTAAGTGATTTAGTAAACAGAAGCACATACTACTGATAGAGAGAGGCTTGCAGGAAAGTAGACTAAAGAAGCATTTAAGAGGAAATATAGCAAAAACAGGCAATTATATATATACACATACACACACACACCACGTTTTCATTATTCATAAAATTAAAATATGTATAAATAAATAACTGGCATCATGAAGAAGGGCAAATAATAATAATAATAATAACAGTTGCTACCCTTTATTAAGTTCTTATTATATTCTAAAAACCTACTTGAATGAAACAGAGTTGATGTGGTCTGTATTTGTCTTAGAATGGTAAGTTATTTGAATAGTATGTCCCAAATTGGAGTCTAAGATGAAGATAAATAAATAAACAAATAAAATGAAGATAAAAAAAGTTAAGAATATAACAAGTAAAAAGAAAAGAAGAGACTACCAGAAATGGAGTAAAAACATAATTTAGTCTTACTGGACTATTTTCCTTCTTGAACTGCCCTCATTCTGTTTTCCTCCTTTAACCTACAACCTGCTTGGGTCAACAATTTTTGATTGTATTTTCCACAAGCACAAGGAGAAGTAAGTGGCTTTATTTCTTCAGCTTCTTTATTTGATTCCATCTGTTTGCAGCTCTGTAGCACTCTATTTAGTGAATACTTATACCACCCATAAAACTAGGAGAAATGATTTGTAATTAAAGACTTAAATATTTTAACAGTCTACCCCAAAATGCTTCTTAGCAAGTATTATTGCAGTGGGATAGTCATGTAGCAGGTTTTTCATCCTTCATTTGTTAAATAAATTAGCATATATTATTTTGTGTTATAATGTTAAAGAAGACTATAACTGTTGAAATTAGGTGCTGCAATCTTAACGTGGTTTAAACGTTATATTTAAATTAACTTTATTGCATATTTTTACTAGAACTTTGACAGAATTCACTTTTAGCTGATTCTGAATTATTTTCATAATAAAAATCCCATTTAATTGCAAAGCACACATTATTTTAAACTTTTCTCTGGAGGAAAGAAATCTTGGCTGCTAAATTAATATTGCTGTTACAGAGAATTTGCTGAGAAAGACAATAATGTTAAGTTTTCATATGGTCTGTGATCATCATGAAACTTTATTCTGTGAACATGGCTACTAAAAACCATCTGACAGTTTAGATTGGGCCCATAAGAAATTCATCTTTCATGCTATTGGGGTTGCTAAACTAATTAATGACATGATAATGTTCCAAGGGGCACATTAGGACTAAGTTAAAGAATTAATGCTGAGGAGTTTAATTAATATGGGATGAACAATCCAAATTCCAGGCTACCACCCGCCCTTTCTAACATGATCATACATTTGGTAGTTTTCTGTTCATTTCTATATCCATTTGAAACTAAAAACATTGAATAAATATTTTATGCTTGAGAATTTTAGTGAAAGATGCAGGAATGCTTCAGTTTGAATCTTGCTAGTGACATTTTCAAGTTGTACAATCTTTGTTAAGTTATTTGACATCTCTGAGACTCAATTACCATCTGTAAACTGAGGCCCAAGACAGCTATCTTGCAGTACTTGTTTGAGAATTAGCATTATTAATTGTCAACCACCAAGAACAGTGCTTGACAGATAGTAGCTATATAATAAGCTCTGTTTGTTTTTTTAATGATAATTCCTATTGTTTTTTAAGTATACCTAAATTATCTTGATTTATATGCATCATATTTTTGTTAGGAATTATGCCATTAAGAGTATAGCCTTTAATGTTGGTGTACACATTATGTTATTATTCAGTTTCCAAAGCATTTCTCACAAATGTTAGTGTGAATAACAGTATGCCAAATCCTTATTTCTTTTCTTGATAAAGTAACTTTTATATCAGAGGACATCGGACAGTCTGAGGACTTTATAATTTTCCCAAACTTAAAGCTAAAACAATCAAACAAAAACCCTAGTCTGTGGTATTTTGTTATAGCAGCATGAAACAGACTAAGGCACCGTGTGTTGTTGTTCATGTTTTTTCCTCTCAACATTATACATTTCTAAAAGCAGGACCTATGTCTTCCATAGCTTTGTATACCCTTCGAACAATCAACATTATCATCATTTATGCTATACAACAGTAAACTCGAGAGGATATTTACCAACTTGATTCAACACAAATCTCCCTTTCCCACACCACAGATGTGATCAGATGACAGTTTCAGTCACCAGAAGTTTGGGTTTATAGAATTAGTCTGTGTCACTGCTGATTGCCAATCTCATCTATTTTCTCCACATAAATAATCCCATAATAATAGTCACAGTAAATATAAAGGCAGATATACTCAATTTACAAGGTAATAACACTGGTTAAATAAAATGTCAAGATAAATGTTCATAATAAAGTGAATTCTAAGAATGTATTCAATATGATTTAGTTAGTTGTGTGGAAATACTCAAAATCCCACATGCTTTCTCTCATTTAATTTATATGTTATTAATGTCACATCTAGAACTACCACTGCTTCAATAGGTAATTGCTTAAAGTCACTAAGTGATTGAAAATAGGAATTAGAAACAAGCAAGAATGAGTTAAATCTATCACAATTGTCACTGGTGTACATTTAGCGAAATTTGCCTAAAAGCAAATGTCTGCTTTATTGATTCAGAGTTAGAAAGAAAATCCAGAAGTCAAAAGATATCTAAGACCATCAGTTCCAGTGTCAAAATTGGTCACTTTATTTGTTCAATAGAAAAACCACTAGAAAATAGGCACATATACCTTAAACATGCTTCTAACTTAGGATTTCTTTTAAGTGACTTCCTCCCTTCTTTCTCCATTCCAATAGTATTTAAATTACCAAGTTATGACATGTCTCAATTCATTCCACCTGCTTTTACTCAATTTGTTTATATGTGTAACACTAAGAATAAAATTATGATGCTGATAAGTATTAACTTGCTTATAAATACCATAAGTTTTAGCCAATAGAATATACAATTTTGTTAATGTCAGATATCTGGGGGATGCTGGTGATCTTCCGGTAAATTATAAATGTCAAATATCTGACATTGTACGATACAGTGCTAGCCTTGATTACTCCTATTACTAACCTTTCTGCAGCCACACCTATTGCTCTGTGATTTTTTTAGTCCCCTCGCGCTCTGACTCAACCATGTGATTTGCTTTGGCCCATAAGAAGTATCAGACTTGACACAAACAGAGGCTTGAAAAAATATTTTGCACATTTATACTTCTATTTCTTGCTTCTCTATAATCACTATTAAGACAAATTTGAGCTAACCTGAGACAGGCCCAAGCTAGACTGCTGGATGATGAGAAAGCATATGGAACACCAGCAAATCATCTTAACCGAAGCCTTAGACATGCATGAAAACACTGCCAAGTTCAGCAAAACTGTGTAGTCAAATTATCTGGCTGATTGTAGACAGTAGTTCAGATGAGCTGGCCCTAGCAGGAGAAATAATAGACTTGTTCATTTAAGTCACCATTTTTCCTTGGAGAGTTAACAGTAATAGCTAACTGATATATATGCAAGGTTATTTTATGAAGGATATTTAAAGTATACTAATTAAACAGTCTTTCTGTCTGATTTATGTGTGCAGATATGGAGAAGGATATCAAAGTACATATAATTTAACATAAAACTTAAACCAAGCCGGGCTCGGTGGCTCAGCCTGTAATCCCGCGCCTTTGGGAGGCTGAGGTGAGTGGATTGCCTGAACCCGCGGGTTCGAGACCCACCTGGGCAGCGAGACCTCATCTCTACAATAAACCAAAAAATTAGCCGGGCGTGGTAGCGCGTGCCTGTAATTCCAGCTACTTGGAAGGCTCAGGCGGAAGGATCGCCGGAGCCCAGCAGGTCGAGGCTGCGGTGGCCGGAAGCGGCCACTGCACTCCAGTCTGGGCGACAGAGTGAGACTCCAACTCAAAAAAAAAAAAAAAACAAAAAACTTAAACCAGTTAAGGTTTATGAGGAGCTGAAAGGTACTTTAAAAGAAACCAACCAGAATAACTAAATTGTGGAGGTGTGTGTCCCTCTCTAGTAGTCAAAGGTACACATGGATTGGTTTTGCATATCACATCAGCAAATAATAATTTCATTATCAAATTTGTTCTTGTGAAACAATAACAGCATCAAAGTATTTTTATATTAAAATGAGCAATTCAAAAATACTTTATGTCAGACAGAGGTAGCTATTGATAACTATTTTACACCCCCTCCTCAGTTTGTTTTGTAGTAATTAGCTTTTCTTTCAAGTATTTGCCTCCAGTCATAGGAAGCCAAGTTAACCTAATCAGGCCTTTGTGACCTTGTGACAGACAGACTCCATTATCATGGCAATAGTCATATGACTAACCCACCCATCTGCCTACCATCCATCATCTGATGTCAGTACCTGTGTTTACCTGGCCCCTTCCCAATGATGTGGAACAGGTCACCTTAATGACTGCTCCCCATCAAAGGAAAGGTTTAAAACATTCAACCTGAAGCAGCTATTTGCAACTTGCTTTCCTAAGCTCTGGTCTAGCCATGTGGCACTTTGAACTATGTTTGCCATTGTTTTCCTAAACTTTGGTCCCCTCCACTATCTTGGGGAGGTGTATTTCTCTCTCTCTCTCTCTAATTTACTTTCCAAATAAGCTATATTTTCCAATCTAACTTTTGTGCGATTCCTTGTACCTTTGGTACAGCAATGGATTGCAGATCAGACCCCCCTGCTCTGAGTTAGCATTTTGGAGGCCCTACTGGGATTTTGACCTAACTAGAACAAAGTACAGAACATGAGTTCAAGCCTTGAAGAAATCAATGATGGTTCCCATGACCTGGCACCATTAACATCTTTTTTGTTTGACTTTGTTTACTCCTTAGTAAAATGAGAGAGCAAAAACCAATCACCTTTTATCTCAGTGACTTTAGACAGCAGAATGTAGATCTGAGAGCACAGGAGTATTCAAACCCTGGCTCAATCATTACAATGTGGCCTTGAGCTTTCTAGTCCTCTAGCTTTGACTTCTGGTTTGTAAAAGGAGACTAATACATATGTTAATGGATTAAAACACTGGCCTTCCAGGTTGTAAACCTTGGGTCTAAGGATGAGCTCTATGAATAGTGTCTCTCTTCTCTACCAGGTTCTGAAATATAAGGTAAATGGAGTCAGTCAGGCTTTCTCACCTCACTGGAACAAGATAGCGCTCCTTTAGGCCTTGGTTCACAGGAACCTATGATGAAGCAAATGGATGTAGCTCATTAAGTATAACTATGTGTTCACAATTTGACTGTGCACCACTATTTGTATAGGTCTGCTTAAAAGCAGACAGGAACAAACCTCAGTGTGAGAGGACCGTAATAAAGTATACCATAGACTTAGGCTAAGGGCATGCTATAACCCAATAAATATGTAATCAGCTTGTGGACAATAGCACAGCCATTTTTAGTTTTCTGTCTTAAAATATAACCCGTAACTGTTTAAAGTTCCAGTTATGGGAAAAACTGCAAAGCTTCAACCCCTTCCCTTATCTCACTTTCCCCTTAGCAACATCCAATCAGGTGCCAGGGGGTAATCACCTAAGTTTCCAGATGTCTCCGCAACTCCCCCAGCTAGTGGACCAAGGTCAGCCCGAGTCAGGCTAGCCAATCCTCCACGATTAAGCTGACCACCAGAGGTTACTACCCAATTAAATGGTAACACAGCTGGAAAGCCCCCCCAAACTCCTCCTCCCTTTGTGTAAAAGCATAAAAGGCATCTGCTTAAGGAAATCAGAGCCTCTAAGTGTACTCCGCTGTGTCGGCTGTCGACAGAGGCCCAGGCTCGAGCTTGCAAATAAAGACCTTCTTGAACTTTCATCGGAATTGGCTCTTGGTGGTCTCTCAGATTGAACTTTCGGCCACTACAAGTGAAGACCCATTCCCCTTGCAATCACTGGTTGACACAATCACGAATCAAGAGTGCTGTTGTAAACCTGGCTCCTCTGTTCCTGACCTAACTGAATCCACTGTGAACCTGCCTGGAGGGAATTGAGCTCCTCCAGCACATGAACATTTCAAGAAATAAGATAATAAGTAGATGAGGAACCCAAAATGTCCTAATGTCAGAGGAGAGAAAGTAGTTTTAAGCAAAAATCAAATGAGTCTCTAAAGTAAACTCCAGAATTAGGCAAACTTTACCACCAGAGTGGAAGCAGAGTAGTAATTAGCAAATTAGAACTTGGATAATATTTGGCACAAGGTGACAGATAGAAACTTATAATTTGGGGTAACAAACTTGTTTCCAGAGAAGTAAAGGACAGAGTTAAGCGAAATGTAAGACTTCACTGGAAAGGAAGGACTGAGACTGGGAAGCCATTTTCTTTTGTTCCTATATCCTAACACAGTGATGAAAAAGTGGAAACTGTGCCCTAGAGAAATGCATTCTTTAGGTAAAGATTAACTTTGCTAACTTTGTCTTTCCAGAAACACAGACCGCCTCAAGCATGACTGGTATTGGCCTATTGTAATCTGAAAATAAACTCCTGGGGGTGGTGAGAGCCCTGACTCAGTGCTGGTGACTGAGAACCTCCCCCACCCCCCAGGATCTCCAAGACATTTGCAAGTAGTCAACAGGGGATCACTGTGGTTACATCTACCTGAGTGCAGCATCTCCAGAGGAAAGGATTTAAGCTGGGGGCTTAGGGAGCTATGGTGCTACACTCATCTTAGAGTGCTGGCCCTCTTCTTGTCTGTGAGAAGTGAACTTTTTTTTTTTTTTTTTGAGTTGGAGTTTCACTCCATCACCCAGCCTGGAGTGCGGTGGCTGCTCCCGGCCACCACAGCCTCTACCTGCTGGGCTCTGGTGATCCTTCCAACTCAGCCTTCCGAGTAACCAGAATAACAGGCACGCGCTACCACGCCAGGTTGATTTTTTTTTATTTTACTGTAGAGATGAGGTCTCGCCAAGTTGCCCAGGCGGGTCTCGAACCTGCGGGCTCAGGCAGTCCACTCACCTCAGCCTCCCAAAGGCGCAGGATTACAGGCTGAGCCACTGAGCCCGGCTAGAAGTGAACTTTCTTAAATAAATTTGTTATTCTTTCTTCTCTTTGTGTGTTGCAAATCTTTGCATTACTTGACCCTCTGGTTACCAGTGTGCATGTCCAGCATGCTGGCTCCAGCTGTGCTGCACCCTCTGCACCCTAACATCACTAATTACCAATCAGAATGGGGAAAATTAGTGAAACAACAGAGGTCAATGATAATAATGATTGAATTCTTTTTCTAGGAAGAAAGCTTAAGATTAGTAAAAAGTAAGGACAGCCAATAATAAGTACCTAATATCCAGTAGTTATGTGACTATTTTTGAAATGTTACATTGGCTTTTTAAGACTATGAGAAGTTTTAGAACCCCTTGATCTGCAGTTACTTTCACCTACATTCGAGAATGGGTCAGTTCAGATTTGCCAAATGAATTTCTGTTATGTTGAATTGTGTCTTTCTAAACACATTTTTCCCCCATACTTCCTACTTGGTAAAATTCTACCCAATATACTAAAGTTTACCTAGTGTTAGACCTATATTTTCAATTTTAATTAGAAGAACATTCATGATGAAGTTATTCTGATAGGCATTGTACAGTAACATGTCTCAAAGCAACTATAATAAAAATAGAATGAAGCCGGGCTCAGTAGCTCAGCCTGTAATCCCATGCCTTTGGGAGGCCGACGTGAGTGGACTGCCTGAGCCCGGGGGTTCGAAACCCACCTCGGCAGGCGAGACCTCATCTCTACAATAAATCAAAAAAATCAGCCGGGCGTGGTAGCGTGCGCCTGTAATTCCGGCTACTCGGAAGGCTGAGGCGGAAGCATCGCCGGGGCCCAGGAGGTCGAGGCTGCGGTGGCCGGGAGTAGCCACTGCACTCCAGTCTGGGCGACAGAGTGAGACTCCAACTCAAAAAAAAAAAAAAAAAAAAAGACAAAAAGTTGGGATAGTAATGAAATATGGCTAAGAACTATAAATTTAGACAGATTAAAAGTTACCAAAATTTAATGTTTGTTATTCTTGTATTTGCTACCCAGACTCTGATACTTTACATTTTCTAAGACATATACAAATTCATAAAAATAAACTATTACATTCACAAGCAGAAAACATTCGGGATTAACAATAGAGCAAAAGTAAAATCAATTTGCCCAAAAAGCACCCTGAATTTTCAGAAAATTCCTAAACAGAAAATTTCACCGAAAGGCTTGTATTGCTAGCCATTTTCAGGATTATAGAATAAAATTCACATTGGACTCTCTCTTTTTTTTTGTTTTTTGGTTTTTTTTGAGTAGGAGTCTCACTCGGTCGCCCAGACTGGAGTGCAGTGGCCGCTCTCGGCCACCGCAGTCTCGACCTGCTGGGCTCCGGCGATCCTTCCGCCTCAGCCTTCCAAGTAGCTGGAATTACAGACTCGCGCTACCACGCCCAGCTAATTTTTTTATTTATTGTAGAGATGAGGTCTCGCTGCCCAGGCGGGTCTCGAACCCGTGGGCTCAGGTAATCCACTCACCTCAGCCTCCCAAGGCGCGGGATTACAGCCTGAGCCACCGAACCCGGCTTAGACTCTTGACTTAAGTCTTTTTAGTTTCATCTTGTGTGGAGTTAAACAACATGCTTTTCTACCACAACACGCCATGGAGGTTACGAGACAATTAATAAAGAAATGCTTTAAAACAGTGCCAATTCTAACAAATTCTTAAAGTTACTTTCAGAAGAGTTTTAAATATTTTCCTGAACATAAATCTCAAGTATTTCAAACCCTTTACTGATTTTTCCACTTTGTCACTATAGGTAAGAATGTTAAGATAATCTTACAAATTCATACGCAGGATGACAGGAAAACTGCCTAATGTGAAAATTGATGGACAATCCACATAGAACCAATCAGGAGGGAAGGAACACATTAAAAAGCATTGTTACCTTATGTAATGGGGATGTGTGTGTTGAGGGGTTGATGCAGTGGGGAAGAGAGACCCTGATTCAATGCTGTAAACACTGGCATTGCAAAGTGTTGCCAGTCTCTGAAGACACGGGCAGAAAGAGAGTAAGTTTACCAACATGTAATGCCCATTTGAGCTTCCTTCTGGTGAACTACTATCAAGAACGGGAACAATGTAGCCCCTTACCTCCATTTTGGTATACAATTAGCCTGTCCTCAAGTCTTACAATCCTAAGAAATCCTTAGAATAATGTCCTCAAGGTCCATCCAAGTTATTGCAAATGGCACGATTTCTTTCTTTTTAAAGAATGAAATAATGTCTTACTGCATGTATATGTCATTTTTTTTAGTTTGTTCAACTGTAGATGGGCATTTAGGCTGTTTCCTTTATGTTAAGTGTTCTTACCACAAAATGAAGACAGAAATACACAAGAACAGGCTGCAACAATTAAAGGTAGTAGAAGAAGACTGTTGAGGGTAAAGGTAAATTTATGACATTGATAGAGATGATTATTTGATGATTTCACTGATGAATAAATATGCTCAAACACATTAAGTGGTAAACATGAAAATAACTACAGCATTTTTATGCCTATTATACCTCAATAAAACAATTTTTAAATTGTTTAAAAAAGAAAAAGAATTGAATTTTAGCAACAATAATTCTTTTAGCGGGAATAGATGGGAGCATTTAGTCCCATAGAACTACAAAAGTCCCAAGAAGAAGGGCGGACAAGGGAAATAAAGAGATTTTCTTCCTCACTCTACATTAATGCTACAAAGATGTCTTCTGATAGGAGGACATGCTGTAATTTTGTTTTAATGTTTTCAGTAGAACGGTGCTATTTAGTTCAGCTTTTAATGTGGCCTTAAATTGCTATTTTATTACCCTTGTTGACATTCTGGAAGCATGAAATTAGCAAATCACATTAAAGGAGCAAACAAACAAACAACAAAAAAAAGCAAAAAACCTCAACCTAGTTAAACAATGCCAGCATAAGCCACATATTTGACTAATGTTCTTACTTAAAACACTGAGCATTTATTTGGAGGTTTCGTTTTCCATAACCGATGAATTAGTTTTATGAATAATTGCATATTCCATTACAGTGCAAATGCATGCTCCCATGGTGACCTTGAACAATGTTTTGCAGTTGTATTGCGTGGGAGAAAGAAGATAGTTTTGTAATACTTCTGCTTCCTTCTTAGAAATAAGATTCCTCTTGACTCCACTTGGTGAAAGAAAGCATCCTGTTCTTAACACAACACTTGCACTTGTCAATACCTTCGCTGCTTTGTCTAGTACGGCACTTCCTTCTGTTATAATACCACAGTGATAATTTTATTTCAGACAAAAATAATTTCACAGCTATAAAGTAAAAACTATTTCAATCAAGGTATCTTTATTCTGCATGATAATTAAAAATGTAGATAATTATGTATTTTTAAAAATCAAGATAAAATAGTGTTGCAAAATAAATTAGTATTTACCTTCTCCGGTCTTATTAAATAAAAAAGACAATCTCAGATATCCATTTCAGTGGAGTGTGATGAAAGGAGCCTTTTTATAGAGTGCCTTTTTATTTTTAGCTTTCTGACATTTATTTCCCCTTTCTAAAATAACACCCTAATTTCAAAATGAGAAATTAGCTCTTTCTTCTTGGTATCAGGATCATTGGATTGTCATCACAAGTTTTTTCTCCACAAACTCAAATGAGGTTAATTGGATGAGGCTGTCATTGATTTTGAATTTGAGCAAAAGATCAAAAGGTCTAAAAATTCATGGAGTGCTGCTATAACTAATGGCATTTGTGTTCTACATAACCTTAGGATCAACTTGCTGGGTTTGACTCTCTACCATTTACTAGATGTGTGACATAGAACTGGTTGCCTAATGACTGTGCCTTCATTTCCTCATTTATCATGGTTAAAATAATTGCACCAAACTCCTAGTGATGATGATTAAATAAGCTAATAGATGCAAATAATTAGCAGTTGATCAATGTTGTCTATTAGTATTACTTTTGTACATACCTGCAATGGTGATATATCATTTTGCTTTTCCATGATACCATTTTTTGTTGCTCCTGTTTTCCAGCCCTAGTGCCTCCTCATTTCAAAGGTGATTATCTTCCTGTTGATTCTGTGAGTCCCTTTTGATCTTCCAATAAACAATCTGTTGTCTAACTTATTCAGAGTCATTTTCTGATGCTCACAACCAGGAAACCTTTTCTGATATATGCTTATATTGACATGGTATAAGTTTGGGGACAATTTTAGAATCGAAGACAACAATTTTAATAAAAAAAGAATCAAGCTGTAGAATTTGGCAGATAAACAGATTGAAGTGTAGCCACTAACAATGAGACTTACTTGACCTCCAAATATGAGAAGTTGGAAAATATTTCTTTGGTTTTAAATTTTCTGCAAAATTAGTCCATTAATTTCCAACCACAGCTGGTAATGTAGTTTCCTCTTCAACAAGTAAATCTAGGTCCATGAGATATATAATATTACTAGAAACTCTCCTGGGAATGGTAATGCAATTAAGGTCATAATTAAAGGATTCTTTCATCTTTTAGGTCCAATACTCAAAGCAGGAAACAAAGACTTTAATGAGAGCCCAGAGGAGAAGAAGGCACATTATTAAAAGTGTGAAGGGATCATTATATAAGACAAGACTAGAAGCATTAAAAAAATTTAAGAACAGCAAAGTACGGTCCTGTAAAATGCTAGTTTTAAATGAATAGTAAGGATTATTGTAGGAGCAATGATACATTTCTCTTCCAAAACTATATTACATAATTTTACTTGTGAAATATAGACTAGACAGTAGGAAGACTAATATTATAGACTCTAAGTTTTATGGGAAATGGGAACATAGATTCAAAGAAAGTTTGGAAATAAGTTTAGTGTTATTATAGTGCTTCCAGAATTTCTTGCAAAGATGATGATCTGATGTATTTTGGCTCAGAGTAACCTGAGGCTCATAGGTGCCCTACTAATTCATAGATGTGGCAGATGAGATAAAATTCCTCCTTTATCCATACCAAACCATTTTAATTTAAGTGTCTTTACCAAAAACTTCAAGAGTTCTTTCCTCATCAACGTCAAGGTCAAATCAGTCAAGATGAACTGGCAAGAGTTTCAGATGCTCTTATCATCTTGGTTTGGGACAGAGAGTGGGAAAGAGCGGCCCACTGAAGGTCCACTTAACTAGCAATTTATTAGTACATTAAGCCAAAATAATCAGAATCACACATTTTAATTTTCCTGAACACTAAGCAATGAGAGTTCTTGTGTGTTAACTATTTTTAGTTTGTTCTAATTTAGAATGGTTCTTTCTGTCTTCTCTTTCCATTGGCAACTTCTTATTTCATAACACAATTGTCAATTTTTAAGAGAAATACAGCAATTTGAAAGATATGTAGTAGAAATTAATAAAAATTGAAAATGGTTCTAATTCATATTCTATTTCTAAATAGTTTTTATGACTTTGAATATCATCTGAGATGTCTTTTTTTAGCCACATCATTTGAAAAATGGGGGCAGTAAAAAATAAAATTCTATCTGTATGACCTTCATTGCAGAGTTACTGGAAGTTACCAGAATACAGAGGTAACCAGGTTATCTAGACTGTACTCTAGCACCCAAAATATCATATTTAAGATTAAAAAAATCACAAATATGGATAGGATTCTGATTTATATTTATTAAATAATAACACGTAACATCCATAATAAAGGCAAAATTTAAACACATACATATACAGTGCTTAGTTTATGCCAGCTGCTCTTTGGATCATTTTAAAAACTTTAATTTAATCAGAATAAGCAATCTATGGGAGTAGGTACTATTATTATTATCCACACTTTACAAATGAAAACACTGAGGCCCAGAATAATTAAGTAATTTGTTCAAGGTTGCATGGCTATTATGAGGTGAAGTCAAATTTGAACCCAGGAATTCTGGCCATAGACTCTATATTTATAATCACTATACATTCTGCCTCACTGTAATCTCCCCATAGGTAGCATAACTCCCAAACAAGGGAAGCTAGCCCAATAGATGAAGTAAAGTTCTGGCCTAGTGCACACATTTCTTGGGCAACTTCTTAAAACTTCCTTCCACACTATGATTTGCTGATGCTCTATGCTGATAAAGGAAAGATGAAAATACTATGGTAGGTGACCAATGTGAGCACACGTGTCCATAAAATTCTTGAGGACTTTTTCCATTTCAACTCCATGTGCTCAAAGAGCTCCTTGTACTTTTACCTCCTGAAAAATAGCAAAGTCAGGATGGTCTGATATTGGCAGTTGAATATTCAAATTGTCAAGTTGCAAATGACAAAACTCTTACTTAAGAGTGTCCCCCAAATTAACATTCCAAATCAAAAATTTAAGTTGCTCTTCAAAATTTATATCAGGTATAAGAACTTGAGATTTTCAATATCAAACAGGTATGTAGCAGATATGCAGAAAGCATCAAAAGAAACAACAAGGAAAAAAATGGAATGAAGTATAGCAGAATATATCTAATTCCAGGGTAGGCAACAATCTTAAGGGAAAATAGGATTTTATATAATACAAGTGTAGTTGGGTTAAATCAAAATGCATTCCTAAGATATTTTCCCAATTCTTAACAGATAATACTTTGAAAAAAAAATGAATACCAAGTTCCATTTTATAAAGTCCTTTGGTGCTACTATTCTAAGAAGAGACAAGAAAGATCAAACTAGATTATAAGTATAGACTTCTGAAAAGTTCCTCCATTTCAGAAGAATGAAAACTATTATTTATCCATGGGATTGTTTCTATGAACATGTTTGGCTCTCACTGTGAATTAGATTTCATACATCCCATTTTCCTTCACTCAGGAATTCAGGGGGGCAGAGGTTTGAGAAATAGGTTCCCAGTCATCCTTTGTCTCACTGTCAATATTAGGACAGGACATGTGGTCATCCATTTATTTTTACTTTCAATAAATATTGATGAAATATCAATCCCATGTTACGCACCAGGCTAAAGAACTGTATTTATCAAGATGTACAAATCAACTCAGTCTTCAGTGGAGGAGACGGATATTTGAAAAAAAAAGTAAAACTAACTTGAGAAAACTAAAATATTATAAAGAAAAGCATATTCTACTTTGAGAGTAAGTGGTAGGTTTATGGGAATTTAAGGAAGACTTCTATGAGTAAACAATTGCTTTGCTTCTAGTTCAGAGATAACCCAACTTTCCAAATATTTAAGCAATACAATTTCATGGAAGGAATACAGTCATTAAAATAAAACAGGGGGCCGGGCGCGGTGGCTCAGCCTGTAACTCTACGCCTTTGGGAGGCTGAGGTGAGTGGATCGCCTGAGCCCGTGGGTTCGAGACCCGCCTAGGCAGCGAGACCTCATCTCTACAATAAATCAAAAAATCAGCCGGGTGTGGTAGCGCATGCCTGTAATTCCGTCTACTCGGAAGGCTGAGATGGAAGGATCGCCGGAGCCCAACAGGTCGAGGCTGCAGTGGCCGGGAGCGGCCACTGCACTCCAGTCTGGGCGACAGAGTGAGACTCCAACTCAAAAAATAAATAAATAAATAAATAAAACAGGAATTAAAATAAACTATGTAAGTTTGGTCAAGTTATTTTACCTCTTTGACCTTCAGTTTTCTTTTCAGTGAAATAGAATCAACACTATCTTGAAGGGTTATTTGGAGAATTACAATGATGCCAAGAACTTAATAAATTATAGTATTTTATTTGCTATTATTTTTATTACTGTCAATGGTAGCAATATATGGTAGTATTGTTCAGTCTTAGGTTTTCTGCCTCTTTAAGAACATTTAAAAATTAAGCTAATGTATGGATTTTTACTGGAAATTTTATTTCTCTTGTTGAATTACTTTAGAGGATACACAAATATGGAAGCTGCCATTTATTATACTCTGTTCTTTAGTCAAATATGAATAAAGGAAAAAAGAATGGCAGTTTCATTGGGAAACTAGAAGACAAAGTAAGTAACTCTGATTTCAGTGCTTTATTAGATTCTATGTTAATTGTCTATGAAAGTGTGGACATGAAAGATAATGTGGTTGTCATATAAAAGTCCCTGTGTGACTTCATGAACAATTTCATTTAAATAAAACATTTCAATCAAGTCTTATGCATTGATCTGTGCATAATAGAACCCAATGCAGCCATTCTCTTCTTGAAAATTTCCATTAGAGAAATAAACTCTGATAACTTCTCTGGCTTAGCATCATTCAAAGATGAAAATTAATTTTTTTAAGTCTTCAGTATTTTTAAGAGACAATCTGAGTTGTTCTAGGAAATTTTTTATTGTTAGATTTTAGAAAATAACTAGAAGGATTAAAAACAGGGGTTTCAAAGGTTTTGAAGTAGACAGAAATAAGGACATTCTACAGTCTGTTTCTCTTCCTGAATGGGATAAAAACCCAGAGACACAACTGCAAGTAATCTGGGTACTTAGAATGATCATGAAAGGAAGAGATACATTTGGAACAATTTCATTAAAATGAATACATAAACAAACAAACAAAAGGAATCTGGGAACAATTACTAAGGGTTAAGTTCTGAGAATTCCTACCTCTCACAGGAAACCTAAAGGGAACTTGTTAAAGTGTAGTCCATGGTAATCTGCTTCATGTTTGCCTACAGAGTCTCTCAAAACTTAATGATCCTCACCCAAGACCTGTGGAATTCGAATTTTGTAGGTAGTCCCAGAGATCTGCTTTTCTAACAAATTCCCTGGTTATTTGTACGCTGCCAAGGTATGAGTGGCACTTATATAGATAATCTGCACCTGGACTACCACACCAATCCAGTGCAATAAAACATGGCACAGGGATCAGGGAGAGCATATGTACATGAAGGTTTGGATCAGGTTTTAGAAAGAAGAGATTGGGTAGATTTTCCTGAAATCAAAAGCAAGCAGCTTCCTTAGAAACGTATACAGTTCTATCATCATTGTCACAGACTGATAGGTTAATGTCCAGGCATGGCAATTACACTGGTAAACTGTAAAAGGCTACTCACCTAAGATGTCTTTCTCTATGTTGCATACTAAATTCCTTCCAAGCAGGACACAGATGGAGTGATTTATTTCTGTGATTTTTATTTATTTCCCCTGCTAATGTGTAATGTTAGAAAATTATTTGAGATGATAAATATGCTAAATATCAACTTTAACTACAATTATTTATATGAAATAATGAAATATAAATAATTGTAGTTAAATTCTATATTTAGCATATTTGCCATCTCAAATAATTTTCTAACACAAATATAAAAGAAAAATTGCATGGGATATTTGTTAAAAATGCCAAGGAAGATTTCATTCGAGCCTACTGCAATACAGATCAAGGCTATTACAATAGGGTAGAGAGATTGAGTTTAACTCCACCGGAACAAACTGCAATAGGATTTCTAAACTACACTAATGAAAAAGTACCTCATGTGTACACTAATGAAAAAGTACCTCATGACTTTAGTGGGCAGTTGGGCAATGTGATTGGACTACCTTTGTTTGCTATTTGTTTCCTTTAGAAGTTTAGCTCCTTAGGCTTCCACAGAGAATAAAAGACTAAGGCTTACGTTTCTTAATGATTATGTTTCAAAGGGAGAGCTTCCGTCTCTTTTTTCATGAGAAAGACATTTCTAGATTATAGGAGATTTACATCTCAAAGGCACAGAGAAATAATTCACAATTGCAAGTTTTCTAAAGTAAAGCTCTTAAGAAAAGTAAATGCTCTTAAGTCAGGGACCTATCATCAGGAAGAAGATTGTCCAAAGTTTAGTCAAGTTGAAGAGAAATGTAAGGATATTTTGGTCACTAGTATAGACAAGTGTTATTTCCTTAAAGGTACATGGAGATTTTATTTCTTTTTTGCTTTAAAATTTTTAGGGGATTATCATGTCTTCATATGTCAGCCACTTTTCCTATTGTGTTCTTATACTTGTCAGAATAGGAACTCCAATGTTGTAATCACCGCTATATATTAGTGAAATGCAGATATATTTTATTTATAATTGCTTATTTCATCTGTTTGGATCCAAAATTGTTAACTATGGAGATCAAATCTTGCTGTTCAATATATATAGCTTTGTATAGACTAGCAATTGAGATTTTTCATCTTCATCTGGACACTTGGTGGCATATGTGCACAACAGATCTTTTCTGTGAATTTCTAGACAATGATATGATAAGGTAGATTACCAGTACCTGACTATGTTTACATCTCATAGTCTCTAACATTCATGGGTGTCAAATTTGCTTCAGAAGACTCTAACACAAAGTGTAAGCATGACATTGACACTAAGAATTAATGAAAGATATATCACAAGTTATGCCCAACATATTTTATGTTGGGAACTGGCCACAGAGGCCCACTGAGCGCTAGGGATCAGGAAGGGCTGTTGACCCCGAGACCACTAGGATGCATTCGGGAGCTATTGACCCAATTTCCTCTCCCTTTCTACTTAGCACTAACCAGATTAAGCTCCTGTGAACTCAAAACATAAAAACTCTGAGACCGGGACAAACACAAGCTAACTTTAGAAGCTCATTGCTCCCATTCTTCCACAAACTGCAGTTTTGGCTTTCACAAAACTTATAACTCAAACTCAGGTCACATCTAAGAGCCTTAGTGTTGGTCACAGGCTTCTGGGTCATGATCTTAGGATTTATTAAAGTTGAATAAATGGATTAAGGTTTCATCGATTAGGTTATGGGATTATACCTGAAAGAACATCCGGTGGGTGGAGAACGCCCCTCACACACCCGACTGTATATAAAAGACCAGTAGTAATTCCCATTAAACAGCTTCTGCACTAGACTGGAGTCCAGTCTCTTTCTTTCTTTCTCTCTCTCTCTCTCTTTCTTCTTCCCCCCAATCGCCGATGCTGTCTCCACCTTTGGGGTACCCTGAACCTGGCTGGAGCTGGTCTCCAGCAATTTTATCAACATTGAAAGTATGGATCCCACTGCATATTTTCTGCTTTTTAATATTTTCTGATAGTTCATTTCTCCACCAATACCACTCAGAATGCTTTGTTCTGCTGTGCTCTTTTTCAAGTGTTTGCATGTAACAACATCTTTGCCACTTAGTGTGAAGTGCTGTCAGTCTTACAAGGTGCTCTGTGCCTGTTTGCAGTTTCCACAACATCCTGCAGAAATCAATACAAAGCCGCCAGTTTGTTAATAAATCTGCAATTAAAATGCAATGAATTTTGAATGAGAAATGATTTCGTTTAAGTGTGACTGGGGACTATGCATTAATAGTGAAATGAGAGAAGGACAGCAGAAACGAAACTTCAAGCTTCAGCTCTTGACTTCACCTAACAGTTTCCAAGATCTTGAAATTTGGAACCATCAATTGCATACGTTTCTCCCAACCCTAGGTTCATCTAGGTACAAAAAACAAAACAAAACAAAAAAAAAACCTAGAGGGTTAAATATAGCCTGAATTTGAAGTAATTTATAAAGGTCAAAAGTAAATTTAGCTATGAAAAATATCTTGAGATAATTTATAAATCTAAGGGCTGGAGTGGTTCCATTCTAAATAAATCTTAATTAAGGTAATTTTATTCTGGTATTCCTATAGTAATTTTTCTAGGAACAAAAATCCCAGCCCAGCCTTTAATTGAGGCATCAAATGTTACTGATTATTTTCACAGTTTAGTGAGAAGTACTTAACATTTATATCCTTCTATAAAGAAGACTGGAAAGAATTTTCACATCTCTAGAATAGGACATTATTTTATGAGTCCAAGAATAGCTGCTGTCCTTCTAAGCCCAAGAAGAGTTATAGCAAAACTCATTCCAAGGGCCACGGTGGTATTCCTAGATGCCCCATAGCACACCAGTCATTAAGGTAATTTAGTTCTGTAATTTTGACACATCTAGCTGCCATGTCCTCTACTTCCTCATTTCCTCCCTTTGTTTTGAAAAGTTTAGAATATTACCATAATCTCCTCATTAAGGTTTCTACTTCTTATTTTACCCAACTGCCAACTAACCATGCCATTCATATTTCTAGAATACATTTTATTTATTCTCTGTATGTAAAACATTTGGTAGCTACCCATCATCCAATAAATTATGTATTGTTTGATATTCAGAATCTCCATAATCTGGTTTTGGCTTATTATCCTAATAGTTGTTTTTTTTTCCTCCCCTGCCATTGCCTTAAATTTTACCACTAAACAAAGAACTGTTCACTGCTATTGCCACCACTGGCATCCTCCAGAGCGTCATTATTTTGTGCAGATCTAAATCACAGCTTTCTTCTAAGGTCTATAACAAAGCAATGGCCTCTGACACCTTCTGGATCCTTTTAACATGCCAGGCCAGGCCCAGCTAGAAGTCACCTTTCCCTCCTTTCAACCCCTCAAAATTGTAACTGTCACTTCCTTGATAATATCAGCATTTTGTATTGTTAGGAATGTTCTATTTCTCTTAATAAATTAATAAATTTTTGTAGAAAGGACCATGTCACATTTATTTGTTATTATTATTTTTGTATTTAGCAAGTGTTGGTCACAGTTTTCTTAGGCATAGGATGTCTTTAACAAATTTGACCAATTTTTTGATAGCGCATCAGTAAACAATAGATATAAGAAATGTTAGTATTCTATTGACAGTAAGTTAAGCTTCCTATAATTGTCCATATTACTTATGTTTGCTCTGATCTATAATTATTTTTTGTTAGCATGTTCTTCACATTAAAATTTATGTCAACATTAAATAAAATAAATTAAGCTACCTAAATGTACTAAGGATTATTTTTATTCCAATCACTTTCAAATCTCAAACTCTTAATTTTCTAGGGAATTTTCAAACTTAAATGAGATATACAGCAAAACCTACTAGAACAGTAGCACATTTCAAGAATGGCAATATTTAATTACAAAGCCATGTTATTCAATATTTACCCAACCCCAATTAAATCTATTTATGAGAGTGATAAGAAGACTTTATTGTTTCCAGAACAGAAATCTGTGCTCATATAGCTCAGAGCATTGACTTCTATTGTTCAGATTGTTTGTAATGTACAAATAATGAAAGTTACATTCAAGGAGGAAAAAAATGTGTTATGCAAGAATACTTAAGTTCCCAGTCATTCCAAAAAATGTCAGTTTCCTATAGCTGTGATAGAATCTGGAAATATGAAGTTGATGATTTATACTGCCAATCATGCAGCCATATTGAATCGAATCATGTCTAAAATATAATAAACTGTAGTTAAGAGCAAACCTGCAACTGTTGACCTCTTTATTACCTGATTCATTGTGCTACACATCTTGGAGGGGAAATTAGCTCATCAGTCAGATGATAGTGTTAACTAGCACATAACTTTCTGTGCTGATGACTTCCTGTAGCAAGAATACATGAATAGTTTTATAAGCCATCACTTGGATAAAGACTTTTTCCATTTCTATATGAGTCACAGGCTAACAGTACTTCATTCTAAATACCTAGTCTTTCTGCTAGTTTAATCTGACCAATCACAAATACAGAGAAACTTGAAAAATTCAAGGTCTCCAAAGTTATTTGAAGTCAAAAGCTCTTGTTGAGGAATTCACCCTGTTCTATCTGTAGAACATGCTGCACTGAACTATGTAATAACTTCCTTTAGAAGAGTGTTTCCTTTGTATTAAAGTAGGTACATGTCTTTGATTTGGAGTATAACAATTTTGCTATATCAGAAAAAGAAAGGGTATCTTATAAAAAGAAAAGTGCTGAAAATATGTCCAAGTGTTGGCTGCAGTCAATTCAGAAAAGGTAACTCTCTGGTAAGATCTGGTTCTAGGCTTCCCAGCTCTCTCCCTGACATTTCTTGGCTTCCAATCTTCACAAAAACAAATAACTCCTAAATTAGTATTTCTGTTGCATAATTTTAAATGTTGTTCCTTCATTTCCACAAACCAGCTCAAAAACAATAAATAGCTTCCTCTTCTTTAAAAAGTAAAGTTTAGTCAGGTTCAGTGTTTATGCCTGTAATCCCAGTGTTCTGGGATGCCAAAGTTGAAGAATCACTTGAGGCAGGAGTTCGAGATCAGCCTGAATAACATAACATGACTTCATTCTTACCCCCACTCCCTGAAAAAAAATTAACTAGCAAGGTTTGGTTGTGAGAGTCTGTAAGTCCCAGCTACTTGGAAGCCTGAGACAGGAGGATCACTTGAGCTCAAGAAGTCCAAGGCCACATGAGTTATGATCATGCCACTGCACTCCAGCCTGGATGACACAGAGAGACCGTCTCTAAAAACAAATAAATTAATGGAAATAAATAAATAATAAATATAAAATGCAAAGTCCATATTTCATAGTTTGGCATTCTAGGTTTCGTTCATACCTGTTGCAACTTTATATTCAATCTCTGTAGTGTCAGAACTTGAACTTGTTTCCAAATTAGTTTTCCAAAATGATATACATCAATTTGCACCTGTTACCCATCTCCCCAAACTGACAATACACCTTTTTTTAAAGTTATTCCTATTATGTCTCCTTTCTCTCCATGTGCATGGCCTAACTCCCCATTTAGACTATAAGCTAAGGCTTATACGCCTTGGAACCTGGATGCAGGACTAAACATAGCCTTAGAATGAATCTTCAAGGTAATGATGCCAGTGCTTTAAGGTCAATTCTTCCACCAAAAATGTAAGATGAAATAGTCATCTGGTAAGTCATTTAATTTTAGGCCCTAATGTGTACAGGAAGGGAGTACGGGAAGAGACTGGAAAAATGGGAAGGACTTATTAGCTCCTAACCTGTGAGACCCTTTGGCAGGTAAAAAATAGATATTATTTATTTAACATAGGATCTATAACTTAGTAAGAATTCAATATATGTTGCATCAAAAATGTGGTTGGCAAGGTTGCTTTCTTGCTGATTTCCAATATAGTTAAAAACATAAAACACTTTTCCAGTCCATAAAATTTTTGAAAAATTCAGAAATTGTCTGGAAAACTTTAGCCTTTCTGAGAAAAGGATGAACGTGGCTGATTCTTTGCTGTCCTCCTTTTTTTTAAAATCTTGTCTTGAACACAGAAGAGACAAAGCTGAGAAGGTAATCTTCTGATCCTACTTAGGCCAGGTGAGTCACAGAGAACGGCATCAAGACACTATTGTAAGTAGTATTTTCTCTCACTTGCAGTCAAAAGAATACCTAGCTGATACAAAGGCTAGCTGTTATTATTAGTTAAATTGCTAGAAAACTTTCATCGCCTGTATCCATAACTAATGAACTATGTACAGGGCAAAGAATAATAGTTAAACAATTGATGCTTAATGGATACATTAGCCACGTGATGTCCTGTATTGAGTGTAGAAATCTATAGCAAATGAAAATCATTGGAATTTCACAAAAAGTTTGAATGCCAAAACAATAGAGTCCCCACATACTTTAATGTGGGAAAATGAATCGTCAATTGTGAGACATTATTTTGTAAGAATTTAGCCTATATGTATCACTGATATTACTAAGCATTAAATTTGTGCCAAGTAAGAACTGAGTCAGACACTTTTGAACACCATCACATTTAATAATTTCAACCATACCCCATAGTCAGGATTGCAACTGCTATATATTTATACCAAAGGAAAAAATATACTTTAAAAAGTTAATCAACATCAAACAGGTAGATAGTTGCAGAGACAGAAATTCAACTTGAGTTTGTCTCATTCTAAATTTGTAAAATATTTATTTTATACATTCGCTCACATTTCAGGTTAATTCAGAGAACTGAAAATACACAAAATCATTTTTGTCTTTGAAAATTTTTGTCTAGTGTTGTTAGCTTCAAAACAAAATATTTCAAAAGTCTCTTTCATTTGTTTAACCGATATGTATTTAGTGACTACTCTGTGTATATATAGACCCTGGAAATATAATTTTGGACAAAATAACAGTGATTTCTGCCCTCAACAAACATACAATTTTTCAGAAAAGGAAAGTGGTAAATGGCACTTTAAAATAAACAATGATTATCAACATGGTTCTTATAAAGAACTTGGTGATCACTTAAGCCTATTTTGTGGCATCAGAATTCTTTCCAGAATTATCTAAGCTGAGATTTGAAGGCTAGACAAGAACAAAGAACCCTAATAGAAAAAGGGAAGATCATTCTTAATGAAGAGAATAACTTGTGACATTTAAATGAAAGAGTGGATACAGGTAAAACTTAGGAGACACATTGCAGTGGGATGTGAAAACCTTAATAAAGAATTATTTATTTATGTGCCTTTTTAAATTAAAAGGAATACAAATTATTGAGATAAGCTTTAAGCATCAGAATAACAGACCAGATTTGCATTTTAGAAAGGTCACTTTGGCTTGTAGGATAAGGAATACATCAGAGGCATTTGCCTGAAAGCAGAGAGATCCTCAATTTTTCTAAATGTGTTTTCAGATTGACAGTTTGGAAGAATTTGCAATATACTATGTAAGAAATGGAGGTGAAGTCCTGAATTTGAGTGTGGACATCATAGTCTGGAAATGGGTGGGGGGATGGATACCCTTTGAGACTGCTAGGTCTCGCGTGTACAGAGTGAGGAAGACAAGGCAGTTATCATCAACTCTGCCCACCGCAGTGGATGTGAAGCTTTTAGGGGAGTTTTTATAAAAGAGGTGAGGATGTCAGGGTGATTTTAATTGTGGAATGTGAGTCTGACTGGGTAGAGCATGAAGGTAAGGAGAGTAGAAGAGGGAAAAGAGAGACACAGTAAGGGTTGAGTCAGATTTAAACAAATGGCATGGTGTTTTAGAGACAGGAGTCTGAAAGAGTGTTGACAATTAAATGGACTTAGGATTTTAGCTTTGACCTTGGGAATGATGGGTGAAATTCCTAATAAGTGGATTTATTAAAAAATTAAGATTAGAAGACAAAGTCTCCAATAGTTACTTCTTGAATGAAAGCACCTAAGATCCCCCAGCACTTAGGTTTCTATTGTGACTTCCCTAGTAGACCCTGCAGAATGTGTTCCCTGAGTTGGTCAGCTTTTGCAGTAATTGAGTGAGACTGATGGGCACATGGAAGAAAAAATGAAAGCTTAAAGGGAAAAGTTATTAGCACAGTTCTTACCTTTATGGGGTTTACCAGGCAACTGGAGAGACTTGGAATGCATTTTTGCCAGATAATTCACTGGTCACTTTTAAAAGTGTTATGACATTAAAAGAAAATAGATTCGGGGGCATAAGTGCATTTTTGTTACATTAATATGTTGACCTACTGGGGGGGAGGTTGGAATGTGGAGTTCCCATTCCCCAAATTATGAACATTATACTTGGTTATGTGATTTAAGCCCTTTCACCCTTCCCAGCCTTCCCTCTTTTGGGTACCCCCACGGTTATGACCTATTTTTTTTCTCACTTGTCTTATCTTGCCTATTAGATAGGTTTTTCTTTGTAAGTCATGACTTGGGAGCAAATATATAATGTTCCAAAGCAAATCTAAAGCCTTGCTCTGCCTTAGAGGCAGCCCAAGATAAGTTATCTTGGTCCCTAGTTTGATCGAGCATGTAACAACTTTGCAAATGAAAACCAGGAAAAGTATCTTGGAATCAAGAAAATAAACCATAAAGGCAAAAATGTCACAATAGAGGCCTGTCTTTCTGTGGCATGTGGAACGCCGTTGGAAGCATTCTAGTTCAGCACTGTTTAATAGGAACAGTAGAATGTGAGTCCAAAATGCAAACCACATTTGTCACTTTACAGTCTCTGGTAGCCACATTTTTTAAAAGTAAAAAGAACATGTGAAACTGATTTCAGCATTTTATTTTACTTAATCCATCATATTCAAAATACTATCTTTTTAATGAGTAATCAATATACACAAATTGTTCCAGAAGTATTTATGTTACATTTCAGTGCAGGTTTTTGTAATTCAGTGGGTATTTTAGACTTATCACATCTCAACTGAGACTAACCACAATTCAAGTTCTCCATGACTGCATGTGACTGGAACCCACCATACTGGATAGTGTCGCTCTAAATATTGTATTTAGTATATAAGTTGTCAAAATGTCAAACCCAGGAAATATTTTGTTAACTTTTGAGTGTTTTACAAAGGTTTACAGTCTTCACTAATACAATAGTTAGCCATGGCTCCTATAGTTAGCCATGTAGAAGAATTCCCTAAGTTCTACAGTCAGCGAATAATTGCCAGGTATTGAGCTAGAATGTGCTGAAAGATTTTATATTCTAGTAAGGAAACTAGAAGACAAAGCATTATAAATTAGATCATGTAAGTCAGATTATGATACTTATTTTTTTCTCAGAACCTAAAATCCAAAATACTTTTAAACATTTTTTATTTTATTTTAAAGATGTGGGGTACAACTCAGGATTAGGTATACAAGTGGTCATCATACAGGTTAAGTTTGGGCCTCCCTTTAGGGCCCACTTTACCTGATTTGCGATCAGGTACCCGTGTTGATGTTGTCTTTTCCCCCTTGCACCCCGGCAGTACCCTACTACTGCCGATCCCCTTCTTATAGTATTATGGTAAATGTTCAGGGTCTGCTTACGAGTGAGAACCCAAAATTCTTAAAGTGGTCTTGCTCCCTGCAATCTCTGATGCCATTTCCTTCCACCCACACTTGTGTTTACCCTGACTGGCCACACGGTTTCCTCACTTGGACTTGATTTTGTCAAACATATTTCCACCTCAGCATCTTAGCATGCACTTCTCCTGGGCCTGGAAGATCATTATCCTAGATGGCCACATGGCTTCTTCTTTCAAGTCTCACCTCAAAAGCTGTCTTATTAGAGAGGCTGCCCCCACCACCCTAATTAAAATAGCACCGGCCATTAGGCTTTAAGTTTTCACCCTGTCTCCTTTTACTCTGTAGCCCTTGTTACCACTGTGATGCTTAATTTTATGAATCAGCTTGGTTGGGCCATGGTGCCCAAATATTTGATTAAATGTAATTCTAGATGTTCTGTGAAGGTGTTTTGCATGAGATTAATATTTAAATTAGTGGGCTTTGAGTAAAGCAAATTGTCTTCCATGATGGGGAAGGGACTCATTCAATCATCTGAAGGTCTTAATTGAATACAGACTGACCTTTCACACAAGCAAGAAGTAATTCTGCCTACAGAATTGGTTTAGACTTGAATTGCAACTCTCCTCTCTCTATGTCTCCAGTCTGCCGAGTGGGTGCACATTCTGCACTTACACCTGAATTGGCATGATTGTGTGAGCCAATTTTTTGAAGTAAATATATCTCTGCCTATATTTATCTAGTCACATCCTATTGGTTCTGTTTCTCTGGAGAACCCTGATTAATACTACCTAGTAGTTTTTTTTATTTGCATAAAATGTAAATTCAGGGAAGGTGGGACTGTCTGTTTGGTTTACTACTATATTCAAAGCATAAAGGAGCTTTATAAATATTTGTTGAGTTATATAATATATAAATGGTTAGATTATGATTATATTGGCTGCTTTGAGTGGAATAAGTTTATTTTTGAGTAGAAAGAAGGACATGATCAGCTACATTATGATAACAGACACCAAACCTTGGTATCTTTCCTTTGTCATGACTTAGGAAGAATCCTAAATTGTACCCCACATCCTCAAAATAAAATTAAAAAGAGCATATTTTTTAAATGCAGTACATTTACCTAATAACTAAATCTCTTAAATTGATGATAGGCTAATGTGCACCATGTTAAAAAAAAAACAACAAACTATTTAAGAAACACATGTTCACTCTTGAATGACCATAGCCTCAGAAACTTCATCTAGATTGTAGCAGTTCAGCAAATGTTCAGTAAACCGGAGCAACAATCCTGTAGACTGCTAAGCTAAGCAAGAATGACAAGGCAACAGTTTCAGATGACTCTGATTCCAAGATTTCTGTTTGAGCTAATCTCAAAAAAATAAGAGAATAACTTGCCTAACAAGGTGTCTATGTGTATTGTGCCCATTTGAAAAGTTCAAAAAATAAAAATAAAAAAACAAGTGACACTCAGATGGAGACAAGATCTACATGAAGATGCACTTAGTTGTTCATGTTATTTATTTTTCTCTTCTTCCCGTCACTGGGACCTAGTTATTATATCTCATATCTATTTCAGAAACTAATGACACTGTACACTCTTCTAAGTAGGCTGTACTTGTAGAAATGAAGACAGGCAAATGGGCATACACATACTTGGTTGAAATCTCAAAGGCATCTCACGTGGTTTTATAAAAGTGTTATTTTAACAACCGTTTGCAGATGCTGTCAGAAGATATTAAACACATGCACTCACACACACCGATTGTTAAAAGAGTTGGCATAATCATTTCATTTCCCTAGTCAGAATAAAGGGGGTGTGTCTTGTGAAAAGGGACAAAGCATTAGTACCAGGGATGAGGACTCAACCCCTGATGCTGCAAATGATTAGGATCCCACCTTAGGGTCATTTTAACCATGCTGACCCTCAATTTCTTCAAACTAGAGCTAAAGTGCTGCCTTTCAGCTCTAAAGTACTCTCTCTTTTCCCGAAATAAATTATTCAAATATACTGGATAGAGGAACTAATACTGATTATCTATCTATCTATCTATCTATCTATCTATCTAAACTGGTCACTCATATTTGGCTCACAATAAGTCATCTTAAATATTTTTTATACACTTTGGCATCTTTGTCAACAGTATGAAAGAGAGAATGAGAGACATAGATGGAGACACAGATGCAAATTTTGTGGAAAAACTGAAAGAGAAAGCCAGAAAGAACGATTTGTTAGTTTACCTAATACCTATTCAGTAGTTTAGATAGTGAGAGAAGCATCTATCTATCTATCTATCTATCTATCTGAAATGGGATCTTACTGAAGTCTCACTTCTGTGAATAGCAGTGGCCACTCACAGATATGATCATAGTAAACTACAGTCTTAAACCCCTGACATCAAGCAATCCTCCTGCCTCAGCCTCACAAGTAGCTGGAATTACAAGCATATGTTACTGTGCCTGATTGGAACTGATATTTTTTAAAGAACATACTGAATATAAAAGCCACAATGGACTAGAGATAAAGTGACTATCAGAAACACTTTGCCAGAATTATTCTTCTAGGACATGAGGATTTTCAAGAATTTTAGCATGTGTCTGAAATCACATAATCAGCAGGAGAACTAAACTTCCTACAATCTCTGGCTTATTAGCCAGAGCTTCTTCTGTATATACTATTTTTCTAGAAATAAACCCTCATCCAATTATTTTATTCTTCCAAAACGGTTTTTGAATGGCAAAAGCATTATTCTGAGACCTTCAAAATCTTTTAAAGCAATTTATTTTACAGAGGGTTCTGGCTTTTTAAACCTTTGGTTGTCAGACTATGACAACTGAAATAAAAAACTGCTTAGAGTCACTTACAAAAGTGTCAAACCAAATCCAGGTACAGACAAGGCAATCAATTCCCATTTGCGTGTGAACCTATATCTTAGACATAGATTTTCAGAAGACATTTTATAGTGAGACTTCTTTATCATTTTTAATTTAGAAATCTATTCAGTCAGTCATTAGTTATCTTCAAACTTCTTAAAAAACATAAATAAAACTGTAAAGGCTTGAGTTTTCAATATCTAATCCAGTTAGGACAGGCGCAGTGAAGCCCCTGAGAGAACATTTTGTCCAATGGGACATGAAGAAATGTAATGAAATATTTATATGTTATGTTCTTTACTACAGTAAAACCTCTTAAATTTGCTACTGCTAATTTGTTTTAGACTTTTATTGCAGAAGAAATATTCTAGCATATTCTATGTAAGCAGTTCATCTATCTACCTTATAATCCCAGTTGATCATGCCTTGTTGCCTGAGTCTTCAAAATAATTACTGGAAGACGTCCATTCCTATTATAAGGAAGTGCTGCCCAAGAGAATGTGTAAGCTGTATCGGCACCAATGTGCATAGTTGATCACCCGCATGCTTTCCCCATTGCACAGAAAAGCAATGATGGGAGGTAGATAGCATGAAAGAGAATCTGCAATAACAAAAAATCAAAAGTTAAGTCTTGACAACTAAACTCTGACTGCTTTCAAATTCCTTAAAATATTTTAGCTAATTAATTGTCAGTCAGAAAAATCTTTAAATCCACCTATCGCCTGTGGTCCCTGCTTAGAGACATTCTGCCTTCCCAGGCTGAGCCAACATAAATTTCATGTGTTTTGATTTACTTTATTTTGAACTTCTGACTGCCTAAAATGTATATAATCAAACTGCAATTCAATCACCCAGACACATTCTCTTAAGATTTGGGGGGAATGTATTCCATGTCTGGTCACTCATATTTGGTTCAGAAAAAAATCTTAAATATTTTAGAGACTTTGGCATATTTTGTTAACAGTATGAAAGAGATGATGAGACACACAGATGGAGAAACAGAAGCAGATTCAGTGGAAAAAGTGAAAGAGAAAGCTAGAAAGAATGATTTACTTACCTAATTATTCAATAGTTAATATAGTGATAGTAGCATAAGATAACAAGAGCCCAGGAGTGAAAAGATATAGCCTCTGTCTGTAGAAGGCATGATGGAAATGGAATACTAGAATTTAGTAGAAGGAAAAAAATCCAAGCATTCTGGAGACATCGAGGAAAACACCACTAAAAGAATGACCTGGGGACATCAATTGATAAAGATGGAAATATAGGTAGACTGAGGAGAGAGACTTGGAGCTAAAGTGTCTTTAAAAATGAATAGTAGAATTAGGCAAGAAAAGAGACTTGTCTGGGTGGTGTATTTTATTCATTTATTAAATAATAAATGTCTAATACCTAATCAGAAGTTGTAGGAGTCCTGATTCCAGGCAGTGGAGCTTCTACCACAGTTGTTAAACACAGAAGCTACACAGATTTATTTTCTAAGAATGCAAGACCTAATGTGGGACAGACAGGCAACGTGGAGGCCAGATACAAGGGTTTGTCAATAGTCCAGCAAAGAGGGATTGAAAATGTGCAAAAAGTTCGTCGTGGTCAACATAGACAGGAGGTCAAGCTTTGGACAGTAGAAAGAAGTTACACTAGTTCTCAAGTGTATGAAACTATCACCATAGCATTTTTATGTCACACTTAAAATAATTGTGCAGGAGTGTCATAATTGAGTATTAGACATTCTTCACTGAATGTTATAACTTACTTTTAAAAACATAGTGTTTGAAATCATAGTACCAAGGTCTGAATCCCAGTGCATTCTTAAACTATCAGAGTGATGTCAACTGAGTCATTATCACTGTGTGAAAAATATATTAAACATCATTCTTAGGTTTTGCAATAGATGCTGTTTATAGAGCAAATTCGATGACCATTAGGTACTACCCCTGGGTCATGTGTTATTATGGAGGTAGCCTAGGAGGAAGGTGTTAGAGAAAGGGCGGGGGCCTGGAGATTGAAGCCCCTTTGGTCCATTAACCACAAGTTTTTGTTCTCAAGCAGTCTTAGATCCATTGCTTAACAAAGAGATGTTTATCAGCCTTGCCCCTCTCCCAAGGGTCAGGACATTACCGTGATTTTATATAGGCAGTTTTACCATCTCTACGTAATAATAATAATAAAATAATAATAATAATAATAATAGTAAAAAATCAGCCAGATATGGTGGCATGTGCCTGTAGTACCAGCTGCTCAGGGAGGCTGAGCCTGGAGGATCTCTTGAGTCCATGAATTTGAGGTTGAGGCTGCAGTGAGCTAAGATCACACTAACTTCAGCCTGGGTGAGAGAGCACAACATTATCTCTAAGGGAAAAAGAAAGAATTATGGGAAAGGGGGGAGAGAGCACTTAGAAAAGAAGAGTATAAATGCACTTAATCTTAAGTGTTTTAATCTACCTGAAATTGTGGCCTTTCCTATGTTTTACACTAAACATTAAAAGTTAGAATTAGTTATTTCATTTTCTTTATCTCCTTTGCTTTGCTATGATAGCTAATTTTATGTATCTACTTGTGCTAAAGGATACTTAGAAAGCTGGTAAAACATTATTTCTGGGGGAGTCTGTGGGCATGTTTCCAGAAGAGATTTGCATTTGTATCTATAGATGGAGTAAAGAAGATCTGCTCTCATCCACGTGGGTGGGCATCGTATGATTTTTTGAGAATGTAAGCAGAAAAAAAAGGCAGAGGAAAGACAGAAAGACAAGTTCTCTCTTCTTGAGCTATGACATCCATCTTTTCCTGACTGTCACATCAGAGCTCATGATTCTTGAGACTTAGGATTCTGAGACTTATACTACCACTCCCCTTCAGCTGGGACTTATAACATGTGTTCCCCTAGGTCTCAGGCCTTTAACTTCCAACTGAATTACACCACTGACTTTCCTGGATCTCAACTTGTAGATGGCATATCTTGAAACTTCTCAACCTCCAAAATCAGGTGAGCCAATTTCCACAATAAATTTCTTCTTATATAGCCACATATCTCATTGGTTTTATTTCTCTGGAAAACCCTGGCTATTTCAATGCCTTCCCTCCTGTTTCTTTTCCTTCCAGGAGAGTTTTGTCCTTAAGTTATTGAACCTGGCTCTGTGACTCAATGGTAAGCACATTGAACTTCTAAAGCTACTTGGTAGAATAGAGTGAGGGAAGCATTCAGACTTACTTGAAGGGAGGTTTCATGGCAGACCAGTGCTAGGGTATTGGGGAGGAATGAGGAAAGTGCCCATGTGGACAGCAGTGATAAGTAGAGGGTATCAGTACCGGTGTAGAGTGAAGAGGATGCTCATGGGAGTGTGGAGGGTTACATGTGTGCCCATTTTGTGTCGGGGGGGGACAGAACTGTTAACGAGTGGACAAATGGGGTGGGGTGATGTAGAAAGATGAAGAAGATGTTCATATGAGAGGGAAGGCCGAGAAACTGGGTGCTGGATATCAGAAACTTGAGAGTGATAAAAGAATGTCAATTCTGATAGGGGCTACTGGTCACATGGAGGGGATAGGTCAAAAATATATTTATTTAGAATAATCAAAGCCATATTTCTTCTGGAAATAAGATTCACAATATGGAAAGGGAGAAAGAACTATATAATGATGAACTGAAATTGGAGGCAATTATAGAATTTATGGTTTATAATATCTATACAAAAAAAGGAATAAAAGTAACTGTAAATATATGTAATTTATATGTGGTCTATGTGTTGCAGACTGAATGTTTTTGTCTCCCAAAAATACTTATCTTGAAGCCCTAACACCCAGTGTGGCTGTATTTGCAATAAGAAAGATATAAGGTTAAATGAGGTCATAAGGTCGGTCCCTGACTCAATAGAATTAACAATCTCATAAGGAGAGACATCAGAAAACTTTTACCTCCTCTCTCTAGTATGCAAGAATACAGTAAAAAGGCAGCCATCTACAACCTAAGAAGAGAGATCTAACCTATAGTCAAATGGAAAACCCTAGCCTCCAGAACAGCAAAAAAATAATTTGTGTTGTTTCAGCCACCCAATCTATGGCATTATATTATGACAGTACAAGCATACTAGGACAATATGTACAACTGTGTCCACAAAGTACGTCTTTAGACAGCAACATCTTGATAGCACTGAACATACTTAGCACCCAGATCTTGGTTTCTAACAACCATTTTTCATTAAAAAGAACCAGGGCCCCTTGGAAAAATGATTACAGACTGGAAGCAAAGAAAGTATAAAATGATCACAAAGCACCTTGAAATAACAGAAGTTAAAGAATGATTAAAAGAATGATGATTAAAAATCAAAACATATAGCAGCTTGAAGAAGTGTCCTGCTGGCCACATGTAGAAAAATTAGGGCATCAACATAAATATTGCAGTAATGTATTATAATCATTGGAGCAAACAAAAAGTCAAAAAGTGAATGAAAAAATGATGAGTAATGAAATATCCTCAAAGTTTCAAAGATGCTCCCACAAAACTCTTTGTGAAAAGAGAAAAAATATAATTTTACAATGAAGGTGGCAGAGACAACCTCAATTAAGACATCAACTGTGCATCATTAGTAAAATGGCAAATAAATAATGTACCTTCTGACATGATAGCAAGGTAATGCAGCCATATTTCTGTAATGTTTTGCCTAATTTGCATAATCTGAATTCAACTAGGAAAAAAAAGTTAAAAGATATCCTACAAAATGTCTGGCCTATAATTTTTTTTTTTTTTTTGAGTTGGAGTCTCACTCTGTCGCCCAGACTGGAGTGCAGTGGCCGCTTCCGGCCACCGCAGCCTCGACCTGCTGGGCTCCGGCGATCCTTCCGCCTCAGCCTTCCAAGTAGCCGTAATTACAGGCATGTGCTACCACGCCCGGCTGATTTTTTGATTTATTGTAGAGATGAGGTCTCCCTGCCGAGGCGGGTCTCGAACCCGCGGGCTCAGGCAATCCACTCACCTCAGCCTCCCAAAGGCGCGGGATTACAGGCTGAGCCACCAAGCCCGGCCTGGCCTATAATTTAAAAAGTGACGAAGTCATGAAAATCAATGAGCGATTCAGGAAGAATTCCAAGGTGAAAGAAACTACAAAACTGAATCACAAAATGCAATATGCAATCCTGAATTGGATCTAAAAGAAGTTATTGTTTCAGGTACTATGACTGGAATGCAGTGTGAGGATTAATGTGGGTAATGCACCAGCATTGATCTCCTAGTGAAGACACTAGTAGCAAATCTGTGTCACAGAATGCCCTTGTTTGTATGAAATGTACACTCAACTATCGGGGTGATCATCAGCTAAGCAACTCAGTTTCGAATGGTTAGAAATACAAATAGTTATTTGTGCTATACTTGCAACCATTATGTCAATTTGAATATATCATTTTTCCAATTAAAAAGGCATGAATTAAATGCAAGGAGCTATTCTAATAAGTACCAGTTTTCTACCCTCCAGGCTACTAAAACCATGAGGCTTTCTGTATGTCTATCACACTCTAAGACTTCTCTTTTAGGGGGCTCCTCTCCAAGCTCCAAAATTAGTCAAGTCATGTTCTTTTTTACACTAAAAAAGCTATCATTTCCTCTGGCTCCTGGAAGACTGAGCAACTTTTTACAAGAAAAATATCTGATTGCTTCGAGTCAGCATATTTTAAGTGATCTGGTATCATCATGCTTTATAACTTTTTCAAGATAGTTCACATTTTAAAAGAAGAGCTTGTTTGCTCCAAAGAATGAATATCAAGTGAAATTCATCTTAAGTGAAAGTGTTTCTAGGAAACATTCAAATACACTGGTAATTCTAGACATGACACCAAGTTCTAAACACAATCTCTACTTAAAGCTCATGGTATCAGGCAGAAAACAAACAAAACAAAACTGACTGACAAAAAAAATTAAGGGGCAGCAGAAATGTTAAAAAAAAAATACACACACACACACACACACACACACACACACACATACTCTCTTATATATGTATATATAAGAGAATACAGTGGAGGATTAGATCCAGCATCTCTGAGGATACCAAAATTTCTGAATGCTGAAGTCTCTAATACAAAATAGAAAAGCATTTGCTTGTAACTATGCATACTTTTTCTTATACTTCAAATCATCTCTATATTACTTATAATACCTAATACAATGCAAATGCTATGCAAATAGTTGTTACATTGTATTGCTTAGGAAATGTCAAGAAAAAAATGTCTGTACATATTTACCACAGATGCAATTTTTTAAAATATTTTCAATACTGTTTGGTTTAATCTGCTGAAGTGGAACTCGTGGATACAAAGAGTCCATCGTACAGCAAACGTTTGCTACCATTCACATGCATGCAAATTCAGAGATAATCCTCATATAGGAGGCTTTTTTTTAACCCCCTCCCTCCGTCTTTCTTTCCTCTTCCTCTTAATTGAAACTTTTTTACTAGCTAGTCACATCTTTACCTCTGGTTTCTATAGATGAGTGTAGTTTGTATTACTATCTTCAATGTATTTTTCTCTGATAGTGATCAACTTTTGCTTCTTGAAATTAGCACAGAAATTTTCATATATCAAAATGTCTCATCTTCAGGAATACAAACTTTGTGTGTGTGTGCATGTGTGTGCATGTGTGTGCGTGTGTGTGTGTGTGTGTGTGTGTGTGTGTGTGTGTGTGTGTGTGTGAGAGAGAGAGAGAGAGAGAGAGCACAAGAGACAGAAACAGAGACAGAGAGAGCCACAGGGGAGACACACACAGAGAATATCTGGAAAAATGTGTAATTGAGAGGAAAGCCAGGAATACCAATTTCTAATTAACTCTTTGGGCACCAATTATACTGTGGATTTGAGAGACTACTATTCAATAACTTCCCAAATTGTTTTATTTTGGCAATGCTGACTTGTACTACAGTCCTTTGACCCTGGAAACAGCAAAGGTTAAGGAAATTCCCACCCACTTTTACAAAAGCCACCCTTCCTATTTGACTTAAAGAAGATTCAAGGGTGTCCCTGCTTAACCTATGGCCAGACCAGATATAGACTCATATCTTTTTCCTTGCGTCACAAATGATTAGTTGAGCAGCTGATTGGATCCATTGACCCGTATGGGAAAAAATACTGACTTAATCAAACTTCAGTTCAACTTTTCTCTTTCCTGTAAGTTCTTGAACTAAGTCCCACCCTGAGTCTCAGTCAGCATGCAACCCCTCATGAAAGAACCCTTCTGGGGTGACTGACTTCAGAGGGAAGTGTTCACTGATGTCCCATTCCCCCACAGTGGGTTCTTTCTAGTGCTTTGTTTACCTTTTCCTTTAAAAGGAAATTCTTTCCTATCTGACATTTACAGATCTTATTGGCAGAGCATCCTCAGTGTTGTCAGTCCTCCTCCCTCTCTTGCAGTCATCCTTTCCAATAAAGTTTCTACCTAACTTTGGATTTGTTTTTGTTTGATGATTCAGTGGTTCTTTCTTGTTCATACTTGAAATGTCTTCCTTCCTTTTTTTTTCCTCCTATAGCTATTCTGTGTACAACATCTTATGCCTCTGGGATGTGGACTTACTTTAAGAAACATATTTCCATTAGCATCTATTTAAAACATTGACATTTTCAAGTAGTATGTCTTTGTCAAAGCAGAATTTGCAAGATGCAAATGAGATGATACACAGAAAGCACTCAGAACTGGATCTGGTGCAGAGTAAGCTCAGAATAAGTGTTGGCTGGTAGAATGTTCTTGTTACTGTTATAAATGATATTATATAATGCAAATCTTAACTCATCTCTTCATGAAGAAAAAATTTTTTCTTTATTACCTTTGCTTCCAATGCCTAAGACAAATTTAAACTCTTTAACATAACATATCACACAGCCTGTTATAACCAGGATTCTATCTACCTATTTACTATGGCTAATGGTTACCTACTAGCTATCCAATGGCTGGAATGAATATTTCACTTTGCTTGTTTGAACTTCCAAGTGCTGCTAATATCAGACCTTCCAACTCTTGCATAAGGTATTTCAACTTCCCAAATGTCCCACCTGCTCATTCCCCAATTAATATATACAATAATTCTTGTATATTAGTGATAGTTTGAAACTATAGTGAACTATTAAGAACAATTCCAAAATGACCCTTCTTAGAGATAGTTATTTTTAACATCTTTTTTCAGGACTTATGTACTTGGGATCATTTTATTATAATATAATGGGTCTGAAAAAACATTTCTATGTAATTAAAATACTATATAAACATACTTATCAATGATTACACAATAGTTTATTTTATTCATAATCTTTAACTTAGATAACCACTTTAACAGTGTTTAGCTTTTTGTATCTTATCTATTTTTTGCCTTTTAAGAATAAAGTTATGAGTATTTACACACATGTGAATTTATAAACATCTTTGATAACTGCCCACAGTTGCATTATTTTTATTGAATAATTTACTAGTAATCCATATCACTAGATCAAAGCATAAAAATATTTTTTAAAGTTCATTCTTTCAGAGAGTTCTGTCTGTACTACATGCCAAGATTGCATAAGCTCATTTTTAAAAAATCTTGTGCTAATTTATTATTATTCAATATACTACAAAGAACAATAATAGTAATGATTTTTGAGCATCATGTATATGCCAGATTTGGTATGAAATATTGCATTTTTAAATTATTTATATCATATTCAATGTGATTGTTTGAAAAACCTTGATTTTGATCATTACTTAGCTATTTTATTAAATCTCTCTCTCTTTTGTTTTTAATTTACTTATTTATTTTAAATTTGTGGGGTCCAAGTGAGGATTTGCTACATAAGTAAGCTGCATACAGATGGAATTTGGGCTTCCAGGTGGCCCTCACTCCCCCTGGTAGTAGACCAGGTATCCGTTGTGTTGTCACATGTCCCTCATCCTCCTCCCTCTCTCCCTCCCTCCCTACCCAGTTATTTTGAATCCTTCCCTTGTGCTAATGTGACTAGTGATCAGGGCCTATTTATGAGTGAGAACATGCAGTTGAATTTCTCTTTTAAAAGACCTATTTTTCTCGTTGTGTTGTGTTGTATTGTTTTATCATTTTGTGTGAGCACCTTATATAGTTAAGTATTAAACTTGTGTTTCCCAATATATTGTTGACATTTAATGCTTTTATCAATATTTAAAAGTTTGATTTATGCCTACGAAAAAGCAGCTAGTAATCATATTTGACAACTTATTTATATACAGATATTAGTAGGTTATAATTTAAATAATTTTTATTCTATATACAAAATACTGATCACCTAACACTTTAAAATATTATTTAATTATCTTTCTAAGATAAGAATTTGGTGTATTGTTGAGATTTTCTTTGCAGATATAAAATATACATTTTTCAATTGTTTTTCGAAATGTTTTGTAGAGCTAAATGAATAAATATTTCATTTTCATTAGCTAAATAAATATAAACACATGTTCATTTTCTTTTGAAATGCTAAATGAATGTAACTTTGTTTATATATTTAACACTTTATTATTAAGCCTTGGTATGCTTCCATTTTTTTATGATTTTAAATTATGTTATGATTAGCATCCCCGTCTGCAAATATTTGTATTAGGTTCTCATTTTTTTATGTTGTTAAAATTTCTCAAGATGGAGTTACTGAAATTATGTGAGTGGATTTGCCACAGGGATCCAATCTGATGTAGTCCAAGCTGGTTGGGCAGTCTCTGTATGTTGTCCTCATGTCTGGTGCTTGAAGTCTAGAAGGGAAGATGGATATGGAGAAGTGGATGAGAACAAGAGCAAGCTGTAAGACACACACACACACACACACACACACAAACACAAACACACACACACACGCATATACGTGTGATAGAAGTCTGACTGATGCACAGAGAAAGACCAGAAAAAAGCATAAAATACAAAAAGTATGACTATAATTATGGTTAATTCTTGCATAGCATTTGCTATATCCAAGCATTGTTCCAGTTCTAAATGTATATTGCTTAATAAAATACTAAATTTCCAGAATAGCTCTATGAGATTACTACTATTCTCCTTTTTATCAATGAGAAAAATTGAGGCACAGAAAGATTAAATAACTGCTAAAGAATTCTTAGATAATATACACTTGTTTTAGGTAATTTTTAACAAAATCTAAAAACACAGTAATACCTTCAAGTATTACTATGTTTTGTTTTTGTTTTTTAATTTTTCATGTTGTCAAAACTGGACAAGTGGACATCTGCTATTAGGTGATCCGAATAAGGGAAAGAAGTAGGAAACAGATTTATAGGAAGCAGATTTATAGTCATTCTGAATTTGCAATTTCTGATGTAACACTGAACAATTAGACTTTTCTGAACTTTTGTGTTCCTCATTGTTAAACTATTGAGTGATTTAATGCTTTGGCACCATCCTGTGTTTATTATGTGTGTGGAGCTATTTTTAAATATTTCACATCTAATCGCAAACTCTGGAAGTTGTTGTCAATGAAAAAAACTGAGAGTATGGGTAGTAAAAATTGAACAAATGAGAATAAGAGGAGAGAGGGAAGTTTCTTTTTTATATACATAAAAACACTCATTAAAATTTAGTAGATATATTTGAACCAGCTTTAATCCCCAAAAAATCAGTCTGTGGAAAGAGAGGTCAATCAAAAAGTATTTATTGTCATTTGATACAAAATAATAAACTAATATGTCCTGAATGCAAAGAAGCAACCAGACTAGAAAGAGCAATATAGAAATCCAAGATAATGCTTAGAGATTCTGATATAATAGATTGGGATGAGGTCATGGGAATCCACATTTTCAAAAGGCTCAGATATATCTCAAGTGCAGTGGAAATGATCGCTTTAGGCATGAATATGGCTCACTGAGGGTGTTAAAGCAGTGATATACAGGGATCAGATTTATATCTCAGAAGGGCCTCTTTTTGCCATAATAGAGAGTGAATGAAAATGGAAAAGTCTAAAACAATTTCATAAATGGAAGATTTTAACATTTCCTAAGTAAATAAGATAGAGCATGTCTATTTACATTTAAAAATATTTTTAACTCAATATGTGAAATATATCTACATTAGAGTTGATTCTCAACATTGTACCAATTAGAGCTTTTTATTAACCCTACTTTACAAAGATAGTCAAGCTTCCTGCTTCTAAGACTCACCTTCCCATAGAAGATATATGTTTTTTTCTTGAGTAGGAATTTGTCAGTGAAGGAATTGGAGTACATATATTGCTATTGTCATTCCTAACTTTGTGTTCTAAGGCAAGATGTTTATGTTCTCAAGACCTCAGTTTCTAATTTTATTTAAAAAAAAACATAATAACAAAATACCATTTAAATTAGATATAATAAATAATAAAATGAGAATGTGTTTAGTATGTATTTAATGCATGTTAAAAATTGTTAGTAAAATTTATATCACATCAATGGCCATAAAAAATGCAACTTTTGGAGTTCTGGTAAGATGGTGATGGCATAGGAGGAATTGTGAGATTCTCCGAATGCGAGTTCCTAAAAAGACTCTTACTTTCCTTCCCCCACCACCCTGCCCACTGCCAGCTGCACCCAGAGACCCTCGGTTCCACGCAAGGTCGGCTATTGAGGCCCCCAGCTGCTGCTGCTCCACTATAGGTGGCCCCAGCCATGTGAAAATCCCAGCTCCCTCCACAGCTACATCATCTCCAGAGGCCCTTAGATACCGCCTTGTGGAGATCTGGGTTCCCTTGCTGGTTACACTGATCCACCTGGCACTCAGCCACCCGACACTTGGCTGCCACCAGCTCCCACTCTGACTGGGCTCCCGGTGCTCGCTCCCCAGAGTTCCAGCTCCCCACCCTGGGTTCTGGGCCCTCACCTAGCCCTATTTCAAGCTGCCATCACACAGGGAGGCTCTAGGCACTCATCCCTCAGAAATACCAACTGCATTTCTGGCTGAAGCACCCTGTGAGGGGCCCAAAGCTGCTGTCATCACTCACCACCTGCCCTTTGGAGCTCTGGTCCCACTCTGGCTGAGGCACCCAGTGTACGATCCTATGGTTGTGTAAGGGAACAGTGTATCTTAAGGAGGTGCTGATCAGTCACTCTCAGCTCCAGAAGAGGGAACTCCCAGCCCCCTCCTCCACCCCAGATTGCCGGTGGCACACCAGATCCAGCGTCCAGCTGTGTAGCTGATCCTCGGTGCCTCACATGCCACCATAGCCCATCATAGTGAATTGCCCACAGAGGCTGATGAGTGAATAGAAAGGATCCATGAAAGAGGAGCTGCCCACCCCGGCCATTTTCCAGGCAGAGATTTGCATTGTCCCACCCACCTAGGAGCAGCCTCCACCTTGGTTTTTAAGGTAACCTCCTTAAACAGGAGACAAAAGACCCTCCCCTATGCTGAATCAGACAGGCAACTCAGCATCGCAGACCTCTCAGGCAGCAAGCTAAAGGAATAAACCCAAGCTGTGAGTAAATATATCTGCCTGCAATGAAAGCAAAGGGGAGAGGCTAGAGATCAGAGCTGAAGAGACTTTAGACACTCAGGAAAGATCCCAGAGCCAGTCTGCTTTCTTATTTTGACTTTTGATTTTATCATTTTGACTGTTTTGCTCACTTTTATTTGCTTTTATTTAGACTACCTGTTTGTGTTGGGAGAAAAGTGTCAAAAAGCATGATGTTATTGGTCTGTCTGTGTGGTTACTGGTATGCTTTAGGGAATTTTTATTTTTCTGTTTTTCACTCTTCTCTAGCCTTGTGTCTCCTTCTAACCCATTAGTTGGCATGTATGTCTGTTTTCCCTCTCACTCTTCTCTCTTTTAATTTCCTCTTGACCCCCGCTTCTTCCATTATTTTCCTTTTTCATACCTCCTTTTGTTCCAGGGACCAAACCTACACCCCGCTGCATGGACAGATTGTAAGGCAAGGGGAAACAGGGTCCAGTGTGCCCATACACCTGTTGGTGGATACTGGATAGATTCTGAATCACAGTTTTCCCCTCAATTAAACTTTAAAATTGCGAAAAGTACAGTCCCCAGCCCACACTCCAGCCTCAAAAGTGAACAAAGCCAGAGGACCCACATAAGGAAGAACAGAAGATTGAACAAATGAAGTAAAAACAGCCCCATCTTCCCTGAAAAACAGAATTAAAGAAGTGGAGGGAAAGGAGGAGAGAGAGAACAACTACACATATGAAGAAAAACCAAAAGGAGTATATGGGTCTCTCCCAGATTCCTGGGAGGGCTGACACTGAGAAAACTAACTTTGGAATGCAAGCAATGAAGAGCCCCCAGAATGACTGGTCTCAAACTACAAATCTAGATATCAAGACATTAATGGAGAGATTAAAAAGAATTGAGGAGAGACAAGAAGAAACTAAGAAGGAGTTGATAACTGAGATAACAGTAATACAGAATACTGTGAATGAAACAAATAACCTGATAAGCATGGAAAGTAGAATTAACCAAGCAGAAGAAAGAATCTCAGAGCTTGAGGATCAAAATATAGAACTAACCTAAACTGTCAAAAACATAGAAAGAAGCTTAAAAAGACAGAACAAAACCTTCAAGAGATAAGCGATTACTTCTGGAGAAAGAACCTAAGAGTAATTGGCCTTTCTGAAACAGAAAGAGAAAGAAAGGCCACCTTGGAACAAACATTCCATAAGATTATTGAAGAAAACTTCTCTCATATCATCAGTGACATGAAAATTCAAACACAAGAGATTCAGAGAACACCTGCAAGACAACAAATGAAAAGACCAACTCCAAGACACATAATACTTCGCCTAAGCAAAGTAGGCATAAAAGAAAAAAATCTTAAAGACAGCAAGAGAAAAAGGCCATATCACCAACCATGGAAGACCAATTAGAATAGCAGCAGATTTATCTACAGAAACCCTGCAGGATAGGAGAGCTTGGAATCCTATCTTCAAAGTTCTAAAAGATAAAAAATTTCAACCAAGAGTAATCTACCCAGCCAAGCTAAGCTTCATTAGTGAGGGAGAATTAAAATCTTTCCCAGATATCCAATCCCTAAGAACTTATGCTGCCACCAGACCACCTCTACAAGAAACACTTAAGAAAGTACTAAACACAGAAGAAAAGGAAAAAAGAACAACTACGTTCTTCACAGGAGCACAGGAAAAAGAGTAAAACACACAAGAACCAATCCCAAAACCAAAAGAAAGACAACAAAGAGGAACAACAACAACAACTCTATAAGAACTTTATGATAGGGACCATCTCTCACATTTCAATAATTAGCCTGAATGTGAATGGATAAATGCACCACTAAAAAGATATAGAATGGCAAAATGGATAAAATATCACCAGGCAACAATATATTGCCTTCAAGAGACCCATCTCACTAGAAAAGACATTCACAGACTCAAAGTAAGAGGATGGGAAACAAATTTTCAGGCAAATGGAACACAAAAGAAAGGAGGAGTCGCGATCCTAATCTTAGACAAAATATCATTTAAGCTATCAAAAACTAAAAAAGATACAGAAGACTACTACATAATGATAAAAGTTTCACTCCATCAACAAGAAATATCTATCCTAAACATATATGCACCCAACATAGGAGCTCCAACTTTCATAAAGCAGCTTCTAGGAAAATTCAAGAAAGATATTGACTCCAACACCATCATAACTGGGGACTTTAATACCCCACTCACAACCCTTGACAGATCATCAGGACAAAAAATCAGCAACAAGATCCAGAATCTCAATGTGACTCTTGACCAAATGGACTTAATTGATACCTACAGAACACTCCACCCAATGACCACAGAATATACATTCTACTCATCACCGCATGGAACTTACTCTAGGATCAACCACACACTTGACCATAAATCAAACATAAACAAATTTCAAAAGATTGAAATTTTGTCATGCACCTCTCAGATTTTTGTGGAATAAAAATCAACATCAACACCAACAAGGTTCTCCCCAAACCCACAAAGACATGGACACTCAATAGCATGATGCTAAACAACTCATGGGTCAATAATGAAATCAAAACAGAGATTAAAAGATACCTGGAAACAAATGAAAATGAAGAGACATCTTACCAAAATCTCAGGGACACCATGAAAGCGGTAGTAAGGGGAATTCATATCTCTACAAACCCACATGAAGAAAATGGAAGGATCACAAATTAACAGCCTAACAAGTCACCTTAGGAAGCTGGAAAAGCAAGACCACAAAAACCCTGATTTCAGCAAAGAATCTAGATCACCAAAATAAAAGCCCAAAACTGGGACATAGAAGACAAAAAGATAATACCAAAAAAAAAGCAATGAAACAAAAAGTTGGTTCTTTGAAAGGATAAACAAGATGATTGGTCCCTTAGCTAGACTGACCAAGAAAAAGAGAGAAAAGGCCCAAATTAATATAATCAGAAACACAGAAGATGAAGTCACATCCGACCCTGAAGAAATACAAAAGATCGTTAGAGACTACTATGTACACTTGCATGGAAACAAACTTGAAAACCTTAAGGAAATGGAAGACTTTGTGACATCACACAACCTCTCTAGGTTGAAACAAGAAGAAATCGAGACCCTAAATAGACCAATAACAATCAAGGAAATTGACTATGTAATAAGAAAACTACCTACAAAAAAAAAAGCCCTGGACCAGTTGGCTTTCCAGCAGAATTCTATAAGACATTTAAGGAGGAGTGATACCAATCCTACTGAAAGTATTCCAGGCTAATGAGAAAGATGGAACCCTCCCCAAATCATTTTATGAATCTGACATCACATTGATACCCAAGCCAGGTAAAGACCCAAAAAAGAAAGAGAACTACAGGCCAATATATTTGATGAACATAGATGCCAAAATTCTCAACAAGATCCTAGCAAATTGGATTCAACAACACATCTCAAACATCATCCATCATGACCAAGTAGGCTTCATCCCTGGGATGCAAGACTGGTTCAACTTTCACAAGACCATAAATGTAATTAAATACATGAACAGACGTCAAAACAAAAACCACATGATTATATCATTAGATGAAGAAAAAGCTTTTGATAAAATACAGCACCCCTTCCTGATAAAAACCCTCAAACATCTAGGTATAAAGGAAACAGACCTGAAAATAGTAAAAAGCCATCTACGAGAAACCCACAGCCAGCATTACTCCTAAACAAACAAAAATTGGAACCATTTCCCCTGAAAACTGGAACAAGACAAGGATGCCCATTCTCTCCCCTCCTGTTCAATATAGTATTGGAAGTCCTGGCTAGAGTAATCAGAAAAGAGAAGGTGATCAGGGGTGTCCAAATAGGAAAAGAGGAAGTCAAGTTATCTCCCTTTGCAGATGACATGATTGTGTACCTTGAAAACCCAAGAGAATATGTCAAAAGCCTCCTTGCACTGATAAAGGACTTAGGTAAAGTCTCAGGTTATAAAATAAATGTGCAAAAGACAATCACATTTCTTTACACCAATAATAAACAAACAGAAATCCAAATAAAAAGCACAATCTCATTCACAATAGCCACACACACACACACACACACACACACACACACACACACACATACACACACACACACACACACACAAATGAAATACCTTGGCATCTTCCACACCAGAGACGTGAAAGACCTTTACAATGAAAACTACAAAACACTGCTCAAAGAAATCAAAGATGACATAAACAAGTGGAAAAATATCACATGCTCATGGATTAGAAGGATCAACATTGTGAAGATGTCCATTTTACCTAAGGCAATCTTCAGATTTAATGCAAGACCCATCAAATTACCAGCAACATTCTTCTCAGAACTACAAAAAAACAATATAGGAATTCATGTGGAAACACAAATGACCAAGAATAGCCAGAATAATCCTCAGCAAAAAAAAAGAAAAAAAAAAAAAAAGCAGGAGGTATCACACTAACAGACTTCAAACTTTACTATAAAGCTACAATCATCAAAACAGCTTGGTATTGGTACAGGAATAGGCATATAGACCAATGGAATAGAATTGCGATTCCAGAAGCAAAACCTCAATTTCTCAACCAACTCATCTTCGACAAAGCCTCCACCCTACCACTGGGGAGAGGAGAACCTATTCAGTAAATGGTGCTGGGAAAACTGGCTGACCACTTGTAGAAGATTCAAACAAGATCCCTGTCTATCCCCATACACAAAAATTAACTCTAAATGGATCAGAGACCTAAATGTAAAACCTCAAACCATAAGAACCTTAGAAAATGCAGGATACACCCTTATGGAAATTGGAACTGGCATTCAATTCCTGAACGAAACATGAAACGCATGCACCATAAGAGATAAGATAGACAAATGGGACCTCATTAAACTGACAAGCATCTGCAAAGCCAAAGAAACCATCAAGAGAGCAGGGAGACAGCCCACAGACTGGGAAAAAGTATTTGCCAACTCCAGGTCTGACAAAGGCCTAACATCTTGGATCTACAAGGAACTCAAACGTGCTGAAAAGAAACAAACAAACAACCCCATTACAAAGTGGGCAAAAGATATGAACAGACTTCTCAAAGGAAGACATCCGAGCGGCCAACAGACACTTGAAGAAATGTTCAACCTCACTAATCATCAAGGAGATGCAAATTAAAACTACACTGAGATACCACCTAACTCCAGTCAAAATGGCCATTATCAATAACTCAAAAAATAACAGTTGCTGGAGAGGGTGTGGTGAAAAGGGAATACTTCTCTACTGTTGGTGTGAGTGTAAACTAGTGCAACCTCTATGGAAAGCAGTGTGGCAATTCCTAAAAGCTCTAAATATCATCCTCCCATATGATCCCGCAGTCCCCCTACTAGGAATATACCCTGAAGAACTCAAATCACTCTATCAAAAAGATACCTGCACACATATGTTTATCGCAGCATTGTTCACAATAGCAAGAACCTGGATCCAACCATCCCGTCCATCAAAAGAGGACTAGATTTTAAAAATGTGGTACATATACACGATGGAATAGTACACAGCCATAAGAAAGAAGAAAATCATGAATTTTGCATCAACCTGGATGGAACTAGAGTCTATAATACTGAGTGACCTCTCACGGAAACAAAGATCTGAGTATCACATGTTCTCACTCATATAATGGACCTTGAACATCTATCACAATACCAAAAGAAAATGATTGACAGTGGTGGCAAACTATGGGGGGGTTAGGGAGGGAAAGGAGGTGGGATTAATGGCAGTCAGTATCTGTCTGGGGACGGGGAAACACCCCTTATCAACAACCGTGCCTGAATGATGCATATTTGTATACCTAACCCTTTACTGTACCCACAATTTTAAAATACAAAATATGATTTTAAAAAATGCAACTTTTATTGATCACGAGTTTAAAAATTTTTTGCATTTAAATGCCAAATCAGGCAGTATTCTGGAATTTGCTTGATGTAAGAGAGAAGCAAAAAGCATTAACCTCATTTTCAGTCACTTAGCATCTACTTATAATCATGACATTTGAGAAATTATCAAAAGCAGTGCTTTTCAACTTTTAATGTAAATATAAATCACCTGAAGCTGAGGCAAAATTAATCCCTATACTAAATGTTGTTAGTGTTCTTTCTACTATACCACCATGGCTTTCCACTTAAACCAAAGTGTATTTCTGAATTTGCAGTTGGGCACATAGTTTTTTGGACATGCAGTCCCAAGATTCTGACACTTTCTTATTCTCTTTCTCTCTCTCACCCTCCCTCCCTCCCTTCCTTTCTCTCTCTCTCTCTTTCTCTCATTCTCTCTCTGATCCAATCCACTAAATCAACTTCACAATATAATTGTTGGTCACTATCAGAAACATAGTTAGAAAAACATAGTTGACTCAACAAATATTTGATGCGTCATCAAACAGTCTTCATTGATTTGTATAGTACAGATTTTAATTTCTCTCTTTTATCATACTCATGCCTGAAGAATTTTACTTAACATTTTTTTGTGACACAGTCTGCTGCTAATAAATCTCTTCAGTTTTTGGCAGTTTAAAAAATCTCTTTTTTGCCTTCATTTTTGAAAGATATTTTTGCGATGTATAGAACTGTGTTAAATTTCCTTTTTCTTCACTTTAAAAATAACACTTCATTTTCTTCCGCCATGTACAACTTTTGAAGAGAATTCTACCGTGGTGACTTTTATCTTTGTCCTTCTATAATGTGACGTTTCTTTCTCTTGCTGTTTTAGTGATGATCTTCTCTTTATCTTTGATTTCTAGCACTTTGTCTAAGTTATTTTTTTTTGAGTTGGAGTCTCACTCTGTCGCCCAGACTGGAGTGCAGTGACCGCTCCCGGCCACCGCAGCCTCGACCTGCTGGGCTCCGGCGATCCTTCCACCTCAGCCTTCCCAGTAGCTGGAATTACAGGCATGTGCTACCACGCCCGGCTGATTTTTTTATTTACTGTAGAGATGAGGTCTCGCTGTCCAGGCGGGTCTCGAACCCGCGGGCTCAGGCAATCCACTCACCTCAGCCTCCCAAAGGCGCGGGATTACAGGCTGAGCCACGAGCGCGGCTGTCTAAGTTATTTTTTTCTAGGATAATTATTTTTGTTCTTTTTACATTTATTGCATCTCTAGTTTTTTTTTCTTTGGTGTTCTCTGAGCTTCTTGTATCTGTGGTGTGTTTTCTTTCATTAGTTTTGTAAGGTTCTTGACTCTTACCATTTAAAAATTTGTTTGGTTCAACATATACCATTTATCTTTTTTCTTTTTTTCTATATCTTTACATATATATAAATCATTGATTAATGTTCCATAGTTTTTGATGTTCTGCTCAATTTTTAAGTTGTAATTATTATCAAGATAATTATAGATTTGAATGTCCTATATACTCTTTACTAAATTGCCCCAGTGGTAATATTCTGAAAAATTATTGTACAATATTTCAGACGGGGTATTGATATACAGCCCACTGATCATATTCAGATTTCTCTAGTTTTATTTGTACTTGTTATGGGTGAAAGGGCATAAGAGGATTTGAGCAATATACTCAATGAGCAGCCATTTTAACACTTCTTAGATCTGTCTATGAACATTTGTATACAGATTTATCAGTGAACATAAATTTTCATTTCTCCAGGGAAAAAACCCAGAGGTGCAATTTCTGGGACATATGGTATACCTAGATTTCTCAGAAACTACCAAACTGTTTTCCAAATTGACTGTACCATTTTACATTCTCACCAGCAGTGGGTGAGTAATCAGTTCACTGAATACCTACCAGTATTATGTGTTGTCACTGTTCTTTACATTAGATATTATGCTAGGTGTGTAGTCTTTCTCTATGTGCTTTCCCCTGAGAAATGATGAGATTGAACATCTTCAGATATGCTTACTTATGATCTGTATATGCTTACAAATGTCTTTTGTTCATTTTCTAATTTTGTTGTTCATTGTTTATTTTGTTTTTTTATTGTGAGTATAGCTATAAGACAGGTTGAAATTTCAATTTTTTTTGTCTGTGGATTTCTAATAGTTCTAATACCATTTTAATAAAGGTCTTTCTTCTTCCATTAAATTGTCTTTGCAGCTTTGTCTGGAATCAGTGAAGCATATCTGTTTAAGTCTGTTCTTGGTTTTTATTCTGTTCTATTAATCTATACGTCCATCTTTCTATCGATCTTTTCCATACTACTTTACTTACTGTAACTATGGGTAGGAAACTAAGAAGGTTGATTCTTCCCAGGCTATTTTAGTTTCTAAAAATTGTTTTAGCTATTTCAGAGCTGTAATTTCCCATATAAATTTTACTCTAAGCTTGTCTGCATGTATACAAAAATTCTAGATTTTGATACAAATTGCATTAACTATACTGAGCAATGCTGAAGGAATTGTATTTTTACTGTATTGATTTTTCCAATCCATGAATGTGGTAGGTCTCTCTATACATTTAGAACTTCTTTGAAACGTTGTATCAACAGATTGTAATGTTCAGTACACAGAACTTGTATGTCTTGTTAAGTTCATATTAAGTATTTATTTTTCTTTGAAAGATGTTAAATGGTGCTGTGCCCATAATTTCAGTTTTTACATGCCTATTTTTACTATGTAAAAATATGATTGCTTTTTATGTGTTGGTCTTATCTTGTAACCTTGATGAACTCACTTTTCAAGCAGTCCTGGAAGATTTTTTTTTTGTATTTTTCTTGTAATTTTAAACAGATTATTATGTCATATGTAAAAAGACTTGTCTTTTTTGCTATTCTGTATCTTTTCATTTATTTTTCTTGCTGTATCACAGTAGTTATAATATTCAGCACAATGATGAATAAAAGTGGTGAAAATAGACGTACTTTATTCTCAATATCAGAGAGAAGGCATTCAGTCTTTTAACATTAAATATGATCACTATAGGGTTTTATGGCTGTTCTTTATCAGATTGAGAAAATTATCCCTGATTAAGTAGCTATATTTTTCTGCAAGTTTTTATCATGAATAGGTGCTGAGTTTTATCTAGTGTTTGTTCTGCAGTGGTTCATAGGATTTTCCTCCTTTAGCCTATTGGTATGATGGATCATGTTGGAATTTGTGTAATAAGACTCACTTTGTTACAGCATATCATCCTTTTCATAAATTGATAGATTTTAGTTTCTAATATTTCACTGAGGACTTTTTAATCTAAATTCATGAGAAATATTAGTTGGCAGTCTTGTTTATTTTTTCGATTGTCATTTTCTGGTTTTGTTATTAAGATAATAGAGACCTCATGAAATAGTTGAGAAATGTTTTTCTGTATTCTATATTCTGAAATAAATTGTATAGAATTGCTACTAGTTCCTCTTTATTTATTGTTTTTAGTGTATTTTGTTTATTTATTTATTGTTTATTTTTCCTTTTTTTTTCTTTCTCTCTTTTGAGTTGGAACCTTACTTTGTCACCCAGACTGGAGTGTAGTGGCACACTCATGGCCACCACAGCCTTGTCCTGCTAGGCTCAGGTGATCCATCTACCTCAGTCTTCCAAGTAGCCGGAACTTCAGACATGCGCTATCACACCTAGCTAAATTTTTTGATTTTCTGTAGAGACGAGCTCTCACCAAGTTGCCCAGGCTGGTCTCAAACCCCTGAGCTCAGGCAATCCTCTCACCTCAGCCTCAGTGCTGGGATTGCAGGCTTGAGCCACAGCACCCGGCCTTAGTTCCTCTTTAAATATGTGATAGTTTTTCTTGTGAAATTACCTGAGTCTAGAGTTTTCTTTTTCAGGGGATTTTTAATTTTCACTCATCTTATTTAATAGTCATAAGACTATCTAGTTAATCATGGTGGTTTATAGTTTTTGAGACAAAAACAAAAAGAGACATATTAATATAAACTTGTATAATTGATTTAAAATTATGTAGAAAATCTGAAATGATAATCATAGCCATATTTCAGATTACTTAGAATGTCTACCATTATAAGTGGCACAAAGATAAAATTCTGTAAGTTATTTCTACTAAACTTTCCAGAAAGAAGGAAAGACACAAAATATATAAACAGTCTCCTTTATTAACAGAGTTGTCAAAATTATAAATATAATGATAGAGAATTAAAACTTTCATGTGTTAAATGGATAACAAAGACAAAGCATTAGGCCCTCTATCAATGCCACTCAAAACACTAAAAGTAAGAGTAAACTAGCGATAAAACTATCACTATTTATAATCAAATACCTGCCCACAAACCCAAATTAATTACCTAAAATTTGTGAAGACTAATGAGGGAGTTCAGTTCATATAAAAGATACATAAAATAAGCAAAATTTGATTAGAAAAGTATGATGCAAAAATAAACTTCATTCATATAAATACAGAATAACAACATACTAGCAATGACTCTAAAAAGAAATATGGTAGACATAACGGAAAATTTCAAATTTTTTGGTAAATTGCATCAATAAAGTTAACGTAAAAAGGGAGATATCTCAAATTTGTGAATCAAACGATTCAATATTATGATGTTATTAATTCTTCCAAATGAATCTACAATATCAACAGAGTCACAGATACAACAAGATTTTAAAATGAAATTTGATAACCTGATTCTTAAGTTTATGTGTAAATCAAAATGTGTAAGAAATAGCCATATAAATTTTAAAGACAGAAAAGTTAAAATAATTTAAAATGAATATAAACATACAGCGTGAGGCTAAAGCATATAAGATTGGTATTATACAGGCCTGACACTATAGCATTAGATCTATAAAACAACAATTTAAAAGTAGATTTAGGTATAAATACAAACTTAGATTATCAGTGAAGAAAAATTTCAAATAAATGACAGAATGATCACTCACTTGCTAAATTGAAAGAGACAGAGTTAGAGTAATACCTCTCACTATTGGTGTACCCAACGGCTTCCAGATAAAGATGAATTTAAAGGAAACCACAAAAGTAATACAAGAAAGCACAGGAGAGTATTCTTATGGTTATTTGGATGGGAAGGCTTTCTCATATAACTCATAGTGTGAATAATCTATAAAGACTGGATCAATAACAATAAGTTATATTTCCTGTAGTGTAAAAGGAAGTTGATAAGACCGTGAGAAAAATATTTGCAGCATATGTAAGAGAAAAAATTAATATTGATAATGCAAAAATTCCTACAAGTTAAAAAGAAAGAAACATCCTAGTAAACATAATGACAAAAGATACAAGCAGATAATTCACAAAAGAAATGCAAATGACAAATATTCACATGGAAATAGGTTCAACTTTACAATAAATCAGAGAAATGCCAACTGAAACAATGAGAGGTTATTTCTTTCTCATTCATCAAACTGCCTAAAATGTTACAAGATTGTTATTACATAGACTTAAAGGAGTCAAATCAGACTATGAGGTAGGAGTAAGTTTAGAAATAATTTTTGGATGACAATTTTTCATATTTATCAGAATTTCCTTTAAATAGAGATGGGGTGTCTCACTATATTTCCTGGGTAAGTCTTGAACTCCTGACTTTAAGTAATCCTCCCACTTTGGCCTCACAAAGTATTGGAATTAGAAGAATGAGTCACTGGACCCAGCCACACACATTTTAATAGAACATAATTTTTATAGAGAATTTTTACTTTTTAAGAATCTATCACTTTGCAAGTGCACACAGATCTGTGTACAGAGATGACTATTGCGTTGTTGTTTGTGACAATGAACAATTGGAAGTGAGCTAAATGTTCATCAGTAAAAAACCCCAAAATAGAAAAAAAAAACAAAATATAAAAAATACTAATAAAAAGAATTGGAAATAACTATATGCAGTCCAATGAAAATATCTGAACATATTGTTAAATTAAGAAAAATTAGAATGAGAGAGGGAGATACTGGAACAGAGCTTTAAAAAAGTATAAAAATATTTAAGACAGAGATAACGTGTGTTTTACTAATATGTGTGTATATATATGCATGCATATATATAGATATATATACACATATAGATATAGATATATAGATATAGATATAGAGAGATATAGCTATAGATATATAGATATATAGAAAGGACTGACCGAGAGTGGGAAGCCATTTTTTATCTTGTTCTTAAACCCTGACTCAATGATGAGAAAGTAGAAGCTATGTTTTTAGAGAAATACACACTCTAGGTAAAATTAACTTTACTGACTTAGTCTTTTCAGAAACAAACTTCCAAGTGTCAGGTATCAGAGGTATCTCATAGCGGCAATTAAGCTTGCCTGGAGTAAAGGGAATTTACAAGGCATAAAACATCATGCATTGGGCAAGGATTGTAAAAGTCGTGAAAATTGTAATTACAAAAGTTATAACCACTCAGAGGGAGAGCAAGTGGGGATTCGATCTTCCAGTAAATTGGGCACTATCTAAAGGGAAGCCAAGGATCCCCCGAAGCTACCCACTGGAAATGCCTAGGAGATAAGGGGAGGTGCACCCTCCATTAGCTCTAAAGAATGTCGTTTGGGAAGGTGCGGGAGAATTAGAATCCTTGTCACGCCCTTCTCTAGGGGCTATGATAATATGGACAGACATTAATGGGCCTCTGTGTCACAGGATCTCCAAGACATCCACAGGTGGTAGATAAGGAAGTCACGGCAGTCATTTGCAACATCTCCAAAGAAAAGGATTTAAAACAGGGCTTTGGGGGACTACGATGCCACACTCATCTAGAATGTGGGCCGTCTCCCTGTCTGTGGTGGGATGATCTTTTCTTAAATAAATATTATCTTCTTTCATCTCTGTGTGTTGTAATTCTTTGCATTTACTCGGATCTCTGGTTTGCCAGCACGCACCTCCGGCTTGCTGGCTCTGGTGGTGCTGTGCCTCCCTGCACCCCTCTCCCTCTCCATCCATTCACCCTCACCCTGTTCAGACCCTAACAGATATATCTTTCTACACTTAATAGAAAACACTATACCTATCACTCATTTTTAAAAAGTCAGTTTACTTTAAAAAGTCAAATTTCTTCCAACGAGACAGACAGTGCTGCTTTGATCTGTCCAGGGACTGGAAACTTAAGAAGCCAGTGTTCACTCTTACATTGCTTTCAGTAAATTTTTAGGAAATTCTTACTTCATTTAAGACAAAATCACATAAGTCAAAGGAAGTCCAACTAATATCTTGATGTAATTTCCAATAACTGCTGATAATTGATCCAACATTTAATTGTGAGATGATTCAGGAAGAAAAAAATAAATTGAGAAAGGAGAAAGAGAAAAGGGACAAGGAAATGGGAAAGAGACTGGTAAGAACAAAAAAACCAGATGGGTTTGAGTGGGACAAAGGGTGATGCAAAAATGGTTTAGAAAATACAAGGGGGTCCCAGAATCCTGGAATTAATTTATTAGAAAATTGTGCATTTATCCTTACATGTTTAAACTAGTCATCTAAAAAGTACTCCCTGTTTGATGCAATACACCTATCAGGATGTTTTTTCCATTGCTCAAAACAATTTTTTAACTTGTCAATTTGGTTGTCATTTAGTGTTTCTGTTGTTTTTTGTTTAACCTCTTCCACATCCAAAACGTGTCCCTTTGAGGACTTTTTTCATTGTGGAAACAAACAAAAGGGTTGTTCAAGGTGAGATCCGGTAAACAGGGAGGATGGGCACTGGGGTCATGTTGTTTTTTAGTCAGAAATTGCTGATCACAGCTCGGGGAGAGCAGGTGCATTGTCTTGGTGGAAGAACTAGTTACCTGTTTGCCACAATTCGGGATATTTCTTTCATAAATCATGATGTAACCACCTCAAAACTTCCAGATAAAAGCTTGTTGATCATTTGATCCAGATGAACAAATTCCGAGCATAATGCAAGGAGGTAGCCCTCCAAAAGATGATTCTAGTGTTTTTTGGTTTGGTTTTATTTTGTTTGTCCCCATCTCATAATCTTGAAAGAAACACCAGAAACAAGTTAACCATGCTTTCACATTGTCCATGATCCCCAAAGCTGTTACTCATCAATGCAGTCCATACAGATGTAATTTTACTAGAATGTAGAACAAAAAGAGATGTTGGTAGCAGGTAATGTAGGATCACAATTATTTGGGGGAAAATAATAAGCATTCGACTGAAAGGAAAAACAATTTAAAACCACAAGACATTTCCATTAAACTGGAAGTTAAAATAAAATAAAATAAACCAACAAGACATGATTTGTAAATATGCAAAAAGTACACAATTTGAAGTAGTAATGTAAACATTGTATTGTTCTTATTTCAGTTGCAGTGTTTGCCATTGTAAGTACTGACACTTATCTGAGCTGTGTGTTCCTTGAAACCAAGAGAAGTCTAGAAATGCCCTCTTTTTTTTTTCCTAACAACAAAAGACTACCAACCTCTCGCATAGTTCATTATCAGAACCAACTACAACTTACAGGGAATACCACCTCATCCTTTATCATCATATAAAACCCACAGAAGACTTCTTTGTCTACCTCCCTCTATAAACCCCCTTCCCTTTCTTTGTAATGGTCTTTATTAATGAAAGTCTTCTGTATTGCCGTATCTGAAGTACAATTTTCTCCTTAATTTTTGAGTAAATTTTGCCTTCCACATCTCTTGTCTTTCTTTTTGCTTAGTATGTTTTGGAAGTGCTCACCATTTTCGATGGTATTCTGCTATTTGCCTTTTCATAGCTGCTCCTTTCTTTAGTGGGCAGTTTATTCTCTTTATTTTGGTTCTAACACTTTCATTATTGTAGTATGCACTTTCACATGTATTTTCATCCAACAGACTCTGAGATTTTCTATTTTAGGAACCAGTGGTACTTTATATCTTTGAAAATGTCCATAGTACCAAAAATACTGTAGCTATCTTATACTTTACAAAATATTTTATAAACATATGAATGAATGCAATAGGAAAATTTATGTAGTTGACATGAAACATTTGACAATAAAATTTGCAGTACTTATGGATTTTTTAAGCTCCTTTTTGGAAGTGTTGGTTCATAGCAGAATTTTGTATCCTAAATAAATCTCTTACTGATAAATTTTAATTAAAAGTATTTCGATGTGCTCTGTAGTTACTTTGGAAAATAATTACAATATTCATCTCAACTCTTAGCTAAATTGATGACAAATGGTAGAAGATAATTTGAATTCATACCCCATCTTCATATGTCAGTTATCTATTATTGCATAATGAACTTGTACAAAACTTAGTGGCTTAAAATATTATTATTCAGCTCAGGCATCTGTGAGTTCTCTTGGGCCACTTTTTGTTTTGTTGTGTTATATTGAAAGTCCATTATCTATCTGTGACCAGTTGTGTGTCACTTCAGCCTCTTTTCTTATTTTTTTCTGGCTTCTGCTGGGGCTCCGTCACTTGTCTGATGACTGACTGAATGTCACTCTAGTTGACTGACATGGCTAGGCCATCCATCTTGCATCCTCCAGTAGGCTAGCTTTGTTTTGCAGGAGTACAAGAGAGAAATTTGAAGCACTCTGACCTCCTGAGGCCTAGGCTTGGAAGTGCCACCCAACTGTGTACTGTTGATCAGATTAAGTCATGAGGCCAGACTAGAATCAAGGGTAAGAAACAAAAACCACCTCTCGATGGAATGAGGTACAAATCACATTAAGCAGGGTACACACCTAGGAAGAGAGAAAGCATTGGAAATATTTCTGCAATCAATTCATAACACAAAATTCGTGGAAATCAAGCAATTTTGCTTTTTTTTTTTGGAATTAAAAAATAAAAAGCCAATCCTAGAGAAGTAGTTTAACTCTGAAAATATTGAAGACCACCAGATAAATGTTAACAATGAAGAAGAAAATAAACACTAACATTTCTAGTCACTTGCATTGTAAGAGGTGAAGAGTGTGCTTCACATTTGATTCATTAGTTCATAAGATTCTCAGTATAAATCCTTCCAAAACAAGATATTATATCCATTCTTTGTTTTTTCTTTTTTTAAAAAAATTTTATTTTATTTTAATGATGTGGGGTACAATTCAGTGTTAGGTATACAAACGTTGATTATGATTATGCAGGTGCCCTTGTTGATGAAGTGTGCCCCTCCCTTTCCTGACAGTTTCCCTCAACTGTCAATCCCACCCTCCTCCCCCCACTTCCCTGGCAGTTTCCCACTACTGACATTCCTTTCTTATGGTATTGTGATAATTGTTCAAGATCTGCTTATGAGTGAGAACATATTTCATTCTTTTTCAAATGAAGAAACTGAAATGAAAGAGTTTTTAACTACTTTTCTCAATGTCACGTTGCTCATAAGTGACTGGGTCACAATTTCAATGTAACTGTAAAATTCATGACTTTATTGATTGATTGATTGATTGATTGATTGAGTTGGAGTCTCACTCTATCGCCCAGACTGGAGTGCAGTGGCCGCTTCCGACCACTGGAGCCTCTACCTGCTGGGCTCCAGCGATCCTTCCACCTCAGCCTTCCGAGTAGCCGGAATTACAGGCATGCGCTACCACGCCCAGTTGATTTTTTTATTTATTGTGGAGATGAGGTCTCGCTGCCCAGGCGGGTCTCGAACCCGCGGGCTCAGTCAATTCACTCACCTCAGCCTCCCAAAGGCGCGGGATTACAGGCTGAGCCACCGAACCCAGCTCAATTCATGACTTTAATTGATCACACTGCTGCCGGACGAGGGGAGGGGCTGTTCTTCTGTCTTTTGGGTTGTTTAGCCAATTCTCTAATATCACAATAAGCCTTAGAAGTCAGAGACCTTGCATCCTTTTATAATCATCCATTACTTCAAGTAGAATGATGCTACTGGTTTATCAGTATGAATATGTTCAAATGTCTTATTGTAAAAAAAAAAAACAAAAACTCGATTCATTGGATTTTGCATAGCAAACAGAAATCCCTGAAAGAATGGCAGAAAAAAGAGAATGTTCTTGGAATCATCAAGGACACAATAACAATTTTTTTTCCTCCTCATGATTATAACACTAAAGCCCTTTAATTCCCCTACAATTTTTATGGATAAAAAGCAAAGTGAGTAACAGTGAGTGGTAGATGATGTAGTCTTTCACTTTAGTCCCACTCTGAATAATTCTGTAATAAAGTAGAGAATAAAAAATATGTTTCCATCAAGTAATCCTATCCACAAAAGACAGATCTTTTCAATGCGGTCCTCAGGAGAATAAGGTAGCTGCAGGGAGTCTCTGCTACTCCTGCTTTCCCCCTTTTGTTCAGAAGGCAGAAACAAATCTTCCCAAATGAACCCTTTAAATATGAAACGATCACCAGAGGCTAATTGAAACAACAGACAATTGAAACAAATTATGCATTCTTCCCTCAGATAAGAGACTTAAATTATAAATCCTTCAAGACTAGAAAGTGTAAAATAAATTGAAATGCAATTAAATGTCAGAATTAATAATATTTCCAAGTTATTTCTTGTGTAATCTCTTGAAATGCTTTGAGGTTTTGGGAACTCTGGATTTATCTTAATCAAACCTATCTCAAATTTTGTTAAAAAAAACAATCAGCTTCTCGGAGTCTACCTGAATATACAAGCCTTTCTTTCTCTTTGCTTTTTTTCCCTCACTAATCAAATTAGCATTTGGTTTAGCAGTAGGCAAGACAGCATGACTTGCTTCAAATCATCAAGTCAATGCTATCCTCCCTGACTATTCTAATGTGAAATTTATAGAAACAGATAATTATATTGAGTTTCATGCTGAAAATTGTAGAATGTTCACAATCTTGCTGGTACAGTCACCTCCAAGAACAGAGACTTGATGCTGTTAATGAATTGTTCAATTTCAATGGCCACCGACATGATTTGTTTGGGTATCACTTTGCTCCACCAGATAAGTCTGTGAGTAGTTACAATGACCAGTTTATCTAAACTCGGTGGTCTGTGATAGGACCTAGTGAGATTCATTGTGCATTTGTCTCCAATGTTCTATCAGCAAGGGTCAATTGTTCTCTAATGTATACAGATACTAAATAAACACACAAATGTTCCTGCCTCTTAAGAAAGAGTCAGGACTAGTGAGTGGAATAAAGTGTCAGTGTCATTCTAAATTAATCAAACTGTATGTTTCTTTTCTAAAATTGTGGTTGATAAGGAATGTACACTGAGAAAAAAGAAACTTCAATATGTAGATGCCACATCTCAGAGGAACAAAAAGTCATGAAATAAAGAAATATCCTCTACCTTCAGAGTCATTATCATTATTTTAACAACAAAAGCAACTATGTTTAAAAAGGACATATATATATATATATATATATATATATATATATATATATATGGCAGTGTGCACATCTTTCGAAACTTTAGGAAAACTAAATCAACTAATTTCTTTGAAAAGAAATGGCATAACCATGTGACTTGTTTTTCATATTGCAAATTCCAGAGAGAGGCTCTAATCCTAATGCTACTTAATAGGAATCTAGTTATCTAAAAATACTAGAAAGAAACAAAGAAATATGTCATATAAAATGAAAAGAGTTTAATTCAGGGCTGGAAGCAAAGAATGTAGACTCCCAGATCAAGACCCAAGGGAATTCCTTTATTTCCATTCCAGGATTAGGCAAAAGTTCCTCTGAGATAAAAGTTGTGATTTTATATCAACTAGTGTCAAGTCACTCTATGTGTAAATCCACCAAGTTAATGTCATAATAAAGCTGTATAACTTCAAAGAAATTACATAAATAAGCAGCATTACCCAGAAATGCACTTCCTTGCACATTAGTCAAGATCAAGCACTGTGGTTGGAAAAAAATCAGTTATTTTCTATGAAACAAAAACTTGGATTATAACTATTTTTGAAAATCTTGCCATTAGGAAATGTCTGAGTTTGCCTATCTGGCTCTTTGGTCACATATGAAACTATTGCAACTATCTCTTTATGGTGTCTAGACCAGATTATAAATTCCAAAAAAGGAGGGAAAGTATATCATTGTATGATGAAATTCCCCTGTAAATATTTAAGGGAAAAGGGGTTTTTCTTAATGACAAAGTAAGCAACCGTCCCATGGGGATGTCTCATTTCATGTTATTCATCTACTCAGTGCCTCTTTCTCCCTCAACACTATCCTGTACTCTGATGTAGGTGATACTTAAGCAATCATTTTATCTGCAGCCCCATTGTTTGCCTTGTTTTTTAATGAGTCATTCTTATTACTGGCAGAAACTAAAAGGATAAAAAGGCAACTGAGAATTAAAGCCCTTATATTATGTCTTCTGCTAACGTTTATCAACACTCTAATAATGGGTGCATATAAAATCTTTCTGGTGACACACAAGTAAGATGTGTAGTTTAGTTAATAATATTCTACCATTTTCAATTTCCTGGTTGTGATAATACGAGATTTTATATTTGGAAAAATCTGACTGAAAAGTATAGAGCAACACTTAATTCTAATTTTGGGGAGTCTTAAATTATTTCAAAGTAAAGTAAAACAGTCTGTTACACACATAGTGTTAGGTGTGTTCATACACAAGCCATTTAATTAAATGTAGGGAAAACATAACTCTTTCCTTTTTTGGATAAATTGGTTTTTGTAACTGGTTACCTTAGAATACCTAAATATTCTGACGAATAAATGAATTGACAAATTTATGGACCTATATCCATTCTGACAACAAATATAGTTATATTCCCATGAGTATTATCAATAAAATAATTCAGGCAATGTATTTCCACTTATATCAATTTTATCCTGATTAAAATAAGATAAGAGTTCTGTTCTAGTCTGCAATTTCTCTTGATTTCAACTCCCAAGATTTTTCATCACTTAACCTTTTTTGTACTGCATGTTGCTATTAACTTTTCTGAGAGACTAACTTTGAACTGACCTTCACAAGTTTTGCCTTGCTTTTTCTTATAATCACTGCCTCCTTCACCATGCTATAAACTCTTAGAAGTTAGGGGTTGAGAGTATGTGTTTATTTTAGGTTGGCTTCTCCTAGATATAGTCCCTTAGACAGAAGTTAAGTTTGAAGAGATTCCAAAAAGCAGTAAGGGAATGGAAAGGTGAAATAGGAAAGGGCTGGAAGCTTTTTTGGGAGCAGTATAGACTATACCTCAGAGCTACCTTTTATTTTTATTTACTTTTATTTTTAAAAGTTCATCCAGTATTGACTGAGGGCTGATTCTGAGGAAGGAGAATTTACTAGTACTCCCAACATACGCCCAGTGGGTAGAATGGAAGAAAGATGTTAAGAAGAATTGCACATGGTTTTGTAGTAAGCTGCTTACAGCAAAGATTTGACTGTAAGGGTTAAGAGGAGAGAGGCATGTCAACAATAGCATTTGCTATAACATTATTTATGCCCTCTATTGTCTAACACTGTGTATGACATAGTTGATTAAAAAATACTTATATAATTAACTCAAGTAGTTATCCTTATATAAAAGTAGTTTAGAGCACAGTAGAAAAATTAAGCCCCTTGAAATGCCAGGATAAAACAGACTTATTACAATGGCCCCAATATTTAGTAGATGCATTTTAGTAGACACATTTCTGGTCTCTGAAATAGTTAATGTTCATACATTTTCCTCTCATTAGGAAAGTAAACATTTCACAAGATGGATGAGTTCAAGCTTTTTTTAAGTATGGAGTTTGAAATGAACATAAATAATGTTTTAGTTACTATAGCTCTTTTCAATCTCAAATATTATTGCTTTTAATCATCTCTATTTTTGCCTCCTGTTTTATATTGAAATTCATTGTTGTCAAAGAGCTATGATGATAGATTATCACTTTTTCACAGGTAGGGGTTGCATCTTATTCCTCTTTTGTCTTTTTTGGACATATTAAATGTTCAAATATATGTAGTTCAGATGAAATTGTTGTTGGATGTGGTTAACTCTAAATGTTTGGCATCAATTGGCTTCAATTGGCTATAAAGGAGCCATATCAGTCAAAAACATACAGAAAAAAATAATGATGGAAAATATTTCTCCTTTAACTGGTTTTACTCCTTGATTAATCCTTTTCTTGGCCAACTCATGTACAAAAACCTAAAGAGCTTTGCTCTGGAATATATGTATCTGATCTGAGCTTTTAATTTTTCACAAAAACTTCTATTCTTGACAGAATATGAGAGAACCTTCTGGAAGAATAGAGATGTGATGGTATGCAACTGGAAAGGAAGTGCTGAGTCATCCTGTCATCATCCTGTCACCTGGGCAGTGTAAAGGAACAGAGTCCCCAGAGAAAAGTCTGCTTGATTGCCTCTGTTATGAGATTGGCTCATGACATATCACATTAAAGTTGGTGGGCAGGAAAAAAAGAACATGGAATTTGTGGCTAGTGATCCTGGCCTTAACGCTGTCACCTAGTTTCTTGATCTCTAAGTGTCATCTGTAAACATCGCATGGCGGATTTCTGAGGAAAAATGCATTAACATCCAAAAACACTGAACTCATGCCTGACACATAAGACATACCAGATATACATTGACATTTTCCTTGTCTTAATGTCCTGATGTTGAGCTGATGCATTTCCAAATAAGTGTCTTCCTATTTTTATGACCTGTCTCTATTCACTTTTTCCTTCAATTCTTATGCTAGTGGTCTGATAAACCTGTGTCTCATCTACTTCCACTTTACTTTGGCTTCTTTAGAGATGGGCTTCAAGTTGATGCCCATCAGAACTCACGTGAGCCTGCCAGAGGAAACCACCCACTCTTCTTCACTCTTAATCTCTCAGCCTGTTGGAGGAATTATTAATTCACTCATTGCTTGCAAGTAGACTCATGCTGAATCAGTTTGCTTTTGAACACAAGGTTTCTTTTGATGGATAAAAAGCATTGGTAGCTGTTGTCTATTGTTGATCATAAACTCCAAAGACACAGTCCTGAGTGCCATAATCCCAAATGTTGAAATCTTGAAAGCTAAATTCTAAAGAAAATATTAGTGTATTTTTGGTTGCACACAGACTAGTTGCATCATGTGAATTATGTTATGTTAGGTAAAACTATTACTTTGATATTGTTTCTATTTGGAAATTAAGTATGGCTTAAGGAAATGTGCATGTGTGCCAAGTTGTCACAAGACAGACTTGTAGATTTGATTGTAGGTAGTAATTTAATTGGATTTATAAATATCTAGAAACCTGGTAAAGTGTTATTTGGGGTGTCTGTGAGGGTGTCTCCAGAGAAGATTAATATGTGACTCTGAGTGAACTAGGCAGGAAAGATCTGTCCTCAATGTTTGGAGTGTTTCAAAGATAATAGAAGAAGTAAAAACTCAATCAAAAACTACAAGAACTCCTTCCTGTCATATTATTCAATTAGGTACAACTTCTGACTCTTCACATGTAGCACCAAGCTTGCCTTCAAAAAATGCCCTTGGTCAGAGAATTAAAAAAATTCAAAAAGCTCAGCAACTTTCTGAATCAAAGACACTTGCTGATATTGAGGTTATCCAGTGATGCAAGACACATTAAATGATGAACTATTCTTGGTTAGGATTTGACTGTTGAAAAAGATAGATTTTTATATTTGCCTCTAAATCTAATGTAAAAAAAAAAAAAAGTCATGCTTCACTTTGGCTAATGAGTGACACTTTCAAAACTGTTCTCACTTAAAAAAAAATTTATATAGAATTCCTGCTCCTGTTAGATCTGAAAATTCTAAAACTTCTTTGCTTGTTTATATGTTAATGGCTGGAAAAAGTGAAGCACTTTATAAACCCCTATATGAAGATTTAGTATGCCCAAACCATAAAGGCATATTGGAAGTTAGGTGTGGTCAAGGCTTCTAAAGTGAATTTCAAGATTTACAAATAAAATTTCTTTTCTTTTTCTTTTTTCATTCTGCAGAATGCATTTGGAAGAAAATTCAGATAAGTGGATTGACCATGTATACGTCAGCGACAAGAACTTTAGTTGTTTTATTGTTGTTGTTGTTGTTGTTTTAAGTTGGAGTTTCACTCAGTCACCCAGACTGGAATGCAGTGGCCACTCCTGGCCACTGCAGCCTCTGCTGGCCTCCAGCCTTCCGCCTCAGCCTTCCAAGTAGCTGGAACTACAGACATGCGCTACCATGCCCGGCTAACTTTTTGATTTATTGTAGAGATGAGGTCTCACCAAGTTGCCCAGGCAGGTCTCGAACCTGCGGGCTCAGGCAATCCACTCACTTCGGCCTCCCAAAGCGCTGAGAGTACAGGGTGAGTCACCGAGCCTGGTCAAGAATTCTAGTTTAAAAATAGAAGCCAGGCTCGGTGGCTCAGCCTGTAATCCTGCGCCTTTGGGAGGCTGAGATGAGTGGATTGCCTGAGCCCGCGGGTTCAAGACCCGCCTAGGCAGGCAAGACCTCATCTCTACAGTAAAATAAAATAAAAATTAGCCGGGCGTGGTAGTGCGCGCCTGTAATTCCGGCTACTCGGAAGGCTGAGGTGGAAGGATCGCTGGAGCCCAGCAGGTCGAGGCTGCGGTGGCCGGGAGCGGCCACTGCACTCCAGTCTGGGTGACAGAGTGAGACTCCAACTCAAAAAATAAAAATAAAAATAAAAATAAATCATTTGTCTGCATTGGCATTTCTTCCAACTGGTGACATTCTGGGAGCTTTAATGATTTAAAGCTGTATTTGTCTGAAGAAGCCCACAAAGCTACTGGTTGGTTGGAAAGTAATCATGTATACAAAAGGATAAGAAGACACACAACATTGTTGCTGTTTAATCACGGCGTTGTTTCCACCAACTGTGCGGTATGTATATTAGTGTGTGTAAAATTGATTTCTACATGCTAAAACAACATGGAAGCACAGAAGATGGGAACATTTGCCAGAGGATGCTCATATTGGTATATATGGAATCATAGAGGAATTTCAAAAAGAACTGCTCTACGTAGAAAATAAATGTGAACATATCCTCCAAGGAGAGTCATGTCCTAAAAGAAAAAAAAAAGGAGTTACTCATTGTCATGCACGACTTCAAAATGAAGGTCTCAGGGGGGCCCGGACCACACTGACAAGATGGGATGTAGTGATGTGTTGAGATCAGTCAGAGCCAACCATGACTAACTAATACCAAGATGGAGTTGAAAGTAACCTCTGCTTGCCCTTTTTGCTCATTATATACTAATTATAATGCATTAGCAAGCTAAAAGATACTCCTACCAAAGCCATGACAGTTTAGTAATACCATGGCCACTCCCAGAAGTTACCTTATATGGTTTAAAAAGAGGAGGGACCCTCAATTCTGGGAACTACTCACTCCTTCTCTGAAAAACCCATAAATAATCCACTCCTTGCTTAGCATATAACCAAGAGATAACTGTACAAATAAAATCCCAGCAATGCACAGCTGCTGTTCTTTCAATAGACCAGCCCAGGCTGCTCTGCCTAAGGAGTAGCCTGCTCTGTCATTTCAATAAACCCAGCAATGCATGGGGACTTTTCTGCCTATAGTCTTTTTTTTTTTCTGTTCCTTTTTTCTTTTAATAAACTTGCTTTCACTTCACTATGTCTGCTTGCTCTTGAATTCTTTCCTCCTCAAATCTTCTTTGGGGTCCCCTGGTCTGGATCAGAAGTCTACATTCTATAAAGACTTTTAAAGAGTTCTAATTTGTTTTATACTCTTTTTTTGGCAAATTTGACCGTATGAAAATGCATTATTACAACATTGACATTTTGTGTAAGGATTTTGCTTATAATTAAAAACATTAAAATTTCCTCAATAAATGAAGATATGTAGTTTCTGTACGTCTGTATTTGTGAAAGATATAATTCTTGAAGTCTCAGTTCCTTGTGCAACTGCATATGTGATGGTGACCCCCTTGATTTTTATTCTTCTTGTCAAAAGACTCAGATTATTGATCATGGTATTTCAGATAACTGCACTTATAAAGTTGGGTGCACACAATTGCCAATCATGATAATATGGGCTTATGCATTTTGCTTTTTAACTTATTTATTTAAAAATATGATTTATTTACTCAACTATTGTACCTGTGTGCCATCAGTATACCTGAATATTTATTCTTGCAAGCATGTGCATGTTATTATTGCCTGTTTTTATTGTGTAGAGTGGCCCATGAAGTGACTGGTCATGTTTTTACATGTTTCTCAAATAAATACACTTTAAAAATGTAAATAGGTATCTTTAAGCATTTCAAAATTATTTTTTCCAAAATTATATTTTTTGGAATTTGAATCTTTCAGGATTCCAAAATGTTTTATTATCGTGTTTGGACTGTGTCTTTCGGGATTTTGATCAAACCTGCTGCTGACAACTCAGTTGACTCTGATTCAGTTGACTCTGTGAATCCCTGTGACCCACAGTTTAGCTAAAGGCAGTGTTTTATAATGTTTTTTACATCCCACATTCCACAGAAATATATTCGTATGGCCATTTCTGAAAAAGATTTCTGGTTATGAAGGAACATGATGGCCACACTTAGATCTTATACCTAATTGTTCTCTTCTCCTCATCAGTAAAAAATCATCCCTCTTCTGTGAATTCTCACTGCAAAAACTCCCTAGGCATGGCATTTTAACGTCTTGCAGATTTTACTCAAGATTTGAGATGTTTGAAGGATTGTACATAACCATTTGACCTGTTCCTTTCTCCCTCTAAATACTTTACGCCTTTTCTCCAAGTAATCTACTTTTGGATTTCCCAGGAAACACAATTCTCAAGTCTTATGCTGATCAGCTTAGCTTTGTACCATCCACAACCTCAAGCCTCCCTTGTGTATCCAGGATTCATTTAAAAACTCTGAAAAGCCATGGATCACTTTCTCGAACTTGGAGGTGAATGCAGGCTTTATGGAGCTTAAAACTTATATGATTTTATGGGCCCTTTTTAAGGAAGATAATCTAAGAACTATCCCTTTTGCAAATTTTGCAATATGATAAATACATTTTCAATTTAATCCATTTTTCAACATAATAAATAAACATGCAAATTTTACAAAAGTGGAAACATGCAAACACACTTTTATAACTCTCTTTCAAAGACCTTAGAGAGACCCATGCAGGTGAGTGGCCCTGAAGTTCAAATTTTTTTAACTTTATGATCAATATTTTCCTGTTCAAATCTTACCTTTAGTTGAATAGAATAACTGCCAGAGGATTTGAAATTTCCAGCTGGTCCTTATTCTTCTTTAATAGTCTTTGGAAGTAAGGAGAGATTAGTAGCATATTTATTTCCTCTGGAATATGAATTGTTATACATACTTTGGAAATCCAAAGCCACAATAATCAATATTGTTTCTAAATTATTATTACATTTCATTTTTCTTAGGTCTCCAGCCAATGACTCTGACATTCTCAAGTATAATAAAACAATTCAAAAATCTGTCCTATTTTTGGGGAAAATTGCTTGAATATTTCTCTATGTGTGGACATGCACTTTTGATGTCTAAATCCATGTGCCCGTTTGAAAAGGCACAACCTATAAACTGGTGTCTTCCATGAGGATCGTGCAAATCCTTTCTAGTAGGAATATGAATCTGATCTGGACACATCAGCAGACCCTACCTTGCTTCTGGACTTTCTTTTTTTTTTGAGTTGGAATCTCACTCTATTGCCCAGACTGGAGTGCAGTGGCCGCTCCCGGCCACCGCAGCCTCGACCTGCTGGGCTCTGGCGATCCTTCCGCCTCAGTCTTCCAAGTAGCTGGAACTACAGGCGCAGGCTACCATACCCGGCTAATTTTTTGATTTATTGTAGAGATGAGGTCTCGCTGCCCAGGCGGGTCTCGAACCCGCGGGCACAGGCAATTCACTCACCTCAGCCTCCCAAGGTGCGGGATTACAGGCTGAGCCACCAAGCCCTGCAGCGCCTGAACTTTATAACTCCTTTCTTCTGTGTCCCATAGTACCTGAATAAGAATAAAGTCTCTTGATGGACAAGAAGAATCACAGAACTGCCCCTGATCTTTTAATGAACTATCTTTAACATTTATTATGGAAAGCTCTTTTAGAACCACCAGCAGTGACGTCATTGGTGGCAGTGTATAGAGACAAAAGAATACTGCCATTGAACTTCTTTTTTAAACAATACTATACATGTTTTTATCATGTGAACTGGTCTGAGTTGGGTTTTCTGTTACTTTAAAACTGAAAATATCTTGACTGATACGCATGCAATTTAAACGAAATGTCCCCTAACTCTGTGGGGTGATTATTTGCCTTTTGGTGCCCCTGTGATGGGCAGAACACCAGTTTACCAAGAACAAGATGTAGAATTATGGTTTTTAAACTTCTCCGCACATTGGAACAATCCAGGAACTTCAAAAAATACTGATGCCTGCATCTCACTCCCCAGAGATTGTGCTAAACTGTTTTGGGTGTGCCAGCCTCCTATTTATTTTATTTTGGTGATGTAAAAGCCAGTGGCAACTGGAAAGGAGAAGCGGTAGATCTCAAAATAATAAGTATATATGTAAATTTCAAAAGCAAAAATTTAGCTCAGATATTCTAATGTCCTGAGTCTTTGAGGAAAAAGTTAATAGTGAATGCCTAAGCATCTGATTAAATGCCTTCAATTTCATTTTCACCCTTGCTCTATTTATCTCTTGATTTGCCTAGACCACTGAAATAAATGTGTATAGTCCTTTTATGACTTGCCCTGGACTCATTAGGGAGCTTCTTGTAGTGTAGCTAGCATTGCATTGGGTTTCAGAAAACTCCTAGTTCTGGTTCTGGTTGCTCTTTCTCCCTGTGAGACCTTGGACTGCTTGCTCCATGTTTTAATTCAGTAAAATGTAAATGATAATATTAACTCTATAGACCTAAATTAATTACTGTGGGAATCGAAGTAGATAATTTATATGAATAATTTTAAGTATCAGTGACCTAACCCCACATGGAGAAACAGTTTTCACCCCTTTTTCCTCATTAATTTATTTTTTGAATAGTGATGCCACCGGTTATTACAAATTGAAAATAAAGGGATATGTTTTTAAAAGTATCTCATTCTATTTGTCCTTTTCTCCAGTATAGTCTCCTACCCATATGTATTAGTCAGGGTTTTCTAGAGACATAGGGCATGTGTCTGTCTGCCTGACTATTGATTAATCAACCAACAGATGGATAAATTTATTTTAAGGAATTGACTTATGCAATTGCCAGGACTGGCAAAGATGAAATCAGCTGGGCTGGGCAGCAGACTGGAAATTCCAGCCAGAATTGACGTTGCAACTCTGCATATAATCAAAGGCAGTCTGGAAGCAGAATTCCTTTCCCTTGTGGGGACCTCAGTCTTTTCAATTAAGGCCTTCAAGTGATTAGGAAAGGCCCACACACAATAAGGAGAGTAATCTACTTAGGTAAAAAATCTACCGGTTTAAGTGTTAATCTTATCTAAAAAAATTCATAGCTACCTCTAAACTGGCATTTAAACACACAATAGGTCTTATAACATAGCTGGGTTGATAACATACAATTGTCACACCACAAAACATTATTTTTTAAAAATAAACTTTACATTTTTGAATAGCTCTAGAATTACAAAATAATTGTAACACTAGTGCAGAGAGTTCCTGCATATTTCATATTTAGTTTCTCCCACAAATGATAGCTTACATTTGTATGGTGTGTTTATAACAATTAGCTAGCCAATGTTGACACATTATTATTTAGTAAAGTTTGTACTTTATTCAGATTCCTTAGTTTAACCTGTTTCCTTTTTCTGTTCCAGAAGTCCTTCTAGGATACCACATAGCATTTAGTCACTGTGTCTCCTTAGACTCCTTCTTGGCTGTGATAGTTTCTCAGACTTTCCTTGATGTTATAATCTTGAAAGTTTTGCAAAGCATTGGCCAGGTCTTTTGTAGAAGGTACTCAATTTGAATTTGATTTTTTTTTTCTTGTGATTATTTGGTGTTATTGGTTTTTGAGAGTAAGACCACAAATGTAACGTGCAATTCTCATCATATAGCAAAGGAATTTATTTATCATATGACTTATCAGTGTCAATATTAACCTTGATTTGTTGGCTGGGGTAGTACCATATATATATAAAACTTTGTTCTTGTATCTTTGGAGAGCTAGTCTAAGAATATAAATGGTAATATGTGTGTGCATATGTGTTTAAATATGCTTAACTATATGTATATGTGTGCATCTATGTATGTATTTATGCATTTTGCTTATTGCATAATGGAGATCATGCTTTACAGTCAAACACAAAAAAAGTGGCATCACTCTCAAGAGTTGCATATTATTCCATTATATGGCTGGACGATTTTTTTTTTTTTTTGAGTTGGTGTCTCACTCTGTCCCCCAGGCTGGAGTGCAGTGGCATGCTCACGACCATCCCAGCGTCACCCTGCTGGGCTCTGGCAATTCTCCCGCCTCAGCCTTCCAAGTCACTGGAACTACAGGCATGCGCTACATGCCTGGCTAATTTTTTATTTATTGTAGAAATGAGGTCTTGCCAAGTTGCCCAGGTGGGTCTCAAACCTGCGGGTTCAGGTAATCCAATCGCCTTAGCCTCCCAAAGGGCTGGGATTACAGGCTGAGCCACTGAGCCCGGTCATGGATGATATTTTTAAACAAACTTTTATTGAAAGACATTAACTTGTTTGTAGTTGCTGACTCTTACAATGATGCAATGCTTATCTTTGTGTATACTGAACTCATAGCAGAGAAAAATCTATAAGATAAATTATGAAAAGCAAATTTTGGAACAGATTTGTGCACTTTTTAATTTAACAGATATGGCAAAACTCCCTAAAAGTTATAACAATTTAGATTCAGCCTGCCTGTTTCTTTATAAATTTGGCAGAATGGTATATTGTCAGGTATAATTTCGGACTTGATAGGTGAAAATATAGTGTTTCATCATAGTTAAAATTTGCAGTTATAATGAGTGAAAGTGTCTTTCCATGTATTTTAAAGACATTTGCTTTTCCTTTACCAAAATACAACCTGGTCTTTTGTTTATTTTTCAGTTGATTTGATGATAATTTTCTCATCAAATAATCATTTCCTATAGGAAATCAGTTTATTATGACTTTATTTGCAAATATTCCCTAATCAATCTGTCAAATTATTTGCTTTCTAAGTTCTATCTTTACACACTAAGGAGATGTTTTTCTGTATTTAAATTTTAAAAAATTACTTTTATATTTTCTACATTTTGCATTACACTTTGAATAGTCTTTGGATGTTTTTATCATACAATTTTTTTAATAGTTGAAACTTTGATCTAATCATAATTTATTTTGGAGTAGTAAAAGGGGAAGGGATATGATTCCTACCATATCTGGCTAGTTGCTGTTTATTTGAGTCCTCTATCATTTTTCTACTGACATACAACATCAAATGTGTTACATCATTTTGAATTCTGTATTATGCTCCATAATGTCTCTACCAGGCAGTTTTAATTATTATAGCTATGTAGTATGCCCATAGCTATATAAGATACTGTGGCATCTTTTAGGACTATTTTCCACATAATTTTGAAAGTTTCTGAATTTTCCAGAAGATATATCTTTTTTTCAAAAAATACTTTAGAATCACATAGTATAGTTCAAAACAAATAAAATCATGAAAATGTTTTTATAAAAGCATATTAACCCTATAGATTATTTTAGAAAAAAACTGACAGCTTCATACTAATGAGTCTTCCTATCTGAAAACAATAGCCTTTCGTTTATACAAGTTTTTTTTGTATTTGTATAATTTTTTCATGTATTCCACAAGTAGTCTATATTTTTGTTACTATGTAAATGTAATTTTTTCTTCCATAGGGTTTTTCAGCTGTTTGTTGTCTTTAAGAGAAAATCCATCAAGTTGCATATAAAACATATGACCCAACCAGAAAAAATTCCAGATTTACTTATCAATTATAATAGTTTAGCAGAATCACTTAGTGTCGTTTCTCATTCCCTTGAGTGACTTTTCCAGATAAAACTCATTCTCTTCAAGCTGATTCCATTTCTTCCTGTCATCTTTAATTTTATCTTTCATGTTTTATTCCCAATTATAAGTGATCCATTTTGTTTCAGTTTGCTAATTTTTTTCTTTTTATATTCTTCGGTTATCTTTAAAGTTATTTTTTTTCCTCTTTTACCTCTACTTAAAACATCTGTACCCTTTGACCTCTCCATTCCTCAAATCCATCTTGCAAATTCCTAATTACTGTTAAAGAATAACTTTAATTAATTTCTTATCTGTGACATTTCCTGACCCCTGATCCGGGCAGAGTTTGAGGACATTCATCATTGCTTCACTCTAGTACATTCCATGTGTGTTCACTTATGCAGTCCGACAATTAAATTCAAGAATTCATTCTAGAAAAAGTGCTACATATCACGTTACTGAATATCACTACAGTCACCTTTGAAGTACTCCCCTTGAGAAGTTATGCATGACACCAGCATCTAGTCCACCCATCAAAGCAATTTTGGAATACTTTTTCTGGAATGGCCATTGGAGCTGTCATTGTTATGTGTTGACATCTGACAATTAATTTTGCAAACTTGCCATTGTGTGCTTATGTTGACAGCACTGTACAAATAACTATACTGAAACACTCTCCCTGCTCACTTGATCTGGCCCCCTGAATGTCATCAAATGTCTTCCTTTCAATATTTCCTATATCTTCAGATAAAGAAAAAAGTCACTGGGGACCAGATCAGGTGAGCAGAGAAGGTGTTTCAATATAATTATTTGTACAAGGGCTGACAACATAAGCACACAGTGGCAAGTTTGAGAACTTATAGTCAGACCCAGCAAATAATGAAATAACAACAACTGCTCTAATGGCCATTCCGGAAGAAGAATTCCAAAATTGCTTTGACAAGTAGACTCGGTGCTGGCATCAGTGCATAACTTCCCAAAGGGAGTACTTCGAAGGTGACTGTAATAATATTCAGCAGTGAGATGTGTAGTACTTTTTCTAGGATGATTTGCAAGGCTAATTGTCTGATCTCTTATCTGTCCAGTTAGAATTACATCCAGCAACAACTTAATGATTTCTTCAAATGGAAGTAGAACAAACATTTAACTGAGCTAAAAATGAATATTAATTTAACAAATAGTTTTATGGTGGTAAAGGAATTCTTGCAATATTTAATTTTTTTTTTTTTGAGTTGGAATCTCACTCTGTGGCCCAGACTGGAGTGCAGTGGCCGCTCCCGGCCACCACAGCCTCGACCTGCTGGGCTCCAGCAATCCTTCCACCTCAGTCTTCCCCAAGTAGCTGGAACTATAGGCATGCACTACCACGCCCAGCTAATTTTTGATTTATTGTAGAGATGAGGTCTCTCCAAGTTGCCCAGGCGGGTCTCGAACCCACGGGCTCAGGCTATCCACTCACCTCAGCCTCCCAAAGATGCAGGATTATAGGATGAGCCACCAAGCCCAGCTGCAATATTTAATTTTTGTTAAGTATCTAGAAATAGTGTCATGAGCATGAGATACTTATTCTGACTCTTTTGCAACTATACAGCTTGAAAAAATGCACTGTTAGGTATAAGTCAGCAGCTGATTACTAACAACTATGGAATATCTTGAAGCTAACCTTTTCTTTAAAAATAAGGATACTTAGCCTTAAATATTATCCACGAAGGAAGCTGTAGATTTTTGTGTTTAAATGCATTTTATTTTCATGGGAGAAAAATAGCTTTACTTAGCATGCTTTAAAAGCAAAATCAAAGTTAGAATTTATTTTACAGTTATTGCCTCACACCTTGGTAGAAAGAAAAATAGTTTTTCTTTTGTAATTTTGAGGGGAAGCTATATGGCAAATCAAATAAACATTTGATCATTCTATTTGCTTGCACTGAGTACATGAGGTCCTTTGATGTGTTGCACACAAGCTAATAGGTTTGCCAATCTTGGAAGTGAAGGGGTCTGATAAAACCTAAAGCATCAAACAGAATCTTAAATTTACTTTTAAAATAGATTATTATGTTAAATAATCCACATTCCTAAAAAATGCACATGTTGCCTTTGTGCTTTTTTTTTTTTCAAAAGCATATTCAGTTATGAAACACATTGAAAACAAACTGGTTTAGTTTATTTTGAGACTAACCTCTCAAATAAGATTCACCTGTAGCCTTTAAAATATGCAGGTTTAAGTGCTTCATTTGAAAGCTACCTGATCAGAAATTTTACAGACTATAATCTACAACTTTTAAAAAGTGTCCAACAGAAAGTGTGAAAGTGTTCAAAGTTTGGGACCCAATTCTCTAGAGATGTCCCATCAGTAATGCCAAATATTTGGTAAATTGTTTCTTTATGATTTAATGGTCACAATTGACTTTTGATATAAAGATTTACCATTGTTTTTTGTTTGAATCTAATCTTATTTTTTTCCCCCTCCTTTAATTTTTATTTAAAATTGTGGGGCACAATTCAGGGCTAGGTATACAAAAATTCACCATGCAGCTACCCTTATCAATAAGGTGTGCCCCCCTTCTGCAGGCAGAAAAAGACTACTGTCAATCCTACCTCCCCATCCCCCAATCTTATTTGTTAAAACTAGAATGAAGAAAGTTGGTATCAAACAACTAGGCATAGCAGGTTACGTGTTAAACATATATTTATGTATAATATATATATTATACATATATAATTAATAATGAAAGTAGTCAACATTTCTTGAGCTCTTGCTAAAAGCCACACTTACATGTTCTAATAATCTGATTACTAGTTGCTAGTAGTATCTCAGTTTTTAAGATAAAGAAATGAGGCAAGGTGACTAATGTCACATAGCTATCAAAAGGCTGTGCTAGAATTTGAACCCAAAGATTTGAACTCCAGAGATCACAATCTTAATCCAAACAGTCATTTATTAAATTGAGTTCCAGAGACATAGCATTTGTTGGGGACATTTGAGAATTTTATTTCTCTTTTCAACTTTCTGTTGACTCTAATTTGTGTTGCTTTTCTTTTGTGTGTATCTATGAAGGTGATGACAACAATGATAACGGATACATTCTGATTATAAAGAAACTTGAGAATATAGAAAGATCTTCATGCTAGATCATGAAGTTAATTATGTTTCTATCAGAAATGATAACTAAGAGGGGAGAAGGGAAAGCCCTGCATGCGTGTTTAAAAGAAGTGGCAAAAACTTCCACGTCTGCTATAGCAATCAAAAAAAAATGTTCCTACTTCCTTTGTTGTTATGTTATTTAACTCATGTTTCTTTACTTGCAGGATGAAAGGAATTAGGTAAATGGCATTTTTTTAGCTTTTCCTCATGAGTATAATAGATGCAGTTGGTCTTTTCTCTTTTAGATACTATAAATAAAAGGCTAAAATGATAGTGCACATATGCCCAAAATCAGTCACTGGCTTCACTAAAATGCAGTCAGTTTGTTCTGTTTTCATTAGAGAGATGTCACTATTGTAGCAGTTATTTTTCTGCTTAACCATGCACAGAGTAATTTCTAAACAACAGAACTTAAATTTTTTTTACATAAAATTGGAATGGGGTGTTTTTTCTTCTGTTGATTGAACATCGTGTCAGAAACAAGTGGTAACCTGTAAAGGTAAGAGACCTCATCTGTGGTGGAGAAACATGGACGTTGAATAGATTATGTGATTCCTCACAAAACACCCCATGTAGCCTGCATTACAGTCAGAAATCTTTCATTTTTGTTATATATAAATATTCTAAATAGCCAATACTTGATTTTTTTATGTAGCCCAATTATTCATGAAAAGCAGCTGTGCAAGCTGTGAAGTAAGCAAATTAATCTTTTAAGCTTTTGGTAAAAGTGCAAGATCTAACAGTCAGCATGGAATATATATGGTTTTGTTCGTTGTTGTAACATTCATGTGCCCTGGTCCATTTTAAGTAATGTTAAAAATGTGGTTATAACCCAAATTGGCTTTATGACTTTTTCCTTTCAGCATCTATGTAAAATGAGCCCCTTATTTAGTGGATATGTTCTTGTATTCTGTGTATTAGTTCAAGAAAAATAAACCGCTTATCTATCATCGTTACTTTGGGGTATGGAGGGTAGATAAAAGACTTGCTGGCTCCAACTTTACCACATGCATCATTAAAATATTTGCTAGCTACAGAGACTTTTCTAGCAATCCCCGACTACTGGTTCACATACTTTATCTGATATGTTAAAGCCGTTCATGACTGAGATTGCCAAAACCTTCCACAGACATATGCAATGCACACCAAGGATTACGTCACCCGTCACCGAAGGGCAACCCCCTCCCTGATGAGACACAGACAACTGTGCATTTAATGAGGCAGAACAAGTATTGCAATAGGTACGGTTTTCAGTCTGAAGTCTCGGGGAATTAACTCAAAAGTTTAGAATAAATTTAAGCAACAAAATGGAGTTGCAATCCTGAAGAAATAGTTGTATACAACTTTTTTTTGTTGTGGTGGTGTTTATTAGGACATGAAAATTACATTTCTTTTTTTTTTCATATTGATGTCTAATAGTTTTTTAAAACCAGGAAAACACCCCAACTTTCATGGAAGAATGAATACAGGGAGTAATGATAGAAGAAGGAAGGAGGCTGGACGTTGTATCTCATACATTAATTTCATCAAGCATCTGACATTTTCCCATAATAATAAACTTTTCCTGGCACCACAGTGATGTAAAGATGAGAACTACCTAGATTATCTATTGAAAAGTTGAAACTGAGTTCAGGTGGGAAACAACCACTTTAGTTTTCTCATCACAGAAAACTAGTTTTTTGGAACTATTTTCCATTTTATTCATAAATAGCTTTACTTTTTAAAAAAGCATTCCAGGTTTATTGAGGTACAATTGACAAAAATAGCATATATTTATAGTGTGATATGTGATGCTTTGACATATGTATATATTGTGAAATAATTTTCAGGCTAATTATCATATTCATCACCTCATATCCTTATCACTTTCTGCAGGTGTGGTGAGAATATTTGAGTTATACTTTTATCCCAAGTACATAATTAAAGATATTATTGCTAACCATAGTCACTGTGCTATATAATAGATCTCCAGAATTTATCCACTCTAACTGAAACTTTGTATCTTTTGACTAACCTCTCCCTGTTCCTGCTCTTATCCACCCCAGCCCTTGCAACTAGCATTCTACTTTCAGCCTCTATGAGTTTGACTATTTCAGATTCCACATACAAATAAGATCATGTAGTTTTGTCTTTTTATGCCTGGCTTATTACATTTCACTTTGCATAATGTCTTCCAAGTTTGTTCACGTTGTCACAAGCAACAGAATTTCCTTCTTTGTAAAGGATTCTGAATAGTATTCCATTGTTTATATATACCGCATTTTCTTTATCCATTCATATGTCCATGGACATTTATGTTCACTTCATATCTTGGTTGTGTGATTAACAATGCAAAAAAACAAAACAAAACAAAACAAAAAAGCATGAGAGTGTAGATACTTCTTTGACATACTGTTCTCAGGTGAACAGTATATGCAAATCTACCCCCCAACAGCCAAGAAAGTGAAATAGCTAAAGAAAGAGGATAACAAATCCAATTTCTCAAAAGAAACACTTCACAGAGATTAACAAATAGAAGCAATAGCTTGGGTTACTGTGAGATGCTGGATACCCACTCTCGCCCTCCAGAAATTCCTTTAATGTAGCAAGTCTTTAGGATAAAACACAGGCTGGTCACCACTCAGACTTTCTTGTGTAACTGATGACCTCTGTGGAGGTTATGAGGGGTTATCTAGCCACAGGCATTGTTTTTTTTTTTTGTTTTTGTTTTTTCTTTTTGAGAGATTATCTACTTATGGGCACTATTAAAAGACCTCGCTGCAGAGCACCTTGGGATGCAAGAAGCAAACATCAGTCATCATGGTGGTTTTGCTTCAAGATAATGTCACTCCTGCCATGATGCAGGCTGTTTTCTTACACATACTGACTTCATTTATTTTCGATATATAACCAATATTGGGATTATTGGATTATATAATAGTTCAATTTTTAATTTTTTGAGGAACTCCCATACTGTTTTTCATAATGACTATACTAATTTGCATTTTCACCAATAGTGTGCAAGGATTTCCTTTCTCCACGTCTTTGACAAGATTTGTTATCTTTTGTCTTTTTCATAACAGCCATGCTGACAGATTTGAGGTGATAACTCATAGTGGATGATTACTAATGTTGAGCACTTTTGAACATATCTTTTGGTCATTGTTATGCCGTATTTTGAAGAATGTCTATTCAGACCGAGCATTTGAGAAAATCAGTTATTAGCCGGGCTCGGTGGCTCAGCCTGTAATCCTGCACCTTTGGGAGGCTGAGGTGAGTGGATTGCCTGAGCTCGCGGGTTTGAGACCCGCCTGGGCAGGGAGATCTCGTCTCTACAATAAATCAAAAAATCAGTCGGGTGTGGTAGCGCATGCCTGTAATTCTGATTACTTGGAAGGCTGAGGCAGAAGAATCACCGGAGCCCAGGAGGTCGAGGCTGCGGTGGCTGGGAGTGGCCACTGCACTCTAGTCTGGGTGACAGAATGAGACTCCAACTCAAAAAAAATTAAAAAATAAAAAATCAGTTATTTATTTTCCTGCTATTGAGTTGTTTGAATTTCTTATACATTTTGCATGTCATCATCTTATCAAAGATGTGGTGTGGAAATATATATTTTTCCCTCACCATAGTTGTCTCTATACTCTGTTGATTTCTTTTTTCTTTGTTATGAAGACCTTTTTAGTCGGATCTAAATCCATTTGTTTATTCTTGTCTTGTTGCCTGTGGTTTTGGAATCATATCTCAGAAATTTTTGCCAAGACCAAAACCATAGTATTTTCCCCCGGGTTTTCTTCTAGTAATTTTACAATTTCACCACTTACATTTAAGTCATTAATGCATTTTGAGTTAATTTCGTATATGATATGAGATAAAATGTGATTTCATTCTTCTGAGCATGTTAGGTATTTTTTCTAATTAGGTCTTCAGGTCTCTGTAAAGTGATTATAAGCCAAGAAAGGCACATTTAAAGGAGGCTTGACTAGAAGGAAAGTTAGGTTAGGGTATGTAGGTCAGGTGAGACATCAAGAAAGTGGCACAGCAAAACATATGAGTTAACAGAAGCAGTTTTATTAGATACAGATATCAGAGAAAAGAGGGGTGCCTATAAGGGCCGACAGGAAGAGTCTGGAGGAGGTATGGAACCCAACCAGCAAGTGGGAGAAAGAGAAGGCAAGAGAGAAAGATTGAGAGAGAGAGAGAGAGAGAGAGAGAGAGAGAGAGAGAGAGAGAGTGAGAGAGAGACAGAGACAGACCTAAGGGCTAGTGTCTTTATTGGGATCCAGGATGTTACCCAAGGAGGCTTCTTACAGGGAGTTTTAATTTCTGGGTTTAGAGCAAGCAGATATGAGCACCTTGGAGTCATACTATGACAGAGAGTTCTTCATCGCAGCATACCTTTGCAGTCCATGTGGGGTTGGGAGTAAGTGAGGTGAGGGAAGTTACTTGTATCTAGCTGTTCTACAGAGAGGGAGTTACCAGGAGGCACTTACTTAGGGCAAATATCTGGGTTGGCCTTCTTGAGAAACTAGAAGGAGGTGAAGAGCTAGGAAATGTCAAAAGTGAGAAAGATTTTTTTCTTGACTTGAGAAAGTCCAACTTATATTCAAAATGGAAGATGAAGCAATATGAAATCGTAAGAATTCACTAGAACGTGGGCATTCAGGGATTTTTTTTGACACTATTGATTGAAAAGACCATTCTTTCCCCGTTATGTGTTCCTGACACCTTTGTCTAAAATCAACTGAACGTAAAGGTATGGATTTATTTCTGAGCTTTCTATTTTGTTCCATTGGTCTATATGTCTTCTTTTCTGCCAGTACCATACTGTTTTGATTACCATAGTTGTGTACTATAGTTTGAAGTCAGGTTGTCCGATGCCTCTAGCTTTGAACTTCTAGGTAAATATTGCTCTGGCTATTTGTGTGTTGAGCGGGGGAGTGGGCCAAAAGAACTGTAGAATTTTTTTCTATTTCTGTGAAAAATGTCATGAGGATTTGTTAGGGAAGACATTGAATCTGTATTTTTACAGACACTTTGAAAATGTTTAATATTTTGATTCATGAACATAGAATATCTTTCCATTTATTTGTGTCTTCTTTAATTTCTTTCCTCAATGTTTTGTAGTTTTCAGGGTACAAATCTTTTACTTCCTTGGTTAAATTTATTCCCAAGTATTTAGTTATTTTTTATGCTATTATAAATGGCATTACTTTCTTAATTCTTCTTTCAGATAGTTCGTTAAGTTTCGTCTTTCAGATTGTTCATCAAGTTTCCCCTAGAGAATTGAAGCATAGACCACTATGATCACTGGCCAAAGAGAATGAAAAATGACTGTCAATAACAAATTCCTGCAAACATAATAATAGGTCTTACAAGTACAAAAGGACATTTTATTTAGATTGTGTATAGAAACACAACTGATTTGTGTATGTTAATTTTGTATCTTACAACTTTACTGAATTCATTTATTCATTTGAATAGTTTTTTATAGCTTTAGGATATTTACATATATGATCATGTCATGAACTAGTTGATAATAGGGGCACAATTTATGCAAAAATGTAATTCTTTAGTAGCAGTATCCATAGAAGAGTTTTATTATTCCCACAATAAGCACATTTTTTACAAACAATGTTTTGTATGTTCTTTATTTAAACACTATTGCCTTGCACTCAAGGGGAGCAATTTTTTGGTGCTCTGAGAAGTATATTTGCCTTTGAGCTTTGAGCATCTTTGAATATCACTTTTCTCATTTTCAAAGTGAGAAAAAGGCAAACTTTATAAGATAGTTGTAAAGACTAACACTAATGTATGCAACCTATGAAATGCAACTGGTGACACACTGTGGTGTCCCACTGAGGGATATATTCTCATTATGCTCATTTGGACTTATCCTCATGTCCATGTTCTTTGTTTATTCTCAGGGGTTTTCAGCAAAGATATGATGACTGGTTTATGGGATGAATTTTTGACTTTCTCATAATATTCTGAAATGACCAGTTGATTAGAGACCCTCAAGTTACACTGTCCCTTAGGTAAATGTTTGCAATTTGCTGAGTGGTTGATATAATAATAACAATAATAGGGTATAACTATTCTATAATACAGTCAGTATAGGGATATGTTTTATAATATATAGCTATGCAGTGTATTTTTATATATTTAATCTATAATAACGCATAATATTTAAGAATGATTTTTCAAAGATTTTCACATTTTACCGTTGGAGATAAATTCTGACTTTAAACAAAGTCTCATATTTGATTTCTACCTCATTCTTCACTGGCTTATCACAGGCATGTTCCTCAAGTTTCCCCTAGAGAATTGAAGCATAGACCATTATGATCACTGGCCAAATAGAATGAAAAATGGCTCTCAATAACAAATTCTTGCAAGCATAATAATAGGTCTTACGAGTACAAAAGGACATTTTATTTAGATTGTATTGTTCTGAAAGGTACAATTTCCTTTTGCCCCTCAGTATTTGAGGAGTATGTTTTCCTTAATGATCTCCACTGTAATGATCCAGATAAAAACAAATTGGAAAATTGCCATGTGTTGATCTAACCAGTTTCTCTAAATTTTTAATATTTTTTCTTGTTTGGTATCGTATTTTACTACTTAGTTTTTAAATTATTCTCCTATTCTTATCAAATACTACATACACATATGTATGTTGGGTTTTTCCAACATCATCGATTTTTAGCATTAGTGAAGTCACTCCAGCTATGACACTTACCTTTGCAACATTCTTTGTCTTCTATGTTATTTGTCTCTTTTCTCAGAGGAATAAAAATTTCCCAAAGTTGTTAAAACTATTTACTCTTATCTGTTTTCCCCATTGGATCATCAGAGGAAAATGATTTTTATTTATATTCATTCATAGATCATCAGAACTAATTTAACTTTCACCTTGGGACATACGTCTATTTTAAATCTCAAAGACAATAAAACTTAGTAAAGACATCTTGGTGACTGAATAAGGATAGATGAAGGCAGAGGAGAATCCAAATACACAACATCTTGGTTCAGGAAATAGTCAATTACCCTGTTCTTCATTCCTGTCTTTACTACTTTGTGCCTCAGAGACCCAACAATTAATTTTGAAGAGATGTTGAAATTTCACATAATTGCGGTTTCTTTGTCCATCAGTCTTTCCTTTCTTTCTGTCCAGGGACCATTGCACATTCTTCCTTTCATCATTCTCTGCAGTGACCCAAGGCCAAATGACTGATTACGTTTTAGCAAGCTGGTCCCTGCATTTCTGGAGCAACTAAATACTCCATTGAAGTGGCAGACTCTCGCCCCATTTTTTATCTTTGTTTTGCTGATATAGGAGCCCTCTCTCTGCATCCTATGAATAGTTCTGCATCCTCAGGAGTAAGTTGTATTTCTGTAATGCTTCATATGTCATCCACCCCTTTGTCACACACATGGCTCCAATTTTAGTACTTTATTTCTAGTTGGCTCAACAATTTAGTTTATTTTTCCCTGATTGTATCAATTTATTTTAAGTCTCCTATTTCTGTGTTTGGATTTCTACCACTGTCATTCCCACACCCTTTGGGTCGGTAATTTTGTTTTTCTATCAAAATATTTGATCTGATTCCTCCCTACTCTTTTTATCCTCATCTGGGTTTCATCTTAATATTTCTCTTTTTATCCCTGCAAAGTATTTTCAATGCCCCACAAACATCAGCACGTTTTTTTTGAACTAGCCATTGTGAATCAGCCTTTCAGATTTTCACATCATAGTAACTCCTTGTAAAAATTCTAGCCCTTGTAACATAGACTTGGATTGAGGAAGAGGACTCTGGTCAGCTTACATTGGATCTAGTCTTCAGCAATGGCCACCCTTGTATTCCACCATACTAAAAGATCACCCTTCTCTATATGAACACCCACAAAACAGAGGAAGGAGAAACAAGACAAGAGAAAGAATAATAAAGAGAAAGAGCCTGATCTCTCTTCTTTGGACTTGGTCTATCAAAAAGCCTAATACAGAAAGGTATTTGACCCAGAGAAGATGGAAAAAAAAAGGTAAACTCATTCTAGCTTAAATATAACTTAAGTTAAATGTAAAATGAAATAGTAATGTCCTGTTTGCTTAAGTAAAATAAACAATAATAATAATGGTATTGTATTAGCTAATGCTGCCACTGATGACAATGGTATTTATTGACTTCTTATTACGTGCAGATTTTAGGGTGAAAACTGTTAGCATATTAACAAAATAAAATACAATTAGAATTATTTATTGTGCTGTACTCATGACTCCATTTAAGTCTCCTCCTCTAGAGATTTTCTAGACATAAACTATTCTCCTATAAGATAACATTTTTAAAGCTTTTTGATATTATATTTTTATGTCAAACTTATCTAGCAAAGATTCATAACTTTTTTGTTAGGCATACCATAAACTCTTAATTTTAAGTAATTTGTTTCATTTTGGAGTACACATAGCTATAATATATTTTTGTGTGACTCAGATTAGATAGTGTCTTCCCTCTCTCTCACAAGTGCACACACGCACAAACACAAACATACAGATAAAATTAGTTAGTTGGTTGTAAGTAAAGTCAAATATTCTGATGCATAGTATGCATTCATTTAGCCTCTGACACAAAAGATTTAGCATGCATTTCATACTTCCTAAATATTAGATGCTATCCTATATACTGGTGATATTCAAAATAATAAGACTGGTTATCACCAATAATGAACATGGAAGGTATTTTGCTACATTAAAATTATTTATCAGTGTATCAAAATGATGTAGTATTAGAATAGGTCAAGTGATTTGAGAGCAGATAGTAGTGGATGACCCATTCTCTTTAGAAAATTCTGATAAGAAACAAACAAGAATGTGTAATTCTGTAAGGAACTTGGGCATGGAATCAAATTGACCTAGGCTCTATTTCAAATTTTTAATGTAACATTTATGTTACATTATGAAACAAAATCTCAATTTCTTTTGTTTGTTTGTTTGTTTGTTTGTTTGTTTTTGAGTTGGAGTCTCACTCGGTCGCCCAGACTGGAGTGCAGTGGCTGCTCCCGGCCACCGCAGCCTCGCCTGCTGGGCTCCGGCGATCCTTCCGCCTCAACCTTCCAAGTAGCCGGAATTACAGGCATGCGCTACCACGCCCGGCTGATTTTTTGAATTATTGTAGAGATGAGGTCTCGCTGCCCAGGCGGGTCTCGAACCCGCAGGCTCAGGCAATCCACTCACCTCAGCCTCCCAAAGGTGCGGGATTACAGGCTGAGCCACCGAGCCCGGCTAAAATCTCAATTTCTACCTTCATGTTTCCGTCTGAAAAGTACAAAAGTAATTACTACATCCAAAGAATGAGTTGCTTTGAAGATGAGTCATATGTTGAAGAATAAACTTCTGAGAAAATTTTGAAACACAATAGTCAATCTCTCCCCCCTCCCCTTTTCCCCCACACAGTCTTGCCTGTAAAAAGACTAGGAGGGTGGAAAGCATATATTTATGGAGGAAAAGAGGGAGCAAGTCAAGTAGGATCTGCACATAATAATCAAAATTTGGAAAGGGCTATATTGTCTCTCTTGTCACAAGTCTCATTTGTTTTATTACAAGTCTGGACTTGAGAATCGAATCCATCTTTGGTTCATCCAGTTTACGGTCCACCACATAAGCCTGAATCTATTAGTTCGGAAAATTCTTATTCAGAGAGAATTGCAAGTAACATGTTTGCTTCAGAAACTTCCTAAAAATCAATTTGTCTGAACAATTTGCATCTATCTGGATAAACGGTACCTTCTCAGAGAGCAAGACTCATCCAACAAATGTTTACACTTGTACAAATCCCCTAAAAATATTTGTCTCCTGGCTCCACCAAACATAAATTATTATATTATGACCTTTGCTTGAGCTCAATCTGATCCTTGCATTGATGGTTCATCTCAAACCAACACTCACCCCACTAAATCTTGAAAATACTCTGCCCTGGACTTTCCCATTTTGAGAAGCTACTAACACTGTCAAAGTAGTGATTTTCCTCACTGCAGTAAGCAAGAAACATAGCTTGCCTTATCATAAAGTTAACTTAGTGATTTTTCTTTTTTTCACCCTCAGTGGGAATTATCTGTTTTTTCACCATAAATGGGATTGTCATTCAATAGACTTTACCTTTAATTGCTTTTACAATTGTTGCTTTTGTTTGAAAGTTGCAGGATTTCATGAAATTTGAATCATTAAGAGTGTAAGTTTGGCATCAGCAGAATGATAAACTAAAGTCAGGAGAGAAGAAAGGTAGAAAAATGAGGACAAAAACTATTGAAGGAACCTGGGCAAAAAAATTGAACTGAAGTTGTGGTTACTGCAAGTGGTAAGAGGTGAATACATTCAAGCACCAGAACTAATATAAGAAAACCAGGGCTCCTCGAGGGATATGACTTAGAAGTAGGAAAGTAGTGTTATGTGACTCTAAAGTTTTGAATCTTTAAGACTTGGTGAATGAATAAAATCATCAGCTATAATAAAGAATAAAGATGTAAAATTCATAGGGTGGGGTGGGATGGGTAATAAGATTGGTGTTTAATTGCTGGATTTAAAGATTCTCTAGTAGTGGATCTCTACTGGGGGCAATGATGTCCCTCATCCTTAGAAAGGGGATAATCAGCAACATCTGGTGATTTTTTGGTTCTTAAAACTCAGGGTGCAGTGGTACTACTATCTAGTGGGTTACTAGACAACAGTACCCGGAATGCTGCCAAACATTTTACAATGCATGAGACTGCTCCCACAGCAAGGACTTATCCTGCCCAAAATATCAATAATGTCAAGCTTGAGAAAACCTAGTCTATTGGGACAAATATATAAAAAAAAAATTTGTTAAAATACTTGTTGAATTAATTACTTCAAAAGCAAAGGCTACATTTAAGACGGTTTATCCTAAGCCATAGAAAATTGGTGTCAATGATGAGAACATTTTATCTTGAGAGAACAGACTAGTTGTTTTCCCTGAGCATACACTGTGGCCCCATACTCTGAACCTCACCCTCAATGCTTCTGTCACCAAGGTAACCCCTTTCTCTAAATACTAACTTCTGGTACCCTACCAGAAGACCTATAACCAAGGCCATGCTGTCCAAGAGGTCTTGTTCACATAACTTAGCTTCATCCCAAACTAAAGTATTTCTCTCCTCTATCTTCTTAGAGTGATTCATTACAGGGAACCGGGAACCCAACCCCTGGCCCATGGACTGGTCCTGGTCTGTGGCCTGTTAGGAACTGGGCCACACAGCAGGAAGTGAGCAGCAGATGAGTGTTTACAGTCACTCCCCATTGCTGGCATTACTGTCTGAGCTCTGCCTTCTGTCAGATCAACTGGGACATTGGATTATCAGATGACCGTGAACCTGCTGTGAACTGCACATGTGAGGGATCTAGATTGCATGCTCCTTATGAGAACACAATACTTTATAATCTGAAGTGGAGTTGAGGCAGTGATGCTTAGCACTAGGGAGTGGTTGCAAATTCAGATTAACATTAACAGTGAGGTTTGATGGCACAGAGACCATATAAGTCAATTGCTTGCAGACTCATATCAAAACCTACCAGTGAGTGGAAAGTAAGTTGGTGTACTTCAATTGTATAGCTGCATCATGTGGCAGGTTTTAAGTCAGAATCCAACACTTATTTCAGCCCATGCATGGCCCACACATTATTCTATTTACCACTTCATTCTGTGCCTCTTTCTTTTAAAGGTGAGTTGTATAATTATTTAACTATACATTACAATGCAATAACAGTAAAAATAAAGTGCAAAATAAATGCTATATGCTTGAATCATCCAAAACCATCCCCCACCCCCAGTCCATGGAAAAACTGTCTTCCACAAAACTGGTCCCTGGAGCCCAAAAGGTTAGGGACTGCAGCTTTATTAAGCTCCTAGCTCATCCTCTTTGTTAACTTAACTACCAGCCCTCTCAATCTTCCTACCTTGGCCTCCCCAAAATTCTGGGATTACAGGCATGACCCACCATGCCTAGCCATATTTTCTATTTAATTGATTAAGGGAACTGAGCAGACATTAAAACTGCCTCAAAAAAGAAATCAAGTAAGTGTAAATTTACCTGGAGAAAAGACTTTCGAGATGAATTTACAAACAGATGAGAACTGGGCAGACTATATTTGCGTCTGTAGACAATACTTATTTTCCTTTGCTTTCAGTTATCCAGAAATTATACAATTATAAAATATTTTCCTGAGAATCAAGTCAGATAATCCCCAAATTTTGCTCTAGACAATCCATATCTTTCCCTTTATCATATACATTGTTTTACAGTTATAATTATTTACTTCCATGAAAAACTGAAACTTTTGATTAAAAAAATTTTTCCAGAAGAGAATAGCATTTAGCTCTAATCTGTTATTGCTTCCCTCTAACTCTCCCTTCTAATACCATTGTAATCTTGTGTAATAGAATGACTTTAAAATCTGTAAAATGTCACTTGAAGCCTTGTTTTTTGTATAATAGATCATACAATCTTGTGTTATTTAAAATATTACTGCTGAATAATGTGGTTTCTCTTTATTTGGCAAGAAATATTTTATGGAATATAAAAAGTAGGTTGCTACTCATTTATTTAGAAAATATTTTCTCAGAAAAATATATTGTATAAGTAAAAGGTATTGTAATCTTTAGATATAGATGTTAGTACAGTGTCACTGTCAATCTCTACCTATACTTCCCATTATATAAATCATTATTTTTGAAATAGATAAAAATTAGTGAACTAAACTTTAAAATTAATTACAATAAAAAGCATATTGTATATAGTCTTTTAAAACACTGCAAGTTTTAGATTAAGCTTTATCATATTTTCTTTCTATGATATTTCCAGTCACTTTTTAGCCTGACAGCTTTATCCATTCTCTAAATGAATTTCCAATTTATCAGATTGTTGGACAAAGCTCAGATCCTACTATTTACTCCAATAGTAATTTTCTCCAGATTTTGTTTTCTAAGCCAGGGACCACACAAAAGCTTTAAGATTTTTTTCAAAGCTCTGGCACTTGAAAATTTTAGTTTTAAAAATTCCTTTCCAAGCTTGGTATTATATCTTCCTCAACAGTAATCCTTCCTTTTCCTTCCCACATTAAGCTTTTCTTCTTAAGGATAAACCAAAAGCACTGGGAAGCTTATGGTTGGACTTTAAAAAATATCTCTCCTTTATTTCAAGAGGTGCCAAACCTTTTTAGGTGATTACACTAGTTTATGATCTAAGCTCTCAGGATAAGAAAGTCTAAAAAAAATAAAGGAAAGAAAAAGTATTAAAAGAGACTGTTACTGAAACCAAATTATCTAAAAGTACCCAATGACTGAAAGACTTTGCAAAGATGATAATAATGGTCATAATAATAAAAATGCAATTTATTGGTTACCTCTTATATGCCAGAATCTACTCTAAGTGCTTCATGTACATTACATCATTAAACTTTCATGTGATAGGAAATATTTTAAAATTATTAGAAGATTTAGTCTCTAAAAAAAAATAATGATCTCTGCCTCTTTTTACTCATTACTCATTCTTTTATTCCACTGGGATGTCATTCTATACTTTCATTCCTCCATTGAGGGTGGTAACAACAAACATGCCAGAAAAGAGACTTTGCTTTCAAGTTTTAAATAGACATTTAAATACGTATCACCGATTTTGTATAAAAGGAAGGATTTTGAGTGGTTGTCCCCTTAGAATAAAAATTCAGAGGCTAGAATGAATGAACGCATAAAATTTATTTCATAACAAGTACACATCCCTATACCCAATGAGAAGGATGAAATGCACCAGACAATTAAGGAGATGATTTTATTCAGGTCATTAAGTTCATTAATGAGAGACATCTTAAAGAAAAGAAGGAGGCTTAAGTGGATTAAAAAACAGAGTTGTGGGCAAAGATGGAAGTTGGTCTTATCTGGGAGTGTGCGTGGGTAGTTTGGTACTTTACTATTAACCTTTTCTGGAAAATAATGAAGGAAAGGAATTTATCAACCTTCACTCTCTCCCAAAAGCACAGATGAAGTTCAACATTGTCATCAATGTCCCATGTCTTGGGGTTAAGAGATGGAATCAGAGAGGAGAACAAAAGAGTTAAATGTGGGTGTGGTCACTGTCACACACTCATCAGATATCAATTGGTCAAAATCCAAATTTGAAATCTGAGTGTGAGGATCTGACGGCAAAGGAAGAAATGTATCATTGGTGAGTGTAGCAACAGATCTCAGATTTACCCTCCTACCCTACCACTTCCCGTCTCCCCTCCTACTCTCAGTCCCAACCCCTGTAGGGCTGGGCATCAATAGAATGGACATGTAGCATAATGTGTCTGTCTCAACATAAACAGACACAGTCACAGCAACCGCATCATGTTTCCACAGAGGTGCAGAAGAGATGTTATTTCCTGGCAAACACTGGATGGAAATCTGGTATCAGGTCAACAATTCATAATGGGCATCTTGCTTGTTTCTTGTTGCTCTTGAGAGACACTAGTTGAAACAACTAGCACCTTCTGACTTCTTGCTCATACCACTTAAGGAACACAGAAATTACATTCATCTTGGTTTGTTAGCATATCATAAATATTCAGTTAATTTGAAGAATATAAAACCCAGAGCATCTGTGAGAATATCTATGATTCATTTAGCTCATGGTTTCTCAATTCCGGCATTACTGGCATTTTGGGCAGGATGACTTTTTTATTGTGGGTAATAAAAAGTGTCCTGTTTTTATAGGTTATTAAGCAATTTTTCACCTTTATGCATGAGATGCCAATTTTAGTTGTCACAATAAAAAACAGCATCTCCAGCCATGGCCGACATGTCTTTTGGGGACAAAATCATGCTCATTTGGATGAGGACCACTGGCTTAAACTATGAATTGCTCTTGAAAATTATTTGTTTAGAAATAGGCATGGGACACTATTCTGATCGAGAATGAGGATGGATCTTCTCTGGAACTTTTGTTATATTTTTGTCTTCTCAGGCTACCATGATAAAATATAGACTAAAAGGCTTAAACAACAAAAATTTATGTTCTCATTGTTCTTGAGGCTGGGAAGTTGTGATAGTTAATAGTAGGTGTCAGTTTGACTGGTTTAAGGGATCCTATATACTTGGTAAAGCATAATTTCTGGGTGTTTCCGGAGGATATTGGCAAGTGAGTCAAAGGACTGAGTGGGAAAGATCCTCCCTCAATATGGGTGAGCATCATGCAATCAGCTAGTATCCCAGCTGGAAAATCGTTATTCGCCTGCCTTTGAACGTCAGAACTCCAAGTTCTCTGGCTTTTGAACACCAACAGCTTCCCAGCTCTCAGGCCTTCCATCTCAGACTAAAATTTGGAAGCCACTGGTTTCCCAAGGTTCTGAGACTTTGGGACTTGGACTGAAAGTCATGCTCTTGACTTCCCTGGTCTTCAGCTTACAGACAACCTATCATGGGCATTTTCTTAACATTCCTAATCTTGTGAACCAATTCTAATAAAATCCATATCTATATCTATTCTATTAATTCTGTCTCTCTGAAGAACTCTAGCTAATACAGAATTCCAAGATCATGGTGCAATCCTTCAAACTATGTTCAAGACAGACCAACCTCTTTCTCTTTGTATAATAAATTTATTTATTTTTTTCTAATTCATAGTTTTTTATTATTTAAAAAATTCTTTTATTTTTTTTCCATATAATGACTTTAATCCTATCAGCTTACGGCCTCACCTTTAAAATCTTATTAAACCTAATTACTTACCAAAGACCCATCTCCAGATAGGATAATATGGGGAGTTATGACTTCAGCATATAAATTTGGGAAGGGTAATAATTTAGTCCATAGCACCTTCTGAGATGGTTTTTGTTTGTGTGTTTTGTTTTGTTTTCACTCTTATAAGGGACCACAAACAAAGTAGCCCGCTCCCTGTTTGTGCCTTTTATTATGACCATATGAAGAGTTGATTCATAAATCTATTATATTTTCACTACATTTAGGGAAATATCCAAATCATTGATGATAAATATTGGGAAGCAGAAGCAAATTTTTAAATATTTCTGCCTAGAATAAATTCATTCCAACACACTACCACTTGCATATTCTTCAAGCTTTAATTCTAATCTGCTCTGTGTCTCTCAACATTAATGAAGTCTGTAATACTCAATGTACATTGTTCAACAAAAGATTAAACTACCACAGGTAGTTTAGGTTGGGTGTCTTCCAAAAACTTGGTTCCAGGTTTACCTCTCAAAAACAAACGTCATGGTTTGTTCTGTTTGGTTATAGAAAAAAGTCTTCATTCTATCAATATCCAATAATGAGCAGAGGAGGTAGTCTTCAGGAAGTGATACAAGGTATTACCTGCCTACTCCAAGGAGATACCTAAAATAGATTATTTTTTGAAGGATAATTACATCTCATTTTGCCAAAAAAGGAATAGAAATTTATAGTTAAGACAAAAATAAAAGGAAATTCACTTGAGGAAAATATAGGTACACTCCAGAAGCTCTAGATTTTTCATGTAGAAAGAACTTAGGAATGAAGATTTGCTGAGAAGGATGTGAAGAAGGAATATGAAACTCATCAGGGATTTGCAGTTTTCTGACCCTGTAATTGGGGACAGGCTGTAGCAGGGAAAGGTCACCTCAGGCAACCCTACAGGAAGATCAAGAAGTAAGACTGTAAGACCAGACAAAAAGTTCAACTCTAGGACAGAAACTTAAGTATTTTTCTGCTGACCAACAGTTTAGTGGGAGAGTGTCACTGTTGGAGCATCAAGATCTAACAGGCTCAGTTGTTTTAGCTCATGAAGATGACTTCCAACCTTGCCCCATGATGGTCCTCAGGTCAGGTCAGAAGACCATGGTAAACCTAGCTGAATGCACATATAATTCTGTGTTGTGGTGATGCAGGTTTATAAATCTTTAATTTTGGAATGAGCAAAGTATGTCACTCTTCTTAAATAGTTGTTACCTACTTGAGGGAAAAAGTGTGTTTTTATGGTCTCTGCATTTAGCAGAGTAAATGAACAACTAAATCTTTCTGGTGGCAAAACAAGAAACTATTCAAGTGTATCAGTGACTTGTAGTCAATTTGCTAGATAGTCGAAAGAACAAAATACAAGCAAAAAAAAAAAAAAAAACCAAAATTTTATTATTTGAAAGAAGAAGATGAAAGTTTTATAGAAGATCCTGCTCATCTTGGCCACCACTGTATCCTTAGTAATGTGACTAGTGTCCAGCATATAGGCAGATGGCATTCAATAATTATTTGTTAAGTAAATTAAGGAGTGACTGGATTTACTTCTGTTCTTTATTATGGCTGCAATATGTGGAATCTTTTTATTTATTTCTAACTTTTCTAAAGTATGTTTTTCAAGATTTTAAAAAATGTTTTAGTTAGATCTTTCTATGGATTTAATTCTGCTTCTCATTCTCCTAACTTCCAATCAACAAAGACATTTGAAAATCTTCCGTGACAAAAAGTTCATGCATTCAGATGCAATGAAGTCAAAGCCCTGAGGGTATCTGGATTCTAGATCAAAGGAAATTTTTAAAGAAAGCATAGTTTTCTAGCCCCAAACTGAACCCTAAGGTAAAACATATAACTCTCTGCCTGCCTTAATTGGTGAAGTGGGCAGATAATCAATAGGGAGGATTGCTGAGAGCAGGGCATTCATTTCAGTGCTGATCAATACGAGGCTTGCCTTCAGGGGAGAGAGACTCCCACCAAAGCTATGCCATCTGCTCCTAAAATTACTTCAAAAGGAAAGGAGGAGGGCAACTTTCTTATATCAGACAGGTGTTCAGTCTGACAAAACTCATTGTATTTCTATCTAGAGATTTTCCACAAAGCTACATACACAGAAAACGAACTAAAAAAAGATTGTCCTTAAATTCAATTTATAATAAATTATTTAGGTAGTTTATAGTTGTAAGAAATGGTCAAATTTTTAAAAAATGTGTTTGTTTAACTCTTAATTGTGTTTAGTCTTTTTTGCCATATATTATCATAATTTGCTTCCTAAGAGCTGACCAGGTAAATTTGATGAATTCAATCAGACAAGGATTGTTATTTCCATTTGACAGATAAGATAATGGAGACTCATAATGGATAAGTGACCATATAGAGGCTGAAGAGCTACAATTTTACAATTAAGTCAAAAGAAGTAATGTTTACTGCCCATATTAGAAAAAAGGAAAAGTCACAACACAATTATATCAACTTTAACCAAAAGAAATGAGAAAAAGAAAAGCAACTAAAGTATAGAAGTTAGAAGAAAAAAAAAACACAATAACAAACAGAACACAAATTAATCAATGAAATGGGGGAAAAAAGAGAAAACATAGATTAAAATGTTAAACCTTGAGATGACCATTAAAATTGATAAATCTATCACTAAAATTATCAGGGCAAAAGGATAGAAAACACAAATTAACAAAATCATAATTGAGAGAAGTGACATTACTACAGACTCTACAGATATTAAAGGGATAATATGTGAATGCTAAAGACAATTTTATGCCAATAAGTAAACTAGATTACAAGGAAAAAATTCTTGAAAAACAAAAATTGCTAAAGTTTACTCAACAAAAACTACATAACTTAAAAACCCACTACTTATTGGAAAACTTAACATTAAAAAACATTTAAGAGAAAGGAAGACTCTCAATGTCTTTCTGAGGCAATTATTACTCCTATACACAATCAAGAAAACATTAAAATAAAACTATGAAGAATAGTATATACCAGTAATATTTATAAATATAGGTGTAAATTATTTGAAGAAAATTACATATATAGAAAGAATATACATATATATTCTGAAGGCTGAGTAGTTCAAGATCACAGAACTGAATGGTGAGGGCCTTGTTTTTGTGTTTCTGAGATGATGTTTTATTGCCGCATCTTCCAGAGGGTAAAAATGCTGTGTTCTCACATGTGGAAGGTAGAAAGGCAAGGGAACCAAAAGCTACCTGAGGACTCTATAAAAGACCCTAAACCTTATAGAGTAGACATCTCTTAAAGGCCATAATTCTTAATGCTATCACTTTGGCCATTACATTTTAACACCCGAAATTTGGAAGGGCACATTCAAATCATAGAAATGCACACACACACACACACACACGTGTATAATATATATGTTATATATCATAACCAAATGAAGATTATTCAAGAAATTCATGGTTGTTTAATTTTTTAAAATAAATCAATGTAATTCACAAAGCTAACAACTAAAAAAGAAAAAAGGATTACCTCAATAGATACAGAAAAAGTATTTGACAAAAGTCAATATCCATTCCTTGTTAAATCTCTTAGCAACCTATGAATAGAAGGGGACTCTTAAATTTGACAGCAAGCATTTAACAAAAACTGAAAAAGTATCATACTTAATGGTGAAAGACTAAATGCTTTTCCTCTATAATGAGAAACAAAAAGGATGTTCCTTCTCAACAATTTTATTCAACATTGGACTAGAAGTTCTTAACAGCAAAATCAGGCAAAACAAATTAGAAATATCTAGATTGGAAAAGAAGTTAAATTTTTTTTATTCTCAGAAAACATGATTATTTATTTGGAAAACCCAATGGAACAACAGGAAAAAGCTATAAGGACTAACAAGTAAGCATAACAAGTTGGCATATTGTAAAAAATAGAATTGGTTAAAATAGCAAAGTTTATCCCAATAGAGCACTTGGTTTATACCTGTCAGGGCAGTAGCTGTTAGAAGTTCCAGATTCACTTATTTCTGTTGTGTCCAATAAGCCATAGGCAAGGCGATATGCTCCCTTCATTTTTTCCTCCTACCTCATGGCCTGCTAGAAATGATCCTTACCTTGGCATCATTCAAAAATCCTGCTGACAGATTACACATATGTATGCACATTCTATATGTCTGTCTATCATCTATCTATCTATCTATCTATCTATCTATCTATCTATCTATCTATCCATCCATCTATCTACCTATCATCTATCTATCATCTGTCTACCTATTTACCTACTTATCTAGCATCTGTCTTCTACCTATCATGTATATCCTGTCCCAGGGCCCCCACAGCCCTCTCTCTCTCTCTCTCTCTCTCCTCTCTCTCTCTCTCTCTCTCACACACACACACACACACACACACACACACACACACACACAGAGTCATGAGAAAGACTTCTTAATTGTGGCCCTGTTAGTCTACAGAGTCCCTTTGTTTTGTTTGCTTTACTTCAGCGTAGTTCTCAAGTTTTCTTTGCTTGCGTAAACAATAAATCTTAGAACTACCTGTGAACTTTTGCACCAGTGAGGTACCTGGCAGCAGGAGGAGTGGGACCAAAACACTGTATATAAAGTCAACATATGTAAATTAATCGCATTTTTATATACTAGCAGCTAACACACGAGAATTTAAATTTTAAAATACCACTTACAATAGTATAAAATTATAAGAAACTCAAATAAATATGAAAACATGTGAAATACATGTACATTGAAAATTATGCAATATTGCTGACAGTATTTAAGGAAAACTTCAATAAATGAAGAGCTGTACTGATCTTCAATGCAATTCCCAAAAACATTTTTTAGGCTTTTTAATTGCAAAAATTGACAAACTGATTGCAAACTTCAAATAAAAATGCAAAGGGCTTAGAATGGCCAAAACGACTTTTTAAAACAAGAAAAAAATTGCAAGATTTATATTACTCAATTTTAAGATGTATTATAAAACTACAATAATCAAGGTAGTGTAGTATTGGCATCAAGAAAGACAAACAGATGTAGCAGAATAAAGAGTCCACAGATAGACATATATACATACTCAAGTAACTTTTTATTAAGTTACAAAAATAATATAATATAGAAAATATCTTTCATCAAAGTATTCTGACACAATTGGTTATACATATGCAAGAACATAAACTTAATTTCATAGCTCATATCATATACACAAATTAATTTAAAGCATATCATAGATCATTATATAAAGTCTAAAACTATCACTTCTAGAAAAATTAGGAAAACATAGTTGAGGTTAGGCAAATATGCCTTAGATATGACACCAAAATATGATCAATTATAGAACAAATTAATAAATTAAGCTTCATTCAAAATCAGTAGCTTCTGATCTTTAAAAGATACTAATAAAGGAAAACAGAGAAAGAATTTGCAAGTCATACATAGTTGATCTTCATGGTGTGTGGAGTTCATATTTGCAAATTTGCTTATTTGCTGAAATTTATTTTTAATCCCAACATCAATGCTCACTATACATTATGAGTCATTTATGAACATTCAGCGAGGGGAAATATTTTAGTTTCTCCAAGCACACATTTTCAGCTGAGGTCAATCCAGGTGACCCTTTGCTTTCTTGCTTCATTCAGTTCCAATACTTTAAACTAGTGCCCTTATCTGTGGTAGATTAATGCCATGTTTTTCACAACTTTGTGTTGTTCTTTATTGGTAACTTTACTGTTTACAAATGGTCCTCAAAAGTAGTGCTGAAGTTCTGTCTAGGGTTCCTAAGCATAAGAAGGCTGTGAATGCCTCAGAAGGAAAATGCATGACTTAGCTAAGCTTCATCAAGGCATGAGTTACAGTGCAATAGACCATGAGTTCAATGTCAAAATGCATGACTTAGCTAAGCTTCATCAAGGCATGAGTTACAGTGCAATAGAACATGAGTTCAATGTCAATGAACCAACAATATTTACTACATAAGGTGACTTTGAACAGAAAACACATATAAAATAAAGTTTTAAGCTGATTGGATAATAAAAAATTTTGTGGCCAGAGGCTGGTCGGAACCTAGCTGTGTTTCTTCTAGGAGCAAATGTATACAACATGTGCTAATTCGGTGTTTGTGGTGATTTTCCAGGGCACAATTATCAAGAATAAAGAGAATCAATTGTATCTGATGAAGAGTTCATGTCTACAGTACTTATAAATAAGAAGTTCAAAATTAAGTTACCAAAAACACAAAAATTGGCAACTAATTTGAAAAAATATTCAACAAAAGGGATATATTGATAGTAAATAAGCATATTAAAAGATGATCGACATTGTTAGTTATTAGGGAAATGGAGATTAAAGTCATAATAGGATATTCATGCACACCTACTAGAAAAGCTAGAATTAAAAGAATGTAGGGAAACTTGCACTCTCATACACTGATGGTAGAAATATAAAATAGGACAATCTGGGAAAAGTGTTTGACATTTTATTTGAAAGTTAATAATAAACCTTCCATATGCTTCAGCGATTTCACTCCTAGGTATTTGCCCAAGTGTAATGAAAGTATATGCCTATACAAACACTTTTGTATAAATGTTGACAGAGTCTTTATAATAGCTCAAAACTGGAAATAATTCGCCAACAGATGAATAAATAAACTGTAGAATGTTCTAAAACAGAATATGGTAAGCAATAAAAAGGAATGAATTATTGATACCCAGTACAGCACTGATAAAACTCAAAGTAATAGTGCAGACAAAAGGAAGCCAGACCAAAAATAAAAATATTACAAATGGAATGATTCTATTGATATAAAATGATAGAAAGAAGATCAGTGGTTACTTGAAGAATGAGGGGTAGAGAAAGGGGAAGGGCTATCAGGATGGGTTACAATGGGACACCCAGTGACTTTTGATGTGATAGATAAGTTTGTTATCTTGATTTCAGTGATGGAGTCATCAGTGTATATTTCTTTCAAAACTTACCAGAGTGTACCCTCTGTACAAAATGTACAAAGCTCTTTTGTGTCAATTGTAGCTTAGTAGCATTATTCTTTTTAAAGAAGCCACTGAATCCTCAAAAAGCAATAGTTTTGACTGGGTTTGGTGGCTCAGCCTGTAGTCCCAGCAATTTGGGAGGCTGAGGCAAGTGGATTGCCTGAGCCCACAGGTTCGAGACCAGCCCAGGCAACTTGGCAAGACCTCATCTCCACAATAAATTAAAAAAAAAATTAGCTGGGCTTGGTAGTTTGGGCTACTTGAAAGACTGAGGCAGAAGGATTGCCGGAGCCCAGTAGGTAGATGCTGGGGTGGCTGTGAGTGTGCCACTGCACTCCAACCTGGGCGACGGAGTGAGACTACATCTCAAAAAAAAAAAAAAAGCAATGTTTGCTTAGTACTGGTTTGATGCTTTTTTTTTTACTATATTGCTTGAAAAGTAGCAAGACTACCTATAGGCCAAATAACCACACATATTTTTTTGTGATTACATTATTTATAATGCATTGAATATATACTGGTAATACATGATACATAATTTGCTCCTCCCTTTAGGTAATTTGGAGGAGTGTGTTGCAGTGTAGTCAAAATAATATTTGCAGCTGGATGTGTTAGCTCATGCCTATAATCCTAGCACTTTGGGAGAGTGGGGTAGGAGGCTTGCTTGAGACATGGAGTTTGAGAACAGACTGGCCAACGTAGCAAGACCTCATCTCTACAGAAATATCAGAAAATTATCTGGGCATGATGGCATACACTTGTAGGTACAGAGAAATGGGAGGCTGAGGTGGAAGGAGCACCTGAGCCTAGGAGATCAAGGCTATGATGAGTTGTGATTGTGCCACTGCACTCCAGCTTGAGTGACAGAAGGAGAATCCAACTCAATCATAATAATATTTGTAGAGTACCTAATATGAGAACAGCGTTGAGTTCTTCACATATATTATTTTGTTCAGTACTTATAAAGAATATGAAACATTTCATTTTATAAGTGATAAAACTGAGGCACAGAGAAGGCAAGTAATTTTCTCAATGTCACACCATTAGCAAGAAGTTTAACTGCAATTCAACTCTAAGTTTCGGTGATTCAATAGCTTATGTTTTTCTATTTCACTAGATTGCAGTACAGTTGTATGTGATTTTATGTATGTTATGTTATGTATATCATGTGCTACATATTGTGACTATCATTTTCTAGTGCTCATCCCTCTGAAATGATTGCTCTGACTAGCTACCAAATCGAATCCTTGTATAGCATGATTCTATTTGTTTTTATCCCTTTCATTTAAAATATTAAGTTCCTCCATAACAACATAACAAGCACAAAGTTTATGTAATAAGTACATATTTATATAGTTTTGTCAGCATAAAATATATTCCTGAGAAAATGTACATATTTCACAGTTAAGTACGAAACTCCAGCTGTCTGCCACAGTGAAGAATATGTTTACGCTTCAATTGTTACCATTAATTATTTGTTTAAGTAAGACATTCTGCTTCTTTAATGTGCATGATTAAAAATAAATGCTTCAGAACACAATAATTATTAACCTCACTTCACTAAACGTCTTACATTCAGTCAAGAGTCTTATATGTACAACTACAATAAAGACAAAGACCGTTCTTAAACTAATTCAAGTTGCCTGTAAAAAAAAAAATAGTAAGTTCTGTTGATGTGAATGTTCATTTTTATTCCTTTGCACAGATTGAAATCCATGTACTATATTAAGTTTAAAAAGGTATATGTGTATGTACAAACCCACATACGTCCATACTATACTTAAAAACCAAAGCAACATCAGTCATCAGTTTAAAGCAGAGTAAGATTCTTACCTCAGGGGAGACTGAGTCACTGTAGTCATTCCCTGCAGAAAGAAGCACAGCAAATTGAATAACAAACATTGTGAATGTGGTTGTGTACAATGAGCCCTGATCCATCTTTATTTGAAATGCTATATACATACTGTTAAGTCCTGTATGAAGTAATCATTTCTGAAGAAAATGTCTCAAAGGTTGATATACAAGTAATTAAATGAAGTTTGGCATTTCAGTGGAAAAGCATTCATGCAAACATAGGAAGGAACACCAAGGAAAGGAGATGGAGCAATTATTTAATCTACAGATTTCCAATCTACTGATGATTTTAAACATGGTTTGTTGCTAACCAAAAGAGCTGAACAGATAACCCAGGCCATACATTAACTTTGAAGAAAGAATAGACTGTGAACAAATCTGCATAAACAATTGATAAAGGAAGTTATTAAATATTATTAAGATTGAAATTCTCAACTAAAATTTTATTTAGGATAGTTAACATTTTGTTTGAATGTTTGGTTTCCATAAACATATGGGAAGAGTTTTAAATGCTCCTTCTGCACTTTGGCACCAGGGGTTTTCCAGAAACTTCAGTGTTTTCTTTAGTTGCTGTTTTTCATTGCTGCTTTTCTTGATTTTTAATAGTTACTTACTGCAATAATATACTTTAGTTTGCTATAGAGTCTACAGTAAGTATTGATGCATTTTTCTCTAACTGGTATTTATCCAATTTCCCCAATACTATATATTAATATGTATGAATAAATATGGATCACCAATAACCTTATGAAATCACCTATAGTCTTATTAGTTGGAGTATATCATATTCTCCTGCTACTTCTGTAGGAACAGGTGAGGTAGGTGGGCCATAGATTAAATTGTCTTCTACTTCAATGTGCTTCTGTTAGAGAGAGAGAGAGAGATTAAAAATGTTTCAACAGACCAACATACATAGTCTGAGTTCAATTTTATTTTATGTTATGCTCTTTCTTGTTATACTTTTTTTGTGTATGTGGTGTGTTTGTGCATGAGAGAGACAGAAGGACAGAGTATAGGATAATTACACTTTAGTCCCTAGCTATCTGTTCAGCTATCTTCAAAATACTAACAATAGTTATCTCTAGATAGAGAGATTATACATAATTTTAACTTTTAATATATTTTATATTTTCCAAATTTTCTGCCTCTTGTATATATTTCTATTTATGAAAACTTCAACATGAATAATTTTGTCTCACATCTCTCTACTCTGAGCACCAGAAAGATGTGAGCAAGAAGAGCAAGAGAGGTGTAAATATTTATATATTACCACATAAGCACTGCCTGAGTGGGTCTCCAAAAAGACGTCTAAGGTATGGACTGTGATGAATTGACTCTCATTTCAGAATGAGGATGTTATTTTATGTTCTATTCTTTAAGTGCAAAGCACTTCTATGCAGTGGGATTCAGATATTAACTTCTATATGCTCCTATTGGCTTATACAAATATTTTGATCTATTTTCAGACTAGGGTCTTCTTTTACTTGGCCCTTCACACCATCTTCTGCAATTTCCATAGCGTCTTGTACTTCAGACCTGATTCTTGTTTTAGTACTCATACTGATTACTAGAATATCTGAGTTTTGTTGACACTTGCTCTATCCACTGTCTTCACGTTGCAAGCTTCTATTTGTTTCTATTTGTTTGCCTTTCCTCAATAGCTCTGCAAAACTCTGCTCTACAGATTTGACTTCTCTTTCTCAAAAATCCTTCTCTTTCTCATATTAAAAATACTAGATATATACGGATACATATATTTTTGGGGTATATATGTTGCTGGATATATATGCTTTCTTTCTCAGTGACATCTACCTGTCATGATCTCTATCTGAACAGAAGTATAGTAAGAAATACATTTTCTTCTTTTCTGCGGGGGAAGGATAATCTCCCGCCTTGGGTCTGAACTAAAAACAACGCTTTGAGGCTCATCGCTGTAACATCTATCTTGTAGCACCATTAAAAGACCTACAATAGCAATTTTAGGAATAACTCAGAGACATTAGCATTTATTCACTTCAAGCTCATTTTTGAGATGGATCGGGTCCTGTAGTACATATTTTATATATAATTTTATTACTTGCAGTGTGTTTGCAATCCCTGTTGTTGAACAATTGACTGTTTTATAAATGCCAGATATTTGGTAGAATTTTGAAACTAGTGTGGAAACCCTAGGCATGAGCCTCTGCTGATCTTCTCTACCTACCTTAGAATTGACACGACCTGTAAGGTGGTATTAGAACCAAGATCAGCAATCTCAGAGTTTATAGGAACAGACCTCATATATATGAAGTGAACAGCAAAGCTTGTATAAACCTGTCCACTTGTTAACTACAGCTCTTTTAGAGTGTGCTTTAAGAAGATGACAGTACAACATAACTAGTTTGAGACTGTAAACCTTTCAATAGTTTTCCAGCATTTTAAAGATAAAGATCAAAATCCTTAGCATCACTTTCTTGCCCTGTGCAGTCAAGCTATTTCTCTCTTCTTATCCTTCTTCAAATCAGCTTTTTTTCTATTTCATGAAGGTGTATTCTATTTCTCATCTCAGGAATCTTCATTTGATTTCCTGGGTCCCCTTGGAATGATTTTCTCTCTCTTGCCTTTTTCTAACAAATTCCTACTCATTTCTCAGTGTTTGGCATGAATTCCAAATTGACAATTACTTGCTTTGATGCTCTAATATGAAGTATGAAGTCAAGACTCCTTATACTGTTTCAAATTACCCTGCATGCTATTATTTTTAATAATAATTACTTTAAAAATAAATAATTGAAATAAAATATAGACTTTAGTTAATAAGAAGTATCCATATTTGTTCATTTGCTGTAACAAATACAATTTTTTGTTGTATTTGCATTTGTTGTAACATACATATACATACAAATACAAATACAATTAATGTAAGACACTATGATGGAAGAAACTGACTGGGGTATATGGGGACTCCCTATACTATCTTTGTAACTTTTTTGTAAATCTAAGACTGTTCTAAAAATACAGTCTATTTAAAAATAATTCAACAGTTGTAGAATTACTTTTTGGAGATCTCGCTTTCCCCAACATTTGTGAGTTCCATACATAAAACTTTCACATGGGTCTTATTCATCACTGTACTGCCAGTGCCTAAACATAACTTACATATAGAAAACATTTTACAGTAGCAAGTGGAGTGGCTTAAGCCTGTAATTCCAGAACTTTGAGAAGCTGAGGCAGGAAAATTGTTTGGGCCCAGGAGTTCTACAACAGTCTGGGAAATATAGTATGATCTCATCTCTACAAAAAACAAAAAAACGGCCAGGCTCGGTGGTTCAGGCTGTAATCCCAGCACTTTGGGAGGCCGAGGTGAGTGGATTGCCTGAGCCGGCAGGTTTGAGACCCATCTCAGCAACTTGGCGAGACCTCATCTACAATAAATCAAAAATTAGCTGGGCGTGGTAGCGCATGCCTGTAGTTCCAGCTACTAGGAAGGCTGAGGCGGAAGGATTGCCAGAGCCCAGCAGGTCGAGCCTGCGGTGGCAGGGAGCGGCCACTGCACTCCAGTCTGGGTGACAGAGTGAGACTCCAACTCAAAAAAAAAAAAAAACCCCAAACAAACAAAAAAACCAGCCTGTCTTGGTGGGTCTTGTCTGTAGTTTCATCTGCTCAGGAGGCTGAGGGGGAAGGATTGCCTGAGCCCAGGAGGTTAAGGCATTGGTGAGCCATGATTGTGCCATTGCACTACATCCTGGGTGACAGAGATAGACTCTGGCTCAAAAAAAATAATAATAGCAATCATAATAAACCAGAAAGAAAGGATGAAAGAAAGAAAAGAAAAGGAAGGAAGAAGGAAAATTTTATACACATTTTTTCATAAGTGAATAATAAATATATAAGTATACCAAAGTCTATCAGGCTGTGTTAGGTGGCCTCAGCACTTTCAATATGTCAATTATCATCATCATGTTTTATATTTTAATCTCTATCTCCCCAGCTAGCTTTGGGGTCCTCTAAATCATGAGCCATATCTTCTTTATATCTTTATATCTCTAGTATTTAATCAGTACCTGGCACATGGAAGACCCTCAAAAGCAGCTTGTTTGCTGATTAAATGCATTTGACTTTATAAGAGAAATAGTAGATATGGCTTTCTCAGTATTCTTTTTTGTACTTGAAATTTTGCCTACACTTCAATATGTTTTCATATATGGTTTTGCATATGGACATCAAAATTTGAACAAGGAATTTGCAATAAAATAGCCACAACAATTTTAGAAATAAATGAGATTTCAATTTAAGTTGTTAATATAAATGACCTTCACAATGTACATCTCTCCCACATTTATGCAAATTAAATGAACTTTCAAAATAGTAGTAAATACACTCAAAAAAACACCATAAAAGAAAATTTTAGAAATTATTCTTAATAGCTGAAATAATCATGAAAACTTAGAAAGATAAGTATATATGGAAGTTGCTGCTTAAAGTAAGATATGAAAAGTTCATTAGAGGAATTTTGGCCATTTTTAAAAATAAAAAATAACTTACTGATCCCTTATAAATTAAGTAAAAAGTAACCAAATATATAGAATCATTAGAATCTGGTACTTGTCATATCATTTCCTGCTAGATTATTTTCTATACTAATTACCTGTCTTATAAATTAAGGCATTAAAAATGGCTTCTGCTCTGTACCCATTTCTCATCCTTCTTCAGGCTGGGTGTTGCTCAGTCAAGCGTGGTGATCCAGCTGACCTCTGAAGGACTCTCAGTCTTGGTCAAATCTTCAGGGTATGCTGCAAAATGAGAAATTATACTTCTTGACTTCAAGGTCACAGAAAAGAACAAAATTGTTTAGCAAAACAGTGGAAAATCATCTTCCTGGTGTCAGAAAGCCAAGAGTTAGATACCTTTTGAATTTTTTTTTTTAATTTGGTAGGGAAAATGCTGGGCAGAATAAAAGAATAGCAATATTTTTTTCCTAATATCTAATTATCCATGTTTACCTTGTCCATAAAGCAGGCTCCAGAAGTATTACATGTCAAAACATTACGTTTTAGACTGAGACAAAATATTCAGCAAGAAACTTTTAATTTTTAACAGAAAAGACATTATAAACAGGAACATTAGGAGCTTTGCCATTTTCATATCTAGTATTTGGAAAGAGAAGTTAGGAGTCCTACAAAACAAAGTTTTATAAGTATTGAAGATTTTTAAAAAATATACCATCAAGGTATATTGTAATCATCCTCAGTACATCATAAAATACTAACTAATATATGTTTTTCAAGTCTAAGTTTTCTACAAGGTTGAGAGTTTCTTGAAGGGCTGATATCAAATCTTCACATTCCTGGTTCTTGGCACAAGGGATATTGATCAAAAGAGGTTTTTCAAAATAATGAAATATAAAAGAACGAAGCCATTTGTTTCTTTTTCCTTTACTGAAATCAGCTATGGTTGTGACTACTTTCAACGGCTACTTTTAAAGCTACTGATTTGACTGGAGCTGGTGTTATTAGAACTTAGAAGCTCAGAGGAGGAGCCCTACAAGGCCCATGACAGATCTTGGAGAAAGAGGAACACTTTTGCATATGTCATCTCTGAGGAAACACAACAAATTTCTATTTGTGTGTGTGTTGGAAGAAACTGGAGGCTGAGGCCACTTGGGAGGCTAGCATGGCAGGCTTTTACGGGGGCAATATAGCTAGGAATAACACAAAAGCTGAAAGAGGGAATTTTCTTGTCTTCTCCTTCTTCCTGTCTTCCACTTTCTCAAATAATCCCTTTGGGCAGAGCAAACCAAGAAGTGGCAAAAACAAACAAACAAACCAAAAAACTGTATTGTGTAAAGTCCAATTCTCAACATCACAAAGCCAAAAATTGAAGAGTGGCCACTGAGCCAAAAGACATATCTAGTACACAGCCCCTGATGCTGTATTGACTACAAACTCAGTTTTCAACTCTTGGACATCCAAGGCCTTCTCTAGTACCTATCAAAATGAGCAGAATCGTAAAAGTGCTTGAAATTCCATGTTAAATTGAAATAATGTATTCATTTTTAAGTTAATTCGACACATATTTAGGGAAAGCAAATATTTATTAGAGGCACTGCTGGATACTTCAGATAAAAATATGATTAAGACACCAACTCTCCTCTCAGATAATTTACAACCTAATGATGAAGATAGATTCTAAACAAAAGCAATGAATAGCTTTTAGTAGTCAGTGTGATACTTGTGCCATGGGGACAAAGCTATCAGGAAGGAGGGAGAAAAGGGACTCACACATTATTCCACTTACTGATCTAGGCTTTAGGAGTACAGTGGTGATGCTGAGGGACAAAATGCCTTCCCTTAACTCTGCTTACTGACTAGTTGAAAGAATAGACATGTAAAAAGAACTTAACTTTATCTGCTGCATTGTTGTTTCATAAGGATACTGATCATAAGAGTGGGTTGAGCAGATCAGTCTAACCAAGCAAGTAACCATTAATGCTCTTCTGCTCCTTGTGTTTTATTTCTGAAGTTCTGTGTACATTTGAAGAAGAGGCCATCATTACCTATCACCCCATGCTTTTAATTTAGAGTCAAACCTAACACAAAGATGCAATGACTGCTGTGGCCCCAATGGGCACCAAAATTAGATCACTTCACAGAATAATGCTTAACAATTCAACTGATCCATCAGCGATGTCACCACCTCTGGAGCTGTCAAAGAAACCACAGATCTGCTGAAGAAGCAGATTAAATAGCAAAATACTTTTAAAACTACAGAAATTCCACAGCTAATATATGATGAGAAGAAGGAGCTCAACTTAAGATTCAGTCATACACAGCTGAACTATAAATCTCTCATTTACTCACTGACATACTACTGGCAAGTTATTTAAAATTTCAAGGTCTCAGTATCTGATAAGAAATATGAGACTAACACAACACCTATGTTGCTTAGATTTGAGGCAATAAATACATACCTTTACAGCCCCAATGCCTTATTTGAGCTTTTGTAAATCCTGATATGATGACCCTCAATCATCATAACTTTTAACTCTTGGAATTGCTTTCATGTTAGATTCTACTATCAGATCAAATCTAGAGTTGTGTGGACTAATAATAATCCCACTGTCCTTCTTTTAGGGGACCTCCGGCAAGATGGCGATCGGGCAGTGTGGTCTGAGAGACCCTCTGTGAAAGATAACACTTGTAAAGATGTTAGCTCTCTCCCAGGTCTGCAGCTCACATCTTCCGCAGCCTGCTCTTCACAGGGAACTCAGCCGCCACCGCCAATGCTGTCACTACTCAGACATCATGGCAGTCTGGGCTGCTCCCGCAGTCATGGATACTGCTTCTGGGGTCATTGCCAGTCCATGCCTGAGGCGACTCAAGATTCCAGACCATGAAGCCCCCGCAAGCAGGATCTTCTGAGATCGCCACTGCCCGGCTGCTGCTGCCACTACCACTGCCACACCATGCCCCTACCCTGGATTCAGCCCTGTGGAGCTCCCCCCATGTACAGGGAAGTTGCCACCACCAGTTGCGGATCCATAACTGGCTCACTCCCATCTGGACTGCAGTGGTAAGATAGCACCACCTGCTGGGGATCCAAGGTAGCAACATCAAAACAGAAACGACAGAGGTTCTTCCCTCTTGATAAGTAGCCAAAGCCAGATCTCAGTAATAGGCTTGGCAGGAGCCCCATACCTGAGCTGTTCTTCACAGCAGGCCAGGGACAAGTAACCCTAACTGTGAACAATTCTACCAGCCTGCAAAGACAGCTAGAAATCAGAACTGAAAGGACATTGGACTTAAAGGAAAAGTCTCAGAGTGTGCTTGGTTGGTTCTGTCAGTCTACTGACTCTAATCTATCCCTTTATCCTTTTTTTCCTTTTTTTTCGATTTCTCTGTAAACCCCATCTTTGTATAGAGGACTAGCACACCAATAAGGAGGTAGTTCAGTGTGTATGTTAGCATCATTGTATGTTTTAGCTTTTCATATGGTTATTGGTTAGTTTTCAGTCATGGTTATTGTTTTTCTTTATATTTGTTTCAGTCTTTCTGTCTCTTTTCACTTACCAGTTGGTACATTCATCTGTTTTCCCTCTCACTTCTCTCTCTCTCCACCTCCCTACTCCCCCCACTGCCTGCTCCATTCAATTACCTCTGTTAACCTCATTTTGCTTTCAGAGAGTAAACCTACAACCCCACTGCATGGACAGACTCCAAGGCAGTGGGAAGTGGGTTTCAGACTATTCATATACCTGTTGGCAGATACCGGGATCTACAGAGAGATGTTGAATCACAGCTCCCCCCCTTAATTAAATCCCAAAACTACAAAAAGGACTGCCCTCAACCTACAGTCCAACTCCAGAACTGAACAAAGCAAGAGGAAATACATTAGGAAGAATAGGAGATTGAACAAACAGAAGTAAAAGCAACCCCTCCACCCCTGAAAAATAGAATTAAAGAAGATGGGAGAGTGGAGGGAAAGGAAAAGTAGGGAGGAAAAAATCTGCAAAAATGAAGAAAAACCAAAAGAAGAATATAGGGCTCACACAGACCCCTGAGAGGTCAGACACTGAGAAAACAGACTTCGGAATACAAACAATGAAGAGTCCCTAGAATGACTTAGTCACAAGCAACAAACCCAGAAATCAATACACTAATAGAAAGAAAAAAATTGAGGAGAGATGAGGAAAATAGGAAGGAGCTGATGACAGAAATGACAGCAGTAAAGAATACTGTGATGGAAATAAATAACAAACTAATAAGCATGGAAAGCAGAATTAGCCAAGCAGAGAAAGAATCTCAGAACTTGGAGATCAAAATACAGAACTAACTCAAACTGTCAAAAAAAATAGAAAAGAAGCTTAAAAAGACAGAACAAAACCTTCAGGAGAAGAATGATTACTTCAAGAGACCCAATCTAAGAGTAATTGGCCTTCCTGAGGCAGAGAGAGAGTCAGAGGTCACACTGAAACAAACATTTCATGAAATCATTCAAGAAAACTTCCCTCATCTCATCAGTGATACAGAAATTCAAGCACAAGAGATTCAGAGAATTCCTGCAAGACTACAAATGAAAAGACCAACTCCCAGACACATAATAATTCACCTAAGCAAAGTAGATATAAAAGAAAAAATCCTAAAGGCAGCAAAAGAAAAAGGCCAGACTACCTACCAGGGAAGATCAATTAGAATGGCAGCAGATTTATCTACAGAAACCCTCCAGGTTAGGAGAGCCTGTAGCCCTATCTTCAAAGTTCTAAAAGATAAACCATTTCAACCAAGAATAACCAACCCAGGCAAGCTAAGTTTCATTTGTGAGGGAGAATTGAAATCTTTTCCAGATATCTAATCCCTAAGAACCTAGGCTGCTACCAGACCACCTCTGCAAGAAACACTTAAGAAAGTACTGAACACAGAAGAAAAGGAAAAAAGAACAACATTCTTCACAAGACTACCAGTAAAAGATTAAAAACACACATGAACCAACTTCAAAACCAAAAGAAAGAAAACAAACAAACTGTAACAATAACTCTATAAGAACCTTATGACAGGGATCAACTCTTGCATTTCAATAATTAGCCTAAATGTGAATGGACTAAATGCACCACTGAAAAGACATAGAATGGCAAAATGGATAAAATATCACCAGCAACAATCTATTGCCTTTAAGAGACTCACCTCAGTAGAAAGGACACTCACAGACTCAAAGTAAGAGGATGGGAAACAAACCTTCAGGCAAACGGATCACAAAAGAAAGGAGGAGTCACAATCCTAATTTCAGACAAAATACCCTTCAAGCTATTAAAAATTAAAAAAATACAGAAGGCCACTACATAATGATGAAAGGTTCAATCCATCAACAAGAAATATCCACCATAAACATATATGCACCAAACATAGGAGTGCCAACTTTCATAAAGCAACTTCTACGTAAACTCAAAAAAGATATCAACTCTAACACCATCATAGCTGGGGACTTCAATACCCCACTCACAACCCTAGAGAGATCATCAGGACAAAATATCAGCAACGAGATCCGGAACCTCAATGTGACTCTAGACCAAATGGACTTAATTGGTACATACAGAAATCTCCATCTCAACGACCACAGAATACATATTCTATTCATCACCGCATGGAACGTACTCTAAGATAGACCACATACTTGGCCATAAATCAAGTATAAGCAAGTTTAAAAGGACCGACTGAAATTTTACCATGCACCTTCTCGGACCACAATGGAATGAAAATAAACATAAACACCAACAAGTTCCCCCCAAAACCCACAAAGACATGGACACTAAACAGCATGATGATAACTCCTGGGTCAACAATGAAATCAAAACAGATTAAAAGATACCTGGAAACAAATGAAAAGGAAAAGACATCTTACCAAAATCTCTAGGATGCCATGAAAACTATAGAAAGAGTAGAATTCATATCCCTACAAATGCACATGAAGATAATGGAAGGATCACAAATTAACAGCCTAACAAGTCACCTAAGAAAGCTGGAAAAGGAAGACCACCAAAATCCTAATTTCAGCAGAAGAATCCAGATCACCAGAATAAAAGCCCAAATCCAAGACATAGAATACAAAAGAAAAAATACAAAAAATCAATGAAACAAAAAGCTGGTTCTTTGAAAGAGTAAAGAAGATTGATGGTCCCCAGCTAGGCTGACCAAGAAAAAGAGAGAAAATGTCCAAATAAACACAATCAGAAACACAAAAGATGAAGTCACATCTGACCCTGAAGAAATACAAAAGATGATTAGAGACTACTATGTACACTTGTATGGAAACAAACTTGAAAACCTTAAGGAAATGGAGGACTTTCTGACATCACACAACCTGCCTAGGTTGAAACAAGAAGAATTGAGACCCTATTTGGTCTATTTGACCAATAACAATCAAGGAAATTGATGACATAATAACAAAACTACCTACCAAAAAAAAAACCCTGGACCAAATGGCTTTCCAGGAGAATTCTACAAGACATTTAAGGAGGAGCTGATACCAATCCTACTAAAGGTATTCCAGGCAATTGAAAAAGATGAAACTCTCCCCAAATAGTTTTATGAAGTTAACATCACATTGATACCCAAGCCAGGTAAAGACCCAACAAAGAAAGAGAACTACAGGCCAATATCTTTGATGAACATAGATGCTAAAATTCTCAACAAGATCCAAATGAACTGGATTCAACAACACATCTCAAAAATCATCCATCACGACCAAGTAGGCTTCATCCCTGGGATGCAAGTCTGGTTCAACATTTGTAAAACCATAAATGTAATTAAATACATCAACAGATGTCAAAACAAAAACCACATGATTATATCATTAGATGCAGAAAAAACTTTTGATAAAATCCAGCACCCCTTCTTTATAAAAACCCTCAAACATCTAGGCATAAGCAGAACATACCTCAAAATAGTAAAGCCATCTACAAGAAACCCACAGGCAGCATACTCCTAAATGGACAAAAATTGAAACCATTTCCCCCGAAAACTGGAACAAGACAAGGATGCCCACTCTCTCCCCTCCTGTTCAATATAGTATTGGAAGTCCTGGCTAGAGCAATCAGAGAAGAGAAGGCAATCAGGGGTATCCAAATAAGAAGACAGGATGTCAAGTTATCTCTCTTTGCAGATGACATGATTGTGTACCTTGAAAACCCTAGAGAATCTGTCAAAAACCTCCTTACACTGATAAAGGACTTTTGCAAAGTCTCAGGATATAAAATAAATGTGCAAAAGACAATCACATTTCTTTACACCAATAATAAACAAACAGAAATCCAAATAAAAACCACAATTCCATTCACAAAAGCACAATAACCACAAAAAAATTAAACACCTCGGCATCTTCCTAACCGGAAACGTGAAAGACCTTTACAGTGAAAACTACAAAACACTGCTCAACAAAATCAAAGATGACACAAACAAGTGGAAAAATATCCATGCTCATGGATTGGAAGAATCAACATTGTGAAGATGTCCATCCTACCTAAGGCAATCTACAGATTTAATGTAATACCCATCAAATTGCCAGCAACATTCTTCTCAGATCTAGAAAAAACAACACAGGAATTCATATGGAAACACAAACAACCAAGAATAGCCAGAACCCAATCCTCAGCAAAAAAAAAAAAAAAAAAAAAGTAGGTGGTATCACATTACCAGACTTCAAACTTTACTATACAGCTACAATCATCAAAACAGCTTGGTATTGGTACAGGAGCAGGCATATAGACCAATGGAATAGAATTGCAATTCCAGAAGCAAAACCTCAATTTCTCAACCAACTCATCTTCTACAAAGCCTTCACTATGTACCACTGGGGAGAGGAAAACCTATTCAGTAAATGGTGCTGGGAAAACTGGCTGACCACATGCAGAAGACTCAAACAAGTCCCCTCTGTATCCCCATACACAAAAATTAACTCTAAATGGATTAGAGACCTAAATGTAAAACCTCATACAATAAGAACCTTAGAAAATGCAGGTCATATCCTTTTGGAAATCCCACAGACCAGAAGAGATAAGATAAACAAGTGGAACCTCATTAAACTGACAAGCTTCTGCAAAGCCAAAGAAACCATCAAGAGAGCAGGAAGACTGCCTACAGACGGAAAAAAGTATTTGCCAACTCCAGGTCTGACACAGGCTGAACATCTTGGATCTACAAGGAACTCAAATATGCTGAAAAGAAAAAAATAAACAACCCCATTATAAAGTGGGCAAAAGTTATGAACAGACATTTCTAAAAGGAAGACATCCGAGCTGTCAACAGAAACATGAAGAAATGTTCAATCTCACTAATCATCAAGGAGATGCAAATCAAAACCACACTGAGATACCCCCTAACTCCAGTCAGAATGGCAGTTACCAATAACTCAAAAAATAATAATTGCTGGAGAGGGTATGGGGAAAAGGGAACACCTCTACACTGTTGGTGGGAGTGCAAACTAGTGCAACCTCTGTGGAAAGCAGTGTAGCGCTTCCTAAAAGCTCTAAATATCGACCTCCCATATGACCCTGCAATCCCCCTACTGGGAATATACCCTGAAGAACTCAAATCACTCTATTAAAAAGATACCTGCACATGAATGTTTATCACAGCATTGTTCACAACAGCAAGAACCTGTAACCAAACATGCTGTCCATCAAAAGAGGACTGGATTTAAAAAATGTGAAACAAGCCGGGCTTGGTGACTCAGCCTGTAATCCCGTGCCTTTGGGAGGCTGAGGTGAGTGGATTGCCTAAGCCCGTGGGTTCGAGACCCGCCTGGGCAGCGAGACCTCATCTCTACAATAAATCAAAAAAATCAACCGGGCATGGTAGTGCATGCCTTTAATTCCGGCTACTTGGAAGGTTGAGGCGGAAGAATCACCGGAGCCCAGCAGGTCGAGGCTGTGGTGGCTGGGAGCGGCCACTGCACTCCAGTCTGGGCGACAGAGGGAGACTTCAACTCAAAAAAAAAAAAAGTGAAACATATACACAATGGAATACTATGCAGCCATAAAAAGGAACAAAATCATGAATTTTGCAGCAACCTGGATGGAACTAGAGTCTATAATACTGAGTGATCCCTCACAGAAAAAAAGATCTGAGTATCACATGTTCTGACTCATATAGTGGACCTTGAACATTTACCATAATAATATAAAAAAGGACTGACAGTGGTGGGAAACTATGGGGGGCGACTAGGGAGGAGAAGGGAGATGGGACTAATGGTAGTCAATATTTATCTGGGGATAGGGAGACACCCCTTATTAACAAGGGTGCCCGAACGATGCACATTTGTATACCTAACCCTTAATTGTACCCCACAATTTTATAATAAAAATGTTTAAAAAATTAAATTAAATTATATTTAAAAAATAATAATCCCACTGTATAGCTAAAGGAGAGAAATAGCAAACAATTTTCCCCCAGAAATATCCTGCTATAAATCAGCATCAGAGCCTAGTCCACAAACTGGTATCCTGATTTCTAGTAGAGTAATTGTAAAAAAATCACATGCATTTTAGAATAAATGTGTGAACAGATAACCAAATAAATAAATCCATTAACAAATGTTTATATACATTAATAAGCTGGTGTGCTTTTATAAGAAAAAGATTTTATCACTTTGATTAACATTATGTGAGAATACAACATTTTAATAATAATAAGTCTCATTCCAATGAAGGGTCATATAGAATTATTAACCACTGCACACTGACAAATGAAGTGAATGTGTTTAGAGTTTAGAACAGACACTATGACTTTAAAAGACTATCTTTAGAATATGACACACAAATCCACACTCACACATGCACAAGATGAGCATCTTGCAACACTAAAGCAACCTTTTTGTACATATACTCAGAGAAACAAAACAGAGATCAAATCAAAAAAACGGCATGATGTCAGGGAATGCTGGTCCTACAACTCAGGTTGCCTGCAGTTATAAATAGAGAGATTGGAGCCTCCAGGGTTTACTTTGTTTAACTTTTTTTAAAAAAGAAATGAATACAAATGCAATAAACTCTAATAGAAACCACATTTCTCTTTTGTTTCCAGAAGGGATTACAATATTATTCATAATTCTATATGCCTCACTCTATCAAAAGGGAATAAGAATAAGAGAAGGACAAAAACAACTATGGATTTGTTTCAACTTTTCAGAGCAGAAAATGATAACAAAGAAATTTACATTTGAAAAGAAAAATGCATGATTTTCTCCCAATGGCTAAGGAAAATCACATTATTAAACTTCATAGCTACAGAATACAGTTGGAGAATTACTCAGTGGAAACTTTTAAACTGCATGGGTCCTAAAATATCCAGAGAATGAATAGGAACTATGATTATTTATTTATTTATTTGTTTGTTTGTTTATAGTTTCAAGGGGTGTATGTGCAGTTTTGGTACATGGGTATACTGTGTAATGGTGAGGTTTAAACTTCTATTGAGCCTATCACCCAAATAACGAACAAAGTGCCTTATAGGTAGATTTTCAGCCCTGTCCTCCCTGCTTTAGGAATCCCCAGTGTCTGTTTTTCCTATCTTTATGTATGTGTTTAGCTCACTCTTATAAGTGAGAACATGTGGTATTTGGTTAAGAGAATGACAGTGGAAATATGACAGAGATGGCTTCCTAAGTTGAGTACAATTACAGAAACTAAAGATAAAAAATTACCTGCTTGCAAAGTTGCTAAGCTTTGCAAATGAGTCAAACATTGTTTTCGGAGAGGCAAGTCTTAAGGTTTGATATGACCACCAGGCAATGCCATCTGTTAGAAATGCTGAGAAACAGTGGCATGCAGCCACACTCAGTAATGTCACTCTCTGTCCTATTCTATATGACAGTAGCAGAAGCTATGTAGCTACAAGAATTACAAAGTATATATTATATAGCACTTTATACCAGTGTGAAAGTAGTATTTGTTTGGGATTTCAACATGCCTATTCTTTATCCTTGAAGAATATACACATGAAATTGTTTTGGTTTGTGTGCTTTTCTTTCTGTTTTTCAGAAGTGGAAGGGCTGTTCTGAGCTGTGTGTTTGATCACAGCACCCACTAGAAACTTTATCATCTTTGACCCCATGAGGGTTAACTTCCACTTACAGTCTTGTAGCTAGTGTGCCCTTTTGCTTTTGGACAAACCTGCCTTTGTGAATATTATGCAGACATCTCAAAATCAACATTTCTAAAATTGTGCCTGCCTTCTTTCTCTTCTTACCTGTTCTACTTCCTTCTGTTCTCCCTGTATCAGTCAATAAGATCAGTAATTTACTGGGTTCCCCAAGCCACAAAACTGGGTGTTGTTATCCACTAACCTCATTAACTCAAATGCACCCACCCCTTCAAGCATTTACTTATAAATATTTATCTTCTAAAAGTTTTAAAATACATATTCTTTTTCAATTCACACTACAAATCCCTTTGCTCAAGCCGCCACCATCCCCTGTCTGCATCACTAAATCAGTGTCCTACCTGATTACCCCATCTGCTATCTTACTTTCCTCTATCTAGTCTCTACAGAGATGCCAGGTCTAAGTTCTAAGTGCTCATTTGATCACATCAATCTTCTGTTTAAAATCCACTTATTCCTTTCTGTTGATTTTTGGATAGGTCCATATTCTTCAATGTCATTTATAAGAACTTCCTATTTCATCATTATTCCTCTTCAGTGTCCAGTAAAAATCTGTTTCCAGACACCTCCTATTGTACATATTCTGTAATAACATCTGCTCAAGGATTTTTGGATGTGGCACTAAGAGAGTGGTGAAAGGTAGTGAGACCAGGAAACAGGGAACTTGTAATGTCTTTTAAAGACCTGTTATGCCTAGGTATTGTGCTGGGTGCTTTCACCATATTATTTTCTCACCTCATAAACTTCTAGCAAAGATGGTGTTGTTCTTATTTCACATGCTGTGTAAAGTGAAAGTCTAGGAAAGAAAGACCTAAAGTCACACAAAGCTCATTATTGCGTGGACTAGTGTTTAAATCTAGGTTTGTCTACATTTCGTCCCCATGTTGTTTTCACTATTCCAGGTCACAGTGGGAGTGAGTCACAGAAATAGTTTTCACATATTCTTATGTGTTGCTTGTAGAACTTCTACTCTACTTGTTGCAAACTCCATTCCCTACTTCTTTCTATACCGTTGGAGGAGAATGGGCTAAAAAGTTGAAAAGATAGGACAAAAGAGTATCCTACTTTAAAGACAGAAAAATCAACTCCCGAATTATTCACTCCTTATTTCCTCCATAAGATACAGTCCCCTAGGATTAAGATTCAGAACTTTGCTGGGAGTTATGGTACTACAAAGCTGGAAAAAAACTATGTTCCTGTGGGAATCTTTAGGAGAGACGTTTGGCCATGTTTTGAGTAGAGAGTAAAGTTTTGAAGGCTGAAGTATCTCTGATGACTTTTGGAACATGTCAATCTTAGGAGAGTAGAGAGAGACAAACCATGGCTAGGGAGAGTACTCTGTGACTTCTAGTTTATGGGTTTCAGAATTTCAGTGAGTTTTGACTACAAACTTCTGTAAGCGGCGGCTAGTCTCAGGGTTGAGGGTGGGGATCTGTACCATATAAATTGCGCAGAAACACCAAAAAATATTTTCTATAAAGATAAACTTGTTCTGGGATGTTGTAAAAAAAATTAAAGGGTGATAGGTAATCAACTGAAACAAAATCAATCTGTATTTCATCAGTTATGAGGAATTATATGTGAAAACCTAAGTTAACAATATTTATATAATTGAATTACATCAGTGATGTTTCAGTGTTCTTTATGAACTGCTGTGGGATATCCATCTATCTCTGATCCCAAAATGTTGCTAAATGAAAAAAAGAAGTTTTCTCCTCCCATTTGAGTCAGGAAAAAAAGGTTTCATCAGGAAGCTCTTAGTGTTAAATTATTTTATATAATAAAGAAATAAAATGACTTTCTTCTTAATCATTCAAAAGTCTTTAGTTTAAAATGTCCACTTTTATACCGACCTTCTTCTATTCTCCAAGTTACTTAAATCTATGAATTTTTGTAGAAATAAAATTACATATTAATAGGAAAAATGTTTGACCGAGAGCTAAAAGACAATGCCTCTTTGGTCATGTGAGCCCAGATACAGAGGAAAGCGTGCTGATGAGTGTCAGTGCACCTAAGTGCTAGTCTAAATTTTGTCACTGAATTCCATGAAATTTAGGTATATCCCTCATAATTGAGAAAATTATCCCTGTACTTGAGCACAACTCCAAGCTAACCCACTAAGTAAAAGTGAATAAGTTATTTGACCCCTCTAAGGATCAGATTTTCATTTGTATACTTAATGATAGCAAAGATTATTCAATATCATGGAAAGTAGTTATTCATGCATGGAAGCATTGAGACCCCACACTGCATTGTAAGTACTATGCTTGGCTCTCCGGTGAGACGGATGCTCAGCTACTTAGTCTTTTGAGATTATTGTAAAAATGAGTGAGATCATGATTGTAAAGTCCTAACATAGTACCTGGCATCTCATATGCACTTAATATGAACTGTTATTAGTAGCTTACCTAGTAATGGTGGAATAAAGAGCATTTCTAAAAACTCTCTCATTGCTTGTTTAATAATTTTATTTGGCCTGTGAATGACAAGTCACAATAATTATGAAAACATTATAGAAATAAACATGTTATGCACACACAGGGTGTTAATAGTCACAGATGCTACAATTCACTATATCTGCGTGGAAAGAATCCTCAACCCCATATCAGGCATCCTCAGTAGCTGGTAAACAAGGTACATTTCCAATTTAGGTGAGGTCTTATACTCTGCATCACATCACCTCTAACACATTATTTTTATGCTTTATTGCTTTTATGATTATGATTATTTTATTCTAAAGATGTGAGGTACAATTGAGGATTAGGTACCTTCTAAAAAATCTGTGAGTTTTCTAAGAAAACTGATACTGCCTTGCATTATGTTAAGAATGAACCTTTGTCCCCGGCATTTTGCTGTTACTAGTAAGAGTACTATGAGAGAAATTATACAGAATTCTTAACTTCTGACACGTTAGTGACTGGAACTGAAATTATCCCAGCAAACCAGTATACCTGAACACAGATAGTGTTCTTGCATATGAATAAATGACATGAATAATGAAGATAATTCTTAGGGGAAAATACCTGGTATTGGGAAATTTGACTGTATTTTTAAGTTCATGTCCTCAAGAACTTGCATCGAGAAAAAAAGAATTCACTATGATAATCCTCTGTCCCATGAAATTGTCAATGATAGGGTGTTGGCTGTATAGAGTACTAGTTAAGAAAAGGGAGTGTTTTAAGTCAGAATGAATAAAGAATCTATATTCATAGCAACACATTTTTCTATGTTGGTTACTTTCCTGTTTCTTGTTTTTTCTCAAAAGTTCAGTCACTATACATATATTTTTAGATATTTATCTTCTCACTGATCTCTACTACATTAATGAACTCAAATCTTCTATACAAAATTTATTTCTTCCTTATTTAATGAATACCTCCTACCTTATGCCAAACAGATAAATTTAAAATCTACTCTTGTATTGAAAAGTAAGTTCAAGAATGCTTTTAGGAAATTCTTAAGGTAATTTGGGTATCATGATGTATTTTTATCAAGTTTCCAAATCTGTTATTCTGATTTCACTTTCTGGGGGTAATTTTATGGAATAACCATAAATAAGAACAGCAAGAAGAAATATCCTAAGACTATGAGTCTGATTGTTTTCCTAAGCCTTACAACATTGCCTTCTGTTTCATTTGACTCTAGAGTTTTTTTTTTGTTGTTGTTGTTCATTTGTTTTTTGTTTTTTTCTACCCCACCTCCTGTTCTTTGTCTCCCTTCCCCTTTTCCTAAGTGTTTTGGCTTGCAAGCATCATGGTGAAGCCTAACCTGTTTTACAGAACACATGACATTTAAGGTTTATGAGTATTTTGCCATCGGTATAACTTTCTTTATAAAAGCATCCAGTAAAGAAGTGAAAAATCACATGCTACTTACCCATTTATCTACTAGAAAATGACAGTATTAAATGAATCTCATGCAACATTCCTTGATTAAAAACTCAAAACTTTGAGTTTGGTGATGACTTTTACATTTTCTTTAAGAAATTTTATGTCTTAGCCATCTGAAAAGACCCAGTCTAAAAATAAGCTTTATTTAGTTCTTTAAGGTACTTTATAGCTGATTTTTAGAAAGATGAAGAGGAAAGAAAGGGGGAATACTGGACAAGCAGAATAGTTTTGATGGAGCACACAATGACTCCAAGAGAATAAATGAGATTATAATTATGCCACTGGACTGTAATACAGAGTGCCAATAAGATAAGATATATCTAGTCATCACAATTAATGCCTATGTCCTGTACTGGTGAAGGCAAGTTGTTTTCATGTTACAGTCATTAGGAATGTGATTGTTTCTGCAGTTGAAATGTTGCAAGTACTTAAGTATCTAATAGAGATGCTGCACTTTGAACAGGAGTCATTACTTTTAAATTCCTCAAACTACAGGAGTTGCTAAGCCAGTTTAAGTAAAATAATAATAATGATAGCTGCTTGCTATCTTTTTGAAATATGCTGACTTTGCAAACACATTTAATTAAAACAAAAATGTGTGGTTTGAATGAGAGTGATTTTATTTTTTTTCCTATTACTTAATTTTCAAACCAGAAGCAGAGATAAGAAAGTAACACATAATCTATTTAGCAAAAAATAAAAATAAAAATAAATAAATAAAAACAAATAGACGAATGGTTTGAAAATAAGTTTCAAAGAAGACCCAAATGGAGGAGGTGGTTTTTGACTTTCTAAGATTCTGGAGTTTTTAATCTGTGAATTAAAAGATAGACTGTTTAAAATGGAAATAGTTGAGAGAGATAGAAATTAGAAAATGTGTGATGTCAATTCCTGATCAAAGCCCCAAGAGCCCATGCCAGACGAGACAAGATAGAGAAGTGGAACCATATCAAACTGACAAGCTTCTGCAAAGCCAAAGAAACTGTTAGGGTATGGATAGGGTGCAGGTGAAATGGATGAGAGAGAGAGGCACAGGGAGGCACAATTCCGCCAGAACCTGCAAACTGGAGGTGAATGCTGGCAACCCAGAGATCCGAGTAAATGCAAAGAATTGCAACACACAGAGGTGAGAGAAGAAAAGATTTATTTAGGAAAGCTTCACTCCCCACAGACAGGGAGCGGGCCTACACTCTAGCTGAATGTGGCATCATAGTCCCCCAAAGCCCTAGCTTAAATCCTTTTCCTTGGAGATATTGCAATCAGGTAGACTTGACTGCTGTGATATCCTTATCTACCACCTGTGGATGTCTTGGAGATCCTGTGACACAGAGACCCATTAATGTCTATCCACATTATCATAGCACCTAGAGAAGGGCATGACAAGGATTCTAATTCTTCTGCACCTTCTCGAACAGCATTCCTTAGAACTAATGGAGGGTGCACCTCTCCTTATCTCCTATGAATTCCCAGTGGGTAGCTTTGGGGGATCGAATCCTTGACTTCCCTGTAGATAGTGCCAAATTTACTAGAAGATCGAATCCCCACTTGCTCCACCTCTGAGCAGTCATAACTTTCGTAATTATAAGTTTCTTGACATTTGCAACCCTTGCCCAATGCATGATGTCTTAGGCCTTGCAAATTCCCTTTACCCTAGGCAATCTTTATTCCTGCTATGAGATATCTCTGATACCTGGCACCAGGAAGTCTGTTTCTGAAAAGACAAAGTCGGTAAAGTTAATTTTACTTAAAATGTGCATTTCTCCAAAAGCATAGCTTCTACTTTCTCATCATTGTATTAAGTTTTAAGAAGAATATTTAAAAAATGCATTTCCCACTCTTGATCTCTCTTTTTGTTCCCTGCTCCTGCTCTTGGAAATATTCCTATGATTCTGTGAAAAGGGGCAAAGATCATACTTCTGTAAGTACTTGCTGCTGATATGGGCCGTAGAGATGTCCCTACCTATCTATTTCCAAGGGCATGAACAGGAAATGGCGGGACTTTAACTGAATACTATTCAGATCTAATAAAACATCGAGTGAGAACAAACAATGATGAAAAAGGCTATTGCCCCAAAAAATGATGTTGGAAAAGTGAAAGTACATTATATGTATGTTTAGCCAAAGCTGCTAATTTATCAATGTAAGTTGAAATATTCCTTTGTAAATTATTTATAGTTGTACTTTAACAAGGAAATACAGCCACTTTGACAAAGTATGATGAAAGAAAAATTGAAAACATTCGAGACATGTAGTTAGGTTGTAGCTTAAATGGAGAATTCAAAACAGGTGAACATTGTCAAGAGAAAATGGTTTCTTTTGTTTTTATAATAGGTCTGATATACTTTCACAATGATTGATATGCTAGAGGATGAAGCCCAGGTTATTTTGCCATTCATCCTATGTTGGTTAGTAATCCTTGTGCCTGGACTGCAGGAAATACAGGAGGAGGGTGTGGGGCAGGTGTGGTTCCTGGAGTTTGCTTCTTATCCTACCCTAGAGAGACTGATTGAGAACTTGCAGATTTTAAGTATTTAAAATTTTTAAAAGCCTAATGTTATAGCACAAGATTCTAGTAATTATTGCAAAAGTTACTTATTTAGCCTAAGTGATAATCTAAAGATTTTGAAAAGAAAAAAAATAACTCACTTTTTTTTGTAACAAAGACAGTGGGGAAGAGCTAATTGAATTTTGTCTCTTTCTTCCCCCCCTCTGTTGTTTAAAGGAGAAAATTCTTTTGGATAAGGCTATATGATTTCAACATGGATGGCCAGGTCCAAAAGGCTGGCAACTCTGTTAAATTAAGAAATTAATGTGGGTTCTAGCACCCTAATATTTACCTGGAGAGTTGTTGGGTGATGGTGAGCCAGTGTCAGGCAGTTTAGCAAATTTGCAGGCCTCCATAAGTGGCCACCATTTGTGAACCAAATATTCTCTCCTCTCTTCAGAAGAGAGTGCACCTGCATTCCAGTCGCTCTTTGGCCTGCACAGTGGACAAGGTCCAGGAGATTAAGGCCTTTTGGGGGACAACTATGCTTTCAATGTCCCCACAGACTGTACCCATAAGCAATGGACATCATCCCCTTAGCCGGTTTGTTCTTACCAGGTGTCTGATGGACAGTTGGAGTTTTGTCACTAATGGTGACTGCCAATTCGGGTGCCTCTTTGACCCTCTGGTTCTGCAGCCCTCCGTGTTGGCACCCTTTGCTTTTCTAGTGTCTCAGCTGGAAAAAAACTCAAAAGTTCTTTTTAATAGGCTGCACATAAGACATTTTGATTATTCCTGTTTGTAACAGTTTGATGTAAAACCTTTTGGAGTGAACAAACCACATGGATGTGAAATGATCTGTGCCTACTTATTTATAATTATGAACAGGCAAAGTTGTTAAAAAAAAAAACCTTATGAACTGCTAAATTGTACTCTTAGTTGTAAGGTGTGGACAATTAGGTGAGAGCGATCAGTTCCCATCCTTACTGTGTTCACACAAAGTACTCAGTATTTTATCCATCAGGCAGGAGAAGTAGTAGGCTTAGTAAAAGTGACTTAATAAGGTGGGATGGCCAGTTTCCAAACCTTATCACATCAAGCAGGGTGTCTAGCATTTAAAGCTTTAACTTTAACAAACAGTGGTGTTATTTAGCACTGATGTGTTAACACATGGTAAAGTTGAAAGTAAAATTTTACTACAGCACTTGTAAGTTTGATTGGAAAAAAACAAACAAACAAGCAAGAACTTAGATATCCTTTTGTCCCGGTCACCCTCCTGAGAAGAGACCTGTTAAGTCATGTGGAAACCTGAATGGGGGTGGTGACTTGCTGCAGTTAGTAGGGCTGCTGCCAGGGGGTTATTAGGCAGTGGGGGAAAGGAGATGTGAAAGTTGGAGGCTGGAGACAGGTGCCGTGGCCTTTGGAACCAGCCCCTTCTCCGAAGGCAGAGAGAAGAGAATGGGGGCCAAGGTTAGGGGTCACGGCTGTAGATGTCAACCCCTTCTCCACAGATAAAAGAGAAAGACTGAAGGCCAGGGTTAGGCACCACAGCCATAGAGGCCAGCCCCTCCTCCGCAGATAAAAGCGGAGGGCAAGAAGGAAGAGAAGGAAGGGAAACTGACAGAGAGTGGAGTAGCAAAAGCAGATTACAAGAGAGACAGGAGAAGTTAAACCGGATGTGTCAGCATTTGAGATGTTAGAGGGAAAGCAGGAATTGGAGTTGTAAAGGAATAGGAGAGTATGAAGGAGGTGAAAAATCTTTTGAGGGAGGGGCAGCTCAGTCAGCAGGATCAGTGTCCTCTGATGAACCTATGGGCAATGGGATCTGGGGAACCAACCCAGAAATACGGCAAGAGGAACAGACACCTGGGTGGTGAGATAACTCTGTAAAAGGCTTGAAAATATGGGAATTCAAGGTACTTGTAATTTCTTGTGAAATATAAATCAAGCTACAGGAGTGCATTAGGAGTTAATGCATTAGGAGACACCTTCTGGCCAGGTTTCACCATCCCCCAGCTTATATTGTGGAATTTCCCCATACTTGTCCACTAGGTGAAAAGGTCAGTTGGGGCAAGATGGGCCGGAGCCGGCACCAGGGCTGCAAAGCAGTATTGTAATAAAAGGACAGTTGGGATGGGCTCTTGATTCCATGGATTTGTTTCTGGGCCTTAACCCATCCAGATCCCCTGCCAGCCATCCCCAACAGGTTCAAAGGAATCAGTGCAAAAAATGTGAGTCACCAGGGAGAGAGCATCCTCCCGTCCCTGTGCCCACTGGAGCTTGTGTGACACTATACTTCACCATGTCTTGGAAGGCCTGATACCAGGACTTACAGCAACTGGGTCCCCATCACCTGCTAGGAATCTCCCAAGTTGGAAACTGAAAAACCCGAGAGACCCAGAAAGTCATCCAAACCAGGGCGGTCCAAGAGTGCACATCCAAATATGTGGGTGTATGAATGACAAATGAGGGATGACTTACCAGAGGTGCAGAAGGGCGTACTGTAGCTGTTGGAGTCTTAAGGTCCTTTGTGGAGTTACTTCACCAGCCAGAGAAGAAAAGAGCAAAGAAAACCAAGCACAATGTCTCCCACCCGTATGGGTAGTGGTGGTCTGAACTTTCTTTCTGGGACCTTCTTGCCTCCCTAGGGAGTAGCCCTAGGCAGAGACCATCAGTTGTCCTCCAAGATCCAGTTCGGTCCATGGGGAAACTCAGAGACCTTGGCTAGAAGGAAGTAAAGAGTTAACCTTAGTCCCTCACCCTGTCGGGCCACAGCGATCTGATGTCTTTCTCTGGGGCCTTCCAGCACATTGAAGTATAGCATCAGTCAGAGTCTTCAGTTGCCACCAGGTTCCAACACAGTCCACAGATGGCCACCAGTTAGGAAATAAGAGAGAGAGAGAGAGATAAAATATTGATGGAACCTCCAAAAATGTTAGGTTATGAATAGGGTAAGGGTGAGATGGATAGAGAGGGAGAGACACAGGGAGGCACAACACCGCTGGAGCCAGCAAGCTGGAGGTGCATGCTGGCAACCCAGAGATATAAGTAAATGCAAAGAATTGCAACACAGAGAGTCAAGAGAAGAAAAGATTTATTTAAGAAAGCCTCATCCCCCACAGACAGGCAGCAGGCCTACACTCTAGGTGAGTGTGGCGCTGTAGTTCCCCAAAGCCCTGGCTTAAAACCTTTTCTTTGGAGATGTTGCAATCAGGTAGACGTGACTGCCATGACTTCCTTATCGACCATCTGTGAATGTCTTGGAGAACCTGTGACACAGAGACCCACTAATGTCCGCCTACATTATCATAGCCCCTAGAGAAGGGCGTGACAAGGATTCTAATTCTCTTGCACCTTCCGGAATGACATTCCTTAGAGCTAATGGAAGGTGCACCTCCCCTTATCTCCTAGGAATTCCCAGTGGGTAGCTTTGGGGGATCCTTGACTTCCCTGTTGATAGTGTCCAATTTACTGGAAGATCGAATCCCTACCTACTCTCCCTCTTGAGCAGTCATAACTTTTGTAATTACAAGTTTCATGACTTTTACAATCCTTGCCCAATGCATGATATCTTAGGCCTTGTAAATTCCCTTTACCCTAGCCAAACTTGATTATCAGATATCTCTGATACCTGGCACCAAGAAGTCTGTTTCTGAAAAGGCAAAGTTGGTAAAGTTAATTTTACCTAAAGTGTGCATTTCTCCAAAAGCATAGCTTCTACTTTCTCATCATTGTATTAAGGTTTAGGAAGAAGATAAAAAAATGTGCTTCCCACTCTCAGTCTGTCCTTTCAGAAACCATCAAGAGAGCAGGGAGACAGCCCACAGACTGGGAAAAATATTTGTCATCTGTTTGTCTGACAAAGGCCTAACATCTAGGATCTACAAGGAACTCAAATGGGCCAAAAATGAAAAAAAAAAAAAACAGCCGCATGACAAAGTGAGCAAAAGATATGAATAGGTACTTCTCAAAAGAAGACATATGAGCAGCCAACAGATACATGAAAAAATGTTCAGCTTCACTAGTCATCAAAGTAATGCAAATTAAAACTACACTGAGATACCATCTAACTCCAGTCAGGATGGCCATCATCAGTAACTCAAATAACAACAAATGCTGGAGAAGATACAGCGAAAAGGGAACACATCTATACAGCTGGTAGGAGTGTAAACTAGTACAGCCTCTGTGAAAAACAAGACAATTCCTAAAAGATCTAAAAATTGACCTTCCATACTACCGCACAATCCCCCCATTGGGAGTATAGCTGGAAGAACTCAAATCACTCTATGAAAAAGATACCTGCACACATATGTTTATCGCAGCATTGTTCACAATAGCAAGAGAATGGAACTAACCAACCGTGCTGCCCATCAAAAGAAGACTGGATGAAAAAAAAATGTGTTACATATACATGATGGAATATTATGCAGCCATAATGAAGGACAAAATCATGAACTTCACAGCAACCTGGATGGTCTTAGAGTATGTAATACTGAGGATGTGTAACAGAAACAAAGAACTGAGTATCACATGTTCTTACTTATAAGCAGAGTTTGAATAATTTTCATAAGAAAAGGATTGGCAACAGTAGGAAATGGTCAGGGCAGGGGGGTGGAGTGGGATTGGCAGTAGTGGGAATCTTCCAGGGAAGGGGAGGAACACTTCATCAACAAAGGTTCTACATAAACATCTGTATACAAAACTATGAATTGTACCCCACATCTTTAAAATTAAAAAATTTTAAAAAAAGAAAATGTGTATTGTTATGTAGAATCTTCCAAGAATTTTCTATGTGACTAGTTTAGTTTTAGAAAGGCATTTTATTTATTTAGTAGTATTCCTTCAGTTATTGGAGGAGGAAGACAGAAGAATTGGCAAAAAAATGTTTCAATGATGCATTCAGAACAATGCTGAAAGTGTAACAAGTGCAGTTTAGAGACAAATACATTTAGATTTACTTTGTTTACAATAAACCATTGGAAGTCTTTAAACAAAGAGATAAGAATATCTGATTTATGTTTTAGAGCTATCATTTTTCCAGCTGGAGTATAGGGCACAGAACACAGGACATTAGGATCTTCTGGAAGGTGAGAGATAATGAATAACTTGAATAAGGTGGTAGCAGTGAAGATGGTGAGAAGTGCCTAGACTCCTGTCACATTTTAAAGATGACAGCTGGACTTAACAAGAGATTGAAAGTTGAGATTTAGTAAAGAGTTATCATTCCAAACCACTGCATATAATGTAATTTGCTGAAATTTCAAACTCTGTGGTAGCAATCGGGGTGGAAGGGAGTGTTTTTGCCAATTGGATGCCTGACAGAAATATAAGTGGCAGTAGCGAGTATATAGTTAAATATGAGCTTAGTGCCCACAGCAAAATGTCCAGGTTAGAGTTACAAATCGGAGGATTGGTAACACATAGGTAATATTTATATCCCTAGAATAAGCTGAAATTATCTGAAAAGGAGCATAGAGGAAAAAAGAGAGAGAGAGAGAGAGTGAGAGAGAGAGAGAGAGCTTAAAGGAGCCTAGCTCTGGGCCATTATGACCCGGTGAGATAGTCTTAAAAAGCCTGTTAAAGTAGAAAGACATAGAAAAGTATTGTGGGGGTGTTGGGTGAGCCTAGAGAAAAGGATTTTTTGGATTTTTTGTTTGTTTGTTTTCCTCTGATTGATATAAAGCCTTTTGTTTTTATGATAGTGGGATAAGGAAAATTTGATGACTCAGGAAAAAAAAAAGATAAATTCAGGAATAATGAATGCCCTTGAGAAGTAGTGAGAAAAGATTCAAAGAATAAAAGGAGGAACTGTTTTATTTAATAAGAATGAAAAGGAAGAGGAAGAGAAAAAAGAAGGAGTGGAAGAAGAAAAAAAAAGGAGAAGAAAAAGAGAAGAAGAAGAAGGAGGAGAAGGAGGTGATGGAGGGAGAGAGGATACGGAGAAGGAAAAGGAGGAAGAAGGGGGGAGGAGGTGGAGAAGGAGGTGGAGAAAAGTAAATGTCTTTCTTCTTTAGAATTTAGTGTCAGATCATAAATTATTCTTTCTTGATTGAATCTACTTTTTAATTGTGGTTAAGTGATGTGCAGAGAGGGAGAAGAAATGTTTTAGAGATGAAAGAAAACAGGAGAAGGAATGAGAATATTGTTTCTGTAAGTGTGAAAATGAATTAACAGAGAAGGTAATGGAATAGTCTGGCTGCAGCATAGCTTTGCTGAGGGAAGGAGAGAATAGAAAAGAGGAGGAAAGGGGAGAGAGGAGAGAGGGGAGGGAAGGGAAAGAGATGGGAAGAAAGAGGGGAGGGGAGGGGAGGAGAGGGAAGAGGAATGGAGAGGTTAAAGGTACAGGCAAGAGAGTGACTGTAGTGTGAAACTGTGGGATCTAAACTGGACACATAAGAAAGTGAATCCCTGATAAGCTAATGGCTGGGCAAAGAATATTTGAATCCATGAATTAGATGTGGTAAGGAGGTCAGAACACAGAATATTTGAAATTGAGTTTTCTGAAATGATAGATTTGTTGGTGGTTCTAATGTTTAGAGTGTAAATGTGTGAGTTGGTTTCTAGGGGAGGATGGAGGAAAAAGGAGAAAAGGTGTTGAGAGGAAAAGCACATTTCTTTCAATGTTATTGTCACCAAGAATGGTGGCAGAAGCTGTAGTGAGGAGAAAGAGGATTATCCAGGAGTCTTCAATGGTTACAGATTAGTTGTACAAGGAGGGATATTGAGAAGTGAGGTCTAATGATGTGTATGGCATCGGAAGTGACAATTCTGAAGAAAAGTAATACAGAGTAAGAAACTCAGCTCTCATTTCTCCAATCTAATTTCTATGTAATTCTTTGCATCTGTTGCATGGCACAGGACCACAAATCTGATCTAACAAATCACTCTGTTCTATAAGCGTTCAAGAGTGTCAGGGAGAGGACCTATTGTGAAATATCTAGAAAGGTCAATCTAAACTTTTTATACAAGTCTCTCTATTCAGTTGAAGCTTCTGCCATGTAAAGAGAAATACAAATGACTTTAAAGCACCCCAATATGCCTAATTTTTGAATATTGTTCTTGTTCTATTGTCTTTCCATAATATTTTCAGTTTTTCAATTCTTACCTTCTTCAAATGACCCATAATTCTGTGTACACCATAGCCACAGTCTTTGGCCATCAATATTTCATAAAAAATTCTCTTTAACCTCTAAAGTGTATAAATTATACTAGGGCAGTTCAATAGCAGTACAAAGAAGATTATAAACTAATGTCAGATGATGATGGACAAAGTTTTTGTGGAGTAGGATTTCAAATAAGTGAAATAAAAATCACCAAACAACTTTATAAAATGAGCAATTTTCACATCCTTTTTATTTTCCATATTTACTTTAAGATTCAGAAATTGTCCTGAGAAATATGTGATGTATAATTGTAAAAACAACTTTCACCCTTTTAACACTTACTATGTGGAGGCATTAGCTGAGGTGCTGGGCACATATCACACTACTTAATTCTTACAATAGGCCCTGAAGGCATACAAGGAGTTTATTCTAAATATGTCTGATTAAAAGCTCAATTTTAAAGCTAAAATTATTTTTATAAGTCAGCTTAGTTAAAACTTGCAGTTTTGCTAAGAATAGACACTAGGGGCACCTGTTCAAATATGCAGAATTGAGTAATTGAACTGCTAATAAAAATTAGATTTTTTTGCTTCCTACATAAGTACTCTTGAGAATGTACAATAAATTTAACAAAATTCTCTTTCATTTTATATTGAAACAAATTAAACTATTGACTGGCATTTATTTTGAACACATTTTTGCCAGCAGTTTTATATGTATAGTATTCTAGGGAAAAAAAATCTTAAGAACTCAACATTGAAAATGGAAATGAGACCTTTGAACAAAAATCCTTCAATTCCTTATTTATTTTGTCAGCTGAAAATTATAAATATCTAGAATATTACTGTTTATTTTGCTATTTTAATGGTAAGGTAAAAAAAGCACAAAATGATACTTTAGAACAAGAGGGACTTTTCTTAGCACACAATACAAAAGAACATTATTTCTGTGTATGCATGTGGATTTATAAATATACCTGTAAATATAAAATTAAAGAATAGCAGGGAAGTTTTAAATTTAAGCATTTTAAGTGGATTCTCTAAGCTCACTTCCAAGTCAAACACTTCATGAATCTGTGGCATTAATTGAAAGTTCATGAAATTAATTCTCAAATATATAAAACACAAAGAGAGAAGTGTGTACGTGCATCTCTAAAGCTCAAAAAATAAGAGCCTTAAAATGTCAGTCGAGGGAGTATATATGAATAATAAAGTATAAAATTGCCGATTGCACATTACTATACCGTATCTTGTACAAGTTATGTGAATTCAATCATTAAAAATGTGTGTACACGTACACATGAAAATATAATTGAACCATATAACATTGCTATTTAGTAGGTCAAAACCAGTCAAATATCGAGAATTTGATGTGGATCAATCCAGTAGTGGTGACTGTTGCTGGGTGTTGCAATTGCAAAAAATTGTAATTTACTCTATATAAAAGATCTTTAAGGAACATGTATTCTTTTAATCATCAGCAACAAGTAAAATATAATGAAAAGCACGAAAAATCAGGGAAATTGACTTTTACATAGGAGGAGCCTCCTGGAACATGTAAGAAGAGACTACAAAGAAAGAAATAGTAAATATTTAAAAAACAAAACAAAGCGAAACAAAATATCATTTTAAATGGGACTTCCTCTGTTGTTGTAGTGTTAGATTTGGGATAATCGTGAATGACAAAGTCTTAAGAAACTTCAAGAGATTGCTCATTCAGAACAGCAGGGCAGGGAACCCTTGCCTCTTTAAATATTGGTTTTCATACACTACACACATCTTGAACAATTTTTGGATATAATTTCCACTGAACGTAGAGAACAAAATACGTTATTATGATTGTAAATGTTCTTGTTCCCTTCTAATGACTGTGGGGAGTATAAGGTTCTAGATAACTGTGCTCCTTTTCCTCCTTATAGAAAAAAAAACCTAAGGTAGGTGTGACATTGCCATACATGTAGATTTATAACCATCAGAATTTTTTTTTTTAGTTGAGCAAGACTCCAAGGGATGTAAACCGTTTACCTTGTTGGAAATCTCTACTTGCAATTTCTATTAAACTATCAGCTGGATACTTAAAATTTTAATGCTGAGCTTCAAGATGGTTGCCTATAATCATCTGGTACTTGTCTTCTACATAAATAACCAAAATAGTGAGTAGATCATCACACTTAGAGTATGCATTCTAAGAGAGAACACAATAATTCAACAGAGAAATGACAGAAAACACCCAAAGAAAGGAAGAAGAAGAAAGCATGGAAACCTGTTCAGTTGGTGTCAGCAGAAAGCCTGGAAAGTGTCCCCAGTGGGAGGATAGAGTAAATGAGAGTTCCCCAGTAGTCCACATTTTCCTCACAGACTCCTGTAATACTAGCTATGGGAGAACCACTGTACACTCATATGCACAGAAAGTTGCCTGAAGACCACGTGATGGCAATGCTCCATCATGCTGGGTCCCACACCTCCCCACTCATGTTCTAAACATCTGCAGCATGGTCCCATTTTGAAAACCTACGCCTCAAAAGACTGTATCTTGCTCTGGGACCAAAAGCCTCTGCATTTCCAACTTCCTGAAATCCCACTGACATCTCCACATCTCCACCCACATCCACTGCCACTGTTGACTGCTGCCACCATGGCTAAAGTATGAGCTATTGGCAGTGATTCCACCTCCCCGGCAATGAGGATTTCATATGTTTACAAATGCCCTAAAGACAGGTTATAGACAGTGCCCACAGACACCACCTGGAGCTGAAATCTTTCCTCCTCGGGTGCCTGTCTGTGATTGCTGGCACTGAAAGCAACTCCATATTTCCCAGCAACAGGGTGACAATGTAACTATTGCCCTCACTCGAGCATTCTGCCAGGTTCCTGAGGTCATTCCACTGCTTCCTACAACAGCCAGTACCTACATGCACTACAAAAAGGCCTGAAGACAGGAACCCTGGCCAAGCTCCGTCCTCTGAGGACCCATGCATACATCTAGGGTCTTGGGGATTATCCAATTTTGTCTACTACCAGGGTACCTGAATAAACCTTCTGGGGGCCTGAAATTGAGCCCACCAAACCAGTTACTACCAACACAGCTGGCACCCACCCATACACATCATCCATAGACCTGAAGCTAGCCTGCCCAAGCTGTTGTAGCCAACACAGCATGGACTACTTAGGAGCAAGAACATTGTCCCACCACTGCTACTGCCATCATCTATGGCACACATAGTGGCCCAGAGCCCAGGGATCCATCCACCTGCCTAGCCCACAAATGCAACTGCTGCATGTGAGTACTGGCCCACCTGGAACTGATAACATCAGTGCCAGGGCATGCTGCCCTTGAACTCAGTTCTCCACTGTCACTACTGGAGCCTGAAGACTGGCCTATCAGGCATACCAGTTCCCATAAAAACTTTACCACAGCCTCTGCTAACAACCAGACTCTAAGTTTGGTTGTTAGTTTCAAACTTTAAGCCACAGACACCAATGATACTATTTATATCTGAAGAAATTATACAGAGACAGTACTACTGCACACACCCAGAATCAAAGGCAAAGTGCCCAACCCAGCCAACAACACAGATACATAGATACATAGGAAAAAGTCCTCCCCTATGAAAACAAATCCAGAAAAAAAAAAATGAAAGAAGAGACTGTTGCACCAGATACACTGATATCAACATAAAAACACAAGAAACCTGAAAAATCAAAGGTAAATGATATCTCTAGAGGTACAACACATTAATTCTCCATCAACAGATGCCAAAACAAAATAATAATAAATTTATAACATCTCAGAAAAATAATTCACATGATGATATTAAAGTAACTCAGTGAGACATAAGAAGACACAGATAAACAATAAAAAGAAATCAGAAAAACATTTCAGAATGTGAATGAGCAATTTACTTTTGCTCATTCACATTCTGAAATGTTATATATATATATATATCTCCAAACAGAAATCCTGGAAATAAATAATTCATCAAATAAAATTTAAAAATGCATCTGAAAAACCTCAACAATAGTCTAGATCAAGCAGAAATAAAAAAATTCAGGATTTAAAGACAGATTTTTAGTAATAGCCTAATCTTACAAATATTTTTTTAAAAAATGAACAGAGCAGCCGGGCTCGGTGGCTCAGCGTGTAATCCCGCGCCTTTGGGAGGCTGAGGTGAGTGGATTGCCTAAGCCCGCAGGTTCGAGACCCGCCTGGGCAGCGAGACCTCATCTCTACAATAAATCAAAAACTCAGCCTGGCGTGGTAGTGCATGCCTGTAATTCCAGCTACTCGGAAGGCTGAGGCGGAAGGATCGCCGGAGCCCAGCAGGTTGAGGCTGTGGTGGCCGGGAGCGGCCACTGCACTCCAGTCTGGGCGACAGAGTGAGACTCCAACTCAAAAAAAAAGAAAAGAAAAAAATGAACAGAGCCTAAATGACATTTAAGACAACGTAAAGTGACTACATATTTAAATTTTTGGAGCCCCAGAGGGCAAAAAAGAGAACTTCCATAGAATAATAAGAGATTTTGGCATCCTGATACAGGAAGATCAGGTATTTGAAACAGATACAATTCCAAAATATCTTCTGCAAATCACATTAAGTTATCAAAAGTCATATGCAGAGGGAATTCTAAAAAGAGCAAGAGTAAAGCGTCTAGTCACTTATAAGGGAATCTTCATTGGAATAACAGTGGATTTCTCAGCAGAAACTTTACAGGCCAAGAAAGAATAGGATAATAAACACAAAATTCTGAAATAAAAAAATCCTTACATATCAATAATAATGTATTAAACTGTAAATGTATTAAACTATTCACTTATAAGTGATAGACTTACTGAATGGGTTTTATAAATGACCCAATTATGCGCTGCCTACCAGAAGCAACTCTGTAAAAACAAATATAGACTAAGAGTACAGGAATGGAAAAGAAAATCAGCGAACCCGAAAACTGAAAACAAACAGGAGTAGGTATACTTATATACGAGAAAGCAGATTTTAAGTCAAAAGTAGTAAAAAGAGACAAAGAAGCTAATTACAAGTAAATAGATCAATTCAGCAAGAGGGTATAGTAATTCTAAAAATAGATGTATTCAACTCTAGAGTTCCCAAGTACATAAAGCAAATGTTATTAGATTTAGAGGTAGAAATAGACTTAAATACAATAATCGTTGGGGATTTCAATACACAGCTCTCAGCATTAGACAGATTATCTAGATAGAAAATTAATGAAGAAACAGTTAAACTGCACTTTAGACTAAATGACCCCATAAGACATTTATAGAACATTCAACAGCTTCTGAATGCACATTCTTCTCATCAGCAAACAAAACATATGTTATGTCACAAAATAAGTCCAACAAATTTTAAAAGATCAAAATTATATCAAATATTTTCTCAGAGTACAACAGAATGAAACTAGAAGTTAATAACAAGAGGAACATTTAAAATTAAAAGCTCATAGAAATTAAGCCATATAATGCCTAGTGATCAAGAAAGAAACTAAATAGAAAATTTTTTTTACATTATTGAAACAAGTAAAAATAGAAACACATCATACCAAAACCTATGGAATGAAACAAAAACAATGTTAGAATAGAATTGAGATTCCAGAAGCAAAACCTCAGTTTCTCAACCAACTCATCTTCAACAAAGCCTCCACCACCAACCACTGGGGAGAGGAGAACCTATTAAGTAAATGGTGCTGGGAAAACTGGCTGACCACATGCAGAAGATTGAAACAGGACCCTTACTTATCCTCACATATAAAAATCAACTCTAAATGGATCAGAGACCAAAATGTAAAACCTCAAACTATAAGAACATTAGAAAATGCAGGAGACACTCTTATGGAAATTGGAACTGGCAACCAATTCCTGATCAAAACCCCAAATGCCCATGCCATAAGAGATAAGATAGACAAGTAGGAACTTATCAAACTGACAAGCTTCTGCAAAGCCAAAGAAACCATCAAGGCAGCAGGGAGACAGTCCACAGACTGGGAAAAAAATATTTACCAACTCTATGTCTGACAAAGGTCTAATATCTAGGATCTACAAGGAACTCAAATATGCTGAAAAGAAAAAAAACAAACAGCCCCATTACAAAGTGAGCAAAAGATATGAATAGATAGTTCTCAAAAGAAGACATACAAGCAGCCAACAGATACATGAAAAAATGTTCAGCCTCACTAGTCATCAAAGAAATGCAAGTTAAAACTACACTGAGATATCACTAACTCCAGTCAGAACGCCATCATCAATAACAAAAAATAACATGCAGGAGAGGATATGGCGAAAAGGGAATACTTCTACACTGTTGGTAGGAATATAAACTAGTACAGCCTCTGTCGAAAACAACACAGCAATTCTTAAGAGTCCTAAAAATCGACCTTCCATATGACCCCGCAATCCCCCTACTGGGGGATTCTACCCAGAAGAACTCAAATCACTGTATATAAACGATACCTGCACACATATGTTTATCACAGCATTATTCACAATACCAAGAACATGAAACCAACCGTGCTGCCTGTCAAAAGAGGACTGGATAAAAAAATGTGGTACATATATGCAATGGAATATTACGCAGTCATAAAGAAGAACAAAATCATGAACTTCATAGCAACCTGGATGGACTTAGAGTATAATACTAAGTGATCTTTCACAGCAACAAAGAACCGAGTATCACATGTTCTCACTCATAAGTGGACCTTGAACAACTATCGTAATACTATAAGAAAAGGATTGACAGTAATGGGAAACTGTGGGGGCATGGAGGAGGGCAGGGAGGTGGAATTGGCAGTAGTGGGAAACTGCCAGAGGAATGGGGAGGGCACATCTTATCAACAAGGGTAACTACACAGTGAATATTTGTTTACCTAACCCTGAATCGTAACCCACAATTTTAAAATTAAAAAAGAAAGATGTTTATAGTCATAAACTCCTGCAGCAGAAAAGTAAATATATTTCAAATAAACAATCTAACAATACGCCTCAAGGAGCTAATTAAGAAACAACAAACCAAATCTAAAATTAGTAGAAAGAAATAATAAAGATCAGAGCAATAAAATAGAATAAATAAAATAAAATAGACTAAAAAATACAAAAAATAAACAAAATTAAAACATATTTTGAAAAGGTAAACAAAATTAATAAATTGTTATCTAGAATAACCAAGAAAAAAAAGAAAGAACCAAATGCACAAAATCAGAAACTTATATAAGAGTAGACATTTAAAATGATTCTAGATATACAAAAGATTATCAGAGATTATTATAAAAAACAAAACAGAAAAGAAATAGAAATTTCTGGACACATGCAACTTACCAAATTTAATCAGGAATAAACAAAAATACAAAGTCTGAACATCTCAAAAAATGCATAATGAGAATGAATCAGTTATTAAAAGTCTCCCAACAAAGAAAAGCCCAGAACAGGATGGCTTCACTGCTGAATTCTACAAAACTTGCAACAAAAAACTTACAAGACCAGTTATTTTCAAACTATTTTCAAAACAATTGAAGAGTAAAGAATGCTCTCTAATTAACTCAATGAGGCTAGCATTATCCTGATACTGAATCCAGCCAATGATGTAACAAACTCTAATATTGCAAGCCAATATTTCTGATGTACATAGGTGCAAAAATTATTAACAAAATACTTGCACCTGATTCAACAGCACATCAAAAAGATAATATGCCACAATCCATTTGGATTTATCCCAGGAATGCAGATATTTTCACATATGAAAATCAGTAATCATAATACATTACATCAACAATATGAAAAACTTAAACCATATGATTATCTCAATAGATACAGAAATAGCATTTGATAATATTCACTATCCCTTCATGATAAAATTAGGCATAGATGGAACAGACTTCAACATAATAAAGGTCCTATATGACAAATCCACACAGCTAACATTATACTGACCGGGGGAATGTCGAAAGTCTTTCCTTTAGGACGTGGAACAAGACAAGGATACCCACTTTTCCTACTTGTATTCCAACATATTATTGGACCTTCTATCTAGGACAATCAGGTAATAGGAGGGGAAAAAAGACATCCATGTTGAGAAAAAAAAGAAGTCTAATTATTCCTTTCTGCAGACAACATGAAATTTTACCTAAACTATCTAATAATTCCACCAAAAACCCTTATAAGTGATAAATGATAAATTCAGCAAATTTGCAGGATAAAAATTCAATATACTAAGACCAGTAGTATTTCTATACAGCAGTAATAAACTAGGTAAGAAGGAAATCAAGAAGGAAGTTCCATTTACAATAGCTACAAAAAATATACAGTACCTAGGAGTAAATGTAACCAAGAAGGTGAAAGACCTGTACAATAAAAAAAAGCTATAAAACACTGATGAAAGAAATTGAAGAGTACATAAGCAAATGAAAAGACATTAAGCCAGCTCGGTGGCTCAGCCTGTAATCCTGCGCCTTTGGGAGGCTGAGGTGAGTGGATTGTCTGAGCCCGCGGGTTCGAGACCCGCCTGGGCAGCGAGACCTCATCTCTACAATAAATAAAAAAATCAGCCGGGTGTGGTAGCACACGCCTGTAATTCCGGCTACTGGGAAGGCTGAGGCGGAAGGATCGCCAGAGCCCAGCAGGTCGAGGCTACGGTGGCTGGGAGCGGCGACTGCACTCCAGTCTGGGTGACAGAGTGAGACTCCAACTCAAAAAAAAAAAAAAAGAAGAAAAGAAAAGACATTATATGCTCATAGACTGAAATAATTAATATTGATAAAATTGCTACAAGACTCAAAGCAAGCTATAGATTCAATGTAAACGCTATCAAAATACCAATATAATTTTTAACAGAAAAAGCCCAGATTCATATGGTGCCTAAAAGATCTCTAATAGTCAAATAAATTCTGTGCAAAAAGAATAAAGCTGGAGACAACACATTACTTGGAACAGGATAAATAATTCAGAAATAAATCTACATATGGACAACTAATTGATTTTCAACAAAGGATCAAGAACATACAGTGGGAAAGGGACAACCTTTTCACTAAATGGTGCTGGGAAAGTTAAATATCCATATGCAAAATAATGAAAGTCTATCCTCATCTCTTATCATATATAAAAATATAACTCAAAATGGATTATAGACTTAAATGTGAAATTTGAAATTATAAAACTGCTAGAAGAAAATATATGGGAAACACTACAAGACATTGGTCTAGGCAATAATTTTATGACTAAGATATCAAAAGTGCAGGAAAAAATACACAAATGACATCATATTAAATAAAGAATGTTCCATATAGTAAAGTAGACAATCAACAGAATGAAGAGACAACCTGTTAAATGAGAGAAAATATTTTTCAAGCTCTTCATTTGACAAGGGATTAATACCTAGAATGTATAAAGAACTCAAACAATTCAACATTTATATATGTGTATATGTGTATATATACACACACACAAGCATATATATTTTAAAAGTGGTCAAAGAACAAAATTAGACATTTATCAAAAGAAGAGATGAAAATGACCAATAGGTGTATGAAAAAATGCTCAACATCACTACCTATCAGGGAAATGCAAGTCAAACCAAAATGAGATATCACCTCACCCCTGTTAGAATGGTTATAATCAAGTGTGTGTGTGGGGTTGGGGGGAAGATGGATGCTGGTGAAGATCTGGAGAAAAGGGAACTCTTAAACACTGTTGGTTGGAATGTAAAATAGTATGGCTTCTATGGAAAACAGTTTAGTGGTTTCTCAAGACACAAAAATAGAACTAACATACCCTGTAGCGATTCTACTGTAGCAAAGGGGTTCCTGCTATATACTTCATGCTTACTGCAACACTATTCATAATTGTAAATATGTGGAATTAACCTAAGTGTCCACCAATGGCAAATGGATAAGAAAAAGTATGCTATATATGAGGGGATACCTCCACAAATGAAATTTATTTATCAAAATTGTATATTTATTCTTAAATGTTTAAACTTCAGTCACCTTCAAAGTACTCTTCGTTTGATGCAATACACCTATCAAGATACTTTTTCCACTGCTTAAAAGTTTTGAACTCGTCAATTTTGATGCCTTTTATTGCTTCTATCATTTTTTGTTTCAACTCTTTCACATAGACAAAATGTTTCCCTCTGAGGACTTTTTTCATCTGGAGAAACAAGCAAAAAAAAGTCACTCAGGGTGAGATCAGGTGAATAGGGAGGATGAGACATGGGTGTCATGTAGTTTTTGGTCAAAAACTGCTGAATACTCAGCATCATGTGGGCAAGTGTGCTCATAAATTACTCAACATGAAATGGGCAAACACAATGAGAGAATTTTCCGCCTACAAAAGAAAATTCACAGAAGCTGAATGCAGCCTCTCACAGCAATGTCAGCTGGTACACTGATGCCAATGTGTTCCTAGAACACTCATACAGCAGAGGAAGCCTGCACTACAAGTGCCTACCTTTCAAAAGAGAATTCCAGTTTGGGGGGATCCCCCTTGAATACTCAGTGAAATACTTGTCAGTCACATGCACACAAAATGAAATCGTGTCATTTACAGCAATATAGGTGAAACTGGAGGTCACTGTGTTAAATAAAATAAGCCAGACACAGAAAAATAAATATTGCATGTTTTCATTCACATGCAGGAGCTAAAAATTTGATCTCATGGAGGGTGAGAGTAGAATGACGGAGACCAAAGACTGGAAAGAGTATGCAGGTCAGGGGGATGAAGACAAGTTGGTTAATAGGTACAAACACAGAGTTAGACAGAAATACAAGTTCTACTGCTAGACATAGAGTAGGGCAACTAGAGTTAACAACAATGTATTGTATATTTAGAATAACTAGAAAAGAGGACTTGAAATGTTCCCAATGCAAATGATAAATACTCAAGGTGCTGGATCCACTAAATTCCCTGCCTTTATCGTCGCCTCTTCTATGCATGTAATAGGATATTACATGTTGCCCGTAAACATGTACAAATATTATGTAGCAATAATAGACTAAACACTGCAGTTCTCATTGCCTAGGCATTTGACAATCTATCCCACATAACCTTTCTGGGTCAGGGTTCCATCGTCATTTCAGAAGTTCCCCTTAAAAGAAGGGCCTAAAAAGGCAGTGCCAAACCTTGTTTCTCTGATATAGACATCACTGGTCCCTAGGACACATTCACCCTTACCCCAAAAGTTGGGAGCAGTGCAAAGGTGGCTCCCTCTCTCTGTTTGGCTAATGCAGAGAGGGAGCAACCTCCTGCCTTTATTTATTTATTTAGAGTCTAGATCTTACTCTGTCACCCAGACTGAAGTACAGTGACATGATCATGGCTCACCGCTGCCTTGACCTTCTGGGATCAGGCGATCCACTCATCTCAGCCTCCCTAGTATCTGGGACTGCAGGCACACATCACCAAACCTGGCTATTTCTTTCTTTTTAAATTTTTGTTGAGTTGGAATCTCATTCTGTCGCCCAGGCTGGAGTGCAGTGGCACACACACAGCCACCACAGCTTTGATCTGCTGGGCTCAGGGGATCCTTCTGCCTCAGTCTTCCAAGTAGCCGAAACTACAGGCACATGCCACCATCCCTGGCTAATTTTTTCATTTATTGTAGAGATGAGGTCTTGACAAATAACCAGGCTGGTCTCAAAACCCTGGGTTCAGGCAATCCTCTCGCTTCTGCCCCCCAAAGTGCCAGGATTATACCCAGCCCCAGCTATTTCTCTCTCTCAATCTGTCTCTCTCTTTTTTTTTGTTTTGTAGAGAAGTGGTCTTACTATGTTGCCCAGGTTTGTCTAGAACTCCTAGACTCAGGTAATCCTCATGCCTTGGTCTCCCAAAATTCTGGGATTATAAGCACGAGCCACTATGCTAGGTCTCCTACCTTTATAATTCACAAGCTGAAGTCCATTGGTTTATTATGTCTCCCAAACTCTATGTGATTCCTACTTTCCACAAGGTTCTTGAAGCCCTCCTTGTAAGGCTTGAGAGGAGGAGAAAGCACTCTTTACCTCTCCTCCCCAAGATCAAAGGGAAGCCCCTCAGTCCTTTGAAATTCTCCTGAAAAATGTTGTAAGAAGGGCTGCAGATTCAGATTTTGCAACCCACTTGGCAGATTCAGATTTTGTTACCCACTTGGTAATCCTTCCACAGTAGAACAGCGCTCCCCTTAAGAATATGAGGCACCCTGTAGTTCCAGCTACTTGGAAGGCTGAGGCAGAAGGATCGCCAGAGCCCAGCAGGTTGAAGCTGCACTGGCTGTGAGCATAAACTGCACTCCACCCTGGGGAGAGAGTAAGACTTCAACTCAAAAAAAAAAAAAAAAAAAGAATACGGGGCATTTGAAACAAATGTTTTATTTTTGCCCTTTGGAGTCCTGGCCAAATCAATGACAAATAACCCATTTTCACTTATTATTACCATATAAATTTATAAAAGACGAACAAATGCTCTTTAGATTTCAATACTTTATCTCTTATTCATAATGATTTGTCATGCACGTCACAGACAACTGGGCCGTTGTCTGTGTAACGCTGTCATGTAACATTGTCATAACCTTACCTTAAAGATCAGAATTCTACATGAAGAAGGGTCTCTTCTGAGAGAACCTGGCACATTAAGACCCTGCAAGACAGCAGCTGCTGCAGATTTCTCTCAGTGTTCAGTTTTATGCCACAGTCACTTAAGTTAGCAGAGACTGATTATCCAGCAGTCGATGGGTCACTGTGGTTTTGAAACCCTGACAAAGTACTGGTATTTGTTTAAAGAAAATCCTGTCTTTACAGGTCTATAATTTTATCCTGAGCAGACGCCTATGAAAAAAATATCTTAATGGTTATTATTTTTGAGAGAATTTATGTAACTGGAGGGAAAAAATGTTCTGTGAAGAGAAATATCCAAATTTGCTAATAGATAACTTCTGGAGATTTTTAAAATAAAAAAGATGAAATGGCAGAGTGTCACTAAGCATGGTAATTCAGAACAGACTAAAAATAAAAATACAAATGGTTGAAAATAAGGGCAATAATATTAGATAATACCATGATTACGATGATATCATTGCACATATTTATGGTTGGATAAATCCATCTAATTATTCTGACTTCATCTTTTCTTGGCACGCAATAATTTCTGCCAATTTACAGAAAATCTGGTAACTACACAAGCAAAAAGTAACAGCTAAGAAAGTTGAAACAGAAAATCAATATTAGGCAGCAAAGCTTGGATTCTTGACATTAAATCCTGTAGCTATTAACTTTGCACAATTCTGGCAACTCCTGTGACCTCACCAGTGCATTCTAGGGTAAGTCAGTAATTATTTCTACTAACAATTATTGGTGGATTGATTGTTACTCAGTCCAAGGTTAAAAAGAAAGGGCAGTTATGCAAAGAAGCTCTAAAAATAGGAGTCCTTTAATAAGCGTCTACTGTAAGCGAGTAATGATGTTCTGAGTTTGAAATATTGGGTAGAGGGGTGATATAGTACATATTTCCAGTACTCAAAAAAAACCTATATAGCACTTTACTGGGGGAGAAACAGAGGTGTACACACATAATCCCAAATAATATAAAAGGGACAGTTTTGCTACAGGGCTATTGTAGGAAAGTAACTGTCAATCCTGGTATGAATATGGACATATTTTAAAGCCACATTCTAGAGTCTCAGTGAAAATTAGAGAGTTCTGGCTATAAATGTTTATAACAGTAATGAAGCCATACTAAGCAGATTGAAGTCCAGAGAATCTGGGCATAGGAATACTGCCCCAAGCCATTCATATGGGCTTCGTTACTTCATCCGTCTAACTGAGTTGCAAAGATTAAGAACTCTTCATTTGGTTTGTTCATCCCAAGTCAAGAAACTCTATTTAGCCAAATAAGAAATGGTCTAAGTTAAAAAAATAATTTATATATGTATGAACGAATATATATATGCATACATATATATATATTACATGTACATAATATGCAAACAGTTTTGACGTTCAACAGATCTGTTTGATGTACTTTATGTCTTTAGGCATGCCACTTAACCTCTCAGTCTCTATGTATTTATCACTAAAATGGGCTGTTATAAGAATGCATAAAACATTTCTAAAGCACCTACTACAGCGCATTACACATAGTAAGAACTCTGTATTTGATACTCAAAATGAAAATAAAAAGAGCACGCCAAGTTATGTTTTATCCCAAATTTAATACGTATACTGATATAATCACTCATAAATATTCATTGAGTGCTCATTATTGCTAAACACTCTTTTAGGTATTAAAGATTCAGAGATGATAATCTGACAAAGTTCTTAAGGGGTTTACGTATTAGTTGGGGAAAACATTACAGCAACAAATAAATAAGAACATGGCATAAAAAATGCAACAAATTTTATATGGCTGGGCATGACATAAATATTAAACAAATTATGAGTACATTAAGCCATAAGTACTGAATAAGTCTAGAATCAATTGAAAATTCCTCTTCAGTAGCATATTTAAAACCCTTAGGGATAAGAGATTGCAAATTAAGTTTATGTGTCGATGGTCAAAATTTCTTTCTTCTCTTTTTGTGGTTCTTGTTCTTATTCTCCACTTGAAAGTTCTAATTTTTCACATTATGTACCATTTCTCATTTCCTATTGTTAGACAAAAGAGCTTAATTATCTTGGACTCTGCTTGAATCTCAGACTGTAATCCCATCTACTCGGAAGGCCAGGATCGCTTGAGCCTAGGAATTCAAGTCCAGCCTGAGTAACATAGCAAGAACCTGTCTCACAAACAAAATATATGAATAAATAAATAATTAAGTTTCTGCCAATATTATATTAATTCTAATATTATGCTCCCATTAATCTGTCTCTTTATGTTCCCAATTACTTTTGTTAAAATTTGTGCAATGGGAGTACACCCTCTCTGGCAAAACACTTTTTTAAAAACATCTTTGGAAACCGTGGTAAGGGAAGCTTCTTAGATATCCTTTTATTTTTTAAGAAAAATAAAATGCATATTCTAGTTGAATGTAAATCAGTATTAACCTAAGATAGATCAAAAAGTCTTTCATGCTCTTTGTTGCTTCAAATCTCACCCTAAACAACTCCCAGAGCCAGCTGTAGTGGCTGAATTTTAAAACAATGATCCGACAACAAAACCATACCTGGATGGGTATTTTCTATTTAAAAATCACATTTTCATTAAATATGAATGCAAATGCTTTCTCTGCGACCCTGATTAACATCTATGTTCTGGTTCCACATGTCAGAACATGATAGAAATCCATGGCACAAACATAAGACTACTTATTAATGCATGTTGATAACTTGTGTGAAATAATGTTTTGTCAAAACTGTCACCTATTAACCTGTATCAGAAAGGGATTAAATATAGTTCAGTGAATTTTGTGGTGTTTATATTTTTGAAAATATTAATCACTAAATTAGCAGAATTTAGAAATGTGATCAAGGTACCAGTTTTATTTCCATAGCCTTCTAGTCAATCTGCTTATCTGCAATTCAATCATTAATATGCCCTCCATAACAAACCATTATCTTTTTTAAAAAATTATACATTTATTTAACAATTACAAACATTAGAGGAAGTTCCACACTGTGACGTATATAAATGATTAACACCTCCGAAGATTTGTTCTCCAAATTAAGACAAAGTCACAAAATTGGCTTTGTGTTTAATTCACAATGATCAATTCAAAATGTGATCAATTCACAGTGATCAATTCAAGTGATTTATGGCCTGCAATTTGTTTAACAGTGCAGTTATTTGGGCCCTATGTTTCTACACTGAAGAATAAAATAACACATAAAGATAGAAAGAAAGATGTGTACTGAATTAATGGTAGATGGCTACAGCATATTACAGAAATGTTGAAATTCAGGAAGAATGATAAGATTGGACAATTGAAAGACAGTTAAATGGCCTGTCTAAGACACAGACCAGGCAGTAGATTCATATTCTTACTCACCCCCTTTGCAGTTTTTTCTACTTCAGAAGAATAATTATTCATACAGGTCACCAGGTGTTGTACAGGATTTGTTGCTTAGTGAGTTGACAAAATTGGTCCCAGTGCATTTGCAATAATGGATTCATTTTGCTTGACTGATCAGCATTATTGCCAGTGGATTCTCCGTGGCCTCAATTACCATGGTGCTCTCTTCATTAAGAAAATACGTCTCATTGGAAGCTTGGGAATTATCTATTTTTTCTTTAACCTCTTTCCTCCATTTTCTTTCTAAAGAATTAATTTGGACTCGAATCTCATTTAAATACTCTGTAGCAGCCCCCCAAGATAAATCCTAGGTAAAATAAAATGGGCATTCAAGGCTCTTTAATTTCCAGTTCCATGGAAATATTATTTTCTAAGGTGTACACAAATCCTTGCAAATTCTTCAGTTTTTCCATATTCTCTCCTCTGTCTGACTCTTCTCTCCTTAGTATATCCTTCAAGATCTAGCTCCATGTCACCCTCTAGGCAAAGCTGTTCAGGAATGGTCACCAGCTTTTCTCTATTCCCATAGTGTTTGCCAGTATTGTATGGTGTTTAACAGTTAAATGGGGACATTTGCCTCCAGTCCATCTTCCCCACAACTGTGAGCTGCTGAAACCTTGACAAGGTTATCTTCTGCTTCTTTGGATTCCCTGTACTTCATATGGTGTCTGGTTCTTCCCTGTGTTAAATTCTCCCTTTAACACTCCAAAGATAAATTCCTATCACCAGATAAGTCTCCCTATGTGTTTAGCCCCGCTGATTCATTTGTAACACACACACACACACACACACACACACACACACACACACACACACACACACACGCAGAAAGTTGACATGAGTAGAAAATATTCTGAATCTTGGGAAGGGGGTATGCTCTTCAGTCTTTATTTCAGTTGTGTGTTTGACAAAGATGCTGGTCTAGGCTTCAAGTCACGAAAGAGATTTTTCAAATATACATTTTCAAAGCAAAGTTTGGTGATCATGCCATAATGGGCTTTGGTTTTTATAATGAATATCACAAAGTGTTTAGTTGCTGCAGGTTTAGTGTCAATGTACTATATCCTGCCATTAATAAACATATTACATTTAAAACAATTGACAGAATATGGCACAGCAATAATAATAATTTGCACTCGTAGCTCAAGATTAATAGCTCAAAGCACTTCACAATGCGCTGTTTAATTTCTGCTCATTCCTATATGCTACTAATTTCATCCTCATTTATCCCGCAAATCATGTGAGTACATGACTTTCATTAAAATTATAAAAATAAACGAAATGCTTAATATGAAAAAGAATACATAATATTCTAAATTGTCTAGAGTACCTGGAGAGCTGGTGTCAGGAACAGAGAATATTATAAGTAATAGTTGTATTTTCTATAAGTCCTAGGATCAAGTGTGGGTGAGAGGAAGAAGGTTCTTCTGGATTCAACAATAAAATTTGAGTAACTGGATTTACCAGGGGTCTTGAGAGTCCATTTTCTGAGAACAATTAGAGACACTTTCGTATGAAAGAGAGGAGAAGCAACTGCTATAGCAACTTGCTTGAAACTCCGCCCCACAGGGTTGTAAGACCTGTCACTAAATCTCCATTTTCTGTTTGGGAATCTCTTGGTTAGGTTTCCTCTGTACCTGGGTTCTGACTGTATGTTCAGACTGTAAACCAGAATTTTTGGCCATGCTTATCTTGTTTGGTTCTCTTCCCTCAGAATCATATTCCTGCACCAGCTGTTGGACAAAATCTTAAAGAGAGTTGTTTCAAATACTTGTATCTAATTTTCTATTTGTTTTAAAGTGAGAAGGCAAGTTCAGTCCCTGCTTCTCCCTGCCCTTATAGGTGGATATCATTTATTTTAATTGATTTACATTTATTCAGGTGTTCACTCTTCTCATCTTAGGTCTGGCAAGCTAGGTTTTGCAAGGATTTTATTTTTTTTATCCAGATTGAAATTGTTAAATGTATTTGTGTATAATTTTTATTAATATCCTCTTATTCACTTTCTAACATCTGCAGGATCTGTTGTGATTTCCCCTTTCTCAGTCCAGATATTTATCATTGGCACTTTACTGTTGCTTGATCAGTAGGGTAAGAGCTTTATAAATTTTGATTCTGTTATTCCAATGTATCTTTTTTTTTTTTCGGTTTCAGAAATCTACAGCTAAACCCAAAGTCAGGGATGAGGGGAAGGAGAAAAGAAATGTGAATGAGTGTTTCTGAAGTGGCAATTCAGTCTCTCATGCTAAGGTGCATCTTGTTCTGATGCCCTGCATCCTGGAAATGTTTGTCACCTCCATTAATTTGTATCTGAGTACCTGTTGACCACATGATGGGCACTGCTCCATTTCTTCTTTTGTGTCACTGTCATTTTGGAATTATAGGGAAAGACTATAGCTCAGCTTGATGGAGGTGACAGCTGAGCTACAACTGAGCATTTTATGCCATTTCCAAAATCCATACAGGAAAGCTTTCTTGGGCATAAGGACCACACTGCTATCAATTCTGGGCTTTTTTTCTTTTCTCCTCAAAGCTCTTTCCCCCTGCCTGCCTCCCACGCTTTGATCCCAAACTTCCAGCAGTATTTCTTAAGCAAGACAATTAAGTTCTCTCCTTACCATGTCCTTTACAGGATATGTCTGCAAGACCAAAACTTTCTCAACCAAAAGTCCCATCAAAGCTCATCAAGATAGCAAGGAGACAGCATACTGAATGGGAAAACAAAATATTTGTCAACTATATATCTGACAAAGGCCTAGCATCTAGGATCTACAAAGAACTCAAATGCACTGAAAGGAAAAAAACAAACAGCCCCATTAAAAAGTGGGTAAAAGACATGAATAGACACTTCTCAAAAGAAGAGACATGGACAGTCAAAAAACACATTAAAAAGTGCTCAGCCTCACTCATCATGAGAAGAATACAAATTGAAACCACATTGAGATACCACCTAAACCCTGTAAAAATGGCTTCTACCACTGCTAGTGGGAATGCAAACTAGTGCAAACTCTTTGGAAGGCAGTGTGGTGATTTCTCAGAGAACTAGAAATTGACCTTCCATATGACCCAGCAATCTCCCTATTGGGAATATACCCCAAGGAACTCAAATCATTCTACAAAAGAGCTACCTGCACATGCAGGTTTGTAGAAGCTCTATTCACAATAGCAAAAACATGGAAATAACCATGCTGCCCATCAAGCTGGATTTAAAAAATGTGGTACATATACACAATGGAATATTATGCAGCAGTCATAAAGAAGGACAAACATATGGACTTCACAAAAACTTGGATGGATTTAGAGTCTATCATACTCAGTGATCCATCACAGAAACAAAGCACAGAGTACCATATGTTCTCACTCATAAGCAGACCTTGAACAGTTATCATAGTACTATAAGAAAGGGATTGGCAGAAGTGGGAAACTGCCAGAAGAGGGAGGGGCACATCTCATTAACAAGGGTACCTGCATAATGAACATTTGTATACCTAACCCTGAATTATACCCCATATCTTTAAAATGAAAATAATAAAAATAAGCTTTAAAAAAAAGCTCATCAAGTATTTTCTCAGAAGAAAGTCAATCTACTTCAGAAATATATAGTAGAGTTATACATTCACAAAGTTTATCCTAAATAGTATTTCATACCTTATACGACACAAGTGGGTCCTTACTCTCTCTCTCACTTAAAATCACTCAGTATCCATTTTTGACTCACATAGATACACACGTGAACATTGCCATATTCACAAAATGTATGCAAACCATATGTAGTGATTGTGTCAACATATTGATGAATATATATCTATGTTAATATTTGTCAGTAGAATGAATTTGGAAGAATATAATTATAATTTCAACAGCTATTTATTTAGCAGAATGGTAGTGTGGGAGGTGATGAGGGAAAAGGACACATATCATTTTTTTTCTTTAGTTCTTTTTCACTGAGTTTATAATGCTTTTATTTTTACTTAAAAATATATTTTAAAATCTGTGCCCATTCTATGTTCCATTGGTTTTTTTGGGGGGGGTGGGGGGTGGCTTCCAAGTTGAAAAAGAGAAATAACAGATAATTGAAATTTGTTTAAAGTACCATCCTATAAGAAATATTAGAGCCTCTTAAAAACCGGCTATACATTTTATCCATTAATATGCTTAAATTTTGAATTTTTAGGAAAGCATGGCAAAGTGTTTTGGAGGCAGAAAATAATGGTATTTTATCCCATGGGTCATATGAGGTCATACCTAGAAATGAAATACATTACTGAGCTAAGTTGCTTTTTCTTCTAAGCAGTTTGTTATTTGTAATCCTGTCATTTAATACAGATTTCAGCTAAGCTTCTCAGAGAGAAGAACCTGGAACCTCACAGACCATGAAGCTCTAAAACCCAATTTTATAATTATAAGGAGGATAGAAAAAGAGTCTGAACCTTGAATTCATAAAATTCTAGGTTAAACTTTCAACCTTACCATTTACTAATAATGTTCTGTTTTATGTTGCTGGAAGACTCTGTGTCCTCACCTGTGAAAAGTAGATGATCACCTTCCTCACTTTTGTGATATCACATAGAGACTACACCAGGTAAGGGTGAAATGAGGAGTTTCTCAGCCCTGTGCTGTTGTTCCAAGGAGTACCCTAAATGGAATCCTCTCCATTCTTTCCCTTTACTTTCAATTACCTACCTCGATTTACATCTTGTTTCCTATTTTCTATTTCTGGGGCCCACTACGATTGCTGTAGGAGGGCCCAAGAGAACTAATGAATTCTAATATCCAAAAACAGTCACAGGGAAAGCAAAAACCCTTGAGGCAGGCAATTCTCCTAACTTCGTTTAGTGTTCTCCTAATCTTTTGTCTATAGTTTTCGGGAAAGAATAATTTTGCAATAGACATTCAAATTGTGATTCTGTTTTAAGTACCTTAAATACGCACATAACTTGATGTTGCCCATGGGGCATTTCAACTTTCTCATTTTATTCTTCTCTTCTCTGTTATTTCATGTGAGCAGGTGGAATAGGTGTGGTCTCTTAGCTGTTTTTTTTTTTTTTTTAGTAAAATCATAATCACTGAGTTGGACTCTCTTCTACTGATAAGAATTATATTTGCTTCTTTCGCTATTAGAGAGAACACACTGATAATTTTGGTTGCTATATACTCTAATCGTAAAATTCTTTCTCAGACTTGACAGTATACATTTGTATATCTGTGTTCAGCAATCAAATTTACTAGATTTTAATGAGCTTGATCAAATTTATGGTACAAGACTACAAACAAATAATTATTATATAAGCAATTTCACTTTGTTACCATAGTAATAGAAAAGGAGATGCTCAGTTTGTGTTCAGTGTGGAAACTGAAAGTAAAAGGATTTAAACTGTCTATGCTTAAGAGAAGGGTGATATAGCTAATTTTCTATTCAAAGTCTTTAGATTCAAATTACCATGGCATTATTTGTATTAAGAAACTTTTTTGACGTTCTGAATAACTTCAATATGAGAATACAGAAGGTGAAAGTGTTGAGGCATTAGAAGTTGCGGGTGAGAGCAGCAAAATAGTCTATTTTGGGTCCAGACTAAAGGAGGGAAAACCTGAAAATAGAGAGAAATTAGTAAGAAACACACACCCCTATCCACTACCATTAGGCTCAGGTGATATTAGATTTATCTCTGTTCCTTGAAAACAACAATTATATTCTCAATCCACTTATTTCCTCTGCCTGAAACAGTCTTCCTCAAGATCGTTACCTGATGATTCTTTCCTATCCTTCGGATTTTAGTTCAAATGTCACCTACTCATAGAGACCATTTCTTGTACCTTATCTCAGTTTTCCCCTCTGCAAGCCCAGGATAATCTCTTGGGCATTATTTTCCTTTGTGTTGATCACTTGCCCTACTCACTAGAATGTAAGCTGTGTGACAGCATTGACTTGGTCTCATGTGCCACCATCTCCTTTCTCTTAACATAGTATCTGGCACCTTGGAGAGATTCAGGGATTATTCGTTGACAGATTAGTGCTATGTTCAGAAAATAGGGTATAGGAGATTTGACAGGTGGGCTAATTCTGAATAAGGAAAAGAGCAGCTGCTGAAGTAGAAGATAGGTGAGGACTGCTGTCATTGAAGAGGCCAAGGGTGGAAGTCTAGAGAATTTGATGGAGTCATGAAATGTTTAAGTCCACAAGATTTAGAATGCAAAAAAAGACAATAAACCCTGAATCTGGCTATGCAGCAACTGCTCTGTGTTTCAAAGGAAGGTGACACAGTGGAGAAAAACTGCAAATGTCACCATCTTCTGGCCTGTGGAACACAGAAAAATGATCAAGCTCTATTTGGGGCTTTAAAGGTCTCTCTAGATCCCAGAGAGAGCCAGTCCTTAATCAAGGCAGGAATAAAATATGAAAAAAAATGAGGGTAGAGAAGGATGTGTTTAAAATGAATGATTGATTCCAGATACACACTATTTTTGTTTTTGCTTTTTATTTTTCCCCCAGAATCTTTCAGTTTAATTCCATCATGGAGAGAATATATTTTCTTTAGTGACTGAGTTAGAGATAACATGGACATAGTGATGGAAGTGCAGAAATTAGCATTAACCATTCAATAAATGATGTTTTTGACTTTCTTTTTCTTCTTTCCCTCCCCATTTTGTATTTTAGATTTAGGGAGTACACATGCATGTTAGTTGCATGGGCATGTTGTGTAGTGGTGAGGATTGTATTTCAGGTAACCCATTTCCCAGATAGTAAACATTGTAATCAATAGGTAATTAACAAATTGATAATGATGGCTCTCATCAAGATCCAGCATGTGTGGCCTTTATTGGGTGTCATTTTCTTCTTGTTGAAAATGTTGACATTTTTATCATGATCTAGAACTGTTTTATCCAATATAGTCACATGTGGATATTTAAATTTCATTAGAAATTAGTTGACATTTTAAAAAGTTAATTTTAGTCACACTAGCTACATTTCAAGTACTCAGTAGCCACATGTGGGCTAATGGCTTTAATGTTGGGCAATGCAATATAGAATATTTCTATAATCTCAGATATTTCTGTTGAGGAGTACTGACACAAAACAAATAGAACCATGGGCTCTCTTTGACATTCGCTCATCATACTTTATGAATTTTGGCCTTCCAATCAGTTATGTACTATTTCTTTAAGACTTTGGAGAATTACATTAAAATACACATGTGGATTCATTACCTATGCTCCCTACAAACATGCCTGAACATCCGGTCACCTTTAGGTCAGAATTCACAACATGGCCTCTGTCTATTCTGAATTATAACAATATCCTAAAAACGAAAGTTGTTAAAATCCCAGTACACCTCAGGCCTATATCTTTGAGTTATGAAAGTGAGTAACAACTAATGATCTCTATGACCAAAAAAAATTGCTCTGATGTTGCACTTTAGAGAATCCAGACAACACTATATTCCTTAAGTGAGGAATATGAGTATGAAAGTCCAAACTGGAGGCAAATAGTTTATTCTAGCTTCTTTGGCTCCTGGTTTGATTATTTGTTATTCTTGATTTTGTAAAGTATCTTTTTAGAATTTTTTTTCTTGATTATCAATAGCATCACTTAACAGTATACTAACCTTTTCCTTGATTGCCTTCCTCTTTATAAATGTAGGTATTTAATATGTTTCCTTCCTTATCATTGCAATAATTATCCATTAGTATGCAATTAAAGCATTTAGGGATTATAGTCAATACACAAAATTTCTTTGTTTCCAGAGTATAACCAAACTTATTTTATTAACTTTCTTCTGACTTATTTATAAAGTTTATTTTTAACTTCACCCAACTCTAATATGCACCACATCACGTATATTGAAGGTAAATATTAAAAAAGGAATGTGATTTTTCTACATTAGTGAAAATATACACCTAAAATTTTTAAATAAGTAATGTGTTAACAACCCTGGAGTACATCAGCTTGGAAATTGAAAGAAAAATGAAAACACAACATATGTGCATGGTCTTTAAATTTCTTATTGCTGCTCTCATGTTCAGGAAGAAAACAGTGTTAACTGGAAAACAATAACTCTGTGCCTCATAACTTCCTAGAACGAGTTTTGAAAAATTGATTGATGTAGAATTTCAACTCTCACTTTTAAACAAATATCGAAAATGTTCAAGAATCATATTTAATTTTAGGATCTTCATACCAAAAATGTGTGAGAATAGTATTTTACAAATATACTAACAAGTAAGGAAGGATGGGGATTCTCTGTTGAGTTTTAATATCTAGGACCTTTGTTGTTTTCTTGCATTTGTTGTTTGCTAATAATCAAACCTAGGTAGTCTGCAAAACTGATTATTCTCTAGATAGAATTATAAAGGGGTAAACATATAGTAAAGGAGGAGCAAGAACAAAGATCTTGCCTGTATTCCTTCAGCTCCCCAGATGTTGCAAACTACTTCTCTCAGTAACCCAATAGTTTGTAAATACGTTATGCCTGGCTTCACTTAAGCCACATTTGTAGTGGAGTTAATATACTTTTTAACTTTTTAATCAAGTGATACAATTAGAGAATATGTGGGTCATATTAACATCAATTTAGTGGGTTTGTGTCTGTCCCGGGGCTAAGCATGCATTCTGGCAATGCAGGTGCTAGACTACAACACACACTAAGAATGCCTGGAGTAACTGTAACCTGGGCTAATGAATTGTGGAAAGATAATTTCCTCTGCCTTTTTCCCTTTTTAAACAAATTGCAGCCTCATATTTCAACCAAATGACCTTTCTGAAACTCCACAGTGACTAATTATACAAGAACGAGGGGCATTTGCTATTAACAGAAATGAGATTAAGTTTTGCTGTAACCTTGGAAGGCAACACAGACAGTGATGTTTGTAATCTGGGTTGACTAAAGGAGGGAGTCTCCTCTGAAGGTGGCTGCAGATTGCTCCTGGTACCCTGCTGCTGGGCCCAGTCTATTCAATGCCACAAAGTCAACAGTTTAAATCTCCCTGTGTGTTTTATATGTTGCTAATATTTTCCATGGGTACTGTTAGAAGGGAGGAAGGAAGCAAAGAGAAACACTAAGGATGAGGGATAAAGTAACAATATGAGAAAAATAAAAACAAAAAAGTAGGAGAGAATATATGAAGTATAGCTATTTACTCATACCTAAAATATTTTTTGAAGAACCTATGATGTATGAAGCCTGAGATTTGGGGTATTCAGAATGCAGACTGAAAGAGATATGCATAGTTTCTTGCTGAGGGGTAAGTACCCTCAAGTTGAAGAGTCAGAACAAAATTAAGAAAACAAATAATAAAACACAACTTGTGAAGTGGACTGAAGAAAATGAATCGGGTGCAGAGAAAGATAATAAAAAGAAATTTTCCCAAGAAACAGAAAAACAAACAAACAAACAAAAACCCAAACTGAATAGTTTTTAGATTGAAATTTAAGATTAAGAAGGATGCAGGAATTTCAACATCTTAGAAAAGGGGAAAAGGAAACAATGTGAGTCTCGAATATAAAAAGACAGGTGTAGCCGGTCTCAGTGGCTCAGCCTGTAATCCCATGCCTTTGGGAGGCTGAGGGGAGTGGATTGCCTGAGCCCGCGAGTTCGAGACCCACCTCGGCAGCGAAACCTCATCTCTACAATCAATCAAAAAATCACCGGGTGCGGTAGCTCATGCCTGTAATTCCGGCTACTTGGAAGGCTGAGGCGGAAGGATTGTCGGAGCCCAGCAGGTCGAGGCTGCAATGGCCGGGAGCGGCCACTGCACTCCAGTCTGGGCGACTGAGTGAGACTCCAACTCAAAAAAATAAAAAAAATAAAAAAATAAAAAGACAGGTGTGCCAATGGGACACAAAGCTAATGTTAATGAGTATGCTGATGAGATCAAGAATTAAAGCAGCAAAAGGAGAAAGAAAAGAGGTAGTATTGAAGATAATGGGTCTCTTCTGCCAGACTCTGGGGGACTTTATAATTCAGAGCAAAAGAATGGAACACAGATAATGATGATGAGTTAAGACTGAGACAGGGCAACACTACAAGAAAGTGATTGTCAGTAGCAGGCAACTGCCAGGGGAGGGGGAACACATAACATCACCAAGGGTACCTGATCCTAAACCAGGAAGGGTGAGGATCAATGGGCGGCCCAAGCTTCACCTATATGTAGACCACTCATGTATCTAATCCTGACTTGTACTCCACATCTTTAAAATAAAATTTAAAAAATAAGCTAAGAGGAACAGAACCATATTGAGAGTTCATTTGTGTAGTCCAGGTGGAGCAGGCCAACACAAGTTAAGTTTGTTACTAAGTTTCTAGGTAGAGGATCTAAGTTTCTAGGTGGAGAAGTGGGGTTGATAGTTCCAAAAAAAAGTGACAAAAACTTACATCAAAACATATTATTTGATTAATCTAGTAGATAGATGGTGGAAATTTTTTAATTAAATTTCAAAAATGTACATTATTTGGTAATATATTTGTATTATTGTATATGTATACATCATATATGTAATGATATATATGATTCAGTAAGTGCAGTGTGAAAGGATAGACTGAGAGTGGGAAATGCATTTTTTAATCTTCTTCCTAAACCCTGTCACAATGATGAGAAAGTAGAAGATATGCTTTTGGAGAAATGCACACTTTAAGTAAAATTAGCTTTACTGACTTTGTCTTTTCAGAAACAGACTTCCTGGTGCCAAGTATCAGAGATATCTCATAACGGCAATCAAGCTTGCCTAGAGTAAAGGGAATTTATAAGGCCTAAGACATCATGCATTGGACGAGGATTACCAAAGTCATGAAACTTGCAATTACAACAGTTATGACTGCTCAGAGTGGGAGAAGGTGGGGATTCGATCTTCCAGTAAATTGGGCACTATCCTCGGGGAAGTCAAGGATCCCCCTAAGCTACCCACTGGGAATGCATAGGAGATAAGGGGAGGTGCACCCTCCTTTAGCTCTAAGGAATGTCGTTCGGGGAAGGTGCAGGAGAATTAGAATCCTTGTCATGCCCTTCTCTAGGGGCTATGGTAATATGGGCAGACATCAGTGGGTCTCTGTGTCACAGGTTCTCCAAGACATCCATAGGTGGTCAATAAGGAAGTCACAGCAGTCACATCTACCTGATTGCAACATCGCCAAGGAAAAGGATTTAAGCGGATTCTGGGGGGCTATGATGCCACATTCCCCTAGAGTGTAGGCCTGCTCCTGTCTGTGGGGGATGAAGCTTTCTTAAATAAATCTTTTCTTCTCTTGCCTCTGTGTGTTGCAATTCTTTGCATTTACTCAGATCTCTGTGATCCCGGTGCAGCACCTCTGGGTTGCTGGCTCCAGTGATGCTATGCCTCCCCTGACCTCTCCCTCTCCATCTGTCCCACCCTCACCCTATCCATGCCCTAACACAGTGTGTGTTTGTAACATGGGCATATTGCATGTACTGGTGGGGATTGGGTGTTAGATGACTTCTTCTCCAGATAGTAAACATTCTACCCAATAGGAAACTTCTGGACCCTAACCACCCTCTATACGCCCCCCTTTTAGTGTTCTTAGTTTCTATTATTTCCATCTTTGTGATAATTTAGATCCTGCATGTAAGTGAGAACATGTGATGTTCTGTTCTGTTCCACTGATCTGTCTATTTTTATACCAGCACTAAGCTGTTGTAGTTGTTATAGTCTTGTATGATTTGAAGTCAGGCAATATGATGCCTCCACATTTATTCTTTTTACTTAGACTTGCTCTATTTGGGCTCTTCTGTGGTTCCATATAAATTTTTAAATTGTTTTTTCTAGTTCTTCTTGCAAAATGATGTTGGTATTTTGTGTTGAATATGTAGGTTGCTTTGGACAATATAGACATTTTAAAAAGATTGATTCTTCCGTTCCATGAGCATGATATTTTCTTCCATTTGTTTGTGTCATCTACAATTTATTTCATCAGTGTTGTGCAGTGTTCCTTGTAAAATTTTTTCTCCTTCCTTGTTAAATGCATTCCTAAGATATTGTGTGTGTGTGTGTGTGTGTGTGTGTGTGTGTGTGTGTGTAACTATTGTGAATGGAATTGAGCTCTTGATTTGGTTCTCAGATTGAGTGCTATTGATATATAGAAACGCTACTGATTTTTGTATGATTACTTTAGTAACCTGAAATTTTACTGAATCTGGTTATCAGGTCTGGGAGTTTCTTGGAGGGGTCTTTAGAGTTTTCTAATATAATCATATTGTCAGTGAACAGAGGCAGTTTGACTTATTCCTTGCTGAACAGGATGGCTTTTATTTCTCTCTTTTACATGGTTGCCCTTGTTAGGACTTCTAGTACAAGCTGAATAGGAGTGGTAAGAATAAGCATAATTGTCTTGTTCGTATTATGAGGGGAAAGGTTTTCAACTTTCCCTCATTAAGTGTGATGTTGACTGTGAGTTTGTCATATATAGCTCTTATTTTGAGACATACTTTTTAACTGCCTAGTCTATTGAGGATTTTCATCAGGAAGGGTGTTGGATTTCATTAAATTCCATTTCTTCATCCATTAATATAACATATAGTTTTTGTTTTTATGTCTGTTTATGTTGTGAGTTACACTTATTAATTTGTGGATATTAAACCATCCTTGCATGCTTGAAATAAAACCCACTTAATCGTAATAGATTTTCTTTTTATTACTGTTGAATTTGAATTGAGTTTCCTAGTATTTTGTTGAGGATTCATATTCTGCTTATATGTTCATCAGGGATATTCACCTATAGTTTTTGTATTATTTATTTATCTGTTTTTGTTTGTATGCTTGTTTGTTTTTGTCTTGCCTGAGAATGAGTCATGAAGAATTTCTTTATCCTTAATTTTTCAGAATAGTTTCAGCAAGATTTTTACTAGCTCTTCTTTGTGCATTTGGTAAACTTTTGTTGTGAATTCATCTGACCCTGGGCTTTTTAGTGTTGGACAATTTTTTGTTGCTTATTTAATTCCATCACTCTTTATTGGTCTACTTGGAATTTCTATTTACTTCTGGTTTAGTCTTGGGAGGTTCTATATTTCCAGGAATTTATTCATTTCCTCTAGGTTTTCCAGTTTGTTGCCACAGAGGTGCTTATTATAGTCTTTAATGAACATTTGTATTTCTGTGTCATCAGTTGTCGTGTCACATCTATAATTTCTGATTGCACTTATTTGAGTTTTCTCTTCTTGTTAAGTTAGTATATCTAGAAATCTGTTAGTTTTGTTTATCCTTTCAAAAAACCAACTTTTTAAATAGTTTTTGAATAAAAAAGGCTGGAGGCTGAAGTGCTTTGTATATTTTTCTTACATAAGAAAAAATTCTTTGGAAGACAGCATGGCGATTTCTGATAGAAAATTGACTTTCCATATGACCCAGTAATCCTCCTATTGGGAATATACCCAGAGGAACTCAAGTCATTCTACCAAGAATACACCTGCACATGCATGTTTGTTGCAGTTCTATTCATAATAACAAAAACATGGAACCAACCATGCTGCCCATCGAAGCCGGACTAGATTGAAAAAATGTGGTGCATATACACAATGGAATATTATGCAGCAGTCATGAAGAAAGACAAACATATGGACTTTGCAGTAACTTGAATGGATTTAGAGTCTATCATACTTAGTGATCTATCACAGAAACAAAGAAGAGAGTACCATATGTTCTCACTCATAAGTAGACCTTGAACAATTATCATAATACTATAAGAAAGGGATTGGCAATAGTGGGAAACTGCCAGGGGAGGGAGGATGGGATTGGCAATTGAGGGAAACTGCCAGGGGAGGGAGAGGCACACCTCATTAACAAGGGTAACTGCATAGTGAACATTAGTATACCTAACCCTGAATTGTGCCCCACATCTTTAAAATAAAAAGAAAAAGAAAAAACTGAATATAGGATATTGTAGTTTGATTTAGTAGCTACACATAACTCTCTAGAACTTTTCATATTTATTTGCAAGACTTTGCCTTGATACCTCTCAATATGGTAGTAAAATAGCAGTGGTAACTTCATGTGTTATGTCCTCAAACTACAGAGAAAAATGAAAATCAAGAAAATAGGTCAAGATTTTCTCTATCTTTCTCTATTTTTATACCAAGAAAATAATTTCTTCCCAGATGCTGCAGCCTGCTTTCCTATGCCAGGTACAAAGAGACTGAGAAAGAAAATTTCTATTCTTACACATAGTAAAATACAATGTTATGGATTGAATTGTGTGTCCTAAAAATTCATATGTTGAAGCCTTGATGCCCAGTGTGCCATAATGTGATCATGTTTGGCAATAGGGTTGTTGCAGATATAATTAGTAACTGAAGGTAAGGTCATATGGAGTAGAGTGGGCTCCTAATTGAATATGACTGATGTCTTTATAAAAGGAAAACCATGTGAAGGGACGGACATGCACAAAGGGAGATCACCATTAAAATATTGGAGTATGGTTACCATAATCCAAAGGACTACCAAATAGTAGGAGAATAACTTAGAATAAATCCTTCCTTAGCATTCAGAGGAAAGATGGCCAGGCCAAAACCTTGATTTCAGACCTCTGACCTTGAGAACTTTGAGACAATATATTTCTGTTGTTCTTAGACTCCCGGTTTATTTTACTTTGTTTCGGTAATGCAGGAAACTAAGATATTCAGTATTTGTAAAACTATCTGGTTTTGCTTATGCTTGTTTAGTAACATTTCTTGTGTTCAACCATACATAATCCATACAGATCTACACTTACCAGTACTTTTAAAGAGTTCTAAAATATAAAATGGGTCATCATTAACCCAGAAGTATATTAAGCATTTTTTCTATTGATTTTGAAATAATTTCTTTAATAATGATTTTTATTCATGAAGATAATTCTACTTTGTGTAGTTATTCTGATCCATGTTAGCTTCATTAAAAATGAGTCCTAAATAATGTCATTTTCCCCATTATCTTTGTACTGTCAACATAGTTGGAGGCAGAGCATTTTACTGAAGTTGACAAATAGAAACAATAAGAACCAGCCAGGCTCAGTGGCTCCGCCTGTAATCCCGTGCCTTTGGGAGGCTGAGGTGAGTGGATTGTCTGAGCCCGCGGGTTTGAGACCCACCTGGGCAGCGAGACCTCATCTCTGCAATAAATCAAAAAATCAGCCGGGCGTGGTAGCGCATGCCTGTAATTCCATCTACTTGGAAGGCAAAGGCGGAAGGATCGCCGGAACCCAGCAGGTCGAGGCTGCGGTGGCTGGGAGCGGCCACTGCACTCCAGTCTGGGTGACAGAGTGAGACACCAACTCAAAAAAAAAAAAAAATAGAAATGATAAGAACCATTCATTCAAGGTTTTTTGGAAAAATGTAAATGTTGATACTATGAATTAATTATAAGATAAATTCTGATTTATACTTATCTAATTTTAACATGACGTTCTATTTTTTCATTTGTGAAAGATATTAGAAAAGACACAAAACAAATTAAGTACAAATTGACTAAGGGCCATCACATTATAATTTCAAAATGCGTGATAAGATCTGAGTTTTTCTGCCACTTAAAAGAAAAATTGTCAAATAGTATTTAGAACAAGACTAAAACCTATTTCTCCCGAGGTATTTCTCATGATAAAATGTCTATTGGCTTTAAAATAAATAGCATGTTTCTAAGACTCAACCAAGTAACAAATGTATGTGAAAGATTCATTTTTTAAAATATCCAAGCAAAACACACATATAGTAGAGATTCACTAGTGCATTAGAATGGAAAAGTCCTAGAAGAAAAAGACCAAAAATATTTTTGCTGCAATTGAAGAAATTTTAACTGAATATTGGGTAAGATAAAAACATAGGATCATTTTTAAGTGAGCTACAGTGAAAGATTGTTATTGGCCTGCCTTAATTTCCTTTCCTTGAAATGAGAAGAATATCATTATGAATCAGTCCTGTGTGGTTGCTGAGTTTGTGTAGTTGTCTATTTTTATTTAATTTAAACTCTTGGTAGGCATAATAATGAAAGTAATGTAAAACAAGTCCAAACTCTCTTGAAACTAATTTCAACTCTACAGTTTTTTAACCTTCTACAAAGACATTCTGGTGGCTGTAATTCCTAATAGGTGACTGAACAAGCCTGAATGTTTAAGTCACACCCATGGCCTTGGCATTTCCCTGTAAGTTAGAAAGACTTGTAGCTCCCAGGTGATTCTGCTGCAAGTGACCTATGAAGGTCTTTTCTACCAGTGAAAGAAACACACTCATTCTTTCTAGCTCCGATGTTGGATTCTGTGATGCAAGGCAACGATTTCAAATTGAGTTTTTAAAGTACTTAGTGGTTAGAATAGTACCACCATGTGGATAAGGAGCATTAAACCCATTTAAAGGAGATATTTCTGAAAACAGATGTTTCAACCTGCTCAAAGAAAGAAAAGTTTGAGAAAAACAACCAATGATACAGCAAAAAACCATAACATGGTTGACATGAAACAATTTGTTTAGAAATCAAATTGCCCAACATCAACTATGATCCATTTGACCAAATTTAACCTCTCTTACAAAATACATTTTGCCTGCAAATTGGTTAAAAAAGACCAAACTATGAATAATAGAAGCGGTAGTTCACCCTTTGTAACCAAATTAGTGAATAATAAAACCTTAAAAATTGAAAGGGACCTCATAAATCTTTTAGTTCCATGCATGGATTCTCTAGACATTCTCCTTGAAGTACATTCCTCTAGCCTCTGCTTTCAAAATTCCTATAAGAAAGAATTCACCCATCTTTTCAAAGCAGCCCACTGGATTTTGGGACAATATATACTGTAGGAAATTGATTTTTGATATTCACTCAAAATGTCTACTTATATCTATATTAAGTGTTATCTTCTTAGACTGAACCCAGTGTCACAGCCTGTCAAGATGTTTTTCAATCCTGATTCTGTCATCCTGTGTAGTAGTTGTCTCCTTGATCTTGTTGTCAGCCACCGACTTGATAATATACCTTCTTTGCCCTCATTCAAGTCGGTGATAAAAATGCTAAAAGGACCAACCGAAAGGAAAGAATTATGCTGCTGGCAATAATCCCAGTTGTGCAATACGTATTTGAATTTCATTCAACCAGTTGAAAATCTACTCAGCCATATAAAAATTCTGTACATTACATCATCTCATATGTAAAGATATTTTGAATGTGGTCCCAGTCTTCTTCCTTAGCATAATCCAGTCCTTTATTCCTAGCACTAGTTGTGTTTTCGTTAATCTTTCTGTTCCTAACAGATACTGAGCTCATTCTGCATCTCAGAACTTTTGTAATTTTTGTTCCCCTTTCCTGAACTGCTTTTCTCCCAGATGTTTGTATGATGGACTCCTTATCATACAGTTCCCAGTTCTAACAATACCTCCTGGACGTTATTTTTCAAGTTCTATTTCTAAAACTGACAATCGGGCCAGGATAATTCTTGGTTGTGGGGCATTCATCAGAAATTTTTTTATTTTTTATTTTAGTGTATAAGTCTTGTATTTCTTTTTTATTAAATATAGCCCTATGCTGCCCATCAAAAGTGAACTGGATAAAAAAATGTGGTACATGTACACAATGGAATATTACGCAGTCATAAAGAAGAATAAAATCATGAACTTTGCAGCAACCTGGATGGAATTAGAGGTTATAATACTGAATGATCTCTCACAGAAACAAAGAGTTGAGTATCACATGTTTTCACTCATAAGTGGTCCTTGAACAACTACCGTATTACTGTAAGAAAATGATTGGAAGTAGCAGGAAACTGTGGGGGGTGGGGTGGGGAGGTGGGATTGACAGTAGTCGACATCTGCTTAGGGAAGAGGGGGCACACCTCATCAATAAGGGTACCTGCACAATGAATATTTGAATACCTAATCCTGAATTGTACCCCACAATTTTAAAATAAAAATTAAAAGAAGAAAAAATATTTAGCCCTACACATGCTATCTTGATGGTATTTTGAGTGGAATCATTTCCTTTTAAATTAGTCTTAAATGGAAATCTTTTAAACATATTTTTAGTGACTATTATCAATATTGATTGTTAAATAAAATCAGAGGCCAGTCTTTTTAAAAATCTAGTCCATAAAATAAAATTCCCCTATGTACCTGTCATTGAATTAAGGATTGTTTTAGACATTTCACCAGGGTGTTACATTAAGTACAAATAAACACTCTCATTTTGGTTAAATAAATCTCCATTCTGCTTCTACTAACATAATTCCTAAAATAGAGATCCTATAAAATTACCCTTTATAATTCTGTCCACTCATCTCCTAATGATATACTGAGAAGTTAAAATGCCTTGGCAAAGTTTTTTACAAAGCAAAGCACAGAAGAAAAGGATAATAAGAGTGCTTCTGGCATCTTATCTGGGACCAGATAGGAGAAGTGTAAGAAGAGCTACACATGTGCACAAGCATCATGTCTGCTTAAGCATGAGTGTCAAAATAAGTGGTTTTTCCTCACATTCCATCAAATTTCTCCCTCCCTAGGTCACACCTCTTTGCAACAATGAAATAAGACTGGGGCACTTCCCCTAATACCACTTGCCTGAGGTTCAGATATCTTTTAGAAATATGTGGAGTTTTCCATGGCAACAGTAAGTGCATTTACTTTATCTACCTCCATTTCTAATAAATTGGCTATTACTGAATAGAAAGAAAATCTAGGGCAGGGACCTTATCTTGTTCAATTTTACATTCTGCATGACTTTCATGTTAATTTCAGATCTGTAAACTGGTAAAGATAAATGTGTCTTTTTTTTTTTTTTTTTTGCTCTCCTTTCCTTGCTTGAGCTGATAGACTATTAATGAGCTTCTAGAATCAACTGGAAAACTACCCACATATCAAGATAATAGCAACTTATTGCTTGGCTCTTCTAAATGTGTAAAATAAGGCAAAAATAAAACTCTTAGCTTAGCTACCACATGACAATCTATCAAAATTATTAATAGATTTAAGTTAAGGTGTTAATGAAAATAGTTATAGTTCACAGTGGATTTTTCAGGAATGAAACTTGAGGATGAACTACAGGCATTAGTGGGTATCTATGTAAGATTAATTGTCAGTCCAAATTCAATGGGAGACACACAGCCATACGATTCAGCAAATTAATTTATCTTTCATTGCAGATTTCTAGTGTTCAATTTTTTTTTCTCTAGGACCCGGGCTCTATGCTCCCCCATCAAACTTTCATAAGCAGACGTTTGCAGCTATTTTCTATGCCAAGAGCAGTTTGCTTTAGTTTTAGAATACAACCATTTTGTTTAACAATTTGCAAATAAATACATACAAATACACATTTACACACAGGTGCATACACATATCAGTAAAATTAATGTCAAGTAATGCATTTAAGATATTTATGAGCTTCAACTTCCATTTGATCTTCTAAAAAATTATTCAACTCTTAAAAAAGACCAAAAAGAGGGTCCTTTGCTTAAATAAAAGTGAAACATGCTGTGCCTACTGATGAACACTAATGCATATGCAGAATAAATGTTAGTGCACAAAGTTTTTAAGAAGAGGTTCTGCAATAGAGAGACTAGTCAAACCTGTTTCAACTCAGCATTTCACCTACTTATTCAACTATGGATAGCTATATTCAAGTAATATATGAATACTTGTGTTTCAGAGATAATAGCTTAAAAAACACCAACATTAGTCATAACTTTCTAGATATGTTAAAACGTTTCCTGTGAGAAAAAACTATAATTAAACTGTCTCTAAAACAGTCTTCTTTAGGTAACCAAGCTACATTCTTGTTATTGTCAGTTTTAAAAAATGTATTCTTCAAAAATATACTATACATTATAGATGATATAAGGAAAAAATAAAACGATCAAGAAGGAATAACCTTGTTTATACATATACAGAGATATAAATATCTATCTATCTGCATATAGATAGATCTAAATACCGATCTTTATAAAGAGGGAGAAAGGATGAGAGTATGTACATTCACAAAAGTATTTTCTTTAAGAAATATTTGATTGTATATAGTATGTACCACATATATTCTATACAGATAGCATATATACTATATTATATATATATATATATATATACCATAAGCTCTCTCTTTTTCTCTATATATACTATCTATATAGATTATGTGTGCATATATATAAAGAGAAAGAGCATCAATAGATATATAGACATAGATAAGCATATGTTCATAAGTTTTTAGATTATAAGGTATTGTAGACTTGTAAATTTCATGACAAGTTTTGTATATACTGTATTATTATAAAAGGGGTATTAAATGTAATTCAGTATTCATTGATGAAAATGATTATAAAACTTTCAAAAAACACTTCTAATATGTTTAGACTTATCTACAAGTTTTAATCTAGCACTTTCTCTTAAATTAGCATGCAGAAGACCCACATTGTACATATCAGTCTTTTGTGTATTTACTCTCCAAAGAATCCTCTAGGTAGCACAACTCTTTACTTCCTGCCTTCACTGTCCATAATATGGTGTTGTTCCTTGGATGTGACTCTAACAAAAACTTTGTGAGTGGGCATGGAAAAGTCATTGGACTTGGAGTGGAAAGATCTGAGTCCCAATCCCAGGTGCACAACTCATGAACAAAATGCTCTTGTAACAAAACACAGTAAATAAATAAATCTTTATAATCTGCCTGGAGATTTGAATAAGTTTACTGAAAGTTTGCAAAATAAATTTATTATTCATTTTCTTAAGAGTGAGGATAGTTTGAGATGGAAATTATCAGTCCAAACAAGAGCCTCATATAGTATCGCATATTTGAATCCTGTAGAAAGAGTTTTACCTAATTTTATTTTATATTAAAGAAAAGTATATTATCCAAAAGTCCACAGTCTCTTGAATTTTTTTTCTATTCATTTAGTTACTTGTATCTCAGTATGCTAGACCTATGTATGATAAGACCTAAAAAACATTCTCCTTTTGACTCAAGGTGCTCATCAGCCATCTGGAACTGTTTCCCAACCCTCATCCATTATGCAAATGAGATTTAGGATTCATCATGTTTCATCTACTGATACTAATACATTAATGTTGGATGCTACAGCATGAGCCCCAGCAGACATTGCCTATTCATCAGTCACTGGCTTGAACTCATACCTCATTACTTTCAATGGATCTGTGACATGTAAGGTCACTAGGCTTCTACCTGCCACTGCCTAGGGTGTTATCAATAACAGCCATTTTCTCTATTTAAGTGAGACTTTTTCCCCATTTTATATCTTTCTTCCTCTTGCTTAATCCGTTTTTTTTGTTTTTGTTTTTGTTTTTTGTCTCTGAGGAAATCCCATCACTTGGGATTAGATGATGACTATTTACTGGAACAAGTAGGATGGACTGTCTTCCTGGAAATGTGGGAAAACAAAACTATTTACAGAAAGAGTTTAAAGAAGAAAAAATCCACTGGAAATATGTAGATAGAGATATAGAGATAGATAAAGATATAGGGATAGAGATAGATAAAGATTTAGGGATAGAAATAGATAAAGTTGACCTGTTGTATTCGTGGGTTTCGTATTTGTGAATTCAACCAATCATGGATGGAACACATTTGAAAAAAAAAAAAACAGTAAAAATTAACAATAAAACAATAAGCAACACAAATTTAAAAATACAGTGTAACAACTATTTACATAGCATTTACATTATGCTTGGTATTATAAGTAATCTAGTTAAGGCATATGGGAGGATATATGTGTATTACACCATTTTATATAAGGGACTTGATCATCTGCAGAATTTTTTGATCTGGGGGTACTGGATCCAATCCTTTAGCTACCAAGGAATAACTGTATATACATATACAAATGCAAATATGCATATGTGTGTGTAGAATCACAGACAGATTTTCCTCAGCTTACAATGAGTTACATCTTGATAAACCTATCATAAATTGAAAATATCAAGAAAAAAGTGCAAATAATCCACTTAGCCTACTGAACATAAGATCCTAACCTAGCCTAACTTAAATGCGCTCAGAACCCTTACATTAGCCTACATTTGGATAAAATCATCTAAGACAAATCCCATTTTATAAAAAGTGTTATGTAATCTCTCTGTGCTTCAGTATTTGTTATCTTTAAAATGGTAATAATATGAGAAACTTTAAGTATTTATCTTTAAAATGGTAATAATATGAGAAATTTTAAGTACTTAAACACTCCGGCACACAATATGTGTTGTTAAAATTACATGGATAACAACAACGTACACATTTAGAAATAATTTTAAAACACATTAAAGTGTAAATGAAAGTTAAAACTATCATGTAAATTAATCTCATTCTTAAAAATTAAATAAGAAAGGTAGCTTCACTTAACCCTGAGTATAAATATTAATAAAATTCTCAATTTTCAAAGAAATATATCATATGTTTATACAACTATTAATTTAGAAAGCCTCAATAGACTGATACTCATTAAATAACTATATGCATATATATACATATGCATGTATAATATATATATTATATATGCATTGCCATCAACAGGTGTCAGATCTGGACATTACAAGTGATACATTCTGAAGGAACAGAAAATTATGATGCTTTGCAAACACTTCCAAACAGAATCTCAATGTGTCTGTGTGTTAACCTGTTCCAATCTTACATGATATTGATGTAAAAACTCTAAAATAAGTTAACAAGTTGAATCTAACATAGAATTAAAATAATATCATGATGAACTTGAGTATATTCCAGGAATGTAGTAACGTTTTAATAAGGAAAAACAATTATGTTATTCAACATATAGTAAGCAAAGGAGAAATACATAGAGTTAAGAACTGTCATTCAAGAAGCCACTGAACGCATGAATTTACCTTTTTTCCCTACCTGAATCCTTTTGATACAGAAGAAAACACAACAAAAAATGGACATCAGTAATAGCACTGGAAAACAGGAATATATATCAAAAACAGAGCATAAATTTGAGGAATAGTAAAAAAAACCTTTCCAAACAAAGCCTCAAAGAAAAACTAGATATTGAAATATTTTAAGCTGGGCTCGGTGGCTCAGCCTGTAATCCTGCACCTTGGGAGGCTGAGGTGAGTGGACTGCCTGAGCCCGCGGGTTCGAGACCCACCTAGGCAATTTGGCAAGACCTCATCTGTACAATAAATCAAAAAAATTAGCCAGGTGTGGTAGCGTGCACCTGTAGTTCCAGCTACTTGGAAGGCTGAGGCGGAAGGATCGCCGGAGCCCAGCAGGTCGAGGCTGCGGTGACCAGGAGCGGCCACTGCACTTCAGTCTGGAAGACAGAGTGAGACTCCAAATCAAAAAAAAAAAAACAGAAAAAGAAATATTTGATGGAATACTTATCCAAAATTGTGTAATGTCAGGAAAATATGTCATGTTAAAGGGCAAACAACTCAGAAAAAAATTTGGGACTTTTATAACAAAGATTTTTTCGTATAAAATCACTTACTAATCAATAATGAAAGTAAAGTTCTCTAACCAACACAACTGGTCTCACCAAGGAGAAACTGTACTTCAACAACAAATCAACCCTAACCAACAAACAAACAGTAAACATACCCTCAACATCTAACATTCATAATGACTCACAAAGAAATACATATATAAACTCATGTGCTCCCCCCCCCACACTACACACACAATGCACTACATACACAAGTACACTTGCAAACACTCATATCCAAACACATATATCAGTATATTAAAAATTGCTCAACATTGCCAGTGAATTGTGAATTAAAACAAGGCAACTTATTTTTTCAAGTCACTTAACAAAAATAAAATAACAATACAAAGTATTACAAGTACAATGGGAGACTCACAAAACAGAGTTTATTTATAAGAAATGAGTATTTATTTTTACATATTTAAACTTCAGTCCCTTTCAAAGTACTCTCCATTTGATGCAGTACACCTTTCCAGACCCTTTTTCCACTGCTTAAAACCGTTTTTGAACTTGTTAATTTTGATGCCTTTTCTGTTTTGAGTTTTTTGTTTCATTTCTTTCACATCAGCAAAATGTTTCCCTTTGCAGACTATTCATCTAGGGAAACAAACAAACAAACAAGAGTTATTTGGGTTGAGATTGGGTGAATAAGGAGGGTGGGGCACAAGGGTCATGCTGTTTTTGGTAAAAAAAAAAAACAGCTGAACACTCAGTCTGGTATGGACAGGTGCATTCCTAAATCACCCATCATGAAATGGGCAAATGCAATGAAAGAATTAAAAAAAAAAATCACTGAGCCTCTCACAATAATGCTAGCTGGTATGCTGATGGGTTACTAGAACACTTACCTAATGGGGGAAGCCTATACTACAAGGGGCCCACGCTCCCAAACATAATTCTGTTTTTGGGGCGGGGAGGTCAGGAGGAATGTCCCTCTCATATAATATACATGGATTAGAAATAAATAAAGAAATTTTCACATGAGGAATTTGGAATATTAAGAATCAACTGTATGCATTGTAAAGATTATTCTGAATGGAAGCAATACACTATGTCAATTTAAACTAGACTGAGTTTTAAAAATTATTGCATCACAAAAAAGGAAAATTCATGGTTTAAAACTTGCTTAGTCAAGTTTCTATGAAAAAAAGGTTTCTTTTTTTTATTTTTAGAGGGTGAGATCATGGAGAAAAATATACTGATAAGTTTCAGTATTCAAGAAAATAAAAGAGTAAAGCAATTTCTTTCTGTCTTCAAACACAGGAATGAAACATATCTAAGAACAGCAGGAAATTGAACTAAAGATATAAATAAAACAAAATGGACTCTCAGATAAATTTTCATCAAATAAAAGAATCTAATGCTGCTGAACTTGAAAATTTACTTTTATTACAATATATTTTGATTTTAATCCATGCCCCAAGTTCATGCATTACAAGAATCCATGGCATCTAATTTTGAGCCATTTTTCTTTCATTCCTGTTGGTGCATCTGAAGGAATATATAAGACTGGCAATACAGAGTTGTTTTAAGACTCAATTAAATGAGAAAACAAATAGATAAACACTTTATAAATTATTACATGCTTTTCAAATATTCTACAATAGTATTTGTTATTGCATTTACTTAATAGGCCCAAGGCATACTCACATCTTAATATGATATCAGTATACTTTTCAAGATGCTGAAATTAAATCTTTCAAAATAAGTTTCATCAAGGTGTTTTATATAAAAGGTTTAAGAAAAGAAGGCCAAGTATTTAGTCACACATGTAGCAAATATCACTCAGTGCTTGCTATAGGCCAACTACTCTGTCCTTTGAGAGAGGCAATTTAGCCTGGAAGCAAACAATATTAGGTAAGTTACTACAGCTTACTATGTGATTTGAAGGGGGTAAGTAAGAAAGCTCTGACTCTACTAGGGGGACCAAAAAAAAAAAAAAACAAAAACCTGGAATTACTTTTTGAGGGCATTCCCCTTGTGGTATAGGCTTCCCCTGCTAGGTAAGTGTTCTAGGAATGCATTGAAGTAGGGTCCGAGCGATTAAATGACAGCCCACCAACTCAAATTAGCAAAGGAGAGGTTTGTTAGTCAAGGCTCTTGATGGCCAGCAGCCACTTGCAGGGAACTAGTTCCCAGCAAGTGCGCAGAACTGCAACACAGGGCTGTCTTATGTAGTTAGATTCATATCCTGGCGGGCTAAAGATAGAACTTGGGACTTCCCAGGGTTCTTATCGCAACATTTGGGTGGCATGGGCAAGCAAGCAAGTTTACAGAAGCAGATGTAGCTGGTTATGCAGGTGTGGCGGATAAGGGTACAATTAATTGCATAACGTCTGCAGAAAAATTTTCCAGGAAAGGAGTAATACCTGCCTCAAGGTTAGAGTTATTCCTCCTTTTTCCCCTTACACTTCTTTCTTTGTTCTCCTTGTTCATTCTTACATTCCCCCTGTTTGTTGTGCCAGGAGTCAAATCATTGACTTCTCAGACAAAGGAGTATAGTGGGATGTGAGAACCATCATTTTTACAGGCATGATGCTATTTTTTATGTAGGTAAGGAGGTGCTTGATAATGCAGGGCCCTACAGTAATACTTATTAAGAGAAGGAGGAGAGGCCCGGCTACTGACAAAATTAGGGTAGTAAGCCAGGGGGACCAGAAGAAGAGAGATACGTGTGGGTTTTTGTTGCCTTTCCAAGGAGCAATAGTTTCGCAGTCCCAGGCAGCACAGTGAAACTGCTGGGGCTTGTGGCAGTGGGTAGTGCCAGCAGCTGGGCAAATGTAGAAACCTACTTTGGCAAGCTGCTTTTTGTTTTCTATGTTGCTATACCTGCACCCTGGAAATTCTGCACTCTGGTTTCCCCATCCTTTGGGGGTCAGGGATAGACTGGGCCATAACTTACAAAGGTCAAAGTTAAAAACTGGCTGTCTATTCCTGTACTAGGTGTAGATTACAATCCCCGTGATGGTGTCCACTGAGACCCAGGAGTAGTTTCCCAGGGCATAGTAATACCACAAGTGGGGCTGATAGGCCTGGCTTAGGGGGAGCCCCACGAGGAGTGAGACTAGGATTTTGGGGCTCACAAGAGTTTTATTTTTAACAGGTCCTCCTCAGTGACCAGATTGACGATTTTCCATGTCTCCGAGTACCTCCGAGTGATGAATCCAAGGACGAACGCTGCTGACTTTAAGGCAGTTGGTGTTGTCAGGATCACCACGTGAGGGCCTTTCCACTTGGGGGCAAGAGTCTCGGTCTTATGCCATTTCACCCAAACTTGATCACCGGGTTGGAATGGGTGAGGGATTTCTGGAGCTGGCTTCTCGAGGGCCGTCTGCACGGTTTCTGTCACAGCCCATTGAACGTTTTGGAGTGCCTGTAGTGACTGAAGCAAGTTATTGTTAGATAATTCTGCCACGTTTTCTATTCCAATTTTGGGGAGTAATGGTGGAGGCCATCCAAAGAGGATTTCAAAGGGGGTTAGGCCTTTAATCTAGGGGGTACACCTAGCCCTTAGGAGGGCATAGGGAAGGAGGGTCACCCACCCCTCACCGGTCTCCAGGGTTAATTTAGTTAAGGTCTCCTTAAGTGTCCGATTCATTCTTCCTACTTGACCTGAGTTCTGGGGATGATATACACAGTGTAAATTCCAGTTTATCCCAGTGCTTTTGCTATAACTTCTGTGAGCTTTGAAATAAAGACTGGTCCACTGTCTTACCCTATTGATATGGGTAGGCCATATCTCGGGATGATATTGTTTAAAAGTTTCTTGACAGTAACTGAGGCGGTCTCAGCTTTAGTGGGAAACACTTCTACCCATCCTGAAAAAGCGTCCACCAGCACCAACAGTACCTATACCCATGTTGTTCAGGCTCTACCTCTGTGAAATCTATTTCCCAGTGGCTTCTGGGGGTTAGTCCCTGGTCCCGGACTCCTTGGGTGGATACACTGACCTTAGCACTGTTGGTTTGTTGGCAGAGCACGCAGCCTTGAATAAGCTCCTGCACCAGCTGATTTAGACAGGGAAGGAAGAATTTCTTCCGTATAAGTTTAGTTAGTTTTGTTTTTCCCAAATGAATTCCTTCGTGGAGTTGGCGTCGAAGTTGCCTCCCCAAAGTCTGTGGGAGGAAGATCCTACAGTCCTAGAGTTGCAGCCATTCCTCGGGGTTACTGATTCCTCCCAGCTTTTGTGCAGTAAGGAGGTCTTCATCTGTATACTTTTGTAGCTTGCTAAGCACGGGGAGGGGGTTTGGGGGTGGGCGGTGTGTAACGTTAGCAGGCAAGTAGTCCTGCGGTAAGCAGTGTCCTTGGCTGCTTGGTCTGCCTTTCTGTTTTCTATCGCCTTCTTTGAGTTCTTTTTCCCATGACCAGGGCAGTGAATAATGGCGACTTGCTTTGAAGCCCATATAGCTGCTAGAAGGTTTAGGATTTCTTCTTTGTTTTTAATAGTTTTCCCTTTTGCAGTGAGCAATTCCCTCTCCTGGTAGATTGTCCCGTGCACGTGCGCCGTGGCAAATGCATACCTGCTATCAGTGTAAATATTAACTGTTTTTCCTGCCCCTGCCTTTAGGGCCTCCGTTAGGGCGATCAACTCCGCTTTTTGGGCTGATGTCCTTGGCAGTACAGGCTCGGCCCATACAGTCCCTTGCAAGGTGACTACCACCGCCCTCGCGTACCTTACTCCATCCTGCACAAAGCTGCTGCCGTTAGAGTAGAGTGTCAGGTCAGAGTTATCTCTCGGGACATCCGTGAGATCCCAACCTAGTTTCTGGAACTCTGTTACCTTGTAACAGCAGTGCAGGGGCTCCTAGGAGCTTTCATCTGGCAGCAAAGTTGCAGGGTTTAAGCTGGGAGCGTGCTGGAACTTGATCCAGGGCTGGTCTAGTAACAGTGCTTGATAATAAGTTATACCAGCATTAGACATCCATTTATCAGGGACCCCTTGGAACAAGAACTCTACAGCATGGGTGGCCATAATGGTTAAATCCTGTCCTATGGTTAGTTTATCTGAGTCTTTTACCAATATGGCAATGGCCACGACAACCCACAAACAGGGCGGGTAGCCCGAGGCCACTGGGTCTAGTTTTTTTGACAGATAGGCAACTGGCATGTTCCATGGCCCGAGCTTTTGGGTCAGGACCCCTCAGGCGACATTGCGCCTCTCGTCCACAAAGAGGTGGAATGGGTTTCCTATGTCTGGCAGGGCCAACGCCAGGGCTGAAATTAAAGCACTTTTGAGGGCCTGAAAAGCTTTTTTGCCCTCTGGAGTCCATCGGAAGCTGACCTCTGGTCCTTTTGTGATTTCTTGTAAGGGTTTTGCAAGTTCAGCAAATTTTGGGATCCAGAGCCAGCAGTACCCCACTGCCCCCAGGAATTCCCGGATCTGCCTTTTATTTCCTGGAGGTGGAATGCCTATTACAGCTGTATGTGCTGGTTATCCAGAGATCTCTTGCCTCCCTGGAGGTTGTAGCCAAGGTAGGTGGCTACTGTTACGCAGAGCTGGGCCTTCTTTGCCAATACTCGATACCCCAGAGTCTGGAGTTCTTTGAGCAGGTGCCTGGTGGCACATAGGCTCTCACCTTTTGAGGTCACTGCAATCAGCAGATCATCTACATATTGCAACAGAGTTACTTCGGGGTGCTGTTGCCAGAAGGCTTAGAGATCCTGGTGAAGAGCCTCATTGAACGGTGTGGGGAAGTTTTTGAACCCTTGTGGGAGCCAGGTCCAAGTTAATTGGCCACTCTTCCCTTTGTCTGGATTCGTCCATTCAAAGGTAAACATAGGCTGGCTCTGCTTGGCCAGCAGGATGCTAAAGAAGGCATTCTTAAGGTCCAGGACAGTATATATTTCTCTTTCAGGGGAGAGCCCCCCTAAGATGGTCTGTGGGTTAGGGACTGTGGGGTAAATGTCCTCCACTCGCTTATTAATTTTCCTTAAGTCTTGCACCGGCTGGTAATCCCCTGTGCCTACCTTCTGGACCGGGAGCAGCGGAGTATTCCAGGACAAGTGGCATGGTACTAAGACTCCAGCCTGCCGGAGGCGCTGCATGTGGACCACAATACCCCTCCTGGCCTCCTGGGTTATAGGGTACTGCTGTACTTTGATGGGCACTGCCTGACTTTTGAGCTGCACAAATGACTGGCGGCTGGTGGGATGCCAGTCTGCGGGGGAGGGGAGAGGGTTGATTCAGCCCATGCTCAGGGAACCTCAGTCTGTAATTGAACTAATAAGGAGGCGTTTGATGAGCCCAAGGGGAGCTTATTCTCAGTTAGCACATACTCCTCACTTAGAGGGACAATGACAAGAACTCTTGACACCTCTGGCTGGCTTAATTTTACAGTTGCCGTGGTTTCCTGGAAACCTATGCTGGCTTTAAGCTTGTGTGGGAGGTCTTGCCCTAGGAGCAGGTATGGGCAGTCTGGCATTACTAAAAACAAATGGGTCACTTCCCCCTTTCCCAGGTTTACCGTCCTTTCAGTGGTCCAGGGGACTAACTGGGTTCTGGTAGCTCCCTGGACCAGAGTTCGTTTCTGTTGAAGGGGGCCCTTGTCCTGTTGTAGAACTGAGATTGCATCTCCCGTGTCCACTAGAAAGTGGACAGGCTCACCCCCTACTGTCAGTTTTACCTCGGGCTCCAGGGGGGTGTTACTAGAGCCCCGGCCCCATCAGTTTGTCTACAGCTGGAGCACCAGAGTGGGCAGTGGTGGAGGGTACTCTTCCAACCATGTGGGGGGGCCTGTGGTCGGGGCAGCTTGTATGGGCAATCTTTCACATAGTGCCCAAACTTTTTGCAGTAGGCATAGTGCTCTTTTGCCAGCGGTTTTGTTTTTGCATTTTTGTTGCCCCCTTTTCTGGCTGGCTGTTTTGGCCTGGTTCCCTTGAGGGTCGCCACCACTACCTTGGCCATTTTCTTTGCCTGCCTATCCTCCTGGGGAGTCCCTATTGTTAAAAAAAACCTTCTGAGCTACCTCTGTTAATTCTGACAAGCTTTTGCCTTCGAAGCCCTCAAATTTCTGCAGTTTTTTTCTTATATCCGGAGCTGACAGGGAGGCAAATACTATGACTAGTCTCCGGTTTTCAGGGGCTTCAGGGTCTATCAAAGTGTATGTCCAGTAGACCTCCATGAGTCATTCCAAAAAAGTGGTGGGAGATTCTTGTGGGTCCTGAATAACCTCACTTACCTTGGATAAGTTTTTTGGGCACCTTGTGGCAGCCCAGAGACCCCCCATTAGAGTCCAACAATAGGTGGTGAGACGCTCCTTACCATGATCAGTGTTAGGGTCCCAGTTAGGTCTCTCAGTGGGGAAGACATGCTCCACACAGGACTGTTCCGCAGGCCTGCCATCTGGTCCCAGTACCAGCTTCCTCGCTTCCTGGAGGATTCTCTTCCTCTCTTCTGCGGTGATGAGAGCCTGGAGAAGCTGTTGGAAATCATCCCATGTGGGCTGGTGGGTAAAAAAGATAGTTTCTAGGAGAGATATGAGACCCTGGAGTCTTTCAGAGAATGCCAGGTTTTGGTTCTTCCAGTTATAAAGGTCACTAGTGGAAAAAGGGACATATACCATAAAAGGCAGGGCTCCCATCCCACCCATATCAACCCCTGGGGCCTGTCTTAAAGGGAGAATTGCTGGCATCTGCGCCTCCGGTTTTTCTGAGGATGAATCCAGGTTCGTTGGTTGACTGGGACCTGTCGGCTCTCCTGAGGATAGATGGGGAAACAGGGGATAGATGGGCTGATAGGGGGACCCGTTCCTAGTGTGTGATGGGCTGAGAAACTCCTGAGCCCCTTGTTTTTGCCCAGGTGCAGGGTATGGCGGGGGAATGTTGTCATCCTCCAGAGGACTCTGGAGGACTGGGGGTTTGGCTTTAGGAGTTTCCTGTAGAGATAAAATATGAGAAGAGTTATCATTTCTCTGTGTCTTCCTCATCCATGATGGTTGTTGCATTACCAGGAGGTACCAGGTTGTAATATATGGGATCTGGTCCAGATGATGGTGACAGATGAACTGGCAGATTCCCTCCACTACAGTGGAATTGAAAGTTCCTCTGATGGCCAGCTGCAATTAGGAAATGTGGACCATTCGAGAGAGCAAAAGGTGATTAGTTTACCCTTGTTCACCTGGTCACCCATGTCCTGTATTGCTTTCTGGAAATCCTTGAAGTGACACAAGAACAGCTGCAAAGGGGTGTCAGGCTGAGAACATTGTTGTCCCATGATATCGACAGCAATGACAGACACAACAGTGACAAACACCAAACGCGAAAAGACAAGGACAAGGACTGAACAAAGAGACTTAACTACCTGTGGGCTAAACAGGAGGTCCTGGTGACGTCTCACCCTGGAATTAGTGCTGCATCCAGCTTTCCTGAGGGTCTCTACAGGAGTGCACTCAAAACAGAAATCAGGAAGCCGACTTACCTCTCTGAGGGCTTCCAGGGGCGTTGTGAGTCTGCCAGAGATACAGGCCCAATAGAACCCAGAGAGTTTGCAGGGACGCAGCCCCACAAGACCCGTCGGTTAAAATGGGTGCAATTTAAGCACTCAGTTATCCCGGATAAGCCCCAGATGAAGTAGGGTCCAAGCGATTAAATGACAGCCCACCGACTCAAATTAGCAAAGGAGAGGTTTGTTAGTCAAGGCTCTTGCTGGCCAGTAGCCACTTGCAGGGAACTAATTCCCAGCAAGTGCGCAGAACTGCAACACAGGGCTGTTTTATGTAGTTAGATTTATATCCCAGCGGGCTAAAGATAGAACTTGGAACTTCCCAGGGTTCTTATCGCAACATTTGGGTGGCATGGGCAAGCAAGCAAGTTTACAGAAGCAGATGTAGCTGGTTATGCAGGTGTGGCGGATAAGGGTACAATTAATTGCATAATGTCTGCAGAGCAAATTTTCAGGAAAGAAGTAATGCCTGCCTCAAGGGTAGAGTTATTCCTGCTTTTTCCTCTTACACTTCTTTCTTTGTTCTCTTTGTTCCTTCTTAAAGCATCAGCATCAGTGGACCAGCTAGAGTTGTTGTGAGAAGCTGCGTTCAGCTTCAGTTATTTTTGGAGGGGGATGACTTTCTTTCAACATGTTTGCCATTTCATGATGGATGATTGACAAGCACACCTGTCCACACCACACTAAGTGTTCAGCTGTTTTTAATCAAAAACATCATGAATCCCATGACCCACCCTCCCTATTCACTAGATGTCACCCCAAGCAACTTTTTGTTTGTTTCCTGGATGAAAAAATTTCTCAAAGGGAAATGTTTGCCAATGTAGAAGAGGTAGCAAAAACAAACAAACAACAACAACAGCAAAATGGCAGAAACACCAAAAGGTACCAAAATTGACCATTCAAAAGCTGTATTGAGCAGTGAAAAAGGTGGTCTCAATGGGTATATAGCATCAAATGAAGAGTATTTTGAAGGTGACTGAAGTTTAAATATGCAATTGCACAATTTTTTATAAATAAATTCCAGGATTTTTTGCCCCCCCCCACTGAATGTATTTGGGGTGCATACCCCAGACTTCCAGGGTTAAGGAAAGTTGTCCATAAAAGGAAATATTGATATCAACTATGCAAAATAAAGAGTACTTGGAGGAACTCACAATGACTGGTGGCTTGAAGCTGAGAGGGAACAGACTGCTGGTGGTGGAATGGCTGGGACCTAGATTTTGAATAGGAGAATGTTGGGAGGTTGATGTGGGTTTTCTGGCCTGAAGACAATGGAAAACCATTAAAATATTTTAAACTGGGAAACAACATGGTTTGGAATTGGGGTCAGCACCCTTTTCCTGTAAAGGACGGATAATAAATATTTCTGGCTCAGTGGGTCAATTATTCAACAGCATCTGTGTTCACAAAGGCAACACAGACAATATGTAAGCAAATAAGTATGACTGTGTTCCAATAGAACTTTATTTACCAAAACAAGTGACTGACTGAGTTTGGTTCATGGCCAAAGTTTGCCAACCATTGATTATGAAATTCACTGTGGCTGAAGGATGAAGCATGAATTTAAGATAGGCAAGGATAAAGGCAGATAGAAAATTAGATAGAATTTTATACAGAAATCCAAGTGTAAGAGTCTTTAGTAAGATAATATCAGTGCAGGGTTGGATAGAAGAAGATGAATTCAGGAAATATTAGGAATTTAAAAGATGTAGAAATTGGTGATATAAAGGATTTAAATGGATTTGATGGATAGAGGTTAGGGATGGTTTGGAACACTGGGAAGATTATGTTGCCATTCACTGAGAGAGCAAACACAAGAGCTGGAGCAAGATCCATGTTTACTGACAGGAATTATTTATTTTACAGGCAAGATAATAATATAAAGATAATGACCTCCCAATGGAGAGTGTTGATGTCTTAACTCAGAAAGTCAGAGCAGAAATCTGGGTACAAAAGTGACTTAAACATTCTTCTTCTGGAATTCTCCTACTTATAGAAATACTGAGACCAATAGATATTTAAGCACAATTTTTAAAAAATAAACTACAACATCGACAAATTAAACCTATATTCTGTTGCACATCAATGTGAGGGAGGTGGTACAAACAGCCTCCACTGAGAAAATAATTGAAATGTTGAATGACATAGAATAAGAAATCATTTTGCATTATAGTAGAATAGAATTCTGTAAAAAAGTACTTGAGGACATTTTTTTTTCACTCTAAACTTTACAATGCTCAGATGATCTTGTAACTATTATAAACCTGACATAATAAATTGGGAATGTTAAAATGTAATTATTTCCCATGGATGCAATCTGAAAATGTCAGCCTGGTGGTTCTGTACTTAATTAAACCAGACCAACTATTTCACTGACAGTCAGCTTTAGATATCGAAGTAAAGATTTTTTAAGCCACAGATGAGAAGGAAGGGAGCTCTCTCACTGATAATGCCAATGTCTGCTAAAATTCTCCATTTGGCATTAATATAATGATCATAACATTGATTATTTTAATATGCATATCTTTCATTTTTCTTTACTTGGTGAAAAATAATATAATTCCTCTAAATAATTTTTCTGTAGGCTAGAATTTCATGATAACATGTTCTGTGATTACATGAATCTTGTATATTCAGAGCTCAGATAAAAGTCCATTAAGACACAATTACTGTTAACAAATTCTAAAAATATGTTTGTCAAGCTTATTCCTATAAAAGCATGCAATGAAGATGTTTTACCATATACATGTAGATTTTATTTTAGGTATGAATATAATAGCAATACTCAGAGTCATTTTCCCAACTCATGCTGTTTATATTGCAATTGCATTGAACTTTTATTAAAAGTATGAATGTCATGGCCCTACACCTTTTCCCCAGATGTTGTCAATCTTATTGTTGTGTGATACTTGAAAACATACTGTATGTATAAATATCCAAGAACAACAAGTGAAGGGTCAGTGGAAATGTTTCAAGGTATATTAGATCAGAAAACAACATACTATGTTTACCCTCAATGGTCATTGTTTCTAGTCTCATATATACTGAATTTAAAAAGTGATATTTGTTTTTTTACTCCATGGAAGACAATCAGCTACTATTTTGTGTGAAAAGTAAAGCTATATCTCATGACTTGAAATTAAAATGTGTGCATAAATAGAATAAAAATCTTACTGCTAAATACACTATTATTTTATTCTGAATATTAATAAAATGAAATAAGTGAATAGTGACTATTCGTGCATTTAACCATGGACCTAATCTGATGCTTATTCACTAGGAATTGACTCACCAAATTGAATTTTATACATATTTAATAAAGACGTGCAATCAACTAAGATATTTCATATGAAAGATTAGCATGTCTTGGGGAGCATTTTATGACACTATTAAGTACAAAGTTAATGAATAGAACCAGAAGAAATAACCTATCAATAAATCAAAGACAAAGTTGGCAATGGATTATTTTAAAAATTACCTGATAAATGCACTTAAAGTGCACATTCAATGATATAATTATAATCAAGGGTCATGAGCCTTCCTTGTTTTCTCCTCTAAGTCTGCTTGTCTGTGATCCAGGAAACTGCATTGTTACGGAGCTATCTTTCACTATTTGCTATATACGTCATGTCTAGATTTCTTTCCGAAAGTGAAGTTTGGTTGGATCCGACTTCAAGAAATAGTTAAGGGTACTTACTTGTCACAAAATAGTATCTCTCATAAAGCTGTATTAACGATAGCAAACAGAACATTTGTATTATCTAACCCTGAATTGTAGCCCACATCTTTAAAATAAAAACTTTAAAATTAAAAAGAAAAAAGATAGCAAACATGGTGCAACATTGTTCTAGTTCTATTTTTGGAATGTATTTATGTATTATAGAGTTGTAGGGTACAAGTGACAATTTGCTACATAAGTAGATTGCATGCTGGTGAAGTTTGGGCTTTTAGGTGGCCTTTACTCCCCCTGGGAGTGGACTAGGTATGATTTGTGTTGTCACATGCCCTCCACCCTGTTCCCTCCCTCTCTCCCTTAGCAGTGCCCTTAGACTGCTGATTCCACCTTATTGTACCTAGTTAAGTAATCAAATTGTTAAACTTCTAGGTCATCTGAGATGTATACAATCTATCTAAGTAGTGACTATAATTTTAAAGTGGTTACTACAAAGTCCGCCAGACAAATATTCAAACAAAAATCTGATGTCTACTGGTCTTCCTAACTTTGTCGTAGAGTTGCAGACTAAAAGTTGAAGAAATCCACCCGCCTGGGCAATGAGACCTCATCTCTACAATAAATCGAAAAATCAGCCGGGCGTGGTAGTGCACGCCTGTAGTTCCAGCTACTTGGAAGGCTGAGGCGGAAGGATCGCTGGAGCCCGGCAGGTCAAGGCTGCGGTGGCCGGGAGCGGCCACTGCACTCCAGTGTGGGCAACAGAATGAGACTCCAACTCAAAAAAAAAAAAAAAAGTTGAAGAAATCAATGTGCTTAAGATATGGACTCTTTAAGAGTTTATGCAAGTGCTTTTTTTCTCAGTTGATCTGCTTCTAATTATCTCCTTTTTTTCCCCCTCTTACTTAAATTTGACAGTACTCTCCATTTAGTCAGATATTTCTAAAACCACTGAATATGAATTCAGAATGACAAAAACAATCCTTGTAGTTGAAATATCTTTCTATATCACTGTCTTAAATAATATGAAATTAATCAATTAACTGTGGCCTGTACTTCTATTTTTTCCTTAAATATAATTCATCTGTCTATTATTTATAGAAGTGCATTTTGAAATAGGCATAGGAAATTGCAGCCTTTTAATTTTTCTGCATTTACTACATAGTATCAGAGATAATTCAACTTTGTCTATCCTACTGAAACTGAGGTCGATTTCATATTAATGCTTTAAATGAATTCCAACTTGGAAAATCAATAGGAAACTTGTAAATACTCTTTTTTAAAAAACGAAAGTTCTAGATAATTTTGGACTTGACAATGCATGCAGAAGTGGTTTAATATCATTCAAGTACTCTAAAGGGGAATTTGTTTTCATCTGGACCAAAGGCAAATGGCACAAAAGAATTTGGAGTTAATCCACGTGCCTCAGAAGAATGACATGTGACCAAGAAGTCTGGGATAAAAGAGAAAATGAAGCAGATGTTAAAAAAAGATAGAAACAAAGATTAGAGTTGTTTAGTGATATTGTCACTTAATCCTTCAACTGTGCAAGCCTGTGTTAAAATTCTTTCCACTGTTTTCCCAACCTTTAGAGTATTTGCTGTGGAAACCTAGACTATTTACCCAAGTCATGAAAAATACCACATAACATGTAACTGTTCCACCCAGAAATTTTCAGGAGGCAACGAATTTTATGATTCCAAAAGTTGACAGAGGTGCAAAAGGGTATAAAGGAATATATAAGAGATTTTCAAAGATTTTTATATGTAAATTAACATATATAGACATTTACATACATATATACATGTATAATACACTATATATATATATATATATACACATACATTTATAGGAGAGAGAAAGAGATAGCTGTATTTGTTTCAGATTCTAAAACTATAAACGGTATGTTGCATTTCATCTTATACTTTCTGTTACTTTCAGAATAAGTCATTCTAATTGGATCAGTATTTGACTGTTTCTAAACAGAAATGCACATTGGTCATTTAAATATGCTCATTATATTTAAAAGCTTACCTTCATTCTTCAAAAACAGTTAGAAGCATTGTAATTATTTTGAAATAAGATTTGCACATAAACAAATAATACAATAAGATTAAGTTAATCTTTAAGAAATTTTCAAGTATGATATGTAAAGTCTCTAGTATACCTTCTCTTATAAAAGTGAATATATTATTTACTTTTGAGTAACATGGTAATAAGTGCTTTAAAGGCATTCAATTTAAAGCAGGATTTATCGAGAGGACAGTAAAGCTCCTACACTGGGAGGGGACTTGAAGGGGTTGCCCATGTTTTTTTTTATTTATTAATGATGACCATTCACACTGGTATCACAGTGTGGTTTTGATTTGTATCTTTCTGATAATTTGTGAGACTGAGCTTTTTTTCATGTTGACTGTGTGTCTTCTTTCAAGATGTGTCTATTCATATCTTTTGCCCACTGTTTAATAGAACTGTTTGTTTTTACCTTTCGGCTCATGTCTAGACTTTAAACTTTACTATAAGGCTACAGTAATGAAAACAACCTGGTATTGGTACAAGAATGGGCATATAGACCAATGATACAGAATAGAGATTCTGGAAGCAAAACCCAGATTTCTCAACTAACTCATCTTTGATGAAACCTCCGCCAACAACCACTGAGGAGAAGAGACCCTATTCAGCTAATGGTCCTGGAAAAACTAGATAACCACATGCAGAAGAATGAAACAGGACCTCTACCTATCACCATGCACAAAAAATCAGCTCTAAATGGATCAAAGAACTAAATGTAAAACCTCAAATGTCAAGAATCAGCAAACGCAGGAGACATCCTTACAGACATTAGAATAGGCAACCAATTCCTGATCAGAATTCCAAAAGCCTATCCCATCAGAGATAAGATAGACAAGTTGGACCTCATCAAACTGAAAAGCTTTTGCAAAGTGAAAGAAACCATCAAGGGAGTGGGGAGAAAGCCCATATTATGGGAAAAAATATTTGCCAACTGTATATCTAACAAAAGTCCAACACCCAGGATCCCTAGTTATGTCTTAATTTTTAAAAAGGAGTAGTCTATGCACATTTTAACAGATTTGATATTTGTTCATCTAATTTTATTTGATTGACATTTGTAATCATTAGAGGACAAACATTTAAAAATACATCAAATGATTGGGTGCAGTGGTTCACACCTATAAACCCAGCACTTTGGGAGGCCAAGGCAGGAGGATTGCTTGAGCCAGGTGTTCAAGACCAGCTTGGGCAACGTAGCATGAACTCATCTCCTTAAAAAAAAATGTTAGTTAGAGGGTGGCATGCACCTGTAGTCCCAGCTACTTGAGAGGCTGAGGCAGGAGAATCGCCTGAGCCCAGGAGGTTGAGGCTGCGGTAAGTCACGATTGTGCTATTGTACTCCCACCTGTGTGAAAGAGTGCAACCCTGACTCAAAAACCAGAAAACATTAAGTGATTTAAATCTAAAACACTTAATACTGGTGCTCATACCAGCTCTTTGCCCTAGTTCAAATCTTCCCAGGAACTGCCAGTGACTTCAGTCTTCTAGGCAATTCCTGGGAGTCAATGGCAGAATATAATGGAATTTCATTCTGTTGAACAATAAAATTTGGAAAGAAACCTAGTTGCCTTCCACATTACTGAAAGTCTTCATGTTCACGAATGATTCCTTAGTCGCCTGCCTTTAGCAGAAGTTCACTAGAAGCCCATGGCCCGTCTACCTAGCCATGGCTCTGTCCTATTAACTTCATCAGCTCAGGATTCCAGGGCTTCCTTAAGACACTACCTACTCCCTGGCCAATTGGCAGGGCTACTTTTTTGCCCGTTGTCTGCAAACTCCATTCTCACAATCCCACATTTTTCTTTTATGTGTTTTTTCCTCCCCATGGATGCATTTCCTCTGAGGTCTGAACTCTAACTTGATATAATCGCCTCGGGTCTGCAATTCTAGATTATAGCCCTATTCTGTCCCATAGGTTGAACCCTCCCTCGGGCATAGGACTAAGATGGTTTGAAGCCGGACTCGGTGGCTCAGCCTGTACTCCCACGCCTTTGGGAGGCTGAGGTGATTGGATTACTTGAGCCCATGGGTTCGAGACCTGCCTGGGCAGCGAGACCTCATCTCTACAATAAATCAAAATATCAGCTGGGCATGGTAGTGCATGTCTATAATTCTGGCTACTTGGAAGGCTGAGGCAGAAGGATCGCCAGAGCCCAGCAAGCAAGGCTGCGGTGGCCGGGAGCGGCTACTGCACTCCAGTCTGGGCAACTGAGTGAGACTCCAACTCAAAAAAAATAAATAAATAAAGATGGTTTTACTGCTCTTCTCTTGTAAACTTGTTCTACAATTACCAGCCTTCTCTTTCCTGTGTGACCTTGCTGTTGTGGCTAGGTGCTTCTCTGCCATGGCCCTTATCCTCTGCTTATGGCCATCCATACACGGTGGCACCTTCCAATGATGGGCAGTTGTCCTTATAGCCCTGTATTGCTCAGTTCCTAAGAATGTAGGCACATCCCTATAGATCAAAGAATGTTGGTGGGTTGCAGAGAAGAGAATGTGGCTGCACATACTTCTACATTAATATCTCTGTGAGATGCTGTAGATAACTTACTCCATTAAAATGTAATACTTTCGTGTATTCAGTCAGTCGGTCATACAACTAAAGTTTATTGATCACCTACTCTGTGCCAGATACTTCTCTAGGCACTGGGAATTTAACTTTTAACAATACAGCCAGTGTTTGTTTTTGCCCTTACAAACCTTGTGTCTGTATGTGAAGACACACATATCAACTCCTGTCCAAAGAAGTATGACTCTTCACACCATAAAGAAAAGAAAAACAACAAAAAACAGCCTAAGGGAAAATAAACAAAAGAGTTGTAAAGAGTAGAAAGCACAAGGGAGGACCCCTCCAAAAATTGGAATTATTTTTTGGAGGGTGGGTCTCTTGTAGTACAGACTTCCCCTGCTAGGTAAATGTTTTAGAAACCCATTGGTATCAGGGTTGTTGTGAGGCTACGTTTGACTTTAGTTATTTTTTTTTCTTTTTAGATTCTTCCAATGGTGTTACCCATTTTATGGTAGGTGATTTATGAGAACACCTGTCCACATTTTGCTGAGTGGTCAGCAGTTTTTGACCAAAAATGGCAATGATCCTCACACCCCACCCTTCCTTGTCACCCAATCTTGCCCCAGTGACTTTTTGTTTGTTTGTTTCTTTATCCCCCGGATGAAAAAAGTCCTCATAGGTAAATGTTTTGCCAATGTGGAAGATGTGAAACAAAAAATGGCAGAAACACTAGAAGATACCAAAATCGAAGAGTACAAAAATTATTTTGAGCGGTGGAAAAAAGTCTCAGTAGGTGTATTGCATCAAGTGGAGAGTACTTTGAAGGTGATTGAAGTCTCAACATGGAATAATAAATACATAATTTTTATAAATAAATTCCTGATTTTGGGGGTTCCCCCCTCATATTATGAAGAAAGTAAACAAGTGCCGAGGTAAGAAATGATAGGGACACATCACTGACTGCTGGTTTATTAATAAATAGATAAAGTGGCCTCTCAAAAGAGGAACTTATATCTGGGGCCTAAAAGATGGAAAGGTCATGAGAAGAATAGAAGAATAAATATGTCTCAGAAAAGAGAACAGCATGTGCAAAGATTGAGACAGGAAAGAGCTAAGTATGTTCTAGGAACGCCATGTCAGTGGGTTAGTAAATGAGCAGATAAAGTAAGGTTGATGATCTTCAGATGATGGACCGAGTCTATAGCAGGGGGATATTTAAAAGTCAGGGTACAGTCTATTTTTTTTTCAAAGTACAAATCTGAAACTATCAGGTTCTCTTTTTTGTAATTTATTTATTTCTTATAGAATCGTGGGGTACAAGTGAAGATTTATAACATAAGCAGACTGCACGCAGGTGAGGTTTGGACTTCCAGGTGTTTTTTAAGACCCCATTTTCTCATTGCAGGAAGTGAGAAATGGAATCTCATTGTAGACAGTCAAGAAAAGAGGCAGGAGAATGGGTCAGGTAAACTCCAAGGTCAAGGAAGATGGTTGCCTAAACCAGGGAAGGGGCAGAGAGAGAGATCAAGTTACAACCTAAGAGCGAGAAGAGAGGAGTCAAGACTGGTGATCCAGGATCTGGTTGTCTCTGTGCTCCTTGGTATGTTTCATGCGTGTCAGCCATTCCCCTCCCCCCCTTTTTTAGGAAAACATATAAGTTTTATATCAGCTAGCAGTTTCCCCATGCTGTCAATTCTTTGGTCTATTTGGATCTCCCAATTCCCACAACCTAGAAAAGTCTGGAGTCTCTTCTGATTTCAGATTATTCCAATTCACAGTGTCAGGGTCTAATCTGCCCCCATCCACTGAGTCTATATGTGCTGTTTTGTTGTGTCCTGGATCTGCCTGTCATCAACGACTCAGATCATTTCCCAGTCACGCAATAAATTAACTAGCAATCACTGTTTCATGATTTTTGAAATTGTGCTGAAATTTTGAGTGATGAGCAGAATAAAAATGCTCATGAAACATAAATCAGGTCTTCAAGTTCATCTCCCGCTTCTCCTTCCTTCCTTCCTTCCTTCCTTCCTTCCTTCCTTCCTTCCTTCCTCCTGTCCCTTCCTCTTCCCTTGCCTTCCTCTCTCTCTCCTTCCTCCCCTCCTTCCTTTCTTCCATGCTATCATTTCACTGTCTAAGTTTTTCTCTTGACTTAATATTATTTGGTCATACCCTCCATCCCTCACTCTCAAGCACTTTGTATACATTTCACAACTCATTTTTAAGTTAGGCATATTCCTCCATCTCAAAGGTAAGATCATTGAGACATTAAAGTTATTGACATGCTCAAGGTGTGTAGCTACTAAGCACTAGATATTTGGATCAAGCACTGTTCTGTCAGGTTCCTGCCCCCACATGTCTAGCTGTGAGCCTAGCACAGAGCATGTGAGCTGTACTCAGTTTGTTGGTTTCATCTCACTTTCAGCTCCTTCTATGTTGAAACCATTCAAAGAAAAACCAAGGGGTTAATGGTTGATGTCGTCTTCATAAATAAAATATGAATGCAATTGTTTGTACTGTGTTGTGGTGAACAAGTTGAGGGCTATTTATTTCTGTGCTTTAGTAACTATCTTCCTGACCCATTCACCCAATTTTAAGATTGCTTTCTTTAAAACACTCTGACTTTCTAATGCTAGTTTAGCCCCAGAGCACAGCTGTCAGGCAAAGCCTTGCTGGTGGCTGAGACTGATCCCTGAGCTGGCAGAGTGTCACTGAGAGACTTGGTTCTCTCTTATCTTGCATCTTATGCTTGCAAAGGTGCTGGCAGTGTCACTTCCAGTCCATGCCTGCAGCTATTTCAATAGTCAACTTCGTGATTGACAAGTTTGCAAATCCCTCCTCATGTATATCTTGTCCCCAGTGTTACAGACCTTGGAGGGTGATGTATCTGCTGAATGCCACTGTAAGTTGCCAGATGCATGACTCAGGCTTCATTTCTTTCTAATGTTCATTTTAGTCGAAATGCTGTAAAACCACTCAAGGAAACACTTTTTGATTTTTTCAGGACCCACATTGATGTCCCAATCATTTTTATTTCTTCCAGTTTTATGACTGAGATTTCAATGTAACACTTCTTTTCTGAATTGTACATACCTTTTATTATTCTTTAAATTGTCTTTGTCTTTTTCTGTATTTGATTCAAATAACAAATGATTTTAACACAGGAACTGAGGTTTGGGATACTCTTAACGTTATTAGTAATTTGAACAGATGTGTGGGAACATCTTCCATTTTAGGCTCTAAGTCATAGAAATTCTGTTAATCTATGTTTAACAGCACAGAAGTGAATCTTTGCTTCCAACTGCTGAGCATGTCACTCAAGTCCTTGATGACACTTGTCAAGTCTCACCTCACTGAGTGAGATCTCATCAGTTCACCCTTCTGGATATATCTTTCTAAAACATGCTATCATGAATGGCCTGGTCCCTGCATACGACCTTCATCATTCACTATTTCCTACAGGGAACTGGTGACAATCTTTCATAATCTGTCTATAGTTTTTATTATAGACCCAACAGAAACATTTCAGTCCTTATTTTACTTGAATTTCCTGTCACCTTGGACACAAAATTAGATATCAAATACTGTGAAAGTGACTGCATTCCAATAAAATTGATGCAGAAAAAATATTTGAGTTTTTTTCAATTATTTCTGTAAGATATGATGTAGTCCCTTGAGAACATTAGCAATTTCTTCAGGTGAGCATAGATTATTTTAAATACCTACGTTGCGATGTTTAGTACTAAAGAATTAGTACTAAACTACTACTTTGTTAACTACTTTGTCCAGGTCTGTTTTTCTTTTACAAGCAGTAGCACTCCCTAGCTGGTGCATTTTAACCTTGCCATTCCCTTGCCTAAAACATTTCCATGTTTCTGAAGGCACAGCTCTTTATGTGTTCAGGATGGCACTCCAAGGGTTTTACTGTCTTGACTTTACCAGATGCTCACCCATTCTTTGTCATCTAAGATGGTCCAAGAGAAGTTCCTCAAACTCACATTCCTACAGCTTTCACCTGTTGACATGCAGAGACTGTGTCCACTCCCTGTGTCCTTCACACACACTCACATACCACACACATACACTCTGCACACACATCACAAACATATACATACCATACACACACACACACACACACACACATATACATATCATACACATGCACACTATACATATGTATGCATACCATATATACATGCCACACACCCACACATACACATACACCATATACACACACAACACACATACACTCATACCATATATTCACACACACTATACACACATACCACACCCACCATATAAACAATGAGCAAACTATACACATATACACAGTACATACAACACACACTTACTACACACAGACACCAAGCACACACGATACACACACTATACATATATACACACACTACACACATACATACACTGCACATATATGCACATGCTACGCACACAGCACAGGCATCTACATATCACATACACCACATACAGCACACATATACGCATACTGTACACAGGCATGCATATACACACTACACCTGTATGCACATATACTACACGCATACCACAAACATACACATCACAGGCACCACACACAAATCGCACATGCTACACACACAACACACATACACATACATACCACACATATTTGCACATACTGTGCACTTACCACACACAAATACACATCACATATACCACACACATACGCATAACAGACACACCACACACATATATGCACATACTACATACACATATATTTACACACTACACATGCATGCACACATTCTACACACAACATATACACATCATATATTACACACACACATGCATCACAGACATACCCCTCCACACACACACATACCACATACACCTAATTTGAAAGACTGCTATTATAATATCTTTTATTAAGTTCTGTTGTCATTGTTGTTCCTGGAATGTCCTTGTATGTCCTTGTGAAGTGCACTGGATTATAATCATTTTCACTTGTTTTTTCTCCATCAGACCACACAGTTTTGTAGGTAGGGTTACATCTTGTTTTCATCATTGCTCACCCAGCAACTTGGATGACATCTAGGACAGCACCAGTACCTGGTAAACATTAGAGACTCAAGTACTCACATAAAGGGATGGGTGTGGAAAAGGGCATGTGCTCCCCACTGCCCTAAATCCACATGTGCCAGCTCATTTCTTTGTTCCACCCACTTAACTTCCAGACTCTGCAAAGAAAAATTGTTCCCTCTTCTCAAACAGATCACGCACTGAGACTCCTCCATATCAATCTGCATGCTGCTTCCTTTTCTCCTAATGAGCTCCTGCTTGTCTCCATCTGGAGAACTCCCACTCAGCCTCCAAGATTCGGCACACATGCCATCTCCAACCTGAATCCCTCCTGCCTTCTCCAACAGATCCCTCCCTTGTGTCCCATAGTATGTCTCAAATGTGGCAGCAATTCTGTTTTGTTTTCCTGATGTATACACATGTCTTCTATAGGATCACATATGTACGTGTATTTGCGTTCATGTAGAATATCTAATACCTCATTAAAACTAGGCTTACATAGGTGTCTAATAAGTAATGGATTAACAGGTATGAACAAATCTCAAACGGTTCCTGATTTGAGATCATGATTCAGACTTAATAGAATGCCATCTCTCAGTAGAACTCTATATGATATAGGAGTTACTGCTAATTCCTTCGTATTAAACATTGCGAGGTAGACATTTAAAATAATCTATGCTCACGTAGGGAAATTACTAATGTTCTCAAGGGACTACATCATATCTTATAGAAATAATTGAAAAAAACTCAATGTTTTTTCCTGCATCAATTTTATTGGAATGCAGTCACTTTCACAGTGTTTGATACCTAATTTTGATTCCAGAACCAATTCCTTGGAATCTTGAACTACTTGAACTTTATTTTATTTGATCACCTTTTCTGACATCCCAGAAGTCCTGCACTCTACATATTCATTAACTAGTTTAATATGTCCTGAAGGCATACTACATGCCAAATACTATTTTAAGAACTAGAGAGACCTAGTAACAGACAAAACCTCTCACTCTTACACAGCTTATGTTCTAGAAGGAGCAAGCAAAACAAATAAGTAAGATATGAGAGTTAGTGTTTATTAGAAGGTGAAAAGTATTATTGCATAAATAAAATATGGGTAAGAAACTGTAAGAAAGCAGATATGAGGTGATGGTTGGATGATAAATGGAGTGGTCAGTGAGGTGACGTTGAGTAATGACTTGAAAGGGTTGAGGTGAGATTCATGCAGATCCTGTGACAATGACAAAGCAGAAAATAGTGTGTCCAAATGCCCTAAAATAGCATCACATCAGTCAGGTAAGGTGGCTTCCGCCCATTATTCCAGCACGTTGGGAGCCGAAGCGAGAGGATTGCTTAAGCCCAGGTGTTCGAGAACAGCCTGGGCAACATAACAAGAGCTCATTTCTACAAACATCAAAAAATACCTGGGCGTGGTGGCATGTACCCGTAGTCCCAGCTACTCAAGAGGCTGAGGCGGGAGGATCGTCTGACCCCAAGAGGTTGAAGCTATGATGAGCCTTGATTGTGCCACTACGCTCCAGTCTGGGTGATAGAGTGAAACCACAACTCAAAACAAACAAACAAAAACAAATCAACAATATATTTGGGATATTCTTAAAAGAGCAAAGACACCACTGTGTCTAGAATAGAACAAGATAGGGGAATATTACTAGAAATGAGAAAAGGTAAGAAATAAAGAAAACAGGTGACCATGAAAGGGCTCTGAACAGAAGAGTTCCATAATTGGGTGTAAATTCACACTGACTATTGTGTTAAGGATTAGACTCTAGTGTGGATGTCAGGAAACCAGTTAGGGATGAAGGCAATCATGTAGCCCAAAGATGATGATTGCCAGGACGATGATGGTCGTAGGGGAGGTGATGAGAAAGAGTCGGAATCTGGGTGTGCCTAGAGAAGACAGAATTTGTTACAGACTGAATGGGAGGTGTGAAAAAAAAAGTGAGGAGTCAAGGATGGCTGCAAGTCAAGTTGTTCTGAACATTGGAGACATATAATTCTATTAAATGCAAGAGAAAGTGTTTGGGAAGATGGGGATTTCAGATATTTGGGTTTAACGTGGCGAGGTTAAGATATTTACGGGATATTTAAGTGGAGAGGTCAAGCAAGTAATTTTTTATGAGTCTTAGCTTCCAAAAAAAGATACAGAATGGAGGTAAATTTAGGCTCTCCAGGTGGAATTTGAAGTCATAAGATTGAGGGGAGTACAAGGACTGGATCCAGTCTTATTCGAATGAGGCTATTGAAGAAAAACTGCATAGCAGCCTGAAAGAGCAGCCAGTGAAGGAAAAAAACCAGAAGAATGTGCACTGTGACAAAGAGAAGAAAACAAAACAATGAGTTCAAATGAGAGCCTGAGTGAGGTGACCGAAAGTGACCAAGACACTTAGCAGTGGTATTATGCTGACAGAGATCTTTAAGGCAGGAGTAAAGACAACATCTGATTGTACTTTGTTTCTGTGGCTCTTTCATTAACACTCCAGGAAGTGGTGAATCCTGTTATCCAGGTTTACTTGTACCTTTGCTTTCCTATGTGCTCTTCAGTTCAGTGAAATAACTGACCTGCATAACTAACAAAATCGTCTTTTGTAAAAAAGTAGTATTTACAAGGGGTAGGTGGCTGAGAGGTATTTCTGAGAAGAGAAAGAAGAGCCAAATGTAGTTGGTGGAAGAGTTGTTTTCATCACATCCAATGAGACTGTGCTGGGGAGCAGGAAGACAGTGCATAGTTGTGCAGGTTGTGCACTGCATAAATCTTGGAGGTGTCATTCAAGTCACAGTTTATATCATGTGAATGGCACCACTCAGGGCTTTACAGTTTACATAGGAAGCAATTATACATGGTGGCCCTGTTGTAGGGTGGTATGGGATGGGACAGATGTTTCTCATCTTTGTACATTTCTTAGCACAAAATGTGATTAACTTGCTTAAACAAATATATTTTCATATAGAATATATATTTAAGCTAATTCCTTTCGTAGTGCCTAAACTAATTGCATTATTTTATTGCAAGCATTTGCATATTTTTACTACTGATTTTTGATGATGTCCTTGGTGTGTAGGACTTAGAACTTACCTTCACATAAGATGAATAATATTTCTTTATCTCTAATCTCTTATTGTTCAAAAAATTGCACTAGAATATGTGACCGCATCTTTCATCCAGTGATTCAATAAGTGAGCCCAACTCATATACTTTTTTTTTTAGTTGGAGTCTCACTCCATCGCCCAGACTGGAGTGCAGTGGCTGCTCCCGGCCATCGCAGCCTTACCTTACCATTACCATCGGAGCCCATTGCTGGGCTCCGGCAATCCTTCCGCCTCAGCCTTCCGAGTAGCCGGAATTACAGGCATGCGCTAACACGCCCGGCTGATTTTTTGATTTATTGTAGAGATGAGGTCTCGCTGCCCAGGCGGGTCTCGAGCCCGTGGGCTCAGGCAATCCACTCACCTCAGCCTCCCAAAGGCGCGGGATTACAGACTGAGCCACCAAGCCCGGCACCAACTCATATTTTTATGCATCTTTCCATTATTCAAGAATCCATCTCTTCCTTTAAACTGTGTTATATATCCATTCAATAAGTTCAAAATATACAATATATTCTCTATGCTGAGCATTAGGATTCCAAGAAAATAAAGACATGATACCAAATTTTCATGCTTTTAGATTATCTATTGTCATGTAAGAAATTATCCCCAAATAGCGATTTTTAAAAGAACAGCGATTTTACTATATCTTATGATTATGTGGATCAGGATTGTGTGCTAGGATCAGCTGGGCAATTATTCTTCTTCATGTATTAAGCCAAGTATTGTATTGGGATTTTTGTTGTTCTGGAAGGTCCAAAACAGTTTTACCCACATTTCTGATGCCTCTTGATTAGCAGTGACTGGAAGGCTGTATTTAACTGTGTCCCTCTCCCTTCTCATATAATTTCAGATCTATTCCACATGTTCTCTCCAGCAGGATAGGAGAATTTTTAAAATCCTGCTTCAAGAGTCCAAGAGTGAATGGCTCAAGAGAAAGGAAGTAGAAACAACCAACCTCTTCATCCTCAGCCGAGAAACTAGCTGACTATCACTCCCATTGTACACTATTTGTGAGTCACCTGTTCTTCTTAGATTGAAGTCAACAGTAAATAGACCACTCTCAACAGGTTATGTAGCAAAAATGTTGTGGCCATTTCAAAATCTAACATATCCACTAATCTTTTCATGAGTAAATTATATTCATTCACAGTTCATTACCATGACTGAGAAAAGAACTGTGGACATTCTAGGGAGTGGTTAGATAAGCTCATTTTCTTCCAACAAATATATCTGGAAAGTCTATGTTAAAGCTTAAATGGCAAAATCATTGATTGCCAAAACAAATATGGATAAAAACTTAAGAAATCTGAGCACTGAGTTCTTTCCACTCAATGCTTGAAGTGTTTCTGCAGAGGCAAAGACCACCACCACAACGATCAACAAAAATGTGGCCCTTTACTTTGAAGATCTCATTCAGCTCCTAATAGCTTATCTCCCCTGATAATCCTTTAAAACAGGAGCTACAAAGCAATGGAAGAACAAATAATAAATGAAAAAACACCTGGAAAATTCAAACAAAGCAAAACACCCAGTGCAAGGTGACCCTCCAGTGGAGTGAATTTGAGACTGGGGAAAAAATAAATTTATTGTTTCCTTTTTCTCCTATGGAAAACATGGGTGGTATTTGTTACTGAAGATAATTACACTATTGTCTTAGGGCCCTCATTGTTTTACACTGCTCAGCAACTCAAAGTCATATTGTGGAAGAGAGATGACTTGGATATAGATGTCAAAGATTAATGGGGATCTACACAAATCATCCATTATTCCACTGAAGTACATTAAAAATAACCTAAACTGTAAAAAAATGCTCAAAGAGTTTTTATATATCTAATATGTAGCCATATGTGAGCCAACTATCATTAGCAAAAAACAACCTCAGAGTAGAAGCTTTATAATTTTATGAACAAATGATTTGCCACACTCAGAAGGTAAACAGTCCCGAATTTTCTCTACTCCAAAATCACCAAAGCAAGATTATTTTCTGTCTGAGAAATCACTACCCAGATACTCTTTTAAATACTGACAGAGAATTTTGTATGTTTACAAGGAATTAAGTTGCAGTGAAGATTGATTTTTTTAGACTTCTTGAGTTTTCAGAAGTGACAGAAAAAAAAAGAAAAGGAACAACAACAACAACAAAAAAGCAAACTCAATAACAGCTTAGGTATCCTAAATGCATTGATAATTTTTTTGAGGAATTAGAATTCTTATAAGAAAACCTCTACCTTCCTCGAATAGGTGTTTAAAAAAAAGAAAAAATAGGGGGAAAGGGGGGAAGGAGTTACATCACAGTGGAAAATAACCCATTATAAGAAGATAAACATATACATTCTCTTGCAAGAAGATAAATTATTCTAATAAGTCATATATTTAAAAATATTTTTTCTTCAACATAAACAATCTTTTAAAAATAGTGTATTTTCTCAACAACATGATTATATAGAAAAATATGTTTGCAGCAGTACAAAAATCATTGTTAACTAGTTAGTTTTCAAAATTAGAAGTTTGATTATAAATGATTATGCTTATTTTAGTACTTTCATAATTCAAAACGAATTGTTTTCTCCTCTTTCCATAAACATTACAGAATTTTAGCTAAAAAGTATTTGACATCTAAACTATAGTTTCAGCAGATAGCATTCTTTTTACTTCTTTCAAAAGACTGTGAACAATAGTGAGATTTTGAATTACAGAATGTACATAGTTTCATCAAAATACAATAATTTATATATATGTAACATTTTACATTTTCCAAAGTTTTTCTCAAGCCTTTGATTTCGTTTACTCCTCACCAAGTGGGTTACAATGAGTGCTTTAGTGGGAAATTCATTTTTTCAGATGAAGGTACTAAACCACAGTGACACAATCAAATTAGCAAAGTCAAGTTTGAACTAAAGTCCCTGCTCTGCTACAAGGGTTCTTACCTGTGTAAACTAATTTAACACTCAATCCCTAGTGCTTTTAAGGCAATTAAATGCTACACAAGTGGCCAACTGGCAGTTTTATATTTTAGTACCAGATGTTAAATATCTGAATAAACTTGTTCTAAACTGTGTCTTCTGAAGCTCAACCAGAATTTCAGTTGGATACAAGTTCAGATATTGTTGGGACTGGAAGAATCCTCCAATGGAGAATGGAAACCACTACACTCTTTTACACAGGTTATAGCTAAAAACCAGACATGAAGGGTACATGGCAAAAACGTTAGTACTCGCCTTCTGCAGTCTCTTTTGAAGGTTATGGTCATGTGATTATCGATGACCAGTGAAATACGAGCCAAACTGGCATGTGTTTCTCCAGATCAAAACAGTCAGGACAATGAAGACTGTGTTTCCTGCATTACTTTGCTGCATGTTCCAAATGGTATAGTTTCAGAATGGAGGAAGATGATTTGATGTACAGTCAACAGAGACATGAGCAAGAGTAAACCAATATGATATTAAGGCAGTAACATTCAGGGTAGACTCAAATGTCCTAACTAATAACGTACAGCACTTCCAAGAAACAGAAAATGGTCTCTAGATCAGGAGCAGCCTAAAAGGCGATGACCATGAATTGATTAAGCAGCAATACTTCAGCTATAGAAAGCATGCTTCAGGGGCCAAGAGCATGCATACAGATGGGATACCCCTTGGAGAACAGATCCAGTCTGGAAACCCCTCCTTCCCACCAACGTCTAGAGCACAGAATAAAACCTCTTCATGTGTACAAGTGACATGTCATAAAATGTTCAAGTAAGAGAGAAACTGAGACCCATGACAGAATGTGGCAGTTTCAATCAAGATAGATTTACATTTAGGATCAGTCATTAAAAGCAAATGTCTTCAGATGCCAGGTAGAAAAATGAAGGCTTTCAATATGTATAATTAACAATATAAGTAACTGGAACTTTAAGTGAAATAGTAGCAAAGTCTCTGAAATGATTTTTTTTTCACTTGGATCAGTTGGAGATTGAAAGATGAAGAGAGCTTTAATCTTATAAATGTTAAACACACATGAAATGTTACTGATCTTCCAATTATATGTTCACTTGGGACATTGACAACATGGAATACATCAAAGAAGTCACAAAGAAAAAGAAAGCTAAAATAACGATTTCATTTTTCCTTAAATAATGGATGGCTAATAATTTTGCCAGGTCTTAAAAAATAAGAAACGGAGGTTAATACCCAAACACACTTCCTGCAACTACATTCTATTTTGGTGTCCCTGTGTGTTTAAATTACCTTTTCAGTAATATGTCAGTAGCTCCTATTCCATTTGTGAATTGAGTTATCTTTGATGTATCTTTTTTTTTAAATCCCAGATTTAGGATTCTTCTGAGCATTTTTGTAGTCAATAAACTGAATGAATGGGTCTCAATTAGTAGTTAAAGACAACAGCTTTACTAGCAACATAAACACTGCAGATAACCAGGTAAGCCTCCCTGCTTGAAGAACACCTTTCATCAAACTCAGTCCTGTCAGCATAAGGGACCCATTACAATGACAGCTTGCAACTAAAATCAAGTCCTCATCAGAAAGCACATCAGTCCCATTATTTTAATATACACAGAATATAACAAGGAAATCAGGAAGCTCTGTTTCTAATGTGCTTTAAATAAATTAGATCTTTTGCCCGGATTGAATCAAGAATAAAACCTGAACCTTATCTACATTAAAAGACAACTTCTGCTAGAATTAGATGGAGATAATTTTTTATAGCTGGCATAGCTAAACAGTAGAGTCAGGCAGAGCTTGGCTTCAGTGTTAACCTTGTAGTGCTGGAACAACTGGGATTGAAATGCTAACGGTTTACTTCCTATTCCTAAAATGCCCCTAAAAACCACAGTAAAGAATGCTGGGCACCATCATCAAGGAATAACAGTCCACGGAGTTTGTTCTTGGTCATATTTCAGACTATTAAGTGAAAGCCACCTTTGTTCAATGAGACAGACGGTCCCAGTTGGAAACTAGCATAAAACATAATTGGGTTTCAATAACTTTTCCAATTTTTTAAATTCTCAAAATATCAACAAAGTAAAGGAAACTAGGAGTATCTTATTTTAAGCAAAATCTTATATATCATTGGGTGTTTCTGTTCTTCTTTGAGACACTTCTAAACATGCATGCAGATGTGTTCACAAGCCCACATGTGTACACACACATACACACACACACACACACACACACACACACACACACACACACACAAACACACAGGACTGAGATAAGAACAAAAAACTTAGAAGGGACTGTGGGAGCCCAGGAAAAATGTAGTTTAATTAATCACTGATTAGCTCGAGAACTTTGAATTCTCTTTCTGTATCCCTTTAAAATGATATTCGCCTTGCCAACAAATTGTCTATGCATGTTTAATTTTATGAAATTAAGGCTGTGTTATGGCTGGGCATGGTAGCTCATGCCTGTAATTCCAGTGCTCCGGGGGGCCAAAGTAGGAAAATCACCTGAGGCCAGGAGTCTGAGACCAGCCTGGGCAACATAGTGAGACCCCACCTCTACAAATAGTAATATTAGTGATAATAATAATAATAAAGCAGTGTTGTGTTTTTGTATACCAGCGTTCAAAGCCATGACCTAAGAATAATCTAAGTAGCAGTAACTGTTAAATGGTATAACTGGCTTTATGGAAATATGTAATTTAAATGTAGGAGTTTTCCTGGCATTGAAATGCTTGCATAGAATTTTCCTTTTATCTTCTGTTTCCTATTTTTATTATTTCATTTCTTATTTCAATCCAGATATTATCACAGTTTTTAATCTTATACATACACTGCCCTTGACAAGTGAGTACTCATTTATTTCTTTTCAGAGTAGTATTTCCAATTTAATGAATGGAACATGTACTGTGTGACCTTAGAAAGAACACTTAACCTCTCTGAGCATCACCTTCTTCTGTAAAATGAGAGAGCAGGAATCACTCAGTGACTTCTTTAAGTTCTGTTTTTAGTTAGCATTTTAATTCTGATCTCAAAACATCTTATTTTTTCCAAAAGGATTTATTACAGTGTACTGATCTTGGTGAATAAAAATACAATAAAATGAATAAATTTCTTACAGTCACCCAATAATCTCAGATTTTTTAAGAGATATTTTCTTAGGATCTGCTTTCTAGACATGCACTGCATATATTCTACTGACACTTCTTTCCTTTGGAGAAGGAAGCAATGCTTAAAAGAAACGTTTTCATCAGAGAAATCACAGTCCCTACCAATGCCTGTCCAAGGACAAGAACATATCAGAAAGGAAGAAGTCTTTGTCCTGTGTTGAGGTTAAACACTTACCACTCCCAGGGAAAGCTTACATTTCTTTTGTGCTATGTGTCTGTGAATGTTTTATGAATCCAATTGAGCTTAAGAATCAAGTTTCTCTGACAGACACAGTTTATTCAGAGGAATAAAGATATAGCAGAAAGTTATTGATTTTTGAGGGATCTACGCCTTGTGAAAAATTAACCAGACAATCCTTCAAAATCAATACGATTACCCTTGCTGCTTCAGAACTATTGCATCAAGTCTGACTAAAGAATGTCTCCATCGCAGAGGCAGTGGTGGGTTTTGTGGGTCTTTTGCAAACCAAGAGCAGGTGACTTTCTCCTATTTATCCTTTCTTCCTCCCATGGTTTCAATTCCCCTACCCCTTTACATGAATGCATGCGTAAAAACACCTTTTACTTCCCTAGAACCCATCTGAGGTTTTGCTGCCTACACACTGGGGACACAGAGGCCTGGAGCTACCCTCTGAGTGTACTTTAGCCTATGTCGTTAGTAAAACACTGAAATTAAAAACTCATCTCAAGCTGGGCTTGGTGGCTCACACCAGTAATCCCAGCACTTTGGGAGACTGAGGCAGGAGGATCACTTGAGGCAATGAGGTTGAGGACAGCCTGGACAACATAATGAGTCATTTTCTCAACAAAAAAAGTTAGCCAGGACTTGAAGGCACATGGCGTAGTCCCAGCTACTCAGGAGACTGAGGTCGGAGGATTGCTTGAGCCCTGGCGATTGAGAGTGTGATGAGTCATCTTACCACTGCACTCCAGCCTAGGTCACAGAGTGAAATTCTGTCTCTAAAAATAATAATAATTTTAAAAAACCTCATCTCAATATCAGGTTTTATTCTTGCTTTCTAATTGTGGTTACCATTATGCTCCCAGTAACAAATCGAGAAATGCAAGAGCTAAAACTAAATGAAATTGCAACAGAGCTGGGCAAACTCAGGAAAGTATTCTTAGAAATAACAGAAATAAAGAACTCCATCCAAGAAATAATAACAAACTGAGAAGTTGATTCTCTCTCTCTCTCTTTCTTTTCTCTCTTTCATTTTTTAAATAATAGAGAATGGAATGTCCTTTTCTATCTCTTCTCAGAACCAAGAGTTCCTATGGTCTCTGACCCAAATCAATATAAGATCATACATGCAAGTGTGCAAACATTCCGACACTCCTATCTAGCTCCCCAGCAAGTAGTTAAAGTCCATTTCCAATATTCATCTACTGCAGGTCAGGCACTAAGACTACTTCCAAAATACCCAGAGGAACAAATAAAAACCTTGACTTCAGGGAGCCCATTGGCTCACAGCATGTGCCCTTGCCAGGAGGGATTTTAGTTGAGAAAAAACAAAAACAGAAGAAGAAAAAAATTGAATGGGGCTGTGAGGTAAAGGCTATACATTCAATTTTGATATATTTGTAAAGTGTCTTTGAAACATTAATAGGGATATGTAATTAGCTTAGATTTAGGGGCTTTAATTCAGAGGAGGTGTTGCACTCCTCTTCAACTTCTGAAGTCATGTGCACATAGGCACTGATGCCATGGATGCAAGTAAAATTGCCTCCAGAGGGTGCAGAAAGATCAGAGAACTAAGGACCAAGAGCCATGCTCTGAAAAAAGCTGTAATGAAGCAACCCAGGCTCGAAGGCTGAGTCGGTCAAAAGGAGGCAGAGACAAAGTAGCTACAGATTCGTTAGGAAGCATCAAGCCAGGCCAGTGGCACATCACGGAAGCCAAGTCATGAAAATATTTGGAAGAAAGAAATGGTTCACAGTTTAGAATGCTGCTGAGAAATAAGGTAGAAAGTCCTGACAGTGTCAGAAGGGGGACTGCAAAAATTGCTTGGACGAACAGATGAGGCTAGAAACAAAAAAGAATGGATTAAAAAGTGAGAGGCAAGTGATAAAATGACAGAAGAAAGCAGAAACATTTATTTCCAGAAATGCTCTCCTCCATGGAGAAAGAGTTAAAGTGATACTGAAATAGAGTAAGTGATTGACTCATTGTTCTCCACATGTTTTAATTGATATATGCATACATATATGTATATATGAGGAGGGAACCCCAAAACTTTGGAATTTATTTATGAAAAATGTGTATTTATTCTTACATGTTTAAACTTCAGTCACCTTCAAAGTACTCTCCATTTGATGCAATACACCTATCGAAACACTTTTTCACAGCTCAAAACAATTTTTGAACTCCTCAATTTTGGTGCATTTTTTGTGCTTCTGCTGTTTTTTGTTTCAACTCTTCCACATGGGCAAAGCATTCCTTTAAGGACTTTCTTCATGGGAGAAACAAAAAAAAAGTCACTCAGGGCAAGATTCGATAAATAGGAAGGGTGGAGCAAGGGGTCATGCTGAACACTCAGTGTAGTATGGGCAGGTGGTAATAAACCACTCATCATGAAATGAGCAAATGCGTTGAAAGAATCTAAAAATAAACAAAACAAAACAAAAACCATTAACTGAAGCCAAATGCAGCCTCTCACAACAGCTCTAGCTGGTATACTGATGCGGATGGGTTCCTAGAACACTGACCTAGTGGGGGAAGCCTGTACTACAAGGGGCTGCCCTCCAAAAAAGTAATTCTGGTTTTTTTGGAGTCTGCCTTTCACACACACACACACAAACGTGTGTCTGAGTGTGTGTGTGTGTGTGTGTGTGTGTGTGTGTGTGTGTGTGTATGCATGTGAACTTGGGCAATCTTAAGAGCCAATAATAGAAAAGAGAGATTAAATATGCTAAAGGTTACTATAAAGACAGGATGTGGAGGGAGAGGAAGAGTTCCTTAGGTTTCAAAGCACAAGTGGAGGAACTTGTCTGAAATAGGAGTGATGATCACTCTTTGCAATAATGTGGAAGGAGGATAGGTGGTATGTTGAAGTAGTTGGTTTAGTTAAGAAAATCAAGGATTTTGAATTTTGACTATGAGATACACTTTGCTAACCTTGGAAAGGGTGAAATAGAAAGACATATAGGCATGTTGGAACTATTCATAGGTGGCTAATTTCAAGGAACCCAAGCAAAGATAACCAGGACTTGTTGCAATGGGCATGACATGGACACCAATGACACATCAGGCAGTGGTCAGCAGGTCATACCTGTATATGTTAGCTGAATGGCAGCTATGAGTATACCTCACAATGCTGTAACTCAGGCACAGAGGAGAAGAAAGATTTAAAAAAAAATTTTTTTTACATAAAAGTCAGAATTTGATACATTCATATGTAACGAAAAAGGCACAAATGGACAGTGAACATATCAATATGTATGCATATTAAATCTATTTGTGCCTATCTGTTATGGAAATGGGCTGTTATGGAAATGTTTGGAAGAAAAAAGAGGCGGATTATCCACCAAAGTCTAGATCAAGTGTTATTTATAGTAAACAAATCTTTTTTAACTCTTCAGACTTTGGTTTTCAAATATGAAATGTTCAACAATGGAAACTTCAAGTTCAAAAGTTGAGTGACCCTTCAAGTTTAAGTCTACAGGTTTGTTTTGTGAAATTATCTTGGAGTTGAAGCGAGGCATGAGGTCAAAGTCAGTTCTGCCACTTAACCATACAACGATGGGCAAGGTATTTAACTAGGCTGAACCACAGTGTCATTTAAACAAGCAAAACAATAAATGCACCTTGCAAGGTTCTAGTGAAAATTATAAGACATATCTGTGTGTGTATAATTTTATTCCCAAACAATTAATCAACAAAAAGACATTGGAAATTTAGGTGAAGGGAATTTTAAGTTGTTTTATATAAATATTTAGCTTACAAAACAGATCTATTTTTACTGATTTATATCTTGGTATCATAGTTAAAAATTTTTTGTGATCTAATATATTTTATTCAGGTTTAAATAATTAAAAATTACTATGTTATCATAAGAGGAACTTTTATAAGCCTTTGATTTTCTAGAAACTGTAAAATAACTTTCTAAAGCCATAGTAAAATGTAAATGTTAATAAAAAATATGGTATGCTGAATATTTCTTCTACTTTTGTTTCTAGCCTATGATTGGCTATTATTCACAGGTATCTTTCAACAATATCTATAGCTCTTTCTGGATATAGAAAATTAAAAATTAGTCCCAATTTTTTTTTTCCTTTTTAGGTCCCTGACCCATACTAAATTACTTTTTCAATCTCTGTTACAAGGATTAGTGGAAACAAATTTAGCCAACAATCTGATCGTTAACCACATAGCATGTCACATGCATAGGTCAAGCTAATTTGTGTATCAACTGGTTAAATCTTAACAATCTCAATTAGAAACTCCCACATTCTCTTAGCTTCTTTTAATGTGATTGTATAAATCTGCCTGTCTTCCAGTCCTAAATGTTATCCACCCAGGAGGAATGCTCTTGAGAATGACTATTAACAAAGTGAATAGAGTTAAATAGAGCCGATTCTGGTCCCAACCAACTACATTTGCTTCAGTAAGTCATATCTTCTCTTTGTTACTTATTTATAAAATTTGGTTTTGAAGAGAGATCAGTGGTTTTCCTATAAAGTTTTTTTGTGCCTTCAGGATTTGAAGACGTGCACTTGAAGATGCCCTGAGGAAGGAAAAAATATTTAGCTTGCAAAGCAGATCTACTTTTATCAATTTGTATTTTGGCATTGCTATGAAAGATTTTATTTGATAAAGAGCCCTATGGCTACACAAACATAACATACACTGGATGTGTTTTCTGATGCTCCTCCCATTTCTAATTTTCTGTGAATCTATGAGCCTAACAATTGATTTATTCATTTTATTTCTAAGAAAGAATAGATTATTTACACAACTCTGGCTAGCAAATGCCTTTAGTAAAACATATACTTGTAGGAGAGAAGACAGAAACTTTTCTTTAGATTGCAGGATAAGCCAATTCAACTTTACAAGAGTGACTGATTCATAATTCATTCATTCACTAACATGCTGGAGATACAGTAGTGAAAAAGACACAGTTTTCCATCTGGTAGCACACATAGTATATTGGAGGAAATAGAAACAAACAAGAATATACATATACACATACATGCCATATATATGTATATATGCATACACACTTTAAGTGCATATATATATATACACACATATATGTATATATGCCAAGTACTGCTGCATGGCATGAAAAAATGAATTAGGGAACAGGAAACAGAAATCTTAAGAGAGAGAGAGTTTCTTAATTATTGATTGCTGTGTAACAAACCACCCTAGAACTTAGTGGTCTAAAACAGACAAACAAACAAACAAATTCACCATTTTATTTGCTCATGACTCAGTATCTTGAACTGGACTTAGCTGCATAGTTCTGCTGGCCCTGCAGGAATTGTCATATGACCTCATCCAGCTGTCTGGGTAGCTGAGGCTGGGCTCAGCTGGGTGGTTGGATTGTTCCCCATTTCCACTAGGCTTCGTCACAAAGTCAGTGCACCTGATTGTCCATGGGGTTGCTCCACACATTCTCTCTAGCAATATAGCCAGTTTTTTGGCATGGTGGCTTAGGGCTTGAATGAACACAAAGAGGAAGCTTTTGAGGTTACTTAAGACTTGGACTCAAGAAATGACAGTGTGTCACCTCTCATGTTTTGTTTATGAAACTGATCCCCAGCATTACCATGGTTCTAGGAAAAGTGACAACATATGTGTGTGAATTTCATAAGCCATGTTTTATTGGGAGTCACCATGTTACAAACTGTCCCAGTTTGTTCTAGTTTAGAAAGTTTGAATAGGGAAGCTTTCTCTGAGCAGAGAGCTGAAGTAAGAATGCATTTGAAAGAGCAAGACATGCAAAGATCTGAGCAAAAGTTCTTGAGCCAACAAACACCAAATAAAATGTCCTGAAGGTGAGAAAAAACTGTGTGTACAAGGATTGGAAGAATGAGCATGAGTAGAGTAAAGGGAAATTGGCAGAAGAATAATAAGAAATATGGTCAGAGAGAGACACATGGTTCATATAGTGAAGTGTCTTAAAGAGCGTGGACATATTACATTTATAATTTTTCCAGTAGGAAACCATTAGAGAGAACAGACCAAAGATGAGACACAATTTGATTTTTTTAAAAAATCATTTGTCCTCTGTAAAAATTGACTGACTGTGGCTAAAGTGGACACAGAGAGGTGAATTAGGGGTTAATTGTCACCTTCTATGTGGAAACTTGACAAGAATTGATTGTGGTGGAAATAGAATGTTAAGGGGCAGATACATTCTTGGAAATATTTTGGAGGCAAAACTGACAAGACTTGGTAATGAATGTGATGTGACTTAACAGGAAGCGAGTCATGATTTTAGCATGTATAACACTCAGAAGATGCCATTTATAGATATGGAGAAGCTGGAGGAACTGGTTGGTGGGAGCTTAAGAAATCAAGAGATCTATTTTGGACTTAAGTTGAGATGCTTATTCAGCATTCAAATGAATGTAAAAATTGAGCAATTAGATCTTACAACTCAGGGACTTAGGAGAGGCAAAGCATTTATCTGGTTTCTACAGCCATTGAACACTATGGTATCACTTAGGAAAGAGGTATAAATTAAAAAGACTAAGATGGAAGACAGAGATTTTGAGGTCAGGAAGTGAAAGGGTTATAAATTGATAAGACTAAGATGGATGACAGAGATTTTGAGGTCAGGAAGGACCAACAAGGAAGACTAAAGGAGAGTAGACAGAGCTACCATCAAATTATATTACCAAGAACTGCTACTGCAGGGAGAGCTTGAGTCAGATGAAGGAGACCCCAGTGTCATGGAGACAAATTAGGAGACTTTAGTAATAACACAAGAGAGAGATAACAACCTTCAATTTAGACAGTATCAGTGGTGGAGGAGGGGGAATTTTGGAGACATTTAGGAAGGGAAACAACAGGATTCCATGTGCTACAAGATATGCAGGTACTACAAAATATTATCCTTTAAATGTTTTTCTGCATAGATTAGGGATTTAAGACTTGGAGATAAATTATTTCTCTTAAATGAACACTCAGTCATTTGAAAAATTATAAAAATGACATAGAACATGATTTGTATAGAAACACTGAGTGTGAGAGCAGTGGTTCCTCTTGCAACCAAAACAGACAAAGCCATTGAAATTCAGCTTCTTTGGCACTGTTGGGGATGCCATCTTGCTAAATCCAGATAACACCTATCACCGTTTTCTTCTTTGTGAAAGTCAGTTTCTTCAAGTACTTTTGTCTTTTTTAGCAAGTACCATTTTTGTTTATTTTAGTCTGCCAAAAGACAAGATAGGAAAAAGAAAAGTGAATAAGAACTAATGACTACATCTCTATTGTTACTCCTAAGAGAAACGTTGGTACTTCAGAAAACACTTTGGTTTTACTTTGGATTGAATAAACTCCTGCTGCCCCCTTGTGGCAATTTATTGGGGAACAAAATCTCTGGGTCTCTTGTTTATTTTGTGGCAGAATTGTGCATTGGTAACACCAACCTGGAGCATAGGGGAGAATTCCAGAAATTATTTTATAGACATCAGAGCTATTATTCTGTATTAGTAACTGCAGAAAATATTGAGTTGGCTGTTATCATTGCAATAAACTGGACTCCGTTTTTAGGATTGTTTAACTAACAACACTACCATGTCATTTGCCAGTCAGAAGTCAGTCATTTCATGATGTGGCTTAGTAATTAATTATCCGAATTACTAAAATTCTGAATTGATTTTATCCACAACACAGGAATCACATCTTGTGAATATCTGTGTTTACCAGAACTTGAGCAGTCATGGTAGCAAGAGAGTCTACCTTCTTTGAAGTTAAAGAATCTACTCCTCAGTTTTCATGGTTGGATTTTCTGTTTCTTTGTTTGAAATCTGCCCAGGTTTATTGATTGTGGGAAATTCCATTTCCTTCAGAAGAAGTCCAACTCCCAATCATGTTGTTGTGATCATTCTCTTTGGCCTAAAGAACACAATCACATCACAACACAATAGTCCAATTTTAGTGTTCACCCGGTCTTGTTCCTTTTCATAAGCTATTCACAGTTGACATAAAGAACAGCCTTCAGCACCTTTTTAATATCCTTTCATCTCGACTTCTCATTTACAAACTACTGATCAAATACAGCTTTATAAAACTCTACAATTAAAAATTTTAAAGATAAGTATTTTAAATCAAACCCCAAAAGATATTGCTTCTTTTCAAAGGGGTATAAAATATTTGTGCTTATTTTCTGTTAAAAGATGCATCCAATTTCATTGCCAGACAGAACAATTCATTTGTAAACCTAAGATATCTTCATTCTTCATTTAGGTAAATGATACCTTGGGTTTTCCAAGGCCTAATGGTGAGTGGCTATTAATTTTTAATTAAGAGCATTTCTTCTGGTAATTTTCTCAGGAAAAAAAAGTTATCTATTGCCTGCTTCAAGACATATCCACCTCTAAGGAGGCATAAACTATTTTAAAAACTTTTTTTCTCCTTATTTTATTTGAAAGATGTGAGGTACAAGAATAGGTACATAAGTGATCTACAAACTGGTGAAGTTTGGGCTTTCCATTGGTCCTCATGTCCCCTGGTTTAGGATCAGGTACCCTTAGTGATGTTATGTGTCCCCTTCCTTCCTCCCTTCCCTGGCAGTGTCCCACTACTGCCAATCCTTCTCTTGTAGTATTGTGATAAATATTCAGGACCCACTTATTAGTAAGAACATGTGGTATTCAGTTCTTCTTTTCTGTGATAGATCACTAAGCATGATAAACTCTAAAGCTACTCAAGTTGCTGCAAAGTTCATATTTTTTCCTTCTTTAGGACATCGTGTAAATGTACCACATTATTTTTATCTAGTCCACTTTTGATGGGCAGCACGGTTGGTTCCATGTTTTTGCTATTGTGAATAATGGATGTCATAAACATGCATGTGTAGGTACCTTTTTAATAGAATGATTTGAGTTCCTCCAGGGATTGCTGGATCATACGGAAGGTCAATTTCTAGATCTTTTAAAAATCGCTGCACTTCCACCAACAGTGGGTTACGAGTTTATACTGTCACCAACAGTGTAGAAGCATTCCCTTTTCTCCATATCCTAACCAGCATCTGTTGTTTTTTATTTATTAATGATGGTCATTCCTACTGAAGTTAGGTAATATATTAATGTGGTTTTGATTTGCATTTCTCTGATGATTAATGAGGCTGAGCATTTTTTTCAGGTATCAGTTGACTATTCGTACGTCTTATTTTGAGAAATGTCTGTTCAAGGAGACAAACTATTTTGTGAGAACGTCTATTCACATAGTATTTTTTTTTAAATTGGAATCTCTGTCACCCAGGTTGGAGTTCAGTGGCACTCTCACGGCTACTGCAGCCTCGACCTGCTGGACTCAGGTGATCCTTCTGTCTCAGCCTTCCAAATAGCAAGAAATACAGACATGCACCACCACGCCTGGCTACTTTTTTATTTATTGTAGTGATGAGATCTCACCAAGTTGCCCGGGCTGGTTTTGAACCCATGGGCTCAGGCAATACTCTCACTTCAGCCTCCCAAAGTGCTGGGATTACAGGTGTGAGTCACAGCGCCTGGCATTTGTGTCTACTTTTAACATTCATGAAACATATGCTGCAGCTTATAAAATAACAAAAATAGTCAAGATTTACTTTTAATATTTGAAAAGTCGACAGATAAAAAGATTTTTTTTTTAAAACAGGGAACTACAAATGCTTGTGATGTCTCCAAATCTCATATTTAACGGCAATAATAATCAATGAATAATCTATCTTAACAATTAATATACATAATAATAATAGGAATCAATAACTATTTCCCAGTGGTTTTAACTGAATCCATTTGTTTTGAACTTTGGAATTGACTTTTTTTAGACTTACAAGAAATTGCATTAGTTTGATTTTAATTGATTTCCAAAGGGTTTTTTCGTAATTTTCAGTTTGCTTCTCATTTTTTTCCATGAGGGTTTCTATAAATGGCATTCGTTCTTGCTATTCACATACCTGTAAAGGTAATTTTTCCAGATTACATTTTATTTAAACTGTTTCAGACAAACTGGATTAAATCACAATTCTTATAAAGAGAAGGACAGTATAAAATAACACAGAAGCACACATTTTAAGGCACGTCAAACTCAAGGAAAACCTCACCCTTGAAACTTACTAGATATATGATTGGGCAAATTCCTTCACTTTAATTTACTCTTTAATGTATTGATTTATGTACAGCATCCTCTTTTTAGAGCTGTTTTGAAGATTAGATAACACCTATTTAGTACTTTAATGCACATAAGCACAGAAGATAGATTAGATTTCACTATTTCTTATCCCGCATTTAGTTATGGTTATTGTGTCTAGGTTTCACTAAAATGTTAGATTGCATGATTAATTAAAGTGAGCATTTGCAGCAAAATAAATTGTTTATTTAATATATGAAGAAAGCATGCCATTAGACATGTCTTAAAATACCATCTTAGAAGTGAAATGTGGATTCTGCATTTTGGGGGTACTTACTAACCAACAAAACATGGAAAGTGATAAGATACAAAATAAGAACTGGACCAGAAAGCTGAATGAGAGCAGTATGTGGACCCTAGATAATGTATTAGCAGCAGCAAAGAAAAGAGCAGAAAATGAATGTAATTTGGTGTTCTCTGTAAATAAGTCTTAATGTGTAGGGCTAGCCAAGTTAGCTAGTGAAAGAAAGAAAATTTAATTGCAAGAAAATTATTTCTGTAATACCTAATGCAGAGCATCTTAAACATGACATTATATAAATATACTAAGTATATCAGTTAATTGCTTAAACAGTGAGGTTCTGTTTCCTACTTTTGGGGAAAAAGTTTTCCTATCTGTTAGGTGAAGTTAACCAGGAGAAAGTAAGTGTAAACTGAGTGTTTAAAAGGTGGGCAGACATAAAAGAATGCATTAACAAACTCCGCTGAGGTAAGGTCTTAGAGGTAATTTAGGCTGTGTGAACTGAATGGGATACTATTAGAAATAAGCAAAAGGGTTCATCAACATTTGAAGTTGGAAAGAATTTCCCTCGTTTACTGAGTTTTGATATATATACATGATGTGTTTTATGAGGTCGTACCACACAGACAAAATATGCTGGCCTCCCTCCTTCCTTCCAAGTATTTAAAATAATAAATAGCTTCATCAGGTCCAAACACAGCTGGCTATTTTCTAATAATATTTGTGAAAGCCAACATCAGGCAATGTTCATGAGCATTCTTCCCCAAATATAAGCATGGCATCAATAACGTAGAGTTTTATTTATTTGCTGGAACAAGGAGCAGGAAGGGTAAAGACAGATGTTTCAATCATCTTGTCATTGACCGGCTCTGGAACTGTCTGTCAGTTAATAGGCATTTGTTGCTTTCTGTTGCTGAGTTGGTCAATGGAAATGCAGTTATCAGAACTCTTTTTGACTCATTTATTATCAGGAAAATTGAAAGACAGCATTTATTAAACAAGTTTTGCCAAGTACGCACTGTCAGAATTAGAGATGGGTTGAAATGCTGTCTAAGATCATTCTCAAAGAGTCATAAGACATCATATGGCAGATAGTTACAGGGCATAATTTTGCTTTGGGGGTCATGATATATGTTATTAATTTGCAATTCTCACAGATCATGATATTCTCATCTTCTAAATCCAGTCCTCTAATTAGTGCATGCTACCATGAAAATACTTGAATAAAATAATCCCAAGGATGGAAGAATCTGTAAGAAAGTTCCTAAAAGTACATATGTGGTATTCACATCACTTCTACTATATCACTGCCAAGTGGTCATCTGAGCCAAGCCTGAATACTTACTCTCTATTTAGGCCACTGATTTCACCTGGGAACAACTTTGATGGTGAGAATGAATTTCTTTATGTTAACCCTACATTTGACCAGCTTCAACTTCTACCCTAATTGTGTTTGGTGAAGGGATAATAAGAAAGCCTAATCATTTTATTTTCCACATTAAGAACATAATTTGACAAATAATAATTGCATGCCGGCCACAAACCAGGTTCTATTTTGGATTCAGAAAATGAAATAATGAATAAAAAAGGGTTCTCTATCACATGAAGTCACTGTAGTGTTATGCAATGGCTAGAAAACAGACACACCCATAAGCAAGCCCAGTATCACCATATATGCTTGGATAAGTGTTTGCACAGAACGTAATGGAATCATCCAGGAGGTTGTTGGGATTAGAGGTGATGCATAAGTAAAGAACAGAAGCATGATATTCCTGCTGGAAAACAAGGGGCATGCTCACAGCAAATATATTCATTATAATAAATAATATGGCTAAGTCAGACCAGATGCCTACCAGGGCCAGTTATTATTTCCCTCTTACAAGTGGAGGAACCGAGTTTTGGAGAGGCCAAGTTACTTGTGCAAGGTCACCCAAGAAGCAGGTGGCTGAGGGGAGATTTTAATCTTAGACCCTGCCCTAACATCCCTCCATGGAGAGCTTTGGGACTGAACACCACAGCATGAGCAGCTTCTGAATGAGATTCCTTCTTTGCCAACTGTTTGCTCTGTAGAAAACTGTAGATAACTTCTAGAATAGCAAGGTAAAATTTTCCATTAACAAACTAAATCCTGTTCACATGGAATATTTTGCAAGTTACACAACAAGGTCTAGTGTCACAAGGGATGTCATCTGGGCTCAGTTCTTCAGTGGCTTCCAGTTTAGGCAAGGCCCCCGTGACCTGACCCTTGCCTCCTCCTATAAACATGCCACCTCTAAACGCCCACTAGCAAGCACTGGAATCCAATTCCTTGGCCTTGTCTCTGTTCCTCCAACTCCTGGAAAGCCTTCCCACTCTAGGTTTTTACACTTGCTCTGCCCTCCTCTTGAAAAAGGTTTTCATCTTCATCCTTTTTCCAATAGACTTTTAGTTTATTATGTCTCAGATTAAAAGCAGGTAGTCAGTTTTACCACCTTAGAACACCTTCTGTTCTCCATATCCATAGCCAAAAGTTCTATCTCGTTGGCCTACATGATTTTCTTCAGTGTACTGATCATCTTAACCTATAGTGCACACTTGTTTGATAATTATTTTTAGTTTTCTCCACTGGAATAAAAGCACCAAGAAGTCAAGCACTTTGGCTGATTTTGTTGCAGCATATTTCTAGCAACTAGAATGACGATTTTCATAAAACGAAACTTCAAGAGATAGAAGGAAGATACATTCATTCTTTTGGTTGATACTTACTAAGTGCTTCTTACGTGTTGGACCCGAATGCAACTTTAAAAAGAAAACTTGCCACCAATACCAAAATAATGCTATGGTGACAAATCTCATTTTTCTCATTTTAAAATGAGGAAACTGAGGCTGAGAGGTTAAAATTACTGATTAAAAGAAAACTAACTAAAAATTAAAAATTCAGCCTGTCAACTGGTAGATGGGTGAGCTGGAATTCAGTTCAAACTCTAACTCCAACTTATTTTCCCTTGCTCCTATATTTTTAAAAATATGGTTTAGGGCTAAAATTGAAGCTTGTGCAAGGTAGAGAAATCATAGAAGATTGGAAGCAACTGAATCTCCCTAAAAGAGTCAGGGAAGGTTCTCAGAAGTGACTTTCTCATTCGGTTTTGAAATTTGAGGAAGAATTTGACAGGTGGGGAAGAGCGTCAGGGAGGCATTCTCGACTGAAAGAAAGCTTTGTGCAGAAAACCTCCGGTGTGCAAATAAACAAAGGTCCATTTAACACCTGCCTCCTTGGAAATAGACCCTTCCTTGGCAACAGGGTTTTTACAAGTTGCTTGTAAGAATATCTACAAAACGAGACCTAGCCACTAAAATTCAAACCAGGACATTGATAGCTATCATCCAGCCCACTGAATGTGTAACAAATCAGCACCTGGTTCTGTCTACCATGTGCAGACTGTCAAATTGAACACTGCGTGGGCACCAAAACTGCCCGGAATGAATGGCGGATGGTGTGGCTGAGCAGCAAAGGTCACGAGCCTGCCCTGTTAATAAATTAGATTCTCATAAAGGATGCAGATTACAGTCCATCAGTTTTACATTTACGTTCATTCGAGACACGCCATCAAATGTACAAAGTTAACTGCCCATTAAACAGCAGCACAAAGTCTCAGAAAGAGAATGAGTATTGATTGTGATGCTTCATGAAACAAATCAGAGTCAGAAAAATTCTCTGTGAGCACCATAGATATTTGTATTCTAATATCATTTGGAAATTGTTCCTGAGATGTATTTAAGTTAAAATTCAAGGAATTGTCAAACATATTTCATTATTGATGTAAATATTATATAGAGTGGAGTTTCTGATGGTTCTTGTGAACTAACATTAAAATCTCACTCTGCAGAGACATCGAATAATTTACCCCTAGCTTTCTGGTGCTGTGAATGTGCTAATGTATCTCAAAACCAAAGTGCAGATTACATTCCTGCCAGGATCACTGTCCTCAACAACTTTTCCTACACTAGGCTTGGAACAAGTTCGTTTTATTTAAATAACGCCATTTTAAATAATATCTATCACCTGGAAGTAGGTGCTTTGATCTGTGTGTGTGTGTGTGTGTGTCTGTGTGTGTGTGTGTGTGTGTGTGTGTGTGTGTGTGTGTGTGAAAAGAAAATTTTATTTCACTTTATTTTTTATCATTAGAATGATAGCAAGTTCCAGTTATTAGAAATCAAACATTACAAAGGCCATTTATCTGATAAATGCCTGTAGTAGTTTCTTTCTTAGAGGCGTCCCTTTGAATTGCTTGCATTTTAAACATCTGTAATAAGTTATATACCATTTCTAAATGTATTAGCACTGAATCATTTACTTTGCCAAGAAATAAAATCTTTTTTTTCTGTTTCATCACTTTTTATTTCATGATCATGCACATGTAAATGTCTTAAGTATTTTGTGCCCTCAGGGGCTTTGCAGGCTTACAAGGGAAGAGAGTTAACCAACCTATCAAACGTCCCTCTCCCGCAGCCAGTAGAAAAGCATTTGTTAGTTAAAAAACTGGTATGGTTTGAACTAGGGGAGCTGTTAAATGTACCTTTAGAACTCTACGTAGGATATAAAATTCTGGAGATATAACTTTGTCTCTACTTCATCTCAGCCAACTTTAATTTCCACACAAAGGGAATATTAAATCTTGAAAAGACCTGAAAAAGGACAAAGAATCTGTCTTTGTGAGCACATTAAATATACCAGGCTTCTACTTTGTCATAAAACTTGCATGAACAGATATAAGACGAGGCAGGGAATGAGGGTCATTGCTTTTTCCAAGCCAAATTCACCAGTTCTTTGCTCAACAAATCATTACAGATTCCATTAAAATGTGAGTTAATGAACTAAATGAATTATAGTACTGAATATTCACTGGCAACAAGGCTTTTGTTATGCTTTTTAAAATATCCCTATGAACCAATTATTTTAGAGGTAAAGAAATGAGTTAATTAGCAACAGTCATATCAACACTTTCAGAATAATGTTGTAGATTCTCTTACATGTCTATGAAAAAATAGAAGGAGATATGGTTATTGTATGTAGCAAAAGTAATGATTAAATATATACAAAAATAGTCTCCTGAGTTACATAAACAAATAAGTGATATTTGAAGAATTAAGTTTGTTATTTGAGTTACTTTTCTACAAATCTAGATTATAGTAGATAGGATTTTATAAATATACTATAGAGTATATTTTTCTTTGTATGTAATTTGTAGTCCAGTGTAGATATATAATAAATGAAACCAACTGTGCCTGGGTCCTATTATTTTAGTGTGGCTGTTGAAAGAAGAGAACCACTTTACATTTTGGTTGGATGAAACAGAAATGTGAATAAGCTAATTAATGATAGACTACAATTATAGAGCTGAAATACATCAATTTGTTTATATTAACAATCAACATGATTGTTCCATGAACTTCCTGGAAATCTTGTTCAAGCTCTCTCTTAAAATAAAAAAAAGGAACCTCAAAATCAAGGTATAAGTTATACCTCAAACCTACAAGAATGTGAAAATATTTGACTTCCTATTTCTTCAGTGGGGAAATTTGAGCTCATTTGGCCATTTCTAATTTAAAACAAGTGAGAGTCCTACTGTCTCTGTGGTTAATAGTTAGTTGCTTTCAAGGTTTGAACTTCTATAACAACTCTTATAAGAACAACTCACAATTGTGCTTGGGACTATAGAGATTGAGTATAAAATCTTAGCAAGGAGAAACTTACTTTTCTTTCAAAATAGATAGAGCCTTTGACTTTTCATCAAATCAGCAGGATCTAAAAGGTGCCTTTGTTACTGGATTTCTTACTTCTTCACTAGAACCTCACAAAAGCTGCCTACAAAGGTGAAACTTTATACGTGCCATCAACTGATGCCCTTCTTTTGGAAGACAACTTTTGTTTCTGTTGATTCACGCAACAGAGGAACTGAGAATCCTCTGCCTCCTTCCCCCTCAGTTATTTATAGGACTACATAAAGTCTATGTTGCACAAAGCAAAGCCAGCCTATTAAAAGCAGTGATAGAGGAATTCTATCTATTTTTAAATAATACAGGTACAATTTCCTTGTCATATGAGGTTATGCATTATCAAATAGTCTAGTTATAAGATTATGAAAAATATAACCTTTTAATTTTGAAAGCCAGTAAAATGGAAATTCCTTAAAAGCTCTATTCGTGTGAAAACGTTAGGATATTTATTAGGAGTATTATTATTATATTTTGTATCATCTTTCCTTCTTTGTCAGCTCTATGAAATAACCTTTTATAGTTGTGTGCTATGTAATAACAACCAACAATGCATTGAAGGTGTGTGTGTGTGTGTGTGTGTGTGTGTGTGTATGTGTGTGTGTGTATGTGCGCTTTGCAAGTAGGCATGTAAAGGGATGCTGGCATTCCTTAAGCTTAGGATGTTCTTTATACTTAAACTGTCGCAGTAGAGGATGGAAAGAAAATAGAAAGTAGAATTTTATCACAACTGAACTCAATATGCTGAACATTTAGAACTTCCTCAGATCGGAAAACAATTTAGTTATAGTAATCCATATGCAGCATATTTGTAAAGCAGTCACTCAAAATCTATAGTCTGTTATATATCTTCATTTTTATTATCACTGAACCAGAGTTTATGTTTGGTAGCAAATGGAATTTTGACTTGGCAGAAGATTTGCATTTAGTAAATATCCAGCATGCTATGAAGCTTCTGCAAATCAGCTTAGAATATAGAAAGCTAAGGAAGAGACTAGAAGGAGTAGAGAGGGGTTTGCCATTGCTTGACACTGGTCCTGAATTTATTACGTAATTATTATGCTTCCATTCCTCCCTTGCTGGGTACCATTGACCAGTGAATACTCCCAGCTCAATCTCGGGATCTCCAGTTATAAATTACAATTATAGCAATAATAATAATAATAATAAAACAACAGAACATTGGCTGAACAGCATTGATCATTGATATGGAGGCTGGAGCTGAAATGTTGTGGAGTTACCTATCATAGTGCAAAGTACAAAATTTAGGTTGAATAATTAATGATTAGTATAGTTGGTACTACCTTGTTTCCTTCTGTTTCTTCCTTTTTTATCATATAAATATACAACTGTGTTCTAATGTCTTTATGTGAAAAATAAAAATATGTAATTTATTTCTACTCCTTCCACAATCCAGTCCATACCCCTATCAGTTTTTCTGTCACCATGAGAGAGTTACACTTGAAGAGATATGGAGGTCTCCATATTTTTATCCTCTATTCTTTCTTCAACCCAACTGCTACAGGGTGTCAATTCCATTTTTCGCTCATGTTACCAAATTCATCATGTACTTCTATAGCCTCATATTCCTTGGCAATATAATCAATCTCTATTTTTCTGTTGTGGTTTATTTTTTTATTGTTATAGTGGTGTTGAGCGCAAGTCAGGATTAGCTACTCAAGTAGGTTTTGAGGAAAAAAAGTCTGGGCCTCCTGTTGGTCCTCACTTCCCTGCTTGTGTTGTTATATGTTCCCATGCCCCCTCCCCTGGCAGAGTCCATCGACTGCCAGTCCCTTAAAACACATTTCTCTTGGCCTTCTTAGATATCTGTTTCTCAATTTTTCACCTGTACTGCTGGTGTTTCTATCTGAGGTGTCTCAGTTCTAGTCATGACAATTTCTTCATCTTTATGTTTTTTGTCTACCCTGTGGTATGACACATTCTTATGGCCTTCAATAACATGTATGCAGTGAGAAATAAATATTAGAAACATATGCTTATCTTGAGATCAAAACTATCCTCTGCATGTCAAGCCACCGACTTATGTCCAAAATTATACTCTTCATTCAATTCTTCGCCTATAGACCAACTGCTTGATTTTCCCATCATTATAAATCACATCATTATAAATCACTCTACCGTTCACTTAGTTGTTCAAGTCAGAAAACCTAGATATCAGTAATATATAATGACCAGGAACATAGCTTTTATTGTTCAAATCTTGGTCCTGCCATGTTGTGCTAGACGCCCTTAGACAATTTTTTGTACCTCTTTGTGTCACATTTTCATCACTTGTGTCCTACTCAGTTAAGGCCACTTTAACAAAAAACATATACCAGGTTTTTAAATAGAAACTTATTTCTCACAGTTCTGGAGTCTGGGAAGTCCAAGAGCAAAATGACAACAAGATCTCTTCCTTGTTGCGGAAGGTCATCTTCTTGCTGTGTCTTCACATAGTGGAGGGAGAGATCATCTTATTTTAAAGCCACTGATTCCATTTATGAGGACTCTACCTTTATGACCTAATTGCCTCCCAAAGCCGTCATCTCTTAAGCTATCACACTGGAGATTAGAGTTTCAGCACATAAATTGTAGGGGAACACAAACGTTTAGATCATAACTGCTTGTAAAATGGAGACATTGGTAATAATACTTACATATTGATGTTATTGCAAGGACTAAATAAATGACTTCATTAAAGGTGTTTTCCATAGTGCTTTACTTAGAGAAAATATCCAGTAAGTACTTATTTTCATCCTCATCATCCATCATCCTCCTCCTCATCAGCATCATCATCACCATCATTCTTGAGTTTACACTCTCCATATCCAATCTATGAGAACACATGTAATTTACGAATATTTTTAACATATTTTAAATCCTCCCATTTTTTCTCTTCTTCTCTGCCAGCGCTCTAGTTCAAGACAACATTATTTCTTACTTAGATTACTGCAATAACTTTCTGATTGGCATTGCCAGTTCTTATTGTCTTCTAGTTCTCACTGCAGAAAAAAATGAATCTTCAATATGTCACTATTTTGTCTTTCAATAGCTTCACATTGTAATTTAGAATAAATTAAATCTCCTTACAAAGTCTTAACAATTTTATATGCTATGGCCATTTACCAACTTGATGACTTCTTTTTATTCCTCTTTCTACTTTGCTCATTAGGAGAGTAATGCCATTTTTTGTTTTGTTTTATAAAAGTGCCTAGCCACTCCTTGCTTTTTATATTCCTTTTCCCATCCTTCTTCTTCTGTTTATAACATATTTGTTTCTTGACGTTAAATAGTAATTTAAATATTTAGAATAAAAATGAAAATTCACCTACACACTAGTTTACAAATGAAAATTGCTCAAGGTAATGTTATAGTGTCCAAGATTAATAATTAGCTCCACATAACCAGTTTTCAAGCACAAAATGTTAAAATTTTCAGAATCACCCAAGTGAAAATATACCAAACTACCAAGGGGGGAAAAAGGAGTAGGAGACATCAAACAGAAAAAAAAAAAAATCAAATTAACAGAGCATGTCTCTACTAAAGACAATGCTATATGGTATAATTATCAATATGCAGAAAATAAATTTAGATACAAAGAGGTTTTTAAGAGGCCTCATTCTCAGTATAAAGGAGCAAACTATAAATTTTTTTTGTGAATACTTTTTCTTATTTGAAATGAGCATTGTGCATTTGTTTATATGAGGAAACTGAAAAGTAAAAAATAAAAGAAGAAAAGATCACAAAATACCCAAACTCAAATGCAGCTACTGTTACTATTTTGATGCATTGACCTCCAATTATGCCTGTTTAACAAAATGAACATGTGTAGATTCACTGTAGATTTCTGACAATAGTAGAATGTGTGTGTGTGTGTGTGTGTGTGTGTGTGTGTGTGTGTGTGTGTAATTTCCATTAACTCAGCACATTGTAGCCTAACTTTCATTAGAGAAAACTTTCAGTATAGTGAAGAAACTGGTTTCGAACACTCTCTATATATATAAGACAAAAAAATCCGCATAATTGAATCCTCTGCAACAAGACATCGAAGGTTCAGGAGAATTTTTTAAATTTTTAAAATTACACAGAGTGATATTTATCTCTGCTGTGAAGCAGACTTTTCTCTCAGTAGTTTGTAGTCTATAGTTATGTAAACAGATAAATATTGGAAGTAAATCTGGCATTTAAGACAAAGTAAATGATGCCTTATTCTATTTCTTGAATTTTTATAGTTTTATTCATTACACACATTGACTGATAGTATATGTCATTTAGTGAGTTTTACTGACTCACATTTTATGTGTTTTTTTCCTCTTAAGTTTTTTCTTTAGCAGTAAAATTTTATCATCATTTGATTAGATGAATAGAAAAATCTGAAGCTAATTAAAAGTTGAAAGCTTTGGTAAGGTTCATTTGAGTTAATTGAAACACAAAATTTCTTAAATAAGGGGTTCAGAAATCCAGGGGGCCCAATATGACTTCTCAGATGCCTCATATCCGCTACACAATTTCAGAGTCTGCTGAACACGTATTTATGATAGTGTTGGCACAAAATAATGACTTACTCAAATATTCATGCAGACTTAAGAGAAATAAAACAGAAGCAAACATAATGCATAAATGAAGAATTCAACGTGAAACAAGATTAAGTAAGATTAAGGCACTCTTTATGAAACAAGGTTGTGTGCTAGCTCAAAATGAGAAAAAATGGCAGAAAATCTGAATTACCATGCAGGCATACAAGTAAGAGTATACTAAAACAAAGTAAATAAATTGCATTATGGCTGTCAGAGCTATAGTCACGTTGTAATTGCTGATGTAGTGTCAACAAAATAGCCTCATTTGTCATAGTAAACTAATGCTGTTAGTTTTAAATTTTATTGTTTGTTTAGTTTTGTTAGCATTTAATTTATAAATTCTTTTGGCTTTATAGCTTCATATACGCTATAAGTAAATGAGATTAGACATTTCATTTATGTTTGTACTTATTTAACTAACACTGTAATAAAAACAATATAAGTCAACCACGAGAGCTAACAAATACCATGAATTCTTAAAGAAATATGATCAAACAGAGATATTTGTCATAATATTTTTGTGTATGTTATTCACACATATGAAAATCAAGTACAAGCCGGGCTCGGTGGCTCAGCCTGTAATCCTGCGCTTTGGGAGGCTGAGGTGAGTGAATTGCCTGATCCCGAGGGTTCGAGACCCACCTGGGCAACTTGGCGAGACTTTGTCTCTACAAAAAAAAAAAAAAAAAATTAGCCAGGTGTGGTAGCACGCGCCTGTAGTTCCAGCTACTTGGAAGGCTGAGGGGGAAGGATTGCCGGAGACGAGGCTGCAGTGGCCAGGAGCGGCCACTGCACTCCAGTCTGGGCGACAGAGTGAGACTCCAACTCAAAAAAAAGAAAAGAAAAGAAAAGAAAATTTAGTACAGCAGCGAGTAAACAAAGAGTTTTCTTTTTCCCTTTAATATAAAACAAATTTAAATTTTGAGATAGTTGGGAGCTTTACATGCAGTTATAAAAAAATAATACAAAGAGTTTCTTTGTACTCTTTACTCAGATTCCCTCAATGGCAACATGCTGCTAACCTTTAGTACAATACCCAAACCATTGGCATTCATAGAATCAATACACAGACCATATCTGTCTCTAAGGTTCCTCATGTACCTTTTATAGTCAGGCTTTCTTCCCTCCCATTTTTGCTCTCCACCACTTAACCAATTTCTTCACTATTTTAATGACATTATGTAACATGCAACCTTTTGATTGCCTTTTTTTTTTTTTTTCCCCACCGAGCATCATTATCTGGAAATTCATTCAGGTTGTTATATGTACCAGTAGCTCATTTCTTGGTACTGCTGAGTAGTATTCCTAAGCATGGAGATACCACAATTTGCTCATGACTTAAGGATAGCTGGGTTAGTTCCAGATTTGGGCGAGTATGAATAAAGCTGCTGTAAACATCTGAAAACAAGTTTTGTGTAAATGTAAGTATTAAAAAATGCAACTGCTAGATTACATTGATAGTTCCATGTTTATTTTTCAAAAAACGGTCAAACTGTTTTCCCGAGCATTTGCGCCATTTTACATTCCTACTAGCAATATGTGAGTAATGAGTTTTTCTGCATACAATTATCTGATGTCACCGATCTTTTATATAAAAAAATCAATCTTGTAGGTGTGTTTTGACAACTCATTGTAGTTTCAATTTGCATTTTTCTAATGGGTAATGATATTGAACATCTTTTGATGGACTTTTTGCCATCCTCATATCCTCTTGAGTAAAATATCTCTTCATTTACTTTTTCTATGTTTAATTAGATTTTTTGCAATTATTGAGTTTTGAGAGTTCTTTTTTATATTCTTCATTTTAATTCTTTGTTCGATTTCTGATTTTCAAATATTTATCTTGGTGTCTAGTTTGGATTTTTATATTTTTAATAGTCTCTGGCAGACCAAAAGTTTTTAATTTTGGTAAACTCCAAATTGTTATTTCTTTTCTTTATGAAATGTGCTTTTGGTGTCAAGTCTAAGAACTCTTTGCTTATCTTGGAATGATGACAATATTCTCCTGTGTTTTCCCTGAAAGATTTACGTGATCCATATTCAGGGAATTTCTATACAAGAAACGGGACTTAGGTTAATGTTTATTTTTTTGCTTATATATATTCAACTGGTCAGCATCATTTGTTGTAAAGCTGTCATTATGCGATTGAATTGCTTTTGGGTTTTATCAAAGATTAGTTGAATATACTTATGGGTTTATTTCTGGATTCTATATTCTGTTCCTTTGATGCAGGTGTCTATTTCTAACTAATACCATACAATCTTTATTATTGTAGCTATATTGTAAGTCTTGAAATCAAGTAAACTGATTTCTTTCACTTTTTATTTTAAAATATTTTATCTGTTTTTCTCTCTTTCCATAATCATTCTGGTGATACATGTGTGTGTGTATATATATATGCTATATGTGTGTGTGTGTGTGTGTATTTATTTATTAGATTTTGATAGCAATTACATCAAACCTGTATATTAAGTCAGGTAAATTGAAAATTGATATCTTTATCTTGCATCTTCAAATTCAGAGCACAATATATCTCTTTATTTAGCTCTTCTTTGATTTCTTCACTATTTATTCTTTGATAAAACCATTATAGTTTTAATAAATTAAAATTTATTAAATATATTCAAATAAATCTCATATCTATTTTGCTAAATGTTCACCCAAATATTTATTTATTTTTATTTCAATAGCTTTAGAGAGTACAAATAGCTTTCGGTCTGGGCTTTAAGTGGACCCTCCACCCCCATCTGTGCACATCGTACCCGATAGGTCATTTTCATCAATTCCCCTCTTTCCCTCCTCTCCCTTTTGAGTCTTCAGTGTCCATTATGCCATTCACCGTGTTTTTGTGGATCCTTGGTTCCCACTTGTAAGTAACAACATGAGGTGTTTGGTTTTCTGTTCCTGTGTTGGTTCACTTAGGATGATATTCTCTACATCCAGATTGCTCTTAAAAACATTATTTCATTGCTTTTGATAGCTGAATAGTATTCCATAGTGTATATACCGAATTTTCATTTTCCACTGATCAATGGATGGATATTTAGGTTGATTCCACATATTTGCAATTGTGAATTGTGCTGCAATTACAATGAACATGCAGGTGCAGGAGTATTTTTCATATAATGACCTCTGTTCCTTTAGGTAGATACCTGGTAGTGAAATTGCAGGATCAAATGGTAGATCTACTTTTAGTTCTTTGAGAAATCTCCATACCAATTTCCATAGAGGTTATACTAATTTACATTCCCACCAACAGTGTATAAGCATTCCCTTTTCTCTGCATCCAGGTCAGCACCTACTGGTTTTATGGTTTCTTTATTATTTTATTTTTAACATGTGGGGTACAAATGAGCATTGGTACATATGTGATCATTACGCAGGTAAAGTGTGGGTGCCCTTATTGGTGCTATGTGCCCCTCCTCCCCTGGCAGTTTCCCACTACTGCCAATCCCTTTCTTATGGTATTATGATAAATGTTCAAATTACTTATGAGTGAGTACATGTGATGCTCAGATCTTTGTTTCTGTGATAAGTCACTGAGTATTATAGACTCTAATTCCATCCAGGTTGCTGCAAAGTTCATAATTTTGTTTTTCTTATGGTTGCATAACATTTCATCATGTAAATGTACCACATTTTCCTTAAGTAGTCCACTTTCAATGGACAGCATGGTTGGTTCTATGATTTTGCCATTGTGAATAATGCTGCAATAAACATGCTTGTGCAGGTATCTTTATTATAGAGTGAGCTGAGTTCCTCTGGGTAAATTCCCAGAAGGAGGAATTATTGGGTCATAAGGAAAGTCGATTTTCAGTTTTTTTAGAAATCGCCACACTGTTTTCCACAGAGGTTGTACTAGTTTACTTTCCCACCCACAATGTAAACATTTTCCCTTTTCCTCACATCCTCTCCAACATCTGTTGTTTTTTGCGATATTGATGATGGCTGTCCTGACTGGGGTTAAGTGGTATCTTAGTGTGGTTTTAATTTTCATTTCTTTGATGATTAGTGGGGCTGAGCATTTTTTCATGTATCTATTGACTGCTCCTATGTCTTCTTCTGAGAAGTGTTTATAGCTTTTGCCCATTTTTAATAGGGTTGTTTGCTCTTCTCCTTTTGGCATGTTTGAATTCCTTGTAGATCCTGGATGTTAGGCCTTTGTAAGATATACAGTTGGCAAATATTTTTTCTCATGCCGTGGAATATTCCCCCACTCTCTTGGCAGTTTCTTTTGCTTTGCAGAAGCTTTTCAGTTTAATGAGGTCCCACTTGTCTATCTTATCTTTTATGGCATTCATTTTTGGAGAGTTGATCAGGACTTGGTTACCTATTCTCAATTTCTGTAAGAGTGTTTCCTACATTTTCTTCTAGGATTCTTATAATTTGCAGTTTTATATTTATGTCTTTGATCCATTTAGAGTTGACATTTGTGTACAGTGATAGGTAGGGAACTGGTTTCAGTTTTCTACATGTAGTCAGTCAGTTTTCCCAGCATCACTTACTGATAGGTTCTTCTCTCCCTATTGGTTGTTCGTAGAAGCTTTGTAGAAGATGAGTTGATTGAGAAATTGAGGTTTTGCTTCCAGAATCTCTATTCTGTTCCATTGGTCCATATGCCTGTTCTTGTACCAAGGCCAGGCTGTTTTGATTATTGTGGCTTTATAGTAGTGTTTGAAATCTGGAAGTGTGATATCCCCTGCTTTGTTTCTTTTGCTAAGGACTGTTTTAGCTATCTGTGGCCTTTTATGTTTCCATATGAATTTCTGTATTGTCATTTCCAGGCCTGAGAAGAATGATTTGGCAATTTAATAGGTATTGAAGTACATCTATAAATTGCCTTTGGTAGGATGGACATCTTAACAATGTTAATTCCTCCAGTTCATGATCATGGAATATTTTTCCATTGTTTGGGTCTTCTTGGATTCCTTTGAGCTGTGTTCTGTAGTTTTCACTGTAAAGATCTTTCACTTCTTTGGTTAGGAAGATGCCGAGGTATTTCATTTTTTGTGTGGCTATTGTGAATAGGATTGTGCTTTTTATTTGGGTTTTTGTCTTTTTATTGTTGGTGTATAGGAATGTGACTGTCTTTTGCACATTTATTTTATACCCTGAGACTTTGCCAAAGTTCTTTATCAGTGCAAGGAGGATTTTGAGATTCTCTTGGATTTTTGAGGTGTAAGATCATATTGTCAACAAAGAGGGATAACTTAACTTTCTCTTTTCCTATTTGGATAACCTTGATTTTCTTCTCTTGTCTAATTGTTCTAGCTAGGACTTCCAACACAATGTTGAACAGGAAAGGTGAAAGGGGGCAGACTTGTCTTGTTCCAGTTTTCAGAGGAAATGCTTCCAATTTCTGTCCGTTTAGCAGCATGTTAGATATGAGTTTATTATAGATGGCTCTTACTATTTTGAGGTATGTTTCATCTATGGCTAGGTTTTGGAGGTTTTTTATCAAGAAGAGATGCTGGATTTTATTAAAAGTTTTTTCTGCATATAATGATATAATCATATGATTATTATTTTTACATCTGTTGACGTATTTAATTATGTGTATGGTCTTGCAGATATTGAACCAACCCTGTATCCTGGGGATGAAGTCACTTGGTCATGGAGGATGATTTTTGAGATGTGTTATTGGATCCGGTTTGCTAGAATCTTGTTGAGAATTTTTGCATCCATGTCCATCCAGGATATTGGCCTGTAGTTTTCTTCCTTTGCTGAATATTTACCTGTTTTGGGTATCAATGTGATGTTTTCTTCATAAAATGATTTGGGGAGAGTTATGTTTTTTTTGATTGCCTGGAATACTTTCAATAGTATTGGTGTCAGCTCCTCCTTATATATTTTGTAGAATTTTGCAGGAAAACAATCTGGTTCAAGGCTTTTCTTTTTGGGTAGCTTTCTGACAACAAAGTCAATTTCTTAGGTTGTTCTTGGTCTATTTAGAGTCTCAATTTCTTCTTGTTTCAAATTTGGGATGCTGTGTGCTGTCAGAAAGTTCTCCATTTCACCTAGGTTTTTTAGTTTGTTTTCATACAAGTGTACATAGTAATCTCTGACAATCTTTTGTATTTCTTTTGGGTCAGTTGTGACTTCATCCTTTGCATTTCTGATTGTGCTTATTTGGGCTTTTTCTCTCCTTTTTCTTGGTCATGCTAAGGGTCCATCAATCTTATTTATCCTTTCAAAGAACTAATTTTATGTTTTGTTGATTTTTTTCTATGATATTTTTGTTTTCTATTTTCTATATTTGGACTTTTATTTTGGTGTTCTGGATTCTTCTGCTGAAGTTAAGATTTTGGTGGTCTTGTTTTTCTAGCTACCTTAGGTGGCTGGTAAGACTGTTAACACATGATTTTTTCATTTTTTTCATATTTATTTGTAGAGATATAAATTCCCCTCATAGTGCTGATTTCATGGTATCCCAGAAGTTCCAGTAAGATGTTTCTTAATTTTTTTTTTCCAAGAATCTTAATTTCTTCTTTGATTTCCAAGTTGATCCAGGAGTTGTTCAGCATCATGATATTTAGTGTGCATGTCTTTGGGGGTTTTGGGGCAACCCTGGTGGTGTTGATATTTATTTTTGTTCCACTGTGGTCTGAGAAGGAGCATGACAGTATTTCAATCTTATGAAATTTGTTTATACTTGATGTATGGCTGAGGATGTGATCGATCTTGGAGTATATTCCATGAGGTGATAAGTAGAAAGTATAATCCATGGTTGCTGGGTGGAATGTTCTGTAGGTATCTATTAAGTCCATTTGGTCAAGTATCAGGTTGAGATTGGAGATCTCCTTGTTGATTATTTGCCTTGATGTTCTATCTAGGGTAGATAGTGGGGTATTAAAGTCCCCAGCTAAGGTAGTCTTAAAATCAATATCTTTTTTAAGTTTACTTAGTAGTTGCTTTATAAAAGCTAGGGCTCCTGTGTTTGGTGCATATATTTTTTGGATGGATATTTCTTATTGATGAATTGAACCTTTTATCATTATGTAGTGTCCTTCTGTATCTTTTTAAATTTTTGATAGCTTAAAGGTTATTTTGTCTGACATTAAGATTGCAACTCCTGCTTTCTTTTGTGTTCTGTTCACCTGAAAATTTGTGTTCCTACCTCTAGTCTGTGAGTGTCCCTTCTGGTAAGATGCATCTCCTGAAGACAGTATATTATTATATCATGTTTCTTTATCCAGTTTTCCATTCTATGTCTTTTCAGTGGTGCATTTAGTTCATTCACATTTATGCTGATTATTGAGAAGTGAGAGTTTATCCCTGTCATAAGGCTTTTATAGACTTTGTTGTTGTTCATTTACTTATTTGTTGGGTTGATTTTGATTTTTGGCTTGATTTATGTGTTTTAAATCTTGTAGTCATGATGCATGCTTTATTGGTTCTTTATTTTCTTGCATTCTTGGAAGGAAAATGACCTTTATTTTTTTCTTCTGTACTTAATACCTTCTTAAGCATCTCTTGTAGAGCTCATCTAGAGGCTGCACACACTCTTAGGGACTGAATGTCTGGGAAGGATTTTAATTCTCCATCACTGAAGAAACTTATCTTAGCTAGGTATGAAATTCTTTGATGGAATTGTTTATCTTTGAGTGTTTTGAAGTTTGGGTTCCATTCACTTCTAGCCTGCAGTGTTTCTGTAGATTAGTCTGCTGTTATTCTAATTGGTCTTTCCTGGTAGGTAGTCTGACCTTTCTGCCTTGCTGTGTTTAGGATTTTTTCTTTTATACTTACTTTGTGTAAGAAAATTACTATGTGTCTAGGAGTTGGTCTTCTTATTTGATGCTTTGTAGGGACTGTCTTTTTCTCTTGTATTAGGATTGTTGCATCTCTGATGAGATGTGGGAATTTCTTTTGGACGACCTCTTGGAATGTTTCTTCCTGGCTGCTCTCATTTTCCTTTTCTGCTTCAGGAATACCTATCAGTCTTAGATTCAGTCTCTTAATATAGTCACACATCTCCTGGAGTCTTCGTTCTGTCTTTTTACATTTCCTTTCTATGTTTTTAACTGATTAGGATAGTTCCAGATTTTGGTCTTCAAGTTCTGAGATTATTTTTCTGCCTGGTTAATTTTGTCAGATTATTATTTATTTAATTTACTGTATTCTTTATAGTTTGCTTCTCAGACATTAGTTCTTTAATCTTTTCATCTTGCTTTTCGTGATTCTTGTGCAGTTTTTCCATCTATTCCTTATTCTTTGTATTTGTAGACTGAGGCCAGTCAATCTGGGTGCTCTTCATGGTTTAGTCCCAAAGTCTGTATACTCATGAAATATCCTCTTTGGACTTTGTGTGGTGCCTGTGGTTCTTCTTAGGTTTTTATTCATTTGTGGTAAGTTTTTCTTTTTTCTTTACTTCTGTTGCTCTATGAGAAATGAAGTAGTTTTCACTTTTTGCTCAACCCCCTAGTCTCCCTTGAATAAAGCCTCTGGACTAGTTTGATTTTGGGGGCCAAGTTGGAGCAGGGGAGCTATGTTACTCCCTTGCACATTTAAGATTTGAATGAGGTGTGATAGGGGCTGCTAAGATTCAAAAGTTGTCTGATGATCACAATGTTTGCCGATTGGTGTGTGTGCCTCCAGGAGTCTACTTCCCACCACCTTAGAGTATGTCCATACAATGAGAGCGTATGTGTCTCCACTGGGTACAAAATAACATGAAGAAAGGGAAAGGAGTTAATAAAGAGAGAATGAGGAGGGGATGACAATGAAGAGAACAGAGGAGAGAAAGAAAAAGATTCAAACTGGCAACCAGGGAGACAAGCAAAGAGATAGAGAAAAAGAAAGATGGAGAGATAACCAAACCAAAACAGTAACAAAAACAAAACAAAATAAAAAAACCAAAACAAAGAAAGAAGAAAAACAACCAAACAAACAGCACATAAACAAAAAACCCCAAGGAAACTAAAATTGATAGTATGAGAAAATTTTCCCACTCATGCATAGCATTACTGAACAGAAATAAGAAAAAGGGGTAAAACAGGACAAACTACCCACTCACAACAAGGCTATATTTTAAAATAAAGGTAGAGTCACACAGATTAAAAAAAATTAAAAAACAAAACACAACAAACAACAACAACAAAAAAAACTTATGTAATTCTCGAGCACCCTTTTTCCACAGTTTTAGGACTTCGGGTTTCTTTTTTTTTTCTCTCTCTTTTCTTTTCTTTTTCTTTTTTATTATAAAGATGTGGGGTACATTTCAGGGTTAGGTATATAAGCATTGCTCATGCAGGTACTCTTGTTGATGAGGTATGCTCCTCCCTCCCCTAGGAGTTTCCCTCAACTGACTATTCCACCCCCTCTCCCTTGACATTTTCCCACTACTGCCAATAGCTTTCTTATAGCATTATAATTGTTCAAGGTCCAGTTATGAGTGAGAACATATGTGCTAGAGTCCAGCTCCAGGAGAGAGTCAGGACTTGAGATGGGGGAATCGGGAAGCAGTGAAAAAGAAAAGATGAACACGACAGGATCCTTCTTCCTGGGGAGAGTTCAAGACTCTGCCAGTTTTTATTCAATTCTTACAAGCTTATATAGTTTTTTACTGACCACCCTACCCACAAAATGTTACACATTAAATGTTTACATCATGTTTTTTTCTTTTGCTCATGGGGAAGTTGACCTTTACAAGTTTCATTTTGTTCCTTCCTGCTACCGGTGATGTAACAAAATACCAGCTGCCAAGAATTTATCAGCCACATCCTGTGACCTCTAGGCCAAGTGAATCTCTTCCCTTCACTGTTCTATTTTCTTAATTCTACCCATTTTACATTTTATATTTCTAAACAAAACTTATGTCTAAATCTACACTTATATATGAAATTAATCTTACTTCTAATCCTAAATGTATTTAATTTTAAACCTACATTAAGTGTATATAATTTTAAGTTTACCTTAAAACTTAATTATTTCCTATTCCTTCTATTTAACTAATACCTACATCTATAATAAACATTTATCTTTTAATTATAACTGCTATTTATTTAATTCTAATCCTTACTTTCATTTTAACCCTCTTTCTAATTAAACTATAATATTTCTTAAATCAAAACGCATGTCTGTGACTTGTTTTTCCCGAAAACAACTGTTTTTGGAGATACTCTGTCTCAGTTTCCCACTTCCTCATCAATCACAACTGTCAATGTTGTTACTTATAAAGGGTGTGAGGAAGTACTTGTTTTTCCTTTTTAGCTAAAGGTTGCAAAATTTGCATTTCCTTGTCCCTTCAGGGGGGAAATTTTTTGCTGTTGAGCCCTTTTTACATTTTTATACATAGGTTTATTGCTAATTCCACATCTTTGCACATTCTAAGGGGCACCCTTGCTGCAATCTCACTCCATTATGCCTATGTATAATTTTTGCTGTCAAATGCCATCATCCATTTGCGCATCTATTATCTCAATTAAAGAGGGAATATTCTCAAGCCTATGCACGCAATCCTTCAAAGTTAGGGAAGGTCCATCAACAGGATCCATGGGGCTTTGCCTCCGTCATGGCTGCATTTTACTGGGGCCTTGCTCCCAGCCGGTGTTTTTCCTGTTTTCAGGTTCCTTTTATCTTACTTTTGCTAGTGATTGCAGCTCCCGGCACATATGGAACTCTGTTCTTTGTTTCTGTGATAAATCACTGAGTATGATCAACTCCAACACTTCAGGTTTCTTGTAGTAGTGACCCAAGCACTGCTTCTCTTAGCTGGTGGCAGAGGGGAGGGATTTCGGAAGGGAGGAGCTTCTGACTTTTCAGTCTGTCCCCCTGTTTACCCCTTGCAGTTGTGGAGAGGCTGGACCCTGTCCCTGCTAATTCACCTATGTTTAGCCCTCTTCCGTGTGTGCTCATCCTAACCTTGCCTGCTTGAGTCACGTGTCTTGCAAATCACTGGGGAAAGGGTGTAGAGTCACTTTAAAACTCACCCCTACTCCTCCACTGTGAGTGGAAACTGGGTTCTTAAGTTTCAGTGCAGACAGCAAATACTTCAAATCTAACCCTCTGTTTACCCCATGGAGTTGGGACAAGGCTTGAACTGCCCCCACTTGATTCACTTATGTTCAGATCTCTCCTTGCATGTTGCTCAGAACATTGCTCACCTGAGTCACACGTCTCACAGATCATTGGAATAAAGAGTGCTGGGTCACTTTAAAACTCACCACCATTATTCTGTGATCTAGGCTGGGTTCTTTGGTAGGGCCGGGGGCAGATCATAAATGCTTCAGTTGGGAGATGGGACATCTGTGTCTCCTCAACTGGGACTCTGGTCGGGTTACTCTGGTATATATTCTCGTAGTCTGTGTTGCTGGTATCTGACCTGGGATGAAGCCTGCAGTGGCAGGCGGCAACTGCTGCAGGTGATCTTCACTATTTTAATCCTTCTTTTTCCTTTCTAAGTGGTGCATAGAGATGGTGCCTACCTCTGGGCAGTAGAGTCAGCTGAGGTCTGAGCAGCTGTGCAGGGCAGCTGCCTAAGCAGGAGATCTCTGCTGTCTCCTTTCCATGTCTCCACTCAGACAGACAGTCACACAACTTTTGCTTACACCCTAGGGTGAATACTGGTCTCCACCTGCTCATTTGTGTGAAGACTCATGCACTCCAATCGCTTTTGTCACCATCTTGGAATTGACCCTGTTTTGGTTTTTTGTTTGTTTTTGTTTTTTAGATTGGAAAATATAGTTTATTTAGAAAGTAAATTAGAGAGGAAGAAAAAAAAGAGGAGATTCACTTCCCCAGGGTAGGGGAGGAGGCCAAAGTAAGAAAACATGATGGTCACAGCTCAAAGAGCACATGGTCTGATCAGAGCTTAACAAAACAATGGCCGTTTTTAATTTTTTAATGATGGTCATTCTGACTGGTGTAAAACCTAGCTGGGCAAATAATTAATGGCTAAAACCTCAAAAGCAAATGCAGCAAGAACAAACATAAATAAGAGGAACTTAATAAACTCAAAATTTCCTCACAGAAAAATAAATAATCAACAGAGCAAATAAGCAACCTACAGAATGGGAGAAGATATTTTGCAAACTATCCATCTGACAAAGAACTTATAACCAGAATCTACAAAGATCTCAAACAAATCAGCAAGAAAAAGGCATATACCTAATTAAAAAGTGGACAAATGACATGAACAGCCATCTCTCACAAGAAGATACACAAATGACCAACAAACATTTGAAAAAAATGCTCAACATCACTTATCATCAGGGAAATGCCAAGACATATTCAAGTTTTTGAGTAATTTTAAAAGATAATGCATTTTTAATGTTGTTTTTTATGTATTTGTTACTGATATATAAAAATATACTTGATTTTTATGTTTATCTTGTATCCTGACACTTTATTAAATTCACTTATTAGTTCTAAGTCTCTTTATAGATTTCTTGAGATTTCCTACAATTGTGCCATTTGTAAACAGAAAGTTTTATTCCCATCTTTTTGATAAATACTTTTTTATTTGTTTTTGTCTCTCATATTGGCCAGAACTTCCAGTAATGAGTGAATAAAAGTGATGAGAGCAGATGTCTTTGCTGTTTCTGCTCTTTTGCCGAAAATAAAGTTTTTTTATTTAAAGAAAGGCTGTCATTTTTGTTTGTTTTTGTTTTGTTCTAGATGCTCTTTATCAAGTTGGAAAAGTTCCCCACTGTTCTTATAGTTATTAGAGTACATATCATAAATGAGTGTTGAATTTTTCAAATGATTTCTTCTCACTGATGAATAATATGTAATTTGTCTTCTTTAGCCTGTTAATATGATAGGTAACATTGATATATGAATATTGAACCACCTTAGCATCCTTGTAATAAACATGACTTGGTTGCAGAGAATAGCTCTTTTTATATGTTGTTAAACTGTATTTGCTACCATTTTGTTAAAGATTTTGTTTCTATGTTCAATGGGGAATATTTTCTGTAGTTTTGTCTGTGTTTTTTGAAGTTTTTTAACTATCTTTGTAAAATTAATCACGAAGTATTTTCCTCTCTTGTATTTTCTGGGAGAGACTTGTAGAAATTGTGCTTATTCTTCTTTAAATATTTTGTGGAAATCTCCGTTGAAACCATTTAGGCTTGAAGATTTCTTTTTAGAGAGACATCTTAAGTTACAAATTCAATTTCCTTAATAGTTACAGAGCTATTCAAATTAACTATTTTACTTTCAGTAAGTTATGATGATAGTTTATTTTTCTGTAGAATCCGTTAGCAATTTATCAAGTTTCTCAAACTTATATAATTGTTAGGAGTACCTTTTTTTCTTCTTGGTGTCTGCAGCATCTGTAGAAATATTTTCTGTTTCATTCTACTATTGGTAATATGTTTTTTTTTTGTTTCCTTTGTCAGTTTTGGCCAATTTTGTTCTTTTCGAAGAATAAGTTTTGTTTCATTATTTTTTCTTTATTTTTTTCTGTTTTCAGTGTTCTGTTTTTTATTTTTGTTCTTACTTTTACTTTTTCTTTCTTCTGCTTGTTTCCACCACTTTTTCTGAATTATTGATATGGGATCATATCAATATGATTATGATTTTGAGACTTTCTCTCATTTCTAATGTGAATATGTGGTGATATAAATTCTCCCCTCAGTACTTCTTTAGTTGTACAAATTTTGCTGTTACATTTTAATTTTCATTTAGTTCACTGTATTTTTTAATGTTCCTTGAGACTTTCTCCTTGACCAACAGATTATATAAGTGTACTTTTTAGTTTCCAAATATTTAAACATTTTCTTTTAATATTTCTGTTATAAATGTCAAAATTGATTTTACTGTGGTTGGAGAACACATGCTACATGATTTAAACTGTTTTAAATTTGGGAGTTTGCTTTATACTCCATTATATGGTATATCTTAATATATATCCCTTGTCAAATTGTAAACAAGATGTATTTTGATTCTTTTGGTAAAGTGTTCTATAAATGTCGATTAGGTCCTGTTGGCTAATTGTGTTATTGTGTTCTATATCCTTATATTTTTATCAGTTTTGCTACACATATCTTGCAGGACTTTTTGTGTATGCACATTTAGGATTGTTGTGGCTTCTTAGTGGATTGAACCATTTATCAATACAAAATGTCCCTCTCTGTCTCTTGTAATTTTCTTTTCTCTTAAGTTTATTTGATATTTATATAGCTACTCTTTCTTTTTTTTGATTAATAAATGCTTCATGCTTTTTCTTTCAACCTACTTATATTATATTTTAAGTAAATTTCTTCTAAACAACGTACAGGATTGAAAGCTTTTCATTCCAATCTGCCAATATCTGTTTTTAATTGATACATTTAGCTAATTAATTAATTAATTACATTAATGCAATTATTCATATGTTAAGGCTTAAATATAACATTTTATATTTTGCTTTCTGTTCTTCTTCTGCTTTTCATTTTCTGTTTGCCTTTGCATGCTTATTTGAAGATCACGTGAACATTTTTAGTAGCCAATTTCTGGCTATCTATAGTGTTTTTGATTGCCCATCTTTGTATGTCATTTTTAGTGCTTACTTAAAGTAATGCATAATACACACATAACTTAATATAGTTTGCTATTATCACTTTACTAGTTCAAGCGAAAATTAAAAACCTTATCTTTTTTGTACATTTATGTACCCTTCCCCAATTATAATATAGTATTACTATTTAGTCTACATGCATTTAGAACAAGCTTCGGACAGTGTTATAATTTTTCCTTCAACCGCCAAACAAAATTTTAAAAACTCGATAGAAAAAGAAAAGACTTCTGTCTTCACCTATGATTACTTAACCTGTTTTTTCTTCCTGATGTTCTAGCTTCTTTCTTTTATAATTTTTCTCTTTTTTTATGTTTAGAAATCATTCTATAGTCATTCTTTTAGTGTAGATCTGCCAGCATCAAATCCTTCTTAGTTTCCTTCATCTGAGAATGTCTTGATTCTATTTTTCCTTATGAATTCCTCTCTTCTGTGTATAAGCTCGACAGCATTTTTTTTAGCTGAAACAATGTGTTTCCACTATAGGCAATTTGTTATTTTTCCCTTGCTGCTTTCAAGATTTTGTTTGTTTGTTTTTTTAGTTTTCAGAAGTGTTATGTATCTCAGTGTAAAATTTTTTCTTAAGGTGTTTCAATTAGGTCTACTCAGCGTCTTGAATCTGTAGGATTACGTGAATTTTGGTTTTAGTTATTTTTAAAGTTTTTTCTTCCTGCACCTTTTATCTACAACCTCCTCACAAAGATCTTGATGACATGAATGTCAGTTATTTCATGAGTCCCACAGATCCTTGATAATGCCAGCGGAGGGAGGGAAGCATTATTTCCATACTTCCAAATGCAGGTAGGGGTCCAGTTTTCCCACCTTAATTATTACTGTTGGTTATGGTTGGTAGCTGTGGTTTTCACTAGGCCTCCACTGATTACTTCTTGGCTAAGAGAAATAGGATGGCCTCAATACTGCTTTCTACATACCCTTCACTGACACCATGGGTGGGTGGCCTCATTACCAGTGGCTGATGATGAAATCCTGGCTCTTCGTGAGGCTTCCACTGTTATCACTCCAATGAGAAGGGAGAGGAAAGCCTCTTCACTGTCCAGTGGGGGTGAAAACCCACACTCCTTATGTGTTCTCCACTAAAGCTACAGAATGTTGGAAGCTCATTAACACATGCCTTTCTCTTTGACTGTTCTGACTCTACCTAGTCAAGGGAGTTGAGGTGCCATGTTGCAGCTCAGAAGAGTGAAAGTCCAGGCTTCACTTTCAGTCCTTGCTTGTGTGAGTGGTTGTGGGACCAGAATTAGTTCTGTGATGACTGGCTGGAGTAGAACAGTAATTATCTACAGGATGTTTTGTCTCACTGTGCAGTCTCTTTCCTGGTCCTCTGTCTAGAGAGAACTGGCTTTTGTTGGGACCTTCTTGTTGCCACTCAGCATTTCCAGAATGTTGACTTCTTCAGCTCAAAGTCTGGGAAATATGAAACAGAAAGAGAACTTGCTGCCATGCCCTTCCTTGGCTCTCCTGGTCTCTAGCTGGTCTGCCTTTCTCTATATATTTTTTCAGTATTATTAATTTATTTATAATAATGTCCAGGATTTTTAGATGTGATCTTAGCAGTAAAAATAGGGAATAGCATGTCTACACCACCTTTTCAGAAAGCAATCTAGTGACTCATAATAAATTCGTGTTATTCCCAAGAAAATATGTCTTATTTAATATCCCCACTTTTAACTTTGTGGTCCCTTAAATCTTGTGCTTACCTGACCTCCCATGTAATATTTTCAGATCAGTTCAGTTTTGTTTTGTTTTTCCATCTGAAAGAGGCTGACATCCTCTTCCTCAACTCAGTATTGTAAATGTACTCAAGCTCTGCTGTTATTCTGCTCAGCATAACCAGCAAGCTTTTAATCTGGACATTTCCACTTACTATTTAATTGTCTTTTGGTTTGTTTACATGTCTGTTGCTTTTATTCTACATCTTATTTACTACTGCTTTTGTAATGTATCTAATTGAGATAAATCTTGCCTGATAGAACAAACTCTAATGGTGTCCAGACAGAAACTTAACTTTTAGCTTCTGCTTGCTACACACTCCATGATCAACAGCTGCTGAATTTAAGAAACTCATAGATAAAAGTACTTTGTTCATTATCTGGAGAATGAGCTACCTGAGACCCAATACTCACTACCACACAATATGTCCATGTAATAAGCGTGTACTTGTACTACCTGAATCTAAAATAAAAATGCCAAAAAAAAAATTATGTAGTACTGAATGAATATAAGTAGAAGCAAATAAATTTTATAAAGCTTTTGTTGGGTAAATTATGATTTAAATAGATTTGATAAAACAAACATTTGAAAAACATGGGATAGTTAAAACATAACAACTTAAGATAATTTCATATCAATTTAAATTATTTTCCTGTCTTCTTTTGCATTGATATTATTCATTCATTGAGATGAGTTTAAGTTCTGGCCATTTTTAGTACCATTTATGTTGTGCGAAAGAATAAAAATACTAAAAGAGTTATCTTAATTTTGTGAGTATTAAAGAATACTCAAAAGACTCCAAAAGAAAGACAAGAACATTTTATTTTAGAAATAAAATGCAACTCAGTAATGCAAATAAAGGCTGACTTGAAAGTAAAAAAGAAAAGAAAAGAAAAGAAACTCATAGATACAAGTCATCTTGAAGGATGATGCTTCATACAATGGAAGACAAAAGGACTGTGCATTGGGATCAAACTCTGAGCCAGATTTCTGTGACTCAATTAAATCTTGTACTTCCTGACCTCAGAGACTTAGCCTCTTTTTCTTGACTGCTGGGACTTTGAATTTTGACTTACTATTGATCAAATTGGGTCACTCTTTGAGTTAATTCAGCTTTGAGTGAATACCAACATCTGCCCCACTCAGACCTTGTTATGTGCTTTCCCGAGCCCTTTCTCCCCCTCCTTGTTCCCCCTCAGCCAAGCACTGCAATGGTTTTGTTTTGATTATTAAATCACAGCTTTGGAAACTTTAGATTCTGCTAATCCCTCTTTAAACCAGTTGCTTTATGAGATATATGTGAATGTACTTAGAAAATTTAAGAACATCTTTATTGAAGTGCAAGGAATTATTATCATTAGAAGTTTATTTTAATGTAATTCGGTACCCAAATGTGTTTATGGGATTCAGAACTGAAAAATGGTCAATACTTCTTATGGAAGATTGTTATATTTAGTCCTTTTGTGATGAGACGAAGAGTAAATTTCACATTCCTCTAAAAGGCTTCTTTATTAAAATAACATTCTTGTACATTTAAGAATGTTAATTTTCTTTTCACCAATTGATATAATATATTATTATTTTACAAATAGTAAATTTACATTAAGCAAATGTGCATTTTTCAGTCGTTTGGAGTAACCTATGATGTCAGCCAAAGAATGCAAGGAAAAAGTGAAACATTTTGCACATTGCCCGTATCATGATAGGCAATGGTATGTAAGGTGCTATTCTGTTCAAAATATAATACTTAAATTACTCATGTGTGATGCAAGTGCTCTTTTTCTATTAGTACTAATAGGATGATACATAGGCAGGAAAGTATTTCAGAAGACTTTCCTCTTCACTCTTGATTGCATAGCTCGTCTGTGGGAAAGGAAGCAAAGCAGAATTAAAGATGTAGTGGAAAGCCATTGTTTCCTCTTCTGCAGCATCATTCTTTTCAGCTTCTTCAAGGCTGGTCATATTCCTTGACATATGGCCCTGTTCCCTCCATCTTGAAGCTGGCAGCATTATACAGAATTTCTCTCTCTGATCTTCTTCTCAACAACAGATCTCTGCACTTAGTAGGCTCATGTGATTAGGTCAGGCCCACTCAGCTAAATCTCCCTATTTTAAAGTCAAATCTCTCTTGTAAAATAAAGTGCAGTCATGTACTGCATAATTATCATAATACTATAAGAAAGGGATGGCAGTAGTGGGACAGTACCAGGGAAGAGGGGGCCCATAACATCAATAAAGGTACTCACATTTTACCTGTATGATGCCTACACATGTACCTAACTTGAATTGCACCCCACATATTTAAAATAAAAACAAAACAAAAAAGTAATAAATAATTTTTTAAAAAGAGACCATTTCGATAAATGACAGACCACACATACAAAGATAGCCTAATAAGATTATGATGGAGCTGAAAGATTTCCTCTGCTGAGTGACATCCTAGCCATTGTGATGTCTTAACACAAGGCATTACTCACATGTTTGTGGTGATACTGGCATAAACACACCTGGTGTGCTCCCATTCACATAATCGAATAACACATACAATTACGTATCATGCATAATGCTTGATAATGATAATAAATGACTTTTACTGGTTTATGTATTTACCACACCATACTTTTATTGTTATTTTAAAGTATACTGCTTCCAATTAAAAAATAAAAAGTTAACCGTAGGCCGGACTTGGTGGCTCATCCTGTAATCCCAGCATTTTGGTTGGTGGAGGCGAGTGTATTGCCTGAGTTGCAGGTTCGAGACAAGCTCAGGTAACTTGGCGAGACCTCGGCTCTACAATAAATAAATAAATAATTAGTTGGGCATGGTAGCATGTGTCTGTAGTTCCTGCTACTTGGAAGGCTGAGGCAGAAGGATCATTGGAGCCCAGCAGGTCGATGCTGGAGTGACCACAAGTCTACTACTGCACACCAGCCTGGGCAATGGAGTGAGATTCCAACTCAAAAAAAAAAAAAAAAAGTTAACTATAAAACAACCTCAGGCAGGTCCTTCAGGAGGTGGTCCAGAAGGAGGCATTGTTATCATAGGAGATGATAGCTCCAGGCATGTTATTAACCCTGAAGACCTTCCAGAGGGACAAGATGTGGTGGTGGAAGACAGTGATATTGATGATTCTGACTCTGAGTTGCTCTGAATGAGGCCTAGACTAATATGTGTGTATGTTATTTTTGTTTGTTTGTTTTTGAGTTGAGGTCTCATTCTGTTGCCCAAGCTGCAATGCAGAGGCAAGATAATGGCTCACCACAGCCTCAACTTCCTGGGTTCAGGCGATCCTTTCATCTCAGTTTCCCAAGTAGCTGTCACTACAGGCATGCACCACCACGCTTGGCTAATTTTGTATGTTTTTGTAGAGATGATGTCTTTCTACATTGTCCAGGCTGATGTCAAACTCCTAGGCTGAAGCAATCCTTCCACCTTGCCTTCCCAAAGTGCTGAGATTATAGGCATGAGGCACCATGTTAAGCCCATAATGTATGTGTGTCTTCATTTTTTACAAACATTTTTAAAAGTAAAACTAAAATTAGAACAAAATTTACAGAACAAGAATGTAAAGAAATAAAATATTTTTGTGCAGCTGTACAATGTGCTTGTGTTTTAAGCTAAGTGTTTTTTGACAAGTCAAAAAGTTTTGAAGTAAAAAATTATAGTAAGCAAAGGTTAATTATTATTATCAAAAGAAAAAATAATAAATTTAGTGTAACCTAAGTGTACAGTATTTATAAAGTCTAATGGAATGTCTTAAGTCTTCACATTCATTCACAACTCACCCACTGCCTCACCTAGGACACCTGGCAGTCCTATAAGCTCCATTCATATAAAGTTTTCTATATAAGTGTACAATTTTTAAATCTTTTATATCATGTTTTTGCTGAACCTTTTCTATGTGCAGATATGCTTAGATATACAAATATTTACCACTGTGTTACAATTGTCTACAACTTTCAATAACATTCTGTCCAAGTTTGTAGCCAAGGTACAGTAGGCTATACCAAATAGCCTAGGGCTGTAATAGGCTACACCACCTATGTGTGTGCAAATACACTCTATGAGGTGCACACAATGACAAACGTTACCTAATGATACATTTCTCAAAAAATATTCCCATTGTTGAATTATGCATGAATGAACCCATGAGTATATGACCCATCATATTTATAGTTCCATGGATGACAAAAATTCTGTATACCAAAGAAGTGGGAAATCTTAGGGGCCATTTTTGGATTCTGCTTTCCACTAAAAACACATATTCTTGTCTTATTTGTATTTTATTAAACCTATATTTGGAGCTACTTTTAAACTTCTAGAAAGGTTGCAAAAATATCCTATGTTCCAATATCACTCATCCAGCCCTTCCCCCTCCCTCCTGAGTTAACATCTTATATAATTATAGTAGAATAATTAGAGCCAAAAAAAGTTAAACTTGATAAACTGCCTTATTCACCTCGTTATTTCAGAAGAACTGGCATTATTACTTTTATGATGCACTACCCTTTACTTCCTTCTAAAATTCTGACTCCACTTTCAAGAGTTACTCCAAAAGTTACCTCTTCGAGGAATTCCACTCTTCATTCTCTGAATACACCAGGTCCTTTAGCAAATGCCTGCATTATAGCACTTACACAAGTAATTAGAGAATAATATATCTGTTTGTTTCCCCTATCCATAATATTTATCTATTCATCAGACATTTAAGAACTTTCATAGTTCAATATGTCAGACAGGTAGCTTCCTAAATGTAGAAACCATAGGTATACACTTTCTCCTCTCCACACTCCTTATTCAGTGTAAACCCTGAAACATAATATATTATTAATTAATATCTGGTTGAATAAATAAGGTGTAAGATTATAATAGGGGATTCACAGGAATTGTGATTAAAAAATCCTTTTGGATATCAAAATATTTTCAGAGATGACATGATATGTATTAACATATGTTAAATTAAACTGAATTTTTACTAAAGCTGCCTCTGTAGGTAGTCATCTGTAACCTAACTTATGTAAACAAACTGGAAACTAACTTGAAAGTACATTCTTGTAACAAATAACTGAGTCTCTCCCAGTCATAGGAACCAAACTTGCAACCAATCACAGGCTGCCAACTGCTCCAACATGTCCAAATAAGGCAAACACCAAGCTGTAACCAATCAGGTTACTTGTCTTTGTCATTTTCTTTTCCTGTCTGTCTGTCCATGGTGCTAAGTGGAGCTCTCCGAACCTTTACTGACTTAAGGTGCTGCCTAATTCATGAATCCTTTCTTTGTTCAAATATATCCTGCTAAATCATTCTGTTTCATGATTTTGTTTGAACACATATATAGTATAAATTTTTGAAAGCAAGTCTGATAGCATTTATTTTTCTTAGGTTACTACATCAGTGTGCAATTTATTTGCCTGATTTGGGTTAAAAAATATCAATCTATATAGACATATGTCTTTTTATCCCATGCATATTCTCACAGACTCCTTTGTAAAATCAATGGAGGCTTTTAAAAATATTTCTCTATGCTAAAAATGATTCTCTTGATAATAATGCTCTTAAATTCAATTGAGTAGGCCATCAATAGCCAAAGTTTGGCAGATATTTTTGAGCAGTAAAAGAAAATGCACAACTATAGAATGTGATTCCATGACATTCCACTCTTCCATGCACAAATGGAATGATGGAATGAGGCTGATCTTTGCCAAGGGCAGAACAGGGAAAAGGTACCCATTAAAGCTCCACACTGTGAGAGCAGAGTACTCATCAGGAAAATTCTCAAGACAGAAGGGCATTTTCCCACATAGCATATGGAGAACATCACACAGCCAGCAGGACAAATTAATGGCCTCATCATAAAATATGTTTTCACATGCTATTAAAGCTGTTGTCACACTTCATTGCATAGACGACTGGAAACTCATGGTGTTGGAAGGTGAGGTCAGCTTCCTAAGCTGTCCTGAGTTATGAGTGGGCAGCCCTTTCCTGTAAAGTCTCCTGACACTTGGGGAGTTCTCTGTATTCAATTTGGTCACTTTCTTTAAAGGGAAGTAAGTAATGACCCTTCCACATATAGTCCTAGAAACAGAGGTGCAAAATGAACCCTTCAAGTAGGCACTACTAACTGGGGTTCCATCCAGATGACAAAAACAGAAAGGTGACTGACTTCCTGTTAGGAAAATCATTTGCTAACTTACAGAGTGTCTGTATTATGAAGGATGGCTTGTAGTTTATGTGACAGGGATAAAGGATTGACACTTCTGGACACCGAGGACTTCCAACATTGTTTGTGTTAGCATTCTGAGACAAAGTAACCTAGAGAAATTTGCTTGGATTTGCATTATGGGCCACTAAAGCATTCCAGTAAAAAGGACAACTTCACCCACTCAGTGATTATATAGTGGTATAGTTGAAGATCAGAAAAGCATGATGTTTTTCACTGTCTGACGTTTCATTGTCAATTTTACATATCTCTGAAGGGTCTAAACACTTAAACTAAGATGGTGCTTTATTTTGTCACCTAGTAGTTGCTCAAATAATATTTGATATTTTAATACATGGATGCTAGAAACAGTACCAATGTGATATGGTAGAAATGACATTGTGTTGAGAATAAAAACATTGTGCCAATATTGAATCTGTGTCTGCCTTCCTGTGTCACCTTAAACAAATCACCTCATCCATCAGAATCATGTTTATATCATATTCTACAATGAGAAGACCAGACAAGATGAAGTGTCAGATTCCTTCTTTCTCAAGAATGTCATGAAGTTTTGATGGAATCAGCTAATACTTCCATGCTTCTTTAGTCCAGAAGTTTCAATATGCTAAAAATGTTTTTAAAGAATAAAGTGGTAATTACAAATACCAGCCCTTAGTGCTTTCCAATCTGTCCTTTATTTCAGGATTCCTTATACTCACTCTGTATATTGAAAAATCACAGATCAGTTACTCACAAGACTATTCTGTTTAAAGAGACATATGCTTGTCTTGTTTTAGATGCATCACAACCACTGCACTTGACCTGGCACAAAATTTATTATTGTAAAAGAAGGTGTCCAGTTCACAGGAATGGAAGGTACGCTCACCCCTTTTATTATCTTCCAAGCATTAACAGCTTTTGCTTTTTTCATCTCCTCTCAGACTTTGAGCTCTTTCTCTCTTTTACTCATCTAAGACTCCATTTCCTGAACCTAGTCTTGTAGATGTCTGCAGTCAACTGTGACAAGATTGTATAAGGATTGCAAGGTCATGTTATCAGCGGTTAAAGTATAAGCTGACAGGATGAAAAATCAGAGAGTAGGTTCACAGACCAATGAATAGTTAATTGCACCATTAGTGTAGACCTCATACAATCTCCCAACACAAGGGCATGCCAAAGAAACAATAGAAGTAAGTGTTTGTGTTTTATTAAGCTGTTAAAATATTTTCTTAAACTACAAGTGGATTGCAATACCTACTTCTACACATTCTAATATTATGTATTTGAGGGCACAAGATCATGTTCCCCAGTCTAGGTTTTCATCTAATAAAATGAGAAAATATTCTAGCAATTTTCTCTATTATAAGATTTAGCCATCATGAATGTAAAACATATACAATAAGGAATACAGATGTTCAAATAAACATATGCAGTGTATTCTCACTAGTTATTAAAAGCCTGCAAGTTAAAATAAAAAATATTATTTTGTTGGTTTTGTTCAGAAAAATATGGAGGATTTAGCAAAACAGGCACATCAGTGCTCTGTTACCTTCAAAGCATTGTCCTACTAAACAGTAATGGATTCATGTACATGTTAATTTCTTTAAATAGATCTAAAAAATCACAGGTATATATAATATAGAAACTTGCAATAAAAAAGTATATATAAATGGTACATAATCAATATATCTTGAAAGATACAGTTAATTAGATAAGCAACATAAAGTAAACTGCTCTTGAAATGTTCAGAAGTAGGAGGAATCAGATTATAAATCTAAAAAAAAAATATAAAACAACCCAAGAAAAGGTTGAAAATGATTATCACAAATAAAATTATTTCCTCTGTAAATTCCGCCCCTTCCCTTCAATAAAATTGGCTAGTATTTCCTTTGTTGCTTTCTGAATCCTTAACTTCTATCTAGATCCAGAAATTATTTTTGATATATATTTTTCCATAGAGGATGAACTAGTTTGCACTCCCACCAACAGTGTAAAAGTGTCCCCTTCTCTCTGCATCTGTGCCAGCGTCTGTTTTGTTGTTGCTGTTGTTGTTGTTGTTGTTTTATTATTAATGACGGCCATCCTCACTGGCATTAGGTGGTATCTCAATGTGGTTTTGATGTGCATTTATCTGATGATTAGTGAGGCATATCTTTTTTGCGTGTATCTGTTGGCTGCTTGTGTGTCTTTTTTGAGAAGTGTTTATTCGTGTCCTCTACCCATTTTTTAATGGGGTTTTGTGTTTCTTTTTTCCTTTTCACCTCATTTAAGTTCCAACCTCTATGGAAAACAGTGTGACAATTTCTAAAGGAATTAGAAATTGACCTTTCATACAATCCAGCAATCCCCTTTCTGGGCATATACCTGGAGGCATAAATTGTTCTACAAAAAAGACACCTATACACACATGTTAGTGCTGCACTATTCACAATAGTAAAAACAGGGAACCAACCCTACTGTCCTTTGAAGGTAGACTGGAAAAAGAAAAAGTGATACATCTACATAATGGACCATTACACAGCCATAAGGAAGAACAAAATCGTGGATTTTGCAGAAAATTGAATGGAGTTGGAGATAATCATACTTTATTATCTATCACAGAAATAACAAACCAAATACCAAATATTCTCACTCATAAGTGTCACCTGAACATTTATCACAATAGCACAAGGGAAGAGTCAGTAGTCTCAGGACACTGCCAGGGGAGAGAAGGAAGGGGTCATATAACAACACAAAGAGTACCTGCTTCTAAACCAGAGAAAGTGAGGACCAGTTGGAGGCCCAAACTTCACCTGCACATAGATTACTTATATACCTAATCTTGACTTGTATCCCACATCTTTATAATACAATAAAGTCAAAATAAATAAGCAAATTATATATATATATTTACATCTAGTTTTCTATATTTTGGTGGGTTTTTCCAAGGGTTAGATCGCATTTTACTTGTTCCTATTTTCCAATACCTTGCAGAATAGAGGAGTATCTCGACTTGCTTGGTCAAGGGAACCTCCTGGAGTGTTTTCTGTTATTTACTACATCATATCCACCTGTCCTTGGGAGGCGTCATCATGGTGGCAGAGGGCTGCTATGACATCCTAGGCACCTGAGGTAGTGTGGCATCTTCATCTCCCAGGAGACAAGGATGATATGGTTGGGTTGCACTTGGTGAGCGTGTGTCTCTGGGTTATATTCCTTTCCTGTTCACCAATTTTTGCCAAATGAATCAAGTATAGAGGGTGAAACTATCCCGCTGTCCCCCAGCTTCTGAAGTAGCACCTGGGATGGGGACAATGCTGTGTTCCAGTATAATTCTGTGCCAGTCCACTGTCGGTAGCATAAGAGATGCCATGTGGGGGCTGGTGATTCTGCATCTGATTAGTTAAGTTCCTCCAGAGAGAGCATGTTCCACTTTTCTCATTGCAAGAATACATTCCCATTATATCTCATGATTCATTGTCAAACTATTAGTGACTTTGCACACCTTCCTTGGATGCCTTTTCTTGGTAAAGTAATTCCATTGCAAAATAGTTTTTAGCTTACAAATTTGCCTATATTTTAAAAAATTTCCTCCCGAGGCAACCCATTACCCTTAAAAAAAATAGATATTAAAATAAAGCATTTAAAACTCAGTGGCTTCCCAAGACCACATGCTTGTGAAGTTGCAGTACACAGTCAGCATTTATATCCTCCCCAGACGGCTTCTGGTTCTTTGCTGAGATGGTCTGGACAATTGGACAGGGACCAGATTTCTTGCTTGGTGACTTATTCTGGCAGTAACTACTCTGCATAATGTTCCATCTGTTAGTCTGTATTAAGAACCTAGTAATTTAAAACTTGTAGATTTTTAGGCACTAATCTTGGTTAATTCCTCAGTTGAGGGATTGGAAAATAGAGACCCAGCTTAAGTATGAGACAATTGAAGGAAAAGAAAATTAACTAATTTGATAAATGGCCAGGAAGTTATTTAAGTAATGAATAAGGTATTTAACTCATAACTTTTAGCAACCAATTCCATATTTTGTTTTGTCTGTTTTCTGTGAATCATATACATACATTTTTAAAGTTTTTTTTCTTCTGTTATATCTTACAGAAGTAAATCCTGATTTCTTCAGAAAACATTTTTTTCTACCAGATTTATTGTTCAACATTTCAATTATGATTCTATTGTTTTACTTGAATGATTAACAATTATATATCTGAGCCCAAGGACTATGAAATTATATGTTTCAATTGTTCTTTCTTACTTATGCAATAGTAGGTTAGTGCCTATGTAAATATATTTTAATTTGTCAATTTGTTAATTGATTACCGCTAGTATTTAAGATCATAAATTTCAAGGTACATTCTTCACAGCTGAATTCTGTATTTTAAACGATTACCAGAATGCATAACCCAAGCACATATTCCTGTAATTGTCACTTCTAACACTTGGTGCCCGTCTAATGATTAAATCAACTTCAGATTGTGCTTCTCAGCCCTCTCTGATGTGATGCATCATTCTGTAGAAAAATATTTATAAATGGAATTAAATCAAATATTCACACACACCCCAATCATTATGGGTGATTAATTTTATCTTCTAGACTGCATTAAGGGCCTTCACTGATATTCTTACCAGAGGCTGAGGTCTCTAATTCATTGCTCTCCCCCCTCTGCCTATAGCACCCTCTTTTTAATGGCCCAGGGTCTTGCTGGGATACTCATTAGTTTCCTGCTAGCTGTTCTGCTGGGCTGCCTCAGAGGCCTCAGCGTCACCTCAGAAATCATTAATGTAACTGGCGCTAGTCTCCACCTGCCAGGCATAGAGTAATCATTTAGAGACAGAAACCTGTTCCTCCATAAATGAGCATTTGGAGGAGAGAAAGCTCATGTGTTACAGTCATTTTCTACAAACAAACGAGATTTGGGTACCTGAGGTGAGAGGTTTTTACATATCCTGGACATGTTTAGGGAACATGGTTTGGTGTGGGGGCAGCTGTGACTTATTTTTGGCTAAAAGGGTAGAGACAAGACTATATGGAGAACAAAAAAGTGTTCAATCACATATGTGAATTTCCAGAGCTGCCTTTCACTTTCACCGTGTTCACACGTGGCAGTGGAATCTATTGGTTAAGTCATGTCTTGAGGATGGGGTGGCCCTATTCGTAACAAAGACACTGAAAACACATTCAACCTTTAATCCTAGAAGGATGCTTATGCATTTATGTATCTACAGGGTTTCAGGTTTTATATAGCTAAAGATAGAGTCACTGACATCATTCTTTATGTCATTATTCAAAATTATATCTCAAGCACTCAGGAGTCCAAACTTGGTGTTAGGCTTACAGACCCCCAATGTAGTTCTAAGAGAAACGACACAAAACAAGGCTCAGCTCACACTGCATCTCTGCCTTATTGAATGCAGAGAAAATACAAATCCTGCATGAAATGAATTCAGAGTCTCTACTTTGAGGGGTTCTATGGACAAGAAACTAGTCTTTTTTTTCCCCTGTAGACATCAGGATCATTTTATCTTCCCAGTGTGTTCGGCCACTATAGAGTTTGGCTTTAGTCCTGCAGCTAATGACAGCAGGAAGAAGCCTGACGTAGTGCAGAAAGAGGGTTCTGTGCATTCCAGAGGCCAGGCAGGATGGAAGCAATAATGCATAGATGTTTAAAGTGATGGACTAGGAGATGGACAATATAGATTATAGATCAAAACTGATGGTTTGTTTACTATTTGTGGGGTCTTAGGCATGTTTCCTTATAAAATTGGGTTTAACAGTGTCTCAATCATGGAGTTATCATAATTAAAACCTGTAGTTCATATAGAGTACTTAGCACAGTACTTAGCCTATACTAAATATTCAATAGATACTAAAAACAGCTGACTGCATAATTGACCAGACCCACTGCAAAACAAAAATTCAGGGCCTCTCATTCAAAAAGCAGGGGAAATAGTGTTTAATGTACTATATTACACACTTTTGTTTTGCTCTGTTTTTAAAATTTCTGACAACATGCCATGTGTTTGTCATTTGTGATTTAGAGCCATAACCTCTTAGGCACAGGACTAATCACCTGGCAAGTATACAACCTTACAGGTGCCGGAGGGCCTACCCCATGACTCAGTGGGAAAGAATGATTATCCCCTCTGGCTTTATACCCTCCTGCCAGCTGACGGGGGTGAAAAAATAAAATCTTCTCTTCCCACAGGACCGCTGATCCAAGCCATGACTGATTGGTGAGGCTCAAGAGGCTGCAACATCTGCCTTAGGTCCTGTGAGGAAATGGAGGATGGGCAGGAAACTTGTGTCCCTGCTGAGTCACCCATCAAATGTCATGTGGCTCTGCCAGCCTGAGGCAGATAGGATGATCCTATATCCTGGGCAGAAATACTGCACGGGGTGCACACCTTTCCCTGAACCTCTTCAGTCCTCATCCAGCTCCCTACCAGGGTGAGGTGCCGGCACAGTTGATTGGCAGGATTTGGGAGAAGACAGCGCCCCATAAGGCAAACTAGTCCAGGCCAGGTGAAAGTAAGCAGAAAAGAAAAAACACATTTGACCAGAGGCTCCAAGCCCTGGCACATACTCTGTTGTCCCCAGGACTTCACTTATAAAGCAGTGATTCAAAGGTATAATTGTTAAATACATCAAGACATCTGCTGCAGAGCATTAAACTCCACATGTAAAATCCTTCTGAGAGAAGGACCCTGCACATTGGCCACTTACCTGTGATGCACAGTGTAACAACTGTCACTACCACCTCTTCTACCCACTTCTGACCCTGGTATGGCCATAAGGAGCCAATGACTTTGGGTTAAGCACTTCCTTGTTCAGATTATTGGAGCTCCATCAACAAAATGAAGGTTATTAATGGTGTTTAAGATCTTATTATTTCTTAGAAGTTTTCCTTAAGAACAGGGACTCTACCAGAATCATTTTTTTAAAACCTCATAGTATCTTGTCCACAGAGGTATTCAGTAAATATAACGCTGATTCACATTAAATTAGGAGTACTACTTCTGTAGCAAGTTTATTATTTCCTTGATGGAAAGTCATGTCTTATATCCCTCTTCAAAGAGAGTAGCTCTGCATAGTAATAAGAAATAGGACCCTATGATCTTCCCATATGAGTTTACATCCTGTATCTATCACCTCCTTGCTATGCTATTTGGGGACCAAACTCTTTAAGGGTAAAGCTCCATATCTGTACAAATAAACAAACTTTCCATCGTGTAGAGTTGTTTAGGAATTTAATACAGTGTCCTATATAAGACAAGTAATATGTCATCAGGTGAATGTTTCATAAATAATAGCTTTCTTGTTAAAACTTAGCGACTATATAGAAATTTTCTTCATCTGAGTTAACCAACAGCATAAACCTTGGCATTATTGCCTCAGTTATTGTATTTGTATAGCTGACCTAGACACTGTTCCTGTGCAGATGTCTTGGGTGTGGTCTGATTAAAGATATTTCATTACTAAATCCACTATTATATCCTTGAAAATCATGGGGGGTTAGTTCAGTATCAATTTCTGATGTTGTTTTATATCCTGTTCATGTCAAATGGTGAGTAGGACAGAACCATCTATGTGCAGATAAATTTGAAGCCAGCATAACAAATAATCAGCCAGCTTTCTTTACATGATTACTCATCTGGTCCCTTGCTTTCATGCAATGCTTTTTTTTTAATTAAATTTTATTTTATTATAGAAATGTAGGGTACAAGTAAGGATTAACAACACAGGTACTACATGCAAGTGAAGACTGGGCCTCCAACTCATCCTCATTCTCCCAGTATACTACCAAGTACCCTTTGTGTTGTTATGTGCCCCTCCACCTTCCTTCCCTCCTCTAGCAGTGCCCAGTGACTACCGATCCCTCCCCTGTGCTATTGTGATTAATGTTCAGGTCCCACTCATGAGCAAGAATATGTGGTACTCAGTTTTTTTGTTTCTGTGATTGATCATTAAGTATGATTATCTCCAACTCCATCCAGTTTGCTGCAAAGTCTATGATTTTGTTCTTCTTTGGCTGTGTAATACTCCATTGAGTATATGTACCACATTTTCTTTATCCAGTCCACTTTCAATGAGCAGTAGGGTAGGTTCCATGTTTTTGCTATTGTGAATAGTGCAACTATAAAGATGCACATGCAGGTGTCTTTTTGGTAGAAAGATTTATGTTCCTCCAGGTATATTTCCAGGAAAGAGATTGCTGGGCCATATGGAAGGTCAATTTTTAGATCTTTTAGGAATTACCACACTGCTTTCCATAGGAGTTGAACTAGTTTGCTCTCCGACAAACAGTGTGGAGATGTTCTCTTTTCTCTGCACTCATGCCAACATCTGTCATTTTTTCATGCATTAATGATGGCCATTCTTATTGGAGTTAAGTGGTTTGTCATTGTAGTTTTGATTTGCATTTCTCTGGTGATTAGTGAGGCTGAGAATTTTTTCATATGTCTGTTGGCTGCTTGTAAGTCTTCTTTTCATGCTTCTTGACCAGAGGTTTTTAAAGAAATCCTTCCTCTTGCAGGCCACAGAGAGCCATTATCCTGGGACTCACAGAATTCTGTAGGTCAGGAAAGGTCTAAGTTATTAAATGATAATACCACCTTCTCCATCTTCTTTTCTTTACTTTTCTGATCAGATGCTGACTTTTTAGTAAAGCATTTAGATTTTTTAGGTTCATACATGACAGAAGCAAAATGAACTTGGCCTATGCTAATGGATGATGAAGCTAGTTTATGATTCCCAGTTCTGTGGGGTCAATGATATCTGTGAAGTTATTTTCTGACTATTTAGGCACTAAGGTGTTTATTCCACTAGAGTAGTGTGAAGACTGTCAGAGGAACTTTTCCTTAGCTTTATCATACATGTTCTTTATCATCTAGCTTTGTATACAAGATACCTAGTTTGATGGCACCATTATGTATTTACCTCTTGGTAAATCACTCCCATTAGACAGAAAGCTATGTGGAAGCCAAGTTCCACCTATTTAACTCATTATTTCATTCTCATTTATTGATGTCCCAGGCTAAAGGACATTTAGCAAGAAAGGGATGCAAGGAGGGAGGAGGGAATGGAGGAGAATTTTATGAAATTTGTCTCTAGTCTTTAAGGAAACTCGATGATTTTGAATGCTTTCTCTTTTTGGTATACTAAACATGCTTTGATACATATGAAAACCTATTGGATGAAAAGTGGCAATACCATGATTTTCGAGATCCTTGATAGACTAATTATAACATAGCACTATCTATCTATCTATCTATCTATATATCTATCTATATCTATCTATCTATCTATCTATTATCTATCTATCTATATATATATATATATACGTCACCATTGTGTACATAATTCTGGTCAAAATATTGTATTGATGCCTTATTTGATCTATAAAGCACAGTTGAAGACCTCAAGGAAATTTCAGTTTATTGCAGGATATCTACTTGTGGAAAATCAACTTTATCTAACTACAGCTCTGTTCTATGTATGTTTTTCTTCTCCAAGCAACTTGGTAGTTAGCAAGTATATCAGTCTGTTTTGCATTGCTATAATGTAAAGAAATACTTGTGGCTAGATAATTAATAAAGAAAAGAGGTTTATTTTGGCTTGTGATTCTACATGGTGCCAGCATCTTCTGGGCTTCTGCTGAGGCCTTAGGAAGATTTTACTCCCTGTAGAGCTGGTGAGTCATATGGCAAGAGTGGAAGCAAGAGAGAGAGAGAAGGAAGTGCTAGGCCCTTAAACAACCAACTCTCTTGTGAACTAACAGAGCTAGAACTTACTCACTACTGAGAGAACGGTGTCAAGACATTCATGAGGAATCTGTTCCTATGACTCAATCACCTCCCACTAGGTCCCACCTCCAACATTGGGGATCACATTCAACATGAAAATTGAAGGCACACATATTTGGAGGGACAACAATCCAAACCATATAAGCCAGTAAGTATGGAACTAAAAGAGGTACAGGGAAACAAACTGAGCATTAAGGGAAGATACAAAATAATAAAAGAGATGACGCTTGGCAAGATGGCGACAGGACAAGTCAAAATGTGAAGATCTCCACAAAGGGCTCCTGAGGGGAGTTCCACGTGCCCCTGCGGCTGCCGCCTACATAGGGGATTGCTGCTATAGCCAGTCCCATGCAGTAAATTGCCTCCATCACACTATGGCCTTTGTAGGGGATTGCTGCTGTGGTGGTTACCAGGCGCTGAACAGTTGCTGTTGCGGCTCTCAGCTCCGGCCCTGGGGAATTCCCAGCTCCCTCCTCCACCCCAGGCCGCCCGCAGCACACCAAGCTGCAGCTGCTGATTCCCGTTGCCTGATGCCAGACACACACCATTGTCGCCCATCATAGCTGATCAACTGGGGCCGGGATGAGTGGAGAGAAAAGATCTTCAAAAGAGGAGTGCACACTGCAGTCATTTTCTAGGCAGAGATTCGCATTGCCCTGCCCATCTCTGTGCAGCCTCCACCTTGTTTGTCTCTGCCAAAACCAGAGACAGAAGCTACTCACCTATGCTGAATCAGACACTGACAACTCAATTCTGTGTGGCAGACCTGTCAGGCAGCAAGCCAGGGGAATTGACCCAAGAGATGAGTAACCCTGATTGCCTGCAATGAGAACAAAGGGGAGGAGCTAGAGATCAGAGCTGAAGAGACTTTAGACACTCAGGAAATACCCCAGACCTAATCTGGTTTCTTATTTTGATTTTTTATTTTATTGTATTGAGTTTTGTTTGTCCACTTTTTTTTTTTTTTTATTTAGACTACCTTTGTGTTGGGGAAAAACACATCGAAGGCATGATTATTGGACTGTCTTTGTGTGATTACTGGTATGTTTTAGGGAATTCTGTCTTTTTACTCTTTTCTGGCTTTGTGTCTCTTTTCATTCATTAGTTGGTATGTATATCTGTTTTCCCTCTTACTCTTCTTTCTCTCCAACTTCCTCTTGACCCCTCCCCCATTCCATTATTTTCCTTTTCCTTACCTCCTTTTGTTCCAGGGAGCAAACCTAAACTCCACTGCATGGACAGAGAGTAAAGCAGTGGGAAGTGGGTTCCAGTGTGCCCATACACCTGTCAGTGGATACTGGGATCTGCAGATAGATTCTGAATCATGGCTTCCCCTTCAATTAAATCTCAAACTGAAAAAAGTACAACCCCGAACCCACAGTCCAGCCTCAGAAGTGAACAAAGCCAGAGTATCCTCATAAGAAAGAACACAAGATTGAAAAAAAAGAAGTAAAAGCAACCCCACCTTCCCTGAAAAACAGAATTAAAGAAGGGGAGGGAAAGAGGAAGAGAAAAATCTACACAAATGAAGACAAACCAAAAGAAGAATATGGGTCTCTCACAGACCCCTGGGAGGGCAGACACTGAGAAAACAGACTTCAGAATGCAAACAATGAAGAGCCCCCAGAATGACTAGTCTCAAACTACAAACCTAGATATCAAGATATTAATAGAGAGATTAAAAATAATTGAGGAGAGACAAGAGGAAAATAGAAGGGAGTTGATAACTGAAATTACAGTAGTAAAGAATACTGTGAATGAAATAAATAACAAACTGATAGGCATGGAAAACAGAATAAGCCAAGCAGAAGAAAGAATCTCAGAGCTTGAGAACCAAAATATAGAACTAATGCAAATTGTCAAAAACATAGAAAAGAAGATGAAAAAGACAGAACAAAACCTTCAAGGGATGAGCAATTACTTCAAGAGACTGAACCTAAGAGTAATTGGACTTCCTGAGGCAGAAAGAGAGACAAAGACCACCCTGGAACAAACATTCCATGAAATTATTCAAGAAAACTTCCCTCATCTCATTAGTGATGCAAAAATCCAAACACAATAGATTCAGAGAACCCCTGCAAGACAACAAATGAGAAGACCAACTCCCAGACACATAATAATTTGCCTAAACAAAGTAAGTATAGAAGAGAAAAAATCCTAAAGGCAGCGAAAGAAAAAGGTCAGATTACCAACTGTGGAAGACCAATTAGAATAGCAGCATATTTATCTACAGAAACCCTTCAGGTTAGGAGAGCTTGGAGCCCCATCTTCAAAGTTCTAAAAGGTAAACAATTTCAACCAAGAATAATCTACCCAGCCAAGCTAAGCTTCATCAGTGAGGGAGAATTAAAACTTTCCCAGATATCCAGTCTCTAAGAACTTACGATGCCACCAGACTCCTTCTACCAGAAACAACTAAGAAAATATTAAACACAGAAGAAAAGAAAAAAAGAACAACAACGTTCTTCACAAGAGTACACAAAAAAGATTAGAAACATACATGAACCAACCCAAAAACCAAAAGAAAGCAAAAAACAAACAGAAACAACAACAACTCTATAAGAACTTCATGATAGGGATCATCTCTCACATTTCAATAATTAACCTAAATGTGAATTCACCAAATGCACCACTGAAAAGACACAGAATGGCAAAAATGGATAAAATATCAACAGTCAACAATATATTGCCTCCAAGAGACCCATCTCACTAGAAAGGACACTCATAGACTCAAAGAAAGAGGACGGGAAGCAAAATTTCAGGTGAACAGAACACAAAAGAAAAGAGGAGTCGTGATCTGAATCTCAGACAAAATACCCTGTAACTATCAAAAATTTATAAAGATACAGAAGGCCACTACATAATGACAAAAGGTTCAATCCATCAACAAGAAATATCCATCCTAAACATATATGCACCCAACAAAGGAGTACCAACTTTCATAAAGCAACTTCTAGGTAAGTCAAAAAAGATATTGACTCTAGCACTATCATAACTGGGGACTTTAATACCCCACTCACAATCCTAGACAGATCATCAGAACAAAAAATCAGCAATGAGATCCGGAACCTCAATGTTACTGTTGACCAAATGAACTTAATTGATATCTACAGAACACTTCACCAAAGACCACAGAATATACATTCTACTCATCACCACATGGAACATACTCTGAGATCGACCATATCCTTGGTCACAAATCAAACATAAACAAATTTCAGAAGATTGAAATTTTGCCTTGCACCTTCTCGGACCATAGTGGAATAAAAATAAACATCAACACCAAAACCCACAAAGACATGGACACTAAACAGCATGATGATAAACAACTCCTGGTCAATGATGAAATCAAAACAGAGATTAAAAGATACCTGGAAATAAATGAAAATGAAGAAATATCTTACCAAAATCTCTAGGATGCCATGAAAGTTGTAGTAAGAGGGGAATTCATATCTCTACAAATGCACATGAGGAAAATGGAAGGATCACAAATGAACAGCCTAACAAGTCACCTAAGAAAGCTGGAAAAGCAAGACCACCAAAAACCTAACTTCAGCAGAAGAATCCAGATCACCAAATCAAAGCCCAAATCCAGGACATAAAAGACAAAAAAGATAATACAAACAAATCAACAAAACAAAAAGCTGGTTCTTTGAAAGGATAAACAAGATCTATGGTCCCCTAGCTAGACTGACCAAGAAAAAGAGAGAAAAAGCCCAAATAAACACAATCAGAAACACAAAAGATGAAGTCACATCTGATCCTGAAGAAATACAAAAGATCATTAGAGACTACTATGTAGACTTCTATGGAAACAAATTGGAAAACCATAGGAAATGGAGGACTTTCTATTATCACACAAGCTGCCTCAGTTGAAACAAGAAATAGAGACCCTAAATAGACCCATAAAAATCAAGGAAATTGACTATGTCATAAGAAAACTACCTACAAAAAAAAAAAAGCCTGGGTCCAGATGGCTTTCCAGCAGAATTCTAAAAGACATATAAGGAGGAACTGATACCAATCCTACTGAAAATATTCCAGGCAATTGAGAAACATGGAACTCTTTCCAAATCATTTTATGAAGCTATCATCGCATTGATACCCTAGCCAGGTAAAGACCCAACAAAGAAAGAGAACTACAGGCCATTATCTTTGATGAGCATAGACACTAAAATTCTCAACAAGATCCTAGCAAACCGGATTCAACAACACATCTCAAAAATCATCCATCATTACCAAATAGGCTTCATCCCTGGGATGCAAGACTGATTCAACATTCATAAAACCATAAATGTAATTAAATATATCAACAGATATCAAAGCAAAAACCACATGATTATATCATTAGATGCAGAAAAAGGTTTTGATAAAATCCAGCACCCCTTCTTGATAAAAACCCTCGAACATCTAGGCGTACATAGAACATACCTCAAAATAGTAAATGCCATCTATGAGAAACCCACAGCCAGCATACTCCTAAACAGACAAAAATTGGAACCATTTCCCCTGAAAACTGGAACAAGACAAGGATGATGCCTCTCACCCCTTCTGTTCAATATATTATTGGAAGTCCTGGCTAAATCAATCAGAAAAGAGAAGACGATAAAGGGTATCCAAGTTGGAAAAGAGAAAGTCAAGTTATCTCTCTTTGCAGATGACATGAGTGTATACCTTGAAACCCCAAGAGAATCTGTCAAAAGCCTCCTTGCACTGATAAAGGACTTTGGCAAAGTCTCCGGGTATAAAATAAATGTGCAAAAGACAACTGCATTTCTTCACACCAATAATAAACAAACAGAAACTCAAATAAAGAGCACAATCCCATTTACAATAGTAACAACAACAACAACAAAAATTAAATACCTTGGCATCTTCCTAACCAGAGACATGAAAGACCTTTACAATGAAAACTACAAAACACTTCTCAAAGAAATCAAAGATGACACAAACAAGTGGAAAAATATCCCATGCTTATGGATTGGAAGAAATAGCATTGTGTAGATGTCATCTTATCTAAGGCAATCTACAGATTTGATGCAATACCCATCAAATTACCAGCAACATTCTTCTCAGATCTAGAATAAACAATACAGGAATTCATATGGAAACACAAACAACCAAGAATAGCCAGAACAATCCTCAGCCAAACAAACAAACAAACAAACAAAAAAGCAGGAGGTATCATACTACCAGACTTTAAACTTTACTCTAAAGCTACAATAATCCAAACAGCCTGGTATTGGTACAAGAACAGGCATATCGATCAATGAAATAGAATTGAGATTCCAGAAGCAAAACCTCAATTTCTCAACCAACTCATCTTCAACAAAGCCTCCACCACCCACCACCGGGGAGAGGAGACCTATTCAGTAAGTGGTGCTGGGAAAACTGGCTGACCACATGCAGAAGATTCAAACAGGATCCCCTATCTATCCCCATACACAAAAATTAACTCTAAATGGATCAGAGACCTAAATGTAAAACCTCAAACCATAAGAACTTTAGAAAATGCAGGACATATCCTTATGGAAGTTGGAACTGGCATCCAATTCCTTAGTGAAACCCAAAATGCACAGGCCATAAGAGATAAGATAGACAAGTGGGACCTCATTTAACTGACAGGCTTTTGCAAAGCCAAAGAAACCATCAAGAGAGCAAGGAGACAGCCCACAGACTGGGAAAAAGTATTTGCCAACTCCAGACCTAACATCAGGGATCTACAAGGAACTCAAATGTGCTGAAAAGAAAAAAAACAAACAACTCCATTACAAAATGGGCAAAAGATATGAACAGACACTTCTCAAAAGAATACATACGAGGGCCCTCAGATACATGAAGAAATGTTCAACCTCACTAGTCATCAAGGAGATGCAAATTAAAACTACACTGAAATACCACCTAACTCCAGTCAGAATGGCCATTATCAATAACTCAAAAAATGACAGATGTTGGAGAGAATGTGGCGCAAAGGGAACACTTCTACACTGTTGGTGGGAGCGTAAACTAGTACAGTCTCTGTGGGAATCAGTGTGGTGATTCCTAAAAGCTCTAAAAATCGACCTTCCATATGACCCCACAATTTCCCTACTGGGAATATACCCAGAGGAACTCAAATCACTCTATAAAAAAGATACCTGCACACGTGTTTATCACAGCATTGTTCACAATAGCAAGATCATGGAACCAACCATGCTGTCCATCAAAAGAGGACTGGATTAAAAAAATGTGGTACATATACACAATGGAATATTACTCAGCCATAAAAAAGAACAAAATCATAAATTTCGAAGCAACCTGGATGGAATTAGAGTTTATAATACTGAGTGATCTCTTACAGAAACAAAGATCTGAGTATCACATATTCTCACTCATAAGTGCACCTTGAACAACTACTATAATACTATAAGAAAAGAGTGGACAATGTCAGGAAACTATGGGGTGGCAGGGAGAGGAAGGGAGGTGAGATTAACAATTGTCAATATCTGTCTGGGGAAAGGGGGGGCACACCTCATCAACAAGGGTACCTACAGAGTGAATATTTGCATACCTAACCCTTAACTGTACCCCACAATTTTAAAACTAAAAAATTTAAAAAACAAACAAACAAAATAATAAAAAGAAAGAAAAGTAATAGCAAGAACTTTCAGACTCTGTAAATAATGTTTGAATAATTATTTAATATTTAATTAATGAAATGATAGACATCTTTTTTACTAAAAAATAATGAGAAACTATAGTTTGCATTCTTTACCTCCTAGTTATTAGTATGTATCTTTCAGCCATGCATATGTAATAGTGTGGCAGATTGTGTGACGTGTGTGAGTTGTACAATGTGCACCTTTACACGTGCACGTACACGTGTGCGCGCGCGTGCGTGTGTGTGTGTGTGTGTGCGTGTGTGTGTGTGTGTGTGTGTGTGTGTGTGTGTGTGTGTGTGTGTGTAGGTGCCATATAAACTAAATCACCAAACTGTGGGCTTCCCAATCACTTATTTTTGGTATAGGGATGCCACAAGTAACTAGGAATAACAATAGTAAGAAAAATGATGCATTAAATGTTGAGTATATTTCTAAAAGAATCACATATGCTGCCAGCCTCTATGGCAGAAGTCATTGGATGGCTTTTGTGTTTTGCTGAGTCTGCAGGCGGCCTGTGGCCTGTGGTTAGACTGAGGTTATTCAGTGGGTGATGATATCATGGCTTGCCAGAGATGCAAACACAGGGAATCAAATCAAAACACTGAGACCACAAATTAAATGCCTCATCTACACATTTGTGAATCCTGGGGAAAGAGTGAAAATCCTTGTCTGCTTGCTATTTTCCCGAAGATTTTTAAAAGTCCTTTTTATCTTTTATTTTTTCCAAAAGGAAAAGAAACAGAGCTCAAAGAATGTACTCGTTTCTTCTCCCTTGAGTGAAACAGTGGGGGTAGCTGGCATTCTATTACTGCTAAGCAGTTTGCATTATGACTAATAGAAAGACATTCCAATTTAGTAAACATTTAAACAGGACATTCAGTGTAACTAAAATGCATGAAGTAGGATTAAAATGCTTTTGGCAATACTGAATCTAGACAGGAATATGAGACTTCAAGGCAAGAGAATGTTATTACCTATATGGTGAATTGTGTGTTTGAAAGTGTTAATAGTATAAAAGGGAATCCTTATAAATTCTAAACGGAAATGGGAAAATAACTTCTTTCAATTTGGGATATGGTAAGGAACATAGCCTTTTTGCCACAGGTATTGTTAACTTACTTCCCTCCCTCCCCTCCCCTTCCCTTCCCTTCCCTTCCTCCTCACTTCTCTCCTTTATTTCCTCCCTCTCTCCCTTCCTCTTTCTCTCCTTCTTTCTTTCTTTTTACCTTCCTTCATTTCTACTTTTTCCTTGCCTTTGGCAATCCACCATTAAACATTTATCCAATAACTATTATGCATAAGTCACTTTATTATATCCTTAGGGCACAGATTCTAATAAATCAATAATTTTTTCAAGTGAGGATCTCAGAGCCAAAGGGGAGCATGTTAGCAAATGTAAATGCATGGCTCACAATGAGTGTGGTATGAGCTAATTTAACTTTGTGTTAGATATCATGAATTCACTGTCTGTTTCTTTATTCTCCAGACTTATTATTGAACTGTTCAAGAGAAATGTTTTTCATGGCATTTTGCAACTTGTTCACACATTCACTGTTGAGTTTGGAAAAGGACCTGGAAAAGCTCACTTCGATAGTCTGAGCTGGAGATAAGGACACACTTGTCTGAGAAATATTCTCCTACTAGAGGATGCATTTATGCTTAGTATCAAGACACGAGATAGTGTACTGAGTCACTATCTGTGCTCATCTCCTCTGGTCATTAAGTGATTTCCAAGAGCGGCAGAGTGTATAGTCAAACAGCCCTGCTAGACAGACAACTCCAGCATCTACCAGCAGAGTCACCTGGGTACTGATCTAGAGGTAATACAACTTCATGGTTCTGCCACTTACTAACCATTTATCTTTTATGTGCACAGGATCCTCATGCGCCAGATTGTTTTGGTAATATTAATATCTATCTTGCAGGTTTATTTTAAGGATTATGTGTGTAAAGATTTATAAAGTCATTAGAACAGTTTCTGGCATATGACAGACACTATGTAAGTTTCTGTGTTAAATATTATCCACCAGGTAAAAGAATATTCTCCTGAGTAGATGTCAAGAGCACTTTTTTCTTCTTAGTTAATCTGTATTTTTTCATTAATAGTGAATTAATTACTGGACCCAAAGATTAAATAGCAACTGAACTGAAAAAAATAAAAATAAAAATAAGCTGCTCTGATGACTCTAAATGTGTCACATTTGAGGATGTATCCCAGAGATCCAGACGGGTATAACATACTAATAAGAACTCACAACAATATCAGCATCCTAGTAGGACCGACTGTTTCATGCAAAGCATCTCTATGTATTCTGCTGAGGAAACTCTAAGGCACATATTAAGAGTGTGGGATTAAAAAAAATTAGAAGTGATTTTACACATAAACTCTGGCCTCTGTTTATCTGGTTTAAATATACAGTTAGAGAAGGATAAGAAGAAGGGGGAGGAGGATAAGAAGGAGGAGAATGAGGAGGAGGGATCACATATGTAATATTAACATTATTCTGTTTAAAACTGTATTTTACTACATTTACCTGGCTACCTGAAGTCTTGATTTTCTCAGATTAATCTTCTACATTTTAAGCAAAAATATATAAGTATTTAGACATATAAAAAGCTAAGTAAGCACTAACAAGTTTTTTTAGTTTTATTTTAAGGTAATCTTTAAAAGATATTGTAGGAATCATACAATCTATTTTGAAATCTTGGTTTATATAAGAAGAAGTTAGGGTAATATTATAATTGTAGGTTAATGAATTTATATATAATTTTTTGAAGAACTAGCTTGGAATGAATGACCCTGCAGACTTGCAGTGAAGTACATCTAATTGCTTATTGAAATCATGGAAAAATAATGAATAAAGTCATGATTTAAAACAAAGATAATAGAATCATGGAAAACAAGCAGCATGAGGCTATAGCTAATAAATCATGTTATACCAACTTCATAATACTTCAAAAATTAATAAGATAGTAAATACAAAAATAATGTAGCTAATATTGCGTGTGATATTTTCCACTTTAGTAAGGCATTTAAAGTTGCTCAAGTATGTTTTAATTTTAGCATATTATTTAGAGCAAGTGATTAGTTTTTATCTTATTGTTGATTAATGTATGTGATATGTATGGAAATGGAAAGAATGAACAAATATATTGTTTCATTTCATTTCAGTCACATTTCAGTGCATTTGCATGCCAGCATAGAACCAGAACATGAATCTTTCAGTTCCTTCTTGACTGTACCACTCACGAGAGGTGTAGAAAAATTGCTTCATACCTCATTGCCAAATATCACTATGACCACCTTTGAAGCACTCCCCTTGGGAAGCTATGCACTGATGCCAGCATCTAGTCCACCCATCAAAGCAATTTTGGAACTCTTTCTGGAATGACTATCAGAACCGTCGTGATATTACCCTTGGTATCCTGAATGTCATCAATATGTATTTCTTTCAATATTTCCTTTATCTTTGCATGTAGAGGCATGATAACTGACAATACACCTGAAAGGTTGACATGCAAAGAAAAAAGGTCACCAGGGGCCAGAACAGGTGAGTATGGAGGGTATTCCAATAGAGTTATATGTTGATTGGTTAAAAACTCCCTCACAGACAGTGCTGTATGAGCTGGTGCATTGTCATGATGCAAGAGTTCCTAAGGATCATTTTTGCTCACACCTTTCACATACCAAGATTTTCAGTTAAGATCTTCTCGTTTGTCTATCGATATTTATTTGATCTACTATGCTTCTCACAGTCAGTTGATGATTTTGATATTCGATGTGGTAAATTTTTGCAATGTTTTTGTCAGTTCTGCTCCTTACTGGCCATCCTGACCTTTCTTCATGAGTGATGCTTTCTGTCCCCTCAGAAAAAAACATTTTATTCATTTGTACACTGCTGTTTTCTTTATGGCATTATCCCCATAAACTTCGACTAACATGTCCCTGATTTCACTTTCACTCTTGCCAAATTTAACAAAAAATGTAATGGTTGTTCGTTGCTCTTAATCAAACTCCGACATTCTCATGACAACAGAAAAAGAGTCCCAAAATTGCTTTGATGGGTGGACTAAGCACTGGCATCAGTGCATAACTTCCAAAGGGGAGGACTTTGAAGGTGACCTAGTGATACTCAACAATTAGAGAAGTAGCACTTTTTTCTAAGATGAGGTTGCAAACTTAATTATTAGACCTCATATAACCAATGTGGCTAAACATTATAACTTATTAAATGTAAAATTTCTACAAAATGGTTAGTGGAAATTAGAACACATTTTTTGAATTATACAAATTAACTGCAAATGTAGCCAAATTATATGGAATAAGAAAGTCACTGGAAACATTTAGTCAATAAAATGAAGACTGCTTTGGTAGTGATGGTTGGATTCTCACTGACCATTCAAGTCTCCTTCCTTGTGGCAAAGCTGCAGCCTAGTCATTGAATACATTTCAGTGTCCTTCCTGCATTTCTGTTAAGTTATTGTAACTCAGTTCTAAACAATATTGTAGAGAAAAAAATCAATACATGCCACAACCAGTCTTTGCTCATAAAAAGTTTATTCCTTCTTTAGACTGGATATCAATGTCTAGGAAAGCCATATGTTGGAAATCATGAGCCCACATTAGACTTAGATGATAGCATAGGGGACAATTCCCTCATCCCTGCCCCTTAGACAATTGAGCATAATTGGAATTTAAAAAAATAACTTCTGCTATCATACAATGTTAAGACCTGAAGGTTTATTCATTACTAGTATTGCCCTAAAACTAAAAAGATATAAAATGTGGTTTTATGTATATGGAATACTATTCAGCCATAAAAATAAATAAAATAATGGACTTTGCAGCAACTTGGATGGAATTGAAGAACATTATCCTAGGTGAAGTAATGCAGAAACGTAAAACCAAATACCACATGTTTGCACTTATAAGTGGGAGCTAAGCTAGGGGTCTGCAAAGGCATATAAAATGGTGCAATATATATTGGAGACTTAGCAGGGGGATTGGAAGGTGGAGAGGGATAAAAAAATCACCTGTTACCAATAGGTAATACAGTGTGCACTAGTAGATACATGTAAAGCCCAGATTTTTTCATCAGTATGCAATGCATTCAACTTCCAAAAACCCTTTTCACCCCCTAAAGTAATTGAAATAAAAAATAATTACAAGTGGAAAAATATATAAACAAAAGTAGTGTCATCAGTATTTTATTAATAGGAAATAAACAAAAGTTGGTTTGAAAATACCTTTGTTTGTAGTATGCAAATGCTTAGTATACAGGACACTTAGCCAAACCATCTACATATTTTAGTAATTGCTTTAATTAGGGAATTTCAGGAAGGAAAACATCTTGATCAAAATATTTAAAAATACATAGTCCTGTTTGTTCTCATGTGTGTTTACACATGTGTGTGCTCACACGTGTATGCATGTTTCATTGTTGTTTTTTATAATGAAGTTTGTCCCATTTTAAAATATCAGGGAAAATATTCAGTGATTAAATCTTTTTTAAGGTGGAAGTCATAAGTTATTGATCTAAATTTCAGAGAGATACTCTAAATATTGTTTAATTGAGTATGATTGGAAGTCATAAACTTAATAGGAACCTAGGATGTTCAGGCATGGGAAGATCTGGCGAGTGTGCTACATTCCAGCAGCCACCACTGGCTGAGACTGGCTTCTAAGTTGATGGGGCATCTGTTTACAGTTTCCCCCTGGTACAGTCGCTCACTCAACATATGCATGCACCTCATATCAAGCTTCACTTATGTTACCTGCCTGGTCACAATAGGAACTTGGATTACAACTATTGTTGCAATGATGCCAACAACAAGCAGAAACATTCAGGCACAAAGCTAACCACATTAAGTATGTTTTGTGGCATTTGAATTTTATAATTTTAATACAGATTTATTATTGTAGCATATAGTGCTTATATCTGTGATTATCTTAGTTGAGTGTCTGAGGGTTGGATTGCTATTATTATCTTATCTGTATATCAGTTCATATTAACAAAAACACATCTGTTAGTTACATTGCTTATTATCTACTCATTTGCTAAGGGAAAACACAAATCAGTGATTGTGTTTCATCTTGAAATGGATAGAAAATTTAGAAATATAAGCTGTTAACCATATGTTAGCCTACATGACTCTAATAGAAAGAAGATGTGTGTTATGGGTCAGACTTCCCAAGGTATTTGGAAGAAGTTGTCATCAACTCACACACCATGTGCCAAGTTTCTAAATATTCTTAATAACTATTTCAGATGTGAACATGGGGAAATCAGTGTCTGTTTACTTTTATTTAGTATCTAAAATAGAAGTGAATTTTATTTATTTATTTATTTATTTATTTATTTATTTATTTATTTATTTATTTTTGGCAACCCAGTAACTGGGAACTTCTCTACTGCACTAGTAAGAATGTGTGAAGTTTTAAGTACCAGAAAACTTGAGTTTATAGGCCCCCCAAAATGGGCTTGTATTCCTTACATTACAAGAAGCCTGGATCTTGTTTCTGCCAGCATTGATTCTGTGGCTCAATATTATCAACATTTGCATCTCTGTAATTTTCCAACTCCTGTCACAATCAAAAGATGATGCTCCAACTCTAGACCTCAAGCTCATGATCCTAGCACTGTAAGAGGAGAAGGAGATAAAACAGGCTGAAATTAGCTTTAGTATCCGGAAAAGCAAAATATCCTCAAAAATTCAACAACATAATTCAGCATATGTCTCATTGGCTAGAAATGTTTCAGAGGATTGAAATGAGGATATTTAGAGATGATGGTCAAGAGTAAAGACACAAGAATGAATGTTCAGTTTGACAAACTATTGTGTATGCTCATAAATGTACAGATAGCGATGGGGACCACCCATTACTGTAGAATTAAAAGCACCAGATGCCAACATACCCAATCAATCTTTCCAAACAGGTACTTTCACTGCTGGCTTCTGATTGGATGCTTGCTAAGGAGCAGGGATAGTAGAACATCCATTCAAGTAGTAGCAGTCCCACTGAAATTTTAGATCAGCATTTCAAAATTGCAATAGCAGTGGCTAGAGACCAGGAGGGTGTTTAAAGTAGTGCGAGATGTAACAGCCAATGATCTGCATCATTGACTCTAGACTGGTTTGTGGCATTTTTATTTTTTAGATGTAGGGTACAATTCAGGGTAAGGTACATAAGTGGTCACTGTGCAGGTGAAGTTTGGGCCTCCCATTGGTCCACACTTCACCTGGTTTGGGATCAGGTAAACTTATTAGTTTTATGTGTTCCCCCTTCTCCTGGCAATGTCCCAATACTGCCAGTTCCTTTTATGATAAATGTTCAGGGTCCACTTATAAGTGAGAACATGTGGAAATTAGTTGTTTTTGTGATAGATCACAGAGTATAATGGTCTCTAAATACATCCAAGCTGCTGTGAAGTCCATAATTTTGTCCTTTATAGTTGTGTGATATTCCATCATGTATATGTACCACATTTTTTTTATCCAGTCCAGTTTCAGAGGGAAGCACATGAAATATAAAAGGAAGTAATTAAAGAATATTGATAATTCACAGACTGCCCAGGAAGGCAACCAAACTAAGCATGGGAAATGGGCAGGAATAAGGAATGGTGGGTAGTAGCCAGAACTGTGGCATGGTTTTAGCATGGTCCTGGCTACTACCCACCATTCCTTATTTCTGCCCATTCTCCATGCCTAGTTCAGTTGTCTTTCTGGATATACTGTGACTTACCAATATTTTTTTAATACATTCCTTTTCTGCTTCATGTATCCAAGAGTGATAACACAAAAATTGGTGCTTATATTTATTACAAGTCAAAGATATTAAGAGAAATGAGGAGAATTTAGGGTTTGTTACTTGGAGCTAGTTGAAAATAAAGGCCATTAAAAAAATCAAATAAGAGTTAAGGGATCGGTGTCTAGTTTCACAGGATATACAATGTCAATGATGAACCAATTATATTATTATTGGTGATCACCTGGAAGAAAATACCCATTGAAGGCTGCTTTAGAAGAGCCCGTTGACGAAAAATAGAATTCAAGACTGGTTGGGTGCAGTGGTTGATACCATAACTCTAGTATTCTAAGGCGGAAGGATTGCTTGAGCACAGAAGTTCCAGATCAGCCTAAGCAACACAGTGAGACCTCATGTCTACACAAAATTAAAAATATTTAGCTGGATGTGGCTACACACACCTGTAGTCCCAGCTACTTGGGAGGCTAAGGTGGAAGGATTGCCTAAGCCCCCAAGTTCAAAAGGCTACTATGAGATGATTTTGCCACTGCACTTCAACTTGGGTGACAAAGTGAGACCTTAACTCTAATAATAATAATAATAATAATAAATAATAATAATAATAATATTCAAGACTGTGGGATGGGTTTTATTTTCAATCATCTTTCAATATATTGGTCTAAAAAAAGACTGCAGGATAGAATGATTTACTCCAGTGGAACTAGATAGCTAAAATAGATTGATAAATTCAAATTCCTTTGTTTTTGTTGTGTTGTTGTTGTTCAAATGTATACAGAAAACTTGAAAAGCTCTGAGACTTCTTTGAAATAAGCCCTTAACTTTGAAGCCACTTACTAAAATAGCTAAAACCTAGACAAAAAAGTTGCTTCTGCAGGTTGCCAAATTATAATGTTATTTGAATTCACAGTTCCTCATAGGAAATTTAGAGCATTCATCAGGAAAGAAAGGGCCTATCTAGGAAATTGACATATGAAATCTCAGAGAATTGCCTATACCAAAACATAATTTACTCTTCAAATTCTTTAGAAAAAGTAGCCACAGTTCCTAACTTCCTGAGGTTATTCCCTGCCTTAGTTCACACTCATGAAAGATTTGAAATAGAGATATAGAATGATTCTTAGTTTTAACAAAATAGTGAGGGACTTACAAGAAACTCATTGGAGGGTTGATGGCATGAGATTTGGAAATAAATTGTGTAGCTGGAAATCTCAGAATATACTAACAGTGTAGGAAAATTTGTGTCCTATAGGCATCTTTATAAAAATGTCCCCACTTCAGTGGTGGTTATCATTAATCAGGAATTTTAAAAGACCATTATATTAATATCAGCTAGTATTCTTCCAACTACCCTAGAAAATTCTTGATAGAATCATGGATAAATTAACCATGGTAGTCAGGATGTATAGCCTATGTATAGACTTAGCTATTTTGGAATCTCATAGCAGAATCATCTATCCAGTGCTACTGCTGAATGACCTAATTTTGAATGGCAATGCAAAAACTGACACTCACTATTGCAAGGTATATCAAAGACACCAGACTGTTACCTGTTGTCATATGGCCTCCTTCCACCATGGTGGTAGCAACATTTTATCCTTAGTAGACGATTCTAGATTTTTGTTTTACTTATTTCACCTTATGGGTAAACTACATGTTTTAAAAACAATAATAGTGTCCTATACAACATTATTGCTGATCCAGGAACTCTCTATGAAAATAAATGAACAAACAAAAAACACAAATAAATATATAATTAAATAAAAGGTTGAAGAAGGTCATTTGTGTTGCACATTAATATCGTGAGTCTTTTCATGTACCCATGACTTAGAAAGATAACAATAGACCATACAGAACGATAGAGTGGCTTTTGATGTTTTTGTTATGGCATGATTGTCAGCCCCATAGGATGAAGATTATATTCTCTGAACCACAACTGATTTATGCTGCTATTTTCTCTAGTCAGTATTCATAGACTCGGGAACTAAGGAGTAGACATGGGAGTGCCACTTCCTATTATATATAATGATCTACTCACAAAATGTCCGTTTCTTTTCCCAATGACTCTGGACTTTTATAGTTCAGAGACTTGAATACACAAGGGAGAAAACTGCCCTCAGTGGATACAACTGAGTCTGATTTTATTAAATTGGAAGTGAAACTACCACTTGTTATTTTGGGCTCTTCTTGCCAACAGATGAAGGAACAAAATGATTTGACAGTGTGGTCTTCTACAATTGATTCTGACCATTGGGATGAGATAGGATTATGGCTATTCAGTGGACACAGGAGGGAGCATGGATGCAACCTAGAATTTACTCTATAATGTTCCATAACTATCTTATTCAAGAGTTAATAAAGTCCCACAGCAACTCTATACAGGTGAGAACAAGAGATCTAAAATCATTGAAACAAAGGTTTGAATCACACAGCCCAAAACTCTGGCAACAGTCTTAGATTGAAAACAAATTAAAATTTAAAAAGACTAGTTAGTTGAGGCAGTAAGTCATATATTCCAAAGATAGGCTTATAAGCAACTCTGGAAATTAGAATATAATCCATATATTTTGTCTTGTGAGTACTTGTGTGTTTGTGTGTTGGACTGTTTGATTTAAATTCAGTCTGCTGGGCATGGTAACTCATGCTCATATTCCCAGCATTTTCACAGGCCAAAGTGATAGAATCTCTTAAGCCCAGGAGTTCGAGACCAGCCTGGTCAACATAGTAAGATCTCTTCTCTACCAAAAAAAAAAAAAAAGAAAGTTAGCCCTATGTAGTGGCATGTGCTGGTAGTCCCAGCTACTCAGGAGACTGAGACAAAAATATTGCCTGCACCACCCAGGAGGCAAAGGCTGTGGTGAGTCGTGATCATGCCACTGCACTCTGGTCTGCAGTCTGGGCAACAGAGTGAGACTCTGCCTCAAAAAGAAAAAGAAGAAGAAGAAGAGGAGGAGGAGAAGGAGGAGGAGGAGGAGGAGAGGAAGAAACAAAGAAGGCTAAAATCATAATCATTTAACCAGGTGATCTAACAAGTCTAGATCATTTCCAATGCTATTATTTTATCAACCCTGTGCACTCCAAAAAATTGCTAAGGTTTACAGAAAACCATGATATTATTGAATGGCTATCTGTGGGGCATACACCTTGGGCTGTTTTTGATGGGTCACATTTGCACTGAGCCCCTAGTATTTTCATACCGGATTCCTCTGTGGCCAACAGCACTAAATCAAAACGATGAGTAGAGATTCAGACGAATGTACAGGGTAGTTGAAGAACAGACCATTTCTCTAGGTAGATAAACCCAAGCTGCTGACTTCAAGAATATTAAGCTCTAATCAATGGGAGTAACTAATGGAGCACAGATCACTGTAGTAGTAGTAGCAGTTCTTACATTTGTATGTTTTTATTAGCTTATCAAGTTCTGACATTTGCATTATCTTGTTGGATCTTTCAAGAAGTAAACACATCTGAATGTGACTATGCTTGTTCCACAGATGGTGAAACAAGGCCAAGATAGTGCTCAAAGAACATAAAACTTGTAAATGAAGAAGGTTAAACTGAGCGTTGTGGTTCAGAACATGCATCAATTTTTCCACCACATGATATTAATAGAATTATAAACATACTAGGAAACTCCAACTGACCCTTGTAAATAGAATCATCCTTTGTTACATGAAAGTTCTCCAAGCAACCCTTGAAATTTAATATTAAATATTAATGATTTAGGAAATAGCAATGATTAAACATAATTATGAGTAACTTTTTCATGTTCCTTCTTTCTCCTCCTGGATTGGATGTTTATGGGATTGTAAGGGTTTATACTTTGGGCATAAGGAAAAACATTGCTTTAACTTCTCTTTATAATAGCATTGCAAATATTTGGTAAAATAGGGAAATTGAAAGACACACATTTTTCTTGTAATATCCTGTAATTCTCAAAATAAACAAGCTAAAGACATGCTAATAAAGTAAAGAACAAGCAACATAAAAACTCAGAGGTAACTGTTTCCTCTTTCTTTGTAGGAACAATGTCTTTTCTGTTTCAATTTACACAGAAAATAAAATGCTTTTCTCTAACTGAGTATTCACATTGATTTTACTTTATGATCTATGCATCTTCTTCGTGACTTCATCTCACTCACTAAGATCACAAACAAGTCAAAATCCATCCATTCTCTAGAGGAGTTTCAATTTTCATGATGGATCAACACAGTTTTGACCAGAATACCACCAGTAATTCTCTCCTTTGTGTCTTTTGACAAGCAATTGTATTAGCTTTATTTAAAAAAAAAAAAAACAACCTCTCATTAATCCATATTGTTCTTTTCAAAACCTGAGGCTTTAGATTTTATGCTAGATGTTGACTGACCATGCATCTCAAATACCCTTTTATTTTACTGAAAAGGTTCAGAGGATGTTACCCATAAATGAATTCCACACCTTGGGAAACAATGTGGTTAAAAGATAGCATAGACACCTGGGTGAGACCTGAATTAACTAGGCATTCTGAGAGTGCTGAACGCTTACAATTTCAGCACATCTAATTAACCTTGTAGGTATTACATTCCAGTCGATGCAGGCAAACTCATATACATGCATGAAAAAATCATTGCCACAATGAAAGGGTGAGCGTTTCACACTTATACCCTACAGGCAGTTTCCTTTTTCCTGAATTAAATACTCATCAAGCTGCATATTAGAATCCACCTGAAACTTTTCCAATACGTGTTCCTTTTCCTTGACTTTCAACTCCTAGTAAGAATGGAAAATGGAAACTGTGAAGAGACTGAAAGGAAAAATTCTGGCCATATTCTCAACCACAAACGTAAGGAAAATATAGTATTCAGACTTCATGGGATTTTGTACTCATCAAATTCACCCCTTACAGACACATTCCTCTATTTCTAGTCTAGGAAGCAATATTCAATGTTCATTTTAATAAGCAAAATTTTTCATGTTAAAAGCTGTACTCAATACTTTGCTTTCCAACAGCATTGTTCATAAACTGGAATTTCCTAAACTGATTTCTGAAAAGGTAAGTAACCACTTGGAGAATTTTTCCTATATGGATCATGTATCTTTTAAAGACAACTTGGAATTCAAAATTAAACTAAACAATATGACGCTCATTGTTCTTATATGATGAATTCCAGGTCTTATAGAAACAATTATTTTCTAAAACTATATAAAAATTATTGAGTTTAGTGTGAAAATAATTCAAAATAAATCCATTTTAAATATAAACTTCCTTAATTTCTCTTAATTTTAAGAAAAATATTTTATCAAAAAATCACCCTAATTTCTGACACTTCAAAGTGACCAAATAATTACAACTGTTTGCCTAATTTGGTTTATGCAAAAGTTTGTCATTTAGATAATCAAGAAACTTATTCACAAAATACAATATTTATGCAGATAAGTAGCCTCTGTTTATGCAGAATATAAGACAATTATGGTAGAATATAAGACAATTTTTTTCCATAAAGAAAATGCAGAATTCTGCACGTACACACAAGAACAGAAGAATGCTTATTCAATAGTGATTTTGTTGTTTTTAATGTTTGGTTATCTTATTGGAATTTTGATGTTGTTATTCTAGTTTGTATTTGTTTATGGTTTTGTTTTTATTTTCCTGTCAGTACGGGCCATTGGTCACTTTTATTATCTACATTTTAGTCCCAAAGGTAACATCACATTTTACATGTTTTTCTCCAATGGTCACTTAAAGATATCTAAGATTAAATATGTAATGCTTACATTCCCTAGAAACAATGAATCCCACAATACTTTCAAACAGAAATATAAAAACATGGAAATAAAGAAGAGGTGTAAAAGACCCCGTAAAGCTGAAGGCAAACCAGAATTTCCTTCCAATCATAATGTGGAAAAAATATTTTATCTTTTCAAATTTTAGACCAGAAATGATATTTCAAAGAGTGAACCTATGTCTTCTTAATCTCTTTGGTAACTATTTTCTTGTTCTTCTCTAGTTATTTTTCTAAGATAGATCTAGTGTGCACAGTAGATAAGTAAACACTGTATTTTGCAGATACTATAGAACACATAGCAATTTGTATGATAATTTTTCTCTTGATTGCAATTTGCTCTTTAAAAATGTAAATGTATAATTACTGCAAAAATATTCTTTGTGTGTAGCAACAAAAAATGCATAAAAGCGCTATAAAGTTTGCAGAATAATGGATATACAGATAAAGAAAAAAAGGAGTGTACTATATTAAACAAATTTATTGCAGAAGAAAATACACTAGGTTCAAAATCCTTGAAGTTAGAAGATTCTAGACTGTGGCTGATTATTTATGCAAACTCTTTCAAAAACTGTTTTAGCGGGTGCATTGTTTTATTTTTTCTTTTCTTCTGTTGCAATATCCAAATTCTAATCATTGAAATCCTAATTGTACAAATTGTTGAAAATGTGTGCTTCAGTCAATATATACATGCACCTACTGTATACATTTTCCACTTTTTTAGCAATTTTTTATGACTAAGTAGAAGTAGATTGATTTATTCCTTAAAGCATAGTGTTGTCGGCTGGGCACAATGGTTCATGCTTGTAATCCTAGCACTTTGGGAGACCGAAGCAGGAAGAAAGCTTGAGTCCAAAAAGTTCAATACCAGCTTGGGCAACATGGGGAAACCTCATCTCTACAAAAATAAAATTAACCAGGCATGGTTGTGCACATGGGTAATCTCAGTTACAAAGGAGGCTGAGGCGGGAGGATTGTCTGACCTCAGGAGGTCAAAGCTGTGGTGATCTGTGATCATGCCATTGAATTGTAGTCTGAGGTCTTACAGCCTAAGACCTCATCTCAAAAAAATAGTGTTGTCATAAGTATTCAGTAACATAAGAACTAAGATATCCTGTGCACCCATTGAGCAAATATGACAAACTTCTGTGATTCTGTGTTCAGTGAATTATAAAGCTTTATACTCTGCAATTCCCAACTGGAAAGTATGAATAGCATCCAATTTACAGATAAGAACCTATATCACAAAGCAGGTGATTAAGAGACATGTAACAAAGTCCCCATTTAACCACAATCTCGCATCCAGCTGCCTGTGCCCTTACCAAGGTACCCTAATCCTTATTCCTCCCCTAGGGAACTACCAGCCCCAGTTACCACTTGTTTCAGTTGAACACGTTCGCAAGTTAATTAATTGATGTCTGCCTCAGTCACTCTCATCTGATAAATGGAAAAGCTTATTCATTTGCTTGCCTAATTCACAAAGAAGTTGTGAAAAATTATATACCTGCGTGTTGAAATTGAAGTAGCATGCATGTAAACTAAATATTTTAAAATAATATTAGATTTTCCCACTTGCTTTAGTTCTGATACTTAAAGTATGCATGATTAGGCAGTAAGTTTAAAGAAAAATAGTGTCTTTGAAACCAAGCACAGAAACCAAACCTAGAATCTATCATTTGATAGCTACAGGAACCACAGGAAGGGATCCTTAAAAGGTTGAGACTGATTGTCCTCCTCTATACAATGGGGATAGTCATACTCATATTATAGGATTATTGGGAGAATTAAAGTAATGCATAAAAAACAATTTGACATATTTCACATGTGGCTTAGACACTAAAGTCACGTCTATGAATATTATTTTATAATGCAAATAAATATCTGAGCATCAAATCAGAACATACAGAAAACCTTAGATGCACTCCTTATTTCCACATGCTTTTATATGTGAAATCCTCTACTGACTAGGTAAAAGAAGACCCTATGTTTTAATAAGCAAGAAAATGGATAAAGATAATCCTTTCTCCTCCTAATATGAAATATAATAGTATTTGGATTAACCATATTAGGAAAAACCATGTGGTTATGGTACATTTGCAGCATGCCATCTTGAGTCAAATTTATGTTGCATTCATAATTATACTTTAAAGCATCACTTTACTTGGTGCCAGTTTCACATAAAGGATCCAGGGAATCAGAAGAATCCACAAGCCATTGTGTGTTTCCAGACCACCTATGCTGGATTTGCACAAAAGTTGGGGAAAAATTGGTTCTGTGATACTATGATGACCATCTATAGGTGATTAGAGATTCTAAAAAATAGCAGAAGATTAAAGGAGAGTACTTTGGAGCAAGGTTTACTGGGAGTCCCGCTACTCCTTTGTGGTAGAGTGGTGTGTAATGTCAATCCTATCTCGTAGCTAATGAGAAAGGCTTCTCAGCAGTCATACAACGTACTTTACAATGTGGGAGGGCCCCCAAAAATTGAATTATCTTTTGGAGGATGGACTCTTGGCAGCGCAGACTTCCTCTGCGACATACGTGTTCTAGAAACCCATTGGCATCGGTGTACGTGCTAGTTGCATTCGGTTTCAGAGAATTTTTTTGGAGTTTTTCCCAACGTGTTGGCACATTTCATGATGGGTGATTTACAAGCACACCTGCCCACACTGTGGTGAGTGTTCAGCAATTTGTGACCAAAAAATGGCATGACCTTGTACTCTACCCTCCCTATTCGCCCTGTTTCACCCCCAAGTAACTTTTTTGTTTTGTTTTCCCCAATGAGAAAAGTTCTCAAAGGGAAACATTTTGCCGATGTAGAAGAGGTGAAACAAAAAACAGCAGAAGCACTAAAAGGCATCAAAATTAATGAGGTCAAAAATTGTTTTGAGCAGTGGAAAAAAGCATCTCGATAGGTGTGTTGCATCAAAAGGAGAGTGCTTTGAAGATAATTGAAGTCTAAACATGTAAGAATAAATACATAATTTTTGAAAAAATAAATTTTGTTTGGTAGTGGTCCCCTCTTGTATGTTGTATATAATTGTAGGCACAGACAACTGATGTTCAACACACCAAAGACTTGTTTTATGACTACACATCTGGAGTGAGAGGGTGTAGTAGTACTTTCTGTGGACCAGATGTTGCTCATTTGTGCAAAAATCAACCTAGACATGTCTTATTCTGTTTAAGAAGGTTGACTTGTAAGTAAAGAAAAACTCAAAACAGCTGAAGTCATTCTTCTCTTAATCTGAGGACAAAGCCAGCAAACAGAGGGAGGTAGCACCATGAGAATGACCACGGAGTGTAGCTAAGGGCATCATTCACTGCTTCATTCACTGCTTCTATGCCTGCTTGACCTTTGGTCTTCTGGTTTTATAAGAGAATAAATATTACTGTTACTCAAGCTCCTTTTGTTCAGGGACCTTATTTCTTGCATCCAAAAGCATCAGAGATACTACTATACTACCTAACCTACAGGGCTGATGGATGAATTAGTGAAAATATATTAAATGCCATTAGCAAAATATCTTTGAAAATAGCCTAAAATATATTTGAACATTGATAAATACTAGCTGTTCTTTTACATAAAGTTTTTCATAGAAAGATGGGAGAGAAGAAATGAAGATGATGTAAATAAACTCAAATGTATTAAGGAAGATAAAACATGTGCAAAAGTACATAATATACAGTATAATGTGTTAAATGCTATACAATTATAAGTTTACAGAGAAGAAAAGGATTTCTAGCTGAGGATATATTTGAAGACTTTTTTGAGAGAGAGGTTGCTGTCTGGCTCGTCCCATACAAGTTTCAGTTCAGATTCCTATTTGCCTATGTTTCATTCAGGGTTCAATCAGATAAGGAGCCCTGTGAGTTACATAGGATGAGGAATTTGTTACAATGATTAGACCTTACACAATGGTGGGAGCTGCTGGGGAGACCTATGGAAGTTTGAGTGTCTGCATGTGCTGTTGGGCCAGAAGTAGCTGGAGATCAATCAGGTCAGCATTTGGAAAGAAAAGTGGGACTAAAGTGAGGTAAAGGGGGAAAAACTGGCATTCTTGCAGATGACCTGGAACATAACAACAACTAACAGAAACCTGTGTTTGTCTATTGCTCTCTCCCAAACTTATTGATGTAGATATCCTTCAGGGAAGGCAATACCTTCTACTACAGACCAACACATGCAGATGGGCAATGTCTCAACTGGATTTTAGAAGATCCAGTGCGAGTTGGAGAAGCCAATAATCGAGACACTGCTGCATGCCAACAGCCCACAGTATGAGGTTGCAGATCAAAGGTATCGACACAGACCAGTCAGAAGGATGACTTTCAGAGAGAGAGAGAGAAAAAAAAAAAAGGCTACTGATTCATTTCTAACTTTCAAATATCACACAAACTTCTCTTGTTACCAGCTCTAACCTAAAGTCATACAGGTAGGGGCATTTTGACAAATATAATCACAGAAATTTCTTCTCCTTTTTTTTTTTGAGTTTGACTGTCACTCTGTCACACAAGCTGGAGTGCAGTGACATGCTCACAGCTACCGCAGGCTTGACCTGCTGGGCTTAGATGATCCTTGTGTCTCAGCCTCCCAAGTGGCTGGAAATACAGGCTCATGCCACCATGCTTCTGCTTCTGGGTCAGAGCTTGGTGGTGGCAAATTCAAGCCCTGTCAACCCAGTGGTGTTCTTAATGTCAATATTGATGGTCAGGAAGTTGGCCGAATGACGATCAAGCTCTTTGTGAGCATTGTGCCTAAGATGGCAGAAAACTTTAGTCAGTTCTGCACTAGAGAATTCAGAAAAGATAAGGTTTCAATAGGATACAAAGGGAATGCCATCTACAGGGTCATAAATGATTTCATGATACAGGGTGGAGATTTTGTTAACAGAGATGTACCATCACCGGAGGCCATTTGCAGGTGAAAATTTTGAACTTAGACACTTAATTCCAGGCCTACTTTTCCATGGCCTGGAAAGTGGCCCAAGTGCAAATGGCTGTCAGTTTTTTATCACCTATTCTAAGTGCGATTGGCTGGATGGAGAGCATGTAGTGTTTGAAAAAATCATTGATGGATTTCTAGTGATGACAAAGACTGAGAATGTTCCCACAGGCACCAACATTAAGCCCAAGTTGTCTGCGATGATCTCTCAGTGCAGGGATATGTAGACCAGACCAAGACTAATTCACATAAATGTGTCTTTCTTCTATTAGGTTAGTAACCAGATCCCAGAGAAGGCAGTATGGTTTTACGGAAAGTACTTTAGTCTTGAAGGACATGAGATTGAGCCTGTTCCCTCGTTTGTCAAATGAAGATTTTGTAATACCTATTAGTGTTACTAAAAGCATCAGAAGAGAAAAAAAGAAAAAAAATATATAGTTGAAGTGGCATAAAGCTACCATAGTCATACCTTTTTTGTTAGAATTGTTTTATGGTTTTTTAATTTTGGATTTCACATAAATGACCATATATTTAGACTTCTCTTGAACGAAAATGATCAGCTGGACTGGCATTCACACATGACAGCAGCTGACAAGATCTGGGGAGCAGCTGCCCTGTCAAATGGTTTTGTGCTGTCCTGTTTACTCCTGGACCTGTGACTTCCTATCAACCTCCATCACAGAATCATGTCAGTTATCATTTATCATCACTAAGAACTGAATGCTTCTGTATTCCTCAAACCCATATGTTGAAATGCTAACCCCCAATATGATAGTATTTGGGTTTAGAGTCTATGGGAAATAATTAGGTTTAGAGGAGATATGAAACTAGATCCCTCCCATGATGGACTTGGTGCCCCTATCAGGGACAAAGAGACCAAAGCATTCTCTTTCTCTCTTCCACCCACCTCTCATGTGAGGACACAGCAAGAAGGTGATCATTTACAAGCCAGAAAGAGGGCACTCGCTTAACGTGACTACACAATCACACTGATCTTGAAATTGCCAGCCTCCAAAACTGTGAGAAATAAATCTGTATTATTTAATCCACCCAGTCTTAAGGCATTTGTAATAACATCCCAAGCTGATGAAGACAACCGTTCAGGCTTTCCTTTTGTCTTTTACCCCTTATTCTGGATTCTGAAGGCCTCTGGGTTTGGGACCCCATATTCTAAAGAAAGCTTTGTATTGAGTGTCTGAGATGGGGTTGTGGCTGACAAAGAAAGAAATAGGTATTTCAGGAAGATTATTAAAACAAGTATTTTTAATCTTAAGCATCCTTAGACTTGGTGAAGTTTGAAGTGTGAAAGAGAGTTTGACCAGATGTGGTAATTAGAAAGTAGTTTGAGGCCAGATGTCAAGGGGTCTCAAATGCCAGTTTTATTTAGTAGACATCAGGAAACAGTTGAAGCATTTTAAGGAGGCAAGGGAAATAACCAGTGCTATGGTATAGGAAAATCAATGTAGAAGTTTTACAATAGTGTATTCAGTGGAGGCAGAGAGAGAAATGGGAAGTACTTATGACACAGCAATTTTTACTTTCTTACTTTTCTTTTCAAGAAGACCAATCTGGTCATTTTTATGTCCGTCGGACAATTGTCTTTGCCTCATTTAAAACTGTCTCATAATTTGAAGTTCTAAATTTATTTATCACTGTGGTTGATAGATAAAACTCCAAGTTTTTCTTATTTAAGGAAAACACATTCAAGCTGGTATTCAAGTTCATATCCAAACTCCCTAGGCAGTTTGGTTGCCAAGACTGTTCTGGAAATATTGCAAGCACTGTTCTGTGGCATTTTAGCACTGCTGATTTCAATCTTGGCTCAAAACCATAAAAGTAGTATTTCATTCATTATACTATCGAAGAGGCCCTTAGAGCTTCATGTTTGAAAGAGAACATATTATAGAGATAGTATCACATTCCTATGCCCAGCAAGCACCAGATTGACAAGCAGTAAAATTGTGACTTGAGAGATATCAGTGAAATGATAACATTATATACTGTCACCAAAGAATTATGAGGTTTCAGCTACATTCTAAAAATGACTGATTAGAAAGAAAAATTATTGAAACTAGTGAGACCAGGAAGACATTTTAGTTTTTTCCTGAGCAAACCTATGCTTACTCTACATAGTAAATGGGATTGTTGTCTTCCGTCCTAAGTTACAATAAACTAAGGGAATATTAGTTCATTGATTATATTTCAAGTAACACAATGAGAAGCAGAGAACTAAAAAATAACAGTGGTGAATATCACCAAAACGCCAGATGAATTAGAAATACCCAACTGCTCAAAATAAAACACAAAAGAAGTAACTAAACAACATTTTAAAATTTCTACTAAATATTACTAATGTCTTATGCTCTTTAAGGTAGGAAAGCTAGCCAGGCTTGGTGGCTCAGCCTGTAATTCCTCACTTTGCGAGGCTGAGGTGAGTGGACTGCCTGAGCCCGCAGGTTCGAGACCCACCTAGGCAACTTGATGAGACCTCATCTCTATAATAAATCAAAAAATTAGCCGGGCGTGGTAGCGTGCACCTGTAGTTCCAGCTACTTGAAAGGCTGAGGGGGAAGGATTGCTGGAGCTCAGCAGGTTGAGGCTGCAGTGGCCAGGAGCGGCCACTGCACTCCAGTCTGGGTGACAGAGTGAGACTCCAATTCAAAAAAAAAAAAAAAAAAAGGTAGGAAAGCTTTAGTAATGATTGAACAAAACCACCCATCTGCCTTCTAATCCAGTATAAACCTCACATCATTCTTCTATTGCACATATAACTGGTTTTATTCCACTGAAAGAACTTTAGTGTTAAGTAACACTGCTATAGCTAGAAGAGTAATATATTTAATTAAAACTAGAAAACTTTGGATATTGAAATAAAAGAAGGGGCTCATGTCACAATAGACTATCCCTAGAGGTCCTCTGCGCTGGGATCTCTGTTGCCATCTTTGGCTCTTCCAAACTGCTGTTGCATTTTGGGGAATAGGACTTGTTAGACTTCATCTCTCTACAGAAAGAAAGCTATTTAAGTCAGGGCAGAGGATTTATCCTTTAAAAAAATGCTAATTTTCTATTTTTCGCTTTTGTATGAGCCTTAACTACTAATGCAAAATCCTATCCTGTTGCTTCTGCCCTAAGTCTATTTGCTGTTTTCTGCCTTCCTGTCTTAGTCTATCTTTATTACTGTAACAGAATATCACAGTAATTCATGAATGTGTAATTCATAAAGAGCAGCAGTTTATTCTGCTCATGGTTCTGGAGGAAGGGGAGTCTAAGAGCATGGTGCTGGCATCTAGAAAGTGTAATCCCTTGATTGATACCCAGAAAGGCAGGACATTATGTTCAAGATAGAACTAGTTTTTATAACAAAGCCACTCCTGTGATAACTAACCCTTTTCCATAATAATGGCATGAATTCCTTCAGGAGGTTGAAGCCCCCATAACCCAATAACCTTCCAGAGGCCTAGCCAACACAGTTAGCCTGGAGTCAAATTTCCAGCACATTCACTTTTGAGGGATGCATTCAAATACTATTAGCCCCATGAGATTTGAACCACAAATCCTGGTCAATTAGTAGTTCATAATCATAGTGTATTAGTTAGTTTAGGCTGCCCTAACAACAAAATATCACAAGCTACATGGCTTAAACAACAGAAATTTATCTCCTCACAGTTTTTAAAGCTGGAAAATCTAAGATCAAATTGCTGGCCAGTTTGGTTCCTGGCAAAGTACCCTTTTTCTGGCTCACAGACAGCTGCATTTTCTCTGTGTCCTCATGGAGCAGCACAGAGGAGCTGTGTTTTCTCTTTCTCTTCCCATAAGGACACCAAACCTTAAGACAACATGTAACTTTAAATACCTCATAAAAGTTCTATCTCTAAATACATTTGCATTTGGAAGTAGGGTTTCAACGAACACATTTTGGGCCAACACAATCAGACCAATATATGGCACCCTGGAAACTACCTAACTTCTAAACCTCAATGTCCACATGCTGAACATCAGGATAATGCAATTTTCTTTACACGGTTATTGTCCAGAACATAACGAGATAGCGTAGTTTTAAAATACAGTATGTGCAGAAAATATATAAGCCTTTCCCTACATCAAATCACCTGGTTAGATGTTCTGCCTATTCTTAATCACGTACGTTTTCCATAGCCCTGACTCTGCCCTCCTGCTGGGCTTACGTCTTTGGCAGGCATCCCCAGACCCCTAACTGCCAGGATCTGACCTCTGAATGCCTATCCAAGTCTCCATTTGGACTTAAAATTATTTACCTGTTGATTGGTTCATAGCTATTGGTTTTCAAAAAATCCTAGAATACGCACAATTTATAGCTATAGATAGATATATAACATATAATTATCAATATATAGATGAAATCCCTGACATCACCTCTCTGGAATTTCTACAACCCCTTCCTATCTAATAACCACTTTAAACAAGTTCTAGAGTCGGATTCCAGAAGAGATAATCAACAATTTTTTTAAAAAAGACTTATTACTGGCACTTTCTCTACTTATCTGGTCTTCTTGCTTTTCATTTTTATCCTTTGACCTGCTGCTTTTACTAGACCTCCAACTCAACGCTTCTCTATTGAGACATGAAGACAAATGGTATCTATTAATTGCTCTGGAGATACTTTTAGCAATTTAAAAATAATGTTTTGTGAACAAATTCAGCTTAACATGTATACATAAAGCTATTTTATATTTCTAATAATTGCTATACACTGTACATGGTTGACCTATTCACCTTTCCTAATGAGACCCTTGTGATGCCTAAGATAGCAATTACTTTCTGTTTTCTAAGGCATGCATGGTCTCATGGAATCTTCACAACAACCCTCTGTGGACAATGAAACAGGTGACCTGCCAAGGTCATCCAGCAAGAAAACGGTAGAGCCAGAATTTGGATCCCAGGATACTGTCTAGAGAGACCATTCCTCACAATCCATTCCTCACAATGTACATTATCACCTCTAGTCAAAAAGGACAGTGGACTCATCTTGTCAGTATCCATGGAGTTGTCCGTAATCTGGCTTCATCTCCCTGGGATGGCATACCACCTGTCATATGCCATGTCAGCCCCTGAAGAATGAAGGGCCAACATAGCTGCTTTATAATTTGCTAGAAAAGGATGGCAGAACATCGTCACCATCAGATTTCTGCTCAGTGGATTAAATCTGACCAAAAGCAGCAGATTTAAAAAGTCCTCTTCTCAAATCCCGCACCTTTGTGATATTCTAAGTCACACACACACACACACACACACACACACACACACACACACACACACACACACAGTATATATACACATTATTTAACATATTATATATATTCACATATAACGTATTTATAAATACACACACACACGGGGAAAACGTCTCGTACAAATGCCTTTAAGCAGAAGGGTGTAATGTCTGCATTTGGCCTTTAAATTTACATGATATAAATTCAGAATCACCCTATTATTTTTTGCATTCACACAGGAAAGAAAGAAATTATCTGTCTCTCAGATCTTGAGCAGATTGGCCACTAGCAAGGTCTCAGCTCCACTGGTGATTGGGCTTATCTGCTTGGGGATTGAATCCATGACAGATTCAGAAGGAGGGAAATGCTTCTTTTGTAGAACGATAGGCAGATCAGGGAAAGGGAAAATGAGAGGCAAGATGCAAATGGCATCTTGATTCAGCTTTCCCAGAGTCTGCCTTATTCACACAGCATTCCTCAGAGATTTGACATTTGCCTTCTTACTGAAAGAAATGCACACAGAATTGTAAGAGGAAAAGATTGCCTTCAAACGTTACAAAGGAAAAATTCAGCATAGTTCGGAGGCAGTTTTTAAGCATCTAGGTGGCTTTTTCAGTCATTAATAAAATGTAAGCACCCACCTCTGTCTGGTGAGTAAAGAAAGACAGGGCAACATGGTGGAAAGCAAACGAGTGCCTAAGTCTTGCAGACTTAGTCAAATTCCGAGCTCCCCTGAGTGCGTTCCTTTTTATTTCTGAAACAGGAATTCATTTCACAGGGTTATTATTAAAAGCAATGATATTCCCAAATTGTGCCCAGAGAGAGGCAGCACAGTGTCAGTTGCGAGCAGGGACTAAGGAGCTGGATGGTGTTCAAATCTCACCTTTTTCTCTTATTAGCTGTGTGAGTTCAGGAAAGTTACTTAACCACTCTGGGCCTATAAAATGGAGCTGTGGTAGACATGGGTTTCTTATGAGGATTTAATGACCAATTAATTGTAAAGTGCTTGGAACAGTGCCCAGATCAGAGTTAAGTACTATGTAAATTTTTTGAAAAATAAATAGCATGCTGCCTATTAACAATCTGGCATTGATTCCCTCTAATTCTGGAATCACGTCTTCATTTTTGCTTTGGGAACTGTCACTTTCTGTATTTAAAGAATCTTAGTGTTACAGTCATCCCAGGTGAAATCCTAGCTGAGGGGTGGGATGCAACCAAAGCCAGGCTAATCAATCACCCCCTGGAATTGGATTCACAAGCAGGTCACACAGACTGTACTGAAGTGTATTCATCCTGACTAATGCATCCTGAAGTGCCCCCTAGCAATTCCTCATTCCAAGATTTCCAAGGCCACCCTCATGTCTGCCCACTTTAAAATGCATATTTTCACCTTATCCATGAATCCAAAGAGCGAGTCTCTGTCTTTTCAACAAAGAAGCCTCTATCTTTTTTTTTCAATTCTGTTTCTGATACTTTTAACTAAATATCTTCATATGTTTAAAATAGGCACACAATAAATTTCATTCATTATTAAATAAAACACTCATTCTCAATTTTTAATCTGCACCAAGATTAATTTACTAATGGTGTAAAAAATTATTATATGGAGTAACCCCTCTCCCGCCATAGTGTATGTTTGGTCTCAGTTAAACTCCCCATGAAGTCATTTAGTTCTATATCATCTCTGTTTCTAACTCTGATAAGCACAACAGTGTTATAATTCTAACCTGGTAAAGGTTGAGCTTGTGTGTGACTCAGGTGCAGTGTTTTATAGTTGACCAATTCTAGACATGGGCGCAAAGGGGCAAGTCTGGCCAATTAAAAACCAGGGCTAGCCAGGCTCGGTGGCTCAGCCTGTAATCCTGCGCCTTTGGGAGGCTTAGGTGAGTGGATTGCCTGAACCCGCGGGTTCGAGACCCTTCTGGGCAGCGAGACCTCATCTCTACAATAAATCAAAAAATCAGCCGGGCGTGGAAGCGCATGCCTGTAATTCCGGCTACTGGGAAGGCTGAGGCGGAAGGATCGCTGGAGCCCAGCAGGTCGAGGCTGTGGTGGCCAGGAGCAGCCACTGCACTTCAGTCTGGGCGACAGAGTGAGACTCCAACTCAAAAAAAAAACAGGGCTGACACTTAATGCCCAGGGACACGTAGGACTAAACGCATATTCAGCGGTGGGAAAGAAGAAAAGTTCTTGGGTTGGCTACCATGCACCTCTTCTTACTGATAAGAGATAGAAGAAAATTTAGCACAGAATGAAGCAAAATGAGTTTGAATAATCTGAGTATGACTAATTGGACTTTGAGAAACACACACATATAGCAACATACATCTCTAACCGCTAATATTTCAAAGCCTAACACAACTTCAGACTGAAAAGTTAGCATGCAGTGAGCAATTTAAAGTTTAAAAAAGGGAATGTGTTTGTAGCTGGTTAAATCATTTATCCAAAATTTTGAGCAAATCTTCACAGAAAGTACATTAGCAGCTGCCTAAGACTGGGAGATGGTGATGTGGGTAGTGATTGCTAATGGGTACAAGGCTGCTTTGGGGATGATGAAAATGTTCTAAAATTAGATTATGATGATAGTTGCACCTTGTAAACACATGGACTCAGTGAATTCTGCACTTTAAACAAATACACTTTACGGCATAAAGATATAATACTTCAATTAGTTGTTTTGTTTTTAAATGATTGTTCTAATTCCCATCTTATGAATAGCTAGATAACTCTAGCCTGAATGCAGATTAACAAACTTGAATGAAAGATGCCCAGATTGAGGTGGAAAACATGAAGATCAGCAAATTGTACCTAGGCCATCCATATTCAGATTCCTCAGCTCAGTACTAGACAGCTGATGGAAACAAGGAACAGGATTGCAAAGGAGAAGCGGGGCTGAGTCAGGAAGGAGGCGGACATTGGATCCAAGCAAGAGGAAGTTCAGTTCAACTTATCACCCCTAATGACTGGAGTCATGGTTCTGGAAGGGGTATCTTAAATGAGAGACAGTCCATCCACCTGCTTTATATGCCTGCCTGTTACAGAGTTAAGATATCCTTACCTAAAGATATTCTTAAGGATATTCTTAAGGATTCTTAAGAGCACCTTTCAGAGTTTTCTTATTTCCTCGTCTCAGAATTGGTAAGTGCTCGTATGTTGTTGCCAGCAGCTAGCACACATCACTGAGTGTGACTACACACCCGGATGCCCTTATGATTCTGCAATCCTTTCCAGGTTTTTGGCTATTTGATGAGTGTATGAAGTTCATTGCTTCTCTCCTTTTTGCCTGGCTAGTACCTCTTACTGTGAAGAACAAAGCCCCGGTCAGTATTTACTAACTATGGAATCAAAATAGAAAAAAAAATGATAATTTTTTGATATAATATAGTTGAAATTAAAATCTTTAGCAAAATATAATTGAATATAATTGAAATCAGAATTCTTAACTTCCTTCCTTGGATTTGTAAGTTCTGCTCTAACATTATTATTTTTTTCCAGAGATCCAGGAGGATCCAAACACAATATACTCCAAAAGTTCTCAGCTGTTTCTGTTGTTGCTGTTTGTTTGTTTGTTTGTTTTCTATTAGTACATTTGTGATACATGGTACTTAACACAGACTAAAATTCATATGACATAGGATCTATCTGTACAGATAAACTGCAGGGTATTTGCAATTCTCACCTCTGTTCCTTTCAAGGAAGTATGTCAGATGCTTTCAGCGTGAGAGCACTATTGTAGAAATAATCTAGACAAACATGTATCAGCATCTGAATCATTAACAAAAGTTAACTCATACCAGTAAAAATTAATTTGAAACATCCTTCACAACGAATTGTTACATGCATATATGTCATGAAAACTCTTCAGAGAACCTCCAAAATTGTTACTATTCTTAGGATTACAGAAGAGGAAATATATGACTCAGAGATTTTTCAGGACTTTTCTCAAGCAATATCAGTTTAAATTAAGTTGGCTTTTTCCAAGATTAAGAAATTCTTCCATTGTTTAATTCCTACCCTTTTAGACTAGTGTGTCTCCAAATGGAATGTGCACTTGAAATGCTAACCAACTTCGAACTCTTGTCAAAATCCATAATCTCACTTTGAGTTGTTAAGCTTCAACCTATATTTGAAAGCACCTCTGTAATTTGCAAAGCACTTTACATAGGGTAGAACATTTCATCGTTTCCATGGCACCCCTGAAAAAATAAAGTATAAATACGGTTTTATAAAGGGGAGTGTTAGTAACATGCTTTGGGTTGTACAGTAAATGATAGATCAAGAATTCAAACTAGAATCTGTCACTCTAAACCTTGTCATCTTTCCTCGATAATTCTTCTTGTTAGAAACATATCTTCTATGAATTTTTTCTTCTGAAATCTAAGAGAAGACCATAACTGTAACTTTTTCAAATGTCCTCTTACTTCATTTATATTTTTTGTATTTTCTGTCTGTCAGAGATTTTTCCTGACATGTTTTCCTGTTTTCTATTTCTAAATATGACCCTATTGTTATTTTTCCTATGAATCTCCCTCATGAACCCTTTCAACATAAAGTTAAATTTTCTCCTCTGGGTTATTTACATATTTCTCCACTAGTTTCAAATCAGCTCTATAGTCAGTCAGTTAGCTATGGTACATTAAGCACGTTAAATTCTTATATTTCTATCCATTAATTTGCTTTTTAATCATATTTATTGTTTTCCTAGTACTTGTCTGAACTTCTCAACCTCATCTATTCAGAGTAATTAAAAGGAATGTCTAAGTATTCAGAGTCCCAAGTTTGCTACGTCTGGATCTACCTATGTAGCAAAATATCTCTTTGCTCTTTTCAAGGTTTTATCTTAAAAAATAAAATGTATTAAGTAACCCCAAAATATTTTTAGGTATCTTAATTTTGAAATAAAGAAGAATAAAGGAAACACATTTGAAAAGATGACTTACCAGAATTAAATTTGTGATGTTCATTACGTGTTATTTTAATAAATCTAACCCAGTAAGTTTACCACCTTGTTATCTTGGAAAAATATTGAAGATATACCACAAATAACTTTTACAAGAGGAGTTTTGAGAATTCCTAGAATCTATATTACTTAAAAAACTAATTTTCAAATTATTTGTAATAAAGATATTTAGCCACACTCTTAATGATAAAACATGACTCTACCATGAATAATGTTTTCTTTTTCTATTTTAAGAATGAAAGACCACTGAGTGAAATAATAATCATTCAAGACAACACAGTTTGTATAACATCATTTCTAGATATGAAAATCATGTTTTCTTTCTGCTTAAATTTTCTGAAATCATATGAAATAAAACCTGCTCCATCCATTTTAATCATGTCTGGCTGGCTGATTCATACCTCTGTCTTTCATTTCTCTACTGAAAGAGAAGAAATGCAGCTGCCCCAAAGAGATTACCTGTTCTATAGGTCCTCATGAGGCTATGCTACCACATCATTGTTTTTAAATGTGTCATGTCAGAGGTCAACTCTAAATGTACCATTGCATATAGGGATAATACAGGACTCTGATTTGGAGAAAGTTTGTACTAAATGCTAATGAGAGATCAGAAAAGTGCACTGTCAAGACACCTAACGTAATTTTAGTGAAGACATGTCTTCATTTCACATGTCCATTCTTAGAAGTCGAATATGATGCTAAGATCAGTTATTACAACTAAGGACTCCTCCCAAGACCTGAGTGTGTGTCTGCAATAGAATTCACACTATTTCTGGTCTTGATTACTCCTTTACTTTCATTGAAGTGTAAGAAGACTCCAAAACTTTGAAACACGAGAATAAATCCCTTCAAGAACGAAGATTCCAATCCTAAAACTATGATTCTCAATCTGGGTTGCATTATCAGGATACATAAATAAATCTCTTAAAACCTGTAAATTCCCAACTCCTGATCCTGACCAGTTAAGTAAAATCATCTACAGGTAGAGATTTAACAAAGTTTTGAAGTTTATCAAATGATTGTCAACATGTACCAATTTAGGAAACTACTTTGGAGACAAACTAGGAGTATCCTTAAAAAATACAAATAAATCCAAATTAAATTGGTATTGGAGTTAGCAAAGGGGTTAGAATGACTATTTTTCTAATCAAATGTTCTTTTTTTTGTTCCAATAAGAACAATTTCAAATAAATTTAAAAGACGTTACAAATGAAATGACGATTTAGCTAATTGCAACTGAAATGGACATGGGTATACATTTCAGTAAGGAAGGGCAATAGAAACCAAGTTTAAAATCCCAAGGGGAGGAAATCACCAGGGTCAGTGAAAGTTTGTAGCCAGGGGAGATTATGTCACATATTTACATTATTATTTAATTGTATGTTAAACAGGATTTGTAAAATGAACTACAAATCCAAATACCTCCACAGAGGCAGAGTGCTAAAAGCCTTCCTCTCAGGTTGACACAGATTAGAGATTTGAAAGCCCACTTCTCCTTTTACCATGTCAAATTATAAAAGGAAAAATAAAATGCTGATCTGAGTCTCTAATGAAAGGTAACTGTGCAGTTATTGGAAACACACTTTCGTGGCAAAAGTGGATCTTGTTACAGCACAGAGCTGGGTCTTCGTCTTCCTACCTTTAGGTTTCGATGGTGAGATGTCTGTTTACTTTCATCTGGTTTTCATTTGAAAAATCCCATCTGTGCTGAGCCTGAAAGAATTGTAAAAATACTAAAGTTACAAGCATTTAAGTAAGGTGAACAGAATTTCCTGGGTTCACTTTGCTAAAATGATGTTTAAAGAAGATTTGGGTGATGTAGGCTTGGAGACCACTGTAATATACCTGCTACAACTAATTATGTGTCTGTGATGAGATGCAAGGCAAAGCTTCAACCCCAGAGGGGAGGAGAAAATATCCTGGCAGCATTATGCACTTACTCTAAGCACGGACATTTTCAAAAGTGAATGTATTATATTTAAACTAATTGTGTAAAACTTTAGAGAATAACATATTTATCTGCCATTTTATATGGTAATTCAAACATTTATTGCTACACACAGACAAGATGAAAATGAAGGAGTGAAGACTGTTTCTATATTTCAAAGGAATTAAAAATAAATAAAACAAACCAGAATGTTTCCCTTTTATATATCACTCACAAAGGATCAGATTTGTTATAAGGAAACAATGAGTAGCTTAGTTACTCTGTCATCAGCACATCAAGTGTGTCTCAAAGAAAAGAGGAAATATGGAAGAAGAGAAATTGTCAACAGGCTAGATGTGAATGTTTTATAAGACATCTTGGACTAGACATCATAGAAGTAAAGCTGAGTGTTTGGGTCAAACTTGACTTCTAGATGTCAGTATACAATATTAGCTTCCCATTCACACCCCAATACACTATTAATAGTAATGAAAATACTTCAGGCAAGACATTTGAAAAGATTACTGATATATTTTTTAAGGATCCATTTTAGGGTTCGCAGGAGGCACCAAACATCCATCTGGCCTTTGCTCAACTTTGGCTGATTTTGAAGGTTTCCATGAATTTCTGACTAGCCATTGGTCCAAGAGATGATCTCTATGTTTAGGTGATTTTAACCCAGTTATTCTAAATCTTTGCAAGCCCTGCACTGTTATATTATTGCCCCCTTATGCCTTTGTAGAATTGTGAACCCAATTAAGACAGTGAATAGAGACCAAACTCTATCTCTAACTCCTGCACCTTTACAGTGTCAAATTTACAAAAGTTCCTCAACTCATTTCTCACTCAGTCATGCCTTCTATGAGAAATTATTCTGGAAATTCAAAAATCAAAACCAGAACACGAGATAAACCTATGGAAAAGCAGTATGGCTTAAATCAGAGAAGTCTTTGTGCACCGAGAATCTCTCCATCAAGACCTATGGGGGTATACGTACTATGCAAAAGTGAGATTATGGCTGAAAGTTTTCCTTATTGGCTACTTTTTCTTAATGGTGACAATTCAATTGTGCCATAGCCTCCAGGCAAACACCCTTTGCCTCTTGATTCTGATATTGTGATATGCATAGTTCTCCATTATGCTTTTATAATGACATGTGCATGTAAAATAAAACTTGCTACTTTATTATTACTTAAGGGTCTACTCTTCCCCAACACTGTAAAGTCCCTGAAGGCAGATATGATAGTTTATTCAATTCACCACAATTAGGCATCAGTAAATATTTTGTGATTAAATAAGCCTGTGAATAAATATTTAAATTGTATCAATTAGCAGATGATTTATTTATTTAATTAATTATGTGTTTATGAGTCGGGGTCTCACTCTGTTGCTCAGGCTGGAGTGATGTGGCACGATCACAGCTCACTGCACCTTAACCTCCTAGGCTTAAGTGATCCTTCCTCCTCAGCCTCCAAGTTACTGGGGCTACAGTCCACTGTGCTCAGCTAATCTTTGATTTTTTTCTTTCTTTCTTTTTTTTTTTTTTTTTTTTGTAGAGATGAAGTCTTGCTATGTTGCCTAGTCTGATTTCGAATTCCTGGTCTCAAATGATCCTCCTGCCTCAACTTCCCAATGTGCTAGGATTGCAAGTGTGAGCCACCACACTTGGCTAGATTTATAACTAATTTTTTTTTTTTTTTTGAGTTGGAGTCTCACTCTGTTGCCCAGACTGGAGTGCAGTGGCCGCTCCCGGCCACCGCAGCCTCACCTGCTGGGCTCCGGCGATCCTTCTGCCTCAGCCTTCCAAGTAGCTGGAATTACAGGCATGCGCTACTACCACGCCTGGCTGAATTTTTGATTTATTGTAGAGATGAGATCTCGCTGCCCAGGTGGGTCTCGAACCTGCGGGCTCAGGCAATCCACTCACCTCAGCCTCCCAAAGGCGTGGGATTACAGGCTGAGCCACCGAGCCCGGCTAGATTTATAACTTATAATACCTATTGGTAAGAGTTCTGAGATCCTCACTACACAGTAGAATGATCAGAATTTTCATTCTTTCTATTGTCTCATATACATTTTGTTGGTGTTTTCATTGTCTCATATACATTAATTTTTAAATTAATAGACCCTTTTTTAGAGAATCTTCAGTGTATAGTACCATTGAGCTAAAAATAGAAAGAATTCCATATATCCTTATTCCCACACATGCACAGCCTCCCCCTCTATCAAATTCCCCTCTCCAAGTAGTGAACTTGAACCTACATTGACACAACATTGTCACTCAAAGTCCATAGTTTGTATTAGGGTTCATTTTTGGTGTATTTTTTATAGGTTTTGAAAAATATATTATTATATGTATCTATCATGACTGTATCATGTAGCATAGTTTCACTGCTGTTTACAATTTTGTGCTCTACCCATTAATCCTGCCCTCCAAATCCTGACTGCCACTGATCTTTTTACTGTCTCCATAGTTTTGCCTTTTGCAGAATGCTACATAAACATGATCATACAGTATACAGCCACTGCACATTAGCCTCCTTCACCTAGTAATATGCATTTAACTTTCTTCGTGTCTTTTCATGGCTTGATCGCTCATTTCTTTATAACACCAAATAATATTTCATTGTCTGAATGTACCATGGTTCGTCCATTCCCCGACTGAAGGACATTTTTGTTGTTTCCAAAGTTTTGGCAATTGTGAGTAAAGCTGAAATAAGCATCTCTGTGTAGGTTTGGGTGTGAACATAGTTTTAAACTTATGTGGGTAAATGCCATCGAATGTGATTGAAGGATTACATGGTAAGAATGTTTTTAATTTTGTCAGAAATCACCATATCATCTTCAAAATGGTTGTACATTTTTGCATTTCCACCAACAATGAATGAGAGTTCGGATTGCTCCTCATCCTTGCTTGCATTCTTTGTTGTTAGTGTTTTGGGTTTTGGTCATTATAATAGGGTATCTAGTAGTTTCTTCTTGATTGCTGTCTTGATTTGCAATTCTTGAATAACATAGATGTTGAGCGCCCTTTCATATACTTATTTTCCATTTGTATATCTCCTTCCTTGAGATGTCTATTTAAGTTCTTTGCCCATGCTTGAATCAGGCTGTGTATTTTAACATTGTTGGGTTAATTTTTTAATTTGAATGATTTATCTAATTTTTTTTTCAAAATAGCTAACAAATTTGTAATCAATAGATTGTCTAAACACAGTTCTCATATATACTGATTAGTAGCTCTTAAGTTTGATTTTCAGTTTACATTTTTGCAATCTGTTTCTGTTATCTCACCTAAACTCACATTTATTGACAAATATTTACATAGCAAACTAAATAGAAATTCTGTTGATGGGCATCCTATACTTTAACACACTGGAGAAAGGAAAACTTTCAGAAAAACAAATAAATGGGCAAAACAAAATTCTGTAGATTGTTTAATTTACTTTCCTAAAAATTAAATAATTGGTCATACAGATTTAATTCTAAGGTTCAAACCCAAAAAATGTATAATCAAACTGAGTGCCACAAAAGCCACATTCCCAACTTTATTGCTAGCATTATAATTTATCAAGAAATATCCAGAAAAAAAATTTGGTAATATTTGATATTCGCATTTAGTGACACTCTAAGATTTATAAATAGTACTTTGCATAATTTTAATAAAGTAAAAAAAATCAATGAATTTTCTTTGCAATTGGCTACTTTACATTTTTAGATCTACGCTTTTTAATTTCCAAGTACTGTTCCTTCAGGGTAAGCAACAGTTTCTTACCATGAGTCACTTTCTGGCATAACAGCTTGTTAGAAAATGAAAATGGAATTCTCAATTAGAAGTATATACATGATGTTCAAGTTATGTCCAGCTCTGTAAATGGAAGGAATAGAAAATAGCAAATGCATTCCATTTACATAAAAAAACCAGATTTTTCTCTATAGAAGGCATCTATTAAAGCACAACTCCATTCAACCAATTTGCGCTATGTACAAATCCAAATAAACCAAGTACCAGAGATTTCTGGACCCCAATCCTAGCTTTCACAATACAGAATTTAATTTGAAGGAAGGAAAAAAAATTCAGATTATCAAATCAGTAAGAATTGTTTATACTACCTGAAGATTATAACATATTTTGAATACTAAAACAAGTCTTATTAGTTCCTAGAGGAAATATTAACACATTCAAGGAATAGCTTTATAGCTATTATTGGTCATTTTACCACAATTCGAATATTGTTACATATTGACATCTATCTTTTTTTTTTTATTTTGGTCTTTCCTTTTGTATCACACTGTAGAATTATTACTTAATGTTAATCTCAATGAATAAAAAGAATTTAATTGTATGAGTCAGACTGAATCTTAGTAATTCTAGTTCCCAAAGTTGAGGTTGCTCAGTCAAGGTCGACATTTTATGAACTATTCACACATCTAATGAATTTATCCTGTAATCTTTTTAGAAGCAGATGCTTGCCTTGTTTGACAATCACTGATTCTTTTATTGCATGCTCTGTATATTTAGTAGAGTACATAGTCCTTGTCCTCAAGGAGCTTATAACGTATGATTAGATGTCTTGATTAATTTAATTTCTAAACTAAGAACTATTTTTTTCTGTATATCAGTCCCTAAGCTAAGCTACTTTTATTCCTTTCACCATTCCTATGTGGAGGATGTTTTTGGTTTTTTTGCTTTTTTGAGTCGGAGTCTTACTCTGTCGCCCAGACTGGAGTGCAGTGACCGCTACCGGCCACCGCAGCCTCGACCTGCTGGGCTCCGGCGATCCTTCCGCCTCAGCCTTCCAAGTAGACGGAATTACAGGCATGCGCTACCCCGCCGGGCTGATTTTTTGATTTATTGTAGAGATGAGGTCTCCTGCCCAGGCGGGTCTCGAACCAGTGGGCTCAGGCAATTCACTTACCTCAGCCTCCCAAAGGTGTGGGATTACAGGCTGAGCCACCAAACCCAGCTGTGGAGGATGTTTTTATTGCCATTTTACAGATGGGGAAATAAAACGCAGAGCCCAAGTTCTCATAATGCTGGTATTCAATACCAGGACAATACCTAGCTTCAAAAGATAGTATGATTAATTTTACACACACTTTGATGTTTGTTTCACTTAATTTCTATAAAGTTCTTCCCTTTCCCCTTTCCTTCTGCTGTCACATAAAATAACTTCACTTGCATTGAAATACTTTTACTTTTGTCAACAGTCATCTCACTATATTTTTAGGCCATGCAACATTTAGGAGAAACCATGGAAAACAAAGAAAAGAGTTACCAAATATTTTAAAATGCTAAATATATAGATAAGGGAATTTTTTTCTGGTCAATATGTTGAGAACCTTAAAATTTTACAATGGACATCCAACTAGATTGAATAAATGTCCACAGCAATAACAATGGCAGTTACAGAAGTTCTTGCCAACTTATTTTTTCTGCAAATCCTATTCCCAATGAAGAGTATATTAGAATGATGTTTTAGTTTCAGGGAATCAAAAATAATTTATTTATAGTAATATTAATATTATATTTCAGTTAATTATGTTTAGTCAAATCACTTACATATGAAAGACAACAGAGTAGAAACATAAAAGAATCCATGTGGCAGTGGTCATTGTATGAATTTGCAGGAAACCCTCTCAGCCAAACACAACTTAGAAGGGCCTTGCACCTAAATGCATGAGTCAGTAAATTTTCTATACCAAAGAATGTAACTGGTAAAATGTATTAATTCTACATTCTACAACTTGGTAGTCCTCTTTCTATAAACAGTACTCATTAAAAAGTAGGCAATTTAACTCTCAGTAAATATTTATTAAACATATCATTAAATGATTTGGCAAACACTTTCATAACACTTTCTATGTACCAAGCATTGTTCTAAGTTGTGTATAAATATTTATCTTAACAAACCTTTAGAATTCCTTAGTCCTCTTAACAACAGAGACTATTACCCCATTTTATAAATGAGATAGCAGAGGCATTACAAGGCTAAAACACCTTAGTCAATTCTAGTGGGGAATGTTGATAATGGGAGAGGCTATATATGTGTGGGATGGGGATAGACAACGCCTTTGTAAGGATAAAATTCAAGGTCAGTAAAATAATTCCTAGCAACATTAGAAAGTTCACAATAAAAATAATGTATTGGGTCATATATAAAGTATATATGTCCTCAAAAATTTAATAACCTGAGAGTCAGACATATTTTGGTCAGACAAGTGAATGCGAGAAACATCCCCTGCTTTTTAGCCACAGAAATGTTAACATCTAGACATATTTTGGAAAACAAAATAATATGGAGACTGCATTGTATTTTACTTTTTAATTTTAGATTAAAACATAGACACTTTGCAATGCTCAATATTCACATGCCATTCACCTCTACATAATATTTGTCATTGTAAATTTTATAAGATGGAAACCTTGGTTGCATAAAATATGTGTAGAATTGTCTCAGTTCTCCATTTTTCTGATCACAATGTTGACTGGAAACTGTCATGAAGACTTGCAGAAGACACTCCAGTTAACCCTGTGAGCCATTTCCTGCTTTCCCTCATATTTAATTGCTTTACAAATCAGGGAAGACTGCATTGCACAGAGGAAGGTATCATTATTTCTATATTATACCAGAAGGTCATGACAGCAGCATTATAAGGCAGATGGGCCTTGTGAAAGGTTTGGTCATGCTTGACTAAACCCCTACATTTACTTTGAGACTACTGCCTGTGAAAAATTTACATTTATTTGTGTTATCAAATTAACCAAAATTTATGATTTCCACAGTGCCTTTACAGTTGAATGTGTCTACACAGACCCCATAATTTGCACGCAAATCAGATCAGTTATCATTAGCCAATTTTTCTCTTTGGGACCCCCAAATCTGTGGTTAATATCCTCAGTCATAAAGAGGAATCAGTTTCCCAGAATGGCATCTTGTTTTATTTACACAAATAGACAGGATCCTTTTAAGAATTTCCATAGCATTTGCAATGTAAAATGACTACTTTCTCACCCAATATTACTGTCAAAAATTATATTCAGAGGGCTAGGTTTCTAGGACTGGAGTTTTAAATAATGGACAACACATGTGCAAACCATAAACAAAAGATACATTTGAAGTACACAAACAACATTTAGGTTTTTTGTTTGTTTGTTTTGTTTTGTTTTTATTGCAGAGGGAACAAGTAAAATAAGCTATATATGTTCTTAAGAAAATTAAATGTCTCTTATTTGCAGAAAATAAGCAATTTAGCTAATCATGTTTAATCAAATTTATTCCTGTGTGAGGGCTGGCTTATTTTCTCTGTAGGGGAAACAGGCTGTGTAAAAATGTGCCCTAATCATAGAATTGGTAAATACACAACCCTGTGTGGTCATTTTACTGTCTACTGCTTGCTGACTGAGGAAGACAGACAGACATCTTTAAAGTACTCATTGTCGTCTAATTTCAGATCCTCCCCTATTAGCCTCCACTCCTGCTTTCCTGTCTTCATTTGATAGTGACAGAGGACAGGCCAGATTTCTGACACAAATATGAAAGAAACATGTGTTCTTAAATACACCCTTTAAAGACATTCCAGTGGTAAGTGCAATCACATTGTGGTAAAATCCCTTTTCTCAACAGTTTCTAATTTATTTAATAGCAATTGGCATGCTCACTTTCTCTTTCCTTCCACCCCTCCACCTCACCCCTGGAGTCCTGATTCTTTTCAAACTGGTTTGCCACAGAGAGAGATACAAATATTTGGGGCTCAAATAAAACCAAGAAAGGTGGTGGAAAGTGTTCAGCTGTGAATTCTTTGAATGCTATAATAGGAATCAGATGAGCAAGTGACATCACTGTGGTTCAGTCACCGCTTTGGCAAAAGTCTGTTCTTAATTTTTGAGTTGCCTATAAGCAAAAATAATATTTGAGCAAAATGAGGAAGAAATTCAGCATGTTAGCTGGTATCAGGTAAGTCAGATATTTTATCACTTTAAATATCTAAAAACACTCATGTACATTAATGAAACATTGAGATTTAGAGCAGTGAACAGGATACTAGGACGTCAAAACAAATAGAGAAGAGTTAACGTCTTAATTACTCAGGTGTTTTGAGGGGTCATGACCATAGCTGACTTCTTATATAGTAGTTTATTATGTGCCTTAAACACAGGAACAAAAGCAAAAGACGCCAAGAATCTTTTTTACCTGCTTTTCTTTTGTTATTATTGTCAATTTCTTACATCATTCTCGTAAAGTTTCTTCAGTGTTGAGCAACTAAATATCTAGTCTACTCAAATTCAATATACACAGCTTTACCCTGGCTGTTCATGTCTAATATTAGTACTGACTGGGGCCTAAGCATGAGTATTTTTAAGCAAGCTCTTGGGTAAGACTCCTTATGGAGGAATTTTGCCAAACCAACACAACCCTCAATTTCTGTCCTTCAGTGTGATTACCAAAATCTTTTTTTTTTTTTTTAAGTTGGAGTCTCACTCTGTCGCCCAGACTGGAGTGCGTGGCCACTCCCGGCTACCGCAGCCTCGACCTGCTGGGCTCCAGCAATCCTTCCGCCTCAGCCTTCCAAGTAGCCAGAATGACAGGCATGTGCTACCATGCCCGGCTGATTTTTTGATTTATTGTAGAGATGAGGTCTCGCTGCCCAGGCAGGTCTCGAACCCGCGGGCTCAGGCAATCCACTCACCTCAGCCTTCCAAAGGCGTGGGACTACGGGCTGAGCCACCGAGCTCAGCATTCAACCAAAATCTTTTTGATGATTTGGTCCCTCATTAGTAGCCAGCATAGTAGCCAGCATAGTAGCCAGTAGGTGAGTTAGAAGCCAGGATTAGTTTCTGGTCTATCTGTGTCTTAGTATGTTTGTGCTACTAAGAATATTACAGGCCAGAAAATAAGGAACAGAAAGTATTCCTCGTATTTCTGGAGGCTGGCAATTCAAAGATTATGGTGCTGATATTTCGTCTGTTGAGAACCTTCTTGCTGTGTCCAAACATGGTGAAAGACAAAAACAAGCTATGTTAATGTTGTGTGAAGCCTCTTCTAAAAGGGCCTTTATTCCATTTACTAGGGAGCATCTCTCATGGCTTCATCACCTTTTAAAGGCCCCACCTCTGTATTGATAAATGATTCTCTTGGTGCCCCCCTCACTAATATGGGCATCCCCTTTCTGTAGGAATCAAAAAGAAAGTTCTAGCACTTTTTAGTTAAATGCCTATCAGATCTGCAGATTTTCTCTCTTCTTCTCTTTGGATAGGAGCAGAGGTGACAGCAAGGTTTAAGGCAGCAGAGCCAGTCCTCACCAAACCCTGAGCTCAGCCTTCATTTAGGACATCTCCCTCAGTAGAATGTGGATTACTTTGTACTCATGTTTCCTGTAATTTATGTAGAGACATAAATTCCAGGACATCCAGAAGATCACTAGCATAGTGTCCCTTGCCATGCCTACTCCTACAAGAGGAGTAATTTTCAGTAGTAGAACCAAATAGAAGCACTGTTAAGCTTTGTATGTTGAGTTGTTTTATAAATAGAAGGTGAATGAATGCTAGATTCTTTCTCACTCTGTCCTTCTTCCCATCCCTCCTTAGTTTCTTCCTGCCTAGTTACACTCCAAGTTAAAGAGAAGAATGATTCATTTTATCATTTGGTTGAAGTACTTCCCATTCACCTTGAGAATTCAGGGCAGTTCAAACATGAAAATAGTTTATCTTAATCACATGGCATGAGGTATTCTGAAAATTCAATGGGTCTTTATTATAGAAATAATAAGACTGAAGAATTTGTGCTTATCAGTTCATTTATGTGAATGTGATCAAGATGGCAACAGTTAAAAGTAACACACGCATGAAAATAGATACTTCAACTCTTTTCTCCAAAGAGTTGAAGGCTTTATGACAGCTATTATTATGTTGGCATGCCCAGTTTCCTATAGAATACTTTATTTGAGATAAGTGCTATTCATTTTCATATTTCATGCATCTGAAATTTGACAAATTGATGCACACAGTGGCTTATTCCTACACTCATAATCTTGGTGATTAAGGAAGACAAATTCAGTACTTGCTTGAAATTTCAGGGTAGAGAGGTTGTAACCCTGTGAGCTCTGCTTAATGCTGGGTATCTTGATATCCTTCTGTGTCTGCTCTTACTTAAAATCAAATTCCTTTATCCTACAGAGACCTGGCACACTCAAGAACCTCAAATTGCATGGAAATAATTGAAGCTGGCTTATTGTGATCCATCCTCTCATAGCCAAACCGTATGAGGTTGATGAGCTATAAGAAGTAGCACCAGTGTACTGGCCACTGTGATTATCTGTATAAATGGCTAGTTGACTGGGTCACTCCAAACCTAAAAAATATATAATCCTACTTTCATTCAAGTCATATGTGTCTGTAATTCTTCAAAATGGCATAAAGTTACTCTAAAAGTCAGAGCTATGCACAAATTCCACATTCCACACACTGCAAACTGTGCCGAGAAATTCTTCACCTAAAGATGCAGATTCTTCCGGAGACAGCATCTTGAGCTTTCTGTGTCTTGTTTGTCAGAAGAGATATTTCAATGAACCCAGAAATCAGTTCAGATATTTATTCTCTGACAGGTTTATTTTGAAGACTTTTTGAAACTTGGCTAATGGAAGAAAAAAAAAAGCTGAATGTACAACATATAACAGAGTTAGGACATTTACTAAACAAGGGGAAAAGGCATGGAACTGTGTTCTATATACAAATAAGTTTATACAGACACATTCATGAATATGCTGATAAACAGGATTCTTTCCCTTTCTTTTTAGTGCTGAGATAGAATTTAGCCAATAGTTTAAAAATATTATCTTTGCTTTCAAAATATTTATTTCAAAACACAAAAAGCATAATGCTATCTGGTAAGAATAGCTTGGAATATGACTTTTTTTTCTAGATCCCATGTTTCTAAATTCCTCCTATTCCATCTCCCTTTTTAGTAAGCATAAACAGGTCCTACATTTTTGCAGTTTCATCAGATGTTCCACTGTGAAAGGCAACTTGTCACCACCTGACAATGAGAACTGTATCCATTTTTTTCTATTAGTTCCGGGTCTCCTGGTAATTCAAATCCTGGGGAAGAGGTTGCTCAGTACTGATAAAGCCAATATTCCATTCAGAGTCAAACAAACTGTCTTTCTTCCTGGTGCTGATTCCTTCAACAATCTCTGGAATTTGTCAAGGACAAGAAGGGTGAAGAATAACACTCCCAATTTAAGCTACATGACAAAACAGCAAAAAGTTTCAGCAAGTCTGTATGAAGTTTATTCCTGTCATTGGTGCAATCAAATCAAATCTGTTCGCCAGAAGTCAAACGTATTAGCTGCATTTTTCTTTGTAATTCAGGAATTAGAGAGCCATCTACTGGTCTAATCTTCCTAAGTAGTTTTTTCCAAAATAGCTAAGGGACTTTCCTGAATAATTGAATTATAGGCCAAGAAGCCAAACAAAATATATTTACTTTTTCTATTTTGGAAATTTCTAGTGGGATAATTAGAAAAGATGATAATTCTACCATATAAATAAAATGAAATAATAACTTATGTTAATTAACTAGTTTGTTAATCAGTATGTAGATATAGAAAATGTGCCACAGGCTTAGCATTTTTTTTATATAATCATAAGATGCGTTAACTCCTATTAGAAAACTTATATTCTAATTTTAAATTGAAAAAAATAAAATAAAATGTTGAAATAACAATACATGATTTTGGCATCAAAGAAAGTATACAGACTTGGCTAGAACATCTGAGTTTAAATGTTGCATATTCCACTTATTAACCTGATGATTTGAGATCAGCTTTTCACTTATCCTAAGCTTTTCTGTCTGAAAACAGTAAAATCTGCTCCACCAGTTTTTCATATTAATATGGTGTAAATTGATAAAAGTTATATATATATGCAGGGTATAAAATGCTGAAATCATAAAGTCTAATGAGCTGCATGAAAGCAGGACTCTAAACACTATGTTAAGAGCAATGAAAACCAGAGTGTCCGGGGGTGGTGTATATAAAGCAGAGCTGAATGACGGGTAAGGTGACCACGGATGACAGTAATGTGGGTGGGCATCTTACAAAGTACTTAAGTAATCTTAACATGGGACAATTCAGCCTGAGGGGGAAAATTCATTAACAAGTATCATTTCCCCATGGCTAGTAGCATTTCGTTTATATCAAAGTACTTAAAAGATGAGACAGAGTGTGAACGAAGCTGAAATTTAATCTCTGGTTTGCCACATACAGGTTTTTAAAAATCATCAAGGGAGAAAATAGAAAATCAAGTATTAAGGAACAGGAAAAATGGGAAAAGTATGGAACGAAATAACTGCAGAAAGCATTCAATAGAAGAGGGAGATTTAAAAAAATATGACCAAAAAAAAAAAAAAAAAAAACGACTTGAAAATAAAATTAACTTGGAGAAGAGAAATAAACATAACATTAATGACTACAAACTGGAATTTCTAGAGGTGTTGTATAAGCATTAGAATTCCAAGGCAAATGTATTCATTACAGAAATGTCGTTGTCTTCTGAAACGGCTAAGCAATGACATGACATAGACTCTTAAGAGAACTTGGCTTCCTTCGTTCAAAATTCTCATTAGATCAGAAATTTGCAATCCACCTAGATTCAAAGGTCTAACATTCCTGTGAAACTTCTTTGCAGAGGGAATTTTAGCTTAAAGTAGTAAACAAAGGCATGAATGGATTTTCTTTGCCTGTCTTCTCAACACAACATACCATGTTTTCTCAGAATGAAATTAAAAAAGAGAAAGACCCCATCATTTTATTTTTAAGGATTGTGTCATGAAATGAGCAATATGCCTATTGTTAATTTTTAGACAGTGAAGATAAATCAATGTTGGGTCATCTTGTATATTTTGCAAAGCTTTTTATATTTTAATACCAATTAAAAAGTATATTTTTCCCTGAAGTTTTTCAAATTAAAAAATCTCATTAACTATGATTTATATTAATATCAGTGGACTTAATGAAAAGTTTAGGATGCTAACATTTTTTAATTCTATTTTCCATTTCATGGCAGATTTGTTATTTTACCTTGTATAAAACATTTATCCATCCACAGTCTCTATATTTATAATACAGAATTTAAATATAAACCTCATTCTTTCTCACACTTTCCATCTTTAAAGACCCACTTTACATGTTACCTACTTCCTGAAGGAAGTTAATTCTCAATTCTGTGAAAGCCTGAAGGTGAAATTCACCACAATTTCTAAATCACATGCCACTTACTTACTGGATCATTGCCTCTTACAATGAACTAAACTCGTATGTGCCTTTCTTTTTGCTATGATTCCTTTCTCAATTACACTGCCAAATGTCTCTTTGGCACATGAAAAAGCATTTCATCTCTCCAGTGAAAATCACTTTTTTCCTCTGAAGCCCCAGAGGTTTTAATAGTTCATCACTTATGATATTTCTATTCCTCTTGCATTTTAATTATTTTTGTCATTATTAATGGATCCTAGCAGAAAATGTTGCTCAAAATAGGTGTCACCCTCTTGGTAGGAATCAATGGGTTGATGAATTACCACCTCCCAGTCTCCCAACACAAATACAGGCTCACATTTCTTAGCAAATATCAGGGATGTAACAGAAATAAGAACAAGGCATACCACCCAGTATGGATCCTGCTATGTTAATTAGGCCACATATTCGAGGAATGGAGTCATTTTAGCCGATTAAAGGGTCTAGACAGTGGTTGCCAAAAATAGTCAGACATCAAAATAACTGGGAACTTGAAATAAAATCAAAACTATTTTTTTTAAACAAGGACTTATCTTGGACCTGCCACAGAAGTTCTAAATTCTACCCCCAGGGTTCAACCCTTTAAATTGTATTTGTATTAGTTCATTGACGATCCTTATGTAATCATACTGGAGTTAATGCTTGGAACAATGGTTAGTCCAAGAAAACTTATCAAATTTGCTAAATCCTGAGGTATACCTTTAAATTATTTGAAGACATTGATGCCTTCTACTGTATAACCTAGTCAAACATAGTTCTTTCTATAAGTTTAGGGCTCAACACGACGTAACTTCTTGTTAACTTCCTTTGCCTTATTTTTGTATGTTTTTACATCAAAAGCCACGTGGGGTGGAATAAGGTTTTGTAAGCAGAATTCTAGACATCATGCTAAAAATCAAAACATCCTGGCATGATCTAAATTCCCCAATACCACCTCATTCTCTCCATTAGCTTCTAAAACGTATAACTTGATACTGATTTAATAAACTGGATTGATTTAAAAACAAGTTTAGAATTTGAGGACTAAACATCAAATTATTATGTAATACATTTTACTAGGAATAAACTGAGTGAGAACCCACAAATCAAGCCATATTTTACAGTTTTAAAACCCTTCAAAAGCTACAACAACGTGTGTACATTTTCACATTGAACAATTGAAGTTCAAATCACATCCTTTTAATACTTGCTTGCAGTCATACCCAAGTTGTTTAATGTTTCTTTTTCTTTCTTTCTTTTTTTTTTTTTTGATTGGCGTCTCACCCTGTCGCCCAGACTGGAGTGCAGTGGCCACTCCTGGCCACCGCAGCCTCGAACTGCTGGGCTCCAGCTATCCTTCCGCTTCAGCCTTCCAAGTAGCCAGAATTACACACATGCGCTACCACGCCCGGCTGAGTTTTTTGATTTATTGTAGACATGAGGTCTCACTGCCCAGGCGGGTCTCAAACCCGCAGGCTCAGGCAATCCACTCACCTCAGTCTCCCAAAGGCGCGGGATTACAGGCTGAGCCACCGAGCCCCGCTGTTTAATGTTTCTAAGACTCAGTTGTCTCACCTGTCAAATGGTGATAATTACACTCTCTACATCTTAAATGTATTCTGAAGATAACCTGGCATAACTCATGTTATGTGCCTACTGTATAGTAAATAAGTAATAAATACCTACTAGTTAACACTACTGTTAATATCATCCTATTAGAAATCTAATAATAGATTCCCTTAGCAGTTGGAGAATCCAACATTGGTTATCTTTTTTTTCCTTTTTCCTGATAGCCATTCTCATTGGTGTGAGTGATGTTTATTTGTGGCTTTAATTTGCATTTCCCTGGTGGTTGTCTTTGTTTGTTTTGTGTTACTATAGCAGAATACTTGCAACTGGGTAATTTATAAAGAAAAAGAGTTTACAGTTCTGTAGGCTGTGAAGCTCAAGATCGGCTAGCTAAATCATGTGGTCTTTAATGAGGGCCTCATTCTATACCAAAACATGGTGGAGAAATGAAACAGAAGCTAAGCATATGTTGGGGGAGAAAAGGCAAAACACAAGAGACAATCTTGCTTTAGAACAACTTACTCTCACAGGAACTAACCAAGTCCTGAAAAAACTAACCCAATCTCTTGAGAAAGACTTTAATCTATCCTGATGACATAGTCACCTCTTAAATGCAGCACCTCCCACCACTGTCAAATTGGATATCAGGCCAAAACAAGAGTGTTACTGGGTAGAAATCATATTCAGACCTTGGAAATGATGTTGAGTATTTTTTCAATAAACTTGGAAATTTGTGTCTTCTTTTTAGAAATATTTATTTTAGAAATATTTTTAGAAATATTTATTTTAGAAATATTTTTTCAGATCTTTTACCAATTAAAAATCAGGTTCTTTGTTTTCTTGTTATTGAATTGTTTTGAGTTTCTTGTGCATTTTGAATATACACCCATTTTTACATGTATAGTTTGCAAATATTTACTCTAAGTCCATTTTGATTTATTGTAGAGATGAGGTCTTACTGCCCAGGCAGGTCTCAAACCCTCCTGGGTTAAAGTTGTCTCTTCACTCTGTTAATGTGTTGTTGCTCAGAAGCCATTTTAGTTTGACGCAGTCCTATTTGTCTATGTTTCCTTTTGCTGCCTATGCTTTTGAGGTCATACTCCCAAAATGTTTTCCAACACTGTTGGCAAAAAGCTTTTTTTTCTATATTTTTTCTATTAGTTTTATAGTTTTTGGTCTTATCTTTGAGTCATTAATTAATTTTGAGTTACATGTGCCTGTGCTGTAAGGGTCCAACTTTATTCTTTTGTGTATAAATATCCATTTATTCCACACAATGTGTTGAAGAAACTGTATTTCCCCTCCCATTGTGTGTTCTTGGCAACTTTGTAAAAGATCAGGTGACCATAAAGGATTTTATTTATTTGGGAGTTTTCATATATGTTTCATTAATCTGTTTGTTTGTTTGTTTTTGTATAAATATCATACTGTTTAGATTGCTATCATGTTATAGTAGATTTTGAGATCCAGTATTGTGATACTTTGTTATTTTTGTCTGAGATTGATTTGGATATTGAAGTTTTTGTGACTCCATACAAATTTTAAGATTACTGTTTTGTTTTGTAACTTCTGTGAATAATGTTATTGAAATGTTTGTAGGAATTGCAGTGAATCTTTAGATTATTTTAGATAGAATGGACATTTTAGCAATGTAGATTCTTCTAATTTATAAACACAGAATATTTTTTCCATTTATTTATATCTTGTTAAATTTCTTTCACTGTTTTATAATTTTTGGTGTACATATATTTCAGATAATCATCCTTCTTATGTTATTCTTAAAAAATAAAAACAAGAGAGAAGTCAGGAAGATGGCAGCCAAGCCAGTCAGACTATGTGAGTCTCCATGTGAGTGAGCAAGTGTATGGAAAACTTTGTGTACCTGCTGGTGAGTTCGTGGGCATGTGAGTGGCTGACTTAGTGAGGCCAGGGATCTAGCAGCCAGGGCTCTCCTGGTGCAGCAGATGGTGCCACAGCTGCTGAGCTCAGATCCTAGCACTTCCTGGGACGCAAAACCAAGTACAATTTTCTTTTTCTTTTCTTTTCTTTTTTTTAATTTTAATCAACAAACCCTCCCTGGGAAGAAAATGTTGGAAGAGACTATCTAACTGGGGGTTCATTAGAAAGTGGCCAGGTCTCTGGTGCAACAGCTGGTGCTGCAGCTTATCTGCTTCGTCCCCAGCTCTTCCTGGGTTACAGAAGCTGAGCACCATTATTTTTTTTTAATGGACAAAAGCGGTGGGGAGAAAATATTGTCCCAGGCTCTCCCTCACTGGTGCAGAAGGAGAGAGACTGCCAGCTCCTGACTTTGCCTCGCCACTTCAGCATCTGGCAGGGGACTGGCAGCAGGGGCTGTGAGGGGAGTCCATAGGCAAAGTCGCATGGAAGAGGACAAGAGAGGCACCCCACCACCATCTTATACACGAGGCAGAAAAGTGCTCAGACTCATTCACCATGGAACAACAGACTGGATATTTGTGACTGGCAGATCAACTACTCAGGGATTGATCATGACCCAGAGGGAATATCCTGAAAGCACAAACTTCAGAGGGACCCAAGGAGTGCTGAGTTCCAGGTGCTCCACCCCCTACCCTTATCCATTCATAGGACAAAAGGTATGGCCAGAAAAGGACAAGGAAGAACTCCAAATAGATCAGTGAGCAAATTCAGAGCCCAGATCAGGGAAGAATAGAGGACTGAGGAAACATCAGAAGGGAAAGCCTCTCTCACTAACATTGAATAACAGAACTAAAGAGAAAAACAAGAGATCTGTCACAAATGAGGAGAAACCAAAGGAAGACCTAGGCAATTTCAAGTGTACCAAAGACAAAACTCCTGAAAAATCAGACCTTGATGCTCAAACAATGGAAGTCACCAACAACTGGCACCAGAATGTGACTGGGATTAGGGAATGAGTGGAAAGAGTGAATAAGACTCAAGAAAAAGAAGATGCAACACTGAAAGAACTCATAACAGAGATTTGGGCAATAAAAAATTTCATCCAGGAAATAAGTAGCAAGATGGCAAGCATGGAAGCAGAATTAACCTAACTGAAGAAAGAATCTTAGAACTTGAAGACCAGAACATAGATGTAACCCGATCTGTAAAATACATAGAAAGAAGACTCAGAAAGAAATAACAAAGCCTAGAAGTGACGTGTGATTACATCAAGAGGCCAAACCTACATCTGATTGGTATCTCAGAAAAAGAACGGGAAATGGAGAACAACTTGGAGCAAGTATTCCAGGAGGTAATCCAAGAAAACTTTCCCCATCTCACCAGAAATGTGACCAGTCAAGTATAAGAGATACAGAGAACCCCCACAAGACATCAAATGAGAAGACCAATCCCTAGACACATAGTAATTCACCTACACAAAGTAGGCACAAAAGAAAAAATCCTGAAGGCAGCAAGAGAGAAAGGTCAGACTACCTACCAGGAAAAACCAATCAGAATAACAGCAGTAGATCTACTGAAACACTACAAGCAAGAAGGGACTAGAGCCCTATATTCAAAGTCCTCAAAAATATGCAATTTCAACCAAGAATTACCTATCCAGCCAAACTCAGTTTCATCAGTGATGGAGAATTAATATCCTTCCCAGACATCCAATCCCTAAGAGATTATGCAGCTTCCAGATCAGCTCTACAGAAGGCACTTAAAAAGGTATTAAGCACAGAAGAAAGAAAAAAAGAATGACCACACACTTGCCAAGAGAGCAGCAGAGCACAGAATCAACAGAGAATACAGTACAACAAGAAACTTGAAAACACACACATATGTTAACCCCAAAGCCAAAAGAAAACAAGCAAAAAAATAAAAAAACTTTATAAGAACCTCATGGCAACAATAAACAATCATATTTCAATAATCAGCCTGAATGTGAATGGACTCAATGTACCACTGAGAAGACACACAATGGAAAACTGAATAAGAAACCATGACCCAATTATTTGCTGCTTCCAGGAGACTCATCTCACTACAAGGGATGCACACAGACTCAAAGTTAAAGGACAGAAAAAATGAGTTTCCAGGCAAATGAATCACAAAAGAAGGCAGGAGTTGTGATCTTAATATCAGACAAAACAATCTTTACACTACCAAAAATTTTAAAAGATGCAAAAGGATACTACACAATGATAAAAGGCTCAATCCATCAACAAGAAATATTCATCCTAAACATATATGCACCCAACACAGGACCACCAGCATTTATAAAGCAACTACTAAGTAAACTAAAAAAAAGATATCGACTCTAACACTATTATAGCAGGGAACTCAAATACCCCACTATCAGCCCTAGATAGTTCATCGGGGCAAAAATCAACAAGGAGATCCAGAATCTAACTTGACACTTGACCAAATAGACTTAATAGATACCTACAGATAATTCCACCCAACAACCACAGAATATACATTCTACTCATCACCACATGGAACGTACTCCAAGATGAATCACATACTTGACCATAAATCAAGCATAAACAAATTCCATATGACTGAAATCTTGCCATCCATACTCTCAGATCACAGTGTAATAAAAATAAACATCAACACCAAAACAACATTTTCCCAAAGCCCACAAAGACATAGACACTAAACAGCATGATATTGAACAACTACTGTGTCAACAGTGAAATCAAAGAAGAAATTAAAAGATTCCTGGAAACAAATGAAAATGAAGAAACATCTTACCAAAACCTCTGGGATGCCATGAAAGCAATTCTAAGAGAGAAATTATATTTCTACAAGCACACATCAAGAAAATGGATAGATCACAAGTGGAGAGCCTAGCAAATCACCTAAGGGAGCTAGAAAGAGAAGGCTACTGAAACCCCAACTTTAACAGAAGAATCCAAATCACCAAAATAAGAACCCAAATAAGGGACATAGAAGACAAAAATATCATAGAAACATCAGCGAAACAAAAAGCTGGTTCTTTGAAATTATTAACAAGATTGATGGACTCCTAGCCAGAATGATCAAGAAAAAGAGAAAAAGCCCAAATAAACACAATCAGAAATATAAAAGATCAAATCACAACTGATCCCAAAGAAATACAAAAGATTGTCAAAAATTACTATGTACACCTTTATGGGAACAAACTTGATAACTTAAATGAAACGGAGGACTTTCTGACATCACGCAACCTCACCAGGTTGAAACAAGAAGATATTGAGACCCTAAACAGACCAATAACAACCCAGGAAATTGACTCTGTCATACGAAAACTACCTACAAAAAACAAAACAAACCCCTAGACCGGATGACTTTCCAGCAGAATTCTACAAAACGTACAAGGAGGAGCCGATACCAATCCTTTTGAAAGTATTCCAGGCAATTGAGAAAGACGGAATTCTCCTCAAATCATTTTATGAAGCTAGCATCACACTGATACCCAAATCAGGTAAAGATTCAACAAAAAAAGAGAACTACAGGCCAATATTCTTTATGAACATAGATGCAAAAATCCTCAACAAGATTCTAGTAAAACAAATCCAAAATCACATCTCAAAAATCATCCACCATGACCAAGTAGACTTCATCCCCAGGATGCAGGACTGGTTAAACATTCACAAGACCATAAATGTAACTAAATACATTAACAGAATATATTTGTATTTTACATTACATTAACAGAATGCATTTTGTATTACTAAATACAAAAACAAGAACCACATGATTATATCATTAGCTGCAGAAAAAGTTTTTGATAAAATCCAGTATCCTTTCTTGATCAAAACCCTCAAACACCTAGGTATAGAAGGAATATACCTCAAAATAGTAAGTGCCATCTATGATAAACCCACAGCTAATGTATTGCTAAATGGACAGAAACTGGAAACATTCCCCCTAAAAACTGAAACAAGACAAGGCTGCAACTCTCACCCCTCTTATTCAACATTGTGTTGGCAGTCCTAGCTTGGGCAATTAAACAAGATAAGGAAATCCAAGGTATCCATATAGGAAAAAAGGAAGTATCTCTTTGCTGACGATATGATCCTATACTTTGAAAGGCCAAGAGAATCTGTCAAAAACCTGCTTGCACTGATAAAGGACTTTGACAAAGTCTCGGGTACATAATAAATGTGCAAAAGACAGTTGCATTCCTATATCCCAACAACAAGCAGGCAGAGGCCCAAATTAAAATCGCAATCCCATTCACAATAGCCACAAAAAGTGAAATACCTAGGTATCTTCCTAACCAGAGAACTGAAAAATCTTTACGATTAGAACTACAAAACACTGCTCAAGGACATCCAAGAAGACACAAACAAATGGAAAAATATTCCATGCTCATGGATAGGAAGAATCAACATTATTAAGATGTCCATTCTACCAAAGGCAATCTATAGATTCAATGCAATACCCATTAAGTTACCAACATCATTCTTCTCAGACCTGGAAATGACAATACAGGAATTCATATGGAAGCATAAATGACCATGAATAGCCAAAACAATCCTTAGCAAAAGAAACAAAGCAGGAGGTATCACACTTCCAGACTTCAAACTTTACTATTAGGCTACAGTACTCAAAACAACCTGGTATTGGTACAAGAACAGGTATATAGAACAATGGAACAGGATAGAGATTCCAGAAGCAAAGCCTCAATTTCTCAAGTCACTCATCTTTGACAAGGCCTCCATCAACAACCATTGGGGAGAGGAGAACCTATTCAGTAAATGGTGCTTGGAAAACTGGCTGATCACATGCAGAAGATTAAAACAGGACCCCTACTTACCACCATACACAAAAATTAACTCTAAATGGATCAAAGACCTAAATGTAAAACCTCAAACTATATGAATCTTAGAAAACACTGCAGATACCCTTATGGAAATTGGAACTGGCAGCCAATTCCTATTCAGAACCCTACATGCCCAAACCTTAAGAAATAAGATAAGCAAGTAGGACCTCATCAAACTAACAAGCTTCTACAAAGCAAAAGAAACTATCAAGAGAGCAAGGAGATAGCCCACAGATTGGGAAAAAAAATTTGCCAACTGTATATGTGACAAAGATCTAACATCTAGGATCTACAAGGAACTCAAGTGCGCTGAAAGGCAAAAAACAAACAGCCCCATTAAAAAGTGGGCAAAAGACATGAATAGACATTTCTCAAAAGAAGATATTCAGGCAGCCGACAGACACATGAAAAAGTGCTCAGCCTCACTCATTATCAGAGAAATGCAAATCAAAACCACATTGAGATACCACCTAACCCCAGTAAGAATGGCCATCATTAATAAAACAAAAAACACAAGATGCTGACGAGGATGCAGTGAAAAAAGAAAATTTCTGCCCTTCTGGTGGGAATGCAAACTAGTGCAGCCTCTTTGAAAGACAGTGTGGCTGTTTCTGAAAGAACTAGAAATTTACCTTCCATATGACCCAGCAATTCCCCTATTGGGAATATACCCAGAGGAACTCAAATCATTCTACAAAAAAGATACCTGTACATGTATGTTTGTTGCAGCTCTAGTCACAATAGCAAAAACATGGAACCAACCATGTTGCTCATCAAAACTGGACTGGATTTTAAAAAATGTGGTATATATACACAGTGGAGTATTATGTAGCCATAAAGAAAGACAAACATGGTCTTAGCAGAAAACTTGGATGGATTTAGTGTCGATCATACTCAGTGATCTATCACAGAAACAAAGAACAGAGTACCATATGTTTTCACTCATAAGTGGACCTTGAACAATTATCATAAAACCACAAGAAAGGGATTGGCTGTAGTGGGAAACTGCCAGGGGAGGGGAGTGGGATTGGTAGTTGAGGGAAACTGCTAGGCGAGTGAGGGGCACACCTCATTAACAAGGGTACCTGCACAATCAAAATTTGTATACCTGACCTTGAATTATAACCCACATGTTTAAAAGAAAAAACAAAAATAAAATAAAATAAATAAAAATATAACTAAACCTTCACCATTCCTATTGGGGAAAATATCTCTACAGAATTATGTAATTGTAAGCACTGAATAAGAAATTGCTTAGAAACAAATTGATTTTTTTTAAAAGCCTTCAGATGAAAAAGATTAAGTATGTGAGTAATGGTCAAGATTTTCTCTCTACCACTGTCTAGTTTGAATATCTGACTTCTTTACTGTAGTTGATTGAACAAATTAAACTCTTAACTGTGACAGCTGCAGTCTGCACACTTCAGCCAGTACCTGTTTTCTGTGTGTTCTGGAGCTGCTATACCATGCTGCAGGGTTTTATATGTACATATTTATGTCTTTGAAAATGTTCTCAGTATAAGCAGTTAAATGTTATTGGATTTGGTCAATATTCCATGTGAGGTGGTAATACAGCTCAGCGGTGTCATCTGGCAAGTTCTTGCAGTTAAGAATTTAATTTATAACACCTCCCAGAACAAAGAAATAAAAATAAAGTACCATTTACACCACATTATATGATATATCTTATGTATCTTGATTCCTCCAGAGGCTGAAGCTATTGAGCCAGCTAGACAACTGAAGGACAGTCTTACATTTTCATGAATGGAGAATCCAAAAATGTAATTCTATATACTGTAATAAGGAGGCAGGAGTCTTTTTTCTCATTTAAGTCAAACATTGCTTTAAACCAATGTTTATATGTTTGTTATTGCCATGACTTTTTAATCTTACATGTATATATTAATCTGAAATATAAATGCATTTCTTCAACATAAGATAAATCTCTCAAGTATGAAGAGTAAACATTTTAAAGATGTAATAATTTAGGCAAGTGAAGGTTCTGTGGACTGTCCAGGACAATTGGCAAGATATAAGAGAAGTAAAAACAGGACTTCTGGAAGGTACTATTTTAAAAATTGCTGGTGTTTGGATGTGTCTGATATGATTGAATGAGTTTCTGTTGAAAATATAAAATTCTAGACAAGAAGTAGGGAGTGGAGAACACCTGGATTTATTCCCAGAGTCTACAAAGCTCCCTCTGGGTGACTCAGGTGAGTTTATTTTCATATCTTTAATATGAGAGGCATGGAGGGAAGATAATTGTCTGAGAAAATGATAATAATAGCAGATACTGATGGTGGTGATACTAATACCTAACATTTATTGATTGATAATTACATGGAAGTACTGTTCTATTGCTCCATTTGCTTTATATTATTTTTAAAAACCCACAATATTTAAAAGAATAATTACATTAAGGCCCTCAGGGAATAGAGCCTGTACAAAGAAGATTTTAAAATATTAAATTAAAGCATCTAATAGAGGGAGTCAATGGCTTATGTTTACTGCATTTCTGACAAATAAAATCTTACTATATAGTAAATATGTGACCTGGCCTTTGTCTCTTTCTCCAATGTCTTCTCAACTGCTTCTTGCTATGCTCTGTTTTATAGTTCTTTACTTTGATGATAGTATTTATTTCATGTGTGCAGTGTGCCTTTGCACAATGTGTCACCTGTGTCCACAGCAAACTTGTCTAACTGCCAAGCTCCACTTTGTCCTTCCTTCAATGACCAGGTCAGATATTTGCATCCTCTGTGAAATTTTTCCCAGTGTTGAAGGAAAGGGAAGGCAAGTGAGCCTTCACCCCAACAAACTCAAGGTTGGCTTATTCCTTTATTAAAATATTTTATTGAGGCCTGATCCAAGATGCTGACAGAGATGGTCAGAGTGCGTGAGTCACCACATAAATGAGAGGTTGCAGAGACAAGTGTTCATCCTAGGGTGTGGGGAAATGAGTGTGTGAGTGTCTGATAGAGTGGAGATGTCGGAGTGAGCGCCTGAGCCCTTCTGCTTAGGCAGCTGCCCTGCATGGCTGCTTGGACCCTAGCGTGCTCTGTGGCCTATAGGCAGGCATCATCTCTGCAGCACCACCAGGGAAAAAAAGGGAACAAAACGGAGAGGATCACCTGGGGCCGACACCACCTGCCACCGCAGCCTTCGGCAACAGAGTGGATACTGGTAGTGGAAACTGCAGGAAAAATAAGCCAGAGAAACCCATCCTGAGTCCCAGCTGAGGTGTTCCAGGTGTCCCATCCCCCAACGGAAGCATTTGCCTATGGCTACATTTGCCTAGAGCCTTTGAGAGATGGTGAGTTTTAACATCCTGATCAGCGCTGGTGGAGAGGCTGAACATAGGTGGATCAGCTGGGGGAAGTTCACAGCTTCTCCCCAACCATACAAGGTGAACAAGGAGACAGATTTAGGAGAAATCTGTCTCCCCCTTCAAAACCCCACCCCTCTGCCATGAGCTAAGAGAAGCAATTCTTGGGTCATGACTACAAGAATAAGTTCCAACTGCGAATAGAGTACTTGCAGTTACAGCCCTGCAGTTGCAGAACCTATCACCAGAGGGAGCCTCCCCCAAGAAGACATCTTAAAGCTGGGAACTCCTTATCAACATTTTTTGTTTGTTTTTTATTTGGGGTGGTATTGGTTTGTTTGTTTGGTAATCTCATTTGGTTCCTTTGTGTATTGGTTGTTTTTCTCTTTTTTTTCCTTCTTCTATCTTGCAATTTTGTTTTGTTTGTTTGTTTGTTTTCCATTTTATTTTTCCCTTTTTCTCGCTCCTCCTTTCTCTTTTTTCTCTCTTTTCCCTCTTATACCCCGTCATGGACTCAGGAATTATGTAACCATATCCACTGTAAGGTCATATTGTGCAGAGTGAGTTTCAGTTGGCCCATTCACCAGATAGTAATGCTAGGACCTGCCAATAGGTTCAGAATCCTTGCAGCTCCCTCAACCCCTAGTAAGTGCTCAAAACTGTAAAGAGATAACACAACACCCCACCCCCAGCCCTATTTCATAATTGAACAAAACTGGAGGTCTGGCTCAAGAAAAGACAAAAGGCAGAGCAGATATCAGAAATGATTGCTTCTCCATTTTCCACTGAGCAATGGAATTAAAGAGAAAGATAAGAGAACTGCTACAAATCAAGAAAACAAAAACAAAAAACAAAAAGCTGCCAGCAACCATCAGAGTCCCAGCAAAGAGTCAGTGCTAGAAAGAAAAGCTACTGGGGCACAAAATGGCTATCTGTCAGAATGATAGTACCCAGAAGGTACTTACAAAGATCAGGGAATCATTGGATAGAATGAATAAAAATCAAGAAATTCAAGGGCTAAAACTAAATGAAATTGCAACGGAGCTAGATGACTCAAGAAAGCATACTTAGAAATAACAGAAATAAAGAACTCCATTCAAGAAATAAATAACAAACTGACAAGCATGGGAAGCAGAATTGATCAACAGAAGAAAGAATCTCAGAGTTGGAAGACCAAAAATTATGGAATTAATCCAATCTACTAAAAATGTAGGGAAAATAAACTTAAGGAAAAAAAAAGAAACTCTCCAAGAGATATGCAATTTTATTTTATTTTTTAAAAAACTACATCTAATAGAAATACTTTAAATAAAATGAGAAACAGAAAACCTTGGAACAAGAATTCCAAGAGATCATTGAAGAAAACTTCCCTCATCAGGTCACAGACAATAAAAGCACAAAAGATCCAGAGAACCCCAGCAAGACATCTTATGAAAAGACCAACCCTTAGACACATAGAAATTTACCTACACAATGTAGCTATAAAAGAAAAAATCCTAAAGGCAGCAAGGGAAAAAGTCAGACTACCTACTGGGGGAGACCAATCAGAATTGCTGCAGACTTATCTGCAGAAACACTACAGTCCAGAAGAAATTAGACCCCAATCTTTAATGTTCTCAAAGATAAACAATTTCAACAAGAATTTCCTACCCAATCAAGTTAAGCTTCATCAGCAGCAGATAATTAATATCCTTTCCTGACATCCGATCCCTACGAGAATTTGCTGATTCAAAACCAGCTCTACAGGTGATGCTAAAAAGGTGCTGTGCACAGAAAAAAGAAAAAGAAAAAAGAAAGAAAGACCATATACTGCACAAGAGCACAAACACAGAAGCAGCAGAACATACAACATAGCTGCAAAAATGAAAAACACACACACATATGAGCAAAAAGCCAAACGAAAACAAAACATTCTTATAGGAGCATTATCTCAGGGACAAACTCTCACATTTCAATAATCAGCCTGAATGTGAATGGACTAATAATGCACCACTGAAAATATATGGAATGGTAAACTGGATAAAAACACAAGACATAGTAATTTGCTGCCTCCTGGACACTCATCTCACCACAAAGGATGCGCACATACTCAAAGCTAGAGGATGAAAAACAATTTTTCAGTTGAAGGGATCAAAAAGGAAGGCAGGAGTTACGATCTTAGTATCAGACAAAACTTTTAAGCTATCAAAAATTTAAAAAAATACAAAAGGATACTTTATGATGATAAAAATTTGATCCATCAACAAGAAATATCCATCCTAAACATATATGTACCCAACACAGAAACACCAGCTTTTATAAAGCAGCTACTAAGTAAACTAAAATATATATATATGTATATTGACTCTAACACCGCCATAGCTAGGTACTTAAACACCCACTAACAACTCTAGATATATCACGAGGCAAAAAAAATCAACAAAAAAACCCAGCATCAACTTGATGCTGATCAAATGGACTTCGAAGATACCTACAGAACACTCCACCCCAAAACCACAGAATATACATTATACTCATCACCACACGTAACGTACTACTCCAAGATTGATCACATCCTCAGCTATAAATCAATCATAAACAAATTTCACAAGATTGAAATACTTCCATGCATCTTCTCAGACCACAGTGGAATAAAAATAAATATAAACACCAACAAAATTCCCCCAAACCTACAAAGACATGGACCCTAAGCAACATGATGCTGAACAACTCCTGGGTCAACACAGAAATCAAACACAAATTTAAAGATTCCTAGAAACAAATGAAAATGAAGAAACATCTTACCAAAACCTCAGGGATGCCATGAAAACTGTACTAGGAGGGAAATTTATATCTATATGAACACACATACAAAACTAAAAAGAGAACAAGCTGACAGTCTAACAAATCACCCAAGGGAGCTGGAAAGGCAAGACCACTAAAACCCTAACTTCAGCTGAAAAATCCAGATCTCCAAAGTAAAAGCTGAAATACAGGGCATAGAAGACAAAAATATCATAGAAAAAATCAACAAAACAAAAAACTGGTTCTTTGAAAGGATAAACAAGAATGATGGATCTCCAGCAAAAATGACCAAGATAAAGAGAGAAAAAACCTAAATAAACACAATCAGAAATGCAAAAAATTAAGTCACAACTGACTCAGAAGAAATACAAATGAATATTGAAGATTACTATGTACACCTATATGGAAACAAACTCAAAAAGCTGAATGAAACAGAGGATTTTCTAACATTACACAATCTCCGAAGGTTGAAAGAAGAAGAAATTGAGTTCCTAAATCGACCAATAACAACCAGGAAATTCACTGTCATAAGATAGCCACCTACAAAAAAAAAAAAAAAAGCAGTGGACCAGATGGATTTCCAGCAGAATTCCCCAAAACGTACAAGGAGGAGCTGATACCAATCCTACTGATAGTAGTACAGGCAACTGGGAAGGATGGAACTCTCCCCAAATCATTTTATGAAGTTAACATAACACTAATACCCAAACTGGGTAATGATCCAACAAAAAAAGGAAACTACAGGCCAATATCCCTGATGAACATTGATGCAAAAGTTCTCCACAGGATTCTAGCAAATCAGATCCAACAACACATCTTAAAAACCATCCGTCATGACCAACCAAGTAGGATTCATCCCCAGGATGCAGAGCTGGTTCAACATCTGCATAAATGTGAGACCACAAATGTAATTAAATACATAAACAGATGTAAAAACAAGAACTACATTAGTAAACCATTAGATGTAGAAAAACTTTCAGTAAAATTCAGCATTCCTTCTTGATTAAAAACCCTCAAACACCTAGGCATAGAAGGAACATACCTCAAAATAGCAAGAAGTTTTGTTTTGTTGATTTTTTCTATGATATTTTTGTCTTCTATGCCCTGTATTTCAGCTTTTACTTTGGAGATCTGGATTTTTCAGCTGAAGTTAGGGTTTTAGTGGTCTTCGCCTTTCCAGCTCCCTTAGGTGATTTGTCAGACTGTCAACCTATGATAAACCTACAGCCAATATATTGTTAAATGAACAGAAAATGGAAGCATTTCTCCTGAAAACCAGGACAAGGCTGCCCACTCACTCCTCCTGTTCTACATAGTGTTGGAAGTCCTAGCTAGAGCAATCAGACAAGAGAAGCAAATCGGGGGTATTCAATTAGGAAAAAAAAATCAACTTTTCCCTCTTTGCTGATGATATGATCCTATACCATGAAAATCCAAGAGAATTTGTCAAAAACATCCTTGAACTGATAGAGGACTTTGGTAAAGTATCAGTGTACAAAATAAACGTGCAAAAGACTGTCACATTCTTCCTTTTTTTTTTTTTCTTTTTCTTTTGATTCGGAGTCTCACTCCCTTAACCAGGCTGGAGTGCAGTAACACACTCATGGCCACCCCAGCGTCAACCTGCTGGGCTCAGGCAATCCTTCTGCCTCAACCTTCCAAGTAGCCAGAGCTACAGGCGTGCACTACCACCTCCGGCTAAGTTTTTTATTTTTTGTAGAGATGAGGTCAGCCAAGTCTGACCTCGAACTCGTGGGCTCAGGCAATCCCCTAACATCGACCTTACAAAGTGCTGGGATTACAGGCTTGAACCACCATGCCCGGCCGACAGTCACATTCTTATATACCAACAGCAAACAGGCAGAGAACCAAGTAAAAAACACAATCCCATTCACAATAGCCAAAAAAAAAAGGAAAGAAAGATATCCTTCGGCATCTTCCTAACCAGAGAAGTGAAAGAACTTTACAATGAAAATTACAAAACACTGCTCAAAGAAGTCATAGATGACACAGACAAATAGAAAAATATTCTGTGCTCATAGACTGGAAGAATCAACAATATTAAAATGTCCATTCACAGGCAATCTACAGATTCAATGCTACACTCATTAAATTACAAACATCATTCTTCTGAGACCTGTTAACAATACAGAAATTCATTTGAAAACATAAACAACCACAAATAGACAAAACAATCCTCAACAAAAGAAACCAAATGAGAAGTATCACGCTTTCAGACTTTAAACTTTATTATAAAACTACAAAATCAAAATTGCTAGGTATTGATACAAGAACAGGCAAATAGATCTATGGAACAGTATAGAAATTCCAGAAGCAAAACCTCCATTTTTCAACCAACTCATCTTTGACAAAGCCTCCAACAACAACCACTGGGGAGAGGAGAACCTATTCAGCAAATGGTGCTGGGAAAACTGGCTGGCCTTTTGTAGAAGAATAAAACATGACCTTTACACAAAATCCTACAGGATCACCATGTACAAAAATCAACTGCAAATGGATCAAAGACCTAAACGCAAAACCCCAAACTTTAAGAATCTTAGAAAATGCAGGAGACACCCAATGGAATCAGAATAGACAACCAATTCCTGATCAAAACCTCAAAAGCCCATGCCATAAGAGATAAGATAGACAAGTGGGACTTCATCAAACTGAAAAGCTTCTGCAAAGCAAAAGAAACCATCAAGAGAGTGGAGAATAGCTCATAGAATGGGAAAAAAAAATACTTACCAATTGCATATCAGACAAAGACCTAACATCCAGGATCTATAAGGAACTCAAACATGCTGAAAGGAAAAAACAAATAGCCACATTAAAAAGTGTGTAAAAAGTGTGTAAAAGGCATGAATAGACACTTCTCAAAAAAAGACACATGAGCAGCCAACAGACAATGAAAAAATGCTTAGCCTCACTAATCATCAATGCAAATCAAAACCACATTGAGATACCATCCAACTCCAATAAGAATGGTCATCATTAATAAAACAGATGCTGGCGATGACGCAGAAAAAAGGGAATTCTTCTAAACTACTGGTGGGAATGCAAACTAGTTCAACCTCTATGGAAAACAGTGTGGTGATTCCTATAAGAACTAGAAATTGATTTTCCATACAACCCAGCAATCCCCGTTCTGAGAATATACCTAGAAGAACTTAGATCACCTTGCAAAAAAGATACCTGCACACGTTTATTGCAGCACTATTTACAATAGCAAAAACATGGAGCAATCGTGCTTCCCATAAAAACTGGACTGGATAAACAAATGTTACATGGTGGAATATTATGCAGCCATAAAGAAAAACAAAATTATGGACTTTGCAGCAACTTGGATGGATTTAGAGTTTATAATACTCAGTGATTTACCTAAGAAACTAAGAACTGAGTACCACATGCACTCACTCATAAGTGGACCCTGAACATTTACCATAATACTGTAAGAAAGGGATTGGCAGTCGCTGGAATCTGTCAAGGGAGAGGAGCACATGACATTAATAAAGGTATCTGGTCACAAATCAGGCAAAATGGGGACAAAAGGGAGACCCAAACTGTACCTGTATGATGGCCGCTTGTATACCTAATCCTGAAATGTACCCCACATCTTTAAAATAAAATTTTAAGAAATAAAAAAATAAATAAAATATTTTACTAATCATGGGTTTTTGTGTTCATTTTGATTTTTTCTTAAACATTTCATTTAAGTAGCATTCATCTCGGTTATTGAGTGTTTTGGTGTCCCCTTAAATTGAGTACTGAACGTTTACCCCACCCTAATCTTTCACCATGCAGGACAGAGCTAGTCACCTTGTGATGGCTAATTGTATGTCAACTTGCTTGGACCACAGAGTGCCCAAATTAAACAGTGTTCCTTGGTGTGTCTGTGAGGGTGCTTTGGGATGATCTCAGTATTTGAATTGTCAGGTTCTGTAGTGCAGATTGTCTTCTTCATTGAGGATGGCATCATCTAATCTGTTGAGAGAGTGAATTAGACAAGAAGAGGAAGAAGAAGAAACCCACCACTTTTTTTCTGTCTCACTATTTGAGCTGAGATGGCTTATCTCATCTTTTCCCACTCTTAAGTAGGGATTCACACCATCGGCTCCAGCCTGCGGACTCTAAATGACATTACACCATTGGCTACCAGTTAGCCCCAGCTCTCTAGCTTACAGAGGGCAGACTGAGGCACCTCTCAGTCTCATGTGAGCCAATTCTTCTTTTATATTTATTTTTATATCGGTATCTAGCTCTCTCTCAGTATATATATCTACCATTGATTTTGTTTCTCTGGGGAACCCTAGCTAATGTATTTCATTTTCTCCCTCTTATTTTGTACAAAATGATTTTAGTATACACATCACAAAATGCTTATGCATCTATAAGCATTAGACACATCCATTTAATTATCAAAAAAATTGAGGAGGACACTATTTAAACAAACAGAAAAATAATATTGGTCCCATTTCACAGACTTGAGCACTGAGGTTTAAAGAGGATATGTAAGTATACAATGCTATGTACTGGTGAATGGCAGACCAGAGACATGAAACCTGGGTTATCTAACTGCAAGTCTTCCTTTTTAAACAGAAGACTGTATCAAAAATATTTTTTACTTAAAGCAAGCCCTGAAAGAGGAAAATGACCGAGGCTGGCTGGTTCTGCTGTTTGTGAGAAAGCTAATGATTAAACTTGTACCAGTTCTTCCAGCCTGAGAAAAATAAGCCAATGAGCTACCTCATTTAAAGAGTTATGAAACCGCTTCTTACAGGGAAACTTAGAGGTCAGCTGCTCACAGTCAATTTCCTTCTCTCAGTTTGTGCCCCCAGTTTTGGGCTCTGATATTCCATATTCCTTAGAATTGTTACCTTTTCTCAAGTACTCAATTGATATTTAATAGAAATCAATATGCAGTTTTAAATTCTCACTGTCAAAAGAAGGTGGATTCTTATTTCCCAATATCTCAGGGTAACTTGATCCTGTAATATTATTTAGTCTGTGTAATTTGGTGGCCAACCTAACTTCAAATAAAGTTATTTCAATGGATAATGAAAGTCCTCCAAACTCACAAGACAAGGAAGACCTTAATTAAAATCAATGAAGAAAAAAATCTCTAAAAACAATTAAGCACTTAAGTGGACTCCTTTTAATTTGGGGTCTGAAGGTCTTTTTGGGTAATTACTGAATCACTGGGATGATTTAATTTGGTTGCCTTGAATTAAATCTAGTGAAATAGATAAGGTCTTTTAGATACTATAAATATGTATAATACTAAGAGGTATCATAAGAGTAGTAAAAATCTAAAAATACAAAAAAAATTATTGAAAGAAATAGATGCAAGAATCAGCTGTCCTATGGAATAGATTATTTCAGTTGAAACATTTAGTAGCCTGTTTGTTCAAAAAAACCTAGTTCAAGCCATTTTCTCTGAGAAATAAATGTAAACCTTAATAGAAATTTTATCCCAAGAAGGATCTATGCTTTAATATCAGATTTTTTTTCTAGAATCTATTGCTTGTTGAAATAACTAAGCCAGTAAACAAGACAGAATCATCATTACATAGTTTATTTTTCTACTTTTGTTCAAAATAAGTAAAATCATGAATAACCATGGAAGTAGTTTTTTTTCTTGTCCTTGTTGTTATTCATTTTGATAGGCATTTGCTGTTTCTACTGCCCAGAATTAGTTGAATTTTCTTCAGGAAGACTCCCTTTCCCTTTTCTTTCCACAAGGTACTTGTAAGGCTAACCACAGCTCAACAAATATGCATTTGATCCAAATCAAAGTCAAATGAATATCCTGTTTACCAAGATTAGGGGTGATCATGTGATTGAACTTAGTCCAAAAATTAATAAACAAAAACCAGCCCTGAGATTTTATGTTGAAATGACTGGATAAAATGCACTTGTTTTGATGAGTTTGAACCTAGGAGAGTTTGAGTCTGAGTGTGCTATGGTCACGATGCAAAGAAAGAAAAAAGAAATGGAGAGATGCTAAGTCCTGATGATAACATTTAAACTCTTGGGTCAAAATAATTCCAAAGCCTGTACCTAAGTTTTGCAAGGTCACTATTCTTTCTGCATAATACTGCTTGCATATGGTTTTCTCTTGTTTGTAAATAGTGAAGTAAATATTTGTGAGGATTCTTATTGTTTCTCATTTGACTTTCAACCAGGTGGCATCATTTTATGAACTAAATGTACACATATGCTTTAGGTTACTTTCCTAGAAAATCACTAATTCTCAGTCCTTAAGAAAGACATCTTGGTGAACAATACTTTTTAAAAACTTTTTGAAGAAGATATTTGATCTATTTAAAGACTTTTCTTATTCACAATCAAATTTGAATACTACTATTACTGGATAAATCTTTAAAATAGATCTTGAAAAATTCAGCCCTTAGATTTTTATGGGGTATTGTCTTTTCTGAAAGTGTTATCTGCTAGATGACAAATTTGTGTCCCCAAAAATTCATATGCTAAAATCTTACTCCTTGAGGATGGCATTTGAAGAAAGGAATTTAAGGTGGTGATAAGGTCATGAGGGTGGAGCTCTCATGATGAGATTAGTGTTCTCATAGGAAAAAATAGGAGAAAGCATACTTCCTTTCCTTCTCTTCATCATGTGAGAAAAGTATGGAAACAACCCTCACTGGATACCAGGTTGACACCATTATTTCAGACTTCCCAGACTCCAGAACTTGAGAAATAATTGTTTAATCTACCCAGCTTATGGTGTCTTGTTATAGCAGCCTCAAATGACTGAAACAAATTTCTTAAGCAAATAGGAAATAATAATCTGAAATTTCAAAATTTATCATAGAAAACTGACCATAATAGAAGCAATTGACAGTAAATATACGCAGAAAATAAGTTGATAGAGTGCTATTCTAAAGTGAGTTTGAGTTAATAATAGTTGACTAATGAATCAAGAGCATTACACTGAGACAAAATTTAAGTCATTTAAAATGTAATATTTAAGTCAATATGACCTACTTTATTTAATTTCTTAAAACTATGAACTGTGGTCAGGTATGTGACTATTGTACCACTATCAAAATGAGTTGATATTATTAATCAAATCTCTCTCCAAAATATTTATTTGGGGATAAAAAAGAGAGTAAGACAAGCTAATTATATCTTGTTGTATAAATTATATCCTGTTGTGTAAATTTTACTTCCTTTGTTTAGTCAGTCTTGTATGGACTTAGTTGAGTCATTCTTGCATGAATTTGGTTGAATCCATCTTGTGTGGACAGTCTTTAGGAAACGCAAGCTTTGAGCTCTGGTTAATAATGAACTTTCTCTGAGATTGTTTAACTCTCTTTGGCTTTCCTTTTCCATATGGAATGGGTGACATATCTCCCACAGGAGAAAAATATCTCACTTTAAATTATAAAATGATGCCAAAGCTCTTTGCAAAAATAAAGTGTTCTCTATATGATACATAATCAAAATAATAATGTTAACCTAAACAGAGTATACTAAAAATAATTATGCTTCATCGATTCCAAATCAACACAGCTGGCCTGAATTTCATTTTTAAACTCACATTAAGTTAGAAGCATTTGATCAAGTAAACTCAGTCTAAAAGCAATAGACAAACTAGAGAGGAAATGGAATATCTGGATAAGGAAAGAGATCAAGAAAGTAGAGTCAGAATGTGGTTTTTAGTAATTTTGATACATAAGCACAGGTCTACCCTCAAAAGCAGAGAAGTAATTCCTTTTTAAATAATTCCCAAAGAGAGGATTGAGCAAGTCAAAATAGTTTACTATTCTTAAAAGAACAATGCTTAAAAATACCAATTTAGTGAGAAAACTATCCGTGTCAGAAACTAGCTAAGCTATACATATGTATTTCCCCAATCAATCCATATTACAATTTTAGAAGTGGCTTTTATTAAATTTTAAAATTGTAGGGCACAAGGCAGGATTGCGTACATAAGAGGTTTAGGTATAGGTGGAGTTTTGGGCCTCCCCCTGGACCTCACTTCGCCTGACTTAGGATCAGGTACCCTGATTGATGTTAGGTTATATATTATTAAACTACATATTTTACAGAAAAACAAACTGATGTTTAGAGAGGTGAAGTAGCCTTTCCAGAATCACATATTAATTAGTGATAAAATAAATATTTACACCAAGTTTGACTAGTTTCCAAAAACAACTACAACATAACAAGAAGCACCATGTTTTCCATTTTCTAGGTAGTGTGCACCTAAAAATAACAGCTTTGCTCGCACTTAAGGTGAGCAAAGTAAAAACAAACAAACAAGAGAAAAAGAAACCCTTTGTTTTGAATTTATGAATTGTTAAAACAATTGATAAACTCTTTCTTCCTCCCTCCTTCCCTCCCTCCCTCCCTACGTTTCTTCCTCTCTCCCTCTCTCTTTCTCTTCTTTTCCTTATCTTCTTCTCCTTTTCCTTTCTCTTCTTCTTTCTCCTCCTCCTTCTCCTTTTTTTTTGTTTTGGTTGCACAATTAACCGATCTTGACTGTAATAAGGAGTAATGATAATCAGTACAAGTAATATATTTTTTTTTCACAAAACCCTCTAAACATACCAATAAATGGCTGAGGATTGCAACAGGGCTCTAAGAAACCCCGTAAGGGCTAAGGAACCCCACACAGTCCTGACTAAATGAGTCAGAACTTCCAGCTATCAGTGACACAAGCCAAATGCAATTAGCATAAGCAATGAAAAAGATTAAGCCAACCTATTGGGTGACATACTTGGAAAGGACCAGGTTAGATATAACTTCAGGCACACTGGAACCAATAACTGAAATGATCATAAATCCTTTCAGTTTTTTCCTAATCGCAGCTCCCTTGACTTCCCTATGTGTATGTCTCATTCTTTGGATGGGTGGATGTTTACCAACAGCTTCAGAATCACCACCCCAACTTGGTAAGTGTAGCCTTATGGATCAGTTTCAGGGAAGGAGTATGGTGAATTTTAATTGCATGTTCAATCTTCAGAACTGAAGAGTTACAGGGCCATACGTACCTGTTCCCTTATCAATCCTTAACTGAAAAGAAAGGATACTAAGGAGGAGACAGAGATGGTAGATATTCATTGCAGAAGCCGCTGTTTTCCTATGCAGCATATGTAACATCGTATTTAGCCCTTACAAAACGTCCAATGATGTAGTACTATTTTTACTTAGTTTTGAAAAATCGAGGTTCACAAATCATAAGTATGTGGTTTTTAAAATATCTAGTGTCATCTTCAACACATATGCATATTCATGCTCTCAGCCACAATACTATAATGACTCTAGGAAAAACAAGCGTTGCTTACCTATCAAAGAAACAGAAAGCTTACCCCTCCATGCCAAAGCTATACAGATCCAATAAACCATGACAGATACCTAGAAATTGAGAAAATTCTCTATTTCCTTTACATTTGACCTTGAACTTTTAAAACTTTTCACACAGGCAGAACTATTTGTAAGGAGATGGAATGTGCCTCTGCTCAGAGCATCACAAACTGTAATGAAAATCTCCCTGCTATTTTATTTCACAAAGGGAAAGTTTGTAATGCTCAGCTTTCTGATTTCTACTTTCCTTACCAACCTGATTGAGGCTGATTAAATTAGACATATTGGCATGCAAGCTTTTAAAAAAAGAAGCTCATTTATAAGAAGGCAGAAGTTAAAATAAGAAATGTAGTGTTGGTTCCTTCAACACTCCCCTACCTTTTTTGGGCCTAAGAATAAAGACTTCTCCTTGATATAGGTTTGCAAGTATATGGGATTCTCTGAAGTAGAAATAGTTGGAGTAATGGAATGTGCCTCTAGCTATAAATGAATCTTTAATTATTTACCTTGGGGAACCAGAAAAGTAAAGAAACAAAGCTCAGTCCCTTCAGAAGACCCAATTTTAATAACCTCAGGCTATTTGACTCAGAGCAGAACTGGACTGCCTTTCTCTTAAAGCTTACTTCTTAGCATGGTAGACAGTAGTGGTATTGTTCACTTTCTAATCCTTCTAATGTGTTTTAGCTATTTTAAGTGATCTCATTTTAAATATTTTTTTCTATTTCAAGTTTTTAAAAGAAATTCTTGTTTATGTTCTAATATCTATCCCCTCTGACTGACATGTAAAGATTGGGCATAATTATTATCATAAGATCATATAGGGCATGTATTAGTCTAGTGGCACTGATGTTTATCAAGAAGTTTATATATGTTATAAGTTCACATCATCAAAAGACAATAGGGTAGTAAATAAATAATACCATTGTGAGGCTTTGCCAGAAATTTAGGCAACCAGATAATGTCCAGGATTTCTAAAATAATTTTATCTCAAACAATGTAGTAGATTCATCTCAATGAATATTTATTGAACACTGACTGAAAACTAGGCAGTGTTTTTTGAAAATCTTGGGGTCACTTATGAAAGGCAAAGGGCTCCAATTGTTGGGGAAGCCATATTCATTTCATGCCAACTGTAGCTTGCAGTTGGTAAAAAAATATTATATACTCAACTAACTGTGTATTTAGACCCTGAAATCCTCTAGGGCATTCCTAAAGTTCTGTAATCTCAACCTGAGATATTTAGAAGTACCACAGCAATTTAATTTAGCAAGAGTATTCTTTTCTAGAGACAGAGTATTGAGAGTTTAGGAGGAGACCTCAAAGAATAGGGTGAATATCGTTAAGTCTCAATGTAGAGCAATGTGGCACATGGTTACACCCACACATCAGAAGAAACGATAAGTATCCCATTAAATGGTATTTCACTGACTGATGTTGGATTAGGTTTTCAACACTCCTGAGGATTAAAGACTCTTAAAGTGTTGCAGTCAGTACTTTCTGTTACTTCTTTAGATGAGCTCACAGGGCATCAACTGGGTGATGAAGATACTGAAAAATCCTATTTGCTGGTTCCTAGATAATAGGCATTAATTATGAAGGATGTCATCTAGAATATTCCCCTTTGTAGTTAATCTCAGAGTTAAGGAGATTTCGTAAAACAAAACAAAAAAGATGAAATTTCTTATATACTTACATGAGGATTACATAAGAGTTAGATAAGTATTAACTTTCTCAGCTACTTTCCTCACCAAAATCTCAGTAAGAACTCTTATTCTTCATCCTTGAAGGATTCCTTTTACACTCAAATAAACTGTTGATTTTTGACAAGTACAACGATCCAATCAAAAAGCTAACATACAGTAATCTTAAATCAATAATATAATTAAATTTCCATGTTTAATAGTGTATAAAAAATAAGAAAACAATGTTTGCTTAAGAGGTCAACATTATTTTCTTCTTGGAACTGATTTAGAATATTACCTAGAGAGCATAAAATGAGGTCACCTCGGAGAGAGCCATGTGTCTTTGCTTCCTCCCTTTTTGCCCTGTGAAATACAGGTCTGGGGAGTCTGTAGGGAGGATGCTGGGACACCCAGAAGCCGGGAGATGACTTCTGGCAAGATGGCGACAGGGCAGCTCGGTCTGTGAGACTCTCCACCGAGGAGAACACAAAGAGACTCTGGTTCTCTTCCCGAAGGCTGCAGTTCCCATTGTCAGCAGCTGCTCTTCACATGGAGCTTGGCCGTAGACTCCGCTGAGGCATCACCATGGTCTGGGCAGCTACTGTGGCTGCCGCTGCTGCTGCTGCGGCGGCCAGCAGCCATTCCACATCACACCCCCAGTGCCTGAGGCGAGCCACAGCCAGTGCCGCCACTGCTACTGCTGCCTCCTCCAAGGCAGCTATTCCACATCGCAGGGCCTGTGCCTGAGGCGATCCATGACTTCAGACCTTGAAGCCCCTGTGAGCAAGATCTACTGAGGTCTACTACCATGACGGTGACATCCTGCCAGGCCGTGGGTCTCCTCACATGTGCCTTAAGGGAACATCTCCTTCCCCTTAGGGGCGGTTGAGTGGCTGAGATAAAGGTCATTTGGAGCGAAGGATAACACCACCTGCTGGCAATTCAAGGCAACAACATGGAAAGGGGAAAAATGGAAGTCTGACAGACACAGGCCAGATCTGAGTGGTGAATGGCGCAGTCGTGAACTGAGTGATGATCTAAACTGCCCTTCACAACAGGCCAGGCGCAACTGATCCTAACTGTGAACAAACTTACCAGCCTAAAAAGATAGCTAGAAATCAGGGCTGAAAGGACATTCAACTGAAACGAAAAGTCTCAGAGTGTGCTCGATTGGTTCTGTTAGTCTACTGACTTGATTCTATTCCTTCTGTTTTGTTCCTCCCCCCTTTTTTTCCTCCTTCTTTTCCCTTCTTTTATTTTCTTCTCTCTGTAAACCATATCTTTGCATAGAGGAATAGCACACCAATAAGGAGGTTGGTAAGCTTGTATGTTAGTAACATTGTATGTTTTAGTTTTTTTGTATGGGAGTTGGTTAGTTTGTAGCTGTGGTCTATTCTCTTCCCTCTGTAAACCACATTTTATTTCAGGGAGTAAACCTACAACCCCACTGCCCGGACACATTCCAAGGTAGCAGGAAGTGGGTTTCAGATTATTCATACACCTGTCAGCGGATACCAGGACCTGCAGATAGATTTTGAATCACAGCTCCCCCTTAAGTAAATCTCAAAACTGCAAAAAGGACCACCCCCAACCTACAGTGCAACTCCAGAATTGAACAAAGTAAGAGGGCATACATAAAGAAGAATAGGAGATTGAACAAACAGAAGTAAAAGCAATCCCTCCACCCCTCAATAACAGAATTAAAGGACATGTTGACATGGAGGGAAGGAAAAAGTAGGGAGGGAAAAAACCGCACAAATGAAGAAAAACCAAAAGAAGAATATAGGTCTCACACACATCCCTGGGAGGTCAGACACTGAGAAAACAGACTTCGGAACACAACCAATGAAGAGCACCTAGAATGACTGGTCACATGAAACACACCCAGACATCAAGACATTAATAGAGAGAATAAAAAAAATCGAGGAGAGACAAGAGGAAAATAGGAAGGAGCTGATGTCAGAAATAACAGTAGTAAAGAATACTGTGATGGAAATAGATAACAAACTAACAAGCATGGAAAACAGAAGTAGCCAAGCAGAAAAAGGAATCTCAGAGCTTGAAGACCAAAACACAGAACTAACCCAAACTGTCAAAAACATAGAAAAGAAGCTCAAAAAGACTGAACAAAATCTTCAAGAAATGAATGATTACTTCAAGAGACTGAACCTAAGAGTAATTGGCATTCCTGAGGCAGAGAGAGAAACAGGCCACACTGGAACAAACATTTCATGAAATCATTCAAGAAAACTTCCCTCATCTCATCAGTGATGCAAAAATTCAAACACAAGAGATTCAGAGAACCTCTGCAAGACAACAAATGAGAAGACCAACTCTAAGACACATAATAATTTGCCTAAACAAAGTAGGTATAAAAGAAAAATTCCTAAAGGCAGCAAGAGAAAAAGGTCAGACTACCTACCAGGGAAGACCAACTAGAATAGCAGCAGATTTATCTACAGAAACCCTCTAAGCTAGGAGAGCTTGGAGTCCTATCATCAAAATTCTAAAAGATAAACAATTTCAACCAAGAATAACCTACCCAGCCAAGCTAAACTTCATCAATGAGGGAGAATTGAAATCTTTCCTAGATATCCAATCCCTAAGAATCTACGCTGCCACCAGACCACCTCTACAAGAAACACTTAAGAAAGTATTGAACACAGAAGAAAAGAAAAAAAGAACAACAACATTCTTCACAAGAGTACAGGCAAAAGACTAAAAACACACCTGAACCAACTCCAGAACCAAAAGAACGACAACACACAAACAGAAAGAACAACAACTCTGTAAGACATTATGATAGGGATCAACTCTCACATTTCAATAATTAGCTTGAATGTGAATGGACTAAATACAGCACTGAAAAGACATAGAATGGCAAAATGGATAAAATATCACCAGGCAACAATTTATTGCCTTCAAGAGACTCACCTCCCTAGAAAGGACACTCACAGACTCAAAGTAAGAGGATGGGAAACAAATTTTCAGGCGAACGGAACACAAAAGAAAGGAGGAGTCACGATCTTAATCTCAGACAAAATACTCTTTAAGCTATCAAAAATCAAAAAAAAAAAAAAAAAGATACAGAAGGCCACTACATAATGATAAAAGGTTCAATCCATCAACAAGAAATATCCATCCTAAACATATATGCACCAAACATAGGAGCTCCAACTTTCATAAAGCAGCTTCTGGGTAAACTAGAAAAAGATAGCAACTCCAACACCATCATAGCTGGGGACTTCAAAACCTTACTCACAACCCTAGACAGATCATCAAGACAAAAAATCAGCAAGGAGATTTGAAACCTCAATGTGACTCTTGACCAAATGGACTTAATTGATACCTACAGAACACTCCATCCAAAGACAACAGAATATACATTCTATTCATCACCACATGGATCGTACTCTAAGATCGACAACATACTTGGCCATAAATCAAGTATAAGCAAATTTAAAAGGACTGAAATTTTACCATGTACCTTCTCGGACCACTGTGGAATAAAAATAAACATTAACACCAACAAGGTCCCCCCAAAACACACAAAGACATGGACACTAAACAGCATGATGCTAAACAACTCCTGGGTCAACAATGAAATAAAAACAGAGAGTAAAAGGTACCTGGAAACAAACGAAAATGAAGAAACATCTTACCAAAATCTCTGGGACGCCATGAAAGCTGTAGCAAGAGGGGAATTTATATCCATACAAACGCACATGAAGAAAATGGAAGGATCACAAATTAATAGCCTAACAAGCTACCTAAGAAAGCTGGAAATGCAAGACCACCAAAACCCTAATTTCAGCAGAAGAATCCAGATCACCAAAATAAAAGTCCAAATCCAGGACATAGAAGACAAAAAGATAATACAAAAAATCAATGAAACAAAAAGCTGGTTCTTCAAAAGGATAAACAAGATCGATGGTCCCGTAGCTAGACTGACCAAGAAAAAGAGAGAAAAAGCCCAAATAAACACAATCAGGAACACAAAAGATGAAGTCACATCTGACCCTGAAGAAATACAAAAGATCATTAGAGAATACTATGTATACTTGTATGGAAACAAACTTGAAAACCTTAAGGAAATGGAGGACTTTCTGACATCACACAACCTGCCTAGGTTGAAACAACAAGAAATTGAGACCCTAAATAGACCAATAACAATCAAGGAAATTGACTATGTCATAATAAAACTACCTACAAAAAAAAGCCCAGGTCCAGATGACTTCCCAGCAGAATTCTACAAGACATTTAAGGAGGAGCTGATACCAATCCTACTGAAGGTATTCCAGGTTATTGAGAAAGATGGAATTCTCCCCAAATCATTTTACAAAGCTAACATCACATTGATACCCAAGCCAGGTAAAGACCCAACAAAGAAAGAGAACTACAGGCCTATATCTTTGATGAACATAGATGCTAACATTCTCAACAAGATCCTAGCAAACCGGATTCAACAACACATCTCAAAAATCAACCATCATGACCAAGTAGGCTTCATCCCTGGGATGCAAGGCTGGTTCCACATTCATAAAACCATAAATGTAATTAAATACATCAACAGATGTCAAAACAAAAACCACACGATTATATCATTAGTGTAGAAAAAGCTTTTGATAAAATCCAGCACCCCTTCTTGATAAAAACCCTCAAACATCTAAGAATATGGGGAAGATACCTCAAAATAGTAAAAGACATCTATGAGAAACCCACACCCAGCATACTCCTAAATGGACAAAAATTGGAACCATTTCCCCTGAAAACTGGAACCAGACAAGGATGCCCAATCTAACCCCTCCTGTTCAATGTAGTATTGGAAGTCCTGGCTAGAGCAATCAGACAAGAGAAGTTAATCAGGGGTATCCAAACAGGAAAAGAGGAAGTCAAGTTATCTCTATTTGCTGATGACATGATTGTGTACCTTGAAAACCCAAGAGAATCTGTCAAAAACCTCCTTACACTGATAAAGGACTTTGGCAAAGTCTCAGGATATAAAATAAATGTACAGAAGACAATTGCATTTCTTTACACCAATAATAAACAAACAGAAACCCAAATAAACAGTACAATTCCATTCACAATAGCCACAAAAAAATGAAATACCTTGGCATCTTCCTAACCAGAAACGTGAAAGACCTTTACAATGAAAACTACAAAACACTGCTCAAAGAAATCAAAGGTGACACAAACAAGTGGAAAAATATCCCATGCTCATGGATTGGAAGAATCAACATTGTGAAGATGTCCATCCTACCTAAGGCAATTTACAGATTTAATGCAATACCCATCAAATTACCAGCAACATTCTTCTCTGACCTAGAAAAAACAATACAGGAATTCATATGGAAACACAAATGACCAAGAATAGCCAGAACAATCCTCAACAACAACAAAAAAAAACAAAGCAGGCGGTATCACATTAATAGACTTCAACTTTACTATAAAGCTATGATAATCAAAACAGCTTGGTATTGGTATAAAAACAGGCATATAGACCAATAGAATAGAATTGAGATTCCAGAAGCTAAACCTCACTTTCTCAACCAACTCATTTTCGACAAAGCCTCCACCACCTACCACTGTGGAGAGGAGAACCTATTCATTAAATGATACTGGAAAAACTGGCTTACCACATGCAGGAGACTCAAACAAGACCCCTATCTGTCCCCATACACAAAAATTAACTCTAAATGGATCAGAGGCCTAAATGTAAAACCTCAAGCCATAAGAACCTTAGAAAATGAAGGACATAACCTCATGGAAATTGGAACTGGCATCCAATTCCTGAACAAAACCTGAAACCCACAGGCCATAAGAGATAAGATAGACAAGTGGGACCACATTAAACTGACAAGTTTCTGCAAAGCCAAAGAAACCATCAAGAGAGCAGGGAGACAGCCTACAGACTGGGAAAAAGTATTTGCCAACTCCAGGTCTGACAAAGGCTTAACATCTTGGATCTACAAGGAACTCAAACGTACTGAAAAGAAAAAAACAAACAACCCCATTATAAAATGGGCAAAAGATATGAACAGACACTTCTCAAAGACATTCGAGCAGCCAACAGACACATGAAGAAATGATCAACCTCAATAATCTTCAAGGAGATGCAAATCAAAACCACACTGAGATATCACCTAACTCCAGTCAGAATGGCAATTATCAATAACTCAAAAAATAACTGTTGCTGGAGAGGGTGTGGTGAAAGGGGGACGCTCCTACACTGTTGGTGGGAGTGCAAACTGCTGCAACCTCTGTGGAAAACAGTGTGGCGATTCCTAAAAGCTCTAAATATCAACCTCCTATATGACCCTGCAATCCCCCTACTGGGAATATACCCTGAAGAACTCAAATCATTCTATCAAAAAGATACTTGCACACGTATGTTTATTGCAGCATCGTTCACAATAGCAAAAACCTGGAATCAACCATACTCTCCATCAAAAGAGGACTGGATTAAAAAAATGTGGTACATATACACGATGGAATACTACGCAGCCATAAAAAAGAACAAAATCATGAACTTTGCAGCAACCTGGATGGAACTAGAGTCAATAATACTGAATGACCTCTCACAGAAACAAAGATCTGAATATCACATGTTCTCACTCATATAGCGGACCTTGAACATACACCGTAATGCTATTAAAAAAAGACTGACAGTGGTGGGAAACTATGGGGAGGGAGGGGAAGGGAGGTGGGATTAATGGTAGTCAATACCTGTCTGGGGATGGGGAGACACCCCGTATCAACAAGGGTGCCTGAACGAAGCATATTTGTATACCTAACCCTAAACTGTACCCCATAATATCAAAATAAAAAATATTGATATAAAAAAAGAGAACATAAAATATAATTGAAAAAAAGTTTCTCCTTATTTTTTTAAATGTTATTTTTAAAGATTGAATCATTTGATTTTATTATTCTCCATTTTTTTGGTTTTTTAAACATGTTAAATCTAACTATTATTAAAATAATGAACTAGGTAGAGTATTAATCAATACTCAGGTGAGAAAATAATGAAGCTCATTTTAAGAAAATGCATTTAATGTAATTACATGATGAGTTAACTTGCAAATTATCTTTCAAAAACTGGAATGATTTTCTACCTATATACGTAATCTCTTCTTTACCTATATATCTGTCTATATACTCACTATATACTGTAGACTCTATTTTCTGAAGAAATGTTATAGATACTGAGATAGGAAGATGAGAAAAATGCAATGGAAATTACCTGAGGCATTGCTAACACTACAAAATCTCCTGTTAAAATGTTGCCTGGAGACAGGCCAGGTCTTAGTCATCATGCTTCAAGAATTATAGAATTTCTGTCAAATAATTTCAACCAAAACAGTGTCAGGCTTCAAGCCATATTATGGAAAAGAGATGGAGAGAAGTTAGTTTATTCTCTCTGAATGAGACAAGAGTTCACTGTGATCTCACTGAGGTTTATAAAGTTATATCTGACTTGATGACCATCCAAGCAAACATCTTTCACACAAAAAATAGATATACACTGACATCCCCTACAATCTTGAAATTAGGACTTTGGAAGCAAAAATTTCATTTATATAAAAAGAAATAGTAAATGTTTCACTCTAAACACCTTCAAATGAGGACATAAAGACATGTTGAGATGAAACTGTTAAAGTAGAATTTGCAGAGTAGAGCAGGAGATTAAAGAAGAATAACTATTGGAAAGTATCAGTATGGGGGATGACTTTTTGCTTAGTCATGGGATATCAGGACTGGCATGAATCTGTCTGCATCACCTAACTTATTGTATATTTACTTTTATTGAGCAGTAATGTCACTGTGAACTTCTCTATACCAAACCTCTTCTTTTCTATTTAGAAGACGCTTAGTGTGTATTTATTGATCAATGAATAATACATTTAGCTTTAAGTTTATTAATAAATTATATTCAGCATTCAAATTTGAGTGGAATTTCTAAAAATTCCTAAATTAAGATGTTCCAATGAGTATCATTCTAATAGAAAGATTAGTAATGCTTTTTTATAGTGTTCATAGAGATTTCTGCCATATTGATTTTATTGAACCAGCTACAACCTTGCAAAATCATCAGGGTAGATATTTTGAATTTTATTACCAGAAAAATAAATTTGAGGTAAAAATAAAGCTTCCTCAATTTACATAACTAGTAAAGGGCTAGTAGAAGCTTGGAAATGAAGAGAAAATAGAACAGTACATACTGATAATTAGTCTATAAACAGTGGTTTTAGTGCTCAAAATCTACAGAACAACCAGTCCTAATAGTGATTGATGAAAGACATCCTGAACAGAATCCATTTTAATATAGAGAGAATATAGGCAATTTTGGTTTAATATTTATTTATTTTGATATCTTATGGTATCAATTCTTTCTATTCATGAACATGAGCTATTTTTCCAGTTATTTCGTTCACTCAATCGATTTTTGGTACAGTTTTTTAGTAGTTACATGTCTCATGCAGTTTACACATTGATTTTTAACCAAAAAGTTTATACTTTTGTAAATGTTGAAATTGATATGGCTTTACAAGTTGCATTTTTCAACTTTTTGACTGTAGTGTGTGTGTGTGTGTGTGTGTGTGTGTGTGTGTGTGTGTGTGTGTGTAGATATGTAATTGACTAGCGTATAGTAAACTTATGTCCATGCAGATTTAGAGATCTTTTAATATTAAAATATCTTTGTATTTCTTAGATAAGTTAAGTCTTGTTTTTAATTCTCTATTGAGTTTGGGCTTTTTATATTTTTAGAAGGTGGTTTTGTTTCTTTTCTCAAATTTAAATTTTTCCGTTCTTCTGCCATCCCTCACTAGTTTTGTGATTAAAATATGCTAAATATACTACTCACATGGAATGAGCTAGTTAACATTTCTTCCTTCTCTGCAACATTTCTTATGTTCAGTATATTATAGTGTTCAATTTAATTCACTTATTAATCTATCTAAGATACATAGGACTGTTTTTTAAATGACTTCAACTTCTAAGATTATTTGTGACTTCTATATCTTCTTGAGTTTGTTTCAGTAGTTGTAAACTTTTTATTTTATTTTATTTATTTATTTTTTTGAGTTGGAGTCTCACTCAGTCCCCCAGGCTGGAGTTCAGTGGCTGCTCCCGGCCACCACAGCCTCAACCTGCTGGGCTCCGGCGATCCTTCCGCCTCAGCCTTCCAAGTAGCCAGAATTACAGGCATGCGCTACCATGCCCGGCTGATTTTTTGATTTATTGTAGAGATGAGGTCTCGCTGCCCAGGCGGGTCTCGAACCCTCGGGCTCAGGCAATCCACTCACCTCAGCCTCCCAAAGGCGCAAGATTACAGGCTGAGCCACCGAGCCCAGCTAGCTTTTGATTTTATGAGCAGTAAATTTGGCATGACCATTTTGTGACTTTAAAACTGTTTTACTTGCTATAACAGCCCTCGTAATGCTGGAATCTCTCTCTCTCTCTCTCTCTCTCTCTATCTATCTATCTTTCTATTTTGCCAAAAATTTGTTTATAACATTAGGCATATAAAAGAACTAGCTTTTGTAACTATGGATTCTTCATTTTCTCCTTCATACGTTGTAGAAGGAAGAACTACTGTTGCTCTTTTTCGATCTTTTTTAACTGGACGATTAATTCATTTATTTTTACCTTTTTTATTTTCTAATGCAATTATTTAGGTTTTAAATTGCCCTTAGGTTACTCCTTTTGCTGTACCCTTAAAGTTTTTGTAGGTACTGTTACTTTATTATTCATTTCTGCATGTTTAAAAAAGTATTGATTTCTTTTTGGACATATGAATTAGATATACATTTTATTTCCAAATTCCAAATATATAAGAATTTTAAATATTTATCAATATTATTTTCAAATAAATTACAGAAGATTTTCTATATGATGCTAATTTTCAAAAAAGTTATTAAGAATCAATTTATATATTAGGATGTGGTCAATGTAAGTCTTCACTGTGCTTGTGTCAGTCAGCTTTTGCTGTAATAACAAATATTCCCAATTATCCCTGGCTTGCAAAAGCAACAAAACCTATATATAATGGACAGAAACAAAGACTGGGCATTAGCTCTGGTTGTGTTCAGTTCTGTTGGGTTCAACTGAGCTCTATATGTCTTCTTGTTTCTGATCCTATGATAAAGGAGCAGCACCTGTCTCAGAAACATTGACCTTGTAGAAAAGAGGACAAACACCTGACATTAAACCAAACCACATAAGCAAATTATTGTTATTTCTTGGTTGCATTTCACCTGTGTTGTTTACATTCTCTTGGATAAGCCATGTCATTTGACCAATCTTGACATAGACCACACATATCCAATCTACCTTCAGGCATGACACAGTTGGGAATAATATTATCCTGACAAAAAAAGGAGACATGTAATTGGGAATAATAATAAAATCTACTTGGTTGAAAAGAATGTGTATTCTAATTTTTTGAAGAATTGGTATGTGTTCATTAGACCATGTTTTTAATTGTGTTGTTAAGATTTTTGTGTCTTTATGAATCTGTTTACTTGACATAACAGTAACTAAAGAAAAATCTATCAAGAAGATAAGATATATATACTTGATAAAATGGCCTCATTTGTATAAAATAAAAATTACTAGACTTATGGAAGAATTAAATAAATCGATCATTTTAATGGGACTTTTCAAAACATTTCCCTGACTCTTGCTAAAAAAAGAAATAAAATCTTGTCTTGCTGGCTGGGTAAGCTTGAGCAGTTTATTTTTCTGTACATTTTTGAAAGTATTTTTTATCTTTTTATGGCAAATAAATGAAGAATAAAGAGAATATCTAATTTCTGAGCCTACTATATAGTTTAGCTGTTCAGACTGTTTTCTATCAAGTGCTTTAGCTACAAAAAGGCAAATTATTTTTAAAGTTCAAAATATTTAATGTTTTATGTTTAGAAAGGATTAATGAGTCTTAAATTGTTGTCAACATGGTTTTTTGTTTGTGTGTTTCATTATGTTATCACTTTCAGCACACTGACATGCAAAGTAGATTCTCTCCCAAAGACCAGAATTCTCTTTCAAAGACTGAATAAAAATGAATAAAAGGAAGTTAGAAGAAACTTAGCTTAGGCTTATAATAAAGCCCAGAATTGCAAAGTTTAGGCTACATAAATGATAAGCTCATGTACAAATCAAAAGATATTTGGTAGCTTGGCAAAAAGATCCTTGACTGAATGGGTTGGTATTACCTACTCAGATTACTTCTGGAGACAACTTTGACCTTAAGGAAGTTGTGTGGTAGCTGGTGGCAGTTGAAATTTACAATGCAAAGCAATGTTACTCAAAAAGAAAAAAAAATTCTATGGATCGTGTGTGTGTGTGTGTGTGTGTGTGTGTGTGTGTATGAGTGTGAATAGTTTTGTGTGCTCCAATTGAGATAAATTAGCCTGTTGTTCCATTATAGTTTTGTGATTGACACTCAATGGAATTTTCTCAATCAGGTCCTCCAGGAAACTTTAATTTTGGGATATTTTTGTTATAAAATGTATTTTGAATATTTGGTAAAGGGTAGAGCATACTTATAGATGAGACTTTGCCTGGCCCTAGTGAACTGTGCAGTTTCTTTGTTGATATGGTCCACGTTAGAAACGAAGTAACTTCTCTGGGTACTTTACTGAACTTTTGGCAAAACATCTTCAACAATGTAAAAAAATGTAAATTTCAATTTAGCATTTACTGCCTCCTCAGGCATGATCAGAGCAGATTCCCTGTATCAATCTGAATTATCCACAATTGGTCATATCCTGAACCATAAGACTCAAAACACATCCAGTATATATATATATATTTAAATTCATCCGGGTCATTTCTTAGATACTGTTTTCCCTCAAATTATCTATTGACAATAAAGCAATTATCCACTTCCTAATTTATTCTATCAGATCAAGAATATGTTTATCTAATTAGTCATTTAACAAATTATATCACAAACACTTACTGTGTGCCAGAGACTATGCGGGGCACAAGAGATACATCTTGTGCAAAATAGTCATCACTCCTGTTCTCACAGAGTTCTTTGAATATGTTTTTGTTCTTTTGCAAGTTTGAAGTTAAAAGTTAGTTCCATCTTGACTCCCACATTTATCCCTTAAGTGTCTATTGTTTTTTCACAAGAAATGTCCCTGAAAATGTTACAGGATAATTTTTCTTTGTTCATGGCTCAGAGGTACCTTAAATGAGGGTTTAATCACAGATAGCACTTCAACTGCTGATCACGCGTTTTGGCTGGTGGGATTCAACTCTACCCACTTGGAAACTTTGAGGGTCAGTTCTTGCTTGGAAAGCACATAAAATTGCACAAACTAGTGAATGGTGCTCAGTAAATTTCTCCCTCAAATAAATGGTATTCTTAGTCTTCTGTTTCTATAGCCCCAGCAGGTGAAAATAAGAGATCAGCTTTTAACATACTTTCATTCGTTTATATGCTAGAGTACGTGGACTGCCAAGGGTGTACTGGGTCATGACAGATACAGACACAAAGTCACATTGTAAACATCGGACAACTTCCTGGAAAATAGGTTTTATTGAGTAATAAATAATTTGGCATTTATTTTTTACATAAAAGCAAATAGATTTATGTGTATGTTGTCAAGTAAGTGAAAATTTCACATGAACTTTAGCAAAATAATAATTGTTAATACTTAAAAATATTGTCTAGGTGCCAAGCACCACGCTAAATATTGTGCATGGATTGCCTTGTGTTATTATTCTAATCATGAGGTAGGTATCTTTTTCAGATGAAGAAACTAAGACAAAAATGTCAAAGAAATTGCCCAAAGTGATAACATAGTAAATGCTTGGGCCAGAATTTGAAACTAGATAATCTGAATTCAGAACCTATACTCAACTAAGATGTATAATAAAATACTAAACTCTGAAGAGATGGCTGATGGCTCAGGGCCAGTGTTGCTATTTGCTTTCTTCTATCAAAAAGAGACGCTCTGTGGAAAAGCTTGAGAAATATCAGGACACAAAACATTGTTTTACATGACACCGACATCACTGCTTTCCCAAACCAGAACTCAGCAGCTCAACAAAGTCAGTTAGTCACTATCTCGACTCCAATTCATCTTTCACTGGCTGCTGGCACACAATTTCAGGGCATGCCACTTTGTGACATCATTCCTCACATAAAGAAAAGAGAGTTGCTGTCTTGTCTGCTGTTGCTAAACTTAAATCCTAAATCCTCTCACCTGTCCTTTCCGTAATCTCCTCTAATCAGGCAGTTTGTCACTCAACAGTTTCATCTCTTTCTCCATCCAGGCAAAACTTTCCTCTTGCTCTTGCCTGCTCCTGTGAACTTCTGACTTTCAATGAGCTCACTCCATTTTTAACAGATTAGCATTATTTTTATTCTGACCAAATGCACCTAAGAATATGTGCACAGCAAAATCTCACTTTGCAATCTTAGGAAAATATAAAACTTTTCCAAAGACTGATCTTCTTTCTCTTCAAACCCAAACCATTTTCCATGAGAGGAGATCCCATTTTCAAAATATGTTTAAACCAGTTTAGCTCATCTCATCTTGAAATTGTGATTTATCTTGGGAGTTAGGTATGGATGATAAACCCTAGTAAAACTATAAAGTTTTTGTAAGCACTGGATCAATAGAAAATGCATTTATGAAGGTTTGGGTTTGTTTTCACAAGCTAGGAATGGTGAAAACCCTGATTTATGAGCTAAGGATTAGAATGAGTTATGGGTAGTAGGAAAGACAATGTTAGACCTTTTCTTTTTCCTTTTTTATAAAATGAGTCATCTTTAAAACCAAAGCAAACAAAAGCTTTAGACGAAGAGTTGCACCTGAGTTAAAAGACTGAAGTTATCTCATACTCTTTCTAATTGTATCACACAATATTTTGATTCTTAATATGAGATTAGAGCGGTGAATAATGTTAATTTCAGTGCTCCAGATAAATTACAGTTAGGTTAGTGAAAATTAAAAAGAAACAATTGTGTGATATTAGAGAGGATAGTGATATCAATGGCAAAGGTTTAAGAAAATCAATTAAGAAAATAAATTTATTGTAGAAGTGGAAATAATATTTAGTGATTAAAATATTTGCTTTTGAGTATTTTTAAATTCTTAACATAGATACTGCAATTATTATGCCAAAAATTCCTCCGTATAACCAATTAACTGTAAACCTACTCTGCCTTTTTTTACTTGTACTTGTAGTGAAAATATTAAGGACATATATCCAGCAAAACCAACTATAATGTATCACTTCTTAGGTTTCTAAATACAAAGTATAAAAAAGTCCTTGATGCACATACTATTAGAATCTCATTATGCCATGTTAGGAAAAAGATAGGATCATGGAAAGCCCTTCCAAATTCTATTTTCTGACAATACTTTTATTAGACTTTTTGAAAGTAAACTAGATTTCTTATTAGGTAATAAAAAAGCAAGTAAAACTTATTTCAAGGAGCATTTTCCTAGTCTGCAGGAAACTTCTGAGACCTAGTTCATCTAATCAATAGATGTACATGTATACTGCATAATCAATATTTATGCAAAGTGAAACAAAGTCATACAGTTTTGGGAAACAACCACCCATCAGATTTTTGTCTGGTTTCTAAGAAAGTTATCATCTCCCAGCCCCTACAACTGGAGTCGCCCCCATTTCTAATACACCACGGCATTTTATTATAAAGCTGACAATAAATGATGATATACTGTTGATGTGTTGCTTCACAAAGCATATAATATTCACAAAAGGGAAACAGTGTTTTTCTCAGATTACAGGCGGAGTGTGTGAGTATATTCTGTCCCTCCCAGTGTTACTAATTTTCTTTTCTGGTTATGATTTTCCACAGGACAGTGCCAAAATATTGTTCTACATTGTTTACACTATGATTAAATACAGTTCATCTAAGGTAAAAGAGGAACAGGCCAGGACATCAAAGCACCAGCAGGCAACTTGGTATAAAATGCAAAAACCACGCAGGATTTGGAGTACTTGCCTCCGGTTTGTGCTGGTAAATAGCCTCTGACAAAAAAAGTTCCTTCCTAGATCTCAGTTTTCTCACCATTTCCATGAGGAAAATAAGAATCATCACTCTTAATTCTTGAGAGTTCCTTTAAGCATATAAGGGCATGATGTGACTACATCTTGTATATATCTTTAGTTGCTTATTTCTATTTATCAGAGTATCACAAAATGGGTTTTCCTGTGGTTCCTGTTGTTTCTCAAATTGCCATCAAGCAAACTCTGAATTGTATTTATGAAGAGTGCCCCTTTTCTCACCAAACTTTAGTTATTCTTGCCTTGATCTCTGACTCTCTAGAGTTGACTTCTATTTTTCTCTACTTCTACTCAATTCTCTCCTCTTATTCTTCTCCTTGATCTGATTCTATTTGATTTAGTCATATAGTAACTCCTTTATCCACAATGGACATAATTTCAAGATCTCAGTGGCTGTGTAAAACTTGATAACACTGAATCCTATGCAATATGATGTCTTTTCCATACATACATAACTATGATAAAGTTTAATTTATAAATTAGGAGCAGTGAGATATTTACAATAATAACTAGTAATAAAATAGAACATTATAATGATATGCTGTAATAGAAGTTATATGAATATGGTTTTTCTCTCATATCTTCTACGTACTCACCTTTCTTTTCCTCATAATGATGTGAGATGATGCAATGTCTATGTGATGAGATAAATGAATTGTGTGATAATGTCATGTGTGTGGAAAATTTCAAAAATAATTAATTCATAAATTTTAAATTGTGTGCCTTTCTGAGTTGCAAAATGAAATTTCATACTGGCCTGCTCTGTCCTGCCTGGGTTGTCCTTCATTTCTTAGTCATCTTGACGATCAGATCAAGTTCACAGTATCGCAGTGCTGCTTTTCAAGGAACTACTATTTTATTTACTAATGGCTCCAAAATACAAGTATATTGGTGTCATATTTTCAGATTAGGGTTGATCACAGTTAAGTGAAATGGTGAATAACTGAACCCTCCAAAAGCAAAATTACAAATAAGGTGGAACTACTATAATGTTTTCCCATTTAACAAAATTCTCATATAAAACAGCGGCTTGAATTGAACACTTAAAAATTGTGAAGATAATTCATTGGCCTCACAAAGAAGTGTTTACCGTAGTTCAAAAATCAGAGCCATCACCTTCCCTCCTTGGTCTTGGCAGCCCTTTCTTTGCAAAATGAAGTCCTGGTACTCTTAGAACTGAATTCTTGACTGGTATTCAGTTGTTGAATTAAAACATCTATGTAATCCTACTCCAACCCCGTGTTCTTCTGTAGGAGTTAAGTGACATCTGTTTGATGTCTATTTCAATCTATTTTGGTTGAAGTAACTATCTTTCCTGATTATGTTTAAGGAACTGAAAGATGAGACTGAAACAAGCTATAAACTGCCAGATTACTTAATGCTGTGTCTACACTAATTATATACATGTAATATCAGTCTCTTCGGATCAAAGGATGTCTGCAGTCCCAGTGTGATCTACCTCATGTGGAAATGTAGACCTGTTCAAAAGCCAGGGTGCTCCACAGAATCACTCTTTCATTCGTCTGAGTTGTCAAACTTCCAATTTAAAGCATTAAGTCTATTTGATGCTCCTCTCTTTTTAAAACTGTTTCCAGTATATAGCTTGTTACTGATGATGTATTCTTTGAACAGAATCCAGGCAAGAATTCTCCAGAGAATTCAAGGTCAATATTGATATGTCCAAATGGTGAGTTTCACTACTCCAAAAGAAATAAGATCTGAGATTTTTGTGACTATCTTAGTGTTGTATTAAAACTGTAAAGTACGTAGATACAACTTATGAACATCAGAAAACTAAACAACAAGCCAAATTTGATAGCTGAATAAATGTGCCTAGTGTTACATTACACTGAATATTGAAAATTATTCTTGCAATGCACTGCAGATTTGAAGGTTTACTTGCCTAAAGTGAGCATTTGAGATCACAGTTATGCAAGCAGAAGTAACAATCTTACAGGCTGATCAGCCAACCTCTGGATTGTGTTAATCAATCTTCAAAAATCAGTGTTGAAACACACCCATGCATAAATCATATTTGATCAAAGCATAACGTTAATACTGAGCCACATGGCCAGGGATGAAAAACATAGTATGAACCAGAAACTTTGAGCCAGGTAAAAAGAGACTAAAACTTACACTTATACATCTTTTTTACTAAAATTTATTGCTAATAGTGGAACCTACCTCATGGCACAATCAAAAATCACAAAATGATAACATTTATTTACTCTAAACAGTGCTCTGCATATGTCAGCTTAATGATATTAAAAAATAGTGTCAAGTGCAGAATTTTGCCCTAAATAAAATGTAATGAAGAAAGCCAATCTATTATTATTGTTGTTGTTATTGTTGTGGTTATTATTATTATTATTTTGAGGATACCAGGATTTATTGAAAGGATAGAAAAGCTCCCACAGTGAAAGGAGACCGAAGGGGATTGCCCTATTATTATTATTGTTATTATTATCATTTAGAGATGGAATTTCACTCTGTTACCTAGGCTGAAGTGCAGTGGTGTGATCATGGGATTACAGGCATGAGCCAACACCCCTGCCCTCAATCTGTTTTATAATAAATTCAAGCAAGAAATGTTGTGGAGGAGAACCACTTGAGACAGAGACATAGACAGTTACACATAACCTCCATAGTCTTGAAGAAATCTCAAACATCCCTCTTTTTGGGAAGTTCTTAACCCTGTCCAGTGTAGTTTTCAAACCACAGCATTAGAATTTTTTGATATTAATAACACCTCAGGAGCATGTATTGTTGTCTCAGAAAAAGTGGAGCCTGAGTGACATATGTGATTTGCCGAAGTTCCAAATCCAAATCCAAACTGTATGCCCTTTTAAAATATATAACTTTTGTCTACAGGAGAAAATGGTAGCTACATGCCAATAAAATAGAGCTTTCTACAAGGGAGAAGTTAGCATAAATGACTGTTGAACAGCCAAACATAATCAATTTGGTGTAATGATTACAGAAACATCTGTGAATGCTTTTGGACAATCAGAAAAATGTTGACAATCAAGATCTTATAAACAACTCATAAGAAAACAAACATCAAAATCATTTAAAGTGGAGAAAGGTGACTTTTCTGAGTTGGATAACGTCAAAGTATGAAAAATATAAACATTTTTTAACTTAAGAGTATAATTTCTAAGTGTAGCTCTGATCAGTTTCACTGGTTTTATGATGAACGTGGACATTTCTGCTTGTTGCTGGTGAATCTATCATTTAGTGATTAGCCATACACCCATATAACTTTCAGTTAATGAGCATTTTAGGGCCATCACTTTGTGGGAAGAAAAAAAATTTAGTATCTTTAATTGGTTGCGTATTTATATGGAAAATCCAATATAAGGGGCGAATTTCATAACTTTATTCTGGTGTCCCTCCCTCTTTCTATTTTATTTTTTCTGGAGTAGTATTTTGGCTTGAAGAAGTAAAGAAAATCAATCTGTTTGGGAGGCAGATATCCTGAAGATTAATTATATGCATAATTTAAGGACACAACAACCTGTGTAGAGGAAATAAAAAGTGAATCCAGAACTCCTGATACTTCACTTTTCATCTTGCAGGCGCTTTATACCAACACGCACCTGTGAAGTTGTGAGCAAAACTAGCTAAAATATGTATGATTATTTGAACTCTTTGGTTGTGATGTACTTGTTAAATACCAAATAATTATATTTAGGTTTATTTTCTCAGCAAGATTGGGTTAGTAAACATTAATTTAGTGGATCAGTATAAATTCAATTATTCAACACATGTTTATAAAAACCCTATTACGCACAGGCACTCAGGCAGTAGTTTAAGGAACAAGAAAGAAGGACAATTTCTTCCTTCCCCAAGAGCAATGGCTTTGGGTGGGGACAGACACCACAATATAATAAATATTAAAAATTATGACTAAAAAAGCTATTTTGGGATAATGATTTGTCTATCTTTCCCTGAGTTTTTCTTTTTTGTCTTATTTAAAGCAGATTGCCAAGCAAAAGGGGCAGGTGATTACTGGAGTTTTAAAAAGGAACCAAGTTTCTAGCTAATACCATGGGTGCCAAAAAATGTGCACATATTTTAAGAGATGCTATCTATGTATTGCTTTTCAAAGTTGAATTAAATTATGGTAACAATGTGTAGTGTGGCATTCATTCAACTGTGCTTCTGCCATCTTCTTTGTCTACCCTACCCATCTCATGGTGATGCTGGCATTCATTTGATTAATGCTACTTTTTGAGCAAATGTCATACTTAAAATATGCATTTTTTGGCACCCCCTGTAGTTACACTTTCAGGAAGGACCCCAAGTGGTGGTGAGAGCTGAGAGGGAAAAACTGTGTGGTGATGTTAGGGAGGTTGGACTCTAATTTCCCCGAGTTTCTCCAGGCTTTTACTGTGGTAAAGAAAACACAGCCAGGACAAGCATAAGAGGGAAAAGAATGTCACCTGACATGAGGAATGTCCTTAATGTACTGTCCTATGTATGACCTCAGGAATTATCCAGGGCTCTTGAGGCAGAAAATGTCAAGTGTCACTAAGGGTTGAAGCTATCATCATCCAGGCAGGAGAGATGTGAAAGGTCAGAATTAAATTAACACAGAAGAAAGCAAATGTGGTGTGTCTTTGACATCTGAGACCGAAATGCATATCTGTAAGACAGAAGACTGTTTTCATTGTATGTTCTATGAAAAAAAAAGAAATGTAAATAACCAAATCAAGGAAGTGTCTCTGTGTAGCTGGTGACTAATCTGAGAGCTAGATGCATCAAGAGTTACATGGAGTACACCATCCAGGCAGATATTAGACTTATGGGGCAAAACTCATCGCTTCTCCCACCAGATGACAACATTTTGACCACATGATTGATGTGATGACATTATTTAATCATGCATCGCCATTTCTGTAAGATAAAAGTCACACTTCTGTGCTGGACATATAGGACACCTAAGACTTTACTTCCTGTGAAGGTTAATTTGTTTCTGTCAATTTGACTGGATTAAGGGATGCCCAGATAGCTGATAAAGCATTATTTCTTGTGTGTCTGAAAGGGTGTTTCTGGAAGATATTAGCATTTGAATTAGTGGATTGAGGAAAGAAAATCTCTCCTCACCTATGTGGGCAGGTGTCCTCCAAACCATTGAGGGTATGTATGTAAAATAATTGGCAGAGAAAGAGTGAATCCATTCTCTCTTCTGTAGGAGGGACATGCAGCTTTCATTACTCATACATCATAGTTCTAGGTTCTTGGGCCTTTTGACTTATATCAGCAGCCCCAATGATTCTCAGGTCTTTGATCTTGGGCTGAGAGCTATGCCATTAGTTCCCCTGGTTTCTCAGGCCTTCAAATCCATGGAGAAAAAAATACAGAACCAGGATTCCGGGCTGTCTAGCTCATGGGCAGCAGACCATGAAACTTCTCAGCCTTCTTAATTAAGTGAACCAATTCCCATAATTCACTCCCATTTATACCTTTCTATAGCTATCTTGTTGGTCCAGTTTCATTGGAGAAGCCTGATTAATACATCCCCCACCTACTTCTTTGTGCTTATATATAACCTCTGCTCATACTACATTGAATTTTCACCGAGATGTTTGTGGGTCCCCAAACACATCACATTCTTTCCCCTTTTAAGCTATTGCATGCTAAGATTATCTCAGTTTCAATTATCTTATCAAATTTCTACCTATGAGGGGACATCCCCCCCAAAATGGAATTTAGCTATCAAAAATTCTATATTTAATCTCACATTTTTAAACTTCAGTCAACTTCAAAGTACTCTCTGTTTGATGCAATATACCTATTGAGACACCTTTTCCACTGCTGAAAATAGATTTTGAACTCGTCATTTTTGATGCCTTTTAGTGCATCTGCCATTTTGCGTCTACTCTTCCACATTGGCAAAATGTTTCCCTTCAAGGCCTTTATTCATCCGGGGAAACAAAAATAAAATGTCTCTTGAAATGAGATCTGGTGAATAGGGAACGTGCGGTATGGGGCTCATGCTGTTTTGTCAAAACTGCTAAAGACTCAGCGCAGTGTCAGCAGGTGGAAGAACCAATCACCTGTTTGTCACAACTTAGGATTTTTTCTTCTGTAAAATATGACACAACTTCTCAAAACTTCCAGATAAAAACTCAGGTTGACTGTTTGATCTGGAGGAACAGTTTGAGTGTACTACAATGGGCCTGCACTCCAAAAGATAATTCCCGGTTTTCTTGGGTCGCCCCTCATATTCTTCAAAATTGAGAAATATCATCTCTTTTTTTAAAGAGTGTCTTGAGCTTCCCAAGATTAACTGAGCAATCTGCTACTCTACCGTGGCATGGACTCCATGTTCGCATCCACTCCCAGTATCAGCATTGATGCGTCTCGGTATCTGCGTTCTTCAATGGCTTGTAAAGAGTTTGGGAGATGGGACATCTTTGTAATATGAGTCTAGCCCAGAGTCTGGCACTTTTTCTGAAAGTACTTAAATTTAATTTTGTCTGTTCTTAAGAACACCAGGAACAATGCTTACCCATAACCGATTACCTTGACTTTGCCCAACTTCTTAAAAATGACTCAACCTTTGATTCACTATGAGCCTGGTCCTGAGCCCAGGATGAATATGCAGCTTTCTCACTGCCTTAAAAACAAGAGATACTCTCTCCCCTTACCATTTCTGGAATTGTTTGTCTTCTGTTTGTTATGATTCCTGCAAGGATACCTGAATCCTCTTCATCTGTTCCTCAAAAAACTCTCCTTGGTATTCCAATATGTGCAGTGCGTTGTATGGAGTGGTTTGTACCCAGGAATGTTCTGGAGCCTGAGCACACAGCTCCCCTAAGCCAACTGTGCACATCTCATTTCTCCTCTACATTCACTGACTCTACTTTAGTAGTCTGAATTTGCCATGGCGGTGTTATTATGTCATGTAAATTAGCAAATGCCACAAATCACCAAGAGACAGAGATAGAGCTATATAAATACAAAAATATAGATAGAAAAATTGGAGGAGCATGAGAGATTCAAAGTTCAAAGAGATAGAAAACTTATTCAAAGTCATGTAAATATGATAGAGTCAAGATTTCACTACAGGTGAATCTATTACCTCCATATTATGCAGATTTTCTGTTATCTCCCCGCTAAGCACTTTAAATTTCCTTTTCCCACTCTCCTAACATTATGCCCCAAACTTGCATAATGCTAATTTGTCAGTAGTATTTCCAGAGTCAGGGTGGAAGCTCATATGGTTTACTGAACAGATAGATGATAGAAGGAATCACCTCAAAGGGCTGCTTTAGTGATTCTTTACTGATAACTACTAAGGAGAGGGTGAGCCATCATTCAGTAGTTATCTGGTATTTCGTACTGCTTGTCAAGCAACTCTGTGGACCTGCTTCCACTATGAAGTTGAATAAACTCCAATGTCTGGTAGGTGCCAAAAAAAAAGGTAGGGGTTGCTATTTTTAGACCCAGAATTTGCCTGACAATGAATTGTACTTGGAACATACAGCTATGGAGAAGCACAAAGTTTTCTAGGGTATAACCTAAGTCTCATTTTTATGTACCTTTTTACAAAAGAGAGTGTGCATGTTTGATTGACTGTATCGTATAGTTCATTTATCTTGAACATTGACCTGAAATACAACCACTTTGAATATGCCCCAAAGCCCAAGTGGTATTCATCAGCGTAGAGTGGCAGAAGAATCTGAGTGCCTGAAACTTTAAGGCTTGTAGCAGCTTTTCTTTTAAAGGGAAGCTTTTAAATGCTATGTGTGCTTCTAAATCAAGTCTTAAAACAATGACTTCAGGCAGGTGTCAAGGAAATGCTTTGCACTTTTAAACATTAGAAGATAGAGATTCTGAGGTAAGTTGACTCCTGATGTAAGTTAACTCGTGACTTATGAGCAGTAAAATTAGCCAAGTAACAAATGGATTTCCTCTGCTAGGCTTTGTGAAAACAACTTTCTACCACAGAAAATGAAGATTTTATCATAATCACTCAGAGGGACAGATTTGCAAAATCAGGACACACACCTAAACTTCTAAGTTTCCCAGGACTTTTCTCTAACCTCAAATATGAACATTTTCAACAAATTGTAAAAGGAGAAGGAAAGCTAAACTTTTTCATTTGAGTAAGTTAAATGAAAATTCTAAGCTAAGACATTAGCATGGCTCTATTTCTCTAGGAAGAACACAGTTTCTGAGGTCCTTCCTTACCTGAGAGATAGATATTGTGCCCATCCAGCTCCTCTCTAGAGAACTAAGGAAACTTACAAAGCATCTCCGTGTATTTAAATGAGAAAAAATCAACTACTCAGTAGACAAATCTTTTCTCATTTATTGTCAATATTCTCCCCTCCTATCTTCCCATGTTGACAGGTCCAAGTCACAGAAGGAAGGTTTAACATTACAGATACCCTTTCATCAGTTTAAAAATTGAGACGAGTCAATATTTATATCATGTTGCTGATCTTCAAAGTACATACCCTGTTTTCTGTTCTAATAAATAGCTGTCACTCTTTCCTCCATCAGAACTTAGCTGAGAGGGGGTTGGTATGCTCAGTGGTCCCTGTATTCCGGGAACTATCTAATATTTCAGGTCCTTCATGTGACAGCAGGTCGATTTCTTTCTCTCATTCCTTCATATTGGTTTCCAATGACAGACCTTATAAAACCATTTAGGTCTGCTTAAAGAAAAAAAAATCCATAAGTATGCTGGATTTATCTGTCTCCAGAAATGCATGAAGCCTAATATTTAATGAGAGAAGATAAGCAGTATGTGTATTATCAATTTTGCTATGTAATTTCCAGGGTTTATTTTTAGACTAAATTTACTATTTTCCTATTCCTTGCCAATGAAAGAAAATTAATAACACCAAACTGGAGAAAGAGGAAAGTCTTTTGTTCTTTAACCAGAGAGTTTATAACCACAGTGGTACATTTGTTCACGAACCTTCTTCACTCTGTGAGTACTCTCATTTAGCTCCTGGTTAAGTTTAATTGGGGTTTATTCAGGGCACAGCTCCTGGTAGACCCACAGTGACCACAGAGGAATTTTTAGATTTGTTCCATGTGTTTTATTGTTCTTAGGTTTTTATTGTTGTTGGTTCTTACCTTCGAAAATCACGGGCATGGTTCAGGAGCACAGAGGCAGCCAGAACAGAAATAAGCACTTTCCCTGCAAACCATCTGTCTTTTAAGCTGTATAAAGCCAACTTCAGAAGAGCCTGGTATTTATGCTTTTTAAAAATTAAACAAAGCGACAGAAGATATCTTGAAACACGTAGAAAATATTAAAAGCATCTAGCAGAGGATGGAGGAGCATTTATCTGCTATGCTGTGTTTATAGAAACTGTGTTGTTTATGGAGAAGGGGAAAGCCAGACCTAATTCTAGAAAATAGAAATATCTTGAAATTCTTGGAGGAATGTCTATTTTAAAAGTGTGCATTAAAGACTCTAAGTTCAAGAGCAAATGAGGGTAAGAACTCTGTGCTTGTCCCCAAGTTTACACAGCAATTTTGGAGACAAAATAAGACAAAGAAGATATCCATATTCTGGATGTACCCGCCGCCCTCATGCTAAGCAATAAAGATGTGAGTCATGCACACCCAATAGACTCATCCAGCAGGGGATGGGGGGTATTTATCTAAAATTCTGTGGTTATAGATATAACTCTTATCCGACTGTGTGGGAAGGGGGGAGGGGGCAAAAACAAACATAATTCCAGCTTAATTTGTTCTATTTCAATGATTTGATGATACCTTGTTGTTCTAGGGAAACATCTCAATGCAGTAACAAAATACCATGATATATTTACATGGACTGTTTGGCTAAAAGATGCTTAAATCTCAAGGCATGATTATCAAGACCAGATGAGCTCAAATGTTTTGACATCTGCAGACTTAAATAAGACAAAGGTGAAGAGAGTATGAGTGAAGCTCAGCCTCTGATGCCGTTTTAAATTCATCTCTGAGCTCAGAACCTGCTATGGTTTGTATGATGGTGTCCCCTCCAAAATTAATGTTGAAGTTGAGTCTTCAGTTGAAAAAATACTAAGAATTGTGGCCTTTGAACAAGTGAGAGTGATTAAGTCATGAGGGCTCTTATATGAAAACTCTTGCCCTTCTGCCATGTGAAGACATAGCATTGTTTTTTACCCAGAAGATGCAGCAAGAGGCCATCATGAAAATAGAGAGCAGCCCTAACCAGCCACTAATCTTCTGGCATCCATATCTCGGACTTCCAGCCTCCAGAACTATAAGAAATTAATTTATATTGATTGTGAATTGCCTAGTCTGTGATATTTTGTTATAGCAGGACCAATGGAGTAGGACAGTACTCCAAGCTGAAACAGTGAAGAAACATTTCCATGTGGCTGATGATTTAGTTCTTGCTATAGATTTGATGTTAGCAGGTATTTTTGAGCTCTACCTGGTTACAAATGACGGCTAAAGTCACTTCTTAAGTCTTATCAATAGTGCTGCCCAAACAACCAAGATGGAAAGAAAATTCTACAGATAGAAGAACAAACATTGAAAATCCTCAACTAGAAGTAGAGACATGCCCTAAAACCATCAATTATAAAAGATACATTAGTAATTATATTGATATATATTAATAAAGAATTATGCTATTGATCAGCAAATAGATTAATATCAGTCCTTTATCTCATTTTTTTAAGGACTTTATCTTGTAAAATATGACAATGTTCTTTATCCCACATGACACCAAAGAGCCAGTGAGAATTTTTTAATAGATCTTTCCACTGTTAAAAGATACTTTGTTTTGTTTTATTTTGGCATGGTGGATTAGCCATTATGAGATGAGTTTTTATTATTATAGTTCCTAAAGTATGAGAGGAAATGAAGTAAATGATTAATGGCAGACTAACTGAAAGCAAGATGGAATTATATGAAGCCATTGAAAAATAGATGGGAAATACAACCTTCCAAATGGAATTTGGTTCAGCTCCAAGGGAAACAGTCTTATCAAAGGTGTCACAGGGTTTTATTCATGATCCTAAGTACAGGGGCTCTTGGTATTCAATCTTAGCAACTGCACAATACCTTGAAGCAACAGGAAGCGTCTCAGCCTTGGCGTGTGATCCATCCTGTCTCAGAGGGAGCCCTCTTTGCTCCAGGTCTAGAATAATTTTTATACATCAACACTTCTTTATTTGACTTTCTAAAGTTGAAGTTCAGTTCCCTTCTATTTTGGAGATTTTCCTAAAGATCACCTGTACATACTTTAAATGAGCATAAATTTGTTCTTTTTTTTTTTTTTTTTTAAGCTGCTTAGAGTTTGGTGAATTGATTTTTGTCTCAGGATCAGGAGACCTAAATTCTCATTCTGTTTGGGGTTATTTTTACAGCATAAACAAAGGTGACTTCATTTAAAATGCAGCCTATGCTCATGTTAAGATGTCATTGTGTTGTTGTGAAGATCAGTTGGCAAATGTGTATGAGTATTTCCAGATGACAAAAAGGTCAACTAGTCAGCTTGATAAATAGAGCTCATAGCATGGTGTTCCATGTTCTTAAATATCTGAAGTTTTAAAATACTAAATAACTGTGAATTATTTTACTTTTAAGAGTACAAGTGAACATTGTCTTATATTGAAGCATAATAGATAACTGTCACCAGTTTGTAGAAGAAAACTGACATATAAATAGTGTATTTTCTTCACTGGTTCTATTACTATAATTATGACGACAGTGGATAGCATCAATTTTATCTAATGGTCCTAACTAATAATAATTGGGGAGAATTGCTCAATGTTCTACCTACACACATTCCCTTGAATCTTCAAAATATCAATATGAGGTAGATTTTACCATCATTTTATACAAATGCTGAGGCTGAAATCTCCGTAAAGTGCTTTGTCCAAGTGGCTCAACTAGGACTCAAACAGAACAGATTCTGGGGGTGTGGGAGGAGGTGTCCTTACCAGAAATACATTTCTGAAAGCCTCAAGAGTTTCTTTAGCTACAAATTCCCAAAGTAGCTCAAAGAATTTTGCAAGAACTGAGTTGCTATTTTTTTTAATGTCAGTTTATTACTGGGATAATTTTCTTCAGAGGAAAAACTAAAGATAGACTAGTATTTTTCCACCCTGACCTTCCTGCCCGCCTTTACCTTACTCCATTTCATTTGCGCTGCTCCTCGGGTAACAAAACAAATGGGATCCAGCTATACATCCTTTTTTAGGAGAAATTCACCAGGCCAGAGGGAAAGATAATTTAGAGGAATGAACGTGCTAGGGAGACAAGCCCAATGAAGTGGGAGACTAAGTAAGAAGGACGTAAACACCATGTTCACCATATAATGCCCACGAATGAACAGACTCCCCCAAAAGAACCAAGTGATAGACTAGCATTTCCAGAACAAACCCAGAATGTTCTAATCATATCTGTGAGAAGAAATTATATTTTGTGCTATATTTTCTTACTTTAATATATTTTTAAAGAAATAACTTTGCAGCGCTCACTCTGTTTTTATTTTACAAGAAGTTGATATATATTCTTTCTACCATTTCAACTCTTGTCAGTTTATGGGCGGTTTACTCAAGTCTGCCTGTTAGTCTCACTTCGCAGTACACTGCCTGAACTTCTCATGGGGGAAAAACCCCAGCTCAGAGTCAGATGCCTTCCAGAGAAAGGCTGACTAGACATTTTGTGTTGTTTGTATGTACCCAATGACTTATTGTTTTCAATAAAACCCTTGGTAACTAACACTGTGGCTTGGTAACTATGTTACCTTCTCTCCAAAGAGCCCTAGAGGCCACAGAGATCATTTTCAAAGTAAAACACTGAGCAGGGCACTGCTGTGGATCAGGGGAGCAAGACTTGGATGGTAGGGGAAAAAGGCTTACAAGAGACCAGGGAAAGGAAAGGGAAATCACAGGCAGCTGTCACTCCATGTCCCTTAAAGACACATTGTCTGGTGGTGAATATGAATACTTGACAAAGAGGAAATTCAACACTGAAGGGACAACCCTTAACTGCTATAACTCACAGCTTCCTGCATTTTTATAGAACTTTGTTATTGTACAGGTTGTTAAATTGATACCTTAATTACATGCATTGTGGCCAAGTTATTGCTGTCATGAGAAACATAAATCTGTTGTTTGGGTTTTTTTTTTTGACGTGCTCTCAACAAGAGCATTTTGTTGGGATAGTTTTGGATACAATTTTGATGTCAAAAGGAGACATGCAGCACAAAGATTTACTTTACCACTAAATAAGTACAACTCTTCTCTTCACTGCTGCTGATGAATGTGTTTTGCAAAAAAGAATAAAGTGTAATTTAATGTCAAATTTTGAATGAAATATATATTGCAGAATTTTTAAATGAAACTCCCTTTCTTGGCTAATTGAATAGTTAGTTCAAATTTATAGTCACTATTGCAAGATTGATGCAATTAGGACTTCTGGAAATTCATTAACATATATGGATTTGGGATTTAAAAATTACATATCTATTAAATCTATCAACTAAGTTAGATTTTGTTCTTTGGAGTAAATGGATCTTTTATTATTTTTCTACCACACAATTGCAAGGTTTGATTTCCTTTGTGCTAAACCACAACTAATTTGTCCCATAATTTTACTCTCAGCACCTATCATCTGTCTTACCTATCATAACTCTTCTCCTATGACTTTAATTTTTAAGTCACCATTCTTTAACAATCATGTACATGAGACTACTTGCAACCATTGTACATTATAGATAGAATGCATTCTATCTTCTGCTAAAGTACTTTAAAGTAATAAAAATAAGTATAACCTTATATGTTGTATATTGCATTCAGTTTGCAGTTCCACATTTATTCTATAATGTTGGAGCTGTATGGGAACTGTATGATGTAGAAACAAGAGCTTAAATGTGGAAACTCACAAAAATTAGGTTTAAAATTGTTTGGTTAAAGACATATTTAGTACACTCTCATTCAGACATGTCTCAGAATATCCTAAATATTTATTTACATAAACTGATCATTATGCCCCTCATCAGAACTGAAAACTTAACTAGGTGTTCTTAACCTGAGCTATAACACAGTTAAAGTGATAACTATAACTATTTCTGGAAGGATAAGCTAGAAAATTATATTGATGAGGCAAAATGAATGATGGGCACTAGGGTGGGAAAGAAACTTTTTGTTGAATACTTTGTTATACCCACAAATTTTGAATCATACGAATGCATCATCTAGTTATAAATTAAAACTTTTAAATTGAGGGTTATTGGTAACATTTAGAATATTTTTAAATATTTTCATTATGTATTTTGGTAGGAAAGTTTATCAGAGTTAAAGTTTTCATTATATTTAAAATTGTATTAACTTTGACTTGTGTCTTAGCAGAAGTATAGTAAGAATATTCCTTATTTGGAAAAAAATAGTACCTGACGTTAGTGTAAAATATAGACCCAATGTACAATATGATAACTACTAACTTCATGTGATTGAACACCTGAAATGTGACTAGTCTCACTTGAAATATGTTGGCAGTATAAAATACACATTGTATTTCAAAGGTTTGTACAAAAAAAGGAATGCAGAATATCATATGAATAACATATATGCTGATTACATATTTAAATGATATGTTGGGTTAGATTATATATATTAATAAAACTATTTTTGCATGCTTCTTTTTATTTTTTAGTGTAGCTAATAGAAAATTTAAAATTATGTGTGTATTTTCCATTCACGGCTCATTTCATTTTTCTAAAGTGCTAGTCTAGACACTGGGTCAACAAATGATGACTTGTGGGCCAAATCCAATCCACTACCTCTTTTTGTAAATAAAATTTTATTGAAAAACAGCCACATTGATTTATTTACATATTATATGTATGGCTTTATTTAGATATTGTACATGGCAGTGTTGAGTAGTTTACACATATGACTTGCAAAGCCTAAAGTATTTACTACCATGCTTTTTCTAGAAAGCATGTGTGGATCTTTGGTCTAGATATTAGGTTTCCAAAGGTAACATTATTTGCAGACAGTTTACAGTTCATGCTTATTTTTCCTAAATGGCTTGAAAAACGCAAAACATATAGAGAAAATACATTGGGGGTAAGATTGTGTTACACAGTCTAAATTCTCTTCAAAAATTATTTTCACTTTCTAATGTTAAAATAGGAAACTAATGTAGATGAGCTATAAAACAGTGGATTGGTGAGTAAATATTCAACAACTTCCATTGGAAAGTTCTTTAAAAAATCAGATGAATAAAACATGACTTTTTAAAAACTACGATCTCTGTTATATTCTATAGTATTTACTATGGTTTGAATGCTTTCCCCCCTCTCAAAACTCATGTTGAAAGTTGATCCCCAAGGTTGGACATGAGTCTTAGTGGGAGGTGTCTGGGTCAGGATTGCAGATCCTTCATGAACATATTAATGCCCTCCTGGAGAAAGGGGGTGAGAAAACACTGGCTCTATTAGTTCCCTGGAGAGCTGCTTGTTAAAAAGAGCTTGACACCTCCCTTTTCTCTCTCTTGCTTCCTCTTTCACCATGCAGTCTCTACCATCTTGTTCTCCTTCACTTTCTTCCATGAGTGGAAGCTCCCTGAAGTCCTCCCCAAAAGCAGATGCTGGCACCATGCTTCTTGTAAAGCCAGTAGTGAGTCAAATAAACCTCTTTTCTTTATAAATTACTCAACCTCAGGTATTTCTTTACACCAATTACCAAATGAACTATGACAGTATTTAACAAAGAGTGTTTTACAGAATGCTAATCTCATTAACTGCCAGTAACTACTGCCCAAAATAATGTTTTATGATGAAAGAAGCTTAATTTTTCAGTCTAACAAAGTTTGAAGTTTAAAATTAATTTATATATTAATAGCCATTATAAAGTAAACTCATTTAGAATATGCTTTCTTAAATTTTTGTTTAGTTTGCAGTAATCATGAGATACTGTTATTTAGTATACAATGTACACATCTGTGATGGCTACTTTTATATGCCTACTTGGTGCCCTAATACTGGATTAAACATTATTCTGAATGTTGCTGTGGGAGTTATTTTGGATGAAACTAATATTTAAATCAGTGGGCCTTGAATAACTCAGATTACCTCCCATAATGAGGTTGGACCTCATCTAATCACTTGATAGCCCATTAGAACAATGACTGCCTTCCCCTGAGCAAAAAAGAAATATTTCCATAAACTGGCCTTCAAACTTGAACTGCAATATTGGCTGTTCCCTCACTTTCCAGTTGACAGTCTACACTGTCAGTTTCCAAAATCATATGAGCTAATTTTTTATGTTAGATAGATCTCTGTATATTTATTTCCTACAGGTTATGTTTCTCTAGAAAACCCTGACTAATTAGTACCTAAGACTTTAAGGTCTTCTTTTGGGTCTAAAACTGCCTTCTGGGGTATTTGTTGACTCAATCTATAAGTAAGTCTGCTTAGGCCTCAGAAGAGAAGTAGAGTGCTCTGTTCATGTAGAGTGCTCTGTTACATGAATAAAAGAAATCTGGCTCCAATAACAGAATGTCAATTTTATCTTGATTGCTATCTAGCACCATGATGCAGAAAGAATATTAACATACATGTATAAAAGACCTGTTATTTACTCAGAATTCTATATCCAAATGAAGAAATGAATACCAAGAATGGTGAAGAATCTGAAATTTTACCCTATTTTCAAGCTAATGAATTAATTGGTTGCAATTTGTGGATGCTGGCAGTGGATATGAGACTTCAGGGTCAGAAATAAAAGACTTTATTACTCAAAGCAAAGGCAGTCAAGTATCTACATTTTTGCCCATTGATTCTCTGAGCCCTAATTCCCACAGGATGACAAGCAGAGGAACAGAAGGCACTTTCAGTAGTATGCTTACAGGAGAAGAAAGTAAAGCTTAGAGAATTAAACTTTTATAATTGTATAAGCATACTTTCCATTTGCTCCAAATGGAGATGCCACCTCTATCTTTTAATACTTTTAGCTATGTACACTTTCTTGAAGAAATTGCCAGAACACAGGCATTCAATGTCTCTGTTCACAAAATGTGCTGAAATGGTAGATGCCCATGGATAATTATCTCACAACAAAATTATGTAAAAAATTATATTCATACATATCTACACACACATATACATACAATATATTTAATTTTATTGTTTGGTCAACTTAGAGTATCAGAAAAGTACATAACCACATCTCAATAGATTGATCACCTTTCTGAAATATATTTACTAATTTATATTGTACTAGTATACATTTATTTTTACTGAAGTTGGATCACAGGATTACTCATATAAAGGTAACTTCTGCTTGGTCTATATAGTCACTTTGAAGATAATTTTAATTCTCTGGAACCAGAATTATATAAAGACTTACTTATTAAGGTTTTCTTTTTTATTTGAATATGACATTAAGGAAAATCTTCTCTCTTGGATAACTGTTAGGTTTTCTTTAGCATGACAAGAACTCTTTAACCTTTTATCTTTCTCTTTTTTGTTTTTGTTGAATTTTTAAAAACTGTCATTCTTCTTACATATTTCAGTGTGATTCTAAAATTTTCTTATGAGCAAGCTAGTATTGGTAAGCCATATTTACCTATTGACTCAGTCATTAATGATGTATTGAGAACTATGTCCTGTCTATTGGGTATGAATGAATAAATCACAGTAGCTGTTTCTAAGATACTTTAAATCTAAAGTAGTTTTGTTCTACACTTCAAATTAAAAAGATAAATTGAAACTTACAAATGAAAGTAAATTGTAGGTAAGGCCAATATTTAAGTGTAAAATATGGAAGTATGAAAGTATTAGAAAAATAACAAAAAACTAATATTAGAAGTCAAGGATGGCCTTTCTGAACATCCCCAGACCAAAGCAAAAAAGATCACATAAGCAGTAATTATCATATACATACTAGTTTTTAATTCCTGGACAGCAAGGTTTATTTTTCCATGAGCACTTGCATCACTTTTACAGAAATCTCCTGTTTTATATTGTGTCTGTGGCAACTATCACAGGTTTACTTTGTCACTAGCAGTTGTTCATATGGAGTTTGGGGTTAAAGATGTTTATTAGAGAGCAACACCCATGTTAGGAAGGAGAAAAAGCAAGATTGGAGAGAGAAAGAAAAACTGCACAGGCCACACAAGTCTCAGACAACCAATGGGGATGTATTTTCCATTGGAATATCCCAAATGGGTGGAAATGTCTGAGTATTTACATCTCTACATCACTCAGTCACTAGATGAAGGTTGCTCTTGGTAGGGTATGTCATCAGTCAAGGTAGCTTCTGCAGCAGGGTAGACACTAAGGAGTTGGCAGCTGGGACATGATGGACAGCCAATCTTCCTGCATCAAGACAACATACCTCTCCTTGAAAGAGTATCTTCACAACTACCACAGGTTATTTGTTTGAGCTGCTTAGATTCACTTTCTCCCTCTCTCTCTCCCTTCCTCCCTCTCTCTCTCTCTCTGAATATGCGCGCACGCACGTACACACACACACACACGTGTGTGTGTGTGTGTGTGTGTGTGTGTGTGTGTGTGTATTCAGAGAGCAGCCTCTCCAGAAATATAGTTTGCCTTTCCTTCTTAAGGGAAAGTTAAAAGAGGGACAGTCTCAAAATAAACTACTACTCATACAGTTGTAGTTACTCATCAGGCCACAACAGACTGGACATACTGTTTCCTTCCTTCATAATCTATTCTAGATTCTTATTTTCTGCATCTATCATCTCTACTGGTCTCAGTGGCTGACTCAGTACCATGACTACAATGACCTGAGATCCTGACTATCATGCACTTCTCAGGCTGGAGTTTCCATCTTGCCAATTTATTATCAGCAGTATGCAAGAGAGAAGCAAGAAATACACACACAGGCATTTCAGTCCAGGGATTACTAGCAATCCAGGGATTTTGGGGTGTCATATGTGTTTTTCCCTGCTCTTGGTGTAGAGCAACAGTCCTAACACTCTGTGATGTCCAAGGTCAACTACCTCTAACAAGATGAAATCGTCATTTTCTGTTTTCTTGCTTTCTGAAAATAAAGAGTCAAAAGTGCCAACTGGTAGCCATAGCTTATACTTCAAAAAGATTCTTTTTTTTTTTTTTTTTTTTGAGTTGGAGTCTCACTCTGTCGCCCAGACTGGAGTGCAGTGGCTGCTCCTGGCCACCGCAGCCTCGACCTGCTGGGCTTTGGCAATCCTTCCACTTCAGCCTTCCGAGTAGCCGGAATTACATCAAAAAGATTCTTATTGTCACTTGACGAAAGAGTACTCCATTCGTGGTCATGATATCTATCCTTACAGAACCTAGAACTATAGGACTGGCATGTAGTAAAAGATTAACATTGTCTAAATGAAAGTTTGGCTTTTTGCCTCTGACTCTTGGTACCTAACCTCTAAGTCCCTAAAATGTCCTGCCTGATAGCAGCATCTTTGTTTACCTGGGAGCCTTTCATAGTCCTGCCCAAATAGTCTATGCTAACAATGTGATTACGTGATTTATGAAGAAGGCCTTGGGTCATGCCTGAAAATTTATGCTAAAAATGTGATTTATGATGGAGTGATGAGTTATACACTATCAACTGGAGAAGCTGGAAACTAGAGTTAACAACATGGGTAGTTGGCCATGTCTATATGACCAGCCTTCAATAAAAACTCTACACGTCAAGACTCAGGTGAGGATTGCTAGTTGGTAATACTCTATGATTACTGTCACAGATATCATTTCTGGGAGAAGAAAGCACCACCATCAAGACTCCAATAGAAGAGGATAACTAGAGACCTGCGCTGAAAATTCCCCCAAACACTGCCCTAGGCACTGTTCTCCATTGCTGATTTTATTCAGTATCTTTCTGCTATAATGAACCATAACCATGAGTTAACATGTTTGCTGAGTTCTATAAGTCTTCCTAGTGAATTATTGAACCTAACGGTAATCTTGGGGATCCCCTAAATTTGCAGATAAGAAACACAAATTTCTCTAGGTGAATAGGAGTAATGGAAACTCCTACATCTAACACTTGGTTCTCTGATCTGTTTTCTTTACAGTGATAAAGAGTGCCACATAAAGGTCCTTGTCTCAGTTCAAATACTGCATGTTAAAATACGTCACCCTATTCTAGCATGTGCTTCCCGATGTCTATTAGAACCATTATACCAATATGTATGGTATGCGATAAAGTAATTAACCCCCTCAGTGATGGGCTCACCCTTATGACTCTTCTAAAGTAAAGTATATTTCTTTGTCTGATATGCTCTCATATGAGATCCCGTGATGACAGATTCTAAGTCTTGAATAGTGAGTGATACTAGCTGAGGCCCTGAAAGCAGGAAAGACAGACTCATAACAATAATATGTGTCTATTTTGTGAGAATGAACCACTGTTTCTTCCAGGATAGAAGAAACTCAATGTGGTAAATTTGCTATCATGTGGTCAAAATAGTGCCATATTAAGGATCAACATTGTTAGTGTGTCCATCATTTAGAGGCTGCAACAACTAAATAAGCTTTTGCAAGTGGTTATCAGAGAACAGAATTCCATGCTGCTAAGTCTTCATCTCTTCCATCATGGCCATTTCTTTCACTTTCTCATTGTGCAATAGCTAGAGAAGCAAATGACAGAGGCAGGCTGACATCAACCAGCCAGTTATATATTCTACTTGGTAATTTGAACTTCTCTTCCATGATTTGATGCTCTCTAGTGGGCAGCAATATTATAATACAAATATTTGCTCATTTTGTGTGTCTTGGCCAGATCAGGCTGCTATAACAAAAATATCACAAATCTAGTGACTTACAAACAACAAAAATGTATATTTTCACATTTCTGGAGGCTAGATGTCTGAGATCAGGGTGCCAGTATAGTTGAATTCTGATGAGAGCTGTCTCTCAAGCTGCACATGGCTGGTTTCTCACTGTATCCTCACATGGCAGGAAAAGAGCATTTCTCTGATCTTTTCTTATAAGGACACTGATCCCAATCATGAGTGATCCACCTAGTCTTCCTCCCTCCAAACACCTTGTCTTAGTCTGTTCTGTGTTGCTACAACAGAATGTCACATATTGGTAATTTATTTATTTATTTTTTAAAGACATTTATTTTTCACAATTCTGGAGGCTGGGAAGTCCAATATCAAAGTGATGGAAAAGTCATTCCATGTTAGAGGAAGAAGGACTAGAGAGTAAAAGAGAGTGAGGAAGGGGGCCAAACTTGTCTGTATCAGGCACTCTCTTTCCTTATGACTAACCCATTGCTACAATAGGTAACCCACTCTTGTGATCACAATATTAATCCATTCACAAGAACAGAGCCCTCATGACCTAATCATCTCTTCAAGGTCCTACATCTCAACACTGTTTTGTTGAGGATCAAGTCTCCAATTTATTAACTTTAAGGGACACATTCCAGCCATAGGAGACCCCATCTCAATAGATTATCACACTGGGAACTGGATTTCAAAATACGAATTTGTGAGGGACACAAACATTCAGTCTATAACATTGTATCCATGGCTATATATTCATCTACATATCTGCATCCCTGACGTCCTTGCCACCAATCTTCTAATCTTTGTCTATACGTGGGATATTTTTTCAACCACTGCTCTTTTCGTCACCAGAGGGTCTTCTAGATTGAAAGGGCTAAGCTGAAGGGCTGTTTGCCCCATAGTCTTATCTGTAGCAGTTCTTGCATTGTGTCCTGCATGCGAAGAGTTACAGGGTATGTGAGCTAAACACTTTCCTTAGGTAGGTAGTATGCTGCCTCCAGAACCCAACGTGGGTCTTCATGTGTTTTGTTTCTTTCTTCATGATAAGATATTCAAAATACAAAGGTGAATATTTTACTTTGAAGGGGCTGTCCTACCATGTGCCTAATCACTCTGTCCCTCAAGTTTTACTCATGTGATAGGCTTCAGATCCTCTTTTCCCCAAGGAGTCTGAGAAGTCAAAATCTTTGCATTCGTCCAGATATCCTCAAGCGTCAGGGTAGTCAGGGTGCTGGGTTTTTGTCTGTTGTTGTTGTTTCCAAGCAGAGCCCTAAATCATGACACAACGTATCTGTTTTTATTTGTGCTTTTCTCTCCCTTTGAAGTGCAGCCACTTTGATTAACAAGTGGTTTGGTACATGGTTTCTGTACCCCCTGCTAGAAGAGATGGCAACTTTTTTGCAGGCAACTCAAGAGGTCTTCTGTTTCACACCTGATTTTAATGTCTAGTTCACTCCCTCAGCTCTTCATTATCTTTATGTAGAATAACAAAGACAATAACCATACAATGTCTTATCCTTATAGCTACTCTTTTCTTTATGCACTTCAGTGCTTAATACTTCGTGTCTGGTTGCACATTTCCTTCCATTTAGGAACCTCTCAATTCACCACAGGTCAAAGTTTTATCAGCTGAAAGACCACCTTGTGCCAGGAACTTCCTGGGTTCCATTCACCACAGTGAAAGTCTCCCCAGTGCCAGACAAGCTGTGAAACATTCAGGTCCAAACCACACTTGGCCTCCTGCTATATTAAACTACCCTCAATCCCGTATGTTCCAGGTTGTGTGTTGAGTTCTCAGAGACCAGATGTTGAAAGGAAGTCTGAGGAGTAAGATGTAAATTAGAAATCAACATCTGTGAAAGGAATACTGGAAGCAGGCTTGGGTAGAAGAAATTAAACTCCACTGCAAGCTTGGCAAAGCCTGGGGTAATCTCAGTCAACCCAGTAAGCATTTCTAGAACAGGACTTTCCAACTCTGCCTAGTTCAGTCACAGGCTATCTCTGTCTGGGGAAGCATGTGAGTTTAAGCAAAGGAGTTCTCAGTGGTGGAGGCAGAACCTGAATGAAATTGCTGAGAGCTGGAATGTATCTAGTGACCACATATCTTACAACTGAGTAGCATGTGCTTCTTTGAAATGGGATCCAGGAGGGCATCTCTGTACTTGCCACAGCAAACACTCATATAGAACACACACACACACGAGAAAAGTAAACCTCAAGAACTGACAACTTAATCCATAATGAGCTGAGAGTGTCTGACTTGGCCCTGCAGTCTCTCTTTGAGTGCTAGTACATTGACTTTCAAAGTTCGAGGTTTTGAATGACTGTCATTCACTACCTGTTTGACTGAAGAAGAATCAGCAAAGTGATTATGGTTTTGGCCGAAGACATGAATAAAATTGTCTATATGGATCGATGTCACCCTGCCACTATTAACCAACATGACAGTGATAGCTGACTACCTCCAGGGCATCTGCTCAGATGCTGTTATCACTATAGGAACAAGACCAGCCAGGATACTTCTCATGCCCTCCTCCTGTGGGCACAAGGTGCCCCTGACTTTTATGACAATAAGCAGATTGCTTCTAACAGAACAATCTGACCAGGTTATTGATTGTCATAAATTTGCAAAACTTCTGAAATTGCATATTTCATGTTTTTCTCAAAATTAAGAATTATCTAGATTGATGCCACCAAGTCCCAGAAAACAATTTTAGGCACTAGAGAGAAACTGGGAATGAGAAGAAATGTAATTTTACTCTTCACTGAGTGCAGCTAAGAGAGTTAAAACTGATATCACTAAAGGTCATGTGACTCTTTCTTCTCTGATCTACTAAAAATAATTAAAGGAGCTGCAATTTCTTAAATGGACAGTGTTCCAGGCACTTTATATACTTTATTCTGAATTTAGAAACAACCCTAGGATGCATATTGGACATTGAGGGTTAGAAAAGATGAGTGTGTTTCCCAGGATTTTAGCAAAGCCACCCAGTCTACCCCATCCATGTGATTCCAAACCAATTCTCAGCCCTTCCACCAGACAACTTGCCAGATGAAACCTTTGAATTTGGGGCAGAATGTGCAACACATTAAGATTATAGGTACGTTTACATTCACTTTAAAATGCTTATTCCTATCCTTACAATGATCCTTTACTTTGGGTGGGGAAGTATTTTATCCTTTTCTTATAGCTGAAGAATTTAAGGTTCATGCCATCAAAATGACTCACAGAAGATAATGTGGTTAGTCATCAGAAGACAGGGAAATTGAAATCAAATGTGTGGGTGTGTTGCTATCTGTTTCTTTTTCAGAGTCACAGACGTTGCATAGGAAAATATTATATGTAAACTTTTAATAAAAGCAGTAAATCCAAATTGCATATTGCCAAAATATATAATCTTCCACAAATAATGAACTTTGTTTGAGTAAATTAAAACACAGTTTATTGGAAAGGGCATTCAGATGCACATTGATGCCTGCATTTCAGGAATAGTTCTCTTCCAAATTCCACTATAACCAAACCGCCACTGCTACTGCTTCAACTACTCTGCAAAACCCAATAATCAGTTGCAGAGTTCCCCGCTAAGTGTTCAGTCCCTTAATCCCCATATACTAACATGTGTTCCTCTCAAATGCCTAATGAGTTAGGTGTGATCATTTCCCTTCTTTAGATAATAAAATAGAATCCTAGAGATGCCAGTTGCTCAATGTCAAAGAACACAGCTAGTCATTAAAGAACCTATTCTTGAAATCCTTGCCATGGATTTGAAGACCAGCTCAGTCATTTGCCAGTTGTGTGAACTTGGGAAGTGACTTAACCTACCAAGCCTCAGTTTAAAATGGCAGGATTTGTACCTGAGATCCCAAAGGATCCATTCCAGAGTTTCTCATTTTTTTTCTGTCTAAACTTTGACCTTCTCTCTGTCTTGACTCCAATGAAACCTCTAGCAATTTAACTGCAACACATAGCATTGGGAACTGCCTAAGAATTCATCTCAATGCCACTGAATTTCATATTCCATGGATGGAATCCTAACCCCTAATGTTATCTATGATGAGGCTAACGACAACTGGAACTAACCTAACTGTCCAGGAGTAAATGGTGGTGGAGTGAAAGTGATTAGATTTTCTGGATGAGGGAGGGCGTGGAGTACTGTTAATTCTCACTCATATTTGGTAGCCATGTCCCAAGGTCTTTCAGTTGCCTGTGTTCATTCTTATTCCTTCCAACAACTTTTTCCTCACTTTTTCATTGGCCTTATGTTTTATTTTCTGTAAAATAGGTTTCAGAAAGCCCTGTGAGGGGGCTGAGAAGCCAAAGAAAAGACAGAAAGAGGAAACTCAGTGAAATCATGGATTGCTGTGAATTATTTCCTTTCTGCTTTTGATAAAACTCATGAAATCATTTAGAAATTACAAGACTTAACAATGATTAAACTGTTTTCCTCTTTTTTTTAACTGTAAAGATGAGTTCTCACTTTGTTGCCCAGGATGGTCTCAAAATATTGTCCTCAAGCAATCCTCCTGGCTTGGTGTCCCAAAGTGCTGGGATTACAAGTATGGGCTGCCATGCCCAGGCTTAAACTTTTGATTACAAACATGCAGAGCCTTAAGTACAGTGAACTTTAATTAGGGAAATGGATTTTGAATCACTGTAATCTCTCATCATGAGAAAGAATTATATGCATATTTTAGAAATAAACTAAAAAATAGGACAATCATTCAACAATATATTATATTCCAAAATTCTAAGCAATCTCCAAAGCAAGTACCTGGTATATTTAAAAAAGCATGGGCTTTCAAGGCAGAGTGAGATTTAAGTCCCAACTCAAGGGCTCAATGATGTGCGACCTTGTATAAGTTACAGTCTCTCTGAACCTCTCCAGTGACATTAGAATATTAATATTTACCCTCAAAAACATTTACAAACATTAAATGGGATAACTTTTATAAAGTGTCTCACACAGAAGATGACACCATGAAGCCCCTAATAATTGTTGGTTTTCTTCATTAAAGAGACAGGTAATATCTAATTTCTGGTTCCTCTTATCCTAGTGGATAAAAATTGAAGGGTCATATTTATGTTGGAAAGGACAATAATCTTGGTTGGCCTTGAATAAATTGAGAGCTGTGTTTTCCATCTATTTAGAATTGCCTGTGCCAGGAATTACTCGACAGATCCATGTGACATAAGAATTTTCATACCTGAGCCACTGCCCAGAAATTATGGCACTACTTCTGGGAAGTTTTGAAAACACTTTGAACTTGCTAGAGTAGCTTTGCATTCGATACCGCTGGGCCCCTCTGCACATTCACGATTTGGCCGAAGCTGATGCCAGCTGTGCCAGCATATTTTCAGCCTGATCAAGGCATAGAGCCCTGAAACTTTCATGAGATTCTGTTTTTGTGGGATTTCCAGGATTATATCAAGCTTTACAGATCCCAAAAGGATGGACACTTCAGGAAAAAAAAAAATAGTCTATCAACTCTGAGATACAACAGTTGACATGCTTCATTCAGATGGAATTAGGAGTCTGTTGAGACTATGACTTCTTGTTTCATCTTTGGTGGAAAAAAACACTTGTATTGTTTTATAGGATGTCCTTTCAAATTTAACAGTAGTAAAATGTTTCTAGAAACTTGAACAGAATAAAACTTGGCAACACTAATAAAGACTTAAATTAAGTCCTGGACTGATCCAAACTAGGTATGTGCTGTCCTAGATTAAACATAAATTTGCTTGCTTTTATGCATTTTTAATGGAGTGCTACCCAAGGCATAAAGACTCATTAATTTCTTAGCAATTACCAGATATCTGTTGAATGAGGCACTATTCCTTCTTTCCCTTGTCTGTTGTTTTAATGTAATTGTATACAGCATATTCAACCACCAATACCAATACATTTCACAGTTGCCCTTCATTAGGCACTTCTGGAAAGATTTTTTTTCACTCAGTTACATTGATTATTGTAACAACTAATCCATTTTCTCCTTTTTAATTAGATATATAAATGTCAATCAGTTTCTGCACAACGTGAGGCATCAACATGCCGTGATCCAACCCAATGCCAAGAAAAAGGAAAGAAACATGATGATATAGTTAAATAAAGTCACTGTGTTGCAGAAAAAGTTTCAGTTTCTGTCAGATTTTTAAAAATACTAAACAGGGCTGGGTACAGTGGTGTATCCTGTAATCCCAGCACTTTGGGAGGCCGAGGCGAGTGAATTGTCTTAGCCTGCTGGTTCAAGACTAGCCAGGGCCACGTAGCGAGACCTCGTGGGACGTGGTAATGCATTCCTGTAGTTCTGACTGCTTGGAAGGCTAAGGTGGAAAGATAGCCTGAGCCCAGCAGATTGAGGCTGTGATGGCTGTGAGCTCACTACTGCACTCCAGCCTGGGCAACAGAGTGAGATTTCAACTCAAAAAAGAAAAAAACTAAACAAACAAACAAAAATCCTCTGTTTTTTTCTTTGCTCATTTTCTTTGCTAATTTGTAACAAGAGTTTCTAGGATAAGAACAATCATTTTATTAATTCATCCATCTATCCATTCATTCAGTAAACAATGTTAAAGTATATATTGTGTACTAAGTCCCAGAAAGAGATACACTATACTCATTATTTGATGCCTTTTTCAAAACAAATTCAGATAGAATTATTGAAGGATGAATCATATAAATATTTAAAGAAATTGGTTTGATTCTCGTGAAAGTAAATATTTCTTATTTGACTTAGCAAATATAACTAAAATTTATAAAAAACTACGAATTTTTGGCACTGATTTCTCCGAGTCTTGTATCTTTATTCTATGTGGGAAGAAAAAAGTGTTTGCTCACCCGCGTACTTTCAAAACAAAAATTTTAAACTATATGAAAATGAATGAATTAGATTGATATGGGTCAGTTTAGTCTCACATAAAACCATAAGAGGCAGGTACCGATTATGATGTAAGAGACACCCATTCTACTGTATTTGGGTTTGTCATGATCACTTTATTCAGTTTTCATGATCAATATGCTGTCCTCTAAAATTCTTCCTATTTGACTAAACAGCCAACGGGATACAAAATAGATATGTGTTACTAGAAGGCTAAAATGCAAATAATTTGTTTTATTAACAAATATTAGGAAGACAGCAAGCCCTTTTTAACTGGTCACATCTGGCCTTGAGTATCTGAGAAATAAGACTTTAAGATTTGCAGTGAAGAATCAGAATGATCTAAAGGAAAAAGGTCAAGATTTGTAGCCAAATCCAAATTGGGTTTCAACTCCATCAATTATTAGATTCATAGCTTTGAGCAAGTCATTTAATCTCTTTAAGTTTCAGAACCCCTATCTATAAAATGGGGTGATAAAAATATCTATCCCACCAGAGGCTCAGGTCAGAGCATCAGAAGCAATACTACATGGATATTGACCAACTTAAGGGTACATTAAAAAACTGATTCCCTTTCAAGCACCTGAGAAACTACAGAATGAGTAAAAAGATAACAGATGTTTTATTAATCAAAGTAAGTAACGCCTTATGCTGAAACAGATAAATCCTGGAAACTCGAAGGCTTAAAACTATGTACAGCTCAAAGAAATCTTGGAGAGAGATTCTTTGGAATCTTGGAAGAAAGACTCTGCTCTAAGCAGCATGACTGACCCTGAGACCATGGAGTACTGTAATGGATTGGTTGTGCTTGGTTGGCCAGAGAACAAAAAATTATCGCAATGAAAAAAAAATTGAAGAATTTGGAGAAAGTCTTGGAAGTGGTATGTAACCACTTTTCCCACTTTCTACTTTCTAGAACTAATCCTGTAGACCTACTAAGATTGAAATTCTCTTCAAAATTAATTAAGGGTTTCCTTATGCCTATCATAAAATGGGGGAAAAATGAAAATACATAACATCCAAGGAACCGCAAAAACTTTCAGAAAGGAGACATAACAAAAGTACCCAGCCGGGCTCGGTGACTCAGCCTATAATCCTGCGCCTTGGGAGGCTGAGGTGAGTGGATTGCCTGAGCCCGTGGTTTCAAGACCCACCTGGGCAACTTAGCGAGACCTCATCTCTACAATAAATCAAAAAATTAGCCGGGTGTTGTAGCGCGCACCTGTAGTTCCAGCTACTGGGAAGGCTGAGGCGGAAGGATCGCTGGAGCCCAGCAGGTCGAGGTTGCGGTGACCGGGAGCGGCCACTGCACTCCAGTCTGGGCGACAAAGTGAGACTCCAACTCAAAAAAAAAACAAAACAAAAAGTACCCAGAAATATTTCTGAGGACAAATGAGCTCTATAGAGTTTAAGTCATGAATCACAGAGCATTGTTCTCATCCTATGGTGTCTGGAAGCCTAGATGTTGATTGCTATTTTCTGACGGCGACAGGAGTGTCCAAGTTATCTAAGGAAAGAGTGTGCTTACTAATTAAAAACAAAAACAAATTAACACAGAATACCTAAATATTAAATATATAATTAAACAGGGCAATTTCAACATCATTTGAAAATTACTGCTTTTATTGTGCATTCAGTTACTTCTCCTTGGATTAATGCAAATTTGCAGGTTACTTATATTTTTCATATATACATTTGTTTGGTTGACAAACACAGATACCCTGGAGAAAAGCATGCCCCCAAATTACTTTTTAGAATGATTCCTCTAGATGTAATCATTAGACTGAATATGTATTGTGACAAATCAAACTTGAATTAAGCAAGAAATCTTTTGTGAGTGGTCCTTCACCATCTTCTCTATTCACAGTTTTCAATAATTGATTGAATTTTGTGAATGGGTCTTCAGCATTGGCCAAATCAATCAAGGAATCAACAGAATCAGCTATATTGTTAATGGCCATGACCTAAACATTGACCATGTGACCCATTCTTCAGAGTCAGCCAAGTAAATGAACCCAAGTCGTAGGTTCTGCAAATGAGGATCTGCACTTGCTACCCAGTCCTGTTCAATCATGCCTATATAAAAATAAGGTCCTGATGAATTCAAAGTCTTCATTTTATATTAAAAAAAAGAAGTCCATACAATAAAAATGCCCTTCTTACATGTATAAGCCTCAGGAAGTTGTATATCTTTATACACCATAATGCTTGAATTCTTGACCTAGACAAGTTATAACTCTTATCACTGTTTCAGATATGTGAGCAAATAAGAAAAAAAACTGGAGATAAAAATAAAATAAAGAAAAAGGACTCAAGAAAATGTGTGTGAATGTGTGTGTGCATGTATGTGTATGTGTGTGTCTGTGTATGTATGAAAGAACCCCCCAAAACCCAGAATTATTATCTTTTTGGAGGGAAGGCCCCTTATAGTACAGGCTTCCCCTGCTAGGTAAGTGTTCTAGGAATCCACTGGCATTCGTGCACCAGCTAGTTTTGTTTGGAGAGGCTGTGTTTGGCTTCAGTGAGTTTTTCTTTGAAGATTCTTTCAACACATTAGCCCATTTCATGATCGGTGATTTATGAATGCCATGCCTACATTGAATTGAGTGTTCAGCAGTTTTTGATCCCAAACGGTATGACCTCTATGCCCTACCCTCCTTATCCACCTGATTCTCCTTCTAATTTATTTGTTTTTGTTGTTTCCCAGGATGAAAACATTTCTCAAAGGGAAACATTTTTGCCCATGTGGAAGAGGTGAAACAAAGAACAGCAAAAGCACTAAAAGGCATCAAAACTGATGAGTTCAAAAACCGTTTGAGCTGTGGAAAAAGTGTCTCAATGGGTGTTTTGCATCCCATGGAGAGTACCCTGAAGGTGACTGAAGTTTAAACATGTAAGAATAAATACACAATTTTTTGCAAATAAATTTTGTTTTGGGGGGATCGCGCATATATATAATATATATATATAGTATATATTATATATATATTAGAGAGAGAAAGAGAGAGAGAGAGACTCTGTTCCAATTGACTGTAGATTATCTATAAGATTTACTTGGGTTCAAAAATTAATAATAATAGCCAATATTTAACAGGTACATGTCATATTTTATAACATGAAATATTTTATATTTTATTTATATATAATTGTCATATTTATAGCATGAAATATTTTATAACAAAGGAACATTTAAATTATTAAATATGTACTTGTTTTTATGAGTTTTAGAAAAAAAATACATGATTCATCTCCTCTATGATTTCTCTGATATTCTTGCATTGATTTAAAAAAAAAAATCAGGATTGTGTAGGGAGGTAGAGTAGGGACACTGAGTCTATTTAAAGTCTATCTAAAGAAAAAATAAATCACATAAATAAACATTTGACAGATTTGTGTGTGGATATAACAAAAAAGAAGTATGATGATTATCATCCAATAGATTCAGAAATACCGGTTTAGAATGATGATACTGACTAGTTCCAATGCTTTGCCTTAACAGAAACTGTTATTGTTTCAGCCTCTCCCTTGTAAACATATTTCTCTCATGCCCTTTTATTGGTCAATCCTACTTTACAGTGAGAATGTTACCTGCACAGCACACCTGTTTTTGCCAGGAGACAGGTGGCTTAAGAAGGAACGTGAGACATTTTGTTAAACAATGAATCGTGCAAAACCAAATCCTTTATGACTCGTGAAGCCTCACTAATAAGGCAGATGGCCTTAGATCCGTGGGGCCTAAAATGCAAATATTGATGTGATGATAATCACTGAACCCTAGTTTTAGTAATCATTTCTATCCTCATTATCTTCTATTATTCTCCATTAAAAATATCCATTCTCAGATAGGGAATCTGATGTATAGAATACAACTGATATCAAAAGCTTTATGGCTTCACTATCAATAATGGTATTAAATCCTTCTTAAATCAAAATGATTCTTCGTATAGAGCAACAAGTAACAAGATCATGGCAATAAAACATTCAGTGATGATTTCTTCACAAGGAAACTTATTATCATTGTTAATTAGTTATTGCTACCAAGTCTTTTATGCATATTACAAATATCACAATTCTAGTCACTTGGCTTCAAAAGAAAAATTTTATTGGCAGAATGACACTTCATTAAACAATGCAATAGGGTACCATCTTTTAGCTTAAACAATTTTAAAGATTGCATCATGCCAAATATTCTAATAAAAAAGTAGCTAAGGTTGGGCAACAGTGACTCATGCCTGTATCTCAGCACTTTGGGAGGCTGAGGTGAAAAAATCATTTGAGCTTAGGAGTTGGAGACCAGCCTGGGAAACAAAGCAAGAGGTCACCTCTACAAAATTTTTTTTTAAAAAGCTGAGCATGGTGGCACATACCAGCTACTCAGGAGGCTGACGTGAAGGGATTTCTTGAGCTCAGAAGTTTGAGGCTGCAGTGAGCTATGATCAGGCCATTGCACTTCAGCCTAGGGAACAGAGTGAGACTATGTCAAAAAATAATAAAAATTAAAAGTAGTAAAATTTCTACTTAATGGCACTAAATACAAATAAACAAGTTTTGGCTATGAGAACATAAACTTTTTCGTTTGCTAATCTTGGTCCTGAGCATTTTTCTTTTTCATTTTGTTTTCTTTCAATTTTTTGGTGTTTTTTTAAATTACGTCCCAGTAAAGCTGTAATATATAATTTAATAATAAATTAAATATAAATTTAATAATATTAATATATAATTTGTTTGTATAATGAAAAATCTAGTAGGAAAGAGTAACTGGAAGTAATAATTGAAAGGTTAGATACTGGCAATGATGTGTAATTTTGCTGCCATCTATCGGTTGGCAAAAAATTCATGGCCAAAATGAACCTTGACCAGGCTCATTCACATTGTTAATATGGAAGTCAGGTGTTCCCTGACAATTAAGAATCTTGGAATTTTATAGGAGAGTGTGAGTCAATATAACTTTGCTTATTTTCTCCCTACATAATAGCTGACATTTTTTTACTTGGTATAACGAGACTTGGTTGTAAATTATACATTTACATATTAGGACAAACAATTCTTTAAAAAATTGTATTTTTTTCTGTTAGTTAACTATAAGTAATTTGTTTAAGCAAAAATAGAAATGAAAGTATTGAGACATATGTTTGTCACTTGAGATAAATTTGGAAGCCATAGATAATTTACTCTTTGTTATTTCATATTCTCAAGCCAGTAAGAAAAATATTTTTCACTCTTCTATACCATCTTGTTTTCCCAAAATATTTAAGACAGACTTGCTGTCTACAACTACTAAATAAGAGATGAATTTTTAAAACACTTTTTTGAAACAGGGTATACGTATTTATTCACCAATTTTTCTTTTTGCCCTAAATATCCAGGCTTCTGTGAATTTAGGTTTTGACAAGAGCTCTGACCCATACAGGTTTATGCAAAACATTCATCCTTCATCACTCTTCTGTCTCTGAACTTAAGAGCCAGCGTGGGACCCGGTGCAGAGTTCCCCAGAGGCAATGTCTGCAGAGAAGAAGGTCAGCCTAGTGATGGTCCAGGCAGCATTTCTTCCATACTTGGACAGAAGAGTACTTCATGTCTTGCTAGCGGCTTGCTGAGGGGTCTAGCAGCAGTTGACGTCACAGGTGACCTTCTTTCTTTTTTTTTTTTTGAGTTGGAGTCTCCCTCTGTCACCCAGACTGGAGTGCAGTGGCTGTTCCCGGTCACTGCAGCCTCAACCTGCTGGGCTCCAGCGATCCTTCCACCTTAGTCTTCCAAGTAGCCGGAATTACAGGTGCGCGCTACCACGCCCGGCTAATTTTTTATTTATTGTAGAGATGAGGTCTCACCAAGTTGCCCAGGCGAGTCTTGAACCTGCGGGCTCAGGCAATCCACTCAACAGGTGACTTTCAAAGGCATCCCAGAGGAAGAACACAAATCAGTTCCTAATCATTCTATTTCATTCCCGCAGTTAACACATGCCTGAAAGCCTCTCCCAGTTCTGTTTTACTTCCTTGGGTTGGAAATGCATGTGTTCAAGACTTATCTCCTTTGCTCCTCAAAATCAGACCTACAATCTTTTGCACTTATTAGAAATAGTAAGTCATTAACAAATCCTTACATCGGCTGAGAAGCTAAAAATTGCCACGGTGAATTAAAATATAAAGCTTACACATTTAGCCTTGCTAAAGAACTAAAAACGGATTCTCTCTACTCATCTCCCTTAGCCTGTGCAAAAGTAAAAATTGTGCAAATCCTTGCCAATGAAAGTTATATCTGCTTAACTCCTCTCATTTGTCTTGATGCATCTTCTCTAAGTTGTTTTTCCCAGGCACTTAAAACTTTCCCTGCATCTATAAGATTATAAAAATGATTGACTGACTTGAGTGTTTATTAAGATTCTAGGACTTTAACAGTTTTAGAAACACTAGAAGGAAAATATGGGGGCGTGCTTTACTCCATCCAATTCAGTCTGCATATAACCGCCAGTATGAGCATAGCTGAATCCTATGTTCCAGTTGTGCTATTGACTCTGTGCCTAATTCTAACTTTCATGATTCTGCTCTAGAAAGATCCCTGGCCCAGATGTCAGAGGACATAAGTCTAGTTCTAGTTCTTCCACTTATGACAGTATGGTCTCAGTAAGTTGCTTAATTTATTTGGTGACAATTTTCCTGTGCATATATAAAGGAATTAATGCTTTTTTTTTCTTTTTTTGCTGTTGTTGTTTGTTTTTAAGTTGGAATCTCACTCTGTCACCCAGGCTGGAGTGCAGTGGTACACTCACGGCCACCCCAGTGTCAACCTGCTGGACTCCAGCAATCCTTTCTGCCTCAGCCTTACAAGTTGCCAGAACTATAGGCGTGCACTACCATGCCTGGCTAAGTTTTGATTTATCGTAGAGATGAGGTATGGCCAAGTTGTCCAGTCTGGTCTCGAACCCATGTGCTCAGGCAATCTACTCACTTCAGCCTCCTAGAGTGCTTGAGCCACCAAGGCCAGCCAGGTAGTCTCTTTTTCAGTTTGTGTAATACTATTAGGTAGTTTATTTAAAAACTTTTGCATTTTAACACAATTATTTCAAGTTTATGTGGCACTTGTCCTTTATTATTTAATAATTACTATTGCCGTATATATGGAGAGCATTAGTTTTTGTTTGTGTTTTGTTTCTTTGTTTCTAATCAGTTATATCTTAAAACATTTTAAGGAACAGGCAAAGGGTACCATAAACAAATTAATTAAATATTTCAATCTCCTGACATGAAACCAGAATACTAAAGGATTAAAAAGATATATAAAATATCTTTTGAATTCACTCATATGATAAGGAAAAGTAGAGAAAAATGAAAAAGAGTTACTATAATTAATTATTGAAAGAGTCATAAAAAATGCTGATGTTAATCTGAAAGTTGTCTCCTAACAGAATAAAGAAAATAACCTCAATACTTTGAATTATTCAGATAGTTTCTTCAATCTTTCATCTTATTTTTCCTTGAAAAATCTCACTACCAGGGGAGAGAGGAAAGTGGGTGCAGGTAACAACATAAATGGTACTTTGTCCTAAGCCAGGGGAAATGAGGACCAGTTGAAGGCCCAAACTTCATCTGCATATAGATTGCTTATGAACCTAATCCTTATTTGTGCTCCACATATTTAGAATAAAATAAAGTATATAAAAAATATCAGACTAGGCCTCATAAATATGTACAACTATTAGGTCAATTAAAAATATAAAACAAGCAGGGCTCGGTGGCTCAGCCTGTAATCCTGCGCCTTTGGGAGACTGAGGTGAGTGGATTGCCTGAGCCCGCGGGTTCGAGACCCGCCTGGGCAGCGAGACCTCATCTCTACAATAAATCAAAAAATCAGCCGGGCATGGTAGCGCATGCCTGTAATTCCGGCTACTCGGAAGGCTGAGGCGGAAGGATCGCCGGAGCCCAGCAGGTCGAAGCTGCGGTGGCCGGGAGCGGCCACTGCACTCCAGTCTGGACGACAGAGTGAGACTCCAACTCAAAAAAAATAATAAGAAGAAGAAAGAAAGAAAGAAAGAAAGAAAGAAAGAAAGAAAGAAAGAAAGAAAGAAAGAAAGAAAGAAAGAAAGAAAGAATCAATCCTCTGGAACTGCAAATATTATCTATTCAGCAATAATAGATAGATGGCAAAAACAATATATTTTTTTAAATGTGTTAATGAGGTTGGGCATGATGGTTTACACCTGTAATTCCAGCACTTTGGGAGGCCAAGATGGAAGGATTGCTTCTGAGAGCTAATCTCAGAAAAAAAAATACAAAAATAAGCTGGTGCTATTGGCACTTACCTGTAGTTCCAGCTACTCAGGAGATTGAGGACAGAGAATTGCAAGAGAGTCACTTAAGCCTAGGCGCTCAAGGTCACAGTGAGCTATGCTTGTGTCATTGCACTCCAGACTGAGTAACAGAGTGAGACTTTGTGTCAAAAAAGAAAAAAAAACAATGTACTAATTTATATGAAAGAAGTGTGTAGACTATAAATTCCTATATAAATATCTATGGATCAATATTTATGGCTGCCAGCTGAATACTGGAAATCAATGGAGGGATAGTGTTACAGCCAGATCACCCTCAAACATTATTACACTCACCTTTCCAGGGCCAGCTGAGCGTTCCCCTTCCATGCCTCCCTTGACTGAATTAGCCCACTTAGTACTTCCTTCTTTAGAGACCTCACTTAGAGCCTGTTTGTAACATCCCCTCTGCTTCATGGAATATTCCAATTCTCTATGACATGCTTATTGAAGTCAAAATTTTTTTGTTTTATTTTATTTTTAATTTTAGTTTTATGTTTTGTAGAGGCAGAGTCTTTCTATGTTGCCCAGGCTGATCTCAAACTTCTGACCTAAAGTGAGATCCTCCTGTCTCAGCCTTCCAAAGTCCTGTGATTACAGACATGAGATACTCTGCCTCGTCAAAAAATTTATTATTTTTATTTTGTTAGCTCTTATACTATAACACACATACACCAAACATACTTAATGGTGAACTCAGTACAGAATAGAGATAAACATATGAGCACAACCTTACAAGAACTCTTTTCTCTGTATCAACTCCCTCTCCTGAACCACTTCAAAATCATCTGCTTCACCTTTTATTCCAGCCTTGGCTCCAGGAACAAATTTCCTCCTGGCTACCAGTGGATCCTCTTTTGACAGATGTGACCTTTGCCTGGGGTTAATGAAGTAGCTCTTCCTCTCCTCCTAGGATGATGCTTCTTCACTTTATACCTTGGCAGCTAAACCTGTGTGTATATTTGGGGTGGGGTCAATGTCTATGGGGCCATTTTTAAACAGAGTGGTGAGAGAACGTGACTGTTTCCTGTTTTCATCCCTGGGGAGAATACTCTGAACTGTATTTCTTAAGGCTTCTCAGAAGCTCCAGATAGCGTCAGGGCTATGAGGCCTATGAAAGTCCTCATAGATGGACAACACCTTCCTTTCTTCTTTGCTCTTTCTCTATTTTACTCTATGCTGCTGTATTTCTGTCCCCCTGGGCTTATATTATCAAACAAACTACTGAAATTAAACTATCATTTTGGGGAATCCTGGTTAAGAGACTGTCTCTGAGACTTGAACAAGAATTTGGCATCAGCATGGCTTTGACCTTAGTGAAGTAAATGGACCCTCCCTTTTCTCTGTTCCATGTTTCTAAGTTCTAATGCTCAGTCTGAATCATATTATAGAGTAAATATGTGGTCAACAGGGTAATTAATACCATATTTTAAAACATAAGTAGCTCTTTAGTTTGAGCTTGTGTTAAATCCTAGTCTTGGGCCTAAAATTTCTCAGAATTTGGACAATCAATCAGACAGCACTCCTGTTATGTGACATATGATCCATGGAGGTGGGATAAAATAATAGTTTTTCATTCTGTGTTTAAAATGCCTTTTTTAGAAACTGTAAAATTAAGCTGGTAAAAATAAAATAGAAACAGATAAAATGTATGTTTGCATGTGTTTATGCAACTTTACACTGACTGATTTATCTCCCACAACATGAAGATGATTGGTTCCCACCATGGATGGTTAGAGAAAAAAAAAAACATTCTAAGACGAATTAAATTTAACAGAGTTTAATCAAGCAAAGAATCATGGGGCAGCCCACTGAACCAGAGTAAGATCAGAGATTCCAGAGCAGCCACATGGTAGAAGATGATTATGGACAGAAAACAGATAATTGGTTACAGTTTGCTTTTGCCTTATTTGAATTCATTTTAGTTAGCTGCCTTTGACTAGCTGAAACTCAGTGATTGGCACAAGAGTAGGCTACAGTCTACTTATCCAGTTAGATTACATTCACTGTGTAAAAGGTTACAGAGAAACTTCTAAGTGGAACTTAAAATATGTTAGAAAGCAGTTTTAGGCTAAACTTAATTTGCAGAAATAACCTACTGAGAATTATGGTAGACGAAATCAGAACTCTTAGTTCTGGGACCCGATTCAGGTACCTCATCTGTATCCTCAAGAAAGGTGCCCAATATTCACTGTTCCCTCATACTCTTTCCCAGTATGACTTGTAATAACAACTACAATGATGATAATAATAATAATAATGTCCAGAATTTATCATGTGAGAAGAACTTAGATTTATATTAGAAAAACACCTAAATCAAGTATCATTCACTCCCTACCTTTTCCATCATGACCAATGAAAAGACAAGACATTGTTCTCCAGAGACTATGTGCATCTCATCCAAAATTACCAAGATAGAAATCGATGGGTCAAGATTTGAACCCGAGCAAAGAGTGATTCTTGAATTGGGCAGCCCCTGAATTAGAGTAAGATTAGAGATTCCAGAGCATCCATGTTGAAGAAGATTATGTTCAGAAAATAGAAGTGAGGTACAGTAACAGTGGATTGGTTGCAGCTTGCTTCTAATGTACTTAAGACTTAAATATCATGGATATTTATTTAAAATGTAGTTTCCGAAGCCATATACGGAGTGATTTTATTCACAACATCTAGAATGGAGTCTTGGGGATTTTCATATTAAAATGGGATTCTGAGCCAGATGAGGTGGTATGCACCCGACATGTGCCATCTACTCCAGAAGCTGAAGGAGAGGATTGCTTGAGGCCATGAGCTCCAGTTCAGCCTGGGTAGCATAGTGAGACCCTGTCGCTAAAAAGGTGACAAAATAAAATAACTGAGATCCTGATACAGATTACTTGAAGCCAACTATAAGGAATACTGATTTATAGTACATTAGATTGAATAACAGATATCCTTCAGGTAGGGGGAAAATAGATTTCTTCTTTCATTAATACTCTTCTAACTGATCTCTAGACACTTGAGAGGGGAACAAAGAAGAGAAAGCCTAAAGGGCACCTCACACAAAATCAGTCTCTCCAACAATCAGGTCTATTTTCCTGCCCAACAAGTTTCTGAATTCTGGAAGTCAGGAATTGGTTAATCCCTCTTTATTATTGAGTGGTCAGTGGGAAACAGGGGTGGAATGGAGGTAGGGTTCTCTGGTGAACACGCTAATCACTGTTCATTCTCCTGCATTGCGATGCTTTGTTTACCAGAAAGCTTCCTCATTTCCTCTGGGATGGAGGTTCCACAAAGACTGGATCTGACGGGTTAGCAGATCAGGGAGTCCTTTCAAATCCCACCCAGCCTAGGTTCTACTCAGGATTCAGCTATCATCTGAACCCTCCTTGAAGGCCAACCAGTGGTTTCTTCCCCAGTGTGCTGTGCTGTCAATTAGAATGGGACTGAGCTTGAGTGACAGCATGTGGTCATCCCAGCCATATTATACAAAAGTATAAGTACAGTATCTAAAATCTTATGAATCTCTCTGCTTCCACACCCACCCCATCTTTTGCTCTGACCATAAAGAAAAGCCCCATGTTTTATGACAGCTGTTTTATAACTTTAAGTAATGTACATACAATTCATCATGGACATTGATTTAAAATGTTTCCCAAGCCATATATTGAGTGATTTTTATTCACAACATCCAGAATGGAGTCCTAGGGATTTGCATATTAAAGATGGGATTCTGAGCCAGATGTGGTGGTGCTCAGCTGGCATGTCCCAGCTACTCCCAAAACTGAGGTGGGAGGATTGCTTGAGGCCAGGAGTTCCAGTCCAACCTGGGCAACATGGTGAGACCTGGGTCTCCAAAAAAATAATAAAATAAACGGAATTCTGATGCAGGTTATTTGGAAACCAGCTATGATAAATGCTGATGTATAGACATGTCCATCGTGTACACAAAGCCATAAGCTACATACACAAAGCAATCTCCTAAAACTGTAAATACAGCACAAATGCTCATTAGAAGAGACTATGCTAGCAGTTGGCAATGATATCTTGTGTCCTTGTTTCCTTGTCTTATGGCCAGTAAAGTATTATTTACCCAGGAATTCAAGAATGAATTCCTTAAGAACGAATAATTTAGAAAATTCTGTAACATACATAAAAGCAACAAAGGCCAAATCCCAGAGCAATTATGACTATATGATGAATTAAATCATGCATGACTTTTGTAGGAGCTGAGAAAAGATTACAATTCATGAATTCTGAAACATTCTTCTAAAGTATTCATGGAAGAGCCCTCAGGATTGTGGCCCACATGCAAAATTCCAAGTGAATTGTGGGGGAGAGGGTTGTCCAATAGTACAACAACAAGGGGAAGTGATGGATTGAGCAATCTATCATGGTCAAATTTGTGAAAATTGACAGATCATGCTACATAATTTTTTCTTCAACCCTTTTCTGACCTCTTCAACATTTTATTCAATGACTCAGGAAGGCTCTAAATAAGAGGGTCTGATCAATAGGAGAAATGCTAATTACAAAGTAATAAAGATGCAAAAAGACTGGAAAATGGACTGTGTTTCATAAAATGAATGTAAACATTTGCTTATGGGACCAAGAGATTTTATTTAAAAATTTGTGCATTTTTAAGTTAGGCATTTTTTATTTTTTAAAGGAATTTAGTCAGTAATTTTTCCCCCCTAATGATGAATGGTACCTAAAAAGTAAGTTTAGCTGTATGTGAACTCTATTTGTGAGGTTTGCTTTAGCACCAAAGCCTTAATTAAGTTAATTCATTTTTTACCCCCAAACTAAAATAATTGGAACCCAAACTGCCTGAGCATTAGAAGCCCACATCATATAAATAACAGAGAAGAACAATGATCATTTTTTGGTTTTGATCATCCACCATGTTCAATAAAACCTGTTTGTCTCTTTTTAGTAGATTACTGTGTCCAACCATGACTAATATATTCTAACATATTTAGTATATTCTTGGACCAATTAACTAGTAAGCCATCACTATTAGTATGGGTTCTATTAGATACTATTTTAAAAAAAAATTACAAAATTTAAGTGGCTCAACCCAATAGAGGGTTATTTCTTTCTTATGTAATACTCTTGTGCAATGGTTCTTTGTTGGTGGGGACTGTCCTCTGGATGATGCTTTGAGTGTGGAAGTTTTTTCCATTCTGTGTGTCTTCCTCCGTCCCCTGGGATATCAATGGTCTTTGCATACTCCTAGGGGAAGGACAAGCAGTATGGAGGCAGACCTGACTCACAAATACATTGACCCAGAAATAATACTCATCATGCTCTTTTACATTCAATAGATAAAAAACTAAGCCTTTGGTTTCATCTCAATGTAAGGCAGGCTGGGAAACATTGCTGATAGCGTGGCCACTTTTCAGGGAAAACAATGGGTGCCAAAACACAAATTTTAATATACAACTGTCTCTGTCACAAATCTTAAGCTAATCCTTCACCTAGGATGGTAAATTTTTTTATCTCAGTGATTCATATCCCATAAGAATAAAAAACAACCAAGAAGAAAATATGAAAAATGCAAATTTTAATCATTTTAGGACTGAAAAGCTATTTTCGTCTTGTGCTATAATTTGAATTTACACAGAGGGTCTTGTCCTTTTAGATGACAAGCAAATTTTTTCTTCCTAAACATGATTTCTCTTGAATAATAAATAGATACTAAGGCCAATGGTTGCATAAGAGCAGAGTACCTGGAAAAATTTGTTGCCATGACAATGTAATTCATATTATTAATAACTTTTATGGGTCATTTTCCTATCTTTCTAAGTAGGCAAAATTTAAGTACAGTTTAAAATTAGCTCTAAAATAACAGAAAATGAGGAGACTTTCATTAGGATCACAAATAATCATATTTCCACTGCTTTAGAATGATTAGAAATAAAATAAAATTCTCCTGTCAGTTTAGATGCACACTGATTCTTTTAATAATTAAATACCCTGTTTTTAACATTGAGCAATGTGCTCAAACATGCATATGGAATGTATGTTCATGTTTAGGTCCCACTTTATGTATCAGATATATCATTTGCATATTTTATGTGTTCTTTTGAATAAGAAGAGGAGAAGTAAAATAAAATAGCAATAATCATAGTGTTCAAAACACTAAAAGTGGGTATAATTTAACCCAGGACATGGGGAAGTTCTACTAATTTCAGGCTAGCTAACAGTATAAAATATTTCTATTTATACATGGTTCCCATGTACTAAATTGCATTATTTCTGTCCCAATGTGTAACTCTTGAATACTGAAGGAATTACAATTCCTATTATTTCACAAACACACACACACACACACACACACACACACACACACACACACAAACACACACGTTCGATTCCTAACTCTATATTAAGGCTCCAAGATCATGACATTTCATTTCATTTCCCCCTCCATATTTGACCTACATTTCCCTTCTCTACAGGATATTAAAATCTGTACTTTTTTTTTAATTCAAAAGCATAGGGAAAGTGAAAGAACTACACCCACACTATCAACTCTCTTATTTCCATTTCTGCTTTCTATACTGCATGAAACTGTTGGAAAAAACTTAAGTGATGGAATGACAATCTCTAAATTTTGTGGGATACTAGCTCCTCACAATAGCAATAGATGGAATATGCAAAAGTTATTTTAAAAATGTTTTGGAAAGAGTAGTTGAAGCTATAAGAAGAGGATTGGCAGTGGGGTAAACTGCGGGGTGGGCGATAGGAGGGAAGAGGGATTGGCAGTAGTGAGAAACTGCCAGGAGAGAAGGGGCACACCTCATCAACAAGGGTACCTGCATAACGAACACTTGAATACCTAACCCTGAATCGTACCCCACATCTTTAAAATTTAAAATGATAAAAAAGAGTAGTTAAAACAAAGTTAATTATTTTTGTGCTTCTTTTTTTTTTCTTTTCTTGCCAGCAAGAGGATCAATTTCCAATACAACTTCTGACCCTCCTGGAAAAGAAATGAACTATATAGGAGTTTCTCAAGCTTATTTGTAATAAGACCCCTCTCCCGTGATATCTTACAATATTAATGCTCAGAAGGTTCACTGGGAAATGCTAAATCAAACTCCCTCGCAGGCTCCCAGGGACCACTTTAAATGAATGGAACCCCTAGCAGCTTATTATGTTTTTTCTCTCTTATTGCTCAACATGAGTTTTTTTTTTTTTTTCTTTTTCTTTTTTTTTTGAGTTGGAGTCTCACTCTGTCACCCAGACTGGAGAGCAGTGGCCGCTCCCGGCCACCACAGCCTCGACCTGCTGGGCTCCGGCAATCCTTCCGCCTCAGTCTTCCGAGTATCCGGAATTACAGGAGTGCGCTACCACGCCTGGCTAATTTTTTGATTTATTGTAGAGATGAGGTCTCGCCTGCCCAGGCAGATCTTGAACCCGTGGGCTCAGGCAATCCACTCACCTCAGCCTCCCAAAGGCGCGGGATTACAGGCTGAGCCACCAAGCCCGGCTGAGTCTTTTTTTTAACAGTAAGCTGTTCTCTGCCACGCTACCTTTCATCTATGTCTCCAATATTAATTTCAGAAACTGTTTTTACTAAAAATTTTTAAAAAAAGACTTAAACCTACTTTGCCCCACACAGAAAGTGACCTAGCTAGGCAAGACAGCAGAAAACATGACCATCTCTTCCCACTCAGTTTTAAGTTTCAGCATGGCTCCTTATAGGACAAGAAATTATTCTTCCAGGAGCAGCTACATAGAAGTAAGGCTATGGGCTCACTAATATTCAGTCTATCAGACAACAGGCAAGAAGGCCCATGACTCAACGAATACAAAATGGTCCCTCCCAGAAACATTTTAACAATGAATTGTTTTAACAGTTTAATCATTTCAGATTTACAAGAAAGTTTCAAAAATAGTATAGAGGACGCCGGTTAACCCTTCACTCAGCTCTGCTTATGTAAACATCTTACATAACCATGAAAACTTTGGTCAAAACTAAGAAATTAACTTGGGGCAATACTATTAACTAAAGTATAGAACTCATTTGAATTTCACTGTTTTTTTCCCACTATTAGTCTCTTTCTGTTCCAGGAGCCAATCCAAGATCTGACATTGTAGTAATTTGTCATGTCTCTGATAATCTGTGACAGGTTCCTCAGTCTTTCCTTGTCTTTCTTGATCTTGACACTTTTGTAGAGCACTTTCCTGTTACTTTGTGGAATGTCTATTGATTGAGTTTGTCTAATATTGTCTCATGATTTGATTGAGGTTATGCATTTCTGAAATGGATACTGCAGAGGCAATGTGTAATGACATATCCACTCAGTGAATTATAACAAGTAGTTAACAATATTGATAGGTATTATCAGTGATGTTAACCTTGATTACTTGGTTAAAATGATGTCTGCTGATTCTTCACTGTAAACATATTTGTTTTTGTTCTTGGTAATTACTAAATATTTTGGAGGAGATACTTGGATCCTATGAACATAGCCTTGTTTCTAATTCTTAAATCCTTCCACAGTCATTGATTGAAATGTTCCTTTAAGAAAAAGTTGTTGCTTCTTTCTCAGTTATTTATTTAGTTATTGATTTATATCACTGTGAACTCATGGATATTTAATTATTTGGTTTATAATCCAATACCATAGTTATTCATTGTGTTGCTCAAGTTGTTTCAAGCAGAATTTTTTAATAAATCCTAACTAAAAACAATTGTGTCATTCTTTATAGAGTGGTTCAGTATTTTGCATTTGTTATGGAAAGTGCAGTGAGATGGGTGGTAGGAATGAAAGTGATTTGTTCTGGAAGCCCTACTTCTGCTTTGGTAGAATTTTGTGCACACTGAAGAAAGAACTATATGCAAATTGGCGTTGTGTTTGCCTATATTCACTCCTTCCCCTGCTAATCTATGGAGCCAGAAGCGCTGAACCCCAACAAAAGTCATTCTCAACAGCTGCTGCTCTCTGTGCATAATGAGCACTTGGCCAAGACTATGGTCATTGTTGAATGCTGGCCATCTAGTAGATTCAGGAAAGGTTCTCTTCTCTGGATGCAGAATTTGGTCCTTGGTTTTGCAATTGTGTGCTCAGTCTAGCAAGTTAAATAGACAGGTTTACAAGGACAAATAGCCTTTACTTGCTCATTCCAAATGCCTTCTCCCATTCATCAAAGAGATAAAGAATCCGATGTAAACCAGAATGGCTTTTCCTAAGCCAACAAGTAAGAGTGTACCCCTAAAACATGCATTTCCTTTTAATGTCAGACCTGGGAATCATTAATGCAATCACAAATTTAGCTAACCCCACTGAGACTGAAGAAGACTTTTGAAAAGAATTGCTTTGAGTATTGATTTAAGTCCAGGGAGCAAGAATCAACTTATTTTCTTTGTTTTTATTATTTATCTGTGTTATAGAATGGTTCATACCTTTAGATGAAATAAATATAAAACGGCAACTTCTCTGGACTCTGAGATACTTTATCAACTGAGCATGTTTTATGAGTGGTGTCTTACACAACTGGTGCAAAACCAACCCTACATGCTAGGCTCTCTTGTTAAAACTTGGCATATATTAACTCATGTAATCCCCTAACAATCCTGTGATGTTTATACCATTATTGCACCCGTTTTACAAATGTGGAAACAGAGATTTAAAAGTAAAACACATTTCCTATAGGTACTAGCCATGGATGGTGGGCATATCTTTGAGCTCTGGGCTCTGACATTTTAATCATTGGCCACATAATAAAACTTAGTGGTAAATTTTACTGCCTATGCAACACTGGGCAAATTTTTCCCCTTAACCTGTTTTCTGACTTGTGAAATGTTGATAATAATGTCTGCTTTTCGAGGTTCTACCCCAAGCTGGAGATGATGAATGCAAAATAGCTACTCCAGTAATGTTAATACCACATTGTAGTTATCCAATAATTAGTATGGTTCTTTCCTGTTTCTGCAATCTTAGCCACTAACATATCACTTAATTTATCAATACATTATATTTGTTCCATTTTTTCTAATTATCTTGTCTTGGCTTTTCTTGGTTTCTCTTTCCTCCCACTAAAGCCTTAACTTATTAAACTTAATAATAATAACTATCATTATAATAATAAGGAAAGGGGCAAGATGGATATAAAATTAGTAGTAATTGTTAAATGTTCATTCTAAGTGAATATAAGCTCATTTATTCTTTGTAAAATGCCTGAGCGTTAGATACCATTGTTAAGTTCAACTTAGCAATAGTAAAAATGGTAACTGAGATACACAACAGTTAAGTAACCTGAGAACTACCACACTCTAACTAGTAAGTAGAAGAAATTGGCTTTGAGATGAAAAGTTTTTTTTTCAAATAATTGCTTTTATGGCCATCATGGATTATAGATGTCTTAGTAATACTCCTATTGCCAATTTAAAGTCCAATTGGTTTACTCCCACATTCCTTCATTTTCTTTTATTGAGCTTTGCTCCATGGCTGGCCTGTGTCAAATGCTGGGGCATAATTGGCAAGAAAATACAGAAATTATTAAGACCAGATTTAGGTCTTTAAGAATGAAAACTAACAAAAAAGAATCATCTCTACTGCTGCTATTGAGATGTGCATTGAAAATTATGGAAGGGGGCAACCCCTTCGGGTCCCATTCCACTGTGGGAGCTTTTCTGTCCTCTTAATAAATCCTGCTTTCTCACACACAAAAAAAGAAAATTCTGGAAGGAAGCAAAGTACTACGAGTCAGGACATAGAAAAGGCTTCATGGAGGAAGTAAGATGTCCTCTGAGTACTAGAAGCTGATCAGAAAAAAACTCAGCATATGTTGAGGTATGAGCAACAACTCACTTAAAGCACAGAATATCATGGTGTCTTAAAGAAACTGTGGGAGGTTGAAAGTGGCTGGAATTGCAAGTATTTGGGGAAAGAAAGTGATGGAATTGGATGGTTAAACAAGAACAAATAATGCTGGAGATTCAGGAAGATTTCAGCAGATCTCAAAAGGCCATGTGCCAGAATTTGGGTTTTTTCCTTTGGTGAATAGGAGTCATTGCTAGAGTAAGAGGAAAGAACCAATAGACACAGTCCTGGACTGGGTATCGGTATGCATGTGTTTTGTCTCTAGCATGGCTGTAAGCAAGCTCTGTGGAGTAGTTCTTTCTGGATGAGTTACCTATCTGCAAAGTGAAGACCTGGGCTCATATTATTTCTTGGATCCCCTCCAGCTCTAAAACTATATCCATTTTCATAATTATCCCACTTGTGGCCTTTGTGTAGGAAGCGGTCTGAAACACACAGGGAAATAAAAAGCACAACTAGATCCCAACCTACAAGGCCAGGAACTTTCAGAGGTAATTGGTAGCATCCGTCACAGAGCAGCAACATTTACTGCTCTGAAGGTTGGGATTCTGCTGCTGCTACACAGACTTAAACACTCCAGTGCTGCCCAAGATTTATCCCTTGCATTTCTGCAAATTGTTATCCTAATGCCTACAGGGATCAAGTTTCATAACTGCAAGCCACTCTATCAGAGGGCTGTTTGGCCCAGGATAGCTTAATTCTTGGAGCAAGATGTTTTATTTAGCCCTGAAGGTTCTCATGGGAAAAGAAAGGCTCTGTGTTTAGATGCCTATCATGGTTTTTAAAACCAGAGAAGAAAAAAAAATAAGCTGTCACACTATTTATGCATTTTTTTAGTAACTATGCTATATCCACCTATTCCTTCTCTGAAATATTCTTATACAATATGTAGGGCTACCAAATATGTGTTTTCCATTCAGCAAATATTTAGTGAGTTATTATGGAGAGCATTCAGTTACACACACACACACACACACACATACACACACACACACACACACACACACACATCTGGAGCCAGATATAAAACTTCCTCTTTTCCAGGAAAAATAACTTAACTGAAATGTATCCCATACCTGTAGCTGCTGTACTGGATGCTTTTTCCTCCAAGGTCGTGTATAAGTAGGCATCTGTAAAATCAAAATGCCTCCGAGACTTTCTCTGTTCCCTTTGCTTTCTGTTCTTTTAGTGGAAAAATCTGCCAGAAAGTGAGAAAATATTAAAGGATGCCAAGAAAAATTTCTTCCTGTTCAATTCCCGTGAACTTGAGAGCAATCATTTAAGAAGGCCTCCCTCCCTGGGACACCAGTTTCACAGAGCAGAGGTCTAAGGTGATCTTATACGTGCAGTCAGTTCAGAACATCCAGACTCCAACATCCTGGCCGGCCTGGCATGGCTATTCTGATTGCCTCTTTGGGGGAAGCATAGGGAGTCTGATATCACATCTCTAATTTCACTCATAAAGCACATTAGAATAATTTTCTGATTATTTTACTGTTTCTTTAGCTTTGTCTCTTTTTTTCATTTATTTTCTAGTTTTTTCCTCAATATTTCTATGTGAGACTTCCTGCTTTGTGGAGACATGTATCCACAAAATTTTTCAATCACTTTTTTAAAAATCCCTTTATATCCTGTTCTGGAGTCCTTTCCATTTGTACCTATTTGTTCAGTCTGCTCTGACTTCTGGACCCCTCTTCCAAGGTAAAATGTGCTTCATAAATTCATTACCAAGGTTCCTAATTATACTGATTGTGTGAATGGAAGGCTAATAGGAACATCCAGGTTTACTTCCTTTCTTTTTTTTTTTTTTTTTTTTGAGTTGGAGTCTTACTCTATCACCCCTACTGGAGTGCAGTGGCATGCTCATAGCCACCGCAGCCTTGGCCTGTTGGGCTTAGGCGATCCTTCCGCCTCAGTCTTCCAAGTAGCTGGAACTACAGATTTGCACTACCACGCCCAGCTAATATTTGTGCCCTTTCACAGGAATGATTTTTGAGAGTTTTTCATTTTAGTATTATTATTCCTTCTCTTTATCATAACTCACTTGGGAACAGCAAGACTATGATGAAGCGCCACAAACAAAAAGTCGACTTTCTTTTGCTCAATAACCAATAGAAAGTATGCCTAGTGCTGGGCATGGTGGCTTACGTCTGTAATCCCAGAATTTTGTGAGGCAGGAGGTGAGAGGATTGCCTGAACTCAGGGGTTCGAGACTAGCCTGAGCAACATGGCAAGATTTCGTCTTGACAATTAAAAAAAAAAAATCATCCAGGCATGGTGGCACATGAGTTCCTGTACAATATCATACTCTGCCTTTTCCACAGGGACTTTGATCATCATTCATTCCATTTCACTTCTTTCATAGTATCTTTCTGCTCATCTAAATCATGGCTTTGCTCCTGGGAGATTTTAGAAATGAGGAAAAATCTTATTTAAATCTCACTCTGAGTTTAACTCTTTCTTGTGAGAACATACTTTCAGTAGACATGGGACTTGTGTGTGGTTGAAGAGCAAGTAGCTATTTCTAACTAGAGACGTGCATAAACAGGAGAAGAAAAGCAATGAAGGGATTTCACAGGGAGAAAGGGCCTGGGACCATTTATTGTTTCTTCTCTCCTTTCAAATACCTTCCCAGACCCTGAACATAACATCTAACCATTACTTTTTAAAAATTTTCATGTCAGTGACTAAGAATTTCCTTAGAGATTCCTGGCATGCAAATTGCAAGACTCTTTTCTGAGATTACCATATATATTTTATAAGCACTCAGGTGTAGGAATTCCCCATTCATACTTGGAGCAACTCCATTCCTTAGCGTACAGGAGTAAAATCAACAGGTGTTTTTGGCCTCAACATCTTCATTTCACTTCTCTAGTCACTTCCTTCAGGGATAAACCTCTTCAGAAATTATTACTCTTTTATTCTTCCTTCACTTTCACCTTTCAAATCCTCTTTACTTCTTATTCTTCATTCTTAGACCTTTAACCTGTGCCAGATTCTGGTCTCACCTTCTGGAAGAAATCACAAAACTCTTCATATCATAGTTATCAAAGTGTGATTTCTAACTTCTACCATATCTCAATGACTCTTTTTTCTCTCTATTACATTTTTTTTTTTGAGTTGAAGTCTCACTTTGTTGCCCAGATTGGAGTGCAGTGGCCGCTCCAGGCCACCGGAGCCTCGATCTGCTGGGCTCCGGCGATCCTTCCACCTCAGCCTTCCGAGTAGCTGGAACTACATGTGTGCGCTACCACGCCCGGCTAATTTTTTGATTTATTGTAGAGATAGGATCTCGTCTGCCCAGGTGGGTCTCGAACCCACGGGCTCAGGCAATCCACTCATCTCAGCCTCCCAAAGGCGTGGGATTACAGGATGAGCCACCGAGCCTGGCTTCTCTATTACATTTTAAAGATGAGGGATACAAGTCAGGATTAAGTACAAAAGTGGTCTACATGCAGGTAAAGTTTAGGCCTCCTACAGGTCCTCACTTCACCTGGTTTATCATCCAGTACCTTAGTGACATTATATCCTTCCCCCATTCTGGCTCCTTCCCTTGGCAGTGTCCACTATGGCCAATCCCTCCCTCGTAATATTGTAATAAATGTTCAGGACCCACTTATGAGTAAGAACATGTGATATTCAGTTCTTTGTTTCTGTGATAGATCATTGAGTATGATAGACTCTAAATCCATCCAAGTTGCTGCTAAGTCCATAATTTTGTCCTTTATGGCTGTGCAATATTCCATCGTGTGTATGTGTCACATTTTTGTATCCAGTCCACTTTTGATGGGCAACAGGTTTGCTTTCATATTTTTGCTATTGTGAATAGTGCTACAATAAACATGCAGTGCTGGTGCCTTTTTTGTAGAGTGATTTGAGTTCCCTTGCTTTTAAAAAAATGTTTGTTCCCCTTCACCATTTCTCCACAGGGAAGAACTTCCAGGTATTTTAATTTTTTCTCAGTTTTCTACTCGTTTGTTTGACAGTACTTAAACCTGATCTCCATTGGTCCAAGAACATTAAGTTCAAAATAGCATATTCTTCTTTTCCCTTTCCTTTCCCTCTAATACCAAACAAATTTATTGGCAAACATTGACTACCCCTTCATCCTCTTAGATATGAATTTATATGAGTTCAAAAAGTCTCTTTAAAAAGTTGTCTTTCTCCTTTAAATGCTGATTCCTTGATCTTGAAGCTAAATAATATCATCTTAGAAACTTGTTCTGCCGGGCTTGGTGGCTCAGTCTGTAATCCCGCGCCTTTGGGAGGCTGAGGTGAGTAGATTGTCTGAGCCCGCGGGTTCGAGACCCGCCTGGGCAGCAAGACCTCATCTCTACAATAAATCAAAAAAAATCAGCTGGGCGTGGTAGCACATGCCTGTAATTCCAGCTACTCGGAAGGCTGAGGTGGAAGGATCGCCGGAGCCCAGCAGGTCGAGGCTGCGGTGACCGGGAGCAGCCACTGCACTCCAGTCTGGGCGACAGAGTGAGACTCCAACGCAAAAAAAAAAAAAGAAACTTGTTCTACAAGTTTTACCTTTTTTCTGCACTTGGACTTTTTCATTTCTGTCTTACGTTTTCTCTCACCCTTGTAAATACATCCATCTTACTCCACAAGGAAACAAAATATATTTTTTTCTGCCAACTCATCAAACTACATGTCCATTATAAATTCCCCTCACTTCAATACCGATTTTTAAAAAGTTATATATTAGTAAGGCATGGTGGCTGAAGCCTGAAATGCCAGCACTTTGGAAGACCAAGTTGGGAGGACTGCTTGAGCCCAGAAGTTTGAGGACAGCCTGGGAAAGAAACATAGTAAACCTAATCTCTACACACACACACACACAAAGCTGAGTATGGCAGCATGCACCTTTAGTCCTAACTACTTGGGAGGTTGAGGTAGAAGGATTGACTGAGCCCAGGAGGTCGAGGCTGCAGTGAGCCATGATGGCGCCACTACACTCCAGTCTGAGCGACATAGTGAGACTCTGAATCAAAAAATGCAAATAAATAAAAGTGATAAATGCTTGTTCCCTTCACATCTTCTCTCATTAATTTCTAATCCACTGTCTCACTGTCTCATTTACTATCATGAAACTCCTTCTATTGAAGTCGCCCATGACAACTGAGGTGTTAAATGTCAGCCTCATTGAAGAATTTACACTCTTTGAAAAAAGCAGAATAAAACTTATGTTGCTTGAAACAGTCACCTTTCTGTAGTATTTATGACAAGAGTAACTTGTCTCCCTCCTCTTTGGCCACTCCTTCATGTGGCAGAGATTGCTAGAACTCCTTAATATGTAAGTGTACCTCTTCTTCCTGGGCACAAAAGTAGGCCACATTGTCAGCCTCCTGACAAGTATATGCAGCTATTGTACTGAATTCTGGAATGATAAAATGCTTATAAATCATGTGAACCCCTTATAGACCTAGTATATAAAACCTCCCCTACACAATTCTTACTCTTTTCTCTATTCCATGTTGAAACGGAGAGGTCTCTGATGTCCTAAAGGATATGATGCCCTTAAAGGAAAGAAGTGACCTGGAGTGACTGTGTCCAGCAGAGTCTCCCTCTTGGTTTGCTGTGGGTTCTGTCAAGGACAGTTCTTCATTCAAATGCACCCAGAGGATCACTGCCATGTGTCATGCTACTCTAGTGTTTAGTGATCATACAGATTTTTTAAACAACATAGACTTTATATTTTAGAGTCTCAAACAATGCATTAGGATTCTCAGAAGGGTTAATACATTAAATATTTTTTAAGATATATTTGAGCCGGGCTCGGTGGCTCTGCCTGTAATCCCGCACTTTGGGAGGGATTGAGGTTAGTGTATTGCCTGAGCCCGCGGGTTCGAGACCCACCTGGGAAACTTGGCGAGACCTCTTCTCTACAATAAATCAAAAATTCAGCCGGCCATGGTAGTGCATGCCTGTAATTCTGGCTACTCGGAAGGCTGAGGCAGAAGGATCGTTGGAGCGCAGCAGGTCGAGGCAGCACTGGCCGGGAGCGGCCACTGTACTCCAGTCTGGGCAACAGAGTGAGACTCTAACTCAAAAAAAAAAAAAAAGATATATTTGCTTAGTCTTAATTTTCCAAATTTATTTTAATATGAAATAGTGCCATCATTTAATGCCTAGTAATTCCTAGTCTACGCTATGGAAAACAACAATCTAAAAAAACAAGAAAGTTAACATTTCCTGAAAGTTAACATTTCTCAGCACTGGACCTGGAGGTGCTGCCTCTCGTCAAACAGCATTGTCCTAATCGCCACCTAATCAAAGAATGTGCTTCTGAAATCAAGCCTTTTGATCCTGGGTCTGCCATTTTCTAGCTTTGTAAACTCTGGAAGACTTATTTAAACTCTTTGAGTTTCATTCCTCATCTTTGAAAACTGGAATAATGTTATCTGTCTGACTAGATGACAGTGAAGTTTAAGAAGATAATGTTCTTCAAAGTGGCAAGCACATAGTCAACAATAGATATACTTCCGTTTCCTTTTATTTCTAGGGACTGTGTAGTGAGTATTAAATGAAATTGACAAAGTACTCAGTGCCCCTTTGATATGCTAAACACTTTCTAAAGAGTGTTTTCTTGGTGGTGGAATATTCTTCTGTAACCAAATGTACTAATAATCATATTCACCTGCCATAACCTCAGTTTAAATAACTATAAAAACAAATCATAAAATGTTGGAGTAAAATCCTTCTGTGAGCCTGGCATTTTTCTTTCAATATAATGCAAATTAGTCAACATGGCACTCAAAACCATTTGTGCTGTACCAAGAAGGTTATAGGTATGCTGAAATAACTGATTCTCCCTATTCTCAGAACCTGGAACGGCTGAATACCCAAGCTGATGGCTGTAGCTGCAAACAGTCTCTTTTATTGGCTTCAGCATGACATTCAAGTGTTACCACTTTCTGTGAGTTCTATCAACCATCCTGTGGGTTTTCAAATTCACTGTGGAATGCTTTCCTCCGGGTCTTTGAACAGTTTGTTCCCTCTGCCTGAAAATAGCTTTTTTTTTTGCTAATTCCTCAATGACTGCCTAATTTCTCTTCAGCCTTCAGAGCTCATCGTTGCCACTGTTTATTCTGGGAGAACCTTTCCTTGATACCCCTGTGCAACATCACAAGAGGCTCCCCAGTGCTCTGTACCTGACCCTGCTCTGGTTATCACTGCAGAGCCATGTCACTGCCCAGTCACTGACCTGCCTCTCCCCTAGACCCTGAGTAACATGAAGTCAGGGCTAACCTGTTTCATGTTATATTCCTAGAATTTAGCCCAGTACCTGTCTTGTGATTGGTACTCAGACCATATCTGTTAAATGAATGAGTACATAGAAAATATATTTGTAGTTTTAATAAGAAAAGAAAAAAGACCTCCAACTCAAAGCAATCCAGAAACACTGCAACCCAAGGAAAATTTAGTGACAGATTCCAGGGCAGAAACAGCAGCAAGACTCCTTGTTTCTTAGCAAGACAAGGCATTAACACGGAGAAGGTACTTTTTCCTACTTCGGCAACTAGAGGAAGGGCTATTATCATGGATATAGTTTCCGTGTATTTAATGTAATTACCTACTGGGGAGATTTTCTAACCATAGCTTGCAAACATTTTCGGTATGGGACTGGATAGTAGATATTTTAAGCTTTGCTGGCCATATAGCCTCTATTACAACCATTCAACCCTGCCATTGTAGCATAAGAAAATGAATAGATAATGCATAACCAAAGGAGTATGATCCAATAAAGCTTTACTTAAAAAATACTGATGATGGCCAAGCACAGTGGTTCATTTCTGTAATTCCTGCCCTTTGGGGGGCTGAAGCATGAAGACTGTTTGATCCAAGAGTTCAAGACTAGCCAGGCAACATAGCAAGATTTCATCTTTATAAAATATAATGGGGTCATGCATGTTCCACTTACTGGGGAGGTTGAAAAGGGAGGCTTGCTTGAGACCAGGAGTTCAAGTCTACTGTAATCTGTTATTGGGTCACTGCCCTCCAGTCTAGGAGACAGAGCAAGACCTTGACTCAAATATACGCACACACATATACACCCACACATATATAATACATAGTAATATATATCAAAATATATAATAAAGTATATTATATATCAGTAGCTCTCTGTGTGTGTGTGTGTATATATATATGCATATATACATTATATCATCAGCAATGGATCAGATTTGGATCACAGACTGTAGTTTGTCTATCCTGTGCTAGATAAAAAAACAAAACAAAACAAAACAAAACAAAAAACCAACTCTCAGCCTATGAATGGGAGGGCCTGCTTGCATTGCTCCTCCACAGAATATTATCATTAAGCCCAACAGAGTTTTTATAGTCACTATTTTCAGAATACCTGAAAAACTAATTGATATTACTCTCCATTGTCACAGTAGAGCAGGTAGTAGACATGTACGTGTCATTTTCATAATTTTTCCTTGCAGACAAAAAAGGCCAAATTGTTCACTGCTTGCACAGTAACTCTGAGAGGAGACAAACCAGAGATTTGGATGAACTTGGTGCTAGTTCCACAACTGGGATCTCAGAACTGGACTTTCTGCCTCAGTTTATCCTGAGACATAGCATAATGCTATCTTAGTAAGAAAATGAATGTGAGGAAGAAATTCTCCCACCACATCTGGATGAGTGATATGTGACATAAAAAGGATCTGTAGAAGAAAGAATTCTTCTGAGAGAACTATTGTGAGAGAACTACTGATGTTTTCTGAGCCCTTCCCCTTTGTGGCAAGAGGGAGACTTGCTACCTTCCAACCCCAAGGCTTGTGTGTGTGTGTGTGTGTGTGTGTGTGTGTGTGTGTGTGTGTGCGCGCGTGCGCGTGTACACACACACGTGGCGGTAGATGTGTGGAGAAGAAGAAATTTCCAAGGGAACAAGAGGACAGCTCCGAAATACATTTTCTGTGTCAAGGAGACACCGAAGACATAGGGCAGGTCTTATGAAAAAGCTAAATCACACTATAACTCAGTTTGACTTCCACTCGGACACCCAAGGGCACCCGGATTAGATCATGGATTGAGAGGCTGACCCAGGGCAGTGCTTTGGTCCTCAGGCTCCTGCCCTTGGGAAATATGTTGAGGGAGAAGCTCCCAGGTGTTTCTTATTCACTTGAAGCAGATGAGAGCTCCACTCCTGAGGGACCAAGATGGAATCTTCTTTGGATTTTTTTCCATTGACTGCAAAGGAGAGATAGGAGAAAGCAGAAAGAAGGTATGCCACGGAAATGTAGGGCAGAAAGCTGCAGTGGAGAAAGCCCTACAGGGAATAACCACAGTGTGGTCAGGGGCCCAGGGAGAATGAAGCATGGCTAGGTAAGCTGATGTGCTTCCCTTTCCCTCCTGCCCCTCAGGGCAGACACACTCTCAGAAGAGAAAAACAACAACTCACAAAGAAGGCAAGAGGTGAAGGGGGGAAAAGAAGGTGGAGGTGATCCCCATGGCCCTTGATTCAGACCAAATTTGTTCTGTTTTTTTGTTTGTTTGTTTATTTGTTTTGAGTTGGAGTCTCACTCTGTCGCCCAGACTGGAGTGCAGTGGCCGCTCCCGGCCACCGCAGCCTCAACCTGTTGGGCTCTGGCGATCCTTCTGCTTCAGCCTTCCAAGTAGCTGAACTCCAGGCGCGTGCTACCACGCCCAGCTAATTTTTTGATTTATTGTAGAGATGAGGTCTCGCCTGCCCAAGCGGATCTCAAACCCACAGGCTCAGGCAATTCACTCACCTCAGCTTCCCAAAGCACAGGATTACAGGCTGAGCCACCGAGCCTGGCTCGAATTCGTTCTGAGCTGGGGAAGGAAGTGCCAAGCCCTGTGTCAAGTTCAAATTTTATTCTTACCCTTGACTGGACAGCTTACCTACTGCATTGAGACTCTGTGAGGTAGAGTATCTGGAACAGGATCTAAAAGTAATAAAACAGAGTCATGAGATCTGCTGGACTTTTATTCTAGATCATGGATGGTTTCCTCCTTCTGAACACCTGAATACAATTTTAGAGAAACTGAGAGACAGTTAAAGGACTGGTCCCAATCTGTGTATTATTACTATCCTGTTATACAGCTCTTTGAAGAAAAATTCAGTTGTCAAACAGACTAATTTCTATCGGAGAGAAAGCACAAGATAGCCGAGTAAGACTCTCCAGTGATCATCTCTCCAGAAAAACATCAATTTGAATAATTATATTTGTACAAAAAAATTAAAACCTTCACAAGAGCTACAAACACAAAGTAAGCAATAACAGTACCTAGTTTTAGCATAATAATAAGAAAAGACACATTGAAGTGGGTGGGAATGGTCAGTTTCCCATTATCTACACAATGCCTTCCCCAAACCCAGGCGATGCAGTATAGAGAGAGAAACCAGTCGCTTAGAGGGAAAAGACAAAAGTAAATACAGGATCTTACCTTGGAACTTCATACATCTAAACCCAACACCAGGCAGAACTACTTAGGCCCTTACTGTAGGCCAGCGCCCATGGACAAAGCCTGTAGGCTTGTCCTGGTGCTAGACAGAACAAGTTCTCAGACCCCAAGTAAAGTATATGCTACAAAATGTCATGTTGTACCCATTAACAACATACAATCTGATAATTTAGAAATTAATTAATTAATATTTTTAAAGAGTAATACAAAATGCTACTCTTGAATATTATTTTAAAATATTGTCTCTCATAAAAATATTCTAGAAAAAGAAAAAAGTAGACTACTATCTATAACACTGTGCTAATCAACACATATTGAACATCTGCTATTTGAAAATGCTTATTTAGGTGGCAGTGACATTATACAGATGGGCATATTAACCTCACCCTCAACCAGTGTTAACGATATAGCAGAGATGATCAAATATTTAAGGAAAAAAAAAGGGTCAAAAGCAGTGATTCTTTTCTTCCAGTTTCTAAACTCTTGGAGGGCTAGAAATATGTGTTTTTCCAGCTCCTACTAGGACACTGACTAGGAGTACATAATCAACAAAGAATATTTGAAAAATGAATGAATAAGTATTATGTCATACAAGAGATTTTAAGATTGTTCAAAATACAAGGCAATTGAATCCTGGAATTACAATGTAGCTCCCCAAAAACAGATGTCTGGTTTCAATAGCATGTGATTTTTATTTCTAACTTGTAGATAATGAACCGAAGAAACCTTGGGATTTTTGCATGACTAAAGCTTATATTAACAGCCGTTTGCACAAAATTGGCCTTCTAACAAAGATTTTTTTAAGAGTCCTAAAATATTATCTTTTTTTGTTTTGCTTTTTAAAGAAAGATGGGTGATTATGAAATGCTTTTCATTAGAGAATTACCATTTATCTTATCACAATATTTGCTCTCTTTTCATGAGTTTTATATTTCATTACTGCTGAAGAAAGAGCACAGAAACTGTGTGAATAAAGCTGTTGATCTTTACTTTCAAATGAATGTATATTTTCTCTGTAGTTCTGATGGTTTTTCTAGTCTGACGTTAGCAAAAAATGTTAATATCAAGGATCTTGGTGGAGTTGACTGTTTTATGGGACTGTTTACTAGATAAGGCCTGACAGAAATTTAGCCTCACACATCTTGTTACTCCTCAACAAGCAGATCACTTCATCTTCTAAAATTAAACTCAATTTGCCTCTCAGAAAAGGCTCTGGGAAGAGGAAATTATTTGGGGTGGAGGGAGAAGAAAAAAAGGAAAGAGAAAAAGAAAAAAAAAATAGATTCAGTAAAGACCAAAAGGAAAACAGTCCTCTCCCCAAACACTTCTGCAAGACAGGGTGAAGAATGTGAGCTCTGGCCTGACCACTTGTCCAAGGAAAGGGGGAAAAGCTGAAGATAAACACACCCATTTAGATGCAGCTGGAAAAACGAAGTCAGGTTTAAAAGGCCCGACGCCAAAGAAAATAGGTTTTTAAAACTTCTCTGGGGAATGTCTCCTGTCTGCACTCAGCACTGAGCTATGTCTTTTATACATCTGCCTCTCTCTCAATTAACAGACGCTGGGCACAGGCAAGCAGGAAAAAAATGTCCCCTTCTGCCTCCCAAGAACCGTGATGGCATGAACTTCAGATCCCGGCTGACACAGGCCACATCCACCAGTTACTTTCCCAGTAAAATAATGGATTTCTCCAGTGGAATAGGGTTTTATCATGAAGTAGGAATGCATTTTCAACAGGCCGCTGCTTCTATGTGTATGACAGATTAAAAGGTGCGTTAATGGATAATGGCAATACTAAAATGTACTTATACTTTTAAAATATACTTTTGGTTATAAAAAATGCACATACATAATGATACAGTTATCAGGACATTTTATGTTCTATGCATAGTCCTAAATACATTTCATTAGCTTGCTTCATTTTTGCTGCAACTCTGTGAAATAGAGACTATACTTAATCACATTTTTTGGATGAGGAAATGGAGAGACAAGAGATTTAATATATGGCCACGGTCATAAAGCTATTAAGTAATAGAACTGGCATTTGAACCCAACCCAGGTATTCTGGCTCCAGCATCCATCCTTTTACTCTCTACATTTAACATAATCAGTCATATAAATGTCAGGCTCTTAACACTTTCTGACAACGAAGTTTAAAGAACTGATGCTCAGCAATATAACTGACACATCCCACTTGATTTGTCTGGGGTGTGAATCAAATCACACACCTCTTAATTACTAACTAACACAACTCCACACCCCTATCAGGCCACAGCAAGAAACTCTCTCTCTTTTTTTTCAAGTCAATTTCATTCCCAAGAAAGCATAGTCACACAAATCAGTCTAGATCAAGGTTTCCTCTCGAGCAGAAATATGGGTTCTAGGCCAAGCATGGTGGCTCACACTTGTAATCCCAGCACTTTGGGAAGCTGAGGTGGGAGGATTGCTTGAACATAGGTGTTCAAGACCATCCTGGGCAACATAGTGAGACCTCATTTTTTACAAATGTCAAACAATTGGCTAGGAGTTGTGGCATGCACCTGTAGTGCCAGCTACTTGTGAAGCTGAGGAGGGAGGATTGCTTGAGCACAAGAGTTCGAGGTATCAGTGAACTGTATCCTACCACTGCATTTCAACCTGGGTGAGACCTGATGAAAAGAAAGAAAGAAAGGAAGGAAAGGAAGGAGAGAGGGAAGAAGGGAGGGAGGGAAGGTAGATTGGCTCTATCTGGAGACTCAGTGCTACTAAAATTCCCAACAGGAGTTGGTTGTTTCTGAAAAGAAGTCTCAGTCTGTCTTGCGACCATTAAGGACAAGCCTGTGAATCAAAACCAAAGAACTATAGCCAGTGGTGAGGAGTTTACCATGGTAGCCTCAAGTAAGAAACAACCAGGACCAACTGGAGGTACCATGTGGCTGTGTTCATGTCTCTGCTGAAGCCACCATGTCTCTCAAGGAGTGGAGCCAGTAGTGAGAAAAATGCTCTATCCTGTGATTATGTCACACTGACATCTTTCTATGCTTTTATTCTCTTTATGATGGTGCTTTATTTAAAATTTATATGCACTGACAGTAATGACAAAGTGCGTTCATAATACCAAATGGCTAGGTTAAGAGAATCAGCAATTTTCCATGATTATCAAGCCTGGATGTGCAGCTTAGGTCAACAATTCAAGCTACTCAATCATTTGCTATTAAGTTTTCTTATGAGAATGAACCAAGGAGATTAGTGTCTTTTACTGCTCACCGAATTTAGTTTAGGACTATTTTAATCTTGAGATAGATTCTATTAACCATAAGACTCAACAAGAAAGGGAGTAGCACTCTGGAGAGCTTTACTCTCTCAAGAGGCTCCCTGACTCCCATTAAATAAGGCATGTTTTTCCCAGTATCCTTGGTTTTCTGCATATCAAGGCATTAGAGGGAAAGCGATTGTATTTGTCAGAGTATATGCATGTTTTCTGTTTTAATACTGATCTTCTCTAAAACAATAGATAATATGTTAGGGGACACTGGTCATGTTTTTTTTTTTTTTTTAATAGGGTGGGATTTGAGTTTTTGCCTCTTAGCTATATAAGTATCAGCTATTGCTAATAGGAGTAAAATGGTTTAGCATACACTATTAGGTAAAGAAAGAACCACACAGCTACATTGCTGAACTAGGTTTAGGCATGATAGACAGCAAACCTTGATAACTAATGCCTTGGCTTTACTTGATTTTCCTAATGACTACAGGAAAACTTCATACTGTATATTGTGCTGTGCGAGTCACCGCCAGCCACCCTCTGCGTTCTGTATTCTTCTCTAGCTGTATTTTTGTTTGTTTCAATCAATACTTAGAATCTTAGAGTAGAAAAAGAATTGAAAAATTAGTTGCCATTTCACCAGCGTGAAATCTAAGACCCGAGTGAGTTGTGGGACTGATGTTCTGTTCCCAGGTGGCAATTGGCTTTGCAGTGTGAGACTGGTCTTCAGAATCAGTATGTAGGCTTTTCCCATGCATGGAGAACTGCTCATTCAGTTGCACTGATTTAATTTGTTCTAATTATGTGATTCTATGTGGACAGAAATGAGTTGTCCTGTTGTTAACCTCCTTCATACCCTGTCTCTAGTTAGGCTGTGGTTTGGAAAATGTGATATCGCTGAGTAGTCAGAATGCTCATCTCAATGGCTTCTGGAAAACAGCTTGTGTATAGACCATAACCCAAATACTTTATGGCACATTTGATCTATTCATGTTATGCATGAGCCTTACATGCAAGTTATTACTTATTAAGTTCTTACCCTTGTGAAGTCAGGAGACTTTTCCTGGTTTTCTTAGCAGAGACAAGAGACAAGTCTTTTTGTGCTCATAATATAACATGATACTTTAAAATTTGTATGTGGTGATTTGGTTTCAAATACCAGTTTTACTTCTTAAATAAGTTATAAAACCTATGAGAGCCTCAAATTCCACAATTGAAATAATGGATAATAATATGTCATTGGTTTATGATGAAGATTGGAAGGTCTGGAACACAGTGGGAGTAGGTTGCTATTATTATTATAATCTCCATTTCAGACCCGTGAGGTTTCCAGTTCAACATGTAGAAGTTGGAAGTTGTCACTCCTGTCCTCATAACAAGAAAAAAATAACAAACTGAAAATCAACAATCCTTCTTAAATCCATTGGAGACTTGAGGTCATAGGGCAAATTACTACTCTGAAAACTGAGGACACCTATGGGAAGATGCAGAAAAACACAACTTACTAGGAATAAAGGCCTGATGTGGTAGCCAATATCTACTGAAATAGTTTAAACTGTAATTAATGAATTGTTGGGTGCAATTAGTGTAGTCTAGTTTGAAACTTAACAATTCTGAGAAGACATAGTCTTAGAGATGACCCCACACTTGTAAGTTTTACCTCCAGGAAACTTTCTATCAAATTCTCACTGTGAAGAAAATACTGTTGTGCTTCCATCAGGGGGAGAGAAAAAATAATAACTTTGAAATACATCCAAAGTTCTCCATTCTCTTTAACAAGGCCTACCTTCAAGGGAAGCTATTTTATCAAAGCCTAACCAACCAATGAGGAAGGAAATATCTAAATCCAACCCTTCCATGTTGAAGAAAGGAAAGATCCAACTCTAACCTTCTCTAGTCTTCTATATGAGGAAAGGGAATTATGCAAATCAGGTTCACTGAAAGACTGAAAACTAATCATAGAACCATAGAATTCTGCCCTTCCCTTAATATCTTACCACCAAATTAGTGGATTCTATATAATAACAGGATTATAGCTAAAGAACTACAAACCTCAACCCTCATTAAAGAGTCTTTAGGAAAAACCACCATCAATAGGTAGACAAAAACAAGGATACTAGATGTAATTCTGGCTTCTGACACCATAGCTACAGAAAACAGTGAACACAGTCAAACTCCTAGCCAGAAAAATATAAGACTTCATATTAAAAATGTATTTACTTTCTTCTCAGAGTTGGAAACGACAATACAGGAATTCAAATAGAAAAAAAAAAATCTACTTAATCTCCATTTCAGGTCTAAGTTTTGAGTGTACCCTTTCTGATGGGTACTGCTCCCCATTTTTGAGGTTCTGAAGGTTTATGTCCACCCAGAACCTCAAAAAGTGACATTATTTGGAAGTGAGTTTTTTGCAGACACAGTTAATTAAGATGAGGTCACACTGGTAATCATTCAGCTTGTGAAACTTGGTTGTTACCTTTCCATCATTCCAGTGGTGGAATGTGAACTCAAGAGATGCTTGGAGGAATTTAAGAATCCTCATTCACATGCATTTATTTACCTACTCCAAAGAATACTTAAATGTAGGGAAGATTTATTAAGGTTTTATTTATAGCATTATTAACTTGGAGGATGAGATGGAATTAAAGCAAATTATAAGCCCTGGAGAATTTTTCACATAATATTCATAGAATTATCTATTTCCCATTTGAGGTGAGCAGTGGTAGAGAAATAAAAAAGGAGAAAACACCTTAAGGACAAGGTTTCAGCTCACTTCTTGGCCATGATTTTGTTAAAAAGCATGCAATAAATCAAAGGAAAAAAATAGGACCAGATAGGATAGCACAGTTTGAAGAATGTTTTGACTGTTATATGTTAAAATCCTAGCCTCTTAATAATGTAAAGGAATTGAGCCCCAAATAGACTGCTTTTCTTCCAACTGAGTTATAGAAGGAATTATTCCAATTATAAACAAACTCTGCCCTTCTGATTGTCTGAGAAGATATACTCTGCTAAGAGGATGATGGAGAGAAAATGCCTGGGCACTAGGTCCTATCAAGTGGCGGGGCTACTATGTTGCCCACTTTGCTTGCAAAAATGATGCATTGATACCCACTTAGACACTGTCTAACTTTCTCCATAAGAGTAAGCATAGGATGTGACTTTCTATTCCTGGGGATACAATACAAAGTATACCATGCACTAGGGATTATGTGCACTAGGAATATACATAATCCCTAATGCATAGTAATCATTCAAAAAATATTGGTTGAAAGTTTTATAAAATGGTATTTGTATACTCTAATATCAGAAATATTCAAAGACTATCAACATGAACATATAAGTAGCCTAGGCACAAATAAAATATCCTAATAGTTTTTCTGACATCTCTTTGTTTTTTTCTTCATTCATTCACTCACGAAGCATTGACTGGTCATCTACTATGTGTCAGGTGACGAGCTAAAAGGCACTTCACTAGTAGTATTCAGTATATACAAGGAAACTAGGAAATCAGCATGGAAGAAGAGGGGAAAGTTGGAATAGATGAAACTGTACTAAGCCCTGTAGACCATTAAAAGCATTTTCTTGTTTTCTCTAGATTACATGGGCAGCCCTTGGGAAGTTTTGAGCAGAGGAGTAACCTGACAGAAAAGAAGTACATTAGCCAGGTGTGATTGGCTCACGCCTGTAATCCCAGCACTTTGGGAGGCTAAGAGGGGAGGATTGCTTGGGGCCAAGAGTTTGAGACCAGTCTGGGCAACATAGTGAGACTTTGTCGCAAAAAAATTAAAAATTGAGCTGGGCGTGGTGACATGTGCCTACTGTCCCAGCTGCTCTAGAGCCTGAGGTGGAATGATTGGCAGAGAGAGAGAGAGAGAGAGAGAGAGAGAGAGAGAGAGAGAAGAGCAATAATACTTTTGTTGAGAACAGACCCTGAGGTGGAGGGAGGTAAAAAACTCAGCACACAGGTAAAATGGTGTTGCAGTAATATGCATGGGCCATGGTGGAGGAGTGGATCAAGGTAGCAGCAGTGAAGGTGGTGAGATGTTGATGAGTTTTGAATTTAATCTCCAAGAATAGCCAGGAGGATTTGCTGCTAAACTGAATGTGGGAAGTGAGAAAAGGAAGACAGTGAGTGAAAACAGCCCCCAGGATGTTTGATCTGAGAAGTCGGAGAACTAGAGTTCCTACTCACTGAAACGAAAAAGGCTGTGGGAGGAGCAAGCTTAAGGGGTGAAATCAGCTCCAACATGCTAATGACTTCTCATTATCCAAGTGGTGATATGGAGTAGGCAGTTGGATATATGAATCTGCAGTTAAGGAAAAGGCCTGGGATGGAGATATTAATTTGAGCATTGTCATCATATAGATGGCATTTAAAGCCGTCAGGCTGGATCACATCACTGGGCAGTGAATATTGATGTAAAGAGAAGAGGTCCAAGTCCAGCCCACTCCTCCAAGTTGTCTCATGTTAATTCTTATGCTACAATGTAATAGCCAAGAATAAGCATTTTACACTTCACAGTCTTTTGTGAGTCCAAAGAGAATATTTTAATGTTTTAAGATGTAAGCAATTTGGTGACACAGCGTTCTTTAGTCTAAAGCAAATGTTACAAGACTAAAGCATATGGAGAAAAGATGAAAGTAAGTTTTCTTATTTTAGAATAAATTTATTTTCCTGTCTCCCTTGACACACAAATGGCGAACTGGGAATAATATTTTTTCTAACCATTCTTAATCTCTGGAACTATATGATATTAGTGTTGTACTTGAATATAAAGTGGATGCTTTCTGAGTTATAGTGGTCTTTTAAGAACTAAAGACAAAATTGTGGCAGTTTTCCATGTCTTTAATTTTCCTGTCACAAAGGTATGTTAGACCTGGATCATGAATATTATAGCTTTGAAAAAGAAAAATTAAATCTCACCATCAGTAAGTTAAAAGCTATGTCCTTGATTCATGTTAGTTTTAATCAAATTATTAACACAATAACAAGGTTGTGTGAATGAACTTTATTTCACCTAGTCTTAATCTCTTTGGATGACTATAGAGAAAATAATTAAATTTCTTATGGAAATTAGCAATTTTCCATAACATAGAAAGGGCTAGAGCATTCCCTTCTAGTCTTTAAGTCAGCATACTTGGCATGCTGTTTAGCCCTTTTATAACTTTTGTTTGTAATAAGAATGAATGATTTTAATTAATACTCACATAGCATTAAAATTAGAAATGTGAAATCAAAAATACAAACCTAGCCAAACTGCAAAAACAATTTTCAGTATTTTAAAAATTAAAAGCATTCTTGGATTCTGCAATTTAGCATGGAAGATTTTATGTGATTTGATCAAAACTAACTGAGCAGTATCTCATTACTATATAATACCCAGAGCGTGTAGTGAGAAAGAGAAAAATCTATGGTGCTCTTCATTCCTCCTCAATTACTTTTGTGGAATAAATGTGACTCCCAATCCACTTGACAAACTCCCCAGACAGCAAATGGTATTGATCAGAAATGTTCCTTAAATCATGTATGGAGTTAAAATATACTACAGAAAGGTAATGAGAGAGGAGATGAAGAGCTAACGAGATAGAGTTGTTATAGGTACTGCAATGTGGATTATTTGAAATGTGGTGACTAAGTCTATTTTAAAGTTAGAAATACATTAACTGCTAGTCCTAGGAAATCACGATAGCCAAAGTGTTTACACTAGGTGTACAAACCATTCCTCATTTCCTACTTGAACCAGCTGCTGAGTAGGGAGCAGAGGTTGGTTCTCCAACAAAGCCATCTTTTCATTTCTTGAGCTTTTAGGAAGGAGTGAGCAGGGGTCAGGGTTGGGACTTGAGCTTGTCAGTCCAAGCACACTTTCTGAAACAGAACAAAAATAGTTACTGTATTTATATTTCATTAAAGTCACACTCCCCCTCTACCCACACTTAATCAAGGTCCCTTGTAGATTCAGAGATGGAGGAGGACTTAAAAGTTGCCTTTCTCTCATGTGATGTGCTCAGAATCCTCAGTTGACATGGACTGTTGATTTACGTGAATGGTTTTTTATTTTATTTATTTATTTATTTTTGAGTTGGAGTCTCACTCTGTCGCCCAGACTGGAGTGCAGTGGCAGCTCCCGGCCCCCGCAGCCTCGACTTGCTGGGCTCCGGCGATCCTTCTGCCTCAGCCTTCAGAGTAGCCAGAATTACAGGCAAGCGCTACCATGCCCGGTTGATTTTTTGATTTATTGTAAAGATGAGGTCTTGCCAAGTTGCCCAGGCAGGTCTCGAACCCGTGGGCTCAGATAATCCACTCACCTCGGCCTCCCAAAGCACGGGATTACAGGCTGAGCCACTGAGCCTGGCACGTGAATGGTTTTAAGTTAACTCTGGTGCATTGGGAGCCTCTTGTCTTCCCGACTGACCAGTACTCTAATTTGTAGCTTTAATGCCATTTCTGTGTGCAGTGGGAGCTTGTTTTTTTTTTAGCCACTTTCTTTTCAAAGACTAGGCAGTTTTTAAAATCCATAATTCACTGAGAATGCAATTTAAATCCTCTAACGTGACATAAAATAGTTTTTATTATTGTTCAATAACATGATTCCAGCATTAAAAAATAATAATAGTTCCTATCTTAGGGCAGCAGTCTTAGTCAACAGGGGTTGCTATAACAGCATACATAGACTGGGTGATTTAACAAACATTTATTTCTCACAGTTCTGGAGGCTGAAAGTTCAAGATCAAGTCTCTGGCAGATCTGGTATCTGGTAAGTGTTCTGTTCCTAGTTGGTAGATGACTGAATTAGCACGTGTTCTCCACATACTCAGATATATGAAATGGGATTCATTAGGGAAATTGAATCATGCAACTACAGAGTTTTAGAAGTCCTGTGACAGGCCATATGCAACCAGAAGCATGGCTTGGTCCAAGTTTGGAAGTCTCAGAATAAGGGAAGTTGATGATGTAATCCTCAGTACAAGTTCAAAGGCTGAGAACCTGGGAGCCATTGATGTGAATACTAGAGTCTAAAGGCTGGAATGCCTAGAGTTCTAATGTCCAAGAAGAAGAGTGCCCCATATCTAAGAGGGAAAGAGGAAATTGCCTTTCCTCTGTCTTTTGTTCTACTCAGGCTTCCAGCCAATTGAATAGTGCCCACTCAGCTACACTGAAAGCAAATCTTTCCCACTCAGTCTGCTGAATCACATGCCAATCTTCTCCAAAAACACCCTCAACAGACACAGCCAGAAATAATGATTTACCAGTTTTGTAAATATTTCTTGATCCAGTGAAGTTCATACCTAAAATTAACCATCACACATGGCCTAGAGAAAAATCTCTCTGTAACATCTCTTCTTATAAGGGCACTAATCCCATTCATGGGGGTGCTAACTTCATGACCAAATTGCCTCCCAAAGGCTTCATCTCCTAATGCTATCACACTGGAAGGGGTAAGAGTTCAATATATGTATTTTGGGAGGACACTGATATTCAATTCATAGCAGTAGTCCATCTGTGTATTGACAGAAAGGCCCTTGAAATAGACCGAAATTGCTTCATTTTCTTACAGTGGTAACAAGAGTACAGGCTTTGAGATGGCACAAATTTGGATCTACCTCTGCCACAACCTTACTCAGCCTATTTCATCACCATGAGCCTCTGTGTCTTCACTACAAAAATAAGAAAAAGTGAATATTTTGGAGAGAATTATGGTGAGGGCTCAAATTGATGCCACATGTCAATCAAGCCAGCAGAAGGATTGGCATATAATAGGTGCTCAGGACTTTTTAATTATCTCTCATCTAGAATCCTAGTCTAATTCCTGAAAACTATTGTTCATTGATCATGTCATACACATTATGCCCAGGAACAAATACTGAAAGATGTGCTAGGCCAATAATAGAGCCAGCAAGGCTGAGTACTGTGCTAAGCACTTTACGTGAACGATCTCTTATGTTGTTGACAAATCTCTCTAAAGAAGATACAAGCACTCCATTTCAGAACTGAGACTGAAAACTGAGACAACACATGTTTAACTAACTGGCCAAATTCATTAAAGCTGACTAGTAGGTATGTCTTTGAGGATCTTATTATGGAATACAAAATCACTTTGCAGACCTGCATGCTACAGGTGGCCACCCGGGGATGCACTAGAGGCTATGAATCTGGGAGGTGAACAGGCCTGTTGTTTGTAGTTCTGAAACCTCTTCCCAACCCCATTGTGCTTAACTTTCATTCACACTGGCTGTATCTGTAATAAAGATGCAGTTTTTCTATGAATTTATAAAAAAAATAAGAGTATCCATTTATTTCTTGCCTCAGTTTCAAGACAGATTTGTGTTACAATAAATTGTGAGGTATGGCTAAATTAATTTATTTTGAATAATAGTAAAAAAGTCAGTTGTTTAATATTCATTCACTCTAAAAATATAATAGATTTTAGCAGCATCTCACTCAGTTGTCTTTGCATATGCATTTTTGATTAAGACAAAAATGGGAGGGATGACAGCATCCCTACTTCCTCTGGACCCTCAAATCTAATGGGCAATACTTACCACCCTAATTACCTCACGGAGAACAGCAATCCTCACTTTGCTCCTGAAAATAAAGAACGTTTAAGAACCGCTGTTCTGCAGGGTAAGTGGAGAGAGGAGGAGTTCCTCTGTTCTGTTGATACCCTGTGTTGTCTACTACTTTCTGGGAAAAAAAAATCTAAGGTCAGATTGAAAACTGGGTTTTGTGGAATTCCTTCTGCAACCTCTGTGATGGTTCATTTTTTGTGTCAACTTGACTAAGTCATGGATACCCTGGTATCTAGTTAAACAGTAATTCTAGGTATATATGTGAGAGTGTGTTTGGAAGGGATTAACATTTGATTGGTGGACTGCCTGAAGGAGATGTCCTCCCCCAACATAGCAGGACTTCATCCAACCCATTGAGACACAATGGCCCATATGGGGGGAATCTGTCAGGGAAGGGGGGGGTAGGATTGGCAGTTGAGGGAAACTGCTAGGGGAGGGAGGGGCACACCTCATTAACAAGGGTGCCTGCATAATCAACGTTTGTATACACTGAATTTTACCCTACATCTTTATAATAAAAAAAAGAAAGAAAAAGTTGAATTCTCTCTCTTTGCCTAACTGCTTGAGCTGAAACATGAGTTTTCTGCCCTTGGATTGATTGAGATTTACACTATGGGCAGAATACTCTCTCTCACACACACACACACACACACACACACGCGCGCGCGCACACACACACACACACACACACACACACACACACACACACACACGTTTCTCTGGAAAATTCCAAAACCTCTCGAAACATTATAATAAGATTGAGTGAGAAAGTCATTGAAAGAAAGAAAGGAAGTAGATCCTCTTCTATTTAATAATTTAATCAATATCCATGTCTTCACTCCAAAAATTTCTGGTGTTCTGGAAGGAATAAATGAAATAACTATCCAACCGTGACCAACTGGCATGAAATTTCCACTGTGAATGTCTTCAGAAGGCTTCAAGAAACAGGCAGGTTGTACTATGTGCATACTGGGATGTACTTCTTTGCTTCTCTAAGGTCATACCATAAGAAGTTCCTAGAGAGAAACTTTCCAGACCACTGTCAAATAAATTACTTTCCCATTGCATGGCACCACCAGTCTTTCTCACCACCTGAGTCTGTGCCTTGAGTGTTTGGCAGACTTGCTACAGGCAGGCAAACACAGACTAAAAGGACTTCAGAGTCAGTACTAGAATTTTACAAATTTCAGGTTGGGTTTATGTTTGTCTGTTTATGCTTCAAATTGTCATCATTTAATTTTAAATAAAAACATTTTTAAATTAGTTTAATGTTATGATATAAATAAACACATTTATAAATATATTAGTAAACCTATTTGTAACCATTTAGAACTAGAATAAGGTTTAATCTGCAAGTCACCAAATTAATAAAGTTTTAAGTTGATTTAGAAAATCATAGCTGCAGTTTCTAAATATCCTTCTCTACATAGGTCAAGGGACCAAAATTTAGAATCTCAGAGAAGAACAAATACATAATCACAGTGATTAGTTTAATGAGGAAAATCATCAGCAGGAGAACAACATAGGGAAAATGTAACAAGATCAGACTTGCCTCAACATTCTGCAACCTTTCCTAAATAAAATTATTATGCCATATCCAATTCCCCTCTCATCCCTCACAGTTTTAAATACTTGAGAAGGGCTTGCATTGTTTTCCTCCTGCCAAATTCACTTTTGGATTGACCTGTTCCAATTTGCATTCAGACATGATCATCTGATTTTAAATGAAATGATGACTTCAGATCCCTGGTCTTATTCAGATGCCTGACCCAGTCCCTACATTTTACTCATACTTTATGATATTTCTAAATATTCTGCACTTCAAATACAAAAACATTGTCACCTTGAAATTCTTCCAGATCATCTCACCATGGGAACTGAGTGTCCTAATTTTGTCTCAGTAGGTGCAGAGAAAAATTATTCAAAACGCATTTGGAATGGACTCAAGTTCTGTCCACAGACTAAGAGTCAGAGTTAAAACTTGAGTCTTGTGAATGGAAAGAGAAACAGGCATGGATTTCCTATATGTCAGGCTTCCAGGGAGGATGAGATTTACTCTACATTGATGCTAGCTTCAGTGAGCAACTATACACTCATGAGTCCTCTGGTTAATATTTCTTTCATTTGGGAATCTTATAGTATAAAAAGAATGAATAATAAAAAAACAACTAAGTACTGTTTAGCATTGGAAGAAACTATTACTTCCAGGTCAACTATTATTTCTGATCTCTTTGTGTCCGAAATTTCAACTTTATTTCAATTAAACATTGTTTTCTTCTGTTCTCTCTTTTTAGTAATTTTTTTCTGTGAAATCTGTATTCCTAAAACATCTTCACTTTGAGTTCATAATATAACAACCATTTAGAGTCCCAGAAGAAATGTCATAAAACTAATTTAAAAAGTAAAGTGATGGATATTCCAATTACTCTGATTTAATCATTAAACATTTGGATGCACAGAAATGAAAAGATCATATATACTAAGAGTATGTTCAAATATTATGTGTCAATAAAAGGGAGGAGAGGAAAAAAGGTTTCTTAATTTTGAATTAAATATTCAACATTGTATTTAAATCTTAAATTATATCTTCATTCTTTTTAATTTCCCCTTCTCTCTCTTCTTCCTCTTCCTTTATTCATTCACTTTTCTTCTCTCTATGGGTGCAATATCACTGGGAGAGGCAATCAGAAAAAAGAAAAACACATAGAACTTCAACTGAATGATGTCACAGGAAAGTATGGTGTTTTTCTTCTGCCCTAGTCCTCCTCCTCCTAGTCCTCCCTCTCTATCTCTAGTGTGAGAATGGGTGAAACTAAGAAGTTGAGGAAGATACATAAAGCAATATTTATGGATTTCAATACTTTTATCTACCAACTATACAACACAGAAGGGAATTGAAGAAAAAAGCAAACAAACAAAACATGAAAGCAAACTTAAGAATCAGACAAATGGATATCTCAATAGTATCTCTGTCACTTATTTGGTTAATCACTTAACCTTACTGAGCATCAGTGAGCTCATTTGCAAAACTCAATAAGGCACACATTCCTTGAGGTGCTGTCATGGGGGTTACATAAGATAATACACATAAAACTTCTGCCTTATACTGCAAAATGAAGTATGCCCATTATAATTGCATCACACATTGAAAGTTGCTGGCATATTATAATGAATTATCATCATTCATTAATGTAGGACTAACTCCCTTTCAAATGTGTGTGTGTGTGTGTGGGGTGTGTGTGTGTGTGTGTGTGTGTGTGTGTGTGTGTGTGTGTGTGTGTGTGTTTAACATAACTTACTCCAAATTTCTAATTCTTAACGTTGGTATAAACTCTCTGGCTTGTGGAGGAAGAACTAGACTATGATCCATTTAAATTCCAGCAATGTCCTGTCTATAGCTCTAAGTGAAAATTCAAATTGCTTTAGTGATAATAGGGACATGTGCAATTGGTTATATTTTAATCACTAAAAAGCCTAATTGTTTTCTATAGCATCTTCTTAGCTTTATTACATTACTTCAGTGTGCAGCATAAATTGTACCTGCTTCTATAAAAAGTAAATCAATATTCAAGAACTAAAATACAAGCATATGTTCGAATTATTTATTTATGGGCTATACTAAAAATAAGTTGTATTCTAGGCACAGGGCAATGAATAAATAAATCAATTTCAAATAAAGACAAATAGCCACAATCCTGCTTTGGGGAGGTGAAAATATTATCAAAAAAGTTGGACATTGTATCAACTCTAATCCCAAAGGCCAAATTTAATGTTAAGTTATATTAGTTGCAAATTTGAACTCCTGTCATAAGGGAACACGTGGTTCTGCACCACAGAAACAAACAAGTAATGAATGTAATTAGTGGTAGGCATTCTGTAGCCACAGTACACTCCCACAAGTAGAGCTGCGTTCCATCTCTCCACTATGAAATATTTAAGTTAATATGTGTTTTATTTCTTTGGTTTTATCTAAAACTAGCAGCAGGTTATTGTCAAACATTTGTAAGAATGGAAATGAATCACCAAACATCAAGGTTGACAAAACTTATTTTGCACTCATCTAAGTTGAATATTGACATCTCTCAGTGTTCTGCATGTATTTACTACATATTAGATTAAAGGCAGATCGTAAGAAAGACGGCAATATGTTAATACATTCATTAATAAATATTAGTGTCTACTAGGTGTTAGAAATGTCAAAGGTTCTGGGAATTCAGACATGGAGACAACTCAATCCCTGTGTTCCAGAGTATTAAGGAACACCTAATTATAGGGCAAGCATAATTTCACACATGCATAAATAACTCTGGCACATATATAAGTATGTTAATGTCAGTGCGATAAGCCCTACAATGTCAGTATGAAGAACCTCATTGTTAGGGAAAAGGCAGTGTTTAACTGCTTAGAAAGATCACAAAATGCTTCTTTGTAGAATGAATCAGGGGGCAGTGCACGAAAATGTTCTTTTTTTTGGTAAGAGTTCTTTATATTTTCTGGATACTAGACTCTTATGACATATATAGCATGCAAATATTCTCTACAATATTTCAGGTGGTTTTTTTCAATTTCTTTTTTTCTAATTTTTTTATTTTAAAGATGTGGGGTACAGTTCAAGGTTAGGTATACAAATGTTCATTATGCAGGTAGCCTTGTTGATGAGGTGTGCCCCTCCCTCCCTTAGCAGTTTCCCTCAATGAATGTGTTCTTTTAAAGGAATATTATTTCTATTCTACCACTGCAGCTATTGCAATTTCTAGTGATACTATTCTTACGCCTTTATTATTTTTTATTTTATTTTATTTATTTATTTTTTGAGTCGAAGTCTCACTCTGTCGCCCAGACTGGAGTGCAGTGGCCGCTCCCGGCCACCGCAGCCTTGACCTGCTGGGCTCCGGCGATCCTTCCGCCTCAGCCTTCCAAGTAGCCGGAATTACAGGCATGCACTACCATGCCCAGCTAATTTTTTGATTTATTGTAGAGATGAGGTCTCACTGCCCAGGCGTGTCTTGAACCCGCAGACTCGGGCAATCCACACACCTCAGCCTCCCAAAGGTGCGGGATTACAGGCTGAGCCACCGAGCCTGGCTTCTTACGCCTTTAAGTATTTATTTATATATTTATTATTTGATCCTAATATATTTTTGTGCATTTTAATTACCTAATTGCCATTTATAAGAGAGATCATTGAGTGCTTACACTATACCAGATACTGATAATTTCTTTCTGCACATCATCTTGTTTAATTTTTCAACAGTCCATGAGATGATGATCATGGTTTTGTTTTATGATGAGGAAGCACAGATTTAGAGAGATTAAGTAATGTTTTCAAGTTTGCTAGCTAGAAGGAGACAGGCCAGTATTCAAAGCCAGGCCAGTGTGACTGCAAAACCCAGAATCTTCACATCACAGCAGTGTCGCTTCCCATGATACAGCTGTGGCTCTTCATACATGTTCTGCTCAGCAACTCAATGAGCAAATCCTTTTTAAATGTTTATTTAATTTCAAGTCTTTATATGAATCCATAGCTATGTGTTCAAGAGACTCAGTGTACCAACAATAGATTGTATGATCTCTCTCAGTGCATTTCAAAGACCTTGCAAATTCACATTCAACTTGTTGCTGGCTTGATCACCCATTTCTGTTTCAGTGGAGATTTTCCTGTGTGGCACAGCCTTTTGGCTAACCAGAAACTAAAAGAATGACTTAAGAGGAACAGTTTACATCTGTGCTTTGTGCTGTAACTCTGGTGGAAAAGTCTATGAAAATGGAGTCTAATTCTTTAATTAACTGGACCACAAGATATCCCAGCTTAAGGAGTAGCAAAAAGAAGGTTAGCACACAAAAATATGTAATTACATCAATAGTCTAATTTTGCCTTGCATTCAGAGAATTAATTTTGTCTATTAAAGAGAGGCAATTAAATGAAGTGGGAGAAAAGAAATAATCCGAAAATAGAGTAAAAAATATTAAACCTATCGATAACATTTTCCAATCTTTATTGTGTTACATTTGAGAGCCTCTCAAATGTAAAACAATACTGTATTTCTTCCATAATGCAAAAGAAAAAAAAGTTTAGAAAAATGATAATTTTGTATTTAAAGCAAATGCAGTGAACAAAGAACAGTGGTACCAATACTGATCTATATTCCCCAACTTGGTGATGTCTTCAGTCGTGTCGTACAAAATTTGCTCAAATGCAAACTGTGAGCAATCATTTCTGTCCTGACAGACTCATATGACTGTTGTAAAAGCTAAATAAAAATGTTTATTGTAAAGTGTTTGGAAACAACAAGAAATTACATATACATTCAAGTTATCTGCATTTTCTTGTTGTGCCAACAACTCCCTGTTTATTCAGCTTTAGAAAAAATATATATATTTTTGCATATTTGAACCATTTCTGAAATTTATTGAGGAAGTAATATTGTGACAAATACACATTTTGCACTGCCATGCCTTCATCTTTCTTCACTTTTGCCATGTATTGAATCAAAGCTTAAGTGTCCCCACCCTGCTTCTCACAAGTCTCTTTCCTTTCGATTTTCTCAGCAGTTCTGCCAGAATTTAGTTTTGTACATTTAGTTTATATTTAAACTATTAAATTTATATTTCTTCAAAAACTTTATTTTTAAAAAAGCAAATCAATAACAAAACAGAAATTTCTTTGTCTTGCTTCATTATGTTTATCTGTTGCTTCTTAAAAATAGTTATTTTCAACTATTTTTTGAGTGTTTGATAACTAACTCCACATATCTTAGTAATATGGTTATATCACTGCTGCTTGATTTTTGGCTTTCATTCATCATCATGTGACTTCCACTATGGACGATGAAGTTTACATATCTTCCATGCACTTCAGGACCTCTTCCCTTCCTCACTCCCACAATCCTTCCAATTACTTGAGATTCACAACAAAATTATACTGTAACAAGCTTGGATGAATGGTGCTTACATTATTACTATTAAAAAATGATATTCAAAGTGAAGACAGTTAGCCAGATTATTTTCCTTACTATAAAAGTATTTTGTTTTCCCTGATGTTATAAAATGCTTTATTTTTATGCATTACTTTTATTTCATTGTTTATGTATTATTTTATGTGTATATTTAATATGCATTATTATATATGTACTTACAATTCAGCTCTCCCTAATTCATGTAAATTTCCTCCCAATACATTCAAACACATTAAGGATTCTGGAAGATCTTCTGGAGGTTTTACCTCAAGTTCTCTGACTTCCTCCAGTCAGAGCTGGTTGAATAGTGATTATCATGGAATTTCCTTTACTAACCCCATTAACATTCCCTTAGAATCCACCTTTCTCCTTCACTCTCTCTTCTCTTTCCTGATTTATCACTTATGTTTTTTTCTTTCTTTGTTTACTTTTTTATTTCGATGGACAAATTCCTCCTGTAACTTCTTAAAAAAAGATACATGGAAGATAACTATGTGGTCTTAAATAATGAAAATGGTTTTAATTAATTGTTTGGTGAGGTATTGATCCAGATAGGAAATCAATGTCCCTCAGAACATAATTCTTCATTTTCATCATTGTCTTCTAGCCTGTAGCATTACTATGACAGATTCAATAGGAATGCAATCCTAATTATATATGATGCTTGCCTTTTTCTTTCTTTATTCCCTGCCTGAAGAAATGCAGCATTTCATTACAATACTGTGACTTGGTGTGTTTTGCTAAGACACTGAGTAGGCCCTCTTTAACTCAAAACACTTGTGCTTTAGTTTTGAGTTATCATTTCTCTTTTCTTTTCCTCTCTCTTTTCTTTCTTTTCAGCAGTCCCATTATTTGGATGTTAGACTTCCTCAATGAGTCTTCTCATTTTCTATCAGCTTCTCAATAAGTTTTATTACTGAGTTTCCTTGTCATACTTCCTTGAGAGATTCCCTTTGTTTTAGTCTTCCAACTCTACTATTTTTGTGAGTAAGGATTACTATATTTTTTTATCTTGAAATTTATTATTTCAATTTTTGTGTTTAATTTATGGCCAATATCCTTTAAACATTCTCTAAATATTATTTTTAAACACCATTCCTTACCTCTCTGTGGATATTGCAGCTAGTGTTTTGGGTTTGTTTGTTTGTTTGTTTTCCCTCCAACCTTCATAGTCTCTGTTTCTTCCAAGGTAATTTGTTTTTCTGTTTGGTTGATTCTATTATATTTGAGACTATGTTTGCAAGGAGAAATGACCATCTGTTCAAACACAAAAACTCAAAAATAACGTGGCTTAAAGAACGTGGAATACAGAGAAATAGTCATGGAGTAAGAAACCTGGTCTGGTGACATAGTTTTGTTACAAGGGTTTACTTGGGGACCAAGGTTTCTTCCCCTGTTTTACTCTGCTATCACCTAGAGGTTTTGTCCTTGCCTGCACTATTGAAACTGAGTTATATGTACCAGAAAGTGTGCTCCATCTTAAAAAAAGAGGAAATAAGAGCAATTCCAGGAATGCAATTTCTCTTGAAGTAACCAATGGGGTAGATGTTTCGTGAGGGACTTTTATACACATTCTACTTAGTACACGGTTATCTTTAGCTGCCAAGAATGTCATCTATAGAATGAAGTTCTTCTTATAAGAAAGGAGAAAAGAGCAAAATTTGGGAACAATGAGGCATCTTTATACAGAAGTTTTCATAAATACAGGAAGATCTTTGGTTGCCACTCAACTTTGGGAGTTGACCAGTAGATGTCTGTTGGAAGCTCTGTGCACACAGTGGCATTTCTCTGCTGCAATCTTGACTGTAGGTTGAACAGGCTGTTGGACTATTGGGTTCTTCTTGCTTTGTTGCTGTTGTCTTGCTTTTATTAAACTTTTAGCTTTTTCTCTTAAGCCTGCTATATAAGAACATTTTCATTTTCCTGACTGGATGTTGTCTTACTGACGTTGTTCTAGAATCCTAGTATGAGATCCTATAAGTGACCAGGTCTGTGTGAAGCTTCACTTAAATACCTTTTATTTAGTATTGTGTCCCACACACAACTGTATCTGGTGTACCTTAGTTCATAAGCTAGTGTATATTATCTCCAAAGAAGAAAAATCTTACTTTCTATAAAAATTGGGGAAGGGATAATGGCTTAACTAAGCAGAGATAGGAAAGAACTCAGGGTTCAAATGCTTTCATGATCAGATTTTCAAATAATTCTCCTGTTTTTGTTCTGATATCATCCCCAATTTCAGTGTTGTGGGAGGGTTATTATGTAAATCAGTCAGTTATTGGCTCTCTCACTGATGAGGGTCATTGGGGTGCAGATCTCCCACTGATGGGCAGGTGTTCACACAGGTATGTTCTGCTGGCTCCATTACTGTAGCCCATCTGCTTCCCAATAATCAAAATATTGTTACTGTTGCTCCTCCACCATCGTCTTTGACTTGGTGCACTAATTCCTTTAAAAAATTCTTTATTATTATTTTTTAGTAGGGTTTCAGAAACTAAGCAAGTGTTTTCCGTCCACTAAATTTTAATTGGAAGTGACCAGTAATGCATGAATCATTCATGCCATGCCATCATTTAAAGGATTCTAGGGATCCTTGGTGCTTGTATTGCAGAATGAAATCCACACTCCCTAGCACAACATAAAATGTTATTCAGAATTGAGATCCATTTTCCCTGGCTTTCTTTCCCTCAGACCATTTCCTCTCAGTAAAGCTAACTTCTAGACACAATGAATATTTTGCCTTTCCCTGAATCCAATTGCTGACTTTGTCTTTTCTGTGAAGTATCTCCTGACTCTTCTTTCTATTCCCTAATTTTTAAAAAGTTGTTTATCTGTTGTTTATTCCTTAACACAGCACCATCTATCACAATAATTTCCTTGACATCATATTATAATAAAATTAGCTGCCAATCTATCTGTTATGTTTCTTCTCTACTGTGTCCTCCCTCCTTTGTGAACTTTAGGTTAGGTTCTTGGTTTTTTAATTTTTGCATTAGTTTCACTTAGTACAGTGATCAATACAGAATATATGAATATGTATGCCTTCTGAATATATGTGGAATACACTGCAGTTTTCTGTAGGTGTATATTACTTAGGAAGGTGAGCATTATGCATTTCTTCTTTTTTGTATATTTTTTCTTCCATTATGAATTCATTATCAAAAAATAATTTTTCTTCTCTATTTCTCTTCCTCATGTCTTTCTCTTTTCTTTTCTTTTCCTCTTTTCCCTAGTCCTCTCTTCTTTTCTCCATGCTTCTTTCCTTTCTTCTTCCTTTCTCTCTTCTACCCTGTATAAAAATTCTTCTCCTTGAAGTGTTCCCAGTATAATCTACTATAAATTACTGGGTATGTAAAAGGGCAGTGTACTGATGCACATCATATATACTAATGAAGTAGGAAAAACTAAAAGAAATGGTAAATCTGAAAATTATTTTTACCATTTACATAATATATTAACCCAATTTTAATAATGACTTCCAGGTGTAGAGGTCACATCAATGGTGCCATCTTATGACATATGCTTTATTCCATTGTATATTTACTGCCTGATTACATTTTTATTTTACTTATTTAATTTTTATTTTGCTATCTTTATTTCAGTAGCTTTCGGGGGTACAAATAGTTTTTGGTTTGGGTTTTAAGTATACTTATCACCCCTACCTGTGACTACAATTTAATCAGTAAAAATGGTTTTCATTTTTAAGACAGAATGAAAATGCTTTTAAAAAATATAATCACTAATTTGATTTCCACCTCCTGTATAAAGCAGTTACTAAGCGTCTACTCTGGGCTAAAACATTCTATTTATCAACTCATTTATTCCATCCTCCAAGATAGATGTGATTTGACCTGTAACAGAAATGAGATTCAGAGAACTTTAAGATTTCTTGTACAATGTCTCTGAGCTAAGTGGTGGAATCAGTATGCAAATTCAGCATTTTCTACAAAGCTCACGTTCTTCCCACCCCACCAGGCTCTCTCCTGACAGACTCTCTTGACAAAAAGCAATCTGGTTTCCTTGACTGAACTTCCCGTCTACTCTTGTTTTGGCATAATTATGGTCTGAGTTTCTCAAACACCTGGACAGAAATGTGTTGCCAAGTAATGTAAAAAAATTGCGTCCCCCACAATTTTCATAATACAGCAATGTTGATGCCGCCAGCAGCTGCTGCTTTATATGGGGCCTGCGGAATAAAGCCAAAAGCAGTTAAGCTGGGCCAAGTGTGGGTGGCTCTTGGAGATTTAAAGTCTTCCATGAATTGATGATCAGAGACTTCTCTAAATCCCAGCTCGGTACCATATAAGGTCACACATATAGACAGTTCTGAGATTTTTTTTTTAGACAGGATATCACTCTGTCACCCAAGCTGGAGTGCAGTGATGCTGTCATAACACACTACAGTCTCAACCTCCTGGGCTCAAGTGATCCTCCTGCCTTAGCCTCCTGAGAACTGAAACTACAGACTTAAGACACCATGCCTGGCTCATTGGGGGGGAAAATTGTTAGGATGGGGTCTTGATATATTGTCCAGGCTAGTCTCAAAATCCTGGGATCAAATGATCCTTCTGCTTCAGCCTCCCAAAGTGCTGGAATTATAGACATGAGCCAGAGCTTGGTGGAAAAGTATTTTCGCAGGACAAATGCTTCATGCCTTCAGGACTTGTGGTCCATGTTTTTGTCTAAAACTTGCCTTTTGATTTCATTTCTACTGTTTCTAATTTCCTCCTATCTCATATCTATTTTTGTTCTCTCCATTCCGACTGTCACTAATATCAGGTCAATTCACCTTTTATTATGATTTTTTAAATTAAAACAACCTGTAACTTATTTCCCACTGCAGTCTAGTGGCCTCCCTAGTTTCCTGTTGCTTCTATAACAAATTATGCAAACTGAATGACCTAGAACATTAGAAAGTAATTATTCCCTTATAGTTCGACAGGTCAGATGTCAGAAATTGCTTTCCCTGGGGGAAAATCAGGACATCAACAGAATTGGGTTCCTCTGGAGGCACTAAGAGAGAATCAATTTTTCCTTGCCTTTTTGAACTTCAAGAGATTCCTCACATTCCTTGCCTCATGGCCCCATTGTCAAAGTCAGTCACTGTTGGCATAGAGATTCTTCCTCATTACACAGACTCTGATTCTTTCTCTTCTGCCTCTGTCTCCTACTTACAAGGATTCTTGTTATTATGAAGGGGACTCTGAAAAAGAAAGAAAGCAGAATTATATTTTGGAGGGGCCACGTGGTAATACAGGCTTCCCCTGTTAGGTAAGTGTCCTAGAAACCCATCAGCATCAGTGTACTAGCTAGAATTGTTGTGAGAAGATGCTTTCAAATTCAGTGAAAATTTTTGGAGATTCTTTTAACTAATTTGCCCATTTGATGCTGGGTGATTTACATAAACAACCTCTGCATGCTGTGTTGAGTTTCCAGCAATTTTTGATCAAAACCAGCATAACCCTTATGCCCCACTCTTCTTATTCACCCAATCTTGCCATGAGTGACTTTTTTTGTTTTCCTGGATGAAAAAAGTCCTCAAAGGGAATTTTTGATTGATGTGGAAGAGATGAAATAAAAAATGGCAGAAGCATTAAAAGGCATCAAAATTGATGAATTAAAAAACTGTATTTGAACTGTAGAAAAACCCTCACAATAGGTTTATTGCATCAAGCGAAGAGTACTTTGAAGGTGACTGAAGCTTAAATATGTAAGAATAAATACACAATTTTTTATAAATAAATTCCAGGCTATTTTAGGTTCCCCATATTGTACCCACCTTAATAATTTCCCTGACTTAACACCCTGTACTTAAATCACATCGACACAGTCCCTTTTGCCATCTAAAGTAATATATTCATAGGTTCTGGGCATTAGGATGTGAACATCTTTATTCTTTGTTATGTCTCTAATGATTTGATCCCTGCTGAGCTAAAGACCCTTGTCTCCAGATCCCTCTCCAAATGCAGATGAACCATAGCAAATGACATACAGTATTGCCAATCCGCCTAAGTTTCCCCTTCTGTAAAATAGGAACATTAATAGATTTTTACAAGGATGCTATAAGAAGTATTTAACTCCATTCACTGTCCTAAAAAACCTTCAAGCCCATATTGATATGTGTAATCCTATGATTTATATCTTTAAATTTTGCTGTCTCATAAGGTAGTAGTGTGTAACTAGCCATGTGTAACTATCTAAATTGAAATTAAATAGAATTAGAAATTCAGTCCCTTCGTCACCTGAGCCACATTGCTTGTGCTGGCTAGCAGCTACAATATTGGGCATGGCAGGTGTAAAACATTTCCCTCATTGTGGAAGTACAATTAGACTTTCCTTTAAACCATTCACACATGATACCAGGTTGAATTACACAAAATTATTCTTTTTGTAAATCCAAAATAATCAACCATCAGTAATACTATAGGGTTAAACCAAATGCTTCTCAGATGCCCACAATCACTTCAGACTCAACATATTCAACAGAAACTTTCTCACACTCTCATTACCTTAAAAAAATGGTCAACTAAGAATGAATAGAATCCCAAACCTGGTTTATGCCTTTACTCTCTCTTATGCACAGAAAACAGTAGGAGCAGTTTCCAAATCAGTTTTATAAACCAATATTTTAAAAATTTGCAAAGTTTTATATATATATAAAACAATAAGTGTGTCCTGAGATTGAAACATGGCCTTTTACAAAACTGTCCTGCATTTTGGATATTTGCACCTGGAGTTCTCCCTCTCTCTCTCTTTAAATTTACTACAAGTATTTAGTATTCCTAAAGAGTTCTTGGCAAGAATAAACTTGGCTCTTCTGGTTTAAAAGTTATGGATGTGGTGGTCACCATAGGGAAAATAAAGGCAATTTTTAGTGATTTAATGGGACACCTAAGACTCTAAGTTTTGCATTTTCGCATCTCTATAAAATTTCATTAAGCCTCGTATTAGATTTCCCTTAACTAACTTAAAAATCTTAGTTTCATATTTACTTATTTTGTACTCCATCAAGTAGCTCACACAGCTGCAGACCAAGGGAGAAATACTAGAAGGAAAAAACCGAGAGTGCAAGGATGTCTGATTTTTGATTGTTGAATCGCCAGCATCTAGTGCAATGTCTGTGACACATAGCAGATGCTCAAAAACTATTTAGGAGTGATTGAGATACTCAATATATGCTGTATTAAATATTGAGAAAGATCAACCCATACGATTGTAATATCATATAAACACTCCCAAATTATTTAATATAGAATATAAGGACATGCATGTTCATATTTTTGCATCTTAGAATGACAGTTCATGCTGGAGTCTTAGCTTTGTATGGTACAACACTCTCACTTTACAGATAAGGAAACTGATTATAAAAACTAGCATAACTTTCTCATCTGGTGACAGCAAATAAGTGCAAATGTAGCAACAATAAAACCAAGTGACAGTGAATTATTGTTAAAACAAACAAACAACAAACTACCATTTGTACAGCACTGACCAAGTACCAGAAACTATTGTAGCTTCTTTAAATATATCAGCAATTTTAATCCTTACAGCAAAGCTATGAAGTGACTGACTTCACTATACCCATTTGACATAGGGAAAATTGAAGAACAGAGAGGTGAGATGACTCCCCCAAGATTGCCTGCTCATACCAAAGCCAGGAAGTATCCTTCCAGAGAAACTTCACTCTTAACCACCAACTATCATACATTGCATGATGAATAACCACAAAATCTCACTGTAGTAAATCACTTTTGTAAGAAAAGGAATAACTTGCCTCAAAAAATGCCTGACCTCTTCTGTTTAGGCAACCTGGCTAAGGATTCTCTGAGCACAGCCAAATGCAGGCTGAGACGCTGAGCTGAAGATAGGAAGAAAAATTGCTCTCTGCAATCAAGTAATCAAAGTTTTAGAGTAGCCCTTGTGACTCCTAAGAGATTGGTTTGCAGTTTTTTTCATTTTGACTTCCCCCCCCTCAACCCTGATCTGGACAACCACAGGACAGAAGAGTGGCATTCTTTCCTGATCTGACTTTGAGTCACTTTCCCTGCCTTATGTAAGTAATTTGATTCTTACAACCCTGCCTGTGCACCTGCCGCAGTGAAAAGGAGTCAATTTTTTTGTTTTGGTAAGGTTTCATTTGACTGCAAACAAGGGTGGGACAGAACAGATGACAGCCTCTCTGAACTTGATATCTCTTTGAAGAATGAAACTAGATTTCTATTTAAAACACAGAAAATTCTCAACCTCAAAGGTCTTGAGTTAGCAGATGATCAGACATTTTCCAGGCAAATCTCTGGAAGATTGTCAAAACAAACACAGTCTTTCTTCTGGTCGTGGCTAACATCTCGCTTCAACTGTCTCATAGAAAGTAGAAAGATGACTACTTCCATAAAAAATAAAATTGCCAACTAATGCAGAGAATTACAGTGTATCTAAACAAAAAAATATTTTTTACTGTTGTTTTCTTAAAATTTTCATCATCACTTCCTTCTACAAAACAGAATAGTTACTCTTCCCCTACTCCCATAGGCCAGAAATAAGCATGATGTAAGGTTTTCTATACAAAACTGAAATTCCATATTTAAGAGTAATCTTAAACAAAATTAAGTTCAATTACAAAACCAATTGAAAACATTCCTTAACTACAGAAATACCCCCTTATGTTATTTTATATTTATAGTTTGAATATATTTGTATTTTTCTTCCTCATATTTTATTACCTAGAATGCCTTCTCTACTTGGTTACTAACAGTGTGTGGGCAATATACTCTATATTTTGTGCCAGACACTAAAAGTACTCAAAATGTACTTATTAATTAAGCAGCTTCTAAAGACATGATTGCAATTTATAGAGATTCATGACATTAACATTGCTGCCTTGAGACATTTATTTCAGGTGTTTGGAGGTTCTTTTATCTTCTAAGCTTGAGGCTATGCCTTAGAAGGCAGACATTGTCACAAGTGTGTGCTCAAGATAAATTCATTTCTATGCTTTATTCAATCAGTCCAGTGATGTTCAAGAAAACATAGAAAACCCCTGCAGCTACAACAGCAACAACAAAACTTCCTCTTTAAGGTTTACAAAACACAAAGGTTGTTTGGGACACTGTTCTCTTGCATGTTTTAGTATTGAATGGCATCAACAAATAAATATCTGCTTTACATAATTTATAGTATCATGTACCTATTGCCAAAATATCATTGAATAATGAATAGCCACAAAAATCTCTGTGATCTAAAACAATTTGCCTTGATAGTCCATATATCTCAGAGGCCATCTGGATGGCTCTGATGAACTTAGGTAGGCTTACTTAGATGAATGAAGGGTGTCAGTTGGCAGCTGGCTAATCAAGGTTGACCTTTGGTGGATACATGGGTAACTTAATCCACTCCACATGTTGCTCATCCTCCAAAAGTTTAGCTGAGGAATGTCCTCATGGCAGAGGTTCAAGAGAAGGCAGAGTGCACAAGAGTGACTCAAATCTATGCTTGTATCACATTGACTAACATCCCTTTGGCCAAAGCAAGTCACATGACTGAGCACAGAGCCAAAGGAAAAGATACATTGTCCTGCCCAAAGTGTGAAATTCACTTGGCCCAATTATGGGTCCAAGGAAGGGTGATGAATTGAGAATATCTTTAGAATTTACCACACCTATCATCTGGAGAGAAAAAAATAAATTAAAAAAATCCAATCTAAACACTAGTGAGATTAGATAATCTCTCGAAAAAGTTAAAGACTATGTTTGAGTTCTAGAATAATACACAAGACTAACAAAAGATCCATGTAACATAGACAGTAGCAATTTGTGGGTTGAATCCTATATAAACATTGATCTATGACTATACACTGGAGATGTTTGAGGCAAAATAGGCAGAGAATATAAGGATAAGATAGAACAGTATCCATGAATATGAATATGGCAGAAAAGGGTCTCTGTGAAAAGTATTATTAATTAAATTGGTTTAACATTGATAGAATTTGACTGAAAACAAGCAAATAAAAATATTCTCTGGCCTCCATGCTGTTAGTCAAGTACTCTAAAGTACCTCAGGTCGTGGGTACTTTTTATTATCCCAGCTTCCAATATAATTTACTGCTTCACACATTCTCTTCACATTCACACATTCTCTCATTTAGCTAAGATCTCTGAATAAGATCTCCCTAGAGGGGACTTTACTCATCTCAATGATCCCTTCCCTACCCAGGAAGGTTCAACATCTCACCTACATCAACTTTCTGCAGAGCTCTTGTTTATTGTGTGTATCTCCTTGCTGTCCAACCACACTCCATGTAATGTAAAAGTCTCTAAAAGTAGAGATGCTGCATAATCACTTCTTGCTATATCCCAATATCTAGCATACTTCTAGAACATTGCAGGTACTCCCCCCAATTTTTTAAGTTAATTGACTAATTGACTGACTGAATGAATGAATGACTAAATTGCTATTACTTAATCCTATATGGATCCTTGGAATACAATTGAGCTGGTAGAGTGGCTTTAACAAAATGTGGCTATACTGAATTACGGAGTAATAGATATTTGACCAAAATAACTTCTTGGCAAATAAGTTGTGATAGTGACCTATACATAAGAAATTGGCTATATTTTATATATTACATATTATTTTATAGATGTTCAAAATTTCAAAATGCAAAATAACACTCACTCTAAATACGTAAAGTATATGTTTTTCATAAAATTGCATCTTTGTGTATAGTGTTTTTAAAGTTTCAATATAAATTTCTCTTGGAAGTCTAGGTCTCCTTAGTCATCTTGGAAATCTATAGTACAAGTATAAAGTTCTGAAAACTTCTTAGTAAAAGAATCATTTTGTTGAACCCAGAAATCTCCAAACAAATTAGACCACGAATCTTTTGATTAATTCATTTACTGATCTGCATTACTTGTCACTTTCTTCGTTTGTTTGCATTGTACATAGCAATTTATATATTCAGTGGAATGTATTTTAAGAAAGATTTTCTATTTGGCGTTGCTTGCTTATAACTGAATGTCTGGCTTAAATTAAATATGGGTTTTCTTAAAAGTGTCCAGTGCCCCATGAGCATGCCATGGCATTAGCCTGGGCAACAGAGTGAGACTCCAACTCAAAAAATAGTGTCCAAGCCCTCATCATGTACTTCTCTTTAAGAGACTCTCAGAATATCCATCACTCAGTGACCAAGCTAGGCTTAATACTAGAACCAATCTTGGAGTCATTATTAGAGACAATATTCAAGGTTGATGCAGCATTGAAGCGCAGAGATTAAGTACAGGTGAGACTTAGAGATGTTAAACTATGGACTGGACAGTCTGCCTGCCCTTGTAGGCCAACTCTCTACCTTTCTCCACCCTATCCTCTGCTTGAAGAAGAGAATCTCTGTAAACCTTATCTGAGGTCTCCTTTCCCTGTGGACTCTTGCTTGCTTCCCCAGAAAGACACTGATAAGAGACACTGACAAGAGATAGGGCCCAGGAGTTTGGAGTGGGAGAGTGAAGTCCTAGTAGAGAGTTGGCAGTGCTTTTGCAAACAGTCCTTTTAGATTCTCTCTCTCTCTCTCTCTCTCTCTCTCTCACCCAATGACTACCACTTTTTCCCTCTGACCCTTCTGCTAGGACCTGAAATAGTGTCAGGTTTTTCAACTCCTGGTGTTTCACTTTATCTCCATGGCTTGCCCTAACCTTGACTATACCTTTGAAAAATTACTTTATCAATCTCTCCTCAGTCATCTGAGTATATGGACTATCTTTTTCCTTCTAGGACTGGCTAAACCATTTTGCTTGCATAGAATTCCATACCTAAAGAGTGAACAAGCCAGGATTTGAGCTCAGATCTTTCTAATCCAAGGTCTGCTCTTTTTATCATTACTCTAAATTTTATCCCTGATGAGGATATTGATGTTTTCATAAATTCTGAGTTTCTACTTACACACACACACACACACACACACACACACACACACACACACACACACACACACATACACACACACACACAGTAACACAATTAGCCATTATTGAGAGCTTACTATATACCAAACACTATTCTAAGTCTCTTATACATGCTAATTTCTTTAAAAGTCACCATAAGCCTAGAAGGTGAATTACTGCTCAATATCATACAGCCAGTGAAGGGGATATGAACTTAGGAAGTGTGGGACAAGAAACTGAAATTTTCAGCCGGGCTCGGTGGCTCAGCCTGTAATCCCGCGCCTTTGGGAGGCTGAGGTGAGTGGATTGCCTGAGCCCGCGGGTTCGAGACCCGCCTGGGCAGCGAGACCTCATCTCTACAATAAATCAAAAAATCAGCCGGGCGTGGTAGCGCGCGCCTGTAATTCCAGCTACTCGGAAGGCTGAGGCGGAAGGATCGCCAGAGCCCAGCAGGTCGAGGCTGTGGTGGCCGGGAGCGGCCACTGCACTCCAGTCTGGGCGACAGAGTGAGACTCCAACTCAAAAAAAAAAAAAAAAAAAAGAAACTGAAATTTTAATCACTACTGTATACTGTATTGCCTTGGTAATATACAGCACAATGGTAATATACAGCAACATCAGGCTATAAGTATGTATATTTTACACTATAAAACTTTCCTTTTTCTTCAATGACTACTGTGTCAGTGCCTAAAGTAATCACAATTTTTAGTCATTATATGTACCTTTCATTATGAGAAACATACAAATAACAGACTACAGTTTCCCTAGTCCATTAGGAAGTACAAAAAGTACAAACCACTTGAGAAAAAATGATATATCCACAAAAAAGTTGGAATGCAAGAGAAAGCATGCCCATGACCCATGTTATTTTTAAATTTCACAAAATGCAATGAACAGAATTTTAGCCCTCATCTTGGATAAAAATGTCAAAAAGCACTCATTACCAAATGACATTTAGGCGCTTGAATATTTTTGCCATCTGTCATCTTTCTGCCTCTCACCTGTACAAATGGCATTTATCTCTGTTGACATCCTGATTATAATGTTATCACTGCTTTTCATTTACTTCTACTACCCCATGACAGGTTTCTTTATTCACATGCCATTCATTTGACATTTATTTGCTTTCCTTAATTTGTGTTTAAATATGAATTCCTAAAATCTACCTTGATTATATGTTGCTGCTAAGCTGATATCGCTCATTACTTTTAAGACTATTTTCAATAGAAATAGCTAGTAATATCCATTTGCCGTTTTTATGGAAGTAAGAACAACAGATAACACACATGGTTGATATCATACCTTGATTTTGAAATTCTGACATGTGAGAGTAGTAAGCTTATCTTTGACAAAAGCATTCTGTCTACGTAATGGTTAATTGTATATATCAACTTGACTGGGCCACAGGATATCCAGATATCTGTTTAGGCATTAGTCTGGATGTGTCTATAAGGGTGCTTCTAGAAGATCTTAACATTTGAATTGGGGAACTGAGTAAAGCAGATGGTCCTTCCTGAAGTGAGTGTTTATCATTTAATCCACTGAGGGCCTGATTAGCACAAAAAGGTGGGAAAAGTTGACTGCTTTCTTCCTGAATTTTGAGCTAAGACATCAATTTTCTATGGCCCTCTGTGCTCCTAGTTCTCAGGTCTTCAAACTAAGAGAGGAATCTACATCACTGACTCTATGTAGACAATAATCTCCACCACTGGCCTTAAAAGTACAATATTTGCCCTCCTGGATCTCCAACTTGTAGACAATCAGTCACAGGAATTCTTAGTCTCTATAATGGCATGAAGCAATACTGCAGAGTAAATCTTTATTATTTATCATATAATGCTATATAATAAATACAATGTAATGGTGAATTGATTTTAAAAAAATACATGCACGGCAGTTATGGAAGAAGACTAATTTGGCTAGAGGGAGAAAAAAGAGAAGGAGAAAACAAGCAATTAATGAAAGAATTTTAAATGACTGCATCAAAAATTAACAGAATGTATGTTATAACCTCAATTAAGTACTTATTTAAAATTATGGGTAAAAGGAAATTTAAAAATTTCAATTTACAAATTTTAAGTTGTAAAAGTTTTCAAGTTCATTGATTCATTCATACGTTAATTCAACCACATGTTAAAAGTTCTTCTCTGTTCCTATGATCTGCAGTAATTAAAGCTGAACAATGATCAACAATAAAACTAAATACTTTCTTATGTTTTCAGACCACAGTGCAGAGTACTCAAAGATATCTTACCCTCTTAATATTGTTCAAAATAAGTGGAACATCTCAAGACTGTGGAGCAATTTCTTCACTAGACTTTAGTCTTTCAAATTGACTTTCCAATTAGTGTAATTGTTTGTGCTACCCAAGACACCCTCAAGTCCATGGAGACACTTAAGGTATCTTTTCAGGAAATATACAATCAGTAATTCAGAGCTATTCATCATCTTTGATTAACTGAAGTATTTTTAAGATCCATGACTCTCACATTAGATGCTAATTTCATTTCTCCAATATTGAATTATTATCCATTCTAAAGTGCCACCAGACAAGAACTATATTAAAAAAATTACATCCATTTATAATCAGCTACCATCTTGGTTAAATAAATCATCCATGTTTAATTTTGATAGACAAATAGCTTTTTCCAAAAACAGTTTTATGGATTGCTGAGGAAAGTATACTCACCTAGAGAGGGTAATATTAACTGCATTTATTCTAAATTAGACTCTGCATTTTGTCTACCCAGTGATTACTGTTTTCAAAAATAGACTCAACTCTTGTCTGAAAAGGCAGATTTAAACCAATGAATTGTGTATGTATTATAAACCTGCATTTCACTTACATAAGTTTATAGATTGTGAAATTTACCAATAAAAATGTTTGTGAGGTTTTTACCACTAAGCAAAGAGAAATGGTACCTTCCACATGCCTTTAAAGGAAAAAAATATATACATGCCAGGAGTATTTAGTAGAATCTTTTGACATATGCTGGATGAAGATTTCCCTACAATGTAAGATTTCAGTATCAAATCTGGTATCTCTGCCAGCAGATAAGAATGATTACAGCAAATGATAGAACCCTAAAATGCCACATTCAGATATGTAGTCTTTTACTTACAAATCCATCACATTATATTATTATGTTTTTTCCCAATGAAATACCAGAAAATAGGCAAATCTCATCTCAGATGAGTTGACTTTGTTAATGGATGGTCACAGATACACATAATTCTTACATATTTGGCTTTTCAAGTTATGCTTCTTTTTAATGAAATAACTCATTTCAAGTCTAATTAGTGGCTGGTTTCTAGAAATAGGAATGTCTCTTTCCCAACAAGAAGAGTTGCTGAATGGCTTTTAGCTTGTGAATTAATGTGTCAATATTTCACAGTATACCATATATCATAGTGATTAAAATGGCTTTTTGTGTGATTGTTTTTCTCATTATCCAACTGACTGTTGGGAAACAATTTTCCACGAGGCTGTCACATTTCCACGAGGCTGCAAGCTTTCTATAGTGAAGCACCAACTGCCCTTTGTTCTCCACTAACTATTTATGAATATTTGTTAGTTTGACCAGAAACCAGTGTCTCCCTCTGGAGCAAGGAACAAGTATACGTCAGTCAGTCCAGTATAATGAAGATAAGGTCTCACTTCAGAACATAGGGAAGCACGCTGTCTGCCCACTACAAAAGGTTAGGGTTCCCTGACTCAAGGTTCCTTTCCTGAAATGCAACTCAGAGCAAAAACAGGTATTATGCAGCCCCTTTCACATCTTTTACTGAAAACTGGGGTTCGGAGAACACAAAAGTACTGATCTTCTGCCTACTCTTATTGGGGCTGAATAATAAACTGTCTTCTACAACAACCATGAAACTATGAGAGGCTAACCTGTAAACTTGCAAGTAGGATAAAATCTCAGACACATCATGGCTCTTGGAATTGATGGTACTTTTTCATATAATGAAAATATGGCTAAACTCAGTTTGGTATATCCCTTTTCTGTGTCTTTCTGGAAAATTTAGAGTCTATGTCATGTAATCTAATTGATACTGATGATGCCTGCACTTTTATCATTCTTTAATTCATGGCTTTTCAAACATTGGATATTATGATTTTGTTACCATCATAAAGTGTTAAAACTTGATCTTTACACAAATCAGTTTGTTTTTAACTAAAAATCTATTTATTTTAAAATGTTTTCCAAGAAATATCATTAATAAGTTTAAGAACTGGTATCAATTAACATAAGTAGACAGTTGCTTTAAAACAGATTAGGGGACATCAGACAGAAAAACACGAGTCAAAGTTCTACCTGTCATCATCTAGATTACCTTTGGGGAAAATCTACTGTAGATTATTGGCAAGGATTCCAAAGAGAAGAGAGCCAATGATGGCTGGGAATACAGGAGTGTGTGGTGTGTATAAACAGGTGTGCTGAAGCAGAGAGACTGCTGAGAAGGAGAGGGGCAAGGAGCACTTCTTATACTCTCAGACAATTTCCCAAATAGAAAAAGAATTCTACCTGAGGTAGAGAAAGTAAAGTTGCTCCCTTTATGAACACTAGTTTGAAGTTGGTAAGACAGACAGTTTTGCCAAGGCAGTCTCAAGCAAATCGATTAACCTCTTAGCGAGGAAGTAAGGGCCTTGTTCATTTTGGTGCTCCCAGTGCTGAGCACCCAGGAAGTAGGAGCTGGAAAAGTATAAGTACAATGGATAAACATGTCAAATGAAAGAACAAATCATCAAAAATATGTGTAAGACAAGCAAGAAGAAGAGTGGCAAGGTTGTCCTTTTTGATGAATGCGCCTGCTGGAGCAGAAGAGAAGATGCTGAGATAGTGTTGGGTGTAACCAGAAGTGGAAGAGACAGAACTAGAAGGGGCAGAGAGCAGGGGTGATGCAATTGCCACTCGTGTGAGCTGTTTCTCTATCTGCTTCCCCTATGTCCCCACAGCAATATGTGAAATATCATGTCACTGTCTCCTGGAATTTATTTAACCCATGGACTCTATGACATCCCATTCGCTTGATTTTTCTCCTACTTTTTTGTCTTCTTGTGTCTGTTTGGGGTTGGCGACTTTTCCTTTCACGGCCTAAATTTGGGAAAGTCACACTTCCTCCATGCCCACTTCACATTCTTTTCTCTAAATCCTGGAGAACCCACCCTCATCCTTGGCATCCACATCTGTACTGAAAAGAATCCCTCTTGCCTGAGCTTCCTGTCACATGTGAATCTGTTTAATAGACATTCTCAGAGGTCTTCTGATATCATCTCAAACTCAATGTGTATACATCAAACTTTTGATCTCTAATCCACCTGTCCCTCAAAATTATTTTTCTATTTCTACATGTGATAGCCCTATACTCAAGGTACAAGACTCAACATCATTTTTGATAAATCCTTCTCATTTTTCCTATCTTAGAAACTGGCAAGACTTCACCAATTTAAATGGATTATTTCTGCATCTATCCATTTTTTTCTTCACAACTAATATTCCTTTAGACTACCTCTGTACAAACTACAGACATACGTGGCAGCAGAGCACTTACAATGTGGCAAGTTAGCCTGAGGAAATGAATTCCTATTTTATTTTAATCAATTTTGACATAAATACAAATGAAAAATATTTTATATAATGATATATTGATTATTTATTAACATAATAGTGTATAGGTTTGTTGTGCTAAATGCAGTATATTATTAAAATTAATTTTACACGTGTTTCATCTTACTTTCTTCAAGTGGAGATAAGAATAATTTTAAATTACATGTGTGGTTTACAACACATTTCTTTTTAAATTATTTGTTTTTACAATTTTTAAAAAATTTAAATAGGGGCCGGGTCTTGCTATGCTGCCCAGGCTGGTCTTGAACTCCTTGTTTCAAGTGATCCTTCCTGTCTCGACCTCCCAAAGTTCTGGGATTAGATGTGTAATCCACCATTCCCAGTCTTACATTATATTTCTAGATGGTATTTGTTTAGATCATAGCAAGGATAAGCAAAATGGGGTTAATTGATTTTGAATAATTATTGTATGAACAGTCGCATGCTAGACATTCTATAACTTGGATTACGTAATCTTCCAGTGATTTCTAACAAATATATACGCTACTCCCCAAATTTACACGTGAAAAACAGAAGATCAAGGAGAGAAAGAGTATTGCACAATGTTACCAGGTTAATAAACCTAGCGCAAGAATTCAAATTTGGGTCTGCTAACATAAATCCAATATATTTCCACTTGGTTAAACTGTGTGTTATTATAAGAGCTTTGGGGAGTACAAAGGGCTGTTCGGGCTTTAAGGAAGACTGTCACTGCTAAACATGGTTTTTGGAGTCCCAGTTTTGTGTGATGCAGTTTGGCTAGTTCTCTTGCAGCAGCTGCTTTGGCATCTACATTCATGACACATCCCAGGGTACTCTCCATTCTTGTGATACTCCATGTCTGTAGGATCTGACCCAGCTGTACAAACCCAGAGCTGTCTACCACCTGGTCCACGGGAAGTGACTCAATACTGGATCACAGATGCATGCCCAGAGTTCTGGCTGAGGCAGCACTGTCTGACTTCTGCTCAATGTGGTCAGGCATGGCTGCTTTCTGGCTTCATCCATCTTCCACCTTGGCAGAAACAGGGTGTGGGGGTTGATGGGTTTCTCGTGACATAGGGCCTGTTACCTTTGTACTTTCAGCTAAGAATAAAGCTAAGCCAAATCCCTTTATGACCCACCCTAAGAAGAATGCAATCTGTGTATGCTTGGGGAGAGGGTGTTAAAACTTCTCCAGGAATGTCATTTTCAGTCTGCAAGCATAGACCAGTGTGGCAGTTTGTGGAGTTTCACAGAAGGATTGCATTTTTAAAAAATACTCCTTACCAGGCTATGCTAAATTTTTCCATCTAAGAGACATGCTTTCTGGACTTTTCCATCTGACAGTTCAAATTAAAATTAAAGGAGTTATAGTAATTATTTTGCTAATGCTTTAACAAGGTTGCTATGAAAGCAAAACCTGGTAAAAATTGGATATTATATAGTGATAATAAATAACAAAAAGAAATATATCTATAATGACCAGAATTTACATTTCTCATAAGCACTTATAATGTGTTTTATGCTACTCATTTCTTTTAATCTGCACAACTGTCCCACATTATGCATATGATTATTAGCCTAATTTTAAAGAGAAGAAAATGATGTCATTAAACAATTTGCTCATAGCCTTACTTTTCAAATGATACAGCCAGAAACCAAATCATGACCAGATTCTTTTTTTGTTTAGTGTATTACCAGTTAAGTGTGTTGCTTTTGGTATCTTTTTCTGATTAAAGACACAAAATATGCCTCCATTTTCACTATGTGTTCACTGTAAATATATTGAATAAGCATTATTGAGCATTTTTTCTTTTCGAGAAAAAAATCCATTTTTGTACAACTATACAACACATAACTGGTGACTTTGTATTTCAAAAATTCCATGGCCTTAAGTACAATCTCTATGCTAATGACTTCAAATACACACACCCAGCACTGCCCTTTTCACTGAAGACCAAAGTGAAAATTGCCTGCTTGATGTCTTGGCAGACACAAGGGTTGCAAAAGATATTGCAAATTCAACATGGGGAATAGAACGCTTCATTCATCATGCACTCTCACTCTCCAACACTATTCCACTTCCTGGTCTTCACAGTTCTTACTAGTCTTCACGGTCTCTGAGGGGACAATGCCATCTACCTAGTTGCCCTTACCAACATTACAGAAGCATCCAGAATCCTCTTTATCACTTGCCCCTTGTATCCAAATCCATTAGAAATTTCTGCCAGCTTCACCTTCAAATGACATCCTTGATCTAACTGCTCCACAGCTTCATTTCTCATATTCTACTCTGAATTACCATAATCGCCTGTCTAGACTACTGAAATGGCCTTTCAATTCACCTAGTTTTAATTTATATATAATCATAAACTCTTAAAATTGAGGTCAAATTTATTAAAAGGCACTTATTTCGAATGTGCTATGTGAAGATTTTCAATGGATGTATATACTCATCGTAATCAAGACATCAAATATTTGTATTATACTCTTTATGAACCCTTCTAGGCAATCCCTAGCCCTCTCCTTAGACAACCATTATACTGATTTCTGTTACCGCAGATTCATTTGCTTTCTCCTGAGCACATATAAAAGGAACCATACAGTATGTATCCTTTGGTACAGATTTCTTTTGTCCAACTTAGTATTTGTGAAATTCATTCATGTTTTCACATGTATTGGTGGTTTATCATTTTTTATCATTGAAAAGAATTTTATTATGTGCATAAATAATAATCTGTATTTCCATTTTCTTGTTGGTGACTATCAGGTTGTTTCTAGTTTTATATTATTTTGAATAGAGGTATAATCAAAATCTGAGTACAAGTCTAAGTATGTACGTATATTTTTATTTGTCTTGGGTAATATCTAGGTCTGAAAATGTTGGATCATGTGTTACACGTCCGTTAAACTCTACAAGAAATTGCCAAATATTTTATATATTTTTTTTAATTATTTATTTTTAAATTGTTTTCAAGGTGTACATATGCAGGCTTGTTACATAGGTACATTGCATTATGGTGAGGCTTCTACTGAGTACATCTCCCAGGTGGTCACCTGGTACCCAGTAGGTGGTTTTTTAACCCTTACCTTCCTCCCTTATTCCTCCCTTTAAGTATGCCCCTGTGTCTGTTATTCTCATTCATGTGAAAATATGTATTCAGTGTTCTGTTTCTACTTATTAGGGAGAACATGTGGTATTCAGTCTTCTGTGTCTGTGATAGTTTGCTCAAGATGATGGTCTCTAGCTGGATTCATCTTGTTGCAAAGGACATGAATTTGTTCTTTTTTTTTTTTAAAGAAATTGTCAAAAGTTTTCTAAAATTTTTGTGTCTCACAAATAATGTGTAGGAATTTCAGTTGTTCCATGTCCTCTTCAGCATTTGGTGTTGCTAGTCTTAATTTTAGCATTCTAAAGGCTAAAAGAGTGGCCAGATAAAGTGCAGCTTGTTGTTTCAATTTGCAATTTCCTGATGACACAAATGCACTGAGCACCATCTCAATGGCTTATTGACTATTTATATATTTTTTGTTGACAGCATCCATTCAGTTGTTTGCATCTTTTCATTGGATTGCTTTGTTTTTAATTATTAATTTATGGATTTTTTTGTACAGTCTGTATTTAAGTCTTTTAGATATATTTATTACAAATATCTTCTCCCAGTATGTCTTAGCTTTTTTATTTTATTAAGAATGTCTTTTGATGAGCAAAGGTTTTAATTGTTTACATGAAGTTCAATTTTCCAATTCGCCTTTTTTTCTTCTTACTATCTGTACTTTTTTGTGTATTATTTAAGAGGTTGTTTGTAACTCAAGGTTATAAAGATAATTGTTTGTTTCTTTCTAGAAGTGTATAGTACTGGCTTTCATGTTTCAAAATCTAGACTGTGTTATTTTTATGTGTATGAAGTGAGACAGAGGTTGAAGATCTTTTATTCTCCCCACAAAGATAATGTTTCTCCCTTTCTTCCCCTTTGCATAACCCCCATAACCAATTTGGGAAAATAGTTTCCTTAAACATTGAATTGACTTGGAGCCTCAGTTGAAAATCAGTTGACCAAAAATGAGGAGGGCTATTCTGCATTCTCTATTCTGTCCCATGGATTTGCTTATTCACATGCCAACAACATACCTTCTTGATCATAATGGCCTCATAGTTATTTTTGAAACTAAGTAGTGTGAGTCTGCCAACTTTGTTCTTTATTTTCAGACTGCCTATTATAGAACTTTTGCATTTTCATATAAAATTAAAAATTAGCTTTTCAATGCCCATTGGGAAAAAAAGGTGTTGGAATGTTGTTTGAAAATTCCTGGGACTATATATTGATCTTGTTGAGACTGGATATCTAATCTGAGTCTCCATTTGTTTATTTGTTTATTTAGTTGTCTTGTTGTTGTTGTTTCCCCCCAGAGGTCTTGAATATTATTGTTAAATTTATTCCTAAAGATTTTATGCTTTTTTATGCAATTAAAAATGAAATTTTAAAATTTTATTTATTTTTATTGGCATTTTAATATTTTAATTTTAATCTGGTGATTCCATGTCCAGAATCCTGGGCTGGAAGGTTGAAAGACCCTCTTTGTAGGAGCCCAGTAAGAGGAAAAATTAAATTGTTGCTTAATTGATGGAGAAGACAGAGTGGTTGCTGATTAGTCCCATGTTTTAAAGGGAAAGACCATTTAGAGTTCTTTGTAAATTTGAGGGGAGTTAGCGGGCTTTCTGGGAAAGAAAGCCCCTCCTCACTGGCCTGGTCCAGAGATGGAGACAGGGAAGTAATAGGAAGGAAGAACAGTTATTTGCTACTGCTATGCAGAAATACAATTTTTGTATAATAATCTTGTATATTGTGATCTTGATAAATGCTTACATGAGTTCTAGCAGTTTCTTTGGTGCATTCTTTATATAGTCTATGTAAGCCATCATTAATCTGGTATTACTGAAAGTTACATAACCAAAGCTATGTAACCATCAGTAATGAAAGGAACTTAAATTATTTTTCCCAATATCATTGTCTTTTACTTATTTTTCTGACATTATTGCACCAGGTAAGACCATAAGCACAGTGTTGAATAATATGGTAAGATCAGACATCTCTGTATTATCCCCGATTCCCAGTACTCTCACTTAGAAAGTGTTCATGATTTCACTATTAGGTGTAATATTAACTTTGAGTTTTTATGATGACCTTCAGTTTTGATGATGACCTTGAGTATTGACAATTACCTTTGAATGTTGATGATGATCTTGAAGAAGGTTCCTTCTGTTCTATTTGCTGAGATAGTTTTTAAACCATAAATTGAATTAAATTTTGTCAAATGCTTTGTTGCATTGATTGAAATTGTCTTTTCCTTTTTTATTCTACTTGTACGGTAAATTTAACTGATGCTCTCAAATGTTAAGCTAAACTTACATTCCTTATAATCTGAAACAACTTGATCATGATATATCCTTTTTGAATAGTGCTGAATTCAGTTTGCTGAAATTTTAAGAGTATCTCTTAGGTGAATGAGGGGAGACTCTCCAAAAACTGGAATTTAATTATAAAAATTGTGTATTTATTCTTACATGTTTAACTTTAGTGGCCTTCAGAGTACTCTCTGTTTAGTGCAATACACCTATAGAGATGCTTTTTCCACTGCTCAATTTGTGGACTCGTTAATCCTGATACCTTTTAGTGCTTCTGCCATTTTTTGTTTGTTTGTTTTACCTCTTTCACATGGACAAAATGTTTCCCTTTGAGGACTTTGTTCATCTGGGGAAATAAACAAAAAATCACTCTGGACAAGATTGACTTGAATAGATTGAGTGGGGCACAGGGTTACCTCGGTTTTTGGTCAAAAACTGCTGAACACGCAGCACAGGGGGCTCAGGTGCGTTGTCGTAGTGGAAGAACCAGTAACCTGCTTGCCACAGCTTGGGATATTTCTTCCGCAACACAACCTCTCACAACAATGCTAGCTGGTACACTCATGATGATGAGATCCTAGAACACTTAGTTGTGGAGTCCTTACTACAACAGGTCAGTCATCCAAAAGATAATTCCTGTGTTTTAGGGTCCCCTTCATATGTTCAACAATGTTGATCTTAATTTTTTTTTTCTTATAATGTGTTTCTAAGGGCTTTTCATCTGGGTTATGCTGGTATCACAAAGCATTTAAGGAATATGTCTTCTTCCATTTTCTGAAAGAATTTGCTTCTTAAATGCTTAATAGGATTTAATAGTGAAAATAACTATGCCTAAAATGTTTCCTGGGAAGGCTTTGAAAGGAATTTTTTTTTTAGTTTTCAGCTAGGTTTTCAAATTTATTGACACAAACATGCTCATAATATACATTATTGTAGTCTTAATAGTCTTATTATTGCAGTCTTACATCAGTGATATTTTTCCTTTTTGTGTCCACTGATCTTTTTGGATTTGATGGTTGATAGTTTTTACCTCATCTGGAAACTAGTCACCTTTACTACATTATTTTATTTTGTCATTCCATTCTGTATCTCTTCTTCAGGAATTTCAGTGAGATATTATTGCTTGATATTCTCTTAAAGGCTATTGAGACTATGATCAATCTCTCTGTTCTTCAGCTTAGAAATTTGTTATTGCCCTAGTTTTAAATTTACCTTATGTTAAATCTATAAAATAAAAAAAGCAAATATTATAATTTAAAGTTTTAGAATATTTATTTTTCCATAGTTTTTATTTCTCCTGTGTTTCTCCATCAGTTAACTCTATGATTATTTTTTCTTTAAATCTTGAAAATATTTATATCACCTGTCTTATAATTATTTTCTGCTAATTTCAACTTTTTGTCAGTTTGGTTTCTGTTTCCATTGATGGTTTATTTGTCAACTGTTGATTCTGAGTAGAAAGTGTCTGTTTCTTTATTGACTTGGTAATTTTTATAGTATTCTGGACATTGTGAATTATGTGATTGTAGACACTCTTGATTTTATGTTCTTTTAAAGAGTGTCTGTGTTCTCTTGAGCAGCTAAATTACTCGTTGATCACACTGAATTTTATTTTATGCTTTGTTATGACAGATGTGTTTTGGTTTTGCCATTAGTTATAAGGCAAATTTCATAGTTCTGGGACATTTATTCTGGGACTTCATCTGTGCTTGTAAATTGTGATCTTATTGGGTTTAGAGGGAATTCAGAGGTTTACCCAGGTCCTCTATTTGGCTGGATTCAAACTCTGAACTTAGTGTTGCGGGCCGTGGGTAGCAGCTAAAGTCTCTTCCAGCTCTGCTTCCTCCGAGGTTATGACGTATGCCCCTCACATGCATAATTTAAGACCCAGCCAAGTCTGTGACCGAAGCAGAGATGCCAGTTTAGGGGTCTTCCTTTCTGAAGTTTTTATCCAGAACTACACTCCCCAATTTCTAGTCCATCTGGCAACGCAAAACTCCATTCTCTTTTACCTCCTAGCAATAATACTATGGTTTTCTACTTGAGTTCTAGTCAACTTTTACTATACAGACTGGAATGTGCCGTCAGTGGAAAAGCTGTGAACATTCTATTCTCTCTCTTTCTCTCTCTCTCTCTCTCTCTCTCTCTCTCTCTCTCTCTGTCTTTAATTTATTTGTTATTCTTTTTTTATTTTAAAGATTTGGGGTACAATTCAGGGTTAGGTACGTATACAAACAATCATTGTGCAGTTATGGCCAGATGCAGGAGTTCAAGGCTGCTGTGTGTCACAATCACATCACTGCACTCGGCCTGGACAATATAATGAGACCATGACTGAATATAAATAAAAATAAAAATGATTGCTATCAGGAAAAGAGTTCTGCCATTACTAAAACCAGACTTCTTCCATAAAGATTTTTTTAAAAATATGGAGCATATTCACCTGCCCTTGAATCTTACCAGTTACATTTTTCACTTGGAATAAAATCTTAGCACATTGTGTACATCAGTGCTTCTCAACCTAAAGTGCACACTGAATGACAAGGAAATCAACCTACCTTTTGGTTACATCCCTAGAGATTTTGTTTTAAAGCTCCCTAGGTAAATCTAACGTTTCAAATCTCTGCCTTACATAATTCGCCCTGCCTAATTCTCCTTCACTTTCTTAATCGCTTTTCTTACTAACAACATTACTGTTATGCTGACTTTTTTTTGTAGTTGTTACTTCACAAACACAACATTTTTTCTCTACTTTTTCTGCTTCTTGAGACACTGCACTCTTATGTCTTTTGCACGTATGTCTTAACTTAAATGTTGCCTTCTATAGGGGTCAATTTTGTGTTCAATGTGTGACAATTTTATGTGTCACAGTGCCCAAATATTTGGCCAGATGTTATTCTGGATGTTTCTGTGAGAATGGTTTTGGATGAGATTAACAATTAAATTGGTAGGCTTCTAGTAACATAGATCACACTTCATTATGTGAGTGAGCCTCATCCAATCAGTTCCAGGCTTAAACCGAACAAAAGACAAACCTCCTCTGAGCAAGCAGGGATTCTGTAGCAGATGGCTTTTGGACTTGAACTGCAACATCAGCTCTGCCCAGGCCTTCAACCTGACACCCTTCAGACTTGCACCATGACATTAGATCTTCCACAGGTGTCCAGGATTATGGCCTTTGGACCTGAATCACAGCATCAGTTCTTCTCTGGTATCCAGGCTGCCAGCTCACCCTGCAGATTTTGGACTTGCCAATCTCCATTACTGCTTAAGCCAGTAACTCAAACACGCTGTCTGCTGTGCCTACAACATTTAGCCATTGCACGCAAATGCTTGCTCAGTGAGTTATAAAGTCTATAAATTAATGAATAAAATAGTGGTTGGCAATATGTACTGTGAAAAATGTCCCAGAGAATTGAAATGAGAGAGTCTGTTTCTAAAACAAATATGTGAGTTATAATAACATTTGCAAACTTCTTCAGGATCCTTGACCTGTTTTCAATTTTGTACATATACATAAAGCAACACAAGTCCTGAAATTAGTGTTTCTTTGTATCACATATTTAATCTTTATATTGCAATTTGGCAACCAGTAATAGCCACTGTATCACCTTCAAGTTAAAAATTCAATTTAGTTTGGTGCCAGTGTTTATGGTGGATCTCTGGGAAAGACTGTATATCTCCATATTCATCAATTCACATCAACCTTACAATGCTTGACTTGGGTTCTAGCATGAGTAGGAATGATCAGATGTCAAAAATCAAAGAAATGAAGGTAAAACCTTCTGTCTTTCTATGCATGAAAGCATCAAATAAATCCCTTAAAAACCTTTCTCTACCTTCACAAATAAAATGAGGCGCCATGAGTTTTATGTCCTCATCAACAATATCTTTAGACCAAAGAAAAATCTTTGTTATGTTGATACAAGAATTACTTCTCTGTAATGTTCGTTATTGGTGCTAGTTCCACTGTCTGGAATAGCACAGATGGCATCTCTTCAGGCACATGATCATTTCTGAGTTATATGAAGCCAAAAAACCTGTCTACACATAGTTTTGTCTTCTCTTCCTCTGCGATAACTTTGCCAATGTCTTTCAAGAGATCCAAATAGGACAAGGATTCTAGATCTTGGCCTTCCTAATTGCTCTCTTTCTAGATGCTTTCAGTGTGATAACAGACTCTTGTTATGTGTCCCCCATCAAACACCACATGAGGTCCGGCTACAAATCAGAGCATGCATTCACTCCAATTGATCACTGAAGCCACAGGCACCCTTATACTGAGAGAAATGTGAGTTTTCTTTACATTAAACAGAAGAAAGTATCAGGAACCACATAGTCTGCTTGTTTAACTCATTATCTCTGACTGTGCCTTGCAGTCTAACTTGTTTTTCATTTTATAATCCTTCAGAAAGCAAATATCCCAAGACAGAAAACAAACAACCCAAGAAAAACAGCTCTCTGCTTGCACTGATGGGCCATTGGTGCACTAATGTCTAATGATGTACACTCAAAGTTGGAAATATAAATAAAGAAACCAAAGTTCTGAAACTGACTAGCTGCACACATAGGAAAAATGTAGCCACTCCTTAAAAGTCTTTTAATGTGTATTTATTTTACTATTTTTTAATGGGGACTAACAGGACAAATCGATGTTTCCATCAGAGAGAAAGTGGCTTTTAAGTGCAACGCATTTTTCAGAAGCTCCTTCCAACACCAGCATAGATGGTATCACCAGAAGAGGGATTGTTTAACTAAAGGGGATCATTATCTGTCACTGGGATTTCTCATCACTGAATAATCAATTAGTTTGTCAAGGATGGACTGAGTTCTTAAGACGAATGTCCAAAATATGCTTACAACACCTCTCAGTGTTCCTGACAAATAGAAAGATTGGTTTACATGTAGAAATAAGGCTTTGGCTGTTTGTTTCCAGGAGGAAAAAAATAACTAGTGTTTAGAAAGTCGTTCATATCTGTTTAGTTTGTCTCTAGTATCATTTAAAAAAAAAATTAAGCTAATTATATAAACGCTTATTTCCCCCCAATAACTAACTGCATGTTTTAATGCAGAATTGCAATAGTTTCACTAATGCCCATCTTTGTTCAAACACAGGACAGATAGAGACACTGGAGCACAGTAAAATAAATACTACTTAGGGGAAATGACCTATCCTACAAAAAAGGTTCTGACTATTCTTGCCATTACTTATAAGATCAGTTGCATTAGAGTGATTACATTTGCCCCTGAACTTATAAAGAATGACTGAAAGAAGATAAGTGTAAAAGTGAGTAAAGCAGTTCTACCTACTTTGAAGCAAAATTGTCTCCACTAAATTGAATTTAACTTTGGAAGGAACTAATCAGATTTTTCTCGAATTAGCAGTTCATTGGGTAAACAGACAAAAGGGTACTTTAGATAAATGTTCTTAATATCAACTCCATAACATGGTAAACTTGATTTGCTGTATTCATCATAAAAAAGCATCACAAACCACTTATAATTATTTTTTAAAGAAAAATGAAGAGCTACAGGTTTATTATATCAGAACTATGGTTTTAAATAAGTTGTGGAAAATACTTTGGGTTAATTTCCTATTATAATGATGTATCTATTGAAAAATGGTGCTCTAACACTATAAATAAATAAAGCAAGTATTTATTTACCTGTTTCATCACAAAGTTCTACAAAATCATGAAGCAATTTTTAAAAACTTTTGAGTATAAATATACAACTTCTATTGGCATTTCACGGGTTTTCCTTTCACCTTAAAAAGTTTTAAGATAAAATGATATTTTTACACAAAAATTCAAATTAGACTTTGTTTAGACTTCTCTGATTTTTTCCTTCTCTCCTAACCTACTGTCCACAAATTGGTAAACCTAGATTCGAGACCCGTCTGGGCAACTTGACGAGACCTCATCTCTACAATAAATCAAAAATCAGCCAGGCGTGCGCCTGTAATTAAGGTTACTCGGAAGGCTGAGGCGGAAGGATCGCCAGAGCCCAGCGAGTCGAGGCTGCGGTGGCCGGGAGTGGCCACTGCATTCCCGTCTGGGCGACAGAGTGAGACTCCAACTCAAAAAAAAAAAAAAAAAAAAAAAATTGGTAAACCTAACTTGGTGTGTGTGTGTGTGTGTGTGTGTGTGTGTGTGTGTGTGTGTACACATATATATAGTGTGTGTGCATATATATACAAACACACCATATACTGTATATATGTACACACATCTATTCATAAATACATACTGTGTACAGTATAGTTCAATCTAATTTTAAAGCATTATATAAAGGGCTACATACCATAGATACCCTTCCATAACTTATTTTTTCAATTTAATATAATTTCAAAAATTCTAAATTCTTTATATTGATACACGGAGCTACTACAGTGGATGCATTTTTTTTTTTTTTTTTTTTTTGAGTTGGAGTTTCACTCTGTCACCCAGACTGGAGTGCAGTGGCCGCTCCCGGCCACTGCAGCCTCGACCTGCTGGGCTCCAGTGATCCTTCCGCCTCAGCCTTCCAAGTAGCTGGAACTACAGGCGCATGCTACCACGCCCGGCTAATTTTTTTTTTTTTTTTTTTTTGATTTATTGTAGAGATGAGGTCTAGCCAAGTTGCCCAGGTGGGTCTCGAACCCACGGGCTCAGGCAATCCACTCACCTCAGCCTCCCAAGGCGCGGGATTAAAGGCTGAGCCACCGATCCCGGCTACAATGGATGCATTTTAAGTGCAGCATAGAATTCCAATTTGGAAATACAAAATTTGTTTATCCAGTCTCATAATGATGAATATTTCATTTTCTTCAAATTTCTCTTTTGCAGATAATGATTGAGTAATATTCCTGTAAATATAGACTGGTGCACATGTGTAAGATTTTCTTTGGGTTACTGAATATTAAAGTGTGATCAGCAGAAACCTGGAATCCCTGAGGGTTTTTCAGGGAGTCAGAAAAAAAAGTATCTTTGAATAAACATGGCAAAGTATTATTGGCCTTCTCACTTTTATGCTTAGAATTTAACAGAAGCTGCTAACATGTGGTGGCAGCATTATTCTGATGATTAATAGAGAGACTGTGTGAGTATTTTTGTATTTCCAAGACTCAGCTTTTATTTTCTTTTTTATTTTAAAGATGTGGGGTACAATTCAGGATTAGGTATACAAATGTTCATTATGCAGGTTTGTTGATGAGGTGTGCCCCCCCTTCCCTTGGCAGTTTCCCACTACTGCCAATTCCTTTCTTATAGTATTATGATAATTGCTCAAGGTCCCTTTATGAGTGAGAACGTGTAGTACTCAGTTATTTATTTCTGTGACAGATCATTCAGTATTATAGGCTCTAAGTCCATCCAAGTTGCTGTGAAGTTCATAATTTTGTCCTTGTTTATGGCTGCATAATATTCCATCATGTATATGTACTACATTTTTTAAAATCCAGTTCTCTTTTGATGAGCAGCATGGTTGTTTCCATGTTTCTGCTATTGTGAATAATGCTGCAATAAACATGCATGGCAGATATCTTTTCATAGAGTGATTTGAGTTCCTCTGGGTATATTCCCAGAAAGGGGATTGCAAGGTCATATGATTTTTAGATCTTTTAGGAATTGCCAAACTGTTTTCCAAAGAGGCTGTACTAGTATACACTCCCCCCTACAGTAATTTTAATTTTCAATATGGTAACTATGAATATATAAAATCCACTTAAACCAAAAGTGTTTCATGTAATCAATATTTTTTTAAGATCGTCAAGTGGCTCAAAAACCAAAATTGCAAAAATTACTGATAGTTGTAACATCTACTTAGAAATATCTAGAAACTAAAATTTTATGATACTACTTTACATTCCCATCAGGAATTCTCCTTTTCTTCCCTCCTTACTTGATTTTATAAGACTGATTAATCTTTGGAAAAATAATAGGAGAACAATAGCACCTCAAAGCTTTATCTATTTTAAATTTTATTTTAAACTGTTAATTAGTAAAGAAAAACAAAGCATTATACTATTTATATATCCACCCATATTTAATATTTTGCCACATTTATTTATTTTGCTAACAAACTTAAAACATTAAAAAAATGAAAGTACTTTTTGAAAAATATGTGCTATCTTCCTAACATATTATGTATGCAAAATATGTAATCTGGATTTTGTGGCTTTTACTTTGTATCAATGACATTAAATTACACATATCCATCATCAACTTTTTAAAACTAAATATTATTTTTATAACGATACAAGCAAATGTTTATAAGCTTGTTGCTGTATTTATAATGATGCAAACAGATGTTTATTCATTAAAACCAACTCCCTAGGATAATGTCTAGCAGTCATTGTTTTAATTTTCCTCTCTATTGATGGCCATGTTAGTTATTTCCACATTTTTCACTATCCTACGAATAAAGGCAAACTCTCTCAGAGTTTAATAGGAAAGAATGGAATGTGTTTATACACATTTTATAAAGCTACTTTGTCTCCTCTTCTCTCACACAGAGGATAGATTGGAGTAGAGCGTGACTGGATGCTAGGAAGTTACCACAGTCATTCACCCTTGTGAACTATGTTAAGTAGCTTGAACTAGGATGATAGCAGCCACAACAGCAAATATAGAAGTGATCTAGAGGTATTTAGGAAGTAAAAAATCAACAAAACTTGGCATAAAAAATTGGGTGTGATGAGTAAGAAAGAGGGAAATATACTTTAGGAAATACTAATTGCATGTTTGCTTTCAAAAAAATAATTGCAAAATATGTACCTCTGGAAGATATACTGAACCATAGATTTATTATCTCACCAAAAATCTTTTCCCTCATCAGAGTTATCTTTCAAGAACCCTTGTTTCATTAGAGCATCCTGTTGTCACCCAATCCCTTATCTCACATACACTAGTGCATGTCTTTGAGCTCTTATCCTTAAGTTTATTCCTATTTAAACTACTGAGCTCTTTTTGTTTTTCCCCATTGATGCTTTTGTTCTTTGCTTTGTTTTCACTTTGTCAAGTATATATGGTAGCTGGTGTCTTTAAATCCCTCCTTCAAGGTCCTGTTAAAAAGTCTCTCTTCACTTACCCACCAGCAAAATTAGCCTCCTTGTCACATACAAACATACATATATAACTTTGTTGTCATTTTATTTTTCATTAGCTCTCTTAATGCAGGGACACTAGTGGAAGTCAATTCTTCTCTTGTAAAATTGTTTTCTTATTCTAAAGACAGACTTTTAGCTTAAATGTTTAATGGAGCATTTTTATTATGACTGTATGCCAGAGCTTATGTTATATTGAATGCCACAGCACTGTATGACAGAGAATATGTTGTATTGTTACCCTTCCTATTTGTTTGTAATCTTTTTGGTCTCTTTTTGTCAGATGGGAATTGCCTATTGATCTATTGTCAAGCTTACTGACATCATAGCATTCAACAAACATTACCACTACTATAAGCACCTAATATGTACCAGTCACTGTTTTGGGGTTATATAATAAATGAATATATCTACATTTCTCCTGAAACAACAACAATTCTTCAGTCCTCAGTTAAGTTTGTCTTTAGCTGGACTGATTGGAGTCAGCCTTGCAGGGCTCCTCTGCTCTGTCTCTCTCCTTTCAAACATTTCTTCTCTAACATTTCAGGGCTTGTGACTGTCCAGAACTCAAATCCCAAACACAATGGGTTTTCTATGACAGATTTAGTTGCCACAAAAACCATGGTAAAAACCAGGAAAGCCAGAAACTCTCTAACACCATCTCCTTCTTCTACAGGCATGGTCCCTCCCTCATCTGCCTGCATTTGTCTGCCCTCTGCTACCAGTTGAATTTTTATTTTATTTTACTTTTTCTTTTTTGCAGTTTCTAGTTATTGTCTTGGGAGAATAAGTACAATTTAGTTACTTAGTTATTAACCTGTATTGTGCTTATATTTTTATTTGCTTATCTCCACTCCAAATTGTATTCTTTCAAAAACACAATTCTAACATTATTTAACTTTGTTTCAATCATATCTAAAAAAATGAGAACATCAGAAACATTTTTATAGAACTGTTCCCTGATGGACATTTAACACATGGTTTAAATTTTTCATGATTGGGAAAGTTGTAATGCACTTTTTTTACATTATTTTAATTATTAATTTTATATTAGTATCACAAATTTGACACCCTCTATTAACCATTTAAAAATGTAAATGGTAGATTATTTCCAGTAGCTTTTAAAAGTAAAATATTAGTAATTAAGTACTCCTTGTAATATTTTTCTATGTAGAGACATATATACAACAACGACCCACAAAATACAGAAAAATCTCTGGGAAAAAAAATATTGCTGCAGAACAGGCACAATAAAAATGCTCCATTAAACATTTAAGCTAGAATTCTGTTTTTGAAACAAGAAAACGACTTTACAAGAAAAGAATTGGCTTCCACTAGTGTTCCTGCATTAAGAGAGTTAACGAAAAATAAAATTACAACGAAGTTAAGTATGTATGTATGTATGTACGTAAGCAGGTATGTATGCATGTCTTTTAAATAAAATACAGATGTGGTCTCACTCTGTAACCCAGGCTGGTCTCGAACTTGGCTCAAGCAATCCTACCTTAACTTCCCAAAGTGTTGGGATTATAGGCACGAAACCCCACATACAGCCCAAAGTTAGCCTAAAGAGCTTAATTAGCTTTTATTCAAGATTCTGGCATCAGACAGCTCTCTGAACTAGAAAAGTTTCTAAGAACTCCAGAGCTGTAATATAATCAGATGACATATAAGGATAGAAAACGGAAGTGATGCACAGAGACAGCATAATGGGTTACAACTTGGAGTTTTGCCTTATTTGAACCAGTTCACCACCTGCAACTAAGTTCAGCTGCTGTGACCGACTAAAACTCAGCACTCATTTTGAGTTGAGTACTCCTAAAGGAGGCTTTACCTTAGTCTACATACCAAGCAAGGTTGCAGTTTGCCACAAGAGGGCTCAAGTCTGGAGGCCTCCTTGAGCTTAACTTGTTTAATTTAACAGGGGCAAATGATCAATTTTTCTCTAAGACCTCAATTATTCCCACAGGCTTCATGTTGCTTGGTTTTGAGTTAAGCATAGACAACATGCATTCCTCAGAGATTCTCTTTTTACATAAATTCTTAATGAATAAACGTGAGAATTTGAATCCCCATACTGTCTCTTCAAATAATTTCCTTGAAAAATTTCCAGATGTGGGCAGGAAGAGAAGAACTGCTTGAAGCCAACAAAGGGCAGTTGGATATCCCAGGTATTTATCTCAAGGATACCATGAATAATAAATGCTCTTTAAAGAAATTGCATGCTTTAAAAAGTGAATTTCCTATATATTTCCTGAAACTCCAAAGTCTGCTATTTCAGCTCTAAATTAAAGCATAACAACGATAACCCTTAAATTAGGAGACTTGACATTTTTAAGATCTATTAGGATTAAAAATAAGAGGTGAATAAAAAAATACGAATATTTATTGGGCACCCATCATGGTTCGGGAAAAATGGTGGGCCGTTGAATTATTCTATGTTCACAGTGCGAGTGCAGCTGATGGGTTGCAAACACAGCCAAAAAGACATATTCTAGCCTAACCTATTCACAGTCTTATTAAGTTTCATTTTCTAGACACATACAATCACTTTTTCCAAATCATTATTTTCACCTACTATTTTGCTTATTAGCCCTTCTTTCTTGCCACTAATCCACTTTGATTCATTTTTCTAATTTTTTTTCTTAAAACACAGAGCACTTCCTTATTAATAATACGATTTCCTTTCCTACTGTTTTTTCTTCACTCTCAATCTAACCCCCACTTGTTCTCCCCTTTTTTTCTAAATTCTAACTTGCATTTCTCTCTGAGACCTGAAAACAAGTGTCTTCAGAAGAATTAGATAGTGTTAGAACTCCATCACATTAACCTCTGTCTTTATTCTTTTGCCAAGATACTAAATCTACATGACAAAAATTTAATTTGAGACACTAGATTTTAAATCTAGTGGGATGAAATCATTCTACTTAACTGCAAAATAAACTGCAAAATCACATCCCTATAAATAGTGAGAGAAATTCTTCTCCAACACATTCTATCCTATTCACTTCTTTCTGAAAGCAACTATAAGTAAAAATAATTTAATTGAAGCCAGAGCCATTTCTCCAATAAAACAGAGAATATTGTGTAGCGGGGTAATTTATAGAAGTACTAATTCTATTTAGTTCTCATTGTTATAGTAACCTTAACAAAATTAAAATAATAATAATAACTTGGAGGAAGGGCAGCTAACCTTTTGTGTTTAAAGATTGAGTTTTTTCACATCAGTATTTCTTTTAAGGAATTAGTCTGCGACACACTTCCAAGGTCATGAGTGAAGTTTCCGCTCATATTAGATGAGAGTAGTGACTCAATATGAAGAAAGATGACTTCCCAAAGACAGAAAAAGTCACATTATGGGAAGGGGAACCTCAAGTAGTGGAGATATTTGTACTATCTGAGAAGTAGGTTCCAGGAGGCAAGATATTAAGTGCTGTAACTTAGAAGCCTTGATCAAAACATTTACATCCAAAGTTGGCACAGAAAAAAATAAAACTGAATGATTTTAATGAATAATAATGATTGTACACAGAAGCACTCAGCAAAGCAGTCACAAGGGATAGAAGACCAAAGACCATTTCTGAAATATTTATGTTTATCTAAGCTAAAGACAATACCCAAACAAAATTAATTGGTTTAGTTTTGTTTTTTTTAAAATATTTCCTTTATCTCTCCATTGAAGAGCAAATGCATATCATTTATGAGGTCTAACAATTAAGTTTGTGAATTCATCCTGAAAAAGTTCTACATACTTCATTGCTGAATATCACTACGGTCACCTTTAAAGTACTCCCCTTGGAAATCTATGCACTGATGCCAGTGCCTAGCCCACCTGTCAAAGCAAATTTGGAACTCTTTTTCTGAAATGACCTTCAGAGTTGTCATTGTTTTACCCTTGATGTCCTGAACGTCACCAAAAATGTCTTCCTTTCAAAACTGTCTTTATCTTTGGGTAAAGAAAAGAGTCATTAGGTGCCAGAACGGGTGATTAGGAAGGGTGCTCCAATACAGTTGTTTGTTGACTAAAAACTCTCTCTCGGATGATGCTGTGTAAGCTGGAGCATTGTCTTGGTGAAAGAGCTCCTTCAGGACCATTTCTGTACACACCTCTCTTATGCCAAGATTTTCAGTTAAGATTTTCCTGTTTCTTTCTCCATCGATGGTTATTTGGTCTGCTATGCTTCTCCCAATCAGTCAGTGATTTTGACGTGCAATTTCATGAATTTTCCATGAATTCCAATGTTTTTGTCAGTTCTACTTGCTGCTAGCCATCCTGACCTCTATTAATCAGTGACACTTTCTCCCCTCAGGAAAACAAACAAACAAACAAAAACATTTAATCCATTTGTACACTGCCATTTCTTCATGGCATTATCCCCATAAACTTAGCCTAAGTGATTTCACTTCCACTCTTGCCCAGTTTAACAAGAAGTTTAATGTTTGTTCATTGTTCTAATTCAAGCTCCAACTTTCTCATGACAACAACTCTGATGACCATTCCAGAAAAAGAGTTCAAAAATTGCTTCGATGGGTGGACTAGGCACTGGCATCAGTGCATAGCTTCCCAAGGGGAGTACTTCAAAGATAATGATAGTGATAATCAGCAATGAGGTATGCAGCACTTTTTCTAGGATGAGTTCGCTAACTTAATTGTCAATCCCTGCTGCATACCTGCCCTGGAGTTTGAAAAAGCTGCCGGCTACCAAGTGAGATAGAAAATGACCAAATACACCCAACATGGTAGTGGGAAGGCATTATTCCTTATGACATAGTCAGTGGTTTGCTCTTGGGGCAATTGTTTATTCCACAATATGGTGTAGGCTATTGAAAGAGTGATTATTGGTTGACTATTGGCTGTTTATGTACTCACAAATCCTCTTACAAATCCTCTGGTTCTAATTTGGAGATTCCCCTCAACTTAACTAAACTTTAGACAGGTTTCTTCTAGGTAATAGACTCCTGATCTTCTTTTTCTTAAAGCATTTACTTTAGAACATTTTGAATTTTACATTCTTTTCTACCCTTTGAGATATAAATATCCTGCAGCCACTTGCCAGTTTTAACATCCAGTCATGTCTTTCTAAAGGACCTGTGGGCTATCCTTTCAAACTGTATTTATTTCAATCACTGAGAGAGTCTCTATCTCTCAATCTCCCTAGAAAGATAGGATCCTAATTTCTGTAGGCATCAATTAACAACACAAATAGCCTAATCATAGTAATCAACCCCCCATTAACATGACTCAATGACTTAACACAGCTCAACCCAGCCCTTAAAATCTTCCAGTCTTTTGTTTCTGAAAAGTTGAGTTCCATCTTTCTCCTCTACTACAACAGTCTAGAACAAAATCTTCCTTGTCTGCTTAACTCCATCTGCTACAATTTTTCTTTGATAATTCCTCCCCACTCTCAGTTCACACAGCTTAGGTTGAGCTACTTCAAAAAGTATTGAAAAATAGAAAGAAAGACTGCAGGTCTTGGTGACACTGTTCATGCCTTTCTATCAATCCATAGCTGAAGCAAGAACTACTCCTAAACTTTTCATGCGTGGAAGCCAATCTATTTCTCTCTCTCTCCACTCTCTCTCCCTCTTCCTCCCTCTCTCCCTTTCCTTTTCCCTCTCCTGCTCCTTCTCTTCCCCCTTTTTCTCGGTCCTTCTCTGTCCCCCTCTCTCCTGCTCTCTCCCTCTCACACCCTCTCACTCCCTCTCCCTCTCTCTCTCCCCCTTCTCCTCTCCTCTCAACTCCCCCTTCCCAATCCATCTCCCTTTGTTTTTCTGAGTCAGAGCCCCACTTTGTCACCCAGGCTGGAGTACAGTGGTATAATCAATCACAGCTCATCATGGCCTTGACCTCTTGGGCTCAAACAATCCTCCCACCTCAGCCTCTTGAGTAGCTGCGACTACAGGTATGCACCACCACACCTGGCTATTTTTTTTCTCACAGATGAGGTCTCCCTGTGTTGCCTAGGTTGGTCTTAGACTCCTGAACTCATGCAATCCTCCTGCCTTGGCCTCCCAAAGTGTTAGGATTACAGGCGTGAGCCACTGTGCCCAGCCTCTCGCTCTCTCTCCCTTCCTTCTTTCTTTCCTTCCTTCTTTTCTCCCTTATTTCCCTCCTTCTTTCCTTCTTTTTTCTTTATCCAGTTATGATTGAGAGGCTTTCTTTCTGCTTTCATCTTATTCTTTTTCATTCTCATCTTCAACAAAAGGCCTCCAAATTATCATAGTCAACAAGTAAAGGAATCAAAAGAGCTGCAGTTCTTGCCTGTGGGAAGATTGAAAATAAAAACTTGCACTGGGAGAGTCCACTTGGACCCTTGTGTATGGGTAATAATTTGTCCTCCATCACACCCCAGAATCCTCTTGTCTACTATAAGGATGAGCCAGAAGGAACCATCACTCCATCTGACTGCCTGACTGACTCCAGGACACTTCTTGAACCTGGGTAGCCCTGGGGGAATCCAGAGTGAGATCTCTTTCTGAGGTAAAGGAAGGATTGAATTTGAGGCTGTGAGCCTTGAAGAAAGAGGTGCTTGGGAGGTGAATGTGCTCATTAGAAGGCAGGGAGATCTTTCAGAGGGTCCTCACAGAATCCTCAGATCCTAGGTATCTTTCATGTAACATCTGAGAGGAAAGGAAAACCTAATCCTTCTTTCATAATTTTCTTATGTAATTGCCTTAAACCTCTGATAAGAACATTAGCATAACTTGTATAGCTTGCAGTGGGGCATGTTTGTTTCTAGAAGGGAGGAATAGGCTGGGTGGCTATTTTTTTCCATTATTCTGGGGCAGGGAAGGGGAGATAGACCAGGAAAGGGCTCATGGTGTTATAGGAGTGAAAAAAAGCATTTATGATGAGCAGCTAGAAGAATTTGGAGAATATTGAAAGACTCATGGCTTTGTAGAAGTGTCCTGGAGAGGCCACAGGCAAGCATGACAGTAAAACCAAACTTTCGTTTTCTCTCATGGGTTAGAAAAAGAGAAATGTGGAGACATGCTGTAGCTCAGTCCTGGGTAGCAGGTATAGTTTGAAGAAGGACAGAACAATAAAAAAAAAACAAACATGAAACTACTCTAACCAAATAATTTTGGCTGAAATGGATAATACAAACATATCAGAAGAACAGTAAAATCTCTGTTTATAATCTTCTGATAAAATCAATAATTTAATTTTATATCTTCCTCATCCACTTAACAGATATCTTCAAAACCTAAGAAAAATGTAGAATTCATAGTCACCTGATTTTGCCTGAGTCCTAGTATCCTAGTTAATTGTAATTTATAAGGCCAGCAATACACTAGTTTCCTGCACCCTGTAAAAAACAAACTCAGCACACTTGAATTTAATTATCCCTATTTCTGGTGATTCTAGGTTTTAAATGTAGCGTAGGATTTTTAAATCTTTTTTTTTTTGAGATTAAGAAAAATTTAAAAACCGGGATATGAAATAATAAAAACCCTCCCCCAACAAGCCCTCTTCAAGGAAGCACCTCCCACAACTTTTTTAAAGATAGTTTTAAATTAGCAAACAGCAAAACATGTCACGGAAGTTTAAACTACAATTTTAAAAAGCAAACCTAAGAATGCTCATATTTAATTATGGCTCCATGTAATTAAGTGTGGCAATCTGGTGATAAAACCTTTAAGTAATGACTCATAAAGAGATAAAAATGGAGCATGTGTTTAATCAGTTCACAGCCTTCCTCAGAAGCTGGCATCGCTCAGGTGCTAATGAGACACCTGTTGCCAGGGACACCAGAGGGAGCATGCAAATCAGTCGGGGGGACAGAGAAGAGGAGCACAGTCGCCAAAGACAAGGCATCTTCGCCCAGATGACTGTCAGGAGGCTTCAGCTCTGATAACATATTTAAATAAAAGCATACAAACAATTCAGTATTTTTTAAAGCAAGGAACATAGAGAAGAGCAAAAAAAGTTGTTTTTTTTTTCCTTTCTCCATTTCAGTTATAAATTGTGGAATGCTTTTTTTAATGCTTGGATCATAACATATCTAAGTTATTAATTGCCAGTACGTGTAAAATTTCTTTTCTTCAAAGTTTTTCCAGTAATTGTGTATGTGCCTCCAAAAACATTATTTATACTATGTATTTGCGTTTCACTTCTTCCTACAGTGTTAAGGGGTTATTTTCTCAATTCCTCAAAAACGAAGAAAATTATTTGCACGTGGTATAAGAATAGAAAAAGAAAGTTATCTTCTGGTCTCTTCATGCATGGGTTGTGATCTTTTTCTAGCCAGGTTGTGTGTCATTTTAGGTGTTAAGAGATATGACCCTCTACATGTACCTGCTTTCCATCTCAGCAAGGAGAAATGAGGTGGTAATATCTGGTCTCCTATGGAACCTTAACAATGTGTTGGAATTTGACAAACCTAATGGCCCAATAATGAGAAATGGAGACAAGACCCTTACTCCTGAAAGATGACAGGTACCTAGCACTTCCTCCCTGAAAGGGCTTTAGATTGTCATAGAGCAACATCCTTCACTCTTAGAACTATTCTCTGTGGCCTATTCAGCTCTTGTCCATAAGCTGAAACCACCACCAAAGAGCTATTTGGCACTGAGTTTAAATAAACACATGCTATATTAAAACACGCTTTAACAAAATCTCGGAAGGATGCTTTGCTATTTCTGGAAGTGGAAATTGCTCATGAGCTTCATGGAATGTTAGAAGTTTTGAAAGTTTGAAGCTAAATTACAATATGTAGATTTTTATTAAACATATGCAGAGAAAAAGGCAAATAAAAAAAGAGCAATGAATCATCCTTTCTGAAGCACGACAAGTATAATTAAATATTTGGGAGAAAGATGAGTGATTGAAAGATTACACTGGCTAGATACAGATCAGAAAAGTGACACTACAGATAGTAGTGCCACACTGATCGGTTTCCTTGCTTATCTGGATAACGCAAACTAGCATATGTCATATCCCAGCATGAGGTACTCAAGCAACTTCAACAAAGAATGCTTGTTCTAAACACAGTGCTCTTGTAGCCAAAATAAATGGGACAACTCGCAAATGCCACATCTGATATTCCCAACCCCTCCAAACCCTCAAAAAGTCAGGAGAGATTATTCAAGCAAGAAAAGTGAATCATTATTTTATAGATCATCTCTGATTAATAAATCCAACAGACAATTATTTGACCTCCCATTTAATTTTGACTTTCTAGGTGTGCATTGCTTTATGAAATTATTTTACTTGTCTATGTTATTTTAATAAAGCAAACAAATGAAATTCCCAGTGCCTGTGTAAACTCTGAAAGAGTCTTGACTTCAGAAATGTTAAGGTTATACATTAAATAGTTTCTTTTATACCTCATATTAGAAATGGCTTTGGTTCACACAAAATGTGGTGACCGTGAGCATGGCCCTGCACTCCAGCCTGGGTGACAGAGTGAGACTCTGACTCAAAAATGTTTTTTGGAAGACATTTATCATATAAAGTAATAGCAACTTTAATAGAAATTGTGTTATATACTTACACTGTATATACCTCATAGTTTTAAAATTAATTTTATATATTTGCATTAATTCATATATGTCTACCAGAAAATTTCATGGGTTGCTTTCAGCAACTGACTCCTTTCTGCCAGTACCATATTATGTTACACAGCAACATACAAAGTTATGAGTTTTTTCACAGACCTTTGCAGAAAAGCCAGAGAGGAGAATGAGAAAAAAATATTGATGATACAGGGAGAAAAAATGAGGGTGGATTACTTGGGACATTTGTTTATAACCAAATCTGCTGATGCTCAGGAAGTTTGATCTAGACTTCAACTCTGAAATTTTATAGAACTGAAAACTCTGAAACTAAGAAAAGTGGTATATTCAATTATGTGATTTTAAAAGGATATGTGTATTTGAGAGTGTCTATCAAGTCTGAATTCCTTCTCCAGGGTATTTTTTAGCAGGCATCCTTGCCTTGATTGGCAGAAGCCCATCTACACTAAATGGAAGCTGTCTTCATGCCAAGTGCCAGTTCCACTCACTTCAAGTATGTCTAGAGGGATTGCCACCTTCTGATGCAAAGGCATCGGTGGAAAGAGGGAACTTTTGAAGATGGAATGCTCTTCTTGGGATGTGTTGGGAGCACGGGGGATGATTGTTCAAATTATTGCTTTTACTGTATTTCTTTTTTTGCTACATCTCAGATTTTTGCATTGTAGATTATGATTTATACTTTTTCAAAGGTCAGTTGCATAATCTCTCATTTTCTTGTTTTAGTTGTAGATTCTTGCTTAGGCACTTTCTCAATAGGTAAATCTTATATTTAAATGTTCTTCTTGGCTACACTTAAAATAATTGAAGTTTGTTCTTTCTCATTAGAAGGAATGCACTTCTACATTACTGTTATATCTCTCTTAGAGTAGTTGTACAGAATCGTGTTGCAAACTTTTAGTGCATAATGGTTAACATAAACCAAGGAGTTTCTGACTATAGCATAAATGACTGAGTATCCAAACATAGTATTGTTTCTGTTAAAAATATTTGTGATTGGCTCCTTTTCCATCCCTTCTCATGAAATTCAAATATCCATTTTTACCTCCAATCTCAGGATTTTTATTGATGTGTTAAGAATTTTGTCATTTTGAAACTTGGACATTAAAAAAGTAACACCATTTACTAAATATTGTTACACTGAAAAATGCCAAAATAAATTTCTAAAAACCTATTACTAAAATCTTGAAGAAAAGTCCTAATTTTGCCTCTAATACATTGCTGTTAAACAATAATAACACGAACTGGTATATCTCAGTAAAATTAAGTATCTACTTTGTAAACTGAATTTCTTCTAGGCAATTAATTTTCAATCTATTGCATTTAGGTTGTACACCAAGCTGTTTATAATTCTTAATTTATCTCTTTCAACTGACAATTAAAATAAATAATTATAAAAATAACGTTTTATCAGAACTTCTGATTATTATTTTGGAGTCGCTCATACATAGCTGGCCCCTACATAGATTTTAGAATTGCTTCTGCATTCTTTGGGAAATGGAGTCAGGGCAGTGTGCATGCCACTATTTTTATTATTGGTATCTTTAAAGTTCTTCTCTTTTTTTGACTTTATTAAAGACAAAAATGTAAATATTGCCATTAACCAAGGATATAATTGAGACTCTGCTTCCTGTGCTTTATGTAATTTTTATATAACTCAAAACACTTTTTATTCATACTTACTTCTTTAATAGCTTTTGCCTTTTTTTATTAGTAGACTATAAATATAAATCATTGTTTAGTATTATCATTCTGACATAATTAATTTCTCTTCTTCAAGAATCCTGCTTCACAAAAGCAAGTGTTTAATCAACTAATATTTTGACTACTTTACACTTAAGCAGCAAACTGAAGAATTGATTTAGAATTTCATTTGGCACAAGAATAGATTTTCTTTCTCTGATCATTGAAGGACTACCACTCCTTGGAGATCATTATCCCAAGCCTGATGACCAGACAGACTTTCATCTCTGGTCAACCTACCACGTCATTAGATTTGTTTGTTCAGGTGTTTTATTCATCATACTGATGCGTTGCCTATATGCTTAGACCAGCATTAGTTAATGCTTTCTAGTCATTTAAAATCTTGTTAGATGCATGCAGTCATTGTTATTAAATTGAAAAGACTCTTCTGTATTCATAACTATAACTGTCTGTGTCACAATCTTTAAATTTTATAAATATTTAAGGTACATAATAAACAAGGATGTATATGAGAATCTTCACACACACACACACACACACACACACACACACACACACACACACACACACACACACAGAGTGTAGATCTACTAGAATTCCCAAACTAAAAGAGAATGAATTCATTTTTGCTGATAAGGTAACCTGCAATATTATGAATTTTCTGGTGACAGAACTGCTCACTGGCCAAGACAGGACTAGGATCATTTTTTGTGTGTGACTCTAGGTAATGATTTTCAGCAGCAAAGCTTTGTTCTTTTAATTGATGTGTGGGATTGGGGGAGAGAAGTGGAATTGTGTGTGTGTGTGTATTTTGTGGATGTGTGTTTTGTGTGTGGCTTTGTGTATGAATTGAGAAAAATGGAAGGATTAGGAAAATTACTATAGGATTGAATGTTTATAAAGATTCTTGCTAAGGTATTGTGTTGCAGTATAATTAGAATTATTTTCACACACATTCAAAAGCAACTTTGAGAGGTATTAGACTGAACATTTGTTCTCAAAGAGTATGAGTATCACCATACCTAGAACAAAAGCACAAAATGTGCATAACACATTACTGCTTAATAAATTAATGAGAAAAGGAAGAGAAAGAGATTTCTGGTTGAGAACAAGAAGGTGAAGCAGGATTTGTGTGCTAGGGAGCAATGAATAATTCCACATGACTGATTACATGAACAGAAGGGGAACTAGATTCACAGCTAAATCAAGTCCACATCCTTGCACACCTCCCATTCCACCTACGCTGTTGAACTCTGTTTCTGTTGTCACACAGAGAACTACTCAAGAGCACCGAGAAAGTGACATCTCTCAGGTTTCAGAAAAAGAACTATGTGTGCGCAGTGAAAGAGAGTTTGAGATGGTAAGAAACAAAATCCTTAACACTACATGTGATTCTCTTCCTTCTTTACCTTAATCTTCTTTTCACGTCTTCCTTTCTTCATTTTTGCTCCTTTTACCTTCTTTCTTCAAAAAGAAAATTACTTGTATAAAACCGTGTGCTAAGAAAAACTGAAAGACAGCAAGGGAGAAAAGGGAAGGGTAGGGGAAGGTATAGGAGACAATAAATACATCCTTTCTGGCACATTTCTCTTAAATCTCCCCATCTTCTTCCCAATGCTCTCACTGTCTACATTCTACCATGCCCTTTCCTTCTACCACTTTCTCACCAGTTTGCCTCTCCAATCTCAGCTGTAAGACCTTTATCTGTCCCTCCATCTCCCAGTTTCCTTCTACTTAGATCAATGTAATCCACTTCTTGCTAAACCCTTCAACTCCCCCCTATGAAGTCTGTTCTTTTTTCTGTTCATTCTCCATTTCACCTTCATAAAAGTCCAGAAACTTCTCTGGTAAGTATCAAACAATCCTTAAAGACTGAGAAGAGCGAGGACAAAGGATATTCAGCTATGGACTTTGGTGGAGGAGAGCTGGGAATATTTATACATGTATTAGGTTTGATATTATGGTAGTTTCGTTTTTTAAAAAAAACTCTCTTATTTCCCCCAAGACTTATTCATGCCTTTATGGCCTTTCTCTTTCTGCTTGAAATAACACTGTTCTGGCAAAATGCTGATATTTGCCTTTTGCCAAAACATGAAAGAGTTTGGATACAATTAAGAGACATTTAAAAATAAAATAAAATAAAATAAAAACAACCTTTCTGTTTCACAAACCTGTTTGTGTCATTGCTCAATTTGTCGTGGTTAATGTGAGGATGTGGTTTTTGTAACTATTTATGCAAAAAAAATAGCACAAAATGGTGTTAATAGGAGCATCCATATCCATGATTTTGATATTCCTCAGAAGCTGAGAAAAGTTGGGGCCTTATGAGTAATTGAATGAGCCTCTAGAGATGTATATAGATGATGGCTTTATAAAGTGGCTTGGATGATGACTCAGGTGGAATGCTGCCTCCAATTTCAGGCCCATTATGGCTCAGGGGCAATGATGATGTGCACATAAAAGCTACAGATTGGTCCAGAATGGGCACTATAAAGAGAGCCTTTTTCTAATCATGTCACCATTCGTGTCTGCTGGCTTGGATTACAGCCTAGATGTTCAAAGGCAAGACTGTAAATGGAAAATATTGGGAAGTATGTCATCATAAGCCAGAGAGCTCTTTAAAAAATGGTAATCAGATCACCCCAATTCCCAACATAAAAACCTTCAATGGCTTCCAGGGCATTTAAGAAAATTTCCTTCACCCTGGATTAAAACACCCTGCATGACTTGGTTCTTCTCTACTTCTTCAGTGCCATCTCCTCCGGGTATCACCCCTCACTTACCAGACCTACAGTCTTTTACCTGGTGATAATCACTGCCAAGTTCATTTCTGTTAAGACCCTGCACTGGATACTCTCTACCTGAAATGTTCTCTCAAATGGCCTTTCCTTGGGGGTGTTGGGTTGAGCTGGTTTTGTCATTGAAGTTTCAGCTCTTTTCATTATCTCTTACACTTAACATTGTCAAACAGTTTCTTATTTGTTGATCTCCTTTCTCTCTCCCCCCTACATCCCTTCATGCATGAATCTTCCTCTTCTCCCATCCTGGAATCTAACTTACTCATGACTCATGATCAAAAAATAAAACTGTCTTCCGGGACTACAGGCTCTTTTCTTCATTAGTGCATGAGTCTGGGATTGTAATAACTGATCAAACAAGACATTTTCATATTTTTTTAATGCATTTTAGACTCTAATTAGGACTTTTGAACAATGTGGTTTTATCTTGCTCTTCCTGGAATAGTGCAACAAAGCAGTGCCAACAGATGAAGTCTCTAGACTGATCCTGACATTTCACTCTAAACCTCTGTTTTCTCAGAGTGTCAAATACATACAGCACAGAGGCACTGACCTAAGATAGCCAGACTGAGGATCTGATCCAGCCCCAGGGACTTTGTTCACAAATGGCTTAATCTATACCTGTTCCTTCAGATGTTTTGTTTTCTTCCAGTCTCTGGGATAACTACGATAGTTTGTCTCTCTTCACTGAGGGAGCATCTGGAGATTTGTCTAAGAGAAGGTGTTGAAGAAATCAGTCTGGTCTCATTTTAAATCTATCTTTATCAGATTTTGCAAGGAAGACACACTTATGGAAAGAATAAAAGTGTAGTGAGACAAATTCAGAATGAAAATCATTACTATATCAGTCACTTTGCTCCATTAATAAATCTGTGTGCTATGTTATACAATAAATTTGGTAGAGAGTACAATACACATAAACACACACAAATAGGTATATAAAAGTTTAATTAATGGGGTCACAGTCCAGAAAATTGTGAATAAAAAAGGAAAATTATTATTAATAATTTTCCTCTCTAAACATTCATTCTTAGCATTTTAGTATTTTATTTCTACCAGTATTTTAAATTTGGCAGTTTTATATTAGCTTTAAATTCCAAATATTCTTTAATATTTTGTTCTCTTTAATATTCAATATTTTATCTTCTCATTTTTGTAGAAGAATATTAATAACTGTCATTTTGTTCTCAATCGCTCTTCAATTGATATTATTGTTTTGTATATAAACTGTTTTCAATTTTTCATTGGTCAGCTTCTTTTCTAAGTTTTATTATTATTAATTAAATATAAATACATGGAAATATTAGTTTTAAGAGGACAAATTCACATATAGACCTGAATCCATTTTATTTGAAATTTTAGAAAAAACGAAGGTCATTGAAATGTTGAGTACTGGTAACTTTGCTGTCATATCATATAGAGTTGTTCTGATATCCAAATGCCTTAATACAGAAGTATACAAATGAGAAAAAAGACATTTTTCTAAGAAAAATCAATACTCCCATTTTTTCCAAAATATAAAAAGATTCACTTTACAAATCTCTTCTTCTGTCTAAAAGAACTTGAGAAAACCAATAAATCAATACTCTCAAATATTTTTAGTTAAAACAGATTAAACTATCAATGGATCAAAGTACTAATAGTGCACGCCTAGATCCGAGACCAAAAAAAGAGTCACTCTCAGCTAATGATGTTTTTATTTTCTTAATTGATTTCATTGTGAACATATCCTGTGAGTTTCAGTAAAGAAAAATCTGGAATTTCAGCATTATTAGAAATACTACAATCTGAAGCTATATTGCACCTGTGCTTTTCCTGTAACAAAGTGTCAGAGTTGGCTCCAGCTGAGTGGAGGCTGCTGCTTAGAAGGCCTATATGCCTTCATCCATACCTCCCACATGTTTCCTTTAGGTTCTTTACTGAGTTAGAGACTGCTATAATCTCCACAGTTCTGATTTTACAAAAGACAGAACTGAGGCACAGAGAAATGAATGATTTAACTGATTAAATGGTTAGTCATCAGCAGAGCCAAGACAGATTTTTAATTTTTAAAAAATGCTAAGTTAAATATTTATCCATGTAAAACTTTATTACTTGTGCAAAATAAATTATTATTTCAAGTGAGTATTTGTTGAGCACGTATATGCATCTGGCCCTATTCTAGGTGTTAAAGGAACACTGATAAACAAGACAGGAGTTTTTGCCCTTTTGGAGATTATGATATCAGGTCTCAATGGACATCAAAGAGGAGTTAAACACACAAGTAATCATTCCAGAAGAGGTTCAGGCAATATTCCAGAGGAATCAACAGCTTCCTAATACCAGGAAAGGTTAATCAAGTATACTGGAAGAGAAGGGCAGTCTGTCAAGGGGGTGATTCCAGAGGAAGTGAGGATGATGATAGATGAGAGTGGTGTTAGAGATGAAAGATTTTTTTTGAGCCATTTGGTTCAAAGAAAAGAAGTGTTTTAAGTGTCAAAGAGCAAGGAAACTAAGATGAAGATTCCTAGAAGTCTTATTGACAAGGCAGGTTTGCATAGCCCTTTTTTGTTTTGTTTTGTTTTGGTTTGGTTTGGTTTGGTTTTTTCCCCTGCTTGTATTTTTTAAAAATTGTATTTTAGAGTAGTCGGATACAAGTGAGGATTTGCTTCACAAATAGCCTGCATAAGGGTGAAGTTTGGGCTTCTAGCTGACCCTCACTCTGGGTATCTGGTCACTTCTAGCTGGACCGGATACCCATTGTGTTGCCACATGATTCCTTCCCTCCTCCCTCCCTCCCTCCCTCCTTTCCCTAGCGGTGCCAAGGACTGTTGATCCCATCCTTGTGCTAATGTGACTAGTGTTCAAGGTCTGCCTATGAGTAAATACATGCAGTATTCAGTTCTTTGTTTCTGTGAAAAGATCACTTAGTATGATGGTCTCCAACTGCATCCCAGTTGCTTTGAAAGCCATGAATACCAAAAACCATCATTAGCAAAGAAACAAAGTGCAAGGTATCACACTTTCAGACTTTAAAATTTATTACAAGGCTTCAGTAACCAAGAAAAAAAGGCACTGGTACAGGGATAGGCACATAGATCAGTGGAGCAAGACAGACATTTCAGAAGTAAAAACATGGTCCCTCAACCAACTCTTTGACAAAGCCACCAATAAAAATGACTGGGAAAAGGAGACCATATTTAGCAAATGGTGCTGGGAAAAATGGCTAACCACTTGCAGAAGAATGAAACTGGACCCTTACCTATCACCATGTATAAAAATTAACTAAAAACGAATCACAACCCATTGCTTGACTTTTGCTGTACTGACTTGTAGTAGTTAACATAAATGTGGATTTATTCTCCAATTTATGATCTTAAGAGTAAGGGTTCTTTCAGAGGTTCACCAATCACAGCATGTTTTTGGAAATGATATTTCAACAATTCAATGTTGCAATTAGTGATATTTCAGCAATCTAATGAAATGATTGATGAAACAGGGTTCTGTCACCAAACAAAGTGATTAGAGGAAAAAGAACAAATTGAACAGTTATTGATAAGGGCTATCAAAACCAATATGTGATGTTAGATGTTAGAAATAAAGATAGTTGTTCCCATTATTTTGAGAATAGGTAGTGACAGGAATGGAGCATGCAGGTGTTTCTAGGTGCTGGTAATATTTTGTTATTTGATGTGACTGCTACTTATATAGCTGTATTTGGTTTGTAAAAAATTCCTCAACTACACATGTAAGATATTGGCACACTTTTGTATGTATATTCTTCAGCAAAACAGTTTAAACAATAAATGTATTAAAAACTGGCAGCTCACACTGTAATCTTAGAACTTCTGGAGGCTGAAGATAGAAGATTGCTTGAGCCCAAGTATTTGAAATGAGCACAGGAAACACTGGGAGACCACGTCTCTACAAAAGGCAAAAGAAAAGAATTAGCCAGATATGGTGGCATGTACCTGTAGTCCCAGTTTCTCAGAAGACTGAGGTGGGAGTCACTTGAGCCCAGGAAGTCAAGTCTGTCAGTGAGCTGATCCACTGCACTCTAGCCTAGGTGACGGAGCAAGACCTTGTCTTTACAAGAAGGAGGAGGAGGAAGAGGAGGAAGAGAGGGGAGGAGAGGAGAAGGGAGAGGGGAAAGGGGAAGGAAGAATAGCAAATAAGCAATGCAGACATTACTGAAATGAAAAAATTATCAGGGAAATGGAGTCTTTTCAATACTTTAAGGAGGCCCTAAAAATAAAGTGTTGATTTTACATAAATAGAGACAAAGTGAAAGGGTATCTATTGAATAAGAACAAATTGACCACAGAAGAAAATTACAGAACAAAGGCATGGATCAAAGAGTTAACATAAGCTTCTTAAGTGATCTGTTCACCTTGGCACCTCCTAGCCACAAGTTTGTAAAAGTTATTCACCTGGGATTCATTAAACAGGTGACTTGCAGCCAAGGTTCCAAATTTCAGTCATAGTTGACTCATAATTTTTCTTGTTGTTGTTTTAATTCCTTACACACCATGCCCCAGAATAGTGGTTCCCAAACTTGAGCACACTTCAGAAGCATGAGGAGAACTTGTTAAAATGTAGAACGCTGGGCCCTAGGCACAGAGCTTTTCATTGTCGTCCTAGAGTATGGGGTACGAGATTTTCCATTTCTAACAAGTGTCTAGGGTGGTGTTGATGCTGTGAGTCTAGAGACCACAGTTTGAGAACCACTGCCTGGGAGAATATTCTTTGCCCTTTCTACTAAATCTACCTCTGCCTTATCTTTACAACCTAAAAGAAAAATCACTGAATTTCCAGATGGCAAGAGACCTTAAAGATGATTGGTGAATCCAGTCCCCTTCAAGTCTTAATCATCTAGCTCAGTGACATAGCTCCTTTCTCCTTTTTTCTGTTTATTTAATTCTTATTATTCTCTCAAGACCTATTTCACATTGCATAATGTGTCTACCATTGGAGCAGACTTTAGTGATTCCTTCCTCTGAATTTTTGGCGCACTTATCATAGATGCACAGATAATACTGAACAGGTAGTCTCTGTAGTGTTTGTCTGCATATTTTTCTCTCAGTAAAGATATTGTCTATTGTCATCTAATTCACACACTAACCAAACAGGCACCACTAACACACACACACACACACACACACACACACACACACACCACATACACACACACACATACACATACACAATTCTAATGATATTGACTTGTGTATCTACTGGGTGCCAGTTAAAACTTAAAACATTTTAATTTTTTGCAATTGCCTTTCATAGCACTTTAGTTTCCCGTTTCCCCCAGAACTGAGCAGAGTGACTTTTGTATAGTAGGTGGGTTCTGTACCAGAGGGCAGAGGTCTTTTGTGTTTATCTTGAATCTCCAAAACCCAGGATAGTGTCTGGTACTTGTTTTATGCTGGGAAAAAAATATTTGTTGAAGGAATGGATAATGCAGAATACATTTTACTACAGAAATATTGAGTATATAATATACCTCTAAACATAAAATTTGTAGGTGATATTGGAGATCAGTGCTAATGTAAGTAAGAATTTAAATTGCCTTTTCTATTTAAATCATACAATGCCATTAAATCATACAATGCCATTAAGAGTACTATTGCAGCTCAGCCAAGCATCATTATTTAAATTTTCCAAAATTCAGCTATCACTTTAATGTTAAGGACCAGATTCAATCCTTATGTAAGTTTTTGGTTTCAGTCATGTAATTCTCCCACCATCCTCCTCCAGACGTTTTATCTTTTAGAATTGTATTTTTGAGTGCTTTACAAGAGAAAAAATCAAAAGTAACTCTTTTTACTTGGTACATAAATGCTTCACTTTTATAGACGTTGCAGCAGCTTGTTGACAGTATGAAAATATAACTGTAAGAGCAGAGCTTCCAGATGCCATATGTGATAAAATAACACACAAGGCAACTAGGTAGCCTTTTGTGTTCTGCTATTACTTACGCTTTCTTATTTCATTATTTGCAACATTTGCCCCATGATTCAGTGCTAATATAAAATTCAAGCCGGGCTCAGTGGCTCAGCCTGTAATCCCGCGCCTTGAGAGGCTGAGGTGAGTGGATTGCCTGAGCCCGTGGGTTTGAGACCCGCCTGGGCAACTTAGCGAGACCTCATCTCTACAATAAATAAAACATCAGCAGGGTGTGGTAGTGCACGCCTGTAGTTCCAACTACTTGGAAGGCTGAGGCGGCAGGATCGCCGGCGCCCAGCAGGTCAAGGCTGCGGTGGCCAGGAGTGGCCACTGCACTCCAGTCTGGGTGACAGAGTGAGACTCCAACTCAAAAAAAAAAAAAAAGATTCAATAGCTTAGATATTAAACTACTATAGGTTCTCAGAATTCATTCATTTGATTAACAAAATATTTATTAAAAGTCTGATATGTACCAGACACTATTCTATCTGTTGGGAATACGACATTGAAAAAGATAGACAAGATCCTGCCATCATGAAACTTATATTCTAGTGAAGAAGCAGATAATTAAATACACATGCATATAAAATACATAAATGAATGACTTCGGGTAATGATATGTACTGTGGAGAAGAAAACCCAGATCAGTGACAAAGGATATTGAGATGAACTTCTTTAGGTTGTGTGGACAAGGATACCTCTGCAAAGGCAATATTTGATCTGAGAAGTAAAAGTTGAAAAAAAAACTTCACCACGCAAGATACAGAGAGGACATTTCTGGACAAAGGAAAGTGCAAACGTGAAATCACCGATGAAATAATGAGAGTTTACAGGGTTTCTAATGTTATTGCTGAATTTCTAAGAAGCTTTGCTTTATTCCAAATAAATATAAATAGTAAATATTCAGTGGAGAAAAAAGCAGTGAGAACCTAAAACATTTCCGATCTGCAAAAACAGATGATTTTTTGTTTTGTTTCGTTTTGTTTGGGTTTTTTTCTGTTTGTTTGTTTTTAGGAATTCCAATAATGAAGGTTTTTCTTACCCACTAAGTAGGGGTGGCATTCAAAATATTTATCTGCCAATCATAATGAACATTGGCAGGGATGCTGCTTACAAGTTAGCTTTAGATGTATAGTGATAAACATAACATCAATAATACAACACAGGCTGGAAATAGCTCTGCAAAAGAAAATAGCTTTTGTAGTCTATCAGAATCAGAGCTATTACCATAAGCACCATAATTTCTTATGGTTCTTTGTCACTTATATTTTTCATTGCCATAAAGTACAAAACCATCTAAGAGACAACCCAATTCAAAGATCACCTATTTTCCTATCCACAGTACTAGGTCCCCAACTCAGTGGTAGTTCCAGATGGAAATTTCATACTGGTTCAGATACTGCAAAGTGTATATGGTTTGAATATACCCCCAAATTCATGTGTTGGAAATTTAATCCCCAATGCCACTGTGTTGGGAGGTGGAATTTTAAAAGAGATGATTGGGTCATGAGGACAGAGCCCTTTTGAATGGATTAATGTCATTACTGAGGGTTTATTTTTTTTTAAATCATAGTGCGGATTATTATAAAAGGTAGTCTGGCCCCCATCATGTTGTTCTCCTTTTCTGTCTTCTGCTTTTCCACATGGGATGACCCTTACTAGATCCTGACACCATGCTTTTGGACTTCCCAGCTCCAGAGCCGTGAGCTGAATTAACTCCTTTATAAATTACCTAGGTTGGTGATATTCTGTTACAGTAATGTAAATAGGCTAATGTACCTATTATACTGTCAAATCTTACTAATTATTTATTCTACTGATATTTATTGAGTCCATACTGTGGGACAGCCCCTGATCTGGGAACATAGGATGCAGTAATTTAAAAAAAAAAAATCCTAAAAGTCTTACTTCAAGAAGTTTTTATTGTAATAAAAGAGATCGACAGTAAACAAGATACAAAAGCAAGATGCAAAACAAAAGAGTTTAGTGACAAGAAAAATAAGCAAATCAGAGAATGAAAGTATAAAATGCTAATGAGAAATTAAAATTTTGGATAAGGTGCCCTTATTAAGAGAGAGAGTCTGGAATCAAGACCCACAAGGAGATGAGAAAACTTTGTTTGTGGGGAAAATATTACAAGCAGAGAAAGTGGCATGTGCCAGGGCACTGAGGCAGAGTGAGATAAGCATGCCAGCATACAAAGCCACCAGTGAAGACTAAGCTGAGTCCACAGTGGCAAAGCTCAGTAGGAAAACATTCAACTAAGCAAACAAGAAAGAAATAATCCATGCCTTGGGGAACACAACAAAGCCTTTAGCTTTTGCTCTGAGCAAAAAAGAAAGCCAGTAGAGGTTCTGCATGGACAACCAACATAATTATAACAGGATGGTTATAAATGCAATGTTGGGCTTTTTGGGATCATGAGTGTGCCCCTATCTTCCCTACCTTCACTTTGAAATAATCTGTATCATCATAAAGAAATTGATAGATCTTCATGGATCTTTTTATACTCCCTAAATTAGTACTTGGAATAGCTCTTGGTTTCCAATACTGTACTCTAAGAGATATCATTTGAATAAAGAATCTCATGCATCCATTTCTGTTTCCTTCTTGATTTGAGCACTTCTTATTCACCAAGCGTTATGCAAGATATTTAAGGAAATACTTGATCCAGGCAGGAATTCTAAGTAAAACTGAAATTCTAACTAAAAATTCTAATGCCTATTCTTTTTAGAGTCCCTTTAAGATACCGACCATAGAAAGATATAAAAAATTGTAAAACTGAAAAATATGCTTTTCATATATCATAAACACTGACAAATTTCCTCTTGAGCCAGTGTTGATGAGATGTGTGTGCAGTATGCATGAAGGATGAATTTGCTCTCCCTATAGAAGGTTGGTTTCCTTGGAAGTAGCCTGAAGAGACCCGGTCATGCATAATCCCATAAAAATAAAGCAAAAATAATATGAAATGTAAAATAAAACAACTGAAATAAATATTAACAATAATCACAATAATCATTCCATAGGAAAAGAAAAATAAGAATTTTGATTTGCCAAAAACTAACAAGACATGTCTGGAAATTTCAAAGATAAAGAAAAAAAATTCAAAATGCATCTAGGCAGAAAGAGCTGTTTCTATGAAAATAGACCATAGATTGGTTTTATACTTCTTTTCAATCCCAAGCAATAGGAGAAATTGGCATAGAGTTTAGTAAGAAAAGTAACCAGTGAAGCTGCTGTTCTTACGTGGATGAGTGAATGATATTTCAGATGGAAAAGTTCAGAAAATAGAACACCTTTATAGCATTTTGGCAAGTGGAGCAGGAGAGACATCAAATTTAAGTAACTTTTCCTTTTTTGTGTTTTGTTCCTGGAGGTGCTGCAATACCTGGTCGATGCATAGAGTGGTGGAGTGGATGGAGTAAGTTCCTCTCCCAACATCCTGCTCCAAAAATACATTTAATAGGTTGTCCTCAGAGAGAGACAACATATCAGATATTAAACTGATAAGAAGAGATACTACACTTTATCTTAGCCAAAAGGCTGAGAAGTAATAAATAACTTTTTTTTATTAATAGTAGATTAATAAAATAGCTGTTGTGCTAATGTTGGTATAAAATAATCAGTGGTGAGTAATAAAACCAGTTAAACATAGAATATAGATAAAATACTGTTATAAAACTTAATACAATATTAAGAATATATAACGTGGAAAACATTCCAATTTCTGCTTTCAAACTTCACGTAACCCTGGTACCTATATTTGACAAATGGTACATAAGAACAAAACTACAGAAAATTCTCACTTTTGTGTTTAGATGTGAACTAAATCAAATGCTGGCAAGCCAAATTTAACATAATATTAAAAACAATACATTGCAAGCAAGTAATGTTTAATACAAGTACAAAAGAGTTGCTTAATAGAAAATCAAATAATATTAATCTTACTTCATTAGATCACTATTAAGAAGTAAATAATTTTATCATTTCAGGAGATCCTACAATATTTGGTAAAGCTTAAAATTTAGGCTTGTGTAAACTGTTAAAAAACAAGGAATACAATGAATTTTCTTAACGCAGTAAAGAATAGTTTTGCCAAGCTACCAACCAACACTATTCTCAATGACTCAACAATATGGATTCAACATATTTAGAAAACTCTGCCTAGATTCTGAGTATATAAGAAGAAATCAAAGAAAGTCAGTCCCTATTTATCATGGAGCTTACATGAAATGGAAGATGTGTTGAATAAAGTACCACTATGAAGTAAATACTTTAGTTGTATATTTGCCTGTATTTAGAACATTCCAGACACAGGTTGAGGGTAGTGAGGTAGGACTGATAACTGTATAAAATGCCAGTCATTGCCAATAAAATCCGAGGCAAGCCTTCATTACTTCTATCACTTTCAATCACAACTATTGATCAATGCCCTGAAAGGTCTAGGAAAGGCCTTTGAGAAAGGAGAAGAAAATGGAGCAGGTGGAAGGGGAGAGAGAGGAAGAAGAGGAAATGAGAAAAGGAAGAAATGTAGTAAAAAAAAGAAGTTCAAAAAAGAAGAAAATTATAATGAATTATAAATTACATAACTGTATGATTAGGCAGAAAAATAGCTATCAATATTAGTTGAAGTGTTTGGGTAGACAAGAAGCAACAAACAAACTTTTTAAAAATTAATTTCAGTGTGTCAGCAATAGAAAAAAGCTTACCAGAGCATAAGTTTCATTTTGAATATTAAGTAAATTACAAAATACTTAGGAATAAACTTAGAAATATTGGAAAAACAGTATGAGAAAATATACAGAGTACTGCTAAGGAACACAGCAAAAACCTTAATAAACAAGAAAATATGAAGAAATCCTGAAGAAATGAGTCATGTTGAGAATTTAATTTAGAAGTAGAAGAAATCTGAGCAAAATTTTCAAAGATATTTTTGGGGGTCTGATGTGATATTTTTCTAAACATAACCTACATAATAAAATAAGTGAATTCATAGCAAACAATTTTGAAAACAAGCCTAAAAAGAAAGTTTTACAGTATGAGATATTATAGCAATATGTAATAATCAGACGAAGCTGGAACAGGCAATATAATGAAAAAATAAACAGATTATGATTTTTTAAAAAAGAACACCTACCTTTATTTGAAAATATACAAAAATTTAGAATATTAAGTTATTTTAAATTTGGAATTTAGAGGTTACACAAAGTGGTAGAGAAAGAGATCCATAACTTGACAGAAAATAAACTACAAAAAATCAAAATGATTTATTTTTAAGGCATACATCAGACTTCAGAATTATGTAGAGATAGTTTTTGATCTCTGAAATATTTTCTATTCTAAGGAAATAAGAGAAAAATAATTCCAAAAATTTCCTTTCTATTCTTTCCTGAAATAATAGGTTTGACTCTCTACTGAACACAAGTCTTTAATGTGAGAATCTTAGTTTCCTGAATTTCTACTGGGAAATAATATGGCACAGGTAAAAGACCATGGGCTTTTATCTTTCAAAACTTAGATTCAAATCGTGAATATAATAGTTGTTAACGTAATCTCGGGGAAATCAACATTTCATTGCTCTAGCTTCCTCATTAATATAATTATACTAACTATATTAATTTTAGAGTATATAAAACATAAATTTTAATTAAAAACTAGAAAATTCCCAAATGTCAAGTTACCTTTGGTACCTTTCAATTTCTAATCAAAGTGTTAATGTCTTATTTAAGTGCTTGACTTATTTTTACATGCCTCTATGCCTTATATTCTTAGTTAGCACTCAATACAGTCTCTGCCCTTTAAATTGTTCAGTATTAGGGAAGTTTAAAAATCTCAAAACCGCCGGACTTGGTGACTCAGCCTGTAATCCCGCGCCTTTGGGAGGCTGAGGTGAGTGGATTGCCTGAGCCAGCGGGTTCGAGACCTGCCTGGGCAGCGAGGTTTCATCTCTACAATAAATCAAAAAATTAGCCGAGCATGGTAGCGCGCGCCCGTAGTTCCAGCTACTCGGAAGGCTGAAGCAGAAGGATCGCCGCAGCCCAGCAGGTCGAGGCTGTGGTGGCCGGGAGCGGCCACAGCACTCCAGTCTGGGCGACCGAATGAGACTCCAACTCAAAAAAATAAAAATAAAAATAATTAAAAAAAATAAAAATCTCAAAACCATTTAGCAGATTATTTTGCCAGTAGAGATATATTTACGTTCCACTAATGAGAAGTATCCCGTGAAATTTTGAAGATAGAAAAGGACAAATCATTTTCCCCCTGTGAAAATAGGTAGACACACAAGCAGTGGCTCACGTGAGTTTTTCATTGACTTTCAGTTAAAACACCTTCAATATTAACGGACAGGCTAGAAGCCACATAAGCAGCTTCCTCTGGTTCCAATAATTCCTGTTTCTTTAAAAATAGAAGCAATTTCCCACAACCTTTACAAAATCAAATGCATATTGTTTGGGTGAGTTCCTAGTAGGTATCATTTCCTTTCTATTAAAACTCTACTCTCAATTATAACTGCTCAAAAATGTTTAAAAATTTATTTTTCAAATATATTATCCTGTATTAGTCTATGATATTTAATTTCTCTACATTTAATGATGACATTTCTATGCTTCCTTAATCTTGTTTCTCTTTTAATTTCCCTAAGGGTATGACATTGAGCCTCTTCGGCTTTTCTGGCTGCAATTTCTTTATTATCGCCTCTTGTTTCTTTGTCATTCTCTTTTCTAAAGGTATCATACACATTTCAGCTTTCTCAGTCTCCTACCCAAAGAAGAGCTGTGTTCAACTTGAATTGCTGCCAAGTCTAGTGAAGTCTCCCAACTTGCTGATTTTAAGCAATTAAAGAGAGATGTAAATATCCACATCTGCCAATCAATTGATTTTTTTTTTTTTTTTTACCATTCCGGTATATTTTGCAGATTTGATAGATGCAGTTTTCCTCTCCCCACAGACTGCAGCTGTGAATTTGCAACTTTTGAATTTCTGTTCATTTGCCACTTGAAAAATTTGTTTGAAAAAATTAAAACTTTTTGTGCTGGAAAAAAAAAATCAGTCAGCATTCTCCGTAAGTACTATACAAGGCAAGAATGTGGCAGGAGAAAGATTAGTGATCCATTCGATATGAATGGGCTCCAAAGGGCTTTAAACCATATTCCACACAACTATTTCTTCACTTCTACATCTGTATGGATGGGTTTGCTCATAGAACTGGAAGTGCCCCAAAGCAATGAAATCCTAATGTCACAGAGAAAGCTCTCTTTATGCATCATATTTCCTGCATGCATAATTGTATATTGCAACTTTATACTCATGTCTACATGTGATACTTCCACTTAGTAACATTTTGCAAATAATTGAGTTTTCTTTTTGTGATCTAAAATACAAACTTCTATAGATTCTTGCTTGGATCTGCTCATTTACATAGCTTTTCCCACTGTGAAGTTATTGTCTTATGAAATGTTTTTTTTTCAGTACACCCAATGTGATGGTGTCTAGAACAAAAATGCAACCCCTGACTCAAACTGATGATATTTTATGCTATAATTCATTTATCTCACAAATGTTTTATTCACCTTTGGAGGTTCACTATCACCATTTTCTGTCTTCAAGAATAAGTTTTGGGGTCACTGCAATAGCATCTTAAGGTGAAAAGGGATACCGAGGCTCTGTGGTAGGGGTTGCTAAGCATTCTTCAGGTGGAAATGAAGCCTAAAGAAAAGAGGTTCCAGGGAAGAAGGGGAATAGGCCAGGTTGGTTGCAAACCTATTATTTTAAGATATTCAAATATTGTTCAACAGCCAAGAAATACAACTATAAAAGAGATTTCAAACTGTAAAAACTCATGAAAATTAGTATTTAGACTCACTAGCAGAAACTCAGATAACAAATTCTGTGTGTGATTCTCAAAAGCAATCAGTGTATTCATTTTATTCAATCATAATTAGAAGATGAAGTAACCTAGTTAACCTTTCAGCATCTCCTCAATAGGTATGAGTGGGGACCAAAAAAAAAAAAAAAAAAAAAACCCAAGAGTTTATTTTTTAAAAATTGTGTATTATTCTTAAGGGTTTACCCTCTAGTCATCTTCAAACTATTCTCTGTTTGATGCAATACAGCTATCGAGATGCCTTTTCCACCGCTCAAAACAGTTTTAGAACTCATTCATTTGAATGCCATTTATGCTTCTGCTGGTTTTTTTTTTTTTTCACCTCTTCCATATCAGCAAAACGTTTCCCTTTGAGGACTTTTTTTTTATCTGAGAAGACTAAAAAAGAAGTCCCTCTGAGGCAAGATCTGGTGAATATGAAGGATGGGGTATAGAGGTCATGCCAGAACTGTTGAACACTCAGCAGGGTGTGGACAGGTGGACTCGTAAATCACCCATTGTGAAATGGGCAAACATGGTAAAAGAATCTCCACAAAAATATTAACTGAAGCCGAATGCAGTCTCTCACAACAAAGCTATCTGGTGCACTTATGCTGATGGATTACTGGAACACTACCTGGTGGGAAAATAATGTACTACAAAAGATAATTCTGGGTTTTTTTGGTCCCTCCCCCTCGTATATTGAAGGTCCAAGAATCAACAGATTAATGAACTCACAGCAGCAGCCTGGAAATATTCTCTGAAATATATGAGCTTCCAACTAATATCATAATAGAACCATCAAAAACCGTTAGCAAACAGATAAATTATTCCAATTTTGCTAGTTGGAAAAAATTAAGTCAGGGCTTTCCCTCATACCATGTACCAAAATATTTTATATATAAGTTAGTTAAATGAAGGATTGCAATCCATAAAAATGAAAATAAAATATGAGTTAGTATTTAGATAATCTTGGAGTATAGAATGGATTGACATAATTTTAGCTAAAATAGAAATTTTTTAAAAAAATTTAAATACAGCAAAATCCTTTCCCCCGATTATCTGTAATAATAAACGTTTTTTAATCAAATGAGAAAAAAAATGTTGAAATGAGAAAGGAAGTGATCATACCAGACACTTTTCTGATGTCTTGATACTTTCCTGTATCTTTTCAATTTCATTTCTGTCCTAAGCATAAACTGGTTAGTTTAATATGGAATCCAGTTCTTCACATAATAATGAGAAGTTTTAGTCATCACAATTCTTAAATGTAACATTATGTGCAATCAACTTATGTCCAAATATTTTTTAAATTATGCTTCCTTATACAAGAAACAGGAGAGTTTAGATAAGCTTCAGAAAATAACCGTATTGCTTAGATACCTGTACAAATTCTTTATGAATTGTTTGCCTTGTCTATCTTAATATTCCTAGAGACCATAACAGAATATGCTTCCACAGAAGGAGACATTTGAGAACATTTGGATCCCACTTTGAAAGTAGGATGTTTTATTTTCCTCTCCATTTCACTCACAATCAGAAGCATATGGAATGTTTCGTTTGCAGGCTACAAAAACAAATCAAACAAGCAATCCTGGGTTGGAACATATTTATTCTTCCTGTGGATCAGAGGTCTAGCGCTGTGTCCAAACTTCCAAGCCTATTACTTTCTCACTATACTCATCAAGGTTAATAGCAGCTTCTGTTCTCTCTGTTATTGTTTCTATTCTGGTGGTGTGATCAGGGCAGGTCTTGTTTTTTTCTCCAGTGATTCATTATTCTGTCCTCTTCTTCAGTTTCTTGGAAATATGTTGTTTTACCTGAATTTTGTCAGTTGCTGACAAAATTGCTAGGTGTGCAGTTGGTCTGCTGATAAATCTTTTTAACTTTTTCCTTCAGGCCCTTGGTTCTCTATCTGAAGACATTTTACAGCCTTGGGCCTCTTGTTCTTATAGTCTTGAGGATGACCCTAGTCAGGCAAATGGTAATGTACTGACAGCTAATCCCTAGGTCTCCCTCATCTCTCATATGAGGTGGGACCCACAAAATGGGAATTATCTTTTAAAAGGTAGGTTCCTTATGGTACAGGTTTCCCCTGCTAGGTACATGTTCTAGGAACACATTGACTTCAGTGTACTAGCTAGCATTGTGAGAGGCTGTGTTGCAGAAGAAACATCTCAACTTGTGGCAAACAGGTGAATGGTTCTTCCTCCATGACAATGCATCTGCTCACTCCATGCTGAGTGTTCAGCAGCTTTGTTTTTTTTTAATAATCAATTTTTTTATTATAATGTTGTGGGGTACAGTTAAGGGTTAGGTATAAAAATACGTTTCATTCTGGCACCCTATTGATTAGAGGTGCTTCCCCATCCCCAGACAGATATTTGCTCGTTAATCCCATCTCCCTTCCTCCCCCATAGTTTCCCACTACTGTCAGTCATTTTCTTATAGTATTAGATTGGATGTTCAAGGTCCATGTTCAGCAGTTTTTGTTCAAAAATGTTATGATCCTTATGTTCCACTTACCTTATTCACCCTATCTCTCCCCAAGTGAAAAAGCATCTTGATAGGTGTATTGCATCCCATGGAGAGTACTTTGAAGTACTGAAGTTTGAACATGTAAGGATAAATATACAATTTTTTACACATAAATTCCAGTTTTGGAGGGTGATCTGCCCTCGTGTATTATATTCACTGTCCTTTTATACCACTTTCAAATAGTTCATTGAAAAAGTCTCACTATTTTAATCTTTTAAGTTTTTTCCTAGTAATATATTTCTTCAGAGATCTGTTAGAAATATTTAAATATTGAATTAAAATAGAATTAAATTAAAATATATAAATTTGCTAGAGAATATCATTAAAATTAAACACTGTAGACACACTGGTCTCCGGTTGCTCCCAACATGCCCAGAAATGTCCCTACTGAGGTTTCTCCCTGCCTTGGGCACTTTTCCCCCTGATAATGACAAGGCTTGTCCCCTCACTATCCTCATCTTTCTGACTAAATGTCATCTTTTCATAAACATCTTCCCTGACCACTTACGCGTATTATCAAATAGCACCACCCCCTCACACTCGATCCTTTTGACCTGCTTTATTATATTATTCACAGCAATTATTTTTCCTGACGTTTATGTTATGTATTTATTTGTTTATTTTTTGTTTTCCCTCCAAGAACTTGACCTCCATGAGAAGAGAAATTTTGTCTGCTTAATGGTAATTCTTCAGCTCCTAAAACAGCACCTGACACATCAAAAGTTCCTAATAAAATATTTAGAAGGAATAAATAGATTAAATTTAGATTGAACTTACATTCAACAGCTTGTGACTTCTAAAGGAGTCCACTTTTTTGGTTTGTTTTTGAATTAGGGTTTCACGTTGCCACCTGGGCTTGAGTGGAGTGACATGATCATAGATCACCTCAGTCTTGACCTCCTAGTCTCAGACCTCCCAAGCAACTAGAACTAAAGGTATGTGTCACCATGCCTAGCTAATTTTTTGATTTTTTGTAAAGATGAAGTCTCACTATTTTACCTAGACTGGTCTTGAACTCCTGGGCTCAAGCAATCTTCCCACTTTTTTCTCCCAAAGTGCTGCAATTACAAGTATGAGGCACTGTGCCAAAAAGGGGTCATTTTAACCATCAGGTCCACAGTCTCCAACTTTCCACTAGCAGTTCTCTAAATATTTTCCTAAACTATTTTTCCGTGGGGCTACATGAAATGAGAACTTGTTTCACATTTAGCAGGTTACTGCCTGCAACTCAAACAGCCTCTATTCTGCCTAATTCTCATAGTTCTTTGAGTCTGTGCCTGAAATGATCACACTTAGCCAAAATATTTTTCACAGATTGTTTCCAAATACTTTCCTGGATTTCAAACAATAAACATTAGTTTATGCAGCACCTACTAGGAGGCAGAAGTTATGATGGAACATTCTGTAAATAAAGTATTTTTCCCATTTTCAAAACAATCCTGCCAGGTATGTTGTATCAACTCGTATATTATTAGTTGAAAAATCAGAAAGTTGAAATAAGTTGTTTAAATTGACATAATGAATAAGTAGCTCATCCAAGATCTGGACATAATAAACAAAATTCAAATCCGGATTTTTTTTTTAAATTTCTTCTCTCTCTCTTTCTCTTTTCAATGAAGAAGTTGTGTATTACCCACAATTATCCACACAGAAAAAGTTGAGGGCACAGCAGTCACCAGGAATGTTCTAACTTTTAATACCAATGACAAGTTCAGGAAGTTCCCAAAATGGTCCTCAGGTTCAGCAATTTACCGATAGGACTCAGAACTCACTGAAAACTATTTTGCTATACTCACAGTTATGGTTTATTATAAGAAAAGGATACAGATTGAAATCGGCCAGAGCAAAAGAAAACTAACACAGAGTCTAAGAGGGCTCCAAACAGTAATGTCCCCTGTCCTTTTCCATGGAGTCAGGATGCACTACTCTTTCAGCGTTTATATGTGACACTAATAGACTATTGCCAACCAGAGAAACTCACCAAGATTCCTTATGTAGAGATTTTACTGGGGCTTCATTATAAACACATGACTGATGGACTGACTGTCTACATGGTAACTGATATTGTATTTTACAGAGCCTCCACCCTAAATCACATATGACCTCTTTTTGGTGCAGTTAGACTTCATCCTGATGTTATTAAGTGGGGCCAGCTCCACTCTAAGATGCAGTGTAGTAAGTGCCCTAAACAAAGGCACTTTTATCAGATGTGAAATTACCTCCTTAGAAGCTGAGGGCAAAAGCCAGATATCTCTCTGAGCAAGTCCAAATTCTTTACTACCCAAAACTTGAATCACTCATGCAGCCTGCAACATCTTGTGATGACAACATAGCCCATTTTAATGACTAAGGGTGCTTTGCCAAATTACACAAACAAACTTAAACTTGTGGACTCAGGGAAGTCCTGCAACAAACTAGAGACAGGCTCATACACACACACACATACACACACACACATACACACACATGTACATACACACACAGACCGGATTTGTTCATCATGTTAGCTGTTATCGCAAGTGCTGGGCTTCATCTTTCAAAGCTTGTTATAGGCTTGACAGGTTTTTATAGTACTAAGCTGAGAGAAAGATTAGATGACAGCAAACGTGAAACATCAGGACTGTAAACTGCTAATTGCCGATTCCATATGTTTGCAAGGCAAACAGTGAGGAATATCAGTGGTGAAAAATTGCTGAAGTGTATACTTGCATAGCTAGTAGGAAAATTGAATTATAGAAAAATATATCTCTTACTAATTCTTGTCTCTTTCCCAAATTAAGAATCCTTGATGTAAAGATTAAGGACCCCTGAGTTTAAATCCTCCTGCTCAACTATCCTTTTGTAAAAAATCTTGTCTTTATGCTTGGGGGACAGAAGACAGGTCAGTAAGGTAATACTTTACATTATTAAAATGATTAATCTAGACTCTGAATTTAGACTGCCTGAATTCAATTCCAGATTTTTATTTTCACGACCACAAGTCTCTCAGCTTCTGGTGCAATCTTCCAGATCCCCATATTTTTTTCTTTCTTTTACTAGGCCAGGTGCTATGGCTAATCCCATGTGTAATCCCAGCACTTTGAGAGGAGAAGGTGGGAGGGTCACTTGAGCTCAGGAGTTTGAGACCAGCCTGGACAACACAGCCAAACCTTGTCTTTACAAAAAATCCAAACATTAGTTGAATGTGGCAATATAAACCTGTAATACAAGCCTGTAGTCACAGCTACTTGGGAGGCTGAAGCGGAAGGATTACCTGAGCCCAGGAGGTTTATGTTGTGGTGAGTCATGATTGTGCCACTGCACTCCACACTGGTCAACATAGTGATACTCTGACACATGATAAATAAATATATATGATGCTTTTACTATTAAACACCTAATCCAACATGTTCACTGACAACTGGGTTTAAATCTGTTAGATTACTACTGTAGATTTTTGAGAAACAAAGTTTCTGAAGTAAATATCATAGCATCATCACTAGCTAGTATTAACCATAAAGACAGAAGAAGTGTTTAACCTAATATAACCCTTGCTAAATGAATTAATGTCACTGAATACAGAAGAAAAATAAACTATAGAAATGTGGGTATAATGGTTAATAGTATTGACTTTTCTCTAATAGTCCCAAGGATGTCTTGAGTCTCAAATGAGAGGGAAGAGGAAAGTTATGTTCTTATTTTCTTCACAATGGAATAGGGAACCATTAAGAAATTTTTTTTCAATTCACAAAGCAGATAGAATTAAGAACACAGTGTTGTGAAAGAGAAATCACGCAGAGGTAGTTACCCTCCTCAGGAAATCCTTTGCTTCTCCTTTTTTTTTCCCCAGTGGGTTACTCATTAAAATCTTCTCCCTTCTTTCCTTCTTTTTTGATAAAGATGTGTTGTTATAATCACTTTTTAAATTGCTGAGTAGTTTAAAATAAAAGAGAGGTAGTTTGTTGGTAGGAATACTTGATTAAAAGTATCCATTCATGCCAAATATTATAGGAATATTTGAGAAGGAGAGATGCTGAGATACGCTAGAACAACTTGTAGGTGACAAGAGTGTGAAGACCCTTGGACAGACTCAAGGGAAAGCTTTCCAGGGCCACTAACAGAAGAATTTCCCAGAGTAAGTACTCAGAACTCCTGCTTGTTGACTAGCTCTCTTGGAGACAAAGTGCATGAGTGACCTGGCATGTGTGACTCCATTGGTGACAGCTGCCCACCGTGAGGAGACACCATGTCCCTGTGACCAGTAAATTCAGGTGACACAGTTTCCTATAATATTACTGGCACTGGCAACCAGCCAGTCTCTTCCAGCATCGTGTCATTGCCCTAGCAATAGCAGGAACACAGGTGACAAAGAATCTTGCACTTTGGACAATTTCATTGAGAAAGCACAAGGATAATGTCCAAAGAGATTTGAAGGAAAAACTTCCATCATACTTGATCAAATGCTGAAGTGTTACTGTAACATCATGTGCTATCATAGGATCGTCCAATGGAAGGTCTTGGGTTTCAAGGCTCCAAAGGTGGGTGGCAGGGAGAGCCTTCGGGTACCAGTCCTCAAGCATGGAATCTACCACTAGGAGACTTTGTATTTCGGTTTTTGGCTCTGACGGAAAACAGTAGGCTGAAGGGTCTTTACAGGTGGGTTTCTGGAGTGAGAAGACAGGGGAGAAAGTACCTGCAGACAGACATCAGTCTTGTTGTTTGTGCTTCCTTTTGATCATCTTTGAAATCATGGCCAAGTTTGTGCTTATTTTGCAGAGTAGCTTTCATGAATTTATTCCATAGCAAATGTTAATATTCATAAGGTGCTTGGTACAAAATAATTTCCTCAGTTGTTTTCTTCTTTATTTTGGTTTCAAAGATAATCTCAGTCAAAATGAATACAAAATAGTTCCTTCTTTGGTGTATTTTTTCTGTAAGTAGGTGGAATTATTGTTCTGATATTATAATAATAGTGAAATTACACATCATCATCAAAGACAAGCATTCTATTTATAGTAGCATAAGTGGATACAAACACAGAATTTCTTGATCAAATATTATTATTTACTGCTATTATAATCTGATTGGTCCCCAAATATCGCAAACATGTTTTGGTATCCTCCCATGTTCCAGGTGTGCTGTGAAGGGAGGCACACACACAACTATGAGGAACTGGCTGCAGCTTTAACAGGACTGACATTCTAATGAGAGAGCAAGAACACAGTGAAAACACCATTCAGAACACAGCCAACTCCATGTTCATTGCAGGAGCTGATTGGAAGGCCAGAAATAAAAGACGTAGATATGAGGCTTCCCTCCAAAGCCAAAAAACCAAAAATCCATTCATAAACATGAATAGTAATAATTCATAATCTAATATTTATCATAATATAATGTTTAATTGATATATTGTAGTACATATTATATATTGTTATAGATACTATATTTCTAAATTACATTCATTTACAACATATATTATTGTATAAGAATAAATATCATAACTTCCATTTTTATTGAATGCTTTACATGCAATCTATAGTGTACTTACACTTGCTCTTTAATGTCGCTACCAGATAATTCTGTTATTCTCAGTTTATAGAGGAAGACATAGCAACTCTGAATAGATAAGTGATTTTTCTAGAGTCACACAAAATTTTCAGAGTTGATTTGTGGATCCTGATCTCTGGAAAAAGAAAAAATCTATAATCCTGCCTACATTCGTGTTGATGATGATAAAGAGGAAGCTAATTAAAAATAATTGCTACCATATCTTGAATGCTTACTACATACCAAAAATCCAAAAACAGTTTTCACTGTGCTACATATTTTACTGCCATTATCTGAAGAAGTTATCTCAGAAAAGTCAAATGATTTGACCAAGTTGAAGTTAGGAATTTCCAGAATATGTCATGCTTTAAGATTTTTCTTCAATTTATTGATATCTCTATTATGTTGAAGATATTTTGTACATTTCTGATAAGATTTTTTCTTTGACCAAACTTTGGTCTCTGAGCTCTATTTTTGACTAGACCAAACCTTGAGTCTCCTTGTCCTTCCTTATGGAATCTAGCCCTAGTCACTTTTGCAATAACTCCTCACCTTTCCTATCTAACCATCCTTGATATCTGATCAGGTTCCTCATCCTCAAGACTGCCCCAGACAATGTCTGATCACCCTGGCCTTCTTCAGCAAGAATCCTGTTATATTGGTTTAGCCAGAATCCCTTTAACCCCTGACATTTTCTCTTGCTAATTTTCCATCCACTAGCCTTCCACCTTGCTCCTCTGTTAAGCTTTCCTTGTTGTAATCGAAATTGAGCTTAGGTATACTTACATGGTAAGTTTCTTGTTGCCCATTGAAATAGTTTTTCTGAATAAAATATGTTTTTACCACTTTACTGCCCACCTCAGTTAGTTAGCTAATTAGTTAGTTCATTCATTTGTTAGTTTTTTAACACTGGTATACTCAGGTGAGGAATGTCAAAATTCCCACCACTACGAAAGATTGATGACTGAAAATTAATAAGACTTTTATTCTATAATTAAGAAACCATGATTTTATCACTGATCTGACACACTTAGGACTAGCTCTGAGGCCTGAGTCAAGTTATTTGATTCCTCTATACTTGAATTCATTGTCAAAAAAGAAGCAAATTAGATTTGCATCAGAGTACATCTGTAAATGACATTAAATACATCACAATGTTGAGAAGATTAGGCACACTTGTGCAATGGATGCTAATACTGCTTAGCTGCCTTGCTTTCAAAAAGATTATTATCACTCCATAGAATGAAAGCAGCACATTATCTAAGAGCACCTGAGACAGCCACAACCTAAAATCTGCCCTGACCTGATGTCTTGCAAAATTTCATTTGTTCTTCTCTGACTGTGTAATCTGGACCTCCATAAGGCATTATTAACATTGATTTCTTATCGATCTGTCATATGCCAATGTACTTGACATTTGGCTATCATAAAAAAAGAGAATTGGCAGATATGTGTCAACTTAGCTTTTGTCTAAAATGCTATTTAATTGAACAGGAAAGCAATGTTAACATTAATGCATTTGATTTCAGTTCCTGTGCTCAATTGGCTAACATTTTAGAGCACCGACCCTTAAAATTCTAATGCATGTCAAATCGGTATGTAAATACCAGCAATTCTGGGGAGATTTGCAATGGAGAGCCATATGCTAATGAACAATATCCCAAGGAGTTGGAGATTTTTCCTTCCCTCTGAAATGTGAATCAGAAAATTGGAAAGCAAGTCAACTTACGAAGTTATTTGGAGACTGAACTGTTTGTAAATCGATGTACAGTGCCTAGACTAGGACCTAGAATCATATAACAGTGACAATAAATAGTGAATGAATGTTATATCTTTTTACAGCCATTTGCCTATCTCTAGTGATAATCAAACAAAATTAAACGACATCAATTCCTCAACAATAAAACCCAGATTCAGAGAATTACCTAAGGAAAATACAAAACATGTGCACTTTCTATTCAGTTCAGAAAAGTGTTCTCATTCTGTTCATTTTGAAAACTTGCAAGTTTAGAGATGAAAATGCCCTCCTCATCAGGTATTTAAACAGCACGACTTGAGGTTTGTTCATGACCTTTATTTGTGAACAGACAAGAGAGTACTATTAAAAGTGTGCTTTTGAAATTCATTGCCCTTCACTCAAAATACTTTCATTATAGAATGACTGGTGGTGACTTCTACTAAAATATTGGAAAAGCAAGCTGGAGTAGCTGAAGGGCTCATCCTGGTCTAACCCATCCTAACATGCGCTAGTGCCAGTGCTGTTACTTTTTTCCTGTGTAAAGTTTCTCAAGCTCTAGGTACTATAAAATGGAATAAGACGGAACTCATTCTTCTCAATGTTATTGCAAGAACTAAACATAAAATACTTTAGCAAATATAAAACACTGTGTAGACATCAGTAATACTATTAACAGCATCCTTCATTTGTTGTTGCTACACAATAAACAATGCTGCTCCTGCAAATTTGAAAGACATCTTGTCGTCAGTCAATAGAAGTATTCTGTAAAGGGACTCCTCCACATTTAAATTATATTTTTAAAGCAGCCTATTAAAGTGCCTTTGAAAAGTTTACACTGCAGTTTCTCTTGCATATATAGATCTTTTCCTCTTGTAAAATCCCAGGGCATTTCAAATAAGGGAAGGTCATTTAGCTCATCGGGTCGATGATAGCTGAGATCCATTTCCCCAACAAGAAGCAAGGGAAGCATTTCTCAGTGTGTATCAGAGGGGAAAAAAAAAACTCTTAGGCCATTAGGACTAAAGCATTGCATATGCCACAAGCACTAGACACCTAATTTCATCACAGACGATTGATGATTCTGCCATTCGGGTGGAATAAGGCCCGGGACACTGGGAATCAGGGCTTCGGTAGGAAGGCAGGCTCGCTGCAGCCTTTATCCAGTTTAAAAAATATTTTATTGACACATAGAGCATTCAGAGTCATAAAAATATATCATGTTTATCACTGCTTTTATGGCATGCATAGATATGACACAGGGGCATTGAGCCATACAGCATTAGACAAGCGTTTATTTCACCCTGAGCTGCAGGAAGAATGCAGAGCTCAGCTTCTACCCCAGGGGCCCAGCCGACAGGACGAATTTCATCAGAAATAAGCATTTAAGGAACACACCAAAATCAATGTTCATGCATATATTAGTGAAATGTCCTGATTGAGTTTTCTACATATTCAACAAGACTGTTTGTGATACATCAGTGCACATTTCTGTCAAAAGTATCAGATTGCTAAACTGGAGATTTTGAAAAAAATAATTATCTTTCATGGATGTGGGAACACAGCCAGAAGATTTACCTTTAAGCACTTTAACTAACACACATAGTTTATGATTACATTATCACTCAGACTCTGATATATGTTTTTATGGAGAGCTATTTCCTGAAGAATTATGATCCCAGACATTTGGTTTTTGAGTGACTGAGTGGACAAACAGTCAAGTATGGATCTAGATTTAACAAAGTGAGAGTCTCCATTATCTACAGCCAGGTTAGGGCAAAGTTGGAAGAAGAAAGTGTTAGAATGAGACCACAGAGTAGGCTGACATTTGCATATAAATGGCAAATGTAAGTAAGTGGAAAGGAAGCATTAAGGAATTTGCATCTAATTTAAGCCTTGTCCTTATTCAGCAGAGTGCACTTGTCACAACTTGTTGGGTTGCATTAGAAAGGTAGCCAGGGGTAAAGACAATGTTGGAAAAGATGAAGGGAAATGAAATCTTTACAAAGAGGGACATGCATATTTGTTAAGTGCTCAGAGACTATTGTAAGACCTTCCCGTGGAGTGATATACCTCTGACCAAACTAAATGTTTAGCTCATATAGAGGCATAGACAATATCTCCAAACATTATACCACTCCCTGGTCCTCAATGTCTTCCTGCCTCCAAACAGGTTGCTATTTTTCTTTTAGATAACATTACGGATTTATTTTTCTCTTTTATTTTGTTTTATTTTATTTTATTTTAGACAGACTCTTACTCTGTCACCCAGGCTGGAGTGCAGTGTGTGATCATAAGTCACTGTATCCTCTACTTCCTGGGCTCAAGGGATCCTCCCTCCTCAGCCTCCCAAAGTGTTGGGATTTCGGGCATGAGCTACCATGTCTGCTTAATTTTAAAAGAAATATTTTTTAGAGTCAAGGTCTTGATAGGTTGCTCAAGCTTGTCTCAAACTCCTGGCCTCAAGCAATCCTCCCACCTCAGCCTCCCAAAATATTGGGATTACAGGCATGAATCTCTGGGCCTGACCAGTTTTCTTTGTATTAAAAAGTGAATGCATATGACTACTTTTTCCTCTAAGGGACTTTAAACTCCTTCAAGGCAGAGACCGTCTCACTAATGTATATGTATTCCATAATTCTCACTATTCCTTAAGAGTGCAGAAAGTGACATATATTAGACTCTAAATAAATAAATGATGAACAGATGAATAACGGAAGAAGGGAAAGAAAGCTTCCGTGTACAGTGGCATCATTATAGCATTTCATTTATAGAGTACAACATTCATGAACTGAGATACATCACCAACAAGAGGAACTATTGAAAAGAGAAAATTAATTTATAAGTGTCAACTGAAGAATGATGAGGTTCATAAATTTAGAAAGGAGAGTTTTAGATTAGTAAGCTGAGTTGGTGTTATGTGTATGCAAAGAATTGTACAGAGGGTAGATAAGGAGAAAGGAAATTTATTCAGAAAGTGGACCAGAGAGAGGGTAGATCCACTTCTCCTAGAGTGGAGAAGGGGCCTGTCCCTCAAAGGAAACATTGACGGCGGATGCTTGAGATTGGAGGTTTTTACAGCTTTCTTTTAGAAGGGCAGGTAAGCATTTTGGGATGAGGTAACACAAGAGCTGTTGCCACGGTGATGGGGTGGTGGTCTGATGACCAGATAGATGGGGAGGTCAGTCATGGGTCACATAGACGAGAAGGGCAGGGTCAGTAACTGAAAGATGAATTCTTGGGACAAAGGTGATAACCTAAGAAAGGCTGGGCCAATAGCTGAATTACAAATTCTTAGATGATATTAATCTTAGCATCTTGTGAGTAGAAAGAAACCCACCTGGGGACCAGAAAACTGGTTGTTCTTTTAATGATTAGTGCTGTGTATGCAACATTAACCTAAGTACATGACCAGGTCTGCTCAAGGTCAATGACCAGAGAAACTGCATTTTGGGCTCTGTCCTTTCAGAGAACTGTATTCTTCATAAAGAGTAGCAACCTGCAAGGTGGCTGGGGAGCAAAGCCTCCAGCCAGAAGTTGGGAACAGATACTTCACAGGAAGGGTAAAGAACACAGGAATTTATGTGGTAGACAAACATGCATACTAAATAAGTTATGGCAATATCATGAATATTTATGAAAGAAGAAGCATGTGCATGCCAGTTGAGCTTCATATGCCTTCATGGGTCCCCTGTACCCCAAAAATAATGACTTTAGCAAGATCTGAAGGTGAAGTTTTGGACCCTGTGATATCAAACAGTAAAGCAGAGGGTGAGAAAACCCTCACTGTGCATCTTCTTTCGATTAGCCAGGACCATAGTTTGGCCAGTGGTCTCCTATCAGGAAGAAATGCTGATTGGTTGTTTGGTTGAAACCACAATAGGGAGGGACAGATCAGTGATTTGATAGCAGTGGAGTCTGCAGAAAGGACTGGTTTCTGTTTAGCATTTAGCAAAGAAAGTTTAATGACAGTTAGTCAAGGAGAGGGGTATACAGACTCCCCATTCCCATCCTATCATGACTGATAACTCAGTTTTCAAGGTTACTCTGGGGTCTCTTTGGCCAAGGGTGGTAAATTCAGTTGGTTGAGGGGGCTTAAGATTTCATTTTTATTTTTCAGTAGTGAACAATGGAAGAAGACATGGTTTTCTTAAGAAACCAAAAATAAAAATAAATGGCCTTCATTGCCAAACTACCTTGTATGTTTTCCAAATTATTCGGATTTAGCACTTAATTTTCCTTGGGTCCAAGTCAAGCATACATGAGCAGGTATGGTCTCAGTATCAGGAGACTCGCAGTGGTGGACACAACTACAGTCTATAGCCTCAAGTCAAAGAGTAAAGCAAGAAGAGGTTTCTGTGTCACTAAAAATAAAGATATACATTATGTTGTTTTATTTTGTTTAAAATCTGGTGTCAGATACCATATAATGAGCCAGACAACAGCAGGTTTCTTTTGTAATAACCTGGTAAGACATATTGAATTCCCTTGTGTATTCCAAAATGAGAGCTGCATAGAAGGAATCGTTGGGCTCTTTTGCACTGCGGAGTCATTTACCTGTTCAGGATGGCTTGTTGGTGGATTGTAAAGAATTGCAGGCAAGCACTTTTCCCTTGGTGGAACAATTGCTCATGTAGAGTTTAACTCTCCATAGCTTCCAACATACTTTTGAAGTGTGCTATTTAGAGGAAAAAAGAAAAGTTGTTTCCAAACCAGAGGTATTAAAAACTAGAAAGAAAAAAGTGATGGACTGGGGTGAACCCCAGAATAACTAGAATTATTTTTTGGAGAGCAAGCCCCTTGTAGTGGAGGCTTCCCTACCAGGTTGGTGCTCTAAGAACCCATCGACATCAGTGTACCAGCTAGCATTGCTGTGAGAGGCTGCAATCGGTTTCAGAGAATTTTTTTGGTGATTCTTTTAAGGCATTTGCCCATTTAATGATGGTGATTTATGAGTCCACCCGCCCACACTGTACTGAGTGTTCAGCAGTTTTTTAACAAATATGGCATGACCCCCATGCCCCACCCTCCTTATTCACCTGATCTCATCCTGAGTGGCTTTTTTATTGTTTCTCTGGATGAAAAAAATTCTCAGAGAGAAACATTTTGCTGATGTGGAAGAGGTGAAATAGTAAAGGATGGAAGCACTAAAAGGCATCAAAATTGAGTTCAAAGACTGTTTTGAGTAGTGGAAAAGGCATCTCAATAGGTGTATTGCATCAAACAAAGAGTACATTGAGGGTGACTGAAGTTTAAACATGTAAGAATAAATACAAAATTTTCAATAAATAAATGCTGGGATTTGGGGACCCCGCTCATAAATTCCATTCCGTCTAACCTATCCTATTTTAAAGCAGGAGTGCTCTAGCTGTAAATGGCTTATGTCTTGACTGGCAGAGTGCAAAGATGTATCATGAAGCAGCTCTGTCATTCTTCTGCTGTGTAGTCTTGGGTAAGTTACTTAACTTATCTGTTGTCTCAGTTCCTTCTTCTGTAAAAAAGAAGGATAATAAGATTCTTATTTCTGAAGACTAAATGAGATGACACATATAAAGCATTTAAAACACCGTCTCATAGTAAGTTGTTCCATGTGTTAAACACTGTTCTCGAGGCCAAAAAGGTCGTTTAGGAGTCTTGGGCAAAATGTATGTTTCTTGTCTCTTTGACATCCATTTCATGGTGTGATAAAATAGTTCTGTACTTTAAACTCTCCTTCTTTTCTTTTCTTTTTTTTTTTTTTGGAGTTGGAGTCTCACTCTGTCACCCAGACTGGAGTGCAGTGGCCACTCCCGGTCACCGCAGCCTCGACCTGCTGGGCTCTGGCGATCCAAGTAGCCGCCTCAGCTGTCCAAGTAACTGGAACTACAGGCGCGCGCTACCATACCCGGCTCATTTTGATTTACTGTAGAGATGAGGTCTTGCCAAGTTGCCCAGGCGGGTCTCAAACCCACGGGCTCAGGCAATCCACTCACCTCAGCCTCCCAAAGGCGCGGGATTACAGACCGAGCCACCAAGCCTGGCTGAACCCTCCTTCTTTTCAACTCAACCATTTCCATTGTCTCTCAATTCACAACTCTGTTGACTCTCATCTTCCAACAATACAAGGTTAAATGTGAGTATTCAATATTCATTAAAAACATCATTCACTTAGAAAAGCAGTTTAAGAGTCCAGTACTGATAACTCTAATAAAGTGGTCCTCATCTCTTCCATTCATATTCTATCACTGTTCTCATCACCTCCCTGAAGCTATAGCAACTGCAGGCTGCTTCAACAGTCTTCACACCTGTTTGGTGTTTTTTTGATCTCTATTTCTTCTACCTGGACAAGAAGGGCTTTCTCTTCTACTTATATTGGTCCAAGTCTTGTCTTTTCTCCAAAGCTAAACCTACATATGTTATTTTCTGTGAAAGATTGTCCCTGATTCACCCAGGCAGAAAGAATAACTTTTCCCTCCAGATTTTGATATCATTTCTCAAGTCTTCTACATGAAAGTTTTTACTCTAAACCTCACTTATTTGTGTCTCTGTACTACTTCCACCAATAAATAACATGCCTCCTGAGAACTGAAACTGAAACAAGTGACACTATCCTTGCCCACAACAGACACTTGATAAATATTTCATGAATCATTGAATCTGCCTACCCACCATACAGAAACGTGGATTTGACGGGAAGTCACTATTCCTAATATGAGTATAAGCATCTTGAAATATTCATTCAGTGATTATTTATTGAGAATCAAATGCTGTCAAGGTTTGAGATTAAAGTCTCTGATCTTCAAGGCTTTGATATATTTGTAGCATCGTTTTGAAGACTATATTTAAATTGATAAATGATAGCTCAGTAAACTATAGTATTGTGTCACAGACATAGGTTATTCTGCCTGAGGGGCATTTAGGCTGACTTCACAGGATAGGATTTTGACGGAATCCCAGGTAAGTTTTTCACATGAAGCAAATGAGAACCACCACCATGTGGAGGAAAAACATGATTCAAGAACCACACTATGAAAGGAGCAGCTAAATAATAATTAGAAGAATAACTGGCTGGCATTTATTACGCACCTATTTTATGTCAAGTACTAAGCTAAGGTCCTTAATCGTTACCATAAACCTAGAAACTAGGTGCAAATATTATTCCCAATGTACCAACAAATAGAAACCATAGTGTATTAGTAATTAGAGCTCTTCAGAGAAACAAAACAATTAAGATGTGTATGGGGGTGTGTGTGATACACACACACACACACACACACACACACACACGGAGAGAGAGAGAGAGAGATTTTAAGGAATTGATTCATTTGATTTTGCATTTGGCTGTCAAGTTCCAAATTTGCAGGGTTGACCAGCAACCTGGAGATAAGGGAAGAGTTGCACTTCAAGTTTGGAGTCAGAATCCTCTTATTTGAGGAGTACACTCTTTTCTCCTAGGGTCTTCAGCTGACTAGATGACGCTCTCTTATATTACGAGGAATAATCTGCTTTACTCAAAGTCCACCAATTTAAATTCCAATCTCATGCAAAAAATCATCTTCGCAGGAACATCCAGAATAGTGTATGACCAAATTTTGGGGTACTGTGGCCCAACCAAGCTGAAAAATTAGCCACCACAGGTGACTATAGATATTAAATAATCTGGTGCAGTTCATATACCAAACCTGCGGCAGAGCTGGGATTGACTTTTACTTAATGTTGCCTAAGTTTGCAGACCCAGAAGCAGGCTAAGTTCTTGGAAAGAGCTAGTGGGTCATATTAAAGCCAGATTCCTTAAGGCAAATCTGAAAGTCAGGGAATATAAATACTGGTTATAATTGTCAAATACAAATGGTTAGGCCAAGAGTTGGTGGCAAAGCTGAAACAGAAGCAATGTGGGAACTGGTGTTGAACAAGAAGAGGCTTTGCAATGCCTAATCACTTTCTTGGGCAGTTGAGTACATGGGTGCATTGGTGTATTAGCCTGGATAATAGGAGAAGTGAACCTAAAGGAAGTCTGGGAAGAGTCAGATCAATTGGTAAAAAAAGGATGTTGTGAAAACCCAGACCTACTGGGCACAGTGGCTCACGCCTGTAATCCCAGCACTTTGGGAGGTGGAAGCAAGAGTATTGCCTGAGTCCAGGGGTTTGAGAAAACCGGGGCAACTTGCCAAGACCTCGTCTCTACAATAAAATAAAAAATTAGCCAGATGTGGTGGCTTGTGCCTGTGGTTCCAGACACTTGGAAGGCTGAGGTGAAAGGATTACCTGAGCCCAGCATCAAGGCTGCTGTGGCCATGAGCATGCCACTGCATTCCAGCCTAGACGACAGAGTGACACTCTTACTCAAAAATAAATAAAAAAAGAAAAAGAAAAGAAAATCCAGACTCAACATGGTAGGAGTCCAAGCTACAGATAACAAAACAGCTAATGTAAATGTGAAAAAAAGACAAGTTCAAATTTACACAGCTGGCAAGTGGTAGAACTCTTGCCCCTATTATAAACTACATTGAATTTGTTAACACTGACTAGTTTTCAGGGTCACTGGGCAAATAATGATAAGAAGAGAAACACAAAGAGGCATGAAAAGGATCCAGAAAATAATTCAGAAAGATAGTCAATGAGAAATGCCAGACAAGAGGCATGTCATGCAAATAAATTTGCAGATCTTCAAAGCCCTGCAAAGAGACATGAGAAAAAACTTAGCTACATAAAAAGAGTTATCCCATCTTGTGCTGAAAATAAAAGTTCTACATTATGTAGTGCTCTACATTTATGTAGAGACAATATTACTTTCTACTTAAAAAGCATCTCTTTTACTTTTCATATTAGCATTGCCTGATTATGTCATAAAAAACTTCATGGTAAGTATAAAATATCAGTGAAGGAAAAGGAGTTTCACTCTATTTGTATCTTCAGAAAAGCATTAGTAAAATACATATAATAGTTACATAAACACATGCCTAAATATTAGTGTCTGAATTAATATTAACAAATATTTCTGGAGCAACTATTATGTGCTAGTCTCTGGAGATTCAAAGTGATGAAGATACAAAGAATAAATAAAATAAAAGAGAAAGTAACAACACTGGTTAACAAGGCATTACCCTATGCTCCTCGGATATGTTATCTAACCCAATACATTAAGTATTATCAAAAATAGTTGTTTGTATTCCTTCTATTGAAGAAGAATAAATAGATTGCTCAAGGACCCATAGCTCATGATAAAAGATATGTTAGCCCATGAATGACTATTTTCAAACCTCGTGTTATTTTCATTTTAATGGGGCCATTCTCTGACAGAATAGGCCAAGCATACCGGTTATCACCTAAGCATCAGAGGTGAGATGATGTCTAGTCATTAACTTTTTTTTTTAAATAGCAAGTTCTACTTTAGAGGTCAGGAAACTTTGAGAAATGTCAAAGTCACCTATTTCCAGGACATCAATCTACAGATAAAGCATTTCACAAGAGATCTTAGAGCATATAGCCACCATCCACTCCACACAGTAGAAAATGTGACATTATCCCAAGTTTCTCCTCCTTCCAGTGGAGAAATTGAGGGTTGTCCCAAGAATCTCCCCTCACTCTCTACCCTGGTTGTTTTCTGTCACAGATGGTTCTATTGGCAGGAGTCTGATTGGATGTCTTTTTGGTTCTTGGCCAGATGTCTCACACATGGGGCTGCAAATGGCAACCCTGTGTTTGATGAGTAGCTGCAGTCCTTCTATTTCCTGATGAACTAGGGAGAGTTAGAGAGAGTGGATCGGAGCACAGTACACTAGCCTGCTGTCTGTCTCATTCAGTTCCAAAGTCAGTTTTAAAGGCCCAGGTAACGAGTTCAGTAAATTTACGGAAATTGTGATTGCTCATAAATTATAAATACTTCAGCTGTTTGTACATTTCTCTACTAGCATATAAACATCAAGATGAAAGCAATAAAACTGAGTATTTTATAAACTGTCATATGGTGACATAGTTAGAGAATTTCTGGAAAGTATTTAAACTTCCAGGTTAACTGACAGGCAACTGTTATTGAAAATCATCACATATTCACACACTCTTAAAAATGTATGTAAAAGCAGTATTAATTTCTACTTTAAAAATATATTTTACTTTTCAAGTTTGCGTTGCCTTATTATGTCATAAAAATTTATGATAAGTATAGGATATCAGTGAAAGAAAAGGAATCTTCCTCTTTGTATCTTCAGGCAAATGAGTGAAATATATATATATGATATTGACACAATCACATGCCCAAAGACTAGTATCTGAATTATTATTTAACAAATATTTTTGGAGCAACAATTATGTGCTGGACTCTGGAGATTCAAAATGACAAAGGTATAATGCCTACTCTGATAGAAGGCAAAACACAAGAAAAAGAAAAATAGTTAACCAAGCAACTTTATGCATTTAAACAGTGCTTTAATCATAAAAGATAACTGGAAGGATGGATGGTTGGATGAATGGATGGATGGATGGATGATGGATTTATGAATGAATGAATGGATAATAAAATAAGAGTTGTTGAATTGTGTTCATCCCAAATTCATGTGTGGCAGCCCTAACTCCCAGTGATACTAATTTGGAGAATGAGTCTTTTAAGAGAGTAATTTGAGATTAAATGAGGTCATAAGAGTGGACTACTGATCCTATAAGACCAGTGTTCTTTTTTGTTTGTTTGTTTTTTGTTTTTGTTTTAGTATGCCAACTGAATTCTTTTTTTTCCTCTTTTAATTTTTATTTAAGATTGTGGGGTACAATTCAAGGCTAGGTACACAAATATTCACAGTGCAGGAACCCTTATGTGTTCTTAAAAGAAGAGGGGGAGACACTAGAGGCTTCTCTCTCCCCCCAACCTCCCACCTCTCTTTCTTTCTCTCTCTCCATGTGCCCAGAGAAAAGGCAATATGAGAGATAGCAACAAGATGTTCATCTACTAGCCAAGAAGAAAGACCTCACTAGAAGCAAACTTCACAGGATCCTGATCTTGAACTTCTGGCCTCCACATTGTGAAAAATTAATGTCTATTGTTGAAATCATCAAGTCGGGGATACCTTGTTATACAGACTAAACAGAGTAATGCAGATGGATAAAAATATAGCACTATGATATTAGAAGATGGATTATGGAATTCTCTGACCAGGTAACATGGAAGTCTTCAAAGGGAAATTCAATATTCTTTGACTTGCTTATTTTAAAACACAAATTCAATATATACTCCTGATAATTTTTGCAACAATATAGAAGGTCAATGAAATTTACAATCATGAACGTGCTCTACTTGTATCTGACTCTTCAAAGGAACCCTCAAAAACTTTAAAGACTTTAGTTCTTCCAGCAACTTAAGGAAGCTGATTTGCAAGGGAGAGAGGACATTCCCCATGGGGTACCAGAGGGTAGGGCAGATGGAGCCAAGGGCATGTGCAAAAGCTGAGTGGGAAAACCAGGGATGAAGTAGTAGCTCTCACTTGAGCTGGGGCAAGTTAGCACGCATAGGTTGCCAGGTTCTTCATTACACAACAGGCGCCAAATAATGAAGGCATTATATGGGAAACCAGGCTATAGGCAGGGGCAGAACGTCCAAAGAAAAAGCAAAATGGTTCATAACCATAGGAAAAGATTCTCAACTTAAATCTAATTTAGAGAAATACAAGTAAAAACTACACTGAGATACCAGTTTTCATCTTTCAGTTTGGCAAAAATCCAGAAGTTTTATGCAATAGTCTCTTGACAAGGTTGTATGAATACAACATCTTTAGATGCTGCTGTTGGGGATGTGAAATGGTACATCCTTATGGAGGTGAACAATATCTAGCAGAATTATGTAGACAATTTCTCTTTGACCTAGAGTTTCTACTTCTGAAAGTATATCACAAAGATACACTGGTACACTGGGTGGAGGGCTCACACCTGTAATCCCAGCACTTTGGGAGGCTGAAGTGGCAGGAGTTTGACCCCAGGAGTTTGAGACCAGCCTGGGGAATACAGTGAGTTCTCAGTTCTACAAAAAAAAAAATTATCTGGGTTTAGCAGTGCATACCTATAGTCCCACCTACTTAGGAGGCTGAGGTGGGAGGATCATTTGAGCCCAGGAATCTGAGGCTGCAATGCCGCTGCACTCTAGCCTGGGTGACAGAGTGAGACCTCGACTCAAAGAAAAGCAAAAAAAAAAAAAGCAAATATCAAAAAATTTTAAGATACACAGGTAAAATGTAAAGATACATACAAAGAATTCAACAATTTAATGCAGTACCTTTCGTAAAGGCAAACTAATACAAACAATTCAAATATTTCCCAATGAAGGATTAGTCAAATAAATCACACTACATCCAGATAATGAAACATTTTACAGCTATAAAAAGAAAGAGGAATCATTCTGTAAAATACTAGAAGTTATCACCAGGAAATACAAATAAATGAAAAAAAAAGGAACAAGCAAAGTGAAGAAAATAATATATAGTGAGCTACTATTTATCCTATAAGAAATTTTAGAATATATATATATATCATTTATATATATATATTCTAATATTTTGTTGCCTTTCTTTACAAACTCTAACTCAGTGTTTGTCAAGTAGTTGATGACTAGTTATTTCTCTGTTTGAAGAAATAGGGCCCTATATGGGATTCTTCTCTGGCCTTCCTCTGACATACATGTCACCCCAAGATGGAAAGTTCCAAAGACCAAGGGAATCTGCCCATCGGCAGTTCACTTACCCCTTTCTAGACCATGATGAAGGTACCCAGTACACTAGACTTCCTTGCCCAATGACCCCAAGCCTGCTTCCCTGGGTTGTCCTTCCAAAGACAGACTATGATACTTGACTTGGATGTTAGAAGATGGGATGTATATGGAACATGACCTTGGATGTCCACGGGTGATTGAGACAGGGTTATAGAGAAAGAGAGTATGCAAGAGACTGGGAATTTCAGTTTGAACTCTAGCTCTGGTTCTACAAATATTAGAAGCAAGTCTGCCCACCCACTATTGAGATGCTGTCACCATTCAGATGAGCTATTACAGGCATTTTGAGACTGCTTACCTACTCCCTAGACATTTAGCTCAACCTTTCTACAAGTCTAGACTTTAAAAACCAGCAGCATGAGAATGGCTTGATCGCTGAAGAAGTAGTATGTCTGGAGTGTGGCTGTAGACATGCAGATGTCACAAGCTCCCAGGTGATCATTCTGTATGTTGAAGTTTATAGTTAAACCCTTTCTCTTTCCAGCACATTCTGTGTACTTTTACCAAATTAAGATTAGTAAGTCTCCATTCTTACCACACTATCTACTTCTTAGAACCTTGCAAAGGACCTCCAATATTTTAAACGTTAAACTCAGCCTTTTGTATGTGCTGGTCAAGAGTTCAATTATTATTCATGTATGACTTTTCCATAATTTATCCTATAAGGATAAGCAAACATTTTAGGTAAAGGTCCCAGTAGTAAATATTTTAGGTTTTTCAGGCTAGACAATCAGTCATAATTACTCAAGTCTGCAAAAGGAGCCATGTCAATAAGTAACAAGTGAGCATGACTGTGTTAAATATATATATTTATACACATATATATGCACACACACACACACATATATATATATACACACTATACACACACATATATTCTTTTTTTTTTTTACAAAACAGGCTATAGTTTGTTGACTACTGATGAACTGTACAAATACCTTCTGTTTGTTTATGTTGTTCCTCTCATTTCTGAATGTCCTTTCAGGATCACTTCCAGCTAGCCCCTTTAAATATCAGATCCCTCCTGAGCATCTTAGTGAAGAATTTCTTCAATGCCAATAACAGGGTGCCTAATTTCTCTTACTATCTTGTATGAAGGGGGACCCAAAACAATTTCAGAATTATCTTTTGGTGGATGGCTCCCTTATAGTACACTTGGAATTTGTTCCTTCAGATCAAATAGCCAATCAAAGTTTTTAACTGGAAGTTATGAGAATGTTGTGTCATGATCTGCTAAGGAAACAGCTCGAGTTATGGTGAACATGTGACTGGTTCTTCCACTGTGACAATGCACCTGTGTTGAGTATTTAGCAGTTTTTGACCAAAACCGGCATGACCCCAGTGTCCCACCCTCCCAATTCACCTGAGTTACTTCTTTTTGTTTCCCCAGATGAAAAAAGCACTCAAAGGGAAACATTCTGCCAATGTGAAAGATGTGAAACAAAAAATTCAGAAGCACCAAAAGGCATTAAAATTGACGAGTTCAAAAACCACTTTGAAAAGTGAAAAAAGCATCTTGATAGGTATATTGCATCAAACTGAGAGTACTTTGAAGGTGACTAAAGTTTAAATATTTAAGAATAAATACACAATTTTTAATAAATAAACTCTGAGTTTTGGGGGGTTTCCCCTTATATTTTAATAATGTATGTACTTGATCATTTCTCCATTTAACAGCCAGAGGGCAAGGATACCTGTTTATCTTGTAGTAACTAGGTTTTTGACTTTACCATTTATTCAGCAAAGTATTTTGGTCTAAATGTAGAGAGAAGATGTACTGTGATGCATTGCTTGTGCCCACCATGTCCATTCACCATTCCTTTGAAGGACCAGAGTCTCCCTAACTCAATCACTATGCCATTCATGGAATCAAGCCCACTGAGGAATCTGAAGCGTGTCCTGATACAGTCATCAACGGACATACAGAGCACTGCCTTCTGCCCAGCCACACCAATTGATTAAGAAACGCCTGTGTGATTAACCAGAGATAATGAATGCTACTGCTGACCAACTGGCATTTCTTCATTCCCTTCCAGTTTACACATGGAAGAATTTAGGCCTAGAGGTTTCCAGCAGCTCGTCTATCACAACTAGGAATGTGAAAATGAAGCCAACATGAAATAAAAGAGAGAAAATTGATTAGAGAGACAGATTTCTGCAGAAATAGGTTTTTCCCTCTGTACCAAGAACTAAAAATGCCCAAACCTCTCTGTACCCTTCAAACATTTCCCCAGTCCCAGACTTTTCTTCTGTATGAGGCAATAAATTATCTTTTTTTCTAAAACAGCTTGCTTTCGGTTTATTACATTTGGTACTAAAAACATTAAAAAAGCCGGGCTCGGTGGCTCAGCCTGTAATTCCACGCCTTTGGGAGGCTGAGGTGAGTGGATTGCCTGAACCCGCAGGTTCGAGACCCGCCTGGGCAGCGAGACCTCATCTCTACAATAAATCAAAAAATCAGCCGGGCGTGGTAGCGCATGCCTATAATTCCGGCTACTCGGAAGGCTGAGGCAGAAGAATCACCGGAGCCCAGCAGGTTGAGGCTGCGGTGGCCGGGAGCGGCCACTGCACTCCAGTCTGGGCAACAGAGTGAGACTCCAACCCAAAAAAAAAAAAAAACCATTAAAAAAAAGAAAATCAAAATCCCTTTTTGGCAATGTAGGTTATCAATAAGCATCACAAGAAGTAGTTAAAAGAACAACCCCATTACGGAACATACTGGTCAATTTCTTAATAATGGACACATTTTTCTATATCTAGGGATGATCATAAAGAAAGAATGCAATAACTGATTCAATTTTTAAAGATTTTCCAGAAATCATTTCAAAACCTTAGGAATTTGGAGAAATTGTAGAAAAGAAAGAATTGGCATTTTATAAGTCATTTCTGAAGCCAAAAATGTATGACATTCATCTTCTATAACAAGGTGACTTGGGTGAAAGCGATTATTTGGTACACTTGAAGCTCTCTTTTGGAAGTTGTAACACTTAAAAAAACACAGACAGGAAGGAAAGAAGCCAGCATCTTCAGTGAATAGAACCCAGGAAGTGACAAAAAACTGGTAAACATTTACTTGAGCAGCTACTTCTAGACATCCTCTGAGCTACAGAGTGCATAGAACAAACTGCTTTTTAAAAATGTTGTTTTTAGCTTGACAAAAAGTGATGTTTATTTTTATTCATTTCAGGAATTTTTAGTATCTAAAAAACGATCTCACCATGACAATCACCGTTGAAATAGTAGAGCTAATATCAACCTGATCGTGAAACAATAAACAAAGTTTAAAAGTTATTTATCAGCATAAATACTCTTGCATATCTGACACATTTTTATGCAGAGAAGAGTAGAATAATAGACCCATGCTTTTATAAAGCAATGTTCTGTAACTAACGATTTTTTGAAAAATAATTTTGCATCCCTAATAATTTTATGAGGAGGCTAATGATTTCAGATGATGAATGGTTATTCAGCAAAGCAAAAGAAACCATCAAGAGAATGGGGATACTGCCTGCAGAACAGGAAAAAAATATTTGCCAACAGTATATGTGACATAGGCCTTACATTCAGGATCCACAAGGAACTCAAAGATGATGAGAGAAAAAAAACCCACTAAAAAAATGGACAAAAGACATGAATGAACACTTCTCAAAAGAAGACATGAGCAGTCAACAAACACATGAAAAAATGTTCAGCCTGATTTGAGGTCAGGTACCCTTATTGGTGTTGTGTGCCCTCAATCACCCCGGTAGTTTCCTGCTACTACCTATCCCTTTCTTATAGTATTATGATAAATATTCAGGGTCTGCTTATGGATAAGAACATGTGGTACTCAGTTCTTTGTTTCTGTTATAGTTTGCTGAGTATGGTAAACTCCAAACTCAACCTAGTTCCTGTGAAGTTCACAATTTTATCATTCTTTATGGCTGCATAGTATTTAATCGTGTATATGTAGCACTTTTATTTTTTGGTCCTATTTACTTTCAATGGGCAGCACAGTTGGTTCCATGTTTTTGCTATTGCAAATAATGCTGCATTAAACATGCATGTGCAGGTATCTTTTTTATAGAATGCTTCAAGTTTCTATGGGTATAGTCCCAGAAGGGGGATTGCTTGGTCGGGTGGAAGGACAATTTTTAGATTTTTTAGGAATTGTCACACTGATTTCCACAGAGTTTGTACTGGTTTACACTCCCATCAACAAACTGAAAATCTTCTGCAAAGCAAAAGAAACCATCATGAGGGTGGGGAGACAGTTCACAGAATGGAAAAAATATTTGCCAACTATATATCTGACAAAGGCCTAACATCCAGGATCTATAGGGAACTCAAAAGTGCTGAAAGGAAGAAAAAACAAACAGCCCTTTAAAAAGTGGGCAAAAGATATGAATAGACACTTCTGAAAAGAAGATATATGAGCAGCCAACAGATGCATGAAAAAATGCTCAGCCTCATTAATCATTAAAGAAATGCAAATTAAAACAACACTAAGATACCACCTAACTCCAGTCAGGATGGCCATCATCAATAACTCAAAAAACAGTGGACACTAGAGAGGATGCAGTGAAAAAGGGAATGCTTCTACACTTTTGGTGGGAATGGCCATCATTAATAAAACAAAAAACAACAGACTCTGGTGAGGAGACAGAGAAAAGGGACTCTTCTACACCGTTGGTGGTAGTGCAAACTAACTCAACCTCTATGGAAAACAATGTGATGATTTCTAAAAGAACTAGAAATGTACCTTCCATACAATCCAGCAATCCACATTCTCTTCTGAGAATATACCCGGAGGAACTAAAATCATTCTACTAAAAAAGATCCCTGCACACACATGTTTATTGCGCACTATTCACAATAGCAAAAACATGGAACTGTGTTGCCCATTGAATCTGGACTGGATACAAAAATGTGGTACACAATTTGATGGAATATTATGTAGCCATAAAGAAGGACAAAATTATGGACTTTGCAGCAACTTGGATGGATTTGAGGTCTATCATACTCAGTGACCTGTCACAGAAACAAAAAACTGAGCTCACTCATTAGTGAACCCTGAACATCTATCATAATACTAAAAAAAAGGGATTGAAAGTAGTAAGACACTGCCAGGGGTGAGAGTCACATAACATAAAGATGCCTCATCCTAATCCAGGTGAAGTGAGTTCCAGTGGAAAGCCCAACACGTCATCTGTACCTAAACCACATATTTACACAATCCTGACTCGTACTCCACAACTTTAAAATAAAATAAAATTATTTTTATGAGAAGACTTACTTTGTGTAGTTAATGTTTTCTCATCGCTAATGAGGGAATACCACCCATACAATTTAAGAAATATTATTCTCTGAGTGATAATAGATCCTAATGATTCCCATGCTTTTGCTCATTGAGTAATAAGAGTCGCATGTAACTCTTCTAAGCTATAGTTCTAAGTTCACCACATTATTTTGTTGCATATCCAAATATTCTATTATGACTCCCTTAGATAGTAAGAATGCTGAAAGAGGAATCTAAATAGACTGATTTTTATGTTGACTTGGCAATGATTTTTCTTAAATTCTTTTAATTTCTTTTTGCTCTTTTAATATTTTTAAACTTGTTAAAACATAACTTTAAATTATAAAATTGATATAAATATTATTGTAGCTTTTTCTAGAGTGGTTTTTCTTAAGTGGTGGCAGTCTCCACCTCACCCACCAAAGAACCCCTAGCAAAAGGCCTGGGGATATTTGTGGTTGTCACAAGGAGTGGAGGTATTACAAGTATCTCACAGATAGAAGTGGGAATGCTGCTGAATATCTTAAATACCCAGAACTGCCTGTCATGACAATTAACTGTTGAGTCCAAAATTTTATAATGTTAATTAGGTGCTGCCCAAAGAGTGAATTTTAAAAACTCAACTTAATGAAAACTGCTGATTTCAGGTCTTCATTTATATCCAGGCTTCTTCATTATTTATGAAACATTAGCAATCATGATAGCAATATAAGCTAGAATGTACATTCCCAGTCCCCACGCCCCATCCCCAGCTACCATACAATTCTTCTTTTCCCTTCAACTAGTAAGCTGCTCTCATTTCTCCTCATCTAATACCTATGCAATTGAGATCATGGTATTTAAGAGATCCCTAGACAGATACATGTGATCCTCTAGATACATTCTTTCAGCATCTGAACTGCCACTCAGGATTTGGGTAATGTGTGCGATGCATACGAATTTAGTGAGGTTCCATCTCATCTCATCTATCTAAGATATGGAGAAATGGTCCACAAATTGGAGCAAAAAATGAGACCTACACACACACACACACAGACACACACACACACACACACACACAATTTAGAACTGGCTCTGTGACTTTAAACAAGTACTTCTGCATCATAATAGTGAAAACAAGAGCTATGGGAAAATGAGAGGTAATTTCTAGTTTGTTTCTAAAGTATGTTGGTTCTATCTGAGTAGACTAAAGAATATTTTATGGAATCTAATAACAAAATGGCAGTTACTTTAAGACCTAAAGTATGATTTTAGTACTTGGCTCAAAGAATAGTTAAAGGTGCCTTTTTACATTGGCTGACACTTCTGTGCAGAGTTCCAGAGTAGTACTATTCGGTCACACCTTTGGCAGACTGCTATCACCCAGAGACCCTTTTATAAGACCAAAGGCAAGCAGTGGAATGGGAAATCCACCACTCTATTGGATAACGTGGATGTATCCTGTAATCTAGAATATTAAGAAGTAAAATCTGCTTCCAGGTTTAAATAGCTGTCACTCTGAGATAAATAGGAAAACACCAACTAGCTTCTTTTAAGCTTAGAACAAACTATTTTTACAGGGCAAGACATTACATCTAAAGATTTACTCTGTTCCCAGATCAGCATACTCAAAATGCGGTTGTCCATATAAGAAATGTAAAAAGTCAATTACTCTAATATCAGTGGCACTATAGATGGATTTTCATGGATAGCTTTCTGGAAAACTACACCCACTGCAAGAATTAATGGATAAAAAGGAAATTCAATGGATAGAATATGCTATTATTTATTTTGGGGGGGAGTTGGAGTCTCACTCCCAGCCACCGCAGCCTCTACCTGCTGGGCTCCGGCAATCCTTCCGCCTCAGCCTTCTGAGTAACCGGAATTACAGGCGCGCACTACCACGCCCGGCTGATTTTTTGATTTATTGTAGAGATGAAGTCTCGCTGCCCAGGCGGGTCTCGAACCCGAGGGCTCAGGCAATTCACTCACCTCAGCCTCCCAAAGGCGCGGGATTACAGGCTGAGCCACCGAGCCCAGCCATGTTATTTTTATTTATAAAGGATGAAGTTTTTCCTCCATTTTAAAGATTCTGGGGTCCTAAATTATATATATCACCATCAGAAAAAATTAAAATATTTAGCTGTGAGATTAGTTATAAATAATTGATCTAAGTAAGTAGATCATTTGAAATACTATGATATATTTTTCTAATACACTACTTTTCTTGTTGTATGTTGTTTCTAAGGCACAGAACTAGTATGTAAGTGTATTCTTTTTTAATAATCATAATTTACATTATTAATGAAAATGTAAAGAGGTATGAAAACTAGTTGAGGGAAAGAGAATGTTACATGAGGAACCAACCTGAAAAGCAATTCATTTGAATCATCTCATAAGATTTTATCCTAAAACACCTGTAAATATAATTTCCATCATTTAATAATTCAACTAAAACAGAAACATTATTCCATTTTGATCTCTTTTTTTGTTATAAAAGATGATGGTAGCCTTGGACAGTGGTATATGATACGAAGTTTTTCAAGCCTCTCCTAGAAAATGAAGTCTTTTTCTTACTTGTGGATATTTCTAAGATCAATAACTTCCTGAAATTACACCTCACACTGAAGCTTATATTTTATCTCCACTTCTTCTGCAGACTTAAGATCCCAATTGTTATCATTCAAATAGTCTTTATTCATTTATTTAAAACCTTGTATTTGGTGCTTCTTAAACGCAGGATCCTCTACCAGACATAATCCAGAATATGGTAACTCCTTTGCCTCTTCTTTCGCTGAGAATATAACAACTATGGGAGAAGAAATTCAAAAAGAGGGCAAAAGTGAAAGACAATAATAAGATTTGTTTATGAAAGACTCTACTTCGAGTTGGTATCAACAAATTATCTTTAATCCTTGATTCTGTCCTTGCAGAACAAAATCACATATACCACACCAAAGTGAAATGAAACAATTTCACTTATTTCTTTCTGATAAAACTGTATTAGTATCTGAATCATTAAAATACAAAAATGCTTATGAAAAACAACTTTAATTGTGTTGCTTTTGAGTCCGGGTCTGTCTGTTGCCCAGGCTGGAGGGCAGTGGTATGATCACAGATCACCACAATCTCAAACTCCTGGCCTCAAATGAACTTCCCATCTCAGTCTTTTAGGAAGCTGCGACTACAGGTGTGCACCACCATGCCTGGGTAATTTTTAAAAAACTTTTTGTAGTAATGAGGTCTTGCATTGTTGCACAGGATGGTCTCAAACTCCTGGGCTCAAGCAATCCTCCCTCCTTAGCCTCTTAAAGAGCTGGATTACAAGCGTGAATCACCACATCCAATCCAAGAAGCATTTTTAAGTAGAAGCAGCAACATATACTTGAAGTATTTAAAGTTGATTATAACCTATTGCAAACATTACAGAATAGGACATTTTTTAAAGAAGGTTTAAAAAAATCTAAATAAAATTAAAGGAAAAAACTAAAAAGAGAGAGAATAAGGCCATACAAGAAAGAAAAACAATTGAGGAAAGTAATAATGCAAAGAACGAAAGGCAATTTATATTTTATTTTCTTTTTTGTACTTTTTTTGAGTTGGAGTCTGCACTCCAGACTGGAGTGCAGTGACATACTCACGGCCACCTCAGCCTCAACCTGCTGTGCTTAGGCAATCTTTCCACCTCAGCCTTCCAAGTGTCTGGAACTACAGATGTACACCCACATGTATATTTTGTTTTCTAATTGATGTATAAGAATATTATTCTTATTTAATTATTCTCACTATAAGGCTATCAATCTGAACACTTCTGTCAACTTGAAAAATCATGTAATAAATATTTTTAGAACTAAAAGTGCCTTAAATGTGATCTCATTTAAACATATTGTTATTTCATATAAAGAAATGAACCTGGAATTTGGTTAACTCTATTTGGACATGGCTTCTATTTAAAAATTCAGAGTTGATTCTTTCCCCTAAAATGAAATCTGAGATTTAGAAATCACATGAAAAATAATGCAACAAAGAAATGAAATAATCTACTAATGCTTGGAGCAAAGTAGTAATAAAGAATATGATGAATTAGGCATTTGAGAATATTTCTTTTCTTTTAATTACAAGTTGACATTAATATAAAATGTAAAAGATGGAATTTCTGCATATCTGCATGTATTTATAAGTACTCTAGGCACTGGGATCCTAACTTGAATAAATGTTGAGTACTTTTCCGGGATTGGGAGTTTGATGTGGTTGAATGGAAATTCACTGAGATGAATCTGGATTGCAATGATCGTCAGGGGAGGCCCCCTTTTGCCGTTATACAAATGAGCCAAACACTAGCAAATAGCTTCAATACATCTGCTTATAATGGCATTTGGCATTGAAACAAAATTATTCGGATCATCTGCAATACCTTAACAATGATCCAGTTCCCAGCTTGTTAATAATTCATGCATTTTGATATAGAAAAATAAAACTTACAGTTTATGCAGAAATAAATAGCATGTAAGTTTTATTTTACTCTGAGATGAAAACTGTAATAAATAGTTTTAAAATAAATTCCTCTACCCCCCCACCCCCAATAATACACTGAATTTCCTGGGTACATTAAGTAGAGGGATTTTACTAGGATGCAGATTCTACTGCAAAGTCAACATTTATGTATGGCTATAAAACACATTATTAAGGATTGAGATCAGGGAACATGAACCTCTACCTGATCAGAGAGTTAACACAAGTCAAACAGAGCACCTTAGAGGTAAAAGCTTTTTGAAAAAATAAATAAATAAAATAATAACAATCAATTAGTTTGCAGATAATCCAGATATAAATCCAGTCTTTGACTCCAAACTTGGGCAAGGACTCTTGGCTCAAAACTGAATCTCAGTCAGGTTTATAATGAGAAACCACCAGGGACCACTCATACCTACTAAATAAGGGTCTCTGGGGGAATATCACAAAATCTATATTTTTACAAAAGCTTTCACAGTACTTTTGATGATCTATCAGGCTTGGGAAACACTAGTCTGGGTAAAATTTACTTTTAACTAAAGTAAAATTTCAAAAGAACTCACACGTCTATTTTTTTAATAAAAATCTTTCAGATATAATTCAAGTTCAGTATGTAAGTGAACCATAGTCAATACAGATTAATTATTTCATAATTTATTATTTCCCCAAATCCACTGTGTTGATTGGGGATTTGCACAGGATAAAACCTTTTTAAAAAATAATATAGAACCTATTTACATTGGATTCTAAAACTTAGTAAATGAATCTCTCACAACTTAGTGAAGAAGGTGTTACATTAAATTAAATCAAATTATAATTCAGTTTTATCTGGACCTTCAATTTATGGCTGTACAAGATGACTTGGCTTGCGTTCGCTTTGGCATTCCATGATCTTTGACTATACATAAGGTACTAAATCTTTTATCTCTATTTTACACTTAATTTGTTTATATCTCAAATCTGACAAGCCAAAGCAATTGTTCCCAATTCAAGGTGACTTTGAAATGAATTAACTCTATAAACATTTATTAAGAGAGTATTGTATGCCAACCTGATTTGTCTGATACAGTATAATTCTTTTATTGGTTTAGAAACCATTAAAGACATCACAAATCATTTATTGATTTTTTTTGTGGACATATAAAAAATATCTGGTATCAAAACATAAGAAATAAAGTGATTCAATTATTATGTATGAAATACCAGAAATGCATGACTGGTTTCTCACTCTGACTTCTGTTGAGTTCAAAGTCATTTACATGCTGCTGTGACGTTCCAGGTATTGGTTAAGAATCAGAATTGCAAATGAGAAACCTGCATTCAGTGAGCTCATATTGCTAGTGAGACTGGGCACAGTGGCTCATATCTGCAAAACCAGCACTTTGGGAGGCCAAGGCGGGAAGATTACTTGAGCCCAGGAGTTTGGGACCAGCCTACGCAACACAGAAAGACTTTGTCTCTACAAAACATAAGTATTAAACATTTTTTAAAAACAATATAAAGTGAAAATATCAGTAACCTGAAGAACTAGTATTTCTTTGTGTCTCTTCAGGATATCACAAATCATCTGTTGAGTTTTAAAAATAAGAGGAACATCTACCAATAGAAATAAGCCTAAGAAATCTTTCAGTAAAAAATACGAATACAAAATACTAAAAATAAAATAAGTTTTACATTGTATAATTGTAGATGGCCAGCAACATTTTTTCAATGTACTTATATATTTTTGAAAGACAGTATTGAGTTTTGTCAGAACATTTAAGAGCTTAACTTGAATATTTACATATATATTGAGGTCAGAGCTTTTAGTATGTTTGCATCTTATCTATGAAATCAGCTTTAATAATGATCTTATATTACTTCTATAAGTAATTATACTTGATTGAGATTCAATTGGACTAAATCTATTTTTAGTCCCTAGGAAGATTCAAGATTCAAGCAGGATACGATTTATAATTTCTTAGTATGCTTTACCCATTATTATTTTTTATAATTTTAAATATCAACTGGAGAAAAGGAGACATGACATATGCACTTAGTTCCTCAAACCAATTTCACTTGTTTAAATATGTTTTTCTAGCTTATATAGTCCCATTTTTCATGCCATCACTGATCTTGCTATGGCCAAAAATACACGTAAAATGCACATTTCAGCTAGGAGATCACCTGTCTCTCCACAGCCAGAATATTCCATGGCCAGTAGCAACCGAACCATTCCCCAACGATTGGTGCAAATTCTCAAAGGGTGATCGTCTCAGTATCTCATCTGGAATCCTCTTTCCCTATCTTTACACAAGCATTCTCTAGGGCTTGCCACGTTACTCTCAATATGAGAGTCAACATCATTTTTATTTCAACACAAATAACAAAAGAATGAATAAACATGTACAGCAATGCCAAATATTTGTGAATATAGAGCAGTTCCCCAAAGACTTAAAGACGAAAATACAGAGAAATGGGTTACCCTCATCCTAATTTCCCAATTACTCACTAGGAGTCTCTCTCTCCTTCAATATCAGTCTATGTGCTTTCAGTGAAGCCAACTCATTTTCTGGAGAAGAGAGATCTCATGTCCCTAACTGCAGTAACAGGTGGAATGATCTGCATGTGGAATCATTAATGAAATGAATATCTTGCCTGGAAAGACACTTTATTCCTGGATTTTAACCCAGCAACTGCTGGCACTCATCTCATGACCATGAAGAAATGAAAACAAAGAAGAAAACCAAGAGTCAAGGAATGTGTCCTGCTTACCTAGTTCAAGCCCTGTGTCAAGCCAATCTGTCTAGTGTTGCGGTTATGTAAGGCAGTCAATTTCAGGTTATTTGCTAAGTTCCTATCCCTTACATCTGAAATAAACCTAGTTGACATGCAAAAAATGAAGATGTTGTCAACTGCATGATGCTGTGTCCTTCATATACAATTAATATGAAAATGTTTTTAAAGAATTCACAGGCAGGAAGAAATTCCTCTTTCCTATTGAGCTTATTCTTCCTTAATTAAGGTCACTAGAATAAAGCATTATACCACATTTCATTTGTTTCTTGGTTACCATAATTAAAGCCATAATTTAATCCTATGCTGCACTGCAATAAACATCTTTGTCTAATTTGGAGTATAGTCATCTTTCCCCAATCGTATTTTCTCTCCCACTATATTTTGTCTTTATCTTTATGTTCCTGCTGTGTCAATATCTTCATTGTGAACCATCTTAATAGCAAAATTTTAATTGTCCAGAATAAATACGAATAAGCAATCTAGATTTCTCCATTATTTGTTAGGAAATTCTCCTTTAGAAGTGCTATGTGCTATAACGTCAAAACTTTGCACTGAATAATGAATATTTTGAATTAACAGAATAACTCTAGTATAGTCTAACAGGCAAATTTGATTATTATAATTTTTCAAGAAATTGCTCAGAATTATGGGAATGGAGCCAACAGATGACTGTACACGAAAGTTGTTCATGAGTTAGAGTGAATACCTCAGTTAATGAAAACATGTTTTCCAAATTAATGATTACTATATTGTAATTGAACAACTTATGAATTCAGATACAGAAACAAATACACATTTTTCTCCCCCCCCCACACACATTCAAATGTTAATACCTATTAATTCCACATAGGTAACTGGTTGACATTTTGTAAACCAATGAAAGGATAAGAACATACCTGAAGGAATAAAGAAATAAGAATGACTAATTTTTCTTCAGGTCCCTCCTTTAACTGTGGGTATTGAGGAGGTACACAGAGAGCAGTCAAAGGCAATTCTGAAACAGCAGTATCAATTGCAGATATGCTTCCTGTATAGTAGAATAATTTCCCAGTTTTACAAGTGTTGTTGATAGGTAGAACACGAGATCAATGAGAGCAAGGCCAAAAAACAAAATTGAAAGGGAATAATGTGATTCAGACTACAGAAACACAGTATGGGTTAATTCAGCTCAGGAAAGAATTTTGCAGAAAGAATAAGAATATGCTGAGAATCAAAGGACATATAGAACTAAGACTTCAACACAGTTGCAACTTGTTCTGATCACTTGAAGAATAGGAATAAACCCCTTCGAGGACCTACAAAAGGGATGCATGAGTGTCATTTATCTACCCTCATGCCACAGAGATCAAGACTGATAATTCTTGAAGAGAGTTTGATAGCTGAACTTTGCTCACTTGCTGACCTTCATTTATGAGAGCCCAGACTCCCAGATTGGCAACCTTTGCAAAATCACATACAGTGAGAGAGACTCAGTTTCCCAAAGGAGTATCAGGGTGTTGCTTCCAAAAGAAATGGAGAGACATACTGTGTAGGCCACTACAACAGACTCAGCTCCACTCCCAAGTCCAGAAAGAGAAGGGGAGTAAGGGGCCGACTGCAGGAGAAAGAAAGGTAAAAATCATCAACTCGAGTAAAATAATGTGACAATGTTTTCTATGCCTTTTTTTCTGAAGACAGATCATAAGCCATGGTTTATTAAACTGTATTTGTGGATAATTATTTCAAAAAAGGAGAACAAGTCAGTTATTTTTCCTTTTCAAATTTCCCAGATAGGAAACAAACAGTTTTAAAACATCCAAAATCTAGAATAGGGTACCTTCTTCTGACCCAGTTGGCAATATGAATTTTAGTGTTATTTTTCATTTTTTAGTTGTATTTATTGTTTTATTGCTTTTTATTTGTTAAAGAGGGTGAAAGTTTATATTGTTGTCTTCGTTTTTATCTTTATTTTCCTTATGAATGTGTCTGTGGTGTGTGTTGTGTATGATCTACTAGCTTCTTTTAATGTCCTGACTCCCAGTTCTCTCCCAAACAACAGGAAATAGAAATAGAGGCAGTGGTAGTTTGCTTTGCCAGGAGGAGGCAACACTGATCTCTTGAGGCTGTGACCTCAGAGGCAGTGATCTCTTGAGGCTGTGACCTCAGACGAGCGCTGATCCACAGCTCTGGTGTTCAGGTGAGGTGGGGTAGCTGCCTGGTGCCGGGAGGCTTGCCTGGTGGAGAGCTGTGGGACGTGTCTGGCTGTGGGACCTGTGGGCATGCAGAAGTAATTCATCTCTTCACTCCCTTCCTTAAAGCTTTGCTTTTGTATCTGTTTTGTATCATGCTGTTGCTAGTCCTAGGTATTCTTCCTTCTACCCTGAGGTGCACAGACATAGACCTGTGTTTGAGGTTGTAATATTTTCGTGATTATTTTATCAATGGACAGCAAGGACTTTATCCAGGTTCTTTTCTTAAAGTGGATGCAAGTTCTGACATGCATCTTTGAATTTGAAGCCTAGAGAATTTAAGTGTTTTATTTATACGACAAGGCATTATTTATTGATGAGCAGGTCTTGATATTTTTCAGGATAATGCCATGTAATTATTTTATTAGAAAAATATTTCTAGCCGAAGTGGGGACCAAAGGGAGGCCCAAGCTTCACCTGTATGATGACTACTTATATACCTAATCCACATCTTAAAAATAAAATTTAAAAAAAAAGAAAAAATTTTTTGTAAGGCAATCAATCTGTTACTGCTTTTATACTTATTTATTGTCTGTGTACATTTTTCTGTTAAGTACATGAAGTATGTTGCTTTTACTTTATTGTTTCCTATTTTTCATTACTTTCTTATTTTATGTTAAATAGATAATTTCTTATATACAATTTTAATTTCTTTATTTCTTTTACCACTTGTTTGAATTATTTTCTTGGTAGTTGTACTAAGAATTATAAATCACAGCTTAGAGCATAACAGTATAGCTCATTAATAACAACTTGATTTCAAGAGTATGCAAAATTTTGCTTCTTTCACTCTTCTTTGACCTATTATTGTCATACATAGTACATCTTTATACTTTATATGCACATAAACAATTATATATAATTATTACTTTTTGCAGTTGATGTATAAAGAAGCTATGAATTTTTAAAGTATCATAAATAAAACATACATTTATAGTGTCTTATTTTTACCTGTGTAGTTAGCTCTACTAGTGTTTTTTTTTTCTTCTCTCTCTCTCTCTCTAAACATATTCAAGTTACTACCTAGTGTTCTTTCATCTGATTCTACCTATATTTCTTATAAGAAATGTCTGTTCTTGGCAAATTCTTTCAGTTTTTATTTTCCTGAAAGCGTCTTAATTTCTGCCTCATAATCTATGTCTCCTTCATTGATATAGATGGAATTCTTGGTTGAGAGTCTTTTTTTTTTTCTTTTAGCCCTTTCGGTGTGCCATTGCACTGTTTTCAGGCCTCCATGTCTTCTATGAGAAATTAGTTATTAATCTCATTAAGAATTTCTTGTATGTAATGAATTGCTTCTCTTTTCCTCCTTGTAAGATCTCTATCTTTTGACAGTTTGATTATGATGTGTTTAGGTAAGCATCTGAGGGCAAGAGAGAAGTTACTTTAAAATTTCTTCTTTGCAGATAACTGGTAAAGAAATCTTACCTCTTTTGTCCATATATGCTGAAAATGTTAGACAAAGATTTGGTTTCTCTTTTCTCTCTCTCTCTCTCTCTCTCTCTCTCTCTCTCTTTCTCTCTCCTTTAATTTAAGAGAAAAACAAGATTCATCATTTTAACCAATTTTAAATTATACTATAACAACTTGAATATATTTATCACAATTCTGTAAATTTAAATATATTCACATCGTTTTGAAACAGATCTTCAAAACTTTTTATCTTGCACATCTGAAACTCTATACCCTCAACACAGAAACTCCCATTTTTTTTATTCCCCTAGACTCTAGCAATCCTTATTCTACTTTCTGTCTACGTAATTTTGACTACTCTAAGTACTTCATATAAGTAAGTATTTGATTCTTTGTGACTAGCTTTTTTTACTTAGTATAATAGTCTCAAGGTCTATCCATGTTGTAGCATGCCAGATTTTTTTCCTTTTTAAGACTAAATAATAGTCTATTGCATGTGTATATATTTTGTTTATCTATTTATCCATCGGTGGATTCTTGAGCTGCTTTCACTTCTTGGCTACTGTAAATATTGCTGCTTTGGGCACACATATTTAAATATCTGGAGACTCTCCTTCCAATTATTGTGGATATATTTTCAGAAGTGGGATTATTGAATAATGTGACAGTTCTCTTTTTAATTTTTTGAAAAACTTTCCTACTATTTTCCATAATGATTGACCCATTTTACAATCTCACCAAGAGTGCACAAGAGTTTTATTTTTTTCACATCCTCACCAACACATGCTATTTTCTGTGTTTTTAAAATAGTAACCATCTAATTGGATGAGAGTTAATATCTCATTGTGGTTTTAATTTGCATTTCTCTGATGACTAGTGATGTTGATCACCTTCCATATCCTTTTTGGTCATTTGTATATCATCTTTGAAGAAATGGCTATTCAAGTCCTTTGGTGGTTTTATAGGGTTATTTGACTTTCTTTTATTGAGTTATAAGGGTTCTTTATATATTATAGATATTACTCAACCAGATATATGATTTGAAAATACTTTCTCTCATTTCATAGGTTGCCTTTTTATTCTGTGAATTATGTATTTTTATGCACAAAAGTTTTTAAGTTTGATGTAATCTCATTTGTCTGTTTTAACTTTTGTTGCCTGTGTTTTGGGTAGAATATCCAAGAAACCATTGCTAAGTCTAATTTCATAAAACTTTCACCTTTATTATCTTGTAGAAGTTTAATAGTTTTAGTCTTATGTTTAGGTTTTTAATTCATTTTATGTTCATGTCTGTATATGGTATAAAAGGGCCAGACTTAATTTTTTTTTGTTTGTGAATATTAGGTATGTATTTTTTTTTTTTTAGTTGGATTCCCACTATGTCACCAAGGCTGTGGAGTTTATTGGAATGGATGAATGTGTATATTTGGGAAGATTTAGCCAAAATATCTTTAAATATTTCTTCCATCATCATCTTCCTTTTCTCCTTCTGGAACTCCATTATGCATACATTCTTATGCCTGACGATGTGCTACATACTTATTGTACTCTGATCTATTTTCCTTTTCCTTTTTTTTATGTCTCACAGACTGGATAATATCAATTGAACTATCTTAAACTTTGCTATTTCTTCAGATAGTGAAAATCTGTTGTTGAACTCCTCTAGTTAATTTTTCATTTCCATCATTATAATTTTCACCTCCAGAATTCTTTATAATTTCTGTCTGTTGACATTCTGTGTTTGAAGAGATGCCATTTTCATACCTTCTTTATTTATTTAGGCATGTTTTTCCTATAGTTGTTGGATCCTGTATTAAAATAATTGATTTAAAGTCTTTGTATAAGCCAGGCTCGGTGGCTCAGCCTGTAATCCCGTGCCTTTGGGAGGCTGAGGTAAGTGGATTGCCTGAGCCCGCAGGTTTGAGACCCGCCTGGGCAGCGAGACCTCATCTCTACAATAAATCAAAAAATCAACCAGGTGTGGTAGCGCATGCCTGTAATTCCAGCTACTCGGAAGGCTGAGGTGGAAGGATCGCCGGAGCCCAGCAGGTTGAGGCCACCGCACTCCAGTCTGGGCGACAGAGTGAGACTCCATCTCAAATAAATAAATAAATAAAGTAAAGTCTTTGTATGGTTAAGTCTAATGTACATTTTCTCATTAACAATTTCTATATACTGATATTTTCCTGTATTTGGGTCATATTTTGATTTTTTTTAACTTCTCATAATTTTTGCTAAAACTGGATATTTTAAATAACATAATGTGGCAACTATGAAAGTCAGATTATCCTTCCAGTGGCTTATTTGTTGTTGATGCTTGTGTTTGTTGTTGCTGCTGTTTGTTTGCTGAATTTCCTGAACTACTTTTGTCAAGCCTGCATTAAGTGTAGCCACTGAAATCTCAGGTCAGTTAGCCAGTGATCAGCTAATGTTTGCTCACAGATCTCCTTATATGCTTTGAAACTATAAATTTCCCAGCCTTTGCTGAGGATCTCTATGTGCAATTTGGGCATGCCTTCAATGCTCTGGCAGGTAGTTTCCAATTTTACCTTTACTTTTTTACTTTTAGCTTTGACAGAACCTCAACATTAGCTAGAGGCAACAGATTTGTGCCTTCTAAAGTTCTTCCTAGGCATGCACACATCCCTACAAATATCTGAAGACTTTTAGGTTTTGAAGGCTATGTTGGAGCTTTTCAAAGGATCCTATAGCATTTTCCCAATTTTTCCTTTTTGTGTGTTTTGGTAAGCTTCTTGTCTGTCCCAACTGTTATCGTTGCCTCATAAAGCAGCAATATTAAATATCCACCACTGATTCTTTTCTACAAGCTTAGCCCAGGGCTGAAAACTACTTATACTTAGCAAACTCTGATTTAGTCAAGTAAAGATGAACTCTGAAAGTGAGTATATCCAAAGAACTGCTTATTGGTGTCAGATAATGACAATTATCTGAGGATGGGCTCCTGGAGAGTTCCAAACCTATTCTGCCCCTTCCAATGACTGTTAGGTTACTGCTTTGTTTATGAGACTTTTGCTTACAAAATTATCTCCAAACTGGAGACAGAGAGGGATGGAAATAAACTGAAATGCTACAAAGCTCATTATTCTTCTGGACATTCAGTCAGTTTTCTTGAATAAATGTTTCAAGATTGTTCCAGGGCTTTGTTTAATTCTCGGAGTTCTTAAAAAGCTGATTTGAACATTCGCAAAATATATGTATATATATTTTTTAGCAGTCAGTGTTTTCATTGTTTTTATGGAAGAACAGATTTTTGAAGAATCTTATTCTGTCATTGTTATATTTCCATATGTTTTAAACAGTGGTGCTAATCCACTATTACATCATTTAATGTTCTTTATTAACACACAAATAATGAATATGTGGGAATCTATCATAATTTTTAAGACAAGCAATACATACACAACTGCACCACTTCTACAATTTTATCCTTATTTATAAGAGTGACTGCAACCTTTGGGAACTGACACTCTTTCTAAATAAATTGTAGTAGCAGTGGATTGGATATTTTCAATTTGAGGCATTATATTCACATTGATTAGACTGGTAACTATTTTACATGACATAATTTAATATTTGTGTTATAAAATTTAAATCTATTTAGACTCTGAGAAGGGGAAAACCACTCTGAGCATAATATTAGAGAATTTTTATGACAATGACCTAAATCAGATATTTGAAAGTTCTTTTTATTGATTTTGTTTAAATTACAAGTGTTTTTAACTCCCTTCCAGATGTAATTATCATCGACCACATATTCTCTTTCTTTATAACCCTGGGGGAAAATCATGCACAATTACATAGGTAAGGATTTATACTAAAACAAATTCTTAAATACAAATTGCCCATTATGTAAGCAGTATATAAATAATTAGAATTTTACTAAAGAAGGCAAAAAGCATCAGACATTCTTCTGACAACTTTATATAACCATTCACTTAATTAAAAATGTTAATTTCCATTAGCTGTGCTTCAAACATAGTGTACACGATACTCATTATTTAAGCAGATTTCAGCGAATGTTGAAAGAAGGCAGAATTCTTTACTAACAAATAAAACACTTTATTGCTTATCTTGGAAACATAGTTCAAAGTGAATGTAGAGCTTTCAAGGATATCGCTAAAGTAACTAATGTTAAACACACTCATCAGCGTTCATAAGACATTTTATGAGACAGTGGCTAAAACTATAGAAAGTAAATTTCTATAATAGTAACATTATGAAGAAAACATTTTATTTAAGTCAATTTCAAAGATACAGTGAGTTAAAGAGTTTGGATTCAACTGAAGTGTAGACTATCTTTAAGAACCCTTCTGGCCATTGTAAATACTGAAGGATTAACATCCACTAGAAGTAAATTTTAATTAAATATTCCGCTGCCTCAATATGATTATTTTCTTATTATGCTAAACTTTCTTACAAAAAAAAAATGATATCCTAAACAGGATAATAACAAATCTTTCTGGACACTCTGGAAATTGATCCACTTATGAAGACTACGTGAACCAAAAGTATACTGAATTCCACTCTCTCTTCAAAAAGATGTCTGATACCCTATATCACATAGCAGGTAAGGGAAGAGAAACAAGGGGCTTGTTACATGAGAAAATAAGCTGCTGTGTGTGAAGCTAGCAGCCTAGCTTGCTGCCAGAACATCTGAAGCTCTCATTCTGCCCTGGCCTGATGAGTAGCCTTGGATAACTGGTTAACCACTCTGTGCCCAGATTTCCCACCTGTAAATTAATAATGGTATTATCCACATGACAGAATGGTAAGCAAAATAGGAGCAAAATACATAACAGCTAGTGTGTGTGTGTGTGTGTGTGTGTGTGTGTGTACATGTGTGTGTGAATATACGTGTGTGTGTGTGTGTGTGTGTGTGTGTGTGTATAAATACGTATTTTTTTCTAAGTAACACAATTCATTATGGAGTAGAAGGCAGAATTATTTGAGAGGCTCTAAGTGAATGTCAACTGCTGGCCTGGCGAGGCCCAATAGGTAAGTCAGAGGTTTTCTCCAGGAAAGGTGAGTGAAAAGTTTAGAAATTTTTTTAAAACAGCTTTGGGAGCGATTGGCTTCTTATTTTGCCTTGAAGGCAGGGTCTTTAAGCTTGCATGTGGATTCGATCAACATAGTTTATAACCCCTTCAACAACCTACCCTGAGGAAACTGACCCTGAAAGCTCGGAGTGCCCTGAGAAGTAGTCCCCAACCCAGGGAGAAGTGTGATAAACAGTGGCTTGTCCCCTTTATACCCACAGCCTGCAAAAAAAAGTTTGTGAGGTAATCCCGTTTGCTGATATATATATATCATTCACAAATTAAGGGGATCATGTATTATAAAGAACACAGTATTTTTGTTGTTGTTTATTTCAAAAACTTTAAAGTATACAAATGGTTTTTGGTCTGGGCACATTCCCACCTGTACACATTGTACCTTATGGGTGATTTTTTGTCCCTCCACCCCTTTCGCCTCCACCCTTCTGACAATGCAGTATCAAATAGTGGTTATGATTCCTGCTGCCCCATGTATCAACTATATGATTTTAACTAAGCCTCAGTTTCCTCATGTATAAAATGGAGTAACTGCAATCAATTAATGTTGATTATTGTGAGTCTTCAATAATACTACATATAGAAGTACAGTGACACACACCTTATAAGCACACGCTGTATATTGGCAAAGTAATTAACTGTTACTCGTAAAGATTACACGCACTAACCGGGCTCGGTGGCTCAGCCTATAATCCCACACCTTTGGGAGGCTGAGGTGAGTAGACTGCCTGAGCCCGCAGGTTCGAGACCCGCCTGGGCAGCGAGACCTCATCTCTACAATAAATAATAAAAAAAAAAAAATCAGCCGGCCTGGTAGCACATGCCTGTAATTCCGGCTACTTGGAAGGCTGAGGCAGAAGGATTGCCGGAGCCCAGCCGGTCGAGGCTGCGGTGGCCAGAAGCAACCACTGCATTCCAGTCTGGGCAACAGAGTGAGACTCCAACTCAAAAAAAAAAAAAAAAGATTACATGCACTAGGATTGTTAATAATACAGCAGGTGCCAAAATTTTGCATACATTTTAAGAAAGGAAAAATTTGTACTAAAATTGTAATGCTCAATATATACTAACAACAAAAGATGAATACAAGTTACATTTGACTTCTGCAATTACAAGAGATGCTCAAAGTAGCTATTATAAGCGTCCAGCTTCTGATTATGGTGAGCTACTGCAGGACTTGTTGCTGGGCGAGGCCTCCTGGGTCTTCCCTTGTGCACATCACACACAGTACCACGTGTCTCAAACTTACCATGCATGCGTGCAATTGTTAGACGTCTTGGAGGTTCTGTTGCATACTCAAGCCTCCATTGTTGTACCTTCACAGCATTCTTAAATTTTAAATGCCTCTTTAAAATGGTCTTGTGAACCTTGAATGACAACTGTGCTTCTGCCATTTTATTTGACTGTCCTGGTGATGATAGCATTCATTTGATTAATGCTATCTTTTGAGCAAATATCATACTACACATAATTCAATTCAACTTTAAAACGTGATACATAGACAACATCTCTTAAAATGCATATACTTTTTTGGCACCCCTGGTATGTGTGTAGGAAATACAATCACTAAGATATGCCACAAAATTTTGGTAAAATATTTGCATGGGGCAATTAATTATCTGTTTGGTATAAGTGTCTCTGGTTCTAAAAGGTTTCTGATCATGAGTCACAAGTTCTTGCAACAACTCACATAAAATATGTTATATGCAAAGTTTTGAAATAGAAATTACTACACCAAGCACAGAAAAAATAAAATTTCACAAGAACCTGAAATTTGAACTCACATATTACTTTTAAAAATTGTGAATTAATCATGATTTATTGCAAGTGGAGTGTTGTAGGCAACACATATTCCTGCTTCAAAGAAGTTGCTGCAGTGACAAGGAATATGAGGACCCTGAGTATGACAAATCCAAGTTTTTAGTGGATGATAGATGAAGTTGGCTTCAGAATATCCCTATGGTCGATTTTGCCATTGTTAGAGCAATATCTGTTTGTCATTAAAAAAAGAGATTTGATAGTATTCAGCATTTGTGTAAGTAGGCTATAGTTCAGCCTGCCCTTGGCTGAAATATTTTTGGTAAAGATTTAAGAGAAAGACAGGAAATAAAGGATCTTTTAATGAAATAATCATAAAGTGACAAGGACATTTGAAGTCTGCAAGTTGACCAGTTATAATTGACACTGGATGCAAAACAAGAATTGGGAAAGTTGTGCTCAAGGCAGAGCAACTGGTGTGTAGCAGTACTATGAAGAGATTCCCAGGAAATATAAATTGAGATTATTAACTTTTCTCAAAGACAACAAAAAGAGCATTAATTTGGTAGAAATTGGCCAGGGCTCTTGTTTAATCATGTAGTATATCTGGTAATTGTGTTTTTAAACATGCACAAAGTGATATATATATTTTTTTGTGACTCAAATTTCTCATGTGTAAGATGAAGATGGGGTTGCCAGACAAAACTGAGGATGCCAGTTAAATTTTAATTATGGATAAATAATGAATAAGTTTACTCATATGCCCCATTCAATATTTGGTATTATTTATAATAAAATGTATTCATTGTTTATCTGAAATTCACATATAACTGGGCATCCTTTATGCTGATTTGACAAATCGGGCAAACTATCTGTGGATAATAATGAGCTATACAGAATAAATGAATTAATACATATTAAGCATTTAGTGCTGTGTCCAACATAATGGAAGTGCTCAATTGATGCTGGCTTTTATTAGAATTACTACTAGTGTTATACTTGGTAAATATACATTTTTACGAATTAAAATATGGTATCATTTTCTAGGTACTACTATGTGGCTAGACACACATTCAAAAAACACAATCACTCCATACAAGTAATTTTTAATCTAAATTCACACTATTTGTGTCCTACCTTCTTGCATGAATGGCAACGGGATGTTTATCTTGCTTATTGCTTTTGTATGCCAAATCTTTTAGGAATTGATTATTTCTAGTTAGGTTATCTAGTCCCCAAATTAGTTAACTGTCCATTAGAGAAAGCAGAAGAATGATATGGGAATTTGCACAAATGGGTTGACTAGCCAGACTCTTTCCAGGCACTGATGAGTTAAATAAAACTTCCTTAATTCAAGATGAATTTTATTTATTTCTAATGAGGGAAAAGGAAAGGGCTAACATTTTTATGTGATAGTCTATGTATATCACACTTTCTATTCCCAGTTCCTTTTTACTTAGTCATGATTCCTTCTCCACTTTGTCCAAAAACTGCAAAATTTTGGTTTGCTTCAAGGAAATCTTGCCAAGCGGAATTATAACCAATATTTAATTCTCGTATTCCTTTTGGCCACATCTCAAGTATAAATGTGAATACATGATCTAATACTATTACCACCACCCAGGTTAGATAAATAATATCCCTTCAACTGAAGGAAGAGGAAGCAAACTTAAAGGAAAAGTAAGAACATTAGATGTTGATGAAATATAGCCAATCCTCTTCCCTAAGGGTAGGAATAGAACCCCTAAGAGATTTGGAGATTAAGATGTGAAGAGAGTGTACTCCTGCACTGGAAGTTGGCAACGTCCTAAGAGTTCTCCAGACCATGGTGGCCTTGGAGTGGAGGATGTAGACGACAGCATAGAGATCCCAGGGAAGTGGCTTGGGAGAACCCATCATGTTCTCATACATGATGAAGGGATATAAATCCCTACCCACATCACCTCCTGTGACCAGAAAGTTGCTCACAAGACAGAGAACCAGCAGAGTCAGAGTGATTTTAACCAGGGGAAAGGTTGAAGACTGTGTAACCAGAGACCAAATGACAAGATAAATATTTCTGCAAATATAGTCAAAAAGTAATTCAGGCGAGTAGTCAGATGTCATGCCTCAGAACAGAAAGCTATATGTCCTTATCCACCTTCAACTTATTACTCTCCAATGAGAAATGAAGGAGGACAAGTAGCCTGTATTGTGTAAGGTTTCTTATTGAATCAAGACAATAAAAACAGGAGTGGTTGAACTTTAAACCTGAATAAAGAGTTTAAGATGAAAGGAGAATCTACTTATTACACACAAAGAGAGTTACATTTCTCACTCCTTCTCCAGAACTTTTGTGGTGTATGAGGCTTGAAGAGTTATGTCTGCCTTTAGTAAAGATAAAAACCAGTCTCAATACTGCGAATAGTGAATACAGGCTAACAAATTCATGGGAAGTTTTAAATGAATACCTCGTTGGATATATGAGAATGTTTACACAGAAGTTAAGAGAACATTGATTGAGAGCCTGCTATCTGCCAGGCACTGTGGTAGGTGCTTTGTAAATGGATTTACTTTGTTCTTGACCATAATCTTAAAATAGCTGCTAGTTTGCAAGTATTAAACGTGGGGCTCAAAGATATTAAGTAATTTGTGTAAGTCTCAGACAGTTTGTAAATTGTAAGGGCTGGATTTGATTGAGAGCCATTCCATCCCAAGTAGAAGCTTTTTGGAAATCAGAATAACCCTTTTCTGCTACATATCATTTGTTATCAGTCACCGTTCAACTTAATTACGAATAGCCAGAATAGACTGAATTTACCGTGACCTACTAACTCTCTTTCATTTATATTTCAAGTATCTAAAATCTTTGGAAGAATTTCCTCAAAGCCAACTTCTGCTCTCTTCCACAACTTTGGACTAGGAAAACTTTGGTATAAACAATTTTTAAGTTTCCACCATAAATTGAACATGCAAAACATAACAAATGTGTTTTATTCACATTCATTTTCCACTGATGAGAAGAGAAAGAGCTAATGGATTTTTGACAAAAGCCCTGGGTTAGGAAAAACAATAGTCCCAGAAAGTCCCAGAATATGTTACTTAATTCTGGAACACACGTCTTTCTTCCTAAAAAAAGTAGAAATATTGAAAGTGCAATTAAATTTAAGCAGTGACTTTATGAAGCTCTTCTTTAAATATCTTCTTCAAGAGATAACATGTGGGGTACTCCTGTTATTTTGTAATTGAGCCCTTGACCAAATAGTGTTCTTTCAGAGGGTTCAGATTTTCTATAAGTCCTGTCTCTTAATCCTGTCCCATTGCTCTAGAAACTTGCAGCAAAGTCCAACAGTTTCCAGCATATACTTAATTATTTTCATTAATTTTGGACATTGAAGCTTCTTTTTTCTTAGATAATTTTATAGATATGTCAATAGGAGACTTTGAAGATGATGTCTCTGGTATTTTAACTCACTTTATCATTTTTTTTTCTGGAAGCTTCTCAGCAATTATTTTGCTATCTATGTTGCCTGTTTTGCTGCAAGTGCATTTCCTTAATTAGCCCATGAGAATAGTCATTTATTAAAGAAAAAAAAAGACTGCCTGGAGAACATTATTTCAGGCTCTCCACTGCTTTAGAAAATAAAATACCCTCTGCAGAATTGAGGAAAAAGAATCTCAGGGTGTATCGTTTCAATGTTAAGCATGGTTTGAAAAAACAGATTAAATTAAATTGCTCACATTAGAGTAATTCTCCTCTTCCTACCAAGGCTTGGAAATGAAATGCTCTAAATATCTTGATGAAATATTAACAAAATATAAATTTTATCATGGAGACAAATTAATTGTCATACATTGAAATATAATGCAATCAATGTTTTATATATTGCCATGAAGATGTTTTTGTGAATAATCAATCTTGATACCTTACTGTCATTGATATGGGGAAAAAGAAACAGTTTTATACTTTTTGCAATTACTAGAATTTTCAGTTTTAAAAAGTTAGAATGGGATGTAACACCTGACACCAAAGGCACAATCCATGAAAGAATGAATTGATAAGCTAGACTTCATTAAAATTAAAATGTTCTGCTCCACAGAAAACACTGTCAAAAGAATGAAAAGACATGCCACAGACTGGGAAAAAATTTGCCAAAGACATATCTGATGACAGATTGTTATCCAAAATTAACAAAGGACACTTAAAACAGCAATAAGAAAATTAACAACCCAAAGAAAAGTGGGCCAAAGACCTTACAAATCATGTCAAAGAAGAACATATACAAATAAGAAAGAGTATCTGTAATCAAATAAGTATATGAAAAGATGCTCCACATAGTGTGTTATCAGGGAAATGCAAGTGAATACCACAATGAGATACCATTACACATCTTTTAGAATAGCCAGAATTCAGAACATGAAAACACCAAATGCTGGTGATGATGTGGAACAACTTTCATTAACTGCTGGTTAAAATGCAAAATGATACAGTCACTTTAGAAGAAAGTTTGGCAGTTTCTTACAAAACTAAACATACTTTTACCATACAATCCAGTAATCATATTATTTAGTATTTGTCCAAGGGAATTGAAAACATATTTTCATGCGGAAACTTTAATGTTTATAGCTGCTTTTTTCATAATGGCCAAAACTTGAAAGTAACCAAGGTATCTTTCGATAAGTGAGTGAGTAAATAAACCTTATTGCATCCAGGTGATGGAATATTATTTAGTACTAAAAAGAAATAAACTATCTAACTATGAAAGGCAATGGAGAAAATTCAAATGCAAAGTATTGTTTTAAAAAAAAGTCTGAAAAAGTTACATACTTTATTATTTCAACAATAGGGCATTTTGGAAAAGGCAAAACTATGGAGTTTATAAAAAGATCAATGGTTGCCAGGGGTCAGAGAGAAGGAGGAATGAACAGGCAGAATATACAGGAGTTTTGGAGCAGTGAAACTCTTCTATATGACAAGAAGATGGTAGATACATGGCATTATACATGTGTCCAAACCTGTGGAATATGGAACACTGATGTAACCCTAATGTAAACTACAGACTCTGAATAATAATTATTATGTGTCATTGTGGATTCAGGGATTGTAGCAAATGTACCACCCTGGTGGGGGATGTTAACAACAGTGAGGTTGTGGCACTTGAAGAATCAGGAGGCATATGGGAAATCTTTGTACCTTCCTCTCAATTTTGCTGGGAGCCTGAAATTTCTATACAAGTGTAAAGTTAGAAAAAATTAGGACGTGGAGAGCCTTTGCAATCTAAAAGCATATCCCAGTTTCCATATGTTGAGAAAGGAATCTTCCAGCAAACTTTGAGGTGTCTGGCTTTATCATTCAGAAGGTCTGTAATTAATCCAAGAAATGTGCCTTTCTGTTTGACTCTGTTTCTACTGATTGGAGCCACATTTTTTGCTGTCATTATTCTGCTAATGTATTCTTCTAGAAAAGTTTCATCTGTTTCACTGAGCAGAATAATTTAAAAGATCACTAATCTTTTTTTTGTTCATAAGATTATTTTAAGAATTCCTTGGGGATTATAAAATTTTACCCAAATTAGCATTGTGTTGAAATTAAAAAGTGTTTTCTTCTGTCACAATACAATTTCAATAACTAGAATAATTATTTCTGAGGTAAACTTCATGTGTTACAATTTCAATAATCTAATTTAACCTCATTCTAAACCACAGTCCTGATTTACAGGCTGGTTAAAAGAAAAAAAGAATCTGTGTCAATAAATTAGTGATTTTTAAATTTCACTTAAAATCACACTCTGATTTCCAGAAGCTAGCACCAAAAAGTTTTGGGTCTATAAGGAGTGTCTCTAAGAAACTATTTATCTTAAGTGCAGGCTGAAAACATAAGGAGAGTTCTGACATTTTGAATCAAATCCAAGAAGCTGGCAGTGTGAAACCACATGAAAATGCAAGAACATTTTAAAGAAAAGGTTACTATAGTCTTTTGCAGTAATCCTAAAGATATATAGTTCATATTATACCAGATTTAGGTAGAATTACTTGGGGGGGAAATGTTCTTATTCTACTGAAACTAGCTTTTCCCTCCTCATCAATTAGATAACATATTGGGCATTAGTGATAGAAAGACATTTGAAAGCATTGCCATTTAGTATAATCATGATTAATGTCTATAAAGTTATACAACAGAAATTAAGACAAGCTGCATATTATGGTGAAAATATAGCTGCATTTCTGTAGCATAGGGAGAAGTATGTTCTAAACAATGACCTGGAAACTCTATATGATGCCTTTTAAGTACTTTGCAAATTATAAAAGAATATTTAACAAATGTAATCTGTAGTTTCAGCAATGAATTCATGGTACATTAATCTACTGTAATTATCAATTCATGGGTGGTCTATATTAAAATATTTTTGACTTGTATCTTTTACTTTGTATTAACAAGCCAGTCAATATATTGTACTGCAAGTTCAAATATTGAAGTATAAACATAAAGATAATATTTGATATCCTGGGCCTTTCTGTTGCAAAAAAAAAAAAAATTGCACAATTGATCAATCCACTATGAGTATAGAATTTGATGGAATGTACGGGAATTAAATATTTGCTTTCTGTGACATCTGGGTGTCTCTGAGACTCTCTTACTCCCTCTGTCTCTCTGCCTCTATCTCTTGCTGTCTCTCTCTTTAAATCTTCAAGATATGTGAAAACAACTGATGTCTAAGGTAACTTGACTGGTCCCCTGATGGTCACAGGGCATCAAGGGTAGGAGGGGTGTCAATTACAGTTTATCAGCAAGCAAGGCAAGAGCCATTTCAGGAGCAACAAAACTATGACCCCAACTTGAATCCCCCAGGCTGTGACCTTGAAATACACCTATAAAAGGCAGAATCATTTGGGGTTCAATGGAGAAAGGCAACAAACAAAAGTGGTCAAATGCAATTGATTCAAGTGAATGACTTAAAAAACAATAGTTTCACTGAACGTTTTTAAAAATTTAATCAACATCAGTATGTGTTTGTGTGTGTGTACATAATGTATCTGTGTGCAAGTTATTGTTCTTGACATTTTAAGTATATAAAATGTCTATAAAAACAAATTCTCATTCACAAGGAATTTAATCTATGTTACTGAATTAGTCAGCTAGGACTGTCATAACCAAATGTCATATACTGAGTGGCTTAAACAGCAGAAATTTATTTTCTCACAGTTCTGGAGGTTGAATGTCTAAGACCAGGGTGCCTACATGGTCAGGCTCTGATGAAGGCTTTCTTCTTTGCTTGCAGACAGCTTCCTTCTCACTGTGTCTTTACATGGCAGAAAGTCCCTCTGATGTCTCCTCTTATAAGAACACTAATCCTATAGAATCAAGGCAACACCCTTATGACCTCATTTAATCTTACTATCCTCCTAATGGCCTTATATTCAAATGTAGCTCCCCCCACCCTTGAGAGTTACAGTTTCAACATAAGAATGTGGAAAGAGTAAAATCATTGTCTGAAATATCTAGAGTACTTCCTGTCTCCCAACTCTACAATGATTAGAAAAAAAGATAAGGATATGATAAGGACAATGAAATGACAAAGAATAAGATGATAAAAACACAGATAAATTACAGTGGCTGTTAAATGAGGAGGAGACTGTTTCTAGAAAATGGCTCTTGACAAATGCAGCATCGTGTATAGAAGATACATATACCAACTGTATAATTTATTTCCCAAATTAGAGCATGTCCCAGTCTATTTGTGTTGCTATAATAAATACTCAGGCTGTGTAACTTATAAAGAAAAGATATTTATTTGGTTCATAGTTATGCAGATGTAAAAGAAGCATGATGCCAGCATCTGCTGGGCTTTGACTGATGGCCTCAGGCTGCTTCCACTCGGGGAAGAGGGTCAAAGATAGCCAGCATGTGCAGAGATCACCTGGCAAGAGCAGAAGCAGGAGAGAGAGAGAGAGAGAGAGAGAGGAGGAAAGTATCAGGCTCTTTTTTTTTCTTTTAAGTTGGAGTCTCACTCTGTCGCCCAGGCTGGAGTGCAGTGGCACACTCACAGCCACCCAGCATCGACCTTTGAGCTCAAGCAATCCTTATGCCTCATCCTTCCAAGCAGCCGGAATGCACTACTACACCCAGCTAATTTTTTTTTAATGGTAGGGACAAGGTCTCGCCTCATTACCCGGGTTGATCTTGAACCCGCAGGCTGTCAGGCAATCTACTCACCTTGGCCTCCCAAGGTGCTGGGATTATAGACTAAGACACCAAGGTCGGCCAATACCAGGCTCTTTTAAACATTCAGTTCTCTCAGAAACTAGTAGCCATTCATGTGCAGTCTATTCCCATGGCCAAACACCTCCTACTAGGCTATCCCTTGAACACTGGGGATCATATTTCAATATGAGATTTGAAGGTTATATAAATCCAAACCATAGCGGGGTATTTTTACAGTTAAAGAGGTACTGTTAAAGAGGTACTGTTAAGAATTGCAGCATTGCCAAAGCCCACAGGAAGCTTATACCATGAGTTTATCAGTTACCTTCAGTCTTTCAGTCTTATCGAAGAATACAGCATGTAAGAACAAGGGAGAAAAGATACTTTTACACTGAAATCAATAGGGGTTTCTACTCAGACTGCAAATAAATGAATGTCATACAAAGCTTGCAAAGGCAGGAGTGTCATAATCAGAGCTGGTCTTCCTTTTGATGAATCAGGAAGCAGTGTTCATGGAACTGTATGGACCAACTTTAGCAATGGTAGAGGTGATGGAAACAGTAAGGCAGAGACAGGTGAGAGATCTGGAGGCAGAGTTGACAGGTCATCGGGGCTGATGGTGAGGGACAGGGCGGCTCAGGCCTATGATATGCCTATTTGCACACTGTTTCTCTCTCCTTCTATACCCTTTTGTTCTTTGCCCTTTGAGTTTGGAAATGAATATTCAAAACCCGCCCTTTTCAATGCAGAAGCAGGTTGTAAGTTCCAAACATTGTGAAATGATGCTGCCTAAATGGAAAGTTCTGTGGGTGAGCAGGAGGCTCAGGTGACCTCTCAAAGGTAATATTTTCTTATACCACTAAAGCATACCTAGTGTGTAAAAGGAGTAATATATTAAACACTGTTCTGCTTGAGGGATCTTCCAAAAGTCTCCAGATACTTCCTAGCTGAGATCACTTCATCCTTCAAAATTAAAGTAAAAGGCAATACAGTCTGGGAATTAAAATGTTTCCAAGATTTCTTATGCTGCCCTTTAAGAGTAGAGTTAGGTAAGTTTTACATAAGAATAAGTGAAAGATATTATGTTATAAAACTTAAACTGCATGATTAAAAATATTCTTAATGTGAATAGAGGCAATTTAGTCTTCTCTGTCTCCCACCCTTTAACTCTACTTCCACTATCTTGGAGAAAAATCCATTTCAAAACTTCTCATCTTACGTGGAAAATATGTAGTTTTTGCATTTTTATCTAGAAAGGATGGAAAAGTACATCACAGATAATTTTGTTCCCTTGATGGGACCAAATTTTATCATTTTGTTGTTTGTGGTAACTGTGAAGTATTTGTTTTGAGACTTTTCTGACTCTTTCATGGACTTAAATGAAGTAGATTTTTTTAAAAGTTCTTACTGCATATCATAGAAGTGTTTAGGAATGGTTTTTTGGGGAGGAGAATGACGGGCAGAAACCCCTTTCTTCAGGTAAGAACTGCTGACTCACACTTCATTTCGATTTTTTTAAAAGTCAGCATTCAACTATTACAATCACAAGCCTCGGAACAACTTGTGGTAATATCATTTTATTTTTAACAATTATGACAGTCATTTGCTTCTGAATCCATTGCTAGACTCCAGTCAAGCTCAGGAGTAATTAATGTTCAGTCCAATAAAAGCGTCTCCTTCTTCTTCCAAGTAGAAAATAAGTGTGTCTTTGTTCCAGGCTATGATACACTTTTCAGCAATGCAAATGGGAAACATAGGCAGGAAAAGGAAATCAGACAAGCAGACATCAAGAAATCACAAAGACCTAGAAAGAAGTAACAGAGCATTTGAGAAAATAACAGATCTTGCCATGAGATAAAATGCATATATTTAAAATATTCTGTGGAGATCTAAAACCATTTCAACTTTAATCATAAAGTCATTGATGCCTTTGTAAAATGTGCCCAGGGCAAGTGAGATACTAGAAAGCTAGAGGAATTAGAAAATGACATAAAGAAACTAAAGCAAAACTGAAAACATAAGATGGTTATGTGGCCCAAATATAACTTCAAAACAGTATTTCAGAGAATTTTATGTGCAAAAGGTTTAAAATAAAGATTTGTAGGGATGAGGGTTTCATAAAATGAAGGCTATCTTTAATTGGACATAAGACAAATAATAAGAAAAATAAGAGGCTTAAGATTGTGTGACAAATCATGTGTCCAGCCAAAGTTTAAAGGTCAAGACCAAGTACAGCAGGCCCCATGGTAATGAGAAAGAATAGCTGAGGCTATTTTCCTCAAAGAAAACAAGAGATTTCATTTCTAGTGTCAAACTTATGCTTGGAACCTTTGGAGAAGAGAGAAATGATTTAAAAAGGATGGCCATGAGAGGAAAATTCTAGAAAAATAAAAATTTCTTCTTCATTCCTGGGCCCAAAGATGTGTAAACTTTAGGTTCTTTGGATATAAATTTTAAGAGTTTGTGTGTGATTTGTAGAGAAATATGATAGTGTACAGGACTCCAGGAAATGCAAAAGAAATAAATCACAGTAAACAAATAGTCAATCAAACAATAAATACATACAGGGTTAAAACTTAGATCTAAGATGCTTCCATATACTGATTTATAAATACACAGTAGTAGGTGGCATTCTGAAAAAAAGATTATAAACAGCAAAAGAGATAAAGGGCAGAATCCTAAGGGTTGCCTGTGGTTAGAGGTTGGGATGTTGAGGAAGTCACAGCAAATGAGGATCAGGTACTAGGATCAGGTAAGAAAACTGGGGAAAAGCTATGTGAATGTTAAGTTAAATTTAGAGAAAATAATAAATGAGTCATTTTCACCACCCATGAAGTCATACCTTTCATGTTTTGCTTGCTTAATAAAGAATTATGTGGGGGTAGTCACTAAAGTAAGAAGTGAGTTATTCTTTTACTAGCCTTCCTCTCCCTTTTCAATTTTATAACACATAAATTTGAAAACGAAAGCCATGCATTCTCTTCAGGGTAGCCAGAAGAGACAGTATCTTGTGAAAAGAATAGAGGAAGACAGTGAAGGTAATCACACTTTTCTCCTGGAGCAAACTGATCAGTATCCTCTGAACTCTCTTCTCAACTAGGTCCTGATTTGAGGCCTATATGTTCTTCTCCACATTGTCTAATTTTAGCAAGAATACTGCTAAGTCACTTTACCAAGACCCCCACACACGCTCTCACTATCATTCTTGATATTTGATCAAAGTCCTTACCCTCCACCATCCCCCAATTTGTGTCTGATCAGCCTGACTTGTCCTTAGCAAGAATCCTGTTAGGTTGGTTTACCCAGCATCCCCCTTACCCTAATGTCATTTTCCACTCAATTAACCCCACTCTCCACCCACTGCTGCTATATATCCCCAATTTCCTTTGATAATAGTAGTGGGGTCTGGTCTCTCTTCCTTACCACAAAACTCCATTGCAGTAGACCCTTGAATAGAGTTTGAATTACTGCTCTTTGTCAAGTGTCATGAGTAAGTTTTTCTTTAACAGTGACAGAATGGGATTTAGCAAGTAATGCCCATACGGAGTTCAGGAGAGAAGACATAGAAAAGTAAGAGGTCGGCCGGGCTCAGTGGCTCAGCCTGCAATCCTGCGCCTTGGGAGGCTGAGGTGAGTGGATTGCCTAAGCCCGCGGGTTCGAGACCCACCTGGGCAACTTGGCGAGACCTCATCTCTACAATAAATACAAAAAAAATTGCCGGGCATGGTAGCGCGCGTCTGTAGTTCCAGCTCCTTGGAAGGCTGAGGCGGAAGGATGGCTGGAGCCCAGCAGGTCGAGGCTGCAGCAGCTGGGAGCGGCCACTGCACTCCAGTCTGGGTGACAGAGTGAGACTCCAACTCAGAGAAGAGAAGAGAATAGAAGAAAAGAGAAGAGAAGAGAAGAGGAGAGGAGAGGAGAGGAGGGGAGGGGAGGGGAGGGGAGGGGAGGGGAGAGCAGAGGGGAGGGGAGAGCGGAGGGGAGGGGAGGAGAGAGCGGAGGAGAGGAGGGGAGAGCGGAGGAGAGGAGAAAAAAGAGGTCTTAAAGCAATGCTGCACTAGCCTAAGTGAAGGATCCTCAAACATCCCTGTGTATAAATAAGACTCACCATTAAAGTTTGCTGAAATGCTAATTAGTAAGCTCCACCTCCTAATATTCTAATTCAAGTGGGAAAGGTAAAACTGGAATCTAGCTCCCCCCCCCTAAATCTGCCCATTTATGTTGGGCAGGTTTTTCTCTAGTCAAACTTTGAGAAAGTCTTGAGTAAAAATAAGTCGGTGGTGAAGCATTATAAAGAGCATGCACAAAATTCTTTGGAAATCAGAATGCATTCAGATTCCTAAGTGCAATGTAGTGGGCTATAACACAGTCCCAAAATGTTATAGAAGGTGGGATGATTCTCAGAAAGAGTAATGAATTAGGGAAAGGCACAAGATGCTTTTAGATTCACATTAAGAAAAATGCTTCTCTGGGAACAAGAGTTGTTGCCTATAGGCATTTCAAGCAAGATTGTCAGCAGCCCTTCTTGCTCCATAATGTAAAAGTAACAGTTTAACAGACAATTATATGTTAAGGTAGAAGTTGAGAAGCAGGAATGAGAAAAGGGTCATTGCCTGGGTTATATATAATGGAAAAACCTGTGTTACATTTCTAGATGATTGATACTGGTAAGGAATTGTACAAGGAAGGTGAATGAAATTAGTTTTTCAATTGATTTCAATTATTTTATACTTATCAACTACTAACCTAAATTAACTAAAGGCATAAGATACTTAACTATAAGATGGCTATTCCAAATAACTTGTTTCATTCCCAAGGCTGAGGATTCTGAGGGTTTAAGTCACAAACAACGTGCGCCAAAATCATCTAAGGAATTTCTTTAAAGTGTGGATTATAGGGCCACATCCACTGAGCTAGATTTATATCAGATGAGTTGTTAAATATTTGCTTTTTTAAATGAGCTTCCCAGGAAACTGTGCAACGAAACTTTGGAAAACAATACTATGCTTCTTTAAATTAACAATCTTCTAGAAAGAACAAAACTGATCAAACAGTTAATAAAGTATTGGAATATATTGTAAGAATTAGGCAAGAAATGGTGGCTCATGCCTGTAATTCCCACATGTTGGGAGGCAGAGAGATTGCTTGAGCCCATGAGTTTGATACCAGCCTGGGCAACATAGCAAGATCGCGTCTCTACAAAAAATTTTTTTAAAACACTTTGCCGAGTGTGCTGTTCCAGAGACTAAGGCAGGATGATGGTTTGATACCAGAAGATCGAGGCTGCAGTGAATTTTGATCATACCACTGCACTCCAGTCTGCACAACAGAGTGAGATCCGGATTCAAAATAAAACAAAATTAAATTAAAAATAAAGTATTAGAAAATAACAGCTTTTTTAACCCACCTCCTATCAAGTGTCAGCACCAATGCCAAATGACTACCCTGGTCTCTACAAGTCCTATCCTGGGACACTTTTGCCTTCCCTATTCAGCAGCTTAAGTGGTAATGGCTGAGAAAGCAGAGGTTCAGGACTCCATGCTGGTGCTGCACCAGGTCTTTCCTAATTGTCAGTGAACCTGCTAGGGGTTCTTAGTTATTTTTAGCATCCTCCTGTATCCTTAGAATTTACTAATAGAAATAATTTTTTAAAGTACTAATTCCCAGACTCTGTTGGAAAATTCAATTTAGCAGGTCTGAGCATGTTACCACAAATACGGAGAGTGCCAAAAAAATGTATACAAATGTTAAGAAAGGAAAAAACTGTATTAAAATTATAATAATATGTACTGATAACAAAAGATGACTACAAGTCACATTTGACTTGTATAATTGCAAGCAGTGCTCAAAGTGGTTACCATCGGTGTCTAGACACTTCTAATTACAGCAAACTACTGCTTGAACAATGCTGACCAAAGTGTCCACTACTGTCACTGTGCATACCATTTCAGTTTCTTCTCAAATTACCACCAGTGTAGCCGTTTTTCTACCATACCTCACATCCTTTAAGTTCCCCCATAGGTAGAAGTCAAGGGCATTCAGTCAAATACCACTTCAAGATAGCCTCACGCTCTCGAATGACAATCATACTTCTGCTATTTTCTTTGACTGTTCTGCCTGTTGCATGGTGATGCTAGCATTCATGTGGCTATCATCTTTTGAGTGAACATCATACTGCGCATTGCTACCACAATTCAATCCAACTTCAAAAAGTAAAGCATACATAACATCTCTTAAAATGTGTATACATTTTGGGGCGCATCCCTAGTATATATATTCTCAAACATTTTTACGGTGACTCTGGAGATTTTCCAGGTTTGGAAAGCAAAATTTTGATACTCAAAGTGTGGTCTATGGACCAGCATCACCTGAGAGCTTGTTAGAAATGTCGAATCTTAATACATCCACCCATATCCACTGAACCAGAATCTGCATTTTAAAAAGATATTCAAGTGATTCACGTGTACACTGAAGTTTGAAAAGAAGTGAGCTACTGTACTCCACAAATTCATTAAACTAGGCCAACAATGCCTTGATGAGAATTTTATTACAAAACAGAAAAAGAAGCGAGAGTTGCTCTAAGGCCTTAAGCTATGGTTTAATGGAAAATAAAGGAAAGAAAGCATTGAAATGGCCTCCAGGGTAGCAATGTATTTCAGGAGCAATCATTTTCCTTGAGATGGACCCAGTTCTCTAATGGGCATCTTGAACAGCAGTGTTATTTTGATTTTGCTGGGGTTAAGTTGCTACACACTCTCTACTTGCAGTTGAAGAGTAGAGTGACTGGGGTTAAGAAGCTTGTGGCTGCTGGTATCATTTTACCACTCACTTTAGGTGTTTTATTTATTTGTTTATTTTTTATTTTTTTGAATTGGAGTCTCACTCTGTCGCCCAGACTGGAGTGCAGTGGCCGCTCCCGGCCACTGCACCCTCGACCTGCTGGGCTCCGGTGATCCTTCCACCTCAGCCTTCCAAGTAGCTGGAAGTACAGGCGCGCACTACCACACCTGGCTAATTTTTTGATTTATTGTAGAGATGAGGTCTCACCAAGTTGTCCAGGCAGGTCTCGAACCCGCGGGCTCAGGCAATCCACTCACCTCAGCCTCCCAAGGCGCGGGATTACAGGCTGAGCCACCGAGCCCAGCTCATTTTAGGTCTTTTAATTGTGTTGTTTTGCTGTACACTATCTTCTTTTATTTTTTTATTTTTTATTTATTTATTTATTTATTTTTTGAGTTGGAGTCTCACTCTGTCGCCCAGACTGGAGTGCAGTGGCCGCTTCCGGCCACCGCAGCCTCGACCTGCTGGGCTCCGGCAATCCTTCCGCCTCAGTCTTCCGAGTAGCCGGAATTACAGGCACGCGCTACCACGCCCGGATAATTTTTTGGTTTATTGTAGAGATGAGGTCTCGCTGCCCAGGCGGGTCTCGAACCCGCGGGCTCAGGCAATCCACTCACCTCAGCCTCCCAAAGGCGCGGGATTACAGGCTGAGCCACCGAGTCCGGCTCACTATCTTCTTTTAATTGTAAGGCATTACTAGAACCAATTAACTTAAAATAAGTTCTATCACTTTTTCTGTTCCTTTCTCTCTCCCTTTCTTTCATTAACTCATGTACTGAAAGACAATAGAGTATATGTAACAGAAAGATCCTTAAACTGCAATGCAGAAGACCAGGGTTACAGATTCTACCTTTTGCACACTGTATTAATAGCCACAATATATGGTATTCCTAAATTGTGCAAGGAACTTAAAATCAGTCCTAAAAGTAAACTATTACTGCAACTTAAAAATTAAGAAACTCAGTATCCATAGTCATGTAGCTTCCAAAATCTACTAATTTTACTTGAACTTATAAAATTATCCATGGTGACTTTAATCTATGGTACATAATATAATCTTGAATCCAATTTTATAATTCACATTTTAAAATATCAGCCTATTTTGTTACCCTTAAGAACTGATGATTTTCAGATCCCACTCCATGAAACATACATACGTGTTGTATGTACCCAGACCAACTCCCACACAATCTTACAGTTGAAAGCACGAACTGAAAATAACTAAACCAGCTGGGAATAAGAAGAACTATGTTGAAGAATTTATTCTACTGACTTTGCATCTTATTATAAATACATATTATAAACATACATATTTATACATACATATTATACATACATACATATTATATTATACATACATATTATAAACACATATATTATAAACACATATTATAAACACATAATAATGAAGATGTGGTATTGGTATAAACATAGAGAAATAGAAATATGTAACAGAATAATTTAGGATTAGATCCACAAATACATGGTCAATTGACTTTCAAAAAAGGCACAATGGTAATTCAGTGAAACAAGGATAATCTTTTCTAAAATGGTACTTGGACAATTAGATTTGTTATACAAAAAAAATTGATTCATTTTCATAGAATATAAAAATTTATTCAAAATTTACTATAGACCTAAATTCTAATTCTAAATGTATATACATTTTTAAAAAGAGAATTGATGTTTTTTCTTATATTTGAAAAATACTTTTAAATAAAATACTAAACATATAATCCATAAAATAAAACAATATATAATTTGTACTTTCTCAAAATTAGAAATTCCTATTTGTGAAAAACACTGTTAAAAGAAAGAAAAGACAAGCCCCAGTCAGGAGGAAAGTACTAGCAAATCATATATCTAATTAATGACTAATATCAAGAGCATAATTTTCAAAACTCTCAAAACTCAATAATAGCAAAACAACCAATCCAATATAAAAATGTGCAAAATAACGGAACAGGCACTTATTCAAAGAAGATATATGAATGGCAAATAAGCACATGAAAAGATTTTCAAATCCCTGAGAAATTAAAATTAAAACCATATTGAGTTACCCCTGTAAAGTTTTCAGAATGGCTAAAATGAAAAAGTTTGACACACCAAGTGTTGACAAGAAAGCAGAGTAACTGGGTCTTTCAGACACTGGTGGTGGGAATGTAAAATGGTACTAAGATTTTGAAAAATAATTTGACAGGTTTTACAAAGTTATACATATTTCTCGCCCATTCAGTCATTAAAAGCTTAATTTTCATAGAAGAACTCTAATAGCCCCAAACTGAAAACATCCTAAATGTCAATAAAGAGGATGGATAAATTAATTGTGGTATATCCATTCCATGAAACACTACTCAGCGACACAAAAGAATGAACTGTTGATACACACAACAACATGGATAAATCTGAAAATTCAAAATCCTGAGTGAAACAAACCAAACAAGAAAGAAGATGCATTACACAATTCCATTTATATGAATTTCTAGAAAAGGTAGAATAATCTCTACCCTTACACAGCAGATCAATGGTTGCCTAACAGTGGGAAGAATGGCAAAAAAGTTGGACTGCAAGGAGTACAGGGTCACTCTGGGGGTGGTAGCCATATTGATTGTGATCCTGGTTTCATAATGTGTACACATACCAAAACTTATCAGATTGCAAACTTAAAATATGTAGAATTTGTTGTATGTCCATTATTAGGACATATGCAATATACCTCAATATTATATATACACTTATACCTTAATAAACCTGTTTTGTTATAATAGGCAAAGACATTGGGATTTTATTTTCCTTAAAGTCTGGTAGAGTTCACCTGTATTACCACTTATAGTTTATGTTTCATGGGAGTAATTTATGTTCTTGAATAAGTTAGTAAATGGTTTATATGGTAGTTTTTTTTAATTAGTTTTAAGAACTAATATTAAATGTACTTTTTGGCTCCATCATTTTCCTGCAGTTATGGTATTGATTTCCTCTGCTCTAAGGTAAGAAGCAATGGAACATAAGTTGACATTGTGTTAACAGAATGAAGATAGGAGTCTAGAAAATTTCAGTAGTTTAAGCCAAGTTAAATGTGTGTTTTTTTAACTGGAAAATAATCGAGGGGACAATTTAGTAATATTTTTGATTGAAGTAAATATTTTAACAAATATTGACTTTAAAACACATTTATTCTTATAATAGTTAAAATATTAATATGAATAATTTTTTCAAGATTTTTTAAAATTGAAAACAAAAATTAATCTGTACTAACTAAATGTGCTATAGTAACTTCATTGTTTTAATTAGCTTGCATTGCTTTCAACAAACATTTAAAAATTACAAGTGAAATAATTATATCTTTCAATAATTAAATTATAAAGAATGGGTTATACAAATTGATTAATTTTTATAATGCTGTGGGCCATAGTGGCTAAATCCCTTGAGCTATAACAGTACAAATTTTGGTCACATCTCTGACAGAAGCACTTGTTTGCTACCATAATTTTAATATGTACACATCTTTGTTCCCTGTGGCTGTCAGTAACCAGTTGGAAAGAATGAATAGACAACATTGGATTATAAGGGTATATATGTTCATATTTACCACTTTAAGAAATGTGTAACAAATATGTGTAACCTAATGGAAATATATGTGTGCTCATGAGTCACACATTACCTTGCTGAAGCTCTGTTAATCAGATCAGTGCTTAAATATAACAAAGAATCATCACTTACCTGCTGCACATGGGAACATGTGTCTATAGGGGGACCAGAAATTAATTATGTGAGTTAAAAGTTGTAGCTAGCTATTATGTCTGGATAGAACTATTCTTGTTAGAACCTGATCACAAACCAGGCATAGTGAGGACCAAAGGGAGGCCCAAACTTTACCTGTACAACGTCCACTTGCATGCCTAAACCTGAATTGTACCCAACATCTTTAAAATAAAATATTTTTTAAAATAATTTTCTACATCTAAAACAAACAAATAAATAAATAAAATACTAGTTACAAATATTTATGAATGAAAATAAAATGGTTATGTTATTGTTTGTTAAGAAAAAAGTATTTGTGTCAAAGCAGAAGGTGAAAAGAAAATAGCAAACACCACAGTTAAGTTGCAGAAGATTTAAAATAGTGATGTTTGTTTAGCTTGGTTTAAAATACTTGCAAAAAATAAGCTTGAAGGAAGCATTAAAATTTGAAATTTTTGCAGAGCTGAGTCAATGTTTAAGGTTTTATTTAAAAGTTGATTCTGGTTTAATACAGAAAAAAATGTGTTGACTGTATAAAATAGGGTAAAACTGTAATTTAGTTTACTTTCTATTAAAATAGTTCTGTTTTGTTTTGTTTTTAATCTGTGTGTTCTGTGAACTTTGCCTGGATAAGAAATGTCCCTTGTATCATGAGAACTTGTAAATTTTTTGTTACTTTTGTCCTACTCATCTTAACATGCCACTCCTGAAAAAACAAGAAATACAAAAATTGTTTGCTACTTGCTGCTGTGTTTAAATATTACTTCAAATTTTGCCTTTGTACACCTATGATTTATGCTCATGTCTTTTCTGTTTTGACAATTCCATTTGATATTGCCTATTTCAAATTCAGGTTCCACATTCATGGTAATAAAACATCTTTTACACTTCACCTAATTTTGAAGTTTCCCAAGTTACTTCTGGGCAATGCTAAAAATAAACTCACTCACCTTACAAAAGGAGAAGACTAGAATAATTAGGTATGTTTGATATTTTTTTGCATTTTTACTCAATAAACATTAGAGTGAGAGCTGTATTTTCCATCAAACAAGCAATATCAGAAGAACTAGAATAATCAAAAGAGAAGTTCAACCTCTCGAGGTTAATTATGTACAAGTAAAATGGAGACATAAATGGATTTATACAAATGTGTGTTTTTATGTTGGATACAAGCAAATCATGTTCTTTTACAAAGGATGGTGAAATAACTGTCAACAAATTGACTTTTGCAAACATTTTGTATCAAGTTTAAATAGACTTTTTATTCATGCTGCTCTTTGGGCATTCTTTCCTACAATGAGGGTTATACAATTAGAAAAGATGGTACAAAATTTGTTCTTTACTTCATATGATGTCATTAATGAAACCATCTCATCCCTGAAAGGTCAGTTTCAACTCACTGACCAGGGTTGTTAAGGGTAATAGAATGGACCTGGAATTCTTCTTTGCCAGGGTGTAGTCTGTATAATTGCTAATACATCTTATTGTACCTTGATTAATGCCTTAGGTCAAATGGAAAAGTCAATATACAAATTTAAGGAAAATGCCGCCTGACTTTGTAAGTCAATTCTGATGGTTTATGAGATTTGTTCAACTGTCTGGGTCAGTCCACCACCCTGGATAGAAGGGTAGAGGTCACACGCAGGTGGGTTCCCTCCTGTTTGGAACCAGGTTGATGTAGACTCCATTAATCACTTTATGGGATAAATTGGATGGCTTTATTCCCAGCCTTTACTGGCCAGATTAATTAGAGAGGCTAACAAAATAGTACAAATATGGGAACATTTTCTAGAAGCAAGAGACGGATGCTTCTAGCAGACAAATTGCCATGAGTCTCTTGCAATTCTGCTCATTTTTCAGGCAAAGCAAAAACTATCCTTTTATTGTGGACTATCTTTTCAAGAATGTTTGTATAAACCGGGCTCAGTGGCTCAGCCTATAATCCCGGGGCCTTGGGAGGCTGAGGTGAGTGGATTGCCTGAGCCCGCAGGTTTGAGACCCACCTGGGCAACTTGGCGAGACCTCATCTCTACAATAAATCAAAAAATTAGCCGGGCGTGGTAGCGCACGCTTATAGTTCCAGCTACTTGAAAGGCTGAGGCAGAAGGATCGCCAGAGCCCAGCAGGTCAAGAATTCGGTGGCTGGGAGTGGCCACTGCACTCCAGTCTGGGTGACAGAGTGAGACTCCAACTCAAAAAAAAAAAAAAAAGAATGTTTGTATAACAGAGAATTTTGGAAGATAGAGATAGTGTCTTACTCAAAATTAAAGGGAAAGGTTGGTTTACTGTCCAGTATAACAAATATATGTTTTCCTCTGGTACAAAGGGTAGGTTTGCTTGTAATCCACTTAAAAATATTCGGATTATTTAAATTCGAGCTTCCTCAGCTAATATATAAAGTCACTGTTGATCAGCATTCACTACTATCCTTTATGTTACCTCATAAGTCTTGTGTCACAAGGAACTGACACAGACCTGAAGTTCATACTATCGACAGTAGTATAATACAGTCCTTTGTATCTGGCACAGGAATCTGTATCTTTTGTTTGCATAATTAAAACTGTGGCAGGCTAGCTTGTGAGCTTGCAAGTGGGGAAAATCTCAGAGCTTTCATAACTCAATACTACTCTATTCTCTTAAAAATGTGAAGATCATGAAAGACAAAAAAATCTAATCACTGTTTCAGATTAAAATGGACTAAAGAGACATGACAACTAAATGCAATATGTCATCCTGGATTAAATCTGGACAAGAATAAATATTATCACTAATATTTATCACTTGGTAAAACTGTGTGTCAATTAGATAACAGTATTGTGATAATACTAATATTCTGAATGCGATCAATATCACATGATTTATGAAAAAACAATTTCATATTTCGAGGTAGGGAAAATTATTTCTGCAACTTACTGCAAGCTTTTACACAAGTTTTAGGGAAAAAATATAAAGAGAACGAGAGAAAGAAAGTCAAAGAATGAAAAAAATAATAAAACTAATGAGGTCAATGTTTACATCTTGGAAATTTGGGTGAAGAGTGCTCAGGTCAAGAAAAATCTGAAAGCTTTTCCCCTAAAATACAGAACAAAGCAAAGACACTTACTTTCACCAATTCTATTTGACACAGTATTGGAAGTCCTAATCAGAGCAATTAGACAAGAGAAAGAAATAAAATGCATTCAAATTGGAAATGAAAAAGTCAAACCGTACCTGTTTGCAAGACTATATAATCTTATATATCAAACCTTAAAGCTCTATCAAAAACTGTTAATATTAAAAAGCAAATTTTGTAAAGTTACAGACTATAATCTCAGCATCAAAGATAAGTGTTCTTCTGAAAAAATTCAAGAAAACCCATCCCATTCGCAATAGCTATAAAAAAGATGCATAAGGAAAACATTATTCAAGAAGATTAAAGCTTGCTACACTGAAAACTATGAAACACTGATGAAAGAAACTGAAGAGCACACAAATAAATGAAAGGATACCTAGTCTTTGTTGATTGGAAGAATAAATATTGCTAAAATGTTTATATTACCCAGTGATTTACGGATTGAATGTAATTTCTATTAAAATGCCATAGGCATTCTTCATGGAAATAGAAAAGCAAACAAAACTAAACTAAAATTCATATGGAATAACAAAAAACCCCAAATAGCAAAAGCAACCTTGAGCAAAAGGAACAAAACTGGAGATATTAACTATTTTCTTAGTTTGATATAATTCATTTAATCTATTTTTGCCTTTGTTGCCTGGGGTTTTTGAGGTTGTATCCAGAAAAAGCATTCTACATAACTATAGTAAGCAAAGCAGCATGGTCTGGCAATAAAACAGACACAGAAACCAAGAGAATAGAATAGAAAGCCCAGAAATAAACCCATGCATCTATAGCCAACTGATTTTTAACAAAGATGTCAAGAACACACATGGAGGAAATGACAGTTTCTTCAATAAATGGTGCTGTAAAAATTGGATTTCCACATACCTAAGAATAAAATTAGACCCCTATCTCTCACTACATTAAAAAATATCAACTCAGTATAGGTTAAAGATTCACATGTAAGACCCAAACCTATAATACCATTAAAAGAAAACACAGGGGGAACACTTCATAACATTAATCTGTGTAAGGATTTTTTTGGATATAACCTCAAAAACCTCAGACAACACAGGCAAAAATAGACAAATTGATTTATATCGAACTAAGAAGCTTCTGCACAGCAAAAGAAACAATCGACAGAGTGAAGAGAATGGTAACAGAATGAGAGACAATATTTAAAACTATACATCTGAAAAAGAGTCAATATTAAAAATATGTAAGGAATGCAAGCAACTTAGCAAAGTACATGCGCACACACACACAATTCAATTAAAAAGTAGACAAAAGACCTAAATAGACATTTCTCAAAAAGATGCATACGAATGACCACTAGTTATATGAAAGAATGATCAACATCACCGATCATCAGGGAAACACAAGTAAAAACTACAATAAAATATCACCTCATTCCAGTTAGGATGACTGACACAAAAAAGACAAAAGATAGTAAGTGTTGATATGGAATTGGAGAAAAGAAAACCCTTTTACAACATTGGTAGAAATGCTAATTACAGCCAGTATGGAAAAGAGCATAGAAGTTCCTCAAAAAATCAAAACTAGAGCTCTCTTATGAACCAGCAATGTAATTAATGAATATATACTCAAAGGATATGAGATCAGTATGCTGAAAAATATCACCATTGGCATGTTTATTATATCACTATTCATGATTTAAAAGATATGGAATCAATCTAGGTACCTATTAACAGTTGAATGGATAAAGACAATGTGGTATATATTCACATACTATTCAGCCATAAAAAGAAGGAAATACCGCATCATCTCACTCTTATGTAGAATCTTATAAAGCTAACATAGAAGTAGAGATGAAAGCAGTGGTTACCAGAGACTGGGAGTGTAACAGGGGTGGGAAGAGGACGGAGCGAGGTAGAGTGAGTACAGAGTCACAGTTAGATAAAAGGAATAATTGATTGTGCTCTATTGCACAATAGGGCGACTACAGTTAACAATAGTGTATCATATATTTCAAAATAGCTAGAACAGAGGATTCTGAATGTTCTTACCACACACAAAAAAATAATAAATGTTTGAGGTGATGAATTTGCTAATTACCATGATTTGATCATTATACAATGTATAACATGTATTGAAACATCACATTGTGCTCATAAACATGTATAATTTTTATGCTACTTATACATAAAATTCTGCAAAGAATTATGAATAATAAGACTAATCTAAGTTTAAAGTGTCTTTTAATAAAGATAACATTTTTAAATAATAAAATGAGTACACAGAATTTTTTTATATTAGTTCAGAAACTTTCTTGTAAGTTTAAAATTATTTTTGAATAATTTTTTAAGTATGAGACTACAGAAAACACCAAAAAACCCAACAGGATATTTTCAGTTAAAGAAATTATCTTAGTGGAACCAGTTGTTAAAAAGTAACTTAAGAGACATATCAACCAATTACATATATTAATATCTTTAGACCTAATTCAAACATACTCTAAAAACAATGATAAAATTAGGTAAATTTGTACACTAACTATATATTTAATATTAACGCATTGTTTAGGTATAATGTTTTTGTAAGTATGTGTAAATCAAAATTTAATTGCTTTTATAAATATACATAGAAATATTTATAGATGAAACTATGTGATGTATGAACTTCACTTCTTTTTTTTTAATTTTAAGTCTGATTCTCACTCTGTAGCCCACGCCGGAGTGCTGTGGAACACTCACAGCCACCCCAGAACTGACCTGCTGGGCTCATGCAATCCTTCCGCCTCAGTCTTCCAAGCAGCCAGAGCTACAATTGCACGTTATCTCACCTGGCTTATTTTTTATATACTGTAGAGACAAGGTCTCACCAAGTTGCTCAGGCTAGTCGCGAACCCCTGGATTCAGGCAGTCCTCTCATCTAATCCTCCCAAAGTGCTGGGGTTACAAGCTTGAGCCACCACACCCGGCCTGTACTTCATTACTAAATAATCTGGTGATAGTGGAAAACAGATGGGGGTTGTAAATGGTACAAAAATGACTATATGTTCAGAAAAGCTGAAAGAGATTGATGGATATATTTGGGATCATTATACTGTTAGTTTACTTTTGCCTATTTTTGAGAGTTTCCATAATATATAAAGTTAAATATCTCTTTGTGAAATTGCAGAGGGGTAAAAAGAGTCAAGGCAATATTTTATTTTATTTTATTTTATTTAATTTTATTTTATTTTATTTTTGAGTTGGAGTCTCACTCTGTCGCTCAGACTGGAGTGCAGTGGCCGCTCCCAGCCACCGCAGCCTCGACCTGCTGGGCTCCGGTGATCCTTCCGCCTCAGCCTTCCGAGTAGCTGGAAGTACAGGCGCGCGCTACCACGCCCGGCTGATTTTTTTGATTTATTGTATAGATGAGGTCTCGCTGCCCAGGCGGGTCTCGAACCCGCGGGCTCAGGCAATCCACTCACCTCAGCCTCCCAAAGGCGCGGGATTGCAGGCTGAGCCACCGAGCCCGGTTTAAGGCAATATTTTAGAAGAAAATGTGTTAGAACTCATTACACTGAATAGTAAAACTTGTAAAGATTACAAATTAAAACAGTGTGGTATTTATGTAAGAATAGACATATATAAAAGTAGTCCCTCCATAAGCAGACAATTGATATATGCAAAAAACAGCATTACAGAGAAATAAGGAATTATTCTTGCAATACAAGATGTATGGTTAATTGGATATCCATATGAGAAAAAAAATACATTTTACCTTTGCCTCAAAACAGATATAAAAGTCAATTTCAATGAATGACAGATTTAAATGTAAAAAAGTAAAATAATAAAGTGTCTCAGAGATAACAGCAGAATATCTTTATAGCCTGTGAGCTGGGAATAATTTTTTAAACAGATCCCCAAATGAAACAGATGAAAATATAGATAAATTGGTCTATAGTAAAATTAAGAACTTCCATATGAAAAAGATACCACTAAGACAGTGAGTAGGCCACCCTCGAAGTGGTAAAAGACAGTATGCAATACCTAAACCAAAATAGGGCTTGTATTAAGGACACATATGAAACAAGATAAAACAGCATAATGCAATTTTAAAAATGGGAAAGACATTCAAACATAAAAATTTTTAAAAGATATTCAAATTACTAGTAAACATACCAAAATATGTTTAACTTGGTTATTACAAAAATGCACATTAAAGTCATCCAAAAAAATACCCTTACACAATCCACTGAACTGGTTAAAATAAAAAATGACTGAGTATAGACAAGCATGCAGAGGAAAGAAACTTTCATATATTGCTAATTAAAAGGAAAATTGGTACTACCACTTTGGAAAGGTTTGGCAGTATCTACTGAGCTTGAACATATATCCTATTTTATTCTTGGTCATACACTCAACTGATATAGGAACGCATGTTTGCCAAAAATCAGATACAAGAATATTCACAGGAAATTCTACAAAATAGCTGTAATATCTCTTTGTGAAATTGGTAAGAGCTCAAATGTCCATCACTATTATAATAAATAAAAAATACTGGTCTGTAAAAAGGCCATATATGCAAAGGTACCCCAAAATGCTGCAGGAAGAAATAAACTAAAGAGTGAGGCAGTTACATTCAGTTTGTAATACTGGGTGATTTTAGGGGAACTTACAGACAGAAGCATGGTCTTGGGTAGTAGCAAGACAGATAAATCTCTGTATCCGATACTCCTTGACACAGGAGTATATCTTGGGAAACAGTATACATGCTCTGGAAGGATGGGCAGTGGCTACAGGCATCAAAGCCTATGATTTCATTAACAGCATGAAGAGTTGTTCTGGAGGAAATTTACAGTAACTGGGTGTTTCTACATAAAATGTAATACATCAACTAGACTTTTTTTTTTTTTTTTTTAAGTTGGAGTCTCATTCTGTCACCCAGACTGGAGTGCGGTGGCCGCTCCCGGCCACCGCAGCCTCGACCTGCTGGGCTCCGGCGATCCTTCCGCCTCAGCCTTCCAAGTAGCCAGAATTACAGGCATGCGCCACCATGCCCGGCTGATCTTTTTATTTATTGTAGAGATGAGGTCTCGCTGCCCAGGCGGGTCTCGAACCCGCGGGCTCAGGCAATCCACTCACCTCAGCCTCCCAAAGGCGCGGGATTACAGGCTGAGCCACCAAGCCCGGCTCTCAACTAGACATTTTACAGGCACTGTCATACTAAGGGTTAGTCACATTTTGACAGGCATTGTCATACTGAGGGTTAGTCAGAAGTTTCGTGGTAGATTAGCATATAAAATAAAATTACTCTTATCCTCATAAATACAAAGAAATACTATACAGCAATAAAATTAAGCTGATGTCTTGCACAGCAGAATAGATGAATCTTGTAATTACACAGTGAGTAAATATAACCAGGAACAATATATTATGTATTATATACAGTCCCAGTTTATATACAGCTCAAAACCAGGCAAATATAATATAGGGTTCTAGAAACTGGGATAATGATGACCTTTAGGAAAGTTGCAGGGTTAGTTATTATGTAAGGGCAAGAAAGCCCTCTTAGGTACTAGTAATAACTTTCTAGACCTTGACTTAGGTGGTGGCTATATAGCTATGCTTACTTAGATGCCAATCCATCAAGCTGCATGCTCCATAATTCACTTGATTTCCTAGATGCATGTTATACTTAAGTGACAAAATTAAGTGTATATATATTAAAAATTAAGTGTATATATATATATATATATGTATATCTCCACGCATACCAGCCACAATACTATTCATAGTAATTTTGAAAATCACTAATATTTATTGTTAGTAATTTTGAAAATAGCAACTGTTTAATGAGCATTTACTATGCATTAGCACTACTGCTATTTTACCTAGATTATCTCAGTTAATTTCTTCTATTCTTAATCATACAAAGTGAATATAAATATTCTGTTCATTTCTAGGTAGAGAAACTGAGTCTGAAGACAAATAAACCACTAGTTTATAATTATAAATCTAGCAGATGTTGGGGTTATTATTGAAATGTAGACTGCACTACTTGCATCCCTGGAGTTCATTCACTGGGCTGTGCTGGTTTCCACTGAAAGTTTTGGATATAGATGTCTATGATACACCAAGAGGAAAAAAATTGAGAAGCAAATGCATGAAATTACCCCAAAGCTAAAATAAACTAAGCATTAAGAAGCAATTGCCAAGCAAAGGGGTGTTAGTAACAACATTTTCCTTTTTACAAGAGTAAGAAGACTGTCTCCAGTTGGATCAGGTCATTAAGCTCAAACAAAAGTTCACTGAAGCAAAGGCACCCATTGTTTATCTCACAAAATAACTGGAAGGCTTTCCAGAGAGTGTGGAGCAAATGGTAAATTGCCTAGTGGAAATGTCAGCAGGACAGGACTGCACACCAGGGTCTGTTTCATGTGCAATTGACAACAGCTAAAAATAAATCGAACCCGGCAATGGCTCCCCATGTTCCTATAACCCCAGGGTGCTACTTTCATTTTAATAAATGATTGAACAAAGTGCTTAACTTCTTTCTGTTTTCAGGTAGATATTCAGGGACATAGGAAATGAATTAGTGAATATTTTTTTCTACCTTGGCTTCAAGAAAAGGGATGCCCTCAATAACCAGTACAAAAGGACTAAAAGACTGTGTGGGTCTATCATGAAGAGTACTGAAAACTTGAGTTATGTTATTATTAGAAGTGACATCTTGTCCTGTGCTATCCACCCTTCCTACTTTCCCTTAACAGACATAAGAGCAAGACTTCTGGCCAAGGAAAGGTATACAGACTGTCATCATAAAGTGAAATGAAATTAAACAGTGCCTATGAGAAGTGATTTTGTGATAGTGCCAAGTGGCCACGAATTGGAAGAGAAATGGGAATGAGAAGGTAATAAGTTAATGATGAAAAATAATATTATGCTAGTGAGAAGTTGAAATCAAAATAATAAACACTGAGTGTTTCTGGGTCCAAAAAGGAAAACGTTAAGAAAATAATTTTTTAAAAAAACTTTTGTTTTTAAATTTCTTACATAGAGAAAAGATCAAGATGGATGACTAGATGCAGATAGTGTGTGACTCCTCTACAGAAAAGAACCAGAATAGTGAGTAGATATTCACATTTCACACAGATTTTCTAGGAGAGAATGCTCAGATTAAACAGAAGCAACAGAAAGGACCAGAAATATACAAGGAGAAGATTTGAGGCAGCTCGACTCATCCAGGAACTAAGAGCCAACAGAAACTCCTGAATGCAAGAAAACAGCAGGAAAGAAACCCCTAAGCTCCAAAATAGGCTTTTACCATCATGACTATGCCAGAAACCTTCAACCCGCTAGGGCCTGACATACTGAGCTGTCTAAAGATTGCACAGAGACATTGCTCCTGACAGGGAGCCTACACAGAATCCCACAGGCATCTGAGCTTGGAGAAGCCATCTAATGGAAGCCATTTTAAAAGCTTAGATATTGAAGGTCTACAGACACAGCTGCATCCGTTGCTCTGCTTCAAGGAGGGAAAGGGAAGATCAGGCACTCCCACACATCCACAAGGAATACCTGCAACCCTGCTATAAGCTGTTGTTGAAACTGAAACACAAGTGAACTGCGCTCCCCACAGCTTTTTGTTCACATTGCTAACTCACTCAACCTCTGTGGTCCCAGCACCAAGGCACTATATTGAGGGTTTAACACTGGGCTGTGCCCCACACTCTGAGTTTGGGCTTACATGGCTACAGCCACTGCCCAGCCAAGGAGAAACAGAGATACCAGAGTATCCTATACAAATAGGACAATACCCACTGCCCCTCAGTGGGCTATTGTGAGACTGAGACATAAGCAGACTGCACACCTCACAGGTTTTTTTCCCCATTCCACTTGCCTGAGCAGTGTCCTGCTCTCTCTAGTCCAAGATCCAAGGAACCATTTTGAAATTTAATGGTGAGCTGTGCTCCTTTCCTGGTGTGAGTTCAGGCTGATGTGGCTGAAGCCACTGCTGGGTCAAGGAAGAGCAGGGAAGCCAACCTTTCTTATGCGTAACTAGAACAATACTGAATGCCTTGCTATGGGTTACTGTGAGATGGAGACTCAAACAAGCTCCATTCCCCACGGCTTCTTGTCTATGCTGTTCACCTGAGTGGGTTTCTCCCTTTTTGGTCACAAGCCCAGAGCTGGCATGATTTTGAGAGTTTAAAGCTGGATTGAGTCTTACCCTCAGGTTGAGTTTGAGGCAACATGGCTGCAGCTTTCATCTAACTGGGGAAAGGATAAGGGAAACCAAGTTCTCCTAAGAATAATTAGGGTGATACCCACTGCCCTGCTATGAGAGGCTTTGGGACTGGCGTCTACCCAAAACAACCAATGACAGCTTCCAGAAACACCAACATGGAATGCCTGGGTCCGCTGAGAGAACCATAATAGAGTATACCATAAACTTAGGTTAAGAGCATGCTATAACCCAATAAATATGTAATCGGCTTGTGCACAATAGCACAGCCATTTTAGTTTTCTGCTTTAAAACATAACCTGTAGCTGTTTAAAGTTTCAGTTATGGGAAAAACTGCAAAGCTCCAGTTCAAGCTTCAACCCCTTCCCTTGACCCACTTTCCCCTTAGCAACAACCAATCAGGTGCCAGGGGAAAATCACCTAAAGTTTCCAAATGTCTCTGCAACTTCCCCAGCTAGTGGGCCAAGGTCAGCCCAAGTCAAGCTAGCCAATCCTCCATGATTGAGCTGACCACCAGAGGTTACTACCCAATTAAATGGTAACAAGACTGGAAAGTCCCCCCAAACTCCTCCTCCCTTTGTGTGAAAACATAAAAGGTGTCTGCTTAAGGAAGTCAGGGCCTCTGGGTGTACTCCGCTGTGTCGGTTGTCGACAGAGGTCCAGGCTCGAGCTTGCAAATAAAGACCCTCTTGAACTTTCATCGGAATTGGCTCTTGGTGATCTCTCGGATTGAACATTCGGCCACTACATTTGGGGGCTCTCTCAGGATCCCAGAGACCCCCGAGACCCCAGTCCGGAGGGTTCTCAGGCCAGCATTCAGTAAGTCGCTCCCGGGTTAGTGCATCTGTGTCCTGTATCTCAGGTGGAGCTCCACACTTTGTTCTGAGGTCGGCATCAGGCTAGGCGGACGCGCTGGAAAGCCACCGGCCAGGGCTCGTGGGAGATGTCCCATGACCCCATCCGGAAGATGAGGTCTTCATCTGTGAGGAAGATCAGACTCGTCGACGATCTGTCTCTCCCCTATCATACTTTCAGATTTGTTTTTGCGGCTGCTACTGTCTGTCTCTTGTCATTTTCCCTTTCGTCTTGTTGGTTGTGTTTGTTGTAACGACAGTACTCACGAATGAGATGGGGCAGGCACAGACAACGCCGTTAACTCTCATGACTGATCACTTTTCAGAACTAAAGGAAAGGTTGTACAATTTGAGTGTTGAAATTCACAAAAAGAAATTCCGGGATTTGTGCGCCACTGAGTGGCCCGCCTTCAATGTAGGCTGGCCACGAGAAGGGACCTTTCTAACAAGTGTTCTCTTGCAGGTCAAGAGTGTCATCCTCCAAAGAGGCTCCCAGGGACACCCAGACCAACTACCTTATATGCTGGTCTGGCAAGATATAGTGGAATCCCTTCCCCCTTGGGTAAAACCCTACCTTCCTACCCTGTTAAAGGCATTAAAAGTGCTCACGTTGCAGGAGAAGGGGGTGGAAACTTCGGAGTTACCAGAGAGTGTGTCGTCACAGCCTTGGGAGAAGCAAAATCCCTTCCATAAGTCCCAAAGAACCCCTTTTACCCCGTTCTCCCTGATTCTAACTTGGAAGAAATAATTTTCTCCCCCCATACCAGTCAGCTCCCCCTAGACCTTCAGCCCCACCAGCGCTAAAACCCAAGCCGCAGCTGCCGCCTCCACCGCTGCTGCTGCCGCCACCATGGAGGCAGAGCGAGGAGCAGCAGGGGAGGGGAGGCAGGAAAGAGAAATGGATGGGCCAGCCATGGGGACTCGAGGGAGAGTCACCAGGGTGGCTGGTCCTGGAGTGGCCCCAGCCAACTCCACGATGATTTTGCCACTAAGAGTGGCTGGTCCCCCAGATGAGGCCGGGAACCAACCCATGCTTTATTGGCCGTTTTCCACTGGTGATCTATACAATTGGAAAATGCCAACTGCTACTTTCTCTGAGAATCCTAGAGGGCTGATTAACTTGCTGGATAGCATTCTCTTTACCCACCAGCCTATCTGGGATGATTGCCAGATGCTTCTACAGGCATTATTCACCACTGAAGAGAAAGAAAGAATCCAGATGGAGGCCCGTAAGCTGGTTCCGGGAGTTGATGGATAGCCCACCACCAACCCTGATCTTATAAATGAAGCCTTTCCCCTTTCCTGACCTGGATGGGATTTTAACACGGCAGAAGTAAGAAGAAACTCCGGGTCTACCACCAGGCTCTGATGGCAGGTCTCCGGGCAGCTGCTTGTAAGCCCACTAATTTGGCTAAGGTATATAACATAAGGCAGGACAGGAACGAGAGCCCAGCCACATTTTTGGAGCGTATTACGGAAGCCTTCCGTCAATACACCCCAATGGATCCAGAGGCACCAGAAACAGAAGCGGCTGTGATAATGGCGTTCGTTAATCAGGCAGCACCAGATATCAAAAGGAAGCTGCAGAAAGTAGAAAAATTAGGAAAGAAAAGTTTACAAGATCTGCTGGGGGTGGCTGAGAAAGCCTTTAACAATAGAGAGAGTCCAGAAGAATGCCAGGACAGGCGTAGCAAGCAGCAGACCAAGGGATTAGCCAAAATTCTCTTAGCCGCCACTACCCATGACCCCAAGGAAAAACAGAAGTGGCTGAAAAAATTGGCTTCTAAGTCAGGCAACAAACTGGGGAACCCTCAGCCGAACCACCCCAAGTTAGGGAAAAATCAGTGCTTCCACTGCAAGGAGGAAGGGCACTACATAAAGAACAGCCCTAAGCGCCCTCCTCGTCCTGAGGACAAAGTGACTGTAGTTGTAACTGAATAAGGAGGTCAGGGCTCAGAGTCCCCCCCTGAGCCCCAGGTAGCCTTGGAGGTAGGGGGGAAACCCGTGACTTTTCATGTGGATTCAGGAGCGGAGCGATCCATATTATTAAAACCACAAGGCCCTCTCTCAGACAAAATCTCATGGGTTCAAGGAGTTAACGAGATAAAACCGGCACACTGGACCACTAAAAGAACAGTGAATTTAAGCACTGTTACGGTCGCCCATGAGTTCTTAGTTCTTCCCGATTGCCCGTACCCTTTGTTTGGGAGAGATCTGTTGACCAAAGTGAAAGCAAATCTCAGCTTTCAGCCAGACGGGGTGACAGTAACAAATTCAGTTGGGTGCCCCCTGCAGATTCTAACTGTAAAATTAAAAGATAAATACAGGCTGTGTCAGGCCCCTGACCCGGAGATGGAATTGGACATTCAGGACTGGCTTCGGGAAATTCCCCTAGCCTGGGCAGAAACTGGAGGAATAGGGTTGGCTAAACACAGGCCAGCAGTGTTTGTGGAACTAAAGCCCGGAGTGGACCCAGCCCGGGTCCGGCAGTATCCAATCCCTGTGGCAGCATGAAATGGAATAACCCCCCACATACGGTAGCTGCTGGATGAGGGAATATTGCAGCCTTGTCAGTCTGCCTGAAACACACCCTTGCTGCCAGTGCGAAAGCCCAATTCAACCGACTACCGGCCTTTTCAGGACCTAAGGGAAGTAAACTGCAGGGTGATGAACCTACACCCCACGGTCCCTAACCCCTATACCCTCCTCACTGCCCTGGCCCCAGGCAAGGTTTGGTACACGGTATTAAATTTAAAAGATGCCTTTTTCAGCTTACCGTTGGCCCCACGGAGTCAGGACATCTTCACCTTCGAGTGGCTGGACCCGGAAAGAGGAATCAGTGGGCAACTCACCTTGACCCGGCTTCCCCAAGAATTCAAAAACTCTCCCACCATCTTCGATGAAGCCTTACATGAAGACCTGGGTAAGTTCCATAACACACAGCCCACCCTAACCCTGTTGCAGTACATGGATGATATTCTGCTAGCTGCAGAAAATCGGGACGCATGCTTGCAAGGCACCAGAGATTTGCTGCAAACACTAGGTGTTCTGGGCTATCAAGCCTTGGTCAAAAAGGCTCAGATCTGCAAAACTGAAGTAAGTTACCTAGGCTACAAACTGAAAGATGGGCAGAGATGGCTATCGAATGCCCAGAAGGAGACAGTACTGAGAATTCCACAACCACAGAATGTACAACAGGTACGTGAGTTCTTAGGATCAGCTGGCTTCTGCCGCCTATGAATTCCTGGGTTTGCTGAGCTCACCCGGACATTATATGAGGCCACCAAAAATAAGTCCGACCTCACATGGACGGAGGACATGAACAGATCTTTCGAAACTCTTAAACAAGTCCTGGTGTCAGCCCCAGCTTTGGGACTGCCAGATGTAACTAAACCCTTTTTCTTGTTTGTTAATGAGTCTAAGGGAATAACCAATGGAGTGCTGTTGCAGCAAATAGGGCCATGGAAGAGGCCAGTGGCATACCTGTCAAAGAAGTTAGACTCCATGGCTGCTGGGTGGCCCCCATGCCTACGGATCATCGCAGCAGTTGCCACTATGGTCAAGGACGCTGACAAAATCGCCATGGGAAAAGAACTACATGGCACCGCCCCGCATGCTGTGGAAGGAGTTCTAAAACAACCACCTGACAGATGGATAAGTAATGCCCAGCTAACTCATTATCAAAGTCTCCTTTTAAACCCAGCCAGAATCTTGTTTCAGGCTCCGGCTACTCTGAATCCAGCCACCCTGCTACCTGACCTGGACGGGGAAGGCCCCCTACACAACTGCCAGGACATCCTGGCTCAGGTCCACAGAATACAGGAAGACCTCCAGGACCGGTCCCTAACCAACACCAAAAAAACTTGGTACACAGACAGCAGCAGCTTCGTGCAGGGAGGAACCAGGTATGCTGGAGCAGCGGTGACTACAGCAACTGAGACCTTATGGGCAGCGCCACTTGCGGCCGGGACCTCGGCACAGCGAGCTGAGCTCATTGCCTTCACTAAGGCCCTAGTCATGGGAAAAGGGCAAAGACTAAATGTTTATACTGACAGCAGGTATGCTTTTGCAACTGCACACATTCATGGAGCATCTATAAGAAGGGGGGCTCTTAACTGCAGAAGGAAAGGCTATCAAAAATAAAACTGGAATCCTTGAGTTGTTACAGGCACTCTGGCTACCCAAAGCACTGGCCATAATACATTGTCCAGAACACCAGAAGGAGGACACACCAGTGGCACAGGAAAATCATCTGGCAGACGCTAAGGCCAAAAAGGCGGCCCTTTCTATGGACCATGTCCTAGTGACCACACTGCCAGACCCTGGAACCCCAGATCTGCCTGAAAGCCCGAATTATACAGAGGAGGATTTAAAATGGATAAATGGGCAGCCTGGAGTTATGTTCTCAAACGGCTGGTGGTGAATCCAACACTGGGATATGACCACCAGCAAATGGAATGTCATCCTACCAGAACAGTTGGGTCAGCAACTGCTTATAAAAATGCACGGAAGTACCCACATGGGAACCAGAAAAATGAAAAAATAATATGCCATGCAAACATGTTATGCTCAACAGTCGACAAATGATTGGACAAACTGTAAATCAATGTCAGGCTTGTCAGGTTGTCATCGCAACCAATCCCAAACAAAACCCGGGGACCAGACTTCAAGGAAACCGGCCAGAAGAGTACTGGGAAGTGGACTTCACTGAGGTGAAACCAGGAAAGTACGGATACAAGTACTTACTAGTGTTTATAAACACCTTTTCAGGGTGGATGGAGGCATTCCCCACCAAGAATGAAACCACACAGGTGGTGGCCAAGAAATTCTTGGAAGATCTGATGCCCAGGTATGGTTTCCCAGTCCAGATCGGGTCGGACAATAGCCCCAGCTTCATCTCTAAGGTAATGCAGGGAGTAGCTCAGCCCCTGGGAGCGGATTGGAAATTACATTGTGCATACAGGCCCCAGAGCTCAGGACAGGTAGAGAAAATAAATAGAACCCTAAAAGAGACCTTAACTAAATTAGTCCAGGAGACTGGCAGGGACTGGGCGACTGTCCTTCCCTTTGTGCTATATGGGGTGTGCAACTCACCCTATAAGCTAGGGTTTACTCCTTTTGAAATCATGTTTGGCGTGCCTCCACCAGTCATATCTAACCTAAGAACAGAACTATTAATAAACATAGATGATCAAAAACTCCTTTTTTCCCTCCAAACTCTGCAAAGGGTCCATGAGCACGTGTGGCCCAGACTGAAAGCCCTTTATAAGACCGGACCACCGCCGACTCCCCACAACTACCAACTGGGGGACTGGGTGTACGTCCAGCGACATCAACACGAGACTCTGCAGCCACGGTGGAAAGGACCATACGTCGTGATCCTGTCCACCCCCACTGCCTTGAAGGTGGAAGGTATCGCGTCTTGAATACACCACATCCACCTCAAACTTGCTGACACCCCTGCTGTGCTGAAAAACTACACACCCGAATGGAGCAGCTGACTGGATAAGGACAATCCTCTAAAGCTAAGACTGTGTCACACTTCTTCTCCTTCTGCTTCTTCATGACAGGGATGGAATCCCTTTGGGCAGTCCCTAATCCTCACCAACCTCTAAATTTAACATGGCAGTTGTTAACCCTCAGGTCAGGGATCAACAGAATAATTTTTCTTTTTTTTTCTTTTTTTTTTTTTTTTTTTAGTTGGAGTCTCACTCGGTCACCCAGACTGGAGTACAGTGGCCGCTCCTGGCCACCGCAGCCTCGCCTGCTGGGCTCCGGCGATCCTTCCGCCTCAGCCTTCCGAGTAGCCGGAATTACAGGCATGTGCTACCATGCCCGGCTGATTTTTTGATTTATTGTAGAGATGAGGTCTCGCTGCCCAGGCGGGTCTCGAACCCGCGGGCTCAGGCAATCCACTCACCTCAGCCTCCCAAAGGCGCGGGATTACAGGCTGAACCACCGAGCCCGGCTCAGAATAATTTTTCAAACTTCCAACCTCGCTACCCTCAACACTTGGTTCCCAACCCTCACTTGTGACCTAAAGGAAATGTACCAATACTCTGACTGGGCTGGTGCGGTAACCAAAGTAATTTCAAAACTAGGCTAGAACAAGCAGTATCAGTTTTATGTATGCCCCGGCCATGACCAGGACGAGACATGCGCAGACCCCGGCCAATATTATTGCCCAGCATGGGCCTGTGTCTCCACAGGCACCATACCTTGGGTCCCTACCAAAACCAATGACTTAATCACTATAAAAAGAAACCCCTCAGGTTATAAGAAGGGGCCCTGTCAGATTCAGGGTATGTTTGTGACACCCTCTCTCTCCTACTATAACCCACTCATGATAGACTTCACCCCGGCGGGGTGCTGAGTTACAGACTGGACAGTCAGGAAAACGTGGGGAATCAGGTTATATGATGACCCTAAAACAGGATGGCGTGATCTAGGAAGTCTTCATAATTAGATTAAAAGTCCAAACCCTCAGTGCCGTCCCAGGGCTCACCCGATCTAATTTTGGACACCATATACAGGGGTTCGCACCACCCACAGATAAGCCAACTACTGAATCAATTCTTAGACCTGAGCCAAGCAGTGCGCCCTCCACTACTGCCATCCACACCCCATGCCGTGGTAACACTGCAGCTATTTCCTCTATAGAGAAAACCTCTGTACTAAATGCATCCTCATACTTTCTCTGGAATGCCTCCTCCCACCCTCTCTGGGATATACTAAGCAATGTCTACCTGTTTCTCAATAGCACCAGGCCCGATCTCACCTGGTCCTGCTGGCTATGCTATAGTCCCCGGCTACCTTATTATGAAGGCACTGCAATCATAGGAAACTACACCACAAGCCTGAGTTCTGATGCTTGCCGGTGGGCCCTGAGCAGGGAAATAAACTTGACCCTACAGTCAATCTCTGGGAAAGGAACTTGCATGGGCAAGCTCCCTTCGGGGGTCTAGTCCTTATGTGCCCAGACTTTCCCTGTAGTCTCCAATGATTTTCACCTGCCCCCCGAGAACGGTGGATGTGTTCCACTGGCTTAACTCCGTGTTTTCATGGGCAGGTACTCACCCAGTCTGAGGGCTTTTGCATTTTGGTACAGTTACTCCCCAGAATACTGTACCACACTGAGAAGGACGTATTCCAGTTGCTGAAACAAGAAAGGTACCCCCAGGTTAAAAGGGAACTGGTCACTGCAATAACCCTGTCAGTGTTGCTAGGACTAGACCTTGCCGGAGCAGGGACAGATATCGCCTCCCTAGCCACTCAATCCCATCATTACAGTAGCCTTCGGGCTGCAATAAATTCTGACATAGAAAAAATAAAAACTTCTATTTCACACTTACAGGAATCCCTAACCTCTCTATCTGAAGTAGTTCTGCAAAACTGTAGAGGCTTAGACCTACTGTTCCTCCAGCAAGGTGGCCTCTGCGCCGCCCTGGGAGAGGAATGTTGTTTCTACACCGACCATTCAGGGATAGTAAAGAAATCCATGGCTAAGGTGCGAGAAGCTTTGGCTAAGCGCAAATTAGAGTGGGAGCAGAGACAGGGATGGTTTGAAAGTTGGTTTAACTACTCACCTTGGTTAACCACACTATTGTCTGCTTTAATAGGCCCCGTGATCATACTCTTGCTGTTGCTAACCTTCGGTCCATGTATTTTAAATAAGCTAATGACTTTTATAAAAGCTAAAATAAACACTGAGCAACTTATGGTTCTCAGACAACAATACCAACAGGTGCCCCTGGACGACTCAGCATGTTAAAGGAATCCAATATTAAATTCACTCTACCCTCATGAGAAGGGGGGAATGAGAGAACCATAATAGAGTATCCCATAAACTTAGGTTAAGAGCATGCTATAACCCAATAAATATGTAATCGGCTTATGCACAATAGCACAGTCATTTTAGTTTTCTGCTTTAAAACATAACCTGTAGCTGTTTAAAGTTTCAGTTATGGGAAAAACTGCAAAGCTCCAGTTCAAGCTTCAACCCCTTCCCTTGACCCACTTTCCCCTTAGCAACAACCAATCAGGTGCCAGGGGAAAATCACCTAAAGTTTCCAAATGTCTCTGCAACTTCCCCAGCTAGTGGGCCAAGGTCAGCCCGAGTCAAGCTAGCCAATCCTCCACGATTGAGCTGACCACCAGAGGTTACTACCCAATTAAATGGTAACAAGACTGGAAAATCCCCCCAAACTCCTCCTCCCTTCGTGTGAAAACATAAAAGGTGTCTGCTTAAGGAAGTCAGGGCCTCTGGGTGTACTCCGCTGTGTCGGTTGTCGACGGAGGTCCAGGCTCGAGCTTGCAAATAAAGACCCTCTTGAACTTTCATCGGAATTGGCTCTTGGTGATCTCTCGGATTGAACATTCGGCCACTACACCACTACCTCTATTGCTGTTACCCACAACACACCAGTTGCCCAGTGGCCTAAGAAAATGCCAATACACCCGACCTTTAATCCTATTTCTAGCTATTAAGGAAGACATTTGGAGGACCAATAATCAGCCTTCCAGGACTCACTAACACAGGAGCCATTTAAAGCTATCCTGAGGCCTAAAACAGGGACGTTCAACCCACTGCTGACACCACTAGGCCAAAAGCTTAGTTGGTCCCTACATAAACTTCACCACAACCTCTGCTAATAATTTACCTTAAGTCACTGAGGAAGTCACAGAGAGTTCTGACCCTGTATACTGCTCAAGAAGTTTTATAACTTTTCCTCTACTGTAAGCAGGCAAAATCAATGCCAAACTGTCTCAGTCAATTAACAATATATATACATCCTCGGACAAAAGGAATACTCTAGAAAAGCAATTAAATAAAATTGAAACAATCAACTGCTACAACATATGCATACGTATCAGTGTAAGGACACAGGAAATATGAACAACAGAAAAATATGATACCATAAAAGGACCACAGCAATTGTTCAGCAAAAATACCCCAATAAAAAATAATTCCTCAAAATGCCAGATAAAGAATTTAAAACATTGATTTTAAAGAAGTTCAATATGATGTAAAAGAAATGTGAGAAAAAGACAAAGCAATCAGAACATCAACTAAGTATATGAATAAGACATTTCCCAAGAAGACAGATTTTTTTTTTTAAATGGAGAAATTCTGGAACTTAAATTTTCATTGAAGAAAACACTGCATACATTCAGAAGCTTCAATAATAAATAGACCATACTAAGCAGCAGAAAATATTTTAGACATGAATTTTTAAATAATTCAGTCAGACAAAAATATTAGAAAAAGAATGAACAAAACTTCTGAAACATCTGGGACTACATAAAGCAACTGAGCTTACAAATTATCAGTATCCCTATAAGAGAAAAGAGATCAAAATGTTAATAAAACATATTTAAGAAAATAATCAGTGAAAATTTTTGTCTCTCAAGAGATTTTGACATCTAGATCCAAGAGTTAGTCATTCAAATCTTCAACAGTCTAAATATAGAAGAAACATATACCTCAATATAATTAAGGTTATATATAACAAATCCATGGCCGGCATCATTCTTAATGGGAAAAAGTTGAAGACATTTCCTCTAAGAACTCGAACAAGACAAGAATGCCAAATTTTATGGCTCTTGTTCAACTTAATACTAGACGTTCTTGCCACAGCAATCTGGCAAAAGAAAACTAAAACTAAAGTCACTTATATTGGAAAAGAGAAAGTCAAATTATCACTGTTCACTGATGATATGATCTTATATCAAGAAATCCTAAAGACTCCACAAAAAAACCCTTAGATTTAATAAACGTGTTCAGTAAAGTTTCAGGATACAAAATGATGTACAGAAATCAGTGGCATTTTGATACAACAATACTTATCTAGCTTAGGACCAATCAAGAAGCCAATATCATTACTAATAGTTACAAAACAAAGCAAATAAAAAACAAGGTGTTCAGGGATCTCTATAAGAACAACTTCAAAACAGTAATGACAAAAATTTGTAAATGAAACAAACAAATGGTAAAACATACTATCTCACAAATTGGAAGAATCAATATAGTTAAAATGAGCATACTGTCCAGAGCACTCTACATAGTTGATGCAAACCCTATCAAATTACTATCATTTTTCACATAATTAGAAAAACAATCCTGAAATTCATATGGAAACTAAAATGAGGAGCCTGAATAGACAAAGCAACCTTAAGCAAAAAGGATAAAGCTGGAAGTGTCATATTATCTGACTTTAAGTCGTACTACAAGACTATAGTAATTAAAACAGCATGGTATGCATGTAAAAATGGACATATGAACCAATGGAACAGAATAGAAAATTCAGAAATAATGCCACATACCTACAACCAAATGATCTTCAACAAAGTAAACAAAATATACTCTTGGGATGTGACATTGTTCAATAAATGGTTCTGAGGAAATAAAGATAACCACTTACAGAAGAATAAAACTAGACCCATACTTCTCACCTTATACAAAAATTAACTCAAGATAAACTAAAGACTTTAAAGTAAGACATAAAACTACAAAAATTATAGAAGAAAGCCTGAGAAAAACTTTCTAGACATCGACTTAGTCAAAGAATTTATGGCCAAGTCTTCAAAAACAAGTGCAACAAAATAAAAATAGAAAAATGGAACTGAATTAAAGTAGAAACCTTTCACACAGCAAAATGATCAACAAAGTACACAAACAACCTACAGAATGGAAACAATATTTACAAGCTATGCACTTGATACAGAGCTAATATCCAGAATCTACAAGAAACTCAACAAATCAACAAGAAAAAAATCAATCTCATTCAAATGTGGGCAAAGACATGAAGACACATTTTATTTTTTAAAAACAGACATACCAGCAGCCAACTAATAAATATATTTGTTTAAATTGGTCAGCATTACTAATCATTAGAGACATGCAAATTAAAACCCCCATGAAATTTCACTTTACACCAGCTAGAATACCTATCATTAAAAAGTCTAACAACAGATACTGGCAAGGACTTGGAGAAAAGGGAACACTTATACACTGTTGGTGGGAATATAAATTAGTACAACCTGCATGGAACAGTTTCTCAAACAGCTAAAAATAGAACTAACTCTTCAATCCAAAAATTTTACTTCTCAGTATCAAATTTACTTCTCAAAGGAAAATAAATCATTACATACAAACACATCTCTATATGTATGTTTCTTGCAGCACTTTCCACAATAACAGATATGGAATCAACTTGCATGTTCACCAGCAGAAGGCAGAATAAAGAAAATGTGGTACACACACACACACACACACACACACACACACACACACACACACACAATCATGGATACTGCTCATCCATAAAAAAAGAATGAAATCATGTCTTTTGCAGCAACATGGATGGGACTGGATGCCGTTATTCTAAGTATAACATCTCATAAATAGAAAGTCAAACACTGCATCTTATCACTTGTAAGTTGTGGCTAAAGAATGGGCACACATAAACATATAATGTAGACAAATGGCCATTGGAGACTACAAAAAGTGGGAAGGTGGTGTGGTGGTGTGGTGAAGGTTAAAAATTATCTATTAGGTGCAATATTTGCTATTCAGGTAATGAGTACATTAAAACCCAGAGGTCACCACTATGCAATATATGCATGTAAGAAATCTGCACTGGTACCCCCTAAATATTTAACACTTAAAAAATTAAAAAATACTACATTTTGTTTGCCCATTCATCAGCTGATGGAAATTTGAGCTGTTTCTACTTTTTAGCCATTATGTATAATACTGCTGTGAACATTTGTGTACAAGTTTTTGTGTGAACATGTGTTTTCAATTCTGTTGGTTATTGTATATGTGAGTGAAATTGCTGAATCACGTGGTTAACTCTACATGTAACTTTATTTAGCAATAGAAAGAAATGAAGTACTAACACATGCAACATCATGGAGAAACCTTGAAAATACTGCGCTGAGTGAAAGAAACTGGACACAAAAGACCACATATTGTATTATTCTGTTTATATAAAATGTCCAGAATAGACAAATACATACATAATTGATTGCCAGGAACTTGAGGGAGAGGGTAAAAGGGAACAATTGCTGATAGATACAGGGGTTTTCTTTTTGAGTCATTGAAAAGATCCTGAAATTAGATAGTGGTAATGGTTGCACAGCCTGTGAAAATAATAAAAATTACCAATTGCATACAAAATGTTGTCAAAATTTCTTAAAGATAAGGTCTAAGCTATTTATTTATTTGCATTTTCCTTCCTGCCATGCTTTGCACACTATTTTGTACTTTGCAACAACAAATTGAAACAATGCCTTATTACTTGTTAAACAATATTGGCTATAATTTACTCAAAGAAGTATAATTTTTTAACACAAAAATATAAAGAAACTAATCTCTTATCACAATTTTTATTTTAGAACAATATGTAAGAAGTAGAACTACAATCTGAGAGATACATACAGACCAGGGTGACCTCTGATGTATCTGTAAAACAAAGAAAAATGTTAGTGTTTATTGGGAAAAGAGAAGACTATACAAGTTGTTTTGAAGAAAAAAAAGTTTATTACTACTGGCAGTATCTTGCAAGAGCTGGTAAATTCTAATTGGTGAGTATCAGCAGTTGCTAAGTAGGATTTGTAATGTTGGAGCTATGGTAGGCCCTTGTAGTTTTAGATTGGGTTTGTGAGACAGATTTGGGGGCAGGGGGATTTTTTTTTTTAATTTTTTGCTTTAAAGATGTAGGGTACAATTCAGGGATAGGCATGCAAATGGTCATTGTACTGGTAAAGTTTGGTCCTCATTTTGGTCCACATGTTACCTGGTTTGAGATCAGGTAACCTTATTGATGAAGTGTATCCCCTCGCTCACTACCCTGGCAGTTTCCCACTACTGCCAATCCCTTTCTTATAGTATTATAATTGTTCAGGATCCACTTATGAGTGAGAACATGTGGTACTCAGTTCTTTGTTTCTATGATAGATCACTGAGTATTACAGACTCTAAATCCATTCAAGTTGCTGCGAAGTTCATAATTTTGTTCTTCTTTATGGTTGCATAATATTCCATTGTGTATACGTACCACATTTTTTAATCCAGTCTACTTTCAATGGGCAGCACAATTGGTTCCATGTTTTTGCTATTGTGAATAGTGCTGCAATAAACATGCATGGACAAGTATGTTTTTTGTAGAATGGTTTGAGTTCCTCTGGGTATATTCCAAGAAGGAGGATCACTGTGTAAGTGGCTAGTCATCCTTGTCCTGCTGGCTGTCTGACTACCTGTGTGACTAAGGTAGTAAGTGGCAGTTTGGAAAAATTTATTGTGATAGTTCCTGTTATCAGGCAAATCCTGCTAAGAGTTTTCCCTTCATGTCCTTCCCTGACTTTAATTTCTAGATTTAGAAACAAGTGACTCTATTTCAAACTTTACAACTTTCACAATATCAAAATCCATAAAAAACTTCAATTTCTTACTCTGCTAATAAGAACTATGCTACAATCTTTATGTGTACCTCCTTTATTAATATCCACAATAAGTTAGGTACTATTATTGCCCATGCTTTGTAAATAAGGAAAGAAAGTAACAGGGACATTAGATAAATTTTTGAGTTACATACTAGTAAAGGGCAAAACTGGGATTTGAGCTACTCTTTTTTATGCTGAAATCTTAGAGGGTTAGCAAATACATATAAAAGTAGTTTGTAGTTTCTTGCTCATTTTAGGAAAATGGGGGAGACTAATTAGCATAATATGTTTGTTGATGTCTTTAGAATGTATGTCTAGCCAACTGGCATTATAGAACCTGACCTAGTACCAGTGATATGTTTGGTAAAATGTAAATTATTCTTTTTTCTATACTATGGATAGAATAATCTCAGACAATCAGTATAAGCTCAAAGCAGCAGAAGAGTCACACATGACTAATTAATTTAATTTTTTTTTGTTTCTTATAGAATTCCCAATATAACTACAATGAATAAAATTCAGATAAACACAGCATTTTCAAGATTATTGCAAGATAATAAATAAACTTGCATTATATGTAATAACTTGGAAAACATAGATCCCAAGGACAAATACTGGGAAATTCAATTTTTGTTGAAAAATGAGTTCTCCTGTAACACTTTGTATATAAATTATGAGGACATTTGAGTAAAAAAATCATAGTGGTCTACTCACGAAAAAAGACCAACAATGCCAATAAAACATGGAAAACCAGATTTGGGATTTTTTAAATCATAAGAACCTACATAATAGACACTGTGCATGTGGGTGAGTCTCAGAGGTGTATGTAATGACTGAATATCTCAGGATTCTCTATTTTAATCCTTGAAGGGTAATGGTGACTAAGGATTCTTGAAGGTCCCAGAAGACAGTAGGGGTATAAAAGCAAGAATCAAAAATATAGCCTATCCAAGAAAGTAGGAGACAAATATTTTAAAATGGCAAAATCTGGAAAAAAAACTTGAATTAGAAATTATAGATTTTAATTCCAGCTACTAGCTGTATCTTTGGACCAATTGCTTGACTTCTCTGAGCTCCATTTTTTCTGAGGAAAATCGGAGTGTTCAATTGTGTAATTTCTATGACTCTTTCCATCTATTTCACACATCATTTTCTATGATCCTAAAAGTGGGTAGGACCAATGGCATACAATGCCCTAAAGGAGGAAAAGAGGTTGTAGAATATCCAATTGAATCAGAAAGAAATCTTCATAAAATTGTCTGGTTGCCAATGGTAACAATGAAATGGATGGTAACTTGTTATATCTAATTATACACATTTGGGAAAAAGCATTCAAATATACTAAGGAGCCGGGCTCAGTGGCTCAGCCTGTAATCCCGCGCCTTTGGGAGACTGAGGTGAGTGGATTGCCTGAGCCTGTGGATTCGAGACCCGCCTGGGCAACTTGGCAAGACATCATCTCTACAATAAATCAAAAAATTAGCCGGGCGTGATAGCGTGCACTTGTAGTTCCAGCTATTTGAAAGGGTGAGGCAGAAGGATCACCGGAGCCCAGCAGGTCAAGGCTGTGGTAGCTGGGAGTGGCCACTGCACTCCAGTCTGGGTGACAGTGAGACTCCAACTCAAAAAACAAAACAAACAAACAAAAAAACAAATATACTAGGGAACCAATCCATAGAGAAGTCAAGGTGAGACTACTGTCTAAGTCAGGATGTCAGCCCAGTAGTTGAAGGATACATATGACCACCATCTTAAAAAACTATAAGAAGCTCAACCAAGGAGGTAGAAATATGGGGTAGAAGGAAGTCAACTAGGGGATTAAGATAAGCACTTGGGGAATCTCAATAAAAATGAGATTTCATGTTTGCACATATAGAGTGGCGGGATGTGCTGCCATGGCCTAAAGCAGACCACTGGCTTAAAAGACAAATCTCTAAAACATTTTCTACCCAACTTTTTAAAGAGCTTTCCATGAACATAGAGCCTACTATACAGACTTCGGGGCTTCAAGAATGCTGAAACTTATCTCAATCTCTCAAAATGTAGTAGAACAGAGTCTGTCCTCTGAGCATAGCCCGACTTAAGGTCATGTTTTGGAAAATTTTGTGGTAAGTTCATATATGTTCTGTAAATTCTGTTTAAGAAAGCAGGAGACAGATCAACAAAATTGAGAAACAAAAATTTAGAAAATGCTAATTATTTTAAGTTCACTTAACCTTCAGCCATCTGAAGAATCAAATTATGTGGAACACATTATGATAGAGAAATGAGATATTACATGAATTATATCTTCCATGACATCAAGTGATTATTTTCTTAAAACATCACAAGGATACTGACAAATTTCTCTTGGCTTCTTCACTCACAAATGAATGTATGGTTGAAAGCTTACTTTGTACCTATTTGGGTGTATTCTACTTGGTATGCAACTATTTCTCTGCCTTCTGTGATAGTTATTTACAGGCTGTTGCATGCTGATTTTCATATGCTTTCTTCCTGCCTCAGACCAATGAAGCAATAAATAAGGAGGAAAAAAATAAAAGGTAAGCCTCTCTAAACAGCAGCAGAGCAGTGGTGCACGAAATAGAAAGCAACTCCCCGAAGGAACAAAGGCATTCATAGCAAATTTCACCCGCAAATGAGTAGTGTCATCCAGCTAATTATATGTAATTGTCCCCTATATTGAAACAATAAATAATGTGGGAGGCCAGTGCTGCTTGTTGGAAATTGCAACTCTACATAAATAGAAGGAATATAAGTGAGGAAAAACTGAAAATAGGTAGTACATAGTAAAATTGTTGTCATAGACACTTTATGGTACTGCCCACTGACCTAAAATTTTCTGAATGTAGGCACACTAGAAGTCAGAATGGAAGTTGTAGATTTTCCATATCTTAGAGTGACTCCAAGCATGCCACCTCGTCTAAGTAAACAGCCAAAACCACTGTTCATATTTTGGTCTTCTTAACCTAGCCACCTGGTCAAGGGTGACAAGATGTCAGAATTTCTTAGATATTTGAAAATATAAGAATGTTCTCTTATACCTGCACAGGCATGTTTATTGCAGCACTATTCACAACAGCAAAAACATGGAACCAACCCTGCTGCCCACCAAAAGTGGACTGGATAAAAAAAAATGTGGCACATATACACAATGGAGTATTACAAAGCCATAAAGAAGGACAAAATTATGGACTTTGCAACAACTTGGATGGATTTAGAGTTTATCAACTCAGTGATCTATCACAGAAACAAAGAACTGAATATTATATGTTCTCATTCATAAGTGGATCCTAAACATTTATCAGAATACTACAGGAGAGGGGTAGGAAATAGTGGGACCCTGTGGGGAGGTAGAGGGGGCACACAACATCACTAATGGCAATTGATCCTAAACTAGGGGAAGTTAGGACCAGTGGGAGGCCTAAACTTCACCTGCACATAGGACACTTACATACCTAATCCTGACTCGTACCCCACATCTTTAAAATAAAATAATTTTTTTTAAAAAAACAGAATTCCATCTTAAAACACAGTACAAAGTATCAGTGACCCTTGCCATTACCATCAGTGGGACCAGGATGTTTATCTGTAATACTACCACTCATGTGCTGAGGGAGTCTCTGTGATTTAGAACAAAAATTCCAAAAGAAATGCAAAGTCACTAGCTCAGTGTAATGGAGGCCAATGCTAATTATGGATACCCAACTCTCCTTCCTGTAACTCATCCAAAGCTGTTTGAGTCCACGTCTTTATACAAAAACCAGACAGCTCCTTGCCCATCCCACAATTTCAATTATGCATTGACATATCTTTCTCTGTTCATCTTGTAACAGTCTGTTTTTTCAAGGCAAAAGCCTAAGTTCTTTCTGCTCTCCTCTCATCCTACTAAAACAAGGCTAAAATCATAACCATATGATTTTATGATTTCATAGTCCATCAACTATCTTTATTCACAGCAGATAGAAGAGCGCATCCAGGATTCAGGTTTGGAGGGTCCTAGAAGTCTAGGCTCTCTGTTATTGTCAATACCATGCATGTATTCTCATGAATGTCTTAGCTAATCTCCAAATAGTACTTAACTAGATATATCTGTTTATCCATATGTGCATTTATTCATCCACTTATTTAGTTTCTCTTTCATTCTAAGAGTGTGCATTGAGCACCTAATATGCACTTGGGTCTGTGATAGGCCCTGGTGATACAAAGATGAATAAAACATACCATCTCTCCTCAAGGGGGCTTTGGACTAGAGGAAATAAATTGAAGTTTTTTTCTTAATAATTTAAGCCAGCTTAGAATAATTCAAAAATTGGAAGTGGGAGAAAGGAAACAATCAAAAAACATATAAACCAATTTACATGTATTCAATCAGCTTATAGTTGGCTGATGAAATGAGATAGCAAAAGAAAATGCAAGAGCATATGATAAAATGCTCAATTAAACCAAATCAGTGTGAACATGCATAATACAATGTGTATTTTCTGTTATCAGAAAAATTTTTATCAAATTTCCAGGTCCACATAAAACAGCTGTTGGCAGTGGGGGAGGGGATGAGATTGAAAGAGTGGGTGCAATGGCAGTCACATTCTGTAAGAGGAAATGTGAGACATTTACTTTCTCTCTTAGGTCATCTCTTGAATACATTTACCAGCCCTCCCTGGCCAGATATTTATATTCCACGTATGTCAGGGAGGTAAGGTTCCTGAGATTATCTCACCAAAAGCATATCAACATGATTTTGGCAAATACCCCAATGATATCAGCTCAAAATCTGGGCATACACTTCTCTTTGACAATAATGTCCTACTGTGTTATCAAATCAGCACCAGATAACATGCATTCTTCATTTCCAGATATACTCTATTCTTGGAATTATCATGATAATGTCTCATATCATTCCACAATTCTTATGCAGAAAGTAACGCACTCAAAGGAGGTTTGTTGATTTGTTTGCTTTGATGGGCTAGGAAATCAGCAGAAAAGAATGTGAAGTCTGTCAATGTAATTATGTTTTTTTTGTTGTTAATTCAGTGGGACTTTTGAAAAATGTAATAAGTTACTGTATATTTGACAAATGTTGGATGAATGCCTGCTATGAAAAAATAAGAGCCTGTGCAATGCATTGAGGAGAAGAACAGAGAATAAGAAGAGAAATATAAAGGTTAAACATGAGTGATAACACTGAAATGATTAATTATATGAATACATAGCCAGAAATCTGCTGGGGTAAATTCCTGGAGGGTCTCTCTTCAACAGTTACACCCTCACGTATGCAAAATGCTAGTATATGACAATCTGTCATTAAAAGTTTATTTCTTTGACAAATATTTAGTCATTCGATATTATGTAAGTGAGGATCTATACTGTAAATGTGACTAATTTTGAAGCCAGTGGTCTTTGGTTCAATATCATTTGTATTTATCCAGAATCTTCCATTTGAGAGCTCACCATAGAGTAAAAAAATGGATAATGAATCCAGAATAAAGAAGAGTGGTAATAGAAGCAAAATGCATTTAACAACAACAACAACAACAACAACAATAAAACAACAAAGGAAAGAAAACATAATCAGTAGGTATATACAAAGATCTTAGATTAGTTACATATAAGGGTACACACCATGCCATAGGAGCTGAAGTTTCTTTAGGAAATATTTCTATAGAAGATGGATTTGGAGTTTATATTAAAAGCCTGGGGAGACACAGAATGGTAGAAGGCAGTGCATGGGCTCTGCCTCATGGTGTTTTCCTTTGACATTATAAGCACCTTTAAAAATAGCCTGATGGACCCCAAGCCCCAGGAACTAGCTGTTCACAGCTAATTATCCAAAGACTTGAAGAAGCCACACTGTGCAAAGTCAATTCAGCTTTGCCTAGTACAGCCTGAAGCTACTTTAGTTAAAACTTAATCATGGTGTTTCTAATGAAAGGGGCAAAACAGAATAAAAATTGCAAGCCCAATTCAATATAAGTGAATAAAATGATGAGAGGTAAAGGCACTAAACAGCCAATAATTAAAATCACCAGTATTATTGTTTCTCTAGAAGCCCAAACTGCAAACAAGATTAATTGCTTTATATTCACCCCAAAGATGAAACTTTTCTGCTTGGAACTTAAGCTTACAACTTACTCAACCGGAAGTTACCTTTTGCTCGTCATGAAAGAACGTTACTTAAAAATTGAGCAGAAAGTAAATTAAATGTCCATTAAAATATTTGCAATGATTTTGTTCTTATAGAATTAAGACATTAAAAATACAATATAACATTAAGTGAACAAAATACATAAGAGTCAAAAACACTGACTTTGACCTCACCAAGTTTAATCCAGTCACTGTTTCAAGTGAATACTTATCCTGCCTACAGCAGAGACCAACACTGAGACCTCCCAGATGGCTCCTGTCCCCATTGGGACCTGCCAGTCACCTGGAAGCAGGTTGATTGTGGAAATCTTTCACCATGGCGGTGGCAGCAATGCCTTTTCATTATTAGAATAGAAATGTATTCTGGATACACATTTGCCTTCCTTGCTTACAATCCTCTGCCGGCTTGTATACTTAAACAACATTTTACTCACTATCATGGTATTCTTCTGACCTGGGAACTCAAATTAATAAAGACTCATGGCAATAGGTCTAAGTCTGTGATTAGCCCCGGAGACACAAATTCTGAGCCCACAGAAATTACTGGTGTTACCATGTATCTCATCACAGAAGAAGCAGGCCTAACACAGCAATGAAATGGTCTGCTGAAGATTCAGATACAATGTTCTTGGGGACCAAAGACACTGAAATGTTAGTGGTATATTATAGACTATGAGTTATGTGTTTTGAATAAGTAATCTATATATGATGCTATATTCTCCATAGCCATAACAAATAAGTAAAGGAATCTAAGGTAGAAGTGCATATGTGGGGGGGAGTGTTTCTCCTACTCTTACCTAATAATCCACTTGCAAATTTTCATTATCTTTTTTGGAAAGCTTAAAATTCATTGCTTAGACTCCCTTAACTCTTAAGGATGGAATGTTGCCTGCAGATACACCTGCAGTTCCTTTGAGTTGAAAGATGAGCCTGACATTTGACAACTCTGAATATCTCATGCCATTGTACCAACAGGGTTGTATTGGCTGGGGGATTGATCCTGCTTATCAAAAGGAAATTAAATTGGTACTATACTGTGTGGTCAGAAAAATCTGTGTCTGGAGCTCAGGGTATTCTCTAGGGTATTCTTAGTACTTCTGTGTCCCAATAATAAAAATTAATGGAAAACTGCAGCAATCCAATAAAAACAAATCCAAAAAAGATTTAGACACTTCAGGAATGATGGTTTGGCTTATTTGACTAGGTAAGGAACAGACAACTTGAGGTACTAAGAAAATGTGAAACTGATTTTTAAATGTTTTTTAAAAGAAGCTATAGTCTTACACTTAGCTATAGATATGATACGCATATGAAAAGGATAGCAACTCCACACATATACTCACTATAATTGATGTAAAATTGTGAAGAATGTCCCTTGTTGATTGAAATATGATATACTAGTTCTCCTTTTGCCCCAGCTTCTTTGCCTATTATTTTATATAAGAATAGTCATTTGGTGATAGTTATCATAATTTAATCTTTAGGTTAAAGAATATTCAAGTAATTTTATGATTCAACTATAAAGAAATTGATATAACTTTGTGACTTTGTTTCTACCATATTTATGGAGAAGATGAGAATCTCTCCATTTGTCCAATGATAAATATCCCATTAGGCAGAGGAAATAATTACAATCTGCCTGCAGAGTAAAATACTTATACGATAATATGTGAGTTTTGCTCAGCACACAAAAGGGTGGACTGTGCTGGTTTACTTGCTTATTACCATCTTTTGGGTTTAAATTCACCTTTCTTGACCCCTCTTTGTAAAAACAAGACAAGAATTCTGTAAACTCTGCAAACCAGGCACCCTTGCTAAACTGTCTTACTTTTAGACTAGAGGAGCATTGGAAGATAGAAATCGAAGGTTATGGGGGTGTTTATTTATTTATCAGTTTGTTTGTTTTGTTTGCTTTTCCTGTCTGTAAAGCTGCATCCCTGGTGGTTGACTCCAGACTCCAGTCTCTTTTGGTACTGCCATCACCAAACTCATTGTGCCTCCAAATGATACCTAAAAAAAGGAGACCATGGCCCCCTCTCAGAACCTGGTCACAAGTTTGTAGGGTTCTGTCTCATGTTTCTAAAACACCATCTGGAGACATGCAGCACTCCTACCCAGAGGTCTGAGCGCCATTCCAAGAAACACTCCTCTGAACACCCCAGCTAAGTGGAGCATGTATCTAGTAGAGAAAATGAGCAGTTAAAGAATGTTACCAAAATCATTCTTGAGACACACCATTTAATTGCCAGTGCAGAATTATCCAGATGTGCCATTCTTTGCAGAAGTCATATTGAAAAAGGCTCATGTTGAAATGGCAGAGCCATGAGGTTGAAATAACACAAATTGCCCAATCCCCACATAGGGATCAGTTGCTCCAGAGGCTTACCTGAGTGCATAGTGAAATCAGTGCTAATGAGATATAAACATGTGTATGTTGAACCACTGAGATTTTGGAGTTGTTTGTCAACACAGTATGATCTAGTCTCTCTTGATGAATATAGAAATCAGTACAATAAGAAACAGCATGCTACCATGCCAAATAATGCAATATGGGGTATTGGCACAGTGGACAGCAATAAAACTGAGAAGAAATTCTGTTTGGAAAGATGGTGATACATGTACTGTAAAGGAAAAACATAATGTTGCCTGTTGGAGGAACTTTGAGTTCCAGGGAAAGAGATTGGAAAATATGTTACTCATGTGTGTGTATTGCTATAATCGTTTGTTATATCAAATGGGAAATGTTAGCTAGAAGAGTATATGTTTTAGTTTCTTGGTACAGACAAGAGAAACCTTAAAGGAAACAATCTAGCCTCTAGGTAGCAAGTGTTTAGCATATATAAATGTCTAAGTGATAAAAACTGAGGCTACTAGGATGAATAAGATATGCCTTCTGCTGCAAGCTTTCAGCCAGATCTGTCTGTCCAGTTCCTTGCCCTTGAGTGCAACCAGTTTTCCTGAACACCATACCATGGCAAGAACGTTAATACCAGCCACAGACAAATGGAATTCCCCTCATAAATTTTACCAGGTACCACAAAGGTTACTCTATGCTGCCTACTTATGTGCTTCTAGTTTGGTTACTCCCCAATTCCTGAATATACACAATATACTGCTCTGTGAAACTGCGTCTGAGTACCTCATCTGGTGAATCACTAGACCATTCTCTCTGAGTTTTCAACATTGTTTCTCCACTTAGATCTCAACTAGATAGACTTCCTTACTTTGAATATCTTCCAGAGAATTCAGAGTTTTGAATAAGTAATACCTTCTACCAACTCTCCTAGCCTTCTGCTAAAAGAGATTTATTTTTTTTAAGAGTATGGTCATGCCTCTCACACAAATATAATAAGATCATGTGTCAAATATTTCATATGACTCACTAGTTAATGAGAGTATTAGTAAGATGCTACAAACTGCTCAAAGGAGGAATTGATTTACAGAAATTTGTATCGTCTACTGGAAAAAAATTATGTTGCATTTCTGTGAACAAGAATCATGTGCAAAGCCATAGGCAGAAAATATTTGCATTGCTATCAGTTTTCTACTAGTTAACTTACATCTTCACAGAGCTGTGAAATAACCAGAGATAGCTATAGATTCAGGCAACTCCTACATGGCCTTCTAGACAATCCCCAACATTCTTTTGAAAGGAGATCCAGTAATCTTATTTGCCCATTTCAAAGTCTCCCACGCCTCTTCCTGATACACCATTAATTAAACTCATCCCTGCCAAGTCACCTGTCCCACAGAGATTAAGTTTCAGAATATAGTGAAAGGAACTCACATACAAATAAATATTCAAATAACATCTACCTATAGAAGGAATTTTATATTCTACATGTAAACCTATTTTTGAGTGTATTGTATTCACTAGAACATTGCCAGGAAGCATTATTCTTTTCCATGACTGCCACCATTTTAAATCCAGTCTCTCAATTTGTTTTTTCTAACTCTACTTGTAATCTTGGTCAATGTTTATAGCTTTTCCCAGTAACTGTCAAGCAATGCACAGATACTTTCTTTCCACGGGTGATAAATTCTTATTTCAGATAACTTGAAGCCTCCAAATTTCATCCAACTTAAGTCTTCTTCCACTCTCCAGTTCAGACCTGATTTTGACTTGGACATCTGAAGGAAGAGAAGGGTATATGGTCAGTTTATTCTGTGTTCTGCCCCTTCTTCCATTATTTTTAATAGATGATGCTTTGGTTCCCCTGGGAAATAAAGGGAGGCGGGTATGCTTAACTAATAAGAATTGAAATCAGGTATTGGTGCCTTGTGGCATGGCATATTTCATTCTTCCACCCTGTAATGGGGTGTTGCCACTGTCAACTGGTTTCTTGTGATTTCTCCAGTTCTCGGTTTCCCAAGGCATACCTGTCTTGTGAAGGCAATCTAATACCTGGCTATTTTTCTAGGGAAGAGCCCCTCTCAAGAAACACTACCAGACACTTCTCTGATTGTCACATCTAACTTGGTGGAAACCAATGTAATGCTCAGAATTTCTTTCATGCCATTCTCAAGGCAAACCACTCTCTATTGTGTTTTTAGACATGATGATTGAACCACAGATTCCTACCTTTAAGCTTTCAGACAAAAGTAAGGTTCCAGTTTCTTCATCCTGCAAACTCAAGAGAATGCATGTCAAACATTTGCTTCTTTGGAGGAACTTCTTGTCTTGAAATGGCAAGAAAAAAAAGTAACTATAGTTGTTTTTGTTTTCCTGAAAACTATGGTAAAGGAATCTTTACTTTGCAATCTCTTAACCTCTGCAAAAGTAACATCAGCAAGGGTGCTTGATCCTAATACAAGTGAAGTGAAGTCCAATAGTAGGCCCAAAACGTCACCTGTACCTAAATCACTTATGTTCACAATCCTGACTTGTACTCCACAACTTTAAAATACAATAAAATTTTTTTTAAAAAGTAATAACAGAAAAAAATACATTCACTGTGTAGGGAAGAAGAAATATCCCCTTTAACAGATATCAATATATCAGAGAGCTCTGTACTTACATGTTTACCGCAGTTTTTTTTTCACAACAACCAAAATATAAAATCATTGTAAGTGTCTATCAATGAATGAATGGATATAGAAAACATGGTATCTATATATACAATGGAATATTATTCAGCCAGAAAAAAGAATGAAATCCTGTTATATGCAGAAACATGAACGGAACTGGAGATCATCATGCTAAGTGAAGTCAGTCAAGAACAGAAAGACACATGTTACATATTTTTACTCATATATGGGAGATAAAGCAGTGGATTTCATGATGGTAAAGAGTAGAAAGATGATTAACAGAGGCTGGGAAGGATAGAGAGAAGCGGAGAATGAAAAAAGGTTGATGAAAGGGTATAAATTTACACTTATATAGAAGAAATAAGTTATCTTATTCAACAGACCAGTAGGGTGACGTCGTTAACATTAATTGATTGTGCACTTCAAAATAGCTAAAAGATAATAATTCAAATGTTCCTAGTGTAAAGAAAATATAAAATTTAAGGTGATGTGTATCCTAATTACCCAGATTTGATTATCGGAATGTATTAAATTATCACATGCGCCCGAAAACATGTACATCTGTTATGGATCAATACAAAATAAATACATATTTATATATATTTAAAAGAAAACCATCTTAGGTTCATGACTGAAACCCCTACAATGAAAAGCAGATTAACAGGAAAAAAGCATACACATTTATTTAAATTCAATTTCATATGACATGGGAGCCTTTAGAAATAAAGATTCAAACAAGCAGGGAAACCTGTATATTTCTAGGCTAAGTTTGATGAAGTGGATAATTGTGGAGAAATATTACTGGGTGAAGGGAGGATAATCTAGTAGTAATAGACTGGAGTTGGGGGAAACGTTAGTAAGACCTGTTTGTTCAGATTCCTCTTTGTGTCTCTGTGTCTTTAGAGACAAGGTCATTCTTTTCTTCTGGTTATAGAATGGGCACATTTCCCATGAAGGTCTTATGACCCACTTCAGGAGAAGGTCAGAAAAATATATTTTAGGTTTTGTGGCCTGCCTCAGGGGAGAAGGAATAGAAAGAAAGAGTTACCTTCCTATTCTGCTATTTTCTCAAATACCAGGGAGCCATATTTTGGGGTAGTGTGTCCTGAACCCCATCTTCTGCATTTGCTTGTACAGTCAGGTTGTAGATGATGGACCAAAGCCAAAATAACTCGTTTGGACCAACTCCATTACATGTCCTAAATAGATGATTTAGCACCTTACACTGGGATGTAAGTGTTCCTTGCACCAATTACTTTGTTTTTGGCTGTCGGAGCCTTTGTTAAAACTCTTAAAACTACAATACAACAGAAATAGTTGCATCTAACATCTTTTTACATATATTACCTTAGAAGGAAGAATGGTGGTGGGTGTTAGGCAGCTATATTTGAACTTCATACAAGGTGAGATATTTTTAAGAATGAAAGCTCTCCAAATATGCCGTGGCCTTCACCATGAGGTGAAGAGTCTTCTATAACTTGAGGTGTTTAAGCAAAGACAAGATGATTGCTTAATTTAACGTTGTATCAAGCATTAGAATGTTGACTGAGCTGCCCTCCTATTCCTATATTTTATGGTTATTGGGGTCAGATGGTACTTTAGAGTGCATACAATCAACACTGTTTTATTTTATTTTATTTTTACAGATTTGGAAACAAAAGCCTTATAAAATGAAATATCAGCTAGCATACACTGTTCATCCAATCACTCACTCAAAATACTTTTTGAGAGCCTAGCATGTGTCCAGCACTATGCTAAGTACTAGGAAAATTAAGTTAAGAAGAAAGACATGATCCCTGTGTTCTGATAGTAGCAGAATGAGGAAAACAACCCAAAATCTCTAGTGTAATTCCCAGTCTACAACACTCTTTTGCCTACTTAAAGTTTCTCATTTGAAATGGATCATAAACCAAAATAATTTTTTCATAGATAATTTAAAATGACAAATTACTGGCAATTTAATGTAAATCACGTTAGCATCAGTAATTAATTCACATGTGTCACATTTTATATACTAAAATGTAATTGACTTATTATATGTTGTCACATTTCAAAGAGATGCCCAGGCCTGCACACACAGTTTCCTCTGCACACACAGTTTCCTCTGAGAGGCATCCCATCTTTACAAAAGTGTTCTTTCTTCCCATCCTGGGGAAAACAGAAGACACAGCAATATAAATTTAGACTGAATCTCTCAGGACACAGCATGCCTAAACCCTATGCACTTTTTATTCGACAAGTATTTAAATGCCTTTACAAGAAAGTCAGTTAGGAAGAGAGGACTGCCTGCAGAATTAAGAGCAAGAGTGTAGCTGTGCATTTTTCTTTCAGTTGGTTAACTGAAAATCAATTTCCTATTTTAAAAGCGGGTCCATCAAAGGCAAGTGTCCAATTTTAAGCTAAGCTCTACAATATGCTTTTCAATAAAATGTCTTTCTGCCTCTTCCCCTTTTCTCATTTCAATGTCCTGTTACATATTTCTGAAAGCATGGCTTTCATACTTAGTGTATGCTATGATTGTGCGAAATGAAAAGCTTTGAAAGGCCACAAAGAAAAGTATCACTTGCCTCAATCTCTGAGGAGAGGGCCCTTTGAATTAAGACTGAATCCACCTGTGAAGGCTGATTGAGCCTGAATTGGTAATGCCTTCTTGTTGTGGGTTTTCTCGTTTTATTTCCCTTTGCATTCTTTTTTTTTTTTTTTCCAGGATGTATTGTGGCCATTATCCAATTTTCATAGCAGCATGAGTGATTACTAAAATATTGTGAAAGAGAAGCTAAATTCTTAAAAAGAGATATTCATCGAAGGCTTACAGGAATAATACACCAATATTCCGTGCTGATTATTGGGATTCAAAGCTGAGCACTGGAGACATCCAGAGAATTTACCTTGCAAAGATTTTTATTTTTCTTTTCTTACATTCTTAGAGCTCTTGAGTTTTCATTTATTTTTGTGCTTTCACTGTTATTATTCTTTAGTTAGATCTATAATATGTTCTGGCAAAAGGGCATGACAAAGACACTCTCTTATTTAAATAAAAGCTCTTTTTTCAAAACCTTTATCTAGACCTTAACCTTGCAAAGTGTATTGTCCTTTGCCCTAAGAAAATGTAAAAGGAGGTTTTGAGCAACATGTGACATAGACAATCTGACAGTAGTAAGGCTGTAGTAAAATAGAAAAAGGCAATGCTGGAAACTGAGATGCTGTGAAGGAGCTAGGTGGACCATGATTACTGAAGTTCCCACAGCACTAACACTTGGGGTCATGTAAGCAACACAAAATTGCATCCAAGTTTCAGTAGAAGCTTACAGTTTGCCAGATATAGGTGCAGGCTGTGGGCAGAGAAAAGTGAATCAAATATACTTCCTTCCCTGTTCATAGCTATCAGATATTGTCACATGCTATAAAGAAGCAGATGTAAAATGCTGTAGGAAGAAATGGATATTAAAGCACTGTGTGAGACAACTCAAATGTCTCTCAATTATTAAATAGATAAGCAAAATATGGTATAGTTATACAAGGGGTTATCCATACAATTAGTATTATTTGGCAATGAAAAGGAATGAAGTACTGATGTGTACAACAGAATAAATACACTTCAAACACATGATGATAATAAAAGAAGCCAGACACAAAAGACCACATGTTGCCTGATTCCATTTATGTGAAATTCCCAGAAAAGGCAAATGTATGGGGAGAGAATGTAGATTAGTGGTTGTCAGGGGTTGAGATTGAAAATGGGAATTCACAATAAATAAACTCAGAGGATCTTACTTGAGTGATGAGAATATCCCCAAACTGGTTATTGTAATGGTTTATGGTATCTGGTAAGCTTACTAAAAGTCATTGGATTATATGCTCAATGTGGTCAGTTTCATAATGGGTACATTTTACTCCAATGAAGTTGATTTAAAATAAATACTACATGAGTTGAGTGGAAGATTAAACAGTTAGGTGAAGGAAAGACTTTTGAGACATAGCCTGTATTGCTTCCTAAGGCTGGGATAGCAAACTGCTCCAGACTTGGTGGCTTAAAACAACACAGATTTATTCTCTTGCAATTCTGGTAGCTAGAAATCTGAAATTAGTTTCACTGAGCTACAGTCAAGGTATCATCAGGGCTGATTTCTTCCTGAGGATCTCAGGGGAGAATCCATGTACTTGCTTTAGTCAGCTTCTGGGGTCTCCTGTCTACCATGGGCTGTGAATTTCTCTTCCATTTTCAAAATGCATTATTTTAGTCTCTGCTCTGTCCCTACATTGCCTTCTGTTCTGACTCTAGCTCCTTCCACAACCCTCTCAAAAGTACTCTTGTGATTACAATGAGCCCACCCTGATAATCTAGGACAATCTACTTCCTTATTTTTTTTTTTTTTTTAGTTGGAGTCTCACTCTATCACCCAGACTGGAGTGCAGTGGCCACTCCCAGCCACTGCAGCCTCGACCTGCTGGGCTCCTGCGATCCTTCCACCTCGGCCTTCCAAGTAGCTGGAACTACAGGCACGCGCTACCACACCGGCTAATTTTTGATTTATTGTAGAGATGAGGTCTTGCCAAGTTGCCCAGGTGGATCTCGAACCTGCGGGCTCAGGCAATCCACTCACCTCAGCCTCCCAAAGTCCTGGGATTACTAGCCCGGTCTACTTCCTTAATTTAATCATAACGGCAAAATCACTTTTGCCATATAATTAACATTTTCAGATTCCAGGGATTGGTATGTATAAGTATTTGGCGGAGGGGATGTTTTTCAGCCTGCTGAAAAGTCAACGTGATGGTTAATATTATGTCAACTTGACTGGGCCTGTAGGGTGTGCAGATATTTGGTCAAATATTATTTGGGGTGTATCTATGAGGCTGTTTCTAAATGAAATTGCTGGGACCCAGAACACACTACTCTTTGGTATCTTGAAGTGCTGACTGAGTACTTTGAACTGAAGGCAATTGAGAGGTCCTTGGAAGCAATTGGGAGGTCTCTCTTTCCCTGCTCTTCTTTTTCTCTTTCCCAATTCTCACCCACAAAGTCATAGAAACTAGAAATTATCCCACCCAAGGGAAGCCATCGACATAGAAAAGTCACTTTCTGACTTTTCCCCTTCTTTCTGTGTGAAGCGTGGTCCTAAAGGAATCCTCTGGCCTAACCTTACCTGAGAGTAGCTCATAAGACCCTCATTCCTCATTCTGCACTATACCTGGAGGTCAAGAAGGATCTGAACAAATAGGTTTTGCTGTGTCCTTCCTTCAGTTTGTTATTATTGGATCATTCCCTTTGTGTCAAATCATGCGTTTCTACTTCTTTCATCAGGCTTAAAGTAAAACCATGGTTTTCTCTAGGTTTTGGATCTTCCTTTCTGAATGCTCTCATGTCACATAAAACTTTGATTAAAAAATTATTATGCTTCTATCTGGTTAGTGTGTCCTTTTTGTTGAGTGGGATTTCACTCTTACCAGTCTGGAGGGCAGTGACAAGCTTATGACTCACAATAGCCTTGACCTTCTGGGCTCAGGGGATCCTTCTGCCTCAGCCTCCTGAGTAGCTCGGACTATAGACATGCTCCACCATACCCATCTAATTTTTTTAAATGTTCTGTACAGACCAGGTCTTGGAATATTGTCCAGGCTGGTCTGGGACTCCTGATCTCAAATAATCCTCCTACCTGGGCCTTCCAAAGTGCTGGAATTACAGGTGTGAGCCACTGTATGCAACCTCTTATTATTCTGTCTTTTGTTTTAGGGTTTTCAGACATGATTCTTGCAATAAGTAGGAGAAATGTGTTACTTCCCTCCCTACAAAATTGGTGAACTGAGTAAAGCAGATTGTACTCCCTGATGTAGGTGGACCTCATTCAACAAGATCAACAAGGTTGACCCTCCTCCAAGTATGAGAGAATTATCTCTGTTCTATAGTCTTGAAACTGTAGCATTGGTTTTTGTTGTTTTGTTTTTTGGGTTTTTTTTTTTTTGCTGTCTTTGAAGTCGCATAAAAACATCAGTTCTTCTTTTGTCTTGACCCTGCCAACCTTTGGACTATAGCTGCATCATGCCTCCCTGGTTCTCTATCTTTTGGACTCAGAGTGGAGCTAAACCCTTGACTCTTCTGGGTCTTCACCTTCCTAACTCATCCTGAAGATCTTGGGACTTGTTAACCTCCGTAATCATATGAACCAATTCCTTATGAACAGATAGATTTATTGTAAGGATCTTATTCTGTTTCTCTGGAAAACCCTGACTCATATAGCCAATATTCCAAAAATGGTGAATTTTGAATTGGATCTTGAAGGGTGAATGTTTTCCATTAGGAGAAGTGAGTAAGGTCATTCCAAGTAGAAGGAATGGTGTCAGGAAAGGAAAAGAGAGGTCTGTAGGTAATCTGTGGAAGTGTCATGGAGGTCAGTCCTCTGACTATTGTCTTTTCTTTCTCTACACTCATTTCCTGGGTTAGCTCATCTGATCTATGTCTCTTAATACTGTTTATACGATGTTGGCAGCGGTTTTATTATCACTCACATTTTTTTAAATCAACATCCCCAACCTTTCCCCGGAAATCCAAACTTATAAATTCAACAGCCTACCTGACCTCTCAAAAAACTCAATAACGTATTTCAACCAGAAGTATTTATTACACTCCTCTCCATCACCTGAGCTCCTTTCACAATATTTCCCTTCTGAATACATGTTGCCACCACTTATTTACATTCTTAGGCCAATTTCTGGTGTTATCTTTAAATCTTCTGTTTTTCTCATCAAATCCATCAGTAAGTCTTCTTGATTATGCCTTCAAAATACACATAAAACTTGACTACCCTACTTCTGCCACCCTTGTGTGAGCAATATCTATTTCTTCAAATATTTCAATAGCCTCAAACCTGGTGTCCATGTATCTACTCTTAATTATTGACATTTTAGTTTTCAAACAGCACGCAAAATGATTCTTTAAAACATAAGGCAGAGCATGTCATACATTTCTTCAAAACTCTTCCTGTGGTAGATTCCACAGTGGTCCCTAACAGTCTTGGCCCCTGATCATCTTCACACTTTTGCATGAATCTACTTCTAAGATGTACCAGGATTTAGTCTGAATGACAATAAAATATACCTGATGATATGTCACTTCTAAAATAAAGCTATGAAAGACTGTGGGTTCTGTCTCAGGCATCTCTCTCTCTCTCTCTCTCTCTCTGTCTCTCTCTCTCTCTCTCTCTCACACACACACACACACACACACACACACACACACACACATATACACACACGGTTCTTTATTGTTTTCACATTGCTCTTATTGGAAGAAGCCATGTCATGAAGAGCCATCCTATAGAGTGGCACACGTGCAAGGAATCAAAACCTCCTGTTAACTCAGTCAAGTCTTAAATGACTGCAACCTTAACCAACAGCTTGATCGTAAGCTCATGGGAAATGCTGGGCCAGAGCCATGTAGCTTACCTACCCATGATTCCCAACTCATAGAAACTATGAGATTAAAAAATAAAAATAATTGTGTTTTTAAACTGCTACATTTGGAGCAATTTATTATCAACAGTAAACCGCTAAAGTATGAAAAATAATGCCTCTAGATTGTCTACTTGGAAAATAAAATATTTTCAAAGGTGAGGTGTATTTGTTATCTAATGCTTTTCTATATCTAATGGTTGTTTGTTAATTTTGGAGAACCAGAAGTCACTCTTGAACTGTTGGTTGAAACAAACTCTATTTAGAAGAACACTATTTCAGGAATATTTAAAAAGCAGTCATGAACTAATTGTCTACTCATTTGGTTTGGTGGCTGAGTGCTCATAAATGAAACATATTGCTGAGAAGGGTGAGGCTGAATCGAGAAAAATAAGAGATCATTTTTATAATTAGTAGCAAGGCAAAAACAACAGTCTGTGGCCATTATTGATTCATTTATTTCTTCTTTCCACTAACAATGTGTTTGGAGCAACTATTCTGGAGCAGACACTGAGATCAAGTAGTTAGTTACTAAGGCATAATCCACATCCTTAAGGTAAAAAGTTACAAGAAGACAGGCAATTTCAAAAGATCACAATAAATACATGCACTAGTGAATTACTCAATACAAAGGCCAGTTTTCATTAGGGTCACAGAAATACAAGAACACCATTTGTTAAAATTGTGTAGTTGCTTTTTTCAACATAAGTAGCCCATAGTCATACTGTGAAAAAAACAGCACTCTGTTCGATTTCCCTGCACTTATTTTATGGTTCGATATCATTTTCATTTTGAATTACACGTGGCTGACTAGGGAGGGAACTGTTGTCTTCTTAGTGCTTGGGGCTTTCCTAAAATCTGGATTCAGAAATAAGTATGTGAAAAGAATGAGAACAGGCTGCATGGGAACATGTAGGGGATATGGGTAATCACTCTAAAGGGGCCAACGTTATGAGGTGAACATAAGTTATGTTATTCTAAGTAGCAGGAAGCAGCCAGTCAGGGATTTGTGGAAGGGCATTCTAGGCATGTGAAACATTGGCTAGCAAGAGAAACATGGGAATAGTCAGAAGCTTATAATATCTGGGCAGTAATAAAAGAGTAATAGCGATAGATGAAACCTGAGGATGCACAAGGGTCAGATAAATTATCAGGGATGTATAACAAGCTTTGAGAAAGCTGCATTTTATCCTAAAACCAGTGAAGAATCCTCTCAATAAGAAACACAATTAGATTTGTGTTTAGGGAAAATGACATTTGCTACACTGCACAAAAAAGTATTTGAGGGACAGAGAATGGGGGAAAACTACATTGCACTAATCTAGTGGACTCTAAATAATTGTTGTCTTGTCTAAAGTAGTAGCAGAAATGATGGAACAAAGGGGCAGATTTAAAATATATCATGTAGCTGTAAATGAGAGATGTTGGTAGTTTAGTATAAGTGAGGTGGGTGGGACAAGAATCACAGTGTTATCCATGTTCCTCATTCATGCAATGTGGAAGATATTTGCACTCATCCTTAGGATAGAGAATGCCATGGGAGTCATGGAATTGCATTATTCTATAGGCTCTCTAAGTTACCAATGTAAATAAAGTGAAAGCTGTCATCAGACATGTGTTTTTTAATGTGGGTTGTCCAGGTTCACAGAATTGTCTTAGCAGTTTACAATCTACATTGGGAGGACAGCAGGGATGACTGGGGAGGCACAATTGGGAGGCCATTGTATGACTTACAAGATGCTCACTGACCCCGCGTTCTCCGGAGAAGGTGACAAAAGGAACACCATAAAAGCAACCTCTGTCTGTTAAAACAAAAACAAAAACTTAAGACAAATTAAATCGAACAGAGTTTAATATAGCACAGAATGGTTTGTGAATCAGTCAGCCTTCCAAACCAGAGAGGCTCAGAGACTCCAGCCCAGCCACACAGCTGAAGATTTATGAACAGAGTAAAGGAAAGCGACATAGAGAAAACGGAAGCAAGGGACAGAAACAGTTGGATTGGTTATAAGTCAGCATTTTCCTTATTTGAACCCAGTTTAAACAGTTGACTGCCTCTGGCCACAACTAGGTTAGTCTGTTTGCACATCCAGGTAAATTATGTCTCAGTGTGTAAAGGGGTACAGGGAAACCTCTCAGCTAAAACCAGAATACACAAGGGGACAGCTTTGAGTTAAACTTAACTTAGAACTAGAATGCTACCAATTACCTTCACAAGTACCTACTTGTGGGTTACTTCAATACCCTACCTATTTGTGCCTTTCCAGGAGGTGAAGACTATTCAAAATTTATCATTCACTTACTCTATATTTTATATTTATGGTATTTCCATATATATCACTTGACAAGCTTTTATTGAAGCTTCTGAAACTAGTAACATACTATATGTCATCTTTCAAAAAGTGCTTTTGTTCTTTATTATAGATTTTATTTTTATCTATGAAGTTGTATATAGCTATAATTTATTCATTTTCTCAATGACACATTATTCTATTGGGTTAATATACCAAATTTTCTTTATCCACCCCCCAGAAGGTGCTTCTATTTTTTTTTGAGGGGGGGGTTGTTTTTATAAAAAATCTTTTTAAAAGCAGTATTTGACATTGCTCTGGAAAGTTCAAGAACAGGTAGTTATAAATTTACAAACAGGGTCCAGGGATATGCAAATACTCAACTTTGCAAGATGGTAAAAAAAAAAAAAAAATTCCACAGTAGTCACACCAATTTTTAAGCCCACCAGCATAGTGCAAGAGTTCCCATCCTTGCCAGTTCTTCTTTGAGATTTCCTGGCACCTATGAGCAACCACCAGCTCACTTACGTAAGCCTGGGTACTTGCAGCTACTTCTTGCAGGCGGCGAAGATTGCTGGCTCACATCCACTCTGGTTCACCTCAAACTGTGCCTTATGTTGTAGTTGCTGCCACTGTTGTGGAATCTGGCAGCCCCAGGAAGTGCCCAGAAAAGTCAAGTAGCACATCAGTACGTACAGAGAATTAAGCCACCAGGAATAATCTGACCAATGAGAAACAAAAGAGAAGAAGGAACCTGCAGAAAAAGTTTTATTTCCTCCCAACTCCAAAGATTGTTCTAGAAAATTAAATATGCTTAGTCAATCCAATGCATTCATTAAGCCTCTGTAAATTCACTCCCGTTACCACATATTAGCTGTGGTTTTCAATATTATTATTTTTTTATGAATAAGTTGTTCCTCCTTGCCACACTTTTGTTTTTCCTTCACATTTGTTCCTCAGATATTATACTCACTAATGAAGCACTAGCACATCAACTCAGGATAAACATTGGATTAGGTAATCTTATTCTTCTTTAGTGTCTTATTCTTGGATTTTGCTTTTTCATATAACTTTTACCAATAGCTTACTCTCAAAACATGATTTGTTTTTATCAGAATTACATAAAATTTATAAGCAACATGAGGGGGAAGGACTACTGCAATCTTATAAATGCATTTCTATTCATGATCATGATATATTTCTCCATTTCTTTAGGTCTTTTTAAAGGTTTTTCAGAAAATATACTGCAAAAAAATTATTTTAGTGATTTTTAGTCACTTTAATTGCTTTTGTCATTGTTTAGTCTATTCTTCATAAAATACATTTTCTATATATTTGTTATTTATAGAAATGCATTTGATTTTGCATATTGACCTAATATTCAGGCACCATTGTAAACGATTTATTATTTATACTTTTGTTCTATATTTTCATATGCAGCCAATTTATCCTCCACAAATGATGACAGCAAAATTCATTGGTAAAACTCAGCTGGACATAGCGTTTTCTTTTTTAAAAAAGTTTTAAAACAAAGTTTATTTGAGTAAAAAGAGAGGAAAGAAAGGAAGACATGCTAAAGCTGACATGGATGAGAGAAACCACCAGTATTTTATTTATAAAAAGATTTTTTACTATTAATAAATATTTCTGATAGTTATAGAAATATTTAGAAATATGTTTCTTCTTGATTTAAATTGAATGTGTTATATTGGACTAGGAATTTGACTAACTAATTTAAATTTTGTAATTTATTGGTTCCTGGAGAGACATATCTAGATCTCTAGATAAGACAATATTAAGAAGAAAAATCTGGAAATATACTGCACATCCTAGCAAAACTTCAAGACAATCTTTTGTCATTTTTAATCACATTAATTTGTAAGTAATTGTTACCTTGTTCATTCAATTCACATATACCAGGCATTATATGTATTGCAACATGATACAGCCATAGATCCAACCTTAAGAAGCTTACACTTTAGCCTCCAAAATAAAAAAATGTAACTTGAGTAACTAAAATTCAAAGTAGAAGCTGCTCTATGACCACAGAATAGTAGAGAGATAATGCTATGGGCATCTAGAGGAAAGATAGAGAACTATCAGATGAGGGGGTTGGGAAGACATCAGAAATTCTTTGAAATTAATTTCCTGCAGTAGTCACATAGCCCAGGTTCAACAGTTTCACTAGCATCACATCTAGATTGTGATAAACATTCCTGGACAAGACAGCAACAACCCTGCCACAGAAATGAAGCTCTCTTGCCTTTCTGGGGTGGGAAGGAGCAAGGAATGGACTGGCCACAAATGCAGCCAAGCATCTTCTATACAAAGAGCAGGCTTTCGCCAAGTGTGAGCAAGGTTGTTTGGAGCATTTTAATTAAAGGATTAGCAATAAAAATACAATTTATCTTCAGAATCCCAAAATATCTCATTGATACTTAGAGATTAGTTATTTTGAGTAAAGGCATAAAGATAGCAAATCATAAAGTGAACACGATATTATTTAAATATCTATTAACTATTAATTTGTTCCTATGTTACAGGGACACTGCTGGATATTTTATAAACACTATTATATTTATACAGAAAATGGATATATATTATCTCAGCCATGGATTTCAGTTCCCAGTCTGAATTCTGGAGAAACGTAGTTATAAAAAATGCAAAATTTTTGCAGAAATATAGTGAAATCAGGTGAGCACCTAACCTTTGGAAAAGAAGAGGGAGATATATTCTTATATTCTTAGACTTGACAGTCTAATTTGGAGTCATATGGCAAAAAAGCTTACAATAAGATGGTGAAGATGGTGTTATCACTGTGTAACCAGTGTCAGGTCTAACAACTCCAGAAAGGACCTGGCAAGAAAGCTGGAGAAGACACCCCAGAACATAGACAGAAATCAAGGGAGTCTAGAGATAGAAACTACAGCAGAAACTACCCAATAGGAACTATAAGGAAGGACCTCTCTTATTGGCATCTGTGCCCCTTTGCTCTGGATAACACTCCTGCTGCCACTGGACACTATGCAGCAAATTAATCCTCTAGATGTCCACAGAACTATCTTTTTGGAACTTACTGAAGATGCAAAGTCCTAGATAAGAGCCTGACTCTGAGCCATGCCTGGTTGTAGCCAGGAGTGTGGAAAGAGAGAACTTTTTGTTCTTCGGCTCTCCGGTAGGAAGCAGTTTTCTACCTCCCACATGGCCTCTCAGAATTAGATACTCTGCCCAAATTAGGCAAGAATTCAGATGCCCATGGGCATGCAACCGGATGTAATTTCAAGGTGACTTAGCTAATGAGTGGAACTGTTAGTTTTCAGGCTCAGATCTTTCTGAATTAAAACTCTATAATCTTTACTCCATATGGAACTGACTCAGTGGTGATAAATTCTGCAGAAAAGCGTAGTTATAGAAAGTGCAAAATGTTGGCAGAAACATAGTCAGGGCAGGTCTGCTGGTAAGCATCTGCCCCACGAAAAAGAATGCTGAGTCAATACAAAGGGGGAGATATGTTCTTATATCCTTAGATTTTACAGTCTAATTAGGAGTCATGCAACAAAAAAACTTGCTGACAACATGGTGTTATCACTATGTAGCAAGGGTCAGGTCTGACAAGAACTATGGACATTTAAGATAGGGAGATTACATTGGTAGGGAACTGAAATGTTTCAGAAATGAAGTGGCTGAGATTTAGATACGCAGGGGAAATTTCAGGCAAAAGAGGCTATGTTTATGCAAAAAATATGTAGATAAAAATCTATTAGACTGTAATGCATAAGAACTTTCTGGATTTAGTTCATGACATCATGAAGTTAAAATGAGAATTGGTCATTGTAGTCACTGGATTTTAGCTGTAAACCAAAATCCAATCATCAGAATAATGGGGGATTTTGGGGGAGTCAGAGAGTCAAAGAGTAACTGTGAGCGCTTTCAGTTTAAAGGAATCTATTTTCTGGAGGAAAGGGCAAAGACTGAATAGCAGGTCCACAGTGATTAGCAAGTAAGTATGGAGCCAGTGGGAAGGAAGCAGGTGCCTTAGGCTATTATGTGCTCTCAAGGAGGTTATTGACCCAGAGATAGGCTGCTGGATAATCAAGAGCACGGAGGGCTTTTGGGGAAAGTCAGCTGTGAGAGTTCTGAAATATAAACAAACTCAGACTCGGTGTTTTGTAGCTTCAGGATAGAGTTCCATTACACTGACTTTGACCTTATGAGAACATGGTCAGTGGCCTTGGAGCAAAAATAATGCTCCCTTCTGAAGTGAAGCCAAGAATAATGTTTCAATGAAGAATTATGAAGCAAATTTGACACCAAGGCTGCATCCTGGAGATGTGTCATGCAGTCCTATTTACATCAAGTAGTTAGTCACCTCAAAGAGAAACTCTCTAGATGGACCAGGGATAGAGGCTTGAGACTCAAGACCCCAATATCATCAAAGTGGGAAGCATTCACTCCTTTCTAATTAACTTTTTAACATGAATATTCTTACTTGTGGGGAGTCCTTTGCTAGTGAATCAAATAATGACAACCAAATCAGAATATGTTAAGAGAACTATAAATTATAATACATTTCAGAGATTATTAATTTTTCATTCAGCCTTCACATATACACTCTTCTTGTGCCTTGTATCTAGTTCCTGCCCCTACCACACACCAGTAGTATGTGTGCAAGCATGCCCACGTATATGCACACACACACACACACACACACACACACACACACACACACACACACTCCTTTCATCTCTCTCCTTATAACGTTCTCTCCGTGTACCCTCCCAATCCTGGTTTCTTTCCAGTTTTAAATGGGAGACTTAAATGTCACCTTCCGAGATCCATCTAGCTCCTGGAGGTTAGTTGTCTGTATCACAGCATCCTGTTTATTTTTCTTAAAATACTCATCAAACACTGATATTTATTTACTTACCTCCTTGTTTATTTCCTGCCTGTCCTTCTAGACTGTCCCTCCAAGAGACAAGTGATCGTGTCTCCTTTATTTATAGAAAACATACAATAAGTATTTGTTGGATGATCAAACGAATGAGAAGTTGACGCATTTCTTGCAATTTTCTTCTGAGTCACTGGCCATTAAACAGCTGTTAGTAGATCATATGCACTGAAGGAAAGGTAGACCCAAAGGGACATTAGAGATCTGGATTTGTGTGGGCTATTTAATCTGGCTTTCTTCTCCTTTTCAAGAAAACAGAATCTCACTCACATGGAAATGAGCATCAGAACTTTTTTATCTACTTGTTTGTTTTTGCTATGTATGTGAGTGCTGCTATCTCAAGAGGGTCTCCATATTCCAGGTTCACAGAGAACACTGCTTTAGATACATATGTGATTGGTATTATTTACTGCATAGATATTAAAATGATTAGATGATTATGTGAACGGATATAGAATTATGAGTGATATAATGCATAGAATCGGGATTGTCTTTAGGCTATGAGTAAAACAGCCAAAATGCAAACATGAAGATGATTCTTGCTTGGAATCTGCAGGCTCTAATTAATATTTATTAGGTAGGGAGTAGTGTCTCTGGCTGGGAATTTAAATTAACGAGCAGATGGCTTCTCTAATGTTGAAAGTGTAGGTTGGAATTTTTTTAGCCCAGTTAGCATCAGTCAGTTCCATAGCTCCATACTCTACTTGCACTGCACACACGAAATTGAGATATTCTGGTTACAAGTCATACCTGGAGAGGCAGATGGTTTAGGGCAAAGTTACCCTGTTTCTGGGAAAGACAACTCACAATGCTTCATCACAGCCTGGAGACAGTTGCTTGTTGGTTGTTATACTGACATGAAGAAAAATCAATGCTATAAAAATGGATTTGTGGGCACCACCATCTCATGCTGTGTGATAAAATAATTGTGTTAGGTTAAAAAACCTTCAATATGTTTCAGTGTGTTCATTAAAATCTCTCAGGAAATCTAATGCATTTTACTCCATTCTCAATCTAGGAAAAAATGTCTGATTGTTTTCTGAAGTCTTTTAGAGAGCAGCATAAATTGTACCTCTATTTTGATTGTGTTATGCACATAAAATGCCTTGCACACAACACATGCAATGTAGTAAACTTCCAATAAATGTTAATTTCTTTCCTTCCCATAATACTTGAAAGTTACAATTTGCTCATAAATTTTTAATAGTTATGTATGAAGTACTCATTATATTTCAATGTATGAGTGTTTTGCAGGCACTATCTTGGTTAACCCTCACCCTCACCCTGTAAGGTAGAGACTATAATTATCCTTAGTTTTTAGTTTGGAGAAGTGACTTATTCAAGGTCACAGCTAGCAACTCAAGTCTGTGTTCTTCCAAACTCCATGCTATAGATTAGTGGTCCCCAAACTTTTGGCATCGAGGACTGGTTTTTTGGAAGACAATTTTTTCATGGACTGTTCAGAGGGAGGATGTGTAGTCACTTCTCACTTTTAATCACTGCCTCAGCTCCACCTTAGATCATCAGGCATTAGATTCACATAAGGAGCACTCAACCTAGATCCCTCACATTTGCAGTTCACAGCAGGGTCGGCACACCTCTGAGAATCTAAAACCACTGCTGATTTAACAGAAGATGGAGCTCTGCTCAAAAGCCACTCATCTTCTGCTGTGCAGTCCGATTCTAACAGGCCGGGGACTGATGCTGGTCCGCGGTCCAGGAGTTGGGTACCCCTGCTATAGATATCTGACTACTTAACTCAATATGTTCATCACTTCAAAAGGATTGGTACACTTAGAGCTTTGATGAGAAGCATTCTTTTAGAATTTATATGTTTGTGTAAAGTGCCTTATGTGTTTAGATAGTGGTGAACTCCAAAAGAATAAGAACTGTTTTATATTTATGTCTTCACATCTTCTTCAGTACCTGAGATGTAGTCCATGCTGGATAGATGCTTGGTGAGTTAGTGAGTAAATGATTACAGAATCAATACCATCGCAAAATACTAAGCACTGCTTGTGAGGTTCTCAGTATCTCTTGGAAGTGGTCAGGCTGAAGCTGGGTAATCACTTGTCATGGATGACCTTAGAAAGAATCATTTTTAATTATTTTGAATCATGGGAGAAATTGTCTTGTAGATTATTACTTCAATGGCTCATACAAATTCAATAATTTTTAATTTTATTCTACAAGTCTCATGGAGTACAGAATCTTATATAACTTAACCTGAAGCTTGTTTTACTTGTCCTAGAATGTATAAACTAGAATCTAGGAGAAAAGAAAGAAAGCTCTATGTTATTGTCCATTTCCACACTCAAACTTGAGGGATTCTTATTGTTCTGAAAGCCTTGTTCCAATAATGTATAACTCCTTCAATGTCCTAAGAGGTGACACTTTCACAGCTTTGTCTCTGACTAAATTACAAAGAACAATTACATTGGGATAATTTCAGATTACTTGGGAAAAAAAGGTAGATTTTTTTTTGGAGTCCCATTCCAGAACTGCTGAGGCAAATTCTTTTGTTGGGATCACCCCACCAGAAGTCACTTTTTATCCTGCTTTTATATGGTTGGGCTTATCACTACAGTCTTAAAAGTGCTGTACCCAGATTATTCAGAGGCAAGAATAAAAACTCAGGCCACAAGATTTACACAGCCACACATATATACTAATGTCTGTTTCATAGTTCTCTGGAGAATCAGAACCAAGAAGCTCCATCTTGTGTGTGTGTGTGTGTGTGTGTGTGTGTGTGTGTGTGTGTGTGTGTGTAGAGAGAGAGAGAGAGAGACAGAGAAAGATAAACATAGAGACAGAGGGAGAGAAGATAAACAGACAGAGGGAGAGAGAAATAGAGAGGGAGAGAGAACTATAGGAGGAGATTTTAAGAAACTAACACACAAAATTATGGGAGCTGTGAAGTCCATCATCTGTAGGGCAGACCAGCAGGCTGGAGAACCAGGAAAAAGATGTTGTATCTCAAATTTGAAGGCACTTTGGAAACAGAATTCCCTCTGTGTCATGAAACCCCAGTCTTTTACTTTTAGAGCCTTCAATGAATTGGATGAGGCCCACTCAACATTAAGGAAGGTAATCTGCTTTGCTCAAAGTCTAATAACATCTAAAAATGCTAATTTAAATGCTAATAACATCTAAAAATATCTTCACATTGACATTTTGACTAATGTTTGATAAAATATCTGAGTACCATGGCCTAGTCAAGCTGACCCATAAAATTATCAATCACACCCAGCAATAGCACAAAAGAAAACTCATAGGGTTTTGTTCATAATTAGGGCCCCCCCAAAATAAGTGATTCTAAACAGAGAACCCACAGACTCACAGTTTTATACATATACTTTAAGCACAGAAGAAGGTCAGAGGTTGAATTAATGTAGCTCCAACAATAGTGGAAAACAGATGAATTGAAAATATATATATATATATAGTGAATTTTCTGATTATTTTTAATTGTGTGTGTGTGAGTGTATGTGTGTGTGTGTGTGGAGAGAGAGAGAGAAAGAGAGAGAGAGAGAGATTTGGATATTTATTATTTCAGGTCATTACATTCAAGTTTTTTGATCCCCAACCAAAAAAGGATGAGAAAAAAGAAAAAGAAACACAGGCAATGGTGAGGGGTGGATAACCTGTTTCTCTGATCAGTGTCAAACTCAGGAGGAGCTGAACTTGTTTCCCAATTCATCTGACCACAAAGTGAGGTTTTTTTCCTGCTCCCAATCCTGACCAGTCACAATTGTTGATGAGCCAGAACTCCATGAGAATGAGAAATATTCTAGGCAAGTGCCTTACTACTGATGATGAAGCCAGAAACCTCATTTCTCTGACTCACTGAAAGAGAGACGTGGCCACTACTCTCCCAGGCCATAACGTTTCCATACTGGCTGCCAAAAGACCTGCCAGAAAGCACCATTCCGGAACTCAACCTCCCTGCAGTGACTCTTTTTGCTCATAAGGGCTACATGATCCATATTGTTCTGGAACTTTTATTCTGAAATTTATTTGGTGGAATAAATTAACAGGCATTAAGATTCTATTTCCTATAACACATGAAATTCTTCTTAATTGGCCCTTAGTTGAAAGCTCTCAAATCGGATTTCCTTTCCTTTCAAAGGGCAAAATGGGAATTGTTAAAGTGTGCACATGCAATTTCTCATTAATACTGTGCTTCTAATTTGACATATACACCAACTTCATCCATTGCAATAATTTTCCAAAAGAATCTGCAGGAATTTTCATGTCTGGTGATTATTTCATGGGATATGATTTCACCCAGAGTGTTCCCATGGGAGTGTTTTAGAACAGAGCCCGGCTATATATGCAGGAGATGTTCAACCTCATGGAATTAGAAATTTGGCTTAATTTCTGTTGGTTTTATCATGTGGCTCTCATGGGTACTCATGCACGTTATAAAAGCTTTTGTTTTTACCCAACTTTCTCTTGGGTTTTTGCATCTATGTCTGGAAATGAGCCCCAGGTGCAGAATACAATATCAAGGATGAGTGACCCTGAACTCACAAGTGAAAAAAATTACAAATATTTGCCTCCAGGATACCACAGAGACTGCTGTCTTTATAACTTGTTTCCTTCGTGAACTCTTTTTTTTTCTGTCAGTTTGACCTGAAATTAGTAAACTTGATAGATGATAGATAGATAGATGATAGAGAGATGTGATAGTTAAATGACAAGTGGATGTGCGTGTGTGCGTGTGCGTGTGTGTGTGTGCGTGGTGTGGTGTGTGTGTGTGTGTGTGTGTAAGAGAGAGGGGGAGAGAGAGAGAAAATGAGTGAGTATAGGCATTTCCAAGATAAGAATTTTTTTGGAAATATTTTACACTGACTTGGAGAGCCATTTTCCACAAAAAGCCACTGCTTCAAGTTATCAATCACCTCGCTACTTCCCAAATTCGTCCTATCTGCTTCTGCAGAAACTATTTATACCACTTTCCTATGATGTCTTCCAGTTCCTTTCTAGCTGCCAAATTCTACTTATCTCTTTAAATCCAAGTTAAGGTATCTATGTTCCCAATTTTTCCAATTGCTTAGGCCTGCAGTACTCTCTTCACTCTTCTGATTGCCTTTTGCACATAATATAAGCACTATATACTGGGCAATGTTAATATATGGTGCTTTCACCTACTTTTATTTTATTGAAGATAGTGGCAGTGACTTTTTGAGGTGCTTCATCAGCCCATGAAGTGGGTCTGGTAATGTCCTACAGAGCTTTCAAATTATCACTGGATTCAAAGGTAAGTCTTCATCACACGGACTTCAAATTACATCCACGTGGTTGTCATTAGAGGTAGAGCATCAGTGATTTGAAAGTGATAATTGCAGGGCCTTATGTTCTATCTTGAAAAAGTTGTGAGTTTTGGTGCCTTTAAAAAAGACAGATCCATTACTTCTGTCTAATAAGCACTCCTCAACTCACATTTCCTGATAATGTGAAATTCCCATTCTGTCCATTATTTGAAAGCAAGATATTTAAAGGAATTGGCAGGGCTTAGTGGATCCTAGCACTTTGGGAGTATAAGTGGCTTGGAGTGTAATCCCAGCACTTTGGGAGGGGAAGGTGAGAGAATTGCCTGAGCCCAAGGGTTTGAGACCACCCTGGGCAAATTGGCGAGACCTGGTCTCTAAAACCAACCAAGAAATTAGCCAGGCATGGTGGCACATGCCTGTAATTCCAGCTACTTAGAAGGTTGAGACAGAAGGATTGCCTGAGTCCAGCAGGTTGAGCATGCCACTGTACTCCATTCTGGGTTGACAGAGTGAGACTCCAATTATAAATACATTAAATAAATAAATGTGAATTATTCACTAATCATGCAATTTGGATGTTACAGATATTCACAGTAACAAACCACTAATAATAAACTTCATTTCTTTCCTACTCACTGCCCTAACTGCTGGGAATCTCGGCAGGGACTCACCATCTGTCTTGGTCGTCTTCTTTCCCTATGCTTTATGTATAATACATAGAACAACAATGAAAGTCAGCAAATGCTAATTTTAAGGTAGTAGTTGTGGCAAACAATAGCAACTTTCATACATGTTCTAGAACTTTCATAGTTCATGGATTTGGTGAATGTAATTCTAACAATTTAGAAATATGTCAATCCAATGCTTTTAATCTTATTTACTATGTTTTATATCTGAGAACACTGCTGAAAAAATGGTTTCTGAACTTGTAAATATATCAAATGCTTATTTATTCATTTATACAAGTGTTTGGTAGTATTGGTTATCCATGACTTGGAATGACCGTTCCCATCTATGACTTGGAATAATTGTCCAAGATCTAGAATGGAGTTGTGGGGATCTGCAAAAGTGTCCTTGACATATCATTCATTTCTTGAGATTTTCTGGATGAACTATCATGTGGGAAGGATATTTTCACCAAAAGTAGAATGTCCTAACCAGCATTTCTTATTATGGAATGGAAATCCCAAGTTAAGGAGAAACCAATCTCATGGTCACACTGTTGTTGTCAGCCACACTGACTGAACGAAGCAGGCAACACCGTAGAAATTGGTTCATAACTTAATGCAAGAGATTTTCCTTGGGATTATTTTGTTAGCAATTCCTCTGACATAAAAAATTCCCATTAGGAAAGAAGAAAATCTCTACAATAGATTCTATTTTTTTTTTTCTTTCCTTAATATACATGGCTTTGTAGCTCTTTGTCTAAAATAGTATATTTCTTTTCACTTTCCAGGATTGGTTCCTGTTTTGCCCACCATGGTAAAAAGGTGTACCATTTTTTAGGAAAGTCGGAGTGTTCCTATAAGAAATAAACACTAATTGCTGTCCCTAAACTTGAAAAAAAAATGCCTATTGCTACAGAGTTTAAAATGAAGGATCACTTTTAAGCTTTAATTTTGTTCCAGTCATAATTCTGATTATTGTACCTTGGAAAATCTTGAGGAAATCTATTATTTGGCAATTTAGATGGTTTGCAAAAGCTGCAAGATTTTCAACTCTGAAAAAGAGTTTGTTATAATTTCAAATATCTTTACTCAAAGTAAATAAATAGGTTATTTTCCTGAACTTTTAAAATTTGTTTAATATACATTAGAAGTGATTTTATTAGAAAATGTAATGACAGATATACAGGGTATTTGTTTTTCCTCAGCAAATGGCATTGATACCCAAGTATTGGTGATTGATAGACAAGGTACTATACTGTTCTACAGTTTTGAGCTGGGCTATAAATTACTCTCTGAAATTTGGCCACAGGATTCCCAAATGCTGAGGTCATAAAATATGGGAGATGGCAAGGTAATGCTTGAAAAAATACTGTTTCAGGAAAGTTAAATTTTGTCCAGCAAGCAGTGTGAGAAACCGAAGTAATTATCTGGAGGACAAAACTCAAATTAAAAATCCTTTCCTTTACCCTGTATCTGTCTCTAAATGTCAGAATTTGTAGAAACAGAAAATAATTTAGCAATTTCAAAATTTAAAATATGATCTGGCTGATTTACACCAAAAGAAATTTTTGACATAATCTGAAAGGTTTTTAATTAACAAACAAAAGAGAAAGAAGAATTTTAAAACTTGCATCATAGATTACATTGCAAATTCTTAACACCAGGAAGCAGGTTGGATTCCAAAATATGCTAAGAGGAATCACAGATTGGAGATGTGAGGTAAAATAATCAATATAAGCTGAGTTACCATAAATAATGGTCTATGTAGAATTATCACCCAAATCCACATGAATTTAATTGTCTAAATAAATTATAATGTCAACATTTTTAAGTAAAAAATGAATATTTTATCACTGAATTTTTTGGAAGGGTGAATGGATAGAACATACTGGAACAACAACAAAGAGAATTATAATACATATTTATAGTCAGAGGGCAAAATAATGTGAATTATTTAAAATAATGCACATTTTAAATAGTAAACATAAACAAGAGGAACTTTTTATAACTTTATTTTATTACAGAGATATGAGAAACAAGTCAGGATTAAGTACATAAGCAATCTATGTTCAGGTGAAGTTTGGACCTCCAATAGGTCCTCTCTTCCCCTGGTTTAGGACCAAGTACGCTTTGTGTTGTTACATGCCTCCCCGCCCCCAGCCAGCAGTGTCCCGCAACTGCCAGTCTCTCCCTTTTGCTATTGGATTAATGTTCAGGTTCCACTTATGAGTGAGAACATGTGGGTTTTGGTGGTTTTCTTTCTGTGATAGATCATGAAATATGATCATCTCCAACTCCATCCAATTTGCTGTGAAGTCAATTATTTTGTCCTTCCTTATGGCTGCATAATATGTACCACATAGTCTATACCCAGTCCACTTTCGATGGGCAGTAGGATTGGTAGTTAGAACACTATTTTAAAAAATTGATGTGAAATATAATTTGATTAAGTTTAAATAATTGACCTATGGTAAAGATTTCTAAAATATAACATTTCTAGACCATGGGAACATTTGCATAAAACAATTAATGTTATAGTTTAGAAGTCTACCATAGACTAGTCACTTAAACTTAATCAAATTGTATTTCACATTACGTTTTTTAAAATTTTTATTTGAAAGATGGGTACAACTTAGGATTAGAGATGCAAATGGTCATTGTACAGGTAAAGTTTGGGCCTCACTTTGCTCCCCACTTCACCTGGTTTGAGATCAGGTACCCTTATTGATGAAGTGTGCCCCCTCCTTCACTCTCCTGACAGTTTCCCACTACTGCCAATCCCTTTCTTATAGTATTATAATAATTGTTCAGGTTCCACTTCTGAGTGAGAACATGTGGTAATCAGTTCTTTGTTTCTGTGATAGATCACTGAGTATTATAAACTCAATCCATCCAAGTTACTGTGCAGTTCATTATTTTGTTCTTTATGGCTGTGTAATTGTGTATACATATCAATTTTTTTTAATCCAGTCCACTTTCAGTGGGCAGCACAGTTGGTTCCTTGTTTTTGCTATTGTGAATAATGCTGCAATAAACATGTGTGTGTGAAGGTATATTTTTCATAAAGTGATTTGAGTTCCTCCAGATATGTTCCCAGAAGGGGAATTGCTGGGTTGTGAGGAAGGTCAATTTTTAGATCTTTTAGGAATCGCCACAATGTTTTCCACAGAAGTTGTACTAGTTTACACTCCCACCAATAGTGGAGAAGTGTTCCCTTTTCCCTGCATCCTTTCCAGCATCTGTTGTTTTTTGAGTTGCTGATGATGACCCTCCTGACTGGAGTTAGGTCGTATCTCAGTATGGTTTTAATTTGCATTTCTTTGCATTTCTCACTTGTCAGTGAGGCTGAGCAATTTTTCATGTATCTGTTGGTTGCTTATATGGCTTCTTTTGAGAAGTGTCTACTTTTTTGCCCACTTTTTAACAGGGCTGTTTGTTTTTTTCTTTTTGGCACATTTGAATTCCTTGTAGATCCTAGATGTTAGGCCTTTGTCAGATATACAGTTGGCAAATATTTTTTCCCATTCTGTGTGCTGTCTCCCCACTCTCATGATGGTTTCTTTTGCTTTGCAGAAGGTTTTCAGTCTGATTAGGTCCCACTTTTCTATCTTATCTCTTATGTCATAGGTATTTGGGGTTTTAATCAGGAATGGGTTGCCAGTTCCAATTTTCATCAGGGTGTCTCCTGCATTTTCTAAGGTTCTTATAGGTTGATTTTTGTGTGTGGTGGTAGGTAGTGGTCTTGTTTAAATCTTCTGCATGTGGTCAGCCAGTTTCCCCAGCATCATTTACTGAATAGGTTCTCCTCTCCCTAATCATTGTTAGTGAAGGTTTTGTCAAAGATGAGTTGGTTGAGGAATTGAGGTTTTGCTTTTGGAATATCCATCCTGATCCATTGGTCTATATGTCTGTTCTTGTACCAATACCAGGCTGTTTTAATTATTGTACCCTTATAATAAACTTTAAAGTCTGGAAGTATGATACCTCTTACTTTGTTTATTTTGTGGAGGATTGTTTTGGCTAATCAGGTCATTTATGTTTCCATATGAATTTCTTTACTGTCATTTTCAGGTCTGAGAAAAATGATGCTGTTGATTTAGTGGGTATTGTGTTAAATCTGTAGATTGCCTTGTGTAGGATGGTAATCTTTTTTTTGAACATATTTTTTATTATAAAATTGTGGGGTACAGTTAAGGGTTAGGTATACAAATGTGCATCGTTCAGGCACCCTTGTTAATAAGGGGTGTCTACCCATTCCCAGACAGATATTGAATACATTACTCCCACCTCCCTTCCCCTCCCTGCCCCCCCCATAATTCCCACCACTGTCAGTCCTTTTTTATTGTACTATGGTAGATGTTCAAGGTCCACTATATGAGTGAGAACATGTGATACTCAGATCTATGAGAGATCACTCAGTATTATAGACTCTAGTTCCATTCAGCTTGCTGCGAAATTCATGATTTTGTTCTTTTTTATGGTTGCCTAGTATTCCATCGTGTATATGTACCACATTTTTTAGTCCAGTCCTCTTTTGATGGACAGCATGGTTGGTTCCAGGTTCTTGCTACTGTGAACAATGCTGCAATAAACATTTGTGTGCAGTTATCTTTTTGATAGAGTGATTTGAGTTCTTCAGGGTATATTTGTTGGGAGCCAGCCTTGGAGGCCCACCTGATTGACAAAGTCCAGGTGCGCTGAGGACCCCCGGCTGCAAAGTGAGTCCGGGCAGCTGAGGCCTTCTGTCTTCTGTCTTTGTTGTTGGTACGGCTGAAGAAATTCTGTGCAGTTGTGGAAGAAGAAAATGGCATGTTTATGTGAAGTACTCACAGCTAACCTGGAAATGTCATGGTTCATTTTTCCATTTTCCCACTATGCCGTTTGGCCTTTTCTAACATATGCAAGGGTTAAATTCTGAAGCACATCAAGAATGCTTTCTTTCACTTGGTTATAAGTTACTAGATATTGCTTAAGTAATAAATGATATAAGTGTATTCACTCCTTATTTGATTTAGAATTATGTAGTTTAGTGTTTAGACATAAGGCTTTTTAGAAGCACAAGTTTATAGTAGGTTCATTATGAATTCATTATAAGTTCTAACACTTATCTAGGAGTTATGTAGGTGATTTATAACATGTTTTCACTGACTTAGGATAAAGATTAATCGTTAAGGTTTTTACTTAATTCAATAGTTAAAACTCTAAGTTAACATTTATAAAGTGGGTTTTCACTGAGCTCATAATATACTAAACAAACACTTTTATGATAGATTAGCTAAAGATAGAAAGCAACCTTGGGGGCCTGGGAAACATTACTAAAAGCTTCTTTTGAGTTTTCCTTAGAAACAAGCACTGCAGGATAAGAGAAAAGTAACAAAGACATCTGGACAAGGGAGGTGATTACAAGGCTCTGAAGGTCATAGAAGCCTAAGATGGGAAAACTCCTGACACATGAAGAAATGTACACTTAGAAACTTTCTTGAGACATTTCAAGGACTGTAATTTGGGACTTTGGACTAAAAGTATCATTGTTGGCTTTATGAATAAGACTCGTTGTCTAAATGTTTATAGGGATCTTGGTTTGTTTGTTGCCAAGACCACTAGATGGTAACTTTTAAAGCATATGTACATGAAGGAATTTTCTTTGTCTTGCCTCTTTATGAATGGTATAAAAGCCCTGTGTTAACTAACATTAAATTGTCATCTGTTCAGGAAGCAGGTGTCCGAGTATAATATTTTCATCCTTCGCCTATCCATCTCTCCTTCAGGAAATCTCACAACCCTTGTGGGGCTGAACCCCCACATATATTCCTAGTAGGGGGATTGCAGGGTCATATGGAAGGTCAATATTTAGAGCTTTTAGGAATCACCACACTGCTTTCCACAGAGGTTGCACTAGTTTTCACCCCACCAACAGTGTAGAAGTGTTCCCTTTTCCCCACACCCTCTCCAGCAACTGTTATTTTTTGAGTTATTGAAAATTGCCATTCTGACTGGAGTTAGGTGGTATTTCAGTGTAGTTTTAATTTGCATCTCCTTGATGATTAGTGAGGTTGAGCATTTCTTCATTTGTCTGTTGGCTGCTCGGATGTCTTCCTTTGAGAAGTGTCTGTTTATATCTTTTGCCCACTTTATAAGTTGTTTGTTTTTTTCTTTTCAGCACATTTGAGTTCCTTGTAGATCCAAGATGTTAAGACTTTGTCGGACCTGGAGTTGGCAAATACTTATTACCAGTCTGTGGGCTGTCTCCCTGCTCTCTTGATGGTTTCTTTGGCTTTGCAGAAGCTTGTCAGTTTAATGAGGTCCCACTTGTCTATCTTATCTCTTATGGCCTGTGGGTTTCAGGTTTTGTTCAGGAATTGGATGCCAGTTCCAATTTCCATAAGGGTATGTCCTGCATTTTCTAAGGTTCTTATGGTTTGAGGTTTTACATTTAAGTCTCTAATCCATTTAGAGTTAATTTTTTGTGTATGGGACTAGATACGGTCTTGTTTGAGTCTTCTGCATGCGGTCAGCCAGTTTTCCCAGCACCATTTACTGAATAGGTTCTCCTCTCCCCAGTGGTAGGTGGTGGAGGCTTTGTCGAAGATGAGTTGGTTGAGAAGTTGAGGTTTTGCTTCTGGAATCTCAATTCTATTCCATTAGTCTACATGCCTGTTCCTGTACCAGTACCAAGCTGTTTTGATGATTGTAGCTTTATAGTAAAGTTTGAAGTCTGGTAATGTGATACCACCTGCTTTGTTTTTTGTTTTTGTTTTTTTGTGGCTTTTTTTGCTGAGGATTGTTCTGGTTATTCTTGGTCGTTTGTGTTTCCATATGAATTCCTGTATTGTTTTTTCTAGGTCTGAGAAAAATGTTGCTGGTAATTTGATGGGTATTGCATTAAATCTATAGATTGCCTTAGGTAGGATGGACATCGTCACAATGTTGATTCTTCCAATCCATGATCATGGGATATTTTTCCACTTGTCTGTGTCATCTTTCATTTCTTTGAGCAGTGTTTTGTAGTTTTCATTGTAAAGGTCTTTCACATTTCTAGTTAGGAAGATACTGAGGTATTTCTTTACTTTTCTTTTCTTTTCTTTTTTTGGTGTGGCTATTTTGAATGGAATTGTGCTTCTTATTTGGGTTTCTGTTTGTTTATTATTGGTGTAAAGGAATGCAATTGTCTTTTGCACATTTATTTTATATCCTGAGACTTTGCCAAAGTCCTTTATCAGAGTAAGGAGGTTTTTGACAGATTCTTTAGGGTTATCAAGGTAAACAATCATGCCATCTGCAAAGAGAGATAACTTGACTTCCTCTTTTCCTATTTGGATACTGATTGCCTTTTCTTCTCTGATTGCTCTAGCCAAGACTTCCAATTCTATATCAAACAGGAGGGGTGAGAGTGGTCATCTTTGTCTTGTTCCAGTTTTCAGGGGAAATGGTTCCAATTTTTTTCCGTTTAGGAGTATGCTGGCTGTGGGTTTCTCATAGATGGTTTTTACTATTTTGAGGTATGTTCCATGTATGCCTAGATGTTCAAGAGTTTTTATCAAGAAGTGGTGTTGGATTTTATCAAAAGCTTTTTTTGCATCTAATGATATAATCATGTGGTTTTTGTTTTGACTTCTGTTGATATATTTAATTAAGGATGGGCATCTTAACAATGTGGATTCTTCCAATCCATGAGCATGGAATCTTTTTCCATTTGTTTGTGTCATCTTTGATTTCCTTGAGCTGTGTGTTGCAGTTTTCATTGTAAAGGTCTTTCATTTTTCTGGTTAGGAAGATGCCGAGGTATTTCATCTTTTTTATTTTTATTGTGAATGGGCTTGTGCTTTTTATTTGGTTCTCTGCTGTTTGTTGTAGGTGTACAAAAATATGACTGTCTTTTGGTCCACTTATTGTGTACCCTGAGACTTTGCCAAAGTCCTTTTTCAGTGCAAGAAGGTTTTTGACAGATATTCTAGGATTTTTGAGGTATAGAAGTATATTGTAAGCAAAGAGGGATAACTTGACTTCCTCTTTTCCTATGTGGATAACCTTGATTTTCTTCTTTTCTGATTTTTTGGGTAGGACTTCCAACAGGAGAGGTGAGAGTGGTCAGCCTTGTCTTGTTCCAGTTTTTAGGAGACTGCTTTCAATTTGTCTCCATTTAGCAATATGTTTGCTGTGTGTTTATTATAGATGGCTCCTACAATTTTGAGGAATGTTCTCTCTATGTCTAGGTGTTCAAGGGTTTTTATCATGATAGGACCCTGGATTTTATCAAAATCTTTTTCTGCATCTAGGGATATAATCTTGTGATTCCTATTTTTACATCTGTTGATGTATTTAATTACATTTATGGTCTTGTGGATGTTGAACCAGCTCTACATCTTGAGGATGAAACCTACTTGGTCATGGTGGATGATTTTTGAGATGTGTTGTTGGATCTGATTTGCTAGAATTTTGTTGAGTATTTTTGCACCTGTGTTTATCAGGGATATTGAACTGTAGTTCTCTTTCTTTGTTGAATTTTTACCCAGTTTGGGTAACAATGTGATGGTAGTTTCATAAAATGATTTGGGGAGAGTTCTGTCTGTCTTAGTTACTTGGAATACTTTCAATAGGATAGTATCAGCTCCTCCTTTTATGTTTTGTAGAACTTTACTGGAAAGTTGTCTGGTCAGGACTTTTTTGTGGGTAATTTTCTTATGATACAGTTGATTTCCTGGATGGTTATTGATCTATTTAGGGTCTCAGTTTCTTCTTGTTTCAACCTTGAGAGATTGTGTGATGTCAGAATGTCTTCTATTTCATTTAGGATTTCAAGTTTGTTTCCATGCTGGTGTGCATAGTAATCTCTGATAATTTTTGTATTTCTTCAGTGATTTTATCTTTTGCATTTCTGATTGTGTTTATGTGAATTTTTTCTCTCTTTTTGTTAGTCAGTCTGACTAGGGGTCTCTCAATCTTGTTTATCCTTTCAAAGAATCAGTTTTTTGTTTTGTTGATTTTTTTCTATGACAATTTTGTCTTCTGCCAGTGTCCAGCTCCAGCCGGGTTCAGGGTACCTCAAAGGTGGAGACAGCATCAGTGATTGGGGAGAAGAAAAGAGAAAGAAAGAGAGAGAGAGAAAGAAAGAGACTGGACTCCAGTCTAGTGCAGAAGTGATGTGTGTTATTGGGAATTACAACGGGTCTTTCATACACAAAGTCAGATGTGGGAGGGGCGTCCCCCACCCACCAGAAACCTTAATCCATGAAAACTTAATCAATGATTGCCTTTAAACCCTTTTCATATGATAATCTTAAAATCCCATAACAAAGAATAACCTAATCTGTGACTGACGTATTCTATAAAACTTTTTCATCCTAAACTGATTGATTTATGCCAAGTTAAACAATTCTATAGAAGCTTAAGTATTTACTTTACAAATGAAAGTGGACCATCCCAGAACATTTGGAATGTAGCCCAGTCCAAATTTCACAGTGGGCTACCTGCAAGTAACCCAGCTGCATTCTTTCAACAAAATGGCTGTCTTCTAAAACTATATTCTACAATTTACACCTTCAATAAATCCTAAGATCATGACCCAGAAGCCTGTGACCAATACTAAGGCTCTTAGATGTGACACAAGTTTGAATTATAAGTTGTGTGAAAGCCAAAACTGCAGTTTGCGGAAGAATGGGAGCAATGAGCGTCTAAAGTTAGCTTGTGTTCATCCTGGTCTCAGAGTTTTTATGTTTTGAGCTCACAGGAGCTTAATCTGGTTAGTGCTGAGTAGAAAGGGGGAGGAAATGGGGTCAAATAGCTCCTGAACGCATCCTAGTGATCTCGGAGTCAATGGCCCTTCCTGATCCCTAACGCTCAGTGGGCCTCCATGGCTGGCTTCCAACATCTCCCCCTTTTTTTATTTTTTTGCATGAAAACATGAAACTCCATATTGAGCTGACTCTTCTTTAGCACTCTGAAGATGACTGGGAGTAAACAGCAACAAAAGAATCACTGCTCCACAAATTCCCACATTGATGAGTATAGACATTAATGATTTTTGATTAGCAAATGATGCCTGAATTGCTTGATGTAATTTAGTAAGGTCTATACTCAGGTCTGAATGGATCCAAATTCCAAGTTACTTTGTCCCAAGTATGGACAGATTTAAACTCAGAGTGACATTGGAGAGCCAATTTCTTTTTTAAGGTCACAAGTTCTTGCCCTACTGCTAAAACTCCTTCCTCCAAAGCACTAACCTTACTTTCCAACTTCTGGTCTATGATTTCCTGAATAGTTACGGCAATAGAAACGTTTTTAGACAGCCGATCAGCAAACGTAGTTGTATGAACTTCCCTAGATAATGCTACAGCTCAAAAGTAGCTATTAAAGCTGTAACTCCTAAAATTAAAAGTAGCCAAAAATCTTTTCTGTCTTTCTAAAAGAGCATTAGCCTCATACGATATCTGTAAACCATATGCATCATACCAACAAGGTGACAATTATACAAGAATCATTAAATAAGATGGCTGCTCAAGAATAACAAAACCTTCGTAAAAGGCATTAGTTAAACAATTAGTTAAAAACACACCCAGTACAAGACACCTTATAAACATTGCTATGATACTCAATTTTAACAACTTAGTACTTATTTCATTCTAAAAATACATAAGAGAACTGCAAGCATCCCTAATGTGGTACTGCTGAGTTTGTCCAACAGGCCTAGACAGGCTGACTGGTTGAAGGGCTGTGAGGGCTCTCCACAAATGAGGTTGAATGGCTTGTCTGGTACCCATTCATTGGAGTGCCTTCTAGTTGCAGCAAGCATAGAGTCATTAAAACCCCAGTCACTAATATATAGTCTTTCACCAGGTACAGTATAGTCCACCTTAGAGTTATAAGCACAGTCTCTCCATTTCAAGAAGCCAGTATCTCGCTGGATGAATGACCAGTCCTTTTCCATATCATTGAAGGGGCAAGCAGGTACACTGAGAGATGGTGTCCATTAAACACAATGGAACAGTTAGGGTCACAGTTGTGATTGAGCAAAGACATACTAGGATACAGGCCAACACCCACTTCCTGCATCTCTGCAGTACAGATGGTGAAAAAGTTGCAGATCACCTTGTCCTGGGTTTGGCATCGGATACAGTCACACTTAAAGCAGTATTGGTCCCTCAGCTGCTTCTGGCGCTCCTCACTGGTCATCAGCATATCCAGGTAGCAGATGGTGAGCTCTTCTCCCACCTCAATGTCTCAGACTACACACATTAAGTTTATCTTATGTTTTTGGTCCTGCATTCTTTTCTCACCCAGTTGTTAAAAGACTTTAAAGGCTGTGTCCAATAGTTATAGTTGAGGGGTTTGTGGACCCTTTTCTAATTTTTGGAGTTTGCGCCAGTGCTGACTGAGAGATAAAATACATCCAAAAGAACTTGTCCTTCCAGTCTAGTCTGCTTATTAACACCTATTTTGTAGTTAGCTAACAGGATTCACGTATATAATTCCTTTACTTCTGTCTGGGAAAGTTGAACTTGAGAGAAATTTATCATAAGAAGACAACAAAAAAGAATTTTTAACATCCTTTTGTCCGAGCCACCCCCTTGAGAAGAGACATGATGGGGTGAGAAGTCTGGAGGTTGGGGTTAGGTGCCATGGCCTTTGGCACTCACCCCTTCTCCAAAGGTAAAAGAGAAAGACTGGAGGCTGGGGTCAGGTGCCATGGCCTTTGGAACCTGCCCCTTCTCCAAAGGTAAAAGAGAAAGACTGAAAGTCAGAGCTAGGCACCACGACCGTAGATGCCTGCCCTTCCTTCCCAGATAAAGGCAAAGGGATTCACAGAACAGATTACAAGAAATAAGAGTAGTAGAGAAGGCAGGAATTTGAGTTGTAGGAGGAATAGGAGAGGACAAAGGAAGTGAAAGTTCTTATTTTGTTTATATTTTTCTCCGGTCTATTCCTTTGATTCAACAGGATTCATGCCACCCATCTCAGTCTTTGTGTTAGCAGGGACATTTCGAATGAATCGATCAGGAATCCAAACAGGAGTTGACTCATCCTGTGGAAATATGCAAGCATATCCTCTCCCACTGGTTAGTAATATATCAGGCCCTCTCCGTTGGCCTGTGAGAAGATCCTTCCATTTTACCATAGGTTTAACATTTCCTTCTGGGTTCCAGTGTCTAGCCATAGCTGAATTGCCTGAAGAATCCAAATTTAAATGGTTTATAACAAATAAAGCATGATTTAAAACATGATGAGGAGAACTATACCTAAACTCCCCCTCTTGTAATTTATGTATTTGATTTTTTGAAGTTTGATGGGCTCTTTCAACTATGGCTTGACCCTGCAGGTTATAAGGAATTCCTGTGGAATGAAAAATATTAAATTGAGAACAAAACTGTTGAAAAGATTTTGATATATATGCAGGACCATTGTCAGTCTTAAGTTGTTTTGGCATACCTAATTGTGAGAAACAAAAAAATAAATGTTGCATCACGTCCTTGTAAGCTTCTCCAGTTCTTGCTGAGGCTAAAATAACATGAGAAAATGTATCCACAGTAACATGCACATAAGACAATTTTCCAAATGTAGGTACATGAGTTACATCCATTTGCCATAATACATTAGGTTTTAATCCTCATGGATTAACTCCTGCTGGAACATTAACAAAAGTAGGACATGCTGGACAATTCTTGACAATCTGCCTTGCTGCTTCCCCAGGTATCTGAAATTCATAACATAAAACAGTAGCATTTTGATGAATATTATGAGATAGTTGAGCTTGAGTGACTGCCTCTGTCTCCAAAGTTGCATAGATGGCAGGTTTTGTTAAATTATCAGCCAATTGATTACCCTCATGTAGGGGTCCTGGATGGCGGAATGAGATCTGACATGGCCAACGAAAAATTGCTCTTTTCTAACATGAATCAATTGTTGCAGTTGTATGAGCAATTCCAAAATTGTGGTTTTACTAACAGGAATAGTTGCTGTCTCAATATGAGGAAACAGCCCTTGAACATAACGAGAATCAGTATACAAGTTAAATCTCTTGTCTTTTAGAACTGTAAAGGCATATAAGACAGCTCTTAATTCTGTTTTTTGTGCTGAAGTCTCTGAAGTACTTAAAACATGAGGTTTGTCATTAATTACTGCCACTGCTTTACCATTAGAAGAGCCATCATTAAGAACCAATACTGCTCCCTCGAGGGGGACTAAGGAACATGCACGAGGAATAATTATAGGATTACATTTCACAAACTGCAACAGTGGATTTCTAGGAGAATGAAACAAAATTTGTCGTCTAAAATCAATCAAAGCCACTTGCCAATCATCATTAGTTTGCAACAAGGTTTGAAACTGAGTTTTGTCAAATGGGATGATGATATTATCCACATCTTTTCCAAACAATTCCACACTTCTCTATCTTCCTTTGATTATTAGCAAAGCTACCAAATACGGATAAGATGCTAAAACTTTTTTAGAGGAAGCCAGTAAATGTAACCATTCCATAGGTCCTTCCTTCCACAAGCACCCTGTTGGGGTATGAGAAGTAGCCAACACAATTAATTCCTATAGTATATCATAACTTACCCTTTTCACCCTTTGGGACTCAATGGCCTTTTCCACGAGAGTTAAGGCCTCTTTTGCCGTGGGTGTTAAGATTCTTTTAGAAGTGGGAGAGGGATCCCCCTGCAGTATATCAAAAAGAGGCTTTAAATCTGCAGTGGTGACATGTAAATAAGGTCTCAGGCAATTAATATCTCCTAATAATTTCAGAAAATCATTTAAGGTAACCAAATGATTCTTCCTTAATTTTAGAGGTTGATGACTCACAGTTTGAGTGTTTAACACTCAGCCAAGATAAGTAAAGGGCGGGTTGGTTTGAATTTTTTCAGGAGAAATGTTCAAACCACAATTAGTCAATGCTATTACTGTTTCATTCAAAACGTTATGCAAGTGACCATGATCTGCATGAGCCAATAAAATATCATTCATGTAATGAATTAAATAAAGATTAGGATATTTGTTTCTTATATCCTGCAAAGCTGCATCTACAACCTCTGGCACAAGGTAGGGCTGTTTTTCATACCTTGTGGCAGGACCTTCCATTGATATTGCCCATTTTATGATAGGGTAAAAGTAGAATGGTTGCTTTAAATTATGAAAAGGTAAACTAAATGCAAATCTTTTACAGTCTTGATAATTTAAAGGTATAGAAAAAAAGCAATCCTGTAGATCAATAACTATGATGTTATAATCAGCAGGAATAGCAACCGGAGATGGCAGCTCAGGCTGCAATGCACCCATAGCCTCCATGGTGACATTAATGGCTCTTAGATCCTGTAAAAGTCTCCATTTTCCAGATTTCTTTTTTATAACAAATATAGGAGTATTCCAAGGACTGGTAGAAGGCTCTATATGGCCAGCCTCCAACTGCTGTTGAACTAATTCTCTTGCTGCCTTAAGTTTCTCTGAGGGCATGGGCCATTGTTCCACCCAAACTGGTTTATCATCTTTCCAGGTAATGGGATCAGCAGCCTCAGGAACAATGGCCCCTAGGACAAATTTGAAAAGCCAATACCAGACTGGTCTTTCCTCTCTGTAACCTGAACAGGTTCTTTTATGCCCTGTCTGTTCCTTCAAAGCCCCTTTAAGGGATCGCATCCTACTTGTAGCATTTGCACTGACACATTGTCATCTGGACTATACAGAAGCATGCCCACTTGAGCAAGAATATCGCATCCCCAAAGTGCAATGGGGCTGGAAGGAATGATGTAGGAACAAAAGGTTCCTGAAGTTTCATTATCTGTCCAATTTAAGATTTGAGAACTTTTGACTACAGAGGGTGCTCTACCAATACCAATGAGTCCTGATGGGGCTACTTGTGTTGGCCAGGAAGATGGCCAGTCTTTCCCAGCAATACAAGAAACATCAGCCCCTGTATCTAGCAGACCTTTAATTTTAACTCCCTGAATATATAAATCTTTTAGAGGTCTGGAGTTAGTAATTTCCTGAACCCAGAAAGCGAAATTGCTTGAGCCAAATCCAGAGTCACCCTGGGCTTATCGGTTAGAGACTTACCCATTTTATGATAGGGTAAAAGTAGTAACTGAGCTATTCGTTGACCTTCATGAAATTGTACGGTTTTGCTAGGGGGAGCAACAAGTACCTGATTTCCCCTGTGTAGTCAGAGTCCACCACTCCAGGAATCACAGAAACTCCTTGTAGAGACAAGGAACTTCTTCCTAATATTATATCCACTATTCCATCCAGGAGAGGACCCTTCACTCCCAATGGAATTGGGGTAACTGGAACATCTGGAGTTAATATTGCTGTGGTGGAGGAATGGAGGTCCAGTCCTGTGCTCCCTGGGGTGGCTCTGATGAGTTCTGAGATGGGACAAAGGGAACAAATGGGTTCATGCTGGAAGCTGCCCCTATTGTTACTTGGGGCCGGGGCCAGCCTCTCTACCCATTTCCCGGAATTGGCACCGTAGATTCTTGTTTAGTTAACAGAGTGCCATTTTTATGAAATTTGGATTTGCAATCCCTAACCCAATGGAATCCTTTCTGAAACCTAGGACACAGAGACTTTGTTTGAGAGTTCTCATTAGGCTGTTGCATAAGAGCTTCCTGAAACCCTTGTTTAGCTGGGCAGTTCCTACTAATATGGCCAGGCTGCCCACAGTTATAACAAGTTAAAACCGAGCTGTTTTTTGATCTATTGTTACCATTTTGCATTCCCTGCACAAATTGTGCATAAGTTTCTCCCTTCAAGGCGGCGGCTATTGCCATACCCTGCATAAAGGCAGGGTTAATATCAGCACACTGCCTGATATAATCAGTTAATTGTTCTGTTCTTCTAATTGGTCTAATCAAAGCTTGGCAAGTACTGTTAGCATTCTCAAAAGCCAACTGTTTAATAAGGATATTTGCTGCTTCTGCATTAGAGATTACTCTATTTACTGCTGTTGTAAGTCTAGAGAGAAACTCCTCGTAAGTTTCATCTATTTTCTGCTTAAGATCAGATAGTGAGGTAGTCTGAGTAGAATTAATAGGTAACTTCTTCCAAGCCTCACTTGCACAAGAATTTACCTGGAGTAAAACGTCCTTGGGTAAGATTAGTTGACTGTCTACTGACTCATATAATCCTCTTCCTAACAGCATATTGCTAGAAATATGAAACTGATTTGGATCCCTCTGCTGGTTAACATCCCTCTGGATCTTTACCTGATCTTCAAATTCAGTGTCCCATAGTAAATAGGCTCCTCCTGACAAACAGCTTTTAACAAGTTGTCGCCAATCTTGGGTGTCATCCACTGAGTGACAAATTGTTCCATAATAGTAATAGTATAAGGAGCCATAGGACCATACCGAGTACAAGCCTCTTTAAGTTCCTTAATTAATTTATATGGTAGCGGCTCCCAGTGAGGTGCCTCATTTACTGTGCCTTCTTCCATATAAATTACTGGAAAGCAAAAAGACAAGGTAAAATCTCCCTCTTATTCTGCCTTATTTCTGGCTCCCTGCATACCTACATTAGCTGGAGACACAAACCCAGGTGTGAATTTTGGTGTTTTCACCTTATTTCTAGTAAAGGCTATGGAAGGAGGTGCCTTGGCAACATTAGCAAGATTTTTTCACTTATGATACCCAATCACTTCCTCTATGATACCCAATCACTTCCTCCATTTCCTCCTCAGGGAAAAATTCATCGTCTAAAGGAGGTGCTGAGGCTACGGCCAGCAGGGGAGTGTCTTTATTTTTGGCTGGAATTTTGGAGGAATCATACTGTAGGTTTAAAACATCCCGGATAATATTCCATAAAGCTAAGGCATACAAAATGCAAGAGTCAAGACAAACGGTTCCTCTATCGAACAATATGTGCAAAATACTAATACACATCAGAATACTTATGAAAAAACTCACTCTGGCCCATGATTCTTCCATGGCTCTTAAACTGCTCACCCTTCCTTGCTCTGTGTGTCTCTACAGAGGGGTCCTATCCATCCCGAAAAAGAAAAAGAAAGCTTACCTTGAGCCCCAAGTTGGGCGCCACTTGCCAGTGTCCAGCTCCAGCCAGTTAAGGGTACCTCAAAGGGGGAGACAGCATTGGTGATTGGGGGAAAGAAGAGAGAAAGAAAGAGAGAGAGAGAAAGAAAGAGACTGGACTCCAGTCTAGTGCAGAAGCAATGTGTGTTATTGGGAATTACAATGGGTCTTTTATACACAAAGTCAGATGTGGGAGGGGTGTCCCCCACCCACCAGAAACCTTAATCCATGAAAACTTAATCAATGATTGCCTTTAAACACTTTTCATATGATAATCTTAAAATCCCAAAACAAAGGATAACCTAATATGTGACTGACATATTCTATAAAACTTTTTCATCCTAAGCTGATTGATTTATGCCAAGTTAAACAATTCTATAGAAGCTTAAGTATTTACTTTACAAATGAAAGTGGACCATCCCAGAATGTTTGGAATGTGGCCCAGTCCAAAGTTCACAGTGGGCTACCTGCAAGTAACCCAGCCACATTCTTTCAACAAAATGGCTGTCTTCTAAAACTATATTCTACAATTTACACCTTCAATAAATCCTAAGATCATGACCCAGAAGCCTGTGTCCAATACTAAGGCTCTTAGATGTGACACAAGTTTGAATTATAAGTTGTGTGAAAGCCAAAACTGCAGTTTGCGGAAGAATGGGAGCAATGAGCTTCTAAAGTTAGTTTGTGTTCGTCCTGGTCTCAGAGTTTTTATGTTTTGAGCTCACAGGAGCTTAATCTGGTTAGTGCTGAGTAGAAAGAGGGAGGAAATGGGGTCAAATAGCTCCCGAACGCATCCTAGTGGTCTCGGGGTCAATGGCCCTTCCTGATCCCTAACGCTCAGTGGGCCTCCATGGCTGGCTCCCAACAGTCTTCTATATGCTGTATTTGGGTTTTGACTTTGGGATCTGATTCTTCTGCTGAAGTTAGGATTTTGGTGGTCTTGTCTTCCCAGTTTCCTTGGGTGATTTGTTAGGCTGTTTACTTGTGATCTTTCCATTTTCTTGATGTGTGTGCATAGAGATATAAATTCCTCTCTTAGAATTGCTTTTATGGCATCCCAGAGGTTTTGGTAAGATGTGACTTTATTTTCATTTGCTTCCAGAAGTCTTCTAATTTCTGCTTTGATTTCCGTTTTGATCCAGGAGTTGTTCAGCACTATGCTGTTAAGTGTCCATGTCTTTGTGGGTTTGGGGAAGTTTTGTTGGTGTTGGTATTTATTTTTATCCAACTGAGCCAGAGAAGGTGCATGGCAGTATTTTGATCTTATGAAATTGATTTTTGCTTGATTTATGGACTGAGGATGTAGTCAATCTTGGAGTGCATTCTATGTGGTGATGAGTAGAATGTATATTCCATGGTTGTTGGGTGGAGTGTTCTGTAGGTATCTATTAAATTCATTTAGTCAGGTGTCAAGTTGAGGTTCTGGATCGCCTTGTTGATTTTTTGCTTGGAGGATCTATCTAGAGTTGATAGTTGGTTATTTAAGTCCCCAGCTATAATAGTGTTAGAGTCAATATCTTTTTTTAGTTTACCAAGAAGCTGCTTTATGAAGGTTGGTGCTCCTATGTTGGGTGCATATATGTTTAGGATGGATATTTCTTGTTGATGGATTGAACATTTTATCATTGTGTAGTGAATGTCCATATCTTTTTTAATTAGCTTAAAGGATAATTTTGTCTGATAATAAGATCACAAACCCTGCTTTTTTGTGTGTTTCATTTGTCTAAAAATTTGTTTTCCATCCTCTTATTTTGAGTCTGTAAGTGTTCATTCTGGTGAGATGAGTTTTCTAGAGACAGCATATTGTGGCATCACAGTTTTTTATCCAGTTTGCCCTTCTATGTCTTTTCAGTGGTGTATTTAGTCCATGATAATTATTGAGATGTGAGTGTTTATCCCTGTCACGAGGTTCTTTTTTTTTTCAACACTGCCAGTTTTTATTGATTAAAAACCTTTCCACAGTGTTAACATGAAAAATCTCAATGAGATCAGTGATATGATTGTCCAAATGGGCTTTGCCTGGAAATTTTCCAGGATAGGAAATCTAACAAAACACATCCAGCTGAAATAAATTCTTCTCAGATTACTTGGTCCTTGTAGGGGAAAGAGGAATGAAGTATCTGGGTCAAGGACTGACAGAAGCAGTAATCAAGTGTAAATGACCTTGGTTTTGCCTCCAGGGGACTGAGGTGGGTCAAAAATCAGCTGCCCTAGCCCCCCAGCCATCCTTTTATTTCTGCTACCTTTGTCCAACACAGCTCTGTCAGGGAGCTAAGGTTGCTCAGTGTCCAAGCCTAAATGCAGTGTCCCCACAGCCCAGCAGCCCTAGCAGTCATTCCCCACATTCAAAGATGCCTGATGCTGCATTACAGACTAGAACTCCAGTGGGAGGCCCCTTCTCTGTTTCCATCAAGTGACAACAAAAAGCCAAACCCCCACAATGTCAGGAAGCTGTTCACTTTTTTAAAAAAACAGTAGAGCCAAAGTGGGTTGGCCAAGCCCCAACTTTTGCTACTGTGCCAATCAAGTCTCAGTGAAAGAAATCAATTGTGAGGAAATTAATTCATTTGATTTGGCTTAATTTTCTCTGTTAAAATAATGTGTCTATAGCTAAGCACCCTGCAAGCCCTATTTCTGCACAAACATACCCCTACTTTTCAGTTGAAACTGAAACAAGTTGGTATAAATTAGAATCCATGGCTTCCCTGGGTTTGTAGATTAGAGGCATCTAGAAGGCAGGACAAGAAATCTTGTGGTCAAAGGGCAGGAATGACTACCTCTGGAATCTCAGGGCAGGCCCAGCAGTGGGAAGATTCTGCCCCAAGGCTGGGTTCCTTGGTCCCAGAATGGGGAGAGAAGGAAGCTGGCACAGACATCAGAGAGAGGTGAGAACCCGCATGCCAGGGAGAGAGAAGTCAACAGCCTATAAGAGAGAATGAGCAACATGGAGCCCACTCCACCAGCCCTGGCTGGCCAAAGACATGGTTATAATGTGATGCTGTCTCTAAGGAAGTTGTTGGCAGTAAGACAGGATAGGGAGGGGAGGAGGGTTCATTGCAACAGGTTGGCATTGAGGAGGCAAATGCCAGAGCAGGAGGAGGTATGCAGTTGGTTAAAGCAATATACACTATGTACAAACTCTGGTTAATCAGTCCACTCTGCTGGCAGTGTCCTCATCAGGTTCAGGTGCCTTGACCAAGGAGGAGGGGGCACCAGTAGGGAGGAACAGGCTTGTCCAACACCTTCTTAGCACTTGAGGGGGGAGAGGTAGGAAGTGCTGATGGTGCCTCCCGATACAAAAATATGAAAAGAATTCTTTAAATGATGGCACAAAACTGAGACTGTCCCCCAAGGAGTCCCCTGCAAGCCTCAGGCTGGGGGAGGGACTGCAGTGCAGTTTCTGCAGTGGACTGGGGCTGCTGCATTAGCAGCAGCATTTCTTTTGTTTACTGTTATTTGTGAACTTCACCACATCGCTCTGTTGTTGCTGCTGTTGTTTTGCCAAATTGTCTTTATTTGCTCAGAGGACCAGCTCTGTGATGCAATTGAACATCTCTTCCACATTGACATTCTCCTTGGCACTGGTCTCAGACAACTGGAGCCCCATCTGCCCAGTGAATTTGTAGACATCTTTTGTCTCTACCACCTTCCACTCAGGGTCATCATTCTTATTCCCCACTAATATTTGGCACACATCTCACTGTTCTGATTGATTTTGTGAAGCTACTGCTTCACATTGACAAAAGACTTGGCATTAGTGACTGTGTAAACCACAATGACACCATGGGTCCACCAATAATACATGGAGGTGATGGTGCAGAAGTGTTCCTCCCCTGCTGTGTCTTAGATCTGCAGTTTCACCTTCTCCCCATTGATCTCCATGGTCTGGTTCTTGAAATCTACCCCAATTGTGGGGATGCAGCTGCCTGAGAAAGTGCAGTCTGTAAAACATAACAGAAAACTGCTCTTGCCCACACCATTGTTGCTGATGATGAGCAGCTTGAAGAGATGGTCATAATCCTGGGCCATGGTGGACAGGAGTAGTGCACGTGAGCAGGTGGGGTCAGTACTGACCTTGCGATCCATAGCTCCCTCTAGGCTGCTTCAGCAGTGGCAGATCCACTTCCTGAACAAACTGGTGGAACTGACAGAAACCCTGTCATGAGGTTCTTAAAGGGTTTGTTGTCATTTGTTTATTTGTTTATTGGTTTTATTTTTCTGTTGGTATATATGTGTGTGTTCAATCTTTTTCCTGCATTCTTGGGGAAATCGTGATCATTCTTTTTTTTCTTTCTTCCGTGTTTAATACTTTCTTAAGAGTTTCTTGTAGAGCTGGTCTGGAGACGGCATAAACTCTTTGGGATTGAATGTCTGGGAAAGATTTGAATTCTCCATCACCTGATGAAGCTTAACTTAGCTGGGTAGGAAGTTCTTCATTGAAATTGCTTATCTTGCTGGGCTCGGTGGCTCAGCCTGTAATCCTGAGCCTTTGGGAGGCTGAGGTGAGTGGATTGCCTGATCCCACAGGTTCAATACCTGCCTGGGCAGCGAGACCTCATCTCTACAATAAATCAAAAAATCAGCCAGGCATGGTAGTGTATGTCTGTAATTCCAGCTACTTGGAAGGCTGAGGTGGAAAGAATGCCAGAGCCCAGCAGGTCGAGGCTGCGGTAGCCAGGAGTGGCCACTGCACTCCAGTCTGGGTGACAGAGTGAGACCCCAACTCAAAAAAAAAAAAAAAAAGAAAGAAAGAAATTGCTTATCTTTGAGAATTTTGAAGATCGGACTTCCATCTCTTCTAGCCTGTAGTGTTGTCATAGATAAGTCTGCTGCTATTCTAATTGATCTTCCCCAGTGAGTAGACTGATCTTTCTCTCTTGCTGCCCTTAGGATTTTTTCTTTTATGCACATTTTGTGTAGGCCAATTACTATGCATCTAGAAGTTGGTCTTCTCATTTGATTTCTTTGTAGGAGTTATCTGACTCTCTTGTGTTTGAATGGTCAGGTCTTTGATAAGATAAGGGAAGTTTTCTTGGATAATTTCATGGAATGTTTGTTCCAAAGAGGTCTCTGTTTCTCTGTCTGCTTCAGGAATGTCAATTAATCATAAGTTCAGCCTCTTGATATAATCACTCATCTCTTAAAGGCTTTGTTTTGTCTTTAAATCTTCTTTTCTATGTTTTTAACAGTTTGAGTTAGTTCCATATTTTGGTCCTCAAGCTCTGGGATTATTCATTCTGCTTGGTTAATTCTGCTTTTCATGCTTGCCAGTTTTTTTTTTGTTGTTGTGGTTGTTGTTGTTTTACTGTATTCTTCATTGTTGCCATCTCAGTTATCAACTCCTCATTCTTTTCTCTTGTCTCTCCTCATTTCTATTCATTCTCTCATTAATATCTTGATTCTGTGTTTGTGGTTTGAGACCAGTCATTCTAGGGGATCTTCATTGTTTGAGTTCCAAAGACTGTATTCTCAGGTGCTGTCTTTCCAGTGGTTGGAATGGAACCTGTGTTATTCTTTTGACTCTTCTTCATTTGTGATGGTTTTTCTCCTCCCCCACCCCCATCCCCGCTTCTTTTATTCCATTGCTCAGTGATGGAGGGATAGCTTTCACTCCTGTTTGCTCTATCCCCTATTCTTCCTTATTTAGATCCTCTGGATTTGATTTGTTCAGTTTTAACGCCAGACTGGGGATAGGGAGAGGCTGTGCTTTTTGCAGCTTTGAGGTTTGATTAAGGTATGATGGAGGGAACTGTGGTTCAGAAACTATCTGCAGATCACAGTATCTGCTGACACGTGTGTGGGCCCCTTGGAACCCACATCCCACCACCTTACAATCTTTCCATGTAATGGGGGCACATGTATGCCCCCTGAAAGCAAAATTAGTTAGGAAAAAGGAAAAGAATGAAAAAAAAACAGGAAGGGAGATGAAAGAACAATAAAGAAAGAAGAGAAGGAGAAGGAAAACAGGCACACCAAATATAGAACAAAGAACCAAACAAAAATACAGAAAACACATACAAACAAAAAAACCCTGATGATGTACTTGTCCTCAAGAATACCCACACACAAATAGAGAGACCAAAAAACATCAACAACAAAATCAAAAACAGAACAAGTACTAAAACATAAACAAAATCCGAAAGGAAAAAATAAAAGAGCTCCCTCTGTGGCTGTTTTGGGAACTTCAGGTTCCAAAAAGCACCTTTCCCAAGCACCTCTGCCACTTCTGGTCACAACTGTGGTAAGGATCCGGTTCCAATATCCAACCCTTCCCCTCTGCCCTCTATGCAGGCTGATGGGGTAGCTGTTAGTGTGGGTCAGGTGTCCATGGGCTGCTGTGGGAGGAGGATGAATCAGATCTGGATTCAACTCATTTGCTGCTTTCACCAAGTCCCCCACTCAGATCAGTTGTGTCTGTGCTTGGTCCAGTGTGGAGCTGGGATGTCCATCTCTCTGTGTCCACTCCTGAAGTTTTCTCTCTGGGTCAGCAATGGTCAATCCCAAAGAGGTGCAGAGATTGTCTTTGGGTCCTGGGTTGGAGGCTGAACAGAGCTGGGTGTCCAACGCAGGTCTCTGCCCCATCCCAGGACAGGGAAAATGGTGGTCAGTGTCTCCTCACCACTGGTGGGGCTCAGCTCCAGATTTCCTCACCATACCCTCTCCATGGTTCCCACTGCTAGTGCCTGGCCTGCAGGCACAGGTGGTGATGTGGACCAGGTGCCAGGCAATGTGGAGCAGCTGACCTCTGTTATTTCCTGCTGAGAGACCCCTGAGAATGGCTGATAATCCTGCAAGTCAGAAGCTCCAATCTCAGGGCAGTGGTGGGTTGAAGCCACCTCTGGAGGGGAGCCATGAGTGGTTGATTTCAAGTCTCCCTGCAGATGGACTTTCACTCACTCAGCTGCACTCACCCACTCACACAAACTGTCTTTATGGACATTCACCCTTATAGAGACTTTCATGTTCTTACCAGTTTCATCTCCATCTTGCCTCTCTGTCACATTAATTTTTAATACAGTCTTCTAACCAGTATTTCTGCTTCTACTGATCTCTCTTCAGTCTATCCTCTACAATGTGACCAGAGTAATTCATCTAAAAAGGAAAACTGATTATGTTTTTTTTTTTTATTTTAAAACCTTCTATGGCTGCTACTTTCTATAGGATGAAGTTCAAAATTTTCATTAAAAAGTGACCTATGGTATGGTCTTTTCTTTCTTTCTAGCTTTATTCTCTGCAGTTCCCAGCATGTATCCAATTCCAGTCATATCATCCAAGAGATCGGTCTTTTGTGATGAACTCACTCCTAAATTTCTCGTTAGCCTTTTCCAGTACCTACCCATTCCTTTGTCTTTACATTGTAGCCATAGAAAGCACTTATCATTTTCCTTTCATTATGCTATTTTCTTCCTCTGGACCTTTGTTCATGTTTCCCCTTTGTCAGAGTCTCCAGCTCACCCCATTCTTCCTCTGGCTCACTCATTATCATGCTCTCCTCCAGGAAGCTTCTCCATCCTGCACCACCAGGTTGATTTACTTCTCCCTGCCTGTACTCCCTCAACACTTGGTCAAGATTGATGACATTATGTTTGCTTCATTATGTTAAAGATATACTTTCAAGACTATTTTTCTTACTAGAATAAAATCAGTATGAGGACAGGTATTAACTAAGCTACCTTTATATTCCTGGCTTCTAATACAATGCCCCGAAAATTAAAAGATGCTCATAATATATTTTTGAAATGAATATTTTCCTCAGAAAGAGATAAATTACTTGGGTCCATGAATTGGACAGACTAAATATTATTTAGAAAAATTAGAAATATTTTAAGAAATTATATATTAGAATATTTTAGAAAATATTATTAGAAAAAATAATTCAGTGACTTATAATGCCTTCAAATTTTATTTGTGTACAAAAATATCTCCTAGACATGAAGTTTCTATAAATTGCTAAAACATTAAATTTATGCAAGCATTTACAAATCTCCGAACTTGTTAAACAAACATCGTATAAGTCCTGTGAAAACTTGCATTTGCATTTGAAAAACTGTAAAAATGTCAAATAAAGCTGATGTTCTACAATGGGCTGAATGCTAATTTTTGAGGCATAGAAAAAGAAACCAGATTCTTGAACTGAATCTGCTCACTGAATTTTAAAGGGAGATTATTGACCAGTATTAGGATTAGGGAGAAAAGACCAGTGTCTTTTACAGATATTTATAGTCAGGTGGGTCTCTTTGACCTCACCCACAAGCCCTAAGAGTGATTCAATTGAGAAGAGTAGGAAAAAGTACCTCTCTTTGTAAAGGATGTGGATGAGTTGTCCTGGTGGGATAAGGATGTGAGTGAATCATCCTGGTGGGATAGGGGTGTGGGTGCATCATCTTGGTGGATAGGGATATGAGGAACCAACCTGGCTGAATAAGGATGTGGTTAACCCATCTTGATAAGAGTGATGTGGGTGAATCGTCCTGATGAGATAATGATGTGTCCTGGCAGGTTAGGGATATGGATAAACTATCCTAATGGGATAGGGATGTAGGTGAATCATCCTGGTAGGATAGGGATGTGAGTGAATTGTCCTGGTGGGATAGGGATGTTGGGAAACTGTCTTGGTGGGATAAACATGTGGGTGAGTTGTCCTAGTGGGATAGGGATATGACTGAGCTGTCTGGTAGGATAAGGATATGGGTGGGCCATTCTGGTGGGATAGGGATGTGAATGAGCTGTACTGGTAGAATTGTGATGTGGGTGAACTGTCCTTGTGGGATAAGAACATGGGTGATTCATTCACATGGGATAAGAATAGGGATAGGGATGAGTGGTCCCAGTGGTATAGGGATGAAAGTGAATTGTCCTGTTGGGATAGGGATGTGAGTTACTCTTTCTACAGGCTTCATTCATTCAAAAACTAATTTATAGTATTCAAGATATTTTTGGTTACTGTGCCAGGATCTCTGAGCCAAACTTTAATCCTTTGCATATGAAAACACAGAGATTCCTTTTATCTTATACAACTTGCTGTGGAGTATAAATAATTGGGCACCTATGACCTATCATATAATGCTTTCAGTGAAAATTATGCTACTTGTACCTTCATTATTTTGACCCACTAGTATTAACTGGATCCCTCTAACACAAAAATTGTGCTTTAAATTTCCTGTAAATACATGTTATTTCTGGTCCCCAAAGTGTTGGAAATAGCCTAGAGAAAAAGTTTAAGTGAGGCAACGCTTATGAGGAAGTACTGAATTGAGAAGTGCAAACCCAAGTTAGCCAAAGTGAGGGAAAAAAGATAAATGATCTAAAATTTAAAAAGAGGCAAAACAAGAACAGGTGATCTGCTATCAAACTGGTCCCAATCTTTCAATCAAAACAAACAAAACTGATTGTTGAATTCTGTGAGATGACTCCAGAGAGACCACACAGAGCTATCTCTGTGCATGTGGTGGCTTTTTTTCCCTTTTCTTTTCATTTCCTTTCTTCTTCTTTCCTCTTCTTGCCTTGTCTTTCTTTTCCTTTCCTTTCTGTTCTTTTTCTTTCCTTTCTTTATTTTTATTTTCCTTTTGTTTTCCTTCTTCCTTACTTCCCTTCATCTCTTTCTCCCTCCATCGTTCCTTCCTCCCTTCCTCCCTCCTTTCCTTCCTTCCTTCTTTCTTTCTTCCTTTCTTCTGCTACAAGTGACAGGAAATACCTGAGACAATACATGCTAATCAACACCACAGACATAGAGGATCCATATACAGAGAACTCTACAGAACAGTGACCTTGTACTTCCAAAATGTAAGTGCCAGAAGAGAAGGGAATGATGAAGAGACATAGAGGTATACCAATGTATTGATGTGCATATAACATGTTTAGATTTTGCTTCAAAAACATACATATATATGCAATCAGGAAAATATGAGCAATGACAAATATTTGATAATATTTTGGAATTAGTATACATTATCTTGTATGTAATTGTTTCACTAGAATTGAACTAAAAATGCCCTTTTAGAGTTTTGTAGTAAAATGTTTACAGATGATTTTTGAAGACATTGTGGATATGGAACAAAAAATTCAGATGCTAGAAAACTCTTCAGGACAAATGACTCAGCTTTTTGAACAAATAGGTTGCAGGGCAAAAAATAAAAGAAGGGTGAAAAAGGCTTTTGAATACATAAATTAACAGAAAACATGCTAGAAACATGTCAATCAATGGACTACATAAGGCTTATTTTTATCATGATTCAAGCGTGCAAACTATTTTTAATATCTTTTTTTTTTTAAGATGGAATACAATTCATGACTAGGCAGACAAGTTAAACTGAGACTTTTAAAGGTGAAAATTAATTTAAAAATCCAGAATAACACACCATAAAGTAAAACAAATTTGAAGAAAGTTTTAAAAGAGGCTAAAAGAATATAGAAAAATATATTAAAAGCAAGCGAATAATATTAATCTTTAGAATCTTTAACTGCTTATTTTTCCATTATTTTATTTTTGCTCTACTGTAATATTAATTTTGGTACAGTTTTGTGTCTTTGCTGTTTCTTTGTAAACAACTTTTGTTTTCAGATATTTTACCTTTTGGTCAATATTTAATGATAAAATATTAGTTTTATCTCTTTCTTCTCTTTCTTTTTTATTATAAAGATGTGGGGTACAATTCTGGGTTAGGTATACAAACATTGATTATGCAGTTACCCTTGTTGATGAGGTGTGTCCCTCCCTCCCCTAGCAGTTTCACTCAACTACCAATTGCACCCTCCCCCCCCCAGCACTTCCCCACTACTGCCAATCCCTTTCTTATGGTATTATAATTGTTCAAGTACTGCTTATGAGTGAGAACATATGGTACTCTGCTCTTTGTTTCTGTGATAGATCACTGAGTATGACCAACTCTAAATCCATCCAAGTTACTGCGAAGTCCATATGTTTGTCCTTCTTTATGACTGCATAATATTCCATTGTGTATATGTACCACATTATTTTTATCCAGTCGAGCTTCAATGGGCAGCATGGTTGGTTCCATGTTTTTGCTATTGTGAAGAGTGCTGCAACAAACATACGTGTGCAGGTATCTTTTTTGTAGAATGATTTGAGTTCCTCTGGGTATATTCCCAATAGGTGAATTGCTGGGTCATATGGAAGGTCAATTTCTAGTTCTTTCAGAAATCGCCACACTGTCTTTCAAAGAGGTTGCACTAGTTTGCATCTCCACCAGCAGTATCGAAGCATTCCCATTTTCTCCTTGTCAGCAAACTATTTTTAAAAGATTATGAGATAATAGAGAAATTTTGACACTACATTATTTGATCTTGTCAAAGAACAATAGTTAAATTTTAAGTGACTCAGTGATATAATGGTTATATATCTTTGTTGAAGGCCTAATCTTTTAGAAACAGTTATAGATTAAGATACTTTGTTACCTTGGCATTGTTCTAGTGGATTGGTGGGAAAGCACTGAGGATGTATAGGTGCATAAGTTCAGCTAGGAGTCTACAATTGGATTCTGGGTCCACTGTGGTCCATTATAGCAGTTTCTTCATCTTTCATGTGTTTGAAATTTTTTATAAAGGATAATGATTGCAACCACTTAAAATGTTATACCATTTATTAAAACCCATATATTCAGGATTTTTTTAAAGCAAAGAATAGAAACAAAACAAAACAAAACTCTGGACATTATCAGAGATTGCTAGGTTTTCTGCTCACTACTCTGAAATTTGATGAATTAAAGGGAAAGAATATAAAATGCCAGCTTGTCATTATTTTCTGGTATGAACTGTGTTTCAAAGTAGCCACAGCATCTGATGGATAAAGAACCATCTTATATATAGAAATCCAGTTAGTAAAGCAAAGAAGCTGTAAAATTGGGATAAAAGAAAATTCTGTTTCCTTGCTTAGTGAAATAACTCATTCATTTAGCAGTCTAAAATAGATGGAAAACTATTAGGTAAATATTAATGGGAAACTCTTTAAAGAAAGGATCAGGCTTTTATCCACATGTACCCATCAAAATGAAAATACTAGATATTATGTGTCTTTGAAGGTAATGCAATATAAATATAAAGTCATAGCACCACATTTAAAGTATTCTTAAAAAAATAAAAAGCAAACTTTTAATGGAACCTCCAGGTTGCAACACATACAGTTAAGTAAGAAACAAATTAAGCAAAACCATGGGGGAAAAGCCTAAAGGAAAATTGACCCAATTTCTTCAAACAATAATTGCATAAAAGAGGTACAAAAATTGTTACAACTGAATACAGGGACTAGATCTTTTTTGGATCCTAATTCAAACAAGTCAGCCATAAAATGACATTTTAAAACTATTGGGGAAATTTGAATGCAGTAAGTCCTTTACATACAAACCTTCAAGCTGTGACTTTTCAAAGATGTAAGCGTGCTTTTGCATGTTCAATCACATAAATTAGTTCATGTGTCTGGCATACATTGCCACATGCATGCATCCTCTGCAAGTGGTTGTGCATTTGTGTACTTTACTGTACAGTACTATATAGTATATTTTTGTTTGTTTTTTATGTATTATTTGTGTGAAAAGTATTATAAATCTATTACAATACTATACTATATAGCCAATTGTGTTAGTTGGGTACCAAGGTTAACTCTGTTGGACTTATGAACAAATCTGACATACAAATGCCCTCTTGGAACAGAATTCATTTGTATGTAGGGGATTTACCTTATACCATGTTAGATAATATTAATTAACTATTTTAAAATATGTTGTGTATGATATAATATATAACAATGTATATGTTTATATATATAAAAATCCATGCCAAAATACTTAGAATAAATTTGCAAAATAAGTTGAATTGATTTAAAAATATCTCAGCAAACAAAACAAAACAAAAGATGAGAAGAAATAGATAAACCAAGGATGACAACATATGGTGGTTTTTGATGCTGGGTTTGAGGTGTTTGGAGACTCAGTGTCTTCCTACCATTGTGAAAGTATAAAGATTTTCACAATTAAACAGTTTGTAAAAGTACTATTAGAAAGTAAGAAAAAAATCCACGACATACCAAGCCCACCCTTTTCTCTGTTTCCTTGGTTGTTTATTGTGGTTAGTTATGCAGGTCAGGGAGAGCAACCTGCGTGTTCAGAGAAAAAGCAGACTCCAGAATAACCACTACCCTGTATAGTGTTCTTTTGTCATTGTCTCCATTTAGCATCTCTTTTCTCTTCAAACCCTGCCAAGAATATTTAAGGGCATTTTAGCTGCAACTGTTACCAGTGTGGGGTGAGTTAGAATGGTTTTAACCCTGACTACATCTCCCCTCACCTGTAACTCTTCTACCCCAGCAGCCCAGGAGCTCTAACTGAGCTTCTCCAAGTATGACTGGTTCTTTTCTTCCAAAGCTGTCCTGCCAGGCCACAGTAGCATAAGAGAATCCAAAATCCCCATCAGTTTTTCAAGTAACAGAGGTCTTTCTTACAGAAAATTTCCCTTTAGATATAGAACTTAAGATCTTCTTATTTAAATTTATCTTTAGCTGATATTTAAGAAAGGTTTTGGGAAGCCCTCTCTCTACCTTTCCTTTGGAATGTTGACTATTTGACTTGAAAGCCATCATAAAACTATAGATAGATAGATAGATAGATAGATCGATCGATAGATAGATAGATAGATATAGATACATGTATATGTATTTGATGTATTTATCTTTTTTTGACATTGTCAAGATTTTTGCTCTCTATATGTTCTAGAGGTTGTGATAGCACAGCTGAGCCTCTTCCTCCAGTCTAGTTTCATTCTAGTAAGTCAAACAAAATCATAATACTCTCTTTTATCCTCAATAATTCAGGTTTATATCATTTCGACTATGCTTTTATCATCCTCTATCTCTTCAAGTCTATTGATCTTTCTATTTGCTGCTCTTTAAAAGTTTTTCAAAGCCATTTCTCCTCAAATCTCATATAAATCCATCCAAAAGAAGTGTATGTAGGAAAAGCAAAATGTAAAAACGCTCATGATTCTTAATTGCTAACTTGGGCATGGATTTCCATGTCTCTAGCTTGTCAAAAAGCTTGTTTGCTTGGAAATGTTCATGTTCCCATTTGCTCCATTTCTTGACACGTTTTATACCATTGTACACATTGTCATTTCTGGAGGATCTTAACTGGATTGATAAAGTGTCCGTCTCTGTTAAAGAGTGATTATTTATTATTACTCCTACTCATAAGAATAATAGTACTGACTCATCAAGTGTATGAGATGCGCTGGGCACACGTGGAGTGTGCTAACATGTGTCATCTCCACTGAGCCTCACCAACACATGTAAGTAGCACCATCTATGACTCACATGTTATAGGTGAAGATACTGAGACTTGAAAAGGTTATGTCTGTATCATAATTCAATCACAGTGAAAGAAAAGCTCGAAAACAAATCCAGGTCCTTCTGAGTCTAAAGCCTTTGTTTTTAAAGACTGCACTGTTAATCTCTTCTAATATTCAGTCTCAGAAATTATCAAGCTTTTCCCTCTTTCCTTCATTATCAACAACTCAATTAGACTGTTAAGTGTCGTTAAAACAAGTTGTGTGAAAAAAGGTTGAACACACTGGGACCTCTTAGTCTCCCAGAGGAAAAACACAAAGTTTCAAGAGGGTATAATGTGCCTTCACACACTAAAAGAGTAGCCAGCTACACAGCTCATTGGTACCACCTCAGGAAAGAGATTTAGCGTAGATGGGTCCCTGCCCAGTGAAGTAAACTCGAGGTTCTCAATATACTTTACACTGAGAGGGCCAACATTGTAAAAATCTTCCAATATTGACTTGATTGGTTGAGCACTCCCCACTAGGTGCTGCACTAAGTGCCTTACATGTATGCCAGCATTGAATCCTCCCTGTTGTTATCCACACTTTTTTGATTAGGACACAAAGACACAGAGAGGTTAAGCACTTTGTCCCAGGTAACATGAGCAGTCAGAAAGTTGACTCCACATCTTTGTGACTTAGAAACTGTGTTCTTCGAGAGAAAACCATGGCTACCTCTGAAGAGCCGCAAAGGCAGAAGAAAACTCAGGGAGTTGATTGCAGAGGAAATAGACAAAGTAGGGAAGCCCAGCCTTTAAGGTTGTTTTTGAAGAAAAACTTAAGCTATTAGACTACAAAGAAAAAATTTAGAAACCAGAGGGGATATTAGAAATTGCTTTCACTGCCTAACAACAACTGAAAGAGCATGATCAGACTGCTTTAAACAGGTAAGATTGTATTCTCTTATGTTCTAAGAGCATTCTGTGAAAAGCAGTCCAAGGCTATTTGATGGCTCCACATAGTACCACAAGAGCCAGAACTTCCTATAGTTTTCTATTTCTATACACATCGTTTTTATGTATCAAGATTACATCCTAGTTCACAATGACTGCAGCGATTCTAGCTACTTCATCTGCAACACAGGCAGTAAGAGAAAGGAAGGTGAGAAGAACAGAAGGGTATCCTTCTCCACTTTGGTAACTGTCAAAGAAGGACCAAGAAGCTTTTACGTAAATCCTGATGGTCAATCACATGGCCAAACCGGTTTTAAGTGGGTCTTAAGAATTTAGCTATTGTGAATAGAGATGCAACAAACATACGTGTGCAGGTATCTTTTTTTTTTTTTTTTTTTTGAGTGGAGTCTCACTTGGTCACCCAGACTGGAGTGCAGTGGCCGCTCCCGGTCACTGCAGCCTCGCCTGCTGGGCTCCGGCGATCCTTCCACCTCAGCCTTCTGAGTAGCTGGAATTACAGGCATGCGCTACCACGCCCGGCTGATTTTTTGATTTATTGTAGAGATTAGGTCTCGCTGCCCAGGTGGGTCTCAAACCCGCAGGCTCAGGCAATCCACTCACCTCAGCCTCCCAAAGGCACGGGATTACAGGCTGAGCCACCGAGCCCGGCAGGTATCTTTTTTGTAGAACAATTTGAGTTCCTCTGGGTATATTCCCAATAGAGGAATTGCTGGGTCATATGGAAGGTCAATTTCTAGTTCTTTCAGAAATCTCCACACTGACTTCCAAAGAGGTTGTACTAGTCTGCATTCCCACCAGCAGTGTAGAAGCATTCTTTTTTCTCCACATCCTCACCAGCATCTGTTGTTGTTTGTTTTATTAATGATGGCCATTCTTACAGGGGTTAGGTGGTATCTCATTGTGGTTTTGAGTTGCATTTCTCTGATGGTGAGTGAGGCTGAGCACTTTTTCATGTGTCTGTTGGCTGCCCGTATATCTTAAATAAATTATTATATATATATATATATATATATATGCATATATGTATATATACATATATGTATGTATATATAAAGAATTTAGCTAGAATCACCTTCTCTTCAAAGAAAACCGATCCCCTACAAGGATAAAACAATTTAATCAGGAGAAATGAATACTATTAGCACTTAACAATCTGTGTCACAGGCCAGGACTGAGAAAGTACCTTTCAGCCAGCAGAGTAAGGTCCAGAAAATGTGGATCCCACTGAAGTGGATCTAGTGAAGTGAGGAAGATACAGGACACTTCAGAGTAGCAAACCTGTATTGAGTGCAGTTAATTCTAATCACGTATCTTTTAAATTTCATTGCTTTCAAGCTTTTGGTGTAGAATTTACACTTGATTTTGTGGATTTATTTTTCCCCTTTCCCATCTTTATCAACAAAAATCTCAGTAAGGGATGGACAAATGTCCTAAACGGTTTGATATTGGCCCATGATTGAAGCTAGAATCACCTTGTTAGAAATGTCTGCATTGCCGGGCTCGGTGGCTCAGCCTGTAATCCCGCGCCTTTGGGAGGCTGAGGTGAGTGGATTGTCTGAGCCCGCGGGTTCGAGATCCGCCTGGGCAGTGAGACCTCATCTCTACAATAAATCAAAAAATCAGCCAGGCGTGGTGGTGCGCGCCTGTAATTCCGGCTACTTGGAAGGCTGAGGCGGAAGGATCGCCGGAGCCCAGCAGGTCGAGGCTGCAGTGGCCCGGGAGCGGCCACTGCACTCCAGTCTGGGCGACAGAGTGAGACTCCAACTCAAACCAAACAAAAAAAAAGTGTCTGCATTTAAGATTCAATATCTCAGGGCATCCTGTGCCTTTACAACCCTTTCCCATGATGGACATTTTTTGTTGTCTGGTTTTTCTCTCTCATTTCAGATAAATTGGTTGGATGCTGTGACATGTCACTCTTGCCTTGATTCCCATAGGCATTTTTGTTAAGTTGTAAGTTAATTAATTCTACCATGTACTGTTATATATAGTTACCTAAGCTGATGGATGTGTATTACCTAGAGGCATCATTCTGAGGCCCAAACAGGGACAACATTAAATACGTAACACCCCAACAGAACCCCTTTGTAGTAAGGCAAAACATCCCAACGGGTTTCGTGGCTCTTTTTCTTATTAGTCTAATCCATAGTTTTAAATATACATGACTTGCATTTTTATTACTGCAAAAAGTAATAAAAGTTTTGTTCTCGTTACCTAAAGTAGTTAAAGTTTTAGAGGAACTGCTTTGTTCATAATAAAAAGTATCAAACAGAAAGAGTCACAAGTGAAGGAAAAATAAAGGATTGGAAATGCAGCAAATCAAAGAAAATCATTCTGAAAAAGCTAGAAAATAATATCTTAGTCTGTAACTGAAATCTTAATCTTTACCTTCAGAAGAATTAGGTCACTGAAAATATTTACATTCAAAAAATGAGCAAAGAGAACACTTGCTTCAATATCACACTCATGGTTTTACTATAAAGGCTTTGTCCAATACATGACTCCATTCGGTGTCTGGTTCTACAGATATTAAATTCATTTCACTGGGTACATGCTACAGAGTTTTCCTTCTGCCTACAGTATGATCTTAAGAGTCTCATTTCATTTTCCCCAAACAACCTAAATTCCTCTATGCACTCGTGCCAATCTTTCTGTGGAACTAGAAAGTCCAATGACAGAGAAATTTGAAGAAACAAAAAGATTTGCTTTTTGGTACTTGGAGGAAGTGGCTCAGATGATGAATATTTCAGCTACCTCAAGAAAAGATACTGAGGCCAAAAGCCAGCATTGAGATGCTTCAGGAAAAAAAAAGTAAGCTACTTGATACGCAAACACAAGCAGATCCAGAAGAGGGAAATGATGTCTCCTGCCTTGAAGTCACTCTTAGGAAGGAAAACAGTTGGAGGAAAAGAGAAGCCAGCAAATGGCAGGTGCGACCAGCAGAGACATGAGCGTTGCCAGCCCAAACATCCAAAATAGCCTGTCCTTGCTTCTTTTCATGCCCTAAAATATTTCTACATGGAAATCACCCACAGTTATGTTAGCTCACAAGGCATTTGCTATTACATTTAATCATATTTAGGTACAATCACAATGAATAGTATTTAGAAAGATGTCAACATGAAATGCATTTTGTTCTCAACCAAATGTTTTGTCAAAAGATGAAGGTTTTCAGAGCAAGCAAACTAAGAAGTAGAAAAAATAAGTTTCTAACTGGAGAATAAGGGTAGTGTTATAACAAGCAAACTACAATGTTAGCAGTGCACAATTTAGAAGAAAAGGTTAAAATTTTACTGTAAAATAAAATATCCTGTATATAATTTTTTGTCTTTAAAAAATTATTTTAGATGCAGGGTATACAAGTGCATGTTTCTACATGCACACATTGTAAGGTAGTGGGGATTGGGTTTTGGATTACTTATTCCCCAGATAATGAACATTATCTCCAATAGGCAACTTCTGAGACCTAACACCCCTCTCTGCCTCTCCCCTTTTAGTGTTCCCAGTGTCTATTATTTCTTAATAATGAATAGAAATGAAGCAGAGGGAAATAGGTTCCAATAGCATCTCCTTACATTGACATCAAAATAGCCACATTTATTTCACTATATATATGATTATTTTTATATTGATATATAAATATTATATAATATATTTGGGTATATGTATGATATTTGATTACATATAGGTTATTTGAATATATATGTCTATATAGCATTTGCTACATTCCGGATACCATGGTAGGGGCTGAAAATTGGAAGTGGACAAAAGAGCTTTGGTCTCTAATTTTTAAAACATAAATTTCATCATCTTCACCAGCATCATTATTATTACTGTATTTTTAGGGAACATAGTGTCACTATGTTGCCCAGGCTGGAGTGTAGAGGTTATTCACAGGTGCAATCCCACCACTGAGCATCACAGGAATTTTGACCTGCTCCACTTCAGACCTGAGCAGGTTCACCCCTTCTTAAGCAACCTGAGGGTCCCCTGCTTTCTGAGAGGTCACCATACTAATGCCAGACTTGGTACTGACACCCTGATGGCAGAGTGTCCCAGAACTCTAAGGCTCAAGTGATCTGGCAAGTAGCTGGGACTACAAGCACATACCACCCTGCCAAGCAAGTTTCATTATCATTTAAGCAATCATGGGCAGCAGATCAGAGGAAAATTACCATTGAAAAAAATAGCTTATTATACTCAAAGATACCAAGAGGAGGTGGCAGGTCACACCATGGGGCCATCTGGGGTCAATGAGGAGGCAGAGGAAACTGGTGAAAATGTAGGCAAGAGCCTTCATTGTGGCTTTCGTAGGCAGGAGTGCAGGGTAGAAGGTTTAGGATTGGCTAGTTTCAATAAGTTCAGTGGGCTCTGGGTATGGGGGCTATCCCTAGTTGTTGTTACCTGGCTCTGTGCAATTAAGAAAGGTAGATAGTGCGAGAGCCCATTAGAGCAGGTGGTCTAAGGTTGACTCTGGATTGGCACTTTAAAGTATTGACTCAAGATTGGTTGGTTTGCATATGAAAGGAGTTAGTAGTTTACTATGTCTAGGGATTTGCTAACCCCAAAAGGGCCCGTTTTTCCAGTGATACCAATGTCCCAGATGTCAAACCATCAACACACATAAAATAAGAAATCACAGTTAATATATTCATGTGCAAGGATTTTGCTGCTTAGCACAAAAATAATAAACCAGTGATTACCATGAAATACCATAGTGGAAATGGTGAGAAATTCTGTATGGAATTTACAGAAAAAAGACCTAGTCTAGACCGGCAATTTGAGAATATGTCCTTGAAACAATGTCTAAACTGAGTCTTGAGGGGTATAGAAGGCAAAGGTGAGATGGGAGTGGCTAGAGGACAAAGTGAGGTTCACAGCATGTGCTATGACCTGGACTCATGAGTAAGTTTGGGAGGATTATTGTCAGGAGTTTGATATAACTGGAGTGTACAACAAGGGAAGGATTAACTAGGGAAAGACCATTAGCCAGACACCAAATATTTACTGAACATCTCCTAGGTATCAGGCTTTCTGCTGCGAATTAGAGGTTGATGGAGTGGGAAGAACACCACTGTGGACAGCCTTGGAGTGCACACAAAGAAGCTCACATTATATCCTAGGTGAAAAGGGAATCCATTGAGTGGTTTTTTGAGGAAGAAGCAAAGGCTAAGTGTCAAAATAGGAATTTGATCTTATCAAAATAGGAATTTAATCTTACCAAAAACTATCAAATAAAATTTAATCTTATCAAGTAACTCCAGAATAAACTCTGATATTCATTGAAGAATGAATAAAAAGATCGACAGCAAGTGATAGGGCAAAGGTTTACTCTGAAAAGTTTTAGATTTCTTGATTTCACATACACGTTGTATAAACTATGGACCCTGCAGTCTGGTTTAAAGACTTTTAAGAGAGTTGAAGCCAGGTTTTAGGACATCATTGTTGCTATTACCTTGATAACAAAGGAATTTTTTCACCTGCTCTTTCATCATATTGATTTAGAATTCTCAGTGCAAGTGGGAAATGATGGCTTAAAAAGTACCTTTCATGATTGTAAAACTGATCATTTCCTGTCTTGCAGTGATGCTGTTTTTCACTCTGTTTATTTTTTGTACAAAGGAAAGAACTGGATCCACAGCTTGAAAGCTGTTAAAGCCATGACTTTTAGAGTTTTCTCTTGAAGTGCCTAGGTGCATTTGTATTTTTAATAACTTTATGCTAACAACCGTTTTTTGAGGACTACGAAGAACTTTAAGTGTATGACCACATTCACCCTCTCTGCAACTCTTTAAGGTAAATCAAGGATAAGAATAACAATTCGGTAACAGGTTGATGGGGATTAAGTAGACTGCCCCAGATGAAGAGCTGCTAAGTAGGGAAAACTGGGATTCAAACCTAGTTCCACCTAATATCAAAGCTAGGGCTTCTCACCACTATGTTACAGTAGCACCCTACCCCAGACCCTGCCCCTATTGTGCTGATCTGTATAACACACAGTCCATGGTTAAGAAATAACTCACAGCTGGGAATCTTTTGGCATAATTTGAAGCACACATTGAGAGCATCTGTTAGTTGACAGCAAAACCCCTGGCCTTATCACCCTTACAACATTCTAGTTAAGTAGTTATTTCCAGTGGCAAGCACCTTATCTGGGCCTTCGTAAGCGTAACCCAGTTTACTATATGAGCTTCTGTCCATTCCTCCCAGAATGTGTGCTGTTTACCAGGACTACTAAGCAATGGTGGACCAGTGAAGGCTTTTCAACAAGTGACACCCGAAGGTTTATATTTCTTGATTTCTGTTGAGGATGTGGGGGAGATTATATTTCAAAGATTTATTTTGGGGCACACAAATTACCCTGATTCATTAATTCCAGTGCCCTTGGTAGAGTAAAAAATAACAAAATCATTGTAAATGAAATTAAAATCCAGGGGAAATAAATAATCCCTGCTAGAAAATGTCCTCAGGTATGCCAGAGAGTTAAAACACAAAGGTACCAATTAGTAGCCACTCATGTGTTTTATCTTTTCAAAATACATTTTCCCCTTTGTTGCTCATAAATGTCAAGAACATTTCTTACAAATTATGAGAGAAAAAGATGGAATACAAAGAATGAAAGATAAACTAATGATGACTAAATGTTGCAAATTTTCCTTTATTTCTAGAGTTTATAAAATAAGATTGTATTGATTCACATTACTTAAGGAGAAAAGGTAATTTTACATAAAGTATATGGTCCTATAGAATAAGCAGCTACTTATTTGAAAAAGTTCATGTAATGATTCTACAATCTCAAAATCCCTACTGTAATGGTTAATTTTAGGTGTCAACCTGACTGGATTATGGGACACTGTACCTAGAGTGCTGAGAAAGCATCACTTTTGACTGTGTCTGTGGAGGTGTTTCCAGAGGAAATTGACCTGTGAGTTGGTAGATTGTGTTGGGAAGATCCGCCCTAAGTGTGGGTAGGCACCATACAGTCAGCTGGAAGTTTGGAAAGAACAAGCAAGCAAAGGAAAGGTGAATTTGCTCTCTCTCCTACAGCTGGGACAGCCTTGTTCTCCTGATTTTGGATATCCACACTTGAGGCTCTCTGGCCTTTGGAGGCCAGGATTTATACCAGCAGCAGCCCCTTCCCTCCAAGCTCTTGGGCCTTCATCCTCCAAGTGAGACTTGCATCCTCAATTTCCCTAATTCTAAATATTTTAGATTTAGACTGAGCCATACTACCAATGAATCCCTGGGTCTCTGTCTGTAGACAGCCTACTGTAGGACTTCCCAACCTCCATAATCACATAAGTCAATTCCCTTAATAAATTTCCCCCTATTATCTATCTATCATGTATCTATCTCTTTCATCTATAATCTCTACCTATCATCTATTTGTCTATCATCTATCATCTCTATCTCATCTATCTAGCTATCTAGCTATCTACCCATCCTATTATTGTTGTCTCTCTAGAGATGCTTAACTAACCCACCTTCCCAACTGCACTGACACGCAGTCTCACATTTCACACCGTGTACGGTAGGTCATAATCTGGAAAACACTACTTAAAATGCACCAGTGACCCATTAGAATACATCTCACAAATCGTTTCAAGTCCTGTTCCTCTTGCCTGTCTGTCATACCAGCACATGGGCTCCAACCAACTGCACATGGGCTCCAACCAACTGCAAGGAGGTGCCACCTGCCCCATCTCACCTCCTGCCCAGACTGCATAACCCCTCAGCCCCCTAGCCTCCTGTTGATGTGAAGAGGTGAAGATCAACAAGTAAGACCCTGCCACTAACAAACTTTGTGGTTTTGTCCAAATTAGTTCCTTAATCACCTGTAACATTAGAATAAAAATAGTGGTGACGTCACTGAGATTATATAAGCAACTATATATAAATTCAATTAGAACAATGCCTAGAAAATATTAAATATATAACCATGCATTTGTTGACTTATTCATTTTTGATACTTATAATCCTTTGAAGAGTGGGAAGAATCACAATTTTAAACTTAGGAAGACTTGTATTCAGACCTAAATTTCACAGTTACTTGGGCTGAGCAAGTCATTTAACCAATTCTGCAAGTGTACTTAATGTCATGTTCCCTTTATGAACTCCCCAAAGTCCATAATCCCTTGTCTGAAACCCTTCAGCAGAATGTGTATGGTAATTCAAAGTTGGTCATAATTTAGAAACATTAAAAGGTACATATACAGTGTATATTAAATAACACTATCAGCTAGCTACTGGAACAGTGCCTAGTAATCAAACACATTTACATTTCTACTGAAAAGCATGAAAATGTGTATCAGGTGAAATATACCAAAAAAATCTGGAGAGACTTTGTGAAATCAGGTTTTACCACTAAACAAGCTTGCCATGTGTTTGCAATAAAATTTTGTTCTGGGATTCTTTATATTCCTGAATTGGAGAAAATGAACTGTGGAACTGAATTTCCAGTGACCGCTAGGACACAAGTCCCTTGACTATGACATTGCAGTCTTGAAAAAAATAACTTTACTTCTTAACCCCTTCTTTCCTTCCTTCTTTCCTTCCTTCTTCCCTTCCTTCCTCCCTCCTTCCCTTCCTTTATTCCCTCCCTCCTTCCTTTCTTGCCTCCTGCCTTCCTTTCTTCCTTCCTTTCTTCCTATGGTTCCCATGATGTTCATGGACAGGTTCATTACTCTATGTTCACACACACTATTGCTCCCTCGGGAACTCCTGGTTTCCTTTACTCGTTTTCTTTATCTAGTGCTTGGATAAACATTTATTCAGGACCCACAGTATACAGGTAAAATAAACCTAACGAGAAACATAATTTAATAAGGGATGACTTACTACCCAAAAGATGGAAACATACAAAACATAGATGTACTACTAGAAAAAAGTAGGCATTCTATATGCCTTCCTCTCCCCATTATACGCTAGACTGAAACACTTGAAAAACAGCATGTTCTTACTCATAAATAAGCACTAAATAATTGTCACAAAACTGCAGACAATTTTTTCTTTTCAAATGCTATAAATTATCAAGCAAAGTTTTCTTTTAAGGTGTTCCTAAGGGTCTATGTTTTAATAAATACAAAATATTACACAAATTGCATGCCAAAACTTACTTCTCAATTGGCATGAAAATCGATATCCCTCTAATACATGAGTCTGAAGTTAGGCTCTATTGAAAATGGGATACTTTATGTCTTTGTAGCCTCTAAAAGAAGAGATGGCTTTTGTTATTTGGATCTACTCATAGTCATATTTCTCTATAGGATTTTTCAAGATTATCATATGATATAACATATTTTATTAATGCTTTTATTTTTATAAAATTGAATTAACTTAAAAAAATTTAGTCAATCCTATTCCTTGGTATCTATTAGAGGTGATGCCCATGTCGGGAAGATATGGTGTTCAGTCATTGTGCTCACTTAGTTTTATGTGGTGCTGAAATCTGTTTTTTGTATTTTTTTGTTTTACATCAATAAACATTTACCTCTGTACCTCTGTGTGTGGTTCTCACCTCAGAGGTGTTCAAATATTTGCTCCATCCTTGTAGCTCTTGGTTGTTATTTACTGAGTACACTGCCCCGTCCCCACAGTGTCCCACAAGTGCCAGGGAGGCCTCATGGCTGGGCAATGTGACACTCAAGGCATTCACACTATGTCTCTCTCTCCCAACACTCACACATCAAATAATACAAATATACTTTAAAATCTCAGGTAGGTGTAGTTAGTGAAATTAAAAAGGTGTGCATCTTTTCAGATTAGTAAATCGACTAAACAGAAAAAGAACAGTTTCGTCAACATGTAGCTCAGTTTTTAAAATTATTATATAAAAATCAACCTCTTGATTGCAGCCTTTCTTTCAAGTCTTCAGAAATCCCATAAAAAAAACTAGACTACACATAGTCATATTTTCTTCCTTAGTTTAGACCTTTAGTATCAAGGTGATTTCTGGAGCAAATATTTAGTCAGGCAAATTATACTCTTATCAAAATAAGGAATTCTAAAAGAAATACTTACACAACACTCACAGCAATGCAGTGAATGGCGCCCAGGGAATCATGTCTATTCCTCTCATTAATATTTTCAACATTCTACTCAATGGCAACTGCTTTATCACTGCCTTTGAAGACCATAAACCAGAAAATCTTGCATAACTCAGAGGGAATATTATAAAGACCCTCTGTCTGTCTGAGGATGTCTGCTTTGCTGAACAGTTTTCTATCCCAGGGATTTCTCAACTAGCAGGTGCATCATTATACCCACCAGCAATGGGCTAAGTGAGGGCCACTGTAATTCAGTGTGTGCTGCCTTGTGATAACTACCATACGGAAATGAACTTCCTTAAGGAAGGAAGAATAGAGAACCATTTAACTCTTCCAAATGCATTTAAGCTGCTCTTTTTAGGGAAGACAATTTGGATTCTGAACAAATGTTCATGGTTCAGTCTCAATCCCCTTTTCACACTGCTGTGATTTTTGCACACAAACAAAACTACCTAGGGCGACATTATTTTTCCCTTGATAGACATGTACTGCTTCTGTGTTAATACACACTGGGAGTTCTTAAAATACAGATTAAAGTTGGATCTTGAGAAACTGTCTATTCAGCCGAAAGGAAAATGAAACAGAGGTTTCACCTATGGACTTACCACAGCTACAATAAGGACAAATTCAAGTCTTAATGTAAAATACAATCTTGGTAGGGTGTCCAGATCATGGAATTTTGAATGTTTCTTCATATCTCTGACTTTTTACCGTGAAACTAGAAGGTACGATTGCAAAAGACTCTGTTAGACATGTGTCTTTTGAGAATTTGGAGAGGGAGATGTAAGAACATGATACAGAGACTTTTAAAAGTACATAGAATGTGGACTAGTGCACAAGGCACAGATTGTTAGTATGCAAAATGTGAAATGTTCGATGGTAAAAATCCTCATGCCAATCACAAGGTACAAGATTCTGACCCTGCTGATGAACTGATTGTATGACTTCAGACTCAGCTTTTGGATTCCATACCAATAATGATAGTATCCTAGCTCCCATTTATTCCAAGGATTTATAAGAATAAAATGGAGCAATATAGAAAATTGTTCTGAAAATATAATGTGCTATATAATTATAGAATAAAGTTGTTATTGGTAAAAAAGATATTGATACTTTATTGAGAAATAAAGTTGTTATTGATGGTTAAATCTCTCTCAGATGAAGTCTTCCTTCTCCAAGCAGACAGCCATGGTCAGTGTTAGACTTCATCACCCTTTGTGCTGATTCTTGCAAAAGTCCCTTGCTGGACTCCTTCTCTCCAGTCTTCCATCACTTCAGGTCTTTCCAAGCCTACCCAGTGGCAATTTTGATCATCTGCAAGTGGGATAAATAAAGGAGGGAGTAGCTAGTACTGAGGATGATGAGTTGGTAGATTAAGAAGTAGCAAGAGCTCCAGGCAGCAGGAGCTTTAAGTGTCTGAGGAGAGGGGATGAGAGCAATGGGCAGGGACTGGAGAAACAGCTGAGAACCTTGCTTAGGTTGTTTGGTGTCCAGTGATTGACACCAATTGATCACAGTACAGTCACTCCCTTCCTTAAAACACTTTTGAAGATTCCCCATTTCCAAGTCTAACTGCTTAGTTTAGATCTACAGTAAGAACCAGCATGAAAGTTCCATCAACTAAGGGTAAATGACATGCCCAAGAATCAGGAACCAATCAGTGGAGGCCAAACAACTTGAGCAAGGATCTCAGCGGTTTCTCCAGACCTACCCATTGCGCTCACCCCCTCTCCTCAGACACTTAAAACTCCTGCTGCCGCCGGGCTCGGTGGCTCAGCCTGTAATCCCGCGCCTTTGGGAGGCTGAAGTGAGTGGATTGCCTGAGCCCGCGGGTTCGAGACTCGCCTGGGCAGCGAGACCTCATCTCTACAATAAATCAAAAAATCAGCCGGGTGTGGTAGCGCATGCCTGTAATTCCGGCTACTTGGAAGGCTGAGGTGGAAGGATCGCCAGAGCCCAGCAGGTCGAGGCTGCGGTGGCCGGGAGCGGCCACTGCACTCCAGTCTGGGCGACAGAGTGAGACTCCAACTCAAAAAAAAAAAAAAAAAAAAAAACTCCTGCTGCCTAGAGTTTTTGCTACTTCTTAATCTACCAACTCACCATCTTCATTATTAGCTACTCTCTCCTTTATTTCTCCCACTAGCAGTGTGCCTCCATCATAGCACTTGAATTTTGATTCTTTAAATGTCTAAGATTGCCCTCCACCCAAAGCCACAAAGCAAAGTACTTGTCTTTTTCCCTAGGGGCAGTGCCATTGGCTACAAAGAGTAATGGCACAAAAGAAATAGTGTCTGTTGAATTAATGAATGAAACTGCTGACCACCACTGGTTTTTGCTGCTTACAGTAGGGAAAGGTACTAAGTATACAGATGTTTGCTTAATTTCAGTTCACTCTTATTTACTTGATCTTTCCTAACTGAATCTCCCAAAGCCCAAGGAAGACTAAAGTGAGCCTTTTTATAACCACACATCATAACTAAATATTAAATGCATGAACAAAAATGACTGTGCCCTTGGGGCCCTCTTTCTTTTTCTACTCAATTTAGTTATTTTTTAATAAAATACTTGTATTAGTTTATACTGACCCTATTTACATAATATTTTTGTTTCCATAACATTTTTAAACGTGTCGGAGTTTATATTAGCACCACTCAAGCACTCCTCTTTTCCCCTGTAGCTAACCTTCTGCCTAGATGTTCTGTTTCAGCCTTACCCTTGCAACTCACTCTGGTGCTACCTCAGAGCACACATTATAGCTGTATCTTCTTGTGTTGGGCAATTTCACAGCATGATTCTATTCGCTTTTAGAATATGGACTTCGCTTTAAGAAGATCTTATTTTGCTCATTTTTACAGGACCAGCTACATACTTTTGCAAAATGAAATGCAGAGTTTCTTGCTCAAAACACAAAGAAAAAAAATTTAATTTATCTTGTGATCGCTCTTGAACTACCAAGGAATTTTAAAAATATAAATTTGTGATTTCCAGGAAGATGGCTGCGTAGCCAGTCAGACGACGTGAGTCCCCGTGTGTGTGAGTGTATGAACAATTATCTGTTTCTGTGTGCAATGGGAGTGTGAGAGACAGACTGAGTAGGGACTCGAGAACAAGTGGCCAGGGCCCTCCTCGTGAAGCCAATGGTGCTGCAGCTGTTCTGCTTGGACCCTAGCGCTTGCCGGAGCACTGACACTGAGCACCATCTTCTAAAATCAGCAGAGCTTTCCCTGTGAAGAACTGCTGGAGTGATTGCTGACCCCAACACCATAATGCCAGACTGAATGCTGGCAGTGAGGGCTGCGGAGGGAGTGCAGCGAGGGAGCCTGAGACAGAGTCCTGAGGAAACAGCAGGAAGAGAAGCCACCCTGAGCCTGGACTGGGCTCCAGAGCCTTGTCACTGGGTCCTGAGATCCAGAGACTGTGGTGAGTGCTGGAGAGGGAGCTATTGATCCCATTGGTGACAGGAACAGCAGCCAGCAGAGCAACTGAGCAGACCCTCTAATGCCTGGGCAGAGAAGTGCCCCAGGGCAGCCTCTGTAAAATAGCAGAACCGCATCTTGATACCAGGCACTGTCTCTGTGTTGCATTGGGGCTGTTCTTTGTGGCCTCAGAGAACACTGCCCCAGTACACAAACCCTGGCAGGTAGAGTAGATGCAGAACCCGGATGATCTACCCTCCACCCCAAGCCAGCTGCTGGGCTATAGAAGCAGACAGCAGAACTGCCTGAGAAAAGACTGGTGAGTGCCTACCTGACGCCCCCTCCCACCCCCACTCCTAGCAATATATGAAAGAGATCTGGAAGGCAGGGCGGACAGGAGGCCCCATTCCCCTGTCACGAACTGGATGCCCTGGGAGATGTGACAAAGTTGAGAAAGGAAGGAAGGGGGTGAGATCCAGAGAGACGTTGTGTCAGGTTATTTCAGCTCCCTTTCCTCACATGGGTGTGTGACAACTACCAATTGCAGGCAGCAGGGAGTGAAGATTCTAACAATTTAGGTTCCAACAGTGAATAGGGAACCTGCAATAACAGCCCTGCAGTTGTAGAACCCAACACAAGAGGGAGTCACCACCCTCAAAGAGTCATTCTAAAGCTGAGAACTCTTTATCAACTTTTTTGTTTGTTTGTTTTGTTTTGGGGGGGTATTGATTTGTTTGATTATCTCATTTGTTTGCTTTGTTTATTGGTTGGTTTTCTCTTTTATTTCCTTCTTCTATCTCTCTTTCTCTGTTCATTCTTTTTTATGTTTTTTTCTTTATTTTTCCATTTTTCTTTCCTCTTTTTCTCTTTTACTCCTCCTTTCTCTTTTTTCTCTCTGTTCTCTCTTATACTCTTTCTTGGACTGAGGGGCTATGTAAGCATGCTCACTGTGAGGTCACATTGTATAGAGACAAAGAGCAAGTCCAGCTTGCTCATTCACCAGATAGCAAACATCATGACCTGCCAACGGGCTCAGAATCCTTGCAATTTCCCCACCCCCTAGTAAATGCTCAAAATTGTAAAGAGACAGCACAATGCCCCCCTCCCCACCATCCTACTACATAATTGAACAAATCCAGAGCCCCAGCTCAAGGAAGGACAAAAGGTAGAAAAAATATCAGAAGTGACTGCTTCTCCATTTTCCACTGAGCAACAGGATTAAAGAGAAAGACAAGAGAACTGCTAGAAATGAAGAAAAACCAACAAAAAATGGCCAGTAACCATCAGAGTCCCAGAAAAGAGTCAGTGCTTGAAAGAACGGCTGCTGGGGCACAAACAATGACTATCTCCCAGAATGACAGTACTAAGAAGGTACTTATAGAGATCAGAGAATTGTTGGGTAGAATGAATAAAAATCAAGAAATGCAAGGGCTAAAACTAAATGAAATTGCAACAGAGCTAAACAGACTTAAGAAAGCATGCTTAGATATAGCAGAAATAAAGAACTCCATCCAAGAAATAAATAACAAACTGACAAGCATGGGAAACAGAACTGACAAAGCGGAAGAAAGAATCTCAGAACTGGAAGACCAAAATGTGTAATTAACCCAATCTATGAAAAATATAGAAAAAGAACTTAAATAGAAAGAAGAAACTCTCTAAGAGATGTTCGATGTTATCAAGAAACCAAACCTATGTCTGATCAGAATACCTGAACTAGAAAGATAATTGGAAAACTCCTTAGAACAAACATTCAATGAGGTCATTCAAGAAAAATTCCCTCATCTGGTCAGAGAGATGACTATACAAGCACAAGAGATCCAGAGAATTCCTGCAAGACATCTTATGAGAAGACCAATCCCTAGACACATAAAAATTCACCTACACCAAGTAGGTATGAAATAAAAAGTCCTAAAGGCAGCAAGGGAAAATGGTCAGACTAGCTACTGGAGGGAACCAGTCAGAATTGCTGCAGACTTATCTGCAGACACACTACAGTTCAGAAGGAATTGGACCCAAATATTTACTGTTCTCAAAGATAAACAAGAATTTTCTACCCAGTCAAGCTAAGCTTCATCAGCAATAGAAAATTAATATTATTCCCAGGCATCCAATCCCTAAGAGAATATGCTGCCTCCAGACCAACTATACAGGAGATGCTTAAAAAGATGCTGTGCACAGAAGGAAAAAAAAAAGAAAGAAAAACCATATACTTCAGAACATCAAAAACAAACACAGAAGCAGCAGAAAACAGCATACTTGCAAAAATGAAAACACACACACATATGAACACAAGAGCTAAATTTAAGAAAACCACCTAATAAGAGCATTATGTGAGGGACAAACTTTCACATTTCAATAATCAGCCTGAATGTGAATGAACTAAATGTACCACTGAAAAGTGATAGAAGGGCAAGCTGGATAAAAACACATGACCCAGTAATTTGCTGCAGGATTTGAGTTTCCAGGAAACTCATCTTACCACAAAGGATACCCACATATTTAAAGTTAGAGGATAGAAAAAAAAAATTTTCAGGCAAACAGGTCACAAAAGAAGGCAGGAGTCGCAATCTTAATATCAGATAAAACAACCTTAAGTTAATAAAAATTTAAAAAGATATGGAAGGACAGTGGATACTGATAAAATATTTGAGCCATCAACAAAAAAAAATTCATCCTAAATATACATGCACCCAACCCAGAAGCACAAGCTTTTACAAGGCAGCTACTAAGTAAACTAAAAAAAGGATATTGACTCTAACACTATCATAGCTGGAGACTTAAACAACTACTAACAACCCTAGATAGATCATCAAGTCAAAAAAAATCAACAAAGAGATTTGTAACTTCACTTGATACTTGACCAAATGGACTTAGTAGATAAGTATAAATCACTCCACCTAACAACCAGAGAATATACATTCTACCCATCACCACATGGAACATACTCCAAGACTGACCACATTCTCAGCCATAAATCAAGCATAAACAAATTGAAATATTTCAATCTTTCATAAGGCTGAAATATTGCCATAAATATCACCAACAAAAAATTCCCCCAAAGCCCACAAAGACACTAAACAGCATGATGTTGACTCCTGGGTCTACACAGAAATCAAAACAAAAACAATCCTGGAAACAAATGAAAATGAAGAAACAGCTTACCAAGACCTCTGGGATGCCATCAGTGTTAAGTGGGGAATTTATATCTCTACAAACACACATCAAGAAAATAAAAAGAGAAAAAGAGACAGGCTAACAAATCACCTAAGGGGTTGGAAAGGCAATACCACCAAAACCCTAACTTCAACAGAATAATCCAGACCACCAAAGTAAGAACTCAAATATAGGACATAAAAGACAAAAATACCATAGGAGAAAAAAACAAATGAAACAAAAAACTGGTTTTTGAAAGAATAAGCAAGATTGATGGACCCCTAGACAGAATGACCAAGAAAAAGAGAGAAAAACCCAGATAAACACAATAAAAAATGCAAAAAAAATCAAGCCACAACTGACCATGAAGAAATACAAAAGATTAGAAATTACTATGCACACCTGTATGGAAACAAGCTTGATAACCTAAATGAAATGAGGACTTTCTAACATCACACAACCTCCCAAGGTTGAATAGAGAAGAAATTTAGATCCTAAATAGACCAATAACAACCCAGGAAATTGACTGTGTTGAACAGTTTTCATAAGAAAACTACCTACAAAAAAAAAGCCCTGGACCAAATGGATTTCCAATGGGTAATTCTACAAGACATACAAGGAGGAGCTGATATAGTCCTATTGAAAGCATTCCAGGCAATCAAGAAAGATAGATCTCTCCCCAAATCATTTTTTGAAGCACCTTACAGTGATACCCAAACCAAGTAAAGATCCAACAAAGAAAGAGAACCACAGACCAATATCCCTGATGAATGTAGATGCAAAAATTCTCAACAAGATGCTAGCAAATCAGATGCAATGACACATCTCAAAAATCATCCACCAAGACCAAGTAAGTTTTATCCCCAGGATGCAGGGCTCATTCAACATCTGCAAGATCATACATGTAATGAAATATATCAACAGATGGAAAAACAAAAGAGTCATATGATTATATCATTAGATACAAAAAAGTTTTGATAAAATCCAATATCCCTTCTTGATAAAAACCTCAAACACCTAGACATAGAGGGAATATAACTCAAAATAGTAAGTGCCATCTATTATAAATCTACAGCCAACATATTGATGAATGAACAGAAATTGAAAACATTTCCTCTGAAAACCAGAACAAGACAAGACTGCCCACTCTCATCTCTCCTGTTCAACACAGTTTTGGAAGTCCTAGCTGGAGCAATGAGACAAGAGAAGGAAATCAGGGTTATCTATATAGGAAAAGAAAAACCAAGTTATCCCTCTTTGCTGATGATATGATCCTATAACTCAAAAATCCAAAAGAATCTGTCAAAACCTCCTTGCACTGATAAAAGACTTTGGCAAAGTCTCAGAGTACAAAATAAATGTGCAAAAGACAGTTGCATTCTTATACACCAACAACAAACAGGCAGAGGACCAAATAAAAAGTACAATACCATTCACAATAGCCAAAATATGAAATACGTGGGCACTTTCCTAACCAGAGAAATGAAAGATCTTTACAGTGACAACTACCATACACTGCTTAAAGAAGTCAAAGATGACACAAATAAATGGAAAATTATTCCATGCTCATGGATTAGAAGGATCAACATCGTTAAGATGTTCATCCTACCAAAGGCAATCTACAGATGCAATGCTATACTCATTAATTACCAACATCATTCTTCTCAGACCTGGAAACAATACAGAAAGTCAGATGGAAACACAAATAACCACGAATAGCCAAAACAATTCTTAGCAAAAGAAACTAAGTGTGAGGTATCACACTTCCAGACTTCAAACTTTGTTATAAGGTTACAATAATCAAAACAGCCTGGTATTGGTACAAGAGCGTGTATATAGACCCATGGAACAGGATAGAGATTCCAGAAGCAAAACCTCAATTTCTCAACCAACTCATCTTCAAGAAAGCCTCCAACAGCAACCATGGGACAGAGGAGAACCTATTTGGGAAATGGTGCTGGAAAACTGAATGACCACATACAGAAGAATTAAACAGGACCGCTACCTATCACCATATACAGAAATCAACTCCAAATGGATCAAAAACCTAAATGTAAAGCCCCAAACTTTAAGACTCATAAAATGCAGGAGGCACCCTTATGGAAATCAGAATAGGCAACCAATTTCTAATCAAAACCCCAAAAGCCCATGCCATAAAAGGTAAGATAGACAAGTGGGACCTCATCAAATGTAAAAGAATCTGCAAAACAGAAGAAAACATTAAGAGAGAAGGGAGACAGCCCATAAAATGGGAAAAAATATTTGCCAACTGCATGTCTGGCAAAGGCCTAACATCCAAGATCTACAAGGAACTCAAATGTGCTGAAAGGAAAAAAACAGCCTCATTAAAAATTGGGCAAAAGACATGAATAGACACTTCTCAAAAGAAGACATATGAGCAGACAACAGACTCATTAAAAAATGCTCAGCCTCAGATGAATGCAAATCAAAACCACATTGAGATACCACCTAACTCCATTGCCATCATTAATAAAACAAAAAACCAACAGATGCTGGCGAGGATGTGGAGAAAAGGGAAAAAGTCTACATTGTTGGTGGGAATGCAAAGTAGTTCAACCTCTATGAAAAACAGTGGGGCAATTCCTTAAAGAACTAGAAATTGAAATTCTGTACTATGCAATACCTCTTCTGGTAATATATCCGGAGGAACTTAAATCATTCTACAAAAAAAGATACATGCACACACATGTTTATTGCAGCACTATTCACAACAGCAAAAACATGGAACCAACCAACCATGCTGCCCATTGAAACTGTACTGGAAAAAAAAAAGGTGTTACATATAAACAATGGAATATAATGCAGTCACAAAGAACACAATTATGGACTTCACAGCAACTTGAATGAATTTAAAGTCTATAATACTCAGTGATTTATCACAGAAACAAAGAACTAAGTACCACATGTTCTCACTCAGAAGCTGACCCTGAACATTTACCATAATACTATAAGAAAGGGATTGGCCACAATGGAATATTATGGAGTCATAAAGAAGGACAAACATGGACTTCGCAACAACTTGGATGGATTAGGGTCTATCATACTCAGTGATCTATCACAGAAACACAGAACAGAGTGCCATATATTCTCACTCATAAGTGGACCTTGAATAATTATCATAATAATATAAGAAAGGGATTGGCAGTAGTGGGAAACTGCCAGGGGAGGTGGGGTGGGATTGATAGTAGAGGGAAACTACCAAGGGAGGGAGGGGCACACCTAATCAACTAGGGTACCTGCATAATGAACACATATATACTGAACCCTGAATTGTACCCTATATCTTTAAAATTTTAAAAAAAGAAAAGAAATGAGTTGGCAGTAGCTGGAAACTGCCAGGGGAGGAGGGGTGAAGCACATAACATTAATAAGGATAACCAATCTCAAACCAGGCAAAGTGGGGACCAAAGGGGAGTTCAAACTTTACCTGTACAATGACCACTTGTATACATAGTCCAGAATTGTACCCCACATCTTTAAAATAAAATAAAATAATAAAATAAAAATATAATTTTATTTTATTTTAGAATCAGGGGTACAAGTACATGTTGGTTACATGGATGCAATGTGCAGTGGTGGGGATTGGACTTCAGGTGGTACATTTTCAAGATAGTGGACATTATACCCAATAGGTCATTTCTGAACCCTAATTCCCTTGCCCACCACCCCCTTTTTAAGTGTCCCCAGTGTCTTTTATTTCCACCCTTGTGTACATTTATTTCCTGTATGTAAATGTGAACATGTCATGTGTGTTTGATTTTGTGTTTCTGAGTTAGTTCAATTAGTGTGATGTTCTCTGTCTCCATTCATGTTGCTGCAAAGGACATGATTTTCTTTGTTTTGTTTTGTTTTTCATGGTTACCCTTTTCCTGTGTCTTCACATCATCTTCCTCCAGTACACGTCATGTCCAAATTTCCTCTTTTATGGAAATACCCATCAATTTAGATTAGTGACCACCCTAAAGACTTTATTTTAACTTAATCATTTCTTTAAAGGTCTTATCTCCAAATGAACTTACATTTTGAAGGATTTAGAACTTAAACATGTGAATTTTAGGTGGGTACAATTCGACCCATAACTATTTGTTTTCATTATAACCTCTTAGGTAGGCTTGAGGAGTTAACTAACTTTGGGTATCTTGAACTTTTTGACCATTGTTTATCCAGAAAAATCTAAGGGCTGTGAATGTCTAAATTGGTGTGGGTCAGTTTATAACTGCCTCTGATTGATCTCACAAGATTGTTTTTATAATTACATGTGTTAATGAATATGGAGTGTTTAAAACAACACATTGAATAGCAGCTGCAATTATTACAGGTTGAGGATCCCTTATCTGAAATGCTTAGGATCAGAAGTGCTTCAGATTTCAGATTTTGGTATATTTGTATTACACCTGATTGAGCATACTTAATCCAAAAACTTGAAATCCAAAATGCTTCAATGAGCATTTCCTTTGAACATCTTGTCAGTGCCAAAAAAGTTTTACATTTCAGATTTTCAGGTTAGGAATGCTCAATCTATAGTGCCATCTATCAAATCAATGATGAAATGAGTGAATGAATAAATAAATAAACAAATCAGTCAATCAATAAGACTAGCTTTACTCTTTGCAGAGGAGTAAATTAAAAGCAAGCAAGCTTCAATGACATTCAACTTTTCAGAGACACAACCTGTGTAAGCACTTGAGTGCCATGGACTCAACATCTAATATTCTTTCCTTTTGTTTCCCTAAATCACATGACTGCTTTTGATGACCAACTTCACAAATGTTCACCAATGTGGTGATTTCCACCTGGTTGCACCAAAACAATAGAGAAAATGCCTCTGACATTTCCTGAACTAAAAATGAACTAAGACCATACCATTTCAATTACTAAGTCTCTGTGTATATTTGTATGTGGTTGGTTGCAATTTAGCTTGAACTATTACTCAATTAAGTTCATTAAGTATTTAATAAACACCTAATTGGGCCAAGCATGTTGTTGAAAGAATGCTACATAGATGGCATTAAAAAGCACATATTGTGTACTGACTTAAGCCACTTTGATCACATTCACCTATTAAAAAGTTTTGTTTGGTGGATCTTAGCCACTAGTAATCACAGGCTAGATGATAATTAGATACGCCTCCACAAGACCTGTTGCCAAGTTCCAGTGAAAAGACACATCAGACCATGGCCTATAAAACATCTAAATATTTCCTAGAAAACAAGAATAAACAGTCACATAATCTCTTTCATCAGTTCAATGACATTCTGGGTCTCTTTCTTCTTTGCAGGCCATAAAACACTTTGCACAAAAGAATTGCTTGAGTCTAACACAGGATTAAATTAAATCTCTCTCAGAGTCGGGAAACTAAGACCCTTCCACTACCATGGCAGGACATAAAGTCATTCAGTGTTCAAAGACAGGGGGACAGTCCTAAGGACAAAATATAAAGGGTCTGCAAGATGCTATACCCTCTGAGTTCACAGAAAGGCAGAGGACTTCTCTAAGATGTGTTTGGCAATTTGCAAATTTTAGTTATGCTCTCTCTTTCTACTTTTATTGTGTGGATTATAAAGTCCTCTGGGTATGATCTCAAGTAAAAAATTTCTAAATAGTTTATGTAAGCCAGGCTCGGTGGCTCAGCCTGTAATCCCCTGCTTTGGGAGGCTGAGGTGAGTGGATTGCCTGAAACCGCGCGTTCGAGACCCGCCTGGGCAACTTGGCAAGCCCTCATCTCTACAATAAATCAAAATATCAGCCGGGCATGGTAGCGCGTGCCTGGGATTCCAGTTACTAGGAAAGCTGAGGTGGAAGAATCGCCAGAGCCCAGCAGGTCGAGGCTGCAGTGGCCGGGAGCGGCCACTGCACTCCAATCTGGGCGACAGAGTGAGATTCCAACTCAAAAATAAATAAATAAGTAAATAAATAATAAATAAATAGTTTAGTGTAGCTGCTTCTGAGTGTGGCCATTCTGATATGTGGAAGAGAACTTTTAGAGGGCTATGAATTCTTGATAAGGACAATTTACTGAACCCAGAGTGTAGAATGAAACTTTTACACACATGTTTTTCACACTTTTCATATTAAAGTATTTTAAAATAAATTTCAGATATAATGTCTATTTTGCTATCAATTGGCCTATATGAAATTCATAGTCTTCCATAAGAAGCTTAAAATACAGCCACATTGAATGACTTTTCTCAGAACATGCTTACTAACAGATTTATTCCATCCACAGCAAATGAAAAAAATATACTTGAAAAATATAAAATTTCTTCCAAAAGGAAGGTAACTGTATATATATATATACACACACACATATATGTAAATGTATATGTACATACACATGTAAAAAGTTGTGTTGGTGTGTATACTCTCTGGTGTTCTTAGTAGAAATAAATATCATCTATTGCAACTGAAATTTTTCTCACTTTAATTGGTCAGTAGAATTCAAGGTATGCGCTCTTTTCACACAAAATATTTTTAGAGCTCTGTACAGAGATAATCATCCCAAAGACCCAAGTGCAGTATTTATTTACTAATTACAGACTTTTAGATAAATTATGTACTAGATATGAGATACTGTCTTGTATAATATTTAGATGTTAAATGATAATTAGATACTGATTCCAGAATTTTAAAAAGTATTTGACTTGAGTTTTAAAAAATAGTCCATTTAACAACACAACTTGCATAATCCCTTCAATTACATAATAAGCACTTCAGTTCTCCCACTCTCTTGTAGGAGGAATCCATTTTGATACATTCTAAGAACAGGGAGGCTGTTAATGCATAGCTCTATGAAACCTTCTTGAATCATCATAAAGAACATTGTTATTATTGCCAGTAAGGGATAAGAATGACTCAGTTCTACCAGAATCTAACTCGTTTAGACCAGGTGTCATTTTTTGATACACACATATATACCCAAAGGATCCAGCACAATACTGCCTACACATTAAGAATTAGAAATTCTTGTTTGATAGTTAGATGGTGACAGTATTAAATTCTAATCTTGGCCAGGCTCGGTGACTCAGCCTGTAATGCCAGCACTTTGGGAAGCCGAGGTGGGTGGATTGCCTGAGCTCACAGGTTCGAGACCAGCCCAGGCAACTTGGTAAGACCCCTGTCACTACAATAAATCTAAAATTAGCAGGGTGTGATAGCGTGCATCTGTAGTTCCAGTTACTTGGAAGGCTGAGGCAGACAGATTGCTGGAGCCCAGCAGGTCAACGCTGGGGTGGCCGTGAGCATGCCACTGCACTCCAGCCTGGGCGATGGAGTGAAACTCCAACTAAAAAAAAAATTCTAATCTCAGGCCACAGTGTTTCTGAATAGACATGAGAAAGCCAGTGAGGGGAGGAGAGCTTGTGTGGCTGTACCTGTTAAAATCAGGCACTATAGCGAACTATAACGACACAGCCATTTTCCTTGTTCTTGATATGGATGTGAATTTTAGAACCTTCAAACGGAGGAGCAAGGAAAAATGCTTGAGTTTATCCACTCTAGTATTTTAACGTTTGTGTGTCTTGTTTTAGCAGTAAAATTATTCTTTTAAATAAAGTGAAAGCTCCATTCTGATATATAAATATTTTAATCTTTGTTCTGGTGGCTCTTAGAGGGCTGACAGGAAAGAGATCTAGAGGAAGTTAGTCAAGTTGAGAGCTATGATTAAAAAAAAAACATGTCATGCTCATGTTCTCACTCATAAGTGGACCTGAACAATTATTGTAATGCTATAAGAAAAAGATTAGCAGTAGTGGGAAACTGCCAGGGAAGGAGGGGCACACCTCCTTCAACAAGGGTACCTGTATAAAGAATATTTGTATACCTAACCCTGAATTGTACCCACATCTTTAAAATATAAACATTAAAAGTTTTTTAAAAGGGGGCAAAAGATGGGAATAGATACTTCTCAAAAGAGGACATAAGAGCAGCCAGCAACAGCAACAAAAAATGTCATAAACAATGAAGGTGAAGAAAATAACATGAATTCAAGAAATATTTAAAAGTTAATCTCAGTATGTGGAGATAAAGAAAAGAAAGATATAGAGTTTAAATCCTAAGCTTCCAACTTGAGCAATTGGTAGATGGTGATAAGAGAAGCAGATTTCTACATGAAGGAAATCCATTTGGTAGAGTAGAATTGGGGTGGGGGATACTAAGTTACATCCATCTGTGCTGGTTTTGGAAAGTGTCATGGAGCCTCAAGAAGAGATGATTCAGCCCTGACACACACATATCTTCTTTTCCTGATTCGTGCAGGTACCCAGTGATTTGACCTTGCAGCAAGTCGCTTGTGAAGAGGAACTGAAATGAAAACGAAGATAACCTAAGTGGCTGTTTTCTCTCAATCAAATCTCTTCTGATTCACATATTATCTGGTTTCCAACCTGACACCTTAGCTGTATGATCCTAGAAAACTGGGTGTCATAATTGGTTGACATGTCTGCCTCGTGTGTGTGTGTGTGTGAGAGAGAGATTTTTTTTTTTTTTGCTTATCTCATTTCCAGCAATAAATTCTAGATTTTTACATACTTTCTGTGACAGTCTGAAGACTATTCTTTAACTAATTTTTCAGGCTTCTTTCACTGTCAGGCACCCAAAAAGATCAACCCTAGGCACATTCATTCTAAACCCCTCTTCAAATGGGCAGTTGTCATTTTGAGCAAAAGCTCCAAATTCTACAAAAACTATACAAATAGTCTGGTTAATATATTTTGCCTTTGGAATCACCAGAACAGGGAACTCTAGTCACACCATTTAATCAGTAAGGCAGCAACCTCTTTTTCCGTTCCTAAGGTGCACACTCAACAACACAAAAGAGCACTCCACAGGCATTTACAGATGCAGAATCACTTGCTAGGCCTATAGAGTTGGTTGAACCCCTAGGACATCACTACTTGACTCTGGTTCAAGCATGACAGTGTTGGGGTCAATTATTATTTTGTTTTCTTTGATTTAAATGGAAGGTAATTCAAATTGTTAACACCCCCCCCCACACACACACACACTAACAATAGGAAAAAGTCATCCACATTTGTTTAAACAAAAAGGGATAGGTCAAATATCAGACTGGGCTTATAAAGCTCTTAACAATATAAGGTTTAAGAAAAAGGGGGGTTGAGAGGAGAGACAAGTTGTGCTTTGCTTAGATATTTTTAAACAGTCACAGAGAAGGAAGATAGCAAAGAAGAAAGTTCTGAAACTCAGAAATGTTCTTGGCCTAGAGACATAGATTGTTTTCCATTGAAGTATAGATGACTGTAAAACTAGTACTTTAACATGATACTGATGAAGGACAATGCTGGGTTTGTAAAGAAGAAAAGAGGCATTGTCCAGAAAGATTCTGCTACTTGAACTTGACAATAGTTGGTGACTGGTAAATGTGACAACAGAAACACTCACTTGGACCTCTTGTCATTTTCAGTAAAGAGCACTTCCTTTTAGACTTTAAATGTATATCTGGAGTTTATTTCCTTTCTATAAAACCTTCAAAAGCACTTTGCACCCTATTTTTCAGTTATATAATGTTCATTTCTTACTTGAGTCAGCAAATACTTGCTGAGCACCTACTTGATGCCAGGTGCCAAATATTACATGAAAATAGAAACTCAATTTATGTTTTAATATCAAAAGTATACTAGTAAGCTAAATTTCTTGGCTTTTATTGGTTCATTCTCTTCAGTTTCTCTGCTGTTCTATGTCCTTCTGTGTTCATCCTGATTCTTATAGATTATTGTCAAATATTGACTTAAATCATATGCTGTGATTAATAAGTTTGGACAAAATTATATACTATGGTTCTTTTGATTCTTTCTATTTTTACAGCAATAGCATTTTTGTTTTATTAGTGGCTCCTATCATTATTTGAACCATTTAGTGAGTTCAAATTCCCTATTGTAAAACCAAATGTTGAATATGTTTTTAAGAAGCTTAAAAAGTATTTATATACCATGAATATGTTATATCAAATGCATAACTTTAATAAAATTATCTAAATATTTATATAATTGAGTTTTAATGTATTAGAATTTAGGAAAACTTTTTTAAGATAGTAGGCTTGATTTTTAGGCCTGAACATTAGTAACGTTAAGATATACTTGAGATATTTATAACAAGAATAAAATCCAAGATCATTAACTTTATTCTCTATCATGAATCTTATACACTTTGTGAATAAAAAACACAGAAATCAAATCTCCTTGAGTAACCAAGAGTCATTAATTCTTTGTTAATGCAATACACTTTTGCTCTTTTGGCATTATTATAATGAAGAACAGTGTTTTACAAAAGCAAGTCAAGCAAATACATTAAATCATGACCTCTTTACTTTGCACTACTTTAGTTTAAGTGCCCTGAAATGAACTTTTTAGTTAATTAGCATTCTTCTGTTTGTCACTTTAAGTAATTACTCTTCTCAATTTAATTGAAGTGTTATATGTGAAGCACTAAGAGCTTGGAAACAGACCCACCTGATGAATTAAGTTCACTCAGAACAAAGCAGATAGTTGCATTCAGGAGTCAAAGGGGCAGCCTGCTGGGAGGTGGGGAGGAAAGTAATGGCAATAATTAACATCTCTTGCTCCAATAATTGTATTGGAAGGATGGGTTTCAAATATCCATTAATTTAAGTGGTCTTTATTCCATCATTAAGCAAACTGCATATCTGGCACCGACTTTTGCATGCGTTTAGCACAAATAGACCATGTTGTACGTGTATGCCATTGGGAGCAATTCTCATAAGCAGCATTAGGGAGCTCTTTGCATCTGTGCCTCTTGTGCCTGGTGCTGTAACCTGGGATGGGCAGATACTGAGCAAGGTCTTAGGGGCACTGCGACTTCTCTAGACAGCAGAAATTAAGTTTTTCACCTCAGAGAGCTGAAACATAAAGGTCTGTTTATTCAAGGGCAATCTGTCCCTTTGAAAATTGCCTTGTAATATTTAAACTCATAAAAGTCTTGCATTCTCAACTTAATAATTCATAAATAAAATGCCATATTTGCTTGTGTCTAAGCAGCATTTTGTACTTCCCCCATACTTTGGTGTTTCTGAAATTGGAATGTTTCTTATGGCTTCTTTTTCTGTCCCCTTGCAAAGATATGGTTAAAAGAATGGTGTGTGTTAAAAATGGATTAAATCTTGGAGATAAGGAAATACAACTACTTGGAACTTATGCTGTGAGCTGGCAAGTTTGTTCTTGTCCTTATATACACCTTCTTACATGTCAAATAAGGTACCAGGTGCTTTTACATCTTGGATCTTATGTAGTCATCCACACAAATGGATGCTTAGGTATTATTATCCTTATGTGATTGAATATCATACAGTAAAGAAATGTTGAAGTTTTCATTCATTAATTCATTCATGTAGTCAATCAATAGAAATAAAAATATGAATGACTATGATGAACACAAATATATTGAATACTCATTATGGGTCAATCACTACACTAGGTGGGTGAAAAAAATAGTGGAAAATAACGATAACATTTTCAAATCCAGATCTGACTGACTCAAAACACAGGCCCTGTACCCACATTGTCTTTAGAAACAAAATTAAAATAAGGATGTACAGCTGCTCTGGCTGAGATATCTACCACTGAAATAATTAGCAGAATAAAATTTGCTGATCTGGTTTGGTATACAAATATCCCCTAAAGAGAATTCTGGAGACAGAGAGTCAAACTTTGAGTTCTAGCCTTGCAACATATTGACCAAAAAATATTGGGTACGTCAGTGTACCTTTCTAAGATTGTATTGCGCTCTAAAAAATATTCTCTATGGTCATGCAATCTAGATAGGGTCGCTGTTTTTCCTAAGATGGTATAAACTCTGCCTTCTTTTTAAGACTGTATCATAGCACTATAGAGATATCTTTACTCTGGTTTTTTTGGTTGTTGTTGTTTGTTTAGCTTTTTGCTGGAAAATATAGCCTAAACCACTGGTGACCTAATCATTATCGGATGTTCATTTATAGGCAAAGTCTTGATGTACAATTGTCTGAAACATAGTTAATCTATTCACAACTGAAAACATCACACATTTCAATCCTGGGTCAGTCAAATTTAAAGAGCTACATAAATGGACCTCATCAATTTTCCTCATTAAATGTCAGTATTGAACTCTTGCTTAGTTCTTATGGTTTTAGTTTACATGAAAGGATTACCATAGATATATTGCTAGGTAGATGATAGTTACATAGAGAGAAAGTAAGATGAGATAGATGATATATAGATAAATAGATAGATAGATAAATGGATAGAAGATAGATAGAAGCAGAAATGTGCTAAAATGTTAACCACTACATCACGTTATCCTTCTACGAAAACTGATATAACACAGAACTTAGGAACAAACTTTATGGACAAACATTAGTCTCCTAATGCATCATATTTCCATTTTTCTGCTTTGCCTTTTAGGAAACTTGAAGCTAAATTTTCAGCTTAACTCTGATGTTGGTACAGCATGTTCTGTTGGACATTTTCTGCGTACTTACTTTGTCTCTGCTTCCTCTTACTTCCCTGTCCTGATTCCACCTACTTGCCTTACCTACTTTTATCCTATCATAGTGCATATATTTACATAAGTCTCTCAGTGTATTTTAGGAAATAGAAAGTGTGCAAAATTAACCATTAGAAGATTAATGTCTGAATAACTCTCTGGTAGAGAAACCCAATGAGGGATACTTCAGCCAAGATGATCAATGTAATGTCATGGACAACACACTGATACTATGTTACTTTGGTTAGATATGATGATAATGACACTTTCCTTCTGTGGTCTTTCTTACCCAGACTCATAACCCAAATGTAATCATTAGTAAAGACACCAAACAAATTTCAGTGGAAATACCTGAGAAGTAATCTTCAAATCTGTCCAGTCCATCAAAAGGAAATCCCGAGAAACTGCCACAGCTAAGATAAGTCAATAGAGACTTGATAACTAATATTATGTAGTATCTTGAATGAGATCCTGGAACAGAAACAGGACAGCAGACAAAAACTAAAGAAATTTTGAGTAAATTATAGACTTTAGTTAATAACAGTCATTATTGGTTTGTTAATGTGACAAATGTACTATTCTCATTTAAGACAATAATAATAGGGGACATTGAATGTGGGATATATGAGAACTGCTTTCACTAACTTTCTGTAGAACTAAAACGTATCCTAAATTATAAAAGTATATGAAATATGACAATAAAGACTAATATTAAAGATACGGAATCATTGAGTGAAATATTGTGTATGATATGGCTTTGCACACTATGAAGTACAAGAAAATACACTTTTTCATGTGTCTATGTTACTCATGCAAATAAGTGATATTTCCTGACAGGCAAAAAAAAAATCATCTATAACTAAGTTGCTTCAGACATTAGTCTTGAAGTAGCCATGGAATACAACCTAAGAAAAGTGCTTATTTCATGCCTGCAAGTCATACCCCTTATGTGAAATCCCTTGGTAAGTGAGATAAACAACTAAGAAGGAAATAAAAACTAATCAACAATGCACATCATCTCTACCAAAATCTAAATCCTCTGTAGTTCTCTTTGTCATAGAGCTACAAAACTCTATGGAGAAAGGGAGTTATCATTTCATCATACCTCCTTCAATTGTGCACAGTTAAACAGCTCTCAGACACCTCCAGAATTATGTAATCTTTATTAAAGGTAGTCATGCTTTAATTATTTGATTTTGTTTGGCCAGCCTCTCTGGTCTTCAGATTCATATATTGTCTGTCACCTTAGGAATAAAACTTCTAACAAGTGCTAGATTATCTAGGAGAGTTGTGAGAGAGCCCACAGACTAGATTATCTAAAGACCAAGCATATAATAACTGCACAAACATGAAGTCCATTTTTTGTCTCAAAGAGAAGTATCAAAAAACAAAAAAAGCAGCCTAGTTCTGGCATGGGGTTTCCTTAGTTGTCTGGAACTCAGGATGCTGTTCAGCTTTCCTGTTCACCATACCAGGTGAGTGGCCTGCAAGATCATTGCTCACGATGAAGCTAGAAATCACACTCCTATTGTGGTTTGGGTGAATGAAGATGAAAAAAGATGGCAGGGATTGTGTGTCAGTGGCCTTTACAAAAAAGCCTCTAAGAAGCAAACTGGCCTCTGCTGAAGGGAGGCTGAGAGATATTGTCAGTATTCTGGAAGGTGATGCATTTTGGCAATAGAGGTTCTATCTCTGAGAGAAATTTGGAGAATTGATGTTGGTAAACACCTAGATGTTACCATACTCACTTTTTTCCTTAGCACTTAATAACACTTTTCTCCAATGTTACAAAATTGCCCTGGGGAGATCAAAACTCTGTTCTCAGTTGTATTGTGTACCAAGTATCTTGGTGAAATCACTTACCTCTCTGAGATGTGGTTTTCTCATCTGTGAAATGAGGCTAATAATTTCTCGTCTCCATCTTCCTAGGATCAAATTAGATAAATGTGTGTTAAAGGGTCCCATGAACAGTCAATTGCCAATGATTATACTGTACAAATGGAGAATGATACCATCATTGTCTTTTTCATTTTTCTGGTTGTCTCTCCCATAGTATAGGTCCCTTACCTATTCATCTGTCTTTCAACACACACATATGAATCTATGAATAATATTTGGACTTTAAAGCATTATCACATTGATAACAAATTTCCCAAAGAGAGAAAAAGGAAAGTAATGAGAGCATTAAAATTCACATCATTTTAAAAACCCATTCTGACTTAAGAAACCATTATGTGATTAAATGGGAGTGGGTGATTTTTTAAAAAAATAATTGAGAGAGTTGTGAGAGAGCCCACAGACTGGAAGAAAATATTTGCCAACTATATATCTGACAAAGGCCTAACATCCAGGATCTACAAGGAACTCAAATGTGTCAAAAAGAAAAAAACAAACAGCCCCATTACAAAGCGGGCAAAAGATATGAATAGACTCCTCTCAAAAGAAGACATATAAGCAGCCAACAGATACATGAAAAATGCTCAGCCTCAGTCATCATCAAATGAAAGCAAATTAAAACCACACTGAAATGCCACCTAACTCTAGTCAGGATGGCCATCATCAATAACCTAAAAACCAACAGATGCTGGAGAGGATGCAGCAAGAAGGGAACACTTCTACACTGTTGGTAAGAGTGTAAACTAGTACAGCCTCTGTGAAAAACAATGTGACAATTCCTAAAAGATCTAAAAATCTACCTCCCATATGACCCTGCAAGCCCCCTACTGGGAATATACCTGGAGGAATTCAACTCACTCTATGAAAAAGATACCTGCACACATGTTTATTGCAGCATTATTTACAATAGCAAAAACATGGAACCAACCGTGCTGCCATAAAAAGAGGACTGGATAAAAGGAATGTGGTGCATATGCACGATGGAATATTATGCAGCCATAAAGAAGAACAAAATTATGAACTTCGCAGTAACTTGGATGAAATTAGAGGCTATAATACTGAGTGATCAATCACAGAAACAAAGAAACGGGTATCTCACTCGTAAGTGGACCTTGAACAGCTATCATAATACTATAAGAAAAGTAGTGACAGTAGTGGGAAACTGCTAGGGGAGAGCAGGAATGGGATTGGCAGCAGTGAGAAACTGCCAGGGGAGGGGGAGGCACATCTCATCAACAAGGGTACCTTCATAATGCAAATCCGTATACCTCACCCTGAATTGTACCCCACATATTTAAAGTAAATAATTTTTAAAAATCAAAGATAAGTGGTAGAAGACCACGGTCAGGTGTATTGGCTAAAAATATACAAATGAGAGCTGATACATAGTAGACAAAACATAGTACATTACTGGAATTTTAGAATTAGAGAAACATGGGCTCAAATCTCATCTTCTTCCTGAATTATCTATAAAAGCTTGAACAATTTTGGAGATTTCACAGACTGATTTTTTTTTTTTCATTTTTGTTGTATTATGTCAAGGATTCCTGTAAGAATTAGGTGGGTAAACTTCTAACACAGTGTCTTCCAAAATAATGGCTATCTATCCCCGACCACTTCTTTTCTCAATAATAGAAGCAAAGAGTAGATCGTGTTGATTCGAAACTTGGGAAGTAATGATAGGTTACAGTGTTTTGAACCCTTATTTTATATTTCATTGCATTTAGCCCATTCCAAGAGATACCTCATGGATCCACATGACCTTATATAATGAGACTCTCATCGTTCCTATTTCTCCGATGTGGAGGTAAAGTTCAGAAAGGTTTGCTTGCCAAGGTTACCCAAGTGGCAGTTGGTGAAGCTGGAGAAAGGAACCCAGAAGTCAATGTCAAACTCAAACTTCCGGATATTCATTAGTTCATCAAAGTGTAATTCATTGAGAGCCAATTTGTCAAATATTAACATGTATCAGTTTGCCAAAAAACCAACACACCTGACCACAGCTAGCCCTGTTCCTTTGCTGAATCCTCAAACACTAGAGAAACTCTCCTAACCTAAGCCAAAATGCCCAAAGGTGGCCAAGAAGGAGCAGGGGACAGAAGCTGAGAGGTGGGGGAGGGGAGGGCCTTGACAAGCTGTCCAAGGTCCTTCCCATGTGGTGCGGGTGGAGCGGAGTGAGAAGAAGGGGCCCCCTCAACAGGGGAGTCTGCAGTTGCAGATCCTGGCACTTAGCTTTCAGGAGTGGAGCTGGGGCAGCCCTGAGTGCAAGGCCTTGGACTAGCCCAGCCCTCTTCTGTGGGTCTCATGGGGTGGTGAGTCACGGTCTGGGCTGCCCTCTTGGAGACAGTGGACTCTGGTTATGCAGTTGAGCTCTGCCTGGCTCCCCTTGGGTGCAGTCCATGGTTGCTGCACCTGCCTCCATCCCTCTTGTCCACTCCAAGGAACCTGAGGACCAGGAGCAGCCAGGCCTGGGTCTTGGTCAGGGGTATGTGTACCTACCTCCTCCCGACCCCTTAACTAAGTGTTCCTGTGCAGACCCACAGAAATTCCTGTCCCTGCGACTTTGTCAAGGAGAAGAAGTTGAAAGCTGCAGCCTTCCTGCTCCCTGAGACCGTGATTTCTCTCCGTTGTGCCTGCTCAAGGGAGAGGCACCCATGGGCCATGTCCTGTCTTACTCCTCAGCCCCCTGGCATTTCCCTTGTCCTCTCTGGGGTCCCCTGTGCTGCCCTGGCAGAGGGGCTTCCCCAAGGCCTGATTTGAAGCCTGTAGTATGCAGGAGTTGTGAAAAGTCTGAGGGAACAGGACAGGCTCTGAGGTCACACCTTGCAGTTCCCCCAAATCTCCTAACCAAATGGGAATTCATCTCACCAGATGAGGAGATGTCTCGTGAGTTTTATTCTCCCTAATCTGTCATGTTCTCCCTATTGAAGCAAATTCCTCAACACCTTTGTTGGAGAATTTCTTACCTGAACTTGGGCCTCTGATGTTCTTCGGTGTGCGGTGAGTGCAGTGTGTGTGTGTGTGTGTGTGTGTGTGTGTGTGTGTGTGTGTGCGTGTGTGTGTGTGTGTGTGTGTGTTCATGCATGTGAACCTGCCGGCCAGCCTGGTGGCCCAGAAGCGTGAGGAGAAGTTGCCTGTGTACTGACCGGGTGGCGGGTGTGGGGTCAACACGGAGGGCTTCTAGGACCAGGCTCCCAGCCTGGCTGTCCCAGCCTGTGTCAGAGCCACACCCTTTACTCCACCCTGGAATCAACATCTTCTGAGTCCTTCTTGGGGGAAATAACGAAACTCCACTTAGCCCCATAAATCACTTCCCATCCCACAGCACAGTTCTGATTGTTGAGGTGTCATGCTGTTCCAGTCTCCAGGTCCCCTTCTTCCTCCTGTTTCCCTCTCTGTCCTTCCACTTCTTCCTCCACTCCCAGCTCAGTTCAAGGAAATGCTGTTCCGCGCCAGCCCTTCTGCTCTCCAAGGCAGCCCCTCCTCTGACTCAGAGTTACTTGAAACTTCCTGCTCATGCTAGGCTTGGAGTCTGTCTCTTCCCTCTGCCCCAGTTGGACTTCCAGAACTGTCCTCTTGGAGGTGGCTATCAAGGATGCTAGTGGGGGGGAGTCTTCTGGGGGAGCAGATGCGGAGAAAAGGGGCATCCCCCTCCACTCACTGTTGTCCACTCCTGGGGGGACATGTGCTCTGTGTCTGTGGGTCTTCTGGCTATGCACTTTTGTCTGATCTTGTAAATATATTTAGGAAGAAAGCAAAAGGCATTGAACTAGCCCCTGTTGGGAATGCAGGGGTCCAACCTCGCCAGCCTCTGAAGCTCCCATACTGCTTTTCACTCCCTGGCACTGGTCTCTCCCTAAAGGAAGACAGAAGCAGCTGTTCTCAGTGGGGCTGAAGGCCTCCAAGTGCTGTGTGGTTAAACAAGCTTCAGACCTCCTGGTGAGCAAGGTTGCAAGCTGACCCTTCCTCAGCTCCTTGAATTCATGCCCTTGCTTGACCCAGCACCTGCTACCCAGGCTTCATGCTCAGATGACCTCTCTCCTTCCTGCCCCAGCTCCCCTGGCTTAGGCAGGCGGGGAATTAAGGTTGCGCTGAAAAGAACTGAACCAAATTTCTGAAGAAAGTTTTCTTGCCTTGCCCCTGAGCTGCCCCTGGCTACCCCAGGCCTCCTCAGCCCCCGGGGGCTGGGAGAAATGGATGTCTAAAATTGGGTAGGGTGGGGAGGAGAAAATGTGCCTTGAGAGACCACTCAGAGAGGGCCCAAGGGTGATGAAGAAGGAAACAGGAAGCATGGCCAGGGGAGCTCAGGAAGGAGGCGAAGTGGATGAGAACAAGATAAGACTGTCTCGGGGTGTCTCCCTGGGTCTGTGACTGCTTGTGGCAGGTGGTTGCACTTCCTCCCTCCAGCCTACCTGGTTTAGTGGGCAGGCCACCCACTTCTCCGTTCCTGAGGCCCCTCTGCTTGCAACTTCACCCCTGGGTGGATGGAGTCCGTGGGAATTAACCCTTGGGGAGAAAGAATGGCCAGTCTTAGACAGCCGGGGTCATCGTGGGGCTGCAGGCTGGCAGGAGTCCTGGGAAAGAGACACGGGGGTGCACAAGGAGACAGACGACCCGAGGAAGTTCCAAGCAGAGCTATCTGCTTTGCAACCCGAAATCTCCTTCAGCCGTGTGATGTGCAATAACTGAGCTTAGAGTTGAGAATTGTGTCCAAGTGGTTGGATTTCCGTCTGTAGAATTAAGTGCTGAAATCATATCTCAGTCATTTTAGATGTCTTTTTAAAAAATCAAAAAACAAAGTGCTAGATTGTGTGTGTGCATTGATGGGCACGCAAGCGTCCTGTGGGTCACCCCCTCTTTGCCCCTGTGCCCCAGCCCCTCACGCCTCACCCCTGCCTCCACTTGGGGACCCTGCCTCTTGTTGTCTTTATCTGCTTATTACTCAGCCTAAGGAAACAAATACACTCTACACATGCATAAAGGAAATCAAATGTTATTTTTAAGAAAAGGGGAAATAAAAACTTTATAAACACCAAAATAAAAAAATTTGCCAAAAACTCTAAAACAAAGGACATACAGAGTTAGGGCCAGTGCGGACACAGTACTCAGGCAGAGTGTAAATCTGCAAGAAATACATTGTCTTTCAAAAGCAACCCATTCATCCCCACATTTTAAAAATGGGCATTGCAAAAGTTAGCAATGCTGTCTAAAAATGTCTTGGCAGTGGGAAAACCCTACTGAAAGTAAACATTAGAGAACATCTCTAAACTGGTTAATAGGTCACTTTATAAATTGAACATTTTATGATTTAAATTTTAGTTAACTGCACAGTATCCCAACCTAATCCTGTCATAATCTACTGTCAGGTTAGTTCTCTTTAAATGGTAGATGGTAGTTCTGTTTTCAGCTGATGCAAATACTTAGGTTTCTGCCATTCATGTTCTACCTTTTTAAATTTTTCTTCGTTCTCCCTCTTTTGACCAGGGAAATAATAATTTTCACTTTCCTTGCTGCCAGTATATTCAATAATTCTAATCTGTCCTTTCATTTAAAAATCTTGCTTTTATGACTATCCTCATCTATCTAACAAAGTACATGGATGTTTGTTGACAGAGTTCATGGTCTTTCCAATAATTATGTTTTCAACTGATTAACTTATTTTCATTCCTTTATATCAGGTTCTAAGTAAGGTTTGAGGGTTTGTGAGATAGGAAGTCATAAAAATAAATTATGGGAAGAGTTAAAGCACCTAATAATTTGCTATTTTTCATATTTTTCTCAAATGCAGGCTTTATATTAATTGAAAACAACAACAAGATCTTAGTGTAATTCCCAGACACTTCACCCTCCAAAAATATAAGCCAATATTTTTGTTTTTGGCCCCTGTCCAAGTGAAATAAGCTGATTTATAATAAACTTGCCAGGCAAGTGTGTGGTATAGTGCCCATATCAGAAATGCTTATTGTGATCTTGTGTCCTCTAGCTTAACTTCAGAAGAGCAACCTTCCATGTCGAGCCTAATCACTGCGTTAATAAGATCAGGGCCAGATATACTCAACAAGGTCATCACCAGCTTGAGTGGCTCCCACAGGATAAGGTTGGCATTCAAGATTAGAGAACAGATGGAAAGCCAGTGGGAATCAGGAGAATTGGACCAGCTGCCGGGGGAGGGGAGGCCTTTCTGCAGTGGACTGGCTGATGCTATGAGAAAGATCTTGTCCCAGCTTCTCAGGCAGGAGCCCCAGAGGGAAACTGCTATAGCCCAGTGTAGACTCATTGAGAGAGTAACTATTTTGTAAAGCGTTTTAGGTGGCATAGTATAGTTTTCTTTCCTAAGTGTTCTTTAGTAAATGATCTTAGCCTGTTTATACTTATTAAACTCGCAATAATTCAGGTTGAAAATCATTCAGCTCTCTCTTATCTTTGCCAATTTCCTCTGCTCCTGAGTCCTTAATGGATCAGGTGCAAATATGTAAATATCATGCCTTGTTTAGGTAACTAATTTCCTTAAGGTCAAGACTGAATGATAAGAATACTACCTTCCCTTCATGAATAATGTATTTCTGTGACAGAGTCTACTCATTCAGACTTCATGGAAACAGCACAAACTCTGAAGTACATATATCTGAGACTAAACCACAGTTCAGTCCTTACAAGCTGAGTGATCTTGTTGATGAATTAAGTTGATCTTTACTTAAACTTTCTGAAACTCTCTTTCTTCATCCGAAAGATGCATTTAATAATACGTACCTCACATTCTCATAGTGTGATGGGAGTTTAAATAAAGACACATAAGATATCAGTAAAAGATACATGCTTCATACAAGTCATTTTGTTCTCTTCACAGCTTTGAGTTCAATAAAACAACACAAAAATCTCAGTTAAATGAGTTTTTGAGTTAACCAATATTTCACTTTAAAAAATGATGATTAACACATGAATTGCCTGGGTAATTAAATAAACAAACAAACAAATAAATAAATAAGCATGCAAGAGGGCACAACCAACAGGACACATAAGGACATATTTAAGATTTTAAGCATTTAGCATTATGTGCTTAACAAAGCAATAAATGTTTTTGGTGCATTAGCTTATATGAGCCTTATAACACTCCATTAAAGTCAATTAATGCATTTATTATCTCCATGTAACACTTGGAAAAACTTCTTAGAGAGGTTAAGTTACTTGCCAAAGTCCCCCAGGTAGTGTGTCAGATTTAAGTGTGCATTTACAACGAAGCAAATACTTAACATCTCTCACATTCACAAGGCCAAATGCCAGCAGAGGCCAAGCAAAGAGATGAGCTATTGCAAAATTTGCAAAAGTATTATATAAACTCTAGGCAGTACAAGATATGTGCTGTGGTTTGCATGTGATTTGTCTCCTACTCACGCTTAAGCTTGGTCCCCAATGGTATGTTTTTGAGAGGTGATAGGACTTTTGGGTCATGAGGGATCTGCCCTCATGAAGAAATTGATACTGTCTCACAGGAGTAAGTTCTCACTCTCCAGGAACTTATTAGTTACCACAAAAGTGGTTTTTCATAAAGTGATGATGCCCTTCATGTTTTGTCCCTTTGGCACATGCTGCCAAAAAAACCATGTGATGCCATTACCCATGGCCACATGCAGTTGCCTGATCTTGAACTTTCCAGCTCCAGAACTGTGAGCTAAATAAACTTCTTTTCTTTATAAGTTTCCTAGCCTCAGAAAACAGACTAAGACAATATGCATATGGTCTTTCACCAAATACCTTTTCAGTAAGACCTCTCTGGGCTACACTAAAATTTCAACCTTTCTATCTTTCTACTTATTTGTTTCTCCTTATACTTATCATAACCTAGTATAGCATATATTTTATTAATTTATCTTGTTCATTGCTAACTCCTTTGTTAAAATGGAGATACGTGAGGGCAGATTTTTTTTTCTGTTAAATCCCAGCACCAACAGCAATGTCTAGAACATAGTAACAATTCAATTTTAAAAAATTTGTGGAAGAAATGAATAAATTAAAATTCTTCTGAGTTGGAATTCCAGAGTCTGTGCCTTTTATCATAGCATTATACTGTCTCCTTGAGGGCAACACTTACTGTTTGTCATAGACAACCCCTTTCCCCTATGTGTATGTAAACAAAAATATAGCTTGTATGGCTTCAAATTACCTCTGATAATGATGAATTGGTTACCATTTAATTGTGTCTAAGAATTATGGGACAACATTTGAGACCTGACAGGTATATAGCAACAGACGAAGCCCAATTAAAAGGAAAACACATCTCTGAAGAAGAGATTTTCAATGGGAAAGGTAAAAATGGAAATAATAGCAAACATCGTTCCACAGACTAAGTATGTTCCCCAAACCTATGGGAATCAGAGTTCATGTGCAAGATTCTGTTGAAAGCAGATGTTCCCTTGGACCTATGTCCTCCCTTGAACTCTTTCCTCCATGAGAGAGTATAGATAATTTAACATAGAAAGCTTATCTTGTAAGTTACTTCTCTGGTTTGCATTTCTCAGGATATATATATCCAGCAAAACTGAAGGGTCAGAACAACTACCTTTGTTATCATTAGCCATCTCATACCCAGAGCTCCCTTTTGTATGGATGTATTAGGTTAAGTCAAAATGAGACTCAGTTTATCTTTTTTCACATCAAAATCCATCCAACAATGCCTGATTGCCATGTATTTTCCATAAATCTTAACAATTTTAATTAACTAGCAGAATCACAATATTCTTATGAAATGAATAAGATTATTTTTCCACAGAAAAATGAATAACTATATGAATTCATGTTGCTTACAACTATTCTAAAGATTTGGTGCATTTTTCAGCTGTATTATATATTGAAGTTGTAAAAATGTATCATTAAGACATGGTTAGCTGATATTCAGGGTATCATTAAAGGTAAATGTTGAATCCTGCTGAGATTTGAATGGGTGCTGCCCAGATCCTCCATGGGGACTTGCTTATTTGGGGGGGAATAAATTTCAAATTCAATGTACTGTTAGTATATGCAATTATAGAATTTTAGGCCTAAAGTTCTCATTAATTTTCTCACTTTATCAATGATTCAGAGACACAGAGAGAATAAATTCCTTTCTTAACATTCCACAAACAGAACTGAAGCAACCCTTCCAATACTGGTTGTATCAAACACAGATCATGTAGACCATGTATACCTGGTCAGATTCCCTCAGCCCTGGCCACTTCCTGCACTAGCTTAGCTACTACCTTCTTGGGTGACTTTTCCAGTCTTGCCTTGAGAGTGTACTCTTGCCAGGCACTGAGTATGCCAGTGCATTTATCCTAAATTTCCTTGAGAGCAGAACTTTGAGAAATCATTTTCTGTTGTTTATAAGTCCACCCATTCTTCATTACAGCAGTCCAAACAAACTAAGACAAGTAGTGTTTTAAATCTAGAATTTCTTTTTTTTTTGAGTTGAAGTCTCACTGTCGCCCAGACGAGTGCAGTGGCTACTCCCAGCCACCGCAGCCTTGACCTGCTGGGCTCCGGCGATCCTGCCGTCTGAGCCTTCAAACCTAGAATTTTTATCAAAAGATAAAAGGCTTTATATCCTTAACACATTTCAAGCTATCTGCTCTTAACCTACTAGAAATGACATATATCAGATTTCTGCCACCAAGAACACAAATAAGGTCCCCACTGGATATTCAGATGCTGTGTAGAAATCATTCAGTCAGTCAAGACTTCAGAATAAAATTTATCTACATGAGAATATAACAAGTGAAAAACACCAAGGAGTCATAAAAAATATAGCTTTGGGCAAAGTATTGTACTAGTAACTTAATGACATTTCTAGAAAAGTATAACTGGGGAAGGGTTATTTGCCTGGCTAGTTGGTTCTCTTTGAAGATCAACAAGACATTTAATAAAAAGAAAAGGCTTCTGGGCTGTGCATGCATGTGTGTGTGTGTGTGTGTGTGTGTGTGTGTGTGTGTGTGTGTGTGTATTTTCCTTGAGAAATGTATGCACAATTGGCACAAAACTAGAATAATTTCTCAAGATATATTGGTAACTAGATGTCTTAATTCTGCTACTAAAAAAGTTATTTGAAATTGGCAAAGACATTTAACATTCTTGGTTTCATTTATGTCATTGAACCCTGTTTTCCTTAATAGATCTCTTTGAGAATATACATTTTTAGAACTATGGATTCTTTTTATAGGAATATGCACACAAAGTTTTACTCAAAAACTATAATAACTTAGAGGGATTTTTCAGAGCCCTTAAAACCACCCATGTGTTCCTAGTTATAGATCCCTGATCTGGATGATAGAGATTTTAAATTTGTATTAAGAAGGGCTTCCTGTTACTTAGAAAAATTCATACTGTGGGACACTATACACTATCTTAGAATACAATTCGTCTTGGAGTTGATAGACCTTTTAGGAGGAACACTAAAGGGAAGTTAAGTTCCTGAAAGCAGAGAATAAAGCAGCAACTACATAGAAGAATTCTCATTAAATAAAAAAAAAGAACTTCTAATGTTAAGGATGACTTCTCATGGTTGGATATAGGGCTTCTGTTTCCAAGGGTGCTATTGGTTCTTTTCTTCTGCAGAAGTTTACCTCTTGTTGATAATAAAATTGGAAATCAATGTAGGGAAAGATATAAAAGGACTTTATGTGCTTAAATATTTAGTGGAAAACTACTGAGTTTCTACTACCAAGCACCCATTTTTTTTTTTTGACCTGATTTATACAGTTGGATATTGTCTTCTCCATTCTGTGTCAGGACTGGAGAAGACTATTCCAGTTTCAGAAGCTGAGACATTTAGAACCCCCTTCCCATTATAGATGGAGAGTGAGAAGGTGACCTAACCTTGGCCAAGCAGTTTTTTTGTTTGTTTGTGACACTTGAGTCCTGAGTCTCTGACACAAGGTAGAATTTATAGAGCAAACAGAGATTTGGAGTGGTGTGGCACCAGACAAAATTGTTTCAATCATAAGATGTAGCTATGTTTCCTGACTCCCACTTATTCACATTTTGGAGAGGTATTGGGTGCCTTTCATTCCCAAGTTTTGTCTGTGATTTGCTGAACTACCAATAATCTTTCCACAAATCTACTTGTGCCTAAGTTAGAACTGATGCTTGTTTGCCACCAAGAACCCTAGTTAATACACCTTTATTTATGAACTTTGAGGTTGTTAATACCAGAGGGATTTAAGTTTCCTCCAGGAAAGTAGAATTTTGGCAGAAAGCAGAAGACCAAAGTTAGACTCAGATTTGCAGCCTATCAAATACATAACAATGAGCAAACCACTAGTGCTAACACTACTCACTCCGTTTATGAAAAAGATATTGTTTCTTCCAAACCACCTCACGGGTATATCAGATGTATTCTATAGTTCGTGACATCTTTAAAGAACTAGAACAAGATATGATATTTTAATTGATGTGCAAGTTAGAAAGGAAATTTCAAAGACTGGTGTGTCAGAATTTGCTTTTTACTCATATTTCTGGATGCAGCAATCATTACAACAGTGGCTTCCAATCCTGATATGTATTCAAGAAAGTTGCCAGATAAAATATAGACTAGCCAATTAAATTTAAATTTCAGCTAAATAAACATTTTTAAGTATGTCCCAAACATCACATGGAGCATATCTACACCAAAAAGTTATTCTTTGTCAATATGAACTTCAAATTTAGCTAAGCGTTAATTATTTTTAGTTTCTAAATCTGGCAACCCTAATTCAAGAGTACATGAACTAAAAAGTTCAAAAAGAGTGCAGCTAATATCGGAGAAAACTACCTTATTGCTGCAAGTAAACAAAAGGACTTGAAAGAATAATTACATTTTCAAAATCCCTGAATAATCAGGAACATTTCTCTTTTTTGATTAAAATGGAGAAAGTTATACTACAATTAGTTTACTGCTAAACTCAACTGGTTCATTTTTAAAAATTATGGAGAGACACAGGGGAGACCTTAATAAGAGGGATAGTAAGATAACATGATTCAGAGGAAAAAAATAGAGATAATTGAGTCAGATAAACTCAAATTTGTTATGATAAAAATAATTAAATTAATATGTGCTCATAAATATTCTTTTTAATGTTTTAAAAATTGAATCCTTACAGGTGAGACTACTGAATCAAATAGTTTACACATTTTAATTCTAATAGAGAATAGCAAATAGCCCATCTAAAAGTATATGTTTATCTATAATCTAAGAGAACGTCTTTATTTTGCTAGACAATATGTAGGATAAAATATTTTTTATGCACCTTTAATCTGCATTTGGGATTTTGGAAAATTAGAGTAGGAAGTACTCTGGGCCCAATCTACTATCTTGAAAGAGGTACACAAAACTCAAATTTCTATTAACCACCCATGTGACCTTAAGTGGTTTTTTCTAGCATATGCATAAATATTTACAGGTGCTAGTTTTAGTGCTATGACACCCACATTTGTTATGAAGGCTAAATAAACACAATTTGGAAGAAACAGATAAGCACTATGTATGGGATATAATAGACCCTTTCTATATATCCATATCTATAACATCTATATCTATATAGAGCGATGCCTTTCCTTTTTCTCTTCTTCCTTTCACTTCTCATTGTCATCAATAAGATACACTTCGACTCCAAGAGTATATACTTTTTGATAGTTTATAGACAACTATTTTTACAGCTTATAAGTATTTTTATTACAATATAGTTATTTAATTATTCTGTAAGATTATAGTAATACTAGTAATTATTATTACTATTTCAAAGATTTAAAAACCTGTAACCACTACCATAGACTAGGAGGCTTAATAGAAGTTTACTTCTAACAGTTCTGGAGACTAGGAAGTCCAAGACCAATGTGTTGACTAAATAGGTGTCTGATGAGGCTCCTCTCCCTGGTGTGCCAACAGCCATCTTCTCCTCATGTCCTTTCAAGGCAGAGAGCATAGAGAGAAAGCAAGCTCTCCCCCATCTTTTTAATAAGGACATTAATCCCATCAAAGAGTTTCACTTTCATGACCAAATTGCCTCTCAAAGGCCCTCCTTCCAAATGCTATCACGCTGGGGATGAGGGTTGGAGCATATAAAGTTTGGGGGAATACAAACATTCCATTTATAGGAAGATCTAGGAATAAGAATACAAAATGTGATACCTCAGGTCAAGAATAATAATATACAGGATATATAGACCCTTTTTCCTTATGTAGTAGTTAGACAAGCTATTCTCTGTCCAGTTCTGATAGCACCTGATAAGAGAAGTTAAATAAAATAGGTGGACAGAGCAAAATAGTTTTCAATCATATTTTCTCTAACCAAACAGTAGTCATTTGGAGTTTTAATCATGAAGCCTTTTAAAAACCCACTTTAAGCCGGGCTCGGTGACTCAGCCTGTAATCCCAGCGCTTTGGGAGGCTGAGGTGAGTGGATTGCCTGAGCTTGCGGGTTTGAGACCCGCCTGGGCAATGTGGCGAGACCTCATCTCTATAATAAATCAAAAAAATTAGCCGGGCGGCATGGTAGCGCACACCTGTTGTTCCAGCTACTTGGAAGGCTGAGGCGGAAGGATCGCTGGAGCCCAGCAGGTCAAGGCTGCAGTGGCCGTGAGCGGCCACTGCACTCCAGTCTGGGTGACAGAGTGAGACTCTGACTCAAAAAAAAAAAAAAAAAAAGAAACCCCACTTTAAGTTATTTGTTAGTGAAATATAAGAGAAAGTAATTGGAATCATTTATAGTTTCAAGAATAAAATTCATTGAGCAAAATAAAAGCTTTAAAAGTAGACGAGCTCTAGATATGGTGCTGTCAGTAGATAAATATAGAAATAGCATTAGTAAATACCACAACTGAAATATTTACTAAGTGCTAGGATTCTACAACAAGCACTTTATAGGAATCAATGCATGTAGCCTTCATAATATTGCTTGATGTCATATTATTCTTGCCATTTTTTTCAAGCATGAAGGCAACAAGAAATTAGGGAAATATGCCCAAGTTCACATAACCATTAACAGAAAGAGCTGTAATTTAACTTACATCTGTCTGAATGTAATTTGCATAGAGAAGCATTAAGATGAAATAATTAATACTTGGAGTATCTCCTAAAACATAAATGACACATAAACATTTATTGGTTGCTTATTGGATGCCAAGTTATAGCCAGAACACCAATATTATGAATAAGAATGATGATTTTTTCCCCAAAATTTTATCTATGAGGAAATTGACCTCCATTGGCATTTCTAAAACTACACAAGTGGCCTAGGCTGATCCAAGATTAAAACACAGAAGTACCCACTCAGGTTCTAATATCTTCTTATATCCCACATAAACATTATTCTGTTCACAAGAATTTACTCAGTGCTCCCATCTTTAGTGAAGTGAAAGCCAAAGGCATGCCAATAAATATTCTTACATTAAAACAATAATAGTCTCAAACCATATTTTGATATTTTCATTTCTTTACTCAGGTAAGGTCACTATTTTGTTTTGTTTTGAAACCTGTGCCATTTGCAAAGGATAGTGGAAAGAAAAAGCTTTGATTAATATGATACTGAGGTTGGTGGAGGCCCTAGCTTCGAAACTTAGACCTTTTGAGAGTCAAGTTCAAAGAAGATTTTAAAAGTAGCAGGAAACTGCCAGGGGGTGTGAGGGGGCATGTAATATGAATAAGGGCACCTAACTCAAACCAGGAGATGTGAGGACCAAAGGGAGGCCACCACTTTACCTGTACGATGACAACTTGTATAGTTAATCTTGAATTGTATCCTACATCTCTAAAATTAAAATAATAATAAAAATAAAATAAAAGTGAGTGTGAAACTTCACACTTAACTGAAAATGGAGATGACCAGCAATCACATTTCTTGATCTATGTTGATCATTTGAAGCTTTTTTTCTAGCTCTGACTCTAAGTGTGTGATCTTGGTCTAGTTATTTAACTTCAAAGGGTGTCAATCCTCTCACTGAATGAGAAAATCACCACCACTTTTTCTAGGGCCCTTTTCTACACTAAAGGGAAATGTTCTACTGCTATGATTTTGGTAGAAATTATGCTGACACCTTAAACTAGTCTTCTAAATAATCTTTCTTTATTGTGGAAAAAATTATAAAACTCAAACAAGAAAAGAATTTATCTAAATCCCACCCACATTAGCTTCCCAAAATATCACTTGATATAGCCAGCCATCTGAGCAAGAAAACAGAAAAAAAAATGAGAATATAGAATATTCGGTACTAAAGAAATGACAGTGAGCAATGAAACCAGTAACACTGGGAGTTAATCTCTAGCTTAGACATTGTTTTACAGGGGCAATGTGCAAGTGTTATAGATTGAACTGTGTCCCCCAGCAAAAAAGATATACTGGAGTCCTTATCCCCAGTACTTCACTATGTGATCTTATTTGGGGGAACAAAAAAGGTCTTTACAGAAGTAATCAATTTAAAATGAGGTTGGTAATGTTGACCCTAATCTAATCTGACTTGTTATAGACAAGGAAAATGTGGACATAGAGACAGTTACATTTATGGAGAAGATGATGAGAAAGCAACAGGAGAAGATGGCTATGTGATGGAGCAATGCTCCCACAAGCCAAGAAATGCTAAGGATTGCCAGGAAACACTAGAAGCCAGAAGTGATACAAAGGATTGTCCCAGACAAAGCATGAGTCTGCTGACACCTTGGTTTGGGCCTTGCCACTATAGAATGGTGAGGAATAAAATTTCATTTTTTTTCTTCTTTTTGAGTTGGAGTGTCACTCTTGTCACCCAGGCAGGAGTACAGTGGCACATTATGACCACCACAGCCGAAACCTGCTGGGTTTAGGCAATCCTTCTATCTCAGCCTTCCAAGTAGTTGGAACAACACACACCTGGCTACTTTGTTACTTATTGTAGAGATGAGGTCTCACCAAGTTGCCCAGGCTGGTCTCAAACCCCCAGTTTCAGTTAATCCTCTCGCCTCGGTCTCCTAAAGTGCTGGGATTACAGACTGAGCCACCATGCCCTGCCAATTCCATTGTTTTAAGCCATTCTTTTGGTGGTATTTTGATGTGACAGCCTTAAAAAACTAACACAAATATTTCCCCAAATATTTTTTAATACCTCTTATTTACAGTAACAACTGCACTCTATGTCAATAGCTCCCACCTTTCTTTTATTTTTATGGTTTTTTTCTTTCTTTTTAGATTGAATTATTATAAAGATGTGGGGTACAATTCAGGGTTAGGTATACAAATGTTGATTATGCAGGTACCCTTGTGGATGAGCTGTGCCCCTCCCTCCCCTAGCAGTTTCTCTCAACTGCCAATCCCAGCCCTCCTCCCTGACAGTTTCCCACTACTGCCAATCCCTTTCTTATAGTATTATAAATGTTCAAGTTCCACTTATGAGTGAGAACGTATGGTACTCTGTTCTTTGTTTCTGTGATAGATCACTGAGTATGATCAACTCTAAATTCATCCAAGTTGATGCAAAGCCCATGTTTGTCCTTTATGGTGGCGTAATACTCCATTGTGTATATATACCACTTTTTTTTTTTTTTTTTACCAATCCAGCTTAAAGGGCAGCAAGTTTGGTTCCATCTTTTTGCTGCTGTGAATAGAGCTGCAACAAACATATGTGTGCAGGTATCTTTTTTGTAGAATGATTTGAGTTCCTTCAGGTATATTCCCAATAGGGGAATTGCTGGGTCATATGGAAGGTCAATTTCTATCTCTTTCAGAAATCGCCACACTGTCATCCAGAGAGGTTACACTAGTTTGCATTTCCACCAGCAGCGTAGAAGCATTCCTTTTTCTCCACATCCTCACCAGCATCTGTTGTTTGTTGTTTATTAATGATGGTCATTCTTATTGGGATTAGGTGGTATATCAATGTGGTTTTGATTTGCATTGCTCTGATGACGAGTGAGACTGAGCACTTTTTCATAAGTCTGTTGTCTGCCTGTATATCTTCTTTTGAAAAGTGTCTATTCATATATTTTGCCCACATTTTAATGGGGCAGTTTTTGTTTTTTGTTTTTTTCCTTTCAGCACATTTGAGTTTCTTCTAGATCCTAGATGTTAGGCCTTAATCAGATATATAGTTGGCAAATATTTTTTCCCATTCTGTGGGTTGTCTCCCAGCTCTCTTAATGGTTTCTTTTGCTTTGCAGAAGCTCATCAGTTTGATGAAATCCCACTTGTCTATCTTATTTCTTATGGTATGGGCACTTAGGGTTTTATCAGGAATTGGTTGCCAGTTCCAATTTCCATAAGGGTGTCTCCTGCATTTTCTAAGATTTTTATAGTTTGAGGTTTTACATTTAGGTCTTTGATCCATTTAGAGTTAATTTTTGTGTATGGTGATGGGTAGGGGTTCTGTTTCAATCTTCTGCATGTGACCTGCCAGTTTTCCCAGCACCATTTACTGAATAGGTTCTCTTCTCTGGAGTGGTTGTAGTTGGAGGCTTTGTCAAAGATGAGTTGGTTAAGAAATTGAGTCTTTAGCCGGGCTCGGTGGCTCAGCCTGTAATCCCTCACTTTGGGAGGCTGAGGTGAGTGGATTGCCTGAGCCCACAGGTTCGAGACCGCCTGGGCAACTTGACGAGACCTCATCTCTACAATAAATTTAAAAAATCAGCCAGGCGTGGTAGCCCTTGCCTGTAATTCCGGCTACTCGGAAGGCTGAGGCGGAAGGATCGCCGGAGCCCAGCAGGTTGAGGCTACAGTCTGGGCGACAGAGTGAGAATCCAACTCAAAAAAAAAAAAGAAAGAAAGAAAGAAAGAGAGACTTTGCTTCCTGAATCTCTATCCCGTTCCTTGGTCTATATGCCTGTTCTTGTACTAATACCAGGCTGTTTTGATTACTATAACCTTATAGTAAAGTTTGAAATCTTGAAGTGTGATACCTCCTGCTTTGTTTCTTTTGCTAAGGATTGTTTTGGCTATTCATGGTTGTTTATGTTTCCAGATGAATTTCTGTGTTGTCATTTTCAGGTCTGAGACGAATGATGTTGGTAACTTAATGGGTATTGCATTGAATCTGTAGACTGCCTTTGGTGGGATGGATATTTTAACAGTGTTGATTCTTCCTATCTGTGAGCATGGAATATTTTTCCATTTGTTTGTGTCTTCCTGGATTTCCTTGAGCAGTGTCTTGTAGTTCTCATTATCAAGTTTTTTCACTTCTCAGGTTAGGAAAATGCTGAGGTATTTCTTTTCTTTCTTTCTAACTTTTTGTGGTGATTTTGAGTGGGATTGTGCTTTTAATTTGGGTCTCTGCCTGTTTGTTGTTGATATATAGGAATGCAACTGTCTTTTGCACATTTATTTTGTACCCTGAGACTTTGCCAAAATCCTTTATCAGTGCAAGCAGGTTTTTGACAGATTATCTTCAATTTTCAAGGTATAGGATCATATCATCAGCAAAGAGACATAACTTGACTTCCTCTTTTCCTATTTGGATAAACCAGATTTCCTTCTCTTGTCTAGTTGCCCTAGCTAGGACTTACCAACACACTGTTGAACAAGAGGACTGAGAATGGGCAGTCTTGTATTGTTCCAGTTTTCAGGGGAAATGTTTCCAGTTTCTGTTCATTTAGCAATATGTTAGCTGTGGGTTTATCATAGATGGCACTTACTATTTTGAGGTGTGTTCCTTCTATACCTAGGTGTTTGAGGGTTTTTATCAAGAAGGCATTCTGGATTTTATCAAAAACCTTTTCTGTATCTAATGATATAATCATGTGGCTCTTGTTTCTATATCTATTGATGTATTTAATGACATTTATGGTCTTGTAAATGTTGAACCAGCCCTGCATCCTGGGGATGAAACCTACTTGGTCATGGTGGATGATTTTTGAGATGTGTTTTTGGATCCAATTTGCTAGAATCTTGTTGAGGATTTTTGCATCTATGCTCATCAGGGATATTGACCTGTAGTTCTCTTTTTTGTTGGATCTTTACCCAGTTTGGGTACCAGTGTGACGTTAGCTTTGTAAAATGATTTGGGGAGAATTTCATCTTTCTCAATTGCCTAGAATACTTTCAATAGGATTGGTATCAGCTCCTCCTTGTATGTTTTACAAAATTCTGCTGGAAAGCCATCTGATCCAGTGCTTTTCTGTGTAGACAGTTTTCATGTGACAGTGTCAATTTCCTAGGTTGTTATTGGTCTATTTAGTGTCCCAGTGTCTTCTTGTTTCAACCTGGGAAGGTTATATGATGTCAGAAAGTCCTCCATTTCATATTGGTTATCAGGTTTGTTTCCATATAGGTGTACATAATAATAATATTTTGTATTTCTTCAGGGTCAGTTGTGATTTGATCTTTTGTATTTCTGATTGTGCTTATTTGGGCTTTTTCTCTCTTTCTCTTGGTCATTCTGGCTAGAGGTTCATCAATCTTGTTAATTCTTTCAAAGAACCAGCCTTTTGTTTTGCTGATGTTTTATATGATATTTTTTATTATATGTCCTGTATTTTGGATCTTATTTTGGTGATTTGGATTCTTCTGCTAAAGATGGGGTTTTGGTGGTCTTCTCTTTCCAACTTCCTTAGGTGATATGTTAGGCTCACAACCTGTGATCTTTCCGTTTTCTTGATGTATGCCCATAGAGATATAAATTCCCTCTCTGAGAATTGTTTTCATGGCATCCCAGAGGTTTTGGTAAGATATTTCTTCATTTTCATTTGTTTCCAGGAATCTTTTAATTTCTGCTTTGATTTCAGTGTTGACCCATTAGTTGTTCATCATCATGCTGTTTAGTGTCCATGTCTTTGTGAGTTTTGGGGAAATTTTGTTGGTGTTGATATTTATTTTTATTCCTCTGTGGCCTGAGAATGTACATGGCAAGATTTCAACCCTATGGAATTTGTTTATGTTTAATTTATGACCAAGGATGTGATCAATCTTGGAGTATGTTCCATGTGGTGATGAGTAGAATGTATATTCTGTGGTTGTTGGGTGGAATAATCTGTAGGTATCTTAATAAATCCATTTGGTCGAGTATCAAGTTTAGGTCTTGAAACTCCTTTTTGATTTTTTTGCCTTGATTATTTATCTAGGGCTGTTAATGGGGTATTTTAGTCCTCTGCTATAATAGTGTTAGAGTCAATATCGTTTTTTAGTTTACTTAGAAGTTGCTTTATAAATGCTGGTGCTCCTGTGTTGGGTGCATATATGTTTAGGATGGATATTTCTTGTTGAAGGATGACTCTTTTATCATTATGTAGTGTCCTTTTGCATCTTTTTAAATTTTTGATAGCCTAAAGGTTGTTTTGGTTGATATTTGGTTTGCCTTCTTTTGTGATCCATTTGCCTGGAAACTCATTTTCCATCCTTTTTCTTTGAATCTATACGCGTCCTTTGTGTTGGAATGTGTCTCCTGGATGCAGCAAATAGGTGGGTCATGGTTTCTTACCCAGTTTGCCATTCTATGTCTTTTCAGTGGTGCATTTAGTCCATTCACATCCAGGCTGATTATTGAAATGTGATTGTTTATCCCCGTCAAGGGGTTCTTATAAAGTTTTTTCTTTCCTTGTTTTCTTTTAGTTTTGGGATTGATGTATGTGTGTTTTCAAGTTTCTTGCTGCACTGTGTTCTCTGTTGATTCTGTGCTCTGCTGTTCTCTTGGAAAGTGTGTGGTTATTCTTTTTTTTTTCTTTCTTTCTACTGTGCTTAATACCTTTTAAGTGTCTCCTGTAGAGCTGGTCTGAAAGTTGCATAATCTCTTAGGGATTGGATGTCTGGGAAGGATTTTAATTCTCCATCACTGATGAAGCTGAGCTTGGTTGGATCGGAAATTCTTGGTTGAAATTGTTTATCTTTGAGAACTTTGAATATAGGACTCCAGTCCCTTCTTGATTGTGGTGTTTCTGTCGATAGATCTGCTGCTATTTTGATTGGTTTTCCCTGGTAAGGTAGTCTGACCTTTCTCTCCTGCAGCCTTTAGGATTTTTTTCTTTGTGCCTACTTTGTGTGGGTGAATTGCTATGTATCTAGGGGGTGGTCTTCTCATTTCATGTCTTGTGGGATTCTCTGTATCTCTTGTGCTTGGCTGATCACATCTCTGGTGAGATGGGTAAAGTTTTCTTGGAATACTTGCTCCAAGTTGTTCTCCATTTCCGTTCTACTTCTGGTTACCAATCAGGCATAGGTTCGGCCTCTTGATAAATTCGCACATCTCTTATAGGCTTTATTCTTTCTTTCTGAGTCTTCTTTCTATGTTTTTTACAGACCGGGCTTATTCCATGTTCTGGTGTTCAAGTTCTTGAATTCTTTCTTCAGCTAGATTAATTCTACTTTCCATGATTGTCTTCTTGTTATTTATTTCCTGGATGAAATTTTTTATTGCCAAAATCTCTATTACAATATCTTTCATTGTTGCATCTTGTCTTTCTTGAGTCTTACTTACTCTTTCCATCCATTTCCTAATCCCTACCATATTCTGGGACCAGTTATTAACTCCCATTGTTTGGACACCAAGATCTGATTTTTCAGGAGTTTCCTCTTTGGTACTCTTGAATTTGCCTGTGGTCTTCTTTTGGTTTTTCCTCATTTTTGACAGATCTCTTGTTTTTCTCTTTAGTTCTGCTATTCAGTGTCAGTAAGAGAGGCTTTCCCTTCTGATGTTTGTTCTGTCCTCTATTCTTCCCTGATCCATGCACTAGATTTCTTCTATTTTGATATAGGATGATGGATGGGAAGCTTTGCTGACTCTTGTAGTTTTTGAAAGTCGAATAAAGTAGGGAATGGGGTGCTGGGATTCAGAAACTACTTGCAAATTACAATGTTCACTTATTGTGCTATGTGTTCCTAGAGATCCACTCCCCACCACCAATCTATATGAGGATGCAAAATAGAAATCAACTCAAAAAACAACTGAACACACACACACACACACACACACACACACACACACACACACCCCAAAGCAAACTGGAATAACAACAAAGTGAAACAAAACAAACAACAAAAACAAGAAAACTGAACACACATGCCTAGCACAAAGTGAATGGAGAAGATAAGCAGAAAGACCAGAAATAAAAAAAGAAAATAATTCCAATCAAACCCTCACACATATATTGACACACACCTTAAACTATAAAAAATGAAAATTTAAAAAAACCCAGAAGAACAGAAGTGCAAAAACAAACCAACAACAGCAACCAAATTGAAAGATGAACCCTCAATCATTCAAATACACACATAATCAGAAAGCAACAAATAAATGAAGGAGTAGAAAAGGAAAAAAAAAGAAAAAAATTTGGGGGGATGCAGATCAAACCCTTACATACACATCATTCACAAAGGAAAAATATTTTTAAAATATATGAACTAACAAAGAAACAGACAAAATATTTTTTAAAATTAAAAAGACACCTGCCCTCTTGGGCTGTGTAATTGTTCCTCTAATCAGGTCTCTCCTGCTGAGCCACCTCTTTCACTCTCTCCTCAGTGTCTGGTGCAGGGAAGGAGGAGGGGCAGTGGAGGTGGGTGGGACTGCAGTCCTCCCCTCCCACTCTCACATGGCCAGAGAGTTCTCCTCTGGTGGGGAGGTGTGGATCATCTCTTCCCCAGGTATTTTCTCCCAGGGGTGCCCCATCCAGGCTTATCCTGGAATAGAGTTCTTCTATTGTGACTGATGTCCAGACTTTGCCTGGGTTTGTCCCTCTCAGTCACAGCCCAGCTGTGTGTGTCTGGCATTCAGAGTATTGGTAGGGAGAAGGGGGTTTGGGTCAGCCCCAGAGTCACCACTGATCTCTTTGGAGTGCTTCCTTGTCCTTTTCTGGCCACACACTTTGTTCCACTGCTGGATCAGGGTAGGGGGTGGGGCACCTGGGACTCAGCACTTGTCAGGTCCCTTTGAAGTTTTTTGCTTTCAGGATATTCCCTCTGGGTCATGATCAATCTCTTTGTAGTTGATCTCCCAGTCACAGAGATCGGGTCTGTTGCTCCAAGGTGAGCAAGTCCTGCCCCACCTTGAAGATAGTGGTGGGGTGCATCTCCATGGGACTTTCCATTATCCTCTTCCATGGGACTTTGCCTCTGAACTCCCTCCACAGCCCCTGCTGCTAGTGCCCTGCCAGGCGCTGAAGTAGTGAGGCAAAGCCTGGAGCCAGCAGTCTCTCCTGCTGCAGTAGTGAGGCAAAGCTTAGGGTGGTAATCTTCTCCTGCCGCTTCTTCACAGGAAAAGTTTTGTCCATTAAAAAAAAATGGTGCTTGGCTTCTGCAACCTGGGAAGAACAGGGACCAAGCAGAGAAGCTGCAGCACCAACTGTTACACCAGGGCCCTGGCCACTTGCTCACGAGCCCCCACTTAATCAGTCTCTCCTAGCATTTTCTTCCCAGGGAGGATTTTGTTGATTTTAAAAAAATAGAACTCAGCTTCCGTATCCTGGGAATTGCTAGAGTCCAAGCCCAGCAACTGCAGCACCAGTCACTGCACCAGGAAAACCCTGACCACTAGCTCCGTAGCCCACCATCAGTCAGCCACTCACATGCCCACTCACTCACCAGCATGTACACAAGTTTTTCCATACACTTACTCACACCGGGACTCGCATAGTCTGTCCTGGCCCCATCTTTCTGACCACTCCAATCCAAACTTTTCATAGTCAATGGCGTGCATGCTTATACATACACAAACACACTTGCACACATGCACTCACAACTTTAACACATGTAAGTTAATTGATGTGGACAACAGAAGAAACCCTCATCCTGCTCATTTCCACTCCAGTTTAAGTGACTTCCTGTGAGCTCTGCTCTCATATGTATTTGTTTGCTGTTGCACAAAAACAATAGTGTCAGGATCACTTAGGATTCCTATAAAAGAGCTAGTAAAAATTCAACTTACGCTTCTTAAGAACATATTATTAAAATGAAAAGCATGTTATTGCACATTTAAAGTTGCATTGTTTGTGCAGGCTTTGGTACAGAAATATTCCAAAGGTCACCCTGGTGGTGTTGCTATGGAGAAATTGGTACTTAAGGGTGCTGGCTGGTGAGTCTAAGATCACTCCTTGGATGCCACCCCTGCCCCTTGGCTTAAACATTTGCATCTCTGGTAGTCTAGCTTTCTCTTTTCTTCCTTCATAGAAGGAAATTTGCTGTTGCTGTGAATTTACTGAATTCAAAATATTCTAAGCACCAGGCATTGATGGACATAGGGCACTAATGGAAGAAAGTGAATGTACCAGTAACCGACACACAAAAGCAAAATCACAAATAAAATATTTGGGTATTCTGGAGATTGAAACCCGGTAAAATAAGAAACCAATAAGCATATACTTTATGAAAGATTCATTAATTGTCCCTCTTACGCCTTTACCGCTTCTCCAACTTTCTGGCTTTCTGACTTCATATGGATGATATCACTCTGGACCGGACCATTGTCTAAGGCTATATTCTATAACAATTCTGAAAATTAGTGAAGTCTTCCAAATCTGACTGTTCTGTATTTTACAGATCAATGTTTCTTCCCCTCTGCTAGCTTATATACACTTTAAGGCAAGAAACATGTTTTGCTGTCTGTTCATCCTAAGACATAGCAGAGTTCCTCCCTCATAGAAATTGGAAGTGTTTATTGATATAAACTATCAGTAAAAATTAGAATACCATAAGACTAATCCCCAGCTCCTTGCATTTGTTTGGGGAATAAACAGGGAATCTATGTCTTGAATATAAAACCATTCAACTCACCTTCTCCATCTTGCTTATTTTTATTATATTTTTCTATTGGAATAGTAATAAAAAACTCTCTAAAAACTTGGAACATAGACATCTTTATAAATGTTTGCTTGTTGAAAAATTACACTTTGCTATGAATAAAGGATTTACATTTTTCTACCTGGAAGTCTTCCCTGTCTCTCTTCACTGATTATTAACACCTTTTCAAAGAGACTAACAGTATCTAAACATTATCTTCAGTGTGTATAGCTTCTTTCTTTGTTTTTCTTTGTTTCTCTTTCTTTCTTTCACCTTTAGTGACAAGCATTATTTTATGTTTTGGTCACTAAATGTCATTCTTTCACTATTTTAAAATTGGGGCACAAAAATTTCATTTAGGAACAAATTCTACATCAAATCATCTCATTCTAAAAACCACCATAAGTTTAAACATCTTGAGGCTATGACAGACCCTTGACAGCTGGACATTAGATAAATGGGAAGGTGGGAAAAGCAACAGAAAATCTTCATTAATAAAGAGCATATGCAGGAAGGATCCTCTCATAGCATGTCTTGTTGAAATGATAAATGTGGAAAATTAATTTAAGAAATAGCATGTAGGTTTATAACTGAAACTGAGGATAGAATCAACCACTGTATGCCTCTGAAACATAAAGTTGAAAAAGAAAAAAAAAGGTGAGAGGCTATGGATGTTCTGGTTACATGCCAACTGGATCACCTAACAACTATCTTACCTGAATCCACCATCTTTGTAAATGTAACAATGGGTGCACACAGACAACACACATCAGTAATCATTCCAGTCCAAACAGGATCAGTGATCAGGTAATTAGTCACACAGCCATCTGCAGGCTTTATTCCTTGCATATTGTATGTAGAGGCAGATGGATATAAACAGGAGTGAGAAAAGAACTTGGCTCAATTGATATATAGTTGGTTACCATGTTCTTTGACTGAAAAGACTCAAGAAAACTTTACTTAAGATTCATAGCTCATCCTTTTCTAGTGAAAAAAGTACAACTAGCTTGTTATAACTTAAACTTTCTTAATAATCATCAAACATTTTAATTAATTTTTTCAGTTTTTATATTTGTCTTTTCCTATCAAAAATCAGAGATGACTATTATATTTGATAAATACATTGACTAATGTATTTTTATCAAAATTTGTAGGATTTTAAGTTACATATAGAATATTGTCTGTTACTTAAACAGGTATACAAATATACAAGATAATAGCTTATTTTTATAAATAAATTTTTTTTTGTTGAATACTGATTTCCCTAAAGATCACAAATCTGTTGATCAAGCAAAGTCAAGTTTATTAGATGATTTGAAGTAACAGAGAACACCACCTCAAGAGGGTCAAGAGAGCAAATGAAAGAAGATATCTATAGAAATGTATAGAGGACACTTACAAAACAGAAACATCAAATCAGAATTTATAATAGCTTTGGATTGGTTGGAACAGGAATATGCAAGTTTTGATGAAAAGCTTTTAGTCTTGATAAGTGAGCTATTTTAGTTGACTGTTAGTATTATCTTCCAAGAGCAGGTATCTTTCAGGAACTAAATTACTGTTGCTTGTTATCAATGCTGTTTAATATTAGGCACCAAAAACATGCTTATTCCCAATACTGTTAAACATAAGGACAAGGAATTAGAGTATTTTTTTCTCTCGTTTCTTCCTCTTTTCCTTTTCCTCTCCCTCCCTTCTTCCTTTTTCTTCCTTCTTTCTTCCTTCCTTCCATCCTCCCTCCCTCCTTCCTTCCCTCTATTCCTCCCTCCCTTCTTTCCTTCCTTCCATCCTTTCTTTCTTTCTTCACCACACACACGCACACATGCACACACGCAGGCATGCATACGCTTCAGTAAGATTTTTCTGACGTCCCAAATGACACTGCTCCAGATCTGCTTACCTTTCCTGGAATAGGGTGGTGAAGGCTGAATGTCTAACACACTATAGATGGGCTCTATGGAGAGGGTGTAGAAGCAATACTGCAGCTATTGGATTGTAACCTGCTTACAGGCAGCCAGCCCCCAGGAAAGAAGAAAAATACTTGTTTTTTTTGTGGCTTCTGGGCAAAAATGGAAGAGTTGAAGCTCATCCAGTTACAAATCCTTCCCTCCCAAATACTGCTAATACAAGTGATTTCAGAAGGCCCCTCTCCTTCCACATACACCTTCAAGCCTTTAAGACTCATGCCTGATTTTTCCACCACTACTAACACTGTCAAATCAGCTGCAGTCTTGCTTCTCTCATTCTCAGGAAAGCCCACCGTTAGTGTGTGAGACCTTCTGCCTTCTCCACCCCATTCCATGGAAAGCTGAAGGACAGATAAGAGTGAAGCTTATTTATATAAAACATCACCTAAAATTAAATCAATCCCAGTGTTGGGGGAAAAGACTGGTCAACTCTGCAATTTGACAGAGTGTCTTCCAATAGCTGTGTGCCTGGGTTCTGTCCTCCCCCAAGAACATCCCAGGTAATGGCCACACACTGGTGCCAAATCCATTACCCAGGGAAGCAATAAGCTTACCTTCCAGCTCTGACAATATTCATTCCATTTTATTTGTTTGGATAGGCTTGAGTTTGATTCATTACTAATAATCTCAGTTTGTATTTTGATTAATGTTTAAACTCCTTCAAATCCTTTTGGAAAAAGCTGAGAGCTGAAGCTTAAATAAACAATGGAATAGTCTCAGACTTCAAAGAAGCGTTACCTTAAGGGGACTGGCCAAACTGTCAAATGCTGAGACTCTTTCTGCCTGGTGCTAATTAGCTTTGGGATCCAGCAAGCCTGTGCAGTCCAAATTCGTTCAGCTGAAGCCTCTGGCATGCTTTCTCAACCACCCTCTTGTCTGAGCTAACCACATCCTTGGATCATCATCTGAAGAAAACATTTCCTTCTGTTCTTGTCAAGTTCTTCCTAGGGAATATCAGACCTCTCACCCTCCTCCCCATCTTTCCTTTGAGTTGTAACAAAAATCAGTCAGGTGGCTGTCTCTTTGTCCCAAGGGGAGGACCTTTAGGTTAATGATTTTGACCTTTAGAAAAGCAAAAGAGAAGCAACTCCATCAAAACATTGGGGAATATGAGCTCTGGCTTCAAGTCTTTTCACTAGGAGTTACGCTATAGACCTTGAATAGGAAAGGGGGAAAGACTTCCCAATTTACAAGCCAAGTAAAGCCAATTAAAGTAACTCTCCAATGCCCTCTCCTGGTCAGCACTAGACCAGCTCTGCAGAAGTAGCACTCCTCTCAACTAGAGAAAGCAACTGGTCAATGAAGAAAAGAAAAGAACTGGAGAAGGCTGCTCACCCTCATCTTCCTTCTGCTCTCCCTGAATGCCAACTATTCCAAGTCTTTGCTGGTGTGTCACAGAGACTGAGGCAGGTAGACCTGGGGTCAGCAAATTTTAACCAGTGAGACAAATTCAGTCCCCACCTGTTTTTGTAAATGAAGTTTTATGGGAGCAAATCACACTCATTTGTTTATGCATAGTCTACAAGGGCTTTAATGCAATGGCAGAGTTGAGTAGTTGAACAGACTTATAGTCTGTGAAGACAAAAATATTTACTGTCTGATCTTACAGGAAAAGTGTGTTGACAGAGGAAAGAACAAGGATTAAAAGGAAGCCAAAGATAAACCTGGTTTCACAATGCAATATAATTTCAGCTTCCATTCCTCTGCCCAGGATAATTTTTTTTCCATATTCACAGATATGGAGATAAATTATCTCGAGAATTATATTCAGAAATTAATGTAGCCCCAACTGATAATAGATATTTCCAAAAGGCATGCATTTTCTCAGAAGAGATCCCCTTGGAAATTATTTTGCAGCAAGTATAAGGAGGGCCAAGATACAGTGTAATTTTCATCATGGCTAGACCCATCTTCTTTTGTTCTTCTCTACACATTACCAGGCTGAAATTAAGTTCTCAGCTACTTACTGCAAAGGACTCCCTAAAGCATCTTTTATGAGATTGCACTATTGCACATGATGATACAGGGGCTCTTCTTAACCCTCACAGAGAAAACACAACCGCAAAAGGCCTTAGCAAGCAGATACGAATAAAATCAATTCAGATCCCTACATAAGATATGTGTTCTTCAGAGAGAATTAAAAACCTGTTGGGATGCTTGTCCACACTGCCTGCTTGTAAAGCATATTCAATTATTCATTTTATTCACCTGACTGACCACTTAAAAACTATGCAGTCAGTGCTTTAGCAATAATTTCATTTCTAAGTGTTCCGCCTGGTTATTTTTCTGTGTGTGCACACTATTAATTAATGACTATGGAGAAGTCCATAAATTTCAGCATTCAGTAGCAGTGGTGCTTGAATCTATTACCCATGAATGCCAGTGTCTACAGTCACTGAGTAGGCACAAAGAGATAAGTATTGATTTTATTTTTGAGTTTTAATTTCTTCTCATTGAATCTGAATGAGTGAATTGCATTTGAACAAACCCTCATGGTGCAGTGAAGCACAACATGGTGCATACAGTCATTTCCTCAAAAACTGGGCTCAGCCTATCAGCTCAGATTTTGGAGGCTTTGTGTGTTCCCCTGATGGAGAATGATAAACCCTTTTAGGCTCTTAAAAAATGCAGCCAAATTCTTTCTGAACATTAGTGTTGCATTAAATAGGGACAAGGGGATTATGGGCCTCCTGTGTTCAAAACCTAAAGCCCCAACACAACTCCCAGTATAGGTGCATTTCATTGATATAGCCCCTCTGAACATCATGGAGATGGTATTAACAAGAGAGCACAAAGGCTCCAACTGGTGCCTAGGAATATCAGGGCATGAGTTTGACCCTGGACTTCATCGATGCAACCTACAATGCTGTAGAATAAGGTGGGCATTTGATGTGCTTCTGTGCTCCATCTGTTTAACGGAGATGAAGAAAAGCTAAACCACCACCCTATCTGGACCATGTTCCATATGGAGAATTTGAAGGAAAATTTCTACTTCTTTAAAAACAAAAAAGCTAAAACTCAACTACTGTAAATTCTTGGTGTCAGATACAGAGAAATGTTTTTAAAAGTGGAATTGACTGTTGGTGGGCATGAAAACTAGTTCACCCTCTATGGAAAAAAGTTTAACAATTTTTAAAAGAACTAGAAATTGAGCTTTCATACAACCTAGCAGTCCCCCTTATGGGAATATCCCTTAGGAAATCAAATTACTGTACGAAAAAGATACCTGCACACACATGTGTATCACAGCACTATTCACAATAGCAAACACGTGCAATCAGCCTTGCTGCCCATCAAAAGTGGAATGGATAAAGAAAATGTGGCACATAAGCATGATGGAGTATTACACAGCTATAAAGAAGAACAAAATTACGGACATCGCAGCAACTTGAATGGATTTAGAGTCTATCATACCCAGTGATCTATCACAGAAACTAAGAACTGAATACTACATGTTCTCACTCATAAGTGGGTCCTGAACATTTATCACAATACTACAAGAGAGGGGTCTGCAGCAACAGGACACTACCAGGTGGGGGTGGAGGAGGACACGCAACATCACTAAGGTTACCTGATCCTAAACCAGGGAAGTGAGGACCAGTAGGAGGCCCAAATTTCACCTGCACATAGGCAACTTATATACCTAATCCTGATGTGCACCCCAAATCTTTAAAATAAAAAAAAATTTTAAGTGGAATGGATGGAAAGAAATTATTGTATTATGATGGCCAAGGGTTAAGAGAAAATATGTGGAATAATTTGAATAAAAAAATACTTTTGAGACCGGGCTCGGTGGCTCAGCCTGTACTCCCGTGACTTTGGGAGGCTGAGGTGAGTGGATTGCCTGAGCCCGCGGGTTCGAGACCTGCCTGGGCAGCAAGACCTCATCTCTAAGATAAATTAAAAAATCAGCCAGGCATGGTAGTGCATGCCTGTAATTCCGGCTACTCGGAAGGCTGAGGCGGAAGGATCACCGGAGCCCAGCAGGTCGAGGCTGTGGTGGCCGGGAGCGGCCACTGCACTCCAGTCTGGGTGACAGAGTGAGCCTCCAACTCAAAAACAAAAACAAAAAAAACTTTTGTAGTACTAACCATATTCTTGTAAAAGATGTGAGTGGCTAATAAAAAATAATATGCTTAGCTGTCATGGTGATAATTGGATTTAGGTACTATCATTACCATTATCTGGAGAGTTGTTTTGGATTTATTTGTTACCTTGTTTATTTTCAAAACAGTTTCCAAGATTCCACACAACGCCAAACTTTTTTCCATAGAGGGGCACTAATTTTAATGCCCTCCAACAGTTAATTCCACTTTTAAAAATATTTCTCTATATTTGACACCAGGAATTTACAGTAGTTAAGAGCTTTAGCTTTTCTAAAAAGTAGAAATTTTCCTTCAAATTCTCCATATGGATCATGGTCCAGATAGGGTGATGGTTTAGTTTTTCTTCATTGACGCAAAGTCTCTGAGAGTTATTTCCTAGATATCTACATTTTTCAAAGCTTCCTTGGAAATTCTGATGCAACTAGACACATGTCTAAGAATCCCTGAAGTTTGACACCCTCAGAAAGTTACTGCATAGCTTGCTGCTTTTTCCAAATAGATCTAGTTCCTATTGTTCTTTTCCAGTCATGGCTCAGCTCCACATCTATACAATGAGTGTCTTCTAACCATATAGAACCTCAGGATTTTACTATCCATGTTGTGGAGAGTAACCTTGCTAACCTTTGTAACCTTACTAACACATTTTTTAGATGGAGCACAAGGACTGGATTTTGTCCTGAATGTGGACTTTGAAGAAAGGGGGAGTAGTGAGAGGAAGAGATGTATTGAGGAGACATTTTAAACAGCTCATTCGACCGCTCCCACCTTGGAACATCTAAAGATAAATTTATATATGCATCTGTGCCACTCACACTGACAGACAGGTAGGGCTTCATTCTATCATCTAGCTTGTTTGACTTATTGGTTCACTCCAGGAACAAAAATGTTGATGGAAAATATTAATTGGGGTCTATTCTACTCCTATGTGTATCTGCAAAAAATTACTCAGTTTTTTTAATTAATAAAATGGGTGCTGGAGCATGGGTAGATTTATTGCAAATAAAATTACCCGTGGTACAATAAATGCAGTAATTACTGCAAAACAAGTTTATGTAGTAGAAAGAATGAAAGCTTTAGTTCTCTGAGTCTCAGTTTTTCTCATCTGCAAAATGAAAATAATACCTATGAAAATTGTAAACTGCTTTCCAAACTAATAAGGTGTACTCTGTCATTCTCTATTTCATTTCAGAAACAAAATTCACTCCTTTTTACTGAGACTATCTGGTAGTCAGTTCTTACGCATCCCTTTCCTGCCTGTACTAGAATTGACCTTCTTGTAAAAATGTGTTCATTTATTCATTTAAGAAATATTTTTAACCCCCCAAATTGTCCACATTTGCCAGTTAATGTTTGTTTACAATATTTTTATGCATGGAAAAAAATTATATGAACAAATAACCTGTATATGATTTCATCCATTACTTTTTGAGATTCTTCTGATCCCAAATCAGATAAAATGTTTACCTACTGCTTTTTGGAAATTTTTTTGATCCCTAATCAGATAAAGTTGGGATTCTTGTGATACCTAATTAGATAAAGTGTTTATCTGTGTGTTCTTTTTTAATTGTTTCATTTTATTTTATTTTCTGAGTCAGAGTCTCAGTGTGTCACTCTGGCTAGAATGCAAGGGCATGCACACAGCTCACTGTTGCCTCAGCCTCCAGGGCTCAGGCAATCCTTACACCTTAGTCTCCCAAGTAGCTGGGACTTCAGTTGTGTACCACCATGCCCAGCTAATTTTTGAAATTTTTATTTAATTTTATTGGTTTAATTTTATTCATTTTGTAGAGATGAGGTCTTTTTTGTTGCCCAGGCTAGTCTCAAACTCCTGGGTTCACACAATCCTCCCACCTTGGCCTCCAAAACTGCTGGAATTACAGGTGTGAGCCACTGTGCTCAGCCTGTGTCTTGTTTATTTCACTTTTTGGTTAATGCACTGATTCATTTAATACTAATTTTGTTACATCATGGAAAGGTAGGTACTTTTTTGCCCATTTATATTGCGCTTGCAAATTTAAATCTATATCTGCGTATACATCTATCTATATTACACGTGTATGCATGCACACATATACAATCTTGACATGCCTTAACTTGGACAGACTTTTCTATTGCTCAGCAGCCCAGAGTTAAATCTGAGTGTCTCAAGCAGATCATTTTCCAATTTCTTTGCTGAATTTTCCTTGTTCATAAAGGTATGCAAACACTTGGCTTCTTTCTGTACCTATGAAATTGCTGTGGGCTGAGAAGGCACTGGAGGGGGCTACTGGTAGAGCTACAAGTGAATGCAGTGTTTCAGAAAGAATAGACAGCACAGACGAGAAAATGAGAAAACAGAGAACGTTGTTCTCCAAGACCTCATCCATTGCTGTGGTCTGAAAGTTTGAGTCCATCCCTACTCCGCCCACCAAAGTCATATGTTGAAACAATCACCATTGTAATTATATTGAGAGGTGGTACCTTTGGAAAGTGATTAGGTCGTGAGAACAGACTTCTCATGAATGGGATGAGGGCGTCAATGAAAAAGAGCTGCCTTGTTCTGTTCCACCATGGGAGGACACCACCGTGGGGAGGTGCCACCTATGAAACGAGAAAGTGGACCCTCACCGGACACCAACGCTGCTGGCATCTTGACCTGAGCTACCAGAACCATGAAGAATAAAGGTTTGTTGCTCATAAGCCATGCAGTTTTCATATATTGTTATAGTAACCTGAGTGAGCTAAGACACTCTTGATATAAAAAAGAAGAACCTCAAATTCAAGTGACAAAGAGGCACAAAAGGAAGTCTTCAGAAATAAGGTAGGAACTAGGCACAGTGGCTCATGCTTGGAATACCAGCACTTTGGAGACTGAGGCAGGAGGATCACTTGTGACCAGAAGTTTGAGATCAGTCTAGGCAACATAGGTAGACCCTGTTTCTATGGAATAAAAAAGAACAGAAAAGAAAAACAAAGGAGGTTGAACTCAAGCTGGACCTGTCTGATAAGTAGGCCCCACACAAGTGTCAAAAGTGGCAGTGTTCTGGAATTTGAATAGAGTAGAAGAGATTTTAAAAATCCATATAAGATGTTATTTAAAACTGTAAGAAGGTGCATGGTGCAACCAGATGTAGAGCTGGCTATTCAAAGATAAAATAAACTCAAGTTTTTCACTGAAAACACTAATATAACTTTAATTATTCTGATTAATTTAGGATTAAAATAAATTGTAATTTAGAATAATTATTTATTTATATTAGATATGTTGCATTTTTTAAAACCTATACGACCTTTTGTAGGTATTATTAGTTGTTGTTTTAAAAATACTTAGAACTGGTGCTGTGAACATTACTAGTACATTTTAAATCATAATGCTGGCCGGGTGTGGTGGCTCAAGCCTGTAATCCCAGCACTTTGGGAGGCAGAGGTGAGAGGATTGCCTGAGCCTAGGGGTTTGAGACCAGTCTGAGCAACTTGGGGAGAACTTGTCTTTACAATAAATCAAAAAATTAGCTGGGGGGAGATAGCGTGTGCCTGTAGTTCAGGTGGAAGGATCACCTGAGCCTAGCAGGTCAAGGCTGTGGTGGCCGTGAGCATGCCATTGCCCTCCAGCCTAGGTGACAGAGTGAGACTCCAACTCAAAAAGAAAAAGAAAAGAAAAGAAAAGAAATCACAATGGGTAAACTTTTAAATTTTTCTTTATTTGAAAATATGTTGAATATTATATTTTGGGATTATAGTAGCTAGATTTCAGTAAAATTAAAATGTATTGTTACATGCATTTTTAGACCTATTTATTGATAACACTCCTTGGCAGTGTGAATGAATACAAAAGCAATAAGATAGACACATGGATATCATGAACATACAACCTAAAGGGGGGGCGACAAAGTCAATAAACTAGGCTGAACAAAGAAAATATGAATAAATCAATAATAATAAATCATATGGGTAATATAGACTGAAAGTTCTAAGGACCTTTAGAACTGAGGACTGAAGTGCAACGTTCCAGCACCAGCTTAAGATGTGAAAACCACTAAGATGGTGTTTGGCTGAAATATGACAATACCCGCAAGAGCACTACATACGCTGTGAGACCTGGTTCAGATCTGATCCAGAAATAACTTCATATCCCCTAGAACAAGACGTATCAGAAGACCTACAGCAGAGCCCTATCTTAACTCCTTCCTCATTCCTTCACTGCATGGCATTATATGTCACTTATTTTATTTTTTCTGAAGACCCATTTTATCTCCTGCAAATTGGTGTATTACTACTACTAATTAAAAATCAAGCCGGGCTCAGTGGCTCAGCCTGTAATCCCGTGCCTTTGGGAGGCTGAGGTGAGTGGATTGCCTGAGCCCGTGGGTTCGAGACCTGCCTGGGCAGCGAGACCTCATCTCTACAATAAAATAAAAAAATCAGCCGGGCGTGGTAGCGCATGCCTGTAACTCCGGCTACTTGGCTGAGGAAGAAGGATCGCCGGAACCCAGCAGGTTGAGGCTGCGGTGGCCGGGAGTGGCCACTGCACTCCAGTCTGGGTGACAGAGTGAGACTCTAACTCAAAAAAAAAAAAAAAAAATCATTGAATTGTTTCCCACATCTTTAAATAAAAATGAAAAATAAAAATCATTGAAAAATCAATGTATTTCACATTCTTTTTTAGCTCAAAAAACTCAATAATATTAATATTATCAATAATTTAATGAAGATGATGTGAAAATTAATGTGAGAAATGTGGTAATACACACAAATATCTTTCACAAATTGGAAAAATGCTGTCCTTTTTTGTAAAACTGAAAACTGATCTCCTTTTTTTTCTATCTTCTATTTTTTTTCTTTGTGATCTATTTTGCCAAAATGCTATCTAGAGAAAATGTTGTTGCTTTTGAGTCTTCAGTTGCCTCTTATTAATTAAAGTGACTGCTGAGAGACTAGGAAGTCAGAAGATATGGTAATTGTGCAATCGTAAGCTTTATAGTGATAGTTATTTGAGGGAGTCTGAAGACCACTCCCGTGTTCCCTTATTAAAAGTATATCTCAAATTAGACTTGAAGCAAAAGTGAGAATTAGGAGAAGAAAATAATTTAGGTTCGAAAAGGGCATGGTTGTATGCACCCATCTCTCCAAGAACCAACCAGCCTGAGTGCATTTTCATTTACGAATCAGAGGACGCATTTGATTTCAGTTCACTCTTCCCTGCCACTCTAAATGAGAAATTGAAATAAACGCCTGTGCAATTTTTACAATTCTGGAAATAGTTGCATTTGGGCAGCAAGTTTCTTGTCATTTTCCTATTAATGCCAATTTCTGAGGCAAACCATCCCATAATATTTTTAACAGGTCAATGGCTAGAGTAATAGAGAAATTTTAATATATTGGTTTTCATTTCATATTTGGAGTGAGGGAGTTGAATGCTATTCCAGCAATTCAAGTTTTCTAAGAGAACCTAGTGATATGTAAAACTCTCATTTACCAGATCTTTTTTTCCAGGGGAAAATATATATTTCAATATTTAATTTCATTTATTTATAATTATGATTTCATGCCTTAAGAAATTATGTTTCATAAGCTTTAAAAAAAATTTTCTCCATATCCTTTATAGTTATTTTCTAGTTACAGATATACAGTATTATGACAACACTTAATTACAGAGATTCATGAAGTTGAAGTAGAGGACAACTGTGTAGCTTATTTTTAATGTATTTTTTTATTATTCTTTTTTATTATAACGATGTGGGGTACAATTCAGGGTTAGGTATTCAAATGTTTGATTTTTTATACACTCTTCTCAGCTAAGTAAAGAAAATCTTGGTATAGGACACTGACCAACAGTCTGGGACAAGTCCTTGCGAACTAATAGTTGCCAATTTGTTTTTTCTTGCCTGAAAGTAAAATGAAAATGAGTTCAGTACCACAAGCCCCCAAAGTCAAACCGAATAAACTGAAAAGAAATTTTAAATGCAAATTACTCTTTGGTCTCTACCTCTCTTTTAAAAAAAGTATTTTTGGAAGAATGGGAATGGACAAATAGCTGAAAGCAGATGAAAGGTTCTTGGAAGTACTCATCACACAGGAGAAAGAAAAGTTTTCACATATACTTTTGAACCTGAAAGATGAAGCCATTCTGTATGAAACTGTTTCAAAGTCTGGACTCAGGAACAAAGGAAACATGAAGCCAGATTCCAAGTTTGCTACTAACAAGTAACATAGGCAAGTATCTTTATCCCACTAGTGATAGGTTCTGAAATTGTAAATGAGGATAGTAATAGTAATAATAATTTCAACCATGCATATGAGATGTTAGGCACCAAATGAAAGAACACATGTGAAGTGTCTATTGCAGATCCTGGCTTGAGTCAATACTTACAAGATGTTCCATGGTACCCATTCTCCTTTCTGGTAACACAATCTCTTTTCCTCTTGGGGACATCCTCCTTGCCAGTACCCCTGTGGGTCAACTAGAGATGGCATCCCCTCCTGGGTTCCAGAGATGGGTATTTGAACCAAGACTAGTCAATCAGTCTTTCCTGGGTCAATTGTTTAAACAATAAGTAAAGAAGTTCTTCTTCATCTGGGTCTTGAGTGTCAAAAGTCAGTAAACCTGAAGCTTCCAGGGGCTATTTTGCAACATTATGAAGCGAGCCTTTCAACCCACCCATGAAGAACAAAGCAGAGCAAAGAGATCACCTTGAGGAAGTCAGCTTTTTCAAAAGCTAGGTTCACAACTTGAACTTCCTGGGTACTTGAAATAGTAAATTCCCTGTTGGTTTAAGCTAGCCTGGGTTAGGTCTATGGTGTTAGCAGTCCCTTACCAGTTTTTACTGTCAACCTGATAGCAAGAAATTCTTGTTAGCAGGGTTTTTAAATGGCAATAATGAGTCAAATCTTTAAACTACTGTTAACATGTGATAGCATCCTGGAAGAGGCCTGATTGGAAGGTCACTTGTATCTTCCACATACTTGAAATCTTGAACAAAAATTCATGTGCTGAAATCCATCTCAACCTAGAAAGGAAGCTTAAGAAGAAAATTTTTCAAATAGGAAGATCGCCATACTTAGAATAGCTGTAGACTTTGTCTTCACTATCCTAGTCTTGGGTACTCCAGAGATAAATCTCACTAATTTACTCCTCATTTTAAACCTTGACTTGCCCTTCAGACATAACAATAACACATGCACTTAGTTTAAACTACTTTCCATGTTTTCATTCATGTATATAATACATCACATAGATAGCTACATATATAATACATATTATTTTACATATAGTACATACATTTTGATTTTTCTGGAATGGCCATCAGAGTGGTCATTCTGTTATCTTGATGTCTGAATGTCATCAAAATATCTTCCTTTCAATATTTTCTTTATCCTCGAGTAAAGAAAAATATCACTGGGGGCCAGATCAGGTGAGTAGGGAGGGTGTTCCAATACAGTTATCTGTACAGTGCTGCCAGGATAAGCAACCAATGGCAAGTTCACAAACTTAATTGTCAGACCTCAACAAATAAAAATGACAGCTCTGATGGTCATTCTAGAAAAAGAATTCCAAAACTGCTTTGATGGGTGGACTAGGCACTGGCACCAGTGCATAGCTTCCCAAGGTAATTTTTCGAAGGTAACCATAGTGATATTCAGCAATAAGGTATGTAACGCTTTTTCTAGGATCATTAGTGAACCTAATTGTCAGACCTCGTGTATCTATATCTGTATATCTGTATCTATATCTATATAAGCATTCTTAATTTTTTTCTAAAGCCTCTGCAGTCAGGAGGTTCTCCATGTATCTGACAAACTTAAGAAACTGTCTTAGTCCATTTGGGCTGCTGTAACAAAATACCAATACTAGGCAGTTTACAAACAACAAAAATTTATTTCTCACAGTTATGAAAATGGGAAATCCAAGATCTACATGCCAGCAGATTTGATATCTGGTAAGGGTCTGTTTTCTGGTTCATAGACAGCACTTTCTTGCTATGTCCTCATGTAGTAGAAGGGGCAAGGAAACTCCCTCTAGCCTCTTTTATTAGAGTACTAATCCCATTCATGAGGGAAGAGCCTTCACGATTTAATGCCTTTTAAAATTCTCACCACTCAATACTATCATATCGGTTACTAAGTTTCAACATATGAATTTGAGGGGAACACAGATATTTAGACCATAGCATTTCATTTCTGCCCCTTACCCCTAAAAGACATATCTTTCATAAATGCAAAATGCATTTATTTCATTCTGATGGCCTGAAAAACCCTTAGCTTGTTCCAGCATCAACCTTAAGTCCCAGGTTCCATCTAAATACCATGCACTGCCGATTTATCCTGAGACAAACTGCTTTCAAGCTACGAACCTGAGAAATCCAATAATGTATGTGCTTCCAAAATACAGTGTAAAGACAGGTATAAGATAGACATTCACATTTCAAAATGGTAGAATAGGAAAAGAAAAGGGTAATAAGTCATGAACAAGACTCAAACCCCAAAAGAGTAAACAACATATAATCTTTTTTTTATTTTTTTTTATTATTTTTATTTTTTTTTTTGAGTTGGAGTCTCACTCTGTCGCCCAGACTGGAGTGCAGTGGCCGCTCCCGGCCACCGCAGCCTCACCTGCTGGGCTTCGGCGATCCTTCCACCTCAGCCTTCCAAGTAGCTGGAATTACAGGCATGCGCTACCACGCCCGGTTGATTTTTTGATTTATTGTAGAGATGAGGTCTCGCTACCCAGGTGGGTCTCGAACCCGCGGGCTCAGGCAATCCACTCACCTCAGCCTCCCAAAGGCACGGGATTACAGGCTGAGCCACCGAGCCCGGCTACAACATATTATCTTAAGGCTTGAGTATAATCTTCTTTGACTTATTGTCTTGCCTTCCTGACATACTAGGGTAGGATTTGGACCTCCAAAATTCTAGGCAGCCCCGCCCCTCAGTCTTTGTTGGGTGCAGCCCACACATTTCTCATAGGTGGGAGTCAAGTGCCTGTGGCTCTCTTAGGCTAGAATTGTATGCTGGTATGTCTCTCATTCTGGGGTATTTGGAAAGCCCCTCCCTAACAGCTCCACTTGACATTACTGTGCTTGAAAGTCTCTAAGACAGCCCTACACCTTCTGCATGCCTCTGTCTGTGCTCTGCATCTAAGACTCAGGGGATTCTATCCTTCCAAATCTAGGTAAAGGTGGCCACATCACCATCGCTCATATATTCTGAATGTTGCTGGTAGAGATGACACTGCTAGGTTTACAAGTCTGTGCCCTCTGGTGAAGTGGCCACCACAAGTCCACACTGCACCTAGGTCCACTGAAGTCATGCCTAGGGTAGCCAAGAAGCACTGTACCAGAACTTGAGGAGTGAAGTTTTGAAGATATATACTTCTAGTTCCTTGTAGCCTGGCTTATTATGGGAGGAGCAGCCCCAGTCTCTGAAACTATTTTGGAAATATTCTTCTGTTGTCTTGAACAATAAGTTCTGGCTTCTATTTGATGAAGATAAAATTGATATCCTTGTCAAAATGTTATTATAAGGGTTCTCTCCTGAACAAGCTCTTTCATTTTATTCAACATAAATAAACAGAATTTCCCAAATTTTTGAGTTCAACTTTGCTTTACAAAAATTCCATCTTTAAAATGTTTCTCTTCTCACATTTTATTATAAGCATTTAAGTGAAGACAACCTGCACTTTTAACACTTTGCTTAGAAATGTTTCAGCCAAATGTTCTAATGTACTGCTCCATGTCCTAGCTTCCACAAAACACTAGAACACCTCCACAATTCAGACAAATTATTTACTACTTTATAATAAGTATGACCTTTCTCCCATAGTTCATACCATGTTCCTCTTTCCATCTGAAACACCTCAGAATAGCCCTTATCACTCACATTTCTATTAACATTCTGTTCATGACCTCCTAGGTATTATCTAAGAAGACTGACGCTTCCTTTCTGAATTCTCACCAGAACTGCCCTTAACCTGTTCATGGTATGTACCTAGTATGTACCTCAAAACTCTCCCGTCTCTTCCTTTTACCCAGTTCCAAAGCTACTTTTGTGTGTTTAAGTGTTTGCTAAAGAAGCATTCCCCCTTCTTGATACTAATTTTATGTCTTAGTTTGCTTACAGCTATAAAAGCATATAATACCACAGACTGGATAGCTTTTAAACAATAGGTATTTCTTTCTCTCAGGTATGGGAACTTTGAAGTCCAAGATCAAAGCACTGGCAGAGACTATATCTAGTGCGGACTCGTTCTTGGTTCATAGAATGGTGACTTCTCACTCTGTCCTGACAGTAGAAAGAGGTGAGCAAATTCTCTGGGGTCTCTTGTAAGGGTAAAAATTATACTCAGCAGTCCTCTGCCCTCATTACCTAATCACCAACTAAGACCTCACCTACTAATAACATCACCTTGGGGACTGGGTTTCAATATGAGTTCTAAGAGTACACAAATGTTTAGACCATATCAGGAAAATTTTTAATTTTTTGTAGAATAAAAATATCTTACTGTCCATTTCATTTATTTACTTGAAAGTCTTAATATGTTCCTAGATTATATGTCACAAATTATTTTGTGTCATTTAATCATAGAAGAAGGTTTTGCTCACTTTCTTAAAATACATACTTATATTTACCATGACATTCTTTTAAAAAATTAAAAATTCTCAGTCCATGAAAATCTGTTTTTTTAAGAACAGTGTTGTATTTTCATAACAGAATGTTTAATTTTTTAAGTAGGCTAACAAACTGGTTGAAGCTGTCTCCTGTTTGCCTGAGAAGGAACCCTCATAAAGCCTTAACAACTGGCTTTTAACTTAGGCTCAGTTGTGTTTCTATTGTTTCTGTGCTGAAAGAGCCCATTCACCAGTAACAACTTGCTTGAACAGAGCATGAGAAATACAGTATCTGTCTGAGTGACAGCTCTATCCTTTGTATGAAAGCATTGAATAGCTAGCTTTTACTGTCACAAGCTAGTAATGAGTTTGGAATGTTAGGAAGAAAATGAATTTCAAGTGTTCACACAGTTGAGCTGGTCTCATGTGAGGTCAGTCAAAGAGAGGGAGAGAAAGCTTTTCAGAATCTACTGTGTAGACTCACAGTAGTCTGTTAGGAAGGAGTAAATGTCTCCATTTTTGCTGAGAATTGGTTAGATCAGTTGTCCTCCAGCTGAATACAAGGGGATGCTGTTCTACAGGTGGCCAGTTAACGACTGGGTTTATTCCAGAGTGTCAAGTGGGTATTGTGAAACTCACAATAACAGCATAAGAACAAAGATTGGAATAAGTCTTCCTACCAGAGGTTTATAGAACAACAAATAGGCCTTGAATAGAAAGTCCAGGATAGTTGCAAACTAAAACTATTACTCCTGGAAACTACTTTCCACCATATATACAAGACAGTAGTGACTTTTCATATCTGTTATGGCCAATTCACAAAAATGTGAGATTGCCTACATTTATTGCCTTTGTTATTTTTTTCCTAGAAAATACCATAACTGATCATTAAGGAATTATAAGTTCTGTTTCCCTTCCTAGAAGGTGTCGTAGATTTTTTTTTAAATCATGTTTTAAACAGTTACTCATTCTCTCTGATAGGACAGCCTTAAACACAACTTGTTAGTGGGAAAACAAATGAACTCAGATATGTTCATGAAGGTATTCATTCATGGTTCACATGCTTATTGAGTATCTACTATATGCCAGGGACTGCACTAGTATTGTGAAAATGAAGATCATGATAATAAAGCAATACTTACAGCATCAGTAATGCCAAGTATTTATGGGGGTCCTACTCTGTGCCAGGATTATGTTAAAAGCATAATAAAAATCACACATCTGACCCTTCAAACTATTGTGAACCTTTGCTGAAGAAATCCAAGTTGTAATGAAACTAAAAGACAGATCATAACAAGAAGAGCAGAACTTAAAGTCACATCTGTTTTACTCTGAACATCATGATCTTGACCAATATTCTGTAACTCCCCATTGATCAAGGAAAGTTTCTAACCAAAACTAACATGTATCTACAAAAAAAGGTGGATAAAGAGATAATTAAAATAAATACCATCAAAATGTTCAACTATTACTCCTCCATATTTATCCACAAAAGAATACACTTGGAGTTTGATCCAAAACATAATTAGAATAATTGCTTTATGTTGTCTGTGCATATGTCTGACTCTCCAAGTGTGCCCACGTTTCCTTAACAACAACTTGTTCCTGACTGACATATAATAGGGACTCTGAATGAATGACTGGGGGAAAAAAAGAACTATTGAGAAAACAAAAGGGAAATCACTTAATTCTACCTGAGAGACATCAGAGAAAGTTTTACAAAGGTCACATTTGGACATAGTCTTCATGAGTATTTTGTGACACTATGTTTGTATTGTTGAGGGGTGACTGGTAAGTAATTAACACTACAAGAGAAGATCAACAGCCTACATATAGAACATGGGCTGTGCCTAGTGGCTCACATCTGTCATCCCAGCACTTTGGGAGGTCGAAGTGGAAGAATTACTTGAGCCCAGAAGTTCAAGATCAACCTGGGCAACACAGTGAGATTCCAGTCTTTGCAAAAAATAAATAAATAAGTAAGCAAATAAATAAATAAATAAATAAATAGAATAAATAAATAAATAAAAATTGGCTAAGCATAGTGGAATGCACCTGTAGCCCCAGCTACTCCAGAGGTTGAGGCAAAAGGTTCACTTGCACCTGAAAGGTCAAGGTTGCACTGAGCCAAGCTTGTGCCACTGCACTTCGACCTGGGGAACAGAGTAAGATCCTATCTTTAAAAACACAAACAAAATCCATATGTTTGTCTTTCTTTCTGGCTGCATAATATTCCATTGTGTATGTATACCACATTTTTTAATCAAGTTCTGCTTCGAAGGGGTAGCATAGTTGGTTCCATGCTTTTGCTATTGTGAATAGAGCTGTAACAACCATACAGGTGCAGGTATCTTTTTTGTAGAATGATTTGAGTTCTTCTGGGTATATTCCCAATAGGGGAATTGCTGGGTGATATAGAAGGTCAGTTTCTAGTTCTTTCAATAATTGCCACACACAAAGAACAGAGTTCCATATGTTTTCATTCATAAGGGGACCTTGAGCAATTATCATAATACTATAAGAGAGGGACTGGCAGTAGTGGGAAACTGCCAGAGAGAGGGGTGGGAGTGGAAGTTGAGGGAAACTGCTAGGGGAAAGAGGGACACACCTCATCAACAAGGGCACCTGCATAATCAACGTTTGTATACCTAACACTGAATTGTACCCCACATCTTTAAAAGAAAAAAAAACACAAACAAACAAAGCAGGGCACCATGACAATACATTGCATGCTTAGGTTACAGACAACAGGTACCCTCACGGGGCTGGCTTTTAACAGGAGTATCAGACTATCACACAAGAACCCTGTTAAGTTCTGATGGGAGTGAAAGGATAGAAGAGGATTAATTAATGGCATAGGAGAAAGGCAAAAGAATTGTTGTTTTTGAGAAGAATACAAAGAATGGGACTTAAAGCACGAATATAGGTTGGTCCCAGATAAGTGCATTTCTGAGTCTCTCTAATTGGAAAGGGAACGGCAGTGTGTGAGTAGAAGCTCAAAGGCAGGTGAAGGTAGTGAAGGGGGTTTGTACGCATTTTTTTTCATTGCTTCATATGTTCTTAGTTAAGTGGAAGGAAGGTCAGAAGAAGTCAGAAGCTGTTGTCTATAACTCATTCTATCTTCTATTATTCCAGTCCTTTCTCATACTTTAATTTCGTTCACTTATAAGTTTCATTGTTCGTTCACTTTGAGCTGGTTTTTGCAAGCCGACTTCTACCATTAACTAGTCATCAAATCTGTTTGGGAAAGTTTGCTAGACCGGTCTGGAGAGACTTATAAGCCCTGCAGGGTAATCAAAATCTCAGAAGCTTGAAGCAACACAGTTTATTTCTAATTTTTTTGCATATCTTTGTGGTCAGTGAGGTGCCCAGACAGACAGAAACAGGATCTTTTTTACATGCCTCTACTACATTTGAAGACATTTGAAAACAAGAGAAAAAGAACATGCTATGTGATCATACACTAACTCTGAAAGCTTTTGCCTGGGAGTGACAAATATCACTTGTGTTTACATTTTTATTAGACATAGAAAGTCATTGCCCTGCCTGATTTCAGCAGGTTGGATCAGTATAATTTTCCTACCAAGAGAGAAAACCGAATATTCGACAAAAACAATTTTCACAACTGGTGATTAATTTTAGATGTCAGTGTGACTGGTTTGAAAATATCCAGATAGCTAATAAAACACTATAGCTGGGTTTGTCTGCAAGGATTTTCCAGAGGAGATGGCATTTGAATCAGTGTACAAAGTTAGGAAGATCTGCCCCCACCAATGCAGACAGGTGGGCTGGCACCATCTAATCTGTTGAAGGCCCGGATAATGCAAAAAAGGAAAAGACAGTAAACCACATACAATAATACTAGTCAAAAACATGTCTTTCATATCCTTTATACTTCTGTAGTAAAAACTATTTTCAAGAATTCATTACCTATAAATAATCTTTCTTCTTTACACCTCTATAACAATATCTATGATCACCACTGGAGCAAGATTCATGATTAGGGTGTTTCAAATGCTAATTTCCCAACTCCAAGTAAATTTGAGTAAACTGAAACATACATTATCTGACTATACAGAAGTATAAAGTATTATACAGATAATACATACTTCACCTTTAAATATTGAATTATACTTAAGGCAAGAAAAATATCTTTTTTAAGAGCCAAATTAACAGTATACTAGCTAATATAGTTAATATTCTCTTAGTACAATAAAATATCCAATCTATATTTAATTTTTTCAACTATCCTAAAATTGTCTTTTAACTTTAATCTGCACAAATCAAAATACAAATCAAATCTCTATGTTGAAGTTCATGTTTCTTCCAAGGTTCAACTGTCCCTTGAATGATGACACTCTTACTTGATGAAAAATACATGATCATTTTTGTGCAAAATATTTAGAATGTTCCACCTTCCATATGTGCCTGACTGTTTTTCTTTGGTGTTATTTTACTTGTTTACTGGTTATCTATGTCTGTGTAATCCAAAATTTAGCATCTTAAAACACCAAACATTTATTATCTCATAATTTCTTTGCAACTAGAATCTAGTCAGAGTTCAGCTGGGAAAGGTTCTTGTCCAAGTTCATTCACATGATTGTTTCCAGGATTCAGTTCCTTATGGGCTTTTGGGCTGGGGACTCAGGTCTTTGGTGACTGTTGGTAGGGGAGCTCCCATAGTTTCTTGCCATGTAGGTTTTTTCCACAGGGCAGCTCTCTACATGGCAGGTGGCTTCCAGAGAGTGAGAAAGTGAGAGAGTAAACAACAATGCATAAAATAGATAGAAGCTAGAGTCTCTTTGTAACCTAATCTCAGAAGTGACAGTGCATCACCTTGTTGAATTCTGTTCATTGGAGATGAGTCACTAAGTCCAATTCACGCTCATTGGGAAAAAATGAAACTAGAGTACAAATACAGGGAACTTGCTTCTATATCCCTTAAAATTTCTGTAAAATGGAAGTTAATTACAGAAACTTACTTAGATTAATGGTAAGTATCATCTTTTTTAAGACACATGAAGGCTGGATATGGTGGCTCATGCCTGTAATCCCAGTATTTTTGGAGGCCACAGTGGAAGGATTACTTGAGCTCAGGAGTTCAAGACCAGCTTGGGCAACATAGTAAGATCCCATTTCTTAAAAAAAAAGAAAAAAAAAAGCACATGATAATTGAAGTTTTGAACTGTATGATGTATATATTGTATAACACCAAAAATAAATATATAATCAGCCCACTATTACCAAAGCTAAGATTGATCACTGAATAGATGCAATGTCACCTTGATTTCTCCATTGTAAAAATATGCTTCTCCTCTTCAACCAGGATATGATTGTGATTGTATGGGTATTATTTTGGTATCACATAATTGTTCCTTCATAAAATGATTTTAATATTATATGTAAATGATTGCAAAGTATATTTTTGTTTTCCAATTCTTTTGTTCATTCTATGTTACTAAAAAGACTTCCACAAAGTAGATTTTTCTCTCTTGACAGAGTTATCCTAGGAAGACTATTCAATTCATTTTCTTTAAATTGCTTCTAAACTTAATTATTGTACTTATAGGTTATTGAAGTCTAGCTCCACATCTCCATCATCTTGGTCCTATTTAAAATCCCCACTAGGTCTATTTGTGATAACTTTCTGAGAAAAAATAATTATGTTTTATCACTTTTCTTATTTGTTTCATGGTGTTAATAAAGTATCCTTGAATATCTGTATTTCCCATAAATTCTTTTGCCCAACCCCATAAACCCCAATGTAAGAATGTACTCAGCACATTCAACGCTACCCTTCTGCCAGGTTACTTCCAAACTCTTCTTAAATACTACAATTGCATTATTTATTGGATGCTGGATGAATTCCCACAAATTTGTATGGTCCTAATTTTATCATTCAGGTCCAGCTTGGTCTATCACACCTAGTACTATGCCCATACATATGGACTGGCCAACTCATGCTTTTCTGTATGGCCGTAAAAATAATTTAGGCAACCAATACTCCTTAAAGTGTGAACACCAGGAATAAAACATCTCTGCCAAGAAATCATCATCATAAACCTCAGGATTGTCTGTAATAAAATTATCCTAAAATTGACAATTTCTATATTTGTTATTATGAGCTCTTAACATTTCGGTTTTTTATGTTTTGCTGAAACTTGAAATAATTTGATGTTTTCTTTCTAGATCAACATAACACTTGAAAAAGACAGTGATATGACAGGCAAGATCCGTGCGTAGGAAAATTATTATAGATTTCTCACAAGTTGGTGACTCTTTATAAATAAGTGACATGGAAAAAAAGGATAGAACCTCTGAAGAGAGAGATTTCCAGGAGTCTGAGCACCCCATGAACCCATTCTACTGTGCCACGTATCTTGGGTCCTGTTAAATATCACTTGTGAAATACAGGTTAGATGTATAAGTCTTTGATTGTTAGGAGACTCAGAGACCTGTAAATGAAATAAAAATGCCAATACCTTGTACCTGAACTATAATGATATAACTCTGTGAATCTTTGTTATAGCAGTCCTATCTACTTAGGTGCTTTAGTGTAGAATGTAGCCTCTATGTCTAGTCAGTCCTGAAGGTTGTATATTTTCTGAATTACTTCAGTAAAGGTTTTATTGGATGAATAAATTAGTATGGCTATTGTTTGATACTTACACATTTAAGAGTGACTTTCATATTCATGTTGAGTGTTATTAAAATGGTTGTGTTTGACACTTATCTTAATCTTTTCTCCTTGTAAGTGGCATTATCAAAGTAGGAGGCAAGAAGCTATTATCTTTCAGTGATTCTATCTACTAATTGCTTATTAGTGAAACTACGATCAGTGACATCATTTTTAGCACAATTCTAGAGAAATTTTTCATTTATCTCCAGTAAATGTGTTCAGATCAAATTCCTGTGATCCAGTTACTACTTATTACAGGTGTCTAGATAAAACATTTCTATATCTGATTCTGATATTAATAACTAACAAATAAAGACTTTACTTTTTTCATATCCTTGCTCTGGTTTCTCTCAAAGGTGACCATTGTAGACCACTCTTTCTCCCATTTGCTTCTCCAACCCATCACTCCCTAGCACTTAACACCAATAGGTACACCGTATATTTTACATGATTGCAAGTGAATTATCTGTCTCTCCCATTTACTAGAATGTAAGGGTAAGGACTTTTGTCCTCTTCTGCTCCCTGTTTTATTTCCAGTACCTTCAAAAGTACTGGACACATAGTTAAGCATGCAATAATATTTCTTAATATAAAGTGAGATTGAATGAATAAACATGAATATATACTTTTACATTTTTTTAAAATGGGGTAGAATTTTTAAATGTTTGCCTCTGAAACCTCTTACTGCCAATATACAACAGGTTTCATTTTATATTGTCCACTTACAAAACAATGTAATTTCAAAAATTATGCTCAGAGTTGCTGAGTTTCTTTTAGTATTTCTTTTCAATCTTAATGTAATCTTTATACTTGATTTGTTAAATGATCCTGGCCATTCCATTTAGAGTACAAAAAGTCCATCTTGATCAATTGATATCATTTTAAAATTTATTTTTTTTACTTGACAAATAGTAATTGTACATATTCTAGGGGCATATAGGATGTTTTGATACATATAATATATAGTGATCAGATCAGGGTAATTAACATATCCATCATATCAAGCATTGATTTTTTGTGTGTGTTGAGACATTCAGTATCTCCTTCTAGCTATTTGATATCTTGATGCAGGGCTAGCATCCCAACAGAACAAAATCTGACAACAGCATGTTTAAAATTTGGTTGCCAAATTAATATCACAAGCAAAATAATAGTTTCTTCCCTGAGCTGAAAATCATCAAATTATGACATTGATTCATGGGATGGGACTTTTTTTTTAATAAGAAACTAATTGATGATGTGTCATTGGCAACTCTTCATGATACTTAATCTTTCTCCTTTATCTAACATAAGATTTTGTCCACAATGCACAAACAAGCTAGTCATTGTACTTGTGTATGTACCTGTGTTTCCAGGTACTGTGTTTTGATTTTGTTTGTGATGAAGATGGAAGGGCTTAAGGCAGGAGTGTCACTAACATTGTGCATCTGGGTTACCATACCACATGGGAGATGTTTACACATAAAACTGTGGCAATTGTTACATAAGCAACCACAGTGAAAGCAACCAGCCTGAAAATCCACAAACACTGAAATAGAGTTCACAACGTATTTTTTACCTTAGACTCATTAATCACCAATTAAGGAGAATTTCCCAAAGTGTGTCAATAAGTGCTATTAATACCAAAACCATTCTCAAGGTCAGTATCTAAATGATTCCTAAAGAAAATATCAAGACTGTGTATTTAATCTTAGGTGCACTTCTCCTTGCATTGTTAAACTTCACCATGTGAATGGTCTCTGGTTTCTGTTGAACACATTACTCCTGTTTCTGCCTCTACCATCACTTCAATTTCCTTGGCAAATGTGTATGTGTTCATGCACATGTGTGTACACACACACGCATGTGTGTGAGTTTGCACACCAACATGCCATCAGGGTTAGAAAGTTGAATGTCTCTGATTGGTTGTACTCTAATAGGCCATATTTAAGATACCCTAAATAGTCATCCTAGTCTATTGGGACAGCAAATTTTATTGTTAAAGGATGAATTCCTTGACATGCCTCATTTCTGACTGGGAAAAATTCCACTGAGTCTCATCAGCTGGAGTCAAAATCACTCAAAAAGTTTCTTGGCAACCGCATGGGTCTATGTAACAATTAGTGAATTTTTCTGTTTAAACATGTCTGGTTAGTGTTCCTTTGACCATTGCTATGGACATCATTACTTGTGGCAGAGTAATGATATTCTCTTGATGGCCTCTTATTTAAATCTCCAACATGAGGTTGAAGCACATTGCTGATTTTCTTCTAAATTCAGGACCCATGGGTTTTCTTAAATTTCTTTTAATAGGCCATGTAACCTTTCTACTGTGAGGGCTACTCTATGTGGGTTAAGAAAAACTCATGACTTGCCCATCCAGCATAATTTTTGCCCTGCATTGAGTTCCCACCTCTAAATTCCACTGTCAGAGGTTCCATATCTTGCACGTGGTTTTTCACACTCTTGATTTTATTCTAGTCAATCATAGTTGAGGAACAAATGCAGTTCCTTTGCTTCGTTATAAGTCAGTGACAGTGAGAAAGCAGATTTTGCTACTTTAAAAGTCCTGTATAATCCACCCTCTACTGTTTCCCCGGAATCAGCCCTCTGGGAACTTGGTCTTCAGTTTTACTTAAAAATCTGAGTCAATAGGCATACGAGACTCTTCGCTACTACATTTGTAAAAATTTCACATTCACAAGTGGAAACCCTTTTCCTGACCTACATTTACTTAAAAAACAATACCTGAGAGACCAGGTATATTGTTTTCTCTTTTTGAAATGTGTGTGAAAGGATCTTATGATAGTACTGTCTTGTATTGTCTCAGGCAGTTTTAAATACGTATTGCGCCTCTAGCAAAGCATGCTCTTCATTCGTTCTTTTGGAAGTCTCTCTGCTCCTGTTTTGAAAGATCACACATCCAAATTGCTATTGATGAATCACTTTGTGCTTTCTTTAGTTCTTTCTCTAAAACTGTTTTTCCATTACTCAGAAACAATTTCCAATTACTTGATCATATGGACAGTTCATTAACCATTATCTAAAATCTGGAAAAATATGAACCTCTGAGAAATTTAATATTTCTGCTTGCACTACCATCCAGATGCCTGGAATTCAAGATATTGTACTAATGCTGGGCTCAGTGGCTCAGCCTGTAATCCCGCGCCTTTGGGAGGCTGAGGTGAGTGGATTGCCTGAGCCCGCGGGTTCAAGACCTGCCTGGGCAGCAAGACCTCATCTCTACAATAAATAAAAAAATCAGCCAGGCATGGTAGTGCATGCCTGTAATTCCGGCTACTTGGAAGGCTGAGGCAGAAGGATTGCCGGAGCCCAGCAGATCGAGGCTGCAGTGGCCGGGAGCGGCCACTGCACTCCAGTCTGGGCGACAGAGTGAGACTCCAACTCAAAAAAAAAAAAGATATTGTACTGATTGGGCTAGTTCTTTCTTAGAATTTTTCAGTATTGGGGTTAGAATGGGCCTTACAATTAACCTCCTTACTGTTATGAGGACATTTCCTCTGTAAGCCAGAGTTTTCGTGCTCCCTTTCTAAATCTCAAGGATGTTCAAATTAACAAGAATTTTTTCTTACAGCTTTACTTTACTGGAATAAAGTACATGTTTTAAATAGCAGCGGATGTGGTGGCTTACTGGCTGTGCCTTAGCATAATGTACATATTTGCCTGATTAGGCTTCTTCCTAGAGGTATCAATTCTATTTTAGCAGATTGAGACAAACTCTGAATAACCTCTGTAGTCAATCCAGGGTTTGAACAACTCTCTACTGCTACTGAAAGTTCCATTTGATTGGCCAAAGGTATTTGTTCTATTAGGAGTTAGTTTTATCATGTTATCAATAGGGCTACATAAAATGTTTTGGAAGATCACAATAAGCCCTACAACTTATCTACACAATTGGATGTTGCTGTAACTTGACTATCCAGGAAAAAGTGTATTGTGTTTCTCGCAAAGTGAAAGCAAATTATCTTGTATCAGTATTCCGGTGAAAACCCCAATAGAAGTGGTATTCTTCTTCTGGGACTAGCAGATTATGTAAATTTGACCAACTAATTCACTGAAATCAAGTAGAAAATTTGAAATTAAAACTAAGTTAAAACATATACACATATGACATATGTATATGTAAATACATAGGTGTATATATGTACTTATACATATTACATCAAGCCTCAAATTATATTTATAATGTTTTATATATAATGCCTTGCAATCAAAAATGACTAGATGTACTAGGAGATCAAACAATGCAATCACAAAACAAAATAAACAACAGAAAATATGCACAGGAACACTTCTGAAAGTGATAATAGCATTTCAATTATGAATTTTATATCCACATTGATTTCTTTTTATGTTGAATATTTAATTTTCTAATTTGAATTATTCTCCTATATAAATACTGTTTTCACAGTAACAACACTATTGTTGTTACTATGATTACTGAAGATATTTTAAACTTCCATTTTGTCTTTTTCTCCCCTTAGAATATACCCTACTTTGTACATATGGTCCTTCCACAAGTCACCTACAAGAACTACTGTCTCTCTGCCACTCCTACTAAAAGACTAAAAACAATTATTAAAGAATATCTCTGAATGGACATGCAACTATTGTGAAGTTTTCTAGAAAACCTAAAGAATTCTATTGCTCAGTGAAGATCTCAGTTTCTGCAAATAAAAAAAGAGACTCTGGTTTAACAAATTTTGAGGGAAATAAAAAGAACTGGCCATGATTTACATGGCTTATAGTCAAGTATAAAACATGATGAAGGGGATTATATGCAGCTTCATTTACAAGATGTGATCTGTGTGTGATCACATTCCCATTAATATCCTTATTTTAGAGAGGAATAAATCTTTTTAAAGTCAGAGTGTCTTATATGGAAAATATATCTGCAGAGTTCAGATAAAGTCAGGTGGGGCTTTCTCAGTAATCTCAATCCTAGAAAATTGGTTAATTTTTAAAAGATACAATTCTAAATACATATCAAATTTACCTTCCTTGATTTAGTAAACCACAACAGTTAAAACCAAGCTCATTATTCTTTAAAAAATCTTCAAATTTTTTTCAACTACAAAGACAGAAAGATTCTAAATGATACCAAAAGCCAATTTGTGATATTTCAAATTTTAAAATAAACTGAATCTGTTCACAGAAAGTATCTCCTATATATGATTGAACAACCAATTCTTGACACAGTTAATTTTTTATATTGCACTTAAGTTTTAGAGAAATACATTTTCTTCAATTTAAGTTGTATTTATTTTATAATTACATGACATATTTACAATGGACTTATTTGTTCTGCTCTTTCCTTACTTAGGACTTTTATCTTCTGGTTAAAGCATGATCTTCCCAGCTAACTTCCCTTCTCTTTGTAAGGACACTGCCTTCTACAAGCCAGAGCTTTTGCAAACACACACACACACACACACCACACACACACACACACACACACACACACACACTCATAAATAAATATGTGTATGTATCTTCATATCCTTTTGTGCTTTTTGGCAACCAACTTTTTTTCATTATATCGTGGAGATCTTTTCATATCATATGTAGAGATTGTCCTCGTTCTTTTTTTAAATTTTCAAATCAAATTTATTGAAGTAGAGTTTACACATAGCAAAATGCACCCATCTTAAGTGAATAGCTTGTTAAGTTTTGATAATGAAACACTACCACAATTAAAATATAGAGCATTTTCATCAACATTACAAAGCTACCTTATCTTTGTTTGAAGTTAATTTGTATATTCCCACTGACATGATGTCTGCCAATACAGATTAGTTTTGTCTCTTTTATGATTTCATATAAATAGCATTAAATAACATGGTATTTTATCTCTGAATTTTTTTTGCTCAGATGATGTTTTTCAGATTCTCCCTGTTGTTGTGTGTCTCAGTAGTACATTCCAATTTATTTGTGATTAGGATTCACTTTAATGACTGTATCCAATTTGTTTATCCATTCAACTGTTGATAGACATTTAGGTCATTTTTAAGTAGTGTATGTGCTATAAAAATTCACTTACATGTGTTTATGTAAACGTAAGTTTTCATTTTCTATGCAGATATATGGGACTATAGCTGTTGAGTTATATGCTAGTTTATAAAGAACTCCTGACTGTTTGCAAAGAAATTGCATTATTTTATATTCACACCTGCAATGATAGCTCCAATTGCTCCAAATTCCTACCAACACTTGGTATTCTTAGTCTTTTACATTTTGCCCAAGATAATTTGTTTTTAAATTATATTTTACAGTGGGCTACTTTACATTTCTCTGATGACTAATGATGTCGAATCTCTCTGCACTCGCTGAGGATTCTTAGATTTCCTTCTATGAAGCATTTCCTCAAATATTTTGCACCCATTTTTTTTTTTTTTTTTTTTTTTTTGAGTTGGAGTCTCACTCTATCACCCAGGCTGGAGTGCAGTGGCACACTCACAGCCACCACAGCCTCGACCTGCTGGGCTTGGGTGATCCTTCCACTTCAGCCATCCAAGTAGCTGTGCACATTTTCAATTGCTTTAAAGTTGCTTTAAGATAAATCTTATTTATTTATTAAACAATTTTTTACTTTATTTTATTATAAAGATGTGGAGTACAAGTTGCATATATTAAATTAGAAAGAGACATAACCAATTAGAGATACTGAAGTGGTATACAATAACTTTGAATGTATAACTGAGATGTATATGTGCAGGTGAAGTTTGAGCCTACAACTAACTGGTCATCACTTCTTTCCTGGTTTAGGAGCAGGTACCCTTTGTGTTGTTATGTGCCCTCTACCCTTCCTCCCTCTCCTAGCATCCTCCCTTGCAATTAATGTTCAAGTTCCACTTATGAGCAAGAACATGTGGTATGTGGTTCTTTGTTTCTGTGATAGATCACTAAGTATAATTGTCTCCAACTGTATCCAATTTGTTGCAAAGTCCTTGATTTTGTCCTTCTTTATGTCTATGTAATATTTCATCATGTATATGTACCACATTTTCGTTATCCAGTCTGCTTTCAGTAGAGAAAGTCTTTGAATTTTGTAGTTCTTTTTAAAAAATCATTCTAGCTCATTTAAGTTTTTTTGTGTTTCCACATTTTTTTTTTTTGAGTTGGAGTCTCACTCCATCACCCAGGCTAGAGTACAATAGCACACTCATAGCCACCCACCCCAGCATCGATCTGCTTGGCTCCAGGGATCCTTCTGCCTCAGCCTTCCAAGTAGCCAGAACTACAGGAGTTGCTACCACGTCCAGCTAATTTTTTAATTTTATTGTACAGATGAGGTCTCGCCACCTTGCCCAGGCTGGTCTCAAACCCATGGGCTCAAGCAGTCCTCTCACCTCGGCCTACCAAAGTGCTGGGATTACAGGCTTGAGCCACCACTCCTGGCCTTCCAAATAAAACTTAAAAACACTTTATTAATTTCTCCTAGTAGAAAAAAATGTATTAGGATTTTAATTGATTTGGAGATTAGAGAAAAATTGACTTCTCAACCATATTTAGTCTTCCAAGTCATGCATATGGTATATATTTGGGTTTTTAAAATGTGGGACATATACATGATGGAATATTATACAGCCATAAAGAAGGACAAAATTTTGAACTTTGTAGCAACTTGTGTGAAAGGGACAAACTGACCCAGACCCCAAGCCCCCGAAGAGACTGGAGACTCTTCTGCTTCTGTAGGCATAACAAGCTAAATCTGCTTCTGTAAATATGCTTGCTTACACATTGTGGTTTGGCTAGTTGGAAAGTCCTTGACAACTGTGATTAGCTAGCTGAAAAGTCCCTGGTAGCTGCTGCTACCAGGATATGGTTTTGGTCTATAAAAAACTCCTCTCAGCTTCAGCTCACGGTCCTTGCTTTGAAACTTGTGTGTCCAGCAAGTGGTTGCCGGCTGGCCAAACCTTGGCTAATAAACCTCTCCTTTGTTACTTATAACTTTGTGTCAGTGTCTGTAATTTAAGCCCTCGGGCCCTACTTCATTTGGGGGCTCATCCAGGATAACCGAGCACTTAAATTGCACCCGTTTTAACTGACAGGTCTTGTGGGGCTGTGTCTCTGCGAATTCTCTGGGTTCTATTGGGTCTGTATCTCTGGCAGACTCACAACGCCCCTGGAAGCCCTCAGAGAGGTAGGTCAGGTTCTGATTTCTGTTTTGAGTGCACTCCTGTAGAGACCCTCAGGAAAGCTGAACACAGCACTAATTCTGGGGTCCGAGGTCCTAGTGAGACGTCATTGGATCTCCTGTTTTGCCCTCGGGCGGTTAAGTCTCTTTGCTCAGTCCTTGTCCTTGTCTTTTCATGTTTGGTGTTTGTTGCTGTTGTGTCTGTCATTGCTGTCGATATCATGGGACAACAATATTCTCAGCCTGACACTCCTCTGCAGCTGGTCTTGTGCCACTTCAAGGATTTTCAGAAAGCGGCACAAGACTCGGGTGACCAGGTAAACAATGATAAACTAACCACCTTTTGCTCCCTTGAGTGGCCCACATTTTCTAATTGCAGCTGGCCATCAGAGGGTACTTTTGATCCCATCATAGTGTAGAAAGTTCACCAGTTTGTCTATTGCCATCATCTGAACCAGATCCCATACATCACTGTCTGGTACCTCCTGGTAATGCAACAACCACTGTGGATGAGAAAAGCCAAGAAAAATAATAACTCTTCTCATGGTTTAGCTTTGCAGGAAGCTCCTAAACCCCAAACCCCAGTCCTCCAGGATCCACCAGAGGACAACGACATTCTCCTGCTGCACCCTATATTCCAGCAGGAACAAGGGGCTCAAGAGGTTCTCAGTCCATCACACACTAGGAGCAGATCCTCCTACCAGCCCCTTACCCTCCACTTCCCCATTTGTCCTCAGAGGGGCCAACAGCCCCTGGCCAGCCAACGAGCCCGGATTCGTCCTCGGGAAACCTGGAGATGCAAACGCCGGCAATTCTTCCTTTAAGACAAGCCCCAGAGTCCGATGCAGGTGGAACAGGAGCCCCACCCTTTATGGTCTATGTCTCTTTCTCTACTAATGACCTCTATAACTGGTGAAACCAAAACCGGCTGTTCTCTGAGAGACCCCAGGGTCTCATCTCTCTCTTAGAAACTATCTTCTTCACCCATCATCCCACATGGGATGACTGCCAACAGCTTCTCCAACCTCTCTTCACCGCGGAAGAGAGACAGAATCAGTCAGAAAGCAAGGAAACTAATCCTGGGGCCAGATGGCAGGCCAGCAGAGCAGTCCCGTGTGGAGCATGTCTTCCCCACTGAAACACCCAACTGGAACCCCAACACTGATCATGGTAGGGAGCATCTCACCACCTATCGCCGGACTCTAATGGGGGGTTTCCAGGCCGCCACAAGACACCCTTCAAATTTGTCTAAGGTAAGCGAAGTTATTCAGGGCCCACAGGACTCTCCCACTGTTTTTCTGGAATGACTCATGGAGGCCTACCGGACTCCGATAGACTCTGAGGCCCCAGAAAACTGGAGGGCACTAATCATAGCATTTGCCTCCCAGTCAGCTCTGGATGTCAGGAAGAAACTGCAGAAAATTGAGGGATTCAAAGGCAAAAGCTTGTCAGAATTAACAGAGGTAGCTCAGAAAGTTTTTAACAAGAGGGGCTCCCAGGAGGATAGGCAGGCTAAGAAATTGGCCAAAGTGGTTGTGGCAGCCCTGGAAGAAGTCAGGCCCCGAAACAGCCAGCTGGAAGAGGGGGCAACAGGGATGCAAAAAAGAAAGGCACTGGCAAAGGACCAATGTGCCTACTGCAAAATGTTTGGACACTATGTAAAAGATTGCCCAAACAAGCCGCCCTGACCACAGGCTCTCTCTCCACATTCAGGAGAGTACCCACCACCACCGCCCACTCTGGTACTTCAGCTGCAAACTGACTGATGGGGCCGGGGCTTTAGCAGTAGCCCCCCACCCCCACCCCGAGCCCAGGGCGAAGCTTACTGTGGGGAGTGAACCTATTCATTTTCTGGTAGACACGAGGGCTGCGAACTCGATCCAACAAAGGGATAGCGGCCCCCTGCAACAAAAACGAACCCTGGTTCAGAGGGCAACCGGGACCCAGTTGGTCCCATGGACTACCGAAAGAATGGTTAACTTGGGAAAGGGAGAAGTTACCCATTTGTTCCTAGTAATGCCAGATTGCCCGTACCCACTCTTAGGATGAGATCTCCTGCACAAGCTTAAAGCTAACATAGACTTTCAAGAAACCACCAGCACGGTAAAATTAAACCAGCCAGAAACAGCAGCAAAAATTCTCATTACTGTTCCTTTAAGTGAAGAATACATGCTGATGGAGGGTAAGTTCCCCCTAGACTCTTCAAACACCATTTTGCTAGCTCAGTTGCAGAATGAGTTTCCCCACATATGGGATGAATCAAATTCCCCCAGGCTGGCATCTCATCAGCCACTGGTCATTGCTCAGCTCAAGAGTCAGGCAATACCCATTAGGGTAAGGCAGTACTCTATACCCCCGGAAGTCCAGAGGGGCATTGCAGTCCACATCCAGCACCTATGGCAGGTGGGAATCTTAGTGCCGTGCCACTTGCCCTGGAACACCCCGTTGCTTCCAGTCTGAAAAGCCGGCACAGGGGATTACCGACCGGTGCAGGACTTAAGGGAAGTCAATAGGCAAGTGGAGGATATCCACCCCATGGTCCCTGACCCATATATTCTCCTGGGTGGACTCTGCCCAGAAAGGCAGGTATATACTGTCCTGGATCTTAAGGATACTTTCTTCAGCATTCCCCTGGCTAAGCAGAACCAGTCTTTGTTTGCCTTTGAATGGACAGATCCTGAGAAAGGGGGAAATGGCCAGTTGACCTGGACACGGCTCCCACAAGGATTTAAAAACTCTCCCACTCTGTTCAATGAGGCTCTTCGACAGGACCTCTGAGCCTTCCAGAAACAACACCCTGAAGTGATTCTGCTACAGTATGTAGATGACTACAGTATGTAGATGACTAATTGCGGCTACATCAGAAAGTGAGTGCCTGCATGCCAGCAGGGACCTACTTAAGGAATTTCAGGCTCTGGGGTACTGAATGTCAGCAAAGAAAGCTCAGCTCTGTGTAACTACAGCCACTTACCTTGGATACAACCTCAAAGGAGGTAAGAGACCTCTAAATGCCCAGCGCATTCGGTCTATAACAGGCATCCCGGTCCCAGGAAACAAAAGGCAGGATCAGGAATTCTTGGGAATGGTGGGATACTCCCAACTATGGATCCCTAAGTTTGCAGAACTTGCAAAGCCCCTATATGAAATTACCAAGGGACCAGAGGCTAATTTCCAATGGACCCCAGAAAGTGAAAAGGCTTTCCAAGCCCTTAAAAATGCTCTGGTTTTGGCCCCGGCCCTGGCCCTGCCAAATATTGAAAAACCTTTCCACCTTTATGTGGACGAGAGGCATGGTGTCACCCAGGGAGTCCTAACCCAAAAGTTTGGGGCATGGAACAGGCCAGTCGCCTACTTATCAAAAAAATTGGACCCAGTGACTTCAGGCTGGCCACCTTGCTTGCGGGTCATAGCAGCCATTGCTATGTTGGTAAAGGACTCAGACAAATTAACATTGGGGCAAAATCTAGCCATTACGGCCACTCATGCAGTGGAATCCTTACTCCGAGGGGCCCCCGACAAATGGATATCAGATGCCCGAATAACTCATTATCAAGCACTGCTCCTAGATCAGCCGTGTATCAAGTTTCAGCACACCACCAGTTTAAACCCTGCAACACTGTTTCCGGGAAAAAACGCTACAGGACCACCCCACTGCTGTTTCGAAGTCACTGAGTCTCTCCAGAAGTTGTGATGGGATTTAACAAACGTCCCAAGAACAAGTCCTGATCTAACCCTTTTCTCGGATGGCAGCAGCTTCGTGCAGGATGGGGTCAGGTATGCAGGTGTGGCGGTGGTCACTCTGCAGGGACCTGTCTGGACTGAGCCCCTCCCTCCAAGGACATCAGCCCAAAAAGCAGAACTAATCGTCCTGATGGAAGCCCTAAAAGCAGGCGCGGGGAAAACTATAAACATCTACACTGACAACAGGTATGCCTTTTCTACTGCACATGTCCATGGGGCAATCTGCAGGGAAAGGGGGCTGTTCACAACAGAGGGGAAAACTATTAAAAATAAGGCAGAAATCCTAGACTTATTAGCAGCAATCTGGGCCCCTATAAGGGTGGCCATTATTCACTGTCCAGGCCACCAAAAAGGGAACTCAACAGAAGCAATAGGAAACAGAAAGGCAGACCAGGTGGCCAAAGACGCTGCTTACCGCAGAACCACTTGCTTGCTAACATTGCCCCCTCTGGTGCTGAGCGAGTCACCAAAATATACAGATGAAGACCTCCTGACTGCACAAAAACTGGGTGGAACCAAAAACCCCAGGGGGATGGCTGCAACTCCAGGATGGCAGAATCTTCCTCCCACAAGCCTTGGGACGACAACTTCTGCGCCAGCTCCATGAGGGAATGCATTTAAGAAAAACGAAACGAACTGAACTCATACGTGAGTTCTTCCTTCCCCACCTAGATCAGCTGGTGCAAGAGATTATTCAAGCCTGGTGCCCTGTCAACAAACCAACAGCACTAAGGTCAGTGTATCTACCCAAGGAATCCAAGACAAGGGATTAACCCCCAGGAGACATTGGGAAATAGATTTTATAGAGGTAAAGCCCGGGCAATATGGATATAAATACCTGTTGGTATTGATAAACACTTTTTTGGGATAGGCAGAGGCATTTCCCACCAAAACTGAAACTACCTCGGTTACTGTTAAAAAGCTTTTAAATGACATCATTCCCGAGATATGGTCTGCCTATCTCAAAAGGCTCAGACAATGGCCCAGCATTTATCTCAAAACTCACTGAGAGTATTGCAAAAACTCTGGGAATAAATTGGAATTTACATTGTGCATATCATCCCCAAAGTTCAGGTCAGGTAGAAAGAATGAATTGGACACTCAAGGAGACCTTAACTAAATTAACCCTGGAGACTGGCAAGGGATGGGTGACGCTCTTTCCTTATGCCCTCCTAAGGGCCAGATGTACCCCCTATATTAAGGGCCTAACCCCCTTTGAAATCCTCTTCGGACGGCCCCCACCCATGCTTCCAAAAGTAGGATTAGAAAATATGTCAGACCTTTCTAATCATAATCTGCTTCAGTCACTGCAGGCACTCCAAAAAGTTCTACAGGCTGCGGCTAAAACCATGCAAGCAGCCCTCTGAAAAGCAGCCCCAGAAATCCCTCACCCATTCCAGCCCGGTGACCAGATCTGGATAAAACGGCACAAGACTGAGGCTCTCATCCCCAGGTAGAAGGGCCCCCACGTGGTCATCCTGACAACACCAACTGCTGTTAAAGTCAGTGGTATCTGCAGGGCTCGGTGGCTCAGCCTGTAATCCTGCACCTTGGGAGGCCGAGGTGAGTGAATTGTCTGAGCCCGCGGGTTCGAGACCCGCCCGTGCAACTTGGCAAGCCCTCATCTCTACAATAAATCGAAAAATTAGCAGGGCGTGGTAGCACGCATCTGTAGTTCCAGCTACTTGGAAGGCTGAGGCGGAAGGATCGCCAGAGCCCAGTAGGTTGAGGCTGTGGTGGCCGGGAGCAGCCACTGCACTCCAGTCTAGGTGACAGAGTGAGACTTCGCCAGCTCCATGAGGGAATGTGTACTCCATGGGGTAAAATATGTACCAGGACGCAGAGTTCTGGAGTGGCCTGAAGGTGCTGCAGGGCAACACATGGGGTGATGCCCCGTGTGTAGGCAAACCAAGTGGTGGGGGAGCTACAGCCAATTGGGGGCTTTCAGAGATTGGGAGGTCTGCAGCATTAATTCGGGAGGTGACGTTGCAGGATGCCTGAAGGGGAGAATTTGAAAAAAAAAAAAAAGTCAGCGGTATCTGTCCTTGGATTCATCACTCGCAAGTAAAGGCAGCCACAGGCTTACACCCAGAGAAATGGAAGGTCATCAAGCCTGCCACCGGAAAGGATCCCCTAAAGATAAGACTTTTGTGTCTTTCGGACTCTTAACCTTAATCTCCCTCTATATCCCTGTGAGCATTGCATACCAGCCTCATTCCTGGTATCACTATGCCCCAGGCAATTACACTTGGGACTTAATAGACACCGTCACCGGAGCCATAGTCGCCTCCTATCACGGGAGCGACCAGCTGGCTTTGATTTTGATCTTTGTAAGCTATGGCCAAGCTTGTTAGCATGAAAGTCAACATTTTGTAAGGATAAGGGCAAGGAGAAAGACATATGTTTTCCCCACAACTGCGGGGACCTAAAATCTGAGGAGCTCCTCACAAATGTTGAGTTTTACACCTGCCCAGCTGCCGGCCCCTACCATTGTCATAATCCCCAACAATTCCATTGTGCTGCATGGGGATGTGAAACTATTGCTCCCTGGAAAAACGGTGACCCCTACATAAACCTCCGGAGACTACTGTCCCCATCCCCATGTAGTCAATTAAAAACTTGTAACCCACTGAAACTAACTGTAACCCACTGGGATGCTTTTAGCATTCAGAAGGTATAGGAAGCAGGTAAAATGTGGGGGCTCAGAATGTATGTCACAGGAAGTGACCCCGGAATGCTATTCGCCATACAAAGGAAACGTACCCCTCACACTCTCAACCTGGTAGGACCTATCCGCAATATCATTCTACATGTACCCAAACTTCCTAATCCTGTTATAAGGGAACTAGGTCCCAAATTAACCTCTCCCTCCACTGGGAGCATCTCTATGCCATCTCCCTCCACTGGAAACACCCCTGTGCCATCTCCACCACCCAGCAATCAGTTTCTTCCTATGCTATGGCAGTTTACCGGCTCGTTAATGCAACTCGCCCTGATCTGGCCAAGGACTGCTGGCTATGCCTGGATCCCCATCCCCCATATTACATGGGAATCGGAGCTGTCTCCCCTATAGGAGACATGGAGAAAAGTATGCAGATCCTCAGTCTAACCACGGTTCACTCTCGAGGACTGTGCCCTTGGGGTACCCACCCAACTATAAACTTGAGGGACCTCCAGGGGCAGGGAACTTGCCTATATTCTCCACAGTTTCCATTGACAAATTCTCCCCTTCAGGCATCCTGCAACGTCACCTCCTGAATTAATGCTGCAGACCTCCCAATCTCTGAAAGCCCCCAATTGGCTGTAGTTCCCCCACCACTTGGTTTGCCTACACACGGGGCATCACCCCATGTGTCGCCCTGCAGCACCTTCAGGCCACTCCAGAACTCTGCGTCCTGGTACATATTTTACCCCAAATATATATATAGTAACAGAGGGAAGGGAGCATCTCCAGCTCCTAGGTTTTCCGAGAGCTAAATGCGCCATCCCCATACTAGTGCCTCTTCTTGTAAGCCTGGGTGTTGCAGGGTCTACAGCCCTAGGTACAGCCTCCTTGGTCGTGGGGGACCAAAACCTTAAACAACTAAGCACACAAGTCAATGCAGACCTAAGCTTACTAGAATCTAGCATCTCCTGATTAGAAGAGCAGGTAAACTCCCTGGCTGAGGTAGTGCTCCAAAGCAGGAGAGGCTTAGACCTCCTCTTCATAAAACAAGGAAGCCTCTGCATGGTTTTAGGGGAAGACTGTTGCTTCTACGCCAAGAAGTCTGGGATAATACCAAACTCTCACCCAAGTGAGGGAAAAAATCAGGCAGTGAAAGTTACAAAATCAGGTCTAAGGAAACTGGTATCAATCCCTCTTCTCTTGGTCCCCCTGGCTAATCACCCTAATTTCAGCAATCGCTGCCCCCCTCCTCTTACTCTTAATAGGTATTACTGTGGGGCCCTGCATCACTAGAAGTTTGCTTAACTATATCAAAAATAGCAGCCGGGCTCGGTGGCTCAGCCTATAATCCCACGCTTTGGGAAGTTGAGGTGAGTGGATTGCCTGAGCCCACAGGTTCAAGACCCAACTGGGCAACTTGACGAGACCTCATCTCTACAATAAATAAAAAAATCAGCCAGGCGTGGTAGCGCATACCCGTAATTTCAGCTACTTGGAAGGCTGAGGCAGAAGGATCACTGGAGCCCAGCAGGTCGAGTGAGACTCCAACTCAAAAAAAAAAAAATAGCATCATGCCTATTTAAATGATGGTCCTCAAATCTCACTATAACCCCTTATATGAAGAGTCAAAGATTTAACTCCAGGAACAACTCAGAGCGGGGAATGTGAAAGGGACAAACTGACCCAGACCCCAAGCCCCCAAAGAAACTGGAGACTCTTCTGCTTATTTAGACATAACAAGCTAAATATGCTTCTGTAAATATGCTTGCTTACGCATTGCAGTTCGGCTAACTGGAAAGTCCTTGACAACTGTGATTAGCTAACTGAGAAGTCCCTGGCAGCTGCTGCTACCAGGATATGGTTTTGGTCTATAAAAAACTCCTCTCAGCTGCTGCTCAGTGTCCTTGCTTTGGAACTCGTGTGTCCAGCATGTTGTCACCGGCCGAACCTTGGCTAATAAACCTCTCCTTTGTTACTTATAACTTTGTGTCGGTGTCTGTAATTTAAACCCTCGGAGCTTACTTCACTTGCATGAACTTAGAATCTATAATACACAGTGACCTGTCACAGAAACAAATAAATGACTACCACACGTTCTCACTCATAAGTGGACCCTGAACAATTATAATACTATAAGAAAGGGATAGGCAGTAGTGGGAAACTGTCGGGGTGGGGCACACTTCATCAGTAAGTGTACCTGATCTCAAACCAGATGAAGTAGAGACCAAAGTGAGGCCCAAACTTTACCTGTACAATGACCATTTATATACCTAACCCTGAATTGTACCTCACAGCTTTAAAATAAAAACTAAAAAAATTTTAAAAATAAGTTTTTTAAATTTCTTAGAGCAAAGTTTTATAGTTTACACTACAAAAGTTTTGCGTATATTCTGTTAAACTTATTATTGAATATTTATCTCTTTCTCTTTACATTTTAGGAGATTTCTGCTTTTATTTATAAGCCTCAGGCTATTAGTCAAGTCCTTTGAAGAAACAATTCCACGTCTTTCCCTTTAGTTTTCTGCACAATTATCTGAGTAATCAATTAATTTTTCTTCCAAGCTTAAAGGTGACTTTTCCCTCAAAATAGTCATCCCAGTTATACATTCAATGTTATTGTATACCACTTCAACATCTCTAATTGGTTATCTGTCTCTTTCTAATTTAACCATAGTTCTCACTGGATGAATATTATTGTTTTACATAAATATCTTATTTCTACTTTTGCGACCCCTTTAAGCAACTCTGCATTTACCAGAAAAGTTATTTGGATTTAAAAAAATGTGGTACATATATGTGATGGAATATTATACAGCCATAAAGAAGGACAAAATTTTGAGCTTTACAGCAACTTGCATGGACTTAGAATCTATAATATATTTTTGGCATTTCCGGTATCACTTAATGCTATTTCTGACTGTTTATATTTTGAAATTTGGTGCATTTTACAATATTGTATGGACAAATTTCTGTGTTATGCCTTGACTTATTTGGAGGACTTCAGTTCTTTAAAATTCATCAAATCAGTAGGTTCTGGAAACTTCCATTGTATCTTGGGGTATGTTGTGCCAACCTTGGTTCTGTTTCTTTGACTTAGTATGGGTGGAGGAGGTTAGTGGGTTTATTTGTAACTGCTGTTTTCTGAGGCATCCTGTTCAAGGAATTTTCTTCCTAAATCTGGAATTATTTTCAGCCCTCCATATTATTTTTCAGGACCTCATTTTCCACTAAATCTTCCCAAATCTCACTGAGTCAACATATTGCCCTACTTTTTTTGTTGAGACTAAGGCTAACCTAACCTTCCCAATAATTCTAATTGCATGGTTTCTTTTATAAGCTAGTTTGTATCTGCACGGCATGATATGTTAGCTCTTATGTGAGATGCTTCCAGAAACAATGTGATATTTTTAGTGTATATATTTTACGGATTCTCCTACTACTCAAGTTTTCTTTTTATTAATTTTAGATTCAGGGGGTACACATGCATGTTCGTTATATGTACATATTGTATAATAGCGGGGATTGGGTCTCAGATGAACCACTGCCCAGATAGTGAACTTTGTACCCAACACATAATTTCTGAATCCTAATCCTCCTTCCCACCTTCCCCTTTATTGGTGTCCCCAGTGTCCATTTTTCCATCTTTGTTCCTAAGTGAACTGACTCTGAAACAGAAAACCAAACACCACATGTTCTTCTCAAGTTTTAAGAAAAGTTTATGCCTTTGTGATAACCCCCTCCAATCCTGGCTTACTTCTTTTAACATATCTTTAACTTCTGCAATATTTTCCCAACTCTTTGGCATTAGGTACCGATTTTAGCTGTGGGCCAACCCTTTTGGTCTGCCAGCAAGTATTCATCTCAGTAGTGGAGGTTTCTTCTTGTCTAATGAGCAATACAAGTACATTGTCTGTCTCATTGTTGGAAAGACTAATTAATGTTCCAGTTTACCATCACTTTGATGTATATTCTGAGAAAGGCAATCTTTTCTTTTTGTTTACCCTGACTGTATTTTTCCTCTGTGGTTTGTAACTCTAGTCTGGTGCAAGACTTTTCTTCCTTACAGTGCAGTTTCCCTTCTTTGCATCATGCATCATCTCTTGACTAAATTCTGTATTCTTCATAAACAGCCTTCTTTTGGAATATTGACATGGAAGTCAGCTGGTTGGAAATTAAAAATGTATCATTCTTCTAATGGCTTATCACTTGGGTATTTGGAGAGCTATTTTCTCCTTTTTCCTCTTCCTGTATTTGAAAACACAGCAATACTCTTTCCATTTTTTTTTTTGTCTCACACTTTAAACAAAGACTTACCTTCAGCAATCAAGGTGATCAGTATCCCCTAAATGTCAGACCAACTTACTACTTATCACTATTTTTGACTTATCCTCAATGAAGTAGGATGGAACTGTTTTTAAATAATGAGAGTTTTTCCTTCCACAACACACACACATTTAGACAGATGTAGTGACAAGCCCATAGTACCTCTGTGAGTCTCAGTATTGGTCCTTCTTCACAAAGACTCAGATTTAAATGATCTGGAGGATGTCTAAACTGTACTATGTTTTTAAATTCCCATAGGTTGTTCTAACCGCAGATCTTCTGTTAAATATGGCATATCATTGCTAGGAGCATAGCAACATTTGTAGCCAAGCACCAAAACAAACACCCTTTATTTCTAATGACTCCTATGCTAATGAAAAATTTTGTTGATATAGAGTTTGACAACAATATCCAAAAAATTTTAATCAATCTCTGTAACATGGATCTGTGTTTTAGGTCCTCCAAATATAAATGGCCTCAAAACATAGATTAAGGTATATAAATATATGTAGTCATACACTGATTATCCTCAAGCATCTATAAAGTAAGCACCTATTAAATGATATAAAATTGTTAAAATGATAAGAAACATCACTATCACTCCCATGCTAGAGAAAACCAAAGAGGTTTTTCTAAGATACTCTTATGATTGCTTGTTCTTCATATTCAGTGATTAAGAAATGTATACTTTCATGGCTAAACCCTGACAAAATCTACTGCTACTGTATCTTTTATAAACTATAGTGCTTCACATTTAGTTGAATATAATTTTTGTCTAGGCATTTTTTTCCAAGTGTCTCTATCTCTACTTTCATATTAATTCAGTGTTTTTAAACATCTGTACCAGTGTCTTTTCTTAAAATATATTTCTATAATTGAATTAAAAACACACACGTAAGAGATTTATAGTTTTCAAAAGCCTTTACTGAGAGGTCATTCCGGGTGACAAAAGTTTTAAGAAAAAACCACAGGTACCAGAAATAATGTATTACTTCACACAAAATGTCATTTAGAATGATGGTCTCTGCCCTTTATCTAAAGCAATACATTAAAAAAGACAAGTTTTAACTTCCAGAATAAGTTTTAAAAATAGTTTAATATTTTTTACTTCCAATCCAAGTATGTGAGAACACTTAAATTATATCTAATGGGAGAAAATCAGGAGGATTCTTTGTAATTCTTTAAAAGAATAGAATGCTTTCAAATGTGTCACAACTGTACATAAATTGCAAAAATTCTTCTAATGACAACCTTCCATGCCCCATGGTAACCGCTGCCTTAGATCTCTCACTGATTATATGCTTTAAGGAAAAAAGAAAACTTGGAACAATTGCAATTCTGAGGTCCAGAATAAAATGGATAAAAACAAGACATATAGATTGGCGCCCACTCCCGCCATTCAGAGACTGCCAGGAATCCACCTGTATCACACAAAACTGGCTTTATTATGTATTGTAACAAGGAAGACCACATAATATGGGGAACCATGGGGTACATTCTTAAAACAATGTTAAGGGGAATCTGTTATACAATTTTGTTCCTAGAGTAGATGACTTTGGCAGGGAGTGGAGCACGGTGGTCCAAAGAAGAAGCGCTTTACTCTGGATGAGGGCATGTCTAGAGATATAGTAGGATATGTGGTAGGCTTAATAATGATGCCTAAGTACGAAACTCTAGAATCTGTGGATGTGGCCATATATAAGAAAGGGCGGTCCTCAATGATGTGATTAAGATAAGGATCTTAAAATGGAGAGATTATCCTGGACTATCTAGATGGAGCCTTAAATGCAATCACAGGTGTTACAGGAGGCAAGAAAGGTTTGATTACAGACATAAGAGGAGAAGGCCTGTGAATATGGAGGCATGGATTGGAGCAATGCAGTCACAAGAAAGGAATGCCCACAGCCAGCACAAGCTGGAAGAGAACAGGAAGAATTCTTCCCTAGTACCTTTTGGAAGGAACATGATCCTACTAATTATCTTGATTTCCTGGCCTTGAGAACTGTGAACAGACAAATTTATGTTGTTTGAAGCTACCTGTTGTGGTAATTTGTGAGAGCATCCATTAAACACTACAGCAGGGATTGTGAGATACTTTATGTTGAGGAGGAAGGAGGAATGGAGCAGAATCTAAGTTGGGGGAAAAAGGGCAGAAGAACTGCTATCTGGGAGAGGGAATGTTTGGACAATTTTGCTTAGTGTTTATGTTTTATGTGTGCTCAGACATGGTTACGGAGGGGTCTGGTTTTTGTCACTCCATCATGATCTCAGAGTGATCTCATCTGGTGTCATATTCTATGAAATTGTTTGCATTCAACTGGAGAACATCAAGGTCAAGGTGCTCATTTCAGGCCAGTTCCCAATTGACCATGCTTTCTTTCCTATCTTATTCTTAATTTGATAAGTAGTATTGGTCGTGTTATTTAGCCCCTCAGCCATTCACTTCAATCATTCATTCACCTCCTTAATGTTGCAAATATGGAGACAAGTAAATATATAACATATCTATTGATAATGGGCATTATAGAGAAAAGTAAAGCAAGAAAGGGGCAACAATGTGATGGAAATATTGAATTTTAAATAAGACAGTAAGAGAAGTGCTCTTTGACAAGATAGTATTTGAGAAGCACCCTGAAATAAGACTAGAAGGAAGCTGGAGGAAAGCATTGCAGGATTGCAGGTAGAAGAGACAGCAATGCATTGGGAGATACTTGCTATCTTCCAACAAGGAGGCTGGAGTGGTGAGGTAAGGAAGAGGGTAGCAGGTGATGAAATCAGGGATGATGCTGGTTGTTGAGGGAGGAGTGTTTGGAGGCCTCTAATGGAGACAGAAGTCAATGGTTGGAACAAAAGAGTGACAATTTAACTTATCTCTGAAAGGATAATTAAGCTTATTCTTCTTTTTCTAGAGAAAGAGATGTAAAGTAAAAGGAACAATAGAATATCTCCATTGCATAGCCTTAATAAAAGTAATGTATTCATCGAGTCACCATTTTGTAATTCCTAAATGAAAGGCAGAGGAGGAATTGAATGAGCGTGTGATGTCAAAGTGTCATTACCTCCTGATCAAGGAGAGGCAAACTCAGTTTTACAATAGATGAATCTGGCCACTGCCACTTTAACCCAGGATTGAACATGACACTGCTAACACTGGGAAAGCCAGAAAGGAGGTGCTTACTAATAGGAAGGACTATGATGTTTTGTTTTTCTCTTTCAGTTTTTTTTATTATTATTTTAAAGATGTGGGGTACAATTCAGGGTTAGGTATACAAATGTTCACTATGCAGGTACCCTTGTTGAGGAGGTGTGCCCTCCCTTCCCCAGGCAGATTTCCACTACCAACCCTACTTCTCCACCCTCTTCCCAGCAATTTCCCTCTACTGTCAATCATTTTCTTGCAGTATTATGATAAATTTTCAAGGTCTGCTTATGAGTGAGAACATGTGATAAAAACACCACTTCTGAGATGGTCTTGCCCACACTGTTCAACCTGATAACAAGTAAGCCTGGAGACCAGGTTCCTAGTTTATAGGCAATTCATGGTATGACATCAATGAACCACAAGGAAACACTGACAATTTCAAGAAGTGGAACATTTTCTAAGACAACTAGTCTTATCATTTCAGTAAGTCAATGGCATTTATAAAAAGGAACTGCTCTAGGTTAAAAAGGACCTGGGACATTAAAAACACAAAGAACTCCTCTAGCAGTAGACACATGGTTTAGATTAGTAGTTCTCATATATTAATGTATATCAGAATCACCAAAGGGTTTTATTAAAAGCCTGAAGCTTTGGGACCTAATTGCAGATATTCTGATTCAGTAACAATCAATTGAGCTGATGCTGAAAGAGTGCAACTTTGGTCTCCACTTTGAGAAACACTGGAAGGTATATGTAAATTTTGAACATGTGCTCTGGCGAGTTGTCACAGAAACCCTTGGGTCTAAATATGGGTCTTTGTAGGATTCTAGTGCATATAGCAGAGATAAGGCCCCTACCCCCAAGAGAAGGCTTGGAATCCACTGAGATCTGCGTTCCTCATAAACTTCTATTTTGGCTTTCCATAAGAACCACCTGTGGGACTTTTAGAATATTAATACATTAATAGCTGGGCTTTTGTCAAGGCCATTTAAATCTGAGGAAAGAACAAATGGGCGTTTGAGGTTAAAAAAAATATCTCTGAGTGATTCTAATGTGTGACTAAGTAGAAAACTAAACTTTCTTTAAATGTCTGGGCTAGATGGTATATATTATAATGACAAAACAACTAAATTTGTATTTTAATTCATAGAATTATACCAGTTATAGCACTGAAACAAGTATGACTTACATTTTTAAATGTTTTTAATTTTTTTTTATTTTAAAGATGTAGGGTACAATTCAGGGTTAGGTATACAAACGTTGATTATGCAGGTACCCTTGTTGATGAGGTGTGTCCCTCCCTGCCCAGCAGCTTCCCTCAACTACCAATCCCATCCCACCCCCTGGCAGTTTACCACTACTGCCAATTCCTTTCTTTTTTTTTTTTTTTTTTTTTGAGTCGGAGTCTCACTCTGTCGCCCAGACTGGAGTGCAGTGGCCGCTCCCGGCCACCGCAGCCTCCACCTGCTGGGCTCCGGCGATCCTTCCGCCTCAGCCTTCCAAGTAGCCGAAATTACAGGCATGCGCTACCACACCCGGCTGATTTTTTGATTTATTGTAGAGATGAGGTCTTGCTGCCCAGGCGGGTCTCGAACCCGCGGACTCAGGCAATCCACTCACCTCAGCCTCCCAAAGGCAGAGATTACAGGCTGAGCCACCGAGCCCGGCTTCCCTTCTTATAGTATTATGATAATCGTTCAAGTTCCTCTTATGAGTGAGAACATATGGCACTCTGTTCTTTGTTTCTGTGATAGATCACTGAGTATGCTCAACTCTAAAGCCATACAGGTTGCTGCGAAGACTATATATTTGTCCTTTTTTATAGCTTCATAATATTCCATTGTGCATACGTGCCACATTTTTTTTTTATCCAGTCCAGCTTCAGTGGGCAGCATGGTTGGTTCCGTGTTTTTTCTAATGTGAATAGAGCTGCAACAAACATTCATGTGCAGGTATCATTTTTGTAGCTCACATTTTAAAATGACATTTTTGATTTTTTGTTTTTTTGTTTTTTGAGTTGGAGTCTCACTCTGTCGCCCAGACTGGAGTGCAGTGGCCGCTCCCAGCCACCGCAGCCTTGACCTGCCAGGCTCCGATGATCCTTCCGCCTGAGCCTTCCAAGTAGCTGGAACTACAGGCATGCGCTACCACACCTGGCTAATTTTTTGGTTTATTGTAGAGATGAGGTCTCACCAAGTTGCCCAGGCGGGTCTTGAACCCGCGGGCTCAGGCAATTCACTCACCTCAAGCTCCCAAGGTACAGGATTACAGGCTGTGCCACTGAGTCCGGCTGACGTTTTTGATCTTTAAGGGAAAACTTTTTAAAAAACTGTTACCAGAATAATGAGGAAGAAATAAAGAGGATTAAGAGTTAGTTTAATTTTACAGATCTGCTGATAGAAAACTAACTTGTACCAACAGTATCTCACCATTTCACAGAAGAACAGGGTACATGTTTCCCAAACCCCTGCAAGAACCTCGGCACTTGCTGTTAGTCGTGGGGACAATACACAGCTAGCACCACCCTAGTGTCCTTTCTCTGATTAGTCAAGTTTTAGAGGAATAGCACGTTTAAAAGGGAAAATTCATTAGCAAGACATTTATACTAGCAATTGTAGGAAAGTTGACGAATACTAAGATGAGTAGGAAAGTTATTGAAAACTAAGACACCGAAGGGAAAATCTGATCTAGGTATGTCATTCTGGGGGACAGTGGTAAGATGAAAACAGTGTTATTATGCAAATGGACTCAAGGAAGGGAAAAAAACTGGCATCTGCTAGCAAGGACTATCAAAACCATCTTCACCTTGAGATAACTGCAATCTTCTTCACACCAGAAGAATATACAATCTTTCCTTCAATAGCACTCCAATGAGAAGAAACATACATTTCTTGATAAAGCCATGGCCTATGTAGTCTTCTCTAGAAAACCAAGGGCAGAGTTGATTTGAACATAACTCATACTACTTCTTTGGAATAATTGTGTAGCATAGAAAACAGAGTCAAGGATTTAGAATTAGACCACCTATGTTCAATTTCTGGCTGTGCTACTGACTCTCCAGTGACCCTGAACATGTCACTTAATGTTTGCCTTTTCTATTTGCCAAATAAAATTAACAAAGTCTGTGTAAAGAATTTCTAGGAGGGATTAAATAAAAGACTGAGATTAAAGAAGTTTTGTAAGCTACAAAATTTTAGTAGTGGCTATTATAACAATCTACTAGGATATTTCAGAAGCTTCTAGACTTCCCCAAAATGAAAAGATAAAAGTGTATATATATATATATATATAATTTTATATATAATATATAATAATATATATATTATTTTAAAGATGTGTGGTACAATTCAGGACTAGGTTATACAAATGTTCATTATGCAGGTACCCTTGTTGATGAGGTGTGCCTCTCCCTCCCATGGCAGTTTCCCTCAACTGCCAATGCCACCTGCCCCCCAGGCAATTTCTTACCACTGTCAATCGCTTTCTTATAGTAATATGATAATTGTTCAAGGCCTGCTTATAAGTGAGAACATATGGTACTCTGTTCTTTATTTCTGTGATAGATCCCTGAGTGTAATAGACTCTAAATCCATCCAAGTTGTTGCGAAGTCCATGTTTGTCCTTCTTTATGGCTGCATAATATTCCATTGTGTATATGTACCACATTTTTTTATCCAGTCCAGTTTCAATGGGCAGAATGTTTGATTCCATGTTTTTGTTTTTGTGAATAGTGCAGCAACAAACCTGTGTGTGCAGGTATCTTTTTGTAGAATGATTTGTGTTCCCCTGGGTATATTCCTAATAGGGGGATTGCTGGGTCATATGGAATGTCAATTTTTAGTTCTTTCAGAAATCACCACACTGTCTTCCAAAGAGGTTGCACTAGTTTGCATTCCTATCATCAGTGTAGAAGCGTTCCTTTTTCTCCGCATCCTCGCCTGCATCTGTTGTTTGTTTTACTAATGATGGCCATTCTTACTGAGGTCAAGTGGTATCTCAACCTCAACTTGTGGTTTTGACTTGCATTTTTCTGTTGATGAGTGAAGCTGAGCACTTTTTCATGTGTCTGTTGACCCATATATCTTCTTTTGTGAAATATCTTTTGTCCACTTTTTAAAGGGTCTGTTTGTTTTTTTCTTTTCGGTGCATTCGAGTTCCTTGTAGATCCTAGATGCTAGGCCTTTGTCAGATATACAGATGGCAAATGTTTTTCCCATTCTGTGGGCTGTCTCCCTGTTCTTTTGATGGTTTCTTTTGCTTTGCAGAAGCCTATCAGTTTGATGATGTCCCACTTGCCTATCTTATTTCTTATGGTATGGGCACTTAGGGTTTTGATCAGGAATTGGTTGCCAGTTCCAATTTCCATAAGGGTGCCTCCTGCATTTTTTGATTCTTATAGTTTGAGGCTTTACATTTAGGTCTTGGATCCATTTCAAGTTAATTTTTTTGTATGGTGATAGGTAGGGATCCTGTTTCAATCTTCTGCATGTGATCAGCCAGTTTTCCCAGCACTATTACTAAATAGGTTCTCTTCTTCCCAGTGGTTGTTGTTGGAGGTGTTGTCAAAGATGAGTTGCTTGAGAAATTCAGACTTTGCTTCCTGGGTCTCTATCCTGTTCCATTGGTCAATGTGCCTGTTCTTGTACCAATTCCAGGCTGTTGTGATTACTAAGCCTTATAGTAAAGTTTGAAGTCTGGAAGGCTGATATCTCCTACTTTGTTTCTTTTGCTAAGGATTGTTTTGGCTATTCATGGTTGTTTATGTTTCCATATGAATTTCTGTATTGTCATTTCCAGGTCTGAGAAGAATGATGTTGGTAATTTAATGGGTATTGCATTAAGTTTATAGATTGCCTTTGGTAGGATGCACATCTTAACAATGTTGATTCTTCCTATCCAAGAGCATGGAATATTTTTCCATTTGCTTGTGTCTTCTTGTATTTCTTTGAGCAGTGTTTTATAGTTCTCATTGTAAAGGTCTTTCACTTCTCTGGTTAGGAAGATGCCAAGGTATTTCATTTTTTTGATGGCTATTGTGAAAGAGATTTTGTTTTTTATTTGGTTCTCTGCCTGCTTGCTGTTGGAGTCTAAGAATGCAACTTTCTTTTGTACATTTACTTCATACCCTGAGACTTTGCCAAAGTCCTTTATCAGTGCAAGCATGTTTTTGACAAATTCTTTTGGATTTTCAAAGTATAGGATCATATCGTCAGCAAAGAGGGATAACTTGACTTCCTCTTTTCCTATTTGGATACCCCTGATTTTCTTCTCTTGTCTAATCCCCTTGGTAGGACTTCCAACACAATGTTGAACAAGAGGGTTAAGAGTGGGCAGACTTGTCTTTTCCAGTTTTCAGGGAAATGTTTCCAGTTTCTATTTAGCAATATGTTAACTGGGAGTGTATCATAGATAGCATCCACTATTTTGAGGTATATTCCTTCTATGCCTATGTGTTTGAGAGTTTAAAAGTATATTTTAGATGCTCAGTAAGGATTTACTGCATGCACAAAGCATGAATGATTGAATACGCAGAACAAAGAGGAAGGAAGGAAGGAGGGAGGAGGGAGAAAGGGAGGGAGAGAGGAAGCAGGAAGGGAAAAAGGCAGGAGGGAGATATTTTTAAATATTCCAAATATTTCACTCAAAGAATCATCCATCAAATTTTAATTGTTCTCTTTGCAGTGCATGACACTTGGTACTATGATTGAAGAGGAAACATGGAACAAGGGTATTCCCAAGGACCATATAGAGCACTCAATCAAATATCAGTTTAGTATAAGAGGTAACTTAGTGATTTGGCTTTCTGTTGACATACTATGAGATTTTTTAGGATCATTTTCATATCTTTCAATGAGCACAGTACAATTAAAATATGCAAGGATGGAACTGTGAAGCCAAGATCTTGACTTCTTGCCATTTCTAAAATAAATCTCTCTTAGAAAGGCAGAAGTTACCTCCCTTTTCTGCTAGGATTGTATGGAGTCATTCATCTCAGAAGTCACAAAATAAAAGGTCAGAAAATATGCATCATGGATCCCCAACCTCAGGACAAACAAGATTAAATACATATAATACCCATTCTGCCATAAGAAAAGTGTGTATGGGTATGCTGTTGCTCTTAGAAAAGAAATATTCAAGTAAGATTCAAGGGTAAAATGTATAATCAGACAATTTAGCAAATCTGACAGCACAACCCAGCTAAGGTATAAGCAGGCATACTCTCTGCTTTCATCTGGCATGAAGTACTTTCTTTTTCCTGGAGTCCTTCCTCTATGAGGTTAGCTTTCCCGTGACCTATTTTGTAAGAAACCTTCCAGAATACCACTTTATTACAAGGACCTTTTTGAACATTAATAGCTAGATCTCTTGAGATGAAGTGCAAAGATGATCCATGTTATACTAAACTCAATTCTATATGAAGAAATAGGGTCAATCTATGGGGTTTTTGACTATTCAAACTGATCAATTACTCAAAAGTCTTCAAAAGTCTTGCTTTGGTCTAGCAGGTCGATATTAATATTAGAAAGAACATAGGATATGAAATCTGGAAAACTACATTTCGGTGGTTGTGTCTACTGCTGAGTAATGATATAATTGGTTTAAGCAATTACCACTTCTACGTATCAAGTTTCTTACCTGTCAACGGACTACTACTCACATTGCAGAGTTACTGTGATGCAAAATAAGATAAAGTACAGATAATGGATCTTAAATTAATAACAGATTTGTTAATTTATTTTTAATATAATTATTATGGATTTTGCATGTGATTATTCTTACCATTTTCTATCATTTCTCTCAATTTCTTGGAAATAGCAAGAGGATTGTCGCTGATGTTTGAGAAGTCATGATGAGACTACACTGAGCCAGTGTTATTCCTTCTGCCCACCACTGGTTTAAAGCCATTTTGGTGAATTCTGCCATGTAAAATCAAATTGCATTTCAATTGTTGAAGAAATTCTACCTAACTTTATATTTCTTAAGTCTATTTCATACATCTTAAAGTTTATTATTCAATTGTTACACTATTTCCCAGTTTGTCTATTTATTACATATAATTGGCTTTGTCTATATCACAGAATCTCTTTCTGCTTCAATTGTTATTTCTGGATTAGACATTTTAGATAGACTCCTTGAAATGGGGGGGATACATACTCAATTACTAACTTAGTTCTCTAAATTGCTGACATAGTAGAATTTAGTGGATCAATTTTGGCTTTCATAAAAACCTGGGTACTTTTCAGCTACTCCTTTGGGGTCTTGTTTCTTCCTTCTTACAAGATGGAAAAATGAAAATGAAAAGAAACTATGTTATACTTACATTAATAAAGTAGCAAAGCTTATGATAAAAGAGACAAGAAAATATTGCAGGAACCTATAAAGCATTGATTCCACAAACAATCACTTGATCAAATAGCAGCAGGGATCCTAAACAAATCTTTTAAATAGTATAGAAAAATAATTAAATCCAAGTAATATTCACCCTCTCCCTGGTGCCATATACTACTAGTTAAATTATAGATTGGTTAAAATTTTAGGAGTTAACTTGGCAACCTATAACAAAATTACAGTGGTGTTTTGCTTATGACCCAGCAATTCTGCATTACACATACTCAAAAATATGTATGTAAAAATGGTCTTTTAACATTTATTTAATTAATAGAAAGTGGGGGAATATATATATTAGTAAATAAGTTATAGCACAATTTGTGTCATATAGTGGAGATCTAAATTATTGACATGAAAGGATCTCTCAGACTCATTTAGTTACCAAGGCAAGTAACTTAATAATATATATAATATGATCTTATTTATGCCTCATCTATTTATACACACACATGTATACTAGGAGAGTGATGGCACACCAAACCATTGACAGTATATGTATCAAGTATACGGGAAATGAGAATAGGTAAAAGACGGTTTTTACCAGGCACAGTGGATCACGCCTGTAATCCCAGCACTTTAGGAGGCAGAGGCGAGAGGATTGCCTGCCTGAGCCTGCAGGTTTGAGACCAGCCTGAGCAACATGGAGAGAACTCATCTCTACAATAAATTAAAAAAAAAATTAGCTTAGCGTGGTGGCACTCGCCTGTAGTTCCAGCTACTTGGAAGGATTATCTGAGCCCAGAAGCAGTGGCGGGAACATGCAACTGCACTTCCAGCCTGGGCAACAAAGTGAGACTCCAACTCAAAAAAAAAAAAGATATTTTTGTGTTGTGTTCTTTTCAATATTTTGAATTATGTACAATAAGATTGTATGCTTATATTACCTTATATAGTAAGAAAGTTAATACTTTTAAAACAAGTATTTCTCTATTCTGGAATATTCCTAGGAAAGAAAGGCAGATACTGAGAATATTTTGGATCTCCTGATTTTCTTTATGTGTATTTTGTTTTATTTTAGTTCCTGAATACACATTGCAAAATGTATAACTCTGGTTGTATATAGACCCACAATCCAAAAGTCTCAGGTATATTCATATTTGTTTCATTCAACATATATTTTAAAGTGAGCATCCAAATCAGTGAAGAAATGAATGAATGAATTGCAGATAATAGTGACCCCAAGCACCTATTGGCTTACCAAAATGTCCAAATCCTTGCAAAGTTTATCCACAATTTTTAACCCCTAAATTTCTTAAATTCATTAAGAGGTAGAATACTTTGACAATGTGAATAGCCTCAGGTTCCTTCACTTTGTGTAACTTTGGTGAAGTCTCACTGATTCACCTTGAGTTTATCCTGCTTCCTATTGTTGTGATTCCTTGGAAAACCACTAGGAAGCAGGGAAGCACTGCCCATGTTAATCAATGCAGTGACCCACTGTGCTGTCCAGCCTCTGTTCTGTGTGAAGAGTCATTACACCATAGTGCCCATGCCCCTCCTGGACCTCAGTCCACATGGAGGCTTATAGCTTCACATAGCTGACCTCTGTCCAGCCCTTGGCCCTGTCACTTTCCCTAAATCTTCTTGACCTTCTGAAGTTTATGATGGTGTGAGGCATTTGTTTCTCAGTTGCCACCACCAGAATTCCTCTCTACCTACTTCTGGATCTTAGAGATTTCTAAATACTTGGGAAATTCATTTTCTTCTTGTACCCAGCTTTCCAGATAAAATGAACCTGAACTTGTTTTGAGCTAACTAATTAAAGACTCACTTACTTTAACATCATATCATTATCCTCCTAAACCCTAGAAATTCATGATTCTATCAAGGTTATGGCTATACCAATTCTTGAAGGATCAAACAAAACTAAGATGAAATTATTCATTTTAATTAATCCCAGGTTTTTGATTATAATGTTTCCTAGGGCAAATCTTTTCTCTTCTTAAATTGTTTGTAACATTGATAATGATGATAATGATGATGATGAGGAGGATGACGGTAAAGATGATCCCTGGCGCCTATTAAATCCTTCCAGAAGACCACCTCTGCGCTCCCACTTCAAACACATCATTTCATGACTCCCCACAACAACCCTTTCGGATGAGTACTCTCAGTGGTCTCACATTACTGTTGAGAAAATAAGATTTGGTAATGCAGTCTGATGCCACAATTGCACCCTCAACCACTAATCTGTCCATATTAAGATTTTCACCTTAAATGGGAGAACATCAAGGAGAACTGATCTTATTTTCAACTTAAATGGGAGAACATCAAGGAGAACTGATTTTGTACTTGGAAGTTTTTAAAAAAGAAAACCATCAAATAACAAAAGACAACACATAATGGCTCATGTGTGCCATGGTAACATTTGTAAACAAATTGTACTTCAATTGTCAACAAGTATGTCCACATGGCTTGTATGAGTAAAAAGAAGCTTATTCAAGTTTTTTCAGAAGAAAATCTACAGCATGAGGTGTAGTAAGCAGAAAACATTTTTAAAATCTTTGCTGAGGCTGGAAATGTAAGGTACTGACTCTCTGTGTATCTGAGATAATATTAAGAAGGGAAATAAATCTGCATCTAATTGTTGAAGAGTTGCAATCTTGGAAGTTCACCAAATGCAAGCAGTATGCCATCTTCCACCAGGCCTTGCTAAGGGTTTAATAATGTGACTGTGAAGCATCATTCATACAAATCAAGGAAAATCTCACTAACTGAGGAATGCTTGGGCAGTTCACTTCCCCCATAGATTTCAAGTATTTATTTACTCTTTTCCTTATCAAGTCAGGCCTCTAATGGAAACTTCCCAGGCACTCATCTCTGAATAACTCTTTGAACTTAAAATGCCAGAGAGAAACGACTTTGACTGAATTTTCACAATGGCCAACACTAGCACCAATTAATCAGTTCCCTTGAAAAGAAAATTGGAACAGGTAGAGCTGAGGTCTGACTTACAGACTCAGGAGTTAGAATCATTATTCTGAAATAATCTCCTGTTGCAGTTATAAGCCAGTAAAGAATTTTTTTTTCTCACCAAACAGAATGCTAAGATAATAATGCTTATTTATCTATTTAATGGGGATGTTGAAAGGTTTATTTGGTTGCTGTTTTTAAAGTGTTTGGGAAATGAAAACTGCTATAGAAGTGCTAAATATGATTATTATCCAACCTAGTGTTTTTATGAGAACATTTTATTCTGGTTTCTTCCTCTAAGAAGTCTATTTCAAGGCAGCTTAACACCTCCACACAGAGGTTTCAGAAAAGCTTCCATGCTGGAAGTCTGTAGAGAGAAACTACAGAGTCCCTGATCACTCCAGACGAGATAAAAATTAAACCACAGATATAATTCACAGACATGTGAAGGCATTCTCAAAGCACTTCATAATTCACAACAGAGACCTCATTAATCATAAAAGTATCAGTGGAAAATCAATGGCAAAATCAGAACAAAAAATGAGTACTATCATGGGAACTAGAACTTTGTCAGAAGAATCACACGGTCTCACATTAGCCGTGTTGCCCAGCCATAGAAGGAAGGTCCCTCCTAGGAAGGAACATAACAAAATTAAAGTTATTTGGGCTTGTAATTCTCTATCCAAAAGTTTTCACTTCACAATTTTTAAGAGGCTTCAGAATAGTCCCAATTATCCTCTCTAATGCTTATTGCAAATTTTCAGGGAGCTACAAAATCATTTCAGAGGCTGGAACACATTTCTAAGGCATAGAAGAGAGTAATTAAGGAGGATCTCCTTTGTTTGGAAATATTTTTGGATTAGATACGAAACCATCTGCCCATGTTTGTGTGGATTGAGTTCTAAAATCAGGTTCTTTCCCTCAGCATGATGCTACACACAGCAAGAAACAAGAAGATACTTAAAGTAAGTTCTAAAATGTCTGTAGAGAAAATAAATTACTTAACATTGGGAAGAATCTAATGAGAATAAATTGGAAGAACTTTAGTAACACAAAGATTTTATGACTCTGAGGAAATATTTCTTGGAGTACCTTTGAATAAAATAGAAACTGTCCCACAAAATGTTGAAGTATTATGCTTTGAGCTAAGTATCCAAAAACTGTATTCATTAAAACAATAATGAGACAATTGAAGAGTGATCTGATTGGTCTTCCTCAACTCTAATTTTTATGAGTTAGTTAGAAAGTCTGAGGAAAAACAGCTAGTGCTCCTGTTGCAGTTAACATCAACTGTCTGCCATCGAGCTGAAATAGTTTGCAGGTGTTGAGGAACTTTTCTAAGGAATTGGCGACATTTCTGTATAGCATGTCAAACCAGGTCAGGAGTTAAAGGAGATCAAAATGAAACAAAGAGTAAACGCCTAACAGTGGGCTAATACTGAATCCAATTAAACAAATGGCAGATGTTCATTAGACACTCTGGAGGTGAAGAGAGATACACAAAATAAAATAAAAATAGCCATCATAATTTTGAAAGAATTTTGAGTTGATTTGTTTGGGTGGCTGTGTATGTGTGTTGGTGTATGTGTGGGTTTGTAAGAGGGTGTGATGTCTAACAAGATTTCTAATAAAATCATTTCAAGTTATTGTTTTAAAAATATTTAAAATTGCCTTTGCTATTAAAAGCATTTGTGCTTATGGGAGTAGCATTATATTCTGTAACTAAATGCATTTGGGCAAGATTTATTACATAGACATAATAAACATCTTGGTATGGGATTTAAGTTGGCACAAGATTTCCAGAAGGGGTTAATTAGAAATAGCTACAATGGCAAAAGGAAGATCGCAGCCAAGGTTATTTGCCCTGGCCACATTCCAGTCACTCTTCGGAGTTCTTGCTATAAAAAGATAAGATATTGTTGAAGATGCAACTATTCCTACTCTCAGGTCTTTATTCAATTTTTATATCATCCACAATAGAAATGTCTACTTTCCTGATGATCTGGACTACCTAGAATCAGCAAAACATTGAATCTTTAGGGAGCTAAAATTTCTATTCTCAACAATGGAAAAATATGAGTCTTAGAAAATTTTGACTCTGACTAGATTTAATAACAGTTGTCCAATATTAAGAAAAAGCATTCAAATCTTGGAACTAGGGGGAAAAAAAAGGCTGCATGTCATTAATATAATATTGGAATATGCTTTAATACCACACTCAAAGAAAAACTTAATTATCTAGGGATATGTTTTCTAATTTGTTTTCTATTATTGATGAGAGTCTAGTGTCTGTGACATGACAGGCTAATTTAGAGACTTTTATCTGCAGAGATGAAAATATTTTGGGCAGATAGAGAAGATAATCCCAGATGATATGGTTGTATTGCCCTATAGGACTTTAGCCAATTTTGCCTTTTTTTTTTTTTTTTTTTTTGAGTTGGAGTCTCACTCTGTCATACAGACTGGAGTGCAATGGCTGCTCCCGGCCACCGCAGCCTAGACCTGCTGGGCTCCGGCGATCCTTCCACCTCAGTCTTCCAAGTAGCTGGAATTACAGGCATGCACTACCACGCCTGGCTAATTTTTTGATTTATTGTAGAGATGAGGTCTAGCTAAGTTGCCCAGGTGGGTCTCGAACCCACGGCCTCAGGCAATCCACTCTCCTCAGCTTCCCAAATCGCGGGATTATAGGCTGAGCCACCAAACCCGGCTAATTTTGCCTTTAATTTAGGAAACACTTCCTGTATGCCTTTCCTGATATACTATATATATATTATCAAGAACTTTTTGAGTCACTTTTCTCATACAGCTTGTTCACTATTGAGTTAAATACATTTTGGCATATATTTATAAATTATTTATATGAGATTCGTGTTTTTAATTTTTGGAAATTATGCATGAAGAAGTTTTGGCGACTTTCCTACTGACATGCCCAAATCAATGCAATTGCTAAGGCCAATTAAAATCTATTTTCTAAGACATATATCTATGGGCTGTTTAAACCTAGAGAGATATTTTACAGATTCCAGATATGGATCCCAAGCAACACTTGGCATTTTTCTTTGCTGAGTCTTGGTCTTCTTTTGCTTCCCCCACCATCTTCTAATTCTGCGTGTGTGTGTATGTGCACACACATACATTTTCAGGTTTTAAAGCATAATTTCTGAAATAGGAAAAAATATTTAGTATTGTAGTAGGAATTTTTTAAATGTTAAATTCAGGGAGAGTACATATGCAGGCTTGTTCTATGTGTGTATGGCATAATGGTGAGGTTTGGGCTTCTATTGTATCTATCACTCAAATAGTGAACAAGTTATCATATAGATCGTTTCTTCAACCCTTACCACTCTTTCTCCCCACTTTAGGAGTCCCCAATGTCTGTCCCCATTTTTGTGTTCATGTGTACCCAGTGGTTAGCTCCCACTTACAAATGAGAATATGTAGCATTTGGTTTTCTGTTTCTGCATTAATTCACTTAGAACAATGGCCTCCAGCTGCATCCATGTTGCTGCAAAGGACATGATTTTTGTTCTTTTTTGTGGTTGTGCAGTATTCCAAGGTGTATGTGTACCACATCTTCTTTCTCAAATTCACTGTTGGTAGGCACCTAGGTCATTTCCATACTTTTGCCGTGGTGACTAGTGCTGTAATAAACATATGAGTGCAGGTGTCTTTTTGGTAAAGAAATTTATCTTTTTCTTTGTATCTACCCAGTAGTGAGATTGCTATGTTGAATGGTAAATCTATTTTTAGTTTTTTGAAAAATCGCCAAACTATTTTCCATGTTGACTGAACCCACCAGCAGTGTATGAGCATTCCCTTTTCTCTACAACCTTGCCAACATCTGTTGGTTTTTGACTTATTTAAAAAAAGGTCATTCTGACTGGTGTGAGGTGGTATCTAATTGGATTCACATTTCTCTGATAATTGGTGATGTTGAGAATTTTGTAATATGTTTGTCAGATGCTTACATGTCATCTTTTGAGAAGTGTCTGTTCATGTCCTTTGCCCACTTTTTAATGAAGTTATTTGTTTTTTCCCCTGTTAATTTGTTTATGTCCCTTATAGATTCTGAATATTGGCCCTGTGTCAGATGCATAGTTTTTTCTCCCTTTCAGTAGGTTGTCTACTTACTCTGTTTATAGTTTCTTTTGCTCTATAGAAACTCTTCAGCTTAATTAGGTCCCACTTGTCAATTTTTGTTTTTCTTACACTTACTTTTGAGGACTCGGGCATAAATATGCTGCCTAGGTCAATGTCCAAAAGAGCGTTTCCTAACTTTTCTTCTAAGATTTTTATGACTTGAGGTTTTATATTTAAATATTTACTCCATTGTAAGTTAATTTTTGTATATGGTAAGAGGTAGGGATCCAGCTTTATTCTTCTGCATATGGTTAACGAATTTCCCAGCACCAACTATTGAGCAGGGTGTCCTTTTTCCAGTGTTTCTTTTTGTTGACTTTGTTAAAGATTAGTTGGTTGTAGGCGGACAGCTAATTTCAGGGTTTTATCTTCTATTCTATTAGTCTGTGGGTTTTTGCTTATTTATTTGTTTTATTTTGTTTTGTTTCTGGCTGTTGGTCAGGTCTGTTAGTGTGTCCATACCTAAATGAGTTTGTTAGTAATTTTCATTTATTTAACTGTTTTTCTACTTGTGAACTGAAAGTAAATTTTAAAAATTATTCATACCCACTAAAGAGTAGAACTTTTCTTTGTGATTTGAACTGATGAGTTTTGGTTTCTGTGATTAACTCTGACTTCCTGCTGAAGTTGTTCTATGAAAGTTGCATGCTTTCTGTGTCTGTGTGTCTATAACTGAGAAGATCCATACTACTTCTTGTATTAATGTGTAATATTTCCTTACCTCTGAAGAGCATTGATACATTGAATTATAAATTCTCTCCAAATTAAGGGTGTTTATCTTGATTAATGTTTTCATAAATCTAATATTCTCAGAATCCCAAGAAATAAGAAAACTGAAATGAAATTATGGTACCTTAAATATGCCAGACTTTAAAACAAAGATATATTTTTTATAGAAAACAAAACCTCAGAAGCATTTTTTTAAAAGCATTTAAGTCTATTTAATCAAGATGTATCTTTGGACTGGTTTTTAATATTGATTGTTAAAAAGTTGTACTATTGGTTTATAATATAAGCATACATTTTATTTTTAGTGTTTTTTAAAGTATTTTTATAGCACTATAAGATTGGGTTTCTTTTCCCATGTAGAGACTATAAATATGAACATTTTAAAGTTCTCATACTTAATTAGTGCTCAGCTATAAGCTCATATTCCATGAGTATTTTCATTAAAAATTAAAATCAATCAAACATAAAATTAGGTGTTGAATTAAGTTATAGTCTTGACAAATACTTTTAAGTTAACATTACTTATGGTCTAAACTGTATTTGATTAATCATTATTAAACAAGATTAAACAAGATCCTTAATCTAATTAGATTAGATTGAGATAATTAGTGAGTAATCTTTGGACACTGGAATAACCTCAAGTAAGATAGAGTATTGAAACACAGATACATGAACAGCTTCCAAATAAGACAGAGAAATTCAACTGGGTTTACAATGCATGGCTTGAATTTTCTCTTTTCAAGGACCAAAGAGAGTAGTCTTGTTTTAAAATATCAGATTGTTCCCATATGAAATTACTATAAAGCACAAAATGAGTTTATGGCAGGTTAAAGAGGGTTTCTAACAAATAAAAATAATTATTAAATATATATTTAATATGTCAAAATTTTGCAAGTTTGACTTATTTTCTTGAGTTTATTAATAGTTTCATATTCATTTATAGCCAAATATCGTATTATTGTGAATTAGGATTTTTTTCCTATGCTAAAATGATAAACATCTTGCAGTATTTAGTAATATTTAAGATATAGTAAAAAGATTAGTTTCTAACTTTTGTATTATCTACCCAAATAGCAGATCTCTATCTCACTAACGTAATTTTCTGTGCAGACTTTTATGTCCATGATTTGAAAGAGGGGAAAATAAGTCCTGAACTTCTGAAAGACCTAAGTCTCCTGCTCATTATTGCACATTCTATGGTTATTTAACATTTTGCATTTTCAATTGATGAGCTGATAGTCAACCCAATCATATCAGGATTCATAATTGCTTCTTAGACAAAAGACCAAATACCTTTTGATAAATATTTTAATTTTGCCTTGTCAAGATCAGGCTCTAAATTTATTGAATATGTGTGTGTGCTACATTTTTTTTACATGTATAGCTAGATTTCAATGGATACTCTCACAGATTTCTTCTTTAACTTTATATCAAGAGATATATCAAAAGTAACTTGATTTGGTTGATATTTCCTATGTTTCTTAATCTCTTCAACAACCATCAGAAGAGCTGCTTGCAGAGTGTTTGTCAAATCAAAGGAAAAACTTAGCCTACTTCATAGTAATTTTACATAGGGGAATTACAAATACCGGGAGTAAGTACAAATACCAGGGGTGTCAAAAAGTGTATACAAATTTTAAGAGATGCTTGCCATCACCACTTAATCCACCTAATCCTGAATTGTACTCCCATCTTTGAAATAAGAAAAGAAATGTCTGGATGCTGTTGGTAACCACTTTGATCACCTCTTGTAATCACAGAAGTCAAATGTAACATATATTCATCTTTTGTTTTCAGCATATATTGAGTATTACACTTTTAATACAGTTGTTTTCCTTTCCTAATGTGTATACATTTTTTGGCATCCTTTGTATTTCAGAGATTACATATTTTATTGATTTGTCATGCCCTTGTTGTCCTTGGCATATTTTTACCCTCAGAGGCAACACTGATCATAATCTTATAACATGATGGAGAATTCCACTATTCTCTATTCTTATATTGTTCGTTACCATAATATATTAACCACAGACATTTGGGCATAATGCTAGAAAGTTTTGTTATAAACTACAACCTAAAAGTTGGACTTTTTGACAAGAAAAAGTCTCAATGCATCAGTAAAAAGAATTCTATCAAGTGCTTTTGATTACTGATATTTTAAGAAATAAATTCATGGGAATACACTTTGAAGCTTGAGCTAACATCACTTGGATAACTTTCTTATTGTCCAAAGAGATTGTGAGTCAAGGTTTTCAGGACAATCTTCATTTAGAAGCAGACAATTTCATGGATGTTTGCTGCTAACCTCTAATCCAAAAGATGAAAACTTAATTTACATAGTTCACAATGAATAGATGAAACAAAACTAATTGTGATTATTTGTTTTGGAATATTGTTCGTGTTAGTTTTATGATCAAGAATTCAACGAGTAATTCTCTTCTCATGAATATCTCCCTAATCTTTAATTTCTAGATGGTATCTTTTCTCTCTGACCTAAATTTATATATTTATGTATGTTTTTATTTATTTATAAATATATCTTATTCATACAAGCACATATATGAATTTATACCTGTATTTAGTATTCTGAATTTCTTTATTTTCTTGTAAATGTAGTTATTCAACAGAATTTGATCTCCCTTTTACCAAGATATAATTGGACAAAATTGGACAAATTGATTCTACAATCAAGACTACAACTGCAGCAACAAATTGGAGAATAAATCTCATTGTAATTAGATATGGCAAACACATCATTAAGGAATATGGATTGATTTTCATATGTGGAACTGATACTCACAAAACCTTCCCAGGAAACAAGTACAATCCTGCTCTATGCCTTACAGAGTCTCAGTCTTTATGGAGAGACTGAACCTAATCAGATTTGGCAAATTTCGTGAAGAAAGCAATTCTCCCTAATTTACAGGAAACACAGGTGCAACCTTTGAATATAAATGTTTCAGGTTTGGATTTGGTTTCCTAGCCTTGGAATAGAAGATCCAGTAGGAGTAATTAGAAAAATAACCCTCAAGGATATATGTTTGCAATCTGAGATTCCTTATGAATTTTCCAGTCCAAGTTAGTTCTCTGCCCTTGGTTCTTTCTCCACCGGGAGAGCCTCTGGATTTGCTGGCCATTAGCAAGGAAGTTGATATGGTCAATTAACACGTCTTGCTGCACATCTGTAAATTAATTTTTCAACAACAGATGGAGATTGGCTTTTTTTTTTTTTTTTTTTTTGAGTTGGAGTCTCACTCTGTCGCCCAGACTGGAGTGCAGCGGCCGCTCCCGGCCACCGCAGCCTCGACCTGCTGGGCTCCGACGATCCTTCCGCCTCAGCCTTCCGAGTAGCAGGAATCACAGGCACGCGCTACCACGCCCGGTTAATTTTTTGATTTATTGTAGAGATGGGGTCTCGCCTGCCCGGCGGGTCTCGAACCCGCGGGCTCAGGCAATCCACTCACCTCAGCCTCCCAAAGGAGCAGGATTACAGGCTGAGTCACCGAGCCCGGTTTAGAGATTGGCATTTTTTATCATCAAAAATAACCTTTCAAGATTTTTTATGGTCACCAGAGGGACTATTAAAAAATTATTCACTTGAAAATAGGCAAAGGAATGACAACATGTTATTTGTGCTGTACCATTGTTTAATAGGTACTTCCAAGGAATATTTAATTTTATTTAGTTTTCTATTTACTGTTGACTAGGGCCTAGATTCCTTGAGGTTACATATTAACTCATAGTTTTCTTCCTGTAGAGATATAAGTATAGTCAGTGCTCTAGAGAAGATAACTCCAAACACCATGCACTATAAGACTTACTCAGTTCTGTCCCTAACTTAGTCAACTATTTCAGCATGATTTTCCTGACTTTATAAACCCCTGCTTCTCTAATGCTCTTTGGATTTGCCATTCTTCTGGTTCTCTCATTAATGAGTTAAATTTTTATATACATTCATTCTATATGAAATTCATGAATCATTTTATACGAGAACCATTCTATATATATGTGGGCCATACTTTTTAACTTTTTAAATCTCAAACTTTGACATCTGCCCAACTTTAATGGAAAAAAAATTAAATAAGTTCAGGTAAGCCTCATTTTTTTCAGAACAATTCTTCCTAAATTCTCATTTCCTTAAGAAATACAAGAAGCTTTTGGCTCTAGAATAGCTAAAAAAAAGAAAAGGAAGTTTCCTGCAAATTATTCTTTTAAAATTATTTATTTGAAATCATACTTTATCTCCAGGGTCTTCATTGTGACTTTATCTCACTAAAATATGCACATATTTGTTTATTCTGCATAAAAATGGAATGGGGAGACAAGATAAACAAAAAAGCAAATCATTTTCTTAGGTGTTATATCAATGCAATTATTATAAAAGAGCTGATTCACAAGAATTATTCATGGGTATTGAAATTTACTCAATAAAATTTCTCAGCTCAAAACTTTTGCAAAGGTAAAATGTTAAGTTTCCATCCCCCCAGAAGGAGCAATGATGACTTAAATGGCCAAAACGAGGCAAATCTTGTATTTTCTGATTTTATTGATCCACAGTTCCCTTTATTTCATGTCCACCTCACACATTAATATGAAACACATTAGTATGAAAGAAATTCAGGTTTGATCAGGAGGATTATGTTAATCCAGTTCAGCTTTGAAATAAAGCATTTTCTAGCAACAAGCAAAGAAAAAACAAAACACAAGTCCATTCTATTCTACCATCATTCAGCAAAACCAGCAGGAGGCATACATATAGAGAACTGACTTGTCTAGCATGCATTTAGCTTTGTAATAGTTTTTTAAAGTATTCATGCATAAATGTGGCTCAATCAGTTGTTTCACTTAATGTAAACTCAGTACAACATAGAATCTGAAATTATATATATACCTTTGCAGTTCTAGCTTCAAATAACTCCCATATCAATTATTATTATTATTATTATTATTATTATTATTTGAGTCAAGTTCTCTCTCTGTCATCCAGGCTGGAGTGCAGTAGCATGAGCGCTGCTCACAGCACCCTCAAACTTCTGGACTCAGGCAGTCCTTCCACCTCAGCCTCCCCAAGTAACTGGCACTACAGGCAGGCACCACCATGCCCAGCTATTTTTGTGTGTGTGTGTGTCCAGATGGGATCTTGCTATGTTGTCTATGCTGGTCTTGAATTTCTGGAATCAAGTAATCTTCCCTCTAAGTTTTTTTTTAAATCAGTAACTCTAAGCAAATGAGTTAATGGAGCTTACTACAAAATAAAATATTATTCATGGTAGTACATCAATAGACATTGGGTACAACAAAACAAAAGAGTGTACTAGTTACTGTTACAAGATTAATATAATTGTATTTCTAACTTGAATTATTTATAATAGTAGAAATGAGTAACAACCTATTTTACCATCATGTGAATAGAACTATGGAGTCAGTGACTTGTTCTGTTCCAGAGAAGATCAGCACCTTATAAATCTAATGAATTCAGTTGTGTGCAAGGCACCCTAAGGTATCTTTATCACTGTGGGCAAGTGCAGATCACTCCAGACTTCACATGGTGGTCTTCCCCATCACAGCAGAATCTTGAGCAAGGAAAGGTCATGGTGGAATCATAGATAGCCGGGATCACCTTAGTTGAGGAAATAAGGCTCACTCCCATTCTTTCATGTAGTGGGTCATTTCCTAACCACTCATCCAGAGCTTCAAGCTCAAATGACTTCAGGGACCATATGACATAGACACGTGAAGCATTCAGCTACAAAGTAAGTGGAAGGTGACCATGGGTCAAGCCGGCAAGTTTTGAAAATTCAATTCAAACATAAAATTATTAACTGTCTGTGGGTTAAATTTGGCTCTCATCCACCTATTTGCAAGGCCTGACCTTGGATTGAAGAGCTTAATTTCTTGATTAGTAAAGGAAAATTATGAATAAGAACTAAGTTACCAAGCAGGTCAATAAGACATCCCCATTTAATCAATGCATGATTGAGCATTTATTGCAAAATGAAGACCATACCATGATGCAGAAAATAATTAGCATTTGTCTAGAGCTTAATAGGTTACAGAATACCTTATGTACCACCACATTTACTATAACACAATAAGGTTATTTTACTTTTACAGCTATTGTACTACTTTTCTTACTTCTGCTAACGCTCAAACTGCTACTTTTATTGCCACAATTATGACTACATTCATAGTAAGTCCCTTATTTTCATACTGTATTATAGTTCTAAAATATGTCAGACAATGGATTTGGCAGGTATAGGAAGGAAATAAATTTACTTAGAATGTGTGTTGAACCCGTCATCATGATGTACTTTGTAGATATTATCACTGAAGCTATTTATCCACAACTTATCTAGATTATTTAATTCTGTCATTTTCTTCAAATTTAATTCATATCCACACACATTAAATCTGACATGTCATCTGATCCATGTCCTATTAAGGCTAAAGAATCAGCATTTCAGCCTACCTACTTACTTTTCCCTGTGTTTCTGTTCTATTATGTTTTAGATTAATTCTTATGTTTTCATTTTCTTATTTCCAAAAAAATTGTTAAATGAAAAACAATAAAATATTTATGTAATTTCACAAACACTTCCATCTTTGTAAGCTTGCACAAATGCCACAGACTGAGCAACTTAAAATCATTAACATTTATCTATCATACTTCTGGAGACTGGGAAGTCCAAGATTAAGGGTCCAGCAGATTCAGTGTCTGGTGAGGGCTTTCTTCCTGGTTTACAGATGACTGTCCTTTCACTGTGTCCTCACATTGCAGAAAGAGATTAGATTTCTTGTTTCTCTTCTTATAAGGATGCTCATTTTTTCACAAGGCCTCCCACCCTTATGATTAATTATCTACCAAAGACTCTACCTCCAACATATGAATTTCGAGGGGTGCACACTCGTTCCACAACACCTACTGTAAGAAAAGATGGTGAAATTCTCCCATCTGAACAACAACTGGATGGTAGGCAGTGTCAATGTGAAATAACTTCAAATTTTAATTGATCTCTTGATGTAAGAATGTCTGGGTTCTGATTTGTTCTTTAAAAAATCAGTTTGGAGGTTTTCATGCATTATTACAAAAGTACAAATTATTTGAAAGCCTAATATAAAAAAATCAGAGGTCACCTCATTTACAGATAAGAAAATAAACTCAGAAAGGGGAAATCAGTTTTCTCATCATTTCCAGACTGGGATTTTCTGAACTTTTTTTTTTTTTTAATGTGGGAAATGATATTGTACTACAGATGCTTAATTTTATCAAAAAAGTGCTATGATATACATACACTCATACATACATATACGCATACATATCCCCCAAAAATCCCAACTGTCTTTTCACAAAAGAAAGGGGATTTTATCTCTATAACTACAAGGAGTATTACTATTCAAAGAAAATGTAACCTATAAACAAGAAAAAAATGTGCTATAGATTGAACTGGGTCTCAAAAAATTATGCTCAGATCCTAACCTCAGAACCTCAGAATGGGACTTTATTTGAAATAAGGGTCTTTAAAGATATAATTCAGATAAAGATCTTGAGATAAGATCACCCTGGATTAGTCAAGTTTCTAAATCCAGTGGTGGGGTTTTTATAAGAAACGAACAAACAAAAAAACATAAGGGAGAAGGTCATGTGAAGACATGATGGAGCTTCTAGTAGCTCTAAGAGTTCCTGCTTTGTGGAACAACAAACCTGAAGAGCAACAAAATACATGGTTTGGAAGGGCAATGATTTGTGGTTAACAGAGATGGTGCCACGATTGTGAAAGGCACTTCTAATTGGAAAAAGAAAACTACTGGGAGGATCCTTGCTAACACATTCACACATTTATTTTGAGCTTCTCTTTCTCTCTCTCTTTCCCCCATCCTTCTGTCTGTCTTTCTCTCCCTCCATCTCCCTCTGTTCTATTCTCCTTCACTCCATTCTTCAGACGTCTTTTTGACTCATTCTTTAGTAGAAAGATTCAGGACACTGTGTTTCTGATGATGACACAAAAGAAGCAACTTACCACTGCCTCTCTGATGAATTTCTAAACAAATGGAAGAGTTATATGGTCCAGGCAAGGGTTTTAGCAAAATGTTGGCCAAATAGTCTGAGCTAAGAAGGTATCAATTGTAAAAATCAAATATTCTAAGTAATTGGGAAAATGCTGGCTAAGATAGCAGGCTCTGGAGCAAACCTGTGGAGATTTCATGCTTGATTATGCAATGTCCAACTGTGTGGACATGTTACAAAACTCCTGTGCCTCCTCTATAAAATAAACACAATAATAGTAGCCACCTATGAAGATGCTAGGAGCATTAAATCAGCTACTACTGGTAGCACGCTTAGGATGAAGACAGGCACGTGACAAGGGCTAAATAAATGTTAATTATTGCCCAGATGGGGACAGAGCCTTGAGCTTTGGTTTGGCAGTAATTATTCGTAGCTTAGAGAACAAAGCTTCTGACTGAATGAAGATTTTTATATTTTAAAAATCAGACATCATTGTGTTTATTATTTAACATGATTAATAGGATGTATTAATCTTTGCATTTTTTAAAATAATTACATTTGTGCCGATAAAACTTACACAACACAAAACATAGTATTTATCATCTTCCTTTCTTCTCTTTCTTTTTTTTTTTTGAGTTGGAGTCTCACTCTGTCGCCCAGACTGGAATGCAGTGGCCACTCCCGGCCACTGCAGCCTCGACCTGCTGGGCTCCGGCGATCCTTCCGCCTCAGCCTTCCGAGTAGCCGGAATTACAGGCGCGCACTACCACTCCCGGCTAATTTTTTTATTTTATTGTAGAGATGAGGTCTCACCTGCCCAGGCGGGTCTCGAACCCGCGGCCTCAGGCAATTCACTCATCTCAGCCTCCCAAAGGCGCGGGATTACAGGTTGAGCCACTGAGCCCGGCTCTTTCCTTTCTTTTAATCCACACAGATGAACATCTGATTTTCAGATCATGAAATATTACCAAAATGTTAGAGTGGACAGGTATCTTAGAGGGAATAAATCACTTCTTTGGAACACTGAAGATCTCAAAACCTAATGGGAAATATTTTAACAATAGATTATGATTTTCCTAGTCAGATGTGTATCTAAGAAAAGTTGTCACTTCAGGATGAATTGACAACTCTGTCCATGCCAAGTTCCTAGAGCATTTCTGGCCATCACCTCAAGTGTCTGAGGCTGTTTTCCACTTGACTCTCTTGGTTTGAAGATGGATTAAAGTCTGATTTGAATGACTTGCCAGCCTGATCTATGAAATACAGATGCTTTCCCCTTGCACAGTTGTGCTGGGACATCTGGCACAATTTCAATCAGTGTTGCGAGATCCTCTGGGCTGTAGTTATCTTTGTTAGGGTTCTGTTAGTTATTTTTACCAGAATTTCTTCTCTCATGTGCTGCAACTATCCCATTTTAGCTTCCAACACACAGCAGGCTTTTTATGGACCTGTGATCCTATTTGAATGGGTGCATTTTTGTTACAATAAACACAGCTCTGATTAGTTGATGGGAAATCCTCCAGAAATTCCTTATATATTACCTCTGCTGTAACTTGATGTCAAGTAGGAGTCCTGAGTGGCGGTGATGAAACCATGTGTAAACTGAAGCGGGAGCCACCAGGATCCAAGTCTGACTTCAAATAAAGATACAACTGAATACTTTCAACTTGTAGGACTTTTAGTCTAGCTTGAAACTTTAAGCAACATGTACAAAGTTTGCCAAATTCTGTTTAGATTCTTTTTTTTCTGATTGAATCCTATTGAACCTAGATTCTGACACAAAGTCTTTTGAAAAGTGTCAAATAGAGAGTGTTTTCAATCTAATAACCTATACCTTTTCTATCTCCAAGTAGACATAGCCAACATGTTTTCATGGAGATGATTATTTTGGAAATAACTAACTCATGTATTGTAGGCTGTAAGTATAACAAAAGTTAGTGCTAGTTTTCGGTTATGAGCAACTTCCAGTGATTTCTCTAAAAATGTTGGTCTGTAATGTCACTTGTCAACAGACCTGCTATTAAGTCTCTGACTGTTGTCAATCAACAAGCTAGGACTTGAGGACCAAGTGCAACCTACTGCTTGCTTGCTTTTTCTTTCTTTCTTTCTTTCTTTCTTTCTTTCTTTCTTTCTTTCTTTCTTTCTTTCTTTCTTTCTTTCTTTCTTTCTTTCTTTCTTTCTTTCCTTCTTTCTTCTCAGTTTCATGAAACACAGTCATCCCTATTCATTTGTTAATCATCTATGGCTGACTTCACACTGCAACCACAGAGCTGAGTAATAGCAACAGAGACCTATGGCCCACAAAGCCTAAAATATTTACTATCTGACCCTTTAAAGAAAGTTTGCCAATCCTTGGCTACAGCAAAATGCTTCAAAATGGGATATACAAAGGTTCCTTAAATTGTACAGCTGCTCTGAATGTTTTCAGAAAATTGATTTCCAGATTCTCATGACCATTCCCAAGGGCCACCTCGAGAAAGACTAAAGTTCATGCTAGACCTCGGACAAGCTAGAAGAAAAGAAGGTAGGAAGGAAGGAAAGAAGGGAGGGAGGGAGGGAAGAGGGGACGGCAGGGGAGAGGCAGGGAGGAGAGGGGAGAGGATGGAGGGAAGAAGAGGGAAAGAAGGAAGAAAGAAATAAGGGAAGAAAGAAAGGAAGGGAAGGAAGGAGGGAAGGAAAAAGGAGAAAAGGAGAGAGGAAGGAAGATTCTTGGTTTCACCAAACTTTAGTTAGGCTCTGGAACATTCTAGTTTTATCTCTGCACTTTCTTGTAAAATCCAATTTTAGCAAGAATCCTGCTAAGCCAATTTAACCAGAACCTCCTAGTCTCCGTATCTGATCACTCCTAGATACTTAATCAAGTTCCTTATCCTCCACCATCCCCCAGATTATGATGGATCACCCTGTTCCAACTTCAGCAAAAATTCCGCTAGGTCAGTTCAGCTTAAATCTCCCTTACCACAGATATCTCCTTTTAGTAATTTTCCATCCACTGACCCCCATCCTTGACTGTAAATCCCCAATTGCCCATGCTTATTTGAAGTTGAGCCCAGTTCTCCACTGAGGTCTTTTTTATTGTAAAAGTCCTGAATAAAATCTGATTTTAATTGCTTTAATTACTGTAAATCTCTGGTTTCCTTTGACATGGAGAAGAAGGGAGGGAGAAAAAGGAAAGGACAAAACCTTTATCTTTCTATTTAAGGGAGAAATCAGAGTGAAAGTTAATGGCTAATTAATTCTTCACAGTAGATCTTTCAGTCTTTTCCTACCTGGCTGTTACAGGTAAAACTTCCTTTCAAGTAAGCATTTGGACTTGGAATATTATGAATTGAGATGAATGGGTGGTAAAGTGAGATTGTAGGAATAATGACAATTTTTATTTCACAGATCTATTTATTTTATTTTGCCTTCCCACCATCACCACCACCAACAACAACAAAACCACCAAAAACACTGATATGAATGAATGCATCTGTCTTTAGGGAAAGCCTCCTTGAGAATAAAGCACAAACCATCATTAAGAAAGATTGAACCTTAAAATATTTTCATGTATTTAATATAAACAGATGTAAATTTACTTTGAAGCTACTAAAGCCTTCCATTGGTAGTAGATCCTTCTAAGGCCCTGGGAGGGGTACTAGCAATGTGTTCATATGGCCATATATATTTGTAAAAATTTTGGAAGAAGCATTATATCTGTTAAAACCACACTTCATTTCCATACTAACTCTACTTCAGTTATGTTTCTATTTATGTAGGTTGACATTTGATTGGCTGTGAGCATTTTTAGGATCTATCTAAGGAAAAAAATGAACCAGGGATGCATTCTGGCATTAGGGAGATGCATTTATGTGATTTGTAGTCACATTTGTATATTGTTAAATTTTCACCAGATGCTTGGTGGAGAAATAGATTCTAGGAAATCTTTTCTCATCCTCTGTGCTGAGTCACCGGTCATCCTGATCAGAATGTCAGGTCGTGATGTAACTTGCCCCAAAGAACCTAGAAAAATGTGGGTAGGGAAGGAGGAATAAGGTTTGAATTATACGGAGCCAGAATTAGTCTGCTGAAAATTATTCCAATTATTAGACATAAAAAAATGATAAACAAAGGACTCAACTTTCATCCATGCATCCATACATGCTCAACTTGTAAATTCTCTTTTTTCAAGAAAATTCAGTATAAAAATAATCAGAAAATATTTTTTATTTGTTGAGCAAAACCTAGAAAATAGAATTTATTAGAAAGTTTGTATTTATTAAGCTCAACCTTGTAATAGTGCTACCAGGAGCAGGTGTGTCTATGAATGAACTTAACATCTTACACATCCTACCTCTCTGAAAAAAAAATGAGTAAATTTTGACCTACCACAGTAATGATTAAAATATCTATTTTTGTATATTATAGTATTAAAATATTATAAGTATATAAAAATGTTATAAATATTATATCTTTTATTATCTGATAAAGCCATCAAACAGTTTATAAAAAAAATTTAGAAAAAAATCACCATAGAGGTGTAAAAAGCAGTTAATTAAGAAAAATATCATGGCACATGTAGAGTTTGCAATTTTTTCAGTTTTTTAAAATTTGTAATTTGTTATGGTTTTTTTCTCATTCTAAATACTCACGTACATACATAATGCCTAATTTTATTATGTAATTGTTGCATTATTTTTCTTTCAAAAGTCATCCACCAAAGGTTAGAAACTATAGAGTCTGCAAAGCCTGAATCAGTTATTGTCAACTATTTCAGTCTTCTTCTTTAGAATTGATCATTAGCTATAAAGAAAAGAACCTACAAACAGTCAGACCAGTAAAAGTTTAAAATGCTGGCTCTTATAAATATAATGAGAATGTTTCCTAGGACTGCAAAATATCTTGAAATCTTCTATATATAAAGTGAATGGAGAAAATATTATCATTATTTTGTGCATATTTGCTGAGCATTACTAAGATACACAAAACTTATTTTATCAAACTGTATCATGAAATATTTGTTCCAAATACAGTTCATCTTGATTTTATTTCAATGTATGAAATGTTTATTTACCACCTAGTAACAAAAAGTAGAAGTATATGCACAAGTTCAAATTAACTTTTAGCATCACATAGCTTTCTTTAAATTCATGGGAAAATACTGATTATGTTGTTCTTGATAACTATTTATTCTTACTTTTTAATTTATCTACATCTAATAATTCCCAGAACTAAATACAAAAGTTCAACACATGAAGATGCAGAGTAATCAAAAATATACCTTTCTTTTTATACTTATCACTTTCAAAATAATCCTTAGTTATGCATTTTATTGCATTATTATTGTCATGATAAACAATATATTAGTTTACCTTTTTATAGCATAAAATTGATGCATTAATTTTATTAAATCTTCAGCAGTTTATATTACTCTTAATATTCCATTATATTTCTGTACTTTTAAAAATAATCTTTCTCAAAACACATTTTAATGTTCTTTTATTTATATTACATTAAAACACATTTTAATGTAATATAAAATGAAGGAAGATTTTTTTGGACAGAAAGTAAGTTACTTTTTTTTTTTTTACTACCTTTGCTTAACTATGTAGCTGAAATGGATATTTCCATAAATAAGAAGAACTAAATTCGAAGTCTAAGGTTTTGACAAAGTTATATTCAAAACTGCCATTGCTGGGATTCTGCAGAAGTAGGTGAAGTTGAGGGTGAAAGATGTTTTACTTGAAATCAATACCTGTGAAGGTCAGGCAAGGGAGTCAGGGTTAGGCCAGGGAAGAAAGGGAATGTGAAGCCGATTCAACATTGCCCAGTTTAATTAATCTGTATGGGCAATTCTGGAACTTGGGCTACCTTTGTCTGACTCAGTGACCAGAGGTGAGCTGCTCTGGCAATGATGTGTTGTTCAGCATGACTGCTGTCTGCAACTAAAGTAGCCTCTAATGGGGCTGACAGCAGGGGATGATATGCCGACCTGCCCATGGCACTGCCCACAGCTGGGCAGCAAGTACTCCCTTCAAAAAGTTCTCTGTACCCGGGCTCGGTAGCTCAGCCTGTAATCCTGCGCCTTTGGGAGGCTGAGGTGAGTGGATTGCCTGAGCCCGTGGGTTCGAGACCCACCTGGACAGCGAGACCTCATCTCTACAATAAATCAAAAAATCAGCCGGGCGTGGTAGTGCATGCCTGTAATTCCGGCTACTTGGAAGGCTGAGGCAGAAGGATCGCCGGAGCCCAGCAGTTTGAGGCTGGGCGACAGAGTGAGACTCAAAAAAAAAAAGTTCTCTGTGTCCACCACCAAAGCACATTGCAAAATAAAAGCATTTTCCCAAACAGGAAAAAAAAATATTTTTGCAAAGATATTAGCAAAGATATGAGCAATATAATTCCATCTTCCTAATTTATTATGTGTATGTTAGTTAAACAAGGTACCTCTAGTGAAAGACCCATAGACAAGATTAAAAGTCATTTGATAAATCTTAGGAGAGTCTTTACAGTATAAAGAAAAAAATATTATGTACAGGTCAAAAAGTTTCCAACATTTTCTTTCAGTCACAGAAGATCTAATTGAGTCATTAGCTGGTAAATCACTAAAAATAGTTATATAATAGAGCACTATTTGATTTTAGATTTATGACATGAAAGAAATCCAAGATTTGAATGCTATTACTGTAGCAAGAACTCTTTTCTTCTCTATACTTATGGGGACAAGATCACTCAGTAATTTCATTTATTAAAAATATAAAATAGATATAAAAAACTGATGTGAAATCCTAGTAGTCCCTCACATGCATCTGAATGCAGAAAATAAAATTTCTAAAATCCCCATTTATTTATTGAGCAAGAAATGGCAAGTAATTTGTTCACTATTTAATGTTTGAAACTTATTTATGACATTTATGACATACATGTTATTTGGATCAAAATGTGCATTAATAATAATTACAATGACAACTAAGACAAAATACTATTTTTTTAAACATTTAGGGTCACCCACTTTACCTCCTTCAAATATTCTTGTTTGCAGAAAGAAACAAACCAATCTTATTATATGTGTTTATATGATTTTTAAATTTATTAAGCATTATTTTGAAATACTCAAAAGTTGATAATTTTTAGACAGGATATCAACTATAAATCAGACTAGTATTATTATCCTGACTTTATATTTGAGGACATGAAATTTGTATTGAGTCACAACAGTGAGTAGGTGATAAAGATGCCTTGAGTTCTTTCTATGAATAAGTAATGATTGTACATATTCCTCGCGTACATGTGGCATTTTAGTACATGTATGCAAAGGTAAAATGGTAGTTACCATAGGCTGGGAAGGATAGGAGGGGAAAGTAAAGAGAAGTTGGTTAATGGGTACAAACACACAAGGAACAGGAATAAGGTCCAGCGTTCAACAGTACAGTAGTGACTATAGTTAAAAATAATTCATTGTATTTTTCAAAATAGCTGGAAAAGAAGATTTGGAATCTTTCAAACACAAAGAAACAATAAATATTTGAGGCGATGAATATCCCAACTATCAAGGTGCTTTGATTTCTTTACCCACTTTTTTTCAAAGCTCAGGAACTGCAAATGCCTGGATCAGTCAGCACAGCAAGGAAGTCTTTGAACAAGCACCGATATGCGACCTATTAGTCTTGATTAGTAAACTGTTTGAGTTGATTTAATCACATCATCCAGGAGCAAGTATGCACAGGGCAGAGAGCAAAGTTGTTATTGCCTGATTCCAATATTGTTTAACACAAAAACAGGAAAGTATGTTTAGCCCAGAAATTAGACTCGTGTATTCAGTTTAGTTCTATGATACAGCATATGCTGAGATTAGAAAGCAAATAGTCTTGCACTGATTTCTTACTATAGGAAAGTAACAAAATCAAGTACATATTTTACTCTATCATAAGAAAAAAGTAACTTAATACACTTTTATTAAGTACTGTGTTAGGATTCTCCAGAGAATCAGAACCATTAGGATAGATGACAATAGATAGATTAGATAGTTAGATGGCTAATAGAGATTTATTGTGAGGCAATGGCTCATGAGATTATGGAGTCTAAGTCCCATGACTTGCCATCTCCAAGCTCAAAGCCCAGGAAAGTTGGTGTTTTTGTTCCAATCCAAGCCTAAAGTTCTGAGAATGAGAAGAGCCAATGGTGTATTTCTTGATCTGAGTCCAAAGACCCAAGAATAGGGAGCACTGATTTCTTACGGAAGGATGAATGTCCTACTTCAAAGAGAGCAAATTTGTGCTTCCTCTTTTTGTTCTATTCCAAAGGGATTGGATGATGACCACTCACACAGGTGAGAGTGATCTTTTTTTACTGAGTCTACTGATTCAAATGTTAATCTCTTCTAGAAACACCCTCACAGACATGCCCAACATGATGTTTTATCAGCTATCTGGGTTTCACTTAGCCCTGTCAAGTTGACACATATACTTAACCATCACAAGAATCTTTTCAGAAAATGTATTTTATGTGATTTTCTGCAATATTTATAATTTTTAAAAGGGCAAACGGCTGCATGTAGTACTAATAAGCACCGCTGTATTATATTCACATACTTGGAAGAAGAAGAACTTTGTTAATATTCCTCCCCAAAAAAACACATAATGAAGGTGTTATATAATGTCCTAGTGTTTTGAAGAACAGTGGATTGGATGAGAGTTTTGTCCCTCTGGAAGCCATGATCATCACTAATCACTTGTTGATAAAATACTGCATCTTGTTTGTAAAGCATAACTGAGCAGGAAAGCATCACAGCCAAGATCCATATCTCACTTTCCAGGATGACCAGGAACACTTCTCATCCTGAAACTGTGCTCAGGCTGCACCCCTGCATGTCCCATGTGTTAAACTATCAAGGGAAATATCCGATTCATCTTTTCAAATTCCTTCCATTAAACTCTTACATAAGCCGGGCTCGGTGGCTCAGCCTGTAATCCCGCGCCTTTGGAAGGCTGAGGTGAGTGGATTGCCTGAGCCTGCGGGTTCGAGACCCGCCCGGGCAGCGATACCTCACCTCTACAATAAATAAAAAAATCAGCCGGGTGTGGTAGCGCATGCCTGTAATTCCGGCTACTTGGAAGGCTGAGGCGGAAGGATCGCCGGAGCCCAGCAGGTCGAGGCTGCGGTGGCCGGGAGCGGCCACTGCACTCCAGTCTGGGTGACAGAGTGAGACTCCAACTCAAAAAAAAAAAAAAACTCTTACATAATCATGTAATACAGAAATGTCTTATTGTACTCTATTGATTATTAATAATAAATATCAATATTTGTATAATTTAGAAAACATTTTTAAAGAATGCTTTTAAACTCCTTAAAGTTTGACAACCTATCACAGTGTGGAGTGGAGTGTATATGACAATATCCCCTGCGTTGTCAAGTCTGTGTTCCTAGCATCCAACACCATGCCAAGTGCACTGCAGAGTTTTATTTACCACCCACACACAGAAGACTCATACATCTCCCACATATACCCTTCTTCTGAGTACTATCTAATAGTCCCAGATGTTTACTTTGTATTGTTCTCAACCCAACAAAACCTGCTTTTCCTTTAACTTTCCTCAGTTGGGGAATGACAAGAACAGGAGCCATTCTTGGTTCCATCCTCCCTTCAATCTCAAATCCAGTTCATCTCTGAACTCTGTTAATTTTTTCTCCTAGTATTCCTTAATTCCATTTACTTCTTCCCTTTCCAACTACCACCAAGTGCTCCAAGATATGACCATCTTTTACCTGGACCACCAAATATGCTTCCATATTGGTTTACCCACATCAACATGCACATCAAAGTTCTGGAATTACTGACAGCCAGATGACTTTTCATCACATCAGTCTCTATAGGAAGAATGAGACCTGGCATGTACTAAGGGTGGTTCCTCCTGGGAGAGCATTGCAGGAGTGAAATATAAGCATACTCGGTTCATGTACCATCTTTTTAGAACAGTAGATATGCTTCTCACATCCCTCATGTTCCATCACATTCTGCCCCAAATCCATTATTTGAGAATGCTGATGCCTAAAATTAACTGCCTGAAATCCATTTATTTGGCTTAGAATTGGTTATATTTTAAAGAATAAATTCAGGGAAAAGGGACAATTTAACTCTTTTTAATAATTTGTTCTTTAAAATCTACTTGCTAATAATTTGTTCTGCAGACTTAGAAGACCTTGATTCCAATCTGGCTTTCCCACTTTGCTATGTGACCATGGAAAGTCCTGCAATTATGCTAATTCTCGGTTTCCCCAATTAAAAAAATACCAAGATACAGAGATGATATTAGAACGTACATTTCTGAATGTTGAAAACTTTACATAAGAAAATATATTTAAAGAACTAAACAGAGTCCTTGGTATATATCCAATTAATCCCATATTAAGCAAAATGTCTGTCCAATTGACTCACTAATGTATCTCAGTCAAGAACACAGTGCCTGGCTCGCAGAAAGCACTCAGAAAAATACAAGAATAGGTTTATGGTTGTATAATTTCTAGATACTGGCTTTGCATCTAAAAATAATAATTTAAAAAGTGGACATGCTTGCAACTGTAGAGTATGTTAATGGACCAAGGAGCAGAATCCAAAAGAGGATACCACACACACCTGAAAATATCACCTAATTCTCAACATTTCTGAGGATTGCCTCCAGAAAGGTGATCAGAAAAGCAATGTCCTGTGTTTACTCTGAGCAGAATCTGTTCCTGTTATTTTCTTCTGTGCTGGACTTTCCTCTGGTTGTTTATTTGTTTTGACATAAACAGGAGGAATATTGCAAGATAAATATTGTGCCATGTAGCAAGAAGGCTGTCAAATTAAGAAGGAAGACACCTCTAAAGAATCCAGAGCCACCAACTCGGCAGCTCTGAGGAACAGGCAGCTTGATCATCACACTCCTCTTATCACTCTCGGCAAGTCTCTCTAATTTTGTCAGGTTGGTTACCTTGAGGAAACAGAAAAGGAAGACCACATCGTACATTGCAAGAAGTGACTAATATGCTTAGCATACAGTGATAACCCCCTAGGAATCTGCTAGCCACATTTTCTCAGGCAGGGGTTATGGGTCAATATTAGGGTGCTGGATTTACAAATTGGAGGATAGAGACATTAGAAGTGATTTTTTGTTACCATGACTTGAAGGAAAGACAGACACATGGGAAAATTTTTTTGCAGGGTGTTGGAATCAACAGAGTAGGATGCTTCCCTCATTAAATGGGAAACAGGAAAAAATCAGGATGAAGGAGGAAAGTACGTCTAAAGTATAGAACTGTTTTAAAACTCTAAAACAAGAAACAGTGTATCAGAATGTGGTGTGTGGGCCAACTGCATCAGTGTGTTGGTTAATTTTAAGTGTCATCTTGACTGAGTATTTTGAGATATGATCCATCTTGAGAAAAACTCTCTCCAGCTGTGAACCTGTGAAGCCATATGAGATTTTGGCTTCCAAAATACAATGGGGAGACAGGCATAGGATATAAAATGCCCATCCAAAAAGAGAAACGGAAAAGAAGGAAGGGATGGTAGGTCACAAGTGAAATCCCAGCAGGCATTATCTCCTTTCTTTCTTTCCTTGCCCTTCCCAGAAACACCATCAACATCCATATTTCTAGCACATACTTCAAAACTTCTCTCATCTCTACCCATTACCCAATTCCAACGCTACTTCTACATTTATAGTTATTTAGTGGCATCCCACTTCTCTGTTCCAAAATTTGTATTGAACTTCTCAGGCTGCTATAACAATATATTATAGACCAGAGGTCCCCAACAGGTGGCCTGTTAAGAACCGTACCACACAGCTGCAAGTGGGCAGCAGGTAGGCTAGCAAGCAAAGTTTCATCTGTATTTACAGCTACTCCTCATTATTAACCTTACCACCTGAGCTCCACCTTCGGTCTGACCAGTGGCGGCATTAAATTCTCATAGGAGTGCAAACCCTATTGTTAACTGCACATGCAAGAGATCTTTATGAGAACCTAATGCCTGATAATCTCAAGTGGAGCTGAAATGGTGATACTAGCTAGCACTGAGGAGTGACTGCAAATACATTATATTAGAATTAGCAGTGAGGTTAGACTACACACATCCTCCCCACACCCGTTCTGTGAAAAACTTGTCTTCCAGGAAATTGATCCCTGATGCCAAAAAGGTTGGAGGCCACTGCTATAGACTTTTTGTGTTATTGAGATAGAATACATTTATTTTTGACTACGAGAAAGAACATGAATTTTGAGGAACAGGAATGGATGCTGTAGACTGAATTGTGTCTTCTCAAAATTCTTAGCATGCAGCCCTAGCCTTCAATTGAACTGTATTTAAAGATGAGGCCTTTGGGAGATAATTGAACTTGAATGAAGTCTTAGGGGTGGGGCTTTAAAGCAAAAGGACAAGAAACAGGAGAGACAGCAGAGATATCTCTCTTTCCATGAACACACAGAGAAGAGGTCATGTGAGGGCACAGTGAGAAGGCAGCCATCTACAAGCCAAGAATAGAGCCTTCACAAGGGAATTGAATAGATGAGAACCTGATCTTGGACATCCCAGTCTCCAGAACTGTGAGAAATACATATCTGTGGTTTAAGCCACCTGGTTTTTAGTAGTTCATTGCAACAACTTAAACAGAAAATGACAATCAATCACAGTTTTGTTAAAATAAAATTCCTGGGTCCCATCTTAGAAATATTGCATCAGTATGTATGAGAGTCGAACCCAGGACAGGAATCTATATTCTAAAAATCTCCCCCAGTGATTCTTTTATATTCTAAACTTTTACAAAATCACTGACATAAAATACTTCTGACTTATAAAAATGAATTAAGGTCAGAAACACCATAAAACAGAGGTTATCAAATTTCCTCAGTGTATACTAACTTTATGTCCCAGAAATTTTTCATGACCAAGAAAAACAACTAAGAATTTTGCTTATTAAGTTGATTCAACCTAAAGAGTACATATATTCTAACTGCTTAGTCACTTTATGATAAAGTAATAAGAAAACCCCATTTTTTCTCATCCACGATTACTGACTAATGGAATGTGTACTTGTTGGGCACTATACAACTTTCCAACCTTGGAATCAGTATGGATACCATCACTCTCATTCCCTGTTCCACATTAATTTTCACAGGCAATTTGCTTTTTAATCACAGCAGCCAGCATGTTTTTGCTACATAAAGAAATGATGTCATTGAAAGGAATGTAGTGTAGTCTGATGTTGAAACCATGAATGAACTACCTTGAAAGTTTCACACAATGTCTGACAAATGTCAAGCATCAATATGTTTTCTCAAGTATTTAAGCCATCCCAAAAACACCCCTGTGAATTCACTAGCTCACTGGGGTGACTTGATACACAATTTGGGAAATGCTATAGACATTGAATTTTACTCAGTGATTAGCTTTACATGGCCTTTATAAAGCATCCTAAGGATATATACTCAGATGGCAATTCTTTAACTCTTTAAGCCAGCAATTAACATCATTTGGGGTGGCTCCTCAATTCATAATGACTCATTATTTTCTAGAAACAGCCACAATCCCCTGAACAATATGCCAGAGCTCTGTGCTAGATGACCTTGCAACTTGAATCATAGCTGATTGAGATCAGCTCAAGTTAGGACAATTAGATTATTGCTCTTCTGAGTTTACAAATGAAGACAGTCACAGACTGAAGGTTAATGGAGCTGGGTCAGCTATTTTTCTCATAGTCAAAATATGCAGGTATGGGCGAAGGAAACAGAGGTGTAACTGAGTATAGTTCTCTTAAAATGTATTTTAAAGGTTTTTACTCTCCCTCCTTCCCTCTCTCCCTCTCTTTCTCCTACTCTTCCTCCTCTTCCTTCTCCTCCTCTTCTTCCTCCTCCTCTTCCTTCTCCTTCTCTCTCTCTCTTCTCTCATTCTCTCTTCTCTCTTCTCTCTTCTCTCTTCTCTCTCTCTCTCTCTCTCTCTCTCTCTCTCTCTCTCTCTCTCTCTCTCTCTCTCTCTCTCCCCCTCCCTTCCCCTCTCCTTCCCCCTCCCCCAGTCAGGGACTCTATTGCCCAGGATGTAGTGCAGTGGCATGATCATAGCTCACTGGAGCCTCAACCTCCTAAACTCAGGTGATCCTTCCATTTCAGCCTCCTGAGTAGCTTGGACTACAGGCACACAACCACACTTGACTAGTTTTAATTTTTTTGTAGAAATGAGGCAACTGTTGCCTAGGCTGGTCTCAAACTCCTGGAGTCAAACAATCTTTTTGTCTCAGCCCTCCCAAGTGCTAGGACTACAAGCATGAGCCATCCTGCCCACCCCTTTTTCTCCTTCTTAATATTAAGCCTTGAAATATATTTTAGAAACTTTTTTTCTCCCTTTATCTACCAGACATTCACACTTTTTTGACCATGTGCTTTCTTAGAAATTCCAGGGGCTAATCTTGAAACAGCCTGACTGCAGAACCCTCCCACTTGTGGGAAGTCACAAGATGGTTGATCCATAAACTGACTGCAGCTAAGATACACCAAACTGCCTTCCAGGAGAACTATCACCCAAGATAAGTCATCAAGACACAACCTGTGCCGCACCCACCAGTTTTCCCATCCATGTTTCCCCTTTTAAACCCTTGCACTCAGCCTAAAAATTAGAAGTGGGTTTTTGAGGCATACGTTTTTTGGAATAAAATCACCTTCCTTTCATTACATCTTGTGCGTGTTTATTTCAGTGTACAAGCAAGGAGTAGTTGAGTGTGTGTCACTTACAAAAAGATGAAAGTAAGACAGTTAGTTACCTCTTCTGGTTTCATTTAATAAACTACTTTCAAAAGTTTCATTTTTCATTTTCATAATGTTGTCTCTGCTTGTTTAGCAGTGTTGATATATAACAGAGGAGTGCTTTTACCTATATGGCATGATTAAGATTTCACTAATTTGGAAACTAGTTATTCTGGGTATTTCTCTACCAACTATGAGATGTTGACTGTCAACTCCCCCACTAAGTTCAACAAAGAAACCTGTGAATCGAGGAAAGGAACGTTTTAAATTCACAGCAGTAAGGGAGAAAAGCACCTTGATAGATTGTAGAGACACAGATACACAGAAGGAGGAATTTAGGGAAGAATATATATATATATTATAATTAGATATATACATATATATAATATAATATAAAAACATTATAGTTTTTTTGGTTGGGGCTGAAGCGATTTAAAGTAGTTCTAACAAAAGGAAAACTGATTGGAATTTGACAAAATTTATGACCCAATAGTTTAGAATTGGTAGACATAATGAGGTAAAGATTTTGAGACAATTCTTGATAAGCAAACTGTTGTCTGGTAAGGAAGCTGTTTGACCATATGTGCAAGCTATTTGCCCAGATAATTTGGTTTGCAAGGATTTCCCAAAGCAATAATTATTTGTTAGTATATGGCTTTATTTTCCCTGGCAAGAATTTTGTGGTAAGAGACGTAAGACATGTTGACACAATAATCCTCAATCCCAAAAACTAAATTTAATAAAAAGTATTTTCCAGAATTGACTGAGGCAATAGATCTTAAGTTATGAACTGAATTGTGCTCTCCTCCCCAAATGTACTTGCCAAAGCCCTAACCTTCAATGTGACTGCATTTGGAGATAGGGACTTTAGGGAGATAATTAAAGTTAATTGAGGACTGAAGTCTGGGGCCTTAATCTAACAGGACTAGTATCCTTATAAAAAGAGGAAGACAACAGAGTGTTCTTTCTCTGCCAAGGGTATACAGAGAAAAAGTCATTTCAGAACACAGCAAGAATGTCTATACACTAGAAAGAGAGGCCTCACCAAAAACCAACTTGGGGTGCACTGATATTCAGCTTCTAGCCACCAGAAAATATATTTCTGTGGTTTAAAGCCTCCATTCTTTGGTATTGTTATGACAGCCTGAGCAGATTAATGCACTCTAAAGATCAAAGGCAGATAATGTTACTACTATGAAATAAAGAGGGAAAAGTATAAATAGAACTCAGCATGAACCCTTGTTATAATGAACACTTAGATAAAGCCTAATGAAATTGTCATTATCTGGACAGGACTACCAGGAAGGACCTGAACGAAAATATAAGGGTTTCCTTACTAAGCAAGACTACCAACTGGCTGAATTACTCATCAAAACAACAAAAAAAAAGATTGAAGATAAAGGATATAATTAATTGGTTTCAAGAATAAGAAGTATAATCTATGTTATTTTCTTGTTTGTTACATTATCTGATCAGGTATGTCTTATCAAAAACTCACCTTATCCTTATCCTAGTATGTTCACATTGCATAATATTCTTTAACCACAGATTCCACATCCACTGCATTGAGTACTGAGATATGTGGTATGAATTCTTAGTGTGGTATGAGTGGTATGAGTGTGGTACTGAGATATGTGGTATGAAATGCTTAGACATCTTCAGATGAATGAAAACTTCACGTGTACAGAGTCAAGCATTTCTGAGTATTCGCTTGGGCTTCCTGAAATGTTGTGACATCGTACATGGAAACTGCTATAATTTTGCGACTCACTTTATAATAATCCTCACCAAATGACTGGCGACTCCAAACGGCTCCCTCTCTCTGCCTCTTCTGAATACTGCATCCTGAGTAGTCAACCCATAACAACAGCAATAAAAATAAATTGACTACTCCCCCAGGCATGCATTTGTAGTAGATTCCAGTAATACAATGACAAGAGCATTCTTTAAACTCTAATGTCTTGCCTTTTTGTGCTTTTATAGGTTCTGTTATTGATTTGTTTATATTCCATTTGCTTGTTAATGGTTTAGAAATACACTGTACAGTATCTAAAACACTATTATCATACTTAACTGCTTTCTTTTTTTCTTTTATTTGTAGCAGTATCTGGGATTTCTTATGAAGAATAAAATGAGGAAACAAGTAGTTTATCTTCAGCAGTGATGAAGATAGATATTTACCAGAATATATAAATAGACAGGGAAAGTAAAATGTTGAGATAAACTAGAATTTAATCCATTGTCTCAGACAAGCTATAAAAATGTTATTAGGGATTTGCTACAGAAACAAAAGAAAACTGCTGTTTCTAATTCTTTCTTGACTTAATCATCCAAAAGTTTAATAAGCTATGTACCTAAATGTGAGATGGATTTTACAATTTTGGAATAACAGTGTGTTATAAATCTCTTTGTTTCCTCCTCTGCAATGGAAACTAGAGATCTGTCATTTTAATTGAGCTTCAGATGGACTCAAATTTTTGCATTTCTTACAAATAGATTTATTTAAAATAGTCAGGTGAAACAATCACCATACTAGCAAGGATATATTTTTATTTGCTCAAGGATTTATAATACCAAAGAACTGAAGCACATCTTATTTATCTTTTTATTCTTCACTGGTCCAACCATGATGCCTTAACCAAAGTTTGGGGAATTTAATTGAATGCTCAGAGACGACTTCCCCTCTTTGGTAAATTCTAAGATGCATGTGTTTTCATATTTTAACTTTTTTTTTTTTTGAGTCGGGATGTCATTCTGTTGCCCAGGCTGAAGAGCAGAGGCAAGATCATGGCTCACTGTCACCTTTACCTACTGGGCTCAAGTCATCATCCCGCCTCAGCCTCCCGAGTAGCTAGGACCACAGGTGTGTGCTACCACACTCAGCTATTTTTAAAATTGCTTATGGAGATGAGGTCTTGCTACATTGCCCAGACTGGTCTCTAAATCCTGGACCCAAGCAATCCTCCTGCCTCAGCCGCCCAGAGTGCTAGGATTACTGCATCCTGCCCATATTTTAACAGTTTTAAAACTGAATTATCTACATTTAATTATCATTTTTTTCACAAAGTATGTGAATAAATCAACTGTTTTATCTAACTGATAATGCTTTAGAATTGGGGAAGTATGAAATATGGAAGGATAAAAATTCACTCAGAAAGCACTCTATAATCTCAGAACTAAATTGAGCTATCTCTCCTTTACAATCCAATAAAATTAATATTTATTGAGCCTTTTCCACTGCCAGGCACTGGGCCAGATTTCTTCATGACTGGGAATTTGATTTCATTCCATTTAGTTGGAATGCTTAGGGCCTTTTGTTGTTGTCATTTTGTTTTGTTTCTTTGTTTTTGAACAAAGTGAAAAATCACTTCTAATAGGATGAATTTCTTCTCCAAAAAAGGATATTCTCTAGAATGAGTAGACACCAAGTCATTCAGTGCTAGATTTTCTCAACCCTCGATATGAGACAGTCTAACCCAAAAGTATTCACGCTGAAGCCGCAGTAACTTGGGCATGAAAAATTACACAATACAGGGTCAGATATCCCGGAGCTTGATAAATGAAGGAAGAGGGTCCATGCCTTTTAAGGACGAGTGGACTGCTTACCCAAATCTCTGAGCTCTGGGCTTCCTGACATCTTGTGCTGTCTGAAACAGCTCTAAAACAATTGGTAAAATACTCTGAAACATCTGCATTTAGTACTTAATATTTTAGTATTTACCACGCATTGCTTCTTTTCTTGATTCCACTCCCCTCACCTCGTTGCCGTCTATATTCTCTTAGGCTTATTACACTTGAATTCAAATGTTATAGGAAAAAAGGAACAGAAAAGTGGAAATATGTTCTTCTCAAAGGCATTGCCTTGATTCTCCAGCAAAGATGTATAACTACCATGATGGTGCACTTTTAGATTACCACTCCAAAATCAGGCTACTGAAGTTTGAACCCCAGCTATCCTAGTCATCAACCATGACTTTGGACAAGTTGTTCCATTATTCAGCCTCTCTGTATCTTGACGAGATAATATATACAAAGACAAAGTATTTAACATGATTTTTGACAAATGGCATTGAATCAATAAATGTGATAGCTATTTTTATAATGTTGAGTTTTAATTAATCTAATTAATCTCTTTATACTAAATGTTCATGTCAGCAAATTATAATCCAAATTACCTGAAGCTAAGGATAGCTCAACCAATGGATGAGTGATTTTCTTTAGCTGACAGCAAGGATTAAATTGTCACAAAAATATATCTGTGGAGAGATAAATAACAGCATCCAAATTAAAATTTCAATTTGTAATTTAATACAATTCTTCAAATTTATATTCAAAATTATTAGTTTACTGCATTATAATTAGACATTTTATATGTAGTTAATCTGCCTTTTATTTTGGACAGTGCCTGAAATTCCCTTGCTGCTACATCCATTTCTCTGTTCACTCTTCTTTCATTCATTCATACATAAATTAATTTATTCATGCATTCACCTGTCTATTCACATATTGCTATCTTATGCAGCTTTTCTCTCCCAAGTAATTATTTGTTTATTTCAATGTTAAACAATTATATACATTTTTCTAGTTATCTATTTGTGATATATTTAGTTTTGTCATTATCATATATTGTTTATGCAAGGTTTATATTGCAATTTTGTCTGCATACAAGGAAATTTGATTCACTTACTCATCTATGTGTCCTTAATACAATGTTCATCAAATTGAGGGTTTTAGGCCAGGCTCGGTGGCTCAGCCTGTAATCCCAGCACTTTGGGAGGCTGAGGAGAGTGAATTGCCTGAGTCTGCAAGTTCGAGACCAGCCCAGACAATTTGGCAAGACCTCATCTCTACAATAAAAAATCAAAAATTAGCTGGGCATGTTAGCATGTGCCTGTAGTTCCAGCTACTTGGAAGGCTGAGGTGAAAGAATCACTGGGGCCCAGCAGCAGGTCGACGCTGGGGTGGCTGTGAGTGTGCCACTGCACCCCAGCCTGGGTGATGGAGTGAGACTCCAACTAAAAAAAAAAAAAAAAAAAAAAGTGAGGTGCCTTAACTTCAGTGTGACTAAAGAGAATGATTTTTCAGGAGTTTTCCTCCTACCAATTCTTGTTACCTATTAAGCCCTTTTTGCCTCTCTGCATAAAGGAGATTTTTGAAGAAATCTTGATGCCAGGTAACTTGAGTTTTCAAGAAGTCCTATTCAGATATGGATAACCTCTCTTTGGATTATAATATGATCTTTTTGAGACTATAACACAAAATGTTAAAAGGTAATACATTTGGCTCAGTATTAGCAAGATTGTCTTGAAGTGTTGAATTGTACTAGAATGAACTTTTTAAGTGACAAAGCTCCTCCTAATAAATAGATTTAAGCAGATACTGAAATATTATTCATCAGAAGTACTGCAAGTGAATTTGAGAGAATGATTGAACTAGTTAACAGTTGTAGTTAAGGTACATTCTGACTCAGATATTTTTGTTGTTGTTTCAATTATTCTCATGTATGGAAAATTACTGGGTAGAGAATCTGATAAGAACAAGATCTGAACATTAGACATGTATTCGTTTGTAGTCAGAGAGGGGAAGAAGAAAATATTTTAGGTTGGGGGCATGTCCATGACACTTGCTCAAGCTGCGATTCAAGTGGCAGGTAAGAGAGATGACAACTCCTGACCACTGGCAGCATGGCTCATAGTAGAGGGTGCTAATGATGTGCTCCCTTTCTACTGCACTTTGCTGCAGTAAGTAATCAACAAGCATGCCAAGCTAGGAAATTTACAAAATACTTCTTTAGGGTTTATCACATTCCTGAAGCATAAACCATGGTGAAACAACAGAAGTGAAACATCTTAACATGAAACTGAATGAACCTATTTTGTTCTTTAAAGAGAAATATTGGGGTTTTTTTAATGTCCACGAAATAAATAGTTTCATTTTTCCTTTCCTGAGTAAAATGTATTCTGAGGTTGTCTTGCATCCTATCATCATTCCTTCAGGAAAAATTTGATCATTCATTTGGACAGCATTCATTGATACTTCACCATGTGCCAAGCACATATCTAGATGCTGGGGATAAAAAAGATAAATTAGATATGGCTTCTGGTTTCCGGAACCAGCCTCTCAGACTTACAAAAGAGTTAGTCATGTACCAAAAAAAAAAAAGATTAGCAATCTGGCATGATAAGTGCTGTAATTGAACCACAGAGAAAAATGGAACATATAAGAAATCAATTATTTACTAACTCACAATTTCCCAAGAAAAATGTTACTTTAAATAGATATTTAAATTACCTGACTTCCTGAAGAATTTCTAGAGTCCTGGGAATATAGACTCATCTTACATTGTTGGAAGGAACTCTAACTGTTTACTGTTACAATGCTTTTTATGCTTTTTTTAATAGAAGCACCTTACAATTAGGATAATGTCTTCATTAAAATAAAAAATATGCAAGCTGAAGTTAAGTTTATTTTCTGTAATACTTTATAGTTATTTGTTATAATTTTTCCAGGTATAAGAAATGAAACTAATGATTCTTGGCTGGGCTCAGTGGCTCAGCCTGTAATCCCAGCACTTTGGGAAGTCTAGACAAGTGGATTGCCTGAGCCCGTGAGTTTGAGACCAGCCTGAGCAACTTGATGAGACCTCATCTCTATAATAAATTCAGAATTAGCTGGGCGAGGTAGCATGCACTTGTTTTTCTGGCTACTTGGAAGACTGAGGCAGAAGGATCGCCGGGACTCAGCAGGTCGACGTTGGGGTGTCTGTGATTGTTCCACTGCACTCTAGCCTGGGCGACAGAGTGAGACTCCAACTCAAAAAAAAGAAAGAAAGAAAGAAATGAAACTAGTGATTCTTCAGCATTCTCCACTAGATATATTTTCTCTAATAACTCACTAAAAATAATATACAAGTATTTTCAAATGGAAGTTACTTCTCCAAAATCCAGGCTCTGTAATTTGAAAATTTCTAAAATCGAGGATAGTGAGAAACAAGAAGACAGTTTAAATGTAAAGGTTAACATCAGTTAAGGATATTTTTTAAAACCCATAGATTCAGTAATTTTAAAAGAGACACTATCATTTATTAACATTAGTAAAACGAATTAGGAATTGACATCTTAAATATCCAAACTCTGGGTACATAAACTTAGATTTAACTAATAAAATATTGCTTGGGTTTTTAATAAAGAGTAACTCTGAAATTTAAAAATTCAAACTTATCCTATGACAGTTGTCAACTGATTAGAATTCTGATATTAAAGGTTTGAAGACCCATTTATCTTCTGGTGGATTTGAGGATGAAAATGTTCTGACTGGTATAGATGCTTCTGTGACTTCTTTGAGTCCTTGCAACTTAAGGTAAACACCAGAATGTTTTATGCAATTACAAACAAAAGAAAACATTATTAAAGATATACCCTAAAACCTCATGTAGTTGAAATTTTGTCCAACATTAAATAATTGGTGCATTATTTAGATTAATTAGCAAGAAGATCACAGTAGTCAATAGATAACTGAAAGATGCCATCTGTTCCCTTTTCCAATTTTGTCTATGAGCTTTGCATTGGTGTACCAGAACATGGGAGAATTAATTAGGCAGCAAATGAAATTTTCTGACAGATGGCACCCATTTGCTTCTTGCAAATACATACCAGCAGATTTGTGTGCTTTCCCTTTCATCTTGCTTGCCTCCTAGAACGTTTTGAAGAACCACTGGAGTCTGACCATCAGTTGCCTAATTGAAAAAAGTATAAACATGTAGAAAAATAATGTAGAACTTGATGGAGTAGGCAGCTTAGACTAGGAAAAACTTCAGAGCAGTAGGGAAATTCTATTTTAGCATTTGTTGATACCTGCTGCAGCCTTTGCAAAGCAACACCTGCAGTACCCTACATACCCAGGTTCAGGAATGTGAATTCCTTCCAAAGGACAGCACAAAACTCTGACATCAACCATAACTACTCTATGCCAGTGACAGAACCCCGCTTCAAAAGAAAGAGGGTGACTGGGAATAATATTATAATAACTCAATAAAGACTGGAAATCTCACTTTCAGAGTTTAAATCAAGCTGTCATTAATTCCAAGATTGTTGTTTTCCTTTTTTATTGTTGAATGGTTTTTAGTGTAAAGTAAAAATTCTTGCTCTAGTCTCTTTGCATATCAACACAGAGTTCTGTTTTGTTTTGTAAAAGCTGTCCTCTAAAAGTTGTGTTGACATAGTTTACATAATACATTTTTAAATGTAGCTCTAGATATTTGTGAGTCACTAAAGGAAATAATGCAGCAAGGTTTCTGGGCTCGGTTTTATAAGCTTCATCTTCAGAGGGAGAAGCCCTGGTATAAAGAAAAATGTATTGTTCCAACAGTTACTCCACAGGAAGGGCACTGTCGCTTAAACATCTTTCTTTTCCTCAGTCTTCTAGAAATAGTTCTCTAACCTCTCTTGCTCAATTTCAAGTCATTCTTAACCTAGTAAAATCAGGCTTTTATCCACATCACGCTATGGAAATCACTTTTTCAAAAGTCATGACTAACATCTTAATTTTTTAAATGTCATAGTTTCCTCTTTAGCATTTTGACATGATCCACTAACTCCTCATCTAACTTTAAAACACTACTATCTTCGAGTGTGTTTCTTATCGACCCAACTGGTGTTTCTACATTTCTATTTGTCTCAGTTTTTTCCACAGTCCCTTTAATGTGTACACTTCTTAGGAATTTTTGCACATTCCCTAGGTGAGGCAGAATTTTAAATGTGTCCCTCAAAGATTCTTGTCTCCTGGTTATTTAATCAAACTTTAGTCTAAGTACTACTGTGAAGGGACTTCAGAGATGTAATTAAGGTCATTAATCATCTGACTTTAAAATAGAAGGATTATCCTAGATTATCTGGGTGAGCCCCATGTAATCACACAAGCCCTTAAAAGCAAGAAGGTTTTAAGGGGGAAGATTCACTTGGAGATGTGGTAAAAGAACATACAGAGGAGATGCCACAGCAGTAAAGGAAGTCAGAAAAATTTCAAGCAGCAGGAGGATTCAATGTACCATGCTTACTTTGAGATATAGGAGGTCATGTGCCAGGATTGGAGAGAGAGCTTCAGAAACTAGAGCATCTCTTGGCTAAAAGACAGGTAAAAAAAGGTTGGGGAGGTGGAGAGTCATACATCTACAAGAAACTTGATTCTGCCAACAGCTTGAATAAATTGGTAAATGGATTATTACTACAATCTCTCTCTCAATAAGAGCCCAGACAGCAAACACCTTGATTTTTTTTCTTGTGCAACACACAACCAATCAAGATAGCCCAGACTTCTGACCTTCATATCTGAAAGGTAATAAATTTGTGTTGCCTTGAACCAGTAAGTTTGTGGTAACTTCTTATGGCAGCTGTTGAAAGAGGATACATTCCTCTGGACTGAGACATGTACTTCATGACTTTGTTTACTTAGGTCAATGATCCCACGTTCACATGCCTATCCACTCTGCTCTGGTGAGCACCAGAAGCTTGAATGTTAAAATGTCCTCAGATGCCTCAAACTCATGGGGCTTAAAATAACAAGTCATTTTCCCTCCGTAATCTATTTCTCATTTGGTATTTCCTATCTAGATCAATGTGTCACCATTTACCTGTTTGTGAGCCATTCTCTGTCCAATCATCTCCCTCACAACTCTTATTCAACTGGTCATCATTCATCCATCACAGAGCATCTATTAGGTGCTGGGGTTACACAAAGTCAAGAAAGTTGCTTTAATGGAGATTTTGCTCTAATAAAGAATAAAGTCATGAAAATAGATAAAAATAATTTCAGAATATTATAATTATTGCAGATAATTTATTTTTAAATTGTACGGTGGACAGTAACTGAAGAAGAAACCTTTTGGGGGTCAAAAAGAATTCTCTTCAGAAATGACATTTGAACTACAACTTCAAAAATAAGGATGAACCAATAATTCAAAAATAAGGAAAAAACATATTTCAGGCAGAGGAAGATGAACATTCAAAAACCTTAAAGCTGGAAGAGTTTGGCAAGCTTAAAGAAGAAATAAACCTGTATGTTTGGAGAGTAGAAGGCAAGACAAGTTGTAAGGCATGAAACAACAGGACAATGGTGATATAAACAAGATGTAAAGCATGCACTTCTATGTAGGTCACAGTAATGAGTGAAACCGATTTCCATGAACTAAGTAGGAAGCTATTAAATATTTGTAACAGAGGAGTACATTATTCTGATCTGCCTTTTCAGAAATGTGAAGAATGGACAAGAAAAGATAAAAGAGGACAGGGGCAAGTCTAAATACCATTAACATGTATTCATCCAACAAGTATTTTTGGAGGGCCTATTATTAATATATTCCAGTCACTTTTTCCAAACTGGTTTGGACTAGAATGCTGATAGTAGAACTAGAGGGGACTGGAAAGATACAAAATATATTTTGAAGCTGGGACAGTCAGAATTGGAGGATGTGTTACAGTGAAAAGATATGAAGGAAAGACAGGAATCAGTGACTTCTGGGTTCTTGGCTTGAGCGAAAAGATAGATGTTGCCATTATTCTACATGGAATAAGAGGAGGATTAGGCCTGAGACTGGAGCAAGGAATCAAAGACTCTGTTTTGAACATGACAATTGTGAGAAGGATATTCCTCTCCCAAGTTCAAGTTTAGTTATCTAACCCCTCAGGCATGGGACCTGGCAGTGGTCTTGCAACTGGAAGCAAGAGAACAAGCGATAGATTCTGAGGGACGATGTCCAACTCATCTAAGCTTCCTTAATCACCTACCTCAGAGTATTCAAGGTTATTACAACTTTGATTTGGTCAGCACTTGGCGTCCCTTCCTTCTTATGTTATACTTCCAAGGTCTTCAGCCTTCTTGGCTCAGGTGTTGCCTAGTCATTGCCAAAATCCTTTCCCTGGAGCTGTGACCTGCCTTCTTCCAACTGAGTCAGCTACCATCTAAACCTTTCGGATGTTGTCTCTTGTGTCCAGGCTTACTGCGAGGGACATGAAAAGCTGAAGTAGATTATGAAAGTGATACCACTCACCATATTCCTAAAAGATTTTTAAACGGCTTAAAAATCATCAACATATTGCCATTTTCTCCTCCTTTCGCTCCTCCTCTTCCACTTCTACTTGTGAAGTTGTAATTATTATGACAGGATATAATAGATTGTAAACAATGCTCACATTATTTGCTATTTCATGAACTACTTTTTCTGAGATTAGCATCAAAAACAAAAGTCTTTAATGATGCCACTACAAAAGGAATATATCTTTTATAATTCCCTAATACTATTCACTACTCAATATCACTTACTTTCCCTCAAATGAACCTAAGCCAAATCATGTTTTGAATATTATTCTGCAATATCATTGCTAAAATACGATGCACTAAAAAGAAAAAAAACTAAAATTCTTAAAGTAATGTTTTAAGGTATTATAGATAGTAACGTGTACTATTTAATTAAGACCATTGACCAATTGATTATCCAACATATTTTTTCCTTTCTGTCTAATGATTGGTCAATATTTTTTTCTTATTTTATTGTCAACTTGTCTTATCAATTAACCTATGTATTTGGAGTTTTAAGAATACCTTCATTAATCCCAGTTAGTGATTGTAAACTGTATCATGTGTAAATCTACTTGGGAAATTCTCACAATTCAATAATTCATTGGGGCAATTTATAAAGAGAACATATGCTATAAAAATTTTAAGAAATTAGTATTTAGTAAGTTACAGAAATATTTTTCAGGGAAAGTAAAGATTTTCTGAGTGTAATATTTTAAAATAGCTGCTTTATAAGGAGCCACATACAGAATACTGAGTAATATAGTATTAAAAATAGTTGCATTTTTTGCATGTTATATGTAGTGCAGAAAAGTATATGATTGGCATGTATAATACTATAATACCATTAAAACATGTTCACTAAGATGTCCTCTTTGCCATCTGGAATCAACTTTTAGACACTTTTATCTCTATGGGTAAGGAGAAAAAAAATCACACTAAGATATCATTAAACTTGAATTATTGCCAAAATAATGTCTGATGTTGTAAACTGATTACTTTAAAATACCACTCTGTCTCTCTCAGTCTCTCTCTCTTGCTCTCTCTCTCTCGCTCTCTCTCTCTCTCTGTTTATTCTCTCAACTGAAAATGTTCACATGTAGCCAAATTGTGCTCTTCAAGTTTAAGAACATATAACTATTTAAACAATTTCAATACATTAGTTTTGGAGTTACAATCTTACACCTAGAAAAATAATATTAATTTGCTCTTTACCACCACACTAAACAAAAGTAGAAATGACCCTGATAATTCTACTTCTGACATTTTACTTATAATAGCATTTTAAAAACCCATTCATTTATATGCATGTTTTATATGCCAATTGAAATAACCACCCAACAATGCAGTGAATGACCGCATTTAAACACAAATGAATAGATCACAGATTAAAATATACTTCCTGAACCCACTAATAATTCTTTCAAAACTACATTAGTCAAAGAAAAAGCATGCAACTGTTTAAATGGATATTCTTATCTCTTTCTCCATGATGGTAGGGTCTGTGGTTTTCTTATTTACATTATTTGCTTATTTATATTATATTGATATTATGTGCTTATTTGCATTAAGCCAGAGCCTGATATCTAATAAGAGTTCAGTAAATATTTGTTGCATGAATTATGACTAAATCAGTGAAAATAAATTATTATGTGCAGATCAGTTTATTAATGCATTAGCTGTATTGAGATAATATGAATTTTTGACCATGGCCTTCTTCACTCGACCATAATGAGCACGTTTGTTTTTCTTTATATTCTCAGTGTTCTGCTAGTAGAACATAGTCAATAATCATTTGTTAAATGAATAGTGATTTTCAACAAACATAGTTTACAAAATAATGACAAGCATATATTATGGTCCTAATGGTCTATATTGCTAGTTTAATAGATGGACCCATAGGTCAGTATGTAAACTGGTTTGTTCCCTGATTCTTTTGCAAAATGAGTAAATTGATATCAAGTAAGAAAATTTACTTGCTTGAATAGGAATTATTGTGATTCTGAAAATAATAAGAAAAATTTACTATATTATGCCATTGTGTATCATCAAAAAAGAACATAACTATTGTGTATCTATATCTCTGTAGTATTCTAACCTTTTTGAGGAGAGATGTTACCTCATTCATCTGTGAAACTCTGGCTCAAAGTTTAGTGTACACCATGTATTTTACAAATAAATTTTAGAGAAGTAGAGAAGTAACTTGGAGGAAGAATTTTCTTGGGTAGCTGAATTGATGAAATGCAATATTATATGTTCCTTAATTGCAAAGGTGAGACTTGCTTGATATAAAAGCAAAACTGGTACATGGATGTGTAAATTGCTTTAAACATTCTGGTTTAATCTACCTGTATCAATCAAAAGTCTTAACATTCCATACACTTCTTGAAATATTAACTTTACTTAGATAATATTAACTTTGGGACAATAATGATGGCAAATAAATTTAGCTGCAGATGTTTTCTGATAGCATTATGATAATAAATAACTGTAAACAACTGTACAGTAGCCAGCATTATGTCATGGTTACAAAAAACTAAGATAACCCACATAATAAAACAAAAACTTCAATGCATTTTGTGTTATAAATGCATATATATTGCCACTGCTATATGTTTATGAAACACTGTTTAATGTAAGAAGGCCACACACACACATACACACACACACTGCTTATAGCATAATCTTGTCTCTATTAATGTATAGCAATACAAATACCTATAAGAACATATGTAAAACTATTAAAGAGTATTTGTCTCTGGCTGATTTTCTGTACTTTAACAAATTTCTACATTAGTATGTCTTATGTAATTAAATATGATTATTTTATTATAAAATATTGCATATTCTTTGAGTGAATTAGGTATTGAAAAGCACATTAAAGAACTCCATAATGTAATTACTCAGAGAAAAACACCATAACATTTCACACATGTCCCTCCACTCTTTCTGTTGTTAAATATATATTTTAACATAACTGAAATCATACTGTGTCTTGCATGATATCCACTTTGTAAACACTATAACTTGGACAATGTCCCAGAGTGTTTTTTTCTTTTTTACAACATGATTTTTACTGAAAGTATAGTATTTTATCACATCATTTCATAAATTTTGGAGCAATACTCTAGGTTTAGAGGTTTAGATTGCTTCTAGGTTTCTACCATCATAAATAATATTAAAATGGGTCTTCTTATAGATACTTTGTTGATGCTTTCTCAAAATAAGTGTCCAGAAGAGGTTTTGCCAGTTTAAAGAATCAACACATTTTAAAGCCCTTTATATATATGACCAAATCACCCAACATATGTTTTCAATGCACACGAAGAGAGCAGGAGAATGCCTGAAGCTTTGCATAAAGAAATACCACTTCCACAAAATTATTTCTATAGAAATAACAATTCGTTTGATTTAAAAGAGTATATGGAGCCGGGCTCTGTGGCTCAGCCTGTAATCCCGCGCCTTTGGGAGGCTGAGGTGAGTGGATTGCCTGAGCCCGCGGGTTCGAGACCCGCCTGGGCAGCGAGACCTCATCTCTACAATAAATCAAAAAATCAGCCGGGCGTGGTAGTGCATGCCTGTAATTCCAGCTACTTGGAAGGCTGAGGTGGAAGGATCGCCGGAGCCCAGCAGGTCGAGGCTGCGGTGGCCGGGAGCGGCCACTGCACTCCAGTCTGGGCGACAGAGTGAGACTCCAACTCAAAAAAAAAAAGAGTATATGAAATTAGCGAGACTTCTACTCATTTCATACGTCTGTAATCATTGCCAAAATTTTAAGTATTTATCTAGTAGTTCTATGTAATGTACGTATATGTTTACACAAACATATATGAATGTGTGTACACATACTCATAATAGCATATGTATACATCTGTAGTCTTTTTACCAAAGAAGAAGCATGTCAGATCCTATTCTGACTTTGTCTCAATAATATGTGTTGTCTGTATTTCTACATCACCAACAACATAGAGATCTGCTTCATTTTTGTTAAAGACTTTTGAATATCACATAGTATTTTTTTATGTTTTTATGATACAGAGTATTTTATGATATGAATGCACATAATTTAAGTTTTTTATTTATGAGCATTCAAGACGCTTCTAGAAAACATCATTTATATAAATTTTATAATATGATTCGTAAAGGAGGAGCATGATAAACTTACATGACTTGGCAGTAGAATGTATCTGTCTTGTTGGTCATTTGCCTTATTTTGCATGTATGTGCAAATTACCTGTTCGTGTATATAACAGTTTTCATTAGGTTATTAATTTTTTTCTTGATTGTTATTAATTTCCCCCATATTTAAAATAACATTATGTAATGTAAATAAAATACAGGGTCATTTACCTTTTTATTTTTATTTTAATATATATTCTGAATTTTTAGTCTGCCAATGATATAAATCTTTTTCAGTGAAATAGTTGCCATTTATATTGTGCTTATAAAGATCTTTTCTACCTAAAAGCTTACATAGCCATCTATATATTTTTGATGTTCTATCATAAATGATCTAAAAAATTAATTTACTTTTACTGTAAAGCTGCTTTTCTAGGCTTCCATATCCTGACAGCATTAGCTTGAATATTCTAGTGGAACATCAACTAAAATAAATGGTAGATTTCAACCTGTAATAGAGGCCACAGAAATAGTGTAATTTCTCTCTGTGCATTGAGAAGAATTGCTCTAAACTGTTCTTCATTGCTGATGCTAAAAATAAAAGTGGATATAGTCATTGAGAGGGTCATGTAATTTGTAATGGGGTAGCCTATAGTCATGTCCAAATGCCAGCTAAAGTAATTACATTCTGCTTATAAGTCGTAGCACCATAATTTCAATTAGAATAACATCAAATGGACTGATACAAACCTAAGGGTTTGAAATTCACTCAGGTCACTAGAAGATAAATGAGACATGTGACTCTGGATGTACCCAGAGGTAAAATTAATTTTTAGGCAGTTTCTTATGACCAAGACTCAATGGCCTATTTCCAAAATAGACAGGTATGTGTCAGAAAGAAAGTGGTGACAAGGTGGAATAGAAGTGGTAGACTATAAAAAATATAATAGCAAGACTTAGGTCTTTTCCATGGCAAATGATGGAATACTGATAACGATCCATGAGTAAGTACTGTTATTATTCTTGCAATGTAGATGAAGAAAAAATTAAGCATTTGTAAAGATTAAATGGTCACCCAAATCACATAGTTATTGAGGGGGCGAGGTGGCATGTGATCCCAGGCATTTTGGCTCCATTGTCTGTCACTTTTCCCTGAGTTACACTGTCTCTAAAGTCCTACTTTTCTTCATCCTTCAGAATAGAATCCTCATGAAGAAGTGTTTCACAGTTGGTCCACAATTTTCCGATCAACTCCGTGTTTGCTGTATCCCCATTCAATAATTACGTGAGTTATAAAGTGCATAAATCAATGCTTGGCATATGACAAGCAGCATCTAAATTTTAGTAATGAATAAAATAAGTTCAGGTTTTTATTTGGTTGGTTTTTTTTTTTTTTTGAGTTGGAGTCTCACTGTCGCCCAGAATGGAGTGCAGTGACCGCTCCCAGCCACCGCAGTCCCCGACCAGTTGAGCTCCGGTGATCCTTCCGCCTCAGCCTTCTGAGTAGCCGGAATGACAGGCATGGGCTACCATGCCCGGCTGATTTTTTTATTTATTGTAGAGATGAGGTCTCGCTGCCCAGGCGGGTCTCGAACCCACAGGCTCAGGCAATCCACTCACCTCAGCCTCCCAAAGGCACGGGATTACAGGCTGAGCAACCGAGCCCGGCTTACGTTCAGTTTTTATTTGCTGGATGTGTATCACATTGCTGGCTCTCTGTCAGGTATTGGAAACAAAGTTGAGTAAAGGAAACATATAAATGGTATTATCCACCAAGTAAGAAAATCAAGGCTCGGTGATATTGTGTAATTTGCCCATGTGATGCAGTTTAAAAGTGGCAGAGACATTGTTGCAATGAAAGTCAGTCTCATGTCATTCACATGACAATCTATCCTTCTTCCACCATCCAATGTAGGCTCAATACAAACTGCATAAACTCACTGGAAAATAGTTTTACCCTAGATGTTTATCTGTATTCTCTAGATATCTACGCCTGTCCTTTTCATATTGGTGTGGTAAGGCTGCTTTAGTTCAAACTCCTGCTCTTCCTTTTATTGGCTTTATATCTGAGGGTAAATCATGTGTATAGACCAGCTTTCTCACTCATGCCAAGAACTGTAGAACATATATCATTGAGTTCTTGTGAGGATTAAGTGAAGTAAATTATGTAGAGGTCTTTGTAGGACATGAGGCATGTAATAAGCATTCATGAAATGTTAACTATGACCAATATTGTTAAGAATTGAACAAAGAGCCGGGCTCGGTGGCTCAGCCTGTAATCCCGCCCCTTTGGAAGCTGAGGTGAGTGGATTGCCTGAGCCGGCGGGTTCGAGACCCGCCTGGGCAGCAAGACTTCGTCTCTACAATAAATAAATAAAAAATCAGCTGGGCATGGTAGCGCATGCCTGTAATTCCGGCTACTTGGAAAGCTGAGGCGGAAGGATCCCCGGAGCCCAGCAGGTCGAGGCTGCGGTGGCCGGAAGTGTGGCCACTGCGCTCCAGTCTGGGTGACAGAGTGAGACTCCAACTCAAAAAAAAAAAAAAAAAAAAAAGAATTGAACAATGTATGTAAGGCAATTAATTCAATACCTGGTACGAAATTATTAGCTATTGCTTTTATAGTTAATATTTTATTAACTACATTATTAGCTTATATTGTCATATTATTTTCGTATTATTATATTCCTAATATAATTATTAATAATTAAAATATATAAAATACATTAATGTTGCACCTCTTCCACAAGTGTTTCAAAAAATGTTTATATTTAATAAGGTTTTCAGGTATACAATAATTTCATACACATTGTAGAAAACTGAATATGTTTCTAAAAATATATACTCTAAGAATTTCAATACCTTGTCTGTGAAAAGAACAACGCTATGCTGCTATAAAAATCTTTGATACTATTTTCCAATATAGTAGTAACTTTGGATGTCTGTGTACATCTAGTTAAATTACGTTGCAACTAATGTCATTTATTCAAGTACCCAGCTGGAATCAGCACAAACTACCATGCCAAATCACTGACTTTATTGTCTAAAATGCAAATGTAACAATACATATTATTTTTTTCATTTAAAAAAATTGTTCGACACCTGCTGTGCCATATGCTAACTGCTGAGGATCAAATGTCAGGTTGGTCCTGACTTCCAGGGGCTTACAGTTTAGCAATGGGGCACTGTGTGCTATGTGTAAACATACCTGAGGGTCCAAATTAAATTGAGGGGCTGAGTTGAAGGAGTGGAGTATGAATAAAGACAATTTTCTGAATAAACTGAGCTTAAAGTTTGCACATGTGTTGACCACATGAGGAAGATAGCAGCAGAAAAAACTCACAAGTTGTGCTTACTTATGAAGAAAATATATATGTGGCTATCAAAAATTACAGATACTTTTTTAAAAAGCACACTATAGTCCTAAACTTATAAACTAGTGCAATATATAATCAAACTCAACTTTTATGTTGTTAAAAGTATAATTGAGAAAGTAAATATACTATTTGCTGAAGAAGAAGTTGCAGAGAATTATGCCTAGATGAGTTAAAATGATTCATGGAGGTAAATATCTTTTTAAAAAATTAGAAGAGAAGCAGAGTCACTTCTTTTTGTTGGCTTGTTTTAGAGAGAGTAGAGAAGACGCTACCACAAGAAATTGAGAAGTTGATTAAGATATCGTGTTTGAAAAAATTAGCCGGGCATGGTAGCACATGCCTGTAGTTCAGGCTACTTGGAAAGCTGAGGCAGAAGGATCGCTTAAGCCCAGGAGCTGGAGGCTGCAGTGGCCGTGAACGTGCCACTGCACTCCAGCCTGGGCGACAGAGTGAGACTCTAACTCAAAAAAAAAAAAAAATATATATCATGTTTGTCCTTCTGGAATCTCTGTCCTGTTCCATTGGTCTATGTGCCTTTTCCTGTACCAATACCAGGCTGTCTTGGCTACTGAAATAAAGGTTAAACTTTGGAAGTGTGATATGTCTCACTTTGTTCTTTTTGCTGAGGATGTTTTGGCTATTCTTGCTTTTTGTTTCCATATAAATTTTGGTCTCGTTTTTTCCAGGTCTGTGAGAAATGATATTGATCATTTAATAGGTGTTGCATTGAATCTGTAGTTTGCCTTTGGTAGGATGGAAATTTTGACAATGTTGATTCTTCCAATCCACAAGCATGGGATGTTTTCCCACTTGTTTGTGCCGTCCTTGATTTCTTTGAGGAGCGTTTTGTAGTTCTCATTGCAAAAGTTTTTCACTTCCTGGCTAAGTTGATCCCAGTGTATTTCATTATTTTTGTGGCTATTGTGAATGGAATTATACTTTTTATTTGGTTCTCTACCTCCTTGTTGCTTGTATACAGGAATGCAATTATCTTTTGCACATTGATTTTATAGCCCCAGACTTTATTAGCAGGAGAAGGCTTTTGAAGGACTCCCCAGGGTTCTCAGGTATAGAAAAAGGGGTAGCTTGACTTCCTCTTTTCCTATGCAGATACTCCTGTTTTCCTTCTCTTGCTTGATTTACTCTGGCTAGAACTTCCAGCAGTATGTTTAATAGGAGGGGCTAATGTTTTGGGATTCCTTGTTTTGTTCCAGTTCTTAAAGGGGAATGCTTCTAGTTTCTGCCCATTGAGCAAAATTTTGGCTATAGGTTTACCATAAATGGCTCTTACAGTTTTGTGGAATGTTTCATCTATGCCTAGGTATCAAGAAGGGATGACAGATTTTGTCAAATCATCTTCCACAAAGCCATTGATATAATCATTGGAGAAAGGATACCATATTTAGCAAATGGTGCTGGGCAAACTGGCTAACCACATGCAGAATAATGAAACTGAACCCCTACCTATCACCATATACAAAAATCAACTCAAAATGGATCAAAGACCTAAATGTAAGAATCCTGGAAGAAAATGTAAGAAACACCCTTATGCACATCAGAGTAGGCAAAAAATTCTTGACCAATTCCCCAATAGCAAATGCCATAAAAGGTAAGATAGACAAGTGGAACTTCATTAAACTGAAAACCTTTTGCATAGCAAAAGACCTATCAAGAGACTAAAGATACAACCCACAAAATGGGGGGAAAAATTGGCAAATTATGCACCTGACAAAGGCCTAACATCCAAGAGCTACAAGAAACTCAAATGAAGTGAAAGAAAAAAATAATAATCCCATTAAAAAATAGGTAAAGAGCATGGACAGGCACTTCTCAAAAGATGACATACAACTAGCCAACAGACTATGAAAAGATGCTCAGCCTCACTAATCATTAGAGAAAAACAAATCAAAACTACAGTGAGATACCACCTAACTCCAGTAAGGATGGCTATCATTAATAGATCAAAAAACAGCAGATGCTTGTGTGGGTGCAGAGAAAAGAGAACATTTCTACATTGTTGGTGGGAATGCAAGCTAGTTCAACCTCTATGGAAAATATTGTGGCAGTTCCTAAAAAACTAAAAATTGATCTTTCATATGATCCATCAATCCCTCTCCTGGGAATATGCTGGGAGGAATGGAAATCTCTCTACAAAAAAGACACCTGTACATGCATGTTTATTGCAGCACCATTCACAACAGCAAAAATATGGAACCAACCCTACAGTCCATCGAAAGTGCACTGGATAAAGAAAATGTGGTACATATGCACGATTGCAGTATTACATAGCCATAAAGAGCAAAATCATGAACTTTGCGGCAAATTGGATGGAACTGGAGAACATCACAGAATAGTGAACTATCGCAGAAACAAGGAACTGAATATTGCATGTTCTCTCTCATAAGTAGACCCTGAACAGTAGTCACATTAGCACAGGGTGGAATCAGCAGTCACTGAGCACTGCTAGGAGAGGGAATGAGGGAGGGAGGGAGAAAGGAAGGGAAGGAGGGAGGGAGGGAAGAGGTTGGGGGACATGTGACAACACAAAAGGTATCTACCTGGTCCACTATCAAGGGGAGTGAGGGTCATTTAGAAACCCAAACTTCACCTGTATGCAGTCTACTTATGTTGTTAATCCTCACTTATACCCCAAATCTCTAAAATAAAAAATAAATAAATAAAATAAAATATGCTGCAAAAAAAAAAGTTGGCAGCAACAGAAGACACACAATAATTGCAGAAGCAATTCACAACTTCAACCTAAAAGAAAATGCTTTCACCTTCTATTTAGCTAAAACATCTATTAGAGTTGGAAGAGGCTGGAAGCTACCAGGTTCTTGCCTCTGACTCTCAGCATGTAGCTTAAGTTGGAGAGTAAAGACTTTGGAGAAGTCGGGTTCATTAACAGAATTCGTTATAGCAGGGACACTCCTTTAAATGTTGAGTATCCTGCTCAGTAGTTTTAGAATCTTTGAAGTCAACCAGCAGAAGAAGCTGTGTTAAGGCATTTGAGGCCAGATAAGATGCTTCAGAACAAGCATCTGTGCTATCTCGATATTTTTTTCATTTATCTATTCATGTCTTGAGTCACAAATACTCATCAAGGTCCTATCGTCTGTCAAGTGCTCTTACAGGTCCTCTCAACACAAAATTGAGAAAGGCTTCGCTTCTGATGCAGAGTTGAGTGCTACAATGATAGAAAAGCAATTGCATTATAGCAGAAAGATAAAACATATTTCACAGATAGGAAAATCCAAAACTATTTGGGGGTATTTTTCTTCTTTCGTAACTTTATGAGAGAAGTGAAGGAAAAAGAGAAAGTTGACAACTGTTGTTTTCGGAGCTTTTATCCATTAATACAACTAGCTAAATATGAACCTCAAACACGTAAGGGTTGGGGAGGGAGGACCCACACTACATCTGTAGAGAGAGAAAAAAATATGGAAGTTATAGCATGTCTGTATGCAAAAAATTGGAGAGTGAATAGAGTTAAGAACGCGTTAAGTGCAGACATGAAGACAATTGTAAGAAAATTATGTCTTACTTTAAGAAAGGTATGTCTAAAGAGAGATAGGGCAATATAGGAAGGTTCCACTGCTTTGTGGCCATCTTATGTCAGTTTGCATATTAAATAGGAGAAAAGGATTAGAAAATAGAGCAAGTTTCCTAACCAACCCCTGCAATTTTAGCTTTATAAATGTTCTCATTTCCTGTCACATTGGTAAAAGGAACTACCCTTCAAAATACAGTTGGGAAGTTCTGAGCAGGGGGATGAGTGTGGAGCGGTTCAAAAAGCCTTCCCAGAAATTCTCATAGAAGTGAGTGACAGATCAGAGCAGACTCACATTTATAAACTTTGCTTGCTTGGGTTTCATTGTAACACTTCATTTGAATAAACAGCCTCACAACCAAAGATCTACAAATTAAAAAATTTAACAGTATACATTAATGTGCATATTGATAACAATAATAAGATGCATTGTGAGATATAGACAATAATAATGACAAATGTAATAATCAGATTCAGATTTGTTTTTATTTGGTCTATGGTGACTATCCAACACATATTCAAGGAACTCTATAAGTCAAGATAAGGACCAAGGAATTTCTATAATCAGAATGATTGATGTGGACAGGTCTTACAATACTAAAAAAATAAAAACTGATTAATAGCAGAAAAATAAATCTATGTCACAGACATAGAAAAACAGTTTTGGAGTATTTTTCTCCTTTCATAGCTTTTATAAAAGAAAGGGAGGAAAAAGAGAAAAGTTGACAACTGTTATAATCAGAGCCATGAATACATTAATACAACTAACTAAATATAAACATCAAACCGGTAAGGGTAAGAAAAAGTTCACACTACATTTGTAGACAGAAAAAAGATGTGGAAGTTAAAACATGTCTGCATTTTAAATGTTTAATTTACAGAGTGAATACAGTTAAAAGTTCTTTAAAAATAGTCGCCAATGAATTAAGTGATTAAATTGAACACTGACTATACTACCTTACTTCTTCCAGAAATGACATCCACTTTCTTTCTTTTGCACCTCTGATTAATGCAACATTTATAATACATGGAGAAGCAGTGGCTGTACAGTACTATAATGAGCTGAGGTGCCTAAATCTTGTAGAGTCTATAATCAGCAGCTGAAAACTAAAATTAGGATGAAATCATTTAAGTCCAAATAATGTAACTTCCCCTAACATCTGTCAAAAACTTGACTTTTAATCTTGTGATTGGAAATGAGTATTGCTGCTTGAACAGAATCTTCCTGGCTAATTCAGCCACTGTCAGCATTTAAGTGAATTTTATGGTGATTTTTATGGTAGAATTCTCAGTTAAATCTCTGAGGATTCTACCACACAGAGGCAAAGATGATACGCGGACAGCATGATTTTAGGGTTTTTTTGTTTGTTTTGTTTTTTGTTTTGTATTTTATTGAGTTGGAGTCTCACTCTGTCGCCCAGACTGAAGTGCAGTGGCCGCTCAAGGCCACCGCAGCCTCGACCTGCTGGGCTCCGGCGATCCTTCCGCCTCAGCCTTCCAAGTAGCCGGAATTACAGGCGCGCGCTACCACGCCCGGCTCATTTTTTGACTGTAGATGTGAGGTCTCGCCAAGTTGCCCGGGCGGGTCTCGAATAGGGTTTTGTTTTGTTTATGTGTTACTTTATCATCTTTGATGAGTTTTCTGAAGGGATAGAAGTTATTTCTGGTCTTTGCATAGAACTAGCAAGACATTTGCTCTGAAGAGAGCAGAGAGTTTCTTTGTGAACCATTGTGTTTTCATGGGCATCCTTACCTTAATTCTTGCATGCTACCTAGCTTATCCTTTTCTCCTTGTTCTATATCTCTTAAAAATTGATGGGGACCAATGAAATGGAGGTACATGAAACATTTCTTTTTAAGTTTGTGAGATTAAATAAAGGATGCATAGTTAAATATAGATTTCAGATAAACAAAGAATTTTTTTTTACTTAAGTATGTCACATGAAATATTAGAAATATACTACAATACAAAATTATTTGCTATTTTTCTGAATTCCAAATCTAACTGGGTGTCCTGATTTTTACTTGTTAAATCTGGCAACTCTACTAGCCACATAAATAATAAACTATGTTTACATATTTGGTGGAATGATACTGTGAGGTACACCCATGCTATACTTGATTGCATCACTACAGTAAATAAAATGCTTTCTCTATTTAAAAAAAAAGAGTAAATTCAAAGGCAAGCTGCAAATGATTTTTAATTATTGTTCATTTTTATAGTATTCATATATTTTCTCCCTCTATTAATTCAGAAAATAAGCAGTTTAGTTCTGTGTGATTTCTCTGAATGACATGGCTTGGAATAACTGGAAAAACACCGACAAGGAGTCACTGAAATTATAATTGATATTTGTAAATAACATACATGAAAAATATTTCAAATATCTCTAGTATTTTTATTATAATCTTTTTATTTCCTTACAAATTTCATCATCCCATTAGCTATGAGAGAGAGAATGCTCTCTAGCTTGGGGGCTGTAAAACTTTCATTTTTCAATAGGATATGTAACTATAAATCATTTATAAATCTTTAATAAGTCTCTTTTTCAAGGTACTCACTGCTCCACTGGTATCAAAATCTTGTAACAGTTAATTATGGAATGTGAAGGTTACATATTTTTCAGCCCAATAACTTTAAGATGCTAAACAAAAGATCAAAAGATTAGTTTTAATAAAACTCAGTAAGCCAAAAAGTGCAAATAATATGGGTGAAGAAGCTTTGAAATGTCAATATAGTTTTTATATGAGATTTTACTTCTTTTGTAAGTAAACAAGGAAAAGAATTTCGAAAAAAACATTTTTTCCTAGCATTCGCTGAAAACTCTTAGATTGAAATGGTGGCATATATGTTACTAAGACAGTTCACCAAAAGGACCTATTCAAGATATTTTTTGCATAAACCTGTAGGTTCCTAAGTGACTATCCTTGTTTACAAATAAAGTGTTTCAACTATATAATTTAAAATATGTAAAATCACCCCATATTAGCTGATAAATAATAACAGAAATAAATCTGAAGATTTTATACACTAAATAAGAGCAGGTAAGTTGATTTGTGAACATCTAACTGAATTTTTGCTTTCGAATTACACAGCTAGGACGTAAGGAAAAAAATGCTTTGCATTGAAACTTAAATAGACTGGCCACAAATAACCCATAATTCTCTATAAATGGACTATCATGCTGAGAGCAGCTTTGTACCATGCTGATCCTACCTCCATGGGAGCAGACTAAACCACACTCATCCAGTAGCATGTCACACTTCAGAGCCTACTGGATTATTGCTGACACAATAAATGTGCCTCCAGCTGGGGCCAAGAACAATCTGATCTTAGGCAGTGAGTGTGAATTACAGAGAAGAGCTACCACCCTCCTAGCCATGGCCAATCCATGGAAGATAAACACAGGTAGAAGGAATGAACTTTTCTCTACTACAATATGAACATATCACCGTGTCTCTTTGTTGTCTTGTGGAGGAAATCCTCACCTTGGAGCCCCCAGTATTTTCTCATTACCTCAGCTTTCTCTAGGACATGGCAATGCAGAAATGACTAAACATTCTTGGGAAAGTAAACTGAGTGCCACACGCATAGGAGGAATGGCTGGTTTATGTTTGAGGCAGAGACCAAATCATATGCTCAAAAAATTCTCCCTCTTGTCAGCAATCTCTTTCTTCTAGCCTTCCTTTAAGTAAAATACACCTCTGTTTTACCCATAACCAAATGATAAAATAGCTGAGAAAACACAATAGTTACTGAAATCAAGTGCTAAACATTTACTTTAAATGTATCATGTATTTTGAATGAGGGAAGGATATCACATTGAAATTATATTTTTAATTTCTCAAAACTGAAAAATGACTTAACAGAGGTCATTATACTTTTCTCTTTTAACAAAATTGTACTGACAAATTTCGATAAAAGCATTACTTGTACTTTATCTCTTTGTAGATTACATAGAAAAAATATGGAATCATGTTACATCCAGCTAGCAGCTTTTATTTTTTTTCTAACTGAAGTGTAAGAGTGTCCATATAATTTAAGACTTTGTGAAAGTTAGCCTTTTAAAACTCAAAAAAACCGAACCAATATAATTCAGTATAAACATATAATAGTAATATGTCAATTACCATTTAAATCTGTATTCTTTATTTTAGATAACTTACTAACTACCTTTCAAAATAAATCACCTTGATTTGAGGCATACTATAGATACATATAGAGGTATAATTGATTACAATGCAAATAAGAGTGCTAAGTCATTCTAAATGTATTAAGAAAGCACAAGAAAGGGAGTCTTGGGATAAAATGACACCAGTTTTCCAATAGGATTACACAGTTGGGGGTAAGATGGCTTGAGAATACATTGCCTCATAGATACAAAGGGGAATGGATTAAACAGAGGTTCCAAATGGATTTTCAGAGGGCTTCTGGAGATCCGGTAGATTCAGAAAGAGTTGAGGGAGTTACTGAGTTGACTCAGAATGAGAGGGCTTGGATATGAGCTTGCTAGAGTCTGAAAGGCACCCAGATCTGGTTTTCTTTCTAAGCTATTTAATCTTGGATTAATTTCCTGTCCCATTTCTATACTGTGTTCATCCTTGATTGCCACCACGCAAATTCTCTCTCTTTTTTCTTTTCCATAAAACCTCTAACTGTATTCCTATCTGGAGTCATTTTTTCTTCAGAACACTCTATTCATCTTGTATTTTAAGCTATGCTATTGGTGTTCGGGGGAAAGTTTATATTTTACTCATTTTTATATGCCTTATGTCCCCATTTCACAATACCCTGTGCACATTAAAGGATAAAATCATAAACCTTTGGCATCCATGTGAGGACTAAATCTGACCCTTTATTTTTTCTCTCTTTCCCAAATTCCTAACTAAAAGGTTTGAGGAGTCACTACCTTATAAGGACTCATCAGAAAGGGTTTTATTACCCTACATCCTAAAGTCTGCTTTCCACCCTGACTCTGGCATAACATAACATAACATAACATAACATAACATAACATAACATAACACAACACATACACTCATGGCCCTGAAAAGCAGGCTCCTGGGTCCTTGTAAGACATTAATCTATCCTTTCTGAAGTCTGTCACATATAGGGCTTTACCTACTTATCAACAAACCTAAAGATCCCCTCCCTTAACTTAACAAAGCATCTCCTCTACTGATTTCCCAAATCCTTAGACAGGAACTACAAATTACCAGTCAAGAAATCTTTGAACCAATCTATGACTTACAAGTCCCTCACGTGGAAATATCCCTCCTTCATGGAACAAACCAATGAAGATATCACATGTATTGATTTATGGTTTTTGTAACTTTTTCCACCCTTAAACTGTATATAACCATGCTAGCATTTGACCACAGAGGACACGTGTTCTCAAGACCTCCTGAGGATGGGTGTGCCTGGGCATAAGTCCTCAAGTTTGGCTCAAAAATAAGCCATATGAAATACTTTGCAGAGTCTGGCATCTTTTCGTTAACACATGAACTTAAAATTTGGTGTTTCATCTATTTAAATTTATCACAAAATGTTATTTTGATGGGGTCAGAATTTGAAGATGGTATATGAGTAGTTTGTTTAGCTGGTGGATAATTGTATTTATTTATTGATTTATTTATTTATTATTTATTTATTTATCTATTTTTGAGTTGGGGGGGTCTCACTCTGTTGCCCAGACTGGAGATCAGCAGCATGATTATGGTTCACTACAGCCTCAAACTCTAGGACTCAGGTGATCCTTCTACCTCTGTCTCTCAAGAAGTTGGGACTACACATGCACACCACCATGCCCAGCTGATTGTGTGTGTGTGTGTGTGTGTGTGTGTGTGTGTGTGTGTGTGTGTCATTTTTTTGTAGAGACAAAGTCTCACTATATTGCCTCGGCTGGTCTGAAACTCCTGGGCTCAAACAACCCTCCCACCTTGGCTTCCCAAAGTGCTAGTATTACAGGCATGAGCCACCAAACTTGGTCAATGGGTGACTTTAGGCAACTAAATAGCAATCATGACTCAGCCTTTTTGTATAAACCAGTTAATAGCATTCAGATACATTATTATGCAGTTTATAGAAAATTATGAAATTGTTCTGAAAGAACAATTATGTTGCTGCTAGGGGGAAATGTTGCACTATATTATCATAAAGGATAGAGCCTTTATTAAAGTCCAGGGCACTATAGGACAACATTTACTTCTGAATGGATTGAGGTTTTATTAAGTGGATTAGAGACGTAATACTGTAATGAAAGTCTTTATTGATTTCAAGTGAAATTTAGGGTGTTTATTTTGAGCTATCAAAAAACATTAGGTTTTCTTTTGCCAATATTTCCTTGTGAAATTGAAAAAGGAAATATTATTTCTTAATCTAAGAAGATGCCTATAGTTTCAGCATATTTTTAGTTAAGTCTGTTTGGGCAGTTCAGGTATCATTTTTGATATATCATTGAGCCAGGATATAAACCTGCTGACTTTCAATGTATAGTTCAACCATAATAATGATGAAATATTTTTATAATCTCCTCAGTGCCTCCATTAAAGTTAGTATATTTTATTTAATATAAAGATCCAATTAAATTCAATAAAACTTATTGAGAACCTGTTGAATCAAGTACATACTATGTCAGATTAAAAAATACTTGAATGAATGAGACACAAGCTTTTTCTCAAGGTTTTTACAATCTAATAAGACAGATACAATAAGAAATGAATAAAATATTTAGAATGGTAACTATCTCGATAAATATAAAAAACTGAGTTTTCTTTTTCTTTTCTTTTCTTTTTTTTTTTTGCTGTTGTTGAGTTGGAGTCTCACTCTGTCACCCAGACTGGGGTACAGTGGCATGCTCCCGGTCACCGCAGCCTCAACCCGCTGGACTCTGGCAATCCTTCCGCCTCAGCCTTCCAAGTAACCGGAACTACAGGTGCGTGCTACCACACCGGCATGGCTAATTTAGCAATTTATTGCAGAGACGAGGTCTAGCCATGTTGTCCAGGCTGGTCTCGAACCAGCGGGCTCAGGCAATCCTCTCACTTCGGCCTCTCAAAGTACTGGGATTACAGGCTTGAGCCACCACACCCAGCCTAAAAATTGAGTTTTCAAGGAAAGCTTAAGGGAAAGGTTTAGGGAGAAGGTGAATTTAAAGAATGAGTAAAATTATCTAGTGTTGAGGAGAAGGCAAAAACAAAGGCAGAATCAGAAGAACAAAAAGCGCTGTAGGAAAGTGTGTACTAGTATGTACTGTGTAGAGGGGTGGTTGCAACTGATCCCTTCCCTAATGTCTCTCCACAGTGAGGAGGAGCTGCACCCAACTTAATACAACAATGCCCTAAAGCACCAATATACCATCTCCTTTCTAAGGCTTCATCCAGACTTGCCCCAAGGATCTGACACAAGCCGTGTATTCCTCACAGACAAGTAAGTATCTTTCCTCTCTCATTGGACATTTTCACTTTAATGTATTATCAGTTGTGGAGTAAAGCACTTAGGCAACCATTCAAGGACTTAGGTTCTTATCAAGCAGGTGAAACTATAGACAGGTTCCAGGAAGGAACAGTTTCATCTGAGGATACCTGAAATCACAAAATTACATCCAGTGGGCAAATATCTGTCCCGTTTGTTTCTACTCCAAAGCAAACATAGGAATAAAGAGGGAAGGACTTAGCATACAATGAATTATCAAAAAAGAAAAAGATAAAAACAAATTGATTGTACATGTGGCAACACATTATGAGAACACCTTTTTCTCTTTTTTGACCTTAAGAAAACCAGTCTCCAAACAGTATATCCCTAAGGAGAAAATCAGGGCTGTTCCCTCTTCTAATCCCTTCCCTCTTCTAATATGTCACTTGCATTGTGCCCCAGGTGAATATTTCAGGGGCGCACCTGCTTTTGGGATTGATAAGGTATACATTTAGCAGTTAGTTCTGAGTACTTATGGATGGTGTACATGGAAATCTATCTTACCAGATGTTTTGTAGAGCAAATCTTTAGATGTTTACCAGGGTAGCACTCCTATGAAATGCAAGCAACTTACAAAATATATCATGTATATTAAAGAAGTTTCACCAGGGCATCTTGTTACTAGGCATCACTTAAACTAATCTTGACATCATTTTAAAGTTCATGAAATGTCTCAGTTATTCCACCTACCCTCTGGTAGTAAAAATTATATGTTTTTTTCAAAATGGAAATGCAAAATTGCAATATCAACTTTAAATTGGTTAAGAAGAGGCATTGGCGTAAATGACATTATGTTTTAAAAGACCTGAATCTTGCTATTAAACCTGTAAATGTGGTAAACCCGGTCATCTCAATGAACCTCAGTTTTTTATTTCCAGAATTGAGAAGATAATGCCCATGTCATAGGCATATGGTTACATCTAAATAATGTAACATAAATGTTAAAATTTTAACAATTAATTATTTATTACTGAGAAGGCACAGTCCAGATGTACTTTTTATATTATATTAAAGAATCTTAAAATAATTATACGAAGGTAAAATTATCATTGTCACCATATTCAGAAAGAAAAAATGATGCTGCTGTTAGAGGTAACTGTTATAATACATTATCACAAATATTCAAAAATATCTTAGATTCCTTAAACTTCAGTTTGTGGTCCGTGTCTAGAGAGCCCAGCCTTTATGCATTACTGTAGTTGAAAACAGGTTTCAGTTTAAAAAAAGGTTTCAGACTGGCTTAGAAAATGGATGACTGGCTTTTCAAAAACAACCAAAATGGATTTTCTGTATGCCAGCCTCTAAGTACTAGGCTTAACTGTTAAACTGCCCAGTTCAAAGATAATTAAAAGTTATCTCCCTTCTACCGATTTCCAAACTGAAAAACATGCGTAGCAATACTTAGTAGCATAACCTATATGAAAGGTTTTTAAAAAGTAGAATATAAAATCCAGTTGGATTTTATCAGTAAGAATAAAGTTTTGATGTCAAACAGTGCACTGTTATTAGCCTTTAATTCAGCAAGATGAGAAACTTCTCTTGAGAAGGAGAATGAAAGGGAAAAAAAGAAACAAGAGAAATGGATACAACAGTAAGTCAGGGTCAGAAAAAAGAAAGTGAAAAGAATTACCCTATTAGCAAAGTTTGAGATTCTTTTCATCAAAGCCGATAGTTACTCAATACCATTCCCAGGAACAAGGCTGGGTTACATCATCCATTCGTCCATTCATTTATGTCACCAACAAATGATCAATTTTAGCTTTGTGACAGGTACTCTGTTGGTCCCTGAGGACACAAAATGACTAAGAGAGTATTCCAGGATTGAAGGAGGGCTCAGGAGACCCCATAGCTAAGGACCTCAGCAGGGAAATATATATTAGACTTGTGAATTCATGCTAGAGAGACATCTGCCTAGGGGAGTCAGAGGTTTTATGTCAGTTCACATAAACGACCAGGATTACCATGGAGTGCTAATCCCCTTCCATATCATGCAATTTGCTTAATGAGACTATTTAACCATGATTAAAGCTTTTCCACTGGCCACATTTCTTCTTATGCTCTCTTGTAAAAACTGATGAGAGAGATGACAGATCATATTATCAAATCCGTGACCACCACCCCATCGAATTCATGAAAATGGGTCTGCTGAGAGCTTTCTAATCTGTTGTTCATGGAGTTGTCATAGCTCAGAGAATGAGGTTTTCACCACTTCCCTTGCATGATAAGTCCAAGGAATAATTCATTTTAAAGTCAAGAAGCAAATACTAATATAAATCTTCATTAGACTTTCTTTGCTTTACATGAACCTGTGAACATATGAATAATGCATTCATTTGTCTAGAGATACGTAAGTCACAAATCATCCTTTTTTGAATGGGACAATGCTAGTCTGCTTTCTTGCAGGGATTAAAAAGAATCAAATAGCAGATACTATGAACACTGTTAGCCCAAACTAAGTGTGTTACATGGTGAAACCCCATTTCTCCTGTAGGCCCTAAACAAAAAATTTGCCTGCTTCATGGGAGTCTGTCTGAACACTAGAAAATCATATGCAAGCCGGGCTCGGTGGCTCAGCCTGTAATCCTGCGCCTTTGGGAGGCTGAGGTGAGTGGATTGCCTGAGCCCGCGGGTTCGAGACCCGCCTGGGCAGCGAGACCTCATCTCTACAATAAATCAAAAAATCAGCCGGGCATGGTAGCGCATGCCTGTAATTCTGGCTACTCGGAAGGCGGAGGCGGAAGGATCGCAGGAGGCCAGCAGGCGAGGCTGCGGTGGCCGGAAGCAGCCATTGCACTCCAGTCTGGGCGACAGAGTGAGACTCCAACTCAAAAAAAAAAAAAAAGAAAAGCATATGCAAAGTGTGGAACCTTCAGAAAGAAAGGAATGTGCTCTTTTGAATCATTTCTGTGATTATATTGCCCTAAACATATTTTATTAGCAAGTAAAGTTATTAAAATAGCTTTTATTAATTCAATGGATATATGTTAAATGTAAATATCCCCAACTCTCGTGGACTTTATAGTCTAGAAAGAAAGAAGCATTAATCAAGGGTTCACATGAAAGTGTATAAAACTGCAATTATGTTTAGTGTTTCAAAAGGAAGGTAAATGATGTTAAGAAAGGTTATGGGGAAGAATTTGTTCAGTGCAGTATCTCTAGCGAGGGTTTCGGAAGGAAGTGAGGCTAAATAGGAGTTAATAGAAGAAAAGAGAAAAAGGACAAGCACGTCAGAGAGATCAGCACATACCAAGTTTCTATGAGTAAAGAAGAAAAAAAGCACAATCATGAAAACTAAGGTCAGTGCCTCTGTGTTGCACAATCATAATAATTATAACAACCATTTATTAAATATCTAGTTTGTAATAAATAGAGAAATTAGATGATTCAAGAGATTTTTAGAAAATAAGATTGACACATTTACTGATAAATTACAAATGTCTAATTAAGAAAAAGAAAATGTTGAGAATAAAACCAGGCATATGATTTGTGAGCTTGGATAATTATGGTGCCATTTTTTGAACTAGGAACCAGAATGATGAGTCTTCTGCCCACTAACATAATAGTAATCCTAACATCAAACAATTATGTTTTAAAAACTGCCAGTAGATGGATGTGGTAACGTATTAATCCATCAGCATGAAGCCTCCCTCTGTTTACTTAACTCAAATAATAAAAAGCAGTGATAGAATGTAGCATTTCTGGTCAGTGGTCAGTCAAGACTTTCCAAATTTTTATGGACATTAATCATATTTTTAATTCTTCTCCAATAATAATTTGTTTTATGAAACAGACATTTAAAAAATATCTTGTTATATGCTATCAATAAGGTGATTATTTTTGTAAATTCTACCCAAGTGGTTCTTCTAGAGTTTATAACTGTAGGAAAAGATAAATCATGATTCTCACCATTGGTTTTAGCATAAAGTGTCCATGTTATTTCCAGCTGTTATGCTAAGTCCGAAGAGATAAAATTCAAATAAACTTAATTAACATGCCCATCCTCCCATGTTGGCAAACAATAGAGATCAAGATTAAGAAAACACATAGACAATAGAACCAGGTGTCCTGGGTAGAAAGCAATGTTTCTATGGGGTAGTTTATTTTAATACATTCATGATATGGGTTCTTCATCTGTGAGATAGGAATTGTAGGTTTCACAATAGAAAAGAGGTATTATGTCCCAGGACTGTTGTGAGGAATGCCTGAATTAATAATATGCAATACTCAGGACAGTGTCTATGGAAAAATATAAGTTGTTGTCATTTTGATTGCAAACCCCAGAGAGTATGCAATTAAGGAGTACTGAAGAAGTACTATCACCTGGTACTAAACACTGGTTAGCAACCTCTTTAGAAAGCTTGCATTCCCCAGTGTTCCTCAGATATCATCTGACCAGTTTCACTCTTGCCATCACTTGGCTGACCAGTAAACAGAGGGAGACTTTCATGTTGATAGATTAATAAACTACCACATCCTTCTACTGGCAGTTTTAAAAACATAATTCTGTTTGAGATTAGGATTACTATTATGTAAGTGGGCAGAAAATCCATCATACTGGTTCCCAGTTCAAAAAATGGCACTATCATTACTCAAGCCCACAAATCAGATGCCTGGTTGTACTCTCAATACCTTCTTCTCCTTAATTAGACATTTGCAATTTATCAGTAAATCTGTCAATTTACTCACGATCCCTGTCTCAAAAATCATCGGTGTGAATACCATGCACTATGAGAACAAAGATAAGTAACATAGACAAGAATAACATTTGCTTAAGGAGCCCACAAATTGCCAGAGATAAAGATAAAGAGTTTAAGATATAAGAAAGCAGGTTAGATGCTAAAATGCAACATGAACTTGATGATCTAAGGTTATCTCTAGCTTTAAAATTTTATAATTTTACTCTGGGGAGAAGATAAAGAGTTTGTATTTAATGGGGTAAGCTTTAAAATTATTAAAATATGTTTTCTTAAAAATGTACCATCTTCCATTTACTATGTTATAAACAATTTATGTTCCTGTTATGAGAGGACTTATGGGTTGAAATGCAGAAAATATGCTCAAGGATTTGTGAGATTTCATGCTTACTTGAAAGTCATAAAATAGATTAACATGCTTATCTCCATTTTACATAACTAATAGGAACTTTCTCACAGCCATTTCTTTACATACAAAAGGAAAGTTGCCACCAACGCAGATGCAAATGACATTTTAGAGTCCCTCTAGAAAGAGAAGTTGCAATCTAATATGGTGCATTTTAGAAAATATTATTCAGAATATAATACTTTTGCTAGTAAAAAGACAGTGCTGGAGAATACTTATGGAAATAATTTTCTTGGGTTGTGCTGGCCTCAGGTATAACCTAGACCTTTAAAACCTTTGCCCAAGCAATGTCATTTTTTAAAGGCAACGTTTACATGGCTATTATGTTGAAAGTTTGACTCTGAACTTTTAAAATGTTACTTTTTAAAATTTAAAGCAGTAAGAGTAAATTTTTATAGGGAAGACAAGTTTCAGAATATAATCAAAATATATCTGAGTCATTTGATCTAGCGTACTAATAACTAATACTATATCAAATCTGAGACACTAATAACTGTAAAATAAGTCAGCATCTGTACTGAAAAAAAACTGTTGCCAATTAAACTGTGAAATAATACATTCACAACTTAAAATTTCCATTTCATAAGTATTGAGATAGTTCTTTCAGACATATTTAAAAATAGATTCTGATTATACAGCATGACCATGCATGCTTAAAATGAAAATGCAAGTAGAAGAAATTCTTGCAAGTTTTCCTAAACTTCCTCATGTTTAAGATCTACGTCTTCAAATTACCTTTAGACTTATGGTCATGGCGCTGTGTGTTTTGCTACATTAGGTGGTTCTTTATATTGTCAAGACCTTGATAATAGAATGTTTCTCTTATAAGAATACACAAAAGAACGAAATTTTACTAGTGCTGAGTTTCAAAGGTAAGCATACAATTATATAGAGTTAAGCCTAATTGTTGACTCAAGCTCTGGGTGTGTTCTGAATTTGCCAAATTTATCACTTCTACTCCCTTCCTCCAACATTTTGTTTTATTGGAATTAAAAAAAAAACTGCCCTGTGAGTGTCTTATCAAAGCGGCTAACACACATTCTACAAAGTTTGGTGCTGACACTTTGGGGAGTTGTCAATTTGCCTGACTGAAAGATAGCCATTGTAAAATGCTTTCTATTTTTAGAGGCTTCTTCATTTCTGACATGTCACCAATCTGGGAAACTAGTACATATATTCACTTCCTAGGACTGCCATAACAAAGTACCACAGTTTGATGTCCAGCAGTCTGAAATTGAGGTGTTGGCAGAGCCAAGCTCTCTCTATAGGCTCTAGGAAAGAATCCTTTCCTCTCTCCTAGCTCTGGCAGTTGCTGGAAATCTTTGGCATTCTTTGGCTAGCAGACACATCACTGCATCTCTGCCTCCATTGTCATGTGCAGTTCTCTCTGTATGTCTCATTGTGTCTTTGCATAGCCTTCATAGGAGGACAACAGTCACTGAATTTAGTACACACACTAATCTAGTATGATCTCATCTTAACTAATTATCTCTGCAAGGACCCTTTTTCCCAATGAGGTTACTGAGGTTCCAGGAGAATATAAACTTTTGAGAGACACTATTTAACCCTGTACAGTAGATCTTAGACTCAATAAAATGCAGTCATTGTTATTAATAATAATATGGACATATTTAATAACTGCAACATTTAAATGAAGCAGGTAATTCCATTGTTACAATTTTTACACACCAGAAATAAGGACTTCTGCAGAGGTTAAATAACTTGCCAGAGTAACATTATCAATCCTTGGTGAAACCTAAACTTGAACACACATTTGTTTGACACAACAGTTCATGCATGCATTATGATTTCCTTTCCACTGAACTGACTACGGCCGAAAATGGTCATCCTCCTTTTCTATTTGTTTTGCCAGTTTGACACTTTAGTGGTAAACTCTGTGGCTCTGGAGCTGAGCTGTACAAGTAACATCATCCAGGTAACCCCATCCTCAGTTCCAGTTCAGTTTGGTTGATAGGAAGCATTAGCAGTAAATAGGAGAGTGTGAGCTGCTCAGGGGGCATTCCCTAGACTTCTTCTCTGCTGGACCTTAGGTTGGCAATGGTTTCATATGTCTATTTAAAAATCCCATTGAGTGGCCTATCTCCAAGGGCCATGCTCCAGTTAGGTTTCAGCGACTTCTTCTCCTTGCCCTTTCAAGAAAGAGACCCTGGATACTCTACCACACCCCTACTTGATTACTTTAACAACTTGAGGTAGTACAGCCTTATAGGTATAGAGCCTGAAAGGAAGTTTCAAAGATATGATGATTAACAATATTTTATTATAATAGAAATTCCCCATCATATAAGATTTTACTGAGTGTAACTCCCATACCACAAAGCTAAAAATTAATTTACTTTTCTGTTAACCAGTCAGTAATTCTGAACTCAGTATTTCTCATGAGGAGAAAGAAAAATAAATAAATACAAATTGTTTAAAGAGACTCTATAGTGTAGTGGAAAGAAAAGAATTAATAAGTCCACCAGTCCCACTCAGTTCCATTCTTCTCACTTCTGTTCTACATCTATCTTTAGGGACTTTGAGGGGTGAGGGAAGTCTGCAGATCTCTTATTAGAAACCACTTTCTTAGATAACTACAGAATGCTCTCACATGCTAACTACATGTGAGAGCAGATACACTTAGGAGTTAGTTTTTAAATTACATGTTGTATATTAGTCACCTTTCTGGGGTATAGCAAAGGTGACCTCATGGTAGCAGTCACTAAGAAACAGAAATAGGACCCAAATGTACCCCACAGCTAGAATAAAATAAAATAGAATTTTAGATGTCTGGTAACTTTCACCATTAATGACTGTAAATAAAAAATTTCAATAAATATAGGTACACTTTCTTCAAAAAAATGTTTTCAATGCTGTGCCTTTTTATGAAGGTGACTCACTTTGCATCACTAGATTGAAAACAATTACTGAAACTAGTCCCAGTTACATATTGAGGTACCTGCTCTGTTCGGAATAGGTAATACGACCCCCATGGACAGTGAGATAAGATACCAACTCCAAAGGAAAATAATTCTATTGCTGCATTTTTGAGAGAAAAACATAGAAACATCCTCCAAAGCAACTTATAGTTCCCAGATTACCTTACAGACACCCTAACATTGTTTTCTGGGTGCATTGCTTTGCGATCCTGTTTTTTAGCAACATAGCAAATAACATATTTGAATTTTAGAGAAAAGATTCAAGGGAAATTCGATTTCTGTTGCTAACATTTGGGTAAAATTCTATTTTGACTTTCAGCTTACAAAAAGTTCAATTAATTAGATATCCCTTGCAGCTAATGTATGAGTTTTAAACACTTGTTCAGATAATTTAACATGGGAAACAATTATAATGGAACAGATTGTATAAAAACAAGTAAGCAAACGCTATTTACACATGCTGGACAAGTATCCAAAATCATATATAATGTATCAGGAGACATATGAGTTAAATTTCTAAAATAGTTATTCTTTCTGAAATTATGTGAACTCTACAAAATAGGCAAGGAAACCTTTCATAATGCTTCACCATTTGACTGAATATGTAGTACTAATTTTCATATGAAGTGTCCAATGCAGAGCACTCTATGTGAAAAGTCATCTATTATAATGTGGTATAGCACTCATTATATTTTTCACAACTTTCTGCACTAGAGTTCTTTATAGTCCAGAAATAGTATTGAACTCTCCCAAGGACCTTCCTGTGATTGTCATCAATTAATTCTCCTCGACTTCTGTGATAAACCTACATATCACAGATCCCATCTTGAGCCCCTCATCAAGCCCTGGGTCTTCTCACCATAAGCAGCCTATATCTCCCCTGAAATTCTGACTTAAAGGAGGCACTAAGTAGCAGGGTCTACCCCAATTTATTTATTGAATCAAGGAGCCATCATCCATTAATCTAGCTATTTCCCCCAGCACTGAATAAGAGTCTACAAGAGAGATATGAAAGAAGAAGAAAGCATAGAGTTCTTGGCACCTAGGAACTAGGGCCCTGGTTCGTATTGCTTCTCTGTTTATGACCCTTACCTATAACTCATGGAAGTTATAATCATTTTCAGATGAGGCAGCCTGACACAAACAAGTGTATGTGCATATATATTTCTTCTCACAGACAGAAACAACATAGCCTTAAGTTTCAAAAATGGAGCAATCCTATATTTCTCCTATATCAGCCTAAATATGAATTTCGAAAACATTTATGTTTGAATTTTTTCTCTGTTCCTTTCTTGGCTTGTCCCAGCAGCACTCTCTGCTACACTTCTGCTGCTATTGGTATACCTAGAAACAAAATGTCTGTCTATCTCACCAAATGCTTCAGAACAAGAGAATGTGTCACAGTAAACAAAAGCATAAGCAGAAGATAACAACTTGCTATGATTGCTTATTTTCTATTGTTTACTCGGCAACTGCAGCGTGAATTACAAATGAATTCTATGCAGAATAAGCTTTTACTCAAGAAATACACTCCTGGAGAGATCACTGCTCTCCACTGCATTGGCAACATACCATATCTGTTCATAAGAAATTATACCTTTGGTGAGGGGCAACACATTTCATTTGGAGTATTCAGTACTGAGTGATAGGAAAGATTGATAATAGCCTTGGTATTACCCCAAGTGCTAGACTATAGCCCACTTTTAACAACTCCGGGCCAGTTGTGTCTCAGAATTCAGTTTTTATTTTCTTTACTTTTTGTTTTGCTGTCATTTTGGAATTTGAAAACAAATATGTTGCCTATGTGGCATATTACATAATACAACAGGAACAGAGACAAAACCCCATGAATAAGCACATCACTGCTTCTTCAGTTTTGTATATAAATATGCACACTAGGTAGGACAAATAAGGTCTATAACTAGTTTCACATAGGTTGTCAGTATTACCTCAAAATTAGTTAAGAAAAAAAGATATTATGTTTCAAAGATTGGTGTTGGGGAAAGTGTAAAACAAGAGGAATTTTGGATTTGTGATATTAGCAGCAGCAGATGTAGCAGCAACACAGTAATTGCCACTTTTATTTTTGAGCATCTAATCGATGCCAGTTGTGATAAACAGTGTATACACAGTAAATAATTTTTATAAAATCTTGAAAGATGTGTATGTCTATTTTACAAATTAGAAAACTGAGAATCAGATGGTCAAGTTATTTACTGAAAGTCAGCTAAATTGTGGTTCATACTGAACCTGTTTAACAAGGCCTTCCATGACCGTAGTAATTTATATAATCTCACAGTTACTACCATGTCCTCCCAAACACAACCATTACACACATGGAATGTATAACAGAGGACCACAGGTTAGGATAGTATTAGTTAGTTCCAAAAATTTCCAGAAACACAACCTGGAGCATAATAGTCACTCATATCTATTGATTAATGAATTCAGTAATTGGTTAGCATCATTTTATAATTTAATATTAAATAATGATATTACTTTTAGGTGGTTTCATTCATTAGTGCACTTATCATGAATACTTCTCATCTGTGCAAAGTCCTGCCCCAGGTCTCATGCCTCAAAGGACCCCAATCTTCAAAGTTTCCAAAATATTCTAAGTCCCACTCCAGTGCTTGGGACCAGCCTGGGCAATTAGCTGCCAAATTGGCTCTAACTCTTAATGCAATTATTTTTATTAAAAGTTATTTATTTTTTCCATTTATAGGCAGCTGGCCAAAGACAAGAATTAGAGGAAACCACTATGAAAAAACAAGTTAATGAAAACTATGAAAGGGAAAATCAAGTGTACAGTTTGCTAATATCTTCTCCCATTCTGTAGGTTGCTCTGTGGATTATTTCTTTTGCTGTGCAGAAGCTTTTTAGTTTAATTAAGTCCTACTTATTTATTTCTGTTTTAGTTGTATTTTCTTTTGAGGTTTTAGCCACAAATTATTTGCATAGGCCCACATCCATATATGTTTTTCCTAGGATTTTTATAATCTCTAGGTCTGACATTTAAGTCTTTAATCCACCTTGAGTTAATTGTTGTATATGGGAGAGACAGGGATCAAGTCTCATTTTTCTGCATGTAGCTATCCAATTTTCCCAGAATCATTTGTTGAATGGGGTGTCCTTTCCCCAGTGTATGTTTTTGTCTGCTTTGTCAAAGATCAGTTGGTTGTAGGTATTTGGGTTTATTTCTGGATTCTCTATTCTGTTCCATTGGTTTATGTGTCTGTTCTTGTAACAGTACCATACTATTTTGGTTACTACAACCTTGTAGTATGATGTGATGCCACCAGCTTTGTTCTTTTTGTTTAATATTGATTTGGCTATTCTGGCTCTTTTTTGGTTCCATATGAATTTTATGATTTTTTTTTCTAATTTTATAAAAAATGATGCCAACTATACATTTGGAAAAGGACTAATATTCAGAATCTACAAAGAACTCAAACAAATCAGCAAGAAAAAATCAAATAAGCCCATTAAAAAGTGGGCAAGTGGTATGAACAGACATCTATCAAAAGAAGATCTACAAATACCCAACAAACATATGAAAAAATGCCCAACATCATTCATAATCAGGGAAATGCAAATTAAAACCACAATCAGATACTACCTTGCACCAATCAAAATGGCCATTTAAAAAAAAAATCCGTAGATGCAGGTGTGGATACAGAGCAAAGGGAACATTTACACAGTTTTGGTGGGAGTGTAAATTAATCTAACTTCTATGGAAAACAATATGGAGATTACTCAAAGAACTAAAAAGTAGGTCTACCATTTGATTCAACATCTCACAGCTAGGTACCTACCCTTAAGTCTCATGTACCCGCATATTCATTGCAGCACAATTGACAATTACAAAGATGTGAACTCAACCTAAATGCCCATCAACCAATCAATGGATAATGAAAATGTGATATACACGCACACCATGGAAAACCTCACAGCCATAAAAAATAAAATCATGTCCTTTGTAGCAACATTGATGAAGTTAGAGATCATCAATCTAAGTAAACTGACTCAAAAACAGAAAACCAAACACTGCATATTGTCACTTATATGTGGGAGTTACAGTCACAAAGATGGAAGTAATAAACACTGGGGACACCGTTAAGGGAGGAGGCAGGGGAGGGGCAGTCTTCGGAAATTACCTATGAAGCACAGTGATCACTACCTGCGGAATGGACCACCCGAGACCCAAACTCCACCACTACACAATATGTCCATGTAATGAATACACATGTGTACCTCCTAAATTTAAAATTTAAATAAATAAGTAAAAATTAAATAAATAAAAAGAAAAATCATTTTGCAAACATGATTTTGCTTCAAGGCAATCTCCATCATGTCTGTATTGAAATGACTGCAACACTTATCTAGCAAAGAAAGAAGCTTCCAGCATTGTATTAGATTTTTAAAGGAGAAAAATTGTGGCAATTTGACTTTTAAAGACATAATAAAAACTAGCCATATCTGAAATAAATTAGTTAAAGCCCTTACAAAACAGAGTCCTGCTCTCAAATTTTATGACTTAAAAACAAAGCTCAAGCCGAGCTCAGTGGCTCAACCTATAATCCTGCACTTTGGGAGGCTGATGTGAGTGGATTGCCTGAGCCCGCTGGTTCGAGACCTGCCTGGGCAACTTGGCGAGACCTCATCTCTACAATAAGTAAATTTTAAAAAATTAGCCGGGAGAGGTAGCGCATGCTTGTAGTTCCAGCTACTGGAAGGCTGAGGAAGAAGGATCACCGGAGCCCAGCAGGTCGAGGCTGCGGTGGCCGGCAGCGGCCACTGCACTCCAGTCTGGATGACAGAGTGAGACTCCAACTAAAAAAAAAAAGAAGCTCAAAGTAAAACTAATATGACTGTTTTTTCTAATGGAAGAATTCTAGATCGAAGGCAATAAGTCAGATTTGTATTTGCAATACTGTAGCAAGCAGTTAATTTGAAACCTGCTTATTAGTATATTTTTAGCCACAAAATGCAAATCTATTGGAATGTCATTTAAAAAATGATTTATCAGTAAATCATACTTTCTTTTACACATTCAAGGTAAACCAAGTAGAATATTCAAGACTAAAAGAAGAAAACAAAGAACTGTGTCTCCATAAAATGGATAGCATTAAAAAATAGAATTAAAGTAAATTTATAATAATTTTGTAGAATCAAGAATTCTTTAAAAATAGTATATTTTTAAAAACACATCAAATGCAAGACATATCTTGGAGGTATTCATGAGATTATATATTACTTAAAATATATTCTAAAATTTGTGAAATCAAAACTAACTAAAATAGAAGAAACATTTACATTCGAAGATATTCCATTTATTTACTATAATTTCTATTACCTCCATATTTGAATAGTCTCTTGATGGGTGCTATTCTAGGGACACCAGAAGATGGCTCTAATGTATTTCTCCATGCAAGTACCTACCAACACTTATACCGCTTAAGTGTAGGCTAGTGAGGCCTCCCGATTTTGGGAAGGGACAAAATCTCAGGAGCTGACCCTACTGGCCATGCTTTGGAAATTCCAAAGCAGAGTGTTACCAGGGTGGGATATAAGACACCATCTTCTGCATATGATGCTTGAGGACTGCTTCTCTCTCCTGGTTAGTCTCCTTATCTAAGAATAATATAGTCCTTGAAGAATTGTTGTGAGAATTAAATGACATGATGTATGATAAACTTCTAGAAGAATTTCTGGCACAAGATATAAGGCAAAAAAAAAAAAAACACAAAAAACAAAAAACAAATAAACAAATAAAAAAAGAAGCAAACATTAATAGAAGAGAAACTTGGAAGCCAGTAGAAAATTTTTCAACTAAAGACATCTGACAAGGCAGTTAGAAAGCCAGAACTGGAATGAATATATTTTCCCATCTGTGTCTTCTTACAGTAGCATTTGTTTAATGCCATCATGTAAATACTATGATACCATGAGCCAGTCTTACAGCAGGGATGTCAGCTTGATCTACACCAAACCAACAGATTTACCAGAGTAGAAACTGAGGCAGAGGGAGACTAATGCACTCACTGAGGTCACACTCACTGTTGGCTAGTGATATTCAGAACAATTGAAAGAATAGACACCCAAGGGGATGTAATTTTCTCAAATGACACATTCCTTTCTTTTTGGCATCAGCCATTGATCAAATCCTCACTACTAAAGAATCAAAGGACCAATTTTGAGAACTTCTAAATTGTCAGAAGCCTTTCATTAGTTCATTTGACTTTTGTTTTGACTATTTTGAATTATAAATTACCTCAAACATACAGAAAAGAATAGAGAATAATATGAATACCAAGGAATTTATAACCCTGCTACGTATAGATGCTAATATTTTGCCTTATTTGTCTCACATTTCATTTTTATGAATTATACATCACAGATAGCAATGAAATTGCTGAGTGAATCATCTTCAATACCCCTCCCTCTTCTTTCCACCACCTCAGAAAACAACGACAACTCTAAACTTCACTGGAGATTCATGTAAACCTGGGCAGAGCCCACACAGAACAGCATCTCTGCCTTTCCTCAGCCTGAGTCTCATGTAAGGAGGTTTCAGCTGCATATTCTGCTTCATTTTTTTCAAATCAATCTGATGATTATCTTCTTTTAATTAGTAAGTTAATTATAGTACTATTTATTGCAGTTTCTAATATGTTTCACATAAATCTACTACCTTATCTTTGTTCATTTACTTTTTTCTTCTATTTTTAAAGATATCTTTCATGTTTTTAACAAAGTTTTCTATTCCTCTACTTTTTTCTTTTTTTTTTTTTTTTTTTTTGCTGGTTGGGCAACTATATGGTATACTTTTTTTCTTTATTACTGCCAATAATATTCTTTTTTTATATAATCAATATTTTTTATTATGATGTTGTGGGGTACAGTTAAGTGTTAGGTATACAAATACATTTCATTCAGGTACTCTATTGATAAGAGGTGCTTCCCCATCCCCAGACAGATATTTGCTACTGTTAATCTCATCTCCCTCCCCCGCCATAGTTTCCAACTACTGTCAGTCATTTCCTTATAGTATTAGGTTGGATGTTCAAGGTCCATTATAAGAGTGAGAACATGTGATACTCGGACCTTTGTTTTTGTGAGAGGTCACCTCAGTATTATAGACTCTAGTTTCATCCAGGTTGCTGCGAAATTCATGATTTTGTTCTTTTTTATGGCTGCATAGTATTCCATCATGTATATGTAGCACATTTTTTAAATCCAGTCCTCTTTTGATGGGCAGCATGGTTGTTTCCATGTTATTGCTATTGTGAACAATGCTGCGATAAACATACGTGTGCAGGTATCTTTTTTATAGAGTGATTTGAGTTCTTCCGGATATATTCCCAGTAGAGGGATTGCGGGGTCATGTGGGAGGCTGATATTTAAAGTTTTTAGGAATAGCCACACTGCTTTCCACAGAGTTTGCACTAGTTTACACTCCCACCAACAGTGTAGGAGTGTTCCCTTTTTGCCACACCCTCTCCAGCAGCTGTTATTATTTGAGTTGTTGATAATTGCCATTCTGGCTGGAGTTAGGTGGTATCTCAGTGTGGTTTTGATTTACATCTCCCTGATGATTAGTGAGGTTGAACATTTCTTCATATGTCTGGTGGCTGCTCAGATGTCTTCCTTTGTGAAGTGTCTGTTCATATCTTTGCCCATTATATAATGGGATGGTTTGTTTTTTTCTTTTCAGCACGTTTGAGTTTCTTGTAGATCCTAGATGTTAAGTCTTTGTCAGACCAGGAGTTGGCAAATACTTTTTCCCAGTCTGTAAGCTGTCTCCCTGCTCTCTTGATGGTTTCTTTGGCTTTGCAGAAGCTTGTCAGTTTAATAAGGTCCCACTTGTCTATATTCTCTCTTATGACCTGTGGGTTTTGGGTTTTGTTCAGGAATTGGAGGCCAGTTCTGATTTCCATGAGGGTATGTCCTTCATTTTCTAAGGTTCTTATGGTTTGAGGTTTTACATTTGGGTCTCTGATCCATTTGGAGTTAACCTTTGTGCATGGAGATAGATAGGGGTCCTGTTTCAATCTTCTGCATGTGGTCAGCCAGTTTTCCCAGCACCATTTACTGAATAGGTTCTCCTCTACCCAGTGATAGGTGGTGGAGGCTTTATTGAAGATGAGTTGGTTAAGAAATTGAGGTTTTGCTTCTGGAATCTCAATTCTATTCCATTGATCTATATGCCTATTCCTATACCAATACCAAGCTGTTTTGATGATAGTAACTTTATAGTAGAGTTTGAAATCTGGTAATGTGATACCACCTGCTTTGTTTTTTTTGCTGAGAATTGTTCTGGCTATTCTTGGACGTTTGTGTTTCCATATGAATTCCTATGTTACCTTTTCTAGGTCTGAGAAGAATGTTGCTGGTAATTTGATGGGTATTGCATTGAATTTGTAGTTGCCTTAGGTAAGATGGAAATCTTCACAGTGTTGATTCTTCCAATCCTTGAGCATGGGATATTTTTCCACTTGTTTGTGTCATCTTTGATTTCTTTGGGCAGTGTTTTATAGTTTTCATTGTAAAGGTCTTTCATGTCTCTGGTTAGGAAGATGCCAAGGTATTTCTTTTTTGTGTGTGTGTGGTTATTGTGAATGGAATTGTGTCTGTTATTTGGGTTTCTGTTTGTTTATTATTTGTGTAAAGAAATGCACATTTATTTTGTATCCTGGACTTTGCCAAAGTCCTTTATCAGTGTAAGGAGGCTTTTGACAGATTCTCTTGGGTTTTCAAGGTACACGATCATGTCATCTGCAAAGAGAGATAACCTGACTTCCTCTATTCCTATTTGGATATCCCTGATTGCCTTCTCTTCTCTGATTTCTCGAGTCAGGATATCCAATACTATGTTGAACAGGAGGGGTGAGAGTGGGCATCCTTGTCTTGTTCCAGTTTTCAGGGGAAATGATTCCAATTTTTGTCTGTTTAGGAGTATGCTGGCTGTGGGTTTCTCGTATAATGGCTTTTACTATTTTGAGGTATGTTCCCTGTATGCCTAGATGTTCAAGGGTTTTTATCAAGAAGGGGTGCTGGATTTTATCAAAAACTTTTTCTGCATCTAATGATATAATCATGTGGTTTTTGTTTTGACATCTGTTGATGTATTTAATTACATTTATGGTTTTACGAATGTTGAACCAGCCTTGCATCCCAGGGATGAAGCCTACTTGGTCATGATGGATGATTTTTGAGATACGCTATTGAATCCGGTTCGCTAGGATCTTGTTGAGAATTTTAGCATCTATATTCATCAAAGATATTGGCCTGTAGTTCTCTTTCTTTGTTGGATCTTTACCTGGCTTGGGTATCAATGTGATGTTGACTTTGTAAAATGATTTGGGGAGAGTTCCATCTTTTTCAATCGCCTGGAATACCTTCAGTAGGATTGGTATCAGCTCCTTCTTAAATGTCTTGTAGAATTCTGCTGGAAAGCCATCTGGTCCAGGGCTCTTTTTTTTTTGGGTAGTTTTCTTATTACGTAGTTGATTTCCTTGATTGTTATTGGTCTATTTAGGGTCTCAATTTCTTCTTGTTCCAACCTAGGTAGGTTGTGTGATGTCAGAAAGTCCTCCATTTCCTTAAGGTTTTCAAGTTTGTTTCCATACAAGTGTACATAGTAGTCTCTAATGATCTTTTGTATTTCTTCAGGGTCAGATGTGACTTCATCTTTTGTGTTTCTGATTGTGCTTATTTGGGTTTTTTCTCATTTTTTTCTTGGTCAGTCTAGCTAGGGGACCATCAATCTTGTTTATCCTTTCGAAGAACCAGCTTTTTGTTTCATTGATTTTTTTTGTATTGTCTTTTTGTCTTCTATGTCCTGGATTTGGGCTTTTATTTTGGTGATCTGGATTCTTCTGCTGAAATTAGGGTTTTTGTGGTCTTGCTTTTCCAGCTTCCCTAGGTGGCATGTTAGGCTGTTAATTTGTGTTCCTTCCATTTTCTTCATGTGTGTTTGTAGGGATATAAAGTCCCCTCTTACTACAGCTTTTAAGGCATCTCAGAGATTTTGGTAAGATGTTTCTTCATTTTCATTTGTTTCCAGGTATCTTTTGATCCCTGTTTTGATTTCATCAGTGACCCAGGAGTTGTTTAGCATCATGCTGTTTAGTGTCCATGTCTTTGTGGGTTTCAGGGGGACTTTGTTGGTGTCAATGTTTATTTTTATACCACTGTGGTCCGAGACGGTGCATGGTAGAATTTCGGTCCTTTTAAATTTGTTTATGCTTGATTTATGGCCAATTATGCGGTCAATCTTAGAATACGTTCCATGCGGTGGTGAGTAGAATGTGTATTCTGTGGTCTTTGGCTGGAGTGTTCTGTAGGTATCAATTAAGTCCATTTGGTCCAGAGTCACATTGAAGTTCCAGATCTCCTTGCTGAGTTTTTGTCCTGGTGATCTGTCTAGGGTTGTGAGTGGGGTATTAAAGTCCCCAGTTATGATGGTGTTAGAGTCAATATCTTTAGTTTTCCTAGAAGTTGCTTTATGAAAGTTGGCACACCTATGTTGGGTGCATATATGTTTAGGATAGATATTTCCTGTTGATGGAGTGAACCTTTTATCATTATGTAGTGGCCCTCTGTATCTTTTTTAAGTTTTGATAGCTTAAATGGTATTTTGTCTGAAATTAGGATTGCAACTCCTCCTTTCTTTTGTTTTCCATTTGCCTGAAAGTTTGTTTCCCATCCTCTTACTTTGAATCTCTGTATGTCCTTTCTAGTGGGATGAGTCTCTTGAAGGCAGTATATTGTTGCCTGGTGATATTGTATCCATTTTGCCATTCTAAGTCTTTTCAGTGGTGCATTTATTCCATTCACATTCAGGCTAATTTTTGAAATGTAGAAAGTTCATCCCTATCATAGAGTTCTTATAGAGTTGTTGCTCTTTTTTGTCTTTCTTTTGGTTTTATGGTTGGTTCATGTGTATTTTATTCTTTCCCCTGTACTCCTTTGAAGAACGTTGTTCTTTTTTCCTTTTCTTCTGTGTTTAGTACTTTCTTAAGTGTTTCATGCAGAGGTGGTTTGGTGGCAGCATAAGTTCTTAGGGATTGGATATTTGGGAAAGATTTTAATTCTCCCTCACTGATGAAGCTTAGCTTGGCCAGGTAGGTTATTCTTGGTTGCAATTGTTTATCTTTTAGGACTTTGAAGATAGGGCTCCAAGCTCTCCTAGTCTGCAGGGTTTCTGTAGATAAATCTGCTGCTATTCTGATTGGTCTTCCATGATAGGTGATCTGGCCTTTTTCTCTTGCTGCCTTTAGGATTTTTTCTTTTATGCCTACTTTGTTTAGGCGAATTATTATGTGTCTAGGAGTTGGTCTTCTCATTTGTTGTCTTGCAGGGATTCTCTGAATCTCTTGTGTTTGAATTTTTGCATCACTGATTAGAATAGGGAAGTTTTCTTGAATAATCTCATGGAAAGTTTATTTTAGTGTGGTCTCTGTCTCTCTTTCTGCCTCAGGTATGCCAATTACTCTTAGGTTTGGCCTCTTGAAGTAATTGCTCATCTCTTGAAGGTTTTGTTCTGTCTTTTTGAGCTTGTTTTCTGTGTTTTTAAGAGTTTGGGTTAGTTCTATAATTTGGTCCTCAAGCTCTGAGATTCTTTCTTCTGCTTCAGTAATTCTGCTTTCCATGCTTATCAGTTTGTTATTTATTTCATTCACAGAATTCCTTATTATTGTTATCTCAAATATCAGCTCCTTCCTAGTTTCTTCTTGTGTCTCCTCAGTTCTTTTTAATCTCTCCATTATTGTCTTGATATCTACGTTTGTAGTTTGAGACTCTTCATTCTGGGGGTTCTTCATTGTTTGCATTCCGAGGTCAGTTTTCTCAGTGTCTGCCCTCCCAGGGGTCTGGGAGAGACCCATACTCTTCTTTTGGTTTTTCTTCATTTGTGTAGATTTTTCTCTCTCTCCTCCTTCCCTCTCCTTCTTTAATTCTGTTTTTGGGGTAAGGTGGGGTTGCTTTTATTTTTCTTCTGCTGTATCCTGTTCTTCCTTATGAGGGTCTTCTGGCTTTGTTCACTTTTGAGATTGGAGTGTAGGCTGCAATCTGTACTTTTTGCAGTTTTGAGGTTTAATTGAGAGGGAAACTGTGGTTCAGAGTGTATATGCTGATTCTAGCATCCACAAACTGGTGTATGAGCACACTGGAACCTATTTCCCTCTGCCTTACAATCTGTTCGTTCAGCAGTATGTAGTCTTAGTTCCTAGATTAAAATGGGGGTATAAAAGAGGAAAATAATGGAGGAAGGAGGAGTCAATAGGAAGTTAGAGAGAGAGAAGAGTGAGAGGGAAAACAGACATACATACCAACTATCAGGTGAGAGACACAAGGCCAGAGAGAAGTGGAAGAAGACATGTAAGAAAGATTCCCTAAAGAATACTGATAGCTACACAGAGACAGACCAGTATAAACATGAAACAGTGTAAGTCAGAAGGCAAACAATGAATGTGATCAAAATAAACAATCAAAATGATAAAATCATAAGTCACCATAAGAGATCAGACTAAAATCACTTCAGCTCTGATCTCTGGCCTCTCCCCTTTGTTTTCCCATTGCAGGCAGCTAGGTTTACTCACAGCTTGGGTTTGGCTTCCTGGGAGTTGCTTTTATCTGATTCAGCTTAGGGGTGGGGCTTTGTCTCCTGCTTAGCAATGTTACCTTAGGAACCGAGGTGGAGTTTGTTGATAGGTGTGCAGGGCAATGGAAATCTCTGCCTGGAGAAAGGCGGAGGCAGATTCTCTTTCATAGATCCCTTTCTCTCTGCTTGTCTGGGTCCCCAAGCTTGGGGTCACGGGCTGAGTGCCTCAGCCAGAGTGGGCCCAGAGCTCTAGAGCACCAAAGCTCCAATGGGCAGGCGGTGAGTGGCGAGAGTGGCCCTGGGCTCCCCACAGGGTACTTCAGCCAGGAATGGGACCAGTGTCTCTGAGGGGCGGGTGCCCAGAGCCTCCCTGAGTGACCAGCGGCTTGGTGACGATGAGAGACGATGTAGCCAGGGAGCTAGCTGAGACCCGAGACTCCTACGCATGCGGTGGAACAGCAGTAGCAGGGGACCACAGTATCCAGCCCTGCGTGGGACTGAGGATCCCCAGGCCTCGGACCAGCACTTGCTGGTGGGGGGCTTGAATCACCAGCAGGTGGTGTCATCCTTCGCTCCAGATGGTCTTTATCTCAGTTGCTTGCCTGCCCCTCAGGCACTGATGGTGCAATCTAGAGTGACTGCCTTGGTGGCAGCAGCGGCGGCAGCAGCAACGGTGGCGGTGCTGGCAGCTGGGCCACTGGCACAGGTGGTGCAATGTCTAATGGCCGCCTCTGTGTGGTGGCTGCCTCAGAGGAGGCGGCTGCCCGGCTGCCTCAGAGGAGGTGGAAGAGGCAGTCACTCGGTTGCCTCAGAGAAGGCGGCAGCGGCTCCGCTTCCTCAGAGGAGGTGGCAGCAGCTCCGCTGATTCGGAGGAGGCAACTGCGGCTCCGCTGCCTTGGAGGAGGCGGCCGCAGCTCCGCTGCCTTCGAGGAGGTGGCCACGGCTCGCTGAGGCACTGGCTGTGTGATGTGGAATGGCTGCCGGCTGGGGCGGCAGCGGCAGCAGCAGCAGCCACCACAGTAGCTACCCAGACCTTGGTGATGCTTCAGCAAAGTCTACTGTCAAGCTCCATGTGAAGAGCAGGCTGCAGATGATGGGATCTGCAACCTCCGGGGAGAGAATCAGAGTCTCTTTGTGTTCTCGGTGGAGAGTTTCACAGACAGGGCTGTCCCATCGCCATCTTGCTCCACCTCCACCAATAGTATTCTTAACAAACATGTTTATATATTAAATATTCCACTAAAACATCTAAAGTTATTCACCAATTTTATCCTCCTCTGAAACATGACATGGTCATCAGGATTATTTAATTATTCATACAGTTTCTCTTCTCTACTAGCCCTTGTGTTTTGTTTTGGTTTTACCTCTTTCTCTCTTTTTTCTAATAAAGTAGTTGCTGCAATTTAATTAAATAAATTTACTAACTTAAAAAAAACTAGCCGGGCTCGGTGGCTCAGCCTGTAATCCCACGCCTTTGGGAGGCTGAGGTGAGTGGATTGCCTGAGCCCGCGGGTTCGAGACCCGCCTGGGCAGCAAAACCTCATCTCTACAATAAATCAAAAAATCAGCCAGGAGTGGTAGTGCATGCCTGTAATTCCGGCTACTTGGAAGGCTGAGGCGGAAGGATTGTTGGAGCCCAGCAGGTCGAGGTTGCAGTGGCCGGAAGCGGCCACTGCACTCCGGTCTGGGTGACAGAGTGAGACTCCAACTCAAAAAAAAAAAAAAAACTGTTCTTAATTTCTTGTATCTCAAGGTTTCCCTCTGAACTGACTTTTTATTTTGCTGAAGTACTGTTTTAATTAACGTTTTAGAAGGGTTGTGAGGGGACACTCCATCTTAGTTCTATATCTGCAAAATAGCCTTTACTTTTCAGAACTTAACTGTGTATAAAATTGTTTCGAAGTTAATAGTTATTTATTTTCCTTAGTATTTTTAAGATATGACCCCATTTTTTTATGTGTCTCTACTCACTTATATGAATTCTGCTGTCAATTTGATGGTTTATACTTAATTTTCATGTTAGAGTTCAATATTGCCCCTTTATTTTTAATATTATGTAATTTTGCTATTGATTTATGTATTCAACAATATTCACTGAGTATCTTCTACATGCCATCCACATTCTAGGTTCTGTGACTATAACAGAGAATAAAATTTATTAAAACCTTGCTTTTATGGTGCTTGAATTCTAGTGTAGGGAGATAAACAATAAAAAAATGCTTAAGTTTCCAGTAACTTAAGAGTCAAGAAAAAGCAAAGAAAAGGAATTAAAGAGATACTCATTTATATCCTGTGGTTAGAAAAGACCTAAAAGATAAAGTCTGGTCAAGACCTGAGGAAGTCAAAGAGTAAGCAATGCAGGTGTCTGAAGAGTGTTCTAAGCAGAGGAAACAGCAATTAAAAAGGTCCCAAGGTGGAAATTTCTTTTGATGCACTATGTCTTTTAGTTATTTTTGTGAATGAGTAGTAGGACTTTATTGTGTTTTTAACTTGGGGGGACAGGATAATTTTTAAAGAAGGAAGATAGTACAGCATGCTGAGTTCTGATTGTAATGGTTCAGTAGAAGAGAAAATTTTGGTGATGTAGAAGCAAAAGGACCATTGCCAAAGACATCTTGAGAAAGAGATGGGATCTGATGTACAAATGGAGAGGTTAACTTTGGGGTACTGATGGCTCATTCTTTGTAAAAGGAAGAAAGGCAGAATACGTGGGTACAGATCAAGATATGGTAGTACATTTTGTGATGAGTATACGTGAAATTTCTTTCTGATAAATTATATTTTCTTAGCAAAGTAAAATACAAGTTTATTAATCACAAGTGAGAAAAGGAGTTTCAAATTAGAGAATTGAGGTGAGGACTGGTGTGACATGGTTGCATTAGAGAATGTATGTGCTAAGTTTGAGATTAAATTCCCAGGACTTGAGCTCAAAGAGGTCACTATAATGTGTTATTAATTGATTTATTGTTTATCCTGCTCAGAACTCAGAATATCCATATTTCTCCTCAATTTTAAAAAGACATACTTTTTATATTGTCAAATATGATTCACTTTTATTGAATCCAATTATTATTATTCTAGAACTCCAATTAGGTATAATTTAGAGATTCTCAGCCTAACACCTTTGTCCCTTTCTGCTCTTCATGTATTTTTATTTCAGTCTCTTCCCCACACTCTGGATGAATTCTTTGGCAGTAGGTTCCAGCTTACCATGTGAATTGGAACTATGTGAAGGTAACCATTTATGCCTATATTAAATTTTTTTAAATGACTATAAACTTTTCAAGATTTATATTTGCTTTTTCACAACCATTTTTCTTGTTTTATAATTACTTGAATTTCTTGTTCTTTTTATAAGATAATTTCTTGTTCTTTTTTATAGAAACCATTCTTGCATTTATCTCCTGAGGAATGTTTGTTGGATTGCTACATAAAGTTAATCTCATAAGCAACAAATTCAAATTCTAATTATTGACTGATTTTTCTTCCGGTTGTTGCTGTTGTTGGCTTTTTGCTTTTTACTGGATTTTTATTATGCATTTTACTTATTTCTTTTTTTCTGTCTCCTTTCTCTTTATTTGAATTTCTTCCATGTCTGGACCTAGAGTGTATGAATACATAGTAGAACTCCTGCCTTTCAGAAATATCAGAGACATCAGTGATGTAACAGGTAAGCCAGGAGTAGCCTGATTCAGGTCCTAGCTGTGGTTGTGTCATTGCCTCACCTACATTTTAGGCTGAAACTTGCTATAAAGCAGTAGCCCAAAGCAATGGGCCATCAACAGTTTCTTCAGTCAGGATTCTTTATTGGCAGAGATGGAAAGTTTCCCCTACCATCTTTCAGATTCAAGTGGTAAGGGGTCTCTGGTCCCATGTCAAGATGACGATTTAAATTATTTTTAATGCACAGGATTGGATCTTTGGTCACCATTGCCTGCCTTCAGCCCAAGACCACCTTACCCAGGACTCCCACCTTTTTACATGTCTATTCTGTGTCTGGACCAAAGAGTTGTCTATCATGTTTTCAAGTCTCTGTGTTGTGTTTTCCACATCTCCATATTTTTCTACTTGTTCTCTGTGTTTAAAGCAGAAAGGCACATCAAATTGTAAAACTTACTGCACCAACTTAACTTGAAGTCAATTTTTAAATATGCTGTGCAGTCAACAGAACAGAAAAATGATGAAAACAACAAGTCTCTAACAGAATTAAAAAAAAAACTCCAGAAAAACATATTCAAGTCAATTCCTACACCTTTACTGTCTCACCGTCTGTGCTGATTTTGCCTGTCTATGCAGTTTGTAATTGATGTTGTTTATGTATCCATTCATATACTCATGAAAAACAATTACTAAGAATCTATTACTTGTGTTTGGCCAGGTGCTTGTGATGATGTAGCAATGAACAAAGAGACAATATTCTTGTCTTCATTAGAACAGACTAACCAGGGTCATAACACAAACAAAACATATGGATATGATAATTATCTAAATCATAGGATTATAACAATAGCTAACCCATATTTTAGTTGTTAAATTTTATGCCTGTTATGCACAAACACACACACTCAATCACATTTATGCACTTGTAATTTAATCCATATAACAATCTCATAATTAAAGTACTATTATTATCTTTATTTCTGAGACAGAGATGTAAAGTAACTTGTTTACCATCACACAGCTAATAAGTGGTAGACAGGACTATGATCCAAGGTAGACAAAGTTCAGATGCTTTGGCCTTAACTTTGTACTATGTGTATAAAAGTATTCAGTTCTAAACATTTCTGGGCCTACTGTATGTGAGGAGAGATGCTGGATGTAGGTCATTGTCGTACAGTACTGACCTTGCCCTCCATGAGCTGTTGGATCCAGAGAATATTCCCCTGAATTAGTTGTCTATTATTGCTGTACAATTTGCCACAATTTAGCAGCTTAAAACAACAGAAATGTGTTATTTTACAGCTCTGTAGGTTAGAAGTCCAGTACACTTGAATGGTTTCTTTGCTCCAAGCCTCTCAAGGCGTCAGAAGGCTGGGGTCTTATCAAGAGATTCTAGGAAGAATCTGCTTCCAAACACATTCATCTTCTTGGCAAAATCCAGTTTCATGTGTTATAGAACTGAGAGCCCTATTTCCTTGAGGGCTGTTGGTCAGGGATTTCCCTCAGCTGCTAGAGGCTGCCCACACACCCTGGCTTCTGGCGCCTTCCTGCATCTTCAAAGTCAATCACCATGGGAAATTCTTTCTCTTGCTTTGAATCTCTCTTGTGCTTCATCTTTCCTTAGACTCCATCTTCTGCTACCTCTCTTAAATTCTTCTGCCTTTTTCTTGCTTATTATCCTGGCCCAATCTAGATAATCCAGAATAGTTCTCCTACTTTAAAGTCAATTAATTAGTGATTAATTCCATCAAAAAACCCCTGTATAACATTAGATTAGTGTTTGATTGATTAATTAGAGGACAGAAATTTTCGGAGAATATCTCTAAAATTCTGCTTATCACCTCATCACTTTAAGAACTACCAATGTAGACCAATAGTCTCTCTGAAAATACTGCCTGGCTCCCAGCAGAAATAAACACTCTGTAGGGACAAGCAAGGGGAAATTAGTCAAGTGTATATTGCCAGAGCATAAAGTACTGAATACATTGGACAGTATGCAGGTAACTAAATAACAAGAAGGAGTTAGAAATTCCCCCAATAAACTGAGAAGCAGCATCAATATGGAGTAAGTCTCCTACATATGAAAGAGTTTCATTCCGAGGGTGTGTTTGTAAGTCCAGTTTGTTCATAAGTCCAACAAAGTTAACCTAGATACCCAACTAACACAGTCAGCTATGTAGTACTTACTGTAATCATTTTATAATACTTTTCACACAAATAATATATTTTAAAAACACAAAATAAAGAAAAATTTTAAATCTTACAGAACCTTGAAAAGTACAGACACAAGAACTAACTTATATGATTGGACATGCAAATGTATCTTGAAAGTTCACAACTTGAAGGCTTGTATATAGGGGACTTACATACATTGTATCTCAATTGCTCTATTAATGTAATTGAGATAGAACTTTGGGAGATGAGGGAGTATCAGAACCAGAGAGATAAAAGATGGCTCTGCTAAATGGAATCAGCCATTTTGCCCCAGGTGAATCATGATCAAGGCCTCCTATCAACCACAGTCCCACTTTATAAGGAAATTGGGCAGTGCAATATGTTCCTTCCTGCACCCCTTTTTACTCTCAGAGGTGTCTCCATTTGGGCAATAAATTACATGGCCCCAACTACCTGTTAGCCAAGTCAGAGCCATGTCCCATAAAGAAGGTCAGAAGGTACTCCTGGATCACTGTGATTTTCAGTTTCATCCTGTAAGAAAGAGAAAGTACACCCTTCTAGATCTTGCCTCCCATCCACCACAACTTATTTTTCTTTTCCTTTATGAAACTCTCAAGCATAGCCATCTCACTTTTCAATTGCTCCTCACATGCTATTTGTTCCCCTGTAATTTTTTCCATTGGCTCCTGATATCCTTTCCATTTTCAAGCTCTTACTTCACCTGTCACACACATGTTGATACTCCATTATTCTCCCTACACATTGGGATTATGGGTTTCTCTTTCATCTTGGTTTTGAATTAATATACCCTTCAAAAGGCTTCAGGGCCACTGAACTCCTGCTAGCCTTCATTTCTGAATTCATTAGAGCCTGTTCACTGACCCCTTTTGTTGTTCTAACTCCACTGTTCATGGTCATTTCATCCTTTCAGTTCTGGCCTTCCCTCCTCCATTCTTCGACTCTTAAACTCCATTATTTTGTGATCAGTCGCACTTCAATTACCTCAGCTTTTAGTGTCAGATTTTAAATGGTCACACTTCACATCTCTAGTCTCCTTTGTACAAATTTTGCCTTTAACTGAGTTTGTGGTTATCTCACTTGCTACTGCTTTTATTTCCAAGAAACACCTAGATAAATAATGCATTAATTTTGGTAAATATGCCCATGACATCCTGAACAATATGTTGAAGCAGGAGTGAGTCATCAGTAGATAATTATGCCTTAAACAGAATTCTGTGGTAGGGCCTGGGACAAGGGAAATTCCCTTTGAACAATGCCATTCTTAAGCCCTTTTGGTGGGCATAAATCTGTCTTCAAAAGGGACAAAGCTCAACTCAGTTCCCTACGCACATAGAACATCCCTTCACCTTTTTCTCTGTTCCTAAAGTAAATCATCTGATGGCCAGTCAGGGAAACCCATTTCTGAGATTGTTTTATGATGTCAGCAGTGTTAGAATAAGAGACGTACTGGCAAATTTATCTCTCCCTGCCTTGCTTGGATCTGCTAGGGTGACAGACATGTATGTTTAACTACGTGGGTCCCTCCAAGGGACTATTAACCATCAGAGAAGAAGCAGCCACCGCTAAAATATAAGCCATTTATCAGCTCAGTAATCAGGTCTCCAGCTATTTCTTTGTCCATTTTGGCTAACAGATTAAAATCCAATAGTGTTCCCAAAAAAATCTGATTGTGAGTCATTGTTCTATAGTACTTGTGTTCAGTTCTTTTTGTTTGGTTGGTTGTTTGCATCTGTTTAACCAACCAACACTCACCTACATTCTTTTTGAATCAAACAGAAAAGCAGAAATCACTGCAGGTATTTAAAATAGAGAGGATTACAGCTATGGGGAAAGTACTTTCAGTAAAATGAGTTTGGGGGTATCTAGAGCTGCACCCACTAGGTCTTTCTCTCTGTGATGAAGAAAATAGGAAATATTTCAGCCCCAAGGTCAGCAGAGTCCAGTTTGAACATCCAGTTTTACTGGTTCTGTTTTGTTTTGTTTTTCATGCCATGGGTAAAGAATTTAAAAGTTGGTTCTCTAAGGACAAAGTTATGTGACCAGCTGTCCCTACATAAATGAGGATTTATTACAAAGTTTAAGGAATTAGAAACTCCTATGCTTCTAACATGGTACCTGGTATGCAGCAGACACTTGAAACATATATGTTGAATGAATAAAATCCACTGTTGTTTTCTAAGATAAGTAGTTACTCTTGATCTCAGACATTCTGGTATTGGAAATTAAAGCTGAACTCAGGAGGAATGAGAACAACAACTGCTCCATGTAGTTTTCTGTGCAGGTTGGGCCCAAGAGGAAGAGTACTTCCCAAAACGGGGACCATGAGGGATTGGGTTATTCTCATACTCTTATTTTCTTTCTCCACAAAGTGTGTCATGTCCTAAGGAGAGTGCTCTCTTTTCTACTTCAGGTCACTTCCAGTTTACACATATGCTCAGGCAATGAATAACCTCAGGGTAAATCAGGAAACTTTATGATTAAGTGACTTGGCTTCCCTTGTGCTGTGTGATAAAAACTGTAGTAACCTATTGCAGAAGGATCCATTTGGGTCAGTTTTCATCAGAGAGCAGAAACTTGGCAAGTGTTCAGATCATCATGAACTCCTTTCTATGTTAAAATGGGCAACTGTCAGGGGAATTAACTTGGTGACACAGCAACATTTGAGGTTTGTGATCATCACATCAAACCACAACTCAAATACTTTCCTTTTTATAATTTCGTAAAACTGTAAACCTGGGCTGTTTCTTCCATGTGTTTCTCTAGCACCTGCTCCAGACCTTATCAGGTGCTGTATATCCAGTTGAAAGCCTCTGTCTTTTAACTAGGTCATCCATGCATAGAGGGATGGAGGCATCTTATTCCATTTTGTATCCCTGGGACATAGACGGTGTCTGACTGACTCCTCTTGAACTCAGGTCACCCTCTGTGCTTATATTAGTTGTCTCCCTGGAACAACTTCCCTGTTCCTGCATAGTAAGACAATGCAAGTGGGCATATTACTGCCTGAAGAAAGAGTGAATTTCCCAACTTGTCTTTCACCTGAACTACAGCCATGAGACTAAAATAATGCCCATGCAATGCGAATCGAAGTGATGCATACTATTCTGGGTCTTGTTCTTAAAAAGACTAGTGTTAAGCTCCGCTGCATGTTTTTTTCACTGTTGCTGCTGGGAGATGGTGAGAGACAGAGCAACCACTCAAACTCTTCATTCAGTGAAAGTCATATGTTGGGGATGACATGACTGCCTACCAGCCTTGCTCTGCTCATCTGTCTGTTGGTCATATGATGGAGAGAAAATTCCAATGCCTTCAAAACCAGGATACGTTAGTTCTTTTTGTTAGTTTATATGCTAACTGATACAGCATTCTAGTTCCAAATTCCAAAGAAAAACAGTATCAGTCAGAGGGGAAACAGGAAAACAAATGACACACATACACTCACACACCAGAGGATAAATAAGGAACACTACAAAAACTTTGTGTTTTGTTTATAAAGTGATTATTATTAGAGTGTGATTGTAGGAGAACCAAAGAAATAGTGCAATACCTCAAGACTCATGGCAATTGTTACCACTCCCAAGCACTGAGTCAGGGGAGCAGTTCCTCAAACTTGGGTGGGAGATGATTATAAAGAGTTAGAATCCTTGAGAGGAGTAATGTGCTTCATTCAAGGGGCTTCTCAGTTCATGGCAACCTCACCTTAAAAATTAACTCCTGACCTCACTCTTCCTTACTCTTCTGTCTTTCCAGGTCTCCCCACTAGAGAATGGGAATCCAACAGGAAGTTGAGCACACTGGAACCCTCTTGATGCAGCCCTATCTGGGGCAGAGAGCAGCATAGAGAAGAGTGGAGAATGTTTCTAAAAGGGCACATGGAAGATATCCAGGTAAAGAGTATCCCTGCTGAAAAAATTAGGAAAGCAGAGCTAGAGAGAGAATAGCATTATGTTCTGTTTTATGTCCTCATTGATGTTTAAATATGAGGATTTAAAATTAATTTCTAAGAAATTGCCAGTTAGGAATTCAGTGGGGTTTATTTCCTTCTGTTGCTGATAATACAATGACAGATGCAATACACAACTCAACAAACATCCCTTAGACATCCACTGTGTATCAGGCACAGCATGAGGCACTGGAGACTAGCGTCTCAGGACTAATCTCAGAGGAGCTGATAGATTAGGCATATTTTTTATCTAATGTTTTCAGCAGTTCACCTCAGACTGTCTTCAGTGGTTTGTGCCATCTTTTTGACAATCTTCTTGAGAGAGATGAAGCTTGATAATGACAGCTGTCCACATGATCATTAAACTCATATTTAGTGAATTCAGGTCCTTTGAGAGAAAAGTCAGTGTCTGGCAAAGGTATATTGAACATAAACGGCAAAAAAATTAGTGCAGACATGACTTCGGGAGAAACTAAAACATTCTCTCTTTTTTTTTTTTTTTTTTTTGAGTTGGAGTCTCACTCTGTCGCCCAGACTGGAGTGCAATGGACGCTCCCAGCCACCACAGCCTCGACCTGCTGGGCTCCGGCTATCCTTCCGCCTCAGCCTTCCAAGTAATTGGAACTACAGGCGCACGCTACCACGCCCGGCTGATTTTTTGATTTATTGTAGAGATGAGGTCTCGCCAAGTTGCCCAGGCGGGTCTCGAGCCCACGGGCTCAGGCAATCCACTCATCTCAGCCTCCCAAGGCGTGGAATTACAGGCTGAGCCAACAAGCCCGGCTCTAAAACATTCTAAGTAATATAATGATAGAAACCATGTCAGAGTTCTTGGTGGCAAGCAACAGAAACCAAGTTTGGCTATCTTAATCATAAAGAGACTCTACTGAGGGGACATCAGAATTGCACAGGATTGATGAAGTTTGGAGGGTCAGGTGTAAAAAAAAAGTGAGAAGAATCTAAATATATTAATTAAGTGCAGACGAAGTGACTGTAATAAAGATATTCCCAGATACCATGGATTACACTCAGAAGACTTTATTTTATTCACACAGAAGAGTCAGGTTAAAGTATGGTCAACTCTTTCCACAAAGTCAATCAGAAGTTCAAGTTCCTTCCGTTGTGTTCCTCTGCCATACTGTAATATGTAGTCTTTTATCACAAGGTCAAAACTTTACTGCTACAGTGACCTTATATAAACATGTAGAAAAGGAGAAAGGACAGTCAAGGGGAAAAAAAGGACCCAAAGGTTTTTCCCTCAATTCTTTCTATATCCTATTGTCTGAAATGTAGTCATTTGGTAACACTTAGCTTCAATGAAGGATATAGATTTAAGTCTGTTATCATTAGCCATGTGTCCATCTTAAGCTTTTTCAAAATGAAGAAGAGGAAAAAGAAAACTTGGAATGAGAGCTATCTCTGCTTCATTAAGGGAAATTCAAAGAGTTGGCTAGCAAGAAACAAAACAAACATTACAGAGATAGTCTGGTCCATGAGCTTCCTTGACCACTACTATGAGACTAACCTCTTACTGTCCCCATAGATTTACATCATCTACTGATATTTCAGAATATCAGGACAGACACATTGATGATCCAGCCAGAATGAATGAGTGTCCATCCATAGATACACTGAGGCATGAAAAAAATTCCATGGTGGAGTACAATGCTAATTAATACCAACCAAAAACAAACATGATTTGTTTAGGGTTTTTTGTTTGTTTGTTTGTTTGTTTGTTTGTTTGTTTGTTTTAATAGAGACAAGGTCTCACTCTGTCTCCCTGGCTGGGCAGCCTCAAACTGCTAGATTCAAGAGGTTCTCCCACTTCAGCCCCATGACTAGCTGGGATTGCAGGTGTGTACCACCACACCTGGCTTATTTTTAATTTTAATACTGGACTCACTATGTTGCCCAGACTGCTCTCAAACTCCTGACTGCAAGCAATCCTCCTGTCTTAGCCTCCTAAAGCACTGGTATTATAGGTGTTGTATTCCATGCTAGTCTGGAAGAGGGCATTTGATATTAGAAAGACAAAATATGCTATGAAATATGGCATTATAAAAAAAACTCTCACCTTAAAATTATTCTATAAAAATTTTGTCATTTGCTTTACGTGTTCATCTATTCTAGCTCTATGTATTATAAACTCTGTTAGTTACTGGTGGCACAATGCTGGGAATATCATAAATTCTTGACAAAATTTTTGAACCTTAAAAATGAAAAATATGTGCTGATTTTGGTGTATTATTCCATATTCTTATTAGTCTAATAGCTTCTAGCTAATGTCAGGGAAATAATCTTAAGCTCGATGCTACTAAAATAGGACAAATGTAACTTTGGCGTCTGACAAATCTGGATTTAATCCATGTGATACAGTCTAGTCAAATAAGTCTACCTCTTTTAATTTTGTTTTTTTCATCTTTACAGTGAAGATAATTATCTTACTATAGTGTTATTTTAAAACCTAAATTAGAATATGAATAACAACTGCTTAGCATGCGGTAGGGATTTAGCAATTACCAGTAACCTCCAGGTATATACCTCATTTAGTTGCCAAGATAATGCAATGACTGCTTTAGGGATACAACATATATTCCAGTTAAAAAGGTATTGTTTCTGGTCAGAAAACATATGGCCAATAACACATGAAGAACTTGAATTGCATAGCATTTTTCTAATAAGTAATTCTTTCTCGTTCAGATTATGGTTTCAGCCTGTCTGGAATTCTAAACAGTTCACAATGTATGAGATCTGACTGATTCAAAGAAGTGGGTCAGAAAAGACTGTAAAGATTATCCAACCGATTGTTATCCCAGTATAATTTTTCCAAATATAAAAGAATGACTCATATACAAAAATAGAATAACCATTTGTCTAATATTTTATTCAAATCATTCATTAAAGAGGAAGCCAGTAAAATGATGAAAGCAGTTTAAACCATCTTAGGAATGATGATGTATACAGTAAACCAGTTAAAATGAATACTAAAATTAATTTGGCAATAGATACAAAATTGATTAATGCTCTATTGAGCAATAACACTACAACCTTTGAGATTATCTCTTTTCTTGGAGAAACATTTCACAAGTTAACATGTAACTTTTAGTGTCTGTACTTTAAACAAATAGCAAATAGCAAAGTCAAACAAATGTGTAGGCTCCTAGGTAATTAAATAAACCTGTGAGGCCCTGTAACAGTCTGTTTGTGTTGCTATAAGGGAATCCATGGGGCTGGATAATTTATAAAGAAAAGAGTTTTATGTAACTCATGGGTCTGCAGGCTGTGGCATGGTGCCAGCATCTGTTTCTGGTGGAGGGCTTCAGGGAGCTTCCACTCATGGTGAAAGGAGAAAGGGAATTGGAGTAAGCAAATCTTATGGCAAGAGAGGAAATGAGAGAGAGAGAGAGAGAAGATGGTGCCAGTGTCTTTGCCACAGCCAGTTCTTCTGGGAACTAAAACTGAGAACACACTCACTCCTGTGAGAAGAACACCAAACTAATCATGAGGAATCATGAGGAATAAGATCCAAACACCTCCCAACAGGCCCCACCTCCAACATTGGGGATCAAATTTGAACTTGACACTTGTGTGGGGGAGAGGTAATCAAACCATATCCCAATCACAGCAGCCTGTTAAATGACATTCTGACACAACATTGAAAAGTCATGGAATCATCTTTTATGCTTTATTTTCAAGTTTTAGGTATTTTTTACCTAACAACATTGAGCCCATTGTTGATTGACTACAGCACCTAAATATAGGTGCTAACAGACTTATTTAGGTTATTTTATAAAAATTGACTGCATGCATCACTTTGAGATTAACTGATGCAACAATAGTCAAAATATCACACTCGCCACTTAAATCATTTTACTAACATGCAACAACTACTTCTTTCTCTTCTCCTCCTGCTCTTTCTTACAATTTCACATTTCATTAAAGACAAAATAATAAATATGCAACAAGTTTTTTGAAAAGAAATAAAAATTATTAAATTTTTACAACATTATTAGTAACAGAACTGTGTCCAACAAGTTTATGTGGAGGAAAGCTCCTGTGCCCCATCTACCCATTGAAACCATTGAAAATGAAGACAATTTTTCATGTATCTGTTGGCTGCTTGTATGTCTTCTTTTGAGAACTGTCTATTCATATCTTTTGCCCACTTTTTAATGGGGCCGTTTGTTTTTTTCTCTTCATCACGTTTGAGTTCCTTGTAGATCCTAGATGTTAGGCCTTTGACAGACATGGAGTTGGCAAATATTTTTCCCAGTCTGTGGGCTGTCACCCTACTCTCTTGATGGTTTCTTTGGCTTTGCAGAAGCTTGTCAGTTTGATGAGGTCTTACTTGGCGGGAAACTGCAGGGGGGTGGGGGGGCGGGGAGGTGGGATTGATGGTAGTGGAAATCTGCCTGGGGAAGTGGGGGCACACTTCATCAACAAGGGTACCTGCACAATGAATATTTGTATACCTAACCCTGACTTGTACTCCACAATTTTAAAATAAAAAATTTGAAAGTTTAAAAACAAAAAAGAAAGAAAACGAAGACAAGAAAAGCAAGAATATTTTAAGGTTTACATTCTCTTAAGTAACCTAGCAATTAGGGTTTTAAGTGACAAACGTGTGGTAGCTCTAGGGTTCGCCTCAGGCAAAACTGTAAAATCTGTGAAGTGTGGTTTCTATGTTCTCTAGCCCTTTTCCTGAATCCTCTCTACTTTCTTCAGCCCATCTGTCCATGTCAAGATTCACTAATCTTGGCTATTCGATCTACTCTCCAGTGATACCCTGCTCCAGGCTGCTTTTTCTAGCAGATGCCTCAGACACCGGAACTTTCACATCTGAAGAAATAAGCAGTTCCTCCGCCTCTGTTTATTCTAATTCATTGTGCATGCATAAATCCTTCTGGAAATGGTTTTGGCTAAATATAAAAAACTGCTTGGTGCTGATAAGTCAGTTTACCATAATAATGGGAAGGGGGTCAGTATTGTGTGTGTGTGTGTGTGTGTGTGTGTGTGTGTGTGTGTGTGTGTGTGTGTACCCATTCACATGCTTACTCTGATGGTAATGGGTAATCAATAATGTGACTTTGTGGAGGCAATCGTCTCAAGATTCCTCTACAATCAAACCTGTAAGAAGTCTCATTGGGGTGGTCTGTATTGATCTAGACACTGACTATTGATGTTCAGACTAATGATGGTCTTCACCTTTGTTAATAAAGTCTTCATTATGCTGTGAGTTTGATATCATGTCAAATATCATTTTTTCTCTTTCATCTTCTCAGACATTGAAGGGTTTGGATACATAGAAGAGTTTTTTTCTTTTTTATTATTAATAGAAGTGACTTGAAACAATAATTTAAACATTACCTATGTCTTAATAACTGTGTGAGGAGAAATTTTAACAACACCTACAATGGAGGTATCCCACATAGCCCCATGCATGTGTTTGCCTACTGTTTTTCCAATTTTATTTTTTATTTATTTTATTTTTTTTATAGTAGAGATGAGGTCTTGCCAAGCTTCCCAGGCTGATCTTGAACCCCTGTGCTCAAGCAATCCTCTCATCTCATCTTCCCAAAGTGCTGGGATTATAGGCATGAGCCACCATACCCGACCTGCTTTTCCAATTTAAAATCTGCCATATATTTTACGCATTTCAAGAAAAGCAAAATTATGGTAATATAAACTCACTACAGTATCATGCACATACATTATTTCATTAAAAAATTATTGATTCAATATCTACCATATAATGGCACACTTCATATTGCAAAGAATACAAACATCACACAAAATGCAGAAGGTTCCCAATCTTTCTTACTTTACGGCACCTTTAGTATCTCATTAGTTTTTTCACAATACTCATTTAATGATAATTTAAAAATAATAGTTTCATGTATTAAGTAATTAGGTTTAACCAGCTTGTTAAGTACACTATTTATACCATTACATCTTAACCGTTTGAAAAATAATTCCCGAAAGTTACAAGAAAACATAAGTTTTTATTTATTTGTATTTACTAAAGGGAATTTATATGGTGTTGAATACAGCACAAATTTCCAAACATTGAGACCAAACTGGACACTGTCACCCTTATTTTTTTTGCCCTGCATTCTTTTTTGCACAGTACATACCATCCAAAAATTGGCTTTAGAAAAAGGTGACATAGTGAAAAGAAATATAACATGTTCTAATATTAGAATTGTGAATGGGCTGTTGAATTAAATTAAATTTGGTCCAAAGCTGCCTATGTACATAGCAAATTGTAACCTAACTTATTATGTTAAAAGCAAAAAAAAACTACAACCTAACTTGAGGATATATTTTTGTAACAAGTAACCAGATCTTGGTCAAAAATAGGAACCAATGTTTCAATCAGTCACAGACTACAAACTACTCAGACATGTTCAAATAAGCAGTGCCCCCACTGTGACCAATTAGGCTATTCCTGTGTGTCACCTCCTTTGTCTGTCTGTAGATACTGCCTGCCCATACTGCTGGATGGAGTTATCTGTATCTTTCCTAGTTCAGGTACTGTCTGATTCATGAATTGTTTCTCTATTCAAATAAACACTGGTAAATTTAGACTATCTAATTTATTTTATTTATTTTTTATTTTTTTAATTCTTAATCTTAGATTCAGGGGGTACACATGTATATTCATTACATGTACATACTATGTAGTGGTAAGGATTGGTTCTCAGGTGGCCCATTCCCCAGAAAGTAAACATTGTGCCCCATAGTTAGTTTCTGAACCATAGTCTGCCTCCCCACCTTGCCCCAGTCTCTATTTTTTCCATCTTTGTTACTATTTAGCTCTCACATATGAGTGAGAACACATAGTATTTGGTATTCTGTTTCTGAGTCTGTTTCTTTAGGATAATGATCGCCAGCTCCATTCGTGTTGCTGCGCAGGACATGATTTCATTCCTTTGATGGCTGTGTAGTATTCCATGGTGTATGTACACCACATTTTCATTATCCTCTACTTGGTGGGCATTTAGGTTGACTTCACATCTTTGCAATTGTGAATTGTGTTGCTATGAACATGCAGGTGCAGATGTCTTTTTTATCTAATTTTTTAAAAACATACCTCAAGCAGCACGTAGTTCGTGCAGTTACTGACATGTCAACGATTGTTGGTTCACTTGAAAATTCAAAATAAGCTGGGCCCGGTGGCTCAGCCTATAAGCCCAGGGCTTTGGAAGGCTGAGGTGAGTGGATTGCCTGAGCCTATGGGTTTGAGACCCGCCTGGGCAACTTGGTGAGACCTCATCTCTACAATAAATCAAAAATTAGCAGGCGTGGTAGCGCATGCCTGTAATTCCAGCTACTTGGAAGGTTGAGGCAGAAAGATCACTAGAGCCCAGCAGGTCGAGGCTACAGTGGCCGAGAGTGGCCACTGCACTCCAGTCTGGGTGACAGAGTGAGACTCCAACTCAAAAAGAAAGTAAAAAATTCAAAATAACAAATATCTTCTATGTGAATTCATTATGATTTCTGAGAGTACAACAGTGCACGGTTTGGGAGCCATGCCAATGTATACTATTTAAATTCTCAATGAATTTACAATTTAGTGAGTGCTAATAACCTCAGCAACTTTCATGAAAATAAGTACATTTATTGAGACTAACATTTGGAAAGATCACTTCTGGCTCAAAAATAAAAGAAAGGTGAATTTTAAGAAGAATCTTAAGGTCTGGGTAGCATTTTGACAGTTAAAGGTGGAGACAGGTAAAGATGAAGGAACAGAATGTCAGAATTACAGGTCAGTCTGAATGTTTTGGTGCAGGTTGTGAGGAAGTTGCCATGGATGAAAAGATGAGTAACTTTCAGACACAAACCTCAGAACTCCATTATAAAAGAGGCAAGGCCAGTAGCCTAATCTTATGCAGAACACATGGTATAGGAGAAGGAGAGTAGGGGAATTTACCAAAACTAAGACTAGAGTATGGATTGAGCCAGATTTAGAATACCTTCAATGGGCCAGCATAAGAAATTGATATGCAACAGGAAAAAATCTAAATCCTGAAGGTCTCTTCCCTTGGTCCTCTCCTTCTATTTGCCATCTTTCATCTTTCCCCAATCACAGCCATGAAGGTGGAGCAGTGCAGATGCAAGATCTACCCAGGACATGGGAGGTGCTAGGCCAGGACCAATGGGAAGGTTTTTCAGTTTCTTAATGCGAAATGCGAGTCAGAGTTCCTTTCCAAGAGGAATCCTTGGCAAATAAACTGGACTGTCCTTTATAAAAGAAACCACAAAAAGGAACAGTCAGAAAAAATTAGAAAGAAAAGAAGCCGCTGTGCAGTCAAATTGCAGAGAGTCATTACTGGTGCATCTCTTACTGATATAATGACCATGAAGAATCAGAAACCTGAAGTTAGAAAGTGTTAGGGTATGGATAGGATGAGGGTGAATGGATGTGGATGGAGAGGGAGGGGCACAGTACCCCCGGAGCCGGTGTGCCGGATGTGAGCACTGGTGACCAGAGATCTGAGTAATGCAAAGAATCGCAACACACAAAGAGATGAAAGAAGAAAAGATTTATTTAAGAAAATTTCACTTCCCACAGACAGGAAGCAGGCCTACACTCTAGATGAGTGTGGCCCCATAGCCCTCGGAGTCCTGGCTTAAAACCTTTCTCTTAGAGGTGTTGTAGTCAGGTAGGTGACTTCCTTGTTGACCATCCATGAATGTCTTGGAGATCCTGTGACACAGAGACCCATTAATGTCCACCCACATTATCACAGCCTCTAGAGAAGGGCGTGATAAGGATTCCAGTGCTCCTAGACATTCCTGAATAACATTCCGTAGAGCTAATGGAGGGTGCACTACCCCTTATCTCCTATGCATTCCCAGTGGGTAACTTCAGGGAATCCTTGACTTCCCTGTAGACAGTGCCCAATCACTCCCCGCTCTGGGCATCACAAGTCCTGCAATCTGCATAACTTTTGTAATCACAAATTTTGTGATTTGCCTAACTATTGCCTAATGCATGATGTCTTAGGCCTTGTAAACTCTGATACCTGGCAGCAGTAAGTCTGGGTTTCTGAAAAAGACAAAATTGGTAAAGTTCATCTTTATCTAAAGTATGCATTTCTCCAAAACATAGCTTCTACTTTCTCATCATTGTGTTAGGGTTTAAGAACAAGATAAAAAATGGGTTTCCACTCTCAGTCTGTCGCTTCAGAAAGGCTCGATGGGAACAAGCTACCAGGGTTGCTAAGGAAGCAAAAAAGGCTGAGCAAGCAACTAGAAAGACCACAATGGCTGCTGCTACGGCACCCATGAAGACAGCACCTAAGCAAAAAGATTGTGAAGTCTGTGAAGGCTTCAACCCCCTGAGTTGGCGAATTTTTAAATAAAGATCAGACCAAATAAATAAATAAATAAATAAATAAATAAAGGAAAGAAAAAATAAAAGAATCTAGATCTCTCTTATTATCTTTACTAGCAAACTGTTAGGAAATATCAATTATTATGTCCCAACATATGTGGCCATAAGAAATTATCCACAGCAGTGTAGAAAGAAAAAAAAAAGAAAAGAAAGAAAGAAACTATCCAGACCACTGAAGTGATGATCTGTTGTCTAAAATTATCATATTCTAGCCAGGCTCGTTGGCTCAGCCTGTAATCCCGCACTTTGGCAGGCTGAGGTGAGTGAATTGCCTGAGCTGCGGGTTCGAGACCCGCCTGGGCAACTTGGCGAGACCTCATCTCTACAATAAATCAAAAAATCAACCGGGCATGGTAGCGCATGCCTGTAATTCTGGCTACTCAGAAGGCTGAGGTGGAAGGATCGCCCGAGCCCAGCAGGTCGAAGTTGCGGTGGCTGAGAGCAGCCACTGCACTCTAGTCTGAGCGACAGAGTGAGACTCCAACTCAAAAAAAAAAAAATTAAATTATCATATTCTCACAGAATTTGTTCTGTGTGACATGAACCTATAAGACTAATGAACAACATTTTCAGACTAGAAGAGCAAATCATCCTGAATTTAAGAAAAAAAATTCTATTTTTATTAATTTACTAAATGAATCAAATTTCCCAGACTACTTTTTGCCAGTCTTCTTCTTGCCAAACCAGAATAAATGTATAAGCTCTGCATAATACAACATATTATAGTTTTACCCAAACCTTTTTAAAATCCTTGTGTAACACCAACATGATTTATAATTAAAAAGTTACTAACTAATATGATTTTAAGTTTAAGTGGAAGTTAGTATGCCCATATATCTAAACGTTGATTAACATTTGTCAGGCATCCACATGGCCTAAAACCATATACATACTGAGCAAGAAATTAAAGTAGTTTACAAAAGATTATAGTATCTTGCTAAAAACAGTCTCTCTCAAGTGTTTTTACCTATTAATCAACTCAATTGTAATGCATAATAATTATGATCACTATTTTATTATGGCTGTCTTAAATTAGGCTGAAGCTCTTGATGGATTAAAAACTTCTAAAATATTGTCCTAAATATAGATGTCCATGGAAACCACAAAACTGGCATTAGGTATTCCAGTTCTAAAAAGTGTCTTGAGCCGCATTAGTAACAAGCACCAGCTAAACAAATGTATATATATGGATGATTTAAAGTTACAAATAGATAATCATATCTGATCTCCACAGCCATCTATAAAGGTCTCACTTATTATATTCCTTTTATTGATGATAATACTACAGTTCAGAATTTAATTGATGACTGAAGATTATAGAATGTAAAAGACACTATTCTCTAATTTTGGGCTTTTGACTTATATTTTGTATGCTTTTTTTTTTTAAAGCAGGTTTTATTGAGAGGACTGAAAAGTTCCCACAGTGGGAGAAGACCCGAGGGGATTGCCCTTTTGAATGCTTTCTAAAAAATATCTTGTCACAGATAAAAATAGATGATTAATCACTAGATGTGATTTAAAGAGCTCTGTCATGTTTTTCAGCCAATAAATATACCTTTTCTCCTCTGACAGAAGCCCAAAGATCTGCCATTTTGACCATTTTCTTGGATTCAATTACTAGATACCTTTCAAAATGAAAATGTTAACTTGGTTGGAGATAACATATGTGAACACTTTTAATACACTTCCTGACATATAAAATGCATCCAATAAATGATTATTATTTTTTATGAATGCATCAACACAATCTACTAGTTAGAAGTAATTTGTCAAATTAACTGTCACTTAGCAGAGTGGAATCAGTGAGACTAGGACAAAGAGATACATTTAACTGTAGGTAGGGAAGAAAAAAAGGCTCTGTTCCAAATTGCATACTGATCAGAGACACCGTGGTGATGTTTTTAATATTATTGCTATTTACAGAAAGAAAAGGATACTATAGTTTTGGTTTACCTTCTTCAGAGTTCTTCATTTAGAGCAGCCATCAGGGTAATTTTTATCCTTCCATACTCTCTTCAGGATTTGAGTGCTGACAATCTGTTCTGAGCTGCTGGCTCAGTGTTATGGCAAATGCAACTGGAAGATATTGTTCCAACTGAGAGAAAACATAAGAATCACAGTAGCACTAAGCTGCCAAATTCTAGATCTCCATTGGCTCGCCTTTGATAATTTGAAGAGTTTGAAAATATTGCCTTAAGAAGCTGGATGTGATATTTTGTGTGTTATCATCTTTGTCTTTCTTTTTATTCAATGTGACTACATAAACTTCCATTAATTTGTGCTCAGGCAACATTTTCTAGAAGAAATTCATAATCTATCTTCAGTTATGATCTCTTCCATAGCTCACAATTCCTCACCCCCACTAGCAGGACCATCTGCACCCTCTCTCTTCCTGAGGAAGAACCCTTTGTGCCAAGTTATTCTCCTTTTCTTACACCCCACTCCATGGAAAGAACATACAGATATAACTCTGAGTTGGCAGGCAACTTTAAGACACTATAGTTTATAATAACTCTGGATAATATGTTCTAAATCTGGTTTGTTTCAATTCTTTTAAAGCCATAAGAACTACTGATGCGTCACATAAGCCAGAACCACAAATTTCACCATACAAAATCCCCTGCAGACCAAACTATCGACACAAACTTCATAATGATGAATGACATGATCATCTCTGGAAACATTACTATATTCTTTCTATCAAGTTCAAGTTAACAAATTCTTTTCCAAGTGTCTTAGCTCACTAATTTTAGGAATCTTCGACTCATAGTGAATATGTCCTCTGACCACTGAAGAGATGATCTGTTGTCTAAAATTATCATATTCTCTTTTCTGGCTCCTCAAATTCATTTCACTCTTAAACATTTTAAATATTTGTTTTTCATATATTTGTGTTTGTGTATTGTGGGTTTTTATAAAACATTGACCTTGATGACTTTATACAGAAGTTAAATATCTCACATAGAAATTTTATTTTTCTCAATGACCACCCAGTGTTGCTGGGACATAAAGGAAAACAAACAATTTTAAAATCAGAAGACCTTATTCAGAGACTCTTAATTTTGACCACACATTAGAGTCATCTCAGAAATTCTAGAAAAGATAAATGCTTGGGTCTCTCTAAGAGATTGTGATTTAACTGGACTAGAGAATAGCCTGAGTATCTGAAATTTTATGAGCTCCTTGGGTAACTCTAATATGTAGTCAAAATTAAGAGCTACTGGCTTGAAGAGAAGGATTTCTGTTATGTGCCTTTCTTCTGATGGTAGACACCGACACATACTAAGCATGTTATATGTTTTAAAAATGTAGGAAATTTAGGTTGTATATGGGCCAGCAGCTGTGCTGAATATGTTGCTGCATTGTATCATTTTATGCTAAGGATGATCCTATAAAGATGGTCTTTAATTGCTATTTTTGCATCAAGATGATGAACTAACAAGAAATGTTGGCTGCTTCCTCTCAAAATAAAATGTTGGAGAAATTACTGAAGCAAAAAGGGGTAAGGATTTTAAGAACAAACAACACAGCTACTAGAATCTCTTCCAGACTCTAAAAACTCTTGCATTCTGCAGGATGTCTACAAAGACAGGAGGGGAATGGATTAGCCAGGAGCAGAGGACGGGCAGAGGCAACCAGGAGGAGAGTGTGAAGAGTATTTTGTTTTACTCTTGCCTCTTCATCAAACCTGCACACCGTCACACATGCTCAGGAGAAGCAGTCATTGGTGACATCAACACCTCAGGAACTGACAAACACCACAGCCCGCAGAATAACAGTGGTACAGAGTAAACACCTTGTTGAGATGACATGACAATGAAATAGACCTTGGTGGCCAGCTACCCCCAATCTTGTGTCTCCACCTCCAAATTTGCAGTGATAGAGGAAGGTATCCTACACCTTTCAATGTTGAATCTTTTTAGAGTTGAAATGTAAATTCCTAACTGGATGTAACCCCTATCCAGTGGACTGACAGAAAAAGAGTGTTGTCAAGAGTGCCCTATTATGACCAAGGCTCACGCCATTTTCTTTGCTTAAACCTAGAACTTCTAGCATTTCTTCCATTTATGAATATAGAAAACTTCAGTGGAATCAACAGAACCTGTAACTTTGTCACCAGTTGAATCACAGATATTTTCTTATCCCATTGCAGTTGTTGAAGATATCCTGAAATAGCCTTTACACTCATCACTCCTTTACAATTACAGCTACTCCCAGCAGCCCATTTTTTTCCTCAGATCACATTTAAGTCATATGTCTTGGATGATGGAGTAACTGATAGTTTGGGATTCTGTCAGTGTGTGCTTCTGAGAGTGAATGGTTCACAACTGACAAGTATCTAACAGACCCATTTATTCAGGAGATTGACTAGTGGCAGTCATGGGTATGGTGGTACATGATTTCAACTTTCCTATTTGAGACCTCCTAAGGAAAAATAAAAAATTAAGAAAACAAAATTATGGCTATTAATTATTAGACATGCCACTAGACTTTATTAATTCATTAACAAAAACTTATCAATTATAATGCTGTTATAGCCATTATAACACAATGCTTTAACATTTTAATAACTTAATTTCAATATAATTGGTTTTCTTAGTAATCACAAAAATTTCTACTTTATGCATTTTGTTTTAAAAAGAGCATCCTGAGAAGGGTTTCCTAGGCTTTTTCAAGTTGTTAAAGGGTCCCATGGCCCACGAATGATTAGAAAACTGTCTTTTCACCAAAAGAAATATAGAAAAATCATTGGGTCTACTATAATGTACATTATCAGACTGTAGAATGAATGGATAATTGATACTCAGCATTCTTTTCTACCTCCTCCTAATTTGCCTTTTTGCACTACAAGGGTGGAATTCTTTTTTTTTTTTTTTTTTTTTGAGTTGGAGTCTCACTCTGTCGCCCAGACTGGAGTGAAGTGGCCACTCCCGGCCACTGCAGCCTCGACCCGCTGGGCTCCGGCGATCCTTCCGCCTCAGCCTTCCAAGTAGCCGGAATTACAGGCATGCACTACCATGCTTGGCTAATTTTTTTGATTTATTGTAGAGATGAGGTCTTGCTGCCCAGGCGGGTCTCGAACCCGCGGGCTCAGACAACCCACTCACCTCAGCCTCCCAAAGGCACGGGATTACAGGCTGAGCCACCGAGCCCGGCTAAGGGTGGAATTCTATAGACCTACATTGTCCAGATGTTCAGGAGAACACTTGCTAGGTCATAGGACATGAGTGTGTACATGCACGTGGGTAAATCTCTATACCCTCTAGAATCTACATTCTACATCTCTTTACTAATTCATAGGTACATGTGTACACATGCACATACTACTCTTCAGATTGAATGTGCCCATCCCTTCTCTCACCTGCAGCACATGAGGGTTCTAAATCCCTATCATTTAGAAATGCCTAGATTTCTAATTCTTGCCAGTCCAATAGGAGAATTGGAGACAAGCTAGGTGTTTATTACTGGGGGAATGAAGGAGTAAAATATAGGGGAAGCATAAAATGGAATAAGATATAAACTTCTACACACACAACACAGCATAGATCTTTTAAAACATAATATTGAATAGAAGAGAAAGTTAAAATGAGATCTATTGCACAATATACTTTATGAAAGTTAAACTATATACAAACAAAGCAATAATACACGTTTTACAAAAACAGCTTTAAACTAAAAAAGTACACATCAAGCAAATGTTTAAAGTTTGAGTATCAGGACTGAATCATGGGAATAAAAAATGACATGAATAAATTTAACAAGAGGAAACTTGCATGCATTGATGACAATAGTGTCCAGTGAACTGAGGAAGAGAATTATTCAGTCAATTCTCTGCACATGAGTACCAAAAAAAAAAAAAAGGAAAGAAACAAACTAACTCAAATGGTAAGCAATTTTCCCAGTCTTAAACAGATAACCAATAATGGAGATAAATTTCAAAGGCAGACCTTGCTCTCCAAATCACAGGTAGTAAGAGGGAAAGGAAACATGCATGGCACCATATCTGCTTGCATTTGTCCTTCCATTTGGCCATTGGAACTACTGCCTGATGTGCGTGTGTGTGTGTGTGTGTGTGTGTGTGTGTGTGTATTCCCGTTTTCTAAAAGAGAGTCCTGAGACTCATAGACATCACGTAACAAGTCACCCAGTCAGGAATTCAAGCCAAGTTTTTCTGACTTCAAAGCTGGTGGTTTCTGATGCACAACGTGATCTCAATGAAGTTTCCCACTGCTACATTCACTGTTTCATTTCATTACCATTTTATATAAGGTGTGACATTCTAAATTGCCACACTGATAATTAAGCCTCTACAGACTTATAGAGTTAACGTCAGACAATAGGTCTCTGTTTCCTGTTTCCAAAACGTTCACCAACGGCAAGATTTTTCTGTTCTTCATCTTGGAAGTGAACTGCTAACCACCGTTGCAGTAACATTTCTTTTAACTGCCATGGTCTGTCTGTGCATTTTGTATGGCCATTAACATAAGAACAGAGTCGGCTACATTCAGGAAGTACCCCAAGAAGAGTTTGAGAGCACTGATGGAGAATCACACTTTCCACTAAGTGTGAAATAAAAATCAGTTTCTTCTTTACACAAAGAAGTGGAAGATCAGAAGTGATTCCATGATCTTAGGTGGATTGTGAAAGAAAATAATAATAATAAAAGCATGAAGGAAATGGAAGGGAAGCAAATAAATGTTTAATAATTGTTTTAAAATAATCAGAAATCCTCATCAGGGAATTTTTACTACAAACAACTGATGACAGTAATGTTAAAAGTAATAATCCTCTTTCTAAACTAATCAGTCTGCATAACACAACAGTCTGAGAGAGAGCTCAAGCAACAGATTTGTTTGTAGAACATACACGTTGCAATTCATGGAAGAGTTGAGAAGCATAGTCTAGGAAGGGGCTGAAAGTCACCTAGGAAAAGTTAATGCCATCTCTTCTCTGATTAATGTGAAAGATGGAGACAATTTCCAAATTATGAAAGAAGATGTTTCAACTGTGCCAGAAACAGCTGCCCTCATCTGATGTTTATGGAAGACAGATCCAGAAGGAATTGATTCTACTCTCATTTGCAAAGGATCTTCAAGGCAATCAATATTACGATACTTGGTAAAGAAATCAGAATGATGAGGCTTTTAAAAAAGTCTTCTCTGCTTTATCCTCTCTGACACTTTCTGACCACTGATGACCTTCTGATCACCAAATACTTTTTCTTCACTTAAAGCTTCCAGAGTTTGGCTGTAAATGCAGAACAGGTTGAATTATCCCAGTTCTAAAAGAAAATTACATCTGCATTTCCTATGTGATTTATCTTCCTTTCTTGGAAGAAGAGTATCTTTGACATAACAGTCCGAAAGAGCCAAGCAGTCAAACCCAAGGCATTGCTGGATCACACCCGTCCTTCCCCAGTCTTCCTCAATGATATCCTTACCAACCACAAATACCACACTTTAATTAAGCTTCCAGGAAAATAAGAAATAAAATTATTAAAATAATGAAGACTATAAATATTTAGTGATTAGTTATATCCAAGGCACAGTACTAAGTTCATGGAATACCAAGAACAATAGGTATATACAAAGCTCTTGTACTAATTGAGAGTTGAGTTTAGCATATAAAATTAAATTTTAATAAAAATGTTCATGTGTCTATTTTGTACCAGATATTATGCTAAGTACTTAAGATGATTTTTTTCCCATAACATTCCTTTGAAATATAAATTATTTGTATACTTTATGAATTTAAAAAACAAAACTACAACTCAGGAAAAACAAGCCATTTTTATCAAGTTTACAAAACTGGTAAGCTAAAGAGTGAGTTCTAGCAAGGTCTGCCTGATCGCTAGGCCTATTTTGTTTGAGGGACAGCCAGCTGTTTCCATGGATGGGCTGCTTCATTCATTGTATTACCAATATTTTCGTTTGTGGAATTTAAGCCAGTAAGAATTTATCTTGTAGGATTCCCCTTTATTTTTAACTCTTCCAGATATTCCTAACAGTGTCTTAAAACTAATATCTGAAAACCCAAAGCCTTTTGATAATCACACCTAACTATTTCTTAGACTGTCTGTTTGTGGTCCACCCGTGATATAACGGCTATTTGGTAGCATTTGTGCTTCTCCCATGGAGTGGAAAATGCTATCTCTTCATAGCATTTTAGAGACTGAAGCAAGGCTGTGTTTCAGTGTCACATTGTAACCTTGGATATTATTTAATTCCCTGAGGAAAATTGATAATTCACTACATGAAAATATTCTCAAGACTTTACTTTGATCTAATAGTTGCAACCTGATAATATGGTTCTTTTATTAATAAAGTGTTATTTCTTGCAGAAAGCCCAGATGTGAGCCTAGGGATGGTTTCCATGATCTCATTGAAGTCATGCTGATGAGAAAAGAAAGAATTCCGGTCCTTTTTCATCCAGCATGAGCAACAAGAACTTGAAAAAGGGTTCTGTGCCAAGGATTCAAATAAACACATTTTTTTGTATCTGCCCTACAAATGCAAAGTTCTCTCCGGGCTTTGAACTTAATCCAGCAGTAGGCAGGGCCGCCTACTGTTTTCTCTCTTTGTTGACCTAGGAAAGATGAGTCATACATTGATCAAGAAGCAAACAACCATCCATCAAGGTAAGCACCTTTGGCTGTACCAAACATCAGCAAACTTGGCCAGCATGCTCCCTACATTCAGGTACCCTAGCACATTAATTTCAAACCAGCACCCTGTAGATATATTTGGAGCAGTCCCGGGCTACTGTTCTACAGACAAATAAATCACATTAATAGCTACTGTGCAGCATCTAATATTATCCACATGTATAATCCATAAAAATTATCATCTTAGGGCAAATTTTTCAAACACTACATACCTTAGGAAACACACATGCACACACACACAAAATGGGGCCAGTTGCAATATTAATATGGTAAATTATACAGGCGGGAGAATCACTCATTCAGCAAGAAGACAAAGCCAGACTATCAAAGTTAGATAAAAACTTAGAGCTTGTTCTTAAACTACCTTCTACCCAATTCAGGATCCCCTTTCGCAACACTAAAACAAAATTCACCTGATCTCTGGTTTGACTCTCCAGTGATAGCAATGAACGTGTGTTGTGAGGTCCACTTCTTTTTTTAGTAAGTCTAATTGTCAGAAATTTCTTGTACATAATCCCAAACCCATAATCTATATTTTCTAACCATTGGCTCTAATTAATTCATGGAGTTTATAGAAAATCAAATACGTCTCTCACATGACAGCATATCAAAAGTGACCACAATCACTACATTGGCAGCTCCTCTGATTATTTTCAAGGCCTTTCTCAAGGTCACTATTCCCAGCAATTTCAATGACTTTACTCTGAAATGTACCATTTTTAAATAGCATTTCTGTTTTCCCCAAAATGTAACCCTCTGTTTACATTGTCACTCAACATGTATAAATTTAGACTTAGTTTTCTTGACACATTCATCTTTCAGTGTTGGGTGAATTCAGATAGCCTAGGTAAGAAAACTTTTACAAATTATTTAATTTTGAAAAGTTTTAGATTTACAAAACTGTTACACAAATAGTACAAAGAATCCCCTTACACTTTTCATCCAGGTTCCCTAAATGCTAACTTATACAACCAGAGTATAATTTTCAAAATCAGGAAATTAGATTTATTTTGTACTATTATCTAATCTACATTCTCTTTCTTCAAATTTCATCTTTGTTGATTTCTGATTCTAGATCCAATCGGAATCATTTATTAAGTGAGGAATCCTAAAGTTCAGCAAAAGCCTGCACCAAATGGGAGTACTTTTGTGCGTTTCTCTCCATAATTTTACTCTTTGCTACCAAACAAAAAAAAGTTCTTCAGAAGTTTCACTTAAATAAAACATCACTCTGATAAGAGGAATGAGAAAATAGTTCACAACAACTGGCAAAGCCAAGGTGGTTACCATGATAAGCAGCTTTTACACAAGAAGAAATCAGAGGCTATTTTATGTGAATGAAGTCAATGTCCCTCTTTATACCTGGAACTGATTCACAAAGAGGCTGTGATGTTATCAGGCCTATGCAGAGGAGCAAGAGAATTTCAAAGAAACCCAAGACATTAATTAATGCAATTAAAGTTTCTCTCTTCTACCACAACTAAACAGGAAGGAGCAGTTTGCTCTCTTAGTGTGTGCTCATCCTTAAGACACTTTTTAACCGAAACCTACAGAAATATCAATACTCCATCACTGAATAAGTCAGGTGTGCACAGGTATCTAAATAAATGCATGTACTAGAAAGTGTAATGTAGAATTCTGGTCTTCATGCAGTTTCCCATGTTAGTGTACTTACACTCCACTCCTTCAAAATCATTTCTAGCTAAAAAATTTCACACACATATACAAACATATATGAAATCATAAACACACCACACACACACACACACACACACACACACATTCTGAAGATGCCACATGTATTCTGTGCATTAACTTTAACTACACAAAAAGAGGATAATTAAAACAAACTAAAGAAAGAAAATGATAAACCACCTAGTGATTTGCTGAAGATATTAGAAGCAGCCTCTCACTAACTAGAGGAAAATAGTTGAGTCATGTCCAATATACTATTCTTGATCTTGCTGATAGATGATGGGCACTCTAAGCCTAAAGATGCTCACATTTTCGTGGAACAGATTGAAACGTACAAACATAATTATAAGATTTTGTGCTAAATGTGAAGACAGATGTGGGTCCTAGGTGACAGAAGGTAGGACCTTGTAAAGGGAGAAGTTGCAGGTTAGAGCCAATATTAACCATTTGTTATGTGGGAAGCAGCTCTGTGGTAGCCCCTTCTTTAAAGAAAAGTTAGTTATTAGCACAATTTAGCCAATAGTGAACACTGGGAACCAATATCCTATTTTTCTTTTTTTCACCCTGAATGACTTGCTTCTCTTATGAAAGACCTGTCACAGGCACACAGTGCTTTTGAGCATAGACTCTGTTTCCTTTCAGTTTCTCAAGAAAACAAGTAGCTCCAGGAATTGTCTCCTCTCTTTTTTTATCAACAACCTTTCCCTGTCCTACTGGATTATTCTCATTAGCATACAAACTTATCATTTTCCCATCTCAAAAATAATAACCACTCCCAACTCTAAAGTTTATGTCATTTACTTCTCAATTTATCTTGTGCTCCTGCAAAACATGTATCAAAAGTATTATCTGTACTCAAACTCCTCAATTTTTCTACTCCTGTTTTCTCTTAATCACATTCCAATCAGGCTATCAACTATCAAGATTACTAATGATCTCCATGTTGTTAAATACAGTGTTCAATTTAAAGCTATACATAAGTAACTGGAAGAATCCTGGCACAGAGCAATTGTGCAAGAATTATTGACTAAATTCATGTATATATGAATGGAACTAACATATCGTCGAGACCTTTATAAATTACACAACATAGGGTTACATATACTCGAAGCAAAAAATTGAGGCTATTATTCCCAAAATGTGTTTTCTTTTTTCTTTTTTTTTTTCAGTTCCAAAATTCATTTTGCAAGTGGAAAACTATGGCAAACTTAACAGGGTTCTATGACTCAGCAGGGTTACATGACATGCCAAATTTAGGTACAATTCCACACAGCTAGAAAACATTAGAATGAAACCCCTATTTTCCTGACTCTCTGTCCACCACTTTCCTCTCTAACTTACCAGATAAAGGCAATCTCTAAAAAAAGAATCTAAACTTTGGTACCACATGGCACAATTTCTCTTAATGTTCATAGGCATTAACAAACACACAATTCATTCAGTCTTAGTTCTGTAGTCTTTAAAATTCTCATCTAAACCTGGGAACCCACGTCTTACCACTTCACATTCCCCCGGCCCTACCCTAACCACACACACCATGGCATCTCTTGTTATCTTGTTCCTTTGGTTATAACCATGTTCTCCCATGTAAAGTCATCGCCAGTTACAAAATTTATTTCAAAGAAGGTACAATTTTGTGTCTGCATTTTTACCTTTTCTTCAGATTGGTCCAAGTTCCGCTTAGTGAACTCAGAACTGAGTCCACAATACATAGCCACACCAGTACTCAACGTCCAGTGGTTGCTCCTCCCCGTCTTCTTAGAATTTGGTTTCCTAAGTCCCTTTTCCTTGTATTGTGAAGTGATTTAAAGTCGTTACACAAAGAGTAGAGCCTGAGTTAGCTGACAAGTGCATTGTAAGACATGTTTCTTCCCTGGATCTACACAGTGACCCATGGGACATAGAAGAATATTAATGAAACATTTAATACCTAGCATTTTACACAATAAATTGAATCTTATGCTATAATTATAAAATATATTTGATGTTTAAAATTTAAATGTAATCTGTGCATGTATGCTACCTACACTCTCTGGCTATGACAACACCTTATTTTTTTTTATTAATCAATATCTATTATTATGGTTTTGTGGGGTACAGTTAAGGGTTAGGTGTACAATTACATTTCATTCAGGCACCCTGTTGATAAGAGGTGTTTTCCCATCCCCAGACAGATATTTGCTACTGTTAATCCCATCTCCCTCCGCCCCATAGTTTCCCAGTACCGTCAGTCATTTTCTTATAGAATTACATTGAATGTTGAAGGTCCATTATATGAATGAGAACATGTGATATTCGGATCTTTGTTTGTGTGAGAGGTCACTCAGTATTATAGACTCTAGTTCCATCCAGGTTGCTGCAAAATTCATGATTTTGTTCTTTTTTATGGCTGCATAGCATTCCATTGTGTATATGTACCACATTTTTTTAATCCAGTCCTCTTTTGATGGGCAGCATGGTTGTTTCCAGGTTCTTGCTATTGTGAACAACGCTGCGATAAACATACGTGTGCAGGTATCTTTTTTATAGAGTGATCTGTGTTCTTCAGGGTATATTCCCAGTAGGGGAATTGCAGGGTCATATGGAAGGTCAATTTTTAGAGCTTTTAGGAATCGCCAACTGCTTTCCACAGAGGTTGCACTAGTTTACACTCCCACCAACAGTGTAGAAGTGTTCCCTTTTCACCACACCCTCTCCAGCAGCTGTTATTTTTTGAGTTGTTGATAATTGCCATTCTGACTGGAGTTAGGTGGTATCTCAGTGTGGTTTTGATTTGCATCTCTTTGATGATTAGTGAGGTTGAGCATTCCTACATATGTTTGTTGGCTGCTCGGATGTCATCTTTTGTGAAGTGTCTATTCATATCTTTTGCCCATTTTATAATGGGGTTGTTTGTTTTCTTCTTTTCAGTATGTTTCAGTTCCTTGTAGACCCAGGATGTTAAGCCTTTGTCAGACCTAGAGTTGGCAAATACTTTTTCCCAGTCTGTAGGCTGTCTCCCTGCTCTCTTGATGGTTTCTTTGGCTTTGCAGAAGTTTGTCAGTTTAATAAGGTCCCATTTGTCTATCTTCTCTCTTATGTCCTGTGGGTTTCGGGTTTTGTAAAGAAATTGGATGCCAGCTCCGATTTCCATGAGAGTATTTCCTTCCTTTTCTAAGGTTCTTATGGTTTGAGGTTTTACATTTAGGTCTCTGATCCATTTGGAGTTAACCTTTGTGCATGGGGATAGATAGGGGTCCTGTTTCATTCTTCTGCAGGTGGTCAGCCAGTTTTCCCAGCACCATTTACTGAATAGGTTCTCCTCTCCCCAGTGGTAGGTGGTGGGGGCTTTGTTGAAGATGAGTTGGTTGAGAAATTGAGGTTTTGCTTCTGGAATCTCAATTCTGTTCCATTGATCTATATGCCTGTTCCTGTACCAATACCAAGCTGTTTTGATAATTGTAGCTTTATAGTAAAGTTTGAAGTCTGGTATTGTGATACCACCTGCTTTGTTTTTTTTGCTGAGGATTGTTCTGGCTATTCTTGGACATCTGTGTTTCCATATGAATTCCTGTGTTGTTTTTCTAGGTCGGAGAAGAATGTTGCTGGTAATATGATGGGTATTGCATTAAATCTGTAGATTGTCTTAGGTAAGATGGACATCTTCACAATGTTGATTCTTCCGATCCATGAGCATGGGATATTTTTCCACTTGTTCGTGTCAGCTTTGACTTCTTTGAGCAATGTTTTGTAATTTTCATTGTAAAGTTCTTTCACGTCTCTGGTTAGGAAGTTGCCAAGGTATTTCTTTTTTTTTGTGGCTATTGTGAATGGAATTGTGTTTTTTATTTGGGTTTCTGTTTGTTTATTATTGGTGTAGAGAAATGCGATTATCTTTTGTACATTTATTTTGTATCCTGAGACTTTGCCAAAGGCCTTTATCAATGTAAGGAAGCCTTTGACAGATTCTCTTGGGTTTTCAAGGTACACAATCATATCATCTGCATAGAGAGATAATTGACTTCCTCTTTTCCTATTTGAATACCTCTGATTGCCTCCTCTTCTCTGATTGCTCTAGCCAGGACTTCTAATACTAAGTTGAACAGGAGAGGAGAGAGTGAGCATCCTTGTCTAGTTCCAGTTTTCAGGGGAATTGGTTCCAATTTTTGTCCATTTAGGAGTATGCTGGCTGTGGGTTTCTCGTAGATGGCTTTTACTATTTTGAGGTATGTTCCCCATATGCCTAGATGTTCAAGGGTTTTTATCAAGAAGGGGTGCTGGATTTTATCAAAAGCTTTTTCTGCATCTAATGATATGATCATGTGGTTTTTTTTGACATCTGTTGATGTATTTAATTACATTTATGGTTTTATGAATGTTGAACCAGCCTTGCATGCCAGGAATGAAGCCTTCTTAGTCATGGTGGATGATTTTTGAGATGTATTGCTGAATCCAGTTTGCTAGGATCTTGTTGAGAATGTTAGCATCTATATTCATCAAAGATATTGGCCTGTAGTTCTCTTTCTTTGTTGGATCTTTACCTGGCTTGGGTATCAATGTGATATTGGCTTTGTAAAATGATTTGAGGAGAGTTCCATCTTTTTCAATTGCCTGGAATACCTTCAGTAGGATTGGTATCAGCTCCTCCTTGAATGTCTTGTGGAATTCTGCTGGAAAGCCATCTAGACCAGGGCTTTTTTTTGTAGGAAGTTTTCTTATTACGTAGTTGATTTCCTTGATTGTTATTGGTCTATTTAGGGTCTCAATTTCTTCTTGTTCCAACCTAGGTAGGTTGTGTGATGTCAGAAAGTCCTCCATTTCCTTGTGGTTTTCAAGTTTGTTTCCATACAAGTGTACATAGTAGTCTCTAATGATCTTTTGTATTTCTTCAGGGTCAGATGTGATTTCATCTTTTGTGTTTCTGATTGTGCTTATTTGGTTTTTTTCTCATTTTTTCTTGGTCAGTCTAGCTAGGGGATCATCAATCTTGTTTACCCTTTCGAAGAACCAGTTTTTTGTTTCATTGATTTTTTGTATTATCCTTTTGTCTTCTATGTCCTGGATTTGGGCTTTTATTTTGGTGATCTGGATTCTTCTGCTGAAATTAGGGTTTGGGGGTCTTGCTTTTCCAGCTTCTTTAGGTGGCTTGTTAGGTTGTGAATTTCTGTTCCTTCCATTTTCTTCATGTGTGTTTGTAGGGATATAAATTCCCCTCTTACTACAGCTTTCAGGGCATCCCAAAGATTTTGGTAAGATGTTTCTTCATTTTCATTTGTTTCCAGGTATCTTTTGATCCCTGTTTTGATTTCGTTGTTGACCCAGGAGTTGTTTAGCATCATGCTGTTTAGTGTCCATGCCTTTGTGGGTTTGGGGGGGACTTTGTTGGTGTCGATGTTTATTTTTATTCCACTGTGGTCCGAGAAGGTGTTTGGTAGAATTTTGGTACTTTTAAATTTGCTTATGCTTAATTTATGGCCGAGTATGTGGTCGATCTTAGAATATGTTCCATGTGGTGATGAGTAGAATGTGTATTCTGTGGTCTTTGGCTGGAGTGTTCTGTAGGTATCAATTAAGTCCATTTGGTCCAAAGTCACATTGTGGTTCCGGATCTCTTTGCTGATTTTTTGTCCTCGTGATCTCTCTAGGGTTGTGAGTGGGGTATTAAAGTCCCCAGTTATGATAGTGTTAGAGTCAATATCTTTCTTTTGTTTTCCAAGAAGTTGTTTTATGAAAGTTGGCACACCTATGTTGGGTGCATATATGTTTAGGATAGATATTTCTTGTTGTGGATTGAGCCTTTTATCATTATGTAGTGGCCTTCTGTATATTTTTTGATTTTTAATAGCTTGAAGGATATTTTGTCTGAAATTAAGATCACTACTACTCCTTTTTTTGTATTCCGTTCGCCTGAAAGTTTGTTTCCCATCCTCTTACTTTGAGTCTGTGGGTGTCCTTTCTAGTGAGGTGAGTCTCTTGAAGGCAATAGATTGTTGCCTGATGATATTTTATCCATTTTGCCATTCTATGTCTTTTCAGTGGTGCATTTAGTCTGTTCACATTTAGGCTAATAATTGAAATGCAAGAGTTGATCCCTGTCATAAGGTTCTTACAGAGTTGTTCCTGTTTATTTGTTGTCTTTCTTTGGGTTTTGGAGTTGGTTCATGTGTGTTTTTAATCTTTTGCCTATACTCTTGTGAAGAATGCTGTTGTTTCTTTTTCTTTTTCTTCTGTGTTCAGTACTTTCTTAAGTGTTTCTTGTAGAGGTGGTCTGGTGGCAGCGTAGGTTCTTAGGGATTGGATGTCTGGAAAAGATTTCAATTCTCCCTTGACTAATGAAGCTTAGTTTGGCTGGGTAGGTTATTCTTGTTGAAATTGTTTCTCTTTTAGAACTTTGAAGACAGGGCTCCAGGCTCTCCTGGCCTGAAGGGTTTCTGTGGATAAATCTGCTGCTATTCTAATTGGTTTTCCCTGGTAGGTAGTCTGGCCTTTTTCTCTTGCTGCCTTTAGGATTTTTCTTTTCATAGCTACTTTGTTTAGGCGAATATTTATGTGTCTGGGAGTTGGTCTTCTCATTTGTTGTCTTGCAGGGGTTCTCTGAATATCTTGTGTTTGAATTTTTTCATCCTTAATGAGATGAGGGAAGTTTTCTTGAATGATTTCATGAAATGTTTGTTCCAGTGTGGCTTCTGTTTCTCTTTCTACCTCAGGAAGCCCAATTACTCTTAGGTTTGGTCTCTTGGAGTGATCATTCATCTCTTGCAGGTTTTGCTCTGTCTTTTTGAGCTTCTTTTCTATGCTTTTGACAGTTTGGGTTAGTTCTGTGTTTTGGTCTTCGAGTTCTGAGATTCTTTCTTCTGCTTGGCTGATTCTGCTTTCCATGCTTATTAGTCTGTTGTTCATTTCCATCACAGTATTCTTTACTGCTGTCATTTCTGACATCAGCTCCTTCCTATTTTCCTCTTTTCTCTCCTCAATTTTTTTAATTCTCTCCATTAATGTCTTGATGTCTGTGTTTGTTGCATGTCACCAGGCATTCTGGGGACTCTTCATTGTCCGTGTTCCAGAATCTGTTTTCTCAGTGTCTGATTTCCCAGGGGTCTGTGTAAGACCTATATTCTTCTTTTGGCTTTTCTTCATTTGTGTGGTTTTTCCCCTTTCCTACTTTTTCCTTCCCTCCACGTCACCGTGTTCTTTAATTCTGTTATTCAGGGATAAAGGGATTAGTTTTACTTCTGTTTGTTCAATCTCCTATTCTTTATGTATGTCCTCTTACTTTGTTCAATTCTGAAGTTGCACTGTAGGTTGGAGGTGGTCCTTTTTGCAGTTTTGAGATGTACTTAAGGGTAGAGCTGTGATTCAAAATCTGTCTGCAGGTCCTGGTATTCACTGACAGGCGTGTGGATAATATGGAACCCACTTCCCACTGTCCTGGAATCTGTCCGTGCAGTGGGCTATAGGTTTACTCCCTGAAATAAAATGTGGTTAGCAGAGGGGAGAGAATGGAGCAGATAGTGGGTTGAAGAGGAGAATGGAGAGATAAAGGAATAAGGGGGGGAAACAAACGAGTGTGCCAACAAATAGAGAGAGAGGCCTATACTTAAACAGTTAAAAACAATAAACCACAGCTACAGACGAACCAACTCTCATACAAAACAATAAAAAATAAAAATAAAATTTATAGTGATGCTAACATACAAGCTAACCAACCACCTTGTTAGTGTGCTGTTCCTCTATACAAAGATATGGTTTACAGAGAGAAGAAAAGAGAAGAAAAGGAAAAGGAAAAAGGAAAAAAGGGAACAATACAGTAGGAATAGAATTAAGTCATTAAACTAATAGAATCAATGAAGCACACTCTGAGACATTTCGTTTAAGTCCAATGTCCTTTCAGGTCTGATTTCTAGTTTTCCTTTCAAGCTGGTAGATTAGTTTGCAGTTAGGGTCAGTTGCCCCTGGTCTGCTGTGAAGGACAGTTCAGATTAACCTCCGTTCAGCAGTTTGGTCTATGTCTTTATCAAGCTTGTTTCTCCCATTTCAGTGTTGTTACCTTGAATTGCCAGCAGGTGGTGCTATCTCAGCTGCTCGCCCCAGAGGTGGTGGGGCCGGACAGGAACAAGATGGCTGCCTACCTCCGAGCAGACAACAGGAACCCCATGCCGGGCAGGCAAGACAGTCTCGGATGCAGGAGAGGTGGCAGCGATCCCAGTAGATCTTCCCTGAAAGGGTTTGGTGTGGATCGCCTCGGGCCCCGGGTGGTGTGATGTACTACCCGTCATGGAGACCGCAGCAGTGGCGGCGATGGCAGTGGCAGCGGGGGAAGGGGCCACGGTGGCGGCGGAACTGCTTGCACTGCAGTAACTGTCCAGTCGTTGCAATGTCGCAGTGGCAATGGCCGAGCTCTGTCTGAAGAGCAGGTTGCAATGCTGGGGTCCCCAGCCCCCCGGGGTGAGAGTCAGAGACCCACTGCAGATCTCCCTTGCAGAGGGCCTCAGACACCGTGTTGCCCCGTCGCCATCTTGCCGCGCCTCTTCCGACAACAAACCCAAAATGCGTTTTCAAAAACACTTAATGCGTAAATCAAAAATTTAACCAATCAACTTTTAGGCACTTTGGCATAGGATCTGAATCATGCAATAGTCAATGAAGTGGGAAAAAAAATACCTTTCAGATTTTAAAAAGTCTATGTAAGCAGTATAAATATAAAATGCTGTTTTAGACACTTAAATTATTATAAATTCATCTTTGGTGTTTTTAGGTTAAAAAAAAAAATTCAATAACCCCAGGCTCACAAAAGAATAAAATGGAGAAAGAAGGGAGAATTGGAAGATGTGAAAGGGGTTTCTAAAAACAGTTGATCAATAACCACAAAAATAATAATAATACTTCTCATAAGCAATTAACTATGTCAGGTACTACTTAACCCACTCTGTAATTTTATTCAATCCGATTACCAACTTCCATGGTCTGAATTTGTCCTCCAAAATTCATATGCTATATGATAATATTAAAAGGTGGGACCATCAGGAGTCATGAGAGTTTCTTTTAAAAGGATCAGTAAGACCTGATAAAATGGCTAGAAGGAACTAGATAGCCTTTTTTTGCCCTTCTGTCTTTTCTGCCATATAAGGATATAGTGTTTGTCCCCTCCCGAGGGCATAGTATTCAAGGTAACATCTTGGAAGCAGAAACAATCCCTCACCAGACAGCAAACCTGCGTGAGTCTAGATCTTGAACTTTCTAACCTCCATAACTGTGAGGAATACATATTTATTTATAAAATACCTAGCCTGTTGTATTTTGTTATAGCAGCATGAATAGACTAAGACATTAACTCTTTGAAATAATTACAATTATTTCCTCCAATTTAAAGATGGGCAAACTGAAGTCCCAAAGCTGAAGTTACTTGTTCAAGGTTATACAGTTTGCATGCATCTAGTCATGATGGAGCCAGGATATGGTCCCAAAAAAATCTGTGGACAATCAGATAACAAGACTAATTTAGAGCTAGGAGTCCACCAAAGGGTAGAATGTTTCATAAAACCTTCCCACAGGCAGGTCCAGGAAACTCTTCAACTTTTTTTGTGTGATGAGTCAACTGATGGAGTTAATGTCAGGGCACACGAGTGGCAACTAAAACAAGATATGATTCACGTTTTTTACACTACTCATCTAATTCAGGGCCTGGTTTCCAAAAATGAAATTCTGTGTCATTAGCCCACATCATTATTATAAAAGACCCCCTTAGCAATAAAACTAAAAACAATTAATTAAAACAGCGAATGCTTTCAACCTCCACAAATTAAATTAATTCATAATTAATAAGATAGCAACAATCAACTAGGCTCTAATATTTTAAACTAGCAAAGCAGGGTAATAATAATCAATTTTATCTCATATAACAAAGAAGACCTTTACACATAGTTTATTTATGTGCTAGACACATGGTCAGCAACCTGTGAGAGTGAATGTGAGAAATGAATTAATCAAATGGATCCCGGAAAGAGAGATTTTCTTGTGTTTCAAAATCCAAGGAGTCTGTCTTTGGATGGAATTGACATCCTTATTCTCCAAAATGTGAATATAGATAAATAATAAATAACTTACTCACTAACAATCATCATCTATGTTACAGAATGCAGTTATGGAATTTCTATAGTATAGGATTCAGTGGAAATACTATCTGTATTGCTGTGAAAATGTAATTTTGGAAGAGCTAATATTCTGCAAATAAAATATTATATAATTATTTCTGAAACTATTGCATTTAAGAGTACAATGGTGTTAAGAATAGTAAATGAAGAAATTTTAAAGCTAAGTGTGTCAAGGAACAGTTGGATCAGATTTACGGGGATGAACAAACTACTTCAAGGGGAGTCATATATCATTTCAAGATTCTGAAACTTTTGTTCTAGAAGAATGTAAAAGCAGATGTTATTACAAAGTTAATTCCACCATAAGGAACTGGTCACAGGCCAGGCACGGTGGCTCAAGCCTGGAATCCCAGTACTTTGGGAGGCTGAGATGAGATAATTGCCTGAGCTTGGAGGTTCAAGACCACCCTAGGCAACTTGGCGAGACCTCGTCTCTACAATAAATCAAAAAATTAGCCAGATGTGGTAGCCTGTGCCTGTAGTTCCAGCTACTTGGAAGATTGAGGCAGAAGGATCATCTGAGCCCAGCAGGTTGAGGTTGCAGTGGCCATGAGCGTGCCACTGCACTCCAGCCTGGGAGACAGAGTGAGACTCCAACTCAAAAAAAAAAAAAAAAGAAAGAAAGAACTGGTCACAAGATGCTGATAAAAGATACTGTGTTGATCTTGCAAGAAATTGTTTGTTTAAGATTTCAAACTACGTGTCCACAAACCTATCTCACTATACATGATCCAATGCTGAGTTGTTGACATGAACCAGAAAATCAGGAGCATCCATGCCTTCTTTTGCCAAACTATGTGTTTCATCTTCCTCATGTACGTATATGTAAAAGCTGTGGTTTTTCAATGACAGCTTCTAAGTATCTGTTCAGGTAACATTCAAGGCTATTTCCTTCCATTGTTTGATATAAGTGACATTTGCTATCACCAGAGGAACAAATTGGTATGTTGGTTGTGTTCTACTAAATGAACACTTGGTGTGTGATTAAATTGACTAACACGTTTTCAACTCAATTTATTGAAATACTGTGTTGTAAATGGTGTCCTCATTGTTCTATCCCTGCCCATAACCTACTCCCACATTTTTTTAAAAGGCATAGATACCTTTACTCCAGGTGAGAACAGGAAAATAATTTTCTTCTTTTTCTTCTTATAAGAGCCTTATTAGTTTACACGCAAAACATTACACCCAATATAAGTAGTTCTCTGACTCTTAATAAATTTACGGATTTGTGTATCCATCTGCAAAATTCAATTTCAAAATATTGCCATAACCCCCAAAAATATCTTTGTGCCCCTTTTCAGTCAAGCTATGGTCTTTGACTCATTGACAAAGTGATAGCATTTGATTCCTTGAAGAAAAAATTAATTTCAACATAACTATATTTATTTAACTTTAGCATCTTGAGCATTTCTCAATCTGTACAGAAATATTACCTTAACATTTTAGAGGATAATTTTCTTTATTGCACATGTGTTTTTGTAAATTAAAGCTGTTTTGCTGCACTTCAATTGCACAAAACTCACAAAAGGCAATTTTTCTCAAGAAAAAGGAAAAACTATCCATCAGTCTAAAGAAATGGAAAAGGTTGGTAGTTGGCCCTTGTCAAACTTGGATTCTCAAGAAATATGTCATATTCTCATTCTGACAAGAAATTAATAACTGTTGTAAGCAAGTTCCTGACCAAGAGGTATGCAGTCAATTTTCAGTAAATGCTGAATTAACCTTTGTCTATAATAATCTTCCAGGTTAGCATGTCCCATGAGATAACATACACAAGACATTCTTTGTATTTGAAGAGAAAGGAAATGGAACCCCATTAGGATTTACTTAGAGTTATCGCATCCATGGAGCTTTTCACATATGCTTTTGATTAATCTCTGTAATTTCTATATGAAGTAAGTGTTAGTCTTATTTTATAAATGAAGATATTAAAGATCAGTGACTTTTAAGGATTTATCAAAAATCACAGGGGTAATAAAGTGGGAGACCTGGCATTTATAGCATAGGCCTTATTTAATGATATTGTAAATCTCTTTTGCCTCCCTTCTCTATTAGATTATCATCTTTATGAAGACAAGGGCCATGTGCCCCCTTTCATCATTATATAACTACGACCCTATACAAAGACTGGTTTTCTAGTTGACTAAGTTACTATTTGTAGGTGAATAAGTAGTTAGGAAACACCTGAAAATCTGAAATCAAATTTAATGTACGTACTATCCATCTTAACTATCGCCTACATTGACAGATAAAACACTGCTGTGCATTAAATTGTCTAATACAATTAATTTGCAAATTGGAAAGTTCCATATAAATTTAACTGTTTTGTTTGTTGGTTGTTTACCCATTCATCTGTAATCTTCAGAATATTTTTGTTGAATATTAGTAACAAACCAAACAACCTTCATGGACCCCTGACCTCATGTTCTCACTATCCCTACCCACCACCAAAGGTAGCTCTCTCCTGAATTTATCATCACAGTGTGGCTGTGTATTTTATGTATTTGAACTTTCCGTAAACAGAATCTGTTGACAAAAAGATGTAAATCTCTGTGAAATATTTTAAGATGGTGTCTTCTGACCAATATGAGTGACCAGGCCTGGGGACACTCATCCCCAGGAAGTCCTGAGAATGTGTGCCTTCTGTGGTTGAATGGCAGCTTGGTTATATACAATTTATGTAGGCAGATGTTATAAAAACCATAAATCAATACATACATTTCAACATAACTATATTTATTCAACTTTAGCAGCTTGAGCATACCTAAATCTGTACAGAAATATTACCTTAACATTTTAGAGGATAATTTTCTTTATTACAGATGCGTATTTGTGAATTCAATTTGTTTTACCGCAATTCAATTGCACAAAACTCACCAAAGGTAATGAGATTTTCATTAGTTCAGTCTGGGAAGGAGAAACATTTCTCAGTGAGAACTTGCAAGTTATAAGTGGATTTAAGGAATTCTTGACTAGCAATTTGAAGTTCCTATCTAAGAAATTTTGGAAATCAGTAGAGAGCTAGGTGTCTAAAGTCTGGGAGTGTTCAAAAGTTGGCTTTGCAGGGTCATATAATATTTTATTTCCTTCTTTATCTGTTGTAATGTTATCCCACAGTCAAGTTAGAACACAAACTTCAGGATATAGGGTAATAGGGTATAAAACCCCATTTGCTGAGTCCTTACTAGGCATGATGTCCCAAGCCTCTTAGGAATTTGGAAAAGAGAAAGAAGGCCACAGTTTAGTCCTCAGATCAAAAGATCTAAAAGTCTTTTCTTCAACATGATGTTTAAAATAGTATCTATGTCATTTGCAGCATTATTGTAGTCATTATTGCATAGACTTCAACTTCTTGCATCTATCATATAGATTAAAATTTAAGGGACTTTTTTTTTTTTTTTTTGAGTTGGAGTCTCACTCTGTCGCCCAGACTGGAGTGCAGTGGCCGCTCCCGGCCACCGCAGCCTCGACTTGCTGGGCTCCGGCGATCCTTCCGCCTCAGCCTTCCAAGTAGCCGGAACTACAGGTGCATGCTAACCACGCCCGGCTCATTTTTTATTTATTGTAGAGATGAGGTCTCGCCAAGTTGCCCAGGCGGGTCTCGAACCTGTGGGCTCAAGCAATCCACTCACCTCAGTCTCCCAAAGGCACGCGATTACAGGCTGAGCCACCAAGCCCAGCTGGCCTTTTTTTTAGTTTTTGGCTACTAGAAAAAGTGTTATCATGAGCAACTGTGGCCTGGCTTTTATGAAAACATGTATGCATTTCTGTAGGCATATTCTTTTTTATTTTTTAAGATGTGGGGTACAGTTCAAGGCTAAGTATACAAATGTTCATTATGCAAGTACTCTTGTTGATGAGGTGTGTTCCCCCTTCCCTGGCAGAATCCCACTAGTGCCAATCTCACTAACCCCCACGCCCCCACTGGCAATTTCCCACTACTGACAATCCTTTTCTTATGGTATTACGATAATTGTTCAAGGTCCACTTATGAGTAAGAACATGTGATATTCAAATCTTTGTTTCTGTAATAGAGCACTCAGTATTCTACACTCTAGGTTCATTCAAGTTGCTGTGAAGTTTATAATTTTGCTCTTCTTTATGGCTGCGTAATATTCCATCATGCATATATACCACATTTCTTTTTTTTAGTTTTTAGTTACTAGAAAAAGTGTTATTATGAGCAACTATAACCTAACAGTTTTGTGAACACATGTATGCATTCTATAGGCATATTCTTATATGAGGAATATCTGAAACAGAGGGTATGCATATGATAAGCTTCAGTATATACTGGTAAGGAGTAGTCGAAAATTATCAGAATCAATTTTCACTCACGTCTGTCATGTATGAAAATTTCCGTGACCTTATATATCTACTAACACTTAGTATTATCAGACTTTTCAATTCAACTTTTTTATTTGGTGTACATCAATATTTAATTGTGGTTTTGATTTTTATTTTCTTTATGAAAAATGATATTGAAAGCATTTTATGTTTACTGATCATTTTAATATTTCTTTTTGTCAGTTATTGATCTTTTTTATTGATTTGCTAAAATTATAGATTGTAACAGATATATTTGTACCCCAAGATTATTAATACTTGTCTGTGTTATTTTCTACAAGCTTTATTGTTTTATATTTTATCTATAATTTGCTCAGAATTTTTTTTTTTTTTTTGAGTTGGAGTCTCACTCTGTCGCCCAGACTGGAGTGCAGTGGCCGTTCCCAGCCACCGCAGCCTCGACCTGCAGGGCTCCGGCGATCTTTCCGCCTCAGGCTTCCGAGTAGCCAGAATTACAGGTGCGCACTACCATGCCCGGCTGATTTTTGATTTATTGTAGAGATGAAGTCTCGCCAAGTTGCCCCGGCGGGTCTCGAACCTATATGTATGTGTGTTACATCTTGTTATTTGTCTTCATGTATACTTGTGAGACAATACCTGGTATAAAATCTGACACAACAAATAAATAATAGCTAAAGTGAGATTAATGCAAGAAATCTATGAAGTTCATGAAAAGTGGATGGAACAAACGTGGAGATAGACACCAAACTCCCCAAAAATTAGTCTTATGAATTTTTATCATCTTTAAAAGGTGAAATACCACATATCAACTGAACAAAAACAAGGAACATTAACTTGTGATGACCAAAGTATATATTATATACATTTGATCGTGTCAACCTATATAGCAAACAGAGAGAGATTCTTCAAAGACATTGAGTTTATCTGAGAATATGAAGGGAATTTGCAAATTCAAAATATGTGGACTATGGGAACCATAGACATACCTAAAGAGGGCTAGGAGAGGGGAAGCTTGTTAAGGTAAAAGGCAAAAGTACACATACTTTTTTTTTTTAATCAAGAATACTGGTTACAGGGGCTTATCACAAGGGTTGTCGATGCCTGTTCATCAGTGGATCTTCAGGCAAATGTTCCTGTGCATCCTCTAGCTGTCCTTGTGACTCAAAGTTTGAAAAGTTCTTGGCAAAAAAAAGTTCTAGGCATCTTTGTGTAACTGCCATTTAAAAGTGTCTTTGAAATAACTCTTACCTTATGCATGTGTGCTTGAAGGCCCTCCCATCCCAACCTCCTGGCTTTATTGATTGATTGTTAGCATTTGACCCAAGTGATTCTATTTATATTTTGACAGCTTTCACAGCGTGCTACCAAGAATTATTTACATCTCAAACCTGTAGATTACAAAAAAATTCGGCCGGGCTCAGTGGCTCAGCCTGTAATCCCAGCACTTTGGGAGGCTGAGACGAGTGAATTGACTGAGCCCGTGGGTTCGAGACCCACCTGGGCAACTTGGTGAGACCTCGTCTCTACAATGAATCAAAAACTAGCTGGGCATGGTAGCATGTGCCTGTAGTTCCGGTTACTTGGAAGGCTGAGGCAGAAGGATCGCTAGAGCCCAGCAGGTCGAAACTGCGGTGACTGAGCCTGCCATTGTACTCCAGTCTGGCTGCAGAGTGAGACTCCAACTAAAAAAAAATAAAAAATAAAAAATTCATCATCTGCTATAGACTAAATTGTATCCCCCCAGAATTTATGTTACTAGGCCTTTGGAATATTTAGATGAGGTCATAAAGGTGGAGCCCTTGTGATGGCATTAGTATCCTTATGATATAGGACAGAGGACCTAAAAGTTGGGGATCAGCTTGAGAGGCCAAGTGACTTCTTGGTTTCATGCAGGAAAGAATTCAAAAGCAAGCTGACAAAGTATAGTAAAAATAAACTTATTAAGAAAAAAGAAGAACTGAAAGAAGTCTACTCTGTAGGCAGCATAGCCCCCATACATCACTGGGGATTCTGTTAGAAAATAAAAAACAGTTTATTGAAATGAGAGGGAGCAGACCACTTCATAGGCAGAGCATCCTGGGCTGGTCTGTAGGAAGAACAGCAGCCATCATCACTGGGGCTTTATTTTTATAGTAAGTTTTTGATTGTATGCTAAGCAAGGGGTGGGATATTGATAGTTTTCCGGGGAAAGATGTGGAGATTTTTAAGTACTGCAATTCTTCCGAGTTTGTGACTATAAATGGGCATGGTTGGAACTGTCATGGCACTGAAAGGTGTGTCATCTAGCATGTTAATATATTATAATGATCATATGATGAGGGGCAAGGTCAAGTAGCCTGCAAATTCGTTGCCATCTTGGTTCTAGTTGGCTCTAACAGGGTCTCAAACACATCCTGCCTTTCTCTGTGGGGGTTCAGAAAACCAGGCTATTTACCTGTCTAGAAAAACTGTCTCAGTCACCTGTCCTGAGACTTTAACTTTGTTGTTTAACTTTAGAAACTATTCCTGCTTAATTCCCATCTCACTTATAAGAAAAGGGAGAGCAAGATCTCTGTCTCTCTTAATATTTGCATAAAGAAGGTCATGTGAGCGCAGAGCTAGATGGTGACTGCCTACAAGCCATGAGAGAAATCTCAGATTGAAACCTACCCCCCTGGCATCTTGACCTTGGTCTTCCAGCCTCCAAAATTGAAAGCAATAAATTATACTGTTTAAGCTATAAGGTCTATGGTGTCTTGTAATGACTGCCTAAGTCGACTAAGACATTGTCAATCAATATATTTTCAATAACTTTAAAACAGTGAGTGGACACAGAAATCTTCCTTTTTATTTTTTCATAAGCTATCATTTGAATTTTTATAATAAAATTAATAAGAGTATGGTCATTTCTTAGCAAATAAAAATTCAGTTTCTAGTTTTAGTAGAATGTCTTCTCTAGGGAAGTCTTAGTTATAAATTACAAAAAGAAAACAATACAATAGTTAACTAGGGTAAAACAAAGGAAATTTCGCTTTGAAAACAATCAGGCAGCTTTATCACACACAAAAAAGCCTCTCTGGAAAATAAGCTGGATTCTTAGTAAAAGATGTAATACAAAGCATAGAACTCTTTCCTTTCAAAGGAAAAAGAGACGCTTCCAATTAACAGACAAAAATGTAAAGCTGGAAAAAGAAAACAAACGCAGCATTTAAACTTCTGGGAAAAGAAATTGCAAACAAACAAGAAAGTTTAGAAAGGAGATGTATTTGGCCTTTGCCTTTTAAATAATGCTTTGGTATTACATTGCATTTAGTTCTCACTGTAAAAACTTATCTAACCCAAGTTAATTACATTTCCAATGATAGTTGTGAGAGCAATTGCCAAGATTTACTACATAAATGACATATAAATTTAGTTGCAGAATAATTAAGTCAGAATTTTAGTCCATACATTAAGCAATGAAAGCGTAATTACATTCTTATGGATGCTTAAAACTTCACTTGCAATTCTTTAAAAATGGGTTCAACACAGTTTCAGACTGCATTCACTTTCATTTATGATTTCTTTTTTCTAATTATAATGTTGAAAATGCAAACTATAATTTGGATAGTGCTTTATAGACCATGGTATATTTTTAAAAATATATCTATTGGGACATCTTTATGCATTTCCTGCTAATGACAGAACCAAGAGGTGGCTTTGGAGACTGGAGTGAGATGAAGAGATTTGGCCTTACAGTAAACTCCATTAATGATGCCAGGCTATCTCCCCCCCAAATAGTCATTTTATTAAAAAAAAAAAAAAGCAAACAAAAAAACACACAGACACACACACATAAACATGTCCTTGCCAGTTAATGTATTCTGAAGACAAGTCTCTTGAATTTTTGACCAGATTTTCTCCCTTAAATTACTCCTACATAAATGAATATTCAAAAGCCTTGTCTGAATTTAGGGTCCCAATGACGTCTATAACCTTGTATTTCCTTACTGATCTATCCATAGACTTGAATCCACATATTTTTAAATTGTACATTTTATACTACTATTATTGATGTTTTTGTTTTTTCCAGATAACAAGATCTACTGTATATTCATTATTTTGATCCTGGAACTAGTAACTGAACAGGCAACATTCTCTTAGCTCTAGCACTTCATCTTTTACAACTTCTTTGTCCCACAAGACAGGACACATGAGACAGTGTAGGAAATTTTAAAGCTGACATTGACTGCTATCATTTGAGATCCAATTTTTCTTTCACCCTCAGAAAAAAAAAATCTGCAGCTATTTAATTAGTGTATAACAAGATAGATTAAGCAATGCAGTGTCAATTAACACATTTAATGTGGAGGAAGATGATCTCTAGGACTTAATTGATATCCTGTTATTCTTAAAAGTTACATGATAAATAGGAATAAAGCTAGCTAATAATTCACTTTTCTGTTCTTCTCACTTGACTACCTAACAGCTAAATTTACTATCTCTTCCCACTATAAAGTCTCATTTATTCTTTCTCCTAGCAACCAATTTATATTTAATCATGTACAAGATCACTTATAGAGGGGAAAAAATTAATAGTGATATCTGAATCACAAAGTAAAAAGGCAAAAAATCTAAGATTGAATTTATGTGCTTGTTAAATATAGAACTGAGCAGATATTTGGGAATAAAATTACCATAACTTTGCTACTAAGGGTTTAGTCAACCCTCTTCTTCATGCAGGACTTGTTATCTTAAGAATGTGCCTTGATTCAGTTGTATAGGTATCACCTGGGAGCTTGTTAGAAATGCAAACTCTCAAGTGCCAACCCAGGTATGCTAAAAATATGAAATCTAACAAGATTCTCCCACTCCAGGTGTTTCAGATGCATATCACATTTTGAGAAGCTGTTCACCTCCTCATGCAGTTTTAAATTCCTTACAAATGTTCACCATTATCTTGAGAGGCAAAACAAAAAAGCAAAGTGTTTGGAGTCATTTCCCCATCAGTACACAACCCACTTTGTTCTCAAGTTTCAATCTCCCAAGAACAATATTATTCCCTCACAATTTAGTCATCATTGTATGATTATTCTTTGTTTTGACATTGCCTTTTTATAATCAAAATAACAAAAAATAAATATATGACTAACCCTGGAACAAAAAAAAAAAAAATCAACGTTTACTCCTTTTCCTTGTATTTTACAATATCTACAAAGGTGCCGGATGATTCATTACAACTTATTTCAATAAACACTTTGGAGCCCCTACGCTGGGCCCAATATTGCTCTAGGGACAGAAGACCCTGCCCTGCAGAATTCCCACTCTGCTATGGTAGGCAGCTTCATCAACAATGCATCAGAAGTCTGTCTCATTAATTTATGGGGAAAGAAGCAGAACAGTTTCACACAAGTGAAGTCTGAGCTGGAATTCTAATAACAGATAAGAGTCGGGTAAAATTGAAAGGGTATTTCAGGCAGAAATGACAGCACATACAAATGCACAGAACCGTGGAAGAACTGGAGATGGTTAGGGAATTTTATTGGGGTGGGTGAAAGCTTTCGCTAGAGGGGGACAGGCAAGTCCAGTCCATAAAAATGACACTTATGAAGAATGCTTGGTACCATTAAGACAGTCCTCTAAAATGTTTAATTTTTTCCAAAGTAAGGAAAACTGTAGCACATAATCCTTAAGCACTTTAGAAAATATTCAGAAAGAGTTCTGTTCTTCATTCTCAGAAGCATCCATGAAATGTTATCACTGAGACCTTGTAATAGTAACTATAATTTTTAACTTAGAACAATTTTTTATTAAAATGTCCTACATAAACAAAAGCATTTAAAAACATGAGACCTATCAAAAAATATTGGATGTATTTAAGCACAGTCTTTATGACTAAGTGATGTATATTTATACTGTCAGCCTAAGAATTTTGGAGACATAAAAAATAGCAACTGCTCTTGAAAACCTTCACTAGGTATAGAATGCTACTTCCTGATCCATGAACAGTGCCAGGAAGGAATAAAATAGTATTTCCTCACTGTTCATCTTAGGTTAATTGGCTAGGGCCTTGCAAATTAGATTGCCAAAAGACAAATTAGCAAGAAAAAACAAACAAGTTTATAAACAAGTGCATTGCACTTCAGAGTGAGAGCACTCAGAGATGAGTAATTCATGGGGTGGTTAAAACTGGGGGTTATAGACCATCTAAACAAAGACAATAAAGTTTTAGAGAAGTGACAAGTGATGAGGGCTTTGAGTTTTTCGAACAACAAATTGTGGGAAAGTAAATATACAAAAAAACTAATGGAAACTAAGGCTAGTTAGTAAACATTATTATGTAGATTCTTCTGACAGTATCTCTGGGCTGACAAGGATCTAGCACTGTCTACAGTGATTAACTTTTGTCCTTCCTGGTAGAGAGAATGATACTTTTGCAAATTTATGTCTTGTCTTTAGGCAAATAAGAAAGGCAGATATATATATATATATTTCTCAATTGCTTTTACCTCAAAATAATCATTCTGCCAAAATGGCACATTTTTGGATAGCACATTCTGATACCCTCTACTGATGCCATGACCAATATTTCTAAGGTTTCGAGGACATAAGTATGTCTAGGGAAAGGCGTTCAGAAGGAAAGACTGCCTCCTAAGAGGAAGAATCTATTTCTTGTCCATTTCTGTATCTTCAACACTTAACATGGTGCTTGGAATCATAACCACTTACTACACTCAGCGCAAGTTATTTTGAATAATAAAATGTGTAAACACCACCATTTGTACTACTATTTACTTCTGCTTTTAGGCATAATTTGCTAAGTATTTTTGCTGTGTCAATTTCATGATTTCTTAAGAGAATAGGAGTGAAAGAAATGTTTTTATCCAGACCTGTGATTAATAATAATTCTCTTGGAAGAGGTGTCTTTAACCAATGTGTGGCTGATAAATCTACTAAATTCCTTAGCCCTACATCCCAGGAGAAGATGGAAGCTGGAATGAAAAGAGACTAGTCTTGGGTCCAGAAGATATAAAATAAAGCACGCCTCAGGCAACTTCCTAACCTGTGTTAGTCAGTGAGCCTGACAGACAGCCCGTGTCCCCCAGGAACCAACCAGCACAATGCTGAGAGGAGACATGGGCCCTGCTGCAGGCTGAAATCATGATTTCCAGCTTTATAATACTCAGAGGTACTGCTTGGAATTTGAGAAGGAGAATTTTAGGACAACTAAAGGGAAATATTCTTTTGAGCACCTGCTAAGAATATAAATAAGTTCAAGGTTTAAGATAAAGCACAACTAAAAGTGCGTATATGTTTGCACTCCTAATCAAAGTGCTCTCATGTTCTATATTTTACCAGATTAGAAGACTTGCATACTATCTAGAAGATGGCCATTTTTACTTTTATTTTGTGGATAAGGAAACTTAAGCTCAAAAAGGATAAAATAATTCACCAAAAGCACCTCTCTTTTAAGTAGTAGATTCAAATTAAAATCTAGGTTAACACCATTAAAACCTCCTCCTCCTCCTTCTCCTCCTTCTTCTAATAGAAGCAAATTCCCACTGTGTTGCCCAGTCCAGTCTCAAACTCCTGACCTCAAGCAATCCTCTCACCCAAGTCTTCCAAAGTGCTCTGATTACAGGGTGAACCACCATGCCCAGCCTGGCGGTGAGAAATTCTGATGGCAAAAAGACACAAGTTTCTTCTGAGGCTCCATTTTTTTTTACAAATTATTATATTTTAAAGAGGTGGGGGTTTGCATTCTAAGGGTTTTTTTTTTTTTCAAACAAAAACAAATAAAATATCTATTGTAACAGGTGGCTCTTTTTTATGAAAAGCACCAAGACAGAAGTAGCAGCAGCTGTGGAGGAGGGTGTTTCAAGCCACATATTAAAATGAAGCATCATTTATTTTTATAAAGAGATGTTTATTTTGTGATAATGGATACAATTAATAGCAACATATGCTGCAGGGTACATACCCACCGGTAATTAATGTAGCATTAATTTAGATGCTTTAAGAAAATGTAATAAATTTGAAAAAGCAACACGGCTTCCGGACTCCTTTCAGACATAAGCTGGCTCTGTTTCATCAACAGAGTCTCAGTTTTGTTCCAATGTCTCATCCCACATGCGAGTTCTTCAGCCTGAGTCTGATACTAATAAAAATGATGAAGAAAAGTGCTTTGTGCTTCTAATTGAATATTGTAGGCATTTAAAACAGAGATCCGGGGAGTGAACAGTAATTATTTAACTTAAGAACAGCTGTGAACTGACACCATTAATGTTCATCTACCTTCATTTACACTCACAGCAATATGGCTGTTTTCAGCAAAATTTAAATGAAAGAAAACTGGATTTAAACATGAAAGTAAAGATCATTGCATGAAAAATGATATCATAGTGGTCACAAAAGGAACATCTCAGCCAGTGTAACTGGACTTTAAAAGTTTGACTCCATAATTCAGAGGCAATAGGATGCAGATAACCAAATTAGGGGTCAGTAGGGACCCCAGTCCTCTTATAAGAACCAGGGACCAGGACTTGGCTTAATGTTTGCTTCATTTAGCCCCACTTGAGTTTGCTTATTAGTTATACCTGATGTAAACTTTTCCTTCCTACTCAACACCAATCCAGGGGCAATTGATCCCAGATTGCATTCATCTGGACAAACTTCACAATCAGGAACTGGTATTTTAGGAGTTTGAGACCAGCCTGGACAACACAGTGAAACCCCATCTCTTCAAAAATAAAAAATTAGGCAGGCATAGTGTTAAGTGTCTATAGTTCCAGCTACAAAGGAGGGTGAGATGGGGGGATCACTTAAGCCCAGGAGATCAAGGCTACAGTGAGCTATGATCCTGTCACTGCACTCAAACTTGTGCCAAAGAATGAGGACTTGGGGTGGGGGAGCAAAAAAAAAATAATTGACATATAACACCCAAGTCTTTTGAATCCTGTTGAACTCCATATGTCTTTAAATAAGCAAAATGGAAAATGAGGGTTATTGCAAGCACTGGAATATGAGCCAGAAAGTCAGGGGTTTTATCTTATTCTTTGGGGATGTCAGCTGCTGACTTAGACCCTTCTCGCAACTATAACTAAATACCATCGACTGGGTGACTTATAAACAACAGAAATGTATTTCTCACAGTTCTGGAAGCTGGGAAGTTCAAGATCAAAGTGCCACCAGACTCAGTGTCTGGTAAGGACCAGCTTTCTGGTTCAGAGGCCACCATCTTTTTACTGTAACCTCACATGGTAGAGTGGCTGACAGTTCTTTCTGGTGCCTCTTTCTCAAAGTCACTAATCCCATTCATGAGAGAGTCTCCCTCATGACCAAATCACTTCTGGAAGGCCCCAATTCCTAATATTATCCCATCAGAAGTTAGGATTTCAACATATGAATTTGGGGGGACACAAACATTCAGACTATAGCAGTTCCCCCCTGTTTTTTCAAAAGAAGAAACTGGATTGCCAAATCTGCAAAGATCTACTTCTAAGATCTGAAAAAATTCTATTACTTGAGGTCCTGACAATAATTGCTTCACCTTGTCTTGTCCACCCTTAGCTTTTTATCTAGATTCAGTATGGATTAGTAAAATAAATGCTGAGCAAAGAAAAGAAAACTCCATTCTAGAGTCTGTCAATACTCAAATTGTGTCCTCAGCAGCAGCAGTGACATCACTGGGGGTATTTCAGAAATGGAGAATTCCACCAGCAGCTGCAACACTAAATCAGAATCTGCCAGATCCACAAGCAATTTCAAACACATGGAAACTTGGTAATGCACCCATCCTAGCCTTGTCCCATAAAACAGGAGTTTGGCAAGTTCTACTGACCGTTAAGATACCATTCTCATATTTGTAAATGAGCCCTCATCATCTTTGCTCCCAACCAGATATTGCTCTAATGAGATAATGAAAGGACCTGGAAAAACTGCAAAACGCTAGGATGACGTAGAATATTATTAAATTTTCCGAAAGAAAATGAACTATAATATTTATGAAATTCAGGTATGAGCTCACCCGTTGTAATATGCTCTCATAACCCAAGAACTGACGGCTTCATCCACCTCAAAGTCTGAATAATTGCCCATAAAGAAGTTCACTTTCTCCCCATTCTTATACCATTTTAGATAGCTTTCTTGAGTTCCAGACACATACATCAGACTGCCTATTGGACACATCTATCAGGTTTCTCCACAGTCTCCTGGAATGCCACACACCAACAACAGAACATGTCCTTATCAAGTCTTAAAATTGCTTCAGTCCCTGCTTCAGTGAATGTCCCACCTTCTACCCACTTGCTCATGCCAAAAGCCTGGTGTCATGCTTCATCACTCTCCTCCTGTCACCTCCACATGCATCTAATAGCATTTCCTTTTGATTTGACTCCTATCATTATTGAAATCACTTTACTTCTCATTATCCCTCTTGTACCCTCCCTCCGAACCACAGTCTACAAGTTACCATTTCCTCATTGTAAGAGAAGCTGCATCAGCCAGCTCCTCACTCTGCAACCTTTAGACAAGCTAGAATGGTCTTTCTCAAACACAGACCTGATCCCGTTACAACTCTGAATCATTTGCAGTTTCACCAAACAAACCAGGCTCACTCTTGCCTCTGAGTTCTCACAGGCTGTTCCCATCACTGACATCCTCTTCCCCCAAAATCTTCACCATACTGCCAAACCTTCAGGACTCAGCTTGAACTTCCTCTCCTACTTTCTCTGACTCTTCCACCCCAACCTAAACTATTTTTGACAAATTTTCTTTGTAGTCACAGCCCTTTGTGTCCACACTTCCCAACATCAGGAACGAGACAGAGAGAAGAGGTTAAGAATATAAGCTGAGAGACTAGACTGCCAAATATTCATTCTGTCCTCTAGCAATATGAATAACTACTTGGTACCTCAGTTCCTCCAGATGTAAATTTGGGATAATAAAAATCCCCACTAGTGAGGAGGGGCACCCAAAATATCAGAATTTATTTATAAATAAGTGTATATTTATCCTTATGTGTTTAAACTTTGGTCACCTTCAAAGTACTCTCTGTTTGATGCAAAATACCTATCAAGATTCTTTTTCCATTGCTCAAAACAGTTTTAGAAGTTGTCGATTTTGATGCCTTCTAGTGCTTCTACCTTTTATTGTTTGTTTGTTTGTTTCATTCTTCCACATCAGCAAAACGCTTCCCTTTGAGGACTTTTATCATCCGGGGAAACAAAATAGTCACTTGGGATTAGAACAGTGAATAGGGAGGACAGGGCATGGGGGTCATGCTATTTTTGGTCAAAAACTACAGAACACTCAGTGTGTTGTGGGCAGGTGCTTTCATAAATCACCCATCAAGAAATGGATAAACGTATTGAAAGAATCTCAAAAAAAATATTACTGATGCTGAACATAGCCTCTCACAACAACGCAAGCTCATACACCGATGCCAATGTGTTCCTAGAACACCTACCTAGCAGGGGAAGACTGTATTCCATTTGGGGGGAGGCTCCTTATATTACATGCTTGACATTTAGGAAGCAGTCAATAAGTCTCATCAGTTTATTTAACTATAAGTTGTTTTTTAATTGGTTATCTCCATCATGAAAGTCCTAGCTTTTTGACATCTGTAATTTGAGTAGTAAAAGAGGCCCCAAACTTCCTGGTTCTAATTTCTACTCTGGAACTCACTAGCTACATGATGGTAAACAAGTTACTGAACTATTCTGAGTCTCAATATCCTCAACTGTGCAACAGTACAGAAATAGTGCCTCCACATGTGTTTATGAGAATACATTTTAAAGAACTTAGATCATCACCTGGAATTAAGTAAGACCTTGATGGAGAAATATTAGCTATTAGAATTGCTTTTATTGTTGTTGGTAATTTTTTCTTTTCATTTTGTATACTTGATGTCTTCCAAAGCAGACAGTAGATGCTCAATAAATGTCTACTGAATGGATATCAATTAATTAAGCAGCCAGTCCATAGGATCAAGTCTACAATGAACCCAGTTCACTCACAGTGGACAGCAGGTAATTGCTGAGACTGAAACCTGAAACTGTGTTCCCTGTTTCCGCCAACAGAGAGACTGACAGCATTTGTCCCTCAGGAATGAGACTTGAAGACAAAATAACTACTGATTCCCAGATGCTTGGAGATGCTTGGCTCCCGCAGGGTGCAAGCCAACGTGTAATCCCTGGTTGCCATAAAAACTCCATGTTCTGAATGACTCTTCTTGTAAAAGCTTCAGTAAAATGGATTAAGGCAAAACTGCTACAGTCTAAGCTGTTCAGTCTGACATGAGAAAATAAACCCATGGAGGCCTTGGAAATCTATCTTGCAAAGCTAGGAGAATGAACTCCTTTTTACTTAAAAATGCTTTTTTTTACCCATCTGACACAGTCACCAGCCTCACATCTTTCTCAGTGCCGGATACCTCCAAAGGAGAAGCCTAGGCATTTGTAATAAAAGCATTGTGTTTTTGACTTTGTGAGTGTGCACAAGTACATGCATGTGAGAACAAGGAAAGAGAGAGGGTAATGAATAGCTCATTTCCCTGCCCCAGTGGGATGTACATTTTCTTGATCACATTTTTTATCTGAATCTATTTGATTAATGTAAATGTAATGTAAATTGTAATGTAAATGCATTAGTAAGCAGGTAATGCTTTTAGTCCCACTAGTGTGCCAAGATCTTTCTAGCTTTTGGCTTCTATGAATGATTTCTGGAAAATTCTCAACCCATCCACTACTTTAGAAAAGTCTCTCCAATTCTTCGTCTCCAAATTAGCCTTCTTGTCCTTCTTCTATTCTTGCATCACACCATTTATTTATCTTCACAGGTAGCTCACAATTTACATACAATTGGTATTATTTTTATGGCTGTGATTCTTTATGAAAGTATCTGCCTTAGCCGTGCATAGTAGCGCGCGCCTGTAGTTCCAGCTACTTGGAAGGCTGAGGCGGAAGGATTGCTGGAGCCCAGCAGGTTGAGGCTGCGGTGACCGGAAGCAGCCACTGCACTCCAGTCTGGGCAAGAGAGTGAGACTCCAACTCAAAAAAAAAAAAAAAAAAAAAAGAAAGTACCTGCCTTTCTTCTCAGCCTATGAGTGCTACGGGAGCCAGGAGGCAACTGTCTTTCACAGCTCAGGCCCTAGCACAGCATGTGTATAAGTGAACTCATCCTTATGTCTGCTGTGTGGAACTTAAAAAAATACAGGTGTAGTGACAGATGACTGCTCATCTGCCTGTTACAGACATTGTTGCTATGGCCATCAGGACACAGGAAGACTCTGACTCCAAGTCAGTACACATAATGCTTTATGGAGGAGACCTTACTGAAAGTAAGACTTTAGACGGGTTCAAGGTTTCAATGGATTTTAAAGCATAAAAACTGGAGTTTGGTTGGGGTGGTCAGTGTAGGGTGGGTAGGGTAGACATAGCAGGTGAGGTTGGTGCCCTGACACCACAGAGCACAGTGTCCAACTTTTACCTGCCCCAGCACCTGCCTGGTTTCACCTGACAACTCTCTCTTGCCACTGGAACTAGGTCTGCCTGTTTTCAACCCAAGACAGAAAGATGGCAGATTTATTCCCAGCTGATGGAAATTGCTTTGTAAATAATCCATCCAGCTCCCTCAACCTTTGATGGGATAATGCTGGACTATGTGTTCTACATTTGGCTCTCAGCTTTGCTCAGCAAGGCTGAGTACCGAAGTGTTGCTCTGCACCCATGTAAAGGAGGGGTCTGCGCCTTCTCTGGGCATTGTGTCAACTGCTACAGAAAGCATAAGACTCAGGCACCGCTTCCAAGAGCCCAAAGTCTGGTGGGGGTGACAAACACTTAAACAGAACACTCAGTTCTACTTGCATACCAAGCTCCTTCTACCTCTTGGCTTCTGTTCATGATTTCTGGAAAATTCTCACTATCCCTCACTACCTTAGAACATCCTCCCCAATTTTCCTTCTCTAAATCTCTAAACCTTCCTTCTCTAAACCTTCTTGTTCCATTTATATTCTTACATCACACCATTTATTTACCTTCACGAGTAGCTCACAATTTATACACGCTTGGCATTATTTTTGTGACTGTAGTTGTATACGAAATCTTAAATCATAAATGTAACACAGGATGGTAAGGACCATGGCATATGTGTCTGGAGGACTTGAACTTGAAGTAGATACAAAGAAGAAAAGGACACTGAGTGACTTTCCAGCAGGTATAACAAGATCCCCAAGTTCGCAATGAACACCGTATACCTGGCCTCTTCATTCCCAAAGTCACAAGTTGCCTGGTACTTCCCTAAAAGAGCCCAGGGTAGAAAAAGAACAAGGTGAGCTTGGTATTCAACATTCTTGGTGAGGATATGAAAAAATACTCTTTTCAAAACCTTACAAAGCTTCCTGGGACATGAGAGGTTCTTTTCAGAAGCAGAGAACAGGCAAATTTTCTATTACACAATGTAAATATCTACCTTAGCTCCTTTGACTGCTCTGTAGAGACAGCCAGCATAATGCTTTCTCATAATCAAAGCAGATTCATCTTGAAGTTGCACATCTATGATCAAAAGTCTTTAGAGTATATAAAAGGTTTTTGTGGTTCCAAAATTCAATGACAAAATCTAATTTGATACTGAGCAAATTTAATTTCTATTGAGACATTTTGGGAAAAAAATGAAATGTTATTATAATTTACAGATACACATAGCATAAGCTCTATATAAATATAATACACAGGGATTTTTTTCTTGATTCAAACTAGATGAAAAGCTTCTAAAAGTTATCTTGACATGTTATAATTATGTCTAGATTCCATTAAGTTCTTGGGCTGCAATTGTTGTCTCCCTTTTTAGTGTTTGTCACAATTTCAAAGGGGTCTAAGAACGTAAACAGAAAAAAGGGCTTAGGAGTTATGGTATTTAATTAGGATGCCATAGTCAACTACCACAAACTCAGTGGTTTAAATATCAGAAATGTATTGTCTCACAGTTCTGGGAATTAGAATTTTGATATTAGTGTCGGCAGGACTGGTTCCTTCTGAGGGCTTTAAGAGAGACCACTGCCCAAGCTTCCAGTGTTTTGCCAGTCTTCTTTGTTCGTTGGAATGTGGAAAACTCACTCTAATCCTTGCCTTCATGCTCATATGGTACTCTCCCTGTGTGCTGTCTCCAAATATCAGCTTTTTCTAGGGATACCAATCATTTGCATCGGAGTCCCCTCTAATGACCCATCTCCATGTAAGGTAACATTGTAAGGATGTGTGGGTTAAGACTTCAGCACACAAATTGTGGGAAGGCACAATTCAGCTTACAACAGGAGAAAACATTAATTAATATTGCACGACCTGACTCTAGTCAGAGTACTCACTTGATCTTGGCAACACTGTAAGAGATATGGTTCATTATTACTGTTTTTCAGTTTTCTTCCTTTCTTCAACATTTTTTCCTCAGCATTTACAGTATGTCAGGAGCACCATGGATGAAAAATCTGTGGATGAGGAAAATATGGTTTGTGATAGATATTCATTTTGGTGCCATATTCCTTATGTATACTCTTATTAATTAAGCAAAAGAGAAAATTTCAAATGTAAATTTAAGAGGAAAATACAACTTTTCTCAAGATTAACAATATCAAATATGTAATCAATAGTATCAAATCAAGTACTTAAGTAGTCATTTAAAAGGCTTCTTCAGCTACAAAACACAAGGTTAACAACAGAGGATCTAACAATTATTACATCTGATTTGACCTTTCATCTATTAGAAGTAATGTCTAATATACTTAAATATGTTAATTGGACAAGAATGCTTGCAAAGAGGCATTTTTATTTAGAAATAAAACATGAACATTATCTATACTGTACTTGAAAATTTTAACAAGAAATGATTCATTTCAAACATCAGTTGATAGAAGCAATTTAGGTATTTTGCTACTGCAACATATAGCTTTACTTCAACAAGTATTTTAGCATACATTATTTTATAAAACAAAATGAATATCATTTTAAAATTGATTTGTTGACAAAATAGTTGTCCAAAAACATATCGCCTACTCACATAAGCTGCAGATATTACTTGTTAAATGGAAAAAAGTGTTCAAATTTATGTAATTTAATAATCTACAATTTAATATACAAAACCCCACATTTTGATAACTATATGTTTTATAAATATTTTACAAGATGAATAATATAATACAATATTAATATACTGGACCAAAATAAATATTTTTGCTTAAAATTACTTTATAAATCACCTAAAATTATATATTGTAGAAAAATGAAATGGGATAAGATAGAGAGTCCAGGGTTTTTATACTACTTTGAAATATGTTAATGAGTCAAAATTGCCTGAATATATAAAGAAATGAAAAATTATTTCTTAAATGCTGCTCAGGCTAAGACAACCTCCCTTAAATATCCTCACAAGCTTCCTTTTACTTTACCCTGGATGGCAATCTCTGTGATGCAGGGAGCAGTATATCCCAGCACCCAGGAGGGCTCTGAGGGATACCACTGCCCAAGCTTCCAGTGGCTTGCCAGTCTTCCCTTTATAGTGTTTGTCACAATTTCAAAGGGGTCTAACTCATTGGCAAGACGCAGGTGAACAGAATTCAACATCTTCAGTTTGCTCTGTCACTCCCCAGCTCCCACACCCTAGGCACAGTCATACTGCATCCTGCTAACACCAAATTAGTTCTAGTCTTTGGACCAAGAGTGCTGAGGTGTTTCACACCTTTGTGCTTTGAGGCATGTGTTCCCACTATCTGAAGACCCTAATATTCATCATCTGCTTATGAAACCTTCCATACTCCCACTCAGGCTTGACCTAATCTGTTAAATCCTCCAATCCCTTGTCAATTAATCTTTCCTCTGTGCCTTGGAAAGCAGTCAAATGATGAAATTCCCCTCTGTTATGAATGTGTCCCTCCCTTTTTCTCCCTGAGATCTGAGATTCACTGAAAGCAAGGACTAAAGTCATTTTTTCCATTTAGACAGAATGAATGAATGAATGCATAAATAACCACACAAATGTGCCTCAGGTCCCTCCTCTGGAAGTAGGAATATCTTCCCTCCAAACCACATGAGGCTGTGCTGAGTATGGGGATAGATGGTATACAAAGGAAAGACTGCATTCCTATTAAAAACATGGTCCCTGCCAGGCAAGGATTATTTGACATGCCTAATTCCAGATGTCTAATCAGAATGCTTTTGTTAAAAAAAAAATTGTGCTTGTCTCAGGCTCTATTCCAACCAGAAAATGATTTGAAATTGTCATAGCATAACTAACTCCCATTCACTCATCCATAAACCTTTTAGTGAGTGACTAATATGAGCTCTTCAATATCCTGGGTGCTGGGATATACTGCTCCCTGCATCACAGAGATTGCCATCAAGGGTAAAGTAAAAGAAACATGTACTTACTCATAAGTTGAATTATTATTGTATTTACCAAAATAGACTTGCTTTTTAAAAAAATTTTCTAATTGGAGCTTAATCATTGGTAATGAGTTGTATGGTGGGTGATTTGTAGTATTTCTGAACATCTGGTATTGTGTGCTAAATCACAAATGGCTCACTTCTGACAGAACAAACACAGAGTTATGGAGTACTCTTTATTCTCCCCCACAATTGAGTTTCTTTGGAGAACTGCACCAAGAAAACTCCAAATTAAAAAATGAAATGGGACACTTAAATAGCTGATAAAAAGTAAAATATGCTTTTTGAGTTTCTTTTCATTGGTTTTTTTATTCATTTGTACCATGGAAATATTAGCAGTATGAAATAGACTATATATTTTTTAAATCTCTTAACTAGGCTATATCACAGATTAAACCCATCCAGACCCAATGTCTACCATAGCATTTTATATAGATATTTAATATAAATGGCTGAGTCTCAAGGCTGATGAGTTTTTCATTTGTTTCTAATGAGTAAAATGTGCTTAACATTTCACTGCACTGTAGCCCAGAGTTTTATAAAATCTGATTAAATGATTCAGTTACAGCGAAATAGTCTAAGGGGTCAGACCAAAATCTTTTGAATCTGCCTAGAGCTGTCTAATAAGAGACTTGGCAGATTGTTTCAGCTAAATGTGAAGCCATTTGAATTCTCAGCAAGTATTTTAAATCTGTATTTGACATTATAGACCATAAGTCTAATAATTAGTCATTTGTTAAAATCCAAGGATTTTGTTTCACCAACAGAGATGGTTCTTAGATAATATCAATTCTAGTCTCTTTGAATGGAATACCTCACCTGTAAAATGCCTAGATCATGGAGACAAACTGTGTTGAGGGAGGAGGACAAAAATTCCCACGTCAATCCCTATTTATACACGAGTCACACTCTCTACCTTCATATAACTGTCAACTGTTATATATATTCTAATCAATGTGTTCCTGTGTCTCTAAAATTAGAAAAATGGGGAGTAAGAGTAATATTTCATCTTTCAATGATTGGCTATTGTTCAATAGCCTTAAATAGTTATCTAATTGATGAGATTATTTCTAGGGCTGAGAGGTAGGCTATCAATAAAAATAATGAAGAGTCCGTAGTAATTACAGGGGTCTATATTAGTACACACTTTTTTCCCTTTCCCTGAAATATATTGTGTAATTATTTATACATGAAGTAAAAGAAATGGTTATTAAACCCTCACTAAAGAGGTAGGGACAGGTTATTATTCCACTAAAAAGTTTAATGGTTTTTAAAACAAGCAACCTTTAAAACATGGTGACAAAATGGCAGACTAATGAGACCTCAAAAGATGACTTATAGGCTAGTAACAAATGGTGTGTCCCACCAGCCTCAAATGAATAACTCTTTAGAGGTAAACACATTTCAGCCTGGAGAATTTCTTTTAAACTGAGACTTGTATGTACACATTCTTTCATTGATGGAGTTCCTCTTATATGCCCAGCATGATTGCCAATGGGGAAAATAGCAAATTATGTTACCTTGTTTGTATATTCTATAACATATTTGAGAGATGGAGCATCATCTGTGAAATAAATGAAAACACAAAAACCATGTGACGAAGGCAGAATTGTCATCAGTGAAGAAGGAATTAAAAGTAAAAAGGAACTGTTGATGACAGCCTAGTAGGAAAAGTGATCTTTGAGTCTGAAATGAAAAGATGATTTAATCTTGAAGGAAATTAAATGGACAATCCAGATGAGAAAAGAAGTGAGAAAAGTCCATACTCTGAATGAGATCAGTGTATCTGGCAGAATAAAATAGGAAGAGATAATTTACACAGGGAGTAGGGAACAGTAGAGCTGAATAGGTACAGTGACAACAGGTTATGGAGGACATTGGAAGGCAAGCTAGTTTTATTAGTTTTTTGTAAATTATACAATTTTCCAGATTAAAAAGAGTACAGTGATTTTATTACTGATCTTTAAGAATATGAATGGGCATTTCAACATGTTTGGGACTCCATGATTTTCATGTATACATTGATCTGCTGGTCTAAAGGCCCTTTAATATCTCAATTTTCTGGCAAGGTCTCTGAGCTTAAAATTCAAAGAGCCCCACCAATTCTACATGATAGTAAAAGGATATTTTTACAATGCAGATGGTCACAGATCTACTTGATCTGTAAGAAGTCACTCAATATGAGAAAAGGATGGTTCTATGGGGAGTTATGCATGTTATCTCCATTCCATGGCTTCATAACTCTCTCACTGTCCACCAAACACATTGACTCCTACTCTATGCCAGGAGTCATTCTAGTCACTTGATGTAAAGTTAATGCTGTACTCATTTTGGAAATAAGAAAACTGAGGTTCAGAGAAAAAAAACAACAACAAGTCATGAAACCAGTAAGGGGATCAATCTGTGATTCAAACCCCAAGTCCATTTCATTTAACAATCTATTTATTGTATATTCATTAAAGTTTTTTTTTAGTAAAGGCCAGTGATTATAAGCTCTCTCAGGTTTACTTCCCAAGCCTAAAAGTTTTTATATGGTACACTTGTTCTTGACAGATTAGGTAGTTTCATAATTCTGGGTTGACAGGTCTTTTCTCTTAGAACTGTGAAGCTACCCCATTCTTCTGGTCTCCACTGGTGTTGAAAAGTCTGCTATTAATAGAATTCACTGTAGCTCCTTCTCTTTTATGATAGTTTATTTGTTTTGGGCTTTCTGAAGTTTTACTACATCGAACAGGTATAGTTTTATTTATTTATTCTGTGTGGATAATGCTGTGTTTCTTAACCATTCACTTTTCAGTTACCATTTCTTCAATTTCTAATTTTCTCATTCTGGAAATCTGATTAGAAGTGCTGTAGACTTTCTTAAGATATCTTTCATGATTTTTATTTTCCTTTTTATATTTCCCCATTTCCTAGTTGTCTTCTTTTGCTGTACTCTGCATAATTTCTTTCATCATTATTATGCCCTTAATCTGAATCTAAACTGATGTATTCATCATCAAATGAGCTACACAACTATACTTTTAATACCTAAAATTTTATTTAGTCTTTTGATATCTCTGTCGTAATTTTTTTTTTTTTTTTGAGTTGGAGTCTCACTCTGTCGCCCAGACTGGAGTGCAGTGGCCGCTTCCGGCCACCGCAGCCTCTCCTGCTGGGCTCCGGCGATCCTTCCGCCTCCGCCTTCCGAGTAGCCGGAATTACAGGCATGCGCTACCATGCCCGGCTGATTTTTTTGTTTGTTTTATTGTAGAGATGAGGTCTCGCTGCCCAGGCGGGTCTCGAACCCGCGGGCTCAGGCAATCCACTCACCTCAGCCTCCCAAAGGCGCGGGATTACAGGCTGAGCCACCGAGCCCGGCTTGTCGTAATTTTTTATAAATTTTGGTCACTTGTTTGTTACTTACATTTTATATTTTATGTTTTCAAGAATTTCATACTCAATTATTTTGCATTTCTAAAAACTTTGGGAGTTGAAACATGCTGTTTTCTGATGACTTGTTCCTTTATGTGTTTGGTAAATTTTGGCAGTAGCTCCATAATATATTGAACTTAATTTATGAAACTATGTAGACTGATAATTAAGAATTATCTTCTCTAGAGAGGGTGATGTTTTCTTCTACCAACAGCCAAATATTGTTTATTGACCTGTACCACATTAACTTTTTCCATGGTCCTAGTTTGACCGTATTAAATTCAGTTTCTTCATCTGGTCTTGAATGCAAGACTTAGTTATTTGATCTTGATTACAGAAGTGATACTCTTCTGTCCCTTAGCCCTTTGGTGTTCATTTACTGTCGTTTCATTCAAGTATTTTCTTCCATTTTTCCCTTCTTAGTCTTATCTTCTTGGAGACATTGTCACCTCACACAGCTTCCACATTTGGCCAGCTGCCAAACATTATTAATATTCCTCAATAGTAGATATTTTATTTGTATTTTGGTTTTTATAACCTGTTCCACACTTGACACATAATTTTTTCCATAATATGCTGAAACATGCCAATGGAAAAATCTACTTAATTTTCTTAATTTTGCTTATCTTTCTATTTCTCATCACTAACACAACACTACCAGATCACATGTATCCAAAAACCATCTGAGAATTTATTGCTAAAAAATTGTGAATATATTTCTGTTAACTATATCAGAAGTCAGCAGAGTTTTATTAGTTTTATTAGAGCACAGTCCCTTCTATTCACTTCTATGACTGCATTTTTACTATGATGGCCAAGTTGAGCAATTGTAACAAATACTGTAAGATCTTCAAACCTTAAAATATCTACTATAATTTAAAGAAAAAAAATCTTCTGACCCCTGAACCACAGAATAAATCCAAATTCTAATCTTAAAAATGCAAGGATTACAAGGGTCTTTGAAATCTTCCCTACCAATCTCCTGAAAGAATTAACAACTTAGTCAAATTACTAAACTAGGTACATACAGTCCTAGGTACTCCCTCGTCTTCCATCTTGTTCATTGTTCTGAGATTTGCATGGCCCCCATGGTTCATGTATACATTTTCCCCCACATAATTTTTTCTCAACCATATCAACCCATAATTTTATTTGCATTATAACTCACAAGGTATTGCCTCAAAATATTTATCGATATTGATATTTTTCTTCTGACATATGTGTTCTATTTTTCTAACAAGACTGTAGCTTGTAGCTCTAAATTCCGTGCATGCTCAGCACCTAGGACAGTGGCCTCATGAAAATGTTGGGAATGAGGAGAAGGAATTTCTTAATTCACACAGAACTGAGTTCTCTCTCACTTGCTGGCATAGACACGTTTCTCAGTCACACTGAGCCACCGTTTGCTCAACTGTACTATATATATATATATCCATATTGTTTTAACACTCAACACTCCCCTTACCTTCTTACACTAATTTTTCTTGGCTTATTCAGTACCTGTCATCCACACAAGGTTTTGTTTTTTGTTTTGTTTTGTTTTTTTTGAGTTGGAGTCTCACTCCGTCGCCCAGACTGGAGTGCGGTAGTACACTCCTGGCCATCACAGCGTCGAACTGCTGGGCTCTGGCGGTCCTTTCATCTCAGCCTTCCAAGTAGCTGGAACTACAGGCGTGCGCTACCACGCCCGGCTCATTTTTTTGATTTATTGTAGACATGAGGTCTCGCCAAGTTCCCCAGGCGGGTCTCGAACCTGCGGGCTCAGGCAATCCACTCACCTCAGCCTCCCAAGGCACGGGATTACAGGCTGAGCCACCGAGCCCAGCCCACACAAGGTTATATAAGCTCAATGAAGGAGGAACCACAGTTGACTTGTTCACTGAGGTATCAAGACACTTTTGTTGAGTGAATGAATGAAAGTGTTCACTTCAAAAGGTTTTCAACAATTTACTTGTTCTCTTCTATTTTTCCCTTTTATTTTCCTATAATAGTTCCATAGTGATCAATAACCATAGTGATTTTATATAATTAGAATGCACTGAAATGGATGCACGATTGATTTGCTAGAAAACAAATTGATAAAATTGTAAAACAAAGGTATTTAAATGTATTACACTTGTGAAAATCATATACTTCAGAGCCTACAGAAGGCAACGTAATATTATTTATAAAAATCAGTTTTTTGACGAGCTTAACCCCCTGGAAATCATGCAAAGCTATCTATTTGATTTTAAGAAACAATTGCAATTTAATAATTTTTATATATCAGGAAAAAATGTACATAACCCAAAAGTGAAAGTACAAACACCCAAGGCTTTCCAATTAAGTTTCCTTGGGCTATTTCCCTGTAACATTTTTCCTTTTCTTTTTTTTTTCCCTCCTCTTTCTTTTGGTGCTAAGTTGCTATATGTCAAAAACATTTTAAAAAAAGATATGAGAAGGTTTTCCATAAACCTAATATTCACTGTCTCATCACCCTATTCTTATCAGACATTTTAGTGGAAAGAGTGAATGATTATATTCGGCAGAGTATTCATGGGTAGGAGTGACTGTGGTTAGTAGGCTCAGTTCAACATTAAAAAATCATCAAACTAGAGGTCAAAATTCAAGGCCTCACCCTAACTTTGAAGTCCAACAAGCATGATCATAGGTTAAGGTATTTAACTTTCTTGCATTTTTTTCACCTAAAAAACAAGTAGATTGCCTTGTATGATCTCTGATGCTTCTTCTGGCACCAGAAAAATCCACAAGTCCTTTGCAAATGCCTGGAACCACTTGGATCTGAACATCACATCAGCCTTATGTTTCTTTCTTAAACACTATACATTTTTCCTTCACCAAGAAATCAAAGCACATTTTTCAGTAGAGAAAATCAAAAAGTGCCATGGCTTTCTTCCAGACAAATTTACTGAAGATAGAAAATCCCAAACACACATTGGCATCAAGAAAATCAATGCTACATACTTCTTGGGTTTTCAGGAACAATTTCTTTCTCTTATATTTAGGGAAGAGGAATTTGTAAAAGTCTTTGTGGTAATAATATTGAACAATTAAGCAAATCCCCATTTCAAGTGATTTCTTCCCTATTTTTCTACATGCTTTTACAGAAAACCATTCTCCTATGGATATTTCTATTCAATGGATGATTTCTCCCCTGACTGTTTTGTCAGCAACTTATTCCAAATTTCCAAATTTTCAATGCATCGTGGCCACAGCTGCCTTTTGTATTTCTTTCCCTCATTTCTAGATTTGGCAGCAGTTCCTGTGCATTACTTAAACTGAACTAAGTAATACTATTCATAAGTGCCTATAGCTTCTTCCCTTCTCTTCATGCCCCTCTCTTCACACGATGATATTGAGGCTGTGAAGGAGAGGAAGTCAGGTGAATCACAAGATAATTTATTATACTTCATAATTCCTCAAAGAGCATTTTATCTCTGCTTTCCTCCTACACACATTGTGTACACACCACTGCCCTATGGGTCACTTCAGACACTCAAAGCAGAGTCATACAAAACATATATTAACTGTAAATTATCTCTCCAAACCATGTGAATCAGATAGTGGGAAGGCAGAGGGCACATCCAGCAAAAAGACTGAGCTCTGTGATTAATGAATGGAAGAAACAGGAGGTAAAAAAACTAGACAATTTTAATGAACCTCTGACCTACCTCTAATATTTTTGAGGAAGGGACACCCCCATGTAGGACTTGGAGGAAAGCAGAAGCTAGGGAAAAGAGAAAATAGCACACTTTAAGCACGCAGCACTGAGCAAGGCAGGGACAATTAGAAGTAAATCTGACTTTATCTTTGAAGGCATAGATTATAAAGGTTATAACCCAAATGTTCATTTGCCATCTACTTGTGGAAACAGATGACCTCTGAAAAGCAGCAATTCAGACTTTACTGGACTATTGTCCCCACCAACTGATACATAAAGTCCATCAGATGTAAAACTCTCTCTCTGTATCACCTATGTATCCTAAGGGATATTTTAAATGTGTTCATGGATAAATCTACCCACAGATTTAATGTTCCACCACTTCCTCACATCCAATCATGACGTTATTGTCTACATGATACTCATTTGCCCCATCTTTCTCTGACAATGACCACCACCACTTTGCTGGGTAACACTGTCCACTGGGGCTCTTCCATGTCACTGCCTGCCACTGACCCATTTGCAGCCCCTGAACTGGTTGCTTCTCATTCACCACTCATTTATGCATTCAACCAGTGTTTAACATCTAGTACATTTCGACCACTGTCTAGGAGTTGTGAGTACAGTAGTGAACAAGGCCAGATTGCATTTAATTCCAGTAAGGCAAGAATTTTAAAAGTAAGTAGAAAATAATCGAGATAATGCCAACAGTCTAAGTATGTCTAAGTATGACAAAGAAAATAAAACATAATAATGTGAAGGCCACACATGGTAGAGTCACAGCTTGGATCCCAACACTGTGGAACACTAAATCAGTCCACCCACCATGACCTATTTTCATTGCGGTTCCACATAGCTGCCCCATCTTTAGCCCACACATCCAGGTTCTCATCAGCATAAAAGAGCAGGGAAAGGAAAAGCACAATGCAACTACCTTTAAAGATTCATCCCCAAAGTTGCATATACCACTTCTTCTGTCCAGAGTATAGTCACATGGCCACATGTAACTGCAAGGGAACATGGGAAATGTAATCTTTATTCCAGTAGATCACTGGACAAGTTATGGATCTGGAACTCAGTTACTTCAGAGGAGAGTAAATACAGAGGGTGCCAAAAAAAAATGTATACATGATTTAAGAAAGGAAAAAACTTGTATTAAAATTGTAATACTCAATAAGATGAATAAAGTCACGTTTGACTTCTGCAATTGCAAGAGGTTCTCAAAGTGGTTACCATCAACATCCAGACACTTCTGATTACAGCAAGCATCTCTTAAGTATATATATATTTCTTGGTATGTTGAAGGGGGTAGCACTCTAACCACACTCACACAGGCAGGATCTAGAATTCTCATTTAACAAACGAGAAAACCACATTAAAGGGAGAGAGCTGATTTCCTTAAAGTTACAAAGCAAATATGCAGCAAAGCCAGGATTTGAACCTAAGGAAGCTGAGTCTCTCTGTGGGATATTGGGTTACTGTGATTAAATAAATAAGAAAAAAGTAAGAAAGTGGAGGGGAAACATATTAGGAAGTAGGAAAGGGAAACAATGGAGACTCTTTAATGTGTGTACCTACAGACACGTGTTTTTTTAATTCTACTTTCAAGGTGAAAGTCATATCACCTCCACTCCTTCTTTGAAATCAACCTACTTTGTTGAAAAAATAAAAAAGTATTGACAATATTGAGCTGACAACAGATAGAATGCAATCTTAAAAATCACTTGGGAAGCTGGGCTCGGTGACTCAGCCTGTAATCCCAGTGCTTTGGGAGGCTGAGGTGAGTGGATTGCCTGAGGCTGCGGGTTTGAGACCCACCTGGGCAAGTTGGAGAGACCTCATCTCTACAATAAAATCAAAAATTACCTGAGTGTGGTAGCACACACCTGTAGTTTCAGTTACTTGGAAGGCTGAGAGGGAAGGATCGCTGGAGCCCAGCAAATCGAGGCTCTCGTGACCGGGAGCATGCCACTGCACTCCAGTCTGGGTGACAAAGTGAGACTCCAACTCAAAAAAAAAATCACTTGGGTAAGAAAAGAGAGTACTACGTGGAGAGAGACAATGTAGCATTGAAAGTTTTAAAATTCTCCTCAGCATTAAAAATGAGAAAACTGACTTCCGGCAAGATGGCGATGGGGCAATATGGTCTATGAAACCCTCAGCAAAGGAGAATGCAGAGGGTCTCTGGCTCTCTCCCCAGGGACTGCAGACCCCAACATCACAGCCTGCTCTTCACACGGAGTTTGGCTGTTGCCACTGCTGGGGCATCACATTGGTCTGGACAGCCACTGCAGCGTAGACACAGCAGCCGGCGGCACCACTACGGTCTCCGTGGCAGCCATAGCACATCGCGCCACCCGTGGCGCCTGAGGCGATCCACGACTTCAGTCCTTGAAGCCCCTGCAGGCAAGATCTGCTGGGATCGCTGCCACCTCTCCTGCGACCATGACGTCCTGCCGGGTATCCTCCCGTGTGCCCTGAGACAGGCTTCCATCTCCGGCCTCTGCCCTCCTTGTCTGTTCCCACCCCCTCTGGGGCGAGCAGCTGATATAGCACCACCTGCTGGCGATTCAAGGTAACAACAACAAAAGGGGAGAAACAAGCTTGAAAAACAGACACAGGCCAGATTGGTGAATGGAGGGTGATCTGGACTGTCCTTCACAGCAGCCAGGGGCAACTGACCCTAATTGCAAACTAATTTATCAGCTTGAAAAGAAAGCTAGAATTCAGAGCTGAAAGGACATTGGACTTAAATGAAAAGTCTCAGACTGTGCTTGATTGGTTCTGTTAGTTTAATGACTTAATTCTATTCCTACTGCATTGTTCCTTTTTTTTCCTCTTCCTTTTCTTCTTTCTCCTTCTGTAAACCATATCTTTGTATAGAGGAACAGCACACCAATAAGGTGGTTGGTTAGCTTGTATGTTAGCATCATTGTATGTTTTATTTTTTTTGTATGGGAGTTGGTTAATCTGTAGCTGTGGTCTATTGTTTTTATCTATTTCAGTATAGGTCTCTCTCTCTATTTGTTGGTACATTCGTATGTTTCCCCCTTTACTCCTCTATCTCTCCACCACCCTCTTCCCCCCACTGTCTGCTCCATTCTCTTCCCTCTGCTAACCACATTTTATTTCAGGGAGTAAACCTAGAGCCCCACTGCACGGACAGATTCCAAGGCAGTGGGAAGTGGGTTTCAGATTATCCATACACCTGTCGGCGAATACCAGGACCTGCAGAAGATTTTGAATCACATCTCCCCCCTTAAGTAAATCTCAAAACTGCAAAAAGAACCACCCTCAACCTACAGTGCAACTCCAGAATTGAACAAAGTAAGAGGACATATATAAAGAATAGGAGATTGAACAAATAGAGATAAAAACCAATCCCTCTACCCCTGAATAACGAATTAAAGAGATGGTGACATGGAGGGAAGGAAAAAGTAGGGAGGGGGGAAAAAGCTACACAAATGAAGAAAAACCAAAAGAAGAATATAGGTCTCACACAGACCCATGGGAGATCAGACACTGAGAAAACAGATTCTGGAACACAAACAATGAAGAGCTCCCAGAATGACTGGTCACATGCAACAAACCCAGACGTAAAGACATTAATAGAGAGAATTAAAAAAAAATTGAGGAGAGACAAGAGGAAAATAGGAAGGAGCTGATGTCAGAAATAACAGCAATAAAGAATACTGTGATGGAAATAAATAACAAACTAATAAGCATGGAAGGAGAATTAACCAAGCAGAAGAAAGAATCTCAGAGTTCAAAGACCAAAACACAGAACTAACCCAAACTGTTAAAAGCATAGAGAAGAAGCTCAAAAAGACAGAACAAAGCCTTCAAGAGATGAATGATCTCTTCAAGAGACCAAACCTAAGAGTAATTGGCCTTCCTGAGGCAGAGAGAGAAACAGAAGCCACACTGGAACAAACATTTCATGAAATCATTCAAGAAAACTTCCTTCATCTCATCAAGGATGAAAATATTCAAACACAAGAGATTCAGAGAACCCCTGCAAGACAACAAATGAGAATACCAACTCCCAGACACATAATAATTCGTCTAAACAAAGTAGATATAAAAGAAAAAATCCTAAAGGCTGCAAGAGAAAAAGGTCAGACTACCTACCAGGGAAGACCAATTAGAATAGCAGCAGATTTATCTACAGAAACCCTCCAGGCTAGGAGAGCTTGGAGCCCTATCCTCAAAGTTCTAAAAGGTAAACAATTTCAACTGAGAATAACCTACCCAGCCAAGCTAAGAGTCATCAGTGAGGGAGAATTGAAATCTTTTCCAGATATCCAATCCCTAAGAACCTACACTGCCACAAGACCACCTCTACAAGAAACTCTTAAGAAAGTATTGAACACAGAAGAAAAGGAAAAAAGAACAATAATGTGCTTCACAAGAGTGCAGGTGAAAGAGTAAAAACACACATGATCCAACTCTAAAACCAAAAAAAAGACAACACACAAACAGGAAGAACAAAAACAACTCTGTAAGAACATTATGATAGGGATCAACTCTCACATTTCAATAATTAGTTTGAGCCAGGCTCAGTGGCTCAGCCTGTAATCCCATGCCTTTGGGAGGCTGAGGTGAGTGGATTGCCTGAGCCCACGGGTTCGAGACCCACCTGGGCAGAGAGACCTCATCTCTACAATAAATCAAAAAATCAGTAGAGCATGGTAGCACATGCCTGTAATTCCAGCTATGAGGAAGGCTGAGGCGGAAGGATTGCTGGAGCCCAGCAGGCGAGGCTGCGGTGGCCACAAGCAGCCACTGCACTCCAGTCTGGGCGACTGAGTGAGACTCCAACTCAAAAAAAAAAAAAAAATTAGTTGGAATGTGAATGGACTAAATGCACCACTGAAAAGACATACAATGGCAAAATGGATAAAATATCACCAGGCAACAATCTATTGCCTTCCAGAGACTCACCTCATGAGAAAGGACACTCACAGACTCAAAGTAAAAGGATGGGAAAAAATTTTCAGGTGAATGAAACACAAAAGAAAGGAGGAGTTGTGATCTTAATCTCAGACAAAATACCCTTTAAGCTATCAAAAATTTAAAAAGATACAGAAGGCCACTACATAATGATAAAAGGTTCAATCCTTCAACAAGAAATATCCATCCTAAACATATATGCACCAAACATAGGAGCACCAACTTTCATAAAGCAGCTCCTAGGTAAACTAAAAACAAATATCGACTCCAATACCATCATAGCTGGGGACTTCAATAAACCACTCACAACCCTAGACAGATCATCAGGACAAAAAATCAGCAACGAGATCCGAAACCTCAGTGTGACTCTTGATCAAATGGACTTAACTGATACCTACAGAACCCTCCATCCAAAGACCACAGAACACACATCCTACTCATCAACATATAGAACGTACTCTAAGATCAACCACATACTTGGCCATAAATCAAGCATAAGCAAATTTAAAAGGACTAAAATTTTACCATGCACCTTCTCGGACCACAGTGGAATAAATATAAACATTAACACCAACAAGGTCCCCCCAAAACCCACAAAACATGGACACTAAACAGCATGATGCTAAACAACTCCTGGGCCAATGATGAAATCAAAACAGAGATTAAAAGATACCTGGAAACAAATGAAAATGAAGAGACATCTTGCCAAAATCTCTGGGACGCCATGAAAGCTGTAGTAAGAGGGAAATTTATATCCCTACAAACGCACATGAAGAAAATGGAAGGATCACAAATTAACAGCCTAAGAAGCCACCTAAAAAAGCTGGAAAAGCATGACCACAAAAACCCTAATTTCAGCAGAAGAATCCAGATCACGAAAATAAAAGCCCAAATCCAGGACATAGAAGACAAAAAGAAAATACAAAAAAATCAATGAAGCAAAAAGCTGGTACTTCAAAAGGATAAACAAGATCGATGGTCCCCTAGCTAGAAGGACCAAGAAAAAGAGAGAAAAAGCCCAAATAAACACAGTCAGAAACACAAAAGATGAAGTCACATCTGAAGAAATAGAGAAGATCATTAGAGACTACTATGTACACTTGTATGGAAACAAACTTGAAAACCTTTCAGAATTGGAGGACTTTCTGTCATCACACAACCTGCCTAAGTTGAAACAAGAAGAAACTGAGACTCTAAATAGACCAATAACAATCAAGGAAATTGACTACGTAATAAGAAAACTACCTACAAAAAAAAGCCCTGGACCAGATGGCTTTCCAGCAGAATTCTATAAGACATTTAAGGAGGAGCTTATACCAATCCTACTGAAGGTATTCCAGGCATCTGAGAAAGATGGAACTCTCCCCAAATCATTTTACGAAGCCAACATCACATTGATACCCAAGCTAGGTAGAGACCCAACAAAGAAAAAGAACTACAGGCCAATATCTATGATGAACATAGATGCTGAAATTCTCAACAAGATCCTAACAAACTGGATTAAACAACACATCTCAAAAATCATCCATCATGACCAAGAAGGTTTCATCCCTGGGATGCAAGGCTGGTTCAACATTCATAAAACCATAAATGTAATTAAATACACCAACAGATATCAAAACAAAAACCACATGATTATATCATTAGACGCAGAAAAAGCTTTTGTTAAAATCCAGCACCCATTCTTGATAAAATCCTCGAACATCTAGGCATATGGGGAACATACCTCAAAATGGTAAAAGCCATCTACAAGAAACCCACAGCCAGCATACTCCTAAACAGACAAAAATTGGAACCATTTCCCCTGAAAACTGGAACAAGACAAGGATGCCCATTCTCACCCCTCCTGTTCAATATAGTATTGGAAGTCTTGGCTAGAGCAATCAGAGAAAAGAAGGTAATCAGGGGTATTCAAGTAGGAAAAGAAGAAGTCAAGTTATCTCTCTTTGCAGATGACATGATTGTGTACCTTGAAAACCCAAGAGAATCTGTCAAAAACCTCCTTACACCGATAAAGGACTTTGGCAAAGTCTCAGGATATAAAATAATTGTACAAAAGACAATCGCATTTCTTTACACCAATAATAAACAAACAGAAACCTAAATAAAAACCACAATTCCATTCACAATAGTCACCAAAAAAAAATGAAATACCTTGGCATCTTCCTAACCAGAAACGTGAAAGACCTTTACAATGAAAACTAAAAAACACAGCTCAAAGAAATCAAAGATGACACAAACAAGCGGAAAAATATCCCATGCTCATGGATTGGAAGAATCAACATTGTGAAGATGTCCATTTTACCTAAGGCTGTCTACAGATTTAATGCAATACCCATCAAATTACCAGCAACATTCTTCTCAGACCTAGAAAAAACAACACAGGAATTCATATGGAAACACAAACAACCAAGAATAGCCAGAACAATCCTTAGCAAAATAAAACAAAGCAGGTGGTATCACATTACCAAACTTCAAACTCTACTATAAAGCTACAATAATCAAAAGAGCTTGGTATTGGTACAGGAAGAGGCATATAGACCAATGGAATAGAATTGATACTCCAGAAGCAAAACCTCAATTTCTCAACCAACTCATCTTCGACAAAGCCTCCACCACCTACCACTGGGGAGAGGAGAACCTATTCAGTGAATGGTGCTGGGAAAACTGGCTGACCACATGCAGAAGATTGAAACAGGACCCCTATCTATTCCCATTCACAAAAATTAACTCTAAATGAATCAGAGACCTAAATATAAAACTTCAAACCATAAGAACCTTAGAAAATGAAGGACATACCCTCATGGAAATTGGAACTGGCATCCAATTCCTGAAAAAAACCTGAAACCCACAGGCCATAGGAGATAAGATAGACAAGTGGGTCCTCATTAAACTGACAAACTTCTGCAAAGCCAAAGAAATCATCAAGAGAGCAGGGAGATAGCCTACAGACTGGGAAAAAGTATTTGCCAACTCCAGGTCTGACAAAGGCTTAACATCTAGGATCTACAAGGAACTCAAACATGCTGAAAAGAAAAAAACAAACAACAGCATTATAAAATGGGCAAAAGATACGAACAGACACTTCTCAAAGGAAGACATTCAAGCAGCCGACAGACACATGAAGAAATGCTCAACCTCACTAATCATCAGGGAGATGCAAATCAAAACCACACTGAAATACCACCTACCTCCAGTCAGAATGGCAATTATCAATAACTCAAAAAATAACAGCTGCTGGAGAGAGTGTGGTGAAAAGGGAACACTTCTACACTGTTGGTGGGAGTGCAAACTAGTACAAACTCTGTGGAAAACAGTGTGGCGATTCCTAAAAGCTCTAAATATTGACCTCCCATATTACCCTGAAGTCTCCCTACTGGAATATACCCTGAAGAACTCAAATCACTCTATAAAAAAGATATCTGCACACGTATGTTTATTGCAGCACTGTTCACAATAGCAACAACCTGGAAGCAACCATGCTGTCCATCAAAAGAGGACTGGATTAAAAAAATGTGGTACATATACACAATGGAATACTATGCAGCCATAAAAAAGAACAAAATCATGAATTTCACAGCAACCTGGATGGAACTAGAGTCTATAGTACTGAGTGACCTCTCACAGAAACAAAGATCTGAGTATCACATGTTCTCACTCATATAATGAACCTTGAACATCCAATGTAATACTATAAGAAAATGACTGACAGTGGTGGGAAACTATGGGTGGGAGGGGAAGGGAGATGGGATTAATGGTAGTAAATATCTGTCTGGGGATGGGGAAACACCTCTTATCAACAAGGGTGCCTGAACGAAGCATATTTCTATACCTAACCCTTAACTGTACCCCACAATATCATAATAAAAAATATTGATAAAAAAATAAAAAAGCCAGGCTTGGTGCTCAGCCTGTAATCCCGTGCCTTTGGGAGGCTGAGGTGAGTGGATTGCCTGAGCCCGCGGGTTCGAGACTCGCCTGGGCAGTGAGATCTCATCTCTACAATAAACCAAAAAATCAGCCGGGAGTGGTAGCGCATGCCTGTTATTCCGGCTACTTGGAAGGCTGAGGCGGAAGGATCGCCAGAGCCCAGCAGGTCGAGGCTGTGGTGGCCAGAAGCGGCCACTGCACTCCAGTCTGGGCAACAGAGTGAGATTCCAACTCAAAAAAATAAAATAAATAAATAAAAATGAGAAAACTGACGCTTGGTTGGCCAATGAGGTATGAGGATCTCAGCTGCTTCCTCAGTGTGATATACAACAAGCAGAAAAGCAAATACACCCAAGAGGGCAGGAGTTTGCATTCAAGCAAACTTGTCTGGTGATGAGACTAAATTCTTAGAACCACTAATAATCTTTCCAAATTATGTTTATATTTTGTAGAAATAAAAGGACTCAAAGGCTCTTGATTCAGGTGTGTATAGCAGTGTTCACCCTTTAACGTGAGACTTGACATTTTCAAGAACACAAGTGTATCAAGATGTTCAATCAAGGATGTCAAACTGTATTTCCCAGGGTGTCCGTGGTGATATGGGAACTGAGGCAGGTTGGGAAACACAAATTCTATGGAGTTGATTTAAGGGGGAAAGCTGTGGGGGGAAGGAACAGAAGGAGAATAGTCACAAGGAGGGCCATCACAATGGAACTTCTAATTTCCTCACTTACCACACAAGTCTTCTTATAGTTGCAAAATATAGTTTCAATAGTGCTCTCTTGACTATTTTTCATTAAATCCAGCAAGAATCTGATAGCTGGAGTTGACAGAACCAAACAATTCTCAAGAATACAAGGGAGCCATGAGGAAGTGAACGCTGAAATTTGTATGTCAATGAGAAATCCTTACATCATCTGCATAGTTTCTGACCAAGCATTTCTAACCCTCAAGGGGATAAAAAATATCCAAGTGAATTATGGGTTACATCAGAAGGCAAAGCCCAGATCTATACTGATAATGAATTCAGGTACTGGCACTTGGGAACTGCTGTTAATTGGTTAGTTAGGGAAGTTAATGACTGCTAGAAACGATGTTTAATAATGAAGGAAGAATGCAAAAAGGGGAAAGTAAGTAGGTAAGAAGGAAGAAAAACAATATTGTTTACTACCATGTGTCAGGCTGTGTGCATCCTTTATTTTCTCTCATTTAATTCTCACAACACTTCTGAGGTAGGCATTGTTCTGATGCAGAAATGTTAAAACTGAAATGCAAAGATAATAAGCATCTTGCCAGGTATCACCCAGACTGGAATGGAGGAGCTGCATGAGAGAAGCAAGTGTTGTCTTCTGACTCAAGGTTCCAACAGATCTTTGGAAATGCTGACTCACTATCTAAGACCCTTAGAAGTCACTGGAACTCAGGCATTTATCCCAAATGGCCAAGTCTGCATAATGGTGCCATAAATCAAAACAATAGGATTCAGTTCACTCATAAATCATCCTGCGTCCAGCCAACTCAAGAAGATTCAATCTCCTGGCACTAAAACATTGAAGAAGGGGCTCAAACTCAATTGAGACTTACCAGATTGTCTTCACCTGGCTCTTTCTAAAAGGAACAAAATGTCAAGGCAAAGTAAAGCATTTATGGCAGTGGCAACACAGGAGCATCAAATCATCTACAGGGATATTTCCAAATACACATGTCCAGACCATACATTCTAGAAACCTGAATTTAGTGGGCTTTGGCCAGACAAGAAAAGATGCATTTATAAAAATTTTCACAAGGGATGTTTTATACATATCACTGTGATTCTAACTAAACAATGCAATCAAGTTCTATTTCATTACTACAACTAATGGCAGGAAAAGTCATCCAAATTAATAAAAGATCAATTTAAAATATCTGTAATAAAATGTATCTTTAATTATCATGGAGATTGGTAAGGATGGGGGCTATAAAATTCAAGACTATATCTCTAAGTATCAACCTACAAAAGGGAGTTTTGAGAGCCACTCAGGGGCGTGATCACTTCCAGATAAGCAATAATGCTCCTGGTAAGGCTATCTTAGGAGAGGGTATGTTGGGAAACATGATTTCCTTCCTTGCCAGGCCCTTTGGTAGCTCACAGTCCTTGTGCCTTGAACAAGATCACTTTAGTTGCAGTTCTTCACCTTAAGCAGCTCCTGACTACCCTCAGACACCTGCTTGCTGGATATATAGTCAATGACATTTCACCTTTAACTGACTGGTTCTCCATTCTCATTGTCCAGCCCATTTTATGTTATCTTCTTAAACTACAAACTACCACATTGTCACACATGTTTGACATGGTGATTTCATAACAAAATTTTTCCACGTTTCCCCCATTTGTTCCAAAACTCTAAGCAAACATGTAATGGAAACATCAACAAGACATTTATCATTATTATTAAATTAAGTCTTTGCCCATGCACCAGGTAGTTTAAGTGTGTTGTCTAAGCATTGAAACTTCACAATAAACCAATAAGATAAATACTACCCTTCATTTCACCAGTCAGGAAATCAAGGCACAGAAAGGTTGAATAAGATGATAAAGTTCATAAAGATAGAAAGTGACTGAAGTGGAATTTGAGTTCAACCAGACTATTTCAAGATGGCACATGCATGCTCTTAACCATCATGAGACCCAGTCTTAGCATGCTGTCTCCTTACTTTGTTCTTCACTCTGTGTATTACTGCATCTCAACATAGCTCCTGAGCTTTCATTCAAATTACTAAAACTCCCTTATGTCCCATTTCGCATTGACTTCCCCACCTGCTACTGGCAGATCCAGAGGGGAGAATCTTTCCACCCCTTCTAAACCTGAATCACAAAATATCCAATAATTACAATAGAAAATGTATAATCTGAGATCTAGTGTGAACATATCAGTATAACAATACATAAACAATAATACATACTTTGATAAAGGGCCCCAGAACCCACCGATGGCCTTTGCTTACCAGTGTGTACATAAGGTTTTTGTTCTCCTGTAAGTGCCACAAATATTTTACTATAAAACAGTGACTGAGTAGAAAATGTCTAGAGTCAAACTACCCAAATGTAAACACCAGCTCTAACAATTAATAGCTGTGTGGCACAGTCATTCACTGCAGCAAGTTATTTAACCTTTCTAGGTTTCTGTTTCTTCCTCTGTAACAATAGTAAGCACTATTATGGCAAGGCACCGTACTAAGTACTTTTTATGTATTAGCCTGTTCAAATTTATTGAGTCAGCATCTGGTACAGTGATTGTTACATTGCAAGAGCTCAAATGAACACACAAGTCTTTGTATGTATGTGTACACACACACACAACACACATATGCAGTATAAAATTTTAAACTTAATGCAATTGTCTACACATGACTACATTTATTTTAGGAACTTGAAATTTTCAATTGAAACCAGAGTTTTTAACTCCAGCACTGATGGAAGAAGAAAAGAATGGCCTCAGGATATCTCTCAGAAGATGATATTGAAAATGGAAAGGAATTCTCTGGTTGACTTGAATGAACAGCTACCTCTCATCCCTACTCCAACAATTGACTGATTAGAGGTTAGAGATATTGAAAGTCGATGCTAATATTAAAAAAGACAGTAGTAAGCAAGAATAATAATTCATAACAATATTTATAATACCCAATATTTATAGTTGTTATAAAAGTTATTTCTGATCGGGGAGATTACATTGAAAGATGAGCAGGGAATCAGGGAGGTAAAGAAACTCTAATCTCACTGCATGAGGTGGGAGGAAAACTATTTTTGTGGCTGTGTCTGCTGAAGAAGACTCCAGCTTCTCTTCCTTTATTCATTACTTGCATCAACTTCATGCCAATGTGCTACTTTACGTTTGGGAAATTGATTCTCCTTATTCATTATTTCATTTCCTCTCATATTTTAGAGAAAATATTACTATTGAAAAGCCCAACTCTAGTACTTTTGCAGTATTCTGAGGCATCATTGATATGCAAGGTAGTAACCATCATTAGTCTTGCATCTTTGTTCACTCAATATCTGAGTTGAGACTACAAAGAAAACCTTCTCAGATCTTTATCTTGATTATTCCAAATATAAATTATTTATTATTGGGTAAATAATCTTAAATACATTGGTCACATCCATGGACACTACAAATCTATACATGTGGGGAAAACTAAACTTGTCACATAAAGAAAAAAACTAGACCACTAGCAGTGGTCTAGTTAACACCAGAAGGAATGTGCCTCCCATACCAATCTCAATCTCTCCTTACTGCAAGAGAAGTTGCATCCTCAGAATAAACATCAAGAGAAAAAAGAAGAAGAGGAAGAGGAGAAATGGGGAAGAAAACAAATAGATTTGGAGGAATTGGTGGAGAAGAAGAAGAAAAAGAAAAGGAGAAAGAAGGAAAAGAAAGCAAAACTAGAGGGAGGGGGAAGAAGAAATAATAATTATTATTGCCATTATTTACTTTTGCAAGTGCTCATCATTGAAACCTTGACAATCACTCTCTGCTTTGAATTATTACCTGGGCATATGAAATTATTTTAATTTAAAGTAGTTGAAGGAATTCTGGAAATAAGCAAATGACCCTCTACTTTAAGTTTTAAGAAAGATGCTCTCTGTCAGGGAAGTTGGCAGTATTAACAATCCAAAGCACTTTTTAACAATACATGTAAGGGTCAGTTACTCCATAATATGGCATAATACGGATTTGAACTTGTCAAGTTTGGTGGCCAACAACTTTTTCTCTTTGTATTTTTGCTTTTTTGGCAGATAAAATCTAGTTCTGGAGCATCTGTAAACACAGTAATGCATAAAAAGAGTACTATCTCTTTGTTATTAATATCAAGTTGTTTCACTGTGTTGGTTTCTTTTTTTTTCCCCCTTCTTATTTTGAAAGATAAGCTCACTGAAAGAATATCCTTTTAAAATGACAGAGTCAAGTTAACAATATGGCAGAATAGGAAGCTCCTGACTCTTCCTCTACCCACAGTTGCACCAAATAAATAGCTATTCATAGATTACTCCTGTGCAAAAAGTGTTAGAAACCAGTTGAAAGACTCCTACCCACTGAGCAAATGAGAAAACATTCACAGTGAATGGGTAGAAAAAGTTGAGACACATTCAGGCTTGAACCCCACCTTGGGCACTGCACCATAAAAACTGGAAAGGAATTTTCAACATATAGCTTCTTCCTGTGGAGAGAAAAAATTTGGACCACACATATAGCATCCTATCTCTAAAATGCCCCATGGTTTGGCTCTTGTTTCATCTACTTTTGGAGTGAAGAGAAGGAGCCACACAAGAGTCTCTCTAGACCATAGGGAAGAAAAAAAACTGGTGATTTTATATGGGCATGCAGGCACTTCCAGGGGCTTCATCTCCTGATAGCAGTGCAGAGAGGGACTTAAAAAAATCCCTGTTTCTCTCAGGAAGGGTTTTATGATACACTCCTCCAAGGCTACTTGGCAGACTGGCTTCTATGTGCATCAGGGAGTAAAAGGGACAGACAAGTGTTAGCCCTCTGACAAACTGAAAAGATCAGTACTTCACAAGCCTTCTCCCAGGCTCACCCTAGAAATAACCCTAGGTCTATAATCCCTACTGGAAGGAGTTTGTCCATACAACATAAGCACTCCAACTTTTACAGTACCTCCTATTCAAGGTACTGTATCCTAAACCTCCTAACTCTAGAAGCAGGGGGAGCTAAGTATATGTGAGTCTATCTGCAGAAAATGTGGCAGTTTTATGTGGGCATGTAAGCACTTCCAAGGGCTTTAGCCCCTTAGGAACTGTGCAAAGGGTGAGCTTTAAATAATGTTCCTCCTCTTTTTGCACCAGAAGGGATTTATGCCATGTTTCATATGCCCCGATTTTTACAGCTACCTCTCAGAGGACTCTATCCTAAACTTCAACTCTGAGACCAGAAAAGACTAGGTATATGTGAGTTTCTCTAAGTTGCCAAACAAAGAGGTGGTCTTAAACAGGGAAGCAAAGACTTTCAGTGTTTATACTCCCTTGTAGAAGTGCAGAAAGAGGGTGGAAATGTGCAGTTTCCATATTCTCGCTGGAAGAGTTTTATGGCACACCCCTCCAGTGGCTACTTGATGGAGCTAATCAGGCAAACTATAGCCTTCTAGCAGCCAGAGCCAGAGCTTAACACTTAATAAGCCTTGCCTTTAGCTCACACCAGTGACAAATCCAGGTCTGCCTATTCTTCCTGAAAGCAATTTGGCTGTGCACTGAGTGTCACATCTTCTACAGTTCCCATCCAAGAAACTGTCTCTTTAATAACTTAGCTAGAGGGGTTCATAGAGCTTTGCATACTTGAGCAGCCCTAAGCCACAGAAAACAAGGACATAGATACACAATGGGTCTACTTATGGCAACCTATTTCCCCAGGATCCGAATGTGTAGTCTGAACATGAGTTTAAGCATTTGCTACACATTCTCTCCCCAGCTCAGCGCAGAAAGAATAAAAGGTAAATGCCCACAGTCAGCTTTAACATGAAGATAGAAGGAATTGAAACACACATTTAACCCTCCAGACTTTCCAGGTACATCCAGAGAGTCTGGTTCCTATCTTACCAGTCTTCAAGTACTGATAAGATATGGCACATTTTAAGCACTATGGGGCCACCAAACACAAAGAAAAAAGTCTTGACAAACATAAAAATTTGAGAAGCACCTTAAAATCTCTGACCAAATTGGAAAAATCTCTTTCCTGAACAAGTCCTGTCTGATATGACTGAGTAGTAGCTGTCTTATCTAATGCGTAGAAACTGACACAGATAGTTAAGAAAACTGAATAAACAGGAGACTATATCTCAAATAAAAGAACAATATAAATCCCCAGAGTGAAGTATATATATGTGATTTACCTGAGAGGAAATTAAAAATAATTGCTATAAAGATGCTCACCAAGGTCAAGAGACCAATGCAAGAAAGGTCTAAAAACTTCAATAAAGTGAACATTTAAAATAGTACCAAGCAGAAATAATAAACCTGAAAAATACTAAAACAGAGCAAAATATTTTGTTCTACAGGCACATGCCACAACATCTGGCTAATTTTTTTAATTTTTATTATTTATAGAGACAAGCTCTCACTATGTTGCCCAGGCTGGTCTCAAACTTCTGGGCTTAATCAGTTCTCTTGCTTTGGCCTCTCAAAATGCTGGGATTATAGGCTTGGGCCATCATGCGCAGCCTGAACTGAAAAATGTAATAGAGGTGGTTCAACCGCAGGTTAAATCAAGCAGAAAAAAAGATTAGTGAACTCAAAGACAGGTCATGGAAAATGATTTAATCTGAGGAATAACAACAACAAAAGAATAAAAAAAAGTCAAGATTGCTTAAGAGACTTATGGTACACTATCAAGAAAGACAACTTACACATTATCAGAAGGAGAAGAGTGGGGGAAAGAAATAGAAAACATATTGGAAGGAATAATAACAGCAAACTTCCCAAGCCTAGAGAAAGAAACGGAAAGCCTAATTCAGGAGGCCAAAATAAGATAAATTCAAAGAGACTTCTACCAAGACATGTCATAATCAAACCATCAAAAGAAAGCTAAAAAGTGTTGAAAGCAGTAAGGAAAAAATGAATCATAATTTATAAGGGAACTGCCATAAAACTATCAGTGGATTTCTCAGCAGAAATCTTATGTTCCAGAAAGAATGTGTGATATATTCAAAACTCTGAAAAAAACAACAGTTAACCAAGAATACTATACTTAGCAATCTCACCTTTCAAAAATGAAGGTGTAATAAGACTCACAGACAAACAACAGCTGAGAGTGTTTACCACCATTAAACTGTCTTCCAATAAATGCTAAAGGGAATTCGTTAAGCTGAAGGAAGTGAATGATAATTATTAACATGAAAGCATATGAAAGTATAATAAAACTCACTGGTAAAAGTACTTTTTCAAATCCAAAACACCTTATCATTGTAATGATAGCACATAAATCAATTATATGTGTAGTATAAAAGGTGAAACATAAAAAATGTAATTTAAGGTGTGCAAATGATGACAAATGTCAAATGCAACATCAAAAACATAAAATGTAGAAGGGGGGAGTAAAAGTGTGCAATTTGTGTATGCAATTCAAATTAAGTTTACTTAAAAGAGCCTGTAATAAGTATAAGATGTTTTACAGAAACCTCAAGGAAAGCACAAGCCTGTAATACAACAAAAAAGATAAAAAGTAAAAAATTCAAAGTATACCACTTCAGAAAGCAATCAAGCTACAAAGGAAAAAAAATAAGAGAAGAAGAAAGGAACAAAAAGTCTACAAAACAACCAGAAAAAAAAGAACAAAATAATTAAAGGAATATAGTAGCTGAATGGATTCTTTTTAAAAAAAAAAAACAAGACCAACTGTCTGCCCACAAGAGGCATTTGTTAATTTTTTTATAATTCATGAACATAAATACAAAAGTCCTCAATAAAATGCTAGCAAACTGAATTCAATAGCACAATAACGGGAACATTCACCACAATCAAGTGAAAGTTATCCCTGTATTGCAAGTTTGTTTCAACATTCTGAAAATTAGTAGATGCAATTCTACATATTTACAGAAGGAAGAAGAAAGCTTGTACGATCATCTTAATAAATGCAGAAAAAGCATTTGACAAAACTGAACATTCTTTCATAACAAAAACTCTCAGCAAATTAGATAAGAAGGAATGCTCCTCAACACAATGTAGGCCATATATAACAAGTTCATGCTAACATATATGAGAGGGGAGGCCCCCCAGAAAGCAGAATTATTTTTTGGAGGGTGGACTTCTTGTAGTACAGGGTTCCCCCACTAGGTAAGTGTAGTACAGGGTTCCCCCACTAGGAACTCATCGGCTTCAAGCTAGCATTGTTTTGAGAGGGTATGCTTGGCTTCAGTGAATTTTTTTTCTTTTTTGAAATTCTTTCAATGCATTTGCCCATTTCATGATGACTGATTTACAGTGTATCTGCCCACACTGCACTGAGTGCTTAGTAGTTTTGGGCCAAAAACGGCATGACCCCTATGCCTCATCCTCTCTATTCACCTAATCTCACCCCAAGCAACTTTGTGTTTGTTTCCCTGTATGAAAAAAGTCCTCAAAGGGAAACGTTTTGCTGCTGTGGAAGAGGTAAAAAAAAAAAAATGGCAGAAAAAAACAAAAGGCATCAAAATAGACGAGTTCAAAAACTGTTTGGGGCAGGAAAAAATAGTATCTTGACAGATGCATTGCATCAAAAGGAGAGTACTTTGAAGGTGACTGAAGTTTAAACATGTAAGAATAAATAATTTTTAAATAAATTCCTAGTTTTTCAGAGTCAGACAACAATGAAAAGTTGATAGTTTTCCTGTAAGACAAGGAGTCAACTTTCACCACTTATGTTCAACGCATTACTGGAAGTCCAAGTCAAATCAATCAACTTTTTATGCATGAGAAAGAAATAAAAGGTATCTATATAGGAAAGGATGAACAAAATTCTTTCTGTGTATTGTGACATGATCTTATAAATAGAAAATACTAAAGATTCCATCAAAAAACTGTTAGGGCTGGGTTTGGTGGCTCAGCCTGTAATCCCAGAACTTTGGGAGGCTGAGGCAAGTGGTGTGCCTAAGTCCATTGGTTCAAGACCCACAAGGGCAACTTGTCAAGACCTCATCTGTACAATAAATTTTTTAAAAATAGCCAAGCGGCCGGGCTCGGTGGCTCAGCCTGTAATCCCGCGCCTTTGGAGGCTGAGGTGAGTGGATTGCCCAAGCCCGGTTCGAGACGCCTGGCAGCGAGACCTCATCTCTACAAAATCAAAAAACCAGCGGTGGTAGCGCACGCCTGTAATCCAGCTACTTGGAAGGCTGAGGCAAGGATCGCTGGAGCCAGCAGTCGAGTGCGGTGCAAGCGCCATGCACTCCAGTCTGGGCGACAGAGTGAGACTCAACTCAAAAAAAAAATAGCCAAGCATGGTATGCGCACCTGTATTTCTGGTTACTTAGAAGGCTGAGGTGGAGGGATGGCCGGAGCCCAGCAGGTCAAGGCTGTGGTGGCCAGGAACATGCCACTGCACTACAGTCTGGGTGACAGGGTGAGGCTCCAACTCAAAAAAAAAATGTTGAACTGATAAACAAATTCGGAAAAGTTGCAGAATAAAAAAAATAAATTGCCGGGCTCGGTGGCTCAGATTGTAATCCTGTACTTTGGGAGGCTGAGGTGTGTAGATTCCCTGAGCCTGAGGGTTCGAGACGTGCCTGGCAACTTGGCGAGACCTCGTCTCTACAATAAATTAAAAAAAAAAAATCAGCCAGGCTTGGTAGTGCGTGCCTGTAATTCCGGCTACTTGGAAGGCTGAGGCGGAAGAATTGCCAGAGCCCAGCAGGCTGAGGCTGCAGTGGCCAGGAGCAGCCACTGCACTCCAGCCTGGGTGACAGAGTGAGACTCCAACTCAAATAAATAAATAAATAAATTTACAAAATTTAGTAACATTTCCATAAAATAAGAAATAAATTAAGAAGGTAATTTAATTTATAATGACATAAATATAACAATAAATATAAAATACTTAGTAGTTTAAAATGTAACCCAGATAATGAAAGATCTGTGTAGTGGAAACTATAAAACATTGATGAGAGAAATTTAAGATGACAAAAATAAATAGAAAAATACCTCGTCTTCATGGATTGGAAAAATTAATATAATTAAAATTTCCATACTACTGAAACAATCTACAGATTCAACACTATCCCTACCAAGATGTCAATACAATTTTCCAGATAAATAGAAAACACAATCCTAAGATTTGTATGGAAGCAAAAATACCATAACAATCTTTTTTTTTTTTTTTTTGAGTTGGAGTCTCACTCTGCCTCCCAGACTGGAGTGCAGTGGCCGCTCCCGGCCACCGCAGCCTCGACCTGCTGGGCTCCGGCGATCCTTCTGCCTCATCCTTCCAAGTAGCCGGAACTACAGGCATGCGCTACCATGCCCAGCTGATTTTTTGGTTTATTGTAGAGATGAGGTCTCGCTGCCCAGGAGGGTCTCGAACCCATGGGCTTAGGCAATCCACTCACCTCAGCCTCCCAAAGGCACGGGATTACAGGCTAAGTCACGGAGCCCAGCTACCATAACAATCTTTAACAAAAAGAACAAATCTAGAGGAATCACACTGTCAGATTTCAAAATATGAAAAAGCTATAGTAATCAAAACAGCATGGTGCTAGCATAAAAACAGACTCATAGAACAACTGAACAGAATAAAGAACCCAGAAATAAACTCATACATATGCAGTCAATTAATTTTAAAATTTTAAAAAATAGATCATAGTATTATACGCATGTATACAGTCCATGTTATATTTTAATCCAAGCATCTACTGTATACTGTTAGGTCAGGGTAACTGGAATCTATTACCCCAGGCATTTATTATTTATTTGTATTAGGAACATTCCAATTCCACTCATTAAGTTATTTTGAAATATACATTATCTTGAACTACAGTCACCCTATTATGCTACTGAATACAAGATCTTATTCCTTTTATCTAACAGTATCTTTGAACTCATTAGCCATTCCCTCTTTCTCTCTATATCCTTCCCCTAAATACTCTTCTCAGCCACTGGTAACCATCATTCTATTCTCCATTCCTATGAGCTTAATTTTTCTAGTTTCCATATATCAGTGAGAACATGTAATGTTTGTCTTTCTGTGCCTGGCTTATGTAACTCAACATAATGTACTCCAGTTCCATCCATGTTGTTTCAAATGACAGGATTTTATTCTTTTTTGGGTGTATAATATTCCGTTGTGCATAGGTACCACATTTTCTTTATCCATTAATTCATTTGTTGATGGACACTTAGGTTGATTCCATATTTTGACTATTGTAAATATTGCAATAAACATGGGAATGCAGATATCATATGAAAAGTGCCCAATATCATTAATTATCAGATAAATGCAAATCAAAACTACAGTGATAATCATCTCACCCCAGTTAAAATGACTTTTATCAAAAAGACAGAGAATAATGAATGTGAGAATGTTAAGAAAGGAAGATCCTCATACACTGTTAATGGAAATGTGAATTAGCTCATCCATTATAGAAATATTGTGAAGGTTTTTCAAAAAAGTCAAAATGGAATGACTATATAATCCACCAATTTTTCCTCATCTACTAAAAGAAAGAAAATCAGTCAACTAATTTTTGACAAATGTGCCAAGAACACACAATGGTGAAAGAAGTCTCTTGGTGTTGGGGAAACTGGATATCCACATAAAGAACAATGAAAATGGTTCCTCATCTCACCCACCTATACAAGAATAAACTCGCCGGGCTCGGTGGCTCAGCCTGTAATCCCGTGCCTTTGGGAGGCTGAGGTGAGTGGATTGCCTGAGCCCGCGGGTTCGAGACCCGCCTGGGCAGCGAGACCTCATCTCTACAAGAAATCAAAAAATCAGCTGGGCGTGGTAGCGCGTGCCTGTAATTCCGGCTACTCGGAAGGCTGAGGCGGAAGGATCGCCGGAGCCCAGCAGGCGAGGCTGCGGTGGCCGGGAGCGGCCACTGCACTCCAGTCTGGGCGACAGAGTGAGACTCCAACTCAAAAAAAAAAAAAAAAAAAAAAAGAATAAACTCAAAATGGATTAAATATGTAAACATAAAACCTGAAACTATAAAACTACAGAAGAAAACATGGGGGGAGATCTTCATGACATTGGTCTGGGCAGAAGTGTCTTAGATATGACTCCAAAAGCACAGGCAACAAAAGCAAAAACAAGATTGCATCAAACTAAAAAGCTTCTGCATGGCAAAGAAACAATAGAGTGGAGAGACAGCTCACAGATTGGGAGAAAATATTTGCAAATCATATATCAGATAAAGAGTTAAGCTCAAATTATTTAATAAGAAAAAATAATTATAATACAAACAGGCAAAGGATTGGAATAAACAGTTTTCAAAAGAAATACAAATGGTCAACACACTTATAAAGATGCTCAGAATCTCAAATTATCAGAGTAATGCAAATTTAAATCACAGTGAAGTATCACCTCATTCCTCTTTGTCTATCATCAAAAAGATGACAGAAAGTGTTGGCACATGTGAAGAAGAAGGAACACTTATTCATTGTTGGTAGTACTGTATATTAGTATTGTCATTTGTGAAAAAATATGGAGGTTTCTTCAAAAAAACTAGAAGTAGAATTATCATATGACCCAGCAATCTTACTACTGGTTATAAACCCAAAGAAACTAAAATTAGTATGCTGAAGAAATGTCTGCATTCCCGGGTTCATTGTAGCATTATTAACAATAGCCATTATATGTAAACAATCTAAGTATCTATCAAAAGATGAATTAATTTAACAATGTGGTATACAATGGAATACTATTCAGCCTTTTAAAAGACATGAAATTTTATCATTTGCAACAACATTGGTAAAACTAGAGAATATCATATAGTAGATGAAATAAGCCAGGAAAGGAGAAAAATAAAATATAATCTCACTTGTATGAGGAACCTAAAAATGTCAAACACCTAGAAGCAGAGAGTAGAATGGTGTTACCAGAGGCTAAGTGTTGGGAAGTGGACAGAAAAAGGAGAGTTATTGATCAGTGGGTACAAATTTGCAGTTAGGTGGAAGGAAAATGTTCTGGTGCTCTATTGTAGAGCAAGGTGATGATAGTTAAAAATAATGTACACTTTAAATAGGTAAAAAGCCGGGCTTGGTGGCTCAGCCTGTAATCCCGTGCCTTTGGGAGGCTGAAGTGAGTGGATTGCCTGAGCCCGCGGGTTCGAGACCCGCCTGGGCAGGCGAGATCTCATCTCTGCAATAACATCAAAAAATTAGCCGAGCGTGGTAGTGCGCGCCTGTAATTCCGGCTACTCGGAAGGCTGAGGTGGAAAGATCGCCGGAGCCCAGCAGGTCGAGGCTGCGGTGGCTGGGAGCGGCAGAGCGAGACTCCAACTCAAAAAATAAAATAAAATAAAATAGGTAAAAGAGTCACCACAAAGAATTGCTAAATGTTTGAGATGTTAAATATGCTAATTACCCTAATTTGATCATTCCATAATGTAAGCATGTGTCAAAACATCACCATAAATGTGTACGATTTTTATTTGCCAATTAAAAACAAAATAAAACTTGGTAAAAATTAAAAAGATTTACTATTATTTTTTAAATAAATAAAAAAAATTGACAATAAACACTGAAAATTGGAATTAACAATGACTTTCTACTTTAGGGAACAAGGTAAAACGTAAGTACCTTATAACTGAACTTGCCACCCTTGATTTCCCAGTATATCTCTTCCATTTCAATGCATATGAAAGGAGAATAAAAATCCTGGAGAATACCGCAGTTTTCCTAGATGCACACATATTTAAATACATACTTATGTTTCTACATAGACATATACATGTGTGTATATAAATGTTTCCATATATACAATTGTGTGTGTATGTGTGTATATATATATAATATGCTTACATATATCTATATCAATATACACATTATACTAGAAGCATAATTCAAATTATTTAGAGTGTTTTCTAAAGGAATACTATGTATCTTTTCAGAATCAAAATTTTTGTCTTCCTTCTCCTTTTCATCTTTGCTCTTTGTAGTAGTTAGGTTCTCCAGGGAGACAGAGTCAATAAGGTGTACATATGTATAGAAATTTATGTTAAAAATTGGCTCACATGGTTATGGAGGCTGATCTGTCCAGATCCGCAGGGTTGAGTAGGCAAGCTGGAGACACAGGAGAGTTGATGGTTTAATTCAAGTACAAAGACAGAAAAAAACTGATACTTAGCTTCAAGGCAGTCAGGCAGTAGAAATTATCTCTTATTACTTGTGGGAGGGTTGGACTTTTTGTTCTATTCAGATTTCCAACTAATTGTATGAGGACCATCCACATTAAGGAGAGTAATCTTTTGTACTCAGTCTATCAATTCAAATATTAATCTCATCCACAAACACCCTCACAGAGACACCAGAACAAATGTTAGACCAAATATCTGGGCACCCAGCAGTCCAATCAAGTTAACACATGTGATTAGCCATCATAACCCTAAATCTCAAGATTTAAAAATATCTGTAACACAAAAATTCATAATACTCACGTCATAACATTTTGTGTGGGTTCAATTTTAAAATGATTGTAAAGCAGTTAGTAAAATGCTTGAATCATGGTGAGATCCCAATAATTGTTCACTAGGGTCACAGCCAAGAGCAGTGATTTTCAAGATGAACACTGACATATAACCCCCTAACATACATCCATCCCTACCCTAAGAAAAAAAATTGGTTCTGTTGTTTGCTGGTTGTATGATTTTGAACAAATTACTAAATCTGCCCTCGTCTACTAAAATGTAATGATAACCTTCTTTACAGAGTTGTAGTGAGGATTAATTAAACTGAATCTTCTATATCAGTTTAGCACAATGCAGGCCATATTAAGCAAGGAGATATTGGGTGATCTTGTAATCACAAAAGCAAACATATTTTACTTTTACAAAGAAACTTTAATTTTCTTCTTATTTAAACCTCAGAATAAATCAGGAAGGCAGGCACTATTATCATCAGTATCTTACAGAAGAGCGAGAATTAGAGAGATTGAGTAGCTTACCAGGGACCATCCAGTGATAAGAATTCCTCTCACACCTTGCTGACCTGCTCTTTTATTCCCCTGGCACATTGACTGCTTCTCGGGATGATTAGAAATCGTCACAAAAGCTATGAGTCCTAGGAAATTCGTTTTGAGAAATTCAGGTATTTTCTCAGGGCTATCAGTTGAAGAAATATATGCTTTATAACTCCAGATTAAGGAAAATATGCTGAAAATGGTGCTGATTATATTGCTCTTCCCACCCTTCTCTACTCCTCACACCTCAACTCTACACACACATACACAACCCCTGGCAAGAGGCAGCTCTTTTTTTTATTTTGCACATTACTTAGCACTGACTATGTTAGGCATTCTACTAAGCCCTTGACATATAATACATTGTTTAGTCCTCATAACACACTGTGATTTAGAAGCTGTTATAGTTTCCACTTTAAATATGAAACAATGAGGTTTAAAAGGTTTCTTTGAGATTATTAGGGAAATAAATGGTAAATTCAGAAAGTTCATTTAGTCATGCTATCTCCAGAATGCTCTTTCCAAGAAAGTCATGACTACTCCTGTATGAATTCAATTCATTCAACAAGTATGTTTTGAGATCCACTGGATTGCAGCATCAAGTCATACTCTTGGTGTCCAGGGGAGAAGGGAAGAGGTAATCCTATCACAAGCTTATATTGCAGTGCAAGCTCTTCAATCCCAACAGGACCATATTACTTCCCTGAGGCTGAAAGTTGTTTAATGGAGCCCCAAATCTTGCTGTTATGCATATGGCATATAAACAGAGCATGTATCTATGGTGGTAGACAACTGGGGGTGGAGTGAGGTGAGTGTCCATAAAGGCCCCTTGGAGATGATGACTTTTAAACAGGTTGAGAAACAGTGCTCTAATGTGAAACATATGTATTAAATAATTTTAAAAACTATAACTACAAATGACACCTACTATGAAACAAAACAGAGAATGATTTTAAAATAAATTTGAACGAAGAGATCACATTGTGTTTGGAATGACAGAAAAAGTGTCTCTGCATAAATGATATTTTAGCTGAAACTTGAAAGATGAGACGAGGTTAACTAGAAGAGATTCCTAGGGTGGGAATGGCAGGTGTGAAGGCCTTAAGGGGTGTGTTAGATAGGATTCTCTACTTAAACAGAACCAACAGGATGTATATATGTGTGTATACACACATACATATATATATATATATATATATATATATATATATGCATATACATATACATGGAAAGAAAGAGAGACAGAGAGAGACAGATTTTAAGGATTGGCGCATATGATTATGGAAACTTAGAAAGTTCAAAATATGCAAGGTCGACCAACAGGCTGGAGATCTGTGGAAGAGTTTCAGGAGAAACCAAAGGCTGCCCTCTGGCAGAATTGCTTCTTGCTTAGGGGAGATCACTCTTTGTTCTATTCAGTCTTTCCACTGGTTGGATGAGGTCCACCCAAATTACAAACGACAATCTTCTTTACACAAAATCTACCGATTTAAGTGTTAATCTCACCCCAAAACACCTTCACAGAAACCTTCCAGAATGATATTTGATCAAATATCTGAGTACCATGGCCCAGCCAAGTCAACACATAAAATTAAACATCACATTTGCTCTTTGAATTTTGGAAGGACAGAAAGAAGGAATCTCTTTGAAAAATGAGTGAAGAGAAAAAAGTGCAGTCCAAGGTTATATCCAAGAGTGCAACCCAGAGGTTACATCCAAGAACACAATACAAAGTTATATCCAAGGGTGCAGCCGAAGGTTACATCCAAGAGCGCAGCCCAAAGCTTACATCCAAGGGTACAGCCCAAAAGTTACACTGAAGGCTGCAGCCCAAGTTTACATCCAAGACAGAAGTCCAAGTTTACATCCAAGGGTGCAGTCCAAGGTTATATCCAAAGGTGCAGTCCAAAGGTTGCATCCAAGTGAGCAGTTGAAGGCTACATTCAAGGGAGCAGCCCAAGGTTATATTCAATAGTACAGTCCAAGATTACATCCAAGAGTGCATTCTAAGGTTACATCCAAGGATACAACCCAAGGTTATATCCAAGGGTGAAGCCCAAGGTTACATACTAGAGTGCAGTCCAAGTTTACATCCAAGAGTGCTGTCCAAAGGTTACATCCAAGCATGCAGTCCAATGTTTCTGTGGAGAACCTTTACACAGGCAACAGAAATGGGATGTGCAGGGCTTTGTAGGCATAATAAAATTCAGAACCATGCTCTAAGAGTGATGGAAGGGTCCAGAAAGACCACATGCAGGGAGAGGGACTGAATTATTTTGTTGACACTATAGTTTTTGTTAAGACCATTGATGGAGGGCAACAAGACTACATGTGGAAGAGCACTCTGAAAGTCTCCAGGGCAGAATTCATGGTGGCCAGGGATATAATATTGACAAGACATGTTCAGATGTCATACATATTTGGCCTGCAGACTTAACAGAACTTATTGATTGATGGATGTTTGGATGAGTGAGGAAAAACCAAAGTTTGTCCCCATAGTCCTGAACAAATTTCTTAAAGAGCCCCTCAAATATCACTATCTCAGGAAAGCTTTCCCCAACTTTCTCAAACACTTGAGAGTAATTTTTATATCTTTCTCATGTCTGTGTCCTCAACCGGTTTGCTACTGCCTTTGCATAATCAACTGATACTGACACAGACTCTCATTAACTGCCAAATAAATGTGTGATTGTGAAAAGTAGAAAGAATTAGGAATCATAACTCCATCTTTAACATTCACTGGATACCTAGTAATTATATATTTAGCTTACCATCACTGCTTTTCCGTTGTTTTTTCTCTCCTTGAAAAATATTTATACTTATAATATGCACATTTTCTAGTTGCTGTATCATATAAGGTAATATAAATGAAATGTACAAAGAGAAGTAATATGTATTTATGTTTAGAATCTAAAATCTTCAGATGACTGTCTCTTCAATGTTTTCTAAAAACTGAATGTGTTAAACTTTTACATATACTTCTCAACACACATGCATCACATAGCTATAATCAATGTTTTATCATTTAAAAAATTAGCCAACAATATTAAGAATATCTAACAATCTTGTGTTTCCACTTGTTATATGGATAAGCCATTAATTTCACACTTCACAAGGAATATCCTTTACAGTGCGTAAAAGTCGTAGAGGAAAATTTGGATCAGAGTCACTTGGGATTTTAAAAAAAGAGAAATATGTGAACATAAGAAAAGAGAGCCAACAAATATAGTTAATTTTTTCTTATTATTACTTTTTTTACTCTCCAAATAAGTTCAAACACTCTGAAAACAGTTAAATAATAGACAGTATTGTTGATATACATCTTTTTTTCATTTTTTTTTAATTTATAAAGATGTGGGAACAATTCAGGGTTGGGTATACAAACGTTGATTACGCAGGTACACTTGTTGATGAGGTATGCCCCTCCCTCTCCTAGGAGTTTCCCTCAACTGCCCATCCCACACCCCCTCCTGTGACAGTTTTCCACTACTGCCGATCACTTTCTTTCTTATAGTATTATAATTGTTCAAGGTCCACTTATGAGTGAGAACATACGATACTCTTTTCTTTGTTTCTGTGATAGATCACTGAGTATGATCCACTCTAAATCTATCCAAGTTGCTGCAAAGTCCATATGTTTGTCCTTCTTTATGGTTGCAGAATATTCCATTGTATATATGTACCACTTTTTTTTTTCTTTTAATCCAGTCCAACTTTAATGGGCAACATGGTTGGTTCCATGTTTTTGCTATTGTGAATAGAGCTGCAATAAACATAACATGTGCGGGTATCTTTTTTGTAGAATGATTTTAGTTCCTCCAGGTACATTCCCAATAAGGGAATTGCTGGGTCACATGGAAGGTCAATTTCTAGTTCTTTCAGAAACCATCAGACTGTCTTCCAAAGAGGTTGCACTTGTTTGCATTCCCACCAGCAGTGTAGAAGCGTTCCTTTTTCTCTACATTCTCATCAGCATTTGTTGTTATTTGTTTTATTAATAATGGCCATTCTTACTGGGGTTAGGTGGTATCTCAGTGTGGTTTTGATTTGCATTTCTCTCATGATGAGTGACGCTGAGCACTTTTTCATGTGTCTGTTGACTGCCCGTATATCTTCTTTTGAGAAGTGTCTATTTGTGTATTTTGCCCACTTTTTAATGGGGCTGTTTGCTTTTTTTCCTTTCGGCACATTTCAGTTCCTCATAGATCCCAGGTGTTAGTTAGGTCTTTGTCAAATATACAGTTGGCAAATATTTTTTCCCATTCTGTGGGCTGTCTCCCTGCTCTCTTGATGGTTTCTTTTGCTTTGCAGAAGCTTGTTAGTTTGATGAGGACCCACTTGTCTATCTTATTTCATAAGATATGGGCATTTAGGATTCTGAATAGGAATTGGTTGCCAGTTCCAAATTCCATAAGGGTGTCTCTTGCGCTTTCTAAGATTCTTATGGTTTGAGGTTTTACGTTTAGGTCTTTGATCCATTTAGAGTTAATTTTTGTGTATGGTGATAGGTCCAGGTCCTGTTTAAATCTTCTGCATGTGGTCAGTTTTCCCAGCACCATTTACTGAGTAGGTACTTCTCTCCCCAGTAGTCGTTGGTGGAGATTTTGTCAAAGATGAGTTGGTTGACAAATTGAGGATTTGCTTCCAGAATCTCTATCCTGTTCCATTGGTCTATGTGCCTGATTTTGTACCAGTACCAGGCTGTTTTGACTACCGTAGCTTATAGTAAAATTTGAAGTCTGGAAATGTAATACCTCCTGCTTTGTTTCTTTTGCTAAGGATTGTTTGGTCTATTCGTGGTCGTTTATGCTTCCATATAAATTTCTGTATTGTCATTTCCAGGTCTGAGAAGAATGATGTTGGTAATTTTAATGGGTATTGTGTTGAATCTGTAGATTGCTTTTGGTAAGATGAACATTTTAACAATGTTTATTCGTCTATCCATGAGCATGGAATATTTTTCCATTTGTTTGTGTCTTCTTGGATTTCTTTGAGCAGTATTTTGTAGTTCTCATTGTAAAGGTCTTTCACTTCTCTGGTTAGGAAGATGCCGAGATATTTCTTTTTTTTTCTTTTCTTTTCTTTTTTTTTTTTTTTTGTAGCTATTATGGATGAGATTGTGCTTTTAATTTGGGTCTCTGCCCACTTGTTGTTGGTGTAAAGGAATGCAACTGTCTTTTGCACATTTACTTTGTACATTGAAACTTTGCCAAAGTACTTTATCAGTGCAAGCGGGTTTTTGACAGATTCTCTTAGATTTTCAAGGTATAGGATCATATTATCAGCAACAATAGATAACTTGACTTCCTCTTTTCCTATTCAGATACCCGAATTTCCTTCTCTTGTCTATTTTCCCGAGCTAGGACTTCCAACACAATGTTGAACAAGAGGGGTGAGAGTGGGCAGATTTGTCTTGTTCCAATTTTTAGGGGAAATTTTTCCAGTTTCTGTCCATTTAGCAATATGTTAGCTGTGGGTTTATGGTAGATGGCACTTACTATTTTGAGGTATGTTCCTTCTATACCTAGGTCTTTGAGGGTTTTTATCAAGAAGGGATGCTGGATTTTATCAAAATGTTGAACCGGCCCTGCATCCTGGGGATGAAGCCTACTTGGTCATGGTGGATGATTTTTGAGATGTGTTGTGTTTTTGAATCCGATTTGCTAGAATTTTGTTTAGGATTTTTGCATCTAAGCTCATAAGGGTTATTGGCCTGTAGTTCTCTTTTTTGGTTGGCTCTTTACCTACTTTGGGTATTAGTGTGATGTTAGCTTCATAAAATGATTTGGGGAGAATTCCATCTTTCTCAATTGCCTGGAATACTTTCAAAAGGATTGGTATCAGCTCCTCCTCGTACATTTTTTAGAATTCTGCTGGAAAGCCATCCGATCCAGGGCTTTTTTTTCTAGGTAGTTTTTGTATGACAGAGTCAATTTCCTGGGTTGTTATTGGTCTATTTAGTGTCTCAAATGTCTTCTTGTTTCAACTTGGGGAGGCTGTGTGATATCAAAAAATTCTCCGTTTCATTTAAGTTGTCAAGTTTGTTTCTATATAGATGTACACAAATAATTGATATGTTAGAGTCAGTATCTTTTTTTAATTTACTTTGTAGTTGTTTTATAAATGCTGGTGCTCCTGTAATGGTGCATATATGTTTAGGATGGATATTTCTTGTTGATGGATTGAACCTTTCATCGTAATGTAGTGTCCTTTTGCATCTTTTAAATTTTTGATAGCTTAAGGATTGTTTTGTCTGATATGAAGATCGTAACTCCTACCTTATTTTGTGATCCACTTATCTCTTAGTAATCTCTGATAATCTATTGTATTTCTTTGGGGTCAGTTGTGATTTGATCTTTTGTATTTCTGATTGTGTTTATTATTTGATATTTTTCTCTCTTTTTCTTGGTCATTCTGGCTAGAGGTCCATCAATCTTGTTAATTCTTTCAAAGAACCAGCTTTTTGTTTTGTTGATGTTTTCTATGATATTTTTGTCTTCTATGTCCTGTATTTGAGCTCTTATTTTAGTGATTTGGATTATTCTGTTAAAGTCGGGGTTTTGGTGGTTTTCTCTTTCCAGCTCCCTTAGGTGATTTGTCAGGCTCTCCACTTGTGATCTTTCGGTTTTCTTGATATGTACTTGTGGAGATATAGTTCATCTCTTAAAACTGTTTTTATGGCATCCCTGAGGTTTTGGTAAGATGTTTCTTAATTTTTATTTGTTACCAGGAATCTTTTAATTTCTGCTTTGATTTCAGTGTTGACCCAGTAGCTGTTCCGCATCATGCTATTTAGTGTCCAGGTCTTTGTGGGTTTTGGGGAGACGTTGGTGGTGTTGATATTTATTTTTATTCCACTGTGGTCTGAGAAGGTGCATGGCAAGATTTCAACCTAATGAAACTTGTTTATGCTTCACTTATGGCCAAGGATGTGATCAATCTTAGAATATGTTCCATGTGATGAGTAGGATGTATATTCTGTGGTTGTTGGGTGAAATAATCTGTAGGTATCTACTAAGTTCATTTGGTCAAGTGTCAAGTTTAGGTTCTGGATCTCCTTGCTAATTTTTTGCCTTGATGATCCATCTAGGACTGTTAGTGGGGTATTCAAGTCCCCTGCTATAATAGTGTTAGAGTCAATATCTCTTTTTGATTTACTTAGTAATTGTTTTATAAATGCTGGTGCTCCTGTGTTTGGTGCATATATGTTTAGGATGGATATTTCTTATTGATGGATTGAATCTTTTATCATGATGTAGTGTCCTTTTGCATCTTTTTAAATTTTTGATAGCTTAAAGGTTGTTTTGTCTGATATGAAGATCACAACTCCTGCCTTATTTTGTGATCCATTTGCCTGAAAACTTATTTTCCATCCTTTAACTTTGAGTCTGTGTACATCCCTTGTAGTGAGATCAGTCTCCTGGATGCAGCAAATAATAGGTCATAGTTTCTTATCCAGTTTGCAATTTTGTGTCTTTTCAGTGATGCATTTAGTCCATTAACATTGAAGCTGATTATTGAAATGTGATTGTTTATTGCTGTCATGAGGTTCTTATCAAGTTTTTTTTTTGTTTGCTTGCTTTCTTTTGGCTTTGGGGTTAATGTACATGTGTGTTTTCAAGTTTCTTGCTGTGATGTATTCTCTGTTGATTCTGTGCTCTGCTGTTCTCTTGGGAAGTGATCATTCTTTTTTTTTTTCCTTCTTCTGTGCTTAATACCTTTTAAGTGTCTCCTAAAGAGCTAGTCAGAAACTGCATACTCTCTTAGGGATTGGATGTCTGGGAAGAATTTTCATTCTCCATCACTGATGAAGCTGAGTTTGGCTGGATAGGAAATTCTTGGTTAAAATTATTTATCTTTGAGAACTTTGAATATAGGGCTCCAGTCCCTTCTTGCTTGTAGTGTTTCTGCCCATAGGTCTGCTACTATTCTGATTGGTTTTCCCCAGTAGGTAGTCTGACCTTTCTCTCTTGCTGCCTTTATGATTTTTTCTTTTGTGCCTACTTTGTGTAGGCAAATTACTGTGTGTCTAGGGGTTGGTCTTCTCATTTGATGTCTGTGGGGTTCTCTGTATGTCTTGTGCTTGACTGGTCACATCTCTGGTGAGATCAGGAAAGTTTTCTTGAATTACCTTCTGGAATACTTGCTCCAAGTAGTTCTCTATTTCCCTTTCTTCTTTTGGGTTACTAATCAGGTATAGGTTCAACCTCTTGATATAATTGCACATCTCTTATAGGCTTTGTTCTTTCTTTCTGAGTCTTCATTCTATATTTTTTTACAGATTGTGTTAATTCCATATTCTGGTCTTTAAGTTCTGATATTCTTTCTTCAGCTAAGTTAATTCTGCTTTCCCTGCTTGTCAATTTGTTATTTATTTCCTGGATGAAATTTTTTATCCCCAAAATCTCTGTTACAAATTTCTTCAGTGTTGCATCTTGTCTTTCTTGAGTTTTATTCACTATTTCCATCCATCCCATAATCCCATTTGTATTCTGGGCCTGACATTGGTGACTTCCATTGTTTGGGGACCAAGGTCTGATTTTTCAGGAGTTTTGTCTTTGGCACCCTTGAAATTGCCTGAGGTCTTCCTTTGGTTTTTCCTCATTTGTGACAGCTCTCTTGTTTTTCTCTTTAGTTTTAGTATTCAGTGTCAGTGGGAGAGGCTTTCACTTCCGATGTTTGCTCAGTCCTCTATTCTCTGGTCTGGGCTCTGGATTTGTTCTATTTTGAAATAGAACAGTGGATGGGAAGCTTTGCTGTCTCTTGTAGTTTTTGAAATTCAAATAAAGTAGAAGATGGGGCACACTAGGATTCAGAAACTACTTGCTAATTTAAAGTTCACTGATTATGGTGTGTTCCCTGATACCCACTTCCCACCACCACTTTATATGATGATGCAAAGCAGAAACCAATGCAAAAAACAATTGAACACACACAGACATATATATACACCCCAAAGCAAACTGGAATAACAACAAAGTGAAACAAAACAAACAACAAAAAAAATCCAAAAAAACTAAACAGGCACACTCAAACCTAGCTAAAGTGAATAGAGATGAAAAACAGAAAGATCAGAGGGAAAAAAATGGAAATCAGGTAGAGATCTCACACATATATTGGCATACACCTTAAACTACAAGAAATGAAAAATTTAAAAACCCAGAAGAACAAAAGATCAAGAACAAGCCAACAAAAACAACAACAAAATTTAAAGATGAATACTCAGTCATTCATATACACACATAAACAGAAAATAACAAATAAAAGAAGAAAGAAAAGAAAAATATTTGGGGAAAGCAGATCAAACCTTCACTTATACAATCATGCACAAAGGAAAAAATATCTTTAAAATAGATGAACTAACAAGCAAACAGCCAAAAAGGTTTTTTTTTAACTTTTTAAAAAATTGAAAATTAAAAAAAAAAAACAAAACAAAACCCTGCCCTCTTGTGGCAGACTCTGTAATAGCTCCTCTAATCAGGTCTCTCCTGCATAGCCACCTCTTTCACTCTCTCCTCTGTGTCTGAAGCAGGGAAGGAGGAGGGCCAATGGAGATGGGCAGAGCTGCAATCCTCCCCTCCCTCTCGCCTATGGTCAAGAAGAGCTACTCTGATGGGGAGGTACAGGATTGTCTTTTCCCCAGGTATGTACTTGCGGGGTGGGGGAAGGGTGCCCCAGTCAAGCCAATCCTGGAAAGGAGTTCTATTGTGACTGATGTCCAGTCTCTGCCTGGGTTTGTCCCTCTCAGTCATGGCCCAGCTGTGTGGGTCTGAGGTTTAGGGGATTGCTGGGGAGTAGGGGGTTTGGGTCTCTTTGGAGTTCTTCCTTGTCCTTTTCTGACCACGCCCTTTGCCCCAGCTGAATTAGGGTAGGTGCCGGAGACCAGCTCCAGCCGGGTTCAGGGTACCCCAAAGGTGGAGATAGCGTCGGCGATTGGGGGGAAGAAGAGAGAAAGAGCAAGAGAGAAAGAGAGACTGGACTCCGGTCTAGTGCAGAAGCGATGTGTGTTATTGGGAATTACAACGGGTCTTTTATATACAAAGTCAGATGTGGGAGGGGTGTACCCCACCCACCAGAAACCTTAATCCATGAAAACTTAATCAATGATTGCCTTTAAACCCTTTTCATATGATAATCTTAAAATCCCATAACAAAGGATAACCTAATTTGTGACTGATATATTCTATAAACCTTTTTTATCCTAAACTGATTGATTTATGCCAAGTTAAACAATTCTATAGAAGTTTAAGTATTTACTTTACAAACAAAAGTGGCCCATCCCAGAATGTTTGGAATGTGGCCCAGTCCAAAGTTCACAGTGGGCTACCTGCAAGTAACCCAACCACATTCTTTCAACAAAATGGTTGTCTTCTAAAACTAGATTCTACAATTTACACCTTCAATAAATCCTAAGATCATGACCCTGAAGCCTGTGACCAATCCTAAGGCTCTTAGATGTGACACGAGTTTGAATTATAAGTTGTGTGAAAGCCAAAACTGCAGTTTGCGGAAGAATGGGAGCAATGAGCTTCTAAAGTTAGCTTGTGTTCGTCCTGGTCTCAGAGTCTTTATGTTTTGAGCTCATAGGAGCTTAATCTGGTTAGTGCTGAGTAGAAAGGGGGAGGGAATGGGGTCAGTAGCTCCTGAACGCATCCTAGTGGTCTCGGGGTCAACTGCCCTTCCTGATCCCTAACACTCAGTGGGCCCTCGTGGCCAGCTCCCAACAGGTAAGGAATGGGGCACCTGGAACTCAGCACTCATCAGGTCCCTCTGAAGTTTGTGCTTTCAGAATATTCCCTCTGGGTCATTATGAATCCCTGAGTAGTTGATCTGCCAGTCACAGAGATTGGGTCTGTTGCTCCATGGTGAGTCAGAGCATTTTCCTGCCCCACCTTCGAGATGGCAGTGGAGTCCCTCTCTTATCCTCTTCTGTGGGACTTTGCCTCTGGAATCCCTCTGCAGCCCCTGCTGCCAGTGCCCTGCCAGGTGCAGAAGTGGTGAGGCAAAGCCATAAACCAGCATTCTCTCTTCTGCTGCACAGGTGAAGGAGAGCCTAGGATGATATTTTCTTCCCACCACTTTTGTCCATATAAAAAAAGAAATGGCTCTTGGTTTCTATGACCTGGGAAGAGCCGGGAATGAAGCAGAGAAGCTGCAGCACCAGATGTTGCACCAGGGTCCTGGCCACTTGCTCACAAGCTCCCACTTAGACAGTCACTCCCAGAATTTTCTTCCCAGGAAGGGTTTGTTGATTTAAAAAAAAAAAAAGAAAGAAAGAAAAGAAAAAGAAAATGACTCTCATCTGCATCCCAGGAATTGCTAGGGTCCAAGCCCAGCAGCTGTGGCACCAGCCACTGTACCAGGAGAGCCCTGGTCACTAGCTCCCTAGCCCTCACTCAGTCAGCCACTCACACGCCCATTTGCTCACCAGCACACATACAAAATTTTCCATACACTCACTCACTCACACGGGGACTCGCATAGTCTGACTGACTTGGCTACCATCTTGATATACATCTTAAATTTTCAAAGCATTTTGTCCTATTTGATTTAGGTTATATATCATGAAGTGAATATATATATATATAAATATATATATATATATATATATATATTTATATATATAAATATATATATTTATATTTTACATCTTAAAAGTTAAATGAAATAACCTTCAGAAAGACATAGGTCAGTATCAGTGTCAGGACTGGTAATTAACAGCAATGTCCTATCTCAAATTTGACTATAACCGTGGCCCATAACAGAATTTGAAAAAATACAACTGCCTCAAGTTTATTCTATTTGAAATTTTAATTACCAAAAACTACTTATTTTAAGACTAGAGCATTGAGGATGAAATATAATATCATTCAGTTCATGTCTCTGCTCTTATTCATTAATACAAACCCTGTGAAGTAAGCATTTCTACAAGTTATCATTATAATCATGCCATGCGTTCTGGGTTATGTCTCTATACATACATCCACCATATGCTTGTATAACCTACTATTGATTTCGCATTTGCTCAAAAGTAAGCAATGCAATACTGTATATCATTATAGACTAAAGAAAATCAATAAGTAATCCCAAGAGAAGAATATCTATTCTAATCCTTCAAAGCAATACATTGTCTATAAACTGTATTTATGTTTGGAATCTAAAACTTGAGATTACTCTGTATCTTCAATGCTCTCTGAAAACGTAATGTATTAAATTCTTTCATATATTTCTCAACACACATACATTCACACATATAGAGTACATAGAAAACTCCTACAAATAAGCAGAAAATTTTCGAAATAAGTATGTGAGAAAGGTCATTTTTTAAAGTCCCTAAGAGATACACTGCTACTACCCAGGTTTGCGATTTGTTGAACAAGTTCTGAATTTACCAAGTAAGCAACCTACACTCACAGTCCTCAGAATAACTCTTAGGATTCAAAACATTCTCAGAAATAAAATGCTTTATAGATCTCTTTGTTGTTCAAATCATTCTGTCATTTGTCAAATTAGTTTATCAATCAATTGGATCATTCCATCAAGAGATGACTTGAATAATATTTTTCATCTACTAACCATTTAATTGAGAAAAGCAAGTATAGGTACAGATATAAGAGCAAAACTAAGAGAAGATTCTTCTATTCCTGATGTTCCCTTAGCATTTAGCCTATATTATTGCGGCATTGCCATTTTTATATATTTAACAAAGGAGGTAACATAGAAAATAACGACACCATTTTAAAAACTCAAATTATTTTTAGTCTCTTAAAACAGACATACAGAATCCTATAAGGACCCAAGAGAAAAGAGTTGATACCTTGTTGGAATGAACAGCAATTCAAATATTTTTCTTTGACAAATCTTAGAAACTCATAATAGATGATTATTCAATGGCATATACTCTTCAAATTATAGCTCACTTGACATTCTCTCTTTCTATTAAAAATATGCATGTGAAGAAAAGCAATAGTGGCTTACTATCTTCAAGGGTGAGGATTCAAAGCTGTGGACATTTCACTGGACCCTTTTATAGCAAATCTCAAAATAATAGCCCTATGATTTTCTAAACACTCAGCAGCAATTTTATCTTGTGCCAAATTAGAGTTATATCATGTCTGATGATCAAAATAGGCACATAAAAAATCCTATGTTCATACATATGCACATTTAATATATCTTTTGAAGTCTAAAAGAAAATTTTATAAACTTAAAAATATTTTAGAATCAGTTAGTTAATAACTGTTACTTCATTTAGTTTCTGGAAGGTGTGTCTTACCTTTTCAATCAGAGGAACCACCATGCTGAATATGTTTAGGGACAAAAAATGATTCAAAAACTAGAATACTATTATCAACTTGAAGTTTTACTTCCAATTTTAGTTTCAAAACCAGAATCAAACTCCCATTGAGTAGTGAAATTAATTAATTCTTCTATATTCTATTTAAATGCAATTATAGCACTAATGTGGAAGAAATTGTTTCTGAACATTTCATGTAGTACAGGTTTTTAATTCCCACAATAGATATTTTGTTTTTTTAAAGTCACAGTAGTACCTAGAAAATTCAAAGATTTTGTGCATCTAATTTTTACATGAGGAGAGTAGATATTGCTATCTTCTTTTCTTTGCAAAATTTGAGTTATTTTACTTAGTAACTTGGAAAGCCAGTTAACAGCAAGACACTTCAAAATTAATTACATGGCCTCCAAAATTATATTCAGCAGGAAAACCAAACTGGAGAGCCCTGGTACAAAGTAGACTTGCCTCTCATCCTATGTGAACTTTGCAGTCAGTCAGTTAATCCCAAACCGACTCAAAAAGGAATTGTTAAAACTAAAGCAGAAACAGGTCTACCTCTATAAAGAAGTAACAATATACATTTATAAGTATCTGTGTGTGTGTGTGTGTGTGTGTGTGTGTGTGTGTGTGTGTGTGTGTGTGTGTGTGTTGTGCATTTTATTTACATCACATCTACATTTGTGTTCACACACAAATATTCTGGGTATAGTTTTATTCATTTGTTTAGTTATATTGCCCTTTGAGTGTTTGATAAGTGTTAAAACTCTAGTATCAATAAACTATTACTACAAAAGTTCTGCTTAATAAATATGCTCAAAACATGAGTCTATAGGTCATTAAGGGGTCTGCTCATCAGGTTCAACTCAGTGACCCTCAATTGTCTTGCTCCTGTGTTATGAGGCCTGGTTAGCTCACCCCTGCATATATCGGTAAAACAAAGACTCTTGATGACCCTGAAAGTCTAAGAAGAGAAACAGCTATGCACAAAGGCCTTCTGAAGCCTATGCTTAGAACTAGCATGGTATCACTTCAACTATTCTATTGGTGGAAGCAAGTCACGAGGGGTAGGGAAATAGATCCTACCACTAGTAACAGAAGCTGCCAAATCACATAATAAGAGGCCTGACTACAGAGATGGATCAGTAAATAGGGACATAGAGGCAATGTACCATAAGTCTCAGTTTCCCCTTAGATGTGAAAGTCTTCAGTAGCAGCCACAAGAAGCATACCGATAATCTATAGTGAACATTAGACTCCAGGGGGGTGTGTGATCTCGTGCCACATGAAAGATGCAAAGAATTGCACAGAAGCTAGACTGGAAAAGCATAGCTTATTTAGAAAGTAAATTGGAGAAAGAGAGAAAAGGAGGATCTGCCTCTCCAAGTTAGAGGAGGGGGCCAAAGCTTAGGAAAACATGGTAGCCATAGCTCAAAGAGTCACATGGCCAGACCAGAGTTTAGCAAAGCAATGGCATCTACTGTTTGAGGTTGGATGTCCCTTTGGTGTGGGGCAGGTAGTTAAGATGATTAGGCAGTGATCTTTTTCACGTCATTAAGAAGGGGACAGGTAAGCACAGGTACTGACATCAGGTGATGAATAGCAGGTAGATGGGTAGGCTTGACTGTTGCCAAGGTGATGGGCTTTGTTGTGTCATGAAAATCATAAAGGCCTGATTAGGTTAAGGTTAACTTGGTTTACAAAACAAGTGGCGGGTTGTAAAACAATTTTCAATAACTACTCTGAGAAACTGGTTCTGTCCTTGATTACAGGGTAAATTAAAGCAAACTGATAGAAAAACATGACAGAACTAGGCAGTGTTAAAATGGCTGCTCTTTGGGTATATCAACTTCATCTTGATCTTTTCAAATACTTTAAAATTTTTGTTTCAAATATCTAATTTTCAAAACATATTTCCTGATCCAACACAGCTGATAAATCCTAGTATGTTTATGGATAGAAAGAAGTACTTTCTTTGTGCATACCATCAGCAAAGAAAGAAATTGGTTGCCAGCTGGGCTCGGTGACTATCTGTAATCCTGCGCCTTTGGGAGGCTGAGGTGAGTGGATTGCCTGAGCCCGCGGGTTTGAGACCCACCTGGGCAGCGAAACCTCATCTCTACAATAAATCAAAAATCAGCTGGGCATGGTACCGCATGCCTGTAATTCCGGCTACTTGGAAGGCTGAGGCAGAAGGATCGCTGGAGCCCAGCAGGTCGAGGCTGCGGTGGCCGGGAGCGGCCACTGTACTCCAGTCTGGGTGACAGATGAGACTCTAACTCAAAAAAAAAAAAAAGAAATTGGTTCCCTCTTTTTGCTTACCTATGGATTCTGCAGAACAGCACAAACAGGGAGTTGAAACAGGCAAAAATTGTGTTCAGGGATACATCCTCCATGTCTTACTCATTTTGTGCATATATTTGACATTATAGAAACATTTGCTGCACTTCCATCAATGTTGCTTTCTCTAAGTTTACAAAAATTCTGATCTTACATAGAGAAATCTCAAGGACTGACTGCAACCGTCTTTATCCACGTTAGAAACTTGACAGCTGAAATAACAGAATATAAATCCAAATTTTTCTAGCATGAAGCCCATGATACTTAAGTCCTCATTTTTCTCCTTCTGCTTAAACAACTTTACTAAAGAAAGTCCCTGGGGAACACCAGTCCCCGACTTACTTACCCTTGTTTGAAAGCAGTCAGATGCCACCCAGGATAGTGCACTATGCTCCTGACATAACACTTTGCTTTGTACTGACTCAATATCAAATGAGCCATGAAGTATTACATTCTCGAGAAGGAGAAGAACTCAACAAGCTTTTCGGCGGCACACCAGCTGAAATCATAGAAGAAACAGCAGAAGAGGTCGTGATGGATTTGGGGCTGTGTTTACAGCTTGGAAAACAACTGTCACTTTGCGTTTTGGGAATCATTTCAGAATACGAAAACTGAATGTTAAGGTGTTGAACAGCGAGTTGATGTCATAAGAATAAGCAAGTCAGCCGGGCTCGGTGGCTCAGCCTGTAATCCCGCACCTTTGGGAGGCTGAGGTGAGTGGATTGCCTGAGCCCGCGGGTTCAAGACCCGCCTGGGAAGCGAGACCTCATCTCAACAAATCAAAAAATCAGCCGGGCGTGGTAGCCCGCGCCTGTAATTCCGGCTACTTGGAAGGCTGAGGCGGAAGGATCGCCGGAGCCCCGCAGGTCGAGGCTGCGGTGGCCGGGAGCGGCCACTGCACTCCAGCCTGGGCGACAGAGTGAGACTCCAACTCAAAAAAAAAAAAAATTAAAAAAAAAAAAAGAATAAGCAAGTCATTTTCTGACCAGAACAAAAAGAATTTGTAACCAACTAACACAATCCTGCTTCCCCACCGAGTAGTTTAATTGATGATTGGATGCTCAGTTGTCAGTTGGCCAAAAATGGGTCTTTGTTTGCTGTTTCTTCGCATCTTTCCAGTACTGGGTGCTTGGTGTTGTGTTTTAATATCTAAATTTAAAGATGCACATGACACTTAACTCACAGTGGAAAATGCTTTCCAACTGGCCCTAGCTGTCAAATGCAAATATGAAAATTCAGCTCAGCACACTTCTGATATTATAATTGGTGTGTATAGAAAATGAATTTCAACATAAAGTTATCATCTGTGGCTCCAATAGAAGCTGATAAAATACTTAATAGACTTTTAATAGAGCTTCTGAAACCCAGATCATGAAAAAGTAAGCAAGTCATGCGATTCATTCCCAAACTTTCCATTGGCAGCGTGAGGCTTTTCAAAGAAAAAGATTCATAGAGGCATTTCTGTGGAGTTCACTTACAGATTGGATGAAAGTCTCTCGCAGCTGACGGCTTTTGTTAATAACTTTCCTCAGTAGAGAGGCAGGGTCACTAGATAGAAAGAGCTAAAGGGAATCTTGCAAAAACAGGCAAGATGCTAAAAAGCGGGCTTCTGTAAAATGCTCTTTGGTGGCAAAAATGTGTATTGAGTGAGTCCTTCTGCATTCTGCTAAAAACCAAGGAGCAAGACAAATTTTAATTAAAAACTGGACCTTAGAATTAGAAAACTAGAAAATGAAAGGGAAAAAAAACCTATCTTTCCTAAATAATTTTTCTCATTGCAATAGTTTCTTTCTCAAAATAACAAAATTAATACTTTATTTCTTTTTAAAAATCATATTGCACCAGGAGTGGTGGCTCATGCTTATAATCTCAGCAATTTAAGAAGCCGAGGCGAGAGGATTGCCTGAGTCCAGGAGTTTGAGACTAACCTGGGCAACTTGTTGAGACCTCGTCTCTACAATAAATAAAAAAAATTAGCTGGACGTGGTGACACACACCTGTGGTTCCAGCTACTTGGAGTCTGAAGTAGAAGTATCACCTGAGTCCAGCAGGTTGAGGCTGCAGTAACTGTGTGCGTGCCACTGCACTCCAGCCTGGGAGACAGAGTGAGACTCCAACTCAAAAAAAAAAATCATATAGCTTAAACTATGGCTAATATAATCTCAAGACTACCTTCTTATGTCAGATCAGCAGAGCAGCTCCCATCCCTAAAGATGCCCACATTCTATATCCTAATCTTTGGAACTTGAGTATACATTGTTTTACATGGCAAAGGGGATCTGTAGTTGTGATTAGAGTTAAATATCTTGAGATGGGAAGATTATTTTGGATTATTTGGCCAGACCCAATATAATTATATGCCTTTAACAGCAACAGACCTTCCCCAGCTTAACAGATGTCAGGAAGAATGGTCAAATAAATGTTATGCTGAAGATTGTTTTAGCTTGTTAGTGCTGCCATAACAACATAACTTAGACTGGCTGTCTTCAACAACAGAGTTTTATTTTCTTACAGTTCTAGAACATAAAAGTCCAAGATCAAGATGTTGGCAGGGTTGCTCTCCTCCTGAGACCTCTCTCACTGGCTTGCAGATGGTAGCTCCTTGTTGTGACCTCATGTGGTCTTTCCTCTGTGCACGGGCATCAGGTGACTCTTCCTCTTTCCTATAAGGACATCAGTCACACTGGATTAAGACCGCATCATAAAAGCCTCATTCATCACTTTTTCAAAGGTTACAAATGTGGTTATGATTCCATTCTGAAGGACTGGGGGTGGTAACTTCAATATGAATTTTGGGGAACACTATTCTGCATATACATCGAAAAAATAAGACGGTCATGTGTCAAGGAACGTAGGCAATTTCCAGAAGCTGGAAAGAGCAAGGAAATGGATTTTGCCTTAGAGTCTCCAGAAAGGAATGCAATCAATCCTTCCAACATCTTAGTTTTAGCACAATAAAAATCATGTCTAATGTCTACAGAATGAAATAACACACTTAAGACACTAAATTTGTCATTATTTTTGTTATGACAGCCACAGAAAGCTAATGTGATGTCAAAATTTAATTACCAAATAAATATACATTGAGACGCTACCATGTATGCATTACATTGTCATGGATAATCACCTACCTACAAAAGATGGGCGTGTCAGTTTCCTCTTGCTACATAAAAGAACAATCCAAAACAAAATAGTTTAAAATATCAATCATTTATTTTGACTCTCATGTCTTCAGTGAGCTGAGATTAAGGTATTTGAGGCCAAGCTTGGCTAAGAATCCCTGCTTTGGGGTCTAGAGAAACTCTACTGATCTTTGCAGATCTGTGGTTTAGCTAGGTGGGGTTTTTTGGTTTTTTAGTTTTGTTTTGTTTTGTTTTGGTTTTTTGTTGTTGTTGTTCCACACAGATCTCATTCATATGCCAGACATGTTCTGCTTACAGTAATGGCAGAGACTCAAGAGAGTATAAAGCCTCTTAAAGCCCAGTCTTGGACTGAGACACTATCATTTCCAACCACCGACCTTTAGTCAAAGCTTGTCACATGGCCAAGTCTAAAATCAAAGGACACAGAAATATGTTCTACTCACAATAAGACCACTAAAACATAGCAAAACATGGATGCATGGAAGGATGAGAATCTGGTGCTGTAAAACATTCTTTTTTTTTTTTTTTTTTTGAGTTGGAGTCCCACTGTCGCCCAGACTGGAGTGCAGTGGCCGCTCCCGGCCACCGCAGCCCGACCTGCTGGGCTCCGGCGATCTTTCCGCCTCAGCCTTCCAAGTATCCAGAATTACAGGCATGAGCTACCACACCCGCTGATTTTTTGATTTATTGTAGAGATGAAGTCTTGCTGCCCAGGCGGGTCTCGAACCTGCAGGCTCAGGCAATCCACTCACTTCAGCCTCTCAAAGGTGCGGGATTACAGGCTGAGCCGCCGAGCCCGGCAAGCATTCTACCCCAGGGCTGATAGTCCAATTGCAGAGAAACAACTAATAGATATGAGATAATTAATGTGAATTTATATAGCAGAAGGTGAAAGTATTGATTTATGAACAAATATAAGTTATACTAAAAAGAACATAGTCAAAATATTATCAGCTCTTTGACTTACATCTAAAATGTATTTGCACTTGGATGGAATTGGATACTATCATCCTAAATGAAGTAACACAAGAACAGAAAACCCAATACTGTACTGAATGTTATCATTTATAAGTGAGAACTAAAGATTTTTAATGGCATATAAAATGATTTAACGCTCACTGGAGATTCAGAAGGGAGAAGGTGGGAAGGGGGGAAGGGAGGAGGTATGAAAAATCATATATTGGGCACAATGTGCCAAGTGAGGATGGTGGGTACACTTAAAGCCTAGATGTCTTCACCACCACACAATGCATCCACATAACCAAAAACCATTTGCACCCCCTAAAGCTATTGAAATACATATGTATGTGTACATATGTATATACATATGCATATACACATAATAAAATATTTTTGTCTGTCTTATAGATGTATGAAAAACAAGTTTTTCACTTCACAACGTTCAGAGCACTTCTTCAAAAACTTGAGAATATATTGAGAAATTTAGAGGCTTTAAACTGAAACTGAGGTTAATACTCATTTCAGAAGAGATCCCAAATGTTTTTTAAAACCAACAACAACAACAAAAAAAACCAAACATAATATCTTAAGTTCTTCCTTAATGGAAGAAAATAAATTTGGAAAGTTCTGACTCAAGATATTTAATTGCCTCCTGCAGTGGACTGCAAAGTGGTCACCAACTTTCCCCATTTTTATTTTCATACCCCTTTGTGATATGACTTTGCAGCTCCTCTATTCAAAAAAATTGAGTCTTTTTGTGATTCACCTTGGCTGTTGGGACTTTAGCAAATGTGTAGTAATCAGAAGCTTTAAAAGCTCTGCACATTGGACCTATTGCTTTCTGGCTAAGGGACCCTTTATGCAACTATATGAACACAACTGGGTTGTCTTCTAGGGACTGGAAAACCATGTGGAGAGAAGTGTTGGCCATCCCAGATGTCCAATTGACCTACCTGAGGACACAACTGCATGAGTTAGTCCAGCCTAGACCACTGAGTCCCACCTAACTTGCCCAAACCAGAAGAACCAATAAGTAACCCATAAAAACATGAGAAATCATAATTGTTAGTTGCATTAGTCCACTAAATGTTGGGTTGATCTGTACTTAGCAAAAGCTTACTAATAAAGCTTTCTGACAAGTGAGGTCATGTTGATGGCAAATGAAAAAGAGACCAGGGATTCAAACCCAAAATGTTATCAGCCCAACCTGTGGACTGAGGAGACTATGAAAGGTGGTAGAACTCACATGTCCAGCTCCATAATACATATGTACACTATGTGCTATCTGTAATAATGTTGACAAATGACAATAATAATATGTATTGTGTTTCTGCTCTGTGCTGTTAAGTGTGCTAATGGTGAACCTGAATTATTTTATTTACCAGAGACCTAGATGTGTGCGGGGGAGGTCTTATTAGCCTACTTATTTTATTGGTGAGGAAATTATCAGAGGTTTGTGTCACCCAACCAACCATCTGACACTTGAGTACACATTCTTAAAAAATATCCCTCACTTAATAAAACATGTCTCTTGCATAAATATACCACTGTTTCCAAATGTGTGTAGATTGTATTGTGATACATAAAATACTTGATGGCACTTAATTATAGGTTAGAATTGAAATGTTTTATGTTTATATTAAAATGATATTCTTCTATTCAGTTAACCTGTGGACCAATCTATCTTTTTCACATCACTGCAAAAAGCCAAATAACTAAAGTTCACTAATACTAATTAATGCATTCATATATTTATCTAAGAATTATTGATTCCCTTCTATGTAAAATTATCTTCACAGGAATAGTTTTTTTTGTTTGTTTGTTTGTTTTTGAGTTGGAGTCTCACTCTGTCGCCCAGTCTGGAGTGCAGTGGCCACTCCCAGCCACCGCAGCCTCGACCTGCTAGGCTCCGGCGATCCTTCCGCCTCAGCCTTCCGAGTAGCCGGAATTACAGGCGTGCGCTACCATGCCCAGCTAATTTTTTGATTTATTGTAGAGATGGGGTCTTGCCTGCCTAGGCGGGTCTTGAACCCTCGGGCTCAGGCAATCCACTCACCTCAGCCTCCCAAAGGCGCGGGATTACAGGCTGAGCCACCGAGCCCAGCTCAGGAATAGATATTTTATAGATTTTTTACTCCCCTTCAATTTTGTATATTTTTTATAGTCTCAAAGTATATGTCAGTCAAACAATACAAATATGAAATATCTTTACAATAATGTCTAATACTTAATAAGCACTTTCAGTGCATTGATTACTAAAGAAATGAATGGATAATGCACAGTGCTAAGCTTTCTCTCTTTCTTCCTTTCTTTTTTTTCTTTTTTTAATTTTGAGTAGGAGTCTCACTCTGTTGCCCAGGCTGGAGTGCAGTGGCACGCTCATGGCTACTGCAGTCTTGACTTGCTGGACTCAGACGATCTTTCCACCTCAGCCTTCCAAGTAGCTGGAATCACAGGCATGCACTATCGTACCCAGCTAATTTTTTGATTTATTGTGGAGATGAGGTCTCACCATGTTGCTCAGGCTGGTCTCAAACGCATGGGCTCAGACAATCCTCTCGCCTCAGTATCCCAAAATGCTTGGATTACAGGTGTGAGCCACTATGCCTGGCTTAGTGCTAAGCTTTCTAACTTTCCTTTTGTTCCTCTAAAAATCTATGAGGTACTATTAATACCCATATTTTACCAGTGAGAAAACTTGAGTCACCAGAAAGTTAAGTAACATATTCATGTTCACACGTGTAATAAAAGATGGAACTGGAAGACATGTCTAGACATCTGATGCCATGTTCCAGGCTCTCAGTCATCACCACTGTCCTGAAGACCTACCACAGTCCGTCAAAACCTAGATTAGCCTACACATTTGCTAATCCAGTCTGGTTAGAAAAATAATGTATTATTTCACCATCTTTACTTATGAAAAATAGCTAATAACTTAAAAATACCTGAGCATTCTAACATGAGAAGTCTTACAGGTATTCAGTGGAACTTAGTTGTGCATTGGATTTGGCCTTTGGTTTTTCAACTTGTGTATCAATTTTGAAAACAAATTATTTTTATTTTTTGCATACTTGTAACTGGATTGGTATCCCAAATGAAATGTTCAGCAATATCTTCAGTGCATTTGGATGGGGTGCTAAACTAGGCTGCTCTGTTTTCCACACATAAATTCACCTCCCATTTCCATTTTTTGACTGGATTTTATTTGTTAAGCAATTCAAGACCCATTTCATGTTTTTACAGGCATCCTTGTTTGCAGCAATTTTAACTCTTCACTCAGTCCTGTTGCCTGAAGAAAAAGCAGAAAGAATGGAAGGAGGCCAATTCAATTGAGATCATTTCTTTGATAAAAAAAAATAACACATCACTAGCCTTTCCATTTTCAAATCAATAACCTTATGCTGATGTGCTAATTACATCACTGTTACTTTTTTTAGAAAAGCCACATTATTAATTCTACTATGACACTGCTGGCCAGTGGTAAGGGTTTTATAACTAATGGGGACAAATGAAGACTTTTCAAGAACAAAATCTTATCTGCATATGTTGTTGGATTTGTCTCCTACTCCAGATGTTATGAAAATAACTTTTCTTTCCAAATGTGTTCTCCACACCTTTTTTTTCTTGATTTGGTCTGAGTGATGGACTGCAGGTCGTGAAATTGATTAATCTTTCCCTTTTTCCATTCTCTCACCAGATGAACTAGCCAAACATGAGAGCTTGAAGTTGAATATATTTCATTTTTCAGATAAAAAGGGGATCTTCTTGTCAGATTATTTTGCCATAGCAGTTCCTTTCAGGATGAGATCATTGTCTGTGTTTACCTGAATCAGTCCTCTACTTTAGCAGGTAGATCCTAGAGTAAATTAAATATAATGACAGGGTTCTGTCACCCATAATGTGTCCTTAATATTCCAATGTGTTTAGGAAAATAAAGAACTAGGCAGGATTCTTATAGATCAAGTGCTACAGCAGATTCCACAGGCATCATTCAAATTATTAAAACATCTTGTTGCACTCAACACACAATTAATACTACCCTTCTGCTTGGAAACAAACTCAAGGATCTTCATTCCTAAGAAGTAAATCTTTTTTCTAACCTTCAAATGCCCTCAAATAAGTTCATGCCTTCCCTCCTTCATAGACTTTCTTATATGATTGATACACCTTTTTTAAAAAAAAAATTCAACCTCATACCTCCTGCCTCCCTTTTTATGTCTATGTTCCTCTGCTAAACTTTACTCTCAAGTGATACCAATAGCAAACACAATAGCTCTTTCTGTAGCAAAAATGTCTCCTTTCACAGAGATAGCAGTCAAAAGTCACCAGGGTTAGACAGGGAGGGGGGTGCCTGCATGAGGGCAGCAAGTCTGGAGAGAAGTCCAGGCCTCATGTAAAGGAATGCCCATCTTCAACCACAGCAAGCGTTGCTAGGTGGGTACAGGAGCAAAATATGAAAAAAATAGATATAAATTTTATAGGAAAGAGCATGATTTTTTGTATCTGGCTTAAAATTTTAGACATTCTATAATCCATGCACATACCAAAAGCTGCCTATAGTCTAAACTACTGCTTGTGTGTGACTTACTTGTCTATCTGAATTTCTGATGACCTCTCTTCCTCCCAGTGGATTGCATTCCCTCCCTCTCCCAAATTCTCATAGCACTGTACACCTCTTTTGTTGTGTTTCTCATATTCTGCCTTACTGTTGCAGAAAATTTACTCTTTACTTGTATGCCTCTGCATTAGTAAGTAAGCATTCAGCCAGAGGTTGCCTTAAGCATCAGGATATTGCTAATGCACCATAACAGATATCCCATAGTACGATACTTCCAGTTTTGGTCATTTGAATAACTTAAGATAGCACCAAGAACCCAGATTATTTCCACATTTTTTGTTACCCCCTTGGTTTATCTGAAGGCAAAATCTCCTTTGGTGTGCATGTGAATATACATAGCCTCTCTAGAGATCAAATCTAAACATGAAAATATCATGCATTTCTGTGTATCTCTTAAGATCAATGAAGAAATATTTCCCAGAAGTTTTTGCAGCCTGCAGTCAACTCCCCCTGTCACCTTGACCAGCAGTGAACCACATGACCCCCAAACCAATCACTGATTTACCATTTTGAGTTTAGACTGGAATCTCACCTAAGTCTTGTGAGATGAAGGAGGAACCATTAGAACAAAATTGGCATCTTCCAGCCGAGAAAAGGGGAAGCAATGCTTGCATGTTCTTTAATCAACAATGTCTCCTACCAAACTGTAAATTTCTTGGGAATCAGAATTATAGTTCTGAGTGCAACAGTCAAAGAAAGAGTGGTAAGGACTTGAAGTAAAGCAATGGGAATAAAGAGTATGAATTTATACATTGTAAATGCACTTTAGCATATAATACAATATCTGATAAAGACTAAAAAAATGTTAGATTGAATGGATCTGAGAACTCTTTGAACAGACGTCTACCAGGAACATTATGAGAGAAGAAAGAAAGAGAGAGAGAGAGAAGGAGAGAGAAAGAGGAAGAAAGGAAGGAAGGGAGGGAGGAAGGAAGGGGATGGGAGGGGGAGAGGGAAGGAGGGAGAGAGGGGGGAGGGAGAGGGGGGCGGGAGGGAGGGAGGGAGAGGGAAAGGGAGGGAGGGAGGAAGGAAATGGAAAGGAAAGGGTCACTTCCTGGGTAGGGAAGTTTTTACCATGGAGGTAAAACATCAAAAACAACTGTTATGCCAGCTGTTGTCTGTTACTAAGTAAATGTATTAGTCTTTCACTATCTATGTCGGGTTGTATGACTAGCATGCATATCAATTACACTTCAAGACACAGCAAGAATTTACTATTCTTTTGTTGACCTTTAGTACATTCACGAAATTTGAACATATCTCTTTATCTAAAAATAATTACTATTAGGAAAGCAAAGCCACTGCCTATATGTGTCCCAAATATTAAGGTCTTAAGACATTTGCTTGTTACACAAAGAGAAATCAATAAGCCTGTACTATGCTTAATATTTCTTAAATACCTGCCCTACCCATCTCAGAGTAGAAATATCTTTGTAATTCAGGTTTTTGTTTTTGTTTTTAACCTTCAGAGTGCAGACTTTTCATTTCTTACCTCCAGCTTCCCTTACACTCTCCATTTTCTTGAAGATTGATATGAATAAAGATTACCACTCCACTTCAGCCTTGCATTTTTCTTCTGAATGATACTAGGATTAGGTAATCAGATCAATTTATTGTTAATCTGAAGGAATTTTCTTTCCAATGAGACTTGTCAGATACACTAGGGTCCTTTAAAATCACTATAATTGACCCAGCAGCGGTAAAACGTGAACCGACACCTGTCTGCTCACAGCAAAGGCAAATCAATGACAGAACAGGCAGTGCTGAAAGCAGGAAGCAGGTTCCTATCCCTTCGCAGAGAATCACACTGTGATGAATGTGGGTGGAGTCCTAGAAGCCTCCCTAGCTCAAGTGCCAACTAGTAAAAGTGTCCCCATGGAACAACCAATGGAAAATGAATAAGAATGAAAAGCAGTAGCACATAGACAAGAACCAAAGTGCCTGGGCCCATCTGAGAATCAGGCTGGCAGCTAGCAGTCACTGCCATACGTGAGATGGAGGGCATTTCAGACCTTCCAGCCATCCCAGGGCATCATCTGACATTGCATGAGACAGAAGAAGTGCCTGGCCAAAAAGCCTGAGAAATAAGATATTCTTGTTGTTAAAAGCCAGTGTGTTTGGGGATAGTTTGCTATGGAATAATAGGTAGGTGAAGAATCTAGATCATTAAGATTCTATGAAGGAGGATCATGAAAGGCTGACACTAAAACAGTAATGGATCCTCAGAATTGCCTTACTTGCTTCGGTTTCCAAAAACCTTTATTTTCTAATTCCAGATCCATCTAGTCTCACATTGTTATGGACTAAATGTGTGTGTGCCTCCAAAATTAATATATTAAAATCCCAATCACCTGTGTGATGATATTTGGAGGTTAGGCCTTTGGATGGTTATTAGGGTTGGATTATATCCCAAGGGTGGGGTTCTCATGAAAGGATTAGTGCCCTTATTAAAAGAGGAGGAGATACAAGATCTTTCTCTTTCCATCATATGAGGGCACAGCAAGAAGCTGGCCATCTGCAACCTAAAGAGAATCCTCAACAGAACTTATACATGCTGGTGTGCTCATCCCAGACTTAGAGTTTCCAGAACTGTGAGGAAATAGATTTCTGTTGTTTATAAGCCACCCAGTCTATGGTACTTTTTTATAACAAACCAAATTGAATCAGGCACATAATACACCCCCTTCAAAAAAAAATCAAAATGACTTCTGTTCTTTTAAACTAATTAAGCAACATTAGGAAGTAGCATAGCTCAGGTCAATAAATTCAGCTCCGTGTACTGATTATGATCTCTGACACGACAAAAGTGAAGCAGGGTCTATCCTGGAAGGAGCCTGGGTACTGGGTCAAAGCCAGAAGGGAGTTGAGGAACAGAACACAAGCCCACAGAGGTGTTAGGAGAGGCAGGCAGACAATGCCAAATCTAAATAAATAAATAAAAACTGGTAGCCGCTTAGATTCTGCAGCTCAGGTAATTTCTGCCACCTTGGAGCAGGGATGAGGCTTCATGTAGTGACCTTGATATTGTAAGTAAGACAGACAAGACAACTCCAGAGGCAGACAGGGATAGACACTGACCAAATTATGCTCCAGCCATATTCTCTCCCTGGGGAACTACATGTTCATGAAGAATTTGAGCAGCAAGGGAAAACGAATGAGGCAGGAAAGAACTGAAGTGTCTCAGAGCTGCCCCTCCCAGCCTAGGCTTTGTTTATGTCTATGTTTTATAAGTTGGCTTATAGGCTTGAGCAGTAAATGACAGAAGAGAACAGATAAAACAAGTAGGGACCCGAGTGAAGAATCGGCTTGGGACCTTGATCTACATATTCAACAGCCCACTGGATGGGCAGAGCAACTTAACAGGAATCCAAGATCCACACCGGTTGATGGAGCTGTCAACAGGTGAAGAGAACTCTCACTGAAAGCTGGAGTTAAGTGAGAAGGCATATAGCAATTATGATGGACCAGGCTACGCAGCAGTAACAAACAAATCAACCATCTCTTGGCTTATAATCATAAAGTTACTTTTTACTCACACTATGTACATTGTAGTCAACAATGGAGCTCTGTTGTCTCAGTCACTTGGGGACCCAAGCTTTTGGAAGATCCGTCCTGCAGTGGCTCTGGGATTGCAGAGGAAGCAGAGGGTACTTCACATGTTAGAGGCTCTCCCTAGCAGTGATGCACCACTTTTTCTTGTGTTGCACTGGTCAAAGTAAATCACGTGACCACTCATCTTTCAACAAAGTAGGGCTGTATAATCCTTCTACTGCCAGGGATTTTTTTTTAATCTTATTTATGTGCGTGTGTATGTGTGTTTGTATGTGTGTGTGTTTAGTGACAAGGTTTCACTATGTTGCCTAGGCTGGTCTCAAACTCCTGGTCTCAAGCAATCTCTCTGCCTTCAGCCTCACAAATGTTGGAATTACAGGCATGAACCACTGCACCCAGCCAACAGAGAGGACTCTAACCTGGGTGAAGAATGAAGACCTAACACAGAACCAGGTTGTAGGAAAGGACAAGAGCAAGACCCCAGACAAGCCAAAGCTGAAGTGGCAAGCATATTGTCAGGTCAAGGATTCCAGTGTGAGAAGGAGGCAGACATAAGGCCATGCCTAAGAGGGAAGGGCCACAGAAAACAGATAAAAACAAGTTCATAAAATCAGTGATATAAATAAATAATAGTAATAGTAGTAATAGTAGCTACTATCTATTGAACCTCCCCCTCTTTTGAGCCAAACCATTTATATACATTATTTTATTCTCATCATATGAGGGGGGATAAAAAAGTCGGATTAATTTTTTTGGAGGGTGGGCCCCCAGTAGTAAGGCTTCCCTTGCTAGGTAAGTATTCTAAGAACCCATCGGCATCAGTGTACCAACTAGCATTGTAAGAGGTTTCATTCAACTTCAGTTAATTTTTCTTGGAGACTCTTTCAACCTGTTTGCCCATTTCATGATCAGTGATTTATGAGTCACCTACCCACACAACACTGAGTGTTCAGCAGTTTTTTGACCAAAAATAGTATAACCTGACGCCCCACTATTTATATTCACCTGATCTCTCCCCTAGTGACTTTTTTGTTTGCTTGTTTGCTTTCCCAGATTAAAAAAGGGAAACGCTTTGCTGATATAGAAGAAGTGAAACAAAAAATGGCAGAAACACTAAAAGGCATCAAAATTGATGAGTTCAAAAACTGTTTTGAGCAGTGTAAAAGCATCTGGATAGGTATATTACATCAAATGAAGAGTACTTTGAAGGTGACTGGAGTTTAAATATGTAAGAATAAATAATTAACTTTTAATAAATTAATTCTGGGTTTTTTGAGGGGTGCCCACTCATACATCACACATACATCATTTCATCCTCAAAATAATTCTACAGAAGGTCAGAAAGCTACACCACTTGGCCAAGGTCAGAATGCTAGGAAGTGTCAGAGCCAGGATTTCAGCCTAGCTCTGGTTCTACTTCCAAAGTCCATGATCTTTCTGTTCTTCCACAACACCACTTCACCTCCCTTGGTTCAGTTACACATCAGGGCCAGCAATTCACATGTGATCTAACCTGTCAAGCCAGTGACCTTAAAACTTTTGCAGAGATGTTCAAGTTAGAATCTTCCGTGTATTGTGAGTATACAATATTGTACATGGGATGAACAAGGGGTCAGAGTATGTTATAATCAATTGTGTTCTCATAATGAAATCCCACTAACTACTCCTTATACATATATATCAGGACAAAATGCAATAGAACTCAGCATCCAAAGAGTTAGGTGTTGTAAATCGGGGTCTAACTTTTCTCTTTCACGCCTTATGGAGAGTCCACTGAGCCTATAACCAAAACAAATCTCTGAGTCAGACTGCACTGCTGACGAGCAGCTGGGAAGGCTTCTGTCACATATAGATTACCATATTCACTGACTTCACAGATGAGCTGAGGGGATTTCACTTTGCTAGGCTATTTAAGATTCACTCAGAGCATCATTTCTGCTGAAATGCACACCCATAATGAAGGTAGTCACTCTTCTCCCCCACGTCTGCTTCAACTTGTTCACTTAATGTCAGCCTCTTACCTTATAGAATTCAAATAAAATGCTATTAATCATTAAGCAACAAAAATATTCCAAATCCAAAAAATAGTAGTTAAATCTGAAGATCACTGAGTGGCTTCTGGTTCCCCAGCTAAAGAAGTACGGCTCCTTGGAGAACACACACATCACTTTGGCACATGCCCTGGGCTTCCTCAGAGCACATCTGAGTCATGTGCTTTTTCTCATACAATACAAGCCAAATAGTTGGAAGAAGACTTTGGTCACCTCTTGAGATGCAGCTCTCCGGGAAATCAAGGAACTCACAGGAAAATGCATCAGCTCACTGAATGCTTCAGAAAACACTCACCAACATTAAGCAAACATTTATTGAGTTCTCACTCCTATCAGCTATTGTGCCCAGTATCGGGCAAGCAAAAGCGAATGAGACATTGTGGCCTGCCCTCAAAGACTTTATCTGGAGGAGTTGCAGATACAAACACATTGTGCCACATGAACAATACAAGATCCAGAGAGAACCCATGGACACCATCAATTTCTGTGGTTTACTATTTCATCTTTTGTAAAAACTATAAACCAAATTAACACAACCACTTTAAAATAAGATGGGGGTTAACATTTTTGATTACATGAAGACAAATAATTAGATGTTTATATTCACATATGAAAGCATAATTTGATTGTAGTGTGGATTGTGTTGTACAGAATGTGCTTTTTAGATATTGTTAAATATTTGCCTAAGGAATTAATTAAACAAACAAAACAATATGCCAGTTTCAGTTTGGAAATATAGAAAGTTAGAAGGAGCATTCAAACATACAATACCAGACAAATTGCAAATTATCAACTCCTCTCGAACACATCAAACTTTAGATCACAGGGAAAATAGACAAAATAGACAAGGTGATAACCAGAGAGAGACTGGCACTGTGGGGAAAACCCAACACCAGGGCTTTGTTTTATAAAATAAAACAGATATTGTTGAAACTAGTAACAATATTTTGCATGTTTATACCACATGTAAAAGTAAAATATACAGCAACAATTACACAAAGTGTGGGAGACAGGAAGATTAGAGGAAGGCATTATTCTAAACATGCCCCTACACCTCTACCTCAAGGTCCCATGCCCTAACCTTCAGAATGTGTGATATAATAAGGTATCACTTCTGTGCTGTCACCTTATATGACACAGCTGACATTAATAAGCTTCTACTAATTATTCAGATGGGGCTGATATAATCACATAAGTCCTTAAATGCAAAGACCATTCTCAGGCTGGGAGTGGAAAGAAGTTAGAGACACTTGAAGTCTGAGAAGGACTGGACATGTCGTTACTCCTCTGCAGATGGAGAAGGCAAGTAAGAAGGAATGATGGTGGTCTTGAGGATTTGAGGACAGCCCCAGATGACAGCCAGCATGGAAAAGAAGATCTCAGATACATAGCCAGGAGTTACTGGAGTCTACCAATAACCTGCATGAACTTGGACATGGATTCTATCTGGAGCATCCAGATAGAAGTTAAGCCCAGGCAAGACTTTCTATGACCATGAGCAAAGAACTCAGGCAGCCCATCCAGATTTCTGATTTCCAGAACTGTCAGATAATAAATAGGTATAGTTTGTGTAAATGTTTTACAAGGTAATAAAAAATAATGCATGGCCAATCACTGTAGACAAAGAAACAAGATTAAGAAGTAAATGGAGGCCAGAAACAGTAGTTTGTGCCTATAGTCCCAGTACTTTTGGAAGCTAAGGTGGGAGGATCCACTGAGGTCAAGAGTTTTGAGACCAACCTGGGAAACATAGCAAAAACCCATCTCTACACAATTTTTAAAATGCAAGAATTAAATGGAGAAGTTTTCCAAAGAATCATCTGAGGAAAAAATAAAATATTTTGAGCCACAGGGGCATTGCTGCAGCAAGCTGGCAATAGCATCAAGGAAGGACATGTATGGTGGCAAAAGAGCAGCATCCCAGCTAATTTCATCCCACCATAACCAACATGCAAGAAGGATTCACGTGCTCATTCCTTAGGTAGCTTTCTTCCTATTTCAGGTACTCAATTGAGTCTCTGGCCTAATAAAGGTGTCTCCATATTCAAAATGGCAGGACCAGATAGAAAGGGAGAGCACGGAGTGTTTTATTTATTTTTCACTATGGACTTTTGAATGGAAAAAAAAAACTCATTTCCATAAATGATCTTGGAAATTTCATTCCAGTGTTGATAAAAGTAAAATTTTCTTTCTATTTATTTCTATGCAATTGTGTTGCATTGGTGTGTAACCAACACAAGTTACCACTTCCATACTGCCTAAGTTCTCTCCCAATAAGATAAATGGCATGGTCTCTGGAGTGCACACAATTCAGTGTCACTAAAACTCTGACTCCTAAAAAATGCAGCTGATTCAATTCCCAAGCCAGTTAGTGACTGTGTGGTGAACTACACAGTCAGCAAACTTAACTGTTCAGGAACAATGTCCTGTGTGACACTAAATGGGGGTACGTGATATTATGCAACTTATAAAATCCAGAGGATATACAACACAATGATTAAACCCTAATGTAAATGATGAACTTTAGTTAGTAATGATGCATTCATATTGACTCATCAATAGCAACAAATAGACTACATTAATTCAAAATGTTAGTAATAGAGGCGAGAGTAAAGGGAGTGAGGAAGCATATAGGAACTCAGCACTTTCCACTCATTTTTCTGTTGGCATAGACGTTATCTTTAGAAAAAGTCATTAGCTTTATTAAAGTCCAGATGAAGATAATAGTTACATTCTGTTCTGTGACCCATTAAAGCTTCCATTTTTCTGCACACACACACACACACACACACACACACACACACACACACACTCACTCACACACACGTGCAAGAGCAGAAAACTACCAAGCACAATGCATTCATTGACTTCTATGAGACTTTCCCATCTTGCTGATTAGATGCAATGGATTGACAATCAGATGCTTCACTGGAACCACCTAAGAATGGTCCTGGGTTTTTCTGATTCTGGAGGATGGAACACCAGTAATCAACATTTGCTTCACATTTTCAGTAGCTTCAACAATGTCGCAGGAAAGCACACACCTAATTGGGAGGTGAAAAGTAGTACAGTAAAGAAGCATCACAGAGTCAAAACTACTGAGTTAATCAGAGAATGCTCCCAGCATGAAACCATTTTCTAGTAGCTCTATTTCCATGTCTGCCTAAATTAACAAGAAAATTATTAAACGTATAATTTGCCCTTTTCTTAGATAGCATTGGCAAAAGAGAAAAGCAGAGATAATCACAAGACATAGTGAAAGATCAACAGACCACAGAAGGTGACCATTCTGAGTCTTCAGATAAGGCAAATATTTCCTTTTGAGAAAAACTCCCTCCAAGAAAAAAAGAAATATAATCAGAGAGACATTTCTAACTCATTTTATAAATGAATTTCAAGAGAAGATTACTTGTTTGAAGTAGGGACAAAATGTTCTTGAAAGACATGAATAGCAAAATTTGAAATGTTTTGGAAGCAACAAAAGTAAGTTATATGATGCAGAAGACAAAATATATGATTTAAAATATCAACTCAAGAAATCTTCCAAGAACATAAAGACATATAAACAAGTAATAATGAGAAAATGCTTAAAAGTATGACAAAGGATTAATCCATGAGATTTAAAACATGTAAACCTGGAATTTCAGAAAAGAATATAGCAATAACACAGAAAGAAAAAACAATAAGCAAATTATATAAGAACATTTGCTTAATAGAAGAAAAAAAATTCAGACTCAAAGGGTCAACCTGGATTCAGGAAAAACGAAAATAAAATATGAATATATAGATTCATATTTTAAATTCCTAAGGAAAATAAAATATTTTATAAGCAGTAAAGGAGACAGATGCAAAGGAGGGGAAAAAAAGAAACTAGAGAAAACAATTGCTGACCAAAAAAAAAGAAAATTCTTTTGACACCAAAACTGTAGTAACACTAAATAACCTTATATTTGAGTTTACAAGCTGGCTTTCATAGATCAGATTCAGCCAGCAAGCTTATTTTGTGCAAAAACTCCAAGCTCTTTGAAAAATGGAATAATCTGACAATAAACCTACATTCCCCTGATAACAGTGACAAAACAGGGAATAAAAAACAAAACAGAACCATCTAGAAACTATATTTATCCCACTTCAAAATTTTGTCAATAGTCAATTATGTTTTGAAACATTCAAAGAGAATACATCTATAGAAGAAATGGTGTGGGGCAGTTTTCACAGTCCTGGATTTGGAGCCATAAGATTGAGTTGAATCAAACTGCTTTCTTACCTACCTGTTCAACGTTACTTCAGGCAAGTCACTTTTTGTTTGGTGACTTTGGTTTCTTCTATCATGACTTGGGCAAACTCATAGCTGGGCTAACCATAGAATTCAGATAGTGAAAGGATCCACAAGATATTCTACTAAATACTCCTTTAAGAAGGACCACTAGCCGGGCTCGGTGGCTCAGCCTGTAATCCCGCGCCTTTGGGAGGCTGAGGTGAGTGGATTGCCTGAGCCCGCGGGTTCGAGACCCGCCTGGGCAGCGAGACCTCATCTCTACAATAAATCAAAAAATCAGCCGGGCGTGGTAGCGCATGCCTGTAATTCTGGCTACTCGGAAGGCTGAGGAGGAAGGATCACCAGAGCCCAGCAGGCGAGGCTGCGGTGGCCGGGAGCGGCCGCTGCACTCCAGTCTCGGCGACCTAGTGAGACTCCAACTCAAAAAAAAAAAAAAAAAAGAAGGACCACTACACTGCCACGTGTATTCATTAACTCAATCAATAAATGCTAATAATATCCTCATTATATCCATACAAGTAATAATGTCTCTGCATAGTTTACAAAAAAATTGTATGGCATGCCTTACAAATTGTTAAAAATTCCAATGGAAAATAAGATGTACACCCCTGAACAAATAAATATACTAGGATAATCATTGGAATATGTAGGTGAAAAACTGATAAATACACATTATTGGAATTTGGAAGACATCTCCCAGCCAGAAGAGGGTGGGAATTTAGGTGGGTTTTGGAGGATATATAAGTGAGGCAAAGATTGACTTAACCTTTACTCTGATCATTTCATCTTCTTCCTATGCAAAACATGACATTTCTCAGCTTATCTTGCAGTTAGCTGATGCCATGTGACTAAATGGAGATCAATGAGATTCAGGTAGAAGTGATTTGTTTCCCTCCATCCCTGGCCTATAAAAGATGCTACATATTACCCCATGTTCTGGCTCCTTCTTCACTGGAAACTCAGAATAAAGGGTCCAGTTAATAATTATGTGGCCCCTGGGGATAAAACACCACTAGTTGGAATGCCTTTTAATGCCAAATGACTACATGTGAAAGACTGTGTTTTTCTCTAGCCCAGACCAGTCCAGCCCATACCACAGTGAACTAAGATGTGACAAATAAGCTTATGTTAAGCTCTGGAAATTTGGGGTTGTTTTCTGTGAAGATACCTACCTTGAATAATATAATATTATTTTGTGGAGTAGAACAAAAAAGGAAAATAGAGGAATAATTGGAGCCTAGAATGTTCTATGCCTGTGCTTCTCAAACATTAGTCTTGCATATAAATATTCACGGAGTTTTGGTAAAATGCAGACTCTGATACAGCAAGACTGGGGAGAAACTGAGGTTCTGCACTCACGAGCTTCCAGGTGATTTTGATACTGCTGGTTCTCATAGTACATTTTGAGTAGCAAAGATGTCCAGAAAGTGAACATTCCAAGATCATCTCTCATGAAGATGGGAGAGGAGTGTTTTTCCTACTCTTACTCCTACCCAGTCACTCAACACACAGCACTTCTGACACCAGATGTAGGGAGGTATTTCCCCATATGCCAAGCAGTTATCCAGTAGACACCATCTGGATGTCCTATAACTCAATTTAATTCTGACACTTTCTACCTGAAGATAGCCTCAGATCCCACAGGTTAAGGGCTCGGTTGCACAAGACTCCCCTCAACCCCCACACGTTGGTCATGAGCAGATGTTATCACCTGTGCTTCTGATCGACCTATATCAGGGTTCCCTTGACCTTCTCCTTGGGTTTGATTAATTTGCTAGAGTGACTTACAGAACTCAGGGAAACATTGTACCAACACTTACTGGTTTATTATAAAGGATATTACAAAAGGTACAGATGAACAACTATATAGAAGAGTTGCACAGGATGAGGTATGAGATAAAGTAGCTTGGAGCTTGTATGCCCTTCCCAGGGATACCACTCTCCAGGAACTTCCACAGGTTCAGCTATTCAGAAGTTCTTTGAATCTTGTCCTTTGGTGTTTTTATGGAGGCCCCATTTCATAGGCATGATTTATTGCCTCCTTGATCACTGGTGATCAATTTAATCTTCAGGTCCTCTCCTGACCCCAGAGGTTTAGGGTGGAGGCAGAAAGTTCCAACTTATAATTATGCCTTGATCTTCCCAGAGACCAGCCTCCCCTCAAGCTATTTCGGGTTCCCTACCTACCAATCATCTCCTTAGCATACTGATACTCTAAGCACTTCAGAGGTTCCAAGGAACTGTATGCTAGAAAACTGGGGTGAAGACCAAGTATATATTTCACAAGACCACAGCCCCCTCTTCAGTAAACCACTTTAGGGCCATGTGTGGGTGTGCGCTTTATTTTGCAACTGAGTTGTATACATTTTGATTCTGTCAATGATGATATAAATGTCAAAGAAAGTTTGTTGAATGATCAAATAATATGCTGTATGCCCAGTGATCAAATGGACTTGGACATAGAAAGTTTCTTTTTAAAAATCAGACTGAGTGCAGTGGCTCACCCCTGTTTTCCCAACCCTTTGGGAGATGAAGGTGAGAGAATCCTGTTTGAAGCCAGGATTTCACGATTTCAAAAACAGCCTGTGCAACATAGAAAGACCCAGTTTTTACAAAAATAAAAACAAAAATAAATTAACCAGGCATAGCAACACACACCTGTAGTTCTAACTACTTGGAAGGTAAGATTGTGCCACTGTACTTCAGCCTGGGTAGAAGATCAATACCTTGTCTCTAAAAGAAAAAAAATGAATTAACTGTATAAAAAGTCAGAATCATGATCAGAAATAAGTGTTGTTTTCCTTTTTTGTTTATACTAACAGAACATTTAAGTTGTTTCACTTTGCAGGACCTCAAAAGAGCAACATGCACCTAAATTTTAGTGCATAAAATGAACTTGAAAAACTTTTAAAATCAGTTCATCTTTAATAAAGAAAAGAAAGTTTAGCTAAGATATGAAGTGCTTTCCATTATCAAGCCACTTTGGTGAAAGACTGGGTGAGAACCCACACACGTCTATTAATGTTCAGAGTAACAAGGAAATTAAGTTGCCTTTTACACTTAACTTTCTATTATTGCTTTTCCATTTCTACTTAATCATTACATCTTTTTCTAAATGAGTAGGGGGAAAAGTAAAAATAAAAAGAGAGAGAGAAAGAAAATCTCCGCCCAAGTCATTTCTAGGAAACTGGCTATAGCAGTTTTAAATTTGCATTGTAATTACTTATAAAAGGAAATTTAATTCATTTGCTTCTCATAACTCATTTTTCAGATATAATTAAAATGACCCCAGGAAGCAGGTTAAAAGAGCAGAGTCAATTTGTGCAGAATAGATCCTAGACTTTTCAGTCTTGAGTTCTTATGAGCTCTAGTTTGTGAGAGTCAGAATGTCTCTGTCATTCTCTTCAAAATAAGAACAGTTTAAATATGCCTCATTTTTTTCCCCTGGAGTAAATCTGGTTCAAAAGTTTATTATGGCCGGGCTCGGTGGCTCAGCCTATAATCCCGCGCCTTTGGGAGGCTGAGGTGGGTGGATTGCCTGAGCCCACGGGTTTGAGACCCGCCTGGGCAGCGAGACCTCATCTCTACAATAAATCAAAAAATCAGCCGGGCGTGGTAGTGCATGCCTGTAATTCCGGCTACTTGGAAGGCCGAGGCGGAAGGATCGCCGGAGCCCAGCAGGTCGAGGCTGCGGTGGCCGGGAGCGGCCACTGCACTCCAGTCTGGGTGACAGAGTGAGACTCCAACTCAAAAAAAAAAAAAAAAAAAAAAAAAGTTTATTATGCATGTGAACAGAGTCTCTTGTCCCTCAAAGTTTATTATTTAGAGAAAAGGGGAAAGACTGAGACTTTGAAATATTTCTACACATTTCCATATTCCACTTGGAATACCTAAACTCTGTAGACATTTTTCCTGACTTTCTTGGGAACAATTAGCCTCCATTGGAAATTTAGCTTGCTCAGTAATTTCTACTACATCAATGAGTCTAACAGATCATATTTTAGAACTGGCATTGGTCAACAAAAGTTGTATAAACACTGACATTATGGTACATAAATGGAAGTGAGAGAAGGTGGACAAGACAACAGAAAAAGAACTTTCTGACTTTATGTGACCCACTCTTCAATTTCATCTAGGTCTTCCCTCATGAGTCCACATCTTGAAAATGGGAATGATCAGGAGAAAGTAGGGGCACATGGAGTAGGTAAAACTGTGATTCTCGTGGGGTCACCATGGGCAATAGCACTTTAAAACTGTACAGGCAACTTCAGAAGTTCCTGAGAATGATGGCACCTCATTTTCAAGATGGCAATGACAACCAGATAAAGTGGAGGTTCTCTTTAGCTGTGTCACTCTATTCATATAGCTCAGAAATGTCCCCATGATAGGACTCAAAAACATTCTAGTGGTGTGCTATGGTTTAAATGTTTTTCACCTCTATATCTTATGTAGAAACTTAATCTCTAATGTGGCAATATTGAGAGATGGGGCCTTTAAGAGGTGATTGGGTCATGAAGGCTCTGCCCTTATGAATGAATTAATCAATTTATGAATTAATCGGTTAAAGAGTTAATTGATTAATGCGAGTGGGTCTTTGCAAGAAGACTAAGAGAGATCTGAGCTAGCAGACTCTGCCTCTTCATCCTGTGATGCCTGTGCCTCCTCTGGACTCTGCAGAGTCCCTACCAGCAAGAAGATCCTCACGAGATTTGACTCCTCAGCCTTGAACTTCTCAGTCTCCGTAACTTTAAGAAATGAATTCCTTTTCTTTATAAATTACCCAGTTTCAGGTTTTCTGCTATAAGCAACAGAAAATAAACTAAGACATGTTCCCTTGTGAATTCTCGGATGTTCCTGCAATTAGCTATAACGGCCACGAGCACCTGGCATGCCTCTTCACATATTAGTCTTTCTTCCTTTTTTTTTTTTTTTTTTTGAGTTGGAGTCTCACTCTGTCACCCAGACTAGAGTGCAGTGGCCGCTCTGGGCCACTGCAGCCTCGACCCGCTGGGCTCCGGCAATCCTTCCGCCTCAGCCTTCCAAGTAGCCGGAACTACAGGTGTGCACTACCACGCCCAGCAAATTTTTGATTTATTGTAGAGAAGAGGTCTCGCCAAGTTGTCCAGGCGGGTCTCGAACCCATGCGCTCAGGCAATTCACTCACGTCAGCCTCCCAAAGGCACGGGATTACAGGCTGAGCCACCGAGCCTGGCATATTAGTCTTTCAAAGAAAAACTCTCCAGGGGGAACTGTCAGAGAAAACAGTCAGTGATCATTCATTTGATTCAGCCACAAAGAGGGTGCTGCACTCTCCTGAGGTTTGATACACCAATAAGACAAGCCAAGGAAAATGCAAGTTACCTAAATCCCCTAGATAATGCCAGAAGGTGTACTATACTCAATTCTGGTCATTGCTTGGTCTCTAAAAGAATCTTCTAATTTAAAGTACACCATAAAAATGAAAGTTAATAATCATTATGCCATTGTCTTAGCCAATTACACCTTACCCGAAAAAGTTTTTGTTTTTATTTTTTAATTTTAGCCACTAACTAAAATACTTAAGTGACTCCCCTCTGTTTTCATAAAAACTGATAATTTCTTAGATAAAAATTACCAACTATGGCTCATAAGACTCTTCTCCTGCTTTTCTGGCATCCTATACTCTGGCCATGGTGAAATACTTTGATTTTTCCTAACTTACTCTACTTCCTGCTGTCTCCTACTATATCCCTTTTCTAAAGTGCTTTCACTCTTTTAGAATAGACGTATTTTCTCATTTGTCAGTCAGATGACATATTCTACAAACATGCCTATATTGAACATCTTAATATCCAATAAATTACTCATTACTGTGTATTCAAAGCACTTGATATTCAAGTCAAATAAGATCCTATATTAACAAATATGTATTGTAGTACTATGTGTTAGGCATAGTCTCTACCCCAAAAGGACTAAATGCTGTTAATGCCCTCGCCAAAAGAAAGAACGTACATCTTTAAAAAATCAGTTTTATCAACTGGTTGCAACCAGGGAGCTTGAAGAGGCTCAGTTAAAGGGTGCTAGGATTTGTCATTGGATTTGGGCTTGTGCTATGTTTGAGGGAAGGAACTAAGGAACTGGGGCTTTGTTCCAGATTGAATCTTATCAGAAAGTGGGGATAATACTATGATTTGGTACTGTAATCATTCTTATCTAGAAAACAGAATAAACAAGATCAAAGCTGTATTTAATTTCACAAAAGAAACAACAACAAAAACAAGCAGTTACTTATATCATCCAAGTTAAAGAGGTTTTTGGTCATTTTTATAGTTTGGACAATATTCTTATTTTTGTTTGACTTTAGATATGACTACAGAAAGGCCTTGTTTTTAATCTTATCTCTCATGGTCATAGTGGCCTTGTTTGATGCTAATGTTCTATGAGATTATGTTAAATAGAAAAAAAAAACAGACAAAAAACAAAACAGAACCATGCTGCCAGCTCAACTCTTAAAACCACTAAGGCCCATTTGAGAGTGCTGAGTTACTTCTTCGGCATTCCACTGCCAGACTTGAAGAGATGCATCTATTAGAAGCTTTTGTAGCACATGAGATATAAGTTGTGATTCATACATATACTCCCCTTCAGAAATGACTAACATATTACCCCAGATGCTTGGAGTGTTACCAGCAAATAACACTCAGCTGTGGGCCCTATTCAGAGATTGTCTATGCTGAAGAAAGCAGTTTCACACAAGGTCATGAATGTTTCCTGAAGACACTGACATCAAATGACTGGTTGCTATGAGTGTACAAAGGCCCTGCACTCTTTTCTCAACTTAGAACAAATCCGATCATCCCATCATAAGACTATACCACCAGGTCTCCTGAGGTTTCCAATGAGAATACATCACAGCTTGACCTCTCTGTGTCCACTGCTGCTTCTGTCTCTTCCCCACACCAGTCTTAATCCCAAGAGCCCTCTCTGATGCACATGGATTTCTATCTCAGAGTTAGTCTTATGACAGATCAGCCCTGCAATAGTACCTCCTACACATCTTTATTGGTTTCTTCGCATTTTTTTTAAATAATCATCTGTTACTAAATGTGAACTCCCAACACATAACACTGAATCTACTTTATAGAGAATCTCAATGTCTTATGAGTGAAGACATTGACATCAAATGACTGGTTACTGTGATCGTACAAAGGCCCCGCACTCTTTTCTCAACTTACAACAACTCCAAAGAGTCATCCCATCATAAGACCATGCCACCAGGTCACCTGAGGTTTCCAGTGAAATTGGAGTTTTGGGGGGAAACTCAGGGAAAAGAAACCAGAAATATGTGTATTCAATACGATACCATATGAGTAAGGAAAATAAGAATGAATGAGCAGGATGAAAAAAAGATTTTAGAAAAGTCAGCAGTATAGGCAGAATAATGATTCCACCATCCTCCAGAAAATGTCCATGTTCTAATCCCCAGAACCAGTAAATATGATTGGTTAGATGGCAAAGAAGAATTAGGTTGCAGATGCTAAGTTGGCTAGTCAGCTGAGTTTACAGTAGGCAGATTTACTAGATTATTTTGAGGGAGTGTGGTTCACATTCAAGAATAGTTTATATCAAGTTGAGGAAGGTGAAGGAAGGCATAATGTAAGAAATCTAAAAAAGTTAACCTTTGGGGGTTTCTTCCAATTTCTGTATTGTATGATGAGAGTTTTTTAAACGCATGAGACAACCCTAAGATGATTTGCAAAGTCCCACCTGTCATATTCCATGAAGAGATATAAAACATTTATGCATTCCTAGAAGGCAAAAAAAAAAATAGTACTTTTATAGGATTCCAAGAACAGTGCCAGTTAGCTAAATAAAGTGAAACTCACTTGTAGCAATTTAATGTTTCCCCAAAGCAGTGTTTGTCTTTAACTTTCACATCTAATGTAAACACCAGAAGTCAAATGGTAATAAAGATCCCTTTAACTGAAAGTGTCAGCAAACACTTACGTGCCACACAGTTGACTCACTGGAGCCCAACTTTTTCTCCTTTTAAATTAGGTGTCCCAGTTACTCTTCAGTCTTACTAAAAATTATAAAATGCATAAAATGTAATTTATAGTGTCTGTAAATGTAAAAGAGCATCTGGTCAACTCCGAAAGAATTCAAGAGGCATCACTGTAGTGAAAATACTAGAACATTTGAATGTAGACAACTGGCTTTAAATCTCAGCTTCAGAGTGGCTGTAACAATGGGCAAGTCACATCACCTTCCTTAATCTCAGTTTTCTCATCTGAAAAATGGATTTTGAAAATGCCATGCCTTTCTTTGTAGGATTTTGAGCCTCAAAAGATATCATGGGTGTGAAAGTATATTAAATGCAAATGCGACTCCTGGTAACCACTCACTTGAGCTGCTATTCAGTTTGTAAAATATTCCTGTGTAATGCCTCTCAAGAAAACCAGACAAGAGCTTCTGTTCCATGTTAACACCATCCTAAGCCCTGGATCAGCAGTGCTCTGATGGTTCGCAAAATGTGCTCATAATGCTTCAGCTCTAGGGAGAGAAGAAGGTTGTGCCACTTGTTTCATTAACTGAAAGTTTGCCCATCAGATATTAAGTATCATTAATAAAAATGCATGCCCAGAAATGTGAAGGAACATTTCTCTATTATTGCCAATGAATTTAATTTTTATGCTCCTTACAGCTTATAGGATTTGCAGATTGAATGAGAAGAAGTGGGAATATTATAGAGAATATAAAAGCCAAAGGAGGATCAGGAGAAGCTAGCTGTCAGGTGCTGCTATAATATGATATTTGATCATCCAAACCTCATGTTGAAATGTGAGCCCTAGGGCTGGAGGTGGGGCCTGATGAAAGTTGCTGATCATAGAGGAAGTTCTCTTATGAATGGCTTGGTGTGGTCCTCACAGAGTGAGTGAGTTCTTGCCATTGGTTCCTGAGAGAGCTGATTGTTCAAAAGAGTCTGACACTTCTCACCCCTCTTTCATGCCTCCTCTCTTGCCATGCAATCTCTGCATATATTAGATCTCCATCCCTTTCTGCTATGGGTGGAAGCTTCCTGAAGCCCTCACCATGCTTCTTTACAGCCTTCAATACTGTGAAATAAATAAACTTCTTTTCTTTATAAATTTTCCTGCCTCTGGTATTCCTTTACAGCAACACAAATGGACTAAGACAGATAGATGATCACCCACTAGTAAAACAATGGTCATGCTTACATTCACAACAATGTGAAAAATGAGAATACTATTTACCATTTTGTCATATAAATATTGATATATTCACCTTGTAAAAACAAATGTTTAAACCTTAGAGATAAAGCTAAATCCCTTGCAGCTCATTCTCAATCTTGGCCTTCTCCCTAGTCCTTCCTAAAGGCAACCATGAAGTTCAATGTCCATCATCTTAGAACTTTTTCTTTGCATGTGCATACATGTATTACATATACGTACTCATGGACATTACATAAATGTACCTCCTCCCTAGACCTTCCTAAAGGCAACCATGAAATTCAGTGTCAATCATCTTAGACCTTTTTCCTTGCATTTGCATATATGTATCACATATATGTACTCATGGACATCACACTAATCATATCATTCAGAAACATGAGTATGTAGACTAAGTTTAAGCAGCTAGATTCAAATATTTCAACTTAATTTAAGTTGGCATATGACTTTAGTAAATTGCCCAGTTTCTCTCATTCTCATCATCTTCATCAGTATCAATACTATAACCTACCTCATGAGATTTTTGGCGAGGATTAAAGGAGTTCATGCACATAACGCAGAAAAGCAGAAAGCTTAGAACTTAGTAGGCCTCTTAAAACAAATTTGTGTGTGAAATTCATAATAAAAAGACCCAAATATAACATCAGGAAAAAATAACTTGAATAATGAAATGGAATCAAGGTGAGATCACACAGACCCTCCATGTGAAGTATGAATGCCTTGAGGAGACAGACACATTGACTTGATTGACCGGTAACAAGAAAGAGCCAAGGTGGCTGATGGGTAGTGCTTGAGTAGAATGGTGGACAAGATGTCAGAGGAGAAGAAAAGACCAGACCATAGTGTGAAGTTTGGGTTTTATTCCAAGGACAAGAGATTGCTACCAAAGAGTTTATGCAAGGGAATTACCAACACTCATAAGTTTGTAGTTGGGATATGTCAGCAACAAAAGATAGATTAATAAGAGAAAAACCAGCTAGTTTATTAATAGGTGCAGGGTACATATCAATGAAAGGTAACTCATATCAATGGCTTAAATCTCTGGCTAATATATAATCTCTAATAATGAACAATAAATTTTAGAAAAGTCATAAAACAAAAATAAAAGTAGTTTTAGGTTTTCAGAGCAAGGAAAGTGTGGAAGGGCAAATATATGGAAGAAAGCTAATAAAGCAAGGATTGTTTGTAGATTCCTCTGGTGCCACATATAAGCTGATAAGAGTTGTCTCCAGTAATTATCTTCTGTTCTTCCTGGTAGAGAGGGGAGGGAGACATCTTTATAAATTTACATCCCACTTTAAGGAAAAGAGAGAGGGGACAGAGAACTTTTCTGCATCTGTTTATTCTTAATTTTCTTCAGTCAACAATCCTTCATATTTTAAGGAGTCACAATGGAATGCAAATACTGAGGATATCCCAGCTTCCACTGGGAAACCAGTTAGGAGGCTTTTACAGTGTCCCAGGTAAGAGAAGCTGCTGCTTGACCTCAAAAGAGAATTGATGCTGGAGAGAGATATACATATCTCAGATATATTTTGAAGCTAAATACAACTCACTGATGGATTAGTTGTGAGCAGTAAGAGTAATAGAGTTCTTGACTGAAGACAGTGGGGGAATAGAGGGGCTATTTATTAAATAAAGATGTGGGGAAAATAAGCAGATTAGGGCAAAAACAAGATGACACAGGACTAAGCTGAGCTGCATGACACCACAACCTTAGGAGACTGGGCAGAAAAGGCAGACCCAAGAGGCAGGGAGACTATTAGGTGAGGGCCCTGTCATAGAAGTTTTAGATATAGAGTGGTTTATTATAGCAAGAGTATTCAATTGTGTTTAAAATGCCAGTGGGTACTAATAGAAAGAGGATGGAGAAATGACCACAGATTTGGCTACCTGGAGGTCACAGATGACAGAACAGTATATGTAACAGAGTCCTTACTGGAGTAAGGAGAAGATAAGGAGAGGTAAAAAGAAAGGGGACACTGCAATTATGAATCACTTAAACACACTGAACTGTGAAAAGGAGCAAAGAAATAGCTTGGAAGGGAATATGAAGGCAAGATATTTTTAAAGATGGAGGATTCTAGAACTTGTTCGTGCATTGATGATACTGTTTCAATGCAGGGGGGAAATAGCAGGAGATAGCAGAACAGAAGGAAAAGCAAAGCCCTTGAGGAAATGAAAGAAGAATGATCCCAAGCAAAGATAATAGGGTTAGTCTTAAACAGGAGCAGTGACAAACCTTCTGAGACAGAAGAATTCATCTAAATATATACAGAGACAGGTTAATAGACTGTGTCATGGGAAGAGGACAGTGGTTGCCTGTTTCATTTTCTGCTGCTATTATAGAATACCAAAGACTGAGTAATTTATGAAGAACAGAAGTTGATTTGGATTTTGTGGTTCTAGTGGTTGGAAGTCCAAGAGCATTGCACTAGCATCTGGTGCAGGACTTCTTGCTGTGCTATTCAATGACTAAACAGCAAACAAGAATGTGAGATAGAGAGAGCAATGGGGCCAAACATATCCTTCATCAGGAGCCCACTCACACAATAACTAACCTGCTCCCATGATAATGACATTAATCCTTTCATGAAAGAAAAGTCTAATAATCTCTTAAAGACACCACTTTTAATGTTACTGAAATGGCAATTAAGTTTCCAATATATGACCTTGAAGGGGACACACTGAAACCATAGCAGTGGTCTTTCATAATTGTCTTTATTTACAAGTGTTTACATATTGACCAGCCAACCGTCTATAAGCTTCACAAGAGAAGGCTCTTCTAATCTGCACATTTTGCCCTTAACTTAGTTATCTTCAACCAGGATCTAGCTTGGTCTCCTCAAGGAGCAAGAGTGGGCCTATTAATAACTGAAAACTCTAACATGTGTCCTTGAAGACCTGAGACCTACATCAAACCCCAGATCCTTGAGGGTGTCATTTCAAGGTCCCATGTTCTCAAATTCCTCACGCCTCTACCTGTGTCATTTCCTCTGACTAGAATGTTCTTTCCCACCCTGGATAGGGCCTTCTCTGAGCACAACTTCAATTGCAGGACAACTTTCCTAAGACTCCAAGTCTAGTATTGAGGACAGTATGGATCCTATTCACAGTGATATCAAACAAATAACATTGCATCACCACTGCCTGATGGCTTACTTTATTCTCTAAAAAATGGAAGTAACATGAGGGACAGAGCCTGCTCTCATCATCAGACATCAAGATCCAAGGCAAACAGAGTAAATGTTTCTTGAACGTTGAATAAATACATAGAATTAAGAGAAAAAGAATAATGTACACTTATATACAAACAAATAACATAATCTCAATTAGCTCTTTGTGTTTGGAAAAATGAATTACAAGAAGGACACTGTGTAAAACATAAATGGTTAACTCCAGTGGAGGGAGGGCTAGGGAGCACAGCACAATTTTTCTTCTCTTTTAAAGTTTTCTTCACTTTCCAAATCTTCTACAGTAAGCTGTTAACACTTTTACACACAGCAACAAATAAATAAGTGTAATTTGAAATATGAAATTTCCACTTTGTTCATCTTGAACACCTTCTGCAGACCTGTTTAGCATCTCTCTACCCCCACACACTTCCCTGATTGTGTTCCATTTCACATTGATAGGTGAATTCCACATTGAGAAGGTCCTAGTGGAGAACTTCTCCAGGTCTTTCTTCTGACTCTCTTCGCTCTTACTTTCCTTACTGGCCAAGGTCAGCAAGTCTCCTGGGGTGCCCAGCTTCCAGAACCTGCCGTGGAGTAGACCCCCAAGGATGCTCCAACCCCTCCTTCCTCCAGAAAGGCCTCTTCTTTCTCAAGCTTCACCAGCCCAGACAGTCAAGAGTCTCTATGTGGGGAGCTGGAAAGGCACTGGAGAGCACATTTTTGTGTACACAGTGAGCTTTGCTTTTCCACACATTTTTTCCACATTTACCTAAAGGTGAACAACTGGCATTATCTTTTGCCTACTATATTAAATTGCAAAATTCTATCTGGTTAAACTTTGTAGAGAATATATTCCATCTAGTTACAAAGCAGAGGTTATAATTTGTTGGGAAAGCCACTGAACAGCAAAAGTCCAAGTACCAGAGAAGAAAGTAGGAAATTTTATATATCATCTATACTGGAAGATTTTCCCACAGTATAGACTTACTTTTCAGTCAATAGTACAGTAGAAAGATAAATTTTTAAAAACAACTCATTTATATATTTCCTGTGCCACGAAGGTGATTTGAAATGCTATTTCTAGCCCTCTAAAATTTGTTTTAATGACGTATATGGTTACCAATATGCATCTTTATTTTATAGTTCCACATGTAGTAATGGTAGTTTTATTTGTTTTAAAGACATGATCTTGTCTTTAGTAAGTATTTATATTTTAAACTTTAATTCAAGGGAAAAATAAAATATTTGGCAGCATTGAAAGAAACTGCTTTGTTTAACACATACTCAAATAATACTCAAAAAGAATTGCTCTTGTTTTTAATCCCAGTGACATATTTTGGCAGAGGAACTCTCAACACTAAATAGTTAATCACTGGCCTGGCTGTTCCTGATCTAAGAACATGTGTGAAGGAGACTTTTATTTTCTCCCAACAATTTCTATACTAGGGGGTATTCAGACTGCTAATCTCTATTTCTCAGACCATCTCCCATCCCAAATAATCCTTTCAGAAGCAACATTCTAAGTGAAAAGCCAAAAGAAATTTCCAGGAAAATGAGATAGTTATGAGATCACTTGAGTGCAGCGCAATAAATCCCTATGCTCTGAACTGCAAATTTGATGCCTTCAAAAGAGCCATCAGCAGCTGGAGCATCCTTGTTTAGAATAATGTTTATAAATGATTTTATCTAATTTTAATTGTCATGCATTTACAGCAATCTGTTAGCTTTTAACCAGGTTAGACACACTCACAGCTGGAGAGGACCCTCAAATCACCAGAGAACTAAAAAAAAAAAAAGAGCAAGTCAGAAAAAAAAAAAAATCTGCCATGGCTTCCTTCCCCCTGCTGGTCTCCAACATGTTGTGGGGAGAAGCATCTGCTTGGAGCATGAGCTGCCATCAGGCTCCTCCTGCAGTCTCCCAAAGCAGTCGCCCTCAGTAACTTTGTGGAGCAGCCCTTAGGATCATTTAAGTGATGGGGCTCTTACACCAGCTTTGCCTTCATTAAGTCTCTGCCCTGATATCATCAGTCCCCTGCTGATCATTCCTGAGGACATCTCCTCCATTGCCATGTGGTCACCAGAAAAAGAACACTTGGTACTAAACAAAGCAATTGACCAATCAACAGAAGAATATTTCTCCTTTAAAAACAAAACAACATTTATTTTTTCTGCTACCAACTAATGACCTTTTTGTCTCTGTTAAAATTTAATTCTGCCTTTGTAATGCTACATTTTCCTTCAACTCCATTTTCCTTGACTTCTACTTCTAAAAGTGGACAATACAAGCGTTTTCAAGATGATCCAGGAGAGTTTGAATGTGCCTACATTCCCCTATTCCCAATCCAGCAGAAGGTCTTCTAATACAGATAAAATGGGACCATTCTTGGCATGGTGTCACGTTCAAGAAAGACACAAGTGAAATACATAAAGAAAATAAGAAGCAATTTAAAGACCTCCTGAAGACTTGAAGGGTGGAAAACATGGTTTACTTTTTCATGACATACCTAGAAAAATATCCCAAATATCTCTCTGCTCATCTATTTTCCCCAAATTTTCTCAGCCACTCCACCGTCTCACCTCTGAAATTTACATTTCCATATTTGGTTTGTATGCTCTTTCTAATGTGGAAAAATCTAGTCTTCCTCAGCTACTTCCAAGTCAGTAGCTTTAGATGTCTACCCTGTTCAGCCAAAAGGAGTCATGGCCAGACAGTTGACTGGACATCAAAGGACTCATTCCCCCTAAAAAGCAGAGGGGCAGGAAGTGTAAGTATTTATGCACCAGTAGTGTCCTCCTTGTTACAGACAGTTAAGAGAGGCCCAATTAAACATGTCCTGATTTCTTTCATTTTGCTCCCTCCCACCCTTCCTCTCTTTCTTCCTTTCTTCCTCCTCCCTCTCTCCCTTCCTCCATTTTCCTTTTCTTCCCCCAGCCCTGAGCTCATAAGTCATCAACTGTTACTGCTGAAAGATTCCTTATATATTATCACACAACTCCTCTCAAGACACAAGGAGGCCTTATGTCCAAGGTCTCCAGCCATTCCTTTCTAGCAGAGTAGGGACTAAAGGCCTGGCCCAATCATATGCTTATTCCATTCCTGTTCCTTTAAACCGTGTTGCCTTAAAGAAACAAATGGCAGCAAGACGGATTTGTGTCAATAATGATTTGTAATCTAAGTTTTCAGAAATAACCTGGGATTTGTACACATTCTGCCATTTATCCTAAACCTTCTACAACTATATTACCATATAATGAAAACCAGGTTCAGAACAATGACCCTCAGGTGCTATACTTTTCTGGAATATAAAACAAAAATCCATTTGTGGTTCCTTTAATGTCTCTGCTTCTAAAAAGTGTCTCAGTATTGGTTGAAATATTATAGTTTTCTGCTTGAATTTCTGTAAACTAGAAAAGGCGATTAACCAAATATCCTTTCCATAAGTATCCCAGTTCACTGAGGGTTTATGAGGTAACAATGAGGTAATCAGTTTATGTAACAATTCTCCCTTTTCCACAGCCACTGTCCAGTTTTGCAAAAAAAAAAAAAACACACTTGCCTGACCAATAAGAAGTCAGATTGTCCTTGTCTCTCTGAGTCATTTAGGAAGACAACTCACTTGTGTTAGTTACCAAGTATCCAATAGCTTGTAGTATCAGGACCTCCAGTAAGAGACTGGATCTAACCACAGTAATAGCTCCTTTCATCTCACTCTATACATTCAACTGAGTCTCCACAAGAGCAGAAATCACATGTCCTTATCCAATCAACCTTAATTGTCCACCACCTACAATGTCTAAGTCAGTCCACTTTAGAATCTATCTAGGACTGGAGTAAGTGGTCATTTTGAAATCAAAGCATTAATTTCAGTCATTGATTTCTAATAATAAATTTCAGGAGAATTATTTTTAGAAAAAGAGAAGGATGAGGCCAAGAGTCTGGAAGGGGTAAGCAGGGTCTGTGAATTATTTTTAAATGATTCTTGGTCGCAATTGTTATCTCAGGGCAATGTTCAGGATTTTCTGGAGTGTGACAGGCATTTGGTTCCCATTTCCAAGTGACACATGCTGTCAAGTCCACTGTGGCTGGAATCTCAGGTCATATTGGCAACAGAGAACACGGCGTTCAGTCCTGATAATACAACAGCTCAGGCATAGCAGAATCTTTGGTTAGTTCCAGTGAAGCACTTCTCTTCAAGTTAGTCTGCAGAAAAAGAGGACAGGGTCATACTTGTCCACTCAGAGCATGGGGCACCACTGTCTCTCTCAGTGACTTTTAATTCCTCACCTCTAAAATAGAGATACAGGCTGGGTACGGTGTCTCATGCCTATAATCCCAGCACTTTGGGAGGCTGAGGTGAGAGGACTGCCTGAACCTGCAGGTTCTAGACAAGCCTGGGCAACTTGATGAGACCTCATCTCTACAATAAATCAAAAAATTAGCCAGGTGTGGTGGTGCATGCCTGTAGTTCTAGCTTCTTGGAAAGCTGAGGTGGAAGGATCACCTGAGCCCAACAGGTCAAGGCTGTGGTGGCCGGGAGCATGCCACTGCCCTCTAGCCTGAGTGACAGAGTAAGACTTCAACTCAAATAAGTAAATAAAATAGAGATATAATAAGAATAATTATCACATAGGGTTACTGTGAGACTTAAGTATGACCCCTGATAAGTGCTATATGTGTTAGCAATTATTTCTATTACTATCTGCCCTCAATTATCAGCACTCTCTTTATGTGAGCCCTGAGCAGAGTTTCCACTCCCAAAATTGTAAGAAACAAAAGAAACAAAGTAGGAGGTATCACGCTTCCAGACTTCAAACTTCACTATGAGGCTACAGTAATCAAACTAGTCTGGTATTGCTACACGAACAGGCATATAGACCAATGGAACAGGATAGAGATTCTGGAAGCAAAGTCTCAATTTCTCAACCAACTCATCTTTGACAAAGCCTCCAACAACAACCACTGGGGAGAGGAGAACCTATTCAGTTTATGGTGCTGATCATATACAGATGATTGAAACAGGAGCCCTATCCATCACCATACACAAAAATTAACTCTAAATGAATCCAAGACCTAAACATAAAACCTCAAACTATAAGAATCTTAAAAATGCAAGAGACACCCTTATGAATTGGAACTGGCAACCAATTCCTGATCAAAACCTCAAGTGCCCATACCATAAGAAATCAGATAGACAAGTGGGAACTCATCAAACTGATGAGCTTCTGTAAAGCAAAAGAAACCATCACAGAATAGGAAAATATACTTGCCAACTGTATATCTGACAAAGACCTAACATCTAGGATCTACACGGAACTTAAACACACCAAAAAGAAAAAAACAAACAGCCCTATTAAAAAGTGGGCAAAAGACATGAATAGACACTTCTCAAAAGAAGATATACAAGCAGCCAACAGACACATGAAAACTTGCTCAGCCTCACTAACCATCAGAGAAATGCAGATCAAAACCACATTGAGATATCACCTAACCCCAGTAAGAATGGCCATCATTAATGAAACAAACAGCAACAGATGCTGGCGAGAATGCGGAGAAAAAGGGTCACTTCTACACTGCTGATGGGAATGCAAACTAGTGCAACCTCTTTAGAAGACAGTGTGATGATTCCTGAAACAACTAGAAATTGACATTCCATATGACCCAGCAATCCCCCTATTGGTAATATACCTGGAGGAACCCAAATCATTCTACAAAAAAGATACGTGCACATGCACGTTTGTTGCAGCTCTATTCACAACAGCAAAAATATGGAACCAACCGTGCTGCTCATCGAAGCTGGACTGGACAACAAAATGTGGTACATACATACAATGGAATGTTATGCAGCCATAAAGAAGGACAAACATATGGACTTCGCAGCAACTTGGATGGCTTTAGGATCTGTCATACTCAGTAACTTATCACAGAAACAAAGAACAGAGTACCATATGTTCTCACTCATAAGTGGACCTTGAACCATTACCATAATACTGTAAGAGAGGGATCGGCAGTAGTGGGAAACTGCCAGGGATGGGGGTGTGGGATTGGCAATTGAGGGAAACTGCCAGGGGAGGAAAGAGCACACCTCATCAACAAGGGTAACTGCATAATGAACATTTGTATGCCTAACCCGGAATTGTACCCAACATTTTTAAAATAAAAAAAATTGTGAGAAGCTTAAAGAAAGTTTCAGTTGAATTAAGTCTTCCTTTCTTTCTCTCTTTCTCTCCTCTCTCTCTCTCTCTTTCTCTTCCTCCTGTTTTTCTCTCTCCCTTCTTCCCTTCCCTTCTCTTTATTTTTCTTCATTTTAATGGATTTATGTGAAATAACATCCAATTTTGTCAATGTTTTGATTGCTTAAAGACCCACACCTATGATTGTCCTACCTGCACTTTCAATGTCAACTTTCTGGGCAGAGGCTAATAATGTCTTGAAGCTTCCAGGGCACCACTGCCTTTTCAGATCATGTTGAAACCCAATGCAAGAGAAAGGTCAAAAGCAAAAAACCAAGGTCTGAGAAATGTGGCTTATGTGGTCAGTGAAATGCCACGAGATCTAGAGCACAGACAAATCCTTAGCTCCTCACGTGAAATACTTGAGATCAACAACAGACTGATGAAAGCAGTATCTAATCTGGTGTGAAAATTGTCAAGATCAAAATAGAGTCACTGATATTTGAGAAAAAACCTAACAAATAGAGCCAGAGAAGGTCATGAAGAGGGAATTTTCATACTTGTATGCCTAATAGTAACAAAAGACTACAAAAACCACAACTTTACACAAAGCTATCACAATCTTACAAAAAAATATTTCTAGCCGGGCTCGGTGGCTCAGCCTGCAATCCCACGCCTTTGGAGGCTGAGGTGAGCGGATTGCCTGAGCCTATGGGTTCGAGACCCGCCTGGGCAACTTGGTGAGACCTCATCTCTACAATAAATAAAAAAATTATCCAGGTGTGGTAGCGCCTAACTGTAATTCCGGATACTCGGAAGGCTGAGGTGGAAGGATCGCCAGGGCCCAGAGGTCAAGGCTGCAGTGGCCGGGAGCGGCCACTGCACTCCAGTCTGGGCGACAGAGTGAGACTCCAACTCAAAAAAAAAAAAAAAACTTCTACAAAGATATCTGCCCAGCAACTGCCTGTCCAACATCAGACTGGTTTCATCTTTATTATTGATCTTTGTCTACAAAGAAAGTTATTTCCAAAAAAATTATATAATCCTCTTAATTTTCTTTCCTTTAGAACCATTGTTTTCATTTACTTTTCTGAATACACACATTATTTACTATGATAAGTGTATTCTCATTACAATATTCTATTCCTAAATAAACATCTTTCTTTTAGAGAGTTTCTTTCTGTTAGTCATTTAGATTGACACAAGCCAGATAAAATTTAACTTGCCAAACTACCACAGAGAGCTAAAAGGTTCCCTTCCAATTGTCTCAGGATAATACTGCTTCTACTAATGCCCATGAGTGTGTGCCACCATCAGAAAGTATCAGTTCTCTTAAGGCCCCTTCCACGGCTGGCTCCCTGCCATGACAATTTGGATTTGCAATGCCATTTTAAATTCTAAGTTAAGGGGTAGTCTTTAACTCTCTCCTGGAGGACATTCCCAAATCTGGTCTCTCTGTTTTATATATGTATACATATAGGGTTGGAGTGAGTCACTGGGATCTCAACTTACTGACAACGTATGGTTCACATATGACTAATATTACCACCACTGTAAATGAGTACTACTATTACTTTAAGAAAAGCATGGCTCTAGGCACGTGGAACATACAAAATGGGAGAAGATATGGTTTTAACCCAAAGTGTATAATAATCCAGGTAAAATCTCCTCTTTTTTCTTTGTTTTTCCTCTTTCTTCTCTATCTCTCTCTGTTTCTAGACACACACACACACACACACACACACACACACACACACACACACACAGCTGGCTGTGTGTTAAAAAACAAAAGGTAAATAAAAATTTAAAATAATAGAAAGGCAGATAGAAAAAGCCCTGGAAAATAGTGCCATAAGTGAAAGTTTGTAAATTTTTCTCCAAAAAGCTGAACAAAATAATCCATAAGATAGGGTAAAAAATAGTGAGAAGATTCTTCGGGCCATGCATGGCCACTGCCCCTACCTTTAACTTCAATAAGCAGGTAAGTGACAGAGGAAGAGAGAAAATAACTTACCAAATATGCTTTCTCACCCTCCATGCTTGTCCTCAGAAAAATATCTAAAAACTGTCTGTTAAGTCAAAAAATCTCAGCAGGGTCTCCAAAATGTTAGGTCAGACCTGCTGAGGGATTTGTGATCCAATGTAGCATGAAAGATGCAAAGAATTGTGCAGAAATTTTATTGGAAAACATAGTTTATTTAAAAAGTAAATTGAAGAGAGAGAAAGAAAGAAGATTTACCTCCCCAGGGTAGGGGAGGGGGCCAAAGCTAGGAAACATGGCAGCCATAGCCCAAAAAGCCACGTAGACACACCAGAGTTTAGCAAAGCAGTGGCGAATGGCTGCTTGAAGTTGGATATTTTTAAACCTTCCCTTTGATGGGAACCGGTTATTAAGGGAATTGGGTGGTGGTCTTTTTCACAACATAATGAAGGGCAGGTGAGCACAGGTACTGACTGATGTCAGGTGATGGGCAGCAGGAAGGTGGGTTCATTAGTCACATGACTGTTGCCATATTGAGGGGTCTGGGTCACAGAAGTCATGAGGGTCTGATTAGGTTAACTTGTTTCTTATGCAAATACTTGGAATAGAAAAGCTAATGAGTACAAAACAGGCTAGGGAGGGGGTTGTAAAACCATTATTAATAGCTAACTCTGAGAGGTTCTGTCCTTGGCTAGTGATTAGAAGGTCAACATATGACTGAAATCGGTAATGTTAAAATGGCTGCTCATTGGGTATGTTGAGTCCCTCCTTTGTCCTTTCACTGCCCATAAAAACAAAATAAAAAAGAAGCAAGATGAATCATTGTACAGATTGAGAAATCAAAAGGAAGGCATGGATTGAATTGTCAACATTCATGAGATGAACAAAAATATTTAAATGGGGGAGAGGAGACATATGCAATAATAGTCTACAATGATAACACCAAATAGAGAGAAAGAACAAAGTATATAAATGAAATAATGCAATCTTGGTGAAATATTATCTCAGGAAAGAAAAAGAAATGTTTCGACAATAATGCTTCACATTCTTAAGGAGACTGAAGAAACATAAACTTCATAATTCAGATGTGAAAGGAAATAATACAATAGAAACAAAATGGAATTAAAACAGAACTGCAGCAGCAAAAAGCTGAATAAGTACTGCAGAAAGAAAAAAAAGGAAGAAAAATAAACACCCCCCCAAATCAAATTGATACTGGCTGTAAAAAAATTACCCACAATTTTTTAAAAGGAAAAATTTAAAGCACTCAGAAGAAGATAATCTACATAGGAAACCCAAAGAAGGGCCCTGCAGAAAGAACAGACTAGCCAATATACACACAATGTTCAAACTTACAATGGAAAAAAATTTTTCTGCCATGGCTTGAAATGTCTCCCCTCCAAAATTCAGGCGTTAAAACTTAATGGCCAACATGATAGGATTAAGAGGCAGGGCTTTCAGGAGGTGATCAAGCCCTGAGGGATCCATCCTTGTGAATGGGATTAAGGTTCTTATTTTAAAAGCAAGCAGCTTTTGGCCTTTCTGTCCTTCCATGTGAGCACTCAGTGTTCCTCCCTCCGGAGGATACAGCACAGAGTGGCATCTGGGAAGCAAGAGCATCCCTTACCAGACAACCAAGACTGCTGGCACCCAGCTCTTGGATTTCCCAGCCTGCAGAACTGTTAGAAATAAATGTTTATTCTTTATCAAATATCCAGTCTCAGGCATTCTGTTACAGAAACACAAAATGAACTAAGACAGTTCCTGAACTGAAATAAATTGGGGATAAAAGCTTAAATGGATCAACGTGCACACTTGACATCTATAAACATTGAGAAGAATACCTTCATTATTGAATAAATTATTGAGTTTCAAAACCAGCCATAGATTTCTTCAAACAAATGTCATGTCAAAAAACATAAAGAAATTCTACTAAATTCAGGAAAAATAAAGAGATGTATAATCCAAGAATGTTCCCCAACTTGGTTTTCACTTTTTATACAAAAACAGAAAGTCCCAAATATGCAGAGATTCAGAAGACATAGTCATACACATCTTTCTTAAAAATATCATAAGGACATAACCCTGCTGATCAAGATGAAAATCAAAATAAATTGCAAAAGGGCAAAATTTTCTGTGAAAGGACTAGGAAGACTTCTGAACATCAGCAGAAAATTTCATCTAAATAGCTATTTTTGTTATGCTTATATAGCGGAATATAAATATTTTAATTCTTGACTAAAAGAACATTTGATTACAGTCTTATAATATTATGTTATAGTTTATTATAGTGTTTTTGTTTTATTACAGTATTTATTATAGTATTATAGTTTTATTATATTCATTATAAGTATTTATTATTTTAATTATAATGAACCATAATAAAATCTCTTGCATCTGCCAATAAATGACAGAGAGAGGAAAGGTATTCTGTGAGTCACAGAAAGTGAACTAGTGTACCTGGTCCTAACAGTGGAAGTGAGGACCGGTTGGAGGCCCAAACTTCACCTGCACATACATTACTTATGTACCTGATCCTGACTTGTACTACACATCTTTATAATAAAGTAAAAAGGAAAGAATGAAAGAGAACTAGTTTCCTCATCTCTCATGGGACAGGACAGGTCAATAGTCACAATAATTTCAAAAGCTAATAAATATGGCTTCAGCATTTTAGCTAAATATTCAAATGAATTACAAGAACAACAAAACATTTGACTATGTGCTCCAAACTGCTGGGAGGGAAAAAATACTGAAAAATAAAGTACATCTCAATGTTAAAGGGAACATGGTCAACAAGACAAGCAAGTACATAGTGTTGTCTTGGGAGTTTTCTGATGAAAGATGGTGGGATCCCTGGAAGAGAGGGTGGGAAAGCAGCATCTGTACTATTGTCTTGGCTCCTTTGTGTTGGAAGACCCGAGGCTGGGTAATTTATAAAGAAAGGGGGTTTATCTGACTCACAGTTCTGTAGGCTGCCCAAGAAACATGGCGCCAGCCTCTGCTGGACTTCTGGTGAGGGCTTCAGGCTGCTTCCACCCATGGAACAAAACAAGGGGATCTAGCGTGTCACACACAAGAGAGGGAGCAAGAGAGAAAGAGAGGGGAGGGGAGGGCCAGTCTCCCTAATAGCCAGATCTCATGCGAAGTAGGAGAACTCACTCATTACTTCAAGGAGGGCACCAAACCATTCACAAGGGATCTGCCTTCATGACCCAAACTCCTGCCAAGTCCCACTTCCAACATCAAGGTTCATGCATCAACCTGTTATTTGCGGGGGTTGAGTATCCAAACTCTATCAACTACCATTATTGAAAGTCATCAAGTGATGTTTTAACAAGTTATAAATCAAGCATTACTCATATGAGTATATTATTTAGGAGCACAGAAGTAAATATAAAAAATAAAAAGTACTAAAGTGATTATATCTGGTGAGTAAGAATGAAGATGGGGTGCAGATAAATTAGACTTTGTAGCTGTTTTAAAGCAAGCTTTTTATCACTGTTGTTATTGTGAATGTATTACTTGTATTTTTTCTTCAACTTAAAGGGGAAAACAGAATATATAAGCATAATTAAAGTTTTAAATTCAAACATTAAAAAAGAAGCTATCATAGTGGTTTGAAACTTTCTGAACTAGAAAACAGGGGAGACGAGGCCAGTGAGACACTGCACAGCTTGTATAATTAAGGCAAGAGGATATGATGTAAATACACAAATAAAACAATAGGATAAAATAAAAAGTCTAGAAGTCAACCCAAATACCAGTGATATCATAGCATATTAAAAGATAAAGGTGATATCTACAAAGCACTGCTGAAAGAAATCAAAGATGACACAAACAAATGGAAAAACATTACATGGTCATAGATTGAAATAATCAATATCATTAAAAGTTTCATAATGCCCAAAGCAATCTACATAAAAACGCAATCCCTATCAAACTACACCACCATTTTTCACAGAACTGGAAAAAACAACTCTTAAATTCATATGGAAGCAAAAAAGAACACTAATGGCTGAATCCTGAGCAAAATGAATAAAGCTGGAGGCATCACATAACCCAACCTCAAACATTACTACAAGGCTACAATAACCAAAAAAGCAGGCGACTGGCACAAAAATAGACACACATAGATCAATGGAATGGAATAGAAAACCTACAAAAATAAATAATGGAGAAAGGACACCCTATTCAATAAATAGTGCGAAGAAAGTCAATTAACCATATGCAAAAGAATGAAGGTGGACCACTTTCTCTCACCATATTAACTCAAGAAATTAACTCAATACAGATTAAAGACATAAATGTAAGATCCCAAACTTTAAAAATCCTAGAAGAAAACATTCTTCTGGACATTGGCCCAGGAAAGGAATTTATAACAAGTCCTTATTTTCAGAAATAAAAATTGGCAAGTGGGTTTAATTTAACAAAAACACTTCTTAAAAAAATGGAAAGACGAAAGACAAAGGTTCAAACTTTCAGTATAAAAGTGGAGAAAAGACAGCCAACAATTCACAAAAGTGATCCTTAAATACAAAAAACAATGTTAAAACCCACTTATAATTAGAGAAATTCAGCCGGGCTCAGTGGCTCAGCCTGTAATCCCATGCCTTTGGGAGGCTGAGGTGAGTGGATTGCCTAAGCCCGCGGGTTCGAGACCCGCCTGGGCAGCGAGACCTCATCTCTACAATAAATCAAAAAATCAGCTGGGTGTGGTAGCGCATGCCTGTAATTCCGGCTACTTGGAAGTCTGAAGCGGAAAGATTGCCGGAGCCCGGAAGGCAAGGATGCGGTGGCCGGAAGTGGCCACTGCACTCCAGTCTGGGCGACCGAGTGAGACTCCAACTCAAAAAAAAAAAAAAAAAAAATTAGAGAAATTCAAATTTTAATAAACACAGATATAATGAGAGAATAGATTCTCACCTATTAGATAGACAGAACAAAACATATGAGAAGACATGATGTTGGCAAAGTTGTCAGGAAACGGCCATGCTCAGACATTGCTGATGGGAATGCAAACTGGTATAAACTTCTGGGGAAACTCTGGCATTGCCTAGCAAAATTACATCGAATTACACTTTGGACCCTGCTGGATGGTATGGCAGTTGACCAAATTACATTTTTTTTTTTTTATTGAGAGGACCGAAAAACTCCCAGAGGGGAGGAGACCCAAGGGGATGCAGCAAATTACATTTTGACAGCAATTCCACTTCTAGGAAATTACAATAGCCCCACACCCCACTCCCATCCCTATGCCAATTATCTGCAGTGGATGTCTGAAAACATGAATAGTAACAAACCCCATATATATTATTTTTTATACATACTTGCCTATGATTAAGTTTAATTTTAAATCAGTCAGATTGAGATTAAAAACAAAAAATAATAATAAAATAGGACAGTCATAACAATATACTGTCCACCATTTCACAAACTGAGAATTTATTCTTATTGTAGATTTTAGTAACTTCAGCATAAGACCTTTTATCATTTCTTACAAAATCAAGAACTTTCATATTTTCATGTAAAGACAGTACTCTGTGGTATATCCGAATTAACACCATCACTCCTCTTGCACTTTGGGGTCCCTTATTAAGAAGAATAAAGGAGATATGAACATAAGCGCTACCATACAGTGACAGTCAATCTGTTCTCTAAGGCAGCTTGTGCTGGAATAGACAGTGTATGTGTTGGACAAACAGAGGATTCACATCCCGGGCAGACTGCAAAGCAGTTAGCAGCTCTTGGATGTTATGCTCACCTCTGCTTCTGACCTTGAGTATAAAGGCAGCCTGATTTGCAAAGAGGGTCATATTAGAGTCCCAAAATCTCATCCCCTGCTATGCCAGGCAAGCCTTTGACTTCCACTCAGTTAGAATCACTGTGCTGCCTGAACCCACTTGCCTACCTCCTCCCAGGTACATCAAGAGAACAGGGGAGTGGTTATTTTTTCATGGGCGTGAACAGTGTCTGTCCAGGGATAGGGCAAGATTTCATCATGCTGCTCAGAACGGTTCAAAATTTAAAACTTAGGAATTGTGTATTTCAGAAATTTTTCATATTTTTTGATCACCGTTGACCACAAGTAGCTGAAGCTATGGAAAGTGAATCCGCGGATAAGAAAGGACTACTATATAGAAAAGACATGACAGCTAAATGCAACATGAGGTCCCAGGCCGGGTGTCAGCAGAAACGGGTACTGAGGAAACTGGTGAAGTACAATAAATTAGTTAACAGTCTATAAATTAGTTAACAGTACTGTAACAATGTTAGTTTCCTAATGATAACAATTGCACAATGATTACATAATTTGTGGAATGTAGGTGAAGGTTATATGGAAACTCTTAGTACTATTTTTATGACTTTCTTATAAGTCTAAATTTATCCCTTTCTCCAAAAAGAGTTTATAGGAAATTTAAAAAATTATACTGTGGAAAAAGCAAAAGTGCATTTATTTTCAACTTCGTAATAATAGCCAATCTTTTACTATTACCTTCAATGAAAATTCAATGTGAAGGTGATGGGCTTCAGGGCAGGAAGGACAGAATCTCACACACACACACACACACACACACACACACACACACACACACACACATCTCTGCTAAGAAATACAAGAAGTCTCCTACATATGAACAAGTTTCATTCTAAGAGCACAAGTCCAACAAAGTTAGTCTAGGTATCCAACTGACCCAGTTGGCTATATAGTATGGTACTGTAATTGATTGATAATACTTTTCACACAGATAATACATAAAAACAAACAAACAAAACATTTTCAGTCTTACAGTACACCTGACAATGTACGCCGGACACATGAACTAACTTACATGATTGGACATGTGAATGCACATTCGCATCTTTGAAAATTCTTGCAACTTGAAGATTTACGTGTAGGGGACTTACTGTAAAAAGAAATGTAAAAGAGCCTACAAGCTTTTGACCTATGCACAGCATAGCTCTAAAAACATGAATGGTATAACTAACAAATTTAGGGTACAGAAAAGAAGAGACAAAATTACTTACATGTGGATATGGCTGGTTTTATTTCTCTTGATTAAAGTGAATACATTTATGCTGTCAAGAAATACAACTTTCATTTTAACCATTGACATCCATGAATGTTAGATCTTTCTATTGTGTTTTCATCTCATTTTGTGCCTCAAGGAAATTAGAACCGCAAATGCCCTCCACCCAGAATATTCCCATCACCATCACCACCACCATCTTCAAGCCTAAGTAAATAATCATTGCTTTATAAAACCTGACTTCTCTATGAACAATTGTCATACAAACTGAGAAAATAGAGTGAGACAGATCTCACAAAGAGTAATGACAAGTGCAGTTGGCATTAATTATTGTGAACTAAGTTTTGTTTTCCAGAAAAAAATCACAATGATGAAATACTTCCATTGAATTAGCTATTGACACAGGGATTGACCTGAATTCCAAATTATTTGTTTTCTGTCATCTTAATATAAAAAGTTTCAAACAAAAAAATAAAATTTTATGGTGTATAACACTTGAATTGTAACATTAACATTTTGCTATACTTGCTTAGCATTTATCTATTCATTTATGCTACTTCTATCCATCCATCAGTCCATCTTCTTTTTGATGCATGTCCAGGAAAATGATGGGCATTCATATACTTTTTCTAAACATCAAGCGTTCATGTCATCACCTAGTAAATTTCAAGTCAACCATCCTGCTTTCTGGGTCTTCCTGACTGCAAAGCAGTTAGCAGCTCTTGGATGTTATGCTCACCTCTGCTTCTGACCTTGAGTATAAAGGTATAAAGGCAGCCTGATCTGCAAAGAGGGTCATATTAGAGTCCCAAAATCTCATCCCCTGCTATGCCAGGCAAGCCTTTGACTTCCATTCAGTTAGAATCACTGTGCTGCCTTAACCCACTTGCCTACCTATTCCCAGGTACATCGAGAGAACAGGGGAGTGGTTATTTTTTCAAGGGCGTGAACAGTGTCTGTCCATGGAACATGCTGAAGATGAAATTAAATATTAACAGTACATCATGGTTAGGTAAGAGCACTTATTCCATAAGAGTCTATTCAGTTTTTCTTACATCTGCATATCTTTTCCTGAGGAGCATCCCATAGCTGACATATTTTTGAAGAAATCAGTGACTCTAAAAATACTGAGTGCTGCTGGTCTAACAAAGCCTTCCCTCCTTCCAACCAGTGTGCTTTAGAAATCTCAGATTGTGCTTTCTCTTTTACCTGCCACATCCCATCATTGACTTATATTTAGCATACTTTAACCAAAACCCCAATTTATCTTCCCCACATTACACTGTAGATCATTTTGGTTTATTTGTCTATGCTGGTGATTCATAAGTAACTTTGCCCATTAAGTGGACTTGGATGCATCATTGACCAGAGAGAGAGAGAGAGAGAGAGAGAGAGAGAGAGAGAGAGAGAGAGAACAGACAGTGAAAAGTCAATTGTTGATGAAATTTATGACAATCCTCAGAGTGTAAACAAAAGAAAGACGGCTCAGACATCGTGACTCTTACCTTAGCCCTATGAGTCATTATTTGGAAGACTCTGCTGAGTTACATCTTCCAGTTATCCATCTGTGCAGAAAAATCCCCCTGGAATTAATAGGTACAGGAAAGCATCTTGGATCCATCCAGCCCCTACGGCTTCAATTATTGTGATCCTTGATTCTAGACCATTCCTTCCACACTGCCTGAGCCCACCTACAGGATCCAGCACAAACTGTGCCCAGAGCATGGGATCAGTGAGGCCATATTTGACTGGAACATTCACCCAAGGGACAGTTTGGAATTTCATTAAATGGCAAAAATGTTCACTTTCTTGAGGACCAATGTTTGGGGAAAAGCAAGACCCTAAAACATTGAATTCACATATACTTTCCCAGTTAAAATGACCATCTGGCTTAAAGTTAATAAAGCCATATTTTTTAATTCTGCTATTTCAGACCAGAATCCCCTGCTTTTAGAGAGAATATCACATTCAGACAGAGGACTCTTTTTAAGACCTCAATTTATTCACACCTCAGTTCTACTACTGACAGACTACATCATTTTTAGCAATCCAAGTCTCCTCATCTGTAAAAGGCAATTTAGGGGTATTTGTCTGCAGCTGGTATACTGGGTGGATACCAACTGTGACCCAGCAGACTGTGAACCCACTCCTGGGCTCACAGGGAAACATAACTATAACTAATTATGAAATCTGTCCTGCACCGGGTAGTCTAAAGAACTTCTAACTCCAAACTTTCTGAAAAAACTCAGTCCCATAGAATACTCATTATGATTTATGATAATGACACTGTCTGTTGAGTAACCCCTGACTCCCAGTATTTCTGTGCTTTGTGCTCACAACAATTCTGCGAATTATGTACTGTATTATTATTCCCTATCATTGAAACTCAGAAAGGTTTTACAGCTACAACTACCTGAATGGTAACCCAGCTGAGTCCAACCCTGAAAGCAGCATCTTGATTGGAATACTGTTCCCAAACAAAAAAAGAGAATCCATGTCTCTCAGGTGGTGGGGTGGATGGAGGAGGAGGTGACCTTGATGAGAAGTCCCTCCACCAGGCTCATCGGATCTGTTCTTGGCTCTCTGCTGCTCTCTAGTGGCCTGAAGCCACACTTGTTCCTGGACTGGTGCGTGTCCCCATTGTATGTCCAGCGACAGTTGACCAGATAAAAACAGCTATTATTTAAGTACACACACACTAAAATAAAAGACATTAAAAAATTTATCCTGATTCCCTTATTAATATTAAGTATTGCTTTTGTATTTTTGTTGTTTTAGAAAAAGCAATTGTTTGAGGAGCTGGAGTTGTCTCTTTTCCTTCCATTAGACTTAATATGAAACATTCAGATGTCGAAAAACCTTTTGCCATCGTCACTCTCTATTTCCTATTAATCTAGACTTCAAATATCACCTCAGTCTATCACTTCTCTCTGTCTCTCTCTGCCCACTCACGCGCTGATTTGCATACCTAAAATTTCTGCATTTGCTTTTTCCACAGTGGTACTAGACTATGTCCAATAGTGCTACATAATCTCCCTATTCTGATTTAAATAAAAAGGAACACAGCAGTTATTGATAATAATGACTCTCTTTGATTGCTTCCAAAGAGTCCAAAAATTCTGCAGCATGAAAGAAAATAAAAGGGAGAACAGCATGGTGAACTGTAGAAAATGACAAGAGGTATTACACTGATGGATGGGTATTGAAAAAGATGAGAACTGTCAGCCCTGTTCAAAGATAGATGATAAGAAAATTTATCATCTATAATTTACGTCTCACACCTGGCTGTTTCATGGCTTACCCAACTAATAAGTAATAGGCTCTTTAATGGTAAATAGCAAGCCATTGTTACAATCCTTAAATAAATATATTTCAGTGTTTATGAAAAACCTTTGAATATTCATTACAGCCTCATTAAAAGTCCCTTACTTACCCCCACACTCCCCAAAGATGTTGCTTCTTTCCTCTGAAGCATTGACATTTCATGTACTTTATTAATACCTCTCGTCAGAGTTCTTTGAGTTAACTTTTTCTTTTCACCATCTCCCTGGAAACAACAATGCTGCCTCAGTGTAGAACAAGAGAAAGGAAACAAAGAAAATGAAGTTCCCCAACTTTTCTGTGAAGGAAAGACGTGAATATGGAAGGAGGATTAAAATTCACTAATGTTCAGGGTATGGAAGAAAGGATTGTTGCTCTTTAGCAGCCAGGGCAGTTGAAGAAAAAAATTGCTTTAGAAACATGACGTATCAGAAAACTAGCAGAAACACTGATCCAGAAAACCTGACACACAGGTGACAGGTGTGATTTTAAAAGTTCTAGAATTTTCCAGAGTCCAAATAAAATCTATCTCCTAGTTACTTGCTAGTGCCGAAAGTATATGAGAACACAGTTAAGCCTCTTATAACTCATTACCCTTTATGATAAACATCTCTCAAGCACTCCTTTGATAGTATTTAAAACCGCAAACTAAATTAAGCAACTTACCTAAAACCATTGACCCAATTCAGTACTACATAAGTCATAATCGATATCTTGGACTCTCACTCTCTGAGATCAGTTCTCTTAGGAAATAGACTCTGAAGCAAAGATTACATTCAGAAAGATTATTGACGGGTACGTTGGAATAAACCTGTGGGTGTGGTGGGGAAGGGGCAGCAGAGAATGTCCCTCCTGGGGTGGAGAGAGAAGTTGCACAGTCATGCAGGTTTGACAGTTGCACAGTCATGCAGGTTTGACAGTGGCCTGGAGCTGATATGGTACTCCAGTTGTCATCAGTTGGGGCAACATAACTGGGCCTTTGTATCCTGTCATCAAAGACACTGGATAAAGGCTACACCTGGGTGGGACGTGACCTTGGGCAAGTCAGCTTTGTTCTAAAAGGGAACAGCTGTGAGCTGTCACAGTTAACACACTCGGTGGCTGAGGTGAGAAGTATCCCCTCCTAAAGGCAGCATCAGCTAGGCTTGCCATTCAGTTCAGTGTCCTCCCCCCTTGTGTCAGAAGGCAAAAGGAACCCAGGTACCAGCCCTTGACTAAAAGGTCTGTAGTTGCCAGTATTGGCATTCTATTGTCTGAAGTGTAAAGGCACAAAGGCGGATTTTCCAACCAAAGTCACACAGTCTACTAGGAAACCTTCCTCCTTGCTCTACTGGAATCCGGTGTGATTTTGGAAAAGACCTTGGGGATCTAGGACTAGATCCAGGATTAGAGGAGGTCATCCAGTCCTCTCCTGGGTCTCCAAACAGTACACGAAAATCTAGCCCTCCTTAGTGGATGGCCTTGGCCTATCATTAAATCCCATGCATTGTCCATTGATCTAATACCCTAGAGAAGGTATTTTCAAGAAACCTGGAGTTTGCAATTACAGAAAGCTGCTTGATCTTCTGTGACCACTCCGCCACCATCAGTCTTCCCTGAACTCAACATCCTAGAACACAGAGTAAGAATGAAGATTCACACTTCTTGTGGCCTTAAGTCTTAAGTGTTCTAGAAAATTCAGACAACTCTGAAGATTAAGTGCCTCTCATAGGACATAGTGCCGATATTCTACAGATTTAGCTAAATGATTATACCTCTCATGGGTTAATCTTCTACCTTGGGCTAGAGGGCTTGTCCATCTGCTCTTGAAGCAGAAGGATAGGGAGCCCAGGTTCTATTATTAGTGGGTTTACACAGGTTTTTTTAATTCTTTAACCAACTTATCTCTCTGACTGCTTCACACAAGGCAACTCTCAGAAACATTAGCATTTATTTTCCATCTCATCTCTTAACCACTCTGAATTCTATAATGCTTATCATTTCATCAGAAACTCCCAGTCAAATTGTCTGCCAGAAATTGTATTCATGATTGCCTCCAAGAAACTTCTCTCCACATATGAGTAATAAACCAACAGACAAACTTTGCAGTTTTGTGTGTGTATATATAAAAATGGGAAATTTGTGAGCCAGTTAATAGGATTATAATAGACCATGTCTTGCTTTGTGTGGGTGAATTTGCTAAAGTTTTGTCCCATCACTTTGACCCTCAGCTATATATTTTTTTATTCAGAAAACACAGAAACAGCTTTCTCTAACCTTCAGAAACGTGTACAGAAGGAACTCTGGTTATATCTCTCACTCTACTGTAATGAATCTGTATTTAAAGTCTAGGAATCAAATTTATTTAAACCTCATCAGTGGCAAGAGAAAACAACGCTTTTTCCCATTAACCACCCTATGCCCCAAATCAGACCCACTGTGTTTTAGTCAGCAACCTGTAGAAAAAGTCAGAACAATTTACTTCTTGGTTCAAGTTCAGGCTTTGCTAAGAGAGACAGAAAATCATTACCAGTTTTAAACTGCTCAATTACTTATAGAAAATGATTCGAAGCCCTCAACCCTGGTCCTATGGTCAGCTGGCCACAGTCCCCAAATCACTTCTACAATTTACACTTTGCTGGCAGAGAATATTAAACCATCAAAATAAGCCTTATGCCCTGCCAAAGTAGAAGTCAATGTAGAAGCTTGGAATTCAGTGTGACTGTGGAAAAAACTTTGGGTATTGAGGGGGCAAGCAAGAGGGGCTTGACATTAATGTTCCCTCTCCAGTAGAAACTTTATCTTCTATAGAATGGAGTGTTACACATGAAAGTATCCCACAGAGGCCATTGTGACATTTTTAAAGCAAGCAATGGATTCTGGAAAATGAATCTTTTCTGCCCTTATTTGGCACAGAAACATTTTGGTTTTCCACAAGTGTAACCTCTTGGAAACACCGGTCTTCGTATTCCCACACATAACCCATTTCTGCTTTCCAATGACAGCATAGTTGCAATGTAGATTCTCTCTATGTCCACCTTATTCTTCGCCTCTTTTGGGGAGCCCTTCCTCACTGCCAAGCTCACTGTGATCTTTTCCTTCCTCTGATTTCCTAAAGAGATTCAGTATTTAGCAGAGAAGTTGCCACTTGGGTGTAACCTCCATGCATATGTCATCTTGTCTTCTTGGCACCGATTTCTTCTGTGAGTAGAACTCTGACATTATGGTCATGACCTACTTGTTGTCCCTCTCTGACTCAGCTGTGCCCATCTTGCTCTACTGGTTCTCACTCTGCTTCCCTCCTCTCCATCCGTAGCTTTTCCTTTGTTGACTCTGCTTTCCAGCATTCTTCTGTGTGTCTTGGCTTCTGGCATATTCTATTGCTTTCCATGTTTCATATTCACACTAGCAAAAGTGTGACCCCAACAAAAATAATTTGGTCCCAACAAAGAACTTTAGGCACACCCTTCATGCCAGTCCCCAACCAGACCACCTGGCCCCCTGGTGCACCAATCCTAATTTCAGTTCACCATGGTCAGCGTGCCAGGGTTGTGTGGTGCCAGGAAGGATGACCTATGTGTAAGGAATCACTCAGAGAGGGTGGAGTAAACACCCAGGACCCCTGGAAGACAGGGTCCTCAAAGCCATGTCCACAATTCCTACCCCTCCTTCAACTCTTCAATGTTCCCAACAACATCTATGGAAATAGTTACTTAAAACCGCCTTTTTTTTTAACTTACCTAAAATTCACATTGTGGCAGACAAGTCAGGACCCTTCTCCAAGTTACTGATAAAGCTAAATGTCCGCTAGTTTTTATAAAATTTCTAAAACTAAAGTTCTCACCTCATTCAAAATTTAATTCAAACTGAATGTCTTTCAGATAACTGTCTGGGTTAAATATTTTTGGTTAATCATGTAAACTATAAGTTCAGTGAAGACAAAATATTTTCTACGTTCTTGTATAAATTCTGGAACAAATAGTAAAGTGGATGCCACAACACAGGGGCCAACATGGTAGATGAGTTGAATTAAATTTCATAACAACATTATGAACTCTTAGTGTAGGAAAGAACCATATAAATTGTATGGTTCAATGTTAATTTGGTATCGTGCCTACAAAATGGTCATTCATGCCCAGAAAGGACAACTTTAGTGATGACAAGATCAACTCTTAGTAAAAAACTTTCTGTACATTGAACCAAAACACATCCTTCTGTAACATCTGCTCATTTTTCCTAATTCTAAATAAGGTTCAACAAAGCGAAAATCTAATTTTATTTTCCACATAAAAGTCTGTTAAATATTTAAAGATTGCAATTGAGCATTTCCCGAGTGTGTTTTTCCAGGCTGAATATGCAGAATTAGCTGACTCAGAGATTCTTTTTAGTTTTGTTTTGCTTTGATATAATAATCTTTTATCAATTATAATAGCAATATCAATGGGAAACCCTCAATTATTCCATTCATTTCTCAAGTGACAGAACTTTCAAAGTTTTATTATCCATACCACCCTTCTCTGGATGCATCTGGCAATATTATTTCCTAGAACTAGACACAATTGCCACGTTCAATAAGACTATTTGTAAGTCTGTTATCTCTTAATTAAACAAAATATTTTGAGTGAAGTTGATGCCTGGTTGACCAGGCATCAACATTTTTGCCCTTCCCCTAGTCACTCCACATGACTGAGTCATGATATATCTGCCATATTAATCCAGTCTTCCATTTCTAGTACTTTCATATTCTTGAATGCTACTAACATGATGAGTGGCACTTAATGGCCATTAAAGCAAATATGCTGAATGAGTGGCTCACAGCCAATTCTGACCCTTAGTTCTTTGTAACAGAAAACTCTTGTAATTCTAGGATATGCCATCCTTGGATTTTATTTTTAACTAACTTTTAGTCACATTAATTTCCATTCAATTAGATTTGTTTCATAGTTCTAGTCTCTCAAACTGCCAGGGAGGAGGGTGGGATTGGCAGTTAAGGGAAAATGCCAGGGGAGAGGGGGCACACCTTATCAGCAAGGGTACCTGCATAATGAACATTTGTATACCCAACCCTGAATTGTACCCCACATCTTTAAAATAAAAAAAAAATTTCAAATTGAATCACCCATTAGTCCCTCAAAGTTGTAACTCTTCCTTCTAACATTGCATCAGTCACATATTTGGTAATCATGTCTGATATGTCTTCAGTGATGCTACTGAAATAAAATATTAAACAATGCAGAGCCAACAACAGGGCATTCTGGAGCTCAGTCTCTAAGCAATCACAATTCCTTAATCAAACTCCAGCAAAGCTATTGAACAAGCACACATGTAGCAGAATTACTGTCTAGCCTGTTTTTCTCCTTTTTCCATAAAACAACATGAGATAATTTATTAAACCAAGGTGTTATAGGATATTGCATTAGTCAAGGTTCTCCAGAGAAAGTGAGCCAATAGAAGACTGCATATATGTGTGTGTATAATATGTGTATCATATATATCATATGCATATGTGAGATATATATATACATTATGTGTATGTGAGATATATATGCATGAGGGAGTCTATTATGGGAATCTGTTCATGCAATATGGAGGCTGAGAAGTCCCACAACGTGCCTTCTGCAAGTTAGAGAATAAGGGAAGCCAGAATTAAGTATAATTCAGTCTGAGTCCAAAAATCTGAGAACTGGGAGTGAAGAAGGGTGTGTAGTATGATAAAGGGGTTACTGGTGTAAGTCTCAGAGTCCAAATGCCCAAGAGCCAGGAGCTCCAATGTCATAAGGCAGAAAAAAAGGGATATTTCAGCTCAAGAAGAAAGAGCAAAATTGTTTTTTCTCTGCTTTTTTGTCCTGTTGGGGTCCTCAATAGATTGGAAAACGCCCACCCGCATTGCTGAAGGTGATCTTTTTTACTCAGTCTACCAATTCAAATGCTAATCTCTTCCAGAATCACCCTCACTGACTTATCCAGAAATGTTTTACCAGTTGTCTGCACATCCTTTAGTCCAGTCAAGTTGACACATAAAATCAGCCATTACAGATATGTTGCAGCATACTCTCTATCAAGTTCCTTTAATGCAAGAATTTTCATGGAAGTACAAGGATTGTTTTACCTGGGAGGTTTATTCCATCTCTATAACGCTAAGATAAGCTATGTTCACACGGAACCCTCTATCTTATGGGGTGTGTTTATGAGTGCCATGTCTACAATTTATTGAATGCCTACCAAATGTAAAGAATTCTGCCCAGTGAGGAATGTACAATATCTTATGAAATGATCTTCATTACAACTTTATTTATCAAGTATTTTAATCTCCACTTTAGAGATGAGGAAATCAAAGCTCAGAAATGCTAAGTAATTTTCCCAAGTTCTTTTATGAAATAATATCTGCTGTCATGTGACTTACGTTATCACAAGGACTAGCTATAAAAAAAAAAAATTCAGGGTCCTTTAGTCCAGGCCAAAAAAAAAAAAAATTCAGGGTCCTTTGTTCAAAAAAGCAAGAAAAATTGCTCATTGATGTACTAAAATATAAGGCTTTTTCTTCTCTCCTACCATCTCTCTTTCGAACTACCATAGTATTTTTTATCTGTTATTTAATGTAATCCTAAAGAGAGAAAAATTAATAATTTAAATTATTAGAATGAATTTTACCATTCATCTTGATATCATGCAATGCTGCTTTAAAATGCCCATTCAGTCTATGCCCATACCACCATGAACATACTTGATCTAGTCTGAAATGTCCATTCAATTTGTATGTGAATTGTAGACTAAGTATGTGAATATAAACACATTCAATTTGCATATGAAATCACAGAAATCACAAAGTTCATATTTGGAAATTTTTACATGCATGTACATTTCTTCTAATCAGAATAACTGCACAATTTAACTAGTTTTATTTTACTTCTAGATGTGAAATTGTCTACCTTCAGCTAACTGACAAATAAGGAAGGACTGAAAGAAAAAGGAACCATAAGCTGTCTCTTCCCTTTCCTTTGGTGTCATCACTTTCATCATAAGTAGTTGACTAATAAACATGGGTGAGAGAGGATGTGATAGAGTTCCTTGTTCCTTAGTGTTTTCTAGAACGCCAGTGCCTTCTTTCTGCATTTAAAGCAAGTTCTAGTTCCCGCTGAGTACATGGCCACACTAGGATGCCAATACCTCCGCATACTCAGTAGTCGACATGGCACAATTAACTTATACTTTCTCTGAGTCTTGCTGAACTCCACATATCGTAGGTCCACCCGAACTCTGCATTCATGAGACATCAAAAACACAGGAAGCAAGTGGAGTGGTTAGGAACAGCAGGCAGACATACTTTGCATGTCTCCGCTGCTCACAGAATTCTTCGCTGTCCCATCAGACTCCACTTGGAAAAACACAAGTTCAATGATAAAGTTATCAGAATTTCAAGGAAGCCATAACAGAGCATTAAACCAAACACAGGGCCCTTCTGAGGTGGAGGTCCTGTGTGGTTGCACAGGTCAGAGTCTCATAAAGTTGGCCCCTTAGGTGTCACCACAAATCACTGGATCCCTGCCTGCCTCTGAAGCACCATCTCTTGCTCTTCCTTCCCTCACTCTTCATACCTCCAGACTCACCGAATATTTTTCTTCGTTAAAAAATTTTAAGCAATTCCATGTCTCTGTCTCCTCACATGCGTTGTTCCCTCTGCCCAGAAGGCCTTTCCCTGAAAAGTTCATGTGCTCTTCTGTTACTCATTACCGAGGCATCCCCTCCAATGTCCACTCCTCAAGCTTTCTCGAGGGCCCTTTCCAGTACTCCCCCATCACTCTATCACAGTGCTCTCCTTTATCTTCTTCACACCATATGTCATTATCTGGATGCAGCTCATGGGTATACTTGCTACCTAACTCTTCAGCTAGAATGTTCACTCCAGGAGACCCATGACCTCATCTACCTTGTTCTCTGCTGGGTCCAGTTCCTGAAACCTGGCCAGGCACAGGGTAGGCACTCAGTCCATATTTATGAAGTGCATGCACAAATGACTGAATTCCTATACTTATGCTAGACCACCCCTTGCGGTTCCTTCTCAATAAATATTAACTAAATTATAAATGTGTCGGGAAGAAGGGGGACACACCTCATCAACAAGGGTACCTGCATAATGGCCACTTGCATACCTGACCCTGAATTGTACCCCACATTTTTAAAATAAAAAAAATTATAAACGCGTCTATGATGGTGAATGTAGTGGCTCCCAAGGTTCTTAAAAGGTGAGAATCATACAAAAGAAATAACTATAAGAGTGATGAGATGAATCACTTAAAAACAGTTATCTAGAAATCGCCACACATTTCCCCTCACCCCTACTCATTTCTCTTTTCCTTTTCTTGCAGCAAGGACATAATACTGAGCTGGTAACAGCCCAGCTGTTGCCATGACAACCTACTTTGCGGACACAAACTCTCAGCAGAGTTGAAACTACATGATGGAGAAAGAATTGTTTGGCCAAGGCCTATTGGAAATAATTGCAACAATGACAGGGGAAAGAATTAGCTGAGTAAATTGGTTTTGAACAACTGCATCTTCTTAGGCAGATAAGAAAATGGAAGATAAAGTTGAATCACACCTAAAAATATCTATCTGTACTGGAAAGTCACATAAAGTAAAAAAAAAAATTTCCATGTTGTAAAGAAATAAAGTTAAACATAAGCTGATCTGAAGGAAATAGCACGTTTCCAGACACTTTGGTCATCTCTAATTCAAGCTGAAACTGAACTGGTCTGACTATGTCTGAGTCTTAATATGTTTTTATACAATTGAAGAGTTCTTGAAATATTGTAGGCAATTCAAAATTAAGAATCAAATCCGAATTTAAGTGCACTGACTGGCTTTGTTCTTAAAGAAACTTTGGGAGAAAACTTTCTGCAAAGCAAATGGTTCCCTTCCTAGACATTCCTTCATGCATAGCCTTTATAAGTTTTTATATGATAAATATTTTTAAACTAAATTCCCCCCAGTGGCCAAATTAATATTACTTAACTGGTCAGTTTCAAATGGCATCATCTTTCTGGATCTCAGTTTATCCATACGAAATTGGGAAGATTAACATTTTCTAGCCACCAATCTCACTGCTGAATTGTTCTGCTTTATAAAGCTCTTTGAAAAAAAATAAAGTTCTTTGAGTTCCTTTCTTAAAAAGTACATTCAAACCAATACCCTGATTGTTTCCAAATCAGCTGTCTGTTTCCTTGTACATATTCCACTCTCTCTTGCCTTTCTCCTCTGTCTCTGTCGAGCATAGATTTCATCTGTAGGACTCTCAGAAGGTGGAGAGGTTTTGATTTCCGGATTTAGGAACTCTGTTTTCTTGCTTCAACCTGGGAAATTAAACATGACATCAAAATATTTAAATTAAGAGTAAGTCTTGCAAGGCATCGTTTCCAAATTTTTGAAGACATGATATTATAGAAATTCAATAAGTATATAACCACCGAGCCGGGCTCGGTGGCTCAGCCTGTAATCCCGCACCTTTGGGAGGCTGAGGTGAGTGGATTGCCTGACCCCGCGGGTTCGCGACCCGCCTGGGGAGCGAGACCTCATCTCTACAATAAACCAAAAAATCAGCCGGGCGTGGTAGCGCATGCCTGTAATTCCAGCTACTTGGAAGGCTGAGGCGGAAGGATCGCCGGAGCCCAGCAGGCGAGGCTGCGGTGGCCGGGAGCAGCCACTGCACTCCAGTCTGGGCAACAGAGTGAGACTCCAACTCAAAAAAAAAAAAAAAAAAGTATATAACCACCTAAAGCATCTGTGTTAATAAAGCATATGATTAAAGAAGGAGCAACACACACAAGGTGTATCCAATCAGCAAATTGCTTGTTTCTTTTTGTGCTTCTAGAAAGAGTCAGTGCTTAGCTCAGCAGAGATTACAAAGCACTGTGTATATTTATATTAAGTTGATTTTTATCCAGATTTCTTAAAGATGCTGCAGAATTATTTCCATCTTCAAGGAAAATTTAAAATTATTTGTGTCCATTGCCCTTTTTTTTAGATTGGAAAATATAGTTATTTAGAAAGTAAATGAAAGAGAGAGAGAGAATAAGAGAAAGAGAGAGAGGAGATTCAACTTCCCAAGGTAGAGCACGGGGCCAAAGACAGGAAACATGGCGACACCAGAATCTAGTGAGGCAATGGCCCATCTCTCATTTTTCTAGTGCCTCTTTCCTTCTTATCCTACCATAATAGTTTTGCACCAGTCATTCAGAACGTAAATCCCCAAACTCCACATGGTCCAATCCAATAGCTGTTTGTTTTTAGCAGTGTGCTTGGCAGTGAGGATAAGAGAGAAAGAGTCATGGAGCAACTATCTCAACAGGTTTACAGTCTAGTTGGGAAAAGGATCTGGGCACAGGAAATAATTCATCAATGGTGGGAAAGATATGAAGACAGAGAAACAGGCTGTGGTTCAGAAACTGGAATTTCTGAAATGATGGGGTTGAGGATATTTGAGAGACTTCAAGGTGGCAGAAGAAACTGGATTGGACTTTAGTGGAGGAAAAAAATGTGGTCAGCAGAAAGGCACTGGGAAAAGTATCCTTGATGAGGAGAATCATACAACCGGGACCCAGTTCTATCACCATGCACTCATCTCAGTGTGCTGCTGAATATCCCATGGAATACTCAGTTACTAGCTCCTCATCTCCTCTTTGGTGTAGCCTTCTGATACCCTACCTTCTCCCAGGATCTCCTTCCCCAGTGAATCTCTTACCCTGCCTTGGAATGATCTAAAACAGAGCTTTTGCCAAATCATTTCCATATCCCAAACTCTTCAGTGGCTCCAACATCCAAAAACAATTGAAAAACTCTAGAAAGGTTGTTGATGACCCACTGCAAATGTTTTCTTTCTTTTTTCTTTTCTCTTCTTGCTCTGTCTCACATGGCAGACATAGGAGATGTATTCTATCATTCCCTTCCTCTCTTTCCAAATTCCCAATTGCCTTCTCAAAACTCCAGTCCATTCTCATATCCTCCCCTTCCTCTCTTCTCTCTGCAGTTATAATTTTCCTTCCAGGATTAGACCTCTGTCTTTACCAATGTAATTCCAGATGGTCTTCCAAAACTTTCCAAATTGCCTTTTCTACCCTGTATCCTGATTTGTACAGCCAAAAAAGGCAGAGGACCCCGAATTTTTCTCAGTCAGTGGGTGAGGAAAAGGGTATGAAAACACTTTTAATTTTTCCTGTTGAACATACTATCTCATTGAATACTCTCAAGTGTCTTTTGATGCAGGCTCCATTACCACAGAAAAATACAGGACCTGAGGCCAACCTATGCAGGAAAGCAGGAATTGTAACCCCTGTCTGCTAGGCTTAAAAATTCAAGGTCCCATCCATGACAATACACTGTCTCCTTTTCATGCCTTGATAAAGCAGGGTTTCAAAACATGCTTGAAGAAAAAGTGCTAAACGGTAGTTTGATCTTTCCTAGACTATAGAACAGCACATACACACGATAGTTAAGTGGCTATTTCATCAAGTCAGTGGGTCTGTCAGACAAGCAGAGAGGAAGCCCAAGGAGATCTGCCTCTGCAGCTTCCTTAGACAATTTAAACAGCTTTAGAAACTTTTCACTTAAGGAAATTAGAGGCTTAATACTGGCAACGCTGAATGTTTCTCGGGAGCTTGTCTTTCTAGAATCTGTAGCAGCTGTGTGCAAATTAATCAGTGATTTGCAGGCTACACAGAGCCGAGATTGGGGAAACAGCTGGGCATATTTATGAACGTTTGTCAGGGATGCGCCAGCGTGTTCGGAGCTACCTTCTTCGTTAAGTGTCAATTTGCTGGCAAGGGAAAGGAGAAAGTGAGACAGATCCTGCCTGTGTCTAGAGGATTAATTAAAGCCTGGCAGAAATCTAAAGCTGAATATCTTTTCTCGTTCTAATTTAGGTGGAGATTTATGTGAGGTCTGAGGAGCCAACAGCATCAGGCCCAGTGCTGATAGGCGGCTCATCTGATAACACATTGGTATTCAGGTTTGAATAGGTGCTACATGGTGCCCTGCAGCAGCGCTGTGACACCGGGCCTGGGGTCTCATTTGAAGTACCAAGGCCCAAGTCAGCCCCATCTCTGCCTGCTCTTCCCAGGGTGACCTCCCCTCTGCTTCCAGCTCCCACCCAAATTTGGAGAAAGGATAAAAGAAAACATACCTGAGATCCCGTGGTGGGTCTTAGTAAAGTTAACGTTTCATGACTCACTTTTAAATCTTTAAATATATATGGAGAAAGCACAGAGGATTAAAAAAATATCAACAGTACACCTACAGAGAAAAGTGAACAGACTCTTCTCCAAAAACTAATTGACAAGCAGCGATAACCTACTTTTGGAGAATGAGGTCCTGTTTTGAGTTCGTTTGCTCCCTTAATTTGACCTATTTGTGTGCCTTTCTCACAAGACCCCGCTATTTTTAGAACCCTTCCCATACATCACTAGGTATCTTGTGGAAGGGGAATCTGCTCACATTTATTGAACACTTTGGGGTAGACCATCTCCTAACATTAGCTTAGAAGCCAAATGTAGGGTCTTGTAAATTTTCTTACACTGTTTCACTGTTGAACTCAAGATTTTGCATGTATCAGTTATTGAACAATCCAATTTTAGGATCCAATGGGAGATTAATAAGTAACTAGCCTAAACCCAGGTGAGCAAACCTAAGACAGAAACAAATGTAGAGTGACTTCTGATGTCTTACCTCTGGAGAAGAAAGGCATTGTGCAGAAAATCTGGGCTTCTGTAGTTCAGGGTGCAAGATGGACCAGAACTCTTCTGCAAGAACAGAAGCTGGGGAAGAGATGATTTAGATAATATCTGAACTAAAGGAAGATTTTTAAAAATGCAATTCTACCACAGACCTGAAAACTGGGTTGCAAGATGAAATATAGGATGTCCAGTCAAATTTGAATGCCAGGAACACAATGAATAACTTTTGAGTATAAATATATCCAAAATCATTTTTCAGTGTACTTCTCAAATAGGTCCCCTTTTGGGATATGCTTAACTAAAAAATAATTCATTTTTTATCTGCCATTCAAATTTGACTGGATATTTTTATGTTTTAGATCTAGCAATCCTATCTATAAAGAAAAATGGGAAATGTTTGACAATTATCCTAAGTATAAGCACAGTAGCTGGCCCCTCTAGGTTCCTGCCCTCAGCCTGGCTCTGTTACACATTTTAGTGCATGTTCTTGCCCATTTCTTCTTTTTTCCTAACCAAAATTTATCTCAGCAGCATATCTAGGCCCCTGGTGCTATGCCTTTCTCTTTTTCAACTTCCTGTCAGAGATATCCTCCAAACTCAGGTTTGTTTTTTGTTTTTTGAGTTGGAGTCTCACTCTGTCACCCAGACTGGAGTGCAGTGGCCGCTCCCAGCCACTGCAGCCTCGACCTGCTGGGCTCCGGTGATCCTTCCACCTCAGCCTTCCGAGTAGCTGGAACTACAGGCACACGCTGCTACCACGCCCGGCTAATTTTTTATTTATTGTAGAGATGAAGTCTCGCCAAGTTGCCCAGGCGCGTCACGAACCCACGGGCTCAGGCAATCCACTAATCTCGGCCTCCCAAAGCTCTGGGATTACAGGCTGAGCCACCGAGCCCACCCCAAACTCAGGTTTCAAATTTGTATTCTACAAAACTTTATCAGCACTTTTGGGGAATTTTATATGTAAAATTGTATTTAAACATGTGGTATATTTGCTAATTTTTAAAATCATACTAAAGTATGTGTGCACATTTTTAAACACGTATCAGTTAGGAAGACATCAGTTGTAATTATCAGACAACCCAACTAAAACAAACAGTGGCTTACTTTCTCACATGACAGTAATTTTGGAGACAGATTGTTGATGGACTTGATTTAGCAGTTCAAAAACATTAAAGTCAACTCCTTTGCGGTTCTCTGCATCTTTCTTTTGTGGCAGCAAGATGGCTGCTGCAGCTTCAGCCTCCAGATTTACATTCCAGCAGGAAGAAAAAGGAGCAGTGTCAGCTGTGTTTGTCTTGTGGGTAGGAAAGCAAAACCTTCTCTTAGACCCACCTGGACAGTACAGGTCACCTGGATACTCCTAGCCACAAAGGAACAAGAAAAGAGATGACAGGATCTCATGATTATGACCCAAGATTCTGGGGTGTTACTACCTGAACTCAACCAAGATCCTCTTTATAGGATAGGAGGTGAAATAAATATTGGTTAGGTAACCAAGTGAGTCTGCCACAATGCTTTGTCTTTAAATAAAATTTTGTCTTCCCTCTGTTGGAGATATTTGTTCCCCTGGCAATTGAGGATGTCATCAGAAATTAAACAGTGTGAAGTATGCCAACTACAAAAAAATAAAAATTTTATGTATTTGGGGGAGGTCAAATGCCCAGTTCAGTGTACTAAGTTGGACCCCCCCCAAAAAAAAACAGAATTATCTTTTGGAGTGTGGGTTCTTTGTAGTACAGGCTTCCCCAGCTAGGTCAGTATTCTAGGAATCCATCAGCATCAGTGTACCAGCTAGCGTTGTTGTGAGGGGTTGCATTAAGATTCATTGGATTTTTTTTGGAGATTTTTTTCAACGTGTTTGCCCATTTAATGATGGAGGAATTACGACTACATCTGCCCACACTGCTAAGTGATGACTGTTTTAACAAAAGCAGCAGGAACCAGGGATCCACCTTCCCTATTCAGCCAGTGTTGCCCCAAATGACTTTTTTTGTTTCCTCAGAGGAAAAAAGTCCTCAAAAGGAAAGGTTTCACTGATACAGAGGAGGTGAAACAAGAGTGACAGAAGTACTAAAAGGCATCAAAATTGATGAATTCAAAAATTGTTTTGAGAAGTGAAAAAAGAGTCTCCATAGGTGTATTGCAATGAGAAAAGAATACTTTGAAGGTGACTGAAGTATAAACAGGTAAGCATAAATACAAATTTTAATAAATAAATTCCAGGTTATTTTGGGTCCACCTCATGTAACTTACACAAAATACTGAAAAAGTTTTTGTTGCTGAGATGAATAAAAATATGTGACACATCGCCGGGCTCGGTGGCTCAGCCTGTAATCACGTGCCTTTGGGAGGCTGAGGTGAGTGGATTGCCTGAGCCCATGGGTTCGAGACCCGCCTGGGCAGGCGAGACCTCATCTCTACAATAAATAAAAAAAAAATTAACCGGGCGTGGTAGTGCGCGCCTGTAATTCCAGCTACTTGGAAGGCTGAGGTGGAAGAGTCGCCGGAGCCCAGCAGGTCGAGGCTGCGGTGGCCAGGAGCTGCCACTGCACTCCAGTCTGGGCAACAGAGTGAGACTCCAACTCAAAAGCAAACAAACAAACAAACAAAATATGTGACACAGATAAAGAACAAAAGCAGAACTCTATGGTCATGAACTCCACAGCTGATCATAGTCTCTTAGTTATTATATTTTTTAACTGATAAACCTTCATTTTACAGTAAAACAATTTACCCCTGAATGACACAAGGGTTAAGGGTGCTGATCCCCTGCACAGTTGAAAATCCTTATATAACTTTTGATTCCTCAGAACTAAGCTAGTAATAGCCTCGTGTTACATAGAAGCCTTACCAATAATATCAACCTGTCTGAAAAGTAAGCTATAGAAAAGAAAAATGTTATTAAGAAAATCATAAAGAAGAGAAAATATATTTACTATTTATTAAGTGGAAGCAGATTATCATAAAAGTCTTCATCCTCTTCATCTTCATGTTCAACAGGCTGAGAAGGAAGAAGAAGAGGAGGGGTTAGTCTTGCTGTCTCAGGGGTAGCAGAGGCAGAAGAAAAATCCACATGTAAGGGGGCCTATGAGTTCAAACCGAGGTTGTTCAAGGGTCAACCAGACATAAAACATCCCCATTATACAATATGGGAGTTCACTATGCAAAGTCTCCACTTAACCACCTCCAGCCTGTTCCTTCCCCAGAGAAAATTGATGTCTGCAGTCTGAGACACTACTGTAGATCTGTACACATTCGACTCATCTTTTTCTACACATTAGACAAGAATGCAAACTTGTTTATTCTGTTGGGTTTTTTTGTTGACTAAAATTTCACATAAATGCAAATTGTGCCATACATATTGCTTTTGTCTTATTTAATTTTACTTAACATTTAGTCCTTCAATTCTCTCCAAGTTAGCACAGACTTTTTAAAAAATTTTAAACACTCCTAATAGCAACACCTCACCTGTATCTAGCACTTTACAGTTTTTAAAGTTCTTTCACATATGTTACTTCTTCTAACTTTCACTAGATGAATCATCATTCAGATCTTTTATAGATTAAAAATCTGAAGGTCAGAGAGGTAGAAAAAGTCAGAAATAAAATCCAGATCCAGCCACTCCCATCTCAGTGCGCTATCCCAACGATATGTCTTTGCCTACAAACTCTTACTAAACTTGCCTTATGGTGCCTCGACACATGTTCATTATTAAAACATTTTTCTTGGGTAAGTTTTGGTAATCTTTAGTACTTGTAACTTTCAAAATTTAAAATCTCTTTTTCTAAATTAATAAAAAGAGAGAAGAGAAGAGAAAACATAGTGTGCAAAAGGACAGGGAAAAAAAGGGAAGGGGTGCCCTTCAATAGGTTTAGAGGAGTTTAAAACCACAGGGACTATTTCTTGTGATTTTTTTCACACACAAAATTGTAAAGACGAGCTTTAAACATATATACAAAAATTTAACAGAGCTAGGGTGCATCCTTGAAGATAGCACAGAAAACTCAATGCTTGAATCTGACCTTTGGTTGGGGCAGGTGTACACACACACAGGTACACACACACACACACACACACACACACTTCCGAGCAGAGAAAACCTGTCCCCATCTCCTTCTGTCTTTTGTTCTTAATACTTGGCTTTACATTCACACAGAGTCAAACCCAAGAGAAAGCTGGCTACACATCCACCTAGCAGATTTGGATTTTCTCTAATCCTTAAAAGGCACTATCACATGTGTTTCAAAACATAATAAAAACAACTCAGAATGCCTCTTGCAAGGGGCAGAAGAGGAAATCAATACATTCTGATTTTCTCCTCCGTTAAACTCTCAATGACTGAAACAGTAGTGTAGCTGGGGAGAGTTTAGTAGCTCAACAATCACATACTAAACTCTTCTCCTCCAAGATTATAAGGCCTTATTTAGGTGCCTTATTGGCAGAGCTTTAGGGCTTTAATGGGCTCAAAAATGCACTGGTAATCAGCAAAAATAAATAGAGCACTCATGTAAGCATGGCAATAATTATTTGTGGAACCATCTGGCATAATAGCTTCCCTCGTAGCACGAGAACTAAATGCTACAACACTATAAAAGTTAATAAACAAGAGAGATTATTAAGTGAAATGGTGCCATGAAATTGGTAAACAAAGATTTCAGAGGCACTGTGAATGTCTCTCTGCTAAAAGATAGACCGCATTGTAGGTGAGATGGATAGAAACTCTCAAGAATTTGACTCTCTTTGACTCCCTCTTTCCCTACTCTCCTTGTCCAATCCACTAGCAAATCTCATTGGCTCAACTGCCAGGATTCATCCAGGATCCATCTATTTCTCTGTCTCCACAGCCATAACCACAGTCCCTGACAACATCCCCTAAGACCCAGATTTCTATGAGTGCCACACTGCTTTATTTCCTACCATTCATGTTTAGTGCACACTTGGCAAAGCAGAAGTTATCTTATAAAATGTCAATCCTATCTCTCACAGGCTTAACATCCTCCACTTTCTGCCCATTTGTATTTGACCCCAAACTGAGTGACTCTAAAGCACAGAAATGTATTGTCTTACAGATCTGGAGGCTAGAAGTCTGAAAGCAAGGTGTAGGTGGGGTCATGGTCCCTCTGATATCTGTAAGGCAACTCTTTCTGGACTCTTCTAGCCTCAGGTGGTGTGCTGGTAGTTTTGGCATTCCTTGGCTTGTAGATGTATCATTGCCATTCTCTGACTTAAAATGACATTCTTCCTGTATCTTCATTCATCTTCTGTCTATGGTTATCTGCCTCTGTGCCCAAAATTCTATTTTTAATAAGGACACACGTCAAACTAGGTTAGGGTCCACTCTCATGATGTCATTTTAACTCAGTTGCATCAATAAAGACTCTAAGAGGGTGGACCACCCCACACACACACCAGAATAAAGAAATTTTTTAAATAAAAAAATTTGTATTTACACTTGCATGTTTAAACTTCAGTCACCTTCAAAGTACCCTTCATTTGATGCAATACACCTATCGAGATGCTTTTTCCACTGCTCAAAACAGTTTTTGAACTTGTCCCTTTTGATACCTTTTAGTACTTCTGCTCTTCCACATCAGCAAAATGTTTCCCTTTGAGGACTTTTTTTCATCCAGGAAAACAAAACAAAAGGTTGCTCAGGATGAGATCAGGTGAATAGGGAGGGTGGGGCATGGGGGTCACAGCATTTTTGGTCAAAAACCACTGAACACTCAGCACGGTATGGACAGGTGCATTGTCATGGTACATGACAAGTTTGCTATAAAAAAATTCACTGAAGCCAATGTAGCCTCTCACAATGATGCTAGCTGGTACACTGATGCTGATGGATTCCTAAAATACTTACTAGTGGGGAAGGCTGCACTACAAGGGGCCCACCCTCCCAAAGATAATTTTGGGGATTTGAGGGGTCCCCCTTATGTTTCTGAATAAGACCACATCTTGAGGCATGGTGCCTTAGGATAACATTTTTTTTTTTATGAGGGGAGACACAATTCAACCCATAACAACCTAGAGCCAACTCAAAGAGCTCTCTTAATCAGTTGGCAAGTCTTTACAGGATGTGACCACTGCCTGCCTCTCTGATCTCATCTCATTGGACCCTGGCCACACTGGCCTCTTTTACATTCCTCAAGCTTGTCAAACCTTTGCACGTGTGGGTGCTTCTACCTGGAAGGCACATGCCCAGAGTCTGCAATTAGCTGTCTCTCCTCTTACCATCCAGCCATCCCTCACGTATCACTTTCTCAGCAGAGGCACATCCAGGTTTTATGAGGCCTGAAACTTTGGGGAGGCTTTTTGTGAAAAAGTACACAACTACATATAAAAACAGATCTAAGACCTTGAAAGGGGCCCAGGCACAAGAAGGGCCCGAAAGTTCATGTTTCATTCTCTTAGTGGTAAAAATACCTCTGATCCTGGGAGGGGCTTCTCTGAGCACCTTGATCCTAAGAAATCCCCACTACCTACTTTCTAAAATTACCCTGTTGTATCTCCTTCTTATCACTTATCATTAGCCCTTATTAAATCTGGAATTATTTCTTTTTTTTTTTTTTTTTTTTTTTTTTTGAGTTGGAGTCTCACTCTGTCATCCAGACTGGAGTGCAGTGGCCGCTTCCGGCCACCGCAGCCTCACCTGCTGGGTTCCGGCGATCCTTCCGCCTCTGCCTTCCGAGTAGCCGGAATTACAGGCACGCGCTACCACGCCCGGCTGATTTTTTGATTTATTGTAGAGATGAGGTCTCGCTGTCCAGGCGGGTCTCGAACCCGCGGGCTCAGGCAATCCACTCACCTCAGCCTCCCAAAGGCGCGGGATTACAGGTTGAGCCACCGAGCCCGGCTTTGGAATTATTTCTTAAATATATTTACTTTTTTATACTTTGTCTCCTCATGACAGATTGGAATCTCCACGAAAGGAAAAGCCTTTTCGTTTTTACCAGTAGATCCTAGATCCCAGCATAGAGCCTTGTATAGATGTTTTTAATAATTATATTTTTTTTATTTTAAAATTGTGGAGTACAGTTAAGGGTTAGGTATACAGATATTCACTGTGCAGTTACCCTTGTTGATGAGGTGTGCACCCCCCTTCCACAGATAGATATTGACTACCATTAATCCCACCTCTCTGTCCCTCCCTGCTCCCCACCCCCTGTAGGTTACCGCCACTCTCAATCCTTTAATTATGGTATTACAGTAGTTGTTCAAGGTCCACTTATGTGTGAGAACATGTGATACTCAGACCTTTGTTTCTGTGAAAGATCACTCAGTATTATAAACTCCAATTCCATCCAGGTTGCTGCGAAATTTATGATTTTGCTATTTTTTATGGTTACACAATATCCTATTGTGTATATGTACCACATTTTTAAAATCCAATCCTCTTTTGATGGACAGCATGGTTGGTTCCATGATCTTACTGTTGTGAACAATGTTGTGATAAACATACGTGTGCAGGTATCTTTTTCATAGAGTGATTTGAGTTCTTCAGGGTATATTCCCAGTAGGGGGGTTGCGGGATCATATGGAAGGTCGATTTTTAGAGCTTTTAAGAATTGCCACACTGATTTCCACAAAGGTTGTACTAGTATACACTCCCACCAACAGTGTAGAAGTGTTCCCTTTTCGCCACATCCTCTCCAGCATCTGCTATTTTTTGAGTTATTGATGATGGCCATTCTGATTGGAGTTAGGTGGTATCTAAGTGTTGTTTTAATTTGCAACTCCTTGATGACTACTGAGGTTGAACATTTTTTCATGTATCTGTTGGCTGCTCATATGTCTTCTTTTGAGAAGTGTCTATTCATATCTTTTGCCCACTTTGTAATGGGGTTGTTTTTTTCTTTTCAGCACATTTGAGTTCCTTATAGATCCTTGATGTTAGGCCTTTGTCAGACAAGGAGTTGACAAATATTTTTTCCCAGTCTGTGGGCTGTCTCCCTGCTCTCTTGATGGTTTCTTTGGCTTTGCAGAAGCTTTTCAGTTAAATGAGGTCCCACTTATCTATATTATCTCTTATGGCCTGTGCATTTTGGGTTTTGCTCAGGAATTGGATGCCAGTTCCAACTTCCATAAGGGTGTATCCTGCATTTTCTAAGGTTCTTATGGTTTGAGGTTTTATGTTTAGGTCTCTGATCCATTTAGAGTTAATTTTTTTATATGGGGATAGATAGGGGTCCTGTTTCAATCTTCTGCATGTGGTCAGCCAGTTTTCCCAGCACCATTTTCTGAACAGGTTCTCCTCTCCCCAGTGGTGGGTGGTGGTGGCTTTGTCGAAGATGAGTTGATTGAGAAATTGAGGTTTTGCTTTTGGAATCTCAATTCTATTCCATTGGACTACATGCCTGTTCTTGTAGCAATACCAGGCTGTTTTGATTATTGTAGCTTAATAGTAAAGTTTAAAGTCTGGTAGTGTGATACCTCCTGCCTTTTTTTTTTTTATTTTGCTGAGGATTGTTCTGGCTATTCTTGGTCATTTATGTTTCTATATAATCTCTGTATTGTTTTTTCTAGATCTGAGAAGAATGTTACTGGTAATTTGATGGGTATTGTGTTAAATCTGTAGATTGCCTTAGATAGTAAGATGGACATCTTCACAGTGTTGATTCTTCCAATACTTGAGCATGGGATATTTTTCCACTTGTTTCTTTCATCTTTGATTTCTTTGAGCAGTGTTTTGTAGTTTTCATTGTAAAGGTCTTTCATGTCTCTGGTTAGGAAGATGCCAAGGTATTTCATTTTTTGTGTGTATGTGTGTGGCTATTTTGAATGGAATTGTGCTTTTTATTTAGGTTTCTATATGTCTGTTATTGGTGCAAAGAAATGAGATTGTCTTTTGCACATTTATTTTGTAGCCTGAGACTTTGCCAAAGTCCTTTATCAGTGCAAGGAGGAAGAGTCTCTTGGTTTTCAAGGTGCACAATCATGTCGTCTGCAAAGAGAGATATCTTGACTTCCTCTTTTCCTATTTGGATACCCCTGATTGCCTTCTCTTTTCTGATTGATCTAGCCAGGACTTCCAAAATTATATTGAACAGGAAGAGAGAGAGTGGGCATCCTTGTCTTGTTCCAGTTTTCAGGGGGAAATGTTCCAATGTTTGTCTGTTTAGAAGTATGCTGGCTGTGGGTTTCTTGTAGATGGCTTTTACTATTTTGAGGTATGTTCCACGTATGCCTAGATTTTCAAAGGTTTTTATCAAGAAGGGGTGCTGGATTTTATCAAAAGCTTATTCTGCATCTAATGATGTAATCATGTGGTTTTTGTGTTGACATCTGTTGATGTATTTAATTACATTTATGGTCTTACAAATGCTGAACCAGTCTTGCATCCCATGGATGAAGCCTACTTGGTCATGATGGATGATTTTTGAGATGTCTTGTTGAATCTGGTTTGCTAGGATCTTGTTGAGAATTTTAACATCTATGTTCATCAAAGACATTGGCACATAGTTCTCTTTCTTTGTTGGGTCTTTATCTGGCTTGGGTATCAATGTGATACTAGCTTCATAAAATGATTCGGGGAGAGTTCCATCTTTCTCAATCACCTGGAATACTTTCAGTAGGATTGGTATCAGTTCCTCCTTAAATATCTTATAGAATTCTGCTGAAAAGCCATCTGGTCTGGGGCTTTTTTTTGTAGGTAGTTTTCTTATGACATAGTCAATTTCCTTGATTGTTACTGGTCTGTTTAGGGTCTTGATTTCTTCTTTTTTCAACCAAGACAGGTTGTGTGATGTCAGAAAGTTCTCCATTTTCTTCATGTTTTCAAGTCTGTTTCCATACAAGTGTACATAGTATTCTCTAATGATCTTTTGTATTTCTTCAGGGTCAGATGTGACTTCATCTTTTGTGTTTCTGATTGTGTTTATTTGGGCTTTTTCTCTCTTTTTCTTGATCAGTCTAGCTAGGGGACCATTGATCTTGTTTATACTTTCAAAGAACCAGCTTTTTGTTTCGTTGATTTTTTTGTATTATCTTTTTGTCTTCTATGTCCCGGATTTGGGCTTTTATTTTGGTGATCTAGATTCTTCTGCTGAAGTTAGGATTTTGGTGGTCTTGCTTTTCCAGCTTCCTTAGGTAACTTGTTAGGCTGTTAATTTGTGATCCTTCCATTTTCTTCACGTGCATTTGTATATGAATTTCCCTATTACTACAGCTTTCATGGCATCCCAGAGATTTTGGTAAGATGTTTCTTCATTTTCATTTGTTTCCAGGTACCTTTTAATCACTGTTTTGATTTTTGTGTTGACCCAGGAGTTGTTTAGCATCATGACGCTTAGTGTTCATGTCTTTATGGGTTTTGTGGGAATCTTGTTGGTGTTGATATTTATTTTTATTCCACTGTAGTCCAAGAAGGTGCATGGCAAAATTACAATCTTTTGAAATTTGTTTATGCTTGATTTATGGCCAAGGATGTGGTCAGTCTTCGAGTATGTTCCATGTAGTGATGAGTAGAATGTAAAATTCTGTGGTCGTTGGGTGGAGTGTTCTGTAGGTATCAATTAAGTCCATTTGGTCAAGAGTTACAATGAGGTTCCAGATCTCGTTGCTGATTTTTTGTCCTGATGATCTGTCTAGGGTTGTGAGTCAGATATTAAAGTTCCCAGCTATGATAGTGTTAGTGCCAATATTTTTTTTTTCAGTTTACCTAGAAGTTGCTTTATGAAAGTTGGCTTTCCTATGTTGGATGCATATATGTTTAGGATGGATATTTCTTGTTGGTGGATTGAACCTTTTATCCTTATGTAGTAGCCTTCTGTATATTTTTAAATTTTTTATAGTTTAAAGGGTATTTTGTCAGAGATTAAGATCACAACTCTTCCTTTCTTTTGTGTTCTGTTTAACTGAAATTTTGCTTTCTATTCTCTTACTTAGAGTCTGTGAGTGTCCATTCTAGTGAGATGAGTCTCTTGGAGGCAATATATTGTTGCCTGGTTATATTTTATCCATTTTGTCATTCTATTTTCTTTTCAGTGGTGCATTTAGTCCATTCACATTCAGGCTAATTATTGAAATGTGAGAGTTGATCCCTATCATGAAGTTCTTATAGAATTGTTGTTGCTCCTGTTTGTTTGTTGTCTTTCTTTTGGTTTTTGGGTTGTTTCATGTGTGTTTTTAATCTTTTTTCCTGTATTCTTGTGAAGAATGTTGTTCTTCTTTTTTCCTTTTCTTTTTTGTTTAACACTTTCTTAAGTGTTTCTTGTAGAGGTAGTCTGGAGGCAGCGTAAATTCTTAGGGATTGGATGTCTGTCAAAGATTTTAATTCTCCCTCACTGATGAAGCTTAGTTTGTCTGGGTAGGTTATTCTTGGTTGAACTTGTTTATCTTTTAGAACTTTGAAGCTAGGGCTCCAAGCTCTCCTAGCCTGAAAGGTTTCTGTAGATAAATCTTCTGCTATTCTAATTGGTCTTTCATGGTAGGTAGTCTGACCTTTTTCTCTCGCTGCCTTTAGGATTTTTTCTTTTATACCTACTTTGTTTAGGTGAATTATTACGTGTCTGGGAGTTGGTCTTCTCATTTGTTGTCTTGCAGGGGTTTCCTGAATCTCTTGCATTTGAATTTCCACATCATTGATGAGGTGAGGGAAGTTTTCTTGAATAATTTCATGGAATGTTTATTCCAGGGTGGTCTCTGTCTCTCTTTCTGCCTCAGGAAGTCCAATTACTCTTAGGTTTGGTCTCTTGAAGTAATCGCTCATCTCTTGAAGGTTTTGTCTATCTTTTAAAGCTTCTTTTCTATGTTATTGACAGTTTGGGTTAGTTCTATATTTTGGTCCTCACTCTGAGATTCTTCTGCTTGGCTAATTCTGTTTTCCATGCTTATCAGTTTGTTATTTATTTCATTCACAGTATTCTTTACTACTGTTATCTCAGTTATCAACTCCTTCCTATTTTCCTCTTGTATCTCCTCAATTCTTTTTAATCTCTCTATTAATGTTTTGATATCTGGGTTTGTAGTTTGAGACCAATCATTCTGGGGGCTCTTCATTGTTTGCATTCTAAAGTTGGTTTTCTCAGTGTCTGACCTCCCGTGGGTCTGTGATAGACCCATGTTCTTCTTTTGGTTTTTCTTCATTTGTGTAGATTTTTCTCTCCCTCTTTCCCACCCCTTCTTTAATTCTGTTTTTCAGGGAAGGTGGGGTTGCTTTTACTTCATTTTGTTCAATATCCTGTTCTTCCTTATGAGGATCCTCTGGCTTTGTTCACTTCTGAGGCTGGACTGTGGGCTGGAGGCTGTACTTTTTGCAGTTTTGAGATTTAATTGAGGGGGAAACTGTGATTCAGAATCTATCTGTAGATACCAGTATCCACTGACAGGTGTATGGGCACCCTGAAACCCACTGCCCACTGCCTTACAATCTTTCCATGCAGTGGGGTTTAGGTTTGCTCCCTGGAACAAAAGGAGGTAAGAAAAAGGAAAATAATGGAAGAGGGAGGGGTTAAGAGGAAGTTGGAGAGAGAGAAGAGTAAGAGGGAAAACAGACATACATACCAACTAACGAATGAAAAGAGACACAAAGCCAGAAAACAGTGAAAAACAAACAAACAAACAAAATTCCCTAAAGCATACTAGCCATAACAAAAACAATCCAATAAAATCATGCCTTTTGATGTCTTCTTACCCAACACAAACAAGTAGTCTAAATCAAAGAGCAAACAAAGTGAACAAAACGAACAGTCAAAGCAATAAGATAAAAAAATCAAAATAAGAAACCAAACTAGCTCTGAGGTGTTTCCTGAATGTCTAAAGTCTCTTCTGCTCTAATATCTAGCCCCCCCCAACCTGCTCTCATTGCAGGCAGATAGGGTACTCATAGCTTGGGTCAGTTCCCTTGGCTTGCTGCCTGACAGGTCTGCCACTCAGAACTGAGTAGTCAGTGTCTGATTCAGCATAGGGGAGGGGCTTCTGTCTCTCAGTTTGGTGAGGTTATTACCTTAGGCAACAGGGTGGAGTCTGTGAGGAGATGGGCGGGGCAATGCAAATCTCTGCCTGGAAAATGGCTGTGGTGGGCGGCTCCTCACCAGGCATGGACTCCTCTTAACTTTCCCCAATCATTTCTCTCCACTTGTCCAGGGCCCCCTTTGATCCACTATGATGGACGATGATGGTGTGTGTCCAGCATCAGGCACTGGGAACCAGTGAGATAGCTGGGCACTGCAGTTTGGTGTGCCATGGGTGGCTTGGGGTAGAGGAGGGAGCCAGGAATTCCCGAGCCCAGAGCCAGCTGCTCAGCACCTGCTAGCAACCACAGCAGCAATCCCTTGTGGAGGCAGTTTGCTGCATGGGACTGGCTATAGCAGCCAACCCCCGGGGAGGCAATGGCTGCAGGGTCATGTGGAACCACCTTCAGGATCCACCTTTTGTGGAGTTCTTCACAGTTCAACTTGTCCCATCGCCATCTTGCCGAGCATTCCCCTTGTATAGATTTGACACTCAATGAATTTTTGTTGAATTCAGAGATGAATGAATGAATGAATAGTAAAAAGTATCAAGAGCATCAATGACTATGGGTTCCACTTTGCATACTTTGCATATGCCTTATCCTAACCTATGCAGAACATCCCTGACCTCATTCCTGCATAGAGGGGTTAGTAAAAGGCATTTCTGACTGGCTGCTGGTAGCCAGGAATTGCAACTGGCACTCTGGATCTAGACTTGTTGCACCAAACCCAACACTATCCTGTCTGAGATCAAGGAAGCCTGTTTGGCTGACTCAATGGTCATCACTATGCCCAAGAGACAGCAACCAGGAGATTCCCATTTTACAGCGATGAGGATTCAGCAGAGATGAAGTAACTTGTCCCTCACACCACACACATAGAAAAGAATCTTTTGTCCCAGAACTCTGATAGGCAATGGAGGCCATCCATGGAATCCAACAGCACAAGGTCTTCCCCACCCGCTTGTCAAACTAGACTTAAATATATGGTGAATTAGCAAAAAAAAAAACGATGATTTGCAGCATTATTCTCAATAGCAAAATCATGGAACCAACATAAGTGCCCACAAACAATTGACCTATGAAAATGTTATATATATTTATCGCACACACACACCACGAAATACTTTGCAACCATAAAAAAGAATAAAATCATGTCCTTTACAGCAACATGCATGGAGTTGGAGAATATCATCTTAAGTGAACTAATTCAGAAACAGAAAGTCAAATACCGCATGTTTTCACTTGTATGTAGTCGCTAAATAAGCACATAAATGGAAATAATAGACACTAGGGACAATAAAAAGGGGGAGGTAGGGCAGGATATTGGGATTCAGAAATTACCTATTGGGTACAATGTTAGCTATCTGGGAATGGGCCACCCAAAACCCAATCACCATCACTATACAATATACCTGTGTAACAAACATGGTCTTGTACCCTGAATATGACATAAAAATGAGAAAAAAAATCAATGATTAAATCAAATATGCCACCCAATTGGAGCTATCATTGACCTCCCCAAGGGTTCAGAATGATTATGGGAGCTTTGCAGCCACAATTTACATACTTCTTCCTCTGAGTGGTTATGTGTGTGCACACATGTAGCAACAGTCACTGATTTGACATGTTATTTAGGTGGGCATCCCTCTACTGACCCACTCGATTTCACATCACTTCATAATCCACTGAGTGTTAGAAGAAGGGAAATATCTAATTCTTAAATTGAAAAAGATAAAATCAATAGAGACTTTTGCATTCTTCCTGGCATAAAACAAACTCTCCTTGACTCCTCACTGATATACTTGATAGGTCCTGTATGTTTTGACTCTTGCTGTCATAAGCAAGGCAACATGAGAAGTCCACAGAGGTCTCCTGTCTTTCTGAAGCATAGCAGCAGTAGACAATCAGCTTTATTAAAAATGAGTCAATGAGACAAGAGGGCAGAGTTGATGGGAGGAAAGAGGAAAGTGCATGTTTTTAAGAAAAACTCCCCCATATTATGAAATATCCCTGTGGAGTCTTCTTTGAAACAACCCAGCAGATGACCAACCCATCCAGCACCACCTGCTCAGCTTGTTTTGCTATGTTCTGTTTTGTAATCTTCCTTTAATCCGTGATAACAACACAGGCTCTCAAATAGCTGGAGGGGAGCACTCTTTCTCACCACCATCTGGGCCAAAGGATAAATGTTATTCCCAGAATAACCGCACTCACAGAAGTGATATCAGAAAGATGAAGTGAAAAGCACAACACCAGTCTGCCTCGGTTTTACATTTCCTGATGCTGCTGATGAGAAGAAAACACCATTGGACAGTGAGGAAGATCTGGCTTTTATTTAGCCATGGAGGAGGGGAGACAAGGGGAAGCAATCTAAGTCCTTTTTGTTTTTTCTTCAGTTAGAATTTTCTCCATTACCTAAGATTTTCGTCATCTACCAAACAGAAACGTTTACTAGTTATCCACACTTGTACTCTTAACTTAGGATATATAGTCATAGAAGTTGCAGAGAAGAAAGTAGGAATTCTTTTTCTTTTCAAGTTGCTGTAATAAGTTTCTAATGATAAAGAAGTTTCTGCTTCATGGAATCAATTATTTCTAATTGTTAGAATAGTATGTTGCTTTAGAATGTAGGATTTAATCCTTTATTTTAGGCTTGAATTTTTATTAGCTCATTGGAGTCACATCTGAGACCTGTGGACCACCCAAGCTCAACAACTTGTTCCTCTCTCACCCAAAATTCATGGAGATTATTCTAACCAAAGTCAGTCTGGCCTTGCAAGACACACACCTGGGACCCTAGCTACTAGTGCTGCAATGAGTTCAACAGAAAACTTTCTATTCTGAGATCAGGGCTCCAACACTGCAAAGTGATCACCTTGCAGGGTATCACACTGTCCCTCACACCACAGCACAGACTCTGCCACCTCAACAGGTTTTGATGGATGGACACAGCCAACACAATGTCTCTCTTTCAATTGAAGTCAGCATCCCTTTCTCTGTTGCCAATAGAAATTTACAGTACAGTGTTTTCCCATACATTTAGGATTGTAGGGTTCTTCTGCCCATGGTTAGAAATTAGGCTGCAAGACTGGTCAATACACCCCTGGGTCCTAGAATGCTGTCTCTCTGGCATACACCTTGCACCATGCCACTGCCTGTTGAACACCAAAGCATAAATCCAATGATCCTTGGTGAGCCGCATTGCTCTCTGAAGCTTCCCAGATTCACAAGTTGCTGGAACCGCTGTCTCTTTCAAAGAGTAGCCTCCTTTGAATGCAGGGTATCTTTGCTTATTCTTTTTTGGTTTTTTTTATTTCAATAGTTTTAGGAGTACAAGTGGTTTTGGGTTACTTGATGCATTGTAAAGTGGTGAAGAAGTCTGAGTTTTAAGTGCAGGCATCACCCAACTAGTGCACATGGTACCCAATAGGTGATTTTTCATCCCTTACATCCTCCCTCCTTCCCCTTCTGCATCTTGTTCTTATATTTACAAATTCTAACTAGCAACACTTCAGTAAGTATGTATGCACTCATTCAGAACACATTCTCTGAACTCCTATCGTTTTCTAGGATAGAGTGGTGATCGAAACAGAGCTCTTGCTCTCTCGGAGTTTAAGAATCAATCTCGATGTTAACTGAAGATTTATATAAGCTGGTCATTACAATGTGTCATAAGAATTATGAAATAAGACACATGAGGCAATAAACGAATGGCTGGCTAAAGATGCAACCTCTTACTTTTCAAGGGTCAGTCAGTCATTCGGTGGTGTGAATTGAGATTTCAAACAGAAGGAAAGAGTTTGTATTTTTACAGCTTCATTACTTCATTCCCAGGCACCAGAATATAGACAGACAATCCTCTCATTAAATTAAATGCATATGTATTTCCCTTGTCCGAAAACTCTCCCAAACATAAACAGAGCTCTAACACCTCATTGGTGTGCGCAGGAGGGGAGAACAGGTATTAAATTTTCGATCAAATAATTTTCTTTCTACTAAATCTATATCTACAAAAAGCTTCCCTATATATATATGTGTGTATATATATATATATATATATATATATATATATATATATATATATATATACATACACACACACACACACACACACACACAAATATACACACACACTTTGGACATTTAATATGAAATGGACAGTTTCAAATAGATTTACACATGTTGAAAGTTTAAAAAGTTGTTTGTTAAGTACTTTAGTTATAATTCATTTAAAAACCCCATTATGTTTGGTTACACAAGAGTGATTTTAATACACTTAAAGATGCAGTACTCCTTAGCTGTGACATATTTATAGTCTGAACATTAAAAGGTTTATAAAATAAGGCTATATTTTCTCAGTGTCATACATCCCTCAATGAAGACAATTATTCAGTCAGCCTGTTTGTAATTAGGTATGAAATAATTTATGGTTATGAAGATAAGTGAGCAAAAATTTCTAGAATAACTGCATATTGTATTTTATTATTAAAAGATTTTCATAATCTTTTCAGGGTCTGAGGAGTTATAAATTGCCTGGATCTGATTTCCACTGGATTTCTCTTGGAATTAATAAGCATATGGATCTAATCTAGGAATGTGTGTCAAAAATAATGAAAGAAATGGCTTCACACAAAGCTGAAAATGAAATGGGATTGACAGAAGTTGACTTTGGTTTGGAGAACAAGAACCATGGGCTGCCTATAGTCAACCCACAAAGACAGAGTCTGGCAGTTCTGAAGGAGAAAGAACACCCTATTGGGGTCAGAAATGCAGCCTAGGTTCAAATAACCCAGGGCTGGAAAACTATTCCTTTGCTGCATTCTCTTCACCTTGACGGAAACCAAGAACACTTTCAATGTATTATCCCCACACAGTGTCTATGGCTTCCTGGGATATGCAATCAGTTAAAAGAAATGGATAGCGCAAAGTCAGTGTTTTCCCCACGACCTCTACCAATGGAATTGCCAGGCATGGATACATCAACTTGTTCTCTTATTTCTTTTCTCTTTAATCCAAAAGGAGCAGTGAAATCATGGTGCTGCAGTTGGTTTCATTCATTTTATTCTGTCCAACATATTTTTCTTTATAACTTTTCAACTCCTTTTCATTCCTTTTTCTAAAACTTAAGCAGGTATTGTCCATTTTTTTCTAATATTTTGTAGCTCACCAAACTCCCAAAATGTTCTATGTCACATATACCATCTTTGTAAAGTTGAAGTGAATTTAAGAAAATTATGTAGAATACATGTTACAATGTTCCCAGAAATTCTTGCAATTTTCAATAGTTGGCCCCAAATCAGGAGCTGGAACACACAGTTCTACTTAACTCAACCCCATCCCACACTGTACTAGAGACAGCCTCTATTAAGCCTAAATAGAAAAATTGCTCAGCCAATGAGATGTGGGTGAATCTAAACTTTTGACATGGAAACAGCCTCTGAACAAATCATTTCTGCCATCTCATATTCAGTGAATACTCATGGAGCACTTGGCCTGAGACCACAGATGGAGATTTCCTGAAGGTGTCTCCTTACTCAATAGCAAATCTATTCAGTTGTCAGGGCAGAGCTACCAGCACTTCCTCCTTTCACAAGCAACCCCTGACACTTTCAAAAATGAGAGTTGACCAGCACTCTTCAATCAACTTTCCAATGGAAGCAAATCTTATTCGAAAACTTCAAAAAGTTTGAAATTGGGCTACCAGAACCAAAAGGCTGCATTCTGAAATGTTTTGCAACTGCAACGTGTGTGTGTGTGTGTGTGTGTGTGTGTGTGTGTGTGTGTGTGTGTGTGTGTAGAGACAAGGTCTTACTATGCTGCCCAAGCTGGTCTCAAACTTCTAGCTTCAAACAATCCTCTCACCTCAGCCTTCCAAAGTGCTGCATTTTTTTTTTAATATTATGTAGACTATGATATCAACCAGATGCACTGAGCTGGAGCTAAGATGGAGTCATAAAACAGCAGGCAACTTTGGGTACATCTAGTAGTCAATCTGTGCTCTGCAGTAGAAAGCAATGCTTCCTTGATCTGATCTGCTTCAAGACACCATTTGGCATGTTCTTACTTCATTCTTTCATTGATCTCTCTTCCACCAGGCAATGTACAGAAAGCAAACTTCCAGTAACATGGTGTAGAGGCAAACTATGAAAACAAGCATCCAGTCCACATATCTGACGTACATTGTCACATGCTGTACTGTAGGATTAACAAAGTTTTCTTTATTTTATCTGTTTTTTATGTATTGTTTACATGGAAAGTATTATAAACCTATTACAGTATAGTACTATATAGCTGATTCTGTTAGTTGGGTACCTAGGCTGACTTTTTGGACTTAGGAACAAATTAAACTTACAAATGCACTCTTGAAACAGAACTTGTTGTATGTAGGGGACCCACTGTAATTTCTAACCATGGTTCAAATTATGACCCTTTCAAAACAGAATGTCAGCTCCTTTTCACAGGCTTTTAAATATTTGAAGACAGTTATTATCTTCCCAAAATTTTCCTTTTCTGAGTGAAAACATCCTATTTCCTTCATCCATTCATTTAACCCTTCAGTGGCATTTCCACATCCTTTCTTATCCTGGTTACCGTTCAGACACTTCATGATAGTCTTGAAAGCAGCATTCAGAACTGAAATCCATACTCCACATATATTCCTATGGTATCATGGCAATTGGCAGAAATTTCTTCATGCAGGTTAATGTTATGAAACACCTTTTAAATTAGCCAAAGCAGGGGTCCACATATTCTGCTTGTTCTATGTTTTGTACTTAATTTACAGTGTGGGCCACCAGCCATTAGAGAGGTGTGGGGAATGTGATTGTTGCCAATAATTGACCATTCCTGGTTCAGGAGATGCATAAAATTCTAATGGAACCATTATTCTTAAACCCACAGGATATATAACAAGAACAATAAAATAGTGCATTTGCAATATCTGCTTTCTTTTTTTTAATAGATATGTAATGAAAATATTCATCTATATTTTATCTTACATGATGATGTACAAAGTAGCTACCTCAAAATGAGATTCTCATGTTAAGTATTAAGGGAAGACCATACAAAGCCTTGCAGGAACACACATCCCCAGAGCATACTAACTGCTGAAACTTCTCATTAATTCTCAGTGTCATAGAGTTGGATGACTTCGGGTATTGTAATACTGGCTTCCATAGCAACCTATTGTCTTTACACACTTATTTGTTGGATTATATGTCTGCACATGAAACTGTGCCATGCTATAAAAATAAATGTTCAATCACCAAGCAACTTCAGTAATCAGAGTGCATAAGGCTTTCAAAGTTGAAGTGGCTTGGTCCCATATCCCGAGTAATCACCACCTAAAATTTTTTTTTAAATATCTGACAAATAAAAATTGTCCATATTCAAGGTGTGCAATGAGATGACTTGATATACATATATAAGCATTGCATACTGATTACCATAGTCAAATTAATCAACTCACATCACCATCTATGGTTACCGTGTATGTGTGTGTGAGAGTGTGTGTGTGTGTGTGTGTGTGTGTGTGTGTGTGTTTGTGTGTGTGTGTGTGTGTGTGCGTGTGTGTGTGTGTCTGTGTGTGTGTGTGTGGTAAGAACACTTAAAAACTGCTGTCTTATCAATTTTTAAGTAAACAGTACAGTATTATTAACTAGAGTCACTATGATGTACATTAGATCCTCAGAACTTCATCATCCATTATCTCCCCATCTTTCTCTACCTCCCAGCCCCTCACCACTTTGTTGTTTGCTTCTATGAACTGACATTTTTAAATTCCACACATAAGTGAGATCATATGGCATTTGTCTTTCTGTGTCTAGCTTATTTCACTTAGTATAACATCCTGAAAGTTCATCTATGTTGTCACAAAAGGCAGGATTGCCTTCTATTTTATAATTGAATAAAACTCCACTAGATATTTATGTGTGTGTGTATATATATATTTATACACACATACAAATGCTCCACTTTATTTATCCATTCATCTGTCAAAGGACACTTAGTTTCTATATTTTCACTATTGTAAATAATTTTGCAGTGAACATGAGAGTGAGATATCTCTTCAAAATACTCATTTTACTACTTGTGGATATATTTTAGATCATATGTTAATTCTATTTAGTTCTATCTTTAATTTTTTGAGGAGACTTCATAATGTTTTTCTACAAGACTCTTATACAAAAATAAGGGACTGGCAGCCTAGCCAGGCCAATATGGACCCCAAATTGCTGTGAAACTCCTGGGTTAATTATGGTTTAGGAATGGCTTTAGAATATGTTGATACAAAATGGAAGTGGGTAGGGCTAATATTTGCCGAAGTTGAAACAAACCAATAAATAATAATGGTATGGTCTGAATATGTCCCCCCAAAATCACGTGTTGGAAACTTAATCCCCAGTGTAACGGTAACAGTATAATGGAGTCTTTGGAGAGGTGTCTAGGTCAAGAGAGTTCTGCCATTACAAATCGATTCGTGTCATTACAAAAGGGCTTATAGGAATGGGTTCACTCTCGTGCTCTTCTGTCATGTGCAAACAGAACATCCAACAGCTCTTTTTATCTTTTCTACCTTCTGCCACGTGAGGACACAGCAAGAAGACCCTCACCATACACCAAATGCTGATGCCTTGATCTTGAACTTCCCAACCTCCAGAATAGTGAGAAATAAATTTCTGTTCTTTGCAAATGACACAGGCTATGGTATTCTGGTATTGCAGCACCAAAAGAGATAAGACCAATGACAGCCCTCACAACAGATACAGTTATGAATGATAACCACTAGTTATAGATAATAAATAGTTAAGAAAAACAACTAACATCACTGAGGACTTACTAAGTTTCAACTCCTCTGTCAAGCAATTTAGAGTCATCAGTTCATTATAACCTGTGACAAGGAACTTTGGAAAAAATAGAAAATTTCATCTTTGGAAACTTTATAAAAGCTATACAATACTTTTGATAACCAAAACTCATTATTATGATTACCTATGGATTGGGTAAAGCTTATAAAAATGATTATAGTGATACATGGTACTATATACCCCTGGACTAAATTGTCTCACAATTCTGAGCACAATATCGAGCTAATTCTGTTTAGTATTTGTTTTATGTTCCCTAAAGGGGTCACTTCTTGGCACTCCTGGGGTCACAATCTCTGGTAGTTCATGTATATCTCTTCCTTCTCTCCTAAGGACTAAGAGGACAGATAACCAAGCCTAATAGAATTACAAAGCCAACAGGACAGCTTCCAAGAGAGTCCTTCAGTCAAGTAAATGCATAACACTAATATCCATCCCTTTTAATATCTACTCACAGTCTGGGTATGTTTTCCTTCATTTTTTATCACTGCTATTGTTGAGTGTAGACACAAGACCTGTAGATGCATGAGTATTACTTATTTTCTCCCATATACAGCCACTTATTCTTGATGACAGTCTTATTGCTGCACATTTGACAATCTTATTAAATAATCATCTTTAAGTGAAAGAGCTATTAAGAGACAGCCTCTGATGGACACAGTTGGACTCCTGACCACTTCCAACTCTATTTTTAAAAATCTGTCTGTATTGTCAAAGTTAGTATTGCTTGACTTCTTTTGACGTTGACATTTTTAATTACAATTTATTGATAGAATGATTAACTTGTGCTTACTGATTGTAACATGCACTTAGGTTGAACAGCAAAAAAAATTTTAATTTCTGATAGTGTGAAATAAAACAGAAAAGGTAGATCATTTTATAAAATAATACAAACATATGCTGAAATTATAAGACAAACTACTGCCTTGAATAGATGATATTCTTCAGTTTAACTAGTAGCAGTTTAATTTTGCTTATGCATCAATGAGTAGCTATAACATCTTACATAAATCCATCAAATAATTTTTTAGGTGACCAGTTTTGGGGTCTGACATACCACTGTTTAATAGACAATTGTAGCATAAAAAGAACACATATAAACTGCATGAGTCAAAGATTACTTGTTGCTTACCTGAAGGGGACACACCCTAGGGTGGTCCCCAATAAGTAACTCCATGTATAATCCTCGCTCTCTTCAGTATGAACGGAACAAGTAACAAACTTCTAACCAATGTGGCAAAAATGAAGGGGGTTTTACAGAAGCCATTAGGTCTATAATCAGTTGACTTTGAATTAATAAAAAAGGAATTTATCCTGGGTGAGCTTGATCTAATCAGTTGATCCATTTAAAAAGGGATCCGCACCTTCCCTGAAGTTCAAGATTCAAAGTAGCAGAGATTCTGTGTTGCTAAATTAAAGAAACAAGATGTTTTGAACTCTATAGCCCCAGAAAATACATTCTATCAACAACCTGAGAGATCTTGGAAGCAGGTACTTTCCTAATTAATACTTCAAATGAGATTAAAACCCAGTTGACACCTTGATTTCAATCTTGTGAAACCCTGGGCAGAGAATCACATCCAGACTTCTAACTCACAGAAACTGTGAGTTAATAAATAGATAATTGGTTTAGGCCACTAAATTTGTGGTGATATATTGTATAGCAAGAGGAAATGAATACATTATCAAATAACGTTACCCTTTTTATGGTAAAATTTGTATTTTTAGCTGAGGACATTATTGCCTAGCTAAAAACTACTTTTCCCAGACTTATCTAAAGTGAGGTGTGGCCATGTGACAGAGTTCTGATCAGTAAGACTTCAGTGTAAATGATGTTGGGACATCCTAGAAGTATTTTTAAGTAAGAGTACATCTACTTCTTCATCCCTGTATTCTGCTTTGTGAAGTGAGATTGTGATGGCAGGATATTCAGCAGACCTCTTGAGCCATGAGTATTGAGCCCCATACTGAGTGGAACAGTGAGTTGAATTCTAGGTAATTTACATATAAAAAATAAGTCCTCAAATAGTTTATCAGCCAATCAGTTAATTCAGTCAAAAATATGCACACCTCATCAACAAGGGCAGTTGCAAAATGAACATTTGTATACCTAACCCAGAATTGTACACCACATCTTTAAAATTAAAATTTTTCAAAAATCCAAATGATTTTATGTCTAATTATGTCTAATTTAAAGCATAAATGCATAATTGATATTAATACTTGGGGGAATTTCTAAGGTGGCTCAACTGTGTCTGAAAAATTATCTGTTTCTAGCTCTTGGCCAAGTCTAAGTTCATCTTGACAGTGTCTGAGAAAATTATTATACCTGTTTGTATTGGAGAAAATTATTCAACCATAAATATTTCATTACTATAAGGGCTATAATGTTCTACAAACCAGTCTGTTGCACAATTCGACTTAGATGGTAGCATATTTCATGGTTATACACGTCCATGACAGAGATGAGCATCTCTATGCTATTAGCCACAATACGGGCAGCTACAGGCTTTCTCTATAAGCCATGAGACTTCTCATCAGAAAAAGTCATTTGAGCACAATTTATCACCAAAAAGTGTTTTTGGCTGGCTTAGATGTTCAGAAAAATAAATAAATATTTGTTTTTTTATGCACATGTCTTAAGTAGTAGCAGAAGCACAAATTGTACCTTTACACCTAGCACATTTTACATCAAGAATCAAAATAAATGTCAGTGTTAAAATAGTAAAACAAATAAATACACCTCCCCAAAAGGAATTAGCAAGTTTCCTTCCATTGCCCCAAAACAGAGCCCCATGTGCTAGTGTGACAAACGTCACTGTATACTATTTATAGATAGAGACTGAAGTGCTTATTTTTAAAATTGCTATCATAGAACTAGGAGAAACCTTGGTCTGGGACTGAAAGCTACATAGTATAGGACAAAAGATAGAATAATCATGTCTGAGGATATCAATAATAGTTTATAATAACTGGGGTGACATCAATATTTGTACTGACAATAATTCTGGTGGCTAATATTTATTGAATGCTTACTAAATGGGTTAGTTATCCATCTAGGTGGTTTACCTATGCTTTTTCATTTAGTTCCCATACACATAGTATCACTTCAGTGCTACTGTTGACCCATTTTTTTACTGCTGGTTAAACTGAGGCTTAAAGAGATATGATAACTTGCCTCAAATCACTAAGTGGCAGATTTGAGTTTTGGACACAATTTTGTTTGACTCCGGTGCCTCTGGGCTTGTTTTGCTGAGTAGTGGAGAGAAAGCCACCAACCCTTGTGTAGGAGCCACTCTGAGGTCCAGGCTGGTCACCTGCCAGGCAATGGCAGGTGCTGGCATCCCCGGGAAGAGATTTTGGATGATGCAATTGTCTCCAATGGCTGTAGCCAGTAAACCTCAAAAGCAGATCAGAGATGAACAGAAGACATGACCATGCCCTGAGCATGGATGAGGAGTATGAGGCAGGTTCAATGTGCACTGGTTACCAGCTCGTCTGACCAGCTCCACTGAGACAGAACAATGCTCACATGCAGCAAATTACAGGAGGTGGGTGAATTCCTTGCAGCTGGGGACCACAGAAGCCTCGAATTTATTGCACGCTTGTCTCCTGAAACTCAGGAAAGCTGCCTGCATATGCCTTGTTTGAACTGCAGCCAATAGACCCCGGAGAGTAGCCTGCCCTGGATTTTATATTCCAGGGGCCTATGACTTGCTGGGATAAAGCACTGAAGAGCATCATATTTGTAGGAGAAACTGGAACAGAACCTGAACTGTTCTAGCCAGTTCGTCCCTGTCTAAACTGTTGCTTTCCCAGCACATTTTACAATTATTCCTGAGATCTATAAGAGAGAAAGAGGAAGAACTAGATAGTTCCAAAGCCACCTGGAGAACGATAAGAAATTCCTAGAAATTGGCGGTGGGTGAATGAGTGGATGAGAGAAGATGGAAAGAGTGTCCCTGAGCTCCTACAGCTGTGCAGGCAGGGGCTGATGGGTGGGGCTGGCAAAATTGAGGTCATGTAGCCTCATAGCTACCAAGATGGAGGTGCTCACTTCATACCTATCATGTGATACAGTAAAACTCTCTGAACCCGTGCTCTTTACACTGAAGAGATGAACAAAGCGCTTTTCTATTCCTACCTCCCCAGTAGGTTCCAGTTTGTGCGTGTGTGTATGTCTATAATACGGAGTTGACTATAGTGTCTGACAACAGAGGCATCTTCAGAGTCAGGATGCCCGTTTATATCTTGGGTCAGTCATTTCAGAGGCATCAGAAGTGTTGCCCAAAGTGGGGATGACTATATATATCATTTGATAATTAAGGAAAAATGTGCTATGAAAAAAGTCATATTTCATTTTTAGCTTTATTTTCAAGCCTTTTTTTTTTTTTTGAGTCAGGGTCTCACTCTGTTCCCCAGGTTGGAGTGCATTGGTGCAATCATGACTCACTACAGCCTCAAACTCCATGGCTCAAGTGATCCTCCCACCTCAGCCTCCCAAGTAGCTGGGACTACAGGCATGTACCACCATGACCACTAATTTTTTTAATTTTTATTTTAATTTTTTGCAGTGGCGAGGTCTTACTATATTATCCAGGTTGATCTTGAACTCCTGGGCTCAAGCAATCCTCCTGCCGTGGCCTCCCAAAGTGCTGGATTGCAAGCCTGAGCCACCATGCTCAGCCTTATTTTTAAGCTCTTTGATATGGGGTTTCCTTCTTGTTTTCATCTGATTTGTGTCCTGTTTCCTGATCTGTAATGACCAGGCAGGGAGAGGCATTGTTTTCTGGCAGAAAGAAGGTAAGTACTCTTGGACCTGTCATCTGTTTTGTCAACTGACACCAAAATTTTTTAGAATGAATAAAGGTTTTTTATTGTTATTTATGAAAGTGACAGCACAAGTGTCCCTGGTTGAGTGATTTTCTCGAGCAACACCACTTCAAGCTCCTGGGGGTGGCTCACGGACCCAAGCTTCTTCCAACACAGCACCCGCTTTCCCATTTAGTACTGTGTAAAGTTTCACCCACAGGCTGCTCCAGGTCAGGGGCTGTTCATGAATGGTCTGCAGTGAGCATTTGGAAACTTTGTTCATGTCCATAGTGAGTCAAGTTTTGTCATTCAACAGAGTATAGACCATTTCAAGTGTGGTCAGACTCAGCACATTTGTCAGCTGATTGGAAATTTAAGAAAATATAAATATAAGTAAATAGCAAGTTGACAGCTAGATTAAAGCTCTCCTCTATATCCTTGGAGTTCTTATCACTTCTTTGCTGGCAGATTGGAAAAAGAAAACGGTGAGCTGTCCATGAGAGGGTCCATCTTGCAGGACCCTATGTCACTTCTGCTCATTCCACTAGCCAGAACTCAGTCAATCAGTGAATCTAGCTGCAAGGGAAGCTGGGAAATAGTCTGATTGATGAAAATGGAAACAATTTGGGAGTTATTCGTTCCTATTACACCTACTACAGCATTTGCCACCAGTTTCTGTTGAAGAAGTGATGCTAGAAAGAAAAAAAAGAGAGTTCTGCTACCTTATCAAAGATATTATCACTTTGGATCTTCTTGCTGGCTCCTTTCCCCACAGTGCCTTCAGATAAGCCTTGACTCCTGCCTCATGTCAAAGTTACCTTCTCTACCTTCTTATTGAGTATTTGAGCCCTGAAACCTTTCCGATACTCTTCTGTTTAAAGAAACCAGGACTAAGTTCTTTGTTAGTAGATTTTTAAAATTCTAAAATGGTACCATAGTAAATAGAGGAGAATGGGGGATGGGGGCAGAGAGAGAAAAAAAAGCAAACGAGAGACAGAGACAGAAAGAGAGAGAGTGATACCTATGTAGGAAAATTCTTTAAATAAACATATTAAGACTCACTCACTCTGATTTAGAAATATCATTTAAACAAAGTCAGTCGGATAAGTCATGGACTATTCTTTACCTTGAAATAAGAACATGAGTTCTACAATTAATTCGATCATTCATACATTTCACTAAGCAAATCAATTACATTGATTGTGCTAAAAGTTGTAAGCTGCTTTTGACATGCAAAAATAGGAATGACTGTCTGAAAGGCAAATTATTTTATCCAAATCAAAGTTTTTGCATAATTTATGCTTGATGACAATCTTTACCAAATGGATCCCTAACTTCGAGTAATTATTATTTAAAGATAAGCTGAGTTTTGTGGAATTAAAAAAACACTGTGGAAATCAGCTTCAAGGACTCATGAAAACTATAGCAGAGATATGGCCCAGGTCCATTGGTAGAAACTCTGGAGGCTGTGACCTTCTGCACAGTGAATTTGGATCAATAATCAGGAAAGTGTATTGTCTTACAAAATGCTTAAATCAGGAATGCATAATATCTTAGCATAAATTAACCTAGAATGGCCATGTTAGCCTGGAGTATAAATGGACACTGACTTAGCAAGAATAGAGTTTTCCAAAATGGAGACTGGACTACCATGTCATGTCAGCAGTCCCAGTGAGTCCCGGGGATGTCTCATCCTATTTTATGTTCAATTTGTCATCTACATCCCCTTTCTGTGTGTAAAGCCATTTACACTGGGCTCTTTGTTTTGTTTTGTTTTTTCAGTATTTTTCAGACTTCTCTGAAAATACTGTTGCTTTCAGACAAAGACCAAGGATTCCAGGTATTGCTTCTTTCCCTGTTCCACAGTCTAGTGCTAACCACACCTTCTCCAGATCTCGGGTACCATGGAGGAAAAAAATCCAACAAGGAATGATCATCTTGATTTTAGAAGCCCACACTGACATGTTACTTACAGGACTGAATGATACCAGAGAGGCAGCTTGGCTGATTTTCTTTTTTTTTTTTTTTTTATAATCGATATTTTTTATTTTGATATTGTGGGGTACAGTCAAGGGTTAGGTATACAAATATGCTTAATTCCGGCCCCCTTGTTGATAACTGGTGTCTCCCCAACTCCAGACAGATGTTTACTACCATTAGGCCCATCTCCCCGCCATAGTTTCCCAACACTGTCAGTCATTTTCTTATAGTAGTGCATTGGATGATCAAGGTCCACCATATGAGTGAGACTATGTGGTACTCAGATCTTTGTTTCTGTGAGAGGTCACTTAGTATTATAGACTCTAGCTCCATCCAGGTTGCTGCAAAATTCATGATTTTGTTCTTTTTTATGACTGCATAGTATTCCATCGTGTATATGTACCACATTTTTTTAATCCAGTCCTCTTTTGATGGACAGCGTGGTTGGTTCCAGGTTCTTGCTATTGTGAACAATGCTGCAATAAACATTCGCATGCAGGTATCTTTTTTATACAGTGATTTGAGTTCTTCAGGGTATATGCCCAGTAGGGGGATTGCAGGGTCATATGGGAGGTTGATGTTTAGAGCTTTTAGGAATTGCCACACTGCTTTCCACAGAGGTTGCACTAGTTTACACTCTGACCAACAGTGTAGAAGTGTTCTCTTTTCGCCACACCCTCTCCAACAGCTGTTATTTTTTGAGTTGTTGATAATTGCCATTCTGACTGGGGTTAGGTGGTATCTCAGTGTGGTTTTGATTTGCATCTCCCTGATGATCAATGAGGTTGAGCATCTCTTCATGTGTCTGTTGGCTGCTCAGATGTCTTCCTTTGTGAAGTGTCTATTCATATCTTTTGCCCACTTTATAATGGGGTTGTTTGTTTTTTTATTTTCAGCACATTTGAGTTCCTTATAGATCCAGGATGTTAAGCCTTTGTCAGACCTGGAGTTGGCAAATACTTTTTCCCAGTGTGTAGGCTGTCTTCCTGCTCTCTTGATGGTTTCTTTGGCTTTGCAGAAGCTTGTCAGTTTAATGAGGCCCCACTTGTCTATCTTATCCCTTATGGCCTGTGGGTTTTGAGTTTTGTTCAGGAATTGGATGCCAATTCCAATTTCCATGAGGGTATGTCCTTCATTTTCTAAGGTTCTTATGGTTTGAGGTTTTATATTTAGGTCCCGGATCCATCTGGCATTAATTTTTGTGTATGGGGATAGATAGGGGTCCTGTTTCAATCTTCTGCATGTGGTCAGCCAGTTTGCCCAGCACCATTTACTGAATAGGTTCTCCTCTCCCCAGTGGTAGGTGGTGGAGGCTTTGTCGAAGATGAGTTGGTTGAAAAATTGAGGTCTTGCCTCTGGAATCTCAATTCTATTCCATGGGTCTATATGCCTGTTCCTATACCAATACCAAGCTGTTTCGATGACTGTAGCTTTATAGTAAAGTTTGAAGTCTGGTAATGTGATACCACCTGCTTTGTTTTTTTTTTGTTTTCTTGGTTTTTTTTTGCTAAGGATCGTTCTGGCTATTCTTGGTTGTTTGTGTTTCCAAATGAATTCCTGTGTTGTTTTTTCTAGGTCTGAGAAGAATGTTGCTGGTAATTTGATGGGTATTGCATTAAATCTGTAGATTGCCTTAGGTAAGATGGACATCTTCACAATGTTGATTCTTCCAATCCATGAACATGGGATATTTTTCCACTCGTTTGTGTCATCTTTGATTTCTTTGAGCAGAGTTTTGTAGTTTTCATTCTAAAAGTCTTTCACATCTCTGGTTAGGAAGATGCTAAGGTATTTCATTTTTTGTGGCTATTTTGAACGGAATTGTGCTTCTTATTTGGGTTTCTGTTTGTTTATTATTGGTGTAAAGAAATACGATTGTCTTTTGCACATTTATTTTATATCCTGAGACTTTGCTGAAGGCCTTTATCAGTGTGAGGAGGTTTTTGACAGATTCTCTTTGGTTTTCAAGGTATACAATCATGTCATCTGCAAAGAGAGATAATTTGACTTCCTTTTTTCCTATTTGGATACCCCTGATTGCCTTCTTTTCTCTGATCACTCTAGCCAGGACTTCCAATACTATATTGAACAGGAGGGGTGAGAGTGGGCATCCTTGTCTTGTTCCAGTTTTCAGGGGAAATGGTTCCAATTTTTGTCCATTTAGGAGTATGCTGGCCGTGGGTTTCTCATAGATGATTTTTACTACTTTGAGGTATGTTCCCTGCATGCCTAGATGTTCAAGGGTTTTTATCAAGAAGGGATGCTGGATTTTATCAAAAGCTTTTTCTGCATCTAATGATATAATCATGTGGTTTTTGTTTTGACATCTGTTGATGTATTTAATTACATTTATGGTTTTATGAATGTTGAACCAGTCTTGCATCCCAGGGATGAATCCTACTTGGTCATAATGAATGATTTTTGAGATGTGTTGTTGAATCCGGTTTGCTAGGATCTTGTTGAGAATTTTAGCATCTATGTTCATCAAAGATATTGGCCTGTAGTTCTCTTTTTTTGTTGCATCTGTACCTGGCTTGGGTATCAATGTGATGTTAGCTTCATAAAATGATTTGGGGAGGGTTCCATCTTTCTCAATCGCCTGAAATAGCTTCAGTAGGATTGGAATCAGTTCCTCCTTAAATGTCTTGTAGAATTCTGCTGAAAAGCCATCTGGTCTAGGGCTTTTTTTCGTAGGTAGTTTTCTTATTAAATAGTCAATTTCTTTGATTGTTATTGGTCTATTTAGGGTCTCAATTTCTTCAACCTAGGCAGGTTGTATGATGACAGAAAGTCCTCCATTTCCTTGAGGTTTTCAAGTGTGTTTCCATACAAGTGTACATAGTAGTCTCTGATTATCTTTTGTATTTCTTCAGAGTCAGATGTGACTTCATCTTTTGTGTTTCTGATTGTGCTTATTTGGGTTTTTTCTTTCTTTTTCTTGATCAGTCTAGCTAAGGGACCATCAATCTTGTTTATCCTTTCAAAGAACCAACTTTCTGTTTCACTGATTTTTTGTATTGTCTTTTTGTCTTCTATGTCCTGGATTTGGGCTTTTATTTTTGTAATCTGGATTCTTCTGCTGAAATTAGAATTTTTGTGATCTTGCTTTTCCAACTTCCTTAGGTGACTTGTTAGGCTATTAATTTGTGCTCCTTCCAATTTCTTCATGTGTGTTTGTAGGAATATAAATTCCCCTCTCACTACAGCTTTTAAGGCATCCCACAGATTTTGATAAGATGTTTCTTCATTTTCATTTGTTTCCAGGTATCTTGTGATCTCTGTTTTGATTTCATCATTGATCCAGAAGTTGTTTAGCATCATACTTTTTAGTGTCCATGTCTTTGTGGGTTTTGGGGGGACCTTGTTGGTGTCAATGTTTATTTTTATTCCACTGTGGTCTGAGAAAGTGCATTATAGAATTTCAGTCTTTTTAAATTTCCTTATGCTTGATTTATGGCCTCGAACGTGGCCAATCTTGGAATATGTCCCGTGTGGTGATGAGTAGAATGTGTGTTCTCTGGTCTTTGGATGGAGTGTTCTATAGGTATCAATTAAGTCCATTTGGTCCAGAGTCACATTGAGTTTCCGAATCTCATTGCTGATTTTTTGTCCCAATGATCTGTTGAGGGTTGTGAGTGGGGTATTAAAGTCCCCAGTTATGATGGTGTTAGAATCAATATCATTCTTTAGTTTTCCTAGGAGTTGCTTTGTAAATTTGATGCATCTATATTAGATGCATAGATGTTTAGAATAGATATTTCTTGCTGATGGAGTGAGCCTTTTATCATTATGTAGTGGCCCTCTGTATCTTTTTTAATTTTTGATAGCTTAAATGGTATTTTGTCTGAAATTAGGATCACAACTACTCCTTTCTTTTGTGTTCCATTCACCTGGAAATTTGTTTCCCATCCTCTTACTTTAAGTCTGTGCATGACCTTTCTAGTGAGATGGGTCTCTTGAAGGCAGTATATTGTTGCCTGGTGATGTTTTATCCATTTTGCCGTTCTATGTCTTTTCAGTGGTGCATTTAGTCCATTCACATTTAGGCTAATTACTGAAATGTGAGAGTTCATCCCTAAAATATAGTTCTTTTAGAGTTGTTGTTCCACTTGGTTTACTGTCTTTCTTTTGTTTTGGGGGTTGGTTCATATGTATTTTATTCTTTTTCCTGTACTCTTGTGGAAAATGTTGCTCTTTTTTTCCCCTTTTCTTCTGTGTTTAGTACTTTCTTAAGTATTTCATGTAGAGGTGGTTTGGTGGCAGCGTAGGTTCTTAGGGATTGGATATCTGGGAAAGATTTTAATTATCCCTTGCTGATGAAGCTTAATCTGGCAGGGTAGGTTATTCTTGGTTGAAATTGTTTATCTTTTAGGACTTTGAAGATAGGGCTCCAAGCTCTCCTAGCCTGCAGGGTTTCTGTAGATAAATCTGCTGCTATTCTGATTGGTCTTCTATGGTAGGTGATCTGGCCTTTTTCTCTTGCTGCCTTTAGGATTTTTTCTTTTATGCCTACTTTGTTTAGGCAAATTATTATGTGTCTAGGAGTTGGTTTTCTCATTTGTTGTCTTGCAGGGGTTCTCTGGATCTCTTGTGTTTGAGTTTTTGCATCATTGATTAGATAAGGGAAGTTTTCTTGAATGATCTCATGGAAGGTTTGTTCCAATGTGGTCTCTGTCTCTTTTTCTGCCTCAGGCAGACCAATTACTCTTAGGTTAGGCCTCTTGAGGTAATTGCTTATCTCTTGAAGGTTTTTTTCTGTCTTTTTGAGCTTGTTTTCTGTGTTTTTGAGAGTTTGGTTTATTTCTATATTTTGGTCCTCAAGCTCTGAGATTCTTTCTTCTGCTTGGATAATTCTATTTTCCATGCTTATCAGTTTATTGTTCATTTCATTCACAGTATTCTTTATTACTATTATCTCAGATATCAGCTCCTTTCTAGTTTCTTCTTGAGTCTTTTCAATTCTTTTTAATCTCTCCATTAATGTCTTGATATCTAGGGTTGTATTTTGAGACCATTCATTCTGGGTGGGGCTCTTCATTGTTTGCATTCCAAAGTCAGTTTTCTCAGTGTCTGTCCTCCCAGGAGTCTTGGACAGACCCATATTCTTCTTTTGGTTTTTCTTCATTTGTGTAGATTTTTCTCTCTTGTCCCTTAGTGGATCAAGTTCCTGAGATCTAATCTCCAGCCTCTCTCCTCTCTTTCTATTGCAGGCAGTTAGCTTGTTGCCTAGGAGATCTGTGACACTAGTCACTATTCAGCATAGGGGAGGGGTTTTGTCTCCTGTTAACGACGTCACCATGGGAACCAAGGTGGAGGCTCTGCTAGGTGGACAGGGCGATGCGATGTAAATATGCCTTGAAAATGGCAGAGGTGGTGGTTTTACGTTCATTTTAGGGGGCTCCTGTGGGTCTCTAGGTGGGACCAACTTCACAGCTGGGCAATGGATCTGGGGTGCCTCCAGCCGGCTGGGGTATAGGACAGGGTCTGGCGTTTCCTCCTCTGGAGCTGGAAGCCTGAGATCAGCACCTTATGCCAGCTTGGGGTTCTGCCCCCTTACACAGGCTTGTGGTCATGCACACTGAGTGCCTCAGTCAGGTGGGCCAGGGGCTTCCAATCTCCAAAGCTACAGAGGGCAGGTGGTGGCTCTGGGTCCCTCCCAGGGCACTTTAGCCAGAAATGGGACTGGTATCTCTAAGGGGTGGGCACTCAGAGCCTCCCTGAATGACTGGAAGCTTCACGCTGGGTGCTGGTCTCCACGCTGTGGCTGGGAATGGAGCTGTGATCCGGGATTTGGAATTCCCCAGCCAGCTGGAATCACATACAGTGGAGCAGCCATGGTCTGGTGGCGACGTCTGGCCCTGCGTGGGACCAAAAGTCCCCAAACCTCATACCAGTGCAGGTGGAGGTGGGCGGGGGGGTGCAGGAAGAAAAGTAATAGTCTTTTTGGGAAACTCACATTCAGAGAATCTCAGGGATCCATCTATATGGTTGCCATCTTGCCGTAAATCCTGTCGGCTGATTTTCATATTAGATTAAAGAGTCTACTCAAGAGCTGTGTTTATGTCGTTTTCCCCTATATAATTCTACTGAGCCATTTCCTGGTACTTTCAATACAAAAGATTTTAAAAATATTTCTCTTCTATTTCAGGTACTAGACTTTGCCATCTCATTTGCTATGTGTCAGACTGGAGGCTAGCAGGTAGGTAGGCAGGTAAGGAGGTAGCCCAGAGAGGTGTTTTATTTGTGCTACACAATGTTTTTCATAAAAACATAACTTAGATTCCAATGTTTTTAAATTGGAAAGATTTCACCTAGCTATATGATTTCTGGAATCACAAGTGGATTGGCAATATGGGGCTTCCCTTCATGCATGCTTAATCAGCCAGAATTTAGAATTTGCCCCTTTAGACAGTGTGCAAGTTCCTGCTACCAAAAAACTCAACTTTCCCTGTGATCTTTCTCCTGACCCAGAAGATTGGGAAGAGGCAGGCGGCAATGAGACCAATCTGGGCAAGCTCTCAGGTTAGGCAAGCCTGACTTCATGGAGTGGCAAAGGATCACTGTCTCTATAAAAAGTACCACTTTCCCCATCTACAAAGGTCTGAAATCCCTCCAGTAGGCTATATTGTTTTCATTAAATATTGCCAGAGGATTTTTAGGGATAAAAGCCTATAGGTGAGGACACACAGTGCCAATGAATGTACTCAAATCCTTTCTTGGAACCAGCTGAGAGAGAAAAGGGATTTTAAAAGAGGATTCTAAGTACCAAGTGAAGCCAGGCATAAGCACAAGGCAGGCAGATAGGGTCACAACTACCTGAGGCCAAGAGAAAGGGGTTTTAGGAGAGGCTCCCTTGCTAGAGAATGTCATAGAGACCACATCTTAACCCAGACAAGAAACCCTCAACCTGTGACCTGGGCAGTGACCTTGCTGTGGGGAAATGGTGGCTTCTAAACTTTATCCCTCCTGTCCCACAGCAAATATTCACTGGACGCATACATTAAGCCAGGCACTACTCTGAATATTTTTACACACAGCAAACCACCACTGGAAGATAAGCGGCAGTCTCACTGACCCACAATGATAATACAGGAGGAAGAGCTTATCTCCAGGGATAAAGATCAGACCATCCTTGCCTTCAGCTATGTGTGTAGCTCTATGCAATGCTCTCTGCATGGGCTATTCTCTCCTGTTCCTCCACCACCCATCCTTCCCTATTGTCCTTTTAAAGTAGCACCTCTACTCGAAAGCTTTGCTCAGGCCAGGTGAGAACCTTACTCTAAGCACAGCTCTCTGCTTTGGATCCTACTAAACTGCATGACAACAATGTAGCTATATCTCTCCTATTAGACTCCCTGAAGTCTGCATCTCATTCAAAGCAAAGCACTGAGCACATGGCAAATATTCAAACAACCCTAAGGAATTAACAAGGTCACATTTGCACACATTATATTTGAAGGGTAGGCAGAAAATTCGGGTGGTGTGCAGAACTCAAATTTGGGGTTGGAAATCAAGTTTGGGGGGCATTATTAGGATGGAGATGGTGGCTGCATTGATCAGAAATGGTGCCATTAAGGAGGGAAATAGAAAATATCCCTTAGGAGAGAGGAAGCCAACTATGGAATCAGCTAACCAGAAGGGAAAAAATTAAGAGAATGCAGTATTTCAGAAAGACAAAGAGGAAAAGCTTCCAAAATAAAATGTGTGGCTGACACAGTGACATTTTGTAAAGAGGCTGGATAAAGTGGGAACTTTTTTTACACAAGTTAGAGTGTGGGGAACCAAGGAACAAAATAGAGACATGGTGGTTGTAGACTGTTCTTCCAAGGAATGTGGGAAAGGATACATGTTAGGTGAAACCATGGAAAAGCAGGAGTAATTTTGGAAAATATATTTTTTGAATGAGCATACTTATAAATTGGAGAGAATAAGATAAAGATGATGGTGAAATTAACAAGAGAGAAGAAAAAAATAGTGATTCAAGATCCCAAAGGAGATGGAAAGAAATGAAAATCCAGAATTTAGAGTTAATGCTGAAAAGAGTTGGGGTATCTTTTATTCTGGAACAGAGGGTACAATTTTTTTAAGACATACAGAAGTAACTCTACTTGATAGAGAGACAATATACTCAGCACTTAAAGTAGATTCTTGGTTTCCTCCCAGTTCTGTCACCTACCAGCTGTCAGGTACAGAGTAGGCAACTCTATGTATAACGTTCATCATATACATAGATAGGTCTTTGCATATAACTTTCATATATCACCTAATTAGAGTGTGATGATAATTGACATAACGACAACTCTTTCTTCTATCAAGAAAAACTGTATTTCCAAGTTAAACTAGTCAAAAAAGAAAATAGGCAGGTTGAGGGGTCAGAGTTGCAGAGAGATACAGGTCTCTGGTCAGGCAATCCCAAATGAGAGTGATTGACTAGAGAAGAACAGCAGTGTGACCTGAATGCATCTGATGCCCCTGGACAGATGATGTGGTTATCTGAATAATGTCCCCTCTGACCCTCACAAGATGTCCACATCCTATTCCCCGGAACCTGTAAATATGTTACCTTAATAGCAAAATGGACTTTGTAGATGTGATTAAATTAAGGATCAGGAGATATGGGGATTACTCTGAATTATCTGGATGGGTCCAACATAATCTCAAGGGTTCTCATAAGAGGGAAGCAGGAGGGTCAGAGTGAGAGAAGAAGATGTAATGAAGGAAGCAGAGGTTGGAGTGCTGTTCTTTGAAGGCAGAGAAAGAAACCATTAGTCCAGAAACGTGCGTGGCCTCTAGAATCTGTAAAAGGCAAAAAAGTAGATTCCTTTCTGAAGTCTCAGAAGAAGTAAAGCCTAGCTGATACCTTGATTTTAGACTTACAAGACTCATTTTTGGTGTCTAGCCTCCAAAACTGTAAGGAAATACGTTTGTGATGTTTTAAGCCACTAAGCTTATAGTACTTTGAAACAGCATAAATAGAAAACTAATACAGACTGGATCAGCAGAAAAGTCAGTTGCACTGTGTTAGGGCTAGCTCTTTGCAATAGGGAAGGCTCAGGAATTGACTTTTATGCATTTCAAGACCTGTATTATCACACCACCCTGCTGTTTATCATACTATATCCCCCTCCGAATTCAGGTGGTGAGATTGAAGATAAGTGAAACAACTCAGAAAGAAACAAACTTTGAAACTCATGGCAAAACAGTAACAGACATTTTCCATTCGGTTTACCTAGCTAAAGCCCAGCAGCTTGTCAGTGAGGCGGGATATTGTAATTAAATGCTAAATTAAACGGTGGCATCGCTTTGTTCCTGAAAGCTTGATAAACCCACACTTATCTCATTGCTAAATATAACAGTGAGCTACAGAGGATAAAAACTTGGCCCAATCTCCTAGCCAGAAACTAAGCAGGGCAGGCAGATGCTGCAATGTGGATTTCACAGAACTTATACATAAATATGAGAAAGCTCAGTTTGAAATATCAAAAGTTCTGAAAGATCTGCCAAGTAACCTTGGAGTTTCCCAAGTAAAAGACCTCTTGCCCACTAGTTTGGCTTCTAGCAAAATACCACCATAGTCACACAGCAGCGTACATACTGACGTCAAGGGGTCTCAGTCAGTTTGTGAGGTAGGAATCCCATTTGGCGGATGAAGAAACTGAGGATCAGAGGGTAAAGTGATGAACCCAGAGTCGCGAAGCTAATAAGAGGCAGAGACTGATTTTCTGGCTCACTCTGGCATGTTTTCGTCCCATCATGCCATCTCCCTGGAACAGATGTGAGGACAAAATCTACAATCCACACTTACCAGCCCCATGGAAAGAAAGAGCCCACAATATAAAGTAGGTTTGAATTTGGGCTACAAATTCCCAAGAAACTCTCTCTTCCCTTTTTTCTTCCCGCCTTGCTCTGTAGAGGCCACTACCCCTTGCCATGTATTGTGATAACGGATCAAGGAAAGAAAGGATGATCAGCCACCATCCCTCGAGGACCTGGTCCTACGTAACTTTTTTGACAAGTCTAAAGAATTGTCTTGCTACAAGTAGAATCCTTCAGAGGGTTTCACGGAAGGCTTGGGTCTATGTAAATATGGTATTTTGTGAGCCATGGGGGATGGTGATAGTCTTCTCTAAACAACCCTTCATTGAACAGAAAGTTCACATTGGCTAATAAGAGCCCATACCACAGGTAGAAGAATAAGCAATAAGGAGTAAAACCCCCTTCTCTTATTTGCTGGAGCAGGAGTCCGGGACTATGACTGAAGTTTCCATGCTTATGATTACCAAGTTGGCACTTTCTTGTTCTAAATCTGGACCTCATTGAAGTGATAGCTCAAGAATAGGACAGTTCTTGTTTCCCATATATGTTGTTGTGAGGAGTGATGTTGACTCAGGAGACTTCTTGAAAAGAGCAGGAAATTACAATTCATTGGACTGTCCATTTGGAATCTAAATGTATCCATCCACCGTATGATATAACATAGAGATTAAGAACCAGTTTTACTTACTTTTAAATCCTGACTCTGTGACCTCTCACAGAAACAAAGATCTGAGTATCACATGTTCTCATTCATATAGTGGACCTTGAACATCCATCGAAATACTATAAGAAAAGAACTGACAGTGGTGGGAAACTATGGGGGGGAGGGGAAGGGAGGTGGGATTAATGGTACTAACATCTGTCTGGGGACGGGGAAACACTCCTTATCAACAAGGGTGCCTGAACAAAGCATATTTGTATACTTAACCCTTATGACTGTACCCCACAATATCAAAATAAAAAATATTGATAAAAATAAAAAATAAATGATGTCAACATATTAACGGTTCAAAACAAAGCAAACACAAAATTTAAAAATAAATAAATAATAAATCCTGACTCTGTTACTTACTAGTACTTTGACCCTGGATAAAATCACTCAATCTCTCTGTGTCTCTATTTATTTTTCTGTAAGATGGGTACAAGATGCCTCGTTTATCAGAGTTGTTGTTTAATATTTGAAATACCAAATCTAAGCATCTATTCTATACTCGGTATTAAATAAATGTTGGGCATTATTATTATTATTATCATCATGTTTTATGTTGCCTTTAACAATGGACATTTATATATATTTGAACTTTTAATAATATGCAAGCATATGTTTAACAAAGATGAAGAAGAATTAAAGAAGTACTTGGACACTTATTTGAGACAAGCAAAATCACATACTCTCTCTAGAGGGAATGAATTATAGTATTCCTCGTTTGGTAATGTATTATTAATGATGATTTCCTTGAGATACATTAAGAGTGGATTCAAAGAAAGAGAATGAGAATTTACCCAGTGCCGGCACTTCAATTAATCAACTTCTGTTTCTGTAAATAGCCCTAAGTGAAAGAATCAAACTATTATGTTTTGTAGATGAATGATCAGCAAATGCTCAGAAACTCATCTGTCATGGTCTAGTTTTGCCGCCTGACAAGAATAATGAAGCCAGCATATTCAGAATTCATAAAAAGTCTGGGCTGCGGTTTACATAAAATCCACATTTAATTAGAGTGGAACCAGCAGAGAGATTGAATGCCTCCTCAGCTTGACAGTGGGGTGGAAGGCCTTATCATCTGTCCTTCTCAGAAGCAAGAGGTGAAAACCAGGTGCAGAGACGTTTCTGTGGGGAGGCTAAGTGTGTGTGTGCTGCTCCTCCTCGGAATGGAGACACTTTTTCACCAGGAATAGACTGTGTTTCTTGTTCCTTACCACTCTCAAGACACTTCAGATAAAACGGGGCTTAAGGATTATTGGAGTTTCTTTTGGTCTCTTTTACAGTGACAAATAAGTAGGAAACTTAATCTTCAAATATTTCATATATCAACATTGTATATGACACAGGTATTTAAGAATTATTTGAATTTTATATGGAAATTTTGTGTGGGGCAAGATGGAAGCACGTAGTTGTACTGAAAGTGATGGTGGTATGGTTTTCTCTGGGTGAACAGTTTTATTTATTTAAATACAGAATATCAAGTATTACAATCCAATAGGATTCGTTACCTACCCTAAAATAAGAGGTATAAAATCACATAGCAATAGAGAAATATGCTAGTATTTGTGAACACTGATATAAAGCAGTCCACAAATACAACAAATGTATTACTAAATAAAGCCCCAGACTATACAGTGATTCTGTAAAAATGAATGTCAGCCTTGTATTTCAGAGGAAACTATGAACTAAAACACAGTCTATGATATAAAGTAGATTGAGCTAATTCTTGTGTAGTAAATGCAGACAAAGTAAATAGATCATGAGAAATTGGCTCAGAGGAAGTAGCAAAACCCAGTAAATTTAAACAAATTCTTGCACAGGCAGCTACAGTCCTTTCAAAATGCCAGTCGTAGATGTGACATCTACGGGTCTCACACTCAGCCACCAAGAGGTGCACCATCAATCCTGCCCTCCACTCTAGTAAATTCCACTCGTCAATTTTCCATTCGCCTCTCCTTATTTCTTTTCTCTAAATGCACTTTTAAGTTGAGATAGTATTCAACTGGGTTTTGGAGTTGGGAAAGTAATTACATAACTTGGAAAATAGATCTGGTATGAGTTTTACTTCCTGGAATTCAGTGGAAGTAAAGTGAAACTACAAATCTCCTTCTTCTGTCAGGCGTGTGATCATCGTCTCTTTCAGGATTCTGTATTATTAGTAACATTATTTTTGCGCAGTGTTGGCGCTTAGTGGCTTGCTCTCCCTGCGGGTTACCACTGACCTCTTAGCTCTATACCGTTGTCCCCAATGCTCAGCCTTCCATCCAGCATCATCGTTTCCCTTGCTCTCCAGGGGAAGAGAAAGGCTTTCAATGCACGCAAATGTGAAAACATGACTTTGGTCTCTAACAATCACATCCACGCTCGCAGCACTCACATCTCAGACTTTTACAGGGATTCAACATTGGCACTGAGTCAACTGAAGTGAGCTGACTGGATTTTTTTGAAGCTCATTTTCCATAAGATTCTGCAGCAGCCTTGCCAGCAGCAGAACATGAAGCTATTAAAGTAGAACTTGAAAAAAAGTAAGAAATTTTTTATTGTCTATCTCTATATTACACAGACACAAACATGAAGGATATTATGCCTCATACCCTATGTCCTGCAGTGTACTTATTAGGGCTTTGAGAATTTTCTTTGTCTCTCCCTAGTCCACTTCCGTCCTAACTTTTCCAAGAAGAGCTCAAAGAACTCCTATTAAGCTCTCTGAACCTGATTAGCATCTGCTGCCACAGGGTGCAACCCCAGGTGGTGTCTGTGTGAATGAACATCAACAAGCTTTTGGAAAACCCAATGGCAATATAGCAGTGCTGGTCAACCCTATTCTGCCTAGTTTTTACTTCTAAGGATATATGAGGAAGCTCTTTCTCTTTTTTCTTAAACTATCTCTGACCTTCAGTTTAATACTTTTGTGAACTAAAATGAAACATTTTAAATGGTAGCTGATTCTCATTGGTCCCTTAAAATTCAGAAACCATGATTTTCACCAAATCTCTAGGCTTTTCATGGCAATACAGTTATTTAAATAAGTCCCATAAAACTCCATCCTCTGTTTTATCAAGATATAATTGGACAAATAGATTGTGCAATCAGGCCTTACCTAGAGTGTCATTTTTGAAAATGATACTTTATAAATTAGGTATAATAAGTCCCTATTAAGAAACAAGAATTGACTGTACATGACTGTGTAATCCTCCCAAGAAGACTGACTCAGAGCCTGCTTCTGAGACAGGTTATTCCGTGCAAGTTAGACATAGATAGATAGGTTTCTTCCAAACAGTTTAAATTAAAATAGGGTAAACATTCAGACATCTTTCTTGTCAGTACACGACCTTCACCAGACTGACCAGGCATACCAGACCTGGAATGTGGATCTACCAGTAAAGTAAATCACAGAAAAAAATAGAGAATTACTGAAAACACAGGCATGATGTTCTAAGAAAAGATCAAATCTAGTTAGGCAATAACTTGAATTACTTAGAAGGTCTTTGCAACCTTAAAAGGTTGAGAGATGGAATTCAAAACTCACAACCAGACACCTGCAGCACACCCCAATTAGTTCAAGTTTTGCTTAAGCATGGTTATAAAAGTATATAAAGCTTCTTGTCAAAGGCAAGCTTGTGTCCTTTCTCTTAAGGCACCCATGACTTTTGGGCATGTCTCTTTCTGTCTAATAAATTATGTCTTAAGCTATACTTGGAACTCTCCTGAAATGCCTTTCTGTGGCAAAGTCAAAGAACCCACTGCACCTGGCATCACCCCAAGGGCCCCAGTCTCAGAGGTGGAGAGGAAGGTCATATGCAGGCAAACCAGAAACCCTACCAAACCTTAAAGAGAGGAATTCATCCAAATTTGCAGTAATTGTAGGTCAAATATCGTGGAGTATCTTAACCTCTAAATACAAGACCAAATAATATGGGTCTTTACTAGTCCAATTTGAGATTTCTCTTGAAAATTTTCAGTCACAGCTAATTTTCAGTCATGAACAGATCTCAATGTTCTGAATAAGCCTGGATTTGCAAACTCAACTCAAGGACGTCTACTTGGTGAACTAACACTCTTACTGTACCTTTGTGAATAGTCAGGCCAAACATAAGGACCCCAGCCTCTTTGTGTGATAAAGAAAAATATTTGATGATTATGATTACCAAGGATGAGAGAAAGACGCTTAGCAAAAATGCCCCAAACTTTGAAATAAACAAAAAAGATTATTGGATTTTGTTTTCTGTGCAGTCCAGGGATTGACTCTCTTTTGACTAGATTATTCTACATCTCTTTAGCAGCAGAGATTAATTTGTAGAATTTTGCAGCTATAAATACAAATAATTTCTGGTCAGTGAAACAAAAAAACCTCAATGGTCTTGTTTATTGCCCTCTGAGCTATTAAATAGTTTTCTCTCTAACCCACCAAACATATCCTAATCTTTAAAAAAAGAGATGCTAGCCGGGCTCGGTGGCTCAGCCTGTAATCCTGCGCCCTTGGGAGGCTGAGGTGAGTGAATTGCTTGAGCCCGCGGGTTTGAGACCTCCCTGGGCAGCGAGACCTCATCTCTACAATAAATCAAAAAATCAGCTGGGTGTGGTGGCGCATGCCTGTAATTCCGGCTACTCGGAAGGCTGAGGCGGAAGGATCGCCGGAGCCCAGCAGGCCGAGGCTGCGGTGGCCGGAAGCGGCCACTGCACTCCAGTCTGGATGACAGAGTGAGACTCCAACTCAAAAAAAAAAAAAAGATGCTTATGTATACCCAGCTTGACAAATGTTAGTTGGTTTCCTCATTAATTAAATGAATTGAGTACAATCTTTGGCACATGCTCATTTTGCATTTATATGAGAAACATGCTTTTGTCTTTGACAATTATATTTCAAACCTACTTATATTTTTTAAAAATTGAATTTTGTTAAATCTTGTAAATTTTGTTAAATTTTGTAAATCTATGAATTATAGAAAAAAATCTTTGTAAATACAAAGACATATACTTGAACCCTGGCAATTTGTAGAAAAAAAATTTTTAGAAGAGTTTTAGATTTACAGAGAAGTTGTAAAAATAGTCCAGTACACTACCATTAACTAAATCTTCACACTTTAACTGTTTATTGTTGTTGTTTGTTTGTTCGTTTTTCTTCCCCCAATGATCTTTTTCTGAACCAGGATCCTGTTCATTACACCACATTACATTTAGTCTTCATGCCTTTTTAGGCCCAACTGATCTATGATATTTCCTCAAATTTTCATTGTTGTTTTTTTTTCATTTGGTTGATTGGTTAGTTGAATTTTTTAGACTTTATTTTTAAAGCAATTTTAGGTTCAAAGCAAAATTGAGAAGAAGGTATTGAGATTCCTCCTATTCCCCCTTCCCCTATAAGTGCATAGACTCCTTCATTATCAACATCCCCCACCCGAGTGGTATATTTGTTAAAATTGATGAACTTATGTTGACACATCAATGTCACCCAAAGTCCACAGTATACAAAAGAGATTACTCTTAATGTACTTTCTAGGGATTTTAGACAAATGTAGGAGGACATGTGTCCACGATTATAGTATCTTGCAAAATAGTTTCACTGCCCTCAAAATCCTCTGTGTTCTGCCTATTTTCCCCCCTCACTTTCCTTGTCTTTGTGATATTAATATTTTGAGGAGTATCATTCGGGTATTCTGCAGAATGCCTTTCCATTGGAATTTGTTTGGTGTTTTTCTCATGATTATGCTGGTATTATGCACTTTGAGATACAAGATCATGAAAGTTAAATGCAATTCTTATCACATCATATCAACGGTGCATGCTATCAACACGACTATCTTTGGGAACTAGTCACTAAACACAGTTCATATCAGGTAGTGGAAGAGAGGAAGAATTTAGTTGCACTTTCTATAAGGAAGATCAGCTTATAAATTATTTGGAATTCTTCTGTACAGAAGATTTGTCTAGTTCTCTCGTGTATTTATTTATTCAAACATTTATTAATATCAGTATGAACCCATGAATGTATTTTACATTTTGGATTAAATCTAACACTGCATCACTAATTTTACTCAAATTATCCCAGCTTTGAACACTATAAGTTCTTTCAGGTTGTCTCCTGTGTCTCACATGTCCTCACCTTTGTTCTGAGTGTAGCAAGGTTTTCACCTTTCTGAATTTCAGACTTCTCATTGGCGAAAGAGAAGCAATAAAGTATATCTTTCAAGTCATGAAGATTAAAATATAATAATAATAATTCCATTCTATGAGTGCTCATGATGTCTCAAACACTATTGCAAGCACTTAACAATATTAATTTTTTAAAAAGAATTGGTGTTCATAAAAAACCTAACAGTGTCTGACACTTCACACATGTTCAATAAATGTAATTTCCCACTTGGGGGTGCCCCAGAATTCCAGCTAAGCTAATGTCTGACCCAGTACATAAGGGTGTGCTCACTGGTGCCTCATACCAGGTGGCAAACTCTAAATGACATAGAAAATGCAGAAATCCATGTCCCCCACTCTTTCTGATTATTCAGCCTATACTCGGAGGTTCTGCCCTCTCATTGACAGTTGCATTAGGTGAGATGTCATTATTGGTGTAGTCAGCATCCTCCAAGCACCAAAGCAACTAACCTTTGCAACCTTGAAGCCTTGGTCCTTAATAAGGATTTTATGCTTGACTGTGAGCTCATCCTGGAGCCCACAAGCATTTGGAAATAGAACCGAACGCATGATGAGTAGGCTAGACTGGGTTAGGGAGTTTCTTCCTCCATCTTCTCCAAGCCTTTTATTTTTAAAGAACATTTTTCTTTGAGACTTTTTCTAAGGCAATGTTCTATATTAGATGCTCAACAGCCAGAAAGACTATGAAACAGAAATCTTCCTCTCGACATGAAGACTTTGTTGAATAGTGAAGGCGTTTCCATTGATCTAGAGCAAACCTCCTCATTAATATTATCTTTAGAAGGGATAAATTTAGAAGACAGAGGTCTCATAGGTGCAGCCATAGCCTCATTAGTTAAGTACCAAATATTAACAAGTGTGTTTATACCACCTAGTGTCTGAGGTGAATGAAATGAAAAATGAACAGATGTGCTAAGCCCTACAAAATTCACCTAAAGCAACATGCACCTTTAGCAGAATACTTAAAAGCAATGTACAGAAAGAGATAAAATTAAATTATTTGCTGTATTTCAACACAGAAGTAACCGCAAGAAGGCTGCCAAGTAAGAAATGCCAGAGGCTCCCTTTGCTCAGGTGAAGTCTGCAAAATTACACGTGGGATTTCAAAAGAAAACTCAAAGGCAACATGTAGACTAAAAATGATTTATTCTTTTCAATAAGCCCTTTGGAAATGAGGAAACAGGATTTGGGCATGGCTTGCTACAAGAGCCTAAGAAAACTCACACTTTAGGTCTGCAAAATGAGAAAGATAATCACGTGAGAATGAGAAACTGAGAAAGTGGTGAAGACTTAGAGAGACAGGAAGATAGAAGAAGAAAGTTTTTTTTTGTAGGATTGTTTTCTTTCCCCATTTTTTACCTCTATTTCTATTGCTAGGTATTAGCTGTCCTTCCCACAGCAACACATGCACCTGAGTAAATAAGTCTGTGATAAAGTAGAACCCTAAAACAGTATTAGCATCTCTTTCCACCACCACGTTAAAACCCATTAGAGAGGGGTTGTACCGAGTGATCATGAACCAGCTAGGAAGGGATGGAGAAAGGGGATGCTTTGATAGGAGGAGAGGAAGCTTTCAGATCGTGGAAGAACTGGAGCATTTAAAATTAGGATAGAATTCCATCGTGTATATGTACCACATTTTTTAAATCCAGTCCTTCTTTTGATGGAAAGCATGGTTGGTTCCAGGTTCTTACTATTGTGAACAATGCTGCGATAAACATACGTGTGCAGGTATCTTTTTTATAGAGTGATTTGAGTTCTTCAGGGTATAATCCCAGTAGGGAGATTGTGGGATCATATGGGAGGTCGATATTTAGAGCTTTTAGGAATCGCCACACTGCTTTCCGCAGAGGTTGCACTAGTTTACACTCCCACCAACAGTGTGTAAGTATTCCCTTTTCACCACATCCTTTCTAGCATCTGTTATTTTTTGAGTTGATGGAATACTACACAGCCATAAAAAAGAACAAAATCATGAATTTCGCAGCAATCTGGATGGCACTAGAGTCTATAATACTGAGTGATCTTTCACAGCAACAAAGATCTGAGTATCACATGTTCTCACTCATAAGTGGACCTTGAACATCTATCATAATACTATAAGAAAAAGATTGACAGGGGTAGGAATCTATGGGGGGGACAGGGAGGGCAAGGGTGGTGGGATTAATGGCAGTCAATATCTATCTGGGGACAGGGGGGACACCCCTTATCAACAAAGGTGCCTGAACAATGTATATTTGTATACCTAACCCTTAACTGTACCCCACAATTTTAAAATAAAAAATATGTTTTTTAATAATAATAATAAAAATGAAATTAGGATAGAAATGAGGATTTCCATGGCATTACCATAGCTTTCATGGAGGGGTGTAAGATGTTTGCAAAACCTGGTCCTTTTGGATGATAACCGATGTCTCCCGCAAATGTGTAGACAGTCGAGTTGGCCGCTAATCAGGGTATCTCTGAATGGGTCACTCTCCTAACTATAGCCAGTAATATAAGGAGCAATAGCAAAGTTGAAGAGCAACCTAGGCAAAGGATCTGGGCTTCCCCCTATTCTCAACAGCTGATAAAACTGAGATTCTTTTAGATTCTGCAGACAAGGATAGGGAATCTCAATAATGACTGAGGTTAAATGTCTTGCTAGACAGGTGATAAGGCACCAGAACAAAAGTGATTTAGAGAAACGAAAGAATGTGACATTTCTTGCCCTTTAGAGATATGAACTAAAAATCATCTAGGCAACATACACAATTCTTTGCTGCTCATGGTGGAAGCAGCTGCCAGGGAAACAGGGAGGGGGAAGAGGGACTCGGGGCTCATTAGGAGCACCACTCCTGCAGTGTTCCCTTATAATTCAGCTCTTACTCAGGATGTGCATGAGGGAGCTGAAAAACTCAGCTATACTCCTGCTGGAGATGTGCTTCCAGAACCAACCTTGGATGGCCAATCCCAGTGCTAAAATACATATTAATCATGTTTATACACATATTCACTTGTCATGCACTTTCTGTGTGCTGGACTCTGTACTAGATACTGATGCTACATAGGCAAGTGTTCCCTATGTGTCCAAGGGAGGCAGATATGCAAACAAACAGCTCTACTTCCACTCTAATGCACTCACAACTGTGCCTGGCGTTGCTACACACTTAGGTTTCCAGATTTCCACAGATTCAGTTTCAAACCTTGGTTCTTCCACTTGCCCAGTATATATCTTTGTTTTTGTTTGTTTGTTTGTTTGTTTGTTTGAGTTGGGATCTCACTCTGTTGCCCAAGCTGGAGTATAGTGGCACAATCACAACTCACCACAGTCTTCACCTCTTGGGCTCAGGTGAGCCTTCCACCTCAGCTTATGAGTAGTTAGGACTATAGGCGTGTACCACCATAGCCAGCTAATTTTTTGTAGAGGCAGGGCCTCACTATGCTGCCCAGGCTAGTCCAAACTCCTGGGCTCAAGCAATCCTCCTGTCCTAGACTTCCAATGTTCTGGGATTACAAGGAAGAGCCACTGCACCTGGCCTGTCCATTATGCATCTTTGATCAAATATTTTAATCTCTCTGGACCTCAGCATCTGCATTTGAAAAATAAGGAAAAACATATCTGCTTTATGAGGATTAAATAAAAATAACAAAAGTAGTTAATGCTTACTGAGTGCTTACCTGACAGTTGTCTAAGCACAATACATCCATTAAAGGCATTTCAGTCTCACAACATCCTAAGATATGTTATTACTATTATCCTTACTTTACAGATGAGGAAACTGAGGCATAGAGAAGTTGTTAGGTAATTTTTCCAAAGTCAAACAATTTGGCAAGTAATAGAACTATGTATATTAAAGATTTAACGTAGGTCGGGCTCGGTGGCTCAGCCTTTAATCCTGCGCTTTGGGAGGCCGAGGTGAGTGAATTACCTGAGCCCACGGGTTTGAGACCCACCTGTGCAACTTGGCGAGCCCTCATCTCTACAATAGATCAAAAATTTAGCCAGGCGTGGTAGTGCACGCCTGTAGTTCCAGCTGCTTGGAAGGCTGAGGCGGAAGGATAACCGAAGCCCAGCAGGTTGAGGCTACGGTGGCCGGGAACGTGCCACTGCACTCCAGTCTGGGAGACAGAGTGAGACTCCAACTCAAAAAAAAAAAAAATTGAATAAATAGTAGGTTCTTTCATAGAGATGTCAACAAAATTTTGTAGTAAACCAAAATAAAGGGTTTCTAATCTACTACCCGATTTAGGAAAGACAAAACATTTCAGCTGGGTCCTGGAATAAGAATAAACAGAAGTTTGCTAAATGGAGATGAAGAGAAAGAAAATTGTAAACAGAGATAAGGATATTTACAGAGGTTGAGAGACATGGAATAGCCTGAAATGGAGTTCACACGGGAAGCAAGAAGATCAACAAAGTTAGGTTACAGGGATTGCTGTAGAGGACTAGAGAACAAAGACTTGAACCCAAGTCTTATTTTACCTATACAGTCTAGATAAGACTCTCACACAGTGAGAGTCCTAGCATCATCCTGCAGGCAAATAATGGACATTGGAGGGGCATGAATAGATTGGCATTAAGTAGATAGCTATATAAGAAAGAGGACAGGCAGAAGTGAGGAGCCACTAGCGGTGACAGGAAGACCAGTTGGGAGATTGTTACAGTAATCAAGGTGGATGTGATGATGTACTCAATGAATAAAGAAACAAAGGGAGTGCAGAAGAAGCAATGGAGTCAAGAAACCTCGTGAAGGTAGAATTGAGAATAGTAACAAATTGGAAGCATCCATTCACTTACTCAACAAATAACAGGTAAGGGCCTTTGAAATGCCAAGTACTATAGGACCACTGATCAAGGAATGAAACAGAAGCAACTGATAAACATGCAGGGTGATGAAGAAGAGAATCCAGCCTTATAACAAGGGAGATTGTGCAAAACCCTTTAACTGAGAATGTAGAAATGGAAGGGATGCAAAGCTGGGTATGGAAGATCCTGTTTTGAAACACATGTGACATGTCAAGCTGAGTCAAGACTGGAAACTAGCTCAAGCCCAACAATATAAATTCAAGGGTCATAGACTTTCCACAAAGAGTGCATCATTTGACCTGAATATCCATTCAGTAATTTGGATCAAAGCAAGACTTGTTATCTCCCCTGAACAGGACATGCAGCCCTTCACAGCAACGCACCATCTTGGCAACCAACGTCCTTCTTGTAAAAGCGGGACCCACATTGTTCAGCAAGGGGTGATGCTACCACGGGTATCCTTCTGTCAGAGAGAGCTAGACTGCCCTGTTTTCTCCTCCTTCAACACTCCACATTCCTCATAAGCCTCAGAGTAAACACATCTCAAATGGATGGGCATGCAAAACCATTTTTTCTTCCAAATTTAACAATTTATTGCTTTGACTACACATTTTGGCATTTTGGACTTGTTTACTGAACTTCCCTGACCCCTCTCTCTATATCTAAAGCCATTATTATTACAAGGGTGTTTTCTTATACTTAAAAAAATACACTGTAAATCTTGCTCTCCTGAATCCTGCAGTGGAGTCTTGGTAAAGAGCAGCTGACAGATTCCCAACAAAAACCAAATGACTTTTACACCAATAGCTGGGCAGAATGTTTGAGCCTGAGTACTCTTCCTCATGCCAACCCAGTGATTTACTTCACTTGTAAAAATGCGTCTCCCTGTCAGATGTTTCCAGAACCAACTCAGATGATGTATCAGGATAAATGCTTGCTCACTCAAACCCTTTGCTGAGGACTGCACATATACTGGCCAACATCTCGCACCTTTTGAGTCCCAGCTTAGATGACTTCACTCACACAGCAAACTCATAGAAAAAAACACCCTCAACATTCACAGCACTTTTTTTATGTGTTCGGAAGAATAGTAATTATTATCTTATCTCTAGTATGTATTTATGTATTTAGAGACAGAATTTTGTTCTGTCTCTCAGTCTAGAGTACAGTGGTGTGATTATAGCCTTGAACTCCCAGCCCAAGTGATCCTCCTGCCTCAGCCTCCTGAGCAGCTGGGACTACAGGTGTACAACACCATGCCCAGCTGATTTTTTGTAAAGTCAAAGTTTCACTGTGCTGCACATGCTGGTTTTAAATTCCTGGCCAAGAGATCCTCCTGCCTTGGCTTCCCAAAGCACTGGAATTACAGGCATTGCACCCAGCCTATTTCTAGTATTTATTGAGCACAGGCTTCTGGGTGCCAAGTTCTGCATGTCATGATTTACTTGCATTCTTTCTCTTGACCTACATAGTATGTTTTGTTTTCAGTATTTAATGGTCTCATTTTTATATCCCTTGTATACCTGGCACACACTACTTAATAAATGATTTTGGATTAGAGTAAGTGAAAGAATTAAGTAAGTGGAGAATGAGTCTCTTTTGTGATAGAATATTTGTTTGTCAATAGTATGTTTTAGTCTCCAACTCAGAAAGAAGCTTACAATCAGTTTGTAAATACAAAATAAACACAGTGAAAATGCAGAAAACCTTACAAAGCAATATAAAATAAGTGTAGATCACAAAGGGTGAGGGACTTATCTAAGTGCTCAGGAGATCAGGAAAGGAGGAGGGCTTAGAGTCCAGTAAGGACAACCAGAAAAAGTTGCATGAAGGAGAGATTCAAAAGCAGCCAGATTTGTACAAAGCCTCATGAAAGTGGGAAAAATTACCAACAACCACAGTTGTCTGGTTTCTTGGCTAATGCTTATATTCTTGTGCCAGCATGCACCCTGGAGATCAATAACTCCTTAACTGTTGTTCTCACATAATTGAAAAACTATAGGGGAACTTTTGGCCCACCTTTAAGGACGAGTCATGACTTGACAGCTCTATAGAGAAAGGACTTGAATTTCCTCCAAAAATGCAAGGGCTGACCAGAGTAAGACTTTCAGTGAAAACTCAATAACTTCTTTGCTATACTTCATGAAAGAGAAAAAGTGAACACTTGTTCTGACAGTTACTTAACCTCTTCAAGCCAGAGTTGCCTCATCAGTAAAACAGGAATGTCCTCTGTCTCTCAAAGGTGTTGTGAGGAGAAACTACAATAATCAAAGCTTCATCGCTTCCAGGTGTGGAGAATCCCTGATTCTACATTATCAGTTTCTAGAGAGATTTAAAGTGATTTTTGAGATTAAATTGTGAGACTATGTCCAATTCTATGAGTTATAGGAATCTATATTAGGGTTTCTCAACCTCAGCACTATTGACATTTTAGGCCCTAGAATTCTGTTGGGGGAGAAAAGTTGTCCTGTGCATTGTAAGATTTTTAGCAGCCCCTGGCTAGGAGCACCCCCTCACTCATGAAAATCAAATGTCTCCAGATAATCCAGATGTCCCCTGAGGGCAAAATTTGCCTTGTTGAGACCAGTTAATCTATATTAGTAAGAGTGAAATTGGCATTACTCAATCCCCCTTCTGTGTAAAGAGTAATGCAGGACATTTTGCAAACACTCAATAAATAGAAGCTACTTGGGTAAAGAAATAGACAAATGAATAAGTAAATAATGCAGAAAGTTGAGAAACTTTTATGTCAAAACCAACTGAAAGTGAAGTGAAGACTTTATCTAACACTCCAAGTCAAATGATAAGAAAAACAAATACCATCACGATCCTCAAAGAAAGAAAGAAAATGCAGTGGGAGATAAAGACATGTTCAGGGAAACCAAAAGTCAAATCTAACTGTGATGACACAGGGGACAATAATCTAATTAGACTATGTTTTCATCCAAGTAGATGCTGCATAACATTTATGCTTGTCACCTGAATACACTGGTATCTAATAAATGTGTTATTTCTGATTTTTTAAAAATCAAGCAAGTTGTCCAGGAGGTTCATTTGAATGGGCCAAAGGGAGTGAGAAGAAGGGAGTGTGCACACTTAATTTTGGCTACATATTGCTGTGCAGGAGGCAGCCCAGATATCATTCAATTCATGAAATCATAAAGTTAGTGGATACCATTAAAAATAGATACACTCACCAGGTGTAGTAGCTCATATCTGTAATCCTAGCACTTTGGGAGGCAGGAGCGAGAGGACTGCCTGAGTCCAGGGGTTTGAGACCAGCCTGGGCAACTTGATAAGGCCTCGTCTCTACAATAAATCAAAAAATTAGCCCAGGCATGATGGTGTACGCCTGTGGTTCCAGTTATTTGGAAGGTTGAGGCTGAAGGATCACCTCAGCCCAGGAGGTTGAAACTGCAGTGGCCATGTGCATGCCATTGCACTCCAGCCTAGGTGACAGAGTGAGATGCCTACTCAAAAAAAAAAAATGAACACACTCAATCTTCATATTTATATAATATTCAGTAATATTTAATTTAGCACATAGAAGATAATGAATTCAATTGCATTGAACCCCCCCAAAAAATGAATACACTGAAACCACAGGACTCCAGGATAAGGAATTCTGCTCAAAGCACAAAAGAGGCACTTAGTTCAGCAGGCAGTAAACTGACAGTATTTCCTACCTATAAAAATGTTAGATAATATTAACCAGTTTAAGAATAGCTCAGACATTGGCAGCATGGGATGTGAAATCACTCTGCTGCTTAGTAAACGTGTGACTGTAGGCACAATGTCTATTCCCTCAAGGATGGTCCCTTCTTGCATGAGGTGGGAGTAATTACACCTTCCTTAAAGACTGCTTTGAGAATTGTGGTGCCTGTTTATTTTTTTGTGTGTTCAGTTCCTTGTTTCTTTAGGAAAATGAATCCCCTCTCATTCATGTGTCTCTTCAACCTCTTTAGACTACAAATGAGGACATAATCCAAACAAGACTTCAGGATCATTCAAACCAGAAGTGAGAGTACACATTTCCTAGCTTAAAGGTGTGTCTCAGTGCTGTTTACAAGGGCTCCAAAAATGAAAATTATTATTACAGGTACTCATGGAAATACAGATCTATAACATTCACACATTTATGCACTTGGTAACCATTCACCGAGCACCAACTCATTGTCTGGCACTGTCATGTATTTTATACACATTTTCATTAACCTCTAAGATAATCACACAGTAAGGAATTATTCACATCTCTATTTTACAAATGAGGACATTGAGAACCGAAAGGTTGATTCATTTCCCTGTGTTCATGCAGCTGCTAATTAACAGAGTAGGGATTCGAACGTACATGTTTGTGCACATATTATTATTGCTACTTAACTCTTTCAGAATAAGATGTATATATTATCCCTATTTCCCCAAAATATTTTGGTATGTATGCCCCAAGAACAGAGACATTCTCTTACACAACCACAGTACAATAAGGGATACTTAACATTGATACAACACCATTATCTTATATATGGCTCATATTCAAATTTTACCAGTTGTATCAATAATATCTTTTAGATAATTTTTAAATCTAGAATTCAATGCTAGAGCAAACATTATATTTAATTGCAATGTCTTTTTAGTCTCCCTAGAAAAAGAATGCTTTAGAGTGCTATATTTCTTAATCCCTGGGGTTAATTAACATGATGCCAGATAGTCTCTAGCTGGCGACATTATCCCCACATCTCACACAATTCTATTCTTCCTTTTCTAAAGAGAGGGAAAATCTATAATCTCCCATAAAAGCAGACTCTCACTACTTAAGTGTCTGCCACTGAGTGAGGAGGTGGTCAAGTGAGCAAGAAGCCTACTAGGGTAGCAAGCAGAATTGTTGGGAGAGGGAGATTGGGTATATATACAGAAGTTAAGCAAATAAGTAAATAGACTGAGAACAATGGAACCAGTGTTTCACTGTCAGAGAAAGGAGTACAAATATGGACAAAAGGAGAAACAGAATAGGTTCTCTGAGATTTGGCGGATTCATTTCAAATTGAAGGTATTGATGTGAACTACTCATGGTTCTAGATAGATGATGGACACATAATGATAGATGATAGATAGATAGATAGATAGATAGATAGATAGATAGATAGATAGATAGATAAAATACGGATGTAAGGGGTGTGGGGTGTGTGTGTGTGTGTGTGTGTTTCACCATGTCTGCTGCTAGAACCTAGAAACAATGATACCTCCCTGGCAATGAACACACCAATTTCCCAGATCATGGTTTTGGTTTTGTTTTTGTTTTTTTTTTTTAACCAGATTGAAATTTATTTTTTTTATTTTTATTTTTTTATCAATATTTTTTATTATGGTTTTGTGGGGTACAGTTAAGGGTTAGGTGTACAATTACGTTTCATTCAGGCACTCTGTTGATAAGAGGGGTTTCCCCTTCCGCAGACAGATATTTGTTACTGTTAATCTCCATCCCCCTCGCCCCCCCATAGCTTCCCAGTACCATCAGTCATTTTCTTATAGTATTACATTGGATGTTCAAGGTCCATTATATGAGTGAGAACATGTGATATTCAGATCTTTGTTTCTGTGAGAGGTCACTCAGTATTATAGACTCTAGTTCCATCCAGGTTGCTGCGAAATTCATGATTTTGTTCTTTTTTATGACTGCGTAGTATTCCATTGTGTATATGTACCACTTTTTTTTAATCCAGTCTTCTTTTGATAGGCAGCATGGCTGTTTCCAGGTTCTTGCTATTGTAAACAGTGCTGCAATAAACATACGTGTGCAGGTATCTTTTTTATAGAGTGATTTGAGTTCTTCAGGGTATATTCCCAGTATGGGGATTGCAGGGTCATATGGGAGGTTGATATTTAGAGCTTTCAGGAATCGCCACACTGGTTTCCACAGAGGTTGCACTAGTTTACACTCCCACCAACAGTGCAGAAGTGTTCCCTTTTCACCACACCCTCTCCAGCAGCTGTTATTTTTTTGAGTTGTTGAATTGCCATTCTGACTGCAGTTAGGTGGTATCTCAGTGTGGTTTTGATTTGCATCTCCCTGATGATTAGTGAGGTTGAACATTTCTTCATGTGTTTGTTGGCTGCTCGGATGTCCTCTTTTGTGAAGTGTCTGTTCATATCTTTTGCCCATTTTATAATGGGGTTGTTTGTTTGTTTCTTTTCAGCACGTTTTAGTTCCTTGTAGATCCAGGATGTTAAACCTTTGTCAGATCTGGTGTTGGCAAATATTTTTTCCCAGTCTGTAGGCTGTCTCCCTCTCTTGATGGTTTCTTTGGCCTTGCAGAAGCTTTTCAGTTTAATAAGGTCCCACTTGTCTATCTTCTCTCTTATGACCTGTGGGTTTCAGGTTTTGTTCAGGAATTGGATGTCAGTACCGATTTCCATGAGGCTATTTCCTTCATTTTCTAAAGTTCTTATGGTTTGAGGTTTTACATTAAGGTCTCTGATCCATTTAGAGTTAATATTTGTGCATGGGGATAGATAGGGGTCCTGTTTCAATCTTCTGCATGTGGTCAGCCAGTTTTCCCAGCACCATTCACTGAATAGGTTCTCCTCTCCCCAGTGGTAGGTGGTAGAGGCTTTGTCGAAGATGAGTTGGTTGACAAATTGAGGTTTTGCTTCTGGAATCTCAATTCTATTCCATTGGTCTATATGCCTGCTCCTATACCAATACCAAGCTGTTTTGATGATTGTAGCTTTATAGTAGAGTTTGAAGTCTGGTAATGTGATACCACCTGCTCTGTCACATTGAGGTTCCAAATCTACTTGCTGATAGTTTGTCCTGATGATCTGTCTAGAGTTGTGAGTGGGGTATTAAAGTCCCCAGTTATGATGGTGTTAGAGTCAATATCTTTCTTTAGTTTTCCTAGAAATTGCTTTATGAAAGTTGGTGCATCTATGTTGGGTGCATATATGTTTAGGATAGATATTTCTTGTTGATGAATTGAGCCTTTTATCATTATGTAGTGGCCTTCTGTATCTTTTTTGATTTTAATAGCTTAAAGGGTATTTTGTCTGAAATTAAGATCACTACTCCTCCTTTCTTTTGTATTCCATTGCCCTGAAAGTTTGTTTCCCATCCTCTTACTTTGAGTCTGTGGGTGTCCTTTCTAGTGAGGTGAGTCTCTTGAAGGCGATATATTGTTGCCTTATGATATTTTATCCATTTTGCCATTCTATGTCTTTTCAGTGGTGCATTTAGTCCATTCACATTTAGGCTAATAATTGAAATGAAATAGTTGATCCCTGTCATAAGGTTCTTACAGTGTTGTTCCTGTTTGTTTGTTGTCTTTCTTTGGGTTCTGGAGTTGGCTCATGTGTGTTTTTAATTTTTTGCCTTTACTCTTGTGTCAAATGTTGTTCTTTTTTCTTTTTCTTCTGTGTCAGTACTTTCTTAAGTGTTTCTTGTAGAGGTGGTCTGGTGGCAGCGTAGGTTCTTAGGGATTGGATATCTGGAAAAGATTTCAATTCTCCCTCACTAATGAAGCTTAGTTTGACTGGGTAGGTTAGTCTTGGTTGAAATTGTTTATCTTTTAGAACTTTGAAGATAGGACTCCAGGCTCTCCTAGCCTGAAGTGTTTCTGTGGCTAAATCTGCTGCTATTCTAATTGGTCAACCCTGGTAGGTAGTCTGGTCTTTTTGTCTTGCTGCCTTTAGGATTTTTTCTTTTATAGCTACTTTGCTTAGGCGAATTATTATGTGTCTGGGAGTTGGTCTTCTCATTTGTTGTCTTGCCGGGGATCTCTGGATCTCTTGTGTTTGAATTTTTTCATCCTTGATGAGATGAGGGAAGTTTTCTTGAATGATTTCATGAAATGTTTGTTCCAGTGTGGCTTCTGTTTCTCTCTCTGCCTCAGGAAGCCAAATTACTCTTAGGTTTGTTCTCTTGAAGTGATCATTCATCTCTTGAAGGTTTTGTCCTGTCTTTTTGAACTTCTTTTCTATGCTTTGACAGTTTGGGTTAGTTCTGTGCTTTGGTCTTCGAGCTCTGAGATTCTTTCTTCTGCTTTGATAATTCTGCTTTCCATGCTTATTAGTCTGTTATTCATTTCCATCACAGTATTCTTTACTGCTGTCATTTCTGACATCAGCTCCTTCCTATTTTCCTCTTGTCTCTCCTCAATTTTTTTAATTCTCTCCATTAATGTCTTGATGTCTTCGTTTGTTGCATGTGACCAGCCATTCTGGGGGCTCTTCATTGTTTGTGTTCCAGAATCTGTTTTCTCAGTGTCTGATCTCCCAGGGGTCTGTGTGAGACCTATATTCTTCTTTTGGTTTTTCTTCATTTGTGCAGTTTTCCCCTCCCTACTTTTTCCTTCCCTTCACGTCACCATCTTCTTCAATTCTGTTATTCAGGAGTAGAGGGATTGGTTTTACTTCTGTTTGTTCAATCTCCTATTCTTTATGTATGCCTTCTTACTTTGTTCAATTCTGGAGTTGCACTGTAGGTTGGGGGTGGTCCTTTTTGCAGTTTTGAGATTTCCTTAGGGGGGAGCTGTGATTCAAAATCTATCTGCAGGTCCTAGTATTCGCTGACAGGTGTGCAGATAATCTGGAACCCACTTCCCACTGCCTTGGAATCTGTCCATGTAGTTGGGCTCTAGGTTTACTCCTTGAAATAAAATGTGGTTAGCAGAGGGAAGAGAATGGAGCAGACAGTGGGTTGAAGAGGGGGGTGGAGAGATAGAGGAGTAAGGGGGGAACCAAACGTGTGCCAACAAATGGAGAGAGACACCTATACTGAAACAGATAAAAACAATAGACCACAGCTACTGACGAACCAGTTCCCATACAAAAAATAAATAAATAAAACATATAGTGATACTAACATACAAGCTAACCAACCACCTTATTGGTGTGCTGTTCCTCTATACAAAGATATCGTCTACAGAGAGAAGAAAAGGAAGAGGGGAAAAAAGGAACAATACAGTAGGAATAGAATTAAGTCATTAAACTAACAGAATCAATGAAGCATACTCTGAGACTTTTCGTTTAAGTTCAATGTCCTTTCAGTTCTAATTTCTAGCTTTCTTTTCAAGCAGGTAAATTAGTTTGCAGTTAGGGTCAGTTGCCCCTGGTCTGCTGTGAAGGACAGTTCAGATCACCCTCTGTTCACCACTCTGGCCTATGTCTTTTTCAAGCATGTTTCTCCCATTTCGGTGTTGTTACCTTGAATCTCCAGCAGGTGGTACTATCTCAGCTGCTCGCCCCAGAGGGGTGGAACCAGACAGGAACCGATAGAGACTGGAGATGGATGCCTGCCTCAGGGCACAGGCAGGGGACTCACGGCGGGCAGGACGTCTCGGTCACGGGAGAGGTGGCAGCAATCCCAGCAGATCCTCCTGAAGGGGCTTCAAGGACTGAAGTCGTGGATCGCCTCCGACCTGGGTGGTGCGATGTGCTACTGGCGGCGACTGCGGCAGCTGCGGTGGTGGCGGTGGCAGTGGCGGTGGTGGCGGCGTCTGCACTGCGGTGACTATCCACTCCACAGCAATGCCCCAGCGGTGGAAACAGCCAAGCTCCGTATGAAGAGCAGGTTGCAATTTTGGGTTCCGCAGCCCCCAGGGTGAGAGCCAGAGACCCACTGCAGTTCTCCTTTGCAGAGGGTTTCACAGACCAGGTTGCCCTGTCACCATCTTGCTGGACGTGATCATGGTTTCTAAATACCACTCTTCATTGAATCCATTGAAAGAAACCAGGGCTTCTTGGAGAAATAACTGATTCCAGGACTGAACCTAAGAAATAAGTGATTCCAGAACTGAACCTGAGCCTGAGCATCTAGTTGTACCAGAAAGTAAAAAAGGGCTCAAGAAATGATGTCAAATGAACACAGAAAATATTTTGAAAATATTCATATTGGCTTTCATTACCAATATGAGATATTTGGGGATTAAAAATTGAGGTAGGCTGGGCTCAGTGGCTCAGCCTGTAATCCTAGTACTTTGGGAGGCCGAGGAGAGTGGATTGCCTGAGCCCACGGGTTCGGGGCCCACTTGGGCAACTTGGCGAGACCTCATCTCTACAATAAATCAAAAATTAGCCAGGTGTGGTAGTGAGTGCCTATAGTTCCAGCTACTTGAAGGCTGAGGTGGCAGGATCACCAGAGCCCAGCAGGTCGAGGCTGCAGTGGCCGGGAACAGCGACTTCACTCCAGTCTGGGTGACAGAGTTAGACTCCAACTCAAAAAAAAATTGAGGTAACTGTATATTACTCATTGAATGAAATAGGATTCCATGAGTTCCCACAGATATAAATAAATAAGCAAATAAATGAAGAGAAGACAAAGCTCCTTCTTACAACTAAGTAATAAATATAAATAGATTAGACAAAACACTTTATGACATACCTTATAACAATACTTGATTTAGACAAGAACTACTAAATGTATATTAAAAATGATTAATAAAATTTATTTTAAAAATAATGTATATTAGTCATATTAGTTCTCCAGAGAAACAAAACTAACAGGTGTTATAAATATATATGCACAATCTGACAGCTGCAAGTCATCCCTGAGGTCTAAGAACCAAGCATAAGGGCAGGAGAAGGTGGATACCTCAGCTCAAGAAGAAAAAGAGTTGCCCTTCTGCCTTTTTGTCCTATTCCAGTCTTCAAAGGATTGAATGTCACCTGGCTGCATTGATGAGGGTGGATCCCCTCTACTCAGTCCACTGATTCAAATGCTAATCTTTTCTGGATATGCCTTCACAGACATACCCAGAAATAATGTTCTGCCAGCTATCTGGGCATCCCTTAGCCCAGTCAAATTGACACAAATTAACTGCCACAGGATAGCTACACAGTCTCAAAATATAGTCCCTGCAAATACTTATTAAACATGAAGGGAAAAGAATAACTTAACAGTGGAGATACCTAACAGAAACTATTTTTTCCATATAATCAAAGAAAATAACACCAGTAAAGGAACAAAACAATATTGTATGTCATCTGGTTGGGTGAGCTGAGAAAAACACAGCATCACTTCTGTAATATTTTTGCCAAAAAATTTAGTATGAATTTAATCATGAGAAAATATCAGAAACACAAAATTCAAGGTTACTCTACCAAATAACAGGCCTGGACTCTGCAAAAACTGAGGTCAAGAAGACGATAAAAGAGTGAGAAACTCTCCCAGCCTGAGGGAGACCAGAGAAACATGAAAACTAAATGCAGTGTATGATTTCTTTTTTTTTTTTAATGCCTTTTTTTATTTTAAAGATGTAGGGTACAATTCAGAGTTAGGTGTACAAATGTTTCTTATGCAGGTGCCCTTGCTAATGAGATGTGCCCCACCCTCAATCCCACCCATCCACCCATCCCCGCCCCACTGGTAGTTTCCCACTACTGCCAATACCACAGCCAATCCCCACCCAGCAGTTTTAGTGTATGATTTCAGATTTGATCATTTTGTTATAAAAGATAGTATTGAGACAAGCAGTAACATTTAAACATAACAGGGCTGCAATGTATCAATATTAATTTTCAGAATTTGATGTCTGTGCTCCAGCTATGAAGTTCACATTTTTAGGAAATACATGTGGAAATACATATAAGATTAATAGGTAATCATGCAAGTAATGTATTATCATATTATAAATAATATGAGAGACAGATTGACAAAGTATTATCAAATTCTAATAATAGTTCAGCATTTGAGTACAAGTTATGCAAAATTAATCTTGAAGAGTTTTGTTTAATGTTTTCACTATTTCAAATTTTTAAAATTTGAAGTTACTGCTAAATTTAAAATGGGGACACATTTTCTTAGATAAGTCTACTAAAAGGATTACGTGATTCTTGCAATAGTCATCACGTTTCTATCAGAATTATATAAAAGGTTTGGAATATCTCAAGCAAATACATTATAGTAATAACACAAAAAGAAAGAAAGATAGCATATTTCTTTTTAAGATTTCCTTATTTAAAGACATTGGATTATAAAAAATATTCTAAAAGACACTGCAAGCAATATAAGTGTATTAAAATGGTCATTTCTTTCTAGCAATCTGTAACACTTTTAAGCGTGACAATTGAGAGAAAAATGCACGTAAATTATACCCCTGCTCTAAGATACTCAAAAAACTAAGCATTTTAAACCAAGAGATGATGGAAAAATAGGAAATGTAGTCGAAATATGGTTTCAGTCTCTGCTTTACAGAAGCTTCCAATGGATAAAACCCATGTGGGAGCCCTAGGAAGGAAGAGGTCTTCTCCAAAGAAATCAGTGTTTCTCAGTCTCAGCATCACTAACATTTTGGACTGGATAATTGTTGTGAAGTCCTGCCTTAAGCATGGTAGAATGTTCAGCAGTATCCCTGGCCTCTACCCACTGGATGCCAGTAGCACCCTTCAATTTTGATGTTCAAAAATACCTTCATGCACTGTGAAACGTACTCTGGATGAGGGAAGCCAAAGCCATCCCTGGGTAAAAACCACTGGAATAAACCAACACATTTTTTTTCTAAGTATTGGAAGTAACACTCTCCCTTCCTCACCTTTCCTAAGGGATTTGTCCATTCTCACATTCTGGTATGCTCTCCCATGTGCTTCTAGGACATTGTTGGTGTCACATAGAAAATACATATGACCCGGGTAAAGAAAAAGTAAGAGGTTCTCGCAGAGTTTCGGCTGAAGTTACTGCGAGTAGTGTCTTTGTATAAGGCCAAACTGTGAGATAACAAAAAGGCTATAAGTAATAATAATACTCCCCCATGTTTGCAAAGCATTAGACATCTTTAAAAGTGATTTCCAGCCGGGCTCGGTGGCTCAGTCTGTAATCCCTCACTTTGGGAGGCCGAGGTGAGTGAATTGCCTCAGCCCGCAGGTTCAAGACCCACCTGGGCAACCTGGCGAGACCTCATCTCTACAATACATCAAAAAATTAACCGGGCATGGTAGCGCATGCCTGTAGTTCCAGCTACTCAGAAGGCTGAGGCAGAAGAATCTCCGGAGCCCAGCAGGTCAAGGCTGCAGTGGCGGAAAGCCGCCACTGCACTCCAGTCTGGGTGACAGAGTGAGACTCCAACTCAAAAAAACAAAAAACAACAAAAGTGATTTCCTGTGTGACTGCTGCCTTGAATTATCTTAGTACAGTTGACCCTTGAATAACAGGCTTGAACAGGGCAGGTTCACTTATATGAGGATTTTCTTCAGCCTCTGCCACCCCCAAGACAGCAAGACCAAACCCTGCTCATCTTCGTCCTCCTCCTCAGCCTACACAACATGAATACAGTGAGGATGAAGACCTTTTGATGATCCACTTCCACTTAATGAAGTGTAAATCTATTTTCTTTTATTATTTTCTTAATAACATTTTCTATGCTCTAGCTTTCTTTTTGTAACAATACAGTATACAAGGGAGGACCCCCCAAAAAAAACTAGAATTATTTTTAGCAGGGCAGGTCCCTTGTAGTACAGGCTTCTCCCACTAGGTAAGTGTTTTAGGAACCCATTTGGCATCACTGTACCCACTAGGGTTGTTGTAAGAGGCTGTGCTCAGCTTCAGTGAATGTTTTGGAGATTCTTTCAACATGTTTGCCCATTTCATGATGGGTGATCTATGACACACCTGACCACACCATGTTGAGTGTTCAGCAGTTTTTGACCAAAAATGGCATAATCCCCATACCCCACCTTCCCTGCTCACTCAATCTCATCCTGAGTGACCTTTTCTTTTGTTTTATTTTCCTGGATGAAAAAATCCTTAGAGGGAAACATTTTGGCAATGTAGAAGAGGTGAAACAAAAAATGGCAGAAGCACTAAAGGCATCAAAATTGACAAGTTCAAAAACTGTTTTGAGCAGTGCAAAAAGTGTCTCAATAGGTATATTGCATCAAACAGAGAAGGTTACTGAAGTTTATATGTGTAACAATAAATACACAATTTTTTATAAATAAATTCCATTTTGGAAGGTCACCCCTCATATAATACTACAACATAGAAAATATTTTCGGTTTCCAGTCAGCAGTAGTCTATTAGTAGTTAAGTTTGGGGAGAGTTAAAATTATACAATGATTTTCAGCTGCACAGAGTTTGGTGCCCCTAACCCTCAAGTTGTTCAGAACTAACTGTAAGCCGGGCTCAGTGGCTCAGCCTGTAATCCCGTGCCTTTGGGAGGCTGAGGTGAGTGGATTGCCTGAGCCCGCAGGTTCGAGACCCACCTGGGCAGGCGAGACCTCATCTCTACAATAAAAACTAAAAAAATTAGCCGGGCATGGTAGCGCGTGCCTGTAATTCCGGCTACTCGGAAGGCTGAGGCGGAAGGATCACCGGAGCCCAGCAGGTCGAGACTGCGGTGGCCGGGAGCAGCCACTGCACTCCAGTCTGGGCGACAGAGTGAGACTCCAACTCAAAAAAATAAAAATAAAAGTAATAAAAATAAAAAAATAAAAGAACTAACTGTAATCTTATAAAAGAGGTTATTGTGTCCCCGATTGAAAATGAGTAAGGCTCCCCAAATTTTAGATCACATGGTCAATACACAACAAAACACACTCTTGATCCAGATCTTTGAATCTAAGTTAAGTGTGTTTTCCACAATGCTGAGCTGTCATAGGCACCCCCCATGGGTTATTTTTCTAGTAGACAAGGAAAATCCTAAGCCAATTCATTGAACTGGTCTTGACAGAAAACCTGGAAGTTCATGTTCTTAGCCACTAGCAGCCTTATTGCTCTCCTTAACAGAAAGAGGGGACCAGATCAGAAAGCAGTGACCAGATGAGAAAGAGGTGGCCATTTCAAAAAGAGGGGATCTCACAGGAGGGACTTCTTCCTCCACCTCTCCAAGAGATCATCACCTTACTTTATTCTGAATCCATCCTCCCATCCTCTACCTTCCACACGCAGATTGTTCCTTTTAGTCCGCATATCGTTCACTGTTTTGACTTCACATTTTATCAAAAAAGCTTGTAGTTGAAGGCAGAGAGAACAGTGAGTTCTAAAAGCCAATGAGTACCAAGAGTAAAAATCGAATTATATACCCTCACCTCCTTTATTTTTGTTCCTTACCTTTAGATATTACCCTGTTAGATTTTTCAAGGCTTCTTTATAAAAATAAGTTGTCAACACTTGAGTTTGTGTGATGCTAAACTTATACCATTAGCTCTCTGGTTACTGGTAATAACAGGAAAGGATATATGCATATACATGTGTGTGTTTTGAGTTTGCTGAAGTGTGACAGAAGTTCTGTAATGCTTGGACAGGAGCCTTGTTCCTGTCTGCATGGTTTATTCCTGCTTTCCAATGGTATTTAGAAGGTCTGTTTAGCTAACGGTTTTATCCTCGTGCAATGGTATTTGAGCCTGCTTGGCTGAGCTACCACTGCCTGTCAAACCTCCTACCTCACTCCTTCAGCCCCCAGATAAATCAAGCAATGTGATAAGCAAACCGAGTGTTAACCGAATCCCCAGCCCACAAATGTCCTTGTGAAAAATGGCAGGCAGCTTTCTCCAATTTAGACAATAGGGTGACTGTAGTAAGAATGGATTTAGCCCGAATACATAGAATTTGGGAATGTTAAATGACCACCACATTCTCATCTTGCAGGAATTTTAGAGGATTTATCTTTTCTTTTTGGTTGTTTGAAAGAGTATTTGGTGGGCTAAAAGAAACCCATTTAACAAAATAAGACACAATTCAATAGTGACTCAAGGCAAGCTTGGTCGATACAACATATAGAATAACTGGCTAGACCAAATTATAACTTCAAAGGAGATAAGATTTATTGTGAAACACAGACCACTAAGTCAGCAACATAGCACCAGGAAAAAGGAAAACATCTACTATGACCTTTTTCTAAATAATTAGGACTATAACATCCACCATTGTGTCCAAAGTGTAATAACTAGCTCTCCTTGCTACCTATCACATTTCCTCTCCCTCTTCTTCTGACAAAAGACACTCCAAAGGGAAGAACATGTGATCCAACCCTGGCCATTTTATTAGCTAGAATGATTGGTTCAAGGGAGGACACAAGACTCTAACTCAGCCAATCAGAGTTCTTCCTGCAAATTACTTAAATCTAATGGGAAAGGACTCTCAACACTTGAAAGCTAGAAACAAAGCTAGTTGGAATTGCTAACAAAAATTTTTGTCTTGTGGGAAACCATATCAGCAATTTGCCACAGTCTTTCTGTAACATCCTTCCAATAAATCCTCCAATGATATTTTTTGCCAGGTTATTCCAAAGTTGATTTCTGTCACATGCTTCCTAAAGAGAGATGACCCTGAAAGTAATACTCTTGCTAAATGCAACTTTTATCAGCCAATTGCTGAAGTGTCACTGTTGCATCTATTATAAAATAGGGAAAAATAGAGAGGGCTCAGAATGGAGTGATGACTAGGCTCACACAGATGGATAGCCAGACTATAAGGTTATGGCAACTTTCAATCTGTAAAAGAGAAAACTGAGAGATGCGAGGTTATTTTCATGTAACCTGGGAGATGCTGAAATACTGCTTTTCTCCTCATAAATGTTTAAAGGGACAGGACTTTAGGAGAAAAAGGCTATTCTAATTTTACAGATATACCTACTGAAAGTAGGGTCATCTAAAACATGTCCTTAGATCGACACAGTGACCATCTTAGTCCAAAGACTTTCTGGCTCCAAGCCAGATCCTGTGCCAGGTACTGGTGCACCCAAAGACAGACAAATATTATTCCTGTTCTTGGGCTTCAAAGTCTAGGATTCTGAAGTTAAAGCCACAAAATTCATCAGAAAATTCTTTCCATGATGAAGAAAGATAATTTGAAAGAAAGTCTGAAGAGATGAGTGAGTTTTGCATAAACAAAAACTCAGAATCTACTGGAAGCCTACGATGTGCCAGACTCAAAGTTGGCAAAACAATATATAAATATGACAAAAAAGGGTCATTTCTTATAAACTGAGATTAATCTGAAGTAGACACAGGAACTTCAAAGCAAAAAACCAAAGAACCCACAAAACAGCCCAATTAAGGAACATACATGAATGGCAACAGCCTGTTTCTATCTGAGGGAAAAAAAAAATATATATATATATATATGGATACTCCAACAACTATACACATTTTAAGAGATGTATTGCTTTTTGATGTTGAATTGAATTACAGTAGCAATGTGTAGTATGATGTTTGCTGAACCATGCTTCTGTCATTTTCTTTGTTCTGTTTGTCACATAGTGACACTAGCATTCATTTGATTAAAGCCATCTTTTGAGTGAACATCATACTTAAAACATGTATACTGTTTTTAGCACTATTAGTATATAGGTTTAAAACCAGATGACTCCTGGGTCCACTGCTTGCTTCCTTCAAACCAGCGTAAACATGACACTATAAATTCCCTAGAGAAGTAAGTTGTCCTTGACAGAGATCACAGTATATGCAGTAACGAAAGATCTAAGCATCACAGTGAGGAAGGAACAGACCAGTCAAATCAACAAATGAACTGGGGAAATTGACCCTTTGGATTAAATGCTGAGATTGTAACACTCACAGAAACACCTGGGTACTCTGTAGAGTAGAACCAAGTATCCTCCTGCATCAGGATTCCCCAAGACCACCTCATGGCAATGGTTGACTAGAATAACTCAGAAAAGCTGCTATACTTACCACTTTCTTTTATTACAGTAGAAGGACATGTACTAAAATCAGCAAAGGGAAAAGGCAAATAAGATAGAATTGAAAAGAGACCAAGGAATGGTCTACTGCAGGGACAGTCACCAGGGGCAAGAGAAAGGAGAACTGCTTCTCTGAAAGTTGAGAAAACGGATCAATCTCAATCTGAAGAGAAAACAAAGGAAAGATGTTAAAAATGTTTTAAGAGGCCGGGTCTGGTGGCTCACTCCTGTCATCCCAGCACTTTGGGAGGACTAGACGGAAAGGATGGTTTGAACCCAGAAGTTTGAGACCAGTCTAGGCAACATAGTGAGACCTTGTTTCCATAAATATTCAAAAACTTAGTCAGGCATGGTGGTGCAACCCTGTAGTCCTAGCTATTCAAGAGACAAGTGGGAGGATCACTTGAGCCCAGGAGGTTGAGGTTGCGGTGTTGTGATTGTGTCACTGCACTCCAGCCTGGGTGACAGAGACTCTAACTCAAAAAAAAAATGATTAAGGAGATACAGAAGGGTGTAGAAGCCATAAAGAAAAAAAAATGAATGACATAGATATGAATTTTGAATAAAATCAAAATTAATTAATTTGGAATGAAAAAGTCAGGGGACAGGTAAAACAGCATGCTAGACAGCAGAGCTGTACTGTGCACATTTTACCCACAAATATTATTTTAATCATCCTTGTTTTATAAATACAGTCTTAGAGGCATGATGTTGTATTCACCTTTACTGACCATTGGTTTTCCAATCATTCAATTAATCTGCTTGGCTTGCAATTTCTATCCTAGCTCTCTCTGTGTCCCTTTTGAGCAGACAAGCTCTTGGAGCAACACCTAGGTCCCCTTCCTGGTGAAGTCTGATGGGACAGAGGGTAGGGGGAAAGAGCCATGGATTGGTCCTAAATGGTTAACTCCTAGCAGGATCCAAGAAGCAGACAACTTAGGAGGAAGGAGCCAGCCGGAGAAATGTTACAGCCTCCGGTCATTCCCCAGAGGCTAGGTTTCCTCAAGTATTTGCTTTGAGTAAGTGGCATTCCCAAAATGTCAGAGTCCTTGATATTCACATATAAATGCAAAAACTTCTTCCTAAACCAGCCCTGATGTTTGGATTTTCTGCTCCTCTGCTCAGCCTCTGGGTTTGCAAACTATCATGAGACAACAATTGTCTGAAAACTGCCTTATCTTATTTTCCTGATCAAAGGGTGGAGGTGGAGGTGCCTCATCCCAGTGGACGTTTTACCAAAGCACTAACTTTATACCAAGTGGTCCTGAAAATTGCTCAGATTGTCAAATCTCAGGACTAATCCATCCCGCCTGGGCATTTTCCCACTCACCTCAATGTAAAACACCAGGCTACAAAAATAATAAATAAAATAGAAAGCTTATGTTCAAGAAAGTCATCACATTCAAATTCCTAGCCTACACTGGCCACCATTACCTACCCCCCTCCCTCCTTTTCAGGGCTCCCTCTGAAATAATTTCCATTTATATTAGCCTTCTCTAAACCTTCTTTTTTAGGAGTCTATAAATTTGGGAGCTTAACTAAAATTGAATATGTCCCCTTAAATAAAGTCATCTCACCCTGCAAAAGTCAGCACAAAGTGACCCTCTAAGTCTGGCTCTGACCCTCTAAGTCTGGCTCTCACCCCTCGGGTTAAAGTGCTTGCTATTCAATCCAGGTTTCAGCAGAGGCTTCCCCCGGAAGGGAAGTTCTGGAAGGTATTTTGGCGTGCTACATGCAAACGCAGCAGCCAACGGATCTCATCATTTCTAAATGTCAGCCTTAGTATAATCCCTCTGACCCATTCCAAAGCTTATAGGTCACAGAACATTTTATCTGGCAGTGACTTTTATATATTTTTTTTCTTCAGATTTCTAGTGTTATCCATTTTTCCTTCTACTCCCCTCTGAAGGAGACCTGGCTCTTCCATACATATGGTGAGTAAGGCATCAAGGAATTCAAGCAAATGATAAAAATATGTCTGCAGGGAAATAAAATTCTTTTTCCGAAATCAATCATGTGCTATTCACACAAGCAGAAGAAATAGCCCGAAAAACCCCTTATCTCACCACCTCGCTCCACTCAGGTATCCTGTGCAAACACTTAAAGGCCAGAGGCTTTCTCTCCTAGTCCTCTCTCTCTCCCACAGCGGAAGGGAAGGGAGGCTGAGATATGTGGACAGGCGGGTGATGGGGCGTGATTAGCCTGAAATGATTGGCTCACTGTCATGGAAATAGATAGGATGGGTCCATTATCCTGCACAGATAGTGAGAAGGGCAATCATCACCGTGGGAAGAAGAGGCATCCCCTTCCCCACAGTTCATAATAGAAATGGGAGCTTGTGTGATTCCCACCGCCCATATTGCTACATTTTGATTGAGATGCCCTAGCTTTTTGCGGTGTGGAGAACAAGAGTGTTGCTGTAAAAGACACTTAAAAAACCTGTTTATCAGTGGAGGGTAGTTGTCTCACTGGGCCGTGGTCCTTAGCCACACCATGAACAGGGGAATCCTTGGATGTCAGTGTCCCCCTCACACCCAGTGCCATATTCAACAGGCTATAGGCCAGACTACCCAGGGGCAAACCTACTCTGACACTTACCAGCTCTGCGATTTTGGGGAAATCTTGAAGTCTCTTCAGCCTCAACGATCATTCAGCATTGCTGGATTAAGTTAAATGTGCATGTAGGCACTTAGAACCTGGCATCATAATGATTACACAGGGCAAGAGACTGAATTTATAGTTCTTAGAGTTGCTTCTAGAAGCCTATTACCAATCACCAAAGCAGTACATTTAAAAATCAGGGGTCACTTGGTGCCAACTGGTGCCTGTCTCTGAGGACTTCATAATCTTAGAGGCTGAAACTTTCTCTCAGGATATCTTTGGGTGACAGTGAAAGGGACACATGGGGAGGGCAAGGCTGAGTAAATTGTGATGGACTTAAGCAACCCTGCTATGAGTGACCAAAGCTTCAAGGTGACCACAAATTGGGAAATTATATTGGCTATTATCTGAGATTGCCTTAAAATATATTTATTGCAGCACTATTCACAATAGCAAAAACATGGAACCAATCATGCTGCCCACTGAAACTGGACTGGATTAAAAAAAAAAACATGGCACATATATATGATGGAATATCACTCATCCATAAAAAAGGACAGAATTATGGACTCAGCAGAAACTTGAACAGATTTAGAGTCTATAGTACTCAGTGATTTATCACAAAAAACAAAGAACTGAGTACCACATGTTCGCACTCATAAGTGGATCCTGAACATTTGCCATAATACTATAAGTAGCCAGAAACTGCCAGAAACTGCCAGGGGATGGAGGGGAAGGGGCACATAACATCAATAAGGGTACCTGATCTCAAGCCACTTTTGGGGACCAAAGGGAGCCCCAAACTTTGCCTGTCCAATGATTACTTGCATACCTAATCCTGAATTGTACCCCACACTTTTAAAATAAAAAAGGGGGGAAAGATATGTATATAAGCCTAATTCTACCCTTATTCGTATCCCTGTGGTTTTTTCTAACTTCTAAGAAATCAATATTTGCTTAAGTGAAAGTTGTCAAAATCAAAATGAAGCTACAAATGTGAAAAAAAAAGTAAAAAAATAAAATCCTGACAAATGGAACCAGGGAAGGCCATAGAGGAGGGGTTCTCACACTTGTTTGCCTGATAACAAAAACTATCACATAAGACTGCAAAAAAAATCACAAGTTTGGGCAAAGGTCATCACAACCTTATACAAACAATATTTCTGCAAAAACACCTACCCAGCCACTGCCTGTCCAACTTCGAACTGATGTCACTCCTGTTGATCTTTGTAGCCTTGGATAACTATTTCAAAACAAGTCTGTAATCCTCTTCATCTTTTCCTTTAAGAACCTCTGTCTTCCTTTCTAAATACACACATAGTTTACTATGGCAAACACATTCCCATTGCAATGTTCTACTCTTAAATACATATCTTTTTCATCTAGAGAACCTCTTTGTGTTCGCTATCTTAACAGATACTTAAAAATAAAAAGAGAAGCGTAGGGATGGCAGAGAAACTGAACAAATTCTGCCCTCAGCTGGACTCACAGAATGACTACTGACGTTTTCAATTTTTTATGGTATTAAATGAGAGATATTTAAAGCTAAAAAGAATAAAATATAGAGATCCTAAAAACAGTACTACTCATTTTGCCCTGTATTATATAATCAATTAAAAATGAGAATACGTGCTATTTATTGAGTGCCTATTTAAGCAAGGACTGTGCTAGACATTTACTTATGATCTCAAATCCTCACATAACCCTACCAAGTAGGAATATACTGCCTAAGAGAAAGATAAACTCAGAGAGGTTGCATGACTATCCCAAAATCACACAGCTACTCAGTGACACAGCCAAGCCTTGAATCCAGGCCTATCAAACACTGAATCCATAATTTTCTCTCTCTCTCTTCATCTCTCCGTCTCTGTCTCTCTATCCCTCTCTCTTTCTTTGTCTCTCTCTACCTCTCTTTCCTTTCTCTCTTTTTCTGTCTTTCTCTCTGTCTCTCTCTTTCTCTCCCTCTTTCTCTCTCTCTTTCTTGTCTTTTTTTCTTTCTCCCTTTCTCTCTTTCCCCTCCCCCAACTTTTCTGTCCTTTAAGAAACAACCATCTAAGACAATTTTAGTAGCTTTCAGGCCAGTGCATAAGGGAAAACAAAACACTACTACGTTAAATCTTTGCAAACCTTTACTCAGGTATGCATGCCAACACAACCAAGTGAGTTTGATGTTTGCTCTCAACCCAGAGAAATTAAGCTGTAGGCTCTAACCTCACACTTGCAAATCTGAGTAAGAAAGTGGAGGCCAAGCTTGTGGGTCCTGGTTCTGTCTTGGGCCTGCCATCCAGCCCTGCTCATCTGTGGGTGAGATTAGAAGCAGGTAGGGACCCAGAACCGATAGCCCTTCCATTACTCTTCCAAACTCTCCCTGCTGTTTAATGTGTCATACTCTGATCATCAGCTTCACTGTCTGAATGATCTTCCATGTATTTTTATTAACCTTCCACCCATTTAATAGCTTTTTTAATCCCTAGCCCCTCTTAGAGTATATTTTTTTAGTGCTACCCTGCTTTCTTCTGAATTCTTTCATCCAATCTCTCAGCTGCCCCTGGATGCTGATTTCTCCACAATCAGCCTGGGCCCCTCTCTGCCCCCAAGGTCCTGCAAACGCATTCCAAACAGACCTTCTCCACCAGCCAAGTACCACTATTTAGAATCAAGTCCTTCCCTACATTTTGAAGTTGTACCCAGCACCTTCCAAAGTCGGTATACCATGCCCAGTTTGCATTGATGAGAAAAATAACCTTTTGAGAGTCTATACAGTTTGTCCAAGGTCACACAGCAGCTTACAGAGGCTGAGCTGGGAGTTAAAACTAGCATCTCTATGGTTTAATAGCCATGGCCTTCCATCTGTGGTGTGTAGTGAGTAGGAAAATAACAAGTTAAAGTTGAGAACTCAGAACAAAGAGGAGACTCAGTATGTTGGTTGCCTTCGTGAGCTGTATCAAAGTATATTTCCTAGAGAAAGTAGTCAAAGGTCCACGGAAGCCTAAAGCCCTGGGGATCAGACTTCCAGAAACCAAATTTGGAATCTGTGTCACCTACTGGTGAGCTGTGTGAGTTTGAGGAAGCTGGTTACCCCAAAGTAATTTTTTAATTATTGATTAAATGGCTATTCCCACCAGAATACAAATCCCTATCAAACAGGCACCTTACCGTTTGTTTGTTTGTGTCTGTTTATTTTTCCCCACCCAGAGCAAAGCCTAGCCCAGAGTTAGTGTTTTATACATTTTCACTATCCAAACACAGACTTCTTTTCTGCCACTTTTCTCTCAAGGCAATTCTCTCAAATGTGTTTGTTTTACTGTCCTATATTGCACGCATTCCATCATCAATTGCTCACCATCATTATCATGATTTTGAGTTTCTGGGGCTCTCAGAGACTTAGTAACAGAAGGACTGCCATGATTTGTTAGTTACATATCTGGTGAGATACACTGTTATAGTAATAAAAACATCCATAATATCTAACTCTTATTGAAACCTTCTGCTAAACCATGCACTGTGTGAGAGCTAAGTGGTTAATACTACAAAAATCCCCATTTTATTGATGATGCAATTAAGTCTTACAATTACAATTATAATAAGGCCAGGAATCACACCCAAAGCTTGCTGATTTCAGATCCCAATCCTGACCATTAGATTATAGGATTTCACAAAGTTAGAACGAAAATATAAATCCTTTTTACCAAAGCCTGTGCTCCTTCCAAGACTTCCCCTTAAGTAATATGGGATGCCCTAAATCCATGGGATGAGATTGCAGGATTAAATACAATCCCCCTGGCTCTGAGAGCAAAGGCATTTTGTCTCTTCAGAGAGTGAGTGGAGAAAGAACCTGTAGAGCAACTGATGGCTTATATTCAAGTTGTGCTGAACACCTGGAAGGTTCGAGGGTTCAAGGCAGACATGTGCACATAGGCAGACCCAGTCATCTGGCAGGTGCACAGTGGCAGCTGCAGTGTCACCTAAGGAGGAGCCAGAGGTCATGAACATCTTTTCAATTAGATCATCCCAGGCCAGCCAGCTCTCAGTACCACCACAGCTCTCAGATAGACGGTGACTGTTTGTGGGCTGGAGGCTTGAGACAATCACACCGGGTACTCCTATCAGCCTCTGCATGGAGGTGAGGCCAAAGAAACAACCCCTGGGCAGACAATCACCTCAAAGAAGCCTCACAATGACTCACTGTGTAGAAGGTACAGTTCTTGCTGTGCAGCACTCACTAACAGACAAGCGAATCATTGAACCTAAGATTAACACCCCACAGGAAGAGCGGTCAGCAACCCGGATCTCCATTTCAGAAGAAATTGTTTTTGTTGCACTGGTTAGAGAACCGTTTAATCTGCTGAAACAGAAGCTAAGCTAAGATGACTTGTACAGTATAGCTTATTTTTTTCTCATTTACGAGTCCATACCATACAGATCAGTCAGGGATACATGGTGTGCCACGGTGTCAGAGGATGAGGCATCTCCCTCTGGTGCTTTGAAAACTTCAACATGCAGATTCTAACTCGTGGCCCTTGATGGCTGTTCCAGTTCCTTCCATCATGTTTATACTCCAGCCAGCAGAAATGAAGAGGAGGGGAAGTAGAAGGGGAGAATATGTTTACTCCTTGTAAGACCTCAACAAAGAATTGGCACTCAGACCACCCACACACATGCCATTGGGCAAAACTTAGTCAAGCAAATTAGTCACATGGGAGGCTACAAAATGCAGTCTTTAGCTGAGAAACCATGACCTTGGGTAAATTTTTGGATCTTTTACTAAAAGTAGGGGAAAAACAGATCATAAGTATCATGTTCTGATACAACCTTCCCATTTTGCCAATAAAATATTGATACAGCTAGCTAGGCTCAGTGGCTCAGCCTGTAATCCCACGCCTTTGGGAGGCTGAGGTGAGTGGATTGCCTGAACCCGCAGGTTCAAGACTCGCCTGGGCAGCGAGACCTCATCTCTACAATAAATCAAAAAATCAGCCGAACGTGGTAGCGCGCTCCTGTAATTCCGGCTACTCGGAAGGCTGAGGCAGAAGGATCGCCGGAGCCCAGCAAGTCGAGGCTGCGATGGCCGGGAGCGGCCACTGCACTCCAGTCTGGGCGACAGAGTGAGACTCTAACTCAAAAAAAAAAAAAAATATATTGATACATACCTAGCCAGGCTCAGTGGCTCAGCCTGTAATCCCACTCCTTGGGAGGCTGAGGTGAGTGGATTACCTGAGCCTGCAGGTTCGAGACCCGCCTGGGCAACTTGGTGAGACCTCATCTCTACAATAAATCAAAAAATTAGCTGGGTGTGGTACTGCACGCCTGTAGTTCCAGCTACATGGAAGGTTGCGGCGGAAGAATCGCCAGAGCCCAGCAGGTCAAGGCTGTGGTGGCCAGGAACGGCCACTACACTCCAGTCTGGGCGAGAGTGAGACTCCAACTCAAAAAAAATATATTGATACATACCCTTCCTCCCAGTTGTGGAACATCCTCTCATCATCTTGAAGAGAAGTAACCTGAAATTGTGCAGGCAGCTCAAATTTTGTAACTCTAGATGTTACTCAGTTCTGTCCATTGGGTCTGCTGTAGATGCCTTAAGTCTGAGCCGTATACAAGTCATTGCCCTCATAGCAATAAGCTTGAGTCAAGACAACTGCACTAAAAACTCCCATTCAGAGACAAAAAAAAAGAAAAAAGAAAAACATAGCTGTTCCTTGTCCATGGCAATTTTCCCATCATTCTGGGTAGTGAGGTAAGTTCTTGGCCGCTCCTGATAACCCTGTTATCCTCCACAGACTTCCATGAAATGAAAACTGGACCATATTTCTCTCTTAGGGACTGCACAGGCTTGCCATCTGTTTCCTAATGGTGCACATAGGAAAGTCAAGGTTATTGGGTGTTGAACAATGATAGACGTTTGCTTACCAGTCTTGTAATTTCTTTAGAAATACTGTTTTCTTACAAAGTTAAAGACGTATTTGCACCTAAACACTTCCAAGAATATTTGGCCACAACTAAAAGTCTCCTGTAGACCCATTTTAGTGAAGAAAAATTCTCATGTCTACATCCTGTATTCACTGGCCATCCTCTTTATGGTGACTTTCTTGAGGCCTTCTGAAACCAAGCTTTGGATAGTAGCATAATGTTTGTAACCTGATTTTGCAGCTAGAGTGGCTCACATTGTCTGGCCAAAAGTATCTGAGAAACACTGGGGCCACTGGAACAGCTCTATTGCTACTTCCCCATCCACCTGAATTCATCTCTTCAGTGGTCTTGCATCAGCAGGAATAACCATCCTACACACACCAGCACCCCGTTTTTCCAGCTGGTTCTGTTGGAGTCACATGTTCCGCTGGTGTGAGGTCTGCCTCCTAAGATGTTGCAGGTGATGGCTTTATCACATTTTGCCCTTCCACACCAAGTAGCACCAACTTTCAACTCTGCAATATCTGTGCTTCATTGTCACCCATTACCAACTGTGAAGTTCATTCCTTGTATTTTACATCCTATTGTAGTAGTGTTCCATATGAAAATCCCAGATCCTGTATTCCTGAGGAAACTTGTTCAGCTCCTTCAACAAGAACTACAATAGCAGTGGATTAAACAAAATGGCTTAGTTCTCTTCTGGGACAGTCTGAGCATCAATAGACCAAGGCTGCTATTCATCATGAGGGTCCATCTCCTGTATGTGCTCTTCCCTGTCCCTAAAGCTTGCCCCACATCCTCAGTGAGTCACTCCTACACTGTGGTCTTATGTTGCTGTTTCATTTGCTGCTGCATTTCACCCACCAAGAAAGGCAAAGGCCATGGAGGAGACTTGACCTTAATTTGGGATTATAACATGAAATTGGCATGCATCTGAGGATGAACTCTGATCTTTTTTCTTTACTTTGCTAAATTCTAAACTAAGGGGCCTGGAGTGATGGATGTTTTATGGACCATCCATATATGATGTGGTTTATTTCCAAGATGATGCTGGAATATCACATAACAGATAAAAAAACAAAAAAGAAAGAAAATCTAAGTATTTTATGACCCTGTAGAGCTCTCTATTGGAAACTCCCAGACTCCAAGCACCTTTGAGGATACCACCTATTATCTCTGAAAGTCTGCCACCCAGGAAGCTTCATCTACACATCAAGAAACTTGGCTTCCTCATCATTCCTCATGCTGCCCATTTCCTTTACTGCTTTTTTTTTTTTTTTGAGTTGGCGTCTCACTCTGCCACCCAGACTGGAGTGCAGTGACCACTCCCGGCCACCGCAGCCTTGACCTGCTGGGCTCCGGCAATCCTTCTGCCTCAGACTTCCAAGTAGCTGGGACTACAGGCACGCACTACCACATCCAGCTAATTTTTTTGATTTATTGTAGAGATGAGGTTTCACCAAGTTGCCCTGGTGGGTCTCAAACCCACGGGCTCAGGCAATCCACTCACCTCAGCCTCCCAAGGTAAGGGATTACAGGCTGAGCCACTGAGCCCAGCTCCTTTACTGCTTTCAAAATTCCTTAGATAATTCTTGCTACGAATTGCCAATCAGGAAATCTTCGAATCCACCTACAGCCTGCATGCCTCCTCTTGGAGACATTCTGCCTTCCAAAGCCAAACCAATGTACATTTCACATGTACTGATTATTATTTCTTGTAACAGCTATCTTCCTAAAATGTATATAAGCAAGCCACAATTCAACCACCCTGGGCACACATTCTCAGGACCTCCTGGGGATGGGTTTCACAGGCCTTGGACACTCACATTGGCTCAGAATAAACCATCTTAAATGTTTTTGCAGAATTTGGTCTTTTTCATCAACACCTCACACCCCATTAATGCAGAAGTGAGCCACATGACCACCCCAGCTTTGAGGGATGCTAGAAATTAAGAGTCTTCAGCTAGATAAATGTGGACTCTGGGATTCCATTACCAAAGAATGAGTGGGAAAAAGAATACCAGGGACAATCTGTAGACTTCAGAGGACTGTTTGATTCTAAATTGGGATAAAGCTTAAGATAGTTCTTCATTCAACTACCTAGCTACATGCCTGGGCACCAAGAAAAAAGAGCAGAACAAGATGGAGTTGCCCAATTTGGTATTTGTAATTCAGAGTTTATTTCCTCTACACAAGCGGTCTAGAAAGGAGTTGAGCTCCACATAAGGAAAGCTCAAAATTCACAGCCAAAGACACAATTTCTTAGAAACACATTGATTGTCTAACACTAGCAAATCTTGAAGGTAGAGATGTCAACTCTGGGATAATGACAGGCTGAAAGTAAAGTCAGTTACATAAAAAAAAAGCTGGGGGACAGGGTAAATTCTGCTTCAATAAAAGTGAGCATATCTTTATCTGAGCTGGCACAGATCATTATAATGTGAAAGCAGGAACCCGATATATTGATGACACCTCTAGAAGTTAGTCTTACAACCACAAGCTGTGTTCAGCAGAGTATGTTTTTTCCTGTCTCATGCAATGAAATCCAATCTCACAGAAGTTTTTATTTGTTCAGAGTGATAGATAAGTATCCTGAAGTATGGTTTAAATCAATATTCTATTCCCCAAGCTAACTAAAACTGTGGGTTTATTTAATGAATAGATATATATGCAACTTTATAAACACACAGTCATAATAAAAAAAAAGTAGGAAGGTTTACCCAAAACAGGACTTCACATTGCAGGATGCTTTTGATTGAGTTTCAAGTACTGAAATAAATAGCCTATGAACAAACATATCCCATATTGCCTAATGAAATAGCTTACACTGCCTGTTAGCAGGCTGGCTTTATGAGCTAACATGGAAATTGGAACTTAAGGAGATTAAAAAGAAATTGATTCAAACAATAACAATAATAGTTAACACTTATTGAGGGTTTGAAACATGATAGTTTCTGTTCCAAGTGATATATATATTATGTATGCTTTGCAACTCAGTTGATCCTCCCAATGACCTAATAGTGAGATACTATTATTTTCTCATATACAATTTTTTTAAGAAGAGCCACAGAGAAGGTAAGAGAATTTCCAAAGGTAATACAACTAACAAATGGCAAACCCAGGCTTCAGAATGGACCAGTTAATCAAGCAATCTTGAATGCTTTACCATCCATAATAGAATCTGGACTTTATCAGAATTTAGTGTTTAGTTATCTCTATTGGATGTAAATAAGAGTGAATTGTGGATACTTTAGTGTTTGTAGGCCTTCTACATGTTAGTTACTCCAAAACACTCTTTAGTCTTGGTGTGTCCACCATGCCCATCTGCCCTCACTACTCCAAGTACACCGATCCTAAAACTGTACCCTGTAGAAAATGACAGTCTCCAAATATATTGTCTCAAAACATCTGTAAACTCTAATCTTGTACAGATAATCCATTTCTCAAAAACTCCTGAATGGAGTTATAAATGATTATCAATTGTTGCTATGGTAATTTCCTAAGACATTGTTGGCATTGTCACTGATTGACTTGAAAAGTTCCCATAGCTCCTTAGTGGAGAAGAGGGGAGAAACCCAAGCACTAAATAAATTCCATTAATAATCATACTGTTGCTTTCTAAAATCTAAGCTACCAAGTCGTATCCAAACCTCACATAAGCACAAAATCTCAAACACAAGATGTGATCATAATAGACAAGGGCAGAAGTCAGCAAATTTTTTCAATAAAGGGCCAGACAGAATATGTTTTAAGCCTTGCAGACCACATTGTCTAAGCGGCAAGTGCTCAATTGTGCAATGAGTGAGTATAGCTTTATTCTAATAAAACTTTATTTAAAAAAAAAAAAAAGCAGAGGTCAGTAGCTTGTAGACTCCTGGACAAAATATTCACTAGAATCTTGCAAGGCACAAATTTCACACCATCTCCACTTTGATGCGTTAGCTTATGAGGGGCCTAAGGGCTCCCCTTTATTGTTTCTGGTATAGGCCTAATTTCTAATAGCATTTTCTATTTTTTCTCTAAATGTGATCGTGATTGTCAGAAGAATTTTTTAGTTCAGAAAATGAATTTGTCATATCATCAGTAAGTGGTGTGATGCAGAGGAAATTATTGCTAAAACATGCAATTCATTAATCCTTTACCTGTTAAGAAAAAAATGTGCAACTCACTGCTGTGTTCCTTTAAATTTACATAAACAGCTTTTTGAGGCTGAAGCAAAGCTGATGGATTTTCAATGTGGAAAATAAAATATAATAATTGTTCTTGGAGTTATTTCTAAACAGAACTTGTGTTTAATCCTGATAAAGATTACTGAAAAGAGGAAGATGAAGAAGAAAAAGAGGAGGAAGAAGAAGAGGGAGAAGAGGGAAAAGGAAAATTATTGTATTTTGTAATTCTCTCTCTCTTTTCTTTTAAATCTTGGAGTAAACACTGCAGCTGCAAGCACCGCTGGTGAGTATCCTCGGGTTAAATGGTGAGAGGGTTGAAAAATCACCTGCCATGTGCTGTGGGCAAGGGTGACCAAAGATCCTACATGATAACTTTCCTGCCAAACTCTCTATCTGGCCAAGAGGTTATGAAAGTATCTGACACATATAAGCATGGCATATCCATGAGAATTTGTGTTTGACTGATGGGAAATGAATTGAGTAAATCGAATGCCACTGTCTCTTAGGCATGGATTCGATCACCAAGGACACAAGATGGACATAAGTCACAATTCCAGGTAGGAAGAAAAGGAAAAGCAAGGTGTAAAAGTAGGTCCCTTTCAGCTGAGTGAATAGAAGTCTCTCTTGAAGTTCACATGGTGACTTCCACTTACAGTTCATAATCTCCCTTTAAATAAGAGAGACTGGGAAAAATTGTCTTTTGGTTGAACATAATGCATCACCAAATAAAACAAAGAGAATATTCTAAAGGAAGAGAGGAGAATGATCCTGGAATAGGCAAACAACCATCTCTGCCACGTAAGTTTGAGAGGAAGATTAGTTTGCATCCTCTTTTTTCTTGTTCTATTTTTTTCCTGGAAGCTAAAGTCATCCGAATAAAATAAAACTCCTCTTTTTGCTGAGCACTATGACACACGACTCTATTTCTGTTTGCCCTTTTCATACTCTTTTCCCTCTTAAAAATTACAAATGGGAACTCCCTTCCAGGAGGGGATGACCAAGCCAGGGTTGAAGGCGGGGTTCACTTACTTTTTGGTAAAAGGCTACTTTGAGTATCCGTTCTCCATCCTCCACCTCGCCGCTGTGAGATTCACTCTTTTCTCTGTGCCTGCTCTGCACCCTGAAAGGTAACTTTTGTGCATTGCATGATGCACCCTTTTAGCTCACTGGTTTCTGATTGTGTTTGGCCAGCTGTAACACACAAGCAGGAGACTGAAAGGCAGGAGATAAGACAGGTGGGACATAGATCTCCTTACCCCTTACTTTTTGGCTTGCATGAGGTTCTGGTAGTAGCCACATCTATGATATCAGCTTCTGTGCACATCTGATTTTCTTAGACTTTGTGTGTTCTGATGCTCCTTCAGACCTGGGGTGATAAGAGTTTCCTACTACTCCTGGGCACTGGGTGCCTCAATATCTCTTGACTGTTAAACCCTACCTTCTCCCTTAGAAACATTCTTGTTATTAGAAACTCTCTTCAGAATTATTCATTTCCTGCCAGAACACTGACTAACTTGCGTCTGACTGTGAACCCTTCCTCCTCATCACTCCTGAAAATGTGAAAACTTAGCATTGTGTCTCCTACATTCAAAATGCTCACACTGACTTTCTTAGACCTCATGCTCATGCTCAAGGCATGATGCAAACCATCAAAATCATTGGAGATGGGAGGGTGATTCCTAAATTCACAATGCTAAAGCTGTAACAAAACTATAGAGGGAATTAGTACTATCCCCTTGCTATCCTGCCACCTCCAACACTAGCACCTGACACACGCAATCCATTCTTTCAGGCCAAGTCCAATGTCACCTCATCTCTGAAGCCCTTTGCTCACTACCCATTCCCACCCTTAAGTGTCCTTTTCTATGTCTTGTAAATACCTTATGCGTATTATATTGCAATTATCTGCTGATGCATTTAGCTCTTATTTCAACTATGTGATTCTGAAAAGTAGTAACCCTACCTTCAGATCTTGTGTCTACTGTGTCCAACCCAAACTCTGACACTCTCCTCTCTAAGAACATTAAGAAGCGCTGCCATGGTGAGTCAGAAGTGTAAACTACAAGAAAACTAACTACTATCCTGAAAGAGCTATCTTCAAAAGTGTTTGATAAATTAAGCAACAATAGGAATTTTCCTAGGTTTTCTTCTTGAACTTTTATAGTTTCAGGGCTTATGTTTAAGTCTTGATTCCATCTTAAGCTGCTTTGTATATACTGTGATAGATAGGGGTCCATCCAATTCATTCTTCTGCACATGACTATCCAATTTTTCCAGCACCATTTATTGACCAGGATGCCCCCTTTCCTGTGATGTGTCTGTCTGCTTTGTCGAAGATCAGTTAGTTGTAGATAGTTGGCATTCTTTCTGAGTTCTCTATTCTGTCTCACTAATCTATGTGTCAACTTTTTTAACACTTTGCCACTACACAATTTATCCATGTAATCAAAACCACTTGCACCCCTAAAACTATTGAAATAAAAATAAATACATAAATAATAAAAATTAGGTTCAAACTTCAAAAAAATAAGATTTTGAATCTGAGGCTTGAGTAAAATAGTGGAATAAGTAAAGAAATCAGGGTATCTGAAAGGCAGCAGATAATTACGGGGAGGGAATATGTGATGGGCTGAATTTGCTTAACCCAAAGCAGGCACAACCGTGCAGGAAGCTTCCAGAGCCCACAGACTGACATTCAGAGAGACAAGACTGTAGAGAACGACTGGAGAGTCATCTACACAGAGGCACTTAGCGAAGGCACGCACAGAGGAACGTGTCCAAGGATGAGAGTGAAGAGCTGGGATGAACTCCTTGGTCACCATCTCGATCCCTAGGACAGTGTTCAGTTTAATGCAGGGTTAAATCCACAGTCCTCATCACCATCAGCTCCATTAGATCGAAGACCAACCTAATTTGCTAACACTATTAAATACATAAAGCCATCAGAAGTAATTTAATGCTTATCAGATATGCTAACTTCCTAATAAACCCTCACCTACCCCTTCTTTCAGTCTAATGAGCAAAATGGATTCAGAAAATGAATATCTAATGAAGAATCCTTCCATTTATTTCCATGAAAGAACTAGAAGAGGGCTTAGACTCAAAGGGGGGATTGGCATTTAAGAGGGCATTTAGCTGCTTCATTGATTTCTATTTCATTTCGGAGTGTGTGACGCACGGCTGAGGTTTGTCAACCTTTCGTTAGCCCGGGTAATTCATCATACTTAAATATCATATGTTTAAACTACAAATGCATTCCCACCGTTTAGCATGCATCAAGTTTCCTTTAATTTGCAAAGGGAATCACTGAGCACTAGGCAAAAAAGGAGTCGGTTTATCCATTAGGGAGAGACTAGTGTAGGGAAAGATCCTTGTGGGTCCAAACATCTGCCCCAAGGGACATTTCCCAACGCCAGGAAAAGAAGAATGATTTCACCACTCATCCCTGGCCTGCTTTCCCTCAATCCATAAAAGTCTCTCTCTCATTTATGATGACCCCTCTGCCTTCCTCCGCCCCTGTCAAGGTGACCACAAAGAATCCTGTGGCTGGAAGGGAGGTTAGCAGCCATCCGTCTAAATCCCAAGGCCTTCACTTTTCAAAAGCAGACCCTTACAAGATCTCTATGGCTGCCCCTGGGATATTTCCAGTACTTCCAGTCTTCTAGGGTTACCCATTCATGTAATGTTTAGATAAAAAATTACAAGCTTCAATGTCAGTGGCCAGTCTGTCCTGTGTCCTCCCATGGCTTCTGCTGCTTCCCTGGAAATGCTCACTCTGAGTTTCTGTCCTCAGAGAAATTCATCTTATTTGGTTTTCTCCCCCTAAGGGTGTCCTGCCTCATCCTCGCCTCAAGCTTATTGTGGACCACTGCCTCTTTCCTATGATTGCCAAAGAACCACTAACATAAAGCTGCTCATGTGTTCATTCGCTCATTCTATGCAAAATAAATTATCAAGTTCCTGACTCTGTGCTAGGCACGAAGTATACTGGGCAAGTGACACAATCATGGTCTCTGTCCTTGTGGTGGCACAGCTCAGTCAGGGACAGGGGGTAGCCATGAAACAAGTCTGAACAGTGAGAATAATCATGTTGTTACAAGCGATGGTAAGAACTAGGGAAGAAAAGACAAGATAGCGTGACACCAGGGGCCTCTCTTAGGCTGGATAGTTAAAAGGAGCCTCTCCAGAGATCTGACATTAGCTTGAGATGTAGGAGCAGGAACAACTCAAGCAGAGTGTGTGGGGGGTGAGGGGTGGGAGGGTGTCTGAGGAATGTGGGAGGAGAACACCGAGATGGGAGAAAGTGTGAGAACTGGAGAATGGCCCAAGGCTGGAGCAGGATGAGAAGGGGGGCTGAGGATGTGGTCAGGAGGACTGTGAGCTGGGCGGAACTTGAGCTGATCTTATTTTTAAGATGCATCTGGTGACTTAGAAGGTCTTGGATTGGAGTAGGTGAGGTGCAGTGACTGTCTTTTACTTAAGGTTTGGTTTCTCTTAGGATGACAGTATCACTCCACAGAACAACAAACTGTTGAAAGCGGATTCTTACACCTCATAGTTAAAAAGTTCCTCCACCTCCCTGAGAAACACTCTGCTGCATCCTTCCTGGGTCAGCCTCCATTTTGATGGCCTTCTTTCTCTCTCTCAAATCCTCTCCTCCTTCTTCGGTATCCTGCATCTCCTTTCTCTCAGGCTTGCCTCAGAACCTCAGAATTTTTCTTTTTTCAGAAAGAGGGATTCAACTCTCTCCCCTTCTCCTTCTTGACGCTGTCTTGGAATGGGAACTGATTCAGCTTCAACACTCAGGGAAGCCCACCAAAGTCTTTTCTTAAATAAAGATCCATTTATCCTGAGATGATGATCTCACATGCCTTATCCATTATCACTATGATGCTATATAGCCACCAAGCACAAACTTCAGTGGCAGACAACAATTGTCCACTGCTCATATGTCTGGGCTGTTAGCTAAGCATCTTTTGTCGATCTTGGCTGAGCCTGCTCACATGTCTGAGGGTTTTAGAAATGGCCTCTCCTGAGATGACAAGGCAACTTAACTCTCACCCTCCTCCCAGGATGAGCAGATATATCCTGTTCACAGTGATGACCAGGGCCCAGCAAAAGCAGAAACATATGAACACATATTCAAGCCTGTACTTACATCAAGCCTGATATTATTATCACACCAGCCAAAGCAAGCCACATGGCCAAGCAAAGAATCGGAGAAGGAGGACTACAAAATGACACAGCAAAGGTGTAGATGGGAGCAAGCAGGTCCATGAATGCCATCAATCTACCATACCTTAGTTTAGGCAGGAAAGGATATGTCTCTGTAATAGGCACAAGGTATGCTTATTCCATAATAAACCCTCACCTACACCTTCTTTCAATCTAATGAGCAAAACGGGTTCAGAAAATGAATATCTAAGAACTAAGCAGGGGTTTAGACTGAAAGGCGGGACTGGCATTTGCTTTTTGTTTGTTTTTCTTTCTACATCACCGGACCCCAGATAGTTAAAGTGTTTAGCCCTGGTGCATAGAATTTGGCAGACACAACTGCAGGCCAGAGTTAAGATCTCTGGACTTCTAGTCCCATGCTCTTTATGCTGTGCTATGCCATCTCTCTAAAAGCCACCAAGGGCCACATTTTCCTGTGCCCACAGTAGGCCTGGTGTTAAATAGTTAAAAATGTCTGTGCTCGAGCCAAAGGAACACACTGCATAATTGCAATTAGAGGGAAATACATGTCTAACTTTAAGTGTGTGCCACCACATTGTCAGAGTATTTTAAATAGTCCAATAATTAGAAATTAAAATCGTTTACCTAATTTTACTTCTCTGAGAAATTGTGATGCAGGCTTGAAAAAGCTGAAGTTATTACACCTACCCAAAGGTCCCATAAGGATAACACTTTTACATTTTCACTATATATGATACATCTTTTCTATTTATGCCCAAGAAGTCAATGTAAGCCTGTTTTTCTGCATTTCACACTGAAAAATGCTCTCTTGCTCCCCAATCTGTTTAGACATATGCACTGGATACTGGGAACCTGATGACAATTCTTTATAGATTTTACTTCTGCTTTTTCAGGGACAGGGGTTCTTTTTTCTCTTTTTCCTGACCAATCTCCACTTTAAATCACTGATTCTCAAATGGGAACAATGTCTGGAAACCATTCTGATCGTCACATTTGGGGGAAGTGTTATGATACCTAGTGGGTAGGAGTCAGGGTTGCCACTAAGAAAGCCCCCCACCACAAAGAGATATCCATTCCAAAATGTCAGTAATGCTGAGTTTAAGAAACCCTTCCTTCATTAAACAAGGTATCAGTGCATGGATTGAAGCCACCCTGCAAACCGATGACAGAAGATCCTTTTAAAGATTAGGATAATTTACCCTGGAAAGACAGTGCTTTACTGAAACAATAGAGTTGGTGACAAACAAACCATATATATTGGTTCTGTATTTTATCATTCCTGTGTCTGGTTCATCTCTTCCCTGTGAGTCACACCACAATTGCACAGGTACAGAAGGATGCAGAGTGAGTGAGGGGAGACATATAGTCCGGGTAACAGACAGATCTGATGTTGAATCCCCGTTGACCAATGACTAGCTGAATGGCATTCATCAAATACACTTACACACTTTCTGTAGCAACTTCTCCTTTAGGAAAAAAAAATGGGAATATGGTTACCTATCTCATAGGATTGTTGGAAGGATTAAGTTAGACAGTTTATACAAACTCTCTGGCCCAGAGTAGGGCCCAGTTAAGTAATTTCTAGTCCCCAGTCATTCATACTGAAACTCCTCTTAATTTTCAACCTGTATCTTACACCCTAATTCTTTGGGACTAGCCAGACTCTACTAAGAGCCAGCAAGTACCTAATGAGAAAAAAATCCTGCCAATGAGATTCATGCCTCATATTTTTGATCCCCAGGGGATCTAGCTAGTTCAGATGGGGTTTACAGGAGCACATGAACTGAACTCTGCCTACTCGTTACTAATAAGTTTCTGTGCTTATATATTCGGATAGCTTCCACATTAACCAGCTGAGTAGTCCAATGGCCCTTTGAGAGTAGAGGTCTCAAGAATGGATAAATGTAAGTCTGAAAACAAGGAGCTGGAGGCAAATATATTCTAAGATAGTCACCTCTGTGATGCATTCTGGAAAATGATTGGGAATGTGGTCCCAGGGCAGAAATCATTGAGCCAATGTTGGTGAGTTTAGGCCAGAGCCAAGGTCATTTTTATTCCTCCTGGGGCCTCTTTGACCTTCAGGGAAATAGGAACACCCCTGTGTAATGCAGTTCTTCTAAAATTAGTTACCTTTCAAATATCACACTTGAAGAGGGAGCTCAGCTGTTGTTTAGGTGTTAGGTATCAAATTCAGAAGTTTCTTTCTAGTATAAATGAATTTAGAAAGAAGTTTCTTCCTTGTTCTAGTATAAATAAATTTGGAAAGAAGTTTCTTCCTTGTTCTGATGCATGAATTTGGGACTATTTTAAAAACTCCAATTATCTTTACAAATAAAATTTAGATCTCCTTCAGACAGCTTGGCAACATATTCACTATGTGATATGTTCCAACCTTTGACCCAACAAGGCTATGTCTAAGTATTTTTCTTCAAAATTGCTCATGCAAACATGGGTATATGCTTGCATACCTACATGAGTATTTTAGAAGAAAGGTTAATAATAAGTGGGCATATACTATAATATGCATTATAACATTATTTGTATAATGTTTCATTCTAGAGATAATCTGAATACCTGTTGGGGGTAGATATGATTCAATTAATGACACCCAACCATTAAATGAAATACTAAACTAAAAAAAAAAATCAGGTAGCTCTGTATGAATATTCATAAATAAAGGGATGACTGTGAAATATTGCTATACTCAAGAAAGTAAACTTTAGAGCAGTATATGCAGTAAAGCCATATTTTTGTTTTTTAAAATGGTAGAGAAAATCGCGTTTCCAAAAAAAGAAGCAAGAAGTAGTAAGAAGGCTACAAAAGCACTATAAAAATTAACAGTGGCTAAAACTGAAAAGTGATTGGGGGAAAGGAGGAGGTCATGGGAGAATTTTTTTCTATATTTCTAAAGTGGTCATTTTTCACTGTAATAATTTATTTGTTATATAATTTTAAATGATGACATCCTTCTTTCTTTCCATTTTTCACAAATGTGTGCATGTATGCATATATACATGTACACAAAATACAAGTTAGTCATGTTTGTAGTTATAGTAGTTACACATTTATAGACCTTTAAATTAGAATAAGGAAAACAGAAGCCATTTTGTGTATTCCAGAAGTTAAAAGCTTTTATGCAGGAAACAGGGGACTTAATGAGCAGTTAGAAGAGCTAAGGGAACAAAGGTCATAGAAGCCACCACAGAGAGTCTCAGCCTGAAGCACCCAAATTCTCAGTTCACTGAGAAATCTCTAGAACTCTCAACATCCTCTGGAATCTTCTGCCAAGTCTTTTAGTCTTCAGCAGTAAAGAGAGTTGCTCTCAAGGACTTGCTGCAAAGTTCCTATAAATTCCCACATATTTGGATGACAACTACCACAGAAGTGTAATGGCCTTTCCTCATATTCCACCCATAAAATCTTATATGACTTCCTTAATGGATAATGTAGTTCTTAGCTTCTCTTCTCTAATACAGAAGCCACAGAATAGGTGGAGATGGGGGTGGTGATACTGCCAGGTCGACAACAAATAATCGAGCACAAGCCAACCCTTCATTTTCTCAACATCCATACACACCACATTTACCCATACTTAATTTCAGAATAAATATAATAACAATATCACACTTCTGCCTTGCAACAATTCACTGTAAAATTGAAGACGTATGCACCTTTTTTCCTAAAGGGCAGCACAACATCTTACACATCAACTTATCCATCTCTAAAGAACACTTATCCTTTTTTTTTTTTTTTTTTTTTGAGTCGGAGTCTCACTCTGTCAACCAGACTGGAGTGCAGTGGCCGCTCCCGGCCACCGCAGCCTCGACCTGCTGGGCTACGGCGATCCTTCCACCTCAGCCTTCCGAGTAGCCGGAATTACAGGCATGCGCTACCACGCCCGGCTGATTTTTTGATTTTATTGTAGAGATGAGGTCTCGCTGCCCAGGCGGGTCTCGAACCCGCGGGCCCAGGCAATCCACTCACCTCAGCCTCCCAAAGGCGCGGGATTACAGGCTGAGCCACCGAGCCCGGCTCACTTATCCTTTTAGTAGTTTATTCATAACCCCTTCTGATGTCTTATGACTTAAATACCAAATTATGGGTTAATTACAAATTAAGTCACTTTATATATGACAGTAGGAAAATAAAAAGGAGAGAAAAGAGTTGCTTAATAAATCCAAATGTGTCAAAGCAAGTAAGTATCAAGCAACTAAGAAAATATGCATAACCTCCACGGTCTCTGTTTCTACATGTGGTCACATGGCCGCAGTTGGGCTTTGTACCTGTCCATTCCCTATTCCCTTTGCCCCCACTCAACATCTCAGCTCGTCATGGTGCTTTACCTGTCAAGGTGATTCAAGCCTCTATTTCTTCAGGATCTGTGCCTGTATTCAGTTGCTATGGTTTTCCATCAACGTTTCATACTGGGAATGGGACCATTAAGATGTGCCCCTAGAGAATCCTCAGGCATACTCCTTCCTGTTTCCCTTATAGAGTGTCAACTCTAACTCCACATAGTGACCAGGATCACCATTTCAACAAGTGCAGAGTAGTAATCCCTTATTTGCATATTGGTTCATTGGCATGAGTAGCTCAAAGGGACAAGTGGTAGTCACAGGTTCCAGTTCAATGGAATTATTATTATACAAAAAAAGTCCAAGCCCTCCAAAGCAGCAGAGCCCAATCTGCAGGAATGAAAGAAAATCTTGGTTATTGAATAACTCAGACAAAGTGGTAGAAGCCACTGCCACATTTTTTTTTGACCCATTTGATAATCTTTAGATGGTTGTTCTCTCCAAATCTCATGTTGAAATGTGATCACTAGTGTTGGGGATGGGGCCTAGTGACATGTGACTGGATTATGTGGGCAGATTCCTTGTGAATAGCTTAGTACCAGTCTTAGAGTAATGAATGCTCACTTTATTACTTCATCCAAGAGCTGTTTGTTAAAAAGAGTCTGGCACCTCTTCTCTCTTGCTTCCACTCTCACCATATACCATGCAAGTTTTCCCTCTTCCACCATGAGTAAAATCATTCTGAGGCCTCACCAGAAGCAGAGCAGATGCCAGCACCATGCAGGAACTTAGGCCAAATAAATCTCTTTTCTTTATAAATTGTCCAGCCTTAGGAATTCCTTTACAACAATGCAAAACAGAACACACCATTATTCTGCCTGTGAAAGAAAGGGTGTTACTTATGACATATTGGCTCACAGCATATTCTGCATCTTGGAAGATGTGACCTCAATTTTGCAGTGTGTTTTCACCCACCAGTGATATAATGTTATAACCAAGTATCCAACTGGTTATTCTATTGCTATATTAGGTCGGCTTTTTTAGAGTGATGAACTGTGTAGACAACCAATGAATGCCATGTGTATGAACCCACTGCCATACTTTTCTTCCTTCCTTCCTTCCTTCCTTCCTTCCTTCCTTCCTTCCTTCCTTCCTTCCTTCCTTTCTTTCTTTCTTTCTTTCTTTCTTTCTTTCTTTCTTTCTTTCTTTCTTTCTTTCTTTCTTTGAGTTAGAGTTTCTCTCTGTCACCCAGGCTGAAGTACAGTGGCATCCTCACAGACACCACAGTCTCAAATTGCTGGGCTCAGGTGATCCTTCCACCTCAGCCTTCCAAGTAGCCAGAACTACAGGCACGCACCACCATGCCCAGCTAATTTTTTGATTTATTGTAGAAGTGAGGTCTCACCAAGTTGCCCAGGCTGGTCTCAAACCCATGGACTTAGGCAATCCTCTCACCTTGGCTTCCCAAAGTGCTGGGATTATAGACGTGAGCTCAATGCTTCTTTCATTCTAAACTTGAGTTTCTGATCAGAAGAGATGCTCTATGGAATACTATCATGCTAAATGAGTCATTTCAAAAATTCACACATGGTTATGCTGTCAGAAGTTTTGTAGGGAGGATAAATTGCTCTCCTTTCCATAACAGTCTTCCAAAAAAACAAAGCCACATCAGGAGCTCAGTCATTCTCTGTGGTTGGCAGTTTTGACACTCATGCTTTGTAGACCCCTAAGTGTTGAACACTTCTTTGAAAGATAGTTATCTTTGGGTTTAGCATTCACTTGGGCACAGATTCAGATTCTGTGCATATTCTGAGAAGCCATTTACATATCTCTTCTCCAGAATGAACTTGTTATCAAAGTTCCAACTTTGTTCATGCCAACTCTTTGACCACTAACCAAACTACCACCCACTGTTCAGGAATCTCTGTAGTTATATACTCTTGCCATCTCTGCTTTTAGGCAAAGTGGATAGCCAGATGCATGGCTCAAGGTCCTTTTTATGGGGATTTTCCTTCCATACTATTCCTTAGGGATACTCTTGTATAAGGTCCCTGTGCTTCAGACATGTACTTTTCAGTGATGTTAGCATATCATGCTGGTTGCTTATCCAACAGCTAGTGTTGTTCAGATATTAGCACTACTGTGCTCAAGAAAGATAAACCTCACACTAGGGTAAAATCATAACTGGCATAATTTCATCCAGGTAAACCATTCCTATATTCTAATGATTGATTTAGGAATGGTCACATGACCCAGTTCTGGCCACTGGGACCTGGAAGGAAATCTAGGACTTATAGGAAATACTATATTTAGGAAATATAAATGTTACATTTATTTATTTTTGGACATCACAATGTAAAGTAGTGATGTTTGAAACTATAGCAGCCATCTTATAGCCATGACGGAAAGACAAAAAAGGTAGGAGAAAGCTCTCCAGAGCCCAGATATCACTGAGCAACTGAATTAATCAAGCCTGCAGCTGCCTCCCTTCTTGATATATGGTATAATAACTCCCAACTTTTAAGTTAATTCAGTCAGGTATTCTGTTGCAACTGAACTGATGTCAGTTTAAAAATAATATTTTATGTCTCTCATTATCTTGTCATGAGGGATTTCTAAAAACTTATGAACAGCAGTTTTGCACGATTTGAATGTTTTTTTGAATAATACATATGGGAATGGTAGAGTAGAGGAAAAATTTAGAAACAAACAAAAGTCAGAGTAAATCTTTTATTTTCCCCTCAGGGATTCGAAATAATAGAAGGTCACTACTTTATATCTCCCAAAACACACACACACACACACACACACACACACACACACACACACACACACACCCTTATGTCTCTATCTCCCAACACACACACACACACACACACACACACACACACACACACACACACACCCTTATGTCTCTAGGCAGAACCAAGTGAGAATGGGTTCTTTTAGCTTCAAGACGAAGGATACAAAACAGGACTGGGAGCCAGAATAAAAAGAATGAACTGAGAGCTACGGGCAGGGCCCTTGTGGGTTTTTCAGACTAGCCAGAGGTTTGGACTACGTGGCTTACATGAAAAAAAGACTCAGTTAGAGCCCTGGACTGGCTCCACACAGCGGCTATGGGTTAAGCCAGGATACTTGGAAGGGAACTGTCAGATTCAGCAGCAATTCCCCCTCTTGTGAGCATCACAGCCAGTGCATATGGAAGATATGGAGAATGCCTGCTACTGACAATTTTATTTTTGCACAACTCCTATATTGCATTCCCCCAAAATGAACTGATGAATACAGTTGTCCAGTTTATGAATTTATCTTCCCAGAACGAAATCAATATGCTTTTGCAAAGGGTTTTGCCCTGCGTTCACTGGTGAGTATTTGTGTCCTGCAGGGCAGATAGGAGACAGGAGCAACCGCCGGAAGAGAGCAATCTCTGCTGCCATCTTGTGATGGTAGATGCAAGGAACAGACAGAGGGAGCAAAGGAAAAAAAAAACATGCACAAAACCCTTTTCTCGAATAAGATGCCCTAAGGGAAAGGCTTGAGCTGGAGGTGCAGTCTCCTTGCAAGTACAGTCCCCCTAATACAAACAAGTTCTCTTCCAAGAGTATATTCGTAAGTCCAATTTGTTCGTTAAGTCCAATAAGGTGAGCCTAGGAACCCAACTAGCACAATTGACTATACAGTACCAGCTACATCACCACTGCCTTTATGCTTGCTTCCATTCATCATGGGCTTGAAATAAAGATACTATATCACTGCACTCAATACAGTACATATACTAAAGTACACAAAGCTCAACCGTCTTGTAGAAGTTGCACACAAATGACAATGTATGCCAGATTAATGAAATAACATGTGATTCGACATGTGAATGCAAGGTCGCAAGGTTCACAACTTGAAGGTTCATATGAAGGCGTCTTACTGTAATAGAAATGGATCCCTCACTCAGCCCCCCCTTCCTCACCCACCCCATCCCCTTCCATTCCCTCTTATCCCTTCCCATCCCTTCCCAAGTCCTCAAATCCTATCCAATCCCATCTGCCTTGTCCAGCTACAGATGTTACAACAGACTTAGTAGAACTCAGATTTAGACCCTGTGCCACTAAGGAGTGTTGACCTCTCCAGGTGGTTTGTAACTTGACTCAGTAGGCATAGAAGCTTCACTTTCTCCTTATTAGTGGAGAAAAGAACATGTGTAACTCAAATGCTCCAAGTGGTGAAAGGGATGGGAGGGTATTTGTACCCTCCCCTCCTGGATTGGCTCTGGGCTGGTTTTGAATCCATTGGAAAGTGGAAGAAATTGAGACCTGCTATTGAAGAAACTCTTCACAAAAACCTTTGGAGAACTCAAAAAAAGCCAAGGTGTGGGTGACATAGTTTGTCTCAGAGTTCTTCACCATGCCTACCCCGCAATCTGGCTCGTCCACCACAGAGCTGCCAGCAGAGGTGGTATCTCAGCAGTTCAGCATGGACACTTGAAAAAGACTATTCTGCCTGGTTGTGTGTGATGGGAGAGCCAAGGGGCACCATGTCGACAAGGAATCAAGAGCAGAGGAACACTAAGAGAAATGTTCCAAGACATTAGTTCTTTCATTCATTTAACAAATATTTATTGAAAGCACATGCACCCCACTGCCCTCATAAAGCTTCTATTTTATCAAAGGAATCAAACAACTAAATAAATTTATCTTATATCATATCATAATAAGTATGTGGATAAAAATAAAGCAAGGAAGGAAGATGGGCTGTGAAGGGAGCTAGGTGGATTTCAGATAGGCTAGTCTGGGAGGACTCATGGAGACAGTGAGGCTGGAGCAGAGCTCTAAAAGATGTGAAGGAAGATGCTAGCAGTGCTAGTATCTGGGGAAGAGCAATTCATGCAGGAATCAGCAGATGCAGAGGCCTGGAGGTGGGAGCATGCCTGTCAGTTTTGGAAAAGTAAGGCAGCCCTTGTGACTGGAACAGAGACAGAAAGGGAAGAGAATTAGAAGAGGAGGTTGGGATGAAATCTCACTGAATCCTGTAGAACATTGACTTTGACTCTGAATGAGATGGGAAGATGTTGGCAGATTTGAAGCTAAAGAATTCTCTGACTTATGTTTCAAAGGGTCATTGTATCTTTTGGTTTGAGAATAGACAAGAGGGGTAAAAGGCAGAAGCAAGCACACAGTGAGGAGGCCACTGCAGCATTCCAATCAGGAAAGAAAGGTGGTTGAAAGATGCCTCAAGAGGCATGGAGGAGCTGCAAGTAATGGTCAAATTTCAGAAACATTTTGAGAGTAGGGCCAACAAGATTTGCTGATCAGATATCTAGTGTGGAAAAAAAAAGAATCAAAGATGACTCCATGGATTCCTATCTGAACAACTGAAAGTGTAGAGTAGTTGTTTAGGGAGTTAGAAAATGTCACAAGAGGAGCAGGAATGTGTGTGTGTGTGTGTGTGTGTGTGTGTGTGTGTGTGTGTGTGTGTGTGTGTGTGTTAGGGAGTTAGAAAATGTCACAAGAGGAGCAGGAATGTGTGTGTGTGTGTGTGTGTGTGTGTGTGTGTTACAGGAAGGTCCGGGGGTCTGTAGAACTCAGAAGTTCACTTCTTAAAATGTAAAATTTCAAGAGGAGGGAAGATGAACTCTAATAAATGCTGCCGACATGTCAAGGAACATGAGCTCTGAGAATTAACTCCTTCATGTGGCCACGTGAAGGTAGTTGGTGACCATCCTCAAGTAATGGGGACAACTCTTGAGTGAAGTCAGTTCAGGAGAAATTGGAAGAAGAGGAGCTCGAGGCAAATTCAGAGTCAACCCTTCAGGAATTCTAGAAAAATTCTCTCCCTAGTGATTCTCAGAACTAACTGAGGAAGTCTGGGAAAGAGGCTAAACCTTTCCTGTCTAACAGCTGGGGGTTAAGAGCTATTACAATCAGTATGTGACTATTAATGTGTCTCCAAACGTCTCTAGGGAGGTGCTCATTGTGTTAAGTATTTCACTTAATAAAACTTGTGCCCAGCTGACCTTCCTTCCCTCTGAAAGAAAATCATTCCAAAGGCTAAAAGTTTTCACTTGTGAGAAAGGTTTCCACTATTTCCCCTATGAAGTTTCCCTTTGCTGATTTCATTTTACCCTTTGCTCTGAATTGCTGTCTCTTCTCATCTTTCCTGGTTAATAATTGGCTAGAGAACCTATGAACATTTTATTATTTCAATTTCAAGCCATAAGACAGGGCTTCCATCCCATTAATCACTTTGAATTCTTTCTCTAATGCTAACATTTTCCTAGTCTTGAGTTGTCCTGTAGAGCTAAGCTTGGAGTTTTAGGTGCTCTCTTCACCACTGCCCTTTCAAGGCTGTTGTTTATTCGTAGCCCTCATCACAAGCAGGTAAGCTAATCACAGGATGGTCTGTTTTCACGGGGCACTGGTCTGCTTGCTTGTTCTGTGGTGTGTCATTAGACTACTTTGATATAAGAACCTATAACTATAAAGGGAACACCCCTCAAAAAAAAAAAAACAAATTACTTTTTGGAGGGCAGACCCCTTGTAGTACAGGCTTCTCCTGCCAGGTGAGTGTTCTAGGAACCCATCTCCATCAGTGTACCAGCTAGGATTGTTGTGAGAGGCTTCAGTGAATTTTTTCTTTTTTTTGAGATTCTTTCAACCTGTTTGCCTATTTCGTGATGAGTGTTTCACGAGTGCACCTGCCTATACTACACTGAGAGTTCAGCAGCTTTTGACCCCAAAGGGCATAACCCCCATGCCCCACCCTCCCTATTCACCCAATCTCACCCCAGTTGACTTTTTTTTGTTTCCCTTGATGAAAAAAGTCTTCAAAGGGGAATATTTTGTCAATGTGGAAAAGGTGAAACAAAAAGTGGCAGAAGCACTAAAAAGTCATCAAAATTGATGAGTTCAAAAACTGTTTTGAGACCGGGTGCAGTGGTTCAGCCTGTAATCCCAGCACTTTGGAAGGCCGAGGCAAGAGGATTGCCTGAGCCCAGAGGTTCGAGACCAACCTGGGCAACTTGGTGAGACCTCATCTCTACAATAAAATCACACACAAAAAAAACTAGCAGGGAGTGGTGGCATGTGTCTGCAGTTCCAGCTACTTGGAAGGCTGAGATGGAAGGATCACCTAAGCCCAGAAGGTCAAGCTGCAGTGGCCATGAGTGTGGCACTGCACTCCAGGCTGAGTGACAAGAATGAGACTCCAACTCAAAAAAAAAAAAAAAAACCTTTTGAGCAGTGGAAAAGGTGTCTCAATAAGTGTACTGCATCAAACAGAGAGTACTGTGAAGTTTAGATATGTGAGAATAAGTACACAATTTGTAATACATAAATTCCAGGGTTTTTTGGATCCCCCTTGTATTTCTCCAGTCATTTGCTCCCTTCCTTTTTTCCATTCAGGGGTGCTTGGCTCAGCAGAAGAGCAAGACAAGTCATATCACAGACACCCTAGCTTCTGCATACAAATCCTCAAGCCTGGGAATGGAGAGATAAGCAGAGACACAGAAAAGACATGTAGAAGAAATGTAATGGGATAATACATTCCTTGAAAACAGGATGTGCAGAGGTGTGGTGGAGTGTGAAGAGGTTTGCACACCCACACTTCTTGCTGGTACAAAGAAGGAAGACTGTAGGACCCAGAACACCATTGCCTTCATGATGTCTCCAAGCAGGCAAAAGCACTGGTGATACCACCACCAAGAGACTTCTGTGGAAAGATAATACATGAACAGAGGCAAGGTCTCTCCACAGTGCCATGGAATTAAGACCTCCAGCTCATTGGCAAGAACCAGGAGAAGAAGCAGAGCAAAAGCTATGATAAGTGTCTCCTCAGCCTAATAAGATAGGAACTTCATGTAGAAAGTGAGTAATAGAAAATACAATCATTTCCATTTACCACCCACCCATGTCCATAGACCAAGGTTCATCCAGACCACCGTATTAGGTTCAAACTCACACTTCCTCATGCGTCTTTGGGTATCTCACATGACCTCCTGGTTAGCGCATCTGTTTTCTCACTGCTAAAATAAGTCAGTACAACCTTTTTTTTGTTTACTCCATCACTCTGTTCCGAGTATTTACCACACAGGCTGGCATGTAGTGGATGGCCTCCAAAATATCTGTTAAATAAGTCCTGCAGAGTGAATGCGCAGCATGCATGCATGTGTGTTCTGGCCAATTTTATGTTGCTGTAAAAACTAAATGAAATAATTCATATGAAATCATTTTGCACAATTGAAAGCCCTTTGCAAATATAAGGAGGCAGCACCATCATTTCCTCCTTGATTTTTACCCTCCACTGTTGGTAGTGAAAATTGATTACCTATTAAGTGCTGAATGAGAAGGTTAGCCTTAATGTTTTCATTTGGCTTGCATACAAAAATCTCTGTTCCTGCCGTACCTTGAATAATCATAGGCAGATATTTCATCTGCGGCTGCTTTCTTCTGCCTATTCCAGTCGAGTGTGCCAAATCCTTTCTACAATATATTGGATCTGAGATCCTGCAATGTCAGGATTGATCAAGAAAACATCAAGTCAGAAGGAAGGAAGGAAGGTGACTGCATCTTTCTCCACGGGTCCTGGTGATTATGTTGTTCTGGGTTAGCAAATAGTTCTATGAGATCCAGAAACACGTGATGATTATAGTACTATGGTACTGTGGATCACCCTCTTAGTGGTTTCCTTGATGACAGTAATTCGTTTCTACACACAAACACACACACACACACACACACACACACACACACACACACACACACACACAAACATATTTGGGGTAAAAGAGGGTGGCAAAATATATTAGGGGTGTGTCATTCGCCTTGGCCATCCTACTTATATTATTTTCATGCACAGAACTTGTGCTATATTTGGATGATGGCTGGCACAGAGATCTCAAATGAAGAAGTAAATAAAAATAGAATATTATCTGGTATATTGATATGGTATAATTCTAGAAACAGAATAAAAGAGTTGGAAGAGACTTCTATGAATATTTGATCTAGTCCTTTTTTCTATCAGGTGAGAGTGATTTAGAATGGACAATTTATTTAAAGACATGCTGGAGTTAAAATGTTAACTCCTCTTTACCCATTCACTATGGAGTTTAAAGTCAATTACATGCCATTTTAGTATGTACTTTGTATAAGAAACCAATTGGTTTGTTTGCTGAATCATTTTTCAGGGCATTATCCAAGCAAACAAAACACAGTTTCTGAAGACTGTGAAGAGAAAGTACATAAGCAGAAAAACAGAAAAACAGACACTAAAGCACAATCCACAACAAGGAAATATTCCAATATGCTGTGTTTAACAGTTTCGAGATTGTGAAACAAGTAAGGGCTATAGAATGATGGGAAGGGAAAATTTACTGAGGGCTCAAAGAAGGAAAAAATGGAGACGAGCCTCAGGCAATCACAATGGTGTGCACTTATTTCACTGAGAAGATGGAAGAAACAAATATCTGTTGAGCACCAGTTGGATACCAAACCCTGTAATGGAAGATAAATACATTATATAACCAAGACCCTACAGCTACCTACAAGGTTAATATTAAGTGAGGAAACTGAGGCGTAGAAAAATTAAGTGATTTACTCAAGATGGCTCAACTAAGAAGCAAAGCCCAAATTCGAACTATGAGTGTCTGACCCTGAAGTTCAAGTTCATAAGTCAGATACAAGACTTTATAGAGTTTGAATTATAAAAATGGTCAAGTTCTTATACTAAAGGAAAATCTGTAAATCTCAGAAAGAATAAAAGTATATGCAAGTGTGTGTGAATAAAATCAACTGTAAAAAAAAAATCCCAATTGTCACAATTCTGGATGATCAGAATTTGAAACTTATTGTTGAATGTGTTGTCAACCTTCCACTTAGGTTTATTTCATATTCCACTTCTACAGGAATTTTTACATGATGAAAGTTATTTTCTTAGGATAAGCCATGGAATCACCTGTCTGAATCCTATTTTTCCATGCTGACTTTCATTCAGGCACATGGTAATCCACTCCTGACAGGGTCGCATGTAGTCTCGGTATATTCAACCTTGACTCTAAAAAGCATAACCTGGCCTCCAATAATTCTGGTAACTAAACCTCAATTACTCTGTTGATAACCTCAGGTTGGAAAGACGCTCATTTCAGTGGAAGAAGATCCAAGGATGAGAAAGGGCATCCGCAGGTAGGTTGAGGCAAGAAAAGAACACAGTCCAAGAACAGCCTGTGCCCGATTAAACTCTGCCTCCCATAGGAGAAGCACTGCCATTAAGTGTTGAGACCAGTAGATAGCCCTGCAACACAAGGCCTTCTGTGTAGGATGGTCTATAGTGTGGGTTCTGAAGTTGCTAAGATGATGGCACATAAGGGAACACAGAAGGAAATACAGATAACATTACTTAGGAAAGTAGTTTTCAACACAGAAAACTATGTGAATTACTTCCCCAAAAGTTGGCTCATTCATTTATACATTCAAATAAAATTTAAGGGGCATCTACTTTGTGTCAGGAGCTATATCGAACTTTGACAGCATAAAAATTAAAAAAACTTTTGTCCTTAAAAAGCTTAGAATGTTGGATTAGAGACTAACAATCTTGATGATGGCTTTAATGTGCTAAGGCAGAAAGCAGAAAACGGATAAAGATACAATGATAGGGTAAATTAACAAAGTGTATATAGATAAAGAGGAAGGGGCAGGTTTTAAAAAATATTTAGGAGATAAAAGTCATCATTATTTGGTAATATATTGGATATGGAGGATGATTTAAGAAAAAAATCAAAAGTGTCATTCTCAGATTTCTATCTTAAAAAAACAAGAGATAATATGAATCTCAGATACCCATCCCATTAAAAAAAATTTACTAAACACTTTTTAAATGCTTAAATAATTACATATTTTATATAATTGAATGTAAATAATAGAAGAGAATATTTTTCAGAGATTTAGACATTGAAAAGGAACTTAAAATACAATGTAATCTAAGTATTACAAATAAAATATGAAAAATCATGTTCACATAATAACATTAAACTACCATGTGCCAGGCACTGTATGCCAATCCTCAGAACAGTGACTTTTAGCATCCCTATTTACAAATGAAGAAATTGAGGCTGAGAGAGATTAAGTATCTTATCTACAGACTCATGCTATTAAATGGCAAAGATGAGATTCAAACCCAGACCTGTCTGACCTAAATCCAAAGTACTTCCCACATAGTCTTGCTATCTCCAAAGGGAACAAGTTGACACCTCAAAGTTGCACAGTAACAATATTAGAATTAGAACATTTCAACTCTCTCCTTTAGCCCACTTTGTCCTCAATATGATATCATAGCAACATTTGTCATATTTTAGTTCAGATCTATTCATTTCAAAGGCATGTGACCCTTTTCAAAATATTGCATTTTGTTGTACTGTGCCATGCTGGACACATCTAATACTGGCTTGCAAAACCCAATTATGTATGCTTCACCTCAACTATTCATTCATGGAAGCCATTCTGGTAGCTTGAAATAAGTCATGGTGTGAGTGACGTATTTACACCACAGAAATTTAGATAAGTTGTAAATATTAGTTTGTTTTGAGAAAGCCAGTTGTTAATCACTTAACACGCGATTTAAACATTTATTGATATGTACTTGATACACAAAAGTATTTCAAAGACTTTAAAATCACTTCCTTAATGTGAGTGAACTGAGATTTGGCTTAGTATAAAATATCTTTATTGCCTTTGATATAACCCTTTGGGTTAGCAGAAAATGGTATTGTCATCAGATTCTTTATACACAATAAAATTAAACCCACTTACATTCAGTTTTAAAATGTATTCACTCATCCCAGGATTACTTTTCTGGTCCAGAGTTCTCTCTGTAATCACTTTTGTAAGTTTTGTGGTTCTAAATCACAGCAAGTTTGGAGGTTACTTTTCTTTAGGTAGATTTATGAGATTTTGGGAGAGGATTCTGCAGTTTATTGAGTTTTTTTCCACAGTGACGTTCCTGGATCTTCCTTTAACAGGTGACTAAATAATCAGCTCATAGAGGTACATATACAATTGCTATAACATATAATCATGCAGTTGGTATGATTTCTCAACTGCCAGGATTGAGTAAGTAAATGACTTTCTGAACAATACAACTCTAAGAGAAGGAAGATGCTTTACTTGGTATCACATAGTTCATTGCTGGTGGCTGCATCATAACAGAGAAATTCTCTCTCAAATCAACTAATGCTACTGTCAAAAGAAATTTCTCATACTTCAGGGTGGAAAATTGAACAATGATTCTTCCTTTCATTGGGAAAAAAATGTGCATTTTGATAAATTATGTAGGCACACATTAGCTCAGAATGGTGGATTCAAGGAAAGCATGAATATTAATTTGCAATATTTTGAGAGGAACATGTTTATGGCAATTGGATGATTACTTACTGGTAATTGTGTCATAATAATGTTAGTACTTTATATACAATCACAAGAGCAAAAAACCCAGCACTGCAATCTCCTCAGCAACCCTTCAAAAGCAAATCTTTCTTTGAAGACAAATAACTTAAAGAAAATTAAATGAGAAACTTGCAAAGAGTTCTGAATCTCACAGGTAATGACTCTTTCTAGATAAGCAGGTATCAGGAGGAGGCTACTCCTTGCTGGAATTTCCATAAATGAGCAAAATCTTGGCTAAAACCTCAGCCAAACTCTGATTTCGGAAAACAGCTCTTGGTCTCCACAATTCTTCCAAGAATAAGGAAGCAGTTAGAATAATGGAAAAATGCTGTGACTTTGAGGGCAGTTTTGTTAAAACTATAGAATTTTTTTTAATTGAGAATTTCTTTTTTTTTTTAATTTTTTTATTATGATGTTGTAGGGTACAGTTAAGGGTTAGGTATACAATTAAGTTCCATTCAGGCACCCTGTTGATAAGAGGTATTTCCCCGTCCCCAGACAGATATTTGCTACTGTTAATCCCATCTCCCTCCCGCCCCCCATAGTTTCCCAGTACCGTCAGTCATTTTCTTATAGTATTACATTGTATGTTCAAGGTCCATTATATGAGTGAGAACATATGATACTCAGATTTTTGTTTCTGTGAGAGGTCACTCAGTATTATAGACTCTAGTTCCATCCAGGTTGCTGCGAAATTCATGATTTTGTTCTTTTTTTATGGCTGCGTAATATTCCATCGTGTATATGTACCACATTTTTTTAATCCAGTCCTATTTTGATGGACAGCATGGTTGCTTCCAGGTTCTTGCTATTGTGAACAATGCTGTGATAAACATACGTGTGCAGGTATCTTTTTATAGGGTGATTTGAGTTCTTCAGGGTATATTCCCAGTAGGGGGATTGCAGGGTCATGTGGGAGGTTGATGTTTAGGGCTTTTAGGAATCGCCACACTGCTTTCCACAGAGGCTGCACTAGTTTACACTCCCACCGACAGTGTAAAGTGTTCCCTTTTCACCACACCCTCTCCAGCAGCTGTTATTTTTTGAGTTGTTGATGATTGCCATTCTGATTGAGGTTAGGTGGTAACTCAGTGTGGTTTTGATTTGCATCTCCCTGATGATTAGTGAGGTTGAGCATTTCTTCATGTGTCTGTTGGCTGTTCAGATGTCTTCCTTTGTGAAGTGTCTGTTCATATCTTTTGCCCATTTTATAATGGGATTTTTTGTTTTTTTCTTTTCAGTACATTTGAGTTCCTGGTAGATCCAGGATGTTAAGCCTTTGTCAGACCTGCAGTTGGCAAATATTTTCCCATTCTGTAGGCTGTCTCCCTGCTATCTTGATGGTTTCTTTGGCTTTGCAGAAGCTTGTCAGTTTAATAAGGTCCCACTTGTCTATATTCTCTCTTATGACATTTTCATTTCGGGTTTTGTTCAGGAATTGGATGAAGTTCTGATTACCTTCATTTTCTAAGGTTCTTATGGTTTGAGGTTTTACATTTAGTTCTCTGATCCATTTGGAGTTAACCTTTGTGCATGGGGATAGATAGGGGTCCTGTTTCAATCTTCTGCATGTGGTCAGCCAGTTTTCCCAGCACCATTTACTGAATAGGTTCTCCTCTCCCCAGTGGGAGGTGGTGGAGGCTTTGTCGAAGATGAGTTGGTTGAGAAATTGATGTTTTGCTTCTGGAATCTCAATTCTATTCCATTAATCTATATGCCTGTTCCTATACCAATACTACCAAGCTGTTTTGATGATTGTAAAGCTTTATAGTAAAGTTTGAAGTCTGGTAATGTGATACCACCTGCTTTGCTTTTTTTGCTGAGGATTGTTCTGGCTATTCTTGGACGTTTGTGTTTCCATATGAATTCCTGTGTTGTTTTTTCTAGGTCTGAGAAGATGCTGGTAATTTGATGGGTATTGCATTTAATTTGTAGATTGCCTTTGGTAAGATGGACATCTTCACAATGTTGATTCTTCCAATCCATGAGCATGGGATATTTTTCCACTTGTTTGTGTCATCTTTGATTTCTTTGAGCAGTGTTTTGTAGTTTTCATTGTAAAGGTCTTTCACGTCTCTGGTTAGGAAGATGCCAAGGTATTTCATTTTTTTTGTGTGGCTATTGTGAATGGAATTGTGATTTCATTTGGGTTTCTATTTGTTTATTATCGGTGTAGAGAAATGCAATTGTCTTTTTTACATTTACTTTGTATCCTGAGACTTTGCCAAAGGCCTTTATCAGTGTAAGGAGGTTTTTGATAGATTCTCTTGGGTTTTCAAGGTACATGATCATATCATCTGCAAAGAGAGATAACTTGACTTCCTCTTTTCCTATTTGGATACCCCTGATTGCCTTCTCTTCTCTGATTGCTCGAGCCAGGACTTCCAATGCTATGTTGAACAGTAAGGGTGAGAGAGGGCATCCTTGTCTTGTTCCAGTTTTCAGAGGAAATGGTTCCAATTTTTGTCCATTCGGGAGTACGCTGGCTGTGGGTTTCTCGTAGACGGCTTTTACTATTTGAGGTATGTTCCCCGTATGCCTAAATGTTCAAGGGTTTTTATCAAGAAAGGGTGCTGGATTTTATCAAAAGCGTTTTCTGCACCTAATGATATGATCATGTGGTTTTTGTTTTGACATCTGTTGATGTATTTAATTACATTTATGGTTTTACGAATGTGGAACCAGGCTTGCATCCCAGGAATGAAACCTACTTGGTCATGATGGATGATTTTTGAGATGTATTGTTGAATCCGGTTTGCTAGGATCTTGTTGAGAATTTTAGCATCTATGTTCATCAAAGATATTGGCCTATAGTTCTCTTTCTTTGTTGGCTCTTTACCTGGCTTGGGTATCAATGTGATGTTGGCTTTGTAAAATGATTTGGGGAGAGTTCCATCTTTTTCAATCTCTTGGAATACCTTCAGTAGGATTGGTATCAGTTCCTCCTTAAATGTCTTGTAGAATTCTGCTGGAAAACCATCTAGACCAGGGCTTTTTTTTGTAGGTAGTTTTATTATGTAATCGATTTCCTTGATTGTTATTGGTCTATTTAGGGTCTCAGTTTCTTCTTGTTCCAATCTAGGTAGGTTTTGTGATGTCAGAAAGTCCTCCATTTCCTTAAGGTTTTCAAGTTTGTTTCCATACAAGTGTACATAGTAGTCTCTAATGATCTTTTGTATTTCTTCAGGGTCAGATGTGATTTCATCTTTTGTGTTTCTGATTGTGCTTATTTGGTTTTTTTTCTCGTTTATTCTTGGTCAGTCTAGCTAGGGGACCATCGATCTTGTTTATCCTTTCAAAGAACCAGCTTTTTATTTCATTGATTTTTTGTATTATCTTTCTGTCTTCTATTCCTGGATTTGGACTTTTATTTTGGTGATCTGCATTCTTCTGTTGAAATTAGGGTTTTTGTGGTCTTGCTTTTCCAGCTTCCTTAGGTAGCTTGTTAGGCTGTTAATTGTGTTCTTTCCATTTTCTTCATGTGTGTTTGTAGGGATATAAATTCCCCTCTTACTACAGCTTTCAAGGCCTCCCAGAGATTTTGGTAAGATGTTTCTCCATTTTCATTTGTTTCCAGGTATCTTTTGATCTCTGTTTTGATTTCATCATTGACCCAGGAGTTGTTTAGCATCATGCTGTTTAGTCTATGTCTTTGTGGGTTTTGGGGGACCTTGTTGGTATCAATGTTTATTTTTATTCCACTGTGGTCTGAGAAGGTGCATGGTAGAATTTCAGACCTTTTAAATTTGCTTATGCTTGATTTATGGTCAATTACGTGGTCGATATTAGAATACGTTCCATGCGGTGATGAGTAGAATGTATATTCTGTGGTTTTGGATGGAATGTTCTGTAGGTATCAATTAAGTCCATTTGGTCCAGAGTCTCATTGAGGTTCCGGATCTCCTTGCTGATTTTTTGTCCTGATGATCTGTCTAGGGTTGTGAGTGGGGTATTAAAGTCCCCTGTTATGATGGTGTTAGAGTCAATATTTTTCTTTAGTTTTCCTAGAAGTTGCTTTATGAAAGTTGGTGCACCTATGTTGGGTGCATATATGTTTAGGATAGATATTTCTTGTTGATGGAGTGAACCTTTTATCATTATGTAGTGACCCTCTGTATCTTTTTCAATTTTTGATAGCTTAAATGGTATTTTGTCTGAAATTAGGATCATGACTCCTCCTTTCACCTGAAAATTTGTTTCCCATCCTCTTACTTTGAGTCTATGTATGTCCTTTCTAGTGAGATGGGTCTCTTGAAGGCAGTATATTGTTGCCTGGTGATATTTTATCCATTTTGCCATTCTATGTATTTTCAGTGGTGCATTTAGTCCATTCACATTCAGGCTAATTATTGAAATGTGAGAGCTCATCCCTATCATAGAGTTCTTATAGAGTTGTTGTTCTTCCACTTGGTGTTTTGTTTTGTTTTGTTGTTTGTTTTTTTTTTTTTTTTTTGTCTTTCTTTTGGTTTTGGGGTTGATTCATGCATATTTTATTCTTTTCTCTTTATTCTTGTGAAGAACGTTGTTCTTTTTTCCTTTTCTTCTGTGTTTAGTACTTTCTTAAGTGTTTCTTGTAGAGATGGTTTGGTGGCAGCATAAATTCTTAGGGATTGGATATTTGGGAAAGATTTTAATTCTCCCTCACTGATGAAGCTTAGCTTGGCCAGGTAGGTTATTCTTGGTTGAAATTGTTTATCTTTTAGGACTTTGAAGATAGGGCTCCAAGCTCTCCTAGCCTGCAGGGTTTCTGTAGATAAATCTGCTGCTATTCTGATTGGTCTTCCATGGTAGGTGATCTGGCCTTTTTCTCTTGCTGCCTTTAGTATTTTTTCTTTTATGCCTACTTTGTTTAGGTGAATTATTATGTGTCTTGGAGTTGGTCTTTTCATTTGTCATCTTGCAAGGATTCTCTGAATCTCTGGTGTTTGAATTTTTGCATCACTGATTAGATAAGGGAAGTTTTCTTGAATGATCTTATGGAAAGTTTGTTCCAGTGTGGTCTCTGTCTCTTTTTCTGCCTCAGGTAGTCCAATTACTCTTAGGTTAGGCCTCTTGAGGTAATCCCTCATCTCTTGAAGGTTTTGTTCTGTCTTCTTGAGTTTATTTTCTGTGTTTTTAAGAGTTTGGGTTATTTCTATATTTTGGTCTCAAGCTCTGAGATTCTTTCTTTTGCTTGGGTAATTCAACCTTCCATGCTTATCAGTTTGTTATTTATTTCATTCACAGTATTCTTTATTACTGTTATCTCAGATATCATCTCCTTCCTAGTTTCTTCTTGTGTCTCCTCAATTCTTTTTAATCTCTCCATTATTGTCTTGATATCTACGTTTGTAGTTTGAGACTCTTCATTCTGGGGGCTCTTCATTGTTTGCATTCCGAGGTCAGTTTTCTCAGTGTCTGCCCTCCCAGGGGTCTGGGAGAGACCCATACTCTTCTTTTGGTTTTTCTTCATTTGTGTAGATTTTTCTCTCTCCCCCACTTTCCCTCCCCTTCTTTAATTCCATTTTTGAGGGAAGGTGGGGTTGCTTTTATTTCTCTTCTGAAATATCCTGTCCATCCTTATGAGGGTCTTCTGGCTTTGTTCATTTTTCAGGTTGGAGCATAGGCTGCAATCTGTACTTTTTGCAGTTTTGAGGTTGAATTGAGAGGGAAGCTGTGGTTCAGAATGCTGATTCTAGCATTCACGAACAGGTATATGAGTACCCTGGAACTTATTTCCCTCTGTCTTACAATCTGTCCATTCAGCAGTATGTAGTCTTGGTCCCTTGAAGCAGCTTCTCCCCTTCCAGAATGTTCTGGGAGATTAATGCTGTGTAATCATCTTCTGAGAAGCCAGCCTTGCAGGTCTCTCTCACTGTAAGATCCTCATCGTGGGCCCGGAGCGCACTAGAGAGCGAGATCAGCATGAGGAGCACGCCGACACTCGCAGTCATCTTCCCCACTGCACCCAGCACCTGGAGCCTGGAGCCCGCTCTCCGCCGCTGCCACCGCTCCGATGACCACCACCACTCCCCACGTGGGCCCTGAGCCGCCAGCCCCACTGCGTCCACCACACCCACTGCCCCAGTTGCCAGGAGCCAGGCCAAGTCCGGCCAGCAGCACGCTCCCCCAGGCCGATATGTCCACCAACCTTGCAGCTGCTCACCCCTTTCTAATCCTTGTAAGTCATGTGCAGGTGCAGGCTTTTTTGTTTTTTGTTTTTTAATTCAAGAAAGTAGAAATACAGCTATTAAGACAATACATATTACGTCTTGGAAAATACCATATTGACTGCATTATAGGTACCCTGAATAAAAAGTCCACAGCCTGCCACCTTGCATTGAAGAGGACAGGGGTCATGAGTCACAGGTACACTTGGACATGTGAAAGAGAGAGCAGAATTTTCATCAGGGGCTGCAAAGCTCCCACACCATGCTTTAAAGAGAATGTGTGTGACCACAGGAGCCTCCCCCCACTCACAAGCACTCTTCCCACTTTTGCTAGTTCACTAGTAAGTGGATCCTACAAATAGGCATTTGTCTCATGTTAACCCACACATTTCCTGTTGACTCAAGCTACTAGCATGGGGTTCTCCTTGATGGCAGAATTCCAGGACTGTTTTTCCAGGAATTCCTTTTCTTTCAAGCACACAGTAGTCACTCACACCTACTGCCTCCCTATCTTAGTCAGTTCCAGCTGCCATAATAAAATTCACTGGAGGTTAGCACTGTAGCATAAAAATCTGGGGGAAATACAATTCAGTCCATACTAATCCTTTCATAAACTGCAGAGATAGTAAAAAAAATAAGAGAAGGGAGATGCTTCACTTGGTGTCACAAAGTTCATTTATATATACATACACATATATCAATATACACACAGGCATGCATATATAATATATATACTCAGTATATATGCACACATATATGTATATATATATGAATATACATATATGTGTTTATTTGTACATATATGTGTGTATATGTATATATATCTCAGAGTGATAAATGGTATAAAATCTTGTGAAAAGACCAGGATCTAGAGTTAAACAGAAGAGTTGTCAGCTTTGCCCTATATTTGCCCAGCCACCTTAGCATCTTATAATGCCCAGTGATGCCCAGTGATGCTCAACAGTATAAATTGCATTAATTCTGTGACATTCAATTTTATCACCTATAAAATGGAAATTGATTAAGTCATTTATTCAAGAAATATTGATTGAGCACCTACTATTTTCCAAGCACCATTCTAGATGACTGGACAGACATTCCTCTCCCTTCACGCCTCTTTTCTTCCCCCGGCACCTCCTTGAGTTTAATGTTCTAGCTAGGAAGACAGAAGTAAACAGTGTGTGCTGGATGGTGACGAATACTATGTGGAGAAGTAGCATAGAGGAGATAGGTAAGAAGCAGGGCAAGATACAACTCGAAATAAGATGTCCAAAGGGCATCTCCCTGGGAAGAAGATACTAGAGCAAAGGCTTCTTAGAGGTGAGGAAGCATCATAATGTAAGACCTGGAGAGAGAGCATTATAGGCAGGAGGACAGTTAGGGTCGAGTACACGGTGTATTTGAGGAGCAGCTAGAAGTCAGTGCACCAGTCACAGAGGAGTGGGACAGGCAGAGTAACAGCATGATAGAGAGGTCAACAATGTGCATGTTTTGGAAGGTGGAGGTGGGGACACACGTGCAGACTCTTAGCTTATGGTCAGAACAACGCGTTTTGTTCTGAAATGGAAAGTAATGGGCAGGTTTGAACTGATTCTTCTGTGCTGAGAATAGACTTGGAGGATGACAAGGTAGGAATGGGAGAACAGTTAAGTCATGCCTACAGTCCGGGCCAAGTAGGTGGAGGGGAAGCAATGAGAAGCTACTGGCTCTGGGAATGTCTCAAAGGTAAAGCCAGCAAGATTTTGCTGATGGGTCTGGATGTGGGAGAGTGAGAGACTAGGAGCAAACAGGAGGCAAGGGAGAAAAGTGAAGAAAAAATGGGGGAAATAGAGTTAGCATTTTCTTTAAAAAAAAGGAAAGAATAAAGAGAGCATAAGGAAGTAGGGGGTCTGAGGTGTTCATTAGACATCCCAGTGGAGAATAGAAGACATAACATCCCCCTCATGGAGTTATTATAGAAATTAATTGGATGATGGCATACAGCAACTAGAAATCAAAAGAGAGATGGACACATATTGAGTGCCTTTGACTTCAAGTACTATTCAAAGTCCTTTATCTGTGCTATCTTATTTAATCCTCACAACAACCTAGTGAGAAATATTATTTTTGTCCCCTTTTTCTTGATAAGAAAACTGGCATTAACTATTTGCCCAAAGCCATCATGAAGCTGATAAGGCCCATGCCCTTGATGCTAGAAACTCTCCTGTCTCTCCTGGATAACACAAAATATACCAAGCTCAAGATGGTAAGACTTTAAAACAGAAAATCTGTGCTTGCTACAGGTTAACTCTCCACCCAGATCCATTTGACTTATGATTTCTTTTGTCCTTTGTGACCTCTGTATTATCATGGAATATTAAAGTCCAGTATGATTTTCACCCATTTTCAAAGACACAGCAAGGGTCAATTCAGCATCTGAATTGAGCACGATGAGTCACTCCCCAAGTGACTTTATTTTTGTTTCCCCATATGAAAAAAGTCCTCCAAGGGAAACGTTTTGCCGATGTGAAAGAAATGAAATTTAAAAAGGTAGAAGAACTAAAAGTCATCAAAATTGACGCGTTCATTTTGTGTCACTATAACAGAAAACCTGAGATTGAGTAATTTATAAAGAACAGAGGCTTTTATTTTTTCACAGTTATTTAGGCTGAGAAGTCCAACGTCAAGGAGCCCAAATAGCATGAGGGCCTGCTAGCTGCATCATCACATGGCAGAAGGTGGATGAGCACGAGAGCAAAAGAGGACCCAACTTGCTTCAAAAAAAAAAAAAAAAAAAGAATTGGTTTTACAAGTGCATGCTTGTTTCATGGACATATGAGGAGGGGGGAACCCAAAAAGAACTGGAATAATCTTTTGGACAGGGGACCCCTTGTGGTGTAGGCCTCCTCTGCTAGGTCAGTGTTCTAGGAACCCCTATCGGCATCAGTGCACCAGCTGACATTGTTGTGAGAGACTGCGTTGTAGAAGAAACATCCTGAGTTGTGGCAAACAGGTGACTGGATCTTCCACCATGACAACGCATCTGCCCACATGGCACTGAGTGTTAGCAGTTTTGACCAAAAACAGCGTGACCCCATGCCCCACCCTCCCTATTCACCTGTTCTCTCCCCAAGTGACTTTATTTTTGTTTCCCCATATGAAAAAAGTCCTCCAAGGGAAACGTTTTGCTGATGTGAAAGAAATGAAATTTTAAAAGGTAGAAGAACTAAAAGTCATCAAAATTGACGCGTTCAAAAGCTGTTTTGAGCAGTGGAATAAAGTCTCAACAGGTATCTTGCAACAAATGAGGAGTTCTTTGAAGGTGACTGAAGTTTAAACATGTAAGAATAGATATACATTTTTAGATAAATAATTTCTGGTGTTTTTTTTTTTTAACGTTCTCCCCATATTGTGTAGTCGTAGGGATTGGATCTCAGGTGGTCCATTGCCCAGATAGTGAACACTGTTCCCCATAGGTAATTTCTGAATCCTAATCCTGCTTCTCTCCTTCCCCCTTATTAGTGTCCTCAGTGTCTATTATTTCCATCTTTGTGGTCATTTAGCTTCTGCTCAGTGAGAACAAGAGTTGTTTGGTTTTCTGTTTCCACCAGCTCCCTCTTATAACTCTCCAAATCACAAAGCAGCTCCAGCAATCATGACATTATTCCATTCATGAGGTCAGAGCCCTCATCACCGGCTCACCTCAGATTAGGACCCGCCTCCCAACACTGCTGCACTGGGGCCTGTTTCCAACTTGTAAACTTCAGGAGAACGTTCAAACCATAGTACCCAGCCTTGTTATAACAAAATGCATGTATTAAATAAGTAGAAAAGCCAGAAACAGAACGACAGTGAGCATGACAACAAGAAGGTGGGAGGGCACAGGCCACTAGCATGAAGACACAGAGCCACGAGGTCCTCAAATACCACCTGGGCATTGCCTAGGAGAGCGTGTTTCTAAGCTCCTGTCTTCCAATTAACAAATACGCCCATGGTTCCTGAGGGAGAACACTGTGCTCCTCTTCTCATGCATCTAAACAACAGAAGAGGAACCAGGGAAAGAGAGGGCCAGCAGAGGCAATTTGTCCTTGTCAAAGTGAAAGGTCCCTCCTATCTTTCATTTTTTTTTTTTTCCTTTTTACAAAGACTCACTTACACTCGTACCCACACAGAAGTCAGGATAGAAGGAGGGCGCAAGGAATCTGGATTTCGAATGCCCAAGCAGCAAAGCATTTCTGGTACTTTCTCAGAACCCACCACCTCCTCAAACCCCACCCCCGCCTGGTGAGGCAATAACTGTGTGTACGTGTGTTTGAGCCACTGCAATGCAGAAAGGCCTCCATGTCCAGTTCTTTTCAGCCACAAAGAACCCTCAGGGTGCAAACATTCTGATATTTAAAGACAGAGGCCCCTTCCCCGCATGTAGCCACAGGTCAGGAAGCTTCCAAGTCACACTGGTCAGCTCCTGGCAGAATGTTTTCTAAAGAGCCACCTCTCCAAATCCACCCCCTGGCTCCATGTTGAATGCCAGTCTTCCCCAACCAAGAAACTCCCTTAAGTGAAGCTCTGGAGAAATGTAACTCTGATAATCTGATAAGAGGCTTGGCACAAAAATGTGTGGCCATTGTTGGATGTGGCTTGAGTGAAGGTCTTAAAAGCTCACAGGATCCCTTAGCTGCTTCCTCATAGCTGGTACTCAGGTAGTCAAAAGCCTTCTCAGGGTCACCTGGGTGACAGTCCATGGGGCACTAGGTGCTGTCTCTTGCGCACCCTCCTATGAGTCAGTTTATCCCTGAGGAAGTGTCCCCAGAATCCACAGCTTAATCAAGAGAAGTTGAATCTGGCATAAAACCCAAACTCTCTGGTAACACTGGGGCCAAGTCCTTTGCCCCACCAGTGCTTCAGCTCAAAGAAAACCAGAAATGACATTTGAGCTTAAACCTTTCCCAGGGAAATAAATCACTGTGAAGAGATATACTTGGAAACCCGATTTAGCCTTTTACTTTTTCACTTGAATATCCCTTCAGAGGAAGAGAAGAAAGTTCACATCACAAAAGCTGCATTTGAAAGCATTAACTTGGAGGCCAGATTCAAAGAGCAGAGAAAATTTACAGTTAAGGATTAAGTTACTAAGAGCCAGAATAAGAACCTGGCTTTGGGTAGGCTCTTCTCTGCAAAAGTCCAGGGTCAGTGCTTAACACACCAGTGTGTGACACCACTCAGGCGAGACTCCTCACCCAAGGACCTGCCATGGTATTAATGTTTGTGAATGAGAAGTGTCTCTGCTTAGGTTTCCAGCATGAATCACTGAGACACTTCCCTAAAAATCATTCTTTCTAGATATCTTTTTGTTTAGAAATAAATGAAGCTTTATGTAAACAACCCAGGGAAGTAAAATGGGCTATATTTGTTGTCACTGTTATCTGTTTGTTGATGGTGGGTAGGGTATTTTGAACTGGCAGGTAGTAGGGGTTAATTTTTATGCCCGCAAAACAGACCCTATGACAAGGATGGGCATGTAAATACAGTTGATCCTTGAACAACTCTTCAAAAACTTAACTATAATAGCCTACTGTTGACTAAAAGCCTTATCAATAGCATAAAACTGTCAATTAACACATATTTACATATTATATGTATTATATTCTATATTCTTACAACAAAGTAAACTAGATAAAAGATGTTATTAAGAAAATCAAAAGGAAGATAAAGTATATTATTATCCATGAATGTAGAGCATCTGAAAGGTTTTCATCCTCCTTATCTTCACATTGAGTTGAATGACGATGAGGAGGAGGAAGAGGAATGATTGGTTTTGCTATCTCAGGGTGTACAGGCAGAAGAGGTGGGGGATGGGAAAGGAGGCAGGGGAAGCAGGCACTCTAGGTGTTACTTTCACTGAAAACCATCTGCATACAAGTGAACCCATGCAGGTCAAATTCATGTTTTGGGGGGGTCAACTGTCATTTCTTTGAAAGGTGAGTCCAGGAAATTATTAAGAGAGGGAGTGAGGAAGTGACACAGGGAAAAGGAGGGAAGCCAATAAGAGGTATCATTGGGCAGTGACCACCATGGGCAACAGAAACTCAACCTTACCAGAGAACTCTGGGGACTAGTGTAGAACACATGCTTCAGGGGTTTTGAAGTGGAAGAGCTGAGAAGTCAATCTTAGTATTCCCTGCCATTGGTCAAGAGCTGCCTATGGGGCAGCACAGCACCACCATCAACTTTTCCTGGTTGCTGGCCAGGTATACCCCAGTGGTCAGATGAAAGCCCTCAGCTGGAAGTTGGCAAATGTCCTCGCCAGCCATCTTCAACACATGGCGGTGAATACAAAGAAATAGAGAGGGCGGGGCACCCACACTACCACTGCAAGAGGACAGGTGACCCGTGTAGATTTCTTGGTGCATGTAGTTTTGTCGTTTTTGTTGTTGTTGTTGTTGTTGCTGTTTGTTTTAGGGTGGGCTTATTTATTTGAAGTTACAAAGTATTACTAGACAACTATGGAAAGCATGTATAATACATATAGAGGGGGAACTAAAAAAAATGGAATTATCTTTTGGGGGCCTCTTCCAAGGCTGGAAAAGGGAAGTACAGGCTTCCCCCAGATAGGTAAGTGTTCTAGGAACCCAGCAGCATCAGTGTACCAGGTAGTGTTGCTGCGAGTGGTTGCATTTGGCTTCAGTGAATTATTACTATTATTATTACTACTACTATTGTTATTATTATTATTTTTGGAGATTCTTTCAGCGTGTTTGCCCATTTCATGGCAGGTGATTTATGAGTCCACCAACCCACACTACACTGAGTGTTCAGCAGTTTTTAACCAAAACAGCAAGACCCCCAGGCCCCACCCTCCCTATTCACCTGATCTCACTCACCTCAGTGACTTTTTTTTGTTTCTCCAGATGAAAAAAGTCCTCAAAAGGAAATGTTTTGCCGATATGGAAGAGGTAAAATAAGAAACTACAGAAGCACTTAAAGGCATCAAAATCGATGAGTTTGAAAACCGTTCTGAGCAGTGGAAAAAGCATCTTGATAGGTGTTTGCCTCAAACAAAGAGTACTTTGATGGTGACTAAAGTTTAAATATGTAAGAATAAATACACCATTTTTTATAAATAAATTCTGGTTTTTTGGTGAGTCCCTCAAACATACACATGTACAAATATGCACAAGTATTATGGCAAATGGCGATGATGGTGAAATGTGTGTTTCTCAGTAACCTAGTTAAATGAGATGAGGGTGTCTGAAATAATAATAATAGACTAATAAAATGAGTCCATTGTTAATTATAAAATAGCAGTTGGAAGTCGAAATCATTGTAGTAAAAGTTCTGCCTCTCGTCTGTAAGTTATTTTTCAGAAAAACTAAAGGAATAATTTTTCATACACTCGTTTCATCTGTGTTAAGGCAGTATGCTGATTATACTTTAGAAAAAGTATATTGCCAATAGGTAAAGACAAGAATGCTACTTAGAGAAATCAGAATTGAATTTAAAGTTATATTATCTCAAAAATGTATTTTTTTAAATAGCCAATTTATAACTAGAAATGTAAGAAGAAAAGTAGGATTTGAAGAAGGGAGAAATGTCCTATGTGTGCTCTGGGCACTCCTTTCCTTTGTAGGAATGAGTGTAATTTGCCAGGATTTAAGCACTAAGTATATCACTTAACTTATGCCCCCACAAAATAAGAAGATGCTACTAATTACAGTGAAGCTGAGAGGACTTACTCAGGTTTAGGAAGCAAGAAAAGATGGTGGGAACATTTGGAAATATGTTATTTTGAAATTACTCATAATTAATGTGGCTTTAGTAATGGCACCTAGTCAGATCCTTTAAAAAAGATGCACAATGAAAAATTTATCATCCTTCTATCCAAGGTTCACAATCCCTTTCTGCAAAGATAACCTCTGAAAATGGTATTGGGGCTTCTGTTTGGGGCTAATGACTTCCCCCAAAAATTCATATGTTGTGCCCTAACCCTAGTACCTCCATAATGACTGGATTTGAAGACAGGGCCTTCAAAGAGGTGATTAAGTAAAAATGAAGCCATTAGGATGAGCCCTAATTTAATATGAATCGTGTTCTTATAAAGGAGATTAGGACACACAGAGAGATGCTGAGGTGCACACTCACAGAGGAAAAACGATGTGAGGACACAGGGAGAAGGCAGCCATCTGCAAGCCAGGAAAGAAGCCTCAAAATGAAATCAATCCAGGACAGGCACAGTGGCTCATGCCTGTAATCCCAGCACTGTGGAAGGCTGAGGCAGGAGGATTGCTTGAGCCCAGGAGTTCAAGACTAACCCAGGCAATATAGTGAGACCCTGTCTATACAAAAAATAAAAATAATTAGCCAAACTTGGTAGTGCACACCTGTAGTCCCTGCTACTTGGGAGACTGAGACAAGAGGATCACCTGGGTCCAGAAGGTCGAGTCTGTGGTGAGCCAGGATTGTGCCACTGGATTCCAGCCGGGGTGACAGAGTGAGACCCTGTCTCTAAAAAATAAAATAAAATAAAATAAATCAATCCAACTGACCCCTTGATCTTGGACTTTCAGCCTCCAGTACTATAAGAAATTCCTGTTATTTAAACAATCCAGTCTGTGGTGTTTTGTTAGAGCAGCCATAGCAAACTAATACAGCTTTCTTCAAGAACTCTTCTACATATATTCAATCTATAGAGATTAGTTGATAGATGGAGAAAATGAGAAAGAGGTAGATAGATAGTCAAATATGTATTTATATTTTTCTAACACAAAAGTTGACCAACTATATTGTGTGTGTATGTGGTTTGTGTGTATGTGGATATATATATGCATATATATATTTCTAACTTGCCACTTTTACTTCACAATGTATCTCAGCAATGTTTCCAAATCAGCACACATAGGCCCATGTCATTCTTTTCAACCACTGTATTCTATTGTATTGGTAAACCATAATTTACTTAGCCAGTTACATATGTTGGCCATTTAGTTTAGTTTAGTTCTTTAGTTCTTAGTCTTTATAGAAACAATATTATAGCTTGGTCTTTGCCCAAATGTATGAGTAAACCTAGAGAAAAACTGCCATGTGAGCAGCTCTGTTTCAGAGAATACAGCTATAAAGAGGTTAGGGGGAGGGTCTATTTCTTGAACCTCACCACTCCATGTACTGTCAAACTTTGGGATTGTGCTTTCCTTTCATTTAAAAAAAAATTTGACCTTCCTAGAAAGCCAGTTTAGAATGTAGGGCAGTATACATAAGCTCCACTGGGCAGGTATGATTCTAAACCAAGTGTCAACACAATTAAAGAGAGAAATCAATCCTAGGAAGATTCCATGAGTGGTGATCAAGATAATCAAAGAGGACCAAGCTGGAGGCCCACACCTGTATTCCCAGCACTTTGAGAGACAGAAGTAAGAGGATTGCCTGAGGCCAGGAGTTTAGGACCAGCCTGGGCAACTTGGCAAGACATTGTCTCTAAAATAAAGCCAGCCGGGCTTGGTGGCTCAGCCTGTAATCCCGCGTCTTTGGAAGGCTGAGGTGAGTGGATTGCCTGAGCCCGCGGGTTCGAGACCCACCTGGGCAGCGAGACCTCATCTCTACAATAAATAAAAAAAAATCAGCCGGGCGTGGTAGCGCATGACTGTAATTCCGGCTACTCGGAAGGCTGAAGCGGAAGGATCGCCGGAGCCCAGCAGGCTAGGCTGTGGTGGCCGGGAGCGGCCACTGCACTCCAGTCTGAGCCACAGAGTGAGACTCCAACTCAAAAAAAAAAAAAAAGGAAGAAAACCAAAAATAAAATAAAATAAAATAAAGCCAAAAATTAGTCGGGTACGATGGTGCACGCCTATAGTCCCAACACTTTGGGAGGTAGAGATGAGAAGATTGCCTGAGCTCAGGGGTTTGAGAGCAGCCTGGGCAACTTGGTGAGACTTTGTCTCTACAATAAATCCAAAAACTAGCTGGGTGTGGTGGTGTGTGCCTGTAGTTTCAGCTACTTGGAAGGTTGTGGCAGAAGGATCGCCTGACCCCAACAGGTCAGGGCTGCGATAGCTGTGATTGTGCCACTGCACTCCAGTTTGAGCAACAGAGTGAAACTCTGACTCAAAGCGATAAGGTAAGTGGAAGCACACACACATACATACACCTGAACACACAATAAACATTTCATGGACATTGGGTTGTTAGGTTACCAACAGCCTTCTCTCACACATTTTGGAAACTATGAAATTAATTGGCCCTGGCATTGATGGTTGTAAATAGCATTATCTTTTTCATAATACCTTTCATAGTACCTTGGGTACTAGCTTCAAGCAGCCTAATAGAAAAAGACTCCCTCACAATGGCCTGTTAACTAATCGTGTTGCTTCCCCAGGGAAAATGCTTTCTTATGCTCTTATTAGAACATCCTCTCTCCTGGGTGGTTTATCTATTGTAAACCCACAGAAAATGATGTGGTTTAAAGACAGAAAAAGACGTTTCTATCTCATAGTGTAGGTAAATGATCTCATTCATTTCACCATGACTTATTAGAAATAAATACCACCTGTAACTTTGAATGTACTAAGAACAGGTGTAACTGAGTGTATGCTGGTCATCTGTCCTGCTCAAGCCTGGCTGATGAGGATAAACTTTCTATTCTTATGAATCACCTTAATGTACTCCTGCAAGAAATTTGCAGCAGCATCCGGGTATTTGTAAGACCGTGGGGCTATAAAACTTGCATCCCAGCTTTGAAATATTTCTCATTACTCTTTCTTCCTGTTTGCTCTGAAAACTTTCCCTGTCAAGCTTGGAGGAAAAGGTGAGTTCAGCGTCCTTCTCACTTTTCGATTTCAGAAAACTCTGCCCTACACCTCTGGTAACACCAACAGATAGGTAACAAAAGGAAAAAACACATTTGCCCCCCTTGCAGCTGCTACAGAATTCCTCTGTTTAAGGAATAGGTTTATATGTGAAAATATACTGTCCCTGGGGAGACCTCACAAATCAACGATATGGGTGGAATATGTCTACAGAGACAAGGGACCAAGGGTTAGTTGGCTGTGGCTCTGGAAGATGGAACGTGTGAAGATGTCACCAGACACATGGGGGAAGTCTGGGACCCTCATCCATGTCCAGTCCCTCAAACCCATCAGTAGAAGTCAGAAACCACAGAAGGTTCATATCCATTCATGTGATCAATGTGCATTGTGTGTCTATGGTGCATTTCAGACACTGACATAATGGTCAGAGATAGGAGTCTGGGTCACGTTTGCAACATTTGAGGATTGGGATGACATAGACGTTCAAATCTGGGATACAACACTTGCTAGCTTTGTGATATTGAGATAGAAGTTTGGCAGAACTAATTTCTAGAATAAACAACAAAATTAGCTTTTCAGACCAGTGGCTGAGACAGTTTCTCTAGACAGGTAGATGGCCTGGTTTTCTGAGCTCCCACAGAGAAAAACAGGATGTGGTTGAGAACTGGTTAGCTAGAACCAAGGTGGCAACTAATTTGCCTGCTACTCTGTCTTGCCCCTTACTATATGCTCATTATAATACATTAGCATGCAAGATGACATACCCTCCAGTGCCATAACAGTTCCAATTCTGCCCATTTACAGTAACAAACTAGGAGGAATCCCAGTTCTTAGAAATCTCCATATGGTTCCCAGGAAACCCCAAAATACTCTGCCCCTTGCTTAATATGTAATCAGAAAATTACTATGAAAACAAAACCTCCGCAGTGCACAGTTAACATCTTCCTACAGAGCAGCCCACATTGTTCTGTCTATAGAGTAGCCTGCTTTCTGTCATTTCAATAAACTTGTTTTCATTTTCTATCTGAGACCCCAGCTATGTATGGGCGCTGCCCTGTCTACTAAGTACCCTTCTTTCTGTTCCTCTTATCTTTTAATGAACTTTCACTTTACTTTGTCAGTAATTCTGACAAAAATTCTCTTGAATTTTTTTTCCCCTGTGTGAAGTCAAGAACCCACTTGACCTCTACACCTGGGCTCCACCTTTGGAATCCCCCATCCTGTGTCAGTTTGGGCAGATGACTTAGCACAGCAAAGCTTCCACTTCTTGATCTGTGTGATGACATTGATAGAATCTCTTTTCTCAGGAGTGTTGAGGTGTTGTTGTTTACCTGCCACTCAGTAAGACCTCATCCCATGAGTAGAGAAAAGAGATGCTGGAAAGTTTTGATGAGGGCAATGCAAGCTGTAGTTTGATAGCCAGGTAGCATTGTCAAGAAAGGATCAGCCATAAAGAAGTACTACATCAAGCATAGAATAGTTTCCTCTCAGGCCTGGAGGAAGAATTCGAACTGGCCTGTGTGTTAATAAGTAAAACACAGAAACAGACAAACTTATAGTCAAATATTTTATTTAGTGTTGTGAATCTTTGGGAAGTTGCTTAACCTCCCTGAGGCTAGTATTATTGGTCTTCAACTATAATAATATGGGAATAGTTACTGTATCCATCACATGGGTTTGTGGTAAAGACTAAATTAGATTAATTACACACACACACACACACACACACACACACACACACACACACACACACACCAGTATCTGCCATGCAATAAAAACTCAGTAAATGTTAGTCATCGTTATCATCATGTCATACAGAAAAGCACTTCTCAGTTTTTATTCAAAATTAACACAGAGCACCCACTTCCTTCTCTCAGACACTCATAAATTCCAGAGGGAGGCAAACACTGACTATCCTATCAGATATCACCTTTAACCCAGTCATAACACACCACTTGTCTAAGGCCTTCAGCCTCAAACAGAGGATTCACAATCACAGTAACACATTTGACTCTAGGAAACGTAGTGAATGTGCATAAGCAAGTACATGCTCCTTTGCTTCCTTGACAGAAAGCTGAGTGGAAGGGAAAGAGGATTGGGCTTGGTCAGAAGAGGCGGGTTGGAATCCTGATTCTGATCCTGACCAGCTCTGTCACATTCACCATCATGAATCTCTTTTGAATCCGTTTTCTTACTGACCACTGTTGTAGCGTCTATGCAGTGATAGTATTTGTAATGCAATACACACAAGTGAAATTTAGGGCATATTATTGTTTGGATGATGCAGACAGACAGTGGTCTTGAAATCTGACAGACTCAGGTTTGGTTTTCTACTTTGCCACTCACTGTCTGTGTGGTATTGGACTAGTCACATAACCTCTCTGATGAATCTCTGTCACCCTTTCTATAAAATGAAGAGGATAATAACTACTCTGCAGATCTCACAGGGCTGCTAAGTCTCAAACCTGAAAAAAATAAGTACCATACCAAAGAGCTTTGAGATTTAAAACCAAACTGTGAGGTTGTTATTTAGGATCATGCTTCATCACATCCAGGGCATTTCTTTGGGCAGTTGTGCAGTCCACAACCCTACAAAGAAGAGCAGAAAAGTGTTGCCAAAACTGCCAGGGAAAGCAGGGGAAATGCAAGACAGCAGAAGTGATTGTTCAACCTAAAGTCTGATTGGAACTCAGGACCTGCAGAACTGGGGGCAGAAGAGACAGCTGGAGAGTCTTTCTCTGTGATGAGAAAATTATCCCCAAAATGGGGCTGCTGCCAGGGACCGTGGGGGGGAGTGCACCAGAGCCCAAATCCTAAATGATGGCCCTTGAACCACCAACTCTGTTTTCTCAAGCTCCACAGGGGAGTTCTCTGTGCCTGCATTTGAGTTGTGCAGATGCCCAGATGCTGATACCCAACTGCTTGGCACAGAGGAGACCATAGCCTGAGGCACAGTTGAAGAGTGCCGATTGGCACTCGCCCCCGAATAACATCCATGGCTATTCTATTAAGCTTCACGCACCCTTCCATCTCAGGCAGAGTCATTATATTCCTTGAATAGAGCTGCCCTTCCTTTCTGCTCCAAATGCCACATCTAGCGAATACACAACCCTTGACTCCATTACATTCCCTATGTTTCTGTAGACAGATGCATTCCCGATGTTTCTGTAAAGCAACGTTCCTTTTGATAATGTAGAGGAGTAAAAAGGGAACGTCGCTGAAATCATCAGATTCCCCAAGTCTTTGCTTCGAAGTAAACATTCAGTCCTATTAATTGCTGTGCCTTCTTCATGTTTCTGACAGTCATAAGCTTTCGATATAACCCCCTGGGAAGAGAGTCTGAGAAAAATAAAGAAGTGTTAGAAACAAAAGTTGCTCTCTCATCAAGTGTTTTTACCCATTTTCTTGCTTTTTTATAAATGCTTACAAAACAAGGTGATGGGCAGGCTAAAGGTCCTTCTCACCGGGCATTTGTAGCTGCAGGACGCTCCAAGCCATCATTTGTAGCTGCAGGACGCTCCAAGCCATCCAAGAAGCCCCACAGAAAGGACGATTTTCAGTCCCCAGAAGAAAGCAGAGGGCCAGAGATCAAATCTCACTACCTTAAAATGATGGTTATTATTTGCCTATGTTATTTTTTATCCTTAGAAAAACCTATCATTGTGGTGCTTGTTGTCTTCCCACTGTGACCCTCCTTCCTAATGTCCGTTCTCCCTGCCTGCTGGGAAAGGGACATCTGCCCCTCCCTGAATGTCACCAATAGTCTGTTAAGGGAGGAAATAAAATGTTACCTCACCTGCAGCCCCCAGATCCCAGAGGCGTGACTGCTGCAGCGCACAGACGGCAAAGATGACTGGCCCTGGCACAAGGCCTCAGCTCCTGAGCAATGTGTTTTCACATGTTCTAGTTCCTCTAGAATCACACACACACACACACACACACACACACACACACACACACACACGTGCACACACATGTAAATAACATGCACACAGAGAGACATGCATAAGCTTCCACACATGCCATACATGGGCACACCTGTACATGCATGCACACAGGACACACGTGCATGCACACACATGTGTGCACATGCACAAAGGTGCACGTGCATGCACGTGCATGCACACAGAAATGCACACGTGCACACATGCATATACACACATGCACACACACATGTACACACATCTTGCATGCAGGCACACACAAATGCATGCACATACACAGCCGTGTGTGCACACATGTACACACATGCACACGCATACACGTGTGCACGCATATGCACAGCCAATCTTGCTTTTCCACATCACCCTTCAGGGAAAGGAGTTAACCCTTTACGAAAATAAAGCAGGTCACACAGACTTGTCCCTGATTCCGAATTTGCATTTTTGCTTGTCAGGAAAAGGAGTTTAGCTATAAGATTTGAGAACTCTCATCAGATGATTAAATCCTTTCTATTCTAATATCCATTCAAGAAAAAAGGCTCAGCACCGTGGAAATGGAATTTCTGCCTTTCCCTTGCCAATGAATCCTGTGGAGACCTGGTCACAGAAGCCTCTCCCCTCCACACACACCTGTAGGCTCAGAAGCAGAGGTGGAGACTGCAAACCTCAGGGCAGGACTGAACCCACTCACGTGGGAAAGGGGACCTGCCCACTAGTCTAGCTACCCTGTGTGCACTGCACTGGCAAAAATGTGAGTGAAGTCAGCCTTTCTCCTAGACACCATTCCAAACATCTGGAGAGATGCCTAACTAGAGGAAAGTTTCTTCCTGCTATCTAGACACACTATCCAATAATCAGCAGCTGAAAACACATTTGTGCTGCTGTGATCAGACCCTGAAACAACAGTCTCCAACTGCTGCTGCTTCCAAGAAAGCCAGGAGAATGTTTGCTGTATTCATATCTGAGCAAGAAACAGAATCTTGGTAACAGTTTGCAATGTTAATTATGCTTTACTTCTTTTCAATACTGAAACATTTTTAACACTTTCTAATGATCAAAAATGGTATACGCTTATAAAAATTTAATCAGTACATCTATGAATAAAATAGAAAGATAACAGTCTTCAAATTATTCCACCTCTGAAGATGACCATAGTAAATATTTTAAGTGTCTATCCTTTATTTTATGTATATATGTTATTTCTAAGTAAAATAGCAAGAATGTGCTTGTAGCATTTTTTATTTTAATGAAAACTTTGAAACACCTTCAGTGTCTATCAGTAAGAAGATAGTACATTAAATTCTATGACATCCATGCAGAGGGACACCTTGTAGCTACTAAAAGAAAGTGAGAGATCTATATTCCATGACAATGAAAGGTGTCCACAGGATATATCTAAATGAAAAAAGCAAGTTATAGAACAATAAATTATGTTCCAAATCTTAAGCATTTGCCCATGCCTTCAGTCTATTGAATGTTCTTCATACCTCACTGATCATGGTGTCTCATTTCTCATTATTTATATTTGAATGTGAAGCTAATGTATTGTCTCTTAGCTACAAACCCAACCTTCCTTGCCCTGCTATATGAACTGGACCCTGTAAAAATTTCTTCTCTGCCAGATACCAGACCACAGCAAGGGAAGGAGCTTCTCTTTCTGCTCTTGTTCCCAACAGAACAGCTGCCAGAGAATCAGTATGTCGGAGACTCAAGGCACTCACTCTGTAAGAAGTTGCTCTGTCATTCGGTGAGCCACTCCTTGCAGACCAGTTTGGACCCACTATCACTCCACAGTGTAGTTTGTGGCTACCCTGAGGACTAGGTAGGCTGGTCCAGGGACCAGCTCCAGACCATCTACATGCCTAGTGAGCAGTTCCTACAAACAGCCCCAGCCTGAGCCTTCTAGAATTTCTTCACTGCCACCATGTTGCGTGGCCCTGTAGTAGCCAATGCCTCCCCATCAAAGTCTGAAGCTCAGCTTCACAGGAATACGTGGGGTGGAGGAAGCAGATCTCCTACGTTTCCTTCTCTCAGCTCTAGAGATGGTGGCTGCTCTTCCTAGATTCAGTATTCCTATATTCCACAGTCTTATTTTACCCATTTTAGTAATTAACCACTTCTTAGTAGTAAAATAATTTTTGTATTAACTTTTTGGTGTTCAAATGACTTGTGGGGTTTCTGTCTTCTGACTGTACTCTGACTGATATGCTACATAGAAAGTAATTCCAAAGAACCAGCATTGACTTTACATAGTACAAAGATGAATCTTCGGGAAAATAATGACTAGAAAATTGTCTGGAGGATTGGGGATAAGAGTCAAAGGGCAGGATTTGGCCTTTATAACTGAAGCATTCATTAAACTGTCCCTCACCTTCTGTTTCAATCAATGGGCCCCAGGAAAAATGTATACCTTCATGAATGCATTTATGGATAGAAATAGAAATAGTTATGAATAGAGATATGTGATTGTTAATTTTCAGTGTCAACTTGACTGGATTAAGGAATACCTAGAGGACTGGTGAAGCACTTTTTCTGGGTGTGTTTATGAGGGTGTTTCTGGAGGAGTCAGTGGACTGAGTGGGGAGGATTTGTCCTTCACGTGGGCAGGCACCATTCAATCAGCTGAATAGAACAAAAAAGTGGAAGAAAGGTAAATTTTTTCTCTCTTCCTCCAGGAGCTGCGGTGCGCTTCTGCTGGCCTTGAATATCAGAACCCTAAGCCCTCTAGCTGTTTTGCTTCTGGAATTTGCCCTACTGGCTTCCCCAGGTTCTCAAGACCTTGGCCTCAGACTGCGAGTTACACCATCAGCTTCCCAGGTTCTGAGGCTTTGGGACTTGGTCCGAGACATGCTGTAGGCATTTCAGGGTCTCCAGCTTGCAGACAGCCTGCTACGGGACTCCTCAGCCTCTATAACCATGTGAGCCAGTTCACCTAATAAATCCCCTCTCATTTATCTGTCATCTAGCTATTTATCTATTGATCTATCATCAATCTACCTATCCATCTATCATCTATCTATGGCATCTGTTATCTATCATCTATCATCTATCTATGGCATCTATTATCTGTCATCTATCATGTATCTACTCATTATCTATCATCTGTCTATCCATCATCTATTATCTGTCACTTACCTATCTATATCATCTTTTATCTATCATCTATCTACCTATTATCTATCATGTAGCTAGCTAGCTTTCATCCATCTATCATCTGTCGTCTATCTCTCTATATCATCTATCTCCTATCATCTATCGACCTATTATCTATCTATCTGGCTATCTGTCTATATCTACCTAACTATGTGATCTATTATCTATCTACTATCATCTAACATCTACCTATCTATATCATCTATTATCTATCATCTACCTTGTATCATCTATCATCTATCTACTTGTTATCTATAATCTATCTACCATCTACCTATGTCATCTATTGTCTATCTATCTTCTATCATTATCTATCATCTACCATTCATCTACCTATTATCTTTCATCTATTATCTATCCTCTATCTATCATCTATCTATCTATGCCATCTATTATCTATCTTCTATCATCTACCTGTCTATATCATCTATTATCTATCACCTATCTCTCTTCTACCATCTATCTACCTACTATCTATCATCTGTTATCTATCATCTACTTAACTATATCATAATTAACTATCATCTGTTTTGTATCATCTATTCTTTACCTATCTATCATCTATCTACCTATTATCTAACATCTATCTATCGTCTATTCATCTATCATCTATCTAGTATATATCATCTACCTATCTATATAATCTATTGTCTACCATCTATCTACCTATAATCTGTCATCTATCTATCATCTATTATCTATCATCTACTTATCTATATCATTTATTATCTATCATCTACCTATCTTCTATCATCTATCTATCATCAACCTATCTTTTACCTATCATCTACCTCTCCATGTCACCTATTAACTATCATCTCTCTATCATCTCTCTATCTATCATCCCTCTGTGGCATTTATTATCTATCTTTCTTTCTTTCTATCTGTCTATCTATCTATCTATCTATCTAATCGCATCAATTCTGTCTCTTTGGAGAGCCCTGACTGATAGAGATCATAAATGCAGGGAAGGCTTGGGAGAGGCACACCCCCATGGGAATTGTATCAGTTGAGAGGTCAGGTAGGAATTCAAGTTGATTCAAGTAAATCTGCAGGATTCTTTTCCCACAAACCCCTCAGGCTGTGAGAGTCCTACACCAGCTTTGGAAAAAGGGACTGGGATAGGCACAGTCTGATCAATGGTCAGTGGATCATGAGCAGGTGCTGATAATGGAATGAGGAGGTGAGTTGAAAGAACAAAAGCAGTTTCCAACTTGGTGGTGTGTGAATCCACTGAAAGGAAAATTGGGTGATCCACCGCAAAGTCCATATGTTTGTCCTTCTTTGTGGCTGCATAATATTCCATGGTGTATATGTACCATATTTTCTTTATCCAGTCCAGTTTCAATGGGCAGCATGGTTGGTTCCATATTTTTGCTATTGTGAATAGAACTGCAACAAACATACATGTGCAGGTATCTTTTTTGCAGAATTATTTGAGTTCCTCCAGGTATATTCCCAATAGGGAAATTGCTGGGTCACATGGAAGGCCAATTTTTAGTTCTTTCAGAAATCGCCACACTGTCTTCCAGGGAGGTTGCACTAGTTTGCATTCCCAGCAGCAGTGTAGAAGTGCTCCTTTCTTTCTGCATCCTCACCAACATCTATTGTTGTTTGTTTTATTAATAATGGCCATTCTTAGCCGAGCTCTGTGGCTCAGCCTGTAATCCTGCGCCTTTGGGAGGCTGAGGTGAGTGGATTGCCTGAGCCCGCGGGTTCAAGACCTGCCTGGGCAGCGAGACCTTATCTCTACAATAAATCAAAAAATCAGCTGGGCATGGTAGCGCATGCCTGTAATTCCGGCTACTTGGAAGGCTGAGGCGGAAGGATCACCGGAGCCCAGCAGATCGGGGCTGCGGTGGCCAGGAGCGACCACTGCACTCCAGTCTGGGTGACAGAGTGAGACTCCAACTCAAAAATTAAAAATAATGGCCATTCTTACTGGAGTTAGGTGGTATCTCAGTGTCAACCCAAAACTTCAACCCCAGTGACTAAGAACTGATCTTGTTTCTACATGGCATACTTTTCTGATTCCTTCAGTTTTCCTTAAACCTGAAATGCCAGGAGTCTGACTCTTTTGTTCTGTGGGTTCACTGTAACCATCCCTCTCCACCTTAGATGATGGGCACCTGTCAGCAGGCAGCCTGTTGGAGATTTATGGGACAGTAGAGGACAGTATACAGAAATAAATGTCTAGTTAATATATCAAGATGTCATTCAACATGTTGGGTAACTAAATATGCTTTGTAATTAAGCGCCCAAACCAATGTATTGAGGTCTATAAGGATATTAGGTAAAAAGTAAATAACTAACAATATAAAGATGCAGAACAGAGGCTGGCAAACTTTTTCTGCAAAGTATAGGATAATAAATAGTTTAGACTCTGCAGATGAAGAAAATCAAGGATACTATGTAAGTGCTTATATAATAAGATAGAACAAATTTTTGTTAGATTTTTATTAACAAAATTAAAAATAAGATCATCAATGAGTAAATTTGTACAATGTTAATGAGAAGAATTAATTGTTTGGGGGAATAACAACTCACTTAATTGGAGTTCAAAGTTTGTATTTTCTATTATTAGATCAATTGTCAAATAAGGACTGTTTTAGCTTGCTTGCTGTACAAAAATGAGCAGCAGGCCAGGTTTGACCTGTGGGCCCACTGGCTATAGCTTACCAACCCTTGATTTAGAATTCTAATTGCATAGGAAAAAATGTGTTTATCTGGTGGCTTACATTGTCTAGATAATCCATACAGGTTATCTGATTCTAGCTACTTGGCTTCTTTTTGGAACTAGCTATAATCTCCTCCTGGTCCTTCATGGATAAATCCTCTAGCATAGGTTCATTTCTATATCTGTATGATAGTCCAGACTTTTTTCTTTTTTAGAAAGTGGTTTAGCAACGATTAGAAGTTAAGACCAGTTGTTCAAGGATACAACCAGTTAATAAGTCACATGTATTAGTTTTCTATTACTGCTATAACAATCGCCACAAACTTAGTGGCTTAAAATAGCAGAAGCCCAAAGCAAGCCTCACAGGACTGGAGTCATGGTATCTGCAGGACTGATTCCTTCCAAAGACCCCAGGAGGCTGGCAGTCCTTGGTTTATGTCCTCATCACCACAGTCTCTGGTCTATCATCCCATTGTTTTCACCTCAAATTCTGACTCCTTCTACATCCCTCTTATAATAATTGTTTTGATTACATGTAGATCCCCAGATAACAGGATCATCTCCCATTTTAAGACTCCTAACGCATCCACATCTGTGAAGATCCTTTTGTCTTAAAAAGTAACACCAGCTGGGTGTGGTGGGTCTTGCCTACAATCCCAGCACTTTGAGAGGCTGAGGTGAGTGGATTGCCTGAGTCCACGAGCTTGAGACCAGCCTGGGAAACTTAGTGAGACTTCATCTCTACAATAAAAATTTTTTTAAATAGTCGGACATTGTGGCATGCACCTGTAGTTACAGCTACATGGAAGGCTGAGGCAGAAGGATCATCTGAGCCCAGTAGGTTGAAGCTGCTATAGCCATGAGTGAGCCACTGCACTCCAGCCTGGGTGACAGAGTGAGACTCCTACTCAAAAAAAAAAGGTAACACCCACAGGTTTTGGGGATGTGGGCATATTTGGGGTCCATTATTCAGACTATCATATCAAAGAAAAGTAGAAAGAGCAGAAACTGGAAAATAAGAAGGCCAAGAAAATATAAAACCCTAAAATCCTGGGAGAGCTCTTCTTCAAAATTCTTCTTTTTAATGTTATGAATAAAGGAATTATCAAATAAATTATAATACAGACTTTTGTAAGTGAAATACTATGCAGTAGTTACAGCAAATGAGTTAGAACATCCTGCATCGACATTACTTTCCATGACGGGGAAAGATTTTTCAAGATACTTTAAATGAGAAAAGCAATATAAACCATGTGACTCTGTGCGCATTAAAAAAATGAATACTAAATATCAGAATATGTGGCTAGATGGATTCTAGGTACACCATGAGCTGACATGGGTGCTTATCTCTGGAGGGGAAGATAAGACCAAGCAGGTACATGAAGGAGAAATTACACCATGTTTCCATGCTTGGGAGTTATTTGAATATTAGCAATTTTATCTCCTACATTTCATATAGATTTTGAAATTCAAAGGAATTTAAATGCTAAGACCAATCTGGAAGGAGCAAAAGTCTTTTCTCTTCCTCTCTGATCATCCTTTTCTGACCCCTAAAAGAAGTTATGTGGGACGGAACTTCACCACTGCTTTAGTGAGCAAAGTGGTCACATCATGCTGGGACGATGAGATCTCAGGGAAGGACAAGCACAGAGGAGAAGAGTGTCTCTCTCCAGTGTAAGCACGTGCCCCTCAGCTTTCAGGCTACAAAAAGTACAGCAGTCCACGGATAGGAGGCTCCTGGTTAAGTTCCATTTCCCTGAACGTTTTTTCTCTGCAGACAGACGCTGAGCAGAGCTGGCACCCTGGCTGCTGTCAGAACATTCTGCTGTGTTTGTGTGGTTCATCCCCTCCTTTGATAACCGCCACTGTTAGCTGGGTCCTAATTAGCAGCCGGTATGCAACACAAGACAAGCTCTAGAAAGATGCAGCTTCCAGGAGCAGCCAGCTTCCCTCTTATTATGTTAATAATGAAGATATTCCCCCTGGTACCTTGGGACGGCGTATCTGATAAAAACCAGCAGAACAACCGCATGTTCCAGGCATTCATGCTGAATAAACAGAACAAGCAGAGATAGTAACAGCTCCGACACAATCTTTCACAGGAATACAAATTTGTAAAACTGCCATTTAAAATGCCCTTGTGTTTGCTCCATTAGTTGAGAACGCTCCACTCCATCAAACATCCAAGACGAAAGTGGTACCTGAACAGGGCACAGATTAGACTGACCCTCTACACCTGAGACCAGCAGAAGCTCAGGTAGTCTCTTCTCCATCGCTTGACCTAGTTGGAAGATCATAGGACTGCTCAGTAAGGGCATCATTCACTGGCCCCTCCACAAATTCACAAACAAGCCACCGATCTCAGCTGTGCATGTGCATTTATTAGGCACCATGGCCTGTGTCAGGTGTTCATTGAATCATCAACCTTGTGCCCCATAATTGTATTCCAAGACCCTTTTTTAAGTTTCAAGATCCATTTATATGCCAAAATATCAAGGACTCCTATGGGATAAAAATAATCTATTTTTAGTAGTTGCTGATTTAATAAACATACATTGAAAAAATCAATAACGAGTTCAGCAACTCTTTAAAATAAACTTGCATTTTTTTTGTTTTTTTTTTGGAGACAGTGTCTCACTCAGTTGTCCAGGCTGGAGTGCAGTGGTGGAATCATGGTTCACTGCAGCCTCAAATTTCTAGGCTCAAGCACCTCGGCTTTGCAAGTAGCTAGAACTACAGGTGTAAGTCACCACGTGTTGCTAATTTTTTTCATGTTTTTACAGAGATGGGGTCTCGCTATGTTGCCCAGGCTGGCCTCAATCCCTGGTCTCCGACAATCTTCCCACCTCGGCCTCCCAAAGCACTGGAATTATAGTCATGAGCTGCCACACCCAGCCAAAACAAATTTGCAACACAAAATTCACCTATATTTTAAAATATTTGTACATCTATTTCTGACAGGTTATTTATTCACTCCACAGACAATGGAACAAAAATCTCTTGCAATATTTCCTTAGTCATTGAGTCAAGATTCTTCAGTCTATAATGTAGGAATCAGTACTGTAGAGTACACAAAAGAGAAAGCATCTTAGTTTGTGCCTTGAAAGATCTTAACATTTTTAAAACAACTGCAGGGAGGACCAAAGAGAGAGGGCTGATGAGATCCCAGAGGAAGCAATGGAGATGGTGAAGATGGAGAGAAAGCCAACAGGACAAAAGAGTTGCTAAAGAGGCCCCATTGCAGGAGTTACAACGCCTGCCTGGCTAGGCAGTGTGAGGTGGGGGAGGGGTCTCAAGAAGGGATACTTGGCTCTGTTGTGGGCTCTGGGGTGCAGCCCATCACCCAGACAGGACCACAGGCAAGGGAGTGAGTCTACATGGCTCCCTGGACGTGTCTGTTCCTGGGTTTTCCAAAATGATCCCTGCTCCAAATGGTATGACATCCTCAGTGCACCTGTGGCCACAGTGAGGGTCTCAAATGAATCTCCTTCCACTCTCGTCTATTGATATCCAGGGAAGTGCATCATATTTCAGGATCTTTGGAGGAAACATATTCATCCAACGCCTCCCATCAAGGATAATCTGGATGTCTGCATTGAACCCAGGGCTGTCCGTTCTCTGATTTCCAGTAAGACCAGTGCCTTGTTTGTAGGTGAAGGGTAACAATGCTGTATTTGTTAAGCACTTTGTTTTTCTGTTTGCTCCACTGCTTGGAGGTTGCAGAAAAGAGACCACAGGAGGTAGGTGTGACTACTTTCAGGTTGCAGACTCTACTGACTACAGCAGAAATGATGATTGTACTTATAATTATAAGTGCATCTGTGGGGCTCTTACAATTTCCAAGCACAGGGCTACACAATTTATATTTGTTAACCAAATATCACCTCCTTGGAGAAGACTTCCAGATCATTCGATCTCAACCTGAAAGTAGTCATGCCTACCTCCTGTGACCTCTTTTCTACAGCCTCCAAACAGTGGAGCAAACAGTAAAGCAAAGTACTTAGTAAATATGGCATTGTTACTACTCTTTGCCTACAAACAAGACACTGGCCTTGCTGGAAATCAGAGACTGGACAGCCCCTGGGTTCTGTACACCCGCAGCTTTTACTTTCTTCATGGCACTTCTCATGCTCTGTAATTATCTTACTTATTGATTCCTTTACATGTCATTTGCATCTAATTCTCAGTTCCCTCCATCACTGGAGGTAGAGTATGACTGCTCATCAACTCCCCCATTCCCAGCGCCTGGAAAAGAATCTGGCATCCGATGGACAACTCTCTTTTCTCATTTAATTGATAAATAATTGCATTTAAAACTTTCCACAATCTATACGGTAAGTGCTAGTACTAACTGGACTTCTCTGAATGTGGACAGCAAAACTTACAAAGATTTTTTTTTTAAAGCTACACAGCTAATAAGGAGAGGCTAGGCTGCAGATCCAACTCAGAATGGTGTTCCCGTTGGAGTGCCTAGAACAAGACTGCCTGTGGGCCCAACATTGGACAGTATTTTACTGCAGAGGCAGAAAAGAATGCAGATCACTCAGCATGCCTCATCAATAAAGTTCTGAGGGTATTAGTGGCATTATCTTGTTCCATAAAAGGCAGCAAACTCAAGGGAGAACCACAGAGCTGTCTCTTAGAGTTCCATGGACAGGGCTTCAAACAGAAACAAAACTCATGCTGTTTGTTTCTCTTTTCAAGTCAAGCACTGAAAGTTCAGTGGACTTGGATAAGGCTCATAAACCCAGATATCCAAAATAGCAGCCAGATGTGCTGAAGGAAAATGAGAGAGTTGAAAAACAGGTAAGATCTATTTATTGCTCTTGATCCTCCTGACTTTCTGGCTACAGCTGATGAAGCCACCTCTCTCTCCCACAAGCTTCCTACTAAATTGTCTTCACAAGGTTGATGGGAGGAGAAACCTAGCTGACAAATGACAGCCATCTAGGCATGAGTCTGGCTCACACTCAGAACAGTGGATTTTGTGAAGTTGACACACATAACAAACTGAGCTCAGAAATAAATGGCATCTGAATTTCTCACTGCCATTTACTTCATGTTGTTTTGAAATTACTGCCTTGGACACAGGATAAGAACAGAAAATAAGCCTCTTGTTTGAAAAAGGAAAAAAAAGGAACCGTTTCCCTTTAATAGCAACTGACACAATATCTCATACATGATTCCCTTTATGTCATCTGTTTATCAAGAGCAGGACAGCATCTTGACAAGGTTTTCCTTGCCTTTCCACCCTTCACAAAAGACAAAGTCTTTCCAATCAGACTTGCCACCGATTGCTAGACCTGGAGAATGACAGGAGAGATCAGGCTACAGATGCATTACTCCCTCCTTCCAGCAGACAGAGCTCTGGTAGAACAGTCAACCCAACTTCCAACTTCTCATCCAACTGTATCTGCCTGAAAGGAACAGTTGTTGTGTTTTTATGAATACACAAGGGTAGGTAGCTTTGGAAGAGGGAAGAACAGGACTATCTATACAGCCTCAATGCTCCTGGCACAAGTTAAGCCAATGACAGCCCCCTCTCTGTCTTAGGAAGTTTGCTCATCACACAATCCAACAAGGAAGGAAGGAAGGAAGGAAGGAAGGAAGGAAGGAAGGAAGGAAGGAAGGAAGGAAGGAAGGAAGAAGAAAGGAAGGGCGGGAGGGAGGAAATAAAATCCAACCAAACAAGAATTAAGTTAGGAGCCTCAACTTTTAACCTGCAAGCATGCACTCAGAGAAGAGAAGGAAGAGGATAATAAAATCCAAATTAAGAGGCACTATATAAATGATTATGATCACTTTGATTGGGCAGTCAGATGGATTAATCGGGGGAATTTGAGTAAACTCAGCTAGATGACTTGTCATTAGTCTGCAGAAGGCTCTGATATTTACCAACCAAATGTAGTCAGAATTGGATTCTTGAAGTAAATAGACAGATTCGAAATGAGTGACAATGAACCACCTCATGGATATGACAGTCTTCACCCCAGGTCTTATGACAAGGATGGGACTGTCCCAGAAATGCCCCACATACCCCTTCATCCTGCAGCTATCATGACTGTCCTACCTCAGTGAAGACTGACAACTCTTATCCTATAGCTTCTCTTCATATGTCATACAGACAGGGTGAAGTTGGGGCCAACAACAGGTGATTAATCAATCAAATGACCAATAAACCTCAGGTCCTGCCTGAAACTTTAACACCCAACCTAAACGATGCTCTTGCTCAAGGAAACTAGAGATATATGAATTATGTTCTGTAGTTGGGCTGGCAACTTTTACAATGCACAGGGATCAACGTGGATTGTGATGGATAGCAGACTACAGAAGCCTCAGAAGTCAATGGACTGAAGTTGCATTTCATGATCTATGTGGAAGGTGCTGACCACTGTAAAGCTAAGCCAGTGTCTAGAAACTTAAATAAGTGTTCATGTAAAACAAGAAGAGGTCTGAGTGGCTGGACTAGAAATGACTGTTTGCACCCTTATGCAGCAAACAATGCAGACTTTATTTTAAATTGGGAAGGTCATTTCATCCTCCCAAATTAAATTGAACTTGAAATTGGGAAGGCGTGCTCCAAAGGCTGATTTTCCCCACGAAACACCAGATATCATCAGGAAAGAGAGGGAAGTGCTCTGGGTATCTTTAGTTCTCTAAGATCTGGTGTCCAATGGGCCATCCAGCCTCCCAGAGCTCTCAGATGGGAGCATAATTGTGAGGGACTAGGAAAGGAGAAATTGGGAGATTTTTTAGTCTAATTCTGACTTGCCATATGGTAGTTAAGAAAACGTCTATTTAGTGGAATGTGAAATTCACAAAGATTATTATGTTATGCTCATAAGAGTAGCTAAAAAAGCTATTAAGTCTACTGTTATAGATGTCTTAAAAGGTGAATACTTTAAATGTCTTTGTGATTATTTTCACATATGGGGTATCTGAGTATCAGAGATCTGCATGACTCACATGATGCATTAGTTTAAATATATATGCTTAAAAATGCATACCTAATATTAAAGTCTATATTAATTATATATTGTTGTAACAGCTTAAAATAACAATAAACATTTATTCTCTTGCACCTTTTCTTTTCTTTTCTTTTCTTTTTTTTTGAGTTGGAGTCTCACTCTGTCACCCAGGCTGGAGTGCAGTGGTATGCTCACAGCCACTGAAGCCTCGACTTGCTGGGCTCAGGTAATTCTTCCTCCTCAACCTTCCAAGTAGCTGGCCATGCGCCATCATGCCAGGCTAATTTTTTGATTTACTGTAGAGATGAGGTCTCGTCAAGTTTCCCAGGCTGGTCATCTCACAGCTTTCCTAAGGATCGTAAATTCAGGAGCAGCTTGGCTGACTTAGAGAATGACAGATAAGGCCACAGGTGCACTACTCCCTCTGTCCAGCAGCGAGAGCGCTGGTAGACCAGTCAGCCCAACTCCCAACTTCTCATTCAACTGTGTTTGGCTTAAGTCTCTCCTGAGTTCAAGACAAGCTGCCACCCAGAGTATCGGTCATCTTGACCAACTTGACTATACTGGTCAATGCATTTCCAAGAAGACAAGTCAATGCTAACTGTTGACAAGTGACCTTACTCCCTCACCATGTGACCTCCATCAGGGCTCTTTGAGTGTCCTCACAACATGGCAACATGTTTCCTCCAGATGCTAGGAATAGGATATGACTACACTTGCTTAAATAAATTTCAAAAGCTCTAATTCATTTAACTATTTATTTGATAAATAATAAATATATTTAATAAACATCTTAAGGTAGATGGTTCATGACTGGAACAATGGCTTCACTAACTCATCAGTCACACAATTTCTTCCATAATTCTGTTCTGCCTCCCTTATTCCAATACTCAATGATTGTCTTCTAGATGCCTACTAAAAATCCAGCTATCTGACCACAATCCAGCAGAAAGTGAATGCTAGAAGGAAAAGGCAAATATGAGCCCACACCAACAGTCTGCCTCACAGTTCTGTTTTCCAGAGCATCTACCATTAACTTTTGTTTTCATCTCATTAGCCAGAATGGCTGAATAGAGTGGTAATGAAGTTGAACATATACAGAGGGTACCAAAAAATGTGTACACATTTTTAAAAGGAAAAAACTATTAAAATTATAATACTCATTATAAACTGATAACAAAAGATGAATACAAGTCACATTTGACTACTGCAATTACAAGAGGTGCTCAAAGTGGTTACTATCAGTGTCCAAGCACTTTTAATTACGGTGATCATCTCTTAAAATGTGCATACATTTTTGGGACACCTCCAATATACCTCAGGCAAACATATTGCCACTCTAAGTAAAATCAACTTTTGTAACTAAGAAAGAAGAAAATCAAAATTGACATTGGATCAGCCACCAATGGTTTCTGTCATACCTGTTTGTAAAGTTCCCCAGAAAGTTGTATTGTGTCAGAATTCCCACATTTTTTCATAGATTGACATATATTTTTAAAAATTAATGATCAAAGGTCAGAGAAGACAGTAGAAAACAGGTGACTGGGAAGTCACCACAACAGAGAGATGTGTTGTGTTTGGCAAAAGCATACATTATCCTAGGAATTACCTCGTTGGGAGGATCAGAAGGTTGCCATGTTCCCCAAGGAGTCTTAGTGGTTCCAAGAATTGGACAGGAATGGAAAGGACAGTGTTGTAGCACGACCCCACCATAACTGATTATCCCTTTTTAATGTGATTGGGGGCCCATATAAACATTAGGCTGAAATTCAAAGCTCTACTTCCATTCTCTCTCCCTGACATTTACAGCAAAAAGGCTGAATTCTCTGCATAGTAAAACCGTGAGGCACTGTCGATAGTGGGTGTTAGAAATGATGCAGAAACAAACACGACATTATTTATGCCAATGGAAACAGTAAATCACCCTTCCTCTGCACCCAAATGACACCACAAGTGCAAATCAAAAGTTCTCACACCTCGAAAAGAAAATATTCCACAGATTTCTTAGAGGAAGGAATTACATACCTGCCTATACAGTGCAATAAATGTCCCTTTTAAAATGAAATAATTTCTGAGCTCCTCAGCACAAGACTTATGGTAAAAAAGACAGCACCAATATTAAAATTTAATATACCCAATAATGTCATGTAACAATAAATCAACCAGTAAAAAGCAGCAAGGTTGTTCTTTTTCTACTCCTAAAAAGAGTTACAATGCTTTAATTTGAATGGATGTTGGGTTATGATTATGGGTTAGGATGATGAAAAGTATGAATTTGTGTCTCCATAGCAATCAGATGGGGTGGCACGGAGTCATTTATATAATACGCAGTGTACTGCTCTCTCAGTGTCAACGAGTATTCACTTATTTTATTAATTCAATAGACTATAAAGATGACAAGTTTAGAAGCTTAAATAATGATAAAGTGAAAGCTTTGAACAGTTCAATCTTTTCAGTTTTGTGGGATTTTACCAAATCTCATCAAGTTTTACTCTAAGACATGAGTGTGTGGAGATTGGTTTGCCTTTCTATTAGTAACAGAAGAAAACTCTAAGGCTCAGAGGAGAAACTCTTCTAGTCAGTGGACTTCTGATCCTATTGTCTATATACAAGATTGGCTCTGTTCAGACCATTTCTATCCATAACTGGAGTTCAGGGCCAGCCAAACCTGACTTAAATCCAAGATCTGCCACTCAGCAACATGTGTAGCCTTGGACATGCTACTAATCGTTTTGAGATTCAGGTTTTACCTGGGAAACTTTGTTTATTTTTTAAAGAGATGGAGTCTTGCTATGCTGCCCAGGCTGATCTTAAAACTCCAGGCCTCAAGCGATCCTCCTACAGTGGCCTCCTAAACTGCTGGGATTACAGGCATGTGCCACTGTGCCTGGGACCTACCTGTGAACCTTTAAGTAAGAGGTGCAAATTGCAGGATTGGTGGCTGTAATACATTCTATTTTAAAAATGAGCCCCATGTAGTTACTAGATAAATGTTGCCCCCTGCCCTTTCTGAACTTAAAGTCAGAATTCTACCTCTACAGTCGACATACTTTCCCACAAAACAGGTCTTTGATCTGTTTCCTTAGTTCATGATTTCTAGAAGATTGAAACCATCTATTCTATCTGTAAAGTGATGAGTGCTGTCAGACACCTGTAAGGCTTCATTCACAACTGTTAGTGCTCATCAGCAGCAGCATCATCATTATGAGAGGTTTCTGGGTTCTATCTATGTCACTTCCAGAGATCATACAAGTGACCCCGACCCCACAAATTCCTCATTATGGAATGAATGAGGCAGGAAGGAGGAAGTCTATGACAGAGTATCACTATTTCAACCACCAAATATGTTCAAAGATCCTTTTTTCTATCCTTTTATGATTATAATTAGTCACAATAAAGTCAAACCTTCCTGACCTATGTGCTATGCTGGGTTCTGACTCATGAGAGTTCAAGGACTCAAAGAAACCAACCATGAAAGCACAAATCCACTCTGGCCCTAATCCCAGGGCAAAGGAAAACGTCACCACTTCCCCTAGAGAAGAGAGCCATGGCGGGCATCTGGAATCTTTTCCACAGAAGCCTCCTGAAGCTGTGCCCAGCAGCACTCAGCCTGCATCTTTCTGTGTTGATTTACAGAGGAGTCACACCTTCCACTGAAGGCAGAATGGGACAGCAGTATCACTGCCATCAAGCTGATTTGTTAGACAAAGATCAATCATCATGACAGCCAGAAACACAGTGGAAATGATAACACACATGGTACATGCAAGTGCCTTTTCAGGAAGGGAGAGGCAAGAAGACGTGGAGAGAAAAATGATGGATAAGACTAATCTGATAAAGTTTCCTTTGTGGTAATGTTACATCACCCATAAGTAGAAAACAAGATGTATTTTCCCCATAGTGGAGGACAGGAAAGGCTGTGCTCTGGGGACCACTTTGCTGCTAAGATTGCATTTGGTTAAACAGTTTTTCTTCCTCTCTCTCTTTCTTTCTTCCTTCCCTTCTTCCTTCCTTTCTTTCTTTCCTTCTTTCTTTCTTTTTTTTTTTTTTTTTTTTTTGACTTTGGGTGATTACAAGCATGTACAACCAATGCCTCGCTATTTTTTTTTTCTTTTTTTTTTTTTTTTTTTTTACTTTTTGTAGAGATGAGCTTCCACTGTGTTGCCGAGGCTGGTCTCCATCTCCTGGGCTCAAGCAATCATCTCGCCTTGGCCTCCCAAAGTGCTTTTCTCCAGCAATGTCCAGTAGCACTAGGGCTTGTTAATTTCAACTGGAGAGGCAGAGAGGAAATATGACAAGCCTTCTACCATTGGGGAAATCTATACCTATTAAACACACAGTGCCTTGGAAGAGCAGCTGACCTATGGGAAGAGCATCAATAAATATTAACTATGATTATTATTACAAAGAAAAGGGGTGCAGGGCTCTCCAAAAAGTTGGCTGTTAGCATTATATAACTTTTGTTATTTATATATTTAATATTTTATGTTATATAATGTAAAAGTTGTATAAATTTTGCAAAACAAATTTCCCAGGTGTTGTGTGGTCAGAATGACCTTGATTTCATTCATTCATTCAGACTGCTATAACAAAATACCATCAACTAGATGGCTTATAAACAACAGAAGTGCATCTCTTACAGTTTTGGAGGCTGGGAAGTCCAAGATCAAGGCTCTGACAGACTTGGTGCCTGGGAAGCACCCGTTCCTCATAGTAAGTACCTTATCAATGAGTCCTTGCATGGAAGAAGGGATATACAATCTTCCCGGGGCCTCTCTTATAAGGGCACTGATCTCATTCATAAATACTCTGGCTTTGTGACCTAATCACATCCCAAAGTGATTAGGCCACCACCTCATATTACCATCACCTTGGGGCTTAGGTTTTAACATATGAATTTGATGAGGTCACGAACATTCAGACCACTGGACACCTCTTATTTGGACTTGAACCTACCCTAAGTAGTTCATCTGAAAAAGGAGGATTTACACATGATATCACCTGTGGTCTTTTTGGGGTTTTTTTCCTCATTTGTGACAGATCTCTTGCTTTTCTCTTTAATTCCAAAAGGCAGTGTGGCAATTTCTGAAAGAACTAGAAATTGACATTGCATATAACCCAGCAATCCCACTATTGGGAATATACCTGCACACATTTGTTGCAGCTCTATTCATAATAGCAAAAACATGGAACCAACCATGCTGCCCACAAAGCTGGACTGGATTTTTTAAATGTGGTATATATACACAATGGAATATTATGCAGCCATAAAGAAAGACAACTTATGGATTTCGCAGCAACTTGGATGGATTTAGAATTTATCATACTCAGTGATCTATCACAGAAACAAAGAACAGAGTACCATATGTTCTCATTCATAAGTGGACCTTGAAAAATCATCTTAATACTATAAGAAAGGGATTGGCAGTAGTGGGAAACTCTTGGCGGGGGTGGGATTGGCCACCCCCCAGTTGAGGGAAACTGTCAGGGGAGGGAGGGGCACACCTCATCAACAAGGGTACCTGCATAATGAACATTTGTATACCTAACCCTGAATTGAACCTCACATCTTTAAAATAAAAAAATTTTTTAAAGAAGAATTTAATAAAAAGAAAATCTCTGTGCTTGTATTCTAGCCAGTGACAAGTCAAAGGTTTGTGAGTGTCCAGGGGAAAATAACACTGCTCATATTAATTTTTAAATTATTTTTACAATAGAGTATTTTACCTCAGGGGATTCTTCATAAAATTTGATCAGTAGTAATTTGAAAGGAAAAGTAAAGCAGCCAGGGTCAAGGACATCAAAACACTAGCACATTCCCTGAGTGGCAAGTTTGTGTCCTGAGGGTCCAAAAACAAGAGATGCATGGTTCTTGCTAAGTATCTATTTTAGGCACCTGCTAAAAGAGCAGCCAGCTTATTCTCCCATATTCAGCTTCCCTGAATCATTCCAGTTCCAAGTGCCTGGTCACCTCCATAGCACAGATGCTTGGAAGTAGTCAGTCTATGTCATAGAATACAGGGCAGAAGGGGAAAAGGAGGGATCATAGGGGTCCATGAAGCAAGTGTGGGTGGCCAGAGCATCACCAAGGGGAACTTGGGGCAGATCCACGTACAGCATGTCAATTGCAAAGCAACCCCTTGCTCCATACAATTCTGGGCATATCAATTCCATATGATATCATCATTATGTGCATTTGTGGAGAGAGAGGATAAACAGAACTTATTCCCTTAGATTCCTAGACCCCACTGATCACCTTTGTAAATCTATACACTGGACTCTGTGTCCTCTCAGACTGCTTAGAGCCAGTCATATAATAATTTCCAGGATTTTTCCTCATTTTGTAGAACTGTCCAAAATCAACCCAGAATCCCTGGTCTACCTACCCTCAGCCTTCCTCATATCTCAAGGTTTCAGGTAAATACACTGAGGGTAGCTTTCTACCTCACATGGGATGAATGTAGGAGAGTCCAAAAAAGAGAGAAAGAAAGAATGGGTATGGGTGCCTATGTGTGGACATTTCCATTAGGATATTTCTTTTATGCTTCTATGTTTAAATTATTGTTTGTATCGGCACTATAGTCACATGGAGAAATATTCCAATGATACAAGTAGTTATGCCATGAAATGAGGTCTGTTTTCCATCTCTATAAGCAGTTGCCCAATTTATTTCTTCAGCAGAAACTACCAATTGTTACTAATGCCTCCGGTACCTTTCCAGAGATAATCTGTCTCCACAAACGTAAATCAATTAAAAGAAGTTTTCTATACATCAATCCATAATGCATGACTCATATTGGCATCTTAGAAGCAGAACTTGAGATTTCAAAGGAAGCTACTCTAATTGGCCACGATCAAATGATGATTATACTGTCACCATTTGCCCAAAGAACTTCCCCACCACACATCACAATGAACTCACAGGGATTTCTCCTCTAGGCAAAGATGAATGGATTCATCTATGTGTTCACTATCTGTTTATGGAACATCTGTTATGTACCAGGCCCTGAGCTTATCATTCTTCAGTTCATATCTATAAAGAAAATAGGGTCCTTCTGAGCTAGCCTTTGAGCTCACAGCACCATAGGTGAGTGGCTTCTGTGAGCATATTAGACAAATAGTAAAAATAGCAATGATCTTTCCACATCAATCAGAGAGTCAGTTTGGGCTTGAAATAGGAAACCCAAACAAAATACCTTTTTCCCTCCTAAATAGCATACCTCATCTTATGGCAATTCAACTTTTTTCCATTTCAAATACAGCATCAAGAAGAGCCCTGAGGAAAACAGCAGCCCCCAAAAGCAGGCGGGTCTTGAGGCAGCAGGTGCAATCTGGGCAGGGAGAGGAAAAGACAGAGAGTCCTGTGGTTTGCCTGCTGGTACCGTCTTACATTTTCCCTGAGTCTTTTTCAACATGTCAGTTCTCCATGGGTAACCAGATTTTATTGTTATTAATTATAGGAGGAATGCTTTGGAATGGATACGCCACATTTATTAAAAGAAGAAAGATTCCTTGATCAACACTTTGACAAATGCACAGTCAGATGTGTGGTTAGAATAAGAGAAAAGAAAAACTCTTTCCAAAGAAGAGCTGATCAGAAGCAGGCATCATTAGGTAAAAGATGAAGATTTTACAACAGCAGCCTCAGATCCAAGTCAGCACAATCACATTCCTGCTGGCCTTCAAAAGGATTCATTCTCCCATGTGCCAGTGCCAACCCCCACACACACAAAAAAAGAAAATTCACGCAGATAGGCTTGATAGAACAACTACTCTCTAAGTTCCCCTTTTTGCCTAAAATTTTCCAATTTTGTTAAGTTGCCTTCATCTATAGACTACATGCCAAAGTAATTTTTCAAAAGAAACTAGCTTTGGGCAGTAAATAAAGGTTTATTGAGTGAGCATGTTATAAATCTTTGAAGAAAAAGCTTCCCTGGGATTTTTTTTTCCTTTATTTCTAATCGAAACCCAACCCTTGTTCTCCTTCCACCTCCCCAGCACCATCTCCTGTCCCAGACACAGCTGCTGTTCCAATCCTGGACTGTATCAAAAGCAGGGAAAATTATCAAGCCTACTTAGACCCACAACTACTCAAAAAAAAGAGAGAAACAAAGTCCTTGAGAAATCCTAAAACTAGAAGTCTGACAGTATAGTAAGCCCTCTCATACAAATAACTTCCATTCTGAGAGTGCGTTCGTAAGTCCAACAAAGTTAAGCTAGGTACCCAATTACCACAATCAGCTATATGGGTACTGCAGTGCAATAGGTTTATAATAGTTGCCACACAACTAATACCAAAAATACTAACAAACACAAAAAAAAATTTTTAAACTTACAGGACAGTACAACAGCTGGCATACAGGGACTGGCACTGAGTGAATAGGCAAGAAGAGTTACAGACTGGAGGAAGGAGAGGAGGCGGAAGATGGCAGAGTGGAAGGATCATCAGCAATAGATTGAGGACAAGCTGCATCTTCACTCACACCTGATGTTGATGACACAGGTTCTGTATCCTTGCTGGATTCAGTTATATCTGCCCTCTGGGAAAAAAATGCACTTTTGCATCTTTGAAGTTTGCAACTTGAAGGTTCGTATATAGGTGACTTACTGTAAAACAGCACTCTTTCATAGCATAGAGAGTCACATCGAAATGGCCACTGGTTGGATAAGTGTCTGGGAGGGATGAGGTGAGGATAAAGAACTCATCTGGCCGGGCTCAGTGGCTCAGCCTGTAATCCCGCGCCTTTGGGAGGCTGAGGTGAGTGGATTGCCCGAGCCTGCGGGTTCGAGACCCGCCTGGGCAGCGAGACCTCATCTCTACAATAAATCAAAAAATCAGCTGGGTGTAGTAGCGCGTGCCTATAATTCCGGCTACTCGGAAGGCTGAGGCGGAAGGATCGCCGGAGCCCGGCAGGTCGAGGCTGCGGTGGCCGGGAGCAGCCACTGCACTCCAGTCTGGGCGACAGAGTGAGACTCCAACTCAAAAAACAAAACAAAACAAAAAAAAAAGAACTCATCTGTTGTAGACAGAAACTCAAGTCACAAGGCCTGGAGGCCTTTTGGTCCTACAGTTTGAAGATGAGCCTAGGGGAACTCCTGAGGATGTGGATCCAGATGAGAACCCGTGGCCCCTTGAAAAAGTCATGAAGCCAGGCACAGTGGCTCACGGCTGTGATCCCAGCACTTTGGGAGGCCAAGGTTGGAGGATCACTTGAACGCAGAGTTAGAGACCAGCCTAGGCAACAAAGTAAGCCTTCATCTCTATAAATAATAATAACTTTTTAAAATGAGCCAGGTTTAATGTACACACCTGTAGTCCTAGCTACTCAGGAGGCTGAAGCAGAAGGATCGCCTGAACCCAAGAAGTTGAGACTGCAGTGAGCTGTGAATTGCCACTGCACTCTAGCCTGGGCAACAGTGTGAGACCCTGACTCAAAAAAAAAAAAAAGCCATGAAGACCCATCAATGTCCTGGAGGAGGTCCCAGCACTAATACAGACACAATGCAAACTAGTACTGTGTAATAAGAAAAAACTAGAGATCAGACCCTGTGACTGAGAGGGCTTGAGGCAATAATCACATATGACACGCTTTGATGACTTTTATGGATCTTTCTTCCTTACAGACAGTTGATTCCTTGAGTACAGAGAGCATATCTTTTTAAAACTCTGACTTCTGTAGACCTGGCCTCTATTGGTACATGCAAATATTAAGTGTTCAACATATGAATAGGTCACTTTGTAGTGTTCACAAGGTTTTCATGTCTATGAGCACATTTAATCCATCCATAAAAACCCCATGAGTTGAGTTTTAGCATTTCCACTTTAGAAGCAGAGAACTGGCAGTTTGGCGAGATTAAGTAGCTTTTCTAAGACTATGCAGCCAAGAAATAACAAGGCCCCAAGTGACTTGTCTTCCCCTATAACCTCACCATTATATCCTACTCCTGTAACCAAGTACACCACATGGAATTCCAGTCATGGATATGATAGACCCTCAAGATTCCGTCCTCTCTCATGCCTGTCTCTACACGCTCACCAAGCAAGGGCGTGCACAGTTTCTACATGCCAGGGACTGCGCTAGGGGCTGGACCTGCCTTAATGAATCAAAGTCCCCACTTGTATAGAATTTATGCCCTAGAAAGGAGACAGATGATAAACAAGAAGGGGAATTTATGAATGACATAACCTCAAATTTCAGCAAAGAGGACTTGGAAGAGGAAAAATAAATGAGATGGTGAAAGGAGAATGCAAAATTAAACCTGCATATTAAAAAGTAGACTAATTCCCCTGATATGATCATTACACAGTACATACATGTGTCAGAAGATTACATGTATCCCCAAAATATGTACGGCTATGATATATCAGCTTAAAAAACATTAAAAATAGAGTCATTTCAAGGTCACAACAGGGTGTGAGAAAGGAGGTTGGTAGCGTTGAGCATGGTGATCTGGAAAAGGTTCCTTGAGGACAGATATCTGAGCTGAGGCCCGATGAGGGAAGGAACTGCCCTGTACAAACCTGGATAGAGTATCCCAGGTTACAAGCAGCAGGTCAAAGCATCTGAAGCAGAGATGAGCTGGACATCCAGGACATATAGGAAGGAACCAATGTAGACAAGTATGAGCCAAGAGAGAAGGAGGGAGTAGTGTCCAGCTCATGGGAAGCCTTGTACTGAATGTGGAACCGAGTTCACGTATATGGGAGCCGTTAGAGAATATTGGGCAGGGGATTAAAACGTCTTGACTTATGTTTTCAAAATATGACACTAGTTACCACGTGAAGACTATAGTATGGGGGCATGAAGCCGGAAGACAGAAACTACACTGCATCTCAGGCAGGAATAGATTTAATATGGGGAATGAGAAATAAAATGACTGTTGTCTGGGGCATGCGGTCAGAGAAGCTCCATTCATTTTCAGGAAATCAGCTAGTACAGGAAGCCCTGAGGACCATCCCCAGGGGTCTCAGTGGCCTGGAGTGCCACCTAAAAAGATGATTCACCGAAGGACAATAGGGAGCCTCTGGCAAAGCTTCTGGCTCAGCCTCACAGTGGGTGACCATCTGCCGTGACAGCAGGTACGTCGCCCTTCCTCCAGCTTTCCAATGCTCACGGGGTCACCAAGTCACACAAGAACAAAACTCAACATAGAGCTCCCCCGGAAAGGATTCCTAGCAATTAGGTTTCCTTGCTCTAAGGCCCTTTGGAGAAAAGGAGATGGTCCTGTGTTGCCAGTAGACTCTCCAGTGCAGGAGACAGGAATGGACATAGTTAGGAGGCTACTGTAATGGTCCAGATGAGAGATGATGATGGCTTGGAGGAAGAGTGGCAGTGGAAATAGAGGAGATTAGAGAGATCTGAGAGGTATTTTGGAGGTGAAGGCAAGAGAACCGATGGAACAGATCTCATTATTATTGTCATTCCCTGTAACGTCCTCTCCCTCATTCATCCTAAGGGTCACTACTTTTTTTAAACATTTGTATTGAGATTTAATTTACATATCATATAAGTCACCCATTTAATGATACAATTCAAGAACTTTTTTATTTAATTTTTTATAGAGTTTTATTTTATTTATTTTAAAGATGTGGTGTCCAATTCAGGGTTAGGTATACAGATATTTATTATGCAGCTACCCTTGTTGATGAGGTGTGCCTCTCCCTCCCCTGGCAGTTTCCCTCCATTGCCAATCCCAACCCCCTCTCCTGGCAGTTTTCCAGTACTGCCAATCCCTTTCTTATAGTATTATGACAATTGTTCAAGGTCACCTTATGAGCGAGAACATATAGTACTCTGTTTTTTGTTTCTGTAATAGATCACTGAGTATGATAGACTCTAAATCCATTCAAGTTGCTGCAAAGTCCATATGCTTGTCCATCTTTATGGCTACATAATATTCCATTGTGTATATGTACCATATTTTTTTTACCCAGTCCAGCTTCAGTGGGCAGAATGGTTGGTTCCATGCTTTTGTTTTTTTGAATAGAGCTGCAACAAATGTGTGTGCAGGTATCTTTTTGGTAGGATGACTTGAGTTCCTCCGGGTATATTCCCAATAGGGGCAATGCTGGGTCATATGGAAGGTCAATTTCTAGTTCTTTCAGAAATCATCACACTGTCTTCCAAAGAGGATGCACTAGTTGGCATTCCCATCAGCAGTATAGAAGCATTCCGTTTTCTCTGCATCCTTGCCAGTATCTGTTGTTGCTTGTTTTAGTAATGATGGCCATTCTTACTGGGGTTAGGTGGTATCTCAATGTGGTTTTGATTTGCATTTCTCTGATGATGAGTGAGGCTGAGCACTTTTTCATGTGTCTGTTGGTTGCTGATATATCTTCTTTTGAGAAGTGTCTATTTATGTCTTTTGCCCACTTTTTAAAGGAACTGTTTATTTTTTTCTTTTCGGTGCATTTGATTTCCTTGTAGATTCTAGATCTTAGGCCTTTGTCAGATATATAGTGGGCAAATATTTTTTCCCATTCTGTGGGCTGTCTCCCCACTCTCTTGATGGTTTCTTTTGCTTTGCAGAAGTTTGTCAGTTTGATGAGGTCCCACTTATCTATCTTATCCCTTATGGTATGGACACTTGGGGTTTTGATCAGGAATTGGTTGCCAGTTCCAATTTCCATAAGGGTGTTTCCTGCATTTTCTAAGATTCTTATAGTCTGAGGTTTTACGTTTAGATCTTTGATTCATTTAGAGTTAATTTTTGTATATGGTGATAGGTAAGAGTCCTGTTCAAATCTTCTGCATGTGGTCAGCCAGTTTTCGCAGCACCATTTACTGAATAGGTTCGCCTCTCTCCAGTGGTTGTTATTGGAGGCTTTGCCAAATATGAGTTGGTTGAGAATTTGGAACTTTGCTTCTAGAATCTCTGTCCTGTTGCATTGGTCTGTATGCCTGTTCTTGTACCAATACCAGGCTGTTTTGATTATTGTAGCCTTTTAGTAAAGTTTGAAGACTGGAAGTATGATACCTCCTGCATTGTTTCTTTTGCTAAGCATTGTTCTGGGTATTCATGGTCATTTATGTTTCCATATGAATTTCTGTATTGTCATTTCCAGATCTGAGAAGAATGATGTTGGTAATTTAATGGTTATTGCAATGAATCTGTAGAATGCCTTTTGTAGGATAGACATCTTAACAATGTTGATTCTTCTATCCATACCCATGAAATATTTTTCCATTTGTTTGTGTCTTCTTGGATTTTTTGAGCAGTGTTTTGTAGTTCTCACTGTAAAGGTCTTTCACTTCTCTGGTTAGGAAGATGCTGAGTTATTTCATATATTTTGTGGCTATTGTGAATGGGATTGTGTTTTTATTTGATTCTCTCCCTGCTTGTTGTTGGTGTATAAGAATGCAACTGTCTTTAGCACATTTATTTTGTACCCTGAGCCTTTGCCAAAGTACTTTATTAGTGCAAGCAGCTTTTTGACAGATTCTCTTGGATTTTCAAGGTATAGGATCATATCATCAGCAAAGAGGGTTATCTTATCTTCCTCTTTTCCTATTTGGATACCCCCGATTTCCTTCTCGTGTCTAATTGCTCTAGCTAGGACTTCCAACACAATGTTGAACAAGAGGGGTGAGAGTGGGCAGCCTTGTCTTGTTCTAGTTTCAAGGGAAATGTTTTCAATTTCTGTTCGTTTAACAATATGCTAGCTGTGGGTTTATCATAGATGACACTAACTAATTTGAGGTATGTTTATTCTATATCTAGGTGCTTGAGAGTTTTTATCAAGAATGGATGCTGGATTTTATCAAAAGCTTTTTCTGCATCTAATGATATAATAATGTGGTTCTTGTTATTACATCTGTTTATGTAATTAATTACATTTTTGGTCTTGTGGATGTTGAACCAGCTCTGCATCCTTGGGATGAAGCCTACTTGGTCATAGTGGATGATTTTTGAGATGTGTTTTTGGATCGAATTTGCTAGAATCTTATTGAGGATTTTTGCATCTATGTTTATATTGCCCTGTAGCTCTCCTTTTTGTTGTTTGATCTTTACCCGGTTTTGGTATCAGTGTGATGTTAACTTTGTAAAATTATTTGAGGAGAATTCCATCTTTCTCAATTACCTGGAATATTTTCAATAGGATTGGTATCAGTCTACAGTCTATGAGATGTACAAGGCTGTCTGGGAAGGATTTTAATTATACAAAATGTACAAGCTGCATAATGTCTTAGGAACTGAATGTCTGGGAAGGATTTAATATACAAAAAGACACTGCACAATGATAAAAGCTTCAATCCATCACCAAGAAATATCCACCCTAAACATATACACACCCAAAAAGGAACACCAGCATTTATAAAGCAACTACTAAGTAAACTCAAAAAAGATATTAACTCTAACACTATTATATCAGGGGACTTGAATACCCTAGTAACAGCCCTAGATATATAATCAAGGCAAAAAATCAACAAGAAGATCCAGGACCTAAACTGTACACTTGACCGAATGGACTTAAAAGATACCTACATAATATTCCACCCAACAACCACAGAATATACATTCTACTCATTACCAAATGGAACATATCCCAAGATTTCCTTGTACATTTCATAGAATTCTGCTGGAAAGCCATCTGGTCCAGGGCTTTTTGGGTTTTTTGTTGTTGTTTGTTTGTTTGGTTGGTTGGTTGGTTGGTTGGTTGGTTTTTGTAGATAGTTTTCGTGTGACTGATTAGATTTCCTGGGTTATTATTGGTCTGTTTAGTGTCTCAATGTCTTTCTTGTTTCAGCCTGGGGAGGTTGTATGATGTCAGAAAGTCCTCCATTTCATTTAGGTTATCAAGTTTGTTTCCATACAGGTGTGCATAGTAATCTCTGATAATCTTTTGTATTTCTTCGGGATCAGTTGTGGTTTGATCTTTTGTATTTCTGATTGTGTGCCCCTAACCAGAATGATCAAGAAAAAGAGTCATTCTGGTTAGGGGCCCTTCATTCTTGTTAATTCTTTCAGAGAACCAGCTTTTTGTTTTAATGTTTTCCATGATATTTTTGTCTTCTATGTCCCATATTTGGGCTCTTATTTTGGGGATCTGGATTCTTTAAAGGTAGCATTTTCATGGTCTTCTCTTTCCAATTCCCTTGGGTGATTTGTTGGCTGTCAACTTGTGATCTTTCCATTGTCTTGGTGTTTATTTGTAGAGATATAAATTCGCCTCTTAGAACTGATTTCATGGATTCCAGAGGTTTTGGCAAGATGTTTCTTCATTTTTATTTATTCCCAGGAATGCTTTAATTTCTGATTTGATTTCCACATTGACCCAGTAGTGATTCGGCCTCATGCTGTTTAGTGTCCATGTCTATAAGGGCTTTGGGGAAATTTTGCTGGTGTTGATATTTATTTTTATTCCACTGTGATCTGAGAAGGTGCATGGCAATATTTCAACCTTATAGAATTTGTTTATGCTTGATTTATGGCCGAGGATATGATCAATCTTGGAGCATGTTCCATGTGTGGTGATGAGTAGAATGTATATTCTATGGTTGTTGGGTGGAATATTCTGTAGGTATCTATTAAGTCCATTTGGTCAAGTGTCAAGTTTAGGTCCTTGATCTCCTTGTTGATTTTTTGCCTTAATGATCTATCTAGGGCTGTTACTGGGGTATTCAAGTTACCTGATGTAATAGTGTTAGAGTCAATATCTTTTTGAGTTCACTAAGTAGCTGCCTTATAAATCCTGTGTTGGGTGTATATATGCTTAGGGCGGATATTTTTTGTTGATGGATTGAAAGTTTAACATTTTGTAGTGTCCTTTTGTACCTTTTTAAATTTTTGATAGCTTAAAGTTTGTTTTGTCTGATATTAAGATCAACTCCTGCCTTCTTTTGTGATCCATTTGCCTGGAAATTCATTTTCCATCCTTTAAATTTGAAACTGTGTCCCTTGTGGTGAGATGAGTTTCCTGTATGCAGCAAACAAGTGGTTCATGGTTTCTTATCCAGTTTGCCATTCTGTGTCTTTTCAGTGGTACAATTATGCCATTCACATTCAGGCTGATTATTGAAATGTGATTGTTCATCCTTGTCATGAGGTTCTTGTAAAATTTTTTCTTTGTTTGTTTGCTTGTTTTTTTAACTTTGGGATTGATGTATGTCTGTGTTTTCAAGTTTGTTGTTTCTATGTATTCTTTGTTGATTCTGTGCTCTGCTGTTCCCTTGGGAATTATGTGATCATTCTTTTTATTATTATTTTTTCTTTCTTTGGTGCTTAATACCTTTTTAAGTGTCTCCTGTAAAGCTGATCTGGAAGCTGCATAATCTCTTAGGAATTGTATGTCTGGGAAGGATTTTAATTCTCCAACGCTGATGAAGCTGAGCTTGGTTGAGTAGGAAATTCTTGGTTGAAATTATTTATCTTTGAGGACTTTGAATATTGGACTCTAGTCCCTTCTTGCTTGCAGTGTTTCTGCCAATAGGTCTGCTGCTATTCTGATTGGTTTTCCCTGGTAGGTAGTCTGACCTTTCTCTCTTGCTGCCTTTATGAATTTTTCTTTTGTGCCTACTTTGTGTAGGTGAATTACTATGTGTCTAGGGGTTTAGGTGAATTACAATGTGTCTAGGGGTTAGTCTTCTCATTTGATGTCTTGTGGGGTTCTCTGTATCTCTTATGCTTGGCTGGTCACATCTCTGGTGAGATGGTTAAAGTTTTCTTGGATACGCTCCTGGAATACTTGCCCCATGGTGTTCTCCATTTCCCTTTCTTGTTCAGGGATACCAATCAGGCATAGGTTCAGTTTCTTGATATAATCACACATCTCTTGTAGGCTTTGTTCTTTCTTTCTGAGTTTTCTTTCTATGTTTTTTATAGATTGGTTTAATTCCATGTTCTGGTCTTCAAATTCTGAGATTCTTTCTTCAGCTTCATTAATTCTGCTTTCCAAAATTGTCATCTTGTTATTTATTTCCTGGATGAAATTTTTATGGCCAAAATCTCTGTTAAAAGTTCTTTCAGTGTTGCATGTTGTCTTTCTTGAGTCTTATTCACTCTTTCCATTCATTCACTAATCCCTGTCATATTCTGGAGCTAGTCATTGGTGACTTCCATTGTTTGAGTTCAGAGGATTCCAGGTGTTTTCTCTTTGTTACATTTGAAATTACCTGTTGTCTTCCATTGTTTTTTCCTCACTTGTGACAGAGCTCTTTCTTTTCTCTTTGGTTCTGTTATTCAGTGTCAGTGGGAGAGACTTTCACTTCTGATGTTTGCTCAGTCCTCTATTCTTTCCTGATCTGGACTCTAGATTTATTCTATTTTCAAATAGGACTGTGGGTGGGAAGCTCATGCAGTTTTGAAAGTCAAATAAGGTAGATGATGGGGAGTTAGGATTCAGAAACGACTTGCAAATTACAATGTTCACTGACTGTGGTATGTGTTCCCTAAGACCCACTCCCCACCACCACTCTTTATGACGATACAATTGGTACATGTGTGTACCCTCTGGGTCCAAGATACAGTAACAGCAATAAGAAAAACAGAATGAAATAAGATGGACAAAAATTAAAAAAATAAAAACAAACAGAACAATGAAAGCAGAAACCAAATCAAAAAACAATTGAACACACACACATACACACAGGCAAACATACAAACACACACACACACACACACACACACACACACACACACACATACACACACACCAAAACAAACTGGAATAACAGCAAAGTGAAACAAACCAAAAAACAACAACCACAACAAAAAACTGGGAAAACTAAACACACACGCGTGCACACACACACACACACATATGTGCGTGCACGTTCACACACTCATGCCTAGCACAAAACGAATTGTGAAGAAAAAGAGAAAGACTGGGAAAAAAAGAAAAAAATAGGAATTTAAATTGAACCCTCGCAGATATATTCATACACACCTTAAACTAAAAAAATAAAGTGAAGAACAAAAGAGCAAAAATGAACCAACAAAAAAAGAAAATCCAAAATAAACTGAAAGATGAACACAATCATTCACATACATGCATAAACAAAAAACAAAAGAAGAAAAAGAAAAGAAAAAAGGGGGAATGCAGATTAAAACCTCACATACACATTCATGCACAAAGGAAAAATATTTTTAAAATAGATTAACAAACAAACAGGCAAAAAAAATTTTAATTGAAACTTTAAGAAAGAAAAATCTCTGCCCTCTTGTGGCAGGTTCTATAGTTGTTCTCTTGTTTGCTTCTCTGCTTGTCCCCTGCAGAGCATCCACCTCTTTCACTCTGTCACCAGTGTCTAGACCAGGGACGAATGAAGGTCAGTAGGGGTGGGTGGGCCTGCAGTCCTCCCCTCCCACTCTTTTGTGGTCAGGGGGACCCCCTCTGGTGAGGAGATGTGGAATTATCTCTTCCCCAGGTATGTACTCACAGGGGGTGCCCCAGCCAGGCCTATCCTGAAATGGAGTTCTCCTATTGTGCTGACATCCAGGCTCCACCTGGGGTCATCTCTCTCAGTCGTGCCTCAGCTGTGTGTGTCTGACATTCAGAGGATTTCTGGGGACGAGAGGGGTTGGGTCAGCCCTGGACTCACCACTGATCTCTTTGGAGGTCTTCCTCATCCTTTTCTGGCCATACCCTTTGTCCTGTAGCTGAATCAGTATAGGGAGTAGGATGCCTAAGACTCAGCACTTGTCCTGTCCCTGTGCTTTGAATACCTAGCACAATTCCCAGCACATGGTAAGTTTTCAGTGGTCCCCACAGTTGGGTCAAAGAGGTAGTCTGGATTAATTGGAAACTTTCAAGCCAGTCAACAGTAGATCTGAGACTTTCAAGGGTGCTCAGAAAAATCACAACAAAATCTGAAAGCAAGTTGCTACAGGACTGAAGTAAGAAGAAAACATTATTTGCTTCTGTAGCTGCCATTGACAGATGTTATAGATGGGTGATTTACAGGTGTGTAATTTACAGGATATCTACAACAGTGCCCAGAATGCTGACTCAGGAAAGCATGGATAAGGAATGAGGTTTTTATGGAACGGTTTTGTTCAGAATTTGTAGTATTGGTTTCTGAGCAATCACTGATGGCTTCCCTGGCCACTCCCTATCCCTCAGGCTGAAAAATATGGGTTCAGACAGCATTCCAATAATACACACTTAAAAAATAATTTCATATTTGACAATTTCATACTCTGAGGACATGATCACATGGTTTGTTTTTCCCTGGTAATTTAAAAAAAAAAAAGTTATTCTTATGCTTAGAGCTTCCTAAGACTTTTCTAATTATGGATTGGGATTGAAGAGAAGCCCAGGTGAGGATTATAGTTCTTCAAAAATAAATAAGTAAACATGCTCAGGTTCCAGGGCCAGCTCTACCACCAACTCACATTGTTAAACCATGTTTTGTTTTGTTTTGTTTTTTAACAAAAGGATTAAACAAGAGTAGCAACTCCCAATGTAAGAATTCTAGGCTGGTAGTATGCCTCGGAATATTTTTTTATTTTTAAAACTTTCTAGAAAACACAAAGTTTGCCTGAAAAGTCCACCTAAATATCAAAAACAAAACATTTGCATTAATATAGAATAGTCTAAACATATTTCAAATAAAATTCCTAATTTTTTCCCTTCATCCTAGTCCACTCACCCTCACTCAATGGAATGACCACTGAAGTCGTTGTTCAGGTCAAAAATCCAACAGCCATCTTTGGCTTCTCTCTGCCCTCACTCTTCACATCCACCATCAGGAAGTCCCACTGGCTTTACTGCAAATATATCCCAGATTCATGCATCCATTTTTCTATATTCTCTTGTTCCTTAGCCCATCTAAGCCAATATGGCCTAATCCATTAATCTCTATGCAGTCTCACCACTCCCACAGCAATGGAATACCCCATTACAATCCATCCTTGACAAGTCCCAACTGGTGACTCCACTACCTCAAACCTTGCAATAGTTTTCTTTGTCCTTAGCATAAAATTATTATTCTTTCTTCCTCAACTCCACCTCCTTTTATATCCTCCCAACTGTATTCATGTTTTCCATCCTCACTGGCCTTCCTTTTATTTCAAGGAAAAGTCAAGCTTTTTCCCTTCTATCTCAGTTTGTTTAGTAATGCTAAAATAGAACATCTCACGCTGGGTAACTTATAAACAATACAAGTTTATTCAGCTCACAATTCTGGATGCTAGAAACTCAAAGATTGAGAGGCTCCTTCTGGTGAGGATCTTCTTGATGCATCACTACATGGCAGAAGATATGATATGGTGAGAAGAGGGCCAAACGAATGCTTTCATCAGAAAATCACTCCAGAGTTAATTAATTCACTTTCTCAGTATCTGCATTAATCCAGCTGTGAGGGCACTGGTCACCGCTTAAAAGTTCCATCTTTTACATTTTGGGGACTTCCGGTAAGATGGCGACAGGGCAGCCTGGTCTATGAGACCCTCTACAAAGGAGAACGCAGAGGGTCTCTGGCTCTCTCCCCAGGGGCTGCGGATCCCAATGTCAGCAGCCTGTTCTTCACACAGAGCTCGCCATCACCACTGCTGGGGCATTGCAGCAGTCTGGACAACCACTACAGTCGCAGACACAGCAGCCGCCGGCACTGCCACGGCCCCCATGGTGGCCATGGTGCATCGCACCACCCATGCCTGAGGCGATCCACAATTTCAGTCCTTGAAGCCTCTGCAGGCAAGATCTGCTGGGATCGCTGCCACTACTACGGTCACCGTGATGTCCTGCCAGCTGTGGGTCTCCTCCAAGTGCCCTGAGGCAGGCTCCCATCTCTGGCCTCTGCCCAGCTCCTGTCTGGCCCTATCCCATCTGGGACTGTGAGACAGCACCACCTGCGGGCGATTCAAGGTAACAACACCAAAATAGGACAAACAAGCTTGAAAAACAGACACAGGCCAGATATGAGTGGTGAACTGAGTGGTGATCTGAATGGTCCTTCACAGCAGGCCAGGGGCAGCTGGCCTGAACTGTGAACAAATTTACCAGCTTGAGAAGACAGCTAGAAATCAGAGCTGAAAGGACATTGGACTTAAGCAAAAAGTCCCAGAGTGTGCTTGATTGGTTCTGTTAGTTTAATGACTTGATTCTATTCCTACTGTTTTGTTCCTTTTTTTCACTTCCTTTTACTCTCTTTTCTCCTCTCTATAAACCATATGTTTGTATAGAGGAACCTCACACCAATCAGGTGATTGGTTAGCTTGTATGTTAGCTTCATTGTATGTTTTAGTTTTTTTGTATGGGAGTTGGTTAGTCTGTAGCCATGGTCTATTGTTTTTATCTGTTTCAGTTTAGGTCTCTCTCTCCTTTTGTTGGTACACTCATCTGTTTCCCCCTTTACTTCTCTCTCTCTCCACCCCCCCCCCCCACTGTCTGCTCCATTCTCTTCTCTCTGCTAACCTCATTTTATTTCAGGGAGTAAACCTACAGCCCCACTGCATGGACACATTCCAAGGCAGTGGGAAGTGGGTTTCAGATTATCCATACACCTGTCTGCAGATACCAGGACCTGCAGATAGATTTTGAATCACAGCTCCCGCTTAGGTAAATCTCAAAACTGCAAAAAGGACCACCCCCAAACTACAGTGCAACTCCAGAATTGAACAAAGTAAGAGGGCATACATAAAGAAAATAGGAGACTGAACAAACAGAAGTAAAAGCAACCCCTCTACCCCTAAATAACAGATAAAGAAGATGGTGACGTGGAGGGAAGGAAAAAGTAGTGAGGGAAAAAACCCACACAAATGAAGAAAAACCAAAAGAAGAATATAGGTCTCACACAGACCCCTGGGAGGTCAGACACTAAGAAAACAGACTCCAGAACACAAAAAATGAAGAGCCCCCAAGAATGACTAGTCACATGCAACAAACCCAAACATCAAGACATTAATAGAGAGAATTTTAAAATTGAGGAGAGACAAGAGGAAAATAGGAAGGAGCTGATGACAGAAATGACAGCAGTAAAGAATACTGTGATGGAAATAAATAACAAACTAATAAACATGAAAAGCAGAATTAACCAAGCAGAAGAAAGAATCTCAGAGCTCGAAGACCAAAACACAGAACTAATCCAAACTGTCAAAAACATAGAAAAAAAGCTCAAAAGACAGAACAAAACCTTCAAGAAATGAATGATCACCTCAAGAGACCGAACCTAAGAGTAATTGGCCTTCCTGAGTCAGAGAGAGAAACAGAGGTCACACTGGAACAAACATTTCTTGAAATCATTCAAGAAAACTTCCCTCATCTCATCAGTGATGCAAAAATTCAAACATAAGAGATTCAGAGAACCCCTGCAAGACAAAAAATGAGAAGACCAACACCCAGACACATAATAATTCGCCTAAACAAAGTAGGTATAAAAGAAAAAATCCTAAAGGCAGCAAGAGAAAAAGGTCAGACTACCTACCAGGGAAGACCAATTAGAATAGCAGCAGATTTATCTACAGAAACCCTGCAGGATAGGAGAGCTTGGAGCCCTAGATTCAAAGTTCTAAATGATAAACAATTTCAACTGAGAATAACCTACCCGGTCAAGCTAAGCTTCATCAGTGAGGGAGAATTGAAATCTTCCCAGATAGCCAATCCCTAAGAACCTATGCTGCCACCAGACCACCTCTACAAGAAACACTTAAGAAAGTGTCGGGACCAGCCCTGACCGAGGGTGGGTAAGGACCACAACGGAGAATCCAGATGGCGAGAAGAGACCACTCAGAGGCAGTTTCTTCTGGGAACAGTCTGATCAGGACTGAAGCCAAATTTTATTCGGACACCTTTCAACTTATATACCATTTTTCATACCCTCAGCAGTGTGATAATCACTTGCTGGGGGCGTACATACTCCATGATGTATATTGCGATTTACAAACTATGCATCACAAGACCATCACAAGACTTGCAAGCTCCAAGCAGGCATGCCTTACAAATCTCACATCAAGGTCACAGGTGCACAAATACAGTTCGTTTAAAAGTGTCTTCCATAGTGTTCAACAAATCATTCATATTATACTCTTTGTTCTAAACCCTGATTAATACAAAACTTTCTTAGTTAACTCTAGGTTCAATTCAAGTTCACTGACTCCTAATATTTTTTAACGATTGAATTTATCAACTTAACACTATACTATAATCTATTAGTTTACCTAAATGACTTAATTTTTATTTATTCCATTAACCTATTACGATTCAACATAGTGGCCTGTAATTCTACAACAATTAATTCAAAACTTATTTCTTACCATGACTTATATGAGTTTCGTGATCTAGTGTTTGGACTTTAATACTATGCTATATCTCATTAAGTTAATACCTTATCATTAAATCTTATAATTATCATTGACGTATGATTTTAGAATCATAACACTATATTCTCATTCTATTCTAATAAAACTACGACTTTAACCCAAAACTTAAATCTTTTTTCCTAGTATATTAATACATGGCTACATGTAAAATTTCCTATTGTCATTTTAGAAGCAAAAACTACAGCATTGGGAAAGTTTCAGTATACTAATCAAAGGATCTTAAAATTGGCCTACAGGAACAGGAACTAAAGTCATAATCTGAGAAAAGGAAACTTAAAAAGCTTAAACAAAACCTAAAAGTTTTCTATGAATGCTTATTACTGTTTAAATCTTTCCGATGGAAATTATATCGTTTTAAATGAATGTTTTATCCGAACAAGTCTATTCTAAAAATCAAATAGTGTCTGCCACACTCTTGGATAATGGACTGCGCAGTTACTATGGAAATGGCCACAGGCTGAAGCAAGCAGTTTCGGCATGTAACGAAACTAGAAAAACATCCTGAAGAAAAACGCCCTGCCCGGCTAAAAGGCGGGGCAATAAAACTATTATAATTCAGTTTCTAATCTTAATCCTAGGAGGAACTACCTTTGGAAACAAGAGCTGAAGAAAAACGCCCTGCCCAGCTAAAAGGTGGGGCAATAAAACTAATATGATAATTTAGTTTCTAATCCTAATCCTAGGAGGAACTGCCTTTGGGAACAAGAGCTAACTCACCAGTCTACCAGGAATAGAAGTTAAAGAATATCTAGAAAGAAGTAAGATTTAGAAAGGACAAGGTCATTCTGCTGTATAACCTTTCATCAGGCGTATAGAGACTTTACTCATAAGTTTTACTGCCATGTATGCACACTGGTCACTAATCACACGCCAATATTATAGGTATAACTGATATCCTATGTCAGAGGTGATCTTCCAGATGGGCCTTTACAGGCCTCAGCCATGTAGCTATAGATGTTGGCTCCCAACAAGAAAGTACTGAACACAGAAAAAAGGAAAAGGAACAATAACGTTCTTCACAAGAGTACAAGTAAAAGATTAAAAACACACAGGATCCAACTCTAAAACCAAAAGAAAGACAACACACAAACAGGAAGAACAACAACAACTCTGTAAGAACATTATGATAGGGATCAACTCTCACATTTTAATAATTATTAAATTATGTGAACAGACTAAATGCACCACTGAAAAGACATAGAATGGCAAAATGGATAAAATATCACCAGGCAACAATCTACTGCCTTCAAGAGACTCACCTCACTAGAAAGGACACTCACAGACTCAAATTAAGAGGATGGGAAACAAATTTTCAGGCAAATGGAACACAAAAGAAAAGAGGACTCACCATCTTAATCTCAGACAAAATACCCTTTAAGTTATCAAAAATTTAAAAAGATACAGAAGGCGACTACATAATGATAAAAGGTTCAATCCATCAACAAGAAATATCTGAAACATATACACACCCAATATAGGAGCACCAACTTTCATAAAGCAGCTCCTAGGTAAACGAAAAAAGGATATCGACTCCAATACCATCATAGCTGGGGACTTTAATACCCCACCCACAACCCTAGACAGATCATCAGGACAAAAAAATCAGCAACAAGATTTGAAACCTCAATGTGACTCTTGATCAAATGGACCTAATTGATACCTACAGAACCCTCCATCCAAAGACCACAGAATAAACATTCTACTCATCACCGCATGGAATGTACTCTAAGATCAACCACATACTTGGCCATAAATCAAGCATAAGCAAATTTAAAAGGACCGAAATTTTACCATGCACCTTCTCGAACCACAGTGGAATAAAAATAAACATTAACACCAACAAGGTTCTCCCAAAACCCACAGAGACATGGACACTAAACAGCATGATGCTAAACAACTCCTGGGTCAATGATGAAATCAAAACAGAGATTAAAAGATACTTGGAAACAAAGGAAAATGAAGAAACATCTTACCAAAATCTGGGAGGCCATGAAAGCTAAAGTGAGAGGGGAATTTATATCCCTACAAACGCACATGAAGAAAATGGAAAGAACACAAATTAACAGCCTAACAAGCCACCTAAGGAGCTGGAGAAGCAAGACCACAAAAACCCTAATTTAGCAGAAGAATCCAGATCACCAAAATAAAAGCCCAAATCCGGGACATAGAAGACAAAAAGATAATACAATCATTGAAACAAAAAACTGGTTCTTTGAAAGTATAAACAAGATTGATGGTCCCCTAGTTAGACTGACCAAGAAAAAGCACAAATAAACACAATCAGAAACACAATAAATGAAATCACATCTGATCCTGAAGAAATACAAAAGATCATTAGAGACTATTATGTACACCTATATGGAAACAAACTTGAAAACCTTAAGGAAATGGAGGATTTTCTGTCATCACACAACCTGCCTAGGTTGAAACAAGAAGAAATTGAGACCCTAAGTAGATTAATAGCAGTCAAGGAAATTGACTATGTAATAAGAAAACTACCTACAAAAAAAGCCCTGGACCAGATGGCTTTCGAGCAGAATTCTACAAGACATTTAAAGAAGAGCTGATACCAATTGTACTGAAGGTATTCCAGGCGATTGAGAAAGATGGAACTCTCCACAAATCATTTTATGAAGCTAACATCACATTGATACCCAAGCCAGGTAAAGACCCAACAAAGAAAGAGAACTACAGGCCAATATCTTTGATGAACATAAATTCTAAAATTCTCAACAAGATTCAACAACACATCTCAAAAATCATCCATCATGACCAAGTAGGCTTCATCCCTGGGATACAAGGCTGGTTCAACATTCGTAAAACCATAAATGCAATTAAATACATCAACAGATGTCAAAACAAAAACCACATGATTATATCATTAGATGCAGAAAAAGCTTTTGATAAAATCCAGCACCCCTTCTTGATAAAAACCCTCGAGCATCTAGGCATACAGGGAACATACCTCAAAATAGTAAAAGTCATCTATGAGAAACCCACAGCCAGCATACTCCTAAATGGACAAAAATTGGAACCATTTCCCCTGAAAACTGGAACAAGACAAGGATGCCCACTCTCACCCCTCCTGTCCAATATAGTATTGGAAGTCCTGGCTAGAGCAATCAGGGAAGAGAAGGCAATCAGGGGTATCCAAAGAGGAAAAGAGGAAGTCAAGTTATCTCTCTTTGCAGATGACATGATTGTGTACCTTGAAAAACCAGAGAATCTGTCAAAGACCTCCTTACACTGATAAAGGACTTTGGCAAAGTCTCAGGATATAAAATAAATGTGCAAAAGACAATTGCATTTCTTTACACCAATAATAAACAAACAGAAACCCAAATAAAAACCACAATTGCATTCACAATAGCCACCAAAAAAATGAAATACCTTGGCATCTTCCTAACCAGAAACGTGAAAGACCTTTACAATGAAAACTACAAAACACTGCTCAAAGAAATCAAAGATGACACAAACAAGTAGAAAAATATCCCATGCTCATGGATTGGAAGAATCAACATTGTGAAAATGTCCATCCTACCTAAGGCAATCTACAGATTTAATGCAATACCCATCAAATTACCAGCAACATTCTTCTCAGACCTAGAAAAAACAACACAGGAATTCATATGGAAACACAAACGACCAAGAATAGCCAGAACAATCCTTAGCCAAAAAAAACCAAAGCAGGTGTTATCACATTACCAGACTTCAAACTTTACTATAAAGCTACAATAATCAAAGCAGCTTAGTATTGGTACAGGGACAGGCATATAGACCAATGGAATAGAATTTTTCAACCAACTCATCTTCGACAAAGCCTCCACCACCTACCACTGGGGAGAGAAGAACCTATTCAGTAAATGGTGCTGGGAAAACTGACTGACCACATGCAGAAGATTGAAACAGGATCCCTATCTATCCCCATACACAAAAATTAACTCTAAATGGATCAGAGACCTAAATGTAAAACCTCAAATCATAAGAATCTTAGAAAGTGAAGGAAATACCCTCATGAAAATTGGAACTGCCATCCAATTCCTGAACAAAACCCGAAACCCACAGACCATAAGAGATAAGATAGACAAGTGGGACCTCATTAAACTGAAAAGCTTCTGCAAAGCCAAAGAAACCATCAAGATAGCAGGGAGACAGCCTACAGACTGGGAAAAAGTATTTGCCAACTCCAGGTCTGACAAAGGCTTAACATCTTGGATCTACAAGGAACTCAAATGTACTGAAAAGAAAAAAACAAACAACCCCATTATAAAATGGGCAAAAGATATGAACAGACACTTCTCAAAGGAAGATATTCGAGCAACCAACAGATACATGAAGATATGTTCAACCTCACTAATCATCAGGGAGATGCAAATCAAAACCACACTGAGATACCACCTAACTCCAGTCAGAATGGCAATTATCAATAAATCAAAAAATAACAGTTGCTGCAGAGGGTGTGGCGAAAAGGGAACACTTCTACACTGTTGGTGGAGTGCAAACTAGTGCAACCTCTGTGGAAAACAGTATGGCGATTCCTAAAAGCTCTAAATATTGACCTCCCATATGACTCCGCAATCCCCCTACTGGGAATATACTCTAAAGAACTCAAATCGCTGGGCTCGGTGGCTCAGCCTATAATCCCGTGCCTTTGGGAGGCTGAGGTGAGTGGATTGCCTGAGCCGTGGGTTCGAGACCTGCCTGGGCAGCGCGACCTCATCTCTACAATAAATCAAAAAATCAGCCGGGCGTGGTAGCACATGCCTGTAATTCCAGCTACTTGGAAGACTGAGGCAGAAGGATCGCCGGAGACCAGCAGGTCGAGGCTGCGGTGGCCAGGAGTAGCCACTGCACTCCAGTCTGGGCAACAGAGTGAGACTCCAACTCAAAAAAAAAAAATAACTCAAATCACTCTATAAAAAAGATATCTGCACACGTATGTTTATCGCAGCATTGTTCACAATGGCAAGAACCTGGAAGAAACCATGCTGTCCATCAAAAGAAGACTGGATTAAAAAATGTGGTACATATACATTATGGAATACTACGCAGCCAGAAAAAAGAACAAAATCATGAGTTTCACAGCAACCTGGATGGAACTAGAGTCTATAATACTGAATGACCTCTCACAGAAACAAAGATCTGAGTATCACATGTTCTCACTCATATAGTGGACCTTGAACATCCAACGTAATACTATAAGAAAATGACTGACAGTGGTGGGAAACTATGGGGGGGAAGGGAAAGGGGATGGGATTAACAGTAGTAAATATCTGTCTGGGGACGGGGAGACACCTGTTATCAAAAAGGGTGCCTGAATGAAGCATATTTGTATACCTAACCCTTAACTATACCCCACAATATCATAATAAAAAATATTGACTATATAAAAAAAAACAACTTCCACCTCTCAACATGCTTATGTTGGAGGTTAAGTTTCTAACACATAAACTCTGGGGAAAGCATTCAACCATAACATCTCTTCTAGGCTGTACTTCCTGGAATCCTTATTCCAGATCTTAAGTGACCGACTCTTCAACATTTGGGTTTCAGCTCAGAAGTCACTTTTATTTTATTTTATTTATTTATTTATTCATTTATTTATTTTTTAAATATGGAATGCTTCACAAATTTGTGTGTCATTCTTGTGCAGGAAGTATACTAATCTCTGTATCAGTCCAATTTTAGTATATATGCTACTGGTAGTATACCTCGGAATAATTTTTTTATTTTTAAAACCTTCTACAAAGCACCAAGTTTGCCTGCAAAGGCCACCTAAATATCAAAAACGTAACATTTACATTAATATAAAATAGTCTCAACATTTTTTTTAAGAGTCTTTCCCTTGCCATGGATGTTAAGCATTTTCACACCGTGCCCGGTACTTGGAACTTAAAAACAATCATTCAAAAGAAAAAAAGAGTCTTTCACCCTGACCTATCTATCTAATATTGCTCTATCTAAAATTGATAGAGGTTTCCTATTAACATTGACTATCTTCGTCTTTCTCTCATAGTCTTTATCTTCATTTAATTTCCCCTGTTGATATCTAAAGTTAGGTCATTTAATTAGATTTTTTAAACTTTTGCATTTACTTTTACTTTATACTAGAACATAAAGTAGATGCTCAATACAAATGTGTTAAACTTCATTAATCGTGATCAAAATTCTTTCAACTCAATGACTAACAGTGGTCTTTGGGACTGATCCAAACTCTGACAAGAAGTAACATATATATGGCTTTATTTTTTTGAAAGGAAAAAATTTGTCTAATAACAACAGTTACTATGATGATAGCTAAAATTTTTGAGCCCTTACCAAGTGCCAGACATTATAATAAGTATTGTATTATATGAGCAAATCCCATTTCATTCTCACAAGAACCCTATTCCTTTTATTACCCTCACCTTATAAATTTTAAAAAAAAAGGTGCAGAAGCAGGATCTCAGTCTATGTTGCATGAATCCAAAGTCCATGTGCTTAATCAGTATTCTTCCTCCTCACTAGTGGCTGTTGAATCAACTTCTTCTCCTAAGATTTCCTAGGCAATACAGATAATGAATATATGTTATAATCGTGTAAAGGTTCAGAAATACAATAGGATTATGTAAAAGTGTCACAAGTCCTGCTGGCCACCGTGGGGAGTTTCTTAATCTAACAAGGCAGATGACTAATGTGTTAGCACCTCCAGTTTCAGATACCAATCAACCACATTCACAGATACCATGTTGCCAATTTGTTTATTTCCAGTGATTAGATATCTGTCAAGCATATTTGATAAGGTATTTGAGAATCAAGTCACTTTCTGAAGGCAAATCCACATGGGAAGCAAGAATTATGAGCAAACATCTACTTGTTAAGGATGGAATAAAAGCAGAAAGATGAGTATGAAGATGCTAATGGCTGATGCTTCTGTTACTGGGCTTACAGGATCTGTGCCGTGGTCCTCAGTTCTTGGTTTCTTATGTCTTTTATTACAAAGATTGAAAACACGACACAAATAATTGTAAGTGAAAGTGACACTTTCATTGTTGTTGTTGTTTGGGGAGGAGGTGAGTCGGAATTTCACTCTGTCATCCAGGCTGGAGTGCAGTAGCACACTCACAGCCACCATAGCCTCAACCTGCTGGGCTCAGGCGATCCTTCTGCCTCGCCGTCCAAGTAGCTGGAACTACAAGTGAGCACTACCACACCTGGCTAATTTTATTGTTGTTGTTGTTGTTGTAGAGACATGGTCTCGCCATTTTGCCCAGGCTGGTCTCGAACCCTTGAGCGCAGGCAATCCTTTCACCTCTGCCTCCCAAAAGTATACCACCTGCAGTAACAAAGACAGAGTAGGCTGTCTGAGAAAAGACTCAGATCAATTGTGGGCTTCTGTTGTGTGGGTTTCCTATAACTTTTTCCCTGGTTCTCCTCCTGTCAACCTGCTTTTTTTGTAATTTAAGGGACACATCTTGCATTATATAACCCTTTTTGGGAGTGTGCATGTGGGTTTCCCATGAGTTCCTAAGGGAAACCCACGGATTTGGGGTGTTAAAACCACAATGTGGATCAATGTTTATGATATGGCAATAACCCAAAAGTCACACGTATAAAAGACAGTCTTAGGCTTCCAATGTGCATGGGTGCAGGTCTGAAAAGTCCCTGGTGGGTAATGTTAGACAGGATACTGTGACCGGAAGATGAAGGGACTTTCTTTGTAGAATGAAGAACTCGGAGTGGGAACTAGCTGGGTGTGGTTGGATGCAAGGTACTCTCAGAGATGGGCCCCTCCTGCTCCTGTCTGTTACCTAACACTCTCAGCTCTATCTGGCGAGAAATGGGAGGAAAAGGAAGGGGTTTGTAGATGAAAGCCTCTCTTGCAGAATGAAGGGACTTAGATGGACTTTGCCTCTCTTCAACTTCATTCTAATAAGTATTTTCTTTCTTTGCCTGTGTCAGAACATACAGTCAATTCATCATTATGTCACAGCCAAGAAGTCATTTTATTTCTAAGGTGACTTTGTACTTTTCCACACTGATCTAAGTCAGTTTTATAGCTTCATTCTCAGAGAACAATCTTGCCTGCTTCAGATTTGTGTGGGGCACTTTGTGGCCCCTATATTTTGTCTATAAAAAAGTATTTGTTGGTTTAAAATGGGAGGGGGAAGCAGTGGAAAGCCCTCCACTGGTGATCCTGGTCCCTTCTAACTCTCAACTCCAAGTCTTAACCAAGCAAGGGAAAAATAATGTCTCCCTTTCCCCCTTTTCTCTTCAGAAGTTTAAATCTGACACTAGCAATAAGGCACCCTGCACTTATCATTCTGTCTTAATTCATCACTTAAAACAGTTGATCCTACAACCTTTCCTTCTTGTATCATAATGAAGAGAAAAATTGATAGGCAGTTAAGGCAAAGGTTTCGCCGACTACTATTTGCTTTTACAGCAGGGTTGCCTGTGAGCATGTTTCTTCCTATAGTGACTCTCTCTAACTCATCACACAAATTAAAAGCTGTAGGGAACCTGGCAAAAACATCTCAAGCAAGGTTCTGATTTTCAGGATGTCTCAGAGCCATGACTTTGGGAGACCCTCAGGGTAAGCGTCCTCTGTCACATTTCTGATCAGAGAGCATGTTCTTAAGATTGGCAATATACGAAGAAACAAAATTCTGGAAAAGAGGTTACCCTCTGAGAATTGAACTACTTAAAATACACAGTATGATGGTGATTAACCATCTGTGAGCATAAAGCAAGAGACAGCTTGTAAATGTGTCACTGAAGAATTTGCAGACACCCAAATCTCCAATAAAGATGATGGGAATAATCTCAGAGAGATGAGTCTGGAACTTGATGGCAATTTCAAAAGCGGGAAACTAATCAGTTGCAATGTACTCTAAGGAAAGCTTGGGGAAGGGGTGAGACTGCCACTCCAGAGGGCATTCAACACCGGCTCCCTGGAGATACTGCAATCCTGAGCCAAAAGGAGGAGACCCCAGGAAAAACACCCTGCATCTTCCTAAAGCATTGAATCTACCTAGAGATCTTGGGGAAATTATATTAAGACAAATATTAATATTCAAGAGAGCAGATAACTAGAGGGAAACTGTTGTAAACATTGAAGTTTACAATGGACAAGAGAAGAATATTTTTTGTACTGCTTTTTTGAAGTTCATTCTATAGAGAAAAATATCTTACTTAAAATGTTTGCTTGCTTCCTTGTTAGTTTGATTGTTTAGGGCTGCCATGAGTATGTTCATTCTCATTCTCTCTCTTTCTCTCCTACTCTCCCTCTCTCCCTCTCTCCCTCCCACCCCCACCCCTTCTCCCAATTGCTGATAAGTATTTTCTTTCTTTGCTTGTGTCAAAACCTGTAGTCAATTCATCACTGACTTGTCAGGTTCAGAGAAAGAGCTCTTTGCTGGCCCTAGGCATCCAAGCCAAGTCTTTGCCTAAAATGTCAATATGATGTATCAGTCAGAATCCAATCATGAGACAGAAACCACAATGGTCATTTGAACAAAAGAATTTAATATAAAGTAGCAGAGAGTTGCTGACTGAGAGAAGTCATCATGCAGGCCAAATCCAGCCTTGTCCCTTCATTTATATGTTGTTCGTGGCTGTTTTCATACTACAGTTGAATAACTATGACATTGTGGCCTGCAAAGCCTAAAATATTTACTCTCTGAGTCTTTATAGAAAGTTTTTGATCCTTGCGCTAAAGAATACAGAAATTATAGATGATATCAGAAACAACTACTTCCTCCCACAGCACCCAAAGAAGACCAACCTGGTAAAGAAGCCCCCTTTCCCACACCAGACTGATACTCAGACCTCGCCAAAGAAGATGTGACTAAGGTCTCTGGATGGTGGGGAAATTCACTGAATTGCTGTAGGCAGGAGAGGTTAGTTGGAAACTGTCAGCTGGGATGTGACTAGACTCAAAATGAAGCTTCCCAGTGGAGGGCCACTGGGATTCACTGGGAATCTGTCACTTTGGTAGCTGGAAAATTCACTGAAAGTTTTGTGTCACTGGATTATCCACACACTGTTGGCTGCCTGGCACCACAGGTACCAGAGATTAAAAATACAGAACTTTTCAAAGTACCAGAAAGAGATGTTCCTTCTTCCCACAGTGTCCATCCAAAGCCTTCCATTGGCAAAGTCTATTATCAAGCCATCTCGTAAATGAGAAATGTTTCCGGGGCACAGATTGAGTATTCCAAACCAGAGCAAAGAAGTAAGAGTTTGAAACTAAGAAGCAACAAGTTGCAAACCAATACATATGAAATATGTTAAAGAAACTGTAATTTCATAGCTTCTGTGAATTATTTTTACTGAAAAGGAAAAAAGATCGAAAATTCATAAAAATGACTTCTGTTAAAACATATATAACTCCTCTCCCTCCTAAAATCCATTAAAATGGCAGTAAGAGAATTATTTAAAGCAAGCATGTCAACCTTTTGGCTTTCCTGGGCCACACTGAGTAAAGAGGAATTGTCTTGGATCACACTAAATTATGTAATATAGTGAATGTATATACATAAGAAGACATCTTTTACTTTTTATTATGAAGTTCAGGAAAATGACAACAATGTAAAACTATTGGGAAATTTGACCCTGTTTTTGTAAAACTAATCTATCAGTGTCTGGTTTGGTGGAAGTGATTGCAATTCTTAGTGAGTTCTCAAGGCGCTCCTCAGAAATGTTTGTTCGAATTTTGCCCTTCGTGTGCTTCATCATTGAAAACAGCTGCTCACAAATGTATATGCTGGCAAAAAGAGATGTCATGAATAAAGTGCGATTATGAACTTCAAAAATGGAACTTCACGTGGGGCCACGAAGAAAATAAATGCTAAAAAACACAAATGTTAAAAGATTTTATGGGACTGCATAACCGACTACTCTGGGCAGCATGCAGCCCATGGGCCATAGGTTAGACATGATGGTTAGACGTGTAAAACCCTAATAAATAAAGACAACAGGAGGAAAACACATGCATTTTTAAAATTCAACAAATTGCAAGAAGATAGAAAGCAAATGTAGTGACAGAGTGGTGGTAACTATACCCTACCATTCCTGCAGGGGAGATGTGAGTCAGTTCACCCCTTTCAAAGGTATAGAATGTTGAGGCAGTGGATTTTGTAAAAGCCAGGGGTAAGGAACAGAACTGAAAATACTGTGTATTCATTTGGTAGGACCACCATTTAAAGAACCACAGACAGGGGGAGGAAGGGGAAGGGAGGTGAGATTAATGGTAGTCAATATCTGTCTGGGGACAGGGAGACACCCCTTATCAACAAGGGTGCCCGAATGATGTATATTCGTATAGCTAACCCTTAACTGTACCCCACAATTTTAAAATTAAAAATATGTTAAAAATAAAGAAAGAAAGAACCACAGACTAGGTGACAACAATGAAATTTTCTCCTAACTCTGGGGGCCAGAAATCTAAGATCAATGTGTCACCAGAATTGATTTCTTCAGAAGTTCCTCTTCTTGGCTTCAGAAGTTCCTTTCCTTGGCCATCTTCTCTTCATGTCATCACAATTTTTTCTTTATAACTGTCTGTGTCCAAATTCTCTCTTATTGTAGAGACACCAATCACAATACAGTTGGACACACCCTAATGACCTCATTTTAACTTAATTGCCTTTTTAAAGACCTTATCTTTACACACACTCACATTCCAGGGTCCTTCAACATACGAGGTCCAATAATTAGGTTCACAAACCATTCTAGAAGTGCTACATAACTCATTGCTGAATATCACTATAGTCACCCTTAGGAAGCTATGCGCCAATGCCAGCACCTAGTTCACCCATCAAAGCAATCAAATAATATTTTGGGACTCTTTCTGGAATGACCCAACAGAACTGTCATCATTATTTGCTGAGGTATGACAATCAAGTTCATGAACTTGCCACGTGCCCTTGCCTCGGCAGCATTGTACAAATAACTGTATTGGAGCACCCTCCTTATTCACCTGGTCTGGCCCCCAAATGATTTTTTCTTTATCCGAAGATACAGGAAATATTGAAAGAAAGACATTTTGATGACGTTCAGGACATCAAGGGTAATACAATGACAGCTGTGATTAACATTCCAAAAAAAGAGTTCCAAAGTTGCTTTGACAGGTAAACATGGCTCTGGTGTCAGGGCATAGTTTCCCAAGGGGAGTACTTCAAAGGTGACTGTAGTGATATTCTGCAATAAGGTATGTAGCACTTTTTCTAGGATGAGTTGACTGACTTAGTTACAGACGTTATATGAGTTTTGAGGGGACACAATTCAGGCCATGACACACAAGAAGCAGTTGAAAGTTTCTGTGATGTGGTTGGTTCCCTCTTTAACTTCACAAATCTAACTACCTACCTATATGAGTGCACGCACGCGTGTACACACACACACACACACACACACACACACACACACACACACACAGGAGACCAGTGCTTTATTCTCAGAAGAAGACAAGTGGAGAAAGCTCAGGAGATTAATCAAAATCTAGGCAAAAGGGAGGTTGGAAGTTGAAAACGAAGTTTAGGTGAAATTTCTACTTCTAGAAATAGGCTTTCCAGTCAGGAGATCAGGGAAGTCTTCTTCTAAAAAAAAAAAAAAGAAAAAAAACCAAAAAGCCCCAGATAAAAGGCTACCAGAAACAGTAATCAGATATGGAGATACCTGTCAATGTCAGTACCTAGAATATTGCCTATTAATATGTCCCATTCACACTTTTGGTGCTTCTAATTTGCTTTTAATTATCACTATTACATGTGAATGGACAGCTAGGCATTTGAGAAAGGCCTTTAATGTGAGAAGAACCAAAACACAGCAAAAGCACCATATTTGGGAAAGCCCAAAATAAAGCAACTGAAAAAAAGAACAGGAAGAAAGTAAAATTATGAGCTATAGTGAACAATTTAGAATGAATAAAATTGGAAAAATAAAAAAAGACATTGTGGACATATTTTTAAGAAAGGAAAGAATGCTGTGTAGAGTGCAGTGCTCTGTAGAAAAGAGAAAAAGCAATAGAAAAAAAAATAGCAGCCAGGCTCGGTGGCTCAGCCTGTAATCCCGCGCCTTTGGGAGGCTGAGGTGAGCGGACTGCCTGAGCTTGTGGGTTCGAGACCCGCCTGGGCAACGAGACCTCATCTCTACAATAAATCAAAAAATCAGCCGGGCGTGGTAGCGCGTGCCTGTAATTCCGGCTACTTGGAAGGCTGAGGCGGAAGGATCACCGGAGCCGAGCAGGTGAGGCTGCGGTGGCCAGGAACGGCCACTGCACTTCAATCTGGGCGACAGAGTGAGACTCCGACTCAAAAAAAAAAAAAAATCAGGAAAATTGTCAGTCAAAATTAAAAATATACAACAAAGTGTGGTAGACAAAAATGAATAAATATTTCAGAAAGTAGAGCAAATAAAACAAAAATATGGAACTAGGATGAAATAAATATTTTAAAAACTTAGAGTGTTGATCTAGAAAGTCCAACAATAGACAAGTGTAAAAGAAAAATATAAAGGAAGTAAGTTTCAAATTTATAACAGAGTATTTTCCCAAACCAAAAGATATCTCCAGAGTAAAAGAACAATTCTAGCACAGTGAATGATTAAAAGAAAACACAGGGGGCCTTATTATGAAATTTCAGTAGAAAATGAAATCTAAAAATTTAAAGTTTCCTTTGGGATGGGAGGAAAAGTCATTGAGAAAGGATATGGAATGTGATGATATCAAACTTCTCAATAACAAATTTAGAGATTGAAAGTGTCCTTGGAAGGCACTGGGTACACTAATGGGGGAGGAAGGGGTTAGGGTTCAGAAACGACCTACAGAGCACAATGTTCACCATCTGAGGAATGGACCACCTGAGGCCCAATCTCCACCACGACACAGTATGTCCAGGTAATGAATATGCATGTGTACCCTCTGAATCTAAAATTTTTTTAAAAATAATTTTTAAAGCAATAGAGACCAGGCATGGTGGCTCACACTAGTAATGAATGTCAATCTCAGAATGTCAATCCCAGCACTTTGGGAGGCTGAGTTGGGAGGATCATTTGCCAGGAATTCAAGTCCACATATATTCAAGGCCAGGAGTTCAAGTCCATATGTTGCCTGAGCAACATAGTGACACTTCATTATACACTTTGATATAAAATACAAAAAAACTTAGTGAAGTGTGGTGGTTCACACCTGTAGTCTGAACTACTCTGGGGGCTGAGGTGGAAGAATCACCTGAGCCCAGGAAATCAAGGCTGTGGTGAGCCATGATTTTTCCACTGCACCCCAGCCTGGGTGATAGAGTGAGACCGACCCTGACTCAAAAAAAAAAAAAAAGGATAAATGACTTAAAAATTCTGAAGCAAAGTGATTTGCGGCCCAGTATCCTATACTCAGCCAAATTATCAAAGACAAAGGTAGATTAAAACCATTTTCCAAAAAGTAAGATTTCAAATAAATAATTAGGAAATTGTTCTCTAGGAAATTGTTCTCTAACAAAGAGAGAGAATAAACCAAGAAAGGTTTTCCCAGAGAACAGTGGATCCAACACAAGGATACAAAAAGAAAGTCCACAGATGGGAGGACAGTTTTCTAAACCGAGGGAGCAACTGTCCAAAGGGAAGCATAAGAAGGAAGAGAAGACCCCACGAACAAGTAATGTGTGTATAGAATATTTTATTTATTTGGCCCTTTAGGAAAAATGGTATTGATGAATATATAAGAAATATAATGGAGCATGAAAGAAAATTAATATTAGCATGCAAAAAGGTAAGCAAATGTAAAAAATGAGGAAAATATTAATTCTAGAAAAAACCAAAATGATATGCAAAAAAGAAGATAATCATGATATAGTTCTTGGCTAGGTTTTTTTTTTTTTTTTAGCCTTAATGATATCAATCCTGCTGATTGGACCAAAAATTTTTATTTAGTTTTAATAAGAGCATTGGAAGAGAAGGTAGGTGGGGTGGAGGTGAGAGAAGAATGAGAGAGCGAAATTCTCATCTGCCATAACAGAATGTCAATACATAATGTTTAAAATCGATAAATCAAGGCATGGCAATGCAGGTGTTTTCTTTAGAAATACAGAGGTAGACACAAGGGGGCTGGAGTTAGAAGAGTTAAAAGCAATTACCAGTGGGGAGTTGAACTGGAGGGTAGGGAATGCTAAGTGGATGTTTGTTTTTCATTATTAGTTATTTAATATTTGAGTTTTGCACTAGTGCATGCATTACTTTATTAAAAATTGAACTTAAGAAGCAAAGAATCGGACCTGGAGGAGATTGGAGCAAGGGGTGACAGGCTGCTACCTGGAACTGAAGCACCTTTGGGACCTTACAAATATCAGAGCAAGTAGCAGACTTCCAGAAGCTCTGTGGAAAGGGGGCTTATGTTCTTTTGACTATATATTAAAGGGAAAAAACAGGCTCTGAAGACGAAAGATTCGAGAATGTCCAGGTTCAAGCAGAACCCAAAAGTCATGAACTTGAATCAATCCTGGAGTTCTTTAAGGCTTAATCTTTGCAGATCAATAATCAAAAGTAGCTCAAAATTCACTCATAAGCAGGCCCTGATCACTGGTCATGTGAGCAAAGGGATGGGATCCACAGATGCTGGACACTGCTAGGTAAGGGAACAAGGGAGGAGGGATAGGGTGCACATGGAAACACACTGGGTACCAGGTCCACTATCAGAGGGAGAGAGGGCCCATAGAAGCCCAAACTTCATCTGCATGCAACTTACTTATGCAGTAAATCCTCACTTGAACCCCTAAAATTAAAATTGAAAAAGAAGTAAACTTCCCCAATGCTTTAAAAGTAACTCCACTCAAAGAGTACAAAAGAAAATTCAACTCATGTTTCAAGCCCTTCCCCCATCTTCCCCTCCTCTTGTTCTTCACCATGGCTCACAAAAGTCAAAACCAGCTCCCTGAACCACCCACCTGACCCTTGTTCCACTGCTTCCTTCCCTTTTCTCCACTTCTATGCCCCTTTCCACATAGCCCTTCAATTTTACATTCACTAAGTGGGGTGCTTAGTTGCAGGATCGGGGAAAAGCAGAAACTATAACACGAGAATAAATCCTGTTCTTATTCCTGCACATAGAATTTTCTGGATTAAAATCAGGATTGATCTTTTTTAAGCTGGACAATAGAATATTATGCAACCATAAAAAAGGACAAATATATGGACTCTGCAGCAAATTGGATGGATTTGGAGTCGATCATACTCAGTGACTTATCACAGAAACAAAGAACAGAGTTCCATATATTCTCACTCATAAACGGACTTTGAACAATTATAATGCTATAAGAAAGCGATTGGCAGTAGTGGGAAACTGTCAGGGAAGGGGAGCTGGGACTGACAGCTGAGGGAAACAGCCAGGGGAGGGAGGGCCATACCTTATCAACAAGGGTACCTGCATGATCAATGTTTATATACCTAACCCTGAAATGTACCCCACATCTTTATAATAAAAATTTTTTTTAATAATTCAGGATTGAATCACCAGGTTGTCCTTTCCTTATCTTATTCCTCCAGAAAGTGCAGCAGTGTGCTTTCACTCCTGGGGTGAGTTTATGGAGTTCTGAGAAGAGAAAATGTTGGCTATGCCCATGGGTGAGAGACCCAAACTCAGATTCAAAAAGTCAATGGAACATAAGCTCCTTGGGGGCAGGGGTTTTTGTCTGTTTTCTTCACTGCTGTATCCCCAGTTCCTGCAACAGAACTTGACCTGATGTAGGTACTCAATATGTATTGCAAACTTGAACTTCCGGCAGCTAGCATCCTAGTTGGTGTCTTATACCAGCCTTTCCTAGTATCGCCAAACACACTCAAGTTTCTTGAAGGTGGTGTTTCTCTTATAAAGTAAGAAATAGAGCACCAGGGTCTGCCTCAGGCTCACAAGCTGGTGGACACTGACATCAGGCCATACTCTAGCACATTGTAACAAAATCTGGTTTCTGAGCCTACACTGCTGGGTGTCTGACCTCAAACAGGATGAATTCACCCAGGAAGTGTCATTCAAGAGGCCCCTTGTAGCCTGCCAGCCTTGCCTGGTGATGCTCCAGTTTACTGTGCCCTTCATTCAAACCTCCATCACAATGCAGTAGTCCCTTCTTATCTGCATTTTCATTTTCCATAGTTTCAATTACCTGCAGTCAACTGCAGTCCTAAAATTTTGGATGGAAGATTCCAGAAACAAACAATTCATAAGTTTTAGATTGCAAGACTCTCTAGGTAGTGTGATGAAACCTTGTGCCATCTTGCTCTGTGCAGCCCAGGACATGACTCATCCCATTGTCTATCCTGTCCCTGCCGTATACTACACATGTTCACTTCGTCACTTTGTAACCCTCTCTGTCATTGGATCGACTGTCAAGCTAAGACAGTGTTCAGGTCACTCTTACTTGGCTTTATAATATCCCCAAAGTGCAAGAGTAGTGATGCTGGCAATTTGGACATGCAAAAGAGAAGCTATAAAGTACTTCCATTAGGTGAAAAGGTGAAAGCTCCCAACTTAATAAGAAAAGAAAAAATAATCCTATACTGAGGCTGCTAAGATCTACAGGAAGAATGAATCTTCTATCAGTCAAATTGAGAAGGAAAAAGAACTTCAAGCTAGTTTTGTCGTCTCACCTCAAACTGCAAAAGTTACAGCCACAGTGCATAATATGTGCTTAATTAAGAAAGAAAAGGCATTACATTTGTGGGAGGAGGACAAAACCAGAAACATGTCGCCATTGGTGGCAGCCAGGTTAAGCACTATCCATGGTTTCAGGCATCCACTGAGGTCTTGAAACACATCCCCAAGGTTAACAGGGAAATATGGTACCTAAAGTAAATAGAACTAGAGTCCTGGGCTAGGATCCATGAGACCCGGAGCCGAAAACCAAATATAGGGTGTAGGATTTAATAGGTAGGACCTGGAGAAGTTAGAGGGAGATTACCAGGAGAACACACACAGCCTTCAAGTACAACCACGTGTCTCTGAGCAGCCCAAGATTCCAAGGGGGAACTTGGAGACGAAGATCACAGCAGGGCTCCAAGAATTCTGCTTCCTCTCTCCAGTGAGACTCAAGGAGATATGATCTTTAAGGGCACATCAAAATGACAGAGGGAATTTTAAAATGCATCTCTGCCAGGGACATAGATGGTACACAGGCATATTTTGAAACAAGCTATTTGATGTGAAGTTCCCTGGACCCTGACCCGAGATGACTCCACTTTGTTCCTCAGTGTGGAGAGGGCACCATGTCTCCTCAGGAAGGAAAACAGAGGGAAAAGAATGCCCCACTTTAACCTGGCCTCCTTTGTGATTGTAGTGCCTACTGTCATCCAAGTCATTTCAAAAATCTGAAAAGAAGTCTTATTTTTAAATTCATAATATTGACCAAAAAGACTTGCCTTTATTATGCTCATAAATCATTCACACGTCCTTCATAACAAAGAATTATTTTTAATTTTTATAATGCTTTTCCCCCTGCTTTCTTCCCAACACAAGAGGAAATGAGAATAATATTTTATGTTAATAGGAACAAAATGTTTAAAATGTATGCACTGTATAGAAATCTTATAAAATGTTTCAGTGGAAACTTTTTTTAAAACCAACAAAGGAAATGAAACACAAAAACCCACATTAAACAAACGCTGATGATTTTTACTTTAACGAGGAACCTGAGAAGAGGGAATTATAGATGGGTGGAGGGGAGCCCTTGAGAGGAGGGATCATGCTGGTAGCAGCCGTCTGAGAGCGGCACACACTTTCCCACCTGCCCTTTGGCCCAGATCCCAGTGATAAGCCCAGCCCTGCTCTCAGGTGCACCCTCTGCTGCTCAGCCCATCGGAGAGTCCAGGAAAGTCTGGGAGGAGTGGAAAGACCTGACTCCAACCTCCACTGATGGAGGCAGATACTGCAACACAGGAAAGCTTCTTCCTGTCCCAGGACAACACCATAACTCCCTTGGCCTAGATAAATGAGACAATTGCTCCAAAGAATCCCCGGAATAACCCTTTCATCCACTGAATTTTTAGTAGAAAAGAGGAGGAAGCCCAGTATCAGGGGCAGAACTGATGGAAAACAAGGACCTCTGGAAGGGGTCAGGTCATGTCTTTGGTACTGGCAGACTGGCCTGAGGTGGCTGCCAACACGTAAAGGCTTGTGCATTGCAGCAGGACTGTTTGCATTGCGGTGGAACAGCCGTCTGGGGCGACCAGACTTCCCAGCTTACACAAAGATTTATGAACTGTGTTTGCTGATCTCAGTACCCTTCTGAGGGAGTAACCACACTCACTGAGTCCTACAGCAAAGCTCACTGAGCTCTTGAACAGTGCAGAAGGGACCTTAATCCCCAAGACAGTGTGAGCTAGACAGCCACCTGTCTCTTGGCATGGATGCCGAGAAATGGGGAAGGGTCCTTTCCTACCTGCCATTAAATAAAATTTGTAGGAGACCAGTGATTTGGACTGGGCTCTTGCACTGGACCCAAAAGACCAAGCCAATATAAAGTTTAATCACAGTAGCTGAACTTTAGTTAATTGCAGGAGGCTCTGTATCCAATTAACCAATTAAACTGTAACTAATTGAATTGTCTCTGTACCTCAATTCCATTTTCTATAAACATTCTCAGATCATGTTGTTAGAGTTCTCTGAACCTGTTTTGGTTCTGAGAACTGCCCAACTTGTGAATCATTTTTGTTTCATTTTTGCTTTGTTTTTAATTGCTCAAATAAACTCCACTGAGCATAAACTACTGAAAGGATCATTTCTTAGTTCAACACCACCCACAACCAAAATACCACTCACCGGGTTACTGACATCTAAAATATCCAAATGATTTAAATGAGTCTCATCTCTTGCTAAAAAATGTTCAAGATACGTACAGCTTATTTAATAAATGAAACATAGTTTTTGGAAAGCATATTTTGAGAAATGAAGAAGAAAGAAGAGGGAGAAAACATATTTTGAGGATCCATTATAATCCAATTACTTTGCCTGAGTGCTTTGTATATTTATCTCACTTAATTCTCACAACAGCCCTTATAAATAGGTATTAGCTCCTGAATTGGTTGTTCTTTGTTTGCCAGCTTCCTTCATTCTCTCTGCATCCGTTTGCTGCCCTGTGGAATCCATCACTCAGTTGCTCGTTTCTAGTGGGATTAGCCAACGGGAGGCAGTGACACGAAATCACAAGGTAGGAGAAGACAGCAATCAAGAGAGTGATCAGGGTATTTCTTCACTAGTCCCTCTATATTTTCATTTCTGTCTGCAGCTATTTTTCATTACAAGCCCTTTAGTATTTGGCTCTTCGACTATTTCTTGCATTACTTTGATAGCAATTAAATTTAAGAAATTAAGAATCAGGCTGGGGGGAGAAGATGTGCAGAAAGAAGTGAGTGGGAGCTCAAGCATTCTCCTTGGAATCTGGAAACTACTGGAGCCTAATCAGAAGGCTTATGGGGACCGATGCTGCATCCCACATCACACACAAGCTCTTCAGCTCAGAACCACAGGCAGCCCAGGTTGGTGGCACTTGTCTTCCAGCTGTCTCCTAATTTAGGTAGGTTCCCTGCCTCCTTGCTCAGGGTGGCTTTAGGTTCTTTACTTCATTCAGAAATGATAAACCGGATGGAATCTCTAGGTCCAAAAGCACCCCTCCTCTGTTGCTCCCTGGAGAAGTCAATAGTTCCTTGGCAAATAGAAACAGAAACAAAGAACTGAGTACCACATGTTCTCATTCATAAGTGGACCCTGAACATTTAGCATAATACTACATGAAAGGGATTGTCAATAACTAGTCACTGTCAGGAGAAGGGGAGGCACATAACACTAATATGAGTACCTGATCCCAAAACAAGTGAAGTGAGGGCCAATGGGAGGCCTAAACTTCACCTGTATGATGACCACTTATGTACCTAACCCTGAATTGTATCCCACAACTTTAAAATTTTAAAAAAATTACAGCCTGTAATCCCGCGCCTTTGGGAGGCTGAGGAGAGTGGATTGCCTGAACCCATGGGTTCAAGACCCGCCTGGACAGCAAGACCTCACCTCTACAGTAAATCAAAAAAATCAGCCAGGCATAGTAGCGCATGCCTGTAGTTCCAGCTGGAAGGCTGAGGCAGAAGGATCGCCGGAGCCCAGCAGGTGGAGGCTGCGGTGGCCAGGAGTGGCCACTGCACTCCAGTCTGGGCGACAGAGTGAGACTCCAACTCAAAAAAAAAAAAATTAAAAATTAATAATCGAGTGCAGTGGCTCAAGCCTTTCCCACTTTGGGAGGCAGAGGCAAGAGGATTGTCTGAGCCCAAGGGTTCAAGACCAGCCTGGGCAACTTGGCGAGACCTCGTCTCTACAGTAAATTTAAAAAAAGCAAAAATTGCCAGGCATAGTGGCCTGTGTCTTTAGTTCTAGCTAATGTGAAGGCTGAGGTGGAAGGATTACCTGAGCCCAGCAGGTCGAAGCTGCAGTGGCCAAGAGGGTGCCACTGCACTCTAGTCTGGGCAACAGTGAGACTCCAACTCAAAAAAAAAAAAAAAAAGAAAAGAAAAAGAAAGCCTATGTCCAGCTCTGATACCTGGACTCTGTTCAGATCCATTATCCATCATGACCCTTGCTGGATATGAGTCCAGGGAAATGTAATGATGCTTGTCTCCATGCTTATCTCTTTGTTTATAACTGCAACAGCAAAAAGGCAAACAAAAACAAGGCAAAACAAAAAACAATCATAGCTTGGTTCACTAACAAAATTAAATGAATAAAATTTATAACACCAAACATGGAATTTTTACTGCCAATGTAGAGATGGTATAAAATAAACATAACCACATAAATAAAAAGGACATCAGTTGTTTTCACATCCTCAGGATTTTATCACCTAAAGTGTGTTATATTGAAACAGGGTAGTTAATAAATATGATTTTCCTTTTATTATACTCATTTTGTGTTGGATTTGAGGGACCTGCTATTTGAAGCATGATTTTCGATGTCCATAAATGAAGACCTTTGTTTTAACTATACAGCTCTTCTGACACTAGCAGAGTAGCTGTTAATCTGAAAAACTCGGTTTCTTTGAGAAAGCCATCAGAATTCTACTGTGCAAAAATCAATACTTGCAAATAGGAGCCCTGGCGTGTGGTGAACCAGCAAGATGTTCCTCACCAGCTGGGACTGCCCCATACCCCAACCCTCCAGTAGGCAGGATAGACCTGGGTAGGAAGTAAGATCCTATCCAGGAGAAAAGAAATACCAATAAATTCACAATTTTCCATAAAGAGTGGGACTTAAATCAGAATGGACTGCATATCTCATCACTCTGTCTGTAGGAAACTTAAGGATAAAGCCTACATATGTTGTGCTTTGCAAATAAACTTGATGTATCTTTTTCCTAAAGAGCAGTCTGATTAAGCATGCAGAGCAAAAGGCTGTGAAGTAAGCAAGAATGTGCACAATTCCATTGAGGAAGACATTTCTAAGAAAGCATTTACTTATGCTCAGAGATAATTAATGTGCCTGACAGTGACCAGGAGACACCACACAAGCCCAAAGGGCTTTCAGACTCAACCAAGGCCGTGTTGCTTCCGATAGAATTTTGCCAGTAGAATTTCTATCTTATGGCATCCCAAACCTCAATGAAATAATTCTCATACAGAGGGCATATTCCTACTTACATAGCAAACAGACTATTTTAATAATCTGTGAAAATAATTTGTGAGCTAGGCTCATGAAAACATATTTTCAGAATTTTTTAAGCAAAGTTATTAACACAGTCAAGTCAGATCGCTTCCTATGGGTATCAGTCAATTTTCCTTTGTGGCAAGTATAACATTGCCATCATCATCATTATCATCACTATTATAAGGAACATAAATAATAAAAAATAATGCTATCTAACAGTTTCCAAATACTCTGTGTCTGGCATTTTTATGTGAATTTTATGAGGATTATCTCAGTTAAGCATCACAGAATTCTAAAAAGGGGAGAGGGAATGCTTTTCAAATTCAATACTCAATACATATTTATTATGTTCTTAATGTGTTCCAGGCATTGATTTGAATTTACAGCTGTAAACAAGTCTGATCTGGACCCTGTTTTATCATGTGAAATATGCAATAAATACATAAACCCATAGGGAAACAGGATAATTTCAGGCAGTGAAAAATTCCATAAAGACAATAAAAGAAAGTTCTTTTTTTTTTTTTGAGTTGGAGTCTCACTCTGTCACCCAGACTGGAGTGCAGTGGCCGCTCCCGGCCACCGCAGCCTCGACCTGCTGGGCTCCGGCGATCCTTCCTCCTCAGCCCTCCAAGTAGCTGGAACTACAGGCGTGCGCTACCACGCCCGGCTAGTTTTTGATTTATTGTAGAGATGAGGTCTTGCCAAGTTGCCCAGGTGGGTCTCGAACCCGCGGGCTCAGGCAATCCACTCACCTCAGCCTCCCAAAGGCGTGGGATTACAGGTTGAGCCACCGAGCCCGGCAAAAGAAAGTTCTTTGAAAAACTATATTTGAGCAGAAGCTGAGGGATAAAAAGCCGTGGTCCATGTGAAGGTCCTGAGAAGATGGTCGCTCAGCCCCACCCAGTCTTACTAGTGATTTCATTTGGACATGACATCTCTCATTGCAGGGCCACACACACTCAGCGACAACACCAGCACACCATGGATTGGCTCCAAGCAAGGAACTTGGAGTGTGGTCCTGGGGGTTGTCAACCTAGGATTTCACCTTCCCCTCAGAATCTCTCCTGGACACGCAGGTCATGCTGAAGCCATGGGCAAAGTGTCTTCCACTTGCTGACCACGCACAGTGGACATTCTCACAAAACCTTCCCTAAGGCAGTTGTCCCTTCATTCTTCCCCCAAACTGGCTCAGACCAGATTGGGCATGCCTGGATCAATGCCCATAACCTGTGGTTACCTTTGTTCATTGTAATACTAAAAATTCTGCCCAGAGAGAGAAATTGCAGCTGTCTTGTGTCCATGCGACATATGCCTTCATGTGTTCTCACGCTGTGCCTGCACACTAGAAACCTATTCTTCCAGTGCTTCCAGGACTATGTAACATGCGACGTGATCTGTGTGTCTTTTACAGTCAGGAGCTGTTCTTTTCCTGACCAGTCAGCCACTCCTGGATTACCTTCCTTATCCATGAGTTCCTAAATAAAACCCATGGCTTCTCCATTGTCTCTGGTTCATTTCTTCGACCTCTCAGATAAGTGCCTTCCCTTTTAGGGTCTTTGGGGGTCCAGCACTACACTCTCACCCAACAAAGCTTTGGTGCTTTATCACAGTTCACACACGCATGTTTGTCTCTATACCTCCAAAGGAGTATGCTGCTCTTATCCAGTAGACCAGGGGTCCTCAAACTTTTAAAACAGGGGGCAGTTCACTGTTCCTCAGACCGTTGGAGGGGCGGACTATAGTTTAAAAAAAAAAGGCTCTCCTAACTTCAAAAAAAAAAAAAGGCTCTCCTAACTTCAAAAAAAAGCCCCCCCCCATCTGCAAAAAAAAAAAAAAATAGACCTCCTAACTTCAGGAAAAAAAGGTCCCCCTTAACTGCAAAAAAAAAAAAAAAAGGCCCTACTAACTGCAAAATTTAAAAAAGAAATTGACCTCCTACCTTCAAAAAAAATAAATCCTAACTTGTTCTTACCTCGGTCCTCAGGCAGCAGCAGGCTCTGCACAGGCAAGCTCATCACTTGTCCGATCACACCCGAGACTGAGAGGAGGAGTCGAGAGACAGAGAGAAGGAGGGGAGTCGGAGAGTGCGACGCACATTCCACACATGCGCACTGCGAGTTGGCTGCTAGGCAGGACAGGCAGCTGCGGCAAAAACACCCGGTTGGCCTGATAAATGTCCTCGGTGGGCGCATGTGGCCCACGGGCCGCAGTTTGAGGACCCCTGCAGTAGACTGAGGATATGCATATCACACTCACGCCCTTCCTCACTGGTGAAACATGAACAATCCATCTCTAACCTCCTGTTTTTGATAAGAACTACATTTTCTTTCCAGTCTCTAGCAGTTTTGTTCTAAACCATGCAAGTCATAGCTTCTGTGTGTTATCAGAACCAGTTGTTTGACTCTTTCAACTATTCTGAATAGACTGGGTAGATGCATAAAGGTAGTTCTGACGAATACACAACACACACACACAATCAGAGTTAGCACTAAAACTAAACAAATCTGGCACCGTATTCATCAGTTTCATAGATACCAGAAATACCCACATGATTTTTGTTCAGCATGATATATGCTTTCAAGAGGGATGCTTTAAATTTTCCATTTTGTGCCAAGGTAAGTTTTATGCTTCTGTAATGTACAACATATGGATCTTATGACATTATACATTATTTGCATCCCAATAAAACAGCTCATTAATCAAATAGCCTATTGTAACTTCCAGCTGCAGAAACCACAAAACACACCCAAGAAGGAGAGTAATTTTTCTCTCAGAATGTGTCCTTTCAAAATATTTGTCTGTTCATGTTAAACGATGGTCAAATGTTAGTGGACTTGAAAAGGGATGATGGTAAAGACATAGCCAGCCCTGAAACACACACACTGAATTTCTTTTCCTGACTTTGGAACACATGTTTTGCTTTCCTCCAGTTGATTTTGAATGTTGCTTTCGTATGAGGTCAAAACAAGTTATTTTTGCAGCAATCAGCATTTAGCTATAATAATCTACAGCCAAATTAGGGGCAAGTCCATTGCTGAAGAGTTCATTAAAGAAGTAAATGGGAATCTTACACCCATGTCAACTATTGCAAACTCACAAAACCTAAAGAAATATGCAAACAGAACTACGCACCTTGTTCTACTGGTTCTTTCACATCAGTTCAGGACACATGTGTCAGCCAAGGTCTTAATGGCCAGCAACAAAAGCTAACTCTGGCTAATTTAATCAAAGGGAAGATGTTGGTGAAGGGTCCCTGCTAACAACATCAGGGAGGAGCTGGAGGATCAGACTTAGGAAAGAGGAGGGGAAAGGGACCTCCAAAGGGGCCTGAGACTGGAAGCAAAAAACATAGGACAGCCCTGTGACATAATAAAAACGTATACATGGTTTTGATCTCAGCTTCCTAGCACAGAGTTACTAAACTCTTGATATTTCCTGAGTAATAGAAGTGTCTTTGTTATTTAGGAACACCTCTGATTCTATGCTAGTGAGGTGGCTCAGACTGGGGCTCCCAGACAACTTCAGGATGGAGCAAACACAGGATTGGAGGTGGGACCCCTCAGTCCCACCCCTTGGCGCTCAGGGAGGAGAAAGGGCCTGGACTCTTGAACAAGAGGCTTGGAGAGCTTTCAAGTGGGTGCCAGGAAGTTGATGCACCCCAACTTTGTGAAGAAAAAAGGCTCCTGTGCTTAGTGTCCATTCAGACCACACTATACATACCTCTTCATCTGGTATCCTTCATAATAAAATATGATAGTGAAGCACAGCATTTTCCTAAGTTCTGTAAGTCATTCTAGCAAATATAATGTGTATATAATATATCTGTATATAGATAGAATAGCTATGAGACGTATATATTTTGCATATTTATATGTTAAGGAATTAGTTTACATGATTGGCAAGTCTACAATTCCTTACAGGTCAGCAGGCTAGAAACTCTCAGGTGGAACCTGATGCTGCCACCCAGAGGTGAAGTTTCTTCCCTTGGGAAAACTCAGTTTTGTTCTTAAGTCCTTTCAACTGATTGGATGAACCCACTCAGAGTATTGAAAATAATCTTCTTTATTTAAAGTCAACTGATTGTAGATGTTAACATCCTCAAGAAAATACCTTTGCAGTAACCATTAAGTTAGTGTTTGAGTGAATAATATAATAATAGACAAGTTGACCTAAAATTAATCATTACAGCCCACACCTCATCAACTTAGCACCCATTCACATTTCCATAAACTGTACTCAATCTCCAGATGAATACAAAAATAAAATAATAGTTTCACTTCACTGAATACAACTGTCATTTGTGCAACCAGAAAGGCATTAACTGTTTCCCCAGAAAACGATGCAAAGTCCTTGGGTGTTGTTCATACTCCTCCTTGATATCTTGTAACTTAGATACTGTGATATAAACTTAACCAGTATTAAGTTTCCTATACTATATTATAACATATATCTTATGCTAAACAATAGGGGGGTAAGAGAGGGAAAAAACAAAAATATTTTCTATACAAGGAGGAGCCCACAAAAAAATGGAATTATTTTTTGGAGGGTAAGTCCCTTGTAGTACAAGCTTCTCCCACTTGATATGTGTTCTAGGACCCCATCAGCATCAGTGTACCAGCTAGCATTGTTGTGAGAGGCTGCATTCAGCTTCAGTGAATTTTTTGGACATTCTTACAACATGTTTGCCCAGCTCATTGTGGGTGATTTACTAGTGCGCTTGCCTACACCACACTGAGTGTTCAGCAGTTTTTGACCAAAAATGGCATGACTCCTGTGCCCCATCCTCCCTATTCACCCAATTTCTCCACTGGGGGCTTTTGTTGTTGTTGCTGTTTTCTGGAGGAAAAAACCCTCACAGGGGAACACTTTGCCCATGTGGAAGAGATGACACAAAAAATGGCAGAAGCACTAAAAGGCATCAACATGATGAGCTCAAAAACTGTTTTGATCAGTGGAAAAAAGTATCTCGATGAAGCTGAGTGTACTTTGAAGATGACTGAAGTTTAAACAAGTAAGAATAAATACACAATTTTTAACCTAAATAAATTCCAGTTATTTTTTCGTCCTCCTTGTATACACACAAATCTATCCACACACAAATATATTTACCAAAAGCCACACCTCACCAACAAGGGCACCTGCATAATGAACATTTGTATACCTACACCTGAATTGTACCCCACATCTTCAAAATTAAAATTTTTTTTAAATGTTAGGAAGAATGGCGGAGGAAGATGATGGCGGAGCAAGTCACACTAAGCAAGTCCCAGTGTGAGTGAATGAGTGTTTGGACAATTTTGCATATGTGCCTGTGAGTAAGTGAGCGTGTGATTGGCTAACTGAGTGGGGACTCAGGAGCAAGTAGCCAATGCTCTCCTGGTGATGTGGATGGTGCCACAGCCACTCTGCTTGGACCCTAGTGCTTCCTGGGAACAGAAACCAAGCACCATTTTTTTTTAAATCAGCAAAGCCTTTCCTGGGAAGAAGCTGCTGGGAGTAACTGCCAGCTCCAGACTCTGCCTCAACACTGCAGCACCTGGCTGGACACTGGCAGCAATGGTTGTGAAGGAAACACTGTGAGAGAACCAGAGTCAGAGCTCCACTGGAGAAGAAGAAGCAGGCACCCTGCCACCAACTTGAAAACTGGGTGGGAAAGGGTTCTGCTTGCTCACCACAGAGCAAGAGATTCAATCTCTGTCACTGATGGGTTTACTACTCAGGTTGACCATGACCCAGAGGGAACATCCCGAAAGCACAAACTTTGGATGGACAAGACGAGTGCTGAGTCTCAGGTGCTCCACCCTCTACCCTGATTCAGCCATGGGACAAAGGGTGTAACGATGAGGAAGACCCCCGAAAGAGGTCAATGATAAGTCCAGGGCTGTCCCAATCCCTCCTCCATAGTCATCCTCTGAACATCAGTCCCACAGAGGGGCAGGACAGAGAGGGAAGAACTCAGGCAGAACTTGGTCATCAGCCAACATAGGAAGATTCTACTCCAGGATAAGCCTGGCTGGGGAGCACCCCACCAGTAACTGGTGAGGAGACAATCCCACACCTCCCCACCAGGGGGGATTCCCCCCCCCCGGCCACATGATAGTGGGAGGGGAAGACTGAAGCTCCACCAACCCCCGCTAACCCCCCCATCTCCTTCCCTGGACTGAGTGCTGGGGAGATTGTGAATTGGCAGCATCTCTACAGGTGACAGCAAAGAGACCTTCCTGTGGACAACTGGGAGTAATAATTACAGAACCTGCCACAAGAGGGCAGGGTTTTGTTGTTTGTTTGTTTCCACATATTTTTCTTTTTTCATTGTGAGTGAATGTGTGTGTGAGGGTTTAATTTGCATTCCCCCACCTTTTTTCTTTCTTCTTCTTTTTCTTTCTTATATCTTGCATTTTTTGTTTTCTGTTTATGTGTATATGTGAATGAATGAGTGTTCATCTTTCAGATTCTTTTTGTTTTTTGTTCTTCACTTTTTTTACTTTAATGTATGTATGAATGTATGTGTGAGGGTTTGATTTGCATCCTCCCTTTTTTCCTCTTCTCTTTTTTTTCTTCTCCTTTTGTTTTGTGACTGGTGTGTGTGTGTATGTTTGGTTTTCTTTTTTGTTGTATATTGTTTTGATTTCTTTTCCAGTTTGCTTTGATTTTTGGTGTGTGTGTGTGTGTGTGTGTGTGTGTGTGTGTTTATTTCATTTTTGCTTTGGTTTCTGCTTTTCTTTTTCTGGCTTTTAATTTTTTTATTTTTGTCCATTCTATTTCATTACTTTTCTCTGTTCTCCTCATTGCTGTTACTATATCTTGGGCTCGGGGTACATACATGTACCCATTGCATTGTCACATAGAGTGGTGCTGGGGAGTGATTTGCAAATAGTTTCTAAATACTTGCTCCCTGTCCTCCATCTTATTTGACTCTCAAAACTACAAGAGACAGCAAAGCTTCCCTCCCACAGCCTTGTTTCAAAATAGAACAAATTCAGAGCCCTGAATCAGAGAAGAATAGAGGGCTGAGCAAGCATCAGAAGTGAAAGCCTCTCCTACTGCCACTGAGTAAGGGAAATAAAGAGAAAAGAAAAAGATCAATGGAAGACCACGGGAATAAGACAAGGCTGCCCACTCTCATCCCTCCTGTTCAGCATTGTGTTGGAAGTGCTAGATAGAGAAATTAGACAAGAGAAGGAATTCATGGGTATCCAAATAGGAAAAGAAGAAGTTAAGTTATCCTCTTCACTGACGATATGATCCTACACCTCGAGAATCCAAGAGAATCCATCAAAAACCTCTTTGCACTGATAAAGGACTTTGGCAAAGTCTCAGAGTGCAAAAATCAGTATGCAAAAGACAGTCACATTCTTATACACCAACAACAAACAGGCAGAGAACAAAATAAAAAGCACAATTGCATTCACGATAGCCACAATTAAAAAAAAAAATGAAATGCCTCAGCAAATGGAAAAATATTCCATGCTCATGGATAGGAAGAATCAACATTGTTAAGATGTCTGTCCTACCAAAGACAATCTACAGATTCAACACAATACCCATTAAATTACCAAGATCATTCTTCTCAAACCTGGAAATGACAATACAGAAATTCTTATGGAAAAATAAATGACCATGAATAGCCAAAATAATGCTTAGCAAAAGAAACAAAGCGGGAGATATCTCACGTCCAGACTTTAAATTTTACTATATGACTACAGTAATCAAAACAACCTGGTATAGGTACAAGAACAAGCATATAGACCAATGGAACAGGATAGAGATTCCAGAAGCAAAACCTCAACTTCTCAGCAAACTCATCAAAGCCTCCAATAGCAATCACTGGGGAGAGGAGAACCTATTCAGTAAATGTGCTGAGAAAACTGACTGACCACATGCAGAAGATTGAAACAGGACTCCTACCTATCACCATACACAAAGCAACTCTAAATGGATCAAAGACCTAAATGTAAAGCCACAAACTATAAGAATCTTAGAAATAGGAGTAGGCAACCAATTCCTAATCAAAACCTCAGATGTCCATGCCATAAGAGATAAGATAAGCCGGGCTCGGTGGCTCAGCCTGTAATCCCACGCCTTTGGGAGGCTGAGGTGAGTGGATTGCCTGAACCCGCAGGTTCGAGACCCACCTGGGCAGCAAGACCTCATCTCTACAATAAATCAAAAAATCAGCCGGGCATGGTAGCACATGCCTATAATTCCGGCTACTTGGGAGGCTGAGGAGGAAGGATCACTGGAGCCCAGCAGGTCGAGGCTGCGGTGGCCGGGAGCAGCCACTGCACTCCAGTCTGGGTGACAGAGTGAGACTCCAACTCAAAAAAAAGAGATAAGATAGACAAGTGGGACTTCATCAAACTGAAAAGCTTCTGCAAAGCAAAAGAAACCATCAAGAGAGTGGGGAGACAGCCCACAGAATGGAAAAACATATTTGCCAACTCTGTATCTGACAAAGGCCTAACATCTAGGTTCTAAAAGGAGCACAAATGTGCCAAAGGGAAAACAAAAAACAAAAAATCCTCATTTAAAAGTGGGCAAAAGACATAAATGGACACTTCTCAAAAGAAGATATATGGGTAGCAAACAGACACATGAAAAAGTACTCAGCCTCACTAATCATCCGAGAAATGCAAATCAAAATCACATTGAGATACTATCCAACCCCAGTAAGAATGATCATAATTAATAAAACAAGCAACGAGAGATGCTGGCAAGGATGTAGAGAAAAGGGAACACTTCTACACTGCTAGTGGGAATGCAGACTAGTTTAACCTCTATTGAAAACAATTGAGTGGTAATTTCTAAAAGAAGTCGAAATTGACCTACTACATGACTCAGCAATCTCCCTACTGGGAATATACCCAGAGGAATGCAAATATTTCTACAAAAGAGATACCTGCGCGTGCATGTTTTTCGCAGCACTATTTGGAATAGAAAAACATGGAACCAACCATGCTGCCCATTGAAACTGGACTGGATTTTTAAAATGTGGTACATATGCACAATGGAATATTACATAGCCATAAAGAAGGACAAACATATGGACTTTGCAGCAATTTAGGAGATTTAGAGTTTATAATACTCAGTGATTTATCATAGAAGCAAAGAACCGAGTACCATATTTTCTCACTCATAAGTGTATCCTGAGCATTTACCATAATACTATTAGAAGAGGACCGGAAGTAGCAAGATACTGCCAAGGATTAAAGGGGGAGGGGGACACAACATCAATCAGAGTACCTGATCTCAAAACAGGCAAAGTGGGGACCAAAGGAAGGCATAAGTTTTACTGTATTATGACTACTTGTATATCTAATCCTGAATTGTATCCCACAACTTTAAAAAAAAAGAAAAACAATTAGGAAGAAATACTAATAGCAGTTACAGCTCTTGTCTCTGCAACTGATCAAGTGATCATAGCTGATATTTATAACTACTTTCTTCTACTTCACATTACATATTCCCTTTGCCCTTAGCAGGCACCTCAGGTTGTTATGGTGGGTTTTTTGCCTGATGGGTTACCCAAGCCTTCATTCCTTAAGGATCCGGGCCATTAGAATTCCTGCCAGAATTAGTCCATTTTAGTTTTCCATTGACTTTAATCACAGGATAAATTAGTTCTAAGAGATGCCATGAGGGGTCTCCTATTACTCTTCCATACCTTCTTTATGTTGTAGCAGCCCCCAATTCCCTTGGTAATCAGGATTAATTATCACAGCTAGCATGGTAACTCCCTTCTTTCCTTATTGATTCACAGGTCCAAGGAAGCCAAAGTGGCCACATGGTAGTCTCAACTTGCAGCTCGGTGGGATCACTGCTGTGTCTCCTTGTGGAAGCATCTATCCCTTTGCAACTAAGACCTCTGGAGCAACAGAGAATAAGGTCACGGGAACAGGAAGCAAACATTTTGCTTGTGAATCATTAGGAATAAATCGTGCCATATTCATTTCTACCCCTTGTTTGCTGGGCATATGAATCCCAGCTATGGAAGAAAGGGAGCCATGCCCTAAATGCTGAGTTAGAGAATATACAGCATGTTGAATGACATCATTCCAGTGCTGCAAGGTACTACTCCCTGGCTGGCATTGTAACCAAGTCTTTGAAAGGCAATTTTCCTGTTTCATCAAGCCAGCTGCTTTAGGATAACTGGGGACATGGTAAAGCTTATGAATTTCATGGGTATGGGCCCATTGTCACACTTACTTATTATGAAGTGAGTCCCTTGATCAGAAATGATGCTGTATGGATTATCATTATGAGAGATAAGGCATTTTGTAAGTCCACAGATAATAGTTGTGGCAGAAGCACTGCATACAAGAAAGGCAAGTTCTTATCCAGAGTAAATGTCAGTTCCAGTAAGAACAAAGCATAGTACCTTCTGTAATGATAGTAACCAACCAGCCACTAAGTGTCTGATTGATCACTTCGAAGTGGTGGTATGTCAGGGACTCAGTGTTAGCTATTAACATATTGGCCACTCTGCAGTAGCTCAGCCAGGTAGACCTTGGTGAGTTGAAGTCCATATTGTTGGGCCCATACATAACCTCAATCTCTGCCACCAAAGTCACTTTGCTCAAGAGCCCACTGGGCAATGACAGGAGTGGCTGGGGAAAGAACTGACTGATATTCACAAAAAAGATACTTTTGTTCACATAATTATGAATATTCTCCCCTACTGTGTTAACCCCAGTGAACATTCACAAGACATAAATAAATATCTTTTTTTTTTTAGTTGGAGTCTCACTCTGTCGCCCAGACTGGAGTGCAGTGGCTGCTCGCGGCCACAGCAGCCTCGACCTACTGGGCTCCGGCGATCCTTTCGCCTCAGCCTTCCGAGTAGCCGGAATTACAGGCATGCGCTACCACGCCCGGCTGATTTTTTGATTTATTGTAGAGATGAGGTCTCGCTGCCCAGGCGGGTCTCGAACCTGCGGGCTCAGGCAATCCACTCACCTCAGCCTCCCAAAGGCGCGGGATTACAGGCTGCGCCACCAAGCCTGGCTAAATAAATAGCTTAATGATTTTATGCAGTCATAAAGGTTCACCCTCATACCTCTTCCTCAAACTTCCTTGTTACCAACTTTCCAATAAATGTTTCTTCCAAGCCACTAACCATCCAGCTAAACATTGGTCACAGTCTATGAATCAGTATAGACTCATATTTCTGGTTATTTCTCATTCCAAGCAAAATAAGAAACCACTGAGAGGAATTCGCTTCATCACTCTCCTTTGGGGTGACCCAAAGAACGACTTCTACACTGCAACTGACTACTTTAGCATGTAGAACCATCTGTAAAACAAGACTAAGTTTTCTCTTCTTTAGTCCAACTGTTTGTGGTAAAATCCCCATGAAGCCAGAGGTACGGGTTTAGAGATAAAAATTAATATGACAGAAGTGGGGCATTTTTGGCCACTTCCTCATGCAATTTATTGTGGTTTCAGAGCCTGTTCACGTTCAAGATTATAAACACCACTTCCATTTGATAATGGAATGACACTCTACACACCCAATTTGGCTTAGGTTGGCCAGACAACAGCAAGTTCATGATGCATAGCTCAGGTCACATAGAAACTTGGCGACCTTTGGTTAAGTGTTCTGTTTCTACTAAGGTCCAGTAACAAGCCAAAAGCTGTTTATCAAAAGATGAGTAGTTACCTGCAGAGGATGGCAGGGTTTTCCTCCAAAATCCTAAGTATCTGCACTGTCTAATCAGTATGATTCAATGTAATGGACCAATATGATGCTTTTGGAAAGGAAAGGCAATTAAGGACCTCTGGAATAAATCGCGACTTAGGAATAGAAAGTTGATTATCCTGAGATAGAAGTAAAGGTGTATTGTTGGCCTTGCCAGCAGAAACCAGACTGTTTCTGATGGTCTTTACTAGCACATGTTAAAACAAAACAAAACAAAAGCATTCACCAGCTGAATAGATGCATATCAGGTATATCAGGTACCAGGGGATGTGCTGACTTGCTCAAGTAATGAAACCACATCTGGAACAGCAGCTGCAACTGGAGTCACCATCTGCTTAAGTTTACAATAATCCACTGTCATTCTCCAAGATCCATCTGTCTTTTGCACAGGCCAAAAATAGGAGAGTTGGATAGGGAATCATCACCCCTGCATCTTTCAAGTCCTTAATGGGGGCACTAATCTCTTTGATCCCTTAAGAGATGCAGTATTGTTTGGGGTTAACTATTTTCCTAGGTAGAGGCGATTCTAACAGTTTCCACTTGAATTTTCCCACAGGTCAGGGAACCAATGTGTGGATTCTGCTATTTACTAAGGAGGGGGACCCAAAAAAATAAGAATTATCTTTTGGAGGGTGGGCCCTTTGTAGTACAGGCTTCTCCCACTAAGTAAGTGTTCTAGGAACCCATCAGCATTAGTGTATCAGCTAGTGTTGTTGTGAAAGACTGCATTCAACTTCAGTGAGTTTGTTTGTTTGTTTATTTGTTTGTTTATTGAGATTCATTTAATATGTTTGCCCATTTCATGATGAGTGATTTTCGAGAGCACACCTGCACATACTATGCTCAGTGTTTAGCAGGTTTTGACCAAAAATGGCATAACCCCCATGCCCCACCCTCCCTATTCACCCAATCTTACCCCCAAGATACATTTTTTGTTTCTCTGGATTTAAAAAAAAAAAGACCTCCAAAGGAAACGTTTTGCTGATGTGGAAGAGGTGAATAAAAGAACAGCACAAGCACTAAAAGGTATAAAAATTGACAAGTTCAATAACTTCTGAGAAGTGGAAAAATGTCTCAATAAGTGTATTGCATCAATGGAGAGTACTTGGAAGGTGGCTGAAGTTTAAACATGGAAGAATAAATACACAATTTCTTATAAATAAATTCCAGGGTCCCTCCTTATATGTCTATTCCCACCCTGTGTGCCAAACTGAGGAAAGAACCACAAGATGGGTTCAGGGAACCACTGAGCCCACTGTGATATGAATCCGTGCAACGCTCCATCGATCTCCTGACTTCTGTAAGTCCCTACTCTGACTTGTGAACCACAGTGATGTCCTGGGCCTTCTGGAATTAGTGTCACTCTAGAGCAAGTGTACTTTAATACTCAAAAAAGTCGATTTCCTTTTCCTCAGTGCATAGTCACCCTGGAAAAAAAGATTAATAGTACAAATCTTTGGCAGTGTAGCAGTATCCCCTCTCAAGGAGACCTGTCCTTCCCTTCATTCAAGGGGTTTGGGGCTTGTAAATTGCTTCATGCCTGGGAATTAATTAAGGAGACATGACTCTCTTGGTTTGCTAGAGCTGCCATAACAAAACACCACAGATGGTGTTTTGGCTTACGAAACAGAAATTTACTTTCTCATAGTTCTAAAGGCTGGAAGTCCAAAATCAGAGTTAGCAGGTTTGGTTTCTCCTGAGCCATCTTTTCTTGGTTTGTAGATGACCCACCTTCTCACCATGTCTTCAGGTGGCCTTTCTATGTGATCACCCATCCCTGGTGTCTCTTCTTCTCCTCAGAAGGACACTAGTCATATTGGATTAGGGACCCACCCTTAAGAGCTCATTTAAGCTCAAATGACTTTTTAAAGGACCTGTCTCCAAATACAGTCTTGCTGGAGGTTTAGGCTTCAACAAGAAGATTTTAGGGGGACACAATTTGCTTCATAACACTCTATTTTGGTAATTCCAGTTAGACTTTTGCTTATATAGATTAATTAAGAATGTGTAGCATGCCCATCTATTCCTTTCTTAGGGATATCAACTAGTCAACTAGCCAATGCCACAGTTCTCTGTTAGTCAGACTATTTTGATTACTGCTTTGGTAGCAAAGTTCCCTCCATAATTAGTGACCTACAGAGAAGAGTGACCACAGAGCTCTTCAAGGTCACTGGGACTGTTCTCACAAATTTACCGTTCATGGTTGTAGTGAAAGATGTGTCCTCCAGACTCTCCCAGGGTCGATAAACTGGTTTTACACAATAAACCTACTCTAACATTCCAATCTCCCTAAGTCTTTACACACTTCTTCTATATTATGCTAAAGAAGTCCTGGAATTTCCACTGCCTTTAGTGGAGGCAAATTTTTGTCCTATGTTTCAGATAACAGCACACTGTTAGAGTACTTTCTCAATTCTCAAGTTAAAAAATTGAATTCAGAATATCTGCTCAGTGAGCCAGTGTCAACAAATTGGAACGGATCCAACTCTTCATTCCTTTCCATTATATCACACCCTTACTATCCATTCCTACTCAGATTGTTGTCTATATAAATGTTAAAATGTATGCATTTCTTTGGTGTGTGGTACACTTCCTCATAGGACACGCTTTTTACCTCACCCTCTGATACTTGAGTCTAGTTATAATTTTAGAAGCAAAGAGATGGGAGGATATGTTTTGAGCTAAATTTGTGGTATCTTGCCAGCAACTATATCAGGGGAAGTCTCTTCAGATTCTTCAGACAAAGCAGTGTTAACCTCCTCAGACGAGGATGGAAGGTGTGTTTTTACTGGCAAAGAAGATCAGACATTATTTAGGAGTTCAGTGTTCTGGGGTTTATTGGAATCTTTCTATACATCCCCATGACAATTTTCTGAATCCCATTCTTTCCCAAGCAATGTCCTCACTTTAATATCAATATCCTCACTTTAACAGAAAAAAGAAAATTCTATGAAGTTGGGAGTTTAATTTTTCCATTTCCAGTATGAGACTCAAGGTTTGAGTTTCACAAATTCCAGTCCTATAATTATAGGAGATAAGGATTTCAGCTATAGAATGAATTTTTATGTATTCCCTCATATTTCATATATTGAAATTCCAACCTCTAGTGTGATGAAATTAGGTGGTAGGAACTTTGGGAGGTGATAGGTCATAGGATGGAGGTCTCATAAATGGAATTCATGTCCTTATAAAAGAAACCCCAGAGAACATGCTCGCTTCTCCCATCATGTGAGTGAGGACACAGGAGAAGACGGCCATCTATGAACCAGGAAGTGAACCCTCCCTGGACACTATATCCGCTGGTGCCTTGATTTTGTCTTCCCAGTCTCCAGAACTGTGAGGAATAAATTTCTCTTGCTAATAAGATAATTTAGACCATTTTGTGATAGTAGTCCAAATGGACTAAGACAGTTTCTTTCAGAGAAGACTTAGAAGTTTTGGGGTCATTTATGCAGTACTTAAGGTAGAAATTACGAGCTCTTAGTTTTTCCTTTTGTTTGCTCACTTTCTGTAGTACAGCTAGCAGCAAACTAGTCAATGTCATTACACTCCTTAGTTTGAGTAAAACGTTCAAAGATTTCAAACATGTGGTCACCCAGAACCTTGCCTGTATATGCATTTTATTAGCAGTAGTATCCAATAACAGTATTTTACATAACTCTATTGCTACATTATACCATGAGAAACCAGGGTCCTCTTTACCACTGGAAATTGCATCATTTGTGCCATTAAATCTAAGCAGATTTGAAAACCAGTCCTCAAGATTCTGCTTCGCTAGAACTACTCCTGGTACCAAAATCTACCAGTCAGGTTCTACCAAAAAAAGAAAACCATAAATATATATATACAAACAAATATATCAGGGGTGCCCCAAAAATGATACACATATTGAGTATTACTCAATATATATCAATAACAGAAGATGAATACAAGTCACGTTTGACTTCTGCAATTACAAGAGGTATTCACAATGGTTACCATCATCGTCCAGACACTTCCAAGTATGATGAATTAAAAGTAATACATAGATAACATCTCTTAAAATGTGTATACATTTTTGGGCACCCAAGGTATACAGAGGTGTGTGTGTGTGTGTGTGTGTGTGTGTGTGTGTGTGTGTGTGTGTTTATGTTCCTACATGATTGTTGTAGAAGCTGACAAGTCTGAAACCTAAAGACAGGCAGGAGCTAATGCTGCTGTCCAGAGACAAAATTCCTCCTTTTTCAGAGAAAACTCAGTTTTATTCTTAAAACATCTCAACTGATTAGAAGAAGGACCACCCAGATTATCAAGAATATGCTTCTTTACTTAAAACCACTTGATTGTAGATGTCACCCACATCTATAAAATACACTCACGGCAACACCTACATTAGTGTTTCATTGAAAAACTGGTAATAAGTAGAACCTAGCCAAGTTGATCAATAGCTGAAGAACTAGAACCTAACCAAGTTGCCACATAAAACTAAACATCATGCTATTGTCTGCCCAGAAAAATTGGGATATTAGAACATGTGACATTTCAAGAAAATGAAGTCCATATGATAGTCAATCATTCCAAGTACTGCTTTGCTATTGTACTCAGTCCAGGTAATTCTGGGAATAAATCAAAATCTAATAACTGAGATGAAGCCATTGTTGATCTGTCAGAGGAAACACCCCAGCAACACGGCCTGCCTCGCAAGATAGTTAAGACTTTGGGCATGGGCATTGATCACTCAGTGGGTAGGAATGAAGGAGCCCTCTGGTCTCGAAGCAGTTCTGTGACCTTATTGCACACTGTTTCCAGAAGTTGCTTTTCAAACTTATTTGTGAGAGTGTCCGTGTTATGTCATTGGTAAGATTATAAGAAATAGTAAACAAGACTTTTTGCAAAATCCAAGGAAATAAAACACAGAAAAAAATGGGTGGTGTGTGTGTGTGTGTGTTGTGTGTGTGTGTGTGTGTGTGTATGCAAAAAAAGAAGACAGGGACCCTAGGTTGACTATTTATTGAATTTTAAGACTGTATGACTCACTTTACATTAATTCAGCTTCTTCTCAAAACAACCCCAGAAGCAAAGAGTGTTATCCCCATTTTAAGTGGGAAAATTGAAGTTAATAATTGGCAGTGCTGAATATTTATCAGTCTGACTTCAAATACACTTTTCACTTTTCTGATTTCAACTTTCCAAAAGAGAGTTGGACCCTGTTTCACACTACCTGATGCAGACTACTTATATTCTGTCCTTAGAGAGCAGGTAAGTCATCTTTAGGAATATCCAATCATCTCCAAGCTAGCACCAGACCACATTCTTATATACCATGTACACCTTCTCCAATGCAGCCAATCCCAGCCCTAATATCCACAGGCCCTGTGGCATGAGTACAAAGGAAAGCCCATATACTGTATTTTTTAACTTCTAGATGTCATAAAGTGAGCTAGCAACTCGTTATATAAAACATATTCTATCCTTCTATGCATGCCTCCACAATGGCCTGGAAGGCCAGTTCAAATTCGTCCATCTCAGACTCTTTAGAGTTTCATGCTGGAGGAAGCTGGTGTGTTCCTCAGCCCAGAGACCACACTTCACTCCTTCTACTCCCAGATTCTGTTGCACCATAGAGAGACTCATGTGCACCTATGTCCAACCCATCTGGCATCTAAGCTTTGTTTACATCTCTAGTAACAGCCTCCCCTTGGACATCCAACCTCAGGGGCCTGGGGATTCCCACCTTCAGAGTAACTTCCCCTCAAAATGATGAACTCCAAGAAGATACCCTGGAAGAGGGGTGGGAGAAGTTGGAAGTTAGGCAAGAAAGTTTGGATACCAGATTGCTGGAGGATGTTCCAGAAGAGGTGGATACAGGCAGTCTGCATAAGCACATCTCTTTATACTTCTTGGTCTGACACAGCTGGAAAAGGGTCAGAGAAGGACCTTCTAAAGCAGTGATGTCCTACCTTTTGGCTTCCCTGGGACACAATGAGTAAAGAGGTATTGTCTTAGGCTGCACATAAATTATATAATATAGATAATGTAAATACATAATAAGACTTCTTTTTATATTTTTTCATAAAGTTTAGAAAAATGAGAACAACATAAAAATAGTGAGAAAGTTGACCTTGTTTTTGAAAAACAAATTAATTAATGTCTGGTTCAATGGAAGTGGTCACAATTCTTAGTGAGTTCTCAGGTGCTCATCAGAAATGTTTGTTTGAGTTTGGCTTTTTGTGTGCTTCATAATTGAAAACACCTGCTCACAAATGTTTATGCTGCCAAAAAGCAGTGTCATGAATGAGGTGTGATTGTGAACTTCAAAAATGGAACGGTGCATGGCATCATGAAGGAAATAAATGCTAAAAAAAATGACGTTAAAAGATTTTGTGGGGCTACATTACTAGCTGTCCAGGGTTGTGTGCAGCCCATAGTTGGCAGGTTAAACATACTTGCACTAAAACATGGAGACCCAGGGCAGAAACCTCTTTTTGCTCATTAAAGCAAAGTATGAAGATTCAAGATGGCCTCCCGACAAATTGGGTACACCTCCCAGTTCCTTGGCTACCACTGTACCTGCTCCCCTACCTTAGCCTGCCTCTCTTACTTACTGTCAATTCCAGACCCATTAAGGCCACGGATTATCGCAATGTTCATTTTACAATAATGTACACGAGGCATGAATTCACAGTAACCAAGCCTCAGTGCACTCTCAAACAGCTATCACCAGGGAAAATGGTCTAGCGGGGTTTTGTACTATAATATTTATTATGGCAATAACATAGTCTCCCCACCAACATACACACACACACACACACACACACACACACACACACACACACACACTGCATCAGCTTATTCCAAAATCCAATAAAAAGGGAGCAACAAATAAAAAGAACACATTTGATTGAAGTCACTAAATACAGGCTTTTCCTTTTTTTAAAAAAATGAAAAATAAATAAAACAGCCTGCTTCAATTAGGCTTTCATTTCTCTAAATCACAAGATATAAGTTGTTTGGGTTTTTTTAGTGGGATCTTGGGAGGTTCAGAAAAGAATTGTAAGTTTCCTAACTTTCACTGTGCTCCTAGAATCTCAGAAGTTCATTCACAGACTCCTACATTCTAACTATGAACATTATAATTCTAGCCCTGAATGTTTTAATAGTAGAATTTTCATGTCAGTTTTTAGTTGGAGAAATGACTCCCATGGATATGTTATGAGACAATGCACCATACTCACACATGTGCTTTTTCCCCATACCTGTCAGTCCCACGGGACATTTTCAGCTCGTGTAATTTTTTCTCATCACTGTGTCTGAATTACTTCTCTCACTTTCATTCATAACTTTTGTTTGTTTGTTTTTGATCACATGGGTAGTTACAACAAAGCTCCTATTGTAACATTCATTCTCATCTTCTTTTTAGACACGTGATCAAACCACGCATGACGTTTTCAAGCCACGGGCACTTGTGCCCTGGACACAGGAGACAACATAGCTCCATGCCATACACCTTAAAAACCACTTTTTTATTTTAAGTAGACCTAACAAGAATTAGAAGTATCGTGAAACTCATTCGTGTGTGTGAATTTAAAGATGCTTAGAAATACAAGGGCAAGAACAAATCACTGGTCAAATGCATGCTGGTCATGGGTGTTTTTCCTTGTTAGTCCTTTAGGAATTAACACTCTTAAATATATAAAATAATGTTAGTACCTCCATTTTTATTTCTTTGAAATGTAAAGGAATGTAATGGGAAAAATAGACCAATTAAGAAGTTAACATTTAACTTGCTCTATCATAGTCGGTTAAAAAAAAATCATTCTGTCCAGATAGGAGATTGACCAGAAAGGAGCTGACTTAGAAAAAATATATATACATATATTCCTATATGTGTCTCCTGATATTAAGGAGAAATTTAATAATTTTAATTTCTTCCCTTTTGCTTGGATACAATTAGTTAAACATAGACTAAAAGATATGGTACAATTGCTCCCAAAGTCGGAAAAGCAACTTTAGTCTGGGATCGGTGACTTGTAATCCTAGCACATTGGGAGACCAAGGTGGGAGGATCCGTTGAGGCTAGAAGTTTGAGACTAGCCTGGGCAACATAGCAAGATTTGTCTCTACAAAGGATAAAATATAAGCCAGGCATAGTGGTACATACCTGTAGTCCCAACTACTCAGGAGGCTGAGGCAAGAGGATTGCTTGAGCCCAGGAGGTGGAGACTGCGAGAGCTATGATCACACCGCAGCACTCAGTCTCAGCAACACAGAAAGACTTTCTTCTGAAAAAAATAAATAAAACAACAGGAAATAAAAAACCAACTTGTCAACCTTTAAAATAAAGAAATAAATAAATAAAGAGAAAGACCAAGTCTTAAATTCTACTTGCCTTACATCCTTAGGCAAATTACTCATCCTCTCTGAACCTCAGTATCTCCATCTGTAAAATAGGTCCCACCTCCAAGGGTTGTGGTGAGGACTAAGAGGTCACAGGTGTGGGATCTCTTAGAAAAGGGCCAGACACAAAGTGAAAAGTCAGTAAATTTTTATACAGCAGAGTACATGATGTGAAACAGATCAAGTTTCATATTCTAACTCTGTCACTTCCTGGCTATGTTACCTTGGGCAAATAAACCTCTCCAAGAATCATTTTTTGATTGGGATTTTTAAATTAATAGTTCCTACCTCACTAGTTTTTTTGTGTGAGATTTATATTAAATAATGTAAAGAAAGTGCTGTATTCAGAATCTGGCACACACTAAGTGTTAAGAAACAATAGCAGTATTAATATCTCTTAAAGGAGAGATTGAAAACTGCCAAGGGAAGAAGAATATTAGATTGCTATATTGCAGATGCATATGGTTAAATTGGAGAGGAAAAGGTACTACTCATAATCCAAAAATAATAATCTGGAATAATCTGGAGACCTACTTCAAGAAACTTCCACGGATGGATACTTCTCTCCCCCTGCTTTTTTTCAATAGGTAGGTAGGTAGATAATCTTTTGCATGTATGTGTGTGTATATACACACATATACATAACTAGATAAATAGATGATAGTCTTTATTATATAGGTATATTATATCTTATATACACATATATATAGATGACAGATAATCTTTCTGTTATATTTGTTTATATATGCACATATATGGATAGATGACAATCTCTATTATATATGTGTATATATACATATTATTATAGGTATACATGTACAATATACATGTACACACAGGTACTATAGAGAGATAATTTCTATTATATGTGTGTGTATGTACACACATATATAGATAGATGACAATTTCTTTTTATCATATATGTATATTATAGATTATATGCACATATATAGATAAGTGATAGATGATAGATAGATAGATAATGTAGCTCATCGGTCCTCAACATTTTTGGGGTCAGGGACCAGTTTCAATGGAAGAATATTTTTCTAAGGACTAGAGGAGGGGATCGTTTCAGGATGATTCAAGCACATAACATTTATTGTGCACTTTATTTCTATCTTTATTACTTTGTAATATATAATGAAATAATTATACAACTCATCATAAAAAAGATGCAGACAGAAATAGTAAATAAAATAATGGATGGGCCATGCATGGACTACAATAAGTGTCGGATTCTGACTTAAAGGCTGCTACCAGATGCAGCTGGGCAATTGAAGTATAACAACTCAATTACCACTCACTGATAGAGTTTTGATATAAGTCTGCAAGCAATTGACTTATTATGATCTCTGTGCAGTCAAACCTCACTGCTAGTGTTGATCTGTACTTGCAGCTGCTCCCCAGCACTAGTATCATTGCCTCAGTTCCACCTCAGATCATCAGGCATTAGATTCTCATAAGGAGCATGCAACCTAGATCACTAGCATCACAGTTCACAATAGGGTTTATGCTCTTATGGGAATCTGATACCACCATTGATCTGGCAGAAGGTGGAGCTCAGGCAGTAATGCAAGCAATGGGAACAGCTGTAAATACAGATGAATTATTGCTAGATTGCCTGCTGCTCACCTCCTGCTGTGTGGCCTGGTTCTTAACAGGTCATCAACTGGTACTGGTCTGTGGCCTGGGGGCTGGGGACTCCTGCTATATATATATAAAGATAGATAATATAGATAGATAGATGATATAGATACATAGCAGATAGATAGATGATAGATAGATAAATAGATAGATAGATAGACAGACGATAGACAGATAGAGATGTATGTTTGTGTAAGAAGATAAGACATAGTGCCCTAGAATAATTGTTAAACTAAATGGAGTGAACCTTGCAACTTGTTCTGTGAAAGCACCTGTCACCTTAAATGAAATTGGGAGCTCCTTAAGTCCAGTAACTACAATGCTTTCTCCCTGCATGCTATCACAGAGCCTGCACACAATTACTACTCAGTAATTTTTAACACATTTTAAAATAATGTTTCTGGTCCTACCAGCCTGTGTTCCTATCAGGACAGAATTGCCTCGCAGCATGCATGGCATAGCTCATTTCTGTATCCCTTGTATCTGATACGGAACCCAGCACACAGGGAGACCCCACAGGTCTTGAACAATAAATTCATTAATTAAATGGATATCAATTCATTTAACTGAACTAGTGAGACTGACAGTGCAGCATCGTTGTTGTTTTCAGACTCCTCGGAAGCACATGAATCCAGCCATGGTGTTTTCCTGTTCACAGCCCCATCAGTCAAATGCTGAACTGCAGGGCTCTGGCTTCTTGCTCTCTCCTCCCACTGTTCTAACAAGTGGTTCCTAATAGCCCATATCTTCCAGCAAGCTGAGACATGCTGTGATCACACCAGATAAGCTGGAGTGATAATAATAAGGCTAATCTAACAACAATCAAGTCGTAGCAACCCACAAAGGAGGATGTTGAGATGTCAAAGGTAGTGATCTGTCATGGAAGGAGAAGCTGGAGGAAAGGGAGATGCTGGCTACCAACCCAGGAGAACCTGTGTCTGTGTCCCTGGTCCAGAAGTTAGAGGAAGGCTCCTGGGGGATATGCCCCATGGTAAAGAAAGACCAGAGAAAACAAGAGGATGAGGCTTCTCCATTCAGAATGTTGTCCCAGAATCCAATGAAAGGGAGTAACAAAAAAAAGAACACATTTGGTTAAAGTTACTAGACACAGGATTTTCCTTTAAAACAAACCAACAAACAAAGGAAAATAAATAAAACAGCCTACTTTGATTAGGCTTTAATATCTCTGAATCACAAAACATTCCTTTTTTTAAGTAGGATTTTGGAAGTTTCAGAAAAGAGTTGTAAGTTTCCTAACTTTCTGGACTCCTAGAATCTCAGGGGTTCATTTATAGTCCCCTATTTTTAAAAGTAACTTTTGGCCAGGTGCAGGGGCTCACACATGTAATCCTAGCATATTGAGAGGCCGAGGCAGAAGAATTACCTGAGTCCAGAAGTTCAAGACCAGCCTAAACAACACTACAAGACCTTATCATGAAAACAAATTAAAAAAAATTAGCTGGGTGTGGTGGCGTGTGCCTGTAGTTCCAGCTACTCAAGAGTCTGAGGCAGGAGGATCACTGAAGCCCAGGAAGAGGTCAAGGCTGCAGTGAGCCATGATCGTGCCAATGCACTCCAACCTGGGTGACCCAGTGAGACCCCAATTCAGAAAAAAGAAAAAAAAAAAAGGACACACGCACACAAAATAAAAGTAACATTTTAAAATGTCATCTTAATTGCTTTGACAAGTAACCTCCCCTAGGGTTGTGTTTGAGTTCTAGAGTGTTTGTAGAGGATGAGGGTAGTGTTGTCTGAATCTCTCTCATTACCCACCCATGCTGACATCAGAACATATCGCTGTTTCCTGCTAGTATCCTCTCTCACTCTACACTCCTCAACACAATGTCTGCCCTTGTTACTGATTGCAAGACCTCACTGGGTCCTGCCCTCTCTCTCATTTCCCCTGCCTTCCTCTCTGGTAGTAGGAAATCTTGTCACTCTTACATCATGCTGGGGTCAGGGGAAACTCTGTCAGGCTAGGGCCCTCTGCCTCTGACACCCTACTCTCTGGTGCAGGGGAAAGACTCTTGGAGCTGGGCCCTGCTGGGGCTTGATGCACTGGGTGAATGAGGCTGTCTCGGGAACACCAACCAGACATCCAGTGCAGCCATCTCTGTAATGGGGCCTAACATCTCCCGAGTCTCTGCCTAGACCAGGACACTGGACCACGCTCATCTTCTCCAATCTCTGATCCTCAAGCCTAATCGGGGTTTATGTAAAGCTCCCCTGCTAACCCACATCAAATCTAAACCCCTGGAATAAATCTTTCTCCTGTTTCCCTTCCATGTTACTTCTCAGCCTAGTTCTCTGGTGCTGGGTAGCTAGAAATCTCTTTTGCTGCTGAGTTCCCCCAGGCCCAAGGTCTTTAAGACTCAGAAGCAAAAATGTGACTACTTTGTAACGTCTTCTATTGTATCCTTCTCTTCAAAGGCTGTGAGTGATGCACTGGAGATAGGACAAGAGAAGGCAGGGAAAGTCTGCACTCCGAGTACTGTGTGGCTCTGTTGAGAGCATACTTTGGTCCCAAACGACCACCCGCTGAATCTTCTCTGCTCAGCCTCATTGTCTTTGCCCCATGAGAGGCAGCATTCTGGAAAACATCTGGCTGAAGAGTGACTCAAAAACAGAAGGTTGGTAGAGGATAGGCAAGACAGAGCCATTCAGTTATCCTGACAATGAGGCTAGGGCCAGACTGGACACTACAGATAAAATTCAGCATCCCATGCCATAGGCTGGCGTGACCCTAGATCCCATGCCAACCTTGGAGTGGAGAGTGGGGAAGGCACAGTCTTGGGTCAGAGTTTAAGCCAGAAAATAAAATCAGGATATCTGAGTTCTCAGCCTGAGGCTGGCAAAATGATCTTCAGATTAAAATATGGCTGCTGACCCTGAATGGACTCTTTCCTTGTGCTTCCCAGGCTTGCCACAGCCTTCCTAGTGTAGATAGAAAGAGCTGTGTTTCCAAGGTGTGCCCCAGAGATAAGACAACTGTGGGTCAAATCCTAGGCCTGCTCCTGACCTAAGGAGTTATTTAACTCTTGGTCTCACAGCCTGAGCAAGTTCTTATGCCTGCTGCCTAGAAAAACCGAAACTGGTACAGCTTTTATAACAGAGACAGAGTTTAATATTGCAAAGCTGCTGCATGAAGAGGATTGGAGGTATTTCTCAAATCCACCTTCCTGAGAATTCAGAGGCTAGGGGCTTTAAAGGAAATTTGGTGGGCAGAGAGCTAAAGGCTGCTGATTGGTTGGGGAGTTGAATCACACTGATGTTGGGATTTTCTTCCTGCACCCAGTCAGTTTCTGGGTAAGAGTCACAGGTCGCTTCTCTAGTTGGCCTGCCAAAATGCCTAATCTGAGCAACATCTCAAACACCAGTCTTAGGTTTATGTTATCTATAGGAGCAATTGGGAATCCCTAGTGAACAAAGCTACTCATGCCTTTTGGCCGATTAAACTTCAGGATGCCATTAAGGAGATCTTATGTCTCATCGATGTGTGTGTATGTATATTTTTGTGGGGGTGGGGGTGGTACATGTGAGGATTTATGACATAAGTAAATTGCATGCTGGTGATGTTTGAACTAGTAACAGGCCTTCTCTCCCTCTGATAGTGGACCCAGTACCCAATGTATTTGATGACTCATTGTTTAAGGGTATTTAAGTATGTTTAACAACCTTGGGAGTGGCTTCCCCCTCCACAGGGGTCAGAGCCTGTAGATAATCGATTGTTCTTTATTGCAGCATCTCTGCAAACCAACAGATCTGTTCATTTCTACAATAGCTAGAAGGGCAGGGCTCAGGCTTCTTCTATGTTAATTTTCTGTAGGCAGTTTTATTTCTGTGCTTCTGCTACCTTATTTCCTAAATGTAGTGAGCTCTCTCCCCAACTTCAAGATTTTAAAGTTATTACACACACTGTCTTTCGCGTGCGTGCACTCTCACTCTCTCTGCACACAATTCAGTCACCTGTTCAACCAGGGTTTTCTCCTCAGTGACTCAAAATCTCCATAGATGGGTGAAACTGAAACAACTTCCTCCAGGCTTCTGCCATTGAGACATCAGTTTGGCTTCCCAGCTTAAAGTGACTCCTTTGACTCTCTTTGTCAAAAAGCCCATTCAGGGCCGGCAGCCATATTTTAATCTGAAGATTCTTAAAGTGACTCCCTTGACTCTCCTTAACATCACTTCATTGCCTTAAAGAAAAACAAACTCAATGTTTTGCTCCCTGACAGTCACAAACAACCTCCTGACTAGAAATTAAATACTGAAGCTACAGCTTTTATTTATGAACTTTCCTAATTATCTGGATGGTTGCAAACTCCACCCATGCCATGATCAATCGTAGGATTGCACTATCATCTTAAAACCTGATGGCCTGCCATCTAAATGCACAGTAAATGTCCAGTGAAGACTCTTGAGTTAAATAGCAGGTGAACATTAACTGACCTTAGAAATTCAGCCATTTGACCCAGTAATCTCACTATTCAAAAGATATATATCCAAAGGAAAATAAATCATTATATTAAAAAGCATGTGTTCATTGCAGCACTATTCACAAAAGCAAAATCATGGAGCCAATGTAAGTGCTCATCAACAATTGACTGGATAAAGAAAATATAATATATATGCACCATGGAATTCTCTGAAGCCATCAAAAAGGCTTAACTCATCCTTTGCAGCAACATGGATGGAACTGGAGAACACCATCCCAAGTGAACTGACTCAGAAACAGAAAACAAAACACCATGTATTCTCACTTATATGCAGGAACTAAACAGCCACAAATATGAAAATAATAGACTCTAGGGACACCCAAAAGAAAGAATACAGGGAGAGAGGTTAGAGTTTAGAAATTTCCTACTGGGTATAGTGTTTACTACCTGGGACATGGAACACCTGATGCCTAATCTGCACCCCTATACAATAAATTCACATAACAAACATGCATTTCTACCCACTAAATCTAAAATAAAATAAAATTATACTTGAAAAAAGAAATTCAAAATGTCTTTCATTTGTTTTTTCTCTCTATTTCTTTGTTTTTCTTATGAAGACCCCCAACACCAGGAAGAAGCAAAGAGCAGTGATCAAAGGATTGTACTGGGAGATGGAGAAGCAGAGATCTGAGTGCTGGGTTGAGCACTGCACCTCGGGCACTCACACCTGCCATTTGCAAATGGATAAATTAGATGAGATGGCTGATTTCAAACCTCATTAACCATTAGAATCACTACAGAATAACAACACAGATTCCAGGGCCATCTATCCACCTCAGCCCTACTGAATCAGAATCTCCAGAGCTAGTATCCAGGAAACTATGTTTTCAAAGCTTTCCTGAAGATTCTTAAGATTAATAAGGTCTGAGAACTATTGGACTTTATAGATAAAATCCAAGCCCCTTCATCTTCAATAATCACCTTCCATTTAATGTACATTTTAGTTACTGTCATTATTAAGGATCCTGTTACAAGTGAGTGGGGCCCTTCAGTATTTATAGCAACTTGCACATAAAGAAAAAATCCAAATGGTCTCTCTAATAGGAAACACCTTCATGTCACATTAAAGGTATACTCAGGTGTTTCTCAGAAACTTGAGCTTCTATTTGAACCTAAAACTTTTCTCAAGAGGAATTTGTGTGTGTGTGTGTGTGTGTGTGTGTGTGTGTGTGTGTGTGTGTGTGTGTGTGTGTGTTTAGTTGGAGTCTCACTCTTGTCAACCAGATTGGAGAGCAGTGGCATGCTCGACATGCTGAGCTTAGGTGATCCTTCAACCTCAGCCTTCTAAGTAGCTGGAACTACAGACACAGGCCACCACACTCAGCTAGCTTTTGTGATTCGTTGTAGAGACAAGGTATCGCCAAATTGCCCAGGCTGGTCTTGAGCCCCGGGACTCAGGCAATCCTCTCACCTCGGCCTCCCAAAGTGCTGGGATTACAGGCTGAGCCACTGTGCCCAGCCAAGAGGAATTCTATTTGCATTTTCAGCTGGGCAATTTTGCCTTCTAGGAAACTGTCCTGTGCACTGCAAGGCATATATCATCCCTGGCTTCTATTCACTCAATATCTGTAGTATTCTAAGATTCACTATGGTGATCAGTATGAGGAAGACAATGCCAAGCTCAGTATGGGGGAATGAATAACAATAAATAACTCTGACTTACAAGAATGCTGTGAGAATAAATGGACGAATGCATGCAAGGAACTTATTACCAAAGTGCCTGGCACTATCTTTTCAGTAAATTTTAACTATTTTACAATTATTCTTCATCCAGAAACACAATAAATTTTCAATAGGTGAAAATTTTAAAATTATATGTGTGTGTGTGTGTGTGTGTGTGTGTGTGTGTGTATAAACTTGGTGCAAAGAGGTCTGCTAAACAGTCTCAGCCCATTGAGAAGAATAAAACCCATTTTCTCCCTCTTAAGATTGTTTTACCTGGCCAATCCAAGTTATGACTTCATCTTGTTCCTAGTACCTAGAAAGTCATTAAGTGTTTTCTTTCCTCTTTGTTTCCCTTAATTTAGAAATGTGCATGGTCTCCAGGAAAGTCTTCATGCTCAATCGGAATAACCACCCACTCTACTCACCTGAGTCCAGGCAGGAAGGAGTACCTTAGAAACCAGACACTCCCAATTCATCCTGCTTATCCCCAAGATAACTGACACCCCACTCCATGACTAACTCTCCCAAATGAATAGCCAAGCTCCTCTCAAATTATTCTCAGGTTTGGAGTTAATACACTTTTATTTTTTCACTCCCTGGAACAAGCACTTTCACCATTATCTTAATTATCCTTAATCTAATGATGAGGAAGCAGGAGGCTAAATATTTGAAATACTCTCACATGCTTGATTCTCTCAGGTTCACCAAGACCGTGAAAGGTTTCCATATTTGACCTCAGTTACTAAGAAAAAAGGAGACAATTGGAGAGGATCCCCTAAAGCAGTAGGTGGAAGTAGCAAGAAGGCTATACATCAATTAAGAGACAGACTGAACTACCAAAGACTACACACATAGAGTGAAACTGTAGCAACCCACTAAACCCCTTGACCCTCCAGTTTCCTCCTCTGCAACAAGGTAATAAGATGATCAACCTCTTAAGTTTGTTGTATGGAGAGAAAGAATGTAGCCAGAGTGTACTCTCAGTGCAGGGCTCATAGTAAAGGATCCATTTATTATCTCATTTTTAAAAGCCATGATAAATTAATAAGATAGTTTTACCTCTCATTTTATAAATGAAAAAAATTGAGATTCAAGTTGGGCAAACACTTTGCCCGAGTAACCATCCCAGTCATAATAGATTGAAATGGAATTTTTAATAAGGTACCTTAGTATGTATTAATATCATGTTTTAAGCTAAAACTTTCTTGTTGTTATTTAATCTCTCTTGTATTTCCTTCTCCCTCCTTTATAATGAGAATAATCACCTTTCTCCTTGTTCACTATCTTCACACACATATTTATAGAGTTATTTTTCCCCTAAGTCTTCTTGATCCAGAGCTGAACACTGTTCAATTCTCTTACCTCTTCCTCAAGGGTCTTATTTTTGAAACATTTAATCATTTGTGTTGCTCTCCACTGAGTTTCCCTGGGTATCTCACTGTGAGAGAATTTGTTTCAAACTGCATCATTCATTGAAGAAAATTCTTTTTTTTTTTTTTTTTTTTTTGAGTTGGAGTCTCACTCTGTCGCCCAGACTGGAGTACAGTGGCCACTCCCGGCCACCGCAGTCTCGACCTGCTGGGCCCTGGCGATCCTTCCGCCTCAGCCTTCCAAGTGACCGGAATTACAGGCATGCGCTACCCCTCCTGGCTGATTTTTTTATTTATTGTAGAGATGAGGACTCACTGCCCAGGCGGGTCTCGAACCCACGGGCTCAGGCAATCCACTCACCTCAGTCTCCCAAAGGCGCGGGATTACAGGCTGAGCCACCAAGCCCGGCTTATTGAGAATTCTAGGGGAAAAAACATCAGGCCAATACCGAAGACTCACGATACCTTCTTGCCTTTAAGTAGTTTTGTTCTCATCAGTGGTCGCTGGAGATTCTCTTTTACAAGTTTGCCCCCAAGGATCGAGAAGAGAAAATTCAATAAGTAGTAAAACATTGTAAGTGGAAATCACTGCATATGTTTGCATTAGGCCAGATACTTAATAGATAAATGTCAAATGAGGAAAAATTCAAGAACGTTATAGGCAGATTCCATTGTCATCTTTTTCCCACATTTGCACCAAAGATTTGGCTCTCAAGTGTAAAATAAAAATGAGAAACAGCAAAAAATCACTTGCTCAGAGCAAAGAACACATTTAATAATCAGAATCAAGGAGGTTTCACAATAAAATTAATGGAAATATCTCAGAATTGAGGGTAAGGAGACTTTAATACTGTGTTTAATATCCTACAACGGCTTTATATTAGCTTTGAGGCTTTAGGCAAATGACTTACCCTTTCTGAGTGTCAGTTACTCCATCTACAAAATAAGAGGGAAGAGGATTGGTTTATTGCTTTAAGGATTAAACGACACATGGATATAACACATCTGGGACACAGTAAGCACTCAATTAATGGCTGCTATTAATATCATAAGTATTTTGTAACATGTGAGAAAGTACATAGCAGTATGAGGCATATAGAGCAAGCTTACATATGTTCCTAAACTATAAAGTCTTCATTCTTGGTCTTCACATGCTTCATTCAACCTCTTTTTTTACCCTAGATGAGAAAGCTAATGAGTAACAAAGTCAATTTAAAAAGCAAGATGCTTGAAAGGATGTAACCACAACGCCCCTTTATTGTGTTTCAAGAGCATGTACTAACACCTCCTGTATGCTCATTTTATCACCTTGAAGTTTGATGACTAGATGCTAGAGAAATGCATTCAACATTAGAAGCAGGACATCTCTTTCTTCAAAAGATGGAATTTAGTGTCAGTTGGGCCTTTATAAAGCTTTGTTCAAGGTGGTGTCCCTAAAGGATCTTATAAGATGACATCATCTTTATCTTGCTTCCACAGACAACTTCTACAATGCTGTTTTCTGAGGCTCTGGAGTACAATCTATGCATTTCTAGCCCACCAAGAAATTCAACTCTTCCTTTCCCCAAACTGCTCACTAACTAAATTGATTATTCAACTAGGCTGGGCAACACTTTATGTCTTTATTAAGGCCTGTTCTCTAATCACATGACTTAAAAGTATTGAAAACTTCTTGAGGCATTTACATTGGAAACCACACTGTCTTTTTCCATATTGCATTCTAAACATTTGCTGGAAAGGTTTAAGAGAAAATGATGAGAAATGTAAAACTCAGGGAAAAAGGCTGTCCAAACATCTGAATCATTAGGGTACTCTGTTTAAAACCCCTTCTTTTTTTATGATAAAAATGAGACTTTTGATTTTTTTGTCATATTACAAAAACAATACATGCTCATTATAGAAAAATAAATACAGATAAGCAAAAAGATGAGAAAACACAATTTTACATACAAATAGAAAATGCATAGTTAACTTTATGGTAGTTATAAACATAATATATAACCACATGTATATATGTGTATGTATAAATATATGATTGCTGTATATATCAAGACAAGTTATAGACTAGTTATAACGTAAACCTCATTCCATTCCTCGTGCCTTCCAGATAAAAATTAAGTTATCCAATCATAGAATTACCCCCACTTCCTGACAGCAACTATTCCAGAACAAAGCTCACGCCCTTGAACTCTCCAAAATCACCTACCAAAAGTCCAAGCACTATAAAAAGTCTTTCCTAACACCCTCATATTTAAACACTGCACAGTTCCACCATAGTGTACATTATCTCTCACTGACGCTAGTCAATAAATCCTATTTCCGTATGTATCAAGACAACAGGGCATCAAAAAGTGCTATCCACATGTGGCCTTTTTCCCACTAGAAGAGGAAAACAGGAGAGACAAACAAGGACCTTCCTCTGGGACTGGTGAATGTAGAGGACTGAGCTGTCAGACACTGCTTTGTCAAAGTTCCTTTCTACACGGTAGTCTCATAGTTAAAATCTTTTGCACATAGCAGCCTGTGGTTAGTGGTCCCTGGGAGGAATGAAGGGAGTCATGAAAGGAGAATGGCCTTGGTCCCACCGACTCTTCTTCAATAAACATGATGGCAACAGCAACACAAAGGTGTTTGAAAAGGTGTTTGGTCCAGAAAAGGTGTTTGGTCCAGAGCCCCAGAAAGTGACCAGCAAGGAGATCTCACAGCAAAGCAGGAAGCAGCCACCAGCAGCCAGAAAAGAACAGAGGGTCTGTGTATTGCATGTTGGGTGAAGGCAAAGGTGTGAGAAGGCACAGATGTTCTGGAGTGGATGCTGGAATGAAAGTGGGGGTAATTCTGTGATTAGGTGTCCCAAACTTTTATCTAGAAGGCAAAAGAAAGGAATGAGGCTTATGCTATAATTAGTCTTGGCAATTTGTCTTGATACATATAGCAATTATATATATATTGCATATTATATATAATTACATATTATATATACATATACTTACATATTACATATAGTCACCCTGAGGGTAACCATAGATGCCCATGGATTCCCTATTTATGTGTAAAACTGCATGTTTTCTCTCCTTTTTGCCTCCTTGTTTTCAAAAACAAAAACACTATCTGAGCTTGGTGGCTTATGCCTATATTCCTAATACTTTGGAAGGCCAAGGCAGGTGGATTGCTTGAGGTCAGGAGTTCAAGACCAAACTGAAAAACATAGAGAGATCTCACCTACAAAAACAAAATGTATAAAAAGAATGTTTTAGCTGGGCTCAGTGGCTCAGCCTATAATTCCGCACCTTTGGGAGGCTGAGGTGAGTGGATTGCCTGAGCTTGCGGGTTCGAGACCCGCCTGGGCAGCGAGACCTCATCTCTACAATAAATCAAAAAATCAACCAGGCGTGGTAGCACATGCCTATAATTCCGGCTACTTGGAAGGCTGAGGCGGAAGGATCGCCAGAGTCCAGCAGTTTGAGGCTGCGGTGGCCGGGAGCAGCCACTGCACTCCAGTCTGGGTGACAGAGTGAGACTCCAACTCAAAAAAAAAAAAGAATGTTTTTTAAAAATGAAGTTTTTAAAAAATGAAGAAAAGAAAGTGATATTTTGAAAGTATAAATAGAAGCTAAATCCTTGTATTACCTGAATAAAGCCTAGCCACAGACTACCGCCAAGTGATCAATGTCTCACACACATTTTTAAATGATAATTCAACTACATTTTGAAAATTTTAAGTGAATGTTTAAGTAGACTGTTTTCAAAGATGGTCAACATCAATCCATTTCCTCCTGATATACACATGCTGTCTTAGCTACCAGAAAGTGAAGTCTTTTTCCCTTCCCCTTGAATTTAAGTGACTTTCTTTGACCAATAGAATGCGGTAGAAGTGACACTATGCTGATTTGGATACCTGGAGCCTTTAGATAAGACTACCAGGAGCATACCTGTGGTAAGGAGAAATATGGATTTATTGACTAGCTGCAGTGAGAGAGAAGGAACGTGGTGGGAAGCCATGGAGTATCTCAGTAAGAGGGTATCAGAAAGGACTTCGTACAGAGCTTGAGCTTGTGGCATTGATCTTGGAGAATTCAAGGAGGTGGGCTTTTTTCCAGAGTGGATACTGTTGGGAAGTGGTGGTAATTCCATGACTGGGTATCTCAATAATTTTTATCTACAAAGCAAAATAAATGGAATGAGGCTTATGCTATAATTAGTGAAGATGTAGCAGGTATTCATATTATCCATAATGTCTTTGTTTTGGACATAATTAAGGAGCATTTTGGTTTGGGGGAGTTTTGATTTTTTGGTTGTGTGTGTGTATGTGTGTGTGTGTGTGTGTGTGTTTGTGTGTGTGTGTGTTTTGCTCTATCTTCATCACAGAATAACCTTGTCTGAGGTCAAGCTTGAAAACGTTTGTTTAATACAAAAAGCTATGGTCTAGTGGTGATACCAAGAGAACGTCTAGTAACACCAAGGCTTAGTTGATAATGCCCAGCCAACTCTCAAATATCAAGGCTGTTTCTCTTTTGTAGGAGCTGAACTTTAAAAGCCCTGATAACTTTCAATTTCACTTGGGATAAGCCAGTCCCAATGTATGAAGTCCAACTATCTTGAGATCACCATGCTACAAAAAACCCCACGCTATTTATATGGAAAGACCATGCCAAAGAAAACCATGACCTCTAACTGAAAACAAAAACTAAGACTCCAATCAAATGGCTGTAGTCAAACCATCCCAGTAAGCCCTTCTTGAGTCATCTCTGCTGAGACCTCAGATATCACTGAGTAGAGACCAGCTGGCCCTGCTATGAACTAATGGAATTCCACAAAACCTGAGAAATAAAATGGCAATAAGCATTGTTTGTGGCCACAATGCTTAGTATAATTTGTTCCATAGCCATGGATATCTGAAACAGAACTAGTAGAAGATACACACACACGCGCACACACACACACACACACACACACACACACACCACATTTATATTTATATATGGGGAAAGGGCTTATTATGTGGAATTGGCTCATGGGATTAAGAAGGCTGAGAAGTCCCACGATCTACCCTTTGCAACCTGGAGATTTGAGAAAGTTGATGACATAATCTACTCTGTGTCCAAAGGCCTGAGAATTAGGGAGCCAATGATGTCTACCCAAGTCTGAGGGCAAGAGGAGATGAAATGAGCTGTACCAGCTTAAGCAGTGAGGCAGAAAAAAGAGGAGGGAGGCAAATTCCTCCTTCCTCTGCCTCTTATTTTACTCAGGCCCTCATGAATGCCCACCCACAACAGAGAGGAGAATGTGCTTTTCTCAGTCCATCAATACAAATGTTAACCTCTTCTGGAAACACACAACCCCAGAAATAATGTTTATATGGGCATCCCCCTGTCCAGTCAAGTTGACACCTAAAATACATAACTGGTAAGATAAGCCTTGCTTTACCCAAATAAAATTAAAGAGTTGGGCCCTTAGAAGATCATTATTTTAAAATGTTAAAAGATTCATCACAAGTTGAGGCAAATAATCATTCCCTCATCTTTCCACTATAAGAGCAAATGTCAGCATGTTGAATCTCCTTGAAAAAGAGTACAACTATATTTTAATAACCTAACTTCATATGTCTAAAGATGTATAGTATTTCACCATGATAAAACCAAGCAAATGAAGGTTCCTAACAATCTAAGCTAAACAGAAAGCATTATTCAAACTAATAACATCTATTGCTTTTTAGTTTAACTTGGCTACTAGAAAATTTAAAATTTCATATGTGCCTTGTGTTATGCTGGACTAGGTTAAACTAGAACTTGAGCTAAGCAGATCAGAGAGAGGAGCAAGTCCTTTTCTAAAATCACCCAAGTACATTCCAGATGATGGAACCTGGGTTAACTCCAGAGTTGCTGTGGCATTTTCTGATTCAGTCCAAATGAACCCTAGAAGGTTGTTCTGAAGACTCCTAGGGAACACACGAGACTGAAGTCAATATTTAGGCCCATTTGAAGTAGGTCATTGGGATTGAGCCTTCCCCTGATCTGAGCCTGCCTTCCAGAGCTAAGCAGAAAGTGTATGGTGGTCCTGGGGTTCCGAGCTTGACTCAACAGGCCAGAGAACATCCATCACTTCAGGACAACCAACCCACTCCACTAGAGAAGCCCTTCGCAGGGCCTCACGAGAGACTGCTTTCTCAAGCAGCCAGCAGAGAGCAATGGGATCGCTAGTAAGCTTTAAGCTGGGATGTCCATTACATTCTGGTGATAGTTGTGCTCTAATTTCAGCAGAAATAAGGGGAAATACCAGGCATATTTCTCAATACCAGGTTGTGTTTGCAACAGGGGCTTTTGCCTTTTGGGCAAAGCAAATTATACAAGTCACAAACGTGAAATAAGACAAATGTCTAACCTTTCTTTATTTTAATTGCTTTGTTACCCTTCACTCTTTCTGGATTCTCCCACAATCCACTTCATGACGTTAGCTTTGCAAGGGCTTTAGCCTCTCTCTGCTCTGCCTACATGTTTGACTTTAGCCTAGACCAATAGAAACATAACACAAGCTGCACTTGGAATTTTAATTTTTATAGTAGCCAAATTAAACTAAAAATCAATAGATGCAATTAATTTGAATAATACTTTCTATTTAACTTGGTATGTTCAAAGTTTTATCATCTCAACATGTAATCAATATAAAAAACATTTAAAGAAATATTTTACTTTTTTTGGTTGTTGTTATAGAAATCCAGTGTGTGTTTTATACCTACCTACAGCACAAATCAATTCAAACTAGCCACATTTCAAGTGTTAAACTGTCATATGCAATTATGATTACCATTTTGAACAATACCTCTCTACTTAATTTCAATTTATCTATTTAGTATTCTATTCTTTCAATGATTAGCTGGTAACTCTTTCCAATAAATTACTCTAATGATGAGATAGATATACTTTCCATGCAATATATTGGCATCAGCAGAGGCACAAAACACCTTGATAAAAATGTCCAGAATTATGGCAATTCATCAAATGCTCTAGTATTCCTCAAACCACACAGATGGACTCTTATGCCTTTGTATGATGTCATTATGAAGATAAAATCAGAAGGCTAAGAAAAAAATTACAGAGCACATAACTGATCCTGATTTGGTTTAAGTTGAAGGCAACTAATTTCTATTTCTAGAAAAAGTTGTAAGTAATAGGTAAATACATCCCTGAGAAAAAAGGAAGACCCTCTCTCTAGGTTATAGCAATGATATTCTCTCTTTCCAAAAGCCTTCTCACCTTCTAAAAATGTATCTTAGCAGAAAAAAAATTAGGAAAGTCCTGAGCAAATGGAAATAGCTGTAAAAAGCATAAATTAAAGAAGTCAAATTAAAAAGTATGGGAGACATCATATGGTTCCAAAAAGAGTATGGATTCTGGAATCAGACAGAGCTGGATTTACACTGTGAACTTGGGCGAGGCTTACTTGGTACCAGTTTATGCAAATTGTGGGAAACACCATTTTCCTTGCAAAGTCACAAAGACTGAAATATGCCTAATACTATGAGAAACCCTGAGTAGAAATAAGCATTCACCTACATATTGTTCTAGAGCAAGCATCAATAATATCTGTGACATAAATGACTGTGCATTTGGTCTGTGAAAACCCCAAGAATGAGACAAGTATGCCATAGTTCATTGCCTGCCCATTCAAGCTAAAATGCTGTTCCCCAGGCACCTGCCAAGTCAGGCTTTGTTTTTTGCTGGTCATCTTCATGCAAGTCATGCTTGGAAAGGCAGTTTCAGAAAGGTCAGCTTACTCAGAAGCAAACAAGCTCCCACGAACTTTGGTGGCCCTCTCAGTCATAAATCTAGTTCTAGGAAACAGTATGTTCTTGTTAAAGAACACAACCAACAAGTCATTATTTTGCTAATGACACAAGTAATAGCAATCCAGTCCGCGGGTTTATGTCTTTTTGGTCCGGAGTCCATTCCTTATCCAACCAGCTGTGTCCTTGCTGAGTGTAGAATTCTAAAGTTGGCTACCTACTCAGCTGGATGAGTGGGCAGGGATTCATCCCAAAAGTGATATGGGCAGAGAAGCCTCTGAAATATGCCACACATCACTTAACCATGGTGATATAATCTAGGAAATGTGTTGTTAGGCTATTTCATTCTTGTGTGAGCATCATAGAACATGCTTACGCAAACCTAGATGTTGTAGTTTACTACACATCTACTAGCCTGTTTCTCCTAAACTACAAACCTATGTAGCATATGACTACTGTACACAGACGATTGTGAAACAATGGCATTTGTGTATCTAAACATCAAACACAGAAAAGCTAAGGTAAAAATAGAGTACAAAATATTTTTAAATGGTACACCTGTACAGGGCACATGAATGCAGTTTGCAGGATTGCAGGATTAGAACTTGCTCTGGGTGAGTCAGTGAGTGAGTGAGTGGTGAATGAATATGAAGACCTAGGACATCATTGTACACTGCTGTAGACTTATAAACACCAGACACTTGGGTCATACTCAATTTTTAAAAAGATTTTCATTATTCAATAATAAGTTAATCTGAGCTTACAGTAACTTTTTTACTTTATAAACTTTTTTACTCTTGTAACAACAATTAGCTTAAAACACAAGCACATCGTACAGCTGTAAATTTTCTTGCATATCCTTATTCTACAAGTCTTCTTTTATTTTTGACATTATTTATTTATTTATTTTACTTCTTTTTTTTTTTTTTTTTTTTTTTTTGGTTAAGAACTAAGACACAGCTGAGCTCAGTGGTTCAGCCTGTAATCCCAGCACGTTGGGAGGCTGAGGCAAGTGGATTGCCTGAGTCCATGCATTCAAGACCAGCCAGGGTAATTGGTGAGACCTCATTTCTACAATAAATAAAAAATTAGCCAGGCATGGTATCGCGTGCCTGTAGTTCTGGCTACTTGGAAGACTGAGGCGAAGGATCACCGGAGCCCAGCAGGTCAATCTGGAGTGGCCGTGAGCATGCTACTGCACTCCAGCCTGGGTGACAGAGTAAGACTCCAACTCAATTAAAAAAAAAAAAGAACTAAGACACAAGCACATATATTAGCCTAGGCCTGCATAGGGTCAGAATTATCAATATCACTGTCTTCTGCCTCCACGTTTGCCCCCCTGGAAGGTCTTTAGTGGTGACAACATTCATGAAGTTATCATCTCCTAAGATAATGGTGACTTCTTCTAGAACACCTCCTGGAGGACCTGCCTGAGCCTGCTTTACAATTAACTTTTCTTTTCTAATAATAAGAAGGAATACACTCTAAAATAACAATTAAATTATAGTATAGTAAATAAGCCAGCATAACATAGTTGTTTATTATTATTATCAAGTATGATGTACTATCATTGGATGTGCTATGCTGTCATATAACTGCAGCGCAACAGGTTTGTTTACACCAGTGTCACTACAAACATGTGAGTAACACATTGCACCAAGACACTAAGTTGACTACAAAGTCACAAAGTGGTAGAAAATTTTTAGCTCTATTATAATCTTATGTGACCACTGTCTTACATGTGGATTTTGTTGACTGAAACGTTGTTATATAGCTCATGGCTATACACTGCATTTCACTGATGGGAAACTGAGGTTCAGAGAGGATAAGTAATTCACCTAGCTTACTCCCCGAGTTCAGGACTGTGTCTGGCTGTTGTTACATAGTCCTAGTACTTACCCCACTGCCTGTATGATTGAGGAGTTCTATAAATATGTGTTGACTATATAATCACAGGGCCAAAGGACTCCAGAACTCAAGGCTTGTTCTTATTACACCTGTTGTTCTCAGCCTGCATTCGCGTCACCTGGAGGGCTTTTAAAATCCCGGTGCTCCAGGTAATGAGAATGCAGCCTGGACACTTCCAGGACAATTAAACCAAACCGTCTGCTAACCATGTGACTCTGACACGCAGCCAAAATTTGAGAACCCTAGTCCAGAGAAGCACTTTTCAAATTCCGATGTGTTCTAAATCACCTAGAAAACTTGTTAAAATACAGATTCTGCCTCAATGAGTCTCGAACGGGTCTAAGATTCTGCATTTCTAGAAAGTTCTCAGGTGATGCCAATGCTAATCTGAGACCCACACTTGCAGTAGCAAAGCACTACTGTGCAGCCACTTTATAGTTCTGGGAAAGCTGCTTTCATGAAATCAGGGACGATCTTGAGTTAGGTGCTTCTCAACTGCTTGCAGCAAATGGTGGCTTCTAAACTGCCTTAAAATACTGCAGTTGTTAATTTCTGCAAGACTCTTTTCCCCCATAAGGCTGTAATGAAGATGAATTTCATGATATGTGAGAGGTGATATTGCAAGACTATACTTTCAGGGATCATCCTTATACTTGGAGAGGTGGTATTGCTTAGTGGTTAGAGGCATAGAGACTAGGTAAGGTATCCTGGCTTGGAAACTTGCCACTGCCACTTAGTAGCTGCAAACTTTGGGCAGTTTTCTACTCTGTCCTGTGCCTCAGTTTTTTAATATGTAAATCAGAGATATAGGAATATCTATAAATAAGTACTTATGGATATTAAATGAGTTGATGCCTGCAAAAGTCTTAGAACAGTGCAGGCATGTTGTCTGTTAGTGCTCATTACGAGTGAGTTTGTTGTTATTATTCACTGAGAATTTCTGATATTTCTTAAGTTGCAAAGGTCAAGGACTCTAGAGGTTGACACCTGGGTTCAAATCCTGCCTCAACTCATATTGATGGTGTTACTTGAGCATCTGACTTTACCTTCTACGTTTCAGTTTCCTCATGAGCAAATGAAAATTATTAAAACATCTGCCTCTCAGGGTTGTTGTAAGTATAAATTATACGCAGTGCACTTAGAACAGGGCCAGGCTAAAAGTCAATGTGCAACAAACGTTTATGATTGTTGTCATTATCATCGTTATAACCACATGTCAGTCACGGGGGATGCAGAAGTAAATAAGAAACGCCAAGCATAGCTCTCATTGGGCCTAAAGAGAATTCACAGATGTAAAACCTTTGATTTAATGAGGTTTTACAATGTCCAGTCATCCTTGAAGAGCAAGCAGGGAAAAAGGAAATTCTGTCATCTAATATCTCCTGTCTCAAGAGTAATTCTCCTGGTTTTACAGCGGTTATTTTTACTCTTTGCTTCAGGCCTCTCATCTGCTTAAAACTGATGGTTTGAAGAGGGAAAATCACCTGGATTCCCTCACCAAGCTGACAGTCCACTGCCACTGTTTGGATAATGATTTATCATTATTCTTTTCGCGCTGATTGTGACAGGCAAAGGAAGGGGTCTGCTGTCTTACATCTTGACTTTGAAAGTCATATTCCCCCAGAAGAGGCACTTATGTGTCCTGATTCACATCATAAGAACTGTATTGCCTGGTTCAGTTAAACCAAAACCTTCCAAATACACATCAGATAATGATTAAACTCCTATTTATGTAAGTAATTGCCAAATGTGTTACAGGAAAAGATTTAGTTTTTCAAATAGTTACCAAATAGTAATTACTAATATGTATTAACATGTTTCCTAAGAACCAGCATATTTATTATAGAGATATCTGCCTTTCATTCCACACACTCTCATGTCTCTCCTTCAGGATCCACAGTGCTGAGAAAATAATTCTTGTGAGTAGAGGCTGATGCAAATAAAAATTATAAAGTAGACATCATTTGTATTAATTGAAACATACACACATTCACTAATACAAATAATGGCTTCATGAGAAATTTGCATCTTGATTTGTAGAAGAAACATCCTGAGATGAGGCAAACAGGCAGTTCTTCCACCATCCCTACCCATACCACACTGAGTGTTCAGCAGTTTTTGACCAAAAACAGTATGACCCTGGTGTCCCACCTTCGCTGTTCACCTGATCTCCCATAAGCTACATCTTTTGATTTCCTTGGATAATAAAAAACCCTCAAAAAGAAGCATGTTACCAATATGGAAGAGGTAAAACAAAAAATGGCAGAAGCACTAAAAGGCATCAAAATTGGCAAGTTCAAAAACTGTTTTGAGCTGAGGAAAAAGCATCTCGATAGGTGTGTTGCATCAAACAGAGAGTACTTGGAAGGTGACTGGAGGATTTTTATAAATAAATTTTGGAGGTATTGGGTACCCTTCATATAGTGGAGAGCAGAGATATTAACAAAATCTCCAAATAAACGCACTGTCATGACTCAGTTAAATGCTATGAAGCTACATGGTTTTAAGATGGAAAAACTGGGACATCTACACAGGCAGAGAAGATTTTGAGGAAGTGATAGTGCAGCTGTGATCTGAAGAGTAGTAATTAACTAGGCAGAGAGAGGGAAGTGGGGAGAGAATGTTCCAACCTGAGAGGATAGAAGTGTCATAGAGGGAAAGACTGTGGTGTGTCCAAGGGACTGAGTGAAGATAGGTTAGCTGAAGCAAGGAGAATGAGAAGGATCTTTATTTTATTTTATTTTATTTTATTTTATTTTATTTTATTGAGACAGGTTCTCACTCTGTAGCCCAGGTTGGAGTACTGTGGCACAATCCCAGTTCACCACAACTTCGACTTCCTGGGCTCAAACAATCCTTCTGCCTCAGCCTCTGGAGTAGCTGGGATTACAGGTTCATGCCACTCCCAGTAGATTCTTGGTATAAAATAAGTCTGGGCAGGCAAAACAACTACACAGGACACCATGAGCCATAAGAAGTTTCTCAATCTTTATTATAAGAATAACAATACGTGTCACGTGCCCTTAGTGTGGGGAGCACAGAGAAGAGGAATGACATGAACAGATGTCTATTTCATAAATGCTCTAGCTGCACCATGTAAATTGTCAGGGCAAGGCAAGAGTTGGTAAGAAGACACAGGTTGCAGGCTATTATGATACACTAAGAAGGATATGATGATGGTATAGTGGATGGTGGGAGCAGTGGAAAAGAAATGAAAAGAATTGGAACTATAGAGACATCAAGAGTAAGATCCTTGTACTTGCTGCACTACTGGCTGTGGGAAGTAATGGTGAAGGAGTTAAGGTTAATACTGGAAACTGAATGTCTGTGTTCCACAAAATGTGTATGTTGAAATCAATGCAATAGTATTAGGAGGTGGGGGCCTTTAGGAGGTGACTTGATCATGAGGACGGAGCCCTCTTGAATGGGATTAGTGTCCTTATAAAGACCCCAGTGACTACCTTGCCCTGTCTACCATGTGAATACACAGTGTTCTAGTTATTTTAGTCCAATGAGTTGGCGAGTCAAGCCCCTGGGAAATGTTACAGCTCTTTCAGTTCAGTGGGTCGGTAAGTCAAGCTCCTGGGGAGTGTTACAACTCCCTCAGTTCAGTGGGTTCCGAGTCCTTGTCTCATGCCCTGGAAGAATAAGTTGTGTGCAGACACAAGACAGTAAGTTTATTCAGCAATAGAAAAGCTCTCAGCAGCGAGTGGAAACCCAAAAGTGGGTTGCCAGTGATGTGCCCGAGTTCAAGGATTTATATAGACCCAGAATGAAGAAATGCATGCTGATTGGTTGGTGGGCAGGCTTGAAAAATGCACCAGTCAGAGAGAGGCACAATAGTGTAAAGGACCAATCAGGAGATGGTAGGATAAGAGGCAATGGGGAGAGAATGCACAGAAGGGGATAGGAGTTTCACTCTGGCCCATGAAACTTGCAGCTTGACTTCTTCAGGGAAGTTTTACCAAGGATTCACCTTGTCTGCCTAACCAGTTTCTTCCTTCCTCCTCACTCAATAAAAAGAAACAGTTGTCTGTGGATCAGAAAACAGAGCCTTACCCAGACACCAGCTCAGCCAGCACTTTGATCTTGCATTTCCCAACCTTGAGAGCTGTGAGAAACAAATTTCTGCTGGTCAAAAACTAACCAGTCTATGGCATTCTGTGATAGAAATGGACTAAGACAGAGAACTAACTACTGGATTATTTGGGCTCACAGCTGAATGAATATTTACCTTAGGTGGGATGGAAAATTCTGGAGGAAACCCCATTTTGGGGAATTGGGAGGGGAGGATTGCTGAGTTTCAGTTGCTTGTGGGGTGTATTGAATTTACAATGACCTTGAGACATCCAAGTGAGGATGTTAAGTAGGAGGCTGGACATATAGGAGTTCTCAAGTAAGTTCTGAGATGAAGACATAAACCTTGGAGTGAATAAATGGTAACTGAACCCTTGGGTGTGAATGAGACCACAAGGGAAAGAAGGTGGAGGAAGAAAAGAGAATGGCCCCAACACAAGCCTCAAGCAGCAGCATTTGGCTGAGAAAAGGAAGATTCAACTACAAAGAAGAAAGAGAAGGAGCAGCAAGAAGGAGGAGGAAAGCCAGAAGAATGCTGGATCTCAGAAGCCCAGAGTAGATGGGTGTTTACAGGTAGCGTGTGGTGAGCTGAATAGACTGAGAAGTTAAGGAAGGTGGAGATGTTAGGCTTGACAGGTAATTGGGCAGATATGAGCAGATTAAAGGGGAAGCTGCACAGGGTGGCACCCATGAAGGGAGGAATGCCCAACAATTATTCACTCCAGGGCCACAACTTGTCAACCTGTAACTGGTAACATCCTGGGAAAAGGGAAAACAAAGCAAAACGGAAATTCCAAGGGGCTGCATAGGTGCCTTAAAAACCAACTTGTCCACTATATGACTGTCCTGCATCGGCAATAATGAACAATGCCACAGTTAGGTAGGAGCCACATTGATCACAGGTCCTACCATGCAGCTACAGAAGCCCTTGGTTAGATAACATCCCCAGCCCCCGTAGAGACTATGCAAAAAAAAGAAAAAAGAAAGAAAGGTAGAAAGTAAAAACACAGTACACAGGCCCTGGGGGCTATTCCCAGGCAGGGTAGCCTACTCCATCCTCTTTGGGGTGTTCTGTCTCTCTCTGTGTGTCTGTCTCTGTCCCTCTGTCTCTTTGTGTGTGTCTCTCTATCTCTGTGTCTGTCGGTGTTCCTCTCCCTCTCCTCTCTCTTTCTCCTCTGTCTCTCTCCCTGCCTCTATTTGTGTGGCCTCTTCCACTCTCTCCTCTCTCTCCTCTCTCTCTCTCTCTCTCTCTCTCTCTCTCTCTCTCTCTCTCTCTCTCTCTCTTTCTCTCTCTTTCTCTCTCTCTCTCTCTTTCTGTCTCTCTCTCTGTGTCTTTCTCTCCTCTCTTGCTTATCTGTGTCTCCCTCTCTCTACTCTCTCTCCCTCTCTACCTCCTCTCTCTCTCTCACTCTCTCTCTCTCTCTCTCTCCTCTCCCTCCTCTTCCTCTCTAGAGTCTCTTCTCCCTCCCTCTCCCTCTCACCTAAATAAAACTTTTTCCTTGCTTTACTGCTCTGTCTCTTGGTTGGATTATGTCCTCTAGGAAGACAGAAAATGGAGATGTGCTGCTAAATTCTGAAATCAGTAACAGGAGTGAGCACCTCCTCCAGGTTTATGAGCTGGAGGTGCCAAGGCTGAGACACTCTGGGAAGGTTGTTAATGAGAAGAGGCAGAGCATGGAGCTGCAAGGGGGTATGAGATTGAGGACAGATTGTTGGACTTGTTTGTTTACTGTTGTGTGCTGTCTTGGCTTGTGTTGGCTTTTCTAATGCTGGAAAGTCCATTGTTTTCACAGGACAGTGGAAGAAGGTATCTGAGAGGGCACTTTTAATTAGATAAGAGAAAAAGAGAGAGACCATCATTAGCATCTGAGACAACAGGAGCGGATAGAATTCCTTCTGCAGGTGGAGGAATTGGAATCGGCTGAAGAAAAAAGGACACCCCTCTGTTGTAACAGGCACAGAGGTGGGCGAGTTGAAGGCAGAAGTTTGTGTGGAAAGGAGGTGACTTCTGGTGGCTTTGTTTCCTGCTGAGAGCGAAGGGGCAGTAGGAAGAAGGGGCAGTGGTTTGTAAAGTGAGAGAAGAGATTTGAACAAGGAGTTCACACCGCAGGCACCAGGCCACATTGCCAGGAAGAGCCTCAACCAGGCAGGGGAATCCAATTTCTCAAATTTCCTTGGAATTACAGGCTGCTTAGGGTCCTTTCTCACAGTGCTCTTGGTTTGTACAAAAGAACTCACACTCATGTCACAGAAGGCCCTTGGTGTGACTAGAAGTCCAGGCAGGAGGACTTCATTTCCAATCTCCAGGCAGTTTTCTTTCTTAGCAGGTTTGTAGGTTTGAATACCGCTTTGAGGCAAACCATTTCTCTCTTCCAAGCAAACCAGTGGTTTTTCTTGAACAAAACTATAAGCTCATAAGTGGAGAGTAGGAGCAAGATGTTGGTTAAAGGATACATAATTAAGTTAGATAGGAAGAACAAATTTCAAGAGATCTATGGTAGACCAAAGTGACTATAGCTAATGATCATATATTGCATTCTTGAAAAATGTAAAGAGAGGGAATGTTATGTGATCTCACCACAAAAATAGCTATGTGAAGCAACAAATTTGTTAATTAACTAGATTTAACTGTTACACTATGTATATCACAATGTATGCATACATACTATTCATATATACTATATATACATAGTTTATATATTCCACAATGGGTGTGTGTGTGTGTGTGTGTGTGTGTGTGTGTGTATACTATATTACACTGTACACAATTAAAAATATACAATGTTATCTGTCAAATTAAAAAATAAAAATAACTTTTAAAAAACTATAAAGCCACACTAATCAGAACAGACATTTTAGAGGCCCAGCTAAGTGTTCTCTCTAGTGATACAAACTGCTGCATGTAGTAGAGTCAGAACAATGCCTCACTGGGTCTGTAACTTCAGGTGGGAGGAAACATTGATTTGGTCTGTTGGATTCAGATGGTATGGGGGATGTGAGTGGTCATCTGTTCTTCAAGAGATGGTTGTACGGTAGTTCGCTATATCACAGGAGCCCCAAATTAGACTGGGAGCTCAGATGAGGACAGGTTGGCAAAGACATAGACTTATTGACACTTTCAGGAGGGACCAGTGGCAGTTGGTCAGTATAAAACTCACCACACCCCAATAGATGTTGGGAGAGGTTATATATCCCTGGTGGGGAGAAGAAGTGAGACACAAACAATAGCGGGATGTGCAGAGAAGCAAAAACAAGAATGTTTACCTCCCCTTCCTCTGCATGCATCTTGAGTATGCAGGTGTATGTATTTCTAAAAACACCTTGACCAGGTGCAGATGGTCTTGGCCAGTGGCTTGGTCATAGAGCAGTCATCAAGGGAGAGGGAGCGGGACATATGTTGTCTACTCCACATTCTCCCTTATCTACAGAGGACATGTTCCAAGACCTCCAATGGAAGAAATCCTGGATAATATCAAATGCCATAGATATAAGGGGGCCCCCCAAAAACCCAAAATTTCTTTATTAAAAATTGTGTATTTATTTGTACATGTTTAAACTTCAGTCTCCTTCAAAGTACCCTGTTTTTGATGCAATACACCTATCAAGATGCTCTTTCCATTGCTCAAAAGTTTTTGAACTTGTCGATTTTGATGCCTTTTAGTACTTCTGCTGTTTTTTGTTTTTCTTTGCAAACTTTTTTCATCAGAGAAACAAACAAAAGGAGAGATTGGATGAATAGGGAGGGTGGAGCACAGAGTTCATGCTGTTTTTGTGCTGAGCTCTCAGCACGGTGTGGGCAGGTGCACTCGTAAATCAGGCATAATGAAATGGACAAACCTGTTGAAAGGGTCTCCAAAAAAAATTCACTGAAGCCTTTTCAGCCTGGGCAACTTATGAGACCTCATCTCTACAATAAATTTTTTAAAAATTAGCCAGTAAACTTCCAACTCAAGGAACACAAAGTCCATTTGTCAGAACTAGCCAGTATATTAGTTTCTATTTCTGCTACAACTAATAATCACAAATTTGTTATTTTATGGTTCTGGAGGTCAGAAGTCTAAAATGGGTCTCACCAGGCTACAATCAAGACACCCCAGGGCTACCTTCTTCATATCACATCACACTGAAACTCCCTCATGCTTCCCTCTTCACTTTTAAGGACCCTTGTGATGACAGTGGGCCCACCTGGATCATCCAGAAGACTTTCCCTATCTCAAGGTTAACCTTCATTCCATCTATAACCTTAATTTTCCTTTGCCATGTAACCTTATATGTTCATTGTCACCAATAGTGAGTGACCAGACAGTGGGAATTGCAAACAGTGAGAGAATTCACCCTAGCCAGATTAAAGTAGAGAAAGACAGGTTTATTGAACATGCTGCAAGGAAGACAGTAGGCATGAAAGTGATTGTGAAACTGTCCGCACCAAGACAGCAGGTTAAAGTTTTTGCAACTGTTGTTGTTTTGGGGGAGCTAGTCTCTTTTCAGACGGCATAAGGGTTCCCATGATGAATCAGAGTTCCTATCATACAAATGAGGGATGGAAACATGGCAGTTCTGATTGGTTTATGTTCGGCTGTGATTGTATCCTGCTCTTTGATCAGTTGGAGGTTAACACAAGGTTGTTCTTGTCATATAAAATGGTTTCCCCATTCACAGGTTCCAGGGATTAGGATACAGACACCTTCAGGGCCATTATTGTGCCTGTCACCATCAGTAGGGACTTGCTTGCCCCTTAACTCATCTCTCTGGCTTAAATTTCACCTCTGAGAAGCTGGGGCAACCTTGCTGGTATTGGCAGGAGCATCAGAGTGCTGGACTGGGGACCAGAAAAGGAGCCAACCTCCTGTTCTCCCCACCCCCATCATTCCCTACATACCACTTTCCACTGTAGCATGGGGCCAGCCAAAAGGAAGCCCAAGCTGGGGGAGGAGGGAGCTTATACTTATACTAAAATAAAGATAAGGGTTTTTTACTATTATACTTCAATAATTAAAATAAGTGAGTTTGTTTCTGTGACTGTAAGTCATGAAAGACTTATCACAAAAAGACACAAGATTTTTCCCATATTTCATCGAAGGAGAGGAGAAACTAGCCTCATGGAGTAGGTATGAATGGGTGTGGGAAGGAAGGAAGAGAGTCATTTCTGACTACATCCCACAATTTGTGTCAGCTCAATATGCCAGTTATTATTGCCATAATTACTATTATAATTGACTGCTCATTAGGCTTTGAGCAACAGGAGGGAGAAAACCCCATCTTGTTTATGTGTATGTATATCCATAGCCCCAGCACAGGGTCTTAAATGCCATGAGTACTGGATATATTAAATTAATGTCCAAGGAACATATGCATTGACATCCCACAGGAAAAGAGGGCTCAGTATGATTCCAAAGGAAGAAGCACTCATTCAAGGTGTCCAACCATATCTGCCATCTGCGTCAGTGAAAACCTTTTGTCAAAACACAATTGTAGTCAGTTTTCACCCTGAACTTTAGAACTGTACGATTATACCTTCTGTCATATGGCACACACAGGTCTCTGAGAAAGCAGCCCCATCAAAATTTATAAGGCAAAGAGTTTGCATCTCTGATTTTCAATGGACTTAACTGCTCACATTAGAGTACTTTTTTTCCTGAGAGAGGAATTCCAAGAACAGTCAGGGCATCAATCCCCTCCAGCCACCATCAGATTCAATCTTTGCTGAGCTGGAACCAAAGGTGGGACCCAGGTGTGTGCGGGCTTCTGAAAGACAAAAGTGAGCATGTCAGCTGATTGCAGCTCACTTTTGATTTTTTTTTACAGAGAAAGGAGAAGAGGGCAACGTGAAAGATTGAGAGTCAAATATATAGAAAAAATAAGGTGCTTCAGAATGCAGAGATAAAGACACCTTCTTCAGATGAATCGGCGTAAGTCATCACAGGGTGGGTAGCAGCATCCCTCCCTCCTCCAGACCCCAGTTGCAGAGGCTCAGGAGACACTCAAAAGTAGTCAGAGACAGGGAATTTTCCTCAGGTCCAAACTGTGACTAAAGAAAGCTGTAGTCTGGGCAATGAAGACAACAGATGATGCTAAACCAAATAGTCTCTGTGTGTCTAGAAAGAAGAGCCAAAGGCAATAACCTGTGAAGGTTTAGCTGGTAGTGGCCAGGACAGAGAGACAGTCCTTGATAGATAAGAGAGGTGGCACTCTCCTGGTCCAGGGAGGATTATAGACCTTCTGATGACCTGGATGTAGTCTCTGTCAGAAGCATCTATTATTTCAGGTTCACCAAATAATCTTGTGATAACCAATTTAGCTTCAGGGATTTGGGGAAGAGTTTTAAATAATCCAGAAATGAGTAGGTATAATAGTCTCTGCAATTTAATAAATTCCAGTTTTTGTTTATACAACTGTCACCATGGGTCATTTTGTTTATACAAGGTCACCATGGGTCATTCTCTAAGAATGCCTCTAGGCTTTCACAAATCCACCAAACTGTTGTGATCCACTGAGATTCATCCTGGGCAAACTAACAATACTCTTTGAATTCCAGTCCTGATTTCGTGTCCATTTATGTATAGATCATTTAGAAATACTAATATGCTGGATTAATTTCACACACACCACACACACACACACACACACACACACACACACACACACATACATTTGCAGAGAAGTCCTAGTCATCCTTCAAGGCTTCACTGAAATGCTGCACATCTGAGAAGTTTCTTCTGCTTACCCAGTAATATGGAAGAGGGCAGGATAAAAAAAGAAAAGCACAGAATACTGAATAGAATCTGAAAAAATGACTTTACAAACATTTTTAGCTTAAAAACCTTCTTTCTCTGTACAACCAGAAGCTGATATGGGAGATCTGCTCTGGCTAAAGAAGGAATTGAACACCTAGAACCTGCTCCCTGCCCTTCCTCCAACCCACGCTATCACAGTGAAGACCCTCATACCACAGTTTGAAAACCCCTTACCTAGTCTAACTTCCATTTTACAAATGAGAAAACAGATACAAAGTCTAATGTCAGAAAGCAGTTTACACAGTTGTTTCATGTGGTTCTCCCAAACTATAGATGATAAATACCATGACATTTATCTTGTCCATTCCCAGCCCTGGCAGGCATCACTAATCCATCCCAGGTGTGGCCTCAGAATCCTTCTCAACACACAATGTTCTAGTAAATTGCTAAGAGGTGACTAGAGGTGATACGTAAGACAAACTTATTTACTATGCCTGTTCTCAATATTAAGGCTTTTCCCATTCTAAATGTTAACATATATTATTTTATATCTGTCATATAATCAGCCCAATTATTAATATTTAAAGGTATGCAAAAAGTTTAGTATTATGTATAAGCCAACAGAAATCTTGTTAATATCACCTTTCTAAATAGATAATGACCTTACATTATACATTTTGGGAGCTGACCTTCCAAATCTAGGGGTGTAAAGTAAACAATTGCTATCAATCACATTTTCCTTACTAGATTAAAATACAAAAATACAGGTGCTAGATCTTTTCCTTGGTGGTGGTGTCAAAAATAAGAAGATTGGGGGAATCCCTCATTATTAACTTACTCAAGTTTGGTGGATTTAAGCTTAAGTGAAAGAACATGGCATTTCAAATTCCCATTCTTACTTAGCCATTCTCATTTGTAAAATATTCAGTTGTTATTAATATTTTCCCTTGAGGGGGAAGACATGAACATATTTTGTTGATTAATTGAGCTGATTTATACATACTGACTATGTACAATGGCCTAGTCAGGCTCTAAGGCCTAGTACACAGCCCACCTGCCAGTTCTGAGAACCAATCTCTCTCCCTAAATTCCCGCCAAGGTCCCTTAAACATACTGTCTTATGGTTCTCTTGAAAGAACTTGGTAGAAAGCCCTTACCCTTTTCACTGTCCCTTTACTCTGTCTCCCTCATAGAGGAGAGCTCATTCACCAGCTTGGTCAGAGACAGAGCACTTATGTCCACCTGTTAGAGTCTTCAGCAGTCTCTTTCCCATCTCTCTCACTCTCTGGAACCTGCTTTATTATAAACCGCGTGTAGCTTCTCTCCCTGATGCAATGCAATATGCAATTATGCAATATCTCAACCCCCTGCCACTGACCACAGCTAGACAAGAGAGGCCTTTCCCTCCTTCAGAATTAGGGTCAGACCCAGCCAAAGACATTCATGCTTCCTGTTCCAATTTCTAGCAACAATATTTTTCTGGCTTAAAAATATGAATCTTCAGCCAGGCTCGGTGGCTCAGCCTGTAATTCCACGCCTTTGGGAGGCTGAGGTGAGTGGATTGCCTGAGCCCACGGGTTCGAGACCCACCTGGGCAGCGAGACCTCATCTCTGCAATAAATCAAAAAATCAACCGGGCATGGTAGCGCATGCCTGTAATTCTGGCTACTCGGAAGGCTGAGGCAGAAGGATCGCCGGAGCCCAGCAGGTCGAGGTTGCGGTGGCCGGAAGCGGCCACTGCACTCCAGTCTGGGCGACAGAGTGAGACTCCAACTCAAAAAAAAAAAAATGAATCTTCAAAAATGGATTTTTTTCAGAGAGCTACATGAAGCTCTGATTAGCATCTACATATATTGATATGTATCATGGTGGGGAAAGGGTGAATCTTCAAATCCTTTGATTAACTCTGAGGTCAGAATACCCATCCTATTGCCTTGGTTTCAGGGCTGAAGTACCTATGAGCTTAAGATAAACTTTCTTCCAAAATTCTCTTGTCAAGTACTCTGACTTTGAACCCTTATGCTTAAGTTTTCCTGGAATCATAAAAACCTTTCTGGAAAAGTTTTCATTTATGTTTTATATCAATAATTATAAGCATAAAAATAAATATATTAACATAGTAACACAAATTCAAATAATACTAGAGAGCCCAAAATAAAACATTTCACCAGACAAGATGGTGACAGAATAGGTTGGACTGTGAGAGTCTCCACAAAAGCAAGTGTCCATAAAGACTCTCTGCATGAGTGGGTGTGTGCCAGTGGATGAGTGAAAGTCCATCTGAAGGGAGACTCAGGTTCATGCAACTGGGGCTTTCTTCTGGAGGTGATTGCAAGTCACCACATCCCTGAGATTGGAGACCTGGGCATGCAGGATAATTTGCCATTCTTGGGTCTCTCTTGCAAAGATGCAGTGGAGAACAGCTGCTCCTTACCACCTGGTACCTGGCCCAAGCCATCACCTGCAGCAGCAGACTGAATAAGGGCCCAGAGCCCATGGAGAAGGCAGGGTGTGGAAATCTGGAACAGAATCCTACCACCAGTGAGGAGACACTGACCAGCACCATCTTCTCTGTCCCAACCACCTCTGTCCAGCATCTGACCTGGGACCCAGAGGCTATACACTCATGGGACTCAGAGAGACAGATGCCCTCCCCCATACTGGAACAGGCAATGACACATCAGAACTGAGTGGGAGACTTGACAGCAGCAGCAAGGAGAATGAGTCCAGATCAAAGGAACCTGGAGTTACAGAAACAGCCACAGCAGGGGTTTTGTGTGTGTGTGTGTGTGTGTGTGTGTGTGTGTGTGTGTGTGTGTGTGTGTGTTTCTTGTTTGTTTTTTGTTATAGTTTTTGCTTCTTTTTTTTTTACACTTTTTCTTTCTGTTTTTGTTTACGTTTTTGTACTTCTTTGTTTCTGTTATTTTAATGTTTTTGTTTTAGATTCCTGTTTGTGTATAGATATTTTTTAGGGAGAGTACACCAACAGGGAAAAATTTTGTTTGTATGATTCTATGTTTTTTTTTTTCTTTTTTATGTCTTTATTTGTTTCTTTGTTTATTCATTAGTTGGTATGCCTGTTGTTTTTCCCTCTTCTTCTCTCTCTCTCTACCTTCCTCTCATCTTCCTCCTTCCTTTTCACTTTCTTTTCCCTTTTCTTATCTCATTTTGCTTTCAGACACCCCACTGCATGGACAGATTGTAAGACAATGAAAAGTGAGCTACAGGGAGCTCACACACCTGTCAGTGGATACTGGGATCTGCTGATAGCTTCTGAATCACAGCTCCATCCTTAATTAAGTCTCAGAACCACAAAAAGCACAGGACTGCATTCCTAGTCCAGCTTCAGAATTGGACAAAAACAGAGGATCTATATAAGGAAGAACAGGAGATTGAGCAAGCAGAAATAAAAGCTATCTGCCTATCACTGAACAGAATTAAAAGAGGTTAAAAAAGAGGAGAGGAAAACCTATACAAATGAAGAAAAACCAAAGGAAGAATATGAATCTCAAACAGACCCCTGGGAGGTCAACCACTGAGAATACAGACTTCAGAACTCAAACAATGTAAAAAAGACTAGTCTCAAAACACAAATCCAGATATTATGATATTAATAGAGGGAATAAATAGAAATGAGGAGAGACAAGAGGAAAGAATGAAGGAATTGATAACTGAGATAACAGTATTAAAGGATACAATAAATGAAATAAGTAGCAAACTGAGAAGCATGGAAAGCAGAATTAACCAAGCAGAAGAAAGAATCTCAGATACTGAGGACCAAAATATAGAACTAATCCAAACTACTAAAAACATATAAAAGAAGCTTAAAAAGACAGAACAAAGCCTCCAAGGGATGAGCAATTACCTAAAGAGGCTGAACCTAAGACTAATTGGACTCCCTGAGCCAGATAGAGAGAAAGACAACACCCTGGAATAAACATTCTATGAAATTATCCAGAAAAACCACCCTCATCTCATCAGTGACATGACCATTCAAACACAAGAGATTCAGAGAACCCCAACAAGACAAAAAATGAGAAGACAGCTCCCAGACATATAGTAATTCATCTACACAAAGTAGATATAAAAGAAAAAATCTAAAGGCAGTAAGAGAGAAAAGTCAGACTGTGTACCAGAGAAGACCAATTAGAATAGCAGCAGACATATCTACAGATACACTTCAGGTTAGGAGAACTTGGAGCTCAATCCTCAAAGTTCTCAAAGATAAACAATTTCAACCAAGAATTACCTACTCAACTAAGCTAAGTTTCATCAGTGATTGAGAATTAAAATCCTTCCCAGATATTCAATCTCTAAGAGTTTACACTGCCACTACCGTCGCTCTACAATAAACACTTAAGAAAGTATTAAACACAGAAGAAAGGGAAAAAAGAACAAAAACCTCTTCACAAGAATGCAGGGAAAAGAATGACAGCACACATAAATCAACCCAAAAATCAAAAGAATGACAACAAACAAAGAGCAGCAGCAACAACAAATTCTATAAGAACCTCATGAAAGGGATAAACTCTCACATCTCAATAATTAGCCTAAATGTGAATAGACTAAAAACACCACTGAAAAGACATAGAATGGCAAAATGGATAAAATATTATGACGTTACAATATATTGTCTCTAAGAGACTCATCTCACCAGAAAGGACACTCACAGACTCAAAGTAAAAGGATGGGAAACAAAATTTCAGGCAAACAGAACACAAAGTAAAGCAGGAGTTGTGATCTTAATATCAGACAAAATATACTTTAAGCTATCAGAATTTTAAAAAGATACAGAAGGTCACTACATAATAATAAAAAGTACAATCCATCAACAAGAAATATCCATTCTAAACATATATGCACCCAACATAGGAGCATCAACTTTCATAAAGCACCTTCTTAGTAAACTAAAACAAGATATTTACTTTAACACTATCATAGTTGGGGACTTAAACACTCCACTAACAACCCCAGACAGATCGTCAAGACAAAAAGTCAACAAAAAGATCCATACTTCAGTGTGACATTTGACCAAATGGACTTAATTGATACCTACAGAACACTCCACCCAACAACTGCAGAACATACATTCTACTAATCATCACGTGGAACTTACTCTAAGATGAACCACATCCTCTGCTGTATCAAGCATAAACAAATTCCATAAGATTCAAATTATGCCATGTATCTTCTCAGACCACAGTGGAATAAAAATAAATATAAACACCAAGAAAGTTCTCCCAAAACAGCATGACGCTAAACAACTCCTGGGTCAACACAGAAATCAAAACAGAAATTTAAAAAATACCTGGAAACAAATGAAAATGAAGAAACATCTTACCAAAATCTTTGGAATGCCATGAAAACAGTACTAAGAGGAGAATTTATATATTTACAAACACACATGAGGAAAATGGAAAGATTGCAAGTTAACAGCCTAACAAATCATCTATGTAAGCTGGAAAAGCAAGACCACCAAAACCCTAACTTCAGCAGAAGAATCTAGATCACCACAATAAAAACCCAAATTCAGGATGCAGAGGACAAAACGACAATACAAAACAAATCAGTGAAATGAAAAACTGGCTCTTTGAAAGGATAAGCAAGATTGATGGATCCATAACTAGACTGACCAAGAAAAAGAGAGAAAAAAGCCCAAATAAACACAATCAGAAATGCAATAGATGAAGTCACAACTGACCCCAAAGAAATACAAAATATTATCAGAGATTATATCTATACCTGTATGGAAACAAACTCGAAAACCTAAATGAAATAGAGGACTTTCCTGCATCACACAACCTCACTTCTTGAAACAAGAAGAAATTGAGACATTGAATAGACCAATAACAACCCAAGAAATCAACTATGTCATAAGAAAAAACAAAAAAGCCCTGAGCCAGATGGCTTTCCAAAAGAATTCTACAAAACATATAAGAAGGAGCAGATACCAATCCTATTGAAAGTATTCCAGGCAATCATGAAAGGTGGAACTTTCCCCAAATCATTTTATGAAACTAACACCACATTTATACCCAAACCGGGTAAAGATCCAACAAAGAAAGACAACTACAGGCCAACATCTTTGATGAACATAGATACTAAAATTCTCAACAAGATTCTAGCAAACCAGATCCAATAACATATCTCAAAAATCATCCACCATAACCAAGTAGGCCTCACCTCTGGGATGCAAGGCTGGTTCAATATTCTCAAGACCATAAATGTAATTAAATACATAAATAGATGTAAAGACAAAAACCACATGATTATATCATTAGACCTGGAAAAAGCTTTTGATAAAATCCAGTACCCCATCTTGATAAAAACCCTTGAACATCTAGGTATAAATGGAACATACCTCAAAATAGTAAGAGCCATCTACAAGAAACCCACAGTCAACATACTGCTAAACAGACAGAAATTGGAACTATTTCCCTGAAAACCACAACAAGACACCCCACTCTTACCCCTCCTATTCAGCATAGTACTGGAAGTCCTGGTTAGAGCAATCAGACAAGAGATGGAAATCAGGGGTATCCAAATAGGAAAAGAGGACGTCAAGTTATCTCTGCTTGCAGACGACTTGATTCTATACCTTGAAAATCCAAGAGAATCTCTCAAAAGCCTCCTTGCACTGATAAAAAAACTTTGACAAAGTCTCAGGCTATAAAATAAATGTGCAAAAGTTTATTGCATTCCTATACACCAGCAATAAACAAACAGAAACTCAAATAAAAAGCACAATCCCACTCACAACAACCACAAAAAAAAGAAAAAGAAAAAATAAATACCTTGGCATCTTCCTAAGCAGAGAAGTAAAAGACTTTTACAATGAAAACTACAAAACACTACCCAAAGAAATCAAAGATGACACAAACAAATGGAAAAATAACCATGCTCATGGATTGGAAGAATCAACATTGTTAAGATATCCAAGACAATCTCTACATTTAATGCAATACCCATTAAATTACCAGCAGCATTCTTCTCAGACCTGGAAACTACAATATAGGAATTCACACAGGAAAACATGAACTACCATGATTACCAAAACAATCCTTAGCAAAAAAAGCAAAGCAGGAGGCATCATGCTTCCAGAATTTAAACTTTATCATAAAAGTACACTAATCAAAACAGCCTTGTTTTGGTACAAGAACAGGCATGTAGACCAATGGAACAGGATAGAGATTCCAGAAGCAAAACCTCAATTTCTCAACCAACTCCTCTTTGACAAAGCCTTCACTATCAACCACTAAGGAGAGGAGAACCTATTAATAAATGGTGCTGGGAAAACTGGCTGACCACATGCAGAATATTAAAACAAGCCCCCTACCTATCACCATACACAAAAATCAATTCTAAATGGATCAAAGACCTAAACGTTAAACCTCAAACTATAAGAACCTTAGAAAACGCAGGAGTCACCCTCATGGTAATTGGAACTGGCAACCAATTCCTGACCAAAACCCCAATTGCCCATGCCATAAGAGATAAGATAGACAAGTGGGACCTCATCAAACTGAAAAGCTTCACAAAGCCAAAGAAACTATTGAGAGAGCAGGGATACTGCCCACAGACTTGGAAAAAATATTTGTCAACTGCATATCTGACAAAGGCCTAACATCTAGGATCTGCAAGGATCTCAAAGGTGCCGAAAAGAAAAAAACAAACAGCCCCATTATAAAGTGGGCAAAAGATATGAATAGACAGTTCTCAAAAGAAGACATATGAGCAGTCAACAGATCTACGAAAAAATGCTCAGTCTCAGTAGTCATCAAAGAAATGCAAATTAATACCACACTGAGATACCACCTAACTCCAGTCAGGATGGTCATCATCAATAACTCTAAAACAACAGATACTGGAGAGGATGCAGCAAAAAGGGAACACTTCTACACTGTTGGTGAGAGTGTAAACTAGTACAGCATCTGTGGATAACAGGGTGGCGATTCCTAAAAGATTAAAAATCAACCTTCCAACCCCACAATCCCCTACTGGGAATATACCCAGAGGAACTCAAATCACTCTATGAAAAAGATACCTGCACATGCATGTTTATTGCAGCATTCTTTACAATAGCAAAAACATGGAACCAACCGTACTGCCCATTGAAAAAGGACTGGGTTTAAAAAAAATGTGGCACATATACACAATGGAATATTACACAGCCATAAAGAAGACAAAATTATGAACTTTGCAGCAACTTAGCTGGACTTAGAGGCTATAATACTGAGTGATCTAACACAGAAACAAAGAACCGAGTATCACTTGTTCTTACTCATAAGTGGACCTTGAACAATTATGGTAATACTATAAGAAAGAGATTGGCAGTAGTGGGAATCTGCCAGGGAAAGGCAGGCGTGGGACTGGCAGTAGTGGGAAACTGCTGGGGTTGGGGGGGGCACATCTCATCAACAAGGGTACTTGTATAATGAACATTTGTCTACAAAACCCTGAATTGTACCTCACATATTTAAAATAAAATATTTTTTAAAATTCTTCCCTTTCTCCCTGCAACCCAGAGTCCTACTATTGAGAAGTAACCATATATAAATGTTTCTTTTGTGTAGCTATTACAGACTTGCCCCAACATATTAAATTGCATGCATACTTTATTTTTCAGTTTGCTAATTTGAAGCATTCTATACTGACTGCCTACTATGAAAAGTGAGGAATTTAATTAATTTATTCTGCTTCTCATACTCTATCTTCTATGATTCTTCCAGTCACATATTTTTAAATTCTGTAGGTTACATTCGCATGTCTAAATCATGAATTTTTAGTCTCAGAACCATTGACTTTACACAGTATCGTGACCCATTAACTTCAGACAATATGTTAGGATGAGGAAATTAGTGCCCCTACATTTGCCTTAATATCTCTTCATGGCCTTCCAACTTCTGCCTCCCCATCTGCCCCTTATTCCAACATGTCATTAACTTTACATGGTCAATGTCAAGGTTTATAACATTTATATTAATGTTAAAATATAACTAAGGCTTCAGCTTTGCTTATAAGTTGATTCCAAATTGAAATCCAGTAGCTAGCATCAACAATATATGATTATGTACATATTATTCACTGCAGGCCATGAAGTCTATAATTGGACCTGCAGAGAAAGCATTGTAATCCTAAATCAGTACACCTGTTCTGCTCAAAGGAGAAGTAATTATCAAAACCTCAGAGTAGTAGAAATGGAGGAGCAACATACTTCAAGTATATATAAATAATAATTAAACAATATACATTCACTGTATTATTAAGATTACACCGTGAATTCTTACTTCTGTTGATCGAAAGGATATCATTTTCTTTTTGCAGATATTCTAAAGGGATGTTTCTACTCCTTGTCTTTTTTTAAGCTGTGGAGTACAAGGATTGTGTACATAAGTGGTTTAGGTACAAGTGAAGTTCTGGGGCTCCCATTGGACTTCATTTAATCTGAATTAGGATCAGGCACCCTTATTGATGTCGTGTACCCCTCCTTTCCCTTGGCAGTGTTCCACTACTGCCAATCCCTTTTTTTGTAGTATTATGGTAAGTGTTCATTGTCCACTTATGAGTGAGAATATGTGGTACTCAGTTCTTTGTTTCTGTGATAGAACACTGAGTATAATAGACTCCAACTCCACCCAAGTTGCTGTGAAGTCCATAATTTGTCCTTTGTTATGGCTTCACAATATTACATTGTGTGTATGTACATTTTTTATCCAGTCCACTTTCAATGGGCATAATGGTTGTTTCCATGTTTTTGCTATTATGAATAGTGCTGCAATAACCATGCATGTGCAGGTATATTTTTTGAAGAATGATTTGAGTTCCTCCAGTCATATTCCTAGAGGCAGGATTGCTTGGTCATATGGAAGGTCAATTTAAAGTTCTTTTAGAAATCACCACACTTTTTTCCATAGAGGTTGAATTAGTTTGCACTCCGACCAACAGGAAGACTATTTCCCTTTTATCCACATCCTTGCCTGTATCTGTCATCTTTTGTTTTATTAATCATGGCCATTCTTTCTGGAGTGAGGTGGTATTTCAATGTGGTTTTGGTGTGCATTTCTCTGATGATTAGTGAGGCTTAGCATTTTTTCATGTGTCTGCTGGCTACCCATACATCTTCTTTTGAGAAATGTCTATTCATGTCTTTTGCCCATGTTTTAAAGACCTGTACAATGAAAAATACAAAACACGCCTCAAAGAAATCAAAGATGATGCAAACAAGTGGAAAAATATTCCATGCTCATATTTTAGAATAATCAACATTATTAAGATGCCCATTCTACCCAAGACAATCTACAAATTCAACACAATACCCATTAAATTACCATTATCATTCTTCTCAAACCTGGAAACAACAATACAGAAATTCATATGGAAACAAAAATGACCACAAATAACCAAAACAATCTTCAGCAAAAGAAACAAAGTGAGAGGTTTCATACTCCCAGACTTTAAACTTTATTATAAGGCATCAATAATCAAACAGCCTGGTACAGTACAATAGACATATAGAACAGACATATAGACCAATGGAACGGAATAGAGATTCCAGAAGCAAAATCTCAATTTCTCAACCAACTCATCTTCGACGAAGTCTCTAATGACAACCAGTGGCTGACTGACCACATGCAGAAGAAGGAAACAGGACCCCTTCCTATCACTATACACAAAAATCAACACTAAATGAATCAAAGACCTAAATGTAAAATCTCAAACTGCGTAAGAATCTTAGAAAACGCAGGAGACACCCTTATGGAAATTGGAATAGGTAACCAATTCCTATCAAAACCCCCGATGCCCATGCTATAAGAGACTTCATCAAATTGAAAATCTTCTGCAAAGCAAAATAACCCATCAAGAGAGTGGGGAGACAACCCAAAGAATAAGAAAAGATATTTGCCAACTGTACATCTGAAAAAGGCCTATCATCCAGAGGATGTACAAGGACCTCAAGCATGCTGAAAAGAAAGACACTCCTTGTCTTAGTGTGAACTAACTTATTTTTATCCTAACCTACTGCATTTTTATCAACCTAAGATTTATTGTTATTGCATTCTTGGGTTGTGTTCACTTTTTCTTGCATGAATGCCTTCCATTTCTGTGTTTTTCTTTTTTGTCATTAAATTTTTGATTTTAAGATAAGTGATGATTTATATACAGTTATAAGAAATAATACAGAGAGATCCCAGGTACACTTTACCAAGTTTAACCCAGTGGTAACATATTGCAAAACCATAGTGCAATATCTAAACCAGCATATTGACAGTGATGCAAAGTACAAAACATGTCCATTGCCACAAAGATCCTTCATGCTACTCTTTTATCTGCACCTCCTCCTTCCTACCTTAATACCTGGCAACCAATAATCTGTTCTTTATTTCTATAGTTTTGTCATTTCAATCAAGTTATACAAATGGAATCAAACAAAATGCAACCTTTGGGAATTTGCTTTTTTATACTCAGCATAATTCTCTAAAGATTCAGCCAAGTAATTGCATATAACCACAATTTGGTTACTTTTGTTCCTGAATAGTATGCCATGTACCAGTCTTGTGTCATTATGTATAATATTAGCTGTAGGCTTTGTGTAGATGCTTTTTATCAAGTTAAGTTCCCCTCTTTTTATGTTTTTCTGAGAGTTTTTTTATCATGAAACTATGTTGAATTTTATCAAATGCTTTTTCTCTGTCAGCTAATATGAACGTGTGTCTTTCTTCTTCATTAGCTTGCAAATATGATGAATGATATTGATTGATTTTTGGATATTGAACCATCCTTGCACCCCTGGAATAAAGCCTATATGATCATTCTTTTTATATACTGCTGAATTAACTTTTTAATAATCTTCTAAAAATTGTTGCATATATAGTATAGATATTGGTCTTTAGTTTTTGTTTTTGTTTTTGTACTGTCTTTGATATTAGTATTATTGTAATACTAGTTTTGTGAAATGAATTGGGAGGTGATACTGCTTCTTTTACTTCCTGGAAGAGATTGTCTGGTAGTGATGTTAATTCTTCTTTACATAAATTTTTTTGTGTTTATCCTATTTTGAGTTGCTTAGCTACTTGAATTAGGTTTATGTCTTTAGACAAATTTGGGAAGATTTCATTCATTATTCCTTTGACTACTTTTTCAACTCTGCCCTCCCTCTTTTCTCTCTTTCCAGAGATCCAATGACACAAAGATTAGATGTTTTGTTATAGTCTCACAGGACCCTGAGGTTCTGTTCATTTTTACTTTTAGTCTATTTTTTCTGTTTTTCAGACTGGGTAATGTCCATTTTTCTATCTTCACATTCACTCATTTTTTCCTCTGTTCCCTCTATTTAGTGGTTGAGCCCACCAACTGAACTTTTTATTTTGCTTATTATATTTTTAGTTATGAAATATCCATTTGACCTTCTTTATATGTTGTGGTTATTTTCAGAGATTTTTTACTTTTTTCATTTGCTTCAATTATATTAAGTGTTCACTGAAGCACTTTGATAATGGCATCTTAATTTTTTAAATCTAAATCTAATGTCTGTGTTATCTTGTTGTTGGCATCTATTGACAGTCTTTTTCATTTGGTTTGAAATCTTCCTGGTTATTGGTATAAATTATTTTCACTTAAAATCTGGACATTTTGGTTATCATATTATAAGATTATAGATCTTATTTAAACATTCCATTTTAGACAGCCTCTAACACCATTCTGACATGGGACGGGGGTACCATCTTATTACTACCAAGTAAAGGTAGAAGTGCAAATTTTCTACTTAGCCTCCAGTGACACCTGAAGAAGGGTGTGATTCATTATTGCTGGGAAGAGTGGGACTCCCCAGCTTCCTGCTAGGCTTCCACAGATACTATCTTGGACAGGAGAAATAGGAATACCTTGTCACTGCTCAACACATGGCTTCCTTAACACATGAGGGTTGGGGGTTGGGGGAATATGTAGTGCCACCATAATAGGATGGTGGTAAAAGTCCTGGCTCCCTAGCTGGCCTTCTCTGACTTCACACTGGCAGAGCATTGGGATGTCTCATCACAGCTTGACAAAGGTGAAAGTCTAAGCTCCCCATGCTGAACTTTTCTGAAATGGGTGGAGGTGGGGCCTCAGTTTCCTCAGTGGTGTCTGGTTTGGAGAAAGCAATTATTGTTTGAAAGTTTCCTGCCTTGTTTGATTGCCCCCCTTTCTTGTCCTTCAGCTAAATGGAGGGTTTTAGTCAGGGATTTTTTTTTTTTTTTTGGTCTGCTTCTATTTGTGTCTCTTCTGTTCCAAGTCTGAGGTATATCAACCAAAAAAGATCCTGAAGTCCTTAGCTGGTCTGCCTTTTTCATTCAATTTTCAGAGTCTTCTTATATTTGCTTGATATATTGTGTCCAACATTTTTTGTTGTACTTAGTGGGGATAAGGGGGAAGAGTATGTCTATTCCATCTTCTAAGAATTGGAAGTCTAAAATTCTTTTTAATATTCCTGATTATAAATATCTCTTGGTGGTAAAACTTCTGAGTCCTTGCATGTCAGAAAATGTCTCTGTCTTGCCCTTACTAGATACATAGTTTGTCATGAGAATAAAAAGACTTCAAGGTTCAATGATTTTCAATTTCAGTTCCAACAAGTAAAGAACTTGGAAGTTGTCACTCCCATCTTTACAACAAGAAAAAACTGGAAAAAACTGAAAATTAATTGGACCCACCAGGGAACTGAGGTCTCAGGGCAAACCATTACCATACAACCTGAAGAAATGAATAAAACCAGAGTCATGGAAGATAAGCCACTAGAGTCATAAACTGATTAGAGTCATAAACTGATAGAAACACTTAAATGGTGATTTTGACAAATTATTGGACTCTGAGGGTACTAGCATGAAAGTGGGTAACCCCTAAAGGCCACAGACTTATGGATGCCTCTATACTTTCTTGGGTTTTACCTTCTGAAATCCTACCAGGTTTTCAGGATGAAGAGCCAAGAAAGATTCTCTAGTAATTCTGACAAGGAGAAGACCCATTGTCAGTGTTTCTCATAACAAAGACCAGGAGATAAGACATTGTTAGAGTCTGATCCTACTACAGGAAAGGGCATTTTCCTACTCCAGGTCCCTCTAGCTATCCTGTCTCACCTAAGTGAGTGGGGGGGCGTGAGAGCAGAGAGCTGAGAAACACTTGTGAAAGTCATAGTCCTGAGACACATATCTACTAAAAGACTGAGATTTAATCATAAGATCATGGGAAGGGTGGATTACAGATGAAAGAACTGCAAGATGCAGACTCTCCCTGAGGAAGAGTACTTAGGGAAGCCCAAAGCCTACAGAAAAGACAAAGACACTAAAAATATTTGAAATCTCTGACACATCCAGCAATAACAAACATTAAGCACATGCTAATCCCTTGCCAAATTAGCATAAAAGCTTGCACTAAAGGCCTGTTTCCCTCAGTTTTTATTACCCAACACATCCAGTCTGGGTGACAGAGTGAGACTCCAACTCAAAAAAAAAAAAAGATTGCAAGACTAAAAGGCAAAGAAAAACACAGTCTCAAGAGACAAAGTATGCACCAGAACAAGACTCAGATATGACACAGATATTGGAATTACCATACAGGGAATTTAAAATCATCATGATAAATACATTAAGAACTCTAATGAAAAAAATAGACAGTAAGCAAGAAGAGATGGGGTATGTAAGCAAAAGATGGAAAGTTTAAGACCTAATTTTTTAAATGCTAAAAATAAAAAAACCCTGTGTATTACTTTTCTAGGACTATCTTAACAAATTATCAAAAAACTTGATGGCTTTAAATAATAGAAATCGATTCTCTCAAAGTCAGCTATCTGAAATCAAGATTTTTACAGTTGGTTTCTTCTGGAGACTCCGAGGGAAAATTAATTCCATGGCTGTCTCCTAGCTTCTGGCCATTGCCAGCAATCCTTGACATTCCTTGGCCTTACGTCCATCTGTCAAATTTCTGCCTCCATCTTCATGTGGTTTTCACCTTGTGTTTCTCTATGTCTTCTCTCTTCTTCTAAGGATACTAGTAATTAGATAGAGCCCACACTAATTAGATAGAGCCCAGAAGGATGTCATCTAAAGATCTTTAATTTAATTACATATGCAAAGACACTACAGTTGTTCTTCAGTAATCAGGTCCTGGAGATGGGTTCCAAGACCCCTTTGACTACAAAACCCGAGAATGCTCAAATCTTATATATAAAATAGTGTCATGTTTGCATATAGCCTACATATATCATCCAGTATACTTTAAATCATCTTTAGATTACTTTTAATGCTTAATACAAAGACTAGCCATCATTTCATTTGTGTGGGTTCAATACAGTACTCAGTGCACGGAAAATTCAAGTTTTACTTTTTAAAATTTTGTAAAAATTTTTTTCTGAAAATTTTGATCTACAATTGGTTGAAGCCACGAATGCAGAACTCATGGATACAGAATGCTGACTGTATTTCCAAGTAGGTACTGAGAGTTAGGACTTGCATACTCACTACACACTGAGATGTAAATGAATAATACCCTTTACATATTTAGTAAGTGTACGTAGCCAAGAAAAGAACCAGTGAGTTTGAAGAAAAGTCACCAGAAACTTCCCAAACTCAAATGCAAACAGAAAAAAAAATCTTTTTTTTTCAAAAAGTATAACATGCATGTAACTTGAGTAGTAAAACAAGAAAAAAAAAGAAAAGGAGCAGAAGATATTTTTGATAAAATAATAGTTGATTACTTTCCAAAAATCAATAACAGATAACAAACCATAAATTGGGTAAATACAGAGAATATATACCAGGATAAATACTAAAAAAAATCTACACCTGAGAATATCATATTTAAAATCATGAAAGAAGCCGAGCTCGGTGGCTAAGCCTGTAATCCCGTGCCTTTGGGAGGTTGAAATGAGTGGATTGCCTGAGCCTATGGGTTCAAGACCCTCCTGGGCAACTTGGCGAGACCTCATCTCTACAATAAATCAAAAATTAGCCAGGCGTGGTAGCGCGTGCCTGTAGTTCCGGCTACTTGGAAGGCTGAGGCAGAAGGATCGCCGGAGCCCAGCAGGTCAAGGCTGCAGTGACCTGGAGCAGCCACTCCACTCCAGTCTGGGCAACAGAGTGAGACTCCAACTCAAAAAAATAAAAAATAAAATAAAAAATAAAAAAACAAAATCATGAAAGAACCCAGAGAAAGAATACTTTATCTATAGAGAAAAAAGAATAAAAATTAATTGTAAGCTTCTCGAAGTCATGCAAGTAAGAATGGAATGAAACGTTTCATGTTGTGAGAATTCTAGGTTCAAGCCCGTTGTTTTTGTTAGTGTGTTCATTAAGCTATGGCCAGGCCATGTTCTATGTTTTCTTAAGCCTTGGCCCCTTCTCCTACCTTGGGAAGATGAATCTTTCTCTTTCTCTCTCTCTCTCTCTCTCTCTCTCTCTCTCTCTCTCTCTCTCTCATTTTCCCTCTCTCTCTCTCTCTCTCTCTCATTTACTTTCTAAATACACTATATTTCCAATCTAAAATAAAGAAAAATTCTAGGTTCAAAATCCCTTTCCCACTGAATTGTGAAAGTCTTGTTCTTGCTCCATTTATTTCTAGCCACAAATGATGCAGATGGTCTTGTCAATCAAAACATTGTTCCTTTCTAGGTAACATGTTAAGTTTTAATGGAAGCTTTCAATTTTTTATTTTTATCCTGAGAGTCTCAAAATGTTAAGAATACGTATGTATTAGTGAATCTTTTTTCATGTGCCCTATTCAGTGTCGAGAACATTCAGTCTGAAAACATATATTGTTCCTCAGTTCCGAAAAAAGTTCTTTATTATTATTGCTGCTACTACCATTGCCATGACTACTGTTACTACTATTAATATCACCTTCATCACCATCATCATTAAACTTTGTCATCATCATCTTCCAACTCTTCTCTTTTGTTTTTTCTATTCTCTCCTTCTAGAACTCCTTTTTATTCACTGAGGGTTGAAACTCCAATCTGATCTATATTTGGCACTCACAGTTTTAATTTCCAACAAATCTTTTAATTTTCTGATTGTTCATTTTTTAGACAGTTTGTTCATGCTTCATGGATTCAACATCTTAAAATATTTTTAAAGTTAGATTCTGTTTCCTAAATTACTTTGTTTGTTTTTTTCTGAATCATCTATTTTGTTTATTCATCTCTACCTCCCTTTTCAGGATTATTTCTTTTTCTTAGATCTGAGATTGTTCTTATTTGTCAATTCATATTTATAAATGGAAAAGTAGCTTGGTGAAATAGATGGCTCACAAAAATGTTCCTCTGCCTTGCGAAAATGTATTTGTGGAATAGGTCTTTTAACTTTTACCAGTGCATCCTGCTGTCAACTTTTCTTTAGAAGATGACAAGGACTTGTCCATACTTTGGTCCAGGCCCAACAGGAAGTGTGGTGTTTCTTACATTATCTTTCTCGAGATCAATGTGGCTATAGAGGCATAGATAGTCTTACTTGGAATCCAGGGACGTGAATGGCAGCAGAGTGAGCAGAATCAAAGCTAGATGAACCAGTTAAGAGTTAGGAAAGGCAGAGGAACAAGCAGTGTTGTGGACATGTTAAAGGACACTATAGGAAACCTTCTTTTTGCCAAGTATATTACAAAGGAAGCATTTGAAGAGGAGAGGGACCAGAACATTCTGATACTTGAGTAAGCACTGTCCAGTAAGAGATACTCACCTTCCTCCCACTTCTTGTTGTTGTTGAACTTTAACTTGTTTCATTGTATCTTTTCTGTAAGAGTCCTAAGTCATTGGTAACAGAGACAGCACAGACAAGTGATATTTCAAATTTTATATATTAAAGAAACGATCTTCTAAAGTAGTAAATTTATACTCAGGAAAATATAAATTAAAACAGGAAATGAAGGTCATAGAACAAAAGAGAACAATGAGTGAGCCATGTAGATCAACCAATTGGCCACAATTTAAAATTTAACTTAATTTCTTAGAAGCCAAGAAAAATGGGAGACTAGGCCTATTTCCATAATTCTCCAAACGAGTCCTAAGGGGGTGCAAAACATTTTGTAAAACTGAATTTTAAAAGCAATTTCTCATATGGAATTTAAGAGAAAAAGAAAGTAAGCACCAGGGTATAATACAATAACAGTGGTAATACTTACCATTTATTGAGTATGTACTATGTGCCAGGTGTCATACCACACACTCTATGAGCCAGTTGGCTGACTGAGTGAGGGCTAGGGAACTAGCAGCCAGGGGGCCAGGGGTCTCCTGGTGCAGCAGCTGGTGCCACAGAGTCTGGGCTTGGACCCTAGCAACTCCTGGAATGCAGAAGCCAAGCACCATTTTCTCTTTCTTATCTTTTTTTTTTTTAATCAACAAACCCTCCCTGGGAAGAAAACGCTGGGAGAGACTGTCTAAGTGGGGCTCATGAGTGGGTGGCCAGGCCCATGGGGCAACAGCTGGTGCTGCAGCATCTCTACTTTGTCCCTGGCTCTTCCTGGGTGATGGAAGTGGAGCACCATTGTTTTCTTTTTTTAAACAGACAGAAGTTTTCCTTTGGAAAAGTGGCAGGAAGTCAATAGTGCCCCAGGTGCTCCCTCACCACTGAAGCATGAGAGAGACTGCTCCCGGCTCTGCCTCATCACTTCAGCACCTGGCAGGGCACTGGAAGGGGCTGCTGAACAGAGTCCAGAGGCAAGTTCCCATGAAAGAGGACAAGAGAGGCACCCCACCACAATATTGAAGGCAGGGCAGGAAAGTGCTCCAACTTGCTCACCATGGACTGACAGATCCGATGTCTGTGACTGGTGGATCAACTACTCAGGGCTTGATTGTGGCCCAAAGGGAATAGCCTGGTAGCATAAATTTCAGAGGGCCCTGATAAGTGCTGAGTTCCAGGCACCCCAACCCCTACCCTGATCTAGCTATAGGACAAAGGGTGTGGCCAGAAAAGGACGAGGAAGAACTCCAAAGAGATCAGGGGTGAGTCTGGGGCTGACCCAAACCCCTTCCTCCCCAGCAATCCTCTGAATGTCAGACCCACACAGTTGGGCCATGACTGAGAGGGACAAACCCAGAAGAGCCTGGACGTCAGTTGCCATAGGAGAGCTCCATTCCATGATAGGCCTGGCGGTGATAGCCCGGTGAGAGTACCTACCTGGGGAAGAGACAGTCTTGTACCTCCCCACCAGAGATCTCCCTGACCATACAAGTGTGGGAGGGGAGGCTTCCAGACCCACCCACCTCCATTGCCCCTCCTCCTTCCCTGTTTGAACACTGAGGAGAGAGTGAAAGAGGTGGCTCTGCAGGAGAGACCTGATTAGAGGAACAATTACAGAGCCTGCCACAAGAGGGCATGGTTTTTTTGTTAGTTTGTTTTTGGTTTTGTTTTTCAAATTTTCAATTTTTTTAATTAAAAAAATTTTTTTGACTGTTTGCTTGTTACTTCATCTGTATTTAAAATATTTTCCTTTGTGCATGAATGTGTATGTGAAGGTTTGATCTGCATCCCCCCAAAAAAATTTGTTTTATTTTTCTTTTCTTTTTCTGTTTCTTTCTTCTTTTATTTGTCATTTATGTGTGTATGGGAATGATTGAGTGTTTGTCTTGATTTTGTTGTGGTTGTTGGTTTTTGTTCTTTTGTTCTTCTGGGTCTTTTTTATATTCATTTTTTATAGTTTAAGGGCCATGTCAATAGATGTGTGAGGGTTCAACCTGAATCCCCTTTTCCCCTATCTTCAGTCTGTTTTTCTTCTGTATTCACTTTATGCTAGGCGTGTGTGTGTGTGTGTGTGTGTGTGTGTGTGTGTGTGTATGTGTCTAGTTTTCTTGGGGATCTTTTTGTTGCTGATTGTTTTGTTTCACTTTCTTGTTATTTCAGTTGGTATTGGAGAGAGAGAGAGAGAGGGTGTGTGTGTGTGTGTGTGTGTGTGTGTGTGTGTGTGTGTGTGTTCAATTGCTTTTGCATTGGTTTCTGCTTTGCATTGTCATATAAAGTGGTAGTGGGGAGTGGGTCCTACAATAAGTAGCATTTTGATTTGCAAGTAGTATCTGGCTCCTAGCATCCCATTCCCCTACTTTACTCAAATTTTGAAAACTACAAGAGACAGCAAAGCTTCCCATTCACCATCCTATTTCAAAATAGAACAAATCCAGAGCCTGGATCAGGGCAGAATAGAAGTCTGAGAAAACATCAGAAGGGAAAGTCTCTCCCATTGACACTGAATAACAGAACTAGAGAAAAACAAGAGACCTGTCACAAATGAGAAAGAGCCAAAGGAAGACCTCAGGCAATTTCAAGTGTACCAAAGACAAACTCCTGAAAAATCAGACCTTGGTGCCCAAACAATGGAAGTCATCAAAGGCTGTCCACAGAATACAACAGAGATTAGTGAATGCATGAAAAGAGTAAAAAGGACTCAAGAAAGACAAGATGCAACACTGAAAGAACTTGTAACAGAGATTTTGGCAATAAATAATTTCATCCAGGAAATAAATAACAAGAAGACAAGCATGGAATGCAGAATTAATCTAGCTGAAGAAAGAATCTCAGACCTTGAAGACCAGAACATGGAATTAATTTAATCTGTAAAAAACAGAAAGAAGACTCAGAAAGAAAGACCAATACCTACAAGAGATGTGTGATTATATCAAGAGGCCAAACCTCACTTCATTCATATCCCAGAAGAAGAAAGGGAAATTAAAAACAACTTGGAGCAAGTATTCCAGGAAACAATCCAAGAAAACTGTCCCCATCTCAACAGAGATATGACCAACCAAGCACAAGAGATACAGAGAACTCCACAAGACGTCAAATGAGAAGACCAACCCCTGGACACATATTAATTTCCCTACACAAAGTAGGCACAAAAGAAAAAATTCTAAAGGCAGTAAGAGAGAAAGGTCAGACTACCTTCCAGGGAAAACCAATCAGAATAGCACAGACCTATCAGCAGAAACACTACAAGCAAGAAGGGTCTGGAACCCTATATTCAAAGTCCTCAAAGATAAACAATTTAAACCAAGAATTTCCTAACCAGTCAAGCTCAGCTTCATCAGTGATGGAGAATTAAAATCCTTCCCAGACATCTAATTCCTAAGAGATTATGCAGCTTCCAGACAACTCTACAGGAGATACTTAAAAAGGTATCAAGCACAGAAGAAAGAAGAAAAGGATTCACCACACACTTCCCAAGAGAATAGCAGAACACAGAATCAGCAGAGAATACAGCACAACTAGAAACTTGAAAACACGCACATACATTAACCCCACAGCCAAAAGAAAACAAACAAAGGAAAAACTTTATAAGAATCTCATGACAGGGATAAAAAAAATCATATTTCAATAACCAGCCTGAATGTGAATGGACTAAATGCACCACTGAAAAGACACAGAATGACAGACTGGATTTATTGGCTGGATCCAGGAGACTCATCTCACTTCAAGGCATGCACACAGACTCAAAGTTTAAGGTTGGAAAACAAGCTTCCAGGCAAATGGATCTCAAAAGAAGGCAGTAGTTGCAATCTTAATATCACACAAAACAACCTTTAAACTATCAAAAATTTTAAAAGATGCAAAAGGACACTACATAATAATAAAAGGTTCAATCCATCAAAAAGAAATATCCATCCTAAATCTATACACACCCAACACAGGAGCACCAGCATTTATAAAGCCACTACTAAGTAAGCTAGAAAAAAGATATTGACTCTAACACTATAATAGCAGGGGACTTGAATACCCCACTGTCAACCCTAGATAGATCATCAAGGCAAAAAATCAACAAGGAGATCCAGAGCCTAAATTTGACGCCTGACCAAATGGACTTAATAGATACCTACAGATTATTCCACCCAACAACCACAGAATATAAATTCTACTCATCACCACATTGAACATACTGCAAGATTGATCACATCCTTGGCCATAAATCAAGCATAAACAAATTCCATAAGGTTGAATTCTTGCCATGTACATTCTCAGACCACAGTGGAATAAAAATAAATATCAAAACCAACAACATTTCCCCAAAGCCCACAAAGACATGGACACTAAATAACATGATGCTGAACAATTACTGGGTCAACACTGAAATTAAAACAGAAATTGAAAGATTCCTGGAAAGAAATGAAAATGAAGAAATATCTTACCTACACCTCTGGGATGCCCTGAAAACAGTTCTCAGAGGGGAATTTATATCTCTATAAGCACACATCAAGAAAACGGAAAGATCAGAAGTTGAGATCCTAACAAATCTCCTAAGTGAGCTTGAAAGAGAAGACCATCAAAACCCCAACTTCAGCAGAAGAATCAAAATCACAAAAATAAGAGCCCAAATACAGGACATAGAAGACAAAAATATCTTAGAAAACATCAACAGCAACAACAAAAGCTTGTTCTTTGAAAGAATTAACAAGATTGATGGTCCCCTAGTCAGAATGACCAAGAAAAAGAGAGAAAAAAAAAACAAATGAAAACAATCAGAAATACAAAAGATCACATCACAACTGACCCCGAAGAAAAACAAAAGATTATCAGAGGTTACTATGTACACCTATATGAAAACAAACTTGATAACCTAAATGAAATGGAGAACTTTCTGACATCACACAACCTCCCCACGTTCAAACAAGAAAACACTGAGACATTTAGTAATAGACTAATAACAACCCAGGAAATTGACATTGTCATATGAAAACTACCTACAAAAAAAAGTGCTGGACCGGATGGCTTTCTAGCAGAATTCTACAAAACATACAAGGAGGAACTGATACCAATCCTACTGAAAGTATTCTAGGCAATTGAGAAAGATGGAATTCTCCCAAATCATTTTACAAAGCTAACATCACACTGATAGCAAAACCAGGTAAAGATAAAACAAAAAAAGAGAACTACAGGCCAATATCCCTTATGAATATAGAAGCAAAAATCCTCAAGATTTTAGCAAATTGGATCCAAAAACACATCTCAAAAAATCATTCACCATGACCAAGTAGGCTTCATCCCCAGGATGCAGGGCTGGTTCAACATTTGCAAGACCATAAATATCATTAAATACTTCAACAGATGTAAAAACAAGAACCACACAATGATCTCATTATATGCAGAAAAAGCTTTTGATAAAATCCAGCATCCCTTCTTGATAAAAACCCTCAAAGACCTAGGTATAGAAGGAACATACCTCAAAATAGTAAGTGCCATCTACAATAAACCCACAGTTAACATATTGCTAAATGGACAGAAACTGGAAACATTTTTCCTGAAGACTGGAACAAGACAATGTTGCCCATTCTTACCCACTCTTGTTCAATATTGTGTTGGAAGTTCTAGCTTGGGCAATTAGACAAGAGAAGGAAATCAGGGGTATCCAAATAGGAAAAGAAGAAATCAAGTTATCCTTCTTTGCTGATGATATGATCCTATACCTTGAAAATCCAAGAGATACTTTCAAAAACCTGCTTGCACTGATAAAGGACTTTGGCAAAGTCTCAGGGTACAAAATAAACATGCAAAAGACAGTTGTATTCCGACATACTAACAATAAGCAGGCAGAGACCCAAATAAAAAGCACAATCCCATTCACAAAAGCCACACAAAAAATGAAATACCTCAGCATCTTCCTAACCAGAGAAGTGCAAGACCTTTACAATGAGAACAAAACACTGCTCAAAGAAATCCAAGAAGTCACAAACAAATGGAAAAATATACCATGCTCATGGATAGGAAGAATCAACATTGTTAAAATGTACATCCTACCAAAGGCAATCTACAGATTCAATGCAATACCCATTAAGTTACCAATATCATTCTTCTCAGACCTGGAAATGACAATACAGAAATTCATATGGAAACATAAGCGACCACGAATAGCCAAAACAATCCTTAGCAAAAGAAACAAAGCAGGAGGTATCATACTTCCAGACTTCAAACTTTACTATAAGGCTACAGCAATCAAAATAGCCTGGTATTGGTACAAGAACAGGCACATAGACCAATGGAAAAGGATAGAGATTCCAGAAGCAAAACCTCAATTCCTCAACCAATTCATCTTTGACAAAGCCTCCAACAACAACCACTGAGGAGAGAAGAACCTATTCAGTAAATGGTGCTAGGAAAACTGGCTGATCACATGCAGAAGACTGAAACAGGACCCCTACATATCACAATACACAAAAATTAACTCTAAATGGATCAAAGACCTAAACATAAAACCTCACACTATAAGAATCTTAGAAAATGCAGGAGACATCCGTATTTAAATTGGAACTGGCAACCAATTTCTATTCAGAACCCTGAAGGCCAACATCATTCTTCTCAGAAATAAGAAATAAGATAGACAAGTGGGATCAAATTAACAAACTTCTGCAAAGCAAAAGAAACCATCAGGAGAACAAGGAGACAGCCCACAGAATGTGAAAAAATATTTGCCAACCATATATCTGACTGTATATTTGACAAAGGCCTAACATCTAGGATCTACAAGGAAGTCAAACACGCCAAAAGGAAAAAAACAGTCCCTTTATAAAGTTTGCAAAAGACATGAATAGACACCTCTCAGAAGAAGATATACGGGCAGCCAACAGATGCATGAAAAAGTGCTCAGCCTCACTCATCATCAGAGAAATGCAAATCAAAATCACATTGAGATATCACCTAACCCCAGTAAGAATGGCCATCATTAATAAAACAAACAACAACAGATGCTGGCAAGGATGTGAAGAAAAAGGAACGTTTCTACACTGTTGGTGGGAACGCAAACCTCCTTGGAAGACAGTGTGGCAATTTCTGAAAGGACTAGAAATTGACCTTCCATATGACCCAGCAATTCTTCTATTGGGAATATACCCGGAGGAACTCAATTCATTCTACAAAAAGATAACTGCACACGTATGTTTGTTGCAGCTCTAGTCACAAGAGCAAAAACATGGAATCAACCATGTTGCCCATCGAAGCTGGACTGGATAAAGAAAATGTGGTACATATACACAATGGAATATTATGTAATCATAAAGAAGGACAAATATATGGACTTCGCAGCAACTTGGATGGATTTGGAGTTGATCATATTCAGTGATCTATCACAGAATCAAAGAACAGAGTACCATATGTTCTCACTCACAAGCGGACCTTGAAAAATTATACTATAAGAAAGCATTTGGCAGTAATGGGAAATTTTCAGGGGAGGGGTACTGGGATTAGCAGATGAGGGATACTGCTGGGGGGGAGAGGGGCATACTTCATCCACAAGGGTACCTGCATAATCAATGTTTGTATACCTAACACTGAATTGTACCCCACATCTTTATAATAAAATAAAGAAAAAGATATAATGGCACTTGTGGGGCCAAACTGGGGGAGGAGTGTGGTCATTCCTCCATCTTTTCTGGCAAGAGACAAGTTTTTCAATAGACATACATTATCAGGTTGATTGGATAGTGGGGAGTAAGCTTGGGAAAGGGCTATGAAGGGGATATGAAGCCTTATTCTAGGTGTATCACTTGTGATCGAGGCTGAAGATATTCGTACGCTTACTCCCATGATAAGCCAAGCAATAAAATGTCCTGTGATTCTCCAAACGAGACTAGTATTGAAACGAGGTACCTATAGAAACCTAGAGTAAACTTAGTTTACTCTTAGTGTGGTATTTTTGCCTCAGTATATCAATTAGAAAACGTTTAGACATTCTACTGCCTGCCAAGTGGCAGCCTACTCCTTGGCATATCTCCATCAGATAAGATCCATAAGAGCAGGACAGCTCAACCTTTCAATTCATGGTCTAGCATAATAATCTCTAGTAAACTTTCAGGTTCTTTGTCAAGGTAGAAGGTCAAAAGATCACCCCTTGGCTGGCCAAAGCCATAGAAATGATAATAAGACCACCTTTGGTCAAACAGTTTGCGGATTGCAAATGTCTAATAAGTCTCTTGCAGGAAAACACCCTCCCCTTGTCTCCTCCCACATAGCCCACCACCTGAGTGCAGGAGATGCTAATGTCTGGAGACCTCAAGATCTAAGACTAATGTGACTACAATCAACATCAAAAACCCACACCCCTGGATCCTCCTTTGGGCCAAAATCCCCCTATCCAAAAGCCCTTAAATATACCCATTTTGTGGCCCTTCGAGGCCACACTTGCCTCTGTGTGTCGGCCCCCTTTCTAATCTGTGAAAGGTGAATGATAAACTTTCTTTCTACTTTCTTACTTGGTTGCAATCTTGCATTATTCCCGTGGCCCTGGCACCATATCTGGTCCGCCTTACCTCAGTTGACCCTTTCAAGCATGCTTTCTCCAAGTTATGCTTGGCTTCCTAGGTGCCTTAAATATTCAAATTAGGGTCTTAGTACTGTACCTTCTAGGGTTCTCTTTCAGAATAATTCCTGTGGAAGGCTGAAATAAGTGGGATTGTTTGGGTAAAAACTTTCTCCTGGTCCCATGAATGTCTTGAAATGTAGCGTGACTATACATGTTCTCATGCCCTTTCTAAGTAATTATTAATAGTGTCTCCTTTTCATTTTCAAGCCTATCCTGGATTGAGTTATAAAATATATGGTTACTCTATTGATATATCACCCTAATAAACATCGGGTCTTTATTTCTGAAAACATTTAAAGCAATTTTGCTGTCTGAAAGCTCTTTGAAGAATATATACTCTACTGCAGCTGATTTGGGTTCTTTTAGTTTGCTTTTTTTAAAAAAATTGAAACATTCCAGGTGTCTTGAATATCCATCATAACTACCTCAGAACATTCTCTAATCCACAGAAATCAAATTGTTTATCATTTGAAATCTTTATCAAAAAATCTAACTCCCCTAAATGAAGTCATAGATAATCTAGTCATCTATATAGCCATAGATAATTTAGTCATTTTTTCTAAAACATATAAAAAACTACTTACACAAGGTTTAGAGGACACCAATAGGTTTGCCTACCTCTCTCTTCTTTTTGGTCAAACTCTTCCCTCTTACTCCCATCATGAAAGCAATCATTTTGTAAAATGAGGTTCCACCATTGACCACAGTTGATTGGTCCAGAGGCAAATACTTGACATAATCTGGGCAAATCAGAGTGAACCAGAGTCCTGCCCAGGAATTGACTGATTTAGTTTCAAAGACAGTCCATGATTTTCTAAGTAGTCAAAGCTCTAAGACACAAACCTTTTAAATTGTTAGTGGTTGTGCTTTGACCTCATGAAGAAAGAGAAATGGGAGGGAAAGAATAGGAGAGAAAAAGAAAGAGGCCAAAGGCAGCAGACAGCAAAGACTGGAGATTAAAAAAAAAACAACACTGGTGACACTTGAGTTTCTGCTTCTAGTCCTTTCTGAGCCTCACCTCCTTTCTATCTTTTCTGTCACTTGATTTTTCAGGTCTGCCACAAAAATACCCTGACTCCTGCCAATGAATTCTCCTTTTTTTCTTAAGTAGAAAGATTTTGCTTTCTGTCACCTTTGATCAGGGAGTCCTAACTAATACAAGAGGTTAATGTATGTGTCCCATTTAGGAAGAATCATATGACAGCAAGGTCACAGGAAAATTACACAGTTAAAAGCCTTTACTTTTAAGCGGAGATGCCCTTGAACAGTCTGCTGCAATTTCTCCACTTACCATTTAGAAACCTCAAGGTGATTTTTTATATCCCCTCTTCACACTCTACTCATCCCTAGAGTCATTCAACCACCCTTATCCTTTCAACTATTTCCATTAAGGGAAATAGCAGATACTTTTAAAGAAAAGGATGTTTGACCTTATAATCTCCTGATTACTAATCTCTCTCTCTCTTCTTTTCTATATAGGCCATTCCCAGAATTTACTTTTAAGCATTATGGCCTGACTTTGAAAGATGCACCTAACTCCATGGAAAGTGTCTTTATTATGGGCTGAATTGTGTCCCTGCCCTAAATTGTTATGTTGAAGTCCTAACCCCCAGTACCTCAGAATGTAACTATATTTGGAGATAGGGTCTTTAAAGAGATAATTAAGTTAAAACCAGGTCACTGGGGTGGGCCCTAATCCAATATGACTGGTGTCCCTACACAAAGAGGAAATTAGGACATAGATGTGTGCAGAGTGAAGATGCTATGAAGATACAGGAAGAAGGTGGCCATCTACAAACCAAGGAGAAAAGTCTGGAAGAAACAACTCTACCAACAAATTTTTTTCCTTTTTTTCACATTTTGTTTTATTTTAGAATTGTGGGATACATGTGAGGATTTACTACATAAGTAATTTGCATGCAGGTGAAATTTGGACTTCTACTGGGCCTTCTCTCTCCCAGTTGTGAACCTGGTACTCAATGCGTTGCTGTGTGCCCCCCATACCTCCTTCCTCCCTCCCTCCCCTAGCAGTGTCCAGCATCTGTCACTTGTAGGCTTACTTCATGTCCACTCCTGTGCTCATGTGACCAGTGAGCAGGGCTCACTTATGAGTGAGAACATACTGCATTCATTTCTTTGTTTCCGTGATAGTTCACTTAGTATCAAGGTCTCCAGCTGCATTTATGTTGCTGCAAAGGATGTGATTTTGTTCTTTTTTATGGCTGTGCAATATTCTACTGTGTATATGTACCACATTTTCTTTATCCAGTCCACTTCTGATGGGCATCTAGCTTGGTTGCTTGTTTTTGCTATTGTGAACAGTGCTACAATGAACTTATATGTGTGGGTGTCTTTATTCTACCAACATCTTCATATCATATCTCTAGTCTCTGCAATTGTGGAAAAAAATAAGTTTCTGTTGTTTAAGCCCTGTCTGTAGCACTTAGTTATGGCAACCTTAGCAAACTAATATCGTGTGTATTATGGTTCTCCAGAAAAACAGAAACAATGGAATGATTTGTAATCAGCAAGTATGAGATCCAGGAAGAGCCAATGTTTCAATCCCAGTTCAAAGACAGGAAAAAAAACTAAGATAAAATCTGAGCTTAAAGATGGTCAGGAAGGAAGAGTTCTCTCCTACAAAAAAGAGTGAGTCTTTTTGTTCTATTTAGGCCTCCAACAAATTAGGTGAGAGACACTCACATTAGAGTGATCTGCTTTACCAGTCTACTGATTCAAATATTAATCTTATCCAGAAATACCCTCACAGACATGCCCAGAATAATTTTTGACCAAATGTCTGGGCACCCCATGACCCAGTCAAGTTGACAGATATAATTAACCATCACATAATCTTACAAAATGAGAAATATAGATTAGCCATCTAGTATCCCAAATTATTAAAACCAAGTCTCATCCATGTTCTCTAGATGTGTATTAGATGTAATGTAGAGAACAGAATCACTTGATGGCAGAAAGAGAGATTATGTTAGATTATCAAATTACACGAAGTTCCAAGTCAAACTGTCCTGTCAGCTAATAACTGTAATTTTGAATTCTGACCCTATCAGGGATGCATCAAAGGTAACAAACCTATGGGGAGAACTGTCATGCAAGAGCAGTGCTTGGAGGTATTTGGCTTTTTAAGGCCCTTCTCACTCTCTTTCCTCTAATCTAGTGCATTTTATGAGGACTGAAAGATTTCACATGAAAGTCCTCATTCAGCAACTTAGTGTATGCCTCACTGATGAAGAGTGCGGTCTGCAAAGCTGTCATTGTTCCACTCACTTCTGTGGCTTGTCAGCACTCTGTGGGCTCTGCTAATTCCACTTTTTTTGGCAGTCAGCTCCCTTCAGGGTCAACATGTGTTAGGGTAATGGCTAATTATCAGTCATGGCCCACGAAATGTGACTAATTGGGTGTAATATGTGGGACAGGATAACGGAAGCTTTGGGTGGGAACTTTGTGAATTGCCAGAAACATAATTATACTAGTGCTTTCCAAGTTGAAAGTGTCTGAGACTGCAGTAAAATGGGAAAAGAGACCACCAGCCTCCTCTCCTGCACTCATGACCTTCTGCCTGATAAACATTCTAAATGTCTTCCAGACCCAAGTATTAAACTACTTTCTTCATCCTCCAAGCACCAGCACTTTGAATCTTCTTCAGGAAATAGGAAAACAATCCAATGTTAGAGATATCCATTTTATCTTCAGGCTCAACACAATTATATTCAATGCTGAGATATTGGGGTAAATGTGAGACCATGACAAATAATTGTCAGGCAAACCTAGGCAGGAATCAAGGTACACAGAACCCTCTCAAAAGAAGAGAAAGGCCGGGCTCGGTAGCTCAGCCTGTAATCCCACGCCTTTGGGAGGCTGAGGTGAGTGGATTGCCTGAGCCCACGGGTTCGAGACCCGCCTGGGCAGCGAGACCTCATCTCTACAATAAATCAAAAAATCAGCTGGGCATGGTAGTGCATGCCTGTAGTTCCGGCTACTCAGAAGGCTGAGGCGGAAGGATCGCGGAGCCCAGCAGGAGCCCAGCGGCCACTGCACTCCAGTCTGGGCGACAGAGACTCCAACTCAAAAAAAAAAAAAAGAAGAAGAACAAGAGAAAGGATGGTAGAACAGTCCACTAGGTCATCCACAAGATTCTGAGAGAAATTGGATGATTTGGACAACACTTTCTCTAACTCTGTCAATGTCTGTAGATGGTATCTCCATCTGAGTTTGCTGGGATGGCCCTGGTTTACTCATGTTCTGCCTTTGTAAGTATTAACAGAGCCACATTTCACTCTCAAACGTGTTCTGATTTGGATGATCAAATATATGGTGACTCTATGATTTATCACCCTCTAAGTGGAATACTTGTGAAAATTAGGTTTTCAAGGTCATTTCAAGAATGGCATTGGAGACTTGCTTGCTTCAGACCAGCCCTCATGGATGGCTATACTTTTTAGCTGTCTGTGGGCCAGATTTAGCTGAACAGTCATAGCGAGACAGTGGCAGGAGCTATTTGGGGAACCAGCTCAGCTTCTGACATGGACAGAGCTGTGGCATCCTGAAACTAAGTATTTCCTGAACCTCTGCCTTCTTTGTCTTCCCAGTGAGAGTCTAACCAGATACTGCCTCAACTTTCATCCCTATCTCTCTCTTCTGAAAGCACTCCCTGTTCACAGGGCTAGAGTTATCACCTCTGTGCATCTCTCCGAATCATCGTCCCCAACCCATCTCCAGTTTCACTCTCCAATTCCTAGTTGCCTATAGCCATAGGACACCCCTACCTGAATGTCCCAATAGACTTTGGTTTCTGACTTGCCTACAACTGAAGTCACTCTCTTCCACAATATGCTTTTCTCTCTGAATTGCTATTTCTTTTAAATTGCATTAATGGGTTTTTTCCACGTACCCTTTTTTACAGTTATCTACCATTTTTTCTCATTTTTTTACATATGACCCACACCAAACCTCTGACAACTTGTCTTGAGTGCAGTCTCTCACACAGGTATCCTTCCTTTCTCTCTATCCAAGGCTACCACACAGGCCTAGAGCTCCTCTGCTTCCACTGATGGACCTTCTGCTATCTCCAACATCGCCCTCTTTCCATTCCTAAGCAAACCTATACCAAAGCATCACTTGACCATGATACACACCTACTCAAAAAGCTCACCCATTGTCCACAAAATGAAGTTCAAGGGTCTTACTTGGGAGCCAAAAGATATAATGATATGGACTCAACTTCTCTCTGGAATTCCTACACTCACCCTGAATAACAGGGTGCTATGATTCATGTTAAGCAAAGTGCAGCTTACAAGTCACGTTCACAGCCATGATCTCATTCATTCAAATAACAGCACTATGGGAATAACAGATTCAAGCAGAGCCTCGCACCCAGGCAGCACAAATTCCCTCGTTCTTCTCAACATAGCCATCATCAATAATGTAGAGTAAATAATTAGCTTTTCTTCTACAAATTACTTAGCTTTGGGCCGTGCAGTGACTCATGCCTGCAATCCCAACACTTTGGGAGGATCGCTTTTTCAAAAAAAATCAGAAAAATTAGCCTGGCATGGTGGCATGTATCTGTAGTCCCAGCTCCTCAGAAGACTGAGAAGGAAGAATTGCCTGAGCCCAGGAGGTCGATGCTGCAGTGAGCCATGATGACGCCACTGCACTCCAGCCTGAGCAACAGAGTAAGACTCTGACTCAAACAAACAAGCAAATGAATACATTGACTTTAAGTATATATGATACTCGTTTTTTACAATCCATGACCTAACAAGAAAAATAATTACTACCACTTCCTTGCCTTATTTTTCTCTAGCTTTTCCACCCTCAAAGTATAATTCAGGAGCTTACAATGTTTTCTTGCTATCTGAAATATGATACATGTGGAGACACATGAATTACAGCAGGTTCATGTACAAATAATATTTTAAGACAGCTTTAAATTTACAGAAAGATTACAAAAATGATACAGAACTCCTATATATCCTACACCTGATTTCCTCTGTTATGAACATCTTATATTCATATGGTGCATTTGTTATAATCAAGGAAACGATATTGGTAAATTATTACTTTGGCCCATGCTTTATTCAATTCCCTTAGTTTTACCTATGCTATTTTTTCTGTTCCAGAATTCTACTCAGGATGCCACACTGGATCATGGCTCTTTAAGTGTCTCTTGACTGAGACAATGTCTCAGATTTCCCTTGTTATTCATGATCTTACCAGTTTTGCAGAGTCCTGGGCAGGTACTTTTTAGAATGTCATTCAACTGGAGTTTGTTTGATGTTTGCCCTATTATTATACTGGGGCTACAGGTTTTAGGGAGGAAGACCACAAAAGTAAAGAGTCATTTTTCTCACATCCTTGCTCTGTTATCATGATATATAACTGTTGATGTTGACCTTGGTCACTTGGCTAAGGACATGTTTGTCAAGTCTTTCCACTGTAAAGTCCCTCTCCCCACCCCCATCTCCATACTGTTTTCTTTGGAAGGAAGTCACTATGTACATATGCACAGCCTCACACTTAGAAGAAGTTATGTTCCAGCTTTTTATGGACAAAAAATCTACAAAATTTATTTTGAATTCTCTATGGTGATTTGTCTCTTCTTCCCATTTATTTAATTATCTAGTCATTTATGTCAAAATGGACTGAATATTTATATTAAACTTTGGGTTATAATCTAATACTACTTTATTCTGTTTATATTGTTCCAGTTTGGGTTGTTTGTTCTTTCTCTTGGCTCTGTGTACTTTTGACATGCCCCCATCATTATGGAGTGATTTTTTAATTTTGCTTTGTTTGTCTAAAGCACTTTCTTACTTCTGGAACTGCAAGATGATGCAGGCTTGTCTTGTATCTTTCTTCTCCACCCAGAGACCTGGTTCCTTGTACTGGAGAATAGTCCTAGAAACCAAGACTTAGGCACTAGGTATGCTCCAAATAAATTTAGACTTATCCAAAGCCAACTAAACTTTTAGGGAACCTTTGAAAATAAGCTTCTTTCTCATACATAAGTGGTAAATAGGTCAGCTAATTTTCCCACTTTATTTATAGATATGAGTCATTTGGGACCTTTTTATTAGAATGCTTTAATGCTAGTTTCTGACTAGATAAACTTGATGAGGCAAATAAAATTAAAATGATCATAATAATGATAGTGGTTACAACTATGAGGAAGACATTAAATTCTTCCTCATAAGTACTATACACATATTATATAAACTATATGTTAAGTTCTCCATAAGTACTATATATCCATTTTCTTGTTACATCCTAACATCATCTTGGAGACATAAGCATTATTATTATGCCACTTCATAGATGATAAAAGTGGTATCTACCTTGATTATCACACTGAGAAGAAAATGATGAAACACTTGTAAACCCCCAGCACACAGCACGTAGAAGGTGCTCAATATATCGTCGTTTTCTCACTCCCTTGCTCCTAGAAAAAAAGAAAATAAGCAAACTTCAACAACACATTAGCTGAAAAACTTCAGCTCCTAGTCTGTGAGATGAAAAATATAGGGGTTATATTAACTCATTTATTTTCTTTGTTGCTATGTACACGTGATCTGATCCAAAATCTGAGCCAAAAATCAACCTGCTTCATGAAAGATCTCAAATGAAATGAGGACATATTTATCCTGAGTGTCAAGTTTGTTTACTTAGTGTCCCTTATATAACCCAAATTCTCAGAAATCAACAAAACTCATATGACCCTCAAATCTTTGTGTAGATATTTAAGTAGTCTAAAGCATGTTGCCAAAACTTTGAAGTTTGGATTAAGATGGAGAAAATAAATAAATCCACCACACCTCCTAAATTTTTAGAGCTACTGAAATAGTTCAAAGTTACCAAAATACCAATATAGTGTAAAGAAAAATCTGCGGGGAGACACCTTTTATCAACAAGGGTGCCTGAACGAAGCATGTGTGTATACCTAACCCTTAACTGTACCCCACAATATAATAATTAAAAATATTCATTATAAAAAAGAAAGAAAGAAAGAAAAATCTGGAAGTTTTATCTCTCAAGGGAATAATTTCACTATTGTCATAAATCTTGGCAAAAGAAGTGGAACCGCACTCAAATGTGCAAGCTTTCTTGCAAATATTCTGTTAGAATATGCGGGAAAACGAAAGATTTGTTTACATTCTCCATTGTTTCTTCCAGTCATTCCTTCTTCTTAATGTTTTGAGCAGATGAATATTGAGAGTTGAAGTAAAAAACCAAGAACATACATATTCTAAGCAGCAAAGGTGGTAGCAAAAATTAAAATTTACTCAGGAAACACTTTCTAGCCTTTCTGCTGCCTTCACTCCAGCTCGAAGCCTCATTTACTAAATGTTCCAAGCCTTTGTAGTAAAGTGACATTCTTTCACTTGACCAGCTCTTGCCTTCCTTTCTACCAATCTGGATCATCATATCACAACTAGATGAGAGTCCCATGTGTCCCAAAAGTCACCCCATGGGCCATCACCAGATTACACTAGATGAGAGTTCAATGTACCCTAAAAGTCACTCCATGGGCCATCATCATATTACAACTAGATGTAAGCCCCATGTGCCCCAAAAGCCACTCCATGGGCAGTCACCAGATTACAACTAGATGAGCCCCATGTGCCCCAAAAGTTATCCCATGGACTGTCACCAGATTAAACTAGATGATAGCTCCATGTACCCCAAAAGCCACCCCATGGGCAACCACAAGATTAAACTAGATGAGATTACCACGTGCCCCAAAAGTCACCCCATGAGCAGTCACCACATTAAAATAAATGAGAGCCCCATGCGTCCCCAAAGTCATTCTATGGTCAGTCACCAGATTACAACTAGATGAGATTCCCATGGACCCCAAAATTCACTCCATGGGCCTTCTACTCTCATTTCAGAACTCCCTGTATTTCACTCTGAACTGTCTGTAGCACTAACCACCACCACACATGTACATCCCATCTTCCCTGTTGAATCATAAGTTCCCTCAGCACTATTGCGATCTTTCATTCTCTTGTCTACTAAGCCCAGCCCAGATAGTCTCAATAAATATTTCTGAGATCTTTTTATCAATTGATGGATTATGCCTGAGTATAGCCTTGATCTTCGGAGAAAAAAATCAGAACAAGGATGCTTCCTACCCTAACCCTGGGCTCGGGGGGGTGCTCAGGAGGTATCTGCCCTCAGCAAAGGTTTCTCCAGGCCAGGATTTTGGAAGCTTCAGAGCTCTGAGAATATTCCTTTGATCAGATTTCTTTGCAAGGGGATAATGGAGCTTAAAACATTTTTTTAAACAAAAGAGCATAAAAAGTGAATTCAAAAGCAAATGGGCCAAGGATTTTCCCTAGGAAGTCTTTCAATTTCACACATAGCAAATTCCTATGGTATGGACCCATTAGAAATGCTTTTTTTAGTCCCTTTATGCATATTTATTATGTTCCTCTATGGTTCTGTTATCACTTAATTCGACACCGAGCCTCCAAAGCCACATCTTCTTTCTTCCTGAACTATTAAAAGGGGGCAAAATATTTTAATCATGAAGTCCTGTATAATTTAGAGATTACCTTCTGTCTGAGTGAGTTACAGCAATAATCAAAGAGAGGCTGGGGATTTGTAAAACGAAGGCCCTAATTTTTTGACAGGTGCTCTGCCTGGTATGGAATTAACCTCTTTTTACACTGTATACATACATAAGAGCAAATCATTAAATATATCCTTGGTACACACAGACAACAAAAAGGCAGAATCCATTAGGCAAAAATTACCCTGCCTCTGTCTTCAGCCAGCTTCAATGGTTCATTAATAACAGGAATTTGTAAGGATATTCTATCAGCTGCGCAATCCGAATCTGACTGATCGGTCTACCTGGTAGAGTCTCAATCCAGCTATTAGATGCATGCTTCATTGCAACCAAATGGAAGATTGGGAATGGCTACTGGGCCCTAGGTTACCTTCCAGTGCTCATCCAGTTAGTCAGTGCAGTGATTAGAAGCACAGCAACTGTAGTCAGAACTAGAGTTTGAATCCTGGAGCCACTACCTACTACATGTGTGTCTTCTGGAAAGTTATCTGGCCTCCCAAAATTTCAGTTCCATCATTTATATAACAGAGACATTAATCACATTCGCCTACAGAGTATTGTAATTGAGGGAATGCAAGGACGTAGTACTTGGCAAATAGCAAGTGCTCAGCTAAAAATGTTTCTTCTCTAGGAACTTGATTGCTATCTTGTTATCCATTCATTTGTTTTTACATTCATACAACAAAGATTATTTGAGCCCTGTACAAGTACCATGTAGTAATAAACAAAACAAGCCTTGTCCCTATCTTCATGAAACTCACAACTGGCAAAGTATATACATGCCTTGAAAAGGTAAATAAATAAAGCTTACAATGATGCAACTATAAGTACATGAAGAAAATAATAAGGTTCAGTGCAGGAGAGTAGGAGAATATGTAGCAGGTCATGTATAGGAGAGTATGTGGATAGAGTACGAGGTTCACTAGGGTCCTGACTGGAAACAGATGGAAGACTCACATGGAGTAACTAAGGAACATTTAGAGAAAGACTATTCACTAAGACAGTGTGGAGGGGGTTGAGGGAAAATAGCAAGGAATGATCAGTTTCCCTGGATGGGGTTAATAGAAAAGTTAACAATAACTGAGAGCCTTTATCCATCTAAAAGGATGAAAGTTGGATAGGGTGTTTCTTTTGCCCTTGCCAGCTCTGGTACGTCACTCTTTCTTCTCTCCCTTCTTTCTCTAATTAACTTTGCTTGAGGGAAAAGAAAGTGAAAGTAAGACAGGAAGAATACTGGGTAATCAGAGGTGGGTGGAAAAATATAAGGCAGAAGTTAAGAAATCACATGATCGGCCAAGGAGGAAGTATTACAACCAACTACAAACACAAATAGCCTATAAGGCTCTGAAAAAAAGAAAAGAAAAAGAAAAAAATACAGAATAGAGTCAAACCAGCAAAGACTGACTTGATCAAACATGGCAATGATTTTGACCAGCCAGTGACCTCCCAGACCGTTGTACCTTCATTATCATACTAAATGACACACCCAACACTATGACAATTTTAGAGTTGACCAAATAAGGGCAGAAAAGAAGAGGGCATCCAATTCCAGGAAATCTCCATCTTTTTCCCAAAAAACTCATGAATGCTTTACCCCTTAGTTATAAACAGCTATGAAAAGAAAACCCCCAATCTCATTGGGCATGACTCACTCTCTTGAGTACATTCACATTACCTCTCTTTTGAGTGTGTACTCCCTCATGACAATAAACCTCCTTTGCTTTCACTTCACTCTGACTCGTCCTTGAATTCTTTGTCCTGACAATGTCAAGAACCTGGGTACCAGGCTGAGGTTGAGGGTCTCTCTTGCTTCAAAAGACCCTCCCAAACCCACTGGCATCAAAAAGAGGAAGCCAGGGTTGCAGGAAGTGTTCTCTTGACATATTCTCTCAGTAGAGGTACACAGCCCACCCATGTGACTCATCAGAGAGGGAGACCATGGAATAAATACCCTGACCTCTCTCTACACTCAGACCTTATGACCCCAAGAGGAAACTGGGAAACATGGAAGCCTATCAATGCCTCCCTAAGCACAGAACAGGTAGGAAAGTGGATTTGAGGAGCTTTCAGAAAATATACAACACAGGCAATCAAGAAAGGCTTCTCTGAGAAGGCGATCTGAGAGTCAAGGAAAAGAAATTGGGAAGGAGCCAACCAAGGAAATTCAGGGAAGAGTATTTGAGACAGATGTGACTGAATATGCAAAGGGCCTGAGGAAAGGAAAAGCTATGTATAGTGAAGGACAGAAACAGGTCAGTGAGGCAGGACCACAATGGATAAGGGGGAAGAAGAGCAAAATGAGTTTGGAGATATTCTCAGGGGTCATGAGCCCTGAATGCAGGTCCCTGTTTTTTGACACCCCCCCCACCAACTAGTACAGACTAAACAACTGTACCTAATATAAGTTAAAACCTAAGAAAACACTTGAAACTTCTATGAATTTCCAAATAGCATTCTGTTCATCTGAAATACTAATTTTTCTCCTCTAGTCTATGCCCAGTGTTGACATCAAGAAGAAGCCTGAAAGTCACCTTTCCTTAAAATCACCATATCCGAAAGAAGGGAGTGTGTCTTAAGCATTGACAGATTATATGGAAAAATTTTCAAGGGATCTCTGATTAAGGCATGTCCTCTTCTCTCTATGGCAACTAGAAAAGTGGTGGTGCACCAGAATTAGCAGTGAGAACTGATAGCTGCTTGCTAGCTCTACCGTCTGAATCCAGAGATGCCCATAGTAGAAATGATATGAGAATTGAGAGAGGGGTCCTTGGTTCCAGGTACGTTGCATGGAGACACAGATAAACAATAAGAGGAGAACCATGCTGTAGGAACTGGAAGATGGAGTCATTGAAAAAAGGCTCAAAGGAAGTGGTCACATATAGAGGCGAGTGGCTGTGGTGGGAATGGCTGGTTGCGGATGAGACTTGCACAGGAAACTAATGCTAGTCAGTTGAGCATAAACAACAGGTGAGAAATGAGGTGATGGTTGTATGAGAAAGGAACCAAAAAAGTGGAATTTATTTATAAAAAATTGTGCATTTATTCTTACATGTTTAAACTTCAGTCACCTTCAAAGTACTCTCCATTTGATGCAACACACCTATAGAGATACTTACTCCACTGCTTAAAACAGTTTTTGAACTTGTCAATTTTGATGCCTGTTAGTGATTCCTTCCATTTTTTTGTTTCATGTCTTCCACATCGGCAAAAGGTTTCCCTTTGAGAACTTTTTTCATCTGGGAAAAAAAAAAAGTGGCTTGGGATGAGATCAGGTGAATAGGGAGGGGGGGCATGGGGGTCATGCATTTTGGGTAAACAAACAAACAAAAACTGCTAAACACTCAGCACAGTGTGGGCATGCGTGCTCATAAATCACCCTCATTAAATGGGCAAACACATTGGAAGAATACCCCCCAAAAAAAGTCACTGAAGCTGAACACAGTCTCTCACAACACTAGCTGGTACACTGATGCCGATAGGTTCCTAGCAGGGGAAGCCTGTGTACTGCAATGGATCCACCCTCCAAAAATAATTTCATTTTTTGGTGGGAGGAGGCCCTCATATGTGTTGGATTGATGTTCTCAATTCTTCACTCCCTCCTGTTGTAGAATTCCACATCTATGTTCTTTGCCCTGTGACTTTCACATTATCTCCCAGTGATGTAGACTGAGTATACTTCCCTGACTCTTTGATGTGGAGCTTGGCCATGTGATCTTGCTCTGGCCAGTGGACTATTAGCAGACGTGATGCAAGCAGAGGCCTTAAATGGGTTTGTATGGGATGGCTTGATCTCCTGTGGTGCTGCAATCTCCCATGAGGAGAGCATGCTCCAAGAATCCGCAAGAGTTGACCTGAACCCAACTGGAGTCCAGCCTTGTCCTGCCATAGTCAACCTAAATCTGCCATATTGCAGCTGGCCTGTGACCCATATGTGTCACACAGCAGTAGCTAAGTTGTTTGTTACTCAGCAAAACCTGACTAATACCAGGTATCTGGACAGAGATTGGGGTTGGTGAACAAAGGTGGGTGGGCTTGTATAGTTTCTAGAGTATTAAACAACACTTGCTATTGTCTCAGAAAACCACTGGTTGTGAGCTTCCTGGTGCCTCATCTCTCTGTTTTCCGCAAGTTTGTGCACTCCACACAAAATGAGCATGTCAGAGCCAGAAGGATTTTACTGGCATCAAACAGAAGAAATACTGGGATTGTGTTTTTCTTTGCTGTCTACATTGTCAATTCCAAACGTAATGAGAGATGACAATTAAGTTCGTGAACTCATCCTAGAAAAAGTGCTACGCATTGCATTGCTGACTATCACTATGGTCACCTTTGAAGTATACCCCTCGGGAAGCTTTGCACCCAGCCAGTGCCTAGTCCAGCTGCCAAAGCAATTTTGGAACTCTTTTCCTGGAATGGCCACAGAGCTGGCATCATATTGCCCTTGATGTCCTGAATGTCATCAAAATGTCTTTCTTTCAAAATTTCTTTTATCTTGAAGTAAAGAAAAAAGTCATTGGGGTCCAGATCAAGTGAGTAAGGAGGGTGTTCCAATACAGTTATTTGTTTACTGGCTAAAAACTCCCTCACAGACAGCATTGTGTAAGCTGGTGCATTGTCATAATGCAAGAGCTCCTTCAGGACCATTTTTGCACACATGCCAAGATTTTCTCATGCCAAGATTTTCAGTTAAGACTCTCCTGTTTCTCTATCAATGTTGACTTGGTCTACTATGCTTCTCACAGTCAGCCAACAATTTTGACACACAGTTCATTGAAATTTTGCAATGTTTTCATCAGTTCTGCTCATTACTGGTCATCCTGATCTTCATCCGTGATGCTTTCTGTCCCTTCAGCAAAATGTTTAATCCATTAGCTTACTGCCGTTTTCTTCGTGGCATTATCCCCATAAACTTGAACCAATATATCCCTGATTTTACTTCCACTGTAGCCAAGTTTTACCAAAATTTAGTGTTTGTTCATTGTTCTAATTCAAACTCCGACATTTTTGTGACAACAGCTCTGATGGTCATTCCAGAAAAAGAGTTCCAAAATTGCTTTGATAGGTAGACCAGCCACTGATGTTGGTGCATAGTTTCCCAAGGAGAGTACTTCAAAGGTGACCACAGTGATGTTTAGCAATGAGTTATGTAGCACTTTTTCTAGAATGAGTTCACAAACTTAATTGTCAGGATGCGTATAAAGTACCAAGACCTCATTTCTTGTTCAGTGTCCCCACGAGCTGGATAATTGCAGACATTTGTGTAAATGTCTTTATACTGTCCCCCTCCCTGCCCTCAGACATTCTCTTTATAAAACAGACTTACTGGCCCTCCTACCATTCACACTGCTTCTCCCCCTGTCCAGCCCGCAACCCATCTGGCTACATCTGTCCCATACTTCACCATACTATTGCAGACATGAGCTCAGCAGGTTCAAGAGACACACCAGAAATCTTCTACTCTATGTTTGAAACAATGTTTAACTCAGAGGTGAAATGCCGCATGCCTTCCTCTGAAAAACCTGTAAAAGAAAGAGAATACATATAAACTATCTAGCTTCTTTGCATACCTGCTAATCCCAGTGTATATACAGCAAAAGGAAGGTTCTCATAGCTTCAGAAAGAACCCATACTAATATGTTGTCCACTAGCTTCTTGAAATCCCAGTTACTCACCAGACATTGTGCTAGACACTAGGAGGAATATTTTTTTTTAAATCCCTGCTCTCAAAGAGTTGATGGATTTTTTTTAATAGCTTGACCAAATGCTACTACTATGAACAATAATTGGCAGTGAATATTAGCTTGCGAACTGGTCAAGCTTTTTTTCAATTTTATTTTATTATAAAGATATGGAGTACAAGTCAGGATTAGGTACATGAGTAATCTACACGCAGGTGAAGTTTGGACCTCCAACTGGTCCTTATTTCCCCTGTTTAGGAGCAGGTACCCTTTGTGTTGTTACATGCCCCCTCATCTCCTGGCAGGGCTCAGTGACTGCCAATCTTTCCACTGTGCCATTGTGATAAATGTTCAGGTCCCACTTATGAGTGAGAACTTGTGATATTTGGTTATTTGTTTCTGTTGATAAGTATGATTGTCTCCAACTCCATCCAATTTGCTGCAAAGTCCATGATTTTGTCCTTCTTTATAGCTGTGTAATATTCCATCATGTATATTTACCACATTTTCTTTATCAAGTCTACTTTCTATGGACAGTAAGGTTGGTTCTATGTTTTTGCTATTGTGAATAGTGCAGCAATAAACGTGTGTGCAGGTGTCATTTTCGTAGAACAATTTGTGACTCTCTGGGTATATTCCCAGAAGGTAGATTGCTGGGTCATATGAAAAATCAATTTCTAGTTCCTTTAGAATTCACCACACTGTTTTCCATAGAGGTTCAACTAGTTTGCATTCCCACCAACAGTGTAAAAGCATCCTTTTTCTCCACACCCATGCCAGCATCTGTTGTTTTTGGTTTATTAATAATGGCCCATTCTTACTGGCATTAGGTGGTATCTCAGTGTGGTTTTGATTTGCATTTCTCTGATGATTAGTGAAGATGAGCATTTTTTCATGTATCTGTTTGGCTGCTCATATGTCTTCTTTTGAGAAGTGTCTATTCATATCCTCTGCCCATTTTTTAATGGGGTTATTTTTTTTCCTTTCAGCTCATCTGAGTTCCTTGAATATCCTGGATGTTAGGCCTTTGTCAGGTACTCCATTGGCAAATATTTTTTCTCATTCTGTGGGTCGTCTCCTGTTCTTTTGATGGGCTTATTTTGCTGTGCAAAAGTTTTTCAGTCTGATGAGATTCCACTTATCTATCTTATCTTTTCTGGTATTCACTTTTGGGGATTTAATCAAGAATTGGTTACCTACTCCAATGTGCATAAGAGTGTTTCCTATGTTTTCTTCTAGAATTCCTATAGTTTCAGGTTTTATGCTTAAGTCTTTGATCCATTTAGAGTTGATTCTTGTATATGGTGATAGGTAGGGGTTCTGTTTCACTCTGCTGCATATGATCAGTCAGTTTTCCCAGCATCATTTGCTAAATAAGGTCTCCTCTCCCCAGTGGTTGTTACTGATGGTTTCGTCAATGATAAATTGGATGAGAGATCGAGTTTTTGCTTTTGGTATCTCTGTCCTCTTCCATTGGTCTATATGCTTATTCTTGTCTCAGTGTCAAGCTGTTTTGATTGCTGTAGCCTTACAGTAGAGGTAAAGTCTGGAAATGAGATACCTCCTACTTTGTTCCTTTTGCTGGGAGTTGTTTTGACTGTTCATGCTCTTTTTTCTTTCCGTGAATTTCTGTACTGTCATTTTCAGGTCTGAGAAGGATTATGTTGATAATGTGATGAGTACTGCATTGGATCTGTAGATTGCCTTGGGTAAGATGGACGTCCTGACAATACAGATTCTTCCAATCCATAAGCAAATGATGTCTTTCCACTATTTTGTGTCATCTCTGATTTCTTTGAGCAGTGCTTTGTAGCACTCATTGTAGAAGTCTTTCACTTCTCTGATTAGGTAGATGCCAAGGTATTTCCTTTTGTAGGGGGTGTGTGGCTATTATGAATGGGATTATGCTTTCTATTTTGGCTCTCTACCTGTTTGTTCCTGGTGTATAGAAATACAACTGTATTTTGTACATTGACTTTGTACTCCAAAACTTTCCCAAAGTCATTTATCAGTGCAAGGAGGTTTTTGACAGACTATCTTGGGTTTTCAAGGTACAGGATCTTATTGTCCACAAAATCAGATGGCTTTTCCTATTTGGATGCTCCTAATTTCCTTCTATTGCCTGATTGCTCTAGCAAGGACTTTCCAGCACTATGATAAATAGGAGGAGTTAGAGTGAACAGCCTTATCTTTTTCCCATTTTTAGGGGGAATGTTTCCAACTTCAGTCCATTGAGCAATATGTTGACTGTGGGTTTATCATAGATGGCTCTTACCGTTTTGAGGAATGTGTTTTCTGTGCCTAGTGTTCAAGGGTTTTTATCAAGAAGAGATGCCAGATTGGTGAAGTGTTTTGTTTTTTTTTATTGTAGAGATGAGGTCTCACCAAGTTGCCCGGGCTGGTCTTGAACCCGTGGGCTCAGGCAGTCCGCTCATCTCGGCCTCCCAAAGTGCTGGGATTATAGGCATGAGCCACCATGCCTGGTTGATCAAGTTTTTATAAAGAATATGTCATTGAGTCCTTGTATCAGTGCCTACATCACAATCAGAACAACTGAGACTTAGTGAAGTCTAAGGAACTTATCTAAGGTCACAAAACCCGTAAGTGGTTGATGTGAGATTTAACCTAGGTTCCTGACTCTGTTTGATTCTGAGGACAGTGTTCCTAGCCACTGCCCTTACTCCCTTTCCAGGGTCATAATGCCATAAATCAAGAGCCCCAGTGAAAACAGTTACCAAGTGAGACAACCACACACTGAAGAAAGTAGCACTCTAGGAGAGGAGAGCAGCACATCACAAAGGAGATGAACAACATGTAGGGTATTGAAGAATGTAATGGGTTTTACAAATAGAACCAAAAGGAAAAGGTATATGGTCTTAAGAAGCAGTATTTTCAAAAGCATAGAGTTGAGAAAAAGCATGGACCGTTCAGGGTGGTGCTGGTGGTAACAAAGAGGAAGGGATGATTCGGACTAGACAGGCCAGAGAGGTACATTGTACCCAACTAAAAAGGACCCTCAAGCATCTTGCAAATTAAGTAAGTTCTTAATGCCCTTTTAGCAATCATTTTTCCTTTTATTTTGTCTCCTGATCCATCCTAGTTTGCATTTTTCAAAAATGAATCTCATTTTGCTGTTTATTACCCATATATTGAACCTGTCTATATCTCTTGGAATAAATTCTATCCATCATTCTTATTGGATTTATTCCAGCACCACCCCAGTTTGTATAATTTGCAAATTTCATTAACATTCTCTTTACTTTCTCTTGGAAACCATTAATAACATTGTTGCATATGATCAGGCTTAGCACCAATCTCTTTGGCACCCCTACTAATCAACTACCCCTGGCTGGATGTCACACTATTCATCATCATGCCTTGTTTACAGACCCCCTGAAAATTATCAATCCCTATGACAGTGTTCACATCCAAGCCAGTGTCAATTAATTTCATAAGTAAAATTTTGTGACATGGTATCAAATGCGTTACCAAAATCAAGATGTATTGCGGTGACTTTGTTCTCCTCCACTGTGAATTTTAAACAGCTTTCAGGTCGCTCCCAGATGATTTATTCGTGGCAACACCAAGCTGCCTATTCACTCCCGATTCCATTACTTCTTAGATGTTCTGGACTATTTTCCTCCATACACTTAAACTTCCTAGAGGTAATCTCAGGGATCATTCCTCTTTTGAAAAGATAGGTGAACGCATTTGTTGCTGGCTTGAACTTCTATGATCTCTACAAATATATCAAGTCATTTAAAAAGCAATTCCTTTTCTACTTTCCTGGCAGCTTTTATGAAGTAGCTTGGTGCTGCCACACGCCCTGAGCAATCGCCCCAGTAAGATGGCACAAATGTCACCTGCTAGGGCAGTGAGCATGCGTTGCTGCTTATGGATAAAACACTATGGTTTTGGGGTTCCTTCAGGCCCACAATTCTATCCTGGAATTTCCTGATTCATGCAGCCCAGGGTGCGATAATCTATACCATGAAACACTCTGGGCCATGTACCCCATTGTCAGCTAGGGCACCTCACAAACTGTATGCTTCAGGGACACAAATGGATTCAAAAGTAACTGAATGGAACTATAAATCTGCTGTTAAAAATCACAATGAGGCTGAGTACGATCACTCATATCTGTAATCCCAGCACTTTGGGAGACCGAGGCAAGAGGATCACTTGAGTTCAGGAATTCAGGATTAACCTGAGTAAAATAGTGAGACCCTGTCTCTACAAAAACATCAAAAAATTAGCCTGGTGTGGGAGTACATGCCTGTGGTCCCAGCTACTCAGGAGGAGGGTGGATTTCTTTATCTCAAGAGGTCGAGCCTGAGGTATTTGTGATCAGTGCCACTGCACTCTATTTGGACGACAGAGTGAGACATCAACTCAAAAAAAAAAAAATCACAGTGTATCCAAAAGCAGAAACCATATAGCATCATGTTTTGTTATATTTCTTGCTCCTCTTTCCTTGCCTATGACCCCCACCTCTCTGTCATTGTCAAAGATATTTGACAGATAATAAGATCTAAGTAAAAACATTAATAACTTCTTTCCAAATGTCCCTGTTGTCTCAAAACATGAAAGGAGAAAATAAAAGTGGAAAAAGCTTCCCAATAGAGTGCAAGGAAAGAAAGAAGCCATTGGTTAGACACTCTTGTGAGAAGGAACAGTTTATCATGAACTACAGCAAAACAGGTGAGCATTGGGTGGGTTTCAAAACTTCCAAATAAACATTTTTAAACTCTCCAGATTACATCTCCCAGATGCTCACTTGGTTGCTGATGGACATAAATGTGGGTTTTTCAATATGCACACCTCCTGAGATTAGGCTGTGGCAGGCATTTGGTGAGAGCTGCCCTAAATGCTTTATTGACTGAGGTTGTAATATGAATCAGGATTCTCCAGAGAAACAGAACCATCAGGAAAGAAAGAAGGAGAGGGAGGGAGAGAGAGAGGGAGAAGAGGGAAGGAGAGACAGAGAGAGAGAGAGATTGATTATGTAAAATTGGCTCATAAAATCATGGAGGCTGAGAAGTCTGACAATCTGCCACTAGCAAGCTAGAAACCCAGGAGAGTCAACCATGTGTTTCTAGTTTGAATCTGGAGACCTGAGAACCAGGAGAGCTAATGGTGTAAACCCCAGTCCAAGAGCAGAAGAAACCATGTCCCTGCTCAACCAGGCAGGCAGAAATGGGACAAATCCTCCCTTCCTCTGCTTTTTATTCCACTCAGACCCTCACTGGATTGGATGATGCCCTCCCACACTGGACAGGGCAATCTGCTTTACTGAATCCACCAATTCAAATGCTCATCTCTTCTGAAAACACCCTCACAGGCATACCCAGAAATCATGTTTAATCAAGGCACCCTGTTACCCAGTCAAGTTGGCACATAAACAACCATCATACTGACATCCCTGTAATCCATGACTCAGAGCTGTGGGGTCTTGACCATCCCTGGGAGACTCTGAGATGAGTAAAATGTGTTTCTAAAAAATTATAGATACCCCTTTAAAAGTATGTGTGTGGGGTATGTGTCAGTATCCACTGCCCCTGGCTACCTATACTACATTAGGTTTTTGGGGGGATAAGGGTAGAGATCATTTTTTAAAATTATACTTAAGAGTTGTGGGGTACATAGGAGGATTTGTTACATAAGTTGCATGCAGGTGGACTTCTAGCAAGCTCTCTCTCCTCCTGATAGTGGGCCTGGTACCCAGCCATAAAGAAAAACAAAGTCATGTCCTTTGCAACAACATGGATGTAGCTGGAGACCATCACACTGAATGAACTTTCACAGAAACAAAGAACTGAATACTGCATGTTCTCATTCATAAGCAGGCCCCGGTCAGTGGCTACATAAGCACAAGGGTGGAAACAGCAGACATGGCAACACACTTCACTATGCTGTGGCTGTGCTCATGGGGACTGAATTTCTGCCAGGGCAGACCCACAGAAAGTCCCCACTGAGCTGCCTTCATTCTGGTACCTGAAGTATATGGCTTTCACTTGAAAGCAAATCTTCAAGCCTAAATTTTCTCAAGGCACAGGCCTCTGGCCCCAGTGTGGTAATTCCCATGGTGACATGTGTGGACACTTCATGGAACCTGAGCTACTGGCCCTTCTCAGGGGCTACCCCAGCACACTCCAAGTATGCTTTGATCTCAGACTCTATCGTGAAATAAAAGTACTTCACCCTCACATTCCTGCATCCATGCATTTATCCACTGTGTATCAAACATCTACATGCAAGTCATGGCCCGAGACAATTCGGTGCCTCCACAAATGAAGATCGTTTGGTGTCTGCCCCCCAAGAGTGAGAGTGAAGATGAGAAGGGATTTAAGACACATACACACATAGAAAAAACACACAGGCAGTGAGTGGTGGCTCTTGCCTATAATCCCAGTGCTTTGGGAGGCCAAGGCAGGAGGATCACTTAAGGCCAGGAGTTTAAGACCAGCCTGAGCAACATAGCGAGACCCCATCTCCACAAAAAAAGAATACAATAACAAAAAAACAGCCAGGTGTGGTGGTACACATCTATGTTCCCAGCTATTCAGGAGGCTAAGACAGAAGGATTGCTTGACCCAGGCATCTGAGGCATCACTGAGCTATAATTGTGCCACTGCTCTCCATTCTGGGCAATAGAGTGAGACTCTGTCTCTAAAACACGCATGCTCTCACACACGCACACACTGCCAAATATGGTATAATGAGTATTTACAGACATTAGATTATGAGAATTCAGAGGATGGAGAGAGATTACAACTGGTTTAGAGAAATTTAGAAATTTAAAGAAACAATGTAAAGGAGCAATCACTAAGTTGAGAAGGGAAGGAAGGCTTGGCAGACAAAGGGCTGTTGGTCTGTGTTAACTGAGTCCACTCAGAGAACAGAAAGCAGGCAGATGCGATGTACTGAACCTGAATGAGTATCTATGAGTAACATCACAAGGACCGAGTGGGGCTGGAACCCAGAAGGCCTTGAATGTCAAGCTGAGCCCATGTTCAATTCAACAGGCATAACTGCCTTCAAGGAGATATAATTCAATCACATATCCTCTGTCTTTAGAATTGACCTGTTGAGCAATGTTTCCAAATCCCATGTAAAACTTTGCTCTGATGCCCTTTATGAATTCATTCATGAATGCATAATTTTATAGCTCTCCTTTATGTAAATGGTGCCACAAGAGAGCCTATAAAAAGATGGATCATAGAAATTCTGTCTTCAACCCTACCCAGAATCAACCAGTGAGGGCTAAGATCAGCACATGTAGAATTTAACCTCGTTGAACCCATGTCTCTTACTGACATTTTCTCCCTTGTTTTCTAGCAGAACGCTGCTCCCTGGCTGTCCTCTGGTGTCCTTGAGTACTCTTTTCTGTCTCCTTCCCTGCATCTTGTCCCTCTGTCCTTATACTATTGTCCAGAACACAACCCTTGCTGCTTCTCTTGTTACACTGTGTGGTCCCTTTGAAGAGGCTCATCTATTTTGATGGCTTCAACCACCATGTATGTGGTTGAAACTACTGTCTGGATTCCACCTCTCTTCTGACCTTGAGTGACAATTTCCAGTGTCCCCTAACTCCATCCACCAGTAACATTTCAAAAACAACATGTTCAAAGTCAAGGTCATTTTGCTCCCCTTCCAAAACCTATCCCTGCCTGACCCTGTTCTCTGCATGATTTCCTGTCTCAATTAACAACATCACAGCATGCTACAATGTACACATGATAAATATGGGAAAACTGCTGAATCCTGCTTCTCCCTTAATCCCAAATACCACTGAAGCTATTACTCAAACATCAGTAGAATTCATACTCTCTCTTCATCCCAATCTGAGTGTGTCAATATCTGTTTCCCAGGTTATTCTAATAGTTCAATTTGTCACCCAATCGATGGATTGCCCTTCTTTCATGGTGAACTGGTTCCAGAGTGATCTTTCTATATTAGATTCAGGAGGTGCACATGCATGTGTGTTACATGGACATATTGAGTAGTGGTGGAGATTGGGTCTCAGGTGGCCCATTCCCCAGATAGTAAATATTGTACCCTATAGGTAATTTCCAAACTCTATCCTCCCTCCCCAACTCGCAGCAAATTGGTGTCTCAATGCCTATTATTTCCATTTTTGTGACCGTCTAGCTTCCACATATGAGTGAGAACATGCAGTGTTTGGTTTTCTGTTTCTGAGTCAGTTCACTTAGGACGATGATCTCTAGCTCCAATCATGTTGCCGCAAAGGATGTGATTTCATTCTTTTTTTGGCTGTGTAATACCCCATCGTGTATATATATACCACATTTTCTTTATCTAGTTGATTACTGGTGGGCACTTAGGTATAACCCATGATTTTGCTATTATGAATAGGAGACACTGAATAAAAACCATCATGAATTAACAAGAGGATTTAGAATTGACCTGTTGAACAATGTTTCCAAATCCCATGTAAAACTTTGACCTGTTGAGCAATGTTTCCAAATCCCATGTAAAACTGAATAAAATGGTCACAAAAATGGAAATAATAGACATTGGGACACCAATTTGCTGGAAGTTGGGGAGGGAGGTTAGAGTTTGGAAATTACCTATGGGGTACAATATTTACTATCTGGGGAATGAGCCACCTGAGACTCAATCTCCACCACTACTCAATATGTCCATGTAACAAACATGCATGTGCAGAAATGAATCATACTTGGTTCCCATCTTTAAGTACATCCCTCCTGTATTATGGTGCATGGGAGGTGGGGATAGACAAGGAAATGACTGGAGTACATTGTGGTAAGGACTAGGAGAAAAATAAGCATTGGCTGTTAAGAGAACACTCAGGCAAGGTCTCCAATTCAGACAAGAGTCAACTAAAGATTCCAGGAGAAATGACATCCAATTCACACTATAAATAATGTATATGCTCCACTAGGCAAGGAAGAGGGAAATTGGCACTCCAGACAACAGAAGCAGTGTAGATAGCCCCAGTGGAATGATGCAGCGGTGTCCTAGAAATTTGTTATGGAAGCAAGGAAGGACCCATGTGGAGGAGAGACAAGGGCTAGGACTACAGAGTGGCAGTGGCCAGGTGAGGAAGTGTCTTGTTCACTAAGCAAAGCAGTTTGGATTTCTGCTCCGTTGTCACCACCACACCAGCATTGGGTGGGAGAAAACCGTCTTCCATGATAAGTCATATCAGTCAGTTTGCACTGTGACAGGTGTGGACTCCAGATGCACTTTGGGTACATGCTTCAGAAATATCAAGCTGAGAAATGAGCATCAAAACTGGTCCTGCATTTTTCATCCAAGGAAACAAAAAAAAGTTTCTCCGGAGTGAGATCAGGTGAATAGGGAGGGTAGAGCACAGGAATCATGCCATTTGGGGGCAAAAAACTGCTGAACACAGCACTGTGTGGGCAGGTTTACTAGTAAATCACCTATCATGAAATGGACAAACACCCTGAAAGAATTTCCAAAAAAATTCACATAAGTCAAACACATTATCTCACAACAATGCTAGTTGGCACACTAATACCAGTGGGTTCCTAGAACACTTACCTAGGTGGGGAAGCCTGTATCACAAGGAACCCAGCCACCAAAAACAATTCATTGCAATTCATGCTGATAGGCTAAAGGAGAAATGTCATATTTTTATCTCAATCTATGTCTGTCTTAGTCCATTTAGTGTTGCTATTAAAGAATACTTGAGGCTGGGGAGTTTATTTTTTTAAATGGGTCGATTTGGCTCATGATTCTGCAGACTACAAAATTGGGCATCCATATCTGCTGAAGACCACAAGGCTGTTTCGACTCATGGTGGAAGGTGAAGGAAAACTAGCAGTGTAGAGATCACATAGTGAGAGAAGAAGCAAGAGGATAAGACAGAAGGAAGATGTCAGGCTCTTTCTAACAACCACTTCTTGCAGGAACTAATAGAGTGAGAAGTCACGCACCCACACTGAAGGAAGGGATTAATCTATTCACCCATGACCCTACACCCCCATTAGGCCCCCCTCCAACATTGTGATCAGATTTCAACAGAGGTTTGGGGAGTCAAAATACAAACTATAGCAATATCCTAAAAGCTTTTAGTAAGATTCATTAATTATTTTTGTTATTTTTTTAACTATTAGGAAATTAGGAATAGAAGAGAGATTTTTAACTTGAAAAAGGTTATATATCGAACTCTATAGTAAACATTGTACTTTGTTGGGAAACCTTAGAGGCACTGTCTTTAAGATGAAGAAAAATAAAAGAAAAAGAAAAACACCATCCCTACTGTTTAACAATATTTTTAGTAGTATTAGCTTTAGTATTGCCTAATGATATTATTATCCTCCTAGGAAGCGTTTTATTATCTCACTTTACCTGGTGGTATAATCATTACCTACAAAACTCAACAGAATTAACTACTTGAACTAAAAAGAGAGAGGGGAAAAAAACTGGTCCTGGAATAGTGAAAGTCCTGGATCACCTAAGGAAGAAAAGCAATCATTTTGGGGTGCAGGGGTATAGTCACACAACCCAAACACATAGAACTCCTACAGAGAAAAAAAAAAGCTCCACTGCAGAAAGTTCACAATCAAATCACAAAACTCATAAGAAGACACATGCCATCCTAAGGAGAACCAGCAGCTGCAACAAATAATGGAACTGGCATTCCAAGAACTAGATGTGCCTTCAGTACCTAAGTAAGTAAAATTTCAAATGCTTCAAATCATTCAAGAGAACAAAAGAAAGGCCAAGCACTATGGCCCATGCTCGTAATCCCAACACTTTGGGAGACTGAAGTGGGAGGATTCTTTGAGGCCAGAGTTCAAGATCAGCCTGGGTAACATAACAGGCCTCTGTCTCTATTAAAAAAAAATTTTTTTTTTTAATTAACTGGATGTGGTGGCATCAGCTATTCAGGAGTCTAAGGTGGGAGGCTCGTTTGAGCCCAAGAGCTCAAGGCTGAAGTGAGCTATGATTACACCACTGGGCTGGGTGACAGAGTGCAACCATGTTTCAAAAAGAGAAAGAGAGAGAGAACAAAATAAAAAATACTAATGTTAGAATAGGACACTAGGCTTTTTAAAAATTGGATTTCTAATAGAATCCAGTAAGACTATAAAATATGAAAAACACAAGCAATGAAATAAAAGATGTAATGGACAAATTAAACAGCAGATTAATAAATTAGAAAGCATTGCTAAGAAAAATATCCAAAACATGCATAGGTTTATAAAGAAATGGACAATACAAACAAGAGGTTCAAAAATATGATGAATCGAATGAAACCATCTACTATTTCTCTAATAATATTTACAGAAAGACCACATGAAAACTGGAGAAAAGTAACATTGAATTTCCTAGGGTTGAAGAAAAATTTAAGTTTCCAAATTGAAAAATCGAAATGAGTTATAAACTTGATCAATAAAAATAATTAGAGGAAATTATTCTTTTCAAGCATACATTGATCTCATTTTAAAAAATTTTCTGGACAAGTCCACAAAAAGGGATCTAGATGAATATCACGGACTCAGTGTCATACAAACCAGGTTCTTTGCATATTCTTTGACAATGAGATTTAACAAGAAAGCAATTTAAAGGCAGTCAAAAGATTCTGACTTTATGTCACAAGTGAATTTTTTTTTTTTTTTTGAGGTGGGGAGCATTAAAAGTTTGGAGGAGGACTGTAACATGTCCAGGTTTTATGTTTTAGAAAGTTCTTTCTAGATGTAGGTGAAGGATGCCTCAGAAAATAGAGACAATGTTGGAAGTAGAAAGGAATTTTAATGAGGATAAATTATTAGAGCCAAAGCAAGCACAGGAAAAATGAAGAAAGAGGAATACATTTAAGAGGGTCAAAAACTGGAAATGGCCAGGCACAGTGGCTCATATCTGTAATCCCAGTTCTTTGGGAGGCCCAGGCAGGAAGATCACTTGAGGCAAGGAGTTTGAGACCAGCCTGAGAAATACAGCAAGATCCTTTCTTATAAAAATAAATAAATGAATAATAAATAAATAGAAAGTGGTGACTTATTAATTGGATATTGGGTGAGTGAGGTCAAGGGATTTAGAACCCAGGTGTTTAATTTGGGTGAATGGATTTGGGGCCACAGGAACCAGCAGGAACCCTCTCACACCTGACCTCAGTACTACCTCCCTATAGCAGGTAAGTGGAAGCTAAAGCCATGAGCACAAAAGAGGTCCCCAAGAAAAGCAAACAGAGTAGAAGGAGCCCTCTGAGAAACACCAACATTTAAGGTCTCATCACTCTCGAAAGAATCCAAGAAGGAGCTGCCACAGATTCATGAGTAAGACCAAGTTGGCAAGAGGCAGGAATAATAAGTAAAGGAAAGAGGAAGAGGAAAGCAGGAGGCTTCACACAAGCCAAGGAGAGAGTGTGTCCATGGGAAGGTTGGCCAAACGAGGCAGGATGAGTTTCAGTCAAATGTTGGAAGGGACTTGGGGGTGGTGTGGAAAGAGGAGTGGGTGTGGGCTGATAAATGTGAATGGGGACTGAGGCCACTCCTTCATGGGACTTGGCTGTGCAAGGAAGGAGAGAGACAAGGTAGTAGCTGGAGGATTACCTGGCTGAAAAGAACAAGAAGTCTTCGACATAGCTGGAACTGAATACAGGAAAGGAGGGAGAAAGGGAAGGAGGAAGGATGAGGGATGAAGAAGGAGGGAGGAAAAGAAAAGGAGGGAGGAAGGGTGGAAGGGTGGGAAGGAGAGAGGGAGCAAAGGAGGGAGGGAGGGAGAGATGGAGTGAGGGAGGGAGGAAAGGAGTGAGGGAGGGAGGGAGGGAGGGAGGAGGAGGAAGGAAAGGAGGAGGAAGGGAGGGAGACCAGGGAAGAGGGAGAGAAAGAGGGAAGAAAGGAGGGAGGGAGGGAGGGAGAGAAGAAAGAAGGGAAGGAGGGAAGGAAGAAAGGAAAGAAGGAAGGAAGGAAGGTAGGAAAAAGGGAGGAAGGGAGAAGGAAGAAGGATGTAGGAAGAGCGAGGAAGAGAAAAGGAGGGAGGGAGGGTGGGAGGGAGAGAGGAAGAGAGGAAAGGAGGAAGGGAAGGAAGGAAGGAAAGAAGGAAGGAAGGAAGGAGGGAGGGAGGAAAGAAAGGAGGGAGAAGGAAGAAAAGAAGGAGGAAGGGAAGGAGAGAGGAAGAGAAAGAAGAAGAAAGGAAAGGAGGAGGAAAGAAGGAGGGAGGGAGGAAAGGAAGAAAGGAGAAGGAGGGAAAGAAGGAGGGAGGGAGGGAGGAAGAGGGAGGAAGAGAAGAGGATGGAGGGAGGGAAGGGGAAGAGAAAGGGAGAAGAGGGAGCAAAGGAGGGAGGGTGAAAGGGAGGGAGATGAAGGAAGGAAGGAGAATGAAAGAAAGAAGGAAGAAAGGTGGAAGGATAGAAGGAAGGAAAAGGAAAGGAGGAAGGGAGGGAGGGAAGGAAGAAAGGAAGGGAGGAAGAAGGAGAGAAGGAGTAAGTGAGGGCTAGGGGGAGGGAAGGAGAGAATGAAGGAAAGAAGGAAGGGAGGGAAGAAATTAGTGTCATTTCTTTTTTTCTTTTTTTTGAGTCGGAGTCTCACTCTCACTGTTGCCCAGGCTACCGTGCAGTGGCACGCTCCTGGCCACTGCACCCTTGACCTGCTGAGCTCAGGTGCAGTCTTCCAAGTAGGTAGAACTACAGGCACATGCCACCATGCCCAGCTAATTTTTTTATTTATGTAGAGATAAGTTCTCGCCAAGTTGCCCAGACAGGTCTCAAACTCGTGGACTCAGGCAATCCTCTCATCTCGGCCTCCCAAAGTGTTGAGATTATAGGCATGAACCACCACTCCCAGTCATGTCATTTCATATTATGGAGATTCAGGTCCTAGTAGAATTTTGTCTCTGTAGATTAAACTTGGTCTCTTTTAAGAGAACAGAATGCTTAAGTTATATAACTTATCTCATTCTTATTCTTTCCTTGCTTAAAACATATGAGTCATCCTATTCCATCATAGTCTAGTATTTTCAACATGGGTGGTTATAAACACCTGCTCCTTAAGTTTCATTGAGATCTTCTAACCCTGGTATTATCCTTCTTGTGTTTCCAACAGAGCATCTTAAAAGCACTTATAAAGTGGACCCAGAGTTTAAGCCGGGAAAGGGTAGCAGCACTTCTCTCTCTCTCATCAACTTCTCAACAGTTTTTCAACAGATTTGAGATATTCTCAACAAGAAACAATATCTCCACAAATTAACAGGTGAATTGATCTAAAGCCTACCCCTCCTGGAGGTAACTGAGTGGCAGAGATACAATGTAAAGTGTCCTGTGTGACACACTGAGTCACATATTCTTTTGGGAGGTAAACGTACAGGGCTGTATTCTTTGCCTAAAGTCCTTTCCATTGATTTTTGATTAAATAAGTTCATAGTCACTCATCAATGTTCAGGAGATACTTTTTGTATGTTTTTGCCTGTTGTTTGCATGTTATAAAGAGAGGGACAGAATTTACCCCACTCAATAGGCAATATTCATTCGTGAATGCAATAGAGGTTTGGGGTAGTTATTTTAATGCAAGAAGCAGGAAAATACAGTATTAACAACCCCATTTAGAGTCATGATTTATTTCCCTGATTTGGATTTTCTGCCCTTTTCTGGAAAAAAAAATTATAAATATAGTTGAGAACGTTTATCACCTGAGATACACCATTTGGAAAAGAAAACAAGAGAATGTATTTTTAAACCATAAACTTCCACCGTGTTCACTCCTCACATAAATAAGCAGCCCTAGACTTTGCAAGAAATATTAAAGTTCATTTAAATTGCAAATATGACCTTATTAAAATGGCTTTCTCAAAGAGTCATAAACAAATAGCGTGTGTTGGTAATACTGCCAAACAACAGAATACATTCTCAACCAGTTCTGTAATTAAAGTGGAAAAATGGAATTTTCTCAGTTCTGAATGACTCAGAAATGGACAAAGAAAGCATGTTATGACAATAACTTGTTGGCGGGGGGGATGTGCCTGTTCGGGGGGGGTAGGTCCCTTCAATAAATGTCTCAGTACAATCACTCTTTGAAAGTCAATGCAAGTTCTTATGAACAGCTTGGAAATGTTATTATATTGTCGCTAATTTAATGTGTTTTGAATACTTTTCCTACAACTAGCTCCATTCCATCTTAATGCTGAAAGCACAGTCATTAAGATTTACTATGTTTGGGGTAAGAATAAAAATGAAACAATTAAGAATGAGCTTATATCTGCAAATAGCTGTAAAGAGCTAATAAATTTCAAAATTAAAAGCCAAAGAGATAGGCTGGGCCGGTTTCCGAGTTTATAGAGACTCTATACCTGAAGGTATATTTAAATTAGTGGATTGTCACCCAGCAAATGGTTTCCTTTTACTTAGAAAAATAATCTGAGGTGCAGTAGGCCACATGAATCAGATGGAGTTGAGATGGAATTCAACTTGGTTCCTGCTGAGTTTAGCAACTGTGGAATTATGGGTAAATAAGTGCTTCCACGAAAACCCAGGGCAGAGTGATGAGTTTGAAAAAGGAATGAATTGGAGATGTGGGGTGATCCACAGACACTTAAAGCTCTCCACTGGCTTGAAGTGAGACCACCATCAAAACACCAACTTCTTTAAACCTCATTATGTCCTATTCAGATGGGATTTTTGTTTGTGTATTTATTGCTTCATGTGACAAACCTTTTCAGAATGCTTACTCTCTGTTCTAGATGCAGAGCTGACTGCTAAAGATGTCATATGAGCAAAACAGACATGATTCCTGCCCTCACAAAATTGAGGACTAATACAGTATAATCTGTTTCTGAAGGCAGGATAAGTTTGACCTCATTTTAGAAACATTTCTATCAAAAACAGTTAAAATGTGTAGATGCTTAAATAAGTTTTTTCTTTTTCTTGTGCCTTTAAGATTAGGTGTGGGGTGTGTGTGTGTGTGTGTGTGTGTGTGTGTGTGTGTGTGTGTGTGTCATAATTCCAAGTCCCTTTTGCAGGGAGTAATTTGCACCTCAGACAAGCTGTAATCCAACTCAAAGACATATATCACTTCAAAAACCACAGTATTTGCTTGCCAGCTCTTGGTAAACAGACCTGCTCCTTGAAGTCTGCCATTTCCCAGTTTCCTACGGAAGAAAGAAAGTACTAGTATATGATGCCACAATTCCAACATCAAGTTCAAACTTTACAGCACATTGTCCTGGATAGGCTTAGATGTGTTCCTTAACATCTCTGTGCCTCGATTTTATTTGAAATGAGAAGATAACTCCTACCTCCTATGGTTTTCAGAAGACTAAATGAGATAATCCCTGAGAAAGTTTGTGTAAATTCCAATCTGTAGACACTATTATTGCATCTACCACTTTTACAAACGATCATAGTTACCACAGCTACTACCACTATCTCTGATACTTGTAACTACTATAACAGAAACCACACGGAGTATTGATAAAGCAGTCTAAACTAGCCCAGACAGTCTCAAAACTTGAGCCCATTTGCATGAACAATCAACTATCTGAGAGTCAGTGCAACTGCAAACTCTGCAGGTCAACTGGAAATTCTGGGACATCTACAATCCGTTGTACTCCCTCAGAATAGGAAGACAATGACTCTACAGATCACCCAGCTGTATGTTCATGGCTTTTGAGAGTAGCCTCAGATAAGGCCAAGGTTGCAATTCAGCCACCTCACTACAGAACAATTGCTGAGTCTATCTGTCTGATACCAATATAGCTAAAGATAAATCAGTCCTTCGAAATTCCTCAAAACTTTTGGAATATCTGCCTCCATTTTGTGGGTTTATGGTTTTATTGCTTTCTCTTGTGCCATTCAATAATCAAACATTAATTAAGCACCTTCTTTGAACCATGATAGGCGATTAGATTCTATTAAAGGAGTCACAGGGCCTCATTGGAGTGCTAATATTTACACATATGTACCCAGAACAACATGCACGCAATCATCCTTGCATGCATGCAAGATTTCAATACAGCAAGGCTACTAAAACAGCAATAGAAAATAGAAAAACAAGCACAGCACCCAGCTAATAAAGTTACTGAATGTAGACATTTCATTTTGTTCTATATGTAAGCAATTCAGAGCAAGAAATGTGTTTTAGTTCTTGTCATTTTTTTTCTCTCTGTAACACCAAGAAAGAAAGAAAGTTTCACATGACTAATGACTAAAATGCCCCCAGATTCCTCATTCAGAAAGGACCATTTTCTATGTTTGAAATGTAATGAGAAAAATATACATCAATGCTAAGCACTTGAGTGTGGCAGTTTCCAACTAATACATCACAAGCCTTGGTCCATCGGTTGATCCTGAAGCCTGACATGGAAGACAGCCACACTCCTTCCTCTTTCTACATTTCTGCACAGTCCTAGGCCTCTCAGGTAATCACCACTGTGGAAAAGGTACAGGTGGGTGTGAGTTTCCACCTCAAGATCCGTATATGTAGCAATAGCTATAGTATATCATCCATATATACATACGGCTATAAGACTCATGGTGCTATTAATATTACTACCTCAAATTACTAACAAATTATAGCCATCAGCCAATGTAACAATGTCTCTTATTATCACCCATGACTCTATCCACTCAACCCAACCCAATAATGTCAAGAGTTAAGGAAACTGAAAGGCATTCCATGCCAGAGAAGGTTGGAGAAGCTACTAGAACATAATTCCAAGGGCTGGAATTAGCAAAAAAAAGTTAAGGGAAATCGCCTTTGCCACAGTTGGTCCAAAAGCTGTGGGAAAAATCACCTAAATTAAGAGGGAAAGAGGGGTTTGCAAAGACATCAAGCCCTCCTTGGGCATCAGTTACTCCAGTAAACAGTTTATTGTCTCTACTTGGTTTATGCATACTCCCTTCCCCCTTGCTAATTCCAGCTTACGAAATAAAATCAAGAGACTGGAACTGAGCAAAAACAAGAGGCAAACTTGATTTAAGCTTCGATTTTCCATGTAACACAACTTGAAAATAGCAAGCTATATGACTCCTTGAGGGTATAATAAAGATTGTGATGCATTTCTCTGAAGGCTTAGAAAAAGGCTTCCCCAGCATAGCCCTCGACTCTATTTTCTAGAAGTTGTAAGGAAAACACCATTCCCATCCAGGTTGTTATTTTTCTCCAACTTATGCAATTTCTAGAAATATCCACTAAGCAATATATAAAGGATAAAGCTATGGACTAGACTAAAAGTTAGCTGGGTATGCAGGAATTTATCACCTACTGGAGGCATTACCAGATGCCAAGCAAAGTTAAATTTACAGAAGAACCTGAAACATTATTCTTTCTAGAGAAGTTAAGTTAGGATAGAGTGTCAGCACCTACATACATGACTAAATGAGAGATTACCAGAGAAAGTTTGTATAAATTCCAATCTGCAGACACTGTTATTGCATCTACCACTTTTACAAACGGGACTAAAAGACATGAACACAGAATCCAACACGGGAACATCACACAAGGTCTAGGTGCAGTAAAAACAAAGATGGTCAGGAAAAAAGGGCAGCAACAGGAAAAGCATCACAGCCAGCCAAGTCTGGGCAGGCTCAGAAAAATGGAAAGTCTGCTGTTGGGGATCCCAGTTACTTTTTGAGAGCTACCAAGTCCAGCGTTGCAGAGTTGGAATGTATATACTGTCACACAGAGCTAGAGTAAGACTTCTGGCTCCCAAACAACTGCTACCCGTCTTCCCAAGAACCTGTCCAGATCTGTCTCTGGACCACAAGATTCCTACCTACTCAAAAATCTCAGTGTGAGTAGAAATATTCACACTCCAACAAATATGGAATGTGTATACTGTTAAAAATTATCTAGGGCAGTGGGGGCGGGAGCTTAGCAATTTGGTAGGATGTGTTTAAAACCCCCAAAATGTGTCTTCTTTAACTTCATAATTCTACTTGGAAGAATTTATCTTGAGGAAAAAATAAGCCTGTGCATCAAGATTTAGCTCGGACTGTTTTTGAATATATAGTAAAAAGTTTAAAGCAAACTAAATGACTAAGAACGAGAATCCAGATAAAGAAAACTATACTATATTGATAGGATGAGATACTATTTAGCTGTTAAAACTAAGATACAAAAATGTGCATTGGAATAAAAAGCTGTTCATGACATATTAGGCATATTATAAAGTGTTTTTGTAGACATGATTCCAATTTTATAATAAAAAGTGTTAAATCACACATGATGACACACTAGGCTGTTGCCTTGTGTGTATATCTCTAATTGTAGACATGATAAAACACCAAGGTGGTTATCGCTGGATGGCAGAATTGGAGTGTCTTTTATTTTCTTTTAATTATCTGCATTTCATAATTTTATGTGACTAACATGTATTGTGTTGGATATTTTAAAAATGCCAAAAATCAAATTCTTGGAGGAAAGCAATAGATGAAACAAGTCTAAGAGTCACAACAATGGACTCATAGTATGGCTTTGGGGGTAGTGGGGGATAGGGCATGGTATGACTGTAATTCAACTGCAGGCAGAAGTTCAGGAGCAAAAAGAAATGCATGTGATTATCAATCAATAAGCTTGACCATTTTATCCAAGGCACTCCAAAAATAGCCTGGAAAATAAACTAAGTTCACAACTCCCACGCTTGGCAGTCTTGCCTGTCTTCAAAGGATTGCTCACAAGTCAGAGATGAGAACAGGGAACACGCAGCAGGCCCAGGAACACATGAAGGCGGTGAGGGAAGGCTTGCTTGTCTGACTTTCAGAGAGCTCAGATTGCACCGCTCCTTCTTTGTGTGAACAAAAAGGGCCTGAGAGGATAATGGCCAGGTGCTCTGGACCCCAGGCCAAGCCTTCTCCACGGGATGAAGAAGACCCCTCGGAAAAATGACTGTCACTACACAACTTAATAACAGTTTTTAGGCGAATGGCAGAAAACACATTGAAACCACATTACCCGCTGAATAGGGAAAAAGATAAATAAAGCAGAGTGTATTAACTGGCGGAGAAAATGATTATAGGCTAAATAAAAATGACTCAGGGAAATGGAGATGGGAACATATTCAGGAAGAATGTGTCTTCCCCAAATAGCCGAAGGATCTTACAGCTAAAGAGCGTATATAGCATGTGGGGGCGGGACGCAGGCGGCTGACAAGGAGGTAGATGGGACACTCATTCACGGCTTTCTTAGCACAACGGCAGTCAAGGCGGGCAATAAAATGGAGCTCACTCATGCACACATTGCCAGGAAATGGAGTTATCGGAGTCTTGGCACAGGCATAGATGGATGCCTTTGCAAGAAAGGACCTACTGGAGGGTTAGTGAATGAAGCCCAGCACTCGGAGAAACTAGATGCCCATCTGCGGACTAATGGAACTGGGGGTAACCCTCATCCCAGTGGCAAAACAGTCCCAGAGAAACAGCCCCTGCCAATGCCTGTGGGAGCTGAGGCTTTGCTTTTCCTTTACAACAGAGTCCGTGTATCTCTTCTATCCTGGAAGAGAGTCTCTGGAGGTAAACCCTCTCCCTTTAGGGTCACCTCTGAGACATGGGTTTCACTTTGTCAAGGCCTGCTTATTGCTTTGGACAGATGAGTATGCAACTCTCCCTCTCCGTAACATAGTCCCAAGCTAAGTATTTAGTCTACAACTTCCTTGGTGAAAGACATTTGGTCAAGCAATGTTTCCTGCAGCATTTATCTCCTTCCTTTGGGGGACTCCTTACCTTCTGTCCATTTGCCAATGCCTAACTTATGATAAATCCCCGATCCCCTAGCCTAGACAATTAGGCTCTTTGTGATTGATACTCCCTGTTTAAACTACCTGTCTTCACCTCCTAACTCACAGAGTTACTCTGGGTAGGGTTCCACAGCGACCTTCATGACCTCCTCCAACTACTGGACCAACAGTTTCTTAAGGACATGGATTGAGCCTTTGTCCACTTTCATGTCTGTCCACCAAGCTTAGAGGCTGGCACTTAGATGATGCTCAATAAACACTTGTTAAATGAGTAAGCCATAGAGCATCCAATTTCCTCTCAGGGGCACCCTCTCCCTCTCAGAGAATGGTTAAGATAAAGTCTTTATTTTATTTTATTTTATTTCTTTTAAATGTTTTGTGACTCAGACCAACTTCATTCATTTGTTTGTTTATTATAGAGATGTGGGGTACAGGTGAGGATTAACTACATAAGTAGGCTGCATGAAGGTGAAGTTTGGGCTTCTAGTTGGCCCTTACTCCCCCTGGTAGTAGACCAGGTACCCTTTGTGTTGTCATGTGCCGTCCACTCTCCTCCCTCCTTCCCTCCCCAGCGGTGTCCAATGCCTGTCGATCCCTCCCTTGTGCTAATGTGACAAATGTTCAGGGTCAACTTATGAAGGAGAACATGCAGTATTCAGTCCTTTGTTCCTGTGATAGATCACTAAGTATGATGGTCTCCAACTCCATCCAGTTTTCTGCAAAGTCCATGATTTTGTTCTTCTGCATAATACTTCATTGTCTATATGTACCACAGATAACAATTGTACATATTCATGGGGTACGTAATGATGTTTTGATACTTATAATGTATAGTGATCAGATAAGTGTAATTAACACATCCATCATCTCAAAAACTTATCATTTCTTTTTGTTGGGAGCATTCAACATCCTCCTTCTGGCTATCTGAACCTATGTATTATTGTTAACTACAGTCATCCTACAGTGGTAGAGAAGAGAGATTCTTACCCTGGTGGCCTCTGACCCCTCCTGGGTTGTTAGGTAGATTTCATCTTGACTTCGTTACCATCAATTTGCTGGTTCAGTTTGGATTGCACACTTACCGGGCTCAAGGTCTGTTCTTGGCATGGTGGGTCCCAAATGCCAGACCTTTAGAAGCTTACAATATAATCCTAAATTTATCACTTGCAGCACTCATACAGAGTTTAAATATTAGCTCACATTTATTTAACTATCGCTACTATCTCCCTGTGTGTCAAACTCCCTGAGTGCCTCTCAGGCCTTACCACCTGTGGTGATCACTGTGACCACTTGGTTTCCAGTGGCTAACCCCTCCATAAGTGAAGGTTCTACAAAAATTATTTCGCCCAAACATGCAACATTATAATTCCTTTTTCTAGATAAGAAAAGTAAGGCACATGGATATAGAACTCACGAGAAGACACGCAGTTACTCAGCATTGAGCAGGTGTCAGAACCTGTGTCTTCCAAAAATAGAAGAATCGTACTCTAGCTATATGCCCTCTCTCAATTCTGTCTTTGTGACTCCTTTTAAACATTAAAACCAAAAAAATATCGAAAAACCAGTGCAATTGTACTAGACAGAATTCTTGGTGGTAAGAGCTAAGCTCATGGCCCAGGTAATAACAGCTATCTGTTCTGACATTGGAGAAATAATTTTGGGCTAGGGAAGAAGCCAGACTCTTTATAAAATACTTTATGAACTCTGCACTTGGTGTTACAATGTCAGGAGGAAAGAGACAGACTTCAAATAACTTCAGAAGGAAACAGATCAATGCTGAGTCCCTGGAAATGGTGTTTGATTTGTTGCATCTTCACAAAAAGAAATGTCCACATTTCTGATATCCCTAGGTATTGAAATTCCTTCTTTGGCAAAACCCACACAGCAGAAGAGCAAGCTCAAACCCTTGAGCAAGCTGCTATCAAGCAAACATTTGAGAGGATATGATGAAAATGTGGCATTTTATCACCTGCTGGCACAACCGCAGCACTGCCAGTCAATGAACACACTGCACCCTGCTGCCTCAAATTACTAGATGGGACAAGTGATTTGACCTTGCTGCTATTAAAACAAGACTCCACCTGAAATACATGTTCAGCCATGTGTATAAGCAATGCTCTGCATGGACTCCTGCTGTGTTAGCTTGGATTCTCCAAGACACAGATACCAAACTGGGACTGAACATGCAAGAGTTTTGTTGGAAAAGACATCCATTATGGGAAATGGAAAGGAAATAGATGAAGGTCAGGAAAGCTCCCAAGCCACTATGCAAGTCTGTCCCATTTGAAGGAGACAATGATGGAGGAAAATGAGGGTGGAATGTCCTCAGTTGCCATGTAGTCTAAGGGAGGTTCCATCAGGCTTTCAGGAAGTCCTTAAGACAAGGCTTCCCTTCAGGGGAGTTCTACATCTTGCAGAAATGGGACTACATCTGCATCCTTGCTGTGCTCAGATTTGGCGTAAAAACCAAGGAGTTTGTGGAGCCCGTAGGCCACTGTGAGCCAGATCTTATCCAGGACATCATTTATTACCTGGATCCCTTAGACCCTTATCTAACAGGGGACCAGGATGATGTTTTTGGTCTCTGTGCAGAAATATCAACTCAGACCCTAGTCTAATCATTCTCAAATGCCATTCTGCAGTCACCCAAGAAAATGGCCCCAAGGACCCATTAGAAAAGAGCTAGATAAATCATCATGATGCATACTTACCATGGCCAAAGGCTTCTCGATCCAAACACTGACTCAGAGCTGGGAATGTGGCAAGAGACTGGGACTTTTTCTTGGTTGAATACACTCAGCCTCTTGCTTCTATGGTATTTCTACCATATTTTTTGTTGTTATTGTTGTTGATGATGATGTTAAGCACTTCCCTGTCCTGCTCATCTATTTTGCCCTAGGAATGCATGTTCTATTCACCACCTCCACAGCCCCCTTGTGGGTGCCTCTTCGACCTTGCCATGGTAATTGTGGCTTTCTGGATCCCAGGAGTTAAGCACTGTACCCTGTCTTCTACCACTTCAGTGTTCCATCATCCTATGGAGATCGGCAAGCTCATCTCTGTGGCCATTTCTTCTGCCATCATCCCTGGCCTGCATAGGAGCCACCATCCAACTTCTTAGTAATGTAGGTGCCCGTCTCATTGGCACACCTCTGATGACTTTGGTGAAAGAAGTGACCTTTGTGCCCCCCCAAGGGGCATAGTCCTTTGGTAGGTGGTCTGATATCACACAACATACACTAGTACACATTCCAACAAGCCCGCATTCCTCAGCTTCTTTATTCCTTCCCCCATCCAACTACTGGAGCAACCCAGATATTTGATTTTGCACAGCATTGGCCACCATTTTCTCCAGGATTCTACAGACCATCCTAGCCACAAGTTTACTGCATCCCCTGGGGTTCTAGGCAGAGTGTTAAGTTTATATCTTAAGAAATTACCCCTAAGTCAATGATGTTTTGCTCATTCAACTTTAAATTCTGTCCCCCTTGATCAAAACCCCAAAAACCAAGTCCCTGGACTGTTGCTCTGGCTCCTGCCAGCACATTCTAACAAATTCTTGTTACCCCTTTGGGATATAATTTCTTTTCTCTCTAATTAGGCTCAGCATATCTCCAACCAGATTATGATCAGATTTAACCTCAGTTATCAGCCTGACAAAGTGTAAGGACAGTTTTTGGGAGGGGGAGACTGGTTGCCTAGTGGAGGAAGGGCCTCAGCAGTGTTTCCAACACTGAGAGAAGGAGACCACCTCAGCAAACTCTGATATCTCAGGAAGGAGACCTACAGAGCCAACATCCTCAAGAGTGCCCATTAAGATGTCCTTGTTCCATAATTGAGGATCCCAGGTTTTCCCTTCAAAGACCCTTGTCTTAGAAAGAAAGACCTCCTTTGGGAGGCTGAGGTGAGTGGATTGCCTGAGCCCGCGGGTTCGAGACCCGCCTGGGCAACGAGACCTCATCTCTACAATAAATCAAAAAATCAGCTGGGTGCGGTAGCGCATGCCTGTAATTCCGGCTACTTAGAAAGCTGAGACAGAAGGATCGCCGGAGCCCAGCAGGTCGAGGCTGCGGTGGCCGGGAGCGGCCACTGCACTCCTGTCTGGGTGACAGAGTGAGACTCCAACTCAAAAAAAAAAAAAAAAAGAAAGAAAGACCTACCTTGATTGAGTCGGGATCTCTGAAGGTTTAACTCTCAGACCTTTAGTCTGATACTCAGCTATGTCCACTTCTCACATGCAGGCAATAAAGGACACTTTGCAAGGTATTAAGGAGGCTTTCTGGTTCTCATGCTTAATCTTAGACTGCTTGCTAATGGCCTTCAATTTCTCATACTTCGTCAGAGCCTCAATCCAACTCAGCAGCAAATACCTCTGCTTTTGGTCACATTACTCCCCATATCTTTCAAATACCTGACCCATCACGTGTGTAGAGGAATTCCTCTCCACCACATGGTCTCTCCAGGTCACCTTAGTGAGACCTTTAGACTTTGTAGTGTATCCATGTCTTACAATCTACTCAGAACACCATTCTGTTTGTAGTGAGGCAGTCCCAGAACTCCTTCTTATTCCCTGTATCTTCAGACCACTCCTGGCACCAGTTGTATTAGTTTGGGTAGTCAAACAAGCAGATAAATATCAAGATGGAATTAGGCATGCAAGATATTTATTGGAGAAAATGTCTGTGATAAAAAAAAGGGGAGGAAATCAAAAAAGGTGAAGAAAGTGGTCAGACTGAAGGACAGGTCTGGGTCATGTGAAGAAGAAAGGGAAAGAAGAGGGTTTAAGAAGGAGGTCCCAGACTACAACACAGTTCTAAAGAGCTTCTACCAGGTCAGAAAATCTCCAGGCAAAATGGCCCATCATTTGTCATTGGTTGAAGTGAGTCATTGACAGGAGCAGTCCATGGGAAGGGAGGCTCTATGTGAAAGTGGTGGTGGATTCCGACGTATGGCTTTAGTCAATGAATTCTCTGCAGCAGTGAGTCTTAATAGTATATTTGCATGGTTGCCAAACCCATGTGCTCTAGAGATTTACTAAAAATCTAAAAAAATTACAGGATCTAGCAGAAGAGCAGGAGACAACCAACACTAAAATCCAGGCAAAGAAGATACTGGTTGTCATTAGAGGAACTGCTAAAAACATCTACCCCCTTATGGTAGGCAGAATTCTCTGATGATTCTGATGATCCTCATCTTTGTATAACTTCCTCTTGAGTGTAGGTGGAACATATGCATATGATGAGACATTCCTTTCGTGACTATGTTACCTTACATGACAAAAGGCAATCTTACAGATGCAGTTAACGTCACCAATAGTTGACTTTGGGTTCATCAAAAGGGAGATTATCTGGGTGGGCCTAACCAAATTGTCATCTGCGTGGGTCAGAAACTTTTCTTAGTTGGTAGCTGAAGAAGGAGAGAGTCATTCAAAGTAGGAGGGGGGCTTCCCTGACTGTTATAATGTGAGGTCCTTGGCAGGACACTGCAAGCAGCCTATGGTAACTGAGAGCAGCTTCCATCTGACAGCCAGGAAAGGAGACTTTAGTCCTATGTCATAAATAACTGAATTCTAAGAATCACCTGAATGAGCTTAGAAAAAGATTCTTCCCCAGAGCCTCAGAGGAGATTGCAGCCACCTTGAGACACCTTGAGTATGAGACCCTGAGCAGAGAAACCAGTTGAGCCATGCTGAGCTAAGAAACAATGGGATAGTAAATTGGTTTTGATTACACACACTATGTATGTGGTAATTTGTTGCAAAACAATGTAAAACGAATACAATCCTTCCTCATTCCTCCTCAAAACATACAAATTAGTTATGTGTGATGGATGGATAGATGGATAGGTAGACGATAGCTAGTAGCTAGATAGATAATAGAGATAGATAGATAATAGAGATGATAGATGGAGAAAGAGAGAGATTATGCTTGTTGCAGGCTCTCAAAAGTGTGTGTCCTCAAACTGAGATAGGAATAGTACTGGGTGGTAGCAGAAGGATGAAAAAACATACCATGCAGCAGTTAATAAATCACATGACCAGGTAAGGAGGAACTCTTAAAAACCATCTACAAAGACAAAGAGATGATAAGGCTCTGGAAAAAAAAAAGTGGGATGTAGTCAAACCAGTTAAGACCAACTGGATCCAACATGGCAATGGATTTGACCAGCAAGCAACCTTCAGGTTCATTATACTCTCATTACCATACTAAATGACACAGCTTGTGCCATGGCAGTTCCAGTTTTAACCAAATAAGGACAGAAAGGAGAAAGGTACCCAATTCAAGGAAATCACCACCTCTTTCACAGAAAACCCAATAATATTCCTTAGTTAGAGACAGCTATAAAAGAGAAAAACCCCAAATTCTATTAGGCGTGAATCACCCTCTCAAGTATGCCAGCACTCCCTCTCTTGACTGGGTACTTTTACTTTACAATAAAACTCCTTTACTTTCACTTCACTCTGATTCATCCTTGAATTCTTTCTTGCCATGGTGTCATGAACCTGGGTACTGGGCTGAGGTTGAGGGTCTCCCCTGCTTCAGGAAACCCTCTCAAACCTACTGGTATCCAAACAAGTTGCATAAACTCTTCTAGAACTAGTTGCTTTATGTGCAAAAAGTGAGGATGAACAAAGGCAAGAGACCATCTTGATAACTCATCTTTACATTCCTTTCCAGTTCTAAGAGCACCAAAGCTCTACTGTTGTAATTACTTTTATAACTTAACACATCTCATTTATTATTTTATTATTTATTAATCCCCCTTCTCAAAAACTATTCATAACAATTTTATTAGCAAAAATAACCTTTCTTGAGTTTTTTCTTTGTACCAAGCACGTGTCCTTTCATTTAATCTTCAACAAAATCCTACGATGTAGAAACTATCTGTTTTTACACTTTAATTCATTTGTTCACAAAAGTTTATTGAGCACTGACTATATGCTGAATATTCTTCTAGGCTCTAGGGATATAATGATAAAGTTTTAAAAAATCTGCCTGTGTTCATGAAGCTTACTCTAATGGGAGAGCTAGACAAATGAGAAAACAAGTAAATGAATATGATAGAATATGATATGAAATGAATCAGACTTAATGCTATGAAGGAAAAAAAGCAAAATAATGAGCTAGCGAGTGACTGAGGTAGATGATGGCCACTTTAGGCAGAGATGGACCTGATTAATGAAAAAAATCCCATAACCCAAAGTCCTGAGGAAAGAACATTCCAAGAAGAAGTTATCACAAGGACAAAGTATAATGGCCTAAAGTGGGAAAGGGCCAGGCACACTGACAAAGAAAATGAGGGCCAATATGAACTGAGACTCAGAGGAGTGGATAAAGTTGTTAAGGTCACCCAGCCAGTGATTTGTAGAACTGAAATTTGAATGCAGGGCTATGCAGGGCTAATACCTGCAATGCCCTTCAGCAAGGGTTGGAAAACTAGTCCCATGGATCAGATAATGCCCACCGTTTTTTTACATTTTAACAATGGCTGAAAAATTTTTTAACAAATACTATTTCATGACATGCTAAAATTACATGAAATTCAAATTTCAGTATCCATAATAAAGTTGTATTGGTACATAGCCCATGCCCCTTTGCTTAGGAATTGTCTGTGACAGCTGTGGTGACACAACAGCAGAACAACATCATTGTGGTTGAGACCATAATACTCGCAAAGTTTAACATAGTTGATACTAGCCCATTACAGAAAAAATCTCCATAGCCATACTCTCTATGTTCATATCACACTACTTAAATTAATAGGAAATATTTGGTAGTTGTGAACCTTGATGTCTTCTACCACAAAACCTAAAAGAAGAAAATCTAAAAGCCAAGTTTACCCACTGCTGGAGCTTACAGGCAGGCAAGAGTAACTGAAGATCTGTAAACAGTGGTTTCACTCTCTTTGTTTTATGTTTAGGGTTAGTTATGCTATTTCAATTATTTTTACTCTATCTTCAGCCCCAAGAATTAGGTGAGGAGGAAAGAGAATTAGCAGCGGAGAGCTGGAGAGGATAAACAGAGACAAGATTAGCTGGCTGTGGCGGGTCATGCCTATAATCCCAGCACTGTGGGAGGCCTAGATGGGAGAATCACTTGAGGCCAGGAGTTTAAGACTATCCTGGGAAACATTAGTGAGACATCATCTCTACAAAAAAATTAAAAATGAAAATAATTTAGAAAAAAGAGACAACACTAGAAATAAGGAGAGATGAGGCAAACTATTTGTGACCATGAAGACAGTTAGAAATTTAAACCAGCCCAACTTCCCCATAAAGCTAACAGTTATGGGGGTGGAGGGGGTTGTTGTTTTGTGTTTGTTTGTTTTTTAAATAAACATATAAATTATCCTCCTCATCTTAAAGCTTGGAACTTACATTTGCCTTATCTGAGTTCTTTTCTCAGGAAACCAATCCTCAAGCCTATAGCATCAGGAAATTGAAACTCACCAGATCATCACATCCAGACAAGAGGCCAGACTCCACCTGTTTACCAGCACCTCTTCCTATCCCCTCCACGATTCCTGTTTACCACTCCTCTTCCTTACCTCTCTCCAGTTCTACTTTATAAACCCCTGACTTCAGTGAGATGGGTGAGATAGGACTTCATCTGGACTAGTTTCCTACGATAAACAAGGCTAATTTCTCAAGACCAGTAGCTGCGACAGTTTCTCTAGACAGGTAAACAGCCTGGATGTTCTAGGCTCCCACAGAGAAGAACAGTGTGCAACTGAGAACTAGTTAGAGGCACCTAGAACCAAGACAGCAACTAATTTGCCCACTTCCTGACCTTGTCCATTATTATATGTTCGTCATAATATATTAGCATGCTAGAGGGCACGTTCTCCCACATTATGACAGTTCCAATCCTGCCCATGTATAGTAACAAACAGGGAGGAAACCCAGGTCTTAAAAATCTCCTCCTTTCTCAGGAAATCCAAAAATATCCCACCCAACCTTAGCAAATAATGAAGAGGTAACTATAAAAACTAAGTCCCAGCGATGTACAGCTGCTGATCTTTCTATAGACCCGTCCAGGCTATTCTGCCAAGGATGTAGCCTGCTCTCTGTCACTTCAATAAACTTGCTTTCATTTCCCAACTAAAACCCCAGCAATGTATGGGGGCTGCTCTGACTAAGGAGTAGACTTCTTTTTGCTTCTCTTTTCAATAAATAAATAAATAGAAATACAACTTACTTCCACTTTACTTTGTCAGTTCACTCTTGAATTCTTTCTTGAGAAAAGCCAAAAATTCACTTGGCCTCTTGGGCCAGAGTTCTACTTTGAGGTCCCTTGTCCTGTATCACAGGGAGACAGATTTAAGAATGAATCCTCCATTCTCCTTGGCTTATATCACCTAAATAAAAAGCCTTATTCTCTTGCAACACTTGTCTCAGTGATTGGCTTTCTATCCAGCCAGCAACTGGTCCTCAACTAAATGCCTGACATTGGGTAACAGAAACACACCACTTTTCAAAGGATTCCTTGGAGGCCCTCTGAGAAATGACATGAAACCACACAAATAGCAAGGAATCTTGGCCTCCTTACTCAGTACTACTTAGCACAGTTATTTTAACAATGTTACACCACAGTGTTCTTGACTGTAAAATCTTTAGGGAGGGTCATTCCTATTAGGGGAGGGGTTTCTACTTGTCATTCTCACATCACCCTGTACCTCTACAGCACATTTAAGTGGATATCCATGTGTCTGATTTCCTCACTAGTTCTATGTATTTACCATGAAAACCCAGAACTTTATCTGGGGGAACCATCCCAAAATGGAATTTTTTTGGAGGGACAGGCCACTTGGAGTACCAGCTTTGCCCACTAGGTGAGTGTTCTAGGAACCCCTTCAGCATTGTTGTACCAGCTAGAGTTGTGAGAGGCTGTGTTCAGCTTCAGTGAAATTTTTTTTGGAGATTCTTTCAATGTGTTTGCCCATTTCATGATGGGTGATTTATGGGTGCACCTGCCCACACTGCACTGAGTGTTCAGCAGTATTTGACCAAAAACAGCATGACCCCCATGACCTACTCTCCCTATTCACCTTCTCTCACCCCGAGTGAATTTTTTTTGTTTGTTTCCCCAGATGAAAAAAGCCCTGAAAGGGAAACATTTTGCTGATATGGAAGAGGTGGGGGGAAAAAACAGCAGAAGCACTAAGAAACATCAAAATTGACTACTTCAAAGACTGGTTTGAGCAGTGGAAAAAGTGTCTAAATAGATGTATTGCATCAAATGGAGAGTGCTTTGAAGATGACTGAAGTTTAAGTATGTAAGAATAAATACACATTTTTAATAAATAAATTCTGGGTTTTCTTGGGGGGTCCCCCAGCACTTTGTATCTACTAACAGTAGGCACTTATTAAATATTAACTGAATAAATAAATAAATGTTTTGACAATGAAATTAGATGTGTGTGAAATTAGATGTAAGTTAAAGCACGTAGCCCAGGACCCAGAGCCTTCAAGATGCGTCAGTATGTTACTTTCTTTCATCTATGAAGAAGCAAAATGAACTTGCCCCTCCACATTCTAGCTGTTGCAATTTCACAAGCTTGTCATGCTAAACACCAAAATGCCACCTGCTGAAGTTTCATAAACCCCAGGGAAAGGAAAGAGTCAAAAGCTGTTTCCTTGATAAATTACCCTGGGTGTTTCTTTCAAAAGCTGTTTGCAGATGACATAATCATACACAACAATAGACGTGTATTTTCGGGCTACCATTCTCAGATACAATGACTTATTTTCTAGAGAAAATTGAAGAAGGAAAATATGTGTCATCTAGTAAAAGATTCCTCAAGGAGGACAGACGTTCTCCCTTTTTTTTTTTTTAATGATAAAGATGTTGAACACAGTGATATAAAAGCTGTAATGCACATAGCCTAATCTCGGTTCAGAAATTTCAGAATAACTCTCATTCTGCATATGCAGTTTCAGACACCCTATAGACCACAGCAAACTTCTTTACAATCCTCCTTCTTCTTCTCCTATCCACTTTCTTCTCCAAGTGCAGCTGCTCCCATACATATGCAGGTGAGACAGAGAACACCTGGTTTGAACCTGTTTTATTTTATTGTTGAGTTGGAGTGTCACTCCTTCACCCAGACTGGACTGCAGTGGCAGGCACGCTCATGGCCACCCCAGCGTCGACCTGCTGGGCTCCGGCAATCCTTCTCCCTCAGCCTTCCGAATAGCCGGAACTACAGACTCACGCTACCACACCCGGCTATTTTTTATGTTATTGTAGAGACGGGGGGGTGTCTTGCCAAGTTGTCTGAGCGAGTCTCGAACCCGCGGGCTCAGGCAATCTACTCGCCTCGGCCTTCCAAAGTGCTGGGATTACAGGCTGAGCCACCAACCCCAGCCTGAACCTGTTTTAAAGGCCACAAGGAAATTCTGAAAGACTAGTGGCTTGTCCTCCTCACTGGAAGACCTTGAGAAATCTATGTAACTTTCCCAAGTCTCAGTTTTCCCACCTGCAAAATGAGAATGGCTATATCACTGAATTGTTGCAACAAACAGATATATTAATGAAATATGAATAAAAAGCTCTTACTACGTGACACTGGCTACCTGGGGGGTATTGTTTTCATTACAAGATATAGTAACGTGATTTTAGAAGGAGCTTCATAGCACCTAATAATTGCTGCCATTGACTGAGAGTTTACAATATGCTAAGCACTGGTCTAAGAGTTTGGGGGTTTTTCCCACTTTCTGTGTTATCCTTGCAACAGTCCTATGAGAGAAGAAGTTTCATAATTCCCATTTTGTAGCCCAAAGCTACTCCACGAATGATCAGCAGAGTCAGGATCTGAACCAAGCTGTTTGGTTCCAGAACAGGGGACTTGACCTCTAGCCTGGGCTGCTCACTTTTGAAATGCCATGATGATTTTATAGTCCAGAGACACACACACAGAGATGGTAAAAACCAGTGCAGAAGGAAAAAATGTTCTAACAGTAACAGATTTTTCTTTTTAAATTTGTACCATCTCATAATACTACAAGAAAGGGATTGGCAATAGTGGGAAACTGCCAAGGGAGGTGGGGGGACACACTTCAACAGTAAGTGAACCTAATCCCAAACCAAGTGAAGTGGAGTCCAAAATGAGGTCCAAACTTTACCTATACAGTGACCATTTGTATACCCAACCCTGAATTTTATCCTACATCTTTAAAATAAGAATTAGAGTTCTCATTAATAAATTTTTTTTAATTTCTTGTGCCATCTTTTGTTCTGATTTTCAAGAAAGTTATCTCTTCTCCTGGGACAATTTGGGCACACTTTTATAAATGTCCAATAAATACTCATATAAATAGAAAAAAAGAACTAACACAGATTATTTTGTATATTACAATGTAATACAATTAGGAAAAAAAAAAGCTAAGAAAAGGCACAGAACAAAACACTGAAAGAAAATATTTCAAAATGTTAACAATCATCTTTTAAAATAGATTCCTACTCTACTTCTTTCTATATTTCCATATTGCCTATATTTTCCTATACATCACTTTCTTGAAGTAAAAGAGTATTATTTCCGAGATCGAATATTACATATTTTTCAGTTTTTTGCACAGAAACCAGCACTTCCCTTATTATCTGATCTGTACAGTGAAGGCCAATTGTGCTTGTTAAATACTGCAAAGTTCCCTTAAACACATAAAAAATTAACATTTTCTCCTATTTAAATTCAAAAGGCTATCCTCTTCCACTTTTCACATGTGCTTGCTTAAGCCTGACATTTAGAAGCTGCCTAAAACCATTCCTGTGAATGGAATCCTGCCAGAAAATAAAGTTTGTTTTCTCTCTGATTTGATGGATGAACTACTTTGTCCCTCTTGTCCAGTTGTTCTACAAAGTTCTTGCATGTGTTTACTAACCATTACCATTGTGCTAAATACTATGCAAACATCAAAGTGAAAAATAGAGACAAACAAATTGTACTAAATGTCATTCCACATCAGACCTAAAAACTAGCCAACTCCTGCATTTAGAAAGCTTTAAACAACCATTTTCTAAAATGTGCCAATCGTGGTGCTAGGGACTTTCTCAGCTAATATTCTGAGAAGCACTGTTGTGTTAGTTAAACTTCTCCAGAAAAATAGAACCAAAAGAAAAAAATTATATATATATGGAGAGAGAGAAAGAAAGAGAGAGAGAAAAAGAGAGAGAGAGAGAAAGGCAGAGAGAGAGAGAGAGAGAGAGAGAGAGACGCTGAGAGATTTTAAGGAATGGATTCACGCAATTGTGGAGGCACAAGTCCAAAATCTGGACTGGTTTTTGAAAAAACCCTCCGGATCTTAAAGCTTGAAACTTACATTTGTCTTATTTCAGTTCCTTTCTCAGGAAACCAACCCTCAGGCCTATAATATCAAGAAATTGAAACTCACCTGGTCACTGCATCCAAACAATGAGAGCCAGCCCTCACCTGTTTGCCAGCTCCTCTTCCTTCACCCTTCCCCATTCCTGTGTACCAACTCCTCTTCCTTATCCCTCCTTAGTTTCTGTTTTCTACATTTTAATTCTTTCCTAGTTCTGCTATATAAGCCCCAGACTTCAGTAGGATAGGAAGGTAGATTTGAGAATGAGCCTTCCGTTCTTCTTGGCTGATACCACCTCCAAAAAACCCTCCTTGGGGGAGGTCAGTCTTATTCTATCAAGGGCTTCCACTGATTGTACAAGGACCACCCACATCATGAAGGGTAAGCTGTTTTACTGAAAGTCTACCAATTTAAATGTTAATCTCATCCAAAAAACACCTTCATAAAAATATCCAGAATAATGTTGAACCAAATATCTGGACACTGTGGCCCAGCCAAATTGTACACATAAAATTAGTCATCACACCTGTGATGTCAGCCAAAGTTAGGAAATGAGTTTCAAAGCAACTTCACCTTCCCTTACTAAACACTCATATAGTTGTCTTTTATTAATATTTTCAAATCCCTTGTGCAATCTGTTTTTATTCATAAGAATACAATTTATAAATGTAAAATTCAAACATGAAAAGAAAGCTGTCAACACTGAAATGCAGAAAACTCTCATTAATTAGACTGATTTTACCCAAGATCATAGAAAAAAATCCTAAATTATTGGATATTCAAAGATATACTAGCTTAATAAGTACAGCTATACATTTTAGCCAAAACAGGATAACTAGAAATTAGCAAGTCAATTTCCTTCTGGATCTGCTTTAATAATCAGATGTAAATGATCAGTAAACAGTACATGGATTATTGATATAGAAATAGGCTCCGAATGAACTTTCAAATAATATGTTCTCTGGGGAAGTCAAGCATGGCTCATGCAGCCTAGTTTTGTTATTAATGAATGTAATTTTTCAAGCTTATGTCTGACTTGGAGTAAATTCCACATTAATGAGGTCCAAATTATCAAGATTCTCATAAGCAGGAATATGGCAGAGTTTGTCTAACAATTTCACAAGACCTTTACACTTGTTTTGTTTGTTTGTTTGTTTGTTTGTTTTTGAGACACAATACTTTTTGTCAGTGTAATCCCAGAGAAGAAGTTAGAAAATGTCCCTTGTCTTCCACAGTGAGAGATGCTCCTTTTAGTGTGGTCAATAGAAGCCTTGAAGGGAGGAATATTTCAGAAGGACATATAAGCTAACGCCTAACACAGAACCTGAATAAATGCCTACTGGATTGGCATCTGAGTTTCGTATAAGGCCAAGCTGAAGAACAATTTGCAGGTCGATTCAAGTACAAAACGCTTTCTTGATAGGCTCCCAAGAGACAGGACACATTAGGAAGGTTTATCAAATGGGGAGTGGGGAGTTATTCCAGCAATAAAACTGGATTGATGGAGTCTCCTTCCAAAGAAGATTCACTGCTAAAATTCCAAGGTTCTTCCACAAACATGACTCTGTTCATGTGTACTTCTGAGGTCCCCTCTTTTTATTGTCAAAGAGATAGCCTGGTGAAAAATTTTTTGAAATCTTTTAGGGCATTTTACACACAGGACCTATCCGGTCTCACTTTTCTGCACCACTACACTTACTGCTTCTTCTTGACAGCCAATCATTTTCCATTCAAGACTCTTTAAAAAAAAAAAAAGCTTCAAATAAATAGGATATGACATAATCATTATAGGTAGTCACATTATTCTCAATTTCAGTTTAGCCCATTCCTCATCCTTTTTGCCTGGAACTGCATTGTTTGATGATCGACCCCGCATCTTCTCCATAATGTGTGCTGGCAAAGAGCCTGGGATTCCATTTCCTAAGAGAAGGAACTAGAAAAGTAGAGGGTGTGGTTTGAAACCTTCTGCAATGATTCAATCTCTGGATGGGGCTCAGAACTGAACACTTTTTTTTTCTTTTTTTTAATTTTTTTTGTGGGAATGTGGTCTCACTATGTTTCCCAGGTTGGTCTTGAACTCCCAACCTTAAGTGATCCTCCCGCCTCGAGCTCCCAAAGTGCTAGGATTATAGGCATGAGCCACCACGCCTGACTAGAGGTGAACACATTTGAACATACGGCCCGGACTTCAGACGTTTTCAAGAAAATTCAAAGGCAAGTATTTCCTGCGAGTCTCCTAGGGCACAGTCATGCCAGGTTCCTGAACAAAAACCTTTATAAGTGGTTTGGAGGAGACAAGTAAACCTGGCTTCTAACATTTGCTTTGGCACTTAGCTGACTAGGCTTCTTAGGCAAATCTAAGTCTCAGTTTTCTCACTAGTAAAATGGGAATAACTCTATATGCCTCACAAGCCTAAATAGAGATCATGTAAACATAAGTTTCTGAGCACAGTGCTGGTCCCAGAGTAGGTACTCTGTAAATGTAGGCTTCTAAATATTAGGGAAAAAAAGTTAGCTGTGGGATTCAGATAGTTTGAGACAATGACTTTAGAACAAGATACCAAAAAGAAAATAATTTATTTCTCATATTGATGCAGCCTTTTCATAAGAAGCTCTACACATTCACTTTCAGTTTTAATAATGAAGAGAAAGATAGCTATTCAAACTGGTTGCCTATGAAATCATTTCACCTTAGCTAAGTTCCTGAAGGATCAGGCCACACTGACTCAGAAAGGTCTGGGCACCTTGAGGGTCTTCTTTCTGCACAAGGGGCAAAGAGAAAGAGGCATGTGCCCTTCTAGGAAGGGGACAGAGGAACCTTGGAAAGCCCCTGTTTATGCAGGCAACCAAGGCCCCATTGTTCAGTTTTCTCCCAGGACACAACCCTCTACAATAAGTCCTTTCCTCTGGCCCCACAGGGGTTTGTTAAAGAATCTCCCACTCCAGTTGCTCAGTTCCATGTAACACTAACAGGCTTCCCCTAGGTGAGCCAAGAACACCAAAGACCATGCAAACTTGGGTCTCTGCTAATCACAGAGACATGGCTACCTATCTACTTCTGACAGTGTTGGGGGGTAAAAAGCATCTAACAAAGGAAATTCCAGAGAAGGAAGTGTCTTGCATACTCTCTAATGCTGGCTGGATGATTGCGCATATGTGAATGCTGAAATTCATTTCATGTATTTACAGCACCTACACTGTGTTACATCTTCAGAGAATGCAATGACCAAATGCCACAAGGCTTCCTCAGAAATCCACCGTGGACTCAATAAATACATAAATACTTAGACATTTCTTTGGCATTTATTGGCTTTTCAGAGGCTTCTGGTACATGAAAGACAGGCCAGTCAAATGTTAAACAGTATCCTAGTGACATATAAGTGTTGACAATTAAGTTCGTGAACTTGCCCTAGAAAAAGTACTACATACCTCAGTGCTGAATATCAATACAGTCAACCTTTGAAGTACTCCCCTTGGGAAACTATGCACTGATGCCAGCACCTAGTCTACCCATCAAAGCAGTTTTGGAACTCTTTCTCTGGACTGTCCATCAGAGCTGTCATTGTATTACCATTTATGTCCTGAATGTCATCAAATGTCTTTGTTTCAATATTTCCTTTATCTTCAGGTAAAAAAAAGTAATTGGGGGCCAAATCGGGTGTGTAGGGAGGGTGTTTCAATATAGTTATTTGAACAGCATTGCCATCGTAAGTGCACAGTGGCAAGTTCATGAACCTAATTGTCAGACATCTACAAACAATGATGACAGCTCTGATAGCCATTCCAGAAAGAGTCCCAAAATTTCTTTGTGGGTGGACTAGGCACTGGTGTCAGTACATAGCTTCCCAAGGGGAGTACTTCAAAGATAACCATAATGATATTCAGCAACGAGGAATGTAGCACTTTTTCTAGGATGGTTCGTGAACATAATTGTCAGACCTTATAGTGTGGGTCATTGTTTAAAGATAGTTTTAGTCATGCACTGTCTCCCCAAGACAAGTCAAATAAAAGACATGGCTATGGAGGAACAACGTGGCTGGATTTTGGCAGATGTTTGAGGATGGATGGAGACAGATACCCATTTCTTCCCGGTGAGCCAGAGAAGCAGAGTTGCCGGAGGAAATCCCTCCTCCAGGAGTCTGACCTTCCATCTCCTAAGAAGTAGCCACTGCTCCGAAGGTTGAATGGCATCCAGTGCATTTGGGGTGAATTTAACAAACTGCATTAGCAGTACATAAAGGTTCTCCTTTGATATGGGTGTCAGTTGGGCCACAAATGACTAATACCACTTTAGGGCGCAGAGTCACGCCAGGTTTTTTCATTGAAGCCACCTGCACAGAGAGTTCACATAAAATCTTGGAGGAGAAGCACCAGGCTGAGGCACAGACCTGCTTCCTTTGGACATCTTGTACCAATATCCTACGACTGACTGAGGAAGCTGTACCTCATCTTCAAATGGCTGGGCTTTCTACTACAACTCTTAAAAAATCACTATTTGTAATTGTAACCAGATTGTGCCTCCTCCCTCACCCCCAAAACACGCCATAGAATCTGGTCATAAAGGTAATGTTCTTCTATAAAACAACAGTTTCATAAAATGATCAGAGCCTGGCCCAGTGTCCTAAACACTTACCTACCCTTAAAGTGTTGAATTAGATTAAAGTGCCATAGGGACGTACCTGATGTAATGTTTCAAAATCATAAATATGGGAGGAGGAATGTTAAAGCCAGAACATAGAGAGAATGGAATAACGCAATAAAAGCTGGCTCAAACGCTGAGTCTGTGATACTTGATTTATTGTTTTAATATAATGCTGTAAAGGCCATGCTTGAATATACAGCAGTATTTTATTTATCTAACAGTCGCAGTCCTGACAATGGGTGTTTAACAAAGGCTTTAGACTGGAGATAGTGGCACACACAAATGGGGCTGGTTTCAGGGGGCCCCCCGAGAAATGTAGCAGAGCTGAAGGGAGAGAAGGTCAAGGGACTGAGTTTTAGGGGTACTTATGGGCCCCTCTGAACATATAACTTCTCACCTCCCCAGCATGGCTCTGCAGCTTTAAGAACTGCCCCCAGCCCTGCAAAGTTCAGCATGCTAAACACAAGATGCAGGCCCTGGGGTTCAAATAATCACAGCCTGCAGGACTGACCCGAAACTAACGACCCAAGTCCTTCCTAAGCTAGCAGTAGGAAGAAGACACTGGAGTGAAGGAGAGGGCCATGGGAAGAGAGGGAGAGAGCAGCACCTACATGGTCCCTAAATACCGAACTCTATCTTCTTATGAACATGCCAAGGACAATGCCATGAGCCACAAAGCCAAAGTTCAACTTCATCCTAGGGAGATCTTCAAGTTGTTCTAAATGGAGAGTTGAGGAATTAGCCTTGATATAATGGCCGGCATTCTTCTTTCTTACAAATATCAAAATCCACCACCAGTGAGCTATTTTCCACCAGTTCATTGCCAACTTGACCAATGGTGGTTCCTTCATTGCTTTCTCACAGCTTGATGCAGTGGCTAGGAGAAGCTCTGGGTCCAAACCCTGTTCTACTCTTTCCTAGTCATGGGACCTCAAGCTGATTGGTGGAGATTCCCTAATTCTTAGTCTTTTCACCCTTGTAATAGGGTTAAGGATGTTAACCACCTCATAAAGGCTTAAATTAAATACCATGTATAACTGCCCATGTTGGAAGAAGAGTGGTTCAGGGTTATCATTAAAATTCAATACTCTTTAAAATGTATTCAGTGGAGTATATTTTTGCTTCATACTTGGTGGAAGTCCTGCCTGAAGCATGGCCCTCAACATGTGGATCTCAGATAATAAGAAGTCCTCCAATCATATCTCAAATGCAATCTCAATTCAGAAATTGAAAGGTTCAGATCCAGTAAATCATCACATTTGACCTGATTTCAATTCCTCTCCCCTCCCCAAGCCAGGGTCCAGTCCACAGAGAACTTGATTCTTCAAGATGGTCTTCTTGGGCAGAGCTCCTTTAAAATGGCTCCAGATAGGAGGCCCAGCTAGCTAAGTCAGTAGAGCATGAGACTCTTAAAATGGCCCCAGATGCTACAACATTCTGATCACAGAGGTACATCCCTCTGGCTCACATTCGTAGACACTAACCTGCTTCCCTACTTCCTCCTCCCTCCCGACTCCCCTCCTCCCTCTTCCTGCCAACTCTCTTTGTTCAGACCTAGTCTCGATGTACCCCCAAAATGCCAACACACACAGCCTACTCTCCAAGCCACCTCATCCATCTTGGAGGGGAGAAGGGGTAGGAATTAGGAAACAGCCCTCTCCAAAGAATGCTCTTAACAAATCCACTCTTTCTATTCTTTTATATCCTCCTATGGCCTTTCATGCCATGGGACTCTTGCTCCTTTGAAAATCTGCATTTGTTCTGGCATTTCCTTTGGTATTCCATATCTAGCATCTGTTGAAATTTCCAGTTTTCCTCCTATCACATGTGCACAGAGTGGTGAGTACATGCCCATCTTACAGTAAGTACTGTATACATACTTATTTAACAAATACTACTATTAAATAGTATCAATAAACCCAGAGGAATAGAGCCAATCATAAAATACAGCACTTAGAAAACACACTAATTTCAAGTTTTAAACACTGGTCAGGTTATGTGTCCCCCTTGCTAAAAATGTTCAGTGAGGTTGGGCATGGAAGCCTACACCTATAATTTCAGTACTTTGGGAGGTTGAGGCAGACGAATTGCTTGAGGGTAGGAATTTGAGACAAGCCTGGGTCACACAGCAAGACACCATCTCTAGTTTTAAAAAAAAATTGTTAAATCCTCCAGTAGCTTCCTAGTGCACTTAGGATAAAAATTCTCTCTCCTATCATTCATACCCTGTCCTCTGCTCATTTCCCTAACTTCTTCTCCCACCACTTGCTTCTTCCTGCATTTCCTTCAGCCACGTTGGGCTTTTCATATTGTTATTTTGCCAACACCCCAAGCTCTTTCCCATCTCACTGTCTTTGCCCTTTTTTTTTCCGTTACCCAAGCATTCCTCCCTGATCTGTGTTGTCACTTAGGTCTCAGCCAGAGAGGCCCATACTGACTACCCAGTTGCAATAGATTTCTCTGCCCCATCCCAATCTCAGGAACAAATGAGTTCAAATCTTATTCCCTTGTGAAAAATGTGGTATAGCAATTACCACAATTTGAAACAATCTCCTCCATTTTTGTTTTTGCTAATGTCATAGACTGTATGTTTGTGTCTCCCTCAAATTAATATGTTGAATACTAGAGGTAGAGCTTTGGGAAGTAATTAGTTTTAGATGGGGTCAGGAGAGTGGGGCTCTCAGGATGGGATTGGTGCCCTTATAAGAAGAGGAAGAAAGACCAGAGCTTTCCCTCTCTACTCATCATGTGAGGCCACAACAAGAAGGGAACCATCAACAAGCCTGGAAAAGAGCCCCCATCAGGAAGCACATCAGCCAGCACTTTGATGTTGAACTTCCCAGCCTCCAGAACTTGAGAAATAAAAGTCTGTTGTTTAAGCTCAGACCTTGGTATTTTGTTATAGTAGCCTGAGATAACTTAAACAGTTTGTTATCTGTCTCTTGTCCTCCCTCAAGCAATAAGTATCTCCCTTATGATTTTCATCTGAAGGAAAATTTCTCCCTCTTCTCAACTGTATGGTGATCTCCCAAGCTTATTATAAATAAGAGGATAATAATAACTATTAACAGGTATTGAGTACTTATGTCAGAGGCATAATGGTCTTATGGGTATTATCCAATTTAACACAACAACCCTATAAGATATGTACCATGATTATGCCTATTTTTTCCTGAAGAAACTAAGGCACAAAAAAGATTAAGTAAACTCGGCCGAGGTCACCTAGCTAAGTAAGTTGTGACATCAGAATTCAAACATCAACTGCCCAGCCCCTGAATGTGGACTGTGGACTCTTAACCACCAGATCTTGTACTCCCCAATGCCCTGTGAGCAAAGCAGACATTCTAGCAATGGAGATTCACTGTCTTTCATCACCCTGGCTTGATCACCTCTTGCCACTCCACCTTCCCCCTGCCTTTACAAATGTGCTGCACAACTACAGATTTAAGACTGAATTTTTATACAAATGCACAGAGTAGTCATAAATCTATAAATTTAAGACTCTAAATTTTTACCACTTGAATTCTTTTTCGCTTAATCATCGTTTTATGATGTTTCTCTGAAATCCCTCTATCAACATCTGATTGGCACTGGCTTCAATGCTAGACTACAGAATCTGCTAATTGCTTACTTGTAGAATTTCTCAATGTGTGTTACTCATCCATGGGACATGACTTCTGTACCAAGGCAACAAGAATTTGTCTCACTTTCTTTGTCCTTTCCTTCCTTCTTACTTTTCTCCCCCCCCCCCCGAGAGAAAGTGGAGGGAGAGAGGAGCAGAACTGTAGGAGGCTGGCTCCAAAACATTTATTTCTGGGCTCTATAAAAAGAACAATAACACCACCTACTGAGGATGTCTTGCAGAGAGACAGGGTAGTGCAGTGGTTAAAAACATGGGCTCTGGAACCAGGTATAAATTGAATACTCATTTAAGACCTTGAGCATGTTATTTCTCTCAGTGCCTTGGTTTCCTCATCTTCAAAATGGGGACACATCCATAATAGTATATTTGATTATTAAAAGCATGTACATAGTGCAGCATAAAAGTGTTATCTAAATAAATAGGATGATGAATAGGATGGCCCTGCCAGCTTGGGGCAAGAGAGTGTTAAAAAATGGGGTGTCAGAAGAGAGAAATTCCCACAGATGGGGAGAGGAGCTCAAGTAGTCTATGGACTAGTATAAAGTAGATAAAACATAACCCTAAGAAAACAAACTTACAGATAAAAGACTTGCCTAAGTTGGAACATTACACTGCAGAAGAGAAAGAAAAAGAGAAGCACAGCACTTTTATTTGGGGTGGGTACAATATTCCCATTGTCTCCCATTTAAAATCATGGATTCTAAGTGTCTGAAGGTCCTTGCCAAATAAGCTTCTAGCCAGTACAGGAATCACCCTCTAACATGCTTGGCCCACGGCCAGGTGCCAGCCTTTGCTTGAGTAATTCAAATAAATGGGGGGGGTATCTCTTTCTCAAAACAGACCCTGCGGTTGACTGAATATTGACCCCTCCAATGAGTCCAAGTCCTAATCCCCAGAACCTGCTAATGTTATCTCATAAGGCAAAAGACACTTTGTATATGTGATAGTTATGAACTTTGAGAGAGGACCTTTTGAGGCTATCATCTGTACATGATTCTGTTATTATTATCAAGTGCCAGGCCACGATAAGCATTTAATTCTCATAACCACCCTATAAGACTGGTAATTTTTATTTTTGCATTTTATAAATAGGAAAATTAAGGCTTAAGGAGTTTGAATATTTTGTCTAAAATCAGGTAGACCCTACATGTAAGTATAAGGATTCTCGTAAAAGGGAGAAAGAGGGAGATATAACTACAAAATAAGAAATGGGAGGACAGGCATCGTGGCTCATGCATATAATTCCAACACTTTAGGAGGTCAAGGTGGGAGGATCACTTGAGTTCAGGAGTTTGATATCAACCTGGGCAACATAGCGAGACCTTGTCTCTACCAAAAATGCAAAATTTTTCTGGGCATGTTTGCATGTACTTGTAGTCCCAGGTACTTGGGAGGCTGAGGTTGAAGGATTGTCTGAGTGCAGGAGGTTGAGGTTGCAGTGAGCCACTGCACTTCAGTCTAGGCAACAGAATAAATCCGTAACTCAGAGAGAGAGAGAGAGAGAGAGAGAGAGAGAGAGAGAGAGAGAGAGAGAGAATGATGAAAGCAATAGTTTGGAGTGGTAAAAGGAAGGGGTCATATACCAAGGAATATAGGCTCCAGAAGTTAGCAACAACTAGGAAAGAATTCCTTCCAGAAATCTAGAGCCTCCAAAAGGAACCAGCCCTGCCAACATCTTGAATTTAGCTCAGTGAGCCCAATTCTAACCTTCTGGCCTCCAGAACTTTAACAGCATGTACCTGTGCTAAGTCACTAAGTGTGTGGCAATCTGTTACTGCAACAGTAAGAAACTGATACACACCAGAACTGTTGTCATTACTATTGACATCGCTGGCCTCCAACTTTGAAACTAAGAAATGTTTATATCTCCTAACCTGATATTCAATAGCTAAAATAGAATAATGAATAAGAATGATAGAATAATAATAGGAAAATGTATAACTGTCAGTTTTTGAAAATGTATGACTATTAAGTTTTTCCACATATCATTTCATTAAATTTAATCCTCACGACAATTCTCTTTTTTGTAGGTGAGCAAAACAGGTTTAAAGAGGTTAATGTGTCCAAATTCATAAAGCTAATTAAGTAGCCAAACGGGGATTCAAACACAATTTGAGTCCAAAAATTATTACACGAATTTAACATATAAAAGTATTCCAAACTTGTTATTTCACAGTGGTTTTTCCTTATATTTGGGGTCAATGATCATTTGTCTACCAGCATGTAGTAACAGTCATATAATGAACTAGAAAGAATCAATATTAACAGCAAAACTCAAAATCACCAATGCCTAAGATCAAATATCTTCTTCAGAAACACTCAGTATTTGGACTTGTAATGGTTACATTATGTTGCTTTATGGAGTGTACTATTTAATTGTATCAACATTTCTAAGCATCAATCAATTTGAAACAATTAAACAAAGAGTCTCTTTTAAGGCTGCCTTTGTATATGAGTCTGCTAATATGAGTCTGTTAATATTATCAGGTGCCAGACGCTGATAAGTATTTAATTCTCACAACAATCCTATGAGACCAGTAATTTTTAATTTTTGCATCTTACAAGTAGGAAAACTAAGGCTTAAAGGGTTGATATATTTTGCCTAAACTCACCTAGCATATGTACAGCAGAGTCAGACTTGGAGTTGGAACCAATGACAGTTGATTACATGACCTATGCTCTTGTTTGCATCCCACTGAGAGAAGAGAATGCCACCAAACTCTAACCCTCCTTTAAAAAGCATCATCCTCATGCTCATGCCACCCCATTCTCAATCTTTATGACCCATTTTGGGGCTAACACAGCTTCATGGCGAGATATGGAGAAAAAGTCAGAGGCAAATGAGAGGATCATTTGGTTAACTTTGTGTGCTAGCCTGCAAAAACCATGGTAACCTCGAGTTACAAGACTCCCGGGGCTAGAAAGCTGTCCATCTTATTGGTTCCACGAGTGTTTACATGTGATCTCAACTCCCTTCCCTGGTTGTGTTCATTCCTATCTTATCTAAGGCAGATGGAAATCTGACAAACCTTTCATGCCTTCTTACATTTTTGTTTGTTTGTGAGTTAAGCATCTTCAGTCATTCTTGATGCAACAAGTTTTCTGTCTTAGGATTTGCTGAAATCAGAGATGGTTTCCTAACTGATTTTACTTTCATTGTCTCAGCAAAATGGAAGGCTTGGGACACAGGGAGAGTGCGAGAGGGAGGCTGGTCAGAGATTTTGTTTTCATTTATATTTTCCTTTAGTTACCTTATTCAACATAGTGCAATATAATATTTAGCTCTTTCAGTAACTGGCCAAAGGAGCAGCTATTTGGATGAAAGGGAGTCATGGCACTATAAGCCAGCCCTGCTCACTTGCACATGGGGCATGACACAGAGGAGTGGCTCACACCCCACATCCACAGCCCAGTCAGCAGGCATGACTCAGAAACAGATTCAACATGAGGAGGAGGGTTCCCTTTCATTTCCTCCCCGAGGCAGAAACATTCCCACATCTTCTAAGGCAATAAGGGGCAGGTCCTCTCCAGCTCCACAGAAGCAGCAAACACAGGAATGCCATGTTCTTCCCGTGAGAAAGGGCACACGGAGCCATTGAGACTGCCCTGAACATACAGACCATGGCCACATCTAAGTCCATTTGTTCCCACAACAAAATAAAGGTCACTCCCTTCAGGTTAGCCTTGGAGGGTCTTAAGGCTGCCAAAGGGAATTTGACCTGTGATCCCCTCTAGCAGTTTCCATCTTCACCATCTTCTCCACTAGATAATTCCACTTAAAACATCCAGATCTTCAAAGCAATACAGTCAAGATATTTATTATAAAATAGTAAATGACTAATGGCATGCTCTTCCCTTGGAAAGACAGCACAGCACAAAACATCCCCCCACAACCAAAGTCCCCTAAAACATATCCATGTTTAAAAAAAAAAGAACATAAGATTGCTCTGTATTTTGCCACTTAACCATATTTGCCATTTAATCATATCCAGGTCCAGGATGAAGAGTAACACTTAGTAGGGCAAATGCAAGGCTCCTGGAGAGAAATCTGGACCTTTCTGTGAATATGCTTTGGGCTCCTGGTTCTTCATAGATTTCTGATGCCTAGTACTACTTCTGACCACTTGTGGGCACTCTGTGGTCCAATGGAGCACCAGGGCTCAAGTTTTCAGTCCGGGATTTTACACAAACTTCCTTACCCTTTGGAGCTTTGTTGACCTCATCTGGGGATGGTTATTATTACTCCTCACAATAACACATCTCCCAAAGTTATCGTGAGAAATCATGAGGTGACCACTAGGATGCACATGAGTAACTTGAAGGATATGCCCAAGGAGCAGTTTCCATTCTCTCTCTCATAGGCTCTTGCAGTTCATTCCAAAGGACAGGATTTTTTCTTGTCCATGTATCTGATTTACAGCAGAATTCGTAACTCTTCTGGACATTTTCAAGTAATCAAAGAAGTAATGATTAGGTAATTCATACTTTCTGTCCAATGGAATTAATAAAACTTTCCATTTCTTCCTTTCTCCCAGCCCCTCCACGTCCACAGCTGGCTGAGCAGGAGAAGGTGGTACTTGGCTTCTTCTTCTCCATCCTGAACAAGATCTTTTTATTTTTGTTCAGTCAATAAACTGGCTGCTCTCCCTCATGGTCAATTAAAAACGAGAGGCAGAAACTGGGAGAAAAAGGGGTATAATTTCTACAACCAGGTTACAGGGAGACAGGCTGGCATCATTACTAAAAACCCACTGAGAGCAACACAAACTCATTCTAGTATTTATACCCAAAATTCAAAGCCCTTCACCCAACCCAAATTGAGACTAAGAAGCCTACGTGCAGTTTCAGCATAACTCCAAATTTTCTGACCATGCTACGATTTCTTGATATGTGACAACTGACGTGACTTGAAGTGCCCTGGTTATGCTGATGTTTTTAGATAACACACACTCTGGAATTTACAACATGTTCTATTACACTTTTCCAGAGGAAGGGGCAGACAATTGTAACATTTGGAAGGAAGAAGTTACAACATTTAAAATAGAAGCATTAAAATGTTTTCAAACATAATTGTAACAATCCCCCATTTCCAGAGCCCTGGCCTATAACAGCCCAATGCCCTCACACTCACAGATGGAAGGAAGATGGGCAATGCCTACACCAAACTTTTAGACACACTCTTGCCAACCTTGGACCATTTTCCATGTTTCTTAACTATTAGGTGGTCTGGCGTAACCATCTGCTTCTTCTCCAGCACCAGCAATGGCTTACTAGCTAAGATTAGCCTTTTAGAGCAGTCAGACAAGCCTGGGTCTAGGGTGAAGGAGGAGCAGCCACATTCCGAGGGCAATGTGGGGAAAGAAAAAATGTGCACTTTTAAATTCAAGCAGCTTCTACATTTAGCCCAACAGCTACCCCAAAAAAAAGGTTTATTAATACAAGTTTCTAAGTCTTTTCTAAATGACTGTTCTAATATAACCAAAATGGCCTATTTTCAAGCCTATAACGTTTTCTCCTCAAATTTGTTCATCATGGCTTCTGACCCTTTGGACCAGAATGTAGGGTAGGGTGATAGAAGGGGTCTCATCTCTGGGTGACCTAGCATGCAGCCCTCAGGTTCTCCCTCGGGGATCCTCCTTGAGTTTCAGAGACATACCCACTCTCATCCCACAACTGGGGGTTTCTGCCCTGTAGTTCCATTGACTAGGGTAAATGCTTCTCTTCCAGCTGACACTTCTGGGTCCTTCTTCAGCTCCTGGAAATCCAGAACCCAGCCCCTTCCCTGAAGAGAGGCCTCTCACCTCTAATGGAGGCCATCTTACTCAGAATCTAAGACAGCCTGGCGCTGGTTCTCTCGCTCACAGGCATGGTCTCCATCTGCACCACAGAACCTGCATCCTTTGCCTAGAGAAACACTGGGAGTGTTATGTAGCCCACCCCAAGCTGGCAACAATGTCTTCTTCACTCTAGTCTCTTAGCAACGAGCCGGCCGATCTCTCAGACTCTAGATTTCTGAAGGAGAGTCGTGCACCAAGCTGTGGTATCCATCAAACTGTCAGAGACACGATTCCCTACAAGCCCTCTCTGTGTACATGAGGTGAAGGTGGATCCTCCTATGGGAGAGACTCCCCATACAACTCCCACCCTTTTGTCCCTTTTTCCCACCCATTTGAGCCTGGAGGTGGACGCCCAGGGATGGGCCATACTCAAGCGTTTGCTCCTCTCCCTTCACAAGTCCTGCTTACAGTTTTGCAACTCACTTTGGTCTGTCACCTCTAGTAACTTGGGTACACAGCTGAAATCGGAACTGGAGTGTTTCCTTCTCATATCTCTTTTCAATAATAGTAGCAGTGACAGTGGTGGTTCATATGAATGAGGCACTGTGCTGAGTGCTTTACAGGCATTCTCTTATTGAATCCTCACTACTACCCTATGCAGAAAATATGATGTTTGCCTCATTTAACACATGAGGAAACTGAGGCCAAGGGAGGGTCTGTGACTAGGCTTGGGTCCCAGAGTTCATAAGAGGTGATGCTAGAATTAGAAATCAGGTCAATCTGATTCCAAGATCAGTGTCAGAACCTCTCTGTTCACATACCAGAAGGTTGGTGTAACCATCAAGTCAGTCATTTATTTGATAGGCTACAAAAGAGCTTTTGGTAAAACTATAAAGCATCCTTCAATTATTTATATTGTTATTATAGTCATAAAAAACAATAATTTTTATTTTTCCATTCTATTGGTACAGTTCTAGGCTGCTTATATAAGATACATTAACATTCTCAAAAGATTTAAATTGAGGTTGGGGGTTGGGAGGTGACAGAGTAAGTGTTACAGTGGCCATTAAAATGTCTTAAACATTAAGGTGCCTAAAGATGGAATATTTAACTGTATTAAGATCACCAAACTAAATTGGCCATTTTCCCAGGCTTGATCTCTACTAATTGACACTTGATTGAATAGTGAACCAAATAGACTGAATTGTAGGAAACGCAAATGATGTTCCACCCTTCTCAGCCCCATCTCCCCACCCCATTAGGTACATGTAGTTCTACTGATTTCTCAGAACACAAAACATCTATGCTTTGCTTTGGAGTTATGCAAACATCAGAAATATTTGCACAGGTTTCCCCACCACTAAAAAGAATTTAAAAAGAAACCCTTCCATTTAAAACACAATATGGATTAAACCAGTAATAATATTCACAGCCAACATGCAACGAGATGTTCCTCTGTGCAGGCTCTTGACAAGAATGATTTCTTTTAACCTTCTTAACAACACTATGAACAACAAGGAAAAAAAACAACGCTAAGGTTCCCAATATACAGAGGGGGCTTAGGCAATCACTGTGATAGGCAGAATAATTCCCTCCAAAGATGTCCATATCCCTAGAATCTGTGCATATATCACTTTATGTGGCAAAATGACTTTGCAAATATGATTATATTTCGAATCTTGACCTGAGAAGATTACACTGTATTATCGAGGTGGGTCCAAAATAATCACACGAATCTTTAGATGGAAGATTCCATCTTCCATGGAAGAGGGAAGCAGGAGGTCAAAGTCTAACTCAGGGGGAGATTTGAAGATGTTACGCTGTTAACTCTGAAGATGGAGGAAGGAACCACCTGCCAAGGAATGTAAATGGCCCTTAGAGTCTAGAAATGGCAAAGAAAGAGATTTGTTCCCTAAAACCTGGAACACATCTCTGCCGTCACCTTGATTCTAACCAGGCAGAACCTTAGAACAGTGAGAGAATACATTTGTGTTGTTTTAAATGTGTGTAGTTTGTTACACCTGCAAGAGGAAATGAATACAGTCATCTTGCCTTAGTAAATGGTGGAGGCCAAATTTCATCACTGACTCTGAATTCTGTCCTCATGTTTACCTACTGTGTTGGGTTGAATTGCGCAACCCCTCCCACTCCCCCCCAAAATGTTGACATCCTAATCCCCAATATCTGTAAATGTGATCTTATTTGAAAATAGGGTCTTTGCAGATGGTCAAGTTAAGTGCGGCCATTAGTGTGCACCCCAATCCATATGATCATTGTCCTTATAAAAGGGGGAAATCTGAACACAGACACGCACAAAGTAAAGGCAATGTGAAGACACTCAGGAGGAAGATGGTCACCTACAAGACAAGGCATGCCTGAGGCTGCTGGAAATTAAAAAATAGACCTGAAGCAGATGTTCAGCCTTTAGAGGGAGCACAACTCTGCCTACACCTTGATTTTGAACTTATGGCCTGCAGAACTGAGGCAATAAAGTCCAATTGTTCTAAGTCGACCCGTTTGTGGTTGCAAAAGCCCTAGCAAACTAGCATACCCACTTCACAAAGCAGTTTCATAACACTTGAGGCTACTGTCTTGGACAGACACTCCACATCTAACGTTTAGGAGGTATCTTAGCCTATTTGTGCTGCTAAACAAAATACCTGAACCTGGGTAACTTATAAGTAATAGGAAGTTATTTCTCTCACTCTGAAGACTGAGAAGTCCAAGACCAAGATGCCACAGTCAGGTGAGGGTCTGGTCTCTGCTTCCAAGATGGCACATTGAACACTGTATCCTCACATGATAGCAAATAGGGCCTACGCTAGTTCCTGCTAGTTCCCCCTTTTTAAAGCACTAATCCATTCACAAGGGCTTCGATGTAATCATTCCCCGAAAGGCCCTACCTCTTAATCATTCCCCAAAAAGCCCTACCTCTTAATCCCAACACAATAAAGATTAATTGTCAATATGAATTTTAGAGGGGATGCCATAATTCAAATCATAGCAGGAAGCTATTAGTAATAAATTCAAAACCACATTGCCTTATATTTTCACATGAGTTTTTATTTTATAGAATGCTTTTCAGATATGAACTTGTCTGATCATAGTTCATATACCACAATCATGTAAGGAAATCAAGCATTATCTCTCGAGGATGGTACCATAATAGTACTATAGCATGTATGTAGCAGTTTCACACACAAGGTTTAGCCTGTCTGTGTCCAAATTCTGCCCCTGTCAATGACTTAGGAAAGTTGCCAACCTTCTATGTGCCTCGGTTTCTTCAACAGTATAGTAGGAATAGTAGTGCCTTCCTCATAGGATTCTTGAGATGGTTAAACCAAATTAATACTTATGAAGCCCTTAGCCTAACCCATTACAAGCCCACAGAAAACCCTGTTTTATAGATGGGAAAACTGAAGCTCACAAAAGTTAAGTGATTTACCCTAGGACATATGACTCCCAAACAAAACCAGAACTCAAATCCCAGTTTTCCAAATCCTAGGGCAAAGTCATCTGCTATACGATCCTCTCCTCTCTTCCATTTTCCTGATTCTTTAGTGTTCTGGGTTTAAATCAAGCTGAACCCTTTTGTCCTTTAAGCAATTATAAATTTAATTCCTCTTCCCAGGCCCACCCCAGTCATCCAATAAAGACTACAGTTTCTATAAACCACAAAGTCTTCTTGTCCAGATTCTTTTATGAGAACTTTTATCTTAGGAAGTAACTCATCTTACTGTCCAACAGCAAAGCAGTTCTGTCAAGATAATGCCTTCACTAAATAAAACACCAAGGACATAAAAGATGGAAGATGCAACAGCCCCCACCACACTGCTGACTCCCCCAAGGCTGCCATGTTTGGTTCCGGAGTCATCTTTTCTGAGTGAGGCAGGATTTAATAGCTCACAAGTTCTTATAGAGTTTGTAAATAAACCTAGCACCCTGCAGACTGAAAAGCTGCCATGGAACCATTTCATCATCATCATCATCATCATTATTGTTATTGTTGTTGTTGTTATTATTTGCACTTATCCAACCATTTCAGAAAGGGGTTCTTCTTAAAATTCTGAGATATCAAACAAAAAATTCATCAGGATTTAATGACCATATTTCAGCATCTTATTGCTTTAAGGAACTTGGCTTTTTCAGCATTTTTGCAAGTGTTCAAACTGGAAGAGGATCAAAAAGGTAGAGATAGTCTTGATTTTTTTTTCTTTTTTACTACCACAAACCATCCATCAATGCTAAACTGTTGATAAGGAGAAAGGAGAAATGGAGAGTCGTGAGTAAGGAGGTTTGGAGAATATTAAAAAAGGCAATATCTCGGCCTAATAAAACACAATTAACTGAATTTTGTGAATGCTTCTATAAAAAATACACAAAGAATCAATACTAGGCATAAAACCCAAAAGTGTGTTGTTATCTCTAAACCAGAAAAAACATTTCATTAGCCTGAATGATTTTATGTTCCCACTGGGAAAATGGCTTTTTCTCCTCACCCCTCTTCTGCTCACTACAGAAACTCAATTGAAAAGTCAATCATCAAAATCACTTAGCAAATGTCAAAAGGTGCAGTCGCTTACTAAATACATTTGTTTCTTGGTGGAAAACGAATGCCCTGGGAGCCCCACACCTTTCCACCGTGTTGTCGCCCACTCTTCCTTCATTGTGTTGTTTTTACTCTCTTGTAGGTTTTGCTTTTCCGTTTGTCTGTTTATTTTTGTTGTTGGAAACAGAAAGTCCATTTTACAAAGTCATGGGCCACAGTTTTTCCCTTTAATGTTTCAGTGTTCTTTAACAGTCACTGCACCAGTAAGAGCACGCGTTGTCCAGGTTATAAACGAGCATCACACCCCACTCACGCTTGCTGCAGCAAGAACAGCCTTTTCCAGGCTAATAGCATGAGGTATAGTCTTTTCACATTTTATCCTTGGAGATGCCTGTTGCTTAATTTACACTCCGCCTGGTAACAAGGCTGGTGTGGTTTATGATTCTGCCAGCCATGGATCCACAAGGCACTGCCCCTCCTTCCCCCACTCACTAAAACAAAAAGTCGAGCAGATACACACAAATGCACAACATCCCCTGGAGAGTAATTTGAAGATCAGGCACATGCAATCAAAGCAGGAGCTCTAAGAAGCAACTGAAGACCTCAAGTCATAAATTTCTGAACTGGAAAGAGCATGATCTACTATGTCTGGGTACCACCGGCCAGGCTCTAGTAAATAGTTGCCATAGGAAAACAGCCATTAACTAGATCCTGATAATGTGCACTTACCAATGCTTTACCGTTCTGTCTCTGAATTCTCTCTTCACTGGCTAGTATGTGAGCTGAGGCAGATTGCCTCCTTCTTTTGAAAGTCACATGTGGCCTATCTGAACAAGCATTAACAACTATCAAGTGCTTTAAAAAGAAAAGAATGATTTGCCAAACCTAGCACAGTGACTTGTACTGTGAGATGACCAGACTGTGTGTATATTCATTTACTTAACTAAGTTAACCAGACTGACTGTCTACAAATTTCTAACTGCCTCTGACTTGGCCATGTGGTGTGTGTCCTAAAGATGACAGATGGTGACAATAGCAGACAAAGGCAGCTGCTGTGGAGACCTGGTTTCCCATGAACATGACTGGCATCAATCTTTTAATAATCCTTAAACTTGGAACACCAAACCTGGTGCTCTCCACTCCAGACTTTTTGGGCTTTTCTAGATCACCCAGCTATTTTCAAGAGAACTTTCCATAATCATTTGAATAAATATCTCAATCTTAAAAGGATTTGTAAAGGAAGAATTTACTTTGTACTAAGGTATGTGCTTTTACATGAGTCATGGTAGATTCCACTAGAGTGCAACCTCCCTGACTCTCTGGCTCCCACATGACCTGTACCCAGTAAAAACATAATTATTTAACATATTGCATCCATGCAATTCCAAAAATAGGGCTGCTGCTAATATTAAATCACAATAAAAGAAGAAATTGCCTATATCCTACAACTGGGTGAACGTCATGATAAAACAGTAATTAGTGGGATCACAGCTGTACGCCTGATGCTTTAAACTCAAGCCATTTAATAAATAAGCACTCCCTGCCCTTTGAGGAATGTAGCTTTAGTTTAGCCAGGCAAAAGCTGAGATTGGCCAAGCAAAGGTGGTGGCATGTAATAAAGGACTTTTAGCCATGCACAAAACCTGCTTAAATCACATATGATTTAAGCAATGATAGTAAGAATTATAGTAAAATACCAATATGATTCCTCACGCAATAGTAGTAAGAACTCTATGTTAGTTTTTTTATATACATATACTATAGTTTAGAATACTTTAATAATAGATTCACATCCATAAAATCTTTTTAGTTCTAACCTCGGTTCAGAATAATAAATTCTCTTTTCTATGTTGGAGAAAGCTAATACGATACTTTAACCATAGTCATGCTGCCATCTTGTGGACAGCTCTTAGAACTGAGGTTCTGTCTTCTGGAAATTGTCAAGGAATTCAAAGTTCTAAGGTTCATGTCAGACATCTATTTTTCTTTAGGAAACTAATTTTGGGGACACCGCTATAGATTTTTCTGAGTGTAGATCAAGGTATTTTTCACACTCTCCCTCCTGTCTTAGTAGAAAGATATTTCAAATGTGTCAATCACACTCAGTGAGCCAGAATAGAATTTCGGTTTTTCTGCTTTTGTCTAAAAATGAGAAGATTCTCACAAGAGAAAATGTGTCCCCTGGAGAGAAGTGCCATCAGATCAGCAGTAGCCTGCCTCCTTTTGTTCAGTTCCATGGTGTGTCTTTGAGGAACCAGACCTCAGACAAAACCACTGACAGGTCACTTCCTTTTTTATTTCTTTGTGTTGTTGTCCTGAGACAATTATGAACACCACTGAGTTACAAACACGTTATTATTTGGAAAGGGACATTTTCCTTTAGGCCTTCCCGTGATTTGGTGCAGGATCCTTGATAGGACAGAGGTGGTGAAGGAGAAAGCAGAGAATCCAGGTCCCTTCTCAGCTGTGGGGCCTGCGTGAGTTATTTCCCGTGTCTGAGCCTCAGTTTCTCCCCCTGCTAAATGAGTAGTAGCACCGGGTGATGTTTAAAGTATCTCCTCACTAAGAAGCATGTTAAGCTGCATTATTTGTGAGTTGAATGAGGTAAAGTACTATGCCAGCATTACAAACAAAATACGGTTGCAAGAATTCCCTTATCTTACCCTCCTCGTTGATATCAGACCTCACTGCTTTCTGAAAAGACTTGGAGAGAAGGGTTGCTTCTATCTACTCAGTTGGCACGTGAGATTCACAACTGTCTCTGAGCCCTTCATTCACTGGGCACGCATTGGCATCATCTGGAGAGTTTTTAAAACACCAAAGCCTGGCCAGGTGCAGTGGCTCACACCTGTAATCCCAGGACTTTGAGAGGCCAAGACAGAAGGATTGCTTGTGGCCGGGAGTTCAAGACCAGCCTGGGCAACATAACAAGATACCCCCCCCAACCCTGTTTCTACAAAAAATAAAAAGAAATTACCCAGGTGTGGTGGCATGTGCCTGTAGTCCCAGCTACTTGGGAGACTGCGGCAGAAGGATCACTTGAGCCCAGAAGGTTGAGGCTGCATTGAGCTATGATTGTACCAATGCACTCTAGCCTGGGTAACAAAGTGAAATCCTGTCTCAAAAAATAAGTAAAACATAAGATAAAATAAAATACCAAAGTATGGGTTCTACCCAGATTTAGATGGTATGTGGTGCTGCTGGGAATTTAACACTGTCCAGGTGACTGCAATTTTCATTAAAGCTTACAGACCACTACTCTAGAGAAAATAAAACACATAGCCTTGGATAATGAAATGAATCTTTCCAGGAAAAGGCAGAAGAGCAAGAGACCTGCACCTGGTCACTTCATCCCTCATCATGAAAACTAAGACCCACTTCTGACTTCCTTCAACCCTTCCTCTCCTGCTGGTAAATTTCAAACCCTGCTACTTGGTTCCTTGAAGTATATGCATGTGTTGCAGTTAACTCCTTCTTTGAGAAAGGAGGAAGAACAGAATCTAAAGGACTATTAAATTCTCTTTACTACCGGCTTTTTCAGGTACCATAGATGTTTTAAAGAGAAAAAGGAACTGAGAGATCATCTATTCCAAGACTTTGGTTTGACAGGCAAAGGTATAAACCAAGAAAGATCAATATTGGTTATTATATGTTCTGTATAAGTGAAATTCCTTGCTACCACTTTTATGAGCATCATAGTATTAACTCTTCACTACAACCTTACAAGATGGTCATTGGACAACCATGCAGAAATGTTATGAGATTAAGTCAACAGACAGGTACCTTTGGACATGACCTTGAAGCTAGGCCCATCCAACCTCTGTATCATGCGTAGTCCTACTCCCAGGGGTCATGGATGGCTGGGTCAGATCAGAAGACTCACGATCATCCCCCCAGTCTCCATTTGACCAACTTGAACCATTGTTATTCATCTGCCGGCCCTCATATTTACCTACTTTGGTGGGAAGTAGTGGGAATCTGCCCAGGGGTGTGGGACACACCTCATCAACAAGGGTACCCGCATAATGAACAGTTGTATACATAACCCTGAATTGTACCCCATATCTTTAAAATTAAAAATTTTTTTGAAAGAAACCTACTTTTGAAAAACTATGACTTTTCTCTTCCCCAAATTCCTCTTTTCCAAGCCAAAATCAGATTACAAAATCTGACAACAGGACAGAATTTGGAATTTGGAATAATTTGGAAAAATCTAGACACTGTGACATTTTCTCTAGTGGCTTCACAGGCATCATTGTTCTTTAAATGTCATGTTCATGGGGAAAAAAATGTATAAGCATCACAATAAGGTATAAAGAAGAAAAAAGCCGCCTCATTAATCATCATTCTCATTTTGATAGTATGATGCATTTAATCCCAGTTGCTTCTAATATTTTTATTTTAATTTTATTTTAATTTTATTTGCAAAACCAGAAATATAATGTAAAAACTATTATATATACTGCCTTTTTAAAACTTAATGTTATATCATGAGCATTTTCCCCTTTGGTTGAATATTATTTGCAAGTATAATCTTTTTTTTTAAAGGCTTCAGTTTAATAGTACAGGTGCACATAATTTCTTTACACTTTCCACTATTTTAGGCATTTAAGTAATTCTAATTTTTTACTATTATAAAGAACCCTGTAATAAACATCCTTATACACATGTACCTTTTAGTGGTCAAAATAGATATATAAATATGTATAAATATGTACTATTTATAAATAAATAAAATCAAAGGGAGCCAAAAATATATATACACATTTTAAGATAGAAAAAAACTGTATTAAAATTGTAATACTCAGTAAGATGAATGCAAGTCACGTTTGACTTCTGCACTAACAAGAGGTGCTCAAAGTGGTTCCCATCAGTGTCCAGACACTTCTGATGACAATGAACATCTCTTAACATCTTAAATGTGTATACATTTTTGACACCTCAGTATACATATATATTGTTTTATATATTACCTATCATGTAAAATATGTAAAAATACTTCCACATATGCATTTGTCAATGTAATAGACCGCCCAGAATGCTGGTTTTTAAGTATTTTAATATAATTTTACATTTTGACAATATCACATATTAACTAGAACAATGTAGGTCCCAAGTAGACTTCATTAAAAATAATTTGGTTGACTCATTCATTGTTTGGGAATAGTACAAAGAAGGCTTTTCTTATTGCAAACTTTATCTTCTATGGAATCTTCCAGACTTTTCAGAGGTCCCAAAAGGTAGCACTGTTTTGCATGTACACACCAGGTTGCTATGTTCTCAGTGGTGTCATAAGCAAGGGAAGACACCCAAGAATACAATCAGCTTCAACTGAGCCGTGGGCAGCTGTTTTGTTTCTTTGCAGAGTTCCATTTTACCCAGCAGGAAAGGCAAGCTTTTGGTTTTAACCCTAACACAGAACTGGTCCTTTTCTGGCCCAAAGCTGTTAATGTGACTCCCAGAGGCACCCAGATGGGCTCTCAGCTCAGGAAAGTCCTGAGGATCTGGACACAACCCTGACAAGGTGCTGGCTGTTGACTTGGGCCATTCACCTCATGTTGCTACACCTCAGTTTCCTCACCTGTTTTAGATGGGCATTATTGACTTCATAGGATCAATAGTCCTTTATAAGAGTACTGAACTCATGGTTATCAAGTTGCAGAAGTACAAATGCTGAGTTCCCCATCTACCTCTGCTAGAAGGGGCTACTGTCCCCCCGCCCCCTGGACTTTCCTTTCTGGTAAACTAATCCAGAAGGGAGCCCCAAAGTCCCCTCTCCTTTGCTCCATAAAGCCTGCATTAGTCTTCTGCTTGGGGACCCTCTCACCCCTGTCCCCAGCACTGCTGAGTCTCCTGAGCACATGGAAGACCCAACCCTCCAAGCCCAGACACCTAAGCTACAAAGCCCACCCTCTCAGTTGGGCACACCTCTTCCAGTTCTCTAAATCCATGATCCCTTCTACAAAGATGTCATCCCTCCAAGGTACAAAAAAACCAGAAGCAACCAAAATAACTAGAAACAGAACTGCTAAATTATGGCCCACAAACTCAGCTGAATCTTATATGCCCACTAAATATTTATGGTGCACTTTCTGAAAATGCAGACTATAGAAGAATGCTCTGTAAGTCGATCACAACAATGTACAAAATGTGACTGTATTTCAGGCAATGACCAAAAGGGAATCTGGAGGGGAAAACAGTGGTTCTGTTTGGTTTAAGAATTATGTATAAATTATTTTTATTTTTTAAAATTTTATTTTCATTAGCATATTTGTTCTTATAACAAAATTAAGCTTAACAGGCAGGAAGAACATAATTTACCTATTTTTAAATTTTCATCTTAAATGGCAAAAATAAATATAACATTTGACTCTAAAAATAATGATGTTGAGTTAAATACTATATGCTTATAATCATAGCAATTACTTATTGAGTACGTACTATGTGCAAGGCTTGAGCTAAGTACTTTGATTGAATTATCTCGTTTAATCTGAATAAAAATACCAATAGGATTAATTAACCTACCTACTTTTCCACATAAAGAAGCTGCAGCCCAGAGAAATAATTTGTCCAAGGTCAGAGAGCTAACAAGAAGCAGAGCTGAGGGAGGTCTGTTGGCCCTCAAAGTCCATGGAGGAATCTTCAGTTATATTGTATGACGCATTCCCTACACAGCCAAGCACATAAGGTATACCAGTTAACAGGAAAGTTTAGAAAGTTTTCTGCCTCATTTAGCAGTGCAAGCATGCCCAAATACTTCATTTGGGTCATTTATATTCGTGGAAAATGCTTAAAACCAGATTACGCTTTTCACTTTGCCTATCACTAAAATGCATTTAATGGGCTGCAGGTAAACTCTGTGATACTTATTAAAAGGGACTTTTATTGCATCCCAAATAGCTGTGATCGCTTCACTGTGAATTTTAAATTTGCACTGCATTTATTTTTAACCTGGAAATACAATTTAATTGATTCCTCCCTAATATACCAGGGTGCCAAAAAAACAAATACACAGTATTAAGAGGTGTTATCTATGTATTACTTTTAGTTTGCCATATTCAGAAATGTCTGGATGCTGATGGTAACCACTTTGAGTACCACTTGTAATTGTAGAAGTCAAATGTGACTTGTATTCATCTTTTGTTACCGGTATATATTGAGTATTACAGTCTTAATAGAGTTTTTCCTTTCTTAAAATGTGTATACTTTTTTGGCACCCTCTGTATTTCAAGAAATCTCAGCAGTTGACATATACTCATGATGCTATGTACTAGTGTTGACCCCCTCCAAATAGTACTTGTGGTGTTATAAGATTAACTCACTTCTGCAAAGTTATTTAAGACTTCAGGAAAACACTGTACTTATGTTTTGTCATTTGGCAACTCAGAACCTTGCATGATAATATAATTCATCTTATGCAACCAGTCTCCAAGTCATTTTTATTGAATTATAACTTCAATGCCCCGAATGCAAATCCTACTGAAAGGGCCCGACATCCCAAGACATGGCAGAAAATCACACCCCCACCTCTGACAATACAGTCTACTAAAGTTAGCTTGCAGGACCTCTGAGAGAGAAGTAGACAGAAAGTTGTCATAAGGTGGAGGATCAGAAAGGCAAAGGAACAATCCTGATTATTTGCTTTGTTGAGAAAGGCTGGATTGTCATGGCTGGGTTGTCAAGCACTGAGCCTCAGGCTTGTGTCTTTTACGAGAGTCCATGGAACCTGCAGAATGCATCACTGGCATCACCTGCCCTTTACGACCTAAACAAAGCTGGCTGTGACTCCCACTTCAACTCCATCACCCACCAGATCTCTGTGTATTCATGCCTTTCTCCTGCCTCTGATTTAGAATCCTGCTTCTGCTGAATTCACTGTTTCTGCACCACCCAACAATCCCTGTTCGGTACTGCAGCAAGCCTTCTAAGGAGAAGGGTCTTCTATCCACACAAACCATTCTCTCTCTCTCTCTCTCTCTCTCTCTCTCTCTCTCTCTCTCTCTCTCTCTCTCTCTCTCTCTCTCTCAGAAAGATACACACACACAGAGGTGGGGGGACACATACACATCCACCCCATGTACACACATGTGCTCACATCTAGGCACATCCACGTACACTCACACACACACCACTTACAGAAGGTGTACATTTGTGTGAGGTTTTGGAAAACTGGGACAGTCCCAGTACTGAAGTGCAGCCCCTTCCAGATGAGCATGTATCACTCTGTACACATCCCTTTCCACCAACAGGGGCACTTCACAGCTCCGGCTACCACTCCTGCTCCACTCTTCGCCTTGTACCCAAGCCTCAGTATCGTATGTGCAGCAATTGTGAAATTTCTCTGACTGTCTTGATTTCCTACAAGCCCTCAGTGCTCCCCGATGCATCCCAAAATGACTTGTCAAAACACTTTCCTAAAATAGTTCCTTTCCTGGGAATAATTCTGGTAGCAGATGTGAAAATAATACATTTTTTTAAACCACCTCTGTATTCCTTTCTCCCTTATCTGCTTTTTTGTGACTCAATACCTGGTAGCCAGGATAATCAACAAATGCTGTATTCTGGATTTGAAAAGGTTCAAAATCATTAAATAATTTAAAATCCGTCTCATCTTTATGGGTATCCCTCTAATCTACAGACTTTGCTGGCCTGACTGTTCAACACAGGGTGTACCTGTATACTCTTTGACTTGGGACCCAAGCCATCTTATAAGCCCCCTCCATTCTGAGGCTCTCAGCTGTATTCAGGGATAGCTGACCATTCACCAATCATGAGGTTTGAAGCCTAGAAGACCAATAGACTCTCAGTATTCCAAGAAGACAGTTGATGGGAGGTGCCAAGAGCATAAGCCCATGTCAAAACAGAGGCCTGCCAAGGACTCTCGGCAGGAACTGACAAAAGTCATGCCAAGCAGTAGGGATTTCAAGATAATTCAGTAGAAGTGGGCATGGAGGGAACAGCTGGAGTGTTTCTTTCAAAGCTTTATCTGTCACACCAAATACACAAACTGAATAGAGTAGGGAAAAAAATAGAACAAAGTCTCCAGCAGACCAAGCCCAGAGTGCCAAGTGTCATCTTTTACTGGGGCAAAAAGAAGAGGGAGGAAGGAGGGAATCCGTTCCCTGGATCCATGACCTTAAACACTGGGGCAATTCTGGGTCAAAGACATGCAAGATGATGCACAAAAAGTCTGCCACATCCATCACCTCTGTGTCTGCCTTGATTTTTCCTTTACCGGGCCACCCTCCACTTACCCTACATTTGCCCAAGAACACACGCACTTATCCTCTCATGGAAGACCAGTCCTGTTGTGTTTGCCTCCCTGTGAAAGCCAGACTGCTTCCTCCACCCCCTCCCAGGAGAGTTGTGTTTTCACCCTGGTAGAGGAAACATGCAATCTTGGAGAGGAGACTTCAAATTTCATCCCTCCTGCCCCAAGGAACAGGGTAAAGGGGTGTGCAGGTTTATGATGTGCCCATTATTTTTGTCAGAAAATGTTCCTGTTCATTCTAGAAATTATTCTCTGGCTCTGCTGGCTTCTTTTTTTTTTTTTTTTCAGTACAAAGGGTGTGCAACTTAGCCAAGGATAATGAGCAATTTGGGAGGTACAATTTCCCTGCCAAGTTGCCAAGTCATGAAAGAAATGCAACTTGCCTAGTGACAAGGGATCTGGAAAGAGTGATGGCTTGGGAGATCTCTGAGAGCAGCAGCTGGGAGCTGCAGAGGAAAATGAAATGCACATGCCTGGAGGAAACACTAAGAGCTCTCCTGCTGAGCCCTCATGTCTGATCACAGAAAACCCAGATTGCAGGGTCTGAGAAGCAGGATTCTCAGCCCTCATTCTGGGCATCCCTTTGTCCATAGTAGACACTCTGATAATGCTCTCCAACCTGATCCCATTCTTCCTTGCCTCTCTCCTACCATGACAGCCACTCTTCTGCCTCCTCTCCCTTACCTCCAAACACAGGAACATCCCAGGGCTTAATCCTTCTGATTCTCTTCTATGTAAATCAAGAAAAATCCAGTAGGGCAGAATGACTCACACCTGTAAATCACACCTGTAAAATTTGGGGAGGCCAAGGGGGTTGTATTGCTTGAGAATAGGAGCTCAAGACCAACCTGGGCAACATAGCAAGACCTCATCTTTACAAAAAATCAAAATATTAGCCAAGCATGGTGGTGCATGCCTGTAGTCCCAGATACTAGGGATGCTAAGGCAGAAGAATGACCTGTACCTAGGAGGTGGAGGCTGTGGTGAACCATGATTGTGCCGCTACACTCTAACCTGGACAGCAGAGTGAGACACTGACTCACACACCAAAAAAAAAAATCTGTATGCTGATAGCACTCAACACCAGACGTCTCACTTTAATCTCAGGTGAGGCTATCCAACTGTCTACTCAATGTTTATCTGAATTTACAATAAACATCTCAGACTTAACACAGCCCAAACAGAAATCTTGGTCTTCTGCCCAAAACCTGCTCCTTCTCACTCTTTTTCATCTCAGTAGATGGAAAAATCATTCTTTCAACAGCTGAAATTAAAATCTTAGAGTCTTTTTTTTTTTTAGTTTAGCTCTTTGCCATATATTTGGACCATTAGCGAAGCCTATTGGTTCTGTTACTGAAATGCCAGAGGTTTGGTTGGAGTTCTGTTGTTCTTGGCACAGAAAGCCAATTGCTGAGACAACAAGTTTTGCTGGGGAAAAAAAAGTTTTTTACTGGGTGATAAAAAGGAGGAGAAATTCATTCTCAAATCCATTTCCTTATCCTACTGATATCTGGGGCTTATAATTGGGGCAGGAATATAGAAAATAGGAATTGGGGAGGGATAAGGAAGAGGAGCTGGTAAACAAGAATTGGGAAGGAGTAAGGAAGAGGAGCTGGTAAACAGGAGGATGTGGATCTCACTATCAGGATGTGGTGATCTGACAAGTTTCAGTTCTTTGATGCTATAGGCCTCAGGGTCAATTTCTTGAGAAATAAACTCAGATAAGACAAATATAAGTTTCAAGTTTTGGAGCAGAAGGGTTCATTTCTAGGTTTTTTTTAAAATGTAACCATTCATTCTATGGTGAAGTTGGGCTTATTTCAGTCCTACCTTCTAGATTTATCTAGAATCCAAACACTTCCTACTACCTCATTCATTACCACCATCCTGGTACCAACCACCATTCCTGGGTATCTGAACCATCACAGTCACCTCCCAACTTGTCCCCAAGTTTCCATACCTTCTTCAGTGCACTCCACACAGTTGCCAAGTCATGAAAGAAATGCAACTAACCTAGTGACAAGGGATCTGGGAAGAGTGATGGCTTGGGAGATCTCTGAGAGCATTCTTCCTTGCCTCTCTCCTACCATGACAGCCACTCCTCTGCCTCCTCTCCCTTCCAAGGGTTTGCTATCTGACTCAGCATAAATTCCTATGCAATCTGGCTCTTGTTATTCATCACTGCCTTTTTTATTCTTAACACTTAATCACACCTGCCATATTATACATCTGTTTTATACTTCAGACCAAGGGTCACCATACTGCAGCCCCCCAGTCAGTCGCCTATTTTATAAGTAAAGTCCTATTGGAAAAGAGTCATGACCATTAACAAAGACTGTCTCCCTGTCTGACCTTCAGTCAGTTTCCTCTGAGTCCTCGTCCCGAGAGCTGAAGCTCTCCAACTGCCTATTCAACAGCCCTATCTAGGTGTCCAACGGGCATCTCAGACTTAACATGGCCCAAGCAGAAATATTAATCTTCTACCCAAAACGTGCTCCTTCTTACTCTTTTTCATTTCTTGATGAACAAGATAGCCTCGGCCTACCTTGAACTCAGCCACTTGAGCCCAGGTTTGGCAAGAATCTTGCTCAGTCAGTTTAACAAGAATTCCCCCACCCTTGATATCTGATCAGATTCCTCATCCCCCACTCTTGTGCCTACCTTTTGCAAGAATTCAATTAGGCCAGTTTAGCAAGAATCTCCTGCCCTTGATGTTTAGTCAAGTTCCTCTTAGTAACTTTCCATTCCTTATCCCTCCACTCGGCTATATTTGGTGCTGAGCAGCTCTACACTGAAGTCCCTTACCCCTACTACAATAGCTTGAATAAAATATGGCCTGTCACGTTTAACAAGTGTCCAGTGCAACATTTTTCTCTTATACCACTCATTAACAAAGTGTAATGCTACAACAGCAGAGGTGAATCATTGCAACAGAAGACTGCAGAGTCCACAAGATCTAAAATACTATCTGGTCACTTCTAGAAAAAGTTTACTGATTCCTGCTCTAAAATGTAAATTCCATGAGAACTGGAATTTTTTAAATCATCACTAAATATTTGTGAAATAAATAATAAGTAAATATAAAATAGAAGTGCAAAGTAGTGACTGAATTTCTAGCAAAAGTATCAGAATATGACATCCAAAGGAATGCTGTCCTGCAAAAGACAATGATTGTAATAGTAAGGTCATGGTAGTTGTTGCTGAAAAGTGATCAAAAATTTTTGATGCTATAAATGATTTCTGCCTTCCAAGGAAGGAAGTTTGAACTTATTTTCAATAAAGACTACATTTTGGTTTAGGAAAACTACATCACTCATATAAGCAGATTCCCACATGTCATCACTGAGGAAGAACTGTGAGCATTGGAGAAACCAGAACACATATTCCAGACTCATTAAGTTAACAACAACAACAAAGCCTCAAACTGCTCTCTTCTCTCTAGGTGCTAAGGGAAGTATGTCCCAGACCCTGAGGAAGAAAAGTGCCCGGGGCCTTCTCAGTGCTGGACAAGTAGTTGCCCCTGGCTTGTGGTGTCTGGTGAGGAGATGCACAGGAAAGTGGTCCTAAGAGTGACTGCCTGAGGACAGGCCTTGGCTTGGAAGTCTGTGGGTAGCACTAGTGGAATTTTAAATTATTTTCTGTGATTGCTAGGTCTCTGAAGGGCTACTGGGGATTAGAGAAAGAACCTGGCACAGGTTAGAGATGGAAGGGCAAAACCCATGCTCCCCTAAACCCAACATGGGTTACTTGAGACGGGCATAAGCACAGGGAAGTCACAATCACTGGAAGGACACTCTCTGAAGGTCATCAGGAACTGGGGCAGCAGTGTGGGTATGTCAGGGGAACACTGGAGAAAAATGGAGAGAACTGGTTCTCAGTACAGTTGGGGAACAACTCCTCAGAAAACTCCCCAAATTATACTAGGGAATTGACTTTTATGGGCAAGACAGTGTGGAACATTGCAACGTAAATTTTTTTTTTCAATTACATTTTATTTTATTTTTTTTTTTTTAGTTTTTTTTTATTAATCAGTATTTTTTATTATGGTTTTGTGGGGTGCAGTTAAGGGTCAGGTGTACAATTACGTTTCATTCAGGCACCCTGTTGATAAGAGGTGTTTTCCCATCCCCCGACAGATATTTGCTACTGTTAATCCCATCCCCCTCCCCCCCATAGTTTCCCAGTACCGTCAGTCATTTTCTTATAGTATTGCATTGGATGTTCAAGGTCCATTATATGAGTGAGAACATGTGATATTCGGATCTTTGTTTCTGTGAGAGGTCACTCAGTATTATAGACTCTAGTTCCATCCAGGTTGCAGCAAAATTCATGATTTTGTTCTTTTTTATGACTGCGTAGTATTCCATCGTGTATATATACCACTTTTTTTAATCCAGTCCTCTTTTGATGGGCAGCATGGTTGTTTCCAGGTTCTTGCTATTGTGAACAACGCTGCGATAAACATACGTGTGCAGTTATCTTTTTTATAGAGTGATCTGTGTTCTTCAGGGTATATTCCCAGTAGGGGGATTGCAGGGTCATATGGAAGGTCAATTTTTAGAGCTTTTAGGAATCACCACACTGCTTCCCACAGAGGTTGCACTAGTTTACACTCCCACCAACAGTGTAGAAGTGTTCCCTTTTCACCACACCCTCTCCAGCAGCTGTTATTTTTTGAGTTGTTGATAATTGCCATTCTGACTGGAGTTAGGTGGTATCTCAGTGTGGTTTTCATTTGCATCTCCCGGATGATTAGTGAGGTTGAGCATTTCTTCATGTGTTTGTTGGCTGCTTGAATGTCTTCTTTTGTGAAGTGTCTGTTCATATCTTTTGCCCATTTTATAATGGGGTTGTTTGTTTTCTTCTTTTCAGTACGTTTCAGTTCCTTGTAGATCCAGGATGTTAAGCCTTTGTCAGACCTAGAGTTGGCAAATAATTTTTCCCAGTCTGTAGGCTGTCTCCCTGCTCTCTTGATGGTTTCTTTGGCTTTGCAGAAGCTTGTCAGTTTAATAAGATCCCATTTGTCTATATTCTCTCTTAAGTCCTGTGGGTTTCGGGTTTTGTACAGAAATTGGATGCCAGTTCCAATTTCCATGAGAGTATTTCCTTCCTTTTCTAAGGTTCTTATGGTTTGAGGTTTTACATTTAGGTCTCTGATCCATTTGGAGTTAACCTTTGTGCATGGGGATAGATAGGGGTCCTGTTTCAATCTTCTGCATGTGGTCAGCCAGTTTTCCCAGCACCATTTACTGAATAGGTTCTCCTCTCCCCATTGGTAGGTGGTGGGGGCTTTGTCGAAGATGAGTTGGTTGAGAAATTGAGGTTTTGCTTCTGGAATCTCAATTCTGTTCCATTGATCTATATGCCTGTTCCTGTACCAATACCAAGCTGTTTTGATGATTGTAGCTTTATAGTAAAGTTTGAAATCTGGTATTGTGATACCACCTGCTTTGTTTTTTTTGCTGAGGATTGTTCTGGCTATTCTTGGATGCAACGTAAATATTTATTTGTTTATTTTTTTGAGTCGGAGTCTCTCTCTGTCACCCAGACTGGAGTGCAGTGGCCGCTCCCGGCCACCGCAGCCTCGACCTGCTGGGCTCCGGCGATCCTTCCGCCCCAGTCTTCCAAGTAGCCGGAATTACAGGCATGCGCTACCACGCCTGGCTGATTTTTTTATTTATTGTAGAGATGAGGTCTCGCTGCCCAGGCGGGTCTCGAAAATATTTAAAAAGGAAACATAATCTTATTTTGGATCATAGCTTACTGAGACCAAGACATTTAGCATATAATAAAGCTAGCGATTTAAAGAATATTATTTTAATGACCACAGACCACAATTAAGTGTTCATTTATTCATTCATTTAATAAATATTGATTGAGTGCCTGCCACATGCCCTTCATTGGGCTGGCAGTAGAGATATAGCAATGAGCCTATCAAACATGGCTGTGTTCTTGGGAACTTATGATCTAAAGGAGGAGGTAGACGATAGTCCAAAGTTAAACAAATGGCTATGAACTTGCTATAAATTCTGCAAAAGAGAAATACAGGGAGAGAGACACATGGATGGATGGATGGATGGATGGATGAGTGGATGATGAATGGATAGATTTTCTGACTTTCCTACACTCCTAAGTTTATCCAGTTCATTATTGTTTTCTGGTCTAAAAGACATGCCTCATCCATAGCTGGTTGGCTGGGTAACTCCATCTTACACTCTTGACGAATCTCCTTGCCTTAGTCAAGTTGTGCCTCTTCCACTCATCACTATCCCTCACACCTGCAGTAAGGAGAGAGCTGTGACTTCACAATCTCATTTGCCAGAACAGGGGACTCGCAGGTAACCCTTCTAAAAATCGGGAGGTAACCCAGCCTCCAAGCAACCTTCCACAAGGGAAGTTCCATGAAGGTTCTGTTGAATCATAAATTGTTTACAAACATACCAGAGAAGTGGATTCACTGTTAGTCTCCCTCATTGCTATTGCTGGTATAAATATAGAATGGTCTTATTTTCCCCAGTAACAGCCTTATCCCAAAGAATCTGCTCTACAACAACCCCACCCCCCACCCGCCCCCCGCCACCAGAGATAAGGGGATTTTAGTAATATCTCAGCCAGGGTCAATCACTTCTTGGTCACTTTCAACTCTTAAAACAGCATAATTACAGTTCTTAAAGACTTGTCTTCAGTTTAGCTCTTTAAACTCATACTTGATTCAAAGCCCTCCCCGCAGGGCAGGTGAGACCCGAGCTCTGTTGCTCCACATGCTCTCTCTGTCTCTCCAGTTCCTACTGCTGTGATGTTGGAGCAGGAGGATGAAGAGTGGTTGTCTGATTGCTACCTGCCAAGCTGCCCGTGGCCATGCTGCCAGCCCTGTTCTGTTGGTCGCCTCTGTTTCTTTGTCTATCCCAATGACATCAGTACCCTCTATGACACAGAGATTCAAATGGACTCTCAGGAAAACAATTGTGGACTCTTGTGAGGGAGAGTGTTCTTCAGAGCCTCCTTGCTGCACAGAAATCCTTCTGGGTTTGTCCTTTTCCTCCTCCTCAGCATCCCCAGTGGAGACTTCAGGGGGCATCCCTCTCACCCAGTAGGCAACTCTCTTTTGAGGAGCACTGTAAGAAAGACAATGCCCCCCTCTGGGGCATCCACTAGAACTACTGGATGCTCTCAGATCCCTGCTATGCCCTCATGTGGGCAGCTTCACCAGGGCTGACTCTGGGATCCACCTTCTCTCCAGTACCTGTCTCCACATTCCTGAAGCATTGAGCCTTGGGTGAGGAGACAACAGATGACCGCTCACCCCTAAGCCAGTGAAGCTGAGAATGGTTCAGGTACACTTTGTGGATTTTGGAACTTCACAGCCCTTGTTCTGGGGAGGAGAGCAAAAGGAGTAGTCTGTCTTCACCAAAAATACCCTCCCCTCAGGAGGCTGCTTTTCTCTCCTCCTGGAGAAGACCAGCCATCTTTCATCCAGAAAGAGCTGGGACAACAAAAATAGGGCCAGTTCTCTACTGGTGTCTCTTTTAAATGCGTGCAGAGAGGAGCCAGATCCCATGGGCTGACCCTTCTCTGAAATCAGGACATGGGTGCTTAGCTCCTTTGAGTCACAGCTGCAAGGCTTCACAGGCAGTTCTAGGGGCAGATGATCCCACTCCACACCCAACACCAACCTGTTACCCTATTTTTAAAATCTCAAGATCAAGGTGGATGCTTCAAAATTCAAAAATATTGCACCAAGAGGCTGAGTAAAGCCCAAAGGAGGCTACTCTGAGTCTCTAGCCAGAGCTCTCCTGAGACATCTCTCTTGGTAAAAGAAGACAACTCGGGTCTGTCAGTGACTGAACCATATGCTCACTGCTATGGACTAAATGTGCCCCCTCCCCCAAATTCCTGTGTTGAAGCCTAACCCCCAGTATAATGGTAATTAGAGGTGGGCCCTTTGAGAGGTGATTAGAGTTAGTAGAGGTCCTAAGGGTGGAGCTCCATGATGAGATTAGTGTCCTTATAAGGAAAAAAAAAAACCACCAGAGTTCTTGCTCTCTCTCTACCTCGTGAGGACACAGTGAGAAGACAGCAGTCCAGAAGCCAGGAAGAGAGACCTCATCAGACACCAGAGCTGCCAGTGCCCTGATCTTGGTCTCCAAAACTGTGAGAAATCAATGACAGTCATTTTAGCCAACAAGTCTGTGGTATTTTGTGATAGCAGCCCAAGCTAACAGATCAAGAAGTGAATGCCTTGGGTTGCACTAGCAGAGGTGCCAGATAGAGGGCTTTTGTCTCCCTGTCCTTTGTACCAATCACACCATAAATTCAACATGTATCAAGTCCCAGAGTAGGATAGCCTCTTGAGAATCAGAGAGGGAAGGGGTTCACATCTGCCCTTGGTTTAAGGAAGACAAATCTGAAAACAAACACTGACAGTGCAGAAGGAAGGGGGAGCGACAAAGAGTCAGGAAACACAGAGGCACAATATTGGCCCTGACTATTGAAGTATAACTAGGTCAAAAGGACAATGTTAGGGGGAAGTGAGGAGAAACCACTTCAGACTTTTGAACAAGACTATAAAAGGGGTGTGTCTGATTTGTCATTATGCCCTAAAACCTAAGAACTCCTAAAATACCCTACCAGAGACAATAAATGCTGCTTCCCAAAATGGTCCAAGGTCGTGGACTTTATCTATGTGAAATGCTTTGAAGAGGGACAAGAACTAGACTTTCCCAGAGTTTATTCTGATGTACAATTAGAATCAGTTGATGAAAGTTCTAGAAAGGCAGATTTTAGACTCAAAATAAATCATATCTAATGATTATAACTCTCCTACAATGACAGCATCTCTCTGAATGAGTACGGGCACCTGTCAGGCAGAAGCCAAACCATCACCAGTTAGAGATGTAGAAATAGAGCCCCTCCCCCCCCCCACCACCCACCATTCAGACTCCAAAGCAACGCAATGATTTACAATTCTATTTTGAAGAGGGTGGCACTCATCCAGATGCCTCATTTCCAACATGTTTATTAAACCATATTCTCTATAGAGCCACAGGTCATGAGAACAAGAAAAATTTGCCAAAGAGAATTGTTCCTGCAAAGAGCTTCTATGCCAAATCACTTAGTTCCAAGGAATTGAAATTCTCACTCTGGACTTTGGGGTTGGAAAAAAGAGGTCGCTGTTGAAAAATAAAAATTAAAAGCTTCTTATTTGTATGCTTTTAATGATAAAGGGAGGCACTCTCTTCCTTAAAAACTCCTTCCTTAAGTCCCATTGGTTGCCATGGTGATCTCAGCTGGTGCCTGTCTCCTGCTAGGAGACCCCAGGCTCCCTACTGTGGTACAGTGAGTTTAGAGCATGACTGACACTCTCCACTCCTCTTTGGGGACCTCTAAGCCCTGTCTGTCTGTTGTGGGCTGTGTCTTACTTTAGTCAAAATAACAAAAGGAGGGATTTTAAGCCCTGGCCCTTTGTTGTTTAAAACAACGTTTAAAATAGCTTGTTTAAAACACTACATGGCACATAATAAGCATGCATATTTACACATACACAGCTACAGGACATTGAAAACAAACTAAAATCACCTGAAATTCCATTCAAAGAGGACCTAGAATATCTAGAACATTGTCTGGAAAATTCTGTTGTTGCCTCTATCGTTTATATGTGTGTGCTCATATATACATGGTTTCTATATGAAATGGGGTTACACTGTACTTGAACTTCTGAAACCTTCATTTGTTTCCTAAAATGTCATGCCATGGTCATCAATATTTAGCAACAAGCGTAACATCTAATATTTATTAAAAGTTTAAAAGGAGGCATTATGTTACTTTATTGAATTCTCATAATACCCCACCCAAGTAAAGTGTTACATTATGCCTGTTTTACTATTATTATCTCTGTTCTACAAATAGCAAGGGTGTTATATCAAAAGATTAATTTCCAAGATAACACAGCTAGTAAGTGGCAGAATCCACTGTACTCTGGTTCCAAAGCCTATGTGCTTAATTTCCATATGATATGTCTCTGAATATTGCCACTCTTATTCAACGGTAGTATTGTGTTTCCTGATATAAATGTACCATAATCTATTGACTCAGTCCCCTTTGGTGGGCAATTCAATTGTTTGCAATACTTTGCAACTACAAGAAGAGACCCAAAAGAAAACAGGAATTTATTTATAAAAAGTTGTGTATTTATTCTTACATGCTTAAATTTCAGTCATCTTCAAAGTACTCTTCATTTGATGCAGTTCACCTATCAAGGTGCTTTTTCCACTGCTCAAAATGGTTTGTGAACTTATCAGTTTTGATGCCTTTTAGTGCTTCTGCTGTTCTTTGTTTCATCTTTTTCGCATCAGCAAAATGTTTCCCTTTAAGGACTTTTTTTATCTGGGGAAACAAAAAAAAGTCGTTCAGAGTGAGATCAGGCAAATAGGGAGGGTGGGGCATGGAAGTCATGCTGTTTGGGGTCAAAAACTGCTGAAAACTCAGCATGGTATGGACAGATATGCTCATAAATCACCCATGATGAAATGGGCAAACGTGTTGAAAGAACTCAAAAAAAAAATCACTGAAGTCAAACACAGCCTCTCAACAACAACGGGTACACTAAAGCTGATGAGTTCCTAGAACATGTACATAGCTGGGAAGCCTGTACTACAAGGGGACTGCCCTCCACTATAATTCCTGGTTTTTTGGGGGGTGTCCCCTTGTATAAGCAATACTTTGATAGACATGGTTAGATATGCCTCTTGTGAACCCCATAAGGTTATCTCCTTCCTTACAGACACTTTGCAGGAGGACTGATAAGTCAAAGGGCTTAATCCTCCCTTTACAAAGGCTTGCAAAGGTTGTCAGATTTTACAGTGGTGTGAAAAGGGCCTCACCTCCCACACCCTTGATAATACTAGGTTTGTCACTGGAGATTTCAGTTGCAGTTTTTACCATGAAAAGCAGCTTTTTCTTTTTGATTTCCTTCTTTTGAGTTACTTGTCTTTGCCTTTGCCTGTTTTTGTTTTATTTTGTTTTTTCTTTAATCAGGGTGCTCATCTTTTCCTGATTTGCTTCTCACAGCTCACCCTGTATACATGTCCATGTGCATAATTCTGGGCAGCAGAGTAAATTGGTTCTTCCAGCACCTGCCCCAACCTCCTGTTCCAGGGGATGTAAAAACTGCATTTCCCAGACTCCCTTGTGGCTATGATTTCAAATATGAGGTCGTTTCACCACTTGGACACACTGGCAGGGGTCTTAAGAGAGAGAATCAGGCCGAGGGGCACACAGGGCACTCACTTTTGCTGCTGGGGAGTCACTGGGCTCGTTGGGGCCTGTGAGCCAGCAGTTTTGGCCACAGCTCCCTGGCGACTAGCAGAGACAGTAGCCTCCTGGGTGAACCAGAGCAGCAGTTGGCTTGGTAGGCCTTTAGCCCTTCCAATGATTTCATAATCACTTAATTCTGTATATTAAATCCTTTCCTGCTTAAATGAGCAGGATGTGTTCTATGATCTGAAACTGAACCCTGACCACTAAATGTTAACCCATGCTAAACATTTGGAATATTTTTCCAGGTTTGTCATTCGTCTACCAATACAGTTTTCACTGCTCCTCTTTTATATACATTTTTGTTTGCAGTCTTATTATAAAACCATTTCTTTATGGTTCCTAGTTATAGATAGCATCCTTGGATAAATTTGTCTTCCCACATTTATAAGAGCTCTATTTTCTTCAGTGACTGTTATTCCCTGCTATTTGCAATTCATGCATGTTGCAGAATAAGATACTGCCATCATCAATAGTCCACTGATTTTTTTCTACTTTTTTTTTTTTATTTTAGAGTTATGAGATATAAATGAGAATTAAATACTTAATGAAGTTGCATGCAGGTGAAGTTTGGGCTTCTAGTTGGCCCTCTTTCCCCCTGATCGTGGACAAGTTACCCAGTGTGTCTCACTGATTTTTGAATGCCCTCAGTGGTCACTTAAATATGGACTTTATTCTATGGTTGTGACTGGAAAACTTTTCTGCAAAGGACTGGAGTGTAAATGAATGTGTTTGGCAATGCCAGCCATATGGTCTCTGTGGCAACTACTTAACCCTGCTATTGTAGCATGAAAACAGCCACAGGGAACACGTGACTGCTGTGTGTGGCCATATTTGTTTGATTTGTTAGCCTTAATTTACTGACATCTGTTCTATACTCTCCATTTTTTATTCATTCTTGGGCCTTTATCATGCTTACTGCATTGCCACAACTTTAGTCCATTCTCATTCTACTTTATTTACAGAATTTTCTGGCTACTCTTGAGTATTTATTCCTCTAGAAAAATCTGAGAATCATTTTTTCAAGTTAAGAAAATTTTAGGCCAGGCATGGGGGCTCACACCTGTAATCTCATCACTTTGGGAGACCAAGGCTGGAGGATCGCTTGAGCACAGCAGTTCGAGACCAGCCTGGACAACACAGTGAGACCTGGTCTCTACAAAAAACTTAAAAAAGTAGCCAGGGGTGGTGGCATGTACCTGCAGTTCTAGCTACTCAGCAGGTTGAAGTGCAAGCATCACCTGAACCCAGGAGGTTGACAACGGCTGCAGTGGGCTGCGATTGTGCCACTGCACTCCAACCTGGGCAAACAGAGTAAGACCCTGACTCAAAAAAAGAAAAAATAAAATCTTTTTGGAACTATAACTGGAGTATAACTTAATTGATAAATAAATTTAGAGAAAATTCCATCTTTATAAATTTGTCTTTTGATCTCCAGCTATTCAAGATTCCTATTATTATTAATTTTCTTCCCAGATGGGCATTGTAGGCAGACTCAAATCCCAGCTCTGCCACTTCTGGGCAGCATGACTTTGGGTAAGTGACTTTTCTGTGCCTTTATTTTCTCATCAGTAAAATGGGAAGAAGAGTATCTCTTTTGCTGGGTTTTGGAAGGATTAAGACTTGCAAGTCACACAGAAAGCAATCTTCACTTGGTATTCTAAAATTCCTTATTACATTTGGTAGATCAGGGTCTCCAACCCCCAGGTGGCAGACCAGTACCGGTCCACGGCCTGTTAGGAACTGGGCTGTGCAGCGGGACGTGAGCGGTGGGCAAGCAGAGCCCATACTCCTGTCAGAGTAGCACATTAGATTCTCATAGGAGGCAGACCCTACTGCGAACAGCACATGCAAAGTATCTAAGTAGTGCACTCCTTATGAGAATCCAATGCCTGATGATCCTGCCCCTTTCCACCACTCCTCTCCCTCCTCACTCCTGTCCATGGAAAAATTGCGTTCCACAAAACAGATCCCTAATGTCAAAGGGTTGGGAACCGCTATGGTTACATAATACAGTGGTTATTGCTATGAGCACCCTCATCTATTGCTAACTTTACAAAATGGTTCTAGAGTTTCACCATTAAGCATCATGGAGACAACTCACGGAAATTACCCCAATATGATTTATTACTATTTTATTGCTTATTCAGTACATGTATTGACTTTTATCAAATGCCTTTGTCATATCTATTGCAATCAACACTTTTTTCCCTCCTTTACCCATGAATATACAGAATTACGTTAGCAGATTTTCACTGTTGATTCGTCTTTGATTTGTTAAAATGAATAAGGCTCTCCTTAATCTTTGCTAGATTCTATTTCCTTGTATTTTATTTGGGATTTCTGTATCAATATTCTTAGGAAATATTAAATTGCATAGCTAATTGGTTTCTATCTTTTACTTTTTTAATTTTTTTTTATTTTAAAGATGTGGCATACAGTTCAGGATTAGATGTATAATCCTCACTCGTTTTTTTATGCTAATGTTGTATTCACTTCATAAAGATAATTTAGAAAGTTCACGTCTCTTTTTCTCTCCTAGAACACTTAAACAGTGTAAAAACCATCTGATCCTTAATAATTTTAAATTATTCAACTGGAAACTGTTTGTGCCTGATGTTTTATGATAACTGGCTCAATTTCTTCCATAATAGTCATTTTTATTTTTTAACAGTTCCTTTTAAGTCCATTTTCTTAAAGCCTTTTCTTAGAAAAGCATTTATTTAGCCTCATTTTTCTATTTGTTGACACATTCTCTGCATTTATTTATTTATTTATTTATTTATTTTAAAGACATGAGGTACAATTCAGGATTAGGTATACAAAGTGGTCATCATACAGGTTAAGTTTGGGCCTCCCTTTGGTCCCCACTTTACCTGGTTTGAGATCAGCTACCCTTATTGATGTTATTTGCCCTCCCCTCTTCCCCTGGCTGTCTCCAGCTACTACCAATCCCTTCCTAATAGTATTACAGTAAATGTTCAGGGTCCGTTTATGAGTGAGAACATGTGATACTTATTTCTTTGTTTCTGTGATAAATCACCGAGTATTATAGACTCTAAACCCATCCAAGTTGCTGCAAAGTCAATAATTTTGTTCTTCTTTATGGCTGCATAATATTCCATCATGTATGTGTACCACATTTTTTTATCTAGTCCAGTTTTGATGGACAGCATGGTTGGTTCCATGTTTTTGCAATGGTAATAGTGCTGCAATAAACATGTGTCTGCAGGTATGTTTTTTGTAGAGTGATTTAAGTTCTTCTGGGTATAGTCCCAGAAGGGGGATTGCTGGGTTGCATGGAAGGTCAATTTTTAGTTTTTTTAGGAATCGCCATATTGTTTTCCATAGAGGTTGAACTACTTTGCATTCCTATCAATAGTGTAAAAGTGTTATTCTCTACATTTATAGTTACTGGTTATAGAAAACCAATAAAATTTCTCTAGTTCATACTTGTTTCATTTTTATTATTTTATTCCTTAAGTTTAGTCACCAATTCTTAATTAAAAAGAAAAACTGTGATTGTTACAAACACCTCACTCCATGTTTTTCATAGATTTCCCTTACCTGACCTCCCGACATCAATTAAATGCAGTCTTTGATGGTCCTTAGAAATGCCAACCCACAGAACCAGAAGCCCTCATGCTGGCTGAGACACGTCACAGCATGAGAGGTCAGCGGGGAGGCAAGGAAAAGTAATGGTTTGAGGACAACAGTTCAGCTACAAGAATAGTTCTCAACCCTACTATACTCCAGAATCAGCTGGGGTGTTTCTAAAGTAACTACCATTCTCTCGGCCCTTCCCTAAACCAATCACATCAGACTGTGGTAGAAACCAAACATCCATGTTTGATGTCTTCTCAGGTGACTCTAATGTGCAACCTGAGTTGAGAACCACTAGGCTCTAGAAATAAGACAGGAGCATTTAGAGGAATATCGCCACATGGCCTCTAACCCACATCCACCACTCCAAGACTTGGGCCCTAGTCCATGTCAGACCCACAGGTCTGTTGTAGAAATTCTGTTTATATCTCTCTGTAGGGGTCTGAGACATAGGATCACATCATCATCACCACCTAAGACAGACGTCTGACATTAGAAATATTTCAGGAGTAAAAAAAAGCAAATCCAAAAAAAAGTATGAAAAAATACAAAAGCCGTCTCCCAGTGGAGGTGGAAAAGAAGAGCTAAAGGCCCAGAAGCCACAGCGAGGCTGTGCCTCCAGCTCACTGCCAAATCTGCTCTGTGCCAAATCATCATTTCCTTTGAAAAAGACTTAGAACCATGGAAATAAGTCCTGGGGTCCTAGGAGTAAGATTCAATATCTCTTGTCCATGATCTAGATGTGTTAAGACTTCAGGATTCATTTTCAAATTAAGCACATGGCTCAGAAGAAAATCTCTCAACACCTCAAACAATGGGGTAGAAACAATTAAATAGCAACTCTCAGTCAACCCTATCCTACTCCCTCCCAAAATATCCAACCATCTTTAGCCAACCTAACAGGTCAGCTATTTCCTATCTTTTTCTTCCATTTTTTTGAAAAGCTAATTGACTTTAGGCTGGATAACATTGTCAGCTAGTCAGGCTTTTAGAATTCCTCATAATTATCTAAGAGTAGTTTTATTTGTTTCATATGAAAATCAGTGACAGCCCCCAAACCTCCAGCTTCCCTAGTAATTCAGGATGGAGTCAGACAGACTAGGCCATGCCCCAACACTCACCATGTCTGTATCCTTGGGAATGTTTTCAAATGTTCATTTCAAACATTGTCTGCCTCATGGGGTTGTGACAAGGATGAAATGAGATGATTCATGAAGAGAACTTCATACAATGTCCACCACCTCATAAACACCACATGTACTCAACCCAAGGTTATTTATTTGCTGCATTGTGTATTACGCATCCAGAGCTAGACACTGTAGATACAGTAGTATGTGAAATCAGACTTGATCCCTGCTTCCATGGAGCTTAGAAACTAATTCTCAATAAATGCTTGCTATGATTATTTCAAGATGCTGAGGATGGGAACAATCTACTCACTGCTAAAAATAAATGGTGGAAGCGGAACAGCAAGAATTTGCAAACTTTGAAGATGGGGATTCCCAAATGATGGGTACTTGCAGTTCAGTTTCATGGAAAGAAACAATGCAGCATTCAAGGGTTGGATAATGTTCTGACTTTGACTAACTTGAAATGACAGGGTTTGCAGGCATGGAGATGTAGACATAGCCCAAGATGGCCATCTCTCTGCTCCCAGGAGTCTTCTCTGGCACTTAATGTCCGCTTCAGTCACTTTACCTCTCTGGGCTCTAATTTCCTCCTCTGCAAAATGAAATTGCTGTGCTGATTATTTCTAAGGTCTTTGCCAGCTCTTAAACTTTTTCAATAATTTGAGTTGCATTTTTTTCCCCTAAAAACAATGATGATTCTGGTCTGCCAGCTTTAATACATGAATATTGAAAAACACTAAGTAAAATGCTTTTCCACTGAGATTTTAAATAACATTGGCAAAAACAGGCACCTCGTGGCAGAAGTTGCTAGGTGCCTACCCCAACATCCACTTTCCCTTCCTTAGTAACTGAATCCCAGTTTTATTTGAAGTGTTGATGTGCCCAATTGAAAGACCATAGTTCTCAGCCTACCATGGGAGTCTATGACTAAAACTCTATCAAATTTTAGTCAATGCCATATAAATCTGCCTTTCCAACAAGTCTCCTTAAATGGGAAGGATCAAGTTATTTTCCCCTAATGAGGAGCAACAAGCACGAGGAACATGTTGAAAGTAAAATGCTGCTAAAATACGCAGCAGAGGAATTTTTGAAATTCTGTATTTGTTTAACAGGTTTTTAGTTAAATATTACTGTAACCCAGCAAGCCATAAACATTTTCTTTAGAGGATTAAATTAATACGCCCTTTGTTCTTCTAGGGGAAAAAAATGTTATCATTGACTAATTGTAAGCTTTTTGTTCAACAAATGTTTATGGTCAATGGATATTTCCTGTTTATTCTTCTACCATCTACTGAAAAGAGCCAAATATCCCTGCACTCTAAGAAAGTTGCATTTTTTTTATTAGAAAATGTAATGCAGTACTCCAAATGGAAGATTTTACCTATTTTCCTTTAAGAATTTCAAGATATACTTCTAGGATAAAAACATCTATATTAGTCAGAACTAACTAGAGAAAACAGAACGGGAGTGTGTGTGTATGTGTGCGTGTGGAGAGAAAGAGAGGACAGAGAGAAGAGAGAAAGAGACAGACAGAGAGAGAGAGAGATTGACTGATTTACTTTAAGGATTTGGCTCACACAAGTGAGCCTTGGCAAGTCCAAAATCTGCAGGGTAGGCCAGTAGGCTGGGGACCAAGTTGTAGTCTGAGGTCAAAGAATGTCTCCTTGCAGAATTCCTCCTTGCTTGGAGAAGTCAGTCTTTTTCTATTAAAGCCTTCAGCTGACTGAATGAACCCATATTAAGAAGGGTAATCTGCTTTATTCAAAGTCTACTGATTGAAATATTAATCTGTTTCACAGAAGCATCCAAAATAATGTTTGGCCAAATATCTGATTACTGTGGCCTACCCAAGTCAACACATAAAATTAACCATTACAGCATCTTAGTTTTATTTAGAAACATTAATTATTTGCAAAAATAATCGCAGTCTATATAAGTCTGTCATAGAGTGTATACGGGTGGAGACGTATTACGGATCTGTGGGCTGGACCTACAAGGGGTCGGGGGTTTATCTTACTCCATTTTGTGGTATTATAAAGAGATATGTAAGGCTGGGTAATTTATAAAGAGAAGATGTTAATTTGGCTCACAGTTCTGAAGGCTGTGCAAGAAGCACATTGCCAGTGTCTGCTTGGCTTCTGGTGAGGGCTTTTGTGCTGTGTCAAAACACAGTGTAGAAGGCCCAAGGGGAAGCAGATCTATGAGGAGAAAAGCCAAACTCAAGGGGCGTCCTGGCTTTATAAGAACCCACTCTTGCAGGAACTAATTCACACCCCGAGAGTCAACCAAGTTTCACTAGATGGTGAACTCACTCACTATTGCAAGAACAGCACCAGGCAATTCATGAGGAATTAATTTACTCCCCCTCCAAATAGCTCCCATTAGGCCTTCACTCCCAACACCAACAAACTGGGGATCAAATTTCAATATGAGATTTGGTTGGGACACACAAACCTTATCCAAACCACAGCAGGGGCTTTATACCTGAAAAAGTGATCTTCAGCTCACCCTGTCTTGCAGTAAATTCTAAAATTGTTCTGAGATGGTTACTAATTATATTTAGGGAGTAGTCGAGCACAAAACTAGGGTCTGCAGAGCAATTGGGAAGAGGCAGGAGGCAAGGGACCTCCCATTTGCAAAAATCCTGACCATATTCCCACCCCGTTGGTTAGTATCATAAGCAGATAAGATTGTTTGTGAACCTTCAAGGCCAGAAGTGCAACCTTACCTGGGAGGCTGTCATTGAAGAACCACTAATAAATATGCAGGTAAGTTATGTCTTCATTTGCCTACAATAAAGGCACTTATATCCTCTGCCTGTGTGTGGTGGGGTCTCTGTTGAAAAGCTGACAGTCTGTTTATCAAATAGAGTAGTAAATTCACTTCACCGAGATCACAGATGCCAAAGCCCGTGCTGATTCCCCAAATACATGGGATCACCTCACATATAAAATCTTTAACATGGTCTTAAAAACACTACCCACATTGTGTTAAATATACACCATACAATGAGAAAACATTAATTAGTGCAATGTTACACGAATGCAGAAAGCAACAAAGTCTCTTCTGTATAATCTTCAAATCATTTAATTCTGTAATATTTCCCTCCCCCAGTGAATGTGAAAACTATAAATATTCTGGCAGAACAAAATCGCTTCAAATTTCTTGCCCAACAATCATCTGCAATCCCTCAAAGTGTTTGCATTTTTCCTAGTTGAATAACAATTACCAATTATATGGTGCATCAAGTTCAGTTTTATGGGAGAAAGAAGGAGAGGATGGATGAGAAAAAGGGGGAGGAGGAGGAGTGGGAGGAAGCATTTTAGAACAATTTCAAATTATCCATGAGCTTAAATTAAGCAGAAAAGCTGTTTTCAAAATAATATGGTCAAACTATAATACTCTGGCATACCAAGAAAATCAGCCTTCTTTCAAGTGAATGTAAAATGCTAACAAATCAGAAGAAAAATCAAGTGTTAGGAAGAATCAACCTATGAGCAAAGACTGTAGAAAACTATGATTTCTGAAGGATGCCTCTGCCTATCATATACCAATGCTTGGCCCCCACAATTGTTTAAAATATTATCACTAGACTGTGAGAGAGATAAAAGACAGCCCTTTGGACAGTAGGTCACATCGCAAGAGGAATGGAGACTTCCATAAGGCTTATCTATATCACTTTAAAATGAAGTAAAATCTATTTGCAAAATGATTTCTCTTGATTAATCCATTTTGCCAGGGTGAAATTTTACAAGACATGATCATCTTCAGTATGGAGAACAAGAGGCCACAAAACTTATTGATTTAGAAAAATATATTATCGAATTAAGTAAAAGAAATGCCGATTTACATGTTATATCATTAACATTACAGAGTAAGAGCTGGAAGTTGTCTCTGTGACCACCCAGCCTAACTTCTTTGTTTTGTAGGAGCAGCAGCTTCAGTGATTCGAAAGTCAGATCGATAAGTAGGGGATTTAGCATTCAACCACATCTTGGGACTCAAGTTCAATGCTCTTACCATGGTGCTTTTCCAGGTGTTATTGTGAGTTGTTTGTAAAGTTACTTTGGCAACTTATAAAATGGTTTTATCTAGAGGATTTGATGACTCTATCTGAATGACACCAGCCGCCATCTATAAATACAGTCTATAAAATTAAACCTGATCAAAATACAAGTCCTGATGAACACCTCTCAATAAGAGGCCAGCAATACAGGGAATGTAGACATGAAATACAAATATTTTATATCCAAATATCCAAATAATTCATAACTACTTAAGAAAATGAAGCTACCACCTGAAATAACATCAAAGTCACAATGGTGGATAAGTGGCTTGAATTATAGATGCTCCTTGACTTCTGATGGGGCTACATCTGGATAAATCTACCATAAGTTGAAACTATCATTAAGTCAAAAATACATCTAATCCACCGAACATCATAGCTTAGCCTGGCCTACCTTAATTTGTGCTAAGAATAGTTACATTAGCCTAGAGGTGGGCAAAATTATATCCAAGGAATACAACACAGTACACTGTAGAGTGTTGGTCGTTGATTCTCATGGTGGTGTGGCTGGCTGGGAGCTGCAGTTAGCTGCCATGGCCCAGGATCAAGAGAGGGTATCGTAGTGCACATCACCAATCCGGGATCAAAATTCAGAATTCAGAGTAAGGTTTCCACTGAATATGTATCAATTTCACACCACTGAAAGGTCAAAAAATCATTAAGTCAAGCCATTTAGGTAGGGAACCATTTGTATTAATGTCAAAGTTTCAGAAAATGTCCGTGATGGCAAGATATTAAAGAAAGGGGGTTGGGATTTCTATTTCCAGCTTTGAGAGAATAACAACTAGAATGGAACTGGTTTTCCTACTGTAAACAAACTGCTTCAGAGAGTAGACAACAGGCAGACCAGGTCCATGATCTCTGAAAGAAGAGAAATAAATAAGGGGAACTCTAGGGATCCCCAACTTCTGTCTAGAGGCATCTACTAGATTCCAATGCGGAAAGAAAAAAGAGTTGCAGGAGGGTCTTGTAGAGCAATGGAGATAAAGATTTGAGTTCAAAGTGTCTGAAGCACCTGAGATCTACAGTGCACAATAGCAAAGGGAGTGATGTATTAGGTTGGTGCAAAAGTAATTGTCGGTTTGGACCTTTTTTTATTTTAAAGATGTAGGGTACAATTCAAGATTAGGTGGACATTGTACAGGTAAAGTTTGGGACTGCCTTTGGTCCCCAGTTTTGCCTGGTTTGAGGTCAGGTATGCTTATTGATGTTATATCCCCACCCACACTCAGGCAGTATCCTGCTATGGCCAATCCCTTTCTTGTGGTTTTATGGTAAATATTCAGGGTCCGCTTATGAGTGAGAACAAATGGAACTCTGCTCTTTATTTCATTGATGGAGCATTGAGCATTATAGACTCTAAATCCATCCAAGTAGCTGCGAAAACCATGTTTGTCCTTCTTTGCGGCTGCATAATATTCCATTGTTTATATGTATCACATTATTTTGTATCCAGTTGAGTTTTGATGGGTAGCACAGTTGCTTCCATGTTTTTGCTATTGTGAATAGTCCTGCAATAAACATGCATGTGCAGATATCTTTTTTGTAAAAGTGAGTTGAATTCCTCTGGGTATATTTCTAGTAGGGGATTGCTGGGTCATATGAAAGGTCAATTTCTAGTTCTTTCAGAAATCGCCACACTGTTTTTCATAGAGGTTGAATCAGTTTGCATTCCCACCAGCAATGTAGAAACATACCATTTTCTCCATATCCTTACCAGCATCTGTTGTTGTTTGTTTTATTAATGATGGCCATTCTTACTGGGTTAGGTGGTATCTCAATGTGGTTTTTGATTTGCATTTCTCCGATGACTAGTAAGGCTGAGCACTTTTTCATGAGTCTGTTGGCTGCCCATATATCTTCTTTTGAGAAGTGTCTATTTATGTCTTTTGCCCACTTTTTAATAGGACTGTTTGTTTTTTCCTTTTGGTACATTTGAGTTTCTTGTAGATCCTGGATGCTAGGCCTTTGTCAGATATGCAGATGGAAAATATTTTTTCCCATTCTGTGGGCTATCTATCCACTCTCTTGACAGTTTGTTTTGCTTTGCAGAAGCTTTTCAGTTTAATGAGGTCCCACTTGTCTATCTCATCTCTTATGGAATGGACACCTGGGGTTTTTGATCAGGAATTGGTTGCCTACTCCAATTTCTGTAAGTGTGTCTCTTGCATTTTCTAAGATTCTTATAGTTTGAGGGTTTATGTTTAGGTCTTTGATTCATTTGGAGTTGATTTTTGTGTGTGGTGATAGGTAGGGGTCCTGTTTCAATCCTCTGCATGTGATCAGTCAGTTTTCCCAGCACTATTTACTGAATAGCTTCTCCACTCCACAGTGGTTGTTGGTGGAAGCTTTGTTGAAGGTGAGTTGGTTGAGAAATAAAGGTTTTGTTTCTCAAATCTAAATTCTGTTCCATTGATCCATATACCAGTTCCTGTATCAATACCAGGATGTTTTGATTATTGTAGCCTTATAGTAAATCTTAAAGTCTGAAAGTATGATACCTCCCATTTTGTTTCTTTTGTTAAGGATTGTTTAGGCTATATGTGGTCATTTATGTTTCCATATGAATGGTCTGTATTGTCATTTCCAGGTCTGAGAAGAATGATGTTGGTAATTTAAATGGTAATTTAATGATGTTGGTAATTTAGATTGCCTTTAGTAGGGTTGACATTTTAACAATGTTGATTTCTCCTATCCATGGGCATGGAATTTTTTTCCATTTGTTTATGTATTCTAGGATTTTTTTGAGCATTGTTTTGTAGTTTTTATTGTAAAAGTCTTTCACTTCTATGGTTAGGAAGATGCCAACGTATTTCTTTTCTTTTCTTTTCTTTTTTCTTGTAACTATTGTGAATGGGATTGTGCTATTTCTTTGGTTGTCTGCCTGTTTGTTTTTGGTGTATAAGAATGCAGCTGTCTTTTGCACATTTGTTTTGTACCCCGAGACTTTGCCAAAGTTCTATATCAGTGAAAGGAAACTTTTGACAGATTCTCTTGGATTTTCGAGATATAGGATCATATCATCAGCAAAGAGGGTTAACTTAACTTCCTCCTTTCCAATTTGGATACCCCTGATTTCCTTCCATTCTCTAATTGCTCTAGCTAGAACTTCCAACACAATGTTGAACAAGAGGAGTGAAAGTGGGCAAACTTGTCTTGTTACGGTTTTCAGGGGAAATGATTCCAGTTTCTGTTCATTTAGCAAATGTTGGCTGTGGGTTTGTTGTAGATGGCACTTACTATTTTGAGGTATGTCCTTTCTATGCCTATGCTCAAGGTTTTTATTAAGAAGGGATGCTGGATTTTATCAAAAACTTTTTCTGCATTAAATGATATAGTTGTGTGTTTCTTGTTTTTATATCTGTTGATGTATTTAATGACATTTATGGTCTTGCAGATATTGAAGCAGCCCTAAATCCTGGGGACGAAACCTTCCTGGTCATAGTGGATAACTTTTGAGATATGTTGCTGGATTCAATTTGCTAGAATCTTGTTGAGAATTTTTGAATCTAAGTTCATTAGAGATTTGGGGCCTGTAGTTCTCTATTGTTTGTTAGATCTTTACCCGGTTTGGGTGTCAGTGTGATGTTAGCTTTGTAAAATGATGTGGGGAGAATTCTGTTTTTCTCAATTACCTGGTAGAATGTTTCTTCATTTTCATTTGTTTCAATAGGATTGGTATCAATTTCTCCTTGTATGTTTTATAATATTCTGCTGGAAAGCTGTCCGATCTAGGGCTTTTTTTTTTTTTTCCCTAGGTAGTTTTCTTATGACAGAGTCAATTTCCTGGGTTGTTATTGGTCTATTTAGTGTCTCAGTATCTTCTTGTTTCAACCTTGGGAGGCTGTGTGATGCCAAAAAGTCCTCTATTTCATTTAGGTTATCAAGTTTGTTTCCATACAGCTGTGCATAGTAATCTCTGATAATCTTTTGTACTTTTTGGGGGTCAGTTGTGATTTGATCTTCTGTGTTTCTGATTGTGTATATTTGGGTTTTTTCTTTTTCTTGTTCATTCTGGCTAGGGGTCCATCAATCTTGTTTATTTTTTCAAAGAACCAGTTTTTGTATTGTTGATTTTTTTCTCTGTTATTTTTGTCTTCTATGTCCTGTATGTGGGCTGATTTCATGGTAACACAGAGATTTTGGTAGAATGTTTCTTCATTTTCATTTGTTTCCAAGCACCTTTTTATTTCTGTTTTGATTTCTGTGTTGACCAGTGGTTGTTCAGCATCATGCTGTTTAGTGTCCATGTCTTTGTCAGTTTTGGGAAATTTTGTTGGTGTTGATATTTATTTTTATTCCACTGTGGTCTGAGAAGGTGCATGGCAGTATTTTGAGCTTATGAAATTTGTTTATGCTTGATTTATAGCAGAGGACGGAATTTACCTTGGAGTATGTTCCATGTGGTGATGAGTAGAATGTATCTTCTGTGGTTGTTGTGTGGAGTGTTCTGTAGGTATCTATTAAGTCCATTGGGTCAAGCATCAAGTTGAGGTTCTGGATCTCTGTTGATTTTTTTTCCTCAATGATCTACCTAGGGTTGTTAGTGGGGTATTTAAGTTCCCAGCTATAATAGTGTTAGAACCAATATCTTTTTTTAGTTTACTTAGTAGTTGCTTTATAAATGCTGGTACTCCTGTGTTGGATGCATATATGTTTAGGATGAGTATTTCTTGGTGATGGATTGAAACTTTAATCATTATAAAGTGTACTTCCATTTTTTTTTTAATTTTTGGTAGTTTAAAGGTTGTATTGTCTGATATTAAGATTATGACTCCTGCCTTATTTTGTGATCCATTCACCTGGAAATTCATTTTCCATCCTCTAACTTTGAGTCTGTGTGTGTCCTTTGTGGTGAGATGAGTTTCCTGGATGCAGCAGATTATTGGGTCATAGTTTTTTTTTTACCCAGTTTAACATTCTGTATCTCTTTAGTGGTGCATTTAGTCCATTCATATTCAGACTTATTATTGAAATGTGATTTTTTTTCAGGCATAATTTTCTCATAAAGTTTTTTCATTGTTTGTTTTCTTTTACCTTTTAGGTTGATGTATGTGTGTGTTTTCAAGTTTGCAGTTGCAGTGTAGTCTCTGTTGATTCTGTGTTCTTCTGTTCTTTTGGGAATTGTGTAATCATTCTTTTTTCTTTCGTCTGTGCTTAATAACTTTTTAAGCATTTCCTGTAAAGCTGGTCTGGAAGCTGCATAATCTCTTAAGGATTGGATGTCTGCAAAGGATTTTAAATCTCCTTTGCTGATGAAGTTGAGCTTAGCTGGATAGAAAATTCTTGGTTGAAATTGTTTATCCTTGAGGACTCTAAATATTGGATTCTAGTCCTGACTAGCTTGTAGTGTTTCTGCCAATAGGTCTGCTGCTATTCTGATTGGGTTTCCCTGGTAGTTAGTCTGACCTCTCTCTCTTGCTGCCTTCATGAATTTTTCTTTTGTGCCTACTTTAGGTAGGTGAATTACTATGTGTCTGGGGTTGATCTTCACATATGGTGCCTTGCAGGGGGTCTTGTATCTCTTGTGTCTAGATGGTCACATCTCTGGTGATATGGAGCAAGTTTTCTTGGATAACCTCCTGAAATACTTGCTCCATGTTGTTCTCCATTTCCCTTTCTTCTTCTGGGATAGCAATCAGGTGTAGGTTTAGCCTCTTGATATAATCACACATCTCTTGGAGGCTTTGTTTTTTTTGTTTTTTGTTTTTTGTTTTTCCCTGAGTTTTCTTTCTATGCTTTTTACTGATTGGGTTAATTCCATGTTTTGGTCTTCAATTTCTGAGAATCTTTCTTCTGCTTGATTAATTCTGCTTTCCATGCTTGTCATCTTGTTACTTATTTCCTGAATGAAAATTTTTATGGCCAAAATCTTTGTTGCAAGTTCTTTCAGTGTTGTATCTTGTCTTTCCATCCATTCCCTAATCCTTGTTGTATTCTGGGGACAGTTGTTGGTGACTTCCATTGTTTGGGCTCTGAAGTCTGATTTTTTCAGGCATTTTCTTTTTGTAGCACTGGGAATTACCTGTGTTCCTCCATTGATTTCTCCTCATTTGTGACAGATCTCTTTCTTTCTCTTTAGTTCCATTATTCAGTGACAGTGGGAAAGGCTTTCACTTCTGATGTTTGCTCAGTCCTCTATTCTTCCATAATCAGAGCTCTAAATTTGCTATATTTTGAAACAAGGCTGTGGGTAGGAAGCTTTGCTATCTCTTGTAGTTTTGAGAGTCAAATAAGGTGGAGGATAGGGAGCTAGGATTCAGAAACTACTTGCAAATCACAATGTTCACTGATTATAGTATGGGTTCTCTGAGACCCACTACCCACAACCACTCTGTATGATGCAATGGGTATGTGTGTGTACCCCCCGAGTCCAAGATACAGTAACAGTAATAAGAATAGATAAAAGTAGAATGAAATAAGATGGACAAAAATGAAAAATAAAAAAACACAGAAAAACTATAGCAGAAATCAAAGCAAAAAAACAATTAACCACACACACACACACACACACACACACACAAACAAAAACCAAAATAAACTGGAAAAAAGAACAAAGCAAAACAAACAAAAAACCCAAAAAACAGGATAACTGAACACACATTCAAAACAAAATGAAATTAGAAAAAAAGAGAGAGAAAAGGAATTCAAATCGAACCCTCACACATACATTTACACACATTATACTAAAAAAAGAACGAAAATCAAACAAAAAAACTGAAAGATGAATACTCAATCATTCACGTACACACATAGACAGAAAACAAAAAACAAAAGAAGAAAAAAGGAAAAAAGGTGGGGGAGAATGTGCATCAAATTCTCACATACACATTCACGCAAAGGAAAAAGAAAAAAGTAAAACAAACAAAACCAAAAAAATAACCTGCCCTCTTGTGACAGGTTCTGCAATTGTTCTTCACAGCTGCTCACAGGTAAGCTCCTTTTCTGCCTCCTGTGGAGCTGCAGCCTCACTCACAATCTCCCTAGTGTCCAGACCAAGGAGATGGTAGTAGTGGAAGTGGGTGGGGCTTCAGTCCTCCTCTTCCACTCTCATATGGTCAGGGGGACCCTCTTTGGTGGGTGTGAGTTTGTCTCTTCCCCAGGTACTGGTGGGGGGATGCCCTAGGCAGGCTTATCCTGGAGTAGAGTCCTCTTATTGCAGCTGACGTCCAAGTTCTGCCTGGGTTCATTCATTTCAGTCATGCCTCAGCTGTGTGGGTCTGATTTTCAGAGGATTGCTGGGGAGAAAGGGTTTGGGTCAGCCTTGAACTCACCACTGATCTTTGAAGGTCTTCCTAGTCCTTTTCTGATCACGCCCTTTTCCCCATGGCTGAATCAAGGTAGGGGGTGGGTGCCTGAGACTCAGCGCTCATCCTGTCCATTCAAAGTTTGTGCTTTCAGGATATTCCCTCTGGGTCACAATCAACCCAAGTAGTTATTTCATCACAGAGATTGGGTCTGTCACGCCATGGTGGGCAAACTGGAGCCCTTCCCTGACCAGTTTTCAAGACGGTGCCTGGGTGCCTGTTTCATCTTCTCCAGTGGGGTTCTGCCTCTGGGCTCCCTTGCTATGCTCCCTCCACAGCCATTGCTGCCAGGGCGCAGACAGGCACTGCAGTGGTGTTGCAGAGCCTGGAGCCACTAGTCACTCTTGGCAGCTTCTTCCCAGGAAAGGCTTTGCTGATTTTTAAAAAATGGTGCTCAGCTTCTATTCCCCAGGAAGTGCTAGGATCCAAGCAGAGCAGCTGTGGTATCAACCACTTCACCAGGAGAGCCCTGATCACTTGTTCCCAGGTCTCCACTCAGTCAACCACTCACATGCCCATTTACTCATAGACATGTATGCAAAATTTTCCATACACTCAATCACACTGGGACTCTCATAGTCTGACTTGTGCCACTGCCATCTTCGTCCTTCCTCTTAGATCATGAATTTTAAATTATAACTAAGCTCAAACATATCTGTATCAATCAAAATAGGAACCATTACAATCAACACATTTTTGCCAATAAAAAATAAGTTTGCTCATTCCTGTAGCATAAAAGTCCATGCTTTGGGATTCAAAAATCTCTTGGAAATCATTTTTTGCATCCTGCTGGTTGTGGAAGCCTTGTCCTTGCAAAACATTGTTGAGATGCTTGGAAAGACAGTAGTTGACTGACACAAGGTCAGGTGAATATGGTGGGTGAGTCAAAACTTTATAGCCCAATTCATTCAACTTTTTATTTTATTTTAAAGATGTGGAATACAATTCAGGATTAGGTTTACATTGGGACATCATACAGATAAATTTTGGACCTCCCTTTGACCCCCACTTCACCTGGTTTGAGATCAAGTACCCTTTTTGATGTTATGTGCCCTCCCCCCACCCCCTGGCAGTTTCCAGCTACTGCCAATCCCTTATAGTATCAAGATAAATGCTCAGGGTCTGCTTATGAGTGAGAAAATGTGGTACTCTGTTCTTTGTTTCTGTGATAGATCACTGATTATTATAGACTCTAAATCCAACCAAGTTGCTGCAAAGCCCATAATTTTATTCTTTATAGCTGCATAATATTCCATTGTGTATGTACCACATTTTTTTATCAGTCCAGTTTCAATGGGCAGCAAGTTGGTTCCATGCGTTTGTGATGGTAATAGTACTACAATAAACATGCATGTGTAGGTTATCTATTTTGTAGAGTGATTTAAGTTCCTCCATGTATATTCCCAAAAAGGGGATTGCTGGGTTGTACAGAAGGTCAATTTCTAGTTCTTTTAGGAATTGCCACACTGTTTTCCACAGAGGCTGAACTACTTTGCATTCCCACCAACAGTGTAGACCTAAACGTAAAACATAAAACCTCAAATGTTAATAATCTTAGAAAATTCAGGAGACACCCTTACACAAATTGGAGTAGACAAACTCCTGATCAAAACTCCAAAAGCTGATGCTATAAGAAATGAGATTGACAAGTGGGACCACATCAAACTGAAAAGCTCCTGCAAAGTAAAAAAAAAAACCATCAAGAGAGCAAGGAGACAGCCCACAGAATGGGAAAAAATATTTGCCATCTGTATATCTGACAAAGGCCCAATATCCAGGATCTACAAGGAACTCAAACATGCCAAAAGGAAAAAAATAAACAGCCCCATTAAAAAGTGGGCAAAAGACAGAATAGACAAGTCCCAAGACATATGAGTAGCCAACAGACACATGAAAAAATGTTCAGCCTCACTAATCAACAGAGATATGCAAATCAAAACCCCATTGAGATACCACCTAACTCCAGTAAGAATGGCCTTCATTAATTTAAAAAAAAAAAATGCTGGTAAAGATGTGGAGAAAAGGGAATGCTCCATTCAACATTTGAAGCATTGGTTGTGCAACTGTGGTTGAACATTGTTGTGGAGAAGAACTGGGCCCTTTCTGTTGACCAATGCCGGCTGCAGGCATTGCAGTTTTCAGTGCATGTCATTGATTTGCTAAGCATACTTCTCAGATGTAATCGTTTTGCCAGGATGCAGAAAGCTGTAGTGGATGAGACCAACAGCAGACCACCAAACAATGACTATGACTTTTTTTAATGCAAGTTTGGCCTTGAAAAGTACTTTGAAGCTTCTTCTTAGTCCAGACCCTGAGCTGGTTGTCACCGGTTATCATACAGAATTCACTTTTCATCACACAACACAATCCTATGGAGAAATGCTTTGTTATTGTTGTGTAGAATAAGAGAAGATGACACTTCAAAAGGATGAATTTTTTTATTTTTTGTCAGCTCACAAGGCACCTATTTATCAAGCTTTTTCATCTGTTCAATTTGATTCAAATGCCAAACGACCATAGAATGGCTGACGTTAAGTGCTTAGGCAACTTCTCATATAGTTGTAACAGGATCAGCTTCAATGATTGCTCTCAATTGGTCATTGTCAACTTCCGATGGCTGGTCACTACAATCCTTGTCTTCAAGGCTCTCGTCTCCTTTGCAATACTTCCTGAACCACCACTGCACTGTATGTTCGGTAGCAGTTCCCATGACAAATGTGTTGCTGATGTTGCAAGTTGTCTCTGCCGCTTTACGATCCATTTTGAACTCAACTAAAAAAACTACTCAAATTTGCTTTTTATCTAATATCATTTCCATAGTCTAAAATAAACATAAACAGCAATAAGTCATTAGCAAAAAAAAAAAGAACTGTATATTAAAATAATGTATAAAATGACCACATTTATTTAAGAATATATTACAATATCAAATGGCAAAAAACAATGCAAAAATTAAAATTACTTTCGTGTGAAACTAATAAAAAAGGAGGTCCAGAAATCTTGGGGGGGGGGTCTATGTGTGTCTTTGGCTCTAAACTAAGCTACATTTCCAAAGTGTGAAACCCATAGGTCAGGAAAAGAATCATTAACAGGAACCTGTTAGCTGAACTACTACCAAAATTCTCACAGGAGTGAGAGATGTTCGAAATCTAAACAACCACAGTAGCAAGAACTCATTCCAACTCCCATGAAATTTCATGCCTAGAGAATAACGGTTATTCTAGAGTTGGAAAGTCCCAAAAGATCAACCTGTAAGAACGAAAGGGGAAATAGAAAACACACAATTGTATCTGGAGATTTTTAATCTGTAATTGATGGAACAAGTAGACAGAAAATAAATGAGTACATAGATGTCTTAAACAACACTATCCATCAACATGACCTAATTAATTAATATTTGTAGCACATTACAGCCATTCATTGCAAAAAGTGAGTTTTTTTAAAGGGTACATTGACTAAGACCAACTGGGTCATAAAACAAGTCTAAATACATTCAAAGTGGTTGAATTAAAACACAACATATTCTCTAACCACAGCAAGATTAAATATCAATGATAAAAAGATCTGGAAAATCCTCAAATATTAGAAAATTAAACATCAAAACTTTAATTAGCACGAAGGTAAAAATTATTTAAAAAATTAGAAAACACTTTGAACTGAATGAAATTTTAAAAATAGGAATAACGTGAAATGCAACTAAATTGGTGCTTAGAGAAAATTGTAATTTCAAATGCTTACATTAAAAAAGAAGATCTAGCCGGGCTCAGTGGCTTAGCCTGTAATCCTGCACTTTGGGAGGCTGAGGTGAGTGGATTGCCTGAGCCCGCGGGTTTGAGACCCGCCTGGGCAGTGAGACCTCATCTCTACAATAAATCAAAAAAAATCAGCTGGGCGTGGTAGCGCATGTCTGTAATTCTGGCTACTCGGAAGGCTGAGGCGGAAGGATCGCCGGAGCCCAGCAGGCGAGGCTGCAGTGGCCAGGAGCGGCCACTGCACTCCAATCTGGGCGACCGAGTAAGACTCCATCTCAAAAAAAAAAAAAAAATCAAAGAACTAACCTTACATTTTAAGGAGCTAGAATAAGAAAAAATGTAATGCTGAAGTAGGAGAACAAATAATAAAGATACAGGTAGCCATCAATGAAACACAAAACAAAGAAGCAACAGAAAAAAAATCAAAGACTGGTTCCAACACCTCAGTAGGTCACTTCCCACAAAGTCTCACCAGCACCACAAGATAGGCTCCTAGTGAGTTTCAGCAGCACCCAAGGAGGCTTCTCAATGAGTCTCAACCACACCCCAGAAGGCAGTTTCCAGCACACAGTATCAGAAGGCAGATGCCAGCTCCAGCACACAGTATCTCAGCAAACAAACATCTTTGCCATCCCAGGTCACACCATACCATCTTCAATGAGAGCCTACTCTCAGCCTCCTGAGAAAGATCTCTTCTTCATTTGATCCTTCCATGGTTACTCTGCCCCAGTACAGGAAGTGGCTGGTCTGTATCTGCTGTTTCTGTATCCTTTGGAGTTCTCGTTACCCTTTAGTAATTAATCCCATTACTAGTTCATAATTATTCATATTAAGGTAATCATTATTTATGTTGTTTTTCCTGGTATGGTTTCTGTCTCCTGACTGGATCCTGATGGATACAACTGAATTCTATCTAAGATTTAAGAAACTCACAAACTCTTTTGGAAAATAAAGGAGGAGAAAATATTTTCAGTTGAATTTATAAAGTATCACCCTGTTAACAAAACCAGGTAATTATGATAAAATAAAACTAGACCTGTATTCTGCATGAACATAGACACAAACACCCTTAGCCAAATATTGACAAATCCAATCCACCAATATGTAAACAGGTTAATAAACCCCACTCAATCATGACACATCTCAGGAATGCAAAGCTGCTTTAATATTTGAAAATCAATCTAATATACCACATTAACAGAATGAAGGAGAAAGATCATACAGCTGTCTCATTAGATGTAGAAAAAGTATTAAATGCATTAAGTGCCCATTCACATTAAATATCTCAGCAAGCTGGAAATAAAAGAAAACTCTTCAAGCCTGTAATCCCAGCACTTTGGGAGGCCGAGGTGAGGATTGTCTGAGCCTACAGGTTCGAGACCAGCCTGGGCAACATGGAGGTACATTGTCTCTACAATAAATCAAAAAATTAGCCAGGCATGATAGCGCGTACCACGCCTGTAGTTCCAGCTACTTGGAAGGCTGAGAGGGAAGGATCGCCGGAGCCCAGCAGGTCGACGCTGGGGTGTCCGTGAGTATGCCACTGCCCTCCAGCCTGAGTGGCAGAGTGAGACTCCAACTCAAAAAAAAGAAAACCTCCTCCAGATAAAGAGCATATAGATGTGGATAAGAGCTTTACTTGTAATACCGAAAACTGGGGGAGGAAGGACAAATTGTGGTATACTCATACAATGCAATACTCTTCATAAATAAGAAGGAACGAAGCACCAACATAACAACATAGACACATCTCAAAAGCATTACGCTGACTGAGAGAAAATATTCATAAGAGTATGTCATATTTGATGTCACTTTTATGATGTTTTGGACAAAGAAAACTCATCTATGATGATAGAGATCATATCAATACTTGCCTGAGATTAGAGTAAGAGAAACCTTCTGCACGAGTGTATAAAATAACTTTCTGGGGTGATGAAAATATTCGATAGCTTGACTGGAGTGTTGGTTTCATGAGTACTTTCATTTAACAAAATTCACTGATTGGTACACTTAAAATTTATGTACACTCTATTGTACATAAATGATATCTCTAACATGTTACTTTAAAAAAAATAGAGATCTGAACCGGAAATCACTTTTGAATTGGTTTTAAATTTTTCTCTATAATCCGATTTATTCTAGTAATCAGCTTCTTGTCTTCAAAAATAAGGCAAAATTTAATTGTAGCTAAGCCTGTGTTAGACTCTTAAAAATTCCTAAATCATAGAATGAGTTCAATGAATAATTCTGTTCTTATAAAGAATTCCAGAATGTATTTTATCCACATGAATAATTGATTTGCTTCTTAGAGCTACATCAATGTTTAAATATAAATCATACTACATGAGAAACATGCTCACCCATACTTAAATACACACACATTTGAACTTTCAAGAAAGCAGTTACTCTAACCATACACAACATTAGGAGAAGATCAAATTCTACGAGCTAGAAAAAGGCTGTGTTCCCTTCCTTCCACATAAGGAGGCAACAGCATGCTTTAATGTCTGGGTCTGCTCCCAGTGCACACGTGAGGACAGGCCACAGAAGGCACTGTGAATGTGACAGGAAAGCACTACAGCCTTGCCTCTAGACTCCCTCATAGCATTGACTATATGGGTTTCTTCCTTATTCAGCCACCTGGGACAATGTTCATGGAGAGACATAAGGATTACAAGACTAAAAGCTGGAATCAAAAGAATTAAGGAATGCAAATAACCCAGTTAATTAGCTAATATTTATTACTGCAGAAACAGCATTAGAGGTAGTTTATTAATAGTTTTTTAGTCATCTCACTCATACACATAATTAAAAAGCATCATCTTAAAAAGGAAAAGAAACAAATACTTTTTGGATTGTAAGGATAATACATTGAGGTGGTTTTCAAAAAGCTACTTCCAGTGTTCTCTGGCTTTCCATCACAGCAGCATCATCTCAGGACAGGACACCAGCTCACTTGGGCACATGGTCAGCACTCACGAATGCGTCTCCATGAGGATCAGTGACTGCCATCTGCAGGATCACTCAAAACAAGTTGAAGGGAGCCACTGCAGTGTCAGCACCAAGGCTTCCAGGTCCAAACCCCTCAAACCACTCCTACGCTGGACTGACACACAGACTGCATTTTAGGGAACACACCAGGTAATGTTGAAGATTCACCTGTTTTCCTCATTGGAGTTATTTCTAATAAAACCTTCCGCAGGATCAAGCAAAAACATTTTTTCCTCCCTATTTACTCTTCATTATTTTTAGCTTCCAAAGGCTCGTATATTGTCCATCAAAACAAGTACTGGTTCTGAACCAAACAAAAAAAAAAGAAAATCCAAAGAGTGCTCTAGAAAGCCCTATGAGTGTTAGCGTGTGGTTTCCACATGAAAGTTGTCAAACTGTGCAAATTCAAAGGAGTGAGTTCCAATCGCGGCCCAGCCATTCTTCGGAAAATTCACAGGGATGTTTGTCCACAGAGACTTGTCATTCAACATGCCTGAGGTGAATCGACCCTAGGAAGAGAGAAATGCATCCTTTGAAACCATATAGAAATAATGCTCTGGAGTCTGTTTCTTAATGATGCAAGGACTACCTACTTAGTGGAGGCGTCTCACTCAAGACTTACCACAGCAAAACACAGTTCCGTAAAATACAGGGAAAAAAAGTAAGCAAAAGATTTAAAATGCAGAAAAAAATTTTAAATACAGAAAAGTTTAAAATACAGAAACAATTTTCTGCAAGGAAATTCTTACCTACCTATATCTAAGTTGCTCCCAAGATACAAAGAAATATCTCAGCATTTCCTTGTGCTCCACCAAGATGTAAAACCAACAAAACTGCAAAACTTTTCATAATATTTGTATAATAAGGTTTTAGACAAAAGCCCATCACAATAAAGAAAACATTAGTTATGTACAAGTAACTGTGTGTCCAGGTGTGGCGGTCATCAGCAAACTGCCCTTTAAACAGGACTGCTGGAGCCACAACACCTGCCTCCACAACTGTTGATTTGAGATCTACTTAAGGAGCCTCTGCTCAGCCAGAAGAGGAGGAATTAACCTTGGTTTTGTGTTTTGTTCCCATGTACAGAATATCACTTCAAAGCCATATGAAACTCCCACCCTTAAGCTGGAAACACAGGAAGCATCATTAGGCTGAGGGTGGCGCAGGGGAAGGTAGGTGGATGAAGCGAAGTATCCATACAGTATGACTTACTAGTTGTCACTATCAAGAAAGGAAAAAGTGGTGAATTCTCAGAAGGCTGCCGTGAGGCTGCTGTTCTAGCTAGCTCAGTGCTTGGCACACAGTGAGCGGGAAATGCCAGCTTTTATTGTCATTCTCTCACCCAACTCCAAACGCAGAGCCATGTTCCTGTTCCTACACATTCCTATCACACATTTCTACTCCTACAGCCCTGCACGGCGATCCTCAGCTCCGAGAGTGCTTTTGGAACATCTTCCACCACTAGAGAATGCTGAATACTAACACTGAGCCAAGGGGCTTGTATACACAAACCATAGCAAGTACAGAACTGTTCACCACACCCAAGTCCACCTCCCCCGCACTCCCCCAGCCACAGTCACACTTGCCTCCTCCTGGCTGCTCCCACACAGGGCCAGCCCCTGCCTCTGGCACCAGCTGTGTGGTCTCTCAGATTGTACTTCCCATACTGAGGACCCAGTTCAAATGTTACCAACTCAGCAAGATCGTCCCTGACTTCCCTAGTTAGAGAACCAGGACAGGGAAGCTGCTTTATCTCACTACTCCATTTTTTTTCCTTCACAACTATGATTATCTTCTTTTTTTTTTTTTTTTTTTTTGAGTCAGAGGCTCACTCTATTGGTCAGGGTGAAGCACAGTGGCATGATCACGGCTCACCACAGCCTTGACCTCCTGGGCTCAGGTAATCCTTCTGCCTCAGCCTCGCAAGTAGCCTGGACTACAGGTGTGTGCACACGTCCAGCTACTTTTTTTGATTTTTTTGCAGAGATGAGGTTTCACCATGTTTCCCAGGCTGGTCTCGAACTCCTGGCCTCAAGCAATCCTCCTGCCTTGGTCTCCCAAAATGCTGGGATTACAGGCATAACCCACCATATACAAGCCCCTTCATAATTATTTATGTACTTATTTGCAATTTTTCTGTCTAAGGATAGGGGTCACAGTCCAGTCACCTATTTTTGTCAATAAAATCTTACTGGATCACAGCCACATTGTTCATTTACCCATCACCTGAGAGGCTTTCTCACTACAGCAGTACACTTGAATAGCTCCAACAGAGCCCACATAGTCCACAAAGCCTAAAATATTTACTATCTGGTCCTTGACAGAAAAGCCTTGTCAAAGTCCCATCCTAGAAGCAAACATGTTCTAACAGACAAGAGTCCAGTGTGTCTTGTTCATTGTTGCATCTCTAGCATTTAGGAAAGTGCATACAGTAAGGGCTTAATAAAAGTGTGCCAAATAAAAGAATGGAACACATTTCAACACTCAGAAGGTTGCCAAGAGGCTGCCATTCTAGCTAGCTCAGTGCCCTGCACACGATGGACAGGAAATGTTGGCTTGTATTGTTATCATCACAACAAGTGCATGAGTACAGGCCCACAGCACACCAGTCACAGCTCACCAGAAATTATCTCCAAAACAACCTCACAGAAGTTATCTCCATTTTACAGATAAGCAAACAGACACTCAGGTGTAATAACTTGCTGGAAGTCTCAGTATGCATCAGCAAGGAAAGATGAATGCTGGTCTGTCTGGTTCCACACACTCTTCTTCCTAAGGATATGAACTTGATTTATTAAGTGCTTACACATATCACATACAATACCAAACTTTCCTAAGTTGTCTTGTGGGATCCTCAATAGAAGAGTGTTTCTCCACAACGTTGTAGGCAGGAAAATTGAAGCTGAGCAATACAAAATACCTACAAGTGGAACACAGTAGACTGTAACGTCCATTGTTCTAACCATTGTGCAATAGTGCGAGAGCACCGGACACGCACTGAGAAGAACTCAACAAATGGCCAATGTTCAAATGATACAATCCTCCTATTAGCTATAATTCAGAAATTGAGATAGGAAACCAATTCTTGATCAAAACCCCAAAAACCCATGCCATGAGATATAAGACAGACAAGTGGGACCCTGGCAAACTGAAAAGTTTCTGCAAAGCAAAAGAAACCATTAAGAGAGTGGGGAGACAGCTCACAGAAAGGGAAAAATTTTTGTCAACTGTGTATCTGACAAAGGCCTAACATCCAGGATCTATAAGGAACTCAAACGTGTCAAAAGGAAAAAAACAAACAGCCCTATTAAAAAGTGGGCAAAAGATATGAATAGACACTTCTCAAAAGAAAACATACAAGCAGCCAACAGATACATGAAAAATTGCTCGGCCTCCCTAATCATCAAAGAAATTCAAATCAAAACCACACTGAGATACCACCTAACTCAAGTCAGGATGGCCATCATCAATAACTCAAAACACAACAAGATGCTAGAGAGGATGTAGAGAAAAAGACACGCCCCCACACAGTTGGTGGGAGTGTAAACTAATACAACCTCTGGGAAAACAGTTTGGCAATTTCTAAAAGACCTAGGAATCGATCTTCCATGTGATCTAGTAATCCCTCTTCTGAGAATATACCCAGAGGAACTCAAATTATTCTATAAAAAAGATACCTGCGCACACATGTTAAATGCTGCATTATTCACAATAGCAAAAACATGGAACCAACCTGTTGCCTATCGAAAGGAGACTGGATAAAAAAAATGTTGTATGTATACATGATGGAATTTTACACAGCCATAAAGAAGGACATATTATGAACTTCAGAGCAACTTGGATGTATTTAGAGTCTATCATACTCAGTGACTATCACAGAAACAAAGAACTGAATACCATATGTTCTCACTCATAAGTGGACCCTGAACATTTATCATAAAACTACATGAAAGAGATTGGCAGTGGCAGATCACTGCCAGGGGATGGGGGGGGCGGGCAGGGCACATAACATCAATAAGGGTGCCTGATCCCAAACCAGGCAAAATGAGAACTCCATCTGTACAATGACCACTTATATACCTATCCCTGAATTAAACCCCACATCTTTTTTAAAAGTAGCTGTAATTTGGCATATGGACAGCATAAAAGATGTGGCCTTGGTTTTTGCTTTTGTTTTTGTTTTGTTTTGTTTTTTGCTATTTAATGCACTGGTAATTTAGGATATACAAGACAGAGAAGGACCCTGCTCTTACAGAGCTTACATACTAGTCAAAGGAGACACACACACACACACACAAACACACACACACCCCATATGACACCCAAGAAATAAGTGGCAAATAAAAATTAAAACACAACTATGTGACAACAGGCACCTGGAGACTGGAGAGCTGGAGGACAACTCTCAGGCAGGGGGTGTCAAGTTGAAACTCGAGGGAGAAGCAGAACGCCCACGGTTGATGGGACACAAGATAGTGAGGGCTGGGGAGGGGACGGGGTGCAAGCCAGCAAAATCCCTGCCATCCAGCAGCAAGACAATAGCTACTTTCTAAAAGTCACAGCCCCTTATATTAAAGACATGCCAGAAGAAACAGTTCCATGGTTAAGTGTGACTGGGTCAGACATATAGAACACAGAATGGGGTGGGGAGAAAGACAGAGGCGAGGCAGGAGGCAGCTGTCTTCAGAAAGTCCCTTAGATTTTTTTACCAAGTATTACTCAAATTTTAAAATTTTTATTGATTAAATCTTATTACTAAAAAACAAGCCAACCAGAAATACATAAAAAGCACAACATTAAAACTGAAAGAACAGTGGGAGGTCTTAATAAATGGTGAGAAACAGCACGCCCTTGTCCCATTCTCTTGCATAGGTAAACACATTATCATAAACAATGTTACTTTTCCCCCAAATTGATGGACAAATTCAATGGCATACAGGCAGCACTTCTCACAGAACTGAAAAGCTGTTTTTAAAATATCAAATGGAAAAGTAAACATGCCAGAATAACAAAGACAATTTTGAGAAAGAAACAATGAAGGGAGGGCAGACACACAGACCGTCGACAGAATTGGTGTGACAACGGCAGGTGGGTGAAAGCTTTGGAGAAAAAGCAACTAAAGGGCACAGAGGGGGAGACAAGACGCCATTTTACACAGGTGGTCAGAAAAGAACTAAGGGACGTGAGGAGACAACCATACCATCAAAGCTTTTAGAAGGCGAGCACAATTTAAAGTGTGAGTTTAGATAATAATAGATGAAATGAGCAATATGAACAACACAGAAAAGTTCAGAAACAAGCCCATGCACGTGTACTGATCTGTTCCAGCAAAAAGTGGCCTTTAAATCACAGGCAAAGGAACAGTCTAATGGAATAAATGACAACAACTATCTGTTTAAAAAAATTATATATTTCTCCTTACTATTCACAAATAAAATCCAGATGGATTAAAGACTTAAACATAGAAATAAATCTAAAATTCTGTCTAGTCTTGGGAAAAGATGTTCCTAACCTTGAGAAAAAGAAAGGCCTTCTTAAATAAAACATGAAACATAAAAGCAATAAAATGGTGAAATATTTGACAGCATCAAAATATAAAATATCTATTCACCAAAAATGCTATAAGCAAAATTAAAATACACATAACTGAAGAGAAAAAAAAGTATTTATGATAACAATGAGTCATTACCCAGAATAGATAATAAAAACATAAAATCCATCAGACAAAGACAACACAATAGAAAAATGACAAAAGAATGTGAACAGACAACCTTAGAGAAAATACAAATAGCCAATAAACACAAGATGTGCAAGCTCCCTAGTTATCAGGAAACAAAAATACATCCATTCATTTGGAAAATTTTGATTTTTTTTAAGTGTTGTAAAAATTGATACAATTCGGCTAGCCATGTGGCAATATCTGTTAAAATTCAAAATTCAATTCCACTTCGAAATACCCACCTAAACAAAAGACACAAGTGACTGCAGAAGTGGGCTTAGGGTCCCTCCCACCTAAGGGCAAGGAAAACCAGCTTGCATACGCTCTGCTCACCATAAAAGGAAGAACTGGGGACAAAGTTGGTCTGAGCAGTGTGGTGTGGTTAAACAAACTAATCACATCCAAACCAGACCCTCGACATGTGTTGTTAGTCCCTGAAAAGTCAGCACTGTCAGTTTTAGTGGGTGAGTGGGAAGAGGGAACAAAGTTATCTGAATTATATACTTAATTTCTATCATAGCCTAAACAATATTAGGAGAGGAGGGCCCTGGGAGAGAGCAGCACATTATACGAAAATAATTCCTCCACACAGCCTCCCTTGGAAGAAGCACTGTCAACCAGTGTCTCGTGATCATCCCGTGATTTTTATGAATATTTTTAGATTTCCATTACACTGAGATTAATCTGGTATTTTCTTTGACAAAAATATTCAACCAGCTTCTAAAGAATTGTGCAATATAGTTGAAAACCAAATTATTCTTAACCATAAAAAATAAATTTATATGGCTCTGCTTACACCTAAAAGCTCCCATGATAGCCTTGTTCAAGCGAACTTAAAAAAAAAAAAAAAACAGTTAAAATATTGACTCAAACAGTTAAAATATTGACAATTACTTCCCTGTTTTAAAAAAGCTTTTGTTTTTTTTAAAAATAGTGATCTGATAAAGTCAACCGCTGACGGTTCTCATGTGGGTTACCCTGACATACAGATCATCCTAGAGGCAGGTAGTTTACTGGTACCATAGCAGACTCCCTGCCTATTTCCATTATTTGTCACACTTTCCCCTCTCATTTTATAACAGAAAATACTAAACAGTCACAAGAAAAGAACACCTTATCTCCAGGCCTCCAGGTCAGCAACACTTACCTTAATGGTTAGCGTGAGTGTATACCATGTTTTTGCTGTAACTTTGGCACGACCTACAGCATATATAAACCACCCAGCTGTAACACAGAAAGATTATACTGACATATTTTTTAAATCTCAATTACAGAATCATAACTCAATGAGATTTCTCAGGTAGCATTTGTACATAGCAAAGGCAGTCTTAATAAAGAACTATGATCCATTATTTCTGATCTACAGCTGATTTAAGCTAAAATATCTTTCATTTAGCCATGCACTTAATAGCATATATTGAGATCCTACTCTGAGCCATGTATTATATGTAAGCTCACAACAGAAGCAGCAAAATAAACTTAAAAACCAGTGACAATGTAATGTGTTAGCATTGATAGTTCAAGTATACATTTGTACATGACTGGAATGAATGAAAGACCAGAGGGCTTAGTCAAAGACAACCATAAGATTCCCAGTCAGTGTCACTGGTTACAGGGTAATCACAATAACTTAGAATTAGAGGGAGAAAATAAAAAGTTAATTTGTGGATGTTTGCATTCGAATGCCTGAGAAAAACCAGGATAAGATGTCAACTAGGCAGTTTACAACCCAGAACATGGCGACTGAAGAAACAGATTTAAATTCCTAGTTCCAATTCTGCCACTAACTTGCTTTGAGACATTGGGCAAACCAATTACCTTCTCTGGCTGTCTGTTTTGGGCTGGAATATCAGTGCGGTCCCTTCCATACTGGCCATGCTATGATGATGCAATTCCTGTTCTAATTTCCTTACTACCCACTCCTTCTTTAATTTTTACTTTGCAAAGCCAAGGCAAAGGACAGAAAACCATAAAAGGAAATTTTTATTAATGCAGGAAGAAAGTCAAGAGACTCAAAATCAAGAAAAGTCCCCACCAATCTTCAGGTCTAGTTCCAACAAGTGGTCTATAGCAAAACCAAAGTGAACTGGACACAGTTCCACTTGAACAAAACTGATGTACCTATTTTGATATTCTCAATAAAACACTGTTTTACCTAATACAAGGGCTGGTAAGAGTAATAAGAAAGTGAAGCCTGGAAATAAGATGTCTCCATGTTAAGCAGATCAGTCCCTTCCACTATATTTCCATGAGCACCATAGCAACGTTCTTTCCATCTTGCTTTATTTATGGTGCTTTCTGAGTATTCTGTTCCTACCAGCACCCCCCACCCTAGTGAGATTTTGCTGCAGTCTACACAAATCCTACCCTCACAGTCTAGCTCACCTGTACAATAATACCCTAAAGAGCTTTGTACAATTATCATCTGCTTTACAGTGTAGTCCATCTCTGTACAAATTAACTAACTCTCCATAATTTTGAAGTTTTTGGTGTTTGCTCACATGTGTTGAAACTCTTCCCAACTAGTTGTCCGTGCACCTTGGGCTGACCCTTTCATCATTCCCACAAAGAACAAGCAGGTGCTCAGAGTAACGGATGCTATGCAAAGTCAGTCTTATTCTATTTGAAAATGCCACTTACCTAGATCACCTGTAACTCTGTAGGATCCATTTGCAAAAATCCAGAAGAAAATTCCCCTGGCACTTCTAATCAAAATACCACCTTTATTTACTCTCCCTGCAATGAAAACACCTCCTGTCTCAGGGGTCTCGATGTAAACATCACACTTGATAGTCAGATTGGTCCTGCAGAATTAAACAGCTGATTAGACTCTTAAGCTACACTGTTCCTAATGTAGCACAAATATGTCATTCTGCAGGATGTTTCCAAACTTCTAACTGAGGCAAGAAAATGATTTGCTAAGTCTGAGCTTGTAGCAGGGATGGACTTCTGGAATCTTCACTGATGACAGTTTTAAGCTTTACATGACTTAAGTCATTCCATTGCCTTTTTAAATGGGTTACTAGACAATGATAATTATTTGCTTTTAAGTTTCTTAAGAAAATATTTACTTCCTCTCTATAGTAAAACAACTTCTCCTTAAGAATAGAATATTGAAAAAAGCCACTTTTTTCTATGAACACGTAAAAGGCAGAAATTTCCAGACAATCCTGAAGAAAATGGTTTATTCAAATTTCTGTCAACAAAGGGAAGCAACGAAGACAATGTAGAACACAAGCCACTTCAGGGCCAATTTTTACATTTAAATCTGACAAGACTAAAAAAAGCCTGAAAGTATTTCTCTGCAGAGTCATCCCTAGGCTGACTTTGTGGCAGGACTTCTCAAATGGGCAGCACTGAAATCACTGGAGTGCTTGTTAAACTCAGTCCCACAGTGTCTGACTCAGCAGGTCCAGACAGCCCTGGAATGTGCGTTTCTTACAAGTTCCCTTGCGATGCTGAGGCTGCTGGTTTAGGGATGCCGCTTGGAGAACCATTTCTCCCCAGAGCATCTCTGTCTATACAGAGGCAGTCCCAGTTCAGGGCCCGTGATCCACAGGGGTAAACAAAGGAGAGAAGAAACTCCGCCAGCCAGGGTCTGCCAGAGCTTTTACAAGGAGCTGTCCTCCAGGTTCCTTCTAAAATGCTACCAGGCACAACACTTACCTTCTGGGATGACACAACCACCCCAAACCAGCATGATTTCAGAAAAAGATTCACTTCCTACTCAATATCTAACTGCAAGTGAAAAGGAGAAAGAGGGCCTGCACACAGCCTTAATAAGGCAAGCAATTCATCTAATGTAAGATGAAGAAGACCAAGAAAACTATTTTGGACAGGGATGGAATAGAATTTAGAATTATGTTGCTTTCACATTTCTTAGAATTTCTTATCCATGAAATTTGCACAGTTAAGTTTTACTACATGAAGGAAAATATAAAAAAGAACAACAGGGGCACAACGTGGACGATCTTCGTTTAATTGTCTAATCTGAGCCAGGTTACTTTACAGGAAGACCAATTGCTGCATAGCTCTCTCATATGCACATCCTCTGACATCAGGAGGGGATTTATCACCAGCAGAAAAGTACTAAGGATCAGCGCTGGCTGTTATTACATCCCTGGCCCCTCTCCCGTTCATCAGAAGTCATAAAGTGCTACAGTTACTGTCAGTACCTAAAATTATTCTACCTAAAGTTGGAATGAGAGAAGATCATATTTTTTCCTTTTTTATACATCTCATTCCAGAATAAGTGATCCTTACATCAGAACTTGTCAGGAAATTTTGTGGCTAGTGAATGAAATAAAATAAAAGTGTGGTTTATTCTTTCACAGCCACAATCTCTCAATCATTCTGAGAGAATAAAAACCAGTCAATATATCAAGCCAATTTTATCAAAGGGAGAGTTCAGGTCTGTGCAAAGAAAGGTAATTTTGTGACTGGCTTTAGATTCCAAAGCTCAAGAACAAGATAAAAAGTCAAGTAGCTAGCTTAAGTAAAGTCTACCTGGAAAGTCAAATTACCGTGCTGATACTTAACTAAATCTAAGTATGAAGAGGACGTCTACTCAAACACAACTCTAAGAACTGCTGGCACAGTGCACCCCTGAGAGCTGATTAACTAGAATAGCACTGCAGGCAAACAAAAGGAATCTCCTCTCTCTGACCAGCACGAGAAAGACAATGGTTCCATGAGGCTGTGAGCTGTGGTCTGTGTCCCCTCTCCAACTAACAGGTGGAAGAAGATGATTCTAGTGAGGTTGTGAGCTATGGTCCCAATGGCACAGGCTATAGAGCAAGACAGTCCTGGCTTCCAGCCCTGTCCTGCTACTTCTGAGCATAGGCTCTTGAGTAAATCTTACTCCAAAGTCTGTTTCTCTTTCTACAGAGTGGATATGATATCTCTGCCATAAGAGCGTCTAGTAGTACCCAGTTTCATTCCCTCCCTTGCCCACAAGGAGGCACAGCAGTCAGACAACAGCAGAGAACACGGGACCTGTACATATCTGAGCAGAGCTGGCTGCCTCAAATGGAGGATGGAATATTGGGAAATGGCACATAATAGATAGATGAAAAGGACCTTGGAAGTCAGGCATAGAAGTGTAGAGCTGACTTAGAGCAGGGGAAAGGGGGAAAGTCATTGCATGTTCCTGAGCAGTGGAGTACATTATGAACAGGGCTTTAGAAAGATCAGAGTACTTTCTTGACACCCATAACTCTGACAGGCTGGTTCCTCTCCTTCCAGAACAGGTCATCCTTCCCCTCCATCCACATTCTCTTCTTCTCCACCCCTGCAATAGATGCTCATAAAGGTTTAGTATTGCTATTTAAATTGTGTAAAACCTTCACATAGATGAATATTGGGGGAGGGGGCTTAATCTTTGGATGCTACATCTCATCTTTCTGAAGGGGAATCTCAGTTTTCTGGAGTCCTAGTCACCAAAGTCATCCTAACTTAGGCAAGAATTCTTCAGTGCACCTTGATAATTCTCCATGGTGCTGAAGGGTTCCAAAGACTCTGGACAACTGAAGGTGTCTCAAGACGTATGGCAGAGCCTGGGACTAGAATTGGGATTTACCACTGAGAGCAAGGGACTTCAGAAAGAAAAAAGACTTAGACTTCTTGGACATCACACAGACAGTCAATTCCAGGTTCTTTCCAGAATTATTGTCTCTACCTTGTCCAATTTCCAAGCTTCAGATACAGCTGTTTGGTGGGTTGACTTTCTTAGTACTACTTCTCAACCTGGAATGTGTGTGTGTGCTTGTATGTGTGTGTCCACAGTGGATTACACTAGTTTTAAGAAAAGATGGAAAAGAAACACTTAAAATAGAATAAGGCAGCACACTGAAATTCTATAACTAAATTAAAGGGCAAGGTCAAGTTTTGGCTTGGCATTATATTTATGTGAGTAAGAACTACAACTTCTCTCTTTACCAGATACCTAAAAAAGGGGTTAAATTCACCAGGCAATGGAAGCTGACTTGCTTTTTGCTATTGCCATCTACTGTTACTCAGTAAATAGATCTTTGGTATACACTAAGGCTGTAATTCTGCTATCATCCCAGTAGATGGCAACAGCAGATCAACAAATCAACTCTCCAGCAAAACAAAAACTTAAAAGCAACACTTATGTCACAAAGTCTATTTATAAATAAATGTTAAATTATAATTGAGTCTAAAAGTCTTCAATTTTTATATTAAAATCAAATCACTCCTGCAATAATCACTACTTAATGGGGCAAATATGAGGGAACAACACAGAGGCAGCAAAAAAAAGTTTGCAGCTTTGTGGTAACTATGATGCTCACCACTATTACACATCTATTAGGTTCCTGGACAAGGAGGACCCTTGAAAACTCTGCTTCAAAATGCACCTGAAAACATTCCATGGTTTACCACCCAGAGCCACAGTGTGGGCACCAACCTTACATACCAGTTGTAATCTCCTATGACACTGATAGTGCTGGATGCATCGGCAGCCCAGGTGATGGGCCGCTGATTGAGAACCTGGCGCAGTGTGAAGCGATGCTCCCCAGGGTCTTCGATGTTCGTGAAGTACTCAAACACACCAGTCTGGTCAGCAAAGTACGGAGCTTCACTAAAAAATGGGTAATCTGTGCAGGACACAACAGTCTCTGTTAGTACCAAACTCCCACAGAATCTCTCCTCGCTGACGTTGTATGCCATGTTTCAAAACACTTTAGAAGGTTTTCAAATAAATAAAAAATACTTACCACTCGTCAAAGTTTGGGGTTCAGGCCTAATTAAAAGATGATGATTTTTATACCATCACTATTGCATATCAAGGTCATGGGTCTGACATACAGACTTTGAGTAATATTTGATCCATGGATTTGGTGAAGAGGGATCAGCATGAGTTTGAGAGTGAGTCAGACCTAGGTTCAAATGCTAGCTCAGTCTGCCACCCTAGGCAAGTTATTCAGCTGCCCTGCATCTCACGTTTCTTTTGTCTCCTGCCATCCACCCTGAATGCACACGATCTCGTCGAGTGTCTTCATTTCTAGGTGGGCAGGAGGACAGGATAATGAAATGAGAAGATGGTGTGTGCACATGAGCCGGTACCTGGCAAGGGCACGATGGGGGATAGCTTTGTTATTTCTAACATTTGTCAGGCACAGTTCCAAACCACTGGTCACAGTAATGAGAGAAAGACCGTGAAAGAGGTTTACTGAGAGGACCAAAAAAATGGGGTTACCTCGGCCACTGAAGGCAGGCAGCTGGTGTTGGCTCGCACTTTTGGCTCCAGCCCTCCTACAATTTTCCCATGAAAGACACACTCCCAGCTAAATGTCATTTTGTTCCTAAATCCAAGGGCGTTCAAAACTTATGTTTGTGTCTTGAAACTTTGTTTTACAAACCTTGGCCTACTCTCCCTGCCTACTAAACAACTATCTGGCTGCTGCTGTCCTGAATACCCAATCTCCATGACAACACCCACCGCCTCCCCTCCCCCCTTATTTCCCGCGAATGCTCCGTTCCCAGCCTTCTAAGGAAGCCTTCTAAGCATCAGCTTCAAACATTCAGGGCCAGAAGATTCCTCAGTGATTGGCCCATCTTCAATCCTGAGTAGGTGGATCTACCCTTTTTCTCCAATTTACTGTCTAAATACACTTTTCCTAACCTACTCCTTGCGCACTTCTTTGCATCTTTCCCACGACAACAGCACACCAACCTAACACTATACTAAGTAGAGGATTCATGGATTTTTTTCTGCTTCTAAACTGGGCAAGAAACAGTTCAGGGACTTCCCTATCAATCCCTTTTCAGTTTTACTAAAGTGTTGTCCTATAATAATGAAGGCTATAGAAGAGCAATTTTAGTCATGATTCCTTCCAGCTATTTCCTCTTCATGCTTCTCCAAGTGTTCTCACCTCTCTACCTCAGTTGAGAGATGAAAAACCCTTTCAAGTAATTCCAGAGCCTGGCTTAAATTGTGAACTTAAGTTTTTAATTTATTTTATACCTAATAAAGCATTGTTACATTTTAGATCTGAAAATTTAGAATTGCCTCTTAGTCTTCAAGGTCACAGAGTTACTGGTTCTGGTGCTGACGGAAGTTCTTCAGTTTCATTAACTACACAACATCCCAGGGAAATTCCACACCTACTGAAGGCAAGAAGACTCACCTTCACCCACGCAGAACTGAACAACAGAGTGTGAAGACACTGTGTTTTGCAAAATTAATGGATTCCTATAAGAGGCTATTTCAAAGAGTTGTAGGTGAACAAGCCAACAAGCTTCCCTGAGAGTCAATGCTTTCCATATTATCCAAACAAATGAGAGGACTCAGGTACACAGTCCAAAGGGACTTAGACTCCAATCAATTAGCAGATAATTTCCTGAGAAAGGGAGCCAGAACCCTGCAGCAAGGACCAGGAGGGGTGGAAGGAGTGTCCATCTTTGCTAGAACAAGCACCTCTGCAGCCAATAGGAGGTTCAAGTGACGGTGACACTCCTGCAATGTCAGTTACCTCCCTATTACTCTCTTATAGCTACAGATTACAGAACTAACTGACCCTGTCCATGAATGCCATAATCCTATATAGTCCACATACTTGCCAGTCAACAACTGTCTGTTTACTGAATGACTTAAGAATAAAGCTAGAATAACTCCTAATTTTTTTTTCCAAATGGTTTCCTAAATTCCTATAACCAAAAATTATCCTGACTACTTTAGATCTTTCTAGAACTCTCAGACACAATGAGACCTTCCCATAAGCACTCAGTGCAGCAGCACCATGGGAAGTCAGAGATGAACGTGCCTCAACCTCCACACAAAAGGAAGATGTCAGCAATGGCAAATGAGCACTAGCAAAGTTACAGAGCTTACATTTCACCAAAAACAAGTCAGAATGAAAACTTTTATTCTGACTGACCTCTACATTTTCCTGGCACTGAAAATCACAAGGTCCTCAAATTGAGACTCACCTTGAAGTAATTAAAAAATCAGGGTCTCCTGTCACCATGTAGATTCAAGAGCTAAGTGAACGTGCTTATTACAGACACTTTGTCATGTACCCAGCTGACAGGAAGACACTGACCCACTACCAATAAAGATGGAGACCAAGGTAGGTTTTCATGAAAAGTACATACCAATGTTGAAATCATCCTTGTAGGAACTTGGGAAGGACTGGGACTGTGGAGGAGGCGGGTGGCTGCCTCGGAGGCCTGTGGTAAGAGTGGTGAGTGTGAATAGCTCATCCTCCTGCAGTTTTAGTGTGAAGCTACCTCTGCTGTCCAGGAGCTGAAAAGCAAGACAGGACCGTATTCAGGAGCCAGGTACCACAGTTCACTTCTTTAGGGCAAAATCACTTAAAAAAAAAAACTTAAAGTAATGCCCAACTCATTTCTGTCAGGACTTCCTAAACACTTGCAAAAGCCTCACCAATACCATGGTCCTCAGAATCATGTTTCTTAAGGATATTAGAAGATGTTATGAAACTACACTTCACAGGAAGGATCTTTAAAGAATTTAACTTCATGGAAGGAAGAAGGGCCAGGTGATCCCAAAGCCTATCTCTCTTAGCCTTTCCTTGACGCTGTAAGTTCAGCTTGTGTACATTCAATGTGTACAGCTAAAAGACCTGCTTGCTTCTCTCTTAGAACTTGACTCGAGTAGAAACACTGTTGGCTCAAGTCTTGCTCATTATATGTTCAATATACATTTCAACTAGCAAGGCAGGCTTCTGTCACACTATGATCCCAGCAACTTAATCTCTTTAAGCCACAATTTCCTCATCTACAAAATGAGGAAAAAAATACATATCTCATAGTGCTATCGTGAGGATTAAACCAGATAATGTTTTTAAAGTGCTTAGCTCAGTGTATGAAGCACTCCCATATCATAGTTGCTCAATGCTAACTGAGGAGCTTGGAATCTCTTGCATAATTAATGGAGACATTAAACGTATGCCTATTTTATGAAACGTTGGGTTTTTTTTCTACTTTGAATTAAAGGAGTTATGATTTAATAGTAAATTGCTTTAACAGTAAATTGATTGTCAGGTGTATAAAATATCTGATGCTATATTCAGGCTCAGGAATAACCTGAAATGATATTATTTTTCCGATGGGGAATATCAACTTCATCATGCTATTCCTAGTAACTTGTTATACAAAAAGCAAAAACTGTTCTTTTTTAGAACTTAATATATAACAGGGGTTCTATCATTAATAGTGACAAGCTGATTATCGGAGCATTAATAACAACCAGACAAACTAACAGATTTGTGTCAGTTAGGTGAAGAAATATATTTGCTTGGGCCAATTCATTCTTTGAACCCTTTCCTGAGAAATCACTATAGGCATAGCACTGCAGTGGGTGCCAGGTATGTAAAGGATCCCAGTTTTCAAGGTGTACAATGTAGCAGGAAAAGAGTTTAACTGGTGAGCACATGGATGTAAGCAAGTATGAGCTAAGACTGGTGGAAAAGCTTCAGCGGAAAGGATGCTTGAACTGAGTCTCAGGAGATGACAAAGATATGAGAAGAAGTTGTTCTAAGAGGAGGAAAAATATGTGCCAAGTCACAACGTAAATGAACAGGCATGCCACACTTTGAAACGTAAGAAGTGCTGTTTGTGAAGAGGCCCATTTAATGGGATACGCACCTCAGAAGGAAGGCAGTCTTCCACCTCATGAGGGGGTGATATGGGTCATGTACTGTGCTAAGCTACATGAACTTTCAGGAAAGAGTCGCTGAGGCACTCTGAGCACACTGCTGACAAAAATCAGACCTGTCTCTTAGACTCATCATTCAGTAGCAGTGTGGCAATGGCCTGAGACTCAGGCTAGAGGCTGGACAACACAAGGTGATGTCCAATATCCAGGAGAGACACAATAAAGAAGTGAAACAAGCAGTAGCAGCGGGAATGGAGAACAAAGAATAGGTAAGAGAAACATGTGGATGGAATTGTCTACACTCAACTACAGGCAGGATAGAGAGGCTGAGTGGGAAAACACAGAGTCTCAAACGAAAGTCAAACTTGTGGCCAAGGCAGTCACGTGATGGTTGCACCATCCAACCAAAACACAGGCTAAATATTTAAGGGCAAAGCACACCTATAAACACACAAACTTCTGTGCTGCCTTGAAGATAATTTCTACCTAAAGGAAAAAGAAAAAGATTTGCAAACAACTTTATCTCCACTATGATTCAGCCATAAAATCAATAATAAATTAAAAATTCTCAATTCATTAATCAAATTTCTGTTCCTTTTCACTGTTTTATTGTTACAATACCCCAAATATAGGAATTTATTTTAAAACTACCCATAGGGAATCCAGTTGCTTAAAAAGAATTCGTTCAGATGATTTTCCAAGTTTGGTATACCACACCTGCAGCTCCGGTATTTTACTCTGGAAAGAAAAGACAACAGAGCATGGCTGAGGGATTCATCATATCCTCCGTGAGAATTTACAAGAACAGTAGCAACAAGAATGAGCCATTGACAATTTGCATGCTATATCTATTCGCCAAAAGAATCACCTCAATGTTTAAATAGTAACACTTTTGAAAATAGGATAACATTGTTCAAGCAAATACTTTATTTTCAATAAATGCTAAAGAATTTTGGCAAATGTTTAAACAGACCTTAGTGTTTTTGCTTCAAAAATAATCACTATTATACCAGTGGAAGAACCTTTTTAAGAATTCTCTGGTATTAAAAATAATTATTATGCCATTAATAATCAGAAAGGGTACTGCATTTTCTCAATTCAAATCTAACAGTTGATGAAAACAACAAGAATCTGGTGTATTTTTTTTAATTTTTCAATATAAAGATAAATGTCTAAAAGTTTTCTTCCACCATCAAGAACAACTTTCTTGCAAGAGGCTTTTCTAAGTGCTCCTTGAGCCACAGAGAGCTTTACCTCCTATTGGTTCTGCCCTCTTTAATTAAGGCCAATCAGGAGATAGAAGACATGAGGGCCTTTGTCCATTCATATACAAACTGATAATAGTTTGTAATATTCTTCACTTCACTTAAGAACTGCTGCCTGTGATAGAATACATAAATTTTTAAATCAAAACCAAAATAATAGTCACACATATTACTTACAAAAGATCCCTTAAGAACAAAGGTAGCAAACTGTTGTGACACATTGAAATAAGGAAGAAATGGCCGTATACATGTAGAATGTTTATGACTCTGAAAAAAAAATCACATAAGTTATCTAAATGACTATCATAAGGGGAAAAAGTTAAACAGTTAATGCCCCAAGATAAACAGAAATGGCATGCATTTGGTAACAAGTATGAGTGTATTTGAAAATTAAAAACTTTTAAAATAATATAACCTTTATTAAATGTGTATTGCATGTCCCTAGTCAAAGCAAAGCTCAATGATATTTGAATCACAATTTTAATTCATAGCTAAACTTCAGAGACATTTATGGCACACACAGATTAATTATTGTTATAACTGTTTTCAAATAAAATACATCAAACAAAAAGCAAAAGCTTGGATGTTTTCACCGAAAAGGCATCTCATCTAAATATAACTTTCAAATACACACTAAGGTCAGCTAAATACATAAAACAACAGTTCTCACACTGCCATCATTTTTTCGCTAAATAGTCACTATGATGACTGAGATCAAAAGAGAAGAGGTAAGAGACATAATTCTTGCATTGAGGGATCAACGCTCACAAAGCACTTATAGTACAAGGTTCTGTCCCAGGCTTTGTAGACAATAAAATATTACAATGTTACAGTCTCAGTAATTGACAGTATAACTAAACAGAAAATCAGCGAGGATATAGGACATCTGAACAACACTACCAAGTCACTTGCCATGATTGGCATCTATAGATCACTCCAACTAGCAACAGCAGAATACACATTCTTTTTAAGAGTACATGGAACACAGACCAAAGTTTACCATATTTTTATCTATAAAACAAGTCCTTATAACCTTAGAAAGATTCAAGACATACAAAGTATGTTTTGTTTTGGCTTGCTTTGGTTTAGTTTTTTGTTGTTGTTATCCACAACAGAATAAATCAGACATGAATAACAAAAAAACTTTCTGGAAAATTCCAAAATATTTAAAAACTAAATACTAAATTTTTAAATAACCCATAGATCAAAGGAAAATAAAAAAGGAAAACTGGAAAGAATTTTGAGCTGTATGAAAATGAAAACACAACATATCAGAATTTGTGGTAAGCCACTGAAGCAGTACTTATGAAATTTATAGCTAAATATCTAGATTAGAAATGAAGAAAGAGGCCTTTGCTTGGCCACCATTTGCTTTTGTTAAACTGGTCTGGTCATGTTTCCCTAAGCTTTGGCCCCCTCCTCTACCTTGGGAAGGTGAATCTCCTCTCTCTCTCTAATCTACTTTCTAAATAAACTGTGCTTTCCAATCTAACAACAAAACAAAAAAAAATAAGAAGAAAAAATCTGAGATTTCAGCTTATACCTTAAGATACCAGAAAGAGAAGAGGAAATTAAAACCAAAATAAGCAGAAGAAACAAAATCATTAAGATCAAAGAACCAATTAAACAAAAATAAAAAAGAAGTAATCAAGAAAACTAAAAGCTAATTCTTTAAGAAGACCAATAAAATTGAAAAATTTTTAGTCAAACTAATCAGGAAATCAGGATAAAAAGGCAGAAACACAAATTTCCATTATCAGCAATAAGAAAGGTAGCATCATTATAGATTTCAGAGCTTAACCCAAGGGGAAAGGCAGGGCATGAAATAGTTCCAAAACTCTCCCTTAAAGAAATTAATTGTATTTGACATACAGATGGGGAAAATCAAGACTAATGTCCTAAACAATAATGAAGGTTTTTGGTGGAAAGCAAATAAAAAGAGACTGGTGGTCTCATTTTAGGCATAAGCCTAAATAGTATGCCATCAAAAACCAAAAAAGAGACAGTTGAAAAGAACCTTTCTGTGGTCAGAACAAAATTAAAACACTAACCTCAAACCACTCCTGAAAATGAGTTGGGATTTAATTGGATCAGTCTGTGCAGAAATTTAAGTCCAGGTGCATTGTGGAAAACAATACAGAATTCTTCCAAAAGTTAGTGGAACTTACAGAGAGGTGTGATCAAAAAATTAGGTAGAGTCCTGGGAAAACCACTGTCATCCCAGGATTACTGTGCATATGCCCAAAGCCATACTCTCTAAGGAGCAGCATGTGAGACTTCTCAGTGTGTGGAGGTGAGGAAAATAGACATCACTAAAATACTCTAGCAAATCATTAAACAAATAAACACACAAAAATAGCAAGCCCATGAGTAAGAAGACCAGTGCTCAGAGTTGCTAACACATATATTAAAAGACAGTTTTCAACAACACAACAAAAAACGACACACTCAAAGAAAAAGTGACATACACACAGGGAAAAAAAAGTAGGCAAGAGAAACTACTTGCTGAAAGCAAGCAGATGTCAGACTTTACAAATTAACCAATATAAATATATTTTAAAAACTAAAGGAAAACTAAAGGAAGAGTTAATCTCATCAATAGATGATATCAATAAAGGGACAGGAAATCTAAAAAGAACCAAATGCAAATTATGGGACTGAAAAATCCAATAGGTAAAAATAAAAATTCACTACAGGGATTAACAGTAGACCTAAGCTGGCAAAATAGAGAAGTTAAAGACAGATTGATACGGACTATGCAATCTGAAGAATAAAGAAAATTAAAAATAACAAAACTTCAGAAAAATGAGGAACACCATTAAGTACACCATCATATGTGCAATGGCACAATAGAAAGTAGAGAGAGAAAGAAGCAGAAAAAATTAAAGAAAATTCCCCAAATTTGATTTAAAAAACATTAATACACATATCCAAGAAGCTCAACAAACTCCAAATATAAATGTGACAAGATCTACACAAAGACACATCATAGTTAAAATGCTGAAAGTCAAAGGGGGAAAAAAAGCAATCTTGAAAGATGCCAAAAGAAAAATGTCTTATCACTTATAAGGAAACCACAAGAAGATTAACAGTTGATTTATCATTCCCCCCAAAATGAAGAATATCACAAAGAGCTCAAGGAAAAATAAAAGCTATAAAACCAAGAATCCTATATCCATCAAAGCTATCCTTCAAAAAAATGAAGACAAAATAAAGATACTGTCATATAAACAAAAACTGGGAGAATCTGTTGATAGCAAAAGCAGTTTTCACTAAATACTAAAATAAGTACTTGAGGCTGAAAGCAAGTGACCCTAGACAGTAATTCAAATTCATAAACAAAAAGCATTGGGAAAGAGAATTGTGTGAATATAAAAGACAGTATTAAAATACATATTTCTCCTTATAACAGATTTTAAAAGCAATTTTTAAAATAATGTGTATACAATTGTATTGTTAGGCTTACAATATACAAAAATGTATAACTGCCAATAACAGCACCAAGGATATTGTGAAAGAAAACTTGCATTTGGCATAAGAAAATGATATCGGATGATAACTCAAATCCACAGAAACACATGAAAAGGACAAAAAAAGATAAGTAAAAAGATTCCAATTATAAGCACTAAAAATATATATCTTCTCTCAGCTTTTAAAAAATATATCAATTTATATATGTAAAGTAATAATTACAGCAATGTCCACATAGAACCATGATATGAACAATAACAGAATTTTAAAAGGTAAAAGGGAATAGAAAATACAGGAATCGGCCGGGCTCGCTGGCTCAGCCTGTAATCCCGCGCCTTTGGGAGGCTGAGATGAGTGGATTGCCTGAGCCTGCGGGTTCGAGACCCAACTGGGCAGCGAGACCTCATCTCCACAATAAATCAAAAAATCAGCCAGGTGTGGTAGCGCATGCCTGTAATTCCGGCTACTTGAAAGGCTGAGGCGGAAGGATCGCCGGAGCCCAGCAGGTCGAGGCTGCAGTGGCCGGGAGCGGCCACTGCACTCCAGTCTGGGCGACCGAGTGAGACTCCAACTCAAAAAAAAAAAAAGAAAATACGGGAATCAGCCTCTATACCTTAATGGAATTCAGTCAGTTTAAATCTGAAGTGAGTGAGTCATAAGTTAAGAGATATATAGTAAGCCCTAAATCAACCACTAAAAAATAGCTCGCAAAAATATAGTAATGAATTAATATTATTAAAATGGCCATAGTATCCAAAGCAATTTACAGGTTTAATGCAAATTCTATCAAAATACCAATGACATTCTTCACAGAAATAGAAAAAACAGGCATAAAATTCATATGGAACCACAAGGGATCCCAAATTGCCTGGACAATACTGAGCAAAAAGAAGAAAGCTAGAGATATCACATTACTTGACTTCAAAATATACAAGGTTACAGTAACCAAAACACCATGATATTGGCATAAAAGAGGCACACAGACCAATGGAACAGATTAGAATGTCCAGAAGTAAATTCATACACCTACAGCCAACTGATTTTCTACAAAGATAACAAGAACACACACTAAAAAAAGACAATTTCTTCAATAAATGATGTTGGGAGAAGGGGATAGCCACATGCAAACGAATGAGAGTAGACCACTACTTTTCACCATATATAAAAATCAACTCAAATGCATTAAATACTTAAATACAAAACATGAAACTATGAAACTACTAGAAGAAAACAGGGTAAATTATTTGTGACAGTGGGTTAGGCAAAGTTTTTTTAATAATGCTTCAAAGCATAGACAACAAAAACAAGAATGAAGGGATTACATCAAATGGAAAGCTCTTGCACAGCAAAGGAAACAATTAACCGAGTAAAGATTCAACCTACAGAATGGGAGAAAATATTTGCAAACTATACATGTGACAAGATGCTAATATACAGAATATATAAGGAACTTAAACAACGACTAAAAAAAAAACCCCAATGTAAAAATGGGCCAAAGACTTTTTTTTAAGACATTTTTCAAAAGAAGACATATATTTGGCCAATAGGTACATGAAAAAAATGTTCAACATCCTAATCATCAGGGAAATGCAAATCAAAACCACAGCAAGATACTACCTCACTCCAATTAGAAAGATTATTATCAAAAAGACAAAATAAGTTGGAAAGGATGTGAAGAAAAAGGAATACTTACATACTATTGGTGGGACTATAAATTATTACAGTCATTATGAAAATCAGTGTAGAGGGGACAGGACAAGATGGTGACTGAACAAGTCAGACTGTGTCCATTAAGACTCTCTGCGTGAGTAAGCATGTGCTGGTGGGAGAGTGAAAGTCAGTCTGAGGGGAGACTCAGGTTCATGAATCCGGGCCCCCTCTGAAGATGACTGCAAGCCTCTACCACCATGAGATTCGAGTCATGGGTACTCCTGAGAAGAGTCTGCCGAATCCAGTTGCTTCTCATCACCTGGCACCTGGCCAACATCATCACCTGTTACAGCAAATCAGCTGGAGCCCTGGATCCGATCAGTGGAGAGAGAAGATGGGGGAGAGCCAGAGAAGAGCCCCATGCCCAGTGAAGAAACGCCAACCTCAGCCATTTTCTCTGTCCTAGGACCAGGCAGAAACCTGCATTGCCCTGAAGAGCTCTACCCAGCTCCGCCCAGCCTCCAACTTGGGATTTAACATAATTTCATGGGAGAGACAGAAGCCCCTCCCCATGCTGGATCAGATACAGACAGGTCAGATCTGAGTGGCAGACTTCACAGGCAGCAAGCCAGGTGAGTCCGGATCTGATCCATCCTCCTTCCACAGTACGCCTAGGGCATCTGACCCAAGCTGTGAGCAACCCTATCAACCTGCACTGAGAGCTAGAGATCAGAGCTGAAAGGATGTTGGACTTACAGGAATGACCTCTGAGTGAGTTTGGTTCATTGTTTTTAATTTTTATTTATTGTTCGTTTTGCTAATTTCTGTTTGTTTTTTAGTTTTTTTTTCTATTGTTCTTTCTGTTTTTGATAATGTTTTCATACTTGTTTTGTTTCTGTTACTTTACTGATTTTTTTTCATTACACTTCCTGTTTGTGTATGGGAAGAGTACATCAATAGGAAGGTTTTTATTGGTTTGTGTGTTTGTATGATTGTCTGTACGTTTTAGTTTTTTAAAATCTTTTCTTTGTGCCTCATTTCATTTGTTAGTCGGTACATCTGTCTGTTTTCCCTCATACTCTTCTCTCTCTCCACTTCCCTCTTGCCCTCATGACAGGAATAAACTCTCACATTTCAATAATTAGCATGAATGTGAATGAACTAAATGCACCACTGAAAAGACATAAAATGGAAAATGGAAAAAATATCATGAAGCAACAATATATTGTCTCCAAGAGCCTCATCTTACCAGAAAGGACACTCATGTACTCAAAGAGGATGAGAAGCAAAATTTCAGGCAAATGAAACACAAAAGAAAGCAGGAATTGCGATCTTAGTATCAGACAAAATACCCTTTAAGCTATCAAAAATTAAAAAGGATACAGAAGGTCACTACAAAATGATAAAAAGTTCAATCCAACAACAAGAAATATCCATCCTAAACATACATGCACCCAACATAGGAGCACCAACTTTCATAAAGCAGCTTCCAGGCAAACTTAAAAAAGATATTGACTCTAACATTATCATAGCTGGGGGCTTTAATAACCCACCCACAACCCTAGACAGATCATCAAGACAAAAAATATGCAAGGAGATCCGGAACCTTAATGTGACTCATCCAAATGTACTTAACTGATACCTACAGAATACTCCACCGAATGACCACAGAATATACATTCTACTCATCACCACATGGAACATACTCTAAGATCAATCACATCCTTAGCCATAAATCAAGCATTTAAAAACTTCATAAGATTGAAATTTTGCCATGCGCCTTCTCAGACCACAGTGGAATAAAAATAAATATCAACACCAACAAAGTTTCCCCAAAACCCACAAAGACATAGACAGTAAACAGCATGATACTAAGCAACTCCTGGGTCAACATGGAAATAAAAACAGAGATTAAAAGATAACTGGAAACAAATGAAAATGAAGAAACATCTTACCGAATTTCTGGGATGCTATGAAAGCAGTAGTAAGAGGGGAATTCATATCTTTACAAACGCACATGAAGAAAATGGAAAGATCACAAGTTAACAGCCTAACAAGTCACCTAAGGAAGCTGGAAAAGAGAGATCACCAAAACCCTAACATCAGCAGAAGAATCCAGATCACCAAAGTAAAAGCCCAAATTCAGGACACAGAAGACAAAAAGATAATACAAAAAAATCAATGAAACAAAAAGCTGGTTATTTGAAAAGATAAACAAGATGGGCTCGGTGGCTCAGCCTGTAATCCTGCGCTTTGGGAGGCTGAGGTGAGTGGATTGCCTGAGCCCACGGGTTTGAGACCCGCCTGGGCAACTTGGCATGACCTCATCTCTACAATAAATCAAAAAATCAGCCGAATGTGGTAGCGCATACCTGTAATTCCAGATACTCAGAAGGCTGAGGCAGAAGGATCGCCGGAGCCCAGCAGGTCGAGGCTGCAGTGGCCGGGAGTGGCCACTGCACTCCAGTCTGGGCGACGGAGTGAGACTCCAACTCAAAAAAAGAAAGGATAAACAAGATTGATGGTTCCCTAGCTAGACTGACCAACAAAAAGAGAGAAAAAGCCCAAATATACACAATCAGAAACACAAAAGATGAAGTCACAACTGACCCTGCAAAAATACAAAAGATTAGCAGAGACTACTATACAGGGAATCAAACTGGAAAACCTAAAGGAAATGGAGGACTTCCTGATATCACACAATCTCCGCAGGTTGAAACAAGAAGAAATCGATACCCTAAATAGTCAATAATAATTCAGGAAATTGACTATGTCATAAGAAAATTACCTACAATAAAAAAGCCCTGGATCAGACAGCATTCCAGCAGAATTCTACAAAACATACAAGGAGGAACTGATACTAATCCTATTGAAAGTTTACCAGGCGATTGAGAAAGATGGAACTCTCCCCAAATTATTTTATGAAGCTAAAATCACATTAATACCCAAGTCAGGTAAAGATCCAACAAAGAAAGAGAACTAAAAGTCAATATCCTTGATGAACATAGATGCTAAAATTCTCAACAACATCCTAGCAAACTGGATCCAACAACACATATCAAAAATCATCCACCACATCCAAATAGGGTTCATCCCTGGGATGCAAAGCGGGTTCAACATTTGTAAGACCATAAAAGTAATTAAATACATCAACAGATGTAAAAACAAAAACCACATGATTCTATCATTAGATACTGAAAAAGTTTTTGATAAAATCAAGCACCCCTACTTTATAAAAACCCTCAAACATCTAGGCATAGATGGAACATACCTCAAAATAGTAAGAGTCATCTACAAGAAGCCCACAGCCAGCATACTGCTAAACAGACAGTAATTGGAACCATTTCCCCTGAAAACTAGAACAACAAAAGGATGCCCACTCTCATCCCTCCTGTTCAACAAAGTTTGGGAAGTCTTAGCCAAGCAATCAGACAAGAGAAGGCAAATCAGGGATATCCAAATAGGAAAAGAAGAAATCAAGTTATCCCTTTTTACAGACAACATGAGTCTATACCTCAAAAACCCAAGAGAATCTGTCAAAAACCACCTTACACTGATAAAGGACTTTGGCAAAGTCTCAGGGTATAAAATAAATGTACAAAAGACAATTATATTTCTATACACAAAAAACAAACAGAGACCCAAATAAAAAGCACAATCCCATTCACAATAGTCACATAAAAAAATGAAATACCTTGGCATCTTTCTAACCAGAGACATGATAGACCTTTACAATGAAAACTACAAAACACTGCTCAAAGAAATCAAAGATGACACAAACAAGTGGGAAAATATTCCATGCTCATGGATTGGAAGGATCAAAAAAGGATTTTTTGTCTTGATGATTGCTAAAATGTCCATTCTACCTAAGGCAATCTACAGATATAACTCAATATCCATCAAATTACCAGCAACATTCTTCTCAGACCTAGAAACAACAATACAGAAATTCATATGGAAACATAAACAACCACAAATAGTCAAAACAATCCTCAAAAAAAAAAAAAAAAAAAAAGCAGGAGGTATCACACTCCCAGACTTTAAACTTTATTATAAAGCTACAACTAATCAAAACAACCTGGTATTGTTACAAGAACAGGCATATAGACCAATGGAATAGAATTGAGATTCCAGAAGAAAAACCTCAATTTCTCAACCAACTCATCTTTGACAAAGCCTCTACCACCAACCACTGGGGAGAGGAGAACCTATTCAGTAAATGGTGCTGGGAAATCTGGCTGACCACATGCAGAAGATTGAAACAGGATCCCTACCCATCTCCATACACAAAATACCAACTCTAAATTGTTCAGAGACCTAAACATAAAACCTCAAACGATTAGAACCTTAGAAAATGCAGGAGACGCCGTTATGGAAATTGGAACTGGCAACCAATTCCTAGTCAAAACCCAAGTGCCCATGCCATAAGAGATAAGATAAACAAGTAAGACCTCATCAAACTGACAACCTTCTGCAAAGTCAAAGAAACCATCAAGAGAGCAGAGAGACAGCCCACACACTGGGAAAAATTAGTTGCCAACTGTATGTCTGACAAAGACCTAACATCTAGAATCTACAAAGAACTCAAACTTGCTGAAAAGAAGAAAACAAACAGCCCCATTACAAAGTGGGCAAAAGATATGAATAGTCCATTCTCAAAAGAAGACGTACGAGCAGCCAACAAATACATGAAAAAATGTTCAGCCTCACTAGTCATCAAAGAAATGCAAATTAAAGCTACACTGAGCTACCACCTAACTCCAGTCAGAATGGCCATCATCAATTACTCAAAAAATAACAGATGCTGGAGAAGATGTGGTAAAAAGGGAGTACTTCTACATTGTTGGTAGGAGGGTAAACTAGTACAGCCTCTGTGGAAAACATTGTGGCGACTCCTAAAGGGTCTAAAAATCGACCTTCCATATGACCCTGCAACTCCCCTACTGGGCACATGCCCGGAAGAACTCAAATCACTCTATAAAAAAAGATACCTGCACACGTATGTTTATCGCAGCTTTGTGCACAATAGCAAGAACATGGAACCAACCGTACTACCTATCAAAAGAGGACTGGATAAAAAAAATGTGGTATATACACATAATGGAATATTACGCAGTCATAAAGAAGAAAAAAATCATGAACTTTGCATCAACCTAGATGCAATTAGAGTCTATAATACAGAGCGATCTTTCACAGAAACAAAGTACTGATTATCACATGTTCTCACTCATAAGTAGACCTTGAACAATTGTTGTAATACTATAAGAAAAGGATTAACAGTGGCGGTAAACTGCAGGGGGTGTGCAGGGAGGTGGGATTAGCAGTAGTGGGAATCTGCCTGAGGAAGGGGGGCACACCTCATCAACAAGGGTACCTGCATAATGAATATCTATATACCTAACCCTGAATTGCACCCCAACTTAAAAAAAAATTTTTTAAGTTAAAAAAAAGAAATCAGTGTGGAGATTCCTCAAAAAAATTAAAAATAGAACTACCATATGATTCAGTAATCCCACTACTGGGTATACAACCAAAGGAAATGAAATTGGTATGTTGAAGAGGTATCTGTATTCCCATGTTTATTAAAACATTATTTACAATAGCTAAAATATGGAATCAACCAGTCCAACAATGGATGAATGGATAAAGATAATGTAGTATACATACAAAACAGAACACTATCCAGGCATCAAAAAATAATGAAATACTGTCATTTGCAACAACATGGATGGACCTGGAAAATACCATGTTAAGTGAAATAAGCCAGACACAGAAAGACAGAAACCTCATGATCTTATATGTTGAATTAAAAATAAAATTAAAAAGCTGTTACCACAAAAGCAAAGAGTAGAATAGATGAGACCAGACACTGAGGACTGGGGAGAGGATGAGGGAGAAGAGGATAGAGAAAGGCTCGTCAATGGGAACAAAGTAACAGCTGGATAGGAAGAATGAGCTCGGGTTTTATTGCACAGTAGGGTGACAATGGTTAACAGTAAGATATGTACTGCAAAATGGCCACAAGGGGGGCTTTTCAATGCTCTCATAATAAAGAAACAGTAAATTCATGAGGTGATAGGTATACTAAACACCCTGATTTATCACATACCCATCACACCACATATATGTATCAAAACATCAAACTGTACTCCATAATATGTATACTTATAATGTACATTGGCCCCTGCTCTCCACAGACCCAAGGTCCTACCTGAGCAGCTGGAAAAAGGGAAAAGCCACAGCCTCTCCAAAACTGCACAACAAAACTACAAGGGAACGTCTTAATAGGTCTTCTCCACAAACACTGGTAAACAAGTCACCTTAATGTAGCCCACATGCCATTAACACATAGTAAAGAAAAGATGAGAGTTAGTTCATAAACCAGTGAGTTGTGCTGCTGTTTTACTGAGTTGTAGCTAAAATTTTTAAATGAAAGCTATACGATCTTGGCATGTATGTATGTATGTATTTTTTAAAGTGTTCAGTTTCATGTTGTTATTTTTCCATTACTAAAAAAGGGAGAATCCATTAGCAACAACAAAAATTTACCATAGTTTCAATGATGATGGTGAGGTTACCTAGGCCATCGGTCAGAGCTACGTAGCTTCCTCCTTTCTCTAAATGGCCAACTGTCTTCAGGTAATACCAGCCTGGTTGAGTAAACTGTGTGGTATGAGCTATAGAAAAGCGGAGAGAGATCCAAATAAGATAAAAAATGGTAATAATGGAGTTTCTTTACAAATAAAAAAGCTGTATACCAACTTGAGTCTGACTGATTCTTCTGTTTTGGAGGGAAATACCTGCCAACCTTAAGTTTCAGAATTTAAATAATTAATCCAATTAAGTGGTACAATTGCAGGCAGATTCATGGAATGATGGGTAAAAATAAATGAGCCTGTCAGTTCAAGAACATTAATCAGTCTATTTTTTCAAGAACAAAACAGTTATCCCCTCCCAACCTTGGTTCATCTCTATTTAACTCATCCTAAAATAGCTACAAAAAAGAGTTTAAAAAGTCAATAACACATTTCAAAAACTAAGTTTTATGGTTTTAAACAATTTATTTCCACAATATAAACTTACTGGTCACATTCTAAACTGGTCCTGAAAACATATTAAGCAATTGTCCATGTCCCAACCCACCCCTTAAAAAGCCATAAAATTAGAAGAGCATATTAGTTCATCTAGATAATGTAGGACCAACAATTTCAACATTTAAAGGGTTGACCAACCAAGACAAGTCCAACTTAATTTTTCCATATTTTTGAGAGAACAATTTAAGGAATTTAGAATAATATCATGATTATATGATTAATGCAGTGACTACAAATTTCACTGAGGAGAAACGTCAAGTAAAAAGAAAACCACCAAAATAAAACAAAAATAAAATAATTTCAAATTCATAATTTTTCTCTAAAGGCAGCTTACTTTTAAGGAAATTGATTTTGTTAAAATTTTGATTTTGTTATGATTATAAAACAAAATAGTCACAAAATGTTTAATCTTTTACCAAAAAGGTATAGAAAAATGTCACATTATTCAGCAACAATTTTTTATTTTGTTTAAATTATTCATATTAGTATGATTATATTCCTTCATGGAAAAGTGACACCATGTCATCCATCATCTACATTATCTCAACTTCCCTTGTGACTAAAGAATGATACTGTAGAAAAACGTGTGTGTTTCAACAAAAATGAACATATTAGCTATAGCCCTGATAGCTGTCTCTGAGCTATGTAAATTATGTCTTGTCTGGTAGGAATTTAATTGATTTTCTCTGCTATGGGAAATCCAATTTGCTTCCATTTACAATTCACCTCAAATTCTGCTACTCCACAAAAATGTGTACTGTATGGACTTTTCCTTTGAACTGATTCTAACATCTGCCATCTGCCTGGTTCCCTGATTATCATATGAGAAACACAAAATCTTCAGCAGGTGCTCCTCTTTTAATCTATGTACAATTCATGCTTTTACCTTTCCTAAAAATTACCTTTTAACAACCCTCATCAATAGATGTCTGGGAACAATCCAAAGCCATGATATTTCACTTCACTTTTATATTCATTTATTCATTGAAGGATTCAATAAACACAGTATTTGTTAATCACCCACCTTTGATCTTAAGAGCACACTATTCTAATCAACAAAACTATATCAAAATAAGAGTGTCTCCAAGTCTAACTGTAAGACTTTCAGATACTCTGAACTGGAATGAATCGTTACAGGTACGTCATTTTATCAGCAATTATCCATACTTTGCAGTTACATACTTAGATGATTATTTAGCTTTATCTTCATCACTAGACAGTTCCCTTATTTCCTCTGCCCCTTCCCCTCTCCTACTTCTCTAAGAGCCCAGTCTTAGGATAATCAAGGATGAAAAACGGAAAACCATCTAGTTACCCAAAATATTCTTATAAAACATTGGCAAATCTTCCCTAAAACAGAGACACAATTAAAACACACACACACACACACACACACACACACACACACACACACAGACACACACACAGAGTCGATATAATCTTCTCCAAGTGTTTTCTGTTTTGTCTCTTAGACAGGAATTTAGAGAGAGATGGAATCAGAACTGTACCTGATACCCAGATAGGAGATTCTACCACATAGTGCCCACTCCACGGCTCCTGAGCAGTCATCAGTCCGCATCGCCCATAAGGCAACTGTTCATAGTAACTAGCCACCAAATTCCAAGCAATTGTGCTAAAAGATTTGTTTGACATAAGAGAAACACCAAAACAACTTGTGATAAATATATAAGTGCCTGGTATTATCAAAAAAGACCTAATCATAGTTATATAAATGCATGTAAATGACTACCCAAACAAACCAAAAAAAGAGAGTTGCCTAAATTCCCTCCCATTTATAAAAATTTAGTGATAGATGCACCTAAATATTTTTAATGGTAAACCACATAACGAAAATATATGAATATATTATGGGATGGATACGTTTTTTACTGAATAATGGTGTAGCCAGAAGATGAAGCATGTACCGCCAGTTCCAGGCAGGTCACAACTCTGAGTCAAATACTGATAAGGACAGCCTTGTTAATGCCCCAATTTCATAACATAATTTTTATACACTTGAGTCTGAACTGTTCCAAAGTTTTGCACCTGAGAAATCTTAGAGTCAGACTGCCTGAGTTCAGATCAGGGTTACACCACTTAACCTCTCTGGACCTTAGTTTCCTCATCTGCAAAATGAGGATAATAATTGTACCTAGCTCATGTGACTGTTATGAAAATTAAATGCACTGATGCACATGGGGAGAACAGAACAAGGTCTGGGTTGTAGAACTCCTATTATTCTAATTCATCTGCAAGTAGATAGGGGATCAGCTTGCTGGTCTGCTTTCTGGACCAATCTTTCTCAGATGATCAGGCCCTTAAGAGGATGTAGCAGATGCTGAACCTTAAGACTGTGACTCTGATTCTTGGGAAATCCAATGACAAAAGGGACTTTCTCAAACCTGGTATTGCTGGGTCCCTCACAGACCAAAAAAAAATCAGAGCATACCCAGATAATTTTACTTGTCATGTTCTCATCCAACATAAAAAGATAGACTGGCATTCTTACTAAATCAAAGCCTTCTAATTCTGTCAACACAAAGCAGAAACAATAGTACCAATTTTCAAAAACCTAGTGAACTTTTTGAGTTCTCATGCTTTTGTCCATGGTTACAAGACACCTGGTATCTTCTGTGGCTAGTGCTAGAAGTTTAAATTGAGACAAACTTTCTGGAGGACATTTTGTAAAAATGTGTACAAAAGCCTTCGGAATCTATGTATTTCTGACCCAGACATTCCATTTCTAAGAATACATATAAACGAAATAATCATGGATGTGTACATGTACAGAGATGCTCTTATACAATCGATCATTTGAGTTTGTACAAAGCTGTTAATTAAATAGACACAACTTCCATTTCTAAGAAGGGGGGAATATTCAATGAGTTACATTTTCTGCATCAGTGTCTCCCAAACTTGTGTGGCATCAGAATCATCGGGCAGCACAGCACATGGACAGAATCCCAGGAGCCTTCCCCTGGAGATTCTGCTTGGGTCAAAGTCACAGCAGCTGCTGAGGAATTAGTATCACAAATGTCTCAGGTGCTCTTAAAACAAGGCATGTTTGGGAAATAGTGCTTTATGTTACAGATAGACATTTAAAATGATGAGGCAGAAATGCACTTAAATATGGGAACAGTTCCTAATGCCATGTTAAGTGAAAAGCAGCTTACTAAACAGATTCTATAGTATGGTTACAATTTTGTACTAAAAATATATGCATGTGAATATAAATAGGAAGACACACACCAAAATTTTTAAGGATGGTTATTTCTGGATGATAAGAGTATAGGTGATTGTTTCCTTCTTTGTATTTATCTTCAGTTTCTAAATTCTCTGCCATGAGCATGCACTACTCTTAAAGTCAAATTAAGTTATTACAACCAAATTCTCTTTAAATATGCCATTTTTTCCCAAAAAGAAAAGAAAAGAACAAATGCAATATATATCAATTCATTAACATCACAGAAGTATGCATATTGGTTTGCTTTTGCTTTATTTATCATTATTTTAGAAAGCTATCTTGACTCTAATTAAAATTAAAATGTTTTCAAAGCATTTAAGAAATGCTTCTCAGAAATAAAAAGAACTGTGTTCCCCCTTAAGAACTTCTGTTTTATAAACAATTACACAAGTTAAGTGATGCGGGGGGGAATGAATCAGGCAGACTGGGAAATGGACAGTCCACCACAAGACAAAAAAAAGGGGGACTAAGATAACTATTCTAGATTAAAAGAGTCTTAAAGGGCACAATTTGTAAATATAATGCATGGTCCTTGATTAAATCTTCCTTTAAAATAAAAAACTTAAGTTATATTTTGGGGGACAATTAGGAAAATCAGAATACAAACTGGGTACTAGAAATATTTTTAAATGGTCTGAAGTATAAAAATGATATCATGATCATGTGGGAAAATTTCTTTGTGTTTTAGATGCATGCTAAAATATTTAGGGGTAAATTATCAAGATACATAATGTCATTCACTTTATAATTATTCATTTAAAACATATGTAGCTTGTCAAAAATTAGAAAGCTGCAAATATGTTACTATATAAATAATATTAATTATAATTGACCTTATTTAATATAGATTAAATTCAAATATAGAAAAACAGATGTAGATAAGGTATAGATATAGAGGAAGCTAATAAGGTACAATATTTACAATCATTAAATCTAAGTTGTGAGAATAAGAAAGTCCATTTTTTTCTACTTATTGTGTTTTTTAATTTCCATAATAAAATTGTAAATGGTTTTTAATAACTTACGAAGTCATATAGCCATTGATATAATTCTGGTTCAATATGCGACCCAAGCAGCCTGCTCCCACATCACTATTTAAAGTGCTAAAATCTTCAGAAGACCAAAGCTTCTTCCCAGTCAACTTTGCATCCCTTACTGTATGAGTTCCAGGATAATGAGCCCTAGAAAAGAAAGGATGGAAATAAACGGGAAAAGGTCAGAATGTGATATTTATATGTATTTGTTGAGTGTATACAAACACAAGTCTTCTCCAAGGCTTTCTATTTTAAGACAACTGGGCAGCTTCCATGTAGACGGCAGATTGAACATAACCACCTGCTTCATATCCTTCTGTCTGGGTGCCCTTAAAATGACAGCAAAGAAAACAAAAGGGAATAAATCTACAAGAGTACATAGAATGGGACGGAAGATCATCAATGAATGAGAAACTCTGATCTGTTTCTGGAAACCACAAAATGGACAGAAGCATGTTGGTGGACGGAGGTAGCAGATGAGGCCACAGCCTGGAGGAGAGTGAGGAAAAGACAAGATTAAGACTCAGGAAAAGCTGGAGAGCTTAGAACAGTAGGCAAGGAGTAGGGAGGAGGCCAGAAATAAGACTCTGATTCTTATATGGAATGGAGTAGGACCCTTCCCCCGACTCCTGTCCCTAGGAGAGAGAAAGACAACTTACTACCAGGCTAAGTAAACAACAAAACCTACAGATGGTTCTTCCTTGAATAAAAAGAATACACCTCCTTGGGAAAACTAGAATGACTATCTCAGAGCAGTGATGGGTCCCATTCTGGGTGACTCTTCCCCTGTAGGGAAATTTTGGCAATGTCTGGAGTCATTTTTTCAAGCGTCCAATCTAGGAAGGAGAGATTTGCTAGGCATCTGTGAATAGAGGCCAGAAATATTGCTAAACAGCTTACAATGCACAGGACAGACCCCACAACAAGAATGTATCCACTGAAAGCATCAATAGTGCAGAGGCTAAGAAACTGCCCCAGAAAATGAACACTTCCTTCACTCTAGCATTTGATGTGAGTCAGTCTATTGAAGTATAAATGCATATTTATTATGCAAGAGTAAAATACTGCCATAATCATGATAGTAGAAGCTACTTATTATAAAAATAAAAACAATTGAGGAATTTGAAATTGACAGTTAAAATAATAAGAAAGCACATTAGCTAAATAACTATAGAAATAAGAGAATATACTTTTCAGGTCAACAATTATTTATAAAAAATTAATATGAGCAGAATAATGGAGACTGGACTACATTATAATTCTAATTTTTATTATTTGGTGTAGTAGTATTTATAACATCAAAAGAATGATTGTGAAGACCTGTTTTATTTTGTAATTATTTAATTCAGTTTAGGTCATAAATCTTTTAAGAAAAAGTCCTGTTTAGGAATTCTTTATACTTAGTGAAGATGAATTAGGGCACAACATCAAGTTGGCATCCCAGAATTTTATAAGTAAGACAAGAATACACAATATATAGTAGAGAATAAAGGAGTATTAGAGAAAAACAAGGTTCCACCAAGATTTTATTGAATCACTGAACTCAAGGAAAAAAATTAGGCATCTATTCAGTATTGCAAATCTACACCACAAAGACCCCAAGAGAACCTAGCAACCATAGGGTTAAGAAATTACTGTTCTGGCACTATAATGCCCGACATGGAAAATCTGACTACAAATATTTTAATAATATAAATTTAATTTTTTTAACATTTTAAATTCATTCTTGTATCCCACAACTCCATTCTATGATCATGATAGCTTTTGCATCTCAGCCAAATATGATTTTTAGGAGTATCTGGTTTTCATTCATCCAAATCTATGTTTGATTTATCTGGTTAAATATATTGTATACTGAACACAAAAAAAGTCTGGAAAGTAATATGCAATCATGTTAACAATGAACAATAGAGGCTAGGATTATGAGTAAATTCCAACTCTATCTTTACAGTTTTCTAAATTTTCCAAGTTTTCTATAAGGAGCATGCATTATTTTTAAAATCTGAAAAAATATCTCTACTGCAGTTATAGAAATAGGTGGTATATATCTCTCATTCAGAAACTGTTATTAGCTCTAAAACCTGAGTGATTTAGTACGTGATCTAAGTAAAGAAGGCAGAACTGATACTAAAAACCAGGTTCCTCTCAATGCCCAGATCTATTGTTAGTGTAAGAAAAGGTAAAGGCTCTTTAGGAGTATAATTTTTAATGTATATAACAAGGTAAAACTTCTCTATTATTTTGCAGCACGATTTTTTCAAACTTCAATGACAAAGATCACTAAAACTAAGCCAACATTATTGATAATCCTAACAGAGCAACATATTTGTATTTTTTTTATTAGAATTTTCTGGACAAGGCAGAATATGACAGCAGCCCACTTCCTTATACTCCCCAGTACTCCTCCTGAAACCATACAGTTCAACCAGATGAGGAAAAGTAAAAACCCATAAATAGCAAACAGCCTCATCAAAACTAAGAGCCCTACAACTTCAGGACTGGCCCGGGATCAACAGATGGTATATGAAAATTGTGGAAGTGAAAGGAAACCAGCAGGTACTCACACCCAGAGAAGCAGACCCTCCCTTAAGCGTAAGTATCAAAGGATAACTTAACAAAACTGGGAATATCTTCACAGGATTTAAGTTGAAGTGAATGCCCAAAACAGCAACTGTATTAGGAGGTTATGAAGTTGCTGTTTTGGGCATTCACTTCAACTTTTTTCCAGCAGAAATAGGATATGAGCCACATATGTGATTTTAAATGGTCTAGTAGCCACCTTTAAAAAAAGGATCCTTAAAGTTAGCAGAAAAAAAGAAATAAATATCAGAGCAGAAATTGACAGTGAAACCAAGAAAAAAAAGGATACAAAGCATCAATGAATCAAAAAGCTGGTTTTGCAAAAGGATAAACAAAATTGGCAGATCACTAACTAGATTAACCAAGGGGAAAAAAGAGAAAACACAAATAAATTCAATCAGAAATGACAGAGGGGTTATAACAACCAATAACACAGAAATAAAAAAGATCATCAGGGACTACTATGAATACCTCTATGGCAACAAACTGGAAAACCTAGAGGAAATGGATAAATTCCTGGAAACACACAACCTCCCAGGACTGATCAATAATAAAGAGATACCCTGATTAGACTAATAAGGAGCAATAAAACTGAATCAGTTATTAAAAATTCTCCCCCCCCCCGAAAAAAAGCCCAGGGCCAAATGGATTCACCACCAAGTTTTATCAGATGTACACAGAGAGCTGGTACCAAGCCTACTGAAAGTGTTCCAGAAAAATTGAGGAGGGACTACTCCCTAACTCATTCCATAAAACCAGTATCACACTGATACCAAAACCAAGCAAGGCCACAAAAAAAAAAAAAAGAAAAGAAAAGAAAGGAAGGAAGGAAGGAAGGAAGGAAGAAAAATATAGGCTTAGTTCCCTGATGAATGTAAATGCTAAAAAATCCTTTAACAAAATACTAGCAAACCGAATTCAACAGCATATCGAAAAAATTAATCATCATGACCAAGTGAGGTTTTTTCCCAGGGATACAAGGATGATCCAACATTCACAAATCAGTAAACATGATCTACCACATAAACAGAAGCAAAAATAAAAACCATATGACCATCTCATGAAAAACTCTCAACAAACTGGGCATTGAAGGAGCATATCTCAAAATAATAAGACCCATATTTGACAAACCAACAACCAACATCATACATAGCCAGGAAAAACTGAAAACATTCCTTCTCAGAACAGAAACATGACAGGGACGTCCACTCTCACCACTCTTACTCAACATTGTACTAGAAGTCCTAGGAAGAGCAATCAGGCAAGAGAAATAAATAAAAGGTCTCCAAATTGGCAAGGAAAAAGTCAAACTATCCCTGTTCATGAACGACATAATTGTATACCTAGAGAACTCAAAAGACTCCTCCAAATAGCTTCCAGACCTGATAAATGACTTCAGTAAAGTCTCAGGATACAAAATCAATGTACAAAAATTGGTAGCATTCCCATACACCACCAACACTCAAGCTGATAACCAAATCAAGAGCTCAGTCCCATTCACAGTAGCCACACACAAAAATAAAATACCTATGAATACACCTATCTAAGGAAGAGAAAGACCTCTACAAGAAAAAGTATAAAACCCTGATGAAAGAAATTGTAAACAACACAAAAAAATGGAAAAGCATCCCATGTTCATGGATTGGAAGGATCAATACATATTGTTAAAATGACTATACTGCCCAAAACAATCTACAGGTTCAATGCAATTCTGATCAAAATATCAACTTCATTTTTCACAGAATTAGAAAAAACAATACTAGAGTTTAGACAAATCAAAAAAGAGCCCACATAGCCAAAGCAATTCTAAGCAAAAAGAACAATTGCAGAGGTATCACACTGTCTGATTTCAAATTATACTATTAGGCTATAACAACTAAAACAGCATGGTACTAGTACAAGAATAGACAGATTGATCAATGGAACACAATTCAGAACTCAGAAACTGATCTTTGACAAAGCTGACAAAAATAAACAATGAGGAAAGAACACCCTATTCAATTAATGGTGCTGGGAAAATTGGCTATCCATATGCAGAAGAATAAAATTGAACCCTACCTCTCACCATATACAAAAACTAACTCAAGATGGATCAAAGACTTAAATGTAAGACCTGAATCTATAAAAATCCTAGAAGAAAACCTAGCAAACACTCTGCTGAACATTGGCCTAGTCCAAGAACTTTTGACAAAGACCCCAAAAGCAATTGCAACAAAAACTAAAATAGACAAATGAGACTTAATTCAACTAAAAGCTTCTGCACAGCAAAAGAAATAATCAACAGAATGAACAGAAAACCTACAGAATGGGAGAAAATATTTGCAAAATACACCTCAAAGGGCTAATATCCAGAATCTACAAGAAACCCAAACAACTCAACATGAAAAAAACAAATATCCCCATCAAAACGTGGGCAGGACATAAATAGACACTTCTCAAAAGAAGACATACACGCTACCAACAAACATATGAAAAAATGCTCAACATCACTAATCACCAAAGAAATGCAAATTAAAACCACACCAGTCAGAATGGTCATCATTAGAAAGTCAAAGAACAATAGATGCTAGCACAGTTACAGAGAAAAGGGAATGTTCATCTACTGCTGGTAGAAGTGCAAACTAGTTCAACCTCTATGGGAAAAAGTCTGGAGATTCTTCAAAGAACTAAAAATCGAATTACCGTTTGACCTAGCAATCCCCTACACTAGGGCTCTACCCAAAGGAAAATAAATCAATATATTAATACAAAAAAGATACCTGTACTTGTATGTTCACTGCAGCACTATACTCAACAGAAAAATACAAAACCAACATAAGTTTCTACCAACAACTGACTAGATAAAGAAAATGTGATGTGTATACACCACAGAATACTATGCAGCCACAAAAAAAGAATGAAATCACGTCCTTTGTAGCAATATGGATGGAGCTGAGGATCATCAGCCTAAGTGAACTGACTCAGAAACAGAAAACCAAATATCACATGTTCTTACTCATTTGTGAGAGCTAAATGGTCACAAAGATGGAAATAATAGATATTGAGGACACCAATAAAGGGGGAGGTGAAAAGGGGGGCTAGGGTTCAGAAACTACCTATGGGGTACCATGTTCACTATCAATCACTACACAATATGTCCATGTAATGAACATGCTTGTGTACCCCCAAATCTAAAATTTTTTTAAAAAGAAAAAAAAACACAAAAGTTCTTACCACAACAAAATACACAAACAAAATTTAATTTATCTAAAAAGCAAAAGAAAACCGGGAAATTACTTTTAATGATGCATTTTATTTAACCAAATATTATCATTTAACATACAATCAATATAAAACCACTGTAAATATTTTATTTTATATTAAGTTTTCAAACTCTGTGTGTATTTTATACTTGTCTAACACACCTAAACTCAGACTAGCCACATTTCAAGTGTTCCATAAACATAAGTATACTGGACCATACAGGTTAAAGTATTACAATGTCAGGAAAAGGTACCAAATAATCAAGAATGGTAGCACCTCACCATGAAAATAAGCTGCTTGAAGTGGAATCTAAATTGAATAAGGCACCAATTCTTAGACTGAGGGAAACAGAACATTCATTCAGTTGAGAGAATGGGCTGGCAGAAACAGACGCCAGAAAGTACTGTAACTGCAAAACAAAAATCTGCCAATATAGCTAAGGCCAAGCACAACATGAATAAGGCAGGGAGGTATAGTCTTTGTATGGAGGTAGAGGCCAAGAAGTACCTCCTAAACAAAATTCCTATATACCACAATGCCAAAAAACGGAGACAATCCAAATGACAATTAACTATGAATAGACAGATAAGCATCCCCACAACTGGATAAGCATCCTTACAACTGGATGCTAAACAATTAGCAATGTGAGTTAATCTTATAAATCCAATGTTGACCAAAATAACAACTAATATGATATGTCATTTAAATAAAGTTTTTAAACCGGCAAAATTAGTCGATGCTGTTAGACATCAAATTAGTAGTTATCTTTAAGGTAAAAGATTAACAATTAGAAAGATTTCCAAGGAAAACCCCCTCCAAAGGGATATATCAGCTTCAAGGGACCTGATAATTTTTTGAGTGGTGGTTAACAGGTATAATACAAAATGTGGAAAATACAATAAGGAAAATAGAATACTAAGGATAAAATTACATAAAAACATACAAAAAGACAAAATCTGAATGAAATACAGAAAAAATACACAAGCAAAACAGATTCAAGATGTGTAATTGGAACTTCTAAAAATAAAACCAAAGTAATGGAGCAGAATAATTATTTAAATTGTCATTTACATAAGCCTTACTGAAATAAGAAAATACTTAAATACAGATATCAAAAGGGCATACACTATATATCTGGAAATGGTAAACAGTATAACACTATTAGGGATTAAAGACAAATAACATTATTTGAGTCTGTAGAAATTATGCCAAATTTTTAATAAGAAAAAGAAAATAACTCTGGAGAGTCAGAATTCTCAATAGCAATATTATATATAAATAACCCATAGAGCAAATTTTGTGATACTCAAGGATTGAAAAGGATTACATTCAGCCAAACTGTCCTTCATGTATAACAGCCACAGATGAATGGTAATAAACAAGTAAAAAAAATCAAGAAATACTTTTTTATTAACACTTTCTGAAACATTTAATAGAGATTAAGCTTCTGACACCCAAGAAACTGAGAAAGAAACTTCAGCAAAAGACTTCAAGATGAGCATTTAACATGTTTAATGGTAGAGCTAGATCCAAATAAATAGTATATAAGTATTACATGCTTGCCTAAGTGCAACTAACATAGCTCACAAAAAAATAGGAGAAGGGAGAAAGGAGTGAAATGTATTAAGTTTGCAGATTATCTGGGAGTAAACAGTTAAAATTTTCAGCTGTCAAATCAGCAGAGTAGAGCTTAAGTTCATGTAAAAAGTACAAAGATTAAAACTAAAGTAATTCTGGTAATTAAAATTCCATGGTAGGAGAAAAAAGGGAAGGGAGAAGTAGTTATCAAACAATTTCAGTATTGCTTATAATAAAATCAATAGACAATACCTACATGAAGAGGAAACCAAGAGGATTAGCTTACAGAAGTTCCTCAACCTCAGTACTATTGACATTTTAGGATGGATTATTTTTTTTTTTTTAATGAGAAAACAATCCTGTGCATTAGGACACATTTAGAAGCATTCCTGTCCTCCACCCATCAGATGCCAGTAGCACTTCCCTGCCTACTTGTGACAATTAAAAATACCTCAAATGACTTTTGGGAAACAAAATTACCCCCCACTGAGAATCACTAGTACAAAGGTGTAAATCAGTATAAATATAATACATTGAACCAAAAACAAATCTTGCTAAATAACAAGAGAGACACCTACTTAAACAAATGCAAAGAAAAAAAACACATAGAAGAAAATGTTGTATTGTATTTATAATATGTATGTTATAACTAATTCAATAACAAAAGACAATATGGTAGCACAGAAAACACAAACATCTGTTACATAAAAAACTATAAATGAGTTTCACTCATTAAGACATAAACATTTTTGGAGCATCTAAAAAAAAAAAAAAAAGCAAAATCTAGCTCTAGGCTACATACAAGCCATGCATCTAAAACAAAATGACTATGAAAGGTAAAGGAAAAAAGATGGACAAAAATATATCAGGAAAATACAAATAAAATAAAGCAGGGGTCTCAATCACATACACAGCAGAATTCAGACCCAGAAGCTTTAAAATAGACAAAGAACAACTTTCACTAATGATAACAGTTACAAATCACAATGAAGAGAAAGCATTCATTAATAGCTATATAACAAATAACACAGCAGCAACTTTCACACAGCAAAAACTGTGTAAGATTGAAAGGAGAAATGGAAGCCCACTCACAGGAGGAAGCACTCTTGGTAGCCCTGGACAGCTCACATGAACAAAATACTTAAGACACAGTTATCTAAACAATATAATCAATAAGGTGGATGTTTAGACACTCAGCCTTTATCCTGATAAAGAACACATCCTAATAAGTCAAGATATGTTCTTGAGAAATAAGTGCTTGTTTAAATATAATGCACATTTGTTATTTATCTTACCAAAAAAAATTAAGGCTAATCTAACCTAATCATATGTCTATCAATTTCCAAGAAAAAACAGGATAGACGAACACACTAAATTAAACTTCCAAGGTAAATCAGTAAAATCCAGACTGAGAGAAAATCTATAAGACAAACAACCCAATTTTTTCAACCAATCACAATGTATGAATCTTAAACTATAATAAAAATGAATATTTGACAGTGTCAAGAAACAATTACAATTATTTACATTATTATACAACTATTACATTTGTATTTGATAATATTAGGAAACTATTAATACAGTGCCTGGGATTTGTTTCAAAATCATGAAGTTGAAAGCAGAGACGAGCGGGACAGGTGTCTGGATGGAGAATTGGCCACAGTTCTTGAATCTGAGTGGCAAAAACATGCACACTCATTGTACTACTCTGCCTACTTCTGTGTACATTCAAAATTCTTCATTAAAAAAAAGTAAAGCACATGTAAAGATCATTCAGAGTCTTCACAGTGGATAAAGAACAAACTCCACAATATATCTATTTTTTAAATGTTTATACCCTCTATCGTGATGAATAAAATACAAATTCACTTTTAAAAAAATAAACCCAATGAGGTCAGGGCCCAGAGAGCTGAAAAGCAGACATGGAAGGAGAAGAATTAAAGACTACTTAAGAGACATGAAGAAAGTTACAGTGTGTGATCACACCAAACCATTCATGGAAGTGTTCTTGTAAGGATTTTCAGCCACAGAAACCTGAGAGCCAAAAACTCATTTCACAACTTTGCCTTTATAATTGCCAAAATTAAATACAGATACTACCCTGCTCCTTAACCTAAATAAAGTCCTGCTTTATGACTACAAAAATCAACACTTTTTTAAAAAAGTTACCAATACATTTCATTGTCATACAAAAATCCTAAAATGAATACATTCTAAAGAGAAAGAAATGAACTATGAGCTACAAATACAAGAGAGCTCCCTTCTGAGAATGTAATCAAATGGTGAAAGGACAATAAAAACAGGTACAGTCAATACCCAGGGTAAGCAATCAGAAACTGCTAATTTTCAAAGTAAAACTTCTTTACCCTAAAACGTCAATCGCCTCCAAGAGCTCAGAGTCAAGCAGCATGGAGGCAGAAATGGGCTCCCAGAGATTGTCACTTGCTATGATCTTCACTCGCTGGAGACCTTGATAGTTCAGCATTTTTCTTAAAACCTTTGGAGATAAACAGGACAGAGGAAAGGTTATAAATGAGTTTTTAGCTGTTCAATTACAACCAAGATAGCTAAAGTATCTTTCAAATCCAGCATTCTAGACAATGGTTTTAATATTTCTCCATTGAAACGTGACTCCCAAGGAAAATAAAGTAGTATCATTAAGATAACCTATTTGATGGGAATGTAGAAAGGACAAAAGCGGGGGCAAAATGTTTTAGAAGAATTTTCCCTCTGACTTTAAACTTTATATTTAACCATAGAAATATTGGGCAGGGCTCGGTGGCTCAGCCTGTAATTCCAGCACTTTGGAAGGCCAAGGTGAGTGGATTGCCTGAGCCTGCAGGTTCGAGACCATCTCAGGCAACTTGGTGAGAACTCGTCTCTACAATAAGTAAAAAAAAAAAAAAAATTAGCTGGGCACGGTAGCACACGCCTTGGAAGGTTGAGGCAGAAGGATCACCAGTGCCCAGCAGATCAATGCTGGGGTGGCCGTGAGCATGCCACTGCACTCCAGCCTGGCCAACCAAGTGAGACGCCAACTTAAAAAAGAAAGAAAGAAAGAAAGAAATCTTGGTGGGGGATGGGGAAGAATTTAAATTAAAATAATCAAATAGTACTACCCAGAAATAACCACTATTATTTTGGTATGTATTCTTCCAGGAATTTTCCCATGCAGACATAATAATAAAATGCAGATCATAGTAAACATACCATTTGGCAAAATGCTTTAACTTATCATTTTATTTTAAATATCTTCCAATGTCTAAATATTATTTCATTATTGAAAATATTATAGTTCTTAATATTTTTCACCAGGCCAGAAGTAGGAAAAAAAATTCCATTCTTACCTCCAAACCTTTCATACTTATAAACAATAAAGGAAATAAAATATACCTGTGGGACTGTCCACTCACAAAAATTAAAACTAACAAGCTAAATTCTAACAGGAATTAAATTGACAAAGCACAAATGGAGCATCTACTCTGGTAGGCATGAGGCAGGCCCTCACCCTCAGGTGGCAAACTCACTGATCAGGACACAGAGCTAACAGGGTGACAGAACATCAAATAGATGGGTCGCCTGTATGTAAATCAAGAGCAGAGAAACAGAGACATCACTTCACCCGGGATTAGGAGGATCCAAGTTCATACCAGAAGCAGTTATTGATGAATGGACACAAACAAATCCACCACTATACCCCCGGGCACTTGGGACCACCTAACACACAGCAGCAGGTGCTCAATAATATTGGTTGAATTAAGATAAGAAAAAACAAAGAATGGCACAATCTCAATTCTAACTTTTCTCAACCAGAGAAATTTCCAATTAATGCTCTTTTTGGAGGCAAATAATAAAATCTCGAATTAAGTCCATGGTATATTTTTCAATGGCTGGTTTCTTAAAACAGATGTACATTTTAGAAGATGTGGTGGGAATGAGAGTGGCAATCCAAGTTCATCTTTCAAACAGGGTCAGTTGAGTCTAGGCCACCCTAGAAGCAATATGAACAGATCTTTAGTAGTAAATAGGGACGAGAACTCAAGAAGCAGTAGGATTGAAAATCCCTATCCCTCTAGCAGGAGCTCAATCTTGAGTTTTATCACCTTGAAGTTCTTTTTTATTCTTCAGGAGAAGGAAGAGCAACTTGGTAAAATCTTCACTCACCACGATGGATGTATCTCGTTTCTCCAGTCCTATTCCTAGACAATCCCCTGCAAGATCGCTTACTGTTTTATGCAGCATATTTGAATAACATTCCAAAATAGACACAGCTACAAGCTGTGATTTCTAAATAAGTCTCCATCTCTAAGTCAGTATGAATAGCAGCATTCTATGGGGAAGGTTTTATCTGCCATATTTTGAGATGCTGTTGTGTTGTGGAAACCTTCTCCTCCAGAAAAAGCAGAAGCTCTATTTATAAGGTAAATGAAAAGGAAGCTGTTCTGGCTAAACTGAATAAGGGTCCCAACCCCACTTCCATTTCCATCTACACCCCCGGATCCTGGATGAGATTTTCCAATTTTAAAACCCTAAGAATAACACTAAAAGCCAGAATAAATCATAAATATAAGTAGCAAAAAATAAACAAAAAAAAACAATGCCAGCCGGGCATGGTGGCTCAAGCCTATAATCCCAGCACTTGGGGAGGCTAAGGCAAGAGGATTGCCTGAGCTCAGGGCTTCAAGATCAGCCTGGGCAACTTGGTGAGAACTCATCTCTACAATAAGCAAAAAAACAAACAAACAAACAAAAAGCCAGGCATAGTAGCATGCACCTGTAGTTCCAGCTACATGGAAGGCTGAGGCAAAGGATCGCCTGAGCCCAGCACGTCAAGTCTGCAGTGGCCGTGAGCATTCCACTGCACTCCGGCCTGGGTGACAGAGTGAGACTCCAACTCAAAAAAATTTTTTAAAAAACCAAAACAATGCCCTTGGCATCTTTACATAAATTTCTTGTTTGTATAATTATATTTACGTCCTCCCTTTAAAACAAATCCTTATTATTTCCAGGGGTCATCTTAATACACTATATGAAATTTGTATTTTTCAAGGTTATCTGACCTAAGCACCTACATTCACTTGTCATTACTAAATGCTTTACAACAAGCATTTCAACAAACAGAACACAGATCCCAATTTATTTTATCTCATCTTGCTACAAAAATAGCAAACACAAACTAAAAGTTTCTACATCCTGAGACATTTTACTCCAGGAAAAGGAAATAAAGTCTGAACAGTTAAAACACTGATAATGAGTCTTAGAGGTAACAATTAGTCTTTCAAAACAGTTAAGTTGAATTAGAATGTACTAGAGTCAGCAACAGACTTTTAACAGTAAAATGAAAAGAATTAAAATACCAGTCAGCCTAAATCATTAGTTCAAAAGAAAATGGAAATCACACTCTAATGCTTCCCTCAAATGAGATGAACACAAGAGAAAAGCATGTATATTCATAAGAAAACAAAGCATAAGCTTTGAAAAGTCAAATGTGGGTATTTAAAAAGGTCAGCACCTTTTACTACAAAGATTCTGTAGCGTTACAATCCATGTGGTTACAGGGTATACATCACACATGCACTGACTTGGCCCCTGCTCTTTCAGCTCTCATCACACATGCACTAACCTGGCTTCTAACCTGTCCTCTCCTGGCTCTTGTCACACACACACTGACTTGGCTTCTGCTCTTGTCCTCTCACAGCTCTCATCAGACTTGTCCTCACAGCAGTAACGACTTTCCACTCATAATCCTTGCACTTTGATCTTACACTAGATCTACTGCACCACCTCCCACACTCACCCTGCCCCCACCATACCACTGGAAATGCCTGCAGCCTGGAACTGACCTTGAGTTACCTGGCTCTGGCAGCAATGGCTCCTCTCAAATCCAAGCCTCTCCTCCTCTACAACTACTGATTAGTTATAAAGTGCCATTTACTCCAGTGAGTACATTAGCTCCCTGGCTGGAATCAGAGCCCCTACTTCTCTTCATTTGTCTAATCAGTCTTTTATGACCTGCTTGTCCCTCAAATGCCATCACCTCTCAGTCTTCACTCCTTGCACATGCTAGGCCCCTGCCTTAGCAAACTGGAAGTTCCTCCCCTCCCCTTCTTGAAGATTCCACTACACACCACCTCCTCCTGTAGACTTCCCTAATCTACCCAGGCAAAGACTTCATCTCCTCTGTGAGCCTGAGAACGCAGTATGTGCGTTAGTTCACTAGAGAAATTACAACAAATTCTAGTTGTCCACAGCTGACTCTACACACACCCCTTCAGCCCCCGATATGAACTCCTTGGGGGCAGGAAAAGTATTTTCTGCCCTTGTATTCCAACCGTGTGCATAATGTCAACAAGCTGACGCTGAGTAAATACTTTCTGACTGAATGAATGAAAGAAACGTATTGGATATTATCTACTTAAGAACATAAAACACTCAATGCAAAGAATATGTTATAAACCGGGCTCGGTGGCTCAGCCTGTAATCCCGCACCTTTAGGAGGCTGAGGTGAGTGGATTGCCTGAGCCCAAGGGTTCGAGACCCACCTGGGCAGCGAGACCTCATCTCTACAATAAATAAAATAAATCAGCTGGGCATGGTAGCGCATGCCTGTAATTCCGGCTACTGGGAAGGCTGAGGCGGAAGGATCGCCGGAGCCCAGCAGGTTGAGGCTGCGGTGGCCAGGAGCGGCCACTGCACTCCAGTCTGGGCGACAGAGTGAGACTCCAACTCAAAAAATAAAAATAAAAAATAAAAATTTTAAAATTTTAAAAAAGAATATGTTATAAACTGGAATGAAATATAACCACAGAATTATATTTCTTAGGGAAAAGATACATGAAACAAGACAAATGGAACCAAAAATTAAACTAGAAAACAGCTCCCTCTAAAAAATAAAACTGTCAGCTGGGCTGGGTGGCTCAGCCTGTAATCCTAGCACTTTGAGAGGCTGAGGCGAGTGGACTGCCTAAGCCGGTGGATTCGAGACCCACCCAGGCAACTTGGTGAGACCTCGTCTCTACAATAAATCAAAAATTAGCCGGGCGTGGTAGCACACGGCTGTAGCTTCAGCTGCTTGGAAGGCTGAGGTGAAAGGATTGCTGGAGCCCGGCAGGTCAAGGCTGCAGTGGCCAGGAGCGTGCAACTGCACTCCAGTCTGGGCAACAGAGTGAGACTCCAAATCAATCAATCAATAAAACTGTCATTTGTTTTCCAATTATAGAAGTAGCTGTTATTCTCAGTTTTCTCTTTCCTGGAAAATAGCAATAATAGTAGTTACCTCATGGGGAGGTTGTGAGAACTAAACAGAGATAAATATTTAGGAAAAGTAGCTCAAAAATAACACAATGTGCAAATGTTATTGCTACCTCTTTGCTAGTCACAAAGAGAAACATGCTACATAGCACACCTCAATATTCCAAGGAAAACAAGAATGAGAATTTATGCAATGCATTTTGACATAAACCAATGAAAGAAAAAGCTACATTTTGTGAAGTTCTAAAAGTATAAAATCTTACAAATGTTTTATAATATCTATCATAATTCCAAAACTAATAAATTCTAAAATAGGAAAATTGAAAATTCAACCCAACTCTTTAGACAAAGGCAATTCAGGTCTTACAAAGAATTATATGCGCTTTAATATCAGAAATATAAACATTATCAAAATTTTTCTTGAATCTTATTTTACAACTAGCAAATTAAGTAACTGTGGTGTAAAAAATATGGTATCTCTACTACAAATTTTCTACTAATTCCTGTGTATGAAACTATAAGGAATAATTCACTAATAACTTAGAAAGATATTAAAGTTGTACAGACCTTGATATAACTAATATCAAATGACCTCTCATTCCAAACCTGAAAAACAAAACATCAAAGAAGTCTGAATTGAAGGTGTTTAAATGTCACAGAGTAGACAATGTCATTAAGATACCACTTCTTCCATCATCTTTCATATTATCTGATAAGGCATTTTTCTTATCTTATAGAATAGCCTGCCATAGAATTTATAGATAGTTGTAAGACAATATAACTTCTTAAAGTTAAAATATTTGAAGGATATTTTTCAAAAGTCATTTAATCCAGAGATTTCCAACAATCAAATATTCATTCATTCAACAAATATTGACAGTGTAGTATGTATCAGGGATTTAACTGGTCACTAGAACAGATATATAGATTACTGTGATAATCCTGACAAGATCCCCACAGGTACACCTGAAAGCCAAATATTAGTAAGTACAGTGTAGAAGGGATTCTTTAAACACAGAGAATCACAATGATATGATAGATCACAAAAAAAAACTCTTAATGAGGACGGATAAAAGGACACACATGAATCTCGGGTTCGAGATCATGAAGCATGGGGGTTTAGAGTTGAAAGAGGACGTCAATCATTGTCATTTTACAGTTGAGAAAACTGTTAATAACAGAGATGAGCCTGGAGTCAGGTGCTATAATTGTTTTACTTCAATGATACAGGAGTTTTTTGTTTTTGTTTTTGTTTTAAATCAAAGTTGCTTTGATTATCAAGTAATTATCAAGAGTCTAAGAAAGATGTGAATCACCCATATTATTTGCCAGAAATTTTTTCTAAATGTGACTGTACCACAATAGAAAGCCATTATACCCAAACCTACATTTCTACTTACTATGGGTTTAAAATGTTCTGACATTTAAGAAAGCTCTCATATACAAACTAATTTTCAGTTATACTTTGGAAAAGGACACCAAACACAAGCCTATTCTTGCTTCTGGCTTCCAATGGCTATTGTTCCTCCTCATATCATCATCCTATAAGGCCGCAGTTTAGATAAAACTGTACCTCTAGGGATCTTCCAGTGTCTGCCTCTCACCGAATTCCTTAAGAGATTATTAATTTTGATATCCTAGAACATTGCAGTCACAATTCCTGCAACACAGCAGAGGTTCAATAATTGCTTGCTGATAATTAAAATCATGATTGCATGAAAACTTGTGTGTTTTGACAGATGGTATGTTCATAAGCAGATGTTCACGGAGACCCACTGTGTGTGTGTGAGGCTCTGTGGGGTATGAAGCAGTCTGAAGCCTCCAACCTGCCAGCCAGACAAGCTGGAAAGACTGATTTCATGTTTTACACTTTTTAAATCATTAGACGATGTGAAGCAACAGTCTGGGACAGGTAGAGGTAGATTTCAGACAGTCTTTCAAATCTGGTCCATTGCCATCCAATGTATTTGTATTTGTACTGCCTGGAAGCTAAACATGGTCTTTAGTTTTAAATGATTACATAAGTATTTGTACCTTAAAAAGGAGCCTTAATATTGCCTTTTGACCCACAAACCCAAAACTGTTTATGCTCTAATCCCTTAAGAAAAAGTTTGCCAATCCCTGGTTTAGAATAACAACAGAAGACTCACAGAACAAAATGAGAAAACTCACCAAACTTTATAGTTTATAGAGTATTGCAACAAACACAATAATGTGTTTAAAACTAAAGAAATTAGGAAAAGCTTTAAAGAAGGAGATTGTTGTGTTGGGATGGTATAAAAAAAAAACTTCAGTGAAAGTATATACTTAATACAGTTTTCAAGAGTGGGAAGAAGAGTTTGGATGGCAAAGAGGAGAATAAAAGGTCACATGTGGTTAATTTGTTTTCTTATCAGACACCAATAGAAATAGTCTCGTGACACAAAATGGTTAGTCAACAATGTGCCACAGTACCAGATTAATTTTAAAAATTACAAATAAATGCCCAAAAATGAATCAAATTTTAATTTTTTACTAACTCCAATGTAATCAATGTCCAAGTCGTGATAATGCTTGGCACCGACAATCCAGGTCACGACATAGTAGGCAGTCAGCTGGAGATTGACATAAGGCCAGTTGAAACCTTTTCCCAGCCATCCAGGGAATGACCACGGCAACCCTGCAGAGAGAAGGGAAGAGTCAAGGGAAGAGTAGGTGTAGTAGCACCAGAAATACTAAAACAACAACAAAAAAGCACTCAGCCAAGCAAAAGACCAATACAGATCTGACTAAAGGAAGGATGGTATTCCACACAAAAAATGCCAAAATCCTCTCCAATCTATACACACTATAATTTCTTATTGGTCCCCAGAGTCAGGTCCCATAATTCCAAATGCTATTTCCAGGAAAAAGAAAAACAAATAGCGAATACAAACACCTCTCTCAAAGACACTTTCCGAAAGAAAGAAAGGTACCATACATTTTAACTTAACATTTCTACTCTCTGTTGGGTTATATAATATTCAATTTCTGTGTTCTGAGATAAAATCAAAGAGCTCTAAAAGGCTTACGCGAAACTACTCCTACGAGGTAAGTACAACACAAATTTCTCATCACTAGTATAACTTCTTAAAACTTAAAGCCGATTAAAATATTAGGCAATCTAATTCAGCAAAACCAGTTTGTCAATATATCAATATAAATGGCAATGACTCAATAGGAAAATGTACCTTTGTTAAATGATATACACCAAATAAGTCCAGATTCTTTCAATAACTCTGATTATTAAGTAAAAGAAACGGAGAAGAGTAGAAAAGCACTAATTATGATTCTAAATCCAAGTAGCTACTAATATACCAAAATAAGCTCAACAGTTAAGTTCCTTAGCTGACAAATATATTACCAAACTAGGTCACCACTGAAAAAATGAAAATCAAAAGGACAAAATGCTTATTTGTCTAAACTCAGGAGGACTGCCTAAGAGTATTATATGAGAAATGTGACATTATAATAATAGAGCATTTGAACACAGTGAAGTGCTCAATACAATCTGAAGGCCCACCATGTATAAGTCTTTGTTTAGATATGATTTAACAGCCAGGTTTTCAACATTTAAATGAGGTCTGACCTTGGAAGCAACCCAGTGAGAATGTGCTACATTCAGTGGAGCTTTTACTGCTCAAAACATTTCTGGAATCTCATACAAAAGCCCACTTAGAAAGAACACACTCACTCCTTGTTTTTTGTTTTGTTTTTGTTTTTGTTTTAGAAAATATTACTCTTATTCACTGACTGTTGAGAACATTATTTTTAAAATAACTTGAGATCAAGACTTTATTTATTTATTTTTATTTTATTTTATTTTTTGAGTTGGAGTCTCACTCTGTCACCCAGACTGGAGTGCAGTGGCCGCTCCCGGCCACTGCAGCCTCGACCTGCTGGGCTCTGGCGATCCTTCCACCTCAGACTTCCGAGTAGCCGGAATTACGGGCGAGCGCTACCACACCCGGCTAATTTTTTGATTTTATTGTAGAGATGAGGTCTCGCCTGCCCAGGCGGGTCTCGAACCCACGGACTTAGGCAATCCACTCACCTCAGCCTCCCAAAGGCGCGGGATTACAGGCTGAGCCACCAAACCCGGCTGAGATCAAGACTTTAAAACAAATCATTAACTTCACTTAACTTAGTCTGAATGTAATCCTGTTTCAAAAACTCAAATCTATTTCAAATGGTGAAAGTATTCCATCATATTGGATGTCTGAAATACTGCACATGTCTACAGCCATACCACCCAGAACGCACCGACTTTGGTCTCAGATGTACTTCACAGGCCCTAGATGTATTACCACAAACTGTGAAATGAATACAGGCCCATTTGAACAATAACCCAATGATCCTTCTCCTAGAAACTCGGACCCACAGGAGCAGAAGCTGGAGACTGTATTTTTTTTGGTATCCCTAGTCTATAGAACTATGTGCAGCATGTCACTAAGGTTCACAAACAAATAAAAAACATTTCTGTATGTACCTCTTCTAAAAACAGGGTCTACCACTGCATGTAATTCATAAATAGTTTTTAGAAGAGTATGTACCTCTTCTAAAAACAGGGTTTACCACTACATGAAATTTCATAAATAGTTGGGTGAACTACTGCATATAATATGCAATTTTGTAAACAGTATTTGCTTTTTACAGTTTTTTAAATGAGAGATTCTGGTCAAGAAAAGTAGTTCGGCACCCCAGAAAGTAAAAATGAAATAAGGTTCTGAAACTGATTTTGTCATTTACTAACTGTGGCATAAACTAGGTCAGAGGCATAACTTCTCTGAGCCTCCAATGCTCTTTCATAAAATGAAAAGAGTAACATCTGCTCCAGAGGTATTATAAAGCTCTGATACAAGGTCAAAGAGAGGATCACACCTGGCACATGCTTGCACACCAGTGGTATTAACATCAGTAGTGCATCAATCTTAATAGAGATTCTACCAATATGAATCAGAATTTAAAAGTTAAGGGAAAAGAGATAGTGGAAGCATTGCAACATCATTCCTTACCTATGAGTGTGATGTTAGGGTTCCTCTTCTTGGCTTCCTTCATTAACCACCACTCATATCCTCGGAAATAATTCTCGTCTAGCGCATAGTGCATGTGGGAGGGCTCAGTGCCATCTGAACGGAGGAGAACAAAGAAGGAAATGACCCGTGGATGGTGCTGCCTGGGACAACCCCCACACATGCACATGCACACACTTCACTAAAGCAGTTATTCCAATCCCAGTCCTGACATTGGGCAAATAAGAATAGTCTCACATAACTTAAGGATGGATGATCGAAGCATATCGTTTCATCTCTTTTTCATTATCCTAAGCATTGTAAAGGTCTTAAATAATAAAACCACAACTTTGTACTATATTAAAAGAAATGTGATTACCTCATATAATTAAAGATGCCTTGTACTACATAATGCTAGACTCTCCATCTCTCTGTGGGTTTAAAATCCCTGCATCCAACTTCAAGTTCACATTACCTCGAATTATAGCATCTCAATTCTGGAAGTGAACGGGACTCCTAAGCCCCAATACTCAGACACTCTGAGCCTATAATATGTCTTGATATAGCAAGAGTGTCAAGAAAGAAGAAATGAGTACACAGTTCCACCATAACAATAACAAAATTCTATGCTAACATCTACAGTTAGTTGAGGTGACATCTTCATAGTGTTGAGGTAGGTAACTGACACCCAAGTCCCTGTGCAGTCCCACAGTCTACAAACATCTGCCCTTGCTAATTAGGGCCTTCCAAGAAGAGGGTCCGTACCTATTTCTTCTTAAAGGTAAACATCAGAATTCACAAGAACTGCCTGCTTCTGTATCTCTCCCTCTAATTTAGCATCCGCAGATGAAACTGGCCAGTCATGATCAATTCTGACTAGAAGGTTTTGACGATAAAATACAGACCCTCTTGAAACAGCTGGGGGAAAGTTTCTGTTATGGGGGATTTCTTTTGTTTTCTTTATAGTTTTTTCTTTCAACATAATTAAACACTAACACCACCACACAGATCTATCTGCTTAACAAAAATTTCCAATTCAGTAGCAGGAACACAAGCATACAGAAGATACGCTGGAGTTCACTATAGTGAAATCTGGCCTATAAATGATAAGCTGTATCTAAACATTGAAAAAATTCTTTTTTCTTCTTCTTGGAAACCAAAGGCTTATAAACCGCTAGTTGATGCAGTATTCCACAAAGGTATTCCACAAAGTCAATCAAAATAATGACGATGAAGGGTGTCAATATGGTTAGATATAAAGAGTTGGGGGGATCCCATCTCCCAAATTCTCCTACCTGTTGTCTGCCCATCTCCCCCTATTTCCACTTTTAGAATGTGCAAAGAGGCACCGAAGTACGGCTGTGGAGAGAAGCAATGATATTAGCATGGTGCTTCCTCATATAAAGCTTCAAGACAATTCCTAATTGTTGCCTTTGGCTTTACAGGTGTGAAAACAAAAGCAAAACTTCAAGTACTAACTTAATTCAAAAGTAATTGTCATTTCCTCAAAAACAAGAATTGTTAAGCTTAAAAATTCTATGGGTGAAATTCACCATACAGTTTCTAAGATATCACAGGTAACATAAAATAAATATGTTTTCATTACCTTAAAGAGATAATCCAATATTTGAGAACGATAGGGCTCTGGGTAATTTACAAGAAGTCGGGAGGTTGCCTAAAAAAGAAGAAAAGTTTCAAAAATATAAATCTAAGAACTCTAATTATGAATACCTGGCTATAGTGCTCATGCACAACCCGGAATACCCAGGTTTAGCCAGTTCTTGGGAAGGTCAATTGTGGAAAGTCACATTCAAGGTTTGTCTGCCCCTCCTGTGCCAATCACTGGACAAATAGGGCTGCTGTTTGTCTAGCAGCTAGAAGGTTCCCTTCTGCTAGGTTGGGAGATGAGTTTGCTAAAGCCGTTGTTGAACTCCATAATTACAAACCTGTCCTAAAACTTAGGCTTTCTATCTTAAGACCAATTGGCAAGAACAAAATCTCCGGGCTAGGGTGAGAAGGATGAATCTCAGGTAATGTTTCCACTCAACATCTTCCAGAAAACTATTATTAAGCAGCATGTAAGTTCTATCTGCTACTACTAAGAATGACCAGCTATCATCCCCAGCCCGAGCTGTACCAAGACTGCCATTGGGTCACATGGAAGGACGGAGGTGGGCAGTGCAGGGACCAACACCTGATCCTATGGGGCAGTGGCTGATGACCGCTTGAAAAAGTAATCACCATACCAGTAGCTGGTCCATAATCTACCCTCTGGGAGGCAAAATAAACAAGAGAACAGAGGCAGGTGTTCAGCACAAAAGAGCAGCACGTCTGTGGGCATGGAAGCCAGACAGCCCTGGGTGCACACCCCGACACCTACCAGGTGTGTGCACGGCAGGGGCAAGACACTCAACTGTATGGCACTCAGCTTGCTTTTAAATCCTCATATACATCACCACTGACATCCTGGATGTGTCCCTATCTACTCTCATACCCCCAGCGGGGCAGATTCCCGGAGCTGCTCTCATTCCACCTACCTCAACCCGCCTCAAACCACGCACAGCACTTGGACCTAACTCTGCTCCTTCTTGTGCACTTGCCATCCTTGTAATGAACAACCTCCGTCTAAACCATAAATCTGGGTCACCCTTGCCCCAAACTTCCCACCCACCCTTGGTCACCAAGACATCCTTAATGGCTCTCAAATCTGTCTTCTACCCTTCAACCCCAATGACTTTCCTCTGCCCTCCCCATTCATTAGAATAACATACATGGTCTCAGGGCCCCCCTGTATTCCATCCTCCACACCACTTATCAGAGTAATCTTCCCAAAACAAAACTGGAACCATGGAACAATCCGTTTAGACCTGCCAAGACCTCCCCTTCCCCAAGAGCTTTCAGGATAATGTTCAAATTGCTGTTTTACATCCATATCCCTGCATTATTTGGATCCTCGCTGACCCTGACCCTTATCGCTCACACACCTTCTATCTAGACATATCCAACTATGTTCCCTCTTCCTTCTACCTAGAACACACCTCACATCCTCACATGAACAATGCCAGTTCACCATTGAGCTTTCAGCTCAAACTCTACCTTGTCAGGGAGGGATACAGCTCTCCTTGTCCACTGATGTGATGGATGCCTCTCCTCCCAGCTCCCCTGGCATCAGGTTCATTTCTCTGCCATAACACTTCTAATTCTGTGCCCACATCTCAACTTTACTTTTCTGACTCAAGTTCCTTGAGGACATGGAAAAAAAAGTAGTGTGATATGTCTAGACAGAAGTGAGAAAGGGTGTTTTGATTTGCATTTTTCTGATGATTAGTGAGGCTGAGTAAAAAAGAAGAAGAAAGGATAAAGAGTGATAAGGGGAGTTAGAAGTATCCAAGGCGGCCACCGTGGAGCAGCAGACTGGCACTACTCTTGTGGAGCAGGGCAGAGAGTACAGACCCAGCTACCAAGAGAGTCACCCCGAGCACTTTCGAACAGGTGCAGCACCCTGCACCCAGCAAAGGTCTCTTTGAACACACAAATATTTAAGGGTTTGGGGTGCAAAACTGAGCAATCAGAGCTTTATCCTGAAAGCTTTTAGGGAAGGGGAAGTCTTGGCAGGTTTAAACGGAGTATTTCATGATTACACTTGTGACTTATTCACGGTTCATATCCCCACTCTTTGTTATATATGTAAACAATTTGTTTAATATTTTCATATTTTTTTTTTGTTGCACTGGTCCAGGCAACATAGCGTAGAAGGCTTTGAGTCAAATGGAGTTTGTTTCCTGTTACCATCATTTGCAAGCTATGTGATCATGGGCAAATTATCATAAAGTACGTTATCTTGCTCATCCAGCTATTGTACGGCTAAAATAAGATGTACATAAAGGACTTAGACTTAGCACAGTACCTGGTACAAAGTCAGAACTCAATAAAAGGTAGGTGTTATATATACAAATTTTTAAAAATATATCATTCTCTTACAGCCTAGCAGAGGCTCAAATATTAAAGCACTCTTTAAATGAATGAACATCGCATATACATACTAACACATCCTTGACCCTAGGGAAACAACACATTATTAAAGCATTCTTTAGATGAAGGAACACCGTATATGCACACTAACACGCCTGTGACCCGAAGTAAACAATGCATTATGCCATCAGAACTGTGTTTTGCTATTTGGGGGCTATTTTGCCGTCTCTGCAGTCCTACATTAAACACAGAAAGTACCAGCTTTAGGTGGACACACCATATCATTATGCTATTACAAACCTACAATCACACCTAATGCAAAAGGGTAAGTTAAAAGCAATACAAGCAAATGTTGAAATGTACTACCAAGCAATAACATATTATGAGATTACTAACCACACAGCCTGAATAAGGCCTGCAGCTGTTTACAAACCCAGGAAGAAGACTTGGGAACAACATTTTTTCATTCAAAGAGTATGAAATAACCTCCTCCTCCCTAATTCCTCCCTTGGTTATGAGCCAAGATCATCAGGTTCCACACACCATCCTGAGTCCTTCACATCCATCCTCACAATGCTCCTATCGGGCAAGTATCACTGTATCTTCGAAAAAGAAAAAGGGACAAGAGAGAAGTTAAATAACCTGCCAATGCCATACAGTGAATGGCAGAGCCCAGAGTGAACCCTGGCAATCTTCTGGAGTGCACTTTTTTTTTTTTTGAGTCAGAGTCTCACTGTCACCCACTGCAGCCTTGACCTGCTGGGGTCAGGTGATCCTTATGCCTCAGCCTTTCAAGTAGTTGGAACTACAGGCATGCACCACCATGCCCAGCTAGTTTTTTTTGTGTTTTTTTTTTTATTGTAGAGACAAAGTCTTGCCAAGTTGCCCAGGCTGGTCTCGAACCCTGGTCTCAAGCAATCTTCTCACCTCCGCCTCCAAAAGTGCTAGGATTACAGGCTTGAGCCACTGTGCCCGGCTTGGAGTGCACATTCCTAACTACCTTCTGTACCACACTGCCTTCCCTATCTGATGTGACAGTTGAATGAGAGCATTCTAAACACTTACTGCTGCAGGTTGTGCTAGGTACCAGGGACTTCACAAAGTTTAAAGTGGTGTGCAAACACGGTGTGGCAACCATTTTCATTCATCTACTGAGCTCCCACAATGAGTAATGCACTATACACAGGAACCATAAGAACTGGTGGACAGCCTACGAGACTGGGAGTTTCCTACTCAGATTATGAAATGACTCCTCTCATTTTAATAACTTTACATTGACCTTAAACACAATGAAACCAAAGATTTCCATTTTTTCATTAGCTTATACACTAGATTTAATATCACAAGTAAAGGTGTCAGAAGGAGAGACAGGGCCTCATTTTATGAACTATTGGCTATTTCAGGTTTAGGCCTAAAATATAAAAAAGAGAATGGTAATAATAAAGAACAAACACATTAGCTCATTAGCCCACTGGTTCTCCTGAAATGTACATCGGTGCCTGTTGGTAAGGCTGAAAATTAGAAATAAATGTATAAAAATCAGGAAGGATCAGGTGAGTTAGGGAGAAAATAGTTCCCCCAGCAGAAAGTCATATCATGTGGCCAGACTACAGGCCAATCATGCGTGCAGCAAGCAAACATTGAGCTTGTTGCTAGCTCCATCTGCCTCAACTCACAAGACCCACAAGTTCAACTTTAACATTTTCAAATAAAACTAGTCCTAGATGTGATTTCGGGAACAAAACAAAAAGCAAACCTCTCTCACCCAAAGGTCTGCCACCATAAGGCCAACAGGCCCAAAGGTAACAAACAGAAGAGGCTAAAACCAAGACAATAGTTACAAAGAGCATGAGATCAGAGCAAGTAAGCACAGGAACCAAGAACACTCATGCTACCAGAGGAAGCTTCCAGTCCAGGAAGCTGCCTGTCAGCGTGACCAGGGGACTAAGGAAACATGCCATGCCCACTCAAAATTTTACACAATCTTGCTGAGGTGTCAGGTAAATTCTATAGAATGCCCTTATCAAAAGAACTCATCCCAACTGCCACAACCAAGAGAAGCATGCTGATTAAAAATGTAATGGGGGATCCCAGTTGTAACACTGGAACAGAAAAAGAGCATTGAGTAAAACCAAGGAAATGTGAAAGAAGTATAAGCTTTAGTTAGTAATCAATATTGGTTGTGACAAATGGACCATCCTAATGTAGAATGCTGATAATAACAAAAATTGGCTGCAGGGTGAGAACTCTTCATAATTTTTCTGTAAATCTAAATCTATTCTAAAATTTAAACAAATGTAAAAAACTCATTCCCTGCTGATATCCTTGAATCAGAAAATAAATCTCTCAATAATTAGTATGAAATTTAATTGGTGTATTTGCTGAAAAGAGGATCTTTAGTCCTCACTCCAGAACTACAAAGTTAGAATGGGGTAGGGAAGAAAGAATCCGCCTTTTAACAGGCACACCTGGTGACTCCTATGCACCCCCCCCCCCAAAGAGAAGAGTCAACACATCCCTTCTCTTCACACACAGAAATAGCCACCAATAAGGCAGAGGCCTGTCCCTGTCAGGAGGTAATTCACCTGGAGTCTTGACCCTCCTTGGGCCTCCAACAGTAAACAACCCTGGAATATAGTGGATAATTGTTGAGCTTCCCATTAGGAAGGGAAAAAAAAAAGGTCTCAGGTAGTATCATAAAGAGACCTCAAGCTACTAGTCACGCCTTCAAACTGAGGACTAGACCTGTCTTTTTTTCCCCTTCCAAATTCCTAACTAAAAGGTTTGGCGAGTTTATTGTCAGACAAGGACTCACCAACAGGGTCTTATTACTCTACCACTCTATATCCTAAAATATTTTATAGCCCTGGAGACACGGGGATCAGATCTACCCATGTCTCTGAAGCGGATGCCCAGGAAGCCACAGTCTGGCTCTCCCCTTTACCTCTCTAGCTCTTCCTCTTTCTCCTCTTTGTATCCTCCTGCCTTCATTGTCCTTAAATGATGTTCCCTTGAGCACCACCTTTACTGTCATCTCATTTTACATCTCCCTTTAGACCACCTCATCCAGTCCTATGGCTTTTATACCAACTTTACACTCATCACTGAAATCCAGGGATTCAGCTGGATTTTTCCCAAGGTCTGTCCCTCATGTCAAATGTCTTCTGGACACCTCACCTGAATGGCCTACAGGGACTGCAAACCCAAGACTCCTGCAACTTCTGTCCTCCCACAGTCCTCCTGCTCCACACTTCTTACCTTTAAGGACTAAACTCTAACCTTTTCATCTCTTATTCAAGTTCCTAAGAGGCTTGGGGAGCCATGCCTAATAAGGTCTCATCAGAAAAGCTTTTATCATCTTATTACCATATACACTGAAGTTTGTTTTCTAACCTGACTGGCATAACATCACACAACAGATAAAGAAAGAAATCAAAGTATGTTAGGATCCTGCAAAGCCATCTCTTGGGGACTCCCAGACTCTGGAAGCCTTGCATATCCTCTTACCTATCCAAACACTTACCTACCCTCTCTGAAGTCTGCCCAAGTATAGGGCTTCATCTACACATCAGCAAACCTGGAGTTCCCCACCCCACCCCCATCTTAACAAAGCAACTCCTCTACTGATTTTCCAAACTCCTTAGATAGGAACTACAAACTACCAATCAAGAAAGAAATCATTGACTCCATCTGTTACCTGCAAGCTCCCACTTGGAAATGGCCCTCCTTCCCAGGTCAAGCATATGGGAAAAAAAAAAAAAACCATGTAACTGATTTACCATTTCTTGTAACTTATGCAAGCTACTATTCAACCACAGTGGGCACACATTTTCGGGACCTCCTGAGGATGGGTATTCCCGGGCTTAAGTCCTCAAATTTGGCTCAGAATAAACCATCTTAAAATATTGTACAGAGTTGGCATCTTTTCATCAACAAAACAGAACCTTATCAGGCACTACCGCCTCTGGGAAGACTTTCATATCCAGCACCAGATGCCTAGGGCTTCTGACTCCCCCCAAAAGGAAGACACGCAGCAAAGTCATCCCACGGGGGTGTCCTGTTTCTTACACACACACACACACACCCGGGCTCTCTGGTAGTCATCCCACGGGGGTGCCCTGTTTCTTACACGCACACACACACACACCCGGGCTCTCTGGTCCCTTCTGGAGAGACCCTTCCTCCCTAAGTGCCGTCTCCGCGACATGCCAGGCCCCATGGGGTGGGTTCAGGGTTCGAGCCCCGGCATCGCCACTGCCCAGACCTGCCACTTCCTCGCTGGACCTCCAGATCCTCATTTGCTCAAACCTAACTGCCTCTCTAGGCTCACGTTAGACGAGTGAGCCCGACCCAGCACCGCAATGGGAGCGTCCGGACCGCAGCCAACGGGCGGGTAGCAAGGAGCAAGCGGTGGATCCAGGCTGGGGCTCGTCACAAGGCGCAGCAAAGCTGTAGGGGTCTGCAGAGGAGGGGGCGGAGCCGGGGAGGAGGGGCGGGCCCCTTTGCTCCGCGCGCGGCCCCCAGTCCGCCGCTCACCCCGCCGCCGCTGACTGCGCCGATGCCGTCGAACTCCCGGCCCAGCCCGTCGGAGTCGTCGAGCACGTACGCGCCGCCGGGCGCCAGCAGCGTGCACAGCAGCAGGGCCTCCGCGGCGCGGACCGCCGAACCCGCGGCAGCCGTCATGACTTTCATTCGGCGTTGCCGGGAAGCCTTGAGCAGGCACTCAGCCATTGTGTGGGTCACATGACTCCGGTGCGTGGGGAGGGGGAGGCGGGGCCCGGTAGCCGCCATGATGGAGGCGGGCGCGATGCTGCTGACGCCGATGCCGCCATCTTGAGTGTGGGCGGCAAGACGCTGGCGCATGTGCAGTAGTGTTGAGACGGGAAAGGCGAACATTTTTCTCTCTCCTGGTCTCACCTGCTGGGGCGCTTTAGAGAAAGCGGGGTGAGTGTCCAAGACCTCCCGAGGGAAGAGCGATGAGTGGCCCTGCCATGGCCCCTCTCCAGCATCTCAGGGCACATCTGTCTCGACCCAGTCGGTGGCAGGACAAGAAAAGGCCCAGGCTCGGAGCCCCTAACCAAGTCCCTGTTCAACTGTCACCCTGCTGGCATCACTTAGCTTCCTGAGTCTGAGTTTTCTCTTATGCAGGACGAGTTGAGAAGAGCAGAGGCATGGGAAACATACGATTAAATGAGATAAAAGTAAAACATAAGCACCCAAGTAAATCCTAGTTGAATGCATCACACACTTGGCAAACGATATTTGAAAAGCTTCATTCTGGTAATTACCGGTCTGTTCGTGGTTTTTAACCTGGATAGAGTTAAAGAATATGCCACCCCAAATACACTACTCTGGCGTATTGACTATTTTGAGTTAAAGGCACTTAAAAAAAGAAAAAAATTGCAAGCGCAAGATCACTCTGACCATTATTCTGTTTCTTAAAAGCAGGAGATGGCATTTCCATGTGAACGATGTCTTGCCTACAAAATAACATTATTATTATCAAGGAGGTAAAGTGGAAGTCCATGGAAAACTTTACAAACAAATGTACCCTTATCTTCCTGCTCATTTCTCTACCCAGTTAGCATCCCTAGTCCAAGCCCCTTACCACATTACACAACTTAACTATTTTTTGTCCAATTTAGTATCCAAGCGATTGGCTCTGCTTCTTTGGGTCTTCATTTCCTATGAGGGCTCCTGTGCCATATAAAATTTAAACAGGTTTGTGTGCTTCTCTCTTGTTAATCTGTCTTAAGTGAATTTAATACTTGGGACCAGTCAAGACCCTAAGAAATGATGGAATTTTGCCTCCTCATACAGCCTCAGACAATCTTCAACTGTCAGTTGAAATGATTCCAGACAGACATCCTAAATTAGTAGGAAAATTATGAATTGCTCTGGAATTTCTACTACATCGATCACTGGCCTAGATTTGATAGTCCCTTGTTATTGGAGCAAATTAAAGAGACTCTTAGAGGCTGCAGAGAAAGAGTTTATGATCCGAAAATTTTCTTTCACAGAAGCATGGAATTGATTATCAGTACCCTCACAAGCCCCTGAGACAGCAAAATGGCAAGAAGACCCAGAGGTCATATGGGTCTGCAAAATCCTTTTTTGGAATCTGATTATTTTGCCCCTTCACCACAAACCTAAGTTTCAAGGCTGCAGTTATACGTGGAGGTCAAATCTCTAGGCAATCCCATAAACACCCTCCTCGGGCCCTCTGCTGTCCCTAGGTTCTTAAAAACAGACTAGCTGTGCTTGTTCTTTCTCTCTTTTTTAAATTTAAACTTAAGTTTACTCTAGGCCTATCCTGGGACAGTCATCCCAACATAGTTATTCATAGTGCTCCTTTCACCCTCAAAAGTGTTCTGGTTTGGAAAAGTTATACAGTTCCCTATGTGTGGCCCACTTATTTTCTTTAGTTTCTTCAGCACATATCTGAACTCTCTGCCTTCCCACCACCACCATGCTATAATACAAGTCAGTAATTATCCAGCTCTATACAAGGGGAACCCAAAAACCTTGGAATTATCTTTTGAGAGCAGGACTCTTTTAGTACAGGCTTCCCCCACTAGGTCAGTATTCTAGGAACCCATCGGCATCAGTGTACCAACTAGCAACTAGCATTGTTGTGAGAGACTGCATTTGGCTTCAGTGAATTTTTTTTTTTTTTGAGATTCTTTCAACATGTTTGCCCATTTTATGATGGGTGAACGTACCCACTCACACTATGCTGAGATTTCAGCAGTTTTTAATCAAAAATGGCATGACTACCATGCCCCACCCTCCCTAGTCACCTGATCCCACCCCTAGCTATTTGTTTGTTTGTTTGTTTCCATGATGGAAAACATCATCAAAGGGAAATGTTTTGCTGATGTGGAAGAGGTGAAACAAAAAACAGCAGAAGCACTAAAAGGCATCCAAATGGATGAGTTCAAAAACTGTTTGGAGCAATAGAAAAAGTGTCTTGATAGGTGCATTGCATCAAATGGAGAGTACTTTGAAGATGACTGAAGTTTAAGCATACAAGAATAAATACACAATTTTTTATAAATAAATTCTGAGTTTTTTTGGGTCCCCCTCATAGATTTCTTTGCAGACCTCATTCTGGTCCATTTGATCTCACGTGATATCTTAAGCATGTGCTGAAGCACCAAGGGTGCAAACCAGGGTAACCACTCTATCAGTTGAATGTGAACCACCCTGAAATAGCATGTAAGGAGCACATCATAATGTGCCACATGGAAAATTCCAAGGTGATAACAGAGGAACATCCTATACACATGGAATTAGGGAGTGGAACCAACGCCTAGCATATGTTAATCTGTAGCACAGCACTGCACCTAATACTTGGAAGACATACCACAAATATGTGTGCGTTGTGTGACATCTGCAGAAGAGGAACCATAGACTCTAACAGAGAAGGTGGCCTCACCCCCAGGAATTCCCATTAGTTCCTATTAGTTCAGATACCAAAGAAACTGCTTACCAATAAAACATGTGCTGTCTCTAATTTCTGATCTATACCCAGAAGATCATTAAGCCAGAAAGTTTCTAATAAAAGGCCTATAAATACAAGCTGACAAAGTGATCTTTGTAGTACTAGGCACTGCACTCAAATTTGCTTAAGATGTGAGGTCAAGGGAAATGGCAGTTATCAGACAAGTGATCATGTGCTTGACTTCCCTTGCATTTGTGGTTTCAGGGTCGGAGAGATAAACAGAGGGTCTCAGTTCTCAAATTTCAAATGAATTTTAAAAAGTAATGACAATTTTTCTCTCTTTTTTTCTTTAATATGGAACACTTCAAGAATTTACCTGTCATTTCTTCACCACTATATAATGCATTCATGTAACAAAAAAAAAAGCCATTTGTACTTCTAAATCTATTGAAATTTTTAAAAAGGAATTTACATGTCATCCTTGTGCAGGGCCATACTAATCTTTTCTGTATCGTTACAAATGTATGTGTTGCCAAAGTGAGTGTGACAGTTTTTCTTCTAAGTCGCAAGTGTTTCTGACTATGACAACTACACTTCAGCCATTGCAAATCTCTCTTTTTTCTAAAATAAAAAATGTGATCAAAATCAGATGGTCTCTTGAGAAAGACAAGACATGTTATCTTTTAATGAAAAGTTACTGATACAATCTGACAGCAGTCTACTGTCTCATTTTTTAAAAAAAGGCTTTACTTTGGAAAATCTGATAAGACTGTCAAAAACTCGAGGGCAGAGGCGAAGTCTTTTGTCTCATTGTACTTTCCAAGTACAATGTTGAAACTGTGGTAAGTATTCACATATATTAGTTGAATTGCACTTTAAAAATTAAATGATCACACAAAAGGATACAATAAAAAATATTATTTACAAAAGGAATTGGAAACAATTTTTTTTTTTTTTTTAAGTTGGAGTCTCACTCTGTCACCCAGACTGGAGTGCAGTGGCCACTCCCGGCCACCGCAGCCTCCACCTGCTGGGCTCTGGCGATCCTTCCGCTTCAGCCTTCCAAGAAACAATTCTTAAAGTAGGAGTCATCTAGGATAAGAAAGGGTAAAGTATTTTCTCTTCATGAACTATCTGGTAACATCTACTGTTTATCTGTTCTCTCAACTCTGGACATAAGTTTCTTGATTACAAGTGTTCATTGTATTGCCCTATTCAGTGACTTCTGTCTATTTACTTTAAGGGGTTGTGTCTCAAGCCTTTATATCAACAAAATGAAAATAGTTCAGAGGACAGAATTCACCTAATGAAATAAATTATATATTGTTAATTGAACATTTTCCTAAATATTACTACAAATAAAAGTGGTTGTCACGAAGATGAGTATAGTATAATAGTTGTTAGAATATTGCCCCTGAAGCCCAGGGCTGCTTGACCTCAGATCCACCTACCACTTACTAGCTGTGGGATTTTGGCCAAGTTACCTAACGTGTTCAGTTTATCCATCCATAAAGACAGCAGTGGCAATGTGTTGACAGGAAGATTAGACAAGTTATTGCTCGTACAGCACTTAGGAGAGTGACCGTTACATACTATGTGTTATATGAGTGCTTTTTACATAAATAGTAACCTACAAGGGGGACCCCCAAAACCTGGAATTTATTTAAAAATTGTGTATTTCTGAAACAAAAGGCTAAAATACATCCATAGGAAAACATTAGAAATCATAAAGTTTACAGTCCTAATGAAACACTAACACAATAAAGTAAATAAATAAAGCAACCAGATGACAAGTATGATGAATAAAATAGTATCTTACATATCATTAGTAATTCTGAACATAGCTCAATACCCCACTAAAAAGATGTAGACTCGCAGAATCGATTAAAAAACACAACCCCAATATCTGCCACCTTCAAGAGAACCACGTAATTCACAAAGACTCCTACAGATTCAAGGTAAAGGTGTGGGGGAAAATATTCCCTGCAAATGGGAACCTTCCCTCCCCAAAATTGTGTATTTATTCTTACATGTTTAAGCTTCAGGCACCCTCAGAGTGCTCTTTGTTTGATGCAATTCACCTATCGAGATGCTTTTTCCACTGCTCCAAACAGTTTTTAACTCATCCATTTTGATGCCTTTTAGGGCTTCTGCTGGTTTTATATTTCACACAAGCAAAGCATTTCCCTTTCAGGACTTTTTTCATCTGAGAAACAAACAAAAAGTCACTAGGGATGGGAGCAGGTGAATAGGGAGGGTGGGGCACGGGGTAATGCCAGTTTGGGTCAAAAAATGCTGAACACTAAGCAACGCAGTGTGGGCAGATACACTCATAAATTATCCATTATGAAATGGGCAAATGAGTTGAAAGAATCTCCAAAAAAAATTCACTGAAGCCAAACACAGCCTCTCCCAACAACACTAGTTGGTACACTGATGCTGATAGGTTCTTAGAGTACTTACTTAGCGGGAAAAGCTTGTACTACAAGGGTCCCACCCTCCAAAAGATAATTCTTGGTTTTTGGGGGGTTCCCCATAGTAAATTACATACAGATTTAACTATAGTACAACTTTTTAGTTTACCACTCTCCCCCCAACTAATTCTGGGAAAGTGGGTTATTTCTGTCTTTGTGTTGGTCTCATTTTGGGGGCTAGGGGACTGGGATTTTTGTTGTTGCTGTCTACAGTCATCCAAACCCATGTCTATTGTGGCTGATTCCTCATGGTAGAGTCTTGGTGGGAGGCAGAATTCTGTCTCCTTCATGAGTGAAGGATTCACAGCAGGACAGACTCTGATAATGACCAGGCTCCCTTGGTCAGTTCCCTGAACTTACAAATTTGACCTTGAAAGAATAAGTAGATACACGAATTGAGAAATCCCCCTAGAGTCACATCAGATTCCAGAGGAGGCAGCTGTGTAGGGGCTCTGTCAGAAGCAGCCTTAAGGACCCAGAGCAGTGGGGTCAGCAGTGCCATCCTCACTTGCATGCTCAGGAAGGGTGACCTTTTGGTCCTCTGACTCTAGCCTATCTTACAAGCCTGGTTCTGAAGCCCCTGCATCAATTCGTGCCATATCCTGGGTTCTTTCTTAGTCATTCATTTTCTGTTCAGGTTAGCCACAGATGATTTCTGTGGCTTGCAGGAAAGAACACTGGTGGATACAATCCAGAGCTGATGTGATCACTGCAAAGAATTCTCAACCTCCACATCTGCATTTCCCCACTGTAAAAACCACCTTCACCATCTTTAGAACTTTTTGGGGTAATTGTTATCGCATAGATTTGCTCAAATAAAGCAAACCAGGAAGTTCTACTGTCCTCCCATGCTCCACCTGTGACATGCCTTTTTCTCTTCGGATTGTCAATATCCATTTTTTTTACACTCCGGCCAGGGAGAGAATTTTAGAGTTCACCTAGCCCCAGGTTCTAGGAATGATGAAAATGACAGTGCAAGAGGTTTTCACTAAAAAGATTTTTTTTAAAACATCTAGTACAATGTTATCTGACAGAAATATAACACAAAGCACATCTATAATTTGAAATCCTCTCATAGCCACATTAAAGTAAAAAGCAGGTGAGATTTACTTTACCGATATATTTTATTTAACCCCAAATATCCAAAACATCGTCATCATCATATGTAATTAATATAAGCATTTGTTAATAAAACATTGGTATTGTTTTTTATACTGCATTTTCAAAAATCTAGATTGTATTTGACACACGCAGCACATCTCTGTTCAGAGTAGTGGTATCTCAAGAGCACAGTGGTCACATGTAGCCAGTGGCTCCTACCAGTATGGGGCTGAGTAGACGTGGTGGATGCCAGACCCTGCACTAGTCACATAAATACCATGCCGGCTGCTAAAGATAAGATTGAAGAGTATCCACTCAATATCTGAATTAGTTTGCTAGAACTGCCTTAACAATATGCCGCAGACTGAATAGCTTAAACAGAAGTATATTTTTTCACATTTTTGCAAGCTAGATGTCCAAGATCAAGGTGTCAGCAGGTTTGGCTTCTCCTGTATCCGCTCTCCTTGGCCTGCAGATGGCCACCTTCCTGCTGTGTCCTCACAGTCTTTCCCCTGAGCTCTGGCATCTTTGGTGTCTCTGTGTGTCCAAATTTCCTCTTCTTTTTAAAAATTGATAACTTTGCTTCATACATGAAAATTGTGTATATTTATTGTGTACAGCATCATGTTTTGAAATGTCGTATATTTGATGGAATGGTTAAGTCAAGTGAATTAACATATACATTCCCTCACATGCATATATATATATTTTATATATTTGGTGAGAACACTTAACACACTACTCTATTAGCAATTTTCAAGAATATGATACAGCTGGATGTGGTGGCTCACACCTGTAATCCCAGCACTTTGGGCAGGAAGATTGCTTGAGCCAAGAAGTTTGAGACCAACTTAAGCAACATAGTGGGGAGACCTCATCTCTACAAAAAGCCAAACGATTAGCCAGATGTGGTGGCCTGTAGTCCCAGCTACTCAGGAGGCTGAGGTGGAAGGATCACGTGAGCCCAGGAGTTTGAGGCTGCAGTAAACTGTAATCATGCCCCTGTACTCCAGCCTGGGCAACAGCATGAGACCCCAACTCAATAAAATAATAATAACACAGCCGGGCTCGGTGGCTCAGCCTGTAATCCCACACCTTTGGGAGGCTGAGGTGAGTGGATTGCCTGAGTCCGCGGGTTCGAGACCCGCCTGGGCAGCAAGACCTCATCTCTACAATAAATTTTAAAAAATCAGCTGGGCGTGGTAGCGCATGCCTGCAATTCCGGCTACTTGGAAGGCTGAGGCGGAAGGATCGCCGGAGCCCAGCAGGTCGAGGCTGCGGTGGCCGGGAGCGGCCACTGCACTCCAGTCTGGGCGACAGAGTGAGACTCCAACTCAAAAAATAATAATAATAATAATAATAATAACAACAATAGCCATTGTCATGAACTATAGTCATCATGTAGTATAATAGATCTCTTAATCCTCCGTTCTAAATTTTGTCTCATTTGACCAATAATTTCCCAACCTCCTCTTCTCCCCCCCCACCTCTGCAGCTGGTCTCTGGCCACCTGCCCCTGGTAACTACCATTCTAGCCTCTAATTTTATGAGTTCAACTTATTAAAATTCCACATATGAATGAGATCATACCACATTTGTCTTTCTTTGCCTGGCTTATTTCACTTAACATAATCTCCTGCGGTTTAATTCATTCATTCATGTTGTTGTCAATGACAGAATTTCCGTCCATTTATTAAGGCTGAATAGTTTTCCACTGTGCGTGTTTACCACATAATCTTTATCCACTCATCCATTGTTGGACACTTAGGTTCATTTCATACCTTGGCTATTGTGAATGTTGCTACAATTAACATAGGAGTGCACAGATAATCTCTTCAACATACTGTTTCCATTTCCTTTGGAGCTATACCCAGTTGTGGGATTGCAGGATCACGCAGAAGTTCTATTTTTAATTTTTTTAGGAACTACTAGTTTCCCATAACAGCTATACTAATTTCCTTTCCCATCAAGAGTATGCAAGTATTCCCTTTTCTCTGCATTCCTGCAAATACCTGTCATCTTTCCTCTTTTTTGATAATAGCCATTCCAGCAGGTGTGAGGTAATGTTTCATTGTGGCTTTAATTTGCATTTATCTGATGATTAGTGATGTTGAGAAATTTATCATATACCTGTTGGCCATTTGTATGTCTTCTTTTGAGAAATGACTATTCAGATTCTTTTTTCTAATTTTAATCAAGTTATTTTCCTGCCATTGAGTTGTTTGAGTCCTTTGTATATTTTAGGTGTTAATCCCTGAGATATGTGGTTTGCAAATATTTTCTCCCATCGTGTAGGTGGTCTCTTTACCCTATATTATGTGGAAGCTTTTTAGTTTAATATGATTCTATTTGTCTATTTTCACTCTTGTTACCTGTGCTTTGGGGGTCATATCCAAAAGGTCATTGCCTAGACCAATGTTTGGAGTTTTGCCCCATGTATAGTTTTGCAGTTTCGGGTCTTATATTTATGTGTCATTCCATTTTGAGTTGATTTTTGTATATAATGTGAGATATAGGTCCAGTTTCACTCTTCTGCATGTGAATATCTGGTTGTTTCAACACTGTTTATTGAAGAGACTTTTTTCCTGCTTTTCGTGTATTCTTGGCACCTTTATTAAAAATTAATTGACTGTAAATATATGTATTTGTTTCTGGACTCTTTGTTCTTCTCTATTGATCTATGTTTCTTTTTCATTTTCAATTTTTTTTAACCTTTTATTTTAAAATTGTGGGGTACAATTCAGGGTTAGGTATACAAATATTCATTATGCAGGTACCCTTGTTGATGAGGTGTGCCCCTCCCTTCCCCAGGCAGATTCCAACTACTGCCAATCCCAACTCCCTGCCCCCTCCCCCAAAGTTTCCCCCTACTGCCAATCCTTTTCTTATAGTATTATGATAATTGTTCAAGGTCCACTTATGAGTGAGAACATGTGATACTCAGTTCTTTGTTTCTGTGAAAGGTCACTCAGTGTTATAGACTCTAAGTCCATCCAGGTTGCTGTGAAGTTCATAATTCTGTTCTTTATGGCTGCGTAATATTCCATTGTGTATATGTACCACATTTTTTTATCCAGTCCTCTTTTGATGGGCAGCATGGTTGGTTCCATGTTCTTGCTATGATAAACATACGTTTAACGTATCATAGATGTGATAAACATACGTGTGCAAGTATCTTTTTTATAGAGTGATTGAGTTCTTCTGGGCATATGCTCAGTAGGGGGATTGCAGGATCATATGGAAGGTTGATTTTTTAGAACTTTTAGGAATTGCCACACTGTTTTCCACAGAGGCTGTACTAGTTTACACTCCCACCAACAGTGTAGAAGTGTTCCCTCTTCACCACATCCTCTCCAGCATCTGTTACTTTTTGTTATTGATGATAGCCATCCTGAATGGAGTTATGTGGTATCTCAGTGTAGTTTTAACTTGCATTTCTTTGAAGACTAGTGAGGCTGAACATTTTTTCATGTATCTGTTGGCTGCTCATACATCTTCTTTTGAGAATGGTCTATTCATATCTTTTGCCCACTTTGTAATGGTACTGTTTGTTTTTTTCTTTTCAGCATGTTTAAGTTCTTTGTAGATCCTAGATGTTAAGTCTTTGTCAGACATACGGTTGGCAACTAATTTTTCCCACTGTATGGGCTGTCTCCCTGCTCTCTTGATGGTTTCTTTGGCTTTCCAGAAGCTTGTCAGTTTGATGAGGTCTCAGTTGTCTATCTTATCTCTTATGGCATGGGCACTTGGGGTTTTGATCAGGAATTGGTTGCCAGTTCCAATTTCCATAAGGGTGTCTCCTACATTTTCTAAGGTTCTTATAGTTTGAGGTTTTATGTTTAGGTCTCTGATCCATTAAGAGTTGATTTTTGTATATGGGGATAGGTAGGGGTCCTGTTTCAATCTTCTGCATGTGGTCAGCCAGTTTTCCTAGTACCGTTTATGAAATAGGTTCTCCTCTCCCCAGTGGTTGGTGGTGGAGCCTTTGTCAAAGATGAGTTGGTTGAGAAATTGAGGTTTTGCTTCTGGAATCTCTATCCTGTTCCATTGGTCTATATGCCTGTTCTTGTACCAATACCAGACTGTTTTGATTAATTGTAGATTTATAATAAAGTTTAAAGTCTGGGAGTGTGACACCTCCTGCTTTGTTTTTTGGTTTTTGTTTTTGTTTTGTTTTGCTGAGGATTGTTTTGGCTATTTATGGTTATTTATGTTTCCATATGAATTCCTGTATTGTTGTTTCTAATTCCTGTATTATTGTTGTCTGAGAAGAATGTTACTGGTAATTTGATGGGTATTGTGCTAAATCTGTAGATTGCCTTAGGTAGAATGAGCATCTTAACAATGTCGATTCTTACAATCCAAGAGCATGGAATATTTTTCTACCTGTTTGTGTCATCTTTGATTTCTTTGAGCAGCGTTTTGTAGTTTTCATTGTGAAGGTCTTTCGTGTCTCTGATTAGGAAGTTTCAAGGTATTTCATTTTTTTTTTTGGTGACTATTGTGAATGGGATTGTGCTTTTTATTTGGGTGTCTGTTTATTATTGGTGTATAGAAATGCGATTATCTTTTGCACGTTTATTTTATATGCTGAGATTTTATCAAAGTCCAGGGCAAAGAGGTTTTTGACATATTCTTTTGAGTTTTTGAGTTATAGAATCATGTCGCCTATAAAGAGGGATAACTTGATTTCCTCTTTTCCTATTTGGATACCCCTGATCACCTTCGCTTCTCTGATTGCTCTAGCTAGGACTTCAAAAACTATGTTTAACAGGAGGAGTGAGAGTGCATCCTTGTCTTATACCAGTTTTCAGGGGAAATGGTTCCAATTTCTATCTGTTCAGTAGTATGCTGGCTGTGGATTTCTTATGGATGGCTCTTACTATTTTGAGGTATGTTCCCATCTATGCCTAGATGTTTCAGGGTTTATATCAACAAGGGGTGCTGGATTTTGTCAAAAGTTTTTTCTGCATCTAATGATATAATCATGTGGTTTTTGTTTTTACATCTGTTGATGTATTTAATTACGTTTATGGTCTTACGAATGTTGAACCAGCCCTGCATCCCGGGGATGAAGCCTACTTTGTCGTGGTGGATGATTTTTGAGATGGGTTGTTGAATTCGGTTTGCCAGTGTTTTGTTAAGAATTTTAGCATCTATATTCATCAAGGATATTGGCCTGTAGTTCTCTTTCTTTCATGGATCTTTACCTGGTTGGGTATCAATGGATGTTAGCTTCATAAAATGATCTGGGGAGAGTTCCATCTTTCTCAATCGCCTAGTATACTTTCGATAGGATTGGTATCTGTTCCTCCTTGTATGTTTTGTAGAATTTTGCTGGAAATCCATCTGGCCCAGGATTTTTTTTTTTCTTTTTTGTAAGTAGTTTTCTTATGACATAGTCAATTTCCTGGATTGTTATTGGTCTATTTAGGGTCTTGATTTCTTCTCAATTTCTGGGAAGATTGTGTGATGTCAGAAAATCTTCCATTTCCTTTAGGTTTTCAAGTTTGTTTCCAAACAAGTATACATAGTAGTCTCTGCTAATCTTTTGTATTTCTTCAGGATCAGTTGTGACTTCATCTTTTGTGTTTCTGGTTGTGTTTATTTGGACTTTTTCTCTCTTTTTCTTGATCAGTCTAGTTAGGGGACCATCAGTCTTTTTTATACTTTCAAAGAACCAGCTTTTTTTTTATTATTTTATTTTTTTTTTTGTATTATCTTTCTTGTCTTCTGTGTCCTGGATTTGGACTTTTATTTTTGTGAACTGGATTCTTCTGCTGAAGTTAGGGTTTTGGTGGTCTTGCTTTACCAGCTTCCTTAGGTGACTTGTTAGACTGTTAACTTGTGATCTTTCCATTTTCTTCTTGTGTGTTTGTAGCAATATGAATTCCCCTCTTACTACTGATTTCATGGCATCCCAGAGGTTTTGGTAAGATGTTTCTTCATTTTCATTTGTTTCCAGGTGTCTTTTAATCTCTCTTTTGATTTCCATGTTGACCCAGGAGTTGCTTAGCAGCATGCTGTTTAGTGTCCAGGTCTTTGTGAGTTTTGGGGGAACTTTGATAGTGTTGATACTTACTTTTATTCCACTGTAGTCTGAGAAGGTACATGGCAAAATTTCAATCTTATGAAATTTGTTTATGTTTGATTTATGGCCAAGGATGTGGTTGATCTTAGAGTGCATTTCATGTGGTGATGAGTAGAATGTATATTCTGTGGTCGTTGGGTGGAGTGCTCTGAAGGTATTAATTGAGTCCATTTGGTCAAGAGTCACATTGTGGTTCCAGATTTCCTTACTGATTTTTTGTCCTGATGATCTGTCTAGGGTTGTGAGTGGGGTATTAAAGTCTCCAGCTATGATAGTGTTAGAGTCAATATCTTTTTCAAGTTTGCCTAGAAGCTGCTTTATGAAAGTCGGTGCTCCTATGTTTGGTGTATATATGGGTTTAGGACGGATATTTCTTGTTGATGGATTGAACCTTTTGTTATTATGTAATGACCTTCTGTATCCTTTTTAATTTTTGATAGCTTAAAGGATATTTTATTTGATATTAAGATCATAACTCCTGTTTTCTTTTGTGTTCTGTTCACTTAAAATTCTGCTTCCCATCCTCTTACTTTGAGTCTGTGAGTGTCCTTTCTGGTGAGATGAGTCTCTTGGAGACAATATATTGTTACCTCATGATATTTTATCCATTTTACCATTCTATGTCTGTTCAATGGTGCATTTAGTTCATTCACATTCAGGCTAATTATTGAAATGTGAGCATTTATCCCTGTCATGAGGTTCTTACAGAGTTGCTGTTCCTGTTTATTTGTTGTCTTTCTTTTGATTTTGGGGTTGATCCATGTGTGCTTTCAATCTACTTTCTGCACTCTTGTGAAGAATGTTGTCGTTTTTTTTTTTCCCTTTTCTTAGTGTTTAATACTTTCTTAAGTAGAACTGGTCCAGAGGCAGCATAAGTTCTTAAGGACTGAATGTCTGGGAAAGATTTTAATTCTCCCTCACTGATGAAGCTTAGCTTAGTTGGGTAGGTTTTTCTTGGTTGAAATTGTTTATCTCTGAGAACTTTGAAGATTGGACTCAAAGCTCTCCTAGCCTAAAGTGTTTCTGTAGATAAATCTGCTGCTATTTTAATTGGTCTTCCCCGCAGGTAGTTTGACCTTTTTCTCTTGCTGCCTTTAGGATTTTTTCTTTTATACCTATGTTATAGGTGAATTACTTTGTGTCTAAGACTTGGTCTTCTCATTTGTTGTCTCGCACGGATTCTCTGAATCTCTTGTGTCTGAATGCTTGCATCACGGATTAGATGAGGGAAGTTTTCTTGAATAATTTCATGGAATGTTTGTTACAGGGTGGTCTCTGTCTCTCTTACTGCCTCTGGAAGTCCAATTACTCTTAGGTTCAGTCTCTTGAAATAATTGTTCGTCTCTTGAAAGTTTTGTTCTGTCCTTCTAAGCTTCTTTTCTATGTTTTTGACAGTTTGGGTTAGTTCTATATTTTGGTCCTCAAGCTCTGATATTCTTTCTTCTGCTTGACTAATTCTGCTTTCCATGCTTGTCAGTTTGTTATTTCATTCACAGTATTCTTTACTGCTGTTTATATTTATTTATTTATTTATTTATTTATTTATTTATTTATTTATTTTTATTTTTTATTTTTTTGAGTTGGAGTCTCACTCTATCGCCCAGACTGGAGTGCGGTGGCCGCTCCCGGCCACCACAGCCTCGACCTGCTGGGCTCCAGTGATCCTTCTGCCTCAGCCTTCCAAGTAGCAGGAATTACAGGCATGCGCTACCATGCCCGGCTGATTTTTTGATTTATTGTAGAGATGAGGTCTCGCCGCCCAGGCAGGTCTTGAACCCATGGGCTCCGCTCACTTCAGTCTTCCAAAGGTGCGGGATTACAGGCTGAGCCACTGAGCCTGGCTATATTTCTTTTTTTTATGCCAGTACTATACAGTTTTGATTACTGTAGCTTTGTAGATTTTTTTGAGTCTGTGATTTCTCCAGCTTTGTTCCTTTTCATCAAGATTACATTGGCTTTGGAAGTTGTTTGTGGTTCTATATGAGTTTTATGATTGTTTTTTATTTCTGTGAAAAATGACATTGTAATTTTGATAGGGATTGCATTGCATCTCTAGAGCAATTTTGGTAGAATGAACATTTTGACAATACTAATTCTTCCAATCCATGAACTTGGGAAACTTTTCCATTTATTTGTGTCTTCTTCAATTTCTTTCCTCAATGTTTTATAGTTTTCAATGTACAGATCTTTCAACTCCTTGGTTAATTTTATTTCTTCATATTTTTGTAGCTATTGTAAATGGGATTGCTTTTTTGGATAGTTCATTGTTAGTGTATAGAAAAACTATTGATATGCATGATTTTGTAGCCTGCAATTTTACTAAATTTTATTAGTTCTAATATTAATAGCAGTTCTAATAATAATTGTTCTAATAGTAGTACTAATTTATTAGTTCTAATTGTTTTTAGTGTAGTCTTCAGGGGTTTCTATATATAAGATTATGTTATCTGCATACAGTTTAACTTCTTCCTTTCCAATTTGGGTGTCTTCTATTTCTTCTCTTGCCTAGTTGCTCTAGCTAGGACTGTCCATACTCTGTTGAATAGAAATGGCAAGAGTGGTCATCCTGTCTTGTTCCTGATCTTAGAGGGAAAGCTTTCAACTTTTTCCCATTTAGTAAGATGTAAACTGTGGACTTGTCATATATGACCTTTATTGTGTTGAGGTACATTTCTTCTACACCTCATCTGTTGAAAATTGTATTATAAAAGGATGTTGCATTTTGTCAAATGCTTTTATGCATCTATTCAGATGATCAAATTGTTTTTATTCTTCATTCTGTGAGTGTGATGTATCAGATTTATAGATTTGCATATGTTGACACATTCTTGCATCCTTGGCATAAATCCCACTTGATTATGGTGAATGCTCCTGTTAGTGTAATGTTGAATTTGATTTGCCAGTATTTTGTTGAGGATTTTTGCATCTATGTTTATCAGGGACATTGACTTGCAATATTTTTTTTTTGTAGTGTCCTCATCTGAATTTGGTATTCAGGTAATGCTTACCTCATAAAATAAATTGGGAAATAATCTCTTTTTCAATTTTTAGAAGAGTTTGAGAGGAGTTGGTATTAGTTCTTCCTTAAATATTTGCTGGAATTCAGCAGTGAAGCCATCAAGTTCTGCACTTTTATTTGATGGTAGAATTTGTATTACTGATTCAATCTCCTTAGTTGTTATTGGATCATTCAGATTTTCAATTTCTTCATGATTAAGTCTTGGTAGGTTGTATTGTCTAGGAGCTTATCCTTCTTCTAGACTATCAAATTTCCTCTTCTCAAAAGTACACCAGTTGTATTGGATTAGGTCCTATCCTTGAGCCTTTATTTTAATGTAACTACCTCTTTAAAGATCCTCTTTCCATATATAGTTACATTCTGAGGTACTGGGGGCTAAGGCCTCAACATATGAATTTGGGGAAAGACACAATTTAACCCAAGACACCATCTAAGATTTAGGGAGTTTATATGTGTCAACGCTGGAGGGCAGCTTGGTTCCTGGTTCTCAGAGCTGCCCTCTATCAGTGCTGGCATCTGCTGAGACATCCTCCTTCCCTTCTGGTCTTTGGTAGTTAGCTCATGGAGTAGTCATCTGAGTTGTCCATCATCAATGGCCACAAAGTGCCATATTGGGCCACTAGAAGTGCCACAAGGTGGGCTGAGGCTTTCCATTACTTCCATGTGCTTCTCATGATCTTCCAGAAATCATCCTACTCCACCTGTGCTATGTGGGCACAGAGGTACTTGGTAAGTGTCTTAGTTTGCTTTTACATTGCTGTAAAAGAATGCCTGAGACTGGGTAATTTGCAAAGAAAAAAGTTTTATTTAGCTCATCATTCTAAAGACTGAGAGGTTCAAGGGCATGTCCCTGGCTTCTGACAAGAGTTTTCATGCAGTCACACCATGGCAGAGAAGGCCAAAAGGGAAGCAGTTATGTGAAGAAGGGGAAACTTGAGGGACATACTGGCCTCATAACAACCCACCCTCTTGGGGACTAATTCACTCCTGGGAAACTAAACCAGTCTTGCAGAGGGAGAACTCATTGTCTCAGAATTTCCACTAAGCCACTCATGAGGAATTTGCCTCCATGACCCAAACACCTCCCACTAGGCCCTACCTCCCAACACTACAACATCGGGAATTAAATTTCAACATGATCTTTGGTGGGGACCCCAAACCATACCCAAGCCATAGTAGTGAGGGTGATTCAGTCCTCTAACATACACACTTCTGAGTCACTCCTTGAACATGAGGCTTAGGTCCACCCCCCCCCAGATCACACAACTAATCTGGGGTATCTGTTACCCTTCTCTACCTCAGGGCTTGCTGGGAAGTGAGTATAGAAGTCAGGATGCAGGGGCCCTTCTTGCACACTCGCCACATCTAAGCTCTCAGTACTTCCTCTCTCACAATCCTAACTCCCAACCCCCCACAACAGGAAAAGCTTTTTCTGTTTTGAGGGCTCGGATGCTTTATTTTTATCTCAACAAGTAATTGCCCAAGCATATTGTTAAGAGAAAAACCTTAGACAAATTAAATTTAATGAAGTTGAACTGAGCAAAGAGCAATGTGTGATTCTGGCAGCCCCTAAACCAGAATAGGTTTGTCAGAGAGGGTCTGACACAGCCACGTGGTTGAAGATTTACAGGCAGAAAAAAGAAAGTGACATGAGAAAATAGAAGTGAACTACAGGAACAGCCAGTTTAGTTACAGCAAATCCAGCTAGGTGCTTGCCTTATTTAGACAAGGTTTACACAGTTGGCTACCTTTGGTTGCTTAATTGATTGAAACTTGGAGGTTGGCACAAGAGTAGGTCACAGTCAGTTTGCACATCCTGTTAGGTGTATGGTGAATCTATAGCCCTAATTTAAGATATATAAGAAGGCAGCTTTAGGCTAAACTTAATGTAACAATGTTGTCTGTGACTCAGTCTTTTCCATTCCTCTGAGTTGTCTAAATCTTTTGAAACTCAAAACCTATATTGTCTTTTTCTCCCCTTACTTTTTTTCCTTTATTTTATTTTAAAGATTTGGTGTACAAGTCAGGATTAAGTACATAAGTAGCCTCCACACAAGTGAAGTTTGGGCCTCCCACTGGTCCTCACTTCTCCTGGTTTAGGAACAGGTACCCTAAGTGGTGTTATGTGTCCCCTCCCTCCCCTGGCAGTGCCCCACTACTGCCAATGCCTCTCTAGTATTATTGTGATAAATGCTCAGGACCCACTTGTGAGTGAGAACATGTGGTATTCAGTTCTTTGTTTCTGTGATAGATCACTGAGTATGATAGATTCTAAATGCATTCAAGTTGTGGTGAAGTCCATAATTTTGTTCTTCTTTATGGCAATGTAATACTCCATTGTGCATATGCACCAAATTTTTTTTTATCCAGTCCATTTTCAATGGGCAGCAGGGTTGGTTCCATGTTTTTGCTATTGTGAATAATGCTGGAAAAGAAACCGTGAAGAGAGCAGGGAGACAGTCCACAGAATGGGAAAAGATATTTGCTAACTATATATCTGATAAAGACCTAACATTCAGGGTCTACGAAGAACTCAAACAACCTCCTACTTTTTGTCAGCAATCTCTTCTTTTGAGGCAGTAAATGAAAAATGATTAACTGAGTGTTTAAGGGCATGGAAAGGGTAAAACAAAATGTGGCTGGAAAAATATAGCCATATTTCAAAATCTTACTCTGCCATGTTTAGCTGCTGCTTTAGCTAGTGAAAGAAATTACACCACCCAGACAATGCACCTCACAAAGGACCCTTGATCAGCAGAATGCACTGTGCCCTGTGGAGAAGTTGAAACCAGGCAGATCTGCATTCTCTTCCCTTTTTCCCCGTGTGTCCAAGTGTCTTGCCACTGGCCTGTGTTGGGTCCCTGACTTGTGGCCACAGAAGACCCAATATCTGACTGTTCAGAAATGCCACCCCCCTTTGTCTCACCTTTGTGTTACTAAAATGTCACAGTGACTCTGGCTCTAAAATGCCCAACCATTCATTTGATAGCCCTGTGGTTGAAAATACAGTACTGTCATGTTTTCTGGACTAAAAAAGAAGCAAATTTCTTAAGAGCTGGTAAATTTCTTAATGTGTAGAGTTGGCAAGATTTTAGCATAGGTCAACCACAGTTTTTTGGTTTTTTTTTAATAATTAGAAAGAAGTGAAACTTTGATTGTGTTTTCTAACTACATCCTTTTTTTTTTTTTTCTTTTTTGAAGGCCAAAATACATAGGTATTTGTTAAGGATATGAACATACCCTTTCCCTAAAAGCAGAAGTATAGTCTAAGAAATAAGAGATTGTGAGAATCAAGAAGTACCCATGTACAGAAACCACAGATAAGAGGATGTGCAAAAATCAAGTAAAAATGAGAATTTTGGATTAGAGTCACGAGTAAACTAAAATCATGACTTTCATGTTTGTAAAAGTTTAAGGCTTTTATTATTAACTTCCCACTTTCTACTTAAATTTTTATTATTTCAGTAACAACATAAAGTATTCTAAATTTTTGAGTTACTCTATGCTAAATTATTTTTAAATTCTTCTGCATTTTAAAAAATAAATATTTATAAATAAAGGTATTACTTTTACTATTATCAATGAAATATCTACAGAAGAAATATCAAAAACCATTGCATTCTTGAAATACCCTGATTAAATTCAAGATTTAAAAATCTTGGTATATCATCTTTTCCATCTCTGGGCAGGAAAAAAAAAAACAACAACAGTCTTTAATGTTATTATACAAGCATACACTCAGACTATTCTGATTACAGTTTTTAAAATTAAGTTTTTTTAAACCTCAAACTATAAGAATCTTAGAAAATGCAAGAGACATCCTTATGGAAATTGGAACTGGCAACCAATTCCTATTCAGAACCTTAAAGGTCAATACCTTAAGAAATAAGATAGACAATTGGGACCTCATCAAACTAACAAGCTTCTGCCAAGCAAAAGAAACCATCAAGAGAGCAGGGAGACAGCCCACAGAATAGGAAGAAATATTTGCCAACTGTATATCTGACAAAGGCCTAACATCTAGGATCTACAAGGAACTCAAACATGCCAAAAGAAGAAAAACAAACAGCCCCTTAAAAAATGGGCATAAGACATGAATAGACACTTCTCAAAAGAAGATATACGGGCAGCCAACAGACACATGAAAAAGTGCTCAGCCTCACCCATCATCAGAAAAATGCAAATCAAAACCACATTGAGATACCACCTAACCCCTGTAAGAATGGCCATCATTAATAAAACAAACAACAACAGGTGCTGGCGAGGATGTGGAGAACGCTTCTACACTGCTGGTGGGAAAGCAAACTAGTACAACCTCTTTGGAAGACAGTGTGGCAATTTCTGAAAGAACTAGAAATTGACCTTCCACATGACCTAGGAATCCCCCTATTGGGAATATACCTGGAGGAACTCAAGTCATTCTATAAAAAAGATACCTGCACACGTATGTTTGTTGCAGCTTTATTCACAATAGCAAAAACATGGAACCAATCATGTTGTCCATCGAAGCTTGACTGAATAAAGAAAATGTGGTACATATACACAATGGAATATTATGTAGCCATAAAGAAGGACAAATATATGAACTTTGCAGCAACTTGGATGGATTTGGAGTCAATCATACTCAGTGATCTATCACAGAAACAAAGAACAGAGTTCCATATGTTCTCACTCATAAGCGGACCTTGAACAATTATACTATAAGAAAGCGTTTGGCAATAATGGGAAACTATCAGGGGAGGGGGGGTGAGATTGGCAGTTGAGGGAAACTGCTAGGGGAGGGAGGGGCTTACCTCATCAAAAAGGGTACCTGTGTAATCAGTGTTTGTATACCTAACCCTGAATTATGACCCACATTTTTATTTAAAAAAAAAAGAAAAGAAATAAAATTAAGTTTTTTAAATTCCAAATTAATTCTATCCTTATAAAGTAATATGTTTTCCCTTATTTATAAGGGCATTGTTTATAAGGGTAAGGTTCAAAAGTGATGTCTCCAGTTTTTTTATTTCTCAAAAGTAAGGAAGTTTTAAGGACTAATTTCACTTCATATTAACCCATTTATAGATTTGACACCAACTGAAACTTGCTAAAGTACTACATGGGTTTTCATACTGTTTAACAACATTACTATGTCTTTCTCAAATATGTTCATGTTTCATAAATTATTCATTTGCCTAAGCATATTAGTTCAACTGGTTTTAGCAATCCCTGTTTTCTATTCCAAGAGGAAAATCAAAGGAGAAAACAGTTCTCCAGTCAAGTACTATGTATCCAATCTCATTTGTCACTCAAAAAAAAAAAAAAAGACTTTACAAAGTTGGCTACTTCATCATGGCCATTAAACAGCACAATATCCACCATTAAACCCCAACCCTAATTCTCTGTTTGGTAACCAGGGACTTGATCATCCTGAATTGGTCTACAACATCCTCTTCTAGCTCACACATCCAGGTGGCTTACCTTACTTTATTTGTGCCTCTCTGGAGCAATTAGCCATATTATAGTTGCATTATGGCTATTACTGAACATGCATTTCTCCTTTACTGAGGGATTGGTTCCTTTTGCGTGATAGCCAGGTCCAATACATCTCCCAGCACAGTGCCCTAAGAATATAATGAGTGAATGAATGAAATATCTAGTACATATTCTAATAAGTAAAGCACATATAATATCAGTACACATTTGCAATTAAAATGCAATGAGAAAAGTGAGTTATAAAAATTACATAATGATGTAATGATGATAAATAAAAACATCTTTTAAAGTATTCAAGAGACTTCTTTTATTGAAATTTGGATAATAGCCGGGCTTGGTGGTTCAGCCTGTAATCCCGCGCTTTGGGAGGCTGAGATGAGTGGATTGCCTGAGCCCGCAAGTTCGAGACCCGCCTGGGCAACTTGGCGAGACCTCATCTCTACAATAAATCAAAAATCAACTGGACGTGGTAGCGCGCGCCTGTAGTTCCAGCTACTTGGAAGGCTGAGGCGGAAGGATCGCCGGAGCCCAGCAGGTCGAGGCTGCAGTGACCGGGAGCGGCCACTGCACTCCAGTCTGGGCCACAGAGTGAGACTCCAACTCAAAAAAAAGAAAAGAAATTTGGATAATACAAGTTCTCATTAAAGTGCTGCTTCCTCATTGGTTTATGATGAAATAAAAGTGCAATTTCCTGTCCCCTCAACAGAGTTGGTTTCTCTTCTTGATGCAAGCAGGTTTATCAGGCTCCTCAGTCGACAATAGCATCACCCCCAAGAAACATGGGTAAGTATAAGATTAAAAATATGAAGTAAGATTTTAAAGTAGATAATATACTTTGGCATGATTGTGTCACTAATGTTCACAACATTGTATCTGGTTTAAGCAGTATAAATGTGGTAATGCAAAGAATTATAAAAGAGAGGAAAATGAGGAAGACACTTGGTTTCCTCTACTTAGAGCAGGGGTAAAGGGTCAAAATGCAAATTTAGAACTAGTTAGGTAAAACTATAGAGAGACAAAAGGGGAATATTTGTACTCCATTTCCTTTTCAGAAACAGTGTGTTGGCAAGCTGAAGTAAGTATTGAAGAAGAAACCTACCAGCTGCTGGTTGTAGAGCTATTGGGCTCCATTTTCTCATCAGTACGATGGTATAGTAATACTTTTTATACCCAATAGAAATAATGTGATGTTAGGAAATAATATTCCCAGTATTCATAAGTATTGACTATTAATACTATTTAATTATTAGTTTAGAAGTTACTATCACAGTGTCTGAAATACAGTAGAGTCTTAATAAGTAACTGTTAAACTGATCAATAAAAGCAAGCATTTCCTATAACTCTGTAGGAAGACATTTTATTTTGGGGCATTATCATCAATGACATTGATTTGTACTATTTCTAGAGGTGGTTAAGAATAGATACAGACTGTATTTTTTTTGGTATTCGGTAAAAATTAAAATAAAAATTAAAAACCCATCCACATTTCTCATTGCTGATTAAAAACAATTTTCTCTAAAGTTTATAAAAGTAGCCACAATAATATCTGGAAGGATGTATGAATACTGTAATAGGATTATACACAGTATTTCACAAAAATCTCAGATCCACACAAATTAACAACCGTTAATTACACTCTAGGTGGCTCTGGTTAGATAGTCAAAGATGACTTTCTTTCAGGAAATGAAGTGGACAGCCTTAAGGATGGCAGCAGACTACCTATGCTGTCATTAAAACAATATTATAAGTGAGTGCTTACCATATGCTAGGTACTTGGCTCCATGTGTCATGTCAGTTAACCCTCACACAACCCTATGAAGTGGGCTCTAACTCACACACATGAAAACTGGAACTCAGAGAAGTGAAGACGCACAGACAGCCCCAGATGGCCTGAGTGCTGTTGAGAAGCTTTCAAACTGTCTCCAGAGCCCATGTTCACAACCACAGGCCTACGCTGCCTGTGTTGCACTATGGAGAGGAAACCCTCTATCTGCTTCATCAAATCATCCTGTCGTGTGGTTAAGTCTAGGCAGAAAATGCATTTACAGCTAGAGAAATTCATACCATTGAGAACTTTATGAACCTTCCTGAAATCATTTTTCCACTTTATCTTACCATTTTTTAATAAGAAAAATATGCTTATTTATCGAGTAACATGGACAAAGGAGCAAGAGATACCCCTTGCCCATTATCCTATTTTCTAGGTCCTGGTCCTAAGGGAGGACATTTTCACGGTTCAGATGTTCTCCCCCGGATGCGTGAGCCTCATGGTGGATGTGATGTCGTGTGTGCACCAGAGTCCCGTCCTCAGGAGCTTATTCAGTCCTTTGTGGGTCTCAGACTTTATTCTAGTGTGCTTTTCCATCTTCAGCTTTGTCTTTTATAAATCTCTTGAATGAGGATTTGGGAGTAAATTTTCTCAGTGGTATTTTATCTGAAAATGCTCTAAATTTTTGCTCTGGTCCTTGATATTTAGTGTTGTTGCATATACAATTATAGGATGATATATATTTTTCTAGCAATTTGGAAGTGTTAATCTTCTTGATTCTGTTATTGGGGCTGAGAATTCCTTGGATAGTCTACATTCCATCCTTTGCTTATAGTTCATCTTTTCTCTCTGGCTCTTCTTTCATTTGTCTTTGGTGATCTGCAGTGTGACTGCAATGTGTCTAAGCATAGATTTCCATTTTTGCTTGTTCTTAATCCTACTTGGGATTGCTAGACTTCATAAATATGAGAATTTCATGTCCTTCCTCAGTTCTAGAAAGCTCATCAACTTGGTGAATATTGCCTCTTCCTGGTCTCTCTTTTCAATCTTTATGGAATCCCAATTATGCATATGTTGACCTTTTCACTTTATTCTCCATGTCTCTGGTATTTTCCCATCTCTTTAACACTCTGATAATTTTGTGTGTTTTTTAGTGCTAACTTGCAATGCACTGATTCTCTCTTAGACTGGATCTAATCAGTTGGTTAGTCTCAGTGTTGATTTTTAAATTTAAATTATTATTTTTTTATTTTTAGAAAGTCCATTTCAATATTTTTTTAAAATATGTCTGTTCTGGCCAGGCATGGTGACTCATGACTGTAATCTCAGCACTTTGGGAGGCCGACATGGGACGATTGCTTAAACCCAGGAGTTTGAGATCAGCCTAGGCGACATTGCAAGACCGCATTGTCTCTTCAAAAAATAAATTAATTAGCTGGGCATAGTAGCACACGCCTATAGTCCCAGCTACTTGTGAGACTGAGGCAAAAGGATCACCTGAGCCCAGGAGAAGGTCAAGGCTGCGGTGAGCTATGATGGTACCATTGCACTTCAGCCTGGGCAACAGAGTGAGACCCTAACTCAAAAAAAAAAAAAGAAAAAGCCTGGTCATTCAAAAAAGTAATTAAATAGTTTCTTGCTCTTGTGTTTAACTTTCTTCTCTAAACATATAAAACACAATGCTTTGTGTTATCTTTATTATTATTATTATTTTATTATTATTATTGTGTGTGTGTTATTTGGTATCTTTTAATTTTTATCTCTGAGCTTATGTGGATGTAGTTCTCCTCTTAAGGTGTGTGTGTGTGTGTGTGTGTGTGTATGTGTGTGTGTGTGTGTGTGTGTGTACGCGCGCATGTGAGTGTTTTAATAAGGTTGTCTTTGTTAGAACTCTATCTGTGGATTCTTTGAAGGAGCCTTCCTCAAGGGAGGATTTGTGTTTACTTCTTCCAGGTGCCTAGAACTTACTTCTTTTTTCATATGGTAAACATTTATTTTTGATGAATTTGTTTCTACAATTATTTAAATTATTTATTTATTGTTTCATTTTTCACCTGCGAATTAATTTTTATATATGAGGATAGAAGTAAGATCATATTTCTCAGGAAGACACACATGTTCCATCTGTAGGTAAAACAGATATTTCCCAAGATGCTTTACAGCCCATCTCCCCCAGCCTTTTGAATCCACTTTTTAATGTTTTAATTGTAATGCATAACACATGCAGGAAAAGGCACATATCCTCAGTGTACAGCTTGATAAATTTCTACAAACTGAGCATGCTCATGGAACCAGCACCCAAATCAAGAAACAGAACATTACCCATGTCTCAGAAGAAACCTCCTCATGTTCTCTTCCCACATTACCCAGACCCTTCCCAAAGGTAACTACTAGCCTGATTCCTAACAACATAGATTAACTTTGCCTGGTTTTTAGCAGATGTTTGTGTGCCTGTCTTTTTCTAGCACTCAGCATTGTGTTTGTGATCTTCATCTGTGTGATTGCATGTAGTAATACTTTGTTCATTTTCACTGATGTATAGATTCCAATGGTGTTGACATACCACAATTTACTTATCTATTCTACTGCTAATGGACATTCTAGTTAGGGGATATTACAAGTAGTGCAATTATGAACATTCTAATTCTAGTACATGTCTATTGGTAAAACAAATGTATGTATTTCTGCTGATACATACCTAGAAGTGGAATTGCTAAAGTGGAACTGCTGAATCATATGTTATGTGTAAGTGCCAGACAGTTTTTCAGTCAACAGTATGGAAGGGGGGACCCCCAAAAAATAGAACAAAACATTGTGTATTCTTACATGTTTAAATATCAGTCACCCTCAAAGTACTCTCCATTTGAGGCAATACACCTATTGAGATGCTTTTTCCATTGCTCAGAAGTTTTTGAATTCATCCATTTGGATGCCTCTTTTTTTTTTTTTTTTTAAGTTGGAGTCTCACTCTGTCGCCCAGACTGGAGTGCAGTGGCTGCTCCCGGCCACCGCAGCCTCGACCCGATGGGCTCTGGTGAACCTTCCGTCTCAGCCTTCCAAGTAGCTGGAACTACAGGCGTGTGCTACCACACCCGGCTGATTTTTGATTTATTGTAGAGATGAGGTCTCGCCAAGTTGCCCAGGCGGGTCTCGAACCCGCGGGCTCAGGCAATCCTCTCACCTCAGCCTCCCAAAGGCGCGGGATTACAGGCTGAGCCACCGAGTCTAGCCATTTGGATGCCTTTTAATGCTTCTACCATTTTTTGCGTCACCTCTTCCACATCAGCAAAAAAGTTCCTTTGAGGACTTTTTTCATCTGAAACAACAACAAAAAAGTCACTTGGAAGAAAATCAGGTGAGGGAGGGTGGGGCATGGAATTCATGCTGGTTTTGGTCAAAAACTGCTTAACACTCAGCATGGCATGGGCATGTGCGTTCGTAAATCACCCATCGCTAATGGGAAAACACATTGACTTGCAAAAAAAAAAAAAATTCACAGAAGCTGAACACTGCCTCTCACAGCAACGCTAGCCAACATACTGATGCCGGTGGGTCCCTAGAACTCTTTTTTTTTTTTTTTTTTACAAGTCACTAAATTCTGAAGTTGTTTATTGCATATCTCAGACTGGATAACTGAAAATGTTAACTCTATAACAACACTTACATCTTCCACTCCCCACCCCCCAATGTTTTGACTCTGGAAAACAACATGTGAAAAGTAATAATCCCATATACCTTACTATGCTAGGGGAGGAAGGGTTCCTAGAACTCTTACCTAGCGGAGAAAGCCTGTACTACAAGGGAACTGGCTTCCAAAAGATAATTCCCGTTTTTTGCTCCCCCTTTGGTATAATAGTCCAGGTGTTCTATGTCTTCACCAACACTTGATATTTTGTCCCTTTTGCATTTTATTTATTTTTATTTATTTTTATTTTTTTGAGTTGGAGTCTCACTCTGTCACCCAGACTAGAGTGCAGTGGCTGCTCCCAGCCACCACAGCCTCGACCTGCTGGGCTCTGGAGATCCTTCCGCCTCAGCCTTTCAAGTAGCTGGAACTACAGGCGCACGCTACCATGCCCGGCTGATTTTTTGATTTATTGTAGAGATGAGGTCTCACCAAGTTGCCCAGGTGGGTCTTGAACCCGCGGGCTCAGGCAATCCACTCACAGCCTCCCAAAGGCGCAGGATTTTGCTCCCCCTTTGGTATAATAGTCCAGGTGTTCTATGTCTTCACCAACACTTGATATTTTGTCTTTTTTGCACTTTATTTATGTGAGTGGGTGTGTAGTGGTACCTCACTGTAATTTTAGTTTGAATTTCCCTGATGACTAATGAAGTTGAGCACATGGGTTGGCCTGAAGTTTGTGGGATCCAACAAATAGTGGAAACTCAGTCCCAATTACCAAGTGAGGACCTGTCAGACGCCATGAATACTCAAGGCAGGATCTTTTATTGTAACTCCTCCCAGAAATCAAGCTGAGAACTTGCCGTTTCTCCTCTGCTATATGCAAATGTCTGTGGAGTTTGTTATTTTATCTTGTTTATTTTCTAGTTCGTCTTTTCCTGTGGGTAGGTGTTCCTGGATCCCAGCATGTTCAGGATGTGCATCCTACCTGCACATGTCCAAGCTCTGTCCCTGTTTTCTCTGATCCTGAGGCTCTAGTTAGTTTCTCCAGATGCACATGTGCATTCAGGACATCCAGAGCTTTAATACCCACTTACTTCCCTAAGATCAGTTCCCACCTCCTTTTCTCCATCACAATTTTTTTCTTCTTTGGACTCTTCCCTATTTATTTAAAAGGCTGTTTCTCATATTTTGTTCATATTTCAGGTATAATAAAACCAGAATATTTCAGAAGTTTTAGTTGTCCATTTTATTCAGGAATGAGATATAGTATACTAGGGGCACCCCTAAAAAACCGGAATTTTTTTTTGGAGGGCGGGTTCATTATAGTACAAGCATCCCCCACTCACCTCCAGGTGAGTGTTCTGGGAACACATTGGTATCAGCGTATCAGCTAGCTTTGTGGTGAGAGGCTGTGTTCGGCTCAGTAACTTTTTGTTTGGAGATTCTTTCAGTGCATTTGCCCATTTCATGATGGGTGATTTATGAGTACACCTGCCCATACCGCTCTGAGTATTCAGCAGTTTTTGACCAAAAATGGCATGACCTCAAGCCCTACCCTCCCTATTCACCCAATTTCACCCCGAGTGACTATTTTTTTGTTTCCCTGGATGGAAAAAAATCCTCAAGGGGAAACGTTTAGCCAATGTGGAAGAGGTGAAACAAAAAATGGCAGAAACACTAAAAGGCATCAAAATTAATGGGTTCAAAAACTGTTTTAAGCAGTGGAAAAAGCATCTCAATAGGTGTACTGCATCTAACAGAGTACTCTGCAAGTGACTATTTAAACATGTAAGAATAAATACATCATTTTTTATAAATAAATTCTGTGATTTTGGGGTCCCCCTCATATACTCTGGTCATGGTTATTCTGCTAGCAGACTCCCCGTTCCTTGTGATGGCAGGTTTGTTGTTGATGATGCATCAGCAGTTGGAAGGCCGTGGTTCTGATGCCCTGCACAGTGTTTCTACAAAGCTTCCTGTGAAGGTCCCCATCAGGAAAATCATCCAAATCACTCTCAAAGGAATATAATCAAAGTATACCTCTATTCCAGTATGGAGAGAAAGATGAATCCTTGACTTCTCTGTGGCTCCATGACACCATAGCTTTAAAAAGGCATTGACCTAATAAACAATCAGATGTAATGGTGGAAATTGATGATCCAAACATCTTATCCAGAATTGAGAATGTCTGGCCTTTCATTTATAAAAGTATAAGAAAAACATGAATTAGCTCACAAAGGAAACAAAAAGTTCAACAGAAGAGGTAAGGTTGTCTAATAATGTATTAAGCTTCAACAAACTACTACATTTTAAAATTCTACAACATTGTCATATTTCTGTGATAATATTTCATGGCTAATAGAGTGATTTTGAAAGTGCCTTAAAACTAGATTGAATATAAAATTTGAAATCATAAAACATACAGTTTATCCTGAACTCAGAAGCATTGATGGATCACAAACAAATAGTTTTCTATCTTTAGCTGTCCACATGGTTTTTAACTTTAGTCTTGTATTCTTAGATCATGTCCAGTGAGAAATATAATTTGCTCCCATCTAGCATCCATGGGGTAATTCTTATCTGAAATAGGCAAAATATCTTGGTTTGATTTTGTTTACTAAAGTCAGTTAGATAATTTTCCCATTTTAAACACCTTCAATGTAATTTAATGCATTTTCAATATTATCAATGAATGAAAATAAAAAGAGATTGTTTTCAAATTCATGACTGTAATGAGGGTATGTATTTTTTAAACATCTGAACAATTCTAATTCATCTTTCATTACAGAAGCAGAGGCATTTTAAAAAGTGATGTCGATCTCTGTGAAAATAAAGTCTCATACATTGATTTTGCACCAATCACCTGAGAGATTTATGAAGAAAAATGAGTAGGGGGCCAACACTCCATGGAAGCTTGTGAATACCCCAATTGATCCTTTAGGGCTCTTTTTCAGCGGTCTGCAATAATGAACACATGGACTTCTGGTCATTAAATTCAGCTGACCCCATTTGGCAAACTGCTAAGAGCCTGGACTCTGACTGCCAACCATTAATATCTGTGTGAAAAATTCACCCTTTAAAAGCACTGATGACTTAATTAGAACTTTAGAAAACAAAGACAAATTTTTAAAAATTCTTAGTAAAAGATAATTCTATGTTGAAAACCAACTACAAGACAAGACTTACCGTTCTGCTTATCTTCTAAGAACTAATGTAATTACCACCTTAACAAGAAAAAATGAACAGCACATGTGTTGAAGAACAGCACGACCTGGATCACTATTTGTTTCCAATCATTTACATCTTTGTGATTATAGTCAGCATTCCAGCCAACATTGGATCTCTGTGTGTGGCTTTCCTGCAAGCAAAGAAGGAAAGCGAGCTAGGAATTTACCTCTTCAGTTTATCGCTTTCGGATTTGCTGTATGCATTAACTCTCCCTCTATGGATTGATTATACCTGGAATGAAGACAACTGGACCTTCTCTCCTGCCTTGTGCAAAGGAAGTGCTTTCTTCACGTACATGAACTTCTACAGCAGCACAGCCTTCCTCACCTGCATCGCCGTAGACAGGTATTTAGCAGTTGTCTACCCTTTGAAGTTTTATTTCCTAAGGACCAGAAGATTTGCATTCATAGTCAGCCTCTTCATCTGGGTATTGGAAACCATCTTAAATGCTGTGATGTTGTGGAAAGACGAAATAGCTATTGAATACTGCGATGCCAAAAAGTCTAACTTTACTTTGTGCTATGACAAGTACCCTTTGGAGGAATGGCAAATCAAACTTAACTTGTTCAGGACGTGCATAGGCTATGCGATACCTTTGGTCACCATAATGATCTGCAACCAGAAAGTCTACCGAGCTGTGAGAGACAATAAAGCCACGGAAACCAGTGAAAAGAAGAGAATCATAAAACTTCTTGTTAGCATCACGCTGACTTTTGTCTTGTGTTTTACTCCCTTTCATGTGATGTTGCTGATTCGCTGCATTTTAGAGCGCAATGGGAGGTTTGGGACTAGCAAGTCTGGGAAGCAGACTTACACAATATATAGAATCACGGTTGCATTAACAAGCTTAAATTGTGTGGCTGACCCAATTCTATACTGTTTTGTAACAGAAACAGGAAGGTATGATATGTGGAATGTATTAAAACTCTGCACTGGGAAGTGTAAGACATCACAAAGACAAAGAAAAAGCATACTTTCTATGTCTACAAAAGATACTATGGAATTAGAAGTCCTGGAATAGGATCAAAGACCTTTTTTGAGGGAGGGAGGCTTAAGGTATAAAATACTATATCATCAAGATTACATTCTTAAAAGGAAATCCGATAGAGAGAGAGACTAACACCTCTCCCCGAGTGAATTTTAATCTTGTCCAATAAAAATATTGTAAAAGTGCACTGTACAGCTCCCTCTCTGACTTTTATTATGAGGTATATTAAACAAAATTTAATATTTTCATTATGAGTCCAATTCATTCCTATTAATGATCATTGTGTTTGTATCTGTAGTATAATCCCTCAAAGGTGAGCAAGACATATAGGACCATGTGTCTTTAAGTCAGTAGCGTTTGTGTCTGCATTTTACTATTTTCCTTACCTTTTTCTTTTGATTTCAGGCTGTCAGTCATCAGTTCTCCCAGTGTTGTGTACTGGTCTCCAACAACCCCAACTACTAAATATTGCTTCTAATCTTCTCAGTCATTAACAAATATATGCTGAACCCCACTTCATGTACTAGGTTTTGAGTTGAGTACTGGGACAACAAAAGAAATGGTCTCAAAGTCTCATGACATTTATATCGGTTCTGAAACCTAGCCACTGAGCTTGAAAGATTTCTGCATCAACTAAAAGTAAACAGGCTCTGAATATCTTTTTTTTTTTTTTCCTTGAGTTGGAGTCTCACTCCATTGCCCAGGCTGGAGTGCAGAGGCACGCTCATGGCCACCCCAGCATCGACCTGCTGGTCTCTAGCGATCCCTCCGCCTCAGCCTTCCAAGCAGCCAGAACTAAAGGCACATGCTACCATGCCCAGCTAATTTTATTTTATTGTAGAGACGAGGTCTAGCCAAGTTGCCCGAACTGTTCTCAAACCCGCAGGCTCAGACAATCCATTCGCCTCGGCCTCCCAAAGTGCTGGAATTACAGGCTGAGCCACCGAGCCCAGCCTCGTTTTTACTTCTTTTAAATCCCACGCCTTTGGGAGGCTGAGGTGGGTGGACTGCCTGAGCCCACGGCTTCGAGACCCGCCTGGGCAGCGAGACCTCATCTCCATAATTAGTCAAAAAATCAGCCGGGCGTGGTAGCGCATGCCTGTAGTTCCGGCTACTTGGAAGGTTGAGGTGGAAGGATCGCCGGAGCCCAGCAGGTCGAGGCTGCGGTGGCCGGGAGCAGTCACTGCACTCCAGTCTGGGCGACTGAGTGAGACTCCAACTCAAAAAAAAAAAAAAAAAAATTTATAGCTGAGTAGAACATAGTTGAAATTTCTAGAAGTCTAATGTGTAGACAGTTCTATTAAATCCTACCTTCGGAGTCTTGTTTTTAAACTTAGAATATTTGAAGAATCTTGATATCATGTAGTCTCTTGAATTCTCATTGTGAAAATTGCCTAGTTTTAGGTAGACACTAGGTAAACATTTTTCCTAACAAAAATATTTTTAGAGGTTCTCCCTATCACATTTTTCTTCTTTACTCTTTCCTTTCCTTCTCTTGTCTATCTGTTTTTCTACTCTCCCCAGAGTGATCAGAAAGTATCTTGATAACATTTGGTGCCCTTCATATTAAGAAACAAATCCTTGTAACAAGAAAGACCAGTGAGTATCCTTTCAATGATGAATTTCTAAACACACTCTGAAAAATCAGTGAGTGCACAAACTGACTACATTTTTTCATTAAATCTTTTTTAACTTTTAAAAAAATTATTTTATTTTTTATTTTAAAAATGTGGGGTACAATTCAGGATTAGGTTTACAAGTGGTCATTGTACAGGTAAAGTTTGGGCCTCCCTTTGGTCCCTACTTTGCCTGGTTTGAGATCAGATACCTTTATTGATGTTGTGTTCCCCCCACCCATCCACCCTGGCAATATCCCACTACTGCCAATCCCTTTCTTATAGTATGTTGGTAAATGTTCAGGGTCCACTTATGAGTGAGAACATGTGGTACTCTGTTTTTTGTTTCTGTGATAGTCCGCTGAGTATGATAGACTCTAAATACATTCGAGTTACTGTGAAGTCCATATGTTTGTCCTTCTTTATGGCAGTGTAATATTCCATTGTGTATAAATACCACATTTTAAAATCCAGTCCAGTTTCGATGAGCAGCATGGTTGGTTCCATGTTTTTGCTATTGTGAATAGTACTGCAATAAGCATGCATGTGCAGGTATCTTTTTAATAGAATGATTTTACTTCCTCTGGGTATATTCCCTGTAAGGGGATTGCTGGGTCATATGAAAGATCAGTGTCCAGGTCATCATTAAATTTTTCCATGACAGTGTTGCATGTAGTAGAGACCACCTTGCCTTGAGGCCATGTGTGCATTTCTGTGCTTTGTGTTTTTCTGGTCATAATGTTTTTAGAGAATTAACAGATTCTGTTTGGACACTCTGAGACACACTTACATTTGCTTGAAGACTAAAGATACACTAAGATGAAGTGTCATTAAAATAGTTTGAAATGTTTGATTAATTGTTACTAAATTTTTTGAAGCCTATGAATTGAATACCTGTAAGCGTAAAAGATTCAAAAACAATGTTGCCCACATCTGGAAGCTCAGATCTTGTTGGGAGAGACACCGGAAGTAGGGATGTAGCAATTGGAGCTGATAGACATAGCTCCAGGACACTGCTGTTATTAAGGTAATTTAAAGCCCTTCCTTGCTTCCTGTTCTATGCCACATTCTCATTAGTGCCTGTTCCCAGGAGTCTGATTCTGAGGAAACACACTGTGGGTATCAACATACAGGTAGGCATCCATTTGTAATTTATTTAATATTTTTTACTTTTTATTTTCTTATTCAGAAAGTTATTTTTTAATTGAATGAGCTCAAAATAGATAACTTAGATAAACCAAAGAAGGAACTGAGTACAGGTTTTTGAAACTCCATTTCCTTACCTAGTATGGGGGAGTTTCATGAATCAAGGGAAACTTTTTCATTTTTTTTTTTTTTTTATTTGGAGTCTCACTCTGTCACCCAGGCTGGAGTGCAGTGGCATGCTCATGGCCACTCCAGTGTTGACCTGCTGGACTCCAGTGATCCTTCCACCTCAGCCTTTCAATCAGCCAGAACTACAGGCATGTGCTACCACACCTGGCTAATCTTTTTTTTTTTTTTTTTTTTTTTGTAGACATGATGTCTCACCATATTCCCAGGCTGGTCTCAAACCCGCAGGCTCAGGCAATCCTCTCGCCTTAGCCTCCTAAAGTGCTGGGATTACAGGCTTGAGGCACCATGCCTGGCAAGGGAAACTTTAAAGACATCAAAACTAACTACTTCATTTGGTTCAAATTTTATAACATCATTTCCCCAGTATCATTTTGAGAAAATCTGCTTATCCACTTTGATTTATTACTTTTTCTCTTTTTTCCCTCATAAGATATTAAATTTCTATTTTTTAATGTGATGATCAAATAAACAATTGTTTACCAGTTGCTTCTGTTGACTTTCTTCACTTATTTCTTTTTAATTAGACAGTACCGATTTTAAAACAGAATTTGTAATTCAGAGCATGTGGTCATCTCTTTTTACAACACATTTATCTTGACCTGTGCTTTGTTTTGACTAATCCTCGCTGTCATCATTCTGCCAGCCATGCTTGGGCACCCCCCTGAATAAACACATCTATAGATTGCTGTGGAAACACAACAGCTGCTATAACACCCTAACCCTGGAAGGCCTTCATGAAAATGGACTTCTTTGTCTAGGTCCACCAGGTGACCCTGCTCTCTTCCAACAGACATGCAGACACAAATAACACATACTTATCGATACATACAAATAATTGCCCTATCTCATAAAAACAAACAAAACCCCTCAAGTCCCTGGGTCCTTTTAGCCTGTGCTAGTTCCGTTCTATAAAGTGTCTAATAGCAACTAGTAGAACAAATATTACCTCCTTCTGAAATAATATACCATCTGGGTGTTTTTATTTTCATGTTTACTAAATCAGCAACCCGGGGGGACATTTTTAAGATTCTCCCTCCCTGTCCCTCCTTCCTTCTTTCTCCCCCAATCAGAAGTGACCTCCAAGGGACCTATGATTAAAAAACAAGCAAACCAAAAAAAAAAACAAAAAACTGAAATCGAGTTTTTCATTGCTGTACTAGTCTGGAAAAATCTAGTTCTGAATGTTATTTACATCTGCTGAGTAGACACCTTTAGGAAAAAATAATAGAAACTTAATTTAAAATAGAACTGCACCATTTTAAAATTATTATTCATTCGCAGTATAAACACCTGGCTAAATTTAAGTAAATATATATATATATTTTTTATAAGTAAATATAATATATATATATATACAGGACCACTATTATCTCTATTGTTCTTTGGCATTTCAAACAGCTTAAATATGGAGTACAACATTATTAGCTTCGTGTCATGAGTTACATTAGCTGGATGCACCTGGTTTGAAGGAATAAACTCACAACAGCAAAAGAGGATCAAATTTGGGTGATGGGGGAACAATGTGGAGATTAAGACTCCTCTTTTCTCCTCCAAAGATCTTGTTCTTACTACACATCACTTGTTGCTGGCCAAGAAAACCATACAAGGGTCTCGACTGTGGCCACTAGGTGTCGACCATGGTCTGTACAGAAACTTGTAATTCGCTGCTGGCTGCCAGAGGAGCCCAGGATGACTTTTTCTTATACAAGAAACAAAAAATACCCACAACCAACTAGAAATGAATGGGGAAAATGCTGACATTCCCTTTGTACCATTTATTTCTCTGCTCTCTGGAAAGTTCAGTGATTGTTGGTTAAAATTGTTCAGTCCAAATATAGGAGGACATAGGGCTAAGTAGTGTAATTTTTGCAGAACTGCAGATACAGCTTTGTAGATATGTTCTTAGGTAGCTTTCTTACCATATAATACTGGTTATGTTTCATAGAAAAAAAATAGAAACATAAAACATTTAAGCTGTAAGCAGTTTGCATTGTCGTGTATTATTATAAAATCATTATCTATGAAATCAAGATATAATTCAATATACATAGGATTTTAATTTCTAATACATTGTTAGATCTCAGCACTTAAAATTTGCGTCTGCTATTTTAAATTGTTTAAACCTGTTCTCCCTCAAAGAACAGTAACATAATCATGTTCTAATTAATAATATTTGCATATCATTAAACTTGTAATGGCCTGTAATTTACTCTCCTTCTGGCTACAACTTTTTGGAGCCTTTTAAGAAGCACCGGTAGATTTTTATTAAAAAATAGATTATTATTTCTCAAAGAATACTACAATTAGGTATTTAAAGAGTAAGCCAGTAGAGGAATGAGCTAGAGAAATCTTTATATTATCATTCATTGTGAGTTCTAGAATAAAAATACAAATTCCATTATCTAGGAAATGTGTGCTCATTTAATTTCAAACCTAATATAAGCAAGAAACCTCACACTGCAATGGCTTGACTTGCTAATATAATCAAAAGTATTAACTGTAGCTGTTAGCATATCATTGAAAGTCCTTGGATAGTTATCTGAATGTATAAATTTCATTCTAAAAGCATACTTTTCAGAATTACTCTTAAATTTCTGGTCTTGCCTCCAAGACTAATGACACCAACAAATAATTTAACTTGGTAACCTTAAATGGAAATTTGGAAAATAATTTCTGTTATGACTCGTCAAGAAAATATCCTTAAGGTTTTTCTCACCAGTAATCATAATTGTTTGTTGAGTGAATAAATAATAATAAATTAATGGAAAAACTAAGAATGCTGTAATTTTACAGTTTGTCCTAACCTCAGGGTTCAGTGCCTAAAACCCATGGTGCTATTTGTATTGCTGATTGAAAAACTTTAAGACCATATGTGAAAATAAGATTAAGGAAAAAGAATTTCCTTTTAGGAAAGCCTTTGTTAATATTTTTTTTTACATTTGCTGAAGTAAAACAGTAGAAACTGACATTAACAATGACTTTTGATTTATCTTAAACTGATAGTAACAGGAATAATCATGTTGATTTCAAGCTATCATTCCTTACCCATGAGAAAAGTTTTTAGGATGTACCATCTCTAAATTTTTAGTAAGTTGCTCATAAATCAACTTACTTTTGTTGAAGACCACACAATGGCATGAATCTTTCTGTTCATGGAATCAGAACTACAAAAAAATACTGCTGCGTTTCCTTTGACAACTTAGTAGCAACTTTCCCCTCACCTACCACCAAGTAGCATGAAATTCTGTCTTGGCCATTACTGGATTGTCTTCCCTTTTTGGGTTCACACCAGAATCAGGGAGGCTTACATGATGCCAAGAAAATAGAGGAGGGGCCTTTGATTTACAGTCACCAGTGACAGTGACAATGTTTAAGCTTCCAGTGATTCCCTCAGTTGCTTACTGCCTCCCTGAATAACTTGGGGGCTTAGGAGCCCACCTAATGACCTAGAATCCTGTGCTTCAGAAAGACATTTCTTCAAAATGTTGTCACATCCTCCTGATAACTAAAAATAAATTCCTAAGCGCCCCCCCCCACCCCAACTAACCGAATGAGCCCCTCTTGGCCCAGGGGACCACAGAAAACCTTGAAAACTGAGTTCCCTGCTGTGATGGAATGGGAGATAGACATGCCTTGTTATGCTCTCTCCCTTTTGTAGTTTAGACAAAACTGACAAGCATTAATGCTAAAATAGAGATAATAAGACTGTCAGAACAGACTTTTGTGACAGTGAGATACCAAATAATGGATAGGACCTAAGGCCATACCAGCCAGGGTTAATTCATGCATACTACACTTAAAGAATAAGCTATGGTCTAACTCCAAGGATTTTCTTTTTCTTCAGCAGCTAAACAAGCTCTGGCCTCAAGATGTGAAATACTGAAACAATTGCAGTTCACCCACTGCTAGACACTGACTCACTGGGTCTATATTTCACCAGCCATAAGTATAGCTTTGACTATACAGGAGACTGATGTCTGTAACTTTTTCCTGATAAGAGATCACAGCCTATGGACTGGTTCTGCCTGGTTTACAGAGGCTCCACACTGAGTGCCTTTGTGGCCCAATTCACCTTTTAACATATAGATGGCCTAACTATCTATATGTTAAGTCTCCACCCCAAAGTAAACATGTAACATGTATGTTTGTTTATTCAGTATGCATGAGTTAGGACCCCCTTCAGGAATACTCATAGCTCCTTCTATAGCCTGTTGAATACATACACTTGACCAATCTGGTTAGCAAAAATCCTTCTTCCACTCTTCCCTCTCTCAAAATACCTGTAGCTTCAGCCCAAGGCTACACTTCACAGCACCTTGCAACCGTTGTAAGAAATAAAGTCTTTGGGGCAACCCCTTCAGGTCCTCTCTCACCGTGGGAGCTTCTCTGTCCTCTTAATAAATCCTGCGTTCTCACTTTAAAAAAAGAAAAGAAAGAAATTCTTCATTAGCTGGATGAGGTAGCCATGCCTGTAGTTCTGGCTACTTGGAAGGCTGAGGCGAAAGGATCACTGGAGCCCAGCAGGTCGAAGCTGGGGTGGGTGAGCATGCCTCTGCACTCCAGCCTGGGCAACGGAGTGAGACTCCAACAAAAAGAAAGAAAGGAAGGAAGGAAAGAAGGAGGGAAGGAAGGAAGGGAAGAAGGGAAGAAAGAAGGAAAGAAGGAAGGAAAGAAAGAAAGAAAGAAGGAAGGAAGGAAGGAAGGAAGGAAGGAAGGAAGGAAGGAAGGAAAGAAAGAAAGAAAGAAAGAAAGAAAGAAAGAAAGAAAGAAAGAAAGAAAGAAAGAAAGAAAGAAAGAAAGTCTTCTTTCCAAATTCATAGATCTTGTGATCTTTCAGTTGACACTCTGGATCTGCCTCTTTTTGAGGATGTCTGATTTCCGATTCGCATGGTTCTTGGCTTCAGGAACAAAGCATGTAGAACCCAAATACGAGGGGGACTCCCCCACAAAGGAATTTATTTATTAAAACTGTGTATTTATTCTTAGATGTTTAAACTTGTCACCTTCAAAGCACTCTTTGTTTGATGCAAAACACTTGTCAAGACACTTTTTCCAAAGCTCAAAACAGTTCTTGAACACATCAGTTCTGATGCCTTTTAGTGCTTCTAGTGGTTTTTTGTTTCACCTCTTCCACATCAGCAAAACCTTTCCCTTTGAGAACTTTTTTCATCTGGGGAAAAAAAAAGTCATTCAGGGCAAGATCAGGTGACTAAGAAAGGTGGAACATGAGGGTCATGCTATTTTTTGGTCAAAAACTGTTGAACACTCAGCACAGTGTGGGCAGGTGCATTGTCATGGTGGAAGAGCCAGTCAATTATTTGCCACAACTCAGGATGTTTCTTCTACAACACAGCCCCTCACAATAACATTAGCTGGTACACTGATGCCAATGGGTTCCTAGAACACTCACCTGGAGGGGGAAACCTGTACTACAAGGGGCCCACCCTCCAAAAGATAATTCTGGGTTTTTTTGAGTCCTCATTGTGAATCAGTCAAAACCACAGTGATCAGTTCAGTGAAGATCATGCATCCTAACCTGCTTAGATTCTGGGACAAAGGCTCTTTCTTTTGCTCTGGATGTTGTGATACATAGGTGAGTTTCCTGGAATTTTTGTGGCCATTTTGTTATCACAAAACAGCCAAGGAGTGGGAGAAAAGAGAGCTCAGGGAATCCCAGATCACTGGAGCTGGGCCCTAATGATACAGGGAGACTCAAATCTTACAGTCACAAGAACCAAATGAGCCTCCTTATCATTTAATTCCTTGTGAGTCAGGTATTTTTGTTTCTGAGTGGAGTCTGAATAGAATTTGGAACATGGAAGTGAGGGTGAGGTTGCAAACTCTAGACTGCTGACCAAGCAGGGCTGAAAAGCAAATCACTAGCTTGTGATGTTAGCAGCTCTCATGAAGAGATGGCAAGATTACTGTCTAAACCATTGTGTATTCTCTCCCAGGACTCAGACAATGTCTACTAAGGCTCTTGCATCAGGAAATTGTTAGGAAAAATTCAATACATTGGAGGCTTTTGGTTTCTTCTTACAGCCTCCAATAAGGTTCCACAAGGGACAATTTTTATGAAAGCTTTCTTGCTGTGCTTTCAAATCCAGACAACACTGCTGCCCTGAGGGGCCCACCCACTGAAGCAATGTGTTTTCATACTTCAGGAAGAGGGTGAATTTTAGCTAGAAAAGAAAAGTAAAATTGTTTGTGAGTCACTAGTAGGCAGAGTCTCAAAAGGCAGACATTATGGGAAAAGAATTTTTTAAATCCCTTAGTCTCCCATCTCATATCAGGAAGCAGGCCTTGATGACTTAAACTTGGAGTTTTCTGTATCCCGGGGGCAGTGAGAACCAGTCATTATGTAACCCAAGTTTCTGTTATTCAGGCATATGGCAAAGTCTGGCCTCCTGATCCCAGTGGACTATAGGAAGGAGGCAAGGAGGAGTTGAAAAGAGGAGGTCCGAGATAAATGTTGAATCTCATAGCCAGAGAACCACAGAAACTTCCAGGGTGGGCAGGATAGTCAATGCCAGTAGTCAGCTTTCTCTGAAGACAGCTACAAGCTTTTGGAGGAAACCCCACGTTCAGCCTGAGGCAAATTATTTTGGTATAAAAATAGAGATTGTCATATGGCTGTACAGGTTGAGCACTGCACAAGAAATCCATGTCTAAGGAGGATCCATTTATTTCACAGACATTAGAGATTTGCACATTTATTATGGCAGTCTCAGAGCATATGGCAGCAAAGTATCTGTTCAAACAGAATCCACATGACAATTTTCCAACAGCTAGAAGGAAGGTATCTTAAGGAAACACATATTCTTCTTATTTGCACAGACTGCCCTATGAGCAGTCTAACCCTGTCTCTCCCCTGCTACTGCAAGGTCATGCATGTCTCTCCCACTCCAGAACCACCACGGGAGGAACTAGGACAGGTGGAGTGTATATGAACAACTGAATATTTACCCCAAAGTAGCTGAATTAATCTAAAGAGACAGTTTAAGCAAAAAGAGTGAAATAATTTTAATTCACAAGTGAAATGATTTTTTGTACCCTATACCCAGGAGGTTCATAAGTCAGAAAGAAGAATGGACCAGTAACAGAAAATAAAGCAACTTATTTTATGTGCACACAACTGAGTTGTAGTGTGATCACTGTTTCTCAGATGTTCAACATTTGACTAGAAGCAGCCTGCTTGGAACAGAGAGAGGAGAACATACCTTTAAAAAATAATTCTACTGGGAATAGGACTGAAAAATAAAACTAAAAAATAATCCTGTCCACCTATGATCTATAATCCAAGTTGAATATAAGTCCAATCACCTAGTGCAATGGTTCTAAATTTTAATGCTTATAAGAATTACCTGGCAATCTTAGTTTGAGGGATTCTTATTCAATAAATTTAAAATGGAGATAATGCCAACATTGCTGGGCCCTAGGTCCAGGCATTGCATCATATGATTTTAGAGTCTAGAGCAGTGGTTCTCAGACTTTAGTATGGACTGGAATCATCTGGAGAACTTGCTAAACCAGGGTTTGTTAAACCACCAGAGATCCCAATTCAGTAGGCATGGGGTGGGGCTTGAGAGTTTGTGTTTTTGACAAGTTTTCCAGTGACACTGATGTGGGGGAGCCACACTTTGAGAACTACTGCTCTAATGGAATGCAGACCTCTTCCAAGTACCTCCTATTAATTGCCATCCACCAGAGAAAAGGCACAGTCCTTCATGTGAAAATAAGGATCCTTCCATGCCCAAGTTCAGTCCCAACCTGCTGTGTGCTAAGAGACAGAAATTCTCAAGCCATGGTCTAGGCTCAAAACCTGCAATTAATAAGGTTTCTGGCTGTGGTTTCTAGCCTGCAGAATTAAGAAGAAGCAATTAAACCGAAAGCTGCCAACTTTTTAAGGAGGCTGCGTGACCCTTTGCCCCTGTTGTTCTCACAGCCCAGTGGTGCTGCCCACATCTGTTTTCTTTGCATGCCTTAGCCAGTGGTGCTCCTACCTATCTGTTTCACCAAGGCAAATGATATGTAGGGACAAAAACTATGTTTTGTTCATCTCTGTATCTCCTCAAAGCCCATCCTCCACTCCCTTCTTAGAAACTAGCATAAAGTTTTACATATTGCAGATGTAACAGGAATCCTATTTATAAGATATTAAATTGTTGTTTATCCCATTTTCTTATAAGTGATTATTCTCACAAAGGCTTTCCATCATAAAAGCCCAGGAAAAAGGAGAGAAATATCAAAAAGTCATAGTGCATGAATGAAGATATTACTTGGTAATGCTCTACTAGGCAGAAAGATGAAGCAGATAGACCTTCTGATTCTAGGAAGATGCCCTGAGGCAGAGAAAGCTAGAGTGAAAGAAGGGACATGTTCCTGGATTCAAGTCAAGAAAGATCAACAAGGACACCCAACAGCAAGAGGGGGTTCATGATCCATTTCCTGTTTGGGGTTCAGGGAAGAGACCATCTTTCAGGAAACCCCTGTACCAAAATGGAAAAACTGCAACAGAACGGTAAAATAAATATGGTGGTATACCATACTCAATGAAAAAAGATAGTGGCATAGTTCAGCTTCCATGGGACAGGGAAGGACTCCAAATCTTCTCACATGCTTCCAGAGGTGTAAGGGTAAGGAAGAGAGATGAACGTCAGTGGGCCTTCCATGGATCGCTGTGGGAAGGAAACTTGACCTTGTGGCAAAGGCTGCAGGGTAGGTGACCTAGGTCTAGGGTGGGTGGAAGAGGCAGCAGAGAATCAGAAGAGCTGCAACTCTAGTGAGAACAAAGATAACGGGGTATAACAGGTGGGGGACATACTAGACCCCAACCATGCCACCAGATCACAAGTTAAACTGGCTACAGGCATTGGCAGCTTCTGTTAGCAGGACAGAAGAAAGGCAGGACATCTTTTCAAAGGCCAGAGAGGACCAGAAGATAGCATAAGGACCAACAGACATCACCTTTTTCGTCACCACAAAGAGGGCAAGTAAGCTCTCTTCTCCATAAGTTGCCATCTTATGGTGAACGCCATCTTGTAGAAGATGCTTTTTGTGGAAATCACCATCTTGTGAATCTGAGATGAGAAACAATACTAAGAGGGACTTGAACCTTAATTTAATTAAGTATGTATCCAAAAGACGCTAAACAAGTCTTTGAAAAACAGTTTAAGCCAGCAGAGATGGAAATATCTATGCGCAAGTTTACGAAGATTTTTGTCCCCACCATTAGTGGAAATTAGGTTTTCAGGACAAGTTGACAATAGTTTCTTCCCCACATCTATATGTAGCATTTACAGACATGAGAATGGGAACAAAGACACTGGGGACCTCTAAAGGGAGTAGGGGAGAGGAGGGTAAAGCTTGAAAGCCTAACTGCTGGGTATCATGTCCACCATACAGGTGATAGTCTTAATAGAAGTCCAGGTCTCACCATCACACAATATGTCCATGTAACAAATCTGCACATGTACCCCTTGAATCAAAATAATAATAATAATAAATAAAATAAACAATTGTAGCATATAAATAGGTGACTTCAACCCAAAAACTGTTTGGCAAATTATGCAGGATTATGGTGGTACATTGATTTTACATAAGCTTCATTTATTTAAGCTAAATTTTCATCCACTAGAAAATAATAGCAGAAAATACAGTTGCAGTACTGTGAACACCCCAGAAGCAATGCCCTGGTCATCAGGTAGTGGAAGGATGGATAGATGAATAATGAGGAAATTAAATATTCTTCAGAACTTTCATTTATCTTTACTTTAAAGCTCATTTGTTTCTTTGGCATTCATTTGATGGAATTGAGTTGAGTTTCTTCCAAGGAGGATATACATAAAAATGAAATGCTAATAACCACAATACCTAAGTCCACATTTTACTTCTGGTAAGTGCTGAATATTTATTTGGCCATTTGATGTGCTGATTAGATTTGAAGAAAGATATGAAAATTATATAGTGCACTTGGTTGATTGAATTGAAGTGGAAAGTTGAGCTCTCCTAGGAATATCAGTGGGGTCAACCAGCGCTGGGTATGGTCCTTACTTGCAATAATAGCCTTGGGCAATAATAGATTGGGTGGACAGCAGTGCTATGGTGAACGTGCTGAGAACAGAGAATGAGTTCACTTGAGGCATAACTTTCTTCTCAGTGCTAGGTGAGCTTGAAGACTGGCCACTGTTCATCACCCCCATATCCAGCCCTAGACAGGCATTTGAAGAGCATTCAGTACAAAATACTAATATCATAGATGAGAAATCTGAGCCCAGAGAGGCAAAATAATTTGCCGAAGGTCCCTCAACTTCTAAATGACAGAGACTGAATGAGTTTCAAATCTCCCAAATCAAGAGTATTTCCTTTACTTCAGACTCTTCTGCAGGAAGGTGATAGATCACACCAAGAAAAAACAAAAACAACAACAACTGCAACAAAAAAACACATTATTGGTCAAGGAAAGAAAAGTTCAGGGACAGTTTCAGGTGTGTCTGAATTCAAGTGCTCAACCAGAAAGACTTCAGTGCCATCTTTCAGTTCCACCTTCTATCATTTTGTCTTTTATATGATGTCAAAGACGGTTACCAATATCTCCAGGCTTAGGCTCCACAGTTTAGAAAGTCCAGTGGAAAAAGAGAATCTTGCTCCTGATACTTTTGCCAAAAGTCATGATTCTGGTTCTCTTGTCCTTGTTTCTTCCCATCTTTAAATCAATCACTGTTGTTAGGGTGCCTAGTTTCCGCACAGGCTAGGGTAGGATCCCATGCCTGCTCCTGGAGTGTAGGGTCAGTCTTAATCTAACCAAAGAGCCTGAAAAGGAAAGAGAGGATGGTTTCTCAAAGGAAAACCAAGATGCTCTTACCAAAAGAAGGAGATAGTCTGTTTCTATGCCTGCATCTTTCTAGGCTGTGTGGTCCAGACACACCTGTGACACCAGACACACACCCTGTATTATTCTCAATGGAAGGTGATATCGATTTAGTTACTTTTAAAAGATGTGATAACTTTGACTTCTTTGCATACAGAATAGACGTCTTCAACAACATTCATACTGGAAGGTAATGTCAGGAAGAATCCTTGCAGGCAAAAGAGAGATCACTCAAAATCAGGCAAACTGAGTTTAGTAAAGAGATATTTACAAAGGCATAGGTAAGGTACAGGGAAGCCATGGAGATGGTAGAGTAGCTGGGTATAGTAACAGGTGGGCATCCTGACACCCCTGGCCCTGAAGGGACAAGAGGAGGGAATGGTGTCCAAACCTGGAGGCACAGAAGTCTGTCTGCAGAAGGTCTTGGGATAGAAGCTGTGACCTTCATTAGGGATATGGCCAGCCTGTGGCCAGCTGTTAAAATGAGAATGGGGAAAAGAAACAAATATCCAAAACTTTTTCTTCTTCTCCCCAGTTTTCTGCAGGAATTGCCTATTGATTGAACCACTAGGGAGACAGTTGCAATAAATTCCTTTGTTGTAGGTCATAAGGTCCAACAACACTGGATGGAGAAGGACAAAGATTGAGACGTAGGAACAAACAAGAAGTCAGGGTTTTGTGTTTTTGGGTTTTGTTTTGTTTTTTTTTTTGCTATATTTGCACTCTATTTATGGGCCCAGTCAGGGAACTATTCCTGAGATGCCTATATGTTATGTGTCCTGGAATACTTATTCACTGTGGTGCAAGTGTAAATGAATACAACTTCTTTGGAAATCAGTATGGAGATTTCTCAAAGAACTAAATGTAGATCTACTATTTGATCATCAATTCCACTACAAGGTATCTACCCAAAGGTACAGAGGTTGCTATATTAAAAAAGACATCTGCACTTACATGTTCATCACAGCACAGTTCACAAAGATGTGGAATCAACATTAATGACCATCAACCGATCAGTGGATATGACAATGTGGTATATATACACTGTAGAATACTATTCAGCTCTCAAAAAGAATGAAATAATGTCTTTTGCAGCAACTTGGATGGAATTGAAACCAGGATCCTAAGTGAATTGACTCAGGAAGAGAAAACCAAGCATCACATGTTATTACTTATACATGAAGCTCAACTAAGGGTCTGCAAAGGTACAAAGAATGATATCATGGACACTGGAGACTCAGAGGGAGGAGGAAAGGGGGTGGAGGGATGAAAACTCACCTATCAGGTGGGAGTGGTGGGTAAACTTAAAGCTCAGACTTCTTCGTCACTATACAATGGCAGCCTTGTAACTAAAAACCATTTTTACCCCCTAAAGCTATTGAAATAAAGAAAATGCATACATACATATATACATGTGTCCTGGTCTACATTCACAATCTGTGGCATTGACTGCTAAATGCCTGTGTTAAATATGGTCTGGATAAGTATCAAAATGCATGGAATTGTGAACAGAGCTGCCAACAACATCAGTGCGGGTTATTGGGGCTGCATCTCCATTTGGAGTCACAAGGGCTATTTGAGCTTTTGTTCTTTTATTAATGAGGTTTGTGACTTTGAGCAAAGAACACAACCTCTCAGAGACTGGGTCCTCGTCTTTTATAGGAGGATAACATTCCCCTTGCTCACTTGACAGTAACTGTTATTCAGTGCAAATGTCATATTGGATATAAAAGTGTTTTGAGAGTGACACAGTACTAATTTTGTATTGATCATTTCATCCTTAATATGTGTGCATGGGAACTAGATTAATATTTTTATGGGTATGATTTTTTTTGGTAATTCTTATTTCAGGAAGAGTTTGAAAGCCCACTTGGTTAATTTCACAGGTGGCAGTATTTTTTACTACATGAAGCAGAAATGAATAAATGACAAATGAGCCTCCAGTTTGCTCTAGGCTTGCATTAAGAAAATAATTTTCTATGATTCTGCTTATTGCAAAAAAAAAGAAGAAGAAAAAGAAAGAAATGAATCAAGTTTCCTGCCTGACAAGTGAGTCACTGTGCTTATTGTCTGTTCATGACTAGCCAAAAGGACCCAGTGTCCCTGTGTATCCAGTGAGTTATGAACGTGCTTTAAAAGTGGTGCATTAGCCATGGTTCTTCCTGCTATCTCTCCCCTGCAGTTTGCTGAGGATGTTTTCTATAACAGAATTAGGCTTATCACAGTTTATTGCTGTCTTGCTGGCTCCTAGGTGATTGCCTAGATGTCTGAGCCCCAGATTGGAAGCTGTAGTTTAATAAAAACTACTTTAGAGAAAGTGGCCACATTTCCCTTGACACTTCTCCCCTCTCCGTGGCCCCTGACTCCCATCCCTCCCTAAATATGCTGGTTTCTAAAGCTCCTTTAATCAGACTCCTTATTGTCCCAGGTTACTGGACACCCATGAGTGATGGCTACCATGAGTATATTGAGAGTATATTACATGCTGAGAACTCCACATCTGACATTTTACCTAATTTCCCCAACAATCTTACAAAGTAAATATGGGTTTCCCATCATATATAAAGAAACTGAAAGTTAGAGAGGCTAAAAGCAGAACAAGAGTTTGAACCCAAACATCTGAGTCAAAAGCCTGTGACTGTAGCCACCATATTACGTATGTAACCCATCTGTTTCCATGTTTTCACAGGTTCTCTGTTTCCTCTCTTACAATAAAATCTGATTCATCACTATTGAGTAATAGGTCTTATTTGGGTCAGCCTGCAGAGGGAGTTTTGCTACTGCAATTCCAGGACATCTTTTGTGTATATATATTATTAGAAATAGATGACACTTTGTTGAGAAAGAGGCTATCAGTATTCTCTGGGGACCCCATTTTAACTTCTGAGAAAGGCATAGCCTTCTTTGACTGCTGTTTTCTGTCACTATGAAGTCTAAATTACTACTATTATGACATCACATAAGATTCAGGGCCATCAGTGAAAATAAATGTCTGTGGGGAGGTGTGCTCAGTTTTGTTATGCACTAGTGTGATAAAAATATAACACAGATTTTTTTTAAATGTAAAAGTTTAGAAAGAGAATAATACATGGTTGTAAATCAATGTATGGAAGTTCATTTACTTTTCCTAAATGCTGATTGTAAGACGTTAAGCCCAATGATACAAACCACCCTGGTAAAGTTTCTAGTCAATTTCATGCTGTTTATATGCCATTTTTGTTTCTTAGTTTTACTTTTTAAGTACATTGCAGAAATATATGAGAAAAAAATGTACACATCTTTTTTGATGATATTACAAAGGACAGGGAACACTTGAATAGAAATAAAAACACTTAATTCATTTATTCAGTTTTTCAATGAATTTTTGTCAAGTGCTTCATTTTTCACTAGGTTCTAGGAGAATTGGGAAGTCTATAATCTGACAGAAGATTCAGAGACAATAATTACTATGTAGTGAGTGTTACAGTAAGAGTTAAGTAAGAGGAGTGGATGAGATGACCATGACTAGTTTAATCTTGTAAGTCCAGGAAGATGTCCCAGGACACTTGCTGTGGCCTCTGAGACCTAATGGACTGAATAGGCATTAATCAAGTGCAAGAGGATGTTTCAGGCCTAGAGCAGCACCTACAAAGGACTGGCGCCATTTTAAGGAAATGAAAGTAGTTCAGTGTTATGGGAGCTGACTGTGAGAGCAGAAGTGGCTATTCATCAAGGCTGGGGAGAAACAGAAGTTAAATCTTACAGAGTCCCTGAGCTAAGATAAGCAAATTGGACTTTTCTATCGGGGTCAATAAATAGTCATAAGTAGTTTTAAGTAGGTGAGTGACGTGACCAAATTTGTGCTTCGGGAAGATTATTTTTGTCTCAGTGTTCAAGATGGGTAGAGGAAGGCAAACTTGGAAGCAGAGAGTTATTTAGTGGAAGGGAGAATTGTTGAAAAAACCAGGCAAGATTTAGTGATGGCCTGAAGCAGGCAGGTGGATGGAATCATCCAGGGTGGCAAGAAATGGATAGATATAAAAGACATTAAGGAGGACTAGAGGGTATTTTAGCTGGATAGCACACATTACAAAGGAGCAAGAAAGAAGAAGAATGGTGTGGGAATAGCATTTGCTAAGTAAGCAGTCTTCACCTGAGCTGGGAAATTTGTATCCTCAGAAGACAACCATGTATCAGTTAAGGTACAATTGTAGGGAGTATTCATTGTGACAGTAGAATCGCCAGAGGGCATGATTAGATCAGTGGAAGATATTATCCCAGCCCAAATTAGGTTGTACAATCCCAGGGAGGAGGAGTGAGGAGCAAGGAAGTGGAACAGAGAAATAGGGAGGGCAGTATAAAGATGCATCTTAGAGCTGACTGCTGCTAGGTGTGTCCGATTGCTCAGTCTCATAGGACCATCTTCTGAGAAGTTGTATAATTTCATCATGGAGAAAATAAAGGGAAGAATTAAACCACTGGTTCCAGTCTCCCATCAGTCAAAGGTTTATCTCGCAGGGCATGAATCTTCCTGCACTTCCATATTGCACATATTTGAGTGCAATAAAGGGTCTTATAGATGATCAAGGTGGCCCCAATGTAGAAAGTGAGAAGTTATGATGATTCCAGTTGCACCTGCATGCAAGTGGTCAGATCATACTTTGAGGGTAAATTATCTCAGTGACAACTTGAACGAAATAGATGAGCCGAAGAACACGAAGTAGCACATACAAAATAAACAAGACAATCCACCCCTTGCACCATTCATGCTCACTTTGCCATACTATTACATCTTATTTTTGTGGGAACAAGTGTCCTCATCTATTCCACAGGAGGGAAAGCACTAGTTCAATCTCTCACAGGGTTACCTTCAAGGTGTCGGTCAGCTCCAACCTGGTTGAGAACAAATAAAGCAAGCTTCAGTCCTATAACTACAGCTGAATCTGAAGTCATAATTAATATTTATCTCCAATCTCTTCCAACAATTCCATATTTCCCTCACCACTAGCCAGCACATTAGCTGTTGTGGTGGTGTCCTGGTGGGGTGACACAGACCTTCATCCTTGAGGGATCTGAACACTTATTTGCCATGCCCTTGTTGGGCCATAGTTGTTGCAATACAACAATGTATCAACTTGACAATACAGTTATGTAGGTACAATACAATGTAGGACTATGTTATCACTGGGCCTAGGAGCACCAAGAGATAGCCCTGTGAAACCCTTAGATTCAAGACACACATCTCCTTGTCCCCACTGGGAACAGAAATCTTAGTTCTTAGGGATAATCAGTTTCACCAATATAGTAACGTTTTCTTTCCTGCTGGCCCATAGGCATGAGGAGTCTAACGGGTATTTTCATCTTCAAATTCAGGGCACATTTATATTTCTTCTGGCAGAATTATTCTCTATCCCACCCACAGCCATGATCAGGAAGTATACTCTAACAGAGGCAAAGTTGCAGGATGGGAAACACAAATTCTGTAAACACAAATTCAGTCTTGTGTCATTGAGCTACTGGGGCTTCAGCACCATATATTGGTCATTGGCTTAATGTATATACCATATCCTGGAAGATCACATTCCAATCCTGCGGGGTGTGGTCCCCAAGCTGATAACTTAAATCAGCCTTTAACAGGATTTCTACCATTCTCTTAGAATGACTGCTTCCAGTGTTGGGGTACAAGGAACAATGAGTGGATCCTGTGGCATGCACCCATTACTCTACCTTGCCTACTATAAAACAGGTCCCTTGGTGTGAGACAATGTTATATGAGACATCATGTTGATAAGTCAAGCATTCTAAGCTTTTCGATGGTAAGCCAGTGGAAATATTGAAGACAGGGAGGGAAAACTCAGGGCATATCCACATTAAGGATCAATTCCTCTAAGGACAAATTTCTGTTTTCCCCAGGGTAGAAGATGTCTAGTTGTCATACTAAGAGTTTAACTGATCTCCCCAGTCTCTGCTGCTGGTAGGATGGGCATTCAAGAGCGTCATTAGCTAGACCAGAGAGAGTTCATGCAAGCCTCTATCAATGCCATGTGACCACTCCATTCTAGGGCTCATTGTCCAGCATAGAGGCAATCAATGAGAATGAGATTGACTGGCATACATGATAAGTTATCCTTCCCCACTGGTGATTGAAAGATTCCCACAAGAGATGTTCTCTGGTAGATAGTAATATCTGCATACTTTGTGTACATTGTTATAAGTCAGTCTACATATGTCTTCCCTAGACCTCTGTCTTCAGTTTTCCAGTTCAGATTTTTCCAGGCTTCTAACTAGTTGTTCATGCAAAGTGGGTGACCAAGTTTACTGCTGCCACTTTTTAACTGCTACCACTTTTACTGTCCTTTGGAAATATCATCAAGTGAATCTGTAGTATGTCTACAGTGCATTTATGACTAGCATCTATTGACACACTTGTGGACTAGGCTAATAGTTTTTTGGGTTTTTTTTTTTTCTATCAGTTGGTCATAGGTAATCTCCCAGAAGCCATAAATGAAAGGTGAGAGAAAAAGTATCGGAGCAATAGAAGCAGATGGCATACAAATCTGGGGCCACCTCTTCATGCAATTTACTCTTGCCTTTTAGGCCATTCTCAAATTTAACAATTCTATAATACAATGGATTGCTACTGTGCTTATACAATAGATGATTCAGTGAATCTAATAGTACACAGTGTGCTATAGTTTAGACGGTTGTCCCCTTCAAATAGCATGTTGAAGTTTGATTACCAGTGTTGGAGCTGAAGCTTAGTGAGAGATATCTGTGTCTTGGGAGAGGGTGGATCCTTCCTGACTAACTTGGTACCATTCTTGCAGTAGTGAGATTTTGTTCTGTTAGATCCCGCAAGAGCTGGTTGTGGAAGGTCCTGGCACAAGCTTCTGTTTCTCCGACACCTTTTATCTCTCCTTTCACCTATGGTTTATAGGAGATTTCTATAACCAACTGATAAAATTGAAAAAAAAAACTATAACCCTGGTTTACAAGGGTGCAGATGCTAGTCAAAAACACACTGCGGACATACTACAGATACACTTTACTTTCCCCCTTCTTGCTTTCCCCCTTCTTGATTCCTTTTTTGTCATGTGTTCTCTTCATATGCCAGCTCCCCTTAATTTTCCACCATGAGTTGAAGAAGCCTGAGCCTCTTACCAGAATCAGATGCTTGTTGTATAGTCTACAGAACTGCGAGCCAAAAACACCTCTTTTCTTTACAAATTACCCAGCCTCCGTAATACTAAGTGGACTAAGCCTACAGCTCATGAGAGGATTCTCTAATTACACAGTCACTTGGTATCTTATGATCTCATGACCAGGTTACTCAATCTCTACAAATATACTGAAGCAGGGCAGGAGCTACAAAAGAAATGGCTATCTGCGGTCAGGCTCAGTGGCTCAACCTGTAATCCCCCAATTTGGGAGGCCAAGGTGAGTGAATTGCCTGAGCCCGCAGGTTCAAGACCCACCTGGGCAACTTGGTGAAACCTCATCTCTACAATAAATAAAACATTAGCCGGGCGTGGTAGTGCGCGCCTGTAGTTCCGGCTACTTGGAAGGCTGAGGCGGAAGGATGGCCGGAGTCCAGCAGGTCGAGGCTGAGGTGGCTGGGAGCGGCCACTGCACTCCAGTCTGGGCGACTGAGTGAGACTCCAATTCAAAAACAAAACAAAAAAAATGGCAATCTACAAAAGCTGGAGAGCTCTTTGTCAATTCTGAAGATTTTCATTTCCTATAGTTCCTCCATCAAGGAGATCTCTACCACAGTTAGATCTATTGACCAGGTGCAATGGCTCATGCCTATAATCCCAACACTTCGGGAGGCTGAGGTAGGAGAATTACTTGAGGCCAGAAGTTCGAGACCAGTATGGGCAACATAATGAGACCTCACCTCTACAAAAACAAAAAATCAAAAAATAAGTCAAGTATATTGGCATGTACCTGTAGTCCCAGTTACTCAAGAGGCTAAGGCAGAAGGGTCACCAGATCCCAAAAGATTGAGTCTGCAGTCAGCTGTGATTGTGCCACTGCACTGCAGCCTGGTCATCAGAGTGAGACCTCAACTTGAAAAAAAATAGATCTATTGAATCACATTAGATCTATGGCCCAAGTGGCAAGACTACTGCAGAACTTTCTATTGGTTGTAGCCTATGCAAAACTTCCAAATCTTCCAGAAAATAGGCCAAAGAAGTATTTTTAGATGCAGTCTACTCTTGCACCAAATTTCAAAAAAGCTCCCCAAGCACTGTACTTCTTTCTTAGTGGTAGAGTGGTAGAGATTGCATGTAAATATGTTCGTTTATTTAGAAGAATGTCCTAGCATGTTCTGGATTGCTGGATATCTACAAAGTTCACCAATATGGCAGGACCTTGAATCTTCATTGGTTTTATCTTTTACTCTCTAACACGCATGTATCTTACTGAGGCATCTAGGATATTAGCATTCCTTATAAGTATGGCATCATCACTATAGTAGACAAGTGTGATATTGTGATGTTCTGTAGAAGGTCAACATGACTGAAATCCCTACATACTATATTATGTCAGTAAACAATAGAGATAACAAAACAATTAGTGTGTAAAGTTGTCCCTCTAAATGTAAAGGCAAATTTCTTGTGATCATTTTTACTGATAGAAATCTAGTCAGCAAACTTTTTCCATAAAGGGTCATACATTAACTATTTTCAGTCACATGGTTGTGTTATAATTATTCAAGTCTGCTTTTATAGCCTGTGTTCACATTTGGCCCATCAGCTATAGCTTATCTATACCCAACCTAGAAAAATGTGTTCTCCAGATTGGTAGTCGCCTATAAAATGCCAGAGACAGGGTTGATCTGCTCCATTAGAGGCATCAAAATTTGCATGCAAGCTGCAATGGAAGTTAAAACCCAGATTAAGTTTATGGTAGTACACTACTGTCTGCTACAACCCATCTGTATTTTTCAGGACCCAGCCAGGTCAACTGAAAAGAAATATGATGAACCTACCACCCTGCATCCTTTAGATCTTTGATGGTAGTAAAAAAAAATTCTGTAATTCCTCCTGGGATGCAGATTGTCTTCATTTACTATATAGGATAAGTGTCCATATGAAGGTAGATGCTTGTGTGTGTGTGTGTGTGTGTGTGTGTGTGTGTGTGTGTGTGTGTGTGTGTACAGGAGGAATTGCAGAAATTGCAGGGATTTCCACTTGGCCCTTTCTACCATACTTACTCTACAAGTCAGAGAAGCAATGTGCAAATTCTCCCAGGTGCTTAAAATAACTGTGCATTTAGGGACTAGAAGAATAACTCGATAAACTTGGGCTAAAATTTCATTTATCACCTAGCCTCCATATATACTCTAACTGGAATTCCATGATGATAGTTTGAGTTCACTAGTGTAAGAAAGATTAGATTCCATATTTAACAGTGCTCAAAAACAAATCTGTGTATTTCCTTCCCTCCATATACAGTATTCTGTCAAATAGCCACAAGCCCCTTTGGGGAAGGATTGGGGGAATATTTCATATAAGTACCAATATGTGCAGTAGCTTTACAATGTTATTCTTTAAAGAAACTCATCTTCCCTTTCTATAAAATAATCTAGGTCTATGAATTAGCCTAAATCTTGAAGCTAGAAAAGGACCATAGCTTCCATTGTGTTAGCTGATGCCACACTTTTGCTCAGTATTCTCAATTTTTAAAAATAAAATAGTGCAAGTCGGCAACTCTCATCAGTGATCTAGCTATTTCATATCTAGAAATGCCATGGTCTATTTGTCAACACCAAAGATCCCCATTAAGCCATTTTGATTTTAATGTTGACATTATGACCTTGCCACCAATTATAAACATTCTGCCTCTCATACCTCTGATAGTTGAGTCTCAGGTTATGCCACCCTGGAATCCTGTCATCCACACTGATAATGTTGAGACCAATTTTATAGTAGCAGCTCTAACCAACAATACTTTTTACAAAGATAACTTCTGAACAACTGCCAGATCCCTGACAACTGTATTCTATATTGTTTTGGTTAAGGAAGTATGTTCTGGGTCCCCTGTGTGCACACTGCCAGGTGATAGGTGTCTAGATCTCACATAATAAATTAATTCGAACAGCCCCATCTTCATGAGCCTTCTGAGACTTTCTCTAATATTATATACCCAAAAAATCTTAGCGTCTCTGCCTCAATTACGGAAGGCCTCTATCTTATACAGACTTTAAGGAGTCATGCAAACAGATTTTAAGAATCATCCTGAGATGTTTCCAGAACATTGAAATCCAAATCATGAATCCACCCTGCCTTATCAGTAAATGCCCCCTAGTCAGTCTTGCTACCCACTCCAGGCCAACATCCTTAGATCCATTCCCACATGTGTTCCTCAGGTCCTGCAAATTCTTTGCAGTGCAGACTGTTCCTCCTGGAGCAGAGGTTGCACTTCCCTGAACAGACTGTGGTTATTGGCCTGGTAGTAATGAAAGGTAGATCTGAAGGAGAACTAGTACCATCTGGCTAAGCACCGGTCTTAGGTGAGATCGTTTCACTGCCTCTACAAAAAGGGAGGGAGGGAGGGGTTGATTCTGCCATCCCGGGGAGTTCAGGGAAATCTGGGGTTCTCAATTCTCAGAATGATCCACCCGAATTTTCCTAACAGAAGTCAGAGATCCCACTCTTTTCTCATCAGTGCATTAACTGTGATAGACGAGAACTGTTGAGACTATACATTGAGTCACCTGTGCAGCTCCGCTACACTTAAAACTAGAAGCTGGGTCCTATTTTCAGCATGTTCTGAAGGAAATGAGTCTCCGTCAAAGTTGCCATAGAACGCTCTGGCTTCAGAGTGTGTTTTCTTTGCAGTTGGCTATTATGAGCTTCTTATTTTCTTGTGCCAAGTCTTTCAATGCAGTTAAGAAAGTTATTCCACTCAAAAATTTTTTATAATTAGCATTGCCCTTGTTACATTCAAGTACAACATATCCCAGTATTGTACCTTCTGCCTGTACCTCACTCCAATCATCTCGGGTCAAGGGAGAGCAATCACATAGTTATATGAACTGAGAAAGCAGAATAAGCCACATGGATATACACAATGAAATACACATGGCCTTCTGAATATACTAGCCTATAGATGTATTTTGTTTGGTGGGCTTGATTTTAAGAAAAAATTGCATTTTCATGTATTTCAGCACAGCACATGTTTTTCCATTTTGCCACAGTTCCTACCAATCCCTACTGTGCTACGTCCAGAACACTCCACATGCTCTCCTTCCCTGCTTGGCTCCAGAGGACCTTCAGGCTCACCATCTCTGAGTATTGGGATCATATCTTGGTAACATGGCATAGTGGACTTAGCCAGATGCAAATTTTCCAGAGGAATTACTCTCAGCAGCCTCTGAATGGCAATGCTGCACATCTCTTGAAAAAAGGGTAAACAAAGGCCATGATTCCCTGAGCTCCTTTAAAATTTATAGCACAGGCTAACAGGGAAGGAGCAGGGTTAGCTGATTCCCCCAACACTGGTCACATGTTGGGGATATAGCAGTCTCTCTTTTCAGTTTATTTTATTTTTAGATTCAAGGGGTACATGTGCAGATTTGTTATAAAAGTATGTTGCATGATGGTGAGATTTGGGCTCCTACTAAGCTCTTCACCTGGGTGGTAGGCGGTACACAGCGTGTAAATTTTCAACCTTGGCTTCCTTCTTTCCTCCCCCTCTTAGGAGTCCCCAGTGTCTATTGTTCCCATTCTTGTGCCTGTGTGTATTCAGCATTTAGCTCCCGTTTATTAGGGAGAACATGTGGTAGTCAGTTTTCTGTTTCTGTAATAGATGACTTAGGATGATGGTCTCTTGCTGCATCCATGTTATTGCATGTTATTGTTTTTCTTTTTGGCTGCATAGTATTCCATGGCATATGTACCACATTTTCTTTATCTGATCCACCATTGATGGGCACCTAGATTGGTTTCATGTTTTTGCTATTGTTGTTAGTGCAGAAGCAGTCTCTTTTTTAATGCCTAACACTCAAGGAATGAGGATATCACATTAAATTATTGTCAAGCAGCCTTGTTTAGTAAAGAGATTTCACCCTGGTTCTGATTAAACACCATTGTGCTTTTCCTGGTTCTATTCCCTATCTTGTTTTTAAGTGACTTTCAATTCAGTAATCATTTTCCCTCTATTCCAAAAACAAGAAAGGAATATCTTCTTAAGAGTCGCTCTGTCACCAAAGCAGAGCTTGAGGTCTAGTATCTGTGCATACCAATAATACGATACTGCCATTCTGTTAAGTGAACGATGTGGACTTGTCAGAAGTGTTGAATTTCTTAAATTCATTCTGCAGTAAACAACAGGTATCATAGACATTTTATTAGGACATGTATATAATAGACATATTTATTGAGGTTCACTCTGTGCCAGGCACTGCATCAGGTTCTGCTGATGCAAAGAATGTTGAGATATGGGGAGCTGCCCTTGAGAGCTGAGAATGAGGTCAGTGTTAAGTATTGTGAAGGCACCAAGGAGGACTTCTCTGAGGAAGTGACATTTGCTCTGAGTCTTGAAGAATAACTGGCTCCTGCAGCAGAGATGGGGAGACAGGTGGCACCTCAGAACAGTAAGTTGGAGACAAGATGTGGGACCTCTTGCCCTCCTGTCTGATTAGGCTGCCTTGACCACTGTCGTCCCTCACTTGGGTGCTACTGCATTTACCTCTGTTAATAAGATCTTCTGGACTCTGCCTTCCCACACCTCTGAGATGGGCAGACTGTACCGTCTGCCTGCAAGTTGCATTCTGGTCATTAGTACCCCACTAGGCACATGGAAGCTGGCTGAAATTCCATCCCCAGCTGTAAAATTTTAAGTGTAGCCTCATACCAAGGACAGCCATGGTAAAGTGTCTACATGCTCTATTTATTTTCCCATTCTCACAAGCTTGGAGTTCAATGGGCAGGAGCAGGAATAAAGTAGTGTGTTGTCACACTTTTCTGAACAGGAAATTTATATTTGAGGAGTCATGGGTGATCAGGTGACTAGTTGAGCAGGTGCTGTGGGTGATCGGGTGTATTAATTCTCAGTGGAATATTTAAGTGTTTCCTCTTTTTGATGATTTGGTCACAAATGGCATAGTCTACCTTCATGGGCTCCTTGTTCTAAGTCAGTGATAGTGTACTCTAATATGCACACAGCTAAATTTCCTGGGTGTATAAAAAATTGATACATGGACTCTGCCTCTTAAACGAGAACTTCTAAAAGTAGGGCCCAGATATTTGTATTTGGAAAACTGCTCACAATGTTGCCATGTGCAGCCAGAGTTGATTACCACACTTCTAGACCAACAGAGAGAGAGAAAGGGGTAGAGGAACTTATATGAGCAGAACCCCCCCCGATCCGGAATTTATTTATTTTAAAATGTGCATTTATTCTTTCATGTTTAAATTTCAGTCACCTTCAAAGTATTCTTCGTTTGATGCAACAAACCTATCAAGATGCTTTTTACACTACTCAAAACAGTTTTCGAACTTGTCAATTTTGAAGCCTTTTAATGCATCTGCCATTTTTTTCCCACCACTTCCACATTGGCAAAACAGTTCCCTTTGAGGACTTTTTTTAACCAGGGAAACAAAAAAAGTCACTCAGGGTGAGAATGGTAATAGGGAGGGTGGGGCATGGGGATATGCCTTTTTTGGTCAAAAACTGCTGAACACTCAACACGATCTGAGAAGGTGCGTTCATAAATCACCCATCATGAAATGGACAAATGTATTGAAAGAATCTCCAAAAAGAATTCACTGAAGCCGAACACAGACTCTCACAACAGTGCCTGCTGGTACACTGATGCCAGTGGGTTCCTAGAACACTGACCTAGCTGGGAAAGCCTGTACTATATATAAGGGGTTCACCATTCAAAGGATAATTTTAATTATTTTTTAGCTGTCCCCTTATATTCATGGAGTAAGCACCATTACTGTCATCTTCCTTCTTTTATATACAGCATCAAGGACAATGACATGAGAAAATGTAATCAGAATTCTTCTTGGAGAAGCATTCTCTTAGTTTGATAAAAATACTTTGGTAAGCTTCTTAGGGTAAGAGATGGGTTATCTCAAGGGCATGTTCAACAAGTAAAGTAGCCCAATCTCATGCATATGACAAAGAGAGGAAGTAGATGGCCTTTGAGAGATCAAGGAAGGAAGGGCAAAAAAGGACAGGAAAGGGAAAGGGTACAATGACCTGCTGTGAGCCACCAAGTCTTCCATGGGCTGAACTCCCAGAACTTGGAGTAAAGATTATTTGTTGGCACAAGATTTAAGTGCTGAAGTTTCCACCCAAATGACATGGGCAATATAGAGTAAGATGGGTAGGGACAGGAATGTCTCTGTAGAGGTCTGCTTCTCAAACATGGTTTTGGCTAATATGCACTGAAAGTTCTTTAGACATTTATAAGTGGAAAAAATAGTTGAAAGATATTGTCTCATTGTGCAGAAGAAAATTCAGCTATGTTGGGTGTCCCCTGGGTGACAGGTTCACAGCTAGAGCTACATTTATGAGGCTCTACAAAAAGTCATTGTGACCAAAAATGTTCCTTCACACTGTTAAACACCTGGAGGGTACTCAGAAACCAGGGCTTCCCAAGAATGTTCTGTGGAACTTGAGTTCTAAGGAGGTTAAATAAAAAAAATTAACAATGGTTCCATGATCAAAAAAGTTTGGGAAATGGGCTAAATGAAAAGACTTCCAAAGTCATTCATCTGTTCCTAAGAGTAATGATGCTCTCGAAGGCAGGTATAGACTACAGCTCTCTCTCCATGTTCTCTTGAAACACCGCAAAGCACCAGAATGCCCTGACAGTCTCTTTGAGAAACATAGCTTCAGGTCTATGCATGAATGGCTGATGCCACAGGGAACTTTTGTTGCAAAAAATGACCAGGATACAAATATGGGTTGCACACTGGTGCAAAAGCAAACTATTTTCCCTTTCAATATCTTTTTTCCAGAAACAAGCCTTGTTAAACACACACACACACACACACACACACACACACACAAAGAAACAAAGCCAAAAACAAAACAACTACAATAAAAACAAGCTGCTGCCCTACCAAAGGCATCCTGCAGTGTGTGGATGTTTATTCCCAAATAATTGTTAATGTGATACAATGACTCTGTGAGGTTTATTTCACCCATTCCTTAAAACTTAAGTTCACTGTTGAGAGAATAATATGAGGGGGACCTCAAAACACCCAGAATTTATTTTTTTTAAGTTGTGTATACAGCCGGGCTCGGTGGCTCAGCCTGTAATCCCGCGCCTTTGGGAGGCTGAGGTGAGTGGATTGCCTGAGCCCGCGGGTTCGAGACCCGCCTGGGCAGCAAGACCTCATCTCTACAATAAATCAAAAAATCAGCCGGGCGTTGTAGCGCATGCCTGTAATTCCGGCTACTGGGAAGGCTGAGGCAGAAGAATCGCTGGAGCCCAGCATGTCGAGGCTGCAGTGGCCGGGAGCGGCCACTGCACTCCAGTCTGGGCAATAGAGTGAGACTCCAACTCAAAAAAAAAAAAAAAAAAAAAAAAGTTGTGTATTTATTTTTACATGTTTAAATGTCAGTCCTTCAAAGTACTCTCCATTTGATGCAGTGCACCTGTCGAGACAATTTTTCCACTGCTCAAAACAGTTTTTGAACTCATCAATTTTGATGCCTTATAGTGCTGCTGCCATTTGTTTTTCACCTCTTCCACATGGGCAAAACGTTTCCCTTTGAGGACTTTTTTCATCCAGGGAAACAAACAAACAAAAAAGTCACTTGAGGCAAGATCCAGTGAATAGGGAGGATAGATATGCCAGTTTTGATCAAAAACTGCTGAACGCTCAGCATGGTGTGGGCAGGTGTGCTCGTGAATCACCTATCATAAAATGGGCAAATGTGTTGAAAGAATCCCCCCCAAAAAACTTACTGAAGCCAAATGCAGCCTATCACGACAACACTAGTTGGTTCACAGATGCTGATGGGTTCCTAGAACACTTACCTAATGGGGGAAGCCTGTATTACAAGAAGCCCACCCTCCAAAAGATAACTCTAGGTTTTTATGGGTCCCCCCTCATATATATATGAGGACAGTAGGGAGCCTGAAAGTTAAAAATTCATCCTCCTGAATTTATCCCATGGTACCTTCATGATGTGTCTCAAGTTTAATGTAGATCAAGGAGGAGCTGGCATTTCATAGTGGGAGGTTAGAAATTGAGTGTGCTACCAGGTCAAGGTAGCTTTCCTGAAATAGAAATGTGTGATGGATATATTAATGAGGAGGAAGGCAGGTCACTTGAATGCTAGACTCAGATATCACACTCTTTCTGTATCACTTTGGCCAAATTCTCAGTTGTCTCATCTGCAAAATGAGGTTTAGGTGATCCTAAAGGTCCCTTCCAGATTGAATGTATTTGTATCTGGATAACTACATGATAATGAATGCAAGCTATTCCAAAGTTACTAGAAACAAGCTTGGAGGACTCAGAACCTTCAAACAGGGCCCTTCTTAGGACAGAGGCTCCAGAAGATTTACGGCCATGATTCCCAATGGAGCTAGGGGGAGAGAGAACCCAATGCTTCCTTTAAGAAAGCTTCCCCCCATGAGTTTTTGATGCATCAGTCATTCCTGGGGCACCTTCCTTTACTCCATTGGGTCTCACAAAATCCCTGAGGTTACAGGCTGCTGGAAAAATGGAGGAGGATCCAGTCTTGGTTTCTACATGATGCTGTTGGTGAGTTCTGGTCCTTCATTTGAGTATCCAGCCATGAAGCTCATGCGATTGCCAGGGTGGCCAGGGCTGTGGTCCTTCATGACTGCTCAGTCCTCTCTAGCAGCCCTGCAGCTGATGAGGCCTTAGAGTTTTGTCACCTTCTTTCCCTCTGTTCTTCACTGTCTTTGAATCACTGGAAGAGATGACACAATGAAGAAAATATTTAGGGGTTGTGAAGAGCTCAGTCTTTATAAGTGCAGTAACTTTCCTGCCATTCCCTAGGAATGGTCAGAATGCCTTCTCTTTAAAGTAATAAGCCAACAATATAGTTGGGTTTTCATAAGCTGTGATATTAAATTCTCAGTGATTCACCTGATATTGTTCCCATAATAGAATTTTTCATGTCTGAATTGGAGGACTGAGGTGTCCAGGATGCATTTAATATGAACAAAGCTCTCCCAGTGATTCTGGCATTCGCTCCATCTCTCCTCGTTTTCACCCAAGCGTGAGGTTAGCCCTTACTTGATCCTTTAGCTCCTGAACATGAAGAAGTAGGCCATTTTTGTTGGTCTCGGCAATTTTTGAAAGTTTCTTTCATTTGGGACTTTTTCCTTCCTGTTTGAAACTAGGGAGGAAACAAAATACAGTTGGCACTCTGCATCGGTGGTCTATGCATCCATGGGTTAAAACAACTGCCAATAGAAAATATATATATTCTTAAATGCCTAGTTGCATCTTCACTGAACATGTACAGACTTTCTTCCTTGTCATTATTCCTTAAACTGTACAGTATAATAAACTATTCCTATAGAAATCAAACCGGAAACAAGTAACATCCCTAGACCCAGGATATGATTAATTTTAGGACAGTGGCAGGAAATATATAGAATGATACTGGAGCATGTTTTATACTATAAGGGTCACATCAAAAGGAACCAATTCAAAGCAATTCCCTGTGGCCTAAAATGGGGCAGTTTGAGTTTTAATAAGAATATTAACTGCATTGAATGACTACGTCTTAAATATGTTTAAATCTGTTGTTTATTGTGGCCGTTAAAACTAATTGGTCATATTCGGAAAAGGAACTCAATTCATTAAAACTAACAAAGAAGGAAAGAATTAAGCATTCTCTCCATTTTTTCTACGTGAATTTTATCTTGGTAATCAAATAGTAGAAAGGGAAAGTGACTCTTCACACATAGATTCCAGTTAGTAAATTAAGAATTGAAATCCCCGTTTTGAGTCCCTATTCAATTCCTAGATCTAAGCCTTGAGCAGCAAGAGCTGCTAATACAACAAAGAAGCAACAGACAGCATGTGCCTCCTGACAACAGGACTCATCACCTGTAGTCTTGCCAAAACACACAAACTAACAAACAGGAATGCAACCCAAGTACCAATTTTCAGGAAACATAGAGGGCAGAGAGACATGTTGCCATCCATCATAATGAATAACCAGCAAAACCCAGATCATGAGACTCTACAGGTCAACAATTCTTTACCAAACACCTTACAAAGGATAAAAGAATTATGAGGTGAAAATTTAGTTTAAAAGACAAATATTAGAACAATTAAACCATAGTATTTCTGGATGCACAATGTGTCGTAAAACTATTTCTTTAAAAAGGGAAGTGATTGCAATTAAAAAATCAAGATGGCGGCCTATTATAGGGAAGAGGGACCTAGTGTGTGAAGGCCTCCAAGGGTAGCTGGCAAAGTCCTGTTTCTTGCCTTGGTGGTGGCTGTAAGAGTAGTTGCCTTCTGAAAATTCATTGAACTACAATTTGCATTTTTCTTTATTTCTTTTTAATTTTTAATAGAGACAGGGTCTCATTATGTTGCTCAGACTGGTCTTGAACTCCTGGGCTCAGGTGATCCTCCTGCCTTGGCCTCCCAAAATGCTAGGATTATAGGCATGAGCCACCACACTCAGCCTGCATTTTTCTTTCTTTTCTTTTTTTTTTTTAACATAAGCAGAGTTTATTTCAGCAAGAACAATTTATGAATCAGGCAGCACTCAGAACCAGAAGAATTTTAGAGAGCTCCACACAGCCATGTGAGCAAGCAGTGTTTATAAGCAGCAAAAGGAAGTGATACACAGAATAGCTTTATTGATTATGACTTGATATTTGCCCTATTTGGCCATGGTGTGATGAGGCATTTCCCTTACATTGACATGGTATGATCAATTTGTGATTGGCCAAAGCTTAACTGAGACTCAGCTACTTGAGACAAAAATATTTTCTTAAGTTAGGTTGCAATTTGCTTTACAGAGGCAGCTTTAGGTCAAATTTAGTTTAATTGAACAGATTTTTATTTAGATTATTTAGAAATGTGTTGTTTCATTTCCATGTGATTGGTAAATTTCCTGTTGTCTTTCATTAATAATTACTATCTAATTATAGTTAAAGAACAAACTTTGTATGCTTTTAACTCTTTTTTTTATTAATCAATATTTTTTATTATGGTTTTGTGGGGTACAGTTAAGGGTTAGGTGTACAATTACGTTTCATTCAGGCACCCTGTTGATAAGAGGTGTTTCCCCATCCCCAGACAGATATTTGCTACTGTTAATCCCATCCCCCCCCCTCATAGTTTCCCAGTACCGTCAGTCATTTTCTTATAGTATTACATTGGATGTTCAAGGTCCATTATATGAGTGAGAACATGTGATACTCGGATCTTTGTTTCTGTGAGAGGTCACTCAGTATTATAGACTCGAGTTCCATCCAGGTTGCTGTGAAATTCATGATTTTGTTCTTTTTTATGGCTGCGTAGTATTCCATCGTGTATATGTACCACATTTTTTAATCCAGTCCTCTTTTGATGGGCAGCATGGTTGTTTCCAGGTTCTTGCTATTGTGAACAATGTTGCAATAAACATACATGTGCAGGTATCGTGTGAAAAGGGAACACTTCTACACTGTTGGTGGGAGTGTAAACTAGTGCAACCTCTGTGGAAAGCAGTGTGGCGATTCCTAAAAGCTCTAAAAATCGACCTTCCATATGACCCCGCAATCCCCCTACTGGGAATATACCCTGAAGAACTCAAATCACTCTATAAAAAAAGCCTGCATTTTTCAATGTAAAAAAAAATTTTTTTAAAAGATGTATGATATACTTAAGGGATAACAGTACTACTGAGGCAGGCATAGTTAACATAGCTTAGAGGCAATTAGGCATATTTTCTTAGGCATGTCTAATTTAAAATAAGATTAAGTTCTCAGCCATTCTTTCTTATCCGTACATGACCTTCATCCACCAGACCAGGCTTTTGACTGTTTTCAGCAAAGTACTAAAAGAAAGAGATGAACTCAGGCAAGAATTGACCAGGTGGCCAGCTAAAGTGGAACTAGAAAAAAAATTCAAGCCCCTTGGGGTTGGAAAAACTGATGGTTTCTATACCACAAATACTAAAAGATAAGATTTGTACGTCAAAAAAGGAGACCAAACCTGATGGCAAAGATAATATCAATGATATTGCCTTGCCACCCAAGCCTTATTTCAGATTTCAATGTGTATTCCATGATGGTGAGGCAGACGGGCTGATCCAGGAAAACAGACATAGAAGATGTCTGGAAAATAATTTAGGGGCTCATGTACCAGTACATGAATGGGAATGGAAACAAGCAAGTCAGATACTTACCAGATTTTCAAGAAAATTGTAATGCCCAAGAAACCACAAGATTGAATCTGTAAAATTACCCTCAGACAACAAGCAGAAAGTGGACCCCAAAAGTTTTACAACTTATAATAACACATTCCAAAATATTCACATCATATGTGGCCATGTAGGATATTAGCTAGAATATTCTCTAGGAGGGCAGAGCCAAGGGCCACGGAGGAAAATGGGCAAGAAAGCTCCTTGCAGAGAACAGGTCCAAGGTCTTTCAAGTCATTTTCTTCCAGGGCTTGGGTGTCTTCACAATACCTGCCCAACAGGATTCCATCATGACTCTGGACCAGGGACTGTTTTGGGAGTTCTTATTGTGGTTAGCATGTCTACTTTTGTAGATTGGATAGGCAACTGGAACACAGATCCCTTGTCTTTTAGTTCAAAGGGTTGCTGGACCCTGAGGGATCACAATTGGACAATTTGGGGTTTACTTTCCTGAGGAGTAAGTATGTTTTATGGCAAAGAATGACAGTGGCCAAAGGGGTTATCTGCAATAGAGATTGCTTGCTATCTACCAAAAATTCATTCTCTACTCCTTTCTGGGCCCAGTTCTTCTAATGGCTGATTGATGTGGCAAAGCCTTGGATGACCTCTAGATGCCACATAGTGATGTTGGCAGAGCTGTCATCAACCTGTGTTCCTAAATAACTGGATAGGAGAGTTGCTATCAATTCAAATCTTATTATAATGACTTCTTGTCTTTTAAGTCACTGAAATGTGAGTTTTATTTTAACTGCTGCTTAGCATACTCTAATACATCACTGTAAAAAGTAACAATGCTTAGGCCAGGTATGGTGGCTCATGCCTGTAATCCCAGCAGCTTGAGAAGCTGAGATGGGAGGATTGCTTGAGCCCAGGAAATCGAGACTAGCCTGGGCAACATAGTGAGACCTCATCTCTACAAAAAATTAGTCAGGCATGGTGATGTGCAGCTGCAGTCCTAGCTACTCAAGAGGCTGAGGCAGAAGAATCACCAGAGTCCAGGAAGTCAAGGCTGCAGTGAGCCATGATCCTGCCACTGCACTTAAGCCTGGACAACGGAGACCCCGACCCACCCCCCCCCAAAATGTAGCTATGTCGTTTTTGCAGAATTTGCCCACTTTTCCAAGAAAGGCTACATTCGATCCAAGACATTTGCACTATCCCTCACCATCATCCCTCTTGGCTAGATTAGAGCCCCTCTTACAACTATCTTGAATAAACACTATCTATTCATTTACTTATTTATTTTTATTTTAAAGATGTGGGGCACAATTCAGGATTAGGTATACAAATAGTCATTGTACAGTTAAAGTTTGGGCCTCACTTTGGTCCCCACTTCACCTGGATTAAGATCAGATACCCTTACTGAAGTGTGCCCCCTCCTTCTTCCTCTTCCCCTTCACGCCTCTCCCTCCCCTCTCCTCTTCTCCCTTGTGCTTTGCTCTTTCCCCCAACCCCCTGCTGTAGTCTCCGGGCAAAATCCCAGCTCTAGCTTCATCCAATTCTACCTACTCCCACACTCACAGCTTCCTGTGGTGAGTTTCACTTTAAATTCATGACTGCTGATGCAAAACAAGTCCACAGTGCTGTCCAGCACTCTCACTGTATTTCCATGGTTCATTCATTCATCTAGTCTCTTACACAGCTATCTCATACTTTCTCTTCTCTCCTCAAGTCTCCAGTTCCTTTTATTCCTCCTCCTCATTCTCAGCTGATGAATCTGAATTCTACAACAAGAGAATAGAAGCCATGGTGGGGGGAGATTTCCATTGGTTCCCAACACCTCCTCCACTGCCTACCTGCATCTGTTCCTGTGCAGTTTGCTTCCCTCCTGGGTGAATTGTCTGTGCTCCTTTCTAAAGCCAAATCCTCCATATGTGCACTGGGCACATTTCCTCTCATCTCCTGCAGGACCTCACTCCAACAATTTCTCGTTCCTGCAGCATCAAAATTTTCCTCTTTGCTGAATCTTTTCCATCAACACACAGAGCATCTTGCAATATATCCCATCTTTAAAAAAAAAAACAACAGAAAACTGACTCCACATTATCCTCCAACTACCATCCCATTTCTTTGTTAGGCTTTATAGATCTATTCCTGAAAAATCACCATTTTTCTATATTCACTCTCTTCCTTTCTCTAATCTTGTTCACTCTTGAGCCCACTCCAGGCAGGTTTTTACCATCTCACTGAAATAGCTTGTATCAAGATTACCAGTGGGCTGGGCACAGTGGCTCATATCTGTAATCCCAATTCTTGGGGAGGATGAAGCAGGAGAATTGCTTGAGCCCAGGAGTTTGAGACCAGCCTGGGCAACATAGTAAGATCTTGTCTCCACAAAAAAAATTTTGAAAATATTAGCCAGGTAGTATGGTTTAGTCCCAGCTACTGGGAAGGCTGAGGTAGAAGGATCACCTGACCTCGGGAAGTTGAGGCTACAGTGAGCTGTGATCATGCCACTGCACTCCTGCCTGGACAATAGAGTGCCACCTCAACTAAAAAAAAATAACCAGTGATCTTTATGTTACCAGTGGTCAATTATTAATCTTCATCTTACTCAACCTGTCAGCAGCATTTGATACATTATTCCATGCAGTTCTTTTCTGAAATACTTTATTCTCTTGACTCCCAGGGACTCTTCTTTCTTATCTTTGCCTTCCTTACTGGCCACTCCTCCTCATCTTCCAATCCTTAAATGTCAGAGTACCCCAAGTTCAGTCCCTTATGTTGACTCTTTTCTTTCTATGTACACTCATTCTCTAAACGACTTTGTCAGATTTCATATTTTTAATAGCATATCTATGTAAGTGAATCCTGAATTTCTATTTCTAAGCCAGGTGTCTCCCTTTAATGCTGAACTTGCATATCCAACTTCATTCTTGGCTTTTCTACTTGAGTGTCTCATTGTTATTTCAAAATTAGCATTCCCCAAAATAAAATTTCTTATTACCTTCACCCTCAAGCCTGCTTAATAAAACTAGCTCCATTTTTTTCAGTTATTTAAGCCAAGACCTCCATCATCCTTGACTATGCTCTGTGCTTAACATTCTACAGCCCATGAATCAGCTCTTGTCTCTACCTCAAGCTAAATTCAAAATCTGACCACTTCTCACCACCTCCATTGCCATCATCTCTCATTTGGATTACTACAATAGTATCCTGTGGCCAAAACTGCTCACCCTACTCCAATATCCTTATTTCCTCCTTCTGTACTAATATAATTTTTATTGGAGTATTTGTTCTTCCAATCTGAGATTATACTTTTTTTTTTTTTGAGTTGGAGTCTCACTCAGTTGCCCAGACTGGAGTGCAGTGGCTGCTTCCGGCCACCGCAGCCTCGAGAGATTATACTTTCTAACCAGCCTGGGCAACATAGTAAGATCTTGTCTCCATAAAAAAATTTTTTTAAATATTTAACTTTTTGTGGCTTGGTGTAGCCAAGGGGATGTAAGCAGAAATATCTACAGAACTTCTGAGAATTGGCCAGGCAGGGTAGCTCATACCTGTAATCCTAGTGATTTGGGAGGCTGAGATGGGAGAATTGCTTGTACCCAGGAGTTGGAGACCAGCTTGAGCAACATAGCATCTCTATCAAAAAAAGTTCACAAAATTAGCCAGGCATGGTGGTGCAAGCCTGTAGTCCCAGCTACTTGGGAGGATAAAGTGGAAGGATCATCTGAGTGCAAACGTTTGAGGCTGCACTGAGCCATGATCGTGCTACTACTACACTCTAAGCTGGGTGACAGAGTGAGCCCTTGACTCAAAAAAAATAATAATAAATAAATCTGGGAACATTCCTTAAGAGATACGTCACAGGTACCCTTGGTTGTTTCATCTTTACCTTTCCTTCATCCTGCTTTTTGTACCAAGATGACTCTGTAGACCACAGAAATACACCCTTAAGTTTACTCTTCCCTATTGTACTCATGCCCTGGATGAGTACTTATAGTAGTGAGCTACTTCCCATAACATTTCCATCAGGACTCTGTTCTCTTTCCTTGAATGGAGAATGGATGTTGTGTTTATTTAATGTAAACTGCTATGTATACTTAGCTTTAAACACCAACATCCCCATCCCACCCTGCCCTTTCCTCTTCCTTCGACCCATCTCCATTCCCACTGTTGCCAATGGCCATCCCCCCTAAATAAAAAGCGTTAGGTTGCTACTGCTAGAAATTGGATGACACAGTCACTCAACAGTTACAGTTCCCTGACTCCATGTTGTCATGTACCCCTCTACTTTAATAATTCATAATATTGGTCTGATTCCTGAAGGCATATGATTAGCAAATAATGGCGTAGGGTGCTTTAGTCCTCCCAAATTTATAGAGGAAAACTCAAAAGATTAAGAAGCATATTGCAACCCCAAGGAATGACTCTTCAATGTGGAATCCAGGCATCAAGAGATAGTCATTCCACGTAATAACTTTCTTTTTAAAAAATTTTAATATGGTTTATTATGAGCCAAATGTGAGGAGCCTAGGCCCATGGCATCCATCCCCAGGGACCGCATAGTAACTTTCTATACCCACTGCTCTTAAAGCTGAACAACATCTACCAGATTATTTTACAAAGCCATATGGCTCACTCCTGGAGAGTTGTTTAAATTGGTTCAGAATCCAAGTCTGTTTTCTTTTGAAATGTCAATACGGGTCAACCAGGTTTTGAATATGTGCAGAGATTATTGCAAACAAATTAATTTTTCCCAGGAAGGAATATAGATGTGTACCACTGAATGACTATTTTAAACAACTAGAAGGTGGATTACACTATTTGGCTTGCAAATGCTTTATTTAGAAGTTACTAAAGGTACATTTGAACAATTAGCAGTTCAAGTGAAGTTCAAATTCTTCAAAGCAAATAGTTTGTAAGAGGTTTTTATACAGGTTGGTAGTGTTCTGTTACATATTTATGTTGAGTTCTCAGTAAAGTGTTGGTGTTTACATGTTAATTTACCTTGCCTTTATACGTTTTTTTAAAAAAAGATGATTGGAAAATGACCATAAAAACTGCTTTGAATGGAGGGCATGGACTTTTCCTCTTAGCAGTTTTTCCAGGATTAGAATTATTATAAAACAATTTCATTAATTCATTCATCAAACTCAAGCAACAAACACTTATCTGGCAATGTTGGTCACTGTGCTAGGCACTAAATTTACAGCTGTAAACACAAGAGCAAAGTCTGAGCTCTTATAAAGATTACAGTCTGACTGGAGGAGAGAGAATTAGCAAGTAAACGTAGCATGTATGGACTATAAAGAAAAATGTTAGCAAAGCAGACAGGGATGAAGTTTTATCCACATTTGTATCACCAGCATCTGGGGCTTGCAACAGGGATTAAAATAATAAATGGATTAATGGCCTAATATAAATTCTACCAGCAGAATCTCTGATCAGATGGAATGTTTGATCCCTAGATCATGATGGTGTAGGGATGCATGTTTTTTATTCTTTCTTCCACAAACTGTGACTTTGTCATGCATCAGTTGCAGGTAGTTTCCTAGGAAGAACTTTGGGAAATAAAGCCTCTGTTTTGACTCTGCCTTCTGACACATAGGGAGCTACAAAGAAACTTCACCTCTTCTAAAGTGCTGGGATTCTTGTAAAATTGGAAAATTCCCCAGTTTGATACTCTGTGTTGCCTAAAGCAAGTTAAACCTCAATTTGGATCAAAGGTTGCCTTGTTGGAAAATGAGTCTATGAGTTTCAACTCTGATAAGCTTTTTTTTGGCCCTTAGTTTCCTTAAAGTTTCCTTAAAGGAGAAGTCATCATTGCCCAGGGGATTCTTTTATTTTCCCCTAGTTAGTTTATCTATCTAATCTTTTATGGTAATTAATAATTGCCTCATGGAACAACGTCAGCCCTTCTTGTTTTCAGATACTGTGTAGTATCGGCAGAGTTGAGCTGGGTCTTCTCTCTCTCAACAGTTCCAGGAAGATGGTATCTTTACTTGTAAACCTTGTTTATCGTGGGCAGAAACTGAAATAGACATGCCCAAAGGCTGAACCCAACATCTCTGTGGAAAGCACAAAAAGCAATATAAGCAATATCACCTTTAGCCTTGTTAAGAACCTCTGACAAGTCCTTTCCAGACCACAGTCCCTTTAATATTAGAGCATGTAGTGACCCACCCCAAGTCAACTCAGGAAGTATGAGTCAGCCAGGATGGGAGTCAGAGGGTGAGAGAAGAAAGGGGGTGACCTAGTTCATGCCAAATCACAGACAGGACAAGATGGTAAAGTCAAAAGTTGCTCACGACTGCATTATGTGGGCCTGGGCATTATTGCCTCCTTCCTCCATTAAATACCATTACTTTGTATTTTTTATTTATTTATTATTTTTTTGAGTCAGGGTCTCACTCTGTCACCCGGATTGGAGTGCAGTGGTGTAGTCACAGTTTGCCACAACTTTGAAAACCTCCTGGGCTCAAGTGACCCTCCTCCCTTATCCTCCAGAGTAGCTGGGACTAAATGCACATGACACCAGGACTGGTTAATTTATTTTTGTTTGTTTGTTTGTTTGATTGATTGTTTATAGAGATGGGAGCTCACTATGTTGCCCAGACTGGTCTTGAACTCCTGGACTCAAGCAATCCTTCTGCCTCAGCCTCCCAAAGTGCTAGGATGACAGGCATGAGCTACCATGCCCAGCCAATAACACATGACTAATTATATTTTATTACTGTAATAGTATAAAGGTGACTATAACCATACCTGGATTCAATATGTATAGATTCAGTGTGATTATAGATTTTTTTCTTACCATAAAATAAATGAAAATCAAGTATGTTTGTGAGCCCTAGGCCCTGTGCCTCCTGTGCCCAATGGAGAAGTTGGTCCTGAAGGTAGTGCCTTTGTGCTTTTACCCCTCTTTGGGACACTAGTCTTTACATACAAATATCTCTGGCACAGGATATCTATATTTCTGCTTCCCTTGCCCGCTAACCTGGTTGAAACACCTTGGCCAGCAACAGAATTAGGAGGGATGTGATGGCCAGTGGACTTTTCGTCTCCACCTCCTCATTACCCACTTGGGATGGGCATCCACAGCCACTTTTCCCGTGGAACAGCCCCTGTAAGGTCATCAGTGACTTGATTGCCAAACTCATGGATGGTGGCTGATCCACATACATTAGCCCTTTCTGTTGCATTTGACACCATTGTTCACTTAACCAGTTTTGGAGGCATAACTATCAAGTAACAGAATTCCAGTCCTTTGAGGGCTTTTTGTCTAGTAGGAGACACAGATAAATGAACAGCTAATTCAATACTTTGGGAATCTTATAGAAGTCCAAGGGCTCCTGACTGGAATTTGAGAAGTCAAGAAACACCTCCTGAAGCAGATTGCACTTGACCTGAAAGATGATTGGAATGTAGCCTGGTAAGGGGAGAGAGGAGTACTCTAGGTGGAAAAATCAACATGCACACAGCCCTGGTATAAGAGGAACAACTGCACACTGTGGAAATAGAAAGTCACTCTACACAGCTGTAGTCTAGATGTGCATATGCTGTGCTGGGGCATGCCATGAGCATGTTGCTTTGCTTTTTTTTTTTTCTTTGAGTTGCAGTCTCACTCTGTTATCCAGACTAGAGTGCCGTGGCATGCTCATGGCTACCACAGCCTCAATCTGCTGGACCCAGGTAATCCTTCTGCCTCAGCTTTCCAAGTAGTTGGAACCACAGGCACATGCTACCACACCTGGCTAATTTTTTGGTTTATTGTAGAGACAAGGTCTTGACAAGTTGCCCAGGCTTGTCTCAAATCCCTGGGCTCAAGCAATCCTCTCACCTCCACCTCCCAAAGTTTTAGAATTGCAGGTGTGAGTCACCACACCTGGCAAGCATGTTGATATTTTATAAAGATGACTATGGTGTCAGTATGGAGAATGAATTGTGTTGGGGTGATACTGGGATCAGAGAGAGCCACCAGAAGCCTGTGGAAGGGAGGCTGTGGCCAGAATCTGGGCAGGACCTGGTGATGTTCTGAACTAGGGAAGCAGCAGAGAGGAAGGAGAGAAGTAAACAGATTGAAAAATCTCCTCGACAGGACTCGGGGATAGATTGGATTTGGGGGCACAGGGGAAAACAAAATCAAGGGTGATAACTGTATTTGGGCTCTTGGTGGTATAAAATAGAATCTTCTTTGCTAGTGTAGCAGAAAGGTGATTGTTAGCAGACATCCGGCAGCAACGCATTCTTTGGGAGGGGCAGAAAGTTCAGTTTAGAAGACTCACAACAAAGAACAAGGTCCAGAGTAGTCCAGAGCAAGCCCAGCCACACACCTCGGAACTGTTGGGGCAGAATCCTGCTGCTTGTTGCTTGGTTCCTATGGGACCAGGAATTGAACCCCAGATGCTTTAACAACTACCTCAGAAGAACTAGATGCCTATACATTCGCCATCTCCACAAGAGGCTACCTCCCCTCGACCAGTGGCAAACTATGTCCTTCACTTCTGCCAGTGAAGGTGCAAATGCTTGACCAAACCTGGGTCCCATGTTGAACCGAGGAACAGAGGAGCTTGGAAAACATAGTTCCTAGCTTTCCACTGAGACAACTACAGAGGAGTTGGGATGGGTGCAGACTGAGTCCCCCAGAGCAATGGTCCCCAGCTTTTTTGGTATCAGGGACTGGTTTCGTGGAAGACAATTTTTCCAGGGAGGACAGGAGAAGGAAGGGGAGAGTGAGTGGAGAAGACCATAGATCCCTCGCATGTTCAGTTCACAATCGGCTTTGTGTTCCAAGAAGGTATCATCCATGAAGCAGAAAACAAGCCTTCACCAGAAGCTGAATCTGCTGTAATCTTGAACTTGGACTTCTCAGGCTCCAGAACTGTAAGCAATACATTTCTGTTGTTTATAAATTACCTAAGATTTGAAGTTGGGTCTTGCTGACTCCATAGCCCAGCTCTTTCTGCACCATCAAGCTGTCCCAAAACTCTCCTCTGTCCTGATCTTCCCTGGAAAGACTGCAGGCGTGGGGCACATGTAAGGATTTGCTACATAAGTATATTGGATGAGGGTGAGGTTTGGCTTTTGATGAGCCCTCCCCCCTCCAGTGGTGGGGTTGGTACTCAGTGGGTGATTTGGTGTTCCTTATCCTCCCGCCTTCCCTCCTTCTTATTAGCAGTGTACAGCAACTGCTGTTCCCATCCTTGTGCCTGTGTGCCCAGTGTTTAGTGCCCACTTATGAGTGAGAAATCCATCATTTGGATTCTTGTTTCTGTGACAGTTCACTTAAATGACAGCATACTGAACTCTCCAATAAGAGATCTATTCTTCATTGAAAAAGTTAAAATTACAATGGTGACATGTCTGGCTTTAGGGCCAGGCAACTATTTTCTGGGTATCTTCCCTGAGTCATTTCAATCACACACCATCAGGGCCATCTAAATGTGAAAGTCACTTCTACGTTAATTTTTTAATTGTACAGTTCTGAGAAAAACCAGTGACCAAGTAGTAGTGCTTTCAAAAAGAAAACTGAGATGTTCACGCTTGCTGAGTAACCCATGTCCACAAGGCTCTCAACCTCACTGGCACTTAAACCTTCCACAGCTAACCTAGATGTCACCTACCAAGCCTGCCCTGCATGCTTCTTTTTTTATTACTGAAAGTTACACAACTAGGCACAGTGGGCTTTGGGAGGCCATGGTGGGAGGATTGCTTGAGCCCATGAGTTCAAGACCAGCTGAGGTAACATAGAAAGAACTTGTCTCTACAAAAAAAAAAAATCCTAAAATAAGCTGGTCATGGTAGCATGTACTTTTAATCCCAGCTACTCAGGAGGCTGAGGTGGAAGGAACACCTGAGCTGAAGTGGTCAAGGCTACAGTGAGCCATGATTGTGCCACTGCACTCCAACCTGGGCAACAGAGTGAGACCCTGACTCAAAAAAAAAAAAGTTTCACACATGCACACAACAGAGAGAATGGTGTGACCAGCCCCTATGTGCTATCACAGAAATGATCTGCATTTTGCCTTTCTTGTTGTCCAGGGTTCTTTACTCTGCCTTGATGCACATTCCTTCCTCTGGGCTTGCCTCAATTTCTGTTTTCTACTCTGTGAACCTCATCCTCTGACTCAGCAGTCTCTCATGCTGATGATTCCACATGTACACAAACTCCCTCCTTCTACCCAACTTTTCTCCAAGCACCTGAAGTAGACTTTACCATGTGTCTCCATCTTCCCAATCCTGCCTTTCTCATCCACCAAGTAAAATGGTATCATTGAACCAGAAGATCATTTTCTACAACAAAATCAATGAAATTCTTGGATGGATTTTGGCTTTTGGCTCCAGAAAAGTGCTGGCTGTAAGAATGATTTTAACTTAATGCCTGAGAGTTAGGACTTGTTCTTTTGCAATTAAAACTCATTCGCTGGACTTCTTCTGGAAGCCTCTCCCAACAGCATGAAGTCACTGCCCTGTTGGCCAAGCACCTGTGTCCATCTCCTCTGCAGCATTTGGTCCTCTCAATGGCATTCATGTCTGTTTCCCACCAGATGCACCTGTGAAATTGTTTTCTTATCTCTGCTTACTGCTTAAGTCTTCCAAAGCCAAATCCTCTTTTGGAGTCTGACATAGGTAATAAGGACACCTAATGTGATTTGAGTCCCTAATCTGGACTCAAAATGGGGTGTGTCTTGTTAGAGAAATGTTCTTACTTCAGACTAGGAACTTACTTTACAGCAGAGAACATACCACAGCGAGCGCCCAGGCTGGGATCCGCTGATCCTATCATATACCACACCACCCAGAGCTACAGGACAGCTTGCTCTTTGAATGCACAGCTGAGGTACCAGATTAGGGATAATACCTGCGAGGTGGGTGCCATTCTCCAGGATGTCATGTGCATCCTAATGACCATTACATGGAAGTAGTCCACAATACTTAAAACACGTGGGTCTGAGTACCAAGGAAGAGAAGTAGGTGTGACCTTGCTTTCCGTAACAACCGGTTATCTACTGTGAAATGTGTGCTTTGTGTCTCGGTTGTCCAAGGCAGTGCTCAATTGGCTTCCTCCCTCTCCTGTGTTATTTCCTCATCCCTCATCAAACTCCTGAGATTCCCACCCAATAAACTCATTGTACCTGAGTTCTTGTTGCAGAGTGTGTTCCGGGGAGACCCATGCTAAGGTATGGGTGTAGTTTTAGTACTTACCTCATAGGTTATGAGGAGGAACAAATGAGAGATTGTACCAAGCATCACGTCTGGCTTTGAGTAAGTTCTTGGTAAATGTCAGTTATCATTGTCATCATCATCATCATCATCATTTCTCTTGAAAAGAAAGCTAGGACTGGGCTTGTTCAAATTTCTGAGAAAGGCAACATTAACACACTAGGCTTACTCCTTCTGTGTCTTCCTTCCAAGGAGTAAACTATTGATAATATTAACAGCTATCATTTGTCTACTGTGCAGCTAGGTATTATACGAGGTACTGCGCAACTGCTCTGTATACATTCTTGTAGCACAATGTTGTTTCAGTGACCTTACCAGACTGCAAGAACCGGGAGTATAATTCTAAATTCTAATAATACTAGACAACCTACGTTGAGATTTTACTATAAACTGGGGACGTCTTTTAAGTGTTTCACATGTATGTAGTCATGTAGTATCTTGCCATTTTAGGTGAGAAAATAGGCTTACAGAGAGGGAGTGATTTTTTCATGGCTGCATAGCCTGAACAAGCAGGAATCTGGATCAGAATGCAGACCTGGTTTGCTCTTTTTACTAGACCACAGCCTTCTCATCATTACTCGTATTTCTCTAGGTGGGATTGTACATCTGTGTGATTTAAACTTTTTAGGGCCCGTGCATGGTGACTCATACCTGTAATCCCAACACTTTGGAAGGCAAAGACCGGTGGATTGCTTGAGCCCAGGAGTTCAAGACCAGCCTGGGCAACCTAACAAGACCTCATCTCTACAAAAAATCAAAACATGTTGGGCATGTTGATACGCCTATAGTCCCAGCTACTTGGGAGACGGACACAGAAAGCACACCTGAGCCCAGGAGGTTGAGGCTACAGTGAGCCATGATTGTACCACTGCACTCTAGCCTGGGAAATTTAGTGAGACTCCAAATAAATAAATAAATAAATAAAATTTAAAGTAAAATTTTCAGGGTAATAAAACATTGTCTTTCACAGGAGTTGAAGAGAAGACTACCATTCAACCCAAACAAGCAAAGTTCACGGGAAATCCAACACTGTGACAATAATTTTAAGGAACAAGAAGACATGAGTCATAGTCCAAAATAGAAAGAATAAAGCTTATGCCAAAATATTCTCTCATAATTTAAATAGATACAAGGACTTTGTTCAACGACAGTGGATATGACAGGGAGATTCCGCACTGCAAGTTGGGATGCCTGCAGAAAAATGGACATCCTAGACACATTGGAATGATTATTTTAAATAAGCTTCTAAAAGACAGAGATGCATGTGTCTATTTAATAAATTCTTTTATTTTGCTCTTAGAAAAAAATCATACTTCACCATTAATAATCATAATACTATATCCATGGAGTGATCAGCTTTGCTTCCCATTCAGCAAGGAAAGAAACTAAGAGACCCTCAAGTAACTTGTTATGGTTCACCCTACAAGATAGAAGTTAGCAAAGGATTTCTAACACAGAATCTATTCCACTAATCAACAGGCTAACTTTCATGCAGGCCCGATGCAATGTTGATATCCCAAATTATTCATTATTTAAGTATGACCCAAAAGTAATACCATATACTTCCACAGGTATCTCCTCTGATTGTTCTCAGATAGAGTAGGGATGACCCTTGCTTGGTACATCCTGGTGGTCCAGGATCTTAAGAATGGACTTCTTTTCAAACAACACCCCAGAATCAGTCTACTTCACAGTTCTGTTGAAAACACCATGGTCCTGTAGTTAAGAAGAAATGGTCCAAGTAGTATTCTAACCACCTCTCTCTGTAGAGCCAGCAGGTTTGCCTAGACTTTTCTACCACAATCTAGATCGACACCTCTTACCTTGAGTAGAAAACCATCATGAACAATATGAAAGTTTTAGGGTCCCTGTTGTTCTTTCCTTGGCCATTAAGAATGCTAACAAAGAACTTGCACCATCATCCCAACTGCAAGCGTCAGAAGACTTACTGTGAAGCCCTCAAAAAAGGTGGTTGCAGAAATCCCAGGAGTGTTTTATCCACCCACCCCTTTTTCCTTTTTAAGTTGTTGATTAATAACTTGATTCCATTCATAGATTTTCTACCTCCCAAGAAACAAAAATGGTAAAACAAGCATTCTTTCATATATGTCTGATATGGTTTTTAAGCTCCATGGGGCTTAAACAGGAAGGATTTAAACTAACAGACAATCTTGTGAGTTAGTATTTGCTGGAAACAGGGTTGCTGATCTGCTGGCCACTGTTTGAATTAGATCTCTTGGTTGAGTGCTTCCTTTAAGTGCTATCCCAGTGTTTTGCTAAGTCATCAAACACACCTGGGCTTCATCAGCTTTATTCAGACAGAAATACTTCCTTTGAGTTTCAATTTAGTGTGAGGTCCTTGGTCATAAGGAGACTTTTTCCACAACTTGTAAAAAACCAGAACTGTTGTTGACAACATTTTTAATGTCTTTCATCTAAGAATACATGTAGTTAATTCCTCTTAGAATCTAGGGTCAGGAAAACATTTCCCAGTCACAAATGCATTTACAATGAAACCAAAGCATTTCACTTAGTTTATAAAAAGATGAGAATGAAATGAAATCAGTAAGCATTTTTGTTCCCCTTAAAACAATTATTTGCCTGATCTCCTGAGCGATTTTCTATTTTCATTTTATTTTTATTTAACTGCTTTGTATATATTTTATATGTAAGGGAGATGTTTCCATGGCATGTGTATGTTTTTGTAAGTTTTTACAAATCCTTTTATAAATGATACATAAATAAACTATCTAGATTCTATATGTAGGAAGATAGCACACCATAAAAACTCCAGAGGCGGTGGAAGGAGACTATTCATCCAGATCTCTTGAGCTAACATCAGGTAAAGTCATGATGGAGGTGAAGATGTTCTGAATCCTAGCATTCCCTATGCCCCTCTGATTATCTGTTGCAGTATGACAAATTACATCCAAATAATGGTTTAAAAGCAACAGTCAATCATTTCTTTTACTCATGAATCTGAGAGTTGACCAGGATCAGCTAGTCAGTGGTTCCCAAATACGGAGAACTATTTTATCCCCAGGAGACATTTGGAAATGTCTAGAGACATTACCTGGCAATAAAGAAGTGACACCATCGAATAAAGTGGAAGCCAACTAAAAAACAAGACTGAAACAACATTCAAAGTCTGAAAGTGTCCAAGATGTCAAGCTTTCTTTTTTTTTTTCATTTTTTATTTTAAAGATGTGAGGTACGATTCAGGGATAGGTAAAGTGTTCATTATGCAGGTATCCTTGTCGATGAAGTGTGCCACCCCCTCCCCTGGCAGTTTCCCACTACTGCCAATCCCTTTCTTATAGTATTATGATAATTATTCAAGGTCTGCTTATGAGTGAGAACATGTGGTACTCAGTTCTTTGTTTCTGTGATAGAGCACTCAGTATGGACTCTAAGTTCATCCAAGTTGCTGCAAAGTCCATAATTTTGTCCTTTTTAATGGCTGTGTAATATTTCATCATGTATATGTACCACATTTTTTTAAATCTAGTCCTCTTTCAATAGGCAGTACTGTTAGTTCCATGTTTTTGCTATTGTGAATGCTTCAATAAGCAGGTATGTGCAGGTATCTTTATCACAGTGATTTGAGCTCCTCTAGGTATATTCCCAACAAAGGGATTGCAGGGGTATATGGAAGGTCAATTTTTAGAACTTTTAGGAATTGTCAAACTGTTTTCCATAGAAGTTGTACTGGTTTACACTCCCACCAACACTGTAGAAGTATTCCCTCTTCCCCACATCCTCTCTAGCATCTGTTGTTTTTGAATTATTGATGATGGCCATCCTGACTGGACTGAGGTGGTATCTCAGTGTGGCTTTAATTTGCATTTTTTTGATGATTAGTGAGGCCAAGCATTTTTTCATGAATCTGTTGGCTGCTCGTATGTCTTCTTTTGAGAAGTGTCTATTCATATTTTTTGACCACTTTGTAATAGAGCTGTTTGCTTTTTCTTTTCAGCACATTTGAATTCCTTATAGATGCTAAATGTTAGGCCTCTGTCAGATATACAGTTGGCAAATATTTTTTCCAAGTCTGTGGGCTATTGTCTCATTCTCTTGATGGTTTCTTTTGCTTTGCCGAAGCTTTTCAGGTTGATGAGGTCCCACTCGTTTACCTTATCTCTTATAGCATGGGCACATGGGGTGTTGATCAGGAATTGGTTGCCAGTTCCAATTTCCATAAGGATGTCTCCTGCATTTTCTAAGGTTCTTGTAGTTTGAAGTTATACGTTCAAGTATTTGATCCATTTAGAGTTGATTTTTGTGTATGGGGATAGGGAGGGGTCTTGTTTTAATTTTCTGCATGTAACCAGCTAGTTTTCCCAGCACCAGTTACTGAATAGGTTCTCCACTTCCCAGGGGTTCATGGGTGGAGGCTTTGTTGAAGTATGTTGAGAAATTGAGGTTTTGCTTCTGGAATCTCTATCTGTTGTTCCATTGGTCTATATGCCCATCCTTGTACCAATACCAAGCTGTTTTGATTATTGCAGTTTTATAATAAAGTTTAAAGCCTGGGAGTGTAATACCTCCCACTTTGTTGGTGTTTTGTTTTGGGGGTTTTTTTTTGGTTTTTGGTTTGTTTTTGTTTTTTGTTTTTTTTGCTGAGGATTGTTATGGTTACTTGTGGTCATTTATGTTTCCATATGAATTCCTATATTGTCATTTCCAGGTCTGAGAAGAATGCTGCTGGTAATTTAATGGGTATTGCATTAAATCTGTAGATTGCCTGAGGTAGGATGGTCATCGTAACAATGTTGATTCTTCCAATCCATGCTCATGGAATATTTTTCCATTTGTTTGTGTCATCTTTCATTTCTTTGAGCAGTGTTTTGTAGTTTTCATGTAAAGGTCTTTCACTTATCTGGTTAGGAAGATGCCCGAGTCTTTCTTTTCTTTTCCTTTCTGTGTGTGTGTGTGTGTGTGTGTGTGTGTGTGTGTGTGTGTGTGTGTACGCCCGCACGTGTGTGTGGATTGTGAATGGGATTGTGCTTTTTATTTAGGTTTCTGTTTGTTTATTGTTGGTGTATAGGAATGTGATTGCCTTTTGCACATTTATTTTATAACCTGAGACTTTGCCAAAGCCCTTTATCAGTGCAAGGTTTTTGACAGATTCTCTTGGGTTTTCAAGGTATAGAATCTGTCATCTGCAAAGAGGGATAACTTAACTTTCTCTTTTCATATTTGGATACCCCTGATTTCCTTCCCTTGTCTGATTGCTCTAGCTAGGACTTCCAATACTATGTTGAATAGGAGGGGTGAGAGTGGGCATCCTTGTCTTGTTCCAATTTTCAGGGGAACGGTTCCAATTTCTGTCTGTTTAGCAGTATGTTGTCTGGGTTTCTCATAGATGTCTCTTATTATTTTGAGCTATGTTCCATCTATGCTTAGATGTTCGAGGGTTTTTATCAAGAAGGGGTGCTGGATTTTATCGAATGCTTTTTCCATGTCTAATGATATAATCATATGGTTTTTGTTTTTATATCTGTTGATATATTTAATTACGTTTATGGTCTTATGGATGTTGAACCAGCCTTGCATCTCAGGAATGAAGCCAATTTGGTCATGGTGGATAATTTTTGAGACATACTGTTGAATCTGGTGTGCCAGAATCTTGTTGAGAATTTTAGTGTCTATGTTCATCGAGGATATTGGCCTGTAGTTCTCTTTTTTTGTTGGATATTCACCTGGTTTGGGTATCAATGTGAAGTTAGCTTTATAAAATGATTTGTGGAGAATTCCATTTTTCTTGATTGCCTGAAATACTTTCAATAGGATTGGTATCAGTTCTTCCTTATATGTTTTATAGAATTCTGCTGGAAAGTCATCTGGGCCAGGACCTTTTTTTTTTTTTTTTTGGTGGATAGTTTTCTTATGACATAGTTGATTTCCTGGGTTGTTATGGGCATAATTAAGGTCTTGATTTCTTCTTGTTTCAACCTGAGAGTGTAGTGTGATGTCAGAAAAATCCTCCATTGCACTTAGGTTTCCATATAATTGTACATAGTAATCTACAATAATCTTCTGCATTTCTTCAGGATCAGTTGTGACTTGATTTTTGCATTGCTGATTGCGTTTATTTGGGCTTTTTCTCCCTTTTTCTTGGTCATTCTAGCTAAAGGGTTATCAATCTTGTTTATCCTTTCAAAGAAAGAGTTTTTGGTTCATTGATTTTTTGTATTATATTTTTGTCTTTTAATATCTTGTATTTGGGTTTTTATGTTGGTGATGTGGATACTTCTGCTGAAGTTAAGGCTTTGGTGGTGTTGTTTTTCCAGCTTTCTTAGGCTGCTAACTTGTGATCTTTCCATTTACTTCATGTGTGTTCATAGAGATATGATTTCCCCTCTTGGTACTGCTTTCATGGCATCCCAGAGATTTTGGTAAACTATTTCTTAATTTTCATTTGTTTCTGGGAATCTTTTAATTTCTGTTTCAATCTCTAGATTGACCTAGGAGTTGTTCAGCATCATACTATTTAGTGTCCATGTTTTTGTGAGTTTTAGTGGACCTTTGTTGATGTTGATATTTATTTTCATTGCACTGAGGTTGGAGAAGGTGCAAGACAGTATTTCAGTCTTATGAAATTTGTTTACATTTGATTTATGGCTGAGGAGGTGGTTGATTTTAGAGTATGTTCCATGTGGTGATGAGTAGAATGTATATTCTGTGGTTATTGGGTGGAGTGGTCTGTAGGTATCAATTAAGTCCATTTGGTCACACATCATGGTAATGTTCTGGACATCCTTGTTGATTTTTTATCTTGATTATCTGTTGTGAGTGGGGTATTTAAGTAGCCTGCTATGATAGTGTTAGAGCCAATATCTTCTTTGGTTTACCTAGAAGCTGCTTTATGAAAGTTGGTGCTCCTATGTTGGTGCATATATGTTTAGGATGGATATTTCTTGTTGATGAATTGAACCTTTTATCATTATATCATGACCTTCCATATCATTTTTAATTTTTGATAGCATAAAGGGCATTTTGTCTGATATTAAAATTGCAACTCCTGTTTTCTTTTGTGTTCCATTTACCTGAAAATTTGTTTTCCATCCTCTTACTTTGAGTCTGTGAGTGTCCTTTCTGGTGAGATAAGTCTCCTGGAGACAACATATTGTTACATCATGATACTTAATTCAATTTGCCATTCTATATCTTTTCAGTGGTGCACTTAGTCCATTCCCATTCAGGCTAATTATTGAGATGTAAAAGTATATTCCTATCATGAGGTTCTTACAGAGTTTTTTTTTTTGTTGCTGCTGTTTGTTTATTTTTTTTTATTTTTGGGTTGATTTATGTGTGTTTTTAATCTTTTTCCTGCATTCTGGGAAGGGTGTGGTCTTTTTTATTTCCTCTGTGTTTAATATTTTCTAAGTGTTTTTTGTAGAGCTGTCTGGAGGTGGAATAAATTCTTAGGGATTGAATGTCTAGGAAGGATCTTAACTCTCTATCGCTGATTTAACTTAGCTGGGTAGATAATTCTTGGTTGCAATTGTTTATTTTTGAGTACTTTGAAGATTGGACTCCAATCTCTTCTAGTCTGAAGTATTTCCATAGATAAATCTGCTGCTATTCTAACTGATCTTCCTGGGTAGGTAGTCTGACCTTCCTCTCTTGCTGCCTTTAGGATTTTCTCTTTTATACCTACTTTATGTAAGCAAATTACTATGTGTCTAGGGGCTTGTTTTCTCATTTGTTGTCTTGCAGGGGTTCTCTGAATCTCTCATGTTTGAATGGTCACATCTCTGATGAGATAAGGGAAGTCTTCTTGATTGAATTTCAGGAAATGTTTGTCCCAGGGTGGTGTCTGTCTCTCTATCTGCCTCAGGACTTCAAATTAATCTGAGGTTTGGCCTCTTCATATAATTACTCATCTCCTGAGGTTTTGTTCTATCTTTATAGGCATCTTTTCTATGTTTTTAACAGTTTGAGTTAGTTCCATATTTTGGTCCTCAAGCTCTGAGATTCTTTTTCCTGCTTGGTTAAATCTGTTTTCCATGCTTATCAATTTGCTATTTATTTCATTTACTGTATTCTTTATTACTGTTACCTCAGTTATCAACTCCATCATTCTTTTCTCTTTTCCCTCCTCATTACTATTTATTCTCTCTATTAATATCTTGATATCTGAGTTTGTAGTTTGAGACCAGTCATTCTGGAGGCTCTTCATTGTTTGAGTTCTGAAGTCTGTATTCTTTTGTTGCCCTCCCAGTCTGTATGAGACCCATGTTCTTCCTTTGGTTTTTCTTCATTTATGTAGGTTTTCTTTCCCCACTTTTTTACCTCTTCTTTAATTTGTTATTCAGTGATGGGGGGCATAGCTTTTACTTCTGTTTGCTCAATCTCATTCTTTCATATGTAGATCCTCTGACTTTGTTCAGTTTTGAAGCTGGACTGAGGGTGGGGGCTGTGGTTTTTTGCAGTTTTGAGATTTAGTTAAGGAGGAGCTGTGATTCAGAAGCTATCTGCAGATTCCAGTATCCACTGACAGGTGTGTGGGCCCCTTGGAGCCCACTTCCCACCACCTTACAATCTGTCCATGCAGTGGTTGTGAATGCTTGCTGCCTGAAAGCAAAATGAGATAAGAAAAAGGAAAATAATGGAAAAAGGAAGAAGGAAGATAAAAGGAAAATGGAGAGAGGAGAAGAAAAGGGAAAACAGGCATACCAACAAGCAAATAAACAGAAGAAACAAAGACAGTAAAAAACAAAAAAAAAAAACCATACTGACAACCATACAAATAAACAAAAACCCCCTGTTGATATGCTCACCCTCAGAACATCTAAACAAAATTCAAAATAACAGAAACAAAGCAAGCACAAAAACATAAACAAAAACAGAAAGAAAGAGAGAAGAAACTAAAACAAAAGCAAACAAGCAAAAAAAAAAAAACTCACTCTGTAGCCATTTCTGTAACTTCAGGTTCCTTTTGACTGCCACCAGCAATTTAAGGAATGACTCTGGTCTCCAGCCCATCCCCTTTGCTCTCAGTGCAGGTTGATAAGGTTGTTCTCAGCATGGGTCAGATGCCACATAGACTACCGTGGGAGGAGGATGGATCAGATCTGGACTCACCCAACTCATCTGCTGCCACTACTATCAAGTCTCCCACTCAGATATGATAGGTCTGTGCCAGCTCCAGCATGGGGGGAGGCATCTGTCTCTCTGAGACCAATAAAAGGACAGCCTCTGGTCCCAGGCTGTAGGCAGAGTTGTGCAGGGCAATGTGGGTCTCTTCCCAGTCCCAGGATAGAGAAGATGGTGCCAGTTAGTGTCTCCTCACTGGTAGTGGGGCTGTGTTCCAGATTTCCATGTCCTGCCTTCTCCACTGTTTACTCTTGCCCAGTCTGCTGCCACCAGTGATGATGTGGGCCAAGTGCCAAGTGGTGAGGAGCAGCTGTTCCCTGCTACTTCCTCTCAAGAGAGCCCCAAGAACAGCAGATGATCCTGCACATTGGGGGCTCCAATCTCAGGGCGATGGTGGGTTGCAGTCACCTCCAGAGGAGAGCCCCAGATGCATGAACCTTAGTCTCCCTTCAGAGGGACTTTCATTCACCCACCAGCACACACCCACTCACATAGAGAGCCTTTATGGACAATCACTTTTGAGGAGACTCTCACAGTCCAGCTTGTTCCATGGCCATCTTGCCTCTCTCCAAAAAATTTGAAATCAAGCTTTCAGTAGAAAATCACTTATGCCAAGAACTGAGAAGATCTAGAACCAAATGAGAAGAAACAACCAACAGAGGTAACAACAAGATGACACAGATGCTAGAATGATCTGATAAGGATTATAAATCAGCCATCACAAAAATGTTTCAGCGTAATGCAAGTATGAAAACAGTTGAGATTGGTGAAAAAATAGAAAGTCTCATCAAAGAAATAAAAGATATAAAGAAGAACAAAATGATTATTTTGGAACTAAAAAAAATTAAAAGTGAAATGTATGGGCTTAAGAGAAGAATAAAGGGGACAAAGGAAAGAATCAGTGAAATTGAAGATACTCAGTTTGAACAACAGAGGGAAAACATATTGAAAAGATGACCAGAGTATTAGAAACATGTGGGACTATAACAAATCCCTAAAGGAGCAGTAGAGAAGGTGGGGACTGAAAAATTTCCAAATTTGGCAAAAAACATAAACACCAAAGATTTAAGAAGCAAAGTGCTCTCAAACAGGATAAAATCAGAGAAATCCACACCAAGACACATCAGAGTCAAACTTCTGAAAACTAAAGACAAATAATAAATTTTTTAAACAGCCAGAGATAAATAACATATTACTGTATCAACAAGTGAAAAAAGCAATGGAAACAACAGTGGATTTCTCACCAGAAACCATGGAGACCAGAAGAAAGTGCTACCGTTTTTCAGATGCTGAAAAAAAATAGTAAATCCAGAATTTTACATCTTGCAAAAATATTCTCCAAAAATGAAGGCAAAATCAAGATATTTTCAGATAAAAGAAAGCCATGACAAAGCAAGAAAATGTGTCCCCAACAGACCTACCCTAAAGGAATAAGGTAGCCCTTCTAAAAGAATTGCTAATGGAAGTTCTCTAAACACAAACAAATTATTTTTTAAAAGTGTTATAGAACATCAAGAACTAAGAGAGAATATAATAATAGGAAAATTATGGTAAATGATATTTCCTTCTCCTCTTGGGTTTTCTAAATTATGTTTGATGACTGAAGCAAACATTTTAACACTGTTTAATGTGGTTCTCAAAATATATAGAAGAAATATTTAAGATAAGTATATGATTTAAGGGGAGGGGAAGAAATATAAATGGAGTTAAGGTTTCTATGAAAGTTATGTGTATAATAGTTAGTGGAACCATTTAGAAAGCTGTATAAAGATATTCCAAGGGGAACTCCAAAACAAACAGAATTATCTTTTGGAGGGCAGGTGTTCTAGGAGCCCATCGACATCAGTGTACCAGCTAGCATTGTTGTGAGAGGCTACATTCAGCTTCAGTTAATTTTTCGGAGACCTTTTCTGTCCCATTGATGGGTGATTTATGAGTGTACCTACCCACACCACACTGAATTTTGAGAAGTTTTTAATGGCATAACCCTTGTGCCTCACCCTCCCTATTCATCCAAACTCACTGTGAGTGACTTTTTTTTTTTGGCTTCCCCTGATGAAAAACGTCCTGAAAAGGAAATGTTTTGCTGATGCAGAAGAGGTGAGACAAAAAATGGCAGACTCACTAAAAGGCATCCAAATTGATGAGTTCAAAAACTGTTTAGAGCAGTGGGGGAAAAGAATCTTTATAGGTGTATTGCATCAAATGGAGAGTAATTTGAAGGTAACAAGTTTAAACATATACGTTCCCAATTCTATTAGTTCCCAAGAGAGGTGACTGTTAAAAACAGCCTGGTACCTCTTGCTGCCTAAATCTGGCTTCCTCTGTCACCATGTGATCTCTCTGTACACACCAGCTCACCTCTCATTTTCCACTGAGTTGAAGCAGCCTGAGACCCCACCAGTTGTAGATGCCCAATCTTGAGAATTTTCAGCCACTAGAATCATGAGTCAAATAAACCCCTTTTCTTTATAAACTATGCTGGCTTCAGTAGACTGTTAACAGCAACAACAAATGGACATCATTTTTCAACAGAAAAATTGCAAGGCATACTAAAAGGCAAAAAAAATATACATATATAAAATCATAGTTTAAAAAGACTCAACAAGCATCAGATCTAGAGTAGAAACAATTAAATCATTGGCATTATCAGACCAGGAATTTAAAATAGCCATGATTAACATGTTAAGGGCTTTCATGGAAAAAGTAGACACCATACAAAAGGATAGATAATGTAAACAGAAAGAAAAATATTCTAAGAAAGAACCAAAAGAAACACTGGAGATCAAATACACTGTAACAGAAATAAAGAATGCCTTCAATGGGTTTATTAGTAGACTGAACAGGGCTGAAGAAATAGTCTCTGAACTTAAGTATATGACAATAGAAACTTTCAAAATTGAAAAACAAAGAGGAAAAAAGATTGAAAATAAACCAGAACAAAATGTCCAAGAACTATAAGACAACTGTCAAATGTGTAACTTACACATAATGGCAAGTCCAGAAGAAAAAGAGAAAGGTGCAGTACAGAAAAAGTATTTGAAGCAGTAATTACTGAGAAGTTTGCCAAATTAATGACATCCAACCACATATATTGGAAATTCAGAGACTACCCGCCAGGATAAATGCCCAAAAAACTACACCTAGGTATATCATAATCAAACTTCAGAAATCAAAGATAAAGAAAAAAATCTTGAAAGAAGTAAAAAAAAAAACACCTTACTTATAAAGGAACAAAGATAAGAGTTATATTTGCTGGGCATGGTGGCTCAAGCCTGTAATCCCAGCACTTTGGGAGGCCAGGGTAAGAGGATTGCCTGAGCCTACAGGTTCAAGACCAGTCTAGGCAACATGGTAAGACCTCATCACTACAATAAACAAAAAAATTAGCCAGGCATGGTAGCACACACCTGTAGGTCCAACTACTTGGAAGGCTGAGGCAGAAGGATCGCCAGGGCCCAGAAGGTCGATGCTGCAGTGGCTGTGAACATGCTATTGCACTCCAACCTGGGTGATGGAGTGAGACTCCAACTTAAAAAAAACAAAACAGAATTATATTTGACTTCTCCTGAGAAACCAGGTTAGCAAGAAGAAAGTGAAGTCAAATATTTAAAGAGTTGAGAAAAACAAAACACCATCCTAAGGTTTTGTATCCCATGAAACTGTCCTTCAAAAAGGAAGAAAAAAAATTTTTTTTCAGACAAAAAAAAAATTGAGTGATTTGTTTCTAATAGACCTCCTTGCAAGAAATGTTAGATGTTCTTAAGAGAGAAGGAAATAAATGAATCAAATGCTCAGATCTATAAAAAAAAAAGAGCATTAAAGAATAAGGTAAAATAAGAGCTAGTTTTTATTCTCATTATCTAACAGAAAACAATTTGTTCAAAATAATAATAGCAAAAATATGACTATATATGTTTGTGTGTGTGCATATGTGTGTGATTATGTGCAAATGAAATAAATGACAATAAGATACAAAGGTAAGGCGGGAGGAATTAGGAATTTTCTTTTTTTATTATAAGGTACTTGCACTACATGTGAAGCAATGTAGTGTTACTTGAAAGTAGATTTGGATTAGTAGATGTTTATGTAAATTCTAAACTGTAAGACAACCACTAAAAAATGTTTTAAAAAGAAATATAATTGATATGGTGAGAAAGGGCTGAAAAGTGAATCATATAAAAAGTTCAATTAAAACCACAATCAGCAGAAAAAGTGCAAAAGGCAAAAATAGAATTAAGAACAAAGGCAGCTAATAGAAAGCATTAACAAATATAGTAGATATTAAATTATATCAATCACTTTATATGTCAATTGTTCAAATATATCAATTAGAAGAGATAGATTGTCAGAGTGGATCAAAAAACAAAACTAAACAAACTATCTGTTGTCTATAAGAAATCCACTTTAAGTATAAAGACACATATAGACTAAAATAGATGGAGAAAAATATACCATGCTAACACTAATCAAAACTATATTAATTTCAAGCAGAGCAGACTTCAGAGCAAGAAACGTTATCAAGGATAAAGAGGGACATTACATAATGTTAAAGGGGATTAATACTTCAAGATGACATAACAATACTTAATGTGTATACACTTAACAACAGTTTGCCAAAATATGTAAAGCAAAAAGTGATAGAACTGTAAGGATAAATAGGTGAATCCACAATTATAATTGGAGACTGCAACACTTTTTATTAGAAATGAACAGATTCAGGCAGACAATCAGTAAGGGCATTGTTGAACTCTACAGCACCATCAACCAAGTGAATATAACTGACATTGGTAGACTACTTCATTTAACAACATAAGATTACAAATTCTTTTCAAATTCATGTGGAACATTAACCTAGATAGAACACACTCTGGGCCATAAAACATACCTTTACAAATTTAAAAGGATAAAAATTATACAACATCAGCCGTCAGTCCCCAATGAAATTAAACTACAAATTGATAGCAATAAGATAGCTGGACAATCCCCAAATACTTGGAGATTAAATCACATTTCAAAAAAACACTGGATCAAAGAAAACATTTCAAGAGAAATTTTTAAAATTTTTGAAGTAAATTAAAATTTTAAAATCACATAGAAACGTGTGGAATGCAGTAAAAGTGGTGTTAAGAGAAAATTCATATCATTGAATGCATATATTAGAGAAAAGATATATAAAACCAATAAGTTGCACTTTCACCTTAGGAAATTAGTAAAAGAAGAGTAAAATAAATCAAAAGTAAACAGAAGAAAAAAAAAAACCCTGAAATTTAGAACAGAAATAATGAAATTGTAAATAGAAAATCAATAGACAAAAACAATAAGTTAAAAACTAGCTCTGTGAAAAAACAAATAAAATATATAAGCCTCTAAGTAGGCACTAGAAATAAAACAGAGAAGACACAAATTACTAGCAACCCTATACCCACTAGTTTGATATCTAAACGAGATGGATCAATTCCTTGAAAGACACAAATACCAAAAATCATACAAGAAAGAGACAATATGAAAAGCCTACCTATATTTTTAAAACTAATGATTAATAACCTCCCAAAACAGAATACACCCAGCATAGAATTCACTGGTGAAATCTACCAAACATATAAGGAAAAAATTATACCAGTTATCTACAATTTCTTCCAGAAGATTGAGGCAGAGGGATTATTTTCTAATTCACTCTATGAGGCCAGCACTATCCTAATAACAAAACCAAACAAAGAAATTTTAAAATAAAACTGTAGAATATTTCTCATTTACACAAGATATGAGATGCAAAAATCTTCAGCAAAATAATAGCAAATCAAATCCAAAAATATACAAAAAGCATTATATACCTCTATTAAACTGAACTAATCCCAAATATACAAGGCTGGCTCAACATTCAAAAATGAATTAATGTAATTAATCACATCAACAGGCTTATTAAGAAAAAGCACATGATCTTATCAACAGATGCAGAAAAATCATTTGACAGAATCCAACACCTATTTATGATGAGAATTCTCAGCACACTAGAAAACTTCCTGAACTTTGTAAAGAAAATCTACAGTAAAGCCTACAATTAACATCATGTTTAATGGCAAGAAACTCAAAACTTTTCTGATAGCATTAGAATTAAGGCAAGGATGTCCCCGTTAACTACAGCTTTTCAACACCATACTGGAAGCCTTAGCTGCTGTAATAAAGCTAAAAGAGAAAATAAAACTTATATAGATTGAGAAGAAGAAATAAAACTGTCTTTATTCACACATGATAAAATTTTCTACTTAGAAAATTCAAAATAACTGACAGAAAGCTCCTGGAACTAATAAGCAATTATTGCAAGATAGCAGAATACAGGCAAGGTAAACATATAACAATAAACCATTCCATTTTTCTTTATAGCAGAAATTAATAAGTAAAATTTGAAATGAAAAACTATTACCACTTAAATTGGCATCTAAAACCATGAAATACTTATCTATAAATCAAATAAAATATGTACAAGATCCATACAAAAAACCATAAAATTCTGATGAACGATATCAAAGTAAAACTAAATAAATGGAGACGTATTCTAGTTCATGGATAAGAAGACTTAATGTTGTCAAGGTGTCTGTTATTGCCAACTTGATATACAGATACAATACAATTCCAATTATAATCCAAGCAAGTTATTTTGTGGATATCAACAAACTGATGCTAAAGTGTACATGAAGAGGTAAAGTCAATATTAAAGAGAAAAATGAAAAAAGAGTCAACTTCATGTTAAAGAGAAAAGCAAGGTCAGAATACCACTCTACCAACTTTCATCTTTAATATAAAGCTACAGTAATCAAGACAGTATGGTACTGGTGAAAAATTATACAAGTAAATCAATGGAACAGTATAGATAGACCAGAAACAGACCCACATAAGTATAATCAATTGATCTTTAACAGAGTTTCAATGGCAATACAATGTGAGAAAAGATAATCTTTTCAACAAGTGGTACTAGAACAACTGGATATTCACATATAAAAAAATCTAGACACAGACTTTACACTTTTCTCAAAAATTAATTCAAAATAGATCAAAGACTTAAATGTAAAATGCAAAACTATGAAGTTCCTAGAAGGTAGCATAGGAGAAAATCTAGATGACTTTGGTTATAGTAATGATGTTTCTGATACAACACCAAAAGCATGATCCATAAAAGATAATTGATAAACTGGAATTCATTAAAATTAAAACTTCTGCTCTGTGAAAGACTATATCAAAAGAATGAAAAGACTAGCCACAGACCGGGAGAAAATAATTGTGAGAGACACATCGATAAAGACTGGTATCCAAAATATACAAAGAACTCTTAAAACTCAGCAATAGGGGTTCTGAAAAGATGGCAGCATAGCCAGTTAGACTGCATGAGTTCCTGTGTGAGTGAGTGGGTGTATGGAAAAATTTACATGTGTGTCTGTGTGTAAGTGGGCATGTGAGTGACTGACTGAGTGGGAACTTGGAAACAAGTGGCCAGGGACCTCCTAGTGAATCAGCTGGTTCTGCAGCTGCTCTGCTTGGACCCTAGTGCTTTCCAGAGTGCAAAAGCTGAGCACCATTTTCTAAAATTAACAGAGCTTTTCCCTGGAAGAAGCTTCCAGAGCAACTGTCATTCCCACCACTGCAGCACCAGGCTGGACACTGGCTGCAAGGGTCACAGAGGGAACATCATGTGGGAGCCATAGGCAGAGTCCCAAAGAAGTAGTGGGGAGAAACCACCCCAAACCTGAACTCACTGCCACTGCCTCCTGCACTAGGCTAGGCTGCAAGGCCCTGCCACCGGGACCTGTGATCTGAAGACTGGTACTTGCTGGGAAGGGAGCTATCTTTCCTAAACCCGATTGCAACAGAAACAGAGAAACTGAACAACCACTCTAAAGCCTGGGCAGAGAAGTGCTCCGGGGCAGCCTCTGCAGAACAGCAGAACTGGATCTTAAGACCAGGAGGTGATCTCTGCATTGCTTTGGGACTGCTCTCTATGAACTGAGAGAGCATTGCTCCCAGTGCAAAAGTCCTGGTAGGTAATGGCAGATGTGGAGTCGCAGACAACCCATCCCCTGCCCCGAGCCAGCTAATGGGCAATAGATGCATATAGTGGATCTGACCAAGAAGGAGGCTGGTGAGTGCCTAACTCCTCACAACCCCTAGCAACAGTTAAAAGAGAGCAGGAAAGCAGGGTAGAGCCAAAGGTTCCATTTCTCCTCTGTGAACTGGATGCCAGGGGAACTGTGACACACAGGAAGAGGAAGGAAGGGGAAGAGAGACTGGAAGACCCTGAATCAAGTTACCCCACATCTCACAACACCATGGGCATGCACAGGCTATCAGTTGCAAGCAGAAGGGGGTGAAGATTCTAACATCTCAAGCTTCGACACTGAAAAGGAAACCTGCAGTAACATCAGATCTGCAGTTATATAACCTGCCACAAGAGGGAGTTCTCCCCCTCTCAAAGAGATAGACTAAAGCTGAAAAATCTCTACCAATGGGTTGGGGAGTTTGGAGGGGTTTTTTTTGTTGTTGTTGTTTTGTTTTTCTCTTTTTAAAAAATTGTCTCATTTATTTGCTTTGTTGGTTGGTTGGCTTTCTCTTTTCTTTCCTCTTTATTTTTCTCTCTTTTGTTCTTTCTCTGTGTTTCTGCCTCCTCCTCTTTTCCCCCTCCTCCTCCTTCTTCTTTTCCTTTTTTACCTCCTTCTTCCCTCTATTTTCTCTGTTAGACCCTGTCTTGGACTCAGGGACTCCACAAGCATGCCCATTAAAGTCATATTTTGTGGAGACAAAATGCAAGTCCCAGCTGGCTCATTCACCAGATAACAAACATTATGACCTTTCAGTAGGTTCTGAATCCTTGCAACCCCTCCTCTACCTCTTAGTAAGTGCTCAAAATTACAAAGAGATAGGACAATGCCCCACTCCCAGACCTCTTTTGTAATTGAGCAAACCCAGAACCCCAGTTCAGGGAAGGACAGACAATAGAGCAAATATCAGAAGTGATTGCTTCTCCATTTCCCACTGAGCAATAGAATTAAAGAGAAAGATAAGAGAACTGCTAAAAATGAAGAAAAAACAATAAAAAAGTCACCGGCAACCTCCAGAGTCCCCAAAAAGAGAATTATTAGATAGAATGAATAAAAATCAAGAAATACAAGGGCTAAAATGAAATTAAATTACAATGGAGTTGGACGGACTCAAGAAAGCATATTTAGAAATAACAGAAATGAATAAACCATCCAAAAAATAAATATCAAATGGACAAGCATGGGAAGCAGAATTGACAAAGCAGAAGAAAGAATCTTAGAGTTGGAAGACCAAAATATGGAATTAATCCAATCTATTAAAAAATACAGAAGAAAGAAGAAACTCTCCAAGAGATTGACGAAGCAGAAGAAAGAATCCCTTCTGTGGTCCAGAAGGGATTTGACCGCAGTCTCTAATGTTCTCAAAGATAAACAATTTCCACCAAGAATTTCCTACTCAGTCAAAATCAGCTTCATCAACAATTTAGAATTAAAATCCTTCCCAGACATCCAATCCTTATGAGAATATGCTGCTTCCAGACCAGCTCTACAGGAGATACTTTAAAAGGTGCTGTGCACAGAGGAGGAAAAGGGACAAAAGAAAGGTCATATACTTCACAAAATCATAAACACAGAAACAACAAAACACACAGAACATCCACAAAAAGGAAGACACACATATACTAACACAAAAACTAAAAGAAAACAAAACAGCCTCATAATCACCTATGACAGGGATAAACTCTCACATTTCAATAATTAGCCTGAACGTGAATGCACCACTGAAAAGACATAGAATGGCAAGCTAGATTAAAAAAAAACACAAACCAACAATATGCCTCCAAAAAACACATCTCACTACAAAGTATACTCACAGACTCAAAGTTAGAGGATGTAAAATAAATTTTCAGGTGAATGGATCACAAAACAAGGTAGGAATCGCCTTCCTTATATCAAACAAAACAATCTTTAAGCTATCAAAAATTTAAAAAGATATTGAAGAACACTACATAATGATAAAAGTTTCAATCCATCAACAAAATATATCCATCCTAAATATATATGCACTCAACACAAGATGGACAGTTTTTATAAAGCAGTTACTAAGCAAACAAAAAAAAGGTATTGACTCTAACACTATCATAGCTGGGGATTAAATACCCCACTAACAAGCCTAAACAGATCATCAAGGCAAAAAAATCAACAAAGAGATTCAGAACCTCAACTTGATGCTTAACCAAATGGACTTCACAGATACTTACAGAATACTCCATCCCAAAACCCCGAAATATACATTCTACTCATCACCACATGGAAAATACTCCAAGACTGACCACATCCTCGGCCATAAATCAAGCATAAACAAATTTCATAAGATCAAAATACTGCCATGCACCTTCTCAGACCACAGTGGAATGAAAATAAATATCACCACCAATAAAATTCCCCAAACCCACAAATACATGGACAGTAAAAGGCATGATACTGAGCAACTACTGGGTCAACACAGATCCAAAACAGAAGTTATAAGATTCCTGGAAACAAGTGAAAATGAAGAAGCATCTTACCAAAACCTCTAGGATGCAATGAAAACAAGACTAAGAGGGGAATTTATAACTCTCAAACACACATCAAGAAAATAGAAAGATCACAAATTAACAGCCTATCAAATTACCTATGGGAACTGGAAAGATAAAATCACCAAAACTCTAACTTCAGCAGAAGAATCCAGATCACCAAAGTAAAAGCCCAAATACAGAACATAGAAGACAAACATATCATAGAAAAAAATCAATGAAACAAAAAGCTGGTTCTTTGAAAGAATAAACAAGATTGATGAACCCCTAGCCAAAATGACCAACAAAAATAGATTAAAAGCCCAAATAAACACAATCAGAAATGCAAAACATCAAGTAGAACTGACCCCAAATAAACACAAAAGATTATCAGAGATTACTATGCACACCTGTGTGGAAACAAACTCGAAAACCTAAATGAAATGGAGGACTTTTTGACATCATGCAACTCCCAAGTTTGAAACAACAAGAAATTGAGACACTAAATAAACCAGTAACAACCGAGGAAATTGACTGTCATAAGAAAACTACCTACAAAAAAAAAGAAAAAAAGCCCTGGACCAGACAACTTCCAGTGGAATTCTACCAAACATAAAGGAGGAGCTGATACCAATCCTACTGAAAGTATTTCAAGAAATCAAGAAAGTCAGAATTCTCCTCAAATCACTACATGAATACCCAAATTGGATACAGATCCAGCAAAGAGAATTACAAGCCAATATCCCTAATGAACACAGATGCAAAAATTCTCAACAAGATTCTGCAAATGGGATTCAACAACACATCTCAAAAATCATCTACCATGACCAAGTAGGCTTCATCCGTGGAATGCGGGGCTGGTTCAACATCTGCAAGACCATAAATGTAATTAAATACATCAACAGATGTAAAAACAAGAAGCCCCTGGTTATATCATTAGACACAGAAAAAGTTCATGATAAAATCTAGCATCCCTTCTTGATAAAAACCCTTGAACACCTGGGCATAGAGGGAACACACCTCAAAATAGTAACAGTCATCTATGATAAACCTACAGCTAACATTCTGCTACACAGACAGAAATTGGAAGCATTTCCCCTGAAAACCAGAACAAGACAAGGCTAGATTCCTAGAGCAATCAGACAAGAGAAGGAAATCAGGAGTATCTAAATAAGACAAGAAGAAGTTAAATTATCCCTCTTTATGATGTTATGAGCCTGTACCTTGAAAATCCAAGAGAATCTGTCAAAAACCTCCTTGCACTGATAAAGGACTGTAGCAAAGTCTCAGGATACAGAATAAACATGCAAAAGACTGTCACATTTACACACCAACAACAAACAGACAGAGAACCAAATAAAAGGCACAATTCCATTCGTAATAGACACACACACACAAAAGAAACACCTCAGCATCTTCCTAACCAGAGAGGTAAAAGAGCTTTACAATGACAACATAAAAACACTGCTCAAAGAAATCAAAGAAGACACAAACAAATGGAAAAATATTTCATGCTCATGGATTGGAAGAATCAACATTGCTAAGATGTCCATCCAACCTAAGGCAATCTACAGCTTCAACACAATACCCATTAAATTACCAACATCATTTTTCTCAGACCTGGAAATGACAATACAGAAATTCATATGGCAACATAAATGACCACAAATAGCCAAAACAATCCTTAGCAAAAGAAGTAAAGTGGGAGATATCACACTCTCAGACTTTAAACTTTATTATAAGGCTACAATAATCAAAATAGCCTGGTATTGGTATGCCTATACAGACCAAGGGAGCAGAACTAAGAATCCAGAAACAAAACTTCAATTTCTCAACCAATTCATTTTTGACAAAACCTCCACCAACAACCACTGGGGAGAGGAGAACCTATTCAGTAAATGGTGCTGAGAAAACTGACTGACCATATGCAGAAGAATGGAAAAGGTCCTCTACCCATAACCATACACAAAAATCAACTCTAAATGGATTCCACACCTAAATGTAAAACCTCAAGCTATAAGAACCTTAGAAAATGCAGGAGAAACCCTTACAGAAGTTGAAATAGACAACCAACTCCTAATCAAAACCCCAAATGCCCCTGCCATAAGAGATAAGATAGATAAGTGGGACTTCATTAAACTGAAAACTTCTGCAAAGCAAAAGAAACCATCAAGAGAGTGGAGACAGCCCACAGAAAGGGAAAAAATATTTGCCAACTGTATATCTGACAAAGGTCTAACATCCAGGATCTGCAAGGAACTCAAATGAGACAAAAGGAAAAAAACAAACAGCCCCATTAAAAAGAAGGCAGAAAATATGAATGGACACTTCTCAAAAGAAGACATACGAGCAGCCAACAGATACATGAAAAATGCTCTTCCTCACTAATCATCAAAGAAATGTAAATCAAAACCACACTGAGATACCATCTCACTCTAGTCAAGATGGCCATCATTAATAACTCAAAAAACAACAGATGCTGGAGAGGATGCAGAGAAAAGAGAATGCTTCTACACTGTTGGTGGGAGTGTAAACTAGTACAACTTCTGTGGAGAACAGTGTGGCGATTCCTAAAAACTGACTGTTTATACTACCCAGCAATCCCTCTTCTGAGAATATACTTAGAGGAACCCAGGTTATTCTATAAAAAAGATACTCGCACACACGTTAATTGCAGCATTATTCACAATAGCAAAGACATGGAGTCAACCATTCTGCCCACCAAAAGTGGACTGGATTTTTTTAAATGTGGTAAATATACTTGATGGAATACTACATGGCCATAAAGAAGGACAAAATTATGGACTTTGCAGCAACTTGGTTAGATTTGGAGTCTATAATACTCAGTGATCTACCACAGAAACAAAGAACTGAGTACCACATGTTCTCATAAGTGGACCCTGTACATTTACCATAATACTATAAGACAGGAATTGGCATTAGTGGGAAACGGCCTGGGGAGTGAAGGGGAGCACATGACATCAATTAGAGTATCTTATCTCAAACCAGGCTAATTGGGGACCAAAGGGAGGCCCAAACTTCACTTGTATGATGACCACTTATGTGCATAATCCTTAAAATAAAAATAAAGAAATAATCACAGCAGTAAGAAAACAAACAACATGGTTTTATTTTATTTTTTATTATAGAATCGTGGGGTACAAGTGGGGATTGACTACATAAGTAGGCAGCATACAGGTAAAGTTTGGGCTTCTAGTGGGCCCTCTCTCCCCCTGATAGTGAACCAGATACCCAGTGTGTTGTCACGTGTTTCCCTCCCTACTCCCTCCCTTCCTCCCATAGGGGGGTCCAGTGTCTGCCGATCTCACCCATGGCTAGTGTGACTGGTGTTCAGCAAACAGCCTGATTTTAAAATACACAAAATACCTAAACAGATACTTCACAAAAAAAGATATATAGATGGCAAGTAAGCATATGAAAAGATCTTCAGCATCCTATGTCACTAGAGAATTTCAAACTAAATCAATGAGATAACGATATACACCTATTTAGAATGGCCAAAATACAGATCACTGACATCAAATACTGGACAGGATGTAGAGCAATAGGAAATCCGATTCATTGTTGGTGGAAATGCAGAATGATACAGACACTTTGGAAGGCAATTTGGCAGCTTCTTACAAAACTACACATACTCTTACCATATGATCCAGCTATCATGCTTATTTTCCAAAATGAGTTGAAATCATGTATACACAAAAACCTGCACGTAGATATTTGTAGCAACTTTACTCATAATCACCAAACCTTGGGAGCAACCAAGATGTTTTTCAGTAGATGAATGGATAAATAAGTTGTGATAACCCCAGACAATGGAATATGATTCAGAGCTAAAAGTAAATTTGCTACCAAGCCATGCAAAAACATGGAAGAAACTCAAATGCATCTAAGTGAAAGAATCTAATCTGAAAATGCTATATGCTATGTGATCTCAATTAAATGACATTCTGGAAAAAAGTCAAACTATGGAGACAATAACAATATTGGTGGCCACCAGGGGCTAAGGGAAGAAGGAGATGAAGAGGCAGAGCACAGAAGTTTTTTAGGGCGTTGAATTTCTTCCGTATTATATTTCAATGGGAAATACATGTCACTGTACAATGTACAATGTACAAACCAAAAGCAAACACTAATGTAAACTTTGGACTTCAAGTGATAATGATACATCAATACAGTTTCAATATAGTTTCATTGATTGCAACAAATGCACCACTCTGATGCAAGATGTCCACAGTGGATGAGATTGTGAGAGTGTGGAGACACTGTGGTATATGGGAACTCTCTGTACTTTCTTTCACATTTTCTGTGCACCTAAAACTGCTCTCTTGAAAAAAATTATTAACTTTTAAAAAGTTTAATTTAAAGAACTTTTAAATTTATTTTTTTCATTCATTTCCTTAATCCACTTATCAAGCATCTCTTATATGCTAGTGTGTTAGTTTGGGTCCTTTTAGATGCAGGTGCCAAGACAGGATTAAATGTGTAAGAAAGTTATAAGGAGAAACATTGATGAGAGAAAATTGAGAGAGCACCAGGAAAGACTGAGAGTCCCATTAGAATATGATGCAAGTCTGACTCTGAGTGAAGAAGAGAGAAAAGGAAGGAAGGTTAGGGAGAAGCTTGCTAGATGCTGTGCGGTCTAAGGAAAGTTTAGCAAGGACTTTGGGGCATTCTAGAGCCAACATTACCCATCAACTTGACAAAATGGGTCTGCCTCAGCATCTCTGCCAAGCACAGCCAGAGGCTGAGAGAAGTCCACAGTAAACATGAATGGGCATAGACTCAGGGGTGGATCCCACAGCCAAGCAACCAAAGCCCTTGGTCCCTCCCATTGGAGATCTGAGAGGCACATTTTCATGGCCACCACAGGTGGGAACTTTTTAATCCACCACAAAAAGGGATGAGAGGCTTTAGTGTGGATAGGAGGGAAGGCCTTAGCCTAACTCAGCTTCAAACCCAGCAGCCGCCCTCCAGAAGCCATGCTGGTGAGTTAGCAAAAGTTTGAACATTCTCACCAATACTCCCAAATATGGAGAAATGCAAACAGAGTGAACTTGATTTTTTTAAGTGAATTCAATCAAATTGTTAATATATTTCTGACTGGTTTGTATTCCCCCACCCTCATTTACTAGGTATTAGAGAACAGAAATTCTACGAGCTGGTTTCAAATCACCATCTTAACTCATAAGTCTTCCATTTGTTTTTTACTATTGCATCAGCTACTGTGAGGGGAATAGAGTGAAGAAAAGCAAATGAAAAGGCAAAAAGACCAATTACGTACCAAGACTAAAGTAGTGGTTATAGAGATAGGGAGATAATTGATTGAAAATATATTTTGGAGATATTATTAACAGGATTGCTGTCAGATTAAATCTCCTTTCTTTCAAAGATTGCACACATGGACAGAATGCTGAGGTAGAGATTGTCAATTACAATTTAAAAACATTAAGTGCTGTCACTCTTCAGTTCCCATCACAATCTTACCATGGAAGGGCCATCTCAGAGGATGCCTTTACCTCCATCCAACTCCCTACCCTCCCACTGTGACTTCCACACAAAAACCCATTACTGTCATTTTCATCTGTTAATATTGTGTCTTAAATTTTCTTTTCCAAATGAACTCATCTACTAAAAGTAAATGAGAGCTCAAAACAATTTTATAGAACCATCTGGATAATAAGGTAAGAATGCAACAATTTTCAATTCAGTGGAGAAAATGTCCCTAAATATGAAATTCGCCTGACGAGTGGAAAGAAAGTATAAAAAGCACACACCAAACATCACGAGGCTTTCATGTCAAACCCCCAAGACACTTCACTGGGAATCCAAGATTACTTTGATTTCTTTTCTGAGCACAATACCTGCTTTATTTAACATAAATGAAAATATATTCTGTTAGATGATGCTTAACCTGTAAACCCAGTTGCACACTTGATTCTTGGAAGAAGGAAGTCTAGGGTACATGTGCACAAATGTCCACTCTCTTCCCACACACAGTGATCTAAATGCCACACCCTTCACAGGCAATTTTGCTAAAGTGCCTTCTGAGGATGGGGTATGCAAGTTTGCATCCAGAGAAGAAGGAATGAGCACCAGGAGAGAGAGCGGCCCACCAGCCCCACAGAGCTGGGTGGGGAGATTAAGAAAGGAAAAGCACATCAGATGAGATTGCTGAGAGAAGTGGACTGTGTGATGTAAGTCCTCATTGTCCTCTCACCTGTGACCTCTTCAGGGATACCTACATTGCACATGGAGGCATTTTAATGAATAGTCTGCACAGAGTACAGACAAGACAAATTTTTATTTTTCTTCCTGCATGTCCTGATGGATGTCCATTCTCCACCTTTTAATGACATCCCAGACAAATGCAGTGATGGTTTAATTCCTTTTGTCTATTTTTTATGAACAATCTCTTTTCAGTTATAAAGACTCACTTTCAGGATGGGTGCAGTGGCTCACACCTGTAATCCCAACACTTTGAAGGCTGAGGCATGAGGATTGCTTGAGCCCAGAAGCTCCAGATAAGTTTGGGTAACAAAGAACTCATCTCTGCAAAACAAATATAAAAACTGGCCAAGCATGATGATGCTCACCTGTAGTCCTAGCTACTTGGGAGGCTGATGCAGGAGGATTACCTGAGTCCAGGAGTTCCGGGATGCAGTGAGCTGTGATCATGCCACTGCACTTCAGCCTGGGCAACAGAGTGAGGCCCCCAACTCAAAAAAATACTCATTTTCAGTTACTTTAATATCCTGTCTAATCAAAAACCAAACTTGAATCTCATATCTAATTCCAAGTCCCTTTCCTTCCCTTCCTCTGCCTCTCTACCCACTCCTTTCTGGTCAGGTTTAAACTTGCAGTGGAGCTTGAGCAAAATCTGTTCCGCCACTTTCTCTTCTCACTTCTGGCCTTTTTTAGGGTTAGCGCATGAAGAAAACAGATTAGAGGAAGGGGCAAAAGTCTTTTGTTTTTCCTTAGAGGGTAACTGGTATATTTCCTCCTTGACTGACACCAGGTGTCCACTTTTGTGTTGTCCCCACTCAAATGCTGACTTCTTGTGAGACATGTGCGAGTTCTTCTGAGTCACAGTAGGAACCACCGCAGTGTTCAGGTCCTGAAGGGGGTGTATAGCTCTTTTTGGACCCCCTCTTAGTCCTGCCTCCCACGGTTCTTCACAGCTGAATCCTTCCCATGCATGCTACCTCTTGAAAAGATGCCTTCTAGATGACTTAAGACTGGCCACCTCCTGCAGCAAGGAACATGCAGGCCAAATGCTGCCCCTCCCACTCTTTTTCTCCTCCCACCACTGCTGGCTGCATTATCCACCCTCATGTTCCAGAATTCTCCATGCCATCAGTAAACCTCATTCTCTATCTTTAGGGACCCCTCTACATTCCAGTGTCAAGAGAATTATCTCCCTCTACTCCCTGGTGGCGGAGCTGGAAATGGCTACCATGCTTCTGAGCTCAGCCAACATCCGGACAGGGAGTGAGACGCCCGTCTTCCCCTCTAGAAGAACCCACCCCTAAACTCCATGACAGTTTTCTAGGGATCCCATCACTCAGGTCTGGGGGTGACAGTGCCACAGCATTCCATATGAAGCCAAAACTTCCCCTTCAACAGGCTGTTGGGTGAGCGCCCTTCAAATGTCACACCATCACTTTATATAGGATGGTTAGGGTGTGGTGGGGGTGGTGACAGTCCCAGGATCAAGAGATTACCCTAGAAATCCATAGAAGGCACCTCTTCCGGCTCCCTGGAGCTCTCTTAAGAATGAGGGAGAACTTATTTGCTCTCTTTAGTTTTGGGGATTTACACAGAAAAGGCTGAGAAAATAAGGAAAGTCTCACACATGAGCAAGTTGTGCACAATATTGCTTTGGTGTGAATAGGTCGCTCATTGTACATATATAATGAATCGTGGAGGCTGTGCATACATACACAGTGGAAATACGCAGAAAGGTAAGTTCATAACCAGTCTGTAACCATCTCTGTCTTCCCCAGAGACTTCATGGCAAGGTCATCAGTCAGCAAATATTAACCAAAACCATCAGTATGCCAGAGAGAGATATAGAAATGAACAGAACCCAGAGGTAGTGAAGGGGTAGAGAGGTCTCACTGGCAGAACATTTATCCAGATGCCTAAAGGTTAAATGAATGCAAACAAAATCCCCGATCACTCTTTCCGAAATGGATTTGTAATTGCCTTCATTGGGAGCAGATTGCAAGATCAATAACTACAGTATAATGAACTGACTTGCTGTTCAATTTTCATGGGGAACTTTACAGCTTCTCCACTAACCCATGAATCATGTTTATCTGAAGATCAATTTCACTCCGACCCAGTATCCACAGGAAGAAGTGCGCTTATCAGAAAGGCTGTAACTTCCTCCCGCGTCCCAGCACCAGTCTGCGGAAAGCTCAGGGCAGCATCTATCATCGCCTCTGAACTGTGGCTCATTGCTTAGAGTGTTTAAGAGGGAAAAATGAATAATCTCCTGAAGTTAGCACTCCCTCAGTTCAGTCAGTGAGCATTTCCTTTTGCCCATCAACTCCTCAGTTACTATGATCCACACATAATGACTAGGTTTCATTTGCTTGCAAAGAAAATGTGGGTTTTTTCTAATTTTTATTTTTTATAGGTGACATTCTTATGTACTAAAATACCACTACAAGGTGCTGGGAATTTTATACAGGTAAGTTCTTATAACAACCATAGAAAATAGGTAGCCTTATTCCCATTTATTGGGTGAGTAAATAAGATTCAGAGTCATTAAATGATTTGCATACTACACTCATGCAAATAGCAAGTGTAGACAGAGAATTTCGAGATGGATTTCTCTAATCCAGACCCTAGACTCTTCCCCTATCCTATCTCTCTTAAGAAGATGAAAGAAAAAGTGTTCTCAGAAACGTAGCCAAGAAATCTAAAGAAAAGCCAACACACACCTACTAAATAGGTCAGCAGTAGCACTGCCCCATTTTTTAACCAAATACTCAGAAATTCTTCTCTGAAAAGTTCCAAGATGGGTGAAAAAATTATGAATTTTTTTTACTTTAGTGGTGTTACAGTAAAATGAGACTATCCACAGCTCCCAAAACAGCAACGTTTATGAGTTCTCAAAATCAATGCATCTCCGAGTGAGGCCTAGACATCATCTGGTCCCACAGTGCCTTCCCAGACTCTCCACATCTCCTCTGACAGGTCCTCTAGCCCCTGTCAGGAGAGATGTGGAGATGTGGAACAGTCATGGTTGGGAACTCGCTAACTCCCCGGGCAGCCCTTTCCAACTTTGAGTGGCCTAGAGAGAAAATGCTTTCTTATTCTGCACAAGGATTTCATGCCCTGGGGTTCTGTTCATGGTTCTGCCTTTTGAAACTCAGGATAATTTTAATCCATCTTCTACCTGACAGTCATCATATATTTGAAGACATCTCTCATATTCCCAACTTGAAACATCTCAGCATCCCCTGGCTTTTTAAAAGGCAAACGTGCCATGATTTTAAATCCCTTCTTTAGTCTAGTCACTCACCTCTGGTCTCCGCTGTTACCTTGAGGTCCCAGCCTGTCTGATGACAGTAGCTTCTAGACTGGTCTTCTTGCTTCATTCATAACTGTAGTCTAAACTCTGCTCAGCACCAGGAATATTTCTATAAAATATAAGTATGATCATGTCTCTCTCCCACTCAAAACCTTCCAATAACTTCACATTTAGAACTAAATTAACGCTCTCTGCCTCAGAATATTGGGAGCTCAGTTTTGTCCTCAGAGTATGATAGGCAACTGACCTCAAACAATAGCACTTCACTCTTGGTGGACAATTTCACAATGTCTCTGTATGAGTGCTTCATTTATATAACTGTTCTGTATTCCAGAGCAGATCCATGGGTAAGTTTGGTTTTTAATGAAAGGCAAGCATTCCCTAAAGTAAACACCTTAATTTTTGGCCCAGAACAGTAGTTCACACCTGTAATCCCAACACTTTGGGAGGTCAAGGCAGCAGGATTGCTTGAGCCGAGGGGTTTGAGACCAGCCTGGGCAATGTTGTGAGATCATCTCGAAAGAAAGAAAGAAAGGAAAGAAGGAAGGAAGAAAGGAAGGAAGGACGGAAGGAGGAAGGAAGGAAGGAAGGAAGGAAGGAAGGAAGGAAGGAAGGAAGGAAGGAAGGAAGGAAGGAAGGAAGAAAAGAGTCCTTAATTTCTGATTCTGAAACTTGGACTGTTTCATGAACTTTCAACCCCTTGTAGGTTTCAGGTTTTTTTGCACAAACTTTAACTTTCACATTATAATAAACATTAAAATGTAGACAGTTTTAAAAAGATCTTCTCATCAAAGGACATTCCCTAGTCAGTCTAAATAAACCCAAAATAATATAACTAAAAATGAGTGCAGTATGTTTTATGCTATAGCATCTAAACCAAGAGTTTTTAATCTGAATTCCATGATTCCCCGAAAATTATACAAGGTGGGCCCATAATTATCTTTTGGAGAGTGGGTCTCTTGTAGCATAGGCTTCCCCTGCTAGGTAAGTGTTCTGGGATCCCATTGGCATCAGTGTACCAGCTAGCATTATTGTGAGAGACTGTATTTGACTTCAGTGAATTGGGGGGGGGGTTCTTTCAACATGTTTGCCCGTTTCATGATGGGTGATTTACAAGCACGCCTGCCCACACAGTGCTGAATGTTCAGCAGTTTTTGACCCCTGTGCCCCACCCTCCCTCCTATTCACCCACTCCCACCCCCAGCCACTTTTTTGTTGTTTGTTTCTCCAGATGAAAAAAAGTCCTTAAAAGAACACTATCTCGATGTGGAAGAGGTGAAACAAAGTATGTCAGAAACACTAAAAGGCATCCAAATTGACAAGTTCAAAACTGTTTTGAGCAGTGGAAAAAGCATCTCAATAGGTGGAATGCATCAAACAAAGAGTACTTTGAAGATGACTGAAATTTAAAAGTGTGAGAATACATACTTTTTAATAAATGAATTCTGGGGTTTTTTTTCTGGTCCCCTTATATATGAGATCATGGGGGCATGGGTGTGAAAGAGAGAAGGAGAACACGATGCATCCATGGCAGACTGCACTGCCCATTCTCGCGCTTTCTGCTCTGCTCTGCAGTCATATGGTGTATGTTTACTGGTTATCAGGCTTACTTTGCCCTAAAACAAGTTATCCCTTTCTTTTTTGTGTACAGAGTGCTTTCACACATTTACTGTCTACCTTCCCACATAAACCATAGACTCTGTGAAGGCAGAGTTCACTTCTGACTTCTTGTCTTCAGTTCTCTCCTTTTGGTCGAGCATGGTGTCTGGTACCTGTTTAGGACTCGTACATTTTTATTTTAAAACATAATCATTTTTTTTAACTTTTCATTTTTTAATTTTAAAGATGTGGGGTACAATTCAGGGTTAGGTATTCAACTGTTCATTATGCAGGTACCCTTGTTGATGAGATGTGCCTCCCCTTTCCCAGGCAGATTCCCACTACTGTCAATCCCACCTTCCCTTCCCCCCATACCCCCACAGTTTCCTGCTACTGCCAATCCTTTTCTTACAGTATTACAATAGTTGTTCAAGGTCCACTTATGAATGAGAACATATGATACTCAGTTCTTTGTTTCTGTGATATATCACTCAGTATTATAGACTCTAAATCCATCCAAGTTACTGTGAAGTTCATGATTTTGTCCTTCTTTATGATTGCATAATACTCCATTGTATATATGTACCACATTTTTTTATCCCATCTTCTTTTGATGGGCAGCACGGTTGGTTCCATGTTCCTGAGCAATGCTGCAATAATCATACGTGTGCAGGTATCTTTTTTATAGAGTGATCTGAGTTCTTCTGGGTATATTCCCATAGGGAGATTGCAGGGTCATGTGGAAAGTCAATTTTTAGATCTTTTAGGAATTGCCACACTGTTTTCCACAGAGGCTGTACTATAAAACATAATAAATTAATGAAAGGGGACTCAGTGTCCCCTTTATGGAAATCTCATCATCAACCACTGAAGTTGACTGGGAAGATCATGTGTTCATGTTAACCACTCATCTGTTTATTCATTCCACTGCAACTCTTTCCTGTGCTCTTTTGAAAGCCAGGACCACACTAAACACGGGGATCAACTGAGCAGGAGTAGCTGCCCTCATGTAGTTCAGTCCAGTATTGGAAATACATGATAAATCAATAATCATAGAAATATGTCATTACAAGCTGTGATAAATGTTCTGAAGGAAAAATGATAGAAAATCTAATTTAATGATGGATGCTTGGAAAGAAATCCTGAGGAGCATGATGTTGTAGGTGAGAGATAAAGGATGAAAAGTAATTAAAGGATGAAAAGTAGCAAGAAATTTCTGCTAGGACTAGTACTAACTCTAATAGTTAGGCTTCCTAGGAGGCATCCCAATGGGTGGCTACCTGTGTAGTAGCTTGTCTCCAAAGATAGCCGCCATCAATCTCTTCTCTCTTGGGGCCCACAGGCCACTCCATTTTCTAGATGAGTTCAACTTGGCCTCTCATCTTCTTGAGCAATAGAATGTGACAGAGATGATGCTGTGCTACGCGGAAGGACATTGAGGGGCCAGACCTGTGAATCAGAAGCCATGCTGGAGTCCAGTCCATTCGGTTCATCAAATGGCACCAGCCCCTGCAACTATCTAAGTGCAACTGCATGAGAGATCCCAACAGGAATTGCCAAGCCACACCCTTCAACCCATAGAAGCTTTACAGATAATAATAAATTATTATTTTAAGCCCACATGTTTTGGGATACACAACAATAGATAACCAGAATACCTAACTCTTTTGGGGCTTTAGCCTAAGAGAACTGGGTTTAGATCAGCTGATGGGCCTCCTGAAAACAATGTTTATACAGTTGTTCTTATTCTGATGGCAAAAAAGAAGAGTTTGTTCCTCCGAATAGACCCAATCCTTACCTGCCCACATCCCAAGCGTCTTCTTATTCTGGGCTGTAGAAGAGTGACCTAGAATGTCTCTAACAAGGCCCTATCCTGACCTTTGACCTGAGGCTTTATGAGAGACTCTATCAATTTCTTCTAGAATCTTCCAGTTTCTACCCTGCCATGGTTTCCAAACCTTTCATAAAAGTCCAACTACAGCCAGGCTATGTGGCTCACACCTGTAATCACAACACTATGAATGGCTGATGCAGGAAGATTGCTTGAGCCCAGGAGTTTGAGACCAGTCTAGATGACATAGTGAGACTTCATCTCTACAAAAATAAAAATAAAAATACCCACCAGCCAATATCTCTGCCCCGGGAGGCGCTGCTTCCTGTCTCTATGGGCTTGCAACGTGGTGGCATCAGGCGTGGCCTAGACATGCAGAGCAACATCAGCGAGTTCATGGACCTGTACATGCCACAGAAATGCTCCGCCAGCAACTGCATCATCTGTGCCAAGGACCATGCATTCATCCAGAAGAATGTGGCAGAGGTTGACAAGGTTACGGGCAGGTTCAATGGACAGTTTAAAACTTACGCCATCTGCGGGGCTATTCACAGGATGGGTGAGTCTGATGACTCCATTCTCCAATTAGCCAAGGTCGATGGCATCATCTCAAAGAACTTTTGACTGGAGAGGTCATGGGTGTGAAATATTTGTCATAAATAAACAGTGACATCCTCAAAAATAAAAATAAATTAGCCAGGTATGGTGGCACATGCCTGTAGTCCAATCTTCTCAGGAGGGTGAGATGGAAGGATCACCTGAGCCCAGAAGTTTGAGGCTGAGGTGAGTTGTAATCATGCCACTGCACTACAATCTGGGCAACAGAGTGAGACTCCATCTCAGAAACAAAAACAAAAATCCAACTACAAGGCAGGTAAAGATGGTGCTTCTCTTTTTCCTAATTGGTGGCTTCATTGTCAGTGTCATCTCTTGCTTTTTCTAGGATCTAGTATCTGCTGGAGGAGAACTACCTTCTGCTACTATTTCAGTTAGTAGAGAGTAGGGAGTAAGGGAGGAGGAAGAGGAGAATGAGAAACATGTCTTGAAATTGGTAAGAGCGTTTTTGTTTGCACATCTTGCATCATTATTGTTTCTGCTTAGCATAATTAGTTACCTCCTCAAGCTTACACACAACCTGCAGTGTTTATGCCTCCAGTTGATAGCAAAACCATCCGCAGAGCCGTCCTGGTCCCTGAAGGCTGAACGCAGGTGGTTCTGAATGCTGTAGGATGCCAGTTGCTTAGAAAAGCAGGATATGCAAGCTTTCATTGTTACTAAAAATATATTCACTAGAAGAATTGGACTCCTTCCTTTTGTCTAGAGTGGACAAAAGCATCTATGGATTCAGTAATCTTAACAAAAGCCCTCAGAACAAAGCAAAAGGTGGACAAATGGGAACAAATGAGATTCATTAATGGGGGAAAAGATAGCTAAAATAGGACAACACTGCAGCTCTTTGTACAAATAACTGGCAGTCTGCTTTACTCAGACTATGACTACTGCCTCAAAATGTGATTTTGAACTCAACGACACGGTGTAATTTAAGTCCTATCATACTTTGCTGTCATGTCTCAGTGGCCTGGAGTTAGTAATTCAACATCTCTCATAGAATCACAGGCCCTTAAAGTGGGAGAGAGCTTAAAGGCAGAATTACGCATTATATGATGTATCATTATCTTACAATGTATCATTCATATTCTATTATTATATGTGTACTTCGGTGACCCAAGTTAATATTTTTCCATCAACCACTAATTTCTTACTCGAGAGTTATTCATGAAAGAAAAAAGAATCCATTTTGATTTGTTGGAAATTAGACAATATTAAAATAATGAACACATAATGAAGGCATGTGAAAGTGACTCTTCTCTATTTGATTAACAGAACACTGCTCTGTCATTCAGCAAGACCTGCAGAAATCCAAGTCATATAATACTCTCAGGAGGTATTAAGATAGTGCTGTATATGTGCTGAATACTGTTCTCAGTGTTTTCTGCATTAATTCATTTAATTCTTTTTTAAAAACTCAGGCCAGGTTCGGTGACTCAGCCTGTAATCCCAGCACTTTGGGATGCCAAGGCGAGTGAATTGCCTGAGCCCGCGGGTTCGAGACCCGCCCCGGCAACTTGGCAAGACCTCGTCTCTACAATAAATCAAAAATTAGCTGGATGTGGTAGCGTGTGTCTGTAGTTCTGGCTACTTGGAAGACTGAGACAGAAGGATCACAGGGGCCCAGCAGGTCGAGGCTGCGGTGGCCGGGAACATGCCATTGCACTCCGGTCTGGGCGACAGAGTGAGACTCCAACTCAAAAAAAAAAAAACCCCATTTGATGAATTTGAAAACTGAGGCATAGAGGTTAAATAAATCACCTAAGATCACACTTTCAGTAATTGCTGAAGTCAAGGTTTGGACTCAGGCAATCTGGTGCAAACATTTGTGCACTTAATTGCCACATTAAAATGTCTCTCAACTGACAGTTGAATGTTTCCATATTTACCAGTGATCAGACTTGTTTTATCCTAAAACAAGTTATCCCTTTCTTTTCCATGTACAGGATGCTTTCGCATACATTCTTCCATTTGATCGTCCCATAGTTTTGAAAAGTATGGCAAGAACGAATATCCCAATTTGTAGATGAAGGAAATTGGCAATCATCTTATTCAACTCCTTTATATTTATGACCAGAAAAGTAAATTTGTATACATAAAGAACATCTATAAATAAATATTAAAATAGTATAAGCTGTTTATTATAAAATGGGTAAAGCTATGGACAGATATTTCGTAGAAGGAGAAATACGTAGTTAGCAATCATATAAGGAGGTGTAGAACGTTATCAATGAGCAGGGAAATGCAAATTAAGGCCAGAATAGGGTACCAATTGCTATGACTTTTCCAGACGAAAATGCAAATATCTATACCAAAAGATAAAATAGAGCTATAGGATTTATACATTGCTGATAGAAATGTGAGTTGAAACAAATTTGACATTCTCTACTAAAGTTGAAATTCATATATCCTGGGACCCAGAAATTTCACGCCTACACATATTCTCAAAATATATTCTTATACATCAACAAGAGACATGTAAAAATGTTCACATCAGCATTTTTTCACAACAGTAAAAAATCTAGAAACAACCCAAATGTCTATCAGCAGAACAGTGACTAGATACATCATATAAAAATGCATTTAATGGTGGCCAGGCACAGTGGTTCACGCCTATAATCACAGCACTTTGAGAGGTCGAGGAGAGATGATTGCTTGAACCCAGGAGTTCAAGACCAGCCTAGGAAACATAGCAAGACCTCATCTCTATTAAAAAAAATTATTAATGAAATATCAAATAACAGCTAAAATGGATGGTTTATAAAAACAAACACCAATGTGGGTGAATTTTAGCCATATAATACTAAAGTAACAAAATGCAACCCCCCCACCACCAAAAAAAGAAAGCAAGGGAATGAAAATTTTAAAAATTGGAAGGGACACAGAAGCATGGGATATTGGAGGGATTCCATATAGGTCATGTCATAGGCAGAATCCTAAAAAGACCCCAAATCACCCATACTCTTGTATATTCTCTCCACTTCAGGTGGGTGGGACCTGTGACTTGCTTTTAGCCCATACAACATGGCAATGGTGAGGGGACATCACTTCTGTGATTAGGTTATGTTATATGCCAAAGGTGAGGGAGCTTTGGAGACATAATTAAAGCCCCTGGTCAGGCATGATGGCTCTTCTCTGTAATCCCAGCACTTCGGGAGGCTGAGGCAAGAAGATTGCTTAAGCCCAGGAGTTCAAGACCAGCCTGGGCAACATAGAAAGATCTTGTCTCTACAAAAATATTTTTTAAATTAGCCAGGTATGATGGTGGGTGCTTGTAGTCCCAGCTACATGGGAAGCTGAGGCAGAAGGATCGCCTGAGCCCAGGTGGTTGAGGCTGTGGTGAGCTATGATCATGCCACTGCACTCCAGCCTGGATGACAGAGTGAAACTCCAACTGACTCAAAAAATAAAATAACATAAAAAATAAAGTCCCTAATAGTTGACTTTAAATATTTATCTAAATTGAGATTATCCTGGATGAGGTTGACGTAATCAAGTGAGCCCTTAAAAAAGATTTAGGAGTAAGATACTCAAACAAGCAGAGACTCTTTCTGCTCACTGCTGATGTTAAAGATACCAACTTCTTGTGGTATGTATACACAATGAAATATTATGCAGTTCTAAAGAAGGACAAACATATGGACTTTGCAGCAACTTGGATGATTTAGAGTCTATCATACGCAGTGATCTATCATGGAAACAAGAACAGAGGACCATATGTTCTCACTCATAAGTGGACCTTGAACAATTAATACTTAATGAACTTCTGCAAAGCCAAAGAAACCATCAAGAGAGCAGGGAGACAGCCTACAGACTGGGAAAAAATATTTGCCAACACCAGGTCAGACAAAGGCTTAACATCTTTGATCTACAAGGAACTCAAACGTGCTGAAAAGAAAAAAACAAACAACCCCATTATAAAATGGGCAAAAGACATGAACAGACACTTCACAAAGGAAGACATCTGAGCAGCCAACAGACATATGAAGAAATGTTCAACTTCACTAATCATCAGGGAGATGCAAATGAAAACCACACTGAGATACCACCTAACTCCAGTCAGAATGGCAATTATCAACAACTCAAAAAATAACAACTGCTGGAGAGGGTGTAGAGAAAAGGGAACACTTCTACACTGCTGGTGGGAGTGTAAACTAGTGCAACCTCTGTGGAAAGCAGTGTGGCGATTCCTAAAAGCTCTAAATATCTACCTCCCATATGACCCCGCAATTCCCCTAATGGGAATATATCCGGAAGAATACAAATCACTCTACAAAAAAGACACCTGCACACGTATGTTTATCGCAGCATTGTTCACAATAGCAAGAACCTGGAAGCAACCATGCTGCCCATCAAAAGAGGACTGGATTTTAAAAATGTGGTACATATACACGACGGAATACTATGCAGCCATAAAAAAGAACAAAATCATGAATTTTGCAGCAACCTGGATGGAACTAGAGTCTATAATTCTGAGTGACCACTCACAAAAACAAAGGTCCGAGTATCACATGTTTTCACTCATATAATGGACCTTGAACATCCAATCTAATACTATAAGAAAATAACTGTCAGTAGTGGGAAACTATGGGGGGGGAGATAGGTTTAACAGGCAAATATCTATCTGGGGATGGGGAAGCACCTCTAATCAATAGGGTGCCTGAATGAAACATATTTGTATACCTAACCCTTAACTGTACCCCACAACATCATAATTAAAAAAATTGATTATTTTTAAAAAAAGAAAACCCTAAAAAAAAAAATACTTAATACTATAAGAAAGGGATTGGCAGTAGTGAGAAACTGCTAGGGGAGAGAAGGTGCAATTGGCAATTGAGGGAAACTACCAGGGGAGGAAGGGGCACACCTCGTCAACAAGGGAATCTGCATTATGAACATTTGGATACCTATTGTATCCCACATCTTTAAAATAAAAAATAATAAATAAATAAAATAAACATACCAGCTTCTATAAATTCTACAACCTCAAGGAAACAAATTCAGCCAACCACCTGAGGGAGCTTTCCTTATCTAGTCTCAAGATAAGATCACAGTCTGTCCCATACCATAATTTAAGCCTTATAAAACCCAAAGCAGGAGACCCAGTTAAGATATGCCCAGATGCTGTGAGAAAATATTTGGGCATGGTTTTAAGTTGCTAAATGTATGGTGGTTTGTTATGCAGCAATAGAAAATTAATGCAGGTAGATGTAAATCACTGTCAAAAGCTTAGCCTTTGTTTTAAAATGCTGTGTACCAGTAAGTTATTGGTAATTGACTAAACAAATAAAAGCAAGCCATTCACAAATTAATAGTGAGAGTAGGTCATGAGCCAAATACTATAATTAACTCATTTTTGTACACCTATTATAATAAAATTGAAAGAGAAAAATAAAATGAATAAAAAAACACAGGGGTCCTGGGACCAACTCTCTTTCTTTGGCAGGGAGATGAAATTAGAACCCCCAGTTCAGTGCTTTTTTTCTACTACAATGAGTTGCCTGCTAATTCAAATTCTAAACACCTAGAATCCCTCTGAAGAGTTCAGAAACTAATGGTTTTACAAAAATTATATTCAACCTATGAAACCTTGTGTGGATCTACCCATCTCTCCCCATGCCAAACCTTACTATGTCTTGTCATCTGCAACTGTCCTTAGGGAAGAGTCTATGAAGAAGGCTACTATAGTCACAGGATATTGGACCAGGGTAGTCACTGTTTCAAAGGCCCTCACTGATAGTTTGGCCAACAACCTATGAAGTAGACTGGTGTAACATTTAGACTAGATGAAGTATGTATGAGAGTCAGAAGATATCTTTGGGTGCATATCCAAAGCTCATTCCATTTTTTAAATGAGATACAGGAAAAGAAAGAGCAAAAGTTGAATATCCCATGTATGTCACTGGCTATTACAAAAATAATTTGAACTCACCCTTACACTCATTTATAGGATATATAAAGAAAGAAGAATGAAGAGAAAATGATAGAGACAACATGCCTACTATTCCTGCTGGATGTTTTCTATAAAACAAAGAGTCCCTGAAGATATGGCATACCCTGCAGCACTCTTAGTGACCTTGAGGGGCTAAATAGACAATACAAAGACAGTGATAGGCACAAAAGTCTTACCTAACTGAGTATTCAGTACTAGAAGATAATTGACTGATACTATCAATTCACTTTTCAGAGAAGACAGTATTGCTAATGGACAACAAGGAAGGTAGACATAAGAACACACAGAGAAGGCAAAAAGAGGAAACCACAAGTGGTAGAGGACATGCATACGAAGATGACATATGCTAGGAAAAAACTGAGTAAAAACGGCCAGTAGTTGAGGGTAATAGGGAGGCAAAAGCTGGTAAAGCAGTAACTACAGAAAGGGACTGAGTCCCATATTGGTGGCACAAAAGTAGCTATAGACCCATGCTGCTGAGGGGATGGCCAGGCACCAGGGCCTCGCTGGTGACTGCTAAGATATTCCTAATTTTTCTGACCTCTTTGTTGATTCTAAATACAGTATTCCCTTACTTCAAATAGCATGAGAGTGTCTCTGTTTCTGTGTCTCACAAGAAGTCACCTAGGGTAGTGATCGAGAACAGGAGCTGTGGAGCTAGGCAACCTGGGTTTGCATCCAAGCTCCAATGTTTTCAAGCAATGTGACCAGGGACAAGTCACCTGTGCCTCTTCTTCCTCATCCGTGAAATGGGAATATTATTAGTATCTACCTTATAGGATTGTTATGAGGATGAAATTAATCAGTAGCTGTAAAGTGCTCAGAGCAGTACTTGGCACATAGCAAGTGAAATATAATAATTTGTTAAATGAATAAATGCATCAGGAGAGGAAGTCTCCTTCTCTGCTCCCTAACACTCTTTCCTGTGTGAAAGGACATCAATTAGTGTAACATTCTGTCCTCCAGGAGACAGAATGATTCATCTGATTGGAGAACTCTTTAATCAGCTAGAATAGGGCTCTACTGAAATGCAAATCAAAACCACATTGAGATACCACCTAACCCCAGTAAGAATGACCATGATTAATAAAACAAACAACAGATGCTGCCGAGGATGTGGCGGGGGGGGGGAGTGGGAAGGAACGCTTCTACACTGCTGGTGGGAATGCAAAATAGTGCAACCTCTTTGGAAGACAGTGTGGCAATTTCTGAAAGAACTAAAATTGACCTTCCATATGACCCAGCAATTCCCCTATTGGGAATATACCCGGAGGAACTCAAGTCATTCTACCAAAAAGATACCTGCACACACATGTTTGTGTATTCACAATAACAAAAGCATGGAACCAACCATGCTGCCCACCGAAGCTGGACTGTATTTTAAAAATGTGGTACATATACACAATGGAATATTATGCAGCCATAAAGAAGGACAAACATATGGACTTCACAGCAACTTGGATGGATTTAGAGTCTATCATACTCAGTGATCTATCACAAAGAACAGAGTACCGTATGTTCTCACTCATAAACAGACCTTGAACAATTAGCCTAATGCAATAAGAAAGGGATTGGCAGTTGAGGGAAACTGCCAGGGGAGGGAGGGGCACACCTCATCAGCAAGGGTACCTGCATAATGAACATTTGTATACCTAGCGCTGAATTGTACCCCACATCTTTAAAATAAAGGGAAAAAAAAGAATAGGACTCTGCCTTAAGTGACTGGAAACCCAAAATAGTAGTGACTTAAACAAGATAAGGTCATCTCTCTCCCACAATTAAAGTTCAAGGTAAGCAGTCTAGGGATACTGGGATATCGCCAAGGCCCCAGCCTTCTTTTAGTTTGCTTGCCATCCTCAAAATTCTATTTCCACTTTATGATTCCAAATGGACATTTCAGCTCCTTGTTCTTACCAGAAGGGAAGAGAATAATTAAGGAGTAAAACAGATCTTTACTCTTCATAGAAATTGGTCACAACACTTCCCCTTACTCCTATCCCCTCATACTAAGACATATGGCTACATCCACGCTTAGCTGTAAGGAAGACTAGGAAGTATAGTCTTTATTCTGGGAAGCCACTACACCCCACTAAAAAGTGGAATCTGTATTCTCAAAGAAGAGTAGAGGTTTGGTGGAATATGTAGCATCTCTGCCATGGTGAGTTTAAAGGAGAAACTGAGCATGCTCAATTCATGCCCTTGCTAGGGAAAAGACTCATCCTAATCTAGCAGAGCTAAGGATGTCTGCCTAATTCTGGGGTTCGGTATTAGGAAGCTACCTTGGCCACAGATATGATCTATATTTTCCTACATTATCTTTAACACCAACAAAGGTGAACTACTTATCTCCATCTGCTGAACAACTTTGTCCTCTTTTCGATTGTTTCAGAATTCAGACGGAGGACAAAGGTGGTATTATCATTACCCTTCAAGATTCCCTATGTAAATCAATAAAGAAAAGACCCTCCCAACAAGAGAAAGACAACATAAAGGAAGTGTATAGAATTCCTCATAGTATGAACTCATGTCATAGAGAGATCCAGGGTACATTTGTAGCTGCATTTCAATTACAATATTTCAGGACCCAAAATTTATTTGGTGGCTAATTATACCTGGATGCAATCTGTTAAGCAATGCCATTTCACCTCTTCCGTTTCGGAATGGTTTCATACTGAGTGGGATCCAGGGCTTAAGTGTTTATCCTTTAGCAGGGCAGAGTGTTTTTTGGATCTAAACTGACTATTCTTCAATATGTACTGTTTTAACATTTAGAAAGTGCCCATTTTTAGCAAAATCACAGCTGTGTGAATGTAACATATTGGTGTGGAGGAGGGTTACATTTCAACTTGCTATATTAGAAAAATAAGAAAATTACTAACTTTTAGATCTGAAAGAAACTCAGGGATTATTGAACCAACCCCTCCTATTGTGGCTGAGAACACTGAAGCCCAGAGAGAGGGAAAGTGACATGTTTTGGGTCACTCAGGCTAATAAATTATAGAATTGCATGAGCACTCAGTAACTGCCAGTTCAATATATTTTCCACCTATGATACCTCACAAAACTGTACCCTCACTGTCCACTTTCGCTACAATCAAGAAAATCAAGAAAGAAATTAGATGGATTAATTGAATTTTCTGTACCTCACTTTTCCGTATAAAAATGAAAAAAATGATGCCTACTTCACAGGGTTGTTTATATGGATTAAATTAGTAACTATGCTAATTCTCTAACATAGAGTAAATATAACTCAAACAGAGTAAGTGCTCAATAACAGTTTTTTTTTCTTTGAGATAATGATTTTATTTCCTTTGGATATATACCTAGAAGTAGAATTTTTAACCATATGATAGTTATATTCTTAATTGTTTACCTTTATGCATATTTTATTGACAAGCAAAATTATAAGCATTTATGGTATACAACATGGTTTAATATATGTATACTTATGGAATAGCTAAATCAAGCTAATTAACATATGAATTACTTTGCATACTTATCATTTTTTGTGTAATGAGAACACTTAAAATATCTCTTAGCAATTTTTTTTATTTTCTTTTTTTTCTTTTTCTCTTTTTCTTTTAAATATGTGGGGTACAATTCAAGGTTAGGTATACAAATGTTCATTATGCATGTACTCTTGCTGATGAAGTGTGCCCCACAATCCCTGGCAGATTCCCACTACTGCCAGTCCTGCCCCACCCTCTCCTGGCAGTTTTCCACTACTGCCAATTCTTTTCTTGTAATATTACAATAATTGTACAAGGCCACTTATAAGTGAGAATATGTGATACTCAGTTCTTGGTTTCTGTGATAGGTCACTCAGTACTATAGATTCTAAGTCCATTCAGGTTGCTGTAAAGTTCATAATTTTGTCCTTTTTATGACCGCATAATATTTCGTCAGATGTACCAAATTTTTTATCCAGTCCTCTTTTGATGGGCAGCAGGGTTGGTTCCATGTTTTTGCTATTGTGAACAATTCTGCAATAAACATACATGTGCAGGTATCTTTTTCATAGAGTGATCTGAGTTCCTCCAGGTATATTCCCAGTAGGATTGTGGGGGCATATAGAAGGTTGATTTTTAGATCTTTTAGGAATCGTCAAACTGTTTTCCACAGAGGTTGTATTAGTTTACACTCTCACCAACAGAGTAGAAATGTTCTCTTTTCACTGCATCCTCTCCAGCATCTGTTGTTTTTTAAGTTATTGATGATGGCCATCCTGACTGGAGTTAGGTGGTATCTCAATGTGGTTATAATTTGTATTTCTGTGATGACTAGTAAACTGAGCATTTTTTCATGTTTGCTGCTTATACGTCTTCTTTTGAGAATTGCCTATTCATATCTTTTGCCTACTGTGTAATGGGGTTGTTTTTTGTTGTTGTTGTTGTTGTTTTCAGCACATTTGAGTTCCTTGTAGATCCTACATGTTAGGCCTTTGTCAGACATACAGTTGACAAATATTCTTTTCCAGTGTGTGGGCTGTCTTCCTGCACTCTTGATGGTTTCTTTGGCTTTGCAGAAGCTTGTCAGTTTGATGAGGTCCCAGTTGTCTATCTTATCCCTTATGGCATGGGCACTTGGGGTTTTGATCAGGAATTGGTTGCCGGTTCCAATTTCCACAAGGGTTCCTTGTATTTTCTAAGAATCTTATAATTTGTGTTTCCTTCCTGCGTTTTCTAAGAATCTTATAGTTTAAGGTTTTACATTTAGCTCTTTGATCCATTTAGAGTTTATTTTTGTGTCTGGTGTTAGGTAGGGGTCTTATTTTAATCTGCATGTGATCAGCCAGTTTTTCCAGCACCATTTCCTGAATAGGTTCTCCTTTCCCCGGTCGTTGGTGGTAGAGACTTTGTTGAAGATGAGTTGGTTGAGAAATTGAGATTTTGTTTCTGGAATCTCTATCCTGTTCCATTGGTCTATACGCCTGTTCTTGTGCCAGTGCCAGTCTGTGTTGATTATTGCAGCTTTATAAAAAAATTTAAAGTCTAGGAGTGTGATACCTCTTGCTTTGTTTTGTTGTGTGTTTGTATTTGTTTGTTTTTTCTGAGGATTATTTTGGCTATTTGTGATCATTTATGGTTCCATATGAATTCCTGTATTGTCATTTCCTGTTCTGAGAAGAATGTTGCTGGCAGTTTAACGGGTATTGTGTTAAATCTGTAGATTGCTGTGGATAGGATGGACATCTTAACAATGCTGATTCTTCCAATCCATGAGCATGGAATATTTTTCCATTTGTTTGTGTCATCTTTGATTTCTTTGAGCAGTGTTTTTAGTTTTCATTGTAAAGTTCTTTCGTGTCTCTAGTTAGGAAAATGCCAAGGTATTTCTCTTTTTTTGTGTGGCTATTGTGAATGGGATTGTACTTTTTATTTGGGTTTCTGTTTGTTTTTTGTTGGTGTATAGAAATGCAACTGTCTTTTATGCATTTATTTTTTATCCTGAGACTTTGCCAAAGTCCTTTATCAGTACAAGGAGGTTTTTTACAAATTCTCTGGAGTTTTTAAGGTATAGAATCATGTCATCTGCAAAGAGGGATAACTTGACTTCCTCTTTTCCTGTTTGGATACCACTGATCTTCTCCTATCTGATTGCTCTAGCTAGGACTTCCAAAACTATGCTAATTCTCTAACACAAACAACTCAAACATAGTAAGTGCTCAATAGTAGTTTTTTAAAAGAAGATTTCATATAAACGGTTATACATTGCCAGAATTAAGAGGATTGTAATGTCATCATTCTGTCAATTGCTCATTCATTCATTCAATCAAGACTAAAAGAGCAGTTCTCAAACTGCTGTGTAGCTGAGCTCTAAAGATGTCCCAGTTGCATGTGAAATGTCTTAGTGTAAAAAAGGAGATAAATATGTAAACAGATAAATAATTACATAATATGTTAAGAACCGAAATTAGACAGACAAGTGCAAATATCAGGTGGTATGAACTGACCAATTAATTATTTTGGTTAGGGGTGGTAGTTGGGAGGCTAACAAGGTTTACTGATGGAAATGACTTCTGAGCATAGCTTTTGAAGTCAACTGGAAATTTGTCCGTTCTTCCCCTCAGCGAAGAACTAGCATGTGCAAAGGATTGAAGCAAGAAACATCATGCTATTCACTAAACAATACCAGAGTGCAGTTAAAGAGTGTCAGCTTAAGAATGATGAGGTTCAGAAATTTGGAATGGAGCAACTTACTTCTTTTTTTTTTTTGAGTTGGAGTCTCACTCTGTTGCCCAAACTGGAGTGCAGTGGCCGCTCCCGGCCACCGCAGCCTTGACCTGCTGGGCTCCTGCGATCCTTCCGCCTCAGCCTTCCAGGTAGCTGGAATTACAGGCACGCACTACCACACCTGGCTAATTTTTTGATTTATTGTAGAGATGAGGTCTCACCAAGTTGCCCAGGCGGGTCTCGAACCCGCAGGCTCAGGCAATCCACTCACCTCAGCCTCCCCAAGGCAAGCCCAGCTGAAACTTACTTCTTATAAAGGGTTGAAGCCTGCAGGGTGGACATTCTGACAGGCTGAGAAGTGTAGCCTCTGGCCAGAAATAACACTTCAAGGGAAGGACAAAGGGAACAGAAATTATGCTGAACTGTTGAATAGGGTGGCCAAATATACATATTGCCTAAGTTATCGGAGGAATCATGAATATTTATGAAAGGAAAAGCATGCACATGTACAACCGAGCTTCATTCCTCTCCATGGGACCCCTGTCCAAAAAGATGGCGGCATTAACATGACCCAAGGGTGGACTTTTCATCCCTCTGACATCAAGAGGTGAAGCAGAGGACATGAAAACCTTCATTATGCATCCGCTGTAGACTGAACAGAACCACTCCATGGTAGGTGGTCTTTTGTCAAGAAGTCATGCTGGTCAGTTGATGCAAAAGGGAGGGGCAGGCACCAGGTTGACCGAATTCAGCAGTGGAGCAGTCTCTCCAAAGACCTTGTTTCTGTTTAGCCCTTAGGAAACAAAACATAATGGCACAGTGAGGCCTGTCACAATGAGGCCTCCCATCCCATGATGCCCAGGAAGTCAGTTTTCAAAGTTTCTCTGGGATTCCCTTGTCTAGGAGATGGTCTATTGAATTAATTGGGGAGTTTAGGGTTTTATTTTTATTTCTCAAGAGTAAGAGGACAGAGTAGGAAGTAAACTAAGCAAGAAACAGCACGTAAACATTTCTCAGTTCACGCTGAGAGCTAAAAGTTATGTCAGTAGTGAGAGGCTTGTTGAATGCTTTTGAGCAGAGAAAGGCAGGACAGATTGTCCTTGTTGTGAGTAGAAAAAAGGGCAAATCAATTGAGGCAGGAAGCAGGGAAGCCAGTTAGGAGATGAGGTTGAGACATCAGATGTCCACCACATCCATTATCCCTTCTTCCACAGGGACAGAATTGTACCTGGACGTAAGACTGTCCAAAATGATGATTACATTTCCCAGCTTAGGTTCTTTGCATCGACATGTGCCATGTGATGAATCCTACCCAAGGAGATGTGCGTTTAAATTATGTGTGAAATGAACCCTTCCTCTCATTTCCCATCTCTCCCTTTTCTTCCTGGAATGGTGGAATGATGGCACACTATCTTGGGCCATGCAGATAAGAGCAGCAGGTAAGGATATTGGAGCAACAAGAAAAAAGGAACATGAGCCCCTGCAGAGAGACCCCACACCAGCCTGAATCATTATGTGACAGATAGAATCACTTCTATCTTGTGAATTAAGCTGCTGTTACTTTTGGGTTTCTGTCACAAGCAGTCAAATCTATATTGGAACAAATTCATGAGGCTGCCTTGATGAAAAGAGATGGTCTTAGGCAGGGGCCAAGGGAATGACTAGGGACAACAGATTAGAGAAAATTTGTTGAACTTACTGACAGGATGTAGGAGACAGGAGAGGTGAAGGTATCAACTGCACCTCTCCCCCCACCATGTGCCTCTGCTTGAAGACTGGGTAAATGGATGGTGAAGTCATCAAAGAAGAAAGAGGATGCAGAAGTAATTAGATTATTTCCAAACATTTTAAAGGAGTTGAAAGTTTACTGGGAATGAGCTCAGTTTTCAGTTCATTTGTTCAACCATTCAAAAAACTGTTGCTTATCTCATACTATGTGAAAGTAATAAAGAATTTTTTAAAAGGCATGCATTAGCAACAGAGTAGGTTTTACTTAAAAAAAAAAAAGATGGGCCTCTTATCTGTAAAGGTAGTAAAACAGGCCTTCTCAGCAATGTGCTGGAGCCTCTACTGCTTGAGCTGTTAATACAGGATCATCTAACACGTAACTTTGTGTTATCTCAGGTTTGTACCAACAGCCAGCCTGAATAAGGAAAGTGTGTGAGACACACTTTTAGCTTTAAGACTTCATAAAAGTCAACCTGTTTGGAGTTGAAGTGGTATAAGAAAGAGAAAGTCTCTAAAGTGAGAATAATGTTGCACAGCTACTCATGTTGTTGTACTGTCATCCCAAATGTCCTTAGGAAATTTACTCTAAATAAAATCATCGAAACAAAATAAATGTATATATATATACCACACATTTCAAACCGCAGTCTTGTTTAAATCATCTCTATATTTTCACAGCAGATTTTCCTTTTTGTCCTATTTATTCTTCTACACAGTTTAAATAATCACCCTACATGATATTCTGAATTTCCTGAGTAGAATAGCTTTACTCATATCGATTAAAAATTCAAAGCATAGCTATAAATCAGGAAAGTCAGTTAACATTCATGTTAGCAACCATGAATGTTAGACTTTCTCAAACATATCCTAAAATTGACTTCCTAAGCACAAAATATACGTGAAGGAAAATCAAATAAACACACTTCTTTATTCGAAGTTTCTTAATGAATTGTCTGGGATCATGTTTATTCCTGCTGGTCTCTGTTTCCTACAGGGCTCTCTGCTGTTGGTCAAATGAAGATATTTCCCAGCTATGTGAGATAAAGGAAAAAGCACTGGTTTAATTAACTGGCATTCAATGAATTATTTCTTGAATACCTGCTGTGTCAGATCCTGTCCACAAAATTTGGGAATAAGAAGTAAATAAGATATAATGTTGCTGTGACACATACAAGCAGAGAGCCCTAGAAGAGAGAAGAGAGAGATACATTTCTTATGATTGGGGTCAAAAAAAACCCCACTGACTAAAGATTTCTACATTTGAGTTAAACTTTGGAAAGAAAAAGGAACTAGACCTGCCAAGCAGGCAAGTGGGACATTCCCTGCAGAGTGCACTAATTTCTAGGGTGTTATAAGAACAGCAGAGTCCAGTGTTTGTGGGCAGTATTATGTGGAGGCAATATGCTTATGAACTGAATTTGCCCCTCTAAGTTCATATAGTCAAGCCCAACCTCCCTCAGAATGTGACTATATTTGGAGATTGTGTCTCTAAAGATGTAATTAAGGTTGAATGAGGTCAATATGATAGTATCCTTATCAAAAGAGGAGATTAGGACAAACACACAGAGAAGAGACCATATCATGACATGGAGAGAAGATGGCCATCAACAAGTCAAGGAGAGAGGTCTCAGAAGAAAGAACTCTGCCGACACCTTGACCTCAGACTTCCAATCTTCAGAACATTGAGAAAATAAATTTCTTATGCATACTATGGTTCTTTGTTATGTCAGCCTGGCAAACTAAGACAAGAATGGGTCTTCAACATATGTAGAGCACTGTCAAATGCATCACCGTTATTCCTCACATTAACCCTACAAGACATATCTTATGAATATTTTAGGAAACTGAGGTGCACAAAGGATAGGTAGCTTGCCCAAAGTCCCACATCTGCAAGAGCAAAAAGATACATAGAGAGCTGGGACTATGTCACACCTATCTTTACCTGCTATTTTTACTTAATATTTTATTTTATTTTATTTTGCTTATTTTATTTTTATTTTATGTACATTTTGCATATTGTTTAAAATCCAAGCATGTCAATTTAGGTTTGCCTATCTCAACTTACAATAAGCTGCCTATATATGACAAAGACAACTTGAAAACTGATGGAGAAAATATCTGTATGAGTATGTGCATTGCAGCACTATTCACAATAGCAAAAACATGGAACCGACACAGATGTCCATCAAAAGTGGACTGGATAAAGAAAATGTGGTACATATACTTCATGGAATACCATGCACTCATAAAGGAGAACAAAATCATGTCCTTTGCAGCAACATGGACGCAGCCGGAGACTGCCTTATTAAGTGAGCTGTCACAGAAGCAAAAAACTGAATGCCACATGTTCTCATTCATAAGCTAGCCTAAATGTTGGGCACTTGAGCACAAAGGTGAGAATAAAATCATTGGGCACTGCTAATGGGGGGAGTGAGGAAAGGGGAGCAAGGGAAACACAGCCACCCACAGCTCCCATGTCCACAACTAGGGGAGACTAGAAGCCCAAACTTCACCTGCATACAGTTTGCTTGTGTAGCAAATCCTCACACGTACCCCACAACTCTAAATTAAAATTAAAAGAAATAAATAAAAAGAAAACTGATGCTGGAGAAAATAAAAATGAAACATAACATGTTAAAACTAGCAAGGAATGTCGTGATCGCCCAAGAAGTTCAAACAACAGCAAGCGAGAACATGGTTGTGGCACATCTTGGATCCTAGAAAGCCAGTTCTGGTTCATAGGAGTATTCTAGGGAGGACTTTCCCACCATTCTAGATCCCACAAACTACAGAGAGCTGAACAAGTAGGCTGCTCCCTTCCTATTACTAAGTCTGATACAATGAAGAGGGTGATGGGTATCAGTGGTCTCCTCACAGAGTAATAAAGGAGAGAAGGACTGAAAATAACTCACAGCAACACTCAGGAAACATTAACAATGATTTCTATGATTTGGAAGATAAAAATGAGAAGTTACATTCTTACTTCTTATGTATAGATTGTCCAGTTTATTGTTGATAGCTATTTTATCAAGAATACCACATGAATATGACTTGGGTGATCATTTCAAGATCATAAGTCTATATCCAGGAAAACCCGTGGAAGAACCAGTATCATACAAGGAGAAAGAAAAGTAAATATGACCTATTCATTACCTTCTGGAAACTTACCATCCGGTTGGGGATATGATAAGCCTAAAAAAAAAAAAAAAAAGATAGGAATAAGCTTAAAGTACCCTCCAGTTGTATTAAAAAAGACCTAATTAGAGTCTACATGAAAATATTTTGCAAACTGTGAAGCACTGTAACAGGTTAATATTACTGTACATTGAATAAATACTGAGCTTTTTCTGTGTTAGGCACTGTTTTATGATTATTAATTATAAATACATGTAAGTTAGTATGGCAGAGTTCAAACAGAATTAATGGTTTCCTAGGAGACCTAGAATAAAGAACCCAAGAGAATTGGAGTTGCCTTCCCTCACACTGCCACGAAAATTTTGAACACCATGGCATAGGGACAGAGTGGACAAGACACAGGTTTAAACTCAAGCCTGGGATTGGAATCCCAGATTCACACCTTATTAGTTATTTGACCTAAGGTAAGTCATGAAAATGTCATTGGTAATAATATACCTTGAAAGTGTTCCTAAGGGATTTCATAATAATGTATGCAAAGCACCTGGCCCACAGCGAGGGCACTATAAATGGAAGCTTTTATTATTCTTGGGAGCTACTATTCATTTCCTAGGGCTGCTGTAACAAAGTACCACAAACTGAATTACTTAAGAGAACAGAAATGGATTTCTCACAGTTCTGGAGGCTGGCAATCCAAAACCAAGACATCAGCAGGTTTGGTTCTTTCCAAGGGCTCTGAGGAAGAATTAGTTCCCTACCTCTCCCAGCTTCCGGTGATGGCTGCCATTTCTTGGTGTTCCTTGGATTACAGATGCATCACTCTAGTCCCTGCCTCCATCTTCATGTGGCGTTCTCACTATGTCTCTGTGTCTTCATGTAGCCACCTTCCTTCTGTGTTTCCTTTTCTTAGAAGGACACCATTTATATTGGAAAAGGGCCCACCTACTACTCCAGTCAGATTTCATCTTTTAATTAATTACATCTGCAATTACTCTACTTCCACATAAGGTTATATTCTGAGATACTGGGAGGTAGGACCTGAAAATATCTTTATTAGGGTGGAGGGGGTTACAATTCAAGTCATAACAGAAATTTAAGTTCAGCTTCTAGTTCCATTCTATCATTAACTCCCCAAGTGACCTTGAGTGTATCTTCACTAATAAATGGAGACAATAATGTCTCCTTAGACAGTTTCCCTAAGAGTCAAAAAGACTATAAGTGAGAGTGCTTTGTAAACTATAAAGCATTATATAATTTAAATTAATCATAAGCATTTCCACTGTAATTCACAGTATTTTGGTGCAGTCAGCTTCCAATGCTCCCAGTTCCTTGTTTGTCTTCAACAATCCCAAATAGGATGTTTTGTTAATCGTTCATTCTCTTAACTCTAAGTGAAGTGAATTATGCCTGCGAATGATTGGCTTCCTGATACTGAGTTACCTGACAATTTTCATGAAAGTCACAGTGTTAACCTAATGCAATGTGACAGCTTTTTCCTGTAGCACATTCTCAAAATTTGATTATTCTGAGTAAGAAAATACGCATCAGGAGGTTCATCAGAATTGCACCAGACCTGCTGAGTATACAGATGTAAAGGTTAAGCTCTGGGAATTGAGCGTCCAGTGAACAGCCAGGCTGCCGTCAGTCATCTTTCTGGGACTCCCAATTGAGCAGAACTGATGTGTACTTGCTTCTGTAACCTTCCTTTCCAGAATTAACCCATGAGTAATGAAATCCATGATTAGTTAAAAGCTGGAGGAGATAGTCTGTACATTGACTCCAAGAAAACAACTGAAAAGGAAATAGCCTTTGACACTTTCATAAAATGGGCCCATTGGGGCTCAAAATTGCCTTCACTCAGATTCTTTATTCCACTGATGATTGCATATTTCCAGTATGTGTCCTTTTAGTGAATGTATTTTTTTAAAAAGAAAAAAAATAGAGTACATAGGCATTTGGTTCATTCTTATGCAGTTCTGTACTGAAAAATGTAGCCTACATTTTCTATTTCTACATGATGTTTGTCGTAATAAATTACTTCCCACCCCTAGAGCCCCACCCTTAAGAGCCCTCCAAATAACCATAACATCACAGTGAACATTACTACCATAAAGATTAAGCCAGCTTGATCAAGTTCCACCCCCAGGAGCCTGCCATAAGAGCTTCTTAAGGAGGCATGTCAACTCACGTAAGTCATGTAAGAAGAGAAACTTTGAGACCAAGATTGGAGCAAAACAACACCAGTTGTTCACATGAACGGCTCCTGAGAGATGGTCTTGAAGATCAGTTGGAGAAGTCAAAATACTGCATAGAATCTCAGCAACATGGAACCTCAAATTAAGTGACAGTCACAGTCATTCTCTACCCAAGGAGAATCAGAATATACATGAATGGTGGTAGGCAGAATTCTAAAGATGACTTCCTACCTCTCCCCAAAGGCTACCATCCCTTGGTTATTCATTCAAACATTGATGTAGGTATTGTCTTAAAGGAATCACACAGATGTGATGAAACTCCCAAGTACCTAATAAGTTGACTTCAAGACAGAAACTAATCAAATCACATGAGCTCTCTACAAGATAATTTTTCTCCAACTGGTATGAGAAGATGTCAGGGATTTAGACATAAGAGGTGTTCAGTGCATTATTGCTGGTCTGAAAATGGAGCCACAAGATGGGGAAAGCAGGTGACCCCTAGAAGCAGGGAGCAGTCCCCTGCTGACAGACAGCCAGCAAGCAGAGACCTCAGACCTGTAGTTGCAAGACACTAAATTCTACTAATGACAGAAGTGAGCTTGGAAAAAGAGTCACAGCTTCAGGAGAACACAGCCGGGCCAAATGTAGTGGCTCACGCCTATAATCCCAGCACTCTGGGAGGCCGAGGTGGGAGGATTGCATGAAGCCAGGAGTTCGAGACCAGCCTGGGCAATATAGCGAGACCTCATTTCTACAAAAACTCAGAAAATAAACTGGATGTGGTGACACTTGTAATCCCAACTACTTGGGAGACTGAAGTGGAAGGATCACCTGAGCCCAGGAGGTCAAGGCTGTTATGTGCTGTGATCCAGCCTGAGCAACAGAGTAAAACCCCAACTCAAAAAAACAAACAAAAAAAAACCCCAGTAAAACAGTCAAACAGCACCTTAACTTTCAGTTCAAAGAATACAGCTACTCTATGCCAGAATTCTAATCTATAGAACTGTCGGTGAGTTTTTATAAGCTTCATTTTTTCTCTTTCTGTCTTCCTTCCTTCCTTCCTTCCTTCCTTCCTTCCTTCCTTCCTTCCTTCCTTCCTTCCTTCCTTCCTTCCCTCCTTCCTTCCAAGACAGCATTCCACTATCTCCCAGACTGGAGGACAGTAATGCAGTCATAGCTCACTGCAGCCTCAAACTCCTGGGTTCAAGCAATCCTCCTTCCTCAGCCCCCACTCCCACCCTCCAGTAGCTGCAGCTACAGGTGCACTTCACACCACCATGCCTGGCTAATTTTTAAATTGTTTTTGTAGAGATAGGATTTAGCTATGTTGCCCAGGCCTGTCTCAAACTCCTGACCTCAAACGAATCTCTCACCTTGGCCTCCCAAAGCATTGGGATTACAGGCGTGAGTCGCCATGCCTGGCCAACAACAGTCTCATTGATATATAGCTCACTTAATATAACATCCACCATTTCAAAACAGTTCAACAGTTTTCAGAATATACACAGAGATACACTGATCACCACTCATTTCAGATTTTTTTTAAACCACAAATAGAAATTCCAAATCCATTAGCAGTCACTCTTCATTCTTTCAGCTCTTAGTCCCTGAAAACCACTAAATCATTCTGTTTTCATGGATTTGCCTATTCTGGCTATTTTATATAAGTGGAATCATATAATAGGTGGCCTTTTGCATTTACTGTTTGCACTTAGCATGATATTTTCAAAATTCATCCACATCATAGCATTTATCAATATTTCATTAATTTTATAGATAAATAACACTCCATATAAATAAATCACATGGCCAGGCTCGGTGGCTCATCCCGCACTTTGGAAGGGCAAGGGAGTGGATTGCCTAAGCCCATGGGTTCGAGACCAGCCTGGGCAACTTGGTGAGACCTCGTCTCTACAATAAATCAAAAAATATCTGGGTGCGGTAGTGTGCGCCTGTAGATCCTTCCTTACTCCAGAAGGATCGCCAGAGCCCGACAGGTCGACGCTGGGGTGGCCATGAGCATGTCACTGCACTCCAGCCTGGGTGACAGAGTGAGACTCCAACTCAAAATGAAATTAAAAAAATTAAAAATCACACTTTGCATATCCATTCATCAGCTAATGGATTTTTTCCCATTTTTTAGCTATTATAAATGATGCTGCTATTAACATTTGTGTATAAGTCTTTCTGTGTGTATTTCTCTTGGATATACACCCATATACCCATATATGCCTCTAGAAGGCATACACACACACACACACACACACACACACACACACACACACACATACATATATATCTCTAGTATGTATATATAGATAATACTATGTATATATACATTCTATATATGTATAGTGTGTGTGTGTGTGTGTGTGTGTGTGTGTGTGTGTGTGTGTATGTGTGTGTGTGTGTGTGTGTGTGTGTGTGTGTGTGTATTGAATTGCTGGGCTAAATAGTAACTCTATGTATAACGTTTTAAAGAACTGCCAAACTGTTTTCTGAAATGGCTGCAACACTTTTCGTTCCCATCAACAATATAACTTGCATGAGAGCTCAAATCTCCTTACATCCTTGCCAACACTTGTTAGTGCCTGTCTTTTGTATTTTAGGTACCCTAGTGGGAGTGTAAAGTGATATCTCATTGCGGTTTTGATTTGCACTCCCCTAATGACTAATGATGCTGTGCAACTTTTAATATGCTTATTGACCATGTTGTGTATCTTCTTAAGAGATATGTTCTAGCCGGGCTCGGTGGCTCAGCCTGTAATCACATGCCTTTGGGAGGCTGAGGTGAGTGGATTGCCTGAGCCCGCGGGTTCAAAACCCGCCTGGGTAGCGAGACCTCATCTCTACAATAAATCAAAAAATCAGCCGGGCGTGGTAGCGCATGCCTGTAATTCTGGCTACTTGGAAGGCTGAGGCGGAAGGATCGCCGGAGCCCAGCAGGTCAAGGTTGCGGTGGCCGGGAGCGGCCACTGCACTCCAATCTGGGCGACAGAGTGAGACTCCAACTCAAAAAAAATAAAAAACAGATATGTTCTATTCAAATACTTTGCTCAATTTTTAATTGAGTCACTTGTCCTTATACCATTGAGTTGTAAGTATTATTTATATATTCTGGGGTAGTATTTTATCAGAAATATGATTTGCAAATATTTTACCTCATTCTGTGGATTGTCTTTTTCACTTTCTCGATAGCATTCTTTGAAGTAAAAAAAAATTATTTCCTTGAAAACCAGTTTATCTATTTTTTTTATTTTGCTGTTTATACTTTTGGTGTCATGTCTAAGAAACTATTGCTTAATCCAAGGTCACAAAGATTTCCACTTCTGCTTGTTTCTAAGAGTTTTATATTTTAGATGCTACATTTAGGTCTTTGATCTATTTTGACCTAATTTTTAAATGTGGTGTGAGGCAGAGTTTCAGCTTCATTTTTTGCCTATAGACAACAGGTTGTCCCAACATTTTTTTGGCTATTCATTCCCCCATTGAATTTTCTCAGCATTCATGTTTAAAATAAGTTGACTCTAAATGTAGAGGTGTATTTCTAGAGTCTTAATTCTATCCTATTGTTACATATGTCTGTCCTTATGCTGGTGTTGTTATGGTCTGAGTAAATGCTTGGCTGCTAATCTTTGATGCCAATAAATCAAGAAGCAGAAAAATTGGTAAAAAGAAGTTTATTTCGGAATTTGAATCCAGGGAGCAGAGCCAGACTCGAGGCCTTTCTAAAATGGTTCTGCTCACCCTTCAGGCTTTGCAGTCCACTTTTACAAGCCCAGAGTTGTTGGGACCTATACATTAGCCACATGACCAGCACAGCATTGTATAGAACTTAAATTACAGCTGCATTTTACCATTTTATGGTCCAGACTTCTTGATGCCAAGTACCAGAGGTATCTCACAGCAGAAGCATTAATCAAACTTGCAATAGAGTAAAGGGAGTTTACAAGGCCTAAAACATCATGCATTATGTAAAAGTTATACAAATCACAAAACTTACTATTACATTGATACAAAAGTTATACAAATCACAAGACTTACGATTACATTGATAACTATATTATTCAAACTTATGACTACTAAGAAAAGGGAGTAAATGGGGATTTACATCTTTCAGTTGACTGGGCATAGGTTGGAGGGAAGTCAAGGATCGCCTGAAGCTACTTACTGGGAGTGCATAGGAGATAAGGGGATTCTCAGGAATATATATCTCAGTTTACTGGGCATAGGAGATAAAGGAACTCTCAGGAATATATATCTCAGTTTACTGGGCATAGGAGATAAGGGGAAGTGTACCTTTTATTAGCTCTCAGGAATATACAGGAGTGCTTGAACTCTTGTCATGCTCTTCTCTAGGGGCAGTGGCAATATAGACAACCTTAGCAGGTCTCTGTATCAGCATCACATAGTCTTGATTACTGTAGTTTTGTAGTGAGTCTTGAATTCAGAAAGTGTGAGTTCTTCACTTTGTTCTTTTTTTCAGGATTATTTTAGTTATTCTGGGTCCCTGAATATCCATATTAATTTTAAAATGAGCTTGTCAGTTTCTACAAAAAAACCTTAAATTTTGACAGGGATTGTGTTGAATCAGCAGATCCATTTGGAGGAGATTGACAGCTTAACAATACAAAGTCTTCCAAAACATGAACATGGGATATCTTTCCATTTTTTTAGGTCTTCTTTAATTTCTCTCAACCATGTTTTATACTTTTCAGAATACACATTTTGCACTTTGCTGTGGTCTGAATGTTTATTTTCCCAAAAAAATTCATAAGTTGAAATTCTCGCCCTTAAAGTGATGATATTAGGAGGTGGGAACTTTGAGAGGTAATTAGGAGATCAGAGTGGAGCCCTTATTAAGGGATTAGTGTCCTTATAAAAAAGGCCCCAAGAAAGATCCTTCACCTCTTCCACCATGTGCCCTTACAGTGAGAATACAGTTGTCAATGATGAACCAGACATCAAGTTTGATGGCACCCGATCTTGAACTTTCTAGTCTCCAGAACTGTAAGAAATAAACTTCTGTTGTTTATAAGCCATTCAGTATATTTTGATATAGCAGTCCAAGTAGACAAAGACACACTTTTTTGTTAAATTTACTTCAAAGTATTTTATGTCTTTATTGCTCCTTTAAACAGAATTATGTTCTTAATTTCATTTTCAGTTTGCTTATTGCTAATGGATAAAATTGCAATTATACTGTTTATTGAATTTGTATCCCACAACCCTGCTATACTCATTTATTAGCACTAATAATTGTTTGGGTTTCTTTTTGCTTTTGTTTGTTTGTTTTTGCAGATTCCTTAGGATTTTCTAAATGCAATATTATGTCACCTGTGATTAGAAAAGATTTTACTTTTCTTCCAATCTGTTTGTCTTTTATTTCTTTCCCTTGCCTCCAGCACAATGTGGAACAGAAGTGGTGAGAGTAGACATCCTTGTCTTGTTTCTGATCTTCAGAAGAAAGTTTCCAGAGTTTCACCATTACATATGATGTTAGCTGTGGGATTTTCATAAAGGCCTTTTAACTCATTGGAGGAGCTCTAATCTGTCTCTAGTTTGTCAAGTGTTTTTACCATTAAAGGGTGTTAGATCTTAGCAATTGTCTTTCTGCATCTATTGGGATGATCATATGATTTGGTGCTTAATGCAATAAATATGAAGGCTTACATTGGTTGATTTTTATGTGATGAACCAGCCTTGCATTCCTAGAGTAAATTCTACTTGGTCATTCACTTATAATCCTTTTTATCACAGGTTCAGTTTGCTAGTAATATTTGTTTAGAATTTTTCTGTCTACATTTGTCAGGATATTACTCAAGTTTTCTTTCCTGGTGGTTATCTTTTGTCTGTTTTTGGTATGAGGATAATACTGAACTCATAAAATGAGTTAGAAAATGTCCCAATCTTTTCTAATTTTTAAAAGCACTTGTGAAGAATTGGTATCATTTAAATGTTTGTTAGAATTTACCAGTCACGTCATCTGGGCCTGGCCTTTTGTTTGTGGCTAAATTGTCTTAATTTATTATGAACTGAATTGCTTTATTTGTGTGGGTCTAGTCAGATCTTCTATTTCAATTTGAGTCAACTTCAGTAGTTTGGGTCTTTCCAGGAATTAGTCCATTTTGTTTTAGTATTCTAATTTGTAGGCATATAGTTGTACATAGTGTTTCCTTATAATCCTTTTTATTCTTATAATGTCAGCAGCAATGTTGCTTCTTCAATTATGATTTAGTAATTTGAGTATTCTTTTTTCTTGGTAAGGTTAGTCAAACTTTGTCAATGTTGTGAGTATTTTCAAAGACTTAAATTTTTGATTTGCTGATCTTCTCAATTGTTTTTCTTTTCTTTTATTTGATTTATTTTTGCTCTAATCTCTACTATATCTTCCTTTCTTCCTTTGGATTTAGTTTTCTCATCTTTTTCTAATTTCTCAAAGTGGGGTATTAGGTTATATGTTTGAAATCTCTATTCTTTTTTAATATAGACATAGCTATAAATTTTCTTATAAGAACTGATTCAGCGGCATTCCATATCTTTTGGTACATATTATTTTCATTTTTATTCATTTCAAATTATTTTTAAATGTCTCAGTTGTTTTATTCATTGACCCATTAGTTTTTTAGAATTGTGTTGTTTAGTTACCATATATTATTAACTGCCCAAATTTATCAGTGACTTCATTCTATTGTGATTGGAAAACAGATTTTATATAATTTCAATGTTTTTTAATTTATTAAGATTATGTTTATGGCCTAACATAGGGTCTAATGTTCCATATGTACTTGAGGAGAATTTTTTTTTTGCAGTCCTTAGGTGAAGTATTTTGGATATAATTGTTGGAGGTATAGTGAGTTTATAGTGTATTTTAAGTTCTCTATTTTCTTATTGATCTTCTGTCTAGCTTTTCTATCAATTATTGAAAGTTAGATATTGAAGTCTCCAGTTATCATTGTACAGGGTGAATTTTCATCTTCAAGTCTGTCCATTTTTACTTCATATTTTTAAAGTTCTAGTGTTAGGTATGTATATATTATTGATTTGTATATCTTCTACATGTATTGCTCCCTTTCATCAATATATCATTTTCTTCTCTTTCTTCCTTTACAATTTTTGACTTAAGGTCTATTTTGTCTGATATAATATAAGCACTCTTTTGATTGCTGCTTGCATGCAATTTTTTTCTCATCCTTTCACTCTCAACTTGTTCTGGTCTTTGACTCTAAGTGTGTCTCTTATAAACAACATATAGTTAGACCAGGTATGTTTATCTGCTCTGCCAATCTCAGTATTTTGGGAGAGTGTTTATTTATATTTAATGTAGTTATTGATAAAGTAGAATTTAAATTTGTCATTTTGCTATTTGTTTTCTACATGTCTTAATATTTTGTTCCTCTATTCCTTTATTTCTTACTTCTTTTTGATAAATAGGTATTTTCCAGTGGTGCTAGGAACTGTGCCAAGTTCAAAGAAAACAAGTTTTATCAAGATAGGCATTTCCATTCTTGATAATTATATAATCTAGTGCAGGATTCAGCAAACTATAGCTCATAGACCAAAGTCCGCCTGCTGCCTGTTTATCAAATAAGATTTTATTGGAACACAGCCATAATCATTCATTTATGTATTGTCTATGGCTGCTTTCATGCTACAGTGACAGAGTTGAGTAGTTGTGACAGAAACCATATGGCCCACAAAGTCAAAGACATGTAGTCTCTGGCACTTCACAGGAAAAGTTTCCTACCTCCTGTCTAGTGAATATATTAGTAACTTCCTACTAAAACAGAGTACAAATGTGGACACTGTAGCTTAGAAAGAAAAAAAAAATGGCTTACTTAAAATTCTTGTATTTTAAATACAGATCTGTCCAGAAGTATGCTGGTACATGTTTTAAAATCGGCTCTCCAAAGAAAGTATGTATATTATACATTGTATCTTAATAATAAATTATAAAATATATTTAGACCACTATTTACAAATAATAATAAAAGGGATAACATTATTTTTTAACAGCTTGTTAAAGCTTTGTGAATATATTGGAAACGTCACTGGCTGTCAAGGTCTGGAGTAAAAGCAGTAGGAAGAGGGAATGTGTTTCTTTTTGGAAACATTCTAAAATTAGATTATGGTAATGGTTGCACAGCTTTGTGTATATACTTAAAACATTACTAAACAGCTTTACATGAGCAATTTACTTTATGTCTCTATGATTTTCCTGTTCTGGGCATTTCATATAGCGGAACAAAACAATATGTAGCATTTTGTGAGTGATATTTTTTTAATGTGAATTACGTTTAAACAGTTGTTCTCACGGAATGCTTTCCTTGATTCCATAGGTGAATCCGTAGGTGAATCCATAGGTGAACCAATGGCTACAACTGATGATTGAATATACTTCCAATCTGAATGTTCATTGATATTCCAATTATATTTGGGAGTAAAGAGTTAAACAACAAAGATGGATGTCAGAATGTATGTCACTTGAGTACTGAAAAATACTTTCTCAATATTTTGTGCCATTCACAATGTAATAGCCAGAAACATAGCAAAAGTTTAATTTTGATGTCTAACATTTTCTCCATCACTTTTTAAATTCTTGTTTCTTATTGATGCTTAATATTTTACATATTTATGGGGTACATGTGATATTTTATTACATGCATAGACTATATAATGATCAAGTCAGGATATTTGGGGGCCATCGTCTTGAGTGTTTATTATTCCTATGTATTCAAATGCCTTATTTTACCTACTTTTGAAATATACGATACATTCTTGCTGACTATAGTCATTCTGTTCGGCTATCAAACATTAAGACTCATCCCTTCTATCTAACTGTATGTTTGTACCCATTGACCAACCTCCCTCCATTGCCACCTCCTGCCCACAAACACTTTCCAGTCTCCAGAATCTATCATTTTACCCTCTACCTCCATGAGCTCAACATGTTTAGCTTCCACGTATAAGAACATATGAAATTTGCTTTTCTATGTCTGGATTATTTCACTTAACATAAGGACCTCCAGTTCCATCTTGCTGCAAATGTTCCTGTTCTAGTTTCATGTTGCTGCAAATGACATGATTGTATTCTTTTTATGACTGAATAGTGTTTTATTTTATGTATATACCTCATATTCTGTATCCATTTGTCCACTGATAGACACAGGTTTATTTCATATCTTTGCTATGGTGAACAATCCTGCAATAAATGTGGAAGTACAGTATCATCTTGATATACTGATTTATTTTCCTTTGGATAAACACCAAAGAACATTTATCCCTTTGGATAAATCTCAATGGTGGTAATGCTGCATCACATAGTTATATTTTTTAGTTTTTCTTTAAAATCTCCATACTGTTTTTCATAGTGGCTGTACTAATTTCCATTCCCATCACAGTGTATAAAATTACATCCTCACCAGCATCTGTTCTTTTTTTCTTTTTAGTAATAGTCATTCTAACTGGGATAAGATTATATCTCTCTGTGGGTTTGATTTACATTTCCTTGATGATTAGTGATGTTAAATACCTTTTAAATATACCTATCAGCTATTTGTATGTCTTCTTTTGAGAAATGTCCTTTCATGTCCTTTGCCCACTTTTTAATGGGAGCATTTGGGTTTTTTTACAGTTGAATTCCTTGTATATTCTGGATATTAATCCCGTGTCAAATAAACAGTTTGAAAATGCTTTCTCCCATTCAACAGGTTGCCTCTTCACTCTGTTGTTTCTTTTGCTGTGATGAAAATGTTTAGCTAAATATTTATCCCATTTGTCTATTTATGGTTTTGTTGTCTGTGCTTCTGAGGTCTTAGTCATAACATCTTTGCCTTGACCAATATCCTAAAGTGTTTTCTCTAGGTTTTCTTCTAATAGTTTATAGTTTAGGGTCTCAATGTTTAAGTTTTTAATCCTTCTTGAGTCCATTCTTGTATGTAGTGAGATATACAAGTCCAGTTTTATTTTACTGGATATCCAATTTTCCCAGCATGACTGATTGAAGAGGGTATCCTTTCCCTATGCATATTCTTGGCAACTTTGTTGAAAATAAACTGGCTATAAGTATGTGGATTTATTTCTGGATTGTCTATTTTATTCCATTGGTCTTATTTTTAACCAATGCCATGTTATTTTTGTTACTATCACCTTTAATACATTTTAAAACCAGGTAGTGTGATTCCTCCAGCTATGTTTCTTTTTGTGCGGAATTGCTTTGACTAGTCAGGCTTTTTGTTGTTGTTTCATATGCATTTTAAGATTATTTTTCTAATTCTGTGAACAAATGATATAGGTATTTTGATAGGAATTGAATTGAATCTGTAGATGGCTCTGCATTATGATCATTTCAATGATATTAGTTTTTTTGATCCACAAACATGAGATGTCTTTCCATTTATTCATGTCCTCTTCAACTTCTTTCATTAGTGTTTTGTAGTCTTCCTTGTAGAGATCTTTCAACTCCCTGGTTAAATTTATGCCTAGAACTTTTTATTTTTGAAGCTATTGTAAATGATATTTCCTTCTTGATTTCTTTCTCAGCTAGTTCATTATTGATGCATGGAAATGCTATTGATTTTTATATATTGATTTCGTATCCTGCAACCTTGCTGAATTTGTTTGTCAGACCTAAGCTTATTTGGTGGAGTCTTTAGATTTTCTAGACATCAGATTATATCATCTGCAAAGAGGGACAATTTTATTTCCTATTTTCAAATTTGGATGCCTTTTATTTCTTTCTCCTGTCTGATTTCCCTGGCTAGGACTTCCAGCACTATGCTGAATAAGAGTGGTGATTGTTAGGTATACTTGTCTTATTCCAGTTCTTAAGGAAAAAGACTTTTAGCTTTTCCTCATTTAGTATGTTAGCTGTGGATTTGTCATAAATGGCCTTCATTATGTTGAGATATGTTCATTTTATGCTTAGTTTGTTTAGTTTTTATCATGAAGTGATGTTGAACTTTATTAAGTGCATTTTCTGCATCTATTGAGATAAACATGGTTTTTGTCCTTTGTTCTGTCATGTTTATTGATTTGTGTATGTTGAACAATCCTCACATCCCTGGAATAAATTCCCTTAATCATGGTGCATTGTTTTTTGATGGATTGTTGGATTCGTTTTGCTAGCATTTTGTTGAGAATGTGTACATCTATGCTCACCAGAATTATTGGCCTATAGTTTCCTTCTTATGTTGCATCCTTGTCTGGTTTGGGTATTAAGGTGATTCTGGCCTTATAAAATGAATTAGGAAGAATTACATCAACTTTCTGGAATATTTTGAGAAGATTGGTTTTAATTCTTCCTTGAACATTTGGTAGAATTTGGCAGCGAAGGCATCCAGTCTTGGGTTTTTCTTTCTTGGAAAGATGTTTTATTACTGATTGAATACATTATTCATTACTGATTTGTTCAGATTTTCTGTTTCTTCTGATCCAGTCTTGGTAGGTTGCATGTGTCCAGGAATTTATCCATTTTCTATAGGTTTTCCCATTTGTTAGTGTATAGTTGCTCATAATAGTTTCTGAATTTTTTTTTTTTTGCATTTTTGTGATAGCAGTTGTAATGTCTCCTTTATTCTTTCTGATTTGGTTTATTTGAATCTTCTCTATTTTTCTCTTGGTTAACATAGCAAGTGGTTTATTGATTTTTTTTTCCTTTTAAGAAAAACCCATCTTTTCATTTTATTGATCCTTTGTATTATTTTTCTACATTTCATTTATTTTAGTTCTGCTCTGATCTATATTTTTTCCTCCTAATTTTTAATTCAGTTGTTCTTGCTTTTCTAGAGTTGCATTATTAAGTTGCTTATTTGGAATATTTCTACTTTTTGATATAGCATTTATTTGGTATAAACTTTCCTATTTGCACTGATTTTGCATAACCCATAAGTTTTGGTATACTGTGTTTCCATTTTTGTTTCAAATTTTTTTAAATTTTTTCCTTAATTTATTTCTTGACCCAATAGTCATTCTGGAACATGTTATTTAAATTCCATGGATTTATACAGTTTCTAAAGTTCCTCTTATTATTGTTTTCTAATTTTATTCTATTGTGGTCTGAGAAGATACTTGATAAAATTTCATTTTTTAAAAAATTTACTGACCGGGCTCAGTGGCTCAGCCTGTAATCCCAGCACTTTGGGAGGCCGAGGTGAATGGATTGCCTGAGCCTGTGGGTTTGAGATCCACCTGGGCAACCTGGTGAGACTTCATCTCTACAATAAATCAGAAATTAGTCAGACATGGTAGCACAAGCCTGTAGTTCCAGCTACTTGGAAGTATGAGGCAGAAGGATCACTGGAGCCCAGCAGGTCAAGGCTGCAATGGCCAGGAGCGTACCACTGCACTCCACTCTGGGCGACAGAATGAGACTCCAACTCAAAAAAAAAAAAATTTGTTGAGACTTGTTTTGTGTCTTCATATATGGTCTATCCTGGAGAATGTTCCATGTGCTAATGAGAAAATTGTGTATCCTGTAGCTGTTGGGTAAAATATCTGTTAGATATATTTGATCTAATGTGCAGTTCAAATCAAATTTTTCTTTATTAATTTTCTGTCTAGATGAAATGTCAAATGCTGAGGGTGAGTTGTTAAAGTCACCAACCATTATTATATTGAAGTCTATCCCTGCCTTTAGATCTAATAATACTTGTTTTATGTGTGAATGCTTCAGTGTTGGGTGCATATGTGTTTAGAACTGTTATATCTTCCTGTGAAATTAGTCCCTTTATTATTATAGAATGACCTTTTGTCTCTTTTTACTGTTTTTGACTTAAAGTCTGTTTTATCTATTTATTCCTGCTTGCTTTTGGTTTTTATTTACATGAAATATATTTTTCCATTCCTTTGTTTTCAGTTTATATGTGTCTTTACAGATAAGATGAGTTTCTTATAGGCAGAATATAGTTGGGTCATTTTTTAAAAAATCACTTCTACTTGATCTAGTTTATTTGTTGAAGCTTTCAAATATATTTTGTATTTCATTTAATACATTCTTCAGTTCTAGAATTTCTGTTTGGTTCTTTTCTATGATAGCTCTTTGACAAATTTCTCATTCAGATCTTGAACTGTTTTTCTGATTTCTTTTATCATTTTTCATGATTCTTTTGCATCAATATTTTTTTCTTTTTCCAGGATTTTGTAAATTTTTTATTAAAATCTGTTAGATCCAAACCAAGAGACCTTTTGTAGGACAGAGCAGCAGCAGGAACAAAAGACTGTGGGTGGAAATACCAGCATTTAGTAAGTACTTGATGGACACTTCTTGCCCATCAAGCAGAATGGCTGTGGCAGCTTCAGTTCTGTTAGTTAGAACATAGGTAGCCTGAAGATTATGGACTGGAGGTGCACACCTAATATGTTGCCTGAGGGGCAAAGGTGCTGGTATTACCTGCAAAGTGAGAGGGGTGGTAAAAGACTGTGTTAAGTGACTGACCAGAATGTCCTTCAAAAGAGGCCATGTTCCAGTATACCAGTATAGGGAATGTCTTGGCCCAGACTCCAATAGAATCAACAGAGACTACTTTGGTTGGCTAGGGAATTCCTCACTATCTGGCAAGAAACAATCTGTCCAATCTGGGGGAAATGGCCCATTCAAGTGTCCTCTCGCCTGACTCAAGATCTTGGACTCAAGTCCTAAATAACATTTGCCATTGATCTTTTATCAACTCCAGTAAAAATGTATCTGGTTGGGCATTTTTTACAACGATGGTCAATAGACCTTCCTCTGCAGAGGTCCTCAGTTTTTGATAACGTGCCTGACCTGTATTTGTTTCAAATGAGTTAAGGTTTCTGATGGCTTGAGGCAAAATCTTCGCCTGCCCATGCAAGTGATTGGATTGTGAAAGCACTCACAATTGTGCTTTCAAAATTCCATTTTCCCCTTTAGTCAGTCCTGCTGCTTCAGGATTATATAGTAAGACTCTATATCCTTTTTACATGCCTAATCTTGGATGTCATGCCCAGTGAAACGTGTGCTTCAGTCACCATTAAAGCATGAAGTTATCCATAGAAGACAATGAGTTGTTTCAGGCCATTGATGGTGGCTGGTTTTTTTGCCCTTTCACAAAGGAAGACCTGCCACAATCCCAAGTCATTATCTACAACTTAGGACATACCTTTGTCCCAAGCTTACTGGTGAGGGTCCAAGGAAGTCTATCTGCCAGTTTCTTACAGGAGTGGCTATCATGTGTATATGTCCGTGTGTATGTGGGATGCAGGTGGGTCGGGGAGAAGGGGAAGCAAGCAGGAGCAAACTGAGTAGTTTGTTACTGCTGCCACTAAATCTGCATAGCCGAGGGAAACTCTTGCTCCCTTTGCTATCTGTCAGTTCCTTCGTGCACTGTGATGCTCATTCTGCTAACACACCCAATCAGCTAGCTTAGAGGACTGTGAGGGAGCCAGTGTTCTCAAGGGGAGTTAATCTGACCAGTGTGCTGAAACATGATACATAATTTGGCTTGAAATAGGTTCTTCTAGCCTTTCCCAAATGTCTTGCGATGTGGCAGCTCCCCAAGGGGGTTTTTTAAGCACATGTCAGTCAACGTGGGCCCATTGGGCAAGTCAGGTTGTAAGATGCTTACATACTACCCAACTCTCTTTACCCATGGCTCGTGGGTGCAAGCCAACCATGCAGCTCAGAGTTTTGTCCATGAATGATTTTGCTGCATTCCCATTTCAAATCATAGAGTATCTGTCTACTGTTGTACAGTTCCTGCCCATCCATACACAGGGGTTAACTCAGCACAACCCATCTTTTGATGCCTCTATGTACCACTGTTGGAGACATTGCCTGTTGGGGGGCTTCACCACAGGGGCAGCACTGGCCTCATCATGTATTGGCCCTAGGATAGCGCGTGGCCCATATCCTAAGGAACTGGTGGAGAGGACCCCATGTTGTTTCAGGTATGCATGCCGCTTTTGTAAAGTGGAGGACTGAGCAATAGCTGGGGCAAGTTCGGCAAACAGCCCTTCTATCCAGTGCTTGACATGGAGACCTGATCTCACTATTACCAGCAAAGCAACAATTATGGGCTCAACTTGCTGCAAGGCCTTGTATATTCCCCAGGACCTGCTGTTTGTTTGAGGAATAGTAGGTTACAGTACCCATATAGGACAGCTGTGACCAGGATCCTAGGGACAATGTTTTTTCATGCTGGACTTGCCAGGAGGTCCAACCAGTCCCCTCAGGGCTTATGGTCAGATCTATAGACATTGGTATCTGGGAAGTGGTAAAGCTAAAGCTTATACCTGAACCACTAATATTTTAGCATCACAAATGCTGCCTCTGGTTCTTCATTCCAGCACCAACTAGATCCTTACTTTCCTAGTAGAGCAGGGTTTCCCTAGGCCACATCGAGTAAAGAGGAATTGTCTTGGGCTGCACATAAATTATATAATATAGTTAGTGTATATACATAATAAGACTTAGTTTTTAAATTTTTTATTATAAAATTTAGAAAAATGAGAGCAATATATAACAAGTGGGAAATTTAACCTCGTTTTTGTAAAACTAATCTATCATTGTCTGGTTCGATGGAAGTGGTCATGATTCTTAGTGAGTTTCCAAGGTGCTCATCAGATATGTTTGTTCGAATTTTGTTCCTTGTGTGCTTCATCATTGAAAACAGCTGCTCACAAATGTATGTCCTGCCAAAAAGCGATGTCATGAATAAGGCGTGCTTGTGAACTTCAAAAATAGAACTACACATGGGTCATGAAGAAAATAAATGCTAAAAAACATGTGATGTTAAAAGATTTTGGGAGGCTGCATGACTAGCTGTCCTGGGCTACATGTGGCCTGCAGGCTGCAGGTTGGACATGCCTGTAGCAGAGGGAACACAAACATTGAGCTAAATGTGGAATAAAAACCCACCAGTATGCCAAAAGGCCTAGGAAATTTTGTAACCATTTAACTCTTCTAGGTGTGAAAAGCTGATGTATCTTGTCAATAACTGCATCTGAGATAAGGTATGTCTTACTGACCAAGTGATCCCTGGGAAATTTACAACTGGTCCTGAGCCTTATATATTTTGTGGGTTGACAACCCATCCTAATTGGAGAAGAGGGCACAAGGCCTCAAGGTGTTGGTGCAGCAATGACAAGTCTTCAGAGGTTGGCAAAATATCATTAATGTAATGAAACTGATGCAAAGTGGTGGTGAACATAAGGTTTCATCTCTAGTGATTGTTTCATGACAAATAATGTGGCTATGTAGATAACCTGGGGCAACACTTGGAATGTCCATTGCTGGCCATCCCATATAGAAGCAAATTGGTTCCATGAGTCAGGATACAAAGTGACGCCAAAGAAGGCATTAGCCAAATCTCATACAGCATGGTAAATGCCCATGTTTTGTATTATTTGCTCTATCACTTGAGTTATATTGGGCACAGCAGCATGTATCTCAGGAACCACCTTATTTAGATCTCAGTAGTCTACTGCCATGTACAGAGGTGCCATCTAGTTTTCTTACTGGCCATACAGTCCCAACCTCTGGGGCCACGGACCAGTACTGCTCTGGGGCCTGTTAGAAACCAGGCCGCACAGCAGGAGGTGAGCAGCAGGCGAACAAGTGAGGCTTCATCTGTATTTACAGCTACTTCCCACCACTGGCATTACCGCCTGAGCTCCATCTTATGTCACATCAAGTGTGCCATTAGATTCTCATAGGAGTGTGAACTGTATTGTGAACTGCACATGTGAGGGATCTAGGCTGCACTCCGTATGAAAATTTAACGCCTGATATTGTCCCTACCACCATCATTCCATCCATCCCTCCCCCCATCCATGGAAAAATTGCCTTCCGTGAAACCAGTCCCTGATGCCAAAAAGGTTGGGGACTACTGCCATACAGGACTGTTGAAAGGACTCTGAGCAGGCCAGATTATATTAGCTTTGGCCAGTTCCTATATGATGCTTGTCTTTTCTTTTATCCCACCGGAAGACAGTTTTGTTTCATGTGAGTAAATCGAGGAAAGGGGAGGAAGAGGGAGGAAGGAATACCAGTTTCTATTTTGCTTTTCCTCTTAAAATAGCCTTTACAGTCAGAACCTGTAAGCAAAATTCCCTCACAGATGTTTGTAACATGCATTCTAACAGGACATTTGTACCCAAGATGTTTTCTGGAATAAGTAGGATAAAGACAAAATAGTAATTGGGGATACTCCACCCAATTCCAAGAAGGAGAGAAGTTTGTTTCACTTAGGATTGTTCATTCCCTGTAATCATCTGTAACCACCCACTTCCCAGGGTGTCTCTCTGGATTTCTATGAATTAAAATGAATTTTTCACCTGTGTCCACTAAAGCTAAGGTTCTCTGCTTGTTTTTCTGTCTGTTTTACTCCAAAAGATTGTGAGCTCCACCTGGGGCCTCTAGTCACCCCCTATTGATAGTACATGGAGGTAACTTAGTCTTCATATAGGGGAGGATTTTACCTTTGAAACATAGAGATTGGGGTTCTTTTTACATGGAGTTTCTTCTACTCTTTCTCCCTCTTCTTGTGGGGCACTTAGAAGGGATCTGAACGGTTGATCGGGAGTCAGGTCTTTCCAAAGGCCCACTGGTTCAATACAGCGTTAGGTTGCCACATTCGTTTCCTGGAAATCCTAGCTGGGTCTTTTTGGTCTCCCTTTTTCAGTCTTGTAGATTGTGTTTTCTCCCTTTTTCCCTTTTCCTTTGGCAACCAGTTGGACCTTATCTCTTTCCTTTTTAGTTCCTCCAAGATCAGAAATTATTTTCCCTACTTCATACACATCTTGTCTCACAAGGGGACCCAAGAGGGATCTGACGGGAGCTATGGCACTCCCGGCGGCACTTTAACTCATACTCTCCGTTTCACTCCCTGCGAGGGAGAGCCATCACCGCCAATGCCCCACAGACCATCCACGTGGCTAAACTTACTCATGCCAGCAGTTTATTCCATGTCCAATAACCCTGCCAAGGGCTGCATGTGTTAGGCTTTTGCCTTCTGCTGCATGAGCAAGTCTTGCTCTCAAAAAGGGAGGATAATTATCCTCCTCCTCTGAGTTAACCTCTGTGTGGACATCTGAATCACTAGTTGGTTCCCAAGAATTCCAGGTATTTGCATCCTAGTCTGGTGTTTCAAGGACACCTTTGGCAGCTTTCTCCCTTTCAGTCCTACAAAGCTGCAAGCTGTTTTCCAACTGCATCTGCTGCATTTCAAGCTTAACTGCCAAACCAGATGCTATTCCCAGTGTATATTTTTGTTGACTTTGTCAAAGATTAGTTGGCTGTAAAAGAACGACATTTTGTAATTGTTGGGTAGAATATTCTATAAATGTCTGTGAGTCCATTTGGTCTCTAGTCCAATTTAAGACTAATGTTTCCTTGTAAATTTTTTTTGTATCGATGTATAGCACTGTGAATGGGGTGTTGAAGCCCCCCACTATTATTGTATTGCTATCTTTTTCTTTAGTTCTATAATATTTGTTTTGTGAATTCGGGTGCTCTGATGTTGGATGCACATGTATTTAGGATTGTTATATCCTCTTGCTGACTGCTTTTGTCTTTTATTACTTTTTCTAAAAGTTTATTTTATCTGATATTCCAAGTGTAGCTACTCCTGCCCAATTCTGGCTTCTGTTTGCTTGGAAGTTTTGTTTTTTTCACTGAAAAATATGGAACGCTTTGCGAATTTGCTTGGAATATTTTTTCCATTCCTTTACTTTGTCTAATGTGTCTTTAGGTAAGATGAGTTTCTTGTACGTAGCATAAAGTTGGATCATTTTTTAAAATCTATTCTGACAATCTGTATCTTTTAAGTGGAGCATTCAATCCAATTACATTCAAGGTTAATATTGATATGTGAGATGTTCTCACTCATAAGCAGACCTTAAACAATTATAATACTATAAGAAAACATTCTACAGTAATGGGAAACTGTCAGGGGAGGGGGGATGGGATTGGCAGTTGAGGGAAACTGCTAGGGGAGGGAGGGGCTTACCTCATCAACAAGGGTACCTGCATAATCAATGTTTGTATACCTAACCCTGAATTGTACCCCACATCTTTAAAATGAAAAATATTGATATGTGAGACCTTGTTGCTGTCATATTGTTGACAGTTTTCAACTTGCCTTACAAACTCTTTCTTTCTCTCTCTTTTTTTTTTTTTTTTTTTGGTCTTTGTGGATTGATGAGATCCTATTGTGTTGCCATTTGATTCCTTTCTCTTTCTCCTTTGTGTTTTATAAAAACTGTTTTATATTTGTTTTTGTCTTTTTTTAACCCTAACTCTCCTTCCCTCTCCCCCCTTATTGATATCCCCGGTGTCTATTATTTCCATCTTTGTGACTATTTAGCTTCTACACATGAGTGAGAGCTCGTGGTGTTTGCTTTTCTGTTCCTGCAAAGGATATTATGTCATCTTTTTTTTATGGCTGTGTGGTATTCCATGGTGTATACACACCACATTTTCATTATCCATGATTGCCTGATGGGCATTTAGGTTGATTTTACATCTTTGTGATTGTGAATTGTGCTGTGATGAACATGCAGGACCAGGTGTCTTTTTTTTTTTTTTATAACGACCTCTATTCCTTAGGTTAGATATCTAGAAGTAATTCCTTTGCTGGATCAAATGGTAGAACTACTTTTAGTTCTCTGTGGAATCCTCATACAGAGTTCCATATAGGTTTTACTAATTTACACTTGCACCAACAGTGTACGTATAAGCATTCTCTTTTCTTTGCATCAGTGCCAGCATCTTTTTTTATTATTATTTCTTTAATGATGACCACTCTGAGTGGTGTAAAGTGGAATCTCGTTGTGGTTTTAATTTTCATTTCCCCGATGATGGATGATGTTGAGCCATTTGTATGTCTTCTTTGGAGGGATATCTGTTATGTCATTTGACACTTTTCAATGGGGTTATTTGCTTTTTTTCTTGATGATTTGTTTAAGTTCTTTATAGATTCTGGATATTAGTCCTTTGTCAGATGTACAGTTTGTAAATATCTTCTCCCATTCTGTAGGTTGCCCATTTGCTCTGTTGATTATTTCTTTTGCTGTATATAAGCTTTTTAGTTTACACTAAGTCCCACTTATTTAATTTTATTTTAGTTGCATTTGCTTTCAGGGTTTCAACCATAAATTCTTTGCCTAGGCCAATGTCCATAAGAGTTTTTCCTTAACTTTCTTCTGGGTTTTTATGGTTTCAGGTCTGACACTTAAGTCTTTAACCCATCTTGAGTTAATTTTTGTATATGGGGAGAGATAGGGATCAAGTTTAGTTTTTCTGCATGTAGCTATCCAATTTTCCCAGCACCATCTATTGAATAGGGTGCCTACTTCACAGTGTATGTTTTTGTCTGCTTTGTCAGAGATCAATTGTTGTAGGTATTTGGTTTTATTTCTAGATTCTCTATTCTGTTCCATTGGTCCATGTGTCTGCACTTGTACCAGTACTATGCTGTTTTGATTACTACAGCTTTGTAGTATAATTTGAAGTCAGGTAATGTGATACTTCCAGCTTTGTTCTTTTTGCTTAGAATTGCTTTGGCTGTTCTGGCTTTTTTTTATTATTATTATTACATATGAATTTTAGAATTGTTTTTTCTAATTCTGTGAAAAATTACCTTGGTAGTTTGATATGGATTGCATTAAATCTGTAGATTACTAATATGGTCATTTTAATAATGTTGATTCTTCCCATTCATGAGTATGAAATGTTTCTCCACTTGTTTGTGTACTCTACTTTCATCAGAGTTTTGCAGTTCTTCTTGTAGAGATCTTTCACTACCTTTGTTAAATATATTCCTAGGTATTTTAGCTTTGGGGCTGCTATTGTAAATGGAATTGAGTTATTGATTTGAGTCTCAGCTTGGTTGCTATTTGTATTTAGTAGTGCTACTGATGCGTGTGTGTTTATTTTGTATCCTGAAGCTTTACTGAATTCATTTATCAAATCCAGGAGTCTTTTGGAGGAATTTTTAGGGCTCTTTAGGTATAAGATCATATTGTCAGCATGCAGAAATAGTTTGATTTCTTCTTTTCCAATTTGGATGCACTTTATTTCTTTATCTTGCCTGATTGTTCTGGCTAGGACTTCTAGTACTGTGTTGAAGCATAATGGTGAAAGTAAGCATCCTTGCCTGGTTCCATTTCTGAGGGGGAATGTGTTCAACTTTTCTTCATTCACAATGACATTGGCTCTGGATTTGTCATACATAGCTTTTATTATTTTGAGGAATGTTCACTCTACGCCTATTTTGCCCAGAATTTTTATCATAAAGGGATGCTGGATTTTATCAAATGCTTTTTCTGCATCTATTGAAATGGTCATATGATTTTTGTTTTTAATTAAGTTTATGTAGTGGATCACGCTTATTGACTTGCATATATTGACTGCCCTTGTATCCCTGGGATAAAACCCACTTGGTCATGATGTATTGTTTATATTATGTGCTAGTGAATTCAGTTTGTTAATATTTATTTGAGGATTCTTGCATCTTTGTTCATAAGGGATATTGGTCTGTAGTTTCCTTTTTTGTTGTGTCTTTTTCTACCTTTGGTATCAGAGTGATACTGGCTTTGTAGAATGCATTAGGGAGGATTCATGCCTCTTAAATCTTATGGAACAGTTTCAGTAAAATTGGTACCAGTACTTCTTTGAAGATCTGGTAAAATTTACCTGTTAGTTCATTAGATCCTGAGCTTTTTCTTGTTGGGAGACTTCTAATTACTGTTCCAATTTCACTACTCATTATTGGCCTGTAAAAGGTTTCTATTCCTTCCTGATTCAAGGTTGGAAGCTTGTATGTTTCCAATAATTTATCCATTTCCTCTCAATTGTCTAGTTTGTTTGCATAGAGTTTTTCAAATAGTCTTGGATGATCTATTGGATTTCTGTCATATCAGTTGTAATGTCTACTTGTTCATTTTTTTATTGATCTAATTTGAGTCTTCTCTGTTTCTTAATTAATCTAACTAGTGGTCTATCAAATTTATTTTTTTCAAATAACCAACTTTTTGTTTTATTGATCCTTTGTATTTTTTATTTCAATTTAACTTAATTCTACTCTGAACTTTGTTATTTCTTTTCTTCTGCTAGCTTTGGGTTTGATTTGTTCACGTGTTCGTGTTTTTCTAGTTCCTGGAGGTGTGATGTTAGATTGCCAACATGTGATCTTTCAATCTTATTAATGTAGGCCTTAAGCACTATAAATTTTCCTCTAAGCACAACTTTGGCTGTGTCCCAGTGGTTTCAATAACTTGCTTCATTGTTGTCATTCATTTCAAGGAATTTTTAAATGTTCATCTTGATTTCCAATTGTTGACCCAAGGATTATTCAGAAGGAAATTGTTTAACTTCCATGTTTTTGTTTGGTTTCACAAATTCTTCTTGGAGTCCATTTCTAGTTTTATTCCACAGTGGTCTGAGAAAGTGCTTGATATGATTCTGATGTTTTTGAACTTATTGAGACTTGATTTGTGGCCTGTCATATGTTCTGTGTTGGAGAATGTCCCATGTACTGATGAGAAAAATGTATATTCTGTAATTTTGAGATTGAATGGTTTGTAGATGTCCATTAGTTCCATTTCCTCGAGAGTCCTGTTTAATGCCCACGTTTCTTTGTTGCCTTTTGCCTTGATGATCTATCTATTGCTCTCAGCGTAGTATTGAAGTTTCCCACTGTTATTATATTGTTATATCTTTTTTTTAGGTCCAGTAGAATTTTTTTTCTAAAGCCAAGATCTCTGGTGCTAGGCACATACACTGTGTATTTAAGATTGATATGTCCTTTCAATGGATTGATACCTTAATCATTATATAATAGCCATTTTTGTCTTTTTTTTAACTGTCATTAATTTAAAGTCTAATTTATCTGATATGAGAATGACTTTTCCAGTTCATTTTTGTTTTCCATTTGTGTGGAATATTCGCCGCCCCCCTTACCTTGAGTCTACAGAAGTCTTTGTGAGTTAAGTAGGTCTCTTGAAGGCAACAGATTTGGGCTGTGTTTTTTTAATTCATTCTGCCAGTCTGTATCTTTTTAGTGGGGCATTGAGATCATTTTTGTTCAAAGTTAATAATAATATGTAAGGTGCTATTGAGAGAAGAGCTAGGCAGACAGACAGGGCAGGTCCCCGGTAGCAAAGTAATAAACTTAATGCAGGCCTCTCAGACTGAAACACTTCTGTCTTCCCTACAAGTCCCTCAGGCTAGAGCAAAAACACTCACTGCCAGGATTGGAAAACCAACCAATCCACACACTGCTAAGTGCCAACCAATCAATTCATTAGTAGCCCCCTATCTCCAGCTGATTGGTTCTTAGTACTGACCAATCAGCACAGCTAGTGTCAATCAGTCAGTTCACAGCTAGTGCTAGCCAGTCAGCTCAGTCTTAGGGCCATATAAGCACCAGGTATCAACCCAGATGAGCATCCTTCTCAGGTCCCCTCCCACTGTGGGAGCTTTTCTGTCTTCTCAATAGTTCCTGCTTTCTCACCTTCTGGTTGGTCATGTCATGTCCCTCATTCCTTCTGGGCACAAGACAAGAACCTAGACCTGAAGAGCTGTTGAAGATCCTTGGAACTGAAGAGCCACATACCCCAGAGGATAGTTTGCCAGCCAATGGAGCTGAATGAACTGGGAAAGCTCCTGGTAGAGAGCTGAGACATTTCTTGGAGGCTGGCTTGCCAGCCCACCAAACCAGCAATACTCTTGGGGCTTGGCTTGCCAGCCCAGTAGAGCCAACACTTTTGAGACTTGGCTGCCAGTCCAGTAGAGCCAACACTCTCAGGCTTTGGCTTGCCAGCTCATTGTGCTGACACTCTTTGGAGCTTGGCTTGCTGACCTATTGAGCTGACACTCTTGCAGCCCAATTGACCAGAGAAACATCCATATCACTATTCTATACATCAGACTAGTTGCTATCTGGTTGATTTATTTATTTTCTCTACTGTGTTGGTGTTCCATAAGGCCTGTGAACTTTATGATTGACAGTGTTTTTCTACTGGTGTATTTTGATCCTTTGTTTCAGTATTTAGGACTCCTTTGAGTATTTCTTGTAGAGCTAGTCTAGTGGTGACAAATTAACTCAGCATTTGTTTGTCTGAGAAGGACTTCATTTTTCCTTCATTTATGAAACTTAGTTTTGAGGGATTTAAAATCCTTGGCTAGCAGTTATTCTGCTTGAGGAGATTGAAGATGGGGCCCCAATCCCTTCTGACTTATAGGGTTTCTTTTGAGAAGTCTGCTGTTTGTCTTATAGAATTATGTTTGTAAGTAATTTGATGCTTTTGTTTCACTTCTCTTAAAAGTATTTCCTTAACATTAACTTTGCATAGCCAGTAGATTATATGCCTTGGGAATGACCTTTCTGCAGTGAATTCTCTGAGGGTTCTTTGGGCTTCTTGTATGTGGTTGTTTACATCTCTGGCAAGGCCAGGGAAGTTTTCATCCATTATTCCCTCAAATAGGTTTCTAAACCTGTTAATTTGTCTTCTTTCTCAGGAATACCTTATGATTCCTAGGTTTGGATGTTTTACATAATTCCATATTTCTTGGAAACTTTGTTCCATTCTCTTGATTTTTTTTTTCCTTTGGTATTGTCCAATTGGGTTAATCAAATGCTTTGTCTTCAAGTTCTGAGATCCTTTGTTCTAGTCTACTGTTAAAATTTTTCAGTGCATTTTATATATCCCTAAGTGTTTCTTTCATTTCCAGAATTTCAACTTTTTTTTTTTAAGGTGTCTCTTTTTGGAGAATTTTTCATCCATGTTCTAGTTTTTCAAATTTCTTTATGTTGGTTTTTAATTTTTTCCTGAAGCTCTTTGATCAATTTTACAATCAACCTTTTGAATTCTATGTTTGGAATTTCAAAAATTTCATTTTGGTTAGTGTTTGCTACTGAAGAGTTGGTGTGGTCTTTTGGGGGTGTTGGAAAACTCTGTTTTTTCATATTGCCAGAATTATTTTTCTGCTTTCTTTTCATTTGGGCAACTTCTTATCTGAGGTTGGCAGGGGCTGATGCAAGCACAGCTGGATTCCCTTGGTTATGCATAGCCTTGGTATGGTGAGTTTCTCAATTGCCAGATGTGGCAGCTCTGTGCACTGGCTCATGGTGTCCCAAGTGACCAAAGTGGCTTGGAAAATGTTATTAGCTGGTGTTTGGGATCTGGCCTTCCCCAAAACTAAGGTATTATATCTGTTATGGTGGGCTATACCATTGACCTCCCGCCAGGAGGTGGTGCTGTGGCCTTCCCCAAAGCTCAGGTATTGTATTTGATATGGTGGGCTATACCATTGACCTCCTGCCAGGAGGTGGTGCTTGTAGGAGAAAGCCAGCTGCAATGATGGCTATAGGGTTTCTCCTTGGCAAATGTTACTGCAAGGAAGAGTCCATCCAGCCTAGGCTAAGGGTGAGGCTCTGGGAATTTCCCAAGTTTCTGCCTGTTTTTAGCCTTCTGGAGTATTTCAGGGGAAAGGGATAAAGCACCTCACAAGTGTGCACTCTTAGATACCCCAGTGGGGATTAGGAGGGAGTCTTGAGCCACTGGGGTAATGCTGTTGTGCAGAGCAGGCCCAGAAGAGTTCACAAGGGAGATGTGAGGTTGCAATGGCAATGGGTGCCCCCAGATCCCACCTTGGCCTTAGGCAATCTGCGGTCTGAATGTCAAGGTCAACCAGCCACAGGGCCTCAGGTGTCTCTGGGCCAACTGCCCAACCAGGAACTGTCTGCAGTCTCAGAGTTTGCCTTTGGAGCTCATTCCCTCCCAGTCAGCTGGAAAGTGGCCACTCCACCCAGCGAGGGCTGAATTCCTGGGAAATGGCACCTGGCACTGTTCAAGGCTTTTCTTCTGCATGACTCCATGGCAGAGCTTGGTTATGGGTAAGGCAGTTTCCTGTGAGGGACTGGGGTCCTACAAGGCTCAGGTCGCCCTAGTTCATGACCAGAGTTCCTGAATTTCTCTTACTTATCTTCCCCACTGTATTTAAGACTGTAGTGGATTCTGATTATGCGGGCAAGAGTCCAGCCAGTTCCAGCCCAGGTCATGGGTCTTCTTCTTCTTTGCTCTAAGTGATTATTATCTCTCCTCTGGAGACTCATGGAACATGCTGCTGGATACATTTCCTTTGGGCACTGAGGAAACTCTCTCTACCTTGGTTCATTCTGCAGGAGAAACTCACTCTAGTCACCTCATGTTGACCATCTTCTACACTTGTTTTAATATTGCATGTACCACCATGCCTCTATATTCCTGTGTGCATTGTTAAGGTGAATATTGATCTTTTATTTTTGTGTTTAAGACCCCCTCAAGCATGTCCTGTGAGGCAGTCTAGTGGTGACAAATTCCTTTAGCATTTTCTTGTCTGAGAAAGCCTTTCTTTCTCCATCATTTATGAAGCTTATTCTGGAAGGATATTAAATTCTTGCCTGCAGTTTTTGGGGGGCGGTTTTCGTTCAACACTTTGAAAATGCCATCCCATTCTTTTCTGGCTTGTAATATTTCTGCTACAAAGTCTGGTGCCAATCTGATGGGGTTTCCTGTACAGGTGAGTAGATGCTTTTCCTAATTTTAAAAACTATTTCTTTCACTTTTTCTTCACACATTCTGAATATAATATGCCATCGTGAGGTCCTTTTTGCAATGCATTTGCCTAGGGAATACTAGGCCTCTTGTATCTAGATGTCTGGCTCTTTTGCTATACTTGGGAAGTTTTCTTTGATTATATTCTTAAATATGTTTTCTAAACTTTATCTCTGTTCCCACACAGAAGTACCAAATAAATCATAAGCCCAGTTGTTTATGTAGTCCCAGGTGTCTCAAAGCCTTTGTTCATTCTTTTCTTGGTTTTGTCTGACTGAATTATTTCAGAAGACCTGTCTTCAAGTTCCAGGATTCTCCTGCTTGGTTCACTCTGTTATTAAAATTTTCTAATGTATTTTGCATTCACATCAATGAATTATTTAATTCCAAAATTTCTGTTTTTGTAAAAACTATATATCAATCTCCTTGACAAAGTTCTTATTCATATTCCAAATTTATTTTCTGTTTTTTTATATTACTTTTCAGATTTCTCTTGTACCTCATTGAATTCCTTTGAAAATCAATATTTTGAATTCTTTTTCTGGCATTGAAAAATTCTTTTTGATTGGGTTTTATTACTGAACAATTGTGGTCCTTCCATTATGTCATATTTCCTGATTTTTCATATTTCATGTATCCTTCCATTGGTTATCTGTGCATCTGCCATAGCAACACTTGTTCAAATTTTTTGAAATTACTTTTGTAGGAGAGAATTTTTTCCTGAATATGCGTGTATGTTGTTGGTTAAGTAGGATACTTTGGCTTTAATTTGGGGTGCCTGCAATAGTGTGATATATGACTTCTTTGGCAGCACACAGAATCAGTTGTATCTGTGGTTTCTCGGTGGCTTAGGGTACAGTTGTTGAGGTTGTAGTGAACTTTTGAGGAGACTTGGACACCAACTGAGCCAGTCTTCAGGCCCCAGTGGTGGCAGCAGTGGAATGAATGTTCCTGATTTTAGTCCACAGAGCAGCTTGTACTGGCCGTGGTGTTTGTCGGTCCTGTAAGGCTGATTCTTGGGCCTCCAAGTGGTTTACTTAGAAGCTAGTAGTGGGAATGGTGGGTCAGGTGTGTGGGCAGGTGCTCAGACTGCCTGGGCAGCTGATGCTGTATGGATGATGGCAGTAGCAGTAGTGAAGCAACCCACTGGGACTCAAGTGATTCATGTTGATGTCACTGGAAGCTGCAACGGCTTAGGTGGGTTAGTCCTCAGTCCCACTGCCACCTGCAGCAGGCCAGAGGGTTTTCCTGAGTGTGCTTAGGACAGCATGGTCTCCCCTGCCTCTCCACCGGCTGAGTGGTGGCTGCAACCACATTGCCTTGAACTTGGCCTAAGGGTGGGGGACAGCCCAGCATTAAACTCTCAAAATGGTGCCAGCTGTGGGCTTGTGACTAGAAACAGTGGGCCCCTCTCAGGCGTGTAACTTGGACAAGAAACTGTGGAGAGTGTGGTCTACTTGAGTCTCAGTCTCACAACATCCCATAGCAGGGCTTTGAGTATCATCCTAGGTATGTGGAGGAGAAGCTGGCTTCCTTGTTTCTCCTTAGCAAAGCAGTGGCTGCAGCCACATCAACTTGAACTCTACCTGAGGCTGGGTACAGCCCGGTGTTAAACTCTCAAAATGGCACCTTGGGCCTGTGACAGGGATGGCAGGGCCCTTTTCAGACAGGAAGCACAGGAAAGAAGCTGTGAGAAGTGTGGTCAACTCACATCTCAGTCTCACAGTAGCCCATTGCAGAGCAGTGGGTACTGTCCTAGAAATGCATGAAAGAGCCTGGTTTCCTGCCCCTCCTTGTCTGGGCAACAGCTGCAGCTGCCTCAGTCCAAACTTAGCCCGAGGGCAGGATACAACCCAGCACTGAACTCTCAAAATGGCACCTTAGGCCTAAGATCAGGGAAGGTAGGGCCAGGAAAGCAATGTGGACAAGAAGCTGTGGAAAGTGAGGTCCACTGCTGTCTCAGCCTCACAGCAGCCCACTGCAGAACAGCATGATCCATATTTTGAGTTCTCTATCGGTCATTTCAGAATTTTCGTTCTGGTTAGGCCACACTTCTACAGGGCTGGTGTGATCCTTTGGGGTTATCCAAACACTCGGTCTCTTTGTACTGCTGGAGTTCATTTTGCAGATTCCTTCTCACCTGGAAAAGCTGTCACTTCTTACTTTTTAATGTGCTTTTGTTTGAATGGGATCTTCTTTTTATCCTTTTCTGCCTTGAGGGTGTGTGTTGTCATGTGTGTTGCGTATAATCATTTGGCTTCATTTCAGGGTGCTTTTAGAAGGCCCAGCTGCCGTGTGAGTTTCTTCACTATGGGTAGCTTTTGTGTGGTGGCTTTCTCAAATGCTGGTTGCTGTGGTGATGTGTTCAGCGTGTAAGCCAATTCACTATCTTCTGCAGCGCTGGAAGGGCCGAGGTCTCAGGAAGCTTATCTTGTGCCTTAGCACCATGCCCTTCTGTCTGCAGATTTTTTTGTCTGGTGATGATGTTCAAGAGCTGACTTACCTGGGTCACCCGCCCCTCATGGTGAGTGGAATCGCCTACTGTGATGGGGTGGTGAGGAGAGCTTCTTGTGAAATGCTCTGGGGTCTCTGCAGGTGAGGAGGTGGGCTGAGGAGGGGGCTCCACCAACTTCTCATCTTAGGAAGGCAGGAACATGTTCTCTGTTGCACCTCATCCCAGAGCTTCAAATAGACATGGTTCTTCTTCTCCAGGCCACAATGCAACTGAGGTATGGAAAACACCTGTCCTGTTTGGTGGCTACCATCAAAATGACCTCAGGGTGGAACCGTTAATTAACTTGGATTAGTGTAACATTTACAAGCCTTGAACTCCTGGGCTCAAGTAATCCTTCCGCCTTGACCTCCCAAAGTGCTGGTATTATAGGCTTGCACCACAACAACCAGCCTCAATTTCTTTTAAAATTGGAAGAAAAAAAAAAAGAATGTAGTCCAGAATGGATTATGCTAGTCTTTATACCAGTGCAGTAATAAAATATTTAATATTTTAATATTTATCAAGGAAAGGCCCTAGGAAGGCTAAAGTTCCTAGTGCCCAGGCAAGACATCTTGCAGCCCAGGATAGAAGGACCACACTACCCAAATCTTGAGAGTCACAGTGTTCACATATTATCTTTCCTGCCTCCATCTTCCCGACATGCAATGGGGATGTGAACCAGAACTGAGGTTGGAACAGGGGAATTAGCGAACAGAAAGTTCCTGGAACCAATACAAACACTAACTGCATCTGAGAGACTCAGGGCCCAGCATGCCCGACTGCAGCTAGTCCTTGGGAACTTGCTGGCTCAATCGCTTAGGGTTTTGACTTAATCTCTTAGGCAGAGCTCAGGCAATGCCAGAATAAGGTGGGAGTCACCAGTGGATGAACAATTTAAGATGACATAGTTGTCAGCCTAGAAGTAGCACCAATTTTTTTTTTTTTTTTTTTGAGTAGAGGTCTCACTGTGTCACTCATGCTAGAGTGCAGTGGCACAATCACTACTCACTGCAGCCTTGACCTCCTGGGGCTTGGGCAGTACTCCCACCTCAACCTCCTTAGCTGGGAGTACAGGCACAAGCCACCACTGTGACTAATTTTTTCTATTATTTTTTGTAGAGACAGGGTCTTGCTATGTTGCCCAAGTTGGTCTCGAACCCCTGAGCTCAAGTGATCCTCTTGCCTCAGCTTCCCAAAGTGCTGGGATTACAGACATGAGACACTGTGCAGGGTCCATCATATTTTTGACTTAGTCTTTCCATGTCTTTGTATCTGTAAGCAACACTTTTGTTTGTTCCTTCAGGCTCTGGTTATTTCTTATCCTCAACATGTTTTACAGGTAACCTACACTCTACCACATTTAACATGCTTATGGATTCTGCCTGTGTCTCACAAGTGTTTTGTTTGACCCTTACCTATCCTAAAAAATGTCCTGTGAATGTTGCTTGTGTCTCATAAGCTACTGGCTTTCTTACTGTATTTAACACTTCTTATGAGTTTTATGCATCCCATTTATTTTCTTGCCTCTTATAGAAGAATCAAATATTCACAAATAATATAGCCAATTCAAATTACAGGAAAAGTTAAGTAGACTTTTGTATGAGATTAAGAAATAGCACTATTTTTTATTATACATTGTAATCAAGTCTGTTTGATGTAAATAAAGTTATACACCACAAAATAAAACTATGCAGTTCATCAATATTTTAGTCAAAGAAAGTTCATCAACTTTTACCTTGTTTTTATTTTCTATCAAAAAATAGGAATATTCTATAAGGCGAAATAAGATGAACATTGTAATTTAAATATATATTTATTGTTATGATTATAAAGTATATCTTAAACTAAAAGGAATCACACACACAAAATAGTTATCCATAGGTTTTATCTGAGGTAACTTAAAAATTTTATAGTCCCTAAAAATATTCCAGTTACCTTTTCTTTCTTTTTTTTTTTTTTTTGTGAGTTGGAGTCTCACTCTGTCACCCACACTGGAGTGCAGTGGCACACTCTCACGGCCACCCCAGCATCGACCTGCTGGGCTCCAACAATCCTTCCGCCTCAGCCTTCCAAGTAGCCAGAACTACAGGTGCGCACTACCACACCTAGCTAATTTTTTATTTATTGTAGAGACACAAGGTCTTGCCAAGTTGCTCCGGCAGGTCTCGAAACCGCAGGCTCAGGCAGTCCACTCGCCTCGGCCTCCCAAAGTAATGGGATTATAGGCTGAGCCACCGAGCCTGGCCTACATTTTCAAAATTAACCACCACTAACGTAGTCTACTTGGGCCTCACAGATGCTTTTCTTTCTAACTAATGACTTATCTAGGGAAAAGCATCATAGGAAGGGTGCCATGGGAGAAGAGCCATTGCTCACTCTCATTATCTCCTATCAATACTCTTGGCTTTACCTTCATCAAACTCTCAAGAGCTATGCATTTTTCAAGAAGAGTGAGGGATAAAAGAGTAGGTCATGACACAAGGAACATTTGTATACCTAACCCTGAACTGTACCCCACAATTTCAAAATAAAAATTAAAAGAGAGAAAAAAATAGGAGTAAGTCATTAAGTGAAAGTCAGGCCCATGGCCTACAGTGAGTAATATTTCTGACTTTAAAACACACTAACAAGGACCAAAATATCCCCATTTCTACTGCCATGCTTCATCTTTCACAAAAATATATGTAAGATAGAAAAAGGAAAAGATGTCAAGGGTCCTGGATTTAATCACTTCAAAGACGTTTCCCTCAAGTCAGCATTTCAAAGTAGATGTGTTCTGGAGGACTTTATACTTCACAGCAATGAGCCACTGTAAGAATTGGGAAAGGTGAAGTGCTTATCTTTCTTAGGTGGAGTTGGAGGTAGGCTATGGAAAGGGAATAACTGGGAAAGGACAACTCTGTAATCCCAGGAAAGAAAACCCCTGAGGTCTGAGCATCCCAGTTTGAAAACACGGGCCTGTACCACACAATTCAGCTGATACTTGTCTATACAATTTTCAATACCACCACAAAATGCTTTAATCTTATGACATTTTAATAATGCTAAATTCAGCCGGGCTCGGTGGCTTAGCCTGTAATCCCGCGCCTTTGGGAGACTGAGGCTGCAGGTTCGAGACCCACCTGGGCAGCGAGACCTCATCTCTACAATAAATCAAAAAATCAGCCGGGCGTGGTAGCACGCCCCTGTAATTCCGGCTACTCGGAAGGCTGAGGCGGAAGGATCACCGGAGCCTAGCAGGTCGAGGCTGCGGTGGCCGGGAGCGGCCACTGCACTCCTGTCTGGGCGACAGAGTGAGACTCCGACTCAAAAAAAAAAAAAAATGCTAAATTCAAGAACCACTTTTTATATGCACTCAATCTCCCACTGTGCTTCGTGTATAATAGGGGTTCCATAATACCTATTTGTTGTTCACTCCATTATTCGTTCATTTGTCAAGGACCTATTATGAATCAGGTACTGGGATGAGAATCCATGGCGCACTTGTCACATTTACTGTGTTACAAGTGGGGTGCTAAGCACTGGAGACAAATAATAAACAAAACGTTTTGAGAAGTTAGTTGAGTAGCACCTACCGTATAGATATATATGGACTAAATTTCTGTCTCGTTGATATAAAGTATCTTTGATTTTAATCTCACTATCACTCTCACATAAATGTTTGGAAGAAAAAAGCAGAATTATCTGTTGGAGGGCAGGCCACTTGTAATACAGGCTTCTCCACTAGGTTAGTGTTCTAGGAACCCATTGGCATCAGTGTTCCAGCTACCATTGTTGTAAAAGGTTGCATTAGACTTCAGTGAATTTGGGGGGAGGGGATTTTTTCAACACATTTGTGCATTTTATAACGGGTGATTTATGAGCTCACCTGCCCAGACCATGCTGAGTGTTAAGCAATTTTTGACCCAAACCAGCATGACCCCCATGACCCCATGCCCCACCTTCCCTATTCACACAATCCCACCCCAAGTGACTTTTTTCTTTCTTTCTTTCTTCCCCTGGATGAAAGAGTCCTCAAAGGGAAACATTTTGCTGATGTGGAAGAGGTGAAACAAAAACACAGCAGAAGCACTAAAAGGGATCAAAGGTGAAAAGTTCAAAAACTGTTTTGAGCAGTGGCAGCAGCACCTCAAATGGTGTGTTGCATCAGAGAGCACCTTGAAGGTGACTGAAGTTTGAACACGGAAGACTAAATACACAATTTTTTATAAATAACTTCTGGGTTTTGGGGCATCCCCCTTCATATATATGAATTGAGGAGGCAAAATGAAAACATCCTTAGCTCATGGATCACTCAAAAAAAGTGGGTCTGAGTTAGTCCATGGGCCATAGTTTGCTGACCCTTGACTTAATAAAAGTAGAAAGAGAAGAAAATAAATAGGAAAAGTTTTCCACAGCAGCAATGATTTGTAGTGTGAATATACCATGACTAGTTTTATAACATCAGCTGAAAAAAAAGGAAAAAAACAACTATTGTGATTTTTGGTGTATTCAAGAAGAAACTATGTACAGGGACATCATTTTTGAGTCATTTGTGCAGATCAGAGGGTATACAGGAAATTGGGACAATGTAAATAAATAAGATAATGAGACATCTAACGGTCTGGACTTTTCTTATACCTCCAACACAGTCAGGCTTATTTCTCTTAATAGGTTGACTGAAGAATGATGAACTTTAAGGCTATTGCCATGAATTTAACCATGGCTTTGTCTGAAATTCTTTCTCCTCTGATGTGAAAGAATGTGAGAAAGGATTATTTTGAATTTTTTTATATATAAAAAGCATATCTATGAATAGCATGCTATTATTGCTTGATTTTTTTTTGTTTTACTATTAGTCATTTGGCTTCCTGATATGAAAAATAAGTCAATATCTCTGATCTGAGATATTGACTCAGCATGCCCCACTGGAAGGGAGGTTTGTAGAGCCACTGAAGCCTCTTCCAGTTGCGATGTTTGGGCCACAGGGGTTGTTTTAAGTCTCAAGCAGCTGAACGTTTTTTCGATCAGACTCATAATTTATTCGGCAATATAACTCCTTCAAAACCCTAAATTTGTGATGTATCTTCTTACAATCTGATTTATATGTAACAACCACACCCAAAGTTTTTTTCTAGACATAGACTGGTTTTGTCATCTCCTCTTCCCTGTGCATTCTCCTCCCAACTTAATGGCAATCACACGGAGGCTGTTAGGCTGGAATGGGACGATCACACCCAAGTCACTTTATCTAACTGAGAAGTTTTGCTATAAACATGGGCCACTTCCTCACCCAGGTATGGCCACATGGTTTTGTTTTAACTTAAGAACCTCAGTTAGCCATTGGAAATCCGTTTTGTCTGTGGGCTGGTTAAACAGTTTTCTATCTCTTACCTTTTTATGGTTTACAAGCAGTTCTTACTTTCTGGACTAAATTTTCATATATTTTTTACTCCTTTTCATTGCTCCTTGCAGACCAACCAATTGTTTCTTAAGGTCATCTCTTTCTTCTAACAACTTGCCAAATGAATCCTAGAATGACCGATGCCCACCACACTTTTATTGAAATCAGTCCTTGGGCTGCTGTTTCCTACATCGCAGTAAGGAACCATCTCATCAAATGTTTGCCAATGTATAACTTGTGTCCCCACCTTTCTAATTTTTGATATTAGTTCCTTCTCTGCCTACCACTGACCCACTCAGCAAATGTCACATGGTTTAAGTTTCTATGTCAGATTCACTATCAGTGTGAGAAAGTAACACTGGTTGCTACAACAGACAAATCCCAGATAATGGCTCAGTTTAGTAAGCATTTATTTCTCATCCATGTCGGAGTTCATAGTGGACCAGGTGGCTCTCCATCTCATAGGATGCCATCTGGAACATGAGGCCTCACAGTAATGACCATGGGAGGGAAAGAGACCAGAAGACCATTCTGGATATTTTTAAGAGCCAGCCTCAAAAATGGTTACGTTACTTCTTCCCACAATCCATTTCCCAGGACTCTCATACCTATTTTGGTTACCACGCAACTACTATGGATGCTGGTATATGTAGTTTTTTTGCGTGATGACCGAGGAAATTGTGTGGTGAACAAGTAGAATTGCCTCTGACACAGCATGTTTCCCTGTGTCTTGGCTCCTTTTTTTCTTATTGTTGTTGGATGGTATACATCATCCAGTAGCTTCTGTAGAATGGTTATATAGAGGCAATATTTGGGGTCCTCGCATGTCTTAAAATGTCTTTATTCTAACCTTGTGTTCATTAATAGCATGCCTAGGTATAAGATTCTTGGCTGAGAATTTTGGTTTCCTTCCCAATTTTGTAGCCACTGCCCTGGTATATATTCTAGCTTCCAGGGTTGCTGTTGAGAAGCATCTTATTATTCTGATTCTTTTGTATTGGATGCAATGTTTAATTTTTTGATTTATTGTTGTCTCTTTCTCTCTCTCCTCCATGGAAGTTCATATAATTTTATTTTTGTGCTCCAGGAACTTGATATTTTACATGTGTTGTCTCTCTTTTAATTTAGAAAGGAGAGCTTTAGTTCTCATAAAGGGTTGCAGCCTGCAGAGTGGCCATTCTGACAGGCTGGGAGGTATAGGCTCTGGCCAGAAGCCAAGAACTGGCACTTCAAGTGTGGGAAGAATAAGGCAGGGATTTATGCTGAATAGGGTGGCCAAATATATATATGTTCAATAAGCTACAGGAGAAGTCATGTATATTTATGAAAGGAAAAACATGCACATGCACATTGAGTTTCAAGCCTCTCCATGGGACCTATTGTATGGGTTGTCTTTATAGAGATTTGTTTTCATTTGTTTTTCTGAACACTGGTGAGCTTTTCAATTTGGGAACTCTTGTCTTTCATTTGGGGAATTTTTCTTTAAATTATTCAGTGAATTGTATTCTCCCTTTTTTTGTTGTTGTTAGTGTCCTTTCTAAATGCCTGATATTAACATATTAGACAACCTGGACTACATTTATGATTTCTTTTCTCATTTATTTTTTGCATGGTTGCCATTTTTTTTCTACTTTCTGAAGAAGTTTCCTCAATGTTATTTTGTAACCCTTTTGGGGACTTTTATTTTAACATCAAATTCTTAATTTCCAAGAGCTCATTTATATTCTCAGAACATTTCTTTTTACGGTAGCCTGCTCTTTATCCACAGGTGCTATCTTTGTAAAAAATTTTCCTTGAAGATATTATTTGTTTGAAGTCTTTTTTTGTGTACAGTTGTCTTCCTCCAGAAAGCCTTATTCTTATTGCTTTTCTTTTTAGAAGACTCTTCAGACCTCTTCATTGGTTGCAGAACACCAAAAAGTTGACTGGAACCTCTGACCAGGTGAATAGAGCTTGTTAACTCTGGAGACCTGGTCACATTTTCCAGAGAAGATCTTCTGAAACAGAATGGAGGAAGTGGGGTCTCCACCTTCCATAGACATATTTTCCAGATGATAAGCTTAGATTCATTCGGGGTGGGAGAAGAGTTGTTGCCCTATAGGAACAGAGCAGGAGTGGGGATCTAGGGATCTCACCACTTCTTAAACAGCTCTCAATCCTTCCTTCTTATTGGAGAGACTCACTTTTGGAAGTCCCTGAACCAGCACCCTCCTCCCAGTTCCAGAGTCTTCTGAGGATTTTGCAGTGTAAGCCAGGTTGGTTCTTCCCTTTCCTGATTATTGGTTGAGAGTTGAGCTGGACCTTTTTGTGTCTACTAAGTTAGTTACTGCTTATCTTTTGTAGTTTCAGAAATTTTATTACTCTGTTCTCTAGTTCATCCCATCAGCATTCCCTCAGATCTGGGCAAGAGGGGGCCTGGCTCTGAGATTCTCCTATTCTAAGGAGGCAAAGATTTCTTGAAGCAAGGATCATGCCCACCCAGAGTCTTGATCATCCCCTCTGAGACATAGAACAGGATAGGGGATCTAGGGATCTCACCAGTTAAACATGATCTCCAAATCCCCTTTCCAAACAAACAGGATATCTAGAGCCTGCAAGGATTTCTTCCTGGGTCAATCTAATAGACTGCCTTGCCAGAGCATACACTCTAGGCCTGAGGGATGGCCAAGAAAGGACTCTTTGCAAGGGATGAGAATAAAGCTGCACATATGCTAAAGTTGAGATGTTCATGTGTGTGTACCACCACTTCCCAAAGCAAGTTACAGCTTTGACCAAAAAAAAAAAAAATAGTTATACTCACTTTCTGTGTTTTTTTGGTATCAACTGGTACAAACCTACACATATATTTCAATGTCATTATGAGGGTATATTTGTCAAACCAGGAGGATAAACTATAACAGTTTGATAGCTTGATTCATAATATTTACATACTAAAGCATATGGCATAGCCATCCATCCTCTAGCTCAAGGACTCCACAAATAGTAGGGGTGAACTGCTCTCTATCTTATTGGCTTTATTCTGTTAATTTTACTGTAAGTTTTTTAAAAATGTTTCAGGAGGAAGCAAAATTAGACATGTGTGTCCAGTCTACCATCTTGAACCACAAGTAATGCTTCATTTTCCACTTGAGACATTTCCATGGTACCTGATGGCCTCACATCTACTGTGGCTACTCCCCTCTTTCTGTATCATCCTCTTTTTTAATAACTTTCAGCATCACTGCTGCCCGCTGAAATATAAATAAAGAAGGAACTTCATGGAGAATATTCATTCTTATGCTTCTGCAGACAAATATTCCTGCAGATTTCTCTCATATATATTTTTCTTATACATTTGTGTGAGTCAATTTCATTTTCTATGATATTTTTAAGGTTTTCTCACTTTTTTTCACTGTATTTTATCATCCTACCTTAGTCACTTTTGGGTTCCATACAATGTTTAGCATAATTCCTTGGTCCCAGTAAAAACCCAGTAAATGTTTGTTCAACTGCACTGCGTTGAGTTGTAAACTCTTAAAAATCTATACCAAAAGACCTTGTTTCTATGTCACTGACATAGAAAACAAGTAAAACTACAAATGAATTTTTTTAGGTATAATCATATTTGTGTGCTTGCTGCCAAATGAGTGGTTGATTGTACTGACCGATTGTCTCAGCAACATGTAGAATAGTCTCAAAAGTAGACAATCAAAAGAGCTGAAATTCAGTCTCTGTGAAGATTTCTTATGATTCCTGAGGGTAAGAGCCATCCAATATCAAAATGTCTAAAGTTCTCTACAATTACTCTTCTCCAAATATTTCCCTCTTGACATGTGCTTTATGTGTCACTACTCTGATGGAAGTAGACCACCAAAGCATCCCACATACCTTTAGCTGTGGCCTGGTCTGGAGAGAAGCTGGCACTATGAAAGCTAGAAGAAATGACTTCGTTGTAGAGGTCAAGAAGCCCTAACAAGGGAAGAGGAGCTGCAGGCAGCAGCTGCAACACAACCCCCAAAGAATATCGTGTCTCAAGGAAATCGCTCAACTGTGTCAATGCTTAAGAAGTTTCCAGAGAACATGACAATTGGAATTCAGAAAGCCAGCAGTACAGTGAATCTAGGTCATCTATTGTAGACTACCCAGTGGGCACTTGGGGCCATGTGGATGTGCCCACTCTCTCAGAAGAATAAAAACATCTAAGAAAATTATCAGCTGGCCAAGAAAGCTGCCAGTTCAGTGCAAGATTCTAAGCCCAGCAAAGAGACCAGGTAAGCTCATCGTGAATACAGGTTGACTTCTGCCTTGAACGGCCTCTGTCCTAGTTTCTTGACTGGTTGGAAGATCTTTATTCAAAAGACCCACTCCCTCACTAAGTCCATGTGTTTCAACTTCTTCCTCATTCTTGGTTGCTTTAACATAAACATCCAAATCCCTTGCCTTTAAAAGTAAAGGGAATGTATTAATTGGAGCCAAACAGGAAACATTTGCTGCAGGAATTTTTGGCATCAACTAACACCAAATCTAGGTATGAGTTGGCCAACCCAACCTCTTAACCCAAGATTGCATTTGTGGCAGGATGAGAATTAGCAGAGCTTAAGTCCTCAATCAAACAATTCCAGTTTAAAAAAAAAAATCTTGTACAAGTTTCATCCCATGGTTCCTGCAAAACTAGGAACTGCCAACCAAGATGTCTTCCTCCACAGTTTTTTCTGGGCACAACACGTTGCAGTGGCTCCTCCAGCTGCAACTTTTTCTACATCAGAGAGCTGGAAACATGTTCCCCATGCTTTTTCCAAATCATCAAAAAAAAAAGTTTGACTCAGCCTAAAAGCAATTTAAAATATTGCATTGGTAATGAAAAATTTGACTAGCTCCAGAGGGGAAAAAAACGAAATGAGCAAAAGCCAGATTTTAGGGTCTGGGTTTGAAATTAAGAAAAAGACATCATAGACCAGAAGTTGGGTGTTGGGAGCTGACTTCTTTCAAGGCAATCAGCAACATAAGCATAACTTCCAGATAGGCTGTAAATGACCTGTGTAGCAGCTTTCTCTAATTTTCAATTACTCAGTGGTATATTTGGCTTTGAGCCTCAGGTTTTATTGAAAGTCAATGGCAGAGTTGGAAAGAGAACCCAGGATGTCTCACTTCCGAAACCCCGCTCATCTGTTTCTCCTGCTTCTATCTCTGCAAGGAGGAAGTATGACTCAAGCAACACTTTATCATCTACAAAAGAAAAGACTGTCAAAGAATAGCTCTAATAAGTCCTTGGGGACCTTAGCAGTGCCTTACTATTCTTGGGAAAATATTATCTTGAGACATTTGAAATGGATCCACCAGTATATGACCAAAGAAAATGGTCTTCACACTAAAATATGGTCAAGCGGAGCAATTTTGATGAGAGGAAGGGCCCCAACAAGGACCACTGGCATAGATGATTCTTAAACTGTCATTCATGAAGAAAGCTATTGAGGCTTCCTTGTTTCTTATTTCCCTGGGCTTAATTATAAGTCTCTTAAAGTGAATTCCTGAGAAGAAGAAAAAATGCTTTTGCAGCAAAACCTTGTCTGTGTTCAGTTATTAGTATGAGTACAGATAATGAAAAAGAGTTTCCAGAATTTTCCTGGGAGTTTAAGTGGAAGGTGTCAGAAAAGTTTCCAAAGGCATACTTCGTTTATGACTGTCCATCTTCCTAGAAAGAGCTTCCAAGAAAGATCCTTTTGATTCCCTCGGGATTTTCCTATGGATAAAGCATTCTCAACAAGCATTGGATAGGTCACTGTAATGGAGAGAAAAGTATCTTTCCATTACACAGATTCCATCTCTTTGTGAATGAACGTTATCCCAGCCAGGATAGAAGAGTCACAAGATGAGGTGGTGGAACAAGTTGTCTTCCTCAACAGTGATCTCCTATCTCTACTGGACTTCTCTTTGGCTGATGCCAAGGAGTCCTTAGCTCTCCTACTCTCAAGGAGTCCTAGCTCTCAAGGAGTCTGTCCCCTGCTCAGTGATGTGTCTAGCCCCAGCCCTGTGTACCCTGGTTTCTCTATACCCTGAACTCACCTTGTTCCCTTTCCCCAAAGGAATACCAACCAATACTTAAGGGGCTTTTGGCCCACCTGTTCGGGGCTTCAAGCTTTCATGTCCATAAGGCCCTGAAGCATCACATTACAAAAACTGGCTACATATATACCAGAAATTGAAAATCCTTAACCAGCAGCAAATGTTAGCTCATAAATTAGCCCATACATGAGCATGTATTAAACATAAGATGTTTCTTCTAACCCTAAAAAAATCATCAGAAGCAGTCAACCTAACACATACCAGCAAATAATAGACAATGTGGAAGAAGCTTCAGTAACAGCAGTCACTCTCAAACATACACACTTGATTCATCGAGAGGCAAATGTTCACCTTAGCCAAGCTCAGTCAGTGCCTGGATCCCCTGCCCCCTGTGTTGGTGTGACACCAAGGAATAAAATTGAACTCAATATCACACCTCAAAGGAAGTAGACAGTTGATCTGTTCAAGGAAAAAACCTACACAAAGGAACCCAAAGTCAAACAGCTATCATTTCCAGAAACCCTGTTACATGAAATTGCCTGCAAGTCGCATCGTAAATCTATTAGGAGAAATCAAAGCAGTCACATGCTTGAATTTTTTTTCACATCAAAGCTGTTGAAAGTTAAAGTTAAAGGGATAGTGATACCATGACCACAGTATAAGGCAAGTTTGACCTTTTCTTTTTTCAGAGTTCCCAACACTGAAAAAAATGAGTGTGAGTATCAGTGATCAACTAGAGTCCATTCTGAACACTCTCATGGCCATGAGAAATGTGTAGTGAGGAGAGAACGGGGGAGGGGAGCTGAGCCTCAGCTGAGGCCAACAAATGACACTTTCCAGTCTGGGCCAGCCCCTTGTTGGTCCTCTATGCCAGGGAAAGAGGGAAAGACAGCAGAGAGGGCAGGGTGCTCAGGCTGTGCCCACCATCACAGGATACCACTGAGTAGCCAGCTACACCTGCCATGGGACTAGCTACCAGTTCTGTTCGTCATGCTCACTCGGGTATCTGCCAGGCCTCAGAGCCTCACTATGCCCACCAGCCCCTGAACTCTGGCCTAGTCTCACTTTTCAACCCACCCCCATTCCCTGGGTTTCACACTTCAATGTGTTCTCCACACTCAGACCTTTTAAGAGAAGTTTTTAAAGACTCAGATTCACTAGTACCCATATTGAGTGGCTCAGTCAGTCTCCCATCTCCCCATCCCATTGACTTATGTCATAACTAAGACTGTCCATCCCATGGGGAAGTGTTGCTTCTGTCCCATTCACATCCTTTAAGATCCATTCCTTTCCCAACTCTAAGCCAGGTGGAGCTAACGTCCAAAATATCTAACTAGTCTACAGTACAGGTACCAACAAAGCCCAACAGTAAACAATCAGCAGGAAAAAACACAAATTCTCTGAACATGTGTACCCCAAAGAAAGAATGAAGAAACTTAGGCCTGTGCTTAGAGCCAATGGCTTTTCTTCTTTGACAACCTCAAGTGTCCCATGACTGTCTACAGTTACAGCTAGCTTGACTGAGCACATCACTCACAGAGATGAAATCCTGTCTCTGTGGGAAGAAAAAGGATCATGCCTATATTCTTCGGTTTTTTGCCTGCACATGGGCTCTGTGATCCCAACACTTGGGGAAGCCAAGATGGGAGGATCATTTGAGCTCAGGAGTTCAAGACCAGCCTGGGCAATATAGCAAGATCCTAGCTCTACACACAAACAATTTTTTTTTTAAATTAGCCAGGTGTGATGGCATGCACCTATAGTCTCAGCTACTTGGGAGGTGGGAGGGTTGCTTGATTCCAGGAGTTCAAGGCTGCAGTGAACTATGTTGCACTACTGCAGCACTCCAGCCTGAGCAACAAAATATAACACCAAATTAAAAAAAAGAAAGAAAGGAAGAAAGTTTTGAGGAAATCCGTTCCTCCAAATTAGGGCTTCATCTACATTCAGGCAGGGGAGACAGGAAGAAACTACACTAGTCACACAAGTTGCCCACCCTGAGGGGATTGTGCCAGCTGTTTTAGTCCTCTCCAGATAAGGGAGTCTGGCATCCAAGGAGGATGCTCCCATCAAATAAAGAACCCCAAATATAAATTCTATTTTAGTGGGCAGAGGCTGCTTATTTAAGTCATCATGATTAAGGCATCAGCCATTTCCTGGAAATAAAAGCCCACACGGAGGTGTTTGGGATCCCAAGTAATTATCAACACCAGCTGGCAATTAATCTCGGAAAAGAAAGCTCTTCTTCAAGTTACAGGCTAAATATACCCTAACAGCAACTTAAGCATCAACACGGCAGCTACTTCTCACATTCCTGGGGCTGCCAGCCTGAGTTGAGATTCAGCCCAGCTGCACTTGGCATCACAGGGTCCCTACGAAGGCTGGGAATTGACTCCATTAGGTCATCTGTGGAACTGGTTGGGACTCTACATATTTAAAAAACATGGGTTCCTTTTCCCTACAAAAAAGAAAAAAAAAACAAAAAAGCCATGAAACTGCAGTTACAAACTTCCCTGGTTTTGCCATAATGTTTTGCCATAATGTTTTGCCACCTTTGAAACTTCGGACTGAAATTTACATATATTCAGTCAGAGCACTCAAATGACCCAGAGGAGCAAAGACTGACGGTGGACAGCTACCGATCACTAGGGCTACAGAGTGAAATGACCTCTTTGGAGGCCGGGGGCCTTGCTCATTTAATTAAGTATTCTGTGGGCATCTATAGGGTGCAATATGGCCAGTCTGGTCTGATAGGAAAGCTGCTGGATCAACTAAAGAATAAGAAGAAAAGGATAGTCACGTGACAAGAGCAGTGGGCAGGGTTTTGATTTTCTGGGAAACACGTGCCTTCATAAACCGAGGCTAGCAAGAGAAAGGCCACACACACGACAAAAAAACAAGAATGAAGCCAACCACCACGGGAGCCTTGGAATATGCAGAGAAATGCCATTTTGAACCAGTTTTGTTAGAAGCAACGGGTCAGATTTTATACAGACTTCAAGAGCTTGATACTGGTGGTTAGTAAGCTGCTTGCTCTCTGTGCTAAGAAAATGATCCACTGTTTTGCAAGAAATGCCCTGACCCTGAGTTTTCCTTCTCACCCAAAAGCAGTCATCATTCTCAGAACTAACTCTCTAGTTCACGAGTTACTTTTGGAGGCCGGGAATGCAACGTTTTGCTCTGAATATTGGTGTCTTTCTCTGACAGAGGCTTGACTTTGGTTTTGAGGGATGCTGTTGACGATGCCATAACCAAAAGCACAGTTTGGATGGGAAATGGATTTGGCCAAGCTGGGGTCCAGGATCAAGTGTCTTGGAGGGTCGACATGTAGAGGCAGGTCCAAGAGCTGTCAGGATTGAAAATAAGGATGCAGAGGCTTAATTCTCTCCAGGGGTAAGCACTGAGACCCGCAGCAGGTGGGAATGCAAGATGCACAAGGCACAAGTAGAAAGCGGCTGCCTGAACAGGGTGGCTGGGGGACATCAAGATAGAGAGGCAGGTAGCCATCGTCTCTCCACTGTGTCCTGGGAGGCGACCTAAGCAGTGAGATGCACGTAGCAAGGCCAGGGGCATCTCAGGGTCAGACTGGACAGAGGGTTTGCCACTGACCAGAAGCTTGATCAAGTGAACCCTGACCAGCCGTCTTCCTTTTGCTACTGCTCAACTTTGTCATCAATCTCCACAAACACGTCAAGCCTCCTTTCCCACATGTTTTCATACAGCCCAACTCTCAACCAGAGAAGTCCCCAGAGCTACAGAACACTGGAGTGAATAACCTCTTGGACCAGGCACAGTGGCTCATGCCTGCCATCCCAGCACTTTGGGAGGCAGAGGTAAGAGGATTGCCTGAGCCCAGGGGCTCGAGACTAGCTTGGCAACTTGGTGAGACCTTGTCTCTACAAATAAATTTTAAAAATCATCAGCTGGGCGTGGTAGTGGAACATGCCTGTGGTTCCAGCTACCTGGGAGACTGAGGCAGGAGGATTGCCAGAACCCCAGCTTGGGCAACAGAGTGAGACTCTGACACAAAATAATAATAATAATAATAATAATAATAATAATAATAATAGCAACAACAACCTCTTGGGGCCCCTAAACTCACAGGCCTTCCCATGCCACCACCAGGCCTATCCAAACCCTCATCTAGTTCCAAACCAAGCCCGGTCTGACTTGAGGAAGAAGTGGTTGAGCTGCTTTAGTTCTCCTCTCCTGTCCCGCCTGACCCTATGTCACCATCTGGTAAGGCATGGTGGTGGATCCCCTGACCCAACCCCACCCAGTCCCACCCAGCACTGTACTTGAAACCACACCAGACTCTGGGGCCCCAGGACTGGCCCCTGAGCTCCCACACGGGTCCCTGAGGGCAGTTCATTTGCAGCCTCTTGTGTGTCCATTCAGCTACTTGGGCAACTAGGGCTTCAGCGCCCTGAGGTTCCTCCAAGCTCAGATGGTCTATGGCCCGGGTCATAGAACTGGGTTTCTGCCTTGCATGCTGTGTTCCAGGGTCCTGTTCAGATCCCCCCGTCGGATCCCCCAGGTTCCCCGCGCTGATTGTCCAGTCCCCCAGGGGATGGAGTCCCTGGCCCCTGGCCCTGTTGCACAGGGCACTCTGGGCTGGGTGGGCGCCCTCTGCTGGACAGTCGAGCCTCACCCCACTTCTGCAGACAGAGCTCTCTCAAAAACCACATCCAGAGGAGAAACCCCACTCCTTTAGGCGCCTTCTCAACTCTCCCCAGCCCAGCAAGGTAAGGGATCCTCAGTTTTTGGCTTGTAAAGTACCTGGGGTCGTGCTTTTGCGTTCTGCTGACTCTGCTTCAGTTTGACTGCCTGGTGTAGGAGGAAGCCACGAACTCAACACAGGGCTCAAATTTCGACCATTGCTATAACTATAGTGCCAAAATGTCACCCAGCACAGAGAATGAGCAAATGCATGTAGATTCAAAGAATTTTGGATGAATGAGAAAATTAATGAGCTTCCTTATGAGTAAGAGCCACACCAGCCTGAACTTCTTGATCTCCCCTGAGTTTCCAGAACCTACTTCCAACCTCACAAGGAGAGCTTCCTGGGCCTCTCAGGGGGGCTCTCAGGGGAGTCATACCTCAGCTAGGTTCAATGGCCTATGGTCTACTCCACCCTTGGGGTGATGTGGGTAGAGGCCGTCGAGCCCTTCTGACTGTTCCATACTGTGACCGTGCCTTACAGGGAGTAGATTGTCTGGCCGTGCTATCAAATTCTGATGTGTAACTCAGTGCCCTTCTCGGTGATGGGGTAAACTGGTACCATTTTTAATGTCACTACAGGAGGGAGCGTCTCACACTTTTCTGAGAATCTTTGAAGTCTGTAGAAAACACCCACCCCCTCAGCAGGAGTGGGGAGAGGATTAGAGCAGAAAAAATCTAGGGAAGTCATGCCAGCAGAAGGTAAGCAGAGAACGTGTGCCCTGGAACAGGTCGTTCAAGGGGCAGGAAACTGGAAAGGACTCTCGAACGCTGGATGGGTACCATTCTAGACCATTCTAGTGGGTTGCCTCCTAGGGAGACACACGTCTCCTTCCATAATATTCCAACAGCAGCTAATAGTGAGTTCAGAAGCAGGAAGTTCACAGGCTTTGGAAGAGAAGGCAAGAAAAACGAGGAGGAACATCTTATAAAGTACTCAAATAATGAGCACCAAATAACCTGTTAGATTCTTAATCACAGAACACAAACGCATAGAGAACTTGCATCTAACCATGACTGTAGGCAGGTTTGGGGTATCTGGGTGCATTTGTCTCAGTGCCTCAGAGGAGCACACAGATAAGTAACCAGGGAACTTAATTCAGGAGAGCCCATTCATCTAAGAAAGATCCATAAGGCCACCAGGGCTGCGGTTTTATGGTAAGGCATGGTGGTGGGTCCCCTGACCCAGCCCCACCCAGTCCCACCCAGCACTGCACTTGAAACCACACCAGACTCTGGGGCCCCAGGAATGACCCCTGAGCTCCCACACGGGTCCCCGTGGGCAGTTCATTTGCAGCCTCTTGTGTGTCCACTCAGCTACTTGGGCAACCAGGGCTTCAGCGCCCTGAGGTTCCTCCAAGCTCAGATGGTCTCCACGTGGCCTGGGTTATAGAACTGGATTTCTGCCTTGCATGCTGTATTCCAGGGTCCTGCTCAGATCCCCCCGTCGGATCCCCCAGGTTCCCCGCGCTGATTGTCCAGTCCCCCAGGGGATAGAGGCCCTGGCCCCTGGCCCTGTTGCACAGGGCACCCTGGGGTGGGCGGGTGCCCTCTGCTGGACAGTCGAGCCTCACCCCACTTCAGCAGGCAAACACCACATACAGAGGAGAACCACCACTCCTTTAGGTACCTTCTCACCTCTCTCCAGCCCAGCAAGGTGAGGGAACCTCCTGTCAGACTTGACTTTCCAGAACAGTCCTGATTTCAAATATCCAGTTCTGTTGTACAACCCATGGACACTTTAACACTTTCTCATCACAACTGCATCTCCTGACTAGATCGCACAGTTAGGATTCCATGTATCCTGGTTTAGGAAGTTGGAAAAAGCACAGGGCCTGTGGGTAGATCCCAGTAGAGATGTCCTCTGACTTCGGGCTTCTACAGCTAGTGGTGCACACTCTGTGGAAAGCCCCTCACTAGATAGATCAGAAGGAGGGAGCTTCTCACACTTTTCTGAGAAGCTTCAGAGTCTGTAGAAAACACCCACCCTCTGGCAGGAGTGGGGAGAGAATTAAAACATAAGGTTCCAGGGAGCACTCATGTCAGCAGGAGGTGGGTGGTATGCCCTGGGAGGAAACTGGAAGGGACTCTTGAACACTGGGCAGGTGTCATCCTTAGCAACTCAAATGGCTGCCTCCTAGGGCCACTCAAAGCATCTTTTGGATGAGCTGGGATCAAATTATTTCCAGTGGGAGGTATACTCAGCTGTCCAATTAGCTCCCTGAGACACACTGGACTCTTTAAAGCACTCCCTTGGCTTTCCACTCAAGGATCTCTCCCCAGGGTCCTTGACCTTGGCATTCTATATGTTATTGTGGGCCCCCTTTCCACATCACAGATTTGATGCTTTTATCACTCCGGGTCTGAGTGCAGCCTCAATGTTTGGAGATGCTCCTCTCAGCTCTGTGATCTTCCCTGATTCAGACAGCAACCACGGGGCCAGGTAAGAGATGCTCCTCCCTCCAACCCATTTCTGTCGGAGTTTGCTCTGCCAGTAAGGTGGTTCCAGTCACTGCCACCTGGTTTGACAAGGAACTTTCCAGGCCCGTCACCACACAGCCAGCACATCTCCAACCCTAGTACCCTCTAGGCGTCACAGTTTTCAAGGAGCTGTTAAAGGCATGTAGCTATCCCCACTGTCCTCTGAACACAGTGCACTGGACAGAAGTCACGTATTCTGGGGGTGGAAATTGAATCTTGCTGCATGTCCTCAAACAATAAACCTGCCTGTAAAGCGACTTCTCACACAACTCATGGCCCTCCTCCATCCAGGACATCCCTTCTGGCATCAGCCCAGTCACATCTCAGTATTCCCATTGACACTCTGGCAACAGAGTAATATAGGGATTCCTAAACACTGGTGTGCAAAAAAAATTGCAAAACTCAGTGGTTCTCAAATCAGGACTCATGGCTGGGTGTCAGTGGGCTTGTAAACACTCCAAAATTGTATGCAGTATTTGGGGGAGGGGGAGTTTCCTGCACAAATGGTCTATAGTTTTCATCGGCTTTCATAGAAACCCTTGACCCTAATAATGTTAAGCTCCACTGCTTACGGTATTTTCTGATCAAATAGAAACTCCCTCTAAATCTCCATGGAAAGTGAGAGAGACACCATTTTCCTGTGCCCAAACTGGAAAGATGCTGTCTGTGCCAAGACTGCCTGCCTCCTCTCACAGAGCTCTTTGAGATCCTTAAGGCCATTACTCTGCAGCCTTCCAGTTCTGTTCCATGTTCACAGGCATGGGCCTGGGACCATTTCTCCACAGGTCCTGCTATTACTGCTTCTCTGCCCAGCTTGGGGCCCCAGATTTCTTCACTGGAGAAGCATCTGTCTCCAGGTGCACTGTGGCCAGTTTTGGTACTGACTTCCACCAGGAAGGGCAAAGATAAGATGAGCAGTTTCTGTGTGCGCCCTGTCCCACCTCCAGCACACCCTTCTGTCGGGGGTCCAGGAGCAGCCTGATGTGATCACTGAGTAGGAAGGGACTCAAAGATTGAGGGAGGGTCCACCCAGTCCCTGAACATTTAAAGTACAGTCAGGTGCACCTGTGTATTCCTCTGCAGGATGCATACAGAATACCACTGCACACAAGAATATCCCACCAGTGGATTCATCTAGCACCACCCTCCTGCTTAGTCCCGCTGAGAACTAACTAGCCAACCATCCCCCACCCCTTCCTGTGGCTCTTGCCCTCAGATAGGGTCCCTTTTGAATCACCCTCTCTCGCTCCACATCCATCCCACCTTCACTGTTCCCATGTTCCCTCAGTCCAGGCCCAACCACAGGGTGTGTCCCCTGCCTAACCCAGCCAGATGCCCTCACGTCGTGTTGCCCACCTCCTCACATCTGCCTGGGAAGGTCCCTAGAAGAGTTACTGTATGTCTTTCAGATTCTTGTACTATTTCGGGGGCGTGGGGGGAGGAAGGGTATTTCAAGCCTCACTCCAGGCAATAATTTGCCCCTGTCTTGCTATTTAAGATTTCTGAAAGCAAATAAATTGAGTGCTGTGCTGAAGCACTACTTTTTCTTTTCCTTTTGGAAGGCAGGGCTCTGGCCCTCATGGGTTGGGTTCAGATGCTTCTTTTCAGCCTTGAGTGACACAATATCCGGGGAACTGTCTTCTCCAGACTGCCCAGCGGGCCGGGCCCCATTCTATGGTCGCTTCTATCACAGATGGCCCTGGAGCCTCAAGATGGCTGGGAGGACGCTTGGTTGAAGACATTTTGCTCCCACGGCATTGCCCTCCTCACCTCTGGCCCCTCCCACTAGAACCCCCTGCCTCCTCTTACCGAGCAGGGAGGAACCCCGTGCCCCCCCGGCGCTGTCCAGGGTCCTGATCCACACCTTTCCCTTGAAACTCCTCACACACAGTATTTGGGAACCATCATAAACAAGGTACGTCTGGCTGTGAGTTGCCATTTGACTAACAAAAGTTGTTGGCCGTTGGACAGGAAAACCACCTTGGTGGCTGGATGCCTCTTGACCCACCACTGCAGGATTTGCCATGAAGTGATGGCACAGAGCCCAGCTGCTCCGTTTCCCCAGAAAGGCAGCTATCTGAGAAGGGGAGGACAGCAGGGGCCAGGCCACAGGCTCCCTCCAGCACCCCCATCCCATCACTCCACTTCTGGCCCTGTCACCCTCACCTTCCCCACCCTCTACCTTCTAACTCCTCCTCTGTTTCCTTCCCTTCTCTTCTTCTTCAGTCAAAACCCAAGTACAGGTTCAGATAGGGGAAAGGTTCTAGTTCCTTGTTCCACTGCTGGGGACATGGACAATCTTTGGGATTTTACCCAATGAAACTGGCAGAGATAAATGCAAATCAGAGCTGCAGGACTGATTATGCCTTTGCCTCTGGACCACGAGGCCGACGTTGCTCATCTTTCACACAATGGGAAAGTCATGCATCAACTACTATGTTGACTTATCAGGGGAGGTAGAAGTGGAGGGAGGAGCAGCACCCAGAACTGCAGGACCTGAGCTTGGGGTTTGGCTTCATGGGTCTGAGTTACTCACTGAAACTCAAGTCCTCAGTTTCTCCGGGCCTATCTCAACCCCTGTGGGCCCTAAATCGGTTGAAACGCAGATTCTAAAAAAGAAGAATCTAATCTGAGATGTACACAAAGTTGAATTCAAGTGGCACTTCCCAGAGACCTGGACCGTGCTTTAGTGCTCCTGACACCTTGTGGGTGGGACAGCTGGAAAACCAGAAGGTCAAGAGTCCTGTTCAAGATGACAGAGCCCTTCATCACCCAGCGACCATTAGAAGTCCCATTGACCTTTTACCAGACCTTGTTATTGGATGATTTTCTTTACTCTTTATAAGCCTCAATACTGTGCTTATCCCTGTAAAACGTAGCAGTCAATCATTAGACACCTTTCTGAATGAAAACAACACACAGGATAGTCCATGCAGCGTAAATGAAAATAGAGACATTTAATAGCAGTTGGGGCCCTCACAAGATCCAGGAAAAGTATAAGGAGGCAGTATGCCCCATATGAAAAGGATTGGCAGTAGCAGGAAACTGCCAGGGGTGGGGATGGGGGAGGCACACCTCAGCAACAAGGGTACCTGCATAATGAACATGTGCATACCTGACCCTGAATTGTACCCCACATCTTTAAAATAAAAAGTTAAAAGTATAAAAAAAAAGGCAGTATGCCAATAGCCTTAAAACAAATGGTCTTCGTAAGCTGTGAGCAGACAGCAAGTCAACCTGTGTTCTGTTTCTCAGGAAAAGAAATACGTATATAGTTCAATGGACTGACTAAACAAATAGTATACATGATATTTGTCACGGGGACAGAGGCAGAAAAAAAAACCTCTAGCTTAGCCCTGGATTTTTATTTCTAGCTGTTCATTCTGCACATGGAATTGGGTCCACTCTGCCACAAAGGCAGATTCCTCCCACGAAGGCAGACTCCTCCCAGAGGTACCATTCCTCAATTCCATATCACCAAAAGAATCATTGTGGCCACTCTTATTTTTGGCTCTTCCTGCTCAGTGCACAGTAGTTTTCCAGCAAGGGGTTATCATTGTTCCTAAGATGTCTCTAAGAACATCTTACCGAATGAAACCATGGCAGAAGTCTGTTTGGATAGCAAATTCAGCAGCCTGTTCACCTAGGGATGGGTAGGAGGGCCTAACATTTAGTGGCATGTTATGAAATCACAGGAAAAGGTTACTCAAAAGGAAGACTGATCACAGAGTCAGCTGAGGTCACAAAGAAGGAAAGCCAAACTGGGACTCCAGAGAGGCTTTCCATTCTTTTTACTCACTTAGAGTGACTGTCACTGGTGTGCCCAGCACCAAGGCTCTGTCTGCACAGAGCACGTGCTCTATTGAGAAGACATTTCCACATGTAACACGTGACTCAAGAGGCAGAGAGGCGGCGGTGACAGGGTTGCGTCATCTGAGACTCCAAGAACAGGCATAGTAAAAATGGTCATACTCATGAAGGGCAGACTTAAAAAGCTCAAACTGTGTTGAATGAGACCATTTTCCTTTTGGCAAAACTCACCCAAGGTCATGTTGAGCTCAAGTTTTTAATGAACAATTCCATAAAATTTCACAAATCATCTATTTGAGTAACATACCCATCACCAACCCACTCACCTCACCCAGAGCAAAGGAGAGCAAAGGAGTCAAACCAGTAGAAAACTTGGTGTGAGGAATTCATAGGCCACTCATGAAGGGGTGGGGGCTGGCAGAGCCAGGGTCTAGTGCACACTTCTTCAGCCCCTACATTCTTTTTATTCTGTCATACCCGCCCTTGACATTTAAGGAAGAAATAAAAATGCAACTTAAAACAATTGGAGATTAAAGGTGCTCTTCCTTCAAGAGAAGAGGTGTGATCCACCTCCCTGGATGGGCCTTGATGGACCTTTGGGAAGGAAAGAGGTGAGGTCACTATGTGGGTGTGGATTAAACCAAAGTCAGCTAACTTGCTTTGTTTAATAAAGCAACCCGAATTTTGGAACTGTCTGCAGATGCCACCAGGTTGGAGAGTGGGGTGGAGTCTTAGAAAAAATGGATGCAGTGGGCAGGTAGTGAGGACAGCAGCAATGTGAACCTGGGGAGAGAGGGAGGTGACCCGTGAAAAATCTCCATGGCCTAGAATCGCTCATGGATTGTGTTGCCAACTCCATGAAGTACCAACAGCTCTTCTGTTAACCCAAAACCTTCAAGCTACACAAACAGAAGTAGCTGTTTCATTCTGGGGTGATAAGAGGGAAAAAAAATGAAGAGCCCTAAGAGGCCAGGGAAGTGAAAAAGAAAATTCAGTAAGATCAGGAAAATGGAGACATGAAAGGACTGGAGAGACAGCTGCACAGATGAGGCTAAAAGTCATCCAATCGAGGCAATTTTTATTTCTGAAGTCTTGATACGTGTTTTTAAACTAACCTGCCCCAGCCATGCTCTGAGTTAGACTGCCATTTCTAAATATTCTGATCCATCTAAGCAAGATGGATTTCCACAGAATTCAAGGCAGAATATGATATGATTTTAAGTATCAGGAAAAACAGAAAGCTTAGTATTGTGCTGCATAAAATCTAATATTTTCTCTAAAATGCCCATTTGGTTGACCACCCCCACAACCTGGCATGAGAGCTTTACTCCTCTTGTGAAGACCCAAAGCAACATGAAGGTATACAAAAAGAAAAACATTCTGGTGTCAGGCAGATGGGGACTCTGCCACTTCTTGAGCCATGTTTACCTTGGGCATGTCTATTTATTCTCTCTGGTCATCAGTTTATACATCTGTAAAATGAAAATAATGAGTCTACCTGGCAAAGTTCCTGTATGAATTGAGTTACATAATGTGTGTCAAGTGCTTAGCTAAGTGTCACTCATAATGAGAGAGTCACACATAATCTGCTTTGCTGTTTTATCAAGGAGACAAAAAGGGAGGGAGGAGCAGCTTCTAGACTCATGCATCAAAAATCCAGAAAAGTGTTCCCTTTTCTCTACGTCCTTGCCAGCATCTGCTACTTTTTGTCTTTTTAAAAATAGTCAATCTGATTGGCGTAAGATGATATCTCACTGTGGTTTTAATTTGCATTTCTCTGATGATTAGTGATGATGAGCATCTTTTATCTGCTTATTGGCCATTAGTTTTGTCCTTTCTTGAAAAAAAATGTCAATTTATGTCCTTAGCCCACAGCTTGAAAAGATTATTTGGTTTGTTGCTGTTGCTGTTGTTTGAATTATCTGTAAATTCTGGATTTTAGGATGCTGTCAGATGTATGATTGGCAAATATTTTCTCTCATTCTTTAGGTTGTCTATTCACTCTGTTATTTAGTTTAGTCAAGTTCCATTTGTCTATTTTTGTTGTTGTTGCTGCATGTACTTTTGAGATCTTAGTCATAGACCAATGTCCAGAAGAGTTTTCCCTTTTTTTCCTAGTATTTTGTATAGTTTCAGGTCTTACATTTAAGTCTTCAACCCATTTTGTGTTGATTTTTGTACATGATGAGAGACAGGATGGCTATCCCATTTTCCCAGCACGATTTGTTGAAACATACAATTCCCCAGTGTATATTTTTTGCCAACTTTGTCAAAGATCAAACTATGTAACTATGTGACTTTATGTCTGGGTTTTCTATGCTGTTCCATGGATCTATGTGTCTATTTTTATACCACTACCATGCTGTTTTGGTTACTACAGCCTTCAACATGTATTTGCTGAGTTTCTGTTTTTTTCTTGGGCCCAAGAGATATTAAAAAGAGTAAAACAAAGTTCCTGTCCTCATGGGGTTCTCAGGCTTGTAGACCAGACCATCATGTAAGAAAATAATGATAATGACAGAATCAAATACATTCATTAAGTAGCAGAAAATAGAATTATGAAAGACTTCTCAGAGGGAGAAACTTCTGAATTCACACATAAACGAGGAAAGGGGGTTTTCCAGGCTTAGAAAGTTGGCCAAGTCAATTCAGACCAAAGGAAAGCAAGGACAAAACCCCAGTAGGTAAAATAGCATTGCACATTCAGAAAGTGCAACAACTTTAGTACAGATGAAGACCAGGAGCCAAAGGGAGTAGCAAGAACACAAGAGGCTGGGGCGCCAGGCAAGGGCAAGGCCACAAAGCAGGCTTGTGACTGTGTCCAGGAGCAAAGAGTTGATGCCATGAATGGTGGAAAGCCACCAAGGAAAGAAGCAGGTAGAACAACCTGGCTCCACCTTAGCAGCAGTGTGAAAAGTTAACTAGAGAAGGGTGAGAGCCGGTGTGCTGGTAGTGTGCGTGCTTTAGAAAAGAAAAGCTGGAGAACAAATGCTGGAAGTGGCCTTGCTCTGTGACACCGATACTGTGAACTTCAGAAAACAAAGGAAGTCTGTTTTACAGACACCTCTTAAACTAAAAGTGATGCTAGAGAGGGTAGAAGGGTGGGTATTATGAATTGCCCTCAAACTACAACTTTAACTGGAAGAATTCCAGATAATGTGGTTAAGCCAACATCTGAATTATCCAGATGATGCCCATATTGGCAAGATCTGCATATTGCCATCCTATTGTATGTGAGTTCAATGTGAGTTCGAAAAAATACACTCAAGCAGTGCTCAAGCAGTAGGGAGAGGAGCTTGGTCTGGCCTCCCAGGTATGCCACTACAAAGTGGGAAAATGGGGGGATCACTGAACAGCTCTAAGATCAGAAGAGTAGACAGGAGAAACAGAAAGCACTATCTCATTTCCAAAGTTGTCTATTTGTATGTTTGTGGAGAAGCCAGTGAGTGATTTCAAATTCACAGAAATGGTTCCCGTTGAGAAGCACCAGTGCTAAGAAATGGGGTGGGAGAAAGCTTGAATTTGAGTGCCCTGCCTGAGAGAAAAGCAGTGAAGGAGAGACCTGGATCTGGAAGCTAGGGAGAACCTTACAAGTAGGTGCCAATTCTTTTGCAGTCACTGATTTCACTTAAAAGTGGAATATTGGTGCTGACAAGAGGAGAAGGAAAGTTTGAGGCTGTCAACATTTAGAAGGCAGAAAGGAATTTCCCTCTTTCTAAACCCAAAGGGCTTGTCTAGTCCTCTGTGTTTCTCTCTTCCTTCGCTCTCTATAGTGAACTTTTTGTACCCTTAACATTGCTCCCTTCAACCCCTTCCCAGGGAAAGGAGGCCCCAACAATCCCGTCATATTTGGCAATCCGTCCATCTTGCCAAGGGCTATTCCCATCCTGCCTACAGTGAGCCCTACCACAAGACTCAATTTGCCAAGGTTGCTGAGGGGTTTTGGTTCTATGTGTCTGCCCCTATAATGGAGCCTCTATTGGCAAAGATTTCCCACTGAGTTTACCCCAAACCCACCATCTCCAAAGAAGGCAGAACCTCCTTATTGAAATACACAGTCTTTTGTAGTCTTGCAACTGGCAGGACATCGGGCTAACTGTACTTGTCCCACTGACAGCTTTCTGCAAACAGATGCCTTATGTCCCAGGAGCCTCAGTAGATCTCACTGGGCAGCTACTATGCATAAGGGCTTAATACCAGGCACAACTGGAAACACAGAAAATCATTAGCATGGCCCTATTATGAGAGTCTTATAGTTTGGCTCTACAGACGTTCCCTGGGTTATGAAATACCACGGGCTAATTTCCCCTTACACAAATTGTTCTCAAAGGCACCAACTACGATTTAAGAGATGTATAAGAGTATGCATTACTCAAGTAGACACAAAGCCAACTTGAGCATAGATGAAAACCAAAGAGAGAGAAGGGAGGGAGGGTGGGTAAGGGAGAGTATTTTGCTTTCAGCCTCATGTTTCTGAGTCATCTGAATTCTTCCTTCATCAGCTCACATTATGTCTGTGTTTCGTGTGTTATTCTCTCCCCACCTACACACATACACAGTTACTACATTTTTGTTGTGATTGGAAACTACAGTTCAGACAAAGGGTACAAGTCTCTTGGAGGACATAAGAAATGTAGAGTTCCCATTCACTGTGTGGCCAGTCGAGGCTAATAACAAGAGATTAAAACCCATGCCCCTCTCTCTGGTGACAAAGTGACTTGTAAGGCTTTGAGGCTTCCACAAAATGAAAGCAAAAGAAATATGTCTTAAAGGCCTTTCATCAACTAATGGGAAATCTGACTTGTACATGAAAAGAGTTATTGCTTCATACGGAGATGTGTCTGTACATATAGGCATACAACCAAATATATACACATCAACATGTCATCAAGTGATTGCAGGGTATATGAGGTATACCACTGGGAGACACCCATTGGTGGCAGTAAGCTTCCTAAGCTAGGAAGGCCAGAAGGCTGCATGGAGGAGCTGACTCTTGAGTAAGGATAGATGGATTTAAAAGAGGAAGAAGAAAAACTAAAGAGGCCTCCCACTGGAGGAGGAGACCTGCAAAGGATTCTGCAGAGCCAGAGGAACTAGTTTCCACGATACAAACGAACGCATTTGTATGCAAGATCATTGCAGGCAAGCACCATGAAATGTACATGGTGGATCGGCAGGGCAGGGCCCTGATGTGTAGGGCCACGTGCTTTAACATTTCTCCAATGAGAAACTAGCAGCCAGGTTCAAGTGTTCAGCAGAAGAGGCTCATGATAATAGCTGAGCTTCCAGAAGGTTATCTGGCATGTCTTACGGTCGTACAGTTCCAAGCTTTCAGAATTACTCAAAATGAATGCAGACAATAAGAGAGAACAACTCATTTTTACAAAAAATAACACATTCTTTTTTCCCTTGGCTAATTCCTCACATACACACACACACAAAAACACGCATACACACTCCATACTAATATTCATAATTTAGGCTTTGCACATGCATGTATCAGGCACTTCTAAGAAGCAGACAGACAGAGAGCAGGGGTTTGAGACAGTGGAGAACCTTGGAACAAGAAAATGTAGCTCCCAAATCGTTTTCAAAATTAATGTGTGGGACCAGCAGGAAGTGATAGTAAGAGCCCACATGAGGACCATACTAGGAGTCAGGTGACTGCAGGTTTGCACGTGAGGTCACAAGATATGAAAACAAGAAGCCAAATTGCCATTAAGTCATATGACTTCCCAATGAAAATGAAGCATTCGGTAAACTTCAATGCTCCTGCAATGCTTCAGTGCTCTTATTCCTTATTTTAATTAGACCCCCTGCCTATAATTTACTCCCACTTTTTTGTGGATCCAAACTGCATAGGTTGCAGCTGCTAAAAATCACATCGAAAAGAACATCTATTGATGTGACAAAATGCAATGGGATTGCAAAATACAATTCAGGCAAAGGGCACAAGTCTCTTTGAGAACACAAACAAAATTCAGAGATTCTAATTCATCGTGTAGCCAGCCATGGCTGATAACAAGAGGCTTAAACCCCAAGTCTGTCTTTCTGATGCCAAAGTCACTTGTGAAGCTTTGGGGCTTCCATGAAATGAAAGTAAAAGAAATATATCCTAAATGCTTTTCATCAATTTACAGGAAAGCTGACTCATATACAAAAAATTATTGCTTCATGTGGGAACTTCATTTCACTAAATGCAAAAGCAGACAAGAAAACAGTATATATATAGTACGGTAACACTACACAGTAATCACTACACCATATGGTAATAAAACAGTATGGTTTTATTAAAACATCTATAAATAGATGTATTTATATTTTTTTGATTTGTGGAGAAGCTACATATAAACCAAAATGTTATTTTTTGGACAGAGGTAAACACAAGTGACTTTTTTTGTAGTTGCTTTTCTCCCTCTCAATACCGTTCACATTTTATGCTGAGCATGTATTTTTAAACTAATAAAGTTAACTGTGCTGCTTTTTAAAGCTGCAAGGGAGTTTAAGATGAGACAGGAACCAAGAGTCATAGTTCTACATATAGGAGATTCCCGAGTCCTTCGCCCTTCTCCTTCTCAGTAATTTGACAATAGAGTCAAAACAATCCCTGGTTGACTTAAACCTGTTGCCAGTAGTCCACTACTGCCAAGGCCAGCATGTTTAGGGAGTCTCGCTGAGAGATAAAGAATCTAGGCATTTTTACAAGTGATTGAACTTGCCTAACTAGAGGGGAAAGAAGTGTAAAGGAGACCCACGAAAGAAAAAAATACTTTAAAAGGAAGGCAAATAATAATTCAAAATGTGTAATCCACCCTTTTCTGTGCTCCACGTGCCCCCAAACAGTCACTTCCAAGCACTTTCTAAATGTATTGCTGTCAAAGTGAAATGGGTTTCATTTAAGTGACAGACCACTAGTTTCCCCGCCTTCCAAATCAGAAGCAGTTGCAATTAACGCATCTCACCACAGGGCAATACCATGCAGAGGAGGGCATCTTGATGAAAGGTCATTCTATTTCCATTCCTCCTGAGTGTTCACCAGCCTGGACCCTCAGCAGGAAGCCGCAGACAGAGACAGTTCTGCCTCCAGCCAAAAGGCCACAAAACACACTGATGTTCTCTGGTTTCTTATGCCGCTGTTCAAAAATGAACGTGCTAATATGGAACTGGAGTGCTCAGAATGGGTTTCTGCTTCTTCTTTAATACTTATCTTGAAAACCCATTGGCAATTGCCATTATAGGGCTGCATCTTGCCTCTAAGTCTTAGGATAGAAAGCAGTTACCATACACGTTTTTCTATCCACATGTTTTTCTTTTCTCAGAAAGTAGCGCCACCTACAGTCACAAAGAGATAGACGACAAGATAACAGACTCCATTACCTGCAACAGGGCTTGGCTTTGCTTTCAAAAGACTCCTAGTGGTGTCCCCTTCTCTCCCTTTCTGAATGAAAAAAAAAAAAAAGAACACCAGCCTCTGATGTAGTCCAGTCTTGGCTGACATAAATCACATGGGCGAAGGCTAAAACTGTACATCTGAGTCAAGGTTTCTTCATGTCCTCCCCACCTGCTCAGATGGAACAGTTATATATTCTTGATATGTCACTGGACCCGTGCTTTTCAAACTTTAATGTGCATATGAATCACCTGTGGATCTCGGTAAAAGGCAGATCCTTAGGTATGGAGTGGGATCTAGGGTTTGGGATTTCTGATGAGTTCCCAGATGATGCTAGTGAAATGGTTGGTCCATGGTCCATATTTCAGGCAGCAAGGAACTTGACATTTCCACCCTTGGCATCTTCTGGATACCATTGGTTGTGATAATTCATAAAACCAGTTGTGCCTTATGGCTGTCCAAGGTAAGTCAAATTTAATTTGGTAGTGAAGGGCTCACCTCTGACCAAGGAATGTAATTTTAACAGTCCAAGAGGGCTACAAGTGATAGGATTTTTTTCTAATGGCACAGAAATTTATTTGTAGACAATGTCTTGCTCTGTCACCCAACCTGGAGGGCAGTGGCATGATCATGGCTCACTGAAACCTCGATCTCCTGGGCATAAACAAGCCTCCCACTTCAGCCTCCCAAGTAGCTGCATCTATAGGCATGCACCACCACATCTGGCTAATTTTTAAAAAAATGTTTTGTAAATACGGGGTCTCACTGCATTGCGCAGGCTACTCTAGAACTCCTACTTCTGCGTCCCAAAATGCTGGGATTTCAGGACAGGTCTGGGATTATAGGTGTGAGCCCCCATGCCCTACAAGCATGCTCTTCATTGAAGCCCAAAGAAAACCAGGCATCAGAACAACCCCCAGAAACAGAACTAGAAGAAAACTGAAATAGAGCTATTGATTTTATTAACTACTTTCTCTTGGAATCCAAAATGTTTAAGGAAAAGTAGAAGAATTTTCAGGAGAGAGGGGATTGTATTGCCACTGCCTAATAGGTGACTTATGCCCTCCAAAAGCATAAATGAAGCATCCTTCCCACTCCTTTTTGAGTCTATCAAAGATGCTCATACCTCCAAGATTTCCATTTCTATAAGATGGATAAGAGTGCATGGGTGTGCTCAGATATCCCCATACCATAGCCTTGCAAGGCTAGAAGGGATCATACTTCAGACTCTCAGATCCACAGAAGACTCTGAGGCTCATAATGACTTGTCCAAATCCAACGCCAAGGTGGGAGAATAATCTATGAAACCAAGAAGGAGGGTCATTTATGGAAGGATCACAAAAGCTCCACACAATCTGGATATATGGATTCAGTTTGGTTCAAATATAGAAATCCTTTTTAATTTCTTCACCTTCCCAAATTGCAAGCTTCAGGAAAAGAGCAAAAGACCTAAAGGAGAAATTTTACCCATAATATTTATTTCCACTGTAGTGACTGCTTATAGAAAATAGGTTCCCTGAAGGAGGTGCAGAAGCTGAGAATCCAGCTATGTAACACAGTCTCGGGAACAGGACAGGAATCAAACTGAAGATATATTGCCAGAGCAGGTAAAAGTTTCTGCCACCCATGTGAAAGGTTGTTCTTTCCCTTGAAGAATGTTCTTTTTCTTGTCCCAGATCGGCATAGCCAGAAGCAGAAACTAGGACCTGCCCAGTGGAACAAGGAACTAAGAATTAAGGGAGAGGGACGTATTGCCATATATTCAAGGCCTATAACTTCCTGTAGCTGTCTTTCTGTAATTATTCAATATTATATATCATAAAAGGAAGTAAAAAGAGAAAGACAAATGAAGGGGCTCATACTCAGAATCCCTACATGCCAGGGAAATAAGAAGTGTTTGGATGCCCTTACCTCTTCCATCAGTAATCTCTTGGGATGTAGATGACTCCAGCAAGACACAGAGAAGTGTAGTTAGAGAACTCACTTCAACAATAAGCAAACCCAGTGCAGGTCTTCTAGTAAAGTCAGAACTCTATATCTCCAGCAGCCAGACCACTGGCGTAGACCTTGCCATCCCCTAAAATAGCACCATCTTAGAAATGTTAGATTCTAAGACCTGACCATCATCTCTCATTATCCTTCCAACTCTTATTTCTTTACTCACCTTACACCAACTCTTGTTTCCTTGAGCTCTACCCCCGCCCCACCCCGCCTTCCCTCCCAGACAATCTCCTTTTTTGGGTTTACCTTTCTATTCTGGAACTCACAGTGACTCCCTTTCCCATTCCTCTTGATAACCTCAATACCCCGGCCCCTTCCCTTCCCATTCCACTAGTCCTACTGCTAACCTTGGATCACTCCAAATAGTTTCTCTTTCCAGTGTTCCTACCCCTGTGCTGCTGAAAGCTGCTAGAGAAAGTCACTAGCCTCTCCTGGGATCACAGCATCCCACAATAACCCTCTTTCAAGTCCCACCACAGCTATTCCAAACCTTCACCAATCTTACAAAATCCCTGTCCCATTCCCAACTTCCTACCCAGCCTTGCCCATCCCAGTCATCTCCATCCCCTTCCTACCCAACCATTCTTTTCCTCCTACTTCACTGAGGAAAATAAAGGCCTCAAAAGGGCCAGAAAAGATCCCCCCTGCCTATGAATGAATCTAAATCTGCATCCATCCTTCCCCCATTTCCCTTGAAGAACATTATCTGCCCTCACATTCAAGGTAGTCTCACAATCAAGGGTCTGCATGCAATCCCCTCTCTGCTCTTCCTGGTCCAAGACCAACTTCCTCTCCAGTCCTCCTCTCTCTTCTATATCCTCAGCCTCTCTCATAAGATTCTCCTTGTGCAGTGTATAAATGTGCCTCCCAAGCCTGCCATATCTGTGGGGAAAGCAAAAGTCGCCTTGGTCTTCCATCTTTTCCTGCAATTGTCTTGGCCAAGCTTCTCAAAGAAATGGTCTAACGAAACCACGCTTGTTCCCTTCATCACCTCCCTCAAGGCAGTCAAGTTTCTCGCTTCTTCCCCACTCTAAATGTTCTGACAACAGTTACAGGTCACCTGTAAATAACGAACCCAGTCTCAATGGACATTTTCAAGCCTTGTCCTGTGTGAATATATTCCTTTCTCCAAAACCCATCGCCCTGTTCTTAACCCTAGTTTCTGTCTTCTGTGATGCCACTCTTACGTCCCTCTAGCTTCACCCCTACTTTATTATTAATAACTTCCTCTAAGTCTCTTGCTGGTTTTTGTCTTCCCACAAGGTTCTCCTCTCTCTAGCCTGCTTAGGTTGAGGGCTCTTCCCCACTGTCATGGCCACATCTCATGGATAGACAAATGAACCCAGAGTAACCAAGTCCTTTACTAACCATCTACTGGCTTGAGTTTTCTTTTTAAAAAATCTCACAGATACTTCATTTCCTGAATGATCCTTCCTTTCTGGCAACTTCCAAGTCATAAAGAGGCGCTCACTTAGTCTGGGTGCCTTCATATGGGAAAGGATTAGAAAGGTTGAATACACCAGAGGGAAGGGATAAAAAGCCTCTATAAAATCAGGACACAGTGGTATTTCTGACAGAGAACATAGCTTTGGACACAAAAGACAACAATTATTTTTCTGAGGAAAAAATTTATATTTATTGAGTGCCTATGGGTGCCAACAAGTACTTAGCACCTGGCATATGTTAGTTAAATTTATACTTATAATAATATCATGTGAGGTTGGAGCATTAGCCCACTGAGTCGCACCGGCACTAATAAAACTGCTACTTCCTAAAATAGCCGCGGTGTCATGGCCTCTCTGTCTTCTTGCTACAGTTCAGATTATCATTCTTGTTTTACAGAAGAGAAAATACATGCCAAAGAAGGAATTTACCCAAAGTCACAAAATGAGTAAGTGCCAAAGTCAAGACATGAACTCACACCAGCTCTCTCCAAAGCTAACATCCCTAAAGCATTAAAGAAATAAAGCCAAGATCATGAAGAGAAGAGAAACATGAAGGTGGCCAGGCATGGTGGCTCACTCCTGTAATCCTAGCACTTGGTGAGGCAGAGGCAAGAGGACTGCCTGAGTCCAGGGATTTGAAACCAGCCTTGGCAACTTGCTGAGACCTTGTCTCTATAATACATCAAAAGAGAGAGAGAGAGAGAGAGAGAGAGAGAGAGAGAGAGACGTCAAGGTGGAGTGAAGAGATGGGAAATTGAGATGTTTGAAAAACTTCTGAGTATGAACATGAATAGAAGGGAAAAAAAGGACCATCACAACATAAAATGAACACAAAAAATTGGGGAATATTTTTCTATACCCAATTTCTCTTACTTTTTTAAGAGCCATAAAAGTCAATATTCACCTGACTCAATAACATTTGCCTTCCAAATGATGTTTTCTAATTTATATGTGTATGTTAAATCTGATTTCTGGTCTTTACCATTTTATTGAATTTTAAGTGGGAAGATAAGAAAAGGAATGGGGAATCTTTGTGCCTCCATTTGATGACTTTTGACGGTCTTTCCTTTTCCATTCTCTCCCTCCCTCCCCCACCATCTCTGATGATGAGGAAATTTTGTACACTTCACATTGTTTTCTAATCCTGATGCCATTGTCAGTCAGCATTCACAACAGTGGGAGCTTGGGAGCTTGGAGACATTTTCCTGAAGCTTAATCTTGGTCATTGTCTTTCACTCGCATCACTGACTTCAAATTAAAAATCCTACCATTTCTATAATTTGATTGGGTTCTCATGGGAGAGTTAGGGTGAGAGATGGAATAGGAATTCCATAAAATTATTTCTTCGGCTTAAACTTACTGTGATCTCCTGCTGGTCAAGAGAGTAATAGTAATCTCTTCCTCTTTTGCCTAACTTTGTAACTGGATTGCAAAGACTAGCAAAAACCACATGAGACAACTCAGGAATGGTTGGTGGGTATATGTGAGGGTTGTGTGTGTATTGAGGGTGGGCTGAAGGCATCTGTCGCTCAGGGAATGACCACTGAAAGTCACTTCTCCTGCAAGGTTATCTTCTTGTAGGAGAATTAAAACTAAGAAGCCAGGTATTCTCTTTAAATATTTGAGTGAAAAAGGGAAAAATAATTCTGGTCAATCATCTCAAAATCGTAATGTTAGTCCAATTGCTTTAATGTTTATTCCTAAACTTAGATTCCATCAGTCACTCAACAAACACTTCTTCAGTGCAAGCACAGTTCAAAAAATATTTAAGACACATCATTTTGGTGTTCTACTGCTTTTCTTCCTGATAGATGCCTCCAATTAGACCCCAAGACTTTTGGTGACATACACAGCAAGAAATATGATTTCTGTATTCTCCCAAGCCCTGATCACCCACCTACAAGTTGCCTAGAAAACATGTATTTGTATGGACTCCTCAAATTAGCTTTCCCAGCAAGCTTGTGATAGAGAACAGGTTATCTATTCCCCCTGGAAAACCTCTGGCCCAGAGTCATTGTGAAATTCACACTGAAGGATGAATCAAACTCCATAAAAGTCACTTGTAGAGACAAAAATAATGATAAGAGTTGGAGAAATTAGATTTTCACTCTGAAATTCAAGGTGTCACCTGACCCATCCAGAGAGAAGCTGAGGCTGTGTCCCTAAGTAGTGGTAAGAGTGACTGTTAAGAGAATGGTCCAAAGTACAGTTTAACTGAATGGAACCTTGGCAGAGGTGAGGTGCTCCAGCAAACCCCCTCCCCATCACCATCTAGGGAGAGGGTCTGCGGGGGCTTCACGCTCACATTCTGAGTGGACATGACTCTCTCCCTATAACCAATATTCAAGTTCCTGTTCATCTCCCACTCAGTCATGGGCTGCAGCCAATGAATATGGAAGAAAGGCAGGGAGGGTGGGAGAGGAGGAGAGAGGGAAGGATGGCAGAAGAAAAGGGATAGAAGTGGAGGAGGAATAGTGGAAAGCATATATACAGATATGAATGAAACAAGACCTAAAATGGGCAGCAGGACCTGGCGCAAGCAGACAGCTGAAGGGCTCCGAAAATTTGCAGAATTTCTTAAAAACGTAATGGGCTCAGCTCCATGGAGTAGAGGTCTAAGATATCCCTCATGTCAAGATAAACAGGTCAAGACATGCACTTAGCCCTTGGCATATATTTGCTCAGGACTGAGGAAGGAAACTGAGAACACGGTGCCCTATTCTTTGTTCCCCTGAGGGCCAGAAGTTAACACAGAGCCTGGTGAATAGGTGACCCCTGACAACATGTTAAATGAATGTGAAGCTCATCCCCAAGGCTCCTTCCAGTTCTGACAACATGTGGCTCTGCCTATTAGGGTCTCCTGTAGCAGGCAAATCTCTCTCTCCTTGCCCCTCAATGCCCCATTCATGGGCCTGACTAAACAAAAGGATAAAAACACAATTTGGAGGTAAGAGGGAGGCAGAGCAAAGACTTGACCTTGAGAAGCAAATTCATTCTTCCAGCCTGGGGGGCTCACTGCCATTGCTGACCACACTGCCCTATTCTCTGCAAAAGACCATTCTGCCAATGAGTGGCAGCCGACCCTGTGTCGAGAAAAGAGCACAGATTCAGCATCTGCCTCCTGACTACCTACTTGATTGACAGTCTACACTGCAGAACTGTTCCACACTAGAGGCCCTCATAAACTGAATTCTGTAAAGAACAAGAGGGCTAGCTCCTAAGACTCTACACACATGTCCACTCTTCATTTTGTTCTCTTCTGTTCTTAAGAAAGAAGGAGCTTAGCCTGGTTGGCCTCATCTAAGGATGAAGGATGTAGGAACACTTCTCCATGTCTTCAATAAAAGGCACACAGGTCAGGGGGTCCCAGGGTGGGAAGAATTACTAGTGAGCTTCTGCCTGTATCTATGAATAGATGGTCAATCAATATGGAAGAGCGAGGGAAAGACGAAGAGAAGGGAAAAAAGGAGGGAAGGTAGGAAGAAAGTAAGGAAGGGAGAGAGGGAGGGAGGGAGGGAAGAAGGGAGGGAGAAGAATGTTAGTATTCAGGAGTGCAGGTAAACTTGGTGCCTTGGAATAAAGCAAAGATTTGCAAAGGAAAGCAAAAGAATGTGTTCACATTCAAGAGAGAACAGGACCAATGCTTAGAGTTACCATGGCCCACAGGTTTGGATGCAGGGCATATCTAAAGCTAAGGCTTTTGTAGGGGCACAGGGGTTAGGTAAAAGTTTCCTTGCAGTTGCCTTTCTAGGTGTTGATCCATTAGGTGCCTTGAGGTTGTTAGAGCAAGGCATATCTTGTGGCTTCAGGTAGGGGTCTAGAGGGCTGTCACAGAAAATTGGTCACAATAGATTGTTAGGCCAGCCTGACTTCATATACCTGGAAGACAAATGCTCAGAAAGAGGGAAGAATAGTCAGTACAAAGAAATAACCAAGGGGTTACAAACAATTATCAATTTTACTCAAACAACTGGTTCTGTGAGCTAATGATTAGGGAAAGGTAGAAACAAGTTGCTGCTTTAAGCAGGACTAAGATGAGCAGACTACAATGATTGCTTTCTAGCCTTTTAACTAAAGCGACTCCATTTTTTTTTTTTTTTTTTTTAGCTTTTAAGCAAGCATTCTCATATCAACTCTAAACCCTTTCACAGAGGGAAGGAGAAAGGGAAAGAGAGGGAGGGAGAGAGACAGAAGGTAGAAGGGAGGAAGAGAGGAGAAAAGAGCGGGTTGGTAGATAGTAGCTAATAAAACATATATACAGTTGCTGAGGAAACAAGAACTGAAATGAGCTAGCAGCTTCTGCCTCAAATCTATACCTAAAAAATTTTTAAATGTAAAAAAACAAAAAACAGAAAAGTCTGTGAAATAGTCTCTGAGAAAGGAAAAGCCACTGAGTCAAGGCTCTAAACACCTAGGTTTGGGTCTCTACACTGCTCTTTTCCAGCTGGGTGACAAGTCCCTTCTACCCCGCCATCAAATGTGTCATTTGTCATGGGATCCTAGGCTTGTGTTCCTAGACGAGGTTTCCACTGGACCCCCCTTCAGCCTCGCCCTTCCTCACAAAGCTTCAGCTGCCCACAGGCTGGAGGATGAAATCCAAGTTCCAAGTTCCCCGATGTGGTGTTTGAGGCCACCTCCCATGCCCCCATGTTGGTCTTCCCATGCAGTTCCCTGAGCCACCCCACCTCCCACACCTCTGTACTTTGCTCATGCCCCTGCTCTGCCTGGACACCTCTCACCTACCCCTTCCCCGGGGGTCAGCCACAACTCAGGTTTCTTCTGAAACCTGCCTCCTTCCCCTGTGTGCAGCGGCACACACTCCCCACCCCCACCACCACCCCCAGGCACACTTCCCTCATTGCACTGGCCACCTTCTATGACATTGATCAGCTTCAAGGTTTTGTTCCCACTAGACAGTGAGGTTCTTTGGGTAGAAATGATGCCTTACCTCTCTCTCTGCATCACAATGTCGGAGCACCATGCCTGCCACACAGCAGACATTTAATAAATGTTTGTTAGGTAAACATCTTCTCACTGCACTTGAAACCCAGATGTCCTTGGGTTGATTGGAGACTAAGTCTGAAACCCCTCTGATGGCTCCTTCCTCCCTCCCACCTCTTGGTGGGTGCGTATTTTGTGCCTTTTCCACCTCGGACCCATTCTTGTTTCTCTCTTGTTACCCCCTGTCATTTTAATGGCATGCCGGCCCCATAGAATGAGCAGCTGAAAAGGCCAGAGGCCTGGCAATAGTGATGCCACAAGAAAGTATCCCCTCCCAGAGATGGTCGTGGGTCAGCTGGGAACCAGTGTGAGGTAGAGACTGCCCCAAAACGTGTTACAGGGACTCAACGCATGTGCTGGGAGAGAATGCTTTCTCCTTGGAGCAAACCAAAGTGACCCTGGCATGCAAGTGTGAGTGCCACATCAGGAACGCTATATTCCATTCCAGACACTTTTCCACTTGGGCTGAAAACGTGCAGGCCGCAGCCTAGGCACATCCGCCAGGACAGCTGGAAAAGACGTCTGGGTTCTGTGTAGAACATGACATTAAGTGGCCTCAACATTCTCGGTCCCATATTGGCAGGTCTCGGTCTTCGAGCTCAATCTGGAGAATCTTCAGCAAGTTTTTGACTGGGCCTGTGATTCCAACCCTCTACTCTCATTTCTTTCCTTCATTCCCCGGTAGAGACAGGAAAGACTCCAAACCCCTGTGTATCCCTACTCCAGGCCCTGCCTTCTTGCCTGGGCTCTTCCAAGGTCCCACTTGTGAAAACTAGAGTCCTCAAGGCAGTTACCAAAAATTAAATGACTAGAAATATCCATCCAGTCCTGACACTCACACAAAGAGTGACTTCTCCTGCAAGGGTAAAACCACCAAAATTTAATAATTCAATGCAATCATCTTAACTAGAGGGCAGTCCTTTTCTTAGCAAATTACCTAGCTTGCCCTCTAATCACTAGCCAAGGACAGAACCCTTTCTCAGAGGCAGATATTGATAATTGTTTTACAGCCCCCTCCCCAGCTTGTTTTGTGTGGATTAGCTTTTCTATTCCAAGTATTTGCCTCCAGCCATAAGAAAGGAAGCTAACCTAATCTATTGTGATCAGTCCTTCCAGATCTTCTTGACACAGACGGAACCCATCTCCATGGTAACAGTTTTGTGACTGGACCACCCATCTGCCTGCCGTTCCTCATCATGATGTCAGTACCTGCACTTACCTCCCCTTCGTGATGAACAGACCACCACCCAATCACCTTAACAACCTGCCCCCATCAAAGGAAATATTTAGAAGATATTCAACCTCTAACAGCCTTGGCCACCGCTTTTGTTAATCTCTGGTGGCTGTGGCCTCCTCCCCTACCTTGGGAGGTGAATCTTTTGTCTCCTTTTCCCTAATCTACTTTCTTTTTTTTTTTTTTTTGAGTTGAAGTCTTACTCTGTCGCCCAGACTGTTGTGCAGTGGCACGCTCCTGGCCACCACAGCCTCAACTTGCTGGGCTCCGGCGATCCTTCCGCCTCAGCCTTCCAAGTAGCTGGAACTACAGGCACGCACTACCACGCCCAGCTAATTTTTTTGATTTATTGTAGAGATGAGGTCTCGCCAAGTTGCCCAGGTGGGTCTTGAACCCGTGGGCTCAGGCAATTCATTCACCTTGGCCTCCCAAAGCGCAGGATCACAGGCTGAGCTACCAAGCCCGGCCTCCTAATCTACTTTCTAATAAACTATATTTTCCAATCTAATTCCTGTGCAATTCTTTGCATCTTACCCACAGCACTGGATCACAGACCACCCGGTCTGACCTAATACCTCCCTAGTCCCCACTCAAGGAAGTGTGAACAGCAGCCGACTTGGCAGTGATGCCTCCATTGCCTTTGGTACAAGCACCTCCCTGCTGGACCTTGGCAGGGCATCCATCAGCATCTTCCGTGGCCTACTTGTCCATTCAAACATCAGTCGCAGCCCAGAGCCCTCACTTAGCTGGGCAACCATATAGGAAACTGGTGCATTTTGTGTGAAAGAGCCACTCTCAGAAAACTCTCAAGACTATTTGAGAGAAATCAGAGGGGCTGGAGGACTCTACAGATCAGCAGTGGTCAGTGCCAGAGAAATATTGTTTTGTGGCCGTGGCTATAAGTCTTAAGCCCCAACAAAATGAGGTGATTTCCTCACATGGTTTTGTTGCAATTAGAAGAACTGGACCAAGATGACAGACTCCTGAGGAGGAATTTGGAAGCCAAGAGGAACAAAGATTAGGGATTCACAGAGACCTCTCGATCGGTGGAGGGCAGCAGAGGCCTGCCACTGGTGGTGCAGGGCTCTTATAAAGTGTCCCTGGCAGACTGTGTGGGCAGAGGAGAGCTAGGGAGCAAGAGAGGGCAGACCCCTCTTGTCATTGTTCAATGGCTGGCAAGGAAAAGTTTTCCCGGCTCACCAGGACCCAGGAAATAGGGCCTACTGGTCCTTTGCCTGGTTTGGCCAGGACAGTGGCACAGGTTCCACACAAGGCAGGGCAACAGGGTGCGAGCTGCTGCCTGTCACAGCCCTGCCAGGGAAGGGAACCCTGCTCAAGTCCCAGTATATATAATGCCCATCTCTGCACTATCGCCACCCCTCCTAGATCTTGCAAGGTTCATAGGATGGATCTTTGAGGAAACAAAAAAAGGAAAGAAAAACTGGAAAATTTGACCAGGAGCAGTGGCTCACGCCTGCCATCCCAGCATTTTGGGAGGCTGAGGCTGGAGAATTAGCTTGAGCCCAGGAGTTCAAGACCAGCCTGGGCAACATAGTGAGACCCCCTCTCTAGAAAGATAAAAAAGTAAATTAAAAAATGTAAAAAAACTGGAAACTTTCACAAGTGGAGGGAGACTAAATTCTAAAGCACACACAAATACTAATAATATTCCCAGCTGCCTGGCCTCCCAAGATCAGAGAAAAGTAGACTCCTCCAAGGTGAAATGACCTTGAAATGCCGAGAATTGTTTTTTAGTAAAATCATGTAAGAATCAAGCCCTCTTGTCCTGTGAGAGAGGAGGCTCTGTCTGAAGGGTATATGCCTAGAAGTAGAATTGCTGGGGCAAATCACTTAGCATCCTGGAGATTCTTCACCAAGCTCAATAATATGTGAAAAAGGAGAGTCAGAAAGGAGGGAGAGGCAGAGGGGGCGTGACTTACCTCCGGCTTCTCTTTCCAGAAGCCACATCGGAGAAGAGGAAGCATCTAGATTGAGAGGTCCAGTGAGGCCTAGGGGTGATATTCCAGAGGTCAGTCAGCCCCTATGGAAAGCAGTGTGGAGATTTCTCAAAGAACTAAAAATAGAAGCTGGGAAGAGTGGCTCACACCTATAATCCCAGCACTTTGGGAGGCTGAGGTGGGAGGATTGCTTGAGCCCGGGAGTTTGAGATCAGCCTGGGCAACATAGTGAGACCCCATCTTTACAGAAAAATAAAAAAATAAGTTGGGCATGGTGGCACATTCCTGTAGTCTCAGCTGCTCAGGAGGATGAGGCAGAAGGATCGCCTGAGCCCAGGAGGTCGAGGCTGCAGTGAGCCATAGCGCTCCAGCCTGCAGGACAGAGTGAGATCTCGACCCCCACCCCTCCCCAAAAATAGATCTACCATTTGCCCCAGAAATTCTACTTCTAGACAAAGGACCATATTTCATTCTACCAAAGAGACACCTGCACACGTTTATCTCAGCATCATTTGCAGTAACAAAGACATGGAACCAACCCAGGTGCTCCTTGACAGTAGAGAAAATACTATATAGAAAATACTATACTATAAAGAAAATAGTATGTAAAACTATGGAATACTACATAGCCATAAAGAAGAATGAAATCATGGCATTTGCAGCAATGTGGATGCAGCTGGAGCCTGCGTGTCTTGCAGCCAGGCTGCGTGATAATAACAGAAAACTGGATACCACATGTTCTCACTCACAAGTGGGTACTAACCACTGGGCACACGTGGGGACAGGATGGGAACAACAGACACTAGGTACTATTAACAGGGTGGGGGGACTAAAAGATGCAAAACCACCCATCAGGTATTATGCTCACCACTGAGGCTTCATCAGAAGCCCAAACCTTGCCTTCATGCAATGTACCTATGTAACAAATCTTCACTTGTACTCCCATTCTAAATTTAAAAATTAAAAGTAAACAAAAGAAAGGGTAAGTCCACCCACGTGCCTCCACCAGGCCTTTTGCCCTTTGCCGCTTCTAACAGGATGGGTCTTAGGAAACAGAAGAGGGAGAAAACAAAGGCATTGCCTTGACCTTTCCCTTAAATATTTGTGCTCATCCTGGGCTGTCGAGCACATCTTCTAGTAAGTAGGGATGAACCAGGAGCTTCCTGTCTTCCCCTGGCCCCATTGTGATATCCCAGCCAGCCCTGAACCTAACAGGTGACTTGCCTTTCTCACTTGAGACGGACCTGGTGAAAGGCAGGGAAGAATGCCGTCAGATGTGAGTCATTTCAGCACATCACTCTTCTTGAGTTTTCTCTTAATTTCGTGCTTTAGCAGAGGCCCCCGCGAAGGGGAGCCTGGGAGGAAGCGTCAACTGGCAGATGGTGCTCACCTGGTTTGCTGCTCACCTTCCAGCAAGAGGAAAGAACTCCTAACCCCTGGGGTCAGTGGCCTGGCTGCAAGACACTCGTCCAAGTGACTTGGGAGAGCCGAGATGCTCTGGACCATCGGGTGCCATTGCTGACGAGGAGGCAGGTGGCACCTCCCAGAGGCCCTGTCCGCTCTATGCTTGGTTGTTGTGTTTGAATTAGAAGCTTTCCAGTGCCAAAGTGCCAACAAGAAGAACGTGAGACCTGCAGCTAAGCATGTCTTGATTTTATGTCCCTGCTTCCCCACCCACTCACCAGTATGACCTAGGGTAAGTCACTGAAATCGTCTGACACCACCCCCACAGGAAACAGTAATTTCATTTTTGTTTTCTTATACAAGAGAGATGGTTCAATTGGAACTTTTCGAGGGGTCTGACAAGCCAGCAGCTATTGAAAGGCTCTTCAGTTTCTCTTATGAATAAAAAAAAAATCAATGCATAAGAAAGGAAAAGTTGAAGAGGGAAACATACTCTCAGAGGAAGCAGATTTGTCTACAGTGTTCAAACAATGAAGTGTCTATTGTTTCTACTGGATTAATGACACTGTTCTGTAAAGACAACAGCACAGGAAAAAATAATAATAGTAGGAGTAATAGAAATACTCAAATATTTAATATTAAAGTAATTAATTGTGTGTGTATATATACCTAATTCACAGTCAAGGGTTTCATATACTATATCTCTCAGGGATTCTAACCCAGGAAAATTATAACCTCCTGATTTTTTTGAATCATCTTTTTTATTTTTATTTATTTATTTATTTAGAGACGAGTCTAAACTCTGTAACCCAGGCTGGAGTGCAGTGGCACGATCATAGCTCGAAACAGCTTCAAACCCCTGAGCCAAGCAATTCTCCCACCTCAGCCTCCCGTGTAGCTAGGGCTGTAGGTACACACCAACACACCTGGCTAATTTTTTTTTTTTTTTTTAGAGATGGGGTCTGGAGATGTTGCCCAAGCTGGTCTGAAACTCCTGGGCTCAAGTGCTCCTCCCTCCTTGGCCTCCCAAAGTGCTGGGATTACAGGTGTGAATCACCACGCCCAGCCTTAAACTTCATTTTTAAGAGACCACCTCTTCATTATCATCACTTTTGGGACATCTTCTAGGTCTCTCTGTCAGAAAAGGGCCCGAAGCCTGGACTTGAAGATGCAGAAGTTGGGGAGATCCCCACCCCTAAGAGCAGCAAGCACTATTTTTATGTAACAGGAGTCACACTGTACTTCCCTGCTCCCTCTACAGCCAGTTCTCTACATGTGACAACACAATAAACTGCCCCCATGGAGGCACTGGGCAGAGAACCTGCTTAGTAACTTTAGCCAAGTCACCTGAGGACATTTCCATGTTTTTTTCTTTTCGGTAACTGTGAGCAGAATCATCGTCTCACCCTCAGTATACGGGATCGGCTTGTGCGGAGGTACAGGACCCAACACACTGCCTTGCTTGGTGCCTAATTTGGTGCTAACTGACCCCCACCACACTCATGCTGGCTTGAGATGTATCGAAGCAAAGTCGAGCATTTTCAACGTCTGCCTTCAAACCTTCGCACATCCTCTGGTAAGAGCCAAGGGACTTCACACATGTTTCAGATGCCAACAGTTGAGTTGTTTGGTCTTGAGTACTTGACAGGGTCCTTGGAGGGGCTGGTACCACCAGGCCTCCTCCTCCATCCCAGCCCCTGCCTCCTCATTTCCACAGGGCTGAGCTAGTGAAGCTGCCCAAAGGTGGACATCAAATGTGTCTGACTTCCCAAAGAGCAACCAAGCCCTGGGGAGAAGGAGGGGGAGGGGAAGAGTCTGGAGCTGGGATCTGGGACCTGGTTTATCCATGGGGACAAATGGATTTCTCTTTCCACACAAGAGTCCCCCAGGTCTGCCCCGTCTCCCACTTCTTTGTCTGAAGAAGGAGGCAGAATCCACTCAGCATTTGGGAGGTTCTCCTCTCTAGCCCCCACCCACCAAGGCAGAAAGAAGTTAGAAAGCAAGAACTAAGCTGGGGTTGTCCCTGGCTTCCAGTCCCAGAAAACTGCCTCCCCACCCCTTCCTCAAAAAGAGATCATCCAGTCCACGGCATAACACATGAATGCAAAGTATTTCTAGGATTGAACACTCCACAAATCAGGAAGAAAAAATGACCTTCTGTTCCAACCCAAAAAACAAGACAATACAGGTTCAGACCCAGAAAAGGAACCATTTTAATTAGACTAAGAACAAAAAGAGTTCAGGTATGCAAGAAGTAGGGAAAGTCTTTTTTCTCTGTAAATCAAATGATGTCAGTTCCAAGGCCCATCTCAGCAGGGGCGTGGGAAACTCTACTTCCGTGGAAGGTTTAGGTTGGGATCCCGGGACCATGCACCTGCCCATGCCCTGGCCCTCTGGCTGAAGCCCATTGTGCTGTCCTTTCTCTTCAGGTAGCTACACACAGGCCTCTCTGTAAGACCCCAGACTTCTCCCTGCCCTGTTCTCAGCTTAGAAGGGAAGCCTCTCTTTCCCATGAGTGCATTCTGAGTCACTCTGCTCCTTGTCCAATGAAATCCTCCCGTGGACCTGGCTTTTGCAACAAAGAGCCAGGGATACTCCTGCTACTGTATTCCTCCCTGGAGGAAAGGAAGCCAGGGCCTGGGTTCTGCTTGACTCTAGATAGGAGGAAGGGGGAGATACAGGGAGGAGGGAGGGAAGCTCATATGCATATGTTATTCAATCACACTGCTTTCAGAAGGAGTTACAGTTTCTGTTGCAACTGGTGACCAGTGGAACTGGTCTTCTGTTTACCTCTTAAGTTGGGCTAACATTCTGTAACGTGTTTGTCATTTTCAAGCATTCCTCCCTTTACAGAAAAGGCCTTACAACAAAATCATCTCAAATGAGGATACATTTGTAGTAATCTCAGGACAAACAGATCAATCTTAAACATTAGTCAGAATATTTAAACAGAATCCGTTAAATCAGAACCATTCAGGTTCTTCTGCTACCTAACATGGCCTACACCTTCTTTAAGATGCCGCCTATTAAAGGAATGCAGGCTGCTCTTCCTGCTCTCTTAACTCCTATCACTTTTGTGAGAATTACTTGTACTTTTGAATCTAATCACATGCTGTGTGACTGCCAACTGTTTACTCCTCAGAGCACATTGCACAGAGCTACCCAACACTACAGTGCAAAAACCTTTAAGGGCAGAGAACACGACCTAGTTGTGTGTGTGTTTCTCTCTCTCTCTCTCTCTCTCTTCATACACAGTAGGGCTCCATAAATGTTGGTTCAATGAATGAATGGATTGTCCAAACTTAACCAATTACTACTGCCATTAGCTATGCCCTTTTTCTTTCTTTCTTTTTTTTTTCTTTTTTTCCTCCACAGTGATTCCATGGAGAAATTGTTTAGAATTCGTATTCACTCATGAAAATAATGGACTGGCTCCTTACTCTCCTTTTTTCTATAAATCCAACTGAAGAACAAAATGTTCCTTAAGAACTGATTAGTCTTCTACATCAAATATTGAGATGGACAACCATAAATTACACTGGCAGACATCAAATTATGTATATTTCTATTGCTTACATTTGCAACTAATGTATTGATTCCAGAATGTTCCAGAGAGTCCTCTAAGTCTCTTCATTTCAAAATAAATTCATAGCTTACCTAGATCCTTTGGTGGTTGTTTGCATCAGGCATTTGCAAATAATTGAAAAGAGTCATTGATATAGGTAGTTTAAAAATAACAACATTGAATGTTATAGGAAAATACTTTAATGTTGTGACATTCCGTGTGAGGAAAAATGCGTACTTAGCTTATGTGATTTCAAAGAATGAATAACAACCTTCAAAATTCACTTAATAAACACGACTCTTCCAAATAGGTTGTGAGGTAATTTTTTTTTAGTTTCAGACTCTCATAATGTCTTTTAAATTTTATTTCTTGAAACAAGTCATCCAAAATTTGAAATATTTCACATAAAGGCAGCAGATGGACACTGACCTGTACACCACCTCAAATCCACACAGCCAAGTGTGCACTAGCATTTTTAAACTGGAAGAGTTTTGTTTCAAGGGTGTTTGCACCATGCTGGCTTCACAGAAATGACCAGATAAAAAGTTACCACTGTGGTCTGTATTCCATCTATGTGTCTCCAGAGATCTTCCAAGATTTTTCCATTAGCCTAGACCACCAGCCTTGGTCCTGGACTCCTCTTTACCACTGCATTCGTCTACCTACCCTCCAGTTCACCCCAAATTTAGGCTTTCTTCTGCTCCCACTCTGCAGAATTCCCTTGCTTAACGCTACAGTTCAGATTTGCTCCTAAATGGATGTCTTCCGAGTTCATTCCACAGGCCTCACACTGTATCGGGCCCATGAAAATAATGAGAGAAAGAGCTCTCACCGAAAGCCGTCCCTCAGAGCAGTCATCTTTAGAATCTAGCCATTTTAACAACCATCAGCATGATTAAAATTTTGGAACTCTTCATAAACCCCAAATACAAATCAAACTCACTACTTTATAAGCAAACTTGGTTTTGGCTGAAATGATTTTAGGAAGTTGGACACATTACATAAATCAGCTAGGTGTGCACTAGCATTTTTAAGCTGGGAGAGTTTTGTTTCATGGTTGTTTGCGTCACTTTGGCTTCTTTGGATGATGCAAGTTGACAGAAGTGACCAGGTAAAAAGTTACCCGTGTGGCCAGTATTCTGTCTGTGTGTCTCCAGAAATCTTCCAAGATCCTTTCTTCCAAGATACCACCAGTCTTGGCTCCTTGGGGCTCCCTGAAGAAGCCCTCAATGTGGGAAAGATGACAGTGTCAAAAACTTAGTGACTGTTGTCACCAAGGAATCATTCGAAGTCCAACTAACCCAGTCCCAGAGCAGCAGAAAGACTTCTAGAAATCTGATCTCCATAGTATAGTGGACAAGAAGTAGCTAGAGGGGCTGGAGCCACACAGAGAAACTGGGGCAAGGCCAGAGAAATATTGTTTTATGGCCATCACTGTGATTCTGTCCTAGGAGGGTAAGCAGGAAGCACTTTCCAATGAAATGATTATGTCTAGGTACTTCTGAGTTCTCTGTAACACTCAGTTCCGTTTACCATCATTTTTGAAAATTCCTTTGATGTTCAACAACAGGTATCGGGTTACTTCGCCCTTGTTCTCTAAGTGATCAATGCTGCTCGATTCTAAATACTTCCCCCCCATGAGAAAATAATAATGAAAAAGGCAAATTAATATTTTGGTGCTATTCCGAAAATCGTTCTGACGTCACAGACCCTCTGACAGAATCTCAGGGACCTACTAGGGCCACCAGACCATATTTTGAGAATAACAACCTGGAGTATAATCTTAAAATAGATTATACTAAGAGTGCACCTAGGTGAGTAGGGAAGGAATTCCGTGATTGATGAGTGCTGCCTGTCATGGGCACAGGAGCAAATCATAGTCTCCTATTTCCTAAGTGTACAGACATTACTATCTATAGTAATAAGATTGGTCGGGTTTTTTTTTTCTTCCCAAGCCTCAACCAGAGATGTTCTACCCCCCAAGATCCCTGAGACCTAGACTGTGGGCTGGAAAATGGAGGCATGGTGTCAGCTTGAGGCACATGAAGCCCAAGAGTGCTGACTTTCAAAGACCTGCCTGCCCGTAGGCCTGACACAGCAAGAGAGATTTGTTTTTCAAATGAGCATTCCACAATCTGTACATCCAAACCAAAGTTGTCCTTCAGAGCAGTCAGAAGAATCTAGCTATTTCAACAACTGTCAGTGCGATTAAAATTTTGGAGTTCTTTGGAAATCCAATATACAAATCAAACCCATTACTTTCTAAGCAAGCTTGGTTTTGACTAAAATAAAGCTTAGGAGTTGGATGAATTACTTACACCACCAGTCTTGACTCCAAACAACTTCTAATTCGTGAACAAATTAAATCTGCTTTGAAGGATGCAAATGTGCTATCAACAAGGGTATTGCAATTAAAATTATTCCACCAGCCGGGCTCGGTGGCTCAGCCTGTAATCCCGTGCCTTTGGGAGGTTGAGGTGAGTGGATTGCCTGAGCCCGCGGGTTCGAGACCCGCCTGGGCAGCGAGACCTCATCTCTACAATAAATCAAAAAATCAGCCAGGCATGGTAGCGCATGCCTGTAATTCCGGCTACTCGGAAGGTTGAGGCGGAAGGATCCCTGGAGCCCAGCAGACGAGGCTGCGGTGGCCGGGAGTGGCCACTGCACTCCAGTCTGGGCGAGCGAGTGAGACTCCAACTCAAAAAAAAAAAAAAAAAAATTATTCCACCAATAATATGAGTATCTATATTGTATCAGGTAACTTATTTGTGCTGAGGATGGAAATGAAGGCACCATCCTGGCCCTGAGGAGTTTATAACTGGCGTGGAACAAATAAATGAACAGTTAAAGTCCAGCATAACGGGAGCTCAGGCTGTTTTGAAGGCAGCTCACTTTGGAGGGATGGGCAGGAGTAAGGAAAGACTTCCTGGAGGGACCTCTTCAGCCAAGGTCTAAAGGACCTGGATGAATCAGGTAGCCTTGAAATAGAGGAAGTGGCACCTCAGTAAGAGGACTTCTCAAAGGACAGCAGGTGCAAAGACCTGCTAGAGATAGAAGAAGAGATCGTGAACCATTTGTGTGGTTTGCAAGTAACTGAGAATGCTGGCAGCAGAGATGGCGTTTGATGAGGAATGCACACAGGGCCTGGCAGACCCACGCTGTGGGGGTTTCTACTGAAGGTCAAGGAGATGCACTGACCAATTTGTATTTTAGGAAGATCCCTTTGCACTCCTGCCATGTGCCAAGACCAGTAAAACAATGAAGAAATGAGCTGTATCTGCCCCTGTCAACTCATGGCCAGCAGTCACATTGGCTTAGTTTGGGTAAAGGTCTCGGCTTCAAATGACCACATTGGCCACTTTGTCTCGCTCAGTCTCGCAGCCAGGAATGGACGTCTGGCACCATGGCATGCACAGGAGGGGAGAGACAGTGAAGACCAGTCAGAAAGGACCACATCACCCGGAAAAGTCATGAAAGCACATGTCCCATGCAGCTGCATGACCTGGTGACAGATTCAGGCTTGGGGCTAATTAACTCGAGTTGGAGGTTTCTTACCCTCTCTGAGCCTCAAAGTCATCATATACAACATAAAGATACTCACCACATTGTTCCATTTATTAGGCTGAATGGGATGTTTGCAAACTGCATACCAGAGTATCTGGTATATAACAGGTGCTCAAAAAATGGCTACCTTTTTACCTCTACTTATTATTAATAAGCCCATGGTTGGCTGATGCACAGCAAGGGAAAATCTGTACACAGCTTAAAATGTCAGCACCCAAGGAGCTGATCACTTAGTACCAGCAGACTTGTCACGATGTCCAATTTTAGTTTCCACTGAGAAAATTTGATTCATCCTGTTGTTCAACCTCCAGCCACCTGCAATCAAGATCAGGTAAAAACAGGGACATGAAAATAAATGTACATGCACAACAGTGGTTAATTTAAGATTCCTCTTCCAGGTTTGCTTGAGGCTCCTTCTCCTGCAAGACAGTGAGTCTCTGCAGGGGCACATGTGGAAGGAGTGCAAGCCAGAGGCACCTATCTTGTGGTCAGAAGGAAAACCTGTGGTCCTGAGCAGAGACCCCCCCACCCAGTCACTATAAACCACACTTGACCCCACAGAAGAAAAGAAAACAGGAGAGACATCAGATTGGATCTTCCAGAAGGTCTTTGTTGCAATTTTCTCCATAATTGGGAAAAAAAAGTACATCATCAAATAAAGACAATAGCAGCACAGCTTATTGAAATGTTACAAGCAAATTTGTTTTGTACTTTCCCTAAGAACATTATGAAATCCCCCTCCCCCCGCATTTTCTGTAAAATGCCTTTTTTTTAAAGCACCATGAAATCCTACAGAGAGAAAAATAGGTAAAACACCTCCACACATGGGTTTATCATCATTGTCACGGGATCCCCTGCCTGTGACTATGGAATGGGAAAGGGGCCAAGGCTGCCATGTGGGGTGGTTTGCATATCACTTCTAGGCACCACTATGCCCTCTCCCTTCAAGCTCGGAGCCCTGACAGCCAAGGAGAGGTCTTGCAATTATCCCCTATAGCACAGGTCTGCTGGATCGAGGGAGCAAGGGTCCTCGCAAGGATTTTTTTTTTTTAATATATTTGAGACTTTTCACCGAAGAATCAAGAACACAAAGTAGATTTCAAATCTCAGGCACCTGTGAAAATGATCATCCCTTTCAGCAAAATTGGAGACACCTCTCGTTTCTCCTCAATGCCACTACACTGATGACTTACAGATGGCCGCAGGAGGACTGGGATTCACAGAGAGCACGGACAGGTCCGTGAAGTCCAGCACAAGTATTGTGCAGAAACAGAATGCAGGGTTTCACTTACAGCCATTTAATTTGTGTGCTATTCCAAAGTTTTCAACTAACAGTGTCCACAACACCACATTAAGTGCCCTTGGCTTCAGAGAGTTCTCATTTGTCTTTTTAAGGCCATGACTAACTAGCTGTTACACTACATCATTGTATCATAACAGTGAGAAATGATAACCCCACCTAAACCTTAGCAGACGGCAGAAGGCAGAAAGCAAAGATATGGAGTGCAATGCTGGTTTGTTTCTTCTCCCTTATTTTAGAAATGCTCTGCATGTTTGTTTGTCTTCCTATACCTTTCCTATGGTTCAGAAACCATGGTACACACAGGACAGTTCACATTCTAACCAAATCCAGTGATTAAAGCCTGCCCCATCCAACTCTGGCCAATTCTCACCAGTCCAAGAAACGAAGCATACAAACAGACATACAGCATTGACTTAGCCAGGAAATTGTGTCATCTCAGAGGAAGGCAAGGGGGGTGGTTTGCTAATGTTAGCATGACTAAGACTTTCAACATGGAATGGTTTCCAAAGAACTTAAAGCAGCCATTTCCTCTGTGTGTGTGTGTGTATGTGTGTATGTGAGAGAGAGAGAGAAAGAGAGAGAGAGAGAGATGTCTGGCCATAGTGCATGAATTTATGAAGTAATCAAAGGGAACTTTTAGTTCAGTTGACTGCAAATAGCAACAGCTTAAAATTCTCTAACTAGTCTTAACACCATGCAAAAAATGCCCACACAGCATGAACCCTCGGATGACCATGTGCCAAAGAACTCTAAAGGAAGATAGAGAGAGCCCACACAGGGCATGACATGATCCTAATTTGGACACTGTCTCCCAAATACATCTGGTCTCCCAAGAAACAAATTCCAAGGTCAAGAGACTAAGCTCTCTCGCCTTAACCTAAAACGAGTAGGACAATTAGTATTTGTAAATCCAACTTAAACGTGCTTTGTAATTTCACTCATGGACTAGGAGATGTTTCATCAGAGAACTACCCAACTAAAAAGGGACCTTGATGATTATCTGTGCTCAACTCGCTTGGTGTGTAGACAAGGTCACAGAGATCCTGGCAGGAAACTGATGTGCCCACAGTCACAGGCTATGATTGGTGCAGCACAAATAGTCCCAGTTGCCTTAGTTACAGGCCGTGGATACCCCTACCCCTCAATATATACAGCCCTACCCCAAAAGTAATGCATTCCTGGAATCACTGTTGGGTTAGGATGGGGTATGAAGCCATATTCTTTCCAAATCACCCCTTGGCTCTCCAGGAAACCTCCACATCTGCCTTAAAGGAAACTTCACTACCCGATCCCTAAGTGAAGCAAAAGACACCACCCCCTGAAGATAGAGAACCCATGTTCTTTCCATGTATGAAAATGAAACATTGACTCCAGGTTTACAGTAGTGGTGTGGGAGTGCAATAGGGGGAGGAGCAGGTGTGCTGATACATATAAGAATAGGTGGCAGCATTGCCTTATCACATGTATTCTATGTGCCATTTGTCCCCACCTAAAAAAGGTAACATTCACGTAACTTCAAAACAGCTGGTCCCTCCCCAGATCATGGCTTCCATGAAGAGGAATCCAACCTTTCTTCCTCGCTCAGCCTCTCCTTTGGAAAGCGCTTTATAGTTTTCTAAATACTTTGCTCACATATCCAATGGATCCATCTTCATCGAGGGTCTTCTTGGATTTTATCCATCAGAGCCCTGGCTCTCTGCACTCAGGGAGAAGATTATATAAGAGATTTCCCCACACCCAGCCCTAGGCTATTTCTAATCCCCCTGTATAACCGATGTGACTCGTTTGGGAAAGCATCTACGTACACACCAACACGTGCACCTGTTCCATTTGACAGAGCATACAGCGTGGTGCTTCGAGCGGTTTTATTCCTGCTGTATGCAGGGCTCCTGCAAAGTAAGCAAGTAAAGTGCAAAAGAGTGCTTTCAAAGGGCATTTTTAACAATGGGAAAAGGATGCCACATACAGAATCCCGAAACCAAAATGAAAAAAAAAATGCACAACAGGTGCCTGCAAGGGCGACCCTTTGGGCCATGTTTATACAAAGACTTCGTGCCCTCTTGGTGGTAAAAATCCCTCCATATCTTCTCCCTGTGTGAGCTGTGTCCATGGAGCTAGAAGGACACACACACACACACACACACACACACACACACACACACACACACACTCTCTCTCTCTCTCTCTCTCTCAAGGGCATGACATGGACACTGCAGCAAAGTGGAAAACAGACTTTGGTTGTACTTTGAATACCAGCACTTGCTGTACACCATTGGGTATGTTGCTTAGCTTCCCTGAGCCTTCATGTCCCCGTCCATATAATGGGTTTGCAAATACTTCCCACATAGAATTTGAGGTTTCAGGGAGCTGGCATTCGTAAGGTATCTAATCCTGTGCCTGGCCTACAGAAGGCACTGGATAAACAGGAGAGAAGCCTCCTCACCAGATATGGCTGTAGACGCTAGAATTTTAACACATAACTATGAAGAAGGTACCATGGCAATATGGGGTGAAAACCCAAATGAGTGAGATCCACAGACAGTTGAATTAGGAAACCTCAACTCATCCCAGCTGTCTACCAATACCTTGAAATGCATGTTGTCAGGCTGGAATGATTCCCATAGTAAAAACCAACATCCACATCTGCATGAACATCACGTCCTGAGTGACTATCTCTCTATTGACACAGGAAGTCACCAGTGAGCTCCAGCTCCAGCCCAATGGAGGAGCTAACCATACCTTCCTCAGACAAGAAGGATCTGATCAAAGTTCACTGCTGTCTGGTTCCTTCTCAAAAGCGATGCCAGAACTTCACCTGGTGCCTAGAGATTTGGGGTCGGGGGGAAGGGGATTACACGTGCCCCAGGCAAGGGAGAGCCATGCGCTTTTTAGAAATGGGCAAGAATAGGTCTTCACTGGTACCAGTGGGTAAGGATGTAGTGGGTGTAATTCTCCCTGGAAGTCAGAAAGCACTAGGTAGTTTCTGGATGTCTCCACTAGTGCTATGAACTTTTGGTAAATCCACACTGTGGGTTAGTTATATGAAATTCCATTAACTCTTGGAAGGGTGGCACTAGGCCTAGAAGTTACATAAGCAGCAACGTCCTGGTGTTGCCAGGTCCAAGAACTTTAGCATGCAGCCAAATCTGTTAATTTTGAACCAGTATACCAGTCAACTGTGGTAAAGACTGACTGAGGTGCCCGCCGGATGATGACCTGGTATATAGTTTCCCTTTCTGACAGAAACCCATCTAAAATCATCTTCTCAAAACCTGCAACTAGGCATTCCCCTGCTCTCCCTCACTGGATATTTAACCTCAAGGAACAATCATGATGATCACATGTTCGCTATCGGTTACCTGTAACAATCCATTTCAGGGGTGTACCAGTGTTCACGAATAACAGGTGTGAGACAGAGAAATAAGTAAGGAGAAGAAGTGATGTTTTTGGAATAAAGAAATGCCCAAACATAAAAGTAAAAATGAAATATTCTAAATATTTCAAACTATTCTTTTAAAATGGAATTAATGGCACTTATGCTACAAGCAATAAAAACATTTTAAGCTTACTGTACAAGGGTGAGGGATTCATTTTTCTTTTGTCTGGAGATAGTGAGATTGGATCTCATAACTATATCCACCCTAAGACACCCAAAAGGACAAAAAGCCCTGAGATGGAAAGATGCCATGGTCCTCCTCGGTGTGTCTCAGAAATGCAGGATGTCTGGTTTTTATTTTTTTTAAATAATTAGGATCAGCTAGACAGAACAGCAAGCCACTGGCATCATGCAAGGCAATAGTTTTGGTATTTTTCCCCCTCTTATCAAACCAAGTTACAACTGAAGTTCCACTAAAAAGTGAACATGGGCATTTCAAAATCAGTTTATTTTCACCATCACACCCACTGAGGAAAACGCATGATTGACCTTGAACCATGCAGCATTTGATGCTGAGTTTCACCAATGCCCCCAAGTTCATTTGGACTCCCTAACCCTGTGAGAAAGACCCCACTCAGCAGGCTTCTGTCATTGGTTAAGGTGATATCCACAGTGTGATGTGTTTACGATTATTTTTTTTTCTTTTGTAATGAGAAAAGCAATTGCACCTTTTAATACGTGTGCTCTGATCTGCTTCCAACAAACTCCAGGTGCTCTCGGGTCTCACTCGGAGCTTAGAAAGACTAGGTGTTATGCACTGAATGGTTTGTATCAAAATTCAAGCTCAGAGCACATGCCGAAAATGTCAACACCCTCATCACAGACACCAGGTAACCCTCAACCAGGTCCCCTTCTGCGTGTGCACATATCACCATTAGCAGGTTCAAGAAAAAAGACTCCATCTAAAAGACACACCTGTCCCTCTCAGGAGGGTGTTCTAGGGAATAGCTGCCCTTGTCTGCGTGTCATGCACACAGCACTGCCACCAAAACGCCTTTCACACGGGTGGCTAGAACCCGCTGCATGCGCAAACGCTCCCTGCGTGTCCCGCGATTGCAATGTGAAGTTCTCATTCTCTGATTCCTTTTGGCAGAGCAAGCTTCCAGTTGTTTATGGCACAGTGAAATATATTCTTCAATGCTAAGTAATTTTGGACTAACAAGAAGTTTGTTTAAGGCACGTGTCTCAGTGTGAATATATAAAACAAACCAACCAAACAACCAACCAACCAAAACAAAAAAACAAAAAAACCGCTCAGTTCAAGTCCAGAATCCTTCCCATTTAGTTTCTGTCTTCAAGTAGTGAGTCGTTCTCCAGCTCCTCGTCTTTGGTGTCCATGGGTACCATGCCATTCTCCATCTCGGCCTGCTGCTGGATACAGTCAGTCAACACAGCCGTGCTGGAGTTGTCCGAGTTGCACATCTTTTCCGTCTCCTCCTCTTTCTTCTCTTCGTCCAGGGAGTAATTCCGGAAAGTCTTGTAGATCTTCTGGACGTCCTCCGGCAAGGTCTTCTTGAGGTCCTTGTTTTTCCTCTTGGTGAGCCTGGAGGTGGACCCGAACTTGTTGATGATGTTGTCCTCGGATGCCCCCTGCCCGTGTTTGTTCAGTTGCTCTGGCCCCTTAAGGCGCAGGTTGTTGGGCCGGTTGTTGATGCTCTCCTGGGATGAGGCCTTGAAGCGGCCCGTGTCCAGCGCGGCGAAGACCGAGCGCTTCTCGGGTGACAGCATGTCCAGCGAGTGGGCCCGCTGGTCCAGGCCCAGCCGCCGGCGCTCCATGCTGCGGATGGTGGCTGCCCGCTGCAGCTTGTCGTGGATCTCCACGCTCAGCCGCCGCCGTGTCTCCCGGAACTCGGCCGTGACGTTGGCCTTCCACTCGGCCGCGTGGGCCTTGATTTCACCAACCTGGCCGAGAGACAAAAGAGCAACAACACGCTGAGAAAGGCCTCCCTGCCTCAGGCCTCTGGGCACTGACCTTGTTCAGGGGGTCGCTGCAGGGAGAGAGGTGGGGAGGGAGAGGGGACGGAGGGACAGGGCCAAACGCCACTTCCATCCTAGGACTTCTCGCCACCACCCGAGTGCCGTAAATTTGGTGCTGATCGCCAGCAGAAAACTTCAGTCTAGGGAAGTCTGTTCTGTGGGCTGTGCCCGATTCCTGCACCCTGACCTGGGAGATTTGGTTACTGGGTCAGGGAGGGGGAGGGTCTTGTTACCGCATAGTACATGGCCACAGCATGGCCCAGACATAAGGGACTTCACTGTTCCAGTTTGCCCAGGACCGAGGGGGATCCTAGGACATGGGGCTTTCTGTTTTAAAAACCGGGACAACTCAAGCCTGTAATCCCAGCACTTTGGGAGGCCGAGGTGAAGGGATTGCCTGAGCCCACGTGTTCGAGAGCAGCCTGGGCAACTTGGGGAGACCTGTCTCCACAATAATCAAAAAATTAGCTGAGCGTGGTAGCACGCTGTAGTTCCGGCTACTTGGAAGGCTGAGGTGGAAGGATCACCGGAGCCCAGCAGGTCAACGCTGGGATGGCCGTGAGTGTGCCACTGCACTCCAGCCTAGGCGAGTGAGATTCCAACTCAAAAAAAAAAAAAAAAAAACAACCCCAACAACAACAACAAAAATGGGGACAGTCTCAGTGAAGTCCTGCTTGTGATCGGCACCAAATCCGGGCATTCAGAAGGTGGCTGGGGGGCCGGGAGGGGTGTGGGGCTGTGGTGAAGAACCCCAAGGAAGCCTGAGAGCTAGAGATGGTGGTTGAGTGGGAGGCAGTCAGAGTTATGGGGAGATGTCAAAAGTGGGGGTTGAACAGAACTGGCTTCCCGCTCTGTTTCTGCTGTTGTGTTGATTGTATGTCTGCATTCCCAGGACACACATTGGGGTGACTGTATCTAGCTCACAGAGTGCCTAGCACTAGGTGAGACAAGGGAATCCACCTCACTCTGTCCCAAACAAAAGACTCAAAGCAGAAGCTCAGCAAGCCCACCACCCAGCCTGTCCTTCTGACAGTCTATCTGGGTAGAGTGGCCAGGCTGTCCCAGTTTACCTGGGACTGTCTCAGTTTTAAAACAGAAAGTCTCAAGTCCTAGAAAGTCCCTCAGTCCTGGGCAAATGGGGACTGCCAGTCACACAACATCTGGGCCATTCTGTAGCCATGTGCTGTCAGGACTGTGCTAGTTTTAAGAAGACCTACACCGGATATGGTGACTCACACCTGAAATCCCCAGCACTTGGGAGGCCAAGGAGGGAGGATCACTTGAGCCCATGAGTTCAAGACCAGCCTGGGCAACATAGCAAGACCTTATCTCTACAAAATATTTTTTTAAATTAGCTAGGCATGGTTACGCGCACCTGTAGTCCCAGCTATTTGGGAGACTAAAGTGGAAGGATCGGCTGAGCCCAGGAGGTCGAGGCTTCAGTAAGCTCTGATGGTGCCACAGCACTCCAGACTGGGTGGCAGAGTGAGACCCCTGACTCAAAAAACAAAAAAATATAGGCCAGGCGTGGTGGCTCACGCCTATAATCTCAGCTCTTTGGGAGGCCAAGGCAAGAGGATTGCCTGAGCCCACAGGTTCAAGACCAGCCTGGGTAATTTGGTGAGACCTCATCTCTACAATAAATCAAAAAATCAGCTGGGCACAGTGGCACATGCCTGTAGTTCCAGCAACTTGGAAGGTTGAGGTAAAAGGATCACCTGAGCCCAGTAGGTCAAGGCTGCAGTGGCTGTGAGCATGCCACTGCATTCCAGCCTGGGCAACAGAGTAAGACTCCGACTAAAAAAATAATAAAAATAAAACAAATAAATAAATAAATAAGATAAAGACCCCCCCCAGGGTCCCCTATAACCAAATCTCCCAAGTCAGGGTGCAGGAAGCCATATGTCCTGCCACAGCCCACAGAACAGACTTCCTTGGAGTGAAGTTTTCTGCCTACCGATCAGCACCAAATTTCCCAGCTCTTAACCAACAGGACAGACAGCACAAGTCCCACGCACCCCTCAATGGATGAGTTACTCAAATGTTTGCATTCAGGAAAGTCAATATTCTCGTTCCCTTCTCTTTTGTTATAGCTGATTTTCAGCAGGTCTGTCAACTCTCTGAGAAATCAGACTGGAAACTGTATAGGCAGCGCTTCTGCTAGCCTGAGAAATCATCCCTGGCAACCAGCAAAAGGATACGGGGAAATTCTCTGTTCAGCGACTTTCGGGGGCCTCATGTACAGAATGAAGGCAATAAGGGTTGTGCTGTCTTTTATTCCTTTGTTTTTTCTTATCTCCCTTCCTTTCTTGAGCTCCTCTTTCTCTCTCCTTCCTGTCTTCCCACTTTCTGTTCCTTTCTTCCTAGAAGAGCTACACAAACTTTATTTTTTCCAATCACAAAATCTGTCTTTCCTTCTCTGTCTTCCTCTGCTTGCCTTTGTTTTCATGTAAATGTATATGCATGGCCCTGGCCATAGGGATACATTTATCTCTACAGATCTGACTCCTGGGAGGGGCTACAGATGAGAGGGACCCCCTGAGTTGACTTCCCTGCAGCTGGCCACTGTTGAGTTATTTCAGCCTCCTACTGAGTGGAGAAAGATTCCCAGTGTCTAATTGCACTTCCACACAAGAACCCAAGACTTGCAGGGCAGGCCGTTGGCTTTGCTGGGCTCTGAGATTTTTACGTCTCCGCCTATATTTTCTGATAAGGGGCAGGTGCATATCTCCTCAGCCATAGTCTACCCCTGCAGACTATTTCTGTGTTTTCTTTTTCATTTTCATTTTTAAAAATCAGTCATCGTTTGCTAGTCTTTCCAGGACGTATGGGCCGTAAAACAAGCCATGCTGTTTTCTCACCTGCCAAAAAAGAATCCAGAAATAACTGCCTGGATCTGTTCAGCTTGGCTTTGAGGGAATGATTCAAAACAAGGAAGACTTGTGAGCCCTCCACTAAGTCGGAAACACTCCAGCCCACAGGACAGAGACAGGCACATCTGGACAAGAGCTCCTCTGACCTCAAGAGCATCCATGGAGCTTGGAAGGGGTCCTACCTCTTCCTTTGTCTTCTTGGACAGAACTCGTAGCCAATCGCCAATCATACTGAGGACTGCCGCAAAGTAGGCAAGGCCCACAAGGATCCAAAACCACACCAGGGGCTTATACCACTCCCGGTAATTGATGCCAGCATTTCCCCCTGCAAACAAACAGACATTACTTTAACCATGGTCCAGTATGTGGTCTCTGCAGAGCAAACACATTGCGTCCATGCCATGAAGATGTCATCCCATCATTATCCAGCCCTTGGCTGTTATGTCTGCTGTATACAAGATGGATAGAGGGGCCAGGCATGATTCACACATGTCATCCCGGCACTTTGGGAGGCCAAGGCAGGAGGACTGCTTGAGTCCAGGAGTTTGAGACTAGCCTGGGCAACACAGCGAGACCTCATCTCTACAAAAACTTAGCTGGGCACGGTGGTAGTCCCAGCTACTTGGGAGGCTCAGGCAGGAGGATTCTCTGAGCCCAGGAGGTCAAGACTGTGATGAACTGTGATTATGCCACTGCACTCCAACCTGGGTAACAGAGTGAGACCCCATCTCAAAAAATAACAATAATACAAGATAAATAGAGGTTGGGAGGTAAGGGGAAGATGCATCCTTTCCATAAAGGATGGAAGGTTGACTTGTGGCTCTATTTCCCTGGATTCTTGGTTACTCACTCCAGTACCAGGAATGAAAAACATCAGTGGTCAACTTGACCCACCTATGTTCAGCCTAATCATTGATGACCTTGAGCTACAAGAGAACAGACCAGGCCTAGCTGTCATTTGTTTTTTTAACTTCTTTAAATGTATTTTAATAAAAAATCAAATATTGTCACATCATTCCATATGGTTTGGAGTTCTTGGAGCCATTTTCATCTTAAGCACACATGCGTTAACCAAGAGACAAGTGGATGTGTACAAGTAAAATCAGGCATAATAGCGTTACTGAAACTTTGATGCAAGAGCAATAGTGATTTAATGCTGTCTGAGGGCTGGTGTTTACATGACACCAGTCCAAGGGGCCAATTAGGCTGAGTCATTAGAATCACCTTAAGCTAGAACTAAAAGGGACCCTTGAGGCCAACTAATCCAATCCCTTTATTTTATCAATAAGGATTACAGTGAAAAATCCATCAAGCCAATGCCTGACTGCATTGATTGGTTGTTCCACGGAAGGGATCAGTCATTTACATATTCTGAATACTTAACCTATTTATTCTGGCCTTCCCTGAGGCACTGCTGGAGGCAGCTGTGCAAAGCGGATTCCAAGCCCGGCCCGCTCTCCCAAAGAAGCAGAGGAAACTACCAGGCACAGTGGCTCATGCCTGTACTTTGGGAGGCTGACACGAGTGGATCACTTGAGCCCAGGAGTTTGAGACCAGCCTGGGCAACATAGAGAGATCTCATCTCTACAAAAAATCAAAAACATTAGCCAGGCATGGTGGCACATGTCTGTAGTCCCAGCTACTCGGGAGGCTGAGGAGGAAGGATCGCCTAAGCCCAGGAGGTCGAGGATTCAGTGAGCTGTGATCATGCTGTTGCACTCCAGCCTGGGCAATAGAATGAGAAATAAGAGGCATGAGCCTCGTACTCACTCTGTGAGGCCTTGTTGCCTAAGGAAGCAGGCTATGGTTGTTTCTCAGATGACAGATACTAGTGAATGATAACTATGGTATTAGGTGATGAGCCATGATGACTTTTCCCACAGGCCATGGCTATAACCACATCTTTTTTTTTTTTTTTTGAGTTGAAGTCTCACTCTGTCGCCCAGACTGGAGTGCAGGGGCCGCTCCCGGCCACCGCAGCCTCGACCTGCTGGGCTCCGGCGATCCTTCCGCCTCAGCCTTCCGAGTAGCCGGAATTACAGGCATGCGCTACCACGCCCGGCTGATTTTTTGACTTATTGTAGAGATGAGGTCTCGCTGCCCGGGCGTGTCTCGAACCCACGGGCTCAGGCAATCCACTCACCTCAGCCTCCCAAAGGCGCGGGATTACAGGCTGAGCTACCGAGCACAACTCTATAACCACATCTTTTACCACGGAGTCCACACCACCCCCTCGTGACATCAATCACATGGGCCACATGGAACTGGGGCCTGTGCCTTTTCGCAACATGCCTAAACCCACTGTGCTACACAGCCCAGCAGACCACAAGGTCTCTGCACCCCCCACTATCTCTTATCCTTAGAATCCCAGCTTCCCTGTGCCAAGCCCCCTTCAGGTCAGTTTGGTCTTTTCCTTTGGACAACTCTCCCCTGCAAGTTTCTCCAGGATACAATTTGAGTTCCTGCAACATCAAGTGCTGTTTAAGGTTCATTTCGTTTGTGTGATTTCTGGCACAACCTGTAGCTTTCTCCTTTGGGCTATCTGAGAGTAAATATTTACCTTTGCACATCACTATCACCCAACAAAGATTGTCACTAGGGTGTGCTAGTGAACAACAGCAACGGGACAATGCAGTCAACACCCTTCTGAGTATCCCTTCATGAGCTGCTCATCTGGATTGGGAGCTCTGTGTGTTCTCCCAGTCAGGGCTGAACATCCTTAGGCATCACAAAGTGAGTCATCTACAAAATGAACCAGCAATCAACCCTGCATGATCAATGTTCTGCTTGTATTTGTTTTTAATAATCAATATTTTTTGTTATGATATTGTGGGGTACAGTTAAGGGTTAGGTATACAAATATGCTTTGTTCAGGTCCCCTTGTTGATAAGAGGAGTCTCCCCATCCCCAGACAGATATTTACTACCGTGAATCCCATTTCCCTTCCCTGACCCCATAGTTTGCCACCACTGTCAGTCATTTTCTTATAGTATTACGTTGGATGTTCAAGGTCCACTATATGAGTGAGAACATGTGATACTCAGATCTTTGTTTCTGTGAGAGGTCACTCAGTATTATAGACTCTAGTTCCATCCAGGTTGCTGCAAAATTCATGGTTTTGTTCTTTTTTATGGCTGCGTAGTATTTCATCGTGTATATGTACCACATTTTTTTATCCAGTGAACAATGCTGCGATAAACATACATGTGCAGGTATCTTTTTTATAGAGTGATTTGAGTTCTTCAGGGTATATTCCCAGTAGGGGGATTCAGGGTCATATGGGAGGTCAATATTTAGAGCTTTTAGGAATCGCCATACTGTTTTCCACAGAGGTTGCACTAATTTGCACTCCCACCAACAGTGTAGAAGTGTTCCCTTTTCACCACACTCTCTCCAGCAACTGTTATTTTTTGTTATTGATAATTGCCATTCTGACTGCAGTTAGGTGGTATCTCAGTGTGGTTTTGATTTGCATCTCCCTGATGATTAGTGAGGTTGAACATTTCTTCATGTGTCTGTTGACAGCTTGGATGTCTTCCTTTGAGAAGTGTCTGTTCATATATTTTGCCCATTTTATAATGGGGTTGTTTGTTTTTTTCTTTTCAGCACATTTGAGGTCCTTGTAGATCCAAGATGCTAAGCCTTTCTCAGACCTGGAGTTGGCAAACACTTTTTCCCAGTCTGTAGGCTGTCTCCCTGCTCTATTGATGGTTTCTTTGGCTTTGCAGAAGCTTGTCAGTTTAATGAGATCCCACTTGTCTATCTTCTCTCTTCTGGCCTGTGGGTTTTGGGTTTTGTTCAGGAATTGGATGTCAGTTCCAATTTTCATGAGGGTATGTCCTTCATTTTCTAAGTTTCTTATGGTTTGAGGTTTTACATCTAGGTCTTTGATGCATTTAGAGTTAATTTTTGTGTATGGAGATAGATAGGGGTCCTGTTTCAATCTTCTGCATGTGGTCAGCCAGTTTTCCCAGCACCATTTACTGAATAGGTTCTCCTCTCCCCAGTGGTAGGTGGTGGGGGCTTTGTCGAAGATGAGTTGGTTGAGAAATTGAGGTTTTGCTTCTGGAATCTCAATTCTATTCCATTGATCTATATGCCTGTTCCTGTACCAATACCAAGCTGTTTTGATGATTGTAGCTTTATAGTAAAGTTTGAAATCTGGTAATGTGATACCACCTGCTTTGTTTTTTTTGCTAAAGATTGTTCTGGCTATTCTTGGTCGTTTGTGTTTCCATATGAATTCCTGTGTTGTTTTTTCTAGGTCTGAGAAGAATGTTGCTGGTAATTTGATGGATATTGCATTAAATTTGTAGATTGCCTTAGGTAGGAAGGACATCTTCACAATATTGATTCTTCCAATCCATGAGCATGGGATATTTTTCCACTTGTTTGTGTCATCTTTGATTTCTTTGAGCAGTGTTTCATAGTTTTCATTGTAAAGGTCTTTCACGTTTCTGGTTAGGAAGATGCCAAGGTATTTCATTTTTCTGTGGCTATTGTGAATGAAACTGTGGTTTTTATTTGGGTTTCTGTTTATTATTGGTGTAAAGAAATACGATTGTCTCTTGCACATTTATTTTATATCCTGAGGCTTTGCCAAAGGCCTTTATCAGTGTAAGGAGGTTTTTGACAGATTCTCTGGGTTTTCAAGGTACACAATCATGTCATCTGCAAAGAGAGATAACTTGACTTCCTCTTTTCCTATTTGGATACCCCTGATTGCCTTCTCTTCTCTGATTGCTCGAGCCAGGACTTCCAATACTATATTGGACAGGAGGGGTGAGAGTGGGCATCCTTGTCTTGTTCCAGTTTTCAGGGGAAATGGTTCCAATTTTTGTCTGTTTAGGAGTATGCTGGCTGTGGGTTTCTCGTGGATGGCTTTTACTACTGCGAAGTATGTTCCCCATATGCCTAGATGTTTGAGGGTTTTTATCAAGAAGGGGTGCTGGATTTTATCAAAATCTTTTTCTGCATCTAATGATATTATCATGTGGTTTTTGTTTTGACATCTGTATTTAATTGCATTTATGGTTTTACGAATGTTGAACGAGCCTTGCATCCCAGGGATGAAGCCTACTTGGTCATGATGGATGATTTTTGAGATGTGTTGTTGAATCCGGTTCACTAGGATCTTGTTGAGAATTTTAGCATCTATATTCATCAAAGATATTGGCCTGTAGTTCTCTTTCTTTGCTGGGTCTTTACCTGACTTGGGTATCAATGTGATGTTAGCTTCACAAAATGATTTGGGGAGAGTTCCATTTTTCTCAATCACCTGGAATACCTTCAGTAGGATTGGTGTCAGCTTTTCTTTAAATGTCTTGTAGAATTCTGCTGGAAAGCCATCTGGTCCAGGGCTTTTTTGTTTTGTTTTGTAGGTAGTTTTCTTATTACGTAGTCAATTTCCTTGATTGTTATTCGTCTATTTAGTGTATCAATTTCTTCTTGTTTCAACCTAGGCAGGTTGTGTGATGACAGAAAGTCCTCCATTTCCTTAAGGTTTTCAAGTTTGTTTCCATAGAAGTGTACATAGTAGTCTCTAATGATCTTTTGTATTTCTTCAGGATCAGATGTGACTTCATCTTTTGTGTTTCTGCTTGTGTTTATTTGGGCTTCTTATCTCTTTTTCTTGGTCAGTCTAGCTAGGGGACCATCAATCTTGTTTATCCTTTCAAAGAACCAGCTTTTTGTTTCATTGATTTTACTGTATTATCTTTTTGTCTTCCAGGTTCTGGATTTGAGCTTTTATTTTGGTGATCTGGATTCTTCTGCTGAAATTAGGGTTTTTGTGGTCTTGCTTTTCCAGCTTCCTTAGGTGACTTGTTAGGCTGTTAATTTGTGATCCTTCCATTTTCTTCATGTGCATTTGTAGGGATATAAATTCCCCTCTTACTACAGCTTATATGGCATCCCAGAGATTTTGGTAAGATGTTTCTTCATTTTCATTTGTTTCCAGGTATCTTTCAGTCTCTGTTTTGATTTCATCATTGACCCAGGAGTTTTTTAGCATCATGCTGTTTATGTCCATGTCTTTGTGGGTTTTGGGGGACCTTGTTGGTGTTAATGTTTATTTTTATTCCACTGTGGTCTGAGAAGTTGCATGGTAAAATTTCGGTCCTTTTAAATTTGCTTATGCTTGATTTATGGCCAAGTATGTGGTCGATCTTAGAGTACGTTCCATGCGGTGATGAGTAGAATGTGTATTCTGTGGTCTTTGGAAGGAGGGTTCTGTAGGTATCAATTAAGTCTATTTGATCAAGAGTCACATTGAGGTTTCGGATCTCGTTGCTGATTTTTTGTCCTGATGATCTTGTCCAGAGTTGTGAGTGGGGTATTAAAGTCCCCAGCTGTGATGGTATTGGAGTCTGTATCTTTTTTTAGTTTACCTAGGAGCTGCTTTATGTTGGTGCTCCTATGTTGGGTGCATATATGTTTAGGATGGATATTTCTTGTTGATGGATTGAACCTTTTATCATTATGTAGTGGTCTTCTGTATCTTTTTTAATTTTTGATAGCTTAAAGGGTATTTTGTCTGAGATTAAGATCACGAATCCTCCTATCTTTTATGTTTCATTCGCCTGAAAATTTGTTTCCCATCCTCTTACTTTGAGTCTGTGAGTGTCCTTTCTAGTGAGGTGAGTCTCTTGAAGGCAATAAATTGTTGCCTGGTGATATTTTATCCATTTTGCCATTCTATGTCTTTTCAGTGGTGCATTTAGTCCATACATATTCAAACAAATTATTGAAATGTGAGAGTTGATCCCTATCATAACGTTCTTACAGAGTTGTTGTTCTTCCTGTTTGTGTGTTGTCTTTCTTTTGGTTTTAGAGTTGGATCATGTGTGTTTTTAATCTTTTACCTGTACTCTTGTGAAAAACATTGTTGTTCTTTTTTCCTTTTCTTCTGTGTTCAATACTTTCTTAAGTGTTTCTTGTAGAGGTGGTCTGGTGGCAGCATAGGTTCTTAGGGATTGGATATCTAGGAAAGATTTCAATTCTCCCTCACTGATGAAGCTTAGCTTGGCTGGGTAGGTTATTCTCGGTTGAAATTGTTTATCTTTTAGAACTTTGAAGAATGGGCTCCAAGCTCTCCTAGCCTGGAGGGTTTCTGTAGATAAATCTGCTGCTATTCTAATTGGTCTTCCCTGGTAGTTAGTCTGACCTTTTTCTCTTGCTGCCTTTAGGATTTTTCTTTTATATCTACTTTGTTTAGGTGAATTATTATGTGTCTGGGAGTTGGTCTTCTCATTTGTTGTCTTGCAGGGGTTCTCTGAATCTCTTGTGTTTGAATTTTTGTATCACTGATGAGATGAGGGAAGTTTTCTTGAATGATTTCATGAAATGTTTGTTCCAGTGTGAACTCTGTTTCTCTCTCTGCCTCTTAGGTTTGGTCTCTTGAAGTGATCATTCATCTCTTGAAGGTTTTGTTCTGTCTTTTTGAGCTTCTTTTCTATGTTTTTGACAGTTTGGGTTAGTTCTGTATTTTGGTCTTCAAGCTCTGAGATTCTTTCTTCTGCTTGACTAATTCTGCTTTCCATGCCTATTAGTTTCTTATTTATTTCCATCACAGTATTCTTTACTGCTGTTATTTCTGACATCAGCTCCTTCCTATTTTCCTCTTGTCTCTCCTCAATTTTTTAAATTCTCTATTAATGTCTTGATGTCTGAGTTTGTTGCATGTGATCAGTCATTCTGGGGGCTCTTCATTGTTTGTGTTCCAGAGTCTGTTTTCTCAGTGTCTGACCTCCCAGGGGTCTGTGTGAGACCTATATTCTTCTTTTGGTTTTTCTTCATTTGTGTGGTTTTTTTCCCTCCCTATTTTTTCCTTCCCTCCATGTCACCATCTTCTTTAATTCTGTCATTGAGGGGTAGGGGGTTGCTTTTACTTCTGCTTGTATTTCTAGTACTGTTGACACTACATCAAGTCACAGCAACCATCTACTCTTGTTAATGTGTCTTTTTTTTTCTTAATAACTGGGTCACCTTTCCCATTGCTCTTAGACTGTTACCTAAAGGAAGCAATGGCAAGCTTCCGGTCTTTGAAGACATGCATTCAACAGACTGACCTATGTAAACTCTGGAGACTGGAACTTAGAAAAGCCTGGTCTAATCACAGTCAGCACTGTGAGGTGTAAGAAACCTCAGGACAAAGGACACTGACAAGGCTCTGTGATCACTGCAAAGACTGCAAAACAGTGGGTACCTGGGACTGTGGAGGCCGTGTCCTTATGGTGTAAGTAGAGCTCTATAAAGTGCCTGTCTGTACTAAGTGCCAGTCCATGGTCGATAATATAAATGATAAATGTGATACTTTTTTAAAAATTTCGTACTATTGGTTTCTCACATTAACAGATTAACAATTGATTTGACAGCAGTGTCCATCACAAGTGTCTTATTCTACAGATCTCTGGGACAGCCCAGTGCTAGCCCAGAGAGTTCTGAGGCATAACCCACTGCAAACTATGCATGGGGGTACTTGAAGATGTCTGTGAATTAGTTCAGAACTCCAGCTGCCAATCAATGTACAGACCTTAGATTGAAACAACCACTGCCTTTTCCTGTAAACCAGCTATGTCTGATGCTGAGGAATGACCTGGAATATGGGATGGAGGGAACCAAAAAACCCAGAATTTATTAAAAATTGTGTATTTATTCTTGCATGTTTAAACTTCAGTCATCCCCAAAGTACTTTCCATTGGCTACAATACACCTATCAAGATGCTTTCTCCACTGCCCAAAACAGTTTTTGAACTTGTCAGTTTTGATGCTTCTGCCGGTTTTTTGTTTGTTTGTTTGACCTCTTCCATATCAGCAAAACGTTTCCCTCTGAGGATTTGTTTGATCCAGGAAAGCAAAAAAAATAATAATAATAAGTTGCTTGGAGCAAGATGGGATGAATGGGGAGGGTGGAGCACGGAGATCATGCCATTTTTTATCAAAAAACTGCTGAACTCTCAGTACAGTGTAGGCAGGTGCACTTTTAAATCACCCATCATGAAATGGCCAAACATGTTAAAAGAATCTCCAAAAAAAATTTACTGAAGCCAAAAGTAGCCTCTCACAACAATGTTAGCTGGAACACTGATGCTGATGGGTTTCTAGAACACTTACCTATTGGGGGAAGCCTGTACTACAAGGAGTCCATCCTCCAAAAAGTAATTCTGGGTTTTTGGGGGTCCCCCTCATTTATCTACATGTTCCTCTTACTTATCTCAGTTTCTCTGTGTGGTTTCTCTTGAGAGTTGGAGACTGCTACTCAGACAGCAGTGGTTGGGCACTGTGACAGGGAGAGCCTGGTATAATCCCAGGCCCCAGGTTTTCTGTAAATAATTTTTAATTGGTCAGGTGCAGTGGCTCAAGTCTGTAATCCCAACACTTGGGGAAGCTGAGGTGAGAGGATTGCCTGAGCCCATGGGTTCGAGACTAGCCAGGGAAACTTGGCAAGACTTCATCTCTACAATAAATCAAAAAATTAGCTGGGTGTGTTAGCGGTCGCCTATAGTTCTGGCTACTTGGAAGACTGAGGTGGAAGGATCACTGGAGCCTAGCAGGTCGACACTGGGGTGGCAATGAGCTTGCCACTGCACTCCAGCCTGGGCAATAGAGTGAGACTCCGACTCAAAAAAATAAAATAAAATAGTTTTTAATCACTTTGACTTTGCAATTCTTAGTCTTTAGTCAATAAAAAGGAAAGGGAAAAAAGCCCGACTACTTCTACAAAGTGAACTTCAGTCTCCATCTACCCAGTTGGAATAGCTAAGAAACCCCTCTGCTAGTTATTTGTATTGTAAAATTAACAATGAGGCACCCATGCTCCTGGTGATAGGCCTTCAACATCCCTTCCAGAATTTCCTGTCTACTGTATTGCCAGAGACCAGATCTCCATTCTCCTGACATGCACCTTAGTGCACGGAAAAACCAAGGCACTGCTAGGACTATACATCCAACAACAAACAGCCAGTCTGTAAATGCCCAGGCTGCTACTTAGGCAGGAATTGGTCAAGGACACACACAGATACTCCAGTCAAACATTTTGAATTTTTGATAGAGTTGTTGAGCAAAGTGTTTGCTTCCTAGACAAACACAGTGGCTCACGCCTGTCATCCCAGCCCTTTGGGAGACAGAGGCAGGAGGATCACTTGAGCCCAAGAGTTCGAGGCCAGCCTGGGCAACATAGCAAGATCTCATCCCTACAAAAAAAAATTTTTTTTTAATTATCTGGGTGTAGTGCCATATGTCTGTAGTCACAGCTACTTAGGAGGCTGATACAGTAGGATCGCCTGAGCTTGGGAGGTCAAGACTACGGAGAGCTGTGATTGTGCCACTGCACTCCAGCCTGGGCAACAGAGTGAAACCCCCCCCCAATTCAAAAGAATAAAGTGTTCACTTCTTGGAGTGGAAAACAATCACTTGTCTGAACACTTAGAACTATAGCATTAGGAAGAGAGAATGAGTAGCCTCCTCCTATTCCTGCCTTTCTGGCGCACGTTGGGAAACTGGTACACACATGAAGCCAAATCTCATTTCATTTTCAAGATCGCTAACCTTGAATGAAATTGATGATTTTGTCCTCACTTCTTCAAACATAGCTCATCAACATTTATTTTTACAATGAAGGTTATTACTTCTGTATATATTCATACAGAATCCATTAGATTATATCCCCCTGGGCAGTTCTCAGCTCTCAGTATTCACTGAAGTCCTACACCTTGTGTCTGGATATGCATGGAACAACTTCTGCAGGAACAGTGTCCCTCAACTGGGGGTCAGGAAGCTTAACCTGCAGGTCACTGCAGACCAAGTGCTATGCTAATCTCACCTGAGTCTCCTATTTACCACCTGCTAGCCTTTATCTTTCAATTCAAGGAGACAATAAAAATCACAAGTCCAGGATTCAATGAGAAATGCATGTCACTCTTGCATAACTCATGTGATGATAAGAGAAATAAGTGTTGTGAGGAGGGAGGGGTGGGCTCTCTTTTCATGGCAGAAAAACTGTGGTGTTTACATGGGACTAGGTGCTTGACATGAGCCCATGCACAGCAGTTGGGACACTGGGTCACTTTCATTCCCTTCCCCCAGAGCATCTTTTGTTGTGATTTTTAAAAGCACAGCCAACAGATTCTCTTCCCCACCAGGGCCCCAGTGACTGGGATACTCAGGGCGCTTACCTGCCACAAAATCACCAAAGCCCACTGTGGTCAGAGTGACCACCACAAAGTAAATAGATTCCAAGGCTGTCCATCCCTCGATGTATTTAAAAATGACGGCAGGGATCGTCACGAACACAATGCAGCCAGCCAAGATGAACAGGATGGTTGAAATGACTCGGATCTTGGTCTGACTCACTTGCTTTTTCTAGAAAGAGCAAAGGAGAAAGATAGGCAAGTCAGTGGCATCACCCTGGATTCAGTATACAGATGCACAACAAAAGGAATTATATCAGTGACATTTAACATTTCTTCAGTCATAGACTAGCTTTGTGGGAATCTGATGAAAGTTGTTGACTCTCTCCTAGAAAAATACACACACCCAAGTTTTCAGGTGGTCTAGGAGGGTCTTCAGCTAGTTCACGTGATGCTGGGTGGGGCGCAGTGTGTTGCTCTGTGGGTCTTTGACTTTGCCACAGAGCAACATTTCAAAGCAAATCCCAAGGATAGTTTTAGACAGAATTTATTAGAAAGACAGAGGCATACCCAATGGGCATGGGAACCTTAAAAGAAAGGACATGTACATTTGGCAAAAAGCTTTATGTACTTTTACAACCATGATTAAGCAAACCATGAGCTAAGAAGTATGAGCTGCAGGTATCTGGTCATAAGTTTTGATGGTTATTTCTCCACATTCTATGAGCTAAGAGAGGTAGGCTGTAGGTATCTGGTCATGAGTTTTGATGACCATCTTTCAGCCTTCCAAGGTCACAAGAACCTTCTAAATAATTAAAGTGATTGCCTAACTAGATTTGGGCTTTTCTTTGAACGTCATGTCTGTGTTTTGGGTAATTCTCTATTGTTTCTGTGATTTCCTGCACTGGTAGATGCACATTCCAGCTCGTAAGATAGCCAGGTCTGGTGTGTCTGGTCAGTCGGGTGAAAGCCATGAATTGATAAAAAAGATGTCTGAACGCTTACCCTATTTTAATTTAAACTGCCTACAAGAAACTCATCTATCTATATCTAACCTGAACTGAATAACCTGCCTCACATGGATACCAGGTCAAGAAACCCTGCTTAGCTGATGCTTTGGGTGTTCCTTGCATAGTTCCATGATCTGCAGCCCAGATTCTGATTCTAACTTCCTCACTAATGTAAACGTAATGATTCCCAAGAATGGCTTGTGTCATTTTTTATGTGATATTATGGACCCTCCATTAGAGGAGGTTCTTTCCACACTGGCAGTGATTAATTTACACCTAATTTTCCTTGTCAAAGAGAATATTCTGGGGAGAAGAAATGATCTTGAGTCAGGACAAAATATTGAAATGAAAAGGAAAACACAGCCAGCCCCCTCCTCACTTGTGACAGACTCTAGCCAAGTATTTGTGTGTTTCTTCCCCACCCCTGTAGCAGGAAGACAGAGAGATCGTGACACCAAGACTATTTTAGGAAGTGGCACTTTATTATGCTGGCCGGCCCAGCGGGCTCGATGGGGCTAACACTTTCAGGTCAAGCCCCGCATAACAGAAGAAGAGGGATCTTATACCCTTTAGGTAAGGGAGGGGGTCGCGTTGAGTGATTACACAATCTCTCTGGAATTTTACAAGGTTCTACTCAGCAAAATCAGTTTTTTTAAAGAACAAATGATCTCCAAGAAATGCAAGGCAGCAGGGTCTGCAAGCAGGGTTATAAACCGTCAACTTCAAAAGAGGGATTGGATAAGTCTGTGAATTAGTTACTCTTTTGCATTTCCATGAGAGCCATCAGTCTTTGGCCATTTGGCCTTTTCAAACAAAACCGGCCTGGTGGGTCTTTAGAGCTTGCCGCTTGGTTTTCAAAAGGAAGTACCTTTAATTGCTACCAACATGGGCAAGTCTTTTAACATTGGTGGCTATATCAGTTATAACTTTACCATTATTATTTATTTGCAAACAACAGTTAGAGCTATTAAATTTACCACATACTCCTTCTTTTTTCACTAGCAGGTAGTTCAAAGTGAAGTGGTTTTGATAAATAGCTGCACGCATTTTGGGCTTGCAGCTGAGCAAGAAGCTCAAAAGCCATGGCTGTTTGATTAGTTATAATTTCCAAGACAGTTTGTAACTTGATAATGCGATTTAGCATATATATATAAAAATATACAGGCGTGCGGCACATCTTGTGCCCATGTGGCTGGGCCATAAGTATTTATAATTTTCTGGGGTGGTAATTTGTTTTTTTTCCAAACCTGGGTCCCTTCTATATTAGGAACTTGGTTGAGGGATTGAGCATTTCGTGCTTTGAGGTCTTTATAAAGGGGAAACCCTAGTTCATCCCCCCTTGGGTTAGGCAAGAGGAAAAATTCTGGCTGAATTATTCCTATGGTACATGTGCCTTTTCATAATGCTGGGAGCTGGGCATATGCAAACTTTCCATATGTCCAAGATAGCCCTTTAGTACATTGAGAAGATTTAGTTGCATAAGCAGTTGCCCAATACCAAACAGGCCTTTTTGGCCACTAGAACAAACTCCTGGCTGGGATGAATAACAATGGAAAACTCTTACGTCTGGTCAGATAGTTTCTGTACACGTACATGCTGGGTGTGTGAGGGAAGCGATAAACACCCAAATTAGGCAGAAATACATAAAAGCTCAAGAACACTTCCTATTATAAGAAAAATTGGAAATTCTAGTGAAACCCTTTTTTAACATGCTTAATGGGGACAACTCTGTTAATTCTACAGCAAATAAAGTTAGTTATATAGCAGTTAAAATGACAAACAGTTTAGCAAATATAAAGGTTGACCAAGCAAAGCAATGGTTTATCAGTAATGTCCGCTGAGTTCTTAAGCTGAATCCTCAATCTTCTGCCATGCGTCGATCAGTCAGCCTCTGGTGTGTGACTGAAGCAGGGCTTGAAGTATCCTCAGGCTTCTAGAGCAGGGCTTGAGAAATTTTGACTTTTCGGACAGTCAACTTAAGGGGTGTTGTCAAATCTGCAATGCACTCCCAGTCCTGGAAGGTTGGCTTAATTTTGCTTTTAGAGGTTATACATTTCTTTTTTTTTTTTTTACCCATACCATATTACCTGGTTTAAAAGGATGGGTATCGGTAGTTAAACTAATTGGCAATTGTTCTTTGACTTGACAATGGATGACATTTAGGACTGAACCTAAGGCTTGCATTTGCTGTTTTAGGGTAAGACTTTTTAATTCCTTTAAGTCTTTTTGTATGCCCTTAATGAGAGGGGGTGGCTGCCCAAAAAGAATTTCAAAAAGCGAGAAGCCTGTTTAATTCATTCAAAGGCCTGTTGCTGGGTCTTTTCCCATAGCAGCGGCTCCTGTTCACCCCCCTTTGAGGCTTCACAGAGGGGTTTTATCTTGATAGAGAAGTTAGGTATTTAAATTCTATAGACTAGTATAGGAACAGGACCACCCTTAGGGTTCTTTTCTTTTTTCTTACAGTTGTTGGTTGGGTCCTTCCTTTTTTCAATTTTTAGCACACTTACTCCCTTGGGGTGTTTGAGTTTCTTCTGGTCCAAGAAGTGGCTAGGGAAGTAAGCTTATAAACTGTGATTAAAATTTGTCCCAAATTGACAACACATTTTTTATAAGCATTTATGTTTGTGGCCCCCTTTCCTTCAGAGGTGTAGGAAAAAGTCCTACCGTTAAACAATTTCAGAGGTTTAACAAATTCCATTTCAGGGACTTGGATTCTGAGTGATGCAATACTAAATACCTATGTTTAGTTTACTCATGTCTCTGAAGGATTTCTAGTGATTATTATGCTAAACCACAAATTGAAAGATTGTACTGTCCTAGTTCTACATCTGATGGAGTTTTCCCTGGATTTGCCAAGGGGTGGGATAGGTTGCCACTTGGCCTGCAGTAGAAGCGTTTGAATGCCTTTTAAAACCTACCTATAGGAAATTTATTTATGTCTAGCCTGTGCTAGCTACCCTGCCTTAATTATTTATGTTTTTAGAGATTTTTCAATCCCATAATCATTTGGGGTACTGAGGGGTGAAGGTCTGTCTTCTGTAATTTCTTCAGAGTTGTTAATGGGCGCAGTTCTGCCTAGCCAGAGATCGAAAATCTCTCCCTGTCTGACTTGAGGCATCCAGATTTGTTTGCTGGCACAGACTGGAATTCTTGCATGACCATTATGTGGGCATGAAATTACTGGATTCTAGCTCAATAAAAGGAATAAAGTCAGGCCTACATTTTGTCAATTGTAGGCAGTGGTTGATTATCTTTTTGTACAAAAGCTACAAGGCCTGAAGTTATTAACATAACTTAAATGATAAACTTTAATTTCTGTGGCTTTATTACAAGTTCCAGCCTTTGGAGTTTTTAATGTATTTCTGGGCTATAATGGTAGCCTGACAGACTGTTTTAGACTATAATTTGAACTAGGCACTCAATGAAATCTTATATGAAATTTGAAGAGAAATCCAAAAATGTTTGGAGACTTGCATCCAGAAAAGACTTTATTATGCCTAGACTCTTTATAGAATTTCTTCTGTATATTTTTTTTTCTCATAAACTTTCCTCCTATCATTTTTGGCACACTTATACTATTTTATTTTTGTTCTCTACTCCCTTTTTAAAAATTATCATAACTATCTACTTTATCATAGGACAGAAATATATCATATAAGATTCCCTCTTAGATAAAAATATCTTTTTTCTTATATTCCTTCCTTTTTTGTTTTCTTACTTAAACCTTATTTGTATACCAACAACCTTTTATATTTTTCCTTTGTTTTTTGCTTTCCTTTCTATTTATTTATAGATAACCTTTTACAGTTATAATTTGAATTCACCTTTTAGTAACGGTTAGGTGAACCATTTCACTTTTGGAACACCTTTAACTTTCACTAGAGAGCAGGTTTTAGGAGAAAGAAGTTCAGTATGAGCACAAGGGCTAAAAACCTAGCCTCAGTATTAATTAAGAAATTAATCTGGACTCCAGTCACATTCATATAGACCCAAGGATTCTCTGGGTTGATGGCAAACAAAGCGCTGCACTGGGCCATGCCCCTCCCCTTTCAGTCAACAGCCACCATCACCAAGCTAGGTGTTTCCCCTCCCCACTTCGGGAGAGGCTGCACCATCTTTTTCAGTGGCTTTTTAATCCAGATGTTGGACAAGGTCCTGGGGGCTTAAGCCATCAAGAACAATTGTACTTTAAGTGCCTAGATTGACCACATTTGTAGCAGCTGATACCATCTCCCTTAGCAAGTTTATCCTTATCAGGCCTCCTTTGGGTGGCTGGAGCTTTACCTTTAGCGGCAACTGCCAATGTGTTTACCTTTCCTCTGGTTAGTTCTCATTTTAAAGTTCATCTCCTCTTTTTTTTTTTTCTTAATGTTTCAGTTTCTAAGAACTTCAGAGGCTTTCTATAATTGGGAGTTTGGTATTCATAGTCCTGAGTCAAGCCTCTGGAGTTAGGCATTTAACATTCTATAGGATATAATTTTGTTTGCAAAGTAGTGAAATAAATTTTTAAAATGCCTCTACATACAGAACTTTTGACTATTTATTATTATTATTATTATTATTATTATTATTATTATTATTTTGGTCTACAAAGTGAATTTAATTGCCAGATAGTTTTGTTCCTTTCCAAATCTTATTATCTGCTAACTTGTAGTGAATTCAAATTTGATTTTTAATAATACACTTATTGCTATTATTATTAAACCACATAATTTTAATTTGCTCCAATCATTTAAAATCTGTCCCATTGGGGTGTCTGAGGGTACAGATTATTACATATTTTCTTGGTCATGTTTCTTGAAAACCCAGCATTTGTTTTGAATGCTTGCAATTTATTCCTCAAAGGAAAATTCTAAAACAAACAAATAATAAAGCCATAAACAGCAATGCCAGGAATCCCTGGAACCCTGATGGCTTCTTCCAGGCTGAGTGTCCTCAGCTCTCCTTAAAGCCCCTTTTTTTTCTTTTTTGCTCCACGACTTTCCAATGATGTCTACACAACGGCCTGGTACAAAACCTTTTTAGAGTGAACAGACCATGTAGATGTAAAATGATCTGTTTCTACTTATTTCTAATTATGAACAGGCAAAACTGTCAAAAATCCTCATGAATTACTAAACAGTAGCCTTAGTTGTAAGACAATTAAATTAGAGTGATTAGGTCTCACTCTATGCTCCACGGAGTGTGCCTAGTACTTGACCTGTTCCTTAGGTGAAGTACCAAGCTTACAAGGTGACTTAATCAGGTGGGAATGGCCAGTTCCCATGCCTTATTAAGTCCTGCAAAGTATTCAGCATTTAAAGCTTTACCGGTCTTGTAAGAGGTGTGCTAGTCAGGCATAGCCAAAAAAAACAAACAGTAGTGTTATCTAGCATTACAATATAAAGTAGGGACTCAGCATACATTACACAGCTCTAAGAGACTTCCCAACAGTTTTCAGGGACAAGCAGTAGATTACGATCTTAGGCAAGGCCTAAACCTTTAGAAACAGACTTACTTTCTTTTTTTTTTTTTTTTTGAGTTGGAGTCTCACTCTGTCGCCCAGACTGGAGCACAGTGGTCGCTCCTGGCCACAGCAGCCTCCACCTGCTGGGCTCTGGCGATCCTTCCAACTCAGCCTTCCGAGTAGCTGGAATTACAGGCATGCACTACTATGCCTGGCTGATTTTTTTATTTATTGTAGAGATTAGGTCTCATCAAGTTGCCCAGGCGGGTCTTGAACCCACAGGCTCAGGCAATCCACTCACCTCAGCCTCCCAAAGTGCAGGATTATAGGCTGAGTCACTGAGCCCGGCAAAATAGACTTACTTTCAACTAACCTGGCTTTTAGCATTTGAAAACAAGAACATTCTATTCGGTCCCTTGGTTACCAGAGAAAGATTATAAAATTCTTTTTTTTCAAGGCTAGCATTAACTTGCACTGAGTTAGCAAAAGGCTAAGTAGCATATAAGAGACATTTTTATGTTTCCTTACAGGTGGATTAGAATGAACTCCTTCAGAATTTATGACGGAGAACACAGGCTAAGGAAGGGAGGGGGTGTGGTCCCGGGAAAGAATTTAAGATAGCCGGTAGCACTTAATATACGCAGCAGGCAATTTTGTCACAACCTTAACAACAAAAGGCAGGAATTTTAACAGTGCCAAAGGGTTGGGAGAAACATTACACAAGTAAAGGGAGGGAAACATAAAATTACATAAAGAAACATGCACCAATCAAGTTTTTAAAAGACAACATGTCCCATCAAACAAAGAATAATAACTCAACCAGCTTTTTAGCAGATTCAAAATGACAGACACACATAAACAAGAGAATGAAGGGTGTGAGAAACATCCGCTTTGTCCCCCTCCAGTCATACTCCTCGCGAAGATATCTCAGACACCTCTTAGCAATTGGCAGGTTGGTACACCCCCAACACAGACTAACTTTATGTGGAGCCCTCCCGCCATCCGTCTCATTCACACACAATCACACAGCACATTCTTCAACTCTCCATCCTAATCCTAGGAGTCTATGGGTTCATCTTCCGGCAGTGTTTCCTTCCACTGCCTTTCAGCCTTTTCCTTCAGGCTGGAGATTACTAGCAGACTCTAGGAGGTAATCAAGCTCCCCTTCTGCCATCCATCGGCAGGTCTATGCAAAGGCCCTTATTCCTACCCTTTCTGTCGGGTGATCTTTCTGTCCTTTTCGTCTGGTGGTTGTCCTTATGCCAGTTCCTCGCCTCTTGGATCCCTGTTGTGCTTTCGTGGTCTGAGCTTCAGTGCACCAGGAGGGGCCTCCCTCCTATGGATCAAGAAGTCCATTGCGTGCCAGGCGAGACTGCCCTTCCCATTGCCCTGGAGGTCGTACCTTGATGACAAAGAAGGTGGAACACACCATCTCCAAACTCTCCATTTCCAGCCAGTGCACCAGATATGTAGCGGGAAGACAGAGAGATCGCGACACTGAGACTATTATAGGAAGTGGCAATTTATACGCTGGCTGGCCCAGCGGGCTCGACGGGGCTAACACTTTCGGGTCGAGCCCCACAGAATGGAAGAAGAGGGGTCTTATGCCCTTGTTTAGGTAAGGGAGGGGGTCGTGTTGAGCAATTACACATTCTCTTTGGAATCTTACAAGGCTGTACTCAGCAAAATCAGTTTTTTTTAAAGAGCAAATGGTCTCCAGGAAATGCAAGGCACCAGGGTCTGCAAGCAGGGTTGTAAACCATCAACTTCAAAAGAGGGGTTTTGGATAAGTCTGTGAATTAGTTACTCTTTTGCATTTCCATGAGAGCCATCAATCTTTGGCCATTTGATCTTTTCAAACAAAACTGGCCTGGTGGGTCTTTAGAGCTTGCCGCTTGGCTTTCAAAAGGAAATACCTTTAACTGCTACCAACCCCCTTCCTGCCACATCACTCCCACCCCCACTGATACTGTACATGGATAACATACTTTTGTACCAAAACACCCTTTTTTGAGCTAGAGCTGTGATCCTCCTATTTGTGGGCTACATTACCCACAGGAGACAGGACAGGAGTCAGTATGACAAAGTTCCTATCTAAACAGGTAGTTAGAGCTTCATCTCATGTGAAGGCGTGCAAGGAAATTCACCCTCAGAATATGATATTTTTACCTCAAGGGCTCTCTCAAGCTGTTTTCTCTCCCTGTTAAAATTTTCTATTGCAGAAAAGGAGGAAAAAGGCAATCTGATCTGACCAAACCATTTTGCAAAATAACGCTTGTCTCTCAGGCTCATTCAACTTTCCAAGAGAACTATTCACAAGACATTCTGTTTCCCCCATGCAGTCATTCTCCTAATGACTTGTTGTCCCTAAATAGAAAACCTCTTCTTCCCCTTCCCATAGCCAGAATGTAAGGCCCCCTTCTTTCTGTAACATTGAGATGGTATTTAAGTTTCTATAACTCACTGGGAAGTTGGGTCTCCATTCTCAAGGCTCCCATGTCTACTCATTAATTAAAATTTATATGTGTTTTCTCCTATTAATCAATCTGCCTCATGCCAGTGATTTTTTTTTAGCAAATCTTTAGTAGGCTAATGGCCATGACCTTCATGCATGCCAGCTTTTGAAAGAATCAGTTGTTATATAGTAAAAATGCATTTAGAGTAAGAATTAGACTAATATTGGGGCAAAGGAATCATGCCGATGGAGTCCAGGGATAGGCTGATAGCATCACTGGTATACCCCCGCCAATGAACTAAAGACAACACTGCAGCCAGGCATGGTGGCTCACACCTGTAATCCCAGCACTTGGGGAGGCCAAGGTGGAAGGATTGCCTGAACCCAGGAGTTCGAGACCAGCCTGGGCAACTTAGCGAGACCGTGTCTCTAGAGTAAATTTAAAAATTCGCTGAGTGTGGTGGCACACTCCCGTAGTTCCAGCTATTTGGAAAGCTGAAGTGGAAGGATCACCAGAACCCAGGAAGTCAGGGCTGTGGTAGTCATGATCGTGCTATTGCACTCCAGCCTGGGCAACAGAGTGAGACTCTGACTCAAAAATAAATACATACATACGTACATAAAGGCAACACTGGCATTGCCTGAGAGCTGAATGATCCCTCAGATCTCAAGACAACCAGAATTGGTGACGGAGATTGTTATCAGGGAGCCCTACTACCATGTCCTGGCATAAATATATGAAATACATGGGTTTTTTGGTTGTTTTTTGAGTCAGAGTCTCACTTGGCCACCCAGGATGGAGTGCAGTGGCACAATCATGACTCACTGCAGCCTCAAACTCCTGGGCCTAAATGATCCTTCTACCTCAGTTTCCTGAGTAGCTGGGACTGTTGGTGTGTACAACAACACCCAGCTGATTTTTTTTTCTTTTTGAGTTGGAGTCTCACCCTGTTGCCCAGGCTGGAGTGCAGTGGCATGCTCACGGGCAACCCAGCATTGACCTGCTGGGGTCAGGTGATTCTTCCGTCTCAGCCTTCCAAGTAACCGGAACTAGAGGTGCATACTACCATGCCCAGCTAATTTTTTGATCTATTGTAAAGATAAGATCAAGTTGCCCAGGCTGTTCTCGGACCTGTGAGATCAGGCAATCCTCTCACCTCAGCCTCCCAAAATGCTGGGATTACAGATTTGAGCCACCATGCCTGACTGATTTTTTTAAATATAATTTTTATTATTTTTTTTTTTTTTTTGCAGAGACAAGATCTTGTCATGTTGCGCAGGCTGGTCTCGAATTTCTGGGCTCAAGGAATCCTCCTGCCTTGGCCTCCCAAAATACAAATAGACGAAATATATGTTTAACACCTGAGTGCAGGGCCTTTCTACATTGCCTAGATTAATTTTCTGTGGAAGTACCATATTTGGGGCAATCAATACAGGAAATCCTTACCATGCAATCTAGAGAGTCAAGAAGCAGAGAATCTCAGAGCACAGACAGACCTTTGGAATTCATATACTTCATTTTACAAATGCAAAACATAAGCTGAGAGAGGTTAAGGGACTTGCATAAAATGATGCTACTAATTAGGGCAGAGCCTAGATTCGAATTCTGATGTAATTAACTCTCAGTCCAGTGATTAATTATGAAAATAGCTTTTCAAGTTAGTCAACAGTTCACCCACTCAGAGAAAGTTGCCAAACAAAGTTGTCCTCTCCTAACAAGAGAAATCAAACTAACTCCTGCTGAAGACAGGCCATCCTCTGTCCCTTTGACAAATGAAAACTAAGTCATTGGGCGATCTGCCCAGAAGAAGTTAAAGAAATGCAATGTTTCCTTACAAAAAGTCACTGCGCTAACTTCTAAGAGGGTTCTCAGTTTATAAAATAGGAACAGAAAAAAATAATTTGACCCATGTGCTTAGCCCTCTATAGTCAATTATTTCACACATGAAAGTATCGTGACAAGATCAATGACCTGAGATCTGTGAGGGAATGTTTTGTTCATTTCATAAACTCCCATGTTAGATATTACAGGAGGATTTTGTAGAGGTGCAGTTAAGCCCCTCTGAGAATTCAAGGACTTATTTATTTGCCTAGTTTTGTTTGTAGACATATACAAAAAGTCCAAAGCCCAAAAGGCAATCTCACCATAGATCATTAAGCGAAACTAATTACTAGCAATGAGAGCATGATTTCCCCCCTCTATAAAGTGTCCTCCTCAAATGCATAATGAAACTAAAGTGAATTAAATGTCTGTGAGATGCTTGTTAAGTCATAAATAGGGATGCAAATATAACTGCAATCTAAATAAGGTTGTGGTTGGCAAAAGAAGGCTGCAAGGATGTAATGTAGGAAGCCAGAGATGGGCAAAGGAAGATGAGGAAGGATGGGTGGATTTTGTAAACTAGTAATAAAGTTTGAAGCCTCTCAACCAACTGAATGGACACCCTCTGGGCTAAGAGAAACCTGGAAAACTAAATTCCAGGCTGTGATGGAAAAGGAAGTTAGAAAAGGAAGTTGGAGTTTAGGCATTAAATAAAATAGACATTACAGACTCTGTGGCAATCAGATACTTCATTTCACGTTTACCTGACTCTGGGAGTGCATTACGTGACAGATGGCAGGCCCTAAAAGAAATAAAAATATACAGCCAGGCTCGGTGGCTCAGCCTATAATCCTGCGCCTTTGGGAGGCTAAGGTGAGTGGATTGCCTGAGCCCGCGGGTTCAAGACCCGCCTGGGCAGGCGAGACCTCATCTCTACAATAAAATCAAAAAATTAGCCAGGCGTGGTAGCGCATGCCTGTAATTCCGGCTACTTGGAAGGCTGAGGCGGAAGGATCGCCGGAGCCCAGCAGATCGAGGCTGCGGTGGCCGGGAGCGGCCACTGCACTCCAGTCTGGGTGACAGAGTGAGACTCCAACTCAAAAAAAAAAAAGAAATAAAAATATTTGAAACCAAAATATATATTTTTGACATATTTGGAAATAGCCCTGCAAAGCTGTCTTTTGTGAGGAAATATTCACATCTATAGAGAATCTCCATTCACATAGCCAGATCTTTCCCCTTTCAGACCTTTCCAGATCCAGGAGAGATTGAGAGTCAAACACATGTAAAGTCTGAATAAGAGACATTTGCCATCTATCCTTCCTAAGGGCAGCCACCTATGAGGCTTCAATTACATAAGAACCTTGGTCTACAAAATCCCCTTAACTCAGACATTTCCTTTCTACTGATTTCAGGTCTTTAGACAATAGCTTAACACTCTCAATCAACTGTCAACTAAAGAATCCCTAAAGCCCACCAATAACTTATAAGTCCCCTTTGAGATGCCCTGCCTTTCTGGGCTGAACCAATATAAACCTCACATGTATTGATTTTTGTCCTTACCTGGAAACTTCTGTCTCCCCTAAAATATATGTATAAAACCAAACTGTAAACCAACAACCTTGGGCACACGTTCTTACGACCTCTTAGAACTGTACCTCAGGCCATGATCACTCATATTTAGCTGAGAATAAGCCTCTTTAAATATTTTTACAGAGTTTGGCTTTTCATCAACAGTTTGTTTGGTGGCAGAAAAGGAGGTGTATAAATAGATTGTGGTGTCTCAATTAATTGCATTATTCCTGAAGAGTTCATCAGCAACATAAACATGACTCATTGCCTAAGTTGACCAGTGTTCCTGAGCTGCTTCTCCTAGACATCCATCAGTGGTGCTCAAAGAATGTTTGGAGTGTTTAATTATCAGGGACTCAAGAAATAAATGTTTTGCGTGTGTGTGTGTGTGTGTGTGTGTGTGTGTGTGTGTGTGTGTGTGTAGGTGTGTAAAAATATGTGTATACCCATACTTTGCTATAAAAAGAAGACATGTGGGTGTAAGGTTTTAGCAATATCCGTTATTCTGGATACCCATGTTTTTGCTGCCCTCTGGGTATTTTTTTTAAAGACAGTTACCTTAATTGAACATTTTAAACTGCAGCTTTCATGATGTTACCACAAACCATCTCGTGTGCCTTGTAGTGATCTTCAGGTTTCTTATCCCCATTAGTCCTACAACTGTTCACTACTATGGTAAAATAGCTGTAGTGTTTAAGAACAGAGTCCAAGAGCAGACTGCCTGAGACACATCCTATCCTTGCTACTAAATAGCTGAGTGACCTCAGGAAAGTTTCTGAACCTATCTCTCTGCATTAGTTTTTTTCCTCCCACTGTAAAATGAAGATAACAAAACTCAGCTCATAGGATTAAATAAGTGTGTAAAAGCTTACTTAGCACAGTGCCTTGTAAGTGTTCAGTGATTGTTAACAGGTGCATTTAATGGAAAAGTTCAAATCCTTCCTTAAATGTAGACAGTTCCGATCTAATGCTTCTCGCAAGCCCTCATATGCAGCTTAAGATAATCGATGTTTAGCTTCAGGAGCTCACTGCTGAATACCCCCTTCCAAGATGCATCATTCATACAATTACCTCATTTTCAATGACCAAAAAAAAAAGTCTTCATTCTCCCTTGGTTCTTTCTGTGCTGACAGGGTATTGAGCTCTCAGACAGTCTCAGCTCACAGTCTTGGAAGCTTTTTATTTGCCTTCCAATTAATACCCACTTCGTTTTGCATCATCTTTCTGAAACTGCCAAGAATTGCACATAATGTTTGTGACGCCAGGCACCAGCTGCAGAGGGACCCTGAGAGGCACGGACCTCGCTCTCCCTGCCTCCCTGCCTCCCAGCTCCCTGGTCCCCTGCCACTTAGAGAACCAGAGCGGTGTTGCCACAGAGGGGTTGCCAGGCAAAATCACACTGTTTATTTACCAGTTATCAGAGCAGCAAGCAGAAAGCTCCGTGAAAGCCCAGCTCTAAGCTCATGTATCCTCAGGCTAACAAAACTGTTACCCAAGAAGACATGGTTTGATACAATATTTGGGCAGAAGTGACAGGATGGTTGTGTATTTCTGTCCAAATCTTATTTTCACACTCTGTTGATCAGCTAGCGTAGAGAACCTGTTCTTCTCTCACACAAACAGTATTATGCAAAACTCTCTACTGTGTCCGGCTGGCACTAACGACAGGAATTTTTTAAGAACTCAAAACCCATCTCCTGCAGAGCTCATATAGTTGTCCAAATTGTATGTGCAGTTATCCCAAAGAGCAAATAAGCTTCATGAGCAGGAGAGGGGAGAGTCAGTTCTAAGAACTCCCCTTCAAGAGAGGGGCACATGTACTTACAATTCTGCAAGTGTTGACTCATTTCAGACCTCAGAGGACCAAGCCACATGTCGAATTCTCACAAACCATAATTCCCTGACTGTTTTTGTTAGCTTCCACAATATTATTTTAGAGAGCTCATATATTTCTATTCATTTAGGGGCTGTTTTTCATTTGACTTTTACCCCTCTCTGAACCCTGTTCTGTGCACTTCTATGTAGTTTCTTAAGATTCTAAGATTAATAATCCAGACTGTTTTGTCTGGCTGAGAAATGAAAATTTGGGGGACTTTTTGTCAGGACATGGGGAGTTTTATTCAATAATGAAGATGCTGTGATAAAAATCCCAGGGCAAGAGCTAGACACATACAGAGTTCTCATTTGTGGTTTGGTTGAAATGCAAACACATCACCATGGTGATGCAGCTGAACTGAGGATAATTCCTCAAAATGGAAAGATAACCAGGACTACCTAACAAAAATATTGACTCTATTTTCTTATTAGGTTTTCTTCAAAGATTTCTTTTAAAAGATCCACTTGCAACTAATAATTTCAACACCACAATGAATAGCCTTGTAGCTCCAGCAAGTCTGTAAACTACAAGGAGAGCTTGTAAACACTGTTTGCCTAAAATCTCCACAACTAAACACACATCAATGAGAAGAGTGTAGTGGCACCTACTTGGAACCTACTGAAAATGTCATCCTGAAAAGTTGAATATACAAATGCATCGTATGTATACTTTAAAAAAAAAAGTTACTTTCAAGGCACAGTGGCTCACACCTATATTCCCAGTAATTTGGGAAGCAAAGGTGGAATGATCACTTAAGGTTAGGAGTTAGAGACCAGCCTGGGCAAAACAGCAAGATCCTATCTGTACAAAAAACCAAAAAAATTAGCCAGGAGTGGTGGTGTGCTAGAAGTCCCAGCCACTTGGGAGGCTGAGGCCAAAGGATCACTTGAGATCAGGAGGCCAAGACTGTGGTGAGCCATGATTGTGTCACTGCACAGCAGCTTGGGCAACAGAGTAAGACTCTAACTCAAAAAAAAAAAGTTATATGCAGCATCTGACTCTGAGTCACATTGCAACATATAACAGATTGTCCAATTCAGTGCTTTCCTGGTATCACCATGCAAAGTTTTTGAAAGATATTTTGGTATATGCTGTTCAATTGTTTTTCCCACTGGACTGCCAACACGGGTGCAGCTGAGTTGGGGAAAAAAAATTAAAATTCACAAATAATAAAAACTCATAGCTGTTTCACTCAAGGAAGACTTTAATGAAAATTTTCAAAAGCTTTCTGTTCTAAAAAAAACTGATAGTTGTTACCATTTGAAGATAGTATGCTATTGGAACACAAGATTTTGCATTCAGAACTCAATGAGCTAATTCATTCTGCTCTTAATTATTTTAAAAACCTTTCTACGTCAGGGACTAGTCTACCTGCAAAGGACATAACAATTGGAAGGAAAGGAGGAGGGAGAAAGGGAGGGAGTGAGGAAAATGAGAGAAAGAAAGAACGAGGGAGAAAGAAGGAAGGGAGAGAGGGGGGAGAGAAAGAAAAGAAAGTTCCTTTTTTTGCACGTAAGGTCATTTGAGCCTTTGGCTGAATGTGTTTGTGGCACTGTCCATGGTACCCCATCCTGATAGCTATTGAAGGCAAAATTTAGTAGCTAATGACATCTCATAACCAAAAACATCATCTGGGAGAAAAGAAAGGAAAGACTAATATTCCTATTGCTCTGGTATGTGGGCTCTAAAAGTGTGCCAACTGTTATGAAATTCCTTTGGATCCTTGCTAGCCAAGCTTGCAGAAGCTAAGGCCCAGGGTCATGGACAACTCATCAGTGATTGCACCAGAGGTAGGAAATACACAGAAACAGACACACCCTTGGCTGAAGAAGGACCCTTCCCTTTAGTGGAGGTTTGAAGAAGACCCATGAAAAGGAAAGGAGGATGGAGACACCTTGCAATAGGCGAACTTGAAAGATGCCCCACCCAGAAACTCGCCTATCCAAGTTCTAAATTTATTCCACTCAGATTCCAGCAGCATAATGAACAATGCCCTCATCTTAAAATGCCCTCCCCACAATCAGACACAGAAGCATACCATCATATCACAGTATTATGTCACAGACAGTTGAGAGGCAGACTTATTGTTCTCTTTCACCTGTCTAACAATGGCTCAAAGACACAGTTCAATGACTATGCAGCCCACTGCAGTTAAGGCACAAGGTACCTCTAATAGAATAAATCCCCATTTCTGGCTCCAAAGCTTCTTCCCTGGCACAGGGAGCTCCATCCACTGTAACACACATGGCCACTCGGCTCTTACTTAGACCCAGGAACTGCCAACTCAGCTTCTTCCTCTCTCTTTCCTTTTGGGAACAAGTTTCCTCTCCCAAGAAGTCCCCCCTCATGACCTCCTGTGTAATTCTGAGGTTGTGCTAGGAAACCCCTCTTCCCACACATATAAGCCACGTTCTCCAGTATCGAGGGGATATAGACATGGACAACTTCCATCTGTCATTTCCTCTGCCTGATTTCATTATGGGTTCACACCTTGCATAGGAAAGAGATAGCCCATTTATTTGGGCTATTTCAAAAACCCCAATCATCTCAACTCTCCTCGCCTGGGTCCTCCTGGTACCATGATTTCTTTATCTCTATTCTGGCAACCACTGATCTTTTAACTGTCTCCATAATTTTGCCTTTTGCAGAATGTCATAGAGTTGGAATCACACTGTATGTAGCCATTTGAGATTGACTTCTTTCACTCGGTAATATGTGTTTAATGCTCTTCCGTGCCTTTTCATGGTTTGACATCTCATTTCTTTTTAGCTTTGGTGCCCTTTAAAGGTTGTCCCATCTCCTAGGATGTTCTTCCCCCTTTTTAGTGCTTGTCAGACTCCTGTGGAAACCTCAAAACACAATTCCAACATTACCTCCTGCGGGAAGCCCTCCCTGCTTTCTGGTTAGAGCCACCACTTCTGCACAGTGTGTTCCTTCATCTCCAAGTCTGGAATATCCAGCACAGTGCATTTTTGTATGCCAGCCCCCTCTATTTTAGCATCTAAAGAAAACATGAAGGTAAGTGTTTAAGGAAACCTGTTTTATGAAGGAAATAAAACTATTCATCCAGCAAGAGATAACAGGATTGCATAATATGGATGCTAGTGAAAGTATACATTATAGAGAGGCATTGGCAGGTGGATACACACACACACGTGCACATGCACATAATAAATATTTGTTAGATAGACTTGAATATGAATAGCATGGGAACCACATCAGGAAAATAGGTAATTTACACTAGAATTGATATATGTGTATTCATGAACATTACATGGGAGATTCCTGGAGGCTTTTATATAACTCTCTTCAGTTTATAACAGCCTACAAGTGATTTGTGAATCTGTCAGGGTGCTTGTGGTGGTCATGACCATTGGCGGGGCACTAGTGAGAGGAGGTCAAAGATGCCCAGACTACCTTTGTTAATGCCACAAAGTAGAGGATTATCTCACATTTAGCATGAGTTTTGAATGCCCCATTGAAAAAAATTCATTTTATATTTATCTGAGCCAAGAACCTCATTCCCTTTTACATATAAAGACACACACACACACACACACACACACACACACACACACACACTTTTTACACCTTTTCATATAGACTGAATTTTTAAGAATATAACTCTACTGCAAACAGATTAGCTGAAATGTTGCTGAGAGTTGTCCTCTATTCTGGTAAACCGCATCACTGAAGAAAAAGTCCCTTGTGATATCTTAGTCACCAGTACAACACATCTGAACCAATCTGCATGTGGAATGACTGCATTCTACACAAAGGTGCCAAGACTCATGGTTTTAGCAAGTCTCCTAGGGTTTCATGACCAAGCACCTATAATTGAAACATGTATTATTTTATCATAAACTACTTTTCTTTTCTTTTACCTTCATTTGTAGCTAGAAAAAAATGTATTGAGTTTTTCAAAATTACATGTATAAGTAAGTTGTACTACCTATGAAATTCAATTCAATGTGGTAAAGGAGTATTAATAAGTATGTGCTATATAGGGACTACTGGATATTACAGGATTTATAACCATTGAATTGAAGTAAAACATATATTGTATGTAAGAAGGCTGACTTGAGAAGACTGTAGAATTATGCTTCTAGGTATGGCCTGATGAGATAAAGGTCCCTGTGCATCTAAATACCATTTTCAATAAGCAGTTGGGAGGACAGCTCTCCTGCAGAACTATCTTTTCTTCAAAACAATTTCATTTCAAAGATTAAGACCTTTTAAAATTGCCATTTATTTGCATACAATATTACTTTTGGATTCAAGATCATTCCCTCTCTCTCTCTCTCTTAGAGAAGAGGGTGTGAAGGGAGGGTTGGGGGTTTGACTTGAGGTTGAGGGATGTCTCACTATGATTCCCAAGCTGCCTTGAACTTCTGGACTCCAGGGATCCTCCCTCCCTACCCTCCCAAGTAGCTGGAACTACACCCAGCTTCAAGGTTATTTTCTATATCAAGATGTATGAGACCATGTCTAGAAATGTGTATTAATCAGGTGTGGAATAAGCGCTGTCTGAGTTCCCCCTGTGCTATCCTCTGGAGATAGAGTAGTGAATGGACAGATGGGACCCTACCCCACGCAGCTCACAGGCTGACACCTGTGATGAGAACACCAAGTGTCAGCCATGTAATGCAATACATTAATATGAATGTTATTCTAGAGATGTACAATATTTTGTTTAGGAATAGTTCTGGGTGGCCACAGAAGGATGGAAAAATACCAGACAGCAGTTAAGAAATCACATGACTCTCAAGAAAAGGATCTTTATCAGAGACTCTGGAAACCCAGTTACAAGATTTATCATCTGCCTCTAGTTTAATCTAATTTACTCCAACATGGCAATGAATCTGACCAGCAAGTAACCTTCAGGCTCATTATACCCTCATTGTAATACTTTAGTATACTAAATGGTACACCTACCAACACATAATAGTTCTGGTTGTGATCGAATATGGGCAGAAAAGGGGAATATACCTAATTCTGGGAAAATCCCACCTTTGTCCCAGAAAACCCATGAATATTCCACCCCCTAATATGAATATTCCACCCCTTAGATATAGATAGCTATGAAAATAAAAACCTCGAACCCATTGGGCATCACTCACTCTCTCTAGTACGCCCACACTCCCTCTGAGTATGTACTTTTGCTCTACAATAAAACTCTTTCATTTTCTCTTCATTCTGACTCATCCTTGCATTCTTTCTTGGGACAGTGTCAAGAACCGGAGCACCAAGCTGTGTTTGAGGGTTTCACCTGCCTCAGGAGACATTCCCAAGCCCACTGGCTTCAGGGGAAGACGTGCTGACCTCATTTAGAAGTTAGCAAAACCTCCCCGAGGGAACTGACATTTGCGTTGAGACCAGGAGGAGGGTGGAGACATTGTTTGAAGCACCATAATCATCACACACACACATTTGAAGATGAAAGAGAGTATGACATGTTCAGTGCAAATGTGTCCTTTGAATTTCTCATGGGGAAGCAGGGATTTCTTCCCATACATGATCATCAAAGCTCTTACTCCAAGAAAAAACATTAGCTGTGAAAAACTTTTAAATTTTTGAACAACAACTTTTCATAGAATTAGGTTGGAGGGTTCTTTTTTGTTGATGTTTCCCTAATAATAGAAGAGAATTTGAATCCAAGATGTTTCTAGAGTATTACTAAAACTAAAGGCATCTGATCTTTTTTTTTTTAATGAAAAGGAGATTAAAAGCAACGTGTGTCCATTTTCTAGGCAGGGGACAATCCTGTCAACTCTTTAACTCCTCCAACAGTGGCTCACAGAAGCAGGTGTCACATATTTATATAGCCATCTGGACAGGTCCTCTTCCCCCCACCCCACCCCTTGTTTGGGGAAAAGGTTGACAGGCCTCCAGAGGAGAGGTAAGAGAAAGATATACCTAATATAAATACAGAATCAAAGGATTAAGGGCAACTGAGACTTTTTAAAGAGCAGCAGAGCCAAGCAGCAAACAGCGATGTCAGAAAAGGGATGAAAGCCAGAAAGAAAGTGATAATAACACTGTGAGAACACCATATGGCATTTATATGTCATGCATTTCATTTTAAATGTTGATATTTGCTTTCTTGTTAACTCTTGCTAATTCTATTACAGTACTTAGTCAAATTCAATGTTTAAAAATTCTCTATATCTATCCTTAAATTCATACATAAATTCCTTTTCCTTTTTTAAAACTGCAAGAGACATATCCTTGTTTCGAATTGTTCAAATTAATCCACAAAGCAGTGTTAGAATTAAAAGGGAAGGTCCTGAAAACTTAGACACGATTTTCAGCGCATTTATTCATGCCTACTAAGCAATAAGAGAGGATCTGGGGGTGGGAGTGAATTGGTAGACAGTCAAATGTTACTGACAATATAATTCAGTATACGTTCTTTCAGTCATTTTCCAAGCTCATATAGGAAGACTGCTGATGTCGCTTGTGGAAAAGTTCAGTTCTATCAAGGAATGTTCCTGGTGGTACAGTGGTTTATAGCTGCCTTCCATTTCGATTAAGGAATGAAAAAAAACTAACAGAGGAGACATTGCTCAGTCTAAGTGAAGAAATGATGTGATAACACAGAGTCTAAATAGGAGAGATGGCATTTGAGCCCTGCGAAACCCATCCTCTGGGGCTCCTTGTTGATATTAGAAGAGCCAGGTATCATTTAGGAGGAAATTTTAGTCTTCTTTAGCATCTTTTAGTAACACATAACTGCTTTCCAAAAATACAAACAGTTCAAGATCTAATAAGAGCACAGGCGTGCTGAGAGACAAGCAGCCTGTAGCTGAAACTAATTCTTTTTCATGCTTTGCTTTTTGTTTTTCTTTTCCTTTTTTACTAGAATCTACGTATGTAATAGAATATTATGTACACATCTGTGTAAACAGCTGCAACTGATGAAGTGCAGCCACAGGCAGAATAGATGGAAAGCACAACATGCCCCTTCACAGAGACAGCATGCATGGCAGAGCTACATTCAGGGGAAGGTGGTGACATTGCACAACAGTGCAAATGTACTTAATGCCACATAATGAAAACCTGTTAAGAAGGTAGACTTTATGTTGTGTATATTTTACCACAATTTAAAAAGAGGCATAAACAAAAAGCAAGCTCTAAAGTAATCAGCTAATGTCTGGGGGTTATCTTACAGGAAAAGAGAACCTCTTTGTAAACAGCTAACTGTGGCCAGCTAGAGATACTATGAATTCAGGAATCACCCTTTAAAATGAATTGAAATGAATTATTGATGACAACCCCTCAGTGTACATTTGAAAAGGGAAAGGAGAGACATGCTATATTGCTTATTCTGCCCCTGAGCGATATTTAAGGCAAAGAATTCCTTGATCATTTCAAACAGCACCTTAAGCCCCTGGAGACCCACCAACACAGGGTGAGAACTACAGCAGTGTAGTGGCTGAGAGCGTCAAACTCAGCAGTGAACTTACAAGACATAATGCAAAACTATTAAACCCAAAATGCTAGGATGCACAAATGCAAGTCTTCTCAGGAAATAAAAGGCTTCACATTCTTGCCCAGAAATACCAAGTGCACTTCCTCTAACAGGAATGCACATTTCCTAGGTTGGATTTGATTCAGGAGAGTGCAGTTCCTTGGCAGCCCTTCACCGTGCAAAGCCATCAGAGCCTGCTCTCAGCATGGGACTGCACCTGCCTGGCATGCTGTCACCTCCCAAGAGAGTCGCATCTTTAGTTATGAACACTGGCACATCTCTCAATGATGATGTGTATTCTAAACACTTTCCCTTCCTTAAAGCAAAAAGTTCTGCCTCTGATATGGACCCACTATTGTCTGTCCATGTTACCACAACCCTTAAAGAAAGGTATAATGAGCATTCAAGTGGCCTGCTCGTACATACATTCCTGAGAATTAAACAAGAAACCGGTTTCCCTTATCACATATACATTCACAGTAACAACTTCAAATAATCCTTAAGCCCCCTGTAGACCACGATCACTAAACTGGGAGAAATGAATTCCTATTTATTATTATTTATTAATCATAGATTTGAAAAATATGGTGCCATGTAACCATAAGCCTTGTAATTTGCATAACATTTTTGTGTGTTATAACTACTAATTAACAATATGTTTGACTTTGTAATAGGCTCTGTTAACTCCCTTACTCTACGGCAAACTTAATCAATTTCTCTGTTTGGGGTCACTGATAAAAAGAAACTGAACTACACCTTTTGGTAGCTGGTGCCAGGAAATGTGGACCATAAATGTTACAAAATGTGGCTGTAACTTAAGCTCTATATGATGATGATGCTGTCAGTCACGTAATCAACGTGTAGGTACCAGCAACCCTAAACTTATAAATACAGACTGTGGAAACTAAGGGCAAGCAGACTGGTTCCAGAAATGCCAGGTGCCAGTTCTGTCTCCCTGAATTTGGAATTCTGAAATAAATTTCTTTCTACCAGTTCTCTGCCTCTCAATTTATTGACATCGAGAAACAGCAGCCAAGCATTTACTCTGACTGCAACACAGCTATCTGGAATGTGTCAACAACTACTGGCATGCCAGTCACCTAGAAATCATCCTCAGGGCTACCTTCATGTGCATATACAGATCATATGCCCAGTTCCACAATACTCACACTCAACTCAACAAGGGCATCACGCAATTTACTGGAAGCTACACAAGAGTGGGCGATTACTTGCTTGACTCACAGAAGTAGCATGAAGCTAAATGTAAAAAAGAAAAAGAAAAAAATGTTTACATCAATAAATTGTAATTTATAAAGAAAGTAAAGAGTTCTGTAAAAGAGTAAAGGATTATTATTCTATTAAATCAGTGTCTCTCAGAGGAACCAAACTAACCTGTGAAAATTGGTGATAAAGGGTGATCATGGGAAATAATACACCTATTAAACTGATTTTATGAGACTAATAAAAATGTGAGTGCTAACAAAACTCTTGTATTAAATTTATAACTCCAAAGTACCTGGAAGTTTTAGATACAGGTTACCATATTGCAGACATAAAGCATCACTGGACTTTCAGTGGCTCCAAATATAAAACCCCTGGAATTCTGGGAAATGATCTTCTCTTCAGTGGGCAAGACTTAGCAGATAATGAATACCCATAAAACGTTCTAGATAGCTTCCTCTATCAGAGATGCTTAAGGAATTTCAGAAGCCTCAGAGAAACCTGGAAAAATCAGAAAGATGCAAGAAAACGGCTAAATGGTTCTTAAAAAGAAGAGATGTTTAGGACTACTGGCAAAGCAGACCTTGACTAAGTTAAATTCTCAATGGGAATTAAAATCTTGAAACCACCTATATATAATTAATTTGTACTTGGAGATGTATTGCAGATCGCCTATCAGCAACTCAACCACACTGTCTTACGAAATAGTAAAAAAACGCATCACTTCATATTAAATAGTATAGTGTTGGAATCAATTATTTTATTGTAATGATATTTGGTTTATAATGAAATTTTGGACATTGAGGAACTTATGACAAAAACATCAAAATTTTATATCTTATCTTTTTCTAATGTGTTGCAATATGTGAAACAGTCACTGAAGTGCATCGCGGGGTCACTGACACATTTATACATGTTGTGCAATAGTAATTTGTTGGAAGTCTTCCACTTGGTGTTTTTCTATTCGAGCAGACAATGCAGTCTTGTCTTCTTCCTCCCACATTAATCATATGCAATTTATTGCCCAGTCTGTGCACTGCTGTGAAAGTACTTCACACATTCTCTTTCCATGTAACATCAGCTGATATTTTTTTTACATATATCTCAGTATATGTTCCATCTCTTTACTTGCTTTTTCATGCAATTTCAATGGAACACTTCAAGGAAAGACTATCATGCTAAGTGATCTATCACAGAAACAAAGAACTGAATACCACATGTTCTCACTCATAAATGGACGCTGAACAACAACCACATGAACACAAGGGAGAGATCAGCAGTCTCTGGGCACTGCTAGGGGAGGGAGGAAGGAAGAGGGTGAGGGGCACATGATAACACAAAGTGTACCAGGTCCACTATCAGGGGAAAGAAGGCCAGTTAGAAGCCCAAACTTCACCTACATGCACATACCTATGTAGTTAATCTTCACTTGTACCCCACATCTCTATAATAATATAAAATAAAATAATTTGCACTGGCATAAGTTTGTCCTGTATAATAACCAGCAATCTCTTTAGGTCCCATAAAAGGGAACATCCAAATGGCTTGCTAGGTCTACGATGTCTCCTCAGAGGGGACATCTAAGTGCAAAGTGTTAATATCGGGCCATGGGGTAAAAACTGTAGATGAGACCTGAGTTCTGAAAGCTGCAGCTATGGTTAGACATTAACAAATCTGTTGTTTCTATGTTTGATTTAACTCCAGTAGAGGGCAATTGATTATCTTTATGTCCTGACCTGTGGGGAGGGAAAGCTGCCCCAACAGGCTGACATACATGTTCTCTCTTAAATAGTGGGTATAACACTGTTTGAGGACAAAAGTGGAGGTTGAAGAACAGAAGTGGCTCCAGTCTTCAAGGACCCCACATCCCCCAAACTACCTCCACAATGGCTCACTGCCCAGGGGGCAGTAGTTGCTGGTCTCTAGGGACTAACTTTATAGACAGCAGCTACTGCAAAACCCAAGAATGTTTTTTGAGATCTTTTGCAGACTCTGATGGACCCAAGGCTCCAACTAGGCCCAGTACACAAACCAGAAGCTGGTTTCACTGGTCCTGTGATGCTCCCTCCCAAAAACTGGCTCTGTGACAGGAAGACAGTCTCAACACTCCCCATGACATCATCAACCAATCAGCATCCCCTATCCCCCTGCCTACCAAATTCCCTTTAAAAACCCTATCCTGTGAATTTTCAAGGAGGCAAATTTGAGTTATAGTTCTTGTCTTCCTCATTTAGCTGCTTTGCAATATTGAACACTTTCTCCATTGTAATGGCTGCACCAGTTTTGGTTTTTCTGGGCAGCAGGCATAAGAACCTGGTCAGGCTATAACAATTTTGGTGTTGATAGTCTCAAACTCCATGGTCTCAAAACCATCAAAGCAGAGTGTCAAGGCAATCTGATGAATCCAGGAAAAGGAAAATGCTTTTGGACAGCAAGGGCAGCTATCTCAACCCAACAAGAAGCTTGGCTTTGAGCTGTGTGTTCCCTCTTGTCTTTAACAAAGTAGAGCAATGAGTGGAAGAACAGAGAGTAGAGGATATCTCTGCTCAGCAATGGCTCCCATGGAGGTGGGCCAAAATAAGTCGGCAGTCAGGACAGTGTAGGCACCTCTTTTATAAACCCACCTTTGCATTAGTCACATAACAGACATGAGCAAGGGGCATATAAATCTTAGAGTTATCTGTAAGAAATACAGAATATCAATAGAGAGATGTTTGCTAAGAATGAACTGGATTTAGGTAGATGGAGCAGGTAAGTAAAGAATCAGAGGCTATAATCCAATCTGACATGCTGATAGAAAGTGTAATAAAGTTGGAACACTAAAACTCTGAATGAATAAAGAATGAATAGAGTGAATAAAGACAGGGCCAATATTGACTTTCTCTCAATTGGCCATCTTTATCCATCCCCAGCTCTTACTAAACTTTTCATGCATTCTTTTCTGAACCATCTCAGATTATCTCTACCTTACAAAAGAAGGAAGGAAGTACAGTGGAATGACTAAATCACTCTAGGGTAGAGAGACCGGTTTGAAATCCTTGCTATGTCACTTGTAACCTGAGTGACGTTAGACAGGTCACAGAACCACTCTAAGCATTCTGATCTCATGAAATTAAGAAACAATGACAATTTCTTTGACAGGGTTGCTGTACAGATTACTCTAAGTAAAAGCCCATAGCCCAGTGTTTGGCATCACAAACCCTCAAAACAGATTAGCAATTTATCTCTAGACTTTGATACTGTGGAACCACAATAATCAGCCTGACCTCAACCAAATCTCATAGCGCAAATGACAAACCCAAGGCTTCCTACAAAGGTTCCTATGTACAGAAGCTCATGAGTAATTTCCCACCCCAAAGTAATAATACGTTAAAAAAAAACCTTACATAAATTAAATGTAACAGAGTGTCATTGAGCAAAGAACAACTGACAAATAGGGCAGCATCACAGAATCACAGCATATTCAGGACTCCAATGCAGCTCCTTGGTGGAAGAAGATTTATGGACAGTGAAAGTGACAGAAAGTGGAAGTAAGGGACAGAAACAGAGGATTGGTTACATCTTGGCATTTGCCTTATTTCAACCCAGTTTGAACAGATGGTTACCTTTGATTGGTCATAACTTGGTGATTGGCTCAAGAGTAGGTAACAGTTCACTATGTACAGAGAAACCTTTAGGTTGAATTTAAAATACATAAGAAGGCAGCTGTAGGCTAAATTTAATATAGCAATTCAGATTCCCAGAAGTTACCTGTGATCAAAGTTTGCCAGAAGGAAAAAAAAGAGAGCAACTCTGTTTAAGTTACCTGACAAAAATGTTTAAATGTTAAATACCAACCAGGCAGTATTTTTAAATAGTTACATTGTAGGCAGAGTTTGATAAGCTTTACTGTTTATAGAAAAGAGTGAAGATGCACTTTAAAGACTCCTCTAGTGATATCAAAAGGCAGCAGGGGACAAGAAGGACGCTGGCTAGTTATTAAAGATAACCAAGAAAGAGAAAGTACCATACATTAGAATAGTCACTAGGAGGCCAGAGAAAGTTAGCACAGAGTTGGTCTGCCTGCTAAAGAAAAAAAAACAAAATGATGTATCATTATGTGTACTTGTCAGAGTCAAGTCTCCAGGAATTCTCTGCCTCTGGTAGTGACCAGCCGGCTGGAGCCACAGGTGGTGAAAGAATTCACCCAAGTCAGATTAGAATGGAAAAACAAGTTTATTGAGAATCCTGCCAGGGAGACAGCAAGCAGGACAGTGATGAAGGAGCTGTCTGCACAGAGCCAGTACCATGAGGTGTCTTGCCAGCGGAGTTTGACCTTCTTTTAAGCTACGGTGAGGGTTAGGACTCCCGCCATGCATCAGGGTTCCCACCATGCAAATGAGGCAGTTTTAATTGGTTGAGGTTCGACTTTGATTAGTTGAAGGTTATCACAAGGTGGCTCTTGTATAAAACGACTTCCACATACATGTTCCATCATTGATGAGAAATGATCTTGTTCCCAAAGTACAGACTCCAAAACCCTCTTCAAAGTGTGCGCCCGTGAGATCATTAACCCCTTACATCCCAGTAAAGCTATAGTTTTGTTGTTGGGTTTTTTAGGGGGAGGGGGTTGTTTGGTGTTTGTTTTTTATTGGGGTCTCACTCTGTCCCTCAGGCTGAAGCGCAGTGGCCAGATCACGGCTCACCACAGACTCCAACTCCCAGGCTCAGGCAATCCTTCTGCCTCAGTGTGAGGTAATTGTCCGGACATAGTCTCTTTTCCACCTTACCTGGCTTCTTTCTGCCCCCAACCTCAGGGATCAGCCTCTGACCAAGACTGGTCTCTGAAGTGTATGCCTGTTCTCAGTAATGAACCATGGAATGCAGGTGATAGACCAGAGCTGAGAACAATGTAGGCGGCACCTTTAATCAGTGTAATTGTAAACACCATATAGCAATTTGAATAATTAACTTGCTTGATTATAAAACTGCTTACTGTACTGTCCCAAAGCATGGATTCTTTCCTCACTGACCAACTGCCATCAGCGCCTCCTATAAGTTCTAATAAACCAATGTTCTTCCCTGTTGGGCCTCTAAGTGACATATTTGGGATAGGTAAAGAATTACACACAAGCCCTCTCAGATTTGGGGTTGCCATGTTACACTTGGCCTCCCAAGTAGCTGGGACTACAGGCATGCACTACCGCATTCAGTTAATTTTTTTAAAATTTATTTCTTGTAGAGAGTAGGTCTTGCTACGTTTCCCAGGCTGGTCTTAAACTCCTGACTTGAAGCAATCATCCCACCTAGGTCTACCAAAGTGCTGGGATTACATGCATGAGCCACCACACCAGGCCATAGTTTTTAACTGGGGCAATTTTGCCCCCATGGGGACATTTATTAATGTCCGACATATTTTTGGTTGTACTAAGTGTGGATAGTGATGATACTGGCATCTAGTGAGAAGACTTCCTACATTGCACAGGACAGCCAGCCCTCATGTCAATAGTAAAGAGGTTGAGAAACCCTACATTAGAGGAAGGGAGAAAAGAAGGCACTATCCTTGGAAAATTGGTGTTATGGGCTGTCATGAAGAGATGCTGTGTCGTCTACTTTGTGGATGTTGTTTATGTAGGTCACCCCAATGCTCAGTCTATCATTAAAGCTAGACAAAACTCCTAAACTAATTTGGAAGACACTTGGTTGATAAAGCTTTAAAATTATTTGCCTTTTTTGTATTTTAAAATAATTGCCACCTACAGCTTCTAAGCCCTTAGGGAAAGTAAGAAAGCAATTGTTTACATTAAAAACAGGGTCTTCTCACTGATAAAAAACAAACTCACATTATGCACATAACATTAATCCTACTAAGTCCTTTGTCAGGGATTTATAATATGGTGTGCACTGGTGAAGCAGACAGACCCAACACACAGAGAGACACATGGGAATCTCCCAAAGTTGTAAACTGAACTTCACCAATATGACATCTTTTTGCACTACGGAAAGGCAGACATCGAAACTGCCTATATGGAATTAATAACAGGTTGTGAAGTAAAAGCTGTTGCTATGGTTAGCAATTAATGAAAATGCTGCTTCTCATGTCCTGATCCCTGGGAAGGAGGGAAGCTGCCCTGCAAGGTCAGTTAATATATGACTGCTTGAGGAGATAAGAAGTTATCTGAAAGACAAAAAGCAGCTTCAATCTCCAGAGACCCAATCTCCACCCACACCTTCCTCCTGGACTGCCTCCATCATGACTCAGGTGAGTAGGACCTGACGGCCAGAGGAACTGTTTTATAGACAGCATCTATTGTAAAACCTAAGAATGGTATCTAAGATCTTTTTTCAGACTTTGTACCCTGGTGGACCCGAACTCCCATCCAGGCCCAGAGCACCAGGAAGTCCTCCACTGATCTCAGGAAGACAGTCGTGACACCCCCTTCACCATGACATCATCAGCTACTGAGTTTTCCCTCTTCCTACCAAGTTCCCTCTGAAAATGTATCCTCTGAATCTTCGGAGACAGCGCATTTGAGTGATTTCGCTCGGCTGTTTTGCGATATTAAACACTTTCTCCATTATAATGGCTACATCAGTTGTGGTTTTCCTGGGCAGTGGGCCGAAGAACCCAACTGGGCTATATAACCATTTCTTGGACTAAAAACTCAGCCCATAACCTTGCCCTCTTCCCTCACCTCTCCAGGTACAATACTGGCATTCACAGCTGAGACCCAAGGAGCATTTTACCTACTAATAGGAATTGGAAGCTGCAGTTGAACCCGCAAAGCTGAAAATAACACCCTGTTTCCAAAACAGAGATTTTTGTCTGCTTGAAATAATAATGATTTTAAGTTAACCCTTTTGCTGCTAGATGCTAGTCAAGATGCTTGTGAGAAACAGCAACCTCCTGCCAAGTGTGTTCTTCAAAGTCTGTCCTTAACTCATGCCAGGCATGTGGCAGGCACCTGCAGGAATCTTTGGCTTCCACCACTTGCCCTTTCCTGTGATCCAAAGTGATTGATTCGCCCACTAATTGAATATCATTGGCAGATTGAGATTGTCCTCACTCTGTCTTAAACATTTGGCAGGTTATACAGTCCCCTGATATGTCTAGGGTATTGTTTTATTATTTGTTAGCTACACCCAGAAACCTTTGGATCCAAAGGCAAATAAACATTTTTGTCATATCCTTGGGGGTAGAGGGTAGGAAGCAAATCAATCAATCAATCAATAAGCATGTCCCCTGGTTTTAAAGAAAATATCAAGAAGCTTGCTGGCCAGGAGTGGTAGCTTACACCTGTAATTCCAGTACTTTGGGAGGCTGAGGCAGGAGGATTGCTTGAGTCCAGGAGTTCAAGACCAGAATGAGCAACATAGTGAGACCCTGTCTCCACAAAAAATCAAAATCTTATCTGGGCGTGGTGGTGTATGCCTGCAGTCCCAGCTACTTGGGAGGCTGAGATGGGAGGATCATCTTAGCCCAGAAGGTTGAGGCTGTGGTGAGCTAAGATGATCACACTGTACTGCAGCCTGGGTGATAGAGTAAGACCCAAGGAAGGAAGGAAGGAAGGAAAGAAAAAAGAAAGAGAGGGAGGGAGGGAGGGAGGGTCTGCCTGCTGATTGACCAGATAAAAAGAGGCAGTTGTTTCTTACCAGAAGCTAATGTCCAGCCTAGAGCAAGAAAATAGGATGCAGTCCAAAATCTGGTCAGTTTCCCTACAGTATCCTATCAAGCAACGGTCCGCCTGACCCAGCAAGACTGCCAGCCCACAGCAGGGGACAGAGAGGCTGCCTGCTTCCAAAACCTGCTTTGAAATCCAGTGTCAATCTGCTTAGTCCAAATAATGACCCTTCCTTGCTAACTGCCCAGATATTTCCCTGGAAACCTACGAAGAATTATTTTTACTTTAACTAGCAGGGCATACAAAAAAGTTCTGAACTCCACATTGGTTTCATGGTGTGGGTGAACATATCTGACATCAGTGTTTTCAGTCCACCTGGAAGAGGTTAAGGCAGGATTACTGGTTCTAATTCAGGTCCTGCCACCAACTCACTGTCCAGGCAAGTCACTCAACAAATCATGGGCTCCGTTTTCTCAGGTGTGGAAATGACTGAGTCTCACCATAGTAGTATTCCCCAAAGAGTGATGCACAGGCCACCTGAATCTAAATTCCTGGGATACTTGTCACACTAGAGTGGGGCTCTGGGGCACATTCTAGCATACCTGGCCATGACAATGCTAGTCCCTATCAATTTTCCCATCTCCTGCCAACAATGCATTACAGTCCTGTTTGCACTTCTGAGTGGGGTGTTATAACTAGTTCAGGCTTATGGGCTCTACCTGGAGGCCAAAGCTCTTAGGAGCCAGCTGCAGCACCCAGCTCTCTCCCCTGCCATAGCAAACCCCAGATCCTGAAAGGTTCTCTGGGATGCAACAGACCTGGCTGGGGTGGGAGTACTTTGTGTGTTACCATGCCGTAAGTTAGCCTCTCTCGACTAATTCAAGAATCCCAATGGCCACCTAATTCATGACAAGGAAGAGAGAAGATGGCTTTCCTATGAGCGGCCTCTATGGCTAGCAGTTAATTGATACCCGTGGCACACATACTGTCATCTGCTTACCTCAACTTCTTCTTTGCTAACAGAATTCTAATTTTGTTCATCATAGTAATGTGTGTGCAGCCTCAGGAGATTAAATCAGACTCCTCTACTCCAGGGGTTTTAAAGCTCTAGCAAACATCAGAATCATCTGGGGAGCCCCATAAATGCAGATTTCTGGGCTCCAATACCCCAGCAATTTTCATTTCTAACAAGTTTCCAGCAGATCTGGATGCTAATGCTGATGGTCAAAGGACCAAACTTTGAGAATCACTGGTCCAAGTCAATCAAAGCAATGTGACTATCCTTTGTCAGATACTTGCTTTCCTATCCTCCCTCGAACGGTCATGTGACCCAGTTCTGGTCAATGAGACAGAAGGGAAGTTTGCAAGGTCACTTCTGCAAAAGATTTTTCTCCCATAAAAGGAGTCCCTGCCAACACAATATTGAAAGAGAAGAAAAAAATTGGAAGACTAGCACTACCGACTTCAATATTTATTATGAAACTACAATAATCAAGACAGTGTGATACTGGAGAAAGAATAGACAAATAAATTAATGGAATAGAATAGAGAGCCCCAGAACAGAGCCACATAAAAATAGTCAACTTATATTTGACAAAGGAACAAGGGCAACTCAAAGGAGAAAATTGTTCTTTCAACAAATGGCACAGGAAAAATTGAACATCCACATGCAAAATATATGACTGTAGACACACACCTTACACTCTTCCCAAAAATTAATTTAAAATGGATCACATGCTTAAATGTAAAATACAAAACTATGAAACTCTTAGAAGATAACATAAGAATAAAATCTAAATGACCTTGGGTTTGGCAATGGCTTTTTAGTTACATCAAAGGCATGAAAGAAATAATTGATAAGCTGTACTTCATTAGAATTAAAAGCTTCTGCTCTGTCAAAGACACTGCCGAGAAAATGAAAAAGCAACCCACAGACTCCACTGGGAGAAAATATTTGCAAAGGATATATCTGATAAAAGACTGTAATTCAAAATACACACAGAACTCTTAAAATTCAACTACGAGGAAACAAAAAACCCGATTAAAAAATAGGCCAAAGACTTTAACAGACACTCCACCAAAGAAGATGTACAGATGGCAAATAAGCATATGAAAAGATCATCATACATCATCGGATAAATGCAAATTAGAGTGAGATACCATGATACACTTAGAATTGAGAAAATCCAGGACACTAACACCAGCAAATGCTGGTGAGCATGTAGAGCAACAGGAAAACCTTCATTCATTGCTGGTGAGAATGCAAAATTGTGCAGCCACTTTGGAAAACAGTTTGGCAGTTTCTCACAAAATTAAACTTATTTTTACTGTGCAATTCAGCAATCAGACTCCTTGGTATTCAACCAAAGGTGTTGAAAACTGAAGTCCACAAAAAAAAAACCTGCATGCCGAGGTTTATAGAAGCTTTATTCATAATTAATAAAACCTGGAAGCAACCAAGATGTCCTTCAGTGATGAATAGGTAAATAAACAGTAGTACATCCAGAAAAATGGAGTATTACTTGGTGTTAGAAAGAAATAAGCTATCAAGCCATGAACAGACATGGAGAAAATTTAAATTTAAATGAATATTACTAAGTGAAAGAAGCCTATCTGAAAAGGCTACAGACAGTGTGATTCCAACTATGTGACATCCTGGAAAAGACAAAACTAGAGACAGTAAAACAGTGAGTGGTTACCAGGAGCTGGGGGAGAGGGAAAGATGAACAAGTAGAGCTCTAAAGATTTTTAAAAGAGTGAGATATTTTGCATGATACTATAATGGTAGATACAAGTCATTATAAATTTGTCCAAATCCATAGACTGTACAACCCCAAGAGTGAACACAAACACAAATTATCAACTCTGGGTGATAATGAGGAGTCAATGTAGGTTCATCAATTGAATCAAATGTGCCACTTTGGTGTGGGATGTTGATAATGGGGAGGGTCTAGGCATATGTGGGGACAAGGGGTATATGGGAAATCTCTGTACCTTCCTCTCAATTTTGCTGTGAGTATAAAACTGCTCTAAAAACATTTTCTAAAGGAGTTCTTTTTGTCTTGCTTTGAATGAGGTTGGGTGGAAATGTGACATTCAATCAAGAGGCTGCCATCTTGAAATCATGAGGTGATAAGCCTAAGGATGATGGACCAACATGCCAAGGCAAACAGAGCAGAAAAAGAGGACAAATCTGGGTGCACTGGCATTGTGGAGCTAATTGCACCAAACCTGAATCAACATATCTCCAGGCTCCTTGGTCCAAATTCTTAACCTACTATTAGAGTTAGAGGTGTGAAAGTTGTCAAAATCAAAATGAGGTTATTTGTGTTAAGAATCTCGGCAGAGACAGGAAGGCCAGGAAAAGAGGGTTCTCGTGCACAAATACCTAATTATAAGAATTATCACAAAAGAGTGCAAAACTGTAACCTCACACAAAAACCATCACAACCTTACACACACAAAAAACACTTCTGCAAAGACATCCACCCAGGAACTGCTTATCCAATCTCAGACTGGCACCATCCTTGTTATTGACCCTTGTAGCTAAGGATAATTATCTCAAAACAATTATGTAATCTTCACTTTTTCTTTAAAATTTTTGCTTTCCTTTACCTTCCCAAATCTGCACATAATTTTCTGTGGCATGCATACTACCACTGCAATGCCCATTCCTGAATATTGTTTTCTTTTAATGAGCCCCTCTCTCTCTCTCTCTCTCTCTCTCTCTGTTATTTAGAGTTACATAAATGGTGTCAGAAGTGGGACTGAAGTGAGCATACCTCAGAGGAATCAGCAGCCCCTGAAATCGAGTGTGGTAACAAATGAAATTCTATGAGTCACGTTTTCTCTCTTGTTGCATCTAAGATTCTGGGAACTCCCTTCCTTTGGTAAGTTCTTTTTTACTTTACATGTGATCAGATTTGGTTAGAAGGACACCTTAAATGGAAGACCTTGCATCCCTCTTGGGGCTATAAAAATGTTTTATTTTGTGTTGTTTTGTTTTGCTTGGCAACTCCTTTATGGCTTAAAGACAAGTGTCCCTCTGATTTACATACTCTGGTTTCTAAAGAATTTACATTTTGTCTGTGAGAAATGTCTTTTCTGGTGAATTCACTTTTGGCTCTTTCTGCACACCTAGTTTAATATTTTGTTTGGTCTCCATGCCTGATTTTAAAATTTTCTGAACAGATGCAGTGACAAGGGAACACTTATACACTGTTGGTAGGAATGTAAGTTAGCAGCACAACCTCTATGAAAATCAGTATGGAGATTTCTCAGAGACTAAAAGTAGATCTACCATTTGCTCTAGAAATCCCACTACTTGGTAGCTACCCAAAGGAAGAGAAGTTGTTATACAAAAAAGACACCTGCACTCACATGTTTATAGCAGCACTACTCACAATTGCAAAGATGTGGAATCAGCCTAAATATCCATTAACCAATCAGTAGATAATGAAAATGTGATATATAATACACAAACACACACACACACACATATATATATATATATAAAACATATCATGGAATACTATTCAGCCATAAATAAGAATGAAATTTAATGTCTTTTGCAGCAACTTGGATGGCACTGGAGACCATCATCCTAAGTAACTAAGTACAGGAATAGAAAACCAAATACCACATATTCTCACTTATAAGTGGGAGCTAAGCTAAGGGTATGCAAAGGCATAAAGAGTGGTGTAAAGGACATTGAGGACTCAGAGTGGGGAGACTGGGAAGGATGGACAGATGAGAATTTACCCATTGGTGACAATGTGCACTAATGAGGGTGACGGGTACACTTAAAGCCCCAGACTTCTTCATCACTATGCAAAGCAGTCATGTAAACAAAAACCATTTGTACCCCTAAAGCTACTGAGATAAAAATAATAATATTTTTGTGATTAGTATTGTTTTTGTTTTTGAGTTGGAGTCTCACTCTGTCACCCAGGCTGGAGTGCAGTGGCACGCTCATGGCCACCACAGCCTCGACCTGCTGGGCTCAAGTGATCCTTCCACCTCAGTCTTCCAAGTAGCCGAAACTACAGGTATACACTACCACACCCGACTAATTTTTTATTTATTGTAGAGACGAGGTCTCACCAAATTGCCCAGGCTGGTCTTGAACCCGCAGGCTCAGGCAATCCTCTTGCCTCGGCCTCCCAAAGTGCTGGGATTATAGGCTTGAGCTACTATACCCGGCCTGTTTTTGTTTCATTTGGGTTTGGCTACACATGTCTGTAAATAATTTGGCATTTCCACTTTTACTTTTCCCCTACTTTTTTTGTGAACATCTTCTGAGAACAAAATTAAACATTCTAAGTGGTGGCGCAATATGACCATTTAACAGTGTTGTTTTAAGCTTCTTCATTCATGGTCATATGCTACACAGCAATAGAAAATCAATACAGTGGCAAAGTCCTGATTTAGGGTAAAGTGACTAGTAAATCTATTTGACAACAGAGCTAAAGCTTCACTCTTATCAGCAAGAAACCTGACATTCTAGTTTCTACCTGACTTCTCTACTTCTTGATTAGTTCTATCTCAAGGGAAGAAAGTTTTTATTTATTCACTCCACAAAAACCCCAGAACCAGACACTGTATTACTCTGCAGCCAAGAGCTCCTAAGTAATGCAGCACACTGGGCAATTCTTTAAAATGGGATCAGACCAGACATGGTGGTTCACACCCAAAAACCTAGCACTTTGGGAGGCCCAGGCAAGAGGACAGCTTGAGCCCAGGAGTTCAAGACCAGCCTAGGCAACATAGTGAGACCTCATCTCTAAATAAATAAATAAATAGACAGATAAATAAAGAAATAAAACGAGGCTCAGAGCTTAGGATGTGTTAAAAGACTCAAACCAGCATCACCTGAGGATTCAGATACTTAAAAGGCTTTAGATTTTATGTCTACTCCATAATAAATCCTCTCTTCCTATGAGCTGAGAGAAAACATAATGGATGAAGAGAAAGGCTTAACAATCACTGAGTAGATTTTATATATACACCTTCCTCATGAGAACTAAAAATTCACAACCCCAAGCTTTGTTAGTTTATACAATTTGCACTTCTCAAATAATCACCTTAAAGTAATTGTTCTTTTTCTTTTTTTCTGGAGTTTCATTCTGTTACCCAGGCTGGAGTGCAGTGGCACTATCAAGGTTCACCACAGCCTGGACTTCCTAGGGTCAGGTGATCTTTCTCCCTCAGCCTCCTGAGTAACTGGGACTACAGGCGCACACCACCATACCCCACTAATTTATTTCATGTTTTGTAGAGATGGGGGGGGTCTTGCTATGTTGCCTAGGCTAGTCTTGAACTCCCAGGCACAAGCAATCTCTCTGCTTCGGCCTCCCAAAGTACTGGGAGTATAGGCATGAGCCACCATTCCTGGCCAAGTCACCGGTCTTTTCAATGTAGTTTAAATGAATGAGAAAGAGCTTTGAGATTTCCTACCAAAACTTTACACACAGCAAGCGAATTGCTGCAGACTAGGTTGTTTGTATGAATATGTATTTTCTGAATAGAAAATGTGTTTATATTCCTCCTGGAATTCTGTCACCCCTTCTAGCAACATCCTCCAACATGTGGTAAATGTGTTCATTGCAAGCAGTCAATTCAATAATACACATCTGTCTCACCTTTCCAAAAGACTCCTGGTTTTTGATGGGGCTGCAAGGAACTGACTGGGCAATCAGCATAAGAAGAAATGTGAGGTTTTGAAGGCTCTGTCCCAGAATCTACTGAATGTTCCATTTAAGAGGCCACGTTAAGGGACAAAACAGTGTACTCTACTGACAGTAGGAAATTCATTAGGGGAAACTAGGTCTCCCAATTTAGTCACAGATGCAGTTTAAAAGATTGCAACCTCTTCCCTCATTTAGAATACAGTCACTACTACTTACATACTTATTTATCTGTCTATCTATTTATTTATTTATTTTGGCTAAAGGGAATTTCAAAAGCTTTTAGCTCAATCCTTTCTTCTACAAATTAGGAAATTGAGGTCTAGAGAAGTTACATAAAAACCAAAATGCCAGATCAATCATTTCTTCCATTGAATCCTGCACTTCTGAAGGTTCAGTCCGCCAGGTTCCTTTTTTTTTTTTTTTAACTCAGAAGGCCATGATGTGGTGGCTAAGAGTGTGTCTCTGAGAAGTTCAAAGAAGCCCTTGTAGACAGGGCTGCCCTGTCTGGTCTAGGGAGACCTAAACATCTGAGAAGCAGAAACGCTAACCACGGATGGTTTCCATGGTGACCATGGAGGAGCCCAGGTGCACGCTGTAATGAGGATGGCCAGTTAGCACGTAGGGAGCCAAGGCTGTGGAACATTCCAGAAAAACTCCCACACCACGGAGTCACTCAGATGAAACCTGAATGAGTGGCTACCCTGCCCTCAAGGAATGCTCTCAGAGACAGACACACAGCAGCTCTGGGCTCTATGTAGCTGACCCTGTGCAGAACTCTTTTTCATACATTATCTCATTTAATCACCACCAAACCTTATAAAGTAGACTTGAATTCTCTCTCCTTTTGCCAATGAGTAAAGTGAGGCAGCTTACCCAGGACCACTGAGCTTATAAATGGTGGCTCTGGCCTAGCTATAGTGCCTTATTCCTCCCACTCAGTGCTTAAAAAACAAAACAAGACATCTCTGAAATGTCTCACCTGGGGAGCTTTCTTGTCTTCTAAAGAGAAGTACAAGCCATGATATCAGAGACAGACAGCCTTGAACTAAAAGTCTGAGAGTTCTTATCTCAGAGAGGAGAAAAGCCACAGATTTAAAGCCCACCGTGGATATACCACTGCCCATCATTACTAGATTCTGGAAAAGCTCTCAAAATGTTATTTTTAACTATTAAGTCATACAAGAAAGAATTCCCTGAAGAAGGTTTGCAAGTCCTGAGAATTAAGTCAATATCGAATAAGACAGCAGAAACGACCTCACACCCAAGCAGAACAAGTATTCTGTGAAATCTTAAGAATAAGTGTGAGTTAAAGGACACTGAGAATCCCAGTTCATTCACTAATCCACTCCACATGCCTGACACTGAAGCCAGAATTGCCGTCTTTAGTTAATCAGTTCCCTGGGTTGAGATTTTTGTGCATTGCTTAAAGATAAATATTCTGAAGAGGAAAAAAAAACATACAAACACACAATAAAAAAAAACCACAGGCAATAGCAGTAAACAACACCTTAGTATGAAGGGGTTATATCGGGGTCCTGTTGCTGAGGGAGCACTCAGCAGTGGGAGGAGAGAGAGACAGAGGCCATTAGGAGACATGCAAAGCACAGAGCAGTATCTGGAAAACACAGGCTTCTGGGAGGAGCCTGGATTAGCACAGCATAAGAAGAAATGTGAGGTTTTGAAGGCTCTGTCCCAGAATCTACTGAATGTGCTTTGAAGTAAAATGGAGTGCAGGAATTTCAGCAACAAAATGGAACACAACAAAACTATATTGTGTTCATTGACAATACAATAAGGAATTCATCTTCCATCTTTAAGGAGCAACTGAGTTTGTCTCACCACTTAGAAAAATCTGTGTTGTCAAATCCATACTTAGTCTTGTACTGTGATCCCAGAAACACCATTCTAAAACAGGAAGTTACTCAGAAGAAAGGAGTTTAGACACAGCATCTCTGACTGCCCTTAATCCAAAATAGAAAACACAATCATAACAAAGCTATTCCATCAAAAGCAAACGATGCCCCGACCCTCCTTCCGGATCCTGTTAGGCTAAAGTGAACTGGACCACAGCAGTTAAGGTTTAAATATGATACAGTACTCACTCGAAAGACCTTTTCCACTCTTGCGATGCTTTTTCCAAAGATGGTTCCCAGTTGGTCACCAATTCCAGCCAATAGGAAACCAAAGAGTGGAATTCCAAAGATGGCATATAAAATACAAAAGATTTTTCCTCCTTCAGTGCTTGGTGCAATATTTCCATACCCTGGTGAAAAATATTAAAAAGAGAAAATGGCAAAGAAATTAGCACATGAACCAAAGTGTTCACAGATTTTTTAAAGGGTCTGTGCATCCCCGCTTCATGAGTTTCAGGGAGAACTCCACTTTTCAAAGGCTCCCCAAAAATCCTAATGTCTTCTGTTGCTCCTCTCACTTTTCTCCTTGCAAAGTCTCTAAGGTCTCCTGGATCTAAACACACTTCAGGAAATGTGTGGTCTCCCAGAAAGTTCACGTTAATTTCTGATGAAAAATGATACTTTTTCATCAACACCAAAAGAATGGGCATGTCTGGCTTAGGGAGTCCTGAACATCTGGGAAGGAATCATCATTGCGTGGTTTGGATTTGGCAAGGGCATCTCCTTTTTCATCTTAGGTGAGGGCATCCCCTCCCCCGGACACCCTGGGGCTGTCTCCCAGGGTCATGAGTACTCCACTGTAAAGATGAGATGTGGTCTAATACAAACTCAGAAAGGACTCATGAGGTACGGTCCTACCCTAGGAAACCTTAGAACAGAAGAGAACAGGGAAGGGAAGGCTTTGTACCTCTTCCCTGCCCTCCCATAGTGAAGTTAAGCTCTGCTGGGATCTCCTTTTATCTTCACTGGGAATCTACACCACCTCTGAGTCCTGCCTTTCCTTGTACTGCCAATCATCAAGTGTCAAGTAAATGTTCGTTGATGGATGCTTGAATTTGAGAGAATCATTTTGCATTTTTCAAATCATGCTTTGAAAGCACCAGCATCCATATTCTGCAGAGTTTTGCAGTCACATAAATAACTTACACAGAGAGTTGTGGGCCCACTTGCTACGCATGGGACTAAAGAAAGAATTGCTGGAAAGAAAAAGACCTGCATCATCAGCACGATAGAGATAAGAGACTAAGTTAATTAATATTCATTTTCGTGCCAATTTAGCATTATAATATTATGCTAACTAGGGTCTACCTAGTCACCTAACCATTCTGCCAAATTCAGGTAAGTCATGCAGTGCCTGTTTCTGAATCCCATAATGTGAAAGTTATTGGGTCCAGGGTTATAGGCATGTTGAGAATGCGACATCAGTAAAAACTAATGTTATCGGTTAGTCCATCACTCATATGCCCAGAGGCCTGGAGAACTCACTGTTGTTTTCTGCCTTTGGGAATGAGTCACTTGGCTGTTTTCCTTTTCAATTATTCATTCGGAATCATTCAAACCTCTTATCACAAATGATCTAAGTTAGTTTCCATTTCTTATATGAGTGCTCAGGTTAACCTTCCCAACCGTGTACTTCTTTTACTCATCAAGATTTTGATTCAAATGTGCAAAGAATGTCTCGGAACTTTTTTCAGATGCTTTAGGAAACTTGGACAAAATCATTTTTCCAAGCATTTTCCTCCAGCATCATCCAATTTGCATTAAGCTAGCCCTACTGGAAACGACATAAATGTTCCTCTAAAGCTTCTCTTTCTGCAGGTGACTCTTTGAAACATCCTAGTAACTTGTGAAAACATTGAAGACTAGCTTGGCTGGCTAACAACTGCCTGACTTTGGGGTGTATGGGATGTCTTTTAGTCTTCAGTGTCTCAGAGAGAAACATACTGCAGACATAGGCAAACAAATTGAGGTTTTGACCTGCTGAATGCACCTCATTAATCCTGACAAGTGCTATTCAGTTCCAGCTTTCAGAGAGGACCACCCTCCGCTCATGGGGAGGGCACTGCACCCGCAGGACATCTCTGGTGTCATCCAAGGAGAGAAGAGGAAACGAAGAACTCAGACCACCTTCATCCCCTACCACCTGGTTGTCCTTAGACCTCTTAACTCTCCAAATCCTAGTGTTGGAAGAATTCAAGGAAAATGAAAAAAATCAGTAAACTGGGTCCCAGGTCCTAAACCAAGGGAAGTGAGGACCAGTTGGAAGCCCAAACTTCACCTGCACATAGATTACTTATGTACCTAATCCTGATTTGCACTCCACATCTCTATAATAAAACAAAGTAAAAAAAAATCGGTGAACTGTAAAGTGTTGTATCATGCAACATATGATGATGATTTTGATTACAATTGGTTCCTTATTTATTCAATGTTTTGCTGACTAGAACACTAAAGCAAAATAAAGCAAAGTTCAAGGAAACGAGGGATGTAATATTTAAATAAGTTTTTAAATACAAGGAGGGATCCCCCCAAAACAGAATTTATTTATTAAAAACTGTGTACTTATTCTTACATGTTTAAACTTTAGTCATCTTCAAATTACTCTTCTCTTGATGCAATACACCTATCAAGACACATTTTCCATCATTCAAAACAGTTTTGAACTTGTCAATTTGGATGCTTTTCAGCGCACCTACCTTTTTTTGTTTCACCTCTTCCACATCAGCAAAACGTTTCCCTTTGAGGACTTTTTTCACCCAAGAAAACAAAAAAAAAGTCACTCAGGGAGAGTTTGGGTGAATGGGGAGGGTGGGGCATGGGTATCGTGCCATTTTGTGGTCAAAAACTGCTGAACACTCAGCGTAGCATGAGCAGGTATACTTGTAAATCACCCATCATGAAATAGGCAAGCACGTTGAAAGAATCTCAACAACAAAAAAAAAATTCACTGAAGCCGAACACAGCCTCTCACCATAACACCAGCTGTTACACTGATGCCAACGCATTCCTAGAATACTTACCTAGCAGGGGAAACCTGTATTATAAGAGGCCTACCCTCCAAAAGATGATTCCTTTTTTGGGGGGGTCCCCCTCATATATTTCAGGTCACCTTTCTTTGGTACAAACTTCTCAGTGTGTGTGTGTCTTATGCCTCTGGTGAACTAGCAGGAGACACAGTTTGATCCTCAACCTTACTCTGGGAAAATTCCTGCACTTTTCTTTTTGGAGCTGTTCTTTGAGGCAATGAGAAGGCTGTTCTTGGGTTTTGGGTTCTAGTTCTGCCCGGCTCATCCTTCCAGAATGCTTGGAAGCACCTTGAAGTAAGGCATGACCATTGTGTGTAGGCTCTAGAACTGGAGACAACATGAATTCCTATTCTGATTCTTCCATTTACTAACACTCAGAGATTTGGCACATTACTTAACCTTCTCTGCCTCACTTTCTATTTCTGAAAGACAAGACTATGAAAGCACCTACCTCATAGTTATTAAGCATTAAATTAGGTACATGTGAAGATTAACTACATGTGAAGCATGACACTAAGCACCTAGTATTAGAACTTGCCATCTTGCCCTATGCTTCTCTGTGGAAAGGATTCATTTCTGAGCAATAAGTCTACAGGAAAACTAAGTCCCAGGAGAAAATAGATGGCCAGTTCCATTATCCCTTCGGAAACATCACGGTTTTCCCATAGCCCCAGGACAAGGAACAAATCATCTACACCTCACTTTGGGTTGGGTCAGTGACTTGTGTGGGCCCACAGCAGAATTTGAGCATCTCTTAAGGCAGTTGGGGCAGTGGAGGCTGGGACATGAGTCGGGACAACACAGTTGCTGGAGGGGCAATTGTCCACCCAGCCCAGAAACATCAGAACTGGATTTAAGTACAGCAAAAGGAGTCCAAGGTGCATCCCCACAGATCGGCTTCTGGTGACTTTCGGCAGAGGACAACCAGCCCAGCAGGGACAAACAGCCAAGAGGTGGCTGCTGTGAATGGGCAGGACCAAGGCAGGCTCTGCTCTTGTACCCCTGGCTAGAAACGGTTCCAAGAGAAAGCATTTAGAGAGGACTTGAGCCCAAGCAGCACACACGTATGCTTCTTTTTGCTACTTATGTGCCAGAGTCAAGTCTTTGCCAACTGCGTGTTGTTCAGCCCTGCTTGTTTGGTTAAGAGTGGGCTTTGAACCAGACCATCTGTGCATGCAGAACTGCATTACAGATGCACAACCTGTGTAGTCACACAAGGCCCACACTTAGAAGGGCGCTGTGCTTGGTTTAATGCTTGGTTGCCATTTTTTTTTAAGTCGGAGTCTCACTCTGTCACCCAGACTAGAGTGCAGTAGCCACTCCCAGCCACCGCAGCCTCGACCTGCTGGGCTCCAGCGATCCTTCCGCCTCAGCCTCCCAAGTAGTTGAAACTACAGGCATGCACTATGACGCCTGGCTAATTTTTTTTTTTTAATTGTAGAGATGAGGTCTCGCCAGGTTGCCCAGGCAGGTCTCAAGCCCTAGGGCTCAGGCAATCCACTCACCTCAGCCTCCCAAAGCACTGGGATTACAGGCTGAGCCACCGAGTCTGGCCGCCATTTTTTTTTTTTTTTTTTTTTGGAGTCGAGGTCTCACTCTGCTACCCTAGCTAGAGTTAGAGTGCGAGGCACAATCCCAGCTCATCATAGCCTCGAATTCCTAAGCTCGAGTGATCCTCTGGCCTCAACCTCCCAAGTAGCTGGGACTACAGGCATGTGCCAACATGCCCAGCTAATATATATATATATATATATATATATATATATATATAATTATAAGAGAGAGAGAGAGAGAGAGAGAGAGAGAGAGAGAGAGAGAGAGAGACAGACAGGTCTCACTATGTTGCCCAGGCTGGTCTCAAACTCCTGGACTCAAGCAATCCTTCCCCCACTTGGCTTCCCAAAGTGCTGTGATTATAGGTGTGAACCACTGTGCCTGGCCTGTGGTTGCCAGTTTGAATTTCTGAATCATTTTTTAAGAAGGGACCACATTTTCATTTAGCACTGCGCCCCAAAAATTATGTCACTGGTCCTGATGAAGGAAGCCAGACTCCATTCCTTACTAACTGAAACATCAAGCAAGTTACTTAACTTCTCTGGGCCTCAGCCTTCTTGTAGATAAAACGGGACAAATAACAGTACCTACATCATGTGGCTTTGAGGATTAAATAAGATCATGTCTTTGAAGCTCAATGCTTGGTACTTAGTAAGAACTCAGTAAATGTCAGCCACGATGACGACAATTTCCTAAGCCATGGGTTAAACTTCTAGTCTGATTACTGGGTCAGTACAAGCAGCTGCTCAATACTTCGGCACGAACCACCCTTACCTGAGGCTTCCAGGCAAGTCACACAAGATTCTATTACTCCTAAGATCTGTCTATACAGAGTCTGAATAATTAATACGTTTTCTTTTGCATCTGAAAAAGTGTTATAACCTCAAGCTGCTTGTGAGTCTTTTTCTTTTCTTTTGTCTTTCTTTCTTTCTTTTCTTTTTTTTTCTTTCTTTTTTTTTTTTTTTTTTTTTGAGGAAAGTCTCACTCTGTCTCCCAGGAGTGCAGTGGCGTGATCTCAGCTCATCACAGCCTCAACCCCATGGGTTCAAGGGATCCTTCTGCCTCATCCTCTCAAGTACCTAGGAGTACAGGTGTGCATCACCATGCTGGATACCACCTGGGATGTGGACAGGGGCTCTCTCTGATACAGGTAGAGTCAGCTGATTCAATCTGAAAATACCTCAAAGACTATGAGCTAATTGCGTTTCACAGGTGTTGGTGAGAATGCAACCCTCGGCTGCCTTTCTGCAGATGATGGCTTGTAACAAAGCATCTGCATACGAGACTGAACATCATTCCTCCTGCTTGGAAAAGTGGGTTTCTGGGGACCTACCAGTGGGGCTGATCATTAAAGGCAGGTGGGACCTTCTCACATAAGAACTCATTACTGAGAAAGGGGACAGGTAGCAACACATCCTTGACAAAGACCAAACCAAGTCTGACCTGCCGTCTGGTGGGGCCATTGATATAGAGAACTGCCTGAGATGACTGTATTCCCTTTACTATGCATGTATAAATCTTTCTGTACATCTCAGCATGAGAAAGGCTATTTTAGAGAGAAGTGCTTTGATATCCTCAGATAAAAGGGATCTCTGATATTAAGAAGTATCATTGCTTTTCAGAAAAGATTCTATTACTCCTAAGAACCTCTACACACTTTCTAAATAATAAGCACATTTTCTTTTGTATCTGGGTGACAGAGTGAGACTCCAACTCAAAAAAAAAAAAATGGCTGCTCATGAGAGTCTTTTTTGTTGTTGTTGTTGCTGAGACAGTCTCACTCTGTTGCCCAGGCTGAAATGTAGTGGTGTGATCCCAGCTTGTGGCAGCCTTGATCCCCTGGGTTCAAGAGATCCTTCTGCCTCAGTCTCCCAAGTAGTTGGGACTATAGGTGTGCACCACCACACCTGGCTAATTTTTGTATTGTTCCATAGAGAAAAGGTCTTGCTCTGTTGCCCAGGCTGGTCTCGAACTCCCAGGCTTAAGCAATCCTCCCGTCTCAACCTCCCAAAGTGCTGGGATTACAGGCATGAGTCACCATGCCCAGGCCCATGAGAGTCTTTCTGGAAAGAAATTTGGCAAGGAAGGACCATGCCCTTTGACACAGCAATCCACTGGCAGAGATGAAACCTACACTTCACAGCATAACATCATAGTGATAAACTATCATAAAAGTAGAAACAGTGGTGTTTTTTACTGGAATGTTTGCAAGTGCATGATCTCATGACCAAGTGGGTGGGGCAGAACCCAGCCACATAAGGAAAAAGACCAGAATTCTAATCACTCTCTCCACTTCCCCCACCCCAAGTGCCTCTATTTAGGGTCTTCCTCTTTTAGGCAATAGAACATGTCCTTAATATTTTAGTCCTCTGGAAACTGGGCATTCCATTGCTCACTTCCAAAGCCCTAAACAGAACAAACGAATTTAAAACCCAAGATTTAAACTCATAGGACACACAACTCTAAATGGGAACATAACTGATTAATAAACACCTGGAAAAAAGATTTGATGTCTTTAGTAGGACTGACAATCCATTTTTTAAAAACTATTACATGAGCAAAGATTCTTTTTTTAAATGGTGAGTACTGTCATATGTTGTTGGTATTTTTTTAATGTAAATGCTCATAGCTCTTTAAAAATAACAGCAGGTTTCATGTATTGAGTGCTTACTACATGGTAAGATTATGCAAATGAATTTAACCTTAATTCCAGTGAAATGGATATTATTATTTTCAGTTTAAGGATGAAGTTTAAAGGGACCCCTGACGTGCTGAGGTCTAAAAGGCAAAAAGGGTGAATTTATGGGGTTGTATCCCTCGAACCAAATGTGTGCCAAACTGGGGAAGCAGGGGTATTCCCCAAAAAATTTTTGAGAAAAAAATTTGTAGTAGAATTTGAAATTTGATATTCAAAAAATAAAAGCCTTAAAGTAGATTCCTCAGGGAAACATTCATTCTAAACCTTCCTCAAAACATATTTTCAGCTGGGTGTTATATTTACTTTGAGTTATCCATGCCAGGAGTGGGTGGTCCCACAAACTGTTATCATTCCTGAGGGCTTCTAAGGGATTCACACCAGCCTGTGGAGCCAGGATTCAGCTCAATTAAAAAAAAGAAAAAAGCCGGGCTCGGTGGCTCAGCCTATAATCCCGCGCCTTTGGGAGGCTGAGGTGAGTGGACTGCCTGAGCCCGCGGGTTCGAGACCCAGCTGGGCAGCGAGACCTCATCTCTACAATAAATCAAAAAATCAGCCGGGCGTGGTAGCACGCACCTGTAATTCCGGCTACTCGGAAGGCTGAGGCAGAAGGATCGCCGGAGCCCAGCGGGTCGAGGCTGCGGTGGCCGGGAGCGGCCACTGCACTCCAGTCTGGGCAACAGAGTGAGACTCCAACTCAAAAAAAAAAAAGAAAAAAGAAAAAAGGTAGAAACAACTCAAGCCTCTGGCAGCATGTGATTATAGTGTAGACAGTGGATCCAATGGAAACATCTATTTTTAAAAGAACTTTAATGATAAAGGAAAATGTTGACAATGTTATGTTGCAAATTCTATGAACTCAAGCAAACATGCTAATATTTGTATATTCCACAATTCATGAAAACACAGCATCTCTGGTCTCGTAGCTCTCCTTTTCTGACTCCTAAATAATGGGAAATTTCTCAGGAAGAACTGGATGGATCATTGGGCTCTGAGTTCTATTATAAGCTTTGTCAACCACATGCAATGAATGAATTGACCACTAAGTAATTGAAAGAACAATTCTTCCCACACCTCATTATTCTTACTTACATCACATTAAGGTTTTCTCTGGAAGTCTCTAACTGTATGACTTTAACAAAACCCTCCACTCTGGACTTAAAATGTAGCCAGTTAAAAGGTGGGTCAGCTTACAATGCATTATTTTTCAATTAAGAGAAAGAAAGAAGGAGAGAGAAAACAGTATTTTCTGAATTAAATAAAACAAGAACCCAATCTCTAGTGTTAATGCTGCACCGCGATACTGAAGTGGATCTTTTCAAATTGTGTTTTGTTTTTGTTTTGTTGTAGTTTCCTGTTCAGCACCCACCTTCCTTCTGATTTTAGGGAAAGGTCCCCATCCTGTGCATAAACAGATTTTAATGAAGAAACCTCCCACTAGGAGGGCAAGGAAGCCTCTCAATGCCTGACCATCACTGCTGGGGACTGGTGACTGCTATGTGTCTCTCTGAATGAGAGTTTTATTGCAGTACTACTTCACTATTGTACGTAGGCAGGAAACCCTCAAACTCATTTTCAGCAGAGCTGCAAAAGAGGTATAATGTAAAGATTCCAGCATATGTGTAAGAACTACCAAAAGAAGTTTGAGATGGGAGAGAAGCCATGTGGGAAAACCAAAGAGAAGCAGTCCAGAGTGATGCCAGGGCCCTTAAGTGGCAAATCCCAGAAAGTACCAGCAGTCATCCAAGCATGAAGGTAAGGGTCTCACCTTGAACTTCAAGAGAGACATCCTTGCTTGCACCAAGTGTGGAATACAGGGTAAGCAAAAGAGAAGCAGAAGCCATCCTGCTTGATCTGGTTCAGAAAACAGGAGAGGCAGGACAGAGAATAGGCTAGATGTGCCATTTCTGCAAGAAGCCCTCATTGCAGAAACGAAGACAGTCAAGATGCGCTGGTTGGAAGGGCTCACCCTGCCTTACCCTACTGTCCTCTTCCCAACTCCATGTGGTAGACAGCTGGTTCAAGAATATCCAGTTTGCTTGGGGTCAAGTATTTGAAAAAGGTAGCCTGGCATAAATATAAATCTTCCATAAGAAAAATTGTGAACACAATAGTAAAGTTAAGCAAGGCTCAGTGGCTCCCGCACCTTTGGGAGGCTGAGGTGAGTGGATTGCCTGAGCCCACGGGTTTGAGACCCGCCTGGGCAACTTGGCGAGACCTCATCTCTACAATAAATCAAAAATTAGCAGGGCATGGTAGGGCGTGCCTGTAGTTCCAGCTACTTGGAAGGCTGAGGCGGAGGGATCGCTGGAGTCCAGCAGGTCGAGGCTGCAGTGGCCGGGAGTGGCCACTGCACTCCAGTCTGGGCGACAGAGTGAGACTCCAACTCAAAAAAAAAAAAGAATAGTAAAGTTTAATGATGGAAGAAAGAAATCCACCATAAAAATGTTTCCTAAACTACACAAAAATTGTGACCAACTATGAAATAACCACCTCTAGGAATCTTTGAAGAGAACTGCAAGGCAGAATCTCCAGAAAAATTCCCTGAAACCAAATGCAGCCTCTCACAACAACGCTAGCTGGTCCACTGAAACCAATGGGTTCCTAGAACACTCTCAGTAGGGGAAGCCTGTACTATAAGATGTCTGCCCCCCAAAAGAAAATTCCATAGTTTTTTGGGTGCTCCCTCGAATTTTGGTTTCCCTGTGCAGATAAAAGTTATACTTACACTATACGGTAGTCCACTAAGAATATAATTGCATATGTCCTTAAAATGTCCATAGCTTAATTAAAAATATTTTTTTATAAAAATACTAGCAATCATCTGAGTCTTCAGTGAGTCATAATCTTTTTGCTGGTAGAGAGTTTTGCCTTGATGTTGATGGTGCTGACTGAATAGAATGGTGGTTGCTGAAGGTTGGGCTGGCTGGGGCGATTTCTTAAAATAGACAACAATGAAGTCTGCCATATCCATTGATTCCTCCTTTCACGAAAAATTTCTCTGTAGCATGTGAAGCTGTTTGATAGTATTTTACCCACAGAAGAACTTACTTCAAAATTGAGTCAATCCCCTCAAACCCTGCCACTGCTTTATCAACTAAGTTTATTTAATATTCTAAATCCTTTGTTGTCATTTCAACAATGTTCACAAGCATCTTCACCAGGAATCAATTCCATTTCAAGAAACCTTTTTTTTTCGCTCAAGCATAAGAAGCAACACCTCATTCATTTAAGTTTTATCATGAAATTATAGCAATTCAGTCACATCTTCAGGCTCCTCTTCTTATTCTAGTTCTCTTATTATTTCTGCCACATCTGAATGGCTTCTTTCACTTAAGTCTTGAACCTCTTAAAGTCATCCACGAGTCTTTGAATGAACTTCTTCCAAACTCTTGCTAATGTTGATATTTTGACCTTCTCCCATTAAGCACTAATGTTAATGTTCTTGATGGCATCTAGAATAGTGAATCTTTTCCAGAAGATATTCAATTCACTTTGCCCAAATCTATCAGAGGAGTCACCATTTATGGTAGATATAGACTTACAAATGTATTTCTTAAATAATAAGGTTTGAAAGTCAAAATTACTCTTTGATCCATAGGCTACAGAATGGATATTGTGTTGGCAGACATGAAAGCAGCATTCATCTCCTTGTACAGCTCCATCAGAGCTCTTGGATGACCAGGTAGATTGTCAATGAGCAGTAATATTTGGAAAGGAATTTTTTTTTTCTGAGAAGCAGTTCTCAATGGTAAGCTTAAAATATTTAGTAAACCGTGCTGTATGTAATTATGCAGTCATCCAGGCTTTGTTGCTCCATTTATAGAGGACAGACAGTAGATTTATCATCATTCTTAAGAGTCCTAGGGTTTTCTGAGTGGTACATGAGCATTGGCTTCAACTTGAAGTCACCAGCTGCATTAGCCCCTGAGAAGAGAGCTAACCTATCATTTGACACTTTTAAGATAAGCATTGACTTCTCCTCTCTAGCTCTGGCAGCAGCCCCAGATGGCATCTTCTTCTAAAATAAAGTTGCTTGGTCTACATTGAAAATCTCTCAGTAGCCCTGTCATCTTAGCTAGATCTTCTGGAGAACTTTCTACAGCTTCTCCAACAGCACTTGCTGCTTCACCTTGTACTTTTATGTTGTAGAGACAGCTTCTTTCTTTGGACGTCATAAACCAACCTCCGCTAACTTCTACCATCTCTTCTGCATCTTACATCTTCTCAACCTCTCTCTACCTTCATAGAATTGAAGAGAGTTAGGGTCTTCCTCTAGATTAGGCTTTGGCTTAAGGGAATGCTGTGTCTGGTTTTATCTTCTATACAGACTACTGAAACTTTCTCCATATCAGCAATAAGATATTTCACTTTCTCAGCATTTGTTCATTCAATGGATTAGCACTTTGAATTTCTTTCAAGAATGTTTCCTTTGCATTCACGACTTGGCTAACTGTTTGGCACAAGAAGCCTAGCTTTCAGCTTGTTTCGGTGTTTACAATGCCTTTCTCACTAAGCTTAATCATTTCTAGCTTTTGGTTTAAAGTGAGAGATGTGCAACTCTTTCTCCCATCTGAACACTTAGAGGCCACTGTAGGGTTATTAATTGGCTAAATGTCAATATTGTTGTCGCTCAGGAAAAAAGGAGGTCTGAGGAGAGAATGGCCAGTCAGTAGACCAGTCAGAACACACAACACATTTACTAAGTTCACCATCTTATATGGGCATGGTTTGTGGCACCCCAAAACAAGTAGACTAGTAATATCAAAGACCATTGGTCACAGATAACCACAACAGATATAATAATAATAATAATGATAATCATAATACAAAAGCCTGAAATATTGTGAAAATTACCAAAACATAACACAGCAGCACAATGTGAGCACACGCTGCTGGAAAAATGGCACCGATAGACTTGTTCAATGCATGGTTGTCCCAGACGTCCCATTTTTAAAAAAACACAATATCTTCAGAGTGCAATAAAGTAGGATGTGCCTGTATATAGAGTGATACAGTGAATAACAGTTGACAGCTGAAGAGGGAAGGAAAGTTGAGAGGCTGAGTTTACTGACTATATTATATGTAGTAGCTGAAAGCTGTTACCATTTAAAGCCAGCGAATCACCAGTGGAACTGGACAGAGATTCCAGAAGCAAAATCTCAGTCTCTCAACCAACTCATCTTCGACAAAGCCACCAATAACAACCACTGGGGAGAAAAGACCATATTTGGCAAATGATGCTGGAAAACTGGCTGGCATGCAGAAGAATGAAACTAGACCTCCACCTATCACCATATAAAAAAAAAATAAACTTAAAACAGATCAAAGACCAAAACATAAAACTTATAAGAATCCTAGATGAAAACATAGTAAACACTCTCATGTACATCAGAGTAGGCAACAAATTCTTGACTAAGTCCCCAAAAGCAAATGCCTTAAAAACTAAGATAGACAAGTGGGACTTCATCAAACTGAAAAGCTTTAGCACGGCAAAAGAAACCCTCAAGAGAGTAAAGAGACAACCAACAGAATAAGAAATAATATTTTCAAATTATGTATTTGACAAAGTCCTGGCATCCAAGATCTACAAGGAATTCAAGTAAAGTAAAAGGAGAAAAACAAACAGCCCCATTAAAAAGTGGGCAAAGGACATGAACAGACACGTCTCAAAAGACAAAATACAAGCAGCCAACAGACACAAGAAAAAATGTTCAGCCTCACTAATCATCAGAGAAATACAAATCAGCAATGGGCACTGCTAGGGGAGAAAGGGATGGAGGAGGGTGGGGGGCACATGACAATACAAAGAGTACCTGGTCCACTGCCAGAGGAATGAGGACCAGCTAGAAGCCCAAACTTCATCTGCATGCAGCCTACTTATGTAGTTAATCCTCACTTGTACCCCACAACTCTATAATAAAATAAAATTTAATAAAATGGAAAAAAAGCTAGCAAATCATATAAGAGAAACATAGCATATTTAACCATTTAAAAATAAACATTTCACAGATGATGTTAACTAAAATTGTGTGGAGGAGGAGAGGGAGAAAAGTCATCATTCACACAGAGATCTAGTGCACACTGGTTAATGAACAGGACGCTAAGTTGTTATATGCTGTGATAATTACAAAGTCAACCTCCAAGACAAAAATATGAAGCCTCCCAAGTGTCATCAAACAGGACACACACAAAGAAATGAGACAAAAAACGGTGTAGGAAAGAAGTCATTATAGTTCACGATATGATCAATTGCAATGAGAACTTGCCTAGACAAAATAGTGAAAACATCCCATTCCTATCTAGTTTACACGGGGAGTACAGGATGAGGGCCCTTCTGCAGTGGGAAAGGGAGGAAAGAAGAGAATGAACTCTTCATCTTCCACAATAGGAAATCAGGAAATCATCCCTAAAACTGAAAATCCCAAGAGTGGTAAGACAAGCATGATATTTGAAGACATGGGGATGGATCGTAAAATTATCACTCAAAAGAGATGGAAGTGGCTATCTCTGGGATCTGAGAAAAGGGAAGACAGGCAGAGACGACTGCTGGTTTTCATAACAAACCTTCTAGAACCTTCTGGTTCTTTCCTATGTAACTTTAATAAGAAGGACAATCTTTAAAAAGGAAGTTGAGCACAAATGAGCAACCTGAGTTCAACTGACCAAGTCACATTTTCTACTCAAATCTCTTCATGAGATTCGCTAGCTTTTCATGCTAGAAAGAGATACTTCATTCTGCTTTGCCTTTTATTGAAAGCCACGACAACAGCATTAATCAAAGTGTTGTGTGAGTCTCCTCTGAACCTCAAGCTCCATTGTATTCTAGGAGAATAAAACACTGCCTAAGCACCATGACACGGGATGCTCTGTAGAGGAAGAGATGTTAGTCAACAAGTGGTACCTATGGTGGTGATGACGGTTCCCGCAAAGAAAAAGGCACTGCCGAGGTCCCAGTGGCTGCTGTTGTTGGATGAGTTCCCTATGGGACTGACTCCCGCGTTGTCGGCATCAAGGGCATGCTGCAAAGAAGAGAGAAAGGCATGAGACTCTGTTCAAGCGTTTGTTTGTTTTTTTTAAAGGCTCCAGTAAATTATACTCCTGCTCCAGACCGACAAAGATCTAGAGAGAAAGGGTTATGTGGAGGAGGGTACAGCTATAAAGCAAAATGTATACATTCAGTTATGAAAATTAGTTTTACATGGACCCAAACTAGGTGCTCATCAACAGTTGCCTGAGTAAGGAAGACATGGTACACACAATGAGGGGACACAAAAAAACCCAGAATTAACTTTTAGAGGGTGGTTCCCTTGCAGTACAGCTTTCCCCTACTAGGTAAGTGTTCTAGGAACCCATTGGCAAATACTAGCAAGTGTTGTGAAAGGGTGTGTTCAGCTTCAGTGAATTTTTTTGGGAGATTCTTTCAACACATTTGCCCATTTCATGATGGGTGATTTACAAGCACACCTGCCCCCACTGCACTGAGTGTTCAGCAGTTTTTGACCAAAAATGGCATGACTCCCATGCCCCACCCTCCCTATTCACCTGATCTTGCCCCAAGTGAGTTTTTTGGTTGTTTCTCTGGATGAATAAAGTCCTCAAAGAGAAATGTTTTGCCCATGTGGAAGAGGTGAAACAAAAAACAGCAAAAACACTAAAAGACGAAAATGGACGAATCCAAAAACTGTTTTGAGTAATTGAAAAAGCATCTCGATAGGTGCATTGCATCAAACGAAAGTACTCTGAAGGTGACTGAAGTTTGCACATGTAAGAATAAATACACAAGTTTTTTTTAAATAAATTCCATCTTTTGGGTTCCCTTCATACACACCACGGAACACTATACAGCCAAAACAAAGAACAAAATTGTGTCCTTTGCAGCAACATGGATGCAACTAGAGACCAGTAATCCAAGCAAATTATCAGAAACTGAATACAACGTATTCTTCCTAAAAAGTGGGAGCTTAACACAATATGCACATAGGCACAGGAATGGGTACAACAGACACTGTGACACTCCTAAAGAAGGGAGGAAGATGGGAAATAGTTGAAAGATACCCACTGGGTACCATGACCACCGTCTGAGTGACAGGTCAACAGAAGCCCAAGCTTCACCATCATGCAATATTCCTATGTAACAAACCTGCACATGTACCTATTGAATTAAAAAATAAATAAATAAATCTAGTTTTAAGTGGGGGCAAGGCTAGGACATAGAGTGTGGTGCCATCTGCATGAAGCTTGCAGGCAGGGGATGGCTCAAGCTATGCAAAATGCATGCATATCGCTGTGTATATGCATCAAAAGATAGAATAGAATGTTCACTCCAAGTGGTCATTTCTGGAAGGCAGTATTCCAGCTGCTTTTTCCCTCTTTTCTTTTCTGCCTTGTGAGAATGTTTTATGCTGACTTGTTTTAACAAGGCAGGAGTTAAGAGCTTGGACTTCCAGGTCAGGCCATCCTGGCTCCACCTGTTACCAACTTCAGAACCTTGAGCAGGTTGTTGGACCTCTCTAAGTCTAGCTTTCGCTTTTGCACACTGGGCATACCTTTCCCCGCAGAGGTGTTGTGAGGATTAAATGAGATAGTCCATGTGATGTCCTTAACTCAATGTCCAGCATCCTAACTAATTTTAACCAATTTCATTGCGATTTTACAACCTCCTCCCAAACACACATACACACACACACACACACACACACACACACACACACACACACACACACACAGACTGGTCTTCTTAAAAATAAGCCACTGGCTGGGCACGGCAGCTCACGGCCTATAATCCCAACACTTCAGCAGACCAAAGCAGGAGAATCACTTGATCCCAGGAGTTCAAGACCAGCGTGGACAACATAGAGAGACTCTCATATCTACAAAAAATCAAAAAATTCACCAGGCCCAGTGGAACACACATGTAGTCCCAACTAATCGGGAGACTGAGACTAAAGAATTGCCTGAGCCCAGGAGGTAGAGGCTATAGTGAGCTATGATCATGCCACTGCGTTCACCCTGGGTGACAGAGTGAGACTCCAGCTCAAAAAGTAAAAATAAAAATGCTTGTTTTAGAAAATAAGAAAGCCGGGCTCGGAGGCTCAGCCTGTAATCCCGCGCCTTTGGGAGGCTGAGGTTTGTGGATTGCCTGAGCCTGCAGGTTCAAGACCCGCCTAGGCAGCGAGACCTCATCTCTACAATAAATCAAAAAATCAGCCGGGCGTGGTAGCGCATGCCTGTAATTCCGGCTACTCGGAAGGCTGAGGCGGAAGGATTGCCCCGGAGTCCAGCAGGTCGAGGCTGCGGTGGCCGGGAGCAGCCGCTGCACTCCAGTCTGGGTGACAGAGTGAGACTCCAACTCAAAAAAAAAATAAATAAATAAGAATAAGCCACAATGACCCCTTGATACTGCTGGATTTGGAATTCCATACACCTTAAGATTCCCAATAAATCAGTCACAATGATGACCCACTCTCATCTCACGCTGCTATGAAAGTCTCCACTCCGGGCAGGGCACTTCACAAGACACTCCTTCACACCCCTGCACCTGTGCCTACATCTCCCGCAAACAATGCCCATCCCTCAGTGTCTAATTCCGACTCCACTTCTTCCCTTGACGCAGTCTGTGCCTTGCAGCCCCCATTGTGGCCCTCTTCCCTGGCCTCATACTTTCGCAACAATGAAATATACTATTCAAAACCCTCCCCCAGTTTCGTCACAAGCAGACAAAAGCCAAAGACTCCTCGGACCCTCTTCCCAAACTGAGCCCTGCCATCTTCTTTCAGGCCAGGGGAGAAGGTAGGAAGTGCCTTCACAGCAGCTCCAATACATGCTGTTCCAGGTGGGCTAGGGTGAGAGAGAAAAGCACAGGTGGAAGCTCCAGAGAGGAGGTGACATACACAGGAACTGCTTCTAGAACAGCAAACAGAGACTGTTCCTTGGGCAAAGTTGGAATAACCCTAGGTAGAGAGAACAGAGCTTGAATATTGATATGTGATTGTATGTATCCTAAGTAACACACATTAAGCTTTTTAAAAACAGGCAGAGGGTGGTTGTCACAAATCAGATTGCAACGAAAAAAAAATCAATCATCATTATGTTTTGCCTTCATTAATCTGAGATGGTTCAAACTCTCTGAACCAGGGATCGACAACCTTCTCCATAAAGGGCCAGCTGGTAAAGACTTTAGCCTTGGCAGACCACACATGTTCTAAGTTGTATGTTTTTCCTTTCTTTTTTTAAGTAACTCTTTATTTATTTTATTCTATTTTATTTATTTTTGATTTGGGGTCTCACTCTGTCACCCAGGCTGGAGTGCAGTGGCACCATCACGGCCTGACCACAGCCCTGACCTCCTGGGCTCCGGCGATCCTTTCACCTCAGCCTTCCGAGTAGCTGGGGCTACAGGTACACGCCACCAGGCCTGGCTGATTTTTTTGTATTTGTTGTAGAGCCAAGTCCAGCCTTACAACCCTTTACATATACCCCCCCCCACAAAAAATCGTTTTAGCTTGAGGATTGTACAAAAACAGAATGCAGGCTAGTTTTGGCAGGCACACAGATGACTAACAATGACGGGGGGGAAAAGTCTTTTATCAAGTCCTCTGCCTCTATACCTTCACCTGTGTTTAGAGCATTATTGCCTATTCTCCTCTGCCTCTATGACTTCACCTGTGTTTAGAACATCATTACCTATTCAGCTCTGACGAGCCCTTGGAAATAACACCTCAGGGGCAGTTCTAGGCCTTAGCCACTTAGGTCGCCCCAAATCACACCATCAGGACCTAATATCTACAGCTCGTATGAAGTTGCAAAGAGAGTTGAAGCTCACTCAAGTCTCACAGTGCTGAGAACTGCACACAAACATCATAAGCAGATCCAGTGCAGTCCAGAAAAATACAGATTTGGGCCAGGCACCGTGGCTCATGCCTTAATCCCAGCACTTTGAGAGGCTGAGGTGAGAGGACTGCTTGAGCCCAGGAGTTCAAGACTAGCATGGGCAACAAAGTGAGACTCTGTCTTTACAAAAAAAATAAAATAAGCCAGGCATAGTGACGTGTGTCTATAGTCCCAGCTACTCAGGAGTCTGAGGCAGGAAGATCATTTGAACCCAGGAAGTCGAGGCCACAGTGAGCTGTGATCGGGCCTCTGCACTCCAGCCTGGACGACAGAGTGAGGCCCTGTCTCCAAAAGTAAAAACTAAAAAGACAGATGTGCATGAAAGACAAATGAGGACAATTATCTGCTTCATAAAAAAAACCTAGCCGGGTGTGGAGGTTCACACCTATAATCCCAGCTCTTTGGGTGGCTGAGGTGAGAGGATTGCTTGAGCCCATGGGTTCAAGACCCACCTGGGCAACTAGGCATGACTTCATCTCTATAACAAATCAAAAAATTAGCCGGGAGTGGTGGCGTGTGCCTATAGTTCCAGCTACTTGGAAGGCTGAGGCAGAAAGATCGCCTGAGCCCAGCACGTCGAGGCTGTGGTGGCCCTGTGCATGCCACTGCACTCCAGTCTGGGTGACAGAGTGAGACTCTGACTCAAAAAAAAAAAAAACCTGAGTGAGATTCCTTTGCGAGTTTCATTTTTCATAAATATTTCATGTTTGCATACATAACCCTCAGGGCAAGAGTTTATCACTTGAAAGGAAAAGGAAACTAACATTTGTTAAGTGCCTGCATTTCACCAGGCACCTTAGTCCTCTTATCCCCACACTAGCAGTGAGGAAACAGGCCAGGAAAGGTAAGCAACTTGCTCTAGGTCACACAGCCAGGAAGCAGAACAGACAGTATTCCAACCCTGTCTGGCCCACTGGTTTTGTCCTTTCCTTACTTATGATTCCCAGAACACAATCCACCTTTCCCACTCCACCCTCACCTCCGGGCAGATGAGGAGGACTGTTATTGTCCAAGAACTTAGGCAGAAGGGATCTTACCACAATCTTTTCTAATTAGACTACTTTCTAGGACATGTAAGTAAAACACCAAACTTCATTTGGCTGTTGGAGCTGGTTAGCGATTCGCAGGTCTGTATTAAAATAAAATTTTAAAACTAATTAAAATGGAAAAAGCTGATTTTATAACCCAAGAGGGAGGAAGCGGAGAAAAGAGAGAGAAAGGCCTGGAAAATGATGAAGAGAAGAAAGAAAAAGAGAGAAAGGAGTGTCCATGGGCAAGTGGGAGGTTCAGGCTCACGGACAGCAGAGTCCAGGGCTTTGAAGAGCTGCTTCACCTGAGAATCTTGTTTCAACTGACTTCTGTCTGTGATGTCAATTCTTATCTCTCCCCCTAGATCTTCAGTAAAGTGGGTAATGTCCCCAAATGCCTTGGGGAAGCAATTTTGTGGAAATTATATATAGGGGTTATTATGGGCACTGTGGAGCCACTGATGATCTGAATTAACTCAGTGAGAACAAGACTTAGGACCAAAAGTAAGAAGGAAAAAAATAAGCTCTCCAACACATCACCAAGCACTTGGAAAGGCTTTAGACAAACCCCAATGCCGAGAATAAGATTTGATTCTATCTAGATCTCACAGCTCAGAAAAGTCTGACAAGCAATCAGAATTTAAAATGCATCAGAAAAAAAAGATTTTTTTAATTTAAAAAAAAATGCCTCAGAAGTCCAAGCACGGTGACTCATGCCTGTAATCCCAGCACTTTGGAGGTCAAGGTGGGAGAGTCATTTGAGCCCAGGAGCTCAAGTCCACCCTGGGCAACACAGTGCAAAAAATACAACAACAAGAACAACAGAAATTACCCAGTGTGGTGGCATGTTCTCGTAGTCCCAGCTACTTGGGAGGCTGAGGTGGAAGGATCACCTGAGCCCAGGGATTTGGGGCTTCAGTGAGCCATGATTGTGCCACTGCCCTCCAGCCTAGGCTGGAGGTTGTTATTGTCACAAAAAAGCTAACAAACAAACAAACAAGACTCACACCTGTAGTCCTAGCACATGTTGGAGGCTAAGGTGAAAGGATTATGCCCAGGGGTTCAAGTCCAGACAATTTGGTGAGACTGCATCTCTACAATAAATTTTTTTTAAAAATTAGCTGGGCATGGTGGCATGCACCTGTAGTCCCAGCTACTTGGAAGGCTGAAGCAGAAGGATCTCCTGAGGTCAGCAATTTGAGGCTGCAGTAAGCATGAGCATGCCACTGCACTCCAACCTAGGCGAAACAGGGAGACTCCAACACACACACACAAATAAATCAGTACGCTTGAGTGACTGCTGATTATTATCATTTGAGTTGGTAGCACATTTTTAATCCCATAATAATAACTCTAATTGAGTTCATAGTTCTGATTTCTATTAATCTCCTAAAGTATTTTCTAATGATCTTAATTGTTTGAACTCAAGTAAAACATTTTAAAATTAAATGCATTTGCTTTTAAGTATTTTCTTGACAATCACACTGAAAAAGAGGACATCAGTCAACCCCTTAATAATGTCTGAGTACAGAGATAATGAAATGATATGACTGAGCTCTTCACAGTTTAGCTCAAAAGATGTAACAAGGTAAAGGCTCAAACAACATCAGCGTTATTTTAGGTCACAATCTCAGACTCAGTGAGCATCATTCGTTCCTTACAAGTTCAATCATTATCAAGTTCAGAGAGGTCTTGTGAGGATTAAAAGTCACAGACAGATAAACAGATAATTAGAGATAGATGATAAATAAATACATAAGATAGAAGATAGATAAATAGATACATAAGATAGATACATACATACATAGATAGATAGATACATAAGATAGATGATAGATAGGAGATATATGGATCGATAGATTATACACATAAGATAGGTAGATGATGATAGACAGATACACAAGATAGATGATAGGAAGATGATGGATAAGATACATAAGATAGGTAGATAGACAGACAGATGGATGGATGATAGGTGGATTAGATACATAAAATAGACAATAGATAGATGATAGATAATTGATAGACAATAGATTAGATTGATTGATTGATTGGGATGATAGAAGATAATAGGGCACTACTTTACATTTTAATTTCACCCCGTCTTGAATTTCCTTTTTAACCTCTAAATTGGAATTTCCAGCCCCCACCCAGCTACCCAGTAAATGTCTCAGGAGTGAATGCTTAAGTCAACAATAAATGTATGAGCAAGCTAAAATAATACAGTTAGACATACCATCTTCCCAGAGGTGTGAGAGAAAAACACTTACTTCTTTTTAAAATCAAGTAAACAGTCAGGCACAGTGGCTCATGCCTATAATTCCACCACTTTGAGAGGTTGATGTAGGAGGATCGCTTGAGCCCAGGAGTTCGAGACCAGACTGGACAACAAAGCGAGACCTTGTCTCTACAGTAAATAAAAAAAAATAACCAGATATGGTGGCATGCACCTGCAGTCCCAACTACTCAGGAAGCTGAGGCAGAAGGGTCACCTGAGCCCAGGAGGTCAAGGCTGCAATAAGCTGTGATCATATCACTGCATTCCAGCCTGGGCAACAGAGAGACCCACGATTCAAAAAAAATTTTTTTTAATAAAATCAGACAAACACAAAAGTAACCCAACAAAAAGAAATATAATGATATACTTCTTCTAAAAAAAAGGGGGGGGCAAGCTGACTTGAAAGAGGACAAGATCTAAAAGACCCTACTTCCCTCTCTCCCTCCCCCTCCCTCCCCCACGCCAGGCATCAGGACCACCTGAAAGGTATCAGAGAGAAACTGCAAGCTCTCACAAAGTAAGGCAGGTTTGCAACTGATGTGAGAGAAGAGCGGAGGGGGAGATAACTCTTACCCTCGAGGACCCCCCACTGGGTTCCCCCCACCAGGGTCCTCCCACAAGGCCATGCTGGGCTTCATGAATCACAGCCCCAGACGTGTCTGATACCATCGTGAGCGTTAACGCCACGCAGGGATGAATGACGACCCACAGGGGCCCACTAACTGTCTATAGCTTTTCTCTGGTGATCGGTGTGCTCGGTGAGATCATCTGTTTCCAGACGTGGTGCCAAAAAGGAAGACAAACAAAGGTGGAGCAGTCATCACTCAGCTTGTTTCAGATTGGCTGAAGAATAAAACTGATCCGTGCCATGTGCATGGACACGAACAGCTGGGTGACCGTTTGATTTATCGTCCAGAGCAGGGAAGGTACTTGCAGAGAGAAAGACAGCTCTTCACAATTATGCCGGGACCACAGGATAGGAATGGCCCAGGACATATGATCATTTCACTAACAGATTGAACCACTGGGACAAAGAGAAAGGCCCTCCTTCATCTGAGGTGCAACAGTGGCTGTGTCCACAATGTCTTTCCTCCTTAGAGGGCACGGTCAGCAAGGGATTTATGGATTAGATATGTGGCCAGCGGGAAATGTGGCTTCACAAGTGTGTTAAAAGTGAGCATCTTCCAGCCACTGACGGGCGGAAGGAAAGCCACAATCGCATGAGAAAGGCTAGTGGCAGACCACATTCGTGACGGCTCCAGAGTACGCCTAATGATTCAAAACCCCAGCAGCCAGGCTCAACATCTCGCATGTTTGTGGTGGAAGAGTCTCGGGTTCTAACGATATTTAACTTGTTTGCCAAAATTGCTTTTTCTTTCTCCTGTTTCGGAAGTATTCACATATAAATATTTCACAGCTGTGGAAGCAGAAACTCTGTGACTGGGGGAAGGGCAGTTTCCTCCCAAGGGCCAGGTTGCAGCCTAATATTTCAAACAATTGTGGGAGGGAACCAGAGAGGATATCTGGAGACACACCCCACAAGGCACCTCTGTGGCCAAGTCTGTACCTTTCAGTACAGAAAGGTAGATGTACTTATATATTACTCTCATGATGGAGAAAGTGCTTGGATAAAGCTGCCAATATTCAGCCTGTACAAGTATTACTCAGCCTCTCTGGACCCCAGTTTCCTCATCTATGCAATGGGGGACTCATCCTTCCTTGAAGGGTTGTTTAAAAGTGTCCACAGGATGACCAGATGCAGTGGCTCATGCCTGTAATCCCAGCACTAGAGCCTAAGAGTTTGAGCCAGGGCAACATAGCAAGATCTCATCTCCACAAAAAATAAAAAATAAAAATATCAGCTGGAGTGGTGGCATATACCAGTAGTCCCGGCTACTCAGGAGGCTGAGGCAGGAGGATCACCTAGGAGTTCGAGGCTTCAGTAAGCTCTGATAGCACCACTGCATGCCAGCCTTGGCAACAGAGTGAGATCTTATCTCTAAAAACATAATACAGAACTTTACAGCCTGATTATAGATCTAAAGTGAAGACCACCTGCAGAATGGACAGGATGAGCAGGGTGTCTGTTTGGAGAACAAGAACGAGAAACTGGGCTGAGCTAGCCTCCACATCCACAGCCTATTGTCTTGGACAAGCTACCCTCCTTTGCCTTGCCTTCATGAGTCAATCTTTTACAATGGGGATGTTCTGAAACCCATTGCATGACCACCTTGGGCATACACTAGTGACAAACCTATCTAAATATTGCCAGTGAAACCACGCCATATTTGGGGGAGCTCTTTTACCTTCTAAATGGTGTCTTATGGTGTAGAATGAATTTCTTCTCTCTCTTTGACTAAACGGAAGGACGAAATAAATATTTTAAGCCACAAGGAAGTGTCCAGTCCAGTAAGGAAGCCGGTATATATGTGTGTACTTTGATATGATCAATAAACTTTCAGACCAACTAACCATCACCCTTTCATCTCAGCCAAATAACAAATTTGCCAAGTGATGTTGAAAAATCATCCTGGTCCTGAGGAGAATGCCTGATATACGCCCCAGCTGTCTCTGTCCTTGAGATCATTCCTATTAAAGATGAGTCTATTCAATTTCTATATTTTAAAAATTTTACTGGGCTACAAAAGCAGCTGCTGGAATTCTGACTCATTGCAGTGTGGACTAAAGGAAAGATCACCGTTCCCTCCATTGACACTGCAGTGGACAGAGCCTGAAGTGTAATAGATGATTAATCACATCGTGAACAAGAAATGCCTCTGCTATCTTGTGTTCCTTGTCGCTATTTACTTAAACCCCTTATGACTTTTGAGGGTTCACCATTAAGCCACAATTAATATTATTTCCTGTGCCTCCTTAGAGAATGAGTCGTGCAGTCTGATAAGGGAGCAGACAGGAAAGTGGAGATGATCCTAGAGACTTCAAGGAATGTTCTAGAACACTGACACACGTCATCTTAGCTGCTAGCATTTGCAATGAGCCAGGCTCCATGTTCTTGTCTTAATTCCGTCCTCACAGAACTCTTTAAAATCAGGGTTCTATCACTATGCCCATTTTGTAAATGAGACAACAGAAAACAAGTGACTTGCCCACAGTCACAGTAGTTAGTAGGTGAGAGAGCTGAGGCCGGCTGAAAGTCCTCGCTTTTAAGGCTAGCCTTCTCCTATTTCCCACAAACAGCTCTCGCAAACATTTTCCTAAAATTCATCTGTTATGTTCCTGTCTTCCATTCCCAAAAAGGACGGTAAAGAGAAGTCAGAATTTGTATTTCTCTTATTCTTTTTTTTTTTTTTTTTTGAGTCAGATTCTCACTCTGTCACCCAGGCTGGAGTGCGGTGGCACAATCACGGCTCACTGCAGCCTCAACCTCCTGGCCTCAGGCAAACCTCCCTACTCAGCCTCCTGAGTAGCTGGAACCATCATGCCGAGGTAATGTTTGTAATTTTTGCAGAGATGCGGTCTCGCTGTGCTGCCCAGGCTGGTCTTGAAATCCTGAGCTCAAGCAATTCTCCCATCTCCACCTCCCAAAGTGTTGGGATTACAAGCATGACCCACCGTGCCTGACCTCTTCTCCATTTTTAAAAGAACAAAAGGTGCGACCCTCACTTAGTCACACTAAACTGCACCAGCAAGCTTTTCATCTCCTCTGCCCATTTCTATCGAGAAGGAAGAAGAAATCAATGTCCTCAATATAAACTGATAAACTACTTTTAACCGCAGACCTCGGTGATAACTCATGTACTTTGGTTCTCAATAGAATAGAGAGGGCCAGGCATGGTGGCTCACGCCTATAAACCCAACACTTTTTGGGAGGCCGAGGTGAGAGGACTTCCTGAGCCCACAGGTTCAAGACCTACCTGGGCAACTTGGCAAGACCTCATCTCTACAATAAATCAAAAAATTAGCTAGGCATGTGGTGGTGCATGCTTGTAGTTCCAGCTACTTGAAAGGCTGAGGTGGAAGGGTTGCCTGAGCTCAGCAGGTCAAGGTTGCAGTAGCCATGAGCATGCCACTTCACTCCAGCCTGGGCAACAGAGTGAGACTCTGACTCACCACCCCCCTGAAAAAAATAGAATAGAGCGACCCAGCCTCAACACCTTTTGTTAAGATGCAAAGCCCTATCGCTCTAGATGACAATCAACTATCATGACTCTGCAGTCTTCTCACAGATGAATGAAGGGTCTCTTGGAGGTCCCATAGGTTGAGTCAGAGACTCCTGCTCTGTGACTAGGGACCTGAGTGTGTCCTTGTCTTCTAGGACCAATCACACTGGACTCTTACTATCCAAACCAAGACAGTCCACCTAGCCAGGGACAGAGCATCATGGTTAAAAAGCATGGATTTTACAGTCTACCTGCCTTGTCCAGATCACGGCTCCACCTCCCACCTAAATTTTGGCAAGTTATTTAACTTCTTTGTTCCTCAGCTGCTTAGCCAACATCACAAAATCATTGTAAAGATTAAATGAGTGACTATATACAAAGCACTTAGAACAGTCCTTGGCCATGCCAGGCACCATGCCAGCTTCAGCTAGTGATATAATTAATACTGGATTCCAAGCTTCTCAAGGACAGGCTGGAGGAATCTTGCATTTTTTATTACTTCTTAATAAAACCGCTAGCACCTAACACAGCACCTGCTTCATGACTGGTACTCAGTAAATATTAGTTACCCAAATGAATACATCTGACCGTAACAAGAATAATTATATGAGCCACACACCATCAAAATCTTGCTATTCCATAATGTACACAGCAACAGTTTAACCAAGAACAAACACATGCACATTTGTATAGAACTGCAGCATTTATTTCTGGGGGCTTGGTTTTATTTTTATGGGAGTTATTTTCTTGGAACATTGGATTCTCATTTGCAAATTCATTTTCCAGGGGCCTGCCAATTACCATTAGCTCTTTAATTTCTGGCTTAAAAGATTTGGATCTTTTTCACTAAACAGTGATGAAATCAATAACTCCAGGGATAAAACAATAACAATAATGAAGCAGACGCTTGTAAAGACAGGCCAGGGGCTACATGGCCACTTTGCTGCTGAAAGGGCAGCTTTTCTGAATTCAAGGCAAGAGCCAGGAGTCACTTCAACTCCTCAGAGCTGTGTCCTTGGACTCAAGGAGCCTAAACCTGCCCTCAGCAGGGGTCACCTGCTTTCTAGGCTGCTACCTGAACTTCTTGGACACAAGGACTTGGAAGAGGGGATGGCCCAGGGCAAGGAAAGAGTAAGCTGATCTTGACCTGTGCTCTAAAGTCACAGCAAGGATTTCCATGGGCATCTCAGGTGACACACCTCCCACAAACTGCTCTCCTAAAAATCCTTACGTTCCTAAATGTGTAAAGCCTTGATGGCCATAGTTACCAACCTGCCCATGTATGAAAAAGACAAAAAGATGAGTTGAGGCTGGGTGCAGTGGCTCACGCCTATAATTCCAGCACTTTGGGAGGCCAAGGAGAGAGGATTGCTTGAGCCCAGGGGTTCGAGACCAGCCTGGGCAACATAGAGAGACTCTGTCTCTACAGAAAATCAAAAAATTAGCCGAGCATGTTGGCATGCACCTGTAGTCCCAGCTACTCAGGAGGCCAAGGCAGAAGGATTGCCTGAGCCCAGGAGGTCGAGGCTGCGGTGAGCTGTGATTCTGCCACTGCACTCCAGCCTGGAGTGAGACTCTGACTCAAAAAATAAAAAGATGAGTTAAGAGAAGTACTATTGACAGCCCGACCAAAAAAAAAAAAAAGAATTTGTATTACATAGAAACAAAGGAATTTTCCACTTTGCTTCTATGAAGGTTCTAAACAAAGAGCTCTTAGTATTCAACATAAACACAAAAAGCACCATTCCTTCATCACCCAAGTCTTAAGCACCTTCACTGGCCAGCCATTTGCCAGGCATGAGGGACAAATTGATAAATGACACAGAGTCAACCTCAAAGAGCTCTCAGGAGCAGGAAGGAAACAAATGAGAAAAGTGATCATCACTCAATAAAGTCTGATAAACGTAGGGGTCATGTGAGTGCTTGATGTTATGGGACCAAGCAGAGCTCGGCCTGACATAAAGGACCCACGAAGGCTTTCCCCAAGAGTTGAGTTTTAACACCACTAAATCACTTCAGTATTCCAGAGTAAGACACTCAGTAGAGAGCCATAATGGTCACTCCATAAATGATTCGCTGAATGACTCAAAACTCTTAGGGTTTTGATGAGGAATTAAAATGGCAGCGCACTGGTTGACCAGATCAAGTCACCCAGCTGCTTAGAACATAAATGTAGCTTCACGGTGCTCTTAGGATAAAATCTGAAATCAGCCCTAGCGTGGTTTGGCCCCTACATGCCTTCTTCCCAGGGCTCAAATCCTACTTCCAAATCCCCTTTGCTAAATGCTCTCTGGCCACACTTGCTCACGGTGCTCAAGTCCTCAGTCATGAACACTGCTGGCTCCTGCCCAGGGCCTTGGCTCAGGACCCTCTGTCTGGACTCCCATCATCCCACTAAGTCACTTCTCCTGCCCAGATGTCACCAGCTCTTACTCCCTCTCCTTTGCTGGTTTCACTTAATTGACACTTTCACTTTGTTGAAACTTTTTGTGGAATTGTTTGCAGAAGGTTTGTCTCTCCCATTTCGCAGGGTCCTCATATATTTTATCTTTCAAACACTTTTGAGAGAGAAAAGGGCACAGAGGAGTACTATTACTCTAGTACTAGTAATACTATTACTATTACACAGACAATTATAATTACAATTACTCCAGAACCACAAAAACTGGGATGGTTTAGTCATCCCAACTATAAGCCCTGAGAGGGCAGGGACCACGGCTTTCTTTTGTTCACTATTATGTCCCCAGTACCTAGCACAGTAAGCAGTGAATGAATGAATGAATGAATGATGTGTGCATGAACCAGTGAGTGAGTGAGTGACTCTGGTCTTGGCAGAAGGACAATGCCACAGCCTTGGGAAATACCTGTGGATCATGCAAATTACCCAACATCTCCTGCTGCTGGAGCAAACAGTTTGGCAATTTATCATCTCCAGCCCCATCTGTCGCTGCAGAATAGCAGCTTCTGCTGCCATGGCAACATCGAAAGCACACACCCAGGACCACAGCACAGTACTCAGTCCTTATCAGCCACTGCCCGTATCTTACACTAAATCCTCCTCCACCCAAGCGTACCTGAGTCAGGCCCAACGAGCACAGTTAGTGAAATGAGTCAGTGAGCCAGTGGCCAACAGTCCAGTGCCCCAGTCTTATCATGGATGCTCTCTGGATGCCAAGAAGGTTACAAATATAAGGGGGGAAATAGGGCAGAGCTCTGCGTCAGAAAGCAAACAAAGGAGGTTTCTCATCATATCATGGGAGTGAATTTTCTCTTCATCAGAAGGAATCTGTCTTGATTCACTTACATACTCTCTAACCCCACTATGTCAAGCCAACGAGAGTGATTGAGGAAGCATGGGCCTAGAAAACATATCAAGACTTAGTCTCTACAAAATATCCAAAAAATTAGCCAGGTGTGGTGGCACACACCTGTAGTCCCAGCTATTCGGGAGGCTGAGGCTTAAGGATCACCTAAGCCCAGAAGGCTGAGGCTGTGGTGAGCCGTGATCCTGCTATTGCCTTCTTGCCTGCAGGGTCACAAAATGAGACCCCAACTCAAAAAAAGTAAAAAGAATGTGTGGGCTTTGGAGTTGGAGACACCTAGCTAGATTCAAGTCCTGCTTTTGCCACTGATTAACTGGGAGAACTTTATCCTCTGTAAAATGGATCAATAATAGTGGCTGCCTCTTGAGGTTATGGGAAGAGTCAAATGAGGTCTTAATATGTGTAAATTCCCTATTACCCAGCCTGCAGTCAGTGCTTAATGAATGGTGCCAACTGGGGAGGGAAGGTTGGGAGAGATCTGTTAAAGGATACAAAATTACAGCTAGATAGGAGGAATCAGTTCTAGTGTGCTATACAGCATTGTGGGATGACTACAATTAACAATAATATGCTATGTAGTGGCTCGGCCTGTAATCCCGCGCCTTTGGGAGGCTGAGGTAAGTGGATTGCCTGAGTCCGCGGGTTCAAGACCCGCCTGGGCACCGAGACCTCATCTCTACAATAAATCAAAAAATCAGCCGGGTGTGGTAGTGCGCGCCTGTAATTCCGGCTACTCGGAAGGCTGAGGTGGAAGGATCACCGGAGCCCAGCAGGTTGAGGCTGCGGTGGCCGGGAGTGGCCACTGCACTCCAGTCTGGGCGACAGAGTGAGACTCCAACTCAAAAAAAAAAAAATATATATGCTATGTAATTTCAAATAGCTAGAAGGAGAATACTGAATGTTCCCAACACAAAGAAATTGTAGGCTGGGCGCGGTGGCTCATGCATGTAAACCCAGCACTTTAGGAGGCCAAGGTGGGAGGATTGCTGGAGTTTGAGACCAACTTGGGCAACAAAGCAATACCTCATCTCTGTAGAAAAAGAAAAAAAAATCAAGGCCGGGCTCAGTGGCTCAGCCTGTAATCCAGCACTTTGGGAGACTAAGGCGAGTGGATTGCCTGAGCCCGTGGGCTCAAGACCAGCCCCAGCAACTTAGAGAGATTTCAACTCTACAATAAATCAAAAATTAGCCAGGCGTGGTAGTGCGCACCTGTAGTTCCAACTACTTGGAAGGCTGAGAAGGAAGGATCGCCAGAGCCCAGCAGGTCGGCGCTGGTGTGGCCATGAGCATGCCACTATACTCCCGCCTGGGCAACGGAGTGAGACTCCAACTCAAAAAAATAAAATAAAATAAAAAAATTAGCTGAGCATGGTGGCGCATGCCTGTAGTCCCAAACTACTCAAGAAACTGAGGCAGGAGGATCAATTGAGCCCAGGAGTTTGAGGAGTTTGAGGTTGTGGTGAGCCAAGATCATGCCACTGCACTCCAGCCTGGGCGATGGAGTGAGACTCCAACTCAAAAAAAAAAATTATAAATATTTGAGATGATGGATATGCCAACCATCCTGATCTGATCACTATACGTCATGTTTCAACACATCACTACATGCCTCCCAAATATGGATAATTATTACATGTAAATTTTTTAAAATTTTAACTTTTTAATAATAAACAATGCCAAATGCTACTCATTAAACACAGTTTAAGGTCCAAGTATTGAACAAAGTACCTAAAACCCCATTTGAAAAGGACAAAAATCCCTAAGAGGCCATGAAATGAAAACCAGTGGCAAAGTTTCTGTTCACCAACATAAAAAGTCAGGGAATCAGTCAGGGAGAAGGAGACAGACCCTGACGGATGAGAGAGATTGCCACCTCCCCCGACAAAGGTTCAGACTCCAGGAAATACCAGACCCAGCCCAGACCAGGTAGATGAAAACTTCAGGACCTCCTTCAGACAGAGAAACTACCACCAGCAGAAGGTGTCCATTTCCAGTCAAGAGGACTCTGAGGAGTTAAGTGACTTGCTGAAGGCCAGGGCTGAAGTATACTCCTGAGCACAGGATGGCCTGCTCACTCTGAGGGGATAAAACCAAACCGTCCCAGAAATGCTCTCCAGGAAGAGAGGAATAAACTCCCATTGTATGCTTTAGAGCTCTGTTTGTTTGTTTTTGTTTTTTGAGTTGGGGTCTCATTTTGTCACCCAGGCTGGAGTGCAGCGGCACAATCAAGGCTCACGGTAGCCTCGACCTCCTGGGCTCAGGTAATCCTCCTGCTTCAGCCTCCTGAGTAGCTGGAACTACAGGCATGCACACCACACTGGCTAATATTTTTTTTTTTTTGTAGAGATGAGGTCTCAAACTCCTGGGCTCAAACAATCCTCCCGCCTCGGCCTCCCAAAGTGCTGGGATTACTGGCTTAAGCCACCACACTGACCGAGAGCTCTGCATTTAGAATGGAAAAATCCCAAGTCCTTCCTGGCAGGCGCCTCATCAACACTTCACCCACTCCCATGAATCACCCCTCCTTTCAACGTGACCATGACAAGAGAAACAGCAGCTGTGTGACCCTGTGAGCTCCGCGGAAGACAGTCTTAAAACATCCAAGAATTCACATCCTAGAAAACAATGCTGCAAATCACAAACCACAGGCAGATGCACCATCGTCCCTTCCCTGCCAGTCAGTGAAGGGGTCTCACGATTTTATTCTTTGAGGACCATAGAAGACAAATGTCTTATGGCTCTCTTCAAGGCTCATCACCACAGAAGCTTATAAGACAATTGTCCTGAGAACAGGGAGATAGACAATGGTGGCAGAAAGGATAAAGGCATTCTTGGGACAGAGTGACTGTCAACTCAAGTTTCTGGAAACCGTTACCTCAAAACTACATTTAGTTCACTTTACCAAAGAAATGAGAGCACTCCAGGTATGCTTATCTTTGTCTTTTCAACTCACGTTGAAGAAGAAAGACAGGGAAGGAACCACATTTTCTGAATACTAAGGACAAGCAGGGCACCCTGCTAGGGTCTCCTGGGTGGCTTGTTTCACTCAATCCTCCCCATAGCCCAAATGAGAAGAACTGTCCGGTCCCTTTAATATGAGGAGGGGCCACAGAGACAGAGCACCCTGGCAAATGCAACCCAGCCCAGCACTGGGCTGTGAAGGAAACTCCAGATTTGAAGAGTAGAAGCAAACTTGGTCAGTTAGAAAATTCAGAATTTGAAGCCCCAAAGGGCATTTCAGACTTCACCTCTTTTTCTTTTCTTTTCTTTTCTCTTTTTTTTTTTCCCCTGGCAGAATTCCAGGATGCACAGAATTGAGGAGGTTTCTGGTGTCTTTGTTCTTCCTTTCCTGACAAATAAGTAGTAACAATAACAGTAGCTAAAAGTCACTGAGCTTCAGGTGGGTTGGGTGGAGTGAAGGGACCAAGTCTGTCCCATGTAATGCCTAGGCTCCTTCCCCTCCTGACAACCCTTCTTCCTTGAAAATACAATACTCTCAGGTGGACACGGTGACTCATACCTATAATCCTAGCACGTTGGGAGGCAGAGGCAAGAGTTGCCGGAGCCCAGAGATCAGCCTGGGCAAAACATTTGATTTCGGATCAAACGGTCAACCAAAGTTTTTATCTGGAAATTTTGAGAAGGTTACATCACAGTTTGGGGAAGAAACATCCCAAGTTGAGGCAGACAGGTGACTGGTTCTTCCACCATAACAACGCATTTGCCCATACCACACTGAGTGTTCTGCAGTTTTTGACCAAACATGGTATGACCCCCATCCCCCACCCTCCCTATTCAGACGATCTCACCTCGAGCGACTTTTTTGTTGTTGTTTCCTCGGATTAAGCGTTGTTCACAATAGCAAGAACCTGGAAACAACCATGCTGCCCATCAAAAGAGGACTGGATTAAAAAAATGTGGTACATATACACGATGGAATACTACGCAGCCATAAAAAAGAACAAAATCATGAATTTCGCAGCAACCTGGATGGAACTAGAGTCTATAATACTGAGTGACCTCTCACAGAAACAAAGATCAGAATATCACATGTTCTCACTCATATAATGGACCTTGAATATCCAATGTAATACTATAAGAAAATGACTGACGGTACTGGGAAACTATGGGGGGGAGGGGGATGGGATTAACAGTAGCAAATATCTGTCTGGGGCTGGGAAAACACCTCTTATGAACAGGGTGCCTGAATGAAACGTAATTGTACACCTAACCCTTAACTGTACCCCACAAAACCATAATAAAAAATACTGATTAATTATTAAAAAAAATCCTCAAAAAGAAACATTTGCCAATGTGGAAGAGATGAAACAAAAAACTGCAGAAGCACTAAAAGACATCAAAACTGACAAGTTCAAAAACTGTTCTGAGCAGTGGGAAAAAAATCTCAATAGATGTATTGCATCAAACAGAGTACTTTGAGGGTGACTGAAGTTTAGGCATGTAAGAATAAAATACACAGTTTTTTATAAACAAATTCTGTTTTTTTGAGTGCCTCTCGTATATTTTGCTATCACCTACTCTGCAGGAAACTGCCCTATCGTCTTCACTCCCTCCTGTCCCAGGGGAAAGATTCTGAAGATAGCTGACTCTCTTGTGTCCTCTGTGAGCTGAATCACTGAGCCCCAGCCCGGGTTGAGTGGCTTACCCTAAGACACCAGACTTGGAGCCAGTGGACTTGGGATTAGTGTCATTTTTTTTCCTTTTTTCAGAAGGGTTCATTTTATGTTTTTTTTGTGTTTGTTTTTTTTTTTTGAGTTGGAGTCTCACGCTGTCACCCAGACTGGAGTGCAGTGGCCGCTCCCAGCCACCGCAGCCTTGACCTGCTGGGCTCCCGTGATCCTTCCGCCTCAGCCTTCCAAGTAGCTGGAACTACAGGCGCGCGCTACCACATCCGGCTAATTTTTTGATTTATTGTAGAGATGAGGTCTCACCAAGTTGCCCAGGCGGGTCTCGAACCTGCGGGTTTAGGCAATCCACACACCTCAGCCTCCCAAGGCGCGGGATTACAGGCTGAGCCACCGAGCCCGACTTCAGAAGGGTTCATTTTAAAGGGGCCTGAGCCTTCCCCTAGAAGATCCACAAACTTCATTAAGGGTTCAGTAGCAACCAGGAATTGGGAACATAAGCCCTTTCACAAAGTCATGCCTTGGGACACATGGTCACCCCCCTGGTCAGGCGACCTGCTCTTTCAGGATACCTGAAATGCTTTGAAACTGTGTTTCAAACCACTTGGTGGACAACCAGGGGGACACAGATCAGTGGATCAGCTCTAGTGTCTACTTAATACATGTGATGCTGGACTGGGTACAGTGGTTCATGCCTGTAATCCCAGCACTTTGGGAGGCCAAGGTGGGAGGATGGCTCAAGAACAGGAGTTCGAGACCAGCCTGGGCAACATAGCTAGACTTCATCTGAAAAAAATTAAAAATAAAAATAAAAAACTAGCCAGATGTGGTTGTGCATGCCAGTAGTCCCAGCTACTTGGGAGGCTGAGGTGGGAGGATTGCTTAAGTCCAGGGTCGAGGCTACAGTGAGCTATGATCATGCCACTGCACCCCAGCCTGGGTGACAAAGTGAGACTCTGTCTCTAAAAATTAAAAATAAGTGAATAAATAAAAAGGAGTTTTTCAATAGGAAATTTTCACCGTGTCACTACCTTACTCAGATCTTTCAATGACTCCCCACTTCCCAGGATTAAAAGCCCAAACTCCCCCACAAAGCCCTCTGAGTCCTTCCCAGATTCAGCTCCAGCCACTCTCGGCCTTTTTCTTTTCTTTTTTTTGTTTTTGTTTTGAGTTGGAATCTCACTCTTGTCACCTAGGCTGGAGTGCAGTGGCACACTCACGGCCACCGCAGCCTTGACCTGCTGGGCTCAGGCAATCCTTCCGCTTGTATTTTATCTTATTTTTTTATTTTATTTTATTTAATTTTTGAGTTGAGGTCTCACTCTGTCACCCAGACTGGAGTACAGTGGCACAATCACAGCTCACTACAGCCTCAAACTCCTGGGCTCAAACAATTCTTTTTTTTTTTTTTTTTGAGTTGGAGTCTCACTCTGTCGCCCAGACTGGAGTGTAGTGGCCGCTCCCGGCCACCGCAGCCTCGCCTGCTGGGCTCCGGCGATCCTTCCGCCTCAGCCTTCGGAGTACCCAGAATTACAGGCATGCGCTACCATGCCCGGCTGATTTTTTTTTTATTTATTATAGAGATGAGGTCTCGCCTGCCCAGGCGGGTCTCGAACCCACGGGCTCAGGCAATCCACTCACCTCAGCCTCCCAAAGGCATGGGATTACAGGCTGAGCCACCGAGCCCGGCTAAGCAATCCTTCTTGCTCAGCTCCTGGGTATGAGACTACAGGCACCACCATGCTCAGCTAATTTTTTTAATTTTTTTGTAGAGATGGAAGCTTGCTATGTTTCCCAGGCTGGTCTCAAACTCCTGGCCTCAAGTGATCCTCCCGCCTCGGCCTCCCAAAGCGCTGGAATTACAGGTATGAGCCCCCACACCCAGCCCAGCCTCCTTTCCTACCCCCACTGCCCACACCTCTCAGCTCAAGTCACACTGACCATATGCTGTTTCCACCACAGGCCACACACAAGCTGCCGGGCTGCCCTGCAGCCATGGTCTTTCTGACAAACCCCTCCCAGATTTCATATTTCTCTTGGAGTGTATGGCAGTTCAGAGCCTGGGCATATGGTCAGATTACCTGGCAGTAACCCCTGGACTCCTCGCTTCTAACCAGGTGACCTTGAGCTTGTCCTTCACCTCCCGCTGCCCCTTTTACTCATCTGTAAATGGCCACCAAAGACAGGAGACAAACAGCCTGGAGACATTCCCTGACCTCTGTTGGCTTACCCGGGGCTCCTTTTTTTTTCTTCACATCTTTCAAACAGCTCCATTCCATTGAATTTTTTTTTTTGAGTTGAAGTCTCACTCTGTCACCCAGACTGGAGTACAGTGGAATGCTCCCGGCCACTGCAGCCTCGACCTGCTGGGCTCCAGCGATCCTTCCGCCTCAGCCTTCCAAGTAGCTGGAACTACAGGCGTGCGCTACCATGCCCGCTAATTTTTCTGATTTTATTATAGAAATGAGGTCTCGCCAAGTTGCCCAGGCAGGCTCTAACTGTTGGTTCACATGCCTCCTCCTCCAGGCATCTCAGGATCATTCTCTGGGAAGGGAGGCCAGGCTAAGCTGTGCCTTGGATGATGTTTAACAGCATCCCTGGCCTCTACCCACCAGATGTCTGCAGCATCTCCCCAGCTGTGACAACCAAAAATGTCTCCAGACATTGCCAACTGCCCCTGCTTGGACATCTGAGCTGCTTGGATAATACTAACAGCAGCAATAGCAGTAAGTGCCCTTTAGAGCACGCACCATGTGCCAAGCACAGCTCAAAGCCTTCTTATGAATGATTGCATCTAACCCTCTCAGGACCCCAAGGTCAGGGGATTCTAGATTTTAGCCAAGGTTTGATAATGAAACTGGAGCACAGAGAGGTGAGTAACATGCTCAAAATTTGTCTTACTCTTTCTTCCCCAGCACTGGACATGTTACCTGACACAGCAGAAAGTCAATGGCAATTCTGAGAATGAGTGGGTGGACAGGTGAGTGAATGAATGGCAACATGAACGAATGAGCCAGTTCCCTCCATAACAGCAACCTATCATCCCCTACCTTCTAGGGACAGTGGCCTAGCAATCTCTTCTAGGGTCCCACAGTGCCCCATAAAGTGGTTTAACTTATCAAAAGACCCCTTCCCAGCTGCAGCTCTGCTAAGCTATCCAGGCAGCTTGTGGGGAATGTGATCTTCTGGGTCCTCTCTTTTTGTTATTGGTAACATGAATCACACCTTCCAGCTAGGCCTTACGAGAGGTCCACTCAATCCAGCCAAGAGACATGACCATCAATCTACCTTCTACCCACTGTCACTCCTTTCAGACTTAGGTGAGATACGATCATACTGCTTTCCAGTTTAGAACACAGTCCATGGAAGGCCCTTCCAGATGGAAAGACAAACTATTTCTAAGGTTGTGCATCTTGTGAACACTATACGCAGCGCTGCTCAGAGGCACACAATGTGAATGCTTTCATCATCATGACGCTATCAGTGAACTGAAGGGCAAAGCATCATGATTTGAGTGTTGACGGAGGCAGATTCAGATTCTGCTTCACTGACATTGTGAGAAAGACTGTATATAAACACATGTATAAATCTTTAAATCATAGTAAATCAGACAAATCTGAAAGCACCCCACATCCAGGACTGACACTCAATAGCTAAAGGGAGGAGAAACCGAGAAACACTTCCTGCAAGGGAGCCAGGGACGCCAGTCATTTTTGACTGCTGAGATTCTGGAAAGCATTCAGCATAAAGCAAATGTTTACAAGAAAGGGGAGCTTATTATAAAGCAAGACCTACTTAAAGCACGACTCATTGGACAAGAGAGTGTCGAGTCAGACAGAGCTAACTTTGAATCTTAGCTCTGTCACTCCAGTGACTGGAAAGTTACTCAGTTTTTTCAGCATCCGTCTCCTTACCCGTAAAATGGGAGGCTGGGCTGAGAGCACTGTTGGAAAGATTAAATGAGATATTGGGTATATGGTGCAGAGGACTAAACTCTGCCTTTTTTTTCTTTACTTTGTCAAATTCCTAACTAAGGAGCCTGGAGAGAGAGACAGGTGTGTTTTGTTGTTGTTGTTTGTTTGTTTTAATTAATTATTTAACATGGCTTGCTTTCCAACCTGGATCGGACATAATATCATGCAACAGATGAAAAAGGAAAATCCACGTACTTTTATGACCCTGCAAAGCTATCTCTTGGGCATGCCAGGCACTTACCAGCTCTCTCAGAAGTCTGCCTCCTCTAGGCTTCATCTACACATCAAGAAACTTGTCTCCTTCATCATTTCTCAAGCTGCCCATTTCCTTTACTGTTTTCTAAATTCCTTAGGTCATTCTTGCTAACTAGTTGCCAGTCAGGAAATCTTGGAACTCACCTATAACCTGCAAGCCCTGGCTTAGAGATACCCTGCCTTCCTTGTCTGAACCAGTATAAATCTCACATGTATTGATTCATGGTTTCTTGTAATTTTTGTCTTCCTAAAATGTCTATCCAAGTTACAAGTCAACCACAGTGGGCACACATACTCAGGACCTCACAAGGATGGGTGTCACTCACATTTGTCTCAGAATAACGCATCTTAAATATTTTATACTGTTTGGCCTCTTTGGTCAATAGTTCATAACAGTTCATAACAGAGGTTTAAAAAAAGGGGTAGCGCCGGGCTCGGTGGCTCAGCCTGTAATCCTGCGCCTTTGGGAGGCTGAGGTGAGTGGATTGTCCTGAGGTCGTGGGTTCGAGACCCGCCTGGGCAGCAAGACCTCATCTCTACAATAAATCAAAAAATCAGCTGGGCGTGGTAGTGCATGCCTGTAATTCCAGCTACTTGGAAGGCTGAGGCGGAAGGATCACCGGAGCCCAGCAGGTCGAGGCTGCGGTGGCCGGGAGCGGCCACTGCACTCCAGTCTGGATGAGAATGAGACTCCAACTCAAAAAAAAAAAAAAAAGGGGTAGCTTTTCAAATTGTTCTAAAATTATCCTTTTTGTTTGTTTTTTATTTTATTATAGAGATGTGGGATACAAGTCAGGATTAGCTATACAAGTATGCTGCATGCAGATGAAGTTTGGGCCTCCAACTGGCCTTACTTCCCCTGGTTTGGGAGCAGGTACCCTTTGAGTGTCATGTGCCCCTCCTCCCTCCCCTGGCAGTGCCTAGCAACTGCTGATCCTTCCCTTGTGCTAATGTGGTTAATGCTCAGGTCCCACTCATGGGTGAAAACATGTGGTATTCAGTTATTTGGTTCTGTGATAGATCACTTAGTATGATGGTCTCCAACTCCATCCAATTTGCTACGAAGACCATAATATTGTTCTTCTTTATGGCTGAGTAATATGCCATTAAATTGTTATAAAATTACCTCTTTTTTTTTTTTTTTTTTTTTTTAGTTGTAGTCTCACTCAGTTGCCCAGGTTGGAGTGCAGTAGCTCACAGCCACCCCAGCGTCAACCTGCTGGTCTCTGGTGATCCTCCTACTTCAGCCTTCCAAATAGCCAATACTACAGGCGTGCACTACCCTGTACTACTCGCCAATTTTTTATTATTGTAGAGATGAGGTCTGGCTAAGTTGCCTGGGCCGGTCTTGAACCCAAGGGCCCAGGCAATCCACTCGCCTCGGCCTCCCGAAGTGCTGGGATTATAGGCTGAGCCACTGAACCCGGCCTATAAAATTATTTTAAGTACACTCACACATGTGCACATGTGCACACCTTCACGCAAATGCACACATGCTCATACACAGACACACACACATGCACAGACACACACCTCATTTCACAGAGAAACATTTGAGGTCAACACAGGGGATACATCTTAACTGGCAGCACCATAATCAGGACCTTCACACTCCCCAGCCCATTCTTCATTCACTCCTCAGCCTCCAAGCTCTTTCATGAAGGAGATTAATTGTGACTTAATCAACAAATGTATGAACAAGCTCAGACACCTTCTAACAGCGTCCCGACCAAAGGCAAAACTCAGTGACCCAGACAAACTCAATCAGAGCCAGAAGGTCCTATGGTGGGTTCAGCCCCTGTTCATCTGGATCAGGGTCTTCAACTCCCGGGCTCCCCATCACACCCCTTTCTTCCCCATGGGAACAGGCTTTCTCTCAGGTTTCCCAGATCTCCCATGCCTCCCATTCCATTCCCTCCTACCACACAGCCTCGGATAACACTACCTTTCCCACAGCCCTTCCCGCCACGGCCCAGCCCTGCTAGCCCACCTCTACCCATAGTATTGTGTCACTTGGCTTCTTTAGGCTGTATCCCATTCTATGCCTCCACTTTCTCATGGAACTTTTTCCCTAAATGTCCAGGGTATGTAAAGTCCTGGTACACAGTCAGTATTCAAAAACAGCAAACAATCATTACTATTATTGTTAGCTTTGTGATTCCATCCCCAAAAATCCCCTAAAATGGCCTTCTCTGGCCACTGAGAGCCTCCTCACCTACACACCCGGTAGCCTTTTCTCCACTTCACCCTCAATGACCTGGAACAGGTTCCTTTTGCTTCTGGAGCACCCTTTGATCCCCATGTTCTGCAGAGAGTTCAGAAGCAGGGCATCGATCAGCCTTCGTTAATGGACTTGACTTTGAAAGCCCAAGGCCCCCTGGCCTTTGCCCCTTTTGCCATCCATCCCGAGCCAGGAAATGCAGAGCACAACCCACTCTTGCATCAGGCCTCTGCATTCACGAACCCTCTTCCCCCGACCCTGTCACATGCCTTCCTCTCTGGCATCTTTGGGGTCTCAGCTCAAAAATCACCTCCCCAGAGAGGACTTCACTGACCACCATGGGCGTCCCCACCAAAGGCAAGCTTTGGTGGCCCAGAAGGACTCCATTAGAGCTGCCACCCTCTTGTCAGGGGGTCTTGGGGGGCCTCAGCCCCTGCTCACCTGGATCAGGTCTCCAGCTCCTGGGGGCTCACACAGACATGATCTCGCAGAAACTCCGCCTTCTCCAGGGCGATGGTGTTCTTCTGGCTGCTCTCAAAGGGCTGCTCCAGCGCACGGAAGACAAGACCACCAGTGACGAGGTAGACCACCACGACCACAAAGATGGCAACCACTGTCTTCCACTTCATGACGGTCTGCAGGCCCCCCTGGGAGGCGCCTTCCATCCTGGCTACCACTGTGGCTCGGGAGGAAATCGACAGGCGCGGAGCCGGAGCTGGGGCCGGGGCCGGAGGCTGCCCGTTAGTGGCACTCTTGGGTTGGCACACCGGCGCTGCCGCGGGAACGGCCACTGGGGAGGCAGGTGGGGGAGAGGGGAGAAGAGAGCATGTTTACAAACACAAAGCATAGAACTTGTCAGAAACAAATCACAGATGTCTTCCTGGAGTCAAGCTTTCCAGTGTGAAGATGAAACGCTGGTTCACCAAGCCTGCAGTCAGAGAATCTGATCAGTTGCTAGTAGTACCCATGTGAGTTCTGAAAAATGAGCACCAGAAGTCTCAGCTCTTTTTAACAGCAACAACAACAACAACAAAAAAACTAATAGAAATGGAGTCTCACTATGTTATCCAGGCTGGTCTCAAACTCCTGACCTCAAGCAATCCTCCCAGCTTGGCCTCCCAAAGTGTTAGGATTACAGGCATGAGCCACTGCACCAAGCCAAAAAAAATAAAATATTAATTAAATTTGAAATGATTACATTTTTCAACAAGAGTTCAAATCAGAAAGTCATCTTTCTTTTATTTATAATCCACCTCCTCTTTAGCTTCCTTGTTTAAACAATGTGTAAGAAACACAACAAATCACCATATTTACAAACAGACATATTGTTCAACCCGGAGAGGAAATAGACAGTAGAGGGACACCAGCTACTCTATCCAAGTTCAAGTGGAAGTTAATGCCAAGAGCAGAGAAGAGTGGACATCTAAAGACTTAAAAAGTCCTTCTTATCATAAAACAAGAGAAAGAAGGATGAGCTAGTTACCAGGGAGAAGAGACAAAAATTAGCTACAGGAAGTAGATTTGGGTTTCTGAAGACTATTACTAGTAAAGATAAAGAAAAACAAAAGTGACCGTAATAAGGGAAGGAAACAATGAGTGATGCTGTGTGTCCATTAACAAGATTTTCTGAAAAAAAAGTAACAATAATAAAAATACATCCTGGCCAGGTGTAGTGAGCATGGTGGTTCCTATCTGTAATCCCAGAACTTTGGGAGGCCGAAGTAAAAAGATTCACCAGCCTGAGCAACATAGCAAGAGCTCGTCTCTACAAAAAAAAAATTCAAAATTTGGCTGTGCATGGTGATGTATGCCTGTAGTCCCAGATACTCAGGAGGCTTAAGCAGGAGGATCACCTGAGCCCAGGAGGTCAAGGCTGTGGTGAACCATGATTTTGACACTGCACTCCAGCGTGGGCAACAGAGTGAGACTCCAACTTCAAAAAAAGAGAGAGATCCTAAATGTCTTTCCTAATGAAAAATGTGATGACTCGATGTAACCACTCTTGATCTATTAGTAATAGAATTTTTCTTCTATTTTTTCCAATAAGAAGTCATCGGAAAGGAAATTTCTTCTAGTTTTGGGGATGCATAGAATTCCCTAAGGTCCCTGTTCTCTGTATGAGCAATTTCATTACCCTGGAAATACACATATTAAGCTGAAGCCTGTTTTTTGATGGCAGGAAGTCCGGGGTAGCGTCGCACATGGACTGTATTATGCGTTACAGAGGTCTGTCTTGGGCAGCAACGAACGGCCATTGCACTCTAACCTTGTTCTCGCTTTATCACTCTAATTCTTATTATGGTCTATGTCATGGAGCAGCCTGGCTGTTGAGTCAATCAGGTATTCAGGGATGGCAAACTTAATTACCTACCACCTGTAGCAGGCAGTCCCCCTGTAGTGGGGGCTCAACTGCTCAATCTCTATGTTGGAAAACTCAAGGTAAATCACAGAACAGGAATGTCATTCTTCAAAGTCTCCAGCTGCAGGGGTGGCCCCTGAGAAGAATCTTAGCAGCATGGGCCTCTCCTCCTGAACCCTCGAAATCACCTTTTCTGTTTGTAAACCAAGCTGAACATGAGTCTTATTCTAGCCAATAAAACCATTCAGTGTTAGATTTTCTTCAGACTTACATAAACAAAAAATTCCCTGGCATCTCTGATGGAAAGATCTATAAATTAGAATCAGCAACCTGAACATTATGTTCTTGCTAACCTGTCCCTAAAAACACTGCATTCAGAGGGCTGACTTTGATGACTCGCACCTGTAATCCCAGCACTTTGGAAGGCTGAGGCGGGAGGATTGCTAGAGCTCAGGAGTTCAACACCAGCCTAGGCAACATAGTGAGACCTGGTCTCTACAAAAAAGTTTTTTAAATTAGCTGGGCATGGTGGAGCACACCTGTAGTCCCAGCAACTCAGGAGGCTGAGGCTGAAGGATTGCCTGAACCCAAGAGGTCAAGGCTGCAATGAGTGGTGACCATGTCACTGCACTCCAGCCTGGGCAACAGAGTGAGACCTTGACTCAAAAAATAAATTAATTAATTAAAGATACACACACACACATGCACACACACACATATATCAAATAAAAGGAATGCTTAGACAGGAGATGATCCCGGTGGGCTCAGAATAATTGCAAGGGTTCTTATAAGAAGGAGGCAAGAGGCCAGAGAGAGAGGGCATGAGGAGAAGCAGAGGCTTGCGTGCAAGATTAGGCAAGAATACTGTCCCTCTAGAAGCTGGAAAAAAGAGGGAAAGGTCCCCCTAGAGTCCCCTCAAAAAACCAGCCCTGCTTACAATTTGGTTTTGGCCCAATGAGTCTGACTTTGAACTTCTGACTTCCAGAACTATACAATAATAAAGTAGTGTAGTCTGAAGCCACTGTTTGTGGCAACGTGTCACAGCCACCCCAGAAAATGACCCTACCCTCCCCCAGATCAGTTCTCCCTGCCCAACACCCTCCAACCTGTGCTGCTGATGGAGCCCAAGCCCTCATCTGGCTCCCCCGAGAGCTCATAAGGGCAAGTGCTCATCTCTGCAGCCCAGTGTCCCACCAGCACCTGGCACACATGGGTGAGTGATCGATGTTGGCGGAATCAGTGAAAACAGGGTGAAAGAAAGGAATGTTGGCACACCCAAGCCACACATCCAATGTGGACAGGCCATCCTGGAAAACAGCCCAACACTCTAGCCACACAGAACAGAAGGTTCCCAGATGCAGCCGCTCTCAGTCACACTGCCACACCTCTGCAGGTGCTGCTTACCCAACCAAGAACCTGCTACCCACCCTTACCAGCCTGGTAGACTCTCATCCTCCTCAGTCTCTACACAAAGCCACCTCCTCTCGGAAGTCCTCCTGGACTTTTCCAGGCAGTCGCAGTGTGCTGAGTTCCCCTACTAGCCTAGAAACTTCTCAGAGTCAGAAAGCTCATCTTTTAGTCACTGGATCTCCACTTCTTAGTACAGTGCCTGGCATACCAAATGTGTGTTTTCTATTGTTTTTGTTGTTGTTATTAATTCCTTCATACAAAAGCCTCATCAGAATCACCACCACCCTCAGTAATTTTATAATTTTATTTTATATTTGAGTCAGGGTCTCCCTCTGTCACCCATGCTAGAGTTCAGTGGCATGATCATGGCTCACTACAGCATTGACCTCCTGGGCTGAGGTGATCCTCCTCCCTCAGCCTCCTGAGTAGCTGGGACTACAAGGCACACACTAACACATCCGGCTAAATTTTTTTTTCTTTTTCTTTTGCTTTTGCTTTTGCTTTTTCTTTGCAGAGATGAGGTCTCACTATGTTGCCCAGGCTGGTGTTGAACTCTGGGCTCAAGCAATCCTCCAGCCTCAGTCTCTCAAAATGCTGGGATTACAGGCATGCATCACGCCCAGCCATGAACCACCACCTGAGCATTTATTTAACCCTGCCATGAACATTTACTTAACCCTGAATGGGCACAGCCATGAGCATTTATTTAACCCTGAATGGTCCCAGCCATGAGCATTTATTTAACCCTGAATGGGCCCAGGAGGCTGCACTAGGGTGAAAGTAAGCCACAGTCCCTCTCAGCTTCGGGAGTGAGGAAAGACAGTCTGCTTAAAATCCCACTCCACAGCGCAGGGAACCGACATTAGCTGAGAACATCATCAGATGACAGGCAAGGGCCTGAGCGTGGAGGCCAGCTGGAGCTGGGTCTCCTTCACTGACCCTCACCGTGAGTAGTTCCAGAGCTTCTAGCATCCCTGAGGCTGGGACAGAATTGGGCTGGCAAAAGGTCTTTTCAGATGAGGTCCCGGTACCCATTTGCTGAGAGTCTGTTCCTGGGAGCAGAGCTTGAATGGAATCCGTTGTTTGTCACAGCAGAGAGAGTGTAGGTGCTCGTTCTGATTCCTCAGACCCCAACACCCCAGTGGTGTCTTTCCTGAGCCTCCAACTCCTGAGCCTCCAAAGCACCAGAATAGAAACCAGACTTCCAGTTCCAAACCCACCAGTGACTGGATGACCTTGAAACCCTACCTTCATTTCTCAGTTTGCATATCTGTGAATTGGGAATCATAAGAACTCCCCACTCCCTTTTTTTAAAACCTCCACAGGGTTCTCGAGAACAACAAATGAGCTGTTTTACTGGTTTTACTGGTTTCTTGACTGGAGTGTACTTGTAGATGTCAGTAGTACTGGCAGAGACCTCTGAATGTCACAAAATCTTTTTTTTTTTTTTAAGTTTTTTGAGTCAGGGTCTCACTCTCCTGCCCAAGCTGGAATGCAGTGGCACAATCACAGCTCACTGTAGCCTCGGGCTTCTGGGCACAGGCAATCCTTCTGCCTAAGCTTCCCAAGTAGCTGGGACTACAGGTAGGCACCACCACAGTCGGCTAATTGTTTTTTAATTTTTGCAGAGATGAGGTCTTGCTATGTTGCCCAGGCAGGTCTAATCGAGCTCCTGGCTTCAAGCGATCCTCCTGCCTTGGCCTCTCACTCTGTCACCCAGACTGGAGTGCAGTGGCCACTCCCGGCCACTGCAGGCTCCACCTGCTGGGCTCCGAAGATCCTTCCGCCTCAGCCTTCCAAGTAGCTGGAACTATAATTGCATACTACCACATCTGGCTAATTTTTGATTTATTGTAGAGATGAGGTCTCGCTAAGTTGCCCATGTGGGTCTTGAACCCGGGGGCTCAGGCAATTCACTCACCTCAGCCTCCCAAAGCGCTGGGATTACAGGCTGAACCACCGAGCCCGGCTCAAAGGTTACAGGCGTGAGCCACTGCACCCAGCCCCACAAAACCTTTTGAACATTTGACTAAAAATGGAGTCGGCTGCTTTAGCAAGTAGGACTGCACATTTCAATGGCTGGAAAAGGATTTGGATGGTGCTTAAGTTGGGTGAGTTTTCAAAGGGTGTTTTCATCTGTCCATTTCTTCTCCTCAGAGGCCACAGTTCCTCTTTGCCCTAATACAAAATTGCCCCATGACCTGGCATGAGCCACTGGAGCCAGGAAGCAAAAGCAGCCAGATGGTGATGAGGAAGGTGGTGCCGATGGTGGTGGTGGGAACGGAAGCCCGGCCACTTATGTCACTGTCGTGTCTCATCACTCTGATAAACACTCTGCTCACATGGCTGCAGCCGGTCCTCACTCATACAGAGTGAGTCCATGCCCTCCCAGAAGCAAATGCCAAGAGGGGAGTAAAGTACAGGGATTTCTATTCATGGACACATGTTAGGGGAGTCAGGGAGGCTGTAACAGCCTCAGACACCATGTCAGTCTGACCCTGAAAGAAAGAGAGGGGGGGGGATGGGGGTTGGTGAGCATTCTAGACCGTCTGTGGTGTAAGGAAGTTTGACAAGGCCACCAAGGAGCTTTTGGGCCAATGTCAGCCATCCAAGGAGTTCCAGTGTCTCCAAAAATAGTCGTGCCATGGTATCCCTGCCACACTCCATCACCGGCTGGGAGCAGCCCATGGGAAATGTCCCCGTGACACAAACAAAGCGATGGCTTTCTGGTCGGTGGTCAGTGACACTGCCTCCAGTTGGAGTCCTGCAGATGCATGCCCATGGCCACCATATAGCCCCACTTCACAGACCAAGAAACTGAGGCCCAGGCAGGTTACATGGCCAGGATTACAGACCAGGATTAAAACTGGAATTATCTGACTTCCAAGTCAGCTCTATGGAGCAGAGGAACAAGAAAATAGGGAACAAAGCAAATTCAGCAAGAAAACACCCTGCTCACATGGCTGTATCCAGTCCTCACTACGCGGTATTATCACACAGGGTGAATCCAGGCCCACCCAGAAGAAAATGCCAGGAGAGGAGTGGTGTGCAGGGATTTCATTCAAGGAAACGCCATAAGGAAGTCAGGGAAGCTGGGACGGCCTCAGACACTATGTCAGTCTGACCCCAAGTGAAGGAGAGTGGTGGGGATGAGGGCGGAGGTGCGCATCCAAAAGTGAGAAAAGGATTGGTCTCAGACATGCATAAACCTATTCTGCAGTCCATGACATCGACATATTCGGTCTCTGAGCAGTGAAGGGGTTCTTTCCCACATAACGTATCACTAACGGATGGGTCGTATAAGGTATAGGCCAATCACACTTCACAACTCCAGCAGAAAAGTGTCTAGCAGTAAAAGCTCTGCGAGGAATTGATGAGGAAGGAAATGTTGGAAGACAATGTCCCTTCTGATCATTTTTACTACAAAGTGTTTCTTTATGAACTTAGCACATTTCACTTCAATGGGGGTGAATGGGGGAAGGCCCCGTGTGGGAGTCTGCCCTTTTGTAGTTGAACAAGCTTTTAATAATTTTATATTATTCAGGCATTCTCAGGCCCCAGAGACTTTACCACACCATCCATTCATTCATTCCATCAACAAACATCCAAGTTTGCCTGGAACTGTGGCCCTAGGTGGGGCTACATAAATGAATAAGGCACGTGTCTGTGTTCAGCGTTACTGGTAGGATTAACAAAGATCTTCAGTATGGTGAGCCTATTTTTTTTTTTTTTTTTTTTTTTTGAGTTGGAATCTCACTCTGTCGCCCAGACTGGAGTGCAGTGGCCGCTCCCAGCCACCGCAGCCTCGACCTGCTGGGCTCAGACGAGCCTTCTGCTTCAGCCTTCCAAGTAGTTGGAACTACTGGCGGTGTGCTACCACGCCCTGCTAATTTTTTTGATTTATTGTAGAGATGAGGTCTCGCCAAGTTGCCCAGGCGGGTCTCGAACCTACAGGCTCAGGCAATCCACTCACTTCAGCCTCCCAAAGCGCAGGATTACAGGTTGAGCCACCGAGCCCGGCTCTATTTTTTGTTTTGTTTTTGAGACAGGGTCTTGCTGTGTCACTCAGGTTGAAATGCAGTAGCACAATCATAGCTCACTGCAGCCTCGAATTCCTAGCCTCAAGTGATCCTCCTGCCTCAGCCTCCCAAGTAGCTAGGACTACAGGCACATTCCACCACACCCAACAAACTTTTTTTTGTACTTTTGTAAAGATGGGGGTCTTGCTCTATTGCTCAGGCTGGTCTCCTGAGCCCAAGAGATCCTCCCACCACAGTCTCCCAAATAGCTGGGACTACAGATGTGCACCACCACTACCTCTTCTTTTTTTAGAAATGTCATCTTGCTATGCTGCCCTGGCTGATCTGGAACTCGTGGTTTCAAACAATCCTCCCACCTCAGCCTCCATGCCCAGCCAGCGGATCTATTTTTATCTTCACCAAATATTATGTAGACAGCAGTGATCATGATCTCCCCCACTGACAGATGAGGAAACTGAGTCCCAGAGAGGCAACATGGAGTAGCCCATCACAAGCCAACAGGCAACAGCATGAATCCTCAGGTATCTAACCCCAAAGGCCAAAGGTCTCCACTCCTCCACACATCCCCAAAACAAACAGCATGGGAAGGATTCAGAGTCTCATGGAAACCTGACCACAGTCACGTCAGAAGTGCCACTGTCACACAGCAACTTGACTCTGCCTGTTCACTCAGGCAAAGTACAACTGTGACCACAAATGACCACAAGAGGCAAGGAGCACCCTCCACTCATCTCCCTGTCCATTCTTTGCACTCCCACCCCAGGTCTGGGATCGTTCCAGGGCCACTTTGATAACCAGAACTTCCAAAGATCAACCTGGAATCTGCAGAAGGCCACCCAGGGTGAGGGAGACCAGGCGGGTAGAGAGGGGAGGCGGAGACATGAGAGGGCCTCTGTCTCTGTGCCATACCCACATGTGCCGGCAGTTGGCAGTTGCCACAACAGAGACAGAGTGTGTCATGGCAGACAGAGAGTGTATCATGACAGAGTATGTGTGTGTCACAGCAGAGAGAGTGTATGTGTCATGGCAGAGACAGAGTATGTGTGTATCACATCACAGCAGAGAGAGTGTTGTGTCATGGGAGAGGGTGTGTTATGACAGAGATAGTGTGTGTCACAGCAGAGAGAGAGTGTGTTACCACAGAGAGTGTAGTAAGTGTGTTATGACAGAGATAGTGTGTGTCACAGCAGAGAGAGAGTGTGTTACCACAGAGAGTGTGGTGTGTATGTCATGGCAGAGAGAGAGTGTGTTACGACAGAGAGAGAGTGTGTGTCACGGCAGAGTATGTGTACCACAATACAACAGAGAGAATGTGTGTGTCATGGCAGAGAGAGAATATGTGTGTCACGTCACAGCAGAGAGAGTGTGTGTGTGTGTCACGGCAGAGAGAGAAAGTGTGTTACAACAGAGAGAGTGTGTCACAGCAGAGAGTATGTGTGTCATGTCACAACAGAGAGAATATGTGTCACGGCAGAGAGATAGTGTGTGTCATGGCAGAGAGTATGTGTCACAGCAGAGAGAGAGAGAGCATGTGTATCACATCACAGTAGAGAATGTAGGTGTCACGGCAGAGAGAGACTGTGTGTCATGGCAGAGAGTGTGTTTCACAGCAGAGAGAAAGTTTGTGTGTCATGGCAGAGAGCGTGTGCATGTGTCATGGCAGAGAGCGTGTGCATGTGTCACAACAGAAAGAGTGTGTGTGTCACAACAGAGTGTGTGTGTGTGTGTCATGGCAGTGATGGAGTGTGTGCATCAGAGCAGAGAGAGAGTGTGGGTGTCACAGCAGAGTGTATGTGTGTCACAGCAGAGAGAGTGAGTCACGGCAGAGGGAATATGTGTCACAACATACGGAGTGTGTGTGTGTCGTGGCAGAGAGAGTATGTGTCACGGCAGATGGAGCGTGTGTGTCATGGCAGAGAGAATGTATGTGTCATGGCATACAGAGTGTGTGTATGACACAACAGGGAGAGAGTATGCATCATGGCCGAGAGAGCGTGTGTGTCACAGCAGAGAGTGCATGTGTGTCATAGCAGAAAGTGTGTGTGAGTCATGGCAGAGAGAGTGTGTGTCACAGCAGAGGGAATGTGTGTGTCCCAGCAGGGAGTGTGTATGTCACAGTGGAGATAGTGTGTATGCTCCTTCTGATTCCTGGGGTCCCAATAGCCAAGTCTTGTTTTGCCTGTTTCCAAATGACAGCCGTACCTTAAAGGCAGCAAGGCGGGTCCAGGTAGCAAGAGTCATGACACCTCCTCTATATGCACACAAATGAGCAAGCTCCCGAAAACCACCTAACAGGCTGTCCCTCTGGGTGAAGCACTGCCCCTCCTACCCTTAGAACTTCAGGCCAGGCTCCCAGGTGAAAGAGGCCGGGGTGTCATGGAGTGACCAGGAGCCCACAGAGCCCAGCAAAAAGGAGCCAGGGCTGGCGGGGACGGAAGGGAGAGCTAGCATTGGCCGCCACCTGCCTCGCCTCTTCCCAGCCTCTCTCCTCACGCAGATTCTCGTCTTCTCTCACCTGAATCACCGTGATGACCTCCAGGCCTATCTCCCTTAAATCCATCCTCCACATCCCGGCCACAGGGTTGTCTCCAGCTGTGAATCCGATCACATCAACCTCTGTTGAAGACCCCGAGACTCAGAGGAAAGGGCAGCCTCCAGGCTTTCCCCTGACTCTCCCTTCCAGGACCTGGCACCTGCCCGCCTCCCCACCTCACCGGCTGCCACGCCCCACAAGCAACCTTTGCCCCAACCAAATCCTGCAGCCCCAGGCTGGCTCACAATCCCAAAGAAACTAGTCTCGATCCTCAGATTCCTTTCACCTTCTTTTGTGGGGAGTGGCTAACTTCTCATACTTCAAAACTCACTTCATGTGTCACCACCTCCAAGAAGTCCTCTCTGACTGTGCACCCCCCAGTATGATCAGATGTCCCTCCTCTTTGTCTCAGTGTGGAATTTAGTGGTATATTTACAGCCAAGAGGGTCCTAATTACAGTTTGTTCCATTCCTGAATTTCTTCATTCCTCCATCCACAGTTTTGCCTTGGGCCAGCATTTATTACACCAAGTTCACACACCTGTCCCAAAGAAAATCTGACTTCACAGTTAATCCAGCAGACAGAAGCAGCACTGGTCCTATCGTGTGTGTGTGTGTGTGTGTGTGTGTGTGTGTGTGTGTGTGTGTGTGTGTGTGTGTTGTGTATTTCCACAGCCAGACATCCAGAGTCAAAGTGTTCAAGTTCTCAGAAAGCAAACAATCCCAGGGGAGCTCTTCCTGGTTTGTACAATTGCTAGAGAGCATCAGGAAGGAGACACAGCTGTTATTCACTTCACACATGCTCCAAACATTCAGTTCTGGGATGTCTTGTTCTCTTCATGAAGGGCTAGAAGGTTCTCTTTTACTCATGGGTGCAAAATACTTGCTAGATTAAAAAATAAAATCTACCAGGGACGATGATGGCTCATGCCTGTAATTCCAGCACTTTGGGAGGCTGAAGAAACCAGGAGCTTGAGACCAGTGTGGGCAACCAAGCAAGGGCTCACCTCTACAAAGAATCAAAAATTTAGCCAGGTGTGGTGACATGCACCTGTAGTCCCAGCTACTCAGGAGGCTGAGGAGGGAGAATGGCCTGAGCCCAGGAAGCTGAGGCCTGCAGTGAGCTGTGGTCATGCTACTGCCCTCCAGCCTGGGTGATAGAGTGAGACTCTGACTCAAAAAAAAAAAAAAATCTATTGAATTACATGAGTCACCTCTCTGGTAGCAGAGAGGCAGAATTTTCCACCAGTCTGCCTTCCTGGGGTCCTTCTGACTAGAACTAAACTGCATAAACTGGACTTAAGGACCCCAAGTCCTGGAGGATTTTTCTTGTCCTACCCTCTTCCTACACGCCAAATTTGGGGAGAGGACAAAAAGATCTGGTTCCAGGGGTCTCAAAGGACCAACAACTTCCTTCTCAGGACTAGTAAACAGTGATTTTCCCTGGTCTTCCCCCAAATCTCTTGTCTATATAAAGCAAGGGCATGGCACACAGTCAAGAGCCTTCACCTGCAGACAAAGCCCAGAGAAGGAGGTTTCAGGATTGAGGAAAAACAGGGAGGGTGGGACTTCAGTAGTCACCCAGTCCACCCCTACTCCCAACTGACCTTCCATGACAGCCCCTCCCTCCCCAGGAAATGGCAGGCAGGGCCCCTGAGAACGAGAGCCCTTCCTCCTACCAGGGAAGGTGCCAAAGTAGGAGCACCATGGGAAAGGTTCAACACAATGCCGAACCTTCACAACACAACATTGCTCCAACAAAGTGAGGTACCCACATCATTAGGGGTAGGGAGAACTACACGATCCATGCAAGCAAAACAATAGCATGTGCCGATGCTGTGTGGACACGGACATGGGGTTCAGAGGGCCTTGGAGAGAGACTCTGCCATATTGACACCATGGGCTCATTTGTCTTGACTCAAAAGGTCAATTCCACCCAAGAGGAGACTAGTAAAGACTTCCACAACGAGATGCCTGCTGGTGTGGGAAGAGGATTCGGTATCTACCCGAGGGCAAAGAAGACAGACCAGCAAGTTGACCCAAGAAGTACAAAGACACCTGGGAAATGACACCGGGTCTGTGTGTCAGGATTAGAGGGTGTGAAGACATCCATGCCAGAATAAAGCTGGAAAGATAGGCAGGGGAAAGAAGGAGGGTCTTATCAGTCTTACTTACAAGTGTGGGAAGCCACTAACACTAACACAAGGGGAAGTGCCATGGGATCAGATCTGCATTTAGCAAGCTGATCCTGGTGACCATGCTATAGATACTTTGGTCCAATGAGCGATTTTCCGCAGGGAATGTGGGTAGGCATTTACTAAACTCACTTATGAAGCCCTCACCTCAGAGAAAGGTTCAGAGACAAGGAGTGTTAAGGAAGTAAAATCTACAGGCCCTGGTGACTGAAAGAAAGTGACCGTGCAGATTCAAGCCAAATATGCTTGAAGAGGTTTATTCTGAGCCAAATATGACTGGACAGGCCTGAAACACAGCCTTAAGAAGTTTTGAGAGTACGTGTCCAGGGTGACTAAATTGCAGTTTGGTTAGAAACATTTTAAGGACACAGAAGTTACAAGAAACCATGCACCAGTAAATGTGAGATTTTAACTGGTTTAGCCCAGGAAGGTGGGACATTTCCAAGTGAGGGCTTGTGGGTTATAGGTGAAGTCAAGGATTTCTTGAATAGCAATTTGTAGTTTCTATCTAAGGAATTTTAGAAATCAGGAGAGGGTATATCGTGTTGAGATAAGGGACAGAAAAATTCAAGTTTCTTGATATACAGATGAAGCCCTATATATGAGAGACTTCAGAGAGGATAAGTAAGTGTCTTACAAGGTGCTCAGAGTCTCAGAGTCCCCAAGAGACAGCTTTGCAGGCTCACAAAAGACTTTGATTTCCTTCTTTATCTGTTACGTGATGTTATGCCAGAGTCAGGTTGGAAAACAAACTTCAGTATATATAGTAAGTGGGTGATAAAAGCCTTTCTAATGAGACCTTATCAGGCATGGCTCCCCAAGCCTCTTAGTTCAGAACTTGGATAAAAGAAAAATAGGCCAGAGTTTAGTCCTCAAAGGTAAGAAGTGTGGAGCCAGAGGGGTGTGGGAGGACCCCCTGGCATCTGGCTTGTAAGAGCATGGCGTTCTCCAAGACAGAAGATACAAGAGTCTTCCAGGTGAGGGGTCCAGAAGACATTAGGTGTGAGGGATGGACCCTCAGGGGAGAAATCTAGCTGAATCCCTGGATTTCAGAGTGATGAGTATAAAAGTGGTACAGAAGCCACAGGACAGGATGAGGTGGTCTAAAGGGAGATGTAAAATGAGACGACAGTAAAAGATGGTCATGCTCAAGGGAGCAACATTTAAAGACAATGAAGGAGAGGGATGCACAGAGGAGAAAGAGGAAGAACTAGAGAGGAAAAAGGGAGAGCCAGACTGTGGCTTCCCGGGCGTCTGTGTCAGAGAGGGCAGATCTAGCAGGGCACAGTGGCTCACGCTTGTAATCCCAGCACTTTGAAAGGTCAAAGCAGGAGGATAACTTGAGCCCAGGAGTTCCAGACCAGTCTGGACAATAAAGTAAACATCTCTTATCAACAGGGTGCCTGAATGAAACGTAATTGTACACCTAACCCTTAACTGTACCCCACAAAACCATAATAAAAAATATTGATAAAAATAAAATAATAAAATTATAATTTTTATGGAAAAAAAGACCTCATCTCTACAAAAATAAGAAATAAAAATGCTTTAAAAATAGCCAGGCATAGTGGCACATGCCTATATTTTCAGCTACTTGGGAGGCTGAGGCAGGATAATCACCTGCGTCCAGGAGGCTGCAGTGAGCCATGATTGTACCACCGCACTCCAGCCTGGGCAACAGAGTGAGACCCTGACCCCCGATTTTATATATATATATATATATACATATATATATATATATATATATATAGAGAGAGAGAGAGAGAGAGAGAGAGAGAGAGAGAGAGCTGATCCCAGTCTCTGTCTCCAGCATCACTCACAAGGCCTGACCCCCAGGAGGTCGCTGTATGTTTCCCAATTAATTCAATTGCTGACCTAGGGTATCATTTTGCTGCTTCCACCACTTTCTCTCTCTGGCTGCCAAGAAACCCTGTTCCACAGCAGCCCTGTTCCAGAACTTCTGGGCATGACAGGTTGCTTCTGGTACCAGGAGAGATGTCTTTGTATTCCCATGAAATGAACCTCCCCCTCTCACCCAGGCCACAAAGAGCCCAGGACCACAGCTCCTCCTGGTGTGTGCTGAGCTGGTTAGAGGAGCTCAGGCATTACCCGCCGGACTGCTCCTCTCTCGGGATCCAGAACTTCCTATCCACAGTTCTCCCAATAAACCTGACTGTGTCAAGATGCCAGGACAGACTCCTCTGTCCTGACTCCATGGTCAAGGCCCTACAGGTGCATGTCCATACCTGGGGATCTTGGATCTTGCTCCAAAACGCTTCCTGAATATGCTGTCCAAAGTTTTTTTTTCTTCACAATTTAAATTAACTAGCACACTTTTAAAAGGAAAGATTCTTTTCTTCCCCTTGAGATTAAAAATAATATAGCAGTTGCAGTTCCCAAAATATCTCCTTTCCCGGGGGCCAAGTGTTTTAAATCCTTTTGTCAGGGCCAGTCCTTGGAGACAGAAGTCTGCCTCTGTCTTTCCCAGGTGACTTGTCAAAAGCGTCACCTCTCTTCACTGGACTCCTGCAGGGGGCCCCCACCCCCGCCCAGGTTCCACTCAGCAGCCAGGTGAGCCTTCTAGAATTCCCATCTTGCTCCTGCTTAAAATCCTACCACCAGCTATTGCTTTGTTAAACTCTGATCAGTTCATGTCGCTCTTTGAGCTATGTCCACCATGTTTCCTAAGCTTTGGTCCCCTCCCCTACCTTGGGGAGATGAATCTCCTCTCTCTCATTTGCTTTCTAACTAAACTATATTTTCCAATCTAAAAAAATCCCACAACCACTCCCATGGCTTCCTCCTTTGCCTCTAGTGTCCCAAGTGCTCTCTAGCCCTCTCCGCTCACCATACCTTTCTCCTACCCAAAATCCCCCTTCCATATCTGCGATCGCACACAGATCATAAGAAGCTGTACTGAGCTCACCAGTCCTTCCTAGAGATTCACAGTAGAAAGCTAAACTGAAAAAAATTTTTTTAGCACATTAGAGAAAAAGAGCCTATGACTGAAGCCCGTAACCCATCTTACTACTACCTGATTTTCTAACCTTAGCAAATCTGTTCCTTGCCGACCAGTCGATAATGGGGATTCTGTGACCGAGAATTTCCATTTCAGCTTTTGAGAAATGGTTTTAAGCCTTTTTCTTTCTTAGCCTACACTTTAAAGATTTTTTTTTCTCTTTCTTATCTAATAGTGCACTTACTTGAGAAATTCCAGAGGCTGCTCCAGAGGCTGACTTTGAAATCACAGAGTATGTTCCCCCCGCCCCACGACCCTCCCCTTCCCCAGGAGAATTCTCCACTGTTTAGAGGTCACTTGAAAACGATTAAACTCTACAACCGGCCACAGTCAGGATGACATCAGCCAGCTCTCCAGGTGGACACCACTCCAAGATGACCATCAGAGGAAGATCAGCTCCCTGTGCCACTTCCAGATGCTCCTCGTTCCACTCTTTCCCTCTAAAATCCTCTATCCTCGGCCTAAAATTTTGAAATGGTTCCTTTGAGGCACGAGCTTGACCATTTCTCCATCCGCCGGGCTTTTAGAATAAAGTCACCATCCTTCCACTAAATCTCGTCCTTGTTTATTTTGACCTGCAAGCGATGAGTAGCAGAATTTGTGATCAGCAACAATATGAGGAGCTAGGTTCTTTAATAAATTCCATATTCATCAGCGCATAAAATACTTAGAAGTGACAAGTGCAGTAATGGTCTTTATACAAGAGGGGACTCAAAAAAAACCCAGAATTTATTTATAAAAATTGTGTATTTATTCCTCCACGTATAAACTTCAGTCACTTTCAAAGTACTCTCTGTTTGATGCAATACACCTATCAAGATGCTTTTTCCACTGCTAAAAACAGTTTTTGGACTCGTCAGTTTTGATGCCTATTAATGCTTCTGCCATTTTTTTGTTTGTTTGTTTTGCATCTTCCACATCAGCAAAACATTTCAAACCAGGCAAAGTGGAGACCAAAGGGAGGCCCAAACTTCACCTGTACGAGGACCACTTATGCACCTAATCCTGAATTGTACCCCACATCTTCAAAATAAATAAATAAATAAATAAATAAAAAGTTTCCTTTTGAGGACTTTTTTCATCCAAGGGTAAAAAAGTTGCTCAGAGTGGGATCGGGTGAATAGGGAGGATAAGGCATGAGGGTCATGCTGTTTTTGGTCAAAAACGGCTGAACACTCAGAGCAGTGTGGGCAGGTGCGTGATGGAAGAACTAGTCACCTGTTTGCCACAACTTGGGAGGCTTCAGGAAATTGTGATGCAACCTTCTCAAAACTTCCAGATAAAAATTTTGATGAATTGTTTCATCCAGAGGAACTAATTCCAAGTATACTACAAGAGGCCCATCCTCCAAGAAATAATTCCAGTTTCAGGGGGGTGTCACCTTATAGATAAAAAGGAGGCGTCTAGAAACTTGAAGTGTTATTCATTCACTTATTCAACCAACTCATGCCTACAAGCCTACTATGTCCCAGGAGTAGGACTACATGGCACCCGCATGTCCTGGCTGCTAGGCCTCCCTCCACTGAGAGACTGAAGGAACTAATTCTTCTGAGAAGTGTAAGGCAGTGAAGCCACCAGATGTAGCTTTGATCTCTCTTCTGCTGTCAGTTTTGTCTCCTCTGATCCAACCTTCCCCTCGCCCCCTACACCAAAGTACTACAAAGAAACTTCAGGAACCCCGGATGTAGAACTGAAGACCTCCTCCACTTCCTAAGTCTCTTCCTAGAACATTCCTGCACCCATTTCCCTGATACCTAGACTTTCCCCGAGGACACTGTGTTCTGAATGTGTCTCTCGGGTAGAGGCAACTCAGTCTCCCTCAACCACAACACCAGGGCCACTCTGCCCTGGAAAACCAATTACTCCAGATTCTTGTGACAAGAGTCTCTGAGTCCGCTTTTCCTGTGAGACCCAAGCCCTCTGGCTCCTCCACTTCCCACTCTTCCCTGTGGCCAAATAATGGTAGACCTGACTTCTCCTGATTCCTCGAAGCCTTCCACCTGGGTCCCACTTCTCTCCTGACTGATTTCAACATCCCACAAGCAACCCATCCAACACCTTAGCCTCCCACTTTCTTGAATTCACCACCATCACCATCATCTTCACCATCACCATCACTTTCACCATCACCATGAACTTGACAATCACCATCATCTCCACCACCACCATCATCTCCACTGTCACCATCACCTCCACCATCACCATCATCTTCATTTTATCACCATAAACTTCACTACCATTACCCCCACCATCACTATCAGCTTCGCCATCACCATCAACTTCACTCTATCATCTCCACCACCACCATCATCTCCACCATCACCATCATCTCCACCACCAGCATCATCTCCATTCCATTTCAACCACTGACTCAGGTCAGGTTCCCCAGAAGTGTATCCTGAGATGAAGGTCTATTTGCAAGTGACTTTCCTAGGAGGTCACCTAAGAGACTGAGAGAAGTGAAAAAGGGCAAGAAGACAAGTAAGGGAGCAATCTCTGCCTGACCCCCAAGAGCTCTGGGGCATAAATTCTGTCTCAGAGTTTGATCCATTTTGAGGCAAGTGAGTGGGGCTTTCATACTCCTACAGAAACTCCTAGAAATATCCTGAAAAGAGGCTCTAGTAGAACAAGGAAAGTCCTCTGGAAAAGGGAGTAGGTACAAGCCAGAAAAGGAGGCACCACAGAAACTGGAGGATGGGTGCACAGGACAAAATGGACCTGGATAGCCCTGGTGCAACACTCAGTTTCCACTACAACTGTGTCCCATATGACAATGCCCTGAAACTCATCACCATGAGGATTTTTCCCACCTCAGAAATATTCAAAGTAGTTATCTATGACTACTATAATATTTGTGCCTTCCCAACATTTATACATTGAAACCTAACTCTCAATGTGATGGTGTTAGGAGGTGGGGCCTTTGGGGAATGATTTATCCATGAGGGCAGAGCTCTCATGTGTGGGATTCCTGCCTTAGAGATCCCTCAGCCCTTCCACTACATGAGGATACAGCGAGAAGATGGCTGTCTATAAACCAGGCAACAGACCCTCACCAGACACTGAATCTTCCTTGCTGTCTTGGACTTCCCAGCCTCCAGAACCATGGAAAATAAATTTCTCTTGTTTGAAAGCTTCCCACTCCATGGAATTTTAGAGCAGTTCAAAGGGACGAAGACACTGACTTGTGCATCCTGTCCTTCCACACATCACATCCTGCCTCTACTCTCTCCTCTCCATCAGACCCTCTCTGTGTTCTCTTTCTCTTTCCCACCCTGTTTAGATTCCACGTCCCACACCTCTCTTCAGCTCATGGACTCAACCTCTTCTCCTGTTGTCTTTTCCTGGAGCTACCAGAAATATGCCTCCATATTAATTCCTTCTCTCTGTTCAGAGTCCACATCCAGGATGTTGAACAGCATTAGTGAAACTGGACAGTCTCACAGATTGCTATCTCTAAACCCATACAGCCTTTTCTTAACTGGCCCATCATGCCCCACAGCAATCCTACCCTGTTTCCCTGCTCAGAAAGACAGCTGTCTTGATCAATGTCATTAAGTCATCAGTGTGTACCTCCCTGAAATTGTACACAGAAATCCTACTTGCAAGACAGATATTTACTTCACAAAAATATTTTCTGGATGGGTGTAGTGGCTCATGCCTGTAATCCTAGCACTTTGGGAGGTCAAGATGAATGGATTGCTTGAGGCCAGGAGTTGAAGACCAGGCTGGGCAACATAGCAAAATGTCATATCTACCAAAAAAATAAAAATATTTACTGAGTGTGGTAGAGAACACATGTAGTACCAGTTACTTGAGAGACTGAGACAGAAGGATCACGTGAGCCCAGGAGATCAATGCTGCAGTAGACGATGACCGCACCACTACACTTCAACCTGGGTGACACAGCAGGACTGTGTCTTAAGAAAAAAAAAAAGATTTTTCTGCAGAAAACACTTTAACAGCATGCTCTGTGTACATCTAAAATGAACTTTGAGTAGGGCACATTGGTTCATTCCTGCAATCTCAGCACTTTGGGAAGCTGAAATGGACTGATTGCTTGAGTCCAGGAGTTCAAGACCAACCTAAGAAACATAGTGAGACCTCGTCTCTACAAAAAATTGAAAATTCAGCTGGACGTGGTGGTGCAAGCCTGTAGTAAAAAAAAAAAAAATTTAATATAATAAAATAAAATAAACTTTGGGCTGGACACAGTGGATCATGCCTGTAATCCTAGCATTTTGAAAGGCCAAGGTGGGAGGGTTTCTTGAGGCAAGGAGTTCAAGAAATCTAGGTAACATAGCAAGACCTCATCCCTACAGAAAACTTTAAAAAATTAGCTGGAGCCGGGCTCGGTGGCTCAGCCTGCAATCCTGCGCCTTTGGGAGGCTGAGGTGAGTGGATTGCCTGAGCCCGCGGGTTCGAGACCCGCCTGGGCAGCGAGACCTCATCTCTACAATAAATCAAAAAATCAGCCGGGTGTGGTAGCGCATGCCTGTAATTCCAGCTACTTGGAAGGCTGAGGCGGAAGGATCGCCGGAGCCCAGCAGGTCGAGGCGCAGTGGCCGGGAGCGGCCACTGCACTCCAGTTTGGGCGACCGAGTGAGACTCCAACTCAAAAAAAAAAAAAAAAAATTAGCCGGGTGCAGTTACATGCACCTGAAGTCCCAGCTACTCAGGAGGTTGAAGTGGAAGAATTGCCTGAGCTCAGGACATCAAGGCTCAGAGAGCCAAGATCGTGTCACTGAACTCCAGCCCGGGAAACAAAGTGAGAACCCAATTCAAAAAAAAAAAACCTCTAGTTTCTATCTATAGTTTTTAATCCTTTTATGCAAATAAGGTGCACCCTCACAGTTACCCTCGTCCCTGGTCACTGAGATGGAGGCTCAATGCCCCAGCAGCCTTCACTTTGCCAGCAGCCTCACTATTGCTATGTGCCAACATAGCTGCTCGGCACTCCTAAAACCTCCCACACACACACATACACACACAAAACTTGAATGAAAAAGTGTAGATGGTTCTTCTTTCACCATGTCTTCTAAGTCACAAACATAAACAAGATCCATCAAAGGGAGAAAACAGTTTCCGCAGAACACCCTACAAAACAGCTTTTCATTTCAGCATCACCCTCTGAGCAATTTCCTCTAAAGCGGCTCCACTAATGCGCATCAGTGCTGCTGACATCAGCAACATTTCCGTGATTTACTGCAAATACAGCTCTCAGAGGCTGGGAGTGGGCTCAGGTGAGAGGAAAAGAAAAACCTCAAAAGAAGAAGAGCACCCACGTTATTCCTCAAGAGGTTACGGAATATGTGCAAATCCATTCCTCTGAAGGCCAGGAAGTGTTGTGAAATATTCAGGGCTCTGATGAGTGAAGTCTATAAGGGATCAACAGACTCACTGAGAAATTGGGGAAGTGGGTTCCCTTCAACGAAACAGCTCTGTGCATTCCCAGTAACATCAAGGTTTGGGGGACCAGATGGGCCTGCTGAAGGCATGAGTCAGCGCTGCCAGGGAAATCTTAGGGATGACCCAGCTTTCTGGGGAATTTTCCACACCAAAGAGCTGCTGAAGAGAGGCTGGACTTGCTAGCTAGACCCACATCTCACTCCATCCCTCCCACCCCCCCACCCCACTGACAAAAAACACCAGACTCCAAAATATTTAAAGTGGTTTATTCTGAGCCAAATGTGAGTGACCTAGGCTGTGATACCCATCCCAAGAGGTCCTGAGCATGTGTGCCCACTGGGGTTGAATTGCAGCTTGGTTATACGCATTTTAGGAGGACAGAAGTTACAAAAACTCATAAATCAATACATGTGAAAATTTACATTTATTTGGCCCAGAAAGATATCTCCAAGTTGGGGCTTTCAGGTCACAGGCAGATTAAAGATTTTCTGCCTGGCAACTAGTAGCAGGAGTCCAGCTCTTATCTAAGGAATTTTGAAAGCAGTAAAGGAAATGGGCAGCATGAGGAATGAGGAGGGAGCCAAGTCTTGTGATGTGTAGATGAAGTCTCAAAGATGGCAGACTTCAGAGACACTAGGTGGTGTCTTAAAAGGTGACTGGATTCCAGAAGTCCCCAAGAGAAAGTTTTCCAGGATCATAAAATATTCTGATTCCCTTCTTCATCTGTTGTGTGAAGTTATGTCAGAGTCAGGTTGGAAAGCAAGCCTCATTACATAGGGTTAAAAAACACTTGATGAGTCTTTATAGGGCGTGACTCCCCAGACCCCTTAGCTAGGAATTTGGACAAAGGGAGAGAGGAAGGGAGGAGAGAGGGGAGGGAGGGAGGGAGGGAGGGAAGTAGGGAAGAAGGGAGGGAGGGAGGGAGTCAGAGAAGGAGGGCGGGAGGGAAAGAGAGAGAGAAGGTCAGTGTTTAGTCTTCACCCACAACATCTTTTCTCACCAGCACTTTCTCCTACTAGAGGGTAAATTCCTCTAGAAGTCCTTGAAGGTAGAAGTCCATTTCTGAATCTCCCAGTCCCAATCCCAAAGCACAGCATATAATAAGAGCTCAATTAATGTTCACAAAATGAATTCAACAAATGCTGCCATGTCTATTGTGCTCTGGGCACCAGGGACACCAAGGTGATGGGCAGGACCACTTGCTGTCCAGGAATGGATGAATTGGGTGGTGGGGAACAGGGGGCAGTACCTTCACCTCCACCTCCATGGGATTCAGAAGAGGCCCAGTATTCCAGAAGGTATCCAAACTCTCAGGGTGCACACAGACCCTGGCACGGGTCACAGGAATGTCTGCCAAGCTTATGCTGACGCCTGCCAAGCTTATGCTGGTCTTCAAGCTGTTCTCCAAGCAGCATGACATAAAGCAAGAGTGTGTACAAGGTAACCTCAGCATCATTTTCAAGGATTAAATCCCTCTTCCCCACTATGAAATGGGTCCCTTCTGCTAGACCCTCAGAACCAAGTCTGTTACCCAGGCAAAACCTCTATGGGATGGGTTGTAAAGAAATTATATTACACAAAAAACTAATAGCATAATCATTTATCAGCAGCCCAACTCCCTCAACCAGAAGTTATAAGTAACTTGCCCAAGGCAAATGCCAGAGCCAGAATACAAGCCCAGTGTCCACCCAATGATAATGCCCTGTGTTCTATCCAGACATCCTGCCTCCTTCAAGTTCTGTTACAAGAGATTCTTTGAAAGAGCAGCTCAAGCCATGCTTTTTGTGTTATTTGCAAATTTTGCTTGAGTTTCTCAACTGAGTACTAACAGTCCTTCAATAATCCCAAATCTCTATCTTTGGCATTCTGGACAGTGTTTAGCTCAGTAGGAGCAGATAACAGATAGATACCACACCTCAAAGTCCAAGGCTTGGAAGACACCTTCTTCTCAGGAATATCTTAGAACAAATCAGCAAACTAAACCAGTTAGCGACTGGTATGAAGAAAACCATATCTATCCCAGAACCCTCCATTTCAGCACAGTTGCACACGCCTCAAACCAACTCCTTTTTTTCCCTAGGACTCACCACTGATTCCAGAAGAATCACCCCTAAACTAAAAGTCATAGAGATACAGAAAGGCACTACCTTGGAAACTGCAACATGCAATACCTTCTTATTCCTATGCACTTGAAACTTGGCATCAAGCTCTCCTACACTTAAGAGTCAACAGAGGCTAGGCACGGTGGCTCATGCCCGCAATCCCAGCATTTTGGGAGGCGGAGGTGAGAGAATTGCCTGAGTCCAGGGTTTGAGACCAGCCTGGGCAACTTGGCGAGACATTGTCTCTACAATAAATCAAAAAATTAGCCAGGTGTATTGGCACACGCATGAAGTTCCAGCTACTTGGAAGGCTGAGGCAGAAGGATCACCTGAACCCAACAGGTCGAGGCTGCGGTGGCCATGAGCATGCCACTGCACTCCAGCCTGACTCAAAAAAAAAAAAAAGAGTCAACAGAGGCTGGAATCCATGACCTTCTGATGGTGCCACAGCATTGCCTAACTCCAGAAGACACCACTCATAGATGCACAGTGCACAACCAGCACAGCCATACATGGCATCCCTACCTCTTATCTGCTTCAGCTCTATGTCAAGCTTGTGATCTCTACAATTCGAGCATGAGCTAGTAACGTCCTGTGCCAGATAATTCATATTTCTTTTTATCATTAGTAAACATTTGCTATATGCGTCTATCAAACTCCACTGTCTGCTTAAAAAAAAAATGATTATCACACTTTAAGATTATTTTTTACTCACTTTTCATCTAAAAAGCTTGGTATGAAAAAGGAAAACTGAGAACAAACATCACAATACGATCACTCTTTCTGAGATGATCACTCTTTATGTTCAAAATCAGTAAGGAAAACCTAAAAGAGAGAAGATCTGAATCAAATTGAACCTTTAAAAAATGGAATAAACTCTCTCTCCCTTTTCTATGACTTTTAGTTTTACGGATTTGTGCTTGCATGGACACTTTTAAGGTTATTTTCCACAGTAGATGGTAATACAGATCTTACCAATAGAAAATACTTCAGCTAGTGACTGAGAACTGGAGCCTGCAGTTAGAATAAAGATACTAATACTGTTTACAGACCAAATCTTTAAACTAAAAATATCCAAGAACGGTGTGGAATAGATCAGAAGTATTCAAACTTCTAGAACTCTTGCTCTAAAACAGGAATTCAAAAAGTTTGAATTTTAAATGGAAATTCAATTGAATTGAACAAAATTCAAACTTGAAGCAGAAATATAGACATAGATATAAAATTCCAATTGAAGGAAGAGTTTTTTGTTTTGTTTTGTTTTGTTTTCTGAGTTGGGGTCTCACTCTGTTGCCCAGGCTGGAATGCACAATCATAACTCACTTCAGCCTCAACCTCCTGGTTTCAGGCAATCCTCCCACCTCAGCCTCCTGGGTATGCTACCATACTCATTTAATTTTTTTTAAGAGATAAGATCTCGCTATGTTGCCTAGGCTGGTCTTGAACTCCTCCTGGGCTTAAAAGATCCTTCCATCTCAGCCTCCCAAAGTGCTGAGAGTACAGGCGTGAGCCACCACAACCAGCCTTGAAGAAGGGTATTTTTCTAAAAGTCTGAACACCTTTTGGTGTTCCACTCTGCTCTTGCACATTGCATATTATATATTACAAATATAATGTTTTAAGTATATATTTATATATTACACCTTGCATTATACTATGTATCATATATTAAGCATAATATAATTCACTTTAAGCATGCTACATGGTTGGAATTTAGAGTAGGACCCAGAGTCATATGACCTTTGCGTCCCTCTCAACCCTGGCACCAGGTCCCAAGACCTTTTGGGGACCCAGAAGATTCATGGAACAGAGTTGGAAACTTCAAGTCTGGAGAAAAAAAAAACACCAATGAGAAGATCCACAACTTGGATTTTAGTCCCAGCTTTGTACTAATGCCTTACTCTTTACCTATTGAGGTGCATGCCTACTGATTTTTTCTTATTTTTTGTAGAGATGAGGTCTCACTATGTTGCCTAGGCTGGTCTCAAACTTCTGGCAAACATAACAGTAACACTAAAATAACTCATGTATTGCGTACCTATTATACACCAGGCATTATTCCTATCACTGCTAGCATGACCATGAGACCAGGAGACCTGGGTACAAATGCTGGCCTGTGTCACTTAACCTCCCTATGACTTGCTCCCTCCCTGTAAAATGAATACAATAAAGTATCTGCCTCACTGGATCATGCAAAGAAAATAAATATTATTCATAGGGTATTAGTATATTGAATGACTACAGTAAGTACTTAATAATTGCTGGTTGTAATAATTATTAATTAGTAGATAAAGTCTACAAAATGAGAAATGTGCTCCTGAACATTAAATGCAATATTAACTAGATAAGGTTGCACTAAACTCATTGTGTTTCTTGTTTCAACAAGTTTTGTTTTAATTATCATTAGGGATTGTCAGCGGCCTCTGTCTCTTCAGAGACTAGTTAACTGAAAGCCAACTGTTTTTTTTTTTTTTTTGAGTCAGGGTCTTACTCTGTTACCCAGGCTGGAGTGCAGTGGAGTGATCACGGCTCACCACAGCCTCAGACTCCTGGGCAAACAATCCTTCCACCCCAGCCTCCTGAGTAACTGAGTATAGGTACATGCCATCAAGCCTGTAGATTTGTTATTTTTTGTTATGAGGTCTCACTATGTCACCTAGGCTGGTCTTGAACTCCTGGCCTCAAGCAATCTTCTCACTTTATTCTTCCAAAGTGCTGGGATTACAGGCATCAGCAATCATGCCCGGCTGCCTTCATCTTTTAAGGTGTCAATTTTTGTGGCATTTCAATCTGCCCCCACAGCAACTAGCACAGACTCTTGCACAGAGTCAAGATTCAAGCGGTGCTCAAGAAATGAACAAAAACTTAGTTCTAAGGAGCCAATCTTGGGATTTTAATACAATTTTTTTTTTTAGTTGGGGTTTCACTACATCGCCCAGACTAGAGTCCAGTGGCATGCTCATGGCCACCCCAACATCGACCTACTGGGCTCCAGGCAATCCTAATACAACTTTTGTGTTAAGAGCACTTGGGTTCTTTAATAAATAAAGGAGACACTGATTTCATAGCATGTCCAAAATTTAGAAGTGTATTGGACCCTTGAAGCCAAACAGCCTTTTAAGCGGGCTCCTGATTGAGCCTCCTGGCAGACTGTATCTTCCAAAGCTGGCCATGACAACGTGTCCCATTCTACACCCTCTCCTTAGCATGTGGCTTCAACATCCTCCTGTGAGAGCGAGGAATCTGTGCTCCCTCTCCTTGAGTACAGGCAGGCTTGAGATTGAAACAGAAGTAACAGTGTGTAACTTCCAGAGCGAAATCAAGAAAGGCTATGCCACTGCCACCAGGCTACCTTGGGATGCTCACTCTCGGAAGCCAGCTGCCCTACTGTGAGGAAGCCCAAACTAGTCATGTCTCCACATGGAAATATCCCATAGGCAGCCCATGGAAAGACCCCCACAGAGCGACCCCATGGAGTGATCTTGTGAAGTGACCCCATGGAGCGGCCCTGTGAAGTGACCCCATGGAGTAACCCTGTGGATAGACTCCACAGGGAAACCCCATGGAGAGACCCCATGGAGTGACACGTGGAGTTGATCCTACAGAGAGACCTTGTTGAGTGGCCCAATGGAAAGACCCCACAGAGTGACCTCATGGAGTGACCCTATGGAGTGACCCACAGAGGAACCCTTGAAGAGACTCCACAGAGTGATCCTATGAAGTGACTCCACAGTGACCCCATGGAATGACCCCACAGAGAAACCCCATGGAGAGACCCTATGGAGTCATCCCGTGGAATGACCCTGTAAAGTGAGCCCATGGAGTGATCCTTTGGAGTGACCCTGTGGAGTAACCCCATGGAGAGATTCCACAGAGTGACCCTGTGAGAAGACCCCATGGAGTAACTCAGTGAAGTGACTGTGGAGAGACCCCTATGGAGTGGCCCATGGAGTGACCCCAAGAGTGACCCCATGGAGTGACCCTGTGGAGTCACCCTAGTGGAGTGACCCCATGGAGTGGCCCTCTGGAATGACTCCACAGAGAAACCTCATGGAGAGACCCCACATAGTGACTTGTGGAGGTGATCCTACAGATCCTTGTTGAGTGACACAATGGAGAGACTCCACAGAGCTACCTCATGGAGTGACCCTATGGAGTGGCCCCCATGGAAGCCCACCCTTTGAGAGACCCCACAAAGTGACCCCATGAAGTGACCCCACAGAGAGACCCCATGGAGATACCCTATAGAGTGACCCCACAGAGAAACCCCATGGAGATACCCTATGGAGTGACTCCATGAAGTGACTCCATGGAGAGACCCCACGGAATGACCCTGTGAAGAGATTCCATGGAGTAACCCAATGGAGTGACTGTGGAAAGACCGCTGTGGAGTGACCCCACAGAGATATCCCACAGAGCAATTCCGTGGAGTGACACCATGGGGTGACACCATGGAGTGATCCCATGGAGTGATCTAATGGTGTGACCCAGTGAAGTGACCCCATGGAGCGACCCCGTGGAGTAACCCAATGGAGTAACCCCATGGAGAGACCCCACACAGTGACCTCATGGAAACACCCTGTGAAATGCATCTGAAATGACGCCTGTAGCTGTTCCAGCCAACAGCCATGCTGAGATCTCAGGCGACAGCCAACACCACCACCCGTCACACATCACATGAGCCAAGACACCCCCAGCTAACGCCAATCCCACTCTCACCCCCACCATCAACACTTGTATGTTTTCCCAAGTGAGGCCCCCAGACACGGCAGAACAGAGACAAGCCCTCGGCTCTGTGTCCAGTCTGAATTCCGGAAGCACAGAATTTATACAAGCAGAATAAAATGTTTGCTTTAAACACCACATGTTTTCACTCATAAGTGGGAGCTAAGGATCTACAAAGTCACAGAGAATGGTGTCAGGACATTGGAGACTTGGTGAGGGGTAGGAAAGGGATGAAAAATCACCTATCAGGCACAATGTGCGCAGGTGGGGTGGTGGGTACATTAAAGCCCAGCCCTCTTCCCACTATACTTTGCATCCATGTAACCAAAAACCACCTGTATTCTCTAAAGCTACTGAAATAAAAAACAAATAAATAAAATAAAACTCTTACTTTACATCAACAAGTTGAGGAGGTTTGCGATGCAGGAATAGAAGCGGGCTTGAATCTATATTGTAATAAAGAAATTGTTCATAAAACAGCATCATGGCAAAAACTCAGGAACACAAGCCAAGCACCCTACACATGAATGGATAAACAAGTTGAAACAAGACTCTAAAGCCACATCCTTGTTATAACACTCCTCCTTCTTCCATCAACAGAGGTGTACCCCATGGAGCAGATGTAGCAGCAACATCACTCATTTATTGTGTTTATTTCACCCCAGGTGCTATTCCAAGTACTTTTCACATGCACTAACTCTTCTAAATGTCAAAACAACTTTATGAGGTAGGTACTATTATTAACCCATTTTACAGATGAGCAGACAAAGCACAGAACACATCACCAGCAAGAGATGGGGCTGGGATTTGAACCCAGCAATCTGGCTCCAGAGTGCGTCATCAGACACACTATATGAGGGGTGCATCTCAAGCCTGTGCCCCATGAAAAGATAGATGGAAGTGGCTAGCATGATGCTTGGCACATGATCGACTCAGCAAATACTGTGTCCTTCCTTCCCAACATTGCACTACAATTTAGATTGCCAGTTTCAAAATGCACACGTCTAACATTTTGTCTTGACTCGTTGTCCACTGTCTGGTTGATGTCCAAGTAGTCGCTCACATTGAACATTAGTCGAGGCGAAACTTGTTCCCACTCTCTCCCGCACACGAAGCCCACATTGGCATCTCTTCCTGGGACTGAGGCATCTCAGTTCCTGGTGCTCACCCCAGGGCTCAGCCGCAAAGTCCGGACTTGTGTGTGGCTCCACCATACCCTGATGCCCAGGCCGTCCAGCCAACTCCCCCTTGCCGGATGTATCCGATTTCCACCACCTCAACCACTCCATCTAGCCACCACATTTCTGCACAGCAGCATCCTCACCAGCCCACCAACGTGGACACTCAGTCCCTCACAGCACGAAGGAAATGCTCCAGGGGGTTCCCGCCACCCTCCAAGGACCCTCCAGACTCCTGCCCCTGGTTGCCTCCATTCTGGTCACCACCTGCCTCTCCGGCTTCACTTCCCACTATCGGGTCCCCCACATCCGTCTTCCATACTGGTCTCTCATTGGTCCGAGTCAGCTCCAGTCACAGGACTGCACCTGTGAGCTCCCCTCCACCTGGGACAGCTTGCCCTGAGCCTGGCAGGGCAGCCCCTTCCCAGTGCTCAGGGCTCTGCTCAGGGCCATCCTCCTTTCTTGCCATTCCACCACCCCTCCATGGCCTCTCTAGCTGTGGCCTGGCTCGATTGTCCCTGCAGCAATGCAGCACTAGCCAACACCACACAGCATACTTGCGTGCTTGTTCTCTGTGTGTCCTCTCCCACTGGAATAGAAACCTTCTATCAGAGTGTATGATTTGGTTTGTTGTGTTCATCACTGTACCCAGCATCTAGATTAGTGCCTGCTACCTCAATAGATATCTGTCCAATAAAATTAATGATTTCTCTTATCGGAATATAAATCCCTGGCAGTCAAGGACTTTTTTTTTTTTTTAGACAAAGTCTCACTATGTTGGCCAGGCTTATCTTGAACTCCTGACCTCGCTCTCCCAAAGTGCTAGAATTACAGGCATGATCCACTGCACCCAGCCAGGGACTAATAATTATTCATTTTTCAATCCCAAATTCTGAGCCTGATGTCTATCCCATAGTAAGTAGTAAAGGAAAGAAAGAGAAAGAGACAGACAGAGAGAAGAAGAGGGACAGAGAGAGGGAGAGGGAGAGAAATAGGGAGAGGGAGAGAAACAGAAATAAGGAAGGAAAAATTAGGGTTGAGAGAGAAAGGAGGAAAAGACAGCCATGAGATCCCACTGAATTTTTCTGATTTGTAGATTTCATAGATGTAAACTTTTACAAATATCCAACAATTCAAATCACATCTATTATGCACTTAATCAATCATCATTATTGAAAAATACATTACTCAAAATCAAGGCTGTTCTTAAACGTCCAAGATGTATGAACACCCTAACTACATCTGCCATAACAGAAGAAGCATTTTTCTAGTAGCCAATCTGTGAACATGCCCAAAATGTAATGCCTCTTGAGGGCAATGGTGTAATCAAAGGGGTGGAGAGAGAGAAGCTATCCCAGGAGAAACCAGAAAAGTACAAATCCAAAACCTACCCTTCAAACAGCCCACCCCATCACGCATAGGACAATTATAGCTAGGAGGGGATGGGGCAGGGGTCACACTCCAGGCAGATCCTCTCTGTAACCTCCCCCTCCTCTCTTGGTCACCCTACTAAACACAGCTGGGTTAGTCTCATTATGACACCACTCCACCCAGGCACAGTAGCTCACGCCTGTCATCCCAGCACTTTGGAAGGCAAAGTGGGAGGATCATGTGAGTCCAGGAGTTTGAAACCAGCCTGGGCAACATAGTGAGACCTCATCGCTCCAAAAAATAAAACATCAGCCTGGAGTGGTGGCTTACATTTGTAGTTCCAGCTACTCAGGAGGCTGAGGTGGGAGGATCACCTGACTGCAGGAAGTCAAGGCTATGGTGAGCCATGATCATACCACTGCACTCCAGCCTGGGCAACAGAGTGAGACTCCAACTTAAAACATATATGATAAAATACCACCACTCCATCTACAAGCCAATCTTCAGTCCACCTCTGCCCTCCAAGGAAAAATCTCCATTTCCCTACAGGAAATCCCAACAAGATCAAGGGCAATATGGCCCTTAGGATTAAAAAGCTGCCTTTTCTCTCTGCCTCGCCTGAACATGCTTTGTTTTTCCTTTCACAGTCACCAGGTGGCTTCTCTATTACTCATGAAGGAGGAAGCTCCCCTGGCTCCTTGTCTTTGATCCCACAGACTCTTGGGTCAGGTTGATGCATGACCCCTGAGCGTGGAGGTAACTGATCTTGGGGAGGAGCCAGTCTGCTGCATTAATCATGCCCCAACACATTTGGTTAGATTCACTTGAAGACAAGGCAACATTTGTGCAATGGTCAGGGCCATGAACTTGCAGCCTTGGTCTTCGGCAGGGAGGGGAAGGGCGGAGCATCTACCTCCCATGGGAGCTCTGCCCATGGCCCTCAATAATGGCCGCTTGTGTGATCTGCTCTTCTTTTGTCTTTTTTTTTTTTTTTTTTTTTTTTTACTCAGGGTCTCACTCTGTTGCCCAGGCTGGAGTGCAGTGACTCAATCATAGCTCACTGCAGCCTCAACTTCCTGGGCTTAGGCAAACCTCCCACAACAGCCTCCTAAAAATCTGGAACTACAAAAGCATGCCAACACATCTGAATTATTTTTGTTATTTTTATTTTTTGTAGAGACATGGTCTTGCTATCCTGCCCAGGTTGGTCTCAAACCCCTGAGCTCAAGCAATCTTCCTGCCTCGGCCTCTCTAAGTGATGGGATGACAGGCGTGGGCCACTGCACCCAGCCACTGGTTAGTCTTTATTTACCATTAAGAAGAGAACCTGTATCACTGTTAAGAGGAGAGCCTGTATCACTAAGAAGTCAAAAACAAAAGCAAAAAACAGGTGGCTGCAGAGAAAAGGGACTACTTCTACACTGTTGGTGGGAATGTAAGCCTAGCTGAAACTTTATGGAAAGCAGCATGGCATTTTCTCAAAGAACTAAACATTGAGCTTCCATATGATCCAGCAATCCCACTTCTATAAATATACCAAGAGAAACAAAAATTGCTCTACCAAAAAGACACCTGCACACGTATGTTTATTGCTGCACTATTTACAATAGCAAAAGCATGGAACCAACTCAGATGCCCATGGAAAGTGGACCAGATAAAGAAATGTGGTCCATATACATGATAGAATACTGAACAAACATAAAGAAGAAAAAAATAATGTCCTTTGCAGAAACATGGGTACAGTTGGAGACCATCATTCTATATGAACTGTCACAGAAAGAGAAAACTGAATACCGCATGTGCTCACTCATAAGTGGGTCCTGATCATGGTTCACACAAGTACAAGGGTGGGAACAGCAGACACTGGACACTGCTAGAGGAGGGAGGGAGGGAGGAGGGGAGGGAGGGAGGGAGGAGGGATAAGGGCCACAACCACACCCTGATCACCACCAGGGGCAAGAGGGTTTGCTAGAAGCCTAAATGCCACCTGCACACAATTTACTTATGTAGTAAATCCTCACATGTACCCCACAATCCCTAAAGCAAAATAAAATAAAAATCTATAAAAAACAAAAATATGAAAATGCAGCACTGCAGATTAGCTTCAAGAGCAACCAGTTGTCATCAAGGAAGTTGGAAATTTACTAGTCTCACTTCAGCGGGAAACCACTGCTTGATTCAGGGATTGAACTGAAAAGTTAACACTGTGACCTGATAAGTGTTGCTGATAACGCACTTGTTCCATGCAGGCGTACATGTTTTTGTCAGATTTATGTTTCAGTTATTGCAGACATTAAACTAGATATCAAAACAAAATGAACTTGGCACAAGAAGGAGAAGGAAGAAGAAGGAGGAGGAGGAGGAGGAAGAGGAGGAAGGAAGGGGAGGAGAAGAAGGAGGAAGAGGAGGAGAAGGAAGAAGAAGAGGGGGAGAAGTATGAGAATGAGAAGAAAAAGGAAGAGGAGGAGGAAGAAGAAGAGGAGGAGGAGGAAGAAGAAGAGGAGGAGAGGAGGAAGAGAAAGAAGAAGAGGGGGAGGAGAATGAGAAGAAAAAGAAGAGGAAGAGGAAAAAGAAAAAGAGGAGGAGAAGAAGGAGGAACAACAATAACCATGGGGCTGGTAAGCACTACGGCAAACAAATGCAGGGGCAGCAAGGGAACTGCTTGGAGAGATCAGGAAGGCTAGCAGGGGGTTCTCAGTATTGGAGCCCACTCTGGGTGCTTGCTGAGCTGACACTTCATTCCCAGGGTGCGCTGCTCTAGGATGAGCAGGTGAGATGAGCTGGAATTCAAGGCTGCCTCATTAACCGAGGAATTCCTGGCACAGCCACGGGAATAGCGCCCCCTGGAGAGAGCAGTGAAGCAGCCCTGGGAAGTCAGGCCCCGGGCTCCCAGAGTTTAGTCAGCAGGTTGAGAAGTGAGGGCCACACAGGAGGGGCCTGGCTTCCCCAAATTTGACAGCACGAAGATGCCTGATGGTACATTCAGGGCAGAAGCTGAGAGGTTGGGGGGGTGGTCGTAGGAGGCCAGCCAGGGAGGACACCCTGCACGTCTGCAGCAGGTGAGTTGGGAGGTCTTCACAGGGGTCACCAAGAAGTCACACAAGGTGAACACCGCCTGTGAGACAGAGGCCATTTTGTGACTGGAAAGAACACAAAGGACACCTGCTAAGTCAAATACTCTGACCTGGCCGGGCTCGGTGGCTCAGCCTGTAATCCCAGCAATTTGGGAGGCCAAGGCGAGCGAATTGCCTGAGCCCGCGAGTTCAAGACCAGCCCAGACAACTTGGTGAGACCTTGTCTCTATAATAAAATAAAAAATAGCCGGGCGTGTAGTTCCAGCTACTAGGAAGGCTGAGGCAGAAGGATTGCCAGAGCCCAGCAGGGTGACACTGGGGTGGCCGTGAGACTGCGTGCCACTGCACTCCAGCCTGGGTGAAAGAGTAAGATTCCAACTCAAAAAAAAAAAAAATACTGTGGCCTTCTAAGTCACCACTCTGCCTGCCACCTGCCTCTGGAGGAGCCAGAAGCAGCAAAGCAAGCAGGATGGGAGTCTTCACAGGAGGCCAAAAAACAAACAAACAAACAAACAAAAAACAGTCATGGCCTCTTCCAGCCTCCCTTGTCCATTGTTGATCTGCGGTCTCCTCCGGCCATGGCCACCCTTCTCCTCCCCAAAGGATATAAATCTGGAAGGATGAGGAAGCCCCATGGTCACCGGCAGCCACCTTAGGACTGCCAGGGCAGGACTTGCCTAAGAACAGAGTGATGCAAAGAAACTGGATCCAGAGTGGAGAAGTACACCCCCCTCCCCAGGATGCACACTACCTGAGTCCTAGAGTGAGCTTCCCTTGAGCTGTTCAGTTATAAGAATCACCTTAGGTCTCAGAAACAATGTATCCACTGTGATGTATCAAATGCAATGGATACATTGGTGGATCCTTTGATTGTGTTTGTGTTTCAAGTAATCCATATGCAAAGACCTCCGGAGTTACACGGGCAAAGGTTCACAAGAGATTCTGATTGGTCGTCAAAGTACCAATACCAGCAGCAAAGTATTGCCTTTAAGACCAATTCTTGATTGGAAACATTGCGGGTTTTCTCTTTCCTTGTTAAAATTTAACATTCACCTTCAGAGATGTGGTCTCAACCTTCCTTCTCTCTCAAGTATTCTAAAAGTGTTGCTTTCTACCCTAGAAAATGTTGAAATACAGTCACCTATAACCTTTGTATAGGTTAGGAGTTTCTCACCGTGTGTTTCTTCATACAAAAACTGACCATTATATTTGTAAACTCATTCTAGAAAAAGTGCTTCATACCTCATTGCTGAATATCACTATGGTCACCCTCATAGTACTCACCTTGGGAAATTACACACCAATACCAGAGCCTAGTTCACTCATCAAAGCAATTTTGGAACTCTTTTTTTCTGGAATGGCCATCAGAGCAGTCATCGTATTACCCTTGATATCATGAATGTCATCGAAATGTCTTTTTTTTTCAATATTTCCTTTATCTTTAGGTAAAGAAAAAAGTTTATGGCGGCCAGATCAGTTGAGCAGGTTATTTGTTTACTGGCTGAAAACTCCCTTACAGACAGTGTTATATAAGCTGGTACATTGTCGTGATGCAAGAGCTCCTTTGGGACCAATTTTGCACACACCTTTCTCATGCCAAGATATTCAGTTAAGATTTTCCTTACAGTTTCTCTACCAATGTTTATTTGGTCGGTTATACTTCTCACAGTCAGCCGACTATTTTGACACATATTTCAATGAATTTTTAAAATGTTTTCATCAGTCCTTCTTGTTACTGGTCACCCTGACCTCTCTTCATCAGTGATGCTTTCTCTCCCCTCAGGAAAAAAAATGTTTAATCCACGTGTACACTCCAATTTTCTTCATGGCATTACCCCCATAAACTTGAACTAACTAACATGTCCCTGATTTTGCTTCCACTCTTGCCAAGTTTAACAAGAAATGTAATGTTTGTTCATCACTCTAATTCAAGCTCCAACATTCTCACAACAGCACACAAAAATATGCAACAATGATAATGAACACCACTCAGCAAGACACCGCCATACTTCAACATGATACAGTGTGAGACACTGATATACCAAGGTATGAAACCTTACCGAGTTGTTTGTACAATGCTGCCAATGTAAGTGCACAGAGGAAAGTTTGAAAACTTTCAGTTTGAAAGTTTGCAGACCTTGTATTCTCATTTAAAATATTCTAATTCTCATATATTTCTTATGCGTGTTTTCTTATCTACTTGTTCTTACATTGGAAACTGTAAAAGACAGAAAACTAGACTTTGTAAGCCTCTTTGTAAGACACCTTGAGCAAAACAAGTAGTTAGGTGCTTAATAAATGCTTACTGATGACAAATTCAGCAATGACAAGAGTGATAGCAGTCTTGTTGCATACATCACTATAAAGGCAATTGTTCTGACCATTCAGTGGAGATAATTCCTCTAAATTCATAAAAATCTACTTTATTCTGTCACCCTCACGGGGAGAAATTAGAAACAGGCTTAGGTGAACAACTTAGAATTCTTCCTTGTTGCCAGATTTGAATGGCCACCTTTGCTTGGCATTTGAAAACTTGGGTTCCTTCCTGTAACTTGCAAAATTATCCTTGGCTCTTGAATAGCACTAAGTCAATAACATAGTGATTTTAAATAACAAGTCAAAACATTGTCAATTTCTTTGAGATCTACATGGGATCAATCAAACTCTAAAGGAACCCCCTTGACAGGCAAACATCTCCACAAACATGAGAAACATAATTAAAATTTCTCATCAGCTCCCAACCACAGAGCCCATCCCTCAGCAAGCCCCTCTTGGGATCATGGGCTTTATTAAAACTCTCACTGTGCTCTGGAATCTTAACTACAACAGCACGTCCTCTCTTCAGGAGTCTGAAGAGCATTGAACCTCAGTCCTTCAACCTCCCCCAGGCTACCAGCTACTTTCCTGGATCAGCTGGGCATCACACCCTCCCAATCTGGGGCAGTGCATGCACCTGGGATACCCCACACAGGAAGTTACTCGAGACAGCAGAAGACTCTTTTTGTTGTTTTTTTTTTTTTTGAGTCAGAGTCTCACTCTGTCGCCCAGACTGGAGTGCAGTGGCCGCTCCCAGCCACCGCAGCCTCCACCTGCTGGGCTCTGGCGATCCTTCCTCCTCAACCTTCCAAGTAGCTGGAATTACAGGTGCGCGCTACCACGCCCGGCTGATTTTTGATTTATTGTAGAGATGAGGTCTCGCCAAGTTGCCCAGGCGGGTCTCGAACCTGCGGGCTCAGGCAATCCACTCACCCCAGCCTCCCAAAGGCACGGGATTACAGGCTGAGCCACCGAGCCCAGCAGAAGACTCTTTTTTAATGCTTTTTTAAGATGTGAGGTACAATTCAGGGTTAGGTGTACAAACGTTGATCATGCAGGTACCCTTGTTGATGAGGTGTACCTCTCCCTCCCCAGCAGTTTCCCTCAATTGCCAGTCTCACCCCCAGCCCCCAGCAGTTTCCCACTACTGCCAATTCCTTTCTTACAGTGTTATGATAATTGTTCAAGGCCCACTTATGAGTGAGAACATATGGTACTCTGCTCTTTGTTTCTGTGATAAATCACTGAGTATGATGGATTCTGAATCCATCCAAGTTGCTGTGAAGTCCATATGTTTGTTCTTCTTTATGGCTGCATAATATTCCATGTGTATATGTACCACATTTTTTTTAATCCAGTTCAGATTTGATGGGGACCTCAGAAGACTCTTGCTCAGGATCCCAAGTTTTAGGTTCTGAGGCTACATTATTTAAATCTTCATACTCTGATTCTGCTTGGCTCCTGAGACCTCCCATGACCGAACACAAGGTCTAGGCATGTTCTGAGATGCAGGGACACCACACAGCACTTGGAAGTGGAATAGGCTTTGGCACCCCATAGACCAAAGGCTGAATCCTGGTTCTGCCACTTCCTGACTGTGTGGCATCAGACTGTTACTTGCCCTCTCTGAGTCCCAGTTTCACACATAGAACAAGAAGAATACTGATTCACAATGAACACCTATCTTACAGGATTGTAGTCACTAAAAGGTAGTGTTTCTGCCACAATAGCAAAATCATGGAACCAACCTAGGTACCCATCAACAGTGGACTGGATAACAAAATATGTTCACAACTGGCCTGGAGATTACGCCAGACCTTGTCTCTACAAAAATATAAAAATAAGCTGGGTATGGTGGTGCACACCTGTAGTCCAGCTACCTGAGAGGCAGAGGTAGGAGGACTGCTTGAGCCCAGGAGGTTGAGGCTGTGATGAGCCATGATCATGCCACTGAACTGAACTCCAGCCTGGGTGACAGAGCAAGACCCCAACTCAAAATATATATATATATATATATATATATATATATATATATGTATATGTATACATATATATATAATATTGGAATACTACACAGCCATAAAAAAGAACAAAATCATGTTCTCTGAAGCAACATGTGTGCAGTCAGAGCCCATCATCCTGAGTGAGTTATCACAGAAACAGAAAGCTGAATCCCACATGTCCTCCCTGACAAGTGGACATTGAACACTGAATACACACAGGCACACTTAGGACTCCTAAAGGGGAGAGGGAGGGAAGGAGGGAGGTAAGGGCTAAAAAACTACCCACTGGGTACTGTGTCCACCACCTGGGAGACCAGCTCCATAGAAACCCAAACCTGCACATGTACCCCTTGAATGTGAATTTGTTTTAAAATGCCAGGCGCAGTGGCTCATACCTGTAATCCTAGCACTTAGGGAAGCCGAGGTGAGAGAATTTCCTGAGCCCAGGAGTTCAAGACCAACCTGATCAACCTGGCAAGATCTTGTCTCTACAATAAATCAAAACTTAACCGAACATGATGGCGCAAGCCTGTGGTTCCGGCTACTTGGAAGGCTGAGATGGAAGGATCACCTGAGCCCAGTAGGTCAAGGCTGCAGTAGCCATGAGCATGCCATGGGTGCACCCTCATGAGTGACAGAGTGAGACTCTGGCTCAAAAAAAAAAATTTTTTTTCTGGTTAAATTAAATTTTTTTAAATATCATCAGTGCCGAGGGCTGGAAACCAACTGACCACCAGCACAGTGGAGTCAATCATTTTTCCCAATAGTTGCAAGCATGAGGCATGGAACAATGAGGACATTGATCGTGTGCAGGCCATGCTTGCTGCTTCAGGATCTGGTTGGGTGAGGAGGGGGCATTCCACAGAAGCTTCTTCACTGTGAAAGAACAGAGGCAGTCATGCTGAACTTAATTCCTTTTTTTTTTTTTTCCTATTTTTTGCCTAAGTATATTCAGGGATAAATAGCATATGATTTAGGTTTGGACTTTCATGTGTGAGAGATTCAGGGGTTGCACTGAAAAGGGAGGCTCAGGGGTTGCACTGAAAAGGGATAGTATTGCTCTTGACTTGTCCATGGGTCACGTGTCCTGGGAAACTGGTCCATGGTATTCTGTGGAAAATCATTTAAGTGCCTCGCTTTTATGCACAAAGTAGGTATTTCCTCTTCAATTTCCCTATATTTAGGGACATTGACATGACAGGACTCCTCTACTTCAATCCCTTGTTTTCCATGTAAAAAGGGCCTTGCAGCAGGTGTCTGTGATGCCATCCCGCCTAGACACAGAAAGGACTCTAGTGTGAAGGCATTTAAGACAAAGCAGACGAGGGCGTAACATGAGCAGGTCTGGGATTTGACAATCCCACTGCAGAGGAAGAGCAGGGTGGCCACTGGAAATGTCCCCGGAGAGCCTGCTAAATGTGTATGACCCTCCCGAATCCACTTAGGTTCATCCACAGCTCACTCACCAGCAGTTCTCGGTCTTTTATCTGTTTTACACCATGCCTATCTGTGGATCCTGGGATGAAGTGCACCAGTGTTAATTGCAAAGAATAGGGCAAAGCCACCCTCAGGGGCTGCTCTGCATGAGGAGCAGAGGCTGAATTCTTCTAATGGACACTTTTTTGGGGAGAGCGATTTACTGGTCTTCATCCTGTAGTCACCACGCAGGGATGAGGTGAGTTCCAGGAAGCGGCTGCACGTCCACAGCCAATTTAGTGGCACACATGAAGGGAGAAGGGGCTGTTAGAAAGAGCTGTGTTCTCAGGCTGTCAAAAATGCCAGCACTGTCCCCTGGCTAATGAGAACCCAAAGTGTGCCCTAAGGATGACACCAAGTGTTTCTGAATAAGCACCTAACCCTTCACGGCCCTGGATACGGCGCACTTAAAAATAGTGTCTACTTTGGAATTGACTGCTAAGTAGACATCAAACTTCTGAAATCTATTACTGGATCTAGGTCTGCAGCCTAGTGGCAACAAACTGAAGTTTCTTTATTCTTTTAAATGAGTTTTACATGGACATTTTGGCAAAATGATGAGTACATAACTTTTTTTACATAATTTTTTCTATTGTATCACTTTTCTTTGTAAATGCTAGAATCTCATCAAAATGTGGCTGATGGGAAATTCATCAATTCATGCATATACGTGTCCATTTAACAAACATTTATTTATTGTCCACCAGGCTCTGTATAGGACTCTGAGAAATAAGAATAAGAGCTATATTTTGGGCTGGGCTTGGTGGCTCAGCCTGTAATCCCATGCTTTGGGAGGCTAAGTGAGTGGATTGCCTGAGCCCATGGGTTCGAGATCCGCCTGGGCAACTTGGCAAGACCTCATCTCTACAATAAATAAAAAAATTAGCCAGGCATGGTAGCGCATGCCTATAGTTCCAGCTACTTGGAAGGTTGAGCGGAAGGATCGCCGGAGTACAGCGGTAGAGGCTGCGGTGGCTGGGAGCGTGCCACCACACTCCAGGTTGGGCGACAGAGTGAGACTTCAACTCAAAAAAAAGAAAAAAAAAGAGTTATATTCTGTACTTTTTGTGCTTCTCCAAGAGAAATGTTCTATTGTACTACATTAATTCTTAGATACATTTTAAAATTATTAAACACTTTTGAAATCAGAATGTGCCTTACTGCCAATATGTCATCATTTAATGGGTGATTTAACTTTTTTTAAGGTACATGACATTATTATGCTTTTTGTAACTAATGGTGTATTCGATTTGATAGGATATATTCTATATTGGTACCATGCTTTGACCACTACAACAGTGCTATTGGGAGTTCTGTACTAATGTTAAGCCTCTTGTGCAGGCGCTGAGGTTGGTTCAGGGACATCAGGACTCAGAGGCCCAGATGTCCAGGTCTAGAAGAGAAGACTCCGAGGGTTGGAGAGCCAGTGAGCTCCAGCTGCATAGACGTAACAGTAGGATGGAGGGAAACCCCCAATGCCTCCTGCACCTTCTCTCCCTTTTTGGCCTGCTTTATGAATTCACTGCTGGACGACTCTGCCAGACACCAGGACAGTGCAGGAGGGTGGCACTTCCAGGCTGCAGCGTGGAAGGAACTCACACCAGGAGAGATGAGGTCAGCGTGTGCACTGGTGGATGGTGAGGCGGTGGCAACATGCGTTTACCAAGGGCCCTACCATTGCTCCATTTTAGAAGCATGATTTTTTTTTTTTTTTTGAGTTGGAGTCTCACTTTGTCGCCCAGACTGGAGTGCAGTGGCCGCTCCCGGCCACCGCAGCCTCGACCTGCTGGGCTCCGGCGATCCTTCCGCCTCAGCCTTCCGAGTAGCAGGAATTACAGGCGCATGCTACCACGCCCGGCTGATTTTTGATTTATTGTAGAGATGAGGTCTCGCTGCCCAGGCGGGTCTTGAACCCGCGGGCTCAGGCAATCCACTCACCTCAGCCTCCCAAAGCGCGGGATTACAGGCTGAGCCACCGAGCCCGGCTAGAAGCATGATTTTTACTTTATTTTATTTTATTAGATTCAAGGGGTACATGTGCAGGTTTGTTACTTGTGTATATTGCATGATGGTGAGATTTGGGCTTCTACTGAGCCCATCTCCCAGGTGGTAGACCTGGGACTCAGTTGGGTAGCTTTTCAGCCCTTGCCCTCCTCCTCCTCCCCTCTCTCCCCTTTAGGGGTCCCCAGTGTCTGTCGGTTCCAACCTGTGTCCATGTGTATTCAGTGCTCAGTATCTACTTTTTAGGGAAAACGTGGTATTTAGATTTTTGTTTCTGTGATAACTCTCAGGATGATGGTCTCTGGCCACACCCATGTGGCTGCAAAGAACATGATTTTGTTCTTTTTTATGGCTGTGTAGTATTCCACAGTGTATATGTGTCATAATGTCTTTTCATTTCTTTTTTTTGTTTGTTTTTTTTTGAGTTGGGGTCTCACTCTGTTCCCCAGGCTGGAGTACAATGGCACAATCATGGCTCACGACAGTCTCAACCTCCTAGGCTCAAGGAATCCTCCCACCTCTGCCTCCCAAAGCGCCAGGATAGCAGGGAAGGAGTCAATAAGAAACAAGAGTGGTTAGGAAAATTAAAGGAAAACCCAGAGGACAATAATGTCACAATACGAGACGGAAGTGAAGTGCTTCAAGAACAGGGTGGTCAGCTGTCAAAACTCTTGTGAGGGCCTGGCACAATGGCTCATCCTTTTGATCCCAGCACTTTGGGAGGCCAAAGTGGAAGGATTACTTGAGCCCAGGAGTTCAAGACCAGCCTGGGCAACGTAGCAAGACTCCATCTCATAAAAAAAAAAAAAAAAGTTAGCCAATCATGGTGGTGTGTGCCTGTAGTCCCAGCTACTCAGAAGGCTGAAGAGAGGGGATTGCTTCAGTCCAGGAAGTGAAGACTGCAATGATCCAGGATTGTGTCGCCGCACTCCAGCCTGGGCAACAGAGTGAGACCCTGACTCAAAAAAATCAAAAGGCTTTGAGATGTCAAGAAGGCTGTCATGGAGGCTACTTTCACTTTCGCATCCCGCTTTCTTTCTAACAGACCCAATTTGGGTTAAATGGCGACATTTCACAGAAGGTGGGCCCCACTCACAGACTCGGGATGAATTTTAAGTAGTCCAGGCCAATGAGGATAACACCGTCCCCTCTGCCACAGTGAGTTTAGGGGGTGAAAAGAAGAAGCATGTGTGGGGCTTCCGGGGTGGGGAGAACCTTCCTCCAACATAAAAAAAATTTTTTAATGTTTTTAAAATATATATATTTTTAAAAAAAGGTCACTTCACGTCCTTCTGGGAGGCGGGGCAGGAAGTCAAATACACCCAGGTCCTTGAAGGCAGTTACGAAACAGCTCAGCCAAGCCTGGAACACCCTGGTTCAGTGAGAACATAACTCTTAAGAGTCAGCGTCCACTCGTGTGAGTCACTCTGAGCAGAACGTTCTGCATCCTACAGCTGAAGGCATCCTAAATTGACACAAGATAAAAGAGCAGGAAAGCGACATGATGTCCCTAGGTGACCTCTGTGAGAGCAGCCCCTGTAACATGAGGTAGCTTAGAGGGAACGTGAGGGCGGGAAGTGGGGATGGTGACTTCAGACCACTTTTCCCAGCAATTCTGTTGTGAAGGGCTTCAAGGAATCAGGTGTTGGCGGGAGGGGGAGAAAGGGAGAGGAGAAGCCCATTATTACACAAGCAGGAATATTAAAGTTGAAAGGGAGAGATGAATTACTCGGGAGAAGAGAGGATGCCCCAGAGAGCAAAGGGATCCCCACCATAAAAGTACAGTAGGCTGTAGGTAGGAGAAGACACACTTCATCCAGACAGAAATCCAGGTGGGACTGGTGTGTACACCCACAGAACCAGGCAGACTTCATCGGGAGAAATGAGGTTTTTTCTGATCAATTGCTTCCGTCTTTTTTTTTCAATGACGTTGGAGGTCCTCGTAAGGTAAAATGTTTCTTGAAGACTAAACTCTGACCTTTCTTTTTTCTTATTCATATTTCTAACTAAGAGGCTTTGGGACTCATCACATAGGGTTTTATTACCTTATTACCTCATATTTTTTTATTCAGTTTGTTTTCCAACCTGACTCTAGTATAACATCAGCCAATAGTTAAAGAAAATCAAAGTATTTTATGGCTGGGTGATGTGGCTCACACCTGTAATCCCAACACTTTGGGAGGCTGATGTGGGAGGATTGCCTGAGCCCAGGAGTTCAAGACCAGCCCAGGCAACATGGCAAGTCCTTATTTCTATGATAATTTTTTTTTTTTTTAATTAGCCGGGTGTGGTGGTGTATAGCTGTAGTCCCAGCTACTAGGGAGGCTGAAGTGGAAAGATCACCTGAGCCCAGAAAGTTGAGCTGCAGTAGCTATGATTGTGCCACTGCACTCTAGCATGGATGACAGAGTTAGACTCTGACTCAAAAAACAAAAAGTATGTTATGGCCCTGCAAAGCCATCTCTTGGGGACTCCCAGACTCCAGGCATTTTGTCCTCTAATGATTTCCAAAATATCTTAGATAAGAGCTACAAATTGCTATTCAAGAAGTCCTTGCCTCCACCTAAAACCTGCAAGTCCCCACATGGAAATGTCCCTCCTTCCCGGGTTGAACCAGTAAAAATCTCACATGTATTGATGTATGACTTCTCATAACTTCTGCTTCCTTACAGTGTACGTAACCAAACTGCAATGCAACCCCTGGACACATGCTCTCAAGGCTGTGTCCCAGCCTGGTCACTCACAGTCAGCTCAGAATACACCTCTTCAGGCATTTTTTGGCTGAGCTTGGCATTTTTTCATCAACATTCTCAAGACCCACCTGAAATACTCCCTCCGGGTAAAGTCCTTCCTGACTCGTCCTCTCAATCTCCCCCTTCACACTCCAGAACTCTCTCTCTCTTCTAGAGTAGGTATTCCCTGTCTTCTGTCATTGTCAGAGTTGCTCATGTCACCAGAAGGGACACTTCTTAAGAGCAGGGGACCACTCATTCACATCTCAGGATCGACCACAGAGCCTGGCACACACAGCTTAATAGTCCACTGGGCCGGGCGCAGTGGCTCACGTCTCTAATCCCAGGTCTCGGGAGGCCGAGGAAGGAGGCTTGTTTGAGACCAGCCTAGACAACATAACAAGATCTCGTATCTACAGTTAAAAAAAATTTTTTTTAATTATCCAGACATGGTGGCACATGCCTGTAGTCCCAGCTACTCAGGAGGCTGAGACAGGAGGATCGCATGAGCCCAGGAGGTCGAGACTGCAGTGAGCCATGATCATGCCACCGCACTCCAGCCTGGGTGACAGAGTGATCCTCTTGCCTCGGCCGCCCAAAGTGCTGGAATTACAGGCATGAGCCATTGCACTTGGCCCAGATGTCTTCATTTGAGTTTCCCCAGAAGTTGATCCTGCAATTAGGATTTGAGCACAAGCAGTTTGGGAGGTAAAGAAAGTCCCATTGGGGAACTGGAGGAGAGAGAAAGTGATGGGAAGGCAGCCAGGAAAAACAATCGAAGTGCAGTATTGAGCCAGCTCCCGCAGGGGCCCACAGAATTGTTCCTACTGGGGAAACAAAGGACTTGTGCAAAGTATATTCCCGAGTTATCCCACCCAGGGATGAGGGAATTGGGGTGCTCGTGCACCACCCCCATCAGTCACTGGCAGAGACCTGCTCTTGGGACACAGTAATTCCCCCGTAATTCCTGCTTTCCTTGGGAGCAATCAAGTGGCCTTTGAGCAGGAAAAAGGCAAAAAATGCAAGCGTTTGGTTTGCAGTCGCAAGTCAGCCAGCATGAGCTGAAGTGGGAAGAGGAAGGGGACGAGGACAGGCTCTGGCAAGCCTGCTGCAGCACCCAGAGCTGCTGGGAGCGCATCATCACATGGACTGAGACCAGGAGTGGGGCCCCAGCCAGGAGAGATCAACAGTAGACGAAATTCCTGCACAACCCACACCCCCACTGCCCAAGGGCCCAAGTGCTGCTGTGCTTCCAGTGAATCAGCTATTAGACTTCAAGGGCCAACTCCCTTGATTTTTAAGTCAACACAAGAGTCCACAGTGTTTCTAAAGAAGCCTGGAAAAGTCCATAGAGTTATTTTCCTCTTTCTTTCTTTTTTTTTTTTATTCACAGTCTCACTCTGTTGCCCAGGCTGGTTGGAGTGTAGTGGCATGATCACAGCTCACCACAACCTCAAACTCCTAGGCTCAAGTGATCCTCCTGCCTCTGGCCCCCAAGGTGCTGAGATGACAGGCATGAACCACTGTGCCTGGTGTATTTTCTCCTTCTTTAGGAGAAGAGAGATGGAAGACTCATTTGCAGTGTTAGTGATCAAATGGGGCCTTTTCCCTAGACCAGCATGTGAGGGAGCAGAACAGGACAGAAGCAGTTTGGGGGCCAGAGAAGACTAGTCCTTCATAGGACATGCTGTCTTACCATCACAGACTAGTCAGTTCCCTGATCAGTGAAGACACGCATCCTGCCCAAGAGCCTGCTGGCACCAGTCCTTTCTCTTCCATGACCACCTGTGCCCACCATCACCATTCCTGTCACAGCAACCAAGTAAGGGACACTCTATATCATGTCTCAAGAAAGCTCCTGGGCTGGGGAGCAATAAGAGAGCCAACTTATACTCTGTACTGTTCTGTTTTGTTTTTTTCAGAGTTGGGGTCTTGCTCCATCACCCAGGATGGAATGCAGTGGCGCGACCATAGCTCACAGCAGCCTCCTGGGCTCAAGCGATCCTCCCGCCTCAGTCTCCCAAAGTGCTGGAATGACAGACATGAGCCACCGTGCCTGGTCCTTTGTGTTGCATTACAATCTACTACTAAAGACTAGACAAAAAAGATGACATTTCCTTCATCATATTGGGTGACTAGATTGCTGGACTTCTAACCCAGAAAGTATCTTTCTCCCTTCATTTTCATTTTTATACCTTTTCCAGTGCATGTCATAACCATTGAGAAATGGGCAAAAGAACTGGATGGGCAAACGCACGTCTCAGAAGCCACCATGTGAGTCCACAGTCATAAAACCATGTCCTCCAAGGAGTGGATGAAGAATATCAATGTTCTGTGGGCAGGAGCTCTAGAAAACAGAGTGATGAGGAGGGGCCAGGCCAGAGGTCCAGGATACTCACACCCAGTGGGAGACACTCATCCACATAGAGACTGTGCTCATCGGGATGCAGAGGCCCAGTCAGAGACCATGAGTGGATGACAAGGACCAGAGTTTTTCCTCAGAGCCAAGACAGACCTGGGCATGGATCCCAGCTCAAGTGCTTTCACGTCGAGTGGCCATGAGCACGTGACATCCACACTCTCAGCCTCAGATTGCTCATTTTCAAGATGGTACTGACACTACTGTCTGAGGTGATTGTCCATTTCTTCTTTCAAAATAGATATGGATGCTACATCATGAGTGAGCCTCGCCACCGTTATGCTGAGTGAAAGAAGCCAACCACAAAAAGTCACGTGTCTCATGATTCCATTTATATGGAATGCCCAGAATATGCAAATCCATAGAGACAGAAAGTAGACGCATGGTTGCCAGGAGCAGGAGAGACTGAGGGAAGACAGGGAGTGACTGATCGCAGTAGTGGAGCTTCTTTTTGGAGTCATTTTCTACAATTAGTGATGATGGCTGCACAACTCTGTCAAAATACTAAAAGTCATCCATTCTTAAGAGGTACATTTGATGGCATGTAAATTGTATCTTAATAAAGCTGGGGATTTTTTGTAAATAATTATGGAATCCTCACTACGTTCAGGTTCTTTGGAATCAATGAGCGTCTAGGTCAGTTGGCTAAACATTAGGATGTTAACTGGGAGAACAAGTGAAGGGACTCAGGTTGCTGCAGAGAATAAATTATATCTCAAATGTTAAGTGCCAAGTGCTGTGCCTGAGGCACTGAAGACCCCCAGTGCATAGGTGTCAGCACCAACTTTATCATCATCGTGTATAGGGCCTCCTGTGTGCCAGGCACTGTGCTTTACTCTCTCTCTCTCTCTCTCTCTCTCTCTCTCTCTCTCTCTCTCTCTCTCTCTCTCTCTCTTTGTTTTTTTTTTATGGAGACAGTGTCTTGCTCTGTTGCCCAGACTGGAGTGCAGTGGTGTGATCACGGCTCACTGCAACCACCATCTCTTGGACCCAAGCAACCCTCCTGCTTCAGCCTCCCAAGTAGCTGGGACCACAGATGTGAACCACTATGGCTGGCGAATTTTTTTTGCTTTTTTATAGAATGAAGTCTCATTATGTTGCTCAAGCTGGTCTTAAACTCCTAGCCTAAAGCAATCCTCCTACCCTGGTCTCCCAAAGTGCTGGGATTACAAGCATGAGCCACCGCATGCAGCCTGTGCTCTGTTCTTCATGCACACGGTCTGATTGAAATTTCACATCCCCTAGGGCATGAGTATTGTGATCATGGCTGATTCTCAGGTAGGGGAACTTAGACACCTAAGATCAGCAGCTTTGGGGTGGCACACCTGAGCTTTGCATACCTTCCCGTCTCATGTCTCATCGCCAGAAACACCCAGAGCAATGTGGCCATTGACTCCTTCATCTGCACTCCCAGCCAAGATTCCCAGACGGTTAGGACTGGTTTAAAACAGAGCAGAGCTTTCCAGTAGCTGCTGGCATAATGGCTTCTAAACGTCTCTCCCCTCCACTAAGCTGAGAGTCCTAGTAGTCAAAGTGTGGCCTGACCTGTCTCGAACTTCAGGTAAGACCCTCACTATTCCTGGACTCTTGGTGGACACCTGGCCAATCCAACCACCTGCTGCTTCCTTAAATCCTGTGACCCAGACTGGCATCCTTGTTACTCGTTGATCTCAGTCCTTCCCGGCAGGCAAGAGCAGTCAGGAGATTTTTCAGGCATACAACAAACAGAAGTCCTAATTTTCCCCTATTCCCAAGACATGGAAATGGAAACACTGAAAATCATGTGTAGCAAAACGTTTCCACCTGCTAGAGTGCATATGTGTGTATGTGTGTTTGCATGTGTATGTGTGTATTTAAGAACCTCACATTTTGGCCTCTTGCAATTCCTTGGAGATTAATTTACAATGCTATCATCACATAAGAGGCTATCATCACACAAGAGGCTCTGTCTCATCCAGGTATACATGCACAAGCCACAGAGTCCTAATTAACAAAGGTTCTTAACAAAATGTAAATGTAATCTGGGCAACTCTGAGGCTTTTGAAATCATTGAATCACAGCTTTCAGTCAGAACAACATTAATTCCCTACTAAATTATCAAACTAAGCATTTTTTGCAGAACAATGGAACATCAGAACAGCCTCGTTTTCATCTTTATTATATTTTTGAACCCCTTTGCTTGTCAAGGTGTTTCTGAGATCTACTTTTCTTTTGAGTTGGGGGTCTCATTCTGTTGCTCAGGCTGGAATGCAGTGGCACCATCACGTCTCACCACAGCCTTGATCTCCTGGGATCAGACAATCCTTATACCTTAGCCTTCCGAGTAGCTGAGACTACAGGCATATGCCACCATGGGTGAATTTTTTTATTATTTGTAGAGATGAATTCTCGTTATGTTGCCCAGGCTGGTCTCGAACTCCTGGGCTGAAGTAATCCTCCCACTTGGGCCTCCCAAAGTGCTGGGATTATAGGTATGAGTCACCAGGCTTGGCCCTGAAATCTTTTTCTAAAATGCCGAAGTTGACCTGAGTGTCTGTCAGAGATGCCAAGTCTTGGCTAGATGGTAAGTTTCATGAGGGCAGAAACTTTTGGTTCATCGCCATCCTTCCAGGGCCTATAACAGAACCTGGCACAAAGAAGCCACTGGGCAAATACTCACTGAACAAATGAATGGTTGTCCTCTCCAAGAGAGTGAATATACATTCATCTCCGTACTTGCCACAGACTTAAAGAGAATTTGAAATCTCAGAACAAACACACTCCAAGCACTAAGAAAGCCTACAGCTCTTCATTCATTCTTTTTCCCAAAAGAGGAAGAAAACAATAAAGACCCTGGTACCTGCTGGCATGGCCATGAGAGGCACCGTTGAATTAGGAGGTTAGCAGGTGAGCGTTGAGAGATGGGCTTTGTCCCCTGCCTGCTGTCTGGACCAGGTCACTTGACCCATCCAGCCTGTCTGTGCTGTCCTCTGAGAGGCTCCTCAGGTTTGGATAGCTGAAAGTTCCTTCCAGTTTCAAAAGTGAGTTGAGCCCGGTGAGCCCGGTGAAGCCTAAACAACATTCTGAGGACTAAACTCTGACCTTTTTTGCTTTACTTTGCCAAATTCCTCACTAAGGCCTGGAGAGACAGGTTTTTTGTTGTTTTTTTAAATGAACTATTTAATGTGGCTTCCTTTCCAACCTGGCTCTGTCATAACACCACACAATAGATAAAGAAGAAAAATCAAAGTATTTTTTGACCCTGCAAAGCTGTCTCTTGGGGACTCCTGGATACCTTTTAAGATGTTTACCTGCTCTCTCTGAAGTCAGCCACCACCCATGAAGCTTCATCTACACATCAAGAAACTTGGCTTCCTCCTCATTCCTCAAGCTGCCCGTTTCCTTTACTGCTTTCTAAATTCCTTAGGTCACTTTAACTGCCTAATTGTCAGTCAGAAAATCTTAAATCCACCTATAGTCTTTCCTGGACTTAAAGAGAATTTGAAATCTCACATGGATTGATTTATAGTTTCTTTTAACTTCTGTCCTCCTAAAATGTGTACAGTTCAACCACGGCTGGCATACATTCTCAGGACCTTCTGGGGATGGATGCCACAAGCCTAGGTCACTCACATTTGGCTCAGAATAAACCATCTTAAACCATCTTGCAGTCTGGATTCTTCCTCAAAGATCTGCATAAGCACAAGTCTGCTTTCAGGGTCCTTTTCCTCTCTTTCCACTCTCCCCACCTTCCCGCTTCCACGTTTCTCAACCTCTCCCAATATGGCACCTCACCAAGGTCTGTCATCCACATTTCCAACTGTTCCCTCTCCCTCTACAGTAAGTCCTCTACATACAAATGAGTTCCATTCCAAGAATGTGTTCATAAGTCCAATTTGTTCATAAGTCCAATAAAGTTAGCTTAGGTACCCAACTAACACAATCAACTATATAGCACTTTACTACAATGGGTTTGTAATACTTTTCACACAAATAATACATTTAAAAAACACAAAAAAATAAAGAAAACATTTTTAATCTTACAGTACAGTATCTTGAAAAGTACAGTAGTATAGTACATACAACAGCTGGCATACAAGGACTGGCATCAAGTGAACAGGCAAGAAGAGCTACTGACTCAAGGGGAGAGATGGCAGAGCTGAAGAATCATCAGCAACGGGAGATGGAGGGCCAGCTGCAATGTCACTCATGCCTGATGCTGATGGCACAGGTGCTGGTTCCTTGCTGGAGTCAATTCTATCTGCCCCTCTGGAAAATGTACTTTCACATCTTTGAAAGTTCACAACTTGAAGGTTTGTATGTAGGGGACCTACTGTATACTCCATCCCATCAATACATATCAGTCCTGGGTTACATTCCCTCTCAGCCTAGTGCTCTCATAGAAATGACTGACTCCGTGTACCCATGGATAGTTGAGAGTTAGTATGCTATCATGCAGAGCTACATTTGTATTTTGACAAGAGGTGTTCTGGAGGTGAGGTTTTCATCCACATCTCTGTCAGTGCATTTATCATGATATGTCATAATTACTTGATTACACTTCTCTCCCCCAGTGGTTAGACTGTGGCTTCTCTGGCCCTTTTCCATCTTTCTGTGTCTAAATGCCTGGCCCCATTTCTGCAGACGCTCACTCGTTAAGTGTTTGAGGAATAACCAGATAAATGAATGACAATGGCCCAGGAATAAAGGGACTGCTAGACTGCAGGCATGCCGTGGGAAGGAGTGGTGTGGAGGGGTTGTGGAGAGGGACTTAAGGGTTTCTCAGATCCCACCCCCTGTGGCTGTCAGCTCTGCCCGGCTTTAGAACAGAGGCTGAATGCAGACACTATTGCCTTAGCAGCAGGCATTCACACTCCTATAGAAACTGTGTTCTCACCCTGCCAGGGAAAGGAATCAGCACATCATAGCCTCTCATTAATTCAGGTTTTTGGGAGGCCTTCCAAGCCAAGGCCACAAGGATACACTATCAGGGGTCCCATTATAGTCCAAGGAGAAATACCCCAGTGTCACAATGCCTCCAGACACAGCAAGAACAAAGTGACAGCGGGTATGGAGGGGCTATTTTTATTAGTCCAGCATAAGTCTGGGCTGATAGCCAACTGTTTCCAAAAAGCATCTGAACTGCAAGAGAATATAAGGGTGCCATAGTTTGGGGTTCATTGATTTGTTGACTCCAGATATGTAAATTATCACAGAATCAAGGGCCATGTAACAAAGCCAGGGAAAGGATTATTTTAATTAACAGAAATTGAAAATGCAGTGGCCATTGCTTTAAGACATGCCTCCCAGCTGAGATTAGTGGCTCCTGCCTGCAATCCCAGCACTTTGGGAGACAGGTTGGAGGATTACTTGACCCCAGGAGTTTAAGACCGCCAGGGTGACATAGTAAGATCCCGTCTCTACGAAAAATAGAAAAATTAGCCAGGTGTGGTGGTGTGTGCCTATAATCCTAGCTACATGGAAGGCTGAGACAAGAGAATTGCTTGAGCCCAGAAGTTCAAGGCTTCAGTGAGCCGTGATCATGCCACTGCACTCCAGCCTAAGTAACACAACAGAGTAAAACCCTGTCTCAAAAGGAAAAAAAAAGACACACCTCTCATGTGCAAGCGGAAGTTTGGGATTGGTTTTCATGAACTAAAGATGTCAAGAAAAGCTTTCTTCCTGAATAAATGTTTTTCAACAATTTCCATAATTTCTACAAGAACACACAAATACCCCCGGTGAGGCCAGCACCCAGTGCCATGCCTGTCACAACATAAGTATCCTTGGTAAGCATTTGCTGAACCAATCATTTGATTTGTGAGTGATTTAATTTTTTTTTTTTTTTTTTTTAGTCAGGGTCTCACTCTGTTGCCCAGTCTGTAGTGTAATGGCACAATCATGACTCACTACAGCATTGACCTCCTGAGCAGAGGCGATCCTCCCTCCTCACCTCCCGAATAGCTGGGACTATGGACATGCACTACGCCATTCAGTTAATTTTTCTTTTTTTTTTTTTGTAGACGAAGTCTCACTATATTGCCCAAGCTGGTCTTGAACTCCTAGGTTCAGGCAGTCCTTCCACTTCAGCTTCCCAAGTAGCTAAGACTACAAGCATGAGCCCCCATGCCTGGCTCATTTTTTATTTTTTTGTAGAGACAAGTTCTCACTATGTTGCCCAGGCTGGTCTGGAATTCCTGGGATCAAGCAATCCTCCCATCTCAGTCTCCCAAAGTGCTGGGATTGCAGGCATGAGCCACCATGCCTGGCTTAAGTAATCTTTAAAATAGATTGTGTCATCCTCCCACTTCATAACATTCAAGACCTTCCCATTATCCCAAGGGGGGAAAAAACTCCTTAGTGTGACCTACAAATCACTGCATAATCTGAACGCCTCCCCACCCTCACTTTCCAGTCAGCACTCAAATCCACATCTCCTGACCAGAGACCAGTGCTCTCTTCACTGTGACTCTCTGGCTTTCTCTGTTCATTTAAAACATATCCCGACATCTCAAGATCTAAACCAGACCGTGAGCACAGAAGCGTTACTGGAAACACTGAGCGCTATGAGCCACCCCTGCTATGCACAGCTACAATTAGTATATACCTAAAGTATATGCACTATATGACTTATGACCCATTTTTCATAGTATGAATGGTAAAGCTAAGGAAATTAGGGGCATGTTGCTTCACCTGGGTCACAGATCCATGGAGGATCTAAGAATGGAAAACAAGGCCTCAGGAAGTGTAGAGTCAGTTGGAACTTAAAATCACCAGTGTAGAAACCATCCTGAAAGTCACTGTCTTGGGGGCAGAGGAGAGAAAGGGACAGGGAGGAATGAAAGATCAGAAGGGGTGTCCGGGTTGGATTGCTCACAACTGTCATCCCAGCACTTTATAAGGGCAAGGTGGGAGGATCACTTGAGCCCAGGAGTTTGAGACCAGCCTGAGCAACATAGTGAGACCTTGTCTCTATGAAAAAATCAGTCATGGTGGCATGTGCCTGTAGTCCCAGCTACTTGGGAGGCTAAGGCAGAAGGATCACTTGAGCCCAGGAGTTGGAGGCTATGATGAGCCATGATGGTGCCACTGCCCTCCAACCTGGGTGACAGAGTAAGATCATGACTCAAAAAAAAAGGAAGAAAGGAACAGAGGGAGGGAAGGAGGGAGGGAGGAAAGGAGAAAGGGAGGGAGAGACAGAAAAAAAGAAGGAGGGGAGAGGGGAGAGGGGAGGGGGGAGGGGAAGGGAAGGAGAGAGAGAAACACTAGAAGCAGAGCTGGGTACAATGGCATGTTGGCATCCTGAGACCATCCTTGGTTACCATGGTTACAGACGCCATGAGAGCTGGCTCTGGAATGTGACGGGGGCCCAGGCAGCCCTATTCAACTCACTCTCACTCTATCTTAGATCCTGTCTTGACTGCTATGTGTAGGAAGTGACATGTTCAACAATGTCCAGCTTCTAATCATTCTTGAGTCCACGGCAGTAGTCAAAAGAAACGGTATTCCCTCTCCTCTGCCCAGTACATAGAAGCTCCAAAACTTTCTTCAGCAGATAAATTTGCCTCAGGGATAAGCCAGGCATGTCATGTTTGAAAGCATGGGGATCTCGAAGGCATCAAAAGCATCCTGCTTCCTGGAAATCATTTTCTCAAGCCCGTACAGAAAAAGCAACAAGATTGTCAAAGAAATGTTGACTCAAAATATGACATGGCATGTTTATGGTCCTCCCTCCACCGTGGTTTATCACCATGCCTGAGCCTGTCACCCACCCCAGCCACACAGTCCCTGTACTCCTGGCTGGAAGCCAGCTTGTGCTGCAGTCACACCGCACAGACACATGGCCTGCGGGTATGGCAGACGCACACCAGACACACCCCAGACACCCCATTCTACCGCATTCCTACTGCATAGCCTGGCGGCCTCCTGTTTTCCCTGGCTTTATCCAAGAAGATTGGGGTGTTTTGGGGGGGGTTGTTTTTGTTTTTGAGTTGGAGTCTCGCTCTGTCGCCCAGACTGGAGTGCAGTGGCCGCTCCTGGCCACCGCAGCCTCGACCTGCTGGGCTCCAGCGAGCCTTCCGCCTCAGCCTTCCAGGTAGCTGGAACTACAGGCACGCGCTACCACACCCGGCTAATTTTTTTATTTATTGTAGAGATGAGGTCTCACCAAGTTCCCCAGGTGGGTCTGATTGGGTTTTCAATCACTGAATCTGTAAAAGAGGTGAATCACATTCAACCTCTGGCTTTACAGTGAGAAAAAAAATAGAGCCTATTGTGGGATCAATTATTTTTTGTTGTTGTTCATGTGATACAGATTTCCACATAGCATGGGGCCCTGCCCACACAAGACAGGTTCAGCAGACACTTTTTGTATTTGGATAATACAAAAAGTTTGGGTGAATAGGTGTACTGAAATCTGTTATAAAACCGTATGGTCTATATCGTATACATCATCATCATGCTCACTGTCTTCCTAGAATAATGTTCTGAGAAGGTAAAAGAAAGGGTAAAAATGGAGTTAAATAAACCATGGCTCTGTGGTTAAGTGGAAAATGCAGGCTTTAGCAAAATTAAACAGGTTTCTGCGCTGCAGGATTATCAGAGATAGGCATACAAGGCTGGGGCTTTAAGTCAGACAGACCCAGGTACAAGTAATAGCACTACTAAGTAACTTGGGGCAAGTTACTTAAGCTCTAAAGGCCTCTGCCTTCTTATTCAGGAACCAGGGATAATAATTTCACCTGTTTCTTTGGATTATAAAGAGGATTATATGAGATGAGGACTATAAAGCACTTAGCCTGGCACTTAGTACCTATTCAATAAATAATAGAAAAAAATGCTTACGGTGATTTTAAAACACATCCTCAAATTCTTTGACACCCATTCTTTCCAAAGCAAGCACCAATCTCCCCCAGTGCAGACTAACTAGCGATTCCCGAATAATGAAAAGAACATGGTGGTGGTGACAATATGTGATTTTTAAGATTAGGTCATACAAGGCCTTGCCAGTTCCACCTTGTCCTCTCAGGAATCACTTGCTCAAGGGGAAGCCAGGCACCGTGTTGTGAGTATACACAGACAGCCCATCGAGAGGCCTACAATGGGCAGGAAAGTAGGCCTCTCCCCAACCAGCAGCAATTTGCAAGTCCCATTGAGTGTACCATCGTGGAAGCAGATCCTCCAGCCCCAGTAAAGCCATCATATGACAGCAGTCTAGTCAACATCTGACCACAACCACATGAGACACTCCTAGCAGATTCCCAGCTAATCTGTCCCCAAACTCCCGATCCATAGAGATAGTAAATACTTATCATCAGTTTAAGCAACTAAATGTTGGGGTTGTTACACTGTAATACAACAACATACTACCTAAGACTAAGATCTGTCAACAACCAACAGCCCAGCATCCTCTTTTTCCACACCCATGGCAGAGCCAGCCCAAGTCTTCCCGTAAGCTCCTATACTGTATGGAGGGTGTCATCTTGCCCAGAGTCTAGGCTAAATGTAACATGCATCTAATCTCCTATCACTTCATTGTAAGTATGTATATGCTGAACCAGAGATGTCACAACTACTTCCAAGATGGCCTCAAATTCCACCATGGGAAACTAATGCCTTTGGCCTAAGGCAACATTCTCAGTGAACATGATGACTCGCCACAAAGGACTGAGTACCCATCATCCTGCAAACCGACTGGACCATGAAACTATTTTTCTTCTCAGAGTATCTAATGAGACTAGTTTGTGTCTCATAGAACACACTTGGGGAAATGCTGGTCTGGAATTTAACAGCTTCTAAAACTTGTTCATATGTATCTCATTTGATCATCTCAGCAGCTGTGAAGTGGGTGTTACTGTGATTTTTATTTTACCCAGGAGAAAACTACAGCTCAGAAAGGTTAAGCGACTTGCCCAAGTTCATACAGCACTATGTTCTAAATGTTCATAGTTGAAATCCTAATCCCCAAGATGGTGGAATTAGGAGGTGGGGGCCTTTGGAAAGTGATTAGGTCATGAGAGTGGAGCCCTCACAATTAGAATGAGGGCCCTTATGAAAGAGGCTCAAGAAAGACCCCTGATTCCTTCTGCCATGTGAGAGCACAGCAAGAAGGTGCCACATGTGAGTTAGAAAGTAAGCCCTCACCAGCAGCCAAATTGACAGATACTTTGACCTTGGAATCCTCTGGCCTCCAGAAGAGTGAGAAATAAATTCCTGTTGTTTATAGGTTACCTAGTTCATAGTATTTTGTTATAGCAGTCCAAATGGTCCAAGAAACACAGCTAATAAAACCAGTAGAACAGTAACTCAGACTCAAGTATTGTGACCAAGTCCTGTTCTTTTGCTTGTCTTCTTCCTAGTTTAACCAGAACAGCTTAGGTATCTTAAACCTGGACTAAGAATACTGGGATCCCCCCCGAGAGTCCCAGGAGGAGATGGAAACTGCTATGGGGCCATCCTCCCAGATGAACTAGTCCGTGAACCAGATGCTTCTGAAAGACTAGGCTGGAGCCTTCTCTGACTTCACAGGTCGCCCCCACAACCGTGATAACAGCATAGTGCGGGTCCCACGCACGGAGCCCTTACAGTGATGCAGCAATCTTCTAAGAGTTGTGCATTATCACTTTCTTGAATCCACACAACAAGCCGGGAAAGTACTGGCTGTGATGATCTCCATCTTACACATGAGAAAACCAAGTCACCGAGAAGTGAGGCAGCTTTCCCAAATCCGCCTCCAGTCGATGATGTGGCTTGAATAAGGACCCAGGCAATCTAAGACTATCAGGAAAAGAAGAGCCCTCAACAACCCAGCTCCCTCCTTTCCATACAAGTGGCAGAGCCAGCCCTAGAACCCAGGTCCTCCTACCCTAAGCTCCTACACTGTACCCTCTGTCACCCTCTGGTTACATCATGCCCAGAGTCTAGGTTAAATGCCTATCACATGCATCTAATCTATCACGTTATTGTAAGAACATTATGCTGAGCCAGAACTGCCATAACTACAACGGGAGACCCCCCAAAAAAAACAGAATTTATTTAGAAAAAATTGTGTATTTATTCTTCATGTTTAAACTTCAGTTACCTTCAAAGTACTCTCCATTTGATTCAATATACCTATCAAAACACTTTTTCCACTGCTCAAAACAGTTTTTGAACTCATCCATTTGATGCCTTTCAGTGCTTCTGTTGTTTCAGCTCTTCCACATAGGCAAAACATTTCCCTCTGAGGACTTTTTTCATCCAGGAAAACAAAAAAAAATGTCGCTTGGGGCAAGATGGGGTGAATAGGGAAGGTGGGGCAAGGCGGTCATGCCATGTTTGGTCAAAAACTGCTGAACACTCAGCGCGATGTGAGCAGGTGTGCTCATAAATCACTCATCATGAAATGGACAAATGTGATGGAAGAATCTCCAAAAAAAATTCACTGAAGCCAAACACAGCATCTCACAACAACACTAGCTGGTACACTGATGCCAATGGGTTCCTAGAACACATTTAGCAGGAAAAGCCTGTACTGCAAGGGACCAGTCCTCCAAAAGATAACTCTGGGGTTTTTTGGGACGTCCCCCCTCATACTTCCCTGATGGCTTCAAATTCCACCATGAGAAACATGCCTTTGGCCTAAAGCGACATTCTCAACTAGTAGAATCCAGGAGTTGACACAGGTTGATCCATGGTTAAAATGGGTAAGAATAGACTGTCCCCAACTTGCAGAGAAAAAAAATAAGTTAACAAATAGAATCTTTTAATCACTAGACTTTTCCTCCCATCAATTTTTCTTAAGCATTTGGTGCCTGAATTCTTGTGTCATGCAACAAATGAGTGAATGCTCAATGGCAATTATTTTATCACACCTAATACCAAGTATCTCTGTTCTGCCTGTCAGACTCATGTCACCTTAAATGTAGTAAGTTGTGCTAGTTATCTTTATCCTGACAAAATATTTGATGTGTTATTATTTGTGGGCTGCTTGCACGTAAGAAACTCATTTTCCTGGTAGTAGCCTTACTGCTGGCCTGCCTGTCTGAATTACAAATATTGGCATTCAAGTCCTGTCTGCAAAGGTTACTGTGACTTCCAGGGTCTCTATAACCCTCACAAATCTTCATTTTTATCTTTAAGCATCTCTTTTTAAACTGCAGATACCACCAGCCCCCTCTACATTGGGTAGTTGAATTTTTTTTTTTAAAAAGGATCCTTTGTAGAAGAGGTAGCAATTAAGATCAGAACTCTGCAGGAATTGGGGGAGAGGGCAGGATTGGGAAATGAAGGAAGAAAACAGGGAAGAGAAAGAAGTTTCCTGTAACCACCTGGGTTGTGTATGGCTGCAAATCCTGTTTGCAGGATTGCAAAGGATTGAAAGGATTCCAATCCTATGTTTTCCCACCAATCCACTCTGCTTCAAAGTCACCTCCATGGAAAAGGGAAAAGTTGAGACCAGAAATGAAGAGTAGCATGCAACCAAAAATCTCCTGAAAGCCTGCCCACCCCAGCCTCATCCCCACCACTTCCAATGCCCACCCCTCCTCACCTCCCTGGCTCTGGGAACAGCAAAGAAAGAGAAGGCCATTCCCCTCAGGACCATGTCCTCCCTTGCCAATGGTTCTGGCTCTCATCCCCTCCCTCCAACCCTAAATGGAGGATTGGGAAGTCAGGTTTCATTTTCTTTTCTTTCTTTCTTTTTATTTTATTTTATTTTATTTTTTGTCGGGGTCTCACTCTGTTGCTCAGAAGACAGTGGCTCACCGCAATCTCAACCTCTTGGGCTTAGGTGATCCTCCCACCTCAGCCTCCTGAGAAGCTGAGACTACAAGAGTGTGTCACCCATGCCTGGCTAAATATATAAATATTATAGAGATGAGGTCTTGCTATGCTGCTCAAGCTGGTCTCAAACCCCTGGGCTTAAGCAATCCTCCCTCCTCAGCCTACCAAATTGTTGGGATTATAGGCCATCATGCCTGGCCTCAAGTTTTATTTTCAATAAAAGAGAGAAGAAAATATCAAATGTGTATTTCTCCATTCTGGGTGATGGTCAATAGCCTGACACAGATGAACCACAAATCTCCACTGAGGACATTCTAGGACCAGAACCCAGAAGTGAATGTGGTTGCTTTGACCCCAGAATTCTTATGGAGAGAATCAGCTGGGTGGGTGAAGCCAGCAGGGTAACTGAACTCCTGGTGCCATGCTGAGGCAGCTTCTATAACTACGCCATGCAGAATCGAGTGTGTAACCAACTCTAATCTTATCTGGGTCATCCGGTGGGTGCCCATCATAACAGAATCCAAGACTGTCACTTTTAGCTGCCTTTCTGCTTCAGCCCAGGGAGTTGTCCAAACTGAGTCCTCCTGACGGGTTCTTGGTAAAATGGCTTGTGTATTATCATTCAACACTTCCTCTAATTCCCTGTGGACTAAAAGTAAAAAGGAATCCACTATCTCAGTTGTGGTTGAAGTTTCCCAACTGCGGGCAAGACCATACTGTATTTTTTAAATACATGCAGCCAATACATGCAGGACATGCAGCCAATACACAGATGTTTTGGAATTGGAATGGAATAACAAAGCCAACCTGCCTGTCTTAAGACAACCCAGGGAGTGATCACTGGGACTGGCAAAAGAACAGTGAACCAGAAAAGAACCCTCAATCCAAATCTTGGCCCAGACAATCTTTGGTACATTCCTTCTTGATACTTCTAGGATAATCATGGTAATTTTGGCACAACTTTAATCCCATGTGGAATACTACTCCCTGAAGGTTGGATAGTAAATCAAAAATAGATCATTTTCGGCCGGGCACAGTGGCACACGCCTGTTATCTCAGCACTTTGAGAGGCTGAGGAGGAAGGATCGCTTGAGGCCAGGAGTTTGAGACAGCCTGGGCAACATAGTGGGAACTTGTCTCCACAAAACATCAAAAAAAAATTAGCTGGGCACAGTGGTATGTGCCTGTAGTCCCAGTTAGCTGGAAGGCTAGGGCAGAAGGATTGCCTGAGCCCAGGAAGTCGAGGCTGCAATGAGTCATGATTGTGCCACCCCATGGCCAAAAAAAAAGGATAATTTTCTTTCCAGAAAAGCTAAGCTATGCTAATGTGTGCTTGGAAACCTATTAAGGAAGGCAGCACTTAAGAGACCCAGCAAGGTGAATATGACTCCTGTCCACAAGAGACAGAAATATTCTTTTAGGCAGGACAGCACAAGGGAGACCCAAGGGTCTTCACCTGAGCTCACGGGGGGCAATAAAAGTGTCAGTCTATACAAATATAACCTGCTGACAACAGCCGTCGACTGACCAACAGAAAGACTCCTCCCTCCAGATGGCTAAGAGAAACCCCTGAATACACTTTTGTGTAAGTAGGAGTGGGGGGGAGTGGTGTGAACAGAAACCCTGGAAGGAAGGAGAACTTGGAGGAGGCCACCCTGGACACAGGCATCAAAAGGCCCGGGTGAGCCTCCGCTCTGCCTGTTTGCAGTTTGGGACTGCAGACAAATCATTTCTCATTCCTACATCTTAGTTTACACTTCAGTAAAACTAAGACTCTGAGATCCACAAAACAGGGTTGTTTAAAGGACAAATGAGATCATTTGTAAAAAGCATTCTGTACACTGAAAGGTGCTGTATACAAAAGGTACAGGCTGCTCTGGAATTTTGCATTAAAGTCTGTACTAAAAGTGCCACTTAAAAAAAAAAATCCAATGCTACACCTTTGCTTCTTTCTTAAATGGATGCAGGTCCCTAAAAACAGCCACACTTCAATAGTCAATAGGAGTCACGTGATTAACTGAACACTGACTTTGTCTTTCTTATTTTTTATTTTTTGAGTCAGGATCTCACTCTGTTACCCAGGCTGGAGTGCAGTGGCACAATCACAGCTCACTGCAGCCTCTACCTCCTGGGCTCAGGCAATTCTTCCACCTCAATCTTTTCCGTAGCTGGAACTACAGGTGTGCACCTCCATATCCAGCCAAAATTTTTTTTTTCTGTAGAGATGAGGTCTCGCTGTATTGCTCAGGCTGGTCTTGAACTCCTAGATCCAAGCTATCCTCCTTTCTTGGCCTCCCAAAGTGCTGGGAATACAGGCGTGAGCCACCACACCAGACCATGACCGTATCTTTGTCAGACTGGATCAATCCACCCATCCATCCCCTCCCTACTCCCATCCAGCCTTCTCACTCCTGGTCAAAGAGAGGAAAAGAAGGAAAATGGTGTTTCTGGAGGCTTTAGAGGACAGGAGACTGCAGAGGAGTGGGAACGTCAGTGTCCTTTCTGATATCCCACTATACGGGGATAGTCTTCCTCTCTCCTTATTTGTACTTTCCATTTGTGGCTTACAGAAGTCCTGGAATTTCTTTGATACATGAAGCCCTGGGTCCTCTCCAATCCCTCCCACTAACCATCCATTCATTCAGCATCAGGTTACTGAGTGTCGGCTGTGGGCCAGACATGTCCCAGGGCACTGGGACACAGACAGTCCCTGTTTGTGCAGCTCACACTAGTGAAGGAGGGACGACTGGCATCCAATGTGACACATGAGTGAGTGAGATGGTTTCAGACCATGACAAGTGCCAGGAAGACAACTCAGCAGGTGACATCACAGAAAGTGATGGACACGGGGTGTGGTGGCTCATACCTGTAATCCCAGTACTTAGGGAGACAGAGCTGGGAGGATGACTTGAACCCAGGAGTTCAAGATCAGAAGCCTGCCACGTGAACATGCATGAAAAGCAGTGACAATTGCAAGTGCAAAAGTCCTGAGACAGGAACAAGCGTGACCTATTTGAGGAACAAAAGGAAGCCACCAGGCCCAAGGTCAGATAAGAGGAAGAAGCTGGAAAAACAAGGTCAAAGAGGGCACCCTTCCACACAGCAGGAAAATGCAGCCCAGAGAGGCCAAGTGAGCAGCCCAAAGTCACACAACCAGCTATTGCTGCAGCTGGTCTCATAACCTCACTCGTTAGTCCCCAAATCCAGAGTGTTTTACACCACATTGATTTGCTTGCCTCTAGTCAGGGAAATACTGTTTGCTGGCCTTATCAGTTTTTAAAAGCTTCTAATTTACATGAGGCAAGAAGATACCAATTTTAAGCAGAAAATCATAGACAGATGATCCTGGTGATCTAAATTGCATATTCATTCTACGATGAAAGCTAATACTTCATGTCAGTCTGCTTTTCTACGGGTCCCACACACAGTAACGCCCTTTGTTGAAGTTTCTATGAATAGAAGAAGGCCAGAGCTCACCAGAGAATAATCAATTTCCATTTAGGTCTATTTTTCTCGCCCCCACCTCTTGACGGTGTTTTGCTTAATTCATCCAAGTGCAATCAAAACCAATCTACTCTCAAACCACCTTCGTTTTGCACTATTAAACTGTCAGGTTGTGAGGCTGTAAGGAAAACACTGCAATTACAACTTCCTTCCACAACTCATGAGTACCCCCATTTGAAGGTTCAAGTCTGTTGATGTACAAGCCCTACAGTCTAAGTACAAGTCACCTCCTCAGGGAAGCCTTCCCTGACCACCCACCATCCCAGAACCTTGTCAATCTCTTCTATCGGGCATCTTCTTAAAACTCTGACACAGGCTGGGCATGGTGGTTCATGCTAGGAATCCCAGCACTCTGGGAGGCTGAGAGAGGAAGACTGCTTGAGCCCAAGAGTTTGAGACCAGCCTGAGCAGCACAGCAAGATCCCGTCTCTAGGCAGTCCATGTGATGTGAATGTCCTTCTGCTCTCCCCTTTTATGGCGAGGTTCCCTTCATCTTTGCCTTGCTAAACACTCTTGATCTGCATTAGCCTGAGCCTCCAAGAGTTAGACTCCCACTCCATCCAGAAGCGAAAACACCACAGGGAATATGAGTTCCTGGAGAAAGGAATCAGCAGAGGAATGTTCCCTCCCCTCCTCTTCACCTCCCTCCTCCTCCCCCTTACCTCCGTCCTCCTCCCCCTTCTCCTCTTCTTCATTCTCCTGCTCTTCCAACCCCTCTTCCACCTCATCCTCTCTCTTCTCCTTTTCTTTTTCCCAATGAGCTTCTCCAGTCCCTGAGTTTAGGAAGCCTCACAAGGCAAGAGCCAAGGTCCCAATAACTTAAGAAACATAGACTGGAGGCGCGTTTAAGAGCACAGGTGTGCCGGCATGGTGACGCACACCTACAGTCACAGCTACCTGAGAGGCTGAGGCAAGAGGATTGCTTGAGTCCAGGCTGCATTAAACCATGATCAAACCACTGCACTTCAGCCTGGGCAACAGAACAAGACCCCAACGCTCAAAAAAAGAAAGAAAAGGAAAAAAAAGAGCTCAGATTCTAGTCCAGCTCCACCACTACTAGCCATGTAACCTTGAGCAAGTTACTCAGCCTTTCTGTTTCTCAGTTTTTTCATCTGCGAAATTAGGATAAAACCTTCCTCCTAAGATTTTTGTGAAGATTACAGTGATATATGCAAAGCATTAGACCAGTGCCTGGCACACAATTCTATACAGATGTGAGACATGTCACTCTACTCCACACACACCTCATGCCTCCACCCCTGGCTAGGGAGGACTACTGCCACTCCTGCCTTCAGGAACAGCCATGCATGAAGTCAGAGCAGTGCACTGGAAAGCAGCTTGGTGGCAATGTGATGGCAATCAAGTGCCCTGTGGGACAATGACACTTGCACTACCAGGGAAGTAGTGTGAAAATAATAGCAGGAAATAAGGTGCATGGAACACCCGACATGCAGCAGTTGCTCATTAAATGCTGTTATTTTTATGTTTAACACTATTGGTTGTAAATGACAATGCTATTTGCATGCTTTTATTCCCTACGTCAGGCTGCAAAATGTGTAAAATTCATCTGTGCTTATCACTATAACTTGAATATACAGAATGACAATCTGATAGAAATGTATCTTAATTGCCCAAGGCCAGGAACTCGATACCAGCCTGGGCAACACAGTGAAACCCTCTCTCTACCAAAAATTTTTAAATATTAGCCATGGCTGGGCTCAGTGGCTCAGCTGTAATCCCAGCACTTTGGGAGGCCGAGGTGGGTGGACTGCCTGAGTCCATGGGTTCGCGACCCGCCTGGGCAACTTGGTGAGACTTTATCTCTACAATAAATCAAAAATTAGCTGGGCATGGTAGCGCGTACCCGTAGTTACAGTTACTTGGAAGGCTGAGAGGGAAGGATCGCCGGAGCCCAGCAGGTCAAGGCTGCAGTGGCCGGGAGTGGTCACTGCACTCCAGTCTGGGTGACAGAGTGAGATTCCAACTCCAAATATATATATATATTAGCCAGGCATGGTGGCTTGTGCCTATAGTCCCTGCTACTCAGGAGGCTGAATGGGAAGGATCGCTTGAGCCCAGGAAGTTGAGTCTGCAGTGAGCTATGATAGTGCCACTGCACTCCAGCCTGAGTGACAAAGTGAGACAGAGAGAGGGAAGGAGGGAGTAAGGGAAGAAGAAAAGAAGAAAGGAAGGAAGGAAGGAAGAGAGGGAGAGAGGAAGGAAGGAAGAAGGAAAGAAAAAAGAAGAGAGGGAGAGAGGGAATGTAGTTGAAAAACAAAGGCCAACTTCACAAAACCCAGCTCATGGCACTCAACCTCTCCCAGAGTTCCTGGAAGACCCTGGCCCACACCTAGACAGCTGCCCACCTGACATCCTTGGCTGATCGGGGACATCTCCCACTCCACAAGCCCCAAACAACTCGGGAGCTCATCCCTCAAACTGGTCCTGGCTGCCGTCCCGGCCATTCCAATCCCTCTGCCCTCCTCCACCACGCCACATCCGTGGGTTCCACGTCCCCCACACGTCCCTGCTCCGTCTACTTCTCCACGCCCACAGCAGCCACCGGGCCTGGCCACAACTGTGCCTGGTCCCCACAGCCAGAACCACCCAGCACTTCTTTTGAATCTTAGTCCAGATCACATGGCCTCTCCTCTTGAAGCCCTGCCCCACATCCAACAACACAGGGCTTTGGAGTCTCGCCCTGTGGACTCCCCAGTCACATCTCAAACACAAGGCCCTTGCTCTCTGTTCTAGCCATGGGAAACTCCTCCAGTTCCTCAGATACAGAAGTCCTCCTGCCCCAGTTCCTTAGCAACTGCTGCTCCCTCTTCTGAAACAGTTTCCCTCCTTCCTAGACAATTCTTACACATCGTCCAGGTCTAGTACAAGTGTCACCTCCTCAGGAAAGCCTTCTCTGACTACCCATCGTCCCTGGTCCTTGTCAATCTCTTCTATCAGGCACATTCTTAAAGCTCTTATGCAGGCTTGGCATGCCTAGCTCAGGCCTGTCATCCCAGCACGTTGGGAGGCCAACATAGGAGGACTGCTTAAGCCCAAGAGTTCGAGACCAGTCTGGCCAACACAACGAGTCCTTGTCTCTACAAAAAAACACAAAAATTAGCCAGGCATGGTGTGTGCCTATAGTCTCAGCTACTCAGGAGTCTGTGGTGGGAGGCTCACCTGAGCCCAGGAGGTTGAGGCTGCGGTGAGCCATGATTGCACAACCTGGGTGACAGAGGAAGACCCTGACTCAATAAGAAACAAACAAACTCTGATGCTTTCCTTCATGAAACATACACAAACTTTTAATTACACTCTTCTCCATGCAATTTAAGATTTAGGTCTGTCTCACTCTGTACACGCCAAAAAGGCAGACTTTTTGTCTTTTCTGTGTCTGATTCTATCTCCAGTGCCTAGTACAGTGCTTGGTATGTCATATGTTTTTCGGGGATGCCTCCCCCCAAAAAAAGTCAAGACAGCCCCATATGTCCAGAGATTCCAAGTAGGAATGAAATAAAAGGGTTGGATTGTATTTGATTGTGTTTGAGAAAGGCCAAACCTCTACACTTGCTCTGTAATCATCAGTCAATTCATAAGACATTTACTCAACAAATAAGTAGGTTTCCTCTCCAGTCTGGAGAAAAAGAAGACATGCGCTCATAAACAAATACACACACACACAAATAAACACATTTCAACCTGACACATGCAGAGGCGTTGCCTGGATCCGCTTAGCTCTCAGATGGGCTTAAGAAAAATACTGAAAAGCGTTCTTGTCACAACTGGACACGCGGTTCCAACTTGCCCGGCCCTGACATCTGCATACTAATCACAGGCACTGGCACGCGCGGATCTGCCTTAATCGCTCCCTTTCCCGCCTTGGGAACCTGGTCCAACATCCGTCAAAGCTTGTCAACCGCTCGGCTGCGGGAAGGGAGATCTCACCGCGGGCCCCTCCCCAGCCCGTGCCGGCCCCACCCTCCTCGCCACCACCCCTCCTTCCCCTTCTACTCCGACCTGAGCCTAACTAGCTGCCAGGTTTGGTATCAAGATAGGGAGCCTCTGGAGGCCCGGTGGGCCCCATTATCCCGCGCGCCCTGGGAACCGGGTCACCCCCGGGACGGCGGCTGCAGCTCCGGCCCCGGTTGCTGCCAGGAAACCTCCCCCGTTGAGAACGCCCCGGGCATGTGGCGCGGGTCCGGGTCCAAGGGGAGGCACCCCACCCATCTGCCAGGGAGACAAAGATCACCAGAAACAAAGGACGCGCACACACACACAGACGCTCGCACTCTCCAAGTCAAAAGCGAATGCCAGCACTTGGTGCCGTGGCAAACCCAACGGCCAGCTCGATCTGTCTAAACAGATCGTGGAACAACCCAGGAGGGACCATGACGCCGGGAGAACGACGGGCGCTTCCCGGGTTCGGAGCCCGCGCTCCCCCGCCCTCCTCCCGCCCGCGCTGCGGTTCCTGGGCGCGTCCGCAGCCTCGGGACAGTCGTCGCCGGGGACACGGGCGCTTCCGCCCGGGAGGCGCGCGCACGACCCGGAGTACGAAATACCAACCTTTGGGATCCCAGTTCACCTGTTTCCTTGGAGTCTCGATTGGAAATTTCATTGCTCCGTTGCCCAGAGGGGGAGGAAATGAAAAGAATGAAAATAATAATAAAGTCCTCGAGCGCGGCGCGCCGCGGTGCAGCGGTCCAACAAAACGATGTCGGGGGTGGGGAGTCCTGGGCTGGCTTGCGGAGGGACCCCCGAGAAGGAAGGCGGGTGACACTGGCTTGGGGGTGAGTTGGAGGCGGCTGAGTGCTGGCGCCGGCGGGGAGGGGTGGCCGGCCGCGGCCCCGCGGATAGGAGCAAGAGTGAGGTCGCGAGGGGTGGGGGGAGGACCAGAGGGAGGCGCGGGAGGATGAAGGAGCCACGCCGCTCCCAGAACGCAGCGCTGGCAGGTGGGGGCCGCGCAGCCGGAGGACTGGGGCCGGGAAGAAGCCCACTGCAGTGTCACTCCAGCCCCGAGGCGTGAGCGCACACACACCCGCGCGCGCGCACACACGGGTACACACGCGCTCGGGCGCGCGCCTGGGCGGGCGCATCGGCCTCGCCCGGCCTCGCCGAGCTCACGCGCCCCACCCCGGCCGTAGCTCCTCGCCCCCGGTGACGCCCCCCGCTCCCGGCTCCCCGAAAGCCTGGGACGTAGGGGCGGCGCCGGGGGAGCGCGCAGCGAGGGCTACCCCACCTTCCGCGCGCCTCGGCGGGAGGGCGCCAGGCGCACCCGGACGCCCGGCCGGGGAGGCGCGCGCAGCCCCCGGCCCCGGGCGGCGGCGGGCAGGGAAGCCGCTACTTACTGGCTCGGCGGGGCGGGCGTGCTCGGCGGAGTTGCGGCCGGAGACACGCTTGGCTGCGGGAGGCGGGGAAAGGGCCGCCGCGACCCCGGCTCGGGGGTCACCTCTCCTCGCCGCTCCCACCCCTGCTCCCCTCCCCTCCTCTCCTTGCTTCTTTTTTTCCCTCCCGTCCCCTCCCGCGACTGCCTCTCCCGACGGAGCCCCGAACTCCCGGCGCCGCCGCGCTCTGAGGAGCCCGGCGCTAGCCATGAAGGAGCCTTTTGTTCTGGGACCGCTCCGCGTCGGCCGCTCAGTCCCCGCCCGGGGAAGTCGGGCGCTTCCCCAGCTCCCCGCGGCCCGACCGCAGCCGCCGCAAAGGGTCTGGAGACAGGCGCGGCGGCCCCGGGGGAAGCCGAGTTGCCAAGACCCGGCAGCTCCGGGAGGCGGCGGCCCGGGGACTGGGGAGCCAGCAGGGGCAGGAGCGAAGAGACCTGGACACGTTCCCAGAAAGGGGCTAGCCCTGGAGCTAGCCCCCTCGCCCCCACCGCACTGCTCCTGCCTGAAACCCCACAGGGTGTGTGGTGGGGCCTCGGTCTCCAGAAAAGCCAAGCTCTCCAATGGGTCACTCCAACTAGCAACACGGGTGATGCTGACAGATTCCTCCGGTTGCCTAGCAACGGGACCTTGCCGTAGTAGATGCTCAAGAAATACTTGCTGGGGCCGGGCACAGTAGCTCATGCCTGTGATTCTAGCACTCTGGGAGGCCGAGGCGGGAGAATCGTTTGAGTCCAGGAGTTCGAGACCAGCCTGGGCAACAAAGCGAGACCTCGTCTCTACAAGAAAAAAAATTTTTTTTTTTAATTAGCAAGGCGTGGTGGTGCACTCCTGTAGTCCCAGCTACTCGGGAGGCTAACACAGGAGGATAGCTTGAGTCTAAGCGTTGGAGTCTTCGGTGAGCCATGATGGTGCTGCTGTACTCCAGCCTGGGCAACAGAGCAAAGCTCTGATGAAACAAAGACAGGAGAAGGAAGGGAGGGAGAGAGGGAAGGAGGGAGAGGGGAAGGGAGGGAGAGAGGGAGGAAGGAAGACCAGCTACATGAAGGCATGAGATTCACGTTGCAGTGTTGGGTGGGAAGGACTTTGACTTAGAGATAAGGTTGCTAGAAGTTATCATCCATTCAACATATATATGGAGCCCATTCTGTGTGCCCTGGGCCTGGCCTTCACCTGACTTGCTGTCTAGCACCATAAAGTGAAGTTTGACTGTTGTTGCCTTCACTTATGAAATAAAAAGTGACTGCTCAGCTCATTCCCATGCCTGCCAGCTGTGGTCCTAAAACCCACCACTGGGCTTGATCTCTGGAGTGCCCAGAGGCTTCTAGGGACCGCTGTGTCATAAATGTCCACTCTGAGTGACATCCACTCTGGGGTGTTCAAGGCATCTGGGGAGCCCTGGCCAGAAGCATTCATTCTGGGTGCCGTCTGGGGAGCCCTATGTCAGAAGCGTCCACTCTGGGGTGCCTGAAGGCTCCTGGAGAGCTCTGTGTCAGAGGCATCCACTCTGGGGTGCCCTGTGTCAAGAGGTGTTCCTTCACCATCCGTCCCCCACTGCCTCATCCAACTGACTGAGCCTAAGGGCAAGGAGAGAAGGGTCCACCACAGTCTGCAGGAAAGGTTGATAAGTGCTTTGTCACTGACTCCACAGGCAGCCTAGGCTGGAGCCCTGAGTTCTCTGTAGCCCCTTCTGCAAACTGGTCCCATCTGATGGCGACCCCTGATGCCTTGACCCTCTGGGTGGGTTTCCCAGATGCTTCAGAATCACCTTTGCTGGACTCTGTTTCTGTCCTTTCTTCTTTCTTTTTTTCTTTCTTTCTTTCTTTCTTTTTTTTTTTTTTTGTATTGGACTCTTACCCCGTCATCCAGGCTGGATGGAGTGCAGTGGCACAATCATGGCTCACCACAGCCTCGACCTCCTAGGCTCACGTGATCCTTCTGCCTCAGTCTCCTGAGTAGCTGAGATTGCAGGTTCATGCCACCAGCCCGGCTCATTTTTTGATTTTTGTAGAGACCAAGTCTCACCATGTTGTCTAGGTTGGTCTTGAACTCCTGGACTCAAGCAATCCTCCTGCCTCAGCCTCCCAAAATGCTGGGATTACAGGCGTGAGCCACGGCATCTGGCCTGAACTCTATTTCCATATTCTGCCTCCCTCTACTAGAAGACAAAGAGGATGGAGAGGCCGGGCTCGGTGGCTCAGCCTGTAATCCCGCGCCTTTGGGAGGCTGAGGTGAGAGGATTGCTTGAGCCCGCGGGTTCGAGACCTGCCTGGGCAGCGGGACCTCATCTCTACAATAAATCAAAAAATCAGCCGGGCGTGGTAGCACGCCCCTGTAATTCCAGCTACTCGGAAGGCTGAGGCGGGAGGATCGCCAGAGCCCAGCAGGTCGAGGCTGCAGTGGCCGGGAGCGGCCACTTCACTCCAGTCTGGGCGACAGAGTGAGACTCCAACTCAGAAAAAAAAAAAAAAAGAGGATGGAGAGACACAGAAATAAGACCAACATAGAATCTCTCTTCTCCCAGCCATGCCCCAGGGACAACAGCACGTATGTCTGAAAATCCTGTCCGCAAGTCCAGAGGGAGCTGCTCTGAGCATCTAAGAAAGGCTTGCCAGCCTCCTTCAGCCTTCATCTCCTTAACTGTTCATGGGCATTTGGACTCCTCCAGCCCAGTCATTGCAATACAATGGCTCTACCTGCATCACAGTCAGAGGGGGTGTCAAGAGAGAAAGGGAGCCTCTCTCCTGAACCATCGAGGATGGGGAGGTGAGGCTAGCATCTATCAAAATCCTCCTCACCTTCTTTTCCCTACCTCACTTTGAAGGTCTGACTGGCCTCCTTTTACAGAGAAGATCCAGGCTCAAAGAAGTAAGGAAACATTCCCAAGGTCATAACGCAAAGATTCAGACTCAAGTTTACATAGCCCAAAGGCCCACGCTTTCTGTGCCAGAATGTGGTGGGTTCATCTGGACCCATGAATCTGACCCTGAAGTTGTCAGATCCGGTAATGAAGATCTAAATTTTATACTATAAAAGTTCTAGCTCCTCCTCTTTTGCAAGAATGAATCAAGCTGTCCTTGTGTACTGGGGTCTACATCTGAGAATTAGTTCCCTGCCCAAAGGTAAATTCCTGTGGCACAAAATGTAGCTTTAGGAAGCATCATCATTCAGCCAATCAACAAACATTCATCGGGCATCCCTCCAGTGCAAGGCAGGTTGCAGATCCTCACTGGAAGTTATTTGGACCCCTGGGTGAAGAAGGACCTTCTCCAGAATGGCATCAGCAGGATGGGTCATCGGGAGGACCTGGGGAGGTTATCGGTGGGTGCAGTCGGGCAGAAAGCAGGACCAGGCTCCAGTGCTCCTGAACTCGCGCTAGGCACTGGTCCAACTTTCTCTGCTTAATCACTGGGTGCCTCCCCTTCCTTCCTTTTCTCTCGCCTCTACTTGTGTTCTCCCTTCTCAGAATATGCACAGAGACAAGTTTGTGACACCCCGTCCCCAAAAAATCTACCAAAAATAAATAAGGAAGTTAATCCCAGCACCATCTCCCCCAACGTGCCAGAAATCAAACCCAACTCCTGCTCAACTGCGCACCTGGAATAGGCTGCCTGGGGCGGGGAGGGGAGGTAGACCCCCTGCCCAGGAAAGCTTCGCACCTTAACACTCTGGATTCCAGCAATCTCCCCCCGCCCCGCCGCCCCGTCCCCATCACCTTCAATCCCCCCTCCCCACCCCCCGGTTTGTTTACAGAGCGTAGTCCACTCACCCGGAGAAGGGAAGAAGCGCTCTGTGTGGAGGACTCACATCCGGGAGAGCCGCCGCGCCAAGGGGTCCCCTCTCCCCCGCGACTTCCATGGCTAGAGCCTCGGGCTGGTGGAGTCCGCGGGGAGCAGCCCGCCTGGCGCCCCTAAGGCAGGAAAGCAGAGCGTCGTGGCGGCGCGAAGTGTCCCCGCGCCCGCCACCCCCGCTGCGGGAGCCCCGGGCTGGCGGCGGCCGCGTCCTGGGCGCGTTTGCAGCTGGAGCGCGGCCGCGGGTCTCCCGGGTCTACGCAGCGCGGAACTCGCCGCGCCGCGCGCAGCAGGGGTTGCCGCAGCCCGCTGAGGGACGCCGCATGACCCCGGGGAGGCCCGCACACCCGGGTCGCCACTGGCCACGAAGTTTCCCCGAGTTGGCCGGCGCCGGTGCCTCCTCCCCACGCTGCCTCCTGGGAAGGCCGGGAGACTCCAGCAGAGGCTGCCCGGGTGGGTGCACCGGTAGAGAGGGAGGCTGGCAAGGCACAGCTCCACCAGAGGAGAGTGGAACGGAACGCGGATTCCAGGGTGAGACTGGAGGACTTCCTGGGACAGCTAATCGCGGGGCGGTGGGGGGGTGAGGAAGCCGCTTGGGGCATCCCGGGCGTCCGATCTGCAGCACCGGGAGAGGGTGAACCCGATTCGAAACTGGCTTGGAATTCACAGGGACCAGAGGGAATTCGTGAACCTGCCTCGGACGTCTCCCTTCGGGTTCATCCTTCCTCCCAGGAGTCCAGGAGAAACCCCAGCCTTCCATCCTCCCCCGCCACAGGACTCCTCCAGGCCCTGTTCTCGAAAGACCTGCAGTCTGGTCATTCCGCGAAGACGCCCCCGCGTGTGCCCGCTGGGCGGGAGACTGGGGGGGTCAACGCCAATGCTAACTTAAACGTCTCCTACCAGAAGCGCTCTCTGTCCCCAGCGCAGTTTCCACGCCGTTCTCAGCATTTAACCACGCCTCCATCTGTCTTCCGGTCCCAAACCAGCCCCTGCAGAAACACACCCTGAAATGCTCGTTGCTCTATCCCGGGACTCCGCTTCTGGCTCGGGAACGCCAGAGACGCCTCAGCGGGGGACGGGCAGAGGATGTCGTGTGTCACAGTCGCCCCGAGGCGCGAAGCTGCTCGGTGGGCCGCACGCTCTGTGTGCGTAAATCCTGCGGATTTATTTTGATGACTCAAACCTCTGATTGGGGATTAATGAAGACGGCGTACTATGAACTCCGGAGAAGTTGTAATTAAAGTGTCAGGCTGATGAACATGTTTCATAACCAGGCACTGCATCCTCTTCCCTTGTAAACGTCTTCATTTAAACCTTAGCCTTTAAGAAAATGTGTTTGACGCTCCCATAAGACACTGGGCCAAACGTCTTTACCAAAAATGTACAGAGCTGTAATCCTGCTCCTTATGCAGGTTTTAAGGTGATGCCCTCTCTCTGGGCTACTACCAAGCCATAATCCCAGGTAATTTTTTTTAAAGGTGGCGCTAACCAGCCTAGGCAACATAGCAAGACCTTGTCTCTACAAAAATAAAAATAAAAAATTTGGTGGCACGTGCCTGTAGCCCCAGCTACTTGGGAGGCTGAGATGGGAGGATTGCCTGAGCCCAGAGGTCGAGCCTGCTGTGGGCCTTGATCTTGCCCTGCACTCCAGTCTGGGTGATGGAGTGAGACTCCGATTCAAAAAAAAAAAAAAAGATGGCGCTAGAATATTTTTGGTTTTCCCCTCAACATTTTGTTTTGAAGATTTTCAAACACACAGAAAAGTTGCAATTGTTTGGCTAAAAAAAATGTTACAGTTTGAATATGTGCCACCGAAATTCATGCTGAAACTTACTCAACACAGTAGTATTAAAAGGTGAGGCTTTTAGGAAGTGGTTAAGTCATGAGGACTCTGCCCTCAGAAATTAGCACCTTTACAGAAGGGCTTAAGGGAGTGAGTTGGTCTCTCTCTGTAGAATACCATGTGAAGACCCACCAAGAAGGCACCATCTTGGAGAGAACAAGTCCTCCCAGATGCCAAATCTGCTGGGGTCTTGATTGTGGAGGTCCCAACCTCCAGAATTGTGAGAAGTAGGTTCCTATTATTCATAAATGACTTATTCTAAAGTGTTTTGCTACATCAGCACAAAGGGACTAAAACCATCAGAATCCAATCAAAGAGCACATTTGATGGCGATGTCTATTTAATGTATTTTATTCTGGAAATGTCTTTTCATCATTTTTATTTTATTTATTTTTTTATTTTTGTTTTAGTCAGAGTCTCACTCTGTTACCCAGACTAAAGCCTCAACCTCCCGGATTCAGCGGTCCTTCTGTCTCAGCCTCCTGATTAGCTGGGACCACAGGTCACACCCCACTTTCAGTTAATTTTTTGTTTGTTTTTGTAGAGATGAGGTCTCACTGTGTTACCTAGGCTGGTCTTGAACTCCTGACTGCAAGCAATTCTCTCACCTCAGTCTAACAAAGTGCTGGGATCACAAGCGTGAGCCACCACACCTGGCCTCCATCTTTTTTTTTTTTTATGACACTGAAATTTCTTTTCAATGTCATTAAAGCTCCTTTGCTTTCTGGTAATGTTTAATGTCATATTGTAGCTAAAGATAAATTGAGTCAAAGGGGAACAATTATTAGCTAACCATAGCAGGTAATTAAAATAAATTCACACCTTTTATAAATGCAGACTGCAGTCCAATATCTGTAGACTAGAAGGCAGTTGTGTCATTACTCATCCAAGTTTCTCTTCTCCTTAGTCCAAAGAAGTATCTTTGTTTCTTATCCCCTGAAAGGCCGTGTTTCAGGGACGGATGAGTGTTTTCACACATACAAACCAAGCTGACAGACGCATATGCTATCTTTATTGAACTTAAAAACAAGAATTCAGCAAGGTCACATGCCATAATGAATGAGCTCTAGTTTTCATGTCCTTCTAGGAAGGTTTTAATTTGAACCAAAACTTGAAGACTTTCAAGTTTTCAATAACCTATTTATTTATGAGCAAGACTTACTCCCAGGGTCTTTCAAGTTGGCAGAGTGGAAAATTCTTTAAAGGGACCTGCTGTCTGGGCACAGTGACAGATGCTTCTCCCAGAGAGCCAATGAAATACTTGAAAGAGTCTAACAAGTAGAAAGTGTTTTCTTCAATAGGTAGTGGGACATAGCCTCAGCATCCAATGGGAATGCTTGGGATATATCTATTTCATTTTTGCTGCTTTTAAAGCTAATATTTGTTTGGCTGAAAATGACTGGAACAGATGTAATGTTAGAACTTTCCTACAACTAAGTCAGCTAAATGTTTGCTGAATCATGGAACCGGATTTGAAAGAGGTCACTTCAAGGTTCCTGATTCAGTGGTGGCTCATGCTTGTAATCCCAGCCCTTTGGGAGGTCAAGGCAGGAGGATCCCTTGAGTCTAGGAGTTCGAGACCAACCTGAGAAATATATAGTAAGACCTCATCTCTACAAAAAAATTTTTTTAATGAGCTGAACATGTTGGCATGCATCAGTAGTCCCAGCTACTTAGGCAGGAGGATTGCTGGAGCCCAGGAGGCTGAGGCTACAGTAAGCCGTGAACATACCACGGTGACAGGGTGAGACCTCCAACTCAAAAAAGAAAAAAAATTCCTAATTCAGTTTTCCACCTTTAAATACGATTCCAATATATATGGCCATCAAGGATTCCTAAATATATCTAATGAAACAGATTCCAAATTCTTTATTAATGGGCTCTTCCAAAATTTAAGAAACTTTAGTGAGGTAAAAATCTTTTATTTCCAGTCTAAATCTCTTCCTTCATTAAGTGTTTTAAGATTTGAATAAAGTTGAGGTGCAACTGGACCTTTTCAGTAACTGTCATTTTTTGCAGATTTGATTGTCCAGTGTACTTTTCTTCTTGTCAAGTAACTTTTTTATCCTTTTACCAATACGTACAGGTCAATATGACCAACTCCTACTTATTCTTTTTTTTTAAAGCAGGATTTATCAAGAGGACAGAAAAGCTGCCACAGTAAGAGGGGACCCAAAGGGGTTGCCCTCCTTCTTATTCTAAGGCATCGTTTTCACTACAAGTTTCAGAAAAGTAAATCAAAATATTTCCAAGCCTTGCTGAGTTTCTCCATCTATAAGATAGGGATCAGTTATAAGCACAAAATATTTGGCCAATTGATACACATTTTAGCCAGCCATTCTTTTCAGTAGGGCGTACTATGTAGCCAATCAAGTGGATCGTGCCAAGCTTCTTCAATTTTCTCACCTGAAAAACGGACCACTAAATCTAAAATCTAAAAACTAAAACATAGTTTTATGTATGAGGTTGCTATAAGGAGACCACAGATATGAAAGTGCTTTGAAAATGGTGCAGGAATTCACTTTTTTTTTTTTTTGAGTTGGAGTCTCAGACTGTCACCCAGACTGGAGTGCAGTGGCACGCTCACAGCCTCCACAGCCTCAACCTGCTGGGCTCCGGCGATCCTTCCGCTTCAGCCTTCCAAGTATCCGAAACTACAGGCATGTGCTACCACGCCTGGCTAATTTTTGATTTACTGTAGCAACGAGGTCTCGCCAAGTTGCCCGGGTGGGTCTCGAACTTGCAGGCTGAGGCAATCCACTCTCCTCAAACTCCCAAAGTGCTCGGATTATAGGCTGAGCTACTGAGCCCGGCCAGGAATGTACATATTAATGGGATCATCCTTGTGAATACTTGCTCTAGAAGATTCTTTTAACTCCCTATCCAGCACACAGCAACCACATTTTAAAATTATTCCATTTGGGCAACTCCTTCAGGTCCCCTCCCACCGTGGGAGCTTTTCTGTCCTCTAAATAAATCCTGCTTTCAAAAAATAAAGAAAGAAAGAATAAAATAAATGTATTCCATTTATTTCTCATAACAATCCTAGAAGATGGATACTATCATTATCATTATTCGATTTAAAATAATGCCTGACATATATTGGGCACACACATTTGTTTTTGTTTTGTCAATCTCACTCTGTCACCCACGCTGGGGTACAGTGGCATGATCATGGCTCACCACAGCCTCGACCTCCTGGGCTCAAGTACATTGGCCTCCTAAGTAGCTGGGACTATAAGCACATGCCACCACACCCAGGTAATTTTTTGACCTGTTGTAGAGATGATGTCTTGCTATGTTGCCCAGGCTGGTCTCGAACTGCTGGATTCAAGCAATCATCCCATGTTGTCTTCCAAAGTGCTGGTATTACAGGTGTGAGCCACCATGCCTGGCAAGGCACATACATATTTGTTGAGGAAGAAATTGGAGCTCAGAGAGGCCCATGTTTGTCCAAGTAAACATGGCTGGTTAAAGTCAGAAGGAGAGATTACACCAGAGCTCTCTGACTGAAGTGAGGAACCCACTATTTCTAAGTCAAATTACCATTCCCATCCAGAACTAATTACCTAAAGTTTTGGTTTCTAGGGTGGAGTCAATTACACTGGACATTGCAATTGAAGTTGTCTTGACCTTTTCCCCATTGTCCTTCCCTCAGTTTCGGGGTCCCCTTGCATTATTCCCCCTATCAAAATGTGCTCTCTGAGAGAACTAATACTTAAAGACAGTGTTATGTCCATCCAGAAGTGCTGACACTCTAACAGCAGGTGAACCTTTACACCAAAGTAGTGAAGAAATAGACCTTAGACCATGGGCATTATCAAACAAAAGAAATATTGGGGAAAAGATGAGTTCAGAGAGAGGTGGGGAAACCCTTGTCATGTCCTTGAAATCATACCAAAAACACGGCTGTCTTGAAACATTTACTCAGATATGCAGTCCTGGTGGAATGTCTTTGACTTTCACCCGGTTCTACATTACGCTGCTCGGCTACTCTACTCTTTGAGTTGTTGATTAATAAGGCTGAGTAAAGAAACAGGATCCCTTTCCAGTTTACACGATGATGCTGTCTTTGGATCCCAATTATATTTTTAATAGCCATCTAATGTTACTGATCCACACTGAAACACTGATTCATTAGAACCTGCAAAAAAAGTTTCATCAGAAATCAAAGTTAAGTTGACAACTGTAGTTGTTAGGAGTCATATTGTCTCTTTTATGAAAAGTGGTCCTTTTTCATCTCTTTCCACATTTGGGTCATTATATTTCAAGAAGAGTCAGAAAAGCCATGTCCTGGGGTGCCAAAGAGTTGTAAGTGACGATATTCTTCAGCTAGAAAGAAGCATACATTTTTAGAAAACCTTCACCAATTGTTAGCTCTCTATCAAACGCACCACAGTAAAACCCCAGTGAGTCAGAATTCACCCCCCCAGTGTCTTGGAAGCATCAAACTCTACCAGCCTAGATGGCGATTATAGAAGGCGCCCCCTTCAGGGGGAAAGAGCACCTTGGCTTCAGTTGGACTTGCAGACAATGCCTTTGTTCTTTGCTTATGGCAGAAGACATCCCTTGGGGGAAAGGGATGAGAGGAGAAGCAGGGAGGATGTGCTTATACCAGGAGGAACAGTCTATAACTGGGTTGAATTTCAGTCGCACTCACCACCTCAGCCTGGTGCCTGCATGCAGTGCACAAAACGAACAACTATGTGCTCTGGCCCTTTAAATAAGATGTACAGATGGATGCAATAAGCAGGAATCTGTGATGCATTCCAGTCACTCAAGGTCAATTTTTAGAAACAAATATTTAAGTACTTTATGTCATGCATGAATTCAAATTAAGTTTAGATTAGTTTTGAGGGAGAAAATATATTATTATGTTTGTCACTTCTGGACATTTTCAGCTTCTCTTGTTTTCCTAAGCGCTATTTTTCTCAGTTGGAAAAAGATCAAAACATTGTAGCTCTGCAAATCCTGATCATGTTCTTTCTTGAAATCAAAACATTAAACTTGAATTTGATATTATAGGGATGCCGCCAATGCTTTTGAGCCATGGATGAAGAAAATAATACATTTAATTCTAAAATATTGTGGGAAATCTACACTCTGCTTCTTACAAGCTAGGTAACTTTTATTTTATTTTATTTTATTTTGAGTTGGAGTCTCACTCCAACGTCCAGGCTGGAGTACAGTGGTATGCTTACGGCCACCCCAGTGTTGACCTGCTGGGCTCAGGCGATCAATCCTTCCACCAAAGCCTTCCAAGTAGCTGGAGCTACAGGCACTACTGGAGTTACAGGCGCTACCACACCTGGCTAATTTTTTCATTTATTGTGGAGATGAGGTCTCACCAAGTTGCCCAAGTTGTTCTCAAACCCGTGGACTCAGGCAATCCCAAAGGGCTGGGATTACAGGTTTGAGCCACTGCACCTGGCCAACTTGTTATTTTATTTATTTATTTATTTATTTTGAGTTGGAGTCTCACTCTGTCGTCCAGACTGGAGTGTAGTGGCCGCTCCCGGCCACCGCAACCTCGGCCTGCTGGGCTCCAGCGATCCTTCCGCCTCAGCCTTCCGAGTAGCCGGAACTACAGGCATGCACTACCACGCCCGGCTGATTTTTTTTTTTTTTTTTTTGTAGAGATGAGGTCTCGCTGCCCAGGTGGGTCTCGAACCCATGAGCTCAGGTTGTTATTTTATTAAAGAAGCTGCTTAGACCATGTGAAGCTCATACACTTGTGGTGACAATTTGCTTCACCCTACTCTAATCCTAGGAGAGAGAACATCATCTATTATTTTCTGTCTTTGGTGCTAGGACTTTTACTGGATATAGAGGGTTTTGGGGGGGCATATAGATTTTTTTTCTTTTTTAGAGATGAGTCTTACTGTGTCATCCAGGCTGGAGTGCAGTGGCTATTCACAGGCACAATCATAGCTCACTGCAGCCTCAAACTCCTGCCTCAAGAGGTCTTCCCACCTCAGCCTCCTGAGTAACTGGGACGAGAGGGACACACCATCATGCCCAGCCCTTAATGTATATAAAATTTTTAAAGCTAACATCAGAAATTTGTCTATTAAATTTCATATTCAAAAGAGAATAAATAAGTTGGAGTGAGTGCATCTATCCATTCTCGTATCCTTTCTTCTTGGAATGCTGAGAATGTTGCAATGTCTGTAATATTCACAGTGATCTTCAGTCCATCAGAGATTCAGTTTAAACCAGGCGTGCCCAACCCACAGCCTGTGGGTCACGTGTGGCCCAGGACAGCTAGTCGTGCAACCCCACAAAATCTTTTAACATCACATGATTTTAGTATTTATTTTCTTCGTGACCCCATGTGCACTTCCATTTTTGAAGTTCACAATCATGTCTCATTCATGACATCACTTTTTGGTAACATATACATTTGTGAATAACTGTTTTCAATTATGAAGCACACAAAGAGCAAAATTTGAACAAACATTTCTGATGAGCACCTGGAGAACTCACTGAGAATTGAAACCTCTTCCATCACACCAGACATTGACAGATGAATTTTACAAAAACAAGGTCAAATTTCCCACTAGTTTTATATTGTTCTCATTTTTCTAAACTTTATAATAAAAATATAAAAGAAGACATTATGCATATACATTAGCTATATTATATAATTATGTGCAGCCCAAGAAAATTCCTCTTTACTCAATGCAGCCCAGGGAAGTCAAAGGTTAGACACCCTTGCTTTAAACATTCTGACCTCATCTAGTGAGGAAGCTGAATGATAGAATGTCATCATTAGAAGGAACTATATCAGTCATGTAGTGGGAGCTTCCCAAAGCATCCTGGTGACAAGAAGCAGATTTCCAGGTCTAATTGCCTCCTCTGAAATCCAGTTTCAGTGAGTCTGGGATGGAGCTTGGGGACTTATTTCTTTAACAAGAGCATCATGAGATTCTTTCACGCAGAGTCTGGGAACCTCCGATGTATTGGAGCCCTGTGTGTTTCAGATCTGGTGAGGTCCTGAGTAGTAAGGTGATTTTCCGGAGGCCTAGCAGCTGGTCCGTGATGGAGTTGAGACCAGAACAGAAATATCCTGCCTGGCCTCAAGTCTTCGTAAAATGGACTAATATCTTGAAGAAACATGTTCAACCATGGTGGGGCCTAGAGGTTGTGAAAAAAGCAAAGTCACACAATCAGAAATTTTATTTATCGGAAACTCGTTGTTCCAAAGGCGTTCTCACTCATCAGCATTTATGGTCCCTTTGTCCTTTGACTATTGAATTCATCCCTCCATCTTTTCTCTGACTGACCCCAAGTCCTGCTTGCATATGGTTTACTGGGCTCCCCATGGCAACTTTGGGCCTATCAACATCTCTGTCCTCCTCATGCCTCTTGGCTGATGCTCTTCCTCCTCTTTAAAACTCATGTGAAGCCAGACATTCTTCTCTAACTCAAACTGCACACCTCCCTCACATCCCCTTTGTCACCTTTATCATCCATCCATTTGATCATTTTTCTTCTGCAGTCCTTTGTGTTCGCTTTAGTGTGCTCTTGTTTATATAAGTGGTAAGTTGTTCACCTGTGAGACAGCTATCCTGGAGTGGAAAGACCACCATCACAGAGATTGGAACTACGCATATCTAGTCTCACCTCTGCCACTGGTAAGCTGTGAGAACTTGAATAAGCCACTTTGCCTTTCTGAGCTTTTGTCGTTCAATGATAAGTGAAACTCTGAGACTCTGAGGCCTTTTCATCTCTTTATGGAAGGTACTATCTTTTTCTGACTTATTTTCTTCTTTGCTCAGGACCGATTTTATTTTATTTTTTTATTTTTGTTTGAGTTGGAGTCTCACTCTGTCTCCCAGACTGGAGTGCAGTGGCCGCTCCCGGCCACCGCAGCCTCAACCTGCTGGGCTCCAGCGATCCTTCCACCTCAGCCTTCTAAGTAGCCAGAATTACAGGCATGCACTACCACGCCTGACTGATTTTTTGATTTATTATAGAGATGAAGTCTCGCTGACCAGGCAGGTCTCGAACCCGCGGGCTCAGGCAATCCACTCACCTCAGCCTCCCAAAGGAGCAGGATTACAGGCTGAGCCACCGAGCATGGCTAAGTCACATATCTGATCACAATTGGCCTTTGATTTCAGTCAAGACTGGATTTCTTTAAGTAACACAACCAAGTATCTTTCCAGTGTCACCATCCCTTCCCGTGAAATAGCAGGTCTTATTCCTTGGTGCTCCATATTTGCCATTAAAACAAAATATCATATGCCTGTAGTGCCAACTACTTGAGAGACTGAAGTGGGAGGATCGCTTGAGGCCAGGATTTTGAGGCTACTGTGAGCTATGCTCACACTACTGCACTCCAGCCTGGGCAGCAGAGCAAGACCCAGCCTAGGAAAAAAGAAAACATAGCAGAGCATGGTGGTTTGCTCCAGTAATCCTAGCACTTTGAGAGGCCAAGGTGGGAGGATCACTTGAGGCCAGGAGTTTAAGACCAGCCTGAGCAACATAGCAAGATCCTGTCTACAGAAAATAAAAAATTAACTGGGCATAATGGTGCATGCCTGTAGCTACTAGAGAGGCTGAGGCGGGAGGATCCCTTGAGCCCAGTAGTTCAAGGCTACAGTGAGCTATAATCACACCACTGCACTCCAGCCTGGGTGACATTTATTTGTTTGGAGTTTTGAAGGGGGGCTGTTTTGTTTTGTTTTTTAGAAAAATAGCTCTTAAAACATATGGTACTATACTAAGTGCAAAATTGCTGTATTCACTCAGTTGATCCATATTCAAGTGATTTAACTTTAGATAAACATAAATAAAAGAGGATTTAAGAACTATGGAGTGATAGAAAGTGTCTGTTAAGTGAATAAATCACTCTGAGCTCGAAATATTACACTAGATTGTAGAACAAAAAGATGATTGGTTTCAGGACCTTGGACAGTTAAAAGTGCTCTGGCAGCAATCCCTGGTGTTGCCTCATAAGCAAATTTGTAGTACATTTTAAAATCTACAGTACTATGTCAGATATGGTGCCTTAAAATAGCCTGCTATTATTTTTTTCAAAAGAAGCAAAATAAAATTGCTTGTTCAAAAAATAATGTAGAGAATGAAGGGTTTCCCACACTTTTCTGAGACCTTCTTTCTAAAATAAATAAGGCAGGAAAGTGTATGACTGAATATTCTGATACATCAAGTTACTTGAACTCCAAGCTGAAACTTAAAGATGACCAAAATCCCAGACAGGCTGGGTGCAGTGGCTCACACTTGTAAATTCCAGGATTTGGGGAGGATGAGGCAAGAAGATCACTTGAGCCTAGGAGTTTGAGATCCACCTGAGCAACATAGCAAGACTTCATCTCTACAAAAATAAAAATAAAAAAATTAGCTGGACATGGTGGCACACATCTGTAGTCCCAGCTACTCAGGAGGCTGAGGCAGACGGATTTCCTGATTCAAGTAAGTCCAGATTGCAATGAGCTGTAGTCGTGCCACTGTACGCAGCCTGGGTAATAGAGTGAGACCCCGACGCAAAAAATAAATAAATGCATAAATAAACGACCAGACTGTGGCAAGTGCAAATTTTTGGGCCCCATTCTGAAACTTCGATTTTAAGTCTATAATCTTTTGTGTGTTTCCACGTGTGTATTTTCAGAGAAATAAACAATTTTGTCAGTTTTGAAAACTCATCATGGAACAGAGTGGAATAACAGACACTGGAGACTCCAAAAGGTAGGCGGGTTGGAGAGGGGTGTGGGCTGAGACATTCCTTGATCTGATGGGTACAAGACACATGATTCGGTTGATGGTCACAGTAAAAGCCCAGACTTCACCACTAGGATATTATATCCACGTAACAAAACTGCACATATACCCCTAAATCTATTTTTTAAAATAATTTTTTAAATGAATCATGGTGGATTTTCTGACTCACATTTTATAAGAAGAAAACAAAGACTTCCCTAATGAGGGTTGTAAAATCTAGGCTGAATGATCAAATATAGGAGAGCAGACAGCCTCCAGACACTGATGAAATACATGACGATAGGGTTGCTGCAGTTTGGCACTGAATGGCTTTCACAAACACTTCCTTAGTTATTTTGCTATTTCTTTTTAAAACGAGGCCAGGCACGATGGCTCATACCTGAATCCAAGCACTTTGGGAGGTCAAGGCAGGAGGATCACTTGATCCCAGAAGTTCAAGACAAGCCTGGGAAACATAGCAAGACATCATCTCTACAAAAAGTCAAAAAATTAACCAGATGTGGTGGTGCACATCTGTAGTCCCAGCTACTTGGAAGGCTGAGGCAGGAAATCTCCTAAGCACAGGAGGTTGAGGCTACAGTGAGCCTTGTGTGTACTACTGCACTCCAGCATGGAGTTTTGGAAATTGCCTTGACGGGTGAACTAGGTGCTGGCATCAGTGCATAGCTTCCCAAGGGGAGTGCTTCACACTTCCCAAGGGGAGTACTTCGAAAGTGATCTTAATGATATTCAGCAAAGAGGTATGGAGCACTTTTTCTAGGATGGTCTGTGAACCTAATTGTCAGATCTCATATTTATGATATTTAAGGCTTTATGCTGAAAGGATACACACCGTAATATCACTATCTCAGACAGTGGAGGAGTAGTGGGGTGGGGAGGAGTATTTACATTATGACATTTTTTCTCATGTATCTATATAATATGAATTATGTTTCCATTTGAACAACAACAATTTACCCATTTATCAATAGAATTCTTGTGGTAAGGACTGTCTGTTGCTCCCTTTCTGGGGTCTATGTTTGGTGGAGTTGTTGTTGGCTTGTTTAAGACGCCAGTGGGTCTGGACTGTCTTGGCCAAGAAAAAGAATGGCCCAGATAAGTGCAGACAAAGTTGGGAGATGAATGGCCTCCAGCTTTGAAGCCATGGCAGTGTTTTGATTTGATTCTAGAAGCAATGGGCCACCATTTCAAGGGCAGAACAAGAAAGAGGCAATGATTGGATTATATGTTTCCATTTTGTTTTTAATTACTCTGTCTGGCTTCTGGGTGGAGCATGGATTGGAGTGAGGTGAGATTTGAAACCAGGAAGATCAACAAGACCATCATAGAATATAGTAGATGAGATTAGAGCATTGAGCATGTAAATGGAAAGAAGCAGAATGATTCCATTGACACTTTATTGGCAAAATTGACAGGACTTGCTTACACGACAAGGTAGAAAGACAAGAATCAAGGTTATTTCACATATTTAATATCCTGGATAACTCTAACAGTTACTCCCTAACGCCAGATTGATAGATACAAACCGTGCCTTTCCGTTGTTAGTTTTTAAATCGTTTTATTGAAATATGTTGGCCAGGAGTGCTTGTTTATTTGGGCCTGCAAGTGAGGGTAGCAGAACTTGCAATTGACATCACAATAATGATCTGTGACCATAGACAGGAACAGACATTTCTTTTTTCCCACCAAATGAATCCATCACAATTTTTGATAAACCAATCAAATTTTCTCATCAAGTGAACCCTAACCAAATATTTTCACTACAATAAACTTTAATTTCATATACAAGCCCTTGGGAAGTATTGCATGGTGGTGCCTAAATTATAAAAGTATTAGTTGAAACATCTGCCTTTTAGGAAGAAGACTCTACTTAAAACCCTATCACCACCTTACTTTCTATATTACAAATAATGCTGCAAACCCCACCTGAGCCCGACAGTTGCCCCAGCTAAGGCTCTTCAGGTTTCAAATATCAGAAAACCCAACCCAAAGCCTCTTAAGCAGAATAAAAATGTATGGGCACACATTACTGAGAAGACCAAGTATTACTGGCAACAGCTATGGCTCGATTCAAGGGAACTCAACATATTACAATTCTCTCTCTGTCTCTCAGCTTCACTTCTTCTGGGCTGGCTCCATTTTCCACAGGGTCTCCCCTAGAAGCTGCAAGGTGCTTGCAACAGTTTTACATCTCCTTCTCCAAAGGGCAAGTTCACCAGGGAAGAGACTTCTCCTTCTGCAGCCCTAGCACAGGTCTTATTACATGTCAGTGGTTCTGACTGGGTCACATGACCATCCTTGAATCAATGCAATGCCCTCAGGAATGTGATGCTCGATTGGCCATCCTTGAACTAATGACCGTGGCCCCAGGAGCTTGATGCTCGATTGCCCATCCTTGAACCAATGGCTGTGCCCCTAGGAACATGATGCTTGATTGCCCATCCTTGAATCAATGACCGTGCCCACAGGAATATGATGCTTGATTGGCCATACTTGAACCAATGACTGCCACCCAAGGAATGTGATGCTCGATTGGCCAAGTCTGAATCAGAAGCTCCAACTCTCTGCAGGAGCAAGTTGCAGAGTCAGCACATGTAGGCCAATGAGGATGTGGGTGACTCTCCAAAAGAACTCAAAGCGCTGTTGCCAAAAGGAGGACCTGGACACTCCAAAATGGTAAATGTCTTCCCCTAAGAGACAATGATCTCAGGGCTATTTTGACCAAGAAACTAGTACGTTGCAAAACTGAAACCCAAGCCAGGATGTTTAAGCTTTTTATGAGCTTCACCATAGATACTTCCCAAAATGAGACACATAACAGCCATTCTAACAAAGTCAAAGTGAGATCATTAACTCCAACTTTTTTGTCCTTCTTATTTTCATATTTAATTTTAAGCAATGAGTCACACAATATAAAAAGACTAAAAATAAAAAGTAGATTGCAAATTTAAAATGCCAATAAATAATGATGACACATTTGATGGTAGTTGATTATATATGGTACTTTCAATTTCTGGATAAGATTATTTTCTCTACCTAAGTATCATCAGATGCCTTTCAGACTTCAAGATACAGTGGTTCGAGGTACATAGTAAACAGAATACCAGAAAACATTTTTTTTTAAACTAGCCTGAATCTGAACACTTAAAATCACATGGCACACAAGAAAATGAAGAAATTTGGCTGGGTGAGGTGGCTCATGCCTGTCATCCCAGCATTTGGGAAGGTGGAAGCAAGAGAATTGCCTGAACCCAGAGGTTCAAGACCAGCCTGGGCCACTTGTGAGACCTCATCTCTACAATAAAAAAATTTTTTTTTTTGAGTTGGAGTCTCACTCTGTCACCCAGAATGGAGTGCAGTGGCCACTCCCAGCCACTGCAGCCTCAACCTGCTGGGCTCCGGCAATGCTTCTGCCTCAGCTTTCCAAATAGCTGGAACTACAGGCACGCACTACCATGCCTGGCTAATTTTTGATTTATTGTAGAGATGAAGTCTCACCAAGTTGCCCAGGCAGATCTTGAACCCGCAGGCTCAGGCAATCCACTCACCTCAGCCTCCCAAAGTCCTGGGATTACAGGCTGAGCCAATGAGCCCAGCTTCTACAATAAATTTAAAAATTAGCCAGGTGTCGTGGTGCACACCTATAGTTCTGACTACTTGGAAGGCTGAGGTGGAATGATTGCGCCCAGCAGGTAGAAACCATGGTAGCTGTGATCATGCCAGTGTACTCCAGCTGGGATGACAGAGTGAGACTCCGACTCAAAAAAAGAAGAGAGAGAGAAAAAAAAGAAATGTCCAGTATATTCAAAGAACTCCTATAAATCAATAAGAAAAGAATAGATAGCCAACAAAAAATGGGTCAAAAATCCTGTACACACATTTTACAAAAGAAGCTATTCAGGCCAGGCACAGTGGCTCACGCCTGTAATCCCAGCACTTTGGGAGGCCAATTTTGGAAGATTGCTTGAGCCCAGGAGTTTGAGAGCAACCTGGGCAACATAGGAAGACTTCATCTCTACAAAAAAATAAAAAATTAGCCAAACATGGTGACAGAAGCCTGTAGTCCCAGCTACTTGGGAGGCTGAGACAGAAGGATCACTTGAACCCAGGAGGTTGAGGCTGTGTCACTGCACTCCAGCCTGGGGAACAGAGCAAGACCCCAGTTAAAAAAAAAGAAGCTATTCAAATGAACAATATGTGTGAGATGTGTCTACTTTATTAGTCATCAGAGAAATGCAAATTAAAACCATAATGTGATACTGCTATTCACCACCCCCCTCCAGAAAATAACAAGTGTTAGTGAGTAGAGTTGAGCCTTGAACAACTTGGGGATTAGGGCCACCCGCCTCCCGCACAGTCGAAAATCTGTATAACTTTTGAATCCCCAAAATTGTAACTACTAAGAGCTCACTATTAACAGAGCTTATCAATAAAATAAACAGTCAATGGACACATTTTATGTGTTATATGTATTACATGCTATTCTTGCAATCAAATAAGCTAGAGAAAAGAAAATGTCAAGAAAATCAAAAGGAAGAGAAAATATATTTACTACTCATTAAGTGGACAAAGATCATCATAAGGTCCTTCATCCTTATCTTCACATTGAGTGGGCTGAGGAGGGAGAGAAGGAGTCGGCCTTGTAGTCTCAAAGGTGGTAGAGGTGGAAGAAAGTCTGTGTATTAAGTCGACTCTCACAGTTCAAATCCATGTTGCTCGGGGATCAGCTGTATAGACAGCAACCAAGATTTGCGTCCAGTAATGTAGGAAATACAAGCTGGTACAATCACTGAGAAAACTGTTTGGCAGGACCTATTAATGTGGACATGTGTTTATCCTATGACACAACAATTTCACTCCTATATACCCAAAAGATATAATAAAAAATGCTCTTTAGAAGCACAATTTATAGTAGTTAAAAACCAAAAACCACCAAAGTGTACATCAACAATAGAATCAATAAATTGGGGTATAGCAGCACAATTTCATATTCTTTATCAGAATGAACAAACAGGCTGAACAGGGTGGGTCAAGCCTGTAATCCCAACACTTTAGGAGACTGGGGAGGGAGGATCACTTGAGGCCAGAAGTTCAAGACCAGCTTGGGCAACATAGTAAGACCTTGTCTCTACAAAAGTTTTAAAAGTTAACAGGGCATGGTGGCACATGCCTGTAATCCTAGCCACTCGGGAGATTAAAGTGAGAAAGCTTGAGCCCAGGAGTTGGAGGCTGCAGTGAACTCTGATCATGCCACTGTATACCAGCCTGGGCAACAGAGGAAGACACTGTTTCAAAAAAATAATAATAATAGCATAACATAAACATAAAGTTAAGTGAAAAAAACCCAGACACAAAAGACCACATATTATATTACTCCATTTATGTAAAAGTTACAAACAGTTACAAACAGACTAAATTAATCTATGCTATTAGAAGGCAAGGTACCAGGTAACCTTGAGGAAAGGACAGTTTCCGAAGGAGAAAGAGCAGGACTTAGAGAGTTTGGGGAATAGTCTGCTTCTTGATGATGCTGGTTATACAATTGTGTTTAGTTGGTGAAAATTCAGCAAGCTGGCACTGGTATGCATTTCTCTGAACGTGTATTATACCTTAAAGGTTTAAAGCAAATGAAAAAGAAAAGGAAGAAATCAGTTAAGTCTCCAGCCTGTCATCTCTTTCCATTTCCAATTCCCTTGCTGCTTTATAAAGTTGCCTTTCAGTGTTCAAATACTTGTTCTTTTTAACAAGCGGTGGGTGGTTGATGTGATTTCTCTATAAATGGTTTAGGAAGCACAACATAAATGTTAGTTTGAAGCATTTAGGGGTGGACTATATTTTTTTTCTCATGGAGATCATAGCAGGACATGTGGCTCACTCCTGGAGTCCCAGCACTTTTAGGAGGCCAAGGTGGGAGGATTGCTTGAGCCCAGGAGTTCAAGATCAGCCTGGGCAACATAGTGAGACCTTGTCTCTACAAAAAAAAAAAAATTATCTGGGTGTGGTGGCGCACGCCTGTAGTGCCAGCTACTAGGGAGGCTGAAGTGGAAGGATTGCCTGAGTCTGGAGGTCAAGGCTGCAGTGAGCCAGGATTGTGCCACTCTACTCCAGCCTGGGCCACAGAATGAGACCCCAACTTAAAAGAGAGAGAGAGAGAGATTATATTATTGAGCCATAGTACATTTAACCAACTTTATTTTCTCTGTGAAGCACAGCACCCAGAAGCACTCATCATTTCCAGCTGCAGATTATACTACAGTTGATTCCTCGGAAGATCACAGCTACTAGAGATGTTAACTAAGACAAGAATCCAGTAAAGGCTCCATTGTTGATCCTGAGATTTTGTTTGAAACAATGAAAAACTCTCAGAAGACTTACTATTCTTTCTTACGCTGTCACTATTTCCTGTTTTAGAAAATATAGAATAATTGATGGTCATGTTTTAGTAAAAATATCCTTTGGGGGCCTGAACTCCAGCTTCCTCCATGTGAACTCACAAGTGTTTGATCTAACCAGAGCTCTTCTCAGTGTTACAACTTCCTTTGGAATGGAAAGAAGGGAGAGGAGGAGGGAGGAAAGGCATAAGTGCAGCCTGGACAATATAGTGAGGTCACATCTCCAAAACAAAAAAAGTTTAAAAAAATTACCCAGGCATGGTGGTATCAGCACACCTGTGGTCTCAGCTACTTGGGATGCTGAGGCAGGAGAATCACCTGAGCCCAGGAGTTGGAAACTGTGGAGCTATGATTGTGCTACTGCACTCCAGCCTGGGTGACAGAGCAAGACCCTGGCAAAAAAAAAATTAAAAGTGTTCTGGTCCAGGTGTGGTGACTCACACCTGTAATCCCAGCACTTTGGGAGTCCAAAGCAGGAGGATCACTTTGCCCAGGAGTTAGAGACCAACCTAGGAAACATAGTGAGACTCCACCTCTGTAAAAAAAGAAAAAAAAATTTTAATGGCCAGAAATGGTGGCATGCTCCTGTAATTCCAGCTGCTCAGGAGGGTGAGGTGGGAAGATCTCTTGAACCCAAGAGGTTGAGGCTGCCATGAGCCATGATTGTGGCACTGTACTTCAGCCTGGGCAACAGAGTGAGACTCCAACTCAAAAAAAAAAAAAGCCAGGCTCTGTGGCTCAGCCTGTAATCCCATGCCTTTGGGAGGCTGAGGTGAGTGGATTGCCTGAGCCCACAGGTTCGAGACCCGCCTGGGCAGCGAGACCTCATCTCTACAATAAACCAAAAAATCAGCCGGGCATGGTAGCGCATGCCTGTAGTTCCAGCTACTTGGAAGGCTGAGGCGGAAGGATCATCGGAGCCCAGCAGGCCGAGGCTGCGGTGGCCAGGAGCGGCCACTGCACTCAAGTCTGGGCAACAGAGTGAGACTCCAACTCAAAAAAAAAAAAAAAAGTTCTACATCAACATAAATAGAAAGGTGGATTAGCACTGACAGTAAACAAGTCACCCCTACCAGCAGTATCCTATGACTCAACATAATGGAATTTTTAGACCATGCAAAGTCATTAAAAAATCCAAAAGAATATGAAAATTATGAAATGATGAGTCAATGGCAGACATTTGTAAAAAGACAAACCCAGCAAAGGGCATGCATGAAGCAATAAGTAGTCTTATTCTAAGGTCTCCTATCAAACAGGCAGTGGGAAGATGATTCACACAAGTGTCCCTTGATGTCAAATGCAGACAGTTCCCCTTTGCAATGGTTCAAATTACAGTGTTTCAATTATTTGACTTTATGATGGTGTGAAAGTGACATGCTTTCAGTAGAAACTGTACTCAAGTGCTCATAGAACAATTCTGTTGTTTACTTTCAGTACAGTATTCAATAAATTACATGAGGTAGTCAAAACTTTATTATAAAATGGGCTTTGTGTTAGGTGATGTTGCCCGACTGCTGGCTGATGTACAAGGAGGGGACGCAAAAAACCTGGAATCATCTTTGGAGGGTGGGCTCCTTGTAGTACAGGCTTCCTCCGCTAGGTGAGTGTTCTAGGAATCCATCAGCATCAGTGTCCCAGCTAGCATTGTGACAGGTTTTGTACCGCTTCAGTGAATTTTTTGTTGTTGTTGTCGAGTTGGAGTCTCACTCGGTCACCCAGATTGGAGTGTAGTGGCCGCTCCCGGCCACCGCAGCCTCGCCTGCTGGGCTCCGGCGATCCTTCCGCCTCAGCCTTCCAAGTAGCCGGAATTACAGGCATACGCTACCACGCCCGGCTGATTTTTTGATTTATTGTAGAGATGAGGTCTCACTGCCCAGGCGGTCTCGAACCCGCGGGCTCGGCAATCCACTCACCTCAGCCTCCCAAAGGCGCAGGATTACAGGCTGAGCCACCAAGCCCTGCTGAATTTTTTTTTTTTTTTTTTTTTAGATTCTTTCAACGTGTTTGCCCACTTCGTAATGGGTGATTTACGAGCACACCTGCCCATACCACGCTGAGTATTCAGCAGTCTTGACCAAAAACAGCATGACCCCAGTGCCCCACCCTCCCTATTCACCTGATCTCACCCCCAAGTAACTCGGTTTTGTTTCCTGGATGAAAAAAGTTCTCGAAGGGAAATGTTTTGCCGATGTGGAAGAGGCGAAACAAAAAACGGCAAAAGTACTAAATAGCATCAAAATCAACAAGTTCAAAAACTGTTTTGAGCAGCAGAAAAAGCAGCTCAATAGGTGTATTGCATCAAACAGAGAATACTTTGAAGGTGGCTGAAATTTAAACATGTAAGGATAAATATACAATTTTTTATAAATAAATTCCTGGGTTTTTTGGGTCCCTCCTCATAAGTGTTCTGAGTATGTTTAAAATCGATGAGGCTGAACTGTAAGTTAAATATTTCAAGTGTACTAAATGTATTTTTGGCTTAACAATCTTTTCCATTTAATATGAGTTTATCAGGGAGTAACCCTGTCATGAGTCAAGGAACATTTGTATCACGAAAATCAAAGCAACAATTTTTGTAACCCACAATATTGAAAAAATAATTGCTATCTTTTTGATGTTGCTATACTTTTATCTTGGTAGATATAATATGAAGATTTCTACCTCCTTTTTTTTTTCTTCTTTTTTTTTGAGTTGGAGTCTCACTCTGTCACCCAGACTGGAGTGCAGTGGCCGCTCCCAGCCGCTGCAGCGTCGACCTGCTGGGCTTCAGCCATCCTTTCGCCTCAGCCTTCCGAGTAGCTGGAACTACAGGCGCACGCTGCCATGTCTGGCTAATTTTTGATTTATTGTAGAGATGAGGTCTCACCAAGTTGCCCTGGCGGGTCTTGAACCTGCAGGCTCAGGCAATCCACTCACCTCAGTCTCCCAAAGCACTGGGATCACAGGCTGAGCCACTGAGCCCGACTGATTTCTACCTTCTAAGAAAGATTCTTAGCCTGGGCATAGTGATCCACTTGTAATACAATGTTCAAAGAAATCACAGATGACACAAACACATGGAAAAATATTCCATGCTCATGATTGGAAGAATCAACATCATTAGGATGTCCATCCTACCAAAGCAATCTACAGATTTAATGCAATACCCATTAAATTACCAGCATCATTCTTCTCAGACTTAGAAACAACAATACTGGAATTCATATGGAAACATAGAAAAACACAAATAGCTAAAATAATCCTCAGCACACACAAAAACAAGCGAAGGTATCACACTCTCAAACTTTAAACTTATTATAAGGTTATAATAATCAAAACGGCCTGGTATTGATACAAGAACAGGCATATAGGTCAATGGAACAGGATAGAGATGCCAGAAACAAAACCTCAATTTCTCAACCAACTCATCTTCAACAAAGCCTCCACCATCAACCACTGGGAAGACAAGAACCTATTCAGTAAATGGTGCTGGGGAAACTGGCTGATCACATGAAGAAGATTAGAACAAGACCCCTATCTATCACCATACACAAAAGTCACTCTAAATGGATCAAAGACCTAAACATAAAACCTCAAGCTACAAGAACTTTAGAAAATGTGGAAGACACCCTTATGGAAATTGGAACTGGCAACCAATTCCTGATCAAAACCCCATGCCATAAGAGATAAGATAGACAAGTGGAACCTCATCAGACTGACAAGCTTCTGAAAAGCCAAAGAAACCATCAAGAGAGCGAGGAGACAGCCCACACACTGGAAAAAAAATATTTACCAACTGTATATCTGACAAAGGCCTAACATCTAGGCTCTACAAAGTACTCAAATGCGCTGAAAAGAAAAAAACAAACAACTCCATTACAAAGTGGGCAAAAGATATTAATAGACACTTCTCAAAAGAAGACATACAGGCAGCCAACATTTACATGGAAAAATGCTCAGACCCACTAGTCATCAAAGAAATGCAAATTAAAACCACACTGAGATACCACCTAACTCCAGTCAGGATGACCATCATCAATAACTCTAAAAACAACAGATACTGGAGAGGAAGTGGGGAAAAGGGAACACTTCTACCCTGTAGGTGGGAGTGTAAACTAATCCAACCTCTGTGGAAAGCAGTGGCGATTCCTAAAAGATCTAAAAATTGACCTTCCATGTGACCCCACAATCCCCCTTCTGGGAAAATCCCCAGAGGAACTTAAATCACTCTATGAAAAAGATACCTGCACATCTATGTTTATTGCAGCATTATTCACAATAGCAAAAACATGGAACGACCTATGCGACCCATTGAAAGAGGACTGGATTTTTAAAATGTGGTACATATACACAATGGAATATTATGCAGCCATAAAGAAGGACAAAATTACGAACTTTGCTGCAACTTGGATGGACTTATAACACTGAATGATCTACCACAGAAACAAAAAACTGAGTACCACATGTTCTCACTCATAAGCGGACCTTGAACAATTATCATGATACTATAAGAAAGGGATTGGCAGTGGTAGGAAACTGCCAGGGGATGAACAGGGCAGAATTGACAGTAGTGGGAAACTGCCAGGGGTGTGGGGTGCACACTTCATCATTAAGGGTACCTGCATAATGAACATTTGTATACCTAACTATGAATTGTACCCCACATCTTTAAAATTTAAAAAAAAATTTTTTTTTAATTTGCCAGGCGTGGTGGTATATGCCTGTAGTCCCAGCTACTCAGGAGGTTGAAGTGAAAGGATCACCTGAGCCCAGGAGGTCAAGGCTGTGGTGAGCCATGATCATTCCACTACACTCCTGCCTAGGTGATAGAATGAGGCCTCAACTCAATTAAAAATAAATAAATTCTTATGGCATCATTTTTTTAGATTTCTCAGAACCACAGAATGACTCTCAGAACCACAGAATGACTTTTAAAATGGAATGAGATGTTAACATTTGTCTAAACCAATGGTCCTCATTGTGCTCTGAGAAGCCCCATGGGCTCCTGCTTGGTGTTTCAAGGCGGGTGAAGGGGGGACAAGAAACACTCAGGACCCTCCCAATTCCAAGACATCTTTACCAAGTAGAAATCCACTTTTCCTGTTTTCATAATGGGCTTCCAAGTGGGCTTTATTTGAAGAAAGCCCTCAACTATGTAAAAATAAGAAATAATAAAGTTTTAAAAGTAGATCACTCATCTGGTCCAAATATCCTTGAGATTGATGAGTGTACAATTAAAGAAACCGAGGACCCAGCAGATTAAGCGATTTGCCCTAAATCTTAGGGCCAAATGCAGGACTAAAACTAGAAATTTGGTTTTCTGATTCCAATCTGAATGGGCCTTCAAAACTACCATTTGCCCGTCAAAGACCCACTAGAGTTTCCAAAACAAGGGGTAAGTGTATGTTATTTATCTAGCCTTTATAATAGATTCCTTTACTTTCAGTGTTAAGGCCCTTGATAAAGAGATCTCCACATTTTAATAATGCACAGTATGCTACATGAAATCATATGGTTAACAGAATCAAGAGAAAACTATTAGGAGACAACCTTTGTTTACTCCAAAGTACTATTTACAAATGGAAAAAGAAATCAGCAACTAAGAACCTTAAGTTGGGTACAATCTGGATTCTTTCAACAAAGTAAAGCTACCATGGGAACTAACTAGCTGATTTTAAAGCTAAAATAAGCCTTTTCAAAACATATAGCAGGTTTTATTTTTAATATTAGGATATTGGTTCAAAAATGCCTGTAAAATTAGAAACCAGCTTTTTTTTCCTGTCATGCCAGCTTGCTTTCTAAAAAGAATCTACTACGATTAATTTCTTTATCTAGTTTGGTAATCAAAGGGTTACTTAAAGATAGGCATCTCTATTTTTAGCTGTTACTATAGCCAGACTCCCATTCAGTCTAAAAACAGCCATGTCTTTTACACCATTTTTAACCCTGCAAAGCTGACACTCATGCCTACCCAAATTAAGGATAAGCTTAAATAGCCCATCCTCAGTCAAAACCATGGCAACCAGTACACAGTACACATCCTGCGTTTTGCCCAGGAGCCTTTCAAATTCTTTAATCACAAGACAGGAACTATGTTTTGTTTGGATGTCACTTAGGGGCAGATTTGCATTATGGGGTGGTCAACCATTTGCTGTTATTCAGGAAAAACATGGGTTTATGATAGTATAAGCTTCACAATCAGGGAGAGACAAGAGTACTTGTTATTATTTATGTATTTACTTATTTGCTGATTCATTTCCAAAAAAGATCAGTGGTAAGTCCCAAAATCCACAAAAGGAGAGAGGAAGAAAATGAGTAGCACTGGACTGTGGGCTTTCTGCAGTTATAACTGTGTGAGCAACTGGCTTGGCAGTCAGGTCAAATAATAAAAATAAAATTGTATTCTGCACAGTGATACTGTTCAATACCACTCTGTATTCAATACAATTTGAAGGGATCTTTATTTTCCTATCTTTTGTTTCAAGTTGAAAATAGCTTATGCTTTTTTTTTTCTGATGATAAAGTCAATACATAGCTGGGCACAATGGCTTGTACCTGTAATTCCAGCACTTTGGGAGGCCAAGAAGGAAGAATTGCTTGAGACCAGGAGTTTGAGATCAGCCTGGGCAACATAGTCCAACTTTGTCCCTACAAAATATCAAAAAATTAGCCAGGCATGGTGACATGTACCTGTAGTCTCAGCACTTAGGAGGCTGAGGTGGAAGAATTGCTTGAGTCCAGGAGGTCAAGGTTGTGGTAAGTCATTATTGTGCCACTGCACTCCAGCCTGAGTGACAGAGGGAGACTCCCTCACCTCAAAACAAAACAACAAAAAAGAAGTCAGACACAAAGGATACATATTGTATGAGTCCACTTATATAAAGTATAAAAATTGGTAAAAATGAATCTATGGGGCGAGATATTCAGATAGTCATCATCTTGTGGGTGGTAGCAATGGGTAGAAATACGGGGAGAGTCTTCTGGATGCCCTCATGATCTGTTCTTTATCCGGACGCTGATTACATGGATATAGTCCATTGGTGCACTTTTCATGTGTTTACTCAAAAAAAAAAAAAAAGAAAAGCTAAAGAGTTTATATATTTTTTTAAAGCCATTGCATGACCAAGTAGACAGTCTATGCATTTTAGAAGCGTGCAAAGAATAAAGCAAACATCAGCCTAAATCAACCAACAGGAATTGGTAAAATCATGGTGACTGTCACCCCCACCACTGCTGTCTGTGCATTTGACACGTGCATGTCTCAATAGCTACATATTAGTGAGACTGTAATCTGCATGGGGTTTCATAACCTGCCTTTCCCACTCAATTCGTTGTGAAGATCTTCCCATTCCAATCAGTATAGATTAGTCTTACACTCTGCTGCATGGGTGCGCCATAATTTATTTAACCAAACTCCTATTTAGAAATAGGTAGGACGTTTCCATCACTTTGTTTAACTGAACAATACCACCAAGATCCTTTTCCATGCATATTATTGTGCAATTGATCAATGATCTCCACAGGATAAATTATTAGATGCGAGATTGCTAAACCAAAGGTATAGAGGGAACCCAAAAAAGCCTGAAATTTATTTCTTTAAAAATTGTATATTTATTCTTACAAGTTTGAACTTCAGTCAGTTACCTTCAAAGTATTCTCCGTGTGATGCAATACGCTTTTCGAGACATTTTTTCATCTTGTCCAAACAGTTTTTGAACTTGTCGATTTTGATGCCTTTTAGTGCTTTAGTCGTTTTTTGTTTCATCTCCACATCAGCAAAACACTTCCCTTTGAGAACTTTCTTCATCTGAGGAAGCAAAAAACTGTCACTCGGGGCAAGACCTGGTGAATAGGGAGGGTAGGGTACGGGAGTCATGCCATTTCTGGTCAAAAACTGTGAAGTGTTCAGTGTAGTGTGGGCAGGTGGTCTTGTAAATCATTCATCATGAAATGGACAAACACATTGACAGAATCTCTCTCCCAAAAATTCACTGAAGTTGAACACAGTCTCTCACAATGCTAGCTGGATCATTGATGCTGATGGGTTCCTAGAACACTCATCCAGCAAAGGAAGCATGTACTACATGGGGCCCACCCTCCAAAATATAATTCTGGGTTTTTGGGGGTTCCCTCCTCATACATATTTAAGTTTGGGGTCCACATCATCCAGATTGCACCCTAGAAGAGTGAAGCCAACCTCTAACACTCACCAGCAAAGCATGAACATAAAGTATCTCTCCATCTTCTCAAATACTGCTTATCTCAGCCTTTTCTCTTTTTCCATCTAATAGACAAGATGTCATTATATTTTGATAGTAGCAACTTTTTCCCATCAATTTATAACTCTAAAAAAAGGAGAATGTAATTAAAGTCAATGAGACAGTTGACCTAGATGATTTTGAAAGGCTTTTTCAGTCTTGACAGCCTACAATTCTATAAAATGTTCTTAATTCATTTTTCTCTCAAGCATCCAAGGGAAAGAGCAAGGTCCCAGGGAAAGAGAAATTAACCTTGAACATCTAATGTATGTGAAAATAACCTTTAGAGATAGTTTTTGGGTTTTTTTATGATTTTTTTTTTGAGTTGGGGTCTTACTCTGTCACCCAGGCTAGAGTGCTGTGGCACAATCATGGCTACCACAGCCTCAAACCCTTGGACTCAGGCAATCCTTTCACATCAGCCTCCTGAATAGCGGGAACTATGGGCGTACGCCACCATGCCCAGCTAATTATTTTATTTCTAGCAGAGACAAGGTCATGTTATGTTGCCCAGACTGGTCTCAAATTTCTAGGCTCAAGCAATCCTCTCACCTCGGCCTCCCAAAGTACTGGGATTACAGGCGTGAGCCACTGCACCCAGCTAATGCTCCTTTTGTAGAGGAAAAATAGCGGGCTCAGGAGAGGTTAAATAAAAGCAGGATCAGAGCACACAGATCCATCTAGAAGCTGAGATTTTTCCCCCATACCATGTTGTATCTTATCGGGGTTCCTGTCTTTTAGGAACATACAGTCTACTCTGAGATGCGGTAGGAATTGCAAGAGAGCGCACACTTACATAGAAATAATTCCAGTCTTATCTTTTGATTTCTGTGTCAGGCCTTTGTGTTTTTCCACTCAGCCACCTCCATCTTGCGTCACTACCTCAACATTGGGTATAATACTTTACATATAGTAGATGCTCAATAAATATCGTTCATGCTCCTCCTTCTCTGACCATCTACCTGGCTGGGAGGGATAAAATTCTCTCACTGTAGACAAGGCAGTCCCTACTACTGTACCATACAACAGTAGCCTGGCAGCTAGGAAAGTCTTAGCCCCTGGGTTGCACATGCCACCTAACTGACAGCCCCCCTGCCCTACCGAGCCTGACCAGACTTGGAACCATAAGCCTGGAGAAACAGACCGAACTCCAGAGAGAGCGAGACACTCAGCCCCAGGGCATAAGCAGGGCCAATTATACTTTTAAAGTTCTGCTTTTATTTTTCTATATCATCTGAATTACTGTTGCATCTTTCATCTTTGGCATTTTCTCTCTAACCCTTTGGCATTTTTACAGTGTCTTTAGATTTTACTGAGATCATTTTCATTCTTATTATTGATCACTAACCATGGGTGTTTTTAGTCTTTTCAGGCTGATATAAGAAATTGTCATAAACTATGAAAATGTGTTTCTCACAGTTCTGGAGGCTGAGGAGTCCAAGATCAGAGTGCTGGCTGGTGAGAGCTCACTTCCTGGTTCATTCACTGCTATCCATTCACCGTGTCATTACAAGGAGGAAAGGGCCTTGTTAAAAAGGCAATAGTCCCATTCACCTAATCACCTCTCAAAGACCCCACCTCTTAATGCCATCACATTGGGCATTAAGATATAACATACACATTTTGGAGGGGGCAAAAAATTTTAGATCATAGCAATGAGTAATTCACATTTTTTTGTGGTCCAATGTTACTTTAAAACGGCACATTTCAACTACTCCTACTCTAGTTTAGTTACTGAGTTCTGAGAGCTAAAGCTAACACATTGTATAACAGTTCAGGACCAAGAAGTTAATGTTCTCACTAGTTATATTCACTTGTAGTCCAACAAGCCAAATGTTGGTCGATATGCATTCACAGTAACCTAGGACCTTGACTCTACATAACCACTTTTGCAAATAAATCACTTGATGCACATTTTGTATGTCACAAAGTGCAAAACTTTTTAATTTGGTTTGTGTAAATATATGACAAGCTGTAATTCAGTGATTTCTGCGGATGAAATACCTTTAAAAAAACAGCTGAAAAGGCATGCACATTTACACTATAAAATGTATGTAATCCTCACCTGGTAAATGAAACCAGGACACATTTCCACGCAATACCAAAGTGTTTCATATGCTTTGATTATGCTGGGAAAATATGGATTTGGGTGAATGCCTGTGTTTTTTTTTAGGCTCTTGAATAGAGCAAGTATTAGATTATGGCTTACTTCACTGAAAGTTTAGCATCTATATATAAGAGGATGGTAGCTGGGCACCATGGCTCACGCCTGTAATTCCAGCACTTTGGGAGGCAGAGGCAAGAGGACTGCCTGAGTCCAGGTGTTTGAGACCAGCCTAGGCAACACAGCGAGACCTCGTCTCTACAATTAAAAAAAATTAGCTGGGCATGGTGGCACACACCTGTAGTCCCAGCAACTTGGAAGGTTGAGGCAAAAGGATCACCTGAGTACAACAGATTGAGACTGCAGTAGCCATGATTGTACCACTGCATTCCATTGCACTCCAACCTGGGTGACAGATTGTGCCACTACACTGTACCCTGGCCATGAGGAAAATGTTTGGGCTACAACAACAGCCCATTCCCAGCAAGGAGAGCAGGCCTATTACATTTCTGCAATAGACTCCTGATCTCCTTTCTAATTTGCCTATCTTTTTTTCCCTTTCAAACAAATGTACTATTATTCAACAACAAAGAGTCTGACAAGACCCCACAGAGCTTATACTATAGAGCTGCATAAAAGCAGGAAATGATGAATGTTAAGTGCGTTCTGACTTGATTGAGTTGAAAGAGATCACTTCCAAGAAACACTTGGGGTCAGTACTTGTGGTATAAGAGCTATGTCCTAACAGCTGGGCTTTATTTGAACAAGTGCAGCTTTGTTCTCTTCTTTGTCCATTTATTCCCATGCATTTCTCATCGGTAACTATTCATGCAGAAGGGAAAGCAGAAGATGGCACGATGGAGCACTGGCACAGAGGCGAGAGACTCTGTCCAGCTCACACTGAGAAGGAGAGGTTGACTGTCAGGAGTTCTATTTTTAGTGGCTGCTGCTGTGATGATTTCTTGAGTGCCTCATTCAGCCTGTCCTTACAAATGACTTCATGTTTGAGCACTGCTGTGGTTTGTTGGTTTGACTCCTCCAAATCTCATGGTGAAATTTGATCCCCAGCGTGGGAGGTGTTTGGGTCACAAGAGTGAATCCTTCATGCTTGGCTTGGTGCTGTCCTCAGGATCATGAGCAAGTTCTCACTCGATTTATTCCCATGAGAGCTGGTTGTTTAAACAAAGCCTGGCATCTACCCTCTTACTTTCTTGCTTCCTCTCTCGCCATGTGATCTCTCCACATACTGGCTCCCCTTCACCTTCCACTGTTAGTGGAAGCAGCCTGAGGCCCTCACCAGACGCAGACAGCAGTGTGAACCAAACACAAGGTGCACCCCCAAAAACCCAGAATTCATTTATTTTTTAAAAAAGGACAATCTTGATGGTCAGACAGAACTAGGTTGAAGTACAAGATAGTCCATTTAGTACGTTTGTGAAAAATTCCACTGTGACTCAGTTTCCTCATCTTTCAACTGGCATAATGCCTGATAAACAGAGTTAAGTTTTTTAACTTTTTATTTTGAAATAACTTTAAACTTCCAGAAGAGTGGCAAGAGTTCCTATCTACACTTCACCCATCTTCCCCTTATGATACAACTTCTGTAGTTTGTTCTTACTTTACAGAATCGTTTCGACTACTCTTGTTACTTCACTTTTTCATAAGAATTTCAGAATCTGCTTGTTGCTATCTGCAAAGAAGCATATAGCTGGGTCTTGTTGTTCATCCAATCTGACTACTTCTGCCTTTTATTTAGTGTCAAGACTAGCACATGTAAAATGCATTAAGAGCTATCTTCTTGAAAAAGAGAAAAAAATAAGAAGAGCTCTATTAGAGGTTTAAACTTCTTACTAGATGTTTTCTATGTGTTCTCTCATGTCCTTTTCTCTTCTCTTTGACTTGACTTATTTTCTACCTACTCTCGGGTTCACTGAATATTTCTTAGGATTCCATTTGATCATCTCTATAGACTTATCATTGACACCAGTTTTTAAAAAATATTTAGTGGTTGCCCTAGGCTTACAACATACTCTTTAATCAGAGACTACCTACAATATACCCCTTCATTTGTAGTGTAAGAAACCTGTAACACTATATCTCTAGTGCTTTTCACCTCTGATCCACAAGAGGATCAGCAAAGGAAATGAAAAAAATACACACACACACACATACACACCAATGCTTAAAACCAAACCGAAACAAATTCAGGGTTTCTGGCAAGCAAAATTGCTCCAGAAGACTTTTTATTTCAATAGCTTTATGGGTACAGATAGGTTTTGGTTACCTGTATACATTGTATACTGGTGAAGACATCTGGGTTTTAAGTGTGCCCATTACCCCCACTAGTACACACTGTACATGACAGGTGATTTTTTATCCTTCCCCCCCTTCCCGCCCTCCCCCTTGTAAGACTCCAGTGTCTATGACACAATTCTCTGTGCCTTGCAGACCCTTAGTTTAGCTCCCTGTTGTAAGTGAGAACATGGAGTTTTGGCTGTCCATTCCTGAGTTATTTCATTTAAGATGATGGTCTGCAGTTCCATTCAAATTGCTGCAAAAGGCATTATTTTATTCTTTTCTATGACTGAACAGCATCCTACAGTGTATACACAGGTCTGACAATTAAGTTTGCAAACTCATCCTAGAAAAAATGCTACATGCTTCATTGCTGAATATCACTACAATCACCTTTGAAGTACTCCCCTTGGGAAGTTATGCACTGACACCAGTGCTTAGTCCACCTATCAAAGCAATTTTGAAACTCTTTCTCTGAAATGGCCATCAGAGGTGTCATCATATTACCCTTGACGTCCTGAATATCATCAAATGTCTTCCCTTCAATATTTCCTTTATCTCCAGTTAAAGAAAAAAGTCACTGAGAGCCAGAACAGGTGAGTAGGAAGGGTGTTCCAATACAGTTATTTGTACAGTGCTGCCAACATAAGCGCACAGTGGCAAGTTTGTAATAAGTTCCAACCTCAAGAGTTGACAATGATAGCTCTGATGGTCATTCCAGAAAAATAGTTCCAAAATTGCTTTGATGAGTGGACTAGTCACTGGCATCTGTGCATAGCTTCCCAAGGGAAGTACTTTGAAGGTGACTGTAGTGATATTCATCAATGAGGTATGTAGCACTTTTTCTAGGATGGTTCACGAACCTAATTGTCGGACTTCATATACCACATTTTTATTATCCACTGAGGTGATGGGCATTTAGGTTGATTCCACATCTTTGCAATTGTAAATTGTACTGCTATAAACCTAAGAGTGCAGGTGTCTTTTTTGTGTAATTTCTCTTCCTTTGGGTAGGTACCAAGTAGTGGACCTGCTGGATCAGATGGAAGATCTGCTTTTAGTTCTTTGAGAAATCTTCCAAGAGACTCTTCATAAGCAGCCGGTTTTGGCTACCAACCCCTTGAGATCCTGGGTTTCTGAGTGGTGCTTATGTCTAGTGAACAGCCTGCTGTTGTATTTGATCAGTGAACCATTGAAAAGACAGAGTACCTGAGCAGGGGAAACACCTGGCAGCTATACCAGTGCCTTAACACCTATTGTCTTCAAACATTTCAACTGCCCACTCCTTCAGATTTTTGTGATTTCTGCTTTAGATTAGAGAAAACAGGCCAGGTGTGGTGACTTGCACCTGTAATCCCAGCACTTTTGGGAAGCCAACACAGGAGGATTCCTTGAGCTCAGGAGGTTGAGAGCAGCCTAGGCATAGCAAGACCTTATCTTTACCAAAAAAAAAAAAATTGCCTGGTGTGATGGCACAGATCTATAGTGCCAGCTACTCAGGAAACTGAGGCAGGAGGATTAACTGAGCCCAGGAGGTCAAGGCTGTGGTGAACCGTGATTATGCCACTGTACTCCAGCCTGGGTGACAGAGTGAGACTCCAACTCAAAAACAAAATAAAAATAAAAAATAGAGGATACTGAGGATTTTTTTAAATGAACAAAAGCAAAAAAACTTTTAATGAAAGCAGATTTTTAAAAAACCAACTTCTTATAGGTGTAATACAAGATGCCCTAGTTCAATCAGGCAAGGAGGTACCAGACAAAATAGTTTCCTTCCTCACTCTGAAACTCTTCATGTTTTTTTTATAAATGGGACTGTTAGCAGTCTGTGTTTGAACGTGATTTAAGACCATGAATAATTTTCCAAGAACAAAATATCAGTGAAGTCACTAACACTAAATCTGCCATCTTCTATAGAGAAGCTGGTGATAGCATGGATCCTAAAATAACTTCAAAGTTTTAGAGATTTGGCCTTTGTCAGAAAACTAAGAAAAGCCTGCCTTTTAAAAATACCAAGTTTTTCATAGAAATAAGGGGCCGAAAGCAACAGTATTTTGCAATTTAACTCTTTTATTTTAAAGGTTAAGAGACTGAGACTTAAAGAGGGGTCAGTTCAAATTTATACAACTAGTTAAGACATTACAACCCAAGGATTCCAATCTCATAATTCTTTATTCTATATTTTCATGTTATTGAACAATTATTCTTGATAATCCCAAGAGGAGAGACTATAGTGGGAAAATGACAACCTACAATGAAATTTTAATATGCCCGGGAATGGTGGCTCATGCCTGTAATCACAGCACTTTGGGAAGTCAAGGCAGGAGGAATATTTGAGCCGAGGAGTTTAAGATCAGCCCAGAAAACAAAGCGAGACCCCATCTCTACCAAAAAAAAAAAAATTGCCAGGCATGGTAGCATGCACCTGTAAGCCCAGCAGCTCTGGAGAGTGAGGAGGGAGGATCACTTGAGCCCAGGAGTTGAAGGCCACAGTGAGCTATGGTCATACCACTGCACTCCAGCCTGGGCAACAGAGAAAGACTCTGGCTCTTAAAAAAGAAAAGAAAAGGAAAAAGAACATTACTATAAACTGGGTGGTTTAAAACAACAAAAATTTATTCTCTCACAATTCTGGAAGCTGAAGTCTGAAATCAGTATCTCTGAGTCGAAATCAAGGTGCTGTCAAGGCCACACTTCCTCTGGAGGTTCTATGAAATAATCCACCACTTGCTCTCCAGCATGCTTTGGGTAGTGGCTGTATCACTCCAATATCTGCACCCATTTTTGTATTACCTTTTCTTCTGTGTGCCTGTGTCAAATCTTCCTCTGTCTTTCCTACAAAGACAGGACCCTTAGGGCCTGTATTTAGGGTTCACCCAGATAATCTAGGATAATCTCCTCATCTCAAAATCCTTGACGTGATCACATCTGCAAAGGCCCTCTTCCCTTATATGGTAACATTTACAGGTTCCTGGGACTAGGGCATGATATTTTTGGGTGGTCATTGTTTAACCTGTGATGTCCATCAACAAGAAAACGTGGATAATTAGAGTCCAAGGAAGAAGTTTCAATTTTGTAGGGGCATTGCTTATGAGAAGCCATTCCCTCCCACTTCCTGCAGTATCAAAAAGGGGAGAACTGCTTCTCCTCTTAGAAACCAAGGGAGGCAGGTTCCAAGAGAATCATTCATTGGTGTACTTGGGAGTACTCACAAGGAGGAAAGTTTTCATCCCATTCCCTGGTTAATGTCTATGTTAAACTGGGCACAGTGGCTTACACCTGTAATCCCAGCACTTCGGGAGGCCAAGATAGGAGGATTACTTGAGCCCAGGAGTTCAAGACCAGCCTGGGCAACATAGCAAGCCCTCCTCTCTACAAAAAAAACAAAACAAATTAGCTGGGCATGGAGGTGCGCACCTGTAGTCCCAGCTACTCAAGACACTGAGACAGGAGGATCACCTGAGTCCATGTGGTCGAGGCTGCAGTGAGCTATGATCATGCCACTGCACTCCAGCCTAGGCAACTCCAGCCTAGACCCCAATTCAAAAATAATAATAATAATATTATAATTTTAAAGTGTCTTTGTTAGTCTGTGGATCCGCTTACCTGCCTCTACGATCCAGGCAAAGGGGAACAGATGAAGGACACACGGCAGGATGGGAGGGTGGTCAGGCAGAGAGGGGCCACTCCTCTTCAAGCTCCCTTCCTCTAGTTCTAGCTCCAAGGAGTAAGAAGAGGTTCCCAGCCGGGCTCGGTGGCTCAGCCTGTAATCCCGCACTTTGGGAGGCTGAGGTGAGTGGATTGCCTGAGCCCGCGGGTTCGAGACCTGCCTGGGCCACTTGGTGAGACCTCATCTCTACAATAAATCAAAAATTAACCGGGCGTGGTAGCGCACACCTGTAGTTCCCGCTACTTGGAAGGCTGAGGTGGAAGGATCGCTGAAGCACAGCAGGTCGAGGCTGCGGTGGCTGGGAGTGTGCCACTGCACTCCAGTCTGGGCGACAGAGTGAGACTCCAACTCAAAAAAAAAAAAAAAAAAAGAAGAGGTTCCCACACACACCTGCAAGTCTGGGAGGCTGGGTCCATCCTCTGGCTGAGGATTGCCATGGCAAAAGTTAAGGAGGGAATTCACTGAAGTCATGGGAAACGATGCACAGTGAGGAGTCATTGAGAGTCCAATCTTACAACATGTCACCAACATCCAGGAAGTCACTCGGGACTCAGCCGCCATCAGAGGCACGCTGGTGCCACTATTTGTCCACCTTGAGCCCTTATGCAAGAAGGTGTCGGCCACCCAAGAGAGTAAACACAGACAGGTCAAAGGAGGGAGTAGGTCTTTCTCACTCCTTTTTCTTCTCCACCTCAGCATCCGAGGAGCCAGGGCATGAAGGGAGGTGGATGAGGGTATGAGAGCAGATCACGCCACCCCCAGTCTCAGCAGTGGGAGCCCCGTGGTCTAGACAGCACTGGGCAGAGGGGAAGGATGGGCTTTGGATACGTTGAAAGGTCAGAATGTTTAAATATACAGGGCTGAGTCTTAAAAATTGAAGCTGCCAGGCTCAGTGGCTCAGCCTGTGATCCCTGCACTTTGGGAGGCCAAGACAAGTGCATTGCCTGAGCGCAGGTTCAAGACCAGCCCAGGCAACTCGGCGAGACCTCGTCTCTACAATAAATTTTAAAAATTAGCTGGGCATGGTAGTACGCATTTATGGTTCTGACTATTTGAAAGGCTGAGGTGGAAGGATCACTGGAGTCCAGCAGGTCGACATTGGGGTGGCCGTGAGTATGCTACTGCACTCCAGCCTGGGCGGCAGAGTGAGACTCCAACTCAAAAAAAAAAAAAAAAAAAAAAACATTGAAGCTGACTTTCATTTTTCCTAAAAGCTTTCGGGCATACAAATGGTTCTGAGTCACACAGAGGCATTGTACAAGGGAGGACCCAAAAAAAACCCAGGAATTATCTTTTGGAGGGTGGGCCCCTTGTAGTCCAGGCTTCTCTTGCTAGGTGAGTGTTCTAGGAACCCCTCGGCATCAGTGGACCAGTTAGTGTTGTTGGAGAGACTGCATTCAGCTTCAGTTAATTTTTTGGGGGGTGGGGGGAGATTCTTTCGAGTTTGGCCATTTCTTGATGGGTGATTTATAAGTGCACCTGCCCACACCACACTGAGTGTCCAGCAGTTTCTGACCAAAAAACGGCATGACTCCCACGCCCCACCCTCCCTATTCACCCCATCTCGTCCCTGAGCAACTTTTTGTTTGTTTTCCTGGAAGAAAAAATTCCCAAAGGGAACTATGCAGAAGAGGTGAAACAAAAACAGCAGAAGCAACAACAGGCATCAATGTTGATGAATTGAGTTCAAAAACTGTTTTGAGCAGTGGAAAAAGCATCTGGGTTGGTGTACTGCATCCGACAGAGAATACTTTGAAGGTGACTAGGGTTTGAACATGTAAGAATACGGATGCAATTTTTTTATAAATAAGCTCTGGATTTTTTTGAACCTTGTGTAGTGGTGAAGAAGTCCGGGCTTTAGGTGTACCCATAAAGGTGACATTTAATCACTGAAAGTGACAAAAACTAAGGAATTAGGTTGAAGTGTTGTGAAGAGCCCCTGCTGCCCAGTAGGGAGGGGACTTCACGAGAGTAGAGTTGAAAGCAGAAACATACAGGAGTGTTCTGTATGTTTATCAAATAAATTGAGACACCTTCCTCGATAAATCAATTTTGTCCTTTAGTCAAAATCACATCAGTGCACAGCGGCTCACAGCTATAATCCCAGCACTTTGGGAGGCGAAGACGGGAGGATTGCCTGAGCCCAGGGATTCCAGACCAGCCTGGGCAACTTGGTGAGATCTTGTCTCCACAAGAAAAAAAAAAATTAGCCAGTTGTAGTGACACACACCTATAGCTTCCAGCTACTTGGGAGACTGAGGCAGAAGGATTGCCTGAGGCCAGCAGGTCGAGGCTGTGGCAAGCCATGGTCATGCGACTGTCCTCCAACCTGGGCAACAGATTGAGATTTCGACTCAAAAAAAAAAAAAAATCACATCAGCAAATCAGCCTATACAAATTGGAGAGGATTCTTGCCTATTTCCTCCTTTTTCCCTACAGAAGTAGAGATACCATCACACTAAGCAAGCGATTCCCTAAGTTAAGCCTTAAAATGTCACCTACACAGCTTTTACCATGTTATACCACCTGTACCATTATCTCTGATAGTATTCCTTTGAAATTACTCACTTTCAAAATTAACCATATATATATTTTTTGAGTCAAGATCTCACTCTGTCACCCAGGCTGGAGTGCAGTGGCACAATCACTTCCTGGGCTCAGATCAACTTCCTGGGTTCCAGCAATCATCCTGCCTCAGCCTTCCCAGTAGCTGGGACTACAGGCAGATACTACCATGCTTGACTGACTTTTTTTTTTTTTTTTTAAGAAATGAGGTCTGGCTATGTTGCCCAGGCTGGTCTGGAACTCCTGAGCTCAGGCGATCCTCCTGGCTCAGCCTCCCAAAATGCTGGGATTACAGGTGTGAACCACCATACGGGGCCTAAATTAACCATATTTTTAAAAGAAATTATGGCTTAATCATCATTGGAAGGACAATACAGAGGTCCCTCTTTAGTCACAAGAAACACATTCCAAGACCCTCAGTGGATGCCTGGAACCATGGAAAGCATCAAATTCTATACACAGTATTTATTTTCCTGTGCATACCTGTGATAATGTTTAATTTATAAATTAGGCACAGTAAGAGAGTAGCAACAATAACCAATAATAAAATAGTACAGTTCTGACAATATACTGGAGTAGAAGTTAAGTGAATGTGGTCTCTCTCAAAATACCTTAATGCACTACTCATCCTTTTTTGTAACAGTAGGAGATGGTCTCTGAGAGTCACCTAGTGACCCACTGGGGGGGCAGTCTGGACAGCATGGAGACCCAGACAAAGGGAGAGTTTGCATCCCAGGTAGGACTGAATGGGATGGCATGAGATTTCATTATGCAACTCAGAACAGCATGCAATTTATAACTCAGGAATTATTTATTTCTGGAATTTTTCATTTAATATTTTTGGAGAGCAGTTGACCATGGGTAACTGAAACCTTGAAAAGAGAATAAGGGCCAGGCATGGTAGTTCATGTCTGTAGTCCTTGGAAGGCAGAGATAGAAGGATTATTTGAGGCCAGCAGTTGGAGACCAGCCTGGGCAATATAGCAAGACTATGTCTCTACAAAAATATTAGAAAACTATCTGGGTGTAGTGGGGCATGCCTATAGTCCCAGATTCTTGGGAGACTGAGGCAAAAGGATCGCCTGAGAGCAGGGGGCTCAGACTCTGGTGAATCGTGATTGTGCCACTACACTCCAGCCTGGGAGACAGAGTAAGACACTGACTCAAAAAAAAGAGAGAGATACAGAGGGAAGGGAATGGAGACAGGCTACTAGAGTGTTTGCCATTAATAAGCACCATAAAAATGACTTTCTCAAACCTTATCCAAATACTTTGACCTGAGCCTGAGCTTTGATCTTGGTTAGAAAGCTGAAGAGGTGCTAAAGACAACCTAGTACAAGCAAACTCTCTCCTTGATGTAATCAAGACCAAAGAACTGCACAGAGAATCACTTTCTCAAGAGGTAGGTGACTCGAGGTTATTTAATGCTATGACTGAACAATGACACAGAAAATGCCAAAGCCTCAAAGGAGAGGAAGGATGTTCTGGACATAATGACGCTGCCAGCATGTACCTGACTCCTATATCCTTCTAAGCAACTTTTACAGCTACTTGGGAACTTTGGACGGCAATGTGTCAAAAGACAAGTATCAGAATTCCTAGCATGTGAAATACTGCACATGTATATTACATGTTCTGGCAGTTAGGATTCTCTGTTGCAAGCAACAGCAAAGGATTTATTGACTCATAGGACAAGTAGGCCCAGAGGCACAGTTCACTTCAACTAGAGTTGCATTTTGGCATAAAATAATGGCTTTAGGATGTGTTTCTCTCTCTCAATCTCTCCCCCTCCATCCTCTCTTTCTCTCTCTCTCTCTCTCTCTCTCTCTCTCTCTCTCTCTCTCTCTCTCTCTCTCTCTCTCTCTCTCTCGGTATCTGTCTTTGTCTCTCTGTCTTTCTCTGACTCTGTCTCTCTCCTTCTCTGTCTCTCTCTGTGTCTCTGTCTATTTCTCTCTCCCTCTCTCTCTCTCCCTCTCTGTCTCTTTCTTTCTCTCTCTTCCTGTGTCTTTGTCTCTCTTTTCCTCTTTCTCTCTTTGTCTCCTCTGTCTCTGTCTCTCTTTCTCTCTCTGTCTCTCTCTCTCCCCCTCTCCCTCTCTGTCTCTGTCTCTCTCTGTCTTTGTGTCTCTCTGTGTCTCTCTCTGTCTCTGCCTCCCCACTCCAATGCTGGACACATGTTTTCCACAGTAAGCAAGATGGCTTGCCAACAGCCCAAAATTCCTATCTTCCAGCTTAGCAGATGCAGCAGAATGTCAGTGCCAATAGTTCCAGCAGCCTGGAGGGAGGTCGCTGACAGGGTAACATGCTGACTAAGGTCCCTGCCCACCTTGGTCTGTTCCTGCAACCAGCTGTCTGGAAGTATTATCCTGGGTCACATTCCCACTTCCTGTGATAATAGAGGGATGAGAGAAAAGAAGGGATAGGGAAGGAGAGACGAGCAGGATGAAAGGACATGGGATGAGCTTCCCACAGGAAGAAAAGGGAAAGGATGCCAGGCAGATGTTCATGACAATGCCTTCCTTGTGTCTGGCACAGTCAATATGAAAAGAACCTAAAAGATCAATAATAATATTTTAAAATACTGGCTGAACGCGGAGGTTCATACCTGCAATCCTGGCACTTTGGGAGGCCAAGGTGGGAAGACTGCTTGAGGCCAGGAATTCAAAATCAACCTGAGCAACATAGCAAGACCTCATCTCTACAAAAAAATTAGCCAGACATGGCAGCACATACCTGTAGTCCCAGCTACTGAGGAGGCTGAAGAGGAAGTATCGCCTGAGTCCAGGAGGTCAAGGCTGCAGTGAACCCTGATCATTCCGCTTCCCTCCAACCTGGGTGATGGAGTGAGACCCTGATTCAAAATAATAATAATAATATATTTTTTGAGTTGTAGTCTCACTCCATCTCCCAGGCTGGAGTGTAGCGGCACGCTCACGGCCACCCCAGCATTGACCTGCTGGGCTCCAGCGATCCTTCCACCTCAGCCTTCCAAGTAGCCAGAACTACAGGCGTGTACTATCACACCCAGCTAGTTTTTTATTGTAGAGACGAGGTCTCGCCAGGTTGTCCAGGCTGGTCTCAAACCCACAGGCTCAGGCATTCCATTCATCTCAGCCTCCCAAAGCGCTAGGATTACAGGCTAAGCCAACAAGCCCAGTCGTTAATAATATTTTAAAATACAAGTGAATGTGTGTCAAACAGTGCCTGTTGCCAGGGTAGCAGACACTGTTGACACTCTGGTCATCTCCTCAGCCCCGGCCACTTCTTAGTATGACAATCTCAACCTCTGATAGCCAGCACGTGCCCCCAAGTGCTTAGAGTTTTCTCTGAACAAACCCCATTTACTTGCCTATGGGCCAGTCAGAAGGCCAGGGAATTAGCCACCTAGCATCCCTTAGACAAGCACCATTGGCAAATGGTGGATCGGTGCCCAGCTGTGTTCCATACTGTTTCCCAGAGTTGCCTTCCTGGTGGGACTAAGTTCCGCTTGCCCACAGTGGCCACTTGCTAGACAGCACCCCTTTTGTGGCTGTCTTCCCTTCTCTGTCTCATGTCTGTCTCCCTTACAAGGTGTTTATTGGGACCTCCTCCTAAATAAACTACCAGTGCTTGAATCCTCGTCTCATTGTCGGTTTCTGGAGGAGCCCAAACTAGGACAGTCAGACACCACAGTATTTACCTGCATGACCTCTTGCATTCCCACAGCCATCACGTGAAGTCGGCACTATTAATACGCTTTTTACAGATGAAGAAATGAGCCCTCAGTAAAGGCCTCACAACAAGCACACAGCAGAGCTAGGGTTCAAAGTAGGTTGATTCCACCACATACTCACGCTGTTTCGTGTTACCTGACACTTGACAATATCCCTATAGATACCCAGTTCCCCGAGATCCTCTTCAAAGCAGGTAAAAGCTGAGAAGATCACCAATGAGTAGAGAAAGTGCCACTTTCCTGCAGAATCTGAGAGAGAAACATGAACCAGGTACCCTTGCCCATGAAAGGTACCCACTAACATTGGTCAAAATAGCAAGTGGCGGTTTTTACTTTACAAGAAGTCACCAGCATCATTCTTTTATGACATCCTTGAGAAAGAGAAGCTGCCCTTCCTGAGGGATAATTTGCCATTATAATGTTCCTAAACTTAATGCAAATGATAATCTCCTTGGTTTAGGGCAAAGCAATCATCTCCAGGGTAGAAGAAAAATTGGACTCAACTGTGCTCTGTTTCTTGTTGAAAGAATAAAACATGTTGATCTTTTAGAAGAAAATATGTGACTTTAAAATATACAAATTTGTATTTATTTTGGTACAGGCTTGCCTAAGACAGAAGACTCAAGCAAACTCTCATTTACCTTTTCCATTTAATATTTCCATGACTGCATATGAAAACAATTTTTCCATTATTTTAGGTAGCTCATGCATAAGAGAGTGAACATGCATGATGAAAAGTCACTGAAATCATTTTCTTGCTGCCTATTTCCTGATTTAGTGGTATGAGCGCTGAATCAGGAGTCAGCTGAGTTGTGTGAGTTAATTACTTATTTTCTCTGGGCTCCATAGTCTTTTGTGCGTGATGAAGATTTTTGCTTAGTGATCACTGATATCCTCTTAGTCCCCAAATCCTCTGAAAGACAAGGGAAGATATTTGCTTACTTGAGGCCCTATTTAAAAAGTAAATTAGCCCAGGGTCGGTGACTCAACCTGTAATCTCAGCACTTCGGGAGGCCGAGGTGAGTGGATTGTCTGAGCCTGCGGGTTCAAGACCAGCCCAGGCAACTTGGCAAGACCTCCTCTCTTAAAAAAAAAAAAAGTAAAGGGCTAGGTGTGGTGACTCATGCCTGTAATCCCAGCTCTTTGGTAGGCCAAGGTTGGAGGATTGCTTGAGGTCGGAAATCTGAGACCAGCCTGGGCAACATAGCAAGAACTTGTGTCTACAAAAAAATCAAAAAACTTTAGCCTAGTGTGGTGGCATCTGCTTGTAGTCACAGCTACTCGAGAGGCTGTGGTGGAAGGATCATCTGAGTCCAGAACGTCAAGGGTGCGGTGAGCTGTGATCATGCCACTACACTCCAGCCTGGACGACAGAGTGAGACCCCCGGACTCAAAAAATAAAAATAACATAAATTAAGGAGGCTGGGAGCACCACTTCCTCTATCACGTTTGTCTTTCTTCCCCAAACATCCACTCTGCATGTTAGAAATGACACAGAGCAAGTCTTTTTGTGCCCAGATCACCACCAATGTCTCCATCTAGACGGGCCCTCACTGTGGGAAATACCACCTGTATTTATTTCTTGGCCTCAATGTTTTCTTTTAATCTCAGGTCGCCTGTCTATAACCTTCAGCGGACACTTCATGTTGCATTCCGAGAAGCTATTTTCGTAACACATTTTTATTCTGTTGGACAATTTAAATTTTGTTTAAAAACATCATGAACACTGAGTAATTGCAGACAAGGACTCAAAGAGGATTTGAGAAACCTTGTATTTGATTCAATTAAGTCAGAGACTGAATGTGTTGGAGGGAGTCAAGAACCAACCCCACCTCCATTTTCTAAGCCTACCTGCTTAAACAGTCTTAAGATATAATTATTGAAGTCTGAATTAGATCTAAGTTTCCAATAGTGCTTTTCAAATACTTTAAATTACTAGGTAGAACCCAATGATATTGTCTATATTTGAACGTTTTTTAATTTACAAAGTAGCAATTTGGGTCATTCACCCTAATACTTTAAAATGTTTGAGTATATCACAGTCAGACGTCCAAAAAGACAAAGAACTCAAGTATGTCTAGAGCAGAGACTGAAGTTCCTTAAAAAAACTAAAGAAGGAACCAATAAAGACCAGTAGCTTACAGAAACCAGGGTTTTGGGTTTTTTTAAGTTGATTTACATGTGGCAATTTGTGAATCACAAATGCACTTGTAAGAGCTTCATTTCAGAAATTCATTAATTGTTAAAATTCTGAATTCTAGTTTTTATATAGAAAAGATATTTGCAAAACAGGAACCGATTGGCTCTGCTTTTTATTTTGCTTTGTTTTTAATGGTGAAGTTGCTTGTAAACAGAGAACACATTCCATGGAAATGATCAAACCTCTAGGGTGGGTATCCTCCCTAATGTATTGCTGTGGTGATTGATTGACAGTAGGAAGAACAGATAAAATGCTCTTCTTAAGCTCCGGGAACAGGTTACCTAGTAACCACAGAATGATTAAGTTCTATTCATGGAGACTTGTGCTCTTAATTAAACGAAAAGGTTTAAAGAACACAGCTGGGGAGAGACGAAGAGAGGGACAGTGACAGTTATTAGTGGACCGAACATCTGCAATCTGGCAACCTCAGCCAAAGGGTCACAATATGGATCTTCTGTTTCTATAAACAAAATATTCTATTAAAGAAATCAGCGAGGCTGCCTACAGAGTCGAAATGTTGTACATTTTTCAACTGTTGGAAAGATGAAAATTAGGTGTAGAATTAAGCATATTAAAATGCTCTATAAAAACTCTGTGTGGCTGGGCACGGTGGCTCAAGCCTGTAATCCCAGCACTTTGGGAGGCCAAGGTGAGAGGATTACCTGAGCCCATGGGTTCAAAACCAGCCTGGGCAACTTCGCGAGACCTCATCTCCACAATAAAAATCAAAAAAATTAGCCAGGCGTGGTAACACGTGCCTGTAGTTTCAGCTACTTGGAAGGCTGAGGCGCAAGGATCTCTGGAGCCCAGCAGGTCAACACTGGGGTGGACATGAGTGTGCCACTGCACACCAGCCTAGACCACGGAGTGAGACTCCAACTCAAAACAAACAAGCAAAAACTTTGTGTGGTGTTACAACTCTGAGAATGAACGTTTTCTATGGACAAGATTGTGTCTATGTTCAGATTTCAGAGTTCTGTTTTTCAAGAGAACGCAAAATGGGCCTTACTGGGTCAGTAAATCCTATTGTCACTCTTTCTTGTCTATACGTGATACCGTGAGACACATATAGAATTATATGGCCACTTCCACTCTCTCCTGCTTTTCACAATAAAATTAAGAAAAATCAAGGTATGGATTGGTAATGACTTTTTTTTAATTCATTAAGGACCTTTAGATGATAGAGTGATTTTTTTCCTATACTCAAAAAAGAACTCAGTGTGTATGCATGTGCACGTGTGTGTGTACTCTTGTGTACACACATAAATGCACACACATATACAATCATCACAACCATACATTAGGGAGGATGCCTGTCCGAAAGGTTTGGTCATCTCCACCCAATGTGTCTTCTGTTTACAAGCGGCTTCACATTTAAAAACAAAGCAAAACAGAAAGTTTAGCCCACCTGTTCATCTGTCTTGATACTATCTTTTCCATTTAAAAAATAGGATTCAGAGTTTTAACAATTAATGAATAGTTCTTATAAGTGCATCTATGATTCACAAACTACCACACACAAATCAACTTAAATTATATAAGCATATATAATATATGTAATTATATAATTATAACATATAATCATATATTATCCAATATATAATCCAATTATGTAGATATAATTGAAGAAGCTATACCTTGAAGTCACTTTTTTAAAGGTTTGTCTTGGATGGACTTAGAATCTATAATACTGAGTACTCTATCACAGAAACAAAGAACTGAATATCACATTTTCTCACTCATAAAAGGACCTTAAACAACTATCGTATACTATAAGAAAGGGATTGTCAATAGTAGGAAACTGCCGGGGGGCGGGGGACACACCTCATCGACAAGGATACCCGCATAATGAACATTTGTATACCTAACCCTGAATTGTACCCCACATATTTAAAATAAAAAAATTTTAAAAATTAAAAAAACAAATAAAGATTTGTCAGTTGCGCCTTACAATCCTTAAATAAGATTTGTGGGTAAATACTGCATTGGCATGACTGCTTTCCTCATAGGAACAGAGCTTAAAACTTTCCTAAAGCCCTCTCTAGTGAAAACAGCAAATGCATTCATTCCTTTATAATATGCTGACACCCCCAAGCTCTGAAGTTCCATTTCTCATTTAGCTATTAGACATATCAATAGCTACCATATTTTGATTGAAGAATGATTGAGAAGTAGTCAATAGCTTGAATTCCCAAGCATTCTTTAGTCACCAAGCCTGAGACTGAGATCAACACAGTGCACACACATCAATTAATTCTACTTATTTTACTCTGCCCTAGTATGGAGTACCCTGAAAAGAATTACCTAAATTTCTTTCATTTTCATCCTTCAGGAACTTTAAGGATTAAGATATGTTCATAGCAACTTAATAACTAGAAAAAGATTGTCTTGACATTTGTCTTTTTGCTGCTTTTACTGCATTTATTGAAACTTTTTCCAAACAGAAAAACATGAATGCCAGGAACTCTCTGAATTATGAAACTAAGGGTCATCTATAAAGATATAGATTAGGCTGTCATGGTAGCTCATGCCTGTAATCCCAGCACTTTAGGAGGTGGAGGCGGAAAGATTGCATGAGCCCAGGGGTCCCATATCAGCCTGGGCAACATGGCAAGATCTCATTGCTACAGTAAATCAAAAAATTAGCCGATGTGGTGCCTGTAGTTCCAGCTACTTGGAAGGCTGAGGCAGAAGGATTGCCTGAGCCCAGCATGCTGAGGCTGCAGTGGCTGTGAGTGTGCCACTGCACTCCAGTTTGGGTGACAGAGTGAAACTCTGACTCAAAAAGAAAAAAGGAAAAAAAAGATATAGATTAAATGTATAATAATAAAGTATCCTTTTTTTTTTTTTTTTTTTTGAGATAGGGTTTTGTTGTCACCCTGGTTAGAGTGCAATGGCACAACCAGAGCTCACTGTACCCTTGAACTCCTGGACTTAAACGATCCTCCTGCCTCAGCCTCTCAAGTAGCTGGGAGTACAGGTGTGCACCAACACTCCTGACTAAATGTGTAGGGTTTTTTGTGAGAAGATGCCTCGCTATATTGCCCAGGTTGGTCTCAAACTCCTGGCCTCAAAGGGCCCTTCCGCCTCAGCCTCCCAAAGTGCTGGGGTTATAGACATGAACCACTGTGCCAGGCCTATAACATGTTTTAAAATAATAATATATGATAAAATAGAATAAAAATGAACCATGTATTATGTGTATCAGACTACATGCTGTGATATATAATAAATAGTTTATTTTATTTATATCCCAAGTTTCAAAGGATTTAGAGCTTATCCAATAAGACAGGTTTAGTTGAATCATTAAAATATGAGAAGGCCTATCAAAAGAGGACTGGAAAAAAAATAATGTGGTATGGAATATTACACAACCATAAAGAAGGACAAAATTATGAACTTCACAGCTTCACAGCAACTTGGATGAACTTAGAGGCTATAATACTGAGTGATTTATCACAGAAACAAAGAACAAGTATCACATGTTCTCACTCCTAAGCGGACCTTGAACAACTATCATAATACTGTAAGAAAGGGATTGGCAGTAGTGGGAAACTGCCAGGGAAGGGTGGGAGTGGAAGTGGCAGTAGTGGGAAACTGCCAGGTGATGGGTGGGCACACCTAATCAACAAGGGTACCTGCATAAAGAACATTTGTTTACCTAACCCTGAATTGTACTCCACATATTTAAAATTAAAAAATTATAATAAATAAATAAATAAATAAAGGCCATCAAGAGTAAAAAAAAATGAGCAGAAAAGAATTAAAGAGACAAATAGAAAAATAGGCTATGCATAATTATTGTAACTGAGCACTTAGTTTTGAGCTTCCTGTCAGCTAAAACAAAAAGGGAAACCCATTCATTGACTTGTGCATACCAGTTTAGGGGAGACACAGTTTTCTCAAAAATATACTTATCGGCCAGGCATGGTGACTCATGCCTTATAATCCCAGTACTTTGGGAGGCCAAGGTGGAAGCATAGTTTCAGTCCAGGAGTTCAGGACCAGCCCGAGCAACATAGCAAGACCTTGTCTCTAAAAAAAATTTTTTTAATTAACTGGGCATGGTGTCTCATGCCTGTAGTCCCAGCTACTCAGGAGGCTGAAATGGGAGGATCACTTGAGTCTAGGAAGTCAAAACTGCAGTGAGCTGGGATCATGCTTCTGCACTCCAGCCTGGGCAATAGAGCAAGACCCTGTCTCAAATAAAATAATAAAATAAAATACACATATGCAGATTTCTAAATGTCAATAACAAAAACACAGCATTGGAATAGTATCTGAACACTAAATTCATATTTATATACTCTACAAAAGATCTTTAGAATGCCTGCTCTCCAAGGTCATTGCAACTGGTGATGATTCCCCAATGAAAGGATTTTCTCTTTTTTTTTGAAAGGATTTTCTTGGGAGCTTGTCTATAATAAACTCATACCAGCTGTACACATCTGCCCATGAACTTGGTCATCTTTTGGGAATAGCAACTAGAAAGGATCTTCTCTGTTGTTTACACACATAGAGTCAAAACAAAGGACAAGTTAAATTGCACTTAGAATAATATATTCACTGCGGCCAGGCACAGGTGGCTCACGTCTGTAATCCCAGCACTTTGGGAAACAGAGGCAGGTGGGTTGATTGAGCCCAGGAGATCAAGACCAGCCTGGGCAACATAGCAAAACTCTGTATCTACAAAAAAAAAAAAAATTAGCCAATGTGGTGGCACACACCTGTAGTCCCAGCTATTAGGGAGGCTGAGGTGAAAGGATCATTTGAGCCTAGGAGATCAAGGTTGCCATGAGCCATGATCCTAGTAATCATGCCACTGCACTCAAGCCTGAAAGATGGAGTGAAATCTCAGACTCAAAAAAAATGTTCACCTCTAAAACTGGAGAGAAATGAACCCTACTGTGCACACATTCTTGAAAAATTGGGACAAGGACAACCCTCTTTTGTGTCCCCTCCCGCTTGGGAGCTTTTCTGTGTTCTTAATAAACTCCTGCTTTCTCACCCTCAAAAAAAAAAAAGGAAAAATTGGATCAAAATGTTTAAAAGGGCAATAATGCAACGAGATGGCTTCAGATAAAACTGAAGAGCCGGCAGTGTGGTCTTCAGAGCCCTGTCCCATTCAGCTGTCCTCTTCTAATCATGAAGTCCTCTTTCTACTTCAGAGCAAAATCTACTTAACCTAAAGTCTGCTTTTCTAAGAAACACTGGAATTGCCTTAGTGTGAATAAAGTCACCGTATTGCTTCTTCCATGGGTATTTGCTTTTCAGGTTTTGGTTCTAATTCAATTTAACAAATGCTTACTGGAGGCCTATTACGTGCAAGATATCTTCTAGCTACCAGTAGTGAAATAAACATATTCGTGATCTTAGAAATGGATTTCAAGCACTAGTGCATAAGCAGGAAAGAGTTTTTGTTCTCTGGGTAACATCTGACTCTTTGCCTTGTGTCCCTCCAAGTGACCTTTGTTGTCAGGGCCACAGAACCAACACACACATTTCAATATGCTTCAGATTTTGAGTCTAAATGTCTCCCTACACCAGGTTTTAAGAAACCAGGGGCTGAGGCGTTACTATCACTGGATTTCTTCTGATTTATTCCCCTTCTTATAGGGTTTCTGGCTTAATTCCTCAAGCCTGAATTCACTGATAGTTTCACTCAGAAGAGAGAAAACTAACATTTATTGAATATTTCTTTTTATTTGCTGGGCACTGTACCCATTAATCCTTGTAACTATAAAGTTAATAACATCATTTTGTCATCCTAAATGACAAACAAACAGGGAGACTCTCTGGAAGAAAATGACATTTTCTTTGGAATGGGCATTGCATTGTGAATATTCTTGCCATAATAAACTTTCTTTTTTTTTTTTTTAGTCAGAGTCTCACTCTGTTGCCCACGCTGCAGTGCAGTGGCATGATCATGACTTACCATACCCTCGACCTACCGGGCTCAGCCTCCCAAGTACCTGGGACTACAGGCACATGCCACCACAACCGGCTAATTCTTAATTTTTTTTGTAGAGACAGGATCTCACTATGTTTCCTAGGATAGTCTTGAACTCCTGGGCTCAAGAGGGCTGTGTTTTTTGTTTTTGTTTCTAAAAAGAGGATTACACAATTGTTTTGAAGTAATTATCTTTGGCCTCAAGGATCAATAACAAGAGTACCATCAGTCCTAGGTTGGACAGGCAGTTGCTGGGCAGATGTTATCTTTTTGTGTGAGGTTCAGAAGGCCTTTGTGCAAGGTTGTAGTTTTTGCAGTCTCTTATGATAGTGTTTGTCACTGGGCATTCGTGCATGAGAACTCTCTCTTACGGCCTTCCTCTTCCACCGTTTTCAGGGTGGCTTTTTTTTTTCAATACTTGTGAGTCCATTTTGATTTGATTCTAACAACTTTCACAATTTACATTAGAACAGAGAAAACTGAGGTTCAGAGCATTTTAGAAACGAATTGAAGATCAAGTTGCTAAGTGTCAGAAAATTCACAACTAAGTTGTAACTGTCTGGCTCCAAGGTCAGTACTCTTTTCATTACAGCATTGGTTCCCCACTGGGGTGGGATTTTTGCCCTCACCCCCCAGGACATCTGGCAATATCTGGAGACATTTATAATTCTCAGAGCTGGAGGTGGGTTGGGTGGGATCCACTCCTGGGAAACTCTGGTCACTAGTGAGCAGAGGCCAAGGATGCTGCTAAACATCCTGCAATGAACAGGGACAGCACCCCCCAACCCCAACCCCCACAAGAAAGAATGATTCAACCAGCCCCAAAGGTCAACAGAGTCGCTGCATGACAGCATGCTCCCTGCCCTATTGTGATTTTATTTCCAAGATTCAAAGGTAACTGCTTCTAAATTAAATTGTAGAAAGACAGGAATGAATCAACCCCTTATTCCTGTTGTAGTTCTCTTCTGTTATGAAGAAAACGGATTGGAGTTTTTTTTTTTTTTTTGAGTTGGAGTCTCACTCAGTCGCCCAGACTGGAGTGCAGTGGCCGCTCCCGGCCACCGCAGCCTCGACCTGCTGGGCTCCGGCGATCCTTCCGCCTCAGCCTTCCGAGTAGCTGGAATTACAGGCATGCGCTACCACGCCCGGCTGATTTTTGGATTTATTGTAGAGATGAGGTCTCGCTGCCCAGGCGGGTCTCGAACCCGTGGGCTCAGGCAATCCACTCACCTCAGCCTCCCAAAGGCGCGGGATTACAGGCTGAACCACCGAGTCCGGCTGGATTGGAGCTTTAAGATAGGAGAGCGGGGATGGGAGTGGGGAACTCAGTAAGAGAAAGGAGACGAAAACCGATTATTAAGGTTAAGAGGTAAGATGTAAATATCTAAATGTTTTGCGACCCCAGGATTTCCTCTAAACCAAAACTTCACGGACTGTTTGAAATTTAAGTATTTGGAACTGGTTAAATGTTACCCTGACCTCAACTAACATCTGTATTCGACTTTTTTCCGGATCCCAGCGTACGTGGATGCCAGATGACACCACCTCCTCTTCCTGCTCTTCCCTCAGGCACAAGGTCTGCCAGGAGCTGATGACTTGGCTCCCGGCAGGAGGCCGCTTGCTGGACGACCTGCTCTTGCAGCTCCTGCCCCACCAGGTTCCTCCACCAGCCTGAATACTCAGCGGGGCGGGGCGGGGCTTCAGGGGCGGGGCTGCGCGAGCGTACGTCCCCTGCGCCGTGACGTCACAATCCTGGCGCGCCGGCCCCGACATTAGCAACCGGCCTAGCGACGATCACCAGGCTGTTGCCGGTTTCTCCTTTCCAGCCCTGCGCTGCCAGGGCTGGGCCTGGCCGGGGGAAGGACCGACGGGGACCCCTGGTGTCCCCAGAGCGGCTGCAAGAGGACTAAGCATGGACGGCAGCCGGAGAGGTAAACGGTAGCTCTCGCGGGCGACCGCCGGCTCCCAGGGCTCCCAGCCTCGGGTCCAGGCCGCGCCCCGGGCGCTCCCGCTCCGCGCTGGATCGCCAGTGTCGCCCTAAGTGTTGTCCCGAGCTGCCCAGGCCCCACGCAAGGCCGCTTTCTTGCCCGGAATTGGTCGCCCTGCCCCCAGGCGATCCCGTCTTCTGGTCTCGGTGGTCTTTGGAGTCAGACCTCGCTGGGCCCCAAATCCAATCCATGGAGGGTCCGCCATGAAGACGACCCGAGGTTTATTCACCTCTTGAACGTGGAGGGAGGAGGTATCAAGTATCCGGGCCATAGAGTTCTTGGGGATTAAATTCAGACATGGCATCAGCAAAAACTGTTGCCTAATCCAGGGCTTCTGTAAATTCAATGTGAATAGGAATCCCCTAGGCGTCAGGTTTTTATGCAGACTACGATCCAGTAGGTCTGTTGGGGTAGGACCTGAGACTGTGCGTTTCGAATAAGTTTCCAAGTGATGCTGGTCGGCGGACGCCGGTGTTAGTAGCAAGGGACTGACCCATAATCACTGTATACACATGTTCTTGAGTGAATATTGAGTTTGGTGGGCATCGTGGTGACCCATATTAGCTCAAATCTCTACCAGTCAGTATAGTCCAATAATTTGCATCTTTGCACTTTCTGAGCAAGTGGCATTCTTTCCTCAAGCCAAATAAAGCCATCTGTAGACTCCCCACTTCCTAATTCAGTGTGCTTATTGATTCCTAGAGTACCTTTAAACCAGGATGCTAGGTGATTCCTTGAAGTAGGTCTTGTTTTGAGTACAAGTATGCCTTTATTATGTCATCATTTATCAATAAGTGCTATTCTGAAATCATGAAATAACTATCTTCCGTTGATCAGCAGACTATATTCTGATACTTGATAAACCTAAGCCAAAAACAAAACAAAACAAGCAAAAAACACTTTTGTGATCTGAGAAAGTTTACACATAAACTAGCATTAAGCTCTTGCTGTGTACCAGGAACTGTTTCCAAATTATTTAATTTATAAAAAAATCTTGTTAGATAGGTATTATCCTTTTTTCAAAGTGAATAAAACAGAAAATATAAATAGCTTGCCAAGGTCTTAGCAGCAGAAAAGACTTTAAATCCAGGTGAAGAATATAAAACCCAAAGCCAATGCCTTACTTACTTTCCCATGGTAGGGGCTGGTGCATGGGGAAAGGGTATATGTAAAATTTAGCATGTAATAGACTTAGTAAGTTCTCAGTATTTGTTTATTGAGTTATTTTAAAAATTAGGTTTATTCAAATGTAAAAAGGCTTATATTTTTATAACTTACCCAACTAACTTCATTTTTAGGATGTTATGTAATATATAGTAATATCAAACATTTTTATTGATTTTGAATATATCTGGGGCAAATATCTGGGGTAGTCAGTTCTCACTGTAATTTATTAAAAAACTATATAAACTATGTAATCTTCATTTGTACCCCACATCCCTATAATAAAATAAAGAAACCATAAATAATTTTAGTGGAAGCTAAAATACTTAAATGAAAATAAATTTCTTGGATTTCATTAGGTGATTATTTTTTGTTGTTTCTGAGTATAAAATATCAAAACATTAAAGAAAAAATTATCTTTTGTCATTCTTACTCTAGTTACATTTTAGACTCTTTTGTAAGGCAAACCTAAATGGAGGTGTAGTGGAAGGAACACCCACCTGAAAAGTAGTAAATTTTGTTAGTAATCTTTGCTTGCTATTTACTAAGTAGGTAACCTTCAGGAAGTTGCTTTACCTCCCTGGACCTTAGTTATTTGTAAAAATGGGGATTTAGACTAGATAATTCATAAGGTATTGTTTCCAACTTCTTGTGGAAAGGAGAAGAAAAGGTTGAGAATATCAAACTGCCTTGCACTCTATTACTTAATACCTTTGGGGAGGAGAGGAGACAACGTATTAGTGTAAATAACTGAATGTAGCTTGAAAAAAAAAAAACCACTTGTTTGAACTAAACTATTGATTCCATAGAGACATTTATTCATGGCAGTCAGATCCCCAAATCTCTGGTATTCCTGGGAAATCTTGCCGCAAGAGACACCTTCATCTTTTCCTCAAAACTCCCTTCTGACTATTTTATTAAGTTGTATAGGAAACTGGGCTGCTCTCATATACTGATGAATTTCACTACCCTATGAGGATTAGAGTTAGAGGATGCTGTTCTTTCTCTTGGCATTTGGCTTGAGGCTACTTTGCCATGCCCTTTGGGATCATTCTGGGTCCAATGAGGAGCTAAAAGCCATACGGTGATTTATACAAGGAAAGTTTAACGAATTGTGAAATTATCATAAAAATAATAATTATTATAAAAAATAATTGTAAGATATAAGATAACTGTGTAGTACTCTAGAAGTGAGGGAGAGTTCTCAAGGAAGGACAGTTGGAAAGGGGGACTTCCTCCCACAACTGGGGTTCACGTTTTGTTGGAGAAGGTGTGACTGTGCACTGCCCAGAGCCCCCTGCTGGGGAGTCCCATCAGAGCCTTCACATGCCTTGGGAAATGGACTTCGTAATTGCTTTGCCAAATCACTAAACAACAACAAAAATAAGCTCAAGAGAGGGTTCCAAATCTGGAGTTGCTATAATCTGTTACCAAATGTTCACTTTTCCACAAAAACTCCCATATCCTGCACAGAACAAGAAAGTGAACTGTAAACAGGAAGCAAAATGGGAGCCAGAAACTGCCAATAAGAGGGCCCAGATGAACTGAATTGTCTATTATCCCTTCAATTCTGTCCATTTTACTATGACATTCATTTGTAGGCTTGTTAGAAGCCAGCAAGTATATGCTTTGGTGTACCCTTGAAGGTAAATGACAGAGGGACATGGACATCAGGATATATCTAGTTCCATCTTGCTTTCCCCACCGTCTTATGCTAAGAGAAGCTGGGTTGACACCAGGGAGCAGACCTTGACTTCCCTGTCCATCTCACCGTCCACACAGCCAGGAGAGTGGATTTGTTCTATCCAAGACAGTATCCCTGGGCACTTGCCTTTCTTTCATTCTCTCTGACTTCATTCTCTCAAACTTCTCTGGATATACTTGGTTTTTGGTTTGTTTTTTTTCTGTGATCTATGGTAAAATGTGCATAACATTAGAATGGAATTTGGAGGGAATAAACTACATGCAGTTGAGATAGAGAGCTTCTTGATCTGTTTCATATGATATAGTAGCTTAGAGCTTGTTCAAGTACTCAGCAATTTATATTGGTCAGAATAGTGTGATAGTTAAGACACGGGGACCAGACTGCCTGGCTTCAGATCCCAAATCTGTCACATTATAGTTGCATAATCTTGGGCAAATTAGAAACTTAATCTCTTTATGCTTCAGTTATCTTCATTTATAAAATGGGGAGTATGGGCTGGGTGTGGTGGCTCATGCTCATAATCCCAGCACTTTGGGAGGTTGAGACAGGAGAATTGCTTGAGGCCAGGAGTTCAAGAATACCTGGGCAACATAGCGAGACCTTGTCTCTTCAAAAATTGTTTTTAAAAACTAGCCAAAATTATGAACTTCGCAGCAGCTTGGATGAACTTAGAGTCTATAATACTGAGTGATCTATCATAGAAACTAAGAACTGAGTACCATATGTTCTCACTCATAAGCAGACCTTGAACAATTATAATAATACTGTAAGAAAGGGATTGGCAATAGTGAGAAACTGCCAATGGGAAGAGTGGGAGTGTGCACCACATCAACAAGAGTACCTGCATAATGAAAATTTGTATACCTAACCCTGAACTGTACCCAACATCTTTAAAATTAAAAATTTTTTAAAAATAGGCAGGTGTGGTGGCACACATTTGTAGTCCTTGCTACTTGGGAGGCTGAAATGGGAGGATCACTTGAGCTCAGAAATTTGAGGCTGCATTGAGCTATGATCATCCCACTGCACTCCAGCCTAGGCAACAAATTGGGACCCTATCTCAAAAAAAGTTAAATTAAAAATAAATAAAATGAGAATAATGATAGTTTTTATCTCATAGTATTTTTTAAAGGATCAAGTGAGTTTATACTTGCAGAGTGGTTAAAACAGATCCTGGCCCAGTTAGTACTCAATAAATTAGCATTTTGACCACAAATGAAGAGCTCAAACTCATATTTGCTTAAGCAAAAATGGGAACTTTCTGGCTCACATAAAGAAAAGTATAGAGAAGGGACAGCTTTAAGCATGGCCGGCTTCAGGTACTCAAATGACATTTCCAGGAATCTCCTTCATCTTGGTTCCACTTTACTCTGGGGAGGCTTTATCCCCAGACAGGTTTCCCTTACGTGGTACAGTTTGGCCACCAGTAGTACCGAGCTCAGATCCTGTGCTAGGGTTACCGGGCCCAGTGAAACAAGAGGACTTTCCTGATAATTCTAGCCACAGTCCCAGGATTGCATCTTATGACTGGACTAGGTCACATATTTGTTGCTGATTCAGTCAACACAGATGTGAGTTATATGCCTAGCCCTGACCGTGGGATCAGCTCTGAACTTGAAACGCCTAGGCTAAGAGTAGAACAGGAGAGACTCCCCAGAGGAACGTTAAGGTACTCTTTCCGGATAAGGAAGGCATCAAGTTCTGGACAGACCAAAAGTTGAACACACTTCTTCCTCTGGAGAAATAAGGTTTTCCTAAGAGTTTATTTGTTTGTATTTTTTTGTTTAAGTCTCACAGTTTTGTCCTGTTAGAAGCTATGCTAATGTCATGAGTACCTCTATCCCCAACTCAAATGGTGTCTCTTGACTTGTATTGTCCTAAAGAAGTTCATGCGTTTCCTTCCTGTTCTCTGGCCATGATGTAGAAGGAGCTTCTTGGATATTCTGATCTCAAATTGTTTTTCCGTTTTAGTGTATTCTAGCAAGTTTCATTCTCTGATCTTAGATTTTAGTTCTCCCATCTTGATCCCTCTGTTTCTATTTTTAGCTATCCATATTTCTTCAAGACTTTGTATGTGTCTGCTCCACACATTTTTGTTTGTTTGTTTGTTTGTTTGTTTGTTTTGAGTTGGAGTCTCACTCTGTCGCCCAGGCTAGAGTGTAGTGGCATGCTCACGGTCACTGCAGCCTCCACCTGCTGGGCTTAAGTGATGCTTCTGCCTCAGTCTTCCAAGTAGCTGGAACTACAGACACACGCCACCATGCCCAGCTAATTTTTGTGATGTATTATAGTGACGAGGTCTCACCAAGTTGCCCAGGCTGATCTCGAACCCCCAGACTCAGGCAGTCCTCATGTCTTGCCTCCCAAAGTGCTGGGATTATAGGCTGAACCACCATGCCCAGTCATGCCCCACGCCTTTATAGCTCTTAACAGCTCTCCTGATGGCAAACACTAGCCATTTGCCCTCTTAAAACATCTCTGTCTTGGGGATATAATATTCATATTTTGCATATTAAATTAAGTTTAATGCTATAACTCAGTCTTCCTGTTTTGGAGTTTTCCGCTATAAACATGATCACTTTTCAGGGAAACTATTTTGTGAAAAGGTCTATATCTAATTTTCCAACGGCCATGTAGTCTGTAATCTATTCTCCCTGCCTGCCTGCCTCCCTCCTTCCCTTCCTTCCTTCCCTGCATTTAGGGGAGGTAGTAAGTTTTTCATTACTAGAATTATTTTTAAATAGTGAATGTTTAGATAAAATCCAAGCCAAGAGGTAAGTGGGTTGGACCAAATGAACCTTACGACATCTTTTAGTCATCAAATTCTGATTTTGATTTTATATATATTTATTTTATACATAATAACATATGAGGGGGACCCAAAAAACCTGGAATTATCTTTTAGAGGGCAGACCCTTGAATACACTCAGAATTTGTTCCTCTGGATCAAATCAAAGTTTTTATCTGGAAGTTTTGAGATGATTGCATCATGATTTGCAGCAGAAACATCTGAGTTGTGACAAATAGGTGACTAGTCCTTCTGCCATGACAACACACCTGCCCACAATGCCCTGAGTGTTCAGCAGTTTTTAACCCAAAACAGCATGACTCCCGTGTGCCATCCTCCCTATTCACTCTCAACCGGATCGACATTTTCTTGTTTCCCTGGATTAAAAAAGTTCTTAAAGGAAAATATTTTGCTGAAGTGGAAGAAGTGAAACAAAAAATGGCAGAAGCACTAAAATGCATCAAGATTGATGAGTTCAAAAACTGTTTTGAGCAGTGGAAAAAGCATCTCGATAGGTGTATTGCCTCAAATGGAGGCACTTTGAAGGTCACTGAAGCTTAAACATGTGAGAATACACAATTTTTTAAAAAAATAAATTCCATTTTTGGGTTCCCCAGATATAATTTCTAATTTACTCAATGACTTTGTGAGAGGATTATTGTCTTAAAATTACTAGACTGTGATTAACTGAAATAGTTAACACGTAACACATATAAAGAAACTCAAAATCTCAGCTGTACCACACTCAAAAAACGATTAAAAATGTAGCAGGTCACTGTGTACAGAATAAAATCAGTATATATCAAATGACAGAATTGATATATTTATCATTTTACCCAGTGAAACTGGAGTCTCAACGTACAACTGATTTTGAAAATACTTTCTTAAAAGAGAAAACTTTATCTCTGCAGAATTTTTGCTGTCTGATTTTATTGCTGGTTGGTAATATGATTGAATACAATTTTAGACAACCCTGGTAGTTAAAGATATATTTATTTTTTAAATATTCAATATTGTTGATTTTGTGAAAGTTGTGTTTCATTTATCCTAATTAATTTTTTTTTGTTAAAAGTCAGAGCATCCTCTGTCCTTCCCAGATATGGACCACCATGCCTACTTAAAGGACACTTGAGCACCAAAAGTAATGGTAAGTACTAAAAATGATAATGGTAGGTACTGAAGATGGTAACTTTGTTAAAAGATTGACTGTTTCCTTCACAAATTAGGTTTCCTTCACTGCAAATTAGGTGACATGATGAAAAAATTACTTATTCAATGAATATTTGAACTTCCTTTATTAACTGCAATTAATGTTATAGTAATTCTTGAGACTGGAGAATTTTGGAGCCTGTGATTTTAAGCTATTCTGGATATGGGCCTGGCTTCCTCCTGCTGCCTCTGCAGCCCGACTCCATTTTGCCAGGAGATATCCTTGGCTGCAGGCATGTCCGCCTTGTTAGAATGGCAGTAAGCGGGTGTTGAGACACAGTGCTGCAAGGGAGAAGCCATGTAGGAAAGAAGAGCCCTTGGTCATGCATTTCATATCAGGAGCAAGTGCCTGCAGGCTCTTAATCCAACTGGATTTCTGGGTCCCGTGATGTTTTTATATTTTAAAGCCTTAAAGGTAACTTTTAAAGGTAGGTTTTAAAATAAATCGCTATAGTTATACCTTAAAGAAACTAGTTTGTGTTTTTAGGAAAAGTAACTGAGAGCCTTTTTCCCCTTATTTACATGAAGACTTCTTGATACTGTTCCTCCAAAGGTGAACGAAGATCATCTTCAGTTGTCACCCTTATTTCTTTGTATTAGAGTGTGATATAGACAGACATAGCCAGAACCATAAACTTAGAAAAACAATTTTAAAATAAAAATTTAAATTTATATTTAAAATATGCATACATAGGAAAGCAGGATGAAGAAGAATAGGTAAAGTTTGCTAACTTTTTAAAAAAGGAATATTTGCATATAACTGGTATAGGTATATTGGTTTTAAGGACAAGGCTGCTTTGGTTCATATCCAGGCTGCATCCTTTATCAGCAGTGTGACCTTGGAGACCTAACTCCTATCTCTGTGTCTTCAAATGATGGTAATAATGACTAGATAAGTTTATACATGTAAAGAGCTTCGAACAATGCATGGCAGATGTGGTACTCCTTCAATAAATGGATATAGTAGAATCAAGCTCATAATTATTATATATGTTTGTATTATGCATAGTGTTCCCTGCATAAACAAAGTAACAGCATATTTCTGGGAGGAGCAATTAAAGGGTAGGAAAGTCACTTATTTTCCAACTTCTATTTGCCATTTTAGCTGTGGAATTTCTTTTTAACCACATGCATGTATTCTCAAACTGTTTTTGTTTCAAAAGACTGTACCCACATTTACAGTTTATACTTATATATAAGTGCTTAACTATTTCTAAGATTTATTTTAAACGGTTTGGATGGGAGTCATTGAATTTAATGTCATGAAATTTCTAAGTGATTATACTTGTCTTAAGGTAGTTCTAGTACTTCAAAAATAGTACTGTAAGCTGATTTGTAGATCTTGTTTTCAGATTTAAGTTAAAAATGTGTCTCTCAGGAGAGAATCTTTGTATATAGGGTTTGTTTAATTATCCAAACTCAATGGATTGTTTAAATATTAACAATGGTAACATTATTTTTATTCTTAGCAAGTAGTTAAACTCATAGTTACAAGATTGAGAGCTGTCAACAAGAAACCCCATTTTGTAAATGTGTAAATGTAATAATAGATTATATTGTAGAGTCTTTTCCCCAAACCCTCATGCTTGTAAATCATGTTTGTGGGAAGGCTTGAACCCAAGTGATCAGTAGATCAGCATTGGCAGTACAAGGTTAAGGCTTGGACGCACTCAGCATCACGCTATTATGATGTCTGTGTCTCTGTGGTTGAGTCTCAGAACATTTTATAAGAATGAGCTTAATAATCAGTAACTCTTTTTCTTATGATGATTTTTATATAGTCTTAAATATATAATGATTAAATGTGTTTTAATTTTTAGCTTTTTGCACTGACTCTTCTTCTCTCAGACTAAGCACTCTCCAGCTGATCAAGAATCATATGGCTGTTCACTATAATAAAATCCTTTCAGCCAAAGGTAAACATGTGCAAGTATGAGCTTGTTGTATCAGTGTAAACCTCCAGCTTCGCTTCTCATTAGGATGCATCATAGCAAAAATGACTATGTTATATATCAGAGGGTTTGTGTTTGGTATAGAGAGATAGGAACTGCAGACTTGATATATATATCAGATTCAGAGTGCCATTTTCATTAGCTGTATTTGAAATCTACATAATGCCTGTGCTATTTCATTTGTCTGTTATCCCTAATATTATTTTGTTGTTAGATATTGCTCTTAATAAAAGTTTAGATTTTGCTTTTTCGTTTTCAAATCTAAGGATATCACACAACAGAGATTCTAGCTCTATTTTTCTAAATTTTTTTCTTTGTCAGCTTTATTAAGAGGTAACTTACATACAATAAAATGCATTAATTATAAGCATATAGCTAAACATTCTGAAAAATGGATCCATCTGTATAACCATATCACAATTGGGCTGTAAAGCGGGTGGGCTGATGCCAGCTCACAGGCTCCACCCACCTGCCACCTGATTTTGTACAGTTCATGAACTGAGAATGGTATTTATATTTTTAGATGATAGCAAAAAAAAAAAGAACAATGTTTTATAACATAAAATCCTATGAAGTTTGTTTAATTGTCCATAAACACACACAATTGTATTCAATCTTTTACATATTGTCTATGGCAGCTTTTGCACTAAATAGCAGGGTTGACTAGTTGGGAAGCATTTTCTCTCTGGCCCTTTATAGAAAAAAATTGCTGAGCTCTAAGATAGAACATTTCCATCGCCTCTTAAAGCTCCCCCTCATCCTCTGTAATCTGTTAGCAGACTTTCCATATCTTTTTTCACTAGTGAACACCATTACATTCCCACTACCAATGTCTCAAATCCCTGGCAACGACTTATCTGCTCTCTCTCACCATAGTTTTGCCTTTTCTATAATTCCATGTAAGTGGACTCATACAATATGTATTCCTTTGGGTTTGGCTTCCTTCAATTAGAATGATGTTGAGACTAATCCATATTGTTTTGTGGATCCATATTTCTTTTGTATTGTTAAAGAGTAGATCAGGCATGCTGGCTCACTCCTGTAATCCCAGCACTTTGGGAGGCTTGAGGTGGGTGGGAGGATCACTTGAGGCTCAAAATTCAAGACCAGCCTGGCAACATAGTTGGAGCCTATCTCTACAAAAAAATTTAAAAATCAGTTGGACATCATTACACATGCCTGTAGTCCCAGCTACTTGGGAGGCTGAGGCAGGAAGATTACTTGAACCCAGGAGTTCAAAGCTACAGTGACCTATGGTCATGCCACTGCACTCCAGCCTAGGTGACAGAGCAAGACCCTATCTCCACAAAAATAAAAATAGATAGATAGATAGATAGATAGTATTCCATTTAATGAATCTACCACAATTTGTTTATTGATTCATCCATTGGTGAGCATTTGGATTGTTTGACTCACTTTTGGCTTTAGGAATAAAGCTGCTATAAGTCATCCCACACAATCCTTGAATGTGGTTTCCTTTTCACTTGGGTAAATTGCTAGGAGTGAAACTGCAAGGTGATGTGTTAAGTGTGTGTTTAATTTCATGATAAGCCATCCCAGCTGTTTCCAGAGTGACTATGCCATTGCACTTCCATTACTTCACATCCTCACGAGCTTGTGGTGTTGACAGTCCTTTTTAGCTACACTAGTGAATATGTAGTAGTGTCACTTCATAGTTTTAGGCTGCATTTCCCTGATGCCTAATGATGTTGAGCAGCTTTTCTTACTATTTTACATCTGTAAAATGAAATGCCTCCTCAAATCTTTTACTCATTTTTGAAAAGTGGACTATATCTTCTAAGTATTAAGTTGTGAGAGTTTCTAAATTTATATATTAAATACAGATTCTACAACAGATATTTGCAAATATTTTTCCCAGTCTATAGTTGGTCTTTTCATTTTCTTTTAAAAATGTTTATTCCATAATAATTTTTAGACTTACATAAAAATTCATAAATAATATGGAACAGTACCATATGCCTTTTACCCAACATCCCCTGATGTTAAAGGTCTTTAAAACCATCACATAATTATCCAAACCAGAAATTACCATTGATACAGTAATAATAACTATAGACCTTATTTTAATTTCACCAATGTTTTTCCAATTTTTAAAAAATTATTATTTTCTCATTAGAAGAGCTAAAGTTTTAAAATTTTATTTATAATTTAAAAATGTTTCATAGTTTGTGTTTTTCATAACCTGTCTAAGAAATCATTGTCTCATTCTAGGTGACAAAGATTTTCTCAAATGTGTTTTCTTCTATAAATTTTATAGTGTTAGCGGTTACGTTTAAGTATGTGGTCCATTTTGAGTTTGTGTTTATATATGGTTTGATATAAGGGTTTTTGTGGGGGTTTTGCCTATTTATATCCAAAATCCCCAGTACCATTTGCTGAAGAGATCATCCTTTCTCTGTTTAATCGCCTTCGCACTTTTTGAAATTCACTTGACCATGTGTGTGGGTGTAGTTCTGGACTTAACGCCTTGATTTTGTTGATCTGTATGACTTTTTAAAAACATATATATTTATTTATTTTTATTTTAAAGATGTGGGATACAAGTCAGGATTGGTTGCAATTTACATACAGGTGAAGTCTGGGCCTCCCATTGGACCTCACTTTGCTTAGACTAGAATCAGGTGCCCTTATTGATGTTGTATGCTTGTCTATGTCCATACTGCACAGCTTCAGTTCCTACAACATTACAGGAAGTATTGAAAGCAGGTAGTGACCGTCCTCCATTTTGCTTTATTTCCCCCCAAGCTTATTTTCAAGCTACAATTACAAATGTGTTTCATTTTGAGTAGTTTATATTGCTGTATTTTCAAATCCACTAATATTTTCTTCTGTAATATCTAATGAATTGTTAATCCCAATCAGCATATTTTTTATTAGGGATATTATACATTTTCATCTCTAGAAGTACAACAAAAATCAAAACAAGGAACTGAAAGTTCTGGAACTTTTTGTGATTTCCACATTTTAATATTTATTGTCCTTTATAAATATGAAGGATATTATTAAACAACTATTTTTTCTCTTTCAGCTGCAGTAGACTGCTCAGTTCCAGTAAGTGTGAGTGCCAGCATCAAATGTAAGTAATTTTTTGTACTTATAAAAAAATTAGAGTAAAATATACATGACATAAAATTAGGCATCTTACCCATTTTTTTGTGTGTTCAGCTCAGTGATATTAAGTACATTTATATTGTGGTACAACAATCACCAATATCCATCTCCAAAACTCTGTTTACAGTCTTGTAAAATTGAAAGTCTTGTACCCATTAAAACAATAACTGTCTCCCCTAGGCCTTGGAAACCACCATTCTACTTTCTGTCTCTTTGAATTTGATTATTGTCTCCATTCTACTTTCTGTATCTATGAGTTTGACTATTTTAGGTACCTCATATAAGTAGGATCATACATGTTTGTTCTTGTGTGACTGGCTAATTTCACTTAGTGTAATGCCTTCAAGACTCATCCATTTTGCAACATGTCAGAATCTCCTTTTTTTTAAGTGAGTCATATTCCATTTTGTGTATATACCACATTTAGTTTACGCATTCATCAACTGATGAGCATTTGCATTGCAGCCACCTTTTGGCTATTGTGAATAATGCTGCTATAGACATGAGTATGCAATATCTCTTTGAGACCCTGCTGTTAAATATGTTAAGTATGTGCCCAGAAGTGGAATTCCTGAATCATATGGTAATTTTATTTTTTTATTTTTTGGGAACCACTGTACTGTTTTCTATAGCACCTGTGCCATTTTATATTACCTCTAATAATGCACAGGTGTTCCAGTTTCTCCACATTCTCCACAGCATGTTTTTATTGTTGTTGTTGTTCAGATAGTAGCCATGCTGAAGGGTGTTGACATAGTGCCTCTTGAGAAAGCATTTCTAACTTTTAAAAATTATTTATAAATAAAAGAAGTTTTTGTTATACTTCTTAAACTTAAAATTGAACCCAGTCTTTGCCACTAAATTACTTTGTGACTTTGGGTCAATTATGTAACTTCTCTGGATTTAATTTTTTCTATGTATAAAAATGTGTCTACTATTAAAAGGCTTGCCAAGGTTTAAGTTCTAGAATTCTGTGATTCTCACTGTCCCTGAATTGTTAAGATTACTGGATGATTCATTTTAAAATACCATAACTGGTAACTTTCTCCAGATAAATATTGTCTACGATTTATAGCCTAATAGCTTAACAGATAAACATGGCAGTTATATGTATTTGAAAAGCCATATTGACAAATAATATGTAGGGATCCTGCTATATCTACCCTTTAACCAAGTATTTCCATTTTTGGAATTCTTTACTAAAGAAATAGAACAAAATTTGAAATCTCTATTTATAAATTTCTGAAGAATCATTTGAAGTCTTGTTTGAATTCAAGTTAAGAAATATACTTTTAAAAAGGGCCAAAGAACATGAATTTCACAGCCTGTGATTGTCTTAGTTCAATAATCATATAAAAATCAAGGTATTATAATTTTAAGTTTACTATTTTTCCAAGTTACTATTTGAATTTATATATATTTTAATTAAGAGAATTTCTGCATTAAAAAATAAATATCAACCCAAGGGTAGTTTTTCCTAAATGGTGAATGATTAAGAGCATAGATAGGGAATTGCCTTTTGATGTAATCTAGGAATGGGTCACAGATAGCAGGACTGGTTGGGTCATCTCTTCATGAATATCTTCTTAACAGAAGAGTGGACTTAAGGTGGAAGAGTAGCTACCAGCTACCACTCAGTGAGCACAGTGTCTTTCCCAGGTCATGTGTTTGGCACTTTGTATTTTCCTACTTCTTTGTATGTTTGCACAAATCCTAGGGTACGCTCGTATCTGTTAAGGAATCTTGGGATTCAGATATTTTTATAGGAAGGAGAAAGACATGTTAGGCAAGAGTAGAGTATATATTTTTAAAGATCAAGTTGGTCACTGCACACAAGTTATATGGATGAGTCATTTTACCTCTTGCTTTCCTTTTTTGTGAAATGAAAGGTAATGCAATAATTTCTGAGCACCCTTCCAGATTATTAATTTCTGTGATTTATATTATTTTCTTCTGTTATCATATCAGTAACTTTTTTATAGGACAAAAAAAAAAACTTGTTCAATATTTGCAGGCTTTAAATACCTGGATCATTTGAACTAAAACGGTTTTACCCAATTGTCATGAAAGTAGATCATCTTCTTTATTTTTTTATATCAGTATTTTTTATTTTGATATTGTGGGGTACAGTTAAGGGTTATGTATACAAATATGCTTCATTCAGGCACCCTTGTTGATAAGGGATGTCTCCCCATTCCCAGACAGATATTGACTACCATTTAATCCCACCTCCCTTCCCCACCTCCCATAGTTCCCCACCACTGTCAGTCCTTTTTTATAGTATTACGATGGATGTTCAAGGTTCGCTATATGAGTGAGAACATGTGATACTCAGATCTTTGTTTCTGTGAGAGATCACTCAATATTATTGACTCTAGTTCCATCCAGGTTGCTGCAAAGTTCATGATTTTGTTCTTTTTATGGCTGTGTAGTATTCCATCATGTATAGGTACCACATTTTTTTAACCAGTCCTCTTTTAGGGGACAGTATGGTTGATTCCAGGTTCTTGCTATTGTGAACAATGCTGCGATAAACATACGTATGCAGGTATCTTTTTCATAGAGTGATTTGTGTTCTTCAGGGTATATTCCCAGTAGGGGGATTGCGGAGTCATATGGGAGGTCAATATTTAGAGCTTTTAGGAATCGCCATACTGTTTTCCACAGAGGTTGCACTAGTTTGCACTCCCACCAACAGTGTAGAAGTGTTCCCTTTTCGCCACACTCTCTCTAGCAACTGTTATTTTTTGAGTTATTGATAATTGCCATTCTGACTGGAGTTAGGTGGTATCTCAGTGTGGTTTTGATTTGCATCTCCCTGATGATTAGTGTGGTTGAACATTTCTTCATGTGTTTGTTGGCTGCTCGGATGTCTTCCTTTGAGAAGTGTCGGTTCATATCTTTTGCCCACTTTATAATGGAGTTGTTTGGTTTTTTCTTTTCAGCACATTTGAGTTCCTTGTAGATCCAAGATGTTAAGCCTTTGTCAGACCTGGAGTTGGCAAATACGTTTTCCCAGTCTGTAGGCTGTCTCCCTGCTCTCTTGATGGTTTCTTTGGCTTTGCAGAAGCTTGTCAGTTTAATGAGGTCCCACTTGTCTATCTTATCTCTTATGGCCTGTGGGTTTCGAGTTTTGTTCAGGAATTGGATGCCAATTCCAATTTCCATGAGGGTATGTCCTTCATTTTCTAAGGTTCTTATGGTTTGAGGTTTTACATTTAGGTCTCTGATCCATTTAGAGCTAATTTTTGTGTATGGTGATAGATAGGGGTCATGTTTCAATCTTCTGCATGTGGTCAACCAGTTTTCCCAGCACCATTTACTGAATAGGTTCTCCTCTCCCCAGTGGTAGGTGGTGGGGGCTTTGTCGAAGATGAGTTGGTTGAGAAATTGAGGTTTTGCTTCTGGAATCTCAATTCTATTCCATTGGTCTATATGCCTGTTCCTGTACCAATACCAAGCTGTTTTGATGATTGTAGCTTTATAGTAAAGTTTGAAGTCTAGTAATATGATACTGCCTGCTTTGGTTTTTTTTTGCTGAGGATAGTTCTGGCTATTCTTGGTCATTTGTGTTTCCATATGAATTCCTGTGTTGTTTTTTCTAGGTCTGAGAAGAATGTTGCTGGTAATTTGATGGGTATTGCATTAAATCTGCAGATTGCCTTAGGTAGGATGGACATCTTCACAATGTTGATTCTTCCAATCCATGAGCATGGAATATTTTTCCACTTGTTTGTGTCATCTTTGATTTCTTTGAGCAGTGTTTTGTAGTTTTCATTGTAAAGGTCTTTCACGTCTCTGGTTAGGAAGATGCCAAGGTATTTCATTTTTTTTGTGACTATTGTGAATGCAATTGTGCTTTTTATTTGGATTTCTGTTTGTTTATTATTGGTGTAAAGAAATGTGATTGTCTTTTGTACATTTATTTTATATCCTGAGACTTTGCCAAAGTCCTTTATCAGTGTAAGGAGGTTTTTGACAGATTCTCTTGGGTTTTCAAGATACATGATCATGTCATCTGCAAAGAGAGATAACTTGACTTCCTCTTTTCCTATTTGGATACTCCTGATTGCCTTCTCTTGTCTGATTGCTCTAGCCAGGACTTCCAATACTATATTGAACAGGAGGGGTGAGAGTGGGCATCCTTGTCTTGTTCCAGTTTTCAAGGGAAATTGTTCCAATTTTTGTCCATTTAGGAGTATGCTGACTGTGGGTTTCTCGTAGATGACTTTTACTACTTTGAGGTATGTTCCCCGTATGCCTAGATGTTTGAGGGTTTTTATCAAGAAGTGGTGCTGGATTTTATCAAAAGCTTTTTCTGCATCTAATGATATAATCATGTGGTTTTTGTTTTGACATCTGTTGATGTATTTAATTACATTTATGGTTTTACGAATGTTCAGCCAGCCTTGCATCCCAGGTGTAAAGCCTACTTGGTGATGATGGATGATTTTTGAGATGTGTTATTGAATCCGGTTCGCTAGGATCTTGTTGAGGATTTTAGCATCTATGTTCATCAAAGATATTGGCCTGTAGTTCTCTTTCTTTGTTGGGTCTTTACCTGGCTTGCGTATCAATGTGATGTTAGCTTCATAAAATGACTTGGGGAGAAGTCCATCTTTCTCAATTGCCTGGAATACCTTCAGTGGGATTGGTATCAGCTCCTCCTTAAATGTCTTGTAGAATTCTGCTGGAAAGCCATCTGGACCCGGGCTTTTTTTTTGTAGGTAGTTTTCTTATTACATAGTCAATTTCCTTGATTGTTATTGGTCTATTTAGGGTCTCAATTTCTTCTTGTTTCAACCTAGGCAGGTTGTGTGATGTCAGAAAGTCCTCCATTTCCTTAATGTTTTCAAGTTTTTTTCCATAAACATGTACATAGTAGTCTCTAGTAATCTTTTGTATTTCTTCAGGGTCAGATGTGACTTCATCTTTTGTGTTTCTAATTGTGTTTATTTGGGCTTTTTCTCTCTTTTTCTTGGTCAGTCTAGCTAGGGGACCATTGATCTTGTTTATCCTTTCGAAGAACCAGCTTTTTGTTTCATTGATTTTTTTGTATTATCTTTTTGTCTTCTATGTCCTGGATTTGGGCTTTTATCTTGGTGATCTGGATTCTTCTGCTGAAATTAGGGTTTTGGTGGTCTTGCTTTTCCAGCTTTCTTAGGTGGCTTGTTAGGCTATTAATTTGTGATCCTTCCATTTTCTTCATGTGCGTTTGTAGGGATATAAATTCCCCTCTTACTACAGCTTTCATGGCGTCCCAGAGGTTGTGGTAAGATGTTTCTTCATTTTCATTTGTTTCCAGGTACCTTTTAATCTCTCTTTTGATTTCATTGTTGACCCAGGAGTTGTTTAGCATCATGCTGTTTAGTGTCCATGTCTTTGTGGGTTTTGGCGGGACCTTGTTGGTGTTAATGTTTATTTTTATTCCACTGTGGTCTGAGAAGGTACATGGTAAAATTTCAGTCCTTTTAAATTTGCTTATACTTGATTTATGGCCAAGTATGTGGTTGATCTTAGAGTACGTTCCATGTGGTGATGAGTAGAATGTGTATTCTGTGGTCTTTGGATGGAGTGTTCTGTAGGTATCAATTAAGTCCATTTGATCAAGAGTCACATTGAGGTTTTGGATCTCATTGCTGATTTTTTGTCTTGATGATCTGTCTAGGGTTGTGAGTGGGGTATTGAAGTTCCCAGCTATGATGGTGTTGGAGTTGATATCTTTTTTTAGTTTACCTTGAGAAGCTGCTTTATGAAAGTTGGTGCTCCTATGTTGGGTGCATATATATTTAGGATGGATATTTCTTGTTGATGAATTGAACCTTTTATCATTATGTAGTGGCCTTCTGTATCTTTTTTAATTTTTGATAGCTTAAAGGGTGTTTTGTCTGAGATTAAGATCGTGACTCCTCCTTTCTTTTGTGTTCCGTTCGCCTGAAAATTTGTTTCCCATCCTCTTACTTTGAGTCTGTGAGTGTCCTTTCTAGTGAGGTGAGTCTCTTGAAGGCAATAAATTGTTGCCTGTGATATTTTATCCATTTTGCCATATTATGTCTTTTCAGTGGTGCATTTAGTTCGTTCACATTCAAGCTAATTATTGATATGTGAGAGTTGATCCCTATCATAATGTTTTTACAGAGTTGTGCTTTCTGTTTGTGTGTTGTCTTTCTTTTGGTTCTGGAGCTGGTTCATGTGTGTTTTTAATCTTTTGCCTGTACTCTTGTGAAGAACGTTGTTCTTTTTTTCCTTTTCTTCTGTGTTCAATACTTTCTTAAGTGTTTCTTGTAGAGGTGATCTGGTGGCAGCATAGGTTCTTAGGGATTCGATATCTGGGAGAGATTTCAATTCTCCCTCACTGATGAAGCTTAGCTTGGCTGGGTAGGTTATTCTCAGTTGAAATTGTTTATCTTTTAGAACTTTGAAGATAGGGCTCCAAGCTCTCCTAGCCTGGAGGGTTTCTGTAGATAAATCTGCTGCTATTCTAATTGGTCTTCCCTGGTAGTTAGTCTGACTTTTTTCTCTTGCTGCCTTTAGGATTTTTTCTTTTATACCTACTTTGTTTAGGCGAAATATTATGTGTCTGGGAGTTGGTCTTTTCATTTGTTGTCTTGCAGGGTTTCTCTGAATCTCTTGTGTTTGAATTTTTGCATCACTGATGAGATGAGGGAAGTTTTCTTCAATGATTTCATGAAATGTTTGTTCCAGTGTGGCCTCTGTTTCTCTGCCTCAGGAAGGCCAATTACTCTTAGGTTCAGTTTCTTGAAGTAATCATTCATCTGTTGAAGGTTTTGTTCTGTCATTTTGAGATTCTTTTCTATGTTTTTGACAGTTTGGGTTAGTTCTGTGTTTTGGTCTTCAAGCTCTAAGATTCTTTCTTCTGCTTGGCTAATTCTGCTTTCCATGCTTATTAGTTTGTTATTTGTTTCCAACACTATTATTTACTGCTGTTATTTCTGACAGCAGTTCCTTCCTATTTTCCTCTTGTCTCTCCTCAATTTTTTTTTTTTTTTTGAGTATGAGTCTCACTCTGTCGCCCAGACTGGAGTGCAGTGGCTGTTCCCGGCCACCGCAGCCTCGACCTGCTGGGCTCCGGCGATCCTTCCGCCTCAGCCTTCCAAGTAGCTGGAATTACAGGCATGCGCTACCACGCCCAGCTGATTTTTTGATTTATTGTAGAGATGAGGTCTCGCTGCCCAGGCGGGTCTCGAACCCGCGGGCTCAGGCAATCCACTCACCACAGCCTCCCAAAGACGCGGGATTACAGGCTGAGCCACCGAGCCCGGCTTCCTCAATTTTTTTAACTCACTCTATTAATGACTTGATGTCTGGGTCTGTTTCATGTGACTAGTCATTCTGGGGGCTCTTCATTGTTTGTGTTCTGAAGTCTGTTTTCTCAGTGTCTGTCCTCCCAGGGGTCTGTGTGAGACCTATATTCTTCTTTTGGTTTTTCTTCATTTGTGCAGTTTTTTCCCCCTCCCTACATTTTCCTTCCCTCCACATCACTGTCTTCTTTAATTGTTATTCAGGGGTGGAGGTGTTGTTTTTACTTCTGTTTGTTCAATCTCCTATTTTTCTTTATGTATGTCCTTTTAGTTTGTTCAATTCTGGAGTTGCACTGTAGGCTGGGGTGGTCCTTTTTGCAGTTTTGAGATTTACTCAAGGGGGGAGCTGTGATTCAAAATCTATCTGCAGGTCCTGGTATCCGCCAACAGGTGTATGGATAATCTCAAACCCACTTCCCACTGCCTTGGAATCTGTCCGTGCAGTGGGGTTGTAGGTTTACTCCCTGAAATAAAACGAGGTTAACAGAGGGAAGAGAATGGAGCAGACAGTGGGGGAAAGGGGGAGCAGAGAGAGAGAGGAGTAAGGGTGAAAAGAGAGGAGTGTACCAACAACTGGAGAGAGAGAGAGAGAGAGACAAAAATTGAGACATATAAAAACAATAGACCACGGCTACAAACTAACCAACTCCCATACAAGAAAAACTAAAACATACAATGTTGCTAACATACAAGCTTACCAATCTCCTTATTGGTGTGCTATTCCTCTGTACAAAGATATGGTTTACAGAGAGAAGAAGGGAAAAGAAGGAGAGAAAAAAAAAGAAAAGGGGGGACAAAACAGAAGGAATAGAATCAAGTCAGTAGACTAACAGAACCAATCAAGCACACTCTGAGACTTTTCGCTTAAGTCGAATATCCTTTCAGCTCTAATTTCTAACTGTCTTTTCAGGGTGTTAAGTTTGTTCACAGTCAGGGTCAGTTGCCCTTGGCCTGCTGTGAAGGGCAGTTCAGGTCATCACTCAGTTCACCACTGCCCCATTTAACACTCAGATCTGGCCTGTGCCTGTCAGGCTTCCATTTTTCCCCTTCCTGTGTTGTTACCTTTAATCGCCAGCAGGTGGTGCTATCCCTCGCTCCCGATGGTCTTTATTTCAGCTGCTTGCCCGCCCCTAAGGGGAGGGAGATGTTGCCTCAAGGCACACAGGAGGAGACCCACTGCCTGGCAGTACGTCATGGTGGTAGTAGACCTCAGCAGATCTTGCTCGCAGGGGCTTCATGATCTGAAGTCGTGGATGGCCTCAGGCATGGGCTGTGCAATGTGTAATGGTTGCCTTGGCAGCGGCCTCAGCTCGCCTCAGGAACTGGCAGTGCGATGTGGAATGGCTTCTATGTCCGCAGCTCCAGCGGCTGCAGCGGCAGCCACAGTAGCTGCCCAGACCCCAGTGATGCCTCAGCAAAGTCTACGGCTGAGCTCCGTGTGAAGAGCAGGCTGCCGAAGATGGGATCTGCAGCCTCTGGGGAGAGAACCAGAGTCTCTTTGTGTTCTTCTCTGTGGAGAGTCTCACAGACCGAGCTGCCCCATCGCCATCTTGCCGGAAGTCTGATCATCTTCTTTATATGTCATCTCTAATTAGGAAAGCTTTGCTAAGTTTTCTTACTGGTTTTAATTTTCTGAATAATAGATATGAAAAATAAAATTTCATTCTTTAAAAAAAAAACTAAATGTAAATATTAGTCCTCCTATTCAACCAGACCTTTGTATTAAAATAAAAATTCACGTCACATGCCTACACTGGAGCTGGTGCCACTGTGCACACCTGCCTTGTATCCAGCATGCCTGCATATCTCCAGACCTGGAACTGCTGCACACTCCACCCATCTGGTGCAGTCACACTCACCCACAGGTGATGTGATGGATGATTTCTCTATTGAAGCCAATACAAAAGTCTATAAGAGGTAACTGCATTTTCAAATGCATAAACAGCAATGCAAGTCTAAGGAGCACACACACAAAATGTAGAAAATTTGACACCATCAAAGAAACAAGAATTTCTAGTAACCAACCTCAAAGAAATAGATATCTGTACATTGCCTGACAAATAATTCAAAATAATTGTCCTTGACGAAGCTCTGCAAGCTACAAAAGAACAGACAAGTCAAAACAAAACAACAACAACAAAACAAAACAAGGAAACAATACATTAACAAAATGAGAAGTCCAACAAATAATTATTAAAAGAACCAAACAAAAATTCTGGTCCTGAAGAATACAGTGTGTTAAATTTAAAATGTAGTAAAGGATTTTTAACTTCAGACTTGATCAAGCAGAAGAATCAGGAAACTTGAAGACAGGTCATTTGAAAATATCCAGCAGAGGAGAAAAAAATATTTTTTAAAAAGAGTGATGAAAGCCTATGGGTGCCATCAAGCAAACCATACATATTATAGGAGTTTCAGAAGAAGAGAGAAAGGAGCAGAAAGTTTGTTTAGTAAAATAATGACTGAAAACTTCCCAAATCTTAGGAAGGAAAGATCCCAAATAAGTTGAACATAAAGAGGTCTACACCAAGAAACATTATAATTAAATTGTCAAAAATCAAAGACAAAGGGGGAATTTTGGAAGTAAGAGAAAAGCTAATCATCACATCTAAGGAAACTTATAAGATTGTCAGGTGATTTCTCAGCAGCAACCTTGCAAGCCAGGGAAGAGTAGGATGATATATTCAAAATACTGAAAGGAAAATAAAATAAAAACCTGCCAACCAAGAATATTATGACTGGAAAAACTATCCTTTAAAATGAAAGGCCAGGCTCGGTGGCTCAACCAGTAATCCTGTGCTTTGGGAGGCCGAGGTGAGTGGATTGCCTGAGCCCGCGGGTTCAAGACCCACCTGGGCAACTTGGTGAGACCTCATCTCTACAATAAATTTTTTGAAAAATTAGCCAGGCATGGTAGTGCACACTTGCAGTTCCAGCTACTTGGAAGGCTGAGGCAGACGGATCGCCAGAGCCCAGCAGGTCGAGGCTGCGGTGGCCGGGGGCGGCCCCTGCACTCCAGTCTGGGCGACAGAGTGAGACTCCAACTCAAAAAAAAAAAAATGTAACTATGGCAGAGATGTGGAGAAAATGGAGCCCTCATACACTGTTGGCAGCCAATCGGTATGAGGCCATAAGACCAGTCGGTATGAGGGCTCCTCAGAAAATGAAAATAGAACTGCCATATGGCCAGGCTTGGCGGCTCAGCCTGTAATCCCGCGCCTTTGGGAGGCTGAGGTGAGTGGATTGCCTGAGCCCACGGGTTTGAGACCCGCCTGGGCAGCGAGACCTCATCTCTACAATAAATCAAAAAATCAGCCGGGCATGGTAGCGTATGCCTGTAATTCTGGCTACTCAGAAGGCTGAGGTGGAAGGATCGCTGGAGCCCAGCAGGTTGAGGCTGCGGTGGCCGGGAGCAGCCACTGCACTCCAGTCTGGGCAACAGAGTGAGACTCCAACTCAAAAAAAAAAAAAGAACTGTCATATGATCTAGCAATCCTTCTTCTGAGTGTATATCCAAATAAATGAAATCAGTATGTCAAGGAGATATCTGTACTCCCAAGAGCCAAAATATGGAAGCAATTTAAGTATTCACTGAGAGATGAGTGGTTGAAGAAAATGGAGTGTAGGTGTGTATAAATGTATGTATACACATATTGGTATTGTGTGTATATATGCATATGGAATATTAGTCTTAAACAAGAAGGAAATCCTATCATTTCTGTCATTGCAACAACATTGATGAACCTGGAGCACATCATGCTAAGCAAATAGACCAGACACAGAAAGACAAGTACCATACAATCTCACTTATATGTAGAATCTAAAAGGGTCAACCTCAAAGGAACAAAGTAGAATGGAAATTGCCAGGGGTTGGGGGAAGAAGAAAATGAGGAGATGTTGGTCAAAAGGAATGCAGGCTGAGTATTGGAGATCTAATGGACAGCATTAATTATAGTCAACAGTACTGTATCACATACTTGAAATCTGCTAAGAAGGCAGATCTTGTGTTCTCACCACATAAAAAGGAGGAGAAAAAATGGCAGCTATGTCTGGTGATTGGTATGTTTATTATCTTAGCTATAGTGATCATTTCACAGTGTTATACTCATGCACCTGAATTATATGCACTTTTTATTTGTCAGTTATACCTCAACAAAGCTAAACAAATTATTACATAAATGATCTGATATCTATATAAACTTACCTTGTTATTGACTAGTGATGAATTGCTATCTCGTGGTTTTAATTTGTATTTCCCTCATGACTGATGATGTACAGGATTTTCCTTCATGTGCATATTGGCCATTTATATATCATTGGTAAAATATCTATATAAATCTTTTGTCCATTTTTAAATTGGATTGTCTTCTTATTGATTTGTGAGTTTTTATATTCTGGGTGAAAGTTCTTTATTAGATCTGTGACTTGCCTTTTTAGTTTTCTTACAGGTGTGTCTTTTAAAAAAAAGTAAAAGTGTTTAATTTTGGTTATTGAATTTAAAAGTTTTTTTATAGTTTTAGATCTTTTTTTTTTTTTTTTTTTTAGTTGGACTTTCACTCTGTTACTCAGGCTGGAGGTACAGTGGCATACTGCTCACAGCCACCACAGCCTTGATCTACTAGGCTCAGGTGATCCTTCCGCCTCAGCCTTCCAAGTAGCTAGAACTACAGGTGCACGCTACCACACCCGGCTAATTTTTTATTTTATTTTATTGTAGAGACGAGGTCTCATCAAGTTACCCAAGCTTGTCTTGAACCCCTGGGCTCAGGCAATCCTTGTTGCCTTGGCCTCCCAAAGTGCTAGGATTACAGGCTTGAGCCACTGCACTTGGCCATTTTTAGATCTTTATATTTAGGAGTGCAATTCCTTTGGAGTTATTTTGTGGGTGTTGTGAGAAGGATTTCCTGTAAATGAATAGGCAGATTTGGCAGCGCTGAAGAACATTTTTACAATGGCAGGGTCTGAAGACTGTCACTTGTCTAATTTAGTTATGAGTAAGATGATAGGTCCAACTGATAAACTTCTATTTAGTTCACTCCACAAATAATATCATTTGCTAATTTAGTTAATACATTCACTAAGCAAATATTTGAAGGTACAATAAGCTGAAAGTATTATTTCAGTCTCCATTTTAAAAGACAGATAGATATATTACTTTAGTATGTTTATATTCTTTATTACTATAATTGAAACTTTAAATATACATATAAATTACCATGACTGGGCATGATGGCTCACACCTGTAATCCAGAACTTTGGGAGGCCAAGGTTGGAGGATTGTTTGAGCCTAGGAGTTCGAGACCAGCCTGGGCAACACAGCAACACCCTATCTCTAAAAAAAATTTTTTTTAATTACCTTTGTTTTTTAAGAATTTTTACAAATAATATGCCTGTCAAGCACAGTGACTCACAACTGTAACCCCAGCATTTTGGGAGGCAAAGATGAGAGGATTACCTGAGCCCAGGGGTTCAAGACCAGCCTGGGCAATATGGCGAGACCTTGTCTCTAGAATAAATTTTAAAAACTAGTGGGGTGTGGTGGCACATGCCTGTAGTTCCAGCTACTCAGGAGGCTGGAGCAGAAGAATCACCTGAGCATAGGAGGTCAAGGCTGCAGTAGTTGTGATTGTGCGACTGCACTTTATTCAGCTCAGGTGACAGAGTGAAACTCAAACTCAAAAAAAAAAAATGTTTAAAAATGTAATGTCATTTTTATTGTTTTTTTAATGTTTAAAGATGTGGGGTACAAGTCAGGATTAGGTATACAAGTGGTCATCATACAGGTAAAGTTTGAGCTTCCCTTTGGTCCCCACTTAGCCTGGTTTGAGATCAGGAACCCTTATTGATGTGTTCCCTCCCACCCCCGGCAGTCTCCTTCTACTGCCAATCCCTTTCTTATAGTATTATGGTAAATGTTCAGTGTCCGATTATGAGTGAGAAGTAATGTCATTTTAAAAGTCATATAAAACTTAGTATTTTAATAGCAAATAGCCGGGCTCGGTGGCTCAGCCTGTAATCCTGCGCCTTGGGAGGCTGAGGTGAGTGGATTGCCTGAGCCCGCAGGTTCAAGACCCACCTGGGCAACTTGGTGAGACCTCATCTCTACAATAAATCAAAAACTAGCCGGGTGTGGTAGCGCACGCCTGTAGTTCTAGCTACTTGGAAGGCTGAGGCGGAAGGATCGCCGGAGCCCAGCAGGTCGAGGCTGTGGTGGCCGGGAGCTGCCAGTCTGGGCGACAGAGTGAGACTCCAACTCAAAAAAAAAAAAAAGCAAATAAAGGTATTGACAATAATATTTCACTTAGGGGTATGCATTTGGTGATTACACAGTCCCAACATGATTAAGCATTTGTAACCTTCAGAACTCTGTGGATTTCTGCTGAGACTTTCTCTCTCTCTCTTTTTTTTTTTTTTTTTTTTTTGAGTTGGAGTCTCACTCTGTCACCCAGACTGGAGTGCAGTGGCCGCTCCCGGCCTCCGCAGCCTTGACCTTCTGGGCTCTGGCGATCCTTCCGCCTCAGCCTTCCAAGTAGCTGGAACTACAGGCGCGTGCTACCACACCTGGCTAATTTTTGATTTATTGTAAAAATGAGGTCTCGCCAAGTTGCCCAGGCAGATCTCGAACCCGCGGACTTAGGCAATCCACTCACCTCAGCCTCCCAAAGCGCGGGATTACAGGCTGAGACTTTCTCTCTTAAGCTTTTAGGATTGAGCAGTTTGTCACATCTTGATTGCATTATTTAAATAATTAGTCCATTTAAAGTTTCTATAAAGTAAATATTTGTGTCTCTTTATACAGAAAAGTATATGGATTTTTATTTACATATCACTACATTTCTGGCAAGAAAAAATGTTCCATTTATTAGTCTAATAAGACCTATAAATTAACTTTTCTTATTTTGTTCCATATTTTAAAAGATTTGTTTTCTCTCTTAGATACAGACCAACAACGAAGAGAGAAGCTCAAAAAAGAATTGGCAAGGTGTGAAAGAGAGTTTAAATTAACTAAAAGTGCAATGCAATCCAATTCTAAAAATAATTCCAAGTCATTTTTTAACACCCTACGAAAGGTAAGATCATATTTTTACTTTTTACAAGCAAATATTGCTAAGGTACTTCTTTAAAAAGTGATACATTCTGACTTTTGGTAACACTTTCCCTGTAAGATGGAGTCCTCAAGGTTTTCTGTAGAGAGCCAGATCGTTCATATCACTAAAGGCCTTACAGCCTCTGTCACAACCACTCTGACACTGTAAAGTAGCCAAGACAACACATGAATGGGCGTATCTGTGGTCGCAAAATCTGATTAACTGAAAAGACAGAGGGCCAGATTTGGCCTGCTCACCTTGGCTGTAGGTTTTTTGTGATACCCTTTAACGTGTTAAAGATGTTCTATTCCTAGTTTGCAACGAGGCTGGTTTTTTTCCCTCTTTCTCATGAATGGATGTTAATTTTATGAAATGCCTGTAATCCCAGAACTTTGGGAGACTGAGCCGGGAGGACCACTTTAGCCCAGGAGTTTGAGACTAGGCTTGGCAGCATAGTGAGACCATATCTCTACCAAAAAAAAAAATCAAAACATTAGCTGGGCATGGTAGCACATGCCTCTACCAGCTACTGGAGAGACTGAGATGGAAGGATTGCCTAAGCCCAGAAGGTTGAGGCTGTAGTGAGCTCTAATCATGCCACTGCACTCCAGCCTGGGTGACAGTGAGATCCTGACTCAAAGAAATAAAAAGATGCCCAGGTTTCTGACTTGGGCAACCAGGAGGATGACACTGTGTCCATCACTGAAGTAATGACAACAGGTTGAAGTGTAGGGGGAGGGGCATAGTATAAGACACAGAACATCTTTTTAACATTCAGTAGTTGATTGGATGTAAGCGTCTATGTCGGGAAGGAAGTCTTGGCTGAGGGTAAATTTGGGAGTCATGAAGGGAAGCAGGGAGTGTAGTTAGTGAAGTTATGCTGTTAATGGAGGCCCAGGACCAGAGAGCTTCCCTTAGGATGAACATGCTATGCTCTGCACTGTACTCTGCTTTGAGGAAACTGCTCCTCAGTGCTTGACTCAAGTGTATTTTTGTTTTTAGTGATTGTACTTTTTAACTGAAAATTAAAAAGTTGCTTCTGTTTATCATCTTTGGGTACCAATTAACAATTACCTTTAGAGATAAGAATGGGATTTGTTGAAAATAAAAATATATTTTAATATACCTTTCTATGAATTTTATATATTATTCTATTTATAATAAAGTAAAAAATATAAGCATGTATTACTTATATACCATTTTAATATATTTCTGTGTTAGATGTTTCTATTCATTTTTCCAATAGCAACTATAACTTTTTACCTCCATAAAATAATTCAAAATATATAAAAGTATGCTTTTATATATTTTTGTGTTGACCCTATGTAGAATTCACAGGAACTTGTAGTTTGGCTATATGTTTGATAAGCTTGATAAATATTTTAGAACACTTCAGTAGCCTTCAAATTATTATTTGAGGCAGCATATTTTGTTAATTGGGTGGGGTTATGCTTAACAAACACCTGTTGTGGTTATAATCTGTATTCACTGAGAAGGTTGCTACAGTTAAAAAGAAAATTCTGGTGTTGGTCTCTAACATGTTGACCCTTTATATTCATGAGATCATACACCAGAATCTTCTGTTTTAACTGCCCACATTGTCACACCATGTCCCTTCTCTTAAACTCTGACTCCAGTGCTGTCACCTTCAGGACCCTCCAGTTTTCACCCTGTGCCCCTCACCCAGTTACTCGCCACTTGGCCAGTGCTCCCGTGACTCACTTGCATCAGTGATGCAGCACTCACTGTGTGCTGGTGAGATTAATTGAATGTATGCGTGTGGTTCATATTTCTGAATAAATCATAGAAACATTTTTAAAGCACTACAACATAGTGAAAAATCAGGATGTCAGTTTCTTTTATAAAATATAATTTGAAACTTTTTTGCAAAACAAGTGTTAAATTTCAAAATAATGTGTACCCATCCCTATTCTGCAGTTGAATTGATTCTTTAGCTGTTTAAAAATCTGATAATTGGGCTGGGCATAGTGGCTGATGCCTGTAATCCCAGTACTTTGAGAGGCCGAGGCGAGAGGATTGCCTGAGCCCAGGGGTTTGAGACTAGCCTGTGAGACCTAATCTCTACAAAAAAATTAAAATTAGCCAGGCATGGTAGCGTGCACCTGTAGTTCCAGCTACTTGGATGACTGAGGTATAAGGATCGCCTGAGCTTAGCAAGTCGATTGGGGTGGCCGCGAGCATACCACTGTACTCCAGCCTGTGTGACAGAGTGAGACCCCAAGTCAAAAACAAAAAACTGACAATTGAAACATCTTTGTATACCCTGAAAAAGATTAATTTAATACTCAGCTGTTCTATGATTATAAAATTTTTTACATGAAAACATGCTGAGTACATAAGCTATGGTATGATTGTTACTTTACATGAATCCTGAAATCACAGAAACAGTTTACAACAAATCACATACAACAATGGGGCTGACATAGGAAAGGGATGGTCAGAGGCCACCAGACTGTGTTCCATCGGCACATGACTGTTGAATCCTTTCCTGATTTTAGAACTTTGCAGTATTCTGCTGTTCCAGTTTTGGTGAATTCGCTAGTGTGTTACTTATATTCTGTTCAGATATGTAGCCGAGCTTTCTGGTATTCATAGCTAAAGGAAACAATTATACAATCTTAAATAGCAGATCGTCACAGTTGAGTTTATACTGTGGTCTGCTACTTTCCAAGGAAAGAATTAGGATACAAGGCAGAAATACAGGATAAAAAAATGAGAAAATTTTCATGCTTTCAGTCAACTCAGAAGCAGTTTTTCCAGCCCACTTCAGACAGATAAGTGTGTATTTCTAACTTTAAAGATTTCCCCTGGAGTTTCTTTTTATTTATTAAATAACCATTACTGGTAATTTCTTTCTTTCTTTTTTTTTTTTTTTTTTTTTGAATAAGGGTTTTTCTCTGTTGCCCAGGCTGGAGGGCAATGACACAATCATGGCTCACTGCAGCCTTGATCTCCTGGGCTCAGGCAATCCTCCCAACTTAGACTCCCAAGTAGCTGGGACTATATGCACAGGCCACCACACTAAGCTAACTGTTTTATTTTTGTAAAGACAAGGTCTCGCTAGTTGCCCAGGCTGGTCTTGAACTCCTGGGTTCAAGCATTCCTCCTGCCTCATCCTCCCAAAGTGCTGGGATGAAAGGCATGAGCCACTGTGTTCAGCAGGAACTTCCCCTCTACCTACTGAAAGTGCCTCAGAGTTTTGTAAAGGATATATACATGTCCATAAAGACTGAGGTCATAGGCAGAGCTTCTTGAGCATCTTTAGTCTGTAAAAGAATAAAATATTATCAATGTTTATAGACTTTACAGACATTCTGTAGAAATGGCTTTCCTGAAGTTAAACCAAAAAGAAATGGAAGCAGGTCAAAATGCCTTCCCTTTCCCCACACCCACCATGAAAAGGAGTTGAGAAGCTCATATGAGAATCACCAGTTACTTAAATGAATGCTCCATACATCATAAGGAGAAGTTCCTTTTAAGCCTTGAGTCACAGAGGGATGACTTACTCTGAAGCCTCAGAGAATGCCAAGATGCACAGCGTGACTGATGCCAGTAGCAGTGGTTGAGAGGGCACTGGTGCTCCACTTGATGTGGAAACTCGAAGATGGAACTGAGATCTACTGTGGGTTCTTATACACACACTTAAGACCCCAATAGAGTTATATGTTACTAATCTTTCTTGAGTGTCAGTAGGGAAAATGATCACTACTACTTACATTTAGAATTATATTTTAATGTCTTAATTCAGATACTTCATGTAAAATGGTAACATCTTCAGGAGCATATAAATTAATTTTATAAACCCCCGAGGCAATTATTTTTTAATGTGTAATCTGGAGATCCCCAGTTTTATAAATTAGTAACGCAGCAGGTGACTGTCAAATCAATGTTCTTAGCCCTCAGGGGAGCCACAAGTGGAGGATGATGTGTTAATAGAAGAAATGAATGGATTTCCATCCTTTGCGAGGTCTCTGGCACCTTCTTCAGAGAGACTATACCTGCATCTGCTCAAATCCAATCCAGTCCTCACAAATGGGGCTGGGAAGAACTCCAGTCACTCCCTGTCCAGCGCAGACTTCACAGCCTCAAGGCCCAGGAGGACTGGCTCTGGGGCCCCAAATGGCCAAAGGCCCAGAAGTGCGTTCCTGAGCTCCCACAGGTTTCAGCTAGTCATTTCCAAAGCACCCAGCGGGGACCTCTTGGATAAACATTCCGAACGCTTTTCTAACAGACAGTTGCCATTCACTCCGCGCACCTTAAAAACAGAAGCCAAATCCTTCCTGTCCCAGTATCGATATTATACACCCGCCAAGAAAAAAAAGGATTTTACAGACCAACAGATAGAGGTTGAAACCCAGACTGAAGTAAGCAGGTATGCACATCAACACCCAACAGTAAATCCTTCGGGAAAGTAAATGAAAAGTGACTGACTGATTGATTAATAGTGTTTATGGTGTATCTTATATGCCAGACATGAGGTCTGAGAGTGCCTTTTGATTGGAGTGAGGTCACTGGTCACTGTGACTTTTCCTTTTTCATGTATCACTAGAACTATCAGAGTAATTGTTAAAAAATAAATAGCTATTAAACATGTAAGCTCCTCCTGAATATGAATGTTACATATTTTAGTGTGTTATTTCATAATTTATTAAACATGGTTCTAGGACGTTCATATTCTGCTTTCAGATGATTTTTTTTTTTGAGTTGGAGTCTCACTCTGTCGCCCAGACTGGAATGCAGTGGCCGCTCCCGGCCACCGCAGCCTCGACCTGCTGGGCTCCAACGATCCTTCCGCCTCAGCCTTCCCAGTAGCCAGAATTACAGGCATGTGCTACCACGCCCAGCTGATTTTTTGATTTATTGTAGAGATGAGGTCTCGCCTGCCCAGGTGGGTCTTGAACCCGCGGGCTCAGGCAATCCACTCACTTCAGCCTCCCAAAGGCACGGGATTACAGGCTGAGCCACCGAGCCCGGCTCAGATGATTTCTAAATGTGTCCCTAGACAGTATTTGTGTAAGCATGCATGCTGACTCATGCTGAGTGGCTACACAGTGGGCCGTGAAGAAAGAAAACCAACCCTTCAGCATCTGCCCCACGCTCCCCTCCCTGCAGATACTCAGGCATGTCTTACACAGTAGTGACTGCCAGGAATAATTTAAACAAGTGAGTCAATTTCTGGAAATTAAATATAATTTGCCCCAATAATGTTTTCAAATACAATAATGCCTGGCACACTGTGAATATGCAATAAAAGTTTGCCAAATGATTAAAGAAACAAATCAATCTTGTAAAGTGATGAGAGTTAGTAAATTTGTGATTGTGATTTTCTTCTTCTAGTGCTACATAAACAAATAATTTATCTGGCACTAGACTTTAGTTATGTTAGAAAATAAAAAGCAATTTAAGATTTTTTTAGGCCAGGCATGATGGCTCATGCCTATAATCCCAGTACTTTGGAAGATAGAAGAGGGAGGATTGCTTGAGCCCAGGAGGTCGAGACCATCCTGGGCAACATAGCAAGATCCCATCTCTACAAAAAATCAAAATATTAGCTGGGCGTGGTGGTGCTCCTGTAGTCCTACCTACATGGGAGGCTGAGGCAGAACAATCACCTGAGCCCAGGAGGTCAAGGCTGCAATGAGCCATGATCACACCCCTGCACTCCAGCCTGGGCAACAGAGTGAGATGCCAATTCAAAACAAAACAAAAACAAAAAGATATAATGTTTTTGTTTGGGTATGGATAAGAGTACAATAACATCAGATGGGTACATACATTTAATCAAAGATCTAAGGAACTGAATCTGTGGTAGAACTTGTCAAGTAGGGAAGTAGATCCCATTCTGTCTACCTGAAATCTGTGGTTCAAAAAAGGAAAAAGAAGTACACCTAATCCAAACTATATCTATTTCCTAATATAATCCGAAGTTACACATTTTCAAAGAATAGATGGATCTCATATTGTTATCTTTGGGTTTATTTTGTCTAGTAAAGCTTGTTATCACAGTGTTTATATTTTGCAGGATTAACAATCATTTTGAATTATTACAGCTTTAAATCTGATTTGGGGGCAGCTGAAACTACAGACTTCAAAGATTCAGACAGGAAGATAAAGCAGGTAATAAATGTAAAATCTTTTTGTGTTGACCCACTTGAATTACAGATGCTTTAATGTCAATAGAATATGTATAGCTATTTGGACTGTGAGGAATACCTCTTGCTGGCATTTACACATGATATAGTCAGTATACAGAAGCTTTACCTATTTGCAAATGGCTATCACTCTCCCAAAGTGGCCAGGTTGATTTGCCAAATCTGGGTAGTCATTTGCTGTTGGCATCTTCTCTCGATGATTGATTGACTGACTGGACAGATAGTTGGATGAATAAAATGCCTTAAGTATTTTCAAAGCTGCAGACCTGGATAGTGAAAGGAGGCAGCTAAGTTATTTGAAATGTTAATGCTTGTATAATTTTTAAAGAATTGCTACTGATTATGTTATTGGAAGTTATACATTATATAAGAATAGATGGTTATCATTCTCTCATGTTTGCCTTTACTTTTCCTAGACCATAAACCTCTTTATTAAACTGGTTATATTTTGAATGCTTGGCAATCATTTCTTTTAAAATATTGCAACCTTTAAAACTGCTTTGAGACAGACTGGTTTATTATTATTTGGGGAGTATCAATCATGCATTTGTGTCCTAACTTAAATGTATTGTTTATCAAAATGGTTTGTCTATTAGAATCCCAGACACAGATTCAGAGATATAAGAATAACATCACTGAACAAGGCGATGCTAAACCAAACAACTCTGAAAAAAAAAAAAACACAGATTCAGAGATATAAGAATAAAACAGAATCACAGTCAACCTCCCCCTGGAAGATAGTAGGTCTCCATCTCAGCCATTAACAGCTGTTTAACCAAGGGCCTGGCCACTCATAGCCCAAGGACAGATCACCTATACCCTGAGAGCTGAGTTCCTCTTAACTTGCAGGATTGTTGGGAGGTGTAAATGATCCAGGTGCAGTGCCTAGCCTGGTAAGGGCTTTGAATGACAGTGGTTATGGGCTTGAGATTTATGAAGCACATTAGCTCTGTTGATAACTAACTAAAGTAGAAGTCTGTCTTTATTAATATTGTGCTCCAATGTTTATCCATCACCCTACAAGAAAACGGTGTGTCCCCATGCTCCATAATCAGTGCCACCAGCAGTTGATGTGAGGAAGCTGGTAGAGAATGAGCTGCAGCAGATCCACATTTTAACAGTGCCTTTAACTCTGGAAAGCACAATATGTAAATTGGCAGTGTAAATATTAAATCTAATGATTTTAAATAAGTGCTTGGCATAGTTCATGGCACATGGTAAGGAAGATTCTGTAAAAGACAGCTGCTCTTCCTTGTTTGTTAATGTTATTATTTATACTGCTGTTGCTACCACTGCTTCTACATATTTGACATATTGGCATTCAGATTGGTTATGTGAATTTCTGAATAATGGTATTTTTTCCTCAGGTTTACTTAAAATTTTGCAAATTTGCTTCATTTTCTCTTCATATGTGTTTACTTTCTTTTTCTTTTTCTTTCTTTCTTTTTTTTTTAACCTGCTGGGCTCAGGCATACCTTCAGCCTCAGTCTTCCAAGTAGCTAGGACTACAGTCACACACGACCACGCCCAACTAATTTTTTGTTGTCTTGCCATGTTGCCCAGGCTGGTCTCTAACCCATGGATTCAGGCAATCCTCTCGCATCTGCCTCCCAAAGTGCTATCTCAAGAAGAATCTTTTCCTTTTTTTGAGTAGGAGTCTCTGTCACCTAGGCTGGAGTGCTGTGACACACTCATGGCCACCATAGCCTCGACCTGCTGAACTCAGGTGATCCTTCCACCTCAGCTTTCCAAGTAGCTGGAACTACAGATGTGTGCTGCCACACCTGGCTAACTTTTGATTTATTGTAGAGATGAGGTCTCGCTGTGTTGCCCAGGCTGGTCTCAAACCCATGGACTCAGGCAGTCCTCTTCCCTCTGCCTCCCAAAGTGCCAGGATTACAGACGCGAGCCACCACACCAGTCTTTGGTGATTTCTTAATGTGATTTAAAATGTCACTCATTAAAATGTAAGAAATAAGTCATCTTATCTTTTAAGTATGTTTAATTAAAGTGCTGATTGGATAAAAAATTATTCTGAAACACTCTTTGTCATAGCATATTGGTCTTTTTTATCTACTAGCTATCTCTATTCACTTTCTTGAAATTTACTCTTTTATTTGTGCTTTAATAATGTATTTTTAAAGCAAATAAAGATGTATTCTTTGTATTACATCCCAGGTATCTAGTCATATGGCATATGACTTCAAAGAAAAAGTAGCCCTTTCACCTCTACAAGGGCACAACTTAGCATGGGCTGAGATTCAAGATGGCGCCCGTCTACACTCTTCAACAAGGTAAGCAGTTTACAGAATACATAGTTTCAATGTCTTAAACTGCTTTCCTGTATAACAGACATATAGTATTTGCAGAATAAGTACTATTTTAATTATATGCTCTAATTCATTTTGGTGTTATATAATTCTGTGGCAGTTTTAGTCTTGCCAAGGAAATTTACAAAGTTAGGTGCTCAGTAAAAGTTTAATAAATGAATCAATTTTTGCTAATTTATTAGTAAAGGGAAAAGGCATACTGACTTGTATTATTTGTCATCACTATTTATTAAAAAATGGTTTTCCCCAAGACAAGTCCTCTAGCAGTGATGCTAACCAGTTTACATGGCACAAATAGTACTAAAAGACCTTCCTATGTGCAGTCATTATTTCTGATTTTGAATATTCACCATATGCTAGTGTTTGATCTCTCTGTGCCATATGGCTAAGGTCATGTGCCATGTGCCTTACCAGGCTAGGCAGTACACCTGGATCATTTACTCCTCCCAACAATCCTACAGGTCAAGAGGAATTCAGCCTTCAGGGGATAGTTGATCTATCCTTGGGCTATTAGTGGGCAGGCCCTTGGTTAAGCAACTGTTAATGACTAAGATGGAGACCTACTATCTTCTGCCCATTTTCAAAGGGAAGAGGGAAGTTTACTGTGATTCTGTTTTATTCTTGTATCCCTGGATCTGTGTTTTACATTTTAATACACAAACCATTTTGATAAACAATACATTTAAGTTAGGACACAAATGCATGATTGATACTCCCAAAATAAAAATAAATCAGTGGAAGAATTCTTAAAATTAAAGGTACTCATCACATCATGCTTCATAATGGAGGATAATACACCTAAGCAAAAGCGAAAGATTAGCAGGTGGTAGAGACCCCAAAAGGTATTTTGACATTTTCAGCTGCCAAATGCATTCCCAGTGTCAGAGGTTGGTTATGAGGGGAAGGAGGCAAAGGAAAGGAAGGAGCAGATATTTAAAAGGGGGCAGGAATGAGTTGTGATGTGGCAGACCAGCAGGAGGGTACATGCAGCCCCTGGGACCCAGCTTCTCCCCGGACCTCTGCCAGGGAGACCTCACCTGCTAAACCACAAGGAGGTTACCAGGAGCTCCCTGACCTTGCAGTTCATGGTGCTTCTGCACACACAACTTAATATGCATAAACTGTTCTTGAGCCAGTCTGCATTGAATATAAAGAATGACCCAAGAAAGGAATATTTTCCTTTTCTAGCTCTTTCTATCTAAAAGAAGTAAAGTAAAATATTATAACAGAGTATACCGGAATTAAAAGTTCAAATTAACTAATGGTAACATAACTGAATAATGGCAAAATCTGTCATGATGACCAGCTTAAGAAAAATATTCTAGTAAAATATTTCCAGCATTATTTATATGTTAAGCTTAGTCAAATTGTCATTGTTTATACTAAAGAAGTACCATAGTGTAGTTTTAAAAAGGATTGTGAATTTATACCTACAAAACTAGTTTAAAAACCTATCTTTGCTACATATTGACATTAACCTTGGCAAGTTACTTAGCCTTTCTGACCCTTAGTCAACTCATTAGTAAATGGGAACATAATACCTAACCAACATATACCGACTGGGTTGTTTAGAAGATTAAATTAGCTCCTGGGTATAAAAATGCTTATAAACATTCTGAAACATATTAGTACAGGTTGAGCATCCAAAATCTGAAAATCTGTACTTCAAAATGCTCTGAAATATGACATGATACTCAAAGAAAATGCTCAGTGAAGCATTTTGGCTTTCAGATTTTTGGATTTGAGATACTCAACTGGTAAGTATATAATACAAATATCCCCAAATCTGAACAAATTAGAAATCCAAAACACTTCTGGTTCCAAGCATTCAGATAAGGGATACTCAACTTGTACTAATATATAATATTACTGAACACTTACTGTATGCCAACCATCGTTTTGCTCAAATACTCTAACTTCTTTCTAGGACAGCATGTCAGTGTTCCCTGCAGCCTCCTTCACAGAGTAAAGTCTCCTCTGAGTAAGATATTTTTGACCTCTTAATTTTGCATAGTGGGAATCAAGAATTATACAAGCCAATATTAAATAAGTAAGAATTGAGCACTAATCTTTGTTTTAATTGACAAGTAATAATTATACATATTCATGGGGCACATAGTGATGCTTTGATACATGTAATATATAGTGACTAGATCCATTTAATTAGCATCCATCTTCTCATTTATGATTTCTTTATGTTGAACATTTTCTAGCCCTTTGGAACTGTACATTGACTATAGTTATCCTAAAATAGTATAGAAACTAGAACTTATTTCTCCCATCTAGCTGTAATAGTGTATCCTTAACAGATATCTCCCTGTCCCTTCCTTCTCCCTACCCTTCCCAGCCTCTTGTATCCTCTGTTTGACTTTTTCCTTCTATGAGATCAACTTTTTTTTAGCTCCCACAGATGAGTGAGAACATGCAGTATTTAACTTTCTATACTTGGCTTATTTCATTTGATGTTCCCCCAGTTCCATCCATGTTGCCGTGAAGGACAAAGTCTTATTCTTTTTTATGGCCAAATAATATTCCATAGTGTATAGTTACCACATTTTCATATCCATTCATCTGTGAACACTAATCCTTCTTACAGCTAGCTTTGGGGTACCAATCATATAATACATGCTAAATTTGAAAAAAATGACCAGAATTTTCTGGAATAATTATCAATCACTTCATTTTTATCTTCATTAGAAATTTGTCCTTAAGTTAGTAATGCTTGCTCTTTCTGTTCTTGTTTGTTTTTGTTGCATTGGGAATTTTTCTAAGTTGCCCAGACTGGTCTTGAACTCCTGGGCTTTAGCAGTCCTCCCACCTCAGCCTTTCAAAGTGCTGGGATTACAGGCTTGAGCCACTGCACCTGGCAATACCTGCTACTAGCACATAATTACTACCCATAATTTGTGGGGATTTTTTTTAAGTAAAAATAATAGCGTTTCAGAAAAATGTTGATGTTTGGTAGCTCAGGATGCCTTCCTAGAGATTTCTTTTTTCTTTCTTTTTTTTTTTTTTTGAGTCAGAGTCTCACTCTGTCACCCAGACTGGAGTGCAGAGACCTCATCTCGCCAAGTTGCCCAGGCGGGTCTCGAACCCGCAGGCTCAGGCAATCCACTCACCTCAGCCTCCCAAAGCGCAGGATTACAGACTGAGCCACCAAGCCCAGCTTCTAGAGGTTTCTAAACTCACCAGTTCTTTGCAGATATTTTACTTGTAGTCTTTAATGCTGCTTTAATTAAGTTACACTTTTTTCAGGGAGAATAATCTCTTTTATAAAATTTCATTTATTTCCAAACATGCTGTTTTTAAGCAAGCAAGACCCTATGAATCAGTTTGGAAATATAACTTTTTGTGAAACATTTAAATCTATTATCTGATTTGCTTATTAATTTTTCCTCTTATATTTGCGTATTCAGTAACTGAGTAGTTACTTGCTACTTTTATTTCAGGTAGTTAAAATCAAATTTACAACAATATCTTAATTTTCTTATAATAGCAACTAAAATATAGTTATCTCATAAGATAGATAATAGAGCTTTGTGTTCAGGTAATTAAAAACTACCACAATATTTATGTGTACACATTTTCCCATTAGACTTTTTGTTCTCTTCTTCAAACATTTTGAGAAAAAAATTAATTTTTCTGCTCAGTAAATTTTCCAACTTAACACAAGTCACTGTCCTGAGAGTAGGAGAAGACTCTCTGACTGAAGCTCCTGCAGGGGGCCTCGCTGGAGCTCAGGTGTCTGCTGGACACAGCCAAAGGCCAGCGGGAATTCCACTCTCCTCACTGCACAGGAACATGGGCTCCCCGCAGATCACACGTGATTGTCTTCTTGCCCTTCGCCACTATCTTCTGTGTTTTGTTTAATTCTGCATTTTTACTGCTATGGCTGTCGCAGACATCTAGGAAATAGTACTCTACTGGGTAATAATTCCTTTTGAGTATTTATCATTGCATAATTTGAGGAGGTAGACGTTTGTTTGTTTTATACTATTCCCCTTAATAATATGAGGTAGAAAAGTCACTATTGTTTCTTACGTTTCTGGAGTAAGCCATAATGTTCATGCTGTGTATCATCTTTGCAGTGAAGAAGAACTGCTGTATCTGAGCTTCATTGAAGATATAACAGATGACATTTTGAAACTTGGTCTGTTTTCAAACAGGTTAGATGTTTTAAACTGTGTTGTGGCGGTTGAGCAGGACATTAAATATTCTTTATATTTCTTCATTGGTTTTTTTTTGAGTTGGAGTCTCACTCTGTCGCCCAGACTGGAGTGCAGTGGCCGCTCCCGGCCACCGCAGCCTCGACCTGCTGGGCTCCGGCAATCCTTCCGCCTCAGCCTTCCAAGTAGCTGAACTACAGGTGCGTGCTACCACGCCCGGCTAATTTTTTGATTTATTGTAGAGATGAGGTCTCGCCAAGTTGCCCAGGCGAGTCTCGAACCCGCAGGCTCAGACAATCCACTCACCTCAGCCTCCCAAAGCATGGGATTACAGGCTGAGCCACCGGGCCCAGCAACTGATAGCAAGTTGTAAAGAATGTTTAGTTCATACTGTAAGGCAGGTTCCCAGTTTGAAGAAATTATTATTTTATTCACCAAAATGTTATTATTTCTTTGCTTATAACATGAGTAAAATGTTTGCAGCTGCTTTGCAAAACTCCATAATATATTTTTACTGTCTGAAACTGTCATGAAAATTAAAAGCAGGCAATTTTTTTGTTACAACTGTTACTAGTATTAGATCTAGTAAAATAAGGACAAATTAGAAACTAGGTTTGCATACTCTAAGTGAAATAGAAAGTTTGTAAAACCAGATTAGGTATTGCATATCTTAAGGATATATGTGTCCTGAACTAGCATGCATCTGAAATCCACTGGCAGGAGGCCTTACTTTGTGTTACGTAATGTAGGGCCCTAGCATGTATACTGTGTGCTTTCTCTGTTGTAGTCGTATGCCAGGCACAGGCATTTCTAATACATTATTTACATCCTCTACGTTTTTTTTTTTTAATTAAAGCAAATATTTTCATTGTTGATATAAAAAGATATACCAAAAAGACCTATATTTTTGGCAATAATTCTGTTTACCTCTTTCATTTAAAAGTGGTTAAAAATGTTTACTTGGCCAAGCTCGGTGGCTCAACTTGTAATCCCAGCACTTTGGGAGGCTGAGGCGAGTGGATTACCTGAGCCTATGGGTTTGAGACCAGCCTGGGCAACTTGGTGAGACCTAGTCTCCACACACAAAAAAATTACCCGGACTTGGTAGCATGCACTTATAGTTCCGGCTACTTGGAAGGCTGAGGTGGAAGGATCACCAGAGCCCAGCAGGTCGACGCTGGGGTGACCGTAAATGTGCCACTGCACTGCAGTCTGGGCGACGGTAAGACTCCAACTCAAAAAAGAAAAAAATATTTACTTAAATGGGTATAGAGTTTCAGCTCTACAAGAGGAAAAGTTTTGGTGATCGGTGTCACAACAATATGAGCATATGTAACACTACTAAAACGTACATTTAAAAATGGTTAAGATGGTAAGTTTTGTTACGTTTTTGAGCACAAAAAGTATGCATACAAAATCATATGTATTTATGCTTAAAATTGTACACTTTTCTCTTAAGATCATAGGGCTATTTATGGCATCTTTTATAATAGTACCAAAAGACTGAATCAAACTAAATGTTGAATAGTAAAAGTTTTACTGAGCCGGGCTTGGTGGCTCAGCCTGTAATCCTGTGCTTTGGGAGGCTGAGTTGAGTGGATTACCTGAGCCTGTGGGTTCGAGACCCACCTGGGCAACTTGGCGAGACCTCAAAAAAATTAACCGGGCATGGTAGCATCCGCCTACTTGGAAGGCTGAGGCGGAAGGATCGCCAGAGCCCAGCAGGTTGAGGCTGCAGTGGCCGGGAGCGGCCACTGCACTCCAGTCTGGGTGACAGAGTGAGACTCCAACTCAAAAAACACAAAACAAATCAAAAGTTTTGCTGAATAAATTGTAGGATATTTGAGAGAGTAATAAGATCTCCTCAGTGGTTAAGAATATTTTAAAGAATTTATATGTACAGAAAGATATTCAAAATATATGTAGTTGGCCAGGCTCGTGGCTCAGCCTGTAATCCCAGCACCTTGGGAGACCAAAGCGAGTAGATTGCCTGAGCCCATGGGTTTGAGACCAACCAGGACAACTTGGTGAGATCTCATTTCTATAATTAAAAAAAAAAAAAGTTAATCGGGTGTGGTAGCACGTGCCTGTAGATCCAGCTACTTTTGGAAGGCTGAGGTGGAAGGATGGAAGGATTGCCTAAGCCCAGCAGGTCGTCTCTGGGGTGGCCATGAGTGTGCCATGGCACTCCAGCCTGGATGACAGAGTGAGACTCCAACTCAAAAAAAATAAATAAATAAAATAAAAAAAATATATATATATATATATATATATTTGATTGGAAAAAACAAGATAGATACTCAAACAACAGTATGTATTGTTTAATTCCAGTTTTGGTAAATAAATATATATGCATAGAAAAATACTTAGTGAATATTCTAAAATGTTAACAGTAGTTATAAAAAATAGAGTACAGATTTCATGGGTCTTTTAAAAATTGCTCAGTAACTCAGAACCGCTGACTCTAAGGTTGGCTCATAACTTCACTGATGATAACAAAGGGAATTCGTTGTTTTTTAAGAACTTATTGATACATTCATGTGATAGAGAGAGGAGCATGGTGTTTTGGAAAGAATAATTCTCTGGAGCCAGGCACATCTAGGTTAAATTCTAAAGGCTTGTGCCTTAAGGGAGAGGAAATTATTGTCTTAGAGGTGCAGTTTTCTTATCTTTAAAATGGTTTTTACTGTAACTTTCTCTCCCAATACTGGTCAGGATTTGAGGTAAAATAATTAAATTATGTGACTAGCACAGATGTTTAGCACTTAGAGGCATTTAATAACTGATAACTTTTAAGTTATTATGTGAGTTTACCATTGGGGGATTTTTAAAAGTATAATTTGGGAGGCATTGGACAATACTTCTCTAAGAGGCTTTTCATTAGGATTTGGTTCAGGTGTGTGTGTGTGTGTGTATGTAAGAGAGAGCCAAGGGGTAGAGGCTTTTGGTGTTTGCATACATTTGTGAGAGAAAAATAGCTTTTGGGTGTGTGTGAGAGAGAGGAGAATTACAATCAGAAGAAATGAAAGTAGTCTACAGTCTTTCAGAAGCACTGGCATCCACTGTGGTATCCATGTCTTGAAGCCAGTGTACAATGGGAGAGCTCGACGGGACAGGGAGGGAGTAGTCTTCAGCTCTAGAGAGAAAAGTCAATCGAAAACATATTCCCCAACTGCTAATAATTTCAGTATTGCATGACTACTTTATATTTAGTTGATTTTCTGATTTTGAGATATTAATGTACTTGTTTATCGCTATAGGTTTCTAGAACGACTGTTCGAACGGCATATTAAGCAAAATGAACATTTGGAAGAGGTGTGTCTTTCCTTAGAACTTTATTAGAAAAACTGGACTGTAGAGATAAATTTGAAGTTCTTCTGTGCCCTCAAAGAACACATTAAAAAGCAAGCCCTCTTCTCCCTTGAATAAGGGTGATGGGTGGGAGGGGAGTGGAAGGGGAAGTATTAATCCTGCAGATGCGTTGCACTGCAGACAAAAGCAGCTTCACTGGACCAGCGGCATTCATCTTGTTCTTCCCATCTTCTTTTCTAGGAGAAGATGCGCCACCTGCTGCGTGTCCTGAAGGTGGATTTAGGCTGCAGCTCCAAGGAAGGCTCTGGAAGGCCAAGTGATAGGGATATGTTGCACTTGCTTGATGTTGAAATGGCTGACAGTTCAGAGCAAAATGAATTTAAAAATAAACACAGGGTAACAATTCAACAGGAACGCCAAGAATACCACGAAGCTTTGGACATGTTACTGTCTGCACCAAAGGATGAGAACGAGATGCCCTCTTCATCGGGTGGGTTTTTCATGCCCATCCATAAACCAAAGACTTCAGAAGGGGTTATAATTCAACAAGTGAATGATGAAACAGATATGGAACCTTCAACTTTGGATGAAAACAACCCAAGCATTTCAGACAGTTTAACAGATCAGGAAACCTCTGTGAATGTCATTGAAGGTGACAGTGACACTGAAAAGGTTGAGATTTCAAACGAATTATGTTGTCTTGACACACCACTCTCCCAGTCTGTCCAGTTCTCCAGTGTCAGCGGTGACAATCCTGACATGGAATCATCAACTCTTAAAATCATGGATATGAGCATCAACGACTGCCCCATGGCTGTTTAATCCTCATTAATAAATACCTCAAATGGCCAGTAACTCAGTATTACTTTTCTTCTTCTTTTAATACATGCTAAGATTTCTGTATTAGTTTTTGTGTTGCATAATAAATTATCATAAATTTAGTGGCTTAAAACGCCACATGCTTATTATTTATTCCACAGCTTCTGTGGATCAGGAGTCTAAGCACAGTGTAGTTAGGTTCCCTGCTCTTGGTCTTACAAGGCCATACCACAATCAGGGCAGTGGTTGGGGCTGTGCTTCCACTAGGGGCTGGAATAGGGAGAATCTGCTTTCAAACTCTTCTTAGGTTGGTGGCAGAATTCTTCTCCTTGGACCTGTAGGTTTCAGGCTTCATTTTCTTACTGGCCAGCAGCCAGAGGCTCTGCCACCTGGCCCTCTCCTTGGGCGGGTCATCATATGGCCACTTGCTTCTTCAAGGCCAACAGGAGAATCAGAGAGACTCTGCTAGCAAGATGGAGTCCTGCACAATGAGTCATAATCACAAGACAGACATTCTGTCACCTTGGCCATGTTCTTTTGGTGAAAGCAAGTCATGGATCTCACCCATACTTAAGGGTTAGGGATGCCATACAAGCATGTGAATTGGGGAATCATCAGAGTCACCTGAGAACTTGTTGGCCACAGTTGCTGATGTTTTTCAGAGGAACATAATTGACCCAGATATCAGTGAATTTGTAGGCAATGGAAAACAGTCTATGATCTGGTGTGGGTCTTGAAGCATTGCACCTTGTGTACAGTAGCTTTCATTTCTTTATTCTCACTTTCCTGCAATAACTGGGGCCTGAAGGACCTTTCAGCCATTGGTGAGCTGGGGCTTCAGCTACCTGAAATCCTGCCTCTTCTGGTGAGTTCACACACCCTGTCAGACCTGTCTGACACTCTTCCCTTAGCCTTGTCATTCATGAATGGGACCCTATTAGGACATGTCTCAGAAGATTCATCTCTATGTCTTTTCAACTATTTACAACAATTGAATATTTCAGTGCCTGTTATAAACTGTTATGCCTAGGCACTGCAGAGGATAAACACAATAATAACCCAAGTACTATAGAAGCTTAGCAATGGCCTCCAAGTGTCCTCTTCTTAGACTCTGATAATCCTTCAGCCACACCAGTTTTTCCCAAAGGGTGGCACGTGCCACTAAGATACGAGAGTTAGTTTTTAGTGGTAGATATAGGACCAGTCCATCTCATTTGTGGGAGGCTGACCATCACCACTCTATTCAGGATTCAGACTCGGGAGCAACCTGTCAAAAGCAATGTGACAATCTGAACATTGCATCTACTTCCCACCCAGCATCTGACAACCCAACACAGCCTGCTGCAGCTCTCCCTCAGCCACCTGCCCTCAGCCCTCATCTCTGGGTCTTGTCTCCACAACCCTCTAAGCAGCACCTTCATCCCCATCCTGTAGTCCTGTTAAGCCTTCTGATGTCCCCTCAACTCTGCTCTTGAATCCCAGCCTGGGCCTCCCTAGCCATCAGCCCTTACCTCTCTATCCACCTCTCAGCCTCCACCCTTCTCAGCCCCAGCCCCTTCTGCAATCCTCTCACCTCATCCCCCTTGTGTTTACCTCAGGCCTACTGCCCTGGTCAAAGTTTCCTTCCTTGGCTGGAGCTGCCATTTTTCTCGAGGCATTCCCAGTAACCGTCTTCCAGCTGCTGTTCTGCACCCTTTGGACAAAGCCCCAGGCTGGCTTCCACTTGCCCTGCTTTGACATTCCCAGGCTTCCCCATGTCTAACTCTTAAGCGCAGCTTATTATCTCTGGAGGGATAAGCCACCTTAACGTGGGTGCCTGTTAAGACATGTTGTTATCCTCTAGCTCCCCTGTTTTTGTTTTTACCTTTTTATTTTTTATTATAATACAATTATTAAAATAAAAAAGACAGATTTTATAGCAATAAATAGCATTTGACCTGCCTAGCACCTCCTTACCCCGCCCCCCACACCAGTTTGACGCCTCAAACATAACTTTTGACTCAGCAGCTTTCTTGTATTTATTCCAGATTTCTGTTTATATTTATATTACCACTTCCTAATTTTTCCATCTTATACATTATCTCTTCTTACTTTTCAAGGATTTTTTTTCTTTATTTCAATAGCTTTAGGGGATACAAATAGTTTTTTATTACATGATTGCATTGTATAGTAGCAAAGAGGTCTGGGCTTTAAATGCACCCACCAACCCCTACCTGTGCATATTGTACCCAGTAGGTGATTTTTCATTCCTCCATGCTTTCCTGCCTCCCGCTTCGAGTCTCCAGTGTCCATGACTTCATTCTCTGTGCCTTTGCAGCCTCTTAGTTTCGCTTCCACTTATGAGTGAGAACATGTGGTGTTTGGTTTTCTGTTCCTGTGTTACTTCACTAAGGATGATGATCTCCAGTTCCATCCAAATTACTGCAAGACATGATTTCATTCTTTTTGACAGCTGAATAGTATTCCATGGTGTAGTATACCACATTTTCATCATCCACTGATAGGTTGGGCTCTTAAATTGATTCTGCATCTTTGCAGTTGTAAATTGGGCTGTGATGAAACTGCTGGTACAGGTGCCTTTTTAATATAACGATCTCTGTTCCTTTGGGTACAAGTGGGCAGACTGGACAAATGGTAGATTTATTTGGTTCTTTGAGAAATCTCCACACCAATTTCCACAGAGGCTGTACTAACTTAACACTTAAACAAACAGCATATAAGCGTTTCCTTTTCACTGCACCTGTACCAGCATTTATTGGTTTTTGATTTTGTAGTAATTTAATGGCCATTCTGACTGGTGTAAAGTGGTATCTCATTTTTTGATGGTTTGTTTTGTTTTATTTTTTGAGTCAGAATCTCACTCTGTTGCCCAGGCTGGAGTGCAGTGGCATGCTCACGGCCACCGCAGCCTTGACGTGCTGGACTCCTGCAATTCTCCCACCTTAGCCTTCCAAGTAGCTGGAACTACAGGTGTGTGCCACCACTCCCAGCTTTTTTAAAAAATTTATTGTAGAGATGAGGTCTCAACAAGTTGCCCAGGCTGGTCTCAAACCCCTGAGCTTAGGCAATCCTCTTGCCACAGCCTCCCAAACCACTGTAATTTTAATTTGTATTTCCCTGATGATTAGTAATATTGAACATATGTTTGTTGTCTATTTGTATATCTTCTTTTGACAGATGTCTGTTCATATCATTTGCCCACTTTTTAATGGGGACATTTGCGTTTTTTCTTGCTGATTTGAGTTCTTTGTAGATTCTGGATATTATCAGATGTATAGCTTAGGGAATATCCTCTCCCATTCTGTAGGTTACCTATTTATTCTGTTGATTATTTCTTTTGCTGGCATAAGCCTTTTCATTTAATTAAGTCTCACTTATTTACTTTTGTTTTAGCTGCATTTGCTTTTGGGGTTTTATCCATAAATTTATTGCCTAGACCAATGTTCAGAAGAGTTTTTCCTAGTTTTTTTTCTAGGACTTTCATGGTTTTAGGGCTGACATTTAAGTCTTTAATCATTTAAGTCTTTAATCCATCTTGTGTTAATTTTTGTATATGGGAGAGATGGAGATCATGTTTCATTTTTCTGCATGTAGCTATGCAATTTTCCTAGCATCATTTGTTGAATAGGTATTCACTCCCCAGTGTATGTTTTTGTCTGCTTTGTTGAAGATCAATTGGTTGTAGGTATTTGGGTTTATTTCTGGATTCTCTATTCTGTTCCATATGTCTGCTCTTATACCAGTACCATGCTGTTTTGGTTACTACAGCCTTGTATGGTTTGAAGTCAGGTAACATGATGCGTCCATCTCTGCTTTATGTTTAGGATTGCTTTGGCTATTCTGGTCTTTTTTGTTTCCATATTAATTTTATAATTGTGTTTCCTAATTTTGTGAAAAATGACAGGATTGTATTGAATCTGTAGATTACTTTGGGTAATATGGTCTTTTTAACAATATTGAGTGTTCCAATCCATGAGCATGGGATGTTTCTCCATTTGTTTATGTCCTTTACAGTTTCTTTCATCAGTGTTTTCTAGTTCTTCTTGTTGAGATCTTTTACTTCCTTGGTTAAATATATTCCTAGATATTTTAGCTTTTTGGCTGCTATTGTAAATTGAATTGAATTCTTGATTTGATTCTCAGCTTGGTCGCTATTGGTGTTTATCAGTGCTACTGATTTTTGTGTGTTGATTTTGTATCCTGAAACTATATTGAATTCATTTATCAAGTCCAGGAATCTTTTGGAGGAGTCTTTAGGCTTCTCTAGGTATAAGATGGTATTGTCGGCATACAGAGATAATTTTATTTCTTTTCCAATTTGGATACCCTTTATTTCTTTATATTGCCTGATTGCTCTGGCTAGGACTGCCAGTACTGTGTTGAATAGGAGTGGTAAAAGTGGGCATCCTAGCCTTGTTCCAGTTCTGTGGGGAAATGTGTTCAACTTTTCTCCATCCGGGATGACATTGGTTTTGGGTTTAAAGTATATGGCTTTTATTATTTTGAGGACTGTTTTCTCTATGCCTATTTTGCTGAGGGTTTTTATCATGAAGGGATGCTGGATTTTAACAAATGCCTTTTTGTGTCTATTGAAATGATCATCTGATTTTTGTTAATAATTATGTTTATGTAGTGGATCACACTTATTGACTTGTATATGTTGAACCATCCCTGAGATGAAACTCACTTGGTCATGGTGGATTATTTTTATGTGCTGTTGAATTTGGTTTGCTCATATTTTGTTGGATTTTTGTGTGTATGTTCTTCAAGGATACTGGTCTGTAGTTTTCTTTTCTTATTATGTCTTTTCCTGGTTTTGGTATTAGGGTAATATTGGGTTCATAGAAGGAGATAGGGAGAATTCCCTCCTCTTCAATTTTGGAATAGCTTCAATAAAATTGGTACCAGTTCTTTGAAAGCCTGGTAGAATTCAGCTGTGAGTCCATCAGGTCCTGGACTCTTTTTGGTTGGGAGACTTTTAATCACCGTTTCAAACTCATTACTCTGTTGGTTTCTATTTCTTCCTGATTCAAGGTTGAGGGGTTGTATGTTTCCAAGAATTTATCCATTTCCTTAGATTTTTCTAGTTTGTTTGCATAGAAGCAATCATAATAATCTCAGATGATCTTTTGTATTTCTGTCATTTAACTCCCATGTATTTGATTTCATAAGTTCTTCTTGGAGTTCGCTTCTAGCCTTATTCTACTGTAGTTTGAGAAGTTACCTGATGTGATTTTAATGTTTTGAATCTATTGAGACTTGATTTGTGGCTTATCATATGGTTTATCTTGGAGAATGTTTCATGTGCTGATGAGAAAAATGTATATTCTGTAGTTTTGGTGTGGAGTATTCTGTGGCTGTTAGGTCCATTTGCTGTAGGGTCGAGTTTACCTCCAATGTTTCTTTGTTAACTTTCTGCCTTGATTATTACTATCAGTAAAGTGTTGAAGTCTCTCACTACTGTAATGCTGTCTACCTCCTTTTTTTTTAGGTCTAGTAGAATTTGTTGTATAAACCTGGGAGCTCTGGTGTTAGGTGCATATATATTTTAAATTGTTATGTCTTGGCTGGGCATGGTGGCTCACACCTATAATCCCAGCATGTTGGGAGGTTGAGGTGAGCGATTGTCTGAGCCCTCGAGTTTGAGACCGACCTAGGCAACTTGGCAGGATCTCATCTATACAATAAATCAAACAATTATCCAGGCTTAGTGGTGTGTGCCTGTAGTTCCAGCTACTTGGAAGGCTGAGGCAGAAGGATTGCCTGAGCCCAGCAGGACGAGGCTGCGGTGGCTGTAAGCATGCCACTGCACTCCATTCAGCCTGGGCAACAGAGTGAGACTCCAACTCAAAAATTGTTATGTATTCTTGTTGGATTGATCCTTTATCATTATATAATAACCATCTTCGTCTTTTTTTTACTGTTGTTAAAGTCTGTTTTATCTGATATGAGAATGGCTTGTCCTGCAAGCTTTTGGTTTCCCTTTGCATGGAATATTTTTTTCCCACTCCTTTACCTTGAGAGTCTATATGAGCCTTTGTGTGTTAAATGGATTTCTTGAAAGCAGGAGATATTTTGATTTTTTTTTTAATTTATTCTACCAGTCTGTATCTTTTAAGTGGGTCATTGAGACCATTTACATTCAGAGTTGATAATGATATGTAAGGTACCATTCCATTCATCATGCTGCTTGTTACTGCATTGCTTTATTCATTGTAGAGTTTCTTCTGAGAAGTCTGCTGTTAGTCTGATACCTTTGTAAGTTATTTGGTGCTTTTGTCACACTTCTCTTAAAATTATTTCCTTCACATTAACTTTGCATAGGTGGGTGATTATATGCTTTGGGGATAACTTTTTTACAATGAATCTTATAGGTGTTCTTTGGTCTTCTTATATCTGAATATTTAAATCTCTGGCAAGACCAGGGAAGTTTTCCTCCATTATTCCCTTAAATAGGTTTTCCAAACCTATTGTTTTCTTCCTCAGGAACATCTATGATTCTTAGGTTTGGATGTTTTACATAATCTTGGAGACTTTGTTCCATTCTCTTGATTCTTTTTTCTTTACTTATGTCTGAATGGGTTAATTCAAAAGCTTTGTCTTCAAGTTCTGATACCCTTTTTCTGCTTGTTCCATTCTACTATTAAAACTTTCCACTGCCTTTTTGGAAAATTTTTCATTTATGTTCTGAATAGTTTTGTTTGTTTTATTCTCTTTATGTTGGTTTTACTCTTTCTCCTGAATCTCATTGAACAGTTTTATAATCATCATTTTGAATTCTATCTCTGGAATTTCAAAGATTTAATTTTAGTTAGAGTCCATTGCTGAAGAGTTAGTATGGTCTTTTGGGAGTGTTGGAGAACTCTGCTTTTCATACTGTCCAAATAATTTTTCTGGTTCCTTTTTACTTGGATAGACTATTTCTTCTTATCTGAGATTGACTGAGAACTGACGTAGGCACTGTAGGGTTCCCTTGGTTATATATAGCCTTGATGTAGTAAGTTTCTCGATTGCTAGCTTTGCCAGTCCCGTGCTGGGTACCTAGTCAGGCTCAAAGTGTCCTGAGAGGAGTGACTTGGATAATGGTGTTAGCTAGGGCCTGGGATCAGACCTTCTCCAAATCTGAGATCAGATGTGATGGGCTGTGCTGTTGACTTCTGGTCAGGAGGTGGCACTTGCGGGTGGGCTTTCTCCTTGATGTGTGTGGCTCCAGGGTAGTGCCCAGCCAAGGCAGGTGGAGTGGGGTGAAAGAGCACAAGTTCCCCACCTGTGTGCTCTCTTGGCTACTCCAGTGGGGACTGGGAGGGAGCCCCCGGCCACTAGGGTAATACTGTTGTGCAGAAAGGGCAAAAAAGAGTTTACCTTGGGAGTGAGAGGTTGCCATGGCAACAAGTCCCACCCAGCTCTCTCCTGAAGCTTCATGCTATCTGCATTCATGTCAAGGTGCACCTGGCCCCTGCCAGGAACTCTCTGCCACAGCAGTTTGCCCTTGGGGCCTGTTCCCTCCCAGGCTGGCTAGAAGGCAACTGTCAGCAGAGATTGAATTCCTGGGATATGAAGGCTGGGGCTGCTCAGTGATTTTTTTCCCGGCACCACTCCATGTGGAGCATGGCTGTGGGTCAGGCAGTTTCCTGTGAGGGACTGGAGTTCTGTGAGGGGCTGGAGTGAGGCTAGGGGGCCCTCCAAGTCCATGACAGGAACACAGAATTCCTGAATTCCCCTCACTCACCTTCCCAGCTGCGTCCAGAGGCTGCTTGTGATCCAGGCAAGGGTCTGGCCAGTTCCAACTCAGGTCAGTCTACTTTTCCCTTCTTTGAACTGCTGCTGTTATTTCCTTAAAGGTCCTGTGAGAGTTTCCACGTGGAACAAAATGAAGTTCAGGCCCCTGGGTGTGGCTGACAGTCATGTTTTCCTTCCCAGCGTGTCCGTCATCCCCTCCCAAGCATCCTGTGTCTTTCCCACCTGATTCTCATTCCTGAACACACAGAGGTCTTCCCTCTCTGTGGCTTTGCACTTGCCCTCTGCTCAGAATGTCACTTCCTCTCCCAGACTGGATGTGGTACCTCCTGTGGATGACCCCATGTCTGTCCCCTCCCACCCCAGCCTTGGGACTGGGACCTATTTTATCTATGATATGAGTTATAATATTACATTTGCCCAGTTTGTCTCCATGCTAGACTGGAAGCTTTTCGAGGAAAAGAACCTATTTCTCTTGGGCTCCCCAGGTCATTACTTGACAACGGATCCATTCATTCATGGAGGAAGACTGCTTGAGCATAAGGGGAGTTGCAGCCAGGGGAGGTACAGCCAGACAAGGTTATAGAAACAGAAGAACAGATGTTTCCTCTTTCTCCTTAAGAAGTGGAAGTTCCCTAGTATAGAAAGAAGAATATAGCAAACTGCTAAGTTACACCAACCTTTGCTCACTGTTTCAATAGTGTAAAACACAAATTAGCCTCGTCCTTAGAAGGCTTACTTTAAAAAGTCACATTTTTTTCTCAGTGAAGCCAGTCAGAAAAGATCAGAGATATGAATAGACAGTTCTCAAAAGAAGATATACGAGCAGCCAACAGATACATGAAAAAATGCTCAGCCTCACTAGTCATCAAAGAAATGCAAATTAAAACCACAGAGATACCACCTAACTCCAGTCAGATGACCATCATCAATAACTCAAAAAACAGCAGATGCTGGAGAGGACGTGGTGAAGGGGAACACTTCTACACTATTGGTGGGAGTGTAAACTAGGAAAGCCTCTGTGGAAAACAGTGTGGCGATTCCTAAAAGATCTAAAAATAGACTTTCCATACAACCCTGCAATGCCCCTACTGGGCATATGCCCGGAAGAACTCAAATCACTCTATAGAAAAGATACCTGCACACGTATGTTTACTGCAGCATTGTTCACAGTAGCAAGAACGTGCAACCAACCATGCTGCCCATCAAAAGAGGACTGGATAAAAAAAATTGTGGTACATATACACGATGGAATATTACACAGCCATAAAGATGAACAAAATTGTGAACTTCACAGCAACCTAGATGGACATAGACAATACCTATAATCACTATAATACCGAGTGATCTTTCAGAGAAACAAAGAACTGAGTATCACACATTCTCACTCATAAGCAGACCTTGAACAATTATCTTAATGCTATAAGAAAAGGATTAGCAGTTGTGGGAAATTGCTGGGAGGGGAGCGGGGAAGGGGGATTGGCAGTAGTGGAAATCTGCCTGGGGAAAGTGGGGCACACCTCACCAACAAGGGTACCTGCATAATGAACATTTGTATACCTAACCCTGAATTGTACCCCACATCTTTAAAATTAAAAAAAAATTTTAAGGGGGAAAAAAAAAAGATCAGAGCAGCTTTCATGGGCAAGACGAATTTGCTAACTGAACTAATTAGATATAAGGTTGCCAATGAATTACTTTCTCCTGGGCCTTGGTTGTAAAGAGTTTGGACTAGATGAGTCAACAATTTATTTCACCGATTTGTTTAGCTGTGCCAAAGTCAGTGTTAGCTTAATTCTTAAGTCTATAGAAATTAAAACTGTAATGACTCACAGCTGGAAGTAGAAGCCCCATTGCTTGTGTGCTGATGCTGTGCTGGAAAGCTGTCTGCTGAATAGACTTGTGCTTTAGGGACAGAAGATGCCACTCTCACCAGTTATCTCCCTGGCTGGGCACAGTGGCTCATGCCTGTAATCCCAGCACTTTGGGAGGTAGAGGCGAAAGCATTGCCTGAGCTCAGGAGTTTAAGATTAGCCTGAGCAACATGGTGAGACCTCGTCTCTACAATAAATCAAAACATCATCTGGGCATGGTGGCACATGCCTGTGCTTCCAACTACTTGGAAGGCTGAGGCAGAAGGATCACCTGAGCCCAGCAGATCAAGGCTGCAGTAGCCATGAGCATGCCACTGCACTCCAGCCTGGGTGACAGAATGAGACTCCACCAAAAAAAAAAAAGGTGAGTTGGCCCTTAAGCTTCTCCTGAGAGGGAGAGGGAGGGTATACAGTTGTATTCATTTCCTCTTGCTACCATAACAAGTTACCACACACTTCAAGAAACACATTATCTTATAGTTCTGGAAGTCGGAAGTCCTGACATCAGGGTGTAGCTGGGCTGCATTCCTCCTGCAGGCTAGAGGGACCTGCTTGCCTTACTCAGCTTCTGGGGCTGCCAGAGTTCCTCCACCTGTGCCTCCTCCTCCTCCATCCTCCATCCCAGCTGTGTGACACCTGCAACACTCTCCTAAAGGACCCTTGGGATTACTTTGGACCCACTTGCATAATCTCCTATCTCAGGATTCTTGATTTAACCGACTCTGAAAAGTCCCTTTTGCCATGTAAGCTAACACAACTTCAGTGGATTGGGGCGTGGCCATGTCTGGGGAGCCATTATTCAGCCCACCACGACTGTAAATACCATTAACCTAATAAAAAAAGCCTAAATAAACTTCAGAGCACATTAAGCATAATTTAGCTAGATAATGAATCCCAAACCGAGATCCATGTTAATATCCTTAGATTTTTAATTACTGAAGCCGTGGTTCTCCAGCTATGATGGGCTTCGGAATCCCGGGGAGAACTTGTTAAGGCAGATTGTGGCCATGCCCGCAGCTTCTGACTCAGAATGTTCAGATCTAGGGGGAACTCAAGAATTTGCATTTCGTACAAGATTCCAGCAGCCGCTGCTGGTCCAGAAACCACCCCACTGTAAGGTGAGTAAGGTGAATACAAAGAGCAGATGTTCCACTCAGGAGCCCCGCCGACCCACTGTGTAAATACCCGTGTCAGGTATTTACTCGAGGGTGCTAACTAGCCCACAAGTACCCTTAGTGAAGCTGACCATCTTGATAAGATGCATTCTAGCTTTTAAGTGACTGGTTACTGTGGAGATGTGTGCTGACAGATTGGCGATAACTAAAAGAAACATCTCTTGTCTGGTGCATTATTAAAAATACTCCACTGGAGAAACAGCTAATTGAATCATACGCCTCATGCAATGAGATCTACAGTGAAAAAAGACTAGCTTTAATTGTACCATTCAACACAAATTATATATATTGCTTTAAATATTTATTTTCATGGCAAAAATAGACTATTATACACTCATTTCACATATATTACATTCAACCATTCAGGCTATTTTTTTGCCCATTAAATGTACACACCTTTATAAACCAGTAACAGTTTAGAAGAATTAAGCTCTTCTGATTATACATCTTTACATTTCTGACCACCGGGCAGTACACACAAAATTGCTTTTAACTAGAAAATACTAGACAATTATTTATACTACCATTTTGAGAAGGTAGAATTTCCAGTGCATTGCTTGAATTATGGGGCAACTTTCTAAGAAAATGTATTTCAAGCCGGGCTCGGTGGCTCAGCCTGTAATCCCACGCCTTTGGGAGGCTGAGGTGAGTGGATTGCCTGAGCCCGTGGGTTCGAGACCCGCCTGGGCAGCGAGACCTCATCTCTACAATAAATCACAAAATCAGCCGGACGTGGTAGTGCATGCCTGTAATTCTGGCTACTTGGAAGGCTGAGGCGGAAGGATTGCCGAAGCCCAGCAGGTCGAGGCTGCGGTGGCCGGGAGCGGCCACTGCACTCCAGTCTGGGTGACAGAGTGAGACTCCAACTCAAAATAAATAAATAAATAAATAAAATGTATTTCATATAAATTTTCTCCAAATGTTGGTTTTAGGTTTGTCAGGTACATTAAATCATATTGACATCTCCTGGAATTTTTATTTAAATAGACTTGCTATTTAGATATTTTTAAGCTATGTTAAATTTATTTATTAGGGTTTGAATTGTTTCAATGTTTAACCAGATAATACAACCCAGAAGTATACAACAAATTTCTGATGTATTACAGTGTAATTCTTTCTTTGCCTGAACTAAAGAGCTTTGTTATGAATCAGAATATTTCCCTTTGTTAAGTACAACAGATTAAAATATGGAGGTGGTGTCACAGAAAATATTCAACTAATGTGATGTTTTAATGATAAAAATCTATTTCATCATAAAAATACTTGAGAATACAGTAAACAAAAATATATCAGATTTGACTGTATTAGCTCAGTTTTTTAAAGGTTTGATATAATTGCAAGTATTCTTTACTCTCCCATTTTTAATGTGTTGCTTAGAAATTGAATATACTGATCAATATGGAATCGTTCAAGTCTACTTTAAAAAAGCTGCTTACCTTTAAGTACAGAATTGTAAAAAATCAGATTAAAAGGGTCTAAACTGATATATTAACAGAAGTTTTTCCAAAACACTAAGAATCATCCTTACATAATAACTTATTCCTCAGTTTCTCTATTGTGCCACACAAATCAAACTATCTAAATAAAACCCTTAGAGCTCTACCAATTTACAAGTGATTGCAAATTGCAGTTTTTCTTCTATATTTTATTTTACATTTTTGTTTGACTCACATGGGTTTAAGAGTTTTGTGTTATTTTTAATTTTATTTTTAATAAATTTGTTCTAGAAATAAATTTGTCATCTCTGGAAAATATTCACTTTTTTCAAGCTGTTGGACTGAACCAGGGTTACACTGGTATTGTTTCACTATAACCAAAAACCTTACCAAAATCCTTTCAGGACACTAAGATTAAGTCATATTCATAAATATCAGTTACTAGAAGTAACAAAAGACTTGTATCATTCAACCATCCGTTAATTTCAAGTAATTTTTAATGAACTTCCAAGATAAAAAGTGTGGACAATCTTTTAGCATATGGTAGCAGTCTCACCTGTGATGTTTGTGTCTTATGAAAAGTGAGTGATTTTAGTTCATATCCCCCATTCGTGTGTTCCGTTTTTCTCAGCTATAGACAACTAGTTATCATTAAATCCTCCAGCCCATTGACCTACTTCTGCAGATCCACATTCTGCCTGGCCCAATAATAACCTAAACTTCTGGATTTCTTGGGTGGTGCAGAGCTGTTCCTGAGGGCTAACACTGTAGATGTGTGCATCACCAAGTTTCTAGAGTGCAAATTTAAAATGCGCATGCACACCTAAATGTCAATAAGTATTCCCGTTTCACAACTGAAATAATGTTTTTAACACAGTTTAAAAACCACCTACCAGTTCAGTTAAAAAACACAGGTTTATTACAGGTAAACTGAGCTGCTGTGTACTATGACAGACAGCATGCTCCACCACGCTGCAGATTCAAGGTCAAGGGGATTGCCTACAGTTTAAGCAGTCCATTGGCATGACACATGGTCCACCACACTGTAGAGTCAAGGAGTCATGGACAGTGAATGAATAATGATCAAAACACTTGTCTAGCTAGTAAGTTTTAAATTTAGAACTTCAAGCCAGGCACAGTGACTCAAGCCTGTAAACCTAGCACTTTGGGGGGCCGAGGTGAGAGGATTGCCTGAACCCATGAGTTAGAAACCAGCCTGGACAACATGTGGACTTCATCTCTACAATAAAATCAAAAAAATTAGCTGGGCATGGTAGCGCACGCCTGTATATCTCGCCACATGGAAGGCTGAGGCAGAAGGATTGACGGAGCCCAGCAGGTCGACACTGGGGTGGCCATGAGCATGCCACTGCACTCCAGCCTGGGAGACGGAGTAAGAACCCAACTCAACAAATGTATACATATGAATAAGTTCAAACACAATTGTTCCTTTCCTGGCCTCTATTTGTACTTATTTGTAATATTAAAGCATAACTTAAAATTACATGGTAGCCGGGCTCGGTGGCTCAGCCTGTAACCCCGTGCCTTTGGGAGGCTGAGGTGAGTGGATTGCCTGAGCCCGCAGGTTCGAGACCCGCCTGGGCAGGCAAGACCTCATCGCTACAATAAATCAAAAAATCAGCCGGGCGTGGTAGCGCATGCCTATAATTCTGGCTACTTGGAAGGCTGAGGCGGAAGGATCGCCAGAGCCCAGCAGGTCAAGGCTGCGGTGGCCGGGAGCGGCCACTGCACTCCAGTCTGGGCGACAGAGTGAGACTCCAACTCAAAAAAAAAAAAAAAATTATATGGTTACTATCCCTTTCTTAACCCATCAAAATGTTGGGAAAATGCTAGATTTTTGAAAACGATGTATTTTTTCAAATACACATGGGTAATTTGAACATTTTTGGAAGTACAATGTTCAGGCAGACCTTAACTTCACTTGCATGTGACTGCTTTATAGAACACTGGCCTTGGAGCTGGGCTCCCTCAGCTGGTGCTGGACCTTGAAGTTCCTTCTCGGCCCAGCCCTTCCTTCTCATTTCAAGCCAGTGACAGCACTGGGGAGGACATATCAGTGACCTTACCCACACCCCATGCAGCTTCTGCACTCACACTAGGGTGTTCACTTCTCTGCAGTTCTCTCATGAAACACTGAGCAGTCTGACTTCACCTGTGGAGCCTCCTGCCGAGCAGGAGCGAAACGCACTGTCTGATCTCACACCAGGGACGTGGCGGGAAGAAGGCAGCCATGGGTTTTCTTGGTCCACAGAATAGGGTGCTGGGATTTGGATCCACCACTGCCTGCCTCCAGGGCTGCTGTGGCTGGAATAAGCTTTGAGGGACAAACCCAGAGAGTGAACACCCCAGTACTGTTTACAGGACAAAGATTACAAAGCTGCAATTCAACATACATTTCAGAGCGTATTTTATTTGAAATAAAATTTTATTTGGGAACCACCCAAAATGTACAGAAAACTGTCACTTGGACAATCTAAGGACTCTTCACATATTTTCTAAAATCCTCTCTACCTACCCTCCCCCAGTCCCCAAATCTGCAAACTCTAAACCGGGCTTTCTGATTTTTCCTCTTTTTTCCATAAGTAACTATAGATAGTAGGGTAAATTGTCTACAGGAATTTGGAAAAATTCATGTTTCCAGGCAAATTCTTAATGCAGCGATAATATCCCTCTACTTTTGAAATATCTATCCCTCAGTTCAAAAAAGAGCCCTGTGTAATTTAGATACTTTTTTTAAAGATAAACTTTCAGGCTGGGTGTAGTGGCTCAGCCTGTAATCCTAGTACTTTGGGAGACCTAGGCAAGAGGATTGCCTGAGCCCAGGGGTTCGCGACTAGCCTGGACAACTTGGTGAGATCTCATCTCTACAATAAATCACAAAAATTAGCCAGGCATGGTGGTGTGTGTCTATAGTTCCAGCTACTTGGATGGCTGAAGCAGAGGATTGCATAAGCCCAGCAAGTCGTGGCTGTGGTGGCCGTGATCATGCTGCTGCATTCCAGCCTGGGTGACAGAGTGAGACTCCAACTCAAAAATACATACATAAACCTCCAACTGGAAAGGAATAGTTTTAGCTTGTCCCACATGAAATCTTGCAGGAAAGCATATTCCCCCTAAATTTATATCCACAAGAGCTCCTTTTCAAAGCCTGATTTTTAAAATGCTTTACAATAAAGAGCAATTCCTGTTTCCATTTGTTCATGCAAACCTCAAGTAATAAACCTGCTCTTGATAAGTTGCAGATCGCCAGTTTAATATATTTTATCATTCAGAGTTGTAGACTATACATTTAAATTTTCTTTTTATTTTTTGAGTTGGAATCTCACTCCGTTACCCAGGGTGGAGTGCAATGGCATGCTCACAGCCACCCCAGTGTCAACCTGCTGGGCTCCAGCAATCCTTTCACCTCACCCTTCCAAGTAACTGGGACAACAGGCATGTGCTACCACACCCAGATAATTTTTTTTTTAATTGTAAAGATGAGTTCTTGCCAAGTTGCCTGGGCTGGTCTCGAACCCTCAGGCTCAGGCAATCCACTCAAGGCAATCCACCTTGGCCTCCCAAAGTGCTGGGATTACAGACTGAGCCACTGAGTCAGGCAAATTTTCTTAATATTGTGAATATTATTAACATATCAACCCGTCCGAAATACTGATTTCTTCTGATGACGAAAGCGTCACAGAAAAGTTGGCCACGACTTACTGTAAGCACTCAGGCCCACACATCACACTCTCCTCTCTCCTGTTTTCTGGCTAGATGCTGCTTTCTGGAAATTTCTTTTTGAGTCAGGGTCTCATTCTGTCAGACAGGCTGGAGTGCAGTGGCATGATCATGGCTCACCACAGCCTCTCAAGTAGCTGGGACTATAGGCACACGTCACCAAACCCAGCTGATTTTCTGATGCGTTTGTAGAGACAAAGTCTCACAATATGGCGTAGGCAGGTCTTGAATTCCTGGGCTCAAGCAATCCTCCCACCTCAGCCTCCCCAAGTGCTGGTGTATGAGCCACCAAGCCTGGCCTACTCTCTGGAAATTTCTAAGAAAGCACAGGCCAGCTTGTTTTAATCTTGCAAAAGGGTTTTAAAGACTAAATTCTAGGACTTTCTGAGTGCTTCACAGTAGGTGTTCCAGAAGAAAATAATTAATCGTGACCTCAATTAACATTCCAAATAATATTCTGAAGGTGTACTTCTGTGCTCAAAACTTATCAACTAAAATACTTCATCAAAAGATTCCACTAATCAGGAAAACTGATGCTAGAGATATCAAAACTGATCAGTGGAAAACACTGTTTTACATCTGCTTTTTGTAGAATTATACACTTTGATGTGAAATTAATATCTAGGATTAAAAGACAAACAAACACAAAGCATTGTATAAGTTAGGCAGATACTAGTATCTTCAGTTCAGACTTGGGAAGCCCGTGAAACCTCAATGCTCTACATTCTGCTCTTGAAGATCACAGTAATGTAGGCTGACTTTTACTCAGAAATCCTTTCATATTCACTAACTGCAATTAAAAGCTTAAAAATCACATGGCTCTTAGAAGCAATGTCAAACATGATACATTTTTTTAAGTGACAGATTTAAACAGTGTAAAATTGATTTACCAAAATTATTACAAAAAACACACAAATATACCATATATTACTCTTTAATTAGATTTGTCTTACAATATGTTGTCGATGGGATATTTGAAATGTTTAAACCTGACAGAAAATCGTTTTTTTAAAAAATGTGCCACAAGAAGGAAAAAAGCTGAAAAACTCCTGCCCTTTATATGGTATGGAGATGGGAAACAGTGCCATTCACAACTCTAATTCCTGTCTTCTGGGGAGTTCTTTCTGAATATTTTCACTTGGATCTATTGTTTTGCAAACAGAACTTTTAAAAGGACTTTTGATTTTTAAATTAATATTTTGTAGCTATGTGAGAAATGTGCCCACTTTGAATACTGATTTTCATTAATATCTTCTGGATTTTCCTCCTAGGTATCGATTTCTGGGTATATTGAGGCTTATGCACACATTATGCAGGAATCCTTGTCTCCTGGCTGACAACACAGGCTTAGTCTGCATGACATAGTGAGTTAAATGCAAATGATGCCTACAATACCATAATGTGGGGAAACAAACCAAGAGCTGACATTCTGGAAGCTTCCATTGTGGGAAAACAGCCAAAGGAGGTGGAGAAGACAGCTCCTCAGCTAAATGTGCCCATTAGTCCTCATCTGCTCAGTGACGATGACGAGGCCATGTTGGCCTGGGCTGGACATGTCCCCCTCTTAACTCAGCCTGGCTCTTTCCACTGTGCCTAAGTTGCATGGCGGGGGGGGGGGTGCGCGAGGGGGGGCGGCTAAGTAACTACAACTGACCCCTGCGGTGACGTCAAGGGATTAAGGAGCTAAGATTTAAGGTCTTCTAATGCCACAGCTGTCTCTGGTCTGGGCTGTGGTTTTGGGAGAAGAGGTCAAAACTATTATTAACGATTCCCTTCCTTCAACCAAAAGAAAATATAGCCTATTGAAGGCTTCTTTTCATGAGCATATAAAGCTGAGTTTATTTATGAAAAAAGAGAACACAGGTTTAGGTAGAAGAACTCCAAGGAAACAGAGCACATTGCAGCATGTGACAGGCCTTGAGCTCCCTGGACCAGCACCACGGGGTTGCCCCACACTACCAGTTCCACCCTTCCTCCCAGCACCTTGTCCACGCATAGACAATACCACGTCCACTCCACTCCACTCACTCCTGTCCTCATCTTACTAAGAGGGCACTAAGCCTTCATCTCCTCCAAAACCCTCTTCTGAAACAACATCCATGTTGTGTCATCTACGAAGCATCGCATATTAAAACTCAGATGTTGTTTTTGACCAAAAAAGTGCTTCAAACCACCCTAGGCAATTTTTTCCACGTCATTTTCAACCAATAAAATCAGACTCATTTAGGTTTACAAACGATACCAAAAAAACAATCCGACCCTTTGTACACTTCAATGGCGTGCCTTCATCCCCAACTTTCCTTCACATTAACTGACTCAGTCCAGTATCTTAATGAGTTGATCTCTCGTTTGGAAAAAATATAGAATGAAATATAGAATTTTCAGGATAAAAAATGTTCTCATTATAAAAATGCTTTCTATGTTTCAAAAATAACACTTTTAGAGTCTCCTTAGAGCTTTCGGTTTGGTAATTAAACTGTTAAGAACTGAGGGTTTTTAACAAGCAGCAAAAGATAACATGGTTTTAAATACAAAGTTACAGGAGCCACTCACATCTGTGATCAGCCCCGAGAAAGTTCAGTTTCTCGCTAAGAAAATCCCTAAATGCTTTAGTCTTAAAATTCCATTATCAAAAATGAGTTGAAGATAGAAATCTACACGCCATCATAATTGCCAGAACTCCCAGCGCAGCTCCAGTCAAACGGAGGATTGCCTGGAAAATACAATCCTCAAAGCGGGTGCAAGTGCTGCAGATCAGGCAGGCAGAGCAGGGGCTGCCCTCGAACCCAAGTCCCCAGGCCCTCTCCCACATGAGGGCCCCCAGCCCAGAACTGCTGGTTCCTTCAGTGCTCCACGCATGTCCTGGGTGGTGCTGCGTGGCCACGTGTGAGGGGGAGCGTGAGCCAAGCGAGCACTTTCCACTGTAGACGCTTCCCACGATGGTCCTTGAGGAACGGGGAGCTCATATGAGCCGGGAGCTCTTCAGGAACTGGATGAGAACCCGGTAGACGAATGTGTACTGGCAGAGGGTCTGCACCAGCATCATCCGCTGCCGCCGCAGCATGTCCAGCACTCGCGGGACGTCTAGCACCTGGGGGAGAGCAGGGTGAGGGGACGCTGACATCTTTACAGAGATCTGGGTAGGGGGACAGTCTCTACTTAGCACCTTCTATAAATAGCCCATGACGGCCCACTCCCCATGAGCTTTTACAATAACTAGAATATCCACATCACAAGGACTCTTATCTTCAACGTTCCCTGGGTGGAGCTCATGGCCTCTGGTTGGATGTAAACTACCTTATCTCACCAGATACCAAGACTCAACAGACAAGCAGTGTGCTCAGTGCTCAGTACTCCCCACACAGGGCTCTGGCCAGCACTAGCCATCCTTGAAATGTTACCAGGTGTTCCAGGAAAATCAGGTTCTGAGCTCAAATTTGAGAAACACCAGGTAAGGCCATTAAACAGCTTTATGTACCGCATGACTTCTTGCACCTTGAATATGCTAATAGGCACCAAGATGCTCCAAGAACACACAGCCTGTCACAGGGAACGCTGAAGAGTATCTGAGGCCGCCACAGTGTTGGACATGTGTTCAGACAGCTCTGAGGTCCCCCTCCCTCTCCTTCAGCCTCTTCCCACCCACAAGGCGAGGCTGGCACAGTAGTCACCTCATTGTGCTCCAGGCAGGCAATCATGATCTCTGATAAGATGACGACACCTGTCCTTCCCACCCCCGCGCTGCAGTGGACCAACAGTGGGGGGTTGGGGTTCTGGGGATCGCTTGTGCTGTTCGTGTGGCGTCTGACAGACTGGATCTCCTCGAGGTATGCTAGAAATCAGAGAAGACGCTTGGGGATCACGGCATCTCAGATGGGCAGCAGCCAAGAGCACCGGGCGCCCGGCCGACCCCACTGAGGGCAGAGGGGCTGGGGGCGAGTCAGCCCCTCCACCTGCCTCCCCTGTCTCCACCACAACGTGGACAGGAGACACCCTGCATGGGCTGTGGCACTCAGCCTCTCAAACCCATGCAACACCTCTTCGGCGAAGCCTTTCCAGAACACATCCACTCTGGATTTTAAAACAAGTCCCAGGCCCACAGGAGAACTACACAGACACGCTTGCACAAGGCACGCCTTCCTCCATCCGTAGCTCCAGGAAGGCCATCAGGGAGCGGCGCCACTTACACAGAAAGCCCTTGGGGTCCTCAGGACAGCCGTGCTCAGGCCAGTCCGTGTACTGCAGGTGCCAGACAGTACGCTCCTGGCCCGTTAGGAGATGCTTCATCTTCAGGCCGGTGGTGGCATAGCAGCCAGAGTCCGTGCGGAAGCGGGTAGTGATCTTGAACCTCCCGTAGGTAACCGTGTTGTGCCTGGAGCCCAGGCGCGGCCAGTACCGAAAGCTCTTCTCCCTCCCGCCCTCCTGTGAAGAGCCAGTGACAGCAGCATGAGGGCCGGCCACCGAAGCCCATCCCAGGCTACAGACCTGACCCTCGAGCCACAACCCCACCCGTCACCTCTCCAAAGGTTGGGGGTCCACTGAGGAACGGCAGCCATTCCTCAGAGGCTGAGAAAACCAGTTAAGGGGCATGAGCACTCACCTCCTCTGCTGTCACCATTGCTATGATCGCAATTCCCTGTTCCCATACCATCTGCCAGAAGTCCTGACAGGTATGCTGCAATGGTCCCTGTGTGGCAATGTAATCCCATTCGATTCCACTGACGGCAACCTGAGATTAAAGGAGGTTAAAATGGATGTGTGAGTGTATAATGTAGGCATGTGTGCACGGATGCATCCATGGTGGTAATAAAAACATGAATCAGCTGGGCATGCTGACTCAAGTCTGTAATCCCAGGACTTTGGGAGGCTGACACGAGAGGACTGCCTGAACCCTTGGGTTCGAGAGTAACCTGGGCAACATGGCGAGACCTTGTCTCCACAATAAATAAAAAACAATTAGCCAGCTGCAGTGGCACACACGTGTAGTTCCTGCTGCTTGGAAGGCTAAAGTGGAAGGATTGCCTGAGTCTAACAGGTCAAAGCTGTGGTGGCCGTAAGTGTGCCACTGTACTCCGTCTGGGCCATAGAGTGAAACTCCAACTCAAAAAAAAAAAAAAAAACCGGAATCTAATCACTCAGTGAAATGAGGAAGAACTTTTACATTTTCTCTTGTCAATACAATTTCCATTACTGACCTCCTCCTCATAAGCTTATGCAAGGTGGATATATATATATATAACATCTATGTTATAGAGATGGGACAACCTGCTTGCTCTTTTGGAATCTCAGTTCTCACTCATAAACTGCAAACACTGCCCACCCTCAGAGCCTGCCGTGAGGACCGAGCAGCCCACACACAAGGTGGCTGGTACCTGATAAGGACTTGCCAAGGTGCTGCTTAAAAAAAAATACAACCTTCCGAACCCCAGAGTCAAGGTCACCCTCCATAACACTAGACTCCCATGTAAGAGTCAGCCTCTGAGAACAGTCCAGTACATCAGGGGAATGACTGAAGACTGGAGACCCAGGCTAAACCTCGGCTCCACCAGTACTGAGTAGCCACAGCAACTGTTTTCTGCATGCCTGCTAACTGCCCAGCCCTCTGCCACACACGCCCATCAGGGCCGCCAGCTCCCAGTCACGCCCCACATCCTTGCACTGGGCACCAATTGTGGCAGACACCGTGGGTAGGTACCAGGCTACAACTGGGAGAAGGCCCCAGGGAGGAAGAGGTGTCCCATGGGATGCCTACAAGGCGGGTGTCATCACTGCTTTATTTGGAAGTAAGAAAAGTGTGGTCCCACAATGGAGTGGCTGACCTGGGTCTAGGTCTTTCCACTCTTCTTAGGATTGCCAGTGAAGTTGGTGAAATATCACTAAGGAACTGCAGTGCCATTCAGTTCCTATCCATCTACTCGCAAAAGCTGGCTAAGTGATTCCAAAGACAGGCTTGGATTATACATAGAATACGTCCATACTAGAAAACCGACCTACACATGCACACACTCCCAAGAATCATCAAGGGCTCCTGGCACCCACCGGCAGAACATGGGGTACAGCGATGGGGAAGACTGTGCGGCTTTACTAACCCCCTGCCGTGACCATCCCTTCTTCCATCTGAATGAGCGGGACATCACCATCAATGTCAGCCACCAAGAACGTGCTTGGGAAAGAACAGGCTCTTCAATAAATGGTGCAGCTGGGCTCGGTGGCTCAGCCTGTAATCCCAGTGCTTTGGGAGGCCGAGGTGAGTGGATTGCCTGAGCCTGTGGGTTCGACACCCGCCTGGGCAACTGGCAAGACCTCATCTCTACAATAAATCAAAAATCAGCCGGGCATGGTAGTGCGTGCCTGTAGTTCCAGCTACCTGGAAGGCTGAGGTGGAAGGACAGCCACTGCACTCCAGTCTGGGTGACGGAGTGAGACTCCAACTCAAAAAAAAAAAAAAAAGTGCCAGGGAAACTGGCCATCCACATGCAGAAGAATAAACCAGACACCTACCTTTCACCATGAATGGTACCCAGCTAAATGGCACTGTGCTGTTTCCAATAAAAAAGCAATTCTTCAAAGAACAAATGGCACTTAAAAATGATTACAAGGAGTATTCAAAGAGAACAGATGGCACCTGTACAAGTGACAGCTCTTGTGAGCCCATCAAAAACCCAGACATTTCTGTTACATAGAAATGCATGCAGGTATATGTTGAGAAATGACAGCAATTCAGTGGTTTCTGAGAGAAACATGGGCCAGTGAGAGGCCTTCCGATTTAGAAGGACAAAGTTCCAAAGCAAGGCAAGGAGGTGCCCTGTCCTGCCAATAACGTCAGGGCACAAATTGACCAACGGAGAGAGTTAGAGGATTCTGGCTCTGCCTGATGGACACTTTACGAGCACTGGTGTGTGGATTGCTGGCTTGCAATAGAGTCTGTCAGAATGATTCAGGACGTGGGCGTTTTTTCTAAAAACAAAACAATGGAATAAATAAACAAAAATAAAATTTTAAATGTCTGTATTCTAAACAGACATGAATACACTTTGTGCCTTTCCTGTAGCTTAGCTTGGAGTCACATGTGCTGTCCATGACTCCGGACGGACCCTCACCTTGATGTGCGATGCGTTGACATAGCCTGTGTTGTTCTCCTTGGTTGGGACCAGCTCCACTCTGGCATCGTCATAAGGAAGGACATCTTGGAACCGATTTCTCTCTGCATTTTCAGGGAGTCGTGCTGTCGTGCACTCTCCGTCAACGAGCCGTTTTTTAAGAATTTTTTCATATTCTGTGAACACCATTCCCTGTTCTAACCGCTGTTCCAGAATTTTACACTGTAAATAGAACATGTGGAATAATATGATTATAGTCACATGTCCCTACCGCATTTTGATTGTATATCTAAAACCTTGTTTTCTGCTTCAAGTCTAGCACTGTCTAATAGTGAAAATTCTAGGTGAAACCAAAGTTAAAATTTTAACAGGCCACAGCAATAAGAATCAAAAGAACAAAAGACATAATGAAAGATAAATGCAAATCTCTGTTTAAAGTTGAAAACTGGACTAAAGAAATGTGTTGAATTCACATTCTCTAAACCTGTCATCCATTTTGTGATCTCAAACAGAATTCTCCTGGAGAATGATAAATACAGGGAAAGGATAATCAGTCCATACATCTATGAACAAATGCTTCAGTTTTGTAATATATCATATGTCATAGACTAAAAGCACTCAGGAATTACCAGAAACGATGTCAAGGACCCAGCTGTAAAGCAAATTCCTGCCTAGCTGATTTTGATACAAAATAACCTCACAGAAAATACATCTCAGTCACAAAGGAAGTTCTGAAAAACTTAGTAACTATTTACTCAAGATCAATTTTTATCATGAAAGCAGTCAGTGCCTGCTTTCTCTCCTATGAAGAAATTCAGAAAAGAAAAATACTCAGCATTCAAACCTGAATGCTCTGCTAAGACACCAGCCCCACCTGAGACCCACACCATATCATTCCTCACACCATTTCTGAGTCTCAGATTCTGCTAGAAAGGCCACGGACATGTCCCAGGACAGTGCTTTTGCAGATGGCCCAGAGCTGCACGGTCCCACGTACCCGCTCATCATCTGTGGCTCGGGCGGGCACGTCCTTCTCATCATCAGGCAGCGGCAGGCGGGACAGGGAGAGCCCGTTGAGTGCAGCCAGCTTCAGGGGACCAATTTTCTTTGCATCTACTCGGGTCTTCTTCATTCCCTGTAACAATACATATATGAATGGATGAAATCCACACAAATCCAACCCTATGAAGTGGGATGAGGACTGGGAACACAGGCTGTGCTCTCCCCTGCCAATAAACCCCAAGAGAGATGACACTCCTTCCCACATCATCTGTTTAACAAACATTAGGAGGAAGACATTCCTTTCAAGGTCAAAGCCCTGATAAGTGTTGTAAGGAGGGGTGAGGCCCTGGACAGACAGCATTCTTGTGAGCACGGCCCAGGAAGTAGGCTGCCATCCACAAAAAAGACTTTTAGTTCAATCACTTGACTGGAATAGTCTTTAAAATAGATACATTCTTCAAATCTTTCTGAGAAAACCCAATGTTTTCCTTCTACACAGACTCCTGTGGCCTAGGTTAGATCACTACGCCTCTTAGGACGGCCACAGCTGTGAACCAGGCAAACGAAACAGGGCTAAACTGCTCCACCATGACACCAGGTAGACAGGGCCTGAGAGAAAGCGGCTAGAACAGTTTCCTGAAACAGGTGTCTCCTGAAGTTATGATTAAGGCAAATGATTTCCTCTCTACAGCAAACAAGAATAAGCATGGCACATCCCCTTGCCGAGACCACCCCTCCTTGGAAGCCATCACAATTAGAACAAGATTAGAACCCCAAAATGTAATCAGTTTTATTCCAGCCTATAACAGCCCACGAAGCCCCAGGATCAAGATAATAGAGCAAAAACAGAGAAGAGGCATTTTGGCGAGGAGAAAAAGTACTGAAGGACCGTTACCATAAGTGGAGACTCTAACCATCACCTAACCGGAAAGCTTGATGGGATGGATATTAATGTTACAACTCATGTCTGATCATGGGCTGCCCACATAAAACAGCCTGGGCTAGGAATGGGGAGAGTGCTGGGTTAGCGTCCAGAGGAAGGTCACCTTTCATGGCTAAGCCTTATTGAGACAGAAAGATAGAGACAGACATAGACACACAGACTCTAAGGTTCCAGCTGAGACTCAAATTCCATGATTCTAAAGTGTGCAGAAAATAGTGCCATGCTGGTAACAATTAACAACTGGTTCCTATGGAAAGCAGCTCTGATCTGCATCTGCCCATTTCCATGGTGTAAATACTCCCACCACAGCCAATTTCAGATTGCTAATGCCACATCCACTGGCCCACAAGATTCCCGAAAACTGAACGGTTGGCTCTTCTCACCAGCCAACGCAAGCTGGTTCCAGCACTTCTTGGCCTGAAAATGACTCAAGATGCCCCATGCTGAACGTTGGTAAAGCTGTCTGGTTGACAGTCAGTACTAAAGTTGGATTTGAAGAAAAAGGTGTGTGGTCAAAACTAGCCTCGAGCCGGGCTCGGTGGCTCAGCCTGTAATCCTATGCCTTTGGGAGGCTGAGGTGAGTGGATTGCCTGAGCCCGCGGGTTCGAGACCCACCTAGGCAGCGAGACCTCATCTCTACAATAAATCAAAAAATCAGCCGGGCGTGGTAGCGCGTGCCTGTAATTCTGGCTACTCGGAAGGCTGAGGCGGAAGGATCGCCGGAGCCCAGCAGATCGAGGCTGCGGTGGCTGGGAGTGGCCACTGCACTCCAGTCTGGGCGAGTGAGACTCCAACTCAAAAAAAAAAAAAAAAAACCAGCCTCGAATCCTGCCATTAGCCTGGCACATATGTGCATCGTTATGAATGTATGACCTGCACGTAAGTTCTCACGTGAGAACCACAAGACTAAAGGGTGCAACCAAGAAGGAATATGCAGCAGTTGTGTGAGCACCCAAACCTGTCTGTCTGCAAGATGGCACTCAGGCCCAGACCCGTCTGCCCGCAAGACAGTAATTAGCCCCGGCTGTGAAGGCAGGTGGAGTGTTCCAAAGCGTCCCTGCTTGTCCGCTATTGACTTCACTGTTGTTAATACTAAACCTCTGTAACCTTCATTCACATTGGTACATCTGTCTGTTGTAACAATGAAACAAGATAATGGCAATCCATGTTACTAAGGAGGGTCAGAAAGTAGGAGAGGGAGGAGGGAGAGGCCTCTTCAACTCCTGGGAAGCCACCGAGTTAGATGTGTGACACCACCTTGCCACAGCAAGTTAATACTACTGAGCACTTGCATGGGCCAGGACCTCATTTCTCCCCCAAGAGCTTTCTGGGACCCTCTCATTTACCCTATGAAAACCAAGTCACAGAGAGATTAAACAGCCTCCCAGGGTCACACAGCTGCCTTTTTAGAAGGTAATCAGTGTCAAGGCAATACAAGTGATCTTTCTCGAGTTCTGCCAAATCAGACAGTTCAGAAGGCATTTCTTCATGCCTAACCTCGTATGAGACTGAATGCCGCAGACGGGCAGAGCAGGGATGACAGTTCCGTGCCACAGATGTGGAAGCTGAGGTTCTGGCGCTGGAAGGGTCCCGCCCACTGAGCAGAGCTAACAACGGCAGGGGCCAGATGCAGGCTCAGGGTTCTGAGCTCCAGGGACCTGAACTCTTCCCCTGACCACGGCTGCCACCCACACGCTTTAGGTAGAATCCCTTACACAGTTAGAGGGGGAAAGAACATAAGCCAATCACATTAATGTTGTGGGTCTTAAAAAGTCAGTGAGAGAAAGTTTGTATTTTATGAGAACCAGGCCAGGCACAGTGGCTCACACTTGTAATCCCAGAACTTTGGAAGACCGAGGCAGGATTGCTTGAGCCCAGGAGTTTGAGACAGCCTAGGAGTGTGACCTTGTCTCTACAAAAAATAAAAAAAATTAGCTGGGCACGGCATTGTGCATCTGTAGCCCCAGCTACTCGGGAGGCTGAGGCGGGAGATTGCCTGAGCCCAGGACGTTGAGGCTGTGGTAAGCTGTGACTGTGCCACTGCACTCCAACCTGGGTGACAAGAGTGAGGTCCTGACTCAAAAAAACACAGATAGATAAAAACACTTGAATACTGCGCTATACTAAAAACAAATATGACTTGAGGAAAGCACTTGGGTCAAATAAAAGCAAAAGACAGTTCTTCATGCAGTGGAAAGAGTGTTACCTATAAACAGCCCTGGCCGGCTGGCTCTGGGACACAGGTAGTATTACTTTGGAAAATCCACCCACACCTTGTCCCCACCCTGAATCACTGCCCATCAGCCAGCACCCTCAAGCTTGGCCCACCTGCAGCCCTGGCCTTTGCTATCCAGGTACGATTGTACCTCAGGAAAAATTACATATAACTTTCTTTTTTTCATTGGAATCTCACTCCGTCAACCAGGCTAGAGTGCAGTGGCACGTTCATGGCCACCCCAGAGTCAACCTGTTGGGTTCCAGCGATCCATCCACCTCAGCCTTCCAACAGCCGAAACTACAGGCATGTAATACCACGCCCAGCTAATTTTTGATTTATTGTAGAGATGAAGTCTGGCCAAGTTGCCGGGGCTGGTCTCGAACCCACAGGCTCAGGCAATCCACTCACCTCAACCTCCCAAAGTGCCGGGACTACAGGCTGAGCCACTGAGCCCAGCCAAAAATAACTTTCAAATTCAAACCCAAACTGATGATAAGCTTACAGCGCCCGTGTCAGTCGTTTTCATCCGTAGATGTTCATGTCTCCCAGAAGCACTGGAACACTGTGGGAGCTCTTCCTGCTTCTCAAGACACTCATAGTGGCTCAGAGGCTCCCAGACACGAGGCCAGACCCACCCTGAGACAGGTCTCAGGTCTGCAGGTGCCACCCAGCCAAGGAGACCGAGAGGGCCAGGTTCCAGGCCACTGGGAGACAGACGGGTGTCCTCAGCACACGGGCTTGGCTCCCACACTTGGGAAGGGAGTGAAGGCAGGGAAGCAGAGGTCAGGGAATGGAGGTGTAGGCCAGACAGAGCTGGGGGCCCACACCAGGCAACAAGATGCCCTCGTGGACACACTTTGCAACAAAGCCATAGCCAGAAGAGCGAGGCTTCAAGCAGTGATAACTTATTAAAATATGGTCCCATCTACCTTGATGCAGAACAGAGTGGAAAACGAGAGAACAGATGCAGAGATAAACAGGGGTTAAGATTCAAGGTCAGTCACTCAGAGTTGGGCAACTTGGGAGAGTTTCTTAGCTTATCTAAGCCTGTTGCTTCAGCCTGGGCATAACAGGCTGTTTGTAACCTGGACACCACAGGGCAAATGTTATGCTCAGCTTGTGATGGCCGGGAACGGTGGCGAGGTGCCATGACTCTGCACTTTCATGTTTTCCTTCAGCAGGTACAAAGTGCTTCATTCATATTTACGGATCACACTGAATGTGAGAGTTGCATTTTCTGCAAGGGCCTCCCTCAGATTGTCAGCACATGTACGCTTTCTTTTGAAGAGACACGGAGTCCCAGGGTTTCGTCTTGACCAAGGGCCACCTTTCCAACTCCGAAAGTCCTCAGAGATCATGGCCAAGACACTCAAGCTGCACCACAGACTCCGACCTTGAGAATCAGATGCAGAATGAGAACACATGCCTGGATGCTGCTCTCGGGCATCTCTTGAGCAAACTGCACAAATGCAGCCCTGAGGTGCTGCAGCCTCCATGGCATCCGATGGGTGGTTTGCGAGGCCATCCTGGCTACAGCACGAGACTGCATCCTCCTCCCCCTCCTTACACAACAAAGTTACCAAAACATCTCGCTCACTCTTCCATGCCACACGAGAGCCTCAGACAGTCACCTTTTCACTTCATCTCATTCATGGTTTTTTAAATTTGATTTTTGAGTCAGGGTCTCACTCTGTTACTCTGTCGTGCAGGCTGGAGTGCAGAGGCACGATCACTGCTCATGGCAGCCTCAACCTTCTGGGCTTAGACAATCCTTTCACGTCAGCCTCCTGAGTAGCTGGGACTACAGACACCTGTCACCATGCCCAGCTAATTTTTTACTTTTTGTACAGATGAGGTCTCGCTACGCCTCCCAGGCTGGCTTCGCCCTCCTAGGCTCAAAGGACCCTCCCCATTCAGCCTCCTGAATAGTCAGGACCACAGGCACGGGCTAACACCCCTGGCTAACTTAATTTTTTAGAGATGGGGGAATCTCACTATATACCCCAGGCTGGTCCAAACTCCTAGGCTCAAGCAATTCTCCTGCCTCAGCCTTCCTAAGCGCCGGGATGACAGGCGTGAGACACCGCACCCAAATTCATCTCATGTATTATCTAGGAATAAACCACGAACATGTGAATCCTCCCCCATTATTTCTATAAATTCACCCGTGCTCCACGTGAGGCAAAAATAGGGTAAGGGATGGGGGGTGAAAAACGTTAAAAGAACAAGATAAGCTGAAAAAAATCAGAAGTAACGAGTCAACAACAAGGCCACAGACAGAGCGGGAGAAGTGTCCGTTGGCTGGAGGCCCCGCGCCGACAGGCAGCTTACCCCTAGGGGTGGCAGGCCTTCCACCACGTCCTTCCTTCCAGAGAGGAGGTCTGACACCGGCCTCCTGTGCAGGGAGTCCCTCCGGGCACGGTACCGCCCTGACGTGGTGAGGTCGGACTCAGACACCGATGGCGTCAGCAGCCCGTCTCTCCGGGCCCAGGGGGCCTCGGTTTCGGGGCCTCGGGGCTCGAGGATGTGCAGGGGCCCCAGAGCGGGGCAGGGGTGGCCGGACGCACTCGCTCGTGTGGGAAGCGCGGCCACAGGCTCCTCACCGGCTCCGTCCTCACCCTCGTCCTCGCTGCTGTGGACCAGCATGGTGGCGTCGGACGGGGACTTGGCGTGCGCGTGGGCCGGGCCACCCCGCTCGGCCGCCCTGTCCCCGAGCCGCAGCGCGTCCAGGCACGGGGCCAGCGCCGTCGCCTCGACGCTGCCCCTGCGCGGGGGAGCGCGGCGGGCCGAGAGCGGCGCGCTGACCTCCTGCAGCGAGTGCGCCACCGGCAGGCTGTCCTCCTGGAACGTCTGCACCGCGTGGTGCACGCGCCGCGTCACCAGGTCCGGGTGGCTGCGGCTGGCGCGCAGGCGGTGCGGCAGGTCGGGCGTGCTGGCGGCAGGCCGCGGGGGCGCGCGCGGGCGCGGCGGGGGCGCGCGCAGGGGCCCGAGGGCCGCGGCCTCCAGCGCCTGCAGGCGCGCGAGGCTCAGCTCGGGCACGCTCACCGCGCCCGCCACCGGCCGCCGCTCCGCGGGGCAGGCCCAGGCGGCGCGGCCGTGGAAGCCCAGCGCCAGGCCGAGCGCGCAGAGCGCGGGCCCCGGGCGCTCGCGGATCTCGGGCTGGCTGTAGCCCAGCGCGCCCGGCCGGCCGCACGCGCACGCGGCCCCCGCGCTCAGGCTGCGCAGCGAGTGGCTCTGGCGCGCCGGGGGCCACAGGCCGCGGTTCAGCTGCCGCATGACCGTGTCGTAGTCGGGCGTCGGCCGGTAGGACGGCGGGACCAGCGCGCTGTGCCGGTGCGAGGGCACGCGGTCGGGCCGCGCCACGTCGCTCCCGGGGAGGCTGGGGCTGGAGGACGCGGGCGACGGCTGCAGGCAGGGCGGCGGGCTGTTGAGGGAGCCCGTGCTGTGCGCGCTGTAGACGCTGCCGTTCCGGATCCGGCCGCCGAGGTCCAGCTGGGCTCTGTCCAGGCTCGTCTGCGAGTGGCAGTAGTATCCGTTCTGGCTGGGCACAAAGAGGTTGTCTGAAACAAGAAGTTCAAAGCCAGACATGTAAGAGGAGGGTCGGGCGCGGTGGCGCACGCCGGTCATCCCGGCACTTGAGGAGGCCGAGGCGAGAGGACTGCTTGAGCTCAGGAGTTCAAGACCAGCCTGGGCAACATGGCAAGACTCCGTCTCTACAGAATTGAGGGAGTGGGAGAGGGAGAGGGTAGAAGGAAAGGTGGGGGGTGGAGAGAGAGCGAGAGACAGAGAGAGAAAGAACGAACACACACGCTTAAGTCAGTTTAAAATGAGACGTTTAAAAGGAAGGGCGGACCTGGTGGCACACACCTGTAGGCCAAGGCCGGAGGATGGCCTGAGCCCAGGATATCAAGGCAGCCTGGGCGACAGAATGAGATTCTTGCTTAAAAAATAAATGAGATCTCACATCAGTTCATAGTGAGATTTTTAGACTGGACTAGCGACATTTTTAGCCTACCATGTTAAAAATCCCTGCTGCAGTAACCTGCATTCACCACACCATCTGGGAGGCCCTGAAGACCTACAGGACGGATGGCTCTGCCTCCTCACAGGGCATTCAGGATCTGACATCGGTCAAGATGAGCCAGACCTAAGCCAGTGTTCCCAGCATGGCCGTGTCACAGAACGTTGTCTCCTTCCGCCAGCTGATAACGTGCTTCACCAGGTCCCCACTGCTGCCTGCTGGCTCCTCAGCCTGTCTGCACCGGCCTCCCACCCAGCCGGCATCCTCACCTGCAGGCTCCTCTGAACCCCGCAAGCCATCCCATCGCCTGTGTCCCCATTAGGTGGACAGGACCACACTAAGGGTAGAAGGGAAAAGATGGGAACGCAGACAGGAGAAGGGGTGCCACAGTCACCACAACTCGAGGAGGGAGAAGACTGAGGCACAGAGTGCAGAGGAGGGAGGGTAGCTCCCAACAGGTACTGGATGTGGCCAGAGAGGAGAGGTCAAACGGCCTCGGGGAAGACAAGGGGCCATGGGGGGGCGGGGGGGCATGGCCAGGCTCCATGAGGCATGCAAGGGGCCTTCAAAGGTAACTGAAGTTTAAACATGGAAGAATAAAGACACAATTTTTAAAAAATAAATTCCAGGTTTTTGGGGGTCCTCCTCCTATGAAGTGAATGTTAGATGATGGTCACGCTTCAGCTCGGGGGCCACCGTTGTGACACAGTTCCTTACACTTCTCATGTGAACACATGGCGACTGAGTATTTCAAACTTTACACCGGAAAGTCTCTGGCAGGAAACAAAGACAGCCTGGGGTCTTTGGCAGAAAACAAGGAGGTCCCCACAAGCTACTCGGAAGGACATAGGACCCAGCTGGATGAGCTCCCATGGGCCAAAGGGACCGTGCCAGCATCTAAACTGGATAGTGCCTATTTTTACATACATCCAGGAACCTGGAGGTGATGGCTGCTTTTAGGAGCGCAGGAGGGCTGTTACCATGACAATGATCTGGGCATAACTTCAGTCAAAGACCACGCAGGCCTCAAGGTCTCCAGCCCCCATAGTCTGACCCACACCCGGCAGGTGGCGTCAAGCATGGTACCTTGGGAAGAAGCATGGGGCTCAGTGTAGTGGCCGTTGTAGTGCAGTGGGGCCGGCGGCATCACATAGGGCTGGGGCTGGAAATGAAAAGGAGGGCACTGGGTTAGAACTCGCTGACTGTGACATACAGGTAATGCCATTGCCTCTGGATTGTCCCTGTGTTTAAAAACTTCCAGGAATTGAATACATTCAATATGGAAAATAAACATGAAGACGCAGTATAGCTCTTTTGATATATGTCACTTTCAATGTTCCCCCCAAAACAGACAGTGCCACGCCCTGTGTAATGACACCAAGGATGTTACAGCACAAGATAATCTGCATCCAGAAAGGTCAGAGTCCAGCCTGGCAACATGGCAAGACCTCGTCTCTACAAAAAATCAAAAAATTAACCAGGCATGGTGGCACGCACCTGTAGTCCCAGCTACTCAGGAGGCTGAGGCAGAAGGATCACCTGAGCCCAGCAGGTCGAGGCTGTGGTGGCCATGAGTGTACCACTGCACTCCAGTCTGGGCCACAGAGTAAGACCCCAACTCAAAAAAAAAAAAAGAGTAAGAGAGCCAGGTGCAGTGGCTCATGCCTGTAATACCAGCACTTTGGGAGGCTGAGGTGGAAGGATCGCTTGATACTAGGAGTTCAAGATCAGCCTGGGCAACACAGCAAGACCGCAGGTCTACAAAAAAATAAGCCCATTGTAGTGGCACATGCCTATAGTACCAGCTACTAGAGAGGCTGAAGTACCACTGGAGCCCAGGAAGTCAAGGCTGAGGTAAGCTGTATTCGTGCCACCATGCTCCAGCCTGGGTGACAGAGAGAGACCCAATTAAAAATATATATATAAAAAGCTAAGAGCAAGAGGGGACAGACCCAAATTTCCTTATATGAACATTTGAATGTAAGAGGCTTATGTATAGTATTTTCAGTCTTCTTAGACAAGTCATGTAGGTTTTAAATATGTACCAGCTGATAGTTACTCTTGGCTAACAGTCAAAGTTCCTACTATCAGATTGGTCTTGGTATTTCAATATGTATAATATAAATACTAGGTCAGACCTGTGGAAAAGACACTGTTTCTTTGGCTAAATGATCAAGCTTCAGCACACTTCCGTGGTTCAAACTCAAAATTATCACTAGCAGCCATATTTTATTAAGGAAAAGCACACCACTAAAAGAAGAAAGCCAGTATTTTCCTTCTTACCAGGGACACCCTTGAGGATGACCTCCGCCTGACCGGGTTCACCGGGATGGCCTGAGTTTGCCTGTGAAATAAGATGTCATTGAGAAGAGTGCTTGCGTGTGAGCACATGTGAGACACAAGAAAACAAAACAACAAATCTAAGGCAAAAAAGACACACGAACTTGTCATGGATCAGAGAAGAGAAGGGAGGGTCCCTGTCAGCCTGTTCCTTCGCACCACCCCAACTCTCAACCCACACCCCGAGGCCCCAGCCTCCCTGGCCACATCAGTGCCTGCATCTCCAGAGGGGTCACAGGAGCATCATTCCCAGCCCAACTGGTGAACCGTGGAGTGGCCAGGAGCAGGGGGCAGACACAAGGCCATGATACCCCATGCTTGTCCAGGGAAGCAGATGCTTCTCTTCTGCGCCAGGTGAGCCCTAATGGCCTCTACTTCCATCCTGAGGTGAGCCTCACCTGCCCACCCAGAAACCAGAAGCAGTAAGGACTCCTTTAATTAAAAGTCTATTAAACACACACTGCAAACATGATAAAGAGATGAATTTATAATTCTGGTGACTCAATAATACAAGGCATGATTCTGGGCACGGTGTTGTGCACCTGTATATAACCTGCTGGACTCAGACGATCTTTCTGCCTCAGCCTTTCAAGTAGCTGGAACTACAGACATGTGCCGCCACGCCCAGCTAATTTTTTTTAAAGTTTATTATAAAGTTTAAAGGTCTCGCCAAGTTGCCCAGGCTGGTCTCAAACCCCTGCACTCAGGCAATCCTCTCACCTCGGATTCCCAAAGTACCAGGATTATAGGCCTGAGCCACTGTGCCCAGCTAAATATATATTTCTAAAAGCACCTAAGAGTGTTAATGAATGCTGAATTTTACCTGGTGATTTTAAACTATTCACACAGCAAGTTCCATCTTAGAATAAATAATTAGCTTTAAAAAAGAAAAAGAAAGTCGGACTCGGTGGCTCAGCCTGTAATCCCGTGCCTTGGGAGGCTGAGGTGAGTGCATTGCCTGAGCCCATGGGTTCAAGACCCACCTGGGCAACTTGGTGAGGCCTCATGTCTACAATAAATCAAAAAATCAGCCGGGCATGGTAGCGCGTGCCTGTAATTCCGGCTGCTCAGAAGGCTGAGGCAGAAGGATCGCCGGAGCCCAGTAGGTCGAGGCTGCAGTGGCCGGAAGCGGCCACTCTACTCCAGTCTGGGTGACAGAGTGAGACTCCAACTCAAAAAAAAAAAGAAAAAGAAAAAGAAAAAAAAAGCCCATCTGTAACTACTGTTTTTAAATAAAGGCAAGATTTTTTTTGTTCTTCTGTGTGGTCAGTTTTATTGCAAGTAAGGTCTAGGAACACATCAGATTCTTGGCGTTGTTGGTGACATGTACTTTTGTTAAAGACCTTTTTCTTAAACGTTTTACTATCTGTTCCTGGCTCATGAGCTTATGTGACACATAACTGATGATGAAAATATTTTGTGACCTTTGGTTATGGTATTCTAAGAACTAACTACTAGAAAACTCATCATCCCAAGGTGAACATTTGATCCATTTAATCAGCCATTTTTATAATATCAAGCCTCATATTTCCTAAATCAACATTTTTCTTAGCACTCTAACAACAGGTGTCTTATATTCAAGTCCTGAATATTAGCTTATTTTTGAGATTTTTGAAACAAGAAAACTAGTGCACATTATGAACCTAACACCAGGTGACTATAGATTTTTCCTTTTTTTTTTTTTTTTTTGAGTCAGAATACGACTGTTGCCTGGGCTGGAGTGCAGTAGCATGCTCACAGCCACCACAGCCTTGACCTGCTGGGTTCAGGTGGTCCTTTCACCTCAGCCTTCCAAGTAGCTGGGACTACAGGCACACGCCACCATGCCTGGCTAATTTTTTTTTTTTTTAATTAATTGTAGAGACAAGTTCTCACCAAGTTGCCCAGGCAGGTCTTCCCCTGAGCTCAGGCAATCCTCTCACCTCCACCTCCCAAAGTGCTGGGATTACAGGTATGAGCCGCTACACCCAGCTTATAGCTGCTTTTACAGGATGACTTTTTAAAAATAATTTCATTATCACTAGAAAGTATTCGGGTTGTGGACAAAAAAAAAAATACATATCTCTTTTTCAAAGGGTGACCTGTTCTTCCGGTATTTATTTTGCTGAAAACAGGTCTGCATGGTGCATCTGGCCTTTTAACTGCATGTTCACACGTCCCGTGGACCTCATGCCCCACAGCTGAAGATATGGCATCCTGCAGCCTTAAGATGTTCTCTGTCTCATTTACTCCCATCGTCAGGGCTAGGTCTGGGCAAACTGGGTCCTGAGTCTTCTGTTCAGTCTCGTAGAGACTCCCTGTCTCAATGGACTAAACTTGAGTTTTCAAAGCACTATAAACTTAGCAGGGTGCAGTGTGGCTCACCCCTGTAATTCCAGCACTTTAGGAGGCCAAAGCAGGAGGACTGCCTGAACCCAGGGATTCAAGACTATCCTGGGCAACTTGGCGAGACCTCATCTCTATAATAAATTGAAAAATTAGCCAGGCATGGTAGTGCATGCCTGTAGTTTCAGCCACTTGGAAGGCTGAGGCAGAAGGATCACCTGAGCCTAGTAGGCTGAAGCTGCAGTAGCCATGAGCATGTCACCGCACTCCAACCTCAGCAACTCCAACTCAAAAAAAAAAAAAAAATGAATTCAGAAATGGAGAGAAAGCATTGCTCGCAGAATTCTTTTTCAACAAACTCCAACGACATGTCCACAGCTGCCCAACCTGGGACAGAAATGAAACTTGAGAAAAACCCTAGATGCAGAGCCTGGGCACATGACAGCATCTTGGCACCCTGTGTGGAGATAACACTGCCCGCTGCAGACACCAGGTCTGTAAACACAGCAAACCATGCGATAACCTTCCGCTTGGCCCCTCACCACCAGCTCCAACATTCTCACCTCCTCTCTCCTACTGGCACTGCCCTGTAAATGCAGTCGACACAGAGGACAGCTGTTCTCAATTCAGCATGAAGAGAAACCAATGAGACTATCAGCTGTGGTTTCCAACCTCTGGGGCAGTCACTATGTTGATGGGTGCTGCTAAAAACATGACAGCTCAAGAACGCTGAGAAGATACCACTAGAATGTGTGCACCAAAGAAGGCAATAAAAAAGGCTGAGCCACACATGGTGGCACACGCCTGTAGTCGCTGGTATTTGGGAGGCTGAGGTGGGAGGACCGCCAGAGAGCAGGAGTGCGAGGCTGTAATGTGCAATAGTCGCCCCTGTGAAGAGCCCCTGCACGCCAGCCTGGGCGACACAGCGAGACCCTGCCAGCCCAAGTAAACTCCATGTTGTTACATATGGAAACCATGCTAAGGACAGTGCATGATTATCTCCTGGAATCTGATACCATGCCCATAAGAGAGGCCCAGTTATTATCCGGATTCCACAGATGAGGACACTGATACTTGGAGAAAGTAGGTCACTCCTGGTCACACGGCATCAAGTAGCAGCTCTGCCAGGTTCCCGAGTGACGGCCTCTCACAGAGATGGGTCTGAACCCTCCCAAGCCTCAACTAACACATAAGCTCCATGAACTCCAAGGACACACCATGGCATCCCAGGTGCCTGGCACACGGGAAGCTCCCAAACGCTGGCTGAACAAATGAATGACACAGTGAGTGAGGACTGAGTTGCTGCTTCCTCCTACACACGGAGGGCTGAGCTCCCTTTCTAAGAGCATCCCCACTTGGCTTTTGAGATTCCTTTCCTGCGTGTTTGTAGCTAATGAAGGGGAGTGAGATGGTGACTAACAACAACAACAGAAAAAACGTGTTGCTGGCTCATGTGTAATCCTAACTACTCGGGAGGCTAGATGGGAGAATCGCTTGAGGCCAGGAGCGCCAGACCAGCCTGGGCAGCACAGTGAGACCCCATCTGAAAGGACATAAGATGGAATCAGATATACCCAATGAGCAGCCATCTTGATACTGCCTAGTTCTGTCACATTCTGTTAACATTACTTAACTTGCCCTTCTAATCAAGGACAGAAGCAGTTTCTCAGAGGTAGCTACTGATAATTGTTTTACAACCCCTTCCCCAGCTTGTTCTGTAGACATGTTAACCTAATCAACCCTTTATGACACAGACCCCATCACCATAGCAACAGACAGTGACTAACCCACTCATCTGCCTGCCGTCCATCACCTGACGTGTGTACCTGCCCTCTGTGATGACACTGAGCAGACAACCACCCAATCACCTTAACGACCTTCATCCATCAAAGTGAAAGTTTAAAAGCATTCAACCTCACGCAGCCACTGGGCATTGCTTTGCTAAATTCTGGTCTGGCCATGCAGCTCTTTGAGCTATAGCCGCCATTATTTTCCTAGCCTTGGTCCCCTCCTCTACCTTGAGGAGGAGAATCTCTCCTTCCTCCCTCCCTCCTTCTAATTTATTTTCTAAATAAACTATATTTTCATAGCCGGGCTCAGTGGCTCAGCCTGTAATCCCACGCCTTTGGGAGGCTGAGGTGAGTGGATTGCCTGAGCCTGTGGGTTCGAGACCCGCCTGGGCAACTTGGCGAGACCTCATCTCTACAATAAATCAAAAATTAGCCGGGCATGGTAGCGCGCGCCTGTAGTTCCAGCTACTTGGAAGGCTGAGGCAGAAGGATCGCCGGAGCCCAGCAGGTCGAGGCTGTGGTGGGTGAGAGTGAGACTCCAACTCAAAAAAATAAAACATAAACTATATTTTCCAATCTAACTTCTATGAAATTCTTTGCATCTTTCACACAGCACCAGATCCACAGACACTCCCCCAGTGGGCTCAACCTAACATTTTGGAGGACCCACTGGGATTCTGACCTAACAACACCCCTACAAAAAAAAGAACTGACACTTCTCAAAGGAAGACATTCAAGTAGCCAACAAATGTATGAAAAAATGCTTAGCCTCACTAATCATCAGAGAAATGCAAATCAAACTACAAGATAACACTTAACACCTGTCAGAATGGCCATCATTAGTAAGTTAAAAACCAACAAGTGTTGACATGGCTACAGGGAACGCTTCAATGCTTCTATAGTGTTGGTAGGAGTGTAAGCTGGTTCAACCTTTATGGAAAGCGGTGTGGATTTCTCAAAGAACTAGAAACTGAACTTCCATACACTCCAGCAATCCCACTTCTGACAATATACCCAGAGGAACATAAATCGCTCTACCAAAAAGACACCTGCACACACATGTTCACTGCTGTACTATTCACGAGAGCAAAAACATGGAAGCAAACCAGATGCCCACCAAAAGTAGACAGGACCAGGCAACCTCCTCGGGTCCCCTCCCACTGTGGGAACTTTTCTGTCCTCTCAATAAATCTTGCTTTCACAACTTAAAAAAGTGGACAGGATAAAGAAAATATGGTCCATGCACATAATGGAATACTGTGCAGACATAAAGAACAAAATCATGTCCTTTGTAGAAATATGGATGCAGCTGGAGACCATCATTCTACATAAACTATCACAAAAACTATCACTCATAAGTGGGCCCCAATCACAGGTCATATGAGCACAAGGATGGGAATAGCAGACACTGGACACGGCTAGAGGGAGGAGGGATAAGGACCACAACCACACCTGGGTACCAGGTCACTACCAGGGGGCGAGAGAGCCCGCTAGAAGCTCAAACCCCACCTGCACGCAATTTACTTACACAGTAAGTCCTCGCATGCACCCAACTCCAAAGTAAAAAAATAATAACGTAAGCCAATCAATAAATAACAATTTTTTAAAAAATGCATCGAGGCTGGATGTGGTGGCTCACGACTATCATCCCAGCACTTTGGGAGGCCAAGGCAGGAGGATCTCTTGAGGCCAGGAGTTCAAGACCAGCCTGGGCCATATAGCGACACCCTTTCAGTACAAGAAATTAGCTGGGTATGGTGGTACATGCCTGTAGTTCCAGCTACCTGGGAGGCTGAGGCAGGAGGATCACATGGGTCCAGGAGGTCATGGCTGCAGCAAGCCAAGATCGAGTCACTGCACTCCAGTCTGGGTGAGAAAGTAAGACCCTGACTCGAAAAAAAAAAAAGTGTTGGATGATGGAATGCTTGCCTCACCGACTTTCCCTCTTGAGCTTGCCCTAGTCAAAGGAAGGAAAAACAGGCTCTTCTTCTCCCTACCCAGGGGAGGTTGGCCTGTGTGCGGCCTGCTGCTAGGCTGCTGGTCAGGTTCCGTGGTGCCTGCCCCACCCCAGGTGTGGCTCCTGGTGCTACGGGCAGGGAGGGGAACAAGCCTGGCAGAGATCATCTGGGGTAACTGGGAAATGGCAAGGGGAGGCCCAGCCTCACCCTGGACCCATGACGTGGCCTTCCAGGGCGATGCTGACCTTCATCTGTGCAAGGACCCCTCTGGAAGGAAGCTGCCTGCCTTCAGCTCTCCAGCCTGTGTCCCCATGCCCAGAGGCCGCATGGTTTGGCCCCAGGGCTGCTCCTTGCCTGGCCTCCAGCCTCTTCCTACCTCACTCCACCCTGGGGGTGACACCGCATGGCCTCCACACTGAGGAGCCTCACACCATGTGGCCTCTACACCACGGGCCTAGAGACTGAAATGGGCAGGGATGCCCCCTCTTCCCATGGTCCCTTCAAGTCCTACTGCATGCCTCAAAGGTGGGACAACCCATCCCTTTCAGGTAGGCTGTTCCTCCAGTTGGTCTCCTGATCATAGGAGTCTCCAGAAGCAAGGGGGACACTGGTCATGACAGTCACCAGCAGCCCTGAGCTGAGAAACACACACCCTCCTCACCGCACTTAGCCTGAGGCAGCCTGAAGCCCAGGGTTCCCCATAGTCTCTGGGGCCCTCTGCCACTCCTGCTGCAGGTGAGAGGACACCCAGAGAAAGGAGAGAAAAGCCCCAACCTAGGACCCTTTGAGACCTGAGACCTTTCCTCCCTGGTCTGTTTCTCATGGAAACTAGAGAGATTCCTTACAGTAGACCAGTTCTGCTTGGGGGGCGGGGGGGTGGGGGGGAGCTTTTGTACCTGATAGATTGACATTATCATCTCATTTAATTCTCGGTCCAACCCTAAAGGAATACCAAATAAGCATCCCATTATCCCCATTTCGTAAATTTTAATAACAGGAATTCTTATCTATCTAATGTGGTTAGGCCTTGGTTGACATCAAAAGATGATTCTCCCTACAGTAGCTGTTGTGGATCAGGACTGCTGAACTGTCCCACTGTATAAATACTAAAATATCACCACCTGGGTGAAGAGGGGAACCACGGAAGGCCAGCCCAAGCCCTACTGGACATCGGGGTGGGGAGGAGGGGACCCTCTGGGAGTCAAGCACTCTTTTCCCTTGTGAGAAGAACCCATCTCCCAGGCCAGTCGGCCCAGCCTGACCCTGACATCCAGAACCCACCAGCTGGCTCTGTGCCTGTCACACCACAGAACGCTGGTCTGACCACGAGAACAAGTCCACCAACACTTCAGAATCATTATGATGGTACACAACTAAACAATCTGTATTGAGAGCCTTAAAAGAAGTACATAAAGATTACAGTTATTATATTACCCATCAGAATTTTAAAAGCTAATATTAAAAGCTTCATTTACTTTACATGGGAAAAAAATTCTTGCAAGGACATATCCTTGTTTCCTTCATTGAGAGGATATAGGTTAGTGAAAAACATAAAAGTTAAAAAAAATACTTGCTTCCCACAGAATGAATCGTAAGTGGTTACACAGGAATCATTCGTGTAAATCGGCTGCCACACTCTACTGCATATACAGAGACTAAAAGCACACTTTAAACACAATTATTCCATTGTAAAAAGAATTGGATGTCCTTCATGTGGATATGCTACAGGCAACTCACAGCATTAATGTGGCTGTATTCATAGTTGTCAATAAACAGCAATATTCCAAAAATTATATTTCACAATCATTTACCGCAAACAACCTGTTGTTACTTTTTCCTCTAAATTTAAAAGTTGTTCCTAAGTAGCAATTTATCCCCCAAACACTTCACTTTTTAAAAAGGGCTCTAGCCATCAACCAATATGAATGCCTATCAGAAAGGGACTGTACTTTAGAGTTTATTAAAAAGAGATTCCCAGTATTTTCCAGAAAAGGAATAACCTGAATTAATGATGACTCCACACCATGAATGCCCTTAAACGTGGTAAAGCCTCAAAAATGCAGGCACCTAGTCTAAGAGACCATGAATTTATGGCTTCCATATTAGGAATCACTTCTGCATGGAATAATGCCACAGGTGACCAGGTGGCCAGGCCAGCCTGGGGAGCCCCAAATGCCACGACTCTCCCAGGCTGAGCGCCTCTGATCTCACCGCCAGGGGGCACACTTCCCACACAGGCGCACCTGCAGAGAAGGCTTTGCATATCACAGAGGAGTGCAGCTAGCCTTGCCATCCCATTCCAGACCAGTGTTGGGGATGGGGGCGGGGAACAGAGAGGAGGGTGCTTTGGGCCTCGGTGTGAATCCCCACCATCTCCTGACCACACCCCGTGACGGAGAGCTACCACCTGAAAGGTCTTCCTCTTCCCTCCTGGTGCTAAGGGACTAAAGGCCCTCCCCCTCCTTAACCTACAACCAGGAATAAATAGGAATTCAGACCAGGACTGCAAAGGTTCTTCCCCGTGCCACCAAGTAGCTATCAATGAAGAGTACAGGAGCTCTTCTCCCTGGGCCACCGTGTCACTGTCACCAAGGAACACAAGAGTTCTCCCTCATGCCACTGTGTCACTGTCACCAAGGAGCATGAGGATTCTTCTCCCTGTGCCATCATTATTGCCACCAAGGATCATGAGGACTCTTCTCCCTGTACCATCGTGTCACTGTCACCAAGGAATGCAAGGGCTATTCTCCCTGTGCAGCCACCACTGTCACCAAGGCATATGAGGGCTCTTCTCCCTGTGCCACCGTGTCCTTGTCACCAAGGAGCACGAGGGCTGTTCTCATGTGCCAGTGTCACCAATGAGCGCATGGGCTCTTCTCCCTGTGCCACCATGTCATCATCACCGAAGAGCACAAAGACTCTTCTCCCTGTGCCACCATCCCTGTCACCGAGAAGCACAAGGGCGCTTCTCCCTGTGCCATCATGTTGCCGTCACTGAAGAGCATGACCATCACTGTCACCAAGGGGCTTGAGGGCTCTTCCCCCTGTGTCACCATGTCAAGGTCACTGAGGATCACAAGGGCTCTTCTCCTATGCCACCCTCACTGCCACCAAGGTGCACAAGGGCTCTTCCCCTGTGCCATCACTGTCCCAAAGCATATGAGGACTCTTCCCCTGTGCCACTGTCACCAAGGAGCATGAGGGCTCTTCCCCTGTGCCACCATGTCCTTGTCACCAAAGTATGCAAGGGCTCTTCCCACTGTGCCAGTGTCACTGTCACTGATGAGCATGAGAGCTCTTCTCCCTGTGCCACTATCATTGTCACCAAGGAGCACAAAGATTCTTCTCCCTGGGTTACCATCCTTGTCACTGAGAAGCACAAGGGTTCTTCTTCCTGTGCCACCATGTCACCGTCACCGAGGAGCATGAGGGCTTCTCCCTGTAACACTGTCACCAAGGAGCATGAGGAATCTTCCTCATGTCACCATGTCACTGTCACTGAGGAGCACAAGGGCTCTTCCCCTTGTGCCTCTGTGTCTGTCACCAAGGAGCACATGGGTTCTTTCCCCTATGTCACTGTCATTGTCACCAAGGAGCATAAAGACTCTTCTCCCTGTGCCACCATCACTGTCACCAAGGAGTTCAAGGGTTCTTCTCCCTGTACCACTATGTCACTGTCACCGAGGAGCACAAGGGTCTTCTTGAGCCACCAGCACTGTCACCATTCACTGCGCCCTTACCCACCTGGCATCTGCCACACGGGACACAAAGGTGAGACCGTGTCCTCACAGCTCACCATAGGACAAGAGGCCAGTGAAATCCACATTAAAATGGCAGCCACGACTCCTCACCCAGCCGAGCAGGCTCCATCCCCACAGCAATGCGTCGGGGTGAGACATTTCCCTTCTCTAAGTCTCCACACCTTCTTCAACAACAGGGCAGTGATAATCCTGACAAACAGGGTTACTGTAAGGACTAGAAGACAGAGGCTCTCAGCATAATGCTTGACATGACAAGGATTTACTGGACCATTGCCATGAACTGTAAAAGAGCTCCGAAAAAACCAGAATTTTCATAGTGGTACTGGGGACTGAGTAAACTGAATGTCTGGTGGTGTCCAGGGTGCTACATTTAAAACTCAATCTTGGGCAGGGCGCCGTAGCTCACACCTGTCATCCCAGCACATTGGGAGACCAAGGCAGAGGTTCGTTTGCAGCTAGGGCAAGACAGGCCTGGGCAAAACAGTGAGTCCCCATCTCCAGAACAAACAAACAAAACCCACTCAATCTTTAAAAACGACAGAGTGCCTGCCAGAGTAGGGAAGGAAGGGCATTCCAGCAAAGGCCCAGCTGGAAACGCATCAGTACTGTAAGGAAGTGGCTCCCAGGAGCCAGAATCAAGGGTCGGCTGGGCGGGGACAGATAAGCAGGGGAGGGAGGACAGCAGGAGCCTGCACTAATCCTGCCAGGAAGGAGTGGAGGAGGGGCCCAATCGGATTTGGTCTGGACCTGTAACTGAAGGGCAGTGCTGCCTCTTTGCTTTTCTGCGCAGAAGACTGACTAGAGACAAAGAAGGCAGGAGGCCAGGTGGGAGCAGCTGCACGGCCAGGGGCGAGAGGACAGAAAGGATGTGGGAGCCAGGCTTGGTGGCTCAGCCTGTAATCCCATGCCTTGGGAGGCTGAGGTGAGTGGATTGCCTGAGCTCGCAGGCTCAAGACCCGCCCAGGCAACTTGGTGAGACCTCATCTCTACAATAAATCAAAAATTAGCCGGGCGTGGTAGCACGTGCCTGTAGTTCCAGCTGCTTGGAAGGCTGAGGCGGAAGGATCGCTGGAGCCCAGCAGGTCGAGGCTGCGGTGGCCGGGAGCGGCCACTGCACTCCAATCTGGGCGACAGAGTGAGACTCCAACTCAAAAAAGAAAGGCTGTGGAGAGGCCAGGCACAATGGCTCATACCTGTAATCCCAGACCTTTGGGAGGCTAAGGTAAGAAGATTACCGGAGCCCATGGGTTGGAGACCAGCTGGGCAACATAGCGAGACCTCATCTCTACAATAAGTCAAAAAAATAGCCAGACGTACTAGTACATGCCTGCAGTTCCAGCTACTTGGAAGGCTAAGGCGGGAGAATCACCTGAACCCAGGATGCTGAGGCTGTGGTGGCAGTGATTGTGCCACCATATTCCAGTCTGGGTGACAGAGTGAGACTCCAACTCAAAAAAAAAAGTTGCCTTTCAAGATGATACAAGAAGGTCAAGATGAAAATATTTAAATCCATTATTTTCTCCAATTTCCACAAGCAGGATATACTCACAGGCTGCACTGGTTTAGTCTATAAAATTTGTGTCGTGCGACGCAGAGTCTCCACACATACTTTGCTGTTTCCATGTCTTCCTGGCAAACAAAACAGGGACAAAGGAATATGAAAGCTTGCATACAGCCCAATCCTTTTAACGCAGAGTTTTCTGAGGACAAGACAACTGGGAGACACAGTATGTCAGTCACTCTCAGCACAGCGATTCTTCCATTTTCTAACACCATGCCTGTTACATGACTGCCACAAGTAGTACTTAAATTATGAAGAAAAAATCTGTTCCAACAGTGTGATTCTGACAGTAAACAGTTACAAAATGACTTTAGGAATTTAAAAATTATAAAAATATTAACTTTTATTCTTGATAAAGACATGTTTAAACAAAACACTTGACTCCGTAACTCAATATTTGCCTTTGTCAAGAAAGCAAAAGCAAGTTACTATTACATGGCTTTTCTGCAGCTCTATCCATCAATCACTGGGATTGAACCATCTGTGTTTTCTTCTCCCCACCAGGACCCTTAAGTTTAACTCAAAGGTCAGCATGATCAGATAGTGCTTATTCAACAAGATTTACTGAGCAACCGCTTTTTGTCAAATGCCATTTGTACAATGCTATGCAACTTTGTAATGTTTTATTAAATTATGAAATCTAATCTCGTTAATGTCCCAACACACAGGCATGCAGAAATGTCAACTTACGAACTTTTAGGGAAAACCTTCCATGCACACCCCGATGCTTACTCACAGTTTGAAACTGGATGGTCTCCTCTTTGCTTGCCAGCTCTAATGCAAAAAAGGACTTGTTGTGGGACATGTTAGCAATGTCATGCCACCTAAGGAATAGCACACAAAAGCAGTGTGAGTGCTCGTGAGGACATCAGGGGATGCGACACGTGATGCTTCCTTAAGCCTGATGCGTTAAGTCCATAGTTGTTCATCATTTTTGAAAGAAAATGGTGGTTTTTAATTAGCTAGCATGCCTCTTCTAGGCGAAGTGACAGCAGTTAGTTGCAAGAAGTAAACATGTGTACAACATGAGGGAAGAGAGTATATAAAAGATGTCAGATGCATTGTGCTCGTTGGCAAGAACCGCTTGATGACCCAAACCCCTAAACTAGCTGGTTGCCACAGCTGCATTTATTCATTCAACAGAACAAAGGGCACTCATTCTTACAATGCCAGAAGTTGCACCAGGTCTCAGGGACACCGAGGTTGGTAAAGTACAGTGCTGCCCTCAAAGGGGCATAGGGGAAGGGGAAGGACACAGAAACACGCAAGTCCCAGTAAGTGCTGCAGATCACAGGGTAAAGTAAGGCACAGAAAACAGGCAGGTACTCCAACAAGCTTCAGGGTGAAAACCAAGCTCTAATGTCAGGAACTCAGGGAGTGACCCATTCACCAGGGCTTAAGATCCCAGTTTACATGCTCTAATGCCATCATATTCAGCTATTTGATCTCATTACATAACTGTAAAATTTTATAAAAAGTAAACATGATTATGGGAGAACAAGTGTGACCCCTTTAATTTTCTCCATATTAGATTTATGTACTTAAAATTTGTTCACAAAAATAAAATTAATTGAATAGTGATTCCATATTTCAGCAGTAAGCCTAAAGATGATTAGCATCATATTAAATCAGGCAGTTTTTACCATTCTATCCAGATGGAGGAAGCAGCAGCTGCCTTAGTTGCCAGGTGACCTCTGGCCCCCATGCAGCGCAGGTCATTATCCTCCCCCTGCTGTGGCCTGGCATGTGGAAAGGCCTCACAAGTGGATGAACAGGAGAGCAATCACCAAAGGGGAGACTCCAGGCCCAGGGCAGCAAGTTGGAGTGAGGCTCTGCTCTCCAAGCTGTGCATACTCTGGTCATGATCACCATCAGCATTCAGGGCCCAAAGGCAGCCAAGTAAAGGGAGTAAAGGGAGAGATGTCAGCTTAGAGCAGTGGCCCTTAAAAGGAAAAACTAGACCAGGTGCAGTGGCTCATGCCTGTAATCCCAGCACTTTGGGAGGCTGAGGTAGCAGGACTGCTTGAGTACAGAAGCTTGAGACCAATCAGGGCAACACAGCAAGACCTCTCATCACTACAAAAATTTTTTTAAAAATTAGGCAGACATGGTGGTGCACACCTATAGCCCCAATACATTGGGAGGCTGAGATGGGAAGATCACTTGAGCCCAGGAGTTTGAGACCAGCCAGGTCAACATAGCAAGACCACATCTCTACAAAAAGTAAAAAAGAAAAAAAAAAAAAACTTCCTGGGCTTAGTGGCACACACCTGTAGTTACAGCTACTCCAGAGGTTGAAAAAATGGCAGGTCAAGGCCACGGTAGCTGTGATAGTGCCATGACAATCCAGCCTGGATGACAAAGTGAGACTCCCAACCTGAAAATAAGTAATCAAAATGTGCTTAGATGTTGGGATTTTAGAAACCTGACCCATCACTAGAGTCACAAGAAAGCTCTAGGCTTCTCGTAAGAAACAGTCCTGGAAACCAGAGCTCAAGTACAAAACAGATCATGGCCTCCACATGGCAAAAAAAAAGTCACACAGATTGAAGCATTTTATAAGAGGTCATCATCATAAGCATGATGTTCTGAACACTTGGTTTTTAACAAAGTGGCTTACTGAAAAGGACACTATATTCCAGTGGTAGCTTATTCTAGAAAGAGAGTGTTTCCACGTTGTAACAAGATCTTGAGACAGACTTGTGAGAAATGTATTATACGTACTAAGAAAGTTATTACCCACAGGAGCCACAGGAAGGGCCAGGAAAGTACCTGAATATTACGGGTGGCCTCCCGTTCTTGTGTTTCACGAAGATGCCTTCAAGACATGCCCCCACAGAGATGTCGCTGCCCTGGCTGTCCTGAAAGGAGAAAGGAGAGACCCGCCCGGGGCAGGTACACAGAGCTGCCACTCATCCAGCTCCCTGAACATCCCCAATACAAAGTGTTCAGGAGACCCACAGAGGAACTATTTGGAAGAGAAGTCTGAGTGACCCGAATGTATTACCCTGTAAATAAGTGACTGTGGTCTTCCGATAATGCTATTTCAAGGCCCTTTCAGAGCATGACTGGCAAGTGGGCATGTGTGTTACTACAAAATGTTGATCACAGGCCGGGCATGGTGGCTCATGTCTGCAATTCCAGCATTTGAGGAAGTGGAGGTGGGAGGATTGCTTGAGGCCAAGAGTTTGAGATGAGCCTGGACAACATAGTGTGACCTTGTTTCTTTTTTTTTGAGTTGGAGTCTCACTCTGTCACCCAGATTGGAGTGCAGTGGCCGCTCCCGGCCACCGCAGCCTCGACCTGCTGGGCTCCAGTGATCCTTCTGCCTCAGCCTTCCAAGTAGCGAGAACTATAGGTGCGCGCAACCATGCCCGGCTAATTTTTTATTTATTGTAGAGATGAGGTCTCGCCAAGTTGCCCAGGCAGGTCCCGAACCCACAGGCTCAGGCGATCCACTCACCTCAGCCTCCCAAAGCACTGGGATTACAGGCTGAGCCACCGAGTCCAGCCTGCGTGACCTTGTTTCTACAATAAATAAAAAAAACTAGCCAGGTGTGGTAGTGCCTGCAGTCTCAGCTACTAGAGAGGCTCAGGTGGAAGGACTGCCTGAGCCCAGGAGGAGGTTGAAGCTGAGGTGAGCCATGATCGTGCCACTGCAATCCAGCCTAGGGGACAGAATGAGACCCCAACTCAAAAAAAAAAAAAAAAAGAAAGACAAAATATTGTTTACAAGGACCTGAGCTTTCAAGCTGCCAGACTGCATATCCATCCTCAGCCTCCACACATCAAGGCATCCGCAGGCTTCCCTACTATGCTTTCGAGCTGCCAATCTCAGTTGTAAGGGCCCCACTAAGCCCTACCCCCACCACCCTGCCAAGTCCCTCACCCCTTGCCAAGGCCCCCCTCACCGAGCCCCACCTTGACACACTCACCTTGGCAGGGTAGCTCTCCTCCCCATAGCCGTCCAGTCTCTCCACCTCCTGCATGTACAGCATTTCAGCCTCCGGAGCTGTGAGCCCTCTGCAACCCAAGACACATGTTAAGGTATTTGTCTACAGAGCTAAAACTGCTCTAAAATAGAGCTACGTGTCACTTTGGCATGAGACGTGATGAAGTTGTAAAATTTCTTAGCATCTGTCATTGGTGACACCAATTCATCATGGTTTCCTGAAATCTAACCGCAACCGTATGCAGCATACTGTGCCCAACACCGAGCAGGTACCATGTACAATCCTGCCTTGGTATTTCAGACGGTGAGGGGGAAGGCAGAGGGCAAAATAACCTCCCACCATTTAACTATACACTGCCTATTTCCAGTTCCAACAGGCATGTATTCATACTACTCCCACGTTGTAGTGCTCACTATTACCTGTATTTCTGATGCAGTAAGGCCACTTTTTGTGTTGCTTCTTCCAATACTTTTTCATCTTGTAACCACCCCTGAAGAAAACACACAGCAGTAATTACACCAGAACTCACCCAAATTTCCTAGGAGGAATCATTGCTCCTGAGGGTCACTTATGCTTGTCACTTTCAGGCAAGATAATTGCTATTATGATCAACATGTGGGAGCATTGCTTACACACATAATCATTATCTGCCTAAGGAATTACATAGCTTCTGCTCAGAAGCCAAAAAATGCACCCTGCCTCTCTGTTCATCCCAGAGAAAGTTTCAGCTAAGTGACTGCATGTTGGTGGCACTAGTCAGCCAGTTCAGAGACTGATGACATGGCACCATCTGTGCATCCTCTGTCTGGAATGCGGACACTTGGAAGAGGAGTACACCTCCAACACAGTGTTATTCCAACACAGTTTCTTGTCGCTTCCATCAGGAATGACATCAAAAGCAGGTGGTGATGTCTTTTCTGTCATCTACTTTTTTCATTGCTAATGAGAAGCCAAAATCTTTTTTTTTTTTTTTTTTGAGTCGGAGTCTCACTCTGTCACCTGGCAAGAGTGCAGTGGCACACTGCCACCACAGCCTTGACCTGCTGGGCTCAGGGGGTCCTCAGCCTCAGCCTTCCAAATAGCTGGAACTATAGGCATGTGCCACCATGCTCAGCTAATATTTTGATTTATTGTAGAGATGAGGTCTCATCATGTTGCCCAGGTTGGTCTCAAACACATGGGCTCAGGCAATCCTCTTGCCTCAGCCTCCCAAAGTGCTGGGATTACAGGCATGAGCCACCACACCCAGCTCCAAATTCACTTCAACACAACTTTGTGAGCTTTCAAGCCTTCAGTGAAAAAAGCACAGCTCCACAGGGTTCCTCAGAAGCTGAAACCAAATCTTTCTCTTTAGACTCACGTCCAAATACAGAAAGAATTTCTCTGGCCACAGCGCGGTTATGACAGACCCTTCAGTTTTAAGAAGACCACAGTGAAAGCACTCCCACTTGAGGTGTTTATAACAGGAAGTTGGCGTTCTTTTGTGCTATTCCTGATGAAGAAAGCTTTCACATGCACTGCATTTGAGGGATTATTCAGGGTATGGGAGCAAACTGTTTCTTGAAAGGCTCAATGTCAAAAGAAGACTTACCACAGGAAGCAAGGCAAATTTCTGGAGAAAGTCCTGGGATTCATATTGATCAAAATCACCAAAGTCAGCTGTACAAAATGACAAATATTCACATTAGTTATATTTAATTTGCATTTAAAAACATGCACAGCAAAATTCAAAATGCAGAATATAGATGGTGTGCTGATAATTCAGAAGTCAAATTTGTCTTACAGCTAAGTATTTTTTAAGTATCTTTTTAAAATATCAACTGGGGAGTCCGGGAGGGGAAAAACATCAGTTGGGTAAATCCATATGTCTTGACTTGGAAAAATTTCTGTGAATTAAGTAAAAAAACAAGTTACAGGTCAGGTGCAGTGGCTCACATCTGTAATCCCAGCACTTTGGGAGGCCGAAGTGAGAGGATTCGAGACCAGCCTGGGCAACTTGGCAAGACCTCGTCTCTACAATAAGTCAAAAAATTATCCTGACATGGTAGCACATGACTATAGTTCCAGCTACTTGGAAGGCTGGGGCGGAAGGATCACCTAAGTCCAGGAGGTCAAGGCTGTGGTAGCCATGAGCATGCCACTGCACTTCAGCCAGAGTGACAGAGTGAGACCATATTACAAACCGCATTTAATAAGGTCTCATTTTTGTAGTTAAAAAACAAGCAAAGCCTACCCTGTAATCATGCAAGCTTGCTTACGTGCAAAAAAAAAAATCCACACTGTTGACAGTAGTGATTACCTCTGGGGAATGGAATTAGATCATTTAACCATGTTACAGCAAGATGTTGTTTTGAAATTTTTAATTGTTAACAAAAAAATGACAGTTCAGTAAAATGCTTATGAAAAGGTGATTCTTGCCAAGTGTGGTAGCTCCCACCTGTAATCCCAGCACTCTGAAAGGCTGAGGTGGGAGGATCACCTGAGCCTAGGAGGTTGAGTCTGCAGTGAGCAGTGATAGTGCCACTGCAACTCCAGCCTGGGTGACAGAGTAAGATGCCAACTTGAATGAGTCAATGAGTGAATGAATCAATGAATGAATGAGTGAATATGAATGAGTGAATAAATAGATAGATAAATGCTTTTAAAATATATACAGTTATGTGTCACTTTAATGATGGAGCTATGCATCATTGGGTGGTTCCATCCTTGTGCACCTCACTTCACAGAGTGCACCTACTCTACTAGATCCATCCTACAACACACCTAGTAGTCTAGCCCACTGCTCCTAGGCTACAAACCTGTACAGCATGCTCCTATACTGAATACCACAGGCAACTGCCACACGATGGTAAGCATTTGTGTATCTAAACATATCTCAACATAGAAAGGCACAGTAAAAGTACAATATTATAATCTCAGGGGACCCAATGTCTATGCAGTCCATCAAACTCCAAAATGTCGTTATGTGGCGTGTGACTGAATGTGTGTGTGTGTGTATACACACATATTTGTATATACGTACACATACTTCTAGCTATTGGACTGTTTGCTCTGTCGATATATAATAATGTGATCAATTTCAGAAGTCTTTTATTTTATTGAAGTAATCCAAATTCATTTTCCCAAAAGGAAGGTCATTTAGATAACATGATAATGTTTCACTCATGAATTAACACCACTACAGAAAGTCAATTACTTTAAAAATCCCTTGCTGTTTTTGCTAAAACATTTTAACCTGATAGAACTATTTCATGATTAATTCTCTTATTTACCTTGCACAGCCAAGCCTGCCAGTTTAATTGCTTGTTCTAAGGTACAAGGAACGTTTCCCTCCAGGATATCTTTCTTCAGTTGTAAATAATACTGATATCTGTTTAAAAAAAAAAAAAGTCAATTTCATAAGGTCAATATCAACATCATCTCCAACGAAGACACACTCCTGGACCAAATGAACTTGACCTTCCATAGACATTTTTTTATGGCCTCAGACTCCTATGAGAGCTGATTCTGCCCTAGCTTGTTCATTGCCGACTTTTTATATTAAAGCTCAGCTGAAAATTTCCTTTTAAATGATATACTAGGAAAAACTGGTCATGTTTGCACACAGATGAACTTCTTTTTGTCACATAATGAGTAACAAGATTCATGTTTCTTCTTTTGCTTTGACTGCCACGAGGCTGAGACATAAAATCGAGGCAAAGCCACCATCATTACTGTCCCCCAATTGCCCTCTCAACTACCTTCTCCACTGTTTAATGACAACCACCTTTTACTGATGAGGAGGTGGGAGCTCAGAGATTAAGCAATATGCTCAATCCCACAGACCTTAGCTGAGCTGGAGTTTGGACTCAGGTCTGAATGACCCCAAAGCTCAGGTTCTTAACTGCTACAAATCTCCAATTATAGATTTTTCTAGTATTTTTAACTGTTTAGCATTTTTCTACCAGAGCCTATAGCACACAGGGGTTGAGAGCAAGGACTTGGGAGCCAGACTATGTGAGTTAAAGCCTCGTTCCAGTACCCACAAGCACTGTGACCTTGGGCAAGGCCTGTAACCTTTATGTGTCTTGGTTTCCTACAAAATGGATGATGCAGAGGTGGAAACCACTATACCCAACTCATTGTTTTGATTTATTGTAGAGACAAGATCTCACTATGTTACTCAGGCTGGTCTCAAACTTCTGGGCTCAAGTGATCCTTCCACCTTGGCCTCCCAAAGTGCTGGACTTACAGGCATGAGCCCCTGCACCCAGGCTTATTCACATTTAAATGGGTCTATTGTCTATTATTTTTAAAATTTTCTTTAGTTCGCTATGTAATCTTGGTTGACTGTTTTCTGCTGCTTTATGGACACATTTTTCTGAGAAGTCTCTACTTTCTGAAGATATGTCATCCAGATGGTTGGTCTCCCCCTTTATTTTTTAAAAATAACTCTGAGTGGTTCTTTTATAACTGAGTGGGTCAGTTGAGATACAACTGACATTGAATAAACTGCTCAAATTTGGCCTGGCACAGTGGCTCATGCCTGTAATCCCAGGACTTTGGGAGGCCGAGGCTAAAGGATTGCTTGAATTCAGAAGTTCAAGATCTGCCTGGGCAACATAGCGAGATCCTGTTTCAAAAAGATGAATTTTTTTAAAAAGCTGGCTGGGATTGGTGGCTCAGCCTGTAATTCCAGCACTTTGGGAGGCTGAGGGCAGTGTATTGCCTGAGCCCACGGGTTCAAGACCAACCTGGGCAACTTGGCGAGACCTCGTCTCTACAATAAAAATAAAAAATGAGCCGGGTGTGGTAGCACGCACCTATAGTTCCGGCTACTGGGAAGGCTGAGGCAGAAAGATCACCGGAGCCCAGCAGGTCGACGCCAGAGTGGCTGTGAGCATGCCACTGCACTCCAGCTTGGGCAACAGAGTGAGAATCCAACCCAAAAAAAAAAAAAACCAAAAGAACAAAACTGCTCAAACTTCAAGTGTACAATTTTGACACATGAATCTATCCATGAAATCATCACCATAAGGAACATACTGATTACCTGCAAAAGGTTCCTGATACCCTCCTCCTCTTTCTCTCCTACCCTCCCCTTCCTAGGAAGTCCCTGGTCTGCTTTCTGATGCTGTGGAGGTGACAGTTAGTACTTCTCCAGAGCCCCTGGACTATGAGGCCACCTGGTAAAAGGCAAGAACAGTCCAAGGGTGGTGAACAGGAGGAGAGAGAGAATCAGGTCCTGGAAGATGCTGAGGTGCTCTTACACAAGTCCAACTGACTGGCCTCTAACCTTCTCTTACAGACAGCCATGATATTTAGGGTTTGTTGTTACATGTAGCTCTACTTAATCCTCACCGGATACAACTTCTCTACCAGGTTCTGCTGTACTCAACCAAGGAGCAATCCTACTGATGGGATTGAACAGGCCCATTCCCTCTCGATCTGGTTAACGCCTTTGTTCAGTCCATATTCTAGACTAATGCCTTGATTGTGGCACAGACATCCTCACTGGTCTCCTGCCTAGAGTCCACCTTCCATGATGGGTGATCTTCATACAGCGTACACTGGATCTTTCCATTCCATTAAAATCCAAAATGTCTTCCTCATTGTACCATGACTTTATGACTGATGCTTATTTTTAAACCTCACCTCTCCTCTAGGTAATACATGAAACTCCCTAAAAACATGTCATTTTCATGATCTCCCCCTGTCTTTTACAAGTTATTCTCTCCAGAAAATTCCTTCTAAAGTCAATTAAACATTTAACTCCTTCACTTTTCCTGTTCAACCTTGCCCTGCCTCTAGGAATCTAGAGCTTTAATTAAAGCATCTATTATCACGGGATTCTGTAACTACGTGTTTATAAAAGCGCCAGTCCCACCAGACAGCGAGCAACTCCCCAGCGTAGGACCAAGCATGATCCCTGGTACATCTGCCACCCATTCCAACCCACGTCGGTCTTCAATCCTATCATATCTTCAGTAAATATCTACATGAGTTAGAATGATCAGCTCAGGATTTTTCCTTCTGGCTTCCTATTCTCTGATAGTTCCATCTCAGACTTGTCCTCCAGTGTGTTCACATCTGTCTCTACCACCTGGTCCCTATCTTTGCTTTTCCATCTTTCTCTAAGGATTAACAGACCACTCACACAGCAGCCCACAAGCATGGGCAGTACCAGGTCCTTCCTATCTGCAGGGCACTGTGTTAATATCGCAAGAAAAGTTAAGCTGGTGAAAACGTGGGTTTAAAATCTGGGAAAATGATAAGATATGTCCGTAAATAATCACGAGAGGCTATGACAAGTGCCATGTTAACACAAGTGCAGTCGATTCTAGGACAGTCTGGAGAAGGCGAAACTCATTCCAGCCCCGGGCCACAGATGCTTTGTGGAACAGGTGCCTTCTAAACCACAGCTCAGAGAATGAACAGGATCCCAGCACATATACATGAGAGAAAGACCGAGAAAGGAAAAGGCATGTGGCATGTTCAGGGCCTCAGAAGTGGTCCAGCTTGGCTCAGATGTAACATTAACAGGGTTAAAAAAGCCAAGGAGGTGGTGGGAGATTTCAGAAAGCTCTGAAGGACAGGCTCAGGAATTGAAACTCGATTCCATTGTCTTTTGTTGTGTTTGTCTCACTTAGTTCTTTCATTCTGCTCCTTAATATCTTCTTTCTCCCCCCAGCTCTGTCCCTGTTTAAAGAGCACTACTGGCTAAAAACTCCTGATCTTCACATCCTCCCTCTCCTTCTCTGCACTCCCTCCTCCACCTTCTCCCTCCCACCAGTCCACAGAATATAGCTAGAGTCAGAGATTTCCTTGCAGAATGAACAGATATTGCGACTAATTTTTTTTTAATCTCTTTTGTCATTTCCTTTTTAGAAAGGATCCGAAACAAAGTCACAAAAACAATAAAGGTGGCATCATCATACTCAGTGATCTATCACAGAAACAAAGAACAGAGTACCACATGTTCTCACTCATAAGCAGACCCTGAACATTTACCATAATACTATAAGGAAGGGATTGGCAATAGTGTGATACTGCTGGGGTTGGGGGAGGGCACACAATATCAATAAGGGTACCTGATCTCAAATCAGGCAAAGTGGGGCCAAAGGGATGCCCAAACTTAACTTGTATGATGATCACTTGTATCCCTAATCCTGAACTGTACCCCACATCTTTTTTTTTTTTTTTTTGAGTTGGAGTCTCACTCTGTCGCCCAGACTGGAGTGCAGTGGCCGCTCCCAGCCACCGCAGCCTCAACCTGCTGGGCTCAGGCGATCCTTCCGCCTCAGCCGTCCGAGTAGCCGGAATTACAGGCATGCGCTACCACGCCCGGCTGATTTTTTTTTTGATATATTGTAGAGATGAGGTCTCGCTGCCCAGGCGGGTCTCGAACCCACGGGCTCGGGTAATCCACTCACTTCAGCCTCCCAAAGGCACGGGATTACAGGCTGAGCCACCGAGCCCAGCTTACATCTTTAAAATAAAATTTAAAAATGAAGGTGACATCAGTAGAAGCAGAGTTCACAGCAGGGTCAAGACATCACTTTTCCCTTTTATGATTCCTTTGTGCCTGGTGAACCCATAACTCATTTGGTATGCAGCAAGACACCCCAACATGCCCATGCCAGACCCTCCTTGTGATTCGGCAGCTGGAGATGTACATGGGAAGGCAAGGCTCACAGCATATGACTTCTCACCTGGTAATCTCCTGCTGCAGCTGTGACACAGACGGCACATAGAACACCACGCCGAAATACACGGTGGGCTCCGACGCGTGTTTATCCAGCTGCTTCTTCAGAGGTTTTTCCAGATCCACCCACCGGCGCTGATTCTGCTTGTTGTAGTACCAGAGGCTGAAGTAAGTGACCTGGAAAGACAGAAGGTCACTGAAGGAGGTGGTGACATTTGGAAGCATGTCAATGACTTCAAGTACACAAATCCATGAAGGGGACCCAGTGACAGCAGTCTCCTGTGGCCTCTCTTCTGAGATAAGAGCATGAGCAAAGGGGGAAACAGGCGAGATCCAACTCTATCTAGATTCTCAGATTCAGGACACAGGCAGAAAGTCAATCCATGTGCACATCATTTCTTGAACTCTGCACACACACAAAATGCATTCATGGTCTAGACATCAAGAATAGAAGCCAGTTGCAGTGGCTCACATCTGTCATTCCAGCACTTTGGGAGGCCAAAGCAGGAAGAATGCCTAAGCCTAGGGGCTCAAGATCAGTCTGGGTAACTTGGCAAGACCTGGTCTCTACAATAAAGTAAACAATTAGCCGGGCATGGTGACATGCGCCTATAGTTCCAGCTACTTGGAAAGCTGAGGCAGAAGAATCACCTGAGCACAGCAGACAGAGGCTGTGGCATCCGTAATCATGCCACTGCACTCCAGCCTAGGTCACAGAATGAGAATCCGGCTCAAAAATAAAGAAAAAGAAAAAAGGAAAAGACATCAGAATGTGCTACTCAATTTTATATGCAGGTATTAACAACAAAAGAAAAAATTACTGAAAATATTATGCTGGCCGGGCTCGGTGGCTCAGCCTGTAATCCCAGCACTTTGGGAGGCCGAGGTGAGTGGACTGCCTGAGCCCACGGGCTCAAGATCCGCCTAGGCAACTCGGCGAGACCTCATCTCTACAATAAATAAAAAATTAGCCGGGTGAGCTAGCACGCGCCTGTAGTTCCAGCTACTTGGAAGGCTGAGGCGGAAGGATTGCCGGAGCCCAGCAGGTCGAGGCTGCGGTGGCCGGGAGTGGTCACTGCACTCCAGTCTGGGCAACAGAGTGAGACTCCAACTCAAAAAAAAGAAAAGAAAAGAAAATATTATGTTTAGTTTTTCAATCACCAAAGCACTAATTTAATCATAATTAATACTTTAAAATAAGCATAACTTGGGTTCTACCCAGTGGAATTCTGACTAAATAGTGTTGAACCAACTTATTATTCCTCTCAATTTTGGCTTCTATAAATAATTTCATGTAAATATGATAAATTAGCCCAGATGCAATTGCAATGCTGCTTTTCCTACAAAATTTCATTAGACACAAATTTAAAGCAACTGTATGGTGGGAATGTAAGCTGGTTTGACCTTTGTGGGATTTCTTAAAGAACTAATGAAGGAACTACAATACAATCCAGCAATCCCGCTTCTGGGAATAGATCCAGAGGAACATAAATCACTCCATCAAAAAGACACTTGCACATGCATGTTCACTGCAGCACTAATCTCAACTGCAAAACGTGGAAGCAACCCAGATGTGTATCGAAAAGTGGGCATAAAGAAAATGCAGCCAGCCTCGGTGGCTCAGCCTGTAATCCCGCACTTTGGGAGGCTGAAGTGAGTGGATTGCCTGAGCCCGAGGGTTCGAGACCCGCCTGGGCAACTTGGCGAGACCTCATCTCTACAATAAATCAAAAACTAGCCAGGCGTGGTAGCATGCGCCTGTAGTTCCAGCTACTTGGAAGGCTGAGGCGAAAGGATCGCTGGAGCACAGCAGGTTGAGGCTGCGGTGGCCAGGAGCGTGCCACTGCACTCCAGTCTGGGCGACAAAGTGAGACTCCAACTCAAAAGAAAAAAAAGAAACTGCGGTACATCTACACAATGGAATATTATGCAGCCATAAAGAAGAACAAAGTCATGACATACACAGCAACTTGGAAGCAGCTGGAGACCAGCATATGAAGTGAACTATCACAGAAACAAAGAACTGAACACCACATGTGCTCTCTCATAAGTGGGCCCTGATCACTGGTCACACGAGCACAAGGGAGGGATCAGCAGATGGTGGACACTGCAGGGGGGGAGGGGAGGAAGGGTAAAGGTCACAACCATACCCCGGGTGCCAGGTCCACCACCAGGGGGCAAGTGGGCTCTCTAGACACCCAAACCTCGCCTGCACGCAATTTACTGATATGTAGCAAATCATCACATGAACTTAACTCTAAAATGATAAAAAATAAAAAATAAATAAAGCAACTATAATGTTGTGGCGATGAACCCGCCCCCACACAGACACACACACACGAGATAAGCTACAACTAACACAGTAAAATAACATAAGTATATTCCTCAGAGGTTTTAAAAATGCCTGATGTATGATCATTTAGATTCCACTTGCTGTGTGATGAAACCGAGAAGGTAAGTCAACAGCAGCCCGAGTCCTGTTCACCTTGGAAGGGCACTGATGCACTTATAAGTTGAATCACAGCCTGAAGCCACTGCCAATACTTACACCTCAAAATCCATTTCCAGATCAAGGCGATGGCAGTTTCAGGCTCTCAAGCAACTCTAGCCGATGGAACTTTGAGTCAAAGTCTCACTCGACACCTACACTGGAGTGCAGTGGCATGCTCATGGCTACCACATCCCTAACCTGCCGGGTTCAGGCAATCCTCTGGCCTCAGCCTTCCAAATAGCTGGAACCATAGGCACGTACTACCACGCCTGACTAATATTTTATCAGAGAGATGAGGTCTGGCTATGTTGCCTAGGCTGATCTCAAACTCCTAGGCTCAGGCAATCCTCTTGCCTCGACCTCCCAAAGTGCTGGAACTACAGAAGCGAGGCACTGCACCCAACAGGAACTTCATTTTTTAAAATGTTCAATTTTAATTGACTTAAGCAGCTGCAAGTATCTGGTGGCTATTGTACTGGGTAGCATAGTTTTAGAGCAACTGTAAAACAGAAATATTACTCAGGCCTATTCTTTGACCTGTAATCTGTATTCAAACAAAACTTTATTTATTTTTGAGTCAGAGTCTCACTCTGTGCCCAGGCTGGAGTGCTGTAGCATGCTCACAGTTACTGCCGCCTCAATCTGCTGGGCTCAGGCGGCGATCCTTCCGCCTCAGCCTCCCAAGTAGCCGGAACTACAGGCGTGCACCACCACACCCAGTTTATTTTTTGATTTATTGTGGAGACGAGGTCTCACCATGCTGCCCAGGCTGGTCTTGAACTTGTGGGCTCAGGCAATCCTCTCACCTCAGCCTCCCAAAGTGCTGGGATTACAGGCATGAACCACTGTGCCCGGCCCAAACAAAATTCTCATTTGCAAGAAAAAAGATTATACAAACCCACTCTGCTGTCGATATTCATTTTATCTTACAATTTTTTACACAGGAAGAATAATACCTCTAAGATGGGATTGCCAGGCATGGTGGCTCACGCCTGTAATTCTAGCACTCTGAGAGGCTGTGGTGGGAAGATTGCCTGAGTCCAGGAGTTCAACACCAGCCTGGGCAACTTGGCAAGACCCTGTCTCTACAATAAACCAAAAAATTAGCTGGGCATGGTGACATGCACCTATAGTTCTTGATACTTGGAAGGCTGAGGCAGAAGAATCACCTGAGCCCAGCAGGTCAAGGCTGTGGTGGCCGTGATCATGCCACTGCACTCCAGCCTGGGACACAGAGTGAGACTCCGACTCAAAAAATAAATTAATCCATTAATTTAATTAAATGAAAAGGTATAATTCTATCATATAAATTCCATGAGAAGGAGAAATCCACCCATTGGCCCTTCATATCCACCCACATCTAGAATTCTGCGGGAATTCAGTAAATCTTGTTGGATGAACATTCTCTTGCCTCTTAGTTCCCACCAGAATCATCACATATGAACGGAAAACTTTGAACATTTATTAGGTACCAGGCTCCATTCCAAGAATAGAGAGATGTGTAAATTGAATCACTGCCACTAATTAGGAAGTATGTGTTGTTAACTGTGTGAAACCCTAAAGCCAGCATTCCTCCAAGTTCTGTCCCTGGACACCCTGAGAGCTGCTTGGGCCCTACAGAGCTTTCAAACTCCTCAGTAATTGTTTGCCCATTAATGTCTGAAAACTGCTGTGCTCTGCCACCTTGTCCCTCCAAAGTTACGCAGGGGAAAGCTACATAAGACGATCCATCTTTGAAAAGCTACATAAATATCAAATTTTTGAAAATTCAATCGTACTTTAAATACCTGAAAATTCAAGTCCTATTGTTATTTTCTGAGGTTATGATTACATGTATACAATGAATTACATATTATCTGTGAAGGCAGAATATGTAACACACATTCACAAAAGATAAGTACTGCCTTCCTTCTGTTAAACTGCAACTTGAGAAAAGATTCGGTTGAAAAGAAAGAGCTTGGTGCTTAAACTCCAAAGTTCTAGGTCTGATTTTCAGCAGTTACTTACTAGCTGTGAAGTGGAAAAGTCAGTCATACCAATTCAGTTTTTTCAAGTGTAAAATGAGGTAACACCTCTCTTATGCCATCATGAGAGCAGGATGAGGAAGAATTACCTGAATGGATTCTGCTACTAGGTACCCACTATGTTTTTTTGTTTTTTGTTTTTTTGAGTTGGAGTCTCACTCTGTCACCCAGACTGGAGTGCAGTGGCTGCTCCTGGCCACCGCAGCCTCAACCTGCTGGGCTCCAGTGATCCTTCTGCCTCAGCCTTCCAAGTAGCTGGAACTACAGGCGTGCGCTACCACGCCCGGCTGATTTTTTGATTTATTGTAGAGATGAGGTCTCATCAAGTTGCCCAGGCAGGTCTCGAACCCACGGGCTCATGCAATCCACTCACCTCAGCCTCCCAAGGTGAGGGATTACAGGCTGAGCCACTGAGCCCGGCACTGTGTTTTTTAAATATCATTTAGTTTCACTTATTCTGATTGTTTGTGACCTTCTCCCCACAAAACAACTTTTCTAATTACCTACATTTATTTGGATTGATTATAATACAACAAATTTCTGTTACTTGCATGTTTGGTTTGTGCTCCATCTTAAAACACAAGTTTCAGACTGAAAGTATCAGTCTGATCTATCATACATACCACTGCTATACATCTAATTCCACAAACATTTACTTTTACCAGGGTAGGTACCCTTTAGGATGTAAAACTATTTTGGTCATAACCATATGTCATCACTTTAACCAAAATTAAACCATCTTCAAGGCTAGGTGTTCATGCCTTGTAATCTCAGCACTTTGGGAGGCTGAGGCAGGAAGATCACTTGAAGTCAGGTTCAAGACCAGCCTGGGCAACAAAGTAAGACTTTGTCTCTACCAAAAAAAAAAAAAAAATTAGCCAGACATGGTGGTGTGCACCTGTAGTGTCAGTTATTCAGAAGGTAGAGGCAGGAGGATCACCTGAGCCCAAGAGGTTGAAGCTGCAGTGAGCCATGATCATACTACTGCACTCCAGTCTAAGCGACAGAGTGAGACTCTGACTCAAAAAAAAAAAAAAAAAATTAAAACACCCTCTGGACATATTACTTTCCCCTTTAAATACAGTTGACTTGGCTGTTTCGAATACAAAAATAGAATTCTAAAACTAAACATTCATTATATAATTTGTGGTTATGCCTTTTGTGAATGGATTGTGAGATAATTACAAGAAAATACTTGGTGGAATAATCTGCTAGGAGTCTTAAAAAGCACATTCTGAGAGACTCTTAAAATGTACTAAGATTATGTTATCAATGCAGCTATTACTGGAGCTGCATATGGGCAGAAACTCAAATAGAAACAGATATGTGCATTTGTGAAATTGTACCATAATTAGTTTTTCACAAATTATATACCTCGGGGAAGAGTAGCAAGAGTTTCCTCTAATTGTATAAACAGCTGAAAAGAATGGTAGATTTAGTAAATTCTTTGCTGAATAGCTATTTTTAATACAGGAGAGTGTAAGATTTTAGACCTTTGAACATTGACTTTGCAGCTTGTTAAAGACAACTTGTTTGCATAACCTTCTCCTGCATAACTACTGTAGTAAAAGTATTTGCTTTGGGACCTGCTCTTGTTCAAGTTCTATCTTAAGAAGCAGTTAAGGCTAGCCAAAGTCAAATTTATATCTTATTAAATGCTTCCAAGGAGGTAATATCGTTCTAAAATTGCTGCTAGAAACATTTATATACATGTGGGTAACTAAAATCTCATAACGTTATAATCCTTGGATTCAATGCTTTCTTAGAATGTCTACACAAATTCAATCAAGTAACAACATCTGATTCCATGAGATTTTATAACCATATTGCTTGTTTCTAAAATGGGTAGGTGGAATTTAAGCAACACAAGATTGTGATTAAATTCTCATCAAGCAAAGATTTTTCTGTATAAGTCCTTTTTTCTGCTTCTTTTGGATAGCAACCTTGAGAATCTGAATAATTAACTTTCCAAAATAATTTAAAATCCATCCAAAAAACAAAAAGGGGCAAGAAAATCAAAGAAGAAGCAAGAACCCTTTCTAACTCCTTGTATAGGTCAATATTACCCCTATATCAGAGTCAGACAAAAGACCACTAGAAAACTATAGACCAATATCACTCATAAACATGGATGCAAAAATCCTAAGAAATAGTAACAAACTGAGTCCAATCACACATTCAAAGGGTTACTATACACCATAACCAAATGGGATTCATCCCAAGACTGCAAGGGTGTTCTGATATTTTTTAAAAAATCAATGTAATATATCATATTATTAGTACAAAAGAAAAAAACAAGATCTCAATTGATACAGAAAAAGCAACTGACAGAATCCAACACCCTTTCATGACAAAAACACCCGAAAACTAGAAACAGAAGAGGATATCAGCATGATAACAGGTATTCAGGAAAAACCCACCACTAACATCACACTTCGTGGCAAAAGACTGAAAGCTTTCTCCCGAGATCAGGTGCAAGACAAGGATGTCCAAGTTTATCACTGCTATTCAACAATGGACTGGAAGTTCTAGCCAGAGCAATTAGGCAAAAAAAATAAATTAAAGGCATTCAAACTGGAAAGATGTAAAATGATCTCTATGTACAAATGACACAATCCTGTAAATCAAAAATCCCCCAAATTCACACAAAAAAAGTCTACTAGAGGTAATTAATTCAGTAAAGTTGAAGAGTTTATTATCAATATGCAAACATCAGTAGTGGTTGCATACATCAACAATGGACACGCCAAAAAAAGGAAATTAAGAAAATAATTCCGCCGGGCTCGGTTGCTCAGCCTGTAATCCCGCGCCTTTGGGAGGCTGAAGTGAGTGGATTGCCTGAGCCCGCGGGTTCGAGACCCGCCTGGGCAGTGAGACATCATCTCTACAATAAATTTAAAAAAAAAAATCAGCCGGGCGTGGTAGTGCATGCCTGTAGTTCCAGCTACTTGGAAGGCTGAGGCGGAAGGATCGCCCGAGCCCAGCAGGTGGAGGCTGCGGTGTCCGTGAGCGGCCACTGCACAAAAGGAAACAATTCCATTTATAATAACATCAAAGAATAAAATATATAGGGAAAATTTAATCAAAAAGGTGAAAAGACAAATACTGAATGCTAAAAAACATTTCTGAAAGAAATTAAGGAAGATATAAAAAATGGAAAGACATCCCACGTATGGATTGGAAGATTTAACATTGTTAAGATGGCAGCACTACCCAAAGGATCCACACATTCATTCAAATGCAATACCTATCACGATCCCAACAGGCTTTTCCACAGAGACAGAGAAGTCAATCCTCACATCCACATGGACTGCAAGGGTCCCCAAATAGCCAAAATGACATTGAAAAAGAGAACAAGCTGGGCTCGGTGGCTCAGCCTGTAAACCCGTGCCTTTGGGAGGCTGAGGTGTGTGGATTGCCTGAGCCCGCGGGTTCGAGACCCGCCTGGGCAACTTGGCGAGACTTCATCTCTACAATAAATCAAAAATTAGCTGGGCGTGGTGGTGCGCGGCTGTAATTCCAGCTACTTGGAAGTCTGAAGCGGAAGGATCGCCAGAGCCTAGCAGGTGGAGGCTGCGGTGGCCGGGAGCGGCCACTGCACTCCAGTCTGGGCGACAGAGTGAGACTCTGACTCAAAAAAAAAAAAAAGAAAAGAAAAAGAAGAACAAAGCTGGAGGACTCACATGTCCTCATTTCAAAACTTCCTACAAAGCTACAGTAATCAAAACAGTGTAGTTCCAGCATTAGGAGATATATATAGACTAACAGAACAAAACTGAGAGTCCAGAAACAAACTCATGCATCTGTAGCCAACTGATTTTTCAAAGAGAGAACCAAGACCATTCAATGAGGGAAAGCACAGTCTCTTCCACAATTGGTGCTGGGAAAACTGGAGACCCACACACGAAAGAATGAAGTTGGATCCCAACCCCATACCATACATAAAAATCAACTCAAAATAGATGAGCAACCTAAAGGTAAGAACTGAACCATGAAACTCTTTAGAAGAAAACACTGGGGTAAGTCTTCATGATCTTGAATTTGGGAATGGATGCTTAAATATGACACTAAAAGCATGATCAACAAAGGAAAAAACAGATATATTTATTCCATCAAAATTAAAAAACCTTTAAGTAAAGGGCCATATGAAGACAGTAAAAAGACAACCTATAGAATAGGAGAAAATATTTGCAAATCACATATCTGATAAAGGTCAAGTATTGGGAATATATTAAAAAATCTTACACAACAACAAAAAGAGATAAACAACCTGATTTTAAAACGGGCAAACAATTTAAACATTTCTTGGCCTGGCATGGTATAATACCAGCCCTTTGGGAGACTGAGGCAGGAAGATCACTTGAGGCCAGGAGTTCAAGATCAGCATAGGCAACATGGCGAGACTCCGCCGCTATAAAAATAAAACACCAAAAACAAAAAAGTAGACATTTCTTGGAAAATGATATATGAATAGTCAACAAGCACATGAAGATACTCAATGTCATTAGTCATTAGGGAAATACAACTCAGAACGATAAGGAGACGGCCCTTCACACCAACTAGGAAGGGTATAATTTAAAAAAAGAGAAAATAAGTATTCATGAGGAGAAACTAGAGCCTTTCTACATGGCTAATAGGAGTGAGAAATGGCTCAGCTGCTGTGGAAAAGTTTGCTGGGTACTCTAAAAGTTAAATATGGACTCACCATATGACCCGGCAATTCCACTCCTAGATACATGCCCAAAAGAATTGAAGCAGGTGCTCAAATACACATACACACGTGTGCATAGCAGGACTATTTGCAACAGCCAAAAGGTGGAGACAACCCAAGTGCCCCTCAACAGAAGATGCATAAACAAGTTTGTGGTACCCACATATGATAGAATACACAGCCACAAAATGCAGTGAAGTACTGATACATGTTAAAGTGTAGATGGAATGCAAAAACATAATGCTAGGCATGGTGGCATGTGCCTGTAGTCTCAGCTACTCGGGAGGCTGAGGCAAGAGGATCAACTGAGCCTGGGAGGTTGAGGCTGCTGTGAGCTGTGATGATGCCACTGAATGCCAGCCTGGGCAACAGAGACCCTGACTTAAAAAAACCAAAAATGTTATGCTAAACAGAAAAAGCAAGACACAAAAGGTCACATCTTGAATAATTTCATTTATATGAAATATACAGAACTGATAAATCCATAGAAAAAGAAAGTGAACTAGTGGCTGCAAGGGGGTAGGAGCAGGAAAGAAGGGACAGTGACAGGTAATAGGAACAATTTCCTCTGAGAGTGATGAAAATGTTCTGGAACTAGATAGTACTGTCAATGTACTCAATGTCACCAAACTGTTTACTTCAAAATGGTTGTTCTATGTTACAGAATTTTACTGCAATCAAAAATTTTTAAAGATCAAAAATATTCATAATTAAAATCAAGTATAGAATTTTTAAAACTTTATTTTTAAGTAATTAAAAAACATCAAATTCAGCTCATTAAGAAAACTCTAAGAAAAAGACGAACTGGAAATAGATGAATCTCACTACGAGTTAATTACATTTTCTATTTCCTAATATCTATATACTTAAGTCAAGACTTGGTACAATCTGACAATTATCTGGCAACCTCATATGAACATAAATTGAAGAAGAGAATAGTGAAAAATATGTTTGAGAAATCAAAAATACATGCTAAAGTCAAAGTTATGAAATATATGCCCTCAACAAAGAAGAAATTTCTCTTATTTTTTTTTTTTAATTTTATTTGAGATCTCATTCTGCTACCCAGGCTGGAGTGCAGTGGTGCTATCATGGTCACCGTAGCCTTGATCTCCTTTTCTTTTTTTTCTGAGTTGAAGACACTCTGTAGCCTAGGCTGGAATGCAATAGCATGTTCACAGCCTCCGCAGCCTCGACCTGCCGGGCTCAGGTAATCCTTCCGCCTCAGCCTTCCAAGTAGCTGGAATTCAGGCGTGGGCTACCACACGTGGCTAATTTTTTTTGCAGAGACAATGTCTCACCGAGTTGCCCAGGTTGGTCTTGAACCTGTGGGTTCAGACAATCCTCTCGCCTCGGTCTCCCAGAGTCCTGGGATTAAAGACATGAGCCACTGAGCCTGGTCTTGATCTCCTTTTCAAAGGCAATCCTCCCGCCTCAGTCTCCCAAATTGCTGGAACTACAGGCCTGCACCACCATACCCGGCTAATTTTTTTATTTTTTGTAGAGACAAGGTCTTGCTATGTTGCCAAGGCTGGTCTTGAACTCCTGGGCTCAAGCAATCCTCCTACCTCAGTCTCTCAAAGTGCTGGGGTGACAGGCATGAGCCACCATGTCCGGCCTCTCCTATCTTTTCTATGGAAATTTTTTCCTCATTTTATACATACTTTTAATGAGTTTAGTGACTTAGCTATCCAATCCAAAGTAGATGTTTAAAATGACAAAATAAAAGGGCTTGTTAATAACAAGTTTAATAACTAACTGTACTATTTAGTTGACAGCAGAAGAAAGTGACAGGCAATATTCTTTTAGCAGGGGAGAACAGATAATATAAAAAAAACTCTTTTAAAAAAATTACAAAGAATGACAAATGTACTATAGTCTGGAGTTATTTACTGAAGGAAAAATAACTCTAAACATTGACTAGTAATGTATTTAACAACACTCACTGCTCCTAATAAGTACAGTCAGTGTCCTTCATTTAAGGCAGGTAGAAAAGTTTATCAATTCTTCCCAAAACTGAGCGCTCAAAATGATTGTTTGGACAAAGGAGTGGAGTAGACCTAGCCTTTGTTTATTAAGCACAGTTAGTTATTAAGCATGCTCATTTCCAAGAGAAAACTGGAGAATAACTTCTTATATAGACGGCTATACAGTACTCTAGCCAATTTAATTGCAGTTTCATTACTTTACTTGTAAGTTCAAGCATATTTCCCAAAACCAAATGGGAAAGATATTTCCATTTTTGCCATTTTGGTACTTGCTGTTATTTGTTTTTTGAAAGGTGTGACAAGTAGTATAAGAGCTGACTACAGTCACGCACTGTATAACAACATTTCAATCAACAACAGACCTCATATACAACAGTGATCCCATGGGATTGTAAGGAGCTGAACAGTCCCTATCACCTAGTGACACTGTAATCATTCTAAGTTATAGCACAATTCCCCATGTGTGGTGACGCCGCCATAAACAAACCCACAGCTCTGCCAGTCATGTTAAAAAAAAAAAAAAGAAAAGAAAAAACAGCACACGACCGGGTTCAGTGGCTCAGCCTGTAATCCCAGCACTTTGGGAGGCTGAGGCAAGTGAATTGCCTGAACCCATGGGTTCAAGACCAGCCTAGGCAACTTGGCAAGACCTCATCTCTACAATAAATCAAAAATTAGCTGAGTGTGGTAGCACACACCTGTAGTTCCAGCTACTTGGAAGGCTGAGGCGGAAGGATCACCAGAACCCAGCAGGTTGATGCTGGAGTGGCCGTGAATGTGCTACTGCACTTCAGCCTGGGCGACAGAGTGAGATTCCAACCCCCCCTCAAAAAACAGCACTTAAAATGATAGCCAGTTCATAATACCGGATAGTGATAACAAACGTCTATGTTATGCTGGTTTATGTATTTACTATTCTATCATTAGAATACATTCCTTCTACTGATTGGAAAAAAAAAAAGATAATCCCACCACTAGGCATCTGCCCAAGGGAGAAGAGGTCATTATATAAAAAAGACACCAGCATCTGCATGTTTATCACAGCACAATTCACAATTGCAAAGATGTGGAATCAACCTAAATGCTCATCAGCCGATCACTGGATAATGAAAATGTGGTATATATGTATAGATATACCATGGAATACTATTCAACCATCAAAAAGAATGAAATCATGTCTTGCAGCAACGTGGATGGAACTGGAGATCACCATCCTGAGTGAACTAACACAGAAACAGAAAATAAACACTGCCTGTTCTCACTGGTAAATGGGAGCTAAACGAAGGATATGCAAAGACAGAGAATGGTATCATGGACACTGAAGAGTCAGAGGGGGAGGGACACAAAAATCACTATCAGGTACAGTGTGTACCAGTGGGGGTGATAGGTGCACTTAGAGCCCAGACTTCTTCACCACTGTACAATGCAACCATGTAACCAAAACCCATTTGTACCCACTAAAACTACTGAAATAAAGAAAAAGCAAAGTTAACTGTAAAGCAGCCTCAGGCAGGTCCTTTAGGAGTGTTCCAGAAGAAGGCACGTTATCAGAGGAGATGCCAGCTACATGCATGTTGTCACTCATGAAGACCTTCCAGGGGAACAAGACATGGTGGTGGAAGACAGTGATATTAATGATCCTGTCCCTGTGCAGGCCCGGGCTATTATATGTGTTTGTGTCTGTGTCTTAGCGTAACAGAAGTTGCACTCCAGTCTGAGCGACAGAGTGAGACTCCAACTCAAAAAAAAAAAAAAGTAAAAAATGAGGTCAGGCTCGGTGGCTCAGTCTGTAATCCCAGCACTTTGGAAAGCCAAGCCGAGTAGATTGCCTGAGCCCACGGGTTCAAGACCAGCCCAGGGAACTTGGTGAAACTTTGTCTCTACAATAAATCAAAAATTAGCCAGGTGTGGTAGCATGCACCTGTAGTTCTGGCTACTTGGAAGGCTGAGGAGGAAGGACTACCGGAGCCCATCAGGTCGACGCTGAGGTGGGCATGAGCATGCCACTGCACTCCAGTCTGAGTAACAGAGTTAGACTCCAACTCAAAAAAAAAAAAGAAAGTAAAAAAAAATTAAATAGAAAAAAGCTTATAGATTGAGGATAATTTTTGTACAGCCGTACAATGTATTTGTATTTTAAGCTGTCATTACAAAAGAGTCAAAAAAGTTTTTTAAAAAATGAAAAGGTTATAAAGTGGCCAAGCAGGGTGGCTCATGCCTGTAATCCCAGCACTTTGGGAGACTGAGGCGAGAGGATTATCTGAGCCCAGGAGTTTGAGACTAGCCTGGGCAATATGGCAAGACCTCATCTCTACGATAAATCAAACAATGAGTAAGGGGATGGGAGGGCAGGAAAAGAAAAATTAGCCGGGTGTGGTGGTGTGCGCCTCTAGTCCCAGCTACTTGGAAGGCTGAGGTGGAAGGATCGACTGAGTCCAGCAGGTCAAGACTGTGTTGGCTGTGAGCATGCCACTATACTCCAGTCTGGGTGACCGAGTGAGACTCTGACTCAAAATCATAATAATAATAAAAATAAAATAAAAGGTTATAAAGTAAAAAAGTTATAGTAAGTGAACATGAATTTATTATTGAGGAGATTAAACGTTTGTAATGTGTTTAAATAACCTGGGTGTCCAGTGACATCCTGGGCCTTCTCGGTCACTCACCACCCACAGACTCACCTAGAACAACTCCTGTCCTGCACGCTCCACTCACTGTGAGGGCCCTACACATGTAGACTACTTTTAAAATCTTTTATACTCTATTTTTTACTGTACGTTTTCTGTTATGATAGGTTTAGATACACAAATGTTTGGCACTGTGTTCAACAGCCTACAGTACTCAGTACAGTCGCAAGCTAAACAGGCTTACAGTCCAGGTGTGCAGTGAGCTGGACCATCTAGGTGTGAGTAAGCACACTCTCGATGCCCGCACAAGTGCCTAATGATGAATTTCTCAGAAAACCGCCCTGTTGTTACGTGACATGTGACTGTGTAAGCAGTCACCAGAATGGTGTAGAAAAGAGGACAGTGGATGTGTGGTCAGAAGGTTTAGGCTTTGCTTTAACTGTCCTGCTGCGTGAGCTACCATCAACACAGAAGTTGAACAGAACCTGGCGTATTACGGACACAACATGGTTGCCTTACTTTAAATGAACTGACACCGATTCTGAAAACAAAGTGATTTGAAAATAAAGCTTATTGTTCAGAGGAAAAGACAGATTACAAACTTAAACATGGGGAACAGGTGTAATGCCCTCAATCCCAGTCTGCTAAGGAGACATCGGCTATTATAAGCAGGTCAAATCCCGTCAAAATACAAACCCTTGCCTAATCCCCAAGTCATTTCTCGTTTAATTCTGTTAAGAGTCTTTTGGGTTGGACTATTTTGAAAGTAGAGCCGAAGGACATACAACTTAACTGAAGAGATTTTCAAGCCACTGATGCACTGGGTTTGATAAAAAGTTAATCCCACATCAAATTGCGAAGATAATTTCATCCTGATGCCTTTCTTAGACCAGGCAGAAGTCAGAAGACTTTTCTTCAGGAAAGAGATGAGCTCGCCTGAGATAAGTCCATCCGGGAAGAGATCACCTAACAAGGGTGATGAACAAGTATTAACCTAATTCAGGCGTGGAGCTTAGCTGTACAGGGCAGCAGTCATAAATAATGGAGTATGGATGTCTTCCCTTGGATGGACAGTAGTAGTTATATTGCTTCAAGCAGGCAGTACTTTTCCCTTTTCTGTTTAATTTTAATCCATTTATTTCTATCCTTAATCAAATACGCTATTTATTTTATAGCCAAGGTTCTAATACATCATATCATTACATTCTATCACATCTAAATGGAGACTCAAGAAAATAATCAAAAATACATCTTGGTCTTCCAAATTATTCTAAAATTATATTAAATTGAAGTCTAAGAAACTAAACTCCCCACATGGCCAGATTTTGTTGTTGTTGCAGCACTTAACTTTATGGGAGAGTTAATGATAAATAAATTTCAGGGACTGAAAGAAGGTTCATCAGGCCATGCACAGTGGCTCACACCTGTAATCCTGGCATTTTGGGAGGCTGAGGCAAGAAGATCACTTGAGTCTATGAGTAGAGACCAGCATGGGCAATATAGCAAGACTTCGTCTCTACAAAAATCAAAAAATTAGCTGGGTGTGGTAGCACATGCCTGTAGTCCCAGCTACTAGGGAGGCTGAGGCAGAATGATCGCGTGAACCCAGGAGGTCGAGGCTTCAGTGAGCCATGATCATGCCACTGCACTCAGCCTGGGTGACAGAGTGAGACCCTGACTCAAAAAGAAAGCCCACTATATATATAGTGAGCTGGGCTCACTATCTACACAGACGGATGCTCACATTTCACATCTTCCCAATTTACTCTTCTGGACAATCATGCAATGAGCACGATGACTCTGAAACACACTAAGATCATTTGTTTTGGCCGGGTACAGTGACTCACGGCTGTAATCCCAACACTTTGGGAGGCGGAGGTGAGAGGACTGCCTGAGCCCACAGGTTCGAGACCAAGCCTGGGCAATTCAGTGATACCTTGTCTCTACAATAAACCAAAAACTTAGCTGGGTATGGTGGCACATGTCTGCAGTTCCAGCTATTTGGAAGGCCAAGGCAAAAGAATTGCCTAAACCCAGCAGGTTGAGGTTGTGGTGGTCATGAGAGTGCCACTGCACTCCAGCCTGGGCAACAGAGGGAGACTCCAACTCAAAAAAAGCAAACAAACAAAAACAAAACAAAACAAAAAAACGAGTAAAACAATATCATTCTTAAAGAGTAAATTAGGATTAAATAGGAAATTAAAGTATAGTCACTTGTCTCTTGATGGGAAGGTATTCTGATAAATGCATCATTAGGTGATCTCATTGTAGGAATATCACAGTGAACTTACACAAACCTAGATGACATAGCCCACACTTAGCCATGTGGTCTCGCCCACTGCTCCTAGGCTATGAGACTCACAGCGTGTTCTGTACTGAATATGGTAGGCAATGGTAACATGATGGGAAGTATGTGTATCTAAATCTAGGTCAAAGTAGAAAAGGCACAGTAAAAATACAGTAGTACGATCTCATGAGACCACGGTCCTCTAAGCAGTCTATGCATGCCTGCATACATTTCATGACCAAGAACAACAGTGGTCATTGAAATGTTACCGCATAGAGTCTCACCACAGGCAAAGCCTGATGTGTTACATGTGCTGCCATAGGCCATTTTGTTTAGGACCCACATGGCTGAGGGTGAACCAGAGCCTTACATGCAGAGTGGCAGCAACATCACAGTGATAGCTCTTCAGGACAGACAAACGCTTGGACAGACTCGCAGGGTCTACCGCATTTTCTTTCTTGGGTGTAGAGTCTGACTCTGGAAGCCACCAGAGTCATCCAAGAGCAGTGCGAGCAGATATTGCTTGGAAAATCTCTCAGCCGGGGTCTCTCCCAGGGAACATTTCATCAGCCTGAACCTTCAGGCTCTGCCAGAAACAAGCTCCCAGAGGCTTCCCACGCTGCTCTGCCCTGAACACCTTGGGAGCCCCAGGTGTATACTGGGTTCATGATGACACGTCCCTTCTCATGTATATCTTTCTTTGCCTGATGTGACTTCAAAAACATATTTAAGCAAAGTAATAAATTGCAAATAAAATAATGTTACATGATCACAAATATCTCAGGAGTGCTTATAGTGATCTCCATCAGGCCACACTGCACTGGGTTGTCATCGAGGGCATGAGCCCTGCAGTAGGCCACCTGTTACTTGCTCATATTAGCATAGTCTTCAAGTTCCTTAATCCATATAAAATTTCATATTACATTATACTTAGCAGAGGAAATTGTACACTTAGATACTTCCTTCATGATCAGGGCTTTGTTTTTGGTAACTTCTTTTCCTTTACTCCCTTTTAAAATAGAGGATAGTTGTGGTGGCTCATGCCTGTAATCCCAGCAATTTGGGAGGCTGAGGCAGAACTGATTGAGGCCAGGAGTTAGAGACCAGCCTGGGCAACATACCAAGACCTTGTCTCTAATATAAATTTTAAAAATAGACTGAACATAGTGACACACACCTATAGCCCCAGCTATTCAGGAGTCTAAAATGGAAGGATCACCTGAGCCCAAGAAGCTGAGGCTGCAGTGAGGCGTGATTGTGCCACTGCACTCCATCCTGAGTGACAGAGTGAGACCCCAACTCATAAGTACATAAATAAAGTCAACATAGCCGGGCTCGGTGGCACAGCCCGTAATCCCGCACTTTGGGAGGCTGAGGTGAGTGGACTGCCTGAGCCCGCAGGTTCGAGACCCACCTGGGCAACTTGGCGAGACCTCATCTCTACAATAAATCAAAAAATCAGCCAGGCATGGTAACACATGCCTGTAATTCCGGCTACTCAGAAGGCTGAGGTGGAAGGATCGCCGGAGCCCAGCAGGTCGAGGCTGCGGTGGCCGGGAGCGGCCATTGCACTCCAGTCTGGGCGACAGAGTGAGACTCCAACTAAAAAAAAAAAAAAAAAAAAAAAAAAAGAAAAAATAGAAAATGAAGGGAGACAGGGGACACATAACATCAATAAGGGTGCCTGATCCTAATCCAGGCAACGTAAGGTCCAATGGGAGACCCAAACTTCACTTGTACATAAACTATTTATGTACCCAATCCTGACTTGTATACACAGCTTTAAAAAAAAAGAAAAAAGAAGAAGTGATTGCTTCATGGCAACAATGTACTCATTTGAGAAAGTCATTATATTTATGTATTGGGTTGTCCTATAAATACTTTTGTCAAGATGTATTAACAAGAAATATGTTATGGTTCATGGTTCATGTAGTATATGAAAAGAATAATTGTATAACTAATCAGTAAAGACAAAGAAAATGTTCCTCTTGGGTTTGTACAATTAAAAAAAGGAATTAAAATTATTCAGGCTCAGTCGGGCTCGGTGGCTCAGCCTGTAATCCCGCACCTTTGGGAGGCTGAGGTGAGTGGATTACCTGAGCCTGCGGGTTCGAGACCCGCCTGGGCAACGAGACCTCATCTCTACAATAAATCAAAAAATCAGCCGGGCGTGGTAGCGCATGCCTGTAGTTCCGGCTACTTGGAAGGCTGAGGCGGAAGGATCGCCGGAGCCCAGCAGATTGAAGCTGTGGTGGCCGGGAACGACCACTGCACTCTAGTCTAGTCTCAAAAAAAAAAAATTATTCAGGCTCAAAAATACAAATATAACACAACTCTACTAGCAGAAACATAAAAATTTAAAGACAAAAAAGAAGATGAGCTCTGCCTCTCAGCAAGAGATTACCTGTGTATTTTCTTAGCCTGCTCCATTAAAACTTATTTAAAATACTACAACTACCGTCCTATTTATAAAGCTGTACATCTTTTAGCAACCTCACTTGGGTCCTCTGCTATAGAAAGTGGCACAAGCCCTTGGTAGAAAAGTTACTTCTGTTACATGCCAACAATTCTCATACAGGATTTATAACACGCACGGTGTCTTCCTGTGAAATTGGCATCTGAGGCTAAAATTTAAATCACCTCTGGATATCCTGTCAGTTCATTAAAAGATAAAGGAAATCTAAGTGACATTTGTTTATGATAAATTGCTTAGAAAACCAAACAGGAAAATATCTGCTAAACCAGCGTGTCGTAAGAGAATGTCCTCGTTAATAGAAAAGGAAACGTCCCGCTCGGGTAGGGTGTGTATTGACAGGAAGAGTGACACAGAGCGACCAACGAATGGCCCAGAAACGTGGTTAATATACACAGGAAGTGCAAGTCCTGCATTAAGTCACCAAAGACCTGCTACATGCCCACTCCCCAGATGGTCACGAAGGTCCAGCCTGGTACAGAAGACACATGCCCACTGTCAGCAGCATAGTGAAGGATCCCAACCACAAACTCCCCTCTCCTTGAGATGGACTTTCTTCCATAATGGTAACTTGTCCCACTGAGAACATAAATGCCCTAAATGACCCTTCCTGAGACCTAAAGATGAAGGCCACAGAAAAAAGGGGTATTTGAGGTAGAAGACTATATTCAGAGCCAAATTACTTTCTTAAAAATATGAAGGTCTTGGGCAACCCCTTCAGGTCCCCTGCCACTGTGGAAGTTTTTCCATCCTCTTAATAAATCTTGCTTTCTAAAAAAAAAAAAAAATTACACACACACACACACACACACACACACACACACACACACACACACACGTATGAAGGTCTTGCCAGGCATAGTGACTGATGCCTGTAATCCCAGCACTTTGGGAAGTTGAGGAGAGAGGATTGTCTGAGCCCAGGAGTTCAAAACCAGCCTGGACAATATAGTGAGACCTCATCTCTACAAAAAAAATCAAAAAATTAGCCGGGCATGGTGTCACACACCTGTAGTCCCAGCTACTTGGGAGACTGAGGCACAAGGATCGCCTGAGCCCAGCAGGTCGAAGCTGCAGAGAGCTGTGATCATGACACTACACTCCAGCCTTGGTGACAGACAGAGTGATACCCAACTAAAAAAAAAAATGAAGGTCTTGAATTGTTCAACAGTGGTCCATTCTCTGAGCATCTGCACTCTGGAGAGAGACCAGGGAAGACAGACACTGTCCTGTGGAGAGAAGGGGAAAGACCACCTCTTCCAGGAAGCCTCTGGGCCTGCAAGCTGGGCCTCCAGATAGGCTGGGGGAGGACGTGGCAATGAACCATCTGAAAGTGAGCGCAAAATTCCATGTTTTCATCAGATTCTCAAAGGGGTCCATGACCCCCATAAAATTAAAGGTCCAAGCTCAAGCAGAAGTTTAACAGACAAAAACCTCCGATTCTGGCTCTCTTGCTTGTCAGCTGAGTGTTCCTGAGTCAGTCACCCCAACTTTTCATAACTGAAACTTCCTTGCTTTAAAATGGAAAACATACTGCCAAGCTTACTGTGCAGATGAAATTAGATAAGGCAAGTTACACTTCCAGCACAATAATGCTCATTCAGTCGGACGGAGGCCAGCAGGAAGCTGGCAAACCTTCATTATTCTAAGGACCAGAGCCTAAAGCCTCACCCCAAGGCCAGTGACTGAACCTGAAGCGCCAAACATCCACCAAGCAACTCCACTCCGAATCTCCTCGAATGAGCAAACTCATGTCTCATTCCACATGGTACGAGCGAGGACACCTCTGTACCTCTGCTGCCTGTTGTCACGTGAAAGATCTAATATAGAAGAACATCTTAGACTATCAGCCTTTGAGGTTATTACATATGAAGCCTAGGATGAGCAATATTCTCTTCTTTAAATAAACAGGTTTTCAAACTCTGTAATAACTTGTGTGATTATGTATTACATATTTTTAAATGTTAAAATGTGCATCATTATGTTTGTATGTATAATTCCTATACTTATTTACAGGATTTTTTTTTTTTTTAGACAGGATCTCACTGTCACCCACTGGAGTGCAATGGAATAGACATGGTTCATTGCAGCCTCGACCTCCAGGGCCCAAGTGAACCTCCTGCATCAGCCTCCTAAGTAGCTGGGACTACAGGTACATTCCACCATACCTGGCTAATTTTTTTGTAAAGAGGAGGTCTCCTATGTTGCCCTGGCTGGTCTTGAACTCCTGGACTCAAGTGATCCTCCCAAAGCGTTGGGATTACAGGTGTGAGTCATCATACCTGGCCTTATATGACTAATTCTTCATTATCCAAACCAAGTTAAGAAAAGTAACAGAAAGTAATCTAAACATCAGGAAAAATCCCTGACCATTTTGACTGGTTTTACACTTTGGAAAGCACCTTAATCTAGGTGAGAGGTCAATCTAAACCATATTTGCTTCAGATGGTCCAATAGCTCTAACTGAAAGTACTGACGGGTTCTAGACTGCACCTCAAACTTATCTACTTTATAACATGCCTACCTGAACAAATAACTACACAGCCCAAAAGATAAGAACCTGCAGGTGTTATACTTTTACCCCACATGGACTTCGGCTATTTTTAGAGTCCAAAAGAATACAGCCAGTACAGAGGGAAATGAGCGTGAAATTCCTGCGGTACTCAGATCACAGTCAAGATAAGGCCATGGATATCTGGAATACCTAAGATGCTAATTTAAACTAAAACACCCAGCGAGCCAAGAGCACTTTCTAAAGCTGTGCTGAAGAGTCATGGCTTGCACTATCTGCTGGATTCCTCTATGCCACCAAACCCCTCAGCCAACAAGTGGCCCAGTCAGCCACAGAGAGCTTTTAGAAGGGCTGTTCAAAGTTCAGCGAGAATGCTGACACTCCCTGGACACCACCTCGGGAAGTCACTGGATCACTTTCCAAGTGTTTCTGAAAAAGCCCCCAAGTGAAAAAGAAATGACTATCTAAAGAAAACAGTGCTCTGACGCCAGTGTGGCAAAGCTCTAGAAATGTTCAACTCTCTCCAGGAAATAAAATCATAAGAACTGTTGTCCATGCTAATCAAGCTAAATTTAAAACAAGACTCTTTTAAGCTTTCTTTTTATTATTTACTTATTTATTTACTGAGGTGGGTCTCACTCTGTCATCCCAGCTGGAGTACAGTAGCATGATCACGGCTCACTGCAGCCTCAAACCCCTAGGCTCAAATCATCCTTCCACCTCAGCCTCCTGAGTAGCTGGGACTACAGGTGCGTGCCACCACACCTGGCTAATTTTTTTTATTTTTTGTAGAGATGAGGTCTCACTATATTGCCCAGGCTGGTCTCAAACTTCTGGACTCAAGTAATCTTTCTACCTTGACCCCCCAAAGTGCTGGGACACAGGTTGAGCCACAGTGCCCAACTGAAAACAAGAATCTCAATTTTTACTAAGAAGACATGTATTCAGCCACTATGTCCAATACGGTGCAAGGTCATATTCTAGACAAAGACAGTACATCAGTGAACAAGAGCCTGCTCCGGTGGGGATTCCATTTCATAGAACAAAACTTGACACGTGCACCATACACTACAAATGCAACTTAAGAAACACTCCATGAAGATCTATGTGAAACCACAACAGGGTCACCAAAGAGCCAAGGCCTATAATTAAGAAATGAGAGGCCATAGTAAAAACTCATAAATCTTGCTAGACTTTCCATCTTCAACAAAGTACTTTGGTGGTAATTTTAGAAGTGGCTCAGTGTTTAACTCAACTTCAAAACTGTAGTTATGAATGTAGGCCCTATAAAGGAACAATGAGAATCCCAACACATGCATGCACATACATGCACACACCAAAAACAGCTGAAAGAAAACTGCCCTCTAGGATTTAAGTTATAAAACTAACAAAGGCCAGGTGTGGTGGTTCATGCCTGTAATCCCAGCACTTTGGGAGGCTGAGGCAAGAGGATCACTCAAGGCCAGGAGTTTGAGACCAGCTTAAGCAAAATAGTGAGACCTCATCTATACAAAAAATAGGAAAAAAAAAAGCCAAGCACAATGTATCATAGCAAAGACATGAAAAATGAACCTGAAAAAACTTTCATGGTTTTAGAACTTTTCTATGTCTTAAGGATTTAAAAATCTTTAAAAACACCACTCAAATGTAAATTTAAACTGAGTAAAGATTTTAAGATGGAGGAAAGTAGAGTATACAAGAAATAACAGCTTGCAATGAATCCAATTAAAATCCATATGGCATGATAAAAAATGATTATAACATGTAATATGAGAGGGACCCCCAAAAAACTGAAATTATCTTTTGGAGGGCAGGCCCCTTGCAGTATACTCGGATTTTGTTCCTCCAAATCAAACGGTTAACCAAACTTTTTATATGGAAGTTTTGAGAAGGTTGTGTCACAATTTGTGGAAGAAACGACCCGAGTTGTGGCAAACAGGTGACTGTTCTTCCACCATGACAACACACCTGCGCTGAGTGTTCAGCAATTTTTGACCAGAAACGCGATGACCCCATGCCCTACCCTCCCTATTCCCCCGGTCTTGCCTGTGACTTTTTTTTTTTGTTTCCCCAAATTTAAAGAGTCCTCAAAGGGAAACGTTTTGCCGATGTGAAAGAGGTAAAACAAAAAACCACAGAAGAACTAAAAGGCATCAAAATGGACAAGTTAAAAAACTTTTCAGCAGTAGAAAAAGCATCTCAGTAGGAGTATTGCATCAAATGGAGAGTACTTTGAAGGTGACTGAAGTTTAAACATGTGAGAATAAGTACACAATTTCTTATAAATAAATTCCGGATTTTTGGGGTCCCCCTCGTATTGAACAAGGATTCTTGAAAGACTTACTCTAAAGAAATATATTAATTAGCCAAGCATGATGGCACATGCCGGTGGTTACAGTACTTGGGAGGCTGAAGTAAAAGGATTGCTTGAGCCCAGGAGGTCGAGGCAGTGGCAAGCCATGATTGTGCCTCTGTACTGCAGCCTGGGTGACAGAGTAAGACCCCAACTCAAAAAAAAAATTTATCAACTTTAATCCAAAACATCACAAAACTATTGTTTCTTAGTCCTAGGGCCTGGGCTAATTAGGGGCAAGAGGTAAAAACAGGCAACTAGAAAACTACACCCCTAGCCGGGCGTGGTAGCGCGCGCCTGTAGTTCCAGCTACTTGGAAGGCTGAGGCGGAAGGATCGCCAGAGCCCAGCAGGTCGAGGCTGCGGTGGCCGAGAGCAGCCACTGCACTCCAGTCTGGGTGACAGAGTGAGACTCCAACTCAAAAAAAAAGAAAACTACACCCCACTGGAGCTGCTTACAAGGGCTGTGGCAATGGCATTGTACAAATTAATGTTTGTAGCTGGGATGGAATCAGAAGTTCAAATGGGGGGAGGCCGGGTCCAGTGGCTCACATCTGTAATCCCAGCACTCTGGGAGGTAGAGGTGAGAGAATTGCCTGAGCTCAGGGGTTTGAGAAAGCCTGAGCAGCTTGGCAAGCCCTCATCTCTACAATAAATCAAAAAATTAGCCAGGCGTGGTGATGTATGCCTGTGATTCTACCTACTTGGAAGCCTGAAGCAGAAGGATCACCTGAGCCCAGAAGGTTGAGGCTATGGTGGCCATGAGTGTGCCACTACACTCCAGCCTGGATGACACAGTAGCACTCTGGCTCAAAAAAAAGAAAGAAAAAAGAAAGGAAAAAAAAAAAATCCTAGGGCCTGGGCTAAGGGCAAGAGAAAAAAACAGACAACTAGAGAGAACTAATAGCCCACTGGAGCTGTTTATGAGGGCCATGGCAATGACACTATACAAATTAACGTTTGCAGCTGGGATGGAATCAGAAGTTCAAACGGGGGGGAGGGGTGGCTCACAACTGTAATCCTAGCACTTTAGGAAGCTGAGGTGGGAAGATGGCTAAGCCAAGAAGTTCAAGAACACCCTGGGCAACATAGTGAGGCCTCATCTCTACAAAAAAATTTAAAAATTTTGAAAAATAAGTTCAAATATGGCATACTACAATTACTTTTTTATAATAAAGAAAATAGCTTATTTTAAAAGTAGATTAAAGAGAAAGAGAGAGGGTAAATGCACTTCTCCAGGGAGAGAAGGGGGCCGGGAATCTCCAAACTAACATTTTAACAGATTGGTAATGTATAAGAAGTGCGATTACCAGTGCCCACTATAAGAATATTTAATAAATAAGCATGTACTCTCTCAGTAAATGGAACAGAGTTTACAAAAGAATTCATCTGAAGAGAATTCAGTCAGTCACCACAACACAGGCATGGTAGTCAATAATAATAATAGTAACAGCAACAGTAATGAAACTAACTCTCACTGAGAGCTTCCCCCACAATAGTCTTATTCTGTTGGCCCCGTAATTGTCATTATAGAAGTGAAATGGTTATTGTACATTTAACATTAAATCATTACAACCACTATCAAGTAGATATTATCTCCAATTTACAGACAAATAACCCATAGCTTTGGTAAAATAAGGACTGTGGGAATAGCACCACTGGGATTGGAACCCAGGTGTTTCTGACTACGCAGGCGGTCTCCACAACTTTGTTAAGCAAGGGGCAAACAGGAAGTGTCCTTTGGAGAAGCCCTCCCCGACTCAGAGTAACTTGTCTGGCCCCAGAGGCAGCACTGTGCCCCTTATGAAAATAAGTCGTTTTTCTGGGTGGGTACAGTAACCTTCATCAAAAGGTTAGTCGGGCTTGGTGCTGTGCACCTACAGGTCCAACTACTCAGGAGGCTGAGGCATAAGGATCACCTGAGCCCAGGTGGTCGTGGCTACAGTGAGCCATGATCATGCCACTGCACTACAGCCTGGGCAATAGAGTGAGACTGACTCAAAAAGAGATTAGATAGATAGATAGATAGATAGATAGACAGACAGACATAGATACATGCATGCATGCATACATACATACATACATAGACAGACAGACACGACTGGAAGCCCTGGGTGTGCTGTTACAATAGTGTTATTCTGTTGGCCTCATAATTGTCATTATAAAAGTGAAATGGTATTCAATGAAGCAGAAAAAGTAAAGGCTTTCCCCCGATTTATATTTGGACAGTAGCAAAGCGTAACCACATCTGCAAGTTCTGAAAATTCTAGGTGTGCTTGGTGGAGAACAGAACAAGAAACCAACCTGTTGATATTTCTGGGTGTGAATCATGCACAAGCTGTATGTACAAACTAGACACAGGTGTTTTACCACTCAGATTATTTCTGAAGTCATTTGGTAAGATTAGGCCCGTCGCCTGAGCCATCTGTTTACATGATACAGAGATTCTGAAACTTTCCAGGGAAATATTTGCTATGCAAACTTTCTTACCATGACTGTTCTTCAGTTGGAAATGGTGGGATAGTCCCTCCAGGGGCAAAAGACTTCCTAGGAACCATGCCTGTTTCCTCTCGAAGCACTCTGCGCTCGTCTGTTAAAAATCAGGCTCATAATACACACACCTATATGAAGTTGCCTGTTCCTTGAGAATGGTAACTTCTGACAAGGGATGGGGACTTCTCTGGACTCAACAGAAAGAAAGTCATGTGGCTGGACATGGTGGTGTGCGCCTGTAATCCCAGCACTTTGGGAAGCCAAGGCAGGAAGATCACTTGAGCCCAGGAGTTCGAGACCAACCTGGGCAAAAGCAAGACCTCATCTCTACAAAACATCAAAAAATTAGCCAGGTGTGTTGGCACACACCTGTAATCCCAGCTACTCAGGAGGCTGAGGCAGAAGGATTACCTGAGCCCAGGAGGTTGAGGCTGCAGTAAGCCATGACTGTGCCACTGGACTCCAACCTGGGTGACAGAATGAAGCCCTGGCTCAAAAAAAAAAAAAGAGGAAAGCAATGCCTGTGGGTTCAGTTCACCCTGTATTTACTGAGCACATTCCATACCTGGTACAAAAATAAATAAAGCCTATTTCCTCAAGAAGCTGATTCTCTAAGGGTTGTAATGCAGAGTATATGGACCAGGGCACACAAGGAAGAAATTTACAGGAAAAAGAAACCAAAGTAGGAAAAAAGAGAAGAAGAGTGAAGCAAGCCAGCAAAAAAAAAAAAAAGCTAGAATAAGCTGGGGGTGGTGGCACAGGCCTATAATCCCATGTACCCAGGAGGCTGAGGCAGGAATGCTTAAGACCAGGAGATCAAGACCAGCCTGGGCAACATAGCAAGACCCCCAACTAAAAAGACAAAAAAGCTGGGAGTTGTGGCACATGTCTGTAATCCCAGCTACCTGGGAGCCTGAGGTGGGAGGACTGCCTGAGCCCAGGAGTTAAGGCTGCAGTGACCCATGATCCGGCCTCTGCCCTCTAGCCTTAGGGACAGAAAGGAGACCCTGTCTTGAAAACAAAGAAAGAAAAAAACAAATCACAAGAAAGCAGGACTGGCCCCCAAGGCCCACTATGCTGGCTTATTTCTTCTTGGGCTGTTGCACCTCAGTTTCCCCCAAGGCCCCCGCCCCTCTCTTCCACCATGAGGGCTCGCATGTCCCCTTTTTCTCCCCTGGACAGTCTTAGACCCACTCTTGGCTCTGATTAACTCACTCAGGTTGATAATTCCATCTCCTCCTTCCAGGCTTGAGCCATCTGCTCACCACATGCAGCTGGCGCCAAGCCCAGCTAGTCCAGAGCCTAAGGCTCCCCATGCCCCTCCTCACCCTGTGGCTCTGCTCTCCTTTCCACGTTTCCTGTTTCACCATCACTGAAACCCTCAGTCTCATGCAGCGCCCATGCGAGCCCCAGCCAGCACTTGGGAGGTAAGTCCTGGACATCTCCAGGCTCCGACCACTGTCTCCATCCACTTACCTCCAGGTGGCCCTCCATACCTGACTGCTCCTCTCCAGGCATTCTCCAGCCCTACCACACCTGTTTAAGCCCTTTAGTAATGTCCCCATGACCCTCAGGATAAGTCCATTTCCTTTAACAAAAACCCTGTTGACCAGGCACAGTGGCTCATGTCTGTAATCCCAGCACTTTGGGAGGCCAAGGTGGGAGGACTGCTTGAGCCCAAGAGTTCAAGACGAATCTGAGCAACGCAGCAAGACCTCATTTCTAAAAAAAATAACAATAAAAATTAGCTGGGCGTGGTGGCACGTGCCTGTGCTCTCAGTTACTTGGGAGGTTGAGGCAGAAGGATCGCCTGAGCCCAGGAGTGTCAAGGCTGTGGTGAACCGTGATCATGCCATTGCACTCCAGCCTGGGCAACCGAGTGAGATCCCAACTAAAAAAAAAAAAACCCCAAGCCGGGCTCGGTGGCTCAGCCTGTAATCCCGTGCCTTTGGGAGGCTGAGGTGAGTGGATTGCCTGAGCCCGCGGGTTCGAGACCCGCCTGGGCAGGCAAGACCTCATCTCTACAATAAATCAAAAAATTAGCCGGGCGTGGTAGCGCGCGCCTGTAATTCCAGCTACTTAGAAGGCTGAGGCGGAAGGATCGCCGGAGCCCAGCAGGTCGAGGCTGCGGTGGCCGGGAGCGGCCACTGCACTCCAGTCTGGGCGACAGAGTGAGACTCCAACTCAAAAAAAAAAAAAAAAAAAAGAAAAAAAAAAACCCCGCCTCACATGGTCCCTACTCACAGCCTTTCCTGCCTGTGCTTTGGGCTTCGAGCCAACCAGCTATCCCATGACATTGGCCCCACACAGCTCCCTGTGTTGGCACACTTCTCCAGCCTCTGACAGACATCCCCTGCCCCAGGAAGATTGCCCTTCGCTGCCCCTCCCCCCTGACACACCCTCCCCACGCATCCCCTCAGGGTGGGCTTCTAGGATGAAGGACTTGGCACAACAGGTCTTCAAAATCCAATGACCAAGCCATGGGTGGCCACCAAGGGCAAAGTTCATCCAGTCCTGACCTCTTCCGTAGAATAACCAGTTTCTCTCACTTTCTCTTACCCCAAAACCAGGTACCCAAAGGGCAGCCCTTTCTTCACGGGCCTTTCAGCATTTTAGCTTTAAGACATTAAAAGCCAGGCGTGGTGGCTCACGCCAGTAATCTCAGCACTTTAGGAGGCTGAGAAGGGAGGATCTTGAGCCCAGTTCAAGGGCTCAAGCATGGTTGCACCACTGTACCCCAGCCTGAAAGACAGAGGGAAACCCTGACTCAAAAAAAAAAAAAGGGGGAAGGGAAGCAAAAAAGGAGGGAGGGAAAGAAGAAAGAAAGGGAAGGGAGAGAGAGGGAAGGAAGGGAAGGAAGGAGGAGGGAAAGAGAGGGAGAGAAAAAAAGGAAGGAGAGAAGGAGGAAAGGAGAAAGGAAGGGGAGATAAAAGACAGTGAGGGCAGGAGAAGAGAAGAGAACTTGGCCAACCTCAAGGGCCCCCACACTGGAACCCTGGACTACAAGGGCTCATCATGGGCTAAGCACAGGCTCGGCCCTGCTGGCTCTCCCGGGCACCCCAAGCCCTGTTCGGCCTGCCTGGGACATCACAGCCAGGGACAGGATCCGGGTGGCGCTAGCCCGGACCCCCAGCCAGCGCGCCGGGGAGGCCGGCGTCTCCGGGCCTCACCTCGCGCAGCTCCAGCCTCTGGGCCACCGCCTCCAGGCTCTCCTGGCCAGTGCTCTCCACCGACAGCGTGAACTCCACGAACTCGCCGTTGAGCAGCTGGATCCGGGCCACCAGGCAGCTCTTGCTGGACACCGTGTAGCGCCGCGTGCGTTTCAGCTTCAGCCCGAAGGGCAGCGGCATCTTCCCCCCTCTGGAGCGGAGGGGCCCGGAGGGGACAGCACCCCCTCCCGGGGACGCCGGGACGAGGCGACGCTCTCTGGACGGGACGGACGCGCTCTGCTCCCCGGATGCTCATCCAGCAGCCGCCGCCATTAAGAAGCAACCGAGTCTCCAAAGGCCGGCGGGAGGGAGCGTCCACGCCGGCGCTGCAGAGAGAGGCGCGAGGTTACACGGGCAAGGGCCGGGATCCGCTTTCAAACGGATGATCCTCTGGCCGGGCGTGGCCGAGCACGCCTATAATCCCAGCGCCTGGGAGGCCGAGGCGGGAGGCTCGCTAGCGGCTGGGAGTTCGAGGCCAGACGGGGCAACATAGCCAGACCCTCTCTCTACTACTACTACTAATAATAATAATAACAGAACACCCAATAAAGTTGCCCCCAAAGAATAAGCTTTCCCTCTAGACTGGTAAAGAGGACACTAACAAGCCCCGGGAAGCAGGGTGGAAATGTATCAGCAGAGTCGTATTAGACCCGTAGTCAAACTCCACCCCTCGATTTATCCTACAAATAGTGATAACCTGTGGCTTCGGCAGGATTAAATGAGATAATGGCCGCGCTACCACAATTCCCAGTTCCGTAACTAGCGTGACTCCCTCTCCCTGTCTCTCTTTTAATATTCAAGACAAAATAGGCCGGGCGTAGTAGCACGCGCCTGTAGTTCCAGCTACTTGGAAGGCCGAGGCGAAAGGATCGCCTAAGACCAGCAGGTCGAGGCTGCAGTGGCCGGGAGCACTCCACCCTGGGCGACAGAGTGAGACTCCGACTCGGGAAAAAAAAAAAAAAAATCGAGAAAAAGTCTCGCCCAGGCTGGAGAGCAGTGGCACGATCACGGCTCACCGCAGCCTCGACCTCCTGGGTTCAGGCGATCCTCCCGCCTCGACCTCCCGAGTAGCTGGGACTGTAGGCACGCGCCACCACGCCCGGCTTATTTTTCTTTTCTCTTTAATCGTAGACACGAGGTCTCGTTATGTTGCCCAGGCTGCTCTCGAACTCCTGGGCTCAAGCGATCCTCCCATCTCGGCCTCCCGAAGTGCTGGGACTCCAGGCGTTGAGGCCACCACGCCCGGTCCCAAAGTGTTGGAATTTAATCCGTAAATGAGATAAGCGCAAAACACCCTCCAAAGGAAACAGGTTCCAGTCCCATCAGACGAATCAGCCCTGCAGGCGAATGGGAGGATTAACCTCTAACGGGAGGCAGCCGCGAGGTTCCAAGCAGGGGGCGCGCTGATCCAGCCCGTGCGGGGCCCTTTGTGCGTTGCCGGTGCTTACGTCATCGGGTTGATTGACTTACAAACCTCACCACGGTCCCTGCAAATGCTCGTTCTCGGGACACCGCCCGCACCGTGGCAGCTCTGCAGAGCGTGGCCCTGGCTGCTCTTCAGGGTGGGGCCCGGGCCCAGAAGGGCGGGCGGGCGTGGCCTCCAACGCCATCCTGAGCTAAGGGGGTTCGGCCAACCCGCTAGGCCAGCGGGCGCTGGCGAAATCGGGCTCGCTCCCGCACGCGTCCGGCACCCGGGAAGAGCCGGCGGCGTTACCATGTCAACGGGGGGCCCCGCGGGCCCCGGAACCTTGAGCCCGCGGCCGCGTTTCCGGACGGAAGCGCTAGGAAGCGGACCGGCCCCTCCGCTCCCTCAGGGAACACTTAAAGGAGCCCGCTAGGCGGGGAGGCCGGGTGGGCTCTAGCGACGACGCCTATGGAGCGCGAGAGACGGCCCCCCCATACGCTACTTACAGCGTGTCTTTTGTTTTTAGAGACAGGGCCTCGCTCGGTCCCCCAGGCTGGAGGGCAGAGGCGCGATCACGGCGCAACGCAGCCTCGACCTGCTGGACTCCGGCGATCCTCCCGCCTCGACCTCCCGGGTAGCTGGGACCACAGGAGCCTCCGCGCCCGGCTGTAACGTACAGCGGGTTTTTACCCACACTTGTGGATGGTGACTCTTGGGCGGAGGCCCATCGGGGGGCGAGCAGCAGCTGGAATCATTTCTCTCCTCAACAAGTCGACGAGCTCCTGGATGTTTCCAGAGCCCTGGAACGGTTGCCCCTTCCCCCTTCGTCTACGTATAGGCTGTGCCAGCGGGGCTGTGCCAGAGGGGCCACGCCAGACCGGCGGAGCGAGGGGGTCGCGACGGGGTCGGCCCCCAACCCTCCAACGGCGGGCTGGCTGAGCTGGAAGTAGATCCCAGATGCCTCGCTCCCAGTCCTCTGTCTTGGCTGCTCTCGGCCCCAGAGGGGATGGGGGTGCCCAGCTAGGGACCGGCAGAGCTGGGCCCCAGGGCTTGACCACTGCCCCCGGCTTTGCCAGAAATAACATTTCAAAAGTTCATCCCCCAGCCGGTGTGGTGGCTCACACCTGTCATCCCAGCACTTTGGGAAGCAGAGGCGAGAGGATGCCTGAGCCCAGGGGTTCAAGACCAGCCTAGACAATTTGACGAAACCTCGTTTCTATGGTAAAATTTTAAAAGTAATAAATTAGCCGGGAGGTGGTGGTGCGCGCCTGTAGTTCCAGCGTTTGGGGAACCTGAGGCAGGATAGCCAGAGCATGCCAGCCACCTGCACTCCAGCCACCTGGGAGGCAGAATGAAACCCCAACTCAAAAAAAAAAAAAGTCCATCCCCAAATGTATGTCACCTCTTGGGGACTCGCGTGGGCGCATGGGGTGGGGGGCTCAGGATGAGCCCTCAGCCTCCATCCTTAAGGAGATTAAAGGGCCTACAATTACATACGGGGCCAGAAAAGGGCTCGGTTGTGGCCTCACCTGCTGCCACTCTGTGTCTTGCTTTGGTTTTTTTTGTTTGTTTGTTTGTTTGTTGTGAACTTGGTGACTTTCCCTGGCAGGAAAATACAAAGTTAAAAACAAGGAGACAGGCACTGTGGCTGGAGCTTGTAATCCCAGCACTTTGGGAAGCTGAGGCGAAAGGATTGCCTGAGCTCAGGAGTTTGAGACCAGCCTGAGCAATTTGGCGAGACCTCATCTCTACCATAAATCAAAAAATAAGCCAGGCGTGATAGCGTGCGCCTGTAGTTCCAGCTACTTGGAAGGCTGAGGTGGGAGGATCACCTGTGCCCAGCAGGTCAAGGCTGCGGTGGCCGTGAGCATGTCACTGCACTCCAGCCTGGGCAACAGAGTGAGACTCCGACTCACAAAAAAAAAAAAAAAACAAGGGACAGGGAAGGCCAGACTGGCGCTCCCTAAAAAACTGTTGATGGCACTCACTGGTGCCTTCTGCAGGTAAAAGCATCAAACTCTGGAGGAAATAGAAAATAAATGTCAAGAGGTTCAGTTCCCACCTGCTAATGTTTTTAAGGTGCTTGGCTGTTCTGGGGGTATTAGCTAAATAGATCAAGGTGGAAAAAAAAATCAAGAAATGAGAACCTTAAATCATAAGCTTATAGAAAATTGTCTGACAAATCCACACTGTATATGTTTGAAAAGATTATATGCACCTATCACGCATACTAAACGCCCTTTCGTGAGATCAGATGATCGATTATATATAAAATTATGGTAACTGGAAACGGGACAGATTAAGTGATGCAGATGAAGAGACAAGGAATTGCATCTACACAGAGGAGAGATAAATACTAGTGTCAGGGGCCTTTCAAAAGCGCTCATCTTTCCACTACGCCGAACTGGGCCTTAAGAGCAACAGATACTGCACTGTATGACTTAATTATTAACTTAAACTCTCATTAGGCAAACTCCAAGTAAAACTCTAAATTGTCCCTGAGACTTGAGATGTATGACAGCATCAGCGACAAGGAGGAGTCAATGTTTTCTCTCTCTTATTTGTGCGGTATCAGGTGCTTCCCCCCTCAACATCTACCCACAAGAACGGCCTGCTTTTTGCTTGTTTATATAAAGCCCACTGTGTTAAAACCATGTTCTGCTTAATAATTTACAAAATTATCAGATTTATACATCTTAATTTTCAGTAATGTACAGCATTTGCTACCAAATGATGCCATAAAATTACGAATGTTTGAGAATAACATTAAAACCAGAAGAGTAGAAACCTAAGAGCTTTTTGGAGGGAGGTGTCTGTTTCAGTTGTAAAATGACATGCACTAATCTACGAAGTAGTTGGGTCTGGAATTGTAATTTATCTAACTACTAACAATTCATAAATAGCTTTTAAAGGAAAATTTAGGAGATAATTTGTCTCTCTACAAAACATTCCTGTTTTACAGCAAGAAAATGAACAGATAGTGAATTCTGTTTCAGTCCAAGTTGACAAAAGGCAGTCTGAACTCTGAATTATTTTCCCTCCCCACACCTCCTTCCAAAAGTTTCTCCAGCCGTGCATGGTGGCTCACGCCTGTAATTCCAACACTTTGGGAGGTGGAGGTGAGAGGATTGCCTGAGCCCTGGGGTAGGAGACCAGCCTGGGCAACTTGGCGAGACCTGTCTCTATAATGAATCAAAAAACAAGTGGGATGTGGGGGCACACGCCAGTGGTTCCAGCTGTTTGGAAGGCAGAGGCTAGAGGATCTCCTGAGCCCAGAAGGTCGAGGCTCCGGTGGCCATGATCGTGCCACTGGGCTCCAGCCTGATGACAGTGAGACTCCGACTCCAAAAGAAAAAGTTTCTCTAATTCCCTTTACTTCTCAGTCTTGGAGTTTCTCCCCTTGCTACCAAGGTCCTCAGCACATGTAACTGCCAAAATTATTTTCAAGTAAAGTAACCAGCAAAAATGAGGGTGCGCACCCCGTCTTCGGAGCACCGTCCACACCAACGGCATCAAATCCGACCCATGCTTCTCACCGGCGAGTATGTGTGCACGCACAGTGGAGAACGAAACGCCCTCGAGACAAAACACAACTATTTTCAGAGGAAAGTGACTTTCGTATGACTTAAAAAACCGTCAGCAACCACGGGGCGGCTGTCACCCGCGGCACGCGTGTCCCTATAACCCGCTGTCCCAGGGCTGAGAGCCGCAAGAAAAAGTGGGTCGCGCGTGCCGGAGCGGCCGATGGAATCGAGGTTTGCAGAAATCACAGGTCAGAATCTGCAGACCCCAGAATCCTTTTTCCAAGTGTAGACACACAGGGCGCCCGGGAAGCCGTCCCCTGCGCCCCGAAGGGGTCGCCAAAGGGACCCGACTAGCCCGCGGCTCCGCGATCAGAGCGGCACCCGCGCGCCCCGACGTGCGAGCCCCGGGCCGGAGCGGCCGCGACCGGGCGTTCGAGCCCCCGCCCCGCGATCGCCGCGGGACCCGGGCCAGCCCGGCCGGGAGGGCCTCCGCTCTTTGTGGCGTCCCCGCCGCGGGGCGGGCGGCCGCGACCCGGGCCGGGGGCCTCGATGGGGGGCATGGGAGGTGTCCCGCCTCACCCACGCCCGCCCGCCCCGCGCTCACCTGCTCGGACTCCCGCATCCCAGGGCTTAGCGGCCGGGCTCCGGGGGCCCTGCCGCGCGCCCGCACGCCCGCCCGCGCCGCCGCGCACTCCTCGGGCCCGCGCGCCTCACTTCCTGTCGCGGGAGCCCCGGGCCGCGGACCATCCCCCGGGCGGAGGGCAGCGAGGCCGGGCGGGGGCGGAGGCCGATCGCGAACGGAGCGGCGGAGCGGCGGGGCCAGCGTCTCTCCCCCGGGCGGGCAAGCGGGCGGGCGGGGACCCGGGGCGGCGGCGGGGCCCGTGACCTCAGAGAGTTGGAATGCCGGCGGGCGGCGCGGGGGAGGCGGGACAGCTGCGGCCGCGCCGGGGAGGGGGCGCGCCGCTGCTGTATTGAATCGTGTGACCGCTTATTTTAAGAGTTTCCAAATAAAGAGAGGCCCTTAATAAAAGGAGATGAGGCGGGGGTGGCACTCTGGGTCCCGGGAAAGGGGCTTGCTCCTGCGTTTCGGACGCGAGGTGGGGGGCAGCGGGGGCGGGGCCTGGAAATGCTAAGATGCATGGTTTGGGGCTGGTACAGGTGTGAGATGATATGCCACAATAGGAAAATGAGTTGGGGCTGGAATTCCAGCAGATCAGAGAACCGGAGAAGGGAAGCCGTCTCCCCTTGTTACGCTCCTGCTGCGGGTCTAGTAGCCTCGACCCATCCTTGTACATTTCTGAAGACTTTTCAAATGGGGCGTCTCACTATGTGGCCCAGGCTGGTCTCAAACTCCTGACCTCAAGTGATCCTCCCACCTCGGCCTCCGAAAGTGTTGAAATTGCAGGCATGAGCCACCGCCCGCTGCCTAGGGTTTATTTCTAAGGGCATGCTTCGTAAAACTAGCTGCCAATTAATACTGGGCGGGAAAAAGCCACCACCCTCAAAAAAGTGTTGCTGTGCTTGAAATAACCTGTCAGTGCCCAAACGAAAGTGGTATGCGTGAGCAATACAGAGTTCAGCAATGAAGGATGGAGACCATGGGCCAAGTTGTCTGGATTCAAATCCCAGCCCCGACACTTACTAGCTGGGTGACCTCGTGCAAATTTCTTAACCTCTCTGTGCCTGTTTTCTCTCCTTATAAAACAGGAATAATAAGCACTATCCAATAAATTGTGTAAAAATATATGTGAAGTGTTTCACTGAGTTATAGTTTATAGTTCCTGTTAGGAATGTTTGCTATAGCCCAGCATAATTGCATTGTTGTTATTACTGTATTGTGACATGCAGGCGAATAGAACTGTGTGATCATAACACTAACATAATAAAGTGTTTGCTCTTCATTTGACACTTGCTTGGAGTGATTGGAGCAGAGAAGCTTTTAATTTATTTAAATTTTGCTTTTAATGTTTTTTGGGTTGGGAGATTTTTTTTGTTTTTGTTTTTTTGAGTAAGAGTCTCACTCTGTCGCCCAGGCAGGAATGCAGTGACATGCTCACGACCACCGCAGTCTCAAGTGATCTTTCCACCTCAGCTTTCCACATAGCTGGAACCACAGGTGTGCGCCACCACACCCAGCTGATTTTTTGATTTGTTGTAGAGATGAGGGCTCACCAAGTTGCCCAGGCTGGTCCTGAACCCCAGGACTCAGGCAATCCTCTCACCTCTGCGTCCCAAAGTGCTGGGATTACAGGCGTGAGCCACTGCACCCGGTTCAATGCTTTTGTTTTAATGCTATTGTTTCTGGAAACTTTTCTTTTCTTTTTTTGAGTCAGAGTCTCACTCTGTCACCCAGGCTGTAGTGCAGTAGCATGTTCACGGCCACCCCAGCATCGACCTGCTGGGCTTCAGCGATCCTTCCACCTCAGCTTTCCAAGTAGCCGGAACTACAGACGAGTGCTACCACACCCGGCTAATTTTTTTGACTTATTGTGTAGATGAGGTCTCGCCAAGTTGCCTGGGCTGGTCTTGAACCTGTGGGCTCAGGCAATCCACTCACCTCAGTCTCCCAAAGTGCTGGAATTACAGGCTGAGTCACCAAGCCCGGCCTTTAATGTTACACTTCATTTAAATCTCATTTTCAGCCAAGCACAGTGGCTCACGCCTGTAATCCCAGCACTTTGAGAGGCTGAGGTAGAAGGATTGCTTGAGCCCAGAATTTCAAGATCAGCCTGGGCAAGACCTCATCTTTACCAAAAAAAATTTTTTTAATTAACCAGGTTACTCGAAATGGTGTTGTATTTTTTAAAAAATTAGTCACGATGGAGTATTACACAGCCCTAAAGAAGAACAAAATCATGGTCTTCGCAACAACTTGGATAGCATTGGAGACCATCATACTTAGTGATCTGTCACAGAAACGAAGATCTGAAAACCACATGCTCTCCCTCATAAGCAGGCCCTGAACATTAGTCACATCAGCACAAGGGAGGGATTGGCAGTCACTAGGCCCTGCTAGGGGAGGGAGGGAGGGAGAATGGTGGGGACACATGATAACACAAAAGGAACTTGGTTCATTACCACAGGGAACGAGGGCCTGTTAGAAACCCACCCGCATGCAGCCTACATATGTAGTTAATCCTCACTTGTACTCTACATTCCTATAGTAAAATAAAATTTTAAAACTTTTTAAAAATTATCCAGGCATGGTGACATGTGCCTGTAATCAAAGCTACTTGGAGGAGGAGACTGAGGCAGAAGGATTGCCTGAGCCCAGGAGGTCGAGGTTGTGGTGAGTGGTGATGCTACCACTGCTCTCTAAACTGGGTGAAAAAGAGTAAGACCTTGACTCAAAAGAAAAAAAAAATTGGCCAGGTGTGATGGCTCATGCCTGTAATCCCAGCACTTTGGGAGGCCGAGGCAAGAGGATTGCCTGAGCCCCAGAGTTCGAGACCAACCTAGGCAACTTGGAGAGACCTTGTCTCCACAATAAATCCAAAAATTAACTGGGTGTGGTGGCCTGAGCCTGTAGTCTCAGCTACTTGAAAGACTGAGGCAGAAGGATCGCAGGTTGAGGCTGTAATGTCCTGAGCGACTGAGTGAGATTTTGACTAAAAAAAAAGTCTAATTTTCTTCAACAATTAACAAACACTTTTGAGGGCTCACTATGCATGAGATGTGGTCCCAGCACACCAAGGATGTCCAGTCTGGTGAGCGATACGCAGGCCTACATGGCACGCACACACAGAGCAAGGCCTGCGCAGAGAGCCCTCTCCCAGAGATCAGAGTGCCATCCAAGAAGCCCAGAAGGCTCACCTGAGTCATGTAGCTAAGGGCAAATAAGATTACCTGTGTGTTTCATGGAAAAAAAAAATAGATCAATTCTGTTTGCAATTGATATTTCAACTGAACCCTGGAGGAGCTCAATTTGCGCATGAGGAAAGAAAAGAAATCTGGAAAAGAGTCACTTTTCTTTCTTTTTTTAATTTAAATAGACATGGGTGTCTTGCTATGTTGCCCAGGCCGGTCTTGCACTCCTGGGTTCAAGAATCCTCCTGCCTCAGCCTCCCAAAGTGCTGGGATTACAGGAGTGAGCCAGGGTGCCTGACCTGAAAATGAGTCACTTTTTGGCCTCGCAAGATAGAAAAAACGGAGTTGTGTGTGAACTCTCCTCCCTTTCTTCTGTCTCTCATCACGACCTGACATGTCTTCCTTTGAAATGTCCCACGAATACCTCCTCTCCTCTCTGTTCCCCCTGGTCCATCCTAAATCCAAACCCTCACCATTTGACATCCAGATTATTGCCACAAAGGTAGCCTCCTTGCACCTGGTGTTCAGGTTCTCTCCTCTTTCCATGCTAATACCAGGCTTTCCTCTCCCTTGGGTTTTTCAATCCTGGTGGACGCCCAAGGTGAAGTAAGCTCTTCAGTCCGACCTTTGGGAACTTTCCAAACTGGCCTCTCCAGTCAACCGGGATCCCTGCTGTCTTTTCTCTTGCGTACACTCTATGCCCCCTTGAGCTGTCGCCCCTGGCCAGAAGCATCTCCTGCCCTCCTCCTGTTTGTTTTGTTTCTGGGGGTTTTTTTGAGTTGGAGTCTCACTCTGTTGCCCAGACTGGATTGCAGTGGCACGATCACAGCTCACCACAGCCGCAACCTCCTGAACTCAGATGATCCTTCTGCCTCAGCTTCCCAAGTAGTTGGGACTACAGGTGCATGCCACCACACCCAGCTAATTTATTTTCATTTTATTTTTGAGTCAGAGTCTCACTATGTCACCCAGGCTGGAGCGCAGTGGTGTGCTCATGGCCACTGCAGCCTCTACTTGCTGAGCTCAGGCAATCCTTCCGCCTCAGCCCTCCAAGTAGCTGGAACTACAGGCATGAGCCACCGCGCAGGTATAATTTTTAAATTTATTGTAGAAATGAGGTCTCGCCAAGTTGCCCGGGCTGGCCTCAAACCCCTGGACTCAGACAGTTTTCCTGCCTTGGCCTCCCAAATTGCTGGGATGAATGGGCTGGGTAAGGCACCATGCCCAGTCATTTTTTTTTTATAGATGAGGACTCGCTATATTGCCCAGACTGGTCTTGAATTCCTGGACTCAAGTGATCCTCCTGCCTCAGCTTCCCAAAGTGCTGGAATTAGTGGCATGAGCCTCCAAACCCGACCTCCTCATTCCATTTGTATACGCCTTCTGCTTTTCTCCAAGCCTCATGTCAAGATTCTGCTTCCAAGACAGCTTTCCAGCCACCCCATTCATTCCATAGTGATCTCCGCGTTTGGCAGGAACTTTAAAGCTGCTTCATGAAGGCTTCTTTTATATCTCCTGGAATTCCTGGGACAGCACTGGCCAGAGAGTGGGCACTAAATAAAAACGTGTTAATTGAATTGGGAAGAAAATGAAAGAATTTTAAAAATAGAAAATGATCATGAAACTCGTGAGATGCTAGACAACTCAGTTGAACTTCCTCTCTCCAGTCCACAGATGTCACTTACTGACCAAGTACTTAAGCTCTGTCTTCCTTCAACCAAGTTCACTTAGCAGTGACCTTCTCGTGGCAAAGTACTTGAACATCCCCGTCAAAGTGTTAGGACATGAAATTATTATTAGCCTATGTTTCATATGTAAGAAAGTGAGATAATTTATTTATTTTTTTATTTTACGTTTTTATGTATTCATTTGATTCGGCGTCTCACTCTGTCATCCAGGCTGGAGTGCAGTGGCACAATCACGGTTTACCACAGCCTTGAGCTCCTGGGTTCAGGTGATCCTCCTGCCTCAGCCTCCTGAGTAGTTGGGACTACAGGTGTGCACCACCACACCTGGTTAAGTTTTTCTACTTTTTGTAAAGGCAAGGTCTTGCTATGTTGCTGAGGCTTGTCTTTTTTTTTCCTTTTGAGTCAGAGTCACACTCTGTCACTTAGGCTGGAGTGGTTGCCACCACAACCTTGACCTGCTGGGCTCAGGCAATCCTCCCACCTCAGCCTCCCAAGTATGTGGAACTACAGGTGCATGCCACTACGCCCGGCTAATTATTTAAATTTATTTTAGAGAGGAGGTTTTGCCAAGTTGGCCAGGCTTGTCTTGAACCTCTGGTACTGAATTCCTGGGCTCAAGCAATCCTCTTGCCTTGGGCTTCCAAAATCCTGTAGTTATAAGAGTGAACCACCATGCCTGGCCAGGAAGTGAAACAATTTAAATGATTCAACCCCTAAAGATACAGAAGAACATAAGTGAAACCATGGATGAGGGGATGGTTTTGGGATGATTCAAGCACATCACATTTATTATGCACTTTATTTCTATTATTATTGCATTATAATATATAATGAACTGTATAGCACTGACATGTCAGCTCCAACTCAGATCACCAGGCTTTAGATTTTCCTCAGGAGCAGCAACCTAGATCCCTCACATGTGCAGTTCACAACAGGGTTTGCACTCCTACGAGAATCTAATGCCTCCACTGATCAGCAGATGGAACTCAGGCAGTAATGCCGGCGATGGGGAGCAGTTGTAAATATGCTTGAAGCTTCTCTTGCTTGCCTGCCACTCACCTCCTGCTATGTGGCCCCGTTCCTAACGGACCACAGATCCATACTAGTCTGTGGCCCAGGGCTTGGGAACCCTGCTCCAGAGGAAAACATGTCATTCCCATGAGTCAGAGAACCTTCCAAGCTGGAAAGAACGGTCATGGTCCAGTTCAGTCATATTTATTTACTCATTTTAAATTTTTGAGTTGGGGTGTCATTCTGTCACCCAGACTGGAGTGCAGTGCCACACTCTTGGCCACCATAGCCTCAACTTGCTGGGCTCAGGCGATCCTTTCCCCTCAGCCTTCCAAGTAGCTGGGACTATAGGCACACCATCACACCAGGCTAATTTTTTGATTGATTTAGAGATGAGGTCTTGCCAAGTTGTCTAGGCTGTTCTTAAACCTCTGGTCTCAGGCAATCCTCTCGCTTCCACTTCCCAAAGTACTGGAATTATAGGCATGAGGCACTGCACCAGGCTTCCAGTTCAGTCTTTTTCCAAGCCTAATACCCCCACTCCCTTTGGCAGTTTCTCCTAAGGCATGATCTGAACACCTGCCTTGTGATGCGATGTGGTTTAGGAAAGCTTACAGGCCTGGACCACCAAACACAGTCTGTTGAGGTTGCCCTCTCTGTGAGCCAGACACTGTGACTTCTGAGAGCCAAAGGTGCAAGTTGGCCAGGCACAGTGACTCACTTCTGTAATCCCGGCGCTTTGGGAGGCTGAGTCAAGAGGATCATTTGAGGTTAGGAGTTCTATACCAGCCTGGACAATATAGCAAGACACAGTTTCTACAAAAAACATGTAATAAAATATAAAAATAAAGATGTGATTCTCAAGCAGCCTTCGTGTCTCTTTTTCATAGTTGTAGTTCACTGTCCTAAAAGTTAACCCTTACTTGAATTCATTTTTCAAAGCTTCCAGGCTGGGTGCTGTGGCTCATGCCTATAATTCCAGCACTTTGGGATTCTGAGGCAGGAGAATTGCTTGAGCCCAGGAGTTCGAGAGCAGCCTGGACAACATAGCAACAGTTCATCTCTAACAAAAATTTTAAAAAATTAATCCAGGGTAGTGGTACACGCCTGTAGTCTCAGCTACTCAGGAGGCTTAGAAAGGAGGATGGCTTGAGCCCAGGAGTTTGAGGCTGTGGTGAGCCATGAGTGTGCCACTGTATCCAGCCTGGGGGACAGGGTAAGACCCTGACCCAAACAAAACAAAACAAAACAAAACAAATGTTTCTGAATATATTTTAATGGAAATGTTCTCTATTTTGTATGAAATGTTCTTTTAATATTATCTAAACTTTGAGGATTTTGCACCCAGTAATGGCAAAACACGTGCTTTCCTTCCTAGTTCTGCAAAAGCCAGGGAAGGAACAGAAAGAATCCATCTGCCTTCTGGATGGTGAGTGTCCTGGAAGCTGGGACTTGCTTCTGCCAATCCCTGGGTTCTGACTTAGAGTATCTGGCTCACTCTAGGCATTTAATTTTTAATCAGCAAACATTATGCTGCTGTAAGCCAGGCAGAGTTGGAAAGGTTTTTACAAATATTAACCTATTTCGTCTCAGAACAAACTTTTGTAGGAGAAGCTAGTGTCATACCTAAGTCACAGGTGAGGAAACTGAGGCACAGAGGGATTCAGTCACTGGCTTAAGGTCTCAGAGGGAGTGACTGAGCTGGGATTCAAATTCAGACAGTCTAGCTCTGGGTTCTTGTTCTCAACCTCTCTGCCCTGCTGCCTCTCATCAATGTTGAATGAGAGTATGATCACTGGATTTATCCTTGAGGAATGCTTTTGCAAATTAGGTCTTTAATTTCTTTTACCCTGTAAATACTTGATGAGTGCTATGTGTCTAGCATCCAGAAAGAAGGTTTGGAGAAATGTAAAGACCTACAGAGAGCTTCTAATTGTGTTAGGGAAGACACACACACACACACACACACACACACACACACACACAACACACAAACACACAAAACAGCATTACAGAGTGTGTATTTTCATACCAGGAGTTCCCGTACAGATGCCATAGGAATTCAGGAGAAAGGATTATATGAGGTTATGAAAGGACCGTGTGACAGACCCCACACACTGCACAACTCCCACCCCCACCCCATTCCAGAGAGAATGGTGACTGCTCACTCTGATTCCAAGGTGTTGTGATCAGGAACGGAAGGATTAAGCTATGGATAGAAATAGGGAAGTCGGCAGTAGACACGCATTTCATGCAGGAATGGTGATGACTTTGGTGTTTAAGCTAACTTGGAGACAATAAACTGTGTAGTCGCCTAGAATTTGGGAGTGGGGCTTAGGTGAGAACTTGAGACTGGTGGAACATTCGGTCATGATCAGCACAGAGGTGGCAACTGAAGCCCTGAGAACAAAAGAGGGGTGCAAAGGAGGGAGTTTGGAGATCAGCGGGGAGGGATCCATCTTAGGAAACTAGCAGCCTTGGGAGAGGGATGTGGAAGGAGGGGTGGAACCAAACCCAGGAAGGCAGGGTAGCTGCAGAAGGAAAGGACTTGACATGTCAGGTTGGTTCAGCTGCGCTGTCCAGTCCATGTTCCCTCCCAGTGCAATTATAGTGCCATCTCGGCAGTCTCTATTTTTTCTCTCTTTATTTATTTATTTTTTTAATGGCGATGATGCTGGAGAGAGGGATCTCGCTATGTTGTCCAGGCTGAAATGCAGAGGCATGATCACGTCCTCTACCTCCTGGGCTCAGGCGATCCTCCCGTCTCAGCTTCCCAAGTTGCTGGGACCACAGGCGCTCGCCACCACGCCCGGCTAACTTTTTGATTTTTTTGTAGAGACGAGATCTCGCTATGTTTCTCAGGCTGGTCTCGAACTCCTGAGCTCAAGCGATCCTCCTACCTCGGTCTCCCAAAGTGCTGGGGTTACAGGCGTGCGCCACCATGCTAGGTCTGGCAGTCTGTATTTTACAGGTAGGAAAGCGGAACACTCAAAAGTTGAAAAATTTGGAACAACGCCAAACTATGATAAGTGAAGGCTGGACTTGATCTGAGTGACTCATTCTTATTAACCAAAGGAGAGTAAAGTAAGAGGGACGGAGTGAGACTGCGCAGGCGCCGGGCGGTGGGCGCGGGACTGGAGAGGAGAGGCTTAAGGTCCGCGCACGCCGCTGCACTCGCTCCCTGACGCCAGCAGAGGCCGCCGGAGCGCAGGCTGCACGGGCCGAGGAGTGCGCAGGCGCAGGCCCGGCTCATGCGCACTCTCTCCGGCGCGCCGGCCGGAGGGGGGGGCACGCAGCGCGCGCGGCTGGGGGCGGAGCGGCGGGAGCGGCGGTGTAGGCGGCTGCGGCCGGACTGCGGGGCCGGGGCTGGGGGTAGGCGACGCGACGAGACGCGCCGCGCCGGGCCCGCCGCGCTTCGCGGAGCCATGGAGATCGGCACCGAGATCAGCCGCAAGATCCGGGTGAGGCCTGCGGCTGCCGGGGGCGCGGGGGCGGCGGCCGGGCCTAGGCTGGCGGTTGTCAGAGAAGCGGGGTCTTCGGGCCCAGGCGGACGCCGCGGCCTCCCGCCGCTGGGCCTCCCCGCCAATGGGCCTCCCCACCGCCGGCCCACTACGCGGGCAGCGGAGGGACTGGGGGGGTCGCTGCGGGGGCGGGCGCCGCGGAGGGGCTGGGGGGGTCGCCGCGGGCGTGGGGGGGCGGGTCCTCCCCTCCCCCACCGGCCCCGGGGGGTGGCGCCCCCACCCGCAGGTGGCCTCGCGTCGACCGGGCTGGGGTCCCTGGAGACTCCTCTCACGTGCACGTCCGCTCTCCCCCTCGCAGAGTGCCATTAAGGGGAAATTGCAAGAATTGGGAGCCTACGTGGGTAAGTTTTCTGCGGTCGTGAACCCGGTAGAACTTAACGCTGCTGCCGGGTGAGTGTCGCCGATCGCCTTGTCCTTGTCCCCTTCGTGCTGTGGCCTCTGGAGACACCCCCCCCTTCGGATCTGATATCCCTGGTCACTTTTGTGCTATCTTTTTGCAACTTCGCCCCCCACCCCAAGACAGTGTTTTAGTTTCTCTCCTTTAAGGTTCTCCTATTTTTAAAAAAAGTTATTTACGTATTTATTTATACACACGGGGGTCTTGCTGTCTTGCCCAGGCTGGTCTCAAGTTCCTGGACTCAAGCGATCTTCCCATCTCGGCCTCCCAAAGTGCTGAGATTACAGGCATGAGCCACTGAGCTCAGCCTCATATTTTCTATAATAATTGTCCGAATTTTATGTTTCTCTTTTTGTCACTTTCCTTCTGACCTTTGTCTTCAGAACTGCCTGTGGATATGAGTGCTTTGATGCTCTCTGCCGTGTGTGTCTGCGATGGTTCAGTGAGTTTCATTTCCAGGCCTCTCTGCTCTTCCTGCCTTTTTCTCTCTATCTGAAACACTAACAGGTTCTCTGTCTCCTTACTTTGATAATTTGAGTGTTTACCCTGGGCCAGGTGCTGTGATTGTCTATTATGTATGCATTAACTCAGGATAGTCCCGGGAGCACGCTGGAAGGTAAGTGGTCATGTCCTCCCCTGTGCAAACAAGGAAACTGAGGCTGTGCCTACTTGAGCAAGGCTTTGTGCATTGAGATCTGGGTCTGTTTGACCCCAAAGCTGGTGCCTCCTGTAAAAATAAGAGCTGCCACTTAGGACAGTGGTTCTCAAACTGTGGGCGACCCCAGACTATTCTGATAGGAATACAGAGAGGTTCTTTGCTCTTTTCACTGTTGACATTTGGAACATGCAAAACCGTGGCTGTTAAAACTACTGATACCTTACCCTGAATCAACATAGCCACAGCAAAGTACTAGAACTCATATTCAAATCACTCCCACCTGCAGTTTTTAGCAAAGCCATTTTTACTTAAGAATGTAATTTGGGAAGCAGTAAAAATTTTTTTAAACCCGGGACTTTGCATCTTTTGGCTATTCGGTGTGAGGAAATAAAAGGGCTCATAAAACATTTCTGCTGGGTGCTGAAATATGGCTAAGGAAAATCATTTGTGTGATTCTGTTGAGAACTAACCAGCCCTTTTCATGAAACGTCATTTTTAACGTCAAAAAACTGACAAGCTGTGGTTACATACGCTAGAGTATTCGGCAGACATTTACTTGAAAGGGTGCAAAGGAAAAGAACTGATAATCTTGGTTGCTGGTGACAAATTGAGCTTTCCAATGAAAATTAGAACTTTGGAGACTTGTGTCTGCCTGGATGAGTTTAACAGCTGCCCAGTACTTAAAGAATTCCTGAAATCAGTGATAATAGTAACATACAGTTCTTTATGTTGTGTAAAGAAATGTATCAACATGTCGGAGATTTGCTCAGTTTGCTGAGCCAGTGTTTTCCAAATGACCAATGTATCATGTTACAAATTTATGCATGGATTAAAGATTCCTTAAAACTGTGGGGGGTGGCCAGTGGACTTTTACGTCACAGTACAGAAGGGTCATTGGTGTAGTCTGAGATTCTACATTGCTGCTGACACTTTACAAACGACCACGTATGGTATCACAGAAGAGTGTCCACATTATCTGGAAAGATTAACAGGTACTCCTTTCTTGACAGAAGTGGCTCTTACCTGTAATCCCAGCATTTTGGGAGGTGGAGGCGAGAGGGTTTCCTGAGTCCAGGGGTTCGAGACCAGCCTGGGAAACTTGGCGAGACCCTTATCTCTATAATACAGTCATAAGCCACCACACCTGGCCAAAAAAACCTCCTTTTTCAACTGTTTATTGTTTCTTCCGATTTTCTTCACATTTTTCATTCAGAACAACATAGCACAACAGGTTAAATGCAGAACCGGAAGTTAGAATCCAGCTGTCCTAGATACTAAGATTTATAAAAGTGTAAGTCAAGGCCACTCTTTTTTTTTCCTTCCTGAGTTGGAGTCCTTTTTTTTTTGAGTTGGAGTCTCACTCTGTTGCCCAGACTGGAGTGCAGTGGCACGCTCCCGGCCACCGCAGCCTCAACCTGCTGGGGCTCAGGCGATCCTTCTGCCTCAGCCTTCCAGGTAGCTGGAACTACAGGCGTGTACTACCACGCCTGGCTAATTTTTAGATTTATTGTAGAGATGAGGTCTCACCAAGTTGCCCAGGCGCATCTCAAACCCACGGGCTCAGGCAGGCCACTCACCTCACCCTCCCAAAGCGCGAAATTACAGGCTGAGCCACCGAGCCCGTCTCTGAGTGGGAGTCTTACTCTGTTGACCAGGTTGGAATGCGTTGGCACACTCATGGCCACTGCAGCCTGGACCTGCTGGGCTCAGGCGATCCTTCCACCTCAGACTTCCAAGTAGCAGGAACTACAGGCACACGCTACCACGCCCAGCTAATTTTTTGATTTATTGTAGAGACAATGTCTCGCCATGTTGCCCAGGCTGGTCTTGAACCCCTGGGCTCAGGCAATTCTCTCCCCTCGGCCTCCCAAAGTGCCAAGAGTACAGGCTTGAGCCACCACACCTGGCCAAAGCCACGCTTTGAACTAATTTTTGGGGGGGTAAGGTTTATGTTAATATAACGGTTTGTGGTGAGCGTGTGTTAGGTGTATTATTTTAAATGCATTAAATACTTTTTAAACATTCTCAGTTTTAATTTTGAATACAGTAAGTATCATTAGGTATCACCTGCTAAAGCCACAGAAGGAACCTGAGGCTAAACAGCCTGAGAATGCTGAGTTATGGGCTACTTAACACTTGCTGGACACTCTCGCAAATGATTTGTGGTCAGGATTGTTGTAAGCCTACCAGATGACAAAGTACAGGCTCAGAGAAGCTGAACTGAGATTTATTTATCCTTTTAACATGTCATGGATGCCAGCTCTGAGCAGAAACTTGTTTTGGCTCAGAAGGAGACCCACAAGTAAACCACTGAGAACATTGATGTGGAGTCTTGAGAGGGCTCATAGTGCTGGTCAGGAGCAGCTGAAGGGGCAGAGGATTCCCGTCTTTTGGGCCCTTGGTTTCTTGTATGTCAGCTTCATAGTAGAAGCTTGGTGAGCTGAAGATGGCAGAAGGCCCTTACCTGTGCCCCTTCAAAGCCCTGATGAAATCTGTCCCAGCACTGTCACCTGTGTGCACAGCTTCTTTTCTTGTTTCTGCAGCTTGGAATTTTTTCTTTCTTTTTAGGTGGGGTCTCACTTCAATGATCAGGCCAGAGGGCAGTGGCGTGATCATGGCCACTACTTCCTTGACCTTCTGGTCTCAGGCAGTCTCTCTGCCTCAGTTTCTCAAGTAGCTGGGACTACAGGCAGGTGCCACCACTCTTGACTAATTTTTTAATTTTTTGTAGAGACAAGGTCTCATGTTGCTCAAGCTGGTCTCAAACTCCTGGGCTTGAGTGAGCCTCCTGTCTCGACCTCCCAAAGTGCTGGGGATTGCAGGCACGAGTCACCACACTGGCCTTGACTGGAAGTTTCTTAAGGGTAGAAACATCGTGTTTACTGTGTCCCATTGGCCAGAAAGAGAGCCTGATATTTTATAAGTGTTATTGTGAGTAGACAGAGGTCACCATTAGATTCTATTTGAAATACAATTGTATCTCTTATTAATTCATGTTTACAGTTAGATGCCTAATTATTTGTGTGTGTGTACATCATTGTCTTTCTGGTCACTTTTTGCTAGGAAATCCTAGAACTATTTATTTATTTATTTTAAAGCAGGATTTATTGGGAGGGGACCCGAGGCAGTTGCCACCTAGAACCCTTTAAGTTATGAAAACAGCCTTTCAGTAGGTGCTTGACTCTGCTGTTTTTGAGGCATTAGGTGGAAATCAAAGGTGAATAGTTCTTTTTCTTAAAAAAAGGTGATGAAGTCTCACTTGAGTTCTTAAATGGAGCACCACGGTGAGATGGCAGTTATAATTAGTTTAGAAAAGTTTTGATTTACATGAGCTTCTAGAAAGTCCAGATTTTTACTGTGTTTTTTAGTCTGCTGGTTTCAAATGAGTTTAAGAAATCTGTCAGAATTCTGGTAGAGTATATCATATGAGCACATTAATTTCGTTAGATTCTTACTTCCCATTGTAAGTTTACTGAGAAAACAACAGATGAGTTTCTAACAGTTTTGTTAGGAATAGTTTTTTTTTTTTTTTGAGTTGGAGTCTCACTCTGTCACCCAGGCTGGAGGGCAGTGGCACTGCAGCCTCAACCTGGTAGGCTCCTACGATCTTCTGCCTCAGCCTTCCAAGTAGCTGAAACTAGAGGCACATGCTACCACACCCAGCTAATTTTTGATTTCTCTGTGATAGATCAACTTGCCCAGGTGGATCTTGAACCTGTAGGCTCAGGCAGTTCTCTCACCTCGGCCTCCCAAAGTGCTGGGATTATAGGCTGAGCCACCGAGCCCAGCCATTGGTGTATGTTAAATCGCACATATTTAAATTCTGTAGTTTGGTATGTCTTGACATGTGCACAGCCATAAACTCATTACCCCTGTCAACATAATACACATTCGTTCCCCCCCCCAATTTCCAATTTCCAGGAACTCCTCCATCCCATCCTTTCCCTGCTCCCACCCTGTACTCAGACAGCCACTGATCTTGCAAAATTTTAGCAAATGCAAATGAATATGTAGTGACAGAAAGCACAGTCCATTTGTATCATTGATACTATGAGAAAAGCTGTCAAGACTGCCAAAGTATTTCACCTTTTTTCTGTTGACCTTTTCTGAGTTGTGCTTGGGGGCTATGGTAGATGCTGTGTATAAATAAGCTAAAGCCGGTCTTGGTGGCTCAGCCTGTAATCCCGTGCCTTTGGGAGGCTGAGGTGAGTGGATTGCCTGAGACTGCGGGTTCGAGACCCACCTGGGCAACTTGGTGAGACCTCATCTCTACAATAAATAAAAAATTAGCCGGGCATGGTAGCGCACGCCTGTAGTTCCAGCTACTTGGAAGGCTGAAGCAGAAGAATCGCCGGAGCCCAGCAGGTCGACTCCAACTCAAAAAAAAAAAAAAGCTACCAAGTCTATTCTTGTAAGTGCTAGAAAGCAGTGAAAGCGTCTTGGTACTCTGCCTAGAGAACAGTGAATGACTGGCTACCTGTCCTTACTTGCATCTTCCTGTATGTTGCATGCTTCCGTCAGATACTCTGATCTCTCTCTTTCCTTCTGTAGATGGGGCTTTCTCAAGATTCTTGTGCTTTTCTTGAACTGGATTTTTAAGTTTTTTTGAAACGTCTGATAGTACTTCTGAAATGAACCTTCCTGCCTATCTAGAAATACTATTAATATTTAAGGTATTAAAGAAATCTAAAGGAGTTTTGGGATAAAGATTAAAGTTTCTGATAATTGCTGCTTTACCTTCTGATATTTTTGTTTGTTTCCTAGACCTCATTCTTATAATCGCTGTAGGGTTACCAGTGTGAGAATAAAGCAATGAGTTGAATTGACATTATCTAATTAACCTTAAGATTGGATTTTTAAAAGTGATGTAGTGTTTTTGGTGGTTTTAGTTTATTTGATGTTGCTGCAAGTTTGTTACCCTGAGTAATCGAAATCTACCTTTACCAGGATAAAGATCTTCTCTTGAGAAATGAGTATTATTTTGAAGTCTTATAAATAAAACTAAACTATTTTTTGGGGAATGTACAGAGACTTTTTAGAAGCTTCTCAGAAATTAATGAGCATTTAAAAATATATTTCTTTCAAGGAAATGAACTCTCAAATTCATTTGTGTAAATCAGAATGTCTAGTTTTGTAAGTATTCATCAGTTACACTTAATTCTTGTCCTATTAATTGATATACCTGTGGAATGAAGAGAAAAACACTGAAGCTAAGCTTTCCTTTCCAACATAATTTCTGTAGAACTGAGATACTATGTTTTCAAGTGCATCGGCTTTAAGTGAAATAAAATATTGAGGGAAATATTAAAAAGTGTTGATATACTTTTCCTTTTAAATAGATGAAGAACTTCCTGATTACATTATGGTGATGGTAGCCAACAAGAAAAGCCAGGACCAGATGGCAGAGGACCTGTCCCTGTTCCTAGGGAGCAACACAGTGCGATTCACCGTGTGGTATGTTCTGGAATGTCTGTGCCTCCACCAAGGGTGGTCACGAGTTGGAGCCAGTGTTCTGTTAGAAGAGGTTTTGACAGTTGAGTTCGGTTCATATTGGAGAGGCCGTGTGCGGGCGGTGAGCACAGCCTCTGCAGCCAGACTGCCAGGGCCAAATCCTGGCTCTGCATCTTGCCTTAGTTTCTCTGTCTGTTAAATGGGAAGAGAAGATCACCTGCTTTGCAGAATAGTTGGGAGTATTAAATGAGCTAATAGGTGTCAAGTGCTTCATTCAGGTTTGCTTGGCCCAAGGCGTCCTTAGTACTTACTATATGTCCGCTGTAATCATTACTTTTCTTTTGCAAACTTCTATATCAAAACCAGTTACAGGTGTTTGGATGGGGTTGGCATCCTATATTGCTGTCTCCTCTAAGGTTGCAAGGTTTTTTGTTGGGTTTTTTTTTTTTTTTTTTTTAGCCTTTCATTTTTCTTAACTCATGCCTTCATTTGACAAGCATCAATCTGTCATCTTTAAAATTTGGCATTTTAAAATATTCAGCTATTCAAATATAATGTAACTATTCAAATATAAGTTATTATTGCATGTTTGAGTATTCTTTTTCAAATCACATATGCCTTAAGTTGAGAATACAGACTAAAAGCATCCGATTCCATAGAGGAAGACCAGGTCCTGGTGCCAGGCTTGAGGTAGAGCTGGGTGGCCTGGGGGTGGGGCCACGAAGTGCTTGAGAACAGAGACAGGAAACACAAGAGCCCCAGCAGGAGCGACCTGCAACAGCGGACATGATGATGGAGTAGGAGTGAGTGGAGCCCGTGGCCCTTGTGATTTGAATGGCTAGAGACTGACCCACCAACTTCCTGTCTTCATACCACAGGTCTTTAAGGTGTTTATGCCCAGCACGTAGCTGGATGCTTTACAGCCTCCTTGACGTTCTGCAGAGGTCTTGGGTTTATGACACCATTCTTTTTCTTTTTCTTTTGTTTCTTTTTTTTGAGTCAAGAGTCTCACTCTGTCGCCCAGACTGGAGTGCAGTGGTATGTTCATGGCTCACTGCAGCCTCAATCTCCTGGGCTCAGGCCTTCCACCTTAGCCTCCTGAGTATCTGGGACTACAGGCAATGCCCCATGCCATCATGCCTGGCTAATTTTCTGATTTTTTTTTTTTTAGAGATGAGTTCTCACCATTTTGCCCAGGCTGCTCTGGAATGCTCAAGCGGTCCTCCCACCTCAGCCTCCCAAAGTGTTAGGTTACAGTTGTGAGCCACTGCACCTGGCTCATTTTGCCGTTAATTCAGTTCTTTAACATGTACAAGGGATGAGATCTCCATTTTGGCACTTTGGTTTCCTAAGTTATGTGTTCAGTAACACCAGCCTGTCAGGCTATCCTGGTCCTTTAGAGTCCTGAAATACCTGTTCATGAGGACAGTGGCATGTGATTAGGGTTTCAGTTGTAACATGATAATGAGGTTTCTGGCATTTTCGGGAGGTACTGCATCTTAAGGGGAATGTGAGACACACTTGCTTCAGATATAACTGCTAACACTGATTGTACTATAAGCAAAGTTGCAGCCTGTGGTTTACTGACCACATCTGATTCAAAAATAATAGTTATAGCAAAGTGTGTAGCACATTTTGAGATTCTTTGTAACTTTTTTCACCTCTCAAATTTTTTCAAGAAACCGTTTAAGTGGTTAAAATAAAAATAAACTGTGCTTAAAGCAGTTTTAACAGCTAACAATGTTACATGCTTGCGATGCTTGGTCTTATTTTGCCCTAAGCTCCATCAAGTCTTAACCATTGGAAATCCAGGCCATTTTCTGTGGACCAAAACCTGTGGGCAGGTGATCCCCTTGCCTGTCCTGCGGAGGCTGGATGTTGATTGACTAATGCAGTATTCATGTAAAGCCTTTTTTAATGTGAAATTTGAAAGTTAGTTTAGGACTGTTTATCCATTAAGTGCCACTGTCTATATTTATCTGAATATAATGTCAAATTTAGAGGGCAGTTCAAATATGTAGTCTTTCCTAGGGAAAGCTTTATTTTTTTTTTTGTTTTGTTTTTTAGGCTTCATGGTGTATTAGATAAACTTCGCTCTGTTACAACTGGTAAGATTCATGACATTGGTCTTTCTTAAATTTCTGCTTGCTATATCGTATGATTTGTTCCTTTCTAAAGTCATGTGTAGTGCTTTGGAAAAAAACAGTAGCTTTAAAAAACAGTGGTTCATTAGAACTTTTTTAGGAAGCCCATATTTTAATGAATTTAATAGCAATAAATTTACTAGGATTCAAGGGTAATTAAAGTGAGGGAGAGGGAGCAGTGCAGTTTATCCCAAGAAAGAAATTACAGATGTGTGCAAGGATTCAGCCTCAGGGATGTTTCAGTATTTTATAACTGAAAATTAATTAAAAGTCCATTAATGATAAATTGAATAAATTATTATGTTTTCATGTATGGAATAATATTCAGCTATTAAAAATAATGGGGAAGAATAACATGAGGGTATATACACATACGACATCTGTTTTGGAAAATGTGTATGAGTGCTTTTCTCTTTAAAAAAATCACCTTTGAGATAACTGATATTTATTTATTTTTTCTGAGTCAGAGTCTCACTCTGTCTTCCAGGCTGGAGTGCAGTGGCAATCTCACGGCCACCGCAGCCTCACCCTGCTGGGCTCAGGCGATCCTTCTGCCTCATCCTTTCAAGTAGCTGGAACTACAGGCATGCACCCAGCTAATTTTTTGGTTAATTGTAGAAATGAGGTCTCGCCATGTTGTCTAGGCTGGTCTTGAACTGTGGGCTCAGGCAATTCTCTTGCTTCCGCCTCCCAAAGTGCTGGGATAACAGCATGAGCTACCGTACCCAGTTGTGATTTTTGTATTTAAAAAATTTTCTACGATATACATGTATTGCTTTTCTATAGTAAGCATGGTGATGAGGAAGGAAAAGCTTTCAAGGAATACAAGCAGATGACAAAGATTGTGTGTTTTTGCTTTCAGAACCCTCTAGTCTCAAGTCTTCTGACACCAACATCTTTGATAGTAACGTGCCTTCAAGCAAGAGCAGCTTCGGTCGAGGGGATGAGAGGAGGCACGAGGCTGCGGTGTCCCCCCTTGCTGTGTCCAGCACTAGGCCTGAAAAAAGAGACTCCAGGGTTTCTGCTAGTTCACAGGAGCCTAAAGCCACTAGTGCCAGGTGGGAGTCCTGTGTATAGACCTGCTGTGGGCGGATGGCTCTGTGTGTGTGTGTGTGTGTGTGTGTGTGTGTGTGTGTGTGCGCGCGCGCGCACGCGCACACATTAGTTTTTATATCTTTCCATTGCTGTTTTCAGCAGCTTTTAGAGACAGTGAAGTGATTGTGAACAGTCTTGTGAATAAAATAATGGACTGGACCTGAGTAGGAATGTCTTTTATCACAAGTGCAGTAAATCAAGGTTTAAAGAAAATGTGCAGTTTTGAATGGAGTACATAAAGGGAGGATTTAATTTTTCATTAAAATTTTTCAAGTAAACATTCTTTGAAGATTTGGAGATAATTGTCCTAATTTGGTCGTGGTACGTTTTGTTGTCCTTTTTTGTAAATAGACAGGCGTATGATGATGGAGCTGCAACCCGCCTGATGTCAACGGTGAAACCTCTGAGGGAGCCAGCGCCCTCAGAAGATGTGATTGACATCAAGCCAGAGCCAGATGACCTCATTGACGAAGACCTCAATTTTGTGCAGGAGAATCCCTTATCTCAGAAGAAAACGACAGTGACACTTACATACGGTTCTTCTCGCCCTTCTATGGAAATCTATCGTCCACCTGCGAGTCGAAATGCGGAGAGTGGTGTTCATATCAACAGGTTGCAGTTTCAGCAACAGAACAGTGTTCATGCTGCCAAGCCACTCGATCTTCAGAGCACCCGAGTGTATGAGGCGGGACGCTTGTGTGACCCAGAAGTGCTCAGCAGCTTAGAGGAAACCTATAGTCCCTTCTTTAGAAGCAGCGCGGAAAAAATGAGTATTGAGGCTAGTGCATATTTTTATTTTATTTTATTTTTTTTGAGTTGGAGTCTCACTCTGTCGCCCAGACTGGAGTGCAGTGGCTGCTCCCGGCCACCGCAGCCTCGACCTGCTGGGCTCCGGTGATCCTTCCGCCTCAGCCTCCAAGTAGCCGGGATTACAGGTGTGCGCTACCACGCCTGGCTGATTCATATTTGTAAATTCTGGCTTATTAGGTTGCATATGGGCAGGGCTTGATTCTAGTGTGTGAAGTAACTGAACACATACTGTAGCTTAAATGGATTTCTCTACTGTTCAAAACATCTCACACCAGTCAGCTTTTCCTCTCAGTGGCTGACTCCTAGAGCTGAGATCGCATCTGAATGCCTTCCTGGGATTTTGATCATTTGAGTTAGCTTGGACCTTATACTTTTAAGTTGTTCATGGTAACTGCTAGTAAGCAAACTTTCCTCAACTGGTTGTTGTTGGTAGCCATTAATAAAATGAATGTAAAGCTCTTTGTTTTAGTTTAAGATCGACTATTAGGGATAAAATTTATACTTTTATAAAAACCACTGAGGTGGAACAATCACCTGAGCCCAGCAGGCTGAGGCTGCAGTGGCCATGAGTGTGCCACTGCACTGCAGCCCGGGTGACAGAATGAGACCCCAGCTCAAAAAATAAAAAATCAAGGAAATACTTTATGAACTCTTGCTATGATTGGCTTTATCTTAAAATGGAAAAGTATTTTATGGTAGGACTTTTTTGTTTTGGAGATTAGGTAAGCATAAATTTTATCTGATTGCAGGATGAAAATTTTCGGAAGAGAAAGTTGCCTGTGGTAAGTTCAGTTGTCAAAGTAAAAAAATTCAATCATGATGGAGAAGAGGAGGAGGAAGAGGATGATTACGGGTCCCGAGCAGGAGGTGTTTCCAGCAGTGTGTCTGTGCCGGCAAAGCCCGAGAGGAGGTACCTGGTCTTCAGTGCTGTTGGGGGCTTCTGGGTTTCTTGACAGGGAAAACCATGAAGATAAATATTAATGTCATGGTATGCTAGGCTTTTCCGTTGGCTTTTGAGTACCAAATTAATGAGAGGAATTGCTGAACATTGGAGGGGATTGCAGAGACTCTTAAAAACTAGTATGATGGGGGAACAACGTCAGTCTAGGTTCATTATTTTTTTTTTTTTTTGAGTCAGAGTCTCACTTTGTTGCCCAGACTGGAGTGCAGTGGCCTCTCCTGGCCACTGTAGCCTCGACCTGCTGGGCTCCAGCGATCCTTCCAACTCAGCCTTCCGAGTAGCCGGAATTACAGGCACGCGCTACCACGCCTGGCTGATTTTTTTTATTTATTGTAGAGATGTTTCGCCAAGTTGCTCAGGCGGGTCTCGAACCCGCAGGCTCAGGCAAGTCACTCACCTCGGCCACCCAAAGTGCGGGATTACGGGCTGAGCCACCAAGCCCGGCCAGGTTCATTATTTTTAAAAAAGGTTCCAGTGTGGTTGACATTTCCTAAAAATTTGAGCTAGTTTGTTTAAAACTTAGAAAGTACTGTAATAAAGGCATAGTGGATGACTAGCATGTAGAGAAATGAAATTTAAAATTTAATAAAAATTCCTTAACTCTTTAGACCTTCTCTTCCACCTTCTAAACAAGCCAACAAGAATCTGATTTTGAAGGCTATTTCTGAAGCTCAAGAATCTGTAACAAAAACAACAAACTATTCTACAGGTAATTTAAGTGAGTATGTGTATATTGACTCAGAGGCTTCTGTAATCCTTGAGTAAGCACAAAGTGGTTACTTCTGAAGTTGTGGCCAAACAAAGGCACCTGCCAGATCTGTCTAGACTAGATGAATTTCCCCTATAAAATAATTTTTTTTTGAACAAGATTTGGTGTTGCTCTGTCGCCCAGGCTTAAGTGCGGTGGCATGATCATGGCTCACTAGCCTTGAACTCCTGGGCTCAAGCAATCCTCTCACCTTGGCCTACCGAGTAACTGGGACTACAGGTGTGCACCAGCACACCCAGCTGTTTTTTTCATTTTTTGTAGAGAAAGGGTCTTGCTATGTTGGCTAGGCTGGTCTCAAACTCCTGGCCTCAAGCAATCCTCCTGCCTTGCCTCTTAAAGTGGTGGGATTACAGACATGGGCCAACAGCCCAGCTGAAGAATGGTTTTAAAATGAGATTTCGTCAGTTTGAGAAACTTTCTTTACTGTTAGTGGAGCTTAGTTCTTTGAGACTCTTACACTCTCCTGTGTGTAAAATATGTAATACAACTTTAAAGAGTTTTGGGAAAAGTGGGACTTTCACATTATTAGTGTTAGTGTCAACATTAGATGTGAACTTACGATGTGTATAAAAGGAGGTAAAACTGGATAGTGGTAAGTGCCTGAAAAATAGAAATGTATTTAAACCTGGTATATGAGCAGTTTGGTGTTTTTCCTTTTACTAGAGTAAAAGGCAGAGAATGACTCACTTTTGGTGTTTTGCTCCAATCCTAGTGGGAGTACTAAGTCATTTTGTGAGAAAATGTAAAGGTATTATGTGGTTTTAAAACAGGAGATGACCAGTGGTAAGATGATCTTACGGAAAGCTCATTCTAAAGTGCAGCCTGGGGTGGGTGTCATTTTGTTTTGTTGTTAAGTTCTAAACTCTGAGCCCCATCTGCTGTAGCAGGTGTGTGAACTCTGTACCCAAGCTGATGGCCAGGCCACTCTGAGAAGCCTTCTCGTTTTGCTGTTGATTTGGTGGCTGCCCTTACAGCATTGCTTGGCTTGTCCGTTCTCTTGCATCTTTTCTGTGACCCCCTTCCTAAAAGGAAGTAAACTGTTGACTGATTTTTGATCCTGATCCTTGTCTGGCCTCCTGCTTCTCCTCACCCCTAATTTAACCTTGAACCTACAACTAAGTGGGTTTTGGCATGTAAAGATTGTCAGGCAAAGGCCAACATATGACCTAACAGTGTATCTAGTTGCCTGCCACTTTTTGATCTATCAACAATATTAACTGTCAGAATGATGAAAAATATAGAGAATTACCATGGCCTTAAAATATCCTGCTTTTATCATAGTTGGACATTCCCAAGTCTTAACACATAGGGCTGCAATTTCTTTCTTTACCCAGACTGTCTAAATTATGACTTGAAACGTTTAGATTAGATTATGAAGCTGAGCCTGAATTGCATTTGGTTGAAAATGAATACCTAAGTGCTTATGTTGTATTTATGGCATGTGGCTCAAAACGTGTGGGCATTGACATACTTGTGGGAAACAGGCAGGTGTCTACCTCTCAGGAATGTTATAAAAAACGAGTGGTGTCTACGGACTGATTGGATCTCCTCATGTGTTCCGAATCCTAGGAGGCATTTCTGTGTAATATGCCATTCTCACTGTTGAGTTTTGATGTATTACTGTTTGCATTTTTGTATTTTTTTGCTTTTATGTAAAAGTCCCACAGAAACAGACACTTCCAGTTGCTCCCAGAACCCGAACTTCTCAAGAAGAATTACTAGCAGAAGTGATCCAGGGGCAAAGCAGGACCCCCAGAATAAGCCCCCCCATTAAAGAAGAGGAAACAAAAGGGGATACTGTAGAGAAAAACCAAGGTAATAATTTAAGTGATATTCTGCTCTTTACCTCACCTGTATCTTTTCTACTACTACATGAAGCATTGCATCCTGTCCAGTGGATTTTTATGAAATGTTAGTAATACTCTGAAAAAAGTCATGGTCAAGCCCAAAAGTGGAATGAGAAAGCACTGTGAGGAAGGTTCATACCTGTACTTTTTGTTTTTTGTTTTTTTAAGAGGCAAAAACTTGCTGTGTTCCCAGGCTGGTCTGGTCTTGAACTACTGGGGTCAAGTGAACCTCCTGCCTCAGCCTGAGTAACTGGGACTATAGGTGCATGCCACAGTGCATGGTCCTTTTGAGAAAAAAAATTTTTTTTGAGTTGGGGATCTAACTGTTCCCCCAGGTTGGAGTGCAGTGGCACAATCACAGCTCATGCCGCTTTGACCTCCTGGGCTCAAGTGATCCTCCTGTCTCAGTCTCCCGAGTCACTGAGACTACCGGTGCCCGCCACCACACCTGGCAGAAATTTCTAAAAGTCTGTATTGTGGAAATATTTAATGCTTTCAGAAATGGAAAGACAATATAATGAACTCCCATGAACCCAGTTACCAAGCCTTAATATCAGAATTTTTTTTTTTTTTTTTGAGTTTGAGTCTTACTCTGTCACCCAGACTGGAGTGCAGTGGCCGCTCCTGGCCACCACAGCCTCGACCTGCTGGGGCTCCAGCAATCCTTCCGCCTCAGCCTTCCAAGTAGCTGGAACTACAGGCGCGTGCTACCATGCCCGACTAATTTTTTGATTTATTGTGGAGATGAGGTCTCGCTAGGTTGCCCAGGTGCTTCTCGAACCCGCGGGCTCATGTCGTCCACTCACCTCAGCCTCCCAAAGTGGTGGGATTACAGGCAGAGCCACCGAGCCCGGCTAATATCAGAATTCTACTGGTCTTTAGCAAACTCCTTAAAGATACATATATTTCTATATTCTATTTTCCCTTCTTTTTGTTGTCCCTTCCTGTCTTCTTGAACTAGAAACCGTGGTTATCTTTAAGTCTCCCCCTTGGTGTCCTGTCTCTGTGACCTGCTTTCTCTGCTCTAGTGGCTGCCCTTCGGTCCTGGTGCCTGACATCCTAGACTTAGCTGACCTTTCTGTCTCCTTTTCGCACTACCTTCCCCCTGCCTGACTTGCCACTTGTGACTCTCATCACGGAACTCCGAGAGTATCTTCCATCCTTACTGCCCAGCATGGCTTCAGGCAGCTCTGTTACATGTTGCCTGACCCTGGGCCTGCCCAGGACCCTTCTACTACTGTCAAGCCTTTTGTTTTTTCTTTTTCCATCAGGAAAGATTCCTGTTTCTTCTGTTTTTCTAGTTAGATCTGAATTTTAAAACCCCACCAAAACAAATCTATATGCTCATCATGTTATTTCAAACTTAAACTTTTTGAGAACCTTGGAATACATTTTTTCGTTTCTCTAAAACTGTATCCTTTAAATTGTTCCAGGTTTCGTGAAACGTGGTTTCAAAATTGTTGATTTCATGTAGACGTATGATTCTATCCTGTATTTGTCTATTCATTCTGTCTCTTTACAAAACTTTAACTATATTATGTAGTCTGCCATGTCAACATTATATCCTCTTCTGAGAAATGATGTAACTGAGAGCAAGACCTGTTTATTGACCCCAAAACAACCAGTAAGTGCAAACTGGGAAGTGTGAATGGGCCAGTTTGAGCAGGGCACCTGGAAGCAGGGAGGGCTTTTGCTTGGTGCGGTGGCAGGTAAGGCTGAAGTCTTCAGGGGCTGCAGCAGTCTGTGCCCTGTGAACATTCCAGCTTATTGCACCAGGGTTTTCCTTACAGACAGAGCTCCATGAGAGAGTGCCCTGGGGTGGAGTCACGTGGAATAGAAAACAGACAAGAAGCCGGGCTCGGTGGCTCAGCCTGTAATCCCGCGCCTTTGGGAGGCTGAGGTGAGTGGATTGCCTGAGCCCACGGGTTCGAGACCCACCTGGGCAGCGAGACCTCATCTCTGCAATAAATCAAAAAATCAGCTGGGCGTGGTAGTGCATGCCTGTAATTCCGGCTACTCGGAAGGCTGAGGCGGAAGGATCGCCGGAGCCCAGCAGGTCAAGGCTGCGGTGGCCGGGAGCGGCCACTGCACTCCAGTCTGGTTGACAGAGTGAGACTCCAACTCAAAAAAAAAAAAAAATAAGAAAACAGACAAGAATGTCAGGTAATGGAGAGAGGGGAGGCAGAGCTAGGGAGTCTCAAAGCAAGGTGCTTGGGTTTTAACATCCTAGAATCAACAGAAGAGCATTGGATAGCTAACTCCTAATGTAAACAACGGAGAAGTATCAAGGTCAAGTCCTACAACAAGTTAAAAGATAAAATAATAAAGGACAAAATAGCATTGTCTCCCTTCCCAGAAGACACCGCTTTTGAATGCGTCTGCTTTTACGACTCTTGTTAATTTTCTCCTTATCTGTAGTAACGTGCTTCTACTGTTTCTTCATTCACCAGCTGCACTAGCATCTGTTGATGTCTCGCATATGTCAGGTTCTGGCTGTTCTCTTTTCCCTGCTGCCAAGCTCCTGTAGTGAAATCCCAGCTTTAGTTCATGTATTGGTTCCTTTTGCAGTTTTAAGTAATACACCGAAATACGTGTTTCTTGTCTGATTATTCTTCACAGATTTTGAACCCCCGATTTCCGTATATTTAGACTAAAAGACTTGGGCGTTTATGTCTTCCTCCAGTTCTCATGTCTCCGTCCTTCCCCACCTATGTCTGTCCTCCCTCCCCCTTCTAATCCTTTTGTCTGTACTTATATATCATCAGAGTTGATCAGAGTGACATTTTGTTCATTGTTTAGGTAATGCTTTGTAGATTGATCCCAGAAGTTGAGAACCAGTAAGCATTGTAAATATCCATTACAGAACCACATTTGCATTCTGTTTCTTGTACAGTTTTCTGTAGGGATTCTCTGACGTTTTAAACATTTTTTTCACCTCTTCTGCAGCATTTTGTGTTCTTCCCGTCTTGCGTGGCTTGTGCACTGTGGCTTTCAGGGCTGTGACTCTGCCTTCGAGCCTTGGGCGGTCTTCCTGCTGGAGCTTCCCTTCTGCTGTGCCTGCTTGGCCCCAGGATGGCCTCTGAGTCTTTAGGGCTATGACTCTGCCTTTGAGCCTTGGGTGCTCCTCCTGCTGGAGCCTCCCTCTACTCCTCAGCCTGCTCGATGCGTTGTCCCAGGACATCCCCGAGTCTGCTCTGTATGGCCTGCATCCCAGTCTTCTCAGTGCCTCTCCATTCTGTAATCACGTCATAAAGAAGCTTCCCAAGAATGAATGTGGGAATTCAGGTGTCTGAGGGCTTGAAGTCTGGAGCTGACCTTGTACTTGAGGGACACTTTGGCTGGGTGCAGAATTCCAAGTTGAAATCCTTTTCCTCAGAGCTGTGAAGGCATGGTTCTACTGTCATGAGGCTTCTACCACTCATGCAGAGACTCCTGTCTTACTCCACTGTGAGATATCGCGGTTCTTTTCTCCGGAAATTTTAAGGTTTTTTTCTGATCTGTCTAGACGCTAATCAGTCCCTTTGGGATGGATGCTTTGTGTTCCTTCAGTGTGGGACGCTCTCCTGGCTCTTTATTTGCTTCCTCTTACTTCTCTTCATTTTTGGAAGTTCCTTCTTTGGTCTATCTGCCACTTGTCTTTTCTTCTCATTTTTTACTTGATCTTGTTGATCTACTCTCTTGAACACTTCTTTGATTTTATCTTTTGAACTTTTTAAAAAAGTGGGCAAGTATGTTTTTTAATTTCCCAAGACTTTTTCTTCCCTGTTTTTTCATAGTATCTTGTTTTGTGGATACAGTGTCATCTGAAATGTCTGAAGATCCTAATTTTTTTCTTTCTTTTTAAATAATTCTCAGGCCAGGTGCAATGGTGCACACCTGTAATCACAGCAGTTTGGGAGGCCAGTGTGGGAAGATTGCTTCAGCTCAGGAGTTCGAGACCAGCCTGTCTACAGATGGTTCCTGGTGTAAGAAGGCAGGACAGGGCTTACCTAGCATTGTAGTATGGACTGAGCCTTGTGCCCTCAGGTTCAGCTATAAAGGAAGCAAATATGGAACTGCACTGGCCTGACAGTTGTGGGGGATTCCCCGGGGAGCAGGTTGGCAGTTCACAGTCCCTCTAGTTGTCTGGGTTCTCCCAGATAGCTCACTCAGTTATTTTAGAAAAGAACCATCTTTTAAAAAAGTCTTTGTTGACTGGGCACAGTGGTTCATTCCTGTTATCCCAGCACTTTGGGTGGCGGAAGCGAAAGGATTGCCTGAGACCAGCTTGGGAAACTTGGAGAGATCTTGTCTCTTTAATAAATAAAAAATTAGCCAGGCGTGGTGGCGCACAGCTGTGATTCCAGCTACTTGGAAGGCTGAGGCAGGAAGATTGCCAGATTCCAGCAGTTCTAGGCTGTGGTAGCCATGAGCATGCCACTGCACTCCAGCCTGGGAGACAGGGTGAGACTGACTCAATAAAACATGTTCTTGTCCTTTCAATGCCTGTGATGGTACCCTTTGGAACCTGTTGTCTGCATTCGACCTTGGCTCCTTATAGGTCGCCTGTGCTTCACCACATTCAGGACTCGACCCTGCTGGTTCCCACTTCTGTCTCCTGGACCCCACCCTGAGTCCTCCTTCCTGTACAGCTGCTTCCTCTGTGCTGCTTCTCGGATGTGTGTTAAGTCACTTCAGACTTGTCTAGAGCTCAGCGGAGCGTCCCCCTGTCAGTTGTTTCTTCAGGTTTCCTCACCTGAGTTCGTAGCCGTTCCTCTTGCCAGGAGCTCAGACAGAAACCGCCTGCCATTCTTCTCTCAGACATAGGGCTGTTCCTCCTGCTGCTCCTTCCTCCTCCCCTGCCTTCATCTTCCTCCTTCCCTGCTGCTCTTCCTTAAGCTGTCACCCACCCCCAGAACACTGTTCATCACCTCTGCTCTGTCACCGTCTCAGCCACTGTCGTGACTTGTCCTAGCTGTGGAATAGTGTCCTGCAGGCTCTGTCTGCTCTCAGGCTTGCCTGCCTTCTTCCATCTCACACAGCAGCAGGGCATCCTTTCAGATGGTCAGTCAGGTTGGGTCCCACCCCTCACTCGGCACCCTCAGCCCTCCCTGGGCCACTCCAAGTCCGTGACCTCATTGGTCTCTGGCCACCTTCCCTCCCTCCCTTGGCTCCCCATTTTCCTTGCTGTTTTCAGACACACTTGGCCTGCTTCTCTTGTAGGGCGTTTGAAGAACACATGTGATCTGCTTTTGTTCTCTCCCTGGGAGGTTTTCTTGACATCTTGGGAGAGATGTCCACTGTTCTCCCTCAGCCATCTCCATGAGGCCTCCCTGGCCTCACCCCCACCCCCCCTTCCTTCCTTCCTGAAGCACTTGTCACCATCTAGAGAGAGAGAGAGTTTTTGAATTGGAGTCTTACTGTGTCTCCCAGGCTGGAATGCAGTGGCACAATCATGGCTTACCGCAGCTTCAACTTCCTGGGCTCAGGTGATCCTTCTGCCTCAGCTTCCACACCAGCTATTTTTTAAAAAAATTTTTTGTGGAGAGGAGGACTTGTTATGTTGCCTAAGTTAGGCATTTTTCATATTTGTGAACATGTGCGCTTTTCATGTATGAGTGGAGTATGGATGTTTGTGCACATATACATATGTGTGTTTATAAAATAGGAATGACACCGCCAAGTTTATAAAAATAGTGACACTGCCGAGTTCTCGGCAGCATGCTTTGTTCCACTTGATGTGTCATGGGGAGAGGCATGAGAACAAGTAACTGTGAGGGGGACTTGGAGCCAGACTGCCTGGAGTGGTGTTCTAGGCCCTGCAGGTTAGCAGCTGATCCTGACCTTTCTGTGCCCCAGTTTCTTATCTGTAAATGAGGGGGTCACAGCAGCCCCGACCTCAGCGTTACTGTGAGGAGTAAATGCTACACACGTCAGCATTCTCTGCCGATGAGAAATTCCGTTGGAACCCTGGAAGGGTCTTTGTGTACTTTGCAGTCGACAGTTGGGTTGGGCCCAGTGCCAGCACAGGAACCCCATGTGGGCTCTGGTGTGTGCCAGTCCTGTTAGACCTTCCCTGTTTTTCCTGGAGTCTGTCTGCTGCCCTCTAGTGAACCAGCTGGCTTGCAGGTGGTGCCTGGTCGGAGACGGGCTGCTTTCTGCTGCTGTCAATGTCATCTGCCATCGCTGTTAAGAAAGCCTGTGAGTCCAAAGCCTTGTGAATTTTGAATCTTATTTTCTGTCTAATCTTTTGGAGAATTAGATTATTTATAGGTATAGTGGAGAATGAATCAAGATTCTTTTGTAAATTCCAACAGTTAGCTTTTTCTTACTGCCTTACTGTGAGTGTCATTTGGCTGACTGGGACTCTACTGGTTGCACTTCTTTTTTTTTTTTATTTTTTATTTTTATTTTTATTTTTTGAGTTGGAGTCTCACTCTGTCGCCCAGACTGGCGTGCAGTGGCTGCTCCCGGCCACCGCAACCTCGACCTGCTGGGCTCCGGCGATCCTTCCGCCTCAGCCTTCCGAGTAGCTGGAATTACAGGCGCGCACTACCACGCCCGGCTGATTTGTTGATATATTGTAGAGATGAGGTCTCGCTGCCCAGGTGGGTCTCGGACCCGCGGGCTCAGGCAATCCACTCACCTCAGCCTCCCAAAGGCGCGGGATTACAGGCTGAGCCCCCGAGCCCGGCTTTGGTTGCACTTCTTATAAGAATCCCCTTAGGAGGCTGGGAGTGGTGTTCCCCCCCTTCATAGAATCCCCTTAGGAGGCTGGGAAGGGTGGCGTGCTCCCCCCGCCACTTGCATCCTCCTTTGTTGCACAGCTTGCTTGTGTCTGGGGAATAAACCAAAGTAAAGACGTCCAGCTCAAGCCAAGGCCACAGTTAGGTTTTCCTTGTTAACTGACTGGAGGACTTGAATACTGTTCAGATGGCAGTAGTTCCCAAATTGATCTACGGATTGAACTCAGTCTGTTTAAATCCCAGATTGCTTTTTTGGTAGAAACTGGTTAGATGTAAAATAGAAGTAAAGAAGGGACCTAGAATAGCCAAAACGATTGAAGAGGAATAATGTTGGAGAAGTTTTGTTTCTTTTTTCACAACTTACACCAAAGCTGTAATAATCAAGACTGTGGTTCTGACGTGAGGATGGACACGTAGACCAATGCAGCGAGCGGAGAGTCCAGAGATGAATGCCAACTGGGGCCAGTTACCTCTGGCAAGGACACTAAGGCAGCTTATTGGAGAAGGAATGGTATCTTCAACAATTGGTGCTGAAACAACTGCATGTCCACATGCAGAGGAATGAAGCTCTATGAGGAGGACCCAGAACAGCTGGGGAATTTATTTATAAAAAATTGTATATTTATTCTTACGTGTTTAAACTTCAGTAACTTTCAGAGTTCTCTCCGTTTGATGTAATACACCTATTGAGATGCTTTTTCTACTGCTCAAAACAGTTTTTGAACTCGCCAATTTTGATGCCTTTTAGTGCTTCTGCTGTTTTTTGTTTCACCTCTTCCATATCAGCAAAATGTTTTGCTGTGAGGACTAGTTTCATCTGGGGAAACAAAAACAAAAGTCACTTCGGGCAATATCAGGTGAATAGGAAGGATGGGACATGGGGGGCGGCTTCTATTTTTGGTCAAAAACTACTGAATACTCAGTGTATTGTGGGCAGGTGCATTGTGATGGATGATGAACCAGTCACCTGTTTGCCACAACTTAGGACGTTTCTTCCATAAATAGTGACTCAACCTTCTCAGAACTTCCAGATAGAAACTTTGGTTGACCATTTGATCCGGAGGAACTAATTCCAAGTGTACTACAAGGGGCCTGCCCTCCAAAAGATAATTTTGATTTTTCTGTGGGGGAGAGCTCACCCTCATATGTCATATATAAAAATTAATGCAAAATGAATCAAAGACCTAAATGCAAGCTAAAACTATAAAACTCTTAGGGAAAAAAATAAGTGTCTTTATGACCTTGGATTAGAACATGGTTTCTTAGCTATGATACCAAAAGCACAAGCAACCAAAGAAAAAACATAAATTCGAGTTATCAAAATTTAAAATTTGGTGTTTCAAATGATACTATCAAAAAAATGAAAAGAGGCTGGGCGCAGTGGCTCATGCCTGTAATTCCAACACTTTGCGAGGTCAAGACGGAAAGATTGCTTGAGCCTAGGATTCAAGACAGATTATTTTGGGCAACATGACGAGACCTCATCTCTACAAAAAATTAAAAAATTCGCTGGGTGTGGTGGCCTGTAGTCCCAGCTGCTTGGGAGGCTGAGGCAGGAGGATCACCTAAGCCCAGGAGGTTGAGGCTGCAGTGAGTCAAGTCGTGCTACTGCACTCCAACCTGGGCAACAGAGTGAAACCCTGAATCAAAAAAGAAAAAAAAGGACCCCCACAGAATGAGTGGGAATATTTAAAACTCACATATCTAATATTGGTCTAGTGTTCGACCAATGCTGAACTGTTATTTCCCCATCCTTAACTTTACACCGTGTTATGTGAGTGAGCAGTCGAATACCATTATTCCTGTGTGTTTTTAGAGGAGTTTGTGTGGATTGTGGGACCAATCACATTCTCTGTCCTCTCTCTGCAAAGGAGATGCCCATACAGTCATAGCAGTTTTCAGTGGGGGAAAAAAACTCAAAATAACAATAAAACAATTATGAAAGAATCTGAAGCTTGAAAGTTATGGTTTGCTCAATGAAAGGGGAAAAGTACTTGTGATTCGTAACATTTTCTGATAAAAAGTACTTAACGTTGCTTAATTTATGGTGCAGCTCCACAGTGCTGTCATCATCTGAAGTAAATAATGGAAAAAATTCTTTGTGTGTCACATGTCTGTTTTCAGCCAATCAGAAGCCAGGGTTATTTTGCATGTAATAATAGGGATCACTCAGAGAGGTGCTGTTCTAGGACTTGCAGGGTACAGAGTGTTAAGGCTTCTTAGTTGTAGCAAAGATAATTGGGTGGGGTTTTGGGCATTTTCATATTTACTTTTGAGTTTTGGCAGTAGAAACGTACAACCCTGTCCTTTTGATTCTAGATTTTAAAATGTTGCTTACTCTTAATACTCCTTAAGGTAACAGCATTGATTACTGCTTTTACTTTTGATGAAACAACTTAATGGGCTGTAAAGGAAAAATTTCCAGATTTTAGTGGGGAGAGAGAATTTTATGAAAATGCTTTTGAGGTTCCCACCACCTTTATGAAAATGTCTGTGAGATTTCCGTCACCATCTCTGCCCATTTTCTTGTCACCGGAGCTGGTTGATTCAGGTTCTGTGCCAGGTTCCTCTTGTTCACTGAATGAGCTAGACAGTATTTCTCACCTTTTAAGGAAAATATCCGTGGATATCAATGAAATTAAAGGAATGAAAGCAGCAATTTTGACAGTAGAAGCAAGTGTTTTTGATCTAAATGTTAGAGTGTCGCAGAATGAAGCAAAAATTTCGTCTTTGGAGGTTAAAATGAATGAATATTTACCATCCACATCTGAATGCAACAGACAGTTCGGAGATCTTCAGGAAGTAGATTTGGAATCACAGGCAGGGGCCGCTGACATACAGATCATTGACTTTCTTAGAAACATCGAGAAAGGTAAACTCTCAGGACACCATGTCTCCTGTTTTCCTCCTGGGTCTGTGTCTTCCCACTTGTGTCACTGTTGCTCTGACTTGGAGGGAGCGTATCAAATGGGATACCACATGATTGACCTTAGACGCTAGAGTTGATGCGAATCCTGTCCTCTTTAGTGATGCTTTCCAAAGTGATGTTTTGAAAAGACAGATGGATGTAGAGAGATGAAGCAGAGCTGGAATGTGAGCGATCCTCTCCTGTGTCTGCGTGAAATTATTTTTATATGAAGGGGGCCCCCCCCAAAAACAGAATTCATTTCTAAAAAATTGTGTATTCTGACATGTTTAAACTTCAGTCACCTTCTAGGCACTCTCTGTTTGATGTAATACACCTGTTGAGACGCTTTTCTGCTGCTCAAAACAGTTTTTGAACTCATCAGTTTTGATGCCTTTTAGTGCTTCTGCTGATTGTGTGCTACCTCTTCCATGTGAGCCAAACATTTCCCTTGGAGGACTTATTTTTATCCAGGGAAGCAGAGAAGTCACTCAGGATGAGATTGGGTGAACAGGGAGGATGGGGCATGGGGGTCATGCCGTTTGGGGTCAAAAACTGGACACGCAGCACAGTGTAGGCAGGTGCTCTCGTGTAAATCATCCGTCATGAAATGGGCAAACTTTGAAAGACTCTCTAAGGAAAATTCACTGAAGCCAAACGCAGCCTATCACCACACTAGCTGGTTCATGGATGCCAGTGGGTTCCTAGAACACTTACTTAGTGGGTGACGCATGTACTACAAGGGGCCCACCTCCAAAAGATAATGCTGGTTTTTTGGGGGGGGTCCTCCCTCATATAATTCTTTCATGATACACTCTTATGTTAAGGAAGTCTGTGGTAGCATTTGAACCTGGTGTTTGGAAGCACATTTTTAGTGTATCCTGTAGCATGTCAGTTTTCTAGGCTGTCCTGCAGGAATATAGTGTGACCTAAATGACATCTGGGTTGCAGCTCTGTTCTACAGGCAGAAAGAATTTGTGTTTTTGGAAGGAATTCACTTTTATTTTTGAACACACCACTAAAGGGTGATGTCGCATAACTTAGGTTTTTTTTTTTTTTTGAGTTGGAGTCTCAGTCACCCAGATTGGAGTGCAGTGGCTGCTCCCGGCCACCGCAGCCTCGCCTGCTGGGCTCCGGCGATCCTTCCACCTCAGCCTTCCAAGTAGCCAGAATTACAGGCATGCGCTACCACGCCCGGCTGATTTTTTGATTTATTGTAGAATGAGGTCTCGCTGCCCAGGCGGGTCTCGAACCCGCGGGCTCAGGCAATCCACTCACCTCAGCCTCCCAAAGGCACGGAATTACAGGCTGAGCCACCGAGCCCGGCTAACTTACAGAGATGAGCTAATAAAATTTGAGATCAAATACAGCTTTGCAAATGTCCGGACACCTTTTAATGGATCACGGCACTTGGTGAGAGATTACCACTTATGTGTTTGCAGTGAGCATGCCAAGTCTGTCCTTGGGAACGACGTTACCAGTGGGTCTTGAACTTCTGGCCCCAGGTGACCCTCCCGCCTTGGCCTCCCCAGGTCCTCCCGGCTGTGCGTAAGATTCACGTGGCTGTGCTCCTGCTTTTGCTGGCAGGTCATGGGGCACAGGGCCGCATATTGTGGTGTTTGCTTACCAGTATCCAAACCCAGGGCTTGTCTTTAGGCACTCCTGGAGCTGATGGCTGGAGTGTGGGTTTCATCTTCAGAAGTCAGGGGAGGGTGGGAGAGCCTGGCGCTGGGAGCGGTGTGCTGGGCCAGGGGTGCCTCGCCGTGGCTCCAGCCCTTTTACCTTGACTCTCCACAGACTTGACTGGAAACGTGCATTTTCACGGAGCGAGGACAGGAGGGGCCTGAGTGTCCACATATGGACTAGCCCTCAGCACAGCTTTGTGTCTCCCAGGATAGGTCTTTGCATTGTTGAGTCTTTAGGTTGTTTTTAAGGCTTTGAATTAAGAAACTAAAAGGGTTAAGTGTGGGCTCTACATGTCGCAACTGTGTGTGTTCAGCATAGTGAAGTTTTCATGTTTGTGTTCTAGGAACTCAGCAGAGACAGTTACTATCCCGACTGCAGGTGGACCCAGTGATGGCTGAGACGCTGCAGATCAGCCCAGGTTGGTGCCACTTCTGTGTTCACTGTCACTGGCAATTGCAGGTGCCATTCCCAACACTTTACTTGGTGTATCCTGTGTCTCCCTGCCCTGAGATGCTGTTCCAGTTTGCCAGCAGGTGTTGGGCCAGGAGAGAGGCTCTGTGCTGCTCCACGTGGTGCGGTGCTTGCATGTCACCTCATTCAGAAGGGTCTCCCTGCCTCACTCTGCCTTCACTCCAGGGCGACCTTGGGTCCCCTCCCTCCCTCCCTGCGTGGCTCTCCCTGGCCTGAGCTTCAGCCTCACCTCACCGACGCCTAATACCAGGGCCATGCTAGCTTGTGTTCTGGAGCCACCATGACTTGCTTACCTGTCATGCCCCTGGCATGCACTCTCCCCCACAGATGGGGGGCTGCTTCAGGGCGGGGCTGGGGCCTGATTTGCCATCTCTGTCCTCTGTGTCCAGCCCTGCCAGGCATGTGTTCAGGCATTTCAGGTGACAGTGGAGCAGACACAGGGAGCTGATGACACCTGGTGTTTTTTCATTCTCTGTTCTGGGGTGGCTGCTGCTGCTGCTGTGAAGTTGGGCCCCTCAGCCCTTCCTTGCTCTCCTTTTTTTTGAATTTTTTCCCCTGTAAGTCAGAACTCTACAACCAGCGCCTCTGTGCCTCCTCTGCCCCAGTTCTCCATTTCAGAAAGGTGTGTTCTCCTTGGGGACGCTGGCCTCCACCCAGTGCTGGCTTCTACCTGCTGCCGCATGTCCAGTGTCTCCTTTCTTTCAGCAGCGATGGTCTCCTCAACCCAGCCCTCCACAGAAGCACAGCCAGAAGGCTGGGGCCGGGCCTTGTCCATGGCCTTCCTGCCAGTTCCAGGGCTGCTTTCTCCCTTGTTTCCTTCCATTTCTCCCTTCACTCGTCATGAAGGTCCTGTGAGACTGTGAGTGGCCACGGCCCTTGGTCTCTCCTGCCACATGGTTAGTTCCTCCAGCCTTGCCTCTGCGTCTCCCATCCGTGGCACGCACAGTGGCTCTGTCTTGCATCGTGTGCGTGATTTACTCTCTGAGCATGTGGAAGGTTCCTGTGTGTCTGCCCCTTCCAGCTCGGGCTCGTCTTCTCTGGCTGCTTGCTTGTTCTTTCCTGCTAGAGGTCTTTCAAATGTCTGGGGACCATCTTCTGTTTCTCCCTGGCATTCCTGAGTCCCAGGTTGGGTGTGGGGCTTGGACTTCCCATCTGAATGTGGGTCTGCCGGGGAGTGACAAGTCCTGCCTGTCTGGTGTGGGGGCCCCTGATGTCACTGCCTTGGGGTCCTCAGGCTGGTCCCTCTGCAGAGAAGGATCTTGGAGGTCATGACCCGGTTGTCAGAGTTTGGGGAACTTTATGGGAAGCAAGGCTCGGAGGCGCCACAGCATGAGTTGCACTTGTCCAGGGGACACCACTCCCCGAGGGCCAGGAGGCCCTCTTCCAGCACTGAAGAGTCCAGAATGCCATGTTCTCCCAGGGAAAGTGTGCAGCGAATGGTTGTCGTCGTGAATGGGATGGCTCTGTAGCATGTCACTGATGCATGCACAGCTGGCTGGGTAGCGTCTCCTCAGCAGGGACCTGCCACTTCATCTTAGGCCTCTGGGGAGGTCTGGCACCAGGCAAGGTCGGGAAAGAGCCGCTCGGTTCTGCCTGTCCTCCCATGTTCCCTACCGAGGCCCCTTGGCTGTTTGTTTTTCAGCCTCAGGAGGATCTTGGGTCTACACTCGCTGCCTCGTTGACTGAGGCCCATGAGCGAGTCCTCCTGTTTGCACTTGCCCAGTGTGTTCTTTCCTTTTACAGTTAGCTATTTTGTGGGCTTGTGCTTAGAAACCCCACAAAACCCAACCCTTCTGGACAGTTCCATGGGATTTCAGCAGGGAACAGAACGTACATGTGGGGCTCAGCTTGTGGCCTCTACTCAGATGCCAATCGCTGTCCCCTGCCTGTCCCTATGTGATGTGGGCTGCTGGTGCTGAGCCAGCAGAGGGGCAGCAGCTATGGATAGCAAGCCCTGGGACAGTGTCTCCTGAACTCTGGTGGTGTCGCTGGTAGCTGCTCCCTCAGTGTGTGATGCTGTGGCTTCCAGGACTCACTTCCTCTCACTCCCATCTCCTTCCTCCAACCCCTCCCCTCATGTTCTACACCTTACAACCCCCACCCCCCATGTCTTCTGTCTTACCCTCGGTGCCGTCTTCATCTCTGTGCTCTCCTGAGCGTGACCTTGTGCAACTGCTTCTCCGTTATGGGGTGGGCAGAGCTGCAGCAGCCCTGGGCCCTCCTGGGCTCCCCCTTGGGGCTTGTGCCATCAGGACTGCCCTGAGTCTCCCGGGATAGGCCTTCAGGGATCATTGGTGAGCTTGGAGATGCAGGTGTTGCCTGTGCGCTGAGAGGAAGTGGCTTCTTCGGCTCATGAGGATGCAGTGAGTGCTGCAGCCCTGCCTGTGAGCCAGCGCCTGCCACCTGCAGTCTACGCTGTTGCTCTCTCCCCTCCTGAGGGTCAAAGCAGAATTAGCAGCTTCTCAGCACGAGGGCCCCAGAGACTCCGCAAAAGACCTGGTCGGATCTGGGCTTGGCCCCTTGACCCCCACCCTGTCTCCTGTCCTGTCTCCTGTCTCCTGTCTCGGCCGCCCTCCTGCCCACTCCCTCCATTGACCTCCCTCTTCCATCTGCCCCTCTTGGGGTGGTGACTGGAAAGTGTGGCCACGGGAGTTCTGGTACAGGGGAGTGGGTGTCTCCTCTCCCCTCAGGTGTTAGAAGGGGACCGAGTAGAGATTCTAGGCCCAAGCCTGGCCCGCCTTCCTGGACAGCAGCCTTCTGACAAGTCTGGGCCTCCGGCTCTCTCTCAGCCTGTTTTTCTGAAGACCAGCCTGCTCAGGGGCTGCCCTGCTCAGGACCCTTTGGATTCCTATTACTTCTAGAAACACACACACCCTGCCGCCCTCCTCAGAGCTGGACTCAGAGCTGCTGAGACACGCAGGCCCCTTTAGTACACGCCCACCTGCCCTGTCGGTGCCGACCCTTCCCCACTCCTTCCCGCCCACCTTCCTCTGCTGGCTGGCATCCCTGTCGGGCTCTTGCTGACCCCCTCATTTCTTCTCCCTGCGCCTGTGCGCAGCTGCCTGGGTGCCCTGTGCCATGCTGTTCTGGGATTGTGTCTGTGTATGCTTTTGTTTTCCTTGTGTACCTCGCTCGGTCCCCTTAGTTGCTGAGTAAATCATTTTCATTGAATGTCCTCCATATTATTTACCTGTTGGTAGGGTGGCCGCACCCAATGCTGGGCTGCGGGGCTTGGTGGCTCTCACAAGACAGGCTTGAGGAACACATTGTAGGTGGTATGAGCATATGGTCATGTGCACTGAAGACCCGTGTTCTGTTGCTGTGTGTTTTTTAAATGCTTGTCCTCCTAAAGTTCCCTCTTCAAGCAGTCCTTCGGCTCCACCGGGCAGACATTCTGCCTCCTGATGCCCTTCCTCGGGCAGTGCTCTTCATGGTGTCCTGTTAATGTCTGTAAGCTGCCTCCCACCAGTACCTTCTCTGCTTTAGAGGGATGTGTTCCCCAGCTTCCCTCATGGCGGTCCTGGGAGGAGAGAACTCCCCGGGCTCTTTGGAAAAATGTTTGGAATGGAATTCCAGCCTTCTTCCCTCCCGAGTGGGGCCGGTTGTGCGTTTTCTTTGACAACATTTATGAATATATACAGGACTGACATTCTTCTCACGTGGGTGATGTTGGGAATACAGGGTATATTCAGAAGTAAACATTTGGCCAATTCTTTTGGCTCAGATTTCTATGACATGGAGTCCATGGTCCATGCAGACACGCGATCATTTATTCTGAAGAAGCCAAGGCTGTCTGAGGAAGTAGTAGTGGCGCCAGACCACGAGGCGGGGATGAAGACGGCAGAGGCCCCTCGGGCCCTTTCGGGACACCTTATGCAGACACGGTAGATGGTTTCTTTTTCTTGTGCAGCTCATGGGTGATTAGCTAGTACAGGGGACCCAGCCCCAGACCCTTCACCCCGGCCAAGAGTATGCTCATAGTTAGCCTAGCTGCCTTCAGGGATTCCAGTTCATGCTTCCTGTTCAAAAATTCCTTAACCTACACATGAAAAGCCGGTGTGTGATTTAACACCACTAAGAAGCTTCACTTCTCTGTGCACATCCAGGAAATGCAATATTGCAAGCCAGATGGCACCATCAGGAAGTCTGTCTAGAGTTAGCAGATCAGGTCTGGGCAACTCTTCCCTTAGGACACGGGTTCTGTGTCCTGGAGAGGGACAGACATGGCTAGTGAGGCGAGTGTGCGTGGAAAACCGCCGGCCCTGTGCTCAGCCTTGATGCTCACGTTTGGTTTATCTCCATGCTGACCCCATGAGGATCAAGTGCGTGATGGGGCCAGGGCTGAGGGGAGTGTCTCCAGTCAGCACAGGCTGCAGGTCTCTGGTGACCCCACTGCGGGCCTGGCTGTGCAATCACATGTCAGCAGGACTCACTGTACTGGGAAGTCCTGCCAGGCCTGCTTGACTGAGCCAGACATGGAGCCAGGGAGCATAGTTGTGCTGCAGGACACTTAGGAGGGCGGCAGGGTGTGTGTGTTTCCCTAATTCTGTGGTATTTTTTATCTGTCTGGCAGAGATCTTGTACAACCAGATAAGCCTGCAAGTCCCAAGTTTATAGTGACGCTGGACGGTGTCCCCAGCCCCCCAGGATACATGTCAGACCAAGAGGAGGACATGGGCTTTGAAGGAGTGAGACCCGTAAACCCAGCTGCAGCCTCCAGCAAGGGACTCAGAGGCCTCCTGCAGCCTCCGCACAGTCTCAGGCAGCCTGAGGACCCAGATGGTAGCTTTTCCGACGGTGTGTTGAGCCACACCCCTCCTCCCGGTGCTGTCATTGTCAGGGGCGTCTTCGTTTACCTTGAGTGAATGTTGGGTAGAGGTCTTGCCTTTATTTCTATTCAGGAATAGCTTTTTCTTCCTTCAGACAGAACCACTGGTTCACTTCCAGCCTGTCCTGTGGTTCATGGGTGGGCTGGTTCCAGTACTGATGGGGGTCCGTCGTGGAGCCTGAGCCACCCTTTCCTTCTGCCTGGGGAGGACAGGCCTCACTCCTGGGGCCTTGTTTCCCCTCTCCTTTCTTGCACTTTCCCCTTGCACCCGCCGTATTCTCTTGTAATTAACTTGGGAGAAAAGTGAATTTGTATTTTGATCCTATTTCTACCTCAGTGAGATTTCTTTGAAGGAGCTTCTCACCTCATCTGTCAAGATACTTCTTTGAGGGCAGAAAGCCCTTGTGCTTGGATGGATGCTGCGGAGTAGCATTCAGCAGAACTCCACGAACTCACTTTGGAGAGCACCAGCTTTGGGGCGGGCAATTTGTCACTGCTGCTTCTCTTGCTGGATTCCAGCGGCAGCGGCAACACACCTGGTCATTTTCACTCCCGACAGAGTGGGTTCCAGCTTTTAGAAGCACCTCTTCTTTGGCAGGGGAGATAACCACTGACTCTTAAAAACAATAACGAATTTTGAAAATTTTCCCCATTAACCCTCTTCTTGGCAGAAATATAAAAACGTGTTGAATGCTTTTTTCAGTCACTAGAAATACAAAAGTCTTGAGGGGCTCATGAGCTGGGGAAGAGCTGACACCAGCTTCAACCAGTGCTTTTCCTGCTGGGAACCAGTGACATGTGGCATGGTTTTGATGAGTGGAGGGAGGTGAACACTGGACCCCTTCAAGGGAAGAAACGTTTAGAAACAGTAACCAGGCCAGGCTCGGTGGTTCAGCCTGTAATCCCGCGCTTTGGGAGGTTGAGGTGAGTGGATTGCCTGAGCCTGCGGGTTCAAGACCCGCCTGGGCAACTTGGCGAGACCTCATCTTTACAATAAACCAAAAAATCAGCCGGGTATGGTAGCGCGTGCCTGTAATTCCGGCTACTCAGAAGGGTGAGGCGGAAGGATCGCCGGAGCCCAGCAGGTCGAGGCTGCGGTGGCCGGGAGCGGCCACTGCACTCCAGTCTGGGTGACCGAGTGAGACTCCAACTTAAAAAAAAAAAAAAAAAAACAGTAACCAGGGAAGAACTGCAGGCATCAGGCAGTGCAGATTTCTTGACCCTCTAAAATAAAATTCTGGTGTTCTTCCTCCTGGTTTTCAAGTAGCTTTGGCTTTAATGTCATTTAAATGTAGAGGTCTGTGTTAGGCTTTGAGGGTACATGTGAAGTGGCAGTGACACTGCCAGACACAAGTGGGTGAGAATTCTCACCTCGACTCACACAGCAGTGATCATTATAGGTGGCCTTGACAGCGGCATGCCTCCTTTCCCATCGGGGTATCAGCATCTGAGTGTGGCTGAGAGACGACAGGCCCAGAACCTCTGGCCTCCACACCTCTTCCCCTCCCAGTAGGGTTTGAGCCTTTGAAAGTGCTTCCGGCTGGTTCTGTGGTGGGCGGGATTCAGGGTTGTGCCAGCTGCAGCATCTGTGTTCCATCTGCTGCTCCCGCTGACCCTCGTGATATGGCAGCACAGATTTTACAGTTTCCCATAAAGGTGAACTTGCCTCTTGAGATACAAACAGGATAAGCCTTAACAGTTTATGAAGCAGATGTCAGTCAGGAAAGACTAGAGACATGATGTGTGTGTGCGTGAGTGCTTCTGTCAGAAAGATGCCATGTCCTGGTGAAGTCTCAGTCCATCCTTCTTGACAGGCTCCTCTGGGGACTCTAAGCCCAGGTGTCCTGGCTCTTGTGTGTGTCAGGGTTATTTAGGAAGCAATGAGACACACTTGCTTTGCAGGTGACATGAAAACCACTGAACAGGCAGAGAGACTCCCCCTTCAGTTCTGTTAGTTTCTTTGGAACTAACAGTACTTTTATATCTTAAAGCTAAAATACATGACTACTATTTTTAAGGTCACATAGAAAATGCTTGTCAGGCATGTCCTAGTTACTGTGTGGTGGTGGTTGTGACCAGACCAGACTGGGTGACTGGGCTTATATGCCTCGTGCTCCTGTGAGCCGAATCAGACCCTGAGAAGACACTCTTTTTTGTTTGTGTAGATGAGGACACTGAAGTTAAGAGATGCCAGGTGATACTTGCACAGTGTATAGCTGCAGAGCCAGATCTGAGCTGCCCACCCTTGGGCAGGAGGCCTAGGGGATCCAGTGGAGGTGCTCCCGTGACGTGAACACCCATGATGCTGGGGTTGTGGCCAGGGTGTCTTAGGCCAGAAATGGGTGCTGATTATGGCCTGTTTCTGATCTGAGTGTGATCTGATTTGTTTTATTGTTGACAGTTCTGATGTCCTCTGACAAGGGAGATGCTTGGCTTACTGAAGCAGGAGAAACCCTGGCAGTGCGGGTCCCCCTTCCCCACGTCATCTTGATTGGTGTTGGAACTGGATGTGACACGTGTGTGGTGCGGATGGGGCCCCTGTCGCTCTCCAGGTGCCGTCGCCCCAGCCCTTCCTGCATTCACATCCTGTGCCCGCCGTCTTGCCCTGTGATGGGAACCAACCCAGTGGGTGATGGCCTTGGCAACCCACCTAAGCCAGCTGTGGGTTTCCTTAGTGCCTGGAACTAGAGAGCAGAATGTGGCCAAGGGCGTGGGTCCCACCTGCATTGGGCCTCTCCTGTCTTGCTGGATGTGAGCACGAGGTCATGTGCTCTGCACTGGGTTCGGCTTTGGCTTTCCTGGAGTTTGATTGGCTCCTACTGTCCATCCTTCCCCGCTACATTTAACAGCTCTGAAATCACATGGAGAATTCTCCTGGTGAAACCTTTGGCCCTTGTTGCAGTCACTGTCCCCTTCCTGTTATGGTGGGAACTGCGTCTCCCCCGTGAGCTTACAGGACTCTTGTCAGCGTGTGGTCAGATGATTTGGGCTCCCTTATTTTATGTGACTGAGCTTGGCAGATTTTAAGACAGGGTTGGAAGGGACTTCGCTGAATCAGATGGGGCCTGATTAACGAGGTCCTTTTTGTCACTCCCTCTGCAGCAGAGATGAGCGACCCAAGTGGGGCCCCGAAGCCGGAGCTGCTCCCCGAGCGCTGCAAGTACTGGCCAGCCTGCAGGAACGGCAGTGAGTGTGCCTACCACCACCCTGCGGCACCCTGCAAGTGAGTCACGTGTGGCCTCAGCCTGGTGGCTGTGTCTGACGCCCTCTCGAGCTTTCCTGTGGACATGTGTGGGTGTCAGTGCGCTGCCCAGTGTGAATGTTCTGTTCACACCCATGTGCAGGTATTGAGTTGGAAAAAAGTCGTGAGTCATGAGAAATGATCTGGGACTTGGTTAAATTTCTCCTTCCCAGTCGGCCAGTTTAATGTCACAAGCTTTGTGAGATGGATCTGAGAATGATGTTTTGTCCCGTGGATGGGCTGTGACTTGAAGGGAAATGTTGCTGTAACCATGATTGACTGTGCCCGTAAGGAGACAGGGCATGTCATTAGCACAGTGCCTTGGGTATAGAGGATGTGCTCATTTACTGCACCCACCTCACGATTCACTTCATAGAACACAGGCCTTGCCAGCTGGGAGTTGATGCTTACTTACCTCAACAGAAGCTCCTGCCTTCTGCAGTGGCTTGGCTTGAGTTGAAGACCTGTGGGTTACCCAGACTTGGAGTAGACAGCTATGTCCTGGTTGGTGTCTGGCCTCAGTTGAAAGTGGAGAGAGGGCGGTTTCTTACTTTCTTCTGTGGTAAAGGGGGTGTACACAGAAAACTGACCATCATCGGGAATGTGATGTGTGGGTGATGTGCTTTGTTTTGTAGAGCCTTTCCCAACTGTAAATTTGCTGAAAAATGTTTGTTTATTCATCCAAATTGTAAATATGATGCCAAATGTACGAAGCCGGACTGTCCGTTCACTCACCTGAGCAGGAGGATTCCAGTGCTGCTTTCGAAGCCAGGTTGGTAACTGAGCATGGCCGCATGGGGTGGGGACAAGGGGGTGCTTGCGACTAGACGGAAGTGAATCAACACAAAAGGACCCGCCCCGAAACACTTACGGCAGGATGGACTCATCTAACTGCCTTTGAGGAGTGAGTGCTTCTTCTGTGGTGTTCTGGAGGGTCTTCTCTTGAGCATGAATAAAACCTTTCATTCTAATTTAGAAGTGGTTCTCGCTTCCAGAAAAACATCCGTAGGCTGCGTTAGAAACTCTTGCTACACAGATTGGCTCACCCTTGGTTCTTCCCTTGTAGCAGTGACAACACCAGCATCTCCTTCGAGCAGTCAGCTCTGCCGTTACTTCCCGGCTTGTAAGAAAATGGAGTGTCCCTTTTATCATCCAAAAGTAAGAACCCAAAGTTCTTAGTTTCCCCCAAAGCAGTTGAGTGGTAACCCCTCAGTTCTGAGATCCAGAAGAGCACTAGCCATGGAATGCCTTGCTTTTTTTTTTCCTTCCCAGTTTAACTTTTTTTTTGTTAGCGTGAATTTCCTGGTCCTTCAAACCTTTAAGTTCCTTCGCTGTCACTGAGCCTCCATCTGGGCTCCAAGGCTGAGTAGTCTGAAGCCTTCATGTCAGTGTCCTACGGTCTTGGGATAGAGGGGCATCTTTGCTTCTCTGCCCCAGCCATAGGTGGGTTTGCTTTCCAATCTCAAGCCAGAACTGATGCGGTGAGACCCAGCAGTCCCTGCCTCAACTCTCCAGGCCTATACCGACAGCATGGACGGAGTGAAGCACGGCGGACATGCTGCCCAAGGGTGTGATCTCTTTGGCACTGGCACTGCAGGCCCTTGATAGGCCTTTGCCACCTACAGCTGGGAGAGGGGAGGGCCCTAGTGGAGGTACAGGAGCTGTTGCTGCCTCGCTGAGAAGTCTGTCCTGCATATCCCACTCCTGTGGAAATCTCCCTCGCTGTGATTCTTCCTAGGGCTTTGTGTCCACGGGAGGACCCGCTGTTCGAAGCTTTGGTTGTGAAGTGGGCAGTAGAGACCAGGGCTCTCACCTGTCTGTGGGCAGGCAGGGCAGGCGGGCGGGCTGTTGTGTTGCCTCGTGTCATCGTCTCCCTTCTCCAGCACTGTAGGTTCAACACTCAGTGTACAAGGCCTGACTGTACCTTCTACCATCCCGCCATTACTGTACCACCACGACATGCCTTGAAATGGATCCGACCTCAAACCAGGTAAATGTCACAATTCGTTTTTCTGATGTCATTTTAAATTCCTTTCTAATATATGGTTTCTTAATAAGCATGCAAATTTAGGGGACATTAGACTGTCACTCCTTTTTTAAAAAAAATTATATAAGGGTGCTTTGGCAAAATAATGTATTATGTGGATTAAATTTTGTTTTATTCAGTGTTTTTGTGTTTGTTTTTGCTTACTCTCCAGATCAGTTTTTCTTTTAACTTCTGGTCATATACTATTATACAAACATATTCTAAGGAATATATATATATATACACTGCTTATGAATTGTAAATCTCCTCCCTACCCTCCTGACCTTCTGGGCTTAGGTGATCCTTCATCTCAGCCTCTTGAGTAGGTGGGACTACAGGTGCATACCACTAAGCCTGGCTTATTTTTTAATTTTTATTTTTGTGGAGATGGGGTCTCACTATGTTGTCCAGGCTGGTCTCGAACTCCTGGCTTCAAGCAATCTTCCAGTCTTAGCCTTCCAAAGTGCTGGCATTACAGGTGTTAGCTACTATGCCTGGTCTCAAATCAGTTTTTATTAGTTATTAGCAATAAGAAAACATTGAAGTTTCTAAATATTTAAATTTGGCCTATAATCAATTACACGTGATACTGTCTTTTATCTATCTTATATAATTATTTTTAAAAATATGGCTCATTATCTAAAAGTACTCAACTTTGCTGAGGTATATGGTATATATAAATGCAAATTTAAAAACATTTTGGTTCTGTTTATTCAGTGAATGACACTGAGACCTACGTGGCAGAAGATCACGCAGCTTGAAAGTTTCCATCTACTGATGAAAGATACTCTCTAGAACTTGTCAGATCTTTGAAATTTGGAATATATTGCTTTCATATGAAGTTTATTGCTTCCCTGAAGTGTCTAATTTTTTCAAGTTTGTAAGTTTATTGCGGTTTTAACATTGGGTGTTTTTGTTGTTTTGTTTTTGCTATAAAAAGATAGTTTAAAGAAAAGCAAGATTCTGTTGAAACCCGGGAGGCACATCTGTACCCAGCAGTTGTTAAGGGTCAGCATTTCTCACGCCAGGTCATGGTAGCCATGGGAGCACTGCTCAGGGCTATGCGGTGGCTGTGCCTGGAGGGTGCTGGGAGGCAGCTGTCACTCTGGAGTTGAACTCCTGCTCTCTGAGATTGTAGAATGGTCACAATCCACCATGAAACAGGAGTGGCTAGAAGGACTGAGGCGGCTCACCAGTCATTTGTATGCTTTTTAATTTTTAAATGAATGTCGTTTGAAAAGCATGGTAACAGGCTGCAAAGGCTGAGAGCCACTTGGTGACATTCCAGTGTCCTTGCCTTCTGTGACAGGAGCAAAGTGGTTGTGGAGGGGGCACAGCTAGATGGCAAGTGCAGAAAAGAGGGGCAGTTCCCAACAGTACTCTCAGTCACGAGAAACAGGCTTTCTAAATAAACTGGAGGAGCTACATTATCACAAAGTTGTACAAATTTTTTTTACAAGTATATACATAAGGTATCAGAAAACAGACTTTAAACTCACAAGATTATAAATATACATATATATTCTCACATTCTGAAAAATAACATTCTCAGAAATAGCTCCACAGAAAATATACTTAATTACTACTGAAGATAATTTTTGAAATGTAAAAATTAGATTTAAATAGTATATTTTAAATGACAGAATTATAATTACAGAGATCAGATGAGTAAACCGCAAAATAGAATGAAACTTTGGGCCTAGTGTATTAATTACAGAGTTTTGTGTGTGGTTTTTAAAGCTGTTAAGGCAAGAAGTGTCAGATGCTGTAGAGTTAACCAACAAACGGATCACTGACTTCAGAGACTTGGTGTTATCATAGCATTTTAAAAATTAAAGCTTAAAAGGTGGTTAGAAAAGAGTGGGTTAATGCAGAAGGGATACTAAAGACTGAAACATCCTCAGGACCAAATTAAACTCCCTGCAGACAGAACCTGCCGACTGCTCGGTCACATGCCCCGGTGGTGATAAGCCCGTGTCACACAAGTCCATGTTTCAGATCGCAGAGCCAGCGGTCTGTTTTGTTGCTACTGCTCTTCCATTGGGAGAAGAAAGGACCAGTCATTAAACCACTTGGTAAGCTGCGCTTTGCTGTGCTGAGCCCAAAGACAGGACTTGAAACACGAGCAGCCGAAGAGACAGGCACACAGGAGCACATGGCCGTTGTCCGGCATGGGTGAAATGACAGCTCCACCTCCTCCTGAGTCTACCCACTGAATTTAAGGCATTTGTTGTTCATTCCAATGTTACTTAATTGAGATACATCTTTGCAGAAGAAAATTGCTTGAAATCACTTAAATTTCTGAAAATAAGACTGTGGCTATCATAAATGATATATAGTTGCGTTCTCATAGTTTCAGTATAAAGAACGTAAATGGGAAACAAGGGCTTAATTTAGTTCAGCTATTTTACATGGAAATAAAATGAATGTTAAAGTCTGATTGTTTTTTGCGGTTTAATAGACACTGCCCGGAAACACACTTACGAGTTTTTAACCTTTCAGTTACCATGGTTTATGGGTAAGCTAAGGTTGACCCTAAAACACTGATTTGTTGGATAACTTGGGTCTGAAGTGACCACCACACAAAAGGATCACGAGAGAGGAAGGGGATGAGTGTGCATCCAGCGGTGCCCAAGGGGCTGTGTGCTCCAGTGTGGTGGAGAGTGGGCTGGACCTGAGGGCCAGAGCTGAGGCTGCAAAGGCAGCTTTGTCAGATCCTGCACACAGTTCTGTGGCTTTAAAAAAAAAAACAGGGCAGATTCTCTGTGGCCTGTCATGTTTCTTTACCTCTCCTTAGGGACAGCCAGCACAGTGGGTTGTGGCTAGCTGCTTGAGGTCAGCTGACCTTTAGCTGAGAGGTGGTGATAGCAGTGCTTACAGCCAACTTGCTAAACTGGCCACTCTGAAGGACATGAATGTAATGGCAGCAGTTTTGGCCTGTGAGGTTTGCTTGCTCAAGGTTGGAGCGTCTACATGCACTGTCATGGAAATGGCATTTCTGTGTAGCCAAAAGCTGGCAAACTTGACCCAGAGGGGAAACTGCAACAGGCTCAAATGTGGAGTATTTTTCTTTTTGGAGGAGCCTGGTCCAGTAAGTTTCTCCTTTAACTTATTGCCTCTTCCTTTTTATTGTTGTTGTTGTTTGGTGCGTCAGGGTCTCGCACTGTCGCCCAGGCTGGAGTGCAGTGGCACGATCACACCTCATCGCAGCCTCAACCTTCTGGGCTCAGACGATCCTTCCACCTCAGCCTCCCAAGTAGTTGGGACTGTAGCACAGTTGTGTGCTACCATGCCCGGCTAAGTATTTGACTTTTTTGTGGAGTTGAGGTCTTACTCTGTTTCCCCAGGCTGGTCTGAAACTCCTGGCCACAAGCAATCCTGCCTCAGCCTCCCAAAGTGCTGGAATTACAGGCGTGGGTCACCACACCCAGCCTATTGGCTGCCTCTTTATAACATACATGAATAAATTTCATAGTAAAGTGTTCCAAAATTTGACTTAGTTTAAGAGAACCCACTGATGTGAATAATGAAAGGGTACCATCTTATGTTTCAAGCTTCTCAACTCCTTAATTGGTTTTTCAGACATAGCTACTCAGAGCCTTAAAACTTGCCAGTTCAGTCACTGGATAGGCTTTCTGTGGTGTAATTTAGTCATTTCTGGCTTTAGTATTCACAAAGTATTGGACAGAAAATAGATACTGGGAATCTTCGTGTCTTGTCAAACCAAACTGGGGAGTCCGGAAATCTGAAGGGATATATTACGAAGAAAACACTTTAAAATAAAAATTCATAGGACCTATAGAGCATCTCAAACTTCTTCAAGTCTAGAAAAATATGTTTTTAAATAGCAGTCTATGTAATTTTCCATCTTCAGGAAACTACAGATCGGCTAAACAGCAAGCTCCTGAATGGTGAGTACTGATCTTTGGCAGCATTTAAAGTGAAAAGAAGAATCTAGGAATTCAGCCCTAATCCCCTAAGAAGGAATTCTAGTGGACAAGTTTTACAAATGACTGCGTTCATTTTGGAAATTTGCATATGGAGTGGCACACGGCTAACAAGTTTTCCCAATAGAAAAACTATAAAAATTTTATTCCAAGATGATTATGTTGTAAAGTGTTGTAAAGGCGAATTTAATTTTTGTTTACATGTTAAATGTTTATATGTTAGACTACATCTTTATGTATGCAGTGTTGTCCTCCAGTTAAATACTCTTGCTGTCTAAAACAACTACACCATTGAAAGTCACTGTCCATCATCCTACTTTCCCATAGATGAGGCTGCAGGTTTTACATCTTCAGTGGAAATGGCTTCTGAACGTAAGATTGACAGCTCAAAAATGAAAATGTCCCAGCCATGTTCTGACTCGATCTGTTCCTGAATTCAAACTGCTAGAAATGTCCTTTATAAAAAAGGACTTTATTCATGCTTAAGAAACACCATATTATCCAGGAACGTTTGTGTCTGTTTCCATAGGGAAAATGTTTGCCTCTTAAAAACTGATCCTTTAGGGTAACCATGGTTCCTTTCCTTATGGAAACACAGGATGATGAACTATTTCACTAGACAGTGAACCTTTAAAATAAAATATAAACGCTAAAGAGAAACGGTTTTGCTTAAAAAATGAAAATTACCCAAGTTGGGTTTTTATGTTTTGGGTTTTTTAAAAGAATTCTGTACCCTAAGTCTCCCCAGCAGTTCTGCCAAAACTGCACACCCCCAGTAGCAGGGAGCACTACCCAGTAGAAGGAAACACCCCTCAACAGAAGGGAACCGGCTTTCTCCATCAGGCACTCAATCCTTCATTGAATTCTCTGGCAGTGTCTATGGGTTGAGGGTGTGTCCAGTGCATATGGCCAACATTTGGAATTGAGCAGTCTTCTACTCCAGTGATGATTCTGGGCATCTCTCCCTGTTACAGTCTTAGGTTAGCACCACTTGACCATGCAGAATTTGGTTTTGGTTTCTCTCCTCTGTGACTCAGGTGTGTTCTCAGCATCGTCTCTCAGTGAGGCATGTGTACACATTTCCAAACAAATAAACTGCAATCAGAAAACATTTGCAGGGAGTTCATTACATTTTTAGATTTTTCAAGACAGTTTGTTTTTCAGTTGAGCTTTCAAATCATACATGTGTAAAATTTTCCGTGATAAACTCCCTTTGTTCTTTGTTTTGTTTTGTTTTTTTGAGTGGCTGCTCCCGGCCACCGCAGCCTCGACCTGCTGCGTTCCGGTGATCCTTCCTCCTCAGCCTTCCAAGTAGCTGGAATTACAGGCGCGTGCTACGCTGCCCGGCTAATTTTTTGATTTATTGTAGAGATGAGGTCTCGCCAAGTTGCCCAGGCGGGTCTCGAACCCGCGGGCTCAGGCAATCCACTCACCTCAGCCTCCCAAAGGCGCAGGAACTCCCTTTATTCTATATTTGCCTAAGTATGAGACTCCGGGAAGCTATCTGGTTATGCTGCCTTCTGCTGTCATTGACTAGCTGAGTTTGTAAACCACAGCTGGAGGCATTGCTAGATTCAGTGTCTTAACTAGTAAAAGATGGTGTGCTCCTCCTGGGCCAAGAACGCCACTCACCTGCAGTCATCACCTCCAGCACTGACAACATGGCGATCACCACTGGTAAAGCGGATATTTGTCACATGGGATGAGTGGCCCAAAAACCTTTTGTGCTTTGCCTGAAAAACAATGACAAAGCTCAGGGCATTTGATGCTCACACAAGTCAAGTTCTTATTAGGAAATCCACTCTCCATCACAAGAACTGTGCAGAGGGTGGGGAGTTAGGACCGTGGCCAGTGACTGGGGCACTTTTCAGAGTTAGTGGGTCTATGCCTCACACCGCCTGCCTGGGCGGTCATGTCTCCACACACTTGGGGAATTTTTCTCTAAGGAAAAGTATATGAAATTGATAACATATTACACATTTGGTAAAAGCTAATCACATCTTCAGTAGGATAGTTTCCAAAGGTGATATTACTGGAGGAAGGGGATTTGTTTCTGATAAGCTTTTATTTCAGGGTAATGGATTTAGAAAAGAAATACATATGTTAAAGTAGTTTCAATTAGGATAAAACATTTAAACATTAAATTATATGGGGAAAAGTCCTGAGACATCAAAATTTGCAGTAAAATGGCATACTAAACAAAACACAAACTCACAAATCTTTCAGGACATGGGAAGTCAAATAACTTAACCATGCCAAAGTCATCTCCCGTGACGAGGCTGATTCCTGAGTGAGACACACAGGCACAGGTGACATCAGCTTTCTCAGCATGTCGAGACCAGATTCCCATCACTTCATCGCCTAAAATACTAGAGAAGAGAGAGTTCACTGTCCCGAGTGTGGGCGGCTTTACCAGGTTCAAAATGATTATCAGCAATTTATCAAGTGCCTGTCAGGTTATTTAAAAGGAAGTTATGTCAAGGCAAGTTGTTGGAGGTTTGAGTTTCATCTGGATGTTAACTCTGGACCTTTTAAAAATAGAATTGTGTAATTTGAAAGGTTTGTAGATTAAAACTTTTAAAATTCAATGAGCACTCTAGAAAAATTAGCCAGGTGTAGTGGCACGGGCCAGTAGTCCTAGCTACTTGGGAGGCTGAGGCAGAAGGATCACCTGAGCCCAGGAGGTCGAGGCTGCAGTGAGCTGTACTGCACCCTAGCCTGCGACAGAGTGAGACTCTGACTCAAAAACAGTAAAGAATTAAATTTTTTAAAAGAGATGGGCTCTTTCTATGTTCCCCAGGCTGGTCTCAAACTTCTCAAGCAATCTTCCCACCTCCTGAATCACTGGGATTACAAGTGTGAGCACTATGCCTGGCCTACATAGGAATTTGATGGCATTTTTCACTGGCCAAAAAGACAGACACTTGGTTACCTGTCATGCAGCCACCAAATTCGAGCAAACGTATACGCTTTCATTTCTAACAGCTTCAGGGTAGCAATCCTTTAGATGAAGAACAAATACAGTCTCCTAGCAGTACCCAGTATATTTTTATTGTCCGTTATTAAACTTGAGAATATCAGCACATCTTTAAAGTCATAACTTGAAATTCCTTTCTTTAAAAGGACTCGAGAAATGGAAATGGAGAAAGCGTGGGAACATGTTCCAGCACGGACATCCATTATTGTCCTCTTAAGAATTCAGGCTGTGGTGACCAAAAAAACACAGTTTCTGTTCCTTAGAGGAATGGCTCTAGCTATTCAGAAAGGCGATTTTCCAGTTTTTCTAACTGTCCTCCACAGTCAGTCTTTGCCTTTTGAATAGGGAAATCATTTACCTAGTCCACGTGGCCCAAGTTATTCTGTCAATAATGGCATGGTCCGAAAGGTGTTTTCCTGAAGGCACTTCGTAGACATGCCGTTTATAGCAGCCACTGGAGACCTTTTGTCATGGCAAAAAGGGACAAGAATTACATGAGGTGAGGAGGAAAATCCACAAGGAGTTTGTTAAATGTGAGCATGCTGCTACTTGATTTACATGTCTACCATGAACAAGATGGCAGAAGATCACTACAGAAACTTAGAGGAGAAGAGGACTGATGGGTGGGGCGGGCACGGGGCAGAGCAGAAAAGCTCTGGAATTCACAATTTCGGATGTGCTCACTCACACCTGGTGAAGCACAACCCTCCTGTAACCGGGCGTGCATGTTGGCACCGTACCTGGAGATATCTGCTATCTGCAGAGAAGTCCATTTGGATGACAAAGCTTGGAATGTCTTTGCAGTAGCTGATTCTGTTGAGGGTGGGACCTAACGTTAGGTCATAAAAATCCACTGAGTTCTCACTAGAACCCACTGCCAGGTACCGGGAATCTGGACTAAATCTGAATACAAAACAAAATGTCAAAGTGCGTTAGAGCACGTGAGATGTATGGTTAGTGGTTTCCTTTCTAGCTCTTGAAGATAGCATGTGTGATATGGCTTCCAATTTATCTGACATGACTGATTATGTAGACTGAGGTGATTTGCATGTTTCATGAAATTAAGAAAGCTTCACATTTTCACTCTTAAATATCCCAATTGTCATTTCTCAATTCCTTTAAAAATAGCTCGTTTTTAAAAACTGTTAGTTAGCATTACATAATTACTTGGTTAACATTAAGACAGGATTCTTTAAGACAGGATTCTTCTATCTGAAAAAGGGTGTCTATATTGGGCGAAGAAAACAACCAGCTTAACTCACCTCTGGTTACTGAGATGAGGTGATGCTACTTGAAGCTTGGAAGAACTTAAAAGACAAGGTGAAATACTATTTGCCTAGCAGTCACAGGAGTCATATGGGATGATGAGTCTTGTTACGGTACTGCAGGGACATGGAGCTAAAGAAAGCTACTATCACTGTTTTATAGGTTGAAATTCTGAGGAAGGTTTCATTTGTAAAAGGATTTTACTGGTGAAAAGAGGACAAGCTTCTGACAGGCCTGGATTCAATCATCTCATCCACTGATCACATAGAAGTGCTCAGTAAATGGTAGCTGCTGTTAGAATAAGCTTACACGGTGAGGGTAACCTTGGGTGCCCTCCCACTGTGGGAGCTTTTCTATATTCTCAATCTTGCTTTCTCAAAAAAAAAAAAAAGCTTAGTAAAAAATAAGGTTCAAGAAAGGTTTACTTCAGATTCTAGGACATACTAGATGTTCATGAGTACTGATTAAATGATCTCTATGGTCCCAAGTTGAGATTATTAAGAGAAGATACATTTTGGGTCACAATGTTAGTTTCCCAAGGTGATGACGTTCGAAGGGCAGATGGCTCTCTTGGACCACAGCGGGAGATAATCTTGGACGTGCACTCACTGGACACGTCGAGTGTGACCCCTGCTCATCAAACATGACCTGGTACTTGCTATCATAAGGCATGGTGGTTGGGAGTCAGTGGATTGACAGTTTACTAAGAAGAATCAAGTGAGTATGCAGACAGCCGTATTTCAGCATCCGTTTACGCTGTGGCAAGAGGATACTTCGTGAAGGTGAGACATGGAAGAAGGGACGTTCCAGTGTGGGCAGGGCATGTGAGCACTGACTGGGAGCTCTGGTCCACATGACTAACCTGATGTCCTGGATCGCACACCGTCTGTCTCTCTTCTTGCCCCATATTTTTAGAGAGCTCACAAGTAAAATAATGAATTCTCCATTTTTCATCCCAATAGCCACCATGTCCCCTTCGGGGCTGTAACACACAGTCCGTGCAGCGTGTCCCAGATTCACTTTGTTCAGCATCTTCTGCATGAGAACCAAGAGAGTAACAGAGCACCACATGAAGTTAAGTACTTACAAATTGAACAGTTTCCCTCCAAATCCTCAACATAATTCTGAGGATTCTTTTCTATAAGCACTAGTGACTCAGGGCTTCCACTTTCCTTCTCAGAAAGTAATATCTTTTTGAAAGCAGTTTGTACCTACTTTATCAGCAATGTCCCAGAGTCTCACTGTCCCATCTTCTGCAGCAGAAAGGAAAAAGTCCCTGGAAGGATGTGTTGCTAGTCCCCATACTGGTCCATCCAAATGACCATTAACTAGAATATTACATGCTGCATTCTTCTCTCCAACTTCAACGATCTCCGCATTCCTTGTCCCAACTAGTATCTTGCCCTGAAACACAAGTAGGACCAATACGTGTAATGTCACATGATAGCAGCTCTTCTTAATAATGTAAGAAATGACCCCACTGACCTACTTTCAGAGGACTTTTTGCTTCCAGCAAATCTAGTAGCAAGCCTCAGCAGCTCATGCGCATTTTCTATGGCTACAGGTACACACCTATGAGGGCACTGGGTAGGGTGACACACGAGAGTCCACGCTAAAGAACAGAGCTTTTCTCTACGGTAATATACCCGGATTCTTCCATAATTAAAGTTTTGACTTTGACTATGATCATCTTAGCACCAAAGAGGGATAAATGCGTTGGGATGTTTAAAAAAAGTAATAGAATGTATTTTTTAGTTAAAAAGGAAGTAAAAGCAAGCTTAACTAATATTTAATATGCAGACTGAAGATAATGTTGTATATGATTTGTAAATACAATTATGAGTACATACATGCTCACAATTTTTTTTTTTTTTTTTTTTTTTGTAGGATTCTCACTCTATCTCCAGGCTGGAGTGCACTGGCATGATCACAGCTACTGCAGCCTCAACCTGCTGGGCTCAGGCGATCCTCCCACCTCAGCCTTCCAAGTTGCTGAACTACAGGCACACACCACCACGCCTGGCTAATTTTTTGATTTATTGTAGAGACGAGGTTCCGCCAAGTTGCCCAGGCTGTTCTCAAACCCCTGGGTTCAGGCAGTCCTCTCGCCTCTGCCTCCCAAAGTGCTGGGGTTGCAGGCATGAACTACTGGGCCCAGCCTGAAATGCACAGTACAAGTCAGGATTGGATACTTAAGTAGTTTAGGTACAGTGAGATTTTGGGCCTCCCATTGGACTTCACTTTGCCTAGAAAGTATAGCTCTTAAAATGTTTGTATTTATTTTATAATTGAGCACATTTGTGGGGTATAGGGTAATTAGCATATCCATCACCTCAAATACTTATCATTTCTTTGTGAGGGGAACACTCAAAATCTCCTCTTGTAGCTATCTGAAAATACGAATTGAAAATACATAATTCTGTTTTTTTTTTTTTTTTTGAGTTGTAGTTGCACTCTGTCACCCAGGCTGGAGTTCAGTGGCACACTCATGGCCACCCCAGCGTCAACCTGGTGGGCTCTGGCGAACCTTCCGCCTCAGCCTTCCAAGTAGCCAGAACTACAGGCGCATGCTACCACACCCGGCTAATTTTTTATTTATTGTAGAGATGAAGTCTCGCCAAGTTGCCTGGGCTGGTCTCAAACCTGCAGGCTGAGGCAGTCCACTGGACTCCGCCTCTCAAAGTGCTGGGATTACAGGCTGAGCCACATAATTATTCTTAACTGTAGTCATCCCACAGTGTTAAAGAATGGGAATTTACTGTTCCAGTTTGGCTGTTACTTTGTATCCTCTAACCAAGCTCTCCAGCCATCCCTCCTCCCCTCCCCAGCCTCCAGTAACCACCATCCTGTTCTCTACTTCTAAGGGATCAACTTTCTTTTAGCTTCTGTACAGGAGTGAGAATATGTGGTACTCATCTTTCTCTGCCTGGCTTATTTCACTTAACATAATGTGTTCCAGTTCATCCATCCTGCCGAGGATTTCAGTATTTCATTTTTCTATGGCCAAATAATACTTCATTGTGTATTTATTTATACCACATTTTCTTAATCCAAGGAATTTTTTTTTTTTTTTAAGAGACGAGGTCTCACCAAGTTGCCCAGGCTGTTCTTGAACTTGTGGGCTCAGGCAATCCACTCACCTCGGTCTCCCGAAGTGCTGGGGTTACAGGCTGAGCCACCGAGCCCGGCCTGTTTTTTGTTTTTTATTTTTATTTATTTATTTATTTTTGAGTTGGAGTCTCACTCTGTTGCCCAGACTGGAGTGCAGTGGCTGCTCCGGCCACCGCAGCCTCGACCTGCTGGGCTCCAGCGATCCTTCCGCCTCAGCCTTCCAAGTAGCCGGAATTACAGGCATGCGCTACCACGCCCGGCTGATTTTTTTATTTATTGTAGAGATGAGGTCTCGCTGCCCAGGTGGGTCTCGAACCCGCGGGCTCAGGCAATCCACTCACCTCAGCCTCCCAAAGGCGTGGGATTACAGGCTGAGCCACTGAGCCTGGCGTTTTTTGTTTTTTAAAGGAGACAGCTGTCCTAGTCAAAATGAGTCAAGTGGCAAGGATTTTCAGCTTTGTCAACCATAGCTGAATTAGCAGATTTAAGAAAGTAAGGAATTTCCACAGAACATTTAGACACGCTAAGGCACTGTGCTGGTGCCAACTGGGGACCCACAAAGAAAGCAGTGAGGAGAGGTGGAGGAGGCACTGGCAAGCCAGTCCGTCTCCACGTGATCAGACATGTTGCTAAGCTGCAAGGGAGAGCGAATTGCAATGGGCACTCTTTCTCCTGCTGCACCGAGTCCGCTCACGCGCATCTTACTTTGCCTCTGCACACAGAACGGACACAATCTGTGACTTGTCCTGTCTCAAGCCTGAAGGCACGGCACCGCCGCAGTTCCTGGTCCCACAGTTTAACTGCTCCTCCTTCTTTTGACCTAGGAAATATCCAAACCCAAATAAGTGTTGATTATTGGCTATTACAAATAATTTGTATTACAAACAAATACTAAGTTATAAGTGGAATACTAAGAAAAAAAATCCCTGATATTTATAATTCTAATATTCCTCTAAACTTTCTATGGTCATTTTAGGATATGCTATATCTCAGTCAAATATGTGGTTTCAGCAAATTGTATTTTGTGAGTTGTTCATTTTTCTGACATAAGCATGGCTTTACTCAGCCTCCACCACACATTATCACCTCATAATACTGCTTGACTAAGGAGATGTAAAAAGCAATGTTTAGCATTAGCAGGAGAATGGAAATGTAAGGTGAGAGATTACGATTACCCAGTCGTGCTCCAGAGCTTATCTTTAAGGGAAAGGGAAGCATCTTTCTTTTCTACCACTATTAAACTACCCTTGAAACCGTGTTGTAGGCTACGAGTGAATGGCAAACTGAGGCGACATGAGGAAGCCCAAGTGGTGAGTGATGCATGGAAGAGGACCTAGAGCCCACTTCTGGATATTCTCGGAAGGAGGGACACACATTCCTTCAGAACTGCTGGCTGCACTGTTGGGCCCAGGAAGCAGCCTCAGCACACTTCCTCCTGGAGAGGCAGGGTTCCCATACTCTGCAGAACTAACACATGTGAGTTCTTTCCATCCTGTATCAAAATTTACTTCTTAGTCTCCTATGTGGCATGTTTCAACATGCACAGGACTATGTTGGTGGCATGACTATCATGAGGATGTGGCTACTGTGGGAGACTTGAAAATCACTCAGAAAAAGGCCTCTCAGCCTCAGATTCTGATGTCATGTATAGCACTTAAACTAAGTTTGCCTCCAGCAAAAGCAACTGAGGCAAAGCTTGCCTCTAGTCTTGTTCTTTTCTGACACAACAATACGCATGTTATCCCCCAGTGGCCAGGCTGAATAAAAAAGAAGAGAAGGCAGTCAAAGCCCTTGGTCCAGCATCAGGATTCCCCAGGGACCCCTGTTACTCAGCCACACTGACACAGGAATAGAGACAAGAAGGAAACCAAGTTTTCAGCTTGTAGGACACTAGCCACTCACACCTCAGGAAGTGTCACCAGACAAGAAAAAACCTCAGAAGGGATTTAGGACCAGACAGGAGAACCAACAAGGCCCATAAAAGGCAATGGGAGAAGCATGTGTGGAGGAGGGCCAGAAGGGCCCTCTGTGTACTCAGAAAGAGCCAGAACTCCCTACTAATGGTGCCCTTCAGGCGGCTCCCAGATTCCCAGGGGGCTGAGAAGTGGACTCACGGCCTTTCCTTGCCCCCTGTCACGATGAGGCCATCTCGCAGGGTGGTGTACATGGCGAACACGGGCCCGTTATGAGCACGCGCCACGATCCTGCACAATACGTGCTCTTTCCACACACAGACATCCCCACTGACGGTACCTGTAAACGTCAAGTTATTCTGAAAAGGAGTGGGGAAGGGGGAGACAAACTCATCAAAAGTCAAGAAAAGTTCACACAGACGTTATTTTCTGCTACGCGTGACGCGTCTCCCTGACAGAGCCCGCATGTGTGGTGGGAGGAGGCCAGGAGAGAGTCAGGAAGCTGGCCTGGACTTCAGGGCCTGGCCTCCAAGCCTTCTTCCCTTCCCAGGTCTGCCACCTCTTAGCTAGAACGGCCCTGGGCGATCTTTCCTCCAGTTCCAACAGGCTCTAGTTCATAATGATCCCTGGGATTGCTTCCCTCCAGCTGTTCTATACTTCATCTAAAGGTCGCCAGTGACAGACAGTGAAAAAAGAACAGAAATGGGAGGGGACACACCTTCTATTAGGTATGTAAAGTGCTGTCACAGAAAGAGAAACTACCATCAGCAGCAAAGTTGGGAGAGCTCTCCAGATGCCCCTTGCCCATGCAGACATCACCCAGGTCTACGGGCATCATTAATCTGTGCCTGCCTCCACTTAGAATGTGAAAGCTTCAGGTATGGACACCAGTATTTTACCTCCCTTGCTCTCAGCGGCCCCTAGCATAAATGATGCTCAAAAATGCTTCATCTGAACATAAGCCCACCTTGGAAGATATGCACAAGAAAACATTCCCATGACTGCACTGTTGATTCATCCACAGCGTCCACTATTCCTAATATTTTAGTCTTCAAGTTTATTTTTTATTGGGAATGGGCAACTGACTACATGAGGAATTCCTACCCCCCCACCCCCGGGATCAAGAAGCAATCTGATACATGAGGAATTTTATATGTGAAAATGTGAAGCTATACAGGCAAATTAAATGCCACTAACATGTGACTGTGCGGGGTTTTCTTCTGGAAATGAATGAATGGTTTCATATTAGGAATACTCAAAACATTCAACTGAAGTTTGACATGGCTTAACCAACATTTTCAATGGTCTTTTTCTCAAAAGCATAGTGTAGTTGAAAGATTCTAAAATAATTTTTTGCCTGCAAGTACTGCATACTCACATAAACACTTTAATTAACAATCCATTTTGGTTTTTGATACACTAAGGATTAATGATGCCTAGTCAGAGCAGAGATTTAGAGGAAAGAGATGTGTCTGGAAGCCCTGGCCCAGGCATGGAGGAGGGGAGGGAGGGCAGGCTCCTAAACGCTTTCAGGAAACCAGCAGATACGCTCTCTTGTCTCTCTACTCCTTATTCCCCTGAACAGACACTGGCCCAGAGCACTTCCAGCTCTGTGATGAGCAGTGGGTTAGAATGAGAAAAAGCCAAGGAAATCCTAAACCCGAGTACCACCTTAAGTCCCTGGAAAATCATGCTTCTTCAAACTTTTGGGGCTGCGAGGAACTGTTAGAAGACAGAAGAGTGGGGATGTTCAGGGTGACAATTATGAGATCTGAAGCTTCTGAGAATGGTGAGAGCCCAAGGGGTCTCAAATGTTTCACCAAACTCCCCTCTTAGTAAGTCTCTTTTCCACTCCCCAGTTTCTCAAAGAACTGCATTTCTGGAAGGTGAAACCTATACCTGACCAGGACAGGCAGTGCCCTGCAGATCACAGCACGGTGACTACAACACTAATGCAGCTCTGCTCTAAGGCGAGAGGATTAAAGTAGTCAAAGCAACAGCACATGCGATGGGAGAGACATACTGCACCAAATGCCACAGCCAGCATGGTCTGCATCCGGGCATCCTCCAGGGCACTCAGTAGCCCTTTCTTGCTGAGCAGAGCCCTCCCTGCCAGGGTCCAGAACTTCACGTGTTTCACTCCCACAGAAACAAACTGCGTATCTGAATCTGGGCGGAATTCTGCCACAAAAATACGCTGATCGTGACCAGCTCTGCTGGCAATTTTGGCACCTGATAAAGAAGATACAACAAAATGACCTAAGTTACAAGAACCAAGTTGACCAAAAGTTAGGATCAAATCATTATGGAAAATATACAGTTCAAAGATTAAATGCTGATAAGATCCTGCCATGGCCCTGGCCTGGCTGCCTACAATCATGTGACAATCATAGGCGCAGTGAGTCCTTCTCACATATCTTCACAAGTGATGTGTGTATTTGGGTTTTGGTCGTTTGTCTGTTTGTTTTTGAGTCAGGGTCTCACTCTGTCACCCAGGCTGGAGTGCAGTGGTGCAATCACAGCTCACTGCAGCCTCGACTTCCTGTGCACAAGCATGGTGTGTGTGAAAAGCTTCATTACCATGTAAGAGCCACTTTGGATTTTAGGGACCATGTCTTATTTTTTTATGTGTAGCTCCATTAACTTAACTTTTCTTTCTTATTTTTTTTGAGTTGGAGTCTCACTTGACTCCAGGCTGGAGTACAGGGTACACTCACAGTCACCGCAGCTTCAATCTGCTGGGCTCAGGCAATCCTCCCACCTCAGCCTTCCAAGTAGGTGGAACCACAGGTGCATGCCACCATGCCCGACTAATTTCTTAATTTATTTTAGAGATGAGGTCTCACCAAGTTGGCCAGCCTGGTCTTGAACCCTGGGCTCTGGTAAGCCTCTCATCTCCGCCACCCAAAGTGCTGGGATTACAGGTGTGAGCCACTGCGCCAAGTCAAACTTTGTTTTGTTTTTGAGTCGGAGTCTCGCTCTGTTGCCCAGGCTGGAGTGCAGTGGCACGCTCATGGCCACCACAGCCTCGACTTGCTGGGCTCAGGCGATCCTTTCACCTCAGCCTTCCAGGTAGATGGAATTACAGGTACACACCACCACACCCAGCTAATTTGTTGATCTACTGTAGAGACAAGGTCTCACCATGTTGCCCAAGTTGGTCTTGAAACTGTGGGCTCAGGCAATCCTCTCACCTTCACCTCTCAAAGTGCTGGGATTATAGGAGTGAGTCACCGCACTGAACTTTTCTTTATATAACTTAAAAGTTTTATCTGAAGTAATCAATTTGTCTTCCATTATCATTTAGAATATACAAATGTTCTTTTTTTTTTTTTTGAGTTGGAGTCTCACTCGGTCGCCCAGACTGGAGTGCAGTGGCCGCTCCCGGCCACTGCAACCTCGCCTGCTGGGCTCCGGCGATCTTTCTGCCTCAGCCTTCCGAGTAGCCGGAATTACAGGCATGTGCTACCACGCCCGGCTGATTTTTTGATTTATTGTAGAGATGAGGTCTCGCTGCCCAGGCGGGTCTCGAACCCGCAGGCTCAGGCAGTCCGCTCACCTCAGCCTCCCAAAGGCGCGGGATTACAGGCTGAGCCACCAAACCCGGCACAAATGTTCATTTTTATTAAGATCCTCCATAGTCAATCAAATCATTAGTAATTAGCAGACACAGAGTGTAAGTCTTACTGAAAAAAAAAAAGCTTACCCCACAAACCCTATAGAGGTTGCCAAAATATGTATACATATTTTAAGAAAGATAAAAACTGTATTAAAATTGTAATACTCAATATATACTGATACTAAAAGATGAATACAAGTTAAGTTTGATTTCTGCAATTACAAGAGCTGCTCAAAGTAGTTACCATCAACATCCAGACACTTCTGATTATGGAAAACTATTGTAGGACTTGTTGCTGTGTGAGGCCTTCCGGATCTTCCCTTGTGCACATCACACCAGGACCATGCATCTCAAACTTGTCACAGATACATGCAATAGTTAGGCATGTTGAAGGTTCTGTTGCATACTCACGCCTCCATTATCATTGTACTTCCACAACGTTCTCTAATTTCAAACACCATTTCAAAATGGTCTTGAGCTCCTCAAACAACAACCATGCTCCTGTCATTTCTTTGACTGTCTTGCCTGTCGAATGATGATGCTAACATTCATTTGATTAACGCCCTCTTTTGAGCGAACATCATATTACACATTGCTACCATAATTCAACTTTGAAAAGCAATACATGGATAACATCTTTTAAGACGTGTATACATTTTTTTTGGCACCCTCATATTATAAATAATTTTTTTAAATGTCCACATTCTATAATAAATAAATAAATTTAAAAAGAAAAGAAATATCAGTGCATCATTTAGAATACTAATAATGGTTTCATTAATTGATTTGTTTTGTGAGCCCACAGTTTCACTGGGCTTTCAAAGTGGAACATGGCTACAGACAAGATCAAGTGCATCCAGGGTGGTGCGGCCGTAGACACACCTACAGTCATGCCAGCTGTGAACTATGCATTGTGCAGGGCTACAGTGAACAATTGTTTAAATCACCAACTTAAGGCAAGTATTAAATACAGAATTTGTATTACCCTTGTACTTTGTATTTTAAAAAAAAAATCACTCACAAAGAATCCTACCTTCCTGCCATCTCCAAATGGTAACAGTATGCTCTGGGTCTAGTCCCACAGACAGCAACAGCTTGCCAGTAGCACTGAAACTGACTGAACATACACCCTTAGAGTGGTAGCATCGTAGGATAGATAAAGTCTGCTTGTTCATCGCGTCCCAGATATGGATGGAAGGAGCTGTACCTAAATAAAGGCAGAATCCAAAAGATGGAATACACCCATTATAAACGTTTCCATTTCTAAAACTGATGCACTCATCTTTAAAACATGGAAAAATGTATACCAAGAAAAAACTGTACTTGACAAAGAACAGCTCAAAACTAGGATTAAATTTTAAAAGAGAAAAAGAAAAAAATACAGAACACTTCTTCAAGCTATATTCCAAATTGTACTTTGGAGAAAACAGCATTTAGACAAGCAAATTGGGCTATCGCAACTTTTAACATCTCATCAAAAATAAAGCATGTTATATGTACATTTTAAATCTTTATACAATTATATGAGAATGATACACACAAACACAATAAATATTAAATGCAGGTGTACATCCCAAACTGATGTTGTGTGAACTGAAAAGTGAATCAATGGATGGAGGCAAGACAGGAATCACCAACTAGATCCCAAGATAAGCTTCTAGTCACATAGACAGACATCTGGTAAAAAGCTGGCTCACAGTACTTCATAGGACTTTTGTTAAAAACAGAATTTCACGAGAAAGCTAAAACTGCTAATCTTAAAAAGAAAGATTATTTATTATTACTCATCTTGTGCAGCCTGTTTCTGCTGTTTAAAAAATGCTCCCAGTTATCTGTATTTTCCAAATAAAAAAACAGCTTTTTTATGAACTGCACAATACAAAAATGAATAAATAAGTCAATTCAGCAGTGAATTCAGTCTCAGAACATAAGTACTTTTAGTAAAACAATCAAAATACTGAAGTACATTTGCTTCAAATTATAAATGTTATAAAGATTTTACAAATAGAGAAACAGGCCAGACGTGATAGCTCACAACCTGCAATCCCAGCACTTTGGGAGGCCAAGGCAGGAGGATCATTTGAGGCCAGGAGCTCAAGACCAGTGTGGGAAACATAGCGAGACCTTGTCTCTACACCAAACAGAAAAATTAAGCAGGTGTGGTGGCACATGCCTATAGTCCTAGCTACTTGGGAGACTGAAGCAGGAGGATTGCTGAGCCCAGGAATTCAAGGCCATTGTGAGAAGATCATGCCACTGCACTCCAGCCTGGGTAACAGAGTATGAAACTTTGTCTCAAAAAAATAAAAAATAGAGGAGCATTAAATAAGACAAGCTGCCTTAAATCATTCAATGCAGAAAGAAACTTTGGTTTCTAAAGAAAATATTATGATAAATTTAGATTATATTTTACACTATCGGCCAATTATAGTACACAATGATAAATCAAATCTGACGGTTTTTCAAACAGTTAAACTATGTTAAATCATAGATTTAAATGTGAGCATTAAGTAAAAATTGTTCAAAGATTTAGGTAACTAAAATATCGAAAGTATATGGAAATAGACATAAAAGTTTACCATATAGCATACTATTTATATTTGAAATAACTTAAGTACTGGACTAAAATTAGAATGTTCCTCATTCACTAAAAGTCAAAGTATCCCAAGTCACAGATAAACTTAATCTTAATAAGGAATGGTAGGTGGCTTTAATTTAAAATGAAAATATGTACAGTAGATTACACGATACATTTTTGCCCTAATACCTCAGACCTGGTGGAGCCACTACAGTGTGCTGCTGTCAGTATTCAGGCTCCGTTCTAGCTCTTTCCACCACACCTTGCTTCCTCTGGACAATCAATCCCAGCAACTTCTCACAACCATTTTGACTTATAGCTCCTGTACAGACATGCCTTAAAGGTCTTTTTAAATGACGATCGGATATCCTAAGAATCCAAGTTTTAAAGGACATCCTTTCTCTATAAACATGTAATAAAAACTACATGTTAAAACAAGACTTTAACACGGGCTGTTAGGTGTGTCCACCACGTTGCCCTTTCTTTTCTACAGTGAGTGACTCTGCTGCAGACACAGCACCTGTTTCGCCCTTTCTTCTTAAAAAAGCTCCAGTTGTAGTCGGGACCCCTCCCCGCCCCACCTTGTGTAGAGCAAGTGATTCAGGGAAGCAAATGGTAGTGAGTCTGAGCCCCCACTGTTCCCACCCAACTCCTCTCCTCCCCAGCACTGGCCTCAGGGATTAGTGTAGTGACCCTGATTTCAGCCAATCAGCACAGGTATCCCCTGGTATCCTCTTAGCACAAGGTTTGGTCTGTGTCCTAAAATGATTCAATAAGGCTAAAAGGAAGAATTTTTTTTTTGAGTCAGGGTATCACTCTGTTGCACAGGCTGAAGTGTAGTGGCATGATCACAGCTCACTGCAGCCTCTACCTCCTGGGCTCAGGTGATCTCCTGCCTCAGTCTCTTGAGTAGCTGGGAATACAGGTGCATGACATCATGAACAGCTATTTAAAAAATTTTTTTAGAGACCAGGTCTTGTTATGTTACCCAGGCTGGTCTTGAACTCCTGGGTTCAAGCAATCTTCCTGCCTCGGTCTTCCAAAGTTCTGGGATTATGGTATGAACCACTGCACCAACCCACTGGATGAGAGCAAGGAATCATGTTACTCCAACTGCCACTGCAGCCATTTCTATGACCGCAAGGCAACCAGCCTCATGGGTACAGCTGAGGCTATGGACGGCAGAGAGGACATGAAGTTCCTGGTTCTGGATAGTACCGCGGAGCCCTGTCTCTCCACTCCTGCGCTAGTGGGTTTCCTTTCTTTGTTGCAGAGGACACACAAAGGCCCACTAGCATTAATGAATGGATCAGCATCTGTCATGACAAGTGCTAACCACGACCTGAGGGAGAGCGCACTCCTAGAATTGCCTTCAGGATCACAATGTAGGCCAGCTCCTAACTCCAGATACAGTCTTGGAGTGCTGAAATAACTGTCAGAGACAAAGCTGCTACCTTAGTGTCCACTGAAAACACACTTCATGTATTCAGTAATAATTACACATCTTTTCTAATATATGTATTCTCCTACATTCCAAAGAGACAATTACAAACTTTATCCCTCTTCAAGTCAATGCCCAGCCCCCCAGCTGATGACGTAGAGAAAACAGTAGGCATAAGATGGAGCTTCCTGATTTCCACCCACACCCACCAGGCTTCTTGTCTTTGTACAGGAGGGATGTTGGATGAACTTCACTCCAAACATCTGTGAATGTTTTCTTCCTGAAGGTTCCCACACCTCATTCCCTCATCACTGCTTGGGCAGGAAACTCACAGTGACTGTCTCCTTGATTGTCAGCCCCCAGCTCATCAGGGAGGGCTAGCTTTACTTCCAGAATACCTCTTTCTACCTTTACTCTCGCAACCCCGTTTAACTGTCTTTGCCTGGACTGCTGTCACAGCCTTCTAAATGTCCAATGTCCTCACTTTTCACTCTACATTCTCAACAATGTTGTAAGAGTGGTTTTCCCAAAGTATAGATCAGAACACATCACCCCCTGGTGGAAAATCTCCAATGACCCAACTCCTTCCCTGAGCTTGGCATGAGCCCAACTCCTGCCCTGTATTACAGTCCCCTGCAGGAGCTGACCCTAGCACTCCCAATTCATCCAAGAGGCATCACCTGCATGCCAGCCTTCCAGGTTCAGCCTTAGGGGCTGCACAGGAAAGTCACTGTCCTTAGAAGGGCCTGCTTGCCTGCTTGCTATGCCAGCACTTGGCTAGAGTGTAAAACTCAACCTGTAGCCGGGCTCGGTGGCTCAGCCTGTAATCCCGCGCCTTTGGGAGGCTGAGGTGAGTGGATTGCCTGAGCCCGCGGGTTCGAGACCCGCCTGGGCAGCGAGACCTCATCTCTACAATAAATCAAAAAATCAGCCGGGCGTGGTAGCGCATGCCTGTAATTCCGGCTACTCTGAAGGCTGAGGCGGAAGGATCGCCAGAGCCCAGCAGGCGAGGCTGCGGTGGCCGGGAGCGGCCACTGCACTCCAGTCTGGGCGACAGAGTGAGACTCCAACTCAAAAAAAAAAACACTCAACCTGTGAAATGTACCCTAGGTGACAAGGCTGTTTTGTCTGCCAGGCACACTGAACATCTGTTTTCTCCTGGGAGTCTGCTACTTTGGTAGCTGTGGCTGGTCTTTATGCCTATGTGACCAGTGACTAATAAAACCCTGGAGTCTGAGACTTAAGTGGGCATCCCTGGGCAGAGACATCCCACATGTGTTGCTGGATTTGGCTGCTGGAGGGGGAAGCAGGTTCTGGATAACTCCCAGAGGGTGTTGGGGGAGACAAGAGAGGTCTGGGACTGGATCTTGCAGACTTCACCCATATGTCTTTTCCCCTTGCTGTTCATTGCAATACACTACAGTCCTAGATCCAACCACCTCTGAGTCCTGCAGTTTCTCCCAGTGAACCACTGCATGTGTGGGAGGCCTCAGGACACCTGAAACAGCCTCAGCCTCAAGCCCAGGTCACACTTCAGTTGTCACTTTTGTGTCACTGCTAGACCAGCTAAATGCTACCACTCTGAGAAAACAAACACTGTACAAAAATCTAATTTGTTGCTTTTATCACATTTACTACCCTCCCAATCATCAAATTATTTTAAAAATTTACTTATTTATATTCTCTGTCTCCTTCTGAAGCAGTGGTCAGCAACTGCTTTTTGTAAAGGTCAGATAAGAGACAAATCTGAAGATATGCAGGTTCTTGTATAACAAGAGAGAAAGCAGACTTCTACAAAATTGTAATTGATGAAATTCACTCCATAAAATATTTTGTAATAAAGATCTAATGAGAAGAATACAATTCTTTTTTGGAGAGGTAACATTCCATTCAATTAAGGCTCAAAGTTAGAGTTCTCTATCATCAAAATTAATTGCAAATGTTCACCTGCTAATGCTGATCTGTAATAAGATTTTACACATTTCAACCTAGAAAATGTCTTTTCACGGAGATAGGTACTGCCAAACACAGGTACCAACCTACAGGCATGTGATATTCACTGAGCACATTAATTGCTGGGAAGACATTTGGAACATTCTATATGAGTCTTGTCTTGATATCTGCCTTTCACATGTATTACACTGCAGAATAATCACTTAAAATTGAAGGCTAGGGGGAAGTTCCTCCACTGGAGAATTAAACAAATTTTTGTTATGTGGAAAATTTTCTGTCTTTTGCATCAAGCTCTGAAAAATTCTGCTGGAACTGCAGTTTGAGCCCAGAAAATACATTTGCTTTACATCTATATGGAAGTGGGGGTCCCCTTCTTTAATTCCCACAGCATGAGAAGGGCATCACACAGTTCAACACTACTTGAGGTGCAAATTATCAGCTGTCATCAAATGACTTTACCAAAGTTTCACATGAGCACTGTTTACCTTGTAATTTCAAGCTAATTAAGAAATGTTATCAAGTCCACAGAAAAAAGTAATTTCCAAAGTCACTTAGTGTTCAGTAATAGTGACTGAGGACAGTTCTTCTTATTCAGAAAAATTTCAGTCTTGGCTCCGAGTCAAAAAACTGCAATAAAAGTTTAACACTGATGAATCATTGAACTGCTCTGTGACAGGGCAAGTTGGGATGTCCAGCTTCTATCTATAACATAAATTCATGGAACTGCTGGTGGCTTTGCCTCTGAGAGTGAGTGAAATGAACTGTTGATGCTCACTAACAAAATACTGAGGTTCAACAGCAAATGACAGACTGAAATATTTACCACAATTGTCTGCTGATAAATAAAACAATGAATAACCACAGACTTTAAACACCTTAAATTTTCACAAGCTTTGTAAGTTTATCCAACAACATATTTCTGCTCCACACATATTTTTACCACCATCAACTGTAAAACATCTTAGCAGATACCACTTCAGGTTGTACTGAATTAATGTTTTCTTAATCTCTTTGAAAATATTATTTTTTGTAACATTATTTTTATAATACATTAATATTTATAAATATTTTTTCCATGGAGACTATTCACAGATACTACCTCTTCATTCTCTTCAAAGTTGGTACTTTGAACAACAACTAGGCAGTGATAACAGCTTCTGTCAACCTATCAGGAGCCAAGGGAAACCACCTCAAAATCATTTGCTTTTATTTTTATCTTGCTTTTTATCGACTACTTGATACTATTCAATGTTTCTTTTTTGACAACTGCTTTCACCTGTTGCAATCAAACACGATTTAATTAACTCACTGTCAAAAAACAGCTTTTCCTGACTGGCTAACAAATGAGTCAATCAAACATTTAGTTTAGATGTAGCCTCATTTTTTTTTTCTTATTTTTGTGAAAACATTTTGCTGTGATAAGATAGTCTGTTTAAAGTTTTCTAATTTTTCTGACGGCTGCTTTCCTAGGAATTAGGAATACTGTAATGAAGCTTTGTGTGAAGATGTTGAGGTATATGGCATTTGTTAAGCACAGCTATGCTGTCAATGCATAATAAACATAATGCTTGTCATTTCATTTGAAAACAATACAATCCACACTTCACTGTGCCTTAAAAGTGAGACATTCAAAAACGATTTTTAAAAATATGATATGATGGGATTTCACTGTTTAAAAATATACAATAAAATGTTTGTGCTCAAAACCTGTAAAGATCTAATTGTGTCACTGGAACTTATAGTGTGCCAAGCAGCAGTGCAAATGATGAGAGTGCCATATACAGTTTCTGTAGCTGTCACTGCAGCACAAAAGCTACCATAGAATATATGTAACTGAATGAGCACAACTGTGCCCAATAAAACTTTATTTATGGATATAGAAATATGAATTTTATATAATCTTCATGTGTCATAACATTTTGTTCTTTTGAATTTTTCCAATTTTTTCTAAATTAGTACAAACTATCCTCAGCTCATGGCTATATAAAAATAGGTGGTGGAGCAGATTTGGCCCATGAACTACAGAGTCTGCCAAACTCTGCTCTTGAACGTCCCCAAGAGAGCAACAACCTTGCCTGTTGTGTTGAATGAATTTGTGGCTGAATAGTCAAATCACAAAAATCATGCTTCGCCCTAGAAGGAGGGGGGAGGGAAATAGATACAAATCGCTGGGAAATGTTTTATCATCAACCTGCTAGTACTTACTATATGACATTAACTGAAAATACAGTTGAAAAAGTCTAGTTATTATAAAATCTAAAAACAATGGATACACACCTATTAATTTAATAGCTTTTTAAATTCATAAAGTCATGGTCAAATCAATTATAAGTTATTTTTAATTTTTAAAATTATCTGTTTAATATGTGCAATAATTGAGATGGTATAAAAATAATTTGAAAATTTTTATCCTTAGGCAATAAAATTTACTGATTTATATTTAAGATTAAGTTTAAATCCCACCCCCACTTTTACCAGCTATATGATATTGGCAAGTTAGAAACTACTCTGAAGAATTCTTATGTTGATTAAATGAGGTAATTATATGTCAAGTAATTAAAACAGTGCGGGGCACACTAAAATATATTAGTTTTTAAAAAACTATTATTATAATCACAGATTGAGGTCAGTTTCCTAACATTAAAACAATGTATTCTTCATTAAAAAAACTAATCCACAAATTTTTTAGAGCACAATAAGATACTTAAACTTAAGTTCAATTTCATAAGTACATAAATAAAACAGAAAATGTGTAATTTTCCTTACCTGACATGTCTGCTGAATCACCTATAAAAGAAAAATAATTATCCATAAATAACACAAATACTAACAGTAAAAATTTTTAAACCCAACTATTGGCCGGGCTCAGTGGCTCAGCCTGTAATCCCAGCACTTTGGGAGGCCAAGGTAAGTGGATTGCCTGAACCTGCAGGTTCAAGAACAGACCAGGCAACTTGGTGAGACCTCATCTCTACAACAAACAAACAAATAAATAAGCTGGGTGTAGTAATATGTGCCTGTAGTTCTGGCTACTTGGAAGGCTGAGGCAGAAGGCTCGCTGGACCCCAGCAGGTCGATGCTGGGGTGGCCGTGAATGTACCACTGCACTTCAGCCTGGGCTACAGAGTGAGACTCCAACTCAAACAAACAAACAAACAAACAAACAAACCCAATTATCACAAAATAATCATTTAACATAATTTAGATAAAGTATTATATATAAAATTGGTTTTATTACATTAAATTGAGTAAACCGACTGAAGGAACTCATTTCAATTATACATAGACATTAACATTCTGTGTATGATTTTTCAATCTTTCTTTGAATAAAAGCTTTACTTTGTATTTAATGAGTTACATAATGTTTTAATTATAGCAACTTTTAAAATAATGTTGCTATTTTAAATTGATATGACCATCATTTTGGTTTATAAAATATACTGCTAATAGGCTCTTTTGAGTTTTTTGTTTTTTCTTTTTCTTTTCTGAGACAGGGTCTTGCTCTGTCACCCAGGCTGGAGAGCAGCTGCAGTGGCGCAATTACAGCTCACTATAACCTAGAATTCCTTGGCTCAGGCAATCCTCCCACCTTCCACCTCGGCCTTCCAAAGTGCTGGTATTATAGCCATGAGCCACCACACTCAGCCTTTTTTAAAGAATGCACCTCTATGCCCAGGGAAGAATTAGCTCTAAACTTTCTGAGACATGATGGCAAAGGTTATCATATAACTCAAGAAAGAAGAAATGTTCTTCTTTTTCTTTTTTTTTTTTTTGAGTTGGAGTCTCACTCTGTCGCCCAGATGGGAGTACAGTGGCCGCTCCCAGCCACCGCAGCCTCGACCTGCTGGGCTCCGGTGATCCTTCCGCCTCAACCTTCCAAGTAGCCGGAATTACAGGCATGCGCTACCACGACCGGCTGATTTTTTGATTGTAGAGATGAGGTCTCGCTGCCCAGGCGAGTCTTGAACCCGCGGGCTCAGGCAATCCACTCACCTCAGCCTCCCAAAGGCGCGGGATTACAGGCTGAGCCACCGAGCCCGGCTGAAAACTTCTTTCTTTTAACAAAAGATTTTTCATATGAATAAAAGTCTGCCAAGAAAGAAAATATGAAAGCCTATTCTTATTATATTTGTGGCTGAAATACCCACTAATCAAACTTTAAAAAGTGACAGTTTTACAGCAAGAAAGGAGTAAAAATTGAGAAAGCCATTGAAGATAGGTGATTGTTTTGCTTTGGTAAACCCTTATATCCGTGTTGATTTTAAGGACGTGTTAATAGCATAGGCTCATGTTGTGTTGGCTTGGAATATGAAAGGAAAGAGAATAAATTATGTGTCTCTGCTGAGCAGGCCACATAGGAAATATTGTTTCTAGTTATGAACATGTTCCGGTAACAACCAAATGATGAGAGGACTTGAAACTATGCCACATGAAGACTGTTAAAGGCGAGGAGTGTCTGGTTTGGAGACCAAGCTTGTACAGGGCCTGGGACATGAGTACAAAGGAAGACTTAAACATAACTGCCCTAAATATTTTAAAGTTATCAAGTGAAATATAATCTATCCGCTTATCTTGATGAGTATATCCCTGTAATGACCTGGAAGGCCTGGTACTAATTTAGAACTTGGAGTTTGGGGCATAGGTCAATCTGTCTCATTCTCTTCCCACCCTGGTTCCATCCTATGCCACTAGGGGCCTTGGAAGCTCAAGTATGATGTTTTGGGTTGAATGTTTGTGTTCTCCCCAAATTCATTTATTGAAACCCTAATCCCTTGTCAGGAGGTGGGGCTTTGGTAGGTCATGGGGGTGGAGCCCTCACAATGAGATCAGCATTCTCATAAGAGACAGAAGAAAGATCCTCCCTTTATCTGCCATGTGAGGATATAATGAGAGGGCAGCCATCTGCAGACCAGGCAGGGCCTTCACAACAACCTGACTACTTGGGCACCCTCTCATCTTGGACTTCCAGCTCTATATCTGTAAGAAATAAATCTCTTTTGGGTAAGCCATTGAGTCTAAGGTATTTGTCATGGCAGCTCAAACTAAGACATGTGGTTATCCCATCAAAACTTCATCCAGCCCTACCCAACAAACAGTGTGGCCATTCCTTAAGAGTGTACACACTGGATGTACAGTTGGTCACTGGGAGAATGGACTCAGAGAAAAGGCTCATGTAGGCCCAGAAGTGGGTTCAAGACCATCTGGTAGAGAATTCTGGATGTCATATGGACCAGCATGGTGGGCTTCCTCACAGAAAGCAATCCTTGTTGTCATGTACACCTCATTCCATGGAAGTCAGCTGAAGGTGTCCAAAAGCAGGCCTTCTGGAGAAATGTGGGATAAGATGCAGGAAGAACATGACAGTTATCTCCAAAATTGGAAGACAGTGTCAGGGGAATATGATTATTTGTTTTAAGTACCCCAACAATGAGGACCAATGAGAAGTAATCCCAGACAGACAGATTTCTATTCCATATGAAGAGCCACTATATAACTGAGCTTCCAAGGGAGAGATTAGACTATCTCATTGGGCATTAAGTGGTGGTAGAGTTCAAGCATACAATAATGAATGAGATAAACTTATGTTTGGTCTCCAAATTCCAAGATTCTAGCCAAGAAAAAAAGAAAAGTTTGAATGTAACTGGCTAAAATATCACAAAATCAAATATTTCAATTCTTCTATGTTCTACATGATTTTTACCAAAAAGAACAATAAATATTTAAAAGACCCTAGAAGGTTAGCTTAGCAATGGAGGCCCACTGAGAGCTAGCAAACCCAATAATTTCAGTAATTTTGAAAAGCCATAAGAGGGTTGTACAAATCTGACTGACCACATCTATTATACCACATTCATCGTGACCATGGGTAGGCAGACATGTCCTAAACAGACCTTCTATCCTCTCATCAGTTTGCTTGGGAGAGTTACGGTCTTTAAGTTTTTCACAGAGGTCAACGAAGATAGGTATATTTCAAAACAGTTCAAAATAGCTGGTGCTGGGCTCAGTAGCTCAGCCTGTAATCCCGCGCCTTTGGGAGGCTGAGGTGAGTGGATTGCCTGAGCCCGCGGGTTCGAGACCTGCCTGGGCAGTGAGACCTCATCTCTACAATAAATCAAAAAATCAGCCGGGCCTGGTAGTGCATGCCTGTTAGTTCCGGCTACTTGGAAGCCTGAGGCGGAAGAATCGCCGGAGCCCAGCAGGTCAAGGCTGCGGTGGCCAGGAGCGGCCACTGCACTCCCGTCTGGGCGACAGAGTGAGACTCCAACTCAAAAAAAAAAAAAAAAAAAAAATAGCTGGTGAATTAGATCACAGCCAAAGAAAAGAACAAAGCAGAAGAGATTTACCCACATGAAGAAACTTGGAGCTGGGTGCCGTGGCTCATGCCTTTAATCCCAGCACTTTGGGAGGCTGAGGCAAGAGGATAACCTGAGCCCAGGGGTTCGAGATCATCCTGGGCAACATGACAAGATTTCGACTCTATATAAATCAAAAAATTAGTCAGGCATGGTGGCGCAGGCCTGTAGTTCCAGTTACTTGGAAGGCTGAAGGAGAAGGATCACCTGAACCCAGCAGGTCGAGGCTGCGGTGGCCGTGAGCATGCCACTGCACTCTAGCCTGGGAGACAGAGTGAGACTCCGATTAAAAAAAATAAAAGCAGCCGGGCTCGATGGCTCAGCCTGTAATCCTTCGCCTTTGGGAGGCTGAGGTGAGTGGATTGCCTGAGCCCGCGGGTTCGAGACCTGCCTGGGCAGGCGAGACCTCATCTCTACAATAAATCAAAAAATCAGCCAGGCGTGGTAGCACGTGCCTGTAATTCTGGCTACTCGGAAGACTGAGGCGGAAGGATCGCCGGAGCCCAGCAGGTCAAGGTTGCGGTGGCCGGGAGCGGCCACTGCACTCCAGTTTGGGCGACAGAGTGAGACTCCAACTCAAAAAAAAATAAAAATAAAAATAAAAAAATAAAAACAAACTTGGATCTCTTCTTTCCAGTCTTTAAACCCCTGCTGAAACTATGCTCTGCCCCTCCCAGTCTAGTTCTTTCCTGGCTCCCTTTAGTTGCCGTTTTCTCATCAAATTCTTCTTTTCTGCCTTATATGCTACTGAATTAAACATTTTTACATACCAGAAATTCCTGCTATAGGACTAAATCCAAATATTTCAACAACCATATGATAGCTTATTTTAGATTCTGAATTGTCTGAACCGACTCGGATAGTCAAAGAAAGGGAGAGAAAGGGACTTGGAAGCAAATGATATGGTACAATTGAGTGATGTTTTATGTACACACAGATTTTGAACAATCCATAAATATATTATACTTTAATTTTTTTCCCCTAGGATGTTGAATTTATTTGAACAAAACAAATGCTTCAAATTGTTTCTTTTAAAAATATAGAAACATACCTACTTGGCCAGTTGCCACTATGTTGATAAATTTGGGGTGCTGATTTACAGTGAGGCACAGAATATCATCATTATGTTCCTGATAAAAACTCTGAGAACCTACAGAAAAAGAATTTGAGAATTAAGTTTGGCAACTTTAAGACATGATAGCCAAAGGTACTTGTCCAGAGCACTGATCTCCTCTTTAGCTTACTTGCTTATTCAGCATTTACTTTTTTAGTACTTACTATGGCTGTAGCATCATAAGGATAGAAAATGATTCCAAGTCTTTAAAGTCTTATCCCCTAAAAGGCATACACCATATACTACAAAGCTGAAGATTCCAGGTGCCACAAGAGAATAGGGAATTCAGAGCAGAAAGGAGGATTCACTTCATGAGAATATGGTACTCCTGGGTTGAGCTAGACAGATTTTGTTAATGTAAAAGTAGGTGGGGAAGGGCATTCCAGGTCAAGGAACACTTTAAGTGAAGGCATAAAGGCAGGAAAGTGTTGGGTCTATGTGTAACTGAAGTACAGGGTCATGAAAAAGAAAGGCAAACAATGTGGTTGGAAAGGCAGGTAGGGACTAGAATCACGAAGAATGCTGAATGCTAGCTATGATCCTTCTGTTCTGGTTTCCTAAAGAGAAGAATTCTCTGGGCCATATTAATTCATATTTTACATTTATTATGAAGCAATGGGGAAGGTACCGAAGATTTTTGTTTTTTTGAGTTGGGTCTTACTCTGTCACTCAGGTTGGAGTGCAGTGACACGACCACAGTTCACTGCAGCCTCAAACTCCTGGGCTTGGGTGATCCTTCTACCTTAGCCTTCCAAAGTGCTGGGATTACAGGCATGAGCCACCACACCCGGGAAGCAGTACTTTTTAAATGGCCCAAATAATTAAATGGAAAATTGCTACTGATTTCTGTGTGATCCTGGCGAATTCTTCTCTTCAGGAAAAAATATGTTAATGATTATATTGACCAGTTGTGGGAATTATGATTCATATAATCAATCCATTCTTTACCCATTCAGAATGAAGCTATCAGAGGAAAAGTTAGAAATGTTTGAATGTGGTAATCTCTATTTTTACTTTCAACTTTCAAACTTTATGAAGTTTGCAATTATATCTAAAAAACAATTCAAAGCTAAATACTTAACGTCACTAGTAGGAGTATCACACTGGTCATCAGATGTTGCTAGGAGAAATTTACTTGCTCTTTGACAATTCAATCAGTTGAATAAACATCAAGAAATATGTTTCCACCATATCATCACAGAGTCCCAGCAAGCAGCTTTCTTAGCTTTCTTCCTTGGCTTCCCAAGGCCTCAGTAAAAGACTCTTGCCCCCAGCAACACTCACCCAACATACTACTTTCATTCACTAACTACACAGACAGTTATCCAAGCCACCCATTATCACGTGAGGTTATGGGGAAATAAGTTTCGTTACAGTTTCACTATAAAACATGATTTTACATATAGTATACCCCCACTTCCAGCAGAGACCTATGAGCACTTTGCATTATGAAATCCTTTTCATGTGTTAATCCTCTTAAAAGTTGAAAGGTGGTAACTCAAAATACTACTAGAAAATTCTGAAATAGAAAATATTTTTATTCTGCCCTGTTTTTCTTATACATTTAAATAATGATTTATAGTTTTAACAAAAAATTATAAGCTGCTAGACAAAAATACCTATATGGAAAAAAGTAGGGAGAGGTGAAGAATCAGGGGTTCCTACCCGTAGCAACATTGTGCAGAATTCCAACAGATGCAGTGTGATAAATGATGTCATCACCATCATTTAAATAGTGAACATTATTCCTGCAGTCTCTCCCTCGATAACCAAAAACAAGCTCCAGCACCAGGTCCTGAGACAATAATGATAAAACCATTGTCAATCATATCTTACTCACTTGTCTAATGTTCATCATTGTTTTGATGTATGTGGAATGCTAGTGTCTTCAGTCAAAATAGAGGATGCCCTTTTGATGTCTTACAAACTTCAAACACAAAATAAAATGAGTCACACTTCTCTACAAAGCCTGTTCAGGGCAGCTGAAAAATACATTCCATATTTTTCTATACAGATTTTAAAAAAAGGAAAATGAAATCCCAGAGTAGTCTGACTCCAAGAATTTTAGTTAGGAGTTCACGTGTTCAACCTTGAGGTACTGTTGCCCTCTTTATCCTAGGATTCAACCAATTTTGGACAGAAAATATTTTCTAAAAATAACAATACAATAAAAATCAATACACATTTAAAACTATAGTATAACAAATACTTATATAACATTTACATTGTATTAGGTATTAAAGAAATCTGGAGATGATTTAAAGTGTGCAGGAGGATGTGCATAGGTTATATGCCAATATTATGCTATTTTAGATCAAGGACTAGGTTATATGCAAATACTATATGCTTTTATATCAGGGACTTGAGTGTCCCTGGATTCTGGTATATCTGCAGGGGGTCCATCCCCCACGGATACCAAGAGATGACATACTTGTGTCCAAAGGAAAAAAATTTTAATTCATGTTCACTGTTAGTCAAAATGTCTGATCTACATACATATTCAGGATAAATTATGTCCGAATTATGTATTTTGAAGAATTCAAATAGTACATTCAGCATCTGCGGAAAAAAAAAACTAATACTTTGTCTCTGATCTCATGCTCAAGTTCAGGCAGATAATTCTGAACTGAAAATGTACATTTTCATTAACCTTGTAGGGCTGGTGGGGGAGGGGAGGGGAGGAAGCTACAGCAATCACCATCCACACCTTTACACCTTTTCTATGCCTGGTTTAGCAGTTTGCTTGTTTGCTGCTGATACTGGGGTTATAAAATGCTGGGATAACCTTCCTTCTTCCCCAGTTACTGTGGAAGGTTTCTTTGGTTGGAAGCAGAGATAGAAGAAGTAAATCTTCATGAACTCTCTACAGTGACATCACACAGTCCAAGTTCCTGATCTGGTTTAAGTGTTTACTCTTTAACTGATAAATTTAAACCACTAAGTATAAGACACTGCCAAGGTGTCTGTGTTTCCATATGCAAAAGATCATTCATATATAACAATATTTAGGAGTTTCCTGAGAAACAATTCAATTCAGGGTATTATTCACAGAAAAGTAAAAAGAAAGACTAATTTTTAAAATTAAGAGAAACAGAATATCAATGCAAGACTCAGATTTGGTTAAGAGCTAAGCAATCAATTTCTACAACCAAACAAAAAAGAGTGTTCAATGCACTTGTTTTCTTGGAAACTAATGACAAGACTTGGATGTGATCCACTTGAGTAACAATGGAGAGTGGATTTTCCTTACCTCTATGGGTCTCTTTTTCTTGCCAACATTGTTTGTCTGGAGTTTCTCTGGCTGTGGTGGGGCCCGGCTCACAGGAGGCCTAAAACAGAGAAGTGGGTCTGAGGAAGGCCTTCACAGGGCCTTCCGCCCTGCCTCCAGAGGCGCCTGTTACTTTCCCAATGACCCTGTCTTGTGTCTCCCAAATGTCCTTTGCATCTTGATAGCTTCTAAAGCAGGACGGTGGAAAGAAAACATCAGGACTTTGACTCACTTTAAATTTCTTTGTGTATGTTTCATAATGGAAATAATATTACAGGACAAGAGTAGGCTATTTATAAACAAATGTAAAAATATTAGCTTAACGTACTCAAAAACATCTCCATGGGCACATTACCAACAAAGCCTGGTTTCTGTATTTAAGAATCTACAGGGTATCTTGCCCATGGCAGGTAATAGATGCGTTTCCTTGATGGCGAATTGTAACAATATTTTTGTGAGTTTTGTGTACCGCTGGCAACACAGATCCCTTGTGAGTTCAGGTGTGCACTCACTACCTGCTCCTCCTTGCCCTTTACAACCTCTACTTCGGAAAGTCCCCAGCACTAGTTAATGGCATTGCACTTTACAGTCACAAAGCACTGAAAACCCATAACACTCTGTAGAGGGTCATCATTATTACTACTGCTTCCAACTCCTCCTCTTCCCTTATTCTCACTAGTAAACATTTATCAATTTTTCCTACAGAGCAGCTCTCAAATCTGGCATCCCTTCTCTGTTCAGAATCCATTTATAATGCCCCATGTCCCAAAAGGTGCACAGAATTCACAATTTGAATTATTTAAATGTAGAAGTGCTCCAAGACACTCTAATTAAAAAAAATACTATTTATTTTATTTTTTTACCTCAAACAATCATCATTCAAATATTTAATAACCTGAACACAATTTAAATCAATCATGCATCAACCTCTCCCCGGTTTTCAGTTAATATTCAATTTGCAACATCTAAATCAGAAAATGATTCAAATTAACTTTCCTGTGAAAAAACTCCAACATTTATGAATAAATCTCATAAAATTAAAACCATAAAACAGATTTGCATTTTCAAAATGATTGTAAAGTTACACATCTATAAAGAGTAAATGATGTATTACATTTTAAACATGCAATATAAAATAAACGTGGGTCTTCTTTATGAAATATGAGGCAACATGGAGAACACATAAGTGTGAGTACCTGATGCCACAAAAAGTAAATGTCCTTATCAAAGAATATATAAATGAATGCTCCATCATCACAGAAATTTTGGTTTTAAATCATCTTCATATACTTTTTGGATGTCCATAAGTAAAAAATAAAACTGAATTTGTAACACTTAATATTTTAAAACACTTCCACTAGGACCAGCTTAAAGAATGATAGATGCTTTGGCTTTTTTTCCAAGTCAATTTTGTTGGTGAACTTTATTCTATGCTGTCTGACTACTTTAAATGTAACTCAAACAATAAACAGGTAATTTTAATCCATACAATCCTATGAAACAATTAAGTATATTTTAATTTTTATAAAGACCATTTATAAGGTATATGATTGCTTAAATAAAAGTTTACAACTTACAAAATAATACAAGTAGATAAAGTTTTAATAAAACAGTCAATTATATAGTATAAGCCCAATAAAGATGCTATTCATTTCAGGGATACTGATTCCAAAGGGAAAAAAAATGTGGAAAACTGAACAGAGGTAAAGAACACCAAGAAACATAGCTCATTAATGGTAAACATGAAAGATGATAAAAATGTAAAATTAGGCCTTGTAAACATAGCAAAGAGACAATTACCTGGAACCTCTTTTAAGCAGCAGATAAAAAAGGGAAAAGATTACAATATATATTTGAATTTAAAACACTAGTAAAATACCTCCTGTAATAAAGTATTTTTTAACGTTTCATTTAGATAAACTACATTGCATATATTAAAGGCCTGTTGTTTTTAGTTTATTACTGCATATAAGAAAAGGCTTAAATTACCCCATAATGGCAGGGAAATCAGAAGAAGGTGAAAAAGGAAAAATAAATTAAGTGAAAATTCCATATGGCTTATGTTGTAAACTTTAAAGTTCACCATTCTTATTTTTCCGCAATCTAAATTTCAAAGAAAATATTTATCTTTGTTCTTAAAAATGAGGAATAAAATGTCAGTCAACTTAAAAGGCTGGTAGCACTGGAGCTTCTTTTAAGGACTCTTCCTATTCTGACCTAAGAGAGTTCCCCAGGCAGCAGATCCAAGTAGGCAGAGAGTTACACAGAAGCAGGCTGGACTTAGGATTTTACTAGTAAAGGAAGTAACCTTAAAAATCTTTTTTCGGGGTCGGGAGTGGTGGCTCACGCCTATAATTCCAGCACTTTGGGAGGCGGAGGGAAAGGAATGCCTGAGCTAAGGGGTTTGAGACCAGCCTGGGCAACTTGGCAAGACCTCGTCTGTACAATAAATCAGAAAATTAATTGGGTGTGGTGGCATGTGCCCGTAGCTCCAGCTACTTGGAAGGCTGAGGCAGAGGGATCGCCTGAGCCCAGAAGGTTGAGGCTGTGGTGGCCATGAGCATGCCCATTGCACTCCAGCCTGGGTGACAAAGTGAGACTCTGACTCAAAATATATATATATATTTTTTCTCTTAATAGCATAACGACTGAAACAGAATGGGAAGCATCACAGAAGTCATTTCACCCAACATCCCACTGAAGCCAGGAACCTTCTTTACATGTCCACAACATCCCTGTACAGCACCGATGACAAGTAGTCATCTATAATCTGCATCAAACTGCTTGTGACAGGGAGGTGACCTCTACATAAAAAGCTATTCATATCAAGACAGCAATTATATTTCCATGTAGTTTTCTTGTTTTGAAACTAGTGATTCACATAATAATTATTCTTGAGAAAAAGTGTCCTCCCAACCTCCCTTCATTCTCTGCTTTCTTCTGTACTACTACAGACAGGCAGAGACCCCTTTAAATTGCAGATATCACTACTGAGTAGTTCTAGGTACGAGGTCAGATCTGGGTGCTTTATTTCTGCTAGAATCATCTAAGATAATGTGGACCTTTTAGTTCATACTCTGAACTTATATCTTTGCACAGATCACTCTGCCTAAAACAGATAATGAATTCTTTCCATTCACCAAATATTAAGGGATGCCTATGTGAGTTTCTGTATACTCTGCTCTTGAATCTACTGTTTCATCCTTAATTCTTAGTAATGGGTGGTGTTTTTTTTCTCTCTCTCTTTCTCTCTCTCTTTTTTAAAGTCAGGTGTCTCACTCTGTCACCCAGGCTGGAGTGCAAAGGCACAATCATGGCTCATCGCAGCCTCAAACTCATGGTCTCAGATAATCCTCCCACCTCAAGCCTTCTGAGTAGCTGGCGCCACATGTGTGTGCTACCATGCCTGGCTAATTTTTTGATTTTTTGCAGAGGCGAGGTCTCGTTGTGCTGCCCAGGCTAGTTTGAATTCCTGGGCTCAAGCGATCTCCCCACCTCAGCCTCCCAAAGTGTTGGGATGAGAAGCATGAACCACGGTGCCCAGTTCTTAGTGGTACCCTTTCAACATGTAAAATAGACTAGCCATTTCTACATTGTCCTGTTTAAGAAACTTGCTTAGAACATTTTCATCTCACTAAAGGGAGCTATAAAAGCACCCTAAAGAGTTCTTTCTTATACATATCATTTTATTAAACATACGAATACTATAATTACCCTGTTTTAATGTTTTTGAATGAATAGATTAGACATACATTAAATAAAGTTAACAGGTTTATAAATTGAATACTCTTACAATGAAAAATATGTGCAGGTAAGTTTGTTTGTATGAGCCTCTGAAACTGAAGGAAAAGCTAAAATTATCTAGGTTTTAGAAGTTTGTAAAGTCATTTTTAAAACCAGTTTATCATGATGAAGACCCTCATAATAACAACACATATTGTATCTAAAAAGGTAACTCTTGTGGAATGTATCCCACTTCCTTTTATAATTATTTCTTGACAAAGGTAGTTAAACGTTTTATAGGAAAAAGTATCTTAAAAAACTATAAAGATGAAAATAAGACAAAGAGTGAATTTTTGAAAAAATATTTTCTTTATTAAAACACTTACCTTACTACACCCTGCCTTCAAAAGGAGCAAAGAGAAAAAAGTAAGGAAACACATATGAAGATTGATGATGAACAAAATGTGGCAATTTAGTAAACAGAAGAAAGGCAGCATGTCAACAGAATTCTACAGAAATACAAAGATGACAGATTTACGTCACAATGTTTTCAATATTTTTATTCAAATATATTGGAAATTCTATTGACAAAAATTAAATACTTTAAGTACACAAGATTTGCTATAGAAATATTTATTTAAGAAACATAAAATTATTAAGATCATTTAAAAAATAAAAAACAGTGAAAGTAACAACCAAATGGAGTAGCTACTGATTATCATTAGAAATAGTTTCCTTTAAAGTGAATATTTGACAAGCACTTGTTTCAATTGTTCATAAAGTGTTTTATTTCACACTTGGTGACAGTAATATATTTTACTTAAAATGCAAAAGCAGTTACTTAAACAGACCACATTATCTCCTCACAAATATATTCTAAGTTGGTAAAAACAAAATACGTATCTCTTTATTTCCTTTGATTCTTTCATTTGTGAAAATGAAGTCACATTAATGACTTCTTCTGCCTTAACATTTTCAAAAGAATTTAGCAAAGTTGAAATTGTAAAATAGAGAAAATGCAAAACAATTTCAAAAATAATTTTTAAAAAGTTGGCTGCATAAAATAAAAACTAACAGGAAAGATTACAGTTATGACAGTGCTAATCATTCTTCATGAGCAATAAAATATTTCTGTCAAAACATGCCTCACTTCAGCATTGGGGGGAAATTTATTGTTTGTTTTTCAAGATGGGGGTCTCACACTGTTGCCTATGCTAGAGTGCAGTGGCACGATAATGGCTCACCACAGTCTCAACCTTAGGGCTCAGGTGATCTTCCCATTTTAGCCTTCCATGTAGCTGGGACCACAGGCCCTTGCCTGGTTACTTTAAAAAAAATTTTTTTTTTTAATTATAGAAATGGGATCTCATTATGTTGCCCAATCTGGTCTCAAGCTCCTGGGTTCAAGCAATTCTCCCTTCTCGGCCTCTGAAAGTTCTGGGATTATAGGCATGAACCATGACACCCAGTCTCACTTTCATTTGTTATATTGATTTTTTAAAAGAAAAAATATTATCATTTTTCAGATAAATTTGGTATATCAGAAAATGTGACCTAATTTTAATTTATAGGCTGTCTCATTCATGATAAAACACTTAAATTTAAATTTCCCAGCTGGGTGCCGTGGCCATAATCCTAGCACTTTGGGAGGCCAAGGCAGGAGAATTGCTTGAGGCCAGGAGTTTGAGACCAGCCTGAGCAACAGAGTAAGACCTTGTCTCTCTTTTTTTTTTTTTTTTTTAAATCTGTAGTTTCAGCTACTTGGAAGGCTGAGGAGGAAGGATCGCCTGAGCCCAGCAGATCGAGGCTACGGTGGCCATAAGCATGCCACTAAACTCCATCATGGGTGACAGAGTGAAATTAGCCGGGCATGAGGACCCAGGCCTGTGGTCCCAGCTACTCAGGAGGCTGAGGTGGGAGGATTACCAGAGTCAAGAAGTCAAGGCTGTGGTGAGCTGTTATCATGCTACTGCATTCCAGCCTTGGCAACAGAATGAGACCCTCCTGCTTAAAAACAATTATTTTTAAAATAAAGTTTTCCACATCACAGCCTTCTACAGAAGTAATTGCTGTTCCTACGTCCCTTCCTCTGTTCCTAGACACTTTTCCCTTTATCATTCTTAAAACCTCTTCCCTTCCCAAGTCCATGCCATTTACTAATCTATATGTTTTTTTATTTTCTATCCTTGATTTTAAAAACATCAGGCTCACAATGTCTCTCTTGATCTATCATTTAGCTCAGAGACTTTATTAAGAAGTGCTATCTCCTCAAAAAGTTGCCATACATATGTCCTTATTTTTAATTTGCTGATTCTAGACATAAAGACAACCTGCCTTTTTTGGTAAAAGTTTGAAATAATGATTGTCCATGCTTGATTAATGGCACATGAATAATCAGGTCTTATTGAAATGGAATCATATTTTTGCTCATATGCTTCTTTAAAAGTCTCTGGAATTAGATTAGTGGTGTTTTTGTTTTTGTTTTTTTGAGTCAGTGTCTCACTCTGAGACCCACGCTGAAGTGCAGTGGCATAATCACAGCTCACCACAGCTTTGACCTCCTGGACTCAGACGATCCTTCCACCTTAGCCTCCAGTGTAGCTCGGACTACAGGTGTGCCACCACACTTGGCTAATTTTTAAAAATTTTTTTGTAGAGATGTTTCACTATGCTGCGCAGGCTGGTCTTCAACTCCTGTGCTCAAGTGATCCTCCCGCCTTGGCCTCCCAAAGTGCTAGGATTACAGTCATGAGTTACCACACCAAGCCTGGATTCAATTTTTATTATCTCCTCCAACTCCATTACATGTATTTATAAAAGTTAGCAAATAAGATTAATCATATCAATGTTATACATGTATCATTCCCTAAACTACTCACAGTGTTACCACCAAAAGGTATTTAAAGACAAACATATTTTCTAAGAGGTGCTGGGAATTATATAAAACAAGAACACCACTGTTGCTTAGTTTTTGCAACGAAAAATCCATTTAGTTAAACAAATTCAATTTTTTAATACCAATATATTTTTCTTTATCTAATTTTAAATTATTACCTCTCATCAATTGAGGGTTCTTTTTGTTGCAAATGAGGCTTGATTCCAAACATTGGACGAATATTTGTGGATAAGGCTCTGATGGTGTAACTGACTTCGTTCTCTCTGGTAACATCACTGTCATAGCCTACCGTCAAAATATATGAGTTATTCTTTAAGTGATCATCAAGGAGATCAATTATGATCTGATAAACTGGACACCATGATGGTCAACAATATGAAATAAGGTAAATGAATTGTGTTAAAACCAAGATATAAAGTGCAACCAGTAAAAATGACATAGAAGAAAGTTTATTGAGATGTAATGGTGATTTCAAAGTATTTTAAGTGATCACAGTAGGCTAATACACAAGTTCAATAATCCCAATTTTATTTAAAAAATATTATGTACATAAATGCACACACACTTTAGGATATACCCTAAATGTTGTAAGTGGTGTTATCTCTGTGTGATCACACCATGGACGCTGTTATTTTTATTGCAAAATATATTTTCTATAAGGAACTGGTAATATTGGTATATTAGTAAAAAGTAAAAATTATTTTAAAATATAAGGATCAATAATACAAAATTTCAACAGTACTTTTAAAAAATGAAGATACTCTTAATTTGTAGGAGAAGATCAGTCATCAATATGCGACAGTCTGTTGTTCTTGAGTCACAAAACCAGTCTTAATGTTAAACAGATCGAAAACACTAATACCACAATTATTCAAACATTATTACTACTTGTCTTAATTTCTGCAGTTTAAATTAAATTGTGCTAAATTTTCCCTATATTTTTGTTAAAATATTATAAAATGACATACCGCCATCTTCTTCAGAATCAATGTCAGATTCTTCACTATCGCAAAGCCTTTTTTCTCGATATCCCTCCATCTCATTTGTCCACACCATTAGAGACATGTCCGTCCCTCCCAGGGTAACCAACATGCTGTCATCGTAAGTCCAGCGAACATTTGTGACATGTGTACTATGGGCCACATACCTCTTAAACTTTCCAAATTTTCCCTAAAGAGGAAAAAGTTTCAAAAAAATCATTCTGAGAAATTTCATTTTTTGAAAGTTTTCAGTTATAATTTTGAATTTCTTTTATTTTTCTTAATATATAATTAGAAGTAAATCATTCCAAGTAAAAAACATGAGAAAATAACGAAACTCAATAGAATAAAAGATACCAATTCCTAAGCTTATTGAGGACAGAATAAAACCTATAGTTTTACACAATGCTAGTACTATAGGCAAAATTCTTTATGAAGCCAACTTGGTATTCTGATGAAAAGCATAAAAATGTTCTTGCTTTTGACTCAATAATCTATCTCCCTGTTAGAAAGCTATGCTAGGAAAATGCTATGTATGCAAAAAATACTTACCATGGTATTTACTTATGGCAGTAAAAATTGTAAATACGTTAAATGCTCACTAAAGTAAACATTAATTACAATGTATATGGAATAGTGTATATCTATTAAAAACAATGATTATGCAGATATATTACCGTTGGAAATAAACATAATAACTGAGAAAAATATAAAGGCCTATGCACAGCATGGCTATATTAGCAAAAAGTAGTTACAGATCACTTTGTTGCATGTGTGTATGTATGTATATACCCTTGTAAATAGTCTTCACCTTAATTCACTAGTGTTTTTGTTTATAATCACTACACATAGGAACAGAAATGTATTTTTCTTTTAAATATCAAGAAAAGTATAAGTTATAGATATTGGCAACTTTTAAATCTAGCACTACTAAGTTATATAAACAAATTTCAGATCAAAGCATTATAAGCAGGTTTTAGTGGACATTTTTTCAAGAGTGTTACAATAAGAGATGTCTTAAATAAAACATATTGATGGCAAAAATCAGTGAATTCTCCGAGAATGAAAACTCTTAATAAAAGTCAAAGTTTCGCAAAAAAGCAGTTTCTTTAAGACTGGCTCTTTCTAAAGTAAGGTGAAGAAATCTGCAGACCCACAGCCTAGAGCCTGCTGCTGAGGAATCTATATCATCTGGGATGCTGGAAGTGAATCTTCCAACTAATGCACGTTTAGTGGAACACATTCTTATCAACTAAGGTTCTATCATTTATATCTATATATCATATATATCTCTGTATCTATATATTTATATAGACATATAGATATCTAAAACAGGGCTCTGTGGAATATTTTGAGTATCTGAGTTTTCAAGGAGAATTTTTAAACCTGTGTTTCCATTTCAACGTTGATCTAAAAATATTAATATGAACAGTTATTTAAGATCACCATGAACTGAATACCATAATATGATTTAAGTGCCCTATTTCAAATTTATGTTTATGTTCATGTTGATATCAGAGTATAATAATAACTTACTTTGTGACAATTAAGACATAAACGCACCTGGACTTAATACATACATTTTATTTTTGTGTTAAGCAAAAGCCTAATGTTTTATAGTAGTTTAAATAGAAGGAAGTGATAAAATAATTGAGTAATTATACAGTACACAGTAGCATAGTTATGTAGAATACCAATGAATCTACACAGTTGGTTTCAGGGGAAAAAATTCACTATATTAAATAAATGGTGTTTAATTTTATAGGTGCTATATTTTGTATTTAATTGGCTAAAACAATTTAAATTTGAAGCTATAACTATTAAGTTTATATTTACTTTTAATAATATATATATTTAATCAAAAGAACAGTAACATTATTTAACACTGGGTAAGTGTTATTATTATTATTTTTTTTTTTAGAGATAGGGTCTTGCTCTGTCAACCAGGCTGGGGTACAGTGGCACAATCATAGCTCACTGCATCTCTACTTCCTGGGCTCAAGGACTCAAGGGATCCTCCTGCCTCAGGCTTCCTAGTAGCCAGGTCTACAAGCATGTGCCTTGGAGCCCTGCTGAAATGTTTCCTTTAAAAGGGATACTTACATTACTCAATACTGAAAAACACTGTAGCATATAATATATAACTTAAGGCATGGGGTCATAAATTATAACATTTCTAGATAAAAGTTATATATATGAAACATAATTCTGAACCTTTCATATTACAAAGTCACATATTGCATATGTACAACTCATATTACAATCATGAAGTACTATGACAGGGCATTATCTTAACTCTTTCATAACTTAAGAAAAAGCTCATACTTTAGTAGGAAATCTAAATAACTTCACAAATCCCAAATCATCCCCAGTAGCTAGGAACATTCTGTCACTGGTGAGGCAAGAAGCAGTGATATCTGTGACTTCTCCAATGACCGGCCAGATTCCCTCGCAGCATAAGCCAAGCACACTTGTCCATGATGCCCAAGTAATTTTTTCTACCTAAAAGTAAAAAAAAAAAAAAATGCTGTCAGTTGGATTAGTCAAACCTAAAAAATTAACAACCATCATGTTAACATTTTTCTTTGTCATTAATATGTGTCACAAAATTAAGATTTTAATGACAAAATAGTTGGAATTATTTGTTATCTTTGTTTCGTGGTTCTCCAGAGTCTACTAATTCCTGCAGAAAAAATTTTAACATAGCATTGCTCCGGATGTTCTTGTACATGCACTGTGCATTTAGAAGCTAAGCATACAGTGAAAATAAATGTGACTGCTTATGACTTTAGGATACTCAAGAAACACAAGTTCATGTTTAAATTTCTACTGATGCATTAGAAACATGTTTTCCATTACTAGAAATTTAGAACTTTTCCTTACAGCCCTTCCCTTTATTAAGTCATTTTCATATTAAGTTTGTTGAGCCTCTCTTTCTAGGCTGTGTAAAAAAATTTTACTAGTAGAAAACAGAACATAATTTTTCTTGTTTTTTGTTTGTTTTGTTTTCTAAAACAGAAATCTGCTGACAGGCAGCTCATCTTATGAGTTTCAAAAGCTGTGGCCGACATGCAGCCCCTCAACAGTGCACCTTCTCTTGGCAAGCACAAGCCACCTGTCTATTAAGGAAAGTCACTGGTGCTCAGCCAGGCACACGAGTGATGTACTCCTTCTTTTATACAGTGCCTCTTCCTTTACCCATCTGTGAATTCTGGCCCAATAAAATAAACTCACTCAAGAATATCTGTAATTTGAAGAATTTGCACACAGGCTCCACATGAAACTAAATGATGACCAGAAGGCATTAGTTTCCAACCCCTCTTATTCATAGAAGTAACACAATAAGCAACACTGTCTTCCTACCTCCATGCTGGGGATGGTTTGTTTTTTTCCTCTGGGAGCTTCAAAGAATAACTGTTCTTTAGCACCAGTGTTGACTTGTAAAAGCTTTCCTTAAAAAAATTAAAAAACATACATACATATATAGAAAATATATAAACATATATACTATTAGTATGTTTAAATTTTATATGAAAAATTAAACTTCAATATAAAAGCTATTTTTCTCTGCAATCAACACATATAAGGAACATTTTTTTTTTCTTAAATTCTATATATGTAAGTAAATTCATGAGTGGGGTAATTTTTGTACATGTATATACATAAAAACTACGTATTTTGTTATGCATATGCAAAAAACCCTCAGAAACAAATGTTGGAATATATTTTTTTAAGTAAGTGTAAGTATTTGTTTAAACAATATTTGTAAAACTTTTAATTTACAATACTAGATTTATATAATATTTGAATAAATGAAACAATAAAATCCTTAAAAAGGGAGCATTTAAAATATTTAACATTTATCAAACTTATTAAACAAAGTTGTATGACGTATTCTGCTCAAAAACGAAGATAATCATTAAATTCATTATGTTATACAATTATGACTGTTTTTTAGGGAATGCACTCTATACCAAACAATGAGGGAAATGGCTTTTAAATCCTCTTTAACATTTCTTTTTTTAAAAATGCATTGCTCTTTATTTTTAATTAATTAATTAATTAATTTATTTATTCATTTATTTATCTGAGTTGGAGTCTCACTCTGTCACCCAGACTGGAGTACAGTGGCCGCTCCTGGCCACTGCAGCCTCGACCTGCTGGGCTCTGGTGATCCTTCCGCTTCAGCCTTCCAAGTAGCTGGAACTACAGGCATGTGCTACCACGCTTGGCTAATTTTTCGATTTATTGTAGAGATGAGGTCTCGCCAAGTTGCCCAGGCGGGTATCGAACCCGCGGACTCAGGCAATCCACTCACCTAGGCCTCCCAAAGCGCTGGGATTACAGGCTGAGACACCAAGCCCAGTGCTTTTTATTTTTTAAAGAAAGGGTCTTGATCTGTCTTCCAGGCTGGTTTCAAACTACTGGCCTCAAGTCATCCTCCAGCCTCAGCCTCTCAAAATGCTGAGATTAAAGACTTAAGCAACTATGCCTGGCTGACATTTCTATTTTCCAAATTTGAAGTTATTATGTATGTCAGGTTTATCTGACAAAAACCATCATCATGGTTTTAGTCAACATGACTAAAAATATTTTTTGTATAATATTTAAATTACTTTACAAATGAAACAATTTACCACTTACTGTACTATCATTTGAATGACAGGTGAAGTGTTGAAAAATCTAAACTTCATAGTGGTCATCTTCAGTTGTAAAATATAGTAAAACTAATTTTGAGAATAATGATTGTCTTTCCCAATGCTGTTGAATTTATCTGTTGAATCACTTTTCTGTCTCTCTAAAACAGCTATACTAAAGCAAATGCAGCTTGGATCAAATATTAAGTTATTTAAAGTCTTACCTCGAATATCCCAGTCAATGTGGGTTATGTAACTGGTAGCTCCTTTGCAAATTCCTACTCGTTTACTACTCATTACGTTGTATATATCTACAAAGCTGTCATGGGATGCGACAGCAAGATACTTCCCAGAACCTGTAAGAGAAACATTTGCTTGACATTGTCTATCTTTGGAAATGTTTTTTACAAATAGAGTTAATTCTTCTAATTCTTTTTTTTGAAATCTTAGGTGTTTCATGAGTTAGAACAAGACAGACGTGTCAAATGAGAAATGGTAACATCTTCAAGTATATTATCATTAACAAAAAGCAATTTTTAAAATGTAACAAAATAATTCAGTGAAGAATGTCAAAAATTATATATGATGTAATTTTGATACAACAAAAAATTCCCCCTAAATTTAGCAAAAATGGGACTAAGCCGATATAAGTTTTGCTTTAACATCGGTAACTCCTACATTACTGCAGATTTAATAGCAGATAATGAATACGTAGAAATCAACGGAGTAAAATTAATGCAATTTCAAAAGCACTAAGAATATAATAAAACCAGTTATCTAACCCTTTTATGTTACCAATGAGGAAACTGAAGTTCAGGAAAGTGTTCTGGCCTAGGTCATACAGAAAATGTAGTGACAGAATTAGCTATATACATTTAATACAGGGTTTTTTAATCTCTTACTAAACTGCCTTTTTAAGCCAAAAAAATAAAGTTCTGAGATAAAATAACAGTTAATAAAAACCATACATTGATACATTTACTCATTGTCAGACCCACATTAATAATCAAATATAAGCTTGGTGTGGTAGCTCAAGCCTGTAATCCCAACACTTTGGGAGGCCTAGGAGAGAGGACTGTTTAAGCCCAGAGGTTTGAGACCAGCCTGGGCAACTTGGCAAGACCTTGTCTCTATAATAAATCAAAAAATTAGCCGGGTGTGGTAGCATGTGCCTGTAGTTCCAGCTACTTGAAAGGCTGAGGTGGAAAGATCATCTGAGCCCAGCAGGTCAAGAATGCGTTGGCTGTGAGCATGCCACTGCACTCCAGCCTGGGTGACAGAGCGAGACGTTGACTCAAAAAAAAAAAAAAAAAAATCAAATATAATTTCAATGGAATCTCACCAGGTGAAAATCTAATATCCGAAATAGTATCTTTTCTGTGATGAAAAGACACCAGATCCTCTAGAGTATCTGCATTTGCCATGAAGAAGCCTCCATCATTGAGACCTACAGCTAAAGCTTTACCATCAGGAGAAAAACAGCAACATCTCCCACCTGAAAGAAAAATAGAGTATATATTAGGCAATTTACCTTTATGTTTCTTTACAAAAGAATGTGCTAAAAAAATCCTTAATTTCAGGGAATGCCTATCTTTATCATGGCCTCAAATCAATATAAAAAGGAGGCAAGAGACATAGGTAAAGTTTTCTATAGAAATAAGTGGTACAGGATTCTAAGCAGGAATATATTCACTTCTGAATATAACAAAAGTACTGATATTTACCTTAAAAGAAATTAAGTTGTTTTAAAAAATGAGAGATTTATTTAAAGTAACATAAAAATCCAGTGACGTGGAAGTTTTTTGGAGAAGTGGTAGGAAGGTCTACTTTTGTAGTTTTTATTACAACAAATCAGAAATTCAAAAAACAAGTCATCTTTATACATGCTTTAAAATATTAAAAAACCTCCCATTGCTTTACTAAATTCTGGTGTGGTCATGTGCTCTTTGAACTATGGCTGCCGTCATGTAATTTTGGTCCCCTCTCCTTCCTTGGAAAGATGAATCTCCTCTCTCTTCTCTCTCTCTAATTTACTTTTTAAATAAACTATATTTTCCAATCTAAAAAAATTAAAAAATCTGGTAATAGGCAATTACTACTTTAAGGTAGAAAGATATATCTCTCTTTGTAAGTCTCAAAACCACACATGAAGAAATGATATTAATATCTTAATTTTGACGCTAATATTAATTAAAAAAAATAAGGGTCAGGGTTGCACTGATAAATACAAAAAACAGGCTTTCCCTGACATCAAGGATGTAGCAGGCACATTGAAGAGCTCTAAGGCTTTTGGTATCTTACATGAAATCTGAGAGGGGAAGGATAGGGTATGCACAGAATGAAAAGTTACAGAATAAACTGAGAACAAGTAGTCATTTAATTATCAAGCACTCACTGGTAATGAAAAATCTAAGATGTGACTTCTCAGATTCGAGTTAAGGGATGACGATGACTGGGAGCAGGTAGCAGCAGGAGAGGTGATAAGAAGTGGTGGGATTTGTATATATTTAAAAAACAGAGCTGGCACGATTCTAATATTCACCTCAGTGATGATGCCATTTACTGAGATAGGAAAAACAAGAAGAGGAACAACTGTTTAGTTCTGTACCCATTAAGTTAAGGAAGGATACCTATGAGAAATTCAAATGCAGACATGAAGGAGCCAGCCTGATATACTAATCCTTCTCTGGAACTCAAAGGAGAAGACAGAGATAGAAATATAAATATGGAAGGCAGGGCCGGGCACAGTGGCGCAAGCCTGTAAACCCAGCACTTTTGGATGCTGAGGTGGGAGGACTGCTTGAGCCCAAGAGCTTGAGACCAGCCTTGGAAACATAGTGACACCTTGTTCCCATAAAAAAAATTTTTTTTAAGTAGCCAGGAATGGTGGTGTATGCCTGTAATCCCAGTTACTCAGGAGGCTGACATAGAAGGATCATCTGAGCCCCGGAGGTTGAGGCTGCGGTGAGCTGTGATCACACCACTGCACTCCAGCCAGAGTGCCAGAGTGAGACACTAACTCAAAAAGAAAAACAAAAAAACAAAAAAACCAGAAGGCAGTAGCATATAGATGGTAGTTATAATCATAAAACTGGTTAAGAGCTTGTTATTAATCTATTGGCCCTCAGGTCCAAATTCACTCATCTTTTCCCTGCTATGTGACACTGAAGCTGGACCCTTTGCTACCTGATTTTATTTCTGCCAGTAGATGTACTAGAGGGATACCACAGGGTCAAAACAGAAGGAAAAGACTTTTCTTCCTTCTTCCAGTGTCAGGGGCCAGAGGATTCATGGGGCATGGGGTAGGTGTGGGGGTTTTCTGCCACCACAGCAGAGGATTTTCTATATCAGGGTGTATTTTCCTGAGGCACGCCCCCCCCCCACTCCAGAGAATATGCATCGCAGCCTGGGCTCAAAGGGGAAGGTCCATCTTTTAAGTTAATTGCTTGTTCACTGCCCATTAGCCCCATGGGTAGTAGCTGATTTCTGCAGTTGCTACTTCTATATATGTTGGAATCTTCTTTTATGCCTGTAATAGTTAACCATCTTCAATCAGTTAACACTTTACAACATCAAAGATGGAGTTGGTGTAGTCATGTCTTTGGTCTTAAGGACAGCGCTGAGACCTCACCCATGGGAAAGCAGGAGGTTAGCAGTCCAAGGTGCATACTATCATCACAATTAAATTATCTCCTTTTGTTGCCGCGATCAAGAGTCTACTGAGGTGTTTATTGAGGCAAGAGCCTTGGGCAGCCATGAAGCTGCTACCCTCAACCACTCCCTTAATGATGACTATCAAGATGGTGGTGTGCAATAGACTTCCCTGAGAGTGTGGAGCATGTACAGAAAGAATTAACCAGCTCAGGTCCTAAGACTGTCAGCATGAGTCATGGTCTAGAGAAAGCTTTTACAGCAGGTCTAAATCCACAGGACTGATATCACTAAAAGTTAAACACAAATTTAATTGTATGAGTTGCAAATTTACAATGCCAACTGAATGGACAGCCTCATCAAGTTTTTTATGTGAAAGTTAGGGCATTAATTGGGGACTCTGAAACTCAGAATGGGGACATCTGGCTGGACTCAGACAAAGTTGAGAATCTTGAATTTCTATGATAGTCTGAGCGTCTCACTTTCCAGCACAAATACCTTGCTTTCCCTGTGTTTGAGAAGTCTGACCTTCTGGGGTAGTTGCCTTGCAGGGAAGTGCTCATCTTTCGGAAAAATCACCCCAACCACTCCTTTGCTGTCATTAGACTGATAACTTGGGTCAAACTGCAGCATACTCTAGGGCAGAGATCAACAAATGTTTTCTTAAAGAATCAGATACTAAATATTTTCAACCTTGCGGGCCATGTGGTCTCTGTCACACATATTCAACTCAGCAATTGCAGTGTGAAAGCAGTTCTAGGCAATATATAGATGAATGGGCATGGCTGTGACTCAAGAAAACTTAATTTACAAAATCAGAATGTAGGCCAGAGTTGATTGATGGGTTGACCCTTGATGTAGATGAAAGAATCTAAAAGCTTTGGGAAGTAAGAGTGCTAGAGTGTATTTTTCATATACCACCTGCCTACCTAGTCACCAACTATATCCTCCAAGAAAGTCTAGGAGAGTCCCTTTACTGACATATTAAGAAATCTATTAAATAGGCTGGGCTTGGTGGCTCAGCCTGTAATCCCAGCATTTTGGGAGGCCGAAGTGAGTGAATTGCCTGAGCCTGCGGGTTTGAGACCAGTCCGGGCAACTTGGTGAGACCTCATCTCTACAAAAAAATCAAAAATTAGCAGGGCATGGTAGCACACGCCTGTTAGTTCCAGCTGCTTGGAAGGCTGAGGCGGGCAGATCGCTAGAGCCCAGCAGGTTGATGCTGGGGAGGCCATGAGCATGCTATTGCACTCCAGCCTGGGCAACAGAGTGAGACTCCAACTCAAAAAAAAAAAAAGAAAGAAAAGAAAGAAATCTATTAAATAAGGGCAGCTTGTTTTTCTGCGTACGTCAGGCATGATGACAGGAGACACTACTATTGATATAGGCTCCCTGATTTAGCAGAAATAAACCTGGAGGAGCAGAGGCCAAGAGCAGCACTTAAAAGCACCAAGAGAAGATAAATGCTTATACAGATAAGGGGAGCAGGTATGTGCCTGTCAGAATATTTTGGCCTTATACAGATAAGGGCAGCAGGGATGTGCCAGTCAGAATATTTTGGCCTAGGAGATTTCTGTTGGTGCCCAATTAATCACATTTATTGGGCCTCTAGGTTAATGTTTGATTTATATAATAAAACACTCCACACCTGATCACTAAAATCCTGAATGAAGTCACCACAATGGAGAACCACAGATTCCCAGTCAGTATTCAGATCAATTCTGACACTCAGAGCACCTTGACTAAAAGGAAGATTAGGTTCCACTGGGCAGGGGTCCCTTCAGCACTGCCACAAGTATAGAATGTATATCTTTCTCTGAAGAATCTGTAGCCACTTACTAGAATGAATGTGAACTGGGGAAAAGGAAATATCCAAACTTTAAGGGATTGCTAGACATAGGCTCAGAATTGACGCTAATTCTAGAGAACACAAAGGGGGAGCTTATGGTGGTCAATTGACAGATGAAGTCTTAGGCCAAGTGTGACTCACAGTAGACCCAGGTAAACTGTGGATCCTACCCAATTACTGAATTCAAATAGATACATGAGGCAATTGGTAGACTCCTCCACACTGGGTCTATAATCTTTGGGTTAAGAGTCATTATGATTAGAACTAAGTGAAAGCCCTAGAAATTCCCCTCCCTACCAAGTCAACAAACCAGAAATAAAACCTCAAGTCTGTGAAATGCAAAAATCAGTAACACCACCAAAGACTTAAAATATGCACGTAAGCTTGCCTGTTGGGTCTGTGCTGAAATCAGATGAATTTTAGGCAATAACTATGGATAATAAATGTAATCAGGTGGTGATTGCAATTGAAGCAGTTTCTTGACTGGAACTAATCAACACAGCCCCTAGCACTGGCTGTGTAGCTGTTGCCCTGGTTAATGCTTTTTTTCCATTTCAGTGGTAAGGACCACCAGAAGCAGTTTGCTTTTACCTGGCTTGTACCTGAGTACACCTTCAAAGCCTTGCCTCAGGGCTATTTCAACTCTCCTGTTTTCTGTCATAATACAGTCCACAGAGATCCTGATCGGCTTGACATTCCACAAAACATCTCAGTGGTCCACTACAGTGATGACATTATGCTGAATGAATCTGGAGAGCAGGAAGCAACAAGTACTTTAGATACCTTAGTAAGACATAAGAATCAAGAGAGTGACAAACCATCCCCACAAGCACTAAGGGACTGGCCACCTCAGTAAAGTTTCTGGGTGTCCAGTGATCTGGAGTGCTTCAAGATGGTCCCTTCAAGGCGAGAGACAAACCGCTGCACCTCCCCTCGACTACCATGAACCAAAGGAGCCAAGTGCCTGGTGGGCCTTGTGGAAGCAACATGACTGGCTGCTTCTACCCATCTACTAGGTCACTTAAAAGGCTTCCAGCTTCCAGTGGGACCACAGCAAAAGAAGGCAGGCTATCCTTCCAGTTGGGCTCACAACCCAGCAGAGCCAATAATACAGTGTCTATGATAAACAGAGACACTGCATGGAGGCTCTGGAAAGCTACCAAAGAAGAATCATGCTGCAGAACTGCAGGATCTAAGCAAAACGTTATGCCCTCCTTTACAAAGGATTATTTTCCTTCTGAAAAGCAGCTTCTGGCTTGCTACCAGACCTCACTAGAGAATAAATGCCTGAGCATGGGGTATCAGGTGACTATGTGTCCTGAGACTCCAGTCATGAACCGGAAGTTACATGATCATCCAAGCCACATACTAGGTATATACAGCAGCAATATATTAAGTGGAAAAGACCAGGCTTGGAAAGATCTGGAAGTTACAAGTAATTTGCATGAATAGGTGGCTCAAAACTCTTCAGAAATTCCTGCTGCAATGCTTCTTCCCTCTCTGTCTATACCTATGGCCTCATGGCTTTTCCTTATGATCAGTTCATGGTGGAAGAAAAAACTAGAGTCAGACTTACGTTTCTACATGATATGCTGGTACCTGCCTGAAAGTATTAAAGCCCCACTCAGGGCTGACCCCAAAGGAGGTAAAGGTAAAACCTCCCAGTGGGCAGCACTTTGAGCAGTACATTTGGTTTTCCACTTGAAACAGAATGGTCAGATGTACAGATTTATGCTGATTCATTAGCAGTTAACAATCTCGATGAATGTGAGGGACTTGGAATAAACAGGAGTGGAATATGAGAGACAAGGACATCTGGAAAACAGATGTGTGGAAGAAACTCTTAGGACAGGCACAGTCTGTGATTATGGTTGTGTCCTAGGGAATACTCTCCAAAGCATCCGGCACAGAGGAGGCTCTCAATGATCAGACAGACAGAATGACAACTCTGTGGACATCAGTCAACCTCCTTGCCCAGCCACCTAGCACTTGCTGTGGGCCCATGGTGGCAAGGACAGAGTCAAAGACCAGGCTCAGAGATATGGGCTTCTCCTTAGCAAGGCTAACCTTGTTATCACTACTGCTGAGTGTCTAATCTAGTAACAGCAGAGACAAATGAAACCTCTAATGTGGCACCATTTCCCCAGGCAGACCAAGTCAGCCAGACCTGGTGGTGTGCTGATTACATTGGACCTCTTCCATTATGAAGGAGGCAAAGATTCCCACTCACTGGAAAAGACATAAACTCTAGATCTGTTTTCCCCACCCATAAGGTTTCTGCTAGCATCACCATCTATGGTCACAGAGGATGTCTTAACTACCATCAGAGAATTTACACTTCTGATCAAGGAATTTGTTTCATAGCAAAGAACACGTAGCATCAGGCTCATGCCCATGGAATTAACTGGTTTTATCACATACTCCCATTACCCAGAGAAAGCTGCTAATAGAAAGGCAGAATGGTTTACTGAAGACTTATTCATGGCACCACTTGTGAAATAACACCCCAAAAGACTGGGTATCTGTTTTAAAGGATGCAGTATAAGCTTTGAATCATAGACCACTATATGGTGCTGTTTGCCTCATAGCCAGAATACAGGGGTCTGGAAATCAAAATAGAAAATTGGGAATGGTTCTTCTTACATTGTATCTAATAGCCAATGTACACAATTTTGTTTTACATCCTGGCAATTCTGAATTCTGCTAATTTAGAGCCTTAGCTCCCAAGAGCAGGGGGAATGCTTCTACCAGGGGACATAACAATAGTTCCAGTAAACTGGAAGTTGAGACTGCCACCTCGCCATGGTGGGCTCCTTATGTCACTGAACCAACAAGAAATGAAAAAGTCATTACTCTTCTGGCTAGAGTGATTGATCCTGATTACAAAAGGGAACTGAGTTATTGCTATATAATGAGGTCAAAGAGGGCTATGTCTGGAAATTACGGGATTTGCTGGGACATCGCTTAGTCTTCCACAACAGATGGTAAAACTTACTGGAAAATGATAGCAACTAGGAAAAAAGGCAGAGATACTGAGGTTTCAGATGCTTCAGTAATGAAGATCTGGATCACCCCACCAGTTAAATAATCTCAATCACCAGAGGTTGTGGCTAAGAACAAGAAAACTTAGGAACGGATAATGGAAGAAATAAGTCATAGATATCATCTATAGCCTTATGACTAGTTACAGAAATGAGGATTATAGTAACTTTGCACAAATGCTTGTTACAGGGAGATATTTATTTGTATGTATTAACTATGTTACCCTTCTCTCCTTAATATTTTATAAAAGTTGGTTACAGATTGACTTAATAATTTAGTCTTATGGTAAGAATATTCAGTAAGACTGTGACTAAGTTTGAGAGTAAAATAGTCAGCAATGCAAATAATGATTGTTGGAACTGTGTGTCTTCTCTCTTTGGGGAAAGGTGTGAGCTTCACTTGTCCCAAGGGAAGGTGCATTTCCTTGGATGGAAACATCAGGTTAGCTCCATGGTTATACTGAAGTCCAAATGAATATGGAGAGGCACCTGCAGATGCTGACTAGTCTCAGGGGTAGACTGTGCTAGTGGCTAAATTACTGTCTCTCAGTTCCAAGTCTACCATTCTTTGGTGGCTCCTAGAAGATACTTCTCTTTTGCCAGTTGACTGATACTAAGCTTGCCAGTAGAGAAAGCTGGAAAGGCACCACAAAGACAAACCAGAAGGCCACTCTCCCTTCTTCCAGTGTGCTGTTTTACAAATAGAGCCAGGGTGCTGGCCTGAAGGGGGCCTGGCAGCATTCCCACAGTGGGAGCCCTCCAGCTCAGCAATGCCCTAATGATCAGCCGTGATTTGCAGCCAACAGCAAGATTCAATTCTCCACCGGTACTGCAGCAGTCCTCACAGTTCAACGGCCTTTGCCCTAGCTTAAGTTCTTCACTGAGCAGTAGTTCTGACACTTAGCTTTGGTCTGCTCCCTCTGGCAAGTTCTCCTTTCCCAAGTGACCACTCTCACTATCCCACTGAGGCCTGCGCCCTTGGGCCAACCTCTTTGGCAGGGACTCACTGAGTGTTCTTGTGGAAGCCAAACCCTTTCTAAACAGCTCTGAAGCTCCTTTAAATTCTTTCTGTGTTCATTCTCCCTTAGTACTAGGGCTGGCAGCTACCAAGTTCTATGGTGGCTACTCCTACAACCTTTCAGGAGGTAACCATCTCTTACCAGTTCATAATTCCTTTTATTAAATTTCCTCTGTTCAAATAGCTAGTGTAGTCTCTATCTTCTGAGACTCATCTAATCTCCTAAAGTGTGGTGTACATATGGGAAAAAAGACTGGGGGGGGGAGCCCTAGAGCCTGGCAGCAGGCTCAATGGACAAATGGAGATAAGAGCCTCATTGGAGTGGGCTGTGGAGCAGCTGCCATGTGCATGCACAGAGGAGGAAACCTTGACTCAGAGAGGAGTTCCGCTGCAGAGGCGGGCAGAAAAGCCAGCAGCAATGAGATCAGTCATCATTCAACCCTAGTTCTGCCGGCTGATCTGCAGCACCCTAGTTCTGCTGGTTGGTACAGGAATAAGACAGGTGGAGAGCTGAGGTTAAGTAAAAATTAACATAACAAGCATCCTTTTAAATTCATAGTTGAGCTCATTAAAAAGGTAAGAAAGAGTCCCCAGTTATCAAAAATAAAAGTGGCAGAATGCCAGAGCAAAAAAAGGCACATCTGCCCTGAAGGCAAGAAGACCAGTCTTACACCAGGACCTCCAGACTAATCTGGCATTCTTACAGGGTACACATTCAGTATGCTCATGACAGTGCTCACTCTCCAATTCTACGCTAATTTTAGGTTCCAAAATACAGGTAGTGATGACGGAATACTATTATTCCCAAATTAAAAAAAAAAAATCTCATCTCTGAATCATTCCCATCCAGAGTTATGCGCTGCATTAAGTTTTTAAATTGAACATGGTTTTATAAAGTATTCTTTTTTATTTTCTTCTCTCAAGTTTCACAGAAATGGTGGTCAAATAGGCAAAGCCAATCCTGAGAGAATAATTCTTACTCTAGTTCAAAGACATTCTAAACAAGTGGACTATGAACACTATGTTGATTTCCGAGGCTGCTGTAACAAATTAGCACAAATGGGAGGCTTCCAACAACAGAAAGCCATTCTCTCACAGCTCTGGAGACTGGAAGTCTGGAACCAACTTCATTGAAAGTTAAAGGGAAGAGCCCTTCTTTGTCTAGTCAGCATCTAGTGGCTGCTGGCAGTCCTGCTGTTCCCTCTTCGTAGACACCCCACTCCAGTCTCTGCCTCCATCACCATGCAGTGTGCCCCACTGTGTTCACAACCCTGTGTCTTCACATGGCCTTCTTATAAAGACATCAGTTTCTGGATGTGGAGCCCATCCTAACTAGCATGACTTCATCTTGACTTGATTATTTCCCAATTTCCCAATAAGGGCACAATCACAAGTATTGGGGGTTAGGACTTCATCATATCTTTTTTGGGGGACACAATTAAACACACAACAAACATAATAGTAATGAATTATAATTTCCTTCTATAAATCATAAGTCTAAAGACAATGAAAATTGGACATGCTTTCTTTAAAACAAATACGATAGCTTGCTATCAACAAAAGGGCTATACTCCCTACCAAAACTAGAGTTATGCGAAAAAGTGTCTTTGAGGTTATTAAACAAGAGATAGAATTATCTAATGAGGAAAGATTCAGAGGAAATTTGGAACTGGATTATATTTTCACCACTGCTTAGACTAGTGTATAGTGTAGTCACTAAGAACCTTATCTGGGAAAATTTGCACAGAATTACTCTTGTAGCTCAATAATAACACGATTAACAAACTTTGCTTTTAAGACTGCTTTAAAAGAAAGATCAATTATTTTCAGTGTTTCATGCTAAAACTTTCATTTTATAAAATATTCAATTTTAATAATTAACTAATTAAAATGATGTACAGCAATACTTCTATTTTTATAATTTTATCTTTTTTTTTTTAAGCATTAGGGTCTCACTCTGTCACTTAGGCTGGAATGCAATGGTGCAATAACAGCTCACTAAAGCCTTGACATACTGGGCTCAAGAGATCCTCCAACCTCAGCCTGTCCGTAGTTAGGACTACAGGCATGTACCACCATGCCTGGTTAACATTTTATTTTATGTAGAGATGAGGTCTCGCTATGTTGCCCAGGCTGGTCTTGAACTCCTGGTCTCAAGCAACCTCCTGCCTCAGCTTCCCACAGTGCTGGGATTACAGGCACGGCCACTGTGCCAGGCCAAATAATTTTATCTTTTTACTTGAATTATATTTACAAATTTTATATTTAAATATACTAAATATTTAGTTTTGATGCAGGGGCCTTCTAAACTGCTGAAAGGGAAATAAATTACTTCCTGCTTCTTTGTGCTACCTCTTTCACAGACTTTTACTTTGGCAGGCTACATCTTTAAACTTTTGGCAGGAACCAATCAGAAATGTAACTCTGTGGACCAATCGGCAAATAGGACATGTAAATGAGAAGACTGTGAAAAACCAATCAATATGCCACAAGTAGAGCTAACTGTAGCCCTAAGCTATGAAGTGCCCAATCAAATGTATTACACCAAAAATGTTGCCATGTAAGGGAGACAAAGGGGGTTACAATGTAAACGGCAATTAAAAAGACATATAAGGCAGTATCCTGTGGTGTTCAGGGCTCAGCCTTTGGATACGAATCACTGAGCTGGTGCTGGCACAAATAAACACTGCTTCCTGGCAAAGAAGCCTTGGTGTCCCATCTATCTCTCTGCGAAAGATTCCCATGACATTTCTAGTGCATTGGCTGGGAACTGAGAGACTGAAACAGTGTTTCCACCTCCCTTGTCGCTGGGGTATGACCCCTGGAATGGTGGGAGAGGTGACCTCGCCTGGCGCCAGCAGACTGGTATCGGTCCGTAGGGGACTAGCCCTTCTGGTGTGCAGAGGCAAGGACCCTGGGAGCACAAAGGAACCCAGTGAGGCCCAGGAACCAGCCAGGGGAGTGCCACCCATCAGATCAGTGAGAACCTGGGTTCAATTTGGTACACCTGCCCCTAAGAAGCAGAGGGGAAGCCTGATCACCTCCCAGAGTTATCTAAGTAGTCCCATAGGGAGATGAAACTGTAACTCTAAGGTGCTGGGCAGTGGGTTGGAGATGTGTGAATGTGAGTGAATGAGACATCACCTAGTGGTGAACCAAGTACGGTAGTCCTGATTTGGTTCCAGTGGTGACCTTCACACAGCTAAATGGCGAGAGTAGATTCAGGGGCTGGTAGTGACCTTCATATGGCTAAATGGTGGGAATACGTCCTGTAGTGGGACCAAAACCTGGTCAGGGGTTTATACCAACTTGCCTATTGCCAAGAAGGCACCTGAAATATCTCTGCAAGGGGTATGGCATCCTGGGTCGAAACCTGGTCAGGGGTTTATACCAACTCACCTATTACCAGCAGGCACCTGAAATATCCCTGTGAAGGGTATGGCTGGAGATGGATGAAGGAAGTGTCCATCCCTCTCTTTCCTTCTATTCCTTCCCATCTCGTGAGTGACTGTCGTCTTTTAGTGGGTGAAAATGGGTGGCAATCAGAGCAAGCTTACCCCCCTAAAGAATTTCAAAAAGGGATATTCAAGGAATTGTGGTATTAAGCTAATTCCCAGAAAGCTTTGGACCCTCTGTGAAGTAAATTGGCCTTCAATTGGGGTGGGGTGGCCCTCTGAGGGGTCATTCAATGAGAGACTAGTTAGTAAGGTGTCTGATGTCATTGTGGGAGATCCAGGCCATCCTGACCGGTTTCCCTACATTGACTGTTGGCAAGATGTAATCCTCTCTACCCTCCTTGGATAAAGTTCTATCTAGAAAACAGCCACAGAATCATGCTGGTCCTAGCAACAGCTCCCTCAAGGTGCTGACCTGGGTCAAGAAAGCTGTTCTGTCTGAGGAACCTGAGGAGAACTCCCCCACCTTACATGCCACTGTACTCCTCATTGCTGCCCACACCCCCTACAATTGCCACAGTTGAAGCTACACCAGAGTATGGCCTCAACCCAGAATCCACCCCTTCTCTGAAGTTACCCAAGATGCCCTAGACAGCAGCGACCCCATAGCCGCTAGTGTTAACACCACATACCCTGGCAGGAGGGCGTCAGGGAAATGTTGCTGACAGCCTCCCTCCCTATGGGTATCAAGAAGCTTTACAACTGCCATTAAGAGAAAGTCCAGATAGTCAAATCCAAGGGGGACAACATACTTTTATATATTAGTCCTTTACCACCACTGACCTCCTAAATTGGAAACATCACACTCCCTCCTATACTAAAAAGCCTAAGGCCATGATTGATCTAATTCAGTCCATCAATCAAACCCACAAGCCCACTTGGACTGATTGCTGCCAGCTTTTCTTAACTTTGTTTAACACTGAAGAAAGTCGCTGAATTACTCAGACTACTTTAAGATGGTTAGAAGAGCACGCCCTTGAAGGGACACTTAATATACAAGCATACACTCAGAATCTGTTCCCTGAGGAAAACTTCCAATGGGACCCTAATGACAGTTATGAATTTCAAATGCTTGCGTGTTATCAAGGGCTCCTTCTGGATGGTATGAAGGAAGGAGGGGAAAAGGCCATGAACATGAGCAAAACCTCGGAGGTGCTTCAAGGCCCTGAAGAGATCCCCAGCCAATTTTATGAGAGGCTATGCGAGGTGTCCTGTCTCTACACTCCCCTCAACCCAGAGGCAGTTGAAAGTCAGCGAATGATTAATGCTACCTTTGTCAGTCAGGCTCAGGGAGACATCCAGCGCAATTTACAAAAGTTAGAGGGCTTTGCTGGGATGAATGCTAGCCAGCTGATAGAGATTGTTACAAAGGCATTTGTCAACCAAGACCAAGAGGCCCGAAGGGAGGCAGACCAAAAAGTGAAAAGAAAGTAGAGCTGTTTGCCACTGTTTTAGCAGAGTGACACACCTGGGGAGCTGCTCTGCCAGGGTGAGGGCAAGGCCACGGCCAAGGCAAGCAGGGGGGCCAGCAAGGGCCATCCTGCCCAATGATGAGATTGATGCGGAACCCTTGTGCAAGCTGTTTCCAAGAGGGGCATGGAGCTGGTAAATTTTAGGTCAATTCCCCAGGGAAGAGGAAGGGGTCAGATGGTTTAGGGACAATACCAGCCTGCACCCCAACCATATGTGGCCCCCAAGAACAACTCCATTGGCTTAGCTGCCATGGAGAACTATGGGGAAGACTAGGACAGACCAGGCTCCATTTTGCTAGGCCCCTGGGAGTCTATGGTCCAAATGACTGTGGGGGGCCAGCCCCATGACCCCATGGTAGATACTGGAACAGAGCATTCTATAGTAACCCAACCAGTGGGCCCCCTCTCACCAAGACAGGTCACTATTGTTGGGGCCACAAGTGGTCGGGCTTATCGCCCATTTTTACAGCCCCGGTGATATAATCTGGGAGGCCATGAAGTTGTCCATGAATTCCTATACCTTCCAGACTGTCCAGTGGCCCTAATGGGTCAGGACTGCTTGGGAAAGCTGCAAGTCCAGATAACTTTGCACTCTGACGGCCAGGCAACTTTAACCCTGGGGAACCCTGAACCAAAATTATGACCCTCATGGTTCCCTGGGGAGAAGAATGGCAACTTTACAGTCTCATAGAGAGCTCCAACAGAAATCTGAACTCCCCTTTAAGGTGCCCGGGGTATGGGCTGAGGATAATCCCCCCAGACTGGTCCATAACATACCCCCAGTAATAGTGGAGCTAAAGCCAGGAGCCAGGCCCATCAGAAACAGTATTTCATCACTCACAAGGTGCAGATTGGAATCCAAAAGCACCTGGAGATACTTTAAAAATATGGGATCATCCAGCCTTGTCAATTATCTTGGAATATGCCATTACTGCCAGTTCAGAAATCAAGGACAGATAATTATTGGCCAGCTCAGGACTTACGGGTAGTAAACCAGGCCACTATTACTTTACACCCAGTTGTCCCCAACCCCTACACTCTCCTGAGTTTTATCCCCGCAGAAGCCACCTTCTTTAGCTGTTTAGACCTCAAAGATGCTATCTTTTGTATCTGATTGACCCCTCAGAGTCAGCTGATTTTTGCTTTTCAATGGGAAAATCCTGAAAATAGCGATAAAGGTCAATTAACTTGGACTAGATTGCTATAGGGATTCAAAAACTCCCCAACCATTTTTTGGCAAAGCATTAGCCTCTGACTTAAAGGCCTTCCTAGCAGACCAGCATGGCTGTACACTGCTCCAATATGTAGACAATCTGCTGCTGGCCAGGCGAACACGGGAGGACTGTATGGAAGGAACACAGCAGCTCTTTACCCTCCCATGGAAGGCTGACGACAAAGTTTCAAAGAAAAAGGTCCAAATCTGCCAAGAGAAAATAAAAAACCTCAGCTTCCATTTATCCTAGGGGCAACCTCAGCTTGGCCTAGACAGAAAATAAGCCACCTACTCCATTCCAATTCCAACTACCAGACATCAGGTTTGTGAGTTTCTTGGGGCCGCAGGGTTTTATAGAATTTTGATACCTAACTTCTCAATACTGGCAAAGCCTCTTTATGAGGCCATAAAGGGGGGAGCCTATGCTGTGGGAACGAGCAAAGCAAAAGGCCTTTGAGGGAATTAAGCAAGCCCTTGTTAGCACACCCAGCCTGGGGCTCCCTGGCATACTTAAGCCCTTCTTCTTGTATATACACAAGCATACTGGAATAGTAGTAGGGGTTCTGACTCAAATGCTAGGATTCTGGCACTGTCCAGTAGCATACATCTCCAAGCAGCTTGACTCTGTTGCCCAAGACAGGCACCCACTGCCACAGCCCTTATAGTGGTAGAGGCTGACAAATTAACTATAGGACAGGAATTAACAGTCTGAGTGCCACACTCGGTGGTGACATTAGTGGAATATAAGGGGTAATACTGGCTAACTAACACCCAAATGGCCAAATATCAGGGAATGTTATGCGAGGATCCACACATTCACTTGGAAGTGGTGCGGACTCTCAACCCTGCAACCTTGCTGCCTACTGAGTCGATTCAGCCCTGTCATGATTGCATCGAGGTCATGGATGAGGTATTTTTCCAGCCGGCCAGACTTGACAAACCAGCCTCTCAAGGACCCTGACACTGAGTATTTCAATGACAGCAGCAGACTTATGAGGGAGGAAGAGTGCTTTGCAGAATATTTTGTAGTAACCCTGCACTCTACCATAGAGGCAAAACCCCTGCCAAAAGGGACTTAGTACAAAAGGCAGAATTAATTGCACTAACCCCAACCCTCCAGCTAGCAGCAGGAATAAATGTCAAATATATACACTGACTCTAAATATGCCTTCACCACCCTCCATGCACATGGGGCTCTATATAAGGAAAGGGGCTTAATCAACTCAGGAGGCAAAGACATAAAATATGGCAAAGAAATTCTTGAACTCTTAGACGCTATATGAGTCCCTAAAAAGGTAGCCATTATGCACTGCCAGGGACACCAGAGAGGAGACTCAAGGGTTGCTCAAGGAACTGAAAGGCAGGCCAGAAGGCAAAGCTTATGGCCTCCTAGGAAATTAACAGAGCCTGCAGCTTTTTGTTGCAGCATCGTTCCCAAGTCTGTTGGCAGAATGGGACTCTTATTCACAGTGCAAGCAGGCTTGGTTCAAGACTGAAGATGGAAACTATCTCCTGGGTGGATGGTAGAAATTTAAAGATGGGCGAGTCGCTGTCCCCGAAGCTTTGGCCCAAACTTTCATCAAATAGTTTCATCAGCAAACCCATATGGGCCAGACAGCTCTTGAAACCATGTTGGGCCGCCACTTTTACGTTCCCTGGCTCTCCAGCATAGCCAATGCAATATGTGAGCAAGTGGTGTGTACCTGAAATAACTTGTGGCAGGGGCCTAAGATCTCTCTGAGAGTATAGAGTATTGGAGGGGTCCCATTCAAAAACATAGTTGTGGACTTTACTGAGCTTCCTCGGTTCCGAGCCTGCGAATATTGTGTTTTTATATGTACTTTCTCAGGTTGGGTAGAGGCCTTCCCTACCCGCACCAAAAAGGCACATGAAGAAGCACCGCTGCTTCTAAAGGAAGTCATTCCCTGATTTGGAATCCCAATCATCATAGGGTCAGAATGGGCCAGCTTTTGTAGCTGAGGTAATCCAAGCAGTGGCAAGGGGCTTAGGAATCACATGAAAGTTACACACTGCCTAGCACCCCCAGAGTTACAGAAAGGTGGAAAGGGATGAACCTGACTCTAAAGTTGCAACTAAGTAAACTATGTTAGGAAATCCACTTGTGGTGGGATCAACCTTTGCCGATTGCTTTGCTAAGAATCAGGTCTAGCCCCTCTAAACAGACAGGATTCTCCCCTTTTGAAATTATTTATGGGTGCCCTTCCCCCATTATTAAGGGTATAAGGGGAGATTTAAAGGAAGTGGGTAATCTTGATCTGAGGCAACAAATGCAGGCTCTAAGCTTGGCTCCCACTGCTCTCACATCATTGGGTTAGAGAGCAGTTGCCTATAAGTTTAACCACAGACATTCACCCCTACAAACCAGAGATACTGTATGGATAAAAGAATGGAACATCCAGCCCTTAAAGCCCCTTTGGAGAGGCCCATTTACTGTTATTCTGTCTACCTTCACTGCAACAAACGTAGCAGAGGTGGGCCCCTGGATTTATCACAGCAGAGTAAAACAGACCTTCTTCAACCGAGATGCACTTCTGATCCATCTGCGCCAGGAAAGCTGTCTATCCAAAGGAAGCAAGCTGCAACTCCAGGACCCTAAAGGACAACCGCCCTGCTTTAGTCACTCTGGAAGCTGACTAATCTATACACGGCAGAAGCCTGAGGAGTCAATCATCTAACAAACGAACTATTTTAACTTTCTTATTGTAATGCAGTGTCATCCCTTGCTAGTAACTGTTATTGTAGTCTTTGCCTTAATAATTTGCCAGAGGTTTTGGCAGAAGTTGCTCCAGACAGCTGGACTCTTTGTGAAAAATTACTATTGGTGCTCTTTTACCTCTTCTGGATAGGATGTATAGCCACTGTATATTGCTATTAGTCTGGTACCCCTTTGTAATTTCTGAACCTTCCCCTTGCAATCCGTGTATTTGTATAACTCAATCAGGTCAGGGAGTCACTTGGACCCTCCTTTACCATACCCATTTCTCTTGCCCAGGAAAAATCTCAGGACCTGTTGAGAGAACCGTAGTAGAGTATACCATAGACTTAGGTTAAGAGCATGCTAAAACCCAATAAATATGTAATCGGCTTGTGGACAGTAGCACAGCCATCTTAGTTTTCTGCTTTAAAACATAACCTGTAGCTGTTTAAAGTTTCAGTTATGGGAAAAACTGCAAGGCTCCAGTTCAAGCTTCAACCCCTTCCCTTGACCCACTTTCCCCTTAGCAACAACCAATCAGGTGCCAGGGGAAAATCACCTAAAGTTTCCAAATGTCTCTGCAACTTCCCCAGCTAGTGGGCCAAGGTCAGCCCGAGTCAAGCTAGCCAAGCCTCCACGATTGAGCTGACCACCAGAGGTTACTACCCAATTAAATGGTAACAAGACTGGAAAGTCCCCCCAAACTCCTCCTCCCTTTGTGTGAAAACATAAAAGGTGCCTGCTTAAGGAAGTCAGGGCCTCTGGGTGTACTCTGCTGCGTCGGTTGTCAACAGAGGTCCAGGCTCGAGCTTGCAAGTAAAGACCCTCTTGAACTTTCATTGGAATTGGCTCTTGGTGGTCTCTCGGATTGAACTTTCGGCCACTACACTGTAGGCATAATAAGACCACCTACTCTGTTTGTCAACAAGGAAATCAGTACACCTGTTTTGATCCACAATATTCCCCAAGCAAAGATTGGATGAAAGTCTGGTCTTCCCAAGAAGGAGGATCCTTAATCACCCAAATCCCCATCACCAACCCCGGTAGACCAATATCGATACTTTTCCATGTGTGTGCCATTATAGGTTCTAGCCCAGAGGCATCAGTCATATGGAAAATTCGGGAACTCATCATGGAGGGCCCAAGAACCTTTGACATCCCATGCGGAGGTTTAGATGGGGAATGGGAATACTGACTTAATGACAAGTACATGTGCGAAAAAAATGGCTTATGTGTCCCTGGTCCCAATATTTATTGCCCCAGCTGGAGCTGTGTCTCATGGGCTACCTGGGAAAAGAGAGACACAAAGGCACTCCTGTAAAGAGGAACTGCTACATCAGACTGTCAATCAGGGGCCTATAATCTTTTTAATTTTACCATTTTTAACCCACAGGACCCCAAATGGTAATGGGGTCTCCAAATCAGCATTTGGATCTATGGGCAGGGAAAAGACCCCAGAACTAGGTTACATTTCAAAAGAATCACTACCACCCATTCAGTTACATCCTACCAGGTCTTCCACCCCTTTTAAGAAGAAATAAAAAGTAGTCCACCTCCCATCTCCATCACAACCAAAAATCTGTTCTAAGCCTTGGCAGAGACTATCGCCCAATCTCTAAAAACTTCCTCTTGTTATGTATGTGGGGGGACTAATATGGGGGATCAATGGCCATGGGAGGCTAGAGAGCTGGACCCCCATGAGCCCTATGATGAAACAGGATACCCTGGCCCTGCTAACAGAAACTGGTTACTTAAAATCTCAATTATAGGAAGAAACTGTCTTGCCTGGTGGGAAGGAAAATTTAATGCTCCAGTTGGAGGCCTAACATGCTTGGGCCAGAGGTTCTATAATGCCACAACCAAGAAAACTCAATGGTGGTGGTTTCCAAACCACTGTGAGCTAAACCCTCACCCCTTGTCTAACTTCCCCCGCCTCCGACAGGCCTGGGACGCTGTCCATGCAGACATCGAAGGGCAGGCCCCAAATGGGTTGTACTGCATATGTGGAAAAAGAGCCTATGCCACATTTCCCCAAACTGGTCGGGATCCTGTGTGTTAGGGTCCATTCGACCCTCCTTCTTCTTGTTCCCACTCACCAGAGGGAACACTTAGGAGTCCCAGTATATGAAAACTGGGATGCTTAAAGAGAATGGTGTGCATTACAAATTGGCAACTGGAAAGATGATGAATGGCTCCCTGAACGTATTATCCAATACTACAACCCAGCCACCTGGGCAGAGGATGGATCTTGGGGCTATCGAACCCCCATTTACATGCTAAACCACATAATTCGATTACAGGCAGTTGTGAAATTATAACTAATGAAACTGCAAAAGCCCTTAACATACTAGCCAAGCAGCAAACTAAAATGTGCAATGCTATTTAACAAAACTGGCAAGCCTTAGACTACCTACTTGCTTCTAAAGGAGGAGTTTGTGGAAAATTTAACCAAAGCAACTGCTGCTTACAAATAGATAAGGAAGGAAAGGTCACAGAAAAAATCACCAATTGCATGAGAAAAACTGCTCATGTCCCAGTCCAGACCTAAAAAGGTTGGAACCCTGGAGAATTGTTTGGGGTATGGTTCTCAACTCTTGAGGGATTCAAAATCCTCTTAGGTGTTGTACTTATGGTCCTAGGAATTTGTTTAATCCTGCCCTGTTTTGCTCCCCTGATTATAAGGTCTGCGTCCAGCCTCATTGAGGCCATGGTTGAAAGAAAGACGTTATGGAAGTACCAGCTAATATGATGACGTTATGAAAGTACCAGCCCCTAAACCAAGATGATGCTCTTTAACCCTAAAAGGCTCCGAGCATCAAAGGGGGGAAAATGAGGCAGGAGTCCTTCTAAACTGCAGGAAGGGAAATACATTACTTCCTGCTTCTTTGTGCTACTTCTTTCGCGGGTTTTTACTTTGGCGGGCTACATGTTTAAACTTTTGGCGGGAACCAATCAGAAATATAACTCTATGGACCAATCGACAAATAGGACATGCAAATGAGAAGATTGTGAAAAACCAATCAATATGTGACAAGTAGGGCTAACTGTAGCTCCGAGCTATGAAGTGCCCAATCAAATGTATAACACCAAAAACGTTGCCATGTAAGGGGGACAAAGGAGATTACAATGTAAAGAGAAAGTTAAAAAGGTATATAAGGCAGTGCCCCCGCGGCATTCGGGACTCAACCTTTGAATATAAATCTGCCGAGCCTGTGCTGGCACGAATAAATGCTACTTCCTGGCAAAGGATCCTCTGTGTCCCGTCTATCTCTCTGTGAAAGATTTCCATGACAGTTTCACTAATTTTTTTTTTACTTTAAATGTTTTTGATTCATGAATATCTTAATCAAATGCAGATATTTAATTATGTGCCTTTTTTTCCCCCCCCAAAAAATCTTCCAAATAGCATATATTGTCATTTTGTTCCAGTATTACAACCAAATCTCAAGAGAAAAGCAGAGAAACAAAAAATTTTTTTAAGTGCCTGGCAATAAAGATGTTAGGAAACAGACTTGTCTATCCCAATCTAGGTTCTAGATGGAGGGGAAATACCATACTTGAGAATTCACAACACAGGGTGGGGCTTATGAAAATCTTGGATTTAAGTTTATACTAATTACGTGACCTATGTAATCCCGGAGACTTGGAAGAAGGAAACACAAAATCTCTCCAGAAGCACATGCTCTCAATACATACCTTACAGAATTCTCACAGGTTAAGAAAGTCCAACAAACATGAACTTACAATACAAACTTACAGCACATAAGGAGATGAACCACTAGGAGACAGTCAGCAGACAAAAACACACACACACACAAAAAAAACCAAAAAACTCAAAACAGCGGAGGAACAACACAGCATAATCAGATTAAGATTAAAGATACAAAAGAGAAAATCTAAGACATAAACAAGGAATAATACATTATAATCTCAGGAAAACTTGAAAAGAAAACAAATAGAACTTCTAAAACTAGAATTATCAAAATTAAATACTAATGGGTAGGTTAAAAAACAGATATAAAGGAGCTTCCATAAAGAGAATTAGAAACCAGAATAAAGATCTTAAGAAACAACACAGATGCTGACGGTACACAGAGAGACAGAAAACAAGGAGTGAATATGACATGGAGTAATAGTGTAGAATCAAAAAACAGAAGGTCTATAAAAATTCAGAATTGATTATAATTAAAAGCCAAATCTAAGGCCAGCCATGGTGGCTCAAGCCTGTAATCCCAGTACTTTGGGAGGCCAAGGTGAGAGAATTGCCTGAGTACACAGGGACCAGTGTGGGCAACATGGCGAGACCTTGTCTCTACAATAAATCAAAAAATTAGCTGGGTGTGGTTACATACAGCTGTAGTTCCAGCTACTTGGTAGGCTGAGGTGAGAGGATCGCCTGAGCCCAGCAGGTTGAGGCTGCAGTGACCATGAGCATGCCACTGCACCCCAGCCTGGGTGACAGAGTGAGACTCCAACTCAAAAACAAACAAACAAACAAACAAATAAATAAAATAAAAGCTAAAACTGGAGAATACAAATTTTTAATGGGAACTTTCTAAATGCCATTATATAGAAAAGTACAAAAGGCTGGCAAACATTTAGAAAATATTTACTTCAGATACATTAAGAATATAAACACCAAGCCATGTTGCATATTTATACTTTGGCTTATTCTTTAACTGGTTGCCAAAAAATTGAGTTATTTGTTTGCTAGAAATTTTCCTATGACAATCTACTGTAGTAACTATAATGATTATTTGTATAAAACATTAAATCTCAGGATCATGATATATGTATATTCATTTGTTGAAGAAAAACAATATTTGCTTACTGAATGTTTCAAATAGTTAGCTATTTTACAATGTTTAATCTAGTATGATATCAGTAATCTTGTTAAAATTAACTCAATCAGTATAAAATCCACACATATCCCTTTCAAGTTAAATTCGACCTGTTTTCCTCTTGAATCAATGATGACAAAAATAAAAATAAAGGTGATTATAGAATATTTAAAAATAAAAATACAGAATCATAAAATTTCTCTAAAATCTAATGCAAAGATCTAGTCCTGGAAGGAGCCACTACTACTGGCAGATAATTTTTCAGTACTGATACAAGATACATATCCACAGAAGGACAACAAATCCTAAGCAGGATAAATAAAAATCAATTCACGTACATACATGATGTTATTAAACTACACAACTGAAGAGAGAAGTGGAAACCAGAAGACGAATATCTTTCAATCAAGAACTCCAGAGGTAGTTACATTAGCATTCAAGAATGGGAGTAAAAATAAAAATATGTTCAGACTAGTGGTGCACCAAGGGCAGGGTGGTTTTAACAGTTTACTCTAAGTGGCAGTACACTGACTACAGTGCATTTTAAAACAATAGTACAAGAAAAACAAGTCATCTGATTTTTAGGAATTGCAATGTCAGTGATAAAATACTCTTGCTGCCAGCATGGTCCACTCCCACCACCCCACCCTTGGTACGCCACTGGTTTGGACAAAGAAATTTCCAGCAAATCTTTAGTAAAGAAAGTAAGGCTACTTTTTAGAAAGAAGAAAGTGATACAAAGAAAAAGTCTGAGATGTAAGAAAAGGTGAGTAAAGAAATGTATGAGCACAGATAAATTATAATAAACATTGACTGCATAAAACAATAATAATGTCAATTGAAGGGGGTTGTGAGGGGAATAAAAAATGAGAGAAAAAAATGCTGAACATCAATAACTAAAGAAAGGGAGGACCCTGACTGGAGTTCAAGTGTTCTAGAGACGGTGATAAACTTCAGATCTTTAGTTAAGTGTATATGTCAAATATTTAACAGTGACCCTAAAAGAACAGACCAACATTTAAGTCAACAGAAAAAAAGTAAAAAGAAATTAACTACCTGAATTACAAATTCATGCTACCTACTTCAACCTGGCTTTACTGTGGCTAGACAATGTTGTCCTTCATCTGTTGACCCTATTGCATGTCTTGCAGTAGCCATTCCCAACTTTTCCATCTAGTGCTCCTCCCATAAGATCCCCATTCTATAAGGCAGTACTCCCTGCCACTTTACTAAGAAATTGAAGTTGCCTGGAACCTACCCTGGCTTAACAGTAACAGCCTTGCTCCAACAAGTGCACCCATGGCTCTATGCCGACCGCCTCTGTTTCATTCTAAAATACCTTCCTTCAACTCTGCTACCCCTTTTTAAGTTAAGGACTTCTTTCTTAGTTTCCAGTTCCAAATTATGCATGATCCATAATCACAAAGGGGTGAAAACTCAGTTCTGTTTACTTCCCATGTCCTTTCTTCCAACATATCCTTGGAAATGTGCTGAGTTTAGGCACAATTATAGGAGGTTCCATAAAACAAAGACTGGACATGACTAATTTTCTTGTGCAGCTTCATGAGCAAGTGGATAGAAAATGAATATTTCAAAATATGTAAAATATATTTTTAACATGCCTATTGTTGCTGTCTTGAATTTGTAAAGGTTAGAAAACTGTGACAGCTTAATCTTTTTCAAGTCTGAGAGCCTCTTACCCTTTTTCAGCTTCCGGACAGCCAACATACAATGACTAGGAGAGAGATCCCATATTCTTAAGGTTTTATCATCACTTACAGTGGCACAGATGGGCAGATAAGGATGTGTAGCCAAACCCCACACGTCTCCTTCCATGTGTCCCTACAGAGAAAATATAGTTAAGATCAATTTAACCTAAAAATACATACACATATGTAAATATAGTATACTTTATTTAGAGTAAAGCTAAAAACAACACTCAGTAATATATGATAAGGGATAGGATAATAAATAATGAATGAGTCTGATAAAACTCTATCTTTGGGATGCACCATAAAATACCTTTGTAACAACTTTAATCTCCATAACTACAATATAATCAAGTTCCTTTTAAAGTTATCTTATAATCCTAGAACATTCTCTAGGTGGAGACAACAGAAACTGACTGCCTGGAATATTCACAGGCGCCCCACAGGAGGGACTTCCTGCATGACACAGTGAGGAGCTCCACAGACCTGCGTTCCAGTAAGACTACTAAATATTTTATTTTATTTATTTATTTTTTGAGTTGAAGTCTCACTCTGTCACCCAGACGGGAGTGCAGTGGCCGCTCCCGGCCACCGCAGCCTCGCCTGCTGGGCTCCGGCGATCCTTCGGCCTCAGCCTTCCGAGTAGCCGGAATTACAGGCGTGCGCTACCACGACCGGCTGATTTTTTGATTTATTGTAGAGATGAGGTCTCACTGCCCAGGCAGGTCTCGAACCCTCAGGCTCAGGCAATCCACTCACCTCAGCTTCCCAAAGGCGTGGGATTACAGACTGAGCCACTGAGCCCAGCTGACTACTAAATAAATATTTTAAACAGTGAAAAAAAAACCAGTTGAAGTCTCTGGAAATAGTTCCGAGGAGACAACAAATGAAGGAACATTTACTCAAGAAAATCTACTAAAATTTGGTAAGAAAGATCTACTCCCTTCATTCCTCATCTAGATGGAAACTATAAACTAGACTGATGCACCAAGAACACCAGGCACATTCCCTCTTTCTCTCTCTCCTAGCTCCCAGTGAGGGCTATCTTCTAAGGAGGGAGAGGATATCAGCATTTCTCAGCCTTTCCCAGCTTCATGCTGCTGAGGCTAAATTCTTGGTGAGCTCAGTCAGCAGGTAGGGGGGAGGGGTCTCTTCTTCTGCCCAGCCCTTCTTCTAGATGGAAGCTCTACCTCGAGTATAGTGCCATTGAGAATAATGGGGCCCTGGTGGCAGCCCAGGAACACTTGAGGTTACTGCCCCTCTTCTTTTACCAAGCTCTCAACTCCCAAAGCACAGGATACCTAGAGAGAGAAGCATTCCATTGGTCTTACTCTCAGTTCCAGAGCCCTGGCACAGAGATTTTGCCCAGAGAGGCAAGCCAGAAAAATAGACAGCTCTTAATTTCTTAATCAGTTTCAAAGGAACTGATCTCATTTACAACAGAGTATGATAATGCTCATGCCTAAGGATGCACTCAAAACCAGGGGAGGTTGCATGAAAGGTAATTGGGAAGAAACTGGTAGTCACTGGACATATATGTCATTGGACATAGCTTGTCCAAGAGAACCAAAGAAGCCTCAAAGATAGCTGGGAGGAGCTTGCTTGGAGTTAGAACAAACTCAGACACTAGCCTAGGGAACTGTCCCTTCTAAGGCCTGAATGTGATTGGTTTAGTGTGTGGAGCAATTTATACCCCAGGAAAATGTTGAAAATGATAGAGCAATCAGCCAGCAATAAAGAAGTTTAACAGCTGAGTATGGTCAGGGAAAGAGAAAAAGAGGAGGGAACACTTCCCAAATGATTTTATAAAGCTCCTATTACTCTGCTACCAAAACCAGATAAAGATATCACACATGAAAAGAAAATTAAAGACTAATATTCCTGAGCAATATGAATGCTAAAATCCTAACAAAACATTAGCAAACTGAATCAAATACATATAAAAATAATTATGGGCAACCCCCTCAGGTTCCCTCCCACTGTGGGAGCTTTTCTGACCTCTCAATAAATCCTGCTTTCAAAAAAAAAATTATACACCACAACCAAGTGAGATTTGTCCCAGGAATGTAAGGTTGGCACGACATCATAAAATTATCTAAAGTAACACACCATATCAGTGGGATGAAAAACAAAAACCACGTGATCAACTTAATAGACACAGAAAAAGCATTTGACAAATCCCACCCCACCTATTATGGAAACATTCAATACACTTGGAATGAAAGGCTAATTCCTCAACTTAGTAAAGGGCATCTATGAAAAACTCAGAGTTAGCATTAGACTTAATGATGGAAGACTAAATGCTTTCCCTCTAAGATTAGGAACAAGACAAAGATGTTTGCCCTCTCCATTTATATTCAGCATTGTACTGGAGGACAGTGGACAAGAAAAAGAAATAACAGGCATCCAGACTGGCCAGGAAGAAGTAAAACTATATTTACAGATGACATGATCTTGTATGTAGAAAATCCTAAAGAATCCAGTATAAACTATTAGAACTAATAAATTATGTCAGCAAGTTTATAGAATAAAAGATTATTGTAAAAAATCAATTGTAGTTTTATACACCAGGAATGAACAATATGGAAACAAAATTAAGGAAAAAATATACTTACAACAGCATCAAAAATAATAAAATACTTAAAAATAAATTTAACAAAATAAGTACAAGACCTATATAGTGAAAACTACAAAACACTGTTGAAAAAGTTAAAGAGGATCTAAATAAATGGGGAGTTATCCCATGTTCATGAGTTGCAAGACTTAATGTTGTTAGGATGGCACTACTCCCCAAACTGATCCACAGAAAAGTGCTGCCTCAAACATTGTCGTACATGTTTCTTTTGGTAAATATATGAAAACACTTCTGTCAGGTATATACATTCCCAAAATTTTAATTACTACAGATTTATAATATCTTTGTTTCTAGCACAGAGTTTCTCAAAGATTTCTTGACTATTCCTGAATATGTTCTCTCCTAGAGAGTTTTTTTAAAAAAATCCTTCAAGAATTTGTGGAAAATCTCATTAAGATTTAGACTGTTGCCAGATGTGGTGGCTCATACCTGTAATCCTACCACTTTGGGAGGCAGAGGCTAGAGGACTGCCTGAATCCAGTCCTCCTGAGGCTAACTTGGACAGCTTTGCAAGACCTCGTCTCCACAATAAACCAAAAAATTGGCTGGGTATAGTGGGGTGCACCTGTAGTAGTTCCAGCCACTTGGAAGGTTGAAGCAGAAGGATCACCTGAGCCCAATAGGTTGAGTCTATGGTATCGCTGATCATGCCACTGAACTCCAGCCTGGGCCACAGAATGAGACTGACTCAGGAAGGAAAAAAAAAAGATTGACTGTGAGCATATTAAATTATAACTTACTTACTTCTTTTATGTCTCCATAAAACGCTTGTAGTTTTCTTAACACAGGTTTTGCATATTTTTAGCTATATTTATTCCTGTCATTGTATAGTTTTTGTTTTCTGTTTTTTTTTTAAGAGATGAGGTCACACTCTGTCACCCAGGTTGGAATGTAATGGCATGATCACAGCTCACTGCAGCTCCAAACTCTTAGCCTCAAGAGATACTCCTGCCTTAGCCTCTCAAGTAGCTTGATTACAGGTGTGAGACCCCACATCCTGTGTAAGTAGCAATTTTTTTTTTTTTTTTTTGAGTTGGAGTCTCACTCTGTCGCCCAGACTGGAGTGCAGTGGCCAAATTTTTTTTATTTTAAAGATGTAGGGTACAATTCAGTGTTAGGTATACAAATGTTCATTATGCAGGTACCCTTGTTGATGAGGTGTGTTCTCCCACCCTGGCAGTTTCCTACTACTGCCAATCCTTCTTTTATAGTATTATGATAACTGTTCAAGGTCTAATTATGAGTGAGAATATGTGATACTCAGTTCTTTGTTTCTGTGATAAATCACTCCGTATTATTGCCTTTAAGTCTATCCAAGTTGCTACAAAGTCCATAATTTTGTCCTTCTTTATGGCTGCATAATATTCCATCATGTATATGTACCATGTTCTTTTTTATCCAGTCCTCTTTTGATGGGCAGCATGGTTGGTTCCATGTTTTTGCTACTGTGAACAATGCTGCAATAAACATATGTGCGCAGGTATCTTTTTCAGAGTGATTTGAGTTCCTCTGGATATATTCCCAGTAGAAGGATTGTGAGATTCATATGGAAGGTCAATTTTTAGATCTCTTAGGAATCACCAAAGTGTTTTCCACAGAGGCTGTATTATTTTTCACTCCCACCAACAGTGTAGAAGTGTTCCCTTTTCCCCACATCCTCTCCAGCATCTGTTGTTTTTTGAGTTATTAATAATGGTCATCCTGACTGGAGTTAGGTGGTATCTCAGTGTGGTTTTAATTTGCATTTCTTTGATGACTAGTGAGGCTGAACATTTTTTCATGTATCTGTTGGCTGCTTGTACATCTTCTTTCGAGAAGTGTCTATTCATATCTTTTGCCCACTTTGTAATGGGGCTGTTTGCTTTCTTCGACACATTTGAGTTCCTTGTAGATGCTAGATGTTAGGCCTTTGTCAGACAGTTGGCAAATATTTTTTCTCAGTATGTGGGCTGTCTCCCTGCTCTCTTGATGGTTTCTTTGACTTTGTAGAACGTTGTCAGTTTGGTGAGTGTCCATATGTCTATCTTATCTCTTATGGCATGGGCACTTGGGGTTTTGATCAGGAATTGGTTGCCAGTTCCAATTTCCATAAGGGTGTCTCCTGCATTTTCTAAGGTTCTTACAGTTTGAGGTTTTATGTTTAGGTCTTTGATCTATTTAGAGTTGATTTTTGTGTATGGTGATAGGTAGGGATCTTGTTTTAATCTTCTGCATGTGGTCAGCCAGTTTTCCCAGCACCACTTGCTGAATAGGTTCTCCTCTCCCTAGTCATTGGCAGTGGAGGCTTTGTCGAAGATGAGTAGGTTGAGAAATTGAGGTTTTGCTTCTGGAATCTCTATCCTGTTCCGTTGGTCTGTATGCCTGTTCTTGAAGCAATACCAGGCTGTTTTGATTATTGTAGCTTTATAATAAAGTTTCAAGTGATACTCTTGCTTTGTTTCTTTTGCTGAGGATTGTTTCAGCTATTCATGGTTGTTTATGTTTCCATATGAATTCCTGTATTGTTGTTTCCAGGTTTGAGAAGAATGCTGCTGGTAATTTAATGGGTATTGCATTAAATCTGTAAATTGCCTTTGGCAGGATGGACATTTTAACAATGTTGATTCTTCTAACCCAAGAGCATGGAATATTTTTCCATTTGTTTGTGTCATCTTTGATTTCTTTGAGCAGTGCTTTGTAGTTTTCATTGTAAAGGTCTTTCACATCTCTGGTTAGGAAGATGCCAAGGTATTTCTTTTCTTTTCTTTTTTTTTGTGGCTATTGTGAATGGGATTGTGTTTTTTATTTGGTTTTGTTTATTATTGGTGTATAGAAATGCGACTGTCTTTTGCACATTTATTTTATACTCTGAGACTTTGCCAAAGTCCTTTATCAGTGCAAGGAAGGTTAAAATTTTTAATTGGGAGGCCACAAGGTTGGGATAGCTCTGGTACTTTGGATGCCTATGTAGGCAAACCAAAGCCCAATGTAAGTAGCAAAATGAAAGTAGAGATGTTACCAATTAGAAACTGCCAACTAACCTCTAACCAAGGTTTTTTCATGCTAACCAATCACATATGTTTTCTTTGTCTTACTTCCATGTTGAGCCTATGTAATCTCCCTGCCCACTGCTGCCGAGGTAGGTCTCTGAATCTCTCCTGGTTTTGAGCGCTGCCCAGTTCATGAATCGTTTAATGCTCAAATAAATTCTTAAATTTGTTTTGTCTAAAGTTTTTCTCTTAACAGATATCACTTGTGACTTCTAAATCATTTTTTACAATTATAAAATTATGTTTTTAAGTAACTTCATCTTTGGATTCATCTATAAAAGTGTACTTGTGTGAACATTTTCCAAGAGATCATACACCATGTTAAATACTATGGCTCCTTCCTCTTTTTACTTCACAGGTATTATATTATGTAACTGAAATTAAAGAGTAAGACACTACTTAACTTACTATGGTAACAGCTTGTCATCTGCTTATACATTTTCCTCAACATGTCAAAATATTATATTAACATTAAAGCATATGCAGTGCTCTCATCTATGTGTACTCATTAGTGTCCTAACAGGAGTGAAGTGGGAGTTAGAGGAGACACAAGTTTGTATTAAGAAAGAAAATAATTATTTTATTTTTCAGGATAAAAGGCAAGCCAAAGTTTAATGTTACTATATAGAGTTGCATAAGAATAATTTTTCATAAGGATAGATTCTACCTCACTATTTTATAATATTAATTTCTTTCCCTCCCTATTTCTCAGAAAAACATAACACATAGAAGAAACGTACATCTAAATATCAAATCCACCATTACTATGGAAATGACCAGTAGCTAATCTTGCTGTTTAATTTTCTATTTCTACCACACAATTTTTATATTTCTATTTTTTTCTTGTTTTAGTTGGAGTCTCATTGTCACCCCAGTTGGAGTGTAATGGCATGCTGGACTCAGGCGATCCTTCCACCTCAGTCTCCCAAACAGCTGGAACCACAGGTACATACCACCACACCTGGCTATGTTTATTTTTTATTTATTGTAGAGACAAGGTTTCACCAAGTTGCCCAGGCTGGTCTTGTACCTCTGCACTCAGGCAATCCTCTTGCCTCTACCTCCCAAAGTTCTGGGATTACAGATGTGATCTACTGTGCCTAGCTAGATTTTTGTTTTCTTATTAACATCTTTTTACTGATATTTAATTTTCAGTAATAAAATTTTAGCATGCAAATACATTCTTTTTAAAAAATTTTTCTAAGTTAGAAACTTAAGAAAGAATGACCCAACTGAAGAGTTTCAGAGAAAAATAACTGCGTTAGGCTCAACACATATACCTCAAGTAAATAAAATTAAAAATGAAACAAGTGGACTGGGTTAAATTAATTACAACTGGTTTTTCTTTTCATTGGTCTCTGTGACAAAAAGTGTTTAAAATATTGGCAATTATTCCATATGAGAATATGCATACTTATTTTCTGGTATACAGTCATTTCGTTATAATTAAATTAAAATTTGTTCTGTATATGTTAACATTAACAAATATGTCCCTAATTAACATTATTTTTCATCACTGTCAAACTTTGGCTGTTAGGTACTGAAATAATCAATTATATATATATTATTTTAAAAAGCATATTAGCATTTTAAATTACCTGAACCAGAAGTGTTATTGGGCCACTTTTGTCCACTTCTAGTATTTCACCATTCTTTGTGCCAACTAAAATATGACCATGTCCTAATGATATGGCACGTATAGATGGATTATCTTCCAAGAGAAGACCTGAAATGTTAAATAGAGATATCTTCTAGGTATGAAGTTACTATAATACGAGGATGTATATGTTGTCAGTTATGCTATTTTGACTTTAAAAAGCAAATTATAAGGCTGTTTTCTCCTGTATTTTAAATATTCAAATAAACATACTATATTTCCCCAGTCACTCAATTTACTCATCTCAACATAAGCACTGCCTATCTACTACAGTTCTATGGTTCTGTTCTAGCTCGGATTCCCTACTACATCTGATAACTATTTCTTTACTTCTTACATTAGCCCCTCTTCATCCATCTCCTACCCCTCTAGAGAACTTACAATATTCTGACCAGTAATTTTAATTCATTTTAACTCAAGATATACAGTTGTCCCTTGGTATCCACAAAGGATGGATTTCAGGACCACTCCCCCCACTAAAATCTGAGGCTGTTCAAGTCCCTTAAATAAGATGGTGTACAGTATTAGCATATAACCCATGTACACCAACCCTTATATGTTAACTCATCTCGAGATCACTTATAACATCTAGTACAATGTACATGCTATGTCAATAGTAGTTACACTGTATTGTTCTTTTATTCGTATTATTTTTATTGATGTATTGTTGTACTTTTTACTGTTTTTATCCCCTCGAATATTTTCTATCTACAGGTGGCTCTGAATCTAAAGATACAGAGCCAACTGTATTTACATATGTCTATTTGTCTTGGGTAGGCTTCAGCAATGTATTAGTAAATATGATAGACCCAATTCTCATAGAGCATACAATGAGAAAAACAGACCCTGTGTGAGAGGCAGATTGAACAAGGAGTACAACAAGGGAATGTGGTCTTTGTAGGGAGAGGTGAGAGTGGGGAAAACATCCTACAAGAAACAGCGTTTGAGATTTGAAAACTGGGTACGTAGTCAGGTAACTGAGGGGACAGGAGGAAAGAGGAAGGGCAAATCCTAGGAGAAAATAATAGCATGTAGAAAGGCCTGGATGTCAGAGTGTGGGGCAGTGCCTCAGAGGAAGCAACGTACTGAAAAAAAAAAACAGGCATTTTGGGCCCATGGCCTGTGGGAAGGTCCCTTGTTCCCTTCCTACTCTTAAAAAAAGAGGGAGTAGCAAATGCAGAGGTTCACACCTGTAATCACAACACTAAGGGAGGCCAAGACAGGAAGACTCCTTGAGGCCAGGAGTTTGAGACCAGCCCGGGCAAAATATCAAAACTCCATCTCTACAAAAAACAGAAAAATTAGCCAGGTGTGGTAGAGTGTACGTGTAGTTCTAGCTACTCATGAGGCTGTGGCAGGAGGATCCCTTGTGCCCAGGAATTTGAGGTTGCAGTGAGCTATGACTGCATCACTGCACTCCAGCCCAGGAAGACCAAGATCCTGTCTCTCTTTTTTTCTGTGTTGGTGTCTCACTCTGTCGCCCAGACTGGAGTGCAGTGGCCGCTCCCAGCTACCGCAGCCTCAACCTGCTGGGCTCCGGCGATCCTTCCGCCTCAGTCTTCCAAGTAGCTGGAACTACAGGCGCATGCTATCACGCCTGGCTAATTTTTTGATTTATTGTAGAGATGAGGTCTCGCCAAGTTGCCCAGGCGGGTCTCGAACCCCGGGGGCTCAGGCAATCCACTCACCTCAGCCTCCCAAAGCGCAGGATTACAGGCTGAGCCACCGAGCCCGGCGATCCTGTCTCTTAAAACATAAATATAAAGAAAGAAAGAGAAAGAGAGAGAGGAGGTAAAGGGAACAAGGGCATGCAAGATATGAGGCTAGAGAGTGAGGGTCTCAAAATGCCAAGGTAAACAAAAAATCAAGTTAGAAAACAAATTCCTGACTGGTGAGAAACATGATGCTCACATAGAAATTTTCTTTGAAAAATTTAAGATGTTAAAAATTAGCATGAATAATCTTATAGTTGGCTAATATTTTTCCACGTGTATCATAGAAAACAGATTTTGTAAGGACAGCAATGATTCTTTATCCAGTAAAGTGACTTCTCCCATTTAACCCTGATGCCCAACAAGTGAAGAAGGAAACGCAGTGATCAAGCATTTGAATGAGCAAAGAGTCTTTTTTCCTACAAAATAAACTCCAATCTCAAGTCACCTTTGGATCCTGGGGCCAAGGCAGCTCTTTTGATAGCATAGGTCTTGAGACATCTTTCAAAGGAATCATCCCAAAGAGCCACTACACCATCTTTTCCTCCAGTCACAAACCCCTACGAAAATGATTCAAATTAATAAAGATCTAAACATTAAAAAAAATAATAACCTTCTTTATATTGAAAAACTCTAGAGGAAAGAATATAGCCAAAAGTTACAGCTTGTAAAGAACAGGAATTAGCATAAGAATCCATTATGTTTTTTAAAACATCCACATTAAATCTGCAATAATACAGTGACATTAAACATTTTACTTTTAGAATAGGACTTTAAAAACATAGTTTCTGAAATCTGGAACTATAAGTTAGGTTTATCACTTTCAGAAAGTTACATATATTCTCCTGGAGTCTTCAAAACCTCATCCTTTAAAAAGAAGAAATAATGGTACTTGATAGGATATGGTGATTATATAAACACTTAGCATAATTTTTTTTTTTTTGAGTTGAAGTCTCACTCCATTTCCCAGGTTGTAGTGTAGTGGCACACTCATGGTCACCCTAGCGTCGACCTACTGGGCTCCCGTGATCCTTCTGCCTCAGCCTTCCAAGTAGCTGGAACTACAGACGCGTGCTACCACGCCTGGCTAATTTTTGGTTTATTGTGGAGACGAGGTCTCATCAAGTTGCCTAGGCTGGTCTCAAACCTGCAGGCTCAGGCAATTCACTCGCCTCAGCCTCCCAAAGTACTGGGCTTACAGGCTGAGCCACCAAGCTCAGACAGCGTAATTTTTGACACAAAGTAAATGCTTAATAAATACAAAGTTAAATTTTTCTTTTTTAACAGCAGACTTATTTCATTCTGTGTTCAGGAGTTTTAAAAGAGAAATGAAATATGGTCGAGATGATCCTAGCCCACAGACTATTACTGAGTGCCTAGTCAATCAGAAAGACAATGTTCCTTCTCTTCTGAAAATGCTCTACACTCCATGATCAAATTATGTTCAACTTTAAGTCTCTTTATGCTACTTACTTTCTCCAATGCATGCATGCTGAATACTGGCCCATCATGTGCTTTAACTGTTTTTACAAGAAAGACATCTCTCCAGATACACACATCTCCTGTGGATGTTCCAGAAAAAGCCATCTCTTCAGTCCATCCATACACTGCACACATCATTGTGTCATTTTTCCCCAGTGTGCCTATGTAGCCTTTTCTTCCAATCAATCCTCCCCCTGGTTCACAAGAAATATTATGAAAATACCACTTTAAAAATGTACACAATTATACAGAAGTAAAATTTCTAGTGGTATTGTCTGAAGAGAAAAACATGCAACAGTAAGAAGATTTAAAAAGAGAAACATGGATGTCTCAAATCAGTGATTTGGGCAACACCTTGCATGACAGGTTTTAGGTCACAGCTTTTCGGATAAACAGAAACTTGAAACTAAGTCAGTTTTCATCAGTCATTAGTACTTTTAGTTACTGTTTTTCAAAATATTAATTATGATATATTTAAGAATACAAAAACGTATTTTTAAAAAACCAGTACAATGAATGTCTGTATATCCAATATCTACTACCGACCTGTAAAAAGAAACAAAAATAACCGAAACATCATGCCCCTATCATCTCCTTTCTTCACCCCTTACTGTTCTGAATGTAATATTGTTTATTCTCATGCATTTTATATACATCTTGTTACATATTTATGAATTTTTAAGCAATTGTCATATTGTTTTTCATGTTTTAAAATTTTCTATAAATACCATCCTGTATTATTTTACAACTTGCTTTATTCACCAATGATTTGTTATACAGCTTTATACATGCTGACCTTTACCTCTAGAAAATTCATTTTCATAACTACATAGCATTCCATTATATAAACATGCCATGTTTATCCATTTCCCTATTAATGGACATTTAAGTTCCTTCCAAGTTTTTGCTATGAAAAAAATGTTGCTTTAAACATTCTTGTAAGGACCTCTTCTACACAAGTGTAAGAGCTTCGTCAGGAACACCTAGTAGTAGTATTAGGGTTATGTGAAAGGAACAGTAGATAGATAAGGGTGGTATTAACTCTTCCATATTGATTTCCAAAGTTGGTACACCAGCTTACACTCCCACTAACAGGGAAGAGAGTTTCTGCTGTTTTCTACCTTTAGGAACACTTGGTGTTGTCAGACTGGGGAATAAGAAACGTTAACTAAATTTTACTGTGGTTTTAATTTGCATTCCATGAATATTAACGAGCTTGGTCATATTTTCATATTTTTATTGGCCATTCATTACCTATTTATATATTTTGCCCATTTTTCCAATTGAACTCATTCAAGAAATACCCAGGTCAGGCACTGTTCAAGGCACTGGGAACACAGTTATGAATAAAAACAGGCAAAACAACAAAATTCCCTGCTTCAAGGAACTTCATGATGAGAAAGTAAAGATGATAAGTAAGTAAAATGTACAGTAAGACAGATGAAGACGGTCACTTGGTAGAAAACATAAGCACAGAAAAGGGACCAGGAAGTGGGAGGAGTCCCACTTTAGGCAGGGTGATTAAGGTACGTCTCATCAAGAAGGTGGTACCTAAATGAAGACCTGAAAGAGGTAGCAGAACAAGCCATGCTACAAGAGTGTTCCAGGCAGAAAGAACAGCAAGTGCAAAGGCTCCAACACAAGAATGTGACTGAAATCTTCGAGGAACAAAGTCTCCAACACAAAAATGTGACTGAAATCTTCAAGGAACAAACAGGGAGGCCAGCGTGGACTAACAAAAAAGGAAGAAAGACAGTAATGGGAGATGGGGCCAAAGAGGGCAAAGGGCATTGCAGGGCACTGTGAGGATTTCACTTTTGCTCTACATGAGATGGAAAACATTTGAGTAGTGGAAGGACAACATCTGGTATAAAGCTAAGTGTGGTGGCTCATGCCTGTAATACCAGCATTTTGGAAGGGTGAAGCAGGAGAATTGCTTCAGGCCAGGAGTTTGAAACCAGCATGGACAACACAGCAAGACCTCATCTAAAAAAAAAAAAAAAAAAAAAAAAAAAAACCCACAAAAAACCCAAATCAGCCAGGTATGGAGGTGCATGCGTAGTCACTGGGACTTGGGAGGCTACAGCAGGAGGATCACTTAAGCCCAGGAGTTGGAGGTTGTGGTGAGACATAATCGTGCTATTGCACTCTAGCTTGGGTAACAGAGTGAGACCCTGATTCAAAAACAGCAAAACAAAACCCTAAATCTGGAACACGATTTATTAAGAGTTTCTTTCTGACTTCTATTCTTTCTGAGAATAGATGGAAGGGTTGGGGGGTCAAGAATGAAAAGAGAAGGCTGCATCATCTGGGTAAATGATAAAGGAAGCATGGACCAAGTGACAGCATGTGGAGGTTGAAAAGTGGTAAGATTACCAATGTATTCAGTATACTGTCTTTCCTTAGCATGACAGCCAGAGCCAATAATGACCTTGCAAGAGCAGTTGGGTGAAGTGGTGATGGGGAAAAAACTAAATTAGACTTTTCTAAAGACAAAGAAAGAGAACATAAATTGAAAGTAGAAACAACTGTCTGGCGGTACTTCAATATATAAGAGAAAATGGTCAGCAACTGGAGGATAGAGTTGAAAGAAGGTTTTCATTTTATTTATTTAAGATGGAGAAATAATACCATACTTGTATGCTGCAAGGATAGTAAGTGGAGAGGAAAAATTGATGATGCAGTAGAGAAAGGGTACACAAGTCAAAATGATGTCATCTCACTCAGCTCAGCTTGCCTAAAACTATACATTCAGGCGTTAGACAGCACTTAATCAGATTAAGAAAGTGGTACTCCAACCCACGTGGTTAGTGAACTTAGAGGACCAAACCCTAACATGAGGAAGGTTGAAATGCCCACAGGAGCCCTAACATTCATTCTTTTATGGTTCAGTTTCAGGTCTCCTATATGTCTAATTAAACTTAAAAAAAGAGGTACTCTATAAATCTTGTCACTGTGAGACTATTTACTTTCTTGAAATCTCTTATTTCAAACAAATTCGGTTTTTTTCTAAGACAGAAATACTAAGAACAGTTGGCCCTTCACAGCCACTTGTTTTGTACCTGTGGATTCAACCAAACATGGATTGAAAATACTATTTGGGATTTCCAGCAAGATAGCAACAGGACATGTAGGACTGTGAGAGTCTCTGCAAAAGTGAGTGTCCATAAAGACTCCCTGTGAGAGTGGGTGTGTGCCGGTGGGTGAGTGAGGGAACACTTGGGTTCATGCACCCAGGGCTCTCCTGGGAGGTGACTGCAACTCCCCATCACCCTGAGATTAAAGCTGCCGGCATGCAAGATCATCTACTGCTCTTGGGACTTTCCTGAGAAAAGCCTGCTGAATATAGCTGATTCTCATCACCTGGCACCCAGCCCACACCATCACCTGTGACAGTAAAGCAGCTGGAGCCCTGGATCCATGGAGAGAGAAGATCACGGAGAACTGGAGAGGAGCTCCACCACCAGTGAGAAAACGCCAATCAGAGTCATATTCTCTGTCGTGGGCCCAGGCAGAGACCTGCATTGCCCTGTCCGGTTCCACCCACCCTCCTACTTGGGACCTAGAGGTAATCTCATCAAACTCAGAGAGACAGAAGCCCCTCCCCCATGCTGGACCAGACAGACACATCAGATCTGAGTGGGAGACTTGACAGGCAGCAGGCTGGGTGAGTACAGATCTGATCCACCTTCCTCCCACAGTGGGCCTGGGGCATCTGACCAACATTGAGAGCAACTCTACCAGCCTGTGCTGAGAGCAGAGGGGAGGGGCTGGAAGCAGAGCTGAAAGGAAGTTGGACTTACAGAAACGACCTCAGAGCAAGTTTTGTTTTTTGTTTGTCTGTTTGCTCGTGTTTTGTGTTTCAGGTTTTTTTTTTTCTCTCCCTTTCTGTTTTTGATTACGTTTTCATACTTGCTTTGTTTCTATTATTTTGTTGCTTTTTTAAAGACTTTCTGTTTTGTGTACTGGTATTTTGAGGGTGAGTATATCAGTAGGGGGGTTTTGTTGGTTTCTCTATCTGTATGATTTGTGTATGTTTTTGTTTTTAAAAATCTTTTCTGTTTTTGTGTCTCTTTTCACTTGTTAGTTGGTATGCTTGTCTGTTTTCCCGTTTAGTCTTTTCTCTCTCCACCTTCCCCCTCCTTCCTTTTTCCATTCTATTCCTTTTTCTTACCTCATTTTGCTTTCAGGGGGCAACTTTATATCCCCACTGTATGGACAATGGGAAGCAGGTTCCGGGGGCCCACAACCTGTCAGTGGATACTGGGATCTGCAGATAGTTTTTGAATCACAGCTCCCCTCTCAATTAAATCTCAAAACTGCAAAAAATACTGCCTTCCACCCCCAACAGTCCAGCTTTAGAATTGAACAAAGCCAGAGGATCCACATAAGGAAGAATAGGAGATTGAGCAAACAGAAAGCTACCTCTGCCCTTATCCCTGAACCATAGAATTAAAGAAGAGGGGGGAAAAAAAGGAGGGAGGAAAATCTACACAAATGAAGAAAAACCAAAAGAAGAATATGGGTCTCATACAGACTCCTGGGAGGTTAGCCACTGAGATTACAGACTTCAGAATGTATACAAAGAAGAGCCCCCAGAATGACTAGTCTCAAACTACAAACCCAGATATCAAGACATTAATAGAGAGCATAAATAGAATTGAGGAGAGACAAGAGGAAAGAATGAAGGAGTTGATAACTGAGATAACCACAATAAAAAACACAGTGAATGAAACAAATAACAAACTGATAAGCATGGAAAGCAGAATTAGCCAAGCAGAATAAAGAATCTCACAGCTTGAGAACCAAAATATGGAACTAACCCAAACTGTCAAGCATAGAAAAGAAGCTTAAAAAGACAGAGCAAAACCTTCAAGAGATGAGCAATTATTTCAAAAGGCCGAACCTAAGATTAATTGGACTTCCTGAGGTAGAAAGAGAGGCAGAGACCACCCTGGAACAAACATTCCATGAAATCATCCAAGAAAACTTACCTCATCTCATCAGTAATGTGACCAAACACAAGAGATTCAGAGAACCCCTGCAAGATGACAAATGAATAGACCAACTCCTAGACACATAGTAATTTGCCTACACAAAGTAGGTATAAAAGAAAAAATCCTAAAGGCAGCAAGAGAAAAAGGTTGAACAACCTACAGGGGAAGACCAATTAGAATAGCAGCAGACTTATCCACAGAAACACTTCAGGAGAGGAGAGCTTAGAGCCCAATCTTTAAAGTTCTCAAAGATAAATAATTTCAACCAAGAATTACCTACCTACCCAGCTAATCTAAGCTTCCTCAGTGGTGTAATGGAGAATTAAAATATTTCTCAGACATTCAATCCCTAAGAGCTTATGCTGACTCCAGATCAGTTCTATAAGAAACACTTAAGAAAGTATTAAACACAGAAGAAAGGAAAAAATACCACCACCACCATTCACAAGAATGCAAGAAAAATATTAAAAACATACATAAATCAACCCAAAAATCAAAAGAAAGAAAACAAACAGCAGCAACAACAACAAACTTTAAAAGAACCTCATGACAGGGAAAAACTCTCACATCTCAATAATTAGCATGAAGGTGAATGGACTAAATGCACCATTGAAAAGACATAGAATGGCAAAATGGATAAAATATCATGAGGCAACAATATGTTATCTGTAGGAAACTCATCTCACCAGAAAGGACACTTACAGACTCAAAGTAAGAGAATGGAAAACAAAATTTCAAGTGAATGGAACACAAAAGAAAGCAGGAGTCACAATCTTAATATCAGACAAAATACCCTTTAAGCTATCAAAACTTTAAAAAGACACAGAAGGTCACTATATAATGATAAAAGGTTCAATTCAAGAAATATCCATCCTAAACATATATGCACCCAACTTAGGAGTACCAACTTTCATAAAGCAGTTTCTGGTAAACTTAAAAAAAAGACATTGACTTTAACACTATCATAGTTGGAGACTTTACCCCACTCACAAACCTAGACAAATCATCAAGACAAAAATTCAACAAGGAGATCCAGAACCTCAAAGTGATACTTGACCAAATGGACTTAAATTATACCTACAGAACACTCTAACCAACAACCATGGAATATATATTCTACTCATCACCATATGGAACATACTCTAAGATTGACCACATCCTCGGCCATAAATCAAGCATAAACAAATTTCATAAAATTGAAATCCTGCCATGCACCTTCTTAGACCACAGTGGAATAAGAATAAATATCAAAACCAACAAAGTTCCCCCAAAACCCACAAAGACATGGACACTAAATAGCATGATGCTAAATAACTCCTGGGTCAACATGGAAATCAAAACAGAGATTAAAAGATACCTGGAAACAAGCCGGGCTCGGTGGCTCAGCCTGTAATCCCACGCCTTTGGGAGGCTGAGGTGAGTGGATTGCCTGAGCCCACGGGTTCGAGACCCGCCTGGGCAGCAAGACCTCATCTCTACAATAAATAAAAAAATCAGCCGGGTGTGGTAGTGCATGCCTGTAATTCCGGCTACTTGGAAGGCTGAGGCGGAAGGATCACCGGAGCCTAGCAGGTCAAGGCTGCGGTGGCCGGGAGCAGCCATTGTACTCCAGTCTGGGCGACAGAGTGAGATTCCAACTCAAAAAAAAAAAAAAAAAGATACCTGGAAACAAATGAAAATCAAGAAACATCTTACCAAAACCTCTGGGATGCCATGACAACAGTACTAAGAGAGGAATTCATATCTCTACAAACACACATGAAGAAAATGGAAAGATAAAAAGTTAACAGCCTCACAAATCACCTAAGCAAGCTGGAAAAGCAAGACCACCAAAACCCTAACTTCAGCAGAAGAATCCAGATCACCAAAATAAAAGCCCTAATTCGGGACATAGAAGACAAAAAGATAATACAAAAAAAATCAATAAAACAAAAAGTTGGTTCTTTGAAGGATAAACAAGATTGATGGTCCCCTAGCTAGACTGACCAAGAAAAAGCCCAAATAAACACAATCAGAAATATAAAAGATAGTCACAAATGACCCCGAAGAAATACAAAAGATTATTAGAGACTATTATGTACACTTATATGGAAATAAGTTTGAAAACATAAAGGAAATGGAGGACTTTCTGACATCATACAACCTCCCCAAGTTGAAACAAGAAGAAATTGAGGCCCTAAATAGACCAATAACAATCCAAAAAATTGACTGTTATAAGAAAACTACCTACAAAAAAAAGCCCTGGACCAGATGGCTTTCAGCAGAATTCTACACAACACACAAGGAGGAACTGATACAAATCCTATTGAAAATATTCCAGGTGATTAAGAAAGATGGAACTCTCCCCAAATCATTTTATGAAGCTAATGTCACATTGATACCCAAACCAGGTAAAGATCCAACAAAGAAAGAGAACTACAGGTCAATATCCTTGATGAACATAGATGCTAAAATTCTCAGTAAGATCCTAGCAAACTGGATTCAACAACACATCTCAAAAATCAGTCACCAGGACCAAGTAGACTTCGTCCCCGGGATGCAGGGCTGGTTCAACATTTGTAAGACCATAAATGTAATTAAATATATCAACAGATGTAAAAACAAAAACCACATGATTGTATCACTGGACGCTGAAAAAGCTTTTGATAAAATCCAGTATCCCTTCTTGATAAAAACCCTCGAACATCTAGGCATAGATGGAACATGCCTCAAAATAGCAACAGCCATATAAAGAAACCCACAGCCAGCATACTGCGAAACAGACAGAAATTGGAAACATTTCCCCTGAAAATCGGAAAAAGACAAGGATGCCCACTCTCACCCCTCATTTTCAACATAGTTTTGGAAGTCTTAGCTAGAGCAATCAGACAAGAGAAGGAGATCGGGGTATCCAAATAGGAAAAGAGACAGTCAAGTTATTCCTCTTTGCAGATGACATGATTCTATACCTCGAAAACCCAAGATAATCGATCAGAAACCTCCTTGCACTGATAAAGGACTTTGGCAAAATCTCAGGGTATAAAATAAATGTGTAAAAGTCAGTTGCATTCCTATACACCAACAATAAACAAACAGAAACCCAAATAAAAAGCACAATTCCATTCACAATAGCCACACACAAAAAATGAAATACCTTGGCATCTTCTTAATCAGAGACGTGAAAGACCTTTACAATGAAAATTACAAAACACTGCTCAAAGAAATCAAAGATGACACAAACAAATGGAAAAATATTCCATGCTCATGGATTGGAAGAATCAATATTGTTAAGATGTCCATCCTACCTAAGGCAATCTACAGATTTAATACAATACCAATTAAATTACCAGCACCATTCTTCTCAAACCTGGAAACAACAATACAGGAATTCATATGGAAACACAAATAACCATGAATAGCTGAAACAATCCTCAGCAAAAGAAACAAAGCAAGAGGTATCACACCCCCAGACTTTAAACTTTATTATAAAGCTACAATAATCAAAACAGCCTGGTATTGCTTCAAGAACAGGCATACAGACCAACAGAACAGGATAGAGATTCCAGAAGCAAAACCTCAATTTCTCAACCCACTCATCTTCGACAAAGCCTCCACCACCGATGACTGGGAGAGGAGAACCTATTCAGTAAATGGTGCTGGGAAAACTGGCTGACCACATGCGAAGATTAAAACAAGATCCCTACCTATCACCACACAAAAAAATCAACTCTAAATAGATCAAAGACTTAAACATAAAACCTCAAACTATAAGAACCTTAGAAAATGCAGGAGACACTCGGACGGAAATTGGATTTGGCAACCAATTCCTGATCAAAATTCCAAGTGCCCATGCCATAAGAGATAAGATAGACAAGTGGGACCTGATCAAACTGACAAGCTTCTGCAAAGCCAAAGCAACTATCAAGAGGATGGGAGACAGCCCACAGACTGGGAAAAAATATTTACCAACTGTCTATCTGACAAAGGTCTAACATTTACAAAGAACTCAAACGTACCCAAAATAAAAAAACAAATAGCCTCATTACAAAGTGGGCAAAAGGTATGAATAGACACTTTTCTAAAGAAGATATACAAGCAACCAACAGATACACGAAAAAATGCTCAGCCTCACTAGTCATCAAAGAAATGCAAATTAAAACCACACTGAGATACCACCTAACTCCAGTCAGGATGGCTATCATCAATAACTCAAAAACAACAGATGGTGGAGAGGATGCGGAGAAAAGGGAACACTTCTACACTGTCGGTGGGAGTCTAAACTAGTACAGCCTCTGTGGAAAACAGTGTGGCGATTTCTAAAAGATCTAAAAATCGACCTTCCATATGACCCCTACTGGGAATATACCCAGAGGAACTCAAATCACTCAGAAGGGGGAACTCAATCCCCCTACTGGGAATATACCCAGAGGAACTCAAATCACTCTATAAGAAAGATACCTGCACATGTATATGTATCGCAGCATTGTTCACAGTAGCAAGAACATGGAACCACCTGTGCTGCCCATCAAAAGAAGACTGGATTTTTAAAAATGTGGTACAGAGACATGGTGGAATATTATGCAGTCATAAAGAAGAACAAAATCATGAACTTTACAGCAACCTGGATGGACTTGGAGTCGATTATACTGAGAGATTTATCATAGAAACAAAAAACTGAATATCACATGTTCTCACTCATAAGTGGACCCTGAACAATTATTGTAATACTATAAGAAAAAGATTGGCAGTAGTGAGGAATTGCTGGGAGAGGGGCAGGGAAGTGGGATTGGCAGTAGTGGGAATCTGCCTGGGGAAGAGGGATCACACCCCATCAAAAAGGGTACCTGCTGATCATTTGTATACCTAACCCTAAATTGTACCTCACTTCTTTTTTATCTCCAGTGGTTAAAAAAGTTTATTAAAGAAAAGAAAAAAAAGGGGAGTGGCTAGCTCTATAGAGAGAAACAAGCCCCCTCACATCTCTAAAATAAAAAAATTAAAAGTTAAAAAAATTTTAAAAATTAAAAAAAATATATTATTAAAAAAAAGAATGCATATGTACTGAATGCATACAGACTTTTCCCCTTGTCATTATCCCTTAAACAATACAGTGTAACAAACTATTCACATATCATTTCCATAAGTAATCTAGAAATGACATGAGAGAGGATGTCCGTAGATTGCATGCAAATACTATGCCATTTTACACAAGGGACTTGAGCATCCATGGGTTTTGGTGTCCTTGGGGGTCCTGAAACCAATTCCTGACAGATATCAACAGACAACTGTATTATTTGCTGGGAATTTACAATTCTAAGAGACTAAGGCACCCAAAAGAAAAGTTTGTTTAAACATGTGGAAATGAAATTACAAATACAAAAAACACTTTTTTTTTTTTGAGTTGGAGTCTCACTCTGCCGCTCAGACTAGAGTGCAGTGGTCGCTCGCGGCCACTGCAGACTCGACCTACTGGGCTCCGGCGATCCTTCCGCCTCAGCCTTCCAAGTAACTGGAACTTGGAAATACAGGCGCGCGCTACCACACCTGGCTAATTTTTTTGATTTATTGTAGAGATGAGGTCTCGCCAAGTTGCCCAGGCGGGTCTCGAACCCGCGGGCTCAGGCAATCCACTCATCTCAGCCTCCCAAGGCGCGGGATTACAGGCTGAGCCACTGAGCCCGGCTAAAAAAAAACAACACTTTTTAACTTTGTAAATGTATATGTTATCTGATGTAAATGTATATGCTATCTGATGAGTTTGTGATCAAATATTAAATCCAAGTCTGCAAATTAATTCATGTCCTGTGTAGTTAACAACTTGAAAGTTATTTGAACTTAAGAAATGTCTTCACTAAGCTTATTCTTTTCTTTTTCTTTTTTTTTTTTTTTTTTGAGTTGGAGTCTCACTCTGTCGCCCAGACTGGAGTGCAGTGGCCACTCCCGGCCACCACAGCCTCGACCTGTTGGGCTCCGGCGATCCTTCCGCCTCAGCCTTCCAAGTAGCTGGAACTACAGGCGCGTGCTGCCATGCCTGGCTAATTTTTTGATTTATTGTAGAGATGAGGTCTTGCCAAGTTGCCCAGGTGGGTCTTGAATCTGCAGGCTCAGGCAATCCACTCACCTCAGCCTCCCAAAGTGCTGGGATTACAGGCTGAGCCACCGAACCCGGCTAGCTTATTCTTTTCTAATAAAAGTTTTACTTCATACTATGTTTATGTTTTTTCTGAAATTTTAATATCATATTGCTGGAATTTATAAGTATAACATTCTATTCAGAAAAGAGATAATGTTTTTTATTTTAAATTGTGAACTTCTTCCACAACTTATGGTGTAATTTACAGTTACAAATTACTAAAGTAATATATAACATTCCACTTTTATATCATTTTATAGCATATAAAAATTTTAAAACTTTTTTTTTAAGACAGGGTCTCACTCTGTTGACCAGGATTGAGTGTAGTCATGTGATCCTAGCTCCCTACAGTCTTGAACTCCTGGTGAACTCAAGTGATCCTCCCATCTCAGCCTCCAGAGCAGCTGTGACAACAGGTGCACACCACCATGCCTAGCTCATTTTTAATTTTTTTTGGAGACAGGGTAGTTGCCTAGGCTGGTCTCAAATACCTGACCTCAAGTGATCCTCTTGCCTTCACTTTCCCAAGTACTGGGATTTACAGGCCACCACGCCCAGCTGCATATAAATTATTTTTATGAAATTTTTCATTTTCAGTTTAGACTACAAAACACATCTTAAACAGAAGGAAGGAGTCTGGACATCATTTGATTAAAAAAATTTCTTTTTGAGAAAGCAGGATTTATTAAGAAGACAGAAAAGCTCCCGCAGCGAGAGGAGACCTGAACGTGGTTACTCCTGATTAAGCTTATATATTATATCAGCTTGCAAATATGAATTCACATAAAAGCAGCCAATATATGGCAATAAAATAAATTTTACATCTGTTGAAATGCATCAAGACTATAGTAAATCACTTAAAAAATAAACTTATTTTGGATAATTTTAGATTTCTAGAAAAGACACAAAGATAGTCCAATGTTCTCTTACATCCCTCATCCAGTTTCCAATAATGCTTCTGCTAATGTTAACATCGTACATTACCATAACCCATTTGTCAAACTAAGAAACCAACATGTTGACACATTACTATTAGCCAAACTCCAGACTTTATTCAGATTTCATTTGTTTTTCTCCTAACAATCTTGTTATGTTCCAGAAGGCAATCTAGGGTATATATTGCACTTAGCTAAATTACTTTCAAGATGAATAATTTCTTAAATTTCAAAGGAGTAAAAAGAAGCACTTTCTTACCTGCTCTGCGCCAAAATTTCATGTGTTTAATTCCAGCTGTAATTAGCTTATCAGGCACATAGGGGTTCATCTTTACAACAAAAATCTTCTCTTTACTTCCTCTGAAATAAAGACCAAAGTGTTCTAGCTCTGAAAATTCATCTTTCCTATAATAATCTTTTGCCTAATTCATATGCTATCTTGATTAAGTGCCTTTTACTGGACATAGGTCTCCTACCCGTGTTTCTCAAATCTGGGCTATGTAGTCATGCATTTGTATATTTGTTCTTTTCTTACCATTCTAATATGTTAAGTCTGCTCAACAGAATCTCAAAAGGTAGAGACAATCGAAAATGGCCTTCTGTGGGATCGCATGTATGCTACTGACTGTAGTACTGTGCATAGGGAATGCTAGTTGCGCATGAATGAGTTAAGGACTTTTTTTAACAGTACTTTGCTATAGCTCAGTATAGCCTTTCCAACTATAAAGTTCCTCTTAAACTATCATTAATTGGACATTATCGATATACTCTGTAAAAGGCATTTATCTATAGTGTTTTAATGTCACTTTAAGGAATGGGAAGTTAAAAAAAGTCTCTGACATTATTGACTATTTCCTCCTTCAAAGACTAGTTAATATTTTATTATTATAAAAATAATACATGTTCACTGTGGAAACTTAAAAAATAAGAAAAATACAAGAAAATAAAAATATAACTTCTTTGCGATTAATATATGTATCTTTGTTTACTTAAATACATGAGCATTTTATCATGTTCTCCAATGGCTATATAATAGCTTATCACATGATAGAATTCACTCTACTGTACATGACGATTTCAGATAACAGCTATTTCCAATGCTATACTCTGGTTACATCAAAAAGTGAGTTCACAAGGAATAAATCTACAAAGGAAATCTAAAATAATTTGTCTTTTACTTATTCAATGGTAATATAAAGATGGCAGCAAAAAAATGCTACATATTTGCTTTATTTCAAGTTTGTTTTAATTTAAAAAATGCTTAAGTCCAAAGTAATCCCATTGTTTTGCCAGTGTAATCTTGAGTTTTCTCCTTACCTTGCTACTGAAAGTTTCTCTCCTTTCTTCCAGTCCCACAGCACAACAGTGTGACTGTCATCTATTCCAACTGAAGTCAAACGCTTGCCATCCGCTGTGAAAATCAATCAGAGAGATGTACCGACCATTAACATTCAGAAGGTAAAAACCATGCTACATTTAAGTTTTGGTAAAATAATGTAGATGCTAGGCATGCACACAGCTATATAAAAAGAATGAGAATTTATAAGGGGGATAAAAGTTTCTCCAATCCTCTGAGATAAGCTGGCTGTTATCTCACCTGACCTCATTTACCTTACCTATCCATCAGGTTAGGATGGGTGAGGGAGATAAGAAAAATAGAAAGAAGGGATTAAACAATGAGAAGGCAAGGAAAAATTAAGAAGGGAGGGGATGTGAGAAAAGACTGACTTTAATAAAATCTACCATAAGAACTCTATTGTAACATAAGAACTCAGAGTGATTATGAAAAGTTAGTCAAATGAAAAACATATAAATTACAACATACTGCTACTATATGACTGCTTTTAGTGTAGGTCGGCATTACCAAGCAACATGTGATGAACATTAGATAAATCGCCAAGACAGAAGACTGGTGAGACATGTTGATGAGTATGCATGTTTATGGGCTGTGAGGCTCAGAGCATAGCCAAGTATTTTCCACTCTGCCACACGCTGCAAGCCTCAGTTAACTCTTCATGGCTCAAGTGGTATTTATCTTGGTGACCCACTTAGTTTGCAGTTCATTTCTGGCTTCTTGACTGTTATAAATCCCTGAATGTATATTCATATTTTCCCTCTAAACTCTACCATGGATAACTTATCACTTCAGTCACAGCAGCAAAAGTACTAATTTACTGTTTCTTAATATAGAATTACCCATTAATGGTATTTCTTCTCTCATCCCAATCCATACCCTAGCTTTCCTCTGTAGTCATTAAACTTAAATATACAGCAAAGTGCTAACATGACCTGAAATTATTTTTATAAGACATCTTAATATCATCACTTTATAGAAATGTCTAAAACAAGTTTTTCAGTTCTCAACTCTTTCTTAGCCTATTACCCTAAACATTTTCAAAGTTTACTCTCTGGCTATAAAACATTAAGTGAGATGATCAGTGTTTGCCCAAGATGATTTCAGCTATTATGTAGACAAACATATTTTACTTTAGTTGAAACATGTAAATTTTAATAGGTATTAAAATTCTGCTCATTGAATTTATATAAACTAGCCAGCAAACGCATACTTTCATAGTTGTGTTTGATTAGGACAACAGTATACACATTTGACAAAAATTGTAAATGTCATAGCTAAATGACAAGCTTAGGTAACACTGACTTAGATTAAAATGCTATGTATTGCCTCTGCATTTAAATTATCCTTATTGAGATAGAAACCAGGCTTACCTGAGAAATCAACAGCACAAACACCATATTGGTGGTAGCCCTTTAATATGGACAATGGTTTGATGGTCTCTGTATCCCATATGTGAATTGAGGGATCCCTACCTACCTAAAATAGAAAGAATTATAAAAGTCATGATATACAATTTTTATTTTCATATTGATTAAAATAAAGGAAATAAAACGAGATTTTCCAGCCTTTGATTTATTTGCTAATTTATCATATAAAAAATATAAAGCAGACCATATATGTGACTGATTTACAGTACTATGTTCTCCCAGTTCTCTGGTTTCCTTGACTCTTACTACTATACTATGTTTTCTTCACAATTTAATCATCTGCTACTTAAACACAAACTTCCCCCAAGATTCAGGTTTTAATTCTCCAGTCTTCTCATTCAGCATTTTTGCCCCTAGGCATCTCACTTGCCCATTTTCTTTTTTTTTTTTTTGAGTTGGAGTCTCACTTCTTCACCCAGGCTGGGGTACAATGGCACACACACTCACGGCCACCCCAGTGTCGACCTGCTGGGTTCTGGCGATCTTTCCGCCTCAGTCTTCCAAGTAGCCGGAATTATAGATGCATGCCGTCATGCCCAGCTAATTTTTTATTTATTGTAGAGACGAGGTCTCACCAAGTTGCCCAGGCTGGTCTCAAACTCACGGGTTCAGGCAATCCACTCACCTCGGCCTCCCAGAGTGCTGGGATTATAGGCTGAACCAACGAGCCTGGCCTCACTTTCCCATTTTCAATGGTTAAGCCAACAAGTGGCTCCCAAGTCCTAGTCTCTAACTGTTGCTTCTTCTCTGAATTCAAGACTTACATTTTCAATTGGCCACTGGACATCTCATCTGTAGATGATAATGACGATGACAATGGTGTTGATGATAACATTCACTGATAACTGATTGATGTGCCATAAACTATCATAAGCACCTTACAAAGTTGTTTAACAATCACAAGTCTATGAAATAGGCACTGGCAGCCTTATTTAAAAGAATGAAACAACTCAAAAAGCAATGTCATGAATAAGGCGTGATTGTGAACTTCAAATAAATAAATAAATAAATGATGAAACAATGGAAACATAGGGAGATCAGGCAATCTGCCTAAAGCTCATATTTGGAAGAACTTGGATTTGAACATCATATTCAGTGTTAGCTGAGGTACAGACAGAGGAGTATTAAAGCACACTTAGGGCACCTCACTCAGGGGTAAAGGGAGACTTAGCCTATGTATTAAAAGGAGGAGTAGAAGGAGAAGGGTTAAATAGATATGAAGGGGAAGTTTTCCAAGAGGAGGGAATTCAGTGAAAGATGTGAAACAGAATTATACACACTGGACACATTCTAAATAGCTCCTAAGGAAAAAGTATGGTTTACAAGGAGGCAAATGGTAAGAGATAAAAAGAGGTGGCTAGAGAGTTGGACTAGATAAAATGCCTTGAACTGCATGCCAGTGAGTTGAGACAGCCTATGAACTACTTATAAACACAGAAGAAAGTCTTTTAGAAAGATTATTTGTAGATCAAAAAAATGGGTAAGGGAAAAAATCTTAAGGTGAGAGACCAGTTGACTGGCTATAGCAATGGTTCAGAAACAAGGAAACACTGGTTGTCAGCAAAGATATGGAAAAATTTTTTAAAAAAGCCAAGAATACTCAAGGTAACGAATCAAGATATATTCAGGTCAAAGTATAGGTGCAACTCCAGGACTGACTGGCCACAGGGGTGAAGAACAAGAAGACTGACTCCAGGCTTAGGCTACCACATTAATATGGTACCATGTTCTAAAAGGAAACATACAAGGCTGAGGAGGCTTGGAAGGGAAGAGTAATTCCATTTATCTCCATGTCATACATGTTGAATCGGAACTGCCCAAAGACACCTAAATGAGTGTATTTTTGGTAAATTTAACACACACACATACACACACACTTCTTGTAGTGGATTGTGAGCTCTTGATAGTGGCAGTCTGAGTTATCTTTGTGTTTCTCCACAAGACTTTATGTTCTTGAATACGAAGCTCTCAACAATTATTTGCTGAATTGAACAAAATTTCCAAATTATGATAAGTGAGTCAAGATACTCAAGGTGAAATGCAGGAATAAGTTGTCAGGCAAGCTTCTTCCGGGTCTTTCATCCCCACTTGAGAGCACAGTTCCTGACAAGGGACCAGTCTTTGTACTCTATTCTCCAAAACCAAAATGAGACAAAACACTCTTTAGGTTTGTCATCTCAGTTTCAAAACACTTGGATAAAATACTTAAAAGAATTTTTCTTTTCAATAAAGATTTTTTTTTCATTTTGAACAATTTTAACCCACTTAGTTTATGTTAGACATCTGAGACTTTCCAGAGATGGGCCTGGCTAGCTGTACCATAACACAGGAAAGGAGTAGCACACACCAGGAGGAGTAGAAAGCCGTAGTGAGCCTCCACCCTAGAGAAAGACTTAGTGTAGTGCATGAAACAGAAATGCTGTGTGTAAGCCAAGCCAGGGCCCAGGAGCTGTGAATGGATGGGTGTCCAGAGATGTCCTGTTACATGCTGGCTTTCTATTGAGTCTGACCTGAGTTGCCTAAAACCCCAGGCTCGTGATAGTGAATGGCCACTTTTTACAGTCTTCAATCCAGCAATACCAGAATAATGGTGAGCTTCCTTGCCCGAGCAAATGGGCACATGCTCTGCTTCAAGAGGAAATGCTAAACTGAAGGTGAATGGGACCCCGGAGACCCGCCCACTCTCCTGACCAGCTCTTCTGCTAACAGCCATCATACACTCAAGATTTGAATGCTGTGGGTTACTCACGACTCTAAAACTCAGCTGTGCTTCTCTTTTTCCTTGTTACTACACAAGACATAACAGACTTAGACGCTTTTCCCAACTTCCCCTCTGCCAGGTCAGTCACGCAACTCAAATGTCATCATCTCTATGAGGGTTTTCCTAATTCTACTGGGCACAATTAATCAATTCTTTATTATACTGCTCCAGACTTTGCACACATCTCTATATTACAAAACAAGGTGGTTTTGTCTCTCTGGGGACATCTGGTACTGTCTGGAAACATTTTTGGTTATCACAACTCAGGGGGCACATGTTACTGGCACCTAGTGGGTAAAGGCCAGGGACCCTGCTCAACATCGTACAATGCACAGGGCAGCTTCCCTCAACAAAGAATGATCTGGCCCAAAGCATCAACAGTGCTAAGGTTGAGAAGCTCTGATGACACGTATAATAATGTGTCATAATTTTTCTTGCACATATGTCTCCTCCCTCAGAATATCAGTTTTCACCATGGCAAGAAGATATCTTATTTCTCTTTTCTTTACGTTCCTATTATTTTTACTGGTATACAGAATGTGCTTGATGAATGCTTTTTAGCTAACAGAAGGAAGATGACAAAGGAATGACAACAGGAGAGGGAAGGAAAAAGAAGGAGAAAGGAGGGGAGAGCTTCCTTTCCCTTTAGGAGAGCTGTCTAGAAGGATGCCAGTTGCCTCCCCCATGTACCCTAGAATGTAATTTACACAGTATTTAAAGCCAGACGGATCAATGGCTTTTCTACTTGTTAGCTGATGGTTCTTGAGCAAATTATTTAACTTCTCTAATCCTAAACTTCCTCATTTGTAGACTGGGGGAAATGATTTCACTCTTACAGGGCTAAGGAGAAGAGAAAGCATACAGACATTAATAAACTAGTGAAGTGCTTCCAGACAGTAAGAACCTGGTCCACATTACTTCTTCCTCCTGTCTCGCAGAATACCCTACAGAGAGGTGTCACTTATGGCTCTTCTCAAGGCTTTCTTTTTATTTATTTATTTTAAAGATGTAGGGTATAATTCAGGATCAGGTAGATAAGGTAGACAAAAATTTTATATAGGTAAAGTTTGGGCCCCCCCCTTTGGACTCCACTTCTCCTGGTTTGAGATCAAGTACGCTTATTGATGTTATTTGCACGCCCCCTGCCCCCCGGGCAGTGTTCCGGTACTGCCAAACCCTTTCTTATAGTATTATAGTAAATGTTCAGGATCTGCTTAAGAGTGAGAACATGTGGAACTCAGCTTTTGGTTTCTGTGATAGATCACTGAGTATGATAGACTCTACATCCATCCAAGCTGCTGCAAAGTCCATAATTTTTTGGTGAACATGAACAGATTGCTATCATGGTTGCAAAACTTAAAAATAGGCATTCTGTCACAGAACACCAGTTAAGTAATGTATTATATTATTTTAGGCAGTTAAACCTAAAGAAAGACTTCTAGTCTTTATGTTTTCTCTAATTTTTACTTACAAGTTAAAAAAATTAATATTGTGTCAGAAAAAAAACGAGCTCTTAGTTCCAAATTCAAACAATAATAGTTAAAACAATAAAACCAGGGTATATTTTATTTTTATGAAGATAAAATCAATTCTAAACCTTCATTTCCTAGAACACAATATATATTAGACTAATTTATCTTTAAACTCAAACAATGGTCTGACCTATCTGGTTAGTCACTTAGTCTTTCAAAGGAACCTACCTGGCCTGTTGCCACGTAGTCTTTCAAAGGATGAATAGCCAGGCAGAGAATGTCATCATCATGACCCAGGTAAAAACGCTGTGTGTTCTGTTGTCGATTATAAATGACACCCACTGCTGCCACATGGTACACAATTTCACCAATTTGAGTATAAAATAGGTTACTTCGACAGTCATAACCTCTGTAACTAACACAGAAAACAAATAATATATAATTAATTTTGGTCTTGTATATGATTAATACAGAATACACAGAAGAGAGGTAGGTACTTTTTGCTTCCCGGAAATTCAATTTCCAGTTTTACAGGATATTGAACAATTGTTTAAAATACCACTATCTCAGCTCCCATAAACTTTTATGAACTGTTCTGTTTATAAATAGCTAAATGTAAGCTATAATATTGAGTGAAAAAATAAGGTACATTAATATATGGAGAGTACACTACTGTTTCTACAAGTATAATATTCAATTTGTATACTATAAAACAAAAATAGCTGATTTTTATAAGCAAAAGATAAATAATATATATTTGCACTTGTTTGTATATGCATAAGTATTTCTGAAACTAAGTAATGAACTTGCCTGCAGAAAGCATAATATATATAACTACATATGAAAGCATAATATATATGACTATAACATGTATTTCAAAAGTAAGTTTAAACAACAGTTTTAAAATATTTTACTTATCCAGAAAAATTAGCCAAAACCTAAAGTGTTCAATATAATTACATTTATAACAACAAACCCCACTCATAAAATACAACTGCATAGAAATATTGCCTGTTTTAAGGCTGGAGAAAAAAATACTTTATCTAAATAAATCTCTTTTCAAATTCTTGAAAAGTATCAGTCAGGTAAGAAAATGAGTGCTGGCTGAAGGGCAGGAAAGAGCAATACTGCAAGTCTCCACTAGCACTGCCTTATTTACTCCTCATCAGAACCTTGTGAGATAGACATTATTATCTCCATTTTACCCAGAAAAAGAGGTACTGAAAAGTTAAGTGATTTGTTCAAAGTCACACAGCTGGTAAGCGTGAACCAAAATTCAAATACATAAATGAAAAAAATAGTCGTTTGATACCCATGAACAAAGTGTAATCGAATACTGTTTCCTGGAGCACGCTCTCTTCTTTTGGAAGTAGCACTTTTTTGCTTCTCTTTGCATTGTTCTTTAAGCTGAGGTAGATCTTCTTTGTAAACCTTTTAAAAATATATACGAAGAAATATTCTAAGAATACATATTAATATAGGTGTTTATACACTTTTAATATAACTTTCAGACATTGTGGTTACTGTTAATCAGCTGTAACAACTGTCTTAAACGAGAAGGTACTTTATAAAATTTACTTCTTTGGAAAGAACAAACTAATTCACATTTTCTACATATCATACTGACAAATACATAGTGTTACAGAAAATCTTTATACTTAATAAGAGAACATTTGTAAGGAAATAAATGTGACTGTACTGTGACAAAAGTCTATAAGCAAATAGAATGCAAGCATAATGAATGTATCAAGCATTTCATATAAAAGAACATTTTACACAAGTAAACTTTAACTTTACACTTAGAGGGAGAACCGAAATATGCATACATTGCTTGGGAAATTAAAGCCACAAAAGATAACAGCAGATGACTGGCAGGGATCAAGATAAAGAAGAAATTGGACTTCTCAGGGAAAAATTAGAGGATAATAGAAAATTACCTGCCGACGGTAGGTGAGCTGTGTCTCTTGTTCAATTTCAGAATCCAATTCTGGAACATCAGACAGATCTGAATCTGATTCATCACTATTAGAGTCAGCCAGACTTTCTGCAATTTAAAAAATGAAATGTTACTTGTTTAAAGAAGACTCATTTTCAAAAAGCACTGTAAAATTAGTGATTAAGAACTATGTCAGCTGACTTGGAGACAAGCCACGAAACAATCAAATGACATTACCTATTCAAGTGACACAGATGTCAGAAAACTGTACTACAGATTATCTTCCACTCACTGCAAACTCAATACTCCTTTAAATCCCTCCACTGGTCTCCCAATGACAAATTTAAATGTCTGTGCAAATATAAGTGAATATAACCTATCATTAACATGAAAAATAGCTACAAAACACTATGCACAACAGATGAATTGATATTTATTTTTCTTTGTCAAAAAGATGCATGTATGAAACCTAGATATACATCTTCCAAAGGATGCATTAAATGTTTATTTTGCTAACAAACATTTGCTCTTCACTCATCATTTGATGGATTAAAATGCAATTGCAAGTACTTTGTATTCTGCACGCTATGAAATCTGACATATATACCTAATATTTTAACTTGAAATTTCTACTAATAACAGGTATACTACTAACTTAGGAGGTTAAATTACACTTCAGTATAAAATTGTTATTTTAGGGTTACTAAAGAGTTGTTCGACAGGGGACTTGCTTAGGCAGTGTGTACTACTCACCTTGGGGTGCAATATGAAGAGCATCTTTTAATTTTCTTTCAGGAATAAATTTCCACTGAAACACAGAGTGATCTGCTCCACCAATAGAAATAACCCACTGATAATCATGTGACCATCTGACATTAGTTACGTGAGCTGAATGACCAATATATTTTCTAAATTTGGCCCCTATAATAAAAACATATCTTTAAATTGATGAACAAACACCAACATACAAAAATACTATTTCAAATAACAATTTCTATTCATGAACTATTGTGTTGTCCTTCCATTATTTTAATTATGATCAAACATGAAAGAATCTATATCAAGGAATACAAATATTTTCTCCATTGATTCACAATTGGTAGGAACCATAAAGGCTGGGAAGTATTTTCTTAATACTTTATAAGAAAAGCCTGCAGATCAACTGATTTCACATTAAGAAGACACTTGAATGTTCTGGTCTAAGGCTTCTGGGGAAATTCAAAGGACTAGTCTACTTCACCCTCATCCTCACTATTCTCAACCCAAGCAGCCAAAGGATCCTTTTAGAACTTAAGTAATCAACAAAATAATAGCAAATGGAATTCAGCAATATATAAAGAGGATTTTATAAGACAATCAAATGGGATTTGATTGGAATGCAAGGTTGGTGCAACATTACAAAGTCAATCGATATTGTATACTATGTTCATCTAAATTAAATATGACCAGTGGTCCCTACGATGTTCTTTATAACTATGTTTTAATCCAGAACTCTGTAGAATATCCTTCAGTTTGGGTTTTTTTATGTGTCTTCTCACAATTAGATTCTGGCAATGTGAAGGCATAGGCAATGTTGTGTCCTTTTGGATGTATCATCGCAGGAGTCACAATCAGTTCTATCATTAGAGATAAATTGGGTCATTTGGCTAAGGTGGTATACAACCAATTTCTCCAATTGTAAAGGAATTGTTTAACTTTGCCCCTAATTAAAAAAAAAAAATCTGTATGACAGGAGCTACTTTTAACATTTAAAAAATTTTTTTTATTATTTTTTTTCAGTCAGGGTCTTACTGTTACCCAGGCTGGAGTGCAGTGGCATGATCATGGCTACTGTAGCCTTGACCTGCTGGACTCAGGTGATCCTTCCACTACAGTCTCCAGAGTTTCTGGGACAACAGGTATGTTATATCATGCCTGGCTAATTTTTTTATTTTTTGTAGAGACCAGATCTTGCTACTTTGCTAAGGCTGGTCTTGAACTCCTGCACTCAACAAATCCTTCTACCTCAGCCTTCCAAAGTGCTAGGATTATAGGCATGAGCCACCATGCCCCACCATTTCTAAGTTTAGAATAAATTCTCTATATCCTGCTCCTAGTACGTGACAATATATACATATACCTGTTAAAGTACACTGGACACAATAATGCTTGGTTTCATTTTGATATTGTTCTAAAAGTTTTATATTAAGCTATAGAAGACCTGTATATCAGGATGTCAAAGCCCCATCAATGAAAATCCCTCTAGAAAAACTTTCATTTTGGTCATGAATTTAGGGATAGCCATCATATCCAAAGCATAAAACAGTGACCAAAACTCATCTAAAATTACAATTTACTGCTGCTTACTAGTAAGCTGTTATTTTAGGAATCAATTTTTTATTTAGCTTAATAGAATTCACTAATTTAACTTCCCATAGTTCAGCCCAGCAAAGTCCTATGAGGCAACATTTAGTCCCATCCATCCTTTACAAAAATGTGCTATATTCCCCTGTCAAGAGGGCTATGGCTACTACCTCCTTTGATGGGGCCCTTAAGTACTTTTAGACACCAGAGAGTCTGAAAAGGTAGTCAGAAATTCTAACAAACATAATTCCAAGTTCTGAGATGTACTAATTTTGTTATATTGGTGCAAATAAAAAAGAATTATCTCGCCGGGCATGGTGGCTTATGCCTGTAATTCCAGCAATTTGGGAGGCGGAGGCGAGAGGTCTGCCTGAGCTCACGGGTCTGAGACCAGCCTGAGCAACATGGTGAGACCTCGTCTCTAAAAAAGAAAAAGACAAAAAAAAGAGTTATCTGAGCATCTACTCTAACTGACTACACTGGGTCACAGCCTCGAGAGGTATAAATAATACTAATCCTGAAAAAAAAAGTCCTTTCCAGACTTTTCAAAGACCAGTTCCCTTGGAAAAACCAAGACAGCTAAAAAAAAAAGCTATAAAACAAGTCTAAGGAAAATCAGTTATTTCTAATCAAAGGGACTGTACTGATAACTATTTAATAACCAGCACTTCTTATCTAGTCCTGGTAAATGGATACCTTAAAAGTAAACCTAGAGATCATATCTTTCATGAAGCGACCCTGACTCACCAAGACCAAGGTAGGTAACCTCCTACATGCTTCCAGAATTCCCTGTGATTAGCTCTGCTGCTTACACCTATAGCACTGAAATGTGTCTATTTACTTGTTAATTCCTCTAATAAACTAAACACTCCTTGAAGACAGATATGGTATCTTGTTTATATACTCCTAGTACCTGGCACATATCAAACACTCATTAGACATGTAAAGAAAGAGAGAAAGGAAGCGTCAAAGAGGGAAGATTCCATTTCCCCTTACTCTTCTTGTACACTACTTGGCTGGCATGCTAGATCATAGAGGAGGAAGAAGAGCAGTGAAGGGAAACTGAAATGGCATGGATCCTTATGATTCACAGAAAGGGGCAAAGTGTGATGCAGCCTCAGGAAGATCAGATTTGAACTAAAAAAACTCGCACCTGAGCATAAGCTCACCTACTTTATATTACAGGCATTTGAACAAGTCACCTGTGAGCCTCTTTTGGACCCCATTTCCTCATTTTAAAATATAAATTGCATCATATGCTCACAAAATCCCTTTAGATTGTGAAAATTCTGACTCTATCATACGAAATGATGAAAGAATAGTTAAGGCCAAAACAGTATATCATCAGTTAGGACCAATATCTCAGAGAAAGCACTTATCAGGCAAGCTATAACTGTCATAGAATCTTTCCTAATTTAAAAAAGAATGAATATTCTTGGTGGGGATAAAAAAAATACTGAAATATTTCTTTTCCAATGTATATTTTCACACAAAGCTAACATAAGCTAAATATTTTTAATAAATTGTAGCAACATGGCAAAATACTTTTCTCCATTTAACTATGGTCTTAAAACTTCTAGAGATAGGAATGTATAAATATATGATAATATCTTTCTGGTCCTAGTAAAAGGAAGAATTTCTTAATATAAAAAACAGCAATATCCATTAAAAAAAGAGAAAGGGATTTGGCTACACAGAAATTAAGAAATGGTCAACGAAAGACCTCATTAAGAAAATAAAAAGACAAGATACAAACTGGGAAAAGACATTTATAAACCATAAAAATTACAAAGAATTTTCATCTATTAGAGTGCACAAAATAACTCTTCAGATCAATAAAAGAAATAACTCAATAGAAAAATAGATGTATGAACCCATGTTGAGTTCAGAAGAGGAAATGCAGAAGATGAAAAAATATTTGAAGATAGTCAATCTCATTAATAGAGAAATGTAAATTAAGATACAATGTGACTAACTAGACTTGTAAAACTTAGTGTAGCAATGCCAAGTGCTGCAGAGTAAGTGAGTCAACAGGCTTTGAAAGATGGCATAACCACTTTGGAAAACAATTTGGCATTTTCTTTTTTTTTCTCCACCCCCTCCCATCTCCAGCATTTTCTTATAAAGTTGACTATTCACATTCTGTATGACCTAGCAAATTTACTCCTAGCTGTATACCTTTGAGGAACTTGCATATAATATCAGAAGACTGGAAGTGACCCAAATGTACAATGACAACAGAATAAATGCATAAACTGCAGCATATATTTATAACGCAATATTTTTCAGCAGTGAAAAACAAATACACTAACACTACATCCAACAATATGAATGAATCTTAGAAAAACAGCACTGTGTAAGCCCCTGTTATAAATTTGTTTTCTTCTTTGTTATTTGTTTTGTTTTTCCAATGAATTTCCTTCTGGAATCTAAAGAAATGTTTTCCAAAATATAAATTTTCATTTGTCAACAAGAAGTATAGACAACTCTTAGCCACTGTTAGCAGTGATGGTGGAAGTAGATTAAAGCAACCTGCCCTCACCTTTCCATTTTCTCCACTCCCACCTACCCACCTGCCCACCCTCACCACAGCCCCTGGGCTGCTGCCAGGGAAGAGTCCTGAATTATCTGAGAAAGACCATGGTCAAGTGCAGGAGAACATAGCTAAAAAGGATAATAAATGAAAAAGGGTGGGGTGTGGAATGCTTTGGCCTGGGATTAAGTTTGAGTAAATGTGGGGTATATGTGGAGTATATGATCATTTTCTCTGAGTAACCTCATACACTTTGTGTTTCAAGTGCAATGATTCTACAACATAAACTACTTCTATTATTTGGTAAAAGTTGCACTTCTTACAGGCCATCGAGTTATTATTACCTAAGTGTATATCTAAAATACATTAATACATCAGCTATGTTTTTCTATCCTTAAGTTGGATCAGCAGTACAAACTTAATAATTAATCTAATAGAAGGAGAATTTTTTAGTAATACTACTAACTTCGAAGTATGTAAATATGTGAATTTAACAAATATAGAATCTTAATAATATAGAACTTAAATCTTATAGTACTTATACAGAAGTACTTAAACTACTTCTACTAATCTTTTAAATATGCAGTAGTCATAGCCTATCTTCTTTCCCATTTACCTAGCCATAGTCTCAAGCTGACTCACAAGTACCTAGAAATAAAAATTATTCTTACCATAAAATAAAATACTAACAAAAGTCTAACAAAAGGAAAACAAGTCACTTGAGCCCAGGAATTCGAGGTTATTAATCCTGCCACTGCACTCCAGCCTGTGCAACGGATGAAACCCTGTCTCTAAAAAGAGAGAGAGAGAGAGAGAGAGAGAGAGAGAGAGGAGAGAGAGAGAGAGAGAGAGAGAGAGAGAGAGACAGAGCCAGAGCCAGAGAAAGAGAGAAAAGGAAACAAAAAAGAAAAACAATGTATACTTATTTTCTTGAAGGTGTGACTGAAGTCTTAGACAAGCCTAATTTACTTAGACTTTTTGTAAAATATTCAAAAGCAATTCAGAGGACAACTACACATCGTACAAATGAAATAAATTACTATGCAATAATACTGCCTTTTCTATTGCAAGAGATAAAAATTATAAATAAAACCCATTCATTTAACTAAGAAAACTCAGAAAATTAAAGTATTCTTGTTTTTGCATACAGGTCAGTATGTCAAACAATAAGTAGGAGCAATAGAATGTTGAAGATTAAGACCATCATGATTCTTATCCATCTCACACCATCTAACCAAGTGTCATCTTAAAATTTGCTGTGCCTGGTGACACTCATGTCCTGGCCGTGTTAACATATTTAGCGAAACACTTTCACATGCATTTAGGAAACTGACAACTCACAGGCAGAAACCAACAACACGGCAAAGCTGGCAAGATCTTGAACTTACCGCTTTACTGCAAAGGCAAAACAGAAATACCAACCCGGGCTTCTGTAAAACTTAGTGGATTACATATTTAGATCAAACTACCTTAGCTGTTTTCAAAACTACCTTTACTAAGTTGTATTTCAATGTATGTCCAATAGCTTTCATCAACAAGTCAAGTGACAATCATGACTACATGTGTCACAGGTGTTGATGTTCTAGAAACACACATTCACTGTACCTAATATAAAGTACTACCTATAGAAGAGTTCTTTGAAAAAAACTCAAAAGAGGGGTTGGGTATGATGGCTCATGCCTGCAATCTCATACTTTGGGAGGCCAAGGTAGGACAATCACTTGAGCCCAGGTATTCGAGACCATCCTGGGCAACATAGAGAGAACCTGTCTCTACAAAAAAATCAAAAAATTAGCTGGATGTGGTGGTGCAGGCCTGTAGTCCCAGCAAACAAGGAGGCTGAAGTGGAAGGACTGCCTGAGCCCAGGTCAAGGCTGCAGTGAATGGAGATCATACCATGTACTCTAGACTAGGTGATAAAGTGAGATTCTGACTCAATTAAAATATATATATATATATCTCAAAAGGAACTTTGATTACCCTGAGGGTATGTTTTTATTTTTTGTGTGTGTAGCTTTATTTTTATTTTATTTATTTTATTATAGAAATGTGGGGTACAAGTGAGGATTAACTACATAGGTAGGCTGTATGCAGATGAAGTTTGGACCTCCAACTGGCCCTGCTTTTATTTTTTAAAATCTACAATGAAAACTATTTTGTGACCTTTATTTCATTTTTTTTCCAGGAAGCTAAGAATCAAATTTGATGTTTGACTACTGTCATTTTCTTTATCTGGTTTGAATATAGTATTTCTATTTATATTTCCCCTCATACTGATTTTCTATTTATATAACTACTTTAGTTCTTATGAACTTGTTATGAACTGACTGAAATACTCTATGGAGCAAGGTATGGAATAAATAAATGACTACTAATACAGCATTTCACTTAATTATCCCCAGATCTATGAACAGAATGATATCATTTTAGAAGAGATGCAAGAAAAAGAGGCAATACATAATACATGTAGAAAATAACCAATTATAAGATCCCTTTCTTATACCTCACTGTTATTTAAAATAAACAAATGTTAAAACAATATATGCTAAGGATTTATGCAAAGATACACTTATACATGAAACCAACCAACAGGCCAGGCGTGATGGCTCAAGCCCGTAACCCCAGCACTTTGGGAGGCCAAGGCAAAAGGACTGCCTGAGTCCAGGGGTTCGAGACCAGCCTGGGCAACTTGGTAAGACCTCATTTCTACAGTAAATAAAAAAATTAGCCAGGCTCGGTGGCACACGTCTGAGGAAGGCTGAGGCAGAAGGATCGCCTCAGCCCAGCAGGTCAAGGCTGCGGTGACTGTGAGCATGCCACTGTACTCCAGCCTGGGTGACAGAGTGAGACTCCAACTCAAAAAAAAAAAGAAAAAAGAAAATCAATCAACAAACTAATACATTCCAAACTGTGACCTCTATAATTGACTACTTCCTCAGAATTCTTGAGAAAAAGACATAAGAAAAGTATCTCCTAAGAGATATATGTTCAACAAGTTAAATAATTAAAATAAATCATAAGAAAAATATAACCTACAGTCTGACTATAAGAAACAATTCAGGAAGTGGGGCGAAAAACATTTCTTTAGGTGTAATCCATTCATAATAACATATGAATTCAAAAATATTTTTCTGTTTTTTTTTTGAGTTGGAGTCTCACTCTGTCGCCCAGACTGGAGTGCAGTGGCTGTTCCCAGCCACCGCAGCCTCGACCTGCTGGGCTCCGGCGATCCTTCCACCTCAGCCTTCCAAGTAACTGGAACTACAGGCGTGCACTACCACGCCCGGCTAATTTTTTGATTTACTGTAGAGATGCAGTCTCGTCAAGTTGCCCAGGCAGGTCTCGAACCCGCGGGCTCAGGCAATCCACTCACCTCAGCCTCCCAAGGCGCGGGATTACAGGCTGAGCCACCGAGCCCGGCTCAAAAATATTTTTCTAACAAAAATTTCATGACCAAAATAAGTGTAACATATGACAATTTTTGAAGTAGCAAAATATATCTCTTTACCAATCAGTACATATTTTTTAAAAATATGAAATTTTCTTATTTATCTCAACTCATATTCTAGAAGAACAAAAAAGTCTTTTATAAGAAAGAGGTTACTTAATATTTGAAAGAAAAAATACCTTTTCTTAAACATGGATATCGAAATAATTTTAAAATTCCATAGTCATCAGCTGTAACTAAAACTTGGCCAATATAATTTCCATCTACTGAATTTATATCATTGATATCTGAATACTTGGGCCAAATTCCATTGACTTCAAGGCCTGAAACACATGTCCATGAAGCCCAATGAACACCTTTGATTTCTTCTGTACTTGTCACTTCTTTTCCTCCTAAAAATAAATCAGAGTCTTAATTTGAGAAGTTATTCACTTTATTTTCACTTAAGACTTAACTGTACTGATAACATGGTAAATTCTAAAAGTGTAAATATCTTCTGATTCCAGTTAGAGGAAACTACATAAATAGGTAAGTTTGGGTAAAAAGAGAAAACCAAATGCAAGGATTTTTTAAAAAGCCATTACCAAAATCATATTGATTCAGAGACACACAAAGATTTGAATGATTGGCTAAGCAGTTTCACTCATGTGGAAAATAAAACTGAATTCTATTAAAATCATGATACAGAATAGTCATGACAGGGTAAGTTATAAAAGGCAAAAGCTGTGAGAAAGTGGGAATCACATATTAAAAAAGAAACCTAAGATACACAGTTGACAAAAAAAAGAGAGAGAGAACTGAAAAAGACCAAAAAGAAAGGATGAGTGGGGAGTCATATGTTTATATGAGGTAAGAGGACTTCAGGGTTAAGTCAGTCTTCATGGCATATTGGTTAGTGACTTTTGGGGAAATTCCTTAACTTAATTATGCAGTTTATCCTATTTAATACATTCTTGGAAGACAATGACTAATTCACTAAGCATCATTAACAAATAACATACTAAGAGGTAATACCTTGATGATTCTGCTTTTGTTCCTCTTTTTAAAAATCTTTGAGTGAATTCTGTTTTTCAAATTCAGCTTATTCATTATATTATTAATATTTGAAAAGTTAATTTGAGGTAGCCACAAAAATTCCTACACACATTCATAGGAATTATATTTACTTCATTAGGTCCATCCACAAAAATGGCATTTTGACCTCTAATATACAGTGGGACTTTGCCATATGCTGCTCTCAGTATAAAGTTCAGTAAAAAGTAAATCTGTCTTAGATCCTTCAGGCAAAGGAGTTTTAATTAAGAACCAAAGGATTTAGAATGGTTGGTTGCCAGGGACTGGGAGAGGGTCATGGAAAGATATTGATCAAAGGGTACAAAGTCTCAGTCACACAGAATGAATAAATCCTAGAGATCTAATGTATGTACAGCATGTTGACTACAGTTAGCAGTGCTGTATTACTATATAATAAACTGGAAATTTGTTACAAGAGTAGATGCTAAATGTTCTCACCATACATACACACAAAAAAAATGGTAATTATGTGAGTTGATAGATACATTAGTTAGCTTGACTGAGGAAATCATTTCCCAATGTATGTGTATCAAAATATCACATTGTACATTATAAATATATACAATTTCTTGTGTTGACTATACCTCAATTAAAAAAACCAAAATGATCTCAATTTAATAAGGTAGCCTTGTTGAAAAGACCACGATGCCTGAAATATTAGCTCAGATCTTTTTTGATTTCCAATAATCAAATGTAACTTACACTATCTTCAAGTGAAACTCTAAAATATTGCATAGACACTACAATCTATAAACAGTATATAATTTACTAGAAATTTTTACCTGGCATCCTATAAAAAAGTCTTTTCCCATTTCCATCATTTGTCTGTAAATATCTACTGTCAGAGGACCAGTCCAGATGAGTGATGAAACTAAGTGATCCAACACATTCGCCAACTTTCTTATATCGCTGGGCAACTCCGTAAATGTCAATTGAGCTGTCATTGCATCCAACAGCAAGGTAAGTTCCATCTGGTGAATACTTTAACTCATGAATTGCCTCCTTCCTATCCTTAATATGTACAACTTCTGTCATATCTCTGTTAAAATCAAAACATAAGACTATATAAGCAAAAGTCACAACAGAATTCAGTTTTCAAATGTGCATAAAATGACTGTGAGGCTGTATCAAATGTTTATAAACTATAAAATAAATGTAAATAAGACAAGAGTATTAGTTCAGGAATATTTTGTTGAACAGAAATTTATGAGGACAACATATGTCAGAAGTACAGAAAAATGCTGGATTTCAGTTTCTAAGTTATTTTAACCTTAGACATCAACATTAAATTTCTGAAGTCAATAAATAAATAAGGGAAATAACGTCTCATATTTTTCCAGTTAAAGATGTTATTTATAAATGAGTTTGTAAAAAATGCTTAACTATAAACACTATAATTTTTTCTTTTATCTTTTCTTTTTCTTTTTTTTTTTTTTTGAGTTGGAGTCTCACTCTGTCACCCAGGCTGGAATGCAGTGGCATGCTCAGAGCTACTGCAGCCTCCACCTGCTGGGCTCAGGTGATCCTTCTGCCTTAGTCTTCCAAGTAGCTGGAACTATAGGCATGCGCCACCACACCCAACTAATTTTTCTTGATTTATTGTAGAGACGAGGTCTCACCAAGTTGCTCAGGCTGGTCTCAGACCCCTGGACTCAGGCAATCCTCTTGCTTCAGTCTCCAAAGTGCTGGGATTACAGGCTGGAGACACCACGTCCAGCTGAACACTATAATTTTCCCAATTTTTTGTAATGAGTCAAATGTGCAAAATTACATCCAGAAAATAAGAAAGGAAGAATTGATTTATATTACTTTAGTAATACATTTAAATGTATATCTTTACATAGATAGCTACCACTAGTTATTTTATTTCAACCTTTTTGATATTTTTTAATAGACTGCAAATTCTTCCCTTAGGGACCATGTCAACCAGTGAAGTTGAACATTTTTTTCAATGACGAGCTTTCATATAATTGATAATAACCAAAATAACCCAGGCTTTGGTAACAGCCATAAAAATGGATAAACAGTTTAATACAACTGAGTTTCCAAAGTTGTGGAATCAGTGGGTAGAGGAGGAGAAGTAGGGGAGAGAGAAGCAGGAAGGGAGAAGTGGCAGGAGGAAGCGAGAATTCTTAATTCCTATTAGCGTCAGGTACTTTTCTCCATATAAATTTTGCCTTCGTTGACTTACTTCTGTTACATGTGCGAGAATTAATCTCCAGTTGTATTTGGGCCTCTATACAACTGGGGTCTATCATTACAGTAGTGATTACTCTGGTCAATATAGTGTTAGAAATAGAAAAGGAGCCCTAAGATAAACCCAAGATTGTATTATTTAAAGCTTTTGTACTTTTTCAAGCTTTCCTGGTCAACACCCCTCTTGCCTTAGACCTTGTAAGTTGCGAGGCCCTCTTGCTAAGTACAGACTCACACAGCAACACTACATGTCCCTGTGACTCCTTTAAGTTATAATTAAGTCCACACATCTTATTTACTTTTGCCCCTATATCTATCTGGCCATTCATCTGTATCTATATGAAGCAAGATTTTTAAGACACCTAAGGCACTATTTGATAGATTTTATCTTTATGCATACTTTATTAAAATATAATCGTAATCTTCACAACCTTAATCAAAATGTGTCTGGAAAATTCTTCAGAATTATTTTGGTATTTTTTTATAGCATTTTTGTTTTAGATACTTAATTGCTTAATGAGAGAAATAAGAATGGCTTATTATTCCAGGTTTTCTGTTACCATGCCCCCTGCCCACCAATACATACACACACACACACACACACACACACACACACACACACACACACACACTAAAAAGCAATAGTGATGAAGAGAGAGATTTTGGTTAACTGTTTTTATAGTATGTTATGTTGCTATGTCAACATTATGGATTTTATGACTGCTCTTTCTATGAAGTTTCTCTGACAAATTAAAGGAAAGAAGGACTATTAGATGAAAATTTGTTAATTTTTAAAACATTTCGAATTAAGTCTCCTGGAACACTGATACATGACTGCTATGATTTCTTTTAAGAAGCAGAAGGAGGCCAAAGCCTGGGAATACTCACACATGAACAGTTTGTAACACATCACAAAGTAAAGGTACACAGTGGATCAGAGAGTGTAACAAAAGAGTCATTCCTAGCTGAGGGATTCTGGAGAGGCAAACACAGGGAGTAGAGCACATAGCTATGATGTCTAAACTTTATTCTGAGAAATGAATGGAACTTAGCTCAGCAGAAGAGGAATTGGGAAATGAAGGACCCATGTTCCAGCAGACACAACAGTAAACAAAAGAGCTGATGGCAAGAGAAAGAATTCAAGTCCAGCTTGAGAAGGCCAATGTAGTTGCAATGACACAGCAAAGAGTTTAGTTTGGGAAGAGAAGCTAAGTAAAATTGTGAAGGGCCTCATAGGTCTTGTTAAGATTTTTGGCCTGTCGGAAGTGGATGTGATGTGGGGAACAATTGAACACTGTCACTGTAACAGGCCTTGAGTAAAGGCCCCAAGCGAAGGCAAGGTATCACTTAATGGCCCCAAGCTCATAGGCAAGGCCTCACTTGGAAGCTCTACATCCTAGCCAAAGGCAGGCTGTGAGAGATACAGCCTGCTACATGAAATGGTATCTCAGATACCCACACATCCGGGTACACATAGTACAGATAAACCCTTAGCTATAACAAGATAACCATGGAACAACTCGCCTTTTAGATAACTACATAATTCCATTATGGCTCCCTCACAGACCTTGAATCCTTTCCAACTTCCCTTGTACTTGATTATAAAAAAAATGTGCTAAGTTAATTTAGGGCCACTTCTCCATCAGAGGAAAGTGTCCCACCTGGCCCCAGCTTTTCTGTATGTCTTTGTGTCTGTGTCTCTCTCAATCTCTTGCTGCTCTCTCTTGAGACCCTCACGACAACTGTGCGGGTCGTGACATTAGCCTTAGTTTGCAAGGTTAAGATAATGTAGGATATACCAGTTCGATCACTGATCTGGTTCCAAGGTAAAAAACAGATTGAAGGAGTATAATAGTAGGATCAAGACCAATTGAAAGGTTACTGTAGATGGTGGTTTCTCAGACTGCAGAAAAAAAGTGAACTGATGTAAAACACACAACATCATAATATGTATATTCTATACTATTATATCATGTAATACATACATAGTAAGTATCCATCAATGGATGAATGGATAAAGAAATATACATATACAACAGAATACTATTAAGCCTTAAAAAGAAAGAAAATCTTCTCAGTTGCTACAACATGGATGAACCTGGAGGACACTGTGCTTGTGAAATAAGCCAGGCACAGAAGAACAAATACTGCATGATCTCACTTACATGTGCAATCTAAGAGTCATACTCATAGAAGAAGAGAGTAGAATGTTACCAGGGGCTGGGGGGGAGAGAGGAAGGAGGGAAAAAGGGAGGGAGGGAGGGAGGGGAGAGAGGGAGGGAGGGAAGGAGGAACGGAGGGAAGGAGGGAGGGAGGGAGGGAGGGAGGGAGGGAGGAAGGAAGATGCTAAGACAGATCTTAAATGTTCTTACCACAAAAAAAAAGTATGTGAGGTGGTAAATATGATAACTAGCTTGATGTAATTACATATATGGAAGGACCCTCCCCCCACCCCACACACACACAGAAAAAAAACAGAGTTATCTTTTGGGGGCTAGCCCCTTGTAGTACAGGCTTCCCTTGCTAGGTAAGTATTCTAGGAACCCATTAGCATTGGTGTACCAACTAGCACTGTTGTGAGAGGTTGAGTTTGGCTTCAGTGAATTCTTTTTTGGAGATTCCTTCAAAGCATTTGACTATTTCATGATGAGTGATTTATGAATGCACTTGCCAAGACGGCACTGAATGTTCAGCAGTTTTTGACCAAAAATGGCATGACTCCCGTGCCTCACCCTTCCTATTCACCCAATCTCATCCCGGCAAATTTTTTTGTTTACCCAGATGAAAAAAGTCTTCAAAGGGAAACGTTCTGCCAATGTGGAAGAGGTAAAACAAAAAACAGCAGAAGCACTACAAGACATCAAAATGGACAAGTTCAAAAACTGTTTGGACAGTGGAAAAAGCATCTTGATAGGTGTACTGTACAAACAGAGAGTACTTTGAAGATGACTGACTTTAAATATGTAAGAATAAATACACAATTTTAAAAATAAATACATTCTTGCTTTTTGGGGGTCCTCCCTGTGTAGCAAAATTCCATGTTATGGTACCATAAATAGATACCATTTTTATTTGTCAATCATGTCTTAATAAAGCCAGGGAGATACAAAAATAACAAATGGCAGATTAGTTAAAAATAATTTTAAAACTGTTAACATTTTCATCACAAAGAAAAGAAATGTGTTAAGAAGATACTGTGACTTTACCCTGGCATACCACCTTATACTCTAAGAATCAGTATGTGAGATTCTAATTCATTCTACCTTCCTTTAACCATAACATAAACACTCCTTAGGCAGGTACTTTAATACTGCTATACTAATGAGTCCTGCTTTGCTATTTGGAGAATACAAACCAAACCAAGAAGAAACAGTGACCAGATAAATTCAGATAAAATAAGAACACTATTTTGTGAGTTAGAATTTTTTGGTTAAACTATGGAGGCATTTATTAGTCAGAATAATCCTTCCAATAATCCTATTGGCAGTGTTGAGTTCAGTTGCTAAAATTTAGCCTTATTAGAAATAAGAAATTTTTAACCAGTTTACTGCTACAATAATTGAAAGGATAGGTAAGTGTATAACTAAACATAATAATAATCATGATTTCTGAATGCATATCAACTATATGACAGAAACTCTTTACATGCATCTTACATTCTTGTAAAACCTCTATAAGTTAGCATTCTGATTCCAGAACTTCTAATAGTTTCATTTCTTATAAACAAGGAAAAATGAATTTAACCACAAATATTATTATTCCTAGGTAATGTCTAGGTGTTTCTTTGTATGATTTCCAACCTGCAAAACTAAATAGCAGCCTCCAAAGAAATTATACAACCAATGAAAAGAACAGATGTTCAATCTTAGATGATGATGGTTACAGAGATTCTAGAATCAATAACCAAATCAGTGCTCCAATTATAACAGTATGGAGAGCCCTACTGAGAAGTTTCATAATCTCTTATCTTAGTTAAAGAAGCTGTTTTGGGCCAGGCACAGTGGCTCATGACTGGAATCCCAGTACTTTAGAAGGCTAAAGTGGAAGAGAGCTTTACGCCAGGAATTCAAGATCAGTCTGGGCAAAATGGTGAGACCTCATCTCTATAAAATCTTTTTTAAAAAATTAGACATGGTGGTGTGTGCTGATAGTCCTAGCTATTTGGGAGGCTGAGGTAGGAGGATCACGTGAGCCCAGGAGTTTGAGGCTACTGTGAGCTATGATTGTGCCACTGTATCCCAGCCTGGGTGACAGAGCAAGACTTCCATCTCCAAATAAATAAATAAATAAACACTGTTTAGCGGTTTTGGCATGACAGTCTCTGGGGGGAAGCTATAATTGATATTCAAATTTTTATATAGTTAAATGGCAGTTTAAAACTTCCATTTTATGAGGCCTCTAGAGTAGTTCAATCCTTTCCTTCATCAAGACAGAAAGTAGAGTGGTCGTTAGGAGCTTAGAGGAGGGAGAAACGGGAGTTATTGCTTGATGTGTCCTGAGTTCAGTTTGGAAAGATGTAAACATTCTGGAGATGGATTATGGTGATAGTTGCACAACGTTGATACCACTGAGCTATACATTTTAAAATGGCTGAAATGTAAGTTTTACTTTATGTGTATTTTACCACAATAAAAAATTAGCTTAAGATAAAAATCTCATCATATCCCATTATAAAATGCCATCTGAGAAAGAAGAGTCATCATGCAGAGAAGCTTGGAAATGCAAGAGAATATGGTGTAATTGATGAAGTGAAAGAAGTTTGACACAGATGAGAGAAAGAGACACAGGCAGAGATCAGCAGGCAGGAGAGACGCCACACACCATGCTCAGGTTCATGAACCTCATCCCAAGGCCAGTGCATGGCCTTTCGCATACCTTAGGAAGAAGTGAAATGCAAACAATTGTTTGAAAAGGAATCACCTCTGCTGTAGAGTGAAGAAAAGTCTCAAGGGAAGCAAGACAGGAGGTAAGAAGACCAGCTAAAAAGCTATTCCACCAATCCAGTCCAGAGAGGGCAGAAGCCTGCTGGAGAGGACAGTGGGGAGAACAATAGAAGGAGAGTGTCTAACAGATAGCTAGGAAGGAGATACTCAAAACTCTGTGATTAACCAGACACAGGGGGAGGAGGACAGAAAGGGGTCAGGACTGGGCAACTGTGTGATGGGTCTTACCATTCACTAAGCTAAAAAAAGACTTCTTAAGTATTTACCCTTGTGAACAGGTATGGATTTGATTGGCTGCCTAGAATTCAGTTGAATGCACTACCTATACTTCAACACAAAATATTAATTGCTTTAACAACGTCTTTAAATTTTTCTAATTACCAAAGGAAGAGATGCAGGCATTTTTTTGTTTTCAAAGAATGAAGTTGCAAACAACAACAGCAACCCTTCACCTATTTTTACCAGCCTCAGGGTTGTTCAATGGCAGGGGATCATTACTGAAAATCTTTACCAAGAAAAGGAAGTTGGGACCCAAATTTACAGCTCAAAATTTTAGCCATTTGTCTACTAAGCATACCTAGCCTCCCAAACCAAGGTTTTTATTTTGAGACAGAGTCTTGCTCTGTCACCCAGGCTGGAGTGCAGTGGCGTAATCATGGTTCACCGCAGCTTAATCTTCTTGGGCTCAGTGATCCTCCTGCCTCAGCCTCCTGAGTAGCTGAGACTACAGGAGGGTGCCCAGTTAATTTTTTATTTTTAGTAGAGATGAGGTCTTGCTATGTTGCCCAGACTGGTCTCAAACTCTTGGCCTCAAGTGATTCTCTTGCCTTGGCATCCCAAAGTGCTGAGATAACAGGCATGAGCCACTGTACCTGGCTGCAAACCAAGGTTTTTGAGTTTATTTACTATTCTAACAAACTTATTTTTATTAACTAGTATTAATTTATTAACTTATTAACTTTGATTAAACTAGTATTTGAAATATATATATAACAATAAGGAGGAGGAGATAAAAGAATGGGTAAAAGCAAAGAGTACTGTATGCTCTTTCTATTTCTACCCTAACACCATACCTCACTCTAAGTACAGTGAACGAGCCATCCTTCATTCCAAGGGCAAGATGGATTCCATCTGCATTTACAGCTGCACAACGAATGGGTTCTTCCATATTACACCTTGCTATTAATGCATGATCCACTAGGCTCCATATCCTGTAACATTGAATTAAGAAAACAAAAAAGAATAGTTAACTAATGCATACTTTAAAAATAATGAAAATATTTTGGCTGAAATAACAATCTCACTTTAAGTAAGATAAATCTAGATATTTTAACTGTCTTTGTGGCAAGAAATTCTAATCTATGAAAATGAGACTATTGTTCACGTGTAAATGACAGTCATTATCAGAACCTTTTATTTTAAAGCAATGTAATGACACTGATTTTTTTCTAATCATTCATTTTTTTAGGTAGATGATTTTGACCCTGAACAAAGAGAGAGAGAGAGAGAGAGAGAGAGAGAGAGAGAGAGAGTGAGTGTGTGTGAGAGTGTGTGTGTGTGTGTGTGTGTGTGCGCGCGCGCGTGCGCGCGCGTACTGGAAGAATATATTGGAAAACTTTTAGAATTAATTTTGGGGATAATTTCTCTATGATACAATCTCAGGATTCATTAAATAAAATATTGATAAATTCAGCTATATAAAACAAAACAACAACAACAACAAAATACTTGTGCATGGCAAAAACAACCTAGACAAAGTAAAAAAGCAAGTACCAACATGGTGAAATTATTTGCAACTTACGTTACAGACAAAGGGCTAATATCTGTAATAGAGGAAAAGTTGCTTAAAAGAAGAAAGAAAAAATCAACAACCCTATAGGAAAATGAAGGCAAGAAATGTGAGCAGTTCATAGAAATGATTCTAGGGAACCATCTAATTATTTTTAAAACTAGTTAAATGCAGGAAAAGAATTAAGCGCTTTTCAGCCTTTTCCATACAAACTGTATCCAGGATAACATAATTATAATACATAATATAATATAATATAATTAATAGAATAGAATAGGATAGAATAGAACTATAATAGCTAACAAATGATAAATAACAGAATATCACCATTTGAAATTCTTAATAAAATTATAGATCTAGGCCATGTATTCTCAACAGGGACACTACTTCTCCAAAAGGGGTAAAAATGAGTACTTAGCAGTAAAAAAATCTTAACTATTACAACAATCTGTGTTCTACTAAAGGGCCACGGTACAAAATGAGATATGCAATTGCCTGTGGTATTAAAATTTTTCAGAGAAAGGGCACAAATAGAAAAAAAAGTCTAGGAAGTCTCATGAGGAAAGAACAATGACCAAAAAGGCTGAGAAACACTGACCTAGACAATAACGATGAGTGGCTGCTGATACAAAAGAAGGGGTCCACACAGCACAGCCCATCCAGCAGGGGTGCAGTGCACATGGCTCCCAGGAACATGCCTGGAAAAATTCATAGCTGTATCTCCACAAGAATCCAGGTCTAGCTATCAGTTTACAGCTTACAAGGAAACAGAGAGTGTGTTCAGATAAGCTATAGGTATGCAACTAGCCAAATTCAGAATGTGGGTGAAGACCTCATCTCCTCAATGTAAGAAGTAAAAAAGGAAGAAAAGAAGTTACAAAATAAAAGACACTGAAAAGACATATCAGTAATCGCAATATACGGACCTTATCTGGATTCTAATTCTAAGAAACCACCAAATTTTTTAAAGAAATAATTAGGGGATTCCCACACTGGTTGGATATTTTTTATGTTAACGGAATGCTGTGTGATAACAGTATTGTGGTGATGCTTAGAGTTATCTTTTAAGGATATAAGCTGAAACACTTACAGAATAAATGGGGGAAATGACAAACTGACAAAAATATCTCAACTCTAACAACTGATTAATGGTTCTCAAACTTTTGTATACATTATAGTTCACTTGAAGTCCTGTTAAATAACAAATTGCTGCATTTCTGGTAACTAGGTCCTGGAAAAAGCCTGAGAATTTGCATTTCTTACAAGTTGCTAGGTGAGGCTGATGCTGCTGTTCCAGGCACCACACTTTGAGAACTGCTGTCATAGACAAAGAGCTAATTTCTTTAATATGTAGACAGAGATTACTAGATCCTATTTTAAATCAATTAGAGAAAAAGACCAATGAACTAATGGAAAATAGACAAAGAGCTTGAACAGACAGGTCACAGAAAAGAAATGACCAATGTATTCTATTTGTTGAGTGTGTTCTCAATATGAAAGAAACAAATATTTTCACAATATAATGAGATATAATTTTTCACCTTTTGGGGTTATAATTAGTGCTAGCAGCAATATGGGAAGATAGGCATTGTCATATGTTGACAACAGGTGTATAAATTGCTGTAGTCTCTGTGTAAGACATTATCTATCAAAATGTAAAACACATTCATCCTTTGAACACTGCCAAGAACTGATCACAGAGATATTCACACATGTACAAGATGACATGTGTATAATGATATCCATTGCAAGCAAGTTATTAAATACCTAAAAACTAGAAGAAACTAATCTTCCATCAGTAATGGATTAGTTGAATAAATTACAGTATATTCATGCAGTGAAATATTATATGGCAGTTAACATTCTGTACATTCTGATATGGAACAAAATCCATGTCATATATTTTTAAGAGAAAAAATCAAAATCTTATTAATAGTTAATTCTGTTAATTTTAAGTACCTATTAATCACTCTCATTTGTTATTACCATAAGCTGATAAGGTGTTTTAAATTTCCTTTATGTTTTATCTAAGGATAAACTCCAGCCTATGCACTTACTTTATAATCTGCTTACCTGACCGAACGATCGTCACTTCCAGTCACAGCCAAAGGTTTAGTAGGATGGACAGCGAGGGCCCAAAGTTCCCCTTCACAATGCCCTTGCATAATTAGGAAAGGTTTATTTCTTTCTTGTACTACAATTTCAAAAATTTCACTGTCCTGTGTTCCAACTAGAATATGGTCACCTCGCCAACAAACACTTCTCACAGACAAACCTAGAAAAAAGTAAATTGTATTTAATCTATAGCGCTGTAATAACACAATGACAATCTTCTGAAACTGAAGTTGATTTTTGTGCCTTTTATACCTCAGATGTGAGACAAAAAGAAATGTGCAAGTCCTTGATTCCCTACTCACATTTTCTTCAATTGTTCATGTTGTTTTCTACAAGAAATGATTCTCTCTTCTCATAGACTTAATTTCTACCCTTCCTTTAAGATGTTACTCTGCTTCCTTCTCTTTGTTAGCAACTCCAGCGATGTCTGACTACTTCCTCAGTCAAAATCTTATAACACCCACGGTCTGAATCATTCAGTAAGTACTTACTCCATAAATAAATCACCTTTCTAGAGCTGTATTGTGTTATTTTTCTCTCATAATAATCTGACTTTTCACTTGCCCATATTTCATTTTTTCAACATGCTCATAAAACCACTAAGATGAGAGAATTTTATTTTTCTGTGTACTTCACAATCCCTTTTGTAAGCTTAGGAAAGTTACCATTTTTCTCAATTTTCTCACCTGTATTATATAACCAATCTAAAGATACTGTGTACTTCACAATGTTCTTGTGAGAATCAAATAAGAAAAAATGAACAAATTATTTTGTAAACTCTAAATAATACTGCTGAGCAAAAGTAATGAAAATAGAGAACAGTTGACATTCATACGCTTATTATGTGCCATTCTTCTAAAGATCTGACACATATGAATTTATTTCATACTGAATTTATTCTTATTATCCTCAATTTATAGATGAGGCTAAATAATGAGCCCAAGGTTACTCAACTGGGAAGTGACTGGAAAATGATTTAAGCACAGACCTACCCTTGTAGTACAAGACACACTAGTGAGGGTTATGTTAATTTTTATAGTAAGAGATACTGTTTTATTTACATCAATTTTTATAATTCCCAAAAGAAAAAAATTTTCCAATTGCTGACAAATTCAGATGAAGGAAAAACACATCTACAACACACTTAAATCATCCTGAATGAAAGTTCCTCCAGCTCCAATATACATTATTTATAACAGCTTATTTGCTAACTAGTTATATCTAGTATTGTAATAGTAAAATACTTTCAAAATTCAAGGTCACATAAGCAAGTGCCTGACACATCCCTCTGTAGGTCCCATTACAACAGGAACTAGATATATGAAAGAATCTTTCTCATAACAGTGAGCCTAAACTCTCTACAAGCAAAATTTGTCCCTAATAGAAGAATTTCAACTAAATGTATGCAGTGTAAAGAGTGGCAAATGTAAGTCTTATCTATATTGACAAAACATAAATTTTTATTTACAGAAAAAAACAATTTTACATGCAGAGTTTGCCTAATAATGAGACATTTGTTCTGTTATTACCTTTATATCCCTGGTCTGTCTCCCTGAGATCAATCACAGTAATCGGTTTAAAAGTTAAATCCCAAAGACGAACGCAGCCATCTCTGCCACCGGTAGCAAAGCCTTCCTCACAAGCATTCATGCTAAAAATCCCTGCCTGGGAGAGGAAATGAATAATTCAATAACATGTGCCTTTTAAGAGCATCCACGACATGAAGGTAGAAACCATGAAAATCCATTTAACAGTATTTTGGTATGACATAAGAGTAAACACATACATCAGAAAACACAAAAGAAAATACAGAAATAAAGCCATAGGAACTTATACCATTGCCTCTTGAATAACATGGGTTTGAGCTGCGTTGTTTCACTTAAATGGATTTTTTTCAATAAATACAGTTGGCTCTCCATATCCAAGAGTCCTGTACAGGCAACCAAACACAGATCACAAAACAGGATTTGCAGGTTGCAAAACCCAAGGATACAGAGGGCCAATTTTTCATATCTAGGTTCCGCAGGACAAGACTTGAGTATGTGAGGATTTTGGTATCTGTGGGGTTCCCGGAACCAATCCTTCAAAGTTAGCAAGAGATGATGTATATAACCAAGGTGGTACTTAATGATATGGACATTATATAGAAGAAAATAGATTTAAACCCTATGCCATATGTAAAAATAAATTATAGATAGACTTAAAATTCTAAATATTAAAAAACCTAAAAATGTTAGAAAAAATCAAAACAACATTTATATAACGTTGGGCTGTGAGTGGACTTTCTATGCATGGCAGGTCACCCACAAGCCAAAAATGGAAAAATCTTAAATGCTTTCATGTGAAAAAAAAAATATCATAAACAAAGAGAAACAGATTGGGGAAATATTTGCAACATGTATGACTATCAAAAGATTAATAACTCTAGTATGTGAGTGAATAAAGGAGAGAAAAACAGTTCAACAACCAAAAAAAAGAGTCAATGAATAGAAAAGGAGTCCAAAGAGTCAGCAAATACATGAAATTTCACAACTAGTAAGAAACATAATTCTAATTCAAACAAGTTACCATTTTTCACCCAGAAGATAAACAAAAATTTACAACACTGGTAGTATTCCGTGTTGACAAATATGAGGAAACTGGTATTTTTTTATATACTGATGGTGAGAATTTGAACTGCCAAAACTATAATGGAAAAAAATCAGTTATTTTTGGTCTTCAGGCATTTCGCTGAAATCTAGCCTTGTAATAGGTTCTCTAACACATTCAGGATGCTTCTACCTGAAGAGACAACTGGTAACAACGTGGCAGCTCTATGCTATCCAGCCCCCTTCACTTTGTGAGGGGAGAGAAGCTCAACTGCTAAAAAGCTCCAATAAAAAAAAACTATAAGTTTTAATGACAGATTTCTTTTTCTTATTTAATAAGTTATTTATATGAAAATCTCATGTTGTACAAATATTAAATCCCTTGCCAATCATTTAATGAATCTTTCTTTTAGTTACTATTATTACTTTCTTAGAACTGTACCCAAATTTCTCTCTTGTAAGTTAGCCTCAAGAGCACTAGCTTTAGTCTATGTGATTAATCTAGAATACTTTTAGATTGGAGTAAACAGCTTTTCTGTAACACTATGCTGAGAAAGACACCATACTAAAGCAATGACTTTAACAAGGTATGACTTTACCTTGAAATATTATATGGCAGTTAACATTCTGTACATTCTGATATGGAACAAAATCCATGTCATGTATTTTTAAGAGAAAAAACCAAAATCTTATTAATAGTTAATTCTGTTAATTTTAAGTACCTATTAATCACATTCATTTGTTATTACCATAAGCTGATAAGGTGTTTTAAGTTTCCTTTATGTTTTATCTAAGGATAAACTCCAGCCTATGCACTTACTTTATAATCTGCTTACCTGACCGAACGATCGTCACTTCCAGTCACAGCTAAATTAGTTATACTAATTTAGTAAATATCTAATTGTATAATGTTTCTTTATTGAAATCTTGAAAATAGAAAATTAATTCTGCTGGAATAGCATTTTCCAGGCAACTAAGCTGATTAGAAACAATATATTATGCAGTCTGTCACTCTAAGGCAAGAAGGTTAAGTAGCTAACATCTAAAAGTGCTGGAAATACTTAAATATACTTACAGCATGGGCTCCTTGTATCGTTCGTATAAGATTGATTCCTTTCCAAACATATATATCACCATTGAGCGCACCAGAATATGTTAATTCATCCCTTGCACAGGCTAGACACAATATTGTCTGAAGATCACCTGTCTTACCAAAGACACCTCGTTTTGGGGTCAGAGCATTTCCACATAAACTCCAAAACTAAAAGATACACAATATAATCAAGTTACCAAAAAATTCTTATAAAATAAAGCAAAACATTTCCAGTACTTTGATGCTCTCTTAGAGCAGTGAACTAGAAATTGCCTAAGACACTGCTTTGTGATACAATAGTATTCAGTATTCACATCCTTCTCCTAGTGTTGTCAAAAGCTATGTTACAGCATAGCCTTAGTCACTGGTTTCAATCCTTCTCTGTAAGAATAAGGGGGTTTTAAAATATGCTATATTTTCTTTAGGTTCCTGAAAAAAAAATCTACATGAAATGTAGGTAAAAAAGTTGGGAATGGGTTAGCAATGAAAATGAAGGTAAGTCACCATACACTAATAGAAAAAAGTGTAATGTTCAATCTCTGATAGAAATGTTAAAGATAGAAAAAAAATAGTAGGGGAGGGAGGGACATACCTCATCAACAAGAGTACCTGCATGATCAATGTTTGTATACCTAACCCTGAATTGTACCCTACATCTTTATAATAAATAAGTAAATTTAAAAAAAATTAAAAAAATAGTACATTGCTCTTGCTGTTATTTTCAAAGCTGAGAAATTCCTTTGCTTGTAATTTAAAAAATAAGATATAAGTCCATATGGAATGATTAGTTCATTCTTGGGAAAAGAAAGGGAAGTCAAACATGACTCTTAATGACCAGGATTTTTGCTCTACTATGGTGGACTCAGGTAAACTGTCAAATTCACAGAGGAAAATTAAAAAAAAAAAAAGGGAGCCCACAGTGGCACATGCCTATACCTACTCAGGAGGCTGAAGTAGGAGATTCCTTGAGCCCAGGAGTCTGAGGCATGTGAGATATGATCATGCCTGTGAATAACTACTGCATTTGAGCCTGGGCAATATACTGAGACCTTATCTCTAAAAAATAAATTAAAAAATTGGGAACTATATATACATTACATAGTTCTGCATAAAGAAATTAGACCCAGAGAATACATTCAATTTTATAATAAGTAAATTAACATTTTGAATAATGTAATTTATATTACTTACTCATTTTAAAAACTGAAGCCTCAAAGAACTAAAAACTATTTTAGTTATCATCCCAATAGCTAATGAGTGCTTTAATGAATGAAACTTTCTAATTTTTAAACTTAAAAACTACAAATGGCTGATTTTCTTTCTTTCAATGTTGGCTTCACATTAGAATTACCTGGGGGAATTATAAAACAGAATGCCTGAGCCACTAACTGAGAGAAATTGAGTCAGAATCTCTAAAGAGTAAAGTAAAGGTATTCAAATGATTTTGATGCTCAGAAGGGTTAAGAACTATTGTTCTAGAATTCAGATCAGTACTGTCCAGAACTTACAGTGACGATGAAAATATTCTGCATATACACATGTATTCCAGTATAGTGACCCCAAGATACATGTGGCTCTTGAGTATTTGAAATGTGGCTGCTAATGTGACTGAAGAAATGAATTTTAATTTTATTTAAGTTAAACTTATGTTTCAATAGCTACATGTGGCAGGACAGTGCAATTCTAGATCATTTCTGGGACTTAGTCTCCTCACACGTATTGTCTGCAAAGAAAACTACACTATTCATTTCGTCTATCAAAAAAAATGTAACTCATAATAAAAATATAGTTTGTTTATCTTAATTGAGAAGGTGAGCTTTTAAAAAAACTTGAAAGTGGAACTTTTGGTTTGTTTACATATAAAATAGCGTGAGATATCTTTATTCATAATTAATTTGCCAATTATTTATTAAGCACTTAATATATATCAGGCACTGTGTCAAACATCATCTCTACCTTCACGTTGCTTACATAATGTGCCTTAAAGTCTAGCATAGAGGCTTTGCTGTCAAATATATGTCAGAAAATATTCAATCAAATCAATACCAGAATATCAAAACCAGAAGTGCAGCAGCAGTTAAAGATGTGCTGGAGAAAATGTGGGATGGTGGTAAGCGTATCAAAAGAAAGAAATTGAACACAGAGCCTTACTCACAAGGAATTAACTGTTATCAGGAGCTGTTACATCAGACAGTGGGAAAAAAGCAAGCATTTCTAATTTGCACCAGTGATTCAGAAGTCACTATAAACATAAGAATGGTATCACCACTGACTTTATGGGTTTCCAAACCTGAACTATAAAGGTATAAAAAAACCCAGAGCAAAGAATGGCTATCAAGGCTGAGAGAGAAATAGGGAGAAATGTGTTAATGGTTACAAAATCACAGCTAGATGGGAAGAATGAGTTCTAGTGTTCTATAGCACTGTGGGATGACTACAGTTAACAATACTATATTACATAGTTCCAGATAGCTAGGAGGAGGATTTGAATGTTCCCAACACAGAGAAATGCTGTATGTCTGAGATGATATGTATGCCAATTACCCTGATCTGATCACCACACATGTACATAAAGAAACATCACTATGTAGCTCATGAATATGTGCAATTATCATCTGTCAATTTTAAAAAATTTAAGGCTAAGGCCAAATCAAGGAGCAAATATAGAAAGAGGAAAAGGTAACACTTTCAGAAAGGTGACCATGTGCTAGGCACTTTGGCACGCATTTGACCATATAGTTCCCTATTTGAGGATGGTAATGGCAGTCACAGCTTTAAGATATATAAAAAGCTCAAAAATGTTAAATAGCTCATCCCAGGTTAAACAGCTAAGAAGTGGTAGAGTCAGCTCTCACATTTTACTTTGTAAGTGAAATATGAAGAAACAAGATGAACACAGTAAACCCGACCTCACTAGACTATAAATTCCTTTACAGAAAGTGGTTTATTAATCTCCTACTCATACCTACGTCCCTTACAATGTCTCGAAGTAACTACACAATAAATGTTTATTAGATTGAACATAAGAGCATTAAGAACATTGACATTTTAAAAATAAGTACTGTCAAAATTCTAGAACTATCTATACTATTGTTAATAGTATTATATGTACTTAGCAGCAGAGAACTAAACATGATTATTATAAAACAAGACCCTTCTAGTACCTTGATATGTTTTACACCACAGCTGACAAGTTTATTTGGCTGGTACAAATCCCAAGAAATATCAAATATCTGTAGACAAATCAGATTCTTGGTTAAAATACTTATTTCCAGAATTATTTAAGAATTATGTCCAAAAGACCAAATGGCCCAAACCTCTATCTACCACAAAATAAATACCCAATAAATAATAATCAGAATCCACACTTCAAAATCTTATGAGAAAAAATATGAAAATGATAAGGAATAAAAACTGTTTCTTAGTTCTACTAATCATCAGTAAATTAAAGCTTTAACACTTCTATTTATTTTTAATTTTTAAATTAAAATTAAATTGGTCCATAAATGACAAGAATGGTTAAACAGTTCTAGGGCATGAGACAGGTACCTGCATAATTTCTACAGAAAAGAAATTCAGAATGAATATAATACTTATGCAGCTAGAAATAAGAAGCATTTTATTTCTACTACACAGAACTACTTACATAAAGGACCCAAACATTTATTTTACGGTATTTTTTTTTAGCTTCCTTACTGGTTATAGGTCAAACAGAGTAAACATATACTTAAACTTTGGGGGGGGGCCCTCAGGTTTCATTATTTTCTAAGATCCCATAGGTTCTAAATACACACGAACAATTTTGTTAAAAAAAGTAAGCAAACAAAAAGCCAGATGAAATAAACTATGCATTAGAATCATGTAATTAAACAATAAATAAAAACTAACCTTTAAAAGCCAATTCATTTATTCTGTTATCTGGTAGTATTTACCGTATTTCTTTGACAACTAAGCAACCTACCTCTAAAAGGTTTATGTTTTGGTTTACTACCTCTAAAAATTAACAATAAAGTGATATTCTTCAATGAGAATGAAGAAAGAATAAATCTTACAAGATAGTATTTAACAACTCAACATAACACAATAATGAAAAACATAACAATGTAACTGAAACACGAGCCACAAAAATACTTTTAAAAATTCCATTAATAGTATCATTGGTCTATTTACTAAATCCAGTGTAGAAATATGCAAAATGCTTTAAGTCAGAACATGGAGTTGTCTTAATAAAAAATATCCAACATTTTAATAATTACCCAAATTGTATGTGTTTATTTAACAGGTCCCTTTGAGAATCTGCTAAAAAACAAGTATATTTTCTAAAATGCAAATACACATAGAATTTTCTAGATAACTTTTATAGTAATAGATTCTCACAAAATATAATCACTGACCATGCCTCTGTGCTGGTTCAGGTTAGTATTTGTTTACAGATACAATCAGACATTTTTAAGAGTTTATGATAACAGCTTTTGATCTATGTTTATAAAGATAGTATAATATTTAATTAAAAAGCTGGCTACAATGTATTATTTATATTAATCTTATACAACTTAGATGAGGAATATGTATTTGAAAAAGCTTTGAAGTAAACACTTTAGGTCTCTAAAATTTTTAATAATTCTAAATTCACATAAGCAACATTATTTTTCACCTTAACTATAATACATATGTAACAAATTAGTTGTAGGCCAAACTAAATAGGCCCTAAACTCAAATCATTCAATTTTTAAATTAAGGTTTGAATAATGGGTGTTTCCATATGTCTAAATTCATCACACTGCACACGTTAAATAGGTGCAGTCATCTGAATATCAGTAATATTTCAATTTAACTGTTTAAAAACAGAAAAAAATGTATAACTCTTACCAAAGCAAGTACTGGTTTAAAGCTCTTATGCTAATACCATACCTACCGAATCATGTTTCCAAGTCCTACAGTACTTACATAAGACCTTATGGATTTTTACAATTTTACATTTTTTTTCACATTGTAAAATTGCAATTACATATGACCTATCTGGCAATATCAAGATACAGAAGAATCAAATCCCCTGAATCCTCCTGTGGTCTTCCCTATTCAGTGCTCATTAGAAATCCCCAAGGAGAATACTTACTCTATCTGTATGACCAGGAGCCATGGACAACATTTTCCCTCTCTTCCAGTCCCAAACACAAACTGCATTCTTTGAATCAAGTCCAACTGAAACCAAGCGCTGAATTATGTCCAAGAAATCCAGGAAGGAATTAAAAGGCAAACAAAGCAAAGAGGAATCAAATTACACATGACAAATAAGTTCTATTCATAGGTTTTATAACATAAAAACTTACACATCTATATTTTATAGCCCTCATAGAAAAAGGTTGGATGAACATATGTACAGTTCTTCCTATTATGAAACAGAGAGATTTCCATGTACAACAATATGACTGACAAAATACCCTAAGCATGTCTCCTGCCCCAAACTAAAAATACCAGATAAAATATAAAATCATTTCAAAATGAACTGCTGAACTGTCAAAGAATTAAGAAATCCGAGAAGAAAATCAGAGTGGTTTCCAGTAGGAATCCTGGAGTACAGGAGAGCGCCTATATCCACATGACTCCAAAGGCATCAGATGAATACAGACATTCCAGGCTTCTGTGCTGCTGCCGGACAAGGAACAGGAGATCCTAGGCCCTAAGGGTGGGCCTTCCTAAGGTAGGGATCTGAATTGCAGACCTCTGACTAAAGCAGTGAAACCCTCAGAGTAAGGGACAATGAGAAATAACCCCTTTTAAAGAAGGGGGAGTACATGAAGAGGGAGAAAAACTCCCTAAACATCTATAATCACAAACAGCCTTCACATGGCTATTGGTCAAAACAGACATTAACTATGACTCTCTAAAGTGGGAAATTCCTCAAGTTGGTTGTGTCTTCCAACAACGTCAATAATGTGGCCCACAATATAAATCCTACAGGAAGTACAGAAACTTCAGTCGGTACCACAATTAATTCCTACAGGTAGCAATTCAATTTAAAAAGCTTAAAATAAGAAATAAAAATAAACATCATCCACATACACAAACACAAAAAAATAAGACACTCTGAGTGAGAAGCAGCAAGTCATAGCAAAATCAGTCTATTGATTTTGGAATTATGAGATAAACAACATAAAATAAATTTAATGTGAGTAATGTGAGCAAATAAATAAAATTGAAGATCCAAAATATCTGCATATGAACAAAGAATATGAAACTATAAAAAGTATCCGAGAAGACTTGAAGAAGCAAACAGAACTTCCAGAAACAAAAAATAAAACAAATGAGATTAAAAACTCAATGGACGAGTTAAACAGCAGATTAGCATGAACTGAAAATACAAAGTTGAAAAGAAGAGACAGTGAGCCGGAAAGCATGAGAGAGGTTAAGAGAAAATAAATCATCATAATAGATGGACTTCTAGCCAAGGAGTCTCAGGGTCTGAACTTGCTGCCACCACCCCTATGCCATAAACTAGAAAACTGTACAAAATATATAAAACAAATCCTTCCAGACATTTATAGCAGGAAGTGAATCACTGTGACCCTGAAAGGGGGGATCAAATGAGGAGAGTCCTGCTGTCACCCCAGCTTTCACCTAAGAGGCAGTTTCCAGACTACAGCACATCAAGATGGACCCTACATAGAGCCCAGTAGGCTCCTGACTTGGGAAGACAGAGCCTGAATTCAGAGAGGCCACGATGGCTAGACTTTGCTGAGCAGAAAACGAGCTCCAGAAAATCTACCTCTAGGTCAGATTTGAGAACATTAATCTCTGTGTACATAGGGTAAAATCCACAAGGTTGTACAAAGAAAAAGCTCTAGAAAAAGAAAAATTACTGGGAACTAAAGGCAAACAGTTCTCAGAGATCACCAAGGGTCAGGAGTCACTCCAATTCCCAATAGCCAGAATGGATATCTCTTAGAACTCATTGGGTAGCATTAGGAATCCTGGTGTGGGGAGGGACAGTGTGTGTCACTCCTCAGTAGACAAGTTAAACCAGCAGTCCTAGAGGAAAAGCTACTTTAGCCCTGCCCCGAAAACCCTGAAAGCAAGCTTTTCACGGGATCAGACTGATCCATAATGAACTTAACTACCTGACAGAATGATGTCCAAATGCTATAAAATGGATACGATTTATCCAACATTCAAAGTGTAACATACACATTGTCCAGCATCCATTAAAAACATTACTGGCATGTGAAGAAATAGGAAAATTTGACCAATAACCAGGAAAAAAGAAAAAAACAGTCAATAGAACAGACCTAGGAAATCTAGAGATCATTAATATCAAGAGACATTAGCTGTTAAAATTAACATCTTGCCAGGCTCAGTGGCTCAGCCTGTAAATCCGCGCCTTTGGGAGGCTGAGGTGCGTGGATTGCCTGAGCCCGCGGGTTCGAGACCCGCCTGGGCAGCAAGACCTCATCTCTACAATAAATCAAAAAATCAGCTGGGCGTGGTAGCGCACGCCTGTAATTCCAGCTACTTGGAAGGCTGAGGCGGAAGGATCGCCGGAGCCCCCCAGGTCGAGGCTGCAGTGGCCGGGAGCAGCCACTGCACTCCAGTCTGGGTGACAGAGTGAGACTCCAACTCAAAAAAATAAATTAATTAATTAATTTAATTAAATTAACATCTCAAGACAGCCAAAAATCATTTTAAAATAAACATACCAGACTGTGTGCAGTGGCTCAAGCCTGTAATCCCAGCTTTTGGGGAGGCCGAGGTGAGGGGATTGCCTCAGCCCATGAGTTCGAGAACAGCCTGGACAACTTGGCGAGACCTCATCTCTATAATAAATTAAAAAATTAGTCAGGCATGGTAGCACATACCTGTAGTTCCGGTTACTTGAAAGGCTAAAGTGGAAGGATCGCCTGAGCCCGGCAGGTCAATGCTGGGGTGACCGTGAGTGTGTCACTGCACTCCAGCCTGGGCAATGGAGTAAGACTCAAAAAAATAAAAAATAAAAAATCAACATACCAGGAAAAATGGAAGATATAGGAGAAGAACATGGAAAATTTGTTATATTCTTTTTTTTTTAAGACACAGGGTCTCACTGTCACCCAGGCTGGAGTACAATGGTACAATCATAGCTCACTGCAGCCTTGAAAGTCTGGGCTCAAGTGATCCTCTTACCTCAGTCTCCTAAGTAACTAGGACTACAGGCACACACCACACACCTGCCTAGTTTTTTGAGTTGTTTTTTTTTTTTTTCTGTAGAGACAGGGGTCTTGTCATGTTGCCCAGGCTGGTCTTGAACTCCTGGCCTCAAATGATTATCCTACCCTGGCCCTTCAAAGCACTGAGATTACAGGTATGAGCCACCGTACCCAGACTAAACTTATTACATTATTTAAAATGAAAATTCACTCCAAAGGATGAATAACAGATTAGACAATGATATAAAGATAAAAGAAACTAAAGACGTAGCAACAGAAATCATCCCCAATAAAACAAAGAAAGAAGAAAGGGAAAAGTGCTTTAATTACCTTTAACAGATTAACAGAGCTTTGATGATCTTTAGGAAAATATCAAGTGGTCTAACAGGTAGTTATGGCTCCAGAAGGAAAGATAGAGGAAAAGAAAACAAACAAACAAAAAAACCCCACAAAACTGAAGGCATAATAGCCAAAAATTTCCTAAATTTGATGAAAACCATAAAGACACAAATACAGGATGTTCAGCAAATCCCAGTCAGGACAGTGATTCACACAGAGAAAACACACATGAAGACACACGGTAATCAAACTGCTGAAACCAACACTCAAGATCAAATTCTTAAAAGCAACCATACAAAAAAGACAACTGCTGTATAAAGGAACAAAGACAGAAAAATTATTCCAGACATCTCATCTGAAGTGATACAAGACAATAAACAACCTCTTTAAAGCACTGAGAGGGAAAAGACAGTCAACACAGGCTTGTATACCTACCAAAAATATATTTTAAAAACCAAGTCAAAACAAAGTCTTTGTCAAGCAAACAAAAGCTGAGAAAATCTATCAGTAAACCTGTACTACAAGAAATGATAATGAGTTTTTCCAGGCAGAAGGAAAATGATACAAACAGAAACTTGATTTACCCAGAGTAGTAAGAATGCTCACATGGTAAGTATATAAATAAGACTTTCCTCATTGAAAATTTTTTTTAAAGTTAGAGTAAAAAATATAGTTATTGTGGGGTTTACAAAATATATAGAAGTAAAATGAATGACAACAGCACAACAATAGAAAAAAAAGGAAACAGCAGAACACATTTTTCCAAATCCTTTCCAAGTATACATGAAGCTTAATGAAAATCAAAAAATTTTGGATCACAAAAAAATTTGTCAATAGTTTTTAAAAAATTAAAATACAGAATATGCTCTCTGACAAAACAGAATTAAATTAGAATAGCAATAAGTTATTTAGATAATACCCCAAATACTTAGAAATTAACAATACACTTCTAAGTAACTTAAGAGTTAAAGAAGAAGTCAAAAGAAAAATGTAAGGAAAAGCCCACAATACATACTTTGGAAAGTGCTGGTTTAGGGCACAGGTCAGCAAACTATAACCATTAGGCTCAATCCTGCCTGTACTCTTTTTATAAATAAAGCTTTACTGATACACAGCCACACACATTATTTCATGCATTGTCTATGACTGCTTCCATACTATAATGAAGAGCCGAGTAGCTACAACAAAAGGCCATATGGCCCACAAAGCTTAAAATATTTACTATCTAACTTTTTATAGAAAGTTTACAAAAGTGCGGCTTAGAGCACAGATTCTAGTAGCAGACTATCTAGGTCTAAACATCAGTGCTCACTAGCAGGATGACTGTGAGCAGTTATTCAGCCTGTCCATAACCTTACTTTCCTTGCCTATTAAGCCGGGATAGGTAAAAGTACGTCACAGGGGAACTATAGAATTAACATATGCACATATTAAAAGGTGTTAGAAGAGTGTCTGGCATATTTAAATTCTGTATAAATGTTTGCTATCATCATCATTATTATTATTTACTACTAGTTTACCATAATCATAATTAGTTTTAAGGACCTATTCCCCTCTACCTGTCCAAATGAGAAATGCTATCTACTAGCCCATTAGAAACAGGTTCTGCAAAATAGAATTACTATTTGAACTCCAAAATGGGTAGAATGAATAATTCACATAAAAAGATATAGAATATAGTTTGTTATAACTCTCTGTCAAATCAAGCTAGCAGAAAGTCCAGGAAACAGGAGATAATTTGTTCCTCCTGGGATTATTAATATTTGGGAACCCGAGGGCATCAGTGAATATCTAACTAGACCAAAGCATTCACCTATCAGTACACTGCATAAAGATTAAAATGCCCCAGGCAACCATCCAGTGAGAAATCGTCAGAGGGCAATGACCTTTCTATTGACACCTCTTCTCTGGCTAAGCTCATCATATACACACAGCAAACCAAAATTGGCCTGATACAGAGACCCGCTAATGTCTGTCCATATTGCCACAGCCCCTAGACGAGGGCATGGTAAGGGTTCAAGCTCTCTCATACATTCCTGAACAACATTACTGAGAGTCCCCATCTGTCCTATGCGTTCCCAGTAAGAAGCTTCAGGGGATCCTTGACTTCCCTGTAGTTGGTGCTCACTCAACTCAAAGATGCAAATCCCCATTTACTCCCTTTTTCTGTGTAGTCATAAATTTGAATAATACAGTATCAATGTAATCCTAGTCTGTGATTTGCATAACTTTTGTATCAATGTAACCATAAATTGGGTGATTTATATAACTTTTTCATAATGCAAGTTTTAGGCCTTTACTAGGCAAGCTTGATTAACTGGGCTATGCTGATAAAAGCTATGTGATACCTCTGATACCTCCCGGGCACCAGGAAGTCTGGACCAAAAAATGTCACTATCGATAAATGTAGCTAAAGCTCAAGTTCTATACAATGTTCTGCTGGTCACATGGCTAATGTATAGGTACTAACAACTCTGGACTTATAAAAGTAAACTAAAAGCCTGGAGGGTGGGCAGAACCATTTTAGAAAGATCTTGAGTCCGGCTCTGCTCTCTGGATTTGAATTCAGAAATAAACTTCTTTCTGCTAGTTCCCTGCCCCTTTGATTTAACGGCATCAAGGGAGAGTAGCCTGTTATTACTCCGACCATAACAGGACAAAAACTTTAAAACTCCATGTATTCAAATAGAGCCTCAAAGTATCCATTTCTGTATAGGCAATAACAAACTTGACCTGGGAGCACATCCTCATTAGCCTTGATAAACATATGGCCAAAAATCAAGCTTCTTGGGTATAGGTTAAGCAACAGATAGGAAGAGGTAGAAACAAAGCAAATACTACCTTCTCTTCTAGCTTTCTATCATTTTTCACTTAATCTTTTTTTTTCTCATATTAACCCAGCCTAGGTAGGTGAGGAAAAAGGATAAAGAAAGTTTTCCAGCAAAAGCAATGCTTAACCCGTATCTTGGAAGACAGAGCAAGAGACTGTATGGTAGAGAAGTAATAGAAAGTCCATTTCCAAGGAACCTTAAGATGAGAAAGATCATGGTGCTTTCAAGAAAGTGCCAGCAGTTCACTGTGGGTGAAAGGAGGAGGGTCAGTGAGGAGATGGCAAGAGAAAGGCTGGAGAAGTAGGCCAGAAGAAAGCAGGTTTTGTTTTTTGCCACAGTTAGAATAAAGAGAGATTTCAGTGTTAAACGTATAAAATGGAATATATGCAGGACACTCAAAGGGAGTTATCTGGAGTTGAGAAGAGAAGCCAGAGAAACTGTTAGCCGATACGGAAGTTAAGGTCAAGGGCCTAGAAGATCACCCAGAGAGAGTAAGTAAAATGAAAAGAAGCTGCAGACTCCAGAAGAACATGATAGTTAGCAGCAGATGGAAGGAAAGGCTCCTTTAAAGACAAGGAGTAACCATCAGAGAGGGAGAAGGAAAACCAGAAAAAGAAGCCTCTACCAGCTTCCCAAATCCCTCCCTGATTCTGCTCTCAAACAAAATCTTATTTGTGTCCATTAATTCAATCGAAGAATCTATTTAAAAAATTCTAGCATACCAGTAATGGGTACATTTAAAGCCTGGATCAAATGCAAACATATTAACCAAAAACTGTAACCCCTAAAACAGGGGTCCCCAACCCCCTGGCCATGGACCAGTAGCAGCCTGTGGTCTGTTAGGAACTGAGCCGCAGAGTAGATGAGTGGCAGGCAAGGGAGTGAGAGAAGCTTCATCTGTATTTACAGCTGCTCCCATTGCTCACATTATTGCCTAAACTCTGCCTTCTGTCAGATCGGCGGTGACATTAGATTCTCATAGGAGCGAGAACCCTATTGTGAACTGCGCATGGGAGGGATCTAGGTTGCGCGGTTGTGATGATCTGAGTTGGAGCTGAGGCAGTGATGCTAGCTTGGGTTGGCACAAATACAGATTAACATTAGCAGTGAGGATTGACTGCACAGACAACATAATAAGTCAATTGCTTGCAGACTCATATCAAAACCTATCAAGGAGTGGCAAATGAGTTGATATACTTCAATCGTACTGCTATATCTGGTGGCAGGCTTTAAGTCAGAATCCAACACTTATTTTAGTCTGTGTGTGGCTCGCCCATTATTTTATTAACCATCTGATCCTCTTTTTTTTTTAAATGGAGAATTGTATAATTATTTAATTATATGTTACAATGTAATAATAATAGAAATAAAGTACACAATAAATGTTATGTGGTTGAATCATCCCAAAACCTTCCCCCACCCACCAACCCAGTCCATGGAAAAACTGTTTTCCACAAAACTGGTCCCTGATGCCAAAAACGTTGGGTGCTGCTGATCTAAAGCTATTGAAATAAAGAAAAATAAAATCTAACACACTGAATCCTTAAATAAGAAAAATGACCTAATACAGAGGAGAAGCATCCCATGAGTTCCTACAATTGTGAAATATATTCAAATAAAGGTCAATTAATCATAAAAGTCCTAGTATGGGGTGGGGGTCACTGTAATCTCAATGTTCATTATTTAAGAACTAACCATTACAAAGTTATAAAGTAAAATCACAAATTTTACAAAAGATACAGGGTTTAGTTGAATAAATACTCTCAAATCATGCATAAAGCCATTAAAATTTAGTTACGATTTTGACAGAGCAATAAAAGAGAACAAAATTCAAGAATAATAAAATAGGTATTTGAGATATGTCTATATATCAAGAGATCACTAAAACATCCTTGGAAAAAAGTGAACTTCCATCCCCTAATATTTTTGCAAAAATTACCCTCTTTATAATCATGTGCCAAAAGTCAGAGGTAAACTGAAGCATTTTATTTTATAGCAGCATATAATTGACAAAATTAGGTAAAGGAAAAAATGTATTCTTAGTTCATTCTATAAATTAGCAGAGTTGTAACTATAACTTAGATTTTGTTAAAAATGAGAAATGTGTTTTTATAAATTATGATTATATTTTCAAGATAAAGCACCAATTAAATTTCCTATACTCCTACCTCTCTCTCCCATTTACTATAAAATTTCAGTCCCTGTTTGATATGGATTTACATAAATAGCCTTTTGAGGCCCTAATTATCTTCAATAAAGCAGACTGCCAGCATTAGCATGGGTACTCAATTCATTGGAAGAGAGTCTTTGGAAAGAGAACACTCAGGCACTATACCAACCGGGAAACTCATTCGCTGGATAAATCTTAAATGCTTGCTTACAGTTTCAAATCTAGTAGAAGATGCAAAACTGATACACCATTTTCTAACTGGTAGCCTATAAACAGTTTATAGATATAAGCAAACAGGTATGTTCTTTCAAATATATTTTTTAAGTTAAAGTATTTTTTCATTAACATAATTTCATAGCCACTCTTCTTAACTTCATCTTCAACTGGTAGCAGTTCCTTAAATTTTAGTTGTAGCTGTACTTAAAATGGATAAATTCTTTTTGAAATATAAATAGCCACCTCCTAAGTTACATGTGTGGGAGGCAGTAGAGAATTGCTGTCAAAAACATGAGATTTGGTATATGACTGACCTGGGTTCCCGCTCTGGCTCCATTTACTAGCTGTGTAACCCGGGGCAAGTTATTTAATCTCTCTAAGTCTCAGTTTCTTTATCTGTAAAATAGTGATAATAATAATATCTATTTCATAGGGTTGCTGTGAAGGCTAAATAAGATAATGCAGACTCAGCATAGTGCCTTGCACTTAGGATTATGCTTTATACGCTTAAAATGTTAACTAACATGTTACATTAATATCTGGGATAAGAAAAACACGTGTAGCCAAGACTTTTCTTATAAGTTTCTCAAAATAAGCAAAATTAAAGGCTTTCAACTAGTAAAAGCCATGGACAAAATTTCTCATTGGATACATAAAAAAAGTTCTTCTTCAGCAATGCAAGATACTACATTTAAAAAGGACAATTTTAAAGTTAAGAATATCTGTATTTAAAGTATATAGATACTTACAGATAAAATATTATAGTTAAAATATCTTGAATTTCAAAACACCTTAAATAATTAAAAAAAATTTTTTTTTATTTTGAGTCAGAGTCTCACTCTGTTGCCCAGGCTGAAGTGTAGAGGCATGCTCATAGCCACCACAGCCTCAACCTGCTAGGCTCAGGAGATCCTTCCACCTTGTCTTCCAAGGAGCTGGAACTACAGGTGCACACCACCATGCCTGGTTAATTTGCTGATTTATTGTAGAGACAAGGTCTCACCAAGTTGCCCAGGCTGGTCTTGAGCCCCCAGACTCAGGTAATCCTCTCGCCTCCGCCCCCAAAGTGTCAGGATTACAGGCGTGAGCCACTGAGCCCTATAATAATTTTTTAATACAATAAATAGTTTTTAAAAACAACTTTGTAAGCTGGTTTTATAATATTTTATACTTCTGTGAAGTAGGTAAAGAGTAAATTATCACTCTCCTTTAAAAAAGAAATGAAACTCTGACATGAGGACATTAAAGGACTTGAAAGATAATAGCAAAAATGGGACATGAATTACATTTCTGCAATTGCCAATCACTGCTATATAGTAATATTAAACTCAGAAGCACATTTTCCCCCAAATAAGAGGTTCTAATTAAGTCTTTATAAATCCATTAACAGAAAGACACATCTTCTCAGAAAGTCATACTAATCTATGCTACTCAAAAAAGTTGTTCCTCAGTTGTGTTCAAGGGGTAGAACACACTGTAACCTGTTTCTGTAAAATCGAGATCTACAAAACTAATTTTATGAATTGAAAAGTAGATAACTAGCCACTGTTATGTTAAGCACTGGCCAGGCCATGTATTCTTTGAGCTATGGCCAGGTCATAGCTCAAAAAAATTTTAACAGATAACTCAGGGAGGTGAATCTCCTTTCTTATTTACTTTTTAAATAAACTATATTTTCCAACCTAAAAAAAAAGGTAGACAACTAGAATTTTTCCAAAAGTTAAAATCATTTTAAAGTCTAGTTTTAACACAAAACTTTTAAAGACTTATAAATTAACACACCTGAAAAATCCAACTTCTTACTGGTGATAACTTAAAAAAATATATACATATATTGAGCATAATAACTTCCATAAAAGCACCACAAAAAAGTTCTTGGCCTGTTTAACTTTTCAAAAATCATTGACCAGAAGTAGATAATAATTTGAAACTTACTAATCTGTGGAGTGATAATTACATCTTTTGCTTTGAGCTTTGATTTTGTATAAAAATAGCTCATAGGTATTGTACCATTATGTTCAATTAAAAAATTTAATAGGTAGCTTTAAAAGTAACTGAAAATTAAAATACTTATGAGTCTACTTAGAGAAACTTAATTTTCCTAAGACATTTTCAATTTTCCTAGCAAAATATTCTACCTCAAAATGAATTATATATAAAATTTTCTATAACAACCAGGTAATATTCCACTGAATCAGAATCACTCTGGCATCAGCTCAGTTGAGAATGGTCTGATATGATGAAATAAAAACCTCCTGGTGTTATTTTTCTTACATACATTAGCCACCTACTTGTCCACCCTTGGATAAACAATACTTTTCATCAACTGTTGTCCCAAATAATATTCATAGTTATTTCCTATGTACACATTTTAAAAATATAATTTAGAAAAAATGAAAAACTGTCACATACCTGTCCATCTAAATCGAATGCTAAGCAAGCTATACCATGTGTATGAACATCCTTTAGAACTGATATGGTCTGCACAGTATATGAATCCCACACACAGATGTAAGGCTCTTTCCCAACTTGTCCTGTTGCTACCAGCACTCGTTCAGGATGCAATGCAAGGCTGCAAAATAAAGAAATGAATAAACAAATAAATAGCAAGATTTAAAAATCACTTACAGAGTTTCTCTAGTATTTGGCATATGTATGCCAATGTGAACATCAGACTTTAATTATGCATCCATTTTAAATAGTTTGGATTTAAAATAAATGACTTCTATAAAAATTCATGCTAAGAGTTACTACTTCAACAGTGTATCTGATAAACAGTTAATGATAAACTAATTATCTCCTTCATAATCCCTGTAATATGATATATTGCATGTAAACATCTCAAAAAAAGAACTTTCACAAGGGACCAATTGAAACACAGAAACAAAATAGCAGCTATTTTCTCATTTAGTATTCATCTGTTTTTAAGCCCTCTTTTCTATTTTACTATTTTTTTAATTGAATACAGTTAGATCAAATCTTAACGTCCAAATACAGCATCTAGTAGCATTCCTCCTATAACATTAATAACTGAAATTAAAGATTCCATTTTAAGAAACAGAAAGGTCACCCCTAATTCACAGAAAGTAATCTAGGAGTCTTTAAAAATAAAACAAAGACCTGACAGTTGGTAATGGTTTACGTACACCAGCAGAAGGCATGGAACAGATACAAATTTCTATTTAATAAATTTTTCTATAAGTAGATTAGAATATCAGATTTGCCTTTGAGATGAAAAACTTTTACTCCTGGCATCAAGGTAGAGGATGAACTGAAAGGGAAAAAGTTAGGAAGGTATTAAAACATAATCGACAGATTAGAAGTATAGAGTGAAGGAAACAAAGGGGTACAAGCTGACTCTTGAGTTTCTGGCTTGGGCATTTGAATAGTCTGGTGTGGTAATCATCAAGTGAGGGAAAACTAAATGAATAGCCAGTAGGAGAGAAGATGAGTAGGAGTGCAAAGCTGGTTCAACATATGAAAATCAACCAATATAGCACAATAACAAAACAAAGGACAAAAACCCGCACAGGTCCATCTCAGCAGACACAGAAAAATCATTTGACAAAATCCAAACCCTTTCATAATAAAAACACATAAACTAGAAACTGAAGAGAACTTCCTCAAAGTGATAAAGGGCATCTACAAAAACCCAGAGTTTACTACATATTTAATGATGAAAGCCTGAAAGCCATCCCAGGTTCCTTATGGACACCCAATTGTTCCAGTAACACTTGTTGAAAAGACAATCTTTTCTCCATTGAACTGTCCAAACACGTTTGTCAAAAATCAATCGACCATATCTATGTTAATTTGTCACAAATTGAACCCCATATTTTGTTCCATTAATCTATGTCTCTATTCTTTTACCAATACAACACAGCCTTGATGAGTATAGTTTATGATATGCCTTTAAATTGAGTACCCTGAGTCCTCCACCTTTATTCTTTTTCAAAATTGCTTTGGAGGTCAAGCGCAGTGGCTCATGTCTATAATTCCAGCACTTTGGGAGGCCAAAGCAGGAGGAGGATCACTTGAGCCCAGGAGTTCGAGACCAGCCTAGGCAACATAGCAAGGCCTCATTTACACACACACACACACACACACACACACACACACACACACACACACACACACACAGCCATGCATTGAAGCACACATCTGTAGTCCCAGTTACTCAGAAGGCTAAGGCAGAAGAATCACCCATGACTAGGAGGTAGAGTCTGGGGTGAGCTGTGATTACGTCACTGCACTCCAGCCTGGGTGACAGAGACCCCGTTGCAAAAAAAAAAAAAAATTGCTTTGGCTATCTAAAATTACTTTATCTCTCCTATGGGTTACAGAATCATCCATATATCCTATCTATCTTGTTGGGATTGGGGTTGCGATTACATTAAATCTGGAAATAACTTTGAGGAGAACTGCCAGCTTAACTATATTGAGTCCTCCAATTCATAAACACAGCACATCCCTCCTTCAATTTTAGGTATTCTTTGATTTTTTTCTAGTTTCATTTCATAGTTTTTAATATATAATGTAGACCCTACATAGATTTTGCAAAATTTATACAAGATTTTTTTTAGCTTTTGTAAATGGTATAGTTTTAAAATGTCAGTTTCCAATTGTTAATGGCTAGTACACAGAAATAAACTGACTTATATATGTTCATCCTGTATCCTGTGACTTTGCTAAATTTACTTCATTTTAGGAATCGTGTTCTGTGTGTGAGTTTCTTTTTTAATAGGTTATTTGAAATTTTCTATGTAGGTAATTATGTCATCCAGGAATAGAGACAAATTATTTCTTCCTTTTCTCTCCATAGGCCTTTTGTTTCTATTTCTTTCCTTATTGCACTGACTTGCACTTCTAGTACTCTGCTTAACTAGGAGTGGTAATAGAGGACATTCTTGTCTTTTTCCTAATCTTACAAGGAAGACATTCAGTCTCTCACCATTAAGAATGAACTTAGCCGTAAGGTTTTTGTAGACGCTTTTATAGCTGGGGTAAGGAAGTCATCTTCTATTCCTGGTTTGCTAAGAATTTTTAAAAACATGAAGAGATATTGAATTCTGTTATATGCTTTTCCTGTATCTTTTTAAAAAATTGTTTTAGAGTCTCATTCTGTTGCCTTAGATGGAGTGCAGTGGCACAATCACTACAATTCCTGGGCTCAGGCAATCCTCCAGACTGTTTTTTAAATGTTTTTGTAGAGATGAGGATTTGCTATACTGTCCAGGCTGGTCTTGAACGCCTGGGTTCGAGTGATCCTCCTGCCTACACCTCCCAAAGTGCTGGAATTACAGGCATGAGCCACCATACCCGGTCTCCTGCATCTACTGAGATGGTCATATGGTTGTTTTTTTTTTCTTTAGTCTGTTAATATAGTGAATTGCAGTTGAACCAGCCTTGTATGAATGAAACCCATCTGGTTATATCATCCCATTGCTTATTAGTTTATTTTGTTGAGAATTTTTACACTTATGTTAATTAGGAACAGTGGCCTATAGTTTTCTTTTCTTCAAATGTTTGTCTAGATTTTGTGTTAGAGTAATGCCAGCCTCATAAATAGAGTTGGGAAGCATTCCTTCCTCTTCTATTTTCTGTAAGAGACTGTGTGGTATTGGTATTATGTCTTCTGTAATGTCTGGCAGAATCACCAGTGAAACAATCTGGACCAGGAGCTACAAATCCCATTACTTTATAAGGCTCTTCAGGTTATCTATTTCTTCTCAATGAGTTTGATAGTGTATATCCTTTAAGAGGATAGTCCATTTCATCTAGGTTGTCAAATGTATACGTATGGAGTTATTTATTGCATTCCCTTATTATCTTTTTAATGTCTTTGGGTCAGTAGTGATACCCTTATGAATATTGGCAATTTCTGTCTCTTTCTTTTTATTCCTGGTCAGTCTAACTAGAAATTTATCCATTTAATCAACCTCTTCAGAGAACCAACTTCTGGGGTGATTTTTCTGTGTTTTGTTTTTTGCATTTATTTCTGCTTTTCATTATTTCCTACTTTCTGTTTGCCTTTGGGTCTAGTTTGCTCTTCTTTTTCTATTTTTTTCCTTTTTTTGAGGCAGAATCTTAGGTTATTAACCTGAGAGCTTTCTTCTTTTCAAATATATGCATTTACTGCTATAAATTTCCCGTGAAGTGTTGCTTTAGCTGAACTTTAAATGTGATATATTTTAATTTTCTTCCAGTTCAAAATATTTTCCAATTTCCCTTGTTTCATGTTATTGATTTTTATTTTGATTCAAATGGTCAAAGAACATAATCTATATAATTTCGATTTTTAAAAATTATAATATATAGCATACACAGTATTGGTAAATGTTCCAATAGTACTAGAATAAAATATGCATTCTGTGGTTATTGGCTCACATCGTTTGCTATGCCATGAATAATAAAGTCCTTTGTCTCTGACCCAGGACCCTCATGTTTTTGCTAGCATCCTAAATAAATAAATAAATGTAACGTATTAGTCTGTAATGAGGGTAAAAACATACCCTAGACTATATTAGTTTTCTATGCTGATATGACAAATTACCACAAATATAGCATTTTCAAACAACATAAATTTATTATCTCCCAGTTCTGCAAGGCAGAAATCTTGTTACAGTATGGCTCCACTGGGCCCTCTGCCAACAGGCTCACAAGGCCAAAATCAAGGTATCAACACAAATGCATTACTTTCTAGTCTCTGGGGATGAATCAGCTTCCAAGTCCATTCAGATGTTAGCTGAATTCAGTTTCTGGTGGTAAAAGGACTGAGGCCTTCATTCCCTTGCTCAGCATCAGGAACCTCTCACCCCCTCACAGTCACCTGAATGCCTCGTCATGTTGCCAACTCCATCTTCACAACAGCAATGGCACATTGAGTTCTTCTCAAGTTTTAAATCAGAAGTCAGAAATGACTTTTGTTGCATGTCTTTTTGCTCCAGCTAAAGAACATTCTCTACTTTTAAGGGCTCACATAATTAGATTGGGCCCATCTGGATAATTTAAGATACTCTCCGTATCTTGAGGGCCATATTTTAATTATATCTGCAAAGTCACTTCTGTCATTTTAAACATAACAAATTTGCAAGTTCCAGGAATTGGAGTGTGGATATATTTGGGGCCAATCTAGCTACCGTGCAGACTCAGAGACCACTAAAGAATTCTTTATTTCCATTTTTATATTTTTTCAGGTCTAGCTATTACATTTTTCTACAAATTCTATTTCTTTGCTGAGAACCTCTAACATTTCATTTGTTTCAAAAGCATTTCCTTTTAATTTGTGACATACAGTTTAAAAAAACCCTTTATATTTTTTGATAAAACTAACATCTAGCCGGGCTCGGTGGCTCAGCCTGTAATCCCGTGCTTTGGGAGGTTGAGGTGAGCGGACTGCCTGAGCCTGCGGGTTCGAGACCCACCTGGGCAACTTAGTGAGACCTCATCTCTACAATAAATCGAAAAATTAGCTGGGCGTGGTAGCGTGCGCCTGTAGTTCCAGCTACTTGGAAGGCTGAGGTGGAAGGATCGCCTGAGCCCAGCAGGTCGAAGATGTGGTGGCCGGGAGCATGCCACTGCACTCCAGTCTTAGCAATGAAGTGAGACTCCAACACACACACACACACACACACACACACACACACACACACACACACACACACCCCCCAACATCTAGGTCATCTTGAATTATATCCCGGTGGTTTTTTGTTTTGTTTTGTTTTGTTTTTTTTAAATAAGGGTCTTGCTCTGTTACTCAGGCTGGAGTGCAGTGGCATGATCATGACAATCACAACTCATGGCAGCCTCAAACTCCTGGGTTCAGGTGATCCTTCCACCTCAGCATCCTGAGTAGCTGGGACTACATTCACATGCCACTAGGTCTAGCTAATTTTATTTTTTAAAATTTTTTGTAGAGATGAGGTTTCGCTGTATTGCCAGGGCTGGTCTTGAATGATCCTGGAAAATTTGAATATTATGTTATAAGCTCTGGATCCTGTTAAAATTTCCTAGAGAATGTTGATATTTTTGTTAGTTTAGGCAGATAAACAGCCCAATTTGGTTCAGGGCACACGTCCCTTCTGGGTTTCCCATGCTAATTTAGTTGTTAAAGCCCTTGCAGTCCTACAGCATGTGGATACCACAGGGGTAAATCTGAAACCCAGATGATTGTAGTTCAGTTCTCAAAGGCTTTGATATGCTGTTTCCAGGCAGTTCCAGCATGTGCAACATAGAAACAAGCCAGGGTCATCAAATTTAGCCTTCTGAGATCCGCTTCTTTGAGCTCCATGCTCCCTATAATTTCCCCCACATTCTTCAGTGTCCAAGGACCCCTTTTCTTTGTACTCTAGTTAGGAGTCCAGGATGTGAGCCTCTGCACACTACCATGCATGTCCCACAGCTGAGTCTGCCTCTGGGCAAAAAGCATTTTGCTTATGTTTAAATTAGTTTTTTGTCACCATACTGCTATGCTGTAAAAATTCCTGATATAGTCTCGATATAATTGTTTTCTCAAATATATTTTTTGTATATGTGTGTCTTTGTGCACTGCCATTTAATTTTCTTAATGGTATATTTCTTTCTTTCTTTCTTGAGAAAGCAGGATTTATTGAGAGGACAGAAAAGCTCCCAGAATGGGATGGGATCACAAGGGGCTGCCCAATGGTATCTTTAAAAGATTTTAATTTTTTTTTTTTTTTTTTTGAGTTGGAGTCTCACTCTGTCACCCAGACTGGAGTGCAGTGGCCACTCCCGGCCACCGCAGCCTCGACCTGCTGGGCTCTGGCGATCCTTCTGCCTCAGCCTTCCAAGTAGCCGGAACTACAGGCATGCGCTACCACGCCCGGCTGATTTTTAAATTTATTATAGAGATGAGGTCTCGCTGCCCAGGTGGGTCTCGAACCCGTGGGCTCAGGCAATCCACTCACCTCAGCCTCCCAAAGGCGCAGGATTACGACTGAGTTATCAAGCCCGGCTAAGATTTTAATTTTTAAAATGCTTTATTTTGGAATAATTTTAGACTTATAAAAAATTTCAAAATAGTACAGTTTTCTTATTTCCCTCATCACACTTCCCTAATATAAACATTTTATATAACCATAATACAAAGATCAGGAGGAGGAAGAAAATTAACCTAATATGTTAATACTATATGCCTTATCCAAAATGCACCAATTTTTCCACTGTCTTTTTTCTATTCCAAGATCCTATCCAGGATTCCATGCTTCATTTAACTGTTCTTCCTCCTTAGCAACTTCCAGTATCTGTAGCAGTTCTCTAGACTTTCCTTGTCTTTCATGACCCTGATATTTTTGAAGAGTATTAACCAGTTATTTTAGAGAATGTTTCTCAATTTGGAATTGTCTTGTTTTCTCATGACTAAAGTGAGATTATGCATTTTGGGCAAGAACACCACAAAAATTATGTTTGTCCTTCTTTGTACATCATAGCAAGGAGTTTAGAACATAAACATGTATCATTACTGATTATATTTACTTGATTCTTTGCTTAAATTGGTGCCTGCCACCGTAAAGTTACCACAAAATTTCTTTTTGTAGTCCTTAAGTCTGTTAGGGGAGATACTTTGAGACTATACAAACCCTGTTTCTTCTCAAACTTTCACTTACTGATTCTACCAACTCTTGATGGATCTTATCTGAAACATATACTACTATAGTATTCACCTAATGTGATCCTTTACTTCTTTTCTTCAACATTAATTAATTAGAATTCTACTATAAGGTATTTATCTTTTCTCCTCTATTTATTTAACCCATCATTTGTTTGTATCAGCTTGAACTCATGAATATTTTATTTCGAAAAAGTTAACAAACTTTTTCTACAAAGGACTGGATAGTAAATGTTTTATTATCTGTAGGCCACACAATTTCTGTCACAACTACTCAGCTGAGCTGTTATAACACCTAATCAGCCATAGACAATATGTAAACCATGCATTCTACTGGGAGCAATATCATCTCCACAGGGGCAACTTGTTCTTATATGCATGGAGGTCTTACTCTTTTACTGGATAAAGCAAAGAAATACATGCAATGCAGGAATTGATTAAGAAAGAAACATCCAAAAAGGCTCCTTGGGAAGGGCAGAAATGAAAATGAAGTTTCAAAATACTGATATAACAAATAGTCGCATCTGTTTTCCAACAAAATTTTATTTACAAAAATAGGTGGCAGGCCAGATTTAGCTGGCAGTCTGTTGCTGGCTGACCTCTGTTGAATTTATTCTGTGGGTTAAAACCCAATACTATCATTGTGTATTTTGTAGCTCAAATTGTTCCACCTTTGGCCTTTAGTAGATCCTTGAGGTCAGCTTCCATATTCTTTCAATAAGCCACCATCTTTTTTCCAGCACTTAGTTTTTTGCACCACAAAATATTCCTGTATTTTTCCTGTTCCAGTCTTACAGCCAACTACTTCTCGAGAAAGCCCTAGTTCCTTTTATTGGAGAATGGTATTTAGAGAACAATATCTGGGTGCTAGAGTGATCATAGCTACTGGAATGTTAGTGCTTCTAGGCTGTCTCAGTAGACAGAGCTAGGAAACACACCAACTAGTATACTAACCCATGCATATATTCCATATTCTGTATCTATCTATATATTTTAAAAGTCATGAATTCACATCAATACCTCTGATTCCAATCCAAAAATCACAGGATTCATCAAAGACTTCTCTATTTCTTTATTTATAACTTCCTCCTCCAAGAGAACTGGGCTCTCATAATCTAGTCTATTTACTTGTCTAATTTTAGTATATAAAGACATTTCAGAATTGGCAGCCTGTGAAGAACAATTTTACCAACTAGATTACAGCTCTTTTTGCCTTTATCCTTACAGTATACAGTGGAGATACTGCTTTTCGGTTAGGTTAGTTGCTCCCCACAAAGCTCAGCAGAAGAGAAGGGAGAGAGCTTGTAAAACTGAAACTGAAACTGAAATGTTTCTTCTTCTACTTTTACTTATAGTTATTTGGCAATTTTGGCCTTCTCTGTATAAGCAATGTCAAGGCTATGGTTTGCAGAAAGTTCATTGTCATGAAGCAATTTGGGGAAGTTATTTACTATGTATCCACTACTGTTTTCAGTGATCTGGAAGTGAGATAAGTTACTTTAATGAGATTCAATTTATAATTTACTTTTTATAATCCATGTGTGGTTGTTGTGTTCTACTTCCTATATCTTTTTCTAGAAATTTTATAGTTTTTTGCTCTCACACTGAAGATATATGAACCAATGTCAGTTAAATTTAATATATAATAAGGTACATGTTGAGGTTCATTTTTTTCCTCATAACAGATATTCAGTTGTTTTTAACATAACTTGTTGAAAAAAAATCATCCAGTATGGAGAGAAAATATTAATGTAGGTAAAGGCGATAATTTCTGAAGCAGACAAGTGGGATCTAGTGCACAAGTGGGGGGATTAACAGGAGACAGGAGCTGGAGGTACTGCTGATGGATGCTGGAATCTGAAGATTCTTCTGATATCTCCAATTTTCTTAAAAGAGAATAAAAGCACAGGTGTTGTTTAAGCATCCTTAAAGTCACCTTAATATCTTAGAGTTAAGTTTTATCTCCATAATGCCTAGTAAATTGCTGAACATATAGTAAAATTCAAAAACATTTATAGATTTATTTGGGAGACAGATGATAAAAGTAACTATCTGAAGGTGTATTTCTATTCTAAAGTATTTAACCGGTGGCTCAGCCTGTAATTCCGCACCTTGGGAGGCTGAGGTGAGTGGATTGCCTGAGTCCACGGGTTCGAGACCCGCCTGGGCAACTTGAGAGACCTCATCTCTACAATAAATAAAAAATTAGCTGGGCATGGTAGCATGTGCCTGTAATTCCGGCTACTCAGAAGGCTGAGGCGGAAGGATCACCAGAGCGCAGCAGGTGGAAGCTGAGGTGGCCGGGAGCAGCCACTGCACTCCAGTCTGGGCAACAGAGTGAGACTCCAATTAAAAAAAAAAAAAGTATTTAACATAATTAATACCCACCCATATCATAACACTAGCATTTGAAATATATGGAAAAAACAAGTTTTTTTAAGGTTCCTCTTCCTAGTAATACTGCTGAGTAATAGAAATTAATTAGGTATGAACACTATCATCAAATCCCACAATTACATATTAAGTGACTTCAGGCATTTAATCTCTAAATTTATCATAACTACAAAGTCACACATTAAACAAGGACAAAAGGAGCTGTCTTCTCCATAGATTTCCCTTCTCACATACAAGTGTTAATCAGCATCCCTTTAAATGTATCTCACACATCTCAAATGAGCATGTGCACTATTAGACAACTCTATTCAACACTTAGTTGATACATTTGCATCCCTTTCTAAACCTCCAACCTCCCTCATGACTATACTTCCCCCACTATCAAGCTCTGCCTTGCAGCTGATAAGCCTGCCTTGGACTTAATGAGTAATACAGATGGAAATAAAGTGAATAACTTCATTCCTATGAAATTCACTCACCTAACTGCACCTCATCAGCAGACTCTGACTTCCCTCTTATAAAATAGAAGACATGTCTATACTCCTTGAGCTCTCCACAGTGTTCTGAATCCCATTCTCCTTACTTGCAAGTACTTCATTCCTAGAACTATTGCTTCCTCACCACTGTGTCATTCCTATTAGCATTCAAATATACATATATTTTTGAATTCCCTTGACCCTTCTGCGGTCACCCCATTTCTCTGTTGTTCCACATTCACAGCAAAATTCCTCAAAAGAGCAGTCTCATCTTCTTCATCCTTGTATTGTCTCAATGTATTCCGAGTAGGCTTTCGTCCCCTTCTTCTTCACTGAAATAGTATTTTCAAGATCTTGTGTGATCTTGCCAACTCTAGTGAAAAATTGCAAGTCCCTATTTTCTTCCACTTTTCAGTAGTACTCGACAGAATTGACCACTTTTTCCTTTTTGAAATACTCTCCTCTCTGGGCTTTCCTGGCTCCATAATCTACCAGCCCTCCCTTCCCTGGCTCTTTGAGAGGCCCTACCTCCTGCACCCAACATCTGGATGTTGAAGTATCTGAGGACTTTGTCTTGGCTGTCTTACCTATCTTTCCCAAGTCATTTAATCCAAACCCATGGCTTTAAGTGCATATAGACTGTGATAACCCTCAAATCTAAGTCAGAGCAGAGAATAAGTACCTCAAACTAAATATATTCAAGAGAATCTGATTTCTTCCCTGCTTACCCTCCAGTCTGCTTCTCCTCATCTTAGTAAATGGTATCACCATCCATCCAATTGCTTAAATTCACCTTCACCACCTCTCTTCCCCTCACTCATCACATGCATCCCATTAGCCTGTCCTATTGGCTCTATTGTCACCCTCACCTCTGCTACATCCAGAATCTGGGCCAGCATTCATCTTCCATCAGATCTGCCTCAGTAGCCATCTGACTACCTACCTTTTTTCTTCTATTACTCCCCTTTAGAGCTTTCTCAACATTGCCAGAGTGTTCTTCTAAAATAATGTAAATCTGATCTCATCATTTACTTGGTTAAAACCCTCCAATAGGTTCCTATTCAAATAGAATAAAACCCAAACTATCTAAGATGTGTACTTACAAGTCTTTATAAGATATGCGCTCACCTACTTCTCCAACCATAACTTGCAACATTTTCCCTCTTGTTCAGTACCCTCCAGTCTCTTAAAATGGCCAAGCTCATTATGCTCTCCTAGTCTTTGTCTAGAATAATCTCTCAAATCTTTACCTCATTCATATCATTCATGCTGTAAGTCAAATGCAACTTGCTTAGAGAAGCCTTCCCTAACTACTCCTAGTCATTCCAACATAGTCTACCGATTATCTTCATTTATTTATAGTAGTTATCAACTATCTAAAATTGATATTCTACATTTATTATCTTACTCTCCTCCACGAGACTGTGTGTTCCAATATATTATATCCTAAGCACCTTCAACAATGACTGGCACTCAGCAGGTATTCAATCGATATTTGTTAACTGAGTTTCCAATGAGACTGTTAGTGTCAAAATAAATTTTTTTGAATGAAATAATCCTCAATACAGAAAAATCCTTATGGGCAATTCTTTTCACTGCATCATCTTTTATAACAGTAAAAGCAGGAAAACCACTTACATGTCCAACATTTATGAAACTGTTATAGAATTATGACACACTCACAGGATTGCCTCTCATGTAGTCATTAAAAACATGTGTGGAGATTTTTAATAATACTGGGAAAACCTTATGTTATAATGTTAAATAAAAAGCAAAGAATCTAGATTTTACAAATAGCATACCCTCAACTACTTAAGAATATATGCATCAAGGCCGGTGGCTCATGCCTATAATCCTAGCACTTTGGGAGAGCTGAGGCAGGAGGATCATTTGAGGCCAGGAGTTCAAGATCAGCCTGGACAACATAACAAGACCCTATCTCTACAAAAAATTTAAAAAACTAGCCATGCATGGTGGTGCGCACCTGTAGTCCCAGCTACCTGGGAGGCTTAGAAGGAAGGATCACTTGAGCCCAGAAGTTCAAGGCTATAGTGAGCCATGATCATGCCACTGTACTCCAGTTTGAGCAAAAGAGTGAGACCCCCAACTAAAAAACAAAAACAAAATCAAAATATCTTAATAGGGAATAATCCAAAACACAAAAGCAATATCTCAAGATTGCAAGATTTTAGGTAAATATTTTTCTATGCTTTTCAATATTCTGTAATGATATACAAAGGGTGCCAAAAATGTATACACATTTTAAGAAAGGAAAAACTTGTATTAAAAATATAATACTATCCTGCCTGTTGCATGGTGATGCTAGCTATTCATTTGATTAGTCATCTTTTGAGCAAACGTTATACTACACATTGCTACCCTAATTCAATTCAACTTTGAAAAGTAATGCATAGATAGCATCTCTTAAAATGTGCATAATTTTTGGCACCCCCAGTATATTACTACTTTAAAAATTATAGTAATAACCCTCTGAGAGGAACAAGCCTCTCATACTCCCTAGTATATTAGCCTCTCATACTCCCTAGTATATTAACCTCAAAATTCTATATCGTTTCCTTACATGGCTGCAAAAATTGTCACTTGCAAATGTATATCATCTGAATCTAACATCCAGGTTTCAGATACAATTTCATACCATGGTAACATAACCATCTATGGGGTTTTCTGTGGTAAGTTCATTGTCCATGGTTTAACTAATAATTAGCAAAGTCTCTTTGCAATCAAGTAATGCTGGCCAGTTTGAGAGCTCTGTAGTCAGTGATCCCCTATGCTGCAAGACCCAGAATAGCCTTCTGCTTTTCAATCCTGGTCAGGAATTTTTCCCTGCTTCCTGATCACTTATACTATCTATCAAGACATGGACACTGAGGGGATTAGACTTAGTTACAGCATCATCTTGGGGCTAAATTAACTCATTCTATACACAACATCATACTGAGTAAAAACTGCAAAATTCTTAAGAGTAGCTACCTGTGATAAATATCATCACCCCTCATATATTGAAATGAATATGTAATGTGACCCACACCAAAGGCAATAGCTTCTAGTATTGTATCTCTTGACTGATGAAAAGAAACAGACTTCAATGAATTTGGGGCAGGGAATTAATGTTTTCTTTGGGTGGAAAATGAAGTAGGTATATGATTCTCAGGAACAGGAAGAGTAGCAAGATTTATTTAACAAGGAGCCTGATGACAATTGTGAGTCTCAGTTTTCCTAACCGATGTGGGAAACAGGCTAGGATGCACACTTCTCTTGCCATTATTTTCTTTCTGGGCCTTTAATTTCAGTTAGGTTCTGACACACATTCCTTATTTCCAGTACATATGTCTATGACCACCCCTCCATCTTTCTCACACCCTATCCAGAGGTTGACACAATCCATACTTGGCAATGATACAATTCAGAATTCTCATCTCATATCCAAGCTGTCTTTTTGTTTCAAACCTATATTCCCCAGCCTTTGGTTTAAAGTAAGATCAGGTATTTGCTCCCTGGTTGTAAAGAACAGGATAACGTTTAGAGTGAAATCTGAGTTAACACCTCCTATAATCACAACCTCTTGTTTGCCAATCCAGCATATGATCTGAGCTGTCCATCCTAGAGAAAAATTTAGACTTCTGTGGTCTTATGATGAATTGCTTGTCTGTAGCCTCCAAAATAACTAGATCGAGGGCACAATGTCCACCCTCAGTCCAATGCCTATCCCCTCATTCTAGCAGTCAGCAAATACCAAACAATTATTTAGTGTTTTCCCCCATGGTTACTACTTCAGATGTATCTACATGCCAGTGTTATAAGGCAGGCACTATATTTCACTTCATCTTTCAACAATCCAATCCACCTTTAAGTTATACTGACCAACAGACAGTGATACTGTAAACAGGGAATTCAGGAGTTATCATGGCTTTTGTTACAGTTCTTAGTGTTTTTTGACCAATATGATGATTCCATGAGCCACCCTATAATCAGAATAAAGTCCACTGTAGCCAAGGAAACTTGTTTACACTGGCTAGGCATGACCCCTGTCAGTCCTATGCTGTCTCAGAATACTGATCCACACTGAAGGTACAATGGAGGATACTTGCTGGACTAAAGGGAAGCCAGTCAGCTATTAGTGGCTGATTTGTGCTTGGTTAGTGGCAACATGTGTTCTCATACCCTGCAAAACAGTGTTCCCGGTACCACTTGCCCGGAGTGTACATAACTCTATGGTTCTATTACAACCACCCATGCGAAAATAACCACTTTGTAGAGTGGAGATGATCTGTCCTTCTGACAGGTTTTACATACCTCATTCAGTATTAGCATAGTGAATGGTAGGTCTGTTTCTGACTGCATACCCTGGCTCCAAAATGAAAATTTATTAATGGAAAATCTTGAGCTTTCCATGATCCAAGTCATTCAGCTAAAACCACTGAAACTACTCCAAAAGTCTGTTGAAATCATCACCCGAAGACCTCACTTGACACCCACCACCCAGGATGCACATGATTATGACTCTTCAGGTCTCCTGTGAGTGGGTATTTTTCTGAACTGATGATGCAGGATATCTGTCTTATAGTATTTTCAGCCCACAATGCTACTGATAAATCAATAGAAAACCATATTAAGGATTGCTTTTTTGGTAATAGGTTCAAATAGGGAAGTCCAGCATGGGAAGATGGTAGGGAAGAGGTCCAAGTATTTAAAGGGGTCCTAGTGCTTGGCAAATGATCAACAATTGTTACATAATGCATAAGAGTGAGTAAATGGATTTGGCTAGGCCCTGGGTTTTTTCAGGTTGACTCCTAGCCCATCGGCTGAACATGGATTACTACCACATCTAGAACAGTGGTTTTCAATCCTAGCCGCATATTAGAATCACCTGGGAAGCTTAACATTAAAACAGAAACAAACAACAAAAAATATACACCTGGGCCCCATCCCAAAAAATTAAATCAGGATTTCTTTTGGTAAAGTTTAACCAACGGTGGTTTTATTTCATTTTTAACTCTCCAAAGGATTCTATTATACAGACAAGGTTGAGAATAAGCTAGGGCAGTGGTTCTCAAACTTTAGACTACATCAAAATCACTTGGAGGTGATTAAAACCAATTGCTGGGCTCCACACCAAGAATTTCTGACTTGGTAGATTTGGGGTGAAAACAGAGAATTCATATTTCTAACAAGTTTCCAGGTGTGAGAACAGAGAATTCATATTTCTAAGTTTCCAGGTGATGCTAATGCTGCTAGTCTGAAGACCATACTTTTGAGTAGCAAGAATCTAAAGTTGCCAGCCAGGTGCCATTTTTAAATTAGCCAAGCAAAACAGAAACTGCCAAAACAAATATTTTTAAAACAATTTTTATGGATATGTAATAGATGTACATTGGAACTTTTTTTTTTTTTTGAGTTGAGGGTCTCACTCTGTCAAGTGCAGTGGCATCATCACAGCCCACTACAGCCTCTACCTCCTGGGCTCAGGCGATCCTTCCACTTCAGTTTCCCAAGTAACTGGGACTACAGGTGCACACCATCACACCCAGCTAATTATTATTATTATCCTTTGTAGATACGAGGTCTCACTATGTTGCCTAGGCTAGTCTTGAACTCCTGGTCTCAAGCAATCCTCCCGATTCAGCTTCCCAAAGTGCTTAGGATTACAGGCATGAGCCATCACACCCGGCAGTGGAACAAATTTTAAAGGCTAGTTTTGTGTACTAAAAATGACATAATTCATTTTGTCCTCTTCCTGCTCCCCCTTTTCTCCTGGACATACACAGTCTCTTGGGAAGTCTTGTGACTACAATGTGATTACTGCAAAAATACCTAAGCTTCCACTAGGTGAAGCAGTCATCGCCTTACTTGGTATAGCTGAATACTCCTTCCTCCCTGAAACACTCTTCTTTTTTTTCTTTCGAGTTGGAGTCTCACTCTGTCGCCCAGACTGGAGTGCGGTAGCTGCTCCCGGCCACCGCATCCTCGACCTGCTGGGCTCCAGCGATCCTTCCGCCTCAGCCTTCCAAGTAGCCGGAATTACAGGCATGAGCTACCACACCCGAATGATTTTTTGATTTACTGTAGAGATGAGGTCTCACTGCCCAGGCGGGTCTCGAACCTGCGGGCTCAGGCAATCCACTCACCTCAGCCTCCCAAAGGCGCGGGATTACAGGCTGAGCCACCAAGCCCGGCTGAAACACTCTTCTTTACTTGACTTCCATGACCCCACACTCTTGGGTTTCCTCCTGCTTCTCTAGCCATGCATTTGCCAGTTCTTCTTCATCTCTCCCACACCAAAATGTTGGAATGCCATAAGAATCCATTTGTTAGATACTTTCTCTACTTATCCCCCACTCCTTAAGTGATCTCATCAAGTTCATGGCTTTAAATACTATCTAAATGCTGATAAGACCCAAATTTAGACCAGCCAAGATTGCTTTCCTGGATTACAGGCATATATGTTCAATTGCCTAGTCTACAACCTATTTGGTTGTCTATCACAGAGTTCAAGTGAAACATGTGTAGAACAGAGCTTCTGAGCTTCCCCTCCTCCCAAAATAGAAAACCTATCCTTCCAACAGGTTTTCCCAATTCCACCACCAGCAACTCTCCAAGCTTGCAACTACTCTGACCAAAAGTTCTTGATCACCACTGAGCTTTCTTTCTCTTACAATTTATGTCTGATCCCTTAGTAAATCACGCTGCTTCTACCTTCAGATATGTCCAGAATTTGACCCTTTCTCACTACTTTCATTATTACCACCCTAGTCCAAGCCACCAATGCTTCTTGACTGGAATATTCCAACAGTCTTCTAAGTGCTTCCATCCTGCCCCTCCCCCTTCAGTCTGTTCTCATGGCAGGAGCCAGAGTGACTGTTAAATCATAAGTCAAATGATGTCATTATTTTGATTAAATTGTTCCAATAACTTCCAGTGTCAGGTGGGAAGGTCAAAATCCTCTCAGCCTGTAAAGTTCTATAGAATTCCCTCCTGACCCCTCTGTCCCATGAGACCTCACTTCTTACTACTCTCTCCCAAGGTCACTCCAGCCACACTAACTTTCTCACCATTCCTCAAACACAGGAGGCATTCCGCTTCAGGGCATTTGTACTTGGCAGCCCCTTCGCCTAACATGTCCGTTCCTCAGATACCCACACAGTACAATCCCTCACCTCCATGTCTCTACTCAAATGTCACCCTGCCAGTGAGGCCTTCCTAGCCATCCTATTGAAACTCTTCCCAATAGTTTCTATCTCACTTGCCAGTTTTGCTTTTCCTCAGCCTTTACCAACTATACATACAAGGAGGGACCCAGAAAAACCAGAATGATATTCTGGAGGGCGGGTCCCTTGTAGTACAGGCATCCCCCACTAGGTGAGTGTTCTAGGAACCCATCAGCATCAGTGAGCCAGCTTGTGTTGTTGTGAGAGGCTACATTCCACTTTAGTGAATTTTTTTTTTTTTTAGATTCTTTCAACGTGTTTGCCCATTTCATGATGAGTGATATATGAACGCACCTGCCCACATCACACTAAGTGTTCAGCAGTTTTTGACCAAAACCATCAAGACCTCCATGCCCCACCCCCCATTCACCTGATCTCACCCCAAGTGACTTTTTTTGTGTGTCCCCAGATGAAAAAAGTCCTCAAAGAGGTGAAACAAAACCAGCAGAAGCACTAAAAAGCATCTGTACCCCACAACTTCATAATTAAAAAAAAGATTTTTAATTGGGAAAAAAAACTGTTTTGAGCAGTGGAAAAAGTGTCTTAACAGGTGTATTACACCAAATGGAGAGTACTCTGAAGGTGACTGAAGTTTAAACATGTAAGAATACATACACAATCTTTCATAAATAAATTCCATTTCTCTGAAGTTCCCCATTGTATATACATACACACATATACATAAAATATACCTTGTTTACTCTGTATCTCCCCATCCAGGAGATACAAGCTTCATGAGGGAGGGGACTTCATCTGGTTCACTGCCATATCTCTAATGCTAAGAATAGTCTTTGGCAAATAATAGGTGTTCAATAAATATTTGCTGAAAGAATAAGTAAACCAAGACATAGATATATGTGTCCTCGATGCCACTTAATAAAGTGTCTCAAGAAGATGGAAGTGGCCAACTATGTCAAATGATGTTGAAAAATAAAAAAGGATGAGAGCTGAGAACTGACCACTGGATCTGGCAAAGCGGAGATCACTGGTAACCTTGACAAGAACTGGCGTGGTGAAACAGAAAAGAACCAAGAGTAAATGGGCAAAAAGGAACTGCAGACCATGAGTACAAACAACTCTTTCAAATATTCTCTCACAATACAGAACCACTGCATATGTGCTCCTCTTCCCAGAAAGTCAGACCTTCTTTCATTCCTTCTGAACACCATCTCACCCTGTTGTCCTTAAAGATACGGCAGAGATAATATATTCTCTAGGAAATGTCCTTGTGAACTGCTATATCTTACATACATACCATATCACAGGGATTTTATGGCTATCTCTAGTATATTATCTCTAGTGTATATATAGTATTATTATTTATTTGATTGTGTCTTTAAACTCTGAGTATCTTAAGGCAGGGACCCTTGCACAAAACAGATACTCAATAAACATTTCTTTGATGAGTGAGAAAACCTTGAGGTAAGAGTAAGTTCTTAATAGTTTCTAAAAATTCATCATTCCATGTTTTCTTAATGTATATCCAAAACATTATTATTTTATTAGTTGCCTGCATATTTACACATAATACATTATAAAATAATAAAGAAAAAATTATTATAATGTAAATCTAAAAATGTCTTTTCTCCAAGAATATATAGTTAATACACATTTATGACAATTTTAACTATTCTAGTTCATTCCTACCTTTCCCTGAAAACGTCTCTAAATTGTATCCCTTAAATTATCCAGTATTTAAAAAACAAATAAACATAAATGTTTTGATACCCAGACACATAAAATGAAATCTTACCAAACACAAGTGTTACGCAGTCTATGAAAGTTAAGTCCGCCTAACTCTAGTTACTTAAACACAGGGACATTTTCATAGATGTGTATGTATTCTAATAAGTTCTGAAGTACTGCTTCTAGATATTGCACAACACTTGAGAAAATTCTGGTATCAGCTTTGAGGAGAGGGTTTGTGCCCATTTCTCACATTCCTTGTTGTGTTAAAAATTCTAGGCATGGGGTACAGGGTGGCAGTGCTTCCCAACAGAATCATCTGGGGTCTTTTTAAAAAACAGATTCCTGGGCTCCAACCCTAGAGGATTCTGACTTAGTGCATCTGAGCAACAGACTAGAAATTGGTGAAAAGCTCTTCAAGCTCTTCTGCTGATCAGTTGACTTAGGAAATCATGAACATGTATCTGGAAATATTAAATAGACTATAAGCAGGTTTGTAGTAATTCCTGCCAGAGCTTGAAAAGTTGCTACTCTGAACCCAAATAAACACAAAAAATATTGATCCACCATGGAAACATCATACATCTGAATGGTTTTTCCAACTACAATTTTGACTGGTGTTAAATAAATGAAGTTTCTATACCATAAATACTGAGCTGTCAAAAATGTCTTTTACTAGATTACAGTGAAGCTTGATCATTTTCTTTCTTAAGAACACCATCTACCACAATTGAAGAAAATAACTACTGCACTTTCAATTTTGTCTTTGTCTTTTTAAAAAAGTCACACCTAGAAGCAATGCATAATAATTATTATTTTAACCAGCATTCATATAGTATGGTATACTTTTTTAAGTATTTCAGATGCATTGTCATGTGAGCTCATCACCATCTTGTGAGACACTTCCACTATGTTAAAAAAAAAAAAGTACTTCAAATTCTTCTATACTTACAAAATACATAAACCATGGGCCCTGATTACTGCAACAAGGAAACGAGAGTCAAACCAAAATGCACCAAGTTAACTACATTCCAACAACAGTCTTCACTGGTATACACTTGAAAACTGTTGATAATGTCCACTACTTTAAGAACAAACTTACAAACATTTGTTGATGAGCAATAACTTGAAAAACTAATTTTAAAAGCCACTATATTCTTTTGACAACTGGCAAAACTTTCAAAATATAGACCAATTTCTAGATGTGCATCTTGCTGCTAGTACTCTATTTTATAACTTAGTCTTAAATCTGTTAGGAAAATTAATCACAGAATTTTATCAATATAACTTGAGATACAGGAAGGAAAAAAAAAACCAACCAAAACACCAAAAAGTGACCCAAAAGGTCCTGTGTTATTTTTGACACTGAAACTAATTCTATAAAAACCAGTTACTGGAATAAATACAACCAATGGACAAATGACTAGAGAACTACAAATGAGGTCTATGGCAAAGAAAGATGGACAGCCACAAGAAACAGAGAAAATGATGAGCTGTCACAGGGCACCACCACTGGCAAGCCCAGATGGCAGTGAGATGGCAGAACAGTAAACGAACAACAGGCTGGTTGTGCTTCGGTTTCACCTAAGGACATCACCTGCCCATTCTGTAATAGTCATAGCCACAGACTAAGTCATATTTGACCAATACATTTTACATAAATTTCATGCAAACACAAAAACAAAATAGATGATGAAAACAGCCCCGAGCTTTCATTACGAAGGCCAAAACAACAATGGTTTTCACCATGCATCACATTTATGAATGTCTTCTGCTGTGACATAATTAAAAATGACTGGAATTGTTTCTGTGCTTACAGGTCAAACACTGAATGAGAAAATTCAAGTTTTGATATTTGCTTGATCCATTTCACAAGCAAGAATGATCTCTGTCATTACTGCTTGAAATAAAATGTCCAGAGCCCTCTGATTCTAAATTGTATTCTTACTGTCATACTGAATCTGTGCCACCAATTTCAAGATATGCTGATTAGATTTTACTACCTCATTGCAACATTTCAGGAAACTTCTTTTCATTGTTATACATTATGTTAGGGATGTATCACGTGCGTGAAATCATAAGCATGCATTCAATGATGGCAAATTAGAGGATGCCTGTCATTTTGAATGTTTTGAGATCTTTGTTCGGGTTGTGCAACCATACGAAAAAAAGGCCAAGTAGCACCTAGAGTCTCCTGAGATCCAGTTGTGAAGTTCACTCAGGGTGGCTCATAATGCAACCTCTTATACTGCTGGAAGCATGAACACGAGGGCACACGCGGCCGGCGCACCCGAGAAGCCCTCGGCATCCCTGGCACTCGCACCACACGTGAACGCCCGACAGCCCGAGGACGCGGGAGGCTTCCGCGGCCGCCTCCACCAGGCAAGCGCCGCTCAGATCCCGACAAACAGAAGCAACTTGAGAAAAGGGAGACGACCCGGCAAGTTCCTCCCGGCGTAGCGCGGTCAACACAACGTGAAAGACACCCGGCGTCCAGGAACACAGGTGACAGACGCCGCCGCTCCCGGTGCCCAACCCTGCCCTCTGGCGCCACCCAGGCCTCTCGTCCCGGGGCCACGGCGGATGCACAGACACAGGTGAGCGAGTGACAGACACAGCTCCCGTTCCCATCCCTGCCCTCCTGCCGCCCCCGAGGCCCCTCGTCGCGGTGCCCATGTCGGATGCACAGACACGCAGAGCAGGCGCACACGTGAGGACCGCGAGCAATCGAACGCGGTGCCGAAGCGGCTTCGAGCCAGGGCCCTGGAAGTGACACGCCGTTAAATCGTGGGCGACATACGCGGGGAAAGACCTAAGCACCCAAACCCAAGCACGGACACGCTGAGAACCCCACAAGCGCCACTCGCATTCGCAAGCCGCTTCCAGCACATTCTTCCCCGAAGAGGACAAAGCGCCGCGCGTGGGGCAGTCATCAGGGAACGGAGATCATTTCCGAGCTCCTAACTTTGCCCCAAAGTTCTGCTGCGACACTGATTGGAAATCACATTTCAAATGTCCCGCGCAGAAGAGAAACGTAAACAAGCACTGGGGGCCGCTCTAAGACCGGTCCAAGAAAGAATAAGGATACCAAGACATTACGAGTCCATCAAAAATGCAAAAGTAGCTTATTCGGGAGCAACTGAGGGAGGACAGAACGGGGACTGCGAGTCAGGGGAGCGAGCTCCAGCGTCTGCAGACAGGAAACGGCCGCCACTGCCTTCAGGCGAGCACGCGTTAACATCCCGCGATCAGCCCGCAGGTCGCCGGGATCCTCTCCCACCTGCAGGCCGCCACCCCGAACTAATAATTACAGCCGGAGGTTAGTGTTCCCCAGGATGCCACTTCGGGTCGCTCCCCAGGACCAGCCCCCGGTTTGCCGTGCTTCCCGGTTCCTGATGAGGTAAAGGATACCCCCCCCCGCCGCCGCTGTTTAATAAGTACTCTGGGAGGCCCAGGCGGGCGGATCGCTTGAGGCAGGGAGTTCGAGACCAGCCTGGGCAACACAGCGAGACCCCGGCTCTCCAAATAGTAATAACAATAAAGGGCTAACGTGCTACCAAAATAACCTTTCCGCAGATGGCATCCTCCTGACGGAGTGGGAAAGGGTACAAAGCCGTCACAGCGAGCGCCCGCTGGATCCGCGGACCCGAGAGGGCTCGGGAGGGGGGCGTTCGCGGGCTGTTCGCGGGAGGCCCCGGGAACCGACGGCGGCGGATCCCGGCGGGCGACGCTCCCCGCGGGGCTGACGGCGGCCCCCGCACCTGATGATGTCGTCGCTGTGGCCGCGGTAGAACTTCTGCCGGTGCTCGCGCGGGCTGTACACCACGCCGACGCCCGCCACGAAGTACACGATCTCCTTGGCCGCGGTGTAGTAGAGGTTGTTGCGGCACTGGTGGCCCCGGTAGCCGTACACCCACTCGAGCCGCAGGTGGCAGCTTGGGGCGCTCCGGGCCGCCATGGCGGGGCGCCCACCCGCCGCTCCCGCCCGGGCCCGCGGCGGCGGGAGGCGGCGGCCGGCGACGAAAGCCTCCCGCGGGCGGCCGCGACTCCCCGCCCGCCGCGTCCTCTACGCCTCGCCCGGCAGGTGCATGTCGCCCCGGGGCCGCCGCCGCCTCAGCCCACGGGCGGGAGGAGCAGCCTGGCCCGGCCGAGCATGCTGAGGGCCGCGGGCGCCGGCCGCTGTCGCGTGGGGGCGCCGCGCCCGCGCCCGCCTCGGCTCGCCGCGTCTCCTCAGCCCGCAGCGCCGCGGCGGTGAGCGAGGCCCGCCTCCAGCCTCCGGCTCCTCGGCCGCCGCCCGCGCACCGGGCTCCCCGCCCGCGTCACCTGCGGCGCCCGCGCCCCCGCCGCCGCCTTGTCGCCACAGCCGCGGACCCGCGCCGCGCGCCCCCGGGCCTGGCGGAGCGACGGGCGCGCGGCCTTGCGTGTCCGCGCCCGCGCTCGCCCCGCCCCCGCGCACGCCCCGCCCTCCCAGAGCTTTGAAAAGGCCGGGGCTCGCGGGCCACACAGCTGAGCCGCTAGGGCCGCGCCGCCGCTAGGTCCGCGCCTCCGCTCGCGCTCGCTCCCACCGTGGCGCTCGCCCGCCCCGCCCCCGCTCTCGCCCCGCCTTTCCAGAGCTTTGAAAAGGCCGGGGCTCGCGGACCACACCGCTGAGCTGCTAGAACCGCGCCTTCGCTCGCGCTAGCTCCCACCCCGGCGCTCTCCTGTCCCCGCCCCCGCCCCGCCCTTCCAGAGCCTTAAAAAGACCGGGCTCGCAGGGCACACTGCTGAGCGGCTAGGGCCACGCCTCCACCTGCGCTTGCCCCGTCCCCGCTCTCGCCCCGCCCCTCTCAGAACCTTGAAAAGGCCTGGACTCGCGGGCCACACTGTTTAGTCGCTAGGGCTGCGCCTTTCCCCGTGCTCGCCCAGCTCCCAGCGCTTGCCCAGTCCCTCCCGGAGCCTTGAGTGTGTTTCGCGTGGGCCGTTCTTGGTGTCACGTCGGCCGCGTGTCTATCCTCGCGTGTCCTCCCCAAGTTGTTCAGTCCTCTGGCGGACCATTAGGTATTCACGGCTCCTGTTGCTGGGCGTAGTCGCCCGGGAAGCGCCCGGTTCTGCAAGGCCCCTGCACCCAGCCTGGGCCACATTCATTCCTGGGAGAATCAACACCATGAGAACCTCATTCTCCTTTTCTCTCCTGATGCCTTATGTGTTTCTCTTGTGGTTTCACGGTGCTCCCTGGCTCAGACGTTGGGTGGGGATAAAACCCGACTTCCTAAGCGTCCATTTGCTTATTCGTGTAGGTGACCCCAAAACTGAAAGTAGACTTTAGATCGTAAACTGACATGTGAGATCTGACTTCCTAATCAATAGTAGCGGTACCTGAATTTTTAAAATATTTCTGTTTGGGACATCACCAGTAGTGGGTGTGTGTGTGTCTGTCTGTCTGTCTGTCTCTCTCTCTCTCTTACTTTTTGTTGTTGTTCTTTTTAAAAAGATTTCACCACGTTATCCAGGCTGGTCTCGAATTCCTAGGTTCAAGTCATCCTCCTGCCTGAGCCTTGCAAAGTGCCTGGGATTACAGTTGTGAGCTACCACTCCTGACCTATAGTCTTTTAGTTAAACAACTTATATTGTGACCCTGTAGAATACTTCCATAACAAAATTATTGGGAGCAATTATTGACAGTATTGCTTTCCCTCCTCAGTTTCCAAAATGCAACTTTCTTACAGTAACGTGAACAGAGATTTAGCAATACCTGTAAAAATAACTTGAAATCCACAATTTAAAAATTGTCAAGTGGATGATAGCCACAAGGTTTGCAACAAAAAACACTAATTCATGATATACCAATATGAATCCTGATTGCCTAAAAATTACTGTTTGGTTTTCCTGGGAAATACCAAGACAGAAATCTGACAAAAGCTAAAATAAACTACCATCCTTACAAGAAATATGACTACCTGAAGAGACTGACTCCTGTATGGTACAAATATGTTGGGATATATGTTACCCAGTTTCTATTTCCACAGAGATGCCAATTACCAACTGGAGACATGATACCTTTTTGACTTTCATTATGCCTTCTAATCTACATGCAGTTCACATGTGGGAAGAAGGGCCATCTCAGAGAAAGGAATTTGCAAAAATGTCATAAAAAGTAAAATCTGAAGGAATTTCAATTCTGGGCAGAATCTGAAAAGTAAGAGATTTTCAGAACCCGCTGCAAAGAAAAAAACTCAGACCTAGAAGTAGCACTGAGGCCTGTGGAAGCTTTTTTTGTTTTTGTTTTTGTTTTTAATATGAAAATGTTCTAGGCCAGGTGTGGTGGTTCACTCTTATAATCCCAGCACTTTAGGAGGTCAAGGCAGGAGGAGTTTGAGACTAGCCTAGGCAACATAGCAAGATCTCATCTCTACCAAAAAATGAGCCAGGTGTGGAGGCATGTGTCTGTAATGTCAGCTACTGGAGAGGCTGAAGTGGAAGGGTCACCTGAGTCCGGGAGGTGAAGCTGCTGTGAGCCATGATCATGCCACTGCACTCCAGCCTGGGTGACAGAGTGAGACTCTGCCTCAAAAAGGAAGGGTGTGGGGGAAGAAGAGAGGGAGGGAGGAAAGAAAGAAGGGAGAAAGAAAGAAGGAAATGTTCTAATTTATCAGTGAGTTCCTTGAAGTCCCCTGGTGAGAAAACATTGTTGATTACACGAATTTAAGCAGTGAACTTAGAAGAGATTAAGTATTTTGTTGTTATACATTTGTTACATTAATTGCTGGTTACATATAATTTTTATGTGATATAGGATGTAGAATAATAAGAAATACTTTTTTGTGTGTTTCCAGATTTCTCAGCACAATGTCTTATGGATCCCATAATACACATTTACGAACTCAGATTAATAACAAATGTAAATACTTTATTTTCCCATTATCATATTTTCCATTACAATTTTAATGACCTAAGGGTAGATTGTGAAGCAAGAACATTCTTAATTAAACCATCCTCACCTGGTAACTTAAGACCAAAAGAGATAGCTGAGACACAAAGGTAGCTAGAAAACGAACCATCTGTGAATACTAGAAAAAAAAGAAACAAGTCTGACCAGTTCTCACCCGCACAACTCTGTACAATCCGTTATTGCTCACGTTACATCTTTGGAAAGCTTAATAGAGCTTTTATTGCTGGATGAGATTCCATCATCTATACCTGTGAAAGTAATACAAATAGGAATGTGGGGAAAAGACCTCCAAAAGCCTACACATCAAGTGGACATTTATTAGGCATTTTGAATATAAGCTATAGGATGGGTGCACCTGAAGTCCCAGCTACTCGGGAGGCTGAGGTGGGAGGATTATCTGAACCCAGGAGGTCAAGGCTGCAGTGAGCCATGATCATGCAACTGCACTCCAGTCTGGATGACAGAGTGAAACCCTGTCTCTCTCTCTCTCTCTCTCACACACACACACACACACACACACACACACACACACACACACACACGAATGATAAAGTGGGCGGGGAGGGGACAGGGAAGTCCTGGATTCTAATAGGATTCTAGACCCTCCAAAGTGGTAGAAAGTCCCAACTGACAGCTTAATTACACACACCTGTTGCTTCTATAAGAAGGGGAAAGTAACAAAAGTAATTGCATGTATGCATGTATGTATGTGTTTGTTTTTGGCTTAAAACAACTGAACTTTATTCTCTCACAGTTCTGGAGGCAGAAATCCCAAATCCAGGTGGTGCTGACAAGGTGTCTGGGGGCCCTGAGGGAAGGTCTGTCCCCTGCCTTCCTCCTAGCTTCTAGAAGCCCTGGAAATTCTTGGCATTTAATCATCACATGGTGTTCCTCCTCTCCACAAAAGTAATTTAATTTATTTAATTTTATTTTTTTGAGGCGGAGTCTCACTCTACTGCCTGGAGTGCAGTGACACCATCACAGTTCACCACAACCTTGACCACCTGGGCTCAGGTGATTCTTCTACTTCAGCCTCCCCAGTAGCTGAGAAACAGGTGTGCACCACCACACCCAGATAATGTTTTTCTTTTTTGTATAGACCTCTAGTGACATTACTGCCTGACTACCACATTGTAAGCAGCTGGAAGAGACAGATACATTCACTTGGCACACAGAATGTCCCTCAATGGACAACAAGGGCAAATCATTAATTGGAGCAATCCATGGGAAAGAGGAAAGAGGGGAATTATTGCCCAGGCTGGTCTTGAACTCCTGAGCTCAAGTAATCCTCCAACCTCCCAAAGTGCTGGGATGACAGGCATGAGCCACCACACCCAGCTATAAAGTAATTATAAACAAACACTGGGTAGGGCAGGACCAACTCCTTCTTGGGAGGACAAACTCCTCCTTGGAATATACAAAGCCTCCAACAGACTCATTCTCAGCCACTTTCTCCCTGCCCTGAACTGGTGGTCTTGCTGTCTAGCCATCCTAGATGACTGGTCATTCTTAAAATTATCCAGGCCTTTCCAGAACTCCACACACCCTCACAGCATCCATGCTGTGCCATAACCTCCACTCTCCACTGTCAGCCTAGTAACTGCCTATTCAATCTTTGAGGCCTAGCCCAAATGTATTGGGTTGATGCATAAATTCATAGTGTTTGTTTGGGGCATGGCAACACTGGTGCTGGGACTTTGTTTATCATTTGTCATTTAACATTTGGAGTGACAATGTTGTACTTGTGAATCTGCCTTGCATTTTGCAGATTTGAAGAAAGTTGGTGCTATTTGTCAAGTGGAAAAAAAATGAATGCTTCCGATATATTCTTCTGAGTTTAATAGAGGAGTCAAGGTAGCGGAGGTGGCTCGAAACATTTGTGCCATGTACTGGGAGAATGCCATTGCAAAGCATGGCAAGATAATGGCTTTGTCATTTCAGAGGGCCACGTTGGATGCCATCGCAAAGCATGGCAAGATAATGGCTTTGTCATTTCAGAGGGCCACTTTGACCTAGTTATTTCTCCATATTGAGGAAGATCATCGGGCTTTGATGAAGGCCATTTAAACACTTAATCCATGATGATCCATGTTAGTCACCCCAAAAATTGGCAAATGTGATGAACTGTGACCAGTCAACCATCATACCACATTTGCATCCCATGACCAAGTGAAAAATGCTACAAACTTATGCATCAACCAATATCACCTTGTTATGAGTTGGACTGTGTCCAACTTCAAATTCATATGTTGAAACCCTAACCCCCAGTACCTTAAAATGTAACCTTCTTTGAAAAGCATTTCATTGCAGATCGAATGAGTTAAATTAAGATGACGTTCACACTGGAGTCAGGTAGGCTCTCCATCCGGTGTGACAGAGGATGAATTATACAAATGGGACATTTGGTTACAGACATCCACACAGGGAGAATATGCGAAAACAAAGGCAGAGATGTATAAGCCAAGAAATGTCAAAGGCTGCCACAACCACAGCTATAAAGTAATTATAAACAAACAAAAGCTAGGAGAAGGACGTGGGACAGATTCCTTTTCACAACCTCAGAAGGAACTGACCCCGCCAACACCTCGATCTCAGACTTCTTGCACCCAGAACTGTGAGACAATGAATTTCTGTTGTTTAAGTCACTCAGTTTGTGTCACTATTTATACTATTTACTTATTTATTTTAGAGACAGTATCTCGCTTTGTCCCCCAAGGCTGGAGTGCAGTGGCACAATCATAGCTCACTGTAACCTCAAACTCATGGCCTCAAGTGAACCTCCCACCGTGGTCTCCCAAAGCACTGGGATTACAGGTATGAGCCACCATGTCCAGCCAATGTGTGGCACTTTATTACAGCAACTGTAGAAAATGAATACAAACCTCCTTTCTGTAGTTTGCTGTGACATCCCCATCCAGAATTAATTAGCTCACATTTAAGTCTCTATTTTATAAAATCACATAAACCTTTTTTATTTAAGTTGAGATAGGGTCTCACTATATTGCCCAGGCTGGTCTTGAACTCCTGGGTTTAAGCAATACTCTTGCCTTGGCTTCCCAAAAATGTTGGGATACAGTCATGAGCCACCATGCCCAACCTTATATTGGGTCTCACCATACCCACTTATGTTGGATTTCAGGAAATTGTTTACACTTCTAGAATGTGTGTTCATAAGAACCTGTGTTTACCTGTTCTTGTGGAATCTGTAGTCCTCTTTCTTTACTTAGACACTACCCTAAACTGGATTCTCAAGAAAACGGAGCCAGAGGCGATAATTAAGGCACTGATGTTTTTATTGGAATGGGCAAGTCCAGCGAGTGAGTCTGAGGAAGGAAAGCTGTGAAGCACCAGGAAGTGACCTCGAGTGACATTACTGCCTGGCTACCACCTTGTAAGCAGCTAGAAGAGACAGACATATTCACCTGGCACACAGAATGTCCCTCAATGGGCAACAAGGGTAAATCATGACTTGGAGTAATCCATGGGAAGGAGGAAGGGGGGGAATTTGTTCCTCCAGCAACCTTGTCTCGTCTTCCCCACTAGTAAAGTTCACCTTCCTGGGCACCGGCAGGAACACCCACACTTCCAGGTTTCATCATCCAGCTCCTTCCATGATCTCTTAGCCACTAGTTCTCTGAGCCCCAGTTCCCACAGCGTAGCACACAAGGAGGACCTGGTGATGCCTACACACTCAGTTGCACTGCAGGAGAGGAATCCCAGCTAAGCTTAGGGAATGTAAATCTTTTATAGTGGGCAGTAAACCTGTATGAACCTTATCATATAGACATTAAACAAACCTGTCCCTTGCTCCAGAGGAAGACACCATCTTTATCTTCCAAGGTTTTTCACTACATAAACATACTTGGAAGACAATCTGAAGCCAAGGCAGCCTTTCATTTCTGCACAACTTGAGACATCTTGAGAGATGTACAGAAATGTAAGAGACCCACAGTGCATTATCTTCTAATACAGATCCAACATACTACAGTCAAATGTTTATTTCATGAGTGGAAATACCACTAAATTGTGATCAATTTGCAAAATTTATTTTTGCAGCAACTGATAATTTTGACTTAAGAACATTAGTATAGCGATAGTACTTTTGCATACAATAAATTGGCTGCTTCTCTCACAGCCAATCAAAGATAAGAGACAGCAAGCTGGGAGAAAATGGATTTATTCTGCAACCAGATTACAGGGAGATGTGATGACATCATTACCAAAAATTCACACCAAGCAACACAAAGTCATTCTAGCTTTTGTACCCCAAATTTTGTAGCCCTTTGCCCACCCCAAGTTCAAGGCCTATGTGCAATTTCAGCATGACTCAAACTTTTCTGACTATGAAAGTCTCCTGGTCATTTTTAGATAATCCTCTGAAATTTACAACATGTTCTTTTTACAGTTTTCCAGAGGAAGGGACACACAACTGCAACATTTGGAAGGAAGGAAAAGTCACAACATTTAAAAATGATAGCTCCAAATTGTTTTAAAATACAATTGTAACAGCCCTTGTTTTCAGAGCCCTAGCCTATAACAGTCCAATATATTCATACTCACAGATAGAGGGCAGATGGGCAATGCCCACACCAGGCTTTCAGACATACTCCTGCTGGGCTTGGACTGTCCTTCATGGCTCCTAACTATTAGATGGTCTGGCATACTAGATAAAACTGGCTTTCCAAACCAGCTGGGCAAGGCTGTGCTAGGAGAGGAAAAGGAGGCTGCATTCTAAGGGCAGTAAGTGAGGAGAGGAAAAATGTGCTCTTTTAAATTCAAGCAGCTTCTACATTTAACTCAACTCAGCTACAAAAATAAAATTTCTTAATACACGTTTCTAAGTCTTTTCTAAATGTTCTAATAAAACCAAAATGGCCTCTTTTAAGCCTGTAACAGTACAACTAGCTACCAGTAAGAAATGTATTTTGACATCAAACTAGTAAAATAAAACATGAGAAATCTTTGCTCAATGAATTAACAGAACACCTTCAGGGACAAAAACAACTCTATTCAAACAATGATGTAATATTTGAGAATGAAAGATGTAAGTATCCTTATAAACAAGTGAAAAACATATAAACAAATGAAATATATAAATACATATATTTGAATAAAAGTAAACATCATACCTAAAAAAATTACAAAAGGATTATAGAGTAAACATACCCTTATTAAAATATAATTTCTGAATTTTACTCATTATTAAAACCTACTACATTTAAGAAAATGGATAGGTGGGCTAGGTGCAGTGACTCAAACCTGTAATTCCAGCAATTTGGGAGGCTTGAGCCCAGGAGTTTGAGACAAGCCCAGGAATTTGAACCCCATATGTACAAAAAAATTTAAAAATTAGCCAAGTGTGGTGACCCATGCCTTAGTCCCAGCTACTCAGAAGGCTGAGGCAGAAGGATCACTTGAGCCCAGAAGGTTGTAATCCTAGCATTTTGGGAGGTAGAAGTGAGAGAATTGCTGAGCCCAGGAGTTCAAGACCAGCCTAGGTGACTTAGCAAGACATTGTCTCTACAATAAATACAAAATTTAGCCGGGCATGGTTGGTATGTACTTGTAATCCCAGCCACTCAGGAGGCTAAGGCAGAAGGATGACCTGAGACTTGGGAAGTCGAGGCTACAGTGAGCCATGAATGTGATTCTGCACTCCAGCCTGGGCAACAGAGTGAGACTCAGACTCAAGAAAAAGACAAAGAATCCCAGCATAGTCTTGCTTCTGTCTCTCCACCCTCACGTCATACCCTCTTCCTACTCACTGGACCCTCCTGCCACCTGAGTCTTCTTATTTTGTTTCTATTCCTAGAACATACCAGATTAGCTGCCTTAGAAACTTTTTACACACCCCCTTCCTCAAGGAACCTTTACCTGACTGACGTGTATTCAGCCTACATGCCTGAGCCAATCATCACTAGACAGCAAAGCCTTCCCTGATCTTCCTGAAAAGGTCACTTCCTCTCTCATAAAATCTGATAACACCAGATTCCTCTACCTTAATATTTATCAAGCTGTAATTTCATATTTGCTCATATAATTCATTAATGTCAGCATCCCCCACCAGCTATAAGCTCCTTGAGGGATTGCATCAGAAAGGCAGGGGGCAGAAGGAAGAGAAAACCAAACACCACACATTCTCACTTATAAGTGGGAGCTAAACTAAGGAATGGCATAATGAATGTTGGAGACTTGAGGAGAGGGGGAAGCTGGGAAGGCAGAGGAGGAATGAAAAATCACCTATCAAGTACAATATGCACAGGTAGGGGTGGTGGGTGCACTTAAAACCCAGACCTCTTTGCCACCATACAATGAAGCCATGTAACCAAAAACTATTTGTACCCTGGAAGCTATTTTTAAAATTTTTTAATAGCATTTTTTAAAAAGAGACAGGCTCTTGCTTTTTCATCCAGGCTGGAAGGCAGTGGTATGATCATAGCTCACAGCAGCCTGTAATTCCTGGGTTCAAGTGATCCTCCTACCTCAGCCTCTCAAGTAACTGAGACTACAGGCAAGTTCCACCATGCCCAGTTAAGTTTTAAATTTTCTGTAGAGACAGAGGTCTCACCATGTTGCCCAGGTTGGTCTCAAACACCCAGGCCCGAGTGATCCTCCCACCTTAGTCTCTCAAAGAGCTGGAACTATAGGCATGAGTCATCATGCCTGACTAATAATAAAATTTTGTTTAAAAAAAAAATCCCAAGAAAATAAAAAGATGAGGCAGAGCAGAAAAATGGAGAGAGCCCCCATTTGTGATGCCATTGTGCAGGGCTGATTGGTGATCAGCTGCTACTGGGGGGGCAGACAGAAACTCAACTTTCTGACTCTCTTTATAAAGCCATCCATGGGGCCCAAAGACCCACTGCTTGTAGGGGAAGGTTAAAACAAAAGCAATCAACCCATAGGAAGAAGAAGGAAACCCTCATGGACCTAGCAACCTGCATGCATACAAAGTAGATGGCTGCTACTGCTAGGACAAGGACAGAAACCCTCCCCAAAACAAGACCATCATGAGGAGAAGGCATGAATGTTAGGAATTCCCCCAACCCCAGGCCTGGGCTAGCAGTTCTACCTAAGTTGAGAGCCTAGATCAAAAGAATCAAGAACACCCTCCCACCCCCACCACAAGCTTAGCATGAGTAACAATCACCAAGAGTCCACTGTTGGGGCAGGGCCAGAGAATGTAGGAAAAATCCCCTTCCTCTATCATAGCATAGTCCCTGCAGAGACTCATGAAAATGGAGGGTGGAGCAGAGAAACCATGAGTAATCCTGCATCACCCTAGACACAATACCACACACAAGCAGCAGCAGCCCACCTCTGCAGGAATGTGAAGTTGGTGGTGCACTAAATGTAATGACAGCACAATAAAACCCCAGACCAGTTCAACTCCTGACTAGGTTAACAGAAGCCCCCATAATAACAGCCTGACAGAAGACAGGCATGCCAATTGCCAGGTGTAAATACTATGTTCCTTATTGTTCTTTTTTTAAAAAAATGTTATTCATTGTGTGGGCACAGTGACTCATGTCAATAATTCCTACACTTTGGGAGGCTGAGATGGGAGGATTGCTTCAGCCCAGGAGTTTGAGACCAACCTAGGCAATATAGTGAGACATTGTCATTACAAAAAATAAAAAAAAAATAGTCAGGTATTTCAAAAAATTAGTCCCAGCTATTGGAAGGCTGAGGTGGGAGGATCACTTGAGTCCAGGGGTTTGAGGCTGTGATGAGCTGTGATTGTCCCACAGCACTCAGTCTGGGTGTCAGAGTAAGACCCCAACTTTAAAAAAATTATTTATTTATTTATTCATTTTGGTAGAGATGGAATTTTGCTATATTGCCCAGACTGGCCTTGAATTCCTGGCCTCAAGCGATCCTCCCATCTCAGCCTCACAAAGTGCTGGGATTACAGGCATGAGCCACCATGTCTGCCTTTTATTCTCTACTATTCTTCTATCTACAGTGTCTGGTATATGCCAAAAAATGATAAGAAACAGAAAGCAAGGAGAAAATAAAACCAAACAAAAAACATTGTCAAGAGATAAAGCAATCAATAGAACTAGATTCAGAGATGACTGGTTGTTGGAATAATTAAATAGAGACTGTGATGGTCAATTTTACATACCAATTTGGGCTAAGGGATGCCCAAATAACTGTAAAATATTTCTGGGTACATCTGTCAGGGTGTCTCCAGAAGAGATAAGTGTTTGAATCAACAAACTGAGTAAAGATTACACTCACCCATTCTGTTGAGAGTCTGAATAGAACAAAAAGGCAGGAGAAGAATTAAATTGGTCTCTTCTCCTGCACTCAGACATGGGTTCTCCTGGTTCTTGAACTTTTGGACTCAAACGGGGACTTACATCCTTGGATCCCCTGTTCTCAGGCCTTCAAGTTTGGGCTGAAACTACACTGCCTTCCTGGGCGTCTGACTTGCAGACAACAGATCATGAGGCTTCTCAGACTCTGTAATCACATGTGCCAATCCCTCATAATAAATCTCTTCCTGTATATCTACCAGTGGTTCTGAAAAATGTATACACATTTTAAGATATGTTATCTATATATTATTTTAGTTTGCCATCATCAGAAGTGTCTGAATGCTGATGGTAACTATTTTGAGCACCTCATGTAATTGCAAAAGTCAAATGAGACTTGCATTCATCTTTTGTTACCAGTATATATTGAGTATTACAATTTAATTACAGTTTTTTTCCTTTCTTAACATATGTAGATATATTTTTTGGCACCCTCTCTGTGTGCACCCTATTGATTCTGAATCTCTGGAGAACCCTATGTCAGGGTTTCAAAATATGAGGGAACCCCAAAAAGCACAGAATTTATTTGTCAAAAATTGTATATTTATTCTTACATGTTTAAACTTTAGTCACCTTCAAAGTACTCTCTGTTTGAGGCAATACACTTATCGAGATGCTTTTTCCACTGCTCAAAACAGATTTTGAACTTGTCCATTTTGATGCCTCTTAGTGCTTCTGCTGTTTTTTGTTTCACCTCTTCCACATCAGCAAAACATTTCCCTTTGAGGACTTTTTTCATCTGAGGAAACAACAAAAAAAGTCACTTGGGTTGAGATCAGGTGAATAGGGAGGATAGGGCATGGAGTCATGCCATTTTTTTGTCAAAAACTACTCAACACTCAGCACAGGGTGGGCAAAGGTGGGTAAATCACCCATCATGAAATGGGCAAACACGTTGAAAAAAATCTCCAAAAAAAAAAAAAAATTCACTGAAGCCAAATGCAATCTCTCACAATGTTAGTTGGTACATAGATGCTGGTGGGTTCCTAGGAACCTTACCTAGTGGAGGAAGCCTGTACTATAAGGGGCCTGTCACTAAAAGACAATTCCAGGTTTTTTGGGGGTCCCCCATCATATATCTCTATATACCTTATTGGTTCTAATTCTCTGGAGAACCCTATTACAGGAGCTTAAAATAGCTATGACTAATATGTTAAAGAATCTTGGGGAAAAGGTGGGCAACATGCATGAGCAATGGGAAGATTTGGCAGAAACAGAAACCACAAAAAAAGAATCAAATGGAAACTCTAGAAATAAAAGATATAATATCAGAAATAAAGAATTTCTTTAAGAAATTCGTCAGCAGACTGATGAGCAGGGGAAAGAATTAGTGACCTTTAATTTGCAACACTAAAAATTATTCAAATTGATAGATAAAGAGAAAAAAGAAAGGAGGAAAGAAAACAGAGCATTACAAATCAAAACCACATTGAGATACCACCTAACCCCAGTAAGAATGGCCATCATTAATAATACAATAAAACAACAGATGCTGACAATGATGCGGAGAAAAAGGAACGCTTCTACACTGCTGGTGGGAATGCAAACTAGTGCAACCTCTTTGGAAGACAGTGTGGCAATTTCTGAAAGAGATAGAAATTGACCTTCCATATGACCCAGCAATTCCCCTATTGGGAATATACCCGGAAGAACTCAAATCATTCTACAAAAAAGATACCTGCACACATATGTTTGTTACAGCTCTATTCACAATAACAAAAACATGGAACCAACCATGCTACCCATCAAAGCTAGATTGGATTTTTTAAATGTCGTATATATACACAATGGAATATTATGCAGCCATAAAGAAGGACAAACATATGGACTTCGCGGCAGCTTGGATGGATTTAGAGTCAATCATACTCAGTGATCTATCACAGAAACAAAAAACAAAGTACCATGTTTTCTCACTCATAAGTGGGCCTTGAACAATGATAATACTATTAGAAAGGAATTGGCAGTAGTGTGAAACTGTCAGGGGAGACGGTGGGACTGGCAGTTGAGGGAAACCGATAGGGAAGGGAGAGGCACACCTCATCAACAAGGGTACCTGCATAATCAACTTTTGTAAACCCTGAATTGTACCCCACATCTTTATAATAGTAATAAATACAAGTAAAACAGAACAAGGCAGGTATCTGTAGATAGGTCTCACTGGTACATGCCAAGTGTTACCTTGTAAGTTGACATGATAGTTCAATGGAGAAAGTATACTCTTTTCATAAAATAATATTTGAAGACTGAATACATATTTGCAAAAAAAAAATGAACACTGATCTATACTCACACTTTATACAAAAATTAATTTTTATTTGGGTATAATCTAAAACTATAACATTGATAGAAAAAATTTTTTTAAATGTTGTGACACTTGCTTAGACAAAAATTTCTTAGAGAAGTCACTAAAATCACAAGAGAAATAAAAATAATGACTTGTTCTTCATCAAAATTCTAAGTAGTGTTAAGAAAATGACAATAGCAGTCATACTTGGATAAATATTTGCAAAACAAAAATCTAATATGAGATATTGATGTCTAGCTTACAAACAAAATTACAACTAAATAAAAATTAAAGAAACACTCAATTTAAAAAAAAAAAGGTAGAAAGTTTTAGTGCATACATTTTCTAAAACACGATACAGTTGGAAAATAAACATGCAAAAAAGTGTTCTTTGTAATTGGTTATTAGGCTAATGAAAACACAATTATATACCATACAGATATTCTAGATTGACTAAAATTAAGAATTCAGACACAAAAGGTGAAAATGTAGAGCAACTGGAACTTTTATACATTGCTTTTGAAGATGCAAAATGATACAGCCATTTTGGAAGACAATTTGGCAGTTCTTTAATAAATCTAAACGTATACTTATTATAAGACCCTAAAAATATCACTTCCATTGAATTATTCAAAAGACATAAAAACATAGTCACACAAAGACCTGCATGTAAATATATACAGGAGTTTATTACTGTGTACAGAAGCCAAAAACTGAGAATGACCCAAGTGATCATCAACTGTTGAATGGATTAACAAATTATGGTGCATCCATGCATTGGAATACTCCTCAGCAATAAAAAGAAACATTCTGTGAGTATATGTGATAACATGGCCTCCAAGGATTGATGCTATGTGAAAGAAGTCTTTAACAAAAGATACACACTGTATGATTTCATTTATATGACATTAAGGAAAAGACAAACTATAGAGTCAAAAATAAAGTAATTTTTTTTTAGGCACTTGAATAGAAAAATCATTGGAAAAAGATGTCAGAAAATGTTCTGTATCTTAATGGTGGTGGTAATGGTTTCATGTCCGAATATATTTGTCAAGACCTGTCAAACTGTACTCTTAAAAGAGATAAATTTAACTATATTCAAGTTGTAACTCAATATAATGGACTTTGAAAAAGAAAATAGAGCATTCAAGAGCTGAGACATCAAATGTTCTAAGACAGGGGTCCCTAACCCCTGGGCTTGTCCATGGCCTGTTAGGAACCAGGCCACACAGCAAGAGGTGAGTGGCAGCAAGCAAGTGAAATTTCACCCGGATTTACAGTCGCTCCCCATCGTGGCATTACCGCCTGAGCTCCACCTCCTTTTAGATCAGCTGAGGCATTAGATTCTCATAGGAGTGTGAACCCTATTGTGAACTATGCATGCAAGGAATCTAGGTTACATGCTCCTTAGGAGGATCTAATGCCTGATGATCTGAGGTGGAGCTGAGGTAGTGATGCTAGTGCTGGGGAGAGGCTGCAAATACAGATTAACATTAGCAGTGAGGTTTGACTGCACAGTGACCTGCAATTCCTTGCAGACTCACATCAAAACCCTATCAGGGAGTGGCAAGTGAGTTGATGTACTTCAGTTGTACAGTTGCATCTTGAGGCAGGCTTTAAGTCAGATCCAAAACTTATTTTAGTCCATACATGGCCTGTCCATTATTTTATTTATCACTTCAGCCCAAGACTCTTTTTTTAAATGGTGAGTTGTATAATTATTTCATAATATATTACAATGTAATAATAATATGAATAAAGTGTACAATAAATATTATATACTTGAATTATCCCAAAGTCACCCCTGACCTGTGGAAAAATTGTCTTCCACAAAACCGGTCCCTGATACCAAAAAGATTGGGGACCACTGGTCTAAGACCCATGTAATTAAAGCCCTAGAAGGAAACAAAAAGAACAGAAAAACAAGAACCACATGATTATCTCATTAGATGCTGAAAAAGCTTTTCATAAAATTCAGCATCCCTTCTTGATAAAAACCCTCAACCACCTAGATATAGAAGGAAACATACCTCAAAATAGTAAGTGTCATCTATGACAAACCCACAGCTAACAAATTGCTAAATGGATAGAAACTAGAATCATTTCCCCTGAAAACTGGAACAAGACAAGGCTGCACACTCTCACACCTTTTTTTCAATATTGTGTTGGAGGTCTTAGCTCAGGCAATTAGACAAGAGAAGGAAATCAGGGGTATCCAAATAGAAAAAGAGGAAGTCAAGTTATCCCTCTTTGCTGGTGATATGATCCTATACCTTGAAAATTCAAGAGAATCTGTCAAAAACCTGCTTGCACTGATAAAGGACTTTGGCTAAGTCTCAGGGTACAAAATAAATGTGCAAAAGTACAGTTGCATTCCTTTACACCAACAACAAGCAGGCAGAGATCCAAATAAAAAGCACAAATCCCATTCACAATAGCCACCAAAAAAATGAAAGATCTCAGCATCTTCCTAACCAGAGAAGTAAAAGACCTTTTTACAATGAGAATTATAAAACACTGCTTAAAGAAATCCAAGAAGACACAAACAAATGGAAAAATATTCCATGCTCATGGATAGGAAGAATCAACATTGTTAAGATGTCCATCCTACCAAAGGCAATCTACAGATTCAACGCAATACCCATTAAGTTACCAACATCATTCTTCTCAGTCCTGGAAATGACAATACAGAAATTCATATGGAAACATAAACGACCATGAACAGCCAAAACAATCCTTAGCAAAAGAAACAAAGCAGGAGGTATCACACTTCCAGACTTCAAACTTTACTATAAGGCTACAGTAATCAAAACAGCCTGGTATTGGTACAAGAACAGGCACATAAACCAATCGAACAGGATAGAGATTCCAGAAGCAAAGCCTCAATTCCTCAACCAACTCATCTTTGACAAAGCCTCCAACAACAACCACTGGGGAGAGGAGAACCTATTCAGAAAACTGGCGGACCACATGCAGAAGATTGAAACAGGACCCCTATTTATCCCCATACACAAAAGTCAACTATAAATGGATCAAAGACCTAAACGTAAAACCCCAAACTATAAGAACCTTAGAAAATGCAGGAGACACACTTATGGAAATTGGAACTGGCAACCAATTCCTGATCAAAACCCCAAATACCTATGCCATAAGAGATAAGATAGACAAGTGGGACCTTATCAAAGTGACACGCTTCTGCAAAGCCAAAGAAACCATCAAGAGAGCAGGGAGACAGCCCACAGACAGGGAAAAAATATTTGCTAACTCTGTATCTGACGAAGGCCTAACATCTAGGATCTACAAGGAACTCAAACGTACTAAAAAGAAAAAAACAAACAACCTCATTACAAAGTGGGCAAAAGATATGAACAGACAGTTCTCAAAAGAAGATAAACGAGCAGCCAACAGATACATGAAAAAATGTTCAGCCTCACTAGTCATCAAAGATATGTAAATTAAAACTACACTGAGATACCACCTGACTTCAGTCAAGAATGGCCATCATCAATAACTCAAAAAATAACAGATGCTGGAGAGGGTGTGGTGAAAAGGGAACACTTCTACACTGTTGGTGGGAATGAAACTAGTACAGCCTCTGTGGAAAACAGTTTGGCGATTCCTAAAAGTCTTAAAAATCAACCTTCCATATGATCCCACAATCCCCCTACTGGAAATATTACTCAGAAGAACTCAAATCACTCTATAAAAAAGATACCTGCACAAGTATGTTTATCACAGCATTGTTCACAATAGCAAGAACATGGAACCAACCATGCTGCCCATCAAAAGAGGACTGGATTTTAAAAATGTGGTACATATACACAATGGAATATTACACAGTCATAAAGAACAAAATCACGAACTTAGCAGCAACCTGGATGGACTTAGAGTCTATAATACTGAGTGATCTTTCACAGAAACAAAGAACTGAGTATAAGTGGACCTTGAACAACTACCATAATACCATAAGAAAAGGAATGACAGTAGTGGGAAATTGTGGGGGGGGCACACCTCATCAACAAGGGTACCTGCACAATGAATATTTGTATACCCAACCCTGAATTGTACCCCACAATTTTAAAATTAAAAAATTTAAAAAAAAATTAGTATCTTCCTTGTAGGGAATTGATCAGAGGTTTTTTTTGTTTTTGTTTTGTTTTTGCTTTTTAAAAATAATGCCTTGTCTCTATGTTTCAGAATTGTTTTTGTTTTGTTTTGTTTTCTTTTTTGAGTTGTAATTTCACTCTGTCACCCAGGCTGGAGTGCAGTGGCATGCTCATAGCCACCACAGCCTCTACCTACTGGGCTCAGGCGATCATTCTGCCTCCATCTCTCAAGTAGCTGGGACTACAGGCACACACCACCACATTTGGCTAATTTTTTTATTTATTGTAGAGATGAGGTCTCACCAAGTTGCCCAGACTGGTCTCAAACCTGTGGTCTCAGGCAATCCTCTTGCCTTGGCCTCCCGAAGTGCTGGGATTATAGGTGTGAGCCACCATGCCTAGCCTTAGAGGTTTTTAACATATAATTTTTTTTAGCATTGGAAAATAAACTGATAATTGAAAATCATAGTTTGGTAATTTTTCAAAGCATGATGTTCATGAAGAGTGTTTGAGGGTAATAAAAAGATTATATGTTACTGATACAGAATATAATTATTTTGATCTCTGATTGAGTGATAAAAATGCATGTGACATATCTGTCCACGGTATTCATTAAACTCTGTAGGAAATTTTAAGACTGCTCAGAATAAAAATCTCACCCTTAGGGTAATAGAGTTTGTTCAAAGTGTTACAGGCTGAAAAGAGGCCATTCTGGCTGTATTAGAACAGTCATTTAGAGAAGACTTAGAAACTTATATTTCAAATTTTTCTTTTGTAGGGCAACCCCTCGGGTCCCCTTCCACTCTGGGAGCTTTTCTGTTCTCTCAATAAATCCTGCTTTAAAAAAATTTTTTTTTCTTTTATAGCTGAGTTGTGCTCAACATATAAGCCGCTTGAATTTAAAAGTACACATTCCCTCCCACCACTGCCCTTGAAATGCGACCCTTCTCCTCTTCTAGTATGGCCTTGCCTAACTGATTTGGAAGGCCAGTTTTATCTAGTAAGCCATTACTGGTGCTAAAGAAAAAATGACCAGTTATGCTAGCTCACTTTTTAAAAAACATTAAAAAAAAAAGAAAAAGAAACAAAAAATGTCCAAGGCTGTCAGGAGCATGTCTTGAAAACCTGGTGTGGGCACTCCTGCCTCCCCTTCATTTGTGAGTTCAAGGACATTTGACTGTTATAAGTCAGGGCTCTGGAACATGAGATTGTTACAGTTGTATTTAAAAATAATTTACAGCTATGATTCTTAAATGCTGTTATTTTTCCCTTCCTTCCAAATGTTGCAATTCTCTGCCCCTTCCTCTGGAAAGCTGTAAAAGAATATGTTGTAAAATCCAGAATGTTATCTAAAAATATCAGCATGACCAGGGGACTTTCATGGTCAGAATATTGAGTCATACTGTAACTGCATGTAGTCTTCAATCTCAGGGTAGGAAAAGGGCTATGAATTTTGGGTATAAAAACTAGAGTGAGTTTGTGTTGCTTCGAGTGGGGTTTTTGGTAACGATGCCAACCCATCTCCTTGTAAACTTGTTGCAGAATAAACCTATTTTCTCCCAGCTTGCTGCTTCTTGTCTTTGGCTGTGAGGGAAGCAGCTGATTTATTAAATCAGACCATTAAAAAAAGGACAGTTGACTAGACTATTATGTGTTGAAATTATTATTTTTATTTGTTTTTGAGTCAGGGTCTCACTCTGTTTCTCAGACTGGAGTACAGTGGCACAATCACAGGTCATCACAGCCTCAGTCTCCTGGGCTGACCACATCTACACTCCTTAGACTCTGGTGTAGCTGGGACTACAGGTATATGCCAAAACTACTGGCTAATTTTTTTGATTTTTTTTTTTTTCGTAGAGACGAGGTCTTGTTATGTTTTTCAGGCTGGTCTTGAATTCCTGGGTTCAAGTAATTCTCCTGCCTTGGTCTCCCAAAGTGCTAGGATTATAGGTGTGAGCCAATGTGTCTGGTCTGAAATTATTTTTTAGAAAAAGTCACAGTGAAGCATCTTGAACATTGACACCTCTTAAAACACATTCTTTTCTGCAAATTAATTTTTGCTGCTGAGTCTTTTTATCTTTTGCTACTAGGTTCTAAAGATCAGATAATACTCAAGCCTGCAAATGAAAATGTGATTACAAAAAGCAAACATTATGAATTGCTTATGATTTGTGTTGACCAGTATTCCAAAGGGGTTCACATGGTGACAACATTAAATTCATAGTATTCTTGGAAGATTGCATGGGAAACAGGCCCATTTAACTCATAATTCAATAAGTTGAATTGTTTTCTCTTCTTTCCTGAGCAAGACTGGGAAAACATTTAAAATTGAAACTCCAACAATTTTGAACAATTGTTTAGAGCAGCAGTACCCAACCTTTTTGGCATTAGGGAAAGGTTACATGGACGATAATTTTTCCGCAGATGGTGGAGTGGAGGGGACAGGGGAAAATCAACAGGTGTTAGATTCTCACAAGGAGCGCCAACCTAGATCCCTCACATGCGCAGTTCACAGTAGGGTTCACGCTGCTAGGAGAATCTCATGCAGCTGCTGATCTGACAGGAACCTGAGCTCAGGCGTTAATGCAAGCGACAAGGAGCAACTGTAAATTCAGATGAAGCTTCAATCGCTGGCCCACTGCTCACCTCCTCTGTGCGGCCAGTTCCTACCAGGCCACATACAGGTACCAGTTCAAAGTCCAGGGAGTTGGGGACCCCTGGTTTAGAGCATTGACCTAGAAGCAGAGAAATGGGCAGTTTCGAATGGATGAGTAGGAGGAAAGAAAAAAACGCTTAACAACATTGAAATTGGATTACAAAATTTATATGTAAGAGAGGCAGTGCGACATTATAACATAGCTGCAGGAATTAATTAGTAAATTAAGAAGGCAAATATTCAAAAGAATCATTTCACAAAGTTGTGGAACATTCCAAAAAGAAACAAGGATTTGGCTAATTAATAATCCTTATGGAAAGAGGAATTAAACAGAACAAAGAATTTAATTTTAAACAATTCAATTGCATTGATTGCTTTAAGTTTGTTAGACATTAAGTGAACTTGAATTGGGTGTCCATGAACTGCCAGATCAGAAGGGAGATCAGCATCACAAAAAGTATTATATAATAATTATTACATTATTGTTATAATAGAGGAAGAGTAAAGTTTTTTTAAACAATGCCATGCACAGGGACTGGTAATACACCTAGATGCAAATCTGTACCACAGAATAGAAGTTAGGATTGTCTACCACTAATCATGGGATAAGCCTTCTGGATAATAAACAAATCAAGAAAGACATTTTGTTCTTCCTGTTAGCTGTGAGGTATTCCATCAGGTAGCTGTACCAGTGTTTCTTACCTAAGCACGTAACCCAAGGGCAGCTGCGGTCAGCTACAGGACAATGGCTGGTTGGACTTTCCCCTATGTGTCAGGTGTCTTCTCACTCTGAGACTCAGGATGAAGGAACAGAGGAAAAAGAGCAAAAGTCAACCACATAAAGGCTCTTTAAGTTTCTGGTGCATCATAGAGTGCATTTTTTCTGCTTGTACCCATTGGCCACAGCAAGTCACATGGTCAAAGCCAACGTCAGTAGAGGCAGGGAAGGGTGTACTCCTCCCCAGGGGAAGGCCCTGGTGCTGCCAGTCACATGGCAAATGTGAGGATGTTTGGTCTTCTTGCAGGTAAAGGGTGAATAAGTAATCAGGCCAATAATATAATCTGCCACGATATTTTGAAGGAAAAGGAGCCATGTGATGGAATCCAAGTCCTACAAATGTTTAAAACTTGAAACTTCCAGAGTGAAGTAGAAACAATTTCAGAATCTGGAGGCAGTGGGGGTAGAGGGAGCAGGAATGTTAGTGAGTGAAAACTTGCACTTTCACAGGAAGAAGACAAAACACGTTCCACCATGTAGCACACGTTAACTCATGGAGCTGTTCTCCTCCTCCTCCCAGGACTGGGGTCTTCCGGGATGGTGGTCAGGGTGTGAATGAATGTGGGCTGTCTGCTGCTGCATAGAGGACTCTGGAGTCCCTCTTCCGGATTTCTCTTCTAAATTCATGTAACTGGTCAGAGGTGGTGGCTCATGTCAGTAATCACAGCACTTTAGGAGGCTGAAGCAGGAGGATCGTTTGAAGCTAGGAGTTGGAGACCAGCCTAGGCAACATAGCAAGACCCTGTTTCTACAAAAAATAAAAAAAAAATTAGCCGGGTTCGGTGACCTATGTTTGCAGTCCTAACTACTGAAGAGGCTGAGGCAGGAGGATTGCTTGAGCCCAGGAGTTTGATTGCACCACTGGCCCACAGCCTTGGGAGACAGAGCCAACCCCTATCTGTACAATTTTTTAAAAAGGAACAAAATAATGTACAATGAATACCACAAGGATAGCACTCTGTGATTGACCCTAATAACAAAGAGAATGTTTGTCAAGGAAAGTAAGTTCTTTGTTAAAAAATATGGCTGGGAAACAAGACGAGGTTTTGTTTGGAGGGAGGACCTCTATTGTATATTATTTTAGAGTTGTGGGGATTTAAAACTTGAAACTTCCAGAGTGAAGTAGAAACAATTTTACTATATAAGTAAGTTGCATGCAGGTGAAGTTTAGACTTCTAGGCCGTCTCTCCTGATAGTGGATCAGGTACCCAGTGTGTTGCCACGTGACCCTTTCCCCCTCACTCTCTTCCTCCCCCTGCAATGCCCAGCATCTGCTGATCCCACCCTTGCGCTCCTGTGACTAGTGATCAGGGCCCACTGATGAGTGAGAATATGTGGTATTCTGTTCTTTGTTTCTGTGATAGTTCACTTAGTATGATGGTCTCCAGCTGCATCCATGTTGCTATGAAACTCGTGATTTTTCTTCTTTATGACTGCATAGTATTCCATCGTGTGTATGTATCACATTTTCTTTATCTAGTCCACTTTTGATGGGCATCTGTCTTGGTTCCATATTTTTTGTTGTCGTGAATAGTGCTGCAATGAACATATATGTACAGGTGTCCTTTTGGTAGAGCAATATATGTTTCTCTGGGTCTATTCACAGAAGTGGGATTTCTGGATTGCATGGAAGCTCAATTTTTAGTTTCTTTGAGGAAACACCACATTGTTTTCCACAAAGGCTGAGCTAGCTTACATTCCCACTGGCAGCGTAGAAGTGTTCCCTTTTCTGAGGGAGGTCTTTAATGAAGTGACCTTTCAATGGGGACCTTTATGAAGTGTGAGAGTGAGGCAGAGAGGTGGCTGGTCGTGGACAGCAAACGTAAGATGGCTGCTGAGCTCAGTCCAGGGCCAGCAAGGAGGCTGGTGTCCCTGAGCAGAAGGAGCAGGTCTGAGGGACTGAGATGTGGTCCAAGGAGCAGCCAGTAGCCAAAACCTGGAGGGCCTTTGGGTCTTGGAAGGGCATTTAGATGCTGGTGGGAAGGCATTCTGGGACTTTTTTTTTTTAAAGAGCCATACATGATGGAATATTACACAGCCATAAAGAAGGATAAAATTATCAACTTCACAGCAACTTGGATGAACTTAGAGTCTATAATACTGAGTGATCTATCACAGAAACAAAGAAATGAGTATCACATGTTCTCACTCAGAAGCGGATCTTGAACAATTATCGTAATACTATAAGAAAAGGATTGGCAGTAGTGGGAAACTGCAGGGGGAGAGGCACACCTCACCACAAGGGTACCGGCATAATGAACATTTGTACACCTAACCCTGAATTGTACCCCACAGCTTTAAGAAAAACAAACAGCCATACTCCAGCAAAATCAGAGGCATTTTTTTACTCGTCCTCTCCCATACAGGTATATGTGTCTTTGAGGCAGGGGAGAAGGCAGGGATTAAGAATAGCTTGTATACTGAATTTTTGAAATCACTAGTTTTATTTTGCATTAAAAATGTTTTTGTTTGTTTTGTTTTGGTCAGGGTGTCACTCTGTCACCTAGGTTGAAGTGCACAATCATAGCTCATTGAAGCTTCCATCTGCTGGGCTCAAGTGATCCTCCTATCTCAATCTTCCAAGTAGTTGGAACTACAGGTGCATGCCTGGCTTATTTTTTGTTTTTTGTAGAGACGAGGTCTCACTATGTTGTCCAGGCTGGTCTTGAACTCCTGGGATCAAGCAATCCTTCCGCATCAGCCTTCAAAGTGCTGGAATTACAGGCGTGAGCTACTGCTCCCAGCCATTAAAAATATCTATACCAAGAGTCTTGATTTATATAAACGTCACACGATAGATTCTGGCTTGATTGAAATGTCATTGTTTTAGCTAAAAATGTAAAAAAACTAGGTCTATTTAAAAAATATTTTAAAAGAATCCGCCATGGCTCCTTGCCACAGAATAGAAATAAGGAACTGTTTTATATGATGTCCAATCACATCAGGATAAGATGGAGCCAGAAATGGCTGTCACACAAATAGAATTTACACCAACAGATTTCTAATCTTACTTCAATTGTTGGAAATTAATTTATTTTCAGACTTTAGAATCTGATTTTTAGAGTACAAGAAGTTTGAGAGAAAAGCAATTCAGTGTAATCAGCTCTCTTTATGTGCTTAGTTTAAAACTATTTACCCTGTCATATATGATCTGAATCAGAGGGACTTGATAAATATTCCTAAGAACACCTAGATGGATCACTGAGTGAATGGGTAATTGCCTGTGAAATTTAGACTGAAACAAGAAAATTTAGAATCAAAGAAGATGTTTAATAATTGTATTTTGGCTGGATTCGATGGCTCAGCATGTAATCCTAGCACTTTGGAAGGCTGAGGTGAGTGGATTGCCTGAGCCCATGGGTTCGAGACCAATCCAGACAACTTGGAGAGACTTCGTCTCTACAATATATAAAAAATTAGCTGGGTGTGGTAGTGTGTGCCTGTAGTTCTGGCTACTTGGAAGGCTGAGGTAGAAGGATCCCCGGAGCCCAGCAGGTCGGAGCTGGGGTGGCCATGAGCATGCCACTGCACTCCAGCCTGGGTGACAGAGTCAGACTCCAACTCAAAAAAAAAAAAATGTATTTTCACTATTCGGTCATAAAAAAGAATGAAATAATGTCTTTTGCAGCAACTTGTATGGAATGAGACACCATCATCCTAAGTGAAGTAATGCAGGAACAGAAAACCAAACCACATGTTCTCACATATAAGTGGGAGCTAGCCAGGCACAGTGGCTCATGCCTATAATCCCAACACTTTGGGAGGCAGAGGCAAGAGGATTACCTGGGCTCAGGAGTTCAAGACCAGCCTGGGCAACATAGTGAGGCCTCATCTGTACAAAAAAACTTTAAAATTAGCTGGGCGTGGTGGCTCATACCTGTAGTCCCAGCTACTCAGCAGGCTGAAGCAGAAAGATCGCCTGAGTCCAAGAGGTGGAGGCTGCCACTACACTCAGCCCTGGGTGACAGCAAAACCTCACCTCAAAATAAATACATAAATAAACAAACAAACAAACAAATAAATAAAACATAGTTAGAAGCAAGGGGAAGGGGATTGGGTAGGTGAACACATTTAGGACAAGCAGGTGGAAGGATTATGCTATTCAGTCGCTCAAAGTTCATATGTCCTGACTCTCTTTTTGCTCATCTTCCCCTAAGATGGAGTGGTTACAAACACCAGAGCTGAGGGTGGTGGAAATGTTCAGACAGAAGACTCATGGTGCCAATGCTTGCTTGCTCTATGAGAAAGATGGCGGTAAGTTCATATGGCTGCAACTTTAGCTCAGGGATAGCCTGTGAGCAGCAGATGTTTTAAGCACAAAAGTGGGCTAAAAATGGGTGGTACCAATGAGTAGCAAATTTGAGGTAGAAAAAACTGATCCAGGTTTTATGAATATTTAAGGTTTAGTTTGCTTTCCATCTCTGTCTACAAGTAACACTCTCATGTGTTTGCTTTGTCCCCTTTTTTTTTTTTTTTTGAGTTGGGGAAGGGGGTCTCACTTTGTTGCCCTGGCTGGAATGCAGTGGCACCATCATGGCTCACCACAGCCTTGATCTTCTGGACTCAGGTGATCCTCCAGTCTCAGCCTTCTAAGTAGCTGGGACAACAAGTATGTGCCACTAAGCCCAGCTAATTTATGTTTTGTTTTGTTGTAGAGACAAGGTCTCACCATGTTGCCCAGGGTGATCTGGTTTTTTCTGTTCCTGTGTTAGTTCACTCAGGGTGATGTTCCCCAGTTCTATCCATGTTGCTGCAAAAGACATTATTTCATTTTTTTGATGGCTGAATATATGTTTTTACATCATCTACTGACCAGTTGATGGACATTAAGGTTGATTCCACATCTTTGCAATTGTGAGTTGTGCTGTGATGAACATGTGGATGCAGTTGTCTTTTTAATGTAATGAACTCTGCTCCTTTGGGAGATACCTAGTAGTGGGACTGCTGGATCAAGTGGTAGATCTACTTTTAGTTCTTTGAGAAATCAGAGCCTACATCTTAATCATCAGCCAATGCTGATTTCTAATTTGCCTGAGAAACACTGCTGGTGAGTCTGACCTCAAGTCCAGAGCTCTTTTTTGCTAATTATTCTTTGTAGATAAGTGTCCTTGGAACAGGAGCTCTGTCTTGCTCATCTCTGCATTCTTTTCTTTCTTTTCTTTTTTTTTTTGTCTTAAAATTTTAAAACAAAGTTTATTAGAGAAAGAAGGGAGAAAAGAAAGGTAAACATGCCCGAGCTGGCATGGGAGAAATAAATCACTCATCTCTGCATTCTTACAATCAAGCATAGGGCCTGAAGAAACACTTGCTGACCAAAAGACTATCTCATTTTATACCTTTTGGTTTTTTTGGGGATTAGGTTAAATGTCTTGAGTAATTCCAATTTAACATTTAAGAAAATTTAACCTTCAGCATTTAAAGTTACATTATTTGATTTTAGACTGATTAACATAAAGAGGTATCTCATTGCTGGAGAGCAAAAGATAAAGATCTATAGCTGGGCTCAGTGGCTCAGCCTGTAATACCGTGCCTTGGGAGACTGAGGTGAGTGGATTACCTGAGGCTGCGGGTTCGAGACCCTCCTGGGCAAATTGGTAAGAACTTATCTCTACAATAAATCAAAAAATTAGCTGGGTGTGGTAGTACACGCCTGTAGTTCCAGCTACTTGGAAGGCTGAGGTGGGAGGATTGCCGGAGCCCAGCAGGTTGAGGCTGTGGTGGCTGGGAGCGGCCACTGCACTCCAGTCTGGGCGACAGAGTGAGACTCCAACTCAAAAGAAAAAAAAAAAAAAAGATCTATGGACTGAGATCCAGCATTGGCTGTGAAACTAACTCTTTTTAAGGGCTTCAGTTGGTTTGCCACACTTCGTCTTCACTAGGAAGAAAGTGGTCTGCATAGTTCTTTATCTAACCCTTTCACCAGGAACTGTTATGTCTGCTACTTTTCCTATTACTAGTATATCTTTTTATTTACTATATAAAATAATGAGATTAGGTACAGTAGCCTGTAATCCCAGCACTTTGGGAGGCTGAGGCGAGAAGATTGCCTGAGCCCAGGAGTTCAAGACCAGTCTGGGCAACTTGGTGTGATCTCGTTTCTACAAAATAAATAAATAAATGAAAATAAAAATAAATTAAAAAATGAAAAAAGGAGAGGTATGCCTGTAGTTCCAGTCAGTCAGGAGGCTGAGGTGGAAGAATAGCCTGAACCCAGCAGGTTAAGGCTGCAGTAGCTGTGAGTGTGCCACTGCACTCCAACCTAGGTGATAGAGTGAAACCTCAACTCAAAAATATAAAAATAAAAATAAATTAAATAAAATAATGATGTCTGCTTTACTGGTTAGATGTTATAACAAAGTCTATCTATAAATTCATAAAATCGATTAACCATAAACATATTTACGTTATAAAAATGTTTAAGTAAATTTTATATTCTTTTAAAGACACATTTGATGCTATAGTCAGACATGTTTAATATCCTGCAATTTGCTAAACATCCCACAATTTTTCTCATTCACTTGATTTTTGTTAAAGAAAAAAAGTCTTCTGAAAGAGGCTAACATAAATTATATGCTACTAAAATATTTTAATGTCCCTTTTTGCCCTGTATTTATTTGCATGTTTATTTCCCCCCTTATAAAAATATTGTTTCTCTCTAGGAAGTTGGCAATAATCTCAATATCCTTGGTATGACAATGAAGTTCACAAACTCACCACTGTGCACTTACGTTGTCAGCACTGCACAAACAGCTTAGTAAGGTTTCATGATCTTGGTATATCAGTATCTCACAGTTGTGTTTGTGTCAACATGTGGGGGTGTCTTGCTGAGTGGCATTCATTATTGTTGTCTCATGTTTTTGTGTGCCATCACAAGAATGTCGGAGTTTGAATTAAAGCAATGAACAAACATTAAATTTCTTGTTAAACTTGGCAAGAGTGGAAGTGAAACCAGGGACATGTTAGTCTAAGTTTATGGGGATAATTCCATGAAGAAAATGTCAGCATACAAATGAATTAAATGTTTTTCTGAAGAGAGAGAGAGTACCACTGATGTAGAGAGGCCAGGATGGCCAATAATGAGTAGAACTGATGAAAACATTGCAAAAATTCATCAAATTGTTTATCAAAATCATCAGCTGACTGTGAGAAACAGAACAGACCAAATAAACATTGATAGAGAAACAGTTAGGAAAATCTTAACTGAAAATCTTGGCATGAGAAAGGTGTGTGCAAAAATGGTCCCGAATGAGCTCTTGCATCACAACAATGCACCAGCTCACACAGCACAGTCTGTGAGGGAGTTTTTAGCCAGTAAACAAATAACTGTATTGGAACACCCTCCCTACTCATCTGATCTAGCCCCCAGTGACTTTTTTCTTTACCTGAAGATAAAGAACATATTGAAAGGTAGACATTTTGATGGCATTCAGGACACCAAGAGTAATACAACAACAGCTTTGATGGCCATTCCAGAAAAAGAGTTAGGCAATGGGGTCAGTGCATAGCTTCCCAAGGGGAGTACTTCAAAGGTGACTGAAGTGATAAGCCAGCAATGAGGTATGGAGCACTTTTCCTAGGATGAGTTCGCAAACTTAATTGTTAGTCCTCGTATATCATACTATTTAGAACTCAACATAATGACTGGTTAGCCCTGGCTGCCCATAGAATCACCTGAGATACTTTTTAAAAATTAAAATATATAATTTATTTTAAAATAAATTAGAGCAAGAAAGAGAAGGGAGAGAGAAGATTCACCTACCCGAGGTGGGGGAGGGGACCAAAGCCAGGAAGCATGGAACAACCATAGCTCAAAAAGCATATGGCCACACCAGAGTCTAGCAAGGCAATGGCCCTGAGATACTTTCAAAAATATGAACTTCCTAACCCTATCTCAAACCATTTAAGTCAGCATTTCTAGGGATGGAATTTAGACATCTGTATTTTAAGAACTTCCCAGATATTCTATAAAATACCTGTCCAGAACTCTTTTTTTTTGGCTGGCACTCTCCAAAACTGTCAAGGTCGTCATAAACCAGGAAAGTTCAGAGGAGTTGAAGGAGGCATGATAACCAAATGCTATGAGGTACCTTCATGGGCTTCCTGGAATAGAAAAATGACATCAGGGGAAAACTACTGAAATCCAAATAAGCTGCAGAGTTTAGCTAACAGCAATGTGCCAGTGTTGGTTTCTTGTAACAAATGTTCCATGGTCAGGCAAGATGTCAACAACTGAAAAAACTGGGTGAGGAATAGAAGGAAACACTCTCCATCTTTGCAACTTTTCTATAAATCTGAAGCAATTCTAACATTAAAAAGTTAACTTTATTGCTTGTTTATTTTTGTTGCTTTTTAAAAAAAACCAGAATTTCACTCTGTTGCTCAGGCTGTAGTGAAGTGGCATGACCAACACTTACCACACAGCCTCGACCTCCTGGGCTTGGGAGTTCCTCCTGCCTCAGCCTCCTGAGTAGCTAGGTCCACAGGCATGCGCTACCACATCCGGCTATTTTTTTGATTTTTGAGATGAGGGAGGTCTCAAAACCTCCTTATGTTGCTTAAGCCGGTCTTGAACTCCTGGGCTCAAGCAATCTTCCCGCCTCATCCTCCCAAAGTGCTAAAATTATAGGTGTGAGCCATCACATCCAGCCCTGTTTCCTTCTTTCTTTCTTTTTCTTTCTTTCTTTCTTTCTTTCTTTCTTTCTTTCTTTCTTTCTTTCTTTCTTTCTTTCTTTCTTTCTCTTTCTCCTTCTTCCTTCCTTTCTTTTCTTTTCTTTTTTTTGATAGGGACTACCTTTGGAACACAGTGGAGATGATTATAACTTACTGCAACCTTGAAATCCTGGCCTCAAGTGATCCTTCTGCCTTGGCCTCCCAAAATACTGGGATTACAGGCGTAAGCCACTGCGCCTGGGCTGCTTAGTTGTTTTTTAAATAGCTGTCTAATATAGAGGCAGGGTTGAGAATCGCTTACATAGGAATCTGCTTACACTGTGTCAGAAAACAAAAGGAATGTGAAATACTGAGCCCACTTGACAATCTGTCAGCACGTGCATTCTTAAGAATCTGACCCTCCAGAACCATGCTGCTCTATCCATCCCTTTTGAGAGATTGCATTTCTAGAGGCAGTTCCAGGGAAACACACAAATGAACTAATTGTAATAAACATGACTTACATAATCCTGATAATCATTTGCTTCCAAGATACAATCCAAGAAAGACTGCTTAGTAAAGAAGAAGCAATCGATTTCCTAACTTAGGAAAGTAAGTTAAATATCTATAAAAATATAAGTATGTAAATTAAATATGCCTGTGTTATGTACCCTAGTGGTCTGAGAAAATTTCAAGAGTGATTTATCCTTGTAAGAACTGTTGTTGGTCGGGCTTGGTGGTTCAGCCTGTAATCCCAGTGCTTTGGGAGGCTGAGATGAGTGAATTGGCTGAGCCCGCGGGTTCGAGATTCGCCGGGAACTTGGCGAGACCTCATCTCTGCAATAAATAAAAAAATTAGCTGGGCATGGTAGCGCGCCTGTAGTTCCAGCTACTTGGAAGGCTGAGGCAGAAGGATCACCGGAGCCCAGCAGGTCGAGGCTGTGGTGGCCTTGAGCGGCCACTGCACTTCAGTCTGGGCGACAGAGTGAGACTCCAACTCAAAAAGAACTGTTGTCAATTTGTTTCTCATCTTAAAGTAGATTTAGGTGTGATCAAGTTCTGCAGTCTTGGTTAATTTTTCTTCTACTTTTCCCACTGTGAAAGGAGGCAAGAAATTCTTAACCATTGCCATTAAGGATATTTGTCATCTGTGTAAATCTCCAGGAAAGTCAGCATTGTACCTAGAGAAATCACTCTGCACAATTAAACATTTGACAAACAGCACGTGCCTGGAAACGGTGTTTTGCAAAGCTCCTTTTATTTTATTTTATTTTTTTGCATGCCCTATCAGGTTTGGTTAAAATGTCACTGATTTATAATCCAGAATCCCTGTGATAATCGAATTAACAATATATTCACCGCCTGTAGTCAACGAGATTGTAGTCCCAGTTCTCTAACTATCCACGCAATTTTAGGAAAATAATTTCTGTTCTCTGAGCATATCTCAGTTGATCCTCTGTAAAATGCAAGCAAACCCCTTGCAATTCGGATACGTTTTGGTGAGATGGACCTCGCCAAACAGACTGGAAAGTTTTCAGATGTAAGACTCTGCACCCTGATGGGCAGGATGGCACTGCAGAAACTGTTCATATGTTTGTGCTTCTAGAGGGTAAGCGGGAGGGGTAGAAAGGAGCGAAGGGAAGAAGCTGGACAGCGACAGAACCGAAGATAGCTCCCTTTCCGGGCTCTCAGAGCAGACAGAGCGTCCGGTTGCTAGGCAACTGCGCCTCCTAAGGGAATGGAAGACCCCAGGCGGAGATGTCTAAGTCACTGCCTCTTTGCTTAGCCAAAATTAATGATATTTCGAATTAATGAAAGCGTTAGCCCTTGAAAGCACACACGTTTTTGCAGTTATGTTTTGAAAAACCCTGGGGCTGGGTCCAACTTGCGGCGGTTTTTCTTTTTCCCTTTGTCAGGCGTGATGTGGGCACCTCTCGGGCCAGGCCCCAGCCGCGGCGCCTGGCCCAGCAGAGCTCCCGCCGTCCCGCCCCTGCCCCCCGTCCCGCCCCTGCCCCGCCCTCCCGCCGGGTTCGGGGCCTTTGCTGGCCGCGCTGGCTGCCATGGGCTCGGAGATGGAGCCGCTGTTCCTGGCCTGGAGCTATTTCAGGCGTAGGAAGTTCCAGCTCTGCGCCGATCTGTGCACGCAGATGCTGGAGAAGTCCCCTTATGATCAGGTACCGGCCGGCCCCCTGCAGCCTGGGGTCCCGGCACTGAGGCTGGGGAATCCCGGCCCCCGGGTGGGGAGGCCGGGGAGGAAGGCCCAGGGCAGGGCTGGCCCACGGCTCGCGGCGGCGCCCGTAGCCAGAACTCTGGGGCCGTAGCGGGCGGGTCCCTGCCTCTCGCATCCGCGAGGACCACGAGTTCTGTGCCGTGACCGCCCCTTCCTCCAACTCCAGCCTCTCTTTCCTTTAAGTGTCCCAGAGTTAGAGCCCTGGATTTACTTTGATGGGGACCTTTGAGAATTCATTTATGTTCGCACACGGATGGGCGCTAAGCTCTCTGCATGTGCGTTAGCTTCTTCACCCCCTACCCTCCGTTTCTTCTGTTTTTATTTGTTTATTTTTTTGCAGAGATGAAGTCTCACTATGTTGCCCAGGCTTGTCTCCAACTCTTGGCCTCAATGGATCCTCCTGCCTAGGTCTCCCAAAGTGATGGGTGTAAGCTACTGCGCCCAACTGCGTTAACTTCTTTTATTTTTCTTTATTTTGAGCCGGCGCTCTGTGACCCAGGCTGTAGTGCAATGGCATGATCATGGCTCACTGCAGCCTCGACTTCTTGGGCTTAGGTGATCCTTCTTCCACAGGAGTAGCTGGGACTACAGGCACATGCCACCAGGCCCTGCTAATTTTTTAATTTAATTTAATTTTTTGAAGAGACGAGGTTTGGCTGTGTTGCCTAGGCTGGTCTTGAACTCCTGGGCTCAAGCACTCCTCCTGCTTTGGCCTCCCAAAGTGCCACCACGCTCACCCCACATAATTGACTTCTAAAAAAAATTTTTGTATAAACAGAGATTGATGACTCTCTACCCCTTAACATAGCTGCCTTCTTTCTTTAGGATCAGATGTGTGGTCCTCCTACCTCATCTTTAGACAGTTGTCCAGGAGTGAAGGAGCTTTGGATTTGGAGATTGTGAAGAATGAGGATATAGCGTGAATAGGGGAATAGGGAAAAGAGACATTTATCATGAAAGAAATTACCCTGGCAAAGGAAGCTACAATAGTAGGAGGGAGAAATGAGAAAGAAAGTTGCCTTAAAAGGAGGAATGACGGCATTGATGAAAAAAGAACTCAAATAAATGACGGTAATATGGTGTATGGTGAGTGAAATATACCATGTGTGTGAGGGGTGCAACTCTGGTGGGCAGGTGGCTCTTGGAGGAGGCAAGGAAGGAGTCAGTGTGAGAACAGAGGGGGAGCATGGCAGTGTCAGTGCTTCCGTACGTGCAGAACGTTCATATGTAGCTTGAGTCCCCAGCTCATCCTAATGGTGTTGCCGTGGAGATGTGGGAATAAATGGAAAATCGAAGGAAGTCGTGAAAGCGGAGGCCCGAGTGTTAAGACTGTCACCAGACTCTGCCTTAGCACAGCAAATGGATGGATGTGACCTGTCGAGGGGGACGTTTTATCCTTTGGACAGCACAACGGCTGTAGATCAGTCATGTTCGCAGTGATGCCAAGTTCTGTTTGTGTCAGCTCATGTTGGTTCACAGGACTTGGGTGTTGTAGACGGTTATTTCTCCAAGTGTGTTTTTTGGCACAGTAGCTCCATGGGTGCTGCTCAAAAAAAAAAAAGATTCTAAAATCAAACACGGAGGGTACCAAAACCATGTATACACATTTTAAGAAAGGAAGAAAAAACGATTAAAATTGTAATACTTGATCTATACTGATTACAAAAGGTTAACACCATCTTTTGAGGGAGCGTTATACTACACATGCTACTGTAATTAAATTCAACTTCAAAAAAGTAAGTCATAGATGACATCACTTAAAATGTGTATACTTTTATGCATGGGAACTGTGACAAAATGCTGATGACTTTAGCTTTGTGTGACAGAGGTGGTTTGCAGGAACTCAGTGATGTGTTCGTTTCCACTGAGTTAGTTTCCATTCCATGTTCCCAGAAGACCAGTCCCAAGAGCTACTCATGAGAGAAAGTTTCCTCTTTAAATGCATTTGGGAAAAGTATATTCCTTCCTGGAGACTCAGTTGCACACTAAAGACTGAGCAGTTCTGAAAAAAAGAAAGTTACTTCTGGCTACTTGATGAATCAAACTAATCAAATAGTTCTGAAACTTACCTACCCATGTTCTTTTTTGACCCATGTCTAGAATCAGATATCTTCCTTGTCACCATGGGGAGATGATGTCACACCATGAAGTGTTGTGGTGGGCAGAGCAGTCGTGTTTTTATTAACGGTTAAGAGCCTACAATCTTGAGTCTGTAGTGACGTTGGGTACAGCACCTTTGGATTGAGATTGCTGGTACTAGTCCCTTTGATTGGGACTTTATATATAGTGTTCATTTCAGTGACATTTTATGGAGGACTTAACAGGCTGAGTATCCCTTATCCAAAATGCTTGGGACCTGAAGTGTTTCAGATTTCAGTTTTTTTCAGATTTTGGAATATTTGCAATATGTATACTTATAGGTTGAGTATCCCTCATCTGAAAATCTGAAATCCAAAACGCTCCAGTGAGCATTTTCTGAGCTCATGTTCAGGCTCAAAATATATCAGATTTTGGATCATTTTGGATTTCGGGTTTTTGAGTTACAGATGTTCAACCTGTACTTGGCAGACATAAATTCTGTAAGTTATATGTACTTCTAATGCTTAGAATAATTTTTCACAGTAGGTAATAAAAGTAATAGTATCTGTTGAGTATTTACTATGTGTCAAGCTTGGTTCATAGGGTTTTATGTGTTATCTCATTTAATTCTCAACTATTTTAGCAAGTTGGTACTATTTTCCCATTTTACAGATTGAGCACACTGAAGCACACAGTGAAGTCAACCATTCAAAGTTACAAGCTAGTAAGCCTATTCCCTTTGTCTATGCTGTGCTGCCATTTTGGCTTTATATAATCTAATTTTTCTTTTTAGTTTTTTGAGTCAGGATCTCATCTGTTGCCCAGGCCAGAGTGCAGTGGCATGATCACAATTCACTGCAGCCTTGACCTACTGGGCTCAGGTGAACCTCCTGTATCAGCCTCCTGAGAAGCTGGGACTACAGGCATACACCACCATGCCTGGATATATATATATATATATTTTTTTTTTTTTGTAGAGATGAAGTATCGCCTTTCCTTTCACCTAGGAAAAGTAGGAAATCAAAGACAGTACTTTGTTTTAAAATGTCCCATGTTAACTAAACCAGGTATCAACGTGGGTCTTTTTTCATGGCCTCTTGTAGAGCTCAGTTAGGCCTCACTGACTCTTAAAGATTAAGACTTGTTACTACACATGCTTGGTGGAAGTGTGATACATATATATATATATATATATATACATATACATACTTTTGAGTCACCCAGACTGGAGTGCAGTGGAATGGTCACAGCCAAACTGCAGTCTCAACCTGCTGGGCTCAGGAGATCCTCCAGCCTCAGCCTTCCAAGTAGCTGGAGCTATAGGTATACACCTTTACACCTGGCTAAAATTTTGATTTATTGTAGAGATGAGTTTTCACCAGGTTGCCCAGACTGATCTCAAACTACTGGACTCAGACAATCTTTTCGCCTCTGCCTCCCAAATTGCTGGAATTACAGGTGTGATTACCCAGCCTGGAAGTGTGATTTTGATAATGATAATGAAGAAAAAATGACCCAGGATCGTGTGGGAAATGCTGCTATCGGCATGGATTGACCATTGACATGGTTGAAGTCATCATGGCAACTGGTTGTCCAGTTTGCTATAGATTTGAAATAATACCTCATAATGCCATACATCATTTTTTTTTTTTTTTTGAGTTGGAGTCTCACTCTGTCGCTCAGACTGGAGTACAGTGGCCTCCCGGCCACCGCAAGTCTCGACCTGCTGGGCTCCGGCGATCCTTCCGCCTCAACCTTCCAAGTAGCTGGAACTACAAGGCACGCACTACCACGCCTGGCTAATTTTTGATTTATTGTAGAGATGAGGTCTCGCCAAGTTGCCCAGGTGGGTCTTGAACCCTTGGGCTCAGGCAATCCACTCACCTCAGCCTCCCAAGGTGTGGGATTACGGGCTGAGCCACCGAGCCCGGCTGCCATACATCATTTCTAATACCAGATAAGCTTTTTTTTTTTTTTTAAACATTACTCTTTGTCATTGTTTTATTTTTATGAGCAGGAGTTGATATGTTCAGCTCCCAGAAATATCAGTGTAGGCCTAAGAGAGTCTGTGCCAGATCTAGAAGAGATGTGGTATTCTTTTCCTTTCTAATCCTTTTTATTTGTTTAGCTGAGGCAGTTTATTTAGGGATGAATTTTATATATTGCCAGAATAATGAGCAGCATTTTATCAGGAACAGAAGTTTAATTTTATGTTATCATCCTAAAATAGGCTTCTCATACCCAAGTAGTTTTATTTTAGTGTTGACAGGGTTCACTCTTGCTAATCATTTTTTGACCCAGCTTTGAACACGGTACTCTTATTCCCATATGCTATTTTTAGCACCAGTTTGTGTATTTTGTTCTTAGTTGTTATTTCATGTGAGAAGTATTTCCCAGTATGACTTTCTCCAAGCTTGAATAAATCCTGCCTTTTTCATAATTTAAAAAATCGGTCTTTATGTTAAAGCATTGGTGTCAGTGAAAAGCTTTAGGAAGAAAGCTTAGGGAGGTTCCTTTGGTTAAGAGCTTGAAACTTCTCTGTCCTCTGAACACGACTTCCTGCAGGTGAGTCTGTAGGGCATACTGGCACCTGGCACAGGGCCTGGCATGTGGGGCCTCTCATGTGTTTGCCAACTGATGTGTTGGTTGAAGCTATTCCCATAGGCCAGCTTCCCTTCTGTTCGTGGAGATCATCCTAGTTGCCTGGTCTTTGTCTTCCCCACCATAGCCCTAATTCTCAGCACCACAGGTTCTCATATGCCCATTTACTTTTTCAAATAATATAATTGCATTATGGGCATTCTTAACTCTTTTCTTGTTTTGAGGGGCAGTTCTTAAAAGTCAACATTTAGACCAGACATGGTGGCTTACATCTGTAATCCCAGCATTTAGGGAGGCCGAGGTGAGAAGATTGCTTGAGCCCAGGAGTTAGAGACCAGCCTGGGTGGCATAGTGAGACTTTGTCTCTACAAAAAAATTTAAAAAATTAGCCGGACATGGTGGCACATGCCTTACCAGCTACTTTGGAGGCTAAGGCAGAAGGATCACCTGAACCTGGGAGTTTGAGGCTATGGAGAGCCGTGATCGTGTCACTGCACTGCAGCCTGGGCAACAGAGTAAGACTCCCAAATAAAAAAAATAAAATAAATAAAAAATCAGCTTTTAAAATTCTTCCTGTATTCCTCCAGGAGTGTTTCTGATCATAACTGTCATCACTGGTACTTCTTAGGGTGCTTTCATTGTTTCAGGAAGTCAAATGATGGACAAGGTCCCTGTCTATGAGAAGTGAATAGAAATGTGATCGGAGTGTGAGTGGGTTGTCAGCTCTGTGGTTAGCTGATCTGTCTTCACATGATCCTTCTGCCTTGTGGGCGTTTCTGAGGTTTCCACATTTACGAGTACTTTTTCTCCAAGCCATTTGGATGTCCCAGCCTGTGCCACCAAACTGGTTGTCTTGAGACTGGGTGACCCTGCAGCCATGCCTGGACATGCAGAGGAGCTCAGATAAAATATTTCCTCTGAATGCCATATAAATTTATTTTGCCCTTGCTTTTTTTCCTTCTTCCCCAAATGAAAGATAGCTTTTGTTTTTAATAATGTTATTTTTCACTTGTGGATATACTTATTTTTCTTCTGGACAAGGAAAACATCTCAAATGATTTGTTATTTGTTAACCATTTTTTAAAGCTGGATCAGAGAGCTTCAGAAAGAGTAAGAGCACTTTGGTCCTGATACACCAGCCTGTCAAGACTCAGCCCACCTCCAAGATTGTTTCATATTTATTTATTCCCCCTTTACAGTATGCCATTTTGGTATAGGAGCATCAAAAATCTTTCATTAGTGCCTTGTATTTTCTGCCACATCTAGATTTTATTCTTGGTTCTTGCCAAAGTCAGGGTAGTCAGGCTAGCCAGAGAGGTGTGATGATGTACCATGGGGTAGGGTTTCCTGGAGTGACACATTTTTATTTGGCTTCAAAAGGACTGAGGGTAGATTAAAGATAAGAATATGGTGTTGGTCCAGAAAAACATGGACTGAACTGTTTTTCCCAGACACAGAATGAGGAGGGAGAGAGTGTCAGGTCTGCAAGCATGAAGGACATTACAGTTTAGATCTGTTAAGAACAAAGAAAGAGGGCTAGACAGTGAATGTACCATCATTTCCCCTTTTGGATGAAATATGGTAAGAATAACCAGTTTTTAGAGTATTCTTTTTAAAAATTTTTTTTTAAAAGATGTGAGGTACGATTCAGGGATAGGTATACAAATGTTCATTATGCAGGTACCCTTGTTGATGAAGTGTGCCTTCCCTCCCCTGGCAGTTTCCCACTACTGCCAATCCCTCTCTTAGAGTATTATGATAATACTTATCAAGGTCCGCTTATTGGGAGTGAAGAAGTGGCTGGAGGTCTACAACTGAAGAGGAGGCAGTGAGAGGCTGTCCTCCACAGCCCTGTGACCCCGAGGGAATGCTCGCTGGCCCCGCTTCTGTTGATCATCCTGATTAGTCGCTTAATCCGATTACTGCCCTGTGTTCCATATGTCAGATACAGGGCTTTAAGCCCAGGCCTGAGTTTTCAGCTCCATTATAATTAAAGTTCATAGACCACGAAGGTTTTTCAAGCAGTGGGGTTAGAAGACAGTGTGCTTTTGTTAATGGGCTCGCTTTATTAGTGGGGCAGGTAGGTCTTTGGAGGATGTTGGCCATCCTGAAGGTAAAGCTGCGAGCTGCAAGCTAATTCATGTTTTCCTCTCCTGCTCCAATCTCTGCTTATAATGAGAGATGTCACAGAGAGGCAAGGGCTATTATTATCAATGGCTTGAAGTTGGAGTGATGGCTGAAAGCCCCTGGCTTAGATATAAGATGGAACTAGGATCCCAGTGAGCTCCGTGTTAGTTATTGGTTGAGACAATGATTTCGTGATCCAAGCTAAGAAACGTGTCTTTCTGTATAATTATCTAGTTTGTTTCCTCCAGGGGCCATGGAGACTTAGCCAGACTTAATCCTTAGACTCTGTGCACAGTACGGCAGGTCATTTTATGCATATGTATCCCTGCTGAATTACACAGATTACATTGCTACCTGGATGGTGGTTGGCCAGATCTCCCTCACCTTCTGGGCTCCATTCATTCCTCATCTCCTAACATTTTTTTCCCTAGTTCTGAATAATGACCCAGTGTAAGGGTAGAGCTGAGTAGACTCATTGGCCAGCGTTCACACTGGTGGCAATTAGGAAGTTGCCTTCAGAAGTTTCTGGAGATTGAATTCTCAGAAGTAACAGCAACACCCTAAGACCTTGGGGAGGGAGAAGGAAGCGGATGAGTAACTGAATGATGAGTGTTTGCTGGTCCTGGTTGTGGCACTCGGCTTTCTGTGTCCTCTTGCCTGCTTTGAGAGCGAATCAGAGGTGAGTTTGAATTGGATCTGCCACAACTGGGAGTCAGTTCTGAGTTCTGGAAAGGGCAGTAGTAGATGATTTGGTGCTTCTTCTAACCTTATATTTGAATACATGTGATAGTATATGTGGAAGAACTCTAAAAGTTATGAAGGATACTTAAAAATGCAAGGTTTTGTTATTAGTCGTGAAGACTCACCTGTAAAGGAGATAAGATCGCTCCAAGGTTGTATGACTTGTTCAAGGTCGTGCAGCTAAGAGGCTCTTGGGGATGCCCAGGTCTTCTGACTCCAGGGCACGGCCTGGAGCTTTCTCCTCAGGAAACTGTGTTGATACCTTCAAAATAGTTTGCTAGACCAGCTGAACCGAACTTGTGGTTCCCTAGAGGGTGGATTCACTTAAGTCACAAAACTGTAATTTAGAGAGACCCAAAGGTGAAGGACGGCCTCAGGGGTTGTTTTAAAAGAGTTGTGCCCTCTCTTCAAATTAAAAGATGCTGACTTTGTCCCCTCATAGCCCTGCCCCTGGATCTCCGTAGAGCCACGCCCTGTCCTTGGTCTCTGTGCATCCTGTGGGAGTCTCTGTTCCATCCTGGCTGTCATCTCACACACCTAGCAATGTGCCGCCCTTGACCCAGAGTGTCTAGGTTCAAGTTCTGCCTCCACACCCTGACCTCAGAATTGTCTCATCTGTAAATGGAGGTGGTAACACACTGACCTCTCACAGGGTTGTTGTAAGATTCGTTAAGGGTTTAGACATGAGCTGCTGTGGTCTTTGTATAAATACAGCTGGAGATTTGCATGCAGGACTCTGTTGCTTATATTTATCTTAAGGGATTGTTGGGAATCTGGAAAGTGTTTGTGAGGAAAATGGCCAGTGTGAAATGGATGGTGAAAGGATGCTGAATGGAGTTCATAAATCCTTGGCACTTGATTTCCAGAATCATCTCCCCTTTCTCTGCCTCTTTTCTCTCCCAAGTCTTTCCTTTCCTCCCCCCAGTCATCTATAATTCTTCCCTCATGTGAATGTAAAGTTGACACATTGCATTGTGACTTATTTAATGAGGTACCTTCCCCCATGGAATGTTTTTAGTGCCTGGCTGGGGTGCCAGGAGGTTGCTGTGGCACGATTGTGTTCTCGGCCTCCTACTCACTCAGGCCTCATCTCCATCTTCCATCCACACTGGCCTCCCTGCTTCCATACCCCCACTCTCTAGGCCTCCCTTTCCTTCTCTGACCTCCCCACGGTGGCTTCCTGTCATTTCCTGGCATGCCTTTCACTGCAGTCAGCCCTGAGCATGTTCCTTAAGGGCCGAGGAACACACCAGCTAGGTCATGGAGACTTCAGCGAGCTGAGCCCTCAAGGCCAAGCTGGTGGCTTCAGGTTGGTCCTGAAGAACATGCCGGCCTTGGCAGGGCTGCCGGCATCTGGCAGTACCTGGCCTCAGTGGTGTCCATCTCCTTAGCTCTTCTCTCTTCCTTCTCAAGCACCATCTACAGACACCCTGGTGACCCCCTCCCTGTGTCGGGCTCATCTTGTGTCTTTCCTGAACTTTACCCTCCAGTCCCGCCTTCTTGCTTCCAGCTCATTCTTTTAAATCTCTGAGAGGCACTGGTGAGAAAGAGCACCTGCTGTTCTCTTCCATTGTGTGACCTTGAACCAATGACTTATCATCTCTGAATTTGCCTCCTTCTCTGTGAGACAGGTAACAGTACCCTCTTCCCCCAGATGGTTGTTGTTTCACTCATATGTGGTAATGGGCTGCATAGATATGTATACAAGTAACCAAGAGAAGGTTACTGTTGCTGTTTCGTTACCTGCCCATGTGTTTCCCTTAAGTGTGGATCTAGTTGAGCAAACCTGTCGTTTTACCAGGCCCCTGTGCACACTGGAGTCAAAAGCTTCCAGCCGCTGTGTGCTCTCTGGTTGCTTTTTTGGGTTTATTTATTTATTTACTTATTTTTTGAGTTAAGTTTTACTCTGTTGCCCAGGCTAGAGTGCAGTGGCACATCAGGGCTCACTGCAGCCTTGACTTCCTGGGCTCGGGAGATCCTCCCACCTCAGCCTCCTGAGTAGCTGAGACTACAAGCATGTGCCACCATGCCTGGCCAAGTTTTTGATTTTTTGTAAAGATGAAGTCTCACTATGTTGCCCAGGCTGGTCTCGAACCCCAAGGTGCAAGCTGTCCTCCTGTCTCAGCCTCCCAAAGTGCTAGGATTATAGGCATGCGCTACCACACCCAGCCTAGTTGCTCTTCTGTGCTCTGTTCAGTTGATTGCCAAATCTTCTTAAAATCCCAACCCCTGGGCCTCACTTTCCAGCTTAGCTTAGCCTTTTCCCCTCATGCTTCTGCCATTTATCATGCTAAATAAATGGTCTGTCTTTAGATGGTGACCAGTTTGCACACTGCGGGTACCAATAATAGTCTTAAAGATATTTGGGATATTCTTTTTTGGATTTTAGAGCCATAGAAAGCAAGGGTTTTTTTTGTTTTTTGTTTTCCTTTTTCTGTTGCTTAGTCGTTTCCCCAATAAAACATGCTCCAGGTTAAGTGCTCAGCAGATGCTGCTGACTAAACATGTAAATGTAGATGTTTTATAAATAAATTTGTTATAAGTTTGATTTTTTTAACCAGTAGGTTTCTGTTTAAACTCACATGCTGAGATGATCTGGCACTAATGCATATTATATAGTTTATTTATAAAAATGTCTCAGAGGACATTACAGTCAGAATTATTTTCTTATTGTTGGCCATAATCCCATTATATTTAGATGGACTAGAGGGGTTCATATTGTTTGGATTTTCCTTCTCCTTCCTAAGTGATTAAATTCGGAATGTTTTAACCACCATGAACTTATTCTTGAATATAAGGAAATGTTTCCTTGGTACAGTTACAGGATTATTCATAATTTCTGAGATGTAATGTCCTCATTAAATAAGTAGTTGAGGTGAAAATATAGCACTCTTCAGTGTATATTAGTTTTATAGAATTCTTGAGACAAGAGCACTTGTAGGGGAAGATTACTGTTAATTTTTGGATTTTTGTTGAATGAGTTAAGAGTTCACCTACAAATACTTGGCTAGTCATTAAGACTTTTTATTTTAAAAACTGTATTTCTTAAAAGTGTTTACTACTTTTTTTAATGCTTTGCAGGGACCAGATCCTGAATTGCCAGTGTCTCAGGTAAAGAAAGATGTAGCTGCAACCTTTAGAGAATACTGTCATTGCTGTTGCTTGGTTGTTGCTATAGATTAGAACATTTTATATTTTATAACACCACAACTTGTGGTGTTATAAAATTAGCCATATCTACTAGACATTCTGTACCTCCTTACATAATAAACGATTATATTTTCAGTTCTTCTGTGTGTATGAATAGCCTTGTAGAACTACTGCAGTCTACTCATTAAGACTGGGTGCTTCAATAAAAATGACTAAGATCAACTAGTAGGCTGAGAAGAAGAAAGAAGGTGGTGAGGGGAGTCGTGGGTTAGAAAGGGAGCCAGAGGCTGGATGCGGTGACTCAAACCTATAATCGCAGCACTTTGGGAGGCTGAGACAAGAGGATCGCCTGAGCCCAGGGGTTTGAGACCAGTCTGGGCAACTTGGCGAGACCTCATCTCTACAGTAAATAAAAAATTAACCAGGCCTGGTGGCACTTACCTGTAGTTCAGCTACTTGGAAGGCTGTGATGGAAGGATCGCCTGAGCCCAGCAGGTTGAGGCTGCGCTGGCCATGAGTGTACGGGCGACAGAGTGAGACTCCAACCCAAAAAAGAAAGGGAGCCAGGGAGTCCACAGAGCCCAGTGTCTGGCAGGGCCGACGGATAGGACAGCATGTCTTGAGTAAAGAAAGTTCTTAACTCTAACTGACCAGGCAGCTTTTGGAGGGAGGAGCCTGCCACAGCAGTGAGGAAGGAAGGGGGGAGGGAGGGAAGAAGGAAGAAGGGAGGGAAGGAGAGGAACGAGCTAGAGAGGAAGGAGGGAGGGAAGGGGGGGAGAAGGGATGGAAGGAGGAAGAGAAAGAGACAAGGAAGAAGGAAAGGAAGGAAGGAGAAAAGGATGGAGGGAGGAAAACTGGCCAGGCAGCCAGGTCTACCGGATCAACGTGGTTGAGGAGACAGCCTGAGAGACTTGCCACCTGGATAAGACACAAGGGAATGAACTGGAAGGAAGCCTTGGGGGAGGGCAGGTGTGGTAGAGATGGGGACACCTGGCCAGTGAAACTTTTAGCCTGAGTGTCCAGTGATTCTGTGAGTCAGGAGGAGGGATATGGAGAGCTAGGCATCAGAGGGCATGACATGGCCAGGTGTGTGCCCTGCCAGGTGGATGGAATGAGAACAGTGTTTTTAGGTAAGGAAGTAACTTGACCCTCATGCAGGGTTCATATGAGTAATCATCAAACCTTTTGGATAGAAAGTATTTTACCAAGTCCTTTGATGGATCCTGTGGAGTCTTAAGCAAATACTGTCAACAGGCTGAAATGTGACTGTTCTTTAAAAGGATGAAGTGTCTTTTGAATGGTCATAATCTTGATTTCCAAACTGATAGATGGGGAACAACTGGGTTTTTTTTGCATAATATATGTACAAGTCATTCAAGAAGGGTCTAAATGATAAGTAATGTAGGTTTTGTTCTTAGGAAATTTGGAAGTTTTTGATTAAAATTAAGTTAAAACATCAATGATTTGTATTGTAGAAATGGCTTTGAAACTGTAGATGGTATCTCAAAGTTTCAGACTAGCACAGGGGCTCCCTGAAGCACCTGGATTTGCATTACTTTCATGTTCTGTTACCGTAGACTTAATTAACCACTGGATAATGATTGAAAACAGGACATGGTGGGCTGGTTTCTTTTGACCTCACTGTTCACATTTTTTGGATTTCTTCTGTTGTGCGTTTTAATAACTTCAAAAGAAATGAGACTTTTCCATAGCAATTCAATATTTTGTGCCTAAGTATTCATTTCTTAGAGTAGGCAGAGAGTATCAGTTGGTACTGATTCTTATGAAGTCTAAATCAGGACAGATGGACTGTTCCTTTGGTAGCCTTATTCTAAGAATAACCTAGCAAAATTGTTTCTCACCATTTTAAACTACTGGCCTTGCATTCTGTATTAAGAGGAGCAGAATAATTTAAGCATGTTTTGCTCGGTCAGCAGAGTTTTTAACCTCTTCATATGTTTATTTTCATAACTAAAATTGGATTAATGTCACAGAAGGCAGAACAAGAAAGTCAGTATTGTCCTGATGTTCTCTGGCAGGTTTTGGCCTCAAGAGTGATGTCCTATAGACATTGTGTTATGATGGGGAGGTAATTGATATGATGATTGTTCATTTAGTTGAGAGAATCTGCGCTTTTCCTTTTTAAAAAATCCTCCTGAGCATCTATTCTTACTTTTGTTGATAATACAATACTTCTAATACATAGATATTAACATAAATTTACAGAAATAACTGTTTTTAAAAATTAGATGATCTACCATTTATTGACAAGTTAAACATATTTGAGAAATGGACTTATATTTTTACTCAGATTCAAGGGGAGTTTGGGATTACTGTCTGGACTTTGTCATACATTTTATTTTAATCACTGATTAGTTTTGAACTTTTTTTGTTTATTATTTTTTTTAATAGGCAGAGGATTTCAGGGTTGTAAAACATACCTGGCTTGTTTCCAAAATTGAAAAATTTTATTATTTTTTTTTTAAAGCCAAAGCCCCATCTGCTGTTTTCATTAAAATCTCAAGAATCATTCTTATTGCCAGGAGCAGTTCTTTGAAAACAGTCTGATGTTTAATCAAGCAGTGATATGTGATTTTCAAGGTCATTTTTTGTTTGGACAGAGGGAAAGTCAGGAAGATTAATTTTCTCAAACCCTGATTGAATTTGAAACTGAATGATAGTTTAAGTCAATTTTATTACAGATATTTAAATATCAAAAATCTACCATCATTTCTGTTTCTTAAGACTTATTTTAGAAATTTGAAACAAACATACATTTATTTATCTTTTTGAAAAAGTGGATTCTTATGGAATAAAATTTTTAAAAAGATGTTCCTATTTGACTTCTGGAGTCTATTTATCTGACAGGGAAGGATTTTCTTTCTGATGTTTTGCTTAGGCTAATATACAACATTTGTACCTTTTTAATATTTAAGAGGTCATGGTATAGGATGGATATCAAGAAGTGTGATGGATTGGACTCTGAGATAACAGTATGAACTTGAACATAGTAAAAATAAAATGTGTGCATGGATAGGGAATAGCCCACTATACAGCTGGTAATATAATCACACATCTTGGCATTTAGAAACCTGATTTGAGTAGGACTTCAAATCTTAGCTCTGAAGGCTCAGGAGCTCCTTGTTGCCAGGTAGAAAGTTCACAGCCTCACTGTGGCACCTGGTCCCTGCCCTTCCCAGCCTGTCCAACTGCTTCCTCAGCTGAACCTGCTCCCTCAACCATATTTACCTCTTTTGGGTTTCCAAACATGCATGGCCCAGTAGCCGGCCTGCCTCTGTTCTTGTCCTTCCCCTCTCTGCCTAGCCTCTGGGTCCAGTTCTTCTCTTCCATGCTTTCTTCCTTCCTTCCATGAACCTCAGGCAACTGGGCGCCTTGCCTCTGCCCTCTCACAGCACGTTCTTCTTATTTTTAAATTTAATTTAATTTAATTTTTTAGCCAGGATCTCACTCTTGCCCAGGTTCCAGTGCAGTGGCACTATCATGGCTCACTGCATCCTCAACTTCCTGGGCTCAAGCAATCCTCCCATCTCAGCCTCCCAAGTAGCTGGGACTACAGGCATGTGCCACCATGCCCAGCTAACTTTATTTTTTGTGGAGACTATGTCTCAAACTCCTGGGCTTCAGCGATCCTCCTGCCTCGACCTCCCAAAGCCCTGGGATTACAGGTGTGAGCCACCATGCCTGGCCCTGTTTTTAATTTTTGTTATTACATTTTTCCCATGACAGAAATTCTGTCATGTTAGAACTAGGGCCGTGATGTCCTTATCTTTGTATCACCAGGATGTGCACACAGTAGGTACGCCCTAGGGATGTGGGAGGGACCAGCAGAGCCCAAGTCCTACCTTGCTGGTTCAATACAAAGTGCTACCATCCTTCCTGTGCATCAGGGAGTGCCGTGCAGAGAAAAAGCTAGCAGACACTTGCAGGGTGTATGAAGGGTGGAGATTAAAGTCAGTTGGGATTGTTTATTTCCACCATTGAAGCTAAATGAAGCCTTAGTACCAGCTGGTGTGGCTGGCCCTGAGCCCCGGAAGGCTGCAGAAACCTGCCGGCTTGCCTGAGCTTTTCTATACTTCCATAATGCTTCTATACTTCTCCCGCAACTAGACGCAGTTCCTGTTGGTAGTGATCTTTTTTTAAACAAATAAACTAGTTTTTGAGTGCATATTCTATGCATATTCTACTCAAATGTGCTAAAGTCACACATGACAATTGAGACATCTTGTCCTAAATTATTTAATAGGAATCCAGTAAACCTTCACCAGAAAAGTAGCATCCAAAAGCTAAGTATCTAAGCAATCTGATTGCACTGTTGGAACCTAGCTATATCATGTAGGCAGGCTGCTTTATGTTCACGATTCTTTTCTTCTAGAATGTTCATGCATGCACCCCAGTTATGTTAGCCCACAAGAGGGTCTTCACTTTCCAGTCTACATGAAACCTGTTTTCTCCACCACACACACTTGGCATCAACTCACATCGCTTTGCCAGGCACTCAATCCAGGTGATGTGTACAGGGAATTAGGATCCCTGTTTTAATCTTCTCGGGTCTCCTTCTCAGAGGCTAGCCTGATGCTGTTGAGCTAGAAGTGCTCAGTGACCATAGATTGACTGAGTGCGTCCTGGCCTCCTCATGGAAGACTTTTCAGACCTTCTGTAGCTCTCCTCTGTTCTCCCTGCTCTTAGCCTTCACTCTGCCTGCTTCACAGCCATGTGCCTGGTATACTGGGCCTGAGTTCCTCCCCAGATTTTCCTTGCTGCCCCTTCCTCTGGGCTCTGGAATTAGTTCTGTGCTGCTAGCTAGTTCTGTGCTGCTTCTCCCCAAATCATCCACAGGATGCTGGGGTTCATGTTCTCTGCTGCTGTTCTATTAGTGAAGCAGAAAGGTAAAATCCTTCGATAAAGCAGTTTCATATGTTTACAAGAAATTGAATTGTGCTCACCTTTACGTTGAATTTTTCTAGGTAAAGTGAAGCTGATACTTTCCAGGTTAGATTCCTCAGTTATCTCCCCTTACTGTCTAGCAGGGGTTTTGCTGACTAGATCACAAAGCAGCCAGTGTTTTTTTGTTACTGGGAATTGATCTTGGATTAATTCAACCAACATTTCTTGAAGCCATAGGCATTATGGAAAATTCAAAAGTGAGCTAGATATAAGAGCTTGCATTCCGGGGAAGGGAAGCTAACGTTTGTCCAAATAATCACAGTGCTTGTCAACTACGGTTAGGTGCAATGATAGAGATATGAGAAGAATTCTCTGTGAGAAAAAGTGGTAGGTTTAGAATCAGAGACCCAGGGATGGTTTTGTGAAGGACATGGCCCTGAAGGAGGAAGGCAGAAAAAACACTGTGACTGTCGCTTTATTCATTTGTCTTCAAATTATTATTTTAGTAAAATTTTCCTCTAAAGATCTTTTACTTATAAAAAGGAGTATTAGAAGACTACCAGGTAATATCACACTTTTATTTACCAGGCAGTTGATACATTGATTGTTTCTTGATTAATAAATGACCTTTCCTGCTTTTATTTGTTTTTTATATTGGTCTTTTACAATATAATAATGCATGTTTATTAGATGTGTTTAATAAGAAATGAAATAATAGAAATAAAGGGGTATCAGCTTCTAGAAGCGATGCAGTGTTTCTAATGCTTGTTTATTCATGGTTTTTAGGCAGTTTGGATTTTAAAAGCACGAGCACTGACTGAAATGGTGTATGTGGATGAGATCGATGTGGATCTGGAGGGAATTGCAGAGATGATTCTGGATGAGAATGCCATTGCTCAAGTTCCACGTATGTGTTGGGTTTTCAGCTAATGAGATGCTACTGGGAGGAGGAATACTGTGTATACAAGAAATATGCATAGATAGATATCTCTATATGTCTATACTTTATATATATGTAGGAATATACATAAACATTATATATATGAAACATACATGAAAAATACATACATGAACATATATACATAAAAAAGACATTACCTCGAGTAAATAGTTTCTATTCTGCCTTATGGCATAAAGGCTTGTTCCCCCACAATTCTATTATATTATCTTAAACTTAAGGTGTGAGATTAATGTATAACTATTTTCCAATAAAAGCTATATTATGCATTTTAAAAGTAATTTATAAAAATGCAATCTATTTTATTTTATTTTATTTTTTAATTCTGAGTTGGAGTGTCACTCTGTCGCCCAGGCTGCAGTGCAGTGACAAATTTATGGCCACTGCAGTCTCGATGTGCTGGACTCAGGCAATCCTTCTGCCTCAGCTTTCTAAGTAGCCTGCCTAATTTTTTGACTTATTGTAGAGATGAGGTCTCGCAAGTTGCCCAGGCTGGTCTGGAACCCCTGGGCTCAGGCAATCCTTTCACCTCTGCCTCCCAAAATCTGGGATTATAGGCGTGAGCCACTGCACCCAGCCTGCAATCTATTTTAACTTCGTGTCTAATATATCAGAAGATTATGAATCTGGGAAGCATCCAAGCAATAGAAGTGTTCTAAAAGGATTTCGTGAAAAATCATCATTAGACAGCATCCCTTGGTTGGAGGGATTTGGAAGGTAACTTGCTCCAAGCTGTGCATGAGGTAGTGAGCTGGCGTGAGGACTGTGAATGTCTATGAGGCTTGTCACAGAGCCCCGTATCCCGCTCCCAGATGTGGTGGTGCCTGTAGTATTGGGTGATGACCATAATGTGTGGGGGTCTTGCTGGGGTTTATTAGCTGGTGTGGTTCCCAGTCATGTGTATATTTTGGAAGGTAATAACTGTTTTGAAGCTTCAAATGGAAGTTGAAGAAAAAGTATACATGCTTCATGTTAAGATGACTTTTTTCCCATTATTTTGTTCTCTTAGTGTTAAAATATCTAAATTCTAGACATTGCAGGTAAATTAACTTTTATTGAGATAAGTTTATAAGAAAAATAATAAATTAGGAGTATAGATTTTTACATTGAAACCTGTTAGTGTTGAGTATGAATTCTGGCTCTACTACAAGCTTGACCTGTTTTCTGAGTTCTGCAAACCTTTGTTAAATGGGTTTATACTCCCTACTGTACAGGATTAACATGAAAATTGAATGTGATAACATAAGCAGCATAATAGGTACTCATTAAATATTAGTCTCAAACTTGATTCTCTGAGACATGTTTTTTGCTGTTGATGTCTTTTTCCCAGGCCAACACAGTACTGAAAATTGCATTAGCTGATAATTTTTATAAATTAATAAATAATATGTAAATGGAATGTTTCATCTTATCTCCTAGGCCCTGGAACATCCTTGAAACTCCCTGGATCTAACCAGACTGGAGGGCCTAGTCAAGCTGTGAGGTGTGAGCTTCTGTTTTATATCCTCTGCCACCAGATATTGCTGGTCTTTCTTTGTATTATAACAATTTACTCTCTTCACAGGCCAGTCACTCAAGCTGGAAGACCCATCACAGGGTTCCTGAGGCCCAGCACACAGAGTGGGAGGCCGGGCACCATGGAACAGGCCATCAGGACGCCCAGGACCGCCTATACAGCTCGCCCCATCACCAGCTCCTCTGGGAGATTTGTCAGGCTTGGCACGGTAAACTCTTCAGCTTTCCAGTAGCCTTGTGTTGCCAGAGTAACTTGGTGTCATGTGACATTATTTTCCACTGTTGTTATAATGGAGAATTATAGAGAAGAGTTTTGAAAGTGATTCTGTTTATTGATTCTGCCTTTGTGATTTTTATGCACATTAAACTTAATTGAGGTTTCAACAAGTTTCCGATTTCTTTCTGTTGTTTTCCTTCCATAGGCTTCCATGCTTACAAGTCCTGATGGACCATTTATAAATTTATCTAGACTGAATTTAACAAAATATTCCCAGAAACCTAAATTGGCAAAGGTATGTACTTAAAATGACTTTAAGTTCTGAAGTAATGTTAGAAGTATGATGAAACATCTGGGAGCGGGGTACGGGGCTCTGTGACAAGCCTCATAGACATTCACAGTCCTCACGCCAGCTCACTACCTCATGCACAGCTTGGAGCAAGTTACCTTCCAAATCCCTCCAACCAAGGTGAGCTTAGGATGTAGAAAATGTATAAAAATTTGTAAAGGAAAGGCCATGTCTCGACTGAAATGGAAATATTTTCTCTAATATAAAATTTAAGTCTTTGACTTAACTGAGTTAAAGAAAGTCACTGAGAAATAAAGTACTTATACCATTATTGCAGGAAATTCTTTTTCCTTGATAAAGAGCAGTAATTTATAACAAGGAAAGCACGTGTACCATCGTCTTCCTAGAATGAAGCTTAACAGGTGATCTGTATGTATGTGTGTGTGTGTGTGTGTGTGTGTGTTTAGCTTGGACTGTTCTCAAGAAAAATAATTTTCTATCCTTGTCAGATTTTAGAACTGTCAAAAGGTTGATAAAAAATGTGTTCTCCAAATTAGTAATTAATCAGGCAACTCCACAAGGATTACTCAAGCCGGATTGTGGCAAGCAACTATATTAGTAACTATAACTACTCAAAGATAAAACGCTCCTTTAAATTAAAGAGAAAATGAGAGGCACAGAGGGAGACACACACACACACACACACACACACACACACACACACACACACACACACACACACACACAGAGGGAGAGAGAGAGAGAGATAGAAGGGAGGGGAGGGGAGGGGAGAAGAGGAGAATGGAGGGGGAAGAGGGGAGGAGAGAGAGAGAAAGGAAGGTGTCTGTAATCTTGGAGGTGAGCTTGGGATGACTCCAAGGCAGGTGTGCTTATCTTCTGGAAACTGGTTTAAGTCCAACCCAGGTTTTTAACTAAAATCCCTGTGAACTTTCTGCGTGAATCTGAGCTCATTCCAAATCTCAGTTCTGATGGAGCTTAACATGTGTAAACATACATTTGCTAAATATCAAACTCTGTAGGGAAAATAAAAATGGACACTAGCTGTACAGACTTGGAATTTAAATCTGAAAAAGAAAATGCCTTTTGGCAGGCAGAGAATTGGCCTATAATCATGCTTAAATTTATAAAATTTGCTTTGTCTTAAATTCTTGTTTCACAGCAATCTGGCCAACTCCACTAAGCAGAATTGTAAAGCTTTTCATGTTCCTCTTTCTTTTATGAGTGGTGCATATGGACTTCTGCTTCCCGACCTTTCAAGGCCATTGACTTGGGCAACTGGCTGGCTGACTGATACGTTGCTATTTTCTAAGCAGGAGTATGGTCAGCAGGGGCATTTGTCTCAATTAAATCAGGATACATCCAGGACAGACCTGGCCTATTGCTAGATTTAGCTTGAACCAGATATTGTGCTCTTTTCGTGTGTTGGAGGAATAACCCAGGTTATTCTGTCTCTGCCCCCACCTTGCCTTGACCTCTTAGGACTGAGTTTTCATATTGGCATTCGCGTGTGGTATCTGTGGTGACTCTGACACTGTCTTGGGTGTGGTAACAAACCTTTCATGGCAGTGGGAGCACCAACTGCACTCTTAACTTTTCTTAATAACAGAACAAATGGAGAGACAATTACAGTGTTTCTTTTAAAAGAAAGACCTTGTCCTGTTTCTTTGTGTTTTTATGTTAAATTGGTTGCTTTCAAGTCTTCTCTGTTAATGATCTTGATATCTTCCAGGGGAGCTAGCCTCTTTCAAGTGTAACAGTAGTATCATGGGAAGAGGTTGTACCATTACTTATTTATTCAGATGAGTTGGGTGAAGTATTAAAAATAATGGTTCTTGGCTGGGAGTGGTAGCTCATGCCTATAAACCCAGCAGTTTGGGAGGCCGAGGCAGGAGGATTGCTTGAACCCAGGAGTTTGAGACCAGCCTGGACAATATGGCGAGACCTCATCTCTACAAAAAATTTAAAAATTAGCCCAGCATGGTAGTGTATACCTGTAGTCCCAACTACTTGGGAGGTTGAGGTAGGAGGATCACTTGAGCCCAGGAGGTCAAGGTTGTGGTGAGCGGGTATGGTGCAGCTGCACTCCAGCCTGGGTGGCAGAGTGAGACTCTGACTCAAAAAAAAAAGATATATATATATATTTTTTAACATATTTTTATAATTATATATATTATATATGTGTTTAAAAAAACCCTTTTAATTTAAACAGTATGTATGTATAATGTGAAAAAAAGTTCAGTTCTTTTCCGTTTGTATTCTGTAAAAATTAGCATCAGCTGTAAATAGTATTATTTGAAAAAGTGAAAATGAGTGACAGTAACAAAGGATGGCTAGACCCTCTACCTATAAATCCCAGTGCTTTAGAGTACTTTGTTAAAATATAATCTAAAAAACAAAAAACAATCTAATGTATCTCTGACATTGTTTTCTTCACAGGCTTTGTTTGAGTATATCTTTCATCATGAAAATGATGTTAAGACTGTAAGTCCTGAATTCATGCTATTTTCTTTTATTGTAATTTTTCTGACTTGGGGAGTTTAGATTCAAAAAAGTTCTATTTCTTACCTTATAAGCAGATGAAGTTATTAAAGATTGGAGAATTGCTAATACTTTAAAATCCACTTTTAGTTTCAGGGGAACATTTGTACAAATAAGTGTGATAAGGTCAGTGCCTGGTTGCATTCAAGGGAAGAACCCTGCTAGACTTCCTGAATCAGAGTCTCCAAGGGGACATCTGGTGTTTGTTGCTAAAAAGTGCTCAGACCCCTTCGAGTCCCTTCCCACTGGAGCTTTTCTGTCCTCTCAATGAATCCTGCTTTCTCAAAAAAAAAAAAGTACTCAGCAGGCAGTCTGATTTTCAGGCAAGATTGGAAACCACTGATATAGAACAGAGTAGTTTAAAAAGCAATGGTCAGTAGACAGCTGCAATGTAGGAAAACAGAGCTGGGGAACGTGAGCAGGACTTAAAGGCCATGTTCTTTCTGGCAAACTGATAAACCAGAGGGTATGTTTTCTGACTCAGAAAGAGAAGTCAGTGAGTGAACAGCACAGAGACAGCAAGCGTGACTCTGTGTCTCAGGAACAAGGAGGCTACAGGAAACACTACTGTGAACCTGAGTCCTCGTTTATAAATGTTGTTTTTTTCCTTAGGTAGAGTAAAAGACTCTTACTATACTAGGGACAATGTTGAACAAAATTGTTGACTTTTAAAAATAGGTCTGTATAATTCATTACACTGCATAGCACTGTAGAGAAAATTTAGAGACTTTCTTTTACATTTGTTCAGTGAAAAATTTAAAAAATCCAAACTAGCAAACAATGGAATAGTTCATAAGTCTGGTTGGATTTGTGAAGCAGTCACAAAGAAAAAAGACGTACTGACGTGTATATATAATCTCTAAATAGTGAACAGAAACAAAATCAGAAGTAAAAGGACAAGAGAAGGGACTTATGTACATTAAGCAGGATTGAAAAATATTAGTGTTTGTTATGTATAAAAGAGCTGATCTTCATTTTTGAAACATTGTTATGCAAATAGAAAGGACCCTCACAACAGAAAATTTACATTAGAAAAAGGCCAGTAAAGAAGCACATTACAGAGGTACTTTCTCACTAACAACAACAGAAACTAAAGAGACTTTGGACTTAGAATTTTATATGTATGATTAGAAAAAAAAATCCTGGGGGAGAATGCAGCAAACTGTTACACATTATGGGTGATAGCATTGTAGGAGGTTCAACAATTTGGAAGTCAATACGATCATATAGAGCAAATAGCCATAAAATATTTATTTAAGTTGCCTCTGTTCTTTCACTTTTTAGTAAATTTCAGGAAAAATAAAGTGTGCTATTTGCAGTGGTGTTCATTGTAGCATTAGATGTAATAGCAAAAATACTGAGGAGACAACCTAAATGCTTAACAATAGAGGACAAGGTTGGTAAATTATAACAACTAGCATAATAGAATATTATTTATTATAATATACATAATACAAATTATCATTATATTCAGGCATGATGGCTCATGCTTGTAATCCCAGCACTTTGGGAGGCTGAGGTGGGAGGATCACTTGAAGCCAGGAATTTGGACTGCAGTGAGCTGAGATTGCTTCACTGCATTGTAGTCTGGGTGACAGAGAGACCCTATCTCCCCCCCAAAAAAATCACAATTATAAAAATTGGCAGAAACATAAAAATATTTATTTTATGTTAAGCCAAAAAGTATACCACTTAGTGTGTCAGAATTATAACTCTAAATATATATATTTATGACAGATACTAGAAGGGATTACTTAGAAATGAAGATTATTTGGAGGTTAGGATATATTCATTCTATAAATATAGCCAGGTGCAATAACTCACACCTATAATCCCAGTACTTTGGGAGGTTGAGATGGGAGGATCGTTTGAGGCCAGGAGTTTGAAATCATCCTGGGCAACATAGTGAGATCTCGCCTCTATTAAAAAAAAAAAAATTGGCAGGTGTGGTGGCATACGCCTGTAGTGCTATCTACTCATGAGGCCAAGGTGGAAGGATTACCAGAGCCCAGGAGTTTGAGGCTACAGTGAGCAGTGATCATGCCACTGCATTTCAGCCTGAGCAACAGAGCAAGACTCTGAACACTCCCCCCCCCAAAAAAGGTGTATTAATTCCACAAATATTTGTCAAATGCCTGCATTGTGGCAACAGCTTGGATCACAGCAGTAAATAGACAGCTATGCCTCATCACACTACTGGAGATTAAGACTAATTTTACCTTTATTTTTCAGAATTTTCAATAGTAATGTCATAGCAACTTTTCATTTATAAATTTAATTATAAGTTAGGGGCAGTCATAAATGGAAAGACTGATTGAACTCTGCTTGCTATTCATCTGCTTGCCCCTGTTATGCACACACATTTTTTTTTCTTTATTTCAATAGCTTAGGGGATACAAATAGTTTTTGGTTTTGTGGTTGCATTGTACAGAGGCAAAGAAGTCTGTGCTTTAAGTGTACCCATCATTTCCACATGTACACATTTTTTAGAATATAAAATAGAACTTCTTTTGTTTTTATTCAGTGAAAAGCAGAAATTGATGGCTCCTCTGTTTTATTTATGAATCATTTTATTTACTGATTCATTTACTGATTTATTAATTGATCAGTTTATTCTTTAAACAAATACTGCTGAAGTCACCTGTTAGGTGCTGTGACAGGTGCTGGGAGTGCTGAGGTGCACAGGCACCTCGGTCTATTTTCTTAGTCTGTCTTACTCTTGTGGATCAGATTGTCCCATTAAAATGTTATTTTCCCTTTTACCACAAATGTTATTTTCTGAATGGAAGAAGGGTTTAGATAATGAGTTCAAAGCATGCATTTTTCTACATTACAATTTTAGACTGGAAAAAAGAAAAAAGGAAATTGTGTTTTTTAACATGCTGAAGAAGTCGGAGGTGCTTTTATATTAGATGCCTTGAGTGACTTTCAAATTTCTTAAGACAGTATCACACACAAGTATGGAGTACCATAGACAAATATACAAAATACTGTGACATTTAAATGTTAAGAAAGAGTAAAAGTGACCTTCCATGGAGAACTCTGTTTCTGTTTTAGTACTTTTTATTAGTGCTTTTCTCGTCTTGGAGGGGTCGTATTGACAAAACTTAGGTGGTGTGTGGGTGGGCGATGCTGTATTTATCTGGAAGTGGGGAGCACGCGCAGGTCACTATAGAGAATGCCGGAAAGGGTATCTGAATGTTAGGAAAACTGTGGAGGGTGATACCTTCTGTTCCCACACTTCAAGGCTGACACCTCCTGTTCCTGCACTTCCCTTTCTAGACTTTTCATTCTTTTGCTTTCATTTTTATTTCTGGTGAGGGCAGCACTGACAGCACTTGCGGAAGCCACGTGGCAGTGGGTGGCAATTCTGGAACCTGTTTCTATGTGCTCTTTCATTTCATCATCCCGAAATTGTCACAACTGTAACTATAGTGAAAGAATGACTGTTTTTAAAACCTAGACCTATCCAGATTCCTTTCATTCTTCGACTTTTATTACTTTAAAATGACATTATAAGTTTTTATTAATATCTAGATTTTAGTTTTATTAAATTATTCAAAGATTCTTAAATTTAAGTAGATAGTCATTTATTTGAAAAAATTGGGAAACACTAAAGAAATATAGTTCTTCTGTTAACACTTGAAAAATTTTAATTTTTTTGGGTTGGAGTCTTACTTTGTTGCCGTGGTTGGAGTGCAGGGGCATGATCATGGCTCACTTAAGTTCCTGGGCTCAGGTTATCCTTCCACCTCAGCCTCCCAAGTAACTGAGACAACAGGCACACACCACCACACCTGGCTAACATTTAGATTTTTTGTAGAGATGAGGTCTTGCTATGTTGCCCAGGCTGATCCTGAACTCCTGGCCTCAAGCTATCCTCCTGCCTTAGCCTCAAAAAGTGCGGGGATTATAAACATGAGCCATCATACCCTGCTGAACAATTTTAAATATTAATAGCTTTTAACGATGCATTTTATTACTATGACAGGTTTGTGCCTCTTATGTACAGAGCGGTTTCCAGAACAGCAGAGACGTGAAAGGCAGGTGTCTGTCCTCAGGGAGCTTAGGGGCCATTTAGCCTTGTCACATTGTTTTTTTCTAGTGCAGCCTGAGTCTTCATTTGAAGAATGATTATTAAAGTACAATTTTAACTGTTTTTATTCTGTATCAGTAATTTATATTAATATCTTAAGTTGAATTCACACAAACCTACAGGCCCTCCATAGAAAGACATGTTTCAAGATCATGTATGAAAGCAACACCAGTAGCCTGTAACAAGCACGAAACTTAACCTTGGGAAGTTAGTAAAAAAAAAATTTTTTTTAATGTTGAATGACATCTTTTTCTGAAAAAGAGAACTTCTCTTCATATTAAACACAAGAGTGAATATGATCTATTTTCTGGAAAAGGTCTTTAAAAAAGATTAAGTTGCAGTTAATATGTTTAGGTATTTCCCAAGCATGCCTGAACTGGCAAGATTGAACATACCTTTTCCTAATATTTCCAGAGACAATGCTAATTGAAATTAGACTTTTCATTTTTTTGCTTTCATTTTTATTTCTGGTAAGGGCAGGGGAGAAAAATAAGCACATGAAAGTGGTGTGTGGCTTGTTCTAATTTCCATAGCTTTCAAGCAGACTTGTTGACTTTTCAAATCCATTAGTGGCTCAGCATGGTGGCACCACTGCTTCATAGCAGTTTGCATATTTAGAGGTCTCTCCTGGAGTAAGAGAAGACAGAACACAAGGCAAAACAATTAATTTTGCAGCAGGAGATTCAAGGAACTCTTCTGGCATTCATTTCAGAGAAGAGTTAATATTCAGAAGTGGACAGTAATCTAGGGTATATTTTGAGATAATAGAACTGAAAAACCTAAGAGTTGCTTAACGGAGCTCTTGGATGTTGCGATCATATTAACACTAGCCAAAGACTAAAACATTTTCAACCTTGAGAGAAAAAGAATAAGTATTATAAAACGTCATTTATCTTTTAACTAATAACCCCAGCGTCTTTTCATCAAATCTTTACATGGAGATCTTTATATGAGCTTCGCATTGATGTAAAGACTGACTTATTTTCCCCTTTGTCAATAACAATGTTCACTTCCTCTGTACAAAATCCGTTCCAGACTGGGTACAATGGCTCACATCTGTAATCCCAGCACTTTCAGAGGCCAAAGTGGGAGGATTGCTTAAGCCCAGGAGTTCGAATTCAGCCTGGGCAACATAGTGAGACCTCATCTCAAATAAAATAAAATTAAAATTAAATAAAATAAAAACCTCTTACAAAATAAAATAAATCTTCTTCAGAAATCATTAAAAAAAAAAAAATCCCTGTTCCTACTTAGTAATTTCCTGTCTCATCTTAAATAAACACTAGAAGGAGCAAGCCAAAGGATATTAAAGCTATGGGATAAACTAATATAAAATATGAAAGAAGCTGAGATCTTTTTAGTCTGCGACCAAAGGAAGTGTGACCCTTAGAGTTACTGAGACAGATGGTGATGCCCAAAAAATGGAATGATGGTTGCTAAGACGACAGTCACCTACACATCCCACCTGTTCTCGTTCCACCTTGGGATCCTGTTTTTCAAACCTTTTCTCTGTCCACTCAGCCTTTCTCTGCTTCTCTACCTCTGTCTTTAAAGTGGAGACTGTGACTTACTCACTGAAGGCTTGATCGCCACCAAACCTGGAGGCATTTTGAATCATGGGGGAGGGGGCGGTAAAAAGGTAAGCATTTCTTCCTATTAGTCTTGTGTGCCTTGAACATGAAGATCAGACTCAAGTGTTTGAACATCTGCTTCCTGTGATCAGCGTTTCTGTTTCATCTGCTGCAGCCCTCTGGTCGGGAACTGATTAGGGAAATTGGCTGGGCCATCTGGGAACAGGAGCAACCTGAGTTCCTGCCTGATTTCAAACACATGTGTTGATGGGTGCTAATAATGTGTTTTATTTTTTAACTTATGTTTCTGACTGCTTATTGTTAGAAATGAAAATACTAATCTAAAGTGAATTGTTTTCCCAGGCTTTGGACCTGGCTGCGCTGTCCACGGAGCACTCTCAGTACAAGGACTGGTGGTGGAAGGTGCAGATTGGGAAATGCTATCACAGGTAAAGCTCCAATGACTAGTGGTGGGCTTGGAATTGGCCATGTGGCTTAGGGTCTCAAGTCTGGGACTTTTCTTTTTTGGATAGGTTTTGTCATGAAGAAGTGAGAATTGTGTCTTTGGCTTACTTGAGAAAGCATTTACTTAACCATCACATGTAGCAATAAGAACTGATGCCTGGCCAGGTGCGATGGCTCACGCCTGTAATCCTAGCACTTTGGGAAGCTGAGGGAGGATTGCCTGAGCCCAGGAATTCCAAGACCAGCCTGGGCAACATAGTGAGACCTCGTTTCTACAATAAATCCAGGCATGGTGGTGTGTTCCTGTAGTTCCAGCTACTTGGAAGGTTGAGGTGGAAGGATCATCTGAACCCAGCAGATCCAGGTTGTAGTGGCCATGAGCATACCACTGCTCTCCAGTCTGAGTGACACAGTGAGACTCTGACTCAGAAAAAACAAAAGTAAAAACAAACACACACACACACACACACACACACACACACACACACACACACACACACACACACACGATGTCTTTCAGGCTGAAACGGTTTAGAGTGGGAGGGGGAGGCTTTGAGATCATCAGGCCAGCCGCTCCTTTTCAGATGAGAAAGCTGAGGCCAGAGAATGGCTGTGATTTGCCCCTGGAGCTAGTTAGAAACAGACCTGGGACTGGAGTCTGCTGGTTGCTATCCCTGTTCTCTTCATGCTCAAGTCTTGTTATATACATGGATGCCTCACATCTGTGAAGCGCTTGATGGTTAAGAGAGAGTTTGTCCGAATGTTGATGGTGATCTCACTTAAACCTCACAGTGGCTCTGAGGCAGTGACTATCATTAGCCCTTTTTCCAGATGAGAAAAATTGAGCCTCAGAGATAAAGTGGCTTGTCCAGATTCACATTGCTGGTGAGTAGCAGAGCAGGGATTAGAGCTCAGCTTTCTGGCCTCAGTTCTCTTACTATGCCCATAATCCCATATTGTTTCTCTAGAACCTGAATATTCCTATATTCATTTATTATTTAAACACATCTTAAAGCAACAAACTGAGAGATCAGGAAAGTCGTAATTAATTTTTTTTTCTTTGAGTCAGAGTCTCACTCTGTTGCCCAGGCTATAGTGCAGTAGCATGCTCACTGCCACCCCAGCGTCGACCTGCTGGACTCAGGCAATCCTTCTGCCTTAGCCTTCCAAGTAGCTGAACTACAGGTACGTGCTACCATGCCCAGCTAACTTTTTGATATATTGTAGAGACAAGGTCTCACCAAGTTGCCCAGACTGGTTTTGAACCCCTGGGCTCAATCAATCCTCTCGCCTTGGCCTCCCAAAATGCTGGGATTACAGGCTTGAGCCACTGCGCCCGGCCAGTCATAATTTTATGAATATTTATACAGCAACTAGTAAATATTATCTGAAACTTGTTGCTGATATTGAACTGCATTTAGAGCATTTGAAAAAAATAGAGACAAATGAATAATTATATTTTATAAAGATGAGTGTCTTTTATTACTCCAAAGCAAGGTGGACTTTGGTTACTATTAGCACCCTTCGATATTTATAAAATTCTGTTGTCATTCAAACACTGTGAGGGAAAGGAAGAATATACATGGAATAAGAAGGGTGTCTGTTGTTCTGCTGTTGAAATTAAGAATACTTTCCACTTAGAGATATCACATAGAACTCTAGAGTGTTCTTTCCCACTGCTAGATAGAGGAAGTGTTTTCTGCTGAAAGGTCATTTTAGACCATTATAACATCAGACTCTTAAGAATATAATTCCTGTAGACAGTCTTGTGCTTCCAAGCAAAATCTTCAGAAATCTTTAATAATTAGAGAAAAGCACAGTTCTGATCCTTTTGTCCACATAGGTGGCATTTAAATAAGTGCACCTTGTCATGTTGAATTATCAATCTCCTCTGTTCTTTAATACTTGCTCATCTTTATCATGTATGCAGTCTTCATTCACTAAAATACATTCACTCATTCACTCAGTAAAATATCTAATGAACAGCTACTCTGCGAGGCACTGGTATCACAAAGATTTATTAGATTATCTCCTCTCTCTAGTGGTTTACAATAGAATGAGGGAGAGAGGACAGTAAGTAACGACAGAGTGAGTACCTCTTACCCAAAATGCTTGGAACCAGAAGTGTTGGATTTTGCATTTTTTTGGATTTTGGAATATTTGCATATATATAATGCGATATCTTGGGGGTGGGACCCAAATCTAAATACAAAATTCATTTACATTCATAGACATTTTATACTCATAGTCTGAAGATAATTTTATGCAATCTTTTAAATAATTTTGTGCACCCGTTACATGAGGTCAGGGTGTGGAATTTTCCACTTGTGGTGTTTTGGTGGCTCTCAGAAAGTTTCAAATTTTGAAGCATTTCAGGTAAGAGATGCTCAGCCTGTATCAGCACGCTTTCCCTTATAATAGAAGCCAGTGCAGCATGCAGTTAGAGCCCAGAGAAAGTGCTCTTGATGTCACCTGGAGAGGTCAAGGGTGAGTTACCCTGGAACACAGCTGCAACATGACGTCTGTGCTTTTCCTCCATCACTAAGTCCTACTGATGCTGCCTCTGCAGTCCTCTCCAGGTTACTCCCTCACCACCCATTCCTTTGTTCTGGCTTTCATGTCCTTTGCTTGAATTGTTACAGTCCCTTCTTAGCTCTTCCAGTCTCTTGACCAACTTGTCAGTCCTTCCTGTATACAACTGTCAGAGTGACTTTTGTGAAATCAGCTCCTGGCAGATTCTTTGGGGAACTGTATTGCCTCTAGAACAAAGTCTGGATTTCTACATGTGGTGTCAGTGATCTTGTCCTAGTCTACATGTTTGTCTGAATCTCTCACTACTCCTGTTTTCACATCCTTTTCTTTTTTTTTTTTTTGAATTGGGGTCAGCATGGGGTCTGCCCATGCTGGAGCGCAGTAGCATGATCCGGCTCATTGCATCCTCAGTCTCCTGGGCTCAGGCAATCCTTCCACCTCAGCCTCCTGAGTAACTGGGACTACAGGCATGTGCTATCATGACCATGCTCGGCTAATTTTTTTTATTTTTTTTGAAGAGATGAGGTCTTGCTGTGTTGCCCAAGCTGATCTCGAACTTCTGGGCTCAAGTGATCCTCCCATCTTAGCCTCCCAAAGCGCTGAGACTACTGGTGTGAGCCACCACGCCTGGCCAGCATTATTATGGCCTTTGTTTCAATGAGACCAAACCCCTTGGTGTTCCCATGACATGCTGTGCACGTCCCTGCCTGTGTGCTCAAACTCAGAGCTTGATTCCATCTGGAAGTGCCCCTGCACCCCCAGTTTAGCTAAAATATAGTTTGTCACTTTCTCCCCGAAACCTTCTTGGTTTGCTTCCTCCTTTGCTTTTAAGCACTTTTTGCCCTCATTGACCATAATACAATTAAATTTATATGTGAACATGTCTTGTCACTCTCTAATGATCATCACCTTAAGGACATGGTTGTTAACCTGCTTCAGTTTCATATCTCCTCACCATCATGAAATGTGCATGCAGTTGATACTTCACAATTTTATAGACTTAAATGGAAGAGACGAAGTTGGTAACTTTGGGGGGCAGGGGTGGCTATGTCTGACCCTGACATTGGCTTGCGTTTATGAACTTGAGTGATATTTTATCATTCCCAGACTTTCTTTGAATGTGGCCCACTTGTCTTCTTTGCACAAGAATCCATGCGGTAAATTCCTTTCTGACAGCACTAGAAGTTATCTCTTGAGTATGTAGTAATAAAAAGATACAGTTCATCCTTTCTTCTTGCCTTTGGCTTCCATGTAGGTCAATATATCTGATTGTGTTTTCATTTGTTGTTTAATTTGTTTATCCTTCCTTCTCCATTATTTTAAAAAAATCTATTTCTACTTTCATAGTTTTGTTTTATATATATCTTTTATTATAATCTCCCTTAAATTATTTTTAGAAAGAGGAAAGTTATTAGATAAAAATTTACAGACTCTCATAGATAGTTTGACCTCATGGATTCAGTGACTATATTTCAGTCACATGTTTATGACTTGCATGCTCAGTTGATGTCATGTGCATACATCTGATTTTTTTTTTTTTAGCACTGTAGAGTTCTTAGATAACATTTTATAAATGCTTGTTTTGAAATGTATGGCACCTTTGAGGAGGTAGGGGCTTCTGCCACATCCCACATCTTCTAACTGTAGGCTAGTCTTCTGGGGTCACCTTTAATCACTTTAATCCCAAGGCCTACAACAGCTGTGTGGGTATCAGCCACACCAGTGCCTAAGGTTTAGCTTATGAAAAAAAGATCAGTGCTATTTTTTCAAGTCTTTAAATGAACATAGCACAGCAGAACATATTGTATATCATTCTGATTTTATTTCACAAAATAAAACATCTAAGTAGTTCTTAAATGGCCAGGAGTGAATAGTTATGAGAAATCCTCACAGGTCTACTAGGGACAGGCTAATTAAGAGCCATGTGTGAGGGTTTTTTTGGCATTTTTTTTTTTTTACTTGGAATCTCACTCTGTCACCCAGGCTGGAGTGCAAAGACACATTGCTCATAGCCAACACAGCTTCAATTTGCTCGGCTCAGGTGATCCTTCTGCCTCAGCCTTCCAAGTAACTGGAACTATAGGCGTGTGCCACTGTGCCCAGCTAATTTTTTGATTTATTGTAGAGACGAGGTGTCACCAAGTTGCCCAGGCTGGTCTTCAACCTCTGGGCTCAGGCAATCCTTTTGCCCTGGCCTCCCAAAGTGCTGGGATTACACGCTTGAGCCACCGTGCCTGGCCCCATGTATGTTTTAATGATTGGCTTAGTGGTGACAAAAATATGTCCTGGGCAGAAGAGATGGACACTGATATCAGAACGGTTTGAATAAATCTCAGATTTGTAGACTAGGACTCCCAGAATCAGATCTCAAATAAGAAAAAGAGAAAAGATTCCTAGAGTAATACAGTGGCATGGCTATGTCACTCAAGTGGCAATTGTTACTTATATCAAACAAGTTTAAGGATATGGACTTTTAAAATGAACATTTTTTCTCAGAGAAGATGATGTATTCAAGGAAATGTCATCTTTTTGTTATTCCAGTAAAATGGGGACTCTGAGCATTTATTCAGGTCACTGGCCATATGTCCAGCTGATCATAAGCTCTTTGGGTGGTGAACTGAGGTGACCTGGCTTACTGGCAGCTATTAGTCTTAGTCTTGCTGTGACAAGCCTTCAGCTGGAGTCTTCACTCCCATCTGGGGGTCAGGACCCATGAATATGGGAGGCAGGCAGCTTGCTGTTAAGCCATGTGCATACGATGTTAACATGTGTGTGGACTGTGGCCTTCTTTGGTGTGCGCTTACTCTCCTAGATATAACTAGTCTCTATTCATAGCCTCAGGGCATGATGTGGTATTTATTTTTAAGTGGAATGTCTAATTTTTCAAATTGCTGTTTGTAGGTTAGGAATGTATCGTGAAGCAGAAAAACAGTTTAAATCAGCCTTGAAGCAGCAGGAAATGGTAGATACTTTTCTCTACTTGGCAAAAGTAAGTAAATCTTAATTTGAGTGAAATCTGTTTTCCTGGAATAAATGTTTAAATTCTGGCCATTGCAGGGGAAGAGTTGACAGTTCCTTCAGGAATATTGGGCAAGCTATATTCCGATTTGACTTCTTTTTCCTTATAGCAAGGGAACAGGTGGAACATAGGAAGGCAATGTCTCAGGAGAAGTTGATTGCCACGATAAATAGGATTGAAATATTGCCTATTAGTATAGAAGAGTAGACTGTCGGCCACCACCCCCATTGGTAGCAGGTCCCAGAGAGGCATCTTTTTCTACAACCCATTGGTCTCCCACCTGAGCAGGTTGTAGGGAATAGACACTATGTTTGTGTGGGCCCTGAATTACTCAGTTCTGCTTTAATGTAAAAAATACTTCTCATTTATTGAGCAACTACTCAGTGTAAAACATTTTGTCATGTTTGTTATATATGCAGTTCAATCTGTCCCTCCCATAACCCTGCAAGGTGAGTTTTATCATTTCCTTTGTACTCTTCAGGAAGATAAGACTTGAAAAGGGTGCAGTTTTCAGGGTTAAGAGCCAGCATTCAAGCCCACATCTCTCTGAATCCAGAGCCTACTCATTGCCACGTGGTGTCACCCACAGCCACAGCAGAAGTGAAGGACCAGCTAGACTCTTCAGTATGAGATAAAGTTACTTCTTAACCCTTGCTGGTCAAGACCACTTTGAATGAAAAACAAATGGTGAAGTGGTAGTTATGTCATCTTCTTGTTGTATCTTTTAGAGATTTTGTTTGTTTGTTTGTTTGTTTTGAGTTGGGGTCTCTGTTACCCAGGCTAGAGTGCAATGGCATGCTCACAGCCACCGCAGCCTCAACCTGCTGGGCTCAGGTGATCCTTCCACTTCAGCCTTCCAAGTAGCTGGAACCTCAGGTGCACGCTACCTTGCCTGGTAATTTTTTGATTTATTATAGAGATGAAGTCTTACCAAGTTACCCAGGCTGGGCTAGAAATTCTGGGCTTAGGCAATCCTCTCAGCTTGTCCTCCCAAAGTGCTGGGAAGACACTGTGCCCCGTCTTCTTTAAGAGTTTTTAAAATTTAAACATGTAGTAAAGGAGATTCAAAAGAACCTGAGATGTTAAAGGAAGGGCCACTAGTTCCTAAATAGGGTAATAAAAATGAACATACCCCAAAGAGACAACGTGCAAGTTGTACCATATCAAATCTACTGCACTGGTCTTAGTATGTCTATTGTGGTTTCTATTTGTATCTAAGTTATTTTCTGCACATTATATGTTCAGCTCAAATTCTTGAAGTTTCTGAGCATCACAGTGAACTTTTTGGAAAGAAGCAGCTTAAAATGAAGGCTCAGGTCACAGTATTTGACTGTCATTTTCTTTTTGATAATCACTTACCTTGTGGTTGCAAAAATGAGTTTTTTTTTTTTTAACTGTTAAGTGCATGGTTTTACCTAGTCTTCCATACAGTGACTTGTTTAAATCCATTATTGCCTATATGACTATAGGCAATGGAACAAGGCCTGAATGAGAACAGCTGTAACAGGGTGAAATTTACATGTTGCCTTTACTATATGAGGGGATGGTTGCTATGTAATAGAAATCAAGCAGATTTTAGGAACAACATAGTTTCTTAGAATTTTTAATTGTTAATTTAAAAATCATTAAATATTTAATATTACTTAATATGTTATTTATTATATTTTATAAAGCAGTTCCAAAGTGTCTAAGTAAAAATTAAGAAGTTCTTATCCATACCCCTCTTCCTATCAATTTCTTAGTGACAAATAATACAAACAGTTTTCTGTTGTATCCATCTGGGCATTTTTCAAAGCACAAACTAGCTGTTTAGAAAGTGGGTCCAAAACCATGAAGAAAAGTGTCATAATCTCCTGTTTTCATACATAAAATCACAGTTCTCTGTTTTGGAGATTTAAGGATGTGGTTGATCCGTGCTAATGTCCTAATTGCTAAGTAAGTAGAAGCCATTAGGCGCCAACTTGCTCAGCTCTCTGATGTGGGGCCTTCTCCCACGTCACCCTGTTACAGCTGCTCTCATTCAGACCTTGTTCCATGGTCCCCTGTTCAAGCATCTATCTTCAACGTCTGTCTCCTAGTTAGTGCCTTCCTGCTTGTCTGTAGACACATCCCTGTCAGTTCTGTCCCAAAGATTCTCTCTTGATGCTTTCTCATCTTGCTACTGCTCAGTTCCTGTGACAGCAGTAAGCCCATGACACACATTTGTTGGAGGAATAAGTGAATGAATACTATTGGAAATGATGTTATTGGAAATGAAGCTTCATATACAACATGTGGTGATAAAACAATAACATCGTCATTGGGAGTGAATTGTGCATATTTCTGAATATTTTTTACTGTATATCTAGAAGATAATTTGTTACTAATCAATAATTATAAACTTGTCATAGCAAATACTATTATTTAAAAGCAGAAAAAAGCCCAAGACTATTATTTTTAAAATATATATTTTTATTGAACTGTATGTTGCTTTTAGGTTTATATCTCATTGGATCAGCCTGTGAGTGCTTTGAATCTTTTCAAACAAGGCTTAGATAAGTTTCCAGGAGAAGTGACCCTGCTCTGTGGAATTGCCAGAATCCATGAGGTAAGAATTGTTTTATAATTATTATTTTTATTAATATATAATAGTTATACATATTTGGGGGTACATGTCATATTTTAATAGCTGTATACAGTGTGCACTGATCAAATCAGGGTAATTGGGATATTTATCTCAAACATTTATCTTTCCTTTGTGTTAGGAACAGTATGATTCTCCTAGCTATTTTGAAATATACAATAATTTATTGTTCATTCTCATTTTCTTGCTGTACCGTTGAACACTAGAACTTAGCCCTCCTATCTGACTGTATTTTTGTACCCCTTCACCTTCTTCTCCTCCCTCCCCAGCCCTGGATATACCATTCTATCTCTACCTCCATGAGACCTGCTTTTAGCTCCCAAATACGAGTGAGGACATGTGATGTTTTTCTTACTGTGCCTGGGTTACTTCAGTTCCATTTGTGTTGCTGCAGATGACAGGATTTCTTTCTTTTCATGACTGCATAATATTCCACTGTATACAGAGCCCACATTTTCTTTATCCATTCATGCACTAGTGGACGCTAAGCTTGACTCCGTATCCTGGCCCCTGTGAATGGTGCTGTGATGAGCATGTGTGTGCAGGTGTCTCTTGGATGCACTCATTCCTCCTTTTGGACCTATACCTGGTGGTGGGATTGCTGGATCCCATGGTAGTTCTGGGGCTAGTTTTGTGAGGAGCCTCTTTACTGCTCTCCATAATGGTTGTGCTGCTTTACATGCCCACCACAGTGACCCGCACTCTTCTTTCTCCATATCCTTGCCAGCATTTGTTGTTTTTTGTCTTTCTGTATACCTGACAGCCATTTGTGTGTCTTCTTTTGAAAAATATCTGTCAGACTTTTTGCCCATGTTTGTTTTACTGATGGATTGTTGATTGATTTTGAGTCAGGGTCTCACTCTGCTGCCCAGACTGGAGTGCAGTGGCACAATCATGGCTCACTACAGTCTCCATCTTCTGGGCTCAAGCAATCCTTCCACCTCAGCCTCCTAAGTAGCTGGGGTTATGGGCATGCACTACCACGTCTGGCTAAATTTTCTTTTTATTTTTGTAGAGACAAGGTCTTGCTGTATTGCCCAGGCTGTTCTTGAACTCTTGGGCTCAAGTAGTCCTCCTACCTTGGCCTCCCAAAGTGCTGGGACGACAGGCGTGAGCCACTTGCCAGGTGCCTGGCCCATTGCCCATTTTTGAATTGGATTGCTTGGTTTTCCGATATTGAGTTGTTTGAGTTTCTTGTTTGCTCTAGTTATTAATCCCTTGTCAGATACATGGTTTGCAAATCTCTTCTCCTCTTCTTCAGGTTGTACCCCACCCTGCTGCTGTCTCCTTTGCTGTGGAAGCTTTCCAACTTGCTGCCACCCATCTGCCTTTGCTTTGGTTGCCTGTGCTTCTGAGCTCTGATACACGATTTTGCCCAGACCCACCAGTGTCCTTGTAGCACTTCCCCAGGGTTTTCCTGTGTTAGTATCATAGTTTCAGGTCTCACATTCAGGTCTTCAATCTATTTTGAGTTAATTTTTGTATATGGTGAGAAATGGGCATCTAGTTTCATTCTTCTGCATGTGAGTATCCGGTTTCCCAGCATCATTTGTTGAAGAGCTGTCTTTTCCCCAAGGATGTTCTTGGTGTCTTTGTCAAAAATGAGTTAGCTATGAGTGAATTTATTTCTGGTTTCTCTAATCTGTCCTACTGACCTATGCATCTCTTTTTATGCCAACACCATGCTGTTTTGGTTACTGTAGCTTTGAAGTATAATTTGAAATCAGGTAATATGGTGCCTTTTTCCTTTTTGTTCAGGATTGCTTTCGCTATTTGGGATTTTGTGTGGTTCCAAGTAGATTTTAGGACTTTTTTTTCTATTTTTGTAAGGAATGTCATTGGTATTTTGAGAAGGATAACCATATTATTTTAAGAGTTGTTAAAATAAAGTCATGCGCTACTTAAATCATCTCTTAGTTCCTTGGGATCCTGGAAAGGAGAACAATTTATGACATTACGATTGTTGGCATGTAGTTTGCAGGTACAAACAGGTCTTAGTGTATGCACTTAGTCACTAAGTTTTATTATGAAGTACTTCAGATGCACTAGAGCATCTAGAGAATGGGATTTAAAACAGGTATTTAAGTTTTTCTCTGTGTGGATAACCTGTTGCCCCAGCACAATTATTGCTTATTTCTCAAGGTTTGTAAAGTATCAATTTGTTTCCATGTATGGTGGATATATCTGGGGGCTTCCTTTTCTTTTTGATTGGGTTGTTTGTCCATATTTGTACCAATATTACAGCACCTTAATTAGTGTACCTAATAGTGTCTGGTAGGGTTCATCTCCATCATAAGTGTCTTGGCTGTTTGGGACTTTAGCTTATTCTTATAAGTTTTGGAGTCATGTTGTCAAAGTCCATGAAAAGTCTTGTTGCAGTATCTTCCCTGCTGCCTGATTACTGTATCTTTACGATAATTCTTCATATCAGGTTGGGCAAATCCTACTACCTTGTTCTTCTTCACGGTTGGTTATTCTTGGCCCTGAGCTCCATAGATTCTCTTGGATAGTCTAAGTAAATAGACTAATCATCACCTGCAAATAGTTTCACTTCTTCATTTCAATTATTTACTATCTTTTGAATATGTATCTTATTGCTTAGGACTTCCTTTTTTTCCATATTAAATTAGATTTTCTTTTAAAAAAATATTTTATTTAGTACTTCCAGTATAGTATTGAACAGAAACATCTCTGTTCTCTTTAAATTCTTTGAAAATACAAGTTATAATATTTAAAATTTAAAAAAGAATGACAGATATTAATAATTGCCATATCTAGGTGGTAGTATGTGAATTATTTTTTTCTTCTTTTTACTTTATGTATTTTCCCTAATGAACATGCATTACTTTTTAAATGAAAATATTATTTTTAAATTATCTAGAAAAGATGTGATTCCCTTTTGAAATCTAATTTTTATAAATGTATAAATAGAAGACTTTGATCAATCAATAAAAACACTCTAAACGTCACTGGTGGTGGGTTTAATTTTCCTTGAGGTAGTTTGCTATCCATTAGGAAGACAAGCCTGTATTTTAGCCATTCTTTGTTGAGAGGTGTTTGACATTAGAAACCTTACCCTGGACATGTAAGCCTAGTTGTATGAAAATCACCTTGGATGAGTGCAGGAAGCGGGACCCATTCTCTTCCTATGAGTCAGACGTCCTGGACAGGGGGAGGGGATTTAGCTGTTGTATTTTAGCATGTACACTGCCTGATCTGATGCAAACAAGAGTTTGAACACAACTACCACATTCACTTCCCTGTTATTTGCAATTTTAAAAATTATTTAATCAAATCCAGTTATAGATTTGTATCTACATTTTGTGAATTGGTTCAAATTATTGTAGCATTATTCACAATAGCAAAACCATGGAACCAACTGTGCTGCCCATCAAAAGTGAACTGGATTTTAAAAAGTGGTACATATGCATGATGGAATATTACACAGGCATAAAGAAGGACAAAATTATGAACTTCACAGCAACTTGGATGGATTTAGGGTCTATCATACTCAGTGATCTATCACAGAAACAAAGAACTGAGTACCACATGTTCTCACTCATAAGTGGACCCTAAACAATTATCATAATACTATAAGAAAGGGATTGGCAGTAGTAGGAAATTGACTGGGGACACACTTCATCAATAAGGGTACCTGATCTCAAACTAGGTCAAGTGGGGACCAAAGTAAGGCCTAAACTTTACCTGTACAGTGACTATTTGTATACCTAACCCTGAATTGTACTCATCTTTAATAAAAATTTTTAAAAATCATTTAAATGTCACAAAGTTTGTTATATTCTTGAAGTGGCATTTCTATACTTGAAAATGTTAAGTCTGCATTAATAAAATCTATTCTATTATAGATACTATAGAGCTAGTATAATTCAAACAATTCTGATGCAGGAGTACATTAAAGGAACAAGCCAAGTCCACATATGTTCATATATGAAAATTTAAGATATACTGCGTATTGCCTATTGTTGGATTATTTAGTAAATGACTTAAATATAGAGCTGGGGGAGTAATGGTTTATAATAAAATAATCCATTACTGTGAGATGTAAAACTTAAGAGTCTTAAAATTTCAAAAAATAAACCATGAAAGTTCCAGAAGAAAGCACACATGAATGGTTTGCATGAACTCAGATGGGCAAGCTTTCTCTAAAGCATGGCATGAAGCTGTAGAAGGAAGGATTGATATAATACATTGATATAATACACACACTTATAAATTCTCATTGATTTAGTCAGGGATGTGAATACTCATGGACACGAAGCGTTTCCTCAGAGTCACTGTAGGATAGCACACCCTGGCTGGCTTTTCTGGAGGTTCCTACCTTCCTGGCGTCCTCCATAGTGGCCATGGACTCTCCAAGCAAGAGAACATAAAGGTTCAATTTTCTATAGAGCAATGACAAAAAATGAAAAAACTGAACCAAGACAAAAGGTAAAAATATCAAATGCCTGGTACTAACAAAAGACTTTTTTTTTTTTTTGAGTCAGGGTCTCACTCTCTCGCCCAGACTGGAGTACAGTGGCATGATCCTGGCTCACCCCAGCCTTGATCTTCTGGGCTCAGGCAATCCTCCCACCTCAGCTAGGATTACAGGCATGTACCACCATGCCTGGCTAATTTTTATTATTTTTTTTGCAGAGATAGAGTCTCACTGTATTGCCCAGGTTGGTCTCAAACTTCTGGGCTCAAGCTGTCCTCCCACCTTGACCTCCCAAAATGCTAGAATTACAGGCATGAACCACCATGCCCAGCCTAACACTGTTTTTAATTTTCTCAGTCTACACATTGCTTAAAAATGGGAGATTTATACACACACAAATGCCTATGCACACACACTTACAAATTCTCATTGATTTAGTCAGGGATGTGAACACTCACAGACATGAGGCGTTTCCTCAGAGGCACTGTAGAGTAGCACACCCTGGCTGGCTTTTCCAGAGGCACCTGCTTTCCTGGTGTCCTCCACAGTGACCATGGACTCTCCATGCAAGTGCTGTTGCTGCAAAGATGATATGGCAGACACATTCAGCATCTTTTGCCTAAACCACCGTCCTTGTGTACTCGGGGCTCAATGATACCCACTGGGAGACTCAGTTGAACCCTCTGGGCTTTTCCTCCAAGGATAATGTGTATAAGCATGGGGTTCCTGGCTTTGAACTGAAGTCGGCATCAGCACAGGCTCGCTGCTTCTGGAATGAGAAGTCAGAGTCAGTGCTTGGGGAGCCTTGAGTCATGGCTCTGCCTCCAGCTGTCCTGGGTTCAGGAGGGCAGTTTCCCACCCAAGCTCTTCATATACCCAAACCAGTAATCAAAAGACAAAAGCTAGGATAGGGCAGAAAAACTGACAAAGGGCATGAGGTGGCTGCTCAGAAGGGGAGCTGTAGGTACCAGATGTGTACAGAGCCTAACCTGTCATAATTCAATAAATGCTGAAAACAGCAGTGATGTACCATCTTTTGGTTAATCAGATTGGCAAAGATGAAGAGGTGTCGTGGCATCTGGGCTGTCGAGGGTGTGGAGAAGTGTGGACACTGCGTAAGACCTTGTTGGTGGGAGTGCGTTGCTACAGCTGTTTTGAGGCTGCCTGCAGTTAAAATGGGATTTTAAAGTGTGCATGTTCCTTGACCTGGCAGTTCCACTTCTAGGAATTTTCCTTATGCGTGTTTTCATCCACATGCACAAAGATATTTACTAAGATAGTTTTATAGTATATTTTATGGCTTAAAAAAAGGGAAACTGATGAATCATCAAAAAGAGACTGATTAAGTAAATTATGGTCTATATATTGATGGAACACTGCAAAATTTAAAAAAAAGAAAAGCTTTTTGTTTTGATATGGAAAGAATCAAGATACTGAGTGAAAAAAATAAACTGCACGTTGGAATGGATAGATTCTATTTATGGTTGAAACATGCATACCTGTATATGTGCTTCTATACAATCGAGATTTCTTGAACAATACTCAAGAAATTATTAACAGAGCCTCTTTAATTTTGTAGGGTTTAAGTTTATTTAAGCATGAGCATATTCTTTTTTTAAAAGCAGGATTTATTGAGAGGATAGAAAAGCTCCCAGAGTGGGCGGAGACCTGATGGGGTCACTCATGAACTTACATTTCATAAGTTTATAAAACTTAATTGGAAAACTGCATATGAGGTTATTTACAAAATAAGTGTTTGAGTCCAAAATTCCTTGAGACTGCATACATTAATTTCTGTGCCCATTAATCAAGTATACGAGTATCCTAAGGTGATTTTACAGAACCTAAAACTTGAGTCGCCTTTATATTGGCATTGCCACCTTGCACTGTGGGATACTGATGCCTTTGAATAAGAATTGCAAATATAAGCCAGGCTCGGTGGCTCAGCCTGTAATCCCGCACCTTTGGGAGGCTGAGGTGAGTGGATTGCCTGAGCCCGCGGGTTCGAGACCCGCCTGGGCAGTGAGACATCATCTCTACAATAAATAAAAAAAAAAAATCAGCTGGGCGTGGTAGTGCATGCCTGTAATTCTGGCTACTTAGAAGACTGAGGCGGAAGGATCGCCGGAGCCCAGCAGGTCGAGGCTGCGGTGGCCGGGAGCGGCCACTGCACTCCAGTCTGGGCGACAGAGTGAGACTCCAACTCAAAAAAAAAAGAATTGCAAATATAAAGCACATAAGATATATGTATTTTATATATATATATATATAAAGCAATGGATTTGGAACAATTGGTGAATGTCTCATTAAGGCTTTACAAGACTGAGAAGTAACACCTCAAGCAGCTGAGAGATAGATGTAAGAGTTAGACAAATAGAGGTCAAGCCATTAACTTTAGTATGGATAAAAGCTGAATTAGAGCATGTGGCTTGAGGTCTGTGCCCAAAAGGACTTATCAGCCTTCTGTCTCCGAGTTAGACTAATCTACCCTGTCACAGACGTGGTGGTACAAGCTACAGACCTTCTCCATTCGGGAGAGCCTGTTAGTTTTCATAAAAATATGTTGTTTATGTTAACTCGTAATTGGCTTATTATGTGTTATTTAGAATGAATTAATAAATGTTTAAAAATATATCAGTTTCATTTTCTAATGTTAGTCGATATAACCAATACTTCTTTGGGATTCATAGCAATTTTTAAGAGTTTAAAGGGATTTAAATTTTTTAAAATTTTATTTCAGTAGCTTTAGGGATCCAAATGGTTACATGGATGCATTGTATAGTGTGAAGTCTGGGCTTTAAGTGTGCCTGTCACCCCACCTGTGCACATTGTGCCCAACAGGTGATTTTTCAATGCTCCCCCACTTCCCGACCACCCTCTCTGAATCTCCAACATACATCATACCATTCTCTGTGCCTTTGCAGACCCTTAGCTTAGCTCCCACTTATGAGTGAGAACATGCAGCATTTGGTTTTCTATTCCTGCATTTCTTCACTTAGGATGATGATCTCCAATTCTCCATCCCAAGTAGCTGCAAAAGACATTATTTCGTTCTTTTTTTTGGCTGAATAGTATTCTGTGTTATATGTATAACACATTTTAATTATCCACTGATCAGTTGATGGGCATGTAGGTTGATTCCACATCTTTGCAATTGTGAATTGTGCCGTAATGAACGTATGTTTTTTGTATAATGACCTCTGTTCCTTTGGATAGATACCTAGTAGTGGGATTGCTGGATCAAATGGTAGATCTACTTTTAGTTCTTTGAGAAATCTCCATACTGATTTCGACAGAGGTTATACTAATTTACACTCCGACCAACAGTGTATAAGTGTCCCCTTTTCACTGTAGCCACACCAACATCTACTGCTATTTGATTTTTTAGTAATGGCCATTCTGACTGGTGTAAGGTGGTATCTCATTGTGGTTTTAATTTGCATTTTTCTGATGATGAGTGATGTTGAACATTTTTTCGTATGTTTGTTTGGCCATTTGTATGTCTTCTTTGGAGAGATGTCTTTTCATGCCATTTGCCCATTTTTTAATAGGGTTGTTATTTTCTTTTCTTTTCTTTTTTTTTTTTTTCAGTTGGAGTCTCACTCCATTGCCCCGACTGGAGTGCAGTGGCACGCTGCCAGCCACCATAGCCTCGACCTGCTGGGCTCCGGCGATCCTTCCGCCTCAGCCTTCCAAGTACCTGGAACTATAGGCGCACGCTACCATGCTAATTTTTGATTTATTGTAGAGATGAGGTCTTGCCAAGTTACCTGGGCGGGTCTCGAACCCGCGGGCTCAGGCAATCCACTCACCTCGGCCTCCCAAAGTGCTGGGATTACAGGCTGAGCCACCGGGCCCGGCCAGGGTTGTTATTTTCTTGCTGATTTGAGTTCCCTGTAGATTCTGGATAGTAGTCCTTGGTCGATTTGTGAATATCTTCTCTCATTCTGTAGGTTGCCTATTTGCTCTGTTATTTCTTTTGCTGTGCAGAAGCTTTTTAGCTTAATAAAGTCCCACTTATTTATTTTTGTTTTTGTTGCATTTACTTTTGGGGTCTTAGCCGTAAATTACTTTACTAGACCAGGTTCCAAAAGAATTTTCACAGGTTTTCTTCTAGGATTTTTATGGTTTCAGGTCTGACGTTTAAGTTAAAGAGATCTTGAGACCAAAAAATTTGAGCACCTCTGTTTTAATGGAAATAAAAGTTAAGGATATTTTTGAAAGTTGTTTGATTTTTTAAATTAATTTTTCAGGATCCAGAAGCACTAAATTTTGTGGTAAGGTACATCCATTACCTTGCTCTAAAAGGAACTTCACTTACCGTATTTCAGGGAGTCTAAAAACAATTTTTTTTGTTTGTTTTGCATTTTAACATCTCTGAGGCTGGGCTCAGTAGTTTAACCTGTAATCCCAGCACTTTGGGAGGCCGAGGTGAATGGATTGCCTGAACCCACAGGTTCAAGACCAGCCCAGGCAACTTGGTGAGACCTCGTCTATACAATAAATCAACAAATTGGCCGGGTGTGATAGCACATGCCTGTAGTTCCAGCTACTTGGAAGGCTGAGGTGGAAGGATCACCAGAGCCCAGTGGGCCAACGCTGGGGTGGCCATGAGTGTTCCCCTGCACTCCAGCCTGGACAATAGAGTGAGACTTCGACTCAAAAAATAAAAATAAAAACACCTCTGAAGTTGGGGTGTATCTTACAATGGATAGCATCTTTTGATCTTTCTGGCCAAATGGCAGTTATCATGCTCTACTTACATGGCAACTGGATATTTCTTCCTGGTAGCATGATAAACTTGGTAATGCTTAATAATCATTGCCTGCAGGCTCTTGTTGACACCTGCTGGTGAGATCAAGAAATCACAGGCATCAGCATGGCAGAATGAGTGTTGGTGGCTTGGGAGAATATTCTGGAGACAATAGTAGAGCATGCTCTTAAGAAGTGCTCAGGATGGGCTGGGCTCGGTGGCTCAGTCTGTAATCCTAGCACTTTGGGAGGCCGAGGCGTGTGGATTGCCTGAACCCGCGGGTTCGAGACCAACCTGGGCAACTTGGTGAGACCTCATATCTACAGTAAATCAAAAATTAGCTGTAGCATGTACACCTGTAGTTCCGGTTACTTGGAAGGCTGAGGAGGAAGGATCACCAGAGCCCAGCAGGTCTAGGCCATGGTGGCCGTGAGCGTACCACTGCCCTCCAGTCTAGGTGATAGAATGAGACTCCAACTCAAAAAAAAAAAAAGAAATACTCAGAGTGACTTTTAAATGTTCTCACCACAATGGCAAGTATGTAGGTGATGTATGTGTTAATTAGGCGCATTCCACAAGGTGTACCTGTGTCAAGGCATTACATTGCACCCCATAAGTATGTATTGTGATTAGTTGTCAGTGATAAGCTGCCATATCACCAGTGCATGGCACAACACTGTGTGGAAGCACTGGCCATTGGTGACCAGGTCACAAAGGGAGTCAGAAGAATTTGACCCTTCACATGAAAGAATACGGCTTTCCTGTAATTTGCTTTAAATCTATTTTGCTTATGTATGTGTACTTTATAGAAAGTATGCAAAAGAGTGATCTGTGATATAGTCTGTGTCTAAATAAGTCTATCAGTAAATATCAAATAAAAATTCTGTGTTTAAAAAACATTGTGCAGTTCTTCTTACAATTAATCTCTTACTATGATGAAATGTGATTAAAATTGAACAAAAACATGAGTCCTCACATGATAAGAGCAGGCGAATAGGTCACGTAATTAACTTCATGTGAGTTGAGAGGCAGAAGAGAGCTTTGTGAGGGGAAGGTGCCTGGGAAGTCTTCATAAGGAATGGACCTTGAACGTGGCCTTGGGAAATGTGACATTCGTAGAATACATGAGATGCACTTATTTACGAATGTTAGTGTTTGAGAAAGAGTAATAACTGTAGAAGGGTTCTTTCATTGTTAGTTTTGTATGTATTTCTGAACTTAGTCTGGGTGGCCATCATTTCTTACCTGAACTGTTAACCTTCCTCTTCCTTATTTTGATATATCCCTCATTTAACAGCCAAATTATTATTTAAAAATGTAAATATAATTGGGCTCAATGGCTCACGTCTGTAATTCTAGCACTTTGGGAGGCCAAGGCGGGAGGATTGCTTGAGCTCAGGAGTTTGAGACCAGCCTAGGCAACATAGTGAGACCCCATCTCTACCAAAAAGAAGTCAGGAATGGTGATGCATGCCTGTAGTCCCAGCTACTTGGTAGACTGAGGCAGAAGGATTGCCTGAGCCCAGGAGGTTGAGACTGTGGTGAGCCATGATTGTGTCACTACACTCCATCCTGGGTGACAGAGTGAGACCCTGAATAAATAAATAAATAAATAAGGCAAATGCTTTCTTTTGGTCTCTTGAAGTTGTACCTCCTCTGCCATGAAGCCCTCTGTGGCAATGCCCTCCACCGCCCCTTCTGAAGCAGCATCCCCCTGACCCTCTGTTTTTCTTCATGTCACTTCTCTCACCTGACATCACATTGCATATTTGTTTATCTGTTTGTCTTTCCTACCATCCTTGAGGACAGTGATTTTGTCATTTTGTTCATATTGTGTCCTCAGGGCCTAGAACAGACCCTGACATGTGGTAGGCTTTCAGTAAGTACTTGCTGAATGAATGGCCTTAAATCGGTCAGAAAAAATAATGTCTTGTCCAGCATTAATAAAGTATTGCTCGTGTGTCTTGCTGGAGAACAGGAAATGAACAATAGTTCGTCAGCAGCCGAATACTACAAAGAAGTTTTGAAGCAGGACAGCACGCACGTGGAGGCCATCGCATGCATCGGAAGCAACCACTTTTATTCCGACCAGCCAGAAATCGCGCTCCGCTTTTACAGGTGTGCCTCACATTCAGTTCATAGAACCCAGGGGTTTGAGACCAGCCTGGGCAACATGGTGAGACCTCATCTCTACAATATATTAAAAAATTAGCTGAATGTGATGTTGCACATCCATAGTCCCAGCTACTTGGGAGCTGAGGTGGAAGGATCGCCAGCGCCTGGCAGGTCGAGGCTGCAATGACAGTGAGTGTGCCACTGCACTCCAGCTTGGGTAATGGAGTGAGACTCCAACTCAGAAAAATAAATAAATGATGTTCACTGGTTCTTTTTTAAATACATGTTTATTTTATCCTACCTGTAGTTTCTGAAAGTAGTTTTAAATTATGGTATCTTCTTCAGTCCTTAAGTAATAGACAGAAGGATGACTGGCAGCTGACAAGGCTTCTTTCCAAATGTTTGTTGGAGGCATAAAATGTAATCACACAAACACAGCTGGGTGCATAGGCAGTGACTCAACTCTCTTGCCCCAAAGTGGGTCACGGGTTTGTCAGGGCAGCTGGGTGGGATTTTCATTTGCTTATCTGAACCCTCCTGTCCTTTGTCCCTTGGGATTAGGGATGTGTAGAAGCCAGCAGGGGCTCTTGGGTTACAGGAGAGGGCTGAGGGGATCACAAGGGTGTGGGAAGGGGACAGGGGATGCTCTGTTGCCCTGGTCTTCCTCAGGTGAAGCTCCCTGAGGCATGGCTTTGCATAGGTGCAGGGAGTGACAACAGCTCAACCTCAGTGCAAACTTCGAGGAAATGTTAAGTGTATCCTGGGTGAGATGAGGAGGCCACAGGAGCAGACCTGTGGGCACCAGAGCCTCAAAGCTGACATGTGTGGGGTTTGCCTCATATGACAGTGTATTTTCTCCCCTGGTTCTCCAACACAGCTTTTGAGGAAAAAAACTCAGTTGTTTCTGGCCTTGCCACTGGACTCACTCCCCCAGCTAGCATTGTTAGAAAAGACACACTTTTGTATTTGCTTCAAATATTTTTTCATTTACTGTAACACTTTTTGTCTGTATTCTTAGGAGTGTTAAAAATCATAAAATGAATTTATTTTTAACTTTGTAAAAAATATATGTATGTCTTGACATTTATCAAGTTGGTCTGACACCAACATTTGTGTGCTCCTTTTCGGAAAGGCGACTCCTGCAGATGGGTGTCTATAACTGTCAGCTTTTTAACAACCTGGGGCTGTGCTGCTTCTATGCCCAGCAGTATGATATGACTCTGACCTCGTTTGAACGTGCCCTCTCTCTGGCTATAAACGAAGAGGAGGCAGCCGACGTCTGGTACAACTTGGGACATGTAGCAGTGGTATGTTGTCTTTCTGACGTGATTTCTGTCATAGAAAGTTTGAGGACATTTCCGATACTTAAATTCAGGTTTGGTTGTGGCCTTACACGGCAATTTTGAGGTTTCTAGGGTCATCATAGCTCACTTCATATTCCGGAATTAAATCCACTTAGAATTCACATTGGCTTCTGAAACTGTGTGTTTTTCTATGGCAGCAGGAGAGGTTTAGATGAAGAAAGAAGTGAGAGATGGCAGGAGGAAGGTGTGGACCGTGGGTGTGAGCATGGGCTTCTCTCTTGTAGGGCATCGGAGACACGAACCTGGCCCATCAGTGCTTCCGACTGGCTTTGGTCAACAACAACAACCACGCTGAGGCCTACAACAACCTGGCAGTGCTAGAGATGCGGAAGGGCCACATCGAGCAGGTCAGGGGTCCAGCAGCGGTACAGCACACAGTCTCCTTTCTTCAGGGAAAGGCTGCCATGTGTGGCTGGCGTAACAGCATGTAGTGTCATTTTAAAATGAACTCTCGAGTCGAACAAGCCTGGATTTGAACTCCAGCTCTGTCATGGGTTCACCTTGTGACCTTGGACAAGTTACTTAATCATTCTGAGTTCAAAACAGAACATTTGATTTGTTTTTTGAGTCTGGGTCTCACTCTGTTGCCCAGGCTGGAGTGCGGTGGTATGATCATAGCCACCGCAGCCTTGACCTCCTGGGCTCAGGTGATCCCTCCACTTCAGTCTCCCAAGTAGCTGGGACTCTAGGTGCATGCTACTATGGGCAGCTAATTTTTTGATTTTTCAATTTTTTGTAGAGAGGACAAGTTGCTTTTCTTATGTTGTGCTGGCTGGTCTTGAACTCCTGGGCCCAAGCAGTTCTCCTACCTCAGCCTCCCAAAGTGCTGTGATTACATTTATGAGCCACCGCACCTGGCTTGAACATTTAATTTTATTAAGCCAAATCTGCACCTCCATGGGCTTCCTTGTCTTAGTGAACTATCCCGCCTGTCCCATCCCTATGCACCTTCCGGCTGCTCAGCCAAATCCTGGGAGCCCTCTTCAAACCTCTTTGCCCACTGCCTCCCCCATCACCCCGCACCCGCTTTGCATTCAGCAAGCCTGTCAGTCCTGCCCTGAGTCCTGCCACCTCCCAAACCTGGCCACATCTCCACTCCTGCCACCTTTCAACCTGCTCTGATCTCTTGCCTGGATGACCCAGGAGTTTCCTGGCTGTTCCTGTTCTACCTGTATCAGCAGCCCTGCAGCTCTCACTCCCACCCAGCACAGCCTCAGGACTGCTTAATAAAACAACGTTATCTTCTCCTCCTTGGCTGGAAATCCCCTTATGCCTTCTCCTTGCCCTTGGAATAAAATCTAGACTTCAGCCTTGGGCTCGGAGGCCTCCGCCATCTGGCCTCTGGCCTCCTCTGACTGTGTCTTGTGCCTGCCTTCCTGCGGTCTTGCAACACCTGCGGCCTTACAGTTCTGCAGATGGGCAGCTCTGTCTTCCCTGGGGCCTGAGGAATGTTCTTCCTTCAACGCCTGTGAGGACAAGTTCCTTTTCTTCATTCAGACCTCACATGCCACCCCTTGACAGGCCATCTCAGCACTGGCCTGAGAACCCTCGGGCGCTGTCTCCTCGCCTGCCTTTTTTTCTTGGTAGCACTTAGCACTTTGCAGGTGTTTTCCTCTTTGTCTGTAGAATGGAAGATCAGTTGCATGGAAGCAGGGGCCTTGTCTGCCATGGAAATGTTATATCCTCAGCCTCACAAACAGTGAGAGGGGGAGACACACAGGCAGTGTCTGTGGGATTAACATGTGGTATGTGCCATGGAGTCCTGAGAGCACCAACCCAAGGGTGTCTGGTGAGGATTATATCACATACTCAGAGCACTTGGCATAGAACCCGTGGTCTCCAGTGAGTGTATGGACTTCAATTTATTGAGCACCTGGTTGCATGGAAGCAGGGGCCTTGTCTGTAATAATAATAATAAATTGTCTTATTATTACTATTATTTATTTTATTTTATTTTTTTATTTTTGAGTCAGTATCTCACTCTGTCCCCCAGGCTGGAGTGCAGTGGTACAATCATAGCTCACCGCAGCCTCCAACTCCTGGGTTCAAGCGATCCTTCCACCTCAGCCAGTAGCTGGAACTGCAGGCATGCCCAACTGCTTTTGTTATTTAAAAAAAAATTTTTTAGCAACAGGGTCTCACTATGTTTCCCAGGCTGGTCTCGAACTCCCAGGCTTAAGCAATCCTCCCGCCTCAGCCTCCAAAGTGCTAGAATTACAGGCATGAGCCATTGCACTCGTCCTATTATTATTATATGTAAAACAGAATGTGTAAAATGTCAAATATATTCATGTGTTATTAATGGCAATCAAGGATAAATATTATTACATTCCCCATTTTGGAGATGAGGAAACAGAGAGAGGAGAGTGAATCACTTTGCCCATGGTCACAGATATGGTGAGCACCACGCAGGGACACTGAGCTTCTCACATGGTCTCTTAAGCATAGTGGTAAACTTGTAAGAAAAACAGAGAAGAAACATCATTGGATATTACCTTTATTTCATAAATTCTCCCAAAGTAAATCTGGCGGATTTGTAATTTATAGACACTAACTCTGCTAACATGGGTACTTGTTGTTTTATCATGAACTTGACCCATGTTCTTTGAAGCAAGTGCTTTTTGTGACCATCTTTGTTCTCATGTTGGTGATCTTGTTTTCTGTCCACTTATTGTGGTTTCTCTAGTGTGCAATTGACTTGAAACATTTTTTTTTTGAGTTGGAGTCTCACTCTGTTGCCCAGACTGGAGTGCAGTGGCCGCTGCCAGCCACCGCAGCCTCCACCTGCCGGGCTCCAGCGATCCTTCCGCCTCAGCCTTCCGAGTAGCCGGAATTACAGGCATGCGCTACCACGCCCGGCTAATTTTTTGATTTATTGTAGAGGTGAGGTCTCGCTGCCCAGGCGGGTCTCGAACCCACGGGCTCAGGCAATCCACTCACCTCAGCCTCCCAAAGGCGCGGGATTACAGGCTGAGCCACCGAGCCCGGCTGACTTGAAACATTTTGATGAAATATTTCATGATTCGAATCCCATTTTTATCATTAAAAATATCTGCCATTCCATATGAACTGACATCATTTTATTTTTCACTTCATAAAAGGCATACAGATTTGTCCTCAGGGCCATGGAGAGAAATTTCAGGGTTAATGACCCATATTGGAGGGTGGGGATCAGCCGCTTCTCTGCTGAACCTGTGGTCTTTGGTCAGTGTATGGACATCTCATGCCACTCAGTGGTCTCTGCAGTGGATGAACCTGTGAGCCTGTGGGAAACAAACAATCATGTGAATCTTGTATTTTGTGTATCTTAGAGAACACAAAGCTTGTCACATTGTTTCTGTTTCACTTCAGAGCTGGTTGGCAGCCTGATGTTCAGCAGACAAATTTGGGTTTTGACATTGACTATGGGCTTTGTTGTTATTGTTGTTATCACATGCTAGAACAGGTCATTAGAGCCAACTAAATCAGTGAGTAGCAACAAAACTCGACCAAGAAGAACTGGATTTAGTATTGAGAAGATACTTTTCCAAATTGCATATCATATAGAAATATAAACTTAATGAGAACAATTGTTCCCAACTACATTAAATCTACTGTGAATTTTCAATTCTCTTATTTTCTCTGTGTTTGGAAGCATTTATTATTATTATTTATTTTTTCTTCATTTTAAAGATGTGGGGTACAATTCAGGGTTAGGTATACAAATGTTCATTATGCAGGTACCCCTGTTGATGAGGTGTGCCCCTCCCTCCCCTGGCAGTTTCCCTCAATTGCCAATCCCACCCCCCGGCAGTTTCTCATTACTGCCAATCCCTTTCTTATAGTATTATGATAATTGTTCAAGGTCCACTTATGAGTGAGAACGTATGGTACTCTGTTCTTTTTTTCTGTGATAGATCACTGAGTATGATAGACTCTAAATCTATCCAAGTTGCTGCAAAGTCCATATGTTTGTTCTTCTTTATGGCTGCATAATATTCCATTGTGTATATGTATCACATTTTTTTATCCAGTCTAGCTTCAATGGGCAGCATGGTTGGTGCCAAGTTTTTGCTATTGTGACTAGAGCTGCAATAAACACGCATGTGTAGGTGTCTTTTTGGTAGAATGACTTGAGTTCCTTCGGGTATACTCCCAATAGGGGGATTACTGGATCATATGGAAGGTCGATTTCTCGTTCTTTTGGAAAGAAACATTTATTATTAATGTAATTTTTACAAGATATCCATAGTTAATTGTATTTCAGTAGGTCATTTTATTTCATGAGGAATGTCGAATGTGTTTATCACACGATGGTGTTTATTAAGGTCCTGTCTGAGGTGAAGAATTCTTTCCAAAACATCCTAAGTATGCTGACGTATGCTTATCTGCCTCTGGCATTTCTTTTTGTTTCCCCGCAGGCAAGGGCGCTGCTGCAGACGGCATCATCCCTAGCCCCTCACATGTATGAGCCACATTTCAATTTTGCAACCGTCTCTGATAAGGTATTTTCTTCATTCATTCAGTCTCATCTGTTATTTTTCTTTCTTGGTTTAAAAATAAAGTACAAATAGATAAGGAAATCCTAACCTTACCTTCTGGAAGGAATGATTTTTTAAAACTCTTTTTTTTTTTGAGTTGGAGTCTCACTCTGTCGCCCAGACTGGAGTGCAGTGGCCGCTCCCGGCCACCGCAGCCTCGACCTGCTGGGCTCCAGCGATCCTTCCACCTCAGCCTTCCGAATAGCTGGAATTATAGGCGTGTGCTACCACGCCCAGCTGATTTTTTGATTTATTGTAGAGATGAGGTCTCGCTGCCCAGGTGAGTCTTGAACCCGCGGGCTCAGGCAATCCACTCACCTCAGCCTCCCAAAGGCGCGGGATTACAGGCTGAGCCACCGAGCCCGGCTTTTTAAAACTCTTAATTATTACTTTCACATACATCTTCACTTTAGGGGCCAGTTTAATAAACTATAATATATCACTGGATATTGACTAAATATTATAGAATAATAATAATAGTTATTATTATTATTTGAGTCAGAGTCTTACTCTGTTGCCCAGGCTGGATTGCAGTGGCACAATCCCAGGTGATCCTTCTGCCTCAGCCTCCCAAGTAGCTGGGACTACAGGCATGTACCATCAAGCCCAGCTAAATTTTTGTTTTTGTTGTTGTATTGTTAGTAGAGACAAGGTTTCACTATGTCGCCTAGGCCAGACTCCTGGGCTTAAGCAATTTTCCCACCTCAGCCTCCCAAACTGCTGGACTTACAGGCATGAGCCACTGTGCCTGGCCGTGAATTATTTTATTTTTATTTTATTTAGAGACAAGGTCTCCCTCTCTTTCCAAGGCTAAAGTTTAGTGGCACAATCATAGTTCCCTGCAACCTTGAACTCTTGGCCTCAAGTGATCCTCCTGCCTTGGCCTCCCAAAGTGCTGGGATTACAGGCATGAGTCACCACTTTGGGCCTATTCTATATTTTCTTTTTAATTCTTTTTATTTTTTTTTAAAGCAGGATTTATTGAGAGGACATAAAAGCTCCCACAGTGGGAGGGGATCCGAGGGGGGTGCCTTATATTTTAAAATATATCATTTAGTCATTGAAAAAATAACTCGTCAAGTAACTCCTGGTTTGAGAAGTATTGAGCTATTTGTCTTTTACAGCAAGGAAATCCTACATTATGTGTAGACCCTATTACCACCAAGTCTCTAGTACTATTGCTGTAAAATTAGGGATATAAGTGAAAGCTATTTTAGTCATGAACAATATGGGGAAATGCATCTGTTAATCCTGTCTTGCAAGTCCATCGGTGTCCAAAAGTTGAAGGAACCATGTGCTATTTTTTTTTGAGTCGGGGTCTCACTCTGTTGCTCAGGGTGAGATACAGTGGCACAAACACAGCTCACCACAACCTTGACCTCCTGGGCTCAGGCAATCCTCCTGTCTCAGCCTCTCAAGTAGCTGGGACTACAGGAGTGTGCCACTACGCCTGGCTAATTTTTTTTTTAATATATATATATATTTTGAGTTGGAGTCTCACTCTGTCGCCCAGACTGGAGTGCAGTGGCTGCTCCCAGCCACCGCAGCCTTGACCTGCTGGGCTCCGGCGATCCTTCCGCCTCAGCCTTCCAAATAGCTGGAACTACAGGTGCGCGCTACCACGCCCGGCTGATTTTTTGATTTATTGTAGAGATGACGTCTCGCTGCCCAGGCGGGTCTCAAACCTGTGGGCTCAGGCAATCCACTCACCTTAGCCTCCCAAAGGCGCGGGATTACAGGCTGAGCCACCAAGCCCGGCTTGGCTAATTTTTTAAACTTTTCATATAGAGAGTCTCACTATGCTGCTAAGGCTGGTCATGAGCTCAAGCTCCTGAGCTCAAGCGATCCTCCCACCTTGGCCTCTCAAAGTACAGGGATGATAGGCCTGGCCACCATTTTCAATAATTGGAAGAAAACAAACAAAAGACATCTAATAACTAGCTTTTACTTGGAATCCTTTCTTTAACATGGAAAGTGAGTTTGTTTTGAGAATAAGGAAATGACTAAAAATGTTTGTGATAGTAATGAGTACAACTCATGAGACTTTATAAAAATGTTGCTTTTCATAGCATGAATCGAAGCCACCTGCACTCTCATTTCTGTTTTGAAAATAAAATGAGTAGTCAGTTGTAAGTTGTGATTTTTGTGCCTTGTATCAGCCACTATTCTAGGTGCTTTACACACCTTGAAGTCTCCCAACACCCCCACAGTGTAGAATCCCTTACCTTCCTCGCTCAGCTTTTCACACAGCTGATGTCTTGTTTATGGTGCCTGTGCTCTACACCAGGCCCTGTTGAGGGCACAAAGGATAGAGCAGTGAAAAAAAGCAGACAACAGCTTCTGCCTCACACAGCTGACCTTTTTTGTTTTTTTTGAGTAAGTCTCACTCTGTTGCCCAGGCTGGAGTGCAGTGGCATGATCGTGGCCACTGCAACCTTGACCTGCTGGGCTCAGGCAATCCTTCCATCTCAGCCTCTCAAGTAGCTGGAACTACAGGTGCAGACCACCATGCCCGGCTAATTTTTTGATTTATTGTAGAGATGAGCTCTCACCAAGTTGCCCAGGCTGATCTTGAACCCCTGGGCTCAGGCAATCCTCTTGCCTCGGCTTCCCAAAGTGCTGGGATTACAGGCATGAGCCACTGTACCCAGCCCAAATGAGTTATTTCTTTGAGCAAAAGGCTACACTTCCATAAGAGAAAATAGTTTGCTAAAAAGAAATGGTATAAAAGACAATTTATGTTTTTAATACATGCATATGTTACCAAAACACTACCAGAGTTTAACTATTTACATTTGTGTGTGTGTACACATCAAGAAATCTCTCTTTTTAGAAGTGTATACACATTCAGATTATGGTTAGCAACAATTTATTGTATATTTCAAAATTGCTAGAAGACTTGGAATGTCCTCAACACAAAGACAGTGTCTGAGGTGATGGGTATCATAGTTACTCAGATTTGATCATTACACATTGTATGCTTGTGTCAAAATAGCATGGGACCCAATATATGTGTAGTTATTTTGTATCAACAAAAAGATACATTCACACAGTATGTTTGTTTTGCTTTGGGACTGAACTTTAATACAAAGTTCGTTGAAAATCATAGATACCCTTTAACTTTCAGAATCAGGTATTGTCCCAACATTATTGTGTTAGCATCATTTAAAATCTCTCAGAGCATATTATTATGTATGAAATCAATCTTTTTGCTTGAATTTTCTGTCTAAATGATAATTACCCTAATCAAGATATGTTTTTGTTTGTGGTACTTTGCAAATAGCTTTCCCAAGCCATCTATAGCTGACTGTTTCATCAGGCAAATGTCATTTTATGTTTTTAATGCTATTAGTGAAAGAAAATAAAACACAGGTTTCTAAAATCATCACTAGACAGTTATAGTGGAGCAGAAATTAGATGATAGCCTATTTTATTTTTATTACATATTTTTCAAGATTGAATTATAACCTAGGTGAGAGAATTCTAAAATCAGAGTACCAAAATTAAGCAATTTGCTTTTAAGAACCTTTGAGTTTCTACAGCATGCAGATAGTATGTCTTTTTTTTTTTTTTTTTTAAGTCAGAGTCTCACTCTGTCACTCAGGCTGGAGTGCAGTGGTATGATCCTGACTCACTGCAGCCTCAACCTCCTGTGTTCAGGCAATCCTTCCTTCTCAGTCTCCCGAGTAGCTGGGACTTTAGGCACATGCTACCATACCCAGCTAATTTTTATTATTATTATTATTATTTTTGTAGAGATGAGATCTCTCTATGTTGCCCAGACTGGTCTTGAACTCCTGAGAGTCCTCCCGCCTTAGACTCCCAAGATGCTGGGATTGCAGGCATAAACCACTGTTCCCGGCCTTCTTACCCATTTTTTTCTGATCTCATTCTGTGGTCTTGTTCTTATATTCTTTACAGATTGGAGATCTTCAGAGAAGCTATGAGGCTGCACAGAAGTCTGAAGCAGCATTTCCAGACCATGTGGATACTCAACATTTAATTAAACAACTAAGGCAGCATTTTGCCATTCTCTGATGGTTCCTTAGACCAAATATGTTCTTATGAAGGGGCATTATACAGGAGGAAAAGGAATGTGTGTGTAGTGTAATATGTATATTTTATAAATATGCACTTGATATTCATGAAAGTGATATAGAAGGGAGTTTAAACCAGAATGTACAATGAAAACTATAATAATAGTAACTTTGTAAAATATAGGATTTAAGCATTTCTAAGTAGATTATAAGACTTTCCCCCCATTGCATGATGTTTGTTTATAATGTTTACAAAACATTTTAATGGAGTTCCTCTATTTTTTACAAATGTATGTTCTTAAGTCCTTAAGCTGACTGCTGACATCATGTAACCTAAGAGGTCTGAAATCTGCCTTTAAAACTGTACTTTTAAACTGAGTGTGGTGGTGTGCACCTGTAATTCCAGCTAACTTGAGAATCAGAGGCAGGAGGATCCTGTGAGCCCAGGAGTTTGAGTTCAGCCTCGGCAATATAGCAAGACTATGACTGTAAAAATCCAAACTAAACCAAGCCAAACCAACTAACAAACAAACAAAAAACTGTAATTTTATGGCTAAAGTATGTGTGTTTATTTATCATAAGTAGAGACTTTCTTTAGGACTTAATGTATTTAAAACTATTTTTTATGAAATACTTTGCCCATTAAGCTTTAAAATAAATCATTGTTTAAAATACCATCATTCTCTTATTTTTCATGAGTTTTTATTTCAGTTATCTCATTGAAACAGGTTTTTCAGAAATCTAGTAATCTTAGAAATCAAGTCATAATTTCCAGTGAAGTACCATCAATTTTGCTTTTTTGAAAAGCTATTTATGGGATATTACATCATTAATATGATAATATCCAGATTAGAAATAGAGTCGCAGGCCATAAGTCCCACAGATGGTCAACCCCAAGACAGGCTCTATGCCAGTACTGCCATAACGCAAAATCCAGAGGGGCTCTCCAGCTGTTCTCTGCCTCGCTTACAGGAATGCTTGGTAAAGTGTCCAAACAGGGATGTGTGCTTAGGGCCCAGGGCCGTGCATACTCATACTGTGGACTTTGCAATCTGTCCATGCTATTTTTCATTTTCTTAATGTCAGGAAAATTATTTGATTGGTGTTTTTATTCTGTTCAGATTTGTATAGATAGTACCACTCAACTGACAGAATAAAACAAAGGAACTTTGAGAAATGGTAAATCATTAGAGGCTGGAATTCACTTCAGAGACTATGGAGACAACTTGTTTTGTGGTGTAGACACAGAAAGTATGCCCAGAGTCATAGTTGGAGGGGGCACCATCACAGCTGGAGCCCAGAACCTTGACCCTTTATGCCAAATGAGCCCATTCTTGGTTCTCTACAATTTGTTAGTGCTTGTGTGTTTCTTGAGAATTTCCTTAAGTGCCACTCAGTATCCTCCTAGTCAATATATAGCTTCAGATGATATAATGTGACTCATTTTTCTTAGCTGATCTAAAAGAGTTAGTAAGAAGGGTTCACACTGACCGAGGACATCGGCTCTGCCTGGAGCTGTTCTAGTCACTTCGTATGAACTTTTATTCCCACTGCAGTCCTGTGCAGTGCTGTTATTATTCCCGTTTTACTTATGAGAAAACTGAGGCACAGAGAGAAATGTTATACAACGGGTAAGCGTCAGAGATTCAAGTATGGGCAGCACAGCCTGAGTATGTGCTCTTGGTTGCTGTGTTAAATACCTCTCAATGCTTCTCCTGTAAATACAGCTACTGGCATTTAAAACAAATGTATGCATTTGTAGAATTGAATAATAAGGGAATATTGACACAGTAAAAAATACATGACTTAGTTTTCCTAAAGTGACATGGAGAGATTTTGTCTCGAGTTTACATTAATTGAGTGTGAGCACTAAGGCAGAGAGTGAGTCACGATGGCTCAGGGCAGAATGAGGAGGTCCTGAGACACAGCATCGGGACTCTACACAGGGTGTCTTTGTAACAACATTACCTCTCTGGACCCAGCGTGGTGGCTCACGCCTGTCATCCCAGAACTTTGGGAGGCAGAGGTGGGAGGAGTGCCTGAGACTAGGTGTTCAAGACCATCATCTCTACAATTAATCAAAAAATTAGCCAGGCATGATGGTGTGCACCTGTAGTTCCACCTGCTCAGGAGGCTGAGACAGAAGGATTGCCTGAGCACAGGAGGTCAAGATTGCAGTAGCTGTGATCATGCCACTGCACTCCAGCCTGGGTGATGGAGTGAGACTCCGACTCAGAAAAAAAATTAAAAAATACCTCTGGACTGCATAACTTCTGACTTTTGTGCCAACATTATAGAAATGTTGTAGAGAAGGAAAGTTAGCAGTTGTCTTCCACCATGACTAAAGAAGTGTTCAGGCCACAGGTAGAAATTATTCAGCAAAAATTCACATCACTGAGCTGACTTCCAACAGATGAAAATGAGATCTGGCTGGAAGACTGACGGCACCGAAAAATGACTGAGGTCAGAAGTTCCTCTTTCACAAATGTGCCACTCTGCCCCTGTCCCCGTGGTAATCTCTAGTCAGAATGACAAGGAAAAAAGAACACACAACTTGCTCAAATCAGGAATGAGAGATAACATCCCTCCAGATTTTACAAAAATTAAAAGGCCAATAAATGTTATGACTGACCTTATGTTGATACATTCAACAGTTCAAGAAGAAATAGATAACCTAAATAGCCCCATGTCTATTAAAAAAGTTGAATTGTAGTTAAAAACCTTCTTGAGCTTTAATGATCTTACTGGTGGTTCTACTTTTAAACATTCAAGAAAGAAATAATACCAATTCTACACAACTGTTTCATAAAATTGAGAAAGAACAAGTACTTTTCAACTCATTCTATGAAGTCAGCATTATCATAATACCAAAATCCAAAGACAGTACAAAAAATACAACTATAGACAGAACAATATCCCTTAAGAACACAGATTTAACAAAAGTTCAGCAAGTCACATTTGAAACTATAGAAAAACAATGATACATCTGAACAAGCACAGTTTATTCTAGGAATACAAGGTTGTTCCAATATTCAAAAGTCAATCAATGTAATTCACTATATTAATAAACAAAAAGAATCATGGTCATCTCAATAGACTTCCAATACAGCATTTGACAAAACTCCACACCCATTTGTGATTAAAAAAAAAACCAAAAAAACACTTGGCAAAGTAGGAAGAGAAGAGAACTTTCTCAATTGATAAACATATCTACAAAAAAACACCATAGCTAATATCATAATCAAAAGTGAAAGACTGATATAGCATGCATTTTCTCCAGTTATCAAGGTTGTTGACTTTCACCATTTCAATTCACATTGTATTGAGTGTCCTAATGAGTGAAATAAAACAATGAATTAATAAATAAAAGAAATTCAGCCTGAAATAAATAAATGATCTTCATTCATAGATGACAGATTACATTAAAAAAATGAAATCTACAAAAAGCTACTAAAACTAAGAAGTGAGTTTAGCAAGGTTGCAGTCTAGAATATCAATACACAAATCAAGTGTATTTCCATATATTCATAATGAACAGTTGGAAATTGAAATCACAAAATCAGTGCCATTTACAACAGTATCCAGAGTATAATAAATACTTAGGAATAAATTGAACAAGATATATACAAGAGTTCAACAAAATATCATGCAGAGAAAATTTATGTCAAAATAAATGAAGAGATATACCATGCTCATGGATTGGAAGACTCAGTACTGCAAAGATGTTATTTCCCCAAAAATTAATCTGCAGATTCAACACAGTCCCACTTAAAATCATGGCTTGTTTTTTGGTAGAGTTGACAGGCTGCTTCTAAAATTAATATAAAAATGCAAAGATCAAACAATAAAACAGTTTTGAAAAAGAACAAATTTGGGACTAATACTGGCTGATTTCAAGGTTTATTTTAAAGCTACCATAATTGGCACAATGTGGTTTTAGTATCAATGTAGACAAATAGATCATGGAACAGATCTAAAGAGTTAGAAACAGAGCTCCACATATTTGGAAAACTGATTTTTGACAAACGTGTAAAGAAAGTTCTGTGGAGAAAGGGTAACCTGTTCAATGAGCTGAAAAAATTAGATATCACATGCAAAAAAGTAAACTCTAGTTCATATCTTGCACCATATACAAAAGTTAACTCAAAATGGATGATAGAGTTAAATGTAAAACCTATACGCATAAAACTTTTAGGAGAAAGTATAAGGGAAGAGGAATCCTTATGAATTTGGATTACACAAATTTGGGTTACTAAACATCAAAAGCACAATCCAAAAAAAAAAAGGATAAATTAGACTTCATGAAAATTGAAATATTTTGTGCTTCTGAAGACATTGTTAAGAGAATGAAAAAACAAGCCACAGGCCTTGAGAAAATATTTGCAAATCTTATATTTGATAAAGGATTTTCAGTCAGAATACGAGGGCATCCCCAGAAAACCAGAATTTATATATTAAAAACGTGTATTTGTTCTTCCATGTTTAAACTTCAGTCACCTTCAAAGTACCTTTTCATATACCTGTTTGATACAATACACCTATTAAGATGCTTTTTCCTCAGCTCAAAACAGTTTTTGAACTTGTCAATTTGGATGCCTTTTAGTGCTTCTGCCATTTTTTGTTTCATCTCTTCCACATCAGTAAAAGGTTTCCCTTTGAGGACTTCTTTCATCCAATGGTGTGGGAGAGAAGAAAGTTGCTTGGGGTGAGATCGGGTGAATTGAGAGTGTGGGGCTCTATAGTTGTATTTGGTCAAAAACTGCTGAACACTCAGTGCGATGTGGGCAGGGGCATTGTGGAAGGACCAGTCACCTGCTTGCCACAGAAAAATTTCCTGAAGCCAAATGCAGCCTCTCACAACTACGCTAGCTGATACACTGATGTTGATGGGTTTCTAGAACACTCACCTAGTGGGGGAAGCCTGTACCACAAGGTGAACACCCTTCAAAAGATAATTCCATTTTTGGGAGGAGGGGGAATCCCCCTTTGTATATAAATAACTCTAAAAACTTAGTATGAAAACAATGCATTTATAAAGTGGGCAAATAATTTGAACAAACCTTCACAAAGAAGCTATGTAAATGACAAATCAGTGCATGAAAATATGTCCAATATCATTAGTCATTAAAATTAAATTTGAAAGACTAAAATTTACTTGATGGTTTGCACATGGGTGGGACATGGAAATCATACATTCAAGAAAAGACTTGGACATAAATGTTCACAGCAACTTCATCTGCAAAGTCCCTAACTGCCAACAATCCAAATGTCTGTCACAGGTGAATGATAAGTAAAGTGTGATACAGCCACATAATAGAGTACTACTCATCAATAAAAAGGAGTGAGCTATTGATAATACCTGACAACGTGAATGAATCTCAAAATAATTACATGGAGTTAAAGAAGCAGAACAAAAAGAAGTGTGTATTGTATTATTCCAGTTCTAAAATATTCGAGAAAATGCAAACCAGTCTACATTGTCCGAAAGCAGATCAGTGGTTGCCTAGAGTTGGGGTGGGGTAGAAAAAGGAGAGAGGAATTAGCAGGGGGCATGAGGAAATCTTTGGGGTGATGGATATGCCATATCTTAATTGTGGTGACAGCTGCACCAGTGTAAACATATGTCAATCTTAGCACATTTTATACTTTAAATATATGCATGTATATCCATTATCTCTCGATAAAACTTAAAAAAAAACCCTCATGGAACTCTACACCCTTAGTAAAAGTCAGTTTTAATTATACCTCGATACTCCTAATTTTTAAAATACAAATATCTCAGTCAGCTAAAGTGACACGCTAATTTTCTTTTACTTTTGTTTTTTTAAGAGACAGATTATCTCTATTGTCCATACTAGATTAGAATGCTTTAATCATGTCTCACTGCCACAGTGGACTCCTGGGGTCAAGTGATCCTTCTGCCTCAGCCTCCCAAGTAGCTGGTACTACAGGCAAGCACCACCATCCCTGGCTAATTTTTGTTTTTTATTTTTTGTAGTGATAGGGTCTTGCTATGTTGCCCAGGCTGATCTTGAGTCTTGGCCTCCCAAAGTGCTGAGATTTCAACAAGAGCCACCATGCTTGCATGCTATTTTTATGGACACTGTAGGTGCTATAAAAGTTTAGGAGATCTATCCATTTCTTTATTTTTAATTTTTTTTTTAAGTTGGAGTCTCACTCTGTCACCCTGGCTGAAGTACAGTGGCATGCTCATGGCCATCGTAGCCTCAACCTGCTGGACTTAGGTGATCCTTCCACTTCAGCCTTCCAAGTAGCTGGAACTACAGGCATGTGCCACCACGCCCATCTAATTTTTTGATTTATTGTAGAGATGAGGTCTCACCAAGTTGCCCAGGCTTGTCTCGAACCCGTGGGTTCAGGCAATCCTCTCACCTTGGCCTCCCAAAGTGCTAGGATTGTAGACATGAGTCACCACACCTGGTCTGTGTTTAATTTTTATGAATACATAATAGTTGTACATTCTTATGGTGTACATGTGATATTATGATACAAGTTTGCAATGTGGATTGATCAAATCTGGGTTGCTGGGTTATTCATCCCCATTTATCATGTCTTCTGTTGGGAATATTCCAAATCTTCTCTTCTCACTATTTTGAAATATATGATAAATTATTATTAACTATTATAAAACCTTTTTTTAATGAATAAACATTGAGAACGTATGGGAGAGCTCACTGGATGAATTGTCTTGCCCTGAAGAATCAGTCGAATTTTGACAACAAGGGAGGAAACAGAGGCTGTGGAGAAGCACCTCAGGCAACACTAATGGCTGAACACATTAGAATACGGATTTGGCTGGATGGGAGTTGAGCCATTGTGCTGAGTGGGCTGGACATAGGAGGTAAATTTGGCAGGGTGGTGTGTGTAATGCAGTAGCCCCCAAATCTGAGCTGGCTTGCGTGTCATATTTACCTATTCCAAAGAAGTCACCTGGCAGTCCAGCAGGGAGAGACACTGGTTTATTAAACTTACAGGCGGCATCGATGGTGGCAGGCCGGTGAAGAATCCACACCTCAGGACTGTACAGCAAGCAGTTTTATAATCAAACAAGTTAATCATTCATATTACTGTACAATGTTTATGATCACATTGATTATGAGTGACCATGACAGCCGGGCTCGGTGGCTCATCCTGTAATCCCGTGCCTTTGGGAGGCTGAGGTGAGTGGATTGCCTGAGCCCGCGGGTTCGAGACCTGCCTGGGCAGCGAGACCTCATCTCTACAATAAATAAAAAAATCAGCCGGGCGTGGTAGCGCATGCCTGTAATTCCGGCTACTCGGAAGGCTGAGGCGGAAGGATCGCCGGAGCCCAGCAGGTCGAGGTTGCGGTGGCCGGGAGTGGCCACTGCACTCCAGTCTGGGCGACTGAGTGAGACTCCAACTCAAAAAAAAAAAAAAGAGTGACCATGACATACATTATCTTAGGTTGCTTGGTTATCTGCATCCCATGACTGCCTACTAAGAATGTGCGCATATCCTGCAGAGGCCAGACTTGGCCACAGGCTGCTTCCTGGAGAGGCACAGAAAGAAGCCAGCTATGGGGGAAAGAGGACAAGTCAGGACAGTTACCTCACGGCAGGAACGGGCTAGGATGTAGAAGGTTTTGAATCCCAAACTAAGGAGTTTAGGTTTTGCCTGAAGGTGACCGAAGAAGCTGATCTTTTGTAAGAGGTGATCTGGAGACATCATTTGAAATCAGTTGGAGATGACAAAGTTGGATATAGATTTTAAATCAAGTTTTCTAGAAAGAGTGTGGAAATGGAGATATGAATACTAGAGAATACATAAAATTTTCTAAACCACGTAACACATGCAACTGATAGGATGATTCATGCCACACTTCTGCTGGGTTCCACCCTTTGCTCTTTCCCATCTGTGAGAAAAAGCAGTCACGGCTCAGGCAAAGCACACTGACTCTCACAGATGGTGCTTCATTAATTACAGTTTGCAACAAATGATTTTCTTTCTTTTTTTGAGTTTTCAAATAGCTTTCTTAAGATGAGTGTCTTTTTACAAATGCGAGACTACCAGTTAAGTGATGTGTTTGTTTATTATTTTTTGAGTTAGAGTCTCACTCTGTTGCCCAGGCTGCAGTGCAGTGGTGCAATAATGGCTCACTGTAACCTCAACTCCTAGGCTCAAGTGTTGTTGGGTGAGGAGTGAACTTTTTGGTTTTTTTGAGATTCTTTCAACGCCTTTGTCCATTTTATGATGGGTGATTTACAAGCATACTTGTCTACACTGTGCTGAGTGTTCAGCAGTTTTTGACCAAAACAGCATGACCCCCCCATGCCCCACCCTCCCTTTTCACCTGATGTCACTCAGAGCGATTTCTTTTTTGTTTCCCCATTGAGAAAAGTCCTCAAAGGGAAACGTTTTGCCCATATGGAAGAGGTTAAACAAAAATGGCAGAAGCACTTAAAGGCATCAAAATGGATGAGTTCAAAGACTGTTCTGAGCAGTGGAAAAGTGTCTTGATAGGTGTATTGTATCAAATGAAGAGTACTTATATTTTTTTAATAAATAAACTCCAAGGTTTTTGGCTCCTTCCCTCATATGTAAATTGGGAGATCGATCTCATTAAGGACAACCTAGGTTAAGATTTCCAAGACGTGGAACCTTCAATATAACCAAATTGGTTTCCTTGCACACAAAACTGGAGAAATTAGGTTCTCAAATCAAGAAGGATAAATGGGAATTGTACTTTAGCTGGCATCTAGAATCATCCAAAAGAGGAAATGATAAACTTGCCTCCCTCCAGGAAGTTAATATGAAAATATTAGAGGGTGTCTCAGAACTATTGAAACTAGCTGAAGCAACTTCTGAAGCTTGCCTCTCCTTCTGCCTCTCTTAATCCTCTGCTCTCTGAACTTCTTTGGACAATTGCCTTTCTCCTCCTACTTCTCCGATTCCCTCGTCTCAAGCTGCAAAGGGATCAGAAATATCTGGGGAAGACAAAAATAGTAGTTGCCCCTGTTAGGGTGAAACTTACAGGGAGGAGGATCCTAACATATTGTACATATCCAGGACCAAATCAGAATTCAAGGCCCTGGTGTCTGGATTCCTGGGCCCAATTCAAGACCGCCTAGGGTTTGCCAAGGAATTCAAATGGACACTTAAGAACTGTGATCCAGGGTCCTCTGATTTATGTCAGCATATTGAGTTACCTGTACCCCAAAACAAAGCTGAAGAATGATTTGGAATAGCAGATTGGAAGCAACCTTTAGAAGATGTTGACAGAATAGATGCAGCTGGGAGAGAGAAATACAGACAGCCTTGTGGCCGGTGTCCCCTGTGAGACCTACTGGAGATATGCCCCAGAGATACAGACTGGGCAGAGGTACAGTGATGTAAAATACACGCAAACAAAACCATGCCCAATTTTTTTTTTTTTTAGTCAAAGTCTCACTCTGCCACCCAGTCTGGAGTGCAATAACATGATCGCGGCCACCACAGCCTCAGCCTGCTGGGATCAGGCAATCCTTTCACCTCAGTCTCCCACGTAGCTGGAACTCCAGGTGTGAGCCATCATGCTTGGCAAATTTTTTTTTTTTAATTGCAGAAACAAGGTCTCGCCATCTTATCCAGGCTGGTCTTGAACTCCTTAGCTCAGGCAATTCTCTTACCTGAGCCTCCCAAAGTGCTGGGATTACAGGTAAGAGCAACCATGTCTGGCCCCCATGTCCGATTTTTATAACAGATTTGAAACAACATTTAAATAACATTCAGGGATACCTCCTGAAAGCTTTGAGCATGGTAAAAGTGACACCTTACTAAATTCTGGATTTGTACAAGGCTTAGATGATGAGCAAACTTGATAAAAAGAAATAACGTGGCTTGGGCTTCTTTGCCCACTGGCCAGCCAATCACTCTAGCAGACAAATCATCACAATCATCAAAAAGGAGAAGGAGGCAGCCTCTAAAATTATGAGTTTATAACTAAAACAACTTAGTAACCAAGTTGAAAGTCCATGAGGGTTCTGTTCTCCTCCAAGATCCCAACAAGCTAAAGAGAAAAGTTTGCTACTATTGCAATCAGAAAGGGCATTTTAAAAGGGATTGCAGAAAACGTAAATGGATATTTGCGTGAAAGCCATGGAAGGCCTCAGAGGAAGGCACCAAATAGCTCAAAGATCAGAACAACGATGCTCTGGGGGACTAGAGAGGTTTTTCCTCTATGTCTAAACAATGTGTTAGAAAGGAGAAATATCCATTGATTGGGAAAATTCCAGAACCTTGTGGACATGGGTGCTTCACAATCAGTCCTCAACCATACCTTAATCAAAAACCCTCTCCCCGGAGTAAAGAAAATGTCCGAAGTATACCGGTCTCAAACTGCCCAATTACAGCTTTTAGATCAAAACCCCTTCAATTTCAACTAGGAGAACGTGTAAGGCATCACTTTCTCCTTATAGTGGTGGGTGCCCCTATATACCTGCTAGGATGGGATTTCCTAGAGACCACAATGCCCACATCTTATTTTCTCAAAAGGGAGAAATTGTTCTCAACATGGGAGACACAGAAGAGATGTACAAAAGCCCACATAGAATATCATGCTTTCTAAAGTCAACCAAGAAGCCAAACAGGGAGAATGCGAGCCTTCTTATCCAAAGTACCGGGCAAGTTCTTCCACAGATACTGGAAGAATTAAGTCAGCAGTTCTCATGGAGATAACCAAGGATAAGTTTAAATTCCCGCCAAATGTAAAGCAGTATCCTCTTAGCCCTGAGGTCCTGCTAGGAATCAAACCAATAATACAGGACTATTTAGACAAAGGACCATAATACCTTGAACTAGCCCTTGCAACACACCAATTCTTCCAGTTAAAAAGCCAAAAGGGAAAGGCTGGAGATTCATTCAGGTCCTAAGAACTTTGAACAAAATAATAATTCCTTGACATCCTGTTGTTCTTAACCAACTCCCCACCTCACTATGCTACATTCCTATCACTGCCAGTCACTCCTCTGTCACTGATTTATGAAGTGCCTTCTTCAGCATACCCGTAGACCGGACTAGCCAATAACTTTTTGCCTTCATGTGGGAAGATCATCAACGTGCATGGAAAGTTCTGTCCCAAGACTACTCTGAGAATCCTACTTATTTTTCTCAAATATTCAAGGTGGATTTAGATGACACTGAGTTTTCCAATGAATCTGTCCTAATTCATTATGTGGATGATTTGTGGCTATTCATCCTCCCTATCAAAAAGCAGGATGACACCGTCCACCTATCACAACAGCCTCGAAGGGACACCAAGTGTCAAAAGACAAATCGTAATTTTACCTTCCCCAAGTTAGATACTTAGGACACAGGAGTTTCCCTAAGAGAGCGATTAACAAACCGGGAGAGAATCTCTATTATGGCCTTTCCCTGGCCAAAACAAAGAGACAATTAAGAGGGTTCTTAAGATCAACAGACCTAGAAGTTGGATTTCAAATTATTTGTGAATGACTCAGCCCTTGTGTAAGAAAACGAAAACAGACTCAACTGGACTCAACCTGCTGGGAAGAAAAGGAAACCAACCCATGGAGGATTTAAAACAGGTTCTTAGCTGAGTGCCTGCTTTGGGTACCATGGTTATAACCTTCCCCGTTTCCTTTTTGTACATGAAATAAATGGAAATGCTCTGAGTATTAACTCAGAAACAGGGTGATAATCACAGACCAGTTGGGTATTTCAGACAGCAATTAGATTGAGGAGCGAAAGGACACCCCCTTCTATGAGGGCCATATCAGCTGCAGCTGTCTTATGTGAAAACATGGACAAATGTGTCCTGGGGTCCCCACTCACTGTGCCTGCCCCCTACCCTGTGGACTCTCTCCTGAATGCCCACCACACTCAACACGATTCTGTCGATCATCTTGCCTACTGGGAGAGGCTCTTGCTTTCTGCCCCTACATCACTGTATTTGACCCAAGTAAAGAACAATGGTTGGGTCCTACCAGAAAACCCATAGCTCCTGTAGTACTCAACTCCTGCTCCTTCAATTTCATGAAGTGACCCATGGGTCCGTGAAAATATGACATCGTAGGAGAATGATATTTCTGGAAACAATCCCCCATGATAGCTAAAAAAGTCTACTCTCAGGTATTGTATGTCCATAGCATAACGCTGGCAAGCATTAACGTGACTCAGGGTCATTTCCCTTTGCCGTCAGGACCTTTGGAAAAATGGCAGTTGGATTTTATCTAGATGCTACCTTCTCACAACTATACATATGTTCTTATTAGGTAGAAGCATTTCCTTGTCAGAGGGTTAATGCCTTAACAGTGGACAAAATATTGTTAGAGTAGCCAGACACAGTGGGTCATACCTGTGATCCCAGCACCTTGGCAGGTCGAAGTGAGAGGATTGTCTGAGCTCAGGAGTTTGAGACCAGCCTGGGCAACATAGTAAGACCTCATCTCTACAATTAAAAAAAAAAAATCCAGGCACGTCTGTAGTTCTAGCTACTTGGCAGGATCGCCTGAGCCCAGCAGGTTGAGGCTGCAGTGGCTGTGATCATGCCACTGTGCTCCAGCCTGAGCCACAGAGTGAAACTCCAACTCAAAAAAAAAAAAAAAAAAAGGAAAGAAAAAAGACTTGGCTGGACTCCAGAGCAATGACTAAGACAGGCATCCCTGTGTGGCCATTGGGCCAGACCATGCTCATAACCCTGAAATAACTCTCATCTCTACTCTTTTTGCTATAGAATATTGCTGATGACCCCAAAACTTTATTTCAAGACTTTCAAGAGGCTGTTGGGTAGAATCTCCCTGGCATATCTTATCTTTCTGAGTGATTATGTATTTCCTCGCTAAAACCAGAAAACATTTTTCCCACTCGCACTCATTCCCATCATCTCTCTTGTCTGTCTACCCCACACTTTTCCTCTGCTCAAATCTGGAAACTTCTCCTGGCACGCTGCAACCCTCAGCAATCTCCCTGCAGACAGAGCCCACATCATTTGGTGTGACATAGACCAAGGTAAAATGATGGCTGTTCGATGGAACAGTTCTACCCTAAACATCTCCCGAGGTACCCTCTTTATGGGGATAGCTCTAACCAATATGACACCCTGCAGGAATATTTGCCACATAATGCCTCGGGGCAATCACTGAGGTGATCTGATCAGATGGAACCCCATATAGCAATAGATACCGATGAGGACAGGTTTAGACAATCAATCGGTTACAGTGAAAACACCTGGCTGCCTCTGTGTAACCTGTCACAGCATTTCCTGCCCAAATGACCCCCAGCCTGTGCTTGTGGCTAGATGCCCTATCTGGCACCAGTCACAGTGATGCTCATCTCATGGAACTTTCTATAGGGGTCAGTTGGTGGACAGGAGTCCCTGACAGTACAAATTCCACACTAAGGCCAGGGCATCTCTGGGAAATCTTGTGGAGCATCAGACAACGGCGTACTTAGGCATGACCTTCACCCATCTGGCAATAATTTGGGACACCCAACGGTTCTGGGTTGACTCCACTTACCCAAACTGCACTAATGCTATTAGCATACAACAGCAACAGCATTTCTGGTGGATACACCAAAATTGGCCACCCCAGTGACTAAAACACAGTCTTGTTGGGGGAATCGGAGCTGCTCTAGGCATATTAGGGAGGCCGAATTCACAGCTAATGAAGAGAGGTGTTCCTTGGAAAAAAATTCTCTCTTAAAAATAAGTCTCATGGAGGGAATGTTATTCTGAGAAGAGGGAAAGGGATGGACAGCCACCCTCAGAGATGACACAGAACTCATCAATGGATAGAAAAAACCAGGCTAACCATGAAAACATTCCCCGAACCCGAAGATGGAAACAGGCATGTGTCCTATTCCCACGAGAACGCATGTCCATGTTGCTACAAATGGCGGCTGAGGTCACCACGTAGAAATGGTCTACAATGCTTAGTGCTGGGGGATGATCCAGTCACCTGTGGAAGGTATATGGTCCCCCAAATGTCTGGAAATTTCTAGGTGGTCCCTGTGACCTCAGACACTGCATTTTCAAAGCACAGGCACCAAAGTGGAATGAGGCTCAAATGTTTTCTGTTGTTCAATGAGTAGGCATTGAGGCCATTGTAAATAATATGAGAATGCTCCCCATGGAAGCAGGTGGGCATTTCAACTAATAAAACCACATGGCGTCCTAGTTCCCTTTCAGATTGTGAAACTGGAAAGGAGAATGACTGTGCTCTCAAACCATCTGGAGCCCCACTGTCTCTCAAATTTGGTCCCTCGTATCCACTCCCATAGGACACACATTTGGTATATGGGAAAGGGCTGTTTCTGTTGGGAGGGATGACAAAACGGCACTGTAGAATTATATGATTTCTCCTGTAACAAAACCCTGTTTTTTTCTCTTCCAAATATCAATATATGGTACAACACAAAAGTGGTGGGAAAAATAGATTTGTTAACTGTAATAATCCCTATGACTATTTAGATATTGAAGATACTACATTTCTCCAGTTTAATTCACACCCTCCTCAGGATGCTATACTTGTGGAGACAAACTGACCAGGGAAAAAATTAAATTTGTTGGATTCTGAATTAGAGTCAGTCCTACAATCTTCAAATAAGATTTATCATAAGATTCAGATGACCCTGGACAAGGAAGGTTAACACATTATAAGTCTAGTTCAAGAATATGATGATGTTTACAGGGGATTTGGGGTTGGTTAGGGTGTCTGCTGCCCTCTAATTCCACCTGTAACTCTCTTGGACACAAAATCTTTACCATTTTGCACACGCATCACTATGTTATTATTATTTTCAGTCTGAGTCCCAGGCTGGAGTGCTGTGGCACACTCATGGCCGCCACAGCCTCAACCTGCTGGGTGATCCTTCAGCTTCAGCCTTCAAGGAGCTGGAACCACAGACATGCACCACCATGTCCGGCTAATTCTTTGAGTTATTGTAGAGACAAGGTCTCGCCATGTTGCCCAAACTAGTCTCTGACTTCTGGACTCAGGCAATCCTCTTGCCTTGGTCTCTCAAAGTGCTGGGATTACAGGTGTGAGCCACTGCACCTGGCCTTGTCATTATTATATGTCTCTTGTAAGTGCTATGCCAGATAAAGGAAAAGAAGAAAGACAAAATCGAAGGCCCAGATCATGATAGCTCATAAATTAGACCTGGGCCAGGATGTTTTTTCAGACTGAACCCTAGGCCTGACTCCTATTTTGCCTTTAAATAATTGGCTATAAAATCAGGTCAAACCGTGTCTTCCCCCCATAACCCAACATTATGGATGTTGAAGCTGTGATCACCAAATAGACAAGGAATGAGCCTTTCTAGCACCATGGGACCTCACCAGAAAAATGGAATCGATAACCCTAGGAATGAGCCTTCCTAGCAACATGGGACTTCCTGCTGTTTATTGAACTGCACATGCATTGCAAGGAAGGATGTGTGGCTAAGAGGAGAAAATGAAGGCTAAATCTGACCTTTTCCTTTTATCCAAATTTCTAACTAAGAGGCTTGGGGAGCCATGCCTGATAAGAACTCATAGGACAAGCCGGGCTCGGTGGCTCAGCCTGCAATCCCGCGCCTTTGGGAGGCTGAGGTGAGTGGATTGCCTGAGCCCGCGGGTTCAAGACCCGCCTGGGCAGCGAGACCTCATCTCTACAATAAATCCAAAAATCAGCCGGGCGTGGTAGCGCATGCCTGTAATTCCGGCTACTCAGAAGGCTGAGGCGGAAGGATTGCCAGAGCCCAGCCGGCAAGGCTGCGGAGTCTGGGTGACCGAGTGAGACTCCAACTCAAAAAAAAAAAAAAAAAGAACTCATAGGACAGGGTTTCATTACTCTTGTCTTCCAACCTGACTCTGGCATAACATCCTACCTTTATCTACATATCAACAAACCTGGAATCTCTCCACTCTTTGTCTCAGCAAAACATTTTATCTCCTGAGAAGAACTACATATTACTAGTCAAGACACCTTTGATTCGGCCTGTGATCTGCAAGCCTCTGTTGTGATAGCAAGCCTCAGCTGCCATTTCTCTAAGCCAATAAAATTTGAGGAGGCAGATAACTGGAAGAAAGAAGTTTATTTCTGAATTCAGAATTCAGGGAGCCAGAACCAGGCACCAATCTTCTCGCCCCTTAGGTTTCACTGCCCATATTTATAAGTTTAGGATTGCTGGTTGCTATAGATTGACCACATGACTGACAGAGCATTGTACAGAATTTAAATTACAGCTGTGTTTTGCTGATGACATTTAGGGTCCACATTTCCTGGTGCCAGTCACCAGGGGTAGACCACAGTTTCTCCTAGCAGTAACTCCAGACAGAGGAGTTGATCAAGCTTGCAACAGAGTGAGGGAGTTAACAGAGCCTATTACAAAGTGAAACGTTATTCACTACAACATACTGCTAATTAGTATACAGATTACAAGACGTATGGTTGCATGGGTACTATAATTTTTAATCTATGACTATTGATACAAGGAAGTAAATAACGATTCATTTCTCTCAGTTGAATGAGCACAGCTGCAAGGGAGTTGGGATTCCTTGAGGTGACTTATAAGGAATGTCTAGGCGATAAGAGAAAACACTTTCCTTTGTGAATTCTCAGGAATGTAGGTATGTGTAGGCCCACTCATTTTTGCCTCTCTTTGAGGGTTGTGACAATATGGACAGGCAATAGTGGGTTTCCATGTCACCTCTGTTTGGAAATGTCCCTTCTTCCTGGGCCAAACCAATAAAAATCTCACATACATGACTTATGATTCTTGTAACTTCTGCCACCTCAGAACCGTATATAACCAACTCATATTTAGTCACAGGGGGCATACATTCTCAGGACCTCCTGAGGATGGGTATACCCAGGCTTAAGTCTTGATTCAAGATGGGTGTACCTGAGTTCAAGTTCTGGCTTAAGTTTCGTTCAAGAATAGACCATCTTAAATATTTTACAGAATTTTGGGATCTTTTCATCAACACCGACCTGGGCAAGATAGAGAGACCCCATCTCTACAAAAAGTTAAAAATACTAGCCAGGCATGGTGGCGTCTACCTGTAGTCCCAGCTACCCAGGAGGCTGAGGAAGGCGGATCTCCTGAGGCCAGAGGTTGAGGCTGTGGTGAGCTGTGATTGTGCCACTGCACTTCAGCCTGGGTGACAGAGCGAGACCCAGACTTAAAAAAAATGGCCACATAAATCTTGCAATGACCTCCAAAGCAAATCTATGTTTGTTTTGAGACAGAAATGACACATTCCTCATACCTTTGCATGAAGCAGCTGTTCCAGGACAAAGGTCTGTATTTTAGCTGACGTTTTCCCCAGCCACCTCCGCCTTCTGAGTTCCAGGGAGAAGAACTTGGTGGGTGAGGTTTGCTTCCATTTGAGTCTTCCTCTCTCTATCTGCCCCTGTGGCTTCCCCAGTGTTAGGTGGGTGGGTTGAGCCGGGGCTGCAGGTTTGCAAAGAATTGCACGGACATTAGATGAGGAGGAATCGTTGATTGAGAAAGTTGATCAGACAAAAAGGGTGGATCCACCTCTCCAAGATTGAAGCGGGGCCAGACACTTAAGAAACACTTGGCAGCAAATGCTTGAGGTTGGAGGCTTTTAAAGCTTCTTTTGGGGAGGGCAGGCAAACATTCACAGGAGCAGACATTGTGGTGGTGAGATCTGTTTCTTGCATCTCTGACGACCGGATAGATGGGTGGGTCAATCACGAGCACATGGACAAAGGTGGGCTGGTAACTGGACGGGTGGGTCAGTCACAGGGGGTTGATCCCATAGACAAGAAGGGCTGGGCCAGTGCAGAAAGATGCGTTCTTGGGAGATGTTAATCTCCATGTCCTGTGACTTGCCCAGGGATCTGGGAAAGGATTATTGTGTATGAACTCAAGGAGGTCAGAGGAACTCCACTTTGGGCTCTGTCCCTTCGCCTGGCCTCCTTGCCCCCACTCTGAGCTCAGATTCCTGCCCACCCTGGACAGCATTGTCTCCTGTTCTAGGTCCTTCTAGCCTCTCACCAAAATCAGTCAGTTCTGTGCTTATGCCAAATCTTTGTGTAGGGTGGACAGTTTTACGTGGTTCTCCTCCTGAGAGACAGACTTGTGTTTTTGCATGGGATTTCAGGCATTGTGACAGATTTCTATGAGAAAGAGAGAGAGATGGTGGGGCAAGCGGAACCTCCTGGCATCTCTTAACTCAGCCATGATAGCAACGCGTCAATAGGGCACTGTTCTTGCAGAGTCTAAAGTCATGAGGTGCATCTGGTGAAGTTACAATAACAGGAAGCCAAGAGATTTTAGATCCTGTTTATCCAAATTGATTTTTCAGACTTTCACCAGGGGTTTGCTTTCAGAGTTATCCAGGGTGGGGTTTAATTTTCACAGGACAGCAATGACAGTAGGCTGCCAGAAAGGTTGACCAAGCTCATATTGGCTCCAGGTTCCTAGGAGACTGGAAAATGGTGGCTAAAGCATTTAGTTCACCCTGTGGGTAGACCATTGCTTGTAGAGATTTGTTTCTAGTATGTCCTGTTAAAATCCTCAGAACCTAGTCTCCCTGGAGTATAAGTGTTAATTACGCTTTCAAAGCTGTCAACTCGATACTGTGTTTTGGGGGACAGTGGGAGGATGAATAAGTGTTTGGAGACATTTTCTGCTCACACATCCATTTCTGCCTACATGGTGCCACATAGATTATACCTTTGGGGTTCTGTGGGATGCTTTCTTTGTGTTTCTGTGTATGTGTGTAGGTGTATGCATTGTGGAGGAGATCACAGTATTTTTCTAAATTGCAAGTTAACCTGGAGATCCTGAAAGTTGCTATGTATAAGGGGACCCCCAAAAAAACACAGAATTATGTTTGGGAGAGTGGGCCCCTTGTAGTACAGGCTTCCCCCACTAAGTAAGTGTTCTGCAAATCCATCGGCATTAGTGTACCAGCTAGCATTGTTGTAAGAAGCTGTATTTGACTTCAGTGATTTTTTTTTTTTGAGACTCTTTCTGTGTGTTTGCCCATTCTATGATGGGTGATTTAAAAGCATACTTGCCTACACTGCACTGTGTGTTCAGCAGCTTTTGACCAAAAATGGCATGGTTCCAGTGTCCCACCCTTCCTATCACCCAATCTTGTCCCAAGTAACTTCTTTTATTTCCCTGGATGATTACATAAACAAGAAGGCTGATGTAGAAGAGGTGAAACAAAAAACAGCAGAAGCACTAAACGGAATCAAAATTGACGAGTTCAAAAACCGTTTTGAGCAGTGGAAAAAGCATCTCAATAGGTGTCTTGCATCCAACGGAGAGTACTTTGGAGGTGGCTGAAGTTTAAACATTTTTTTTTTTTGACTTGGAGTCTCACTCTGTCGCCCAGACCGGAGTGCAGAGGCTGCTCCCAGCCACCGCAGCCTTGAGCCGCTGGGCTCCAGCGATCCTTCCATCTCAGCCTTCCAAGTAGCTGGAACTACAGGTGTGTGCTACCACGCCTGGCTAATTTTTGATTTATTGTAGAGATGAGGTCTCACCAAGTTGCCTAGGCGGGTCTCGAACCCGTGAGCTCAGGCAATCCACTCACCTCAGGCTCCCAAGGCGCGGGATTACAAGCTGAGCTACCGAGCCTGGCTTAAACATTTTTAATAAATAAATTCCGGATTTGGGGGGCTTCTCCTTGTAGATACCATTTGGGAAATGGAAATTTAATACAGTGACATAGTCACTGAGCATCAACCTTTCACATGGAATAGTCATACATTTATGGTGCCAGCAGAGCCCACGCACACTCTTGGAATTATCTGCTCCCTAGATACAGACACTGTTTCATCATACCCCTCCTCCTTCCCTCCAGCCATGGCTAATGGAGCCAGGAGCAAATTCTGGGCTTATCAGATTCTGCCACATGGTGGTGTCCATGAGAACCAGAGGCAGTGGGGAGTCAAGATGGCCCCGGAGAAGAGTCAGAGAACATATCCTTTCGCTTCTCTCTACTGACTGGGAACTTTTACAGTCTCCACGTCTTTTCAGTAACTTCTTCATATTTAAGAGGCACACTCAAGTTAAGTCCATATTTACTAATTTCTACCCTTTTCTTGCCTAATTCAAAACCCTCCCACTGCAGGTGATAACATGTTACAAGCCCAGGACTTTGATGTCAGTTCATTTCCAGATACCTCAGGGCAGTTATCTGTTATTTTATTTTTATTTTTATATTTTTAGTCAGAGTCTCTCTCTCTGTTGCCCAGACTGGAGTAGTGGCACAATCACAGTTCACTGTAGCCTCCACCTTCTAACCTCAGGCAATCCTCCTACCTCAGCCTCCTGAGTAGGTGGGACTACAGGCGCGTGCCACCATACCCAGCTAATTGTTTCTTAAATTTTTGTAGAGACGAGGTCTTGCTCTTCTGCCCAGGTTGGTCTTGAACTCCAGGGTTCAAGCAATTCTCCTGCCTCAGCCTCCCAAGTGCTGGGATGGCAGGCATGAGCCACCATGCCTGGCTCTGTTATTTTTGTTGTTAGTGCTTGTTTAGATTTACCTCATGATCACCAATTTCTTTATTCACCATTCTTGTTGAGACTGTGGCATCTTGTTATGATTTCTCAGGGAAGCTTAAGGTATGTGACCCACAGACAAATAAAAAGGCAGTTCTTCCATAGGATAGATACCAGATTTCCTCTCTTTCTGTAATATACAAGTTGCTTAATCTATTTTATTATTCAGTACATCTGTGCCCTTACTGACTTTTTGTCTGTCAAATCTGTCAGATTCTGAAAGCATCCTAACTGATACACTATCTCCAGGGGTTTGAATTGAGTATTAAATACAATTATGTGTGTAAAATATGGGTAAACCATGGAGCTGAGAGCTCCTGTGCTCAAGTTTCTCTCTCCTTTTCTTTTCTCTCCCCTCATAACGGTTCAAGCCTCTGATGGCCTCCATTCTACAAAGTCGTGGCACAAAATCCAGAACAGTATTTTCTTACCTTGATATACAAGGGGGTGTGTGCAAAAAACTGGAATTTATTTATAAAAAATTGTGTTTTTATTCTTTCATGTTTAAACTTCACTCACCTCCAAAGTACTCTCTGTTGGATGCAATACACCCATCAAGGCACTTTTTCCACTGCTCAAGGCAGTTTTTTTCCCAATAAGTTTTTATTAGTAGTTAAATCATGATTCAGGGTCCCAAAGCGGGGAACACCATGTGCCCTTTAGCCACCCTGGGAGAAGGACGAAGGATAAGCAGAGGTGGGGTGCAGTCAGTTCAGATCTTCCCGGGAAATGTGCCCTCAGCTCGGTGGTCATCCCAGGTTGAGACTCAGGATATGGGGCAGAGTGACTTGTACACAGGCCGGTATGATTCACACACAGAGACATCACCCCCTTTAGCAGTCATTGCCTTCTCACAGTGGTGGAAGTCTAGGTAGTTCTGCCAGCAATTCCTGGTTTGATTCTGGTTGGGGAAGCAGCTGTCAAAAGGGGCAGTCTTGTCATTCTTGATTTTGGTCTTGATGTCTTCTGCCATGATACTGACTCCTAAAGATGCCCCCGATGCACGTCTCAAAACAGTTTTTAAACTTGTTCATTTTTATGCCTTTTAGTGCTTCTGCTGTTTTTTTGTTTCATATCTTCCACATTGACAAAGCATTTCCCTTTGAGGAATTTTTTCATCCAGGGAAATATAAAAAAAGTCACTCGGGGCGAGATTCGGTGAATAGGGAGGGTGGCGCATGGGAGTCATGACATTTTTGGTCAAAAGCTGCTGAACATGCAGCATAGTGTGGACAGGTGTGCTTCTAAATCACCCATTACGAAATGGGCAAATGCACTGAAAGAATCTCCAAAAAAATTCACAGAAGCTGAATGCAGCCTCTCACAACAATACCAGCACATAGGTTCACAGATGCTGATGGATTCCTAGAACACTCATCTCGTGGGGTAAGCCTGGACTACAAGGGACTGCCCTCCCAAGGGTAATTCGAGGTTTTTTTGAGTCCCTTTCGTGATTTTTCTCTGAGGAATTCCACAGTACTGGCAGCCTGAATCGATATTGTTTGTCCGTGTGCCCTTGGCATGTGGCTGCGTCCTCCATCCTCTGCCTTTGTTATCACGTGGGTTTCTCCCCGTAGGTCTCTGTGTGTCCTCCTCTGCCTTTTAAAAATTTCAATAGCCTTAGGGGTACAAATGACTTTGGGCTACATGGATGCATTGGTGAGTGGTGAAGTCTGGACCTTAAGTCTATCCATCCTTCCATTAGTGCACAGTGTGCCTAGAGGTAATTTTTCTTTTCTTTTTTTTGAGTTGGAGTCTCACTCCTTCACCCAGGCTAGAGTGCAGTGGCACGCATGCTCATGGCCACTCCAGTGTTGACCTTCTGGACTCCAGCAATCCTTCCACCTCAGCTTTCTGTGTAGCTGGAATTACAGATGCGCTACCACGCCCGGTTATTTTTATTTTATCATAGAGATGAGGTCTCACCAAGTTGCCCAGGCTGGTCTCGAACCCATGAGCTCAGGCAATCCACTCAACTCAGTCTCCCAAAATGCTGGGATTGTAGGCTGAGCCACCAAACCTGGTCTAGAGGTAATTTTTCATCCCTTCCCCTTCCTATTCTCCCCACTCTGTCTCCAATGTCCACTGTATCTTTTCTTTTTTATTTTTTGAGTCAGTGTCTCACTATGTTGTCCAGGATGGAGTGCAATGGCACCATCATAGGTCAACACAGCCTTGACCTCTTGGGCTCAGGTGATCCTTTTGCCTCAGTCTCCCAAGTAACTGGGACTACAGGCATACACCATCACACCCAGCTAATATTTTGATTTTTGGTGTTGGAGATGAGGTCTCCCTCTGTTACTCAGGCTGGTCTCGAACCCTGGACTCAAGCAATTTGCCTGCCTCGCCCTCCCAAAGTGCTGGGATTTCAGACGTGAGCCACCATATCTAGCAATTGTATCATTCTCTATGCTTTTGCAGACCCATAGCTTAGCTCCCATTTAAAAGCGAGAATATGCGGCATTTGGTTTTTCATTCCTGCTTTACTTCACCTAGGATAACAGTCTCCAATTCCATCCAAGTTGCTGCAAAAACTTTATTTCATTCTTTCTATGTGGCTGAATAAAAAATCTTTTCTGTATCCACTGATGGGAATCCCCCATCTTTGCAATTGTGAATTGTGCTCCAATGAATATATGAATGCAGATGTTTTTGGTTTTGTTTAATTTTAACTTTTTGAGTCAGAGTCTCACTCTGTTGCCCAGGCTGGAGTGCGGTGGCACAGACTCAACCTGCTGGGTTCAGGTGGTCCTTCCACCTCAGCCTTCCGAGTAGCTGGGTCTATATACCCACAGCACCATGCCTAGCTAATTTTTGATTTTTTTTTTTTTTTTTTGTAGAAATGAGGTCTCACTGTGTTGCCCAGGCTGGTCTCAGACTCCTGGGCTCAAGTGATTTGCCCGCCTCAGCCTCTTAAAGTGCTGGGATGACGTGGTGAGAACCACCGCCCCCGATCCAGGTGTCTTCTTTGTTTAACAACCTCTGCTTCTTTGGGTAGATACTGAGTAGTGAGATTGCTGGATCGAATGGTAGGTCTGCTTTTAGTTCTTTGAGACATCTCCATATTGATTGCCATGGAGGTTTTCTCTCCTTATAAGGACACAGTCACTGGATTTGGGGCCCACCCTGCTCCAGTATAGCCTAATCTTAATTTAACTAATTATCTTTACCAAGACTATTTCCAAATAAGGTCCTATTCTGAGGTTCTAGGTGGATGTGAGTATTTGGAGGGCGTATGATGTATACAGAGGCTTGGTGGACTAATTGTCCCCTGAAGTCTGTCTCATCCCCATATGAGGATATTAAGGTAATTTTGGGTGCCAAAGGTCTTCACAGATGTTGGAGGGTAACATGCTATTCTAGGCATAGTGGGCCTTGATGAAAAAAGGATTTTATTTTATTTTTTAGTCGGAACCTCACTCTGTTGCCCAGGCTGGAGTGTAGTGGCACGATCGTGGCCACTGCAGCCTCAACCTCCTGGGCTCAGGTGATCCTTCCATCTCAGCCTCCTGAGTAGCTGGGACTACAGGCATGTGCCAACGATAGGCTAATTTTTTTGATTAATTGTAGAGATGAAGTCTTGCCATGTTACCCAGGGTAACTCCTGGGTTCAGGCAATCCTCTCCCCTCCACCTCCCAAAATGCTGGGATGACAAGCATGAGCCACTGAGCCCAGCTGGAAAAACGATTTTAAGACAGACTGAAGTTTGTTTTTGAAAACTGGAAAGGCATTGACTGCACACCCTACAGTGCCTAGAAAAACAAACCTCCCTCTCCTTCCTTTCATGTTCTTGATAACTAGCTCTGACTCAAAGAAGAACATACGGCCAGCCAGGGCTCATACTTACGTTGACATTCATATGGGAGTAGCAAAAGTCTGCCAGGTGGCATTTTGTTGCTGCCAAGTGGCATTTTGTTTAATTTTGTTAATAATAAGGGCTGTTATAAGTATGACAGATCATTGTAGAATAATTGGGGTCTTTGTCTTGGTTGTGATGAGCACAACGGCTCAAAGTTCTGGGGCAGGAATGACAGACAAGTGGAGAGATGTTCGCAGGCAGGGGGGAAGGGATTGTGTTGGGAAGAAAACTTAGGTAACACTTATTCATTCAAAAACACTTACTGGATGGGCACCATGGCTCACATCTGTCATCCCAGCACTTTGGGAGGCTGAGGAGGGAGGATTACTTGAGCCCAGAAGTTCGAGATCAGACTGGGGAACAGCAAGACCTCATCTCTATGGAAACAATTTAAAAAAATTAGCTGGGCATGTGGCGTGTACCTGTACTCCAAGCTACTCAAGAGACTGAGATGGAAAGATTGCCTGAGCCCAGGAGGCGGAAGCTGCAGTGAGCCGTGATTGTGCCACTACATCGCAGCCTGGGTGACAGGGCGAGACCTCAACTAAAAAACAAAATAAAAATCATAATTTTGTCTATAAGGCATAACTGATCCATAAGATTGCTCTCTTCCAAGGGGTAATTAGAGAAGATTTAATCCAATTCCAGCAGTTAATTTAATTCCATTCGCTCCTCTGAAGTCCTGCATAATCATATATGTAATGATTTTAAGTCTCCCATGCCAATTTGTGTATGTGTATACCCTCAGGGCAAAGTAAGAACACTTTTGGTAAAACCTACATTACTTTTTCTTGCAACAGTTCTAGAATCTAAGAGATACAAAATCCATTTTTTGTGCAATCTCAATACTGAGCCAGGAGATTGGGTTTTTCTTTCACAGGAGAACAGGAGTGTTTTCCCTAAAATAATTATTCCAAGTTTCAAAAAAAATAGTGTCTATTTTAATATGAAACAGTCTGAAGTGAATTTTCTTTTTTTTTGCCTACCTGTGTATTTATGTGATATTAGTAATCAGGCTGGGAGTGGTGGTTCACACCTGTAATCCCAGCACTTTGGGAGGCCGAGGCAGGAGAATTGCTCGAGCCAGGTTCAAGACCAGACTGGGCAACATAGTGAGACCTTGTCTCTGCAAAAAAATAAAAATGAATAAAAATAAAAAACAGCTGTGGTGGTGCATGTCTGCAGCCCCAGCTACTTGGGAAGGTGAGGAAGGAGGATTGCTGGAGACCAGGAGGTCGAGGCTGTGGTGAGTCATGCATGATTGGGTCACTGCACTCCAGCTTAGGTGACAGAGTGAGACTCAGACTCAATAAAAAGTTAGTAATAAATAATATTAGTAATATCAAAGCAAATCTACAGGTTAGTTGTTTTGTGTCAGTTATTCACTCACACACATTTTAGGTGGCCCCAGCATACAGGTTGTATGGATGAGAAGGCTGAGGTCCTGTGACTAGCCCAAGGGCACATAGCACTTGTAGAAGACCGGACAGCAGTGAGGGCCTCCGAAGTCAGCTGTTTCTATTGACATTCACCAACTCTGTGACATTTTACTAGTCACAAACTAGTGACATTTTCCTAACATTACTCATGGAGAAAGCTTTTGGGAGCCTTCTTGGAGAGGGGGTGTGACATAGTTTAGATGTGTGTCCCCCAGACTCCTCCCCAGTGTGGGAGGTGGGGCCTGGCTGGAGGAACTTGGGTCACAGGGTGGATCCCCCATGGATAGCTTGGTGCTGTCCTCAGGGTCATGAATGGCTTTTTGTTTTACAAATTCCCTTGAGATCTGTTTTTTATTTTTTAGATTGGAAAATATAGTTTATTTAGAAAGCAAATAGAGAGAGAGAGAGAGAGAGAGAGAGAGGAGATTCATCTCTCCAAGACGGGGGAGGGGGAAAAGCTTAGAAAGCATGGTGGCCGTAGCTCAAAGAGTACACGGCCTGGCCAGTGCTTAACAAAACAGTGGCTGAGATCTGGTTGTTAACACAAGTCTGTCACCTCTCCCCCTCTGTCTCTTGTTTCTCTCTCCCCATGTGGTCTGCCCTCACTGGCTTCCAATCCCCTCCCGCCATGGGTGAGAGCTTCCAGAGGCCTCACCAGATACAGATACTAGCACCATGCTTCCTGTACAGCCTACCCACCCATGAGCCTAATGCACTGCTTTTCTTTATAAATTAACCAGCCTCGGGTATTCCTTTACATCAACACAAAATGGACTAAGAGCAGGGTATTCATTAAAAATGCAAATGGACCAGGCGCAGTGGCTCATACCTATCCTCCCAGCACTTTGTGGGGCTGAGGCGGGAGGATTTCTTGAGCCCAGGAGTTCAAGACCAGCCTGGGTAACACAGTGACACCTCATCTCTACAAAAAAAATTTTTAAAAATTCTGGTATGGTAATGCATGCCTGCAATCCCTGCTTCTTGGGAGGCTGAGGTGGGAGGATCACCTGAATCCAGATCGAGGCTGTGGTGAGCCATGATCGTGCGACAGTATTCTAGCCTGGGCAACAGAGTGAGACACTGACTCAAAGATAAACAACACACACACACACACACACACACACACACACACACACACACACACACACAAACACACATTCCTGAATCAGATTCTGGAAGAGTCCCAGGAAAAAATATTTTAGACACACTCTATAGTTGATTTTTATGCTAATTAAGGTGTTGGTGTTGGGACTGTTTATAGAGGGGACATTGACTCATAACTGAGTAATTCCTGTGGCAAATAAAGAGCCCATCACCTGAACCACATTCCAAGTCATTTTATATTTATTGTCTTCTACTTTAATAGACAAAAAAAAAAAATTCACAAAGGCCTGGCCAGAAAGCCGTCATTTATGCATTAACATTACCTCAAGTCCAGAAACAGTCCAACATGACAACCCTTCTATCTTGGTCCTGATCCCCTCCAGACAACCAAGTGATAGGGTCGTGGGTCCCTTTCCACAGACTAGACATGTGCTTGTCCCAGAGTGGCCTCGTCAGGGACATGCTGTCATTCTGCCAGCCTTGCCAGCGTGAGATCGGAGGGTGTGACCCCCGAGGGAACCCTGTGTGCTAATTTTATCCCAATCTCTCACCTCATCAAGCACAAGGATCTTTGAATCAGACAGCAAATCTGATATTCTTTAAAAGGCATTTGCAATAATTTTAGAAAGAGGGGTGGGCCACTTTCCGAACTTCAATCAAAACACGAGAAAGGAGGAAAGAGAGAGAAAGAACGTGAATGCTCTGTCTTCCATTTCCTGAGACTGCCTGTGACTCCGTCTTGATAAATCAGTTTGGGATAGAGCTCAGGTGACAGGCCTTCGTTGCCACGGCAACTGCTCAGCTGCTTGCGGCTGGCCTCACGCGGCTCTAATTTTCCTACCGACGCACACACAAGGTCAGCAGAGGACACAAACCACTCATCCCAGACTCCCGGGAGCGAAGTTGGACACTCTGCCCGGTGCAGGACCAACACTTCTTTAAAATTCATTCTGTTCCTTGAAACCCTAGTGATTGTTTTAACATCAAATTAAAAAATGAAGTCAAGTTGAACTCTGGGTGCGCAGAAAATGGAATTTTATTTTTGCATAACTTAGTTATGATTTTTGTCTTTATCCCAATGGGTTAATGGGGAATTAAATCAGTCCTTGGGGATCACCCAACTTTCTCAGGTCCACGTGAAGTTTTGGCAGAGGCGACTGGTTATATACTGACGAGGTTTTCAGAGGGGACAGCCTGGGGGCACAGGTGTCCACGGAGACCTGCGTGCTTTCTGTGCAGGTGGCCGTCTTTAGTCCCACACCTCTCTCTGCTCCCACTCGGGGTGTACAACTCTCCGAGACGGTTTATTTATTTATTTATTTTTGAGTCTGGATCTCACTGTGTAGCACAGGTTTGAGTGCAGAGGCAGGATCACGCTCACAACAGTCTCGACCTCCTGGGCCCAGGCAATCCTTCTGCCTCAGCCTCCCTAGTAGCTGGAATTACAGGCGTGTGCCATCATGTCCAGCTAATTTGGGGATTTTTTTTTTTTTTTTTTTGGTAGAGATGAGGTCTCCCTCTGTTGTCCAGGCTGGTCTCAAATTCCTGGGCTCAAGCAATCCTCCTGCCTTGGCCTCCCAAAGTGCTGGGATGGCTGGTGTGAGACCCCATGTCCAGCCGCCGTGAGATGCTCCCTTTTATCCTCTCTGCTTATGGGTCCTGAGGCTTCCCTGGGGCTCTGTCCATGACCATAAATGCCACTCTCCAGGACTCTGCTTTTGTCACTTTTCTTCAGACCCCTGAAATACTTTTCTAGAGTGTGTGTAGAGGGAAACCCTCTCCTTTTCATGTTTCTCTCCATTCTCTCCTTTCTGTTGCCCAGAATTTTGGAAACTCAGGGAGACTTTGTTTTCTGGGCTGTTGACTTTTTCCCCAGAAACGTTGATTCATTTATTCAAAAAATGTTTATTGAGCATCTACTAAATGCTAAATGCTACATTCTAGGCAAGAGGTATATAGTAGTGCTCAAAGTACACAAAAGTCCTTGTGATGATGGGACTTCTATTCTAGCAGGGAGATGGATAGGATGCCAGTAAAGCCAGGGCATGACTGGCAGGGAGCACATGCTCCAGTGCATGCTAGGAGCCAGCATGGGCATGTGCACAGGGGGCAGCAAGCTGCCATTTTAAGCAGAGAGGACAGAGCAGGCCTCATGGAGAAGGACGCCTTCAGGCAGGTAACGGAAGGCAGAGGAGTGAGCTTAGTGTGTGTCTTGGGGACCACTGTTCCAGGCACGGGAAACATCTCAGAGAGGCCCTCAGATGGGAGCACACTTGGGCTTGTTCCAGGAGCAGCCAGCAGACTGGGAGGGCTGGTGTTGAGTAAGGTGGAGGAAGCACAGGGTGGGTCAGACACGTGTGTGTATGTGTATGTGTGTATCAGTGTGTGTTTTAATGAGTGTGTGGGAGTGTAGGCGTGTGTGTGTGTGTGTGTGTGTGTGTGTGTGTGTGTGTGTATGAGAATGGTCTCTAATTAGCCAGGGGTGGTGGCGCATGCCTATAGTGCCGACTGAGGCGGGAGGATCTCTTGAACCCAGGAGTTTGAGGCTACAGTGAGCTATGAGGGTGCTACTGCCCTCCAGACTGGGCAACAGAGTGAGATCCTATTTCAAAAACTGATAATTACCCAAACCAAAACCAACAACAGCAAGGATGATGGTCTCCATTTTTATTTTTGTTTCTTTAATAAAGACAAGTCAGAGACCATCGCAGCAAATCAGGCATGAGATGAATGTGGAAGGGATGAGAAGGGGCCAGGGGTTATGGGTGATAACCCTTCCTACCTGCTTTTCTGTTTCCTTTTTTTTTAGATCAAGTTGGTTATGTTTCTTCTTTCCCCACCGCTAAAGGCAGCCATCACAAGCCCAGGTTTCATAACATGTGACAGGTTTTCCAGGAGCTTTGCTTCATGACAGGCAGAGTGCCCTCCAGGGACAATCAGACCATCCTTTCTGGACAGCACTTCCTGGGAACATGAGTCCGTTTTAAAGCACTATCTAGTAACTTGATTTTGCAAATGGTCTCACAGTTTGATCCAGATAATCTGAACGTTATTAAATCCTGGCGGACATGTCCCATCACATGCTGCACCAAAATGCACTTAAAAAAATAATAATAATTTTGCTTCTAAGTTCTGCAGTCATTTGTCTCCCATGACTGTGACACGGCAGCCCAGCTTTTCTCTCTGGGGGCTCCTGTGACTTTTAAATTCAAGCTCAGCTATTTCCTGGACATCTGTCAGCATCTGTCCTGCACAGTGATGTGGCTCTTGTGTTCTGGTTTGAACTACAGGAATGTTGGGGATATTGGAGCAGGATGACAAGAAGTGGGCTGGCATCTTACTATTATTTCAGCTGTTTTAAATTTTTTAGAGAATTCAGGGATTTGCGGCAAGAGGTAGCTATGGACTTGAGACAGGTAACTTGAGGTTTTAGTACTTGCTTCACTCATTCAACCATCCAATCATTCATTTTTATCCATCTTCAACATATATTTATTGAGCACCTACTGTGTGCCTGGCACTGGGTATACAGCAGGGAACAAAACATAATCCCCGCCTTTGTGGTGCTTCCATCTGGCTGAAGAGAATGAACACATTAAATATTTATTTGTTTGTTTATTATTATTAATAGTCAGGGTCTCACTCTGTCACCCAGGCTAGAATGTAGTAGCACCATCATGGCTCACTGCAGCCTCTACCTCCTGGACTTGGTTATCCTCCTTCCTCAACCTTCTGAGTAGCTGGGACTACAGGTGCACATAGCCATGTCCTGATAATTTTTTGATTTTGTTGTAGAGATGAGGTCTCACTGTGGTGGTCAGGCTGGTCTCGATCTCTTGGGTTCAAATGATCCTCCTGCCTCAGCCTCCCAAATCTGGTGGGTTACAAGCATAAGTCACTGCACACAGGCACATTTGCTGCTTTACCTCCATAGTCAAAGGTTGGGCCAGATCGTATGATTGGCTCAACTTGGGTCACATGTCCAGGGAGAACCTGCCCTGGAGCCATTCGGGAAACGTTCAGCTTCCTTTGGCTTCTGTAGTGGTGGGTGGGCAGCTGCTTCCCACCTGACTTAGCAAGCCCCCCCCAGGTAGAAGAACTGTTTGTATGATGGGCTGCAAGGGTGGTCATTTATCTTCAAATCATCCTGTGTCATAGGTACTAATGCTTCTGCTTTAAATATGTGAATCCATTTTATTTTTTAGAGATAGGGTCTTGCTCTGTTACCAGACTGGAGTACAGTGGTGCAATCACGACTCACTGCAGCCTTGAACAGCCAGGCTCAGGAGATCCTCCAGCCTCAACCTCCGGAGTAGATGGATTACAGGTGTGCACCACCATGCCTGACTAATTTTTTGTAAGCTGGTCCACTGATGCCAATGGGCTCTTAGAACACCTACTTTATCGGGGAAGCCTCTTCTACAAGAGGTTGCCCTCCAAAAGATAATTCTGAGTTTTGGAGGGACACCCTTATAATGTCCTTCTTCCTGAAAGTGGAAGATTCTATCTTGTTGGGGAAGAGGCTGAGTCGATCTGAATAACAGAGTTCTGAGTGGGAAGAAAAAGCAGAGAAGGAGTGAAAATAGGGGTGACTTGGGGAGAGCATAGATGTGGGGTGTGAAGGCAGTGTAGACCAGAGGACACGGGGTGTCATATACATGGCCAACTGGGATTGCCTGCGTTCTGGGTTCCTCATCATATTCTCAGGGAGAGCAAGTGTGGATGGCTCTCCTTGTTCTCACTGTGTGTCATTGAACTCTGCTTCCCAAGTATGTCACCACTTTGTGACTCACCACTTGGGTTTCTCACTTTGAATGGGCTACATGTCAAACCCATATTGTCATCTTCCCCATACAAGAGCTCCTTATTATTATTATTTTTTTTTGAGTTGGAGTCACATTCTTGTCGCCCAGGCTGGAGTGTAGCGGCACACACACGGTCACCGCAGCCTCAGCCTGCTGGGCTCATGCAATCCTTTCTCCTCAGCCTTCCAAGTTGCTGGAAATACAGACGCATGCCACCATGCCTGGCTAGTTTTTGTGATTTATTGTAGAGACGAGGTCTCACCAAATTGCCCAGGCTGGTCTCGAACCCCTGGGGTCAGGCAATCCTCTCGCCTCGACCTCCCAAAGTACTGAGATTACAGGCTGAGCCACCACGCCCGGCCAGAGCTCCTCATTTTACAGCCACTCTGGCCATCCTCTTAGTGTCGAAAGCCTTCAACTTTGATGTCATCTTGGAGTCTTCATTTTTCTGTAACCCAAGTGACGGATCTGTCACAAAAACCTACTGATTCCTTACAAGGTCTCTTGGCCCCTTATTGGCCTGTTAGTTATGGCTTCTTTGGTTAGACGTTAGTGACTGGGTGAGACTCCTAGTTAACCTCCCTGACTCTAGTTCTAGTTTCTTCCTGCCCCAATTCATCTTATGTGGTGCTTACCAAATTCTTATAACAATTTTGCTGGGCTGGGCTCGGTGGCTCAGCCTGTAATCCCAGCACTTTGGGAGGCTGAGGAGAGTGGATTGCCTGAGCCTGCGGGTTCGAGACCAGTCCGGGCAACTTGGCAAGACCTCGTCTCTATAATAAGATAAAAAATAACCGGGCGTGGTAGTGTGAGTCTATAGTTCCAGCTACTTGGAAGGCTGAGGTGGAAGGATTGCCGGAGTCCGGCAGGTCGACCCTGGGATGGCCGTGTGCATTCGTGCCACTGCATTCCAGCCTGGGTGAAGGAGTGAGACTCCAACTCAAAACAAACAAACAAACAAAACAACAACAAAAACAACCAAACAACAACAACAAAAAACCTGACTGCAGCAGATCCACTTTTTTTCTTCTTCTTTTTTCTTTTTTTGAGTTGAGTTCTCACTCTGTCACCCAGGCTGGAGTGCAGTGACACAATCACAGCTCATCACAGCCTTGACCTCCTGAGCTCAGGTGATTCTTCTGCCTTAGCCTCTTGAGTAGTTGAGACTACAGGCACACACTGTCACACCTGGTTTATTTATTTATTTTATTTTATGTAGAGATGAGGTCTCGCTATGTTGTCTAGGCTATTCTCAAATTCCTGGGCTCAAGCAATCCTCCAGCCTCGGCCTTCCAAAGTGCTGGGGTTACAGACATGAGCCAGTGTGCCCTCTGCAGCAGATCCAGTATAAGGTCCTTGGGCAAATGTCAAGTCCCCTCCTTCCATCAGTTGACTCCAGCTCTGCAGGTCAGTCAACATACATCATCTCAGTATGTTTCTTTTCACCCTTGATGAAAACCTTTCACTCACTCCTCCCTCCCTGCAGGGTTAAGTTCCTGCTCTTTATCATGGAATGGCATGCAAGGCTTTCCTGACCCATCCTCATCTACATTTGCCCTCTTCCTAAAGCATCAAACTGTCTTCTTTTAGTGCCAGTAACGTATCTTCTTCTATCCTCTCGGGCTGGAGTGCCTGTCCCCATTTTTCCTCTTTACAGACTTCTATGTCTTTAATTCATTCATTTGTCGAGTGACTATTGAGGACCTAATATATGTCATACTCTGTCCTGGAGGCAGCGAACAGGTTAGACAAGTTTCTGCGCATGGATCTTATGTCCCACCAACAATGAGCACCAACAATGAATGGGAAACAATCATGCCAGGTAACTGCTGATAATGGTAAGTCCTATTAAATAAGTAAAACAAGGCGTTGTGCTGGAAAGCAGAAGGGTGGGCATGGTTGTTCACCCTGGTGTCCAGGGAAGGCTCTTTTGGAAAAGGTATCATCTGATCTGAGACCCGAGTGAGAGGCGGAACTAGCCATGCAAAGATCATGGAAGAAGGTCATTCCAGGTAGAAGGAACAGTAGGTGCTAAGGCCCTGAGGCAGGAAAACTTGGTGTGTTAGTGGAACAGCGGAAAGCCCAGGGTAGCTGAACCACTGTGGATGAAGGGGAGGATCATATATATATATATATGTAATGTCAAAGGATTGATAAAGGCCAAACCATACCCTGTCTTCTAATCCATGGGAAGGAGTCTGAATTTTTTGCTTCCTTTACTGAACCTCCCTTGACCTCTTCTCACTCATCTTTTAAGCATAATTACTTGATTCTGGGTAACTCTCCTGAGGAAGCCCAGCTGGTCACCCATTATTCTCATCTCAACTTGCCTTTGTAGCTCTCTGGTCATTATTTCACTTATTCTCAGAAAATGAAACAAATTCTGTTTCTTTGCTTAAAAATAGCATCACATTAAGCCAGGCATGGTGGCTCACGCCTGTCATCCCAGCACTTTGGGGGGTGGGTAGCTGGGGGGGAGCAGAAGTGAGAGGATTGTCTGAGCCTATGGGTTTGAGCCCAGCTGGGGCAATTTGGCTAGACCTTTTCTCTACAATAAATCAAAAAATCAGCCAGGCGTGGTGGTGCATGCCTATAATTCTGACTACTGAGGCAGCTGAGTGTAAAGATCACCTGAGCCTAGCAGGTCGAGGCTGCAGTAGCTGTGATCGTGCCACTGCCCTCCAGCCTGGGTGAAAGACTGAGACTCTGACAAAAAAAAACCCAAAAAACCCCACCAACCAAACAAACAAATAAACAAAGAAACACCAAATTAAAGAGAAAACAAGTGAAAATTGAAAAAGCATTAAGTTTCTGCACAGAAATCACGTGATTCCCAATCAACATGTAGTCCACGTTTGCACTGTTGGGGACCCCAACAGCTCCAGGTGTTGCCCTCTGAATGTCCAAAGGCTATTCTACTATGAATGAACCCCAATGGTTTAGCCCACTCGTGCTGCTGTAACAAAATATTTGAGACTGGGTCATTTATAGAGAACATATTTTTTTTCTTTCACAGTTTTGAAGGCTGGGAAGTCTAAGACGGAGGCAGAAGGTTTGGTGTCTGATGAGCTCTGTTCTCTCTGCTTCCAAGATAGCATCTTGTTGTGTCCTCCAGAGGGGGACAAATCCTGTGTCCTAAGCTAGTTCACTCCAGCCTTTCATAAGGTACTACTCTATTCGTAAGGGATTCGTGGAGAAGGCTCCATCTCTTGATACTACCACAATGAGGATTAAGTTTCAACATGAGTCTTAGAAAGACACAGTCAGACCATAGCACCGAATTATCATCTGGTTTCCTATTTTTTCTATTAAGTTATATGCTCCCTGAAGCTATGTATGAAAATGCTTTGTCTACATGTATAAACTCCCATGAAGAACCAAAAACATTTCTGGTTTCATAGTAAGTGCTACTTGGTTCAGTTATTTTTTTCTTTAGCTTCTAATTAAGTAATTCCACTTTGAAGACATTTGCTTACACTGACAAAGGGATTGTGTAGAGATGATAATTGTTGGAGTTTATGACCACCCAGTATTTTGGGGGGAATTTCTCAAGATATAAGTCCCCCATTCTCACTGCCCAAGATACAGCCAACTTTGCTTTCCAGCCTCTCTTGCAGCTAGAATATAGATATATTATCTTGACTTCTCCAATCAGACACATCCATTTCTTCTTTAATTTGGAAGAAAACTATAGGAGGAAACAATTGTCTCCAAGAGTCCAATTTTCAGATGATGGAGATTAATGAGACATCCAGCTTTTCAAGGACAGAGAAGGAGGAGGTCTGGCAACCAGATCCTGGTGTCAAACATGGGAGCCACAGTATCTATATTCAGATGACAGAGGAAATGTCTTTCCTGGAGCTGCCTTGTAGCATGACTTGTATGTTTCATTGTCTCTCACACTGATTCTGGTCCTCCAGGAATTTCAGTAAAAGATTTCACATCCTTTAATAAATTCCTTTTCTGTGTACACTTGTAGAATGCCTTCTATTTTTCTCATCTAAAAACTCTGGCACAAGCTGGGTAGAGGAAGCAGGGAAACTTTCTGTTAAGTGTTAGTAGTGTTGAAAATGAAGCAGGAATTAAAAACGAAACCTCTGCAAGTTATAATTTAAGTCAGTGGTGGCATGATCATTGATTTCTAAAAATTCAATTTGCTTACAACCTCTTGGAGAGCTAAACTATTGAAATAGTATTGCTTTAAAATGGGAGGCAGGTATTTGGCAGCTAAAACCTTGTCAAGACATTTTGACTGTAAAGCACTCTAGTGGGATGGCATTTAGGCATTTAAAATAAGGCTACCTTCTCACTCTGACACTGGCACAATGCTTGATGGTATTACATCCTTTTTTAGCATGGACTGTTTTTCATTCAGCCTTGGGTCTCCAAGGCACACATAATGCCACATGAGTGTTTCTACGTTGCATTCCTGGCAACTGAAGGGGAAGTTTTAAACTACCTGGTCCAGCTGATATTTTTCCAAACAGTTCAGTTTTTTTCATAGTCCTGTTTTTCGTCTTTAATATAACCACACTACTAGATATGTTTTAGTTCCGCCAGTTGGATTCTAGGGCTGAAAGTTAGTATCAGCTCTGGGCTAAACCCTGAAGTAGGATACCTCTTTCCTCAATTCTGCTAATTACTGTATATATGAGGTCTTCTTGCTCCTATTTTCTGGATGAAAAATCTGCGACTCAGGAAAGTTACTAGAATTTAAATAACAATTCACAAGATTTTTAGAAATTACAAACCATTATACAACTGGAAGCTACATATTTGCATCTGTCAAGTTTATCAGTCAAAAGACAGATGCTATTGTGGGTATTCAGGTAGAGGGGAATTTAACATAGGAATTAGGTCACAACGTTATTGGGAGTTCTGGGGAAACAAAAAGCAGGGAGGGATAGCATTATCCCCAGCAGGTACGCGGGGCCCTTGCATTCTCCAGTGATTAACCCCTGGCAGAGGCGGAAGAAGAGTGACTTTCACTTCTTTGCATCTTCTAACCTGGGTGAGTGCTTCTTGTTGGCAGATGCTAACAGGGTTCGTGGGCCTCCTCCCCTGCATTTCGGGACAGCGTACAACAATGTGGGAACATGAACAAGGACGACTGATGACGTCCGTGTTGTACTGCTATAAAGAAATACCCGAGGCTGGGTAATTTATAAAGAACAGGGGTTTATTTGGTTCATGATTGTGCTTGGTGCTGGTATCTGCTGGGCTTCTGGGGAGGCCTCAGGAAGTTTACCATCATGCAGAGAGGCAGAGAGGGAGTCGGTCTATCACCTGGTAAGAGGGGAAGCAAGAGGGGGGGAGGAGGAGGCTCAAGCAACCAGTGCTATGTGAACAAACAGAGAGCTCCCTGCCTCAGGAGTTACATTCCCAGCATATTCTAACTGTGATTCTTGAGAACTACACACCAGAAAGTGGGGAGAACTGAGTGGGTCCAAGGTCACTTGCAGACCGTCTTGCAAGGGAGACATATGGCAAAGCAGGAAAGAATTGCTGGGTGCAGTGGCTCACGCCTCTCATCTCAGCACTTTGGGAGGTAGAGACGAGAAAATTGTCTGAGTCCAAGGTTCAAGACCATCCTGTACAATATGGTGAGACCTCATCTCTACAATAAAAAAAAATTAGCTAGGTGTGGTGGTGTGCACCTGTGGTTCCAGCTACTTGAAAGGCTAAGGCAGAAGGTTCACCTGAGCCTAGGAGGTTGAGGCTGCAGTGGCCGTGAGTTTGCCACTGCACTCTAGCCTCAGTGATAGAGTGAGATCCCAACTAAAAAAAAAAAAAAAAAGGCAGGAAATAGAGGGCCCTTGTAGGAAGTAAGTGGGGGAGCATTCTAGTCAGGGTTTGCTTTAGATAGAAGTATAGACAGGTGTGTTCATAGTGGCAAGAGTAGTAACAGAGTGCAAGGGCCTAGACACTGTCACGTGGAAAGATATGTTGGTGAGAGTAGGTGACATTCTCTTCTAATTATCCCTGTTGCTTCAGTGAAATGAACAAGGTCATCAGTTGGGAATGAGGAGGAAGGAGGAGACACCGCAAGACATGAGGTACATCTGGAAACCCTGCCCCAACTTTAAATCCAGTACATTGGCCTAAAATTTCTAGTTGGCATGCTTCATCTATATCTACCTTAAAGACATTTATCTGGCCAGACATAGTGGCTCATGTCTGTAAAATCCCAGCAGTTTGGGAGACCAAGGCAAGAGGATTGCTTGAGCCCAGGAGTTTGAGACTAGCCTGGGCAACATGGCAAGACCTCATCTCTACAAAAAAAAAAAAATCGCTGGGTGAGACTGGAGGATCAATTGAGCTCAGGAGGTTGAGCCTATAGTAGCCATGAGGGTGTTTGCACTCCAGCCTTGGGCGACAAAGCAAGACCCAGACCAAAAAAAAAGAACATTTTTCTCCCAAGCAAGGTGATGTACCTGGGTTGACTGCCTTATTTAAGCTATTAAAGACCAAACTGTGGTGTGAAAAAGATGCAGGTTTAATTTAGGTGCCAACTATTACAAAATTGCCCCTTAAGGACTACAATGAGGAGAGAGAGGACTCACAATGGAGACAGATGAGGGAACCCAAGGAGTAGGGTGCACAACCTATGGGGGCTTCCCTCTCTAGGGTGCATCTTGCCCTTCCTTCCTGTCACCTCTGTGGTGGCAGCACTTAGTCCTTGGAAGCTGCCTTGTTGCCATGGTCTCTCTGTTCCTGGGAAGAGGGGTGCCACTCCTGGTGTGAGAAGGTTGACAACAGGTTCTGTGTTTGCATTTGGAATGAATTCACAGACACAGAGAAGTAGGATATGTAAGTCATTTTATTGAGTAAAGAAGAGTAGAGGTCAGGTGCAGTGGCTCATACTTGCCATCCCAGTACTTTCAGAGGCTGAGGAAGGAGGATTGCTTGAACCCAGGAGCTCGAGACCAGCCTGGGCAACATAATGAGACCTTGTCTCTACAAATAAAATAAAACAAAAATTTAGCTGGGTGTGGAGGCATGCACCTGTGGTTCCAACCACTTGGGAAGCTGAGGCAGAAGGATCACTTGAGCCCAGGAGGTAGGGGCTGTGCTGAGCCAGAATCGTACCACTGCACTCCAGCCTGGGCAACAGAGTGAGACCCTGTTTAGAAAAAAAAAAGTACATTCTCAAGAAAGGAGAGTGTGCAGAAACAGCCTGTGAAAGCTACTGCTTCTGCCCCTGACTATTGTGAGCTCTGACTTTTATTTTTAGAGGGGTGGGCTTTTCCTATAAATGGCTGGTCTCGGGGTTGTTACTCTGTTACTCCTCCTTCACGTCAGGCAGGGGAGTTTTAGGCCTTACAGGACCATACTGGGACTGTCATGGCACCCTGGTGGGTGGAGATTTTTGTAAAACCATACTGTTAATGATATTATGAGTGTGTAATGAACGTCAAAATGGGTCTTGGTTATCTTAGGTCAGCCTTGGCTATTGATGTGTATATTCCAGGGGGTCTCTAAGCTAGTTCTTGTCTTGATGGTCTGCTGTCAACTAACTGCAAGCATCCTGGATAAAGCACTACAGTATCACAGGTGTGTCTGATTAGAGTCTAACAGGTAGGTGGAAGTATAGTTTCTTATAGTTGGATCTCTGGCTTGTATGCATGGTTTTATAATAGCTGTTGCAGGCACCAGTGAGCTTGGAAATTTTCTACAGCTCTAAAGTGTCCCTAGCCTACTCTGTCAACTCTGTCACCTCTATAGATGCCCTAGGGTGCAGGGGCGGGAGAGTCAGGGCTGAACCTGACCTCTGGTGTTGTGATGAGTGGAGCGAGGCTGGGGCCCATTGAAACCAAGGACTCATCGCAGCAGAAGTGCCTCCCACTCTCCCTCCCTTACCACCTGCGGGGTTGTGATTCAAAGCCTGATTCAAACCCCAAAGAGGGCTTCACTGAATGTCAAGTCAGACTTCAGAAACAACAGAAAAATGATGGGAGAGGAGGTGGGTGTCTCTTTGGAGGTAGTGCCAATGGCTACCCTGCAGAGCAGCTCAAGTCCAGCCCTGGCACAGCAAACAGAAAACAGGAGCTGATGGAAACCTGCCCAGGAGCCACCTTGTCCAGAGCTTCTTCCAAGCCCGCAAGTGACACTCACTGCTCTGACTTCTCCATCCCTGCCCCGGCTCTGAGCAGAGGTGGTGGAAGCTAGTTCCTGGTGGTCCACACTTCCAGAGTGTTCCCATTCCAGCTCACGAAGGACAGTTGTGGGATCTGAAAGGTAAGTTGGGGGTTCCCTCATCTACTTTGTATGTCTTCAATTTTCAGCTTCATAGAGAGAAAAATTAATTCGGTTGGTGAAAGGAGGGACCCTGAAAAACTTAGAATAAGCTTAATTCACATTTTGCCTCAGCATAGCCACTTTTGCTTAGACTAACACACTTTGAATCTAGCACAGGTTAGACATAACTAGATAAAATATCCAATAGTCAGGTTTCAGGAAGTGTTCAGACATTTTACTGAGGCCAAGCTGACAGCCTACCTCACTCCCTTGGCAAATCGCCATCAGATGCAAGACAAGGACAGCCCAACCTTTCAATTCGTGGTTTAGCATAATAATCTCTAAGAAACTTTCAGGTTCCTTGTCAAAGGCAGAAGGTCAAAGATCACCCCTTAGCTGGCCAAAGCCACAGAAATAATAATAAGACCACCTTTTTGCTAAGGAGCTTGTGGATTGGAAATGTCTGACAGGTCTCCTGCAGGAAAAAACCCTCCCCTTTTCGCCTCCCATCTAGCCCACTATCATGGCAGTGATCATGTGACTAACCCACCTATCTGCCTGCTGATCATCACTTGACGTCAGTACCTGCACTTACCTGCCCCTTCGTGATGACATAGAGCAGACCACCACCCTATCACCTTAATGACCTTCCCCCATTAAAGGGAAGGATTAAAAAGACTCAACCACAAGCAACCGGCCATCATTGCCTTGCTAAGCTATGGTGTGTCCATGTACTCTTTGAGCTACAGTCAGGCCATGTTTTCTTAAGCTTTGACCCACTCTCCTATCTTGGGGAGGTGAATGTCCTCTATCTCTTTTTCTAATTTAGTTTTTAAATAAACTATATTTTCTAATCTAACTTCTATGCAATTCTTTGCATCTTTTTTTTTTTTTTTGAGTTGGAGTCTCACTCTGTCGCCCAGACTGGAGTGCAGTGGCCACTCCTGGCCACTGCAGCCTCAACCTGCTGGGCTCCGGCGATCCTTCTGCCTCAGCCTTCCAAGTAACTGGAACTACAGGTGCATGCTACCACGCCTGGCTAATTTTTTGGATTTATTGTAGAGATGAGGTCTCACCAAGTTGCCCAGGCGGGTCTCGAACCCGCGGGCTCAGGCAATCCACTCTCCTCAGCCTCCCAAAGCGTGGGATTACAGGCTGAGCCACCGAGCCCAGCCTCTTTGCATCTTTAATGTGGCATCAGATCGCACAGCAGACACCTACACCCCCAGCGGGCCTGACCTAACATTCTGGAAGCCCCCGTTGGGAATGTGACCTAACAGCTGGTATGAGTGCAAAGCAACGGACACACACCTGCAGGCAAGTGAGGGTCAGGTGCTGCCTGTGGGTGTCTTGTAGGCATGGAGGGGAGATTGCTGGGTCTCATGTACTCTCTGATGGCTTTCCTGACTCAGAAGACCACTCTGTCTTGAGCCATGGAATAATGTTCTTTGAATTGCCAGAGCATCTGTTCATCTTGCTGCAAAAGGTTCCCCTTGGAGAAGGTTTCCCAGGTCAGACTCCCCAGTCAGGAACAAAGAAGAAAACAGCATCTGGAGGCCTTCAAGTTACATTGGGTACCGTGTCCTTTCTAGACTGTCTCTATACCCAGGGACATGTTGGACAATTGGCTCTTTGGGAAAAAAGACCTGGTTTGTGGTGTATGCCAATTTCCATGGTGTAAATACTATCACTGTGATGAGTTTCTTTCTTTTTTTTTTTTTTGAGTTGAGGTCTCACTCTGTCTCCCAGGCTGGAGTGCAATGGCAAGGTCATTGGTCACTGCAGCCTCAACTTCCTGGGCTCAGGCGATCCTTCCAAGTAGCTGGGACTACAGATGTGCATCACTATGTCTGGCTAATTATTTGATTTTTTTTTTTCCCTAGAGACAAGGGCTTGCTATGTTGCCCAGGATGATCTCAAACTCCTGGGCTCAAGCAGTTCTCTTACTTCAGCCTCCCAAAGTGCTGGGATGACAGGTATGAGCCATCAGTCCTGGCCCACTGGGATGAGTTTCAAGCTTTCTAATCTGAGGTCATTGAACACAAAGTTGGGAAGAGCTGTGTGCCACTGATATTTGTGAACTGGTAAGACCAAGTGGACTTCATGTTTCACCAAAGCTGTGGAAGGACTCTGAGATGTAAAAGGTCTAGGAATGCCAGCTTTGAGGAGTTGAGCAGGGATTCAGTTCTCTGCATAATAAATGAAATAATGAGAAGTTCTCTGCAGTGGGTGCTTAGAAAGAGGGAGACTCAGGAAGGAGTATCAAGCAGGGTGTTTTGGGGATTGAGGGTGAGGAGAAGGTAAAAATCATATTTGCCATTTATTACATGTATAATTGAAGAAGGAAAAAGAAAACTATTAAAAAGCACTCTGCTGAGCCGGAAGGATTGCTTGAACTCAGGAGGTTGAAACTGCAGTGGCTGTGATCATCCCACTACACTCCAGTTGGGGTAACAGAGTGAGTGAGACCTTGACTCAAAACAAAACAAAAAACACAAAAAACCCCTGTGTTATGCAATATAAACTTTCCTTTATCATCCTTTAAGACATCTTTTGTAAAATCTTCAGATGAATTCTTCACTTGTGGTTATTTGGGGTGACTATGCTTTGGGGGATGTAAGGGAATACAAGGAGGGACCCCTCCTCGCAAACCCAGAATTTATTTATGAAAAGTTGAGTATGTATTCTTCCATGTTTAAACTTCAGTCACCTTCAAAATACTCTCTGTTTGATACAATACCCCTATCAAGATGCTTTTTCCACTGCTCAAAATTTTTGAACTCATCAATTTTGATGCCTTTTAGTGCTTCTGCCTTTTTTTGTTTCACCTCTTCTACATCAGCAGAATGTTTCCTTTTGAGGCCTTTTTTCATCAAGGAAACAAAAAAAGGTCACTGGGATGAGATCAGGTGAATAGGGAGGGTGGGGGACAGGAGTCATGCCATCTTGGGCCAAAAACTGCTGAACACTCAGTGCGGTATGGGCAGGTGCACTTGTAAATCACCCATCATGAAATAGGCAAATACGTTAAATCTCAAAAATAAATAAATAAATAAATAAATAAATAAATAAATATCTGCAGCCAAAAGTAGCCTCTCACAACAATGCTAGCTGGTCCACTGATGCCAATGGGTTCCTAGAACACTTACTTAGTGGGGGAAGCTGGTACTACAAGACGCCTGCCAGCCCAAGACAATTCTGGTTATCTTGGGGTCCCCCTCGTATAGTGAAGGCCTACCATGAAGCTTTTAGAAGATGAAGTTAGAGCCCACTTAAGAGGCAGCCGCCATGTGCAAATTTATTTAACAACAATCTCTTATTTATTTACATCAGCAATGACTAGAAGGAACGCTCTTGGAGACTGTGCTTTGATCTCTACCATATCACCAGTGCTTAGAAATACACACGGAAGTGCTAAAAAAAAATACAATTTGAGTATTATAGAATGGCTTTTTAAACATCTGGAAAGTGCTTGACACAGTGCAGCCTAGTAGTATTGTTTGTAGTGATGGAAATGTTCTGCCTCTGGGCTGTCCAATATGGCAGCCACCAGCCACAGGCAGCCATGAACACTTGAAAATGAGGCTACTAACAATCAATAGACTGAGTTTTAAATTTAATTTAATTTTAATTGATTCGAACGTAAATGACCACATGTGGCCAGTGGCTCCCAGCAGGGAAGCACAGTCAGCATCTTGTGACTCCCATGGTGGCCTGTGAACCAGCAGTGTTGACGTCATCTGGGAGCTTCTTGGAAATGCAGATTGTCAGGCTCCACGATTGGCCTATGGAGCTAGAATGTGTATTTTGCCTACATGTGTTTGTCCACACATCAGAGTCTGAAAAGTTGTGCTCTAACAGTGAGGCAAGTGACTGTCGGGTGCTATCTGTGAGCATCTTTGTCTGTAAGGGTGGAGGGGAGGGTTGTTGGTTCATTCTCACTTTCTCCCTTTCACTGAGATGTGAAAAAGCACAAAATCAATTTAGGTGCCAACTCATTACAAAATTGGTCCTTATAGTCTCGTGGATCAGGCATGGTGGCTTAGCCTGTAATCTCAGCACTTTGGGAGGCTGCGATGGGAGAATCACTTGAGTTTGAGACCAGCCTGGGAAACATAGTGGAACCTCGTTTCTGCAACAACAACAACAAAATTAACCGAGCATGGTTGTGTATGCCTGTAGTTCCAGTTACTCTGGAGGCTGAGGAGGGAGGATCCCTTTAGCCCAGGGATTCGAGGTAAGCCATGACGGTGGAGTGCCACTGCTCTTCAGTCTGGGCGACAGAGTGGGACCCCAATTCAAACACACACACACACACACACACCAAACAAACAAAAAGAGATCATGACAGAGGTTCTAAGAGGTTTGTAACTTTTTTAAAAAATTGTGTGTATGTGGTGTTTGTGCATTCTAACTGTTTCATCTAATCTTGAACAGGGATTTATTCGATTACAAATAACACCAGAAGTAGGAGAAGGAAAAGAAACAAGAGCAACAATGAAATAATCAGACCATGATGTGATTTAGTATTTAACTGTGCTGAGCTTTCATCTATGGGTTGAAAACAGCCCATTTTTGGCCATTTTTTTTTGCTCTGTGGTTACTCACAAAAGTGCCCTGGCCTTGTAACCAGAGAAGAATTGCAAGAGAAAAGTTTCACGTTGTCAGATAATTCATAATTGCTCCAACCCACTTTGGAAGCTTCAGAGACAGGCTGCAGGGTACGGTTCTGAGTGACTTTGAAGTCTTATTGCATTATTTCTATGTAATGCAAATTGACAAGGTCTCTAAATTAGACAACTAACTGGAAAATGAGGTCTGAAAGCCAGTTTATTAGGAGCCAGGACTCTAGTCTCAAAGACTTATCTGTTTGTGGTTGGGACATGGGTGGGGAGTACATTTTCTATTCAGGGAATCAGGATGGTGGGAGAAATGGGGAGGGGAAATCAAATTTAAAAAAAGATCCAGGGTAGAAGATTTCCTGGGTATTTCTTCTCTTTTTTTGAACTGGGATCTCACTCCGTTGCCCAGGCTGGAGTGCAGTGGCATGATCACGGCTCACCATGACATCCTGGGCTCAGGGGATCCTTCCACTTCAACCTCCTGAGTAGTTGGTACCACGCCTGGCTTAATTTTTTGTCTTTATATTTTTTGTGGAGATGAGGTCTCGCTGTGTCGCCCAAGTTAGTCTTGAACTCCTGGGCTCAAGCAATTCTTTCACTTTAACCTTTCAAAGTGCTGGGATTACAGGCATAAATCACCACATCCAGCCAGGATTTTATTAACTTTTTTTGATGTTTTTTTCTGACAGAGTCTCACTCTGTCATCCAGACTGAAGTGCAGTGGTGTGATCATAGCTCACAGCAGCCTGGAATTCCTGGGCTCAAGCTATCCTCCTGCCTAAGCCTCCTTAGAAGGTGGGACTATAGGTATGTGCTACTATGCCTAGCTAATTTTTTTATTTTTATGGAGACAAGGTCTCACTACCCAGGCTGGCCTTGAACTCCTGGCCTCAAGCAATCCTCCCACTTCGGCCTCCCAAAGTGCTGGGATTTCAGGTGTGAGCCATCACACTCAGCCTATTGGACAAATATTTATATTGCATTTTCTCTGTGCCAAGCACTCTAAGTATTCACTGCATGAAAAACGGACCAAATGCTTACAGCAAGCCTAGGAGATGTGTGCTGTTCTCATCATCCTCATTTTAAAGTTGAGAAAACTGGCCAGGTGTGGTGGCTTACGCCTGTAATTCCAGCACCTTGGGATGCTGAGGTGGGAGGACTGCTTCAGCCCAGGAGTTCAAGACCAGCCTGGGCAACACTGAAAGACTTCATCTCTACAAAACATAAAAAAAATTACCGGGCTCAGTGGCTCAGCCTGTAATCCCAGCACTTTGGGAGGCCAAGGCATGTGGATTGCCTGAGCCCATGGGTTCGAGACCAGCCCTGGCAACTTGGTGAAACCCCCCCCCATCTGCACAATAAAACAACAAAAACAAAAAATCAGCCGGGTGTGGTAGCGCATGCCTGTAGTTCTGGCTGCTTGGAAGGCTGAGGCGAAAGATCACCAGAGCCCAGCAGGTCAACGCTGGGGTGGCCATAAGTGTGCCACTGCACTCTAGCCTGGGCAATGGAGTGAGACTCCAACTCAAAAATAAATAAATAAGAATAAATAAATTAGCCAGGTATGGTGGTGCGTGCCTGTATTCGCAGCTACGTGGGAGGCTGAGGTAGGAGGATCAGCTGAGCCCAGGAGGTCAAGGTGATTGTGAGACTGGGCAACAGAGTGAAACCTCGACATAAAAAAAAAAAGAAGAAATAGAAAGCTGAGGAAACAGTAGCACAGAGAGGTTAAGTGACACATGGAAAACCACACAAATGCTGAGTGGCAAAGTCAGAATCCAGATTCAGACTATCAGTTCCCGAGTCCTTGTTCTGCACTCTAGGCTGCTTCTCACCAGCATGGCGGCATGACTCCAAAGGTGACAACCTTGGCTTTTTTTTACTACCTGCTGTGATGGAAAAATTGCTAGTTGACTCTCCCGGCTCCCTCCTGTCCCCGCCCCCAACACAGCTTCCTTGTTGCACGGTTACCAATGCCTGAGCTTCTCCTGACGATTTTATTCTTTTGGGTTAAGAGCTCTGCTTTCCCTACGTTCCTTATAAAAGTGCAGGGGCCTTTGTGTCTTAGTCCATTTTTGTCACCACAAAGGAATTCCTGAGCCTGGGTAATTTATAAAGGAAAGAGGTGTCTTGGGCTCATGATTCTGCAAGCTCTACAGGAAGCATGGCACTGGCATCTGCTTCTGGTGAGACTTTGGGAAGCTTCCACTCATGGCAGAAGGGGAAGGCAAGCAGGCATCTCACTGAGGCAGGACAGTCAGTGTGGCTTAGATAGTGATGGTGAGTCTCTTACAGGCAGGCTTGCACCACTAGGAAGCCAGAGAGTCAGGCATCTGGGCATCGTCTTATTGGGACGTAACTCTTTTAAACAACTACACACTGACTGAAACTCAGGCCTGACCTTGGAATATGGAGTAACTGGCTACAAAGACTGAAACAGAACAGTAGAGAATCACCGGGGACACTGAGGTAAAGGGCTCTAAGTGAAAACTAATTAAACCGTAACTTGTTCCTCGTGACACAAACCTAGGAGTAAAACGATAAGAACTGAAACGACACCTAGTTAATTGTGATCAAAGCTTAGCTTAGAAATAGTTTGCTTAACTATCATTTTGGACAATATATAAAGCTTTCTGCTAACAGAAAAGGACTATGCCTTCTCCCTCAAGGGCACCCGCGTTCTCTCTTGAACGTGTCTTTTTTCCTCTCTAATAAACTGTGTTTTAAACGTCTCCCTGCGACTTGCTCTGAAATTCCTTGCAGCGAGCCAAGGACCCACAGAACACCACCACCACCTGACATCATCTCAGCTAGAGCAGAAATGAGAGTGGGGAGGGGGATGCCAGGTTCTGTTTAGCAATCAGATCTCTCAGGAACTAGTAGAGCAAGAGGTGACTCATTACCCTGAGGACAGCACCACGTCCCTTATGAGGGATCCGCTCCCGTGATCCAAACACCTCCCACAAGCCCCCAACCTCTGAGGATCCCATTTCAACATGAGATTTGAGGGAACAGATCTCTAAATGATGTCACCCTGCAAGAGGTCTGTCAGTCAACATCTGAGTGTCAAACTTCACCCGGCTTTCTGGGAGGGGAAGAATGGGAGAATGGAGGGCGTGGGAGGGCAGGAAGATGCCCAGCTCAGTGGTGAGCTGAAGGCCAAGTTCACTGATTCACTGTTTCATCTCAACAGGGTAGGTCAGTTACAGGTGTGGACGCATGTCTCCACCTGTCCGTTCATTCCTGCTATTTGAGCCCTTGACACATGGAAGACTTCTCCAGGTGTCATGTGGGATAGAATCACTTTATAATCTCTGATAACCCTTGTATGTCACCCAGTTTAAAAGCCTCTTCTAACATGCTCCTCCAGGGTCACTATTATTATTCCCAGTTACCTGAAGGGGTCTTGCCCCACAAAGGTTGTGAGGTTTCCTGAAGGAAAGACGGATAGGCAAAAGACGAAAACATTATACTCGGACACCTGCTTCCTGAACAGATGACCATTTAATGTTAGTTAACACAGAGCTTTTATGCCATTCGTAAAGGGGCAAGACAAAGAAAATTCCTTCACGTACATATGCTTTAAAAGTTACCACCATCTAGCGGTCTAAAAGCGACAAACAAGCCAAGAACACTATCTACTTTTAGTTAATGAGTCTTTATCATAAAGCCAAAAATGATAGTTTTAGTTCAAAGTCCCGAATTACAGTCTTTGAAGTGTCTCAAGAAAGTTTCCAAGTGCAAAGTTCTTCATGTAGCAGTAGTTTTCCCATCTGGGGCTTCTATGACCTTCAGAGCTTTGTAATCGCCTCTCTTGTCCAGGTGTCTTCGTTACTTTTCTCTTATCCTGCAGTGTTTGTTTCTAAAGAGAACTCAAAAGAAGCTTTTAGTAATGTTTCCCAGGCCCCCAAGGTTGCTTTCTGTCTTTAGCTAATCTATCATAAAAGTGTCTGATTAGTATATTATGAGTTCAGTGAAAACCACTCTATAAATGTTAACTTAGAGTTTTAACTATTGAATTAAGTAAAAACCTTAATAATTAATCTTTATCCTAAGTCAGTGAAAACAGTGTTAGAAATCACCTACATAACTCCTAGATAAGTGTTAGAACTTATAATGAATTCATAATGAACTTACTATAAACTTGTGCTTCTAAAAAACCTTATGTCTAAATACTAAACTGCATAATCCTAAGTCAAATAAGGAGTGAATATACTTATATCACTTTTTGCTCAAGCAATATCTAGTAACTTATAACCAAGTGAAAGAAAGCATTCTTGATGTGCTTCAGAGTTTAACTCTTGCATATGTTAGAAAAGGCCAAACGGCATAGTGAGAAATGGAAAAATAAACCATGACATTTCCAGGTTAGCTGTGAGTACTTCACATAAACATACCATTTTCTTCTTCCACGACTGCACAAAATTCTTTGGTGGTACCAACAGCAAAGGTGGAAGGCAGAAGGGCCTCAGCTTCCTGGGCTCGCCTTGCGGCCCGGGGTCTTCGGCCCACCAGAACCCTGTCAATCAGGTGGGCCTCCAAGGCTGGCTCCCAACAGTTACCCATGGAGAAAGTTGGGTTCAGAAAGTTTTTATAGACTGGGTGTGGTGGCTCATGCTTATAATCCCAGCACTTTGGGAGGCCAAAGCGAGAGGAATGCTTGAGTCCAGGAGTTTGAGACCAGCCTGGGTAACATAGTGAGACATTGTCTCTACAAAAACAAAAAAAAATTAACCAGGCATGGTGGTACGCCTATAGTCCCAGCTACCTGGGAGGCTAAGGCAGAAGGATCACCTGCGCCTAGGAGGTTGAAGGTGCAGTAAGCCATGATAGTGCCTCTGAACTCTAGGCTGGGTGACATAGTGAGACCCTGGCTCAAAAGAAAACTTCTGAGAGTTGCCCTGGGTCACACAATTTGTGAGTGGCAGCCCCAAGATGAGGACTCATGTCTTTAATGACTCTCAGGGGACTGACAGGAGACTTTCCACAGGTGCTCATTTTGTTTGCTTGTTTGAAATATTGTGGTAAGACATACATAACATAAAATTTACCATTGTCACCATTTTCAAGTATGCAGTTCAGCAGTGGTGAGTACATTCATGCTGTTGTGCAGCCAGCCTCCAAAATTCTTTCATCTCACACGACTGAGACTCCACACCCATTAATTCCCACTCCCCTCCCCCTGGTGGCTGGCAGTCACCATTCTCCTTCTGTCTTTATGAACTTGACTACACTAGGTACCCCAGATAAGTGAAAGCAGGCAACATTGTATTTTTGTGGCTGGCTCTTTCTTTCTTTCTTTCCTTCTTTCTTTCTTTCCTTTCTTTCTTTCTTTCTTTCTTTCTTTCTTTCTTTCTTTCTTTCTTTCTTTTTTTCTTTCTTCCTTCCTTCCTTTCTTTCTTTCTCTTTCTTTCTTTCTTTTTTGAGTCAGGGTCTCACTCTATCGCATGCCACCATGTCTGGCTAATTTTCTGATTTTTTTTTTTTTTTTTCTGTAGAGACAAGTTCTTGCTATGTTGCCCAAGCTGGTCTCAAACTCCTGGTCTGAAGAAGTGCTTCCTCCTTGACCTCCCAAAGTGCTGGGATTACAGGCAAGAGCCACTGTCCTTGGCCAAGCTTATTTCACTTAGTGCAGTATTCCCAAGTTTCATTTGCAGTATTACTTGTATCTGAATTTCCTTCCTTTTTAAGACTGAATACTATTCCATTGTATGGATATACCACATTTTGTTTATCCATTCATCTGTCAATAAACACTTGGGTTGCTTTACCTTTTGGTTATTGTGAATAACGTTGTTATGAACATAGGTGTATAAATATCTCTTTGAGACTCCGTCTTCTATTCTTTTGGGTCAAGTGCTTTTATGATCAATTATTAACATGGAAATGATTAAGCCTGTGATCAACAAAAACTTAAAGGACTGGGTGCAATGGCTCATGCCTGTTAGCCCCCAGCACTTTGGGAGGTTGATGTGGGAGGATTGCCTGAACCCATGAGTTCGAGACCAGTCTGGGCAACATAGTGAAACCTTGGCTCTACAAAAAAATTTAAAAATTAGTTGGGCATGGTGGAACGTTCCTATAGTCCCCACTACTCGGGAGGCTGAGGTGGAAGGATCACATGAGCCCAGGAGGTCGAGGCTGCAATGAGCCATGATTATGCCACTGCATTCCAGCCGGGACACAGAGTGAAACTCTGACTCCAAAAAAACCATTTTAAAAAAAAAGTTTAAAAAAAACTTAAAGAATTACAGAAGCTGATATCAGTGTGATCAGTATATGCTGGAGTCTTTGGGGATCGGACCATAAGGCTCTTGGGTTCATGGTAAGAACAGGGCACCTTCCTTCTTCTGTGTGGCCCACCCCCAAGCAGTGCAGTCCCACCCTTGAACTTTCTCCTCCTCATGTAGAACCGGGTGGTGCCTCTAACACCTAGTTTATCACTATTTTCTGTGAGCGACTTGTCCATCTGAAAACAACACAGGTACCACCCTGGACTTTGGGGCTGCTGCCTAGTCCAGAGGATCAATTATTTATTTGTTTATTTGTTTGTTTGTTTGTTTGTTTAGTGGAGATGAGGTCTTGCTATGTTGTTCAGGCTGTTCTCAAACTCCTGGGCTCAAGTCATCTTCTGTTTTCGGCCTCCCAAAGTGCTGGGATTACAAGTGTAAGCCACCTATGCTCAGCTCAAGAGCACCAATTCTTAATCATTGTTTTCAGTACCTATTGGCCAACCCAAGTCCAGCCTGACTCCAGCCACAGTGCACAACTGGGTCACAGTAAGTGATATTTCCTCAGTAAGACACCACAGAACTCATGCTCCAGATTAGTTGTGCCAAATGGTCACCATTCAAGTGAACAGCATTATAGCAGGAAGAAATGTTGGACAAAACTTGAAACTGCAAGAAAAATACCACCTAACCCCATATGATTCTATTATAGGCAAACTTGAAGACTCCCATTAGACACACTTTGCCCCAAATACAAGCTGGTGGGAGCCACAGGCATTCTCCCCATCCCTCCCTTGGCCACTTGGTTTGATAGGGAAGAGCATGTCTTTGTCATCATCATGGACTTAATGGAGAAGCTTAGATTGTCCAGGAGCAGGGTGGCCAAACTAGGGGCAGAGAGGGAGCAGTATGGTGGGTTAGCCCACACTGGGGAGAGTCCAGGCTCACAGTCTGCTGAGAGTCAGGCATGTCTTTATAACTCTTCCAATGTCTCCTGCTCCTCAGCTTGGTGGACGCCTGAGCATGGCCTAGTTTGGTGTAGACTCACAGAGGGCAAGGATCGTGGCTAGTTGCCTTATTTCATCTTGGGAAGATTGGTTTCTCATTTTGTCGCATGACAAGACCCATTTTTGCAGGATCTCGGCATGGCCAGTGGTCTCAGAAAGGACACAGCCAACAGAGCCTGACTACGTTGGTCCAGAAGTCCCAAGCAATCCCTTTTAGCAGATGTATTGATCAAGGCCTGGTCTTTGATGTACAAAAAGACTGCAAGATTGGGGGTGGTGCTCAGATTTCCTTTTCCTCCATCTTTTTTCATGTGTCAGAAGTGGTTTATTCAGACTCTCTCCACAGGCAAAGGAAAGCTTCCAACAACGCCAAGGAGCCAGGGAAGGGGCATTGTCTAATTATGGACTGAAGGAGCGGGGGTCTAAGGCTTCATCCTCATCAGAGCAGCCAAACACTGGGCCCCCGCCCACCTCTTCATCTCTCAGACTGCTCTTTTCTGTAGTGGAAACACAGCTCTTTGGAAGCAGCGGATAAAATAGCAGGTTGGAGAAGCCTCGTTCTGAGCGGCATCTGTGCTGTCAGAAGAGGACCGCGACCCCCTTCAATGAAATCACTGGGGTTGTCTCCTGGCCCCTGTGTCTGCGTCCCTCATTAGTCTTCTAATTGAGCACTCAGACGCGGCTGGTTGTCGGTCGGGTCTAGAATGTGCATAATCAACTGTCTCCTCTCAAGCAAAATAAAAGTAACTTTCAGGTCAGAGGGAGACCGGGCTGCAACAGAAAGGGAGATTTAAATGAAAAGCAGAAGTAGACACTTTGAGAAAGGGCACTTTATTTTTAGAAAAGAAGAGGAATTAGGCGAAGATAATGGTTGCCACAGCAACGGCGGAGCCCTGCACGGATTTTATGGGGCCTGATTTAAATGGGATGCAGGGAACAAAACCGGTTCCCTGGTGACTTTCTGAGAAAACACAGATGGAAATAAAAAGGCTGCCCGGAAATAGCATCTCACATGAAGTTCAGCCACCACTTCCCTGCCCTTTGCGGGGCTTCCCACCCCATAGTCCCGTATTCGTGTAAAAACCCATTTCAACGCCTGGCACAAAACCCATGTTAAATGAGAGGCTCTATTTTGTCTTTTCTTTACCGTTCCCAGTTGTGCTTTAAAAATTGAACTGGAAAACCAAACACTGTGTGTCTTCACTCATATGCAGGAGCTAAATGGCCACAGAGAAGGAAATAGCAGACACTGGGACACCGATAAGGTGGAAGGCAGGGAAGGGGCTTAGGATTCAAAAATTACCTATTGGGCACAGTGTTCTCTATCTGGGGAATGGGTCACCTGAGACCCAATCCCCACCACTATGCAATATGTTCATGCACTTGTACCCCCTGATTCTAAAATAAAAATGAGGCCTGCTGCGGAAGCTCACCTGGTGTGGTGTCTGTAATCCCAGCACTTTGGGAGGCTGAGGCAGGAGGATTGCTTGAGCCCAGGAGTTCAAGACCAACCTGGGCAACACAGCGAGACTCTTGTCTACCAAAAAATCAAAGAAATTAACTGAGTGTGGTGGTGCACGCCTATAGGCCCAGCTATTTGGGATGCTGAGGCAGAAGGATTGCCTGAACCCGGGAGACCAAGGCTGTGGTGAGTTGTGATCATGCCACTGCATTCCAGCCTGGGTAACAGAGTGAGACTCTGACTCAAAAGAAAATTAGGCCAGGCTCGGTGGCTCAGCCTGTAATCCCAGCACTTTGGGAGGCCGAGGCAAGTGGATTGCCTGAGCCCGTGGGTTCGAGACCAGCCCAGGTAACTTGGAGAGACCTCATCTCTACAATTTAAAAAAAAAAAAAATAGCCGGGCACGGTAGCACGCATCTGTAGTTCTAGCTACTCAGAAGGCTGAGGCAGAAGGATCGCTGGAGCCCAGAAAGTCGACACTGGGGTGGCTGTGAGCATGCCACTGCACCCCAGCCTGGGTGACAGAATGAGACTCCAACTCAAAAAATAAAATAAAATAATAAAATAAAAGAAAAGTGAGGAACAGAAATTGAACCGGGAGTGGCAGACCCAGGTGCATGACTTGGAACCCTGTACTTCTCAACTGAATTGGGAAGATGGCGCAGGTGGCGCTTGTAAACCCTTGAATCAGCCCGGAAGGACCAGATGAATTGGTGGCTAACATTTAAACATCTGGGAGTATACATAAACACTCATGTTCCATTCCTGTCTCCTCCTGAAAATGTGGAAAACCTGACCCTCTGGCCTCTTCCCTTCCATGTGGCGAAAATCACCCTCAAACCCCTCAAGTCCTGGACATGCTCTCTTCGGCCTCATACGCCTTAAATTATCGCCTGGTCTATTGTGTGGGTCTGATGCAACAACCAGCTGCTCACTCTCATAGCCAACGAGATACAAGAGGCCGAAAACTGGGAGAAAAGGGGTTTATTTTGAATTCAGAATTCAGGGAGACAGGCTCAGGGTTTTTACCAGCGTCTGCTCAAAGCAAAACAAACTTATTCCAGTATTTATAGCAACATAGGCATTGTCTTATCGATCTTATCTATACATTAACAGCAATTACATGTTACATTACTTAGTATCATTTCTAATCAGAGTTTAGACCCCAAGTGGCTGCTGATATAAGCCAGTGTTCAGATGGTGTCAGTCGCCATTCTTTTAAGTTATAATGGCTTTGAACAATTTGGGGCTGCGTACTTTCCAGCTGGTTACAGTTTTTTGCTTACACCGGGAGTTTTGGTTCACAAGATTAGCTAATAATTAACATTACGCATAAAATTGATTCAAAGGCATAGAAGGAAGAAGTTGTTGTTTAAGGACGAATACTTTCTTGGGGTTTTAGGGAGTTTCAGCGGAGCCCGTTTCTTATCTAGGTCCAGCAGAGGCTTCTCCAGGACATGCAGTTTCTTGCTTCTTGGGGGCCTCCATGCAGATGGTTCAGTACCAGCAACAGTTTCCAGATTTCAAGGACAGTGAAGGGACAGAGAAGTACAAGAGGTTTCTAGGTTTAGCTTAACTCAGAGTTTCTAAATGTAACTTTAAAAAGCTAAAGTAATCAAAATAGAATTCAGAAGTCCTGTTACATTTTGTGGGCATCGGGGCTTGATAGCCTCACCTGGTGACAGTCAGTCCTCCTGCTAGGTCAGTGCTTGGCAGGCCTCGGTGCACACCAGCGTCACCGGGAAAGTGTGTGTTAAAACATGGATTGCTGAGTCTCATCCCCAGAGCTTCTGTCTCTGTGGGTTAGGGGAGGCTGGGCTGAGAATGTGCATGTCTTGCAATTCCCAGGGAGTGCCATGCTTCTGGCCTAGGGACCACATTTTGAGAACCACTGCTGTGGATTCATGGTACCTAAGTTAGCAAAGACCTCTTTCTTAATGATTTTTCTCAAAGACATTTGTATTATATTCAAGGAAGTGGGTCATTTTTTTATTTTTATTTTTGAGTTGGAGTCTCACTGTGTTGCCCAGGCTGGAGTGCAGTGGCACACTCACGGCCACCCCAGTATCAATCTGCTGGGCTCAGGTGATCCTTCCGCCTCAGCCTTACAAGTAACTGGAACTACAGGCATGCGCTACCAAGTCCGGCTAATTTTTGATTTATTGTAGAGATGATGTCTCGCCAAGCTGCCCAGGCTGGTCTCGAATCCACGAACTCAGGCAATTCTCTTGACTTGGCCTCCCAAATTGCTGAGATTACAGGCTGAGCCACCGAGCCTAGCCTAAGTGGGGAATTTTAATTTTTTTATTTTTTGTAGAGATGAGGTGTTGCTATGTTACCCAGGCTGGTCTCAAACTCCCTGGCTCAAAAAATACTCCTGCATCAGCCTCCCAAAGTGCTGAGATTACAGGCATGGGCCACCACATCTTGCTAGGAAAAAATTTTTGTTCATTGCAATTCTTCAGAGAAAGAGAGAACTATATTTTGGGGAACAAAGGAACATGGTGCTCTAGCTAAAAAGATATTGACTAGACTGCCTTGCTGAGACAGGTAAGAAAGGAGAAAGCAAAGGAAGGGAGAGAGAGACAGCGGAGAAAGGGAGTTTCAGCTTTCAGTGGGAAGTCCGTGGGCGGAGGTGTCCTCACCTGTGACCTGTCCTTAGGGCCCCCAAATGTGCACAGTGTGAGTGGATCATGTGTGTATAAGTAGAGACAAAGCCCTAGACCAAACTGGGCATCCACGGGAACCAGAGAGTGAGGTCACCATGGGAACCAAACCCCTGGGATCTGTGGGTGCTTCAACAAACACATCAGACTTTCTTAATTTTAGTTTTATCTTACTTTTTTAGAGATGAGGTCTTGCTATGTTGCTCAGGCTGGTCTCAAACTCCTTGACTCAGGCAATCCTCCACCTTGGCATCCAAAGTGCTGGGATTACAGGTGTGAGCCACCACACCAGGGCGAGTCTCTCAAACGATGAAATCGAAAGACTTGAGCCAGGTTTCTGGGTCTCAGACGTGCAGGGAGGCCTAAGGGTTCCCTAAGAAAGATTTCGTCTAAAGAAAGTGTGTTATTCATTTTGCTCATCATCAGCGCAGTGTATGGCAAAGAACCCAAGCTTCTCAAGAATTCAACACAAGGGAGCAAACTGGGCTGTCTCAATTCCAGCCCAAACAATAGCACTTGATCTTTTGGTTATTTGATACAGGTTTATAGAGGGAGGCTCTTTTGTGGGTCTTTTCTTGAAGTACCGATGACAGTGCTTGGATGTCTATAATTTTCTTTGAAGACTTCTGGGGGCCTGGAGATGCTTCGGAAAGAGTCCTGGACTATGTCCAGTCACACACAGGGGCATGGGGGGGAGGGGAGGTCCTATCATAATGGACCCTCTTGGAGGGTCATGCCTGGCCCAGAAACATTCCAAATAGATATTTCATTTTATGTTTCCAACATGTCTTATTATCGAGTATATACAATCACACAAAGAAATTGGTCAATGCAATTAACTATCTCTCCTTTACTGAGCACCTTCCAACATTTTATGTGCACTTTTTAGTTGAATATTCACAAAACCCTGAAAGGTAAGGATTCTATCCCCATATTACAGACAGACGCACATACTCATAGAGGTTTCATAGCTTTCCAAACATCATTCAGCTGACAAATGGTGGGGCAAGGATTTGAACCCAGGTCAGTCCAGCTCCAAATTCCCTGTTGTTTTCTTCTGCTCATCACACTGCTCGCTGCTTCCCAGATGAAAGGGGTAGGCTTATTTTCTCATTTCTATAGCTTTCAAGTGTGACAAGCAATATTATGATTCATTTACTTTTTTTTTGAGACAGGGTGTCCCTCTGTTGTCCAGGTTGGAGTGCAGTGGCACGATCATAGTTCCCTGCAGCCTCAAACTCCTGGGCTCCCACCTCCGTCTCCCGGTAGCTGGAACTACAGGTGCATGCCACCACACATGGCTAATTATTTTATTTGTAGCAATTGGGGATGGGGGTCTCGATTTGTTGCCCAGGCTGGCCTCAAACTCCTGGCCTCAAGTAATCCTCCCACTTCAGCCTCCCAAAGTGCTGGGATTACAGGCATGAGCCACCACACACAGCTAATTTTTTTTAATTAGTATTTTATAGAGACAAGGTCTTGCTTTTTTGCCCAGGCTTATCTCAAACTCCTGGCCTCAAGCAATCCTCCCACCTCAGCCTCCCAAAGCTCTGGGATCATTTAAATTTTTTCAGTGTTTAAAATTTATCCCTCCACACCCAAGAAAAGCACAGAAGAACAATTTGTCCTGCATTCCTTGGAATGATAACATCACCTTCCTGAGCATGAACTCTACAGGAGTTTTCTCTGTGATGAAAGTACAGTATGTGAAAACGGCCCCATGTCTCCAGTACATTATAATTGTTACAGTGAGCAGTTCCAGGAGTTCATGGACAGATTTGCAAGTGAGAAAATTCCAGGGTGGGCACAGTGGCTCATACCTGTAATCCCAGCACTTTGGGGGCTGAGGTGGGAGGACTGCTTGAACCCAGGAGTTCAAGACCAGCCTGGGCAACATAGCGAGACTGCATCACACAAAAAAAGAAAAAAGAAAAGAAAAAATTAACTGGGCATGGTGGTACACACCTGTAGTCCCAGCTATTTAGGAGGCTGAGGTGGGAGGACCACCTGAGTCCAGGAGGTTGAGGCTGAGATGAGCCGTGATTGTGCCACCGCACTCCAGTCTGGGTGACAGAGTGAGACCATGACTCAAAAAAAAAGTTCCGGTTGGCCTCCCAGTTAATTTAATCAGTGTTTTCCTTAGTCGTTTTAGGTTGCTAGGATGAGATTCAAATGAGATGCTGTGACAGTGACCAGTTTTCCCTGCCTCTTTCTCCCGGTGGCCTCTTTTATAGCTAGACTTTCTGTCTGTGACCATCAACAAGCTCCTCTTCCCAACACAGGAACTAAAACCCCAAAGAGCAGCCAAACCCTCCCCGCCTGGCTTAGCTTGGTCAGCTCTGGTTGCCATTTTGTTTGAGGAAGCAGGGAAAGAAGTCTATTTAGAAGGCGGCTGTTTGTTTTCATCTATGGAAAGCACTGCAAGAAGGAACAGAGGAGTTCGCTGTCATTCTTTTGTGAGATTTCCATTGAGAAAGCCCCTGGCACTGAGTTCTGCTAACCAGACTCCAGCTAATCAGCATTCCCGCCCGTCTGGAGTGAACTGTTGACAGATGCTTAGAGAAAGATTTTGAAGCATTCTAACAGTTCGCTCACCTGCCTTCCTTGCTAATTATCTACCCCCAACCCACTCTCCACCTCAAGGTCACTCGCTACTGCGGCTAAATGGATCTTTCTAGAACATGCATCTGAGCAAGTTTCATCCTAGTTTCAATTATTCCCCTCCAAGGTTTTTTTTACAACCCTACCTCTGCTGACTTTTCCAGTCTTGACCTGACTTGTCTTCCTGCTGTGGAGAACTAAGTTGGGCCATGGCCCTTCCCTGATCAATCCCTGTCCCAAGTCCACCACGTCCCATTGCATGCAAAACGAAACCCCAGGTCCTCACACTGACCAGGAAGGTCCTTTGCAATCAGCCCCTTGCTGTTAGTCTAATCTCATTCCTAACCACACCTGCACCCCCACTTATAGCCATCTGGCCTTTGCAATTACTGTTCTCTCCACGTGAAGCATTCTTCCCCTGGATATAACTGGGCACATTCCCTCAGTCCCTTCAGGTTACAGGCCAAATGTCAGAGAGGCCATCTTTTTGAAAATAACAACTCTTGACACTCTTATCCTTCTACCTTGTTTTGGTGTTTTTTCTCCTGCATGAAAATGCAGTCTCCACGAGGGCAGTGCCCCCTGAGTGGAGACCTCTGCCTGCCTCACAGTGGGTGCATACCCAGCATTTTTTGGATTAATGACTCTCCTCCTGTGCCCCAATGCTACACACTTTAGTCAGTCAACAGGATTTATAATCCCCAGTCATGTTAGACGATTTCACAACTTTGGATTTTAAAAAATGCCTTCATTTGTTGGTTTTTTGAGTCAGGGTCTCACTCTGTACCCAGGCTGGAGTGCAGTGGCATGATCATGTCCCACTGCAGCCTTGACCTCCTGGGATCAGGTGGTCCTTCTGCCTCAGCCTCCCCAATAGCTGGGACTACAGGTGCTTGCCACCATGTCTAGATAAGTTGTTTCTTTTTTTTTTTTTGTAGAGGCAAGGTCTTGCTATGTTGCCCAGGCTGGCCTCAAAGTCCTGGACTCAAGAAATCCTTTTGCCTTGGCCTCCCAAAGTGCTGGGATTATAGGCATGAGTCACCACACCTGGCCTAAAAGATGCTTTTCTAAAATTGAGGAATAACTTAAAGTACATAGATATTCACTGTACTGCTTGATAACTATTATATATATGCTATATGGACACCTGATTTTCAACAGAAGCTCTGAGACTTTTGCAACTGAAGTAAGGAAGGGGTCATCTTTTCCATAATTGTTGCTGGGTCAGTGGGATAGCCATATGGGAAAAAATAAACCTGATCTCTGCCTCCCACCATAATAATCAAGTCATGATAGATCATACAGTGAAATGTGAACACAAAAACAATTAAGTACTGTATGTAGGAAAAAGAAAAAGAAGAAAATGTCTCCATGACCTTGGGGTGAGCAAATATTTCTTTCTTTCTTTTTTTTTTTAAGTTGAGGGTCTCGCTCTGTTGCCTAGGCTGGAGTGCAGTGGCATAATCATGCCTCACTGTAGCCTCTACATCCTGGGCTCAGGCAATCCTTCCATCTCAGCCTCCCAAGCAGCTGGAACTACAGGTGTACACCACCACACCTGGCTAATTTTTTTATTTCTTTTTTTGGAGATGTGAGGTCTCGCTATGTTGCTCAGGCTGGTGTTGAACTCCTGGGCTTAAGCCATCTCCTGCATCAGCCTCCCAAAGTGCTGGGATTACAAGTGTGAACCACCATGCCCAGTTGATTTCTTAAAACATAAAAAACATTAACTTTGAAAAGAATGATGGTTTTAATGAAAATTTTTAAAATGGCAAAAGCGAGCATATAATTAAAATAGTGGAAAAGGCAAGTCATTGGCTGGAAAAGATACTTATATCCAATAAAGGTCTTGTATCCAGACTGTAAATCAATAAGAAATAGACAAAATGGGCCAAAGAATTGAATTGGCACCTTACACAAAACAATATTAAAATGGCCAATAAGTATGTGATAAGGCACTTAGCACCATTTGTCACTACAGGAAAGTAAATTAAAATCACAGTGAGGTATCACAATGAGATATTTCTGTACTTGTAAATTGCTAACATGTGAAATTGGCAATACCAAATGTGGACTAAGATGTGGAACCACTGGAACTTTCTTTTGTTACTGGTGGGAGTGAAAATTGGAGTGGACATTTTGGAAAAATGTTGTCAGTACCTGCTAAACCTGAAAATATACATGAGGGGGAAGCTAAAAAAACCCAGAATTTATTTATAAAATAACTGTGTGTTTATTCTTACATGTTTAACCTTCAGTCACCTCCAAAGTACTCTCTGTTTGATACCCTACACCTATCGAGACACTTTTTTCACTTCTCAAATCAGTTTTTAACTTGTCTGTTTTGATGCCTTTTAGTGCTTCTGCCATTTTCTGTTTCACATCTTCCACATCAGCAAAACATTTCCCTTTGAGGATTTGTTTCATCTGGGAAAACAAAAAAATGTCGCTTGGGGTGAGATCAGGTGAATAGCGAGATGGTGGGACACAGGGGTTATGCCATGTTTGGTCAAAAACGACTGAACACTCAGTGTGGTGTGGACAGGTGTATTCATAAATCACCCACAATGAAATGGCCAAATGTGTTGAAAGAATCTTAAAAAAAAAATTCACTGAAGTGGGCGCAACCTCTCACAACAATGCTAGCTGATTAGCTGGTGCAGTGATGCTGATGGGTTCCTAGGATACTCTCACCTAGTGGCAGAAGCCTGTACTACAAGGGGTTCACCCTCCAATTCTGGTTGGGTTTTTTTTTTGGTTCCCCCTCATAATAATTCTAAATGGTCCTTACGTTGCAGTCATTTTAACTGAACCAAGGCAAGAACTGATATTCATTTTTTTGTTAGTTTAATGACAATATAGTTACATGCTGAGAACCCTTTTGCTTTGGGACAGAGACTATTGTATCCCAGTGCCCATTCTTTCCACTTCCTTTTAGTGCAGAGTTTGTTCCCAGTGACTGTGTTCCTATAGCCAAATAAGATTTGTCAGAGCACATGGCCAACCTGCTGGAGGCCACATTTTCCAGCCTCTTTTTCAACTGTATCTGGCTCTGTGATTATGTTCATTCCAATGGGATTTGCTAGCCATTTCCTTATCCCCATCCCTTGGGCTGACATGCTGACGTGGTTTTGGTGGTGAACCAGCTTTGACAACGTGGAAAAACACCCTGGGATCCTAGGGGAGATGGCCGAGCAGCAAGATGGAAGCAGCCTGGGTCTCTGGATGACCTAGTGGAGCAAAGCTGTCTATTCATGCTAGAAGGTTTTGACAGAGAAATAAACTACTATCATTTGAGGTCTGACAGTTAGGGTCATAAACCATCCTAGAAAAAATACTACCTACCTCATTGCAGAATATCACTATGGTCTCCTTCGAAGTATTTTCCCTTGGGAAGCTATGTACTGATGCCAATGCCTAGTCCATCTGTCGAGGCAAGTTTGGAATTCTTTTTCTGGAATGGCCATCAGAGCTGTCTTTGTTATTTGTTGAGGTCTGACAATTAAGTTCATGAACTTGCCACCATGCACTTACATTGGCAGCACTATACAAATAACTGTGTTGGAACACCCTCCCTGCTCACCTGATCTGGCTCCCAATGACTTTTGCTTTACCCAAAGATGAAGGAAATATTGAAAGAAAGAAATTTGATGAGATTCAGGACATCAAGGGTAATATGACAACAGTTCTGATGACCGTTCCAGAAAAAGAGTTCTAAAATTGCTTTGGTGGGTGGGCTAGGTGCTGGCATCGGTGCATAGCTTCCCAAGGGGAGTACTTCAAAGGTGACCGTAGTGATATTCAGCAATGAGGTAGGTTGCACTTTTTCTAGAATGGTTCATGAACTTAATTGTCATATCTTGTATTTTGAGGGTCCTTTGTTATAGGAACTTAACATCAAACTTAACTACACTGAGCATCATATAGCTTCTTGGCCATTGTGCTGCTCTTCTCCACCCCTTTCAGAACATTCTACCTCTACCTTTTTTTCCAATTAGCTCTTCCTCTTCCTTCAAGTCTCAGCTTGATGTCTCTTCCTCAGAGACGCCCACCCTGACCTCCCATCATGAGTTTAATTCTCTTACTGTTTGCTTTCCTCGCACCCTTTTCCTCTTTCAAAGGAGAGGACTCATTGCAGTTGGAACTTTACGTGTCATTGTGTGTTCCTTTCATTAACGCTTGTCTCCCTCACTGTGTCATAAGCCCTATGGAGCGGGAACTATGTCTTCATTTATTTACCAGAGTATCCAGAAGAGCTAGCTCAGTAGACAGTATACCTTAGGCATTGAATAAATACCATCGTTTTTATAAAAGCATCAATAGACCCCCCCCAGTAATAAGCAATGCATCTTGTCACTGTTCTTCATTACTTTCTAGAACACGGAATGGGCTAAGTAAATCAAGAACTGAAGGCAAGGATGGGCATGGTGGCTCACACCTGTCATCTCAGCACTTTGGGAGGTTGAGGTGGGAGGATTGCTTGAGCCCAGAAGTTTGAGACGAGCCTGGGCAACATAGCAAGACCTTGTCTCTACAAAAAAGCCAAAATTTAGCTGGGCATAATGGTACGTGATTGTAATCCTAGCTACTCAGGAGGCTAAGGCAGGAGGATCACCTGAGCCCAGGAGGTTGAGGCTGCAGTGAGTCATGATGGTGCCACTGCACTCTAGCCTGGGCTACAGAATGAGACCTCAACTAAAACAAGAAACAAAGGTCAAGCAAGGCCATGGACTTATCGTGCTTTGGGAGAGCATTCTCTTCTTTCCCCTGACTAATTCTTAAATTTAAATGCCAGCACATCAGTGTGAAGCCAAGACTGGGCTGCCAATTATATCCTTTAGGATGTGGGAGGGCTCATTCCAGCCAGAGGACAAAACCGATATTCCCTCTAGCCAACCGCAGGAGCTTGGAGTTGCTGGGTGGAGTTTGGCAATTTATCCCCGTGGTGTAATTCCACATCTCAGTTGACCAGTTGCTAAATATCTGGCCACTGCAGCCTTTAATCATCTTTATTTCCTGGGTTTAACGACACCAGAACAAACCTCTGTAGGTTTTAACTAAATTATATGGCTGCCACTCTCTAAATAGAAAATATTTTCCTGGAGATAAAATGTTGGCAGTTGTTTCTGCTGGATCGGATGGTGTTTTATCCCAAAAGAAAATTGTTTCTTTTCAAGTCTAGGCCAAGCAGGCAGTGACAGCAGCTGCTGGGGAAGGCCTCATCTTCTTCCTGGGGCGTCCTGGAAGGGTCTGCAAATGTGGGGAGTTGTGGCATAATTTCGCTCAGCGCTTGCCCACACATATCATTTTTAGAAGCATGGGGTTTCTGTCTCCCCTGTCATCATCCTGAATCCCCTCACCACATCTCTGAAGAGCATGGATAAGCCAATTATCTTCCAAGTGCCCTGCCTCTGCTGAGATGCATTCTATTTATGAAAACAGCATTCATAGACTAAAAGGCTTATCTCTGTGATGTGCCAGAAAATAAGGCCACACTGTTACCAGGAGAGGCTTCTAGAAACCAACAACACCTGAGTCACATTGAAAACCTTGGAGCCAGCTGGCCGCCGGCTCCATTTGCAAACACAAGTTCACACCTGTAATCCTAGCACTTTGGGAAGCGGAGACAAGAGGATCGCCTGAGCCTAGTGGTTCGAGACCAGCCTGGGTAACTTGGCGAGACCCTGTCTCCACAATAAATACAAAAATTAGCTGGGTGTGGTGGCATGCACCTATAGTTTTAGGTACTTAGGAGACTGAGGTGGAAGGACTGCCTGACCCTAGCAGTTTGTGATTGTGATTGTGCTATGGCATGCCAGCCTGGGCGACAGAGTGAGACTCTGACTCAACAACAAACAAACCCTGGAGCCCAGGAATCAGGCTGGTGCTTGGAACCTGGCTCCTGTTTAAAGCCCATTTCTTGTATTATTGGTCAAGGGGAATCCTTTGATAATTAGAAACTCTTCAAAGCTGCCTGCTCCATCGTGATCCTCAAATTGCTTTGGAAGTATGTGAAAATCCAAATTTCATTTGCATTTATTTTATTTTGTCTGTGACTTTTTTTTTTTTTTTTTTAGTTAGGGTCTCACTCTGTCCCCAGGCACAAACATGGCTCACTGCACCCTCAGTTTCTTAGGCTCAGGTGATCTTCCTGCTTCAGCCTCCTGAGTAGCTGGGACAGATGCACACCACAATGTCCGGCTTATTTTAAAATTTTTCTCACTATGTTGCCCAGGCTGGTCTTGAACTCCTGGGCTCAAGCAGTCCTCCCACTTTGGCCTCCCAAAGTGCCAGGATTAGGCATGAGCCACTGCACTTGGCCTCATTTGCATTTAGACCTTTGTATCAAGACCTTTCCCACTGAAATTCTATAATTCCACGATAACTTCCATGAGAATTACAGTCTGTGTGTGAACCAGGGTCTAGAATTACTTCCAGGCTTTTTGTAGAATCAACACTTCAGAGAAGAACTTTGTCAGAGTGATGAGTCAATGGTGACAGACATGGTTGGCTGTTTCCTTTAGTTATTAATCTGTGGGTTATCTCACTATCCTCCTTTTGTTCCTCCAGTCTTCCATTACATTTGTAAACAATTCCTTGTATTGCTGGGCACAATGACTCACACCTGTAATCCCAGGACTTTGAGAGGGTGAGGCAGGAGGATTGCTTGAGGCCAGGAGTTCAAGACCAGCCTGAGCAACATAGCAAGACTTGATCTCTATTTAAAAAAATATATATATGTATATATATTATATATATATAAAAGAAAAACCAGTTCCCTGTATTAAATCCCCTTTGTTTAAAATACCTGATACATTTCTGACTCACTGTATTTTATATTTGCCTGTGAAGTCATCTAAAATCCATTTGCAAACACAAGGCAGGTTACAACTAAATGAACAAGTAAATAAAAACAAATGATGGGCAGACAGCTCCCTTTTTACCATCCTGCCCACTGCTCCCTCGCAACATACTCAATAAACTTGGTTTCCTATTCTAAAAACAAAAGTGAATCTTTGGGGGGGGCTTAAATCTCCCTTCACGCTGTACAGAACCAGAAAGAACTAAAACCATGGTGGCTGTATTCTCTAACCAAACAAACTGGCCTGTGGGGTCTGACAATCTGGTCATGGAGGCAATATCTGAAATCAGGATTATTCTTGGAAATCCAGGACATACATGGCTGTTGCCACTAGACCAGGCCCTAGAAAATGTAGCATCCTAACAAAGCACAGTGAAAACGAGAGTGCATAGGCTAAGCACTCAGGATGGCCAAGGTCAAGAAGCCTCCAAGACCATGAGACTGTGCAGGGCAGGTGATGATAGTGCTGAGAATATGCCAGAGGCTGAGAGTGAATAGTCAAGGGCCGCCCGATCCCAGCATGAAAGCAGCTATGAGGGAACGAAGGCAGCCATGGACATTTGTAGCACAACTCTGATGATAATAATAATATTGAGTACTTTTTTTTGAGTCAGGGACTCACTCTGTCGTCCAGGCTGGAGTGCAGTAGTGCAATCATGGCTAACTACAGCCTTTATCTCTTGGGCTCAGGCGATCCTCTCACTTCAACCTCCCGAGTAGCTAGTACTACAGGTATGCGCCACCACACCCAGCTAACTTTTTTTTGTAGATATAAAATCTCGCTATGTTGCCCAGGCTGGTCCCAAAATCCTGGGTTCAAACAACCCTCTCACCTTGGTCTCCTAAGTACTAGGATTATAGGTATGAGCCACCGCACCCAGACTAATATTGAGAACTTTCAGTAAGAAAAGTTGTGACTGTCAACTCATAAAACATGCCTGAAATCTATGATACCTTTCTAAACAATGACTCTCCCAGTATGCAGGCTCCAAGAAGACAAAACAAGACTTAAGAGATGATATGGTTATCACAAAGAAGAAAGACAACTCAGATCAGTGCCCCTGAACTGTGAAATCATCTAAAATCCCTTTGCAAACACAAGGCAGGTTACAACTAAATGAACAAGTTAATAAAAACAAGTGATGGGCAGACAGCTCCCTTTTTACCGTCCTGCCCACTGCTCCCTTGCAACATACTCAATAAACTTGTTTTTCTACTCTAAAAACAAAAGTGAGTCTTTGAGGGGAGGGCTTAAATCTCCCTTCACACTGTACAGAACCAGAAAGAATTTCAAATCTCAACAGACTTTGTAGAGTTAACCTAGACCTCATGACTCACATACCTATCTCTCTATTCTGTGAGTCTCTTAGCTTGAGGGCTGGAAATACACTTTTCTCAAACTATAAAAGTCCTAGAAGAAAACCTAGGAAACCTCTTCTAGGCATCAGCCCAGAAGACAAATGACTGGATTCTCAAAAGCAAATGTAACAAAAGCAAAGATGGACAAGTGGGATCTCATTAAACTAAAGAGCCTGCAGTGACTGTTTAATTGCTGGTGTCTGGGTCTCCTCACAGTCCTAAGGAATCTGAGTGAGTTCAGGACACACATCTCAAACCATCTCCCCAGGGCACTATCAGGAGGTCCAGAGACCATTGCTTCGAGAGTTACGGCCCAAATCAACCAACAAAGATGGAGTGTGACCAATAGCATCAGATCAACCAGGCTCATCCCAGGAGTCCAGGACCACTGCCCAGGGCACCATCAGAGCCTTGGGATTCTCAAAGCAGGACTTCCAACTGGGATTGTACATCTTAGGGGCCACCTTCTTTGCCTGTATGGCCTTCAGTTTGGCCAACTTGGACTTGACTGTCTTGGGCCGAGGGACTTTGACCTTGACTGGACTCTCAGCAGCTCTCTTTAGCCTGGCTGCCGTCACCTTCTTTGGTCTCTTGGCCATTTATTTTTTAATCCCAGCAACCACTGTCTTTCCAAGGTCTTCTTGGCCCTCTTTTTTGGGGTGGCATGCCTGTCACCTTCTTGGACTTCCTGGACTTGGCTATGCCTGCTGTCTTGGCCATGGGCTTAGATTCCCTGGAGGCCATCTTATTGTCAAGTCTGGAAGAGCCAGAGGTGCCGGCGCCCTTGGTCTACACAGCGTGCCCTTGTCTGCTGGGCTCTTGAGACCCAGCTCAACACAGCTGTTGTTTCTCTCTCCCTCACAGCATGTGGACACTGGCGCCTTGGTGAGCATAGCCAGGGAAACACCAGTGTGACCTTGGGAGTGACCATGGACTTACAATGAGCGGGAGCGGGGAGTGGGGGCCTAGGGGATGGGAAGGATCATGCTGAATGCTGCATTTTCCAACAACTGCCTGTGTACCTTCTCCTCCACAGGAGTTTACTCTGCAGGTGTGGAGACGGTCTGGGTCACTGGGTCATCAACAACACGTTTTTGTCTTTCTGGGAAAGCCAAAAGGCAAACTCAAACTATCGAAATGGTGTGTCCCTGTAGGTTTATTTTATTTATTTTATTTTTTTGAGCTGGCGTTTCACTCTGTCACCCAGGCTAGAGTACCGTGGCATGATCACCGCAGCCTTGACCTCCTGGGCCTAGGTGATCCTCCTGCCTCAGCCTCCCAAATAGGTGGTACTGCAGGCATGCACCACCACACTTGGCTTATTTATAAAATTTTTGTGTAGAAATAAAATCTCCCTATGTTGCCCAGGCTGGTCTTGAACTCCTGGACTCAAGCAGTCCTCCTGCCTTGGCCTCCCAAAATGCTGGGATTACAGGCATGAGCCCCCACACCTGGCCCCCTGTCAGCTTTTCATCATCTCACTGAATGCTTACCACAGTCCTGTGGGAGTGCAGTTGTTATTCCTATCTTTTTCATTTTTTGTTTTATTTTAGAGTTGTGGGGTACAAGTGAGGGTTTACCACATAAATAAGTTGCTTGTAGGTGAAGTTTGGGCTTCTGATTGGGCCCTCTCTTCCCTGAAAGTGGACCTGGTATCCAGTGTGTTGCCACATGCCTCGCCTTCCTCCTCCCATCATCCCTCCCACAGCAGTGCCCAATGTCTGCCAATTCCACCGTCTGCTCACGTGGCCTGTGATCAGGGCCCACGTATGAGTGAGAACATGTAGTATTTAGTTCCTGTGACAGTTCACTTGATATGATGGTCTCAGCTGCATTCATACTTTTGTAAAAGCCATCATTTTGTTCTTCTTTCTGGCTGCATGGTAGACCATTGTGTATATGTACCACATGCCCTTGATCCAGGCCACTTTCAAAGGGCAGCAGGGTTGGTTCCATGTTTTTGCTATTGTGAATAGTGCTACAACAAAATGCGTGTGCAGATATCTTTTTGGTAGCGTGATTTATGTTCCTCTGTGTATATTCCCAGAAGTAGGATTGCTGGATCATATGGAAGCTCAATCTTTAGTTCTTTGAGAAATTTTCATACTGTTTTCTACAAAATCTGAACTAGCTTACACTCCCACCAACAGTGCAGAAGTGTCCCTTTTTCTCCACAACCATGTCAGCACCTGTTGTTTTTTGACTTTTTAATGACAGCAATCCTGACGGATGTTGGGTGGTATCTCATTGTAGCTTTGATTTGTATTTCTCTGATGATTAATGAGGCTGAGCATTTTTTCATGTGTTGGCCACTTGTATGTCATACTTTGAGAAGTGACTGTTCATGTCCTTTGCCCACTTTTAAATGGGGTTGTCTGTTTGTTTGTTTTTCCCTGTTAATTTTTTTAGTTCCTTGTAGATCCTGGATGTTAGGGCTTTATCAGATGTATAACTTGCAAATATTTTTTTCCCCGTGCCATGAGTTGTATCTTTACTCTTTTCTTTTTTTTTTTTTTTGAGTTGGATTCTCATTCTGTTGCCCAGGCTGGAGTGCAGTGGCATGCTCATGGCCACCACAGCCTCAACCTGCTACACTCAGGTAATCCTTCTGCCTCAGCCTTCCAAGTAGCTGGAACCACAGGTGTGCGCCACCACACTTGGTTAATTTTGTAATTTATTGTAGAGACCAGTTTAGCTCTCTTGACTTGAAGTCTTGTCAAGTTGCCTAGGCTGGTCTCAAATCCCTGGGCTCAGGCCATCCTCTTGCCTCAGCCTCCCAGAGTGCTGGGATTACAGGCACGAGCCACCATGCCCTGCTTCTTCACACTCTTGATCTAGGAAGTCTAAGGATGAGCAACTTGCTCAAGGCCCTGCAACTTGGAGGGAGAAAGCCAGGACCGAGCCTGGGCCTGTGGGATCCGGACCGCAGGTGGTAAAAGGAAAACACTATGTGCAGTTTGCCGACTTGTGTGACCCTAGTGATATGCACAAGACAAGTTGGCAGGCTCCGGGGAGATCGCCTTAACAAGCGAGAGAGACTGCGTCCCCCAGCTAGACATAGCACCCTGCCACGACTGTCTCCTTGGGGAGTTGAAAGTCTCCAAGATGGTCTATCCTCGATCCACATTCAGGACCAGGCTTTTGACTCCATCACAGGAAAGAATTCAAGGATGAGTCACAGAAAGTAAAGAAAAGAGCTTTAATTTAAACCGAAAGCATGCACTTAAGGCAGAAAGTGGTGACTCGTGCCTCTAATCCCAGCATATTAAGAGGTCGAGGCAGGAGGATCACTTGAGCCTGGGAGTTTGAGACCAGTTGGGGCAACATAGCAAGACTTCATCTCTACAAAAATTTTTTTTAATTAGCCAGACATGGTGGTGTGTGCCTATAGTTCCAGCTACTTGGAAGGCTGAGGTGGGAGGATCACCTGAGCCTAGGAGGCCATGGCTGTGGTGAGCTGTGATGGTGCCACTGCAATCCAGCCCGGGTGGCAGAGTGAAACTCTGAATATGTATGTTTGTGTGTCTGTGTACATGTATGGATATGAAAAGCAGGAAAAAGGAAATAAAAATCACTCATATTCCCACCAATACATTTAAAAAGTGTTGATTTTGACACATCTAGTTCTTATTTTACATGAATGGGATTGCACTGTGTATATTTTTAATCTGATTTTTTTTCATTTAACAATGTATTGTGAAAGTTGCTTCATGTCAAAATGTATTTTTCCACCATGTCCTTTTGAATGGCTGAGGAACATTCGTTTTTATGAATATGCAATAGTTTCTCTCTCTTCTCCAATGCCTCTGTGGCTGCTTCATTAACAGAAGACGCTGAAAAGATCGTGGAGTCCTGGAATATTTTACACACATATCTTATACATCTTACTTCAAAGGAAAACATAGAAATGTTTATTAATTTGCCAATCTTTTGCATAGAGCACAGGACTTTTAAATTTTTATTTATTTTTCTCTTGTATTTTAGTGTTGCATGGTACCATGTGAGGGGTTGCTGCATAAGTAAATTTCACGCAGGTAGGGCTGGGTTTCTAGTGAGCCCTCTCTCCCACTGGTGGTGGTGGTGCTGGGTATGTGCAGTGTAGTTGCTCTGTGGGTTCTTGACTTCGTCGTGGAAAAAAATTTCAGAGTGTGTCACAGAGAGAATTTTAAAGTATAGTTTATTAAAGAGGAAAAAGAAAGACATGTTAAAGAGAGAATGTGGGTGGCCTTAAGGGAAAGGGCACAGGCTTGCTGCTAGCAGAAAGCTTTATAGTGACCAAAATGATGAGTAAGCAAACTATTTTGAGTCAGGTTCTCAATCCGCTGCCCAAGATGGAATGCAGTGGCATGATCATGGCTCACTGCAGCCTTCAACTCTTGAGTTCAACTCATTCTCCTATCTCAACCTCATGAGTAGTTGGGACTACAGCATGCACTACCATGCCCAGTTAATTTTTTGATTTTTTTGTAGCAGTAAAGTTTCATTATGTTGCCCAGACTGCCCTTGAACTCCTGGGCTCAAGCTATCCTACCTCCTCAGCTTCCCAAAGAACTGGGATTACAGACATGAGCCACTGCACCCTGCCAAACACCCTATTTTTTAAGTTAAGATTTGTGAGCTACGTGAGTTACAACAAACGGTCAATCACAAGTTTCAATTTTTATCGCTTCACTCCCAAACTGACTTATGTCACAAGGAACTTTTGACATAATAGGAAAAGTTACTGCTTAATTAAATTTTCTTTTAGGGTGCCTTGCCTTACTGTCCCTGGTCACTCCCTTTTGCCTTTGCTTATGGTCTTGGTGATTGACTGTGCCAGCTGCCCTGTTTTCCAAGGTCAGGTATGGTGTGCCTGGTCAGCAGGATGATTGCTCTGGGAGTTGTGTTCTGATCAGAAGGTGTCTGTGTGCTGATCATCCTGTTCCTCATTTACCTCACTTGCTCCTGTCTACTGAAGCTTACCAGTCTATTCCTAAATGATATCAGCTGTGCCTACCTCAGTAGTAGATGCGGCATCCAGGGGGCAGCTGTGTGCCCTTCCTTTCCTCAGCAGCAGAGCCTAGTGTCAGTTGTTCCCTACTTAGGGCCACAGGGCTTTTGCTAGCTGGAATTCCAGACCTTTGTCCCACCTAAGCCACACCCATGATGGCCTCTGTGCCCTGGTTTCTGTGTCTTTAATGTGGAGTGAGAACTCACAGATACAGCCAAGCAACCCTAGTGCAAAGCCCACCTAATTTTGCCCGCTCTTTTTTTTTTTTTTTTTGTAGCTATCTCACCCACATCTCATTCCACGGCAATTCTTGGGCAACCTTCCATGTATGAAATCTTTCTGAGGCATTTAACACAGTTTTCACAGAAACACTCTTTCTCTCTGCGTCAGTTTGCATAATATTTAGTTATATTATGAGATCAAATTAATGCATACAGCTGCCATAAATGACTTTGGGGACAACCCCAACAGACTCTCAGTAGACGTACACTTCAGCTGGCAGGAGTTGGAATACTGAGTGTGCAAATTTGCAGAGCACACAGGCCCACTGGCCAGGTTGTAGCCACCTGGCCACTCCACTGGACTGTGTGGAGGAAGGGGCATTCAAATCACAGGTCGATTAAGAGAGTCTTTATCAGCCCATGACTGATTCAGCCTGTGATCTGAGAGTTTGATAATTTCCCATGATATTTTTCTGTTGTAAACAATGCTCCCCTGAACCTTCTTATCACTAAATCTATGATTCAATATTTAATAAGAAAGTGATTATTTCTTAGAATAAGTATGTAGCAATAGAGGTTCAGAGTCTAATGGTCTATGTACTTTTTAAAAAAAGTACACATGCATGTTTGTTGCACGGACATACATATGCAGCAGTGAGGATTTTGTGTCTCAGGTGGCCCATTCCCTCAATAGTGAACCTTGTGCCCCATAGGTAATTTCTGAACCCTAACTCCTCTCCCCCCTTATTGGTGCCTCCAGTGTCTATTATTTCCATCTTTGTGACCATTTAGCTTCCACATGAGTGAGAACATGCAGTGTTTGGTTTTCTGTTTCTGAGTCAGTTCACTTAGGATGATGATCCCCAGCTCCATCCATGTTGCTGTAAAGGATATGATTTCATTTTTTGTTTATGGCTGTCTAGTATTCCATGGTGTGTGTGTGTGTGTGTGTGTGTGTGTGTGTGTGTGTGTGTGTGTATAAATATAAATATATAAACATATATATCACATTTTCTTTATCCAGTCAATAGTTCATGGGCACGTTGGTTGGTTCTAAGATTTTGCTATTGTGAATAGTGCTGCAATGAACTATGAGCACAGGTGTCTTTTTTATATATTCATTTCCTTCTCTTTGGGTAGATCCCTAGTAGTGGAATTGCCAGGTCAAATGGTAATCCAATTTTTAGTTCTTTGATCTCCATACTGTGCATTGATAAAGCTTGTGATAGGCCAGACTTGGTGGCTCAGTCTGTAATTCCAGCACTTTGGAAGGCCAAGGCAAGTGGATTGCCTGAGTTCATGGGTTTGAGACCAGTTCGACCAACTTGGCAAGACCTCGTCTCTACACTACAATAAATAAAAAATTAGCTGGGTGCGGTAGCGTGCTCCTATAGTTCTGGCTTCTTGGAAGACTGTGGCGGAAGGATAGGCAGAGCCGAGCAGGTCGACGCTGGGGTGACCGTGAGCATGCCTCTGTACTCCAGCCTGGGTGACAGAGCAAGACTCCGACTCAAAAACATAATAATATTGGGATAATATTTGCTAAACTCTCCCCTGTGTAGTGCCACTCAGCGCTAAGCGTGTATCCCCACCCTCTTCTCAGCTCTGGGTAGCATGGAAGAGTTGCATCACATTTAACTTGAGCACTATGTATTCAGCAAACCCTACACACACATTTCTAGCACAAGCCAATGCTTCAACTGCTGCTTCAACTTTGTTGGAAAGACAGTCTGCAGAGACACTCAGAGATGCGACAGTGTGTATCCATGCAGCTTGACACCAGGGTGTCCCTGTCCTATCCATAGAGATCCCTTGGGGTCTGGGTGTTCTTCCTGCTGCTCTGAGGTCACAGCAAGGTGTATGCGAAGTCCCACAAGTCAGTCCTCTCCTCTCTGAGGTCTTGCTGGATCTACCAGGAAGCAGACCAGGGGGCACCCTGTGTAAGAACGTCCCAGTGCTTGTAACCTCCTCATTTCTCTTCCCACAGTCTAGGGGATGCTTCCTTCATCTTTAGGGAAAGGTTCCCTTCTTCCAGAATTTGGCCACGTCTTATTCACCAACCCCTTGCTAGGGCTTCAGGCGTTTAGGAACCGAAACCAGAAAAAGTCTTGTGGGATGTCGTCACAGACTTCCTGGGATAGTCTGGCTGCCTGAATAAGGAGAAAGGCAATAAAAGAAAACATCAGGAGAAAGAAAGTTACTGTTAAAATAAAATTATCCTGGCTCTTATCTCTTTGCACACAGGAAGCTGCAAATGTGGTCCACTCCTTGAAGACATTTAGCCTTTCCATGAAAGGTCATAGTGCCACTGTATTATCACCTGGAACCTATTATTTTGAATGGCCTAAAATAAATTTAGAATAATATGTAAAACAATCTTCCATTCAGATAGTAGTTACCTACCTAACTATAGCAACTATAGGCCTGGCTGCTTTGAAGTTACAAGATGAACATAACTTGAACTCTCACTGGTTTTCAGCATCACAAGAGGATACTCATAACAACTCCACTGGTGTCAATACAATTATGTTGCTACCTGCCCAGGCAGGAGTCTAGGCTGCACCTGGTGGGAGCTGCAGAGATGAAGAGGACCCTGCCTTTAGCCTAAAGGGGATGCGGATTTATCTCACCAGTTAGGTTAATTAAGAGAAGTCAGTTGAAATGATTACATGTTAAAAGATTATGTTTTTGGAAAAAAAATCTGCAATTACAATATCGTTTCCAAAAATAAATAAATAAATAAACAGTGTGACCATCTGGTTGTCTGCTTCCCCCAGTCAGGGAGTCAGCAATCCAACAGTCTAGGGCATCTTTTGAAAGAGAAATCTTGACTGTTTTGCTATTCTGTCTTCTGTCTCCAGCAGGCAGACAAGACAGGTGATATTTCAGCAAGGGACAGTCAGACAAATGTACCATCCACCCCCTCAAAGCATTCCAAGTTCTAATTTGGGCCAGGTCAGACCATCTGGGCTGCATATTTCTACGTCATTAATTGTGTCCTTGCACGAATATCTTCACAGAGCAGAAAGAACATCTTGGAGTCAGGCATCCTTTCCAACTGCCCTGATGACTGGCTGTATAATCTCGAGTAAAGAATCCAGTCCCTCCTTGTGACAACGTCCCTGGGTTCTGCCTCTGCTGGAATGAGTCATCCCCTCCTCTGCGCTGAAGTCTGTGCTCCTTCGATGCTTGTCTTTAACCATGCACAGTTATTTGTCTCTAGTTTGTCTTCTCTTGGTCACCTTGGCAGCAGGAAGCATGGCCAAATTGTTTGTATCCCCAGGATATGGTGCCCAGCCTGGCACATGGTCGGTGTGTCAAGAGCCGCATCCACAGCTGACGCTCTGCAGAAGCTGTCACTTCTATTGGGAGACACTGTTTCTGAGCCACCTAACTGGGCCAGCACCCCTCACAGCATACTCCAGGATGGCAGAGGTCAAAGCCATGGGCAGCTAATGGAGCAGAATGGGGTTCCAGCCTCAACCCCATCCTTCAGAGAGCTGTTCTGCATTTCTCTTTCTTTAACTCACTTGTGGTATGATTCTCAATGCTGGTCTCTGTCCAGTACATCCAAAGGGAAGGCAGTCCTGGTAAGCAGTTTACCTGAGCCCCAGAGGGTCATGGTTAACAAGAAACTCACTTTCTACTGCTCTCTCCTGTGTCTTATCAGTGGGAGAATGTTGAAAGTGTTAGACAGAGGCACTTGGCAGTTGGGTTTATGTTAGACTGAGTATGTCCTATTTTTTTTTTTTTTTTTTTGAGTTGGAGTCTCATTCTGTCACCCAGACTGAAGTGCAGTGGCCGCTCCCAGCCACCGCAGCCTCGACCTGCTGGGCCCTGGCGCTCCTTCCACCTCAGCCTTCCGAGTAGCCAGAATTACAGGCATGTGCTACCACGTCCAGCTGATTTTTTGATATATTGTAGAGATGAGGTCTCACTGCCCAGGCAGGTCTCGAACCCGCGGGCTCAGGCAATCCACTCACCTCAGCCTCCCAAAGGCGCGGGATTACAGGCTGAGCCACCGAACCCGGCTAGTACGTCCTATTTTTAAGGCTTGTAGACTCTGGGCTTAGTCTCTAAAAAGTAGGTGCTACCCTTCACAATCTCATCCACGCCCATGCTGTGTAGCCTCCAAATCACTCTGTCTGTGTTCTGGGCCAAGATCCACCACCTCTCTGCATTGGATTGAGCAGTGGCCTCCAAAAAGATCTGAGTTCTGACAGTTAAGTTCATGAACTCATCCTAGAAAAAGTGCTGCATGCCTCATTATTGGGTGTCTCTATGGTCTTCTTCAAAGTACTCCCCTCAGGAAACTATGCACCAATGCCAGTGCCTAGTTCACCATCTGGAAGTCTTTTTCTGGAATAGCCATCAGAGGGGGCATCATATCACACTTGATTTCCTGAATGCCATCAAATATCTTCCTTTTAATATTTCCTCTGCCTTTGGGTAAAGAAAAAAGTCATTGGGGGCCAGATCAGTGAGTAGAGGGTATTCCAACACAGTATTTGTACAGTGCTGCTAATGTAAGCACACGGTGGCAAGTTCATAAACTTAAATGTCAGATCTCAATAAATAATGATGACAGCTCTGACGGTCATTCCAGAAAGAGTTCCAAAACTGCTTTGATGGGTGAACTAGACACTAGACACTGGCATTGGTGCGTAGCTTCTTGGGGAGTGAGGGTGGGGTCTCCAAAGGTGACCATAGTGATACTCAGCAATGAGATGTGCAGCATTTTTTCTAGGATGTTTCATAAACCCAATTGTCAGACCTCATACATGCATATCCAAACTCCAGAGCCTGCCTGTGAATGTGACCTTATTTGGACAACAGGTCTTTGAAGATGGACCTAAGTGAAGGATCTTAAGATGAGATCATCCTGGATCACCTGGGTGGACCCTAAATCCAATGACAAGTGTTCCTCTAACAGAAAAAAGATGAGAAACACATAGAAAAGGGGACATGGAGATGGAGGAGAGACTGGGATAACAGAGCTGTACTGGGAGCTGGAGTAGTCAAGGAATGGGTGGTCCCACGGAGCCTTGTGAGGGAGTATAGTCACGCTTACCCCCTGATTTTGGACTTCTGGCCTCGAGAACGTCTCGGTTGTGTGAAGCCACCAAGTTTGTGATCATCAGTTATGGCTGTTGTGAGTCACCCATGAGTGACCAAACCTTCTCAGGTGGGCAGGACCTGAACTCTGTTGACTGATTGTATCAGCATCATTAAAGAATGCTTGACACGGAAGGGGCTTGTTTGGATGGCCAATGGGGTCTAGATGAGCGGAGCAAGAATTAAGAGAAAAGCCAAGGGTGTGTTGGTCATGCCATCCAAACACGGTACCAGGGAAGAGGACTCTCAGCCCAAATGTTTCTATGATTTCCAATCTCTAGTAGGCAAAACTCTTCCCTTTACGAGGGGAACCCCCCCCAAAATCAGAATGATCTGTTGGAGGGCAGGCCCTTTGTAGAATAGGCTTCCCCCAGCTATGTGAGTGTTCTAGGAACATGGCATCCGTGGACCAGTTAGTGATGTTGTGAGAGACTGCGTGAGGCTTCAGTGAACTTTTTTTGGTCTTTCAATATGTTTGCCCCTGTCATAATGGATGATTTATGAGTGTACCTGCCCACACCGTGCTGATCATTTAGCAGTTTTTGACCAAAACTGGCATAACTCCTGTGCCCCACCCTTTCTATTCATCCGATCTCACCCTGAGTGACTTTTGTATTGTTTCCCTGGATGAAAAAAATCCTCAAAGGGAAATGTTTTACCAATGTGGGAGAGGTGAGACAAAAAACGGCAGGAGTTCTAAAAGGCATCAAAATGACGAATTCAAAAACTGTTTTGAGCAGTGGAAAAAGCCTTTCAATAGATGTATTGCATCAAACGGAGAGTTCTTTGGAGATGACTGAGTTTAAGCATGTCAGAATAAATACGCAACTTTCTATAAATGGATTCTGGTGTTTTGGGGGGTCTCCCCTCGTATGTGGTAATAGGTGGTTTTAGCTTCATGCTCTTAGATGTTTAGTGAATCACTTCCCATAATTCCTTGCTTTCACAGCAAACTTTGGATTTTCATGTAGATCTGCCTTCCGAGAATAAATGACCTATAACAAGAGGTGTTTGAATATGTATAATAGAAATATCTCATGACAGATCCAAAGTGCAGCTTCTGATAAAGATCTGGCTTCCCAAGTGTCTTAACTAGAGAGAGGGGACATGCAGATGGTGCCAGAGAAGGCATTTGGGGTCTTCCTAGTTACCTTGCTGTTGGTGCTTGTCTTCTTCTCTAGACGTGTCTGTTAGGTGGAGTGAGTCCAGGACTTAATCGTGTCCAGTATAAAAAGATCCCTGGCCTACAAAACAAAGGCCTGACATGGGTAGCTGCTGTGACATTTCTGGTACATCCCCCCAGCTGATTCCGACAGAACCAGTTTTCCCACTCCCTGCAAAACTTATCCAGAACATTTCATTATGCCTTCCTCTGCTGCCAGTACCCATGGGGACCACATTTTCTAAAACAGAAATCTTTATATGCATGAAGAACAATGCATAGAATATTTAGTCATGGAAGTAACTTTTCAAATTCAGCATTTCTATGTGATGTGGTCATCAAACAAACAATTCTATCTACATTGATATGCCCTTTGTTGTTGTAGACTGGCTTAAATCCTTCCTGGAGGTGCCTAGAATACAAATGAATAAGCAAAAATAATAGGAAGGTAAGTAGAAAAGTATTGTCAAGTGGCAGTGTACATCCATTTTCTGTAATGAAAATATTAAAAATTTATGGTAATTTCCATAGTACTTGTGTGTGAATCTATGAATATTTATTCTGTCATGGGTATCGACTCTTCCCATAAGACCTTGTTTATGTCATTCACCTGCAGAGAAATATTACTTTTTCTCAGATTAAACCAAGATAAACACCAGCCCACTCTCTGTCCAGAGTGTCATAAATTCTGTATTAGTGAGCTAATAAGATTTAATGAAGTCCAAATTAAGTCTTACAGAACTTTGGAAAGAATCTTTCTTTCCTCTCAACCCTAGGTCTTTCCACTCATCTTCAGAGGAAACATTAATGAGAAGCAATAAATCCCAGCATGATCGTGATTAAATTTCATGAATTAAACAGAGGTACTTTTGCAAAATGGTTAATTCAATCAGTAGAACAGATATTTTTCATTCTCAGTCAAACTAAAGGCCAAATGTTTCCAGATCTTGGCATAAATGACCACATTTTGATTCTTTCTTGAAGTATAATGTTTTTCAATACATTTAAGAATCAATTGCAAAATTATAATTCCAGTTTTTTTAAAAGGGCCCAGGCCTAGTGTGATAACTCACACCTGTAATCCTAGCACTTTGGGAGGATAAGGCAGGAGGATTGCTTGAGCCTAGGAGTTAAAGACCAACTTGGGTAACATGGTGAGACCTCGTGTCTACAAAATATAAAAATACAAAAATTAGCCAGGTATGGTGGTATGTGCCTATAGTCCCAGCTACCTAGGAGACTGAGATGGAAGGGTCTCCTGAGCCCAGAAGGTCGAGGCTACAAGGGAGCCATGAGCATGCCACTGCACTCCAGCTTGGGCAACACAGTGAGACTCCGACTCAATAAATAATAAATAAATAAATAAAAACAAGGCTCCACACTATCTTTCCCCCTATTTCCCCTCTCTTATTCCCCTTTCCCCCCTCCCCAGTATATACCCATACTGGTGGGTATTCAGGCAAGGGTGAAGGGTAATTATAGCTCTAAGCGTAGAAAGGGAGAATGTAGCTTTCAAAATCTGTATTCTCTGTTTGAAGTGAGAAGTACCAGCTTAGAAGTAATTTCTCCTGGTCACTCCAGGTTTTCTAGTGCCTTGGCAGTAAGAAGCAGCAGCTCACGGACAGCATTTTAAATGACCTACATTTGTGTAGAAGCTACGGGGTCCAGCCTAGCAGAAGTAGGGAGGGAGAAGATGGCCCTGGCACCAATGGTTTATCAGGACGAGTAGACTCCAGATCCTTCCTGCCTGGCTTGTGTATCTTGCCATCTGTACAACGGCTGATTCATTAGGCAGGTGTCTATCCTGCTGCTGGAAGGGACATTTGTTCCCTATAATCTGCCACTTTTCCAAGTTATTAAGGGAAATTGGACTTATTGCTGGATACCAGGGCAAGTGAGTCTGGGTAGGATGTGGGGAAGCTAATGCCAGCCCTTATCCATGTGAACACCATTCATGAGGTCAAGGCCAAATGGTGAATGGCCTCCCAGTTAACTTCAAGTGGACACCTATAGGAATGACCAACACCTGTTATGAACTTTCTGTAATGGGTCTAATTTAAATGTTGCATCCTCTTGTCCCTGTATTGATCAGACCATACGTTCTGAATTTTGGTTTGAAGAAATATCGTATGGTACTCAAGATTGACATATATTGCTCAGAGAGTATGTCTTACAAGTATGTCCAACTCAGCAGTGAGGACCCTGGAGGATGTAGCGCCCACCTATTTGCAAGGAGAGCTCAGGAACAAGAGCACTTTATACTCAGCAGGACCTGAGAGCTGAATTAGGTTCCTTTTGTCCTTGATGTTGGTCAAGGGTTTCCTCTTCAACTGTAGGTTTTTTTCTGTTCTTCTTCTGGTGTTGTGTCTCCTTCCAATCCCCAGACACAGAGGTGTGACTCAAGATGAACCAATCACAGTACCACAATGCTCTGGACAGTGATTGGATTCAGAAGTGACCAGACTGAGACCAAAGAGTCCTTGCCTATTGCATGAAGAAGCCATTCATTCATTCAGTCCTAAATATTTACAAGGTCCCCTACCTAGAGACAAGCACAATTCTGGGTGCTGAGGAAGAAGTGAACAAGACAGATGCAACTCTTCTCTTTAGGGAGTTTGCCTGATGGAGGCAGTAGGGAGTTAGGTACCAAGCAAGTAAATAGACAAGACAAGTTGTGAGAGTCTGTAGGAAAATGGGTGGCAAATGCAGTGATCATATACCAGACTAACAGCAAGAAGCAGAAACTTGAGGCAGGGGAGACCCTGTCAGCACTTAGGTTGACTCTAGCTGCCCCATAAGGCCAATCCCACCCCTGCTTTTCCTGGGTTTTTATTTATTTTTTATTTTTTTGAGTTGGAGTTTTACTCTGTCACCCAGACTGGAGTGCAGTGGCTGCTCCCAGCCACTGCAGCCTCGACCTGCTGGGGTCCAGCAATCCTTCCCTCTCAGCCTTCCAAGTAGCTGGAACTACAGGTGCGTGCTACCACGCCCAGCTAATTTTTGATTTATTGTAGAGATGCAGTCTCGCCAAGTTGCCCAGGTGGGTCTCAAATCTGCAGGCTCAGGCAATCCACTCACCTTGGCCTCCCAAAGCGCTGGGATTACAGGCTGAGCCACCCAGCCCGGCTTGGGGTTTTTAGATCATGAACCAATATGTCTTCCTTTGGGGCCAAGGCTAGATCAGAGTCTTGGCTCTACATTCCTTATCCACTCTTCAACACCACTAAGACCCTGGCTCAAGAATGGCCATTCCGGCAGCCAAACTGTGCTGACTTGGCACTGTGCTGGATGCTAGCATGGGTTCAAAAGATGAGCAGGTGACACTGACTTCCCTCAAGGAGCTTTTAGTTCACTAAAAGCTGGGGCCTGAGGAGTGGCAACAGAAGCACATGAAGAGTATCAGGCTGTGGTTGTGTGGGTCACAGTATCAACTGCTCTCCTTGCTTAGGGGCAGGAGTGGTCATGTAAGAATGTTTTTTGTTTTTTAGAAAGCAGGATTTATTGAGAGAACAGAAAAGTTCCCACAGTAGGGGGGATCCGAAGGAGCTGCCCAAGATGGCTCTTTGGAGAAGGCACTGGATTTGAGAAAGCATCTGATGGAATCCTTCTTAAATTCCCATTGTTGGATAAGAGGACACTGAAGCACCGAAAAACATTCACTAAGGAAATATTTTCAGTCTATTCAGGCTGGGTGCAGTGGTTCACACTTGTAATCCCAGCACTTTGGAAGGCAGAGATGAGAGGATTGCCTGAGCCCAGGGGTTTGAGACCAGCCTGGGAAACTTAGCGAGACCTTGTCTCTACAATACATTTCTAAAACTTAGCTGGGTGTTGTGGCACACACCTGTAGTTTCACCTATTTGAAAGGCTGAGGCAGAAGGATCGCCTGAGCCCTGCAAGTCAAGGCTGCAGTAGCCATGATTGTGCCACTGCATTCTAGCCTGGGCAACACAGTAAGACTCTGACTCTAACAAAAAAAGAAAAAAAAATTTTTTAGTCTTTTCAGTAGTTGATTGACTAGGAATAATTATGAGGAAGCCTGACAGGGGAAAAACACTGGGATAAAAATCTAACACGTCCAGGAAATGCTCATTCTTTTTGCTTTCTATGCTCTCTCCCTCAGTGATTTTATCCGGTCCCCCAAATTTAATTACAACCTGGATTATCCCCAAGTCTGTGACTCCAATCCAGATCTGTGCTCTAGATTCTGGACTTATCTCTCCAGCCATCTTGACCTTTTCACCTGAATCTCAAGCCCAATCTATTTGAAATTGAACTCTTGGGTCTATAGCCACCCCCAACCTGCTCCTCCCTCCTCTTCTTTCTCAATAATTACTTTTATTGTCCACCAGGTTGCTGAGGTCAGAAATCTAGGGGTCCCTCTTGACTCATCTCTCTCCCTCATCTTTCATTTCAAACGATCAAAACTGTTTCTTGATCACCAAGCCATGATCATCTTTCACGTGGATGGAGGGAAGGGTCTCTCAGCTCATCTAGGGTGGAGGCAGCCTCCTTGAATCTTCAAATAGGAGTTGGTTGAGACAGGGAAGGGGATCATGGCAGCTGGGAAGACATCAGCTGCACATTCAACACTGACCCAAGGAAGTCACAAACTTGAATGCATTCCTAGACCAAATGGAAACAATACCTGGCTCTTCTTCCACTTCTGGTGATTTGTGGTGTGACTATTTCTCATTTGCACACATATGGTTAGAGTGAAGAATACCTCATGAAATGCTAGCATTTGAAAACACTTTGAGGCCACCCAGACCAGTGGGGGAAACCAAGGTGCAAAGAGGTTAAATGGCTTGTCTGAAATCACTCTGATTATTACTTTTATACATATAGTCTCATTCCAAAGTGGATTTAAGATATCTTATCTACAATCTAAAAGACCATACGCATAATGCTCCTTCAAGGCATGCATCTTTCATAAATATTATTTCTATAAGGTTTTTGATAAGAATGAGGTAGCAGGGAGTTTGAGGTATACCCTGGTGAGTATAGACGAACATGCGTTATGGTGTGGATTCAGTGTGGAACCATGGGTTCTCGGTCAGCTATCTCTTGGGAAGGGTGATATCCTTTTAGAAAAATGGTCTCATTCCACCTCTTTACACCTTACTATACATGAGTGACCCACATATGGCCAAGATTTCTTTAAGAAAACATCTCTGGTGCCACACTACACTGGGCAAATGTATGGTTTAGGGTCTTAATTTTCTGCTATAGAAAAAAGCTGCAGTTGGGCACAGTGGCTCACCCTAGTAACCCCAACATTTTGGGAGACCGAGACAGGAGGATTGCTTGAGGCCAGGAGTTTGAGACCAGCCTTAGCAATACAGCGAGACCTTATCTCTACAAAAAATAAAAAAATTAACTTGGTTTGGTGGTGCATGCCTGTAGTCCCAGCTACTCAGGAGGCTGAGGCAAGATGACCACCTGAGCCCAGGAGGCCAAAGCTACAGCAAGCTGTGATTGTGCCACTGTACTCCAGCCCAGGTGATAGAGTGAGACTCCAACTTAAATATAAAATAAAAATAGATAGATAAATAAATGGAAGTCTTTCTCTTACATTGAGAGTTTCCTTAATTAGATTGGATATTGACCATAAGGTCAGTGAATTAACAAACACAATTTGCATTGCTTTGATTGTCATTGGTCACAACAGGCTTGTCACTAGGGATTAGGCTCTGACAAGCTAGATGACAGTCACTGGGAACAAAGCACCAGGACCCCTGGTGGTGTGAGTGATGATTTCTTTGTACACTTGTTCATGCTGTGTCCTTTTGTTTACTGTGTGTTATGAATTGTGATGCCTGCAAAGTTGCAAGGTCAAAACCAAAGACGCCCAAGATTTGGAAGGCTCATGGGTGTATGGCTTTTGAGGCAAACGAGATATTTGTCTTGCTTGATCAAGTCCTTTGATATTGTAGTTTGTAATTAAATCTTCTGATATCTACAAAGCAGTTTTATCTTTGAAATTCCTACAGGAAATCTCACTTTGTTATCATACATCTTGGGTGTCCTAACCTCTCCCCCTTTAATCTCTCACCGAGTCAATTGGTTTTATAATTCAATTTTTATAAAATAATTTTTCTCAGGCACCCAGTGATCTCTTTGAAGCATATTGGTGTGTAGACAAACGAGGGCTCCCAAAAAACCTGGAACTTATTTGCGAAAAATTGTGTATTTATTCTTACATGTTTAAACTTGAGTCACCTTCAAAGTACTCTCCATTTGATGCACTACACATATTGAGACACTTTGTCCAATGCTCAAAACAGTTTTTGAACTCATCCATTTTGATGCCTTTTAGTGCTTCTGTCATTTTTTGTTTCACCTCTTTCACATCAGCAAAACATTTCTCTTTGAGGAATTTTTATCTGGAGAAATAAAAAAGTCATTGGGGAAGAGATTGGGTGAATAAAGAGTGTGGGACACAGGAATCATGCTATTTTTGGTCAAAAACTGCTGAACACTCAGCGTGGTGTGGGTAGGTGTGCTTGTAAATCACCCATGATGAAATGGGCAAATATGTTGAAAGAATCTCCCAAAAAAATTCACTGAAGCCAAACACAGCATCTCACCACAACAGCAGCTGGTCCACTGATGCTGATGAGTTCCTAGAACACTCACCTAGCATGAGAAGCCTGTACTACAAGGGGCCCACCCACCAAAAAATAATTCTGGTTTTTGGGGGGTCCCCCTTGTACAATGCAGGAGCTGCTATACCACAGGAATGCATGAAATGGGATGGTAATCCAAAATTATTCTGCCTCAGTGTGTGTGGATGGGTAGAAGAAGTGTCGGGAGCCACGGGGAAGAGGTGACATTTGAGCAGGAGATTTAGGAGTAAGTTCCTGTCCCCAAGTAACTGGGATGGGAAAGACTGTTCCCGGCCAACATACATACTGGGGAGAGGTGTGAGCACACAAAATATACAGAAGGTGGCGACTGGTGCAGCTGGTTAATGTTTACAGGACAGGTAACTGTGTAACAGGTGCTGAGCCGGACAGTGACCACTGGCAGCTGAGGACAGAGACGACTTGGAAAGAGAGGCTGGAGCAAGAGACAGGCTGGAAGACCATGTGTACCATTGCTTTGGAGTTCATGTTTATTTCTGAAGGCAGTGTGGCAGTCGCTGTGGTTTTTAAGCCCAGGAGTGAGGTGATGAGAATTTAGCGTAGAAAAGAATGCAGACTGGCTCATGGAGGGTACGTTGGAGAGAGGAGAGACTGGAAGCATATTGTGTGGTCCAGGCTGGGGTTGGGTCAGGAAGTTGTCACAACTGGAAGGAGCCCCTCTGGTATATCTGGCCCTATTTCTTGGGACCCACAAGATCCATGTCTCCAGCCTCCCAGCTTGTCTTGTCATCACCTGCTCCAATTCGCAAGGAATTTTTAAAAAATCCCTAAAAAGCTAAATTGGTTCTCTCTCCCAGAGCTGAAATTACTTTAGTAAAGATAATGGCTCCTTTTAGTTCGCAGGGTTTCATCTTCTCTTCCAGAGCTTAAAAATAGAAAACAGTTGAAAATCCTGAGTATAAATCCTAAAAAAGATTTCAATTCCTTCCCTGTGGGGTGATACATTTAAAGAGCCCTGGGATCTAGAAACTGCCTAAGACTCTTCTGCTTGATGCTTTTTTTTTTTGGTTGATCAGTCAACAGTTACACGCTCTTTCACAGACTTGGTAATGGTTGTTGAGTAGATTCATTCTGTTTTGCATAACAGACCTACACCCAGTCATGTCTGTTACTATTTCAGGTTAGGCAGGGGCGGGGATGGCAAGAAAGGAGGTGAAGGGAAGCCCATTTTAGCTGTTGCTTCCAAAATTAACTCGGGGAAGGGCTGATGGCTCACACCTATAATCTCAGCACTTTGGGAAGCTGAAGTGGGAGGCTCGCTTGAGGCCAGGAATTCAACACCAGCCTAGGGAACATAATTAAATAAAATAAAAAATCCCAAAAAATTAACTCCGTTTCCAATGAAGATGTCTGTTCAGTTAGATTCATTTTCTTGGGCCATACCCAGAATAGCTGCATTTTCTTTTTACCCCTGTGCCCTAGAATTGCAACCCCCCTGTGCCATCTCCAGACTCCCATCCTGTGTGCCAGAGATGCCCAGGGATTGCCTCTTGGAAGCCTCTGGCAGGGGACTCTAAGCAGGCCTTTAGGCTTACGCTGGTTGAGTGAGCCAACTAATCCAGCCTGAACATAATAAAACTTTACTTCAGTGACTCATCTAAAAAATCTCTTCTAAAGTCTTTTTAGCCAGGGGGCCTGGAGTTATTAACTAGGGTGGGTGTGGGGGGTGGGGACGGCAGAGGCTCCCAGCCACATTGCATCAGCACTTATGTAAATTAGAAAGAGAGTACAGGCACCCTCCGTTCTCAGTGTCCCTGTGAGAATTATGACCCAGTGCTAGAGAGAGATGACAAGGCTCATATCAGCAGGCTTCCAGTCTCCTTTTTCATTCTTTCTGAAATTGCTGATAAGATCTTTTTTTTAAAGTAATAACATATTTTTTTTTTATTTTTTAAATTTTTATTTTAAATATATGGGGTACAAGTCAGGATTAGGTATACAAACTGCCCCAGGCAGTTTCCCACTACTGCCAATCCCTTTCTTACAGTATTACAATAGTTGTACAAGGTCTGCTTATGAGTGAGAACATGTGATACTTGGTTCCTTGTATCTGTGATAGATCACTCAGTATTACAGCCTCTAAGTCCATCCAAGTTGCTGCAGAGTTCATAATTTTGTCCTTTTTTATGGTTGTATAATATTCCATTGTGTATATGTACCACAATTTTTTAATGTAGTCCTCTTTTGATGGGCAGCATGGTTGGTTCCATGTTTTTGCTATTGTGAATAATGCTGCGATAAACATGCATGTGCAGGTATCTTTTTCATAGAGTGATTTGAGTTCCTCTGGGTATATTCCCAGCAGGGGAATTGCAGGGTCATAAGGGAGGTCAATTTTTAGGTTTGTTAGGAATTGCCACACTGTTTTCCACAGAGGTTATACTAGTTTACACTTAACCAACAGTGTAGAAGTGTTCCCTTTTCCCCACATCCTCTCCAGCATCTGCTATTTTTTGAGTTATTGATGATGGCCATTCTGACTGGAGTTAGGTGGCATCTCAGTGTGATTTTAATTTGCATTTCTTTGATGACTAGTGAGGCTGAGCATTTTTTCATGAATCTGCCGGCTGCTCGTATGTCTTCTTTTGAGAAGTGTCTATTCATATCTTTTGCCCACTTTGTAATGGGACTGTTTGTTTTCTTCTTTTCAGCATGTTTGAGTTCCTTGTAGATCCTAGATGTTAGGCCTTTGTCAGATACACAGTTGGCAAATATTTTTTCCCAGTCTGTGGGCTGTCTCTCTGCTCTCTCCGTGGTTTCTTTTCTTTGCAGAAGCTTGTCAGTTAGATGAGGTCCCAGTTGTCTATCTTATCTCTTATGGCATGGGCATTTGGGGTTTTGATCAGGAATTGGTTGCCAGTTCCAATTTCCATAAGGGTGTCTCCTTTTTAAAGTCTTGTAGTTTGAGGTTTTACGTTTAGGTCTTTGATCCACTTAGAGTTGATTTTTGTTTTGTGCATGATTTTTGTGCATGTAGGGGTCTTGCTTTAATCTTCTGTATGTGGTCAGCCAGTTTTCCCAGCACTATTTACTGAATAGGTTCTCCTCTGCCCAGTGATTGAAAGTGGAGGCTTTGTTGAAGATGAGTTGGTTGAGAAATTGAGGTTTTGCTTCTGGACTCTCTGTCCTGTTCCATTGGTCTATATGCCTGTTCTTGTACCAATACTAGGCTGTTATTGTAGCTATAAAATAAAGTTTAAAATCTGGGAGCGTGATGCCTTCTTTTCTTTTCTTTTTTGCTTGAGATTGTTTCAGCCATTCGTGGGCATTTATGTTTCCATATGAATTCCTGTATTGTTGTTTCCAGTCTAAGAAGAATGCTACTGGTAATTTAATGGGTATTTGCACCAAATCTGTAGATTGCCTTGGGTAGGATGAACATCTTAACAATGTTGATTCTTCTAATCCATGGACTATTTTTCCATTTGTTTATGTCATCTTTGATTTCTTTGAGCAGTTTTTTGTAGTTGTCATTACAAAGATCTTTCACTTCTCTGGTTAGGAAGATGCCAAGGTATTTCTGTGTGTGTGTGTGTGTGTGTGTGTGTGTGTGTGTGTGTGTGTGTGTGTGTGTGCGCGCGCACGCTCTATGCTTTTTTATTTGGGTTTCTGTTTGTTTATTGTTGGTGTATAAGAATGCGGCTGATTTTGCAAATTTATTTTATACCCTGAGACTTTGCCAAAGTCCTTTATCAATGCAAGGAGATTTTTGACAGATTCTCTTGGATTTTCGAGATATAGAATCATTTCATTTTCAAAGAGGAATAACTTAACTTCCTCTTTTCCAATTTGAATACCCATGATTTCCTTCTCTTGTTTGATTGCTCTAGCTTGGACTTCTAATACTATGTTGAACAGGAGAGGTGAGAGTGGCATCCTTGTCTTGTTCTGGTTTACAAGGGAAATGGTTCCAATTTCTGTCTGTTTAGCAGTATGCCGGCTGTGGGTTTCTTGTATATGGCTGTTGTTATTTTGAAGTATGTTCCATCTATGCCTAGATGTTTGAGGGTTTTTATCAAGAAGGAAGTGCTGGATTTTATTGAAAGTTTTTTCCACATCTAATGATATAATCATGTGTTTTTAAATTTACATGTAATTAAATTGATGCATTTAATTACATTTATGGTCTTGCAGATGTTGAAACAGCCCTGCATCCCGGGGTTAAAGCCTACTTGGTCATGGTAGATGATTTTTGAGATGTGCTATTGGATCCTTTTTGCTAGAATCTTGTTGGGAATTTTAGTATCTATGTTCATCAAGGATATTGGCCTGTAGTTCTCTTTCTTTACAGGATCTTTACCCTTTTGGATATCAATGTGATGTTCACATCATAAAATCATTTGGGGAGAATTACATATCCTCAGTTGTCTGGAATACTTTCAATAGGATTGGTATCAGTTCCTCCTTGTATGTTTTGTAGAATTCTGTTGGAAAGCCATCTGGTCCAGGACTTTTTACCCGTGGGCAGTTTTCTTATGACATAGTCGATTTCCTGGGTCATTATTGGTCTATTTAGGGTCTCAATTTCTTCTTGTTTCAACCTGAGGAGGTTGTGTGATGTAAGAAAGTCCTCCATTTCATTTAGGTTTTCCAGGTGTACATAGTAATCTCTGATAATCTTTTGCATTTCTTTGGGGTCAGTTGTGATTTGATCTTTTGTATTTCTGTTTGTGTTTATTTGGGCTTTTTCTCTCTTTTTCTTGGTCAGTCTAACTAGGGATCCATCAGTCTTGTTTATCCTTTCAAAGAACCAGCTTTTGGTTTTACTGATTTTTTGTATTATATTTTCGTCTTCTATGTCCCAAGTTTGAACTTTGGTTTTGGTGACCTGGATTCTTCTGCTGAAGTTAAGGTTTTGGTGGCCTGGCTTTTCCAGCTTCTTTGAGTGATTTGTTAGGCTGTTAACGTTATCTTTCCATTTTTGTCATGTGTGTTCATAGAGATATGAATTCCCCTCTTAGTACTACTTTCATGGCATCCCAGGTATTTTGGTAAGATATTTCTTTGTTTTCATTTGTTTCAAGGTACCTTTTAATCTCTGTTTTGATTTCTGTGTGACCCAAGAGTTATTTAGCATCATGCTCTTCAGTGTCCATGTCTGTGGGTTTTGGGGGAATTTTGTTGGTGTTGATATTTACTTTTATTCCACTCTGGTCTGAGAAGGTGCATGGCAGAATTTCAATCTTATGGAATTTATTTATGCTTGATTTATGGCCAAGGCTGTGGTCAATCTTACAGTAAGTTCCATGTGGTGATAAGTGAAATGTGTATTTCGTGGTTGTTGGGTGGAGTGTTCTGTAGGTATCAATGAAATCCATTTAGTCAAGCATCACATTGAGGTTCCAGATCTCCTTGTTGACTTTTTGTCTTGATGATCTGTCTATGGTTGTTAGTGGGGTATGTAAGTACCCAGCTAGGATAGTGTTAGAGTAAATATCTTTTTTAAATTTACATAGAAGCTGCTTTATGAAAGTTGGTGCTCCTATGTTGGATGCATATATATTTAGGATAGATATTTCTTGTTGATGGTTTGAACCTTTTATCATTATCTAGATAATGATAAAAGATATTCCATATCTTTCTAAATTTTTGATAGCTTAAAGAGTATTTCGTCTGACATTAAGATCATGACTCCTGCTTTCTTTTGTGTACCATTCGCCTGAAATTTTGTCTCCCATCCTCTTACTTTGAGTCTGTGAGTGTCCTTTCTGGTGAGATGAGTCTCTTGGAGACAATATATTGTTGCCTCATGATAGTTTGTCCAATTTGCCATTCTATGTCTTTTCAATGATGCATTTAGTCCATTCACATTCAGGATAATTACTCAGATGTGAGAGTTTATCCCTGTCATAAGTTACTTAGAGAGTTTGTTGTATTTGCTGCTCTTTGCTTGCTCATTTGTTTGTTGTCTTTCTTTTGCTTTTTGGATTGATTCATGTTTGTTTCCAATCTTTTTCTGCTTTCTCGGGAAGGGTGTTGTCATTCTTTTTTTCCTTTCTTCTGTATTTAATGCTTTCTTAAGTGTTTCTTGTAGAGCTGGTCTGGAGGCAGCATAAACTCTTAGTGATTAAATGTCTGGGAAGGATTCTAATTCTCCATCACTGATGCAACTTAGCTTAGCTGAATGGGTAATTCTTGGTTGAAATTGTTCATCTTTGAGAACTTTGAAGATGAGTTCCAAGCTCTCCTTGCCTGAAATGTTTCTATAGATAAGTCTGCTGCTATTCTAATTGGTCTTCCCTGGTAGGTAGTCTCACCTTTCTCTCTTGCTGCCTTTAAGATTTTTTCTTTTATACCTACTTTGTGTAGGCGAAGTACTATGTCTCTAGGAGTTAGTCTTCTCATTTGTTGCCTGGCAGGGGTTCGCTGAATATCTTGTGTTTGAATGGTCGCATCACTGATGAGATGAGGGAAGTTTTCTTGGATAATTTCATGGCATGTTTGTTCCAGGGTGGTCTCCATCTCCCTATTTTCCTCAGGGATTCCAATTAATCTTAGGTTCAGCCTCTTGAAATAACTGCTCATCTCCCAGAGATTTTTTCCCGTCTTTTTAAGCTTCTTTTCTATGTTTTTGACCGTTTGGGTTAGTTCCATACTTTGGTCCTCAAGCTCTGAGATTCTTTCTTCTACTTGGATAATTTGGATTCCCATGCTTATCAGTTTGTTATTTATTTCTTTTACTGTATTCTTTATTGCTGTTAGCTCAGTTATCAACTCCTTCATTCTTTCCTCTTGTCTCTCCTCATTTCTATTTATTCTTTCTATTAATGTCTTGATATCTGGATTTGCGGTTTGAGACCAGTCATTCTGGGGGTTCTTAATTGTTTGCATTCTGAAATCTGTATTCTCAGCGGCAAACCTCCCGGGGTCTGTGTGAAACTCATATTCTTCCTTTGGTTATTCTTCATTTGTGTAGGGTTTCCTTCCCCTCCCCCCACTTTTTTAACCTCTTCTTTAGCTCTGTTGTTCAGTGATAGGGGAGATAGCTTTTATTTCTGTTTGCTCAATCTCCTATTCTTCCTTATGAAGATCCTCTGGCTTTGTTCAGTTCTGAAGCTGGACTGAGTTTGGGGCCTGTACTTTTTGTAGTTTTGAGATTTAATTAAGGGAGAGCTGTGATTCAGAAGCTATCTGCAGAACCCAGTATCCGCTGACAGGTATGTGAGTTCCCTGGAACCACTTCCCACTGCCTTACGATCTGTCCAAGCAGTGGGGGTGTCTGTTTGTCCCCTGAAAGCAAAATGAGATAAGAGAAAGGATAGAGAGTTCAGGAGTAAAACCTCAATTTCTCAACCAACTCATCTTCAACAAAGCCTCCACCTTCAATCACTGGGCAGAGGAGAACCTATTCAGTAAATAGTGCTGGGAAAACTGGCTGACCACATACAGAAGATTAAAGCAAGACGCCTACCTATCACCATACACAAAAATCAACTCTAAGTGGCTCGAAGACCTAAACGTAAAACCTCAAACTACAAGAACCTTAAAAAATGCAGGAGACACCCTTATGGAAATTGGAACTGGCAACCAATTCCTGATCAAAACCCCAAATGCCCATGCCATAAGAGATAAGATAGACAACTGGGACCTCATCTAACTGACAAGCTTCTGCAAAGAAAAGAAACCACGGAGAGAGCAGAGAGACAGCCCACAGACTGGGAAAAAATATTTGCCAACTGTGTATCTGACAAAGGCCTAACATCTAGGATCTACAAGGAACTCAAACATGCTGAAAAGAAGAAAACAAACAGTCCCATTACAAAGTGGGCAAAAGATATGAATAGACACTTCTCAAAAGAAGACATACGAGCAGCCGGCAGATTCATGAAAAAATGCTCAGCCTCACTAGTCATCAAAGAAATGCAAATTAAAATCACACTGAGATGCCACCTAACTCCAGTCAGAATGGCCATCATCAATAACTCAAAAAATAGCAGATGCTGGAGAGGATGTGGGGAAAAGGGAACACTTCTACATTGTTGGTGGAAGTTTAAACTAGTGCAATCTTTGTGGAAAACAGTGTGACGATTCCTAAAAGATCTAAAAATTGACCTCCCTTATGACCCTGCAATTCCCCTGCTGGGAATATACTCAGAGGAACTCAAATCACTCTATGAAAAAAATACCTGCTCATGCATGTTTATTGCAGCATTACTCACAATAGCAAAAACATGGAACCAACGGTGCTGCCCATCCAAAGAGGACTAGATTTAAAAATGTCGTACATATGCACGATGGAATATTGCACAGCCATAAAGAAGGACAAAATTATGAACTTTGCAGCAACTTGGATGGACTTAGAGGCTATAATACTGAGTGATCTATCACAGATACAAGGAACCGAGTACCACATGTTCTCACTCATAAGCAGGTCTTGAACAACTATTGTAATACTGTAAGAAAGGGATTGGCAGTAGTGGGAAACTGCCAGAGGAGGATGAGGGTGGGATCAGCAGTAGTGGGAAACTGCCCCGGGGGGGGCACACCTCATCAACTAGGGTACCTGCATAATGAACATTTGTATACCTAACCCTGAATTGTACTCCACCTATTTAAAATTAAAAATAAAAAAAATAAAAAAGGACGATTCCTCCAAGGCAGCAGGTGGAGAAGAGCCATACTCAATCCAGTGGAGGGGAATGTGTATTGTGAAGAAGACCTGGACTTACAGGAGATGCTGTGACTAGACCAGGCTTTAAGTTGTCTCTGGATACTGAGAGGACCGAGTTCAGTGTTGCTTGGAGCAGTCACGTGGTGTTTGGCAAGATAATTTTTTAAAAGTCAGAATATCACTCTTTCCCCCAGCTGGAGTGCAGTAGTAGGATCATGGCTAACTGTAGCCTCAACCTCCTAAACTCAGGTGTTGCTTCTACCTCAGTCTCCCAAGTAGCTAAAAGTAAGACAACAGCTGGAACTACAAGTGAGCACCACCATGCCCACCTCATTTTAAAAATGTTTTGTAGAGACAAGGTCTTTCTGGTCTCGAACTCCTGGGCTCAAGCAGTCCTACCTCATCCTTCCAAAGTGCTGGTATTACAGGCATGAACCACCATACTGTCCTGGCAGAACACTTTTGATGCTGAGGATTTTTTTCAGAAATAAGGGCAACCAAGTGGTGGACTGTAGTGGACAGCCATTTTTATATTCTCAGTGTTCACCGCCCCTTTCTCTGATTTTCTGTAGAGAATGATCTGCCCTCCACGCTCAGTCGATGTGTTCTGGTGGGGCTGTCCACACTCCAGCTCTGAGGTGAGCATATACGAAGTCCATAAAACCAGAATATTTTATGGACTTCTTCTTCTGCTCACCAAGATTAGCTCAAGCCCCACTGAAACCTCATGGGAGTCATCCCTTGAAGTTTTGCTGACATTTTTGAGAAAGAAGCTAGTTATTGTGTTGCCTAGCTATAGCAACGAACTCTGGCTTGGCAGACGGCCATCTTAGACATTGATTGCTGAAAGCGAATGTAGAAGAGGTGAAGCTAATATAGAAGAGAAAAGAGCAAGAGGTGGAAACATAGTACAGATGACAATTTTAGCTCCTAGATCCAGCTGATCTTGAAGCAAACCTTGGACTTTTCACTTACATAATGTCATACATTCCCTTTTTTATTTAAGATGATTTGAATAGCACTTTTGTCACTTGAAGCACAAGGAACCCTAACTGGATAATTATCTGGTGTTTCAGTTCTCACTTTATAGATGGCGACTATAAAACCCAGGGAGGGTAAGCAGCTTGCCTAAGGTCACAGAGCTGCTTAGTGGCAGAACCTGGAATAGAACCCATGCCTCCTGATCCTGGGCTGTGATGCTCTTTACCTGCCACACATTAGCAAAAGGACCAAAACTGTGGGTGTTTGCAGGAAGAAGAGATTATTTTCTACTGAGATGAATAGGAAATATTTCACAGAGGAAACAGCACAGAAATGAGGAAGGACTCAGCGGTCTTACATCAGTGGGAAGATGGTGAAGGGTGCTCCAGAAAAGGGGGATCAGACCAAGAAATGCAAGGAAACGGGACAGTCTACAAGAGTCTTGAGGGGAGCAAATGCCCCTTTTCCCAGAGCAGAGTTTGCACAGGGTAGGAACTTATTTATTTACTCATTTATTTGGAGTTGGTGTCTCACTCTGTCGCCCAGGCTGGAGTTCGGTGGCACAAACATGGTTTACCGCAGCTTCGACCTCCTGGACTCAGGCGATCCTCCTGCCTCAGCCTCCTGAGTAGGTGGGACTACTCACTGCCATGCCCAGATTTTTAAAAAAAATTTTTTTTTTGTAGAGAAGGTATTCCGCTATGTTGCACAGGCTGGTCTCAAACTCCCAGACTCGACGATCCCCCCATTTCAGTCTCCCAAAGCGCGGGGATTACAGCTGTGAGCCACCATACTGGCCCCCGATTTTCTCTTTAGAAGTCAACAAAGGCATTGTTTCTAGCTTCAGGAGTGTGCATAATTTATAACTCGCTCTCTGCCTTTGGCAATGTATGCTGTTACACTCCAAGGCAGTAGACCAGTAAGGTCAATAAGCTCTTGAGGGACTTCCCTGCAGCAGAATTGCAGTGTGGTCTCAGAATGCTGAAAACTGTGCTCCTGTTCAAAGCCCTCCTGGGACAACATCTGATGGGTGAGTCACTGCATTTTCCTGGGGTCGCAAAAGATCCCTGACCTCCTCTCCTACCTGGAGGACAAAAGGTGGCCCTGCGTTCTTTGATATTTCTCCCGCTGAAAGATAGATCTGTGGCCTTTCCCTTTGAGCCTGGGTAAAGGTTCTTGACTGCCTGGACCAACAAAATTATAGGAAAAAAACAACAACAACAATAATAATAGAACAAGTGATTCTATGCCAATTTCTAAGCCCAAAGGGAGGGCAGCTCCATTTCCAATCTCTGGGAACAACATGACTTTCAAGCCCAGAGTCATGACGCAAGACATCTGACTGTTCGGCTGCAAAGACTGTGGGAAAGGCCCTGAGTCTACACCGAAAGAGAGTGCCCCCCACCATGTCTGCCAGGACCCAGACATGTGGGTGAAGCCTTGTAAGACCGTCCCGGGCAAACAAGATCCCAGGTGAAACCCAGATGGAGCCGGACTGCTCTACATCCCCCTTCACCACCTAAATTACAACGGGAAGGAGATGACTGTTGTCTAACCCACTGCAAATGGGGGTTTTGTTGCACAGCAATGGATCGTGGGAACAGAACATTACCAGACAAAGGAGGCATTTCTGGAGAGAGAAGACCACTGAGAGAAGACAGCATCACTCGCTTCTCCTTGAAATAGTCATGGAACCAGAAGACTGTGAGAAAGGCGCAATTAGGAGCCCTTCTGCCCCCACCCTCACATCCGGCAATGCGGAGGAATTCGAAAGGAGGAAGTCCAAATGTGGGTGTCCTTGACGGGAGCTGTGTCAGCTCGTGGGTTGCTCGAACTTTTGTCATTTTGAAAAGGCTTTGCTCCTAGTACCCAGAGAGGGACTGGATGGGAACAGGGTCTTTATTGGTCCATGTGGAAAATGGGATGCATTTCCCCAGGTCCCTGCAGGCTGCAGGGATGCTGAGAGCTAGGCAGGAAAAGGCTCTGGGTGGGGCTGGGCTGGCTGGCATACCCAAGAAGAAACAACCTCGGGCCCAGGAGGGTGTGGGTTTTTGATGTGGAAAGTGCTTTGGAACCTGGAACAAAGACTGGAAAGCAATATTCTTCCTGTAATGCTGTCAAGATATATCATCACTCATCCATTTCTTCCACAAACATGTACTGAACCTTTGCAGAGACTTCTTAGCCCTCAGACGATTATTTATTTTTTACTGAGTGTGACTGGCAAAGTGAAGTCTGGGGAGATGAGACAGGTTTTCAACTCAGGGCTGCCTCAGGGGAGAGGGGAGAGGGAACAATAGGACTTTGGGCTTCAGTGAGCCTTGGGTGGCACGAGGTAGCTCAGTGCTTTCTTCCCAAGTAGGGAAGAAATGTTTGGACTTGTGTACTAGAGAGACAAACCGAGCCCCAGAGTGGAAGCTGGGCTGGAGGCAGACTGCACCCTGGGGCAGGGAGATGAGCTGAAAGCCACTGTCATGGTCTAGGCCAGCAGTGGTAACGCTGTTTAAGGTGCTGGTGATGGAGGGGGCCAGGAGATGTGGAGGTACCTAGCTAAGACATGCACTCAGCGGCACCTGGTGACTGATCTGAATCGAGGGTCCTGGATAAGCTACAAGTACATGATACTGCCATCAGCAGAGGAAGAGGATGCGGGAGGCTTAGGGGTGTGGATGGCCCCGTGCCCAGTGTTCCCTCGCTTCTCTAAGCACGCTGGCAGCAACTTCTGGAGATTGAGATTTCACCCATATGTCTGAGTCCTTTATAGACCTTCTAGAATATGGCAGAATTGTGCCTAGCATCACAAAGTTGTGTTTGTTTAATAAGTAAGGGGTGGGAGGTGCAGGGCCCTCGTTGGCTAAATGGGCAGAACAAACAGACAAGGATCAGATGACTGGAATAAAATCCAAACTGCCGACCTTGTTAATTTGTGTCTTCCTGCTCTCTCTTGATGGACACTCTCCAGCCACATGGGCTTCTTGCTGTTCTTTAAATACCAGATTCATTCTCCCCCTCAGGTCCTTTGCACTCACTGTTGCCCCTGCTGGGCACACGCTTCCCTTATATTTTCAAATAGCTGCATTCAGTTCCTCCAAGAAGCCTTTCCTGGCAGCTCTAAAGTAGCTCCCCACAGCACCTGGAACCCAGGAGGTCTTTATATATTTGTAAAGTTGACTGAAGGCTAAATTCCATGTACTAAGAATTTAAATACAGCCTGTAAGTTTGCTTTAGCCTCTTATATAGTGACTGCTTTTTTTAAAAATTCCCAAACAGCACCTTTCCTCTGGGCTTTGATAAATTGCCTTAAGAATTTATCAAAAGAGCCTGGTTGAGTGCTTGTATCTCCTGCCAGTGTAGTCCACCTGGAAGCCTGTGGGTGATGCTAGGAAGGAAGGAGAGGGGATGGGGACTGTTTGCTGGGCTTAGCTCTGGCCACTGACTGTCAGTCCATGTCTCAAATAGCTAGAACTTAGTGTTTGCCTTGAAATTCATCTTTGTCAACACCAGTGCCATCCTTCTCAGACTCTCATTACCATTTTCATGATCTTCCCTGCTTTACATAAGGCCTTGACCTTTTCTGACCTGTCTTAGCCTAGAAGTCTAATTCCATTTCTTGTCAACATGCAATTTTTAAACCCATAGGTCTAATGCAAATAAACAGTGAACGTATGTAAAAGATTTATATAACTCACTACGGAAAAAACCTGCAGAGTAGCCAAACTGGTTCAAAGAGTATTCAAAAGTAAATATTTAGCCAAGATTTAGAAACAGATATTTGGTCTGTCAAGGAAGGAGTTTTACAATGGAACTGCTAAGTGAGATTTAAAACTGGTGAATGTCATGCAGGGCAAAACAACTGTAATCTTTGGTGTTATCTTTTCTACTGGGCAGAAATTATTTGTATCTCTATGAAACAAAATTATTTGCAACTTATCAATCAATCAAGTTAATGTAGAAACATGCACAATCTAAGCCCTAATTAATAAATAGTAAGTAGTTAAATTAAACAAAGTACATTTTCCTAGAGAATGAGGTAATCCTTGGGAGTATCTGCTAGACAATGCTCCAATTCTTTTTTTTTTTTTTTTTTTTTTGAGTAGGGCAGGTAGGTGTTCCTCTTCCAGTATTCAGGATTCTGTAGACACCGACATCTTCCCTTTGTTGATCCAGGCCTAGGAGTTGGTAGTCACTGCCAGTCATTGCTGTCTCTGAATTACCCCAATGTTCCCTTTTAGTTTTATCCTTCCTTCAACATCTGTTTAATAAATTCACACATTATATTCTCTGTTAAATTAATGAGCATGTTTTCTGAGGTTTTGTTTGCTTGTTTTTTGATTTGGAGTCTTACTTTTTCACCCAGGCTGGAGTGCAGTGGTTTGCTCAAGCCACCGTATCGTCGATCTGCTAGGTTCAGGCAATCCTTCCACCTCAGTCTTCCAAGTAACTGGAACTACAGGCATGCACCCCCATGCCTGGCTAATTTTTTGATTTATTGTAGAGACAAAGTTTTGCCAGTTGACCAGACTGATCTCAAACTCCTGACCCCAGGCAATTCTCTCACCTCAGCCTCCCAAAGTGCTGGGATTACAGGTGTGAGCCACCGTGCCCAGCTGTTTTCTGTTTTTCTGACTCTACCCTGCTTACTGCAGGTGGAAAGGGAGTACATATTTTCTCAATTTCCTGATGATAAGAACGTTTTCTATTAAAAGCATGATATGACTCCTAAAATAACATTCATTATTACATTTAGAACTGTAACCTTTACTACTTCTGGAAAGTATTGTTGATTTTTCTCCCTATGAACAACACACTCTCAAAGCACTTTGTGCATAACATCTCATTTAATACTCAAAGAAATCCTATGAGTTACTTATTACTCTCATCCTCACTTTAAAGATAAAGAAACTGGGTGCAGTGGCTCATGCCTATAATCCCAGCTCTTTGGGAGGCTGAGGCTAGAGGGTTGCTTGAGCCCAGGAGTTCAAGACCAGCCTAGGCAACATAGCAAAAAAAACTTAGCTGGAAGTGGTAGTGCATGTCTGTAATCCCAGCTACTATGGAGGCTGAGGTTGAAGGATTACCAGAGCCCAGGAGGTCAAGGTTGGAATGAGCCATCAGCATGTCACTGTACTCCAGCCAGGGCAAAAAAGTGAGACAACAACTCAAAAAAAAAAAAAAAGAAGAAATTAAAGTCCAGATGGCTAAGTAGCTCCCTCAAGGTCTCACTAGCAAGTGGCAGCTCCGGAATTCCAGGCAGCCTGAATACACTCTCCTTCACAAATTGTGATGTATGAGTCATGAGTTTTATTTGCATTGTGACACTGTGTGTGAAAAGGGCACACTTTTCATCAAGATAAAAAATAAGATGAAGAAAAGCTATGAGCACTGGACAAGAATCACTGGAGACCCAAGTATGGAAGACGCAATGTCCTTCCATGCTGTGATTGCTCAGGACCATGGACAGTGACTATGGCAACTTCCACGTCACCACCAGTCCCCAGGGCAGGGCACCGTACTCTTCTCACTGTGCAGCCTGCCCTGTGTCACTCTGTAGGTTGTGCCCTACATAAGGGTGCTTGGCTAGGGGGGTGAGGGTGGGCTCTGGCCACCAACCTATGCAACCTAGTGTATGGCTATGACTCCCCTGGGGACAGGATACCTTTTACAAGATTTCACATAGAAGCCCTATGGACTCTGTGGCATCCTGTTCCTGTAGGTCATGGTCACAAAGGTAGAAAACAGTTCTAGAGTTTTGGCAGCTATACACCAGACACAGCAGGAGTGAGACTCAGGCAGGTCGAGTTTTGGTGAGGAGAGGAGGAAGGGATGATATTTGGGGAATTTGGAAGGGAGATTGGAGAGAGATCTTTGGGAAGCAAGAGGTATTAGATTGAGCAGAAAGAAGGTTAAGAAATTTCTGTGAAGCAAATTTCTCAGACCTGATGATTTTGTCTAAGGCCACATCTGAGACAGGGTGGGTAAAAATAAGAATTTACAATCATAAGCCCTGGGTTAAATTCCTGGCCACAGTTGCTAGTCCTTGAACTTGAAGGCAGAAGTTGCATCTAATTCATCCCTGTGTCCTTAGGTCTGAGCACAAGGTTCAGGGTGACTGTGTATTGAGCCAAATTATCTACAGATTCTAAGTGACCTTGGACCAGTCCTTCCAGAAATATCTGAGACTGTTTACTCTCTTGAAGATGAGGAGATTGTTTTTCATAGGACTGCTGTGAGGAGCCCATAAAATCATCAAGTGAAAAGTACTAAGTAGCAATTGTTTGTGGTAGAGTGGTAATGATGCCAATTGACTGGCCCTTGTTTTTATTTGTGGAGAGCAGAGTATACTGTGGAATCCACAGGAAAGAGTTTTGGGAAATAAGAGTAGATTTAAAGGCTGCCACTACAAATGCTGTATGAAACCTAGAAATCTATGCTGAAAGAGGATTTACAAGGGTCTTGTTATGTTTTGTTTTGAGGTCTCACTCTGTCACCCAGGCTGGAGTGCTGTGACATGATCATGGGTCACCACAGCCTTGACCTTCTGGACTCAAGTGATCCTCCTGCATCAACCTCCCAAAAAGCAGCTAGGGTAACAGGTGCATGCCACCACACCCAGCTAATTTTTTACATTTTTTATAGAGATGAGGTCTTGTTATGTTGCCCAGGCTGGTCTCAAACTCCTGGGCCCAAGCAACCTTCCCACCTCAGCCTCCCAAAGTGCTGGGATTATAGGCATGAGCCACTGTGCCTAGCCTATAAGGTATTTTTATATATTTTTTTTACTTTTTAAAAAAGACACGGGGTACAATTTGTATTTTTATAATTAACATGATATAAAAACATTCCACTTTATAAACACTTCACTCAATTTATTAACTGCAACCTCTACCCTTTTATAAGGACAATTTTCTCCTCTTGGCTTTGTTTTTTTGTTATTGTTGTTTGAAAAGTCCCTAGTTGACTTTCTGTAAAATCCAACACTTAAAACAAACATACCAAATTCCACCAGAAGATGCAACTCTTTGATCTGAGAATCTGGGTCAAGATATTAACAAGATGCAAAGTTACTTCAAAACCATATAGTAATGGTGAGATAATGGTGAGTGGTGAGGAAATAAGAAGAGAGAGAGGGAGGGGAGGGAAAGGGAGAGAGACAAGAAAAAGATCAAAAGCGTCCCAAACCCTCCAAATGTAGAAGCCTTTTCATCTTAGGACACCTGCTGTTTAAGCCTGAAATATCCACTTTGAGGCTTTAAGTAGATGAGCACCCAAGTGACATCACTGATGCCCCTATGGAAGACACTGATCCATTAGGGTAAATTTTTCACAACGTTCTTTCCAAAGATGTAAATGTTATTTGTTTCAAACGACGAAAGGGGCAGCACAGGTCTAAGTCACATTTTTCCAGTTATTCTTTTTACAACATGAATTAATGATTCTGCGATTTACACTGACAGATACCCAGAGGTGTTTAATCAGCTGCCTCTGACAAAACACAGCGTTTTTTAGATTAGCACATTTACAAATAAAGAACAGCCTAGGATCCCTCATAAAATGGAGCTGTGGTTCAACTCTATTTGATGAAATGACATTCTCTTGCGCACTTCCTCATGAATGCATAAACAGGGCACAGCTCAGGGAAGTTCAGGTGCGTGCAGAGCATAAATATTGCATAGGATATAGTAGCCAGGCAGCTCAACCTTCCCATCCAGACAAAAGGAGGAAGGGGGAGACGGTGTAGCCAAGGTGAGAGATCACCTGTTGGCTGCCGGTGAGTCTAGATCATTCAGAGAGTCAGCATTTGGTCTGGCAGAGAAGGCAGAGGGGTAGAAGGGTGAGGTCGTGGATCCAGACCTTTCCTTGAGCAGGAGAGCAGCTGGGTTTTCAACAGAAGGATCATCTTATAATCTTCCTTGATAGCTGCCTTCTTGATGCAAAAGGATAAACACATTAAGATGCATTATGTGTCCTTGAGTGGGCCTGAATGTTATCAGCAGTCTATACACCGATGCGACAATGACTGAAAATCCACTGTATGCTGGAGTGGTGTTAGGGACTGTGAATAAAAAAGCTCTTGTAGAGGCTCTCACAGACTCAGTGGGGAAGAACGTAGGGCTCTTTGTGGGCATAGAATCCAGTTTTGACTAAGTTACATAGAAAAGGGATTTATTAAAAGGACATTGGCTGTAAGATGAATAAATAAAATATGGTATATCCATATAATAGAATACTATTCAGCTGTTAAAAAAGAACAAACTAAGGATACGTGCAACTGACTCTTAAATAAAATTATGGGGACGATGACTCATGCCTCTTAAATAAAATTATGGGGACAATGACTCCCAGCATTTTGGGAGGCTGAGGCAAGAGGATCACTTCAGCCCATGAGTTTGAGACTGGCCTGGGCAATGTAGCAAGACCTTTTGCTACAAAAAAAAAAATTACAAAAAATTATCCAGGCATGGTGGTACATGCTTGTAGTTCCAGCTACTTTGGAGGCTGAGGCAGGAGGATTGCCTGAACCCAGGAGGTTGAGGCTGCGATAAGCTGTGATCATGCCACTGCACTTCAGCCTGGGCAACAGAGTGAGACTCTGACTCAAAAAAAAAAAAAAAAAAAAAAAAAAAAAGTGAGCCCAGTGAACACAGGAAGGGCTTTCTAGAGAGGGAGTTTCCCGTGTACCGAGGCCGCATGGGTAAGGCCATGGCGCAACCCTGGAGTTTATTTTATTGACCCTGGATATCACAGGAGGACTTTGCACTGGGAAAGGGCCTGGTAAAATGGTTCACTTTAGAAAGACAATTTTAGCAGCAACATGAAGGGCGGGTTGAGGCCAGGAGATGAGCAGGAAACTGTTATCCTTGGTTAGATGTGGGGTGACACGGGCCCGAGCAGGACTGGCAAGGAGGAGGCTGACTTGGACAATGTCTGTGAAGCCAAAGGAGCAAGAAATCATTCTTGAGTTATTGGGAGGGGGAGGGGAGGCCCCTAAGTCCTCTCAAATCCAGGCTAGGTGATTGGGGATATGATGGTGCCCTTGATCAACAGAGAGGAGGTTGAAGAAGATGAGGCAGTGAGGGGAGCAGGAGGTCGCACGTTCATTCCGGACAGGTTGAAGAAGAGGTGGCTGTAGGATGTCCAAGATGCCAAGGCAGCAGCTGGATAGTGAGGACATGAGAAGGTGTGGTTTGGTGTGTCGTCCTCCAGTCAAGGCTTCAAGGGGCCATTGGCTTGTCCAAGTCAAGCACGTATAGGGAGAAGGGTAAGGACAGAATCCTTTAGAGCAGGCGTGTCCAGCCCATAGGCCACAGCTTGCACACGGTCCAAGACAGCTAGTTATGCAGTCCCACAAAATCTTTTAACATCATTTATTTTTTAGCATTTATTTTCTTTGTGACCCATGTGTAGTTCCATTTTTGAAGTTCACAATCACGCCTTATTCATGATATCACTTTTTGGCAACACATAACATTTGTGAGCAGCTGTTTTCAAGTATGAAACCCATGAAGAGAAAATTCAAACAAACATTCCTGATAAGCACCTTGAGAACTCACTGACAACGGCAACCAAGTCCATCAAACCAGATACAGACAGATTAGTTTTACAAAAACAAGGTCAAATTTCCCAGGAGTTTTATGTTACTCTTATTTTTCTAAACGTTATCATAAAAAATAAAAGCCTTGAAGAATCCAGATCACCAAAGTAAGAGCCCAAATATGGGACACAGAAGACAAAAATATCAGAAAACATCAACAAAACAACAAGCTGTTTCTTTGAAAGAATTAATAAGATCAATGGACCTCTAGCCAGAATGACCAAGAAAAAGAGAGAAAAATCCCAAATAAACACAATCAGAAATAAAAAATAAAAGCCTTATTATGTATGTACACTAACTATATTATGCAATTTATGTGCAGCCCAAGACAACTCTTCTTTACTCAGTGTGGCCCAGGGCAGCCACAAGGCTGGACACCCTTGGTATAGAGCAAAAACTTGTGTTTAAGTAGCAGAAACTGAAAAGGAGCCAAGGAAAGGGCCAGAAAGCTCACTGGAGGAGGGAACCATCCAATGACATGTGGTTCAGGGTTACTACAGTTGAGAACACGTGCAGAGGCCTGATGGAAAAAATTCCCCCTTGGGTTTAGAAATATGGAGGCTGCGGGGATGTCTGATCAGAGCAATTCCAGCAGAATGGTGACCCTGAAAGCCAGGTTTCAGGAGCTGAAGAGGGACAGGAAGATGGAGACAGTGGCCATCGACTGCTCCTGTAGGGATCTTGGCAGAGATCCCCAGGGAGAGAGAAGGAGCGAAGAGAGCGTTTAAAAGTCCTTGAGGAGCTGGGCATGGTGGTGCCTATAGTCCAGCTACTTGGGAGGCTGAGGAGGGAAGATAATCTGAGCCCAAGAGGTGGAGGCTGCAGGGAGCTGTGATCATGTGACAGAGTGAGACTCTGACTCAAAGCGCACACACACACACATACACACACATACATACACACACCTCTAGCTTTACTTTGCTGCTGAGAAAAGTACTTCTGCCCTCAAGGATGAGAACATTGAATTGGGACTCACTCCCCAGCCAGTGGAGAAAAAATCAAATTTAGTTTGGAGCCCGTTGCGTTTGTGATGTCTGTGGGTCACCCGCGTGGAGATGGCCGTGGGGCAGTTGGTGATCCTGGAGTTCGGGAGGGATGTCATTCAATGGCAAATCTGTTCTCTAAAGAAAAGCCCTGATCTGTCACCACATCGTGGCATATGGCCACCACAGTTACCACTGACTTAAACATCAGCTTGCAGATTTCCTAAATATTGATAATAAACCCTCACAGAAGACAGCCCCGGGCACCACTAGATGTTGAGAATAGAGGTATCTATTTCAGAGCCAACAATGGCACACAAAGCCCTGAATGTGTTCAAGATGACATGTGCATGACATCAAGAAAGAAGAGAGTCAAAGTCCAGCTCCTTAATGTCGACACTCACCTCCACCTTCCTCTCAGGGCAGAGAGAAACCTCCATGTCAGGGAAATGACAGTGGTTGCATGGGCATCCTGTGTCCAGTAGACAGAACACTGGAACTGAGAACCCTAGCACGTGGACGCCTAGGAAAAAGGTTGTTTCATGAGAAGCAGAGTTCTGGAAAGCCAACATGAAACAGGCAACAGCCACCCCTCACCCCAAGGCACCATCTACGAGGGAAGTCTGGAATCCACTTGTCCAAGCTGGGTGGCCTGGGGGCATTCTCAAGACCCATTCTCAAGATTCTGTCCTGGGGGCAGACTGCCACTCACCAGTGAGGCAGCAGCTGAGAAGGCTGGAGGAAGGATGCTTCGCGGAGGGCAGGGTCTCCTTAAGGTCGAGAGCAGGCATGTCTGACCTACAGCCTGTGGGCTTCATGGGGCCTAGGACAGCGAGTTATGCGGCCTCACAAGATCTTTTAACATGACTTTTTTTTAGAGTTTATTTTCTTCATGACCCCATGCATCATTCCATTTTTGAAGTTCACAATCATGCCTTATTCACGACATCGCTTTCTGGCAGCACATACATTTGTGAGCAGCTGTTTTCCATGAGGAAGCACACGAAGAACAAAACTTGAACAAACATTTCTGACAAGCACCTTGAGAGCTCTCTAAGAATGGTGATCACTTCCATCGAACCAGACATTGGTAGACTCGTTTTACAAAAACAAGTTCAAATTTCTCATTAGTTTTATATTGTCTCATTTTTCTAAACTTTATAATAAAAATATTTTAAAAGAAATCTTACTTTGTATGCACACTAACTATATTATATGATTTATGTATGGCCCTACAAAATTTCTCTTTACTCAGTGAGACCCAGGGAAGCCACAAGGTTTGGACACTCTGGTCTAGAAGAAGGTATAGTGAGGAAAGGGCCTTTGTCCATCTGTCCAGCACTGGTGGGTCCACACCCACATCTTTATCCCTGCAATGGAGATGGTGGTTTTGAGCTATAAAGTGGCTCATCATCGCTTCCCTTAAAGGTCATCCGACTCCCTTCATGTGGATTTGCACCCCCACTGCACTCCTGTGTAGACCCGCAGCATTTCCTGTGGTGGAGAGGACGCTGCAGGACTTGTATATTCTGGGGTAGATACAGACAGACATATTTCCTTCTTTCCTTCCTTTCCTCTGTCTTTCTTCTTTTTTCCCTCCCTTCTTCCCTCCCTCCCTCCTTCCTTCCTTCCTTCCTTCTCTCTCTCTCTCTTGCTCTCTCTTACTTTGAGTTGGTGTCCCACTCTGTCCCCCAGTGGCACTATCACAATTCACCACAGCATTGACCTCCAGGGCTCAGGCAATCCTTCCTTCTCAGCCTCCCAAGTAGCTGGGACTACAGGCACACACCACCACTCTTGGTTAATTGTGTATGTGTGTTTGTTTGTTTGTTTGTTTGTTTTTGTAGAGATGAGGTCTTGCTATATTGCTCAGGTTGGTCTCAAACTCCTGAGCTCAAGTGATCCTCCTGCCTCAGCCTTCCAAAGTGCCTGGATTACAGGTGTGAGATGCTGCACCTGGCCTGGGTAGACATATTTTTTGCCATTGGCCCCCCAGTTTGTCAGTCTGTCAGCATCTTTTGAGACATGTAGGACCAGTTTCTCTCGCATCAAATACACTCAGGATCAGCTATCATGTCCCTCACCATGACTCCTACGACAGCTAAGGATGTGCATATCATGGGCAGGATACATGCACATGGCACGTATTGTCTTAATTTATTTCTATGACAACCTTGCCAAATAGGAATCATCACCCCATCTACAGATTAGGAAACTGAGGTTCACTAACTTGGTTCTCTGAAAATGCAACCTTCAGGATAAGACCATGGGCCATGAGCCTCCATCACGGCTAACGTGAGGACTCCCAGAGCCACCAGGGCAGCTCTGTTCTTCACATCACTTTTTAAAATAGCAGGTCCTGTTGCTCTGGGTCTGGGCAGTTGGGCTCTGCTTCCTCCCTCCGAGAAACACTCAAGAAATAAGCAAGGAAGAAGCAATGGAGGAACAGTGATTAGATTCAGACAAACAAAACAGAGTCTTGATGGTAAGGGCTGCTCTGTGCTTAAGCAGAGTCTTCTAGCTATCTTTAGTTAACCAGGTACAGCATAAATTGGTGGTGGCTCATGCCTGTAATCCCAGCACTTTGGGAGGCCAAGGCAACAGAATCACTTGAGGCCAGGAGTTTGAGACCAGCCTGGACCACACTGCAAGACCTCATCTCTGCAAAAACATTTAAAAAATTAGCTAGGCGTGGTGGCACATTCCTGTAGTCCCAGCTACTTGGGAGGCTAAGGCAGAAGGATCAGCTGAGCCCAGCTGGTTGAGGCTGCAGTAGCCATGAATGTGCTGTTGCACTCCAGCCTGGGTGACAGAGTAAGACTCCAACTCAAATAAATAAATACATAAATAAATAGGTAAATACATAAAATTAAAATAGTAACAGGGATAGTAATTGCAATGGTGGTTAGAAGGAGGAAGAGAGCTGGGCTCGGTGCCTCAGCCTGTAATCCCGCACCTTTGGGAGGCTAAGGTGAGTGGATTGCCTGAGCCTGCGGGTTCGAGAACCCCCGGGCAACTTGGCGAGACCTCATCTCTGCAATAAATCAACAAATTAGCCGGGCGTGGTAGCGCGCACCTGTAATTCCGGCTACTCCGAAGGCTCAGGCGGAAGGATCGCCGGAGCCCAGTAGGTCGAGGCTGCAGTGGCCGGGAGCGGCCACTACACTCCAGTCTGGACGACAGAGTGAGACTCCAACTCAAAAAATTAAAAAAAAAAAAAAAAGAAGGGAGGAAGAGAAAGAGTCTAGTTTGTGGCCTCCACATCTAGGGTCAGGTTCTGGGCTGGGGGCTCTGTGGGCATTCCCTGAGCTGACAGGTCATCCAGGAAGTTGCAGGCACCTAGGATGTCCCAAGTGGGATGGGAAAGAGTCCTGAATTTGGGGTTCTTTTCCTTCATGAATTGTGACCTCCTTCCATGGATGATCAGGGGAATTTTCCTCTTGGGTTGGCAAAGTGCCGAGTGAGAGAGCTGCATGCAACCAAGGAGAAGACCAAAGGTCATCTGGAGGGCACCGCAGCCGGTGAGTCAGGGAGAGCAGGCGGGAGACGGGAGCCTGTCATCCTCACCGCATTGTCACCTTCGCCCGGTTCACGCCCAGACCGCACGGTGGGCCAGGAGGTGACAGTCCTGATTTAATTTCTGCCAAGATGGTTCCCTCAGTCTCCTCGTGACAGGGTCAGCAGACACAAAGTGGCAGCCTTCCTCCCTCCCTCCCAGAAAGCCATCCTTGGCTCTCAAGGATAGCCCGGCACTGGCCCAGTTACAGCCTTTCGTGTATTGGACAAATACTGGGGTCCCCATCCTGTGGTGCTTCCTGTTCCCTAGCCAGCAGTGACCTCCACTTGGAGAGTCCTTTCCATCAGCCGTAGTGCCCTTCAGGGGCCCTCCCTACAGAAAGTTCCATCTGCTGGGCTGGTAAACACTCCTACGTAGTTAGTCGTTTGGTGGTTTTGCAGGGAGAAGACGTTTTCCAACCACAGAGAAAGTTCCTTGGTCTTTCTTTATAGAACTCCCTTTACCTTCTTCATGGAATCTTGGGGTCAGTAGTTCTCCTGAAAGTCCCTCTTTCTCTGGTATATTTGGGAAAAGAGGTTTGGTTCATGTCCTCCCCCAAGTTGGGTCCGTGTCTCCACTTGTCTCCAGCACCAGCATCTCACATTGGGCTCACTTGGCTGGAGTCCACCTCTGACCCACAGGCTCAAGGTCAAGCAAGCCACTGCTTGGCTGAACATTTGGGGAGCAGCAGAGGCGTTTTTGCTATAGTAGACATAGCAGATATCTTAAAAATGGAATATTAGGCTAGGCTCGATGACTCACACTGGTAACCCCAATACTTGGGGATGCCAAAGCAAGATAATCACTTGAGCTCAGGAGTTCAAGACCAGCCTGGGCAACATAGCAGGACCTCATCTTTACAAAAAAATACAAAAATTACCCGGGCACGGTGGCCCATGTCTATAATCCCAGCTACTCAGGAGGCTGAGGCAAGAGGATTGCTTGAACCCAGGAGGTTGAAGCTATGGTGAGCTGAGATTGTGCCAATGCACTCCAGCTTTAGTGACAGAGTGAGACCCTGCCTCAAAACAAACAAAAAAGGAATATTAGAATCCTGTCCTAAATGACCACTGGGCCCCACTGGAATCCCTCTCCTCAGCAGGTCTCTTCATTCTCTCAGGGGAGTCTCTCTCAGTGGAGTCTGTCCCTCAGCCTGTTCTTCCTGTGCTCTTCCCTAAATTCCCCAACTAGGTTCTTTATTACAAAGAGGAATTTTGGTTCTCTTCATTCCATGACTTTGGGGTTATGCCCTGAGGACTGCCTTTTTACCACCTAATTTTAACTTTTGCTGAATAAGAGCCTCCCGGTCTAGAGAATCATGCCACCCCTTTAAGGGGACTACTGTAGCTGCAGGCAGTTGTGGCTGGAGTCTTCTCTATGAAGTCACTCTCTTTCCTGATAGGTAGCAAAATGGGTACATGGCAACCACCCCTACAAATATTTAGTCCCCAGAATCTCTTTGCTATTGATCTTGCTTAGATCTCTTTGACCAAATTAACAGAGTGGAAGTACCTATGTATTTGCCTATCCTAGGCAGACCTCCCTATAACAAGCAACTCCTCCTATTGCAGTGACTCAACATAAAACCTTTCTTTCTCTCTTTTTTTGTGTGTGTTGGAGTATCACTCTGTTGCCCAGACTTGAGTGCAGTGGCTGCTCCCAGCCACTGCAGCCTCGACCTGCTGGGCTCCGGCGATCCTTCTGCCTCAGCCTTCCAAGTAGCTGGAACTACAGGCACGCGCTACCACGCTCGGCTAATTTTTGATTTATTGTAGAGATGAGGTCTCACCAAGTTGCCCAGGTGGGTCTTGACCCGCAGGCTCAGGCAATCCACTCACCTCAGTCTCCCAAAGGTGCGGGATTACAGGCTGAGCCACTGAGCCCGGGTTTTTTTTGTTTTTGTTTTTTGTTTTTTAGTCTTTCTCTATAATATGTAGCTCCAGTGTGGATTGGGTAGAGATTGCTCTACTCCACATAGTCATTCAGGAATCCAGTTCCTTCCATCTTGTGACTCCATCCACTTCTAGAAGCTCAGAATCCTGTCCCCAGCAGACACATGGGGAAAGGGAGCAAGGATTGCTTCTGGGATATTTATATGGGTCACACTTGAAAGTGGTGGTCATCATTTTGGCTCACATACCATTGGCCAGAGTTCAGTTCCATGGCTACACCTACCTCTAAGGGATGGTGGGAAACAGAGTTCAGCTGTTCAGGAAGAAGGATAAAGCATGGATATTGGTAAGCTGTAGCAGTATCCACCATATTCGTTTGGGAGTAGCTTCTCTTTACTTCCAGTGAAACTCCCATTAGTGGTTTATAAGGTTAAAAAAAACCTTGGTGTCTTTCATTGATACAAGAATGCCATAAAACTGAAACCTCCTGAATATTTTTCTGGATAACTCCACTGGAGTCAGAAGCTAAGTGGCAGGCAGAGAAAAAATATCCTAATACTTAAAGGAGAACCACTGAATAATTCTTAGTTTTAAAAAATAAATATGGCAGTCACATAGTTTTGATAATTTGGTTTCTTATGCCTTCCTCCTTTTTTCCTCCAAAAACAGAGAAAACTACTTATTCTTTCACCTCTGCTTTCTTATGTCGGGAAGTCTGCTTCAAAGCTTCAGGAGAGACTACTGTCACCCCAAGATAAAAACAAAAACAAAATAAAAACTCTTGTGAAATCACAGCAACTTAAGTGGGAGGAGAATGTAATGTTCTTAGCTATCTCTTGCTGCTGAAGATGTGAAGGGAATATAAATAAGTGTAGACAGTACAGCGTACTTTGCTGAAACATAAAAATTATAGGGTTTCCATCTACAGAAAGAAACTAAAGAGTTTTTTGACACTAGGTAAGTACACTGTGTGCAGTCGGCTCCTGAATCACCTAGAAATGACACTCTCTGGAGAGAAAGCTTGATATTCAGAGAGAGGGGAGGGATAGGGAAGGTAACCATTCATTCTTGTGTGCCCAGGACAGTGTGGGTTATGCCTGTCCTCCCCGTGTCATCAATTACAGCCCCTTTACTTTCAAAAGGGTCCCAGTGAGATGATATATTATCCGGCATATGGGAAGCATTTGAATGAAGAACAAATTTGTTTATGTCTAATACCACTATAGCAACAATGTACTTGTAAATAACATTGGGAAAATGGTTAAGTTTATCCCTAAGGAGAAAGCTACCAAATAATGGCTGTGTAACATATGAAAACCCTTAGGACCCACAGGGCTGCCATGGCTTCCTAGCTGGTTTCTTTGACTCTTCTAATGTGTTCAGAGCTATTGTGCACAGCACTGTGGATTATAAACTGCACCACTCCAAGAGATGTCATTCCCACAGAATAGGATGAAAATGGTGTCTGCACTAAAGTTGTGCACTGCCCCGTCTGTCTGTCTGTCTGTCTGTCTGTCTATCTACCTATATCTTCTATTTGTCATCTATCTGTCTATCATCTTTCTATCTAATATATCCTATTGGGTCTGTTTATTTGGTACAGATTTTGGTACCAGGATTGGGGGTCTGCCACAACAAGATATCACAGACTGGGTGGCTTGAACAACAAACATTAATTTTCTCATATTTCTGGAGGCTGGAAGTTCAAGACCAAGACGCGACGGTCCTAAATGTGTTTCCCACACTGTAGCCTCAATGCTTGTTCTTAAAATGAACACACCGAACATGGCATTCCCTGATTCAAATCATTCATTGCCTCCTCCTTTGACCTCAGGATCAAGTACAAACTCCTTATTTTTGCTAATAGAGAAGCTCATGATGAACTCTGGCCCCTGCCAAACTCCCTACCCATCCCTCTTGCCTTTCCTCATCATGGAGTCTATGATAATTAATTTCATGTGTCAATTGAGCCATGGGTTACCCAGACAGTTGGTCAAACATTATTTTGGTGTTTCTGTAAAGGTGTTATTTGGGTGAGATTAACATTTAAATCAGTGGACTAAGTAAAGCAGAGTGCCCTCTATAGCGTGAGAAGACCTCATCTAGTCAGTCAAAGTCTTGAATAGAACAAAAGGCTGACCTTCCCCAGAGTAAGGAGAATTCTCCTGCTTGACAGCCTTTGAACAGAGACATCAGTCCTGAAGATTTTTTATTACTAGTCTTCATGATTGCATGAACCAATTTCTTAAAATAAATCTATTTGTCTATTCATCTATCTAGATTACATATCCCATTGGTCCTGTTTCTCTGGTATCGATTTGGTACTAGGAGTGGGATCTGCCATATCCACATGCCACAGACTGGGTGACTTGAAGAATAAACATTAAGTTTCTCATAATTCTGGGAGATGAAAGTTCAAGATCAAGGTGTCAGCAAGGCTACCTTCAGGAGAGGTCCTCTTTCTGGTTTGTAGTCAGCTGCCTTTCTGCTGTATCCTCACATGATCTTTCCTCTACACATATGTAGAGAGAGAACTCTCTGGTGTCTCTTCCTCTTTTCCTTGCCTGAATTCAGTCTTCTTGGACTAGGAGAGCCTCACCCTAGGACATCAATAAACTTAATTACCTCCTGAGATGCCCTGTCTCCAAATACAGTTGCACTGGAGGTTAGGACTTCGACACATCAATTTGAGAGGGATATGGTTCAGTCCATGACAGTCCAAGCTCCCAGCATGCTGCATTGCTTTCATGGCATACCCTCCAATCACCGTGTACTGCTCAATGGGGTCTTGCCCATGCCATGAAAAGCACACTTCCCTCTGCAGAGAACACTCCCCAATTCCTCTTTACTAGGTTCACAGCTATGCCTCATTGGGTGTAAGGATACAGGGCAAGAAGCCTTCCCGGAGCAGTCCTCTACAAGTCATGGTTGAGGGGTCCTCTGATGGGTTTCCATAACCCATGCCATATTTTTCCATTCCTTTGTCACACTCCATTGTCCTCAGCAGTGCTTTGTTCTCCACTGAATCTCCAGCATTTAACACTGATGCTGGCGTACACAGTCAATACTTCTTAAATTTAAGATAAAAAAGTAAAATTAAAATAGTATGTGTGCTGGCTAGGTGTGGTGGCTCACATCTGTAATACCAACACTTTGGGAGGCTGAGGAGGGAGAACCCTGGAGTTTGAGACCAACCTGGGCAACATAGCGAGACCTCATCTCTACAAAAAATAAAAAGATTAGCTGGGTGTGGTGGCATATGCCTGTAGTCCAAGCTACTCAGGAGGCTGAGGCAGAAGGGTCACCTGAGCCTGGGAGTTTGAGGCTGTGGTGAACCGTAATCATGCCATTGCACTCTAGCCTGGGCAACAGAGTGAGATCCTGACAAAAAAAATTATGTCACATTACATTAAAATAACATGTATGCTATAATTATGACTATTTAAAATGCTTGATAAAGGGACAATATTAAGAAGAAATTATACTAAAATGACAACAATGGTTGTGTTTGTTGGTAGAACTACTTTGTTGTTTTGATACTTCCCAAGTTTTCTGAGATGTGATATTATTTTATAACTTTTAAAAGTACATGTGGCATAACATTTTAATTCTCAGACCTAAGCTGACTTGTTTCAAGCTATATTTCAAAGCAGCTGATTTCCTTATAACAAAAGTTTCTGAAAGGCACCCTGGAATTGTCCCTAGTGGCATTTGACCTATATGTTGTTAACCGGGGGAGTGTGACCTCTTCGGAGGATGGTTCATTACTGCTCTGTGGGGTTTCAGTAATGAACACAGCTGTCACCTTGGCAGGTAGGGACTCCCCAGATGGCAAGCCTGCCCTGGAGATCGAGTGACAAAGGTGTCTCATAGCACAAGTGCTGGGAGACCAGTGAGGCCTAGATATCTTCTATTGAGGCTACCTGGCACTGTCCCCCAGCTCTTAGCTTCACTCACGGGGACAGAAGAAGCCAAATAACCATGGGTATTTATAGTCCATGGTAATAGTCTCTGTAGGTCCAAGAGGGTCACACGACATTTAGCAGCTGAGAAGCCAGGCTGCATCTGTGGTCTTGGGAGAGGAGCCAGCCCAAGGATTGAAGTGGACTCCCTGAAGGTGAGGGGTGATGGGGGAATGGGAGGACAAAGAGTAGCAGCAACAAGTTTAGGTCCATTGAAACATTCCATCCTCGGGTGGTCCATGGAGACAGGTGATGTCCCCAAACCTCCTTGCCTCTCAGAGACTCCTATAGGTCTCTAGACAAAAGTTGTAAGTGGGTCTCTGCAGATCTCACACAAAGTGAGAGACAAGTCAGGTCAGCACTAATTAAGTGAATAAATTCAGATTCTGTAGTTTATAACCAAAGGCAGGAGTGTTCCTTGAATCCTTAGGCGAACCCATGATGACAGCCGTATTGTGCCCATTTTACAGATGGTGCAAATTTTTCCTTCTCAGACTTTCGGGTCCTAATTTTTGCCTGGTCACCCCTTCTCTTTCCCCACCCCAGAGTATCCCTTGCAGGGTTGCAGGAGGCCTCTCTGGACGTCCAGGATGTAGGTTGTTTCTCCACGGTCCCTGGGCCTGAACCCACCTTCTGGACCTGGTGCAGTACGCTGGCCCTGTACCTTGGGCTTCAGTCAACATCAACTCTGCATTCTTGGCTCATGGCAGAACTTTCTGCCCTGGTGGTCCAGAGATCAGTTCTGATGAGCAGAATTTATCCCATGAATCAAATAAATTCCTGACTGCCTGACCCCTGCTTGGCATCAAGCCTCATGAATCCTCATGATAAGCCCAGAGGGAGGACTTATTCATAGCCCTTTCTGGATACAAACTCACAGACATGTGGGTCTATAGGAATTTTCCACTTGGATAGGTAAGTTGTGTGGGAGAACTGGTTTCCAGTCTGTAAACAGCAGGCATCCCAGGCTCCACAAGTCATCTCTTAGGAAGCGGGTAAAGGAGATTTCCCAATAATGAAATCATCACAGGGATTAGGGACCATCTATCTACACTAACTCTCTGTAGATCAGTTGAGGCCAGGAACTTCGGTTTTATGTGTCTCCATGGACCCTGACACTTGAAAATACCTGGGCACGAGCTGTCCTCGGAAGTCAGGTGTGTCATCCAAGCCCACAGCAGGTGAGTGTGCAGACCAGATCCAAGACCACTGGCCTCCCGGCTGAGCCCTACTGAGCCTGCCGCTGATAGAACCAGTGCTTGGGTGGACAGGATAGAAATGTTCAAGATGCATGTGATTTTAAAGGAGATTCTAGTGGGGCATGGTGGTTCATGCCTGTTACCCCAGCACTTTGGGAGGCCAAGGAGGGAGGATCGCTTAAGCACTGAAGTTTGAGATTAGTGTGGGCGACTTGGCGAGATCTCATCACTACAATAAATCAAAAAATTAGCCAAATGTGGTGGTGCATGACTGTAGTTCCAGCAGCTTGAAGGCTGAGGCCAGAGGATCACTTGAGCCCAGCAGGTCGAGGCTGCAATAACCACGAGTGTGCCTGGGTGACAGAGCGAGATTCTGACTCAATGAATGAATGAATGAATGAACGAACGAATGAATGAATGAATGAATAAAGGTGATTTTAACCTGCATGATGCTGTACATTCTCCATCTCCTGGTCTTGCAATCAAGTCCTTAGTTGGAGGGTTTGAGGCGGCAAACCTGAAAGAGTGAAAGATTTGTGCTAGGAGCCCTTATTCATTCAACAAGCACTGAGTGACTCATTTTTCACTATGGGGTGAGATCTGAAAAGACCCTGTCACAGTTTTTGCTTAGGGCCCCATGGAGATCTCTGAAAAGCCGAAGGATTGGGACATCCCATTTCCAAGGCCCTCCCAAGGACAGAACGTTTTGTTGAATCCTTAGACTGGTCGATTCAGACACTGGGGGGATGGCAGGGGCATTGGGGGTCATGAAGCAACTCCACGACCACCCACCATGTCTCCAGTATGGCCCCTGGGTCTGAACACTGCTCTTTGTTGCCCCAACCCAACCCAAGCCACCACCATCCTCACCTGGGTGATGTCATCTGCCGCCTCCCTGGTCCACCTGCTCCCATTCTTAACTTTTCCATCCCTTCCTCGAAGAGTAGTCATAGAGACCTTCAAGAATGAGCAAGCCAGAGCGTTTCCCTTCCTGCATCAAGTTCTCCAATAGCTTCCCGACCCCGCTCTGCTGAACTCCAAATCATGGCCTATGGTGCCAGCCCTGAGCTGGCTCCCGCCTCCTTCTGTCCCTGACTCTCCCATCCCCGTCCCCTCACTCTCTTCGCTCCAGCCACGCTGTCCTTGCTTCTAGCCCTTGAAACCCACTCAGCTTCCCTCTGCCAGGAAACCTTTTCCTGCAGATCTCCCTCTGACTAGTTCCTTCTTGTCCTTTAGTCATCAGCACCAACCCCTGTTTACCACCCCCAACCCTCTGTTTCTAGAACTGAATGCCATCAGGTTTTATCTGGTTCACTTATTTGGTTTCATTGTTTTTGTAGTGCAAGGTTTATGGGAAGAGGGTCCTGGTATGGTCACGTTCACCCCTGCATCCCACAGAACAGTATTGCTTCATCACTGGTATTCAATCAATAGCAGTTGAATGACGGAATTCTCTGAGGACTCAGTTTTAGCACAGGTCAAAATGTGTTCTCCAAATTTTGCACTATAACACCTATAACATTGGTGATGATGATAGATATGGTGGAGATAACATGCTCATGGAAGATTCTACCTGCCCTGAATCTTTTCCAAGCAACCTGATGCTCAGCAGACTAGGTCTGCACAATGAGACACATTGAAAGCCATGTTTGTCACTTTTGGGTCATTGCAATGAGAAGCCTGGGTGGGTCTCTCCTGTCCCTCTGCCTCTACTGCTGTATAGGGAGGCTTTTGGAGTTGTTATGAAGTGTTGGGTCTCTGGGCTACGTGAAACACAGCTCTCTTCTGCCTCTTGACTCATGGTTAGGACGCAATTTGCATGAAAAATTAAGTTTGTTGAGTAAAACCACAAGGAGTTGGGGGCCTATGTGTTACTGCATCATTCCTAGCCTATCCTGACTAATACAATAACTCACATATTGGCCAGATGCAGTGGCTCATCCCTGTGATCCCAGCACTTTGGGAGGCTGAGGCAGGAGGATTGCTTGAGCCCAGGAATCAGAAACCAGTCTCAGCAACAAAGCGAGACTTCATCTCTACAAAAAATAAAAAACAATTAGCCAGGTATGGTGGCATGTGCCTGTAGTCCCAGCTACTTGGGATGGTGAGGCAGAAGTATTGCCTGAGCCCAGGAGGTTAAGGCTGTGATGAACCATGATTGTGCCACTATACTCCAGCCTGGGTGACAGAGTGAGACCCTGACTCGAAACAAACAAACAATAAGTCACACATGATAAGCTCTTCCTGCATGCCAGGACCTTTGCACATGTGATCTCATCTACTCTTCACCTTATATGTTAGAGAGGATTACTATTCTTATTTTATAGATGATGAATCAGAGAGACTGGAAGTTTGAACAACTTGCCCAAAGTCACCCATTAGAAAGTGGTGGAGTTAGGATTTGAATCCAGACAATCTGACTGCAGAGCCTCTGCCTTTAATCACTGTGCAATATTTTAAGAAACATTTCCCTTTGTGGATTGGATTGAATTTTTTCAATAGTAAAGATAAAATGGAAAATGTTTTGCCATTAAGAATTCTTTCCCTCGTGGTTATCATCAGAATATCTTTGAGATAAAACCCATGGGAGGAGACGCTGGTCTTGACTTGTTTCTTTTTGTATTCTAATAAGCACTAATCGAATGATGTTGCCAGTGCATCTGCTCTTTGGAGCCGGTTTGCCATCATGCCAACTAATTTTAAAGTGTATGGATCTTACTGCTTCAGACTTGAGGCCATATCGATTCTGGAATATACCCCCACTAATTGCTGAGTGTCTGATGCTAGGAAGAAAATAAAAGAAAAAAAAAAGCTTTCACGTCAATATTTGTTACTCACCTTGACAAACATTATAAGTGATGGTGACTTTCTCCTCTTTTAAAGCCTTAATTACTAGCTTGCACACACTGCAATCATTTTGTTCTTGTTTGTGTTTAATAGTCTGTAATCCATTTTAATTACATTCTTTATCAAGATCAGACTACTGAACAAGGATAGAACAAAATTTAACTTCTGCTTTTTTCTCCCCTCTCTCCCTATCCAGTACCTGAAAAATGTCCTGGGATTTGAAAATATCTTAAAGGTAAAAATTTCTCTTCAAGCTTAAAGCAAACAAACAAAACCATGAAAAAGATGTTTCTCACTGCTTTTTCCTATCTGTCAGTCCATTGACAAAAGGGATCAGACACACCTGCTCCATCTATTAACCTTAGAATGTGAAGCTTGTCAAGAATTCTGAGAGGGGCCGGGCTCGATGGCTCAGCCTGTAATCCTGCGCCTTTGGGAGGCTGAGGTGAGTGGATTGCCTGAGCCCGCGGGTTCGAGACCCGCCTGGGCAGCGAGACCTCATCTCTATAATAAACCAAAAAATCAGCTGGGCGTGGTAGCGCATGCCTGTAGTTCCGGCTACTCGGAAGGCTGAGGCGGAAGGATCGCTGGAGTCCAGCAGGTCGAGGCTGCGGTGGCCAGGAGCGGCCACTGCACTCCAGTCTGGGCAACAGAGTGAGACTCCAACTCAAAAAAACAAACAAACAAACAAACAAAAAAAGAATTCTGAGAGGGGATTGGGAGTAGGTAAATTCTAGGGGAAGAGGTTTTCTTTCTTGACTTGGATGGTGAGCACAGAGTTGTGTTGTTTTGTAGTAACTCATTGATCTTGTGCACCTTTCCACATATAAAAATGTTATTTAAAACACTGAATGTGGCTGGATTTTCAGGGTTGTTCTGTGCTTTTGTTAAGGGCATCCACTTAAAGGTAGCCAAGTTCTTTTTTGTAAACTCTTCTAAAATCTTAATTTTGAAGATCTGTATTTACACAAGAAAGAATTGAAGTAGGCCGTGCATGGTGGCTCACACCTGTAATTCCAGCACTTTGTGACACTGAGGGAGGAGGATCACTTGAGTCCAGGAGTTCGAGACTAGCCTAGGCCACATAGCAAGACTTCATCTCTACCAAAAAGAAAAAGAAAAAAATTATCCAGGTGAGGTGGTATATACCTGTAGTCCCGGCTAATCAGAAGCCTAAGGTGGAAGGAAAGATTGCCTGAGGCTAGGAGGTTGAGATTGCAGTGAGCCATGATTGTGCCTGGGTGAGAGTGTGAGAACCTGATTTTTTAAAAAAGCATAGGAATTATAAGGAAGTATAATGTCTGCATTGTGGGAAGACACCACCAAAGATACACTTTTGGTTGCCTAACAGTTCAAGGTGGGAGTTCCTGGTCAGTTGGAGTCCTTCCACACAGTGATTCAGGGATTAAGCCTTGGATTGCAAAGCAGATCTGACAAAGTTTTGCCTACTCAACAGGAGATCCAAAGTGAAGATTGTCCAGTAGAAGTCCTGCACTAGGCAGAGATGGCTGATTCCAGCAGCCCTGCCCTCTTAGTCATGACTTCAGCCCTAAAGCCAATTGTCCTTGCAGCTAAAGGGCAGCTATTTCTTAAAAGGTGACATGAGTGATACACTGTACTAGTCTCTCTTATATTGCTATAAAGGAATACCTGAGGCTGGGTACTTCATAGAGAGAAAAGGTTTAACTCATGGTTCTGCCTGATGTCACCTGCTGAGCTTCTGGTGAGGTCTCAGGAATCTATAGTCATGGCAGAAGGGAAGGAGAGATGGCATGTTGCATGATGAGACTGGAAGCAAGTGAGAGAAGCCAGGTTCTTTTAGATTTTTTTTCTTTTGTGTGTGTTTTTGTAGAGACAAGGTCTCTATGTTGCCCAGGCTGGTCTCAAAACTCCTGGGCTCAGATGATCATCCTGCCTTGGCCTCCCAAAGTGATGGAATTATAGGTGTGAGCCACTGCCCCAGGCCACTAGTCTCTTTTAAACAACAAGCTCTTGCAGAACTAATAGAGAGAACTCATAACTACTATAAGAACAGCACCAAGTCATTCATGAAGGATCTACCCCATAACCCAAGCACCTCCCACCAGGCTGCACCCCCAACTTTGGCAATCACATTTCAACATGAGATTTGAGGGGACAAACATCCAGAATATATCATACACCTTCATGACTGTCACAAATCCTTTGTAATGGGAGGGAAATACTTATTTTTGGTGGCCAGTAAGCCTCTCTGACATAATAGTGGAGGCCAGATTTCAACTTGACTCCAGAACTATGTTGGCCTGACGTCCCCCAGGTGCTGAGCTGCTTTCCCCGACCCGAGATGTCCCATGACCTCATTGCTTCTGGCCCACTGTAGAGTGATTTACATTCTGCTCTTGACTGGGCATGATGGTTCACGCATGCAATCACAGCACTTTGGGAGGGTGAGGCAGGAGGACTGCTTGAGTTCAGGAGTTCGAGACCAGCCTAGGCAACATAGTGAGACCTCACCACCACAGAAAATTAGCCAGGAGCAGTGGTGCACACTGGTAGCCCCAGCAACTCAGGAGGCTGAGGCAGAAGGATCACCTAAGCTCAGGAGGTTGAGGCCGTGGTGAGCCATAATCACGCCACTGCACTCCAGCCTGGGTGACAGAGAAAGACTCCAACTCAAAAAAAGAATAAATGTTACTCCCTAACACTCATTTCTTTTTTTTTCTTTTTTTTGGATGAAATCCTTTATTTTTGCATGGAGATCCCAACCTCCCTAACTCTTATTGCATGTGGTTTGGCTGACCTTCCTTGCTTCTTTTGCTTAGCTCCAGGGTTAGTCCTAACCCTGAGCCAGAAGGAAGGTTTCATCATTGAGCACTGTGCTTATGTCCTCAGCCAAACACTTCTGCTGGGCATGCTGGCTTGGAGGAGGATGACTCTGAGATGACGAGGGGTTGGAGCTGTGAAGCCATCTGGCCTCCATGAGGGGATTACTTAGAGCATCTAAGACCACCACGAGGAAGCTGAGGGTGAGGCCAACATGGCGGAAGGCAGGGTCTACAGCTGGAGGGAAACCGCGTCCTGATGACTCTGAGCGCAAAATCTACGTGTTTTACTTAGACCTGGACGCCTCAGTTACATCTGCCAATAAGTCCCCTTTTTAAATCAACCCGGTCTGAACTGGGTTCAGTCCCTTTCAACTGAAATTGTCCTAATTAAAGTCCAACCATCAGACTTGAAATACTCAATGATATAGAAATATTTATTTTCACTTTATTTACCAAAGTCCCTGGAGTCAACCATCAAACCAGTCCCAGATGGCTAATTAACACCAGCCAACTTCTTTCAAAATAAAAAAAAGCACTGCTTTTGTTTTAATTGAATCCATGCAGGTTCCTCCTCCCTACACCACCCCCACCCCAACACATGCACACTTACTATTCTAGAACCACTGCCTACTTTTAAATGGCGGTCTCCCTTGGAAAAATTACAGAGCGTAAGAACTGTTTTGAACTCAGTTTCCCAAATGGACTCAGACTCCGTGAGGGCAGGGCCTTAGCGCAGCTCCTGTTCCCAAGGCTCAACCCAGAGCCAGGCAGGAATCGCAGGTGCCATCTATCTTAGACTCAACAATGCCCAGCTGACGTACCTGGCCTTGAGGTTGACAGCAGACACCTTCCCACATCCTGTCTGGCTGTGTGTGTGTGACTCATCGGGCCCCTGCACAGAGAAGGTCGTGCAGTGCCTCCCTGGAAATGAGTCAGCAGGCGGATGGGGCGATCTGAGGCCACCTGGTGTAGACCACCAGCGTCTTCCACCTAAGTCCCTCCTCCACTGCCTGCCCCCACCTCTTCTCTTTCTAGCCCATTTCTTTTCTTTCTCCTTTTCAAGTCTCCCCACCCTTGCCCCATGATGCTGCCACAAACATGTGGGTACTCCCATAAGCCTGTGTATCCTTGAAATGTCTTCAGGGTTGTGCTAGAATGGTCTAGCCCCACAGATCAAGACAAGGGGAACTAACCTGTATGAGGACAGATTTAACAAGCAAGGATCCTTCAACGTGGAAAGCAGAAACTAAAAGTGACATGTGTATAAGTTATCTGTTTCTGTGAAACAAATTACCCCAAAGCTGAATGAATTAAAACAACAATGATATTTATTGTTTCTCCTTTGAAGCATCAGGAATTTCAGGATGGTGTGATGGAACACCTTGTCCCTAACCCAACATGATGGTTGGAACCATCCGAAGGCTGGGGGCTGAGGCTGGCTGTTGGCAGGAACCTTAGTGGAGAAAACTCACTGGAACACCCATGGAGGGCTTCTCCAAGTGACCAGGGCGTCTTCACAACATGGTGGCTGGGTCACAAAGGTAAGTATCCTGAAAGAGAGAGATAGAGGGAGGGAGGGAGAGAGAGAGAGAGAGAGAGACCCAGAGACAGAGACATGGAGAAAAAGACAGAGAGATAGAGAGAAAGAGGGAGAAACAGAGAAAGAGAGACAGACAGAGATACAGAGAGAGACAGAGAAAGAGATAAAGAGAAAGACAGAAACAGAGACAAAGAGACAGATACAGAGACAGACAGAGAGAGACAGAGACATGAAGAGAGACAGAGACAGAAAGACAGAGATACAGAGACCTAGAGACAGAGAGAGAGAGAGAGAGAGAGAGAGATACCAACCTAGTCCTAGCTCAGCAACCCCACCAGATGTTTGCTACAGACCCTGTGTCGGAGTTCCCAGGTCCCCTAAGGAGCAGAACAAACCTGAAGCCAGGGTCAGTGGGGATAATAACGCAGCCTGGCCTTGTCACAGTGGCCTGTGGAGAGAACCAGACCTGGAATCCGGGTTCTCTCTCTCAGTTCTGTGACTTTGGGAGATTCGTTTAGTTTCTCTTGGTCCCTGTTTCCTCATCTACAAAGTGGGTGACAATCACGTTGTGAGCATTAAGGATTTATGAATGTGAAAGTACTTTGGAAACAGCAACGAACTACGTAAATGTTGTCCATTGTCATTCATTTTAGGTGATAACACAACTAATGAATTATGATATATAATTAGGTGGTTGGGAAATAATGAAAGTGTGATTATTCCCGGGTCTCTTCTTCCCTGCCTGCATATTAAATCCTGCATTTGCTCACCCCCTTCCTGAAAAGGAAGCACTAGCTTACCCCAAGATGCAGTAGTACTTTCGATTAAATATCTTCATTTGTGGTACATTCTTTGGTTCTTTGTCATGAATGTAGCAAGCAGACCTCAGACTTCCCATTGTTTCAAAACCGGGAGGTGCTCAGGCTGACATGGGAGACCTCTCTGGATGTATCTCCTTCCCCCTAGACATGCACCCTTTCTGGGGTCTCCCTCCTGGTCAATGGCACTCTGCAAACTCCCCTGCTCCTCCTCCCATCCCATCTGCTGCCAAGTCCAGCAATTCTACCTGCAGCCATTCTCCAGTTCAGCTCTCCTGTGGGCTCATCTCACTGGGACTCCCATGAGGGCCTCTCAGCAGCCTCCTGACCTCCAAGGCCACCTTCCACCTGGCCACAGGTGCTGCCATAGAGAAGACCACATCCTACCCCTGCTCAGAGGCTCTCCTGACTTCCCAATTCCCACCTAAACCCCCAACTCTTTCTCACAATCAGGTCCTCCCTGCTCTAGTCCCATCCCCTTCCCTTGCCCTTGAACTCTGTATCTTGTAGTGCCTTAGACATGCACATACATTTCCACCTTTTCCCTTTGACCTTCTTTTTCCCTTTACCTGGGATGTTTTCCACTCCCCATACTTTTATTCTTTCCCTTAATGCAAATCAATAATTCAGTGTCCAGCTTTAAAGCTGTCTGCTCCATCCACCCTTTCCCTATCATTCCAGCTATAATCAATCTCTCCTTGCCCTCTGATTCTAAAACCCCATCTCTGGAATTTTCTACAGCATCCACAATTGGTAACTTATGCCTGAATAGACCTTTGTAGCTTTTGCGATCTGTTCCAATAACTCATCTCATTTGATAGTGAGCCAGCAAGGCATGTGTTTTCCAAATAAGGAGACTCCACTGAGATGGAGACTGCTTTGGATGGATTTTCTTCTATGATGTGGAAGTTTCTACCTGACAACATGACACCCAGCTGGAGACTCATTTCCCAGACTCCTTTGCAGTCACGTGTGACAGGTGACGAAATTCTAACCAATGGGAGGTGAATGGAAGTGCTGCGTGCCATTTCTAAGCCCAGCCCTTAAGGGGTGGGCCTGGCCCTCATTCCACTTTTTGGGTCAAAAGATGGAAGACCCATTTAAGGTTGGCAGAGCAGCAAGAGAGGAGGAGCTTGGACCCCTGATGCCTGAGGAGCCGCCATGACAACCACAGACTCTTTGAAATTTACGATGAGAGAAATAAGCAACAATATCATTTAAGTTACAGTCTTCTTTGTCATGGCACCTAAGCTGATACCTTAGCCAATGCAAATGATTTGTCCAAGCATATAGGGCAGTTAATGGCAGAGCAAACCTAACTCTAGACCCCAATTGGGTCTTGGATACACACCTTTTCTTTATCTTCACCCTTCCCTCTTTGCTCCATCATAAACACCTTGGTTATTTATTTAGAGCCAAGGTTTCACCTTGTCACCCAAGCTGGAGTGCAGTGGCATAATCATGGCGCACCAAAACCTCAACCTCCTGGACTCGGGAGATCCTTCCACCTCAGCCTCTCGAGTACCTGCAACTGCTGGCGTGCACCACTACACCTGGCTAATATTTTTATTTTTTATAGAGACAAGGTCTCACTATATTGCCCAGGCTGGTCTTGAACTCCTGAGCTCAAGTAATCCTCCTGCCTCGGCCTCCCTAAGAACTGGGATGACAGGCATAAGTCACCATGCCTGACACCTTGGTCATTTATTAAAAGATTATTTCATGAGTACCAGGCATTATTTTAAGAACTGGTGATACCATAGTGAATAAGGCAAATAATATTCCATCCTTGTGGAGTTTACATTTTAGTGAGAAGAAAAAGACTACAAAACTTTCAGTAAGTGAATCTATAACATGCCAGGTGGTGGTGAGTGTTGTGGACATAGATCTGGATGACGTGCTGGTGAATTAATCAGGGGACGGGTGGTGACTTTAGCTATAGAGTGAAAAGAGAAAGTTTCCTAAGAAAGTGGTATTCAGTCTGAGAACTTAATGATAAGAAGGCAACCATACAGTGATCTCAATTAAGATCATTCCAGACAGAAGGAACAGTAAGAGCAAAGATATTGAGGCAGGAACAAAAGTGGCTTTTTTAGGAGGAACAGTAAAAAGACAGAGGATCTTAAAACAACAACAACAAAAAAGATTTACCACCACACAGTGTCTTGCATGCAGCAGGTGCCTAATAAATGCCTAATACGCTGCACAAGAAAAATCTCTAATGCTTGACACCTGTGTCTCCATCCAGCAGTGTGGCATTCTGGAGCACAGTGGGTTCTGAACCGACCTAGATTTTTCAAGACTGTGGCCTGCACTGCTTACTGGATAATCCTTTGTTCTTCCTACATGAACTAGGATGGCCCATTAGCAAGATGTTAATTTCTTATTTTTCTTGAAAAATTTTCCAGCATGTAACAAGTAGTAGGGACCTAGTGTATCCCATTCAGAGGCCTCTGAGTCCCACCTTGGCATGAGTATCAGTCAGTTGTGTCCGCAAATGTGCTGTATAGCAAACCACCCTGACACATGGTGGCTTACTACAATAAGTGTTTTTTTCTTGCTTTCCATTTCTGCAGACCAGCCATGGCTCTAGAGGTTCTGAACTTGGATCCAGACTGGTTTCAAGCCTGCTTTTGTATAGTCAAATCCATCAAGTTCCAAAGAGGAGATGTGATTTTGGTGAGATCACACAGCTCGTTGATATGAAAACCTCAGATAAAACCAGGTCTTCCACTTCTAGGTTAGCCTTCAAACTAAGAGCAAATGGGTAAGGCAAACACTGTGAAAGGGTACTCCATGAACTCCTTGTTGTCTTTGGATAAGTGGTTAACCAGGGCACATTTCTTATGGCAGATGGCAGACACACAATAATGCAAGCACATTTAACACCTCTGCTCACAGCACATCTGCTGATGTTCTGTTGGTCAAAGCAAGACACACTATCAAGACCAACATCAGTGGGGCAGAGAGAGATACATACTTCACCCTCAGTGGGAGAGGGAGGAAAGTAGTGTCTACTGACCAGTCTATCATGGCACACACACACACACACACACACACACACACACACACACACACACACACACACATATATGAAGGGAGACTCAAAAAACCCCAGAATTTATTTATGAACAATTGTGTATTTATTCTTGCATGTTTAAGCTTGTCACCTTCAAAGTACTCGCAATTTGATGCAATGCATCTATCAAGATGCTTTTTCCACTGCTCACAACAGTTTTTGAATTTGTCCATTTTGATGCCTTTTAGTGTTTCTGCTGTTTTTTGTTTCACCTCTTCCATATCAGCAAAACGTTTTCCTTTGAGGACTTTTTTCATCTGGGAAGACCAAAAAAGTGGCTCCGGGCAATGTCAGGTGAATAGGGAGGTTGGGGCAAAAACTGCTGAACACCCAGCATGGTGTGGGCAGGTGTGTTTGTAAATGTGTTGAAAGAATCTCCAAAATGATATTCACTGAAGCTGAATGCATCCTCTCACAACAATGCTAGTTGGTATACTGATGCCGATGGGTTCCCAGAACACTTACCTAGCAGGGGAAGCCTATACTAGGAGGGCCCGCCCTACAAAAAGTAATTCTGGGTTTCTTCGGGTCCCCCAATTCAGACTCTCCTCTGAAGCTTAACCTTTTTTTTTTTTTGAGTTGGAGTCTCACACTGTCACCCAGACTGGAGTGCAGTGGCCACTCCCGGCCACCGCAGCCTCGACCTGCTGGGCTCCGGCGATCCTTCCGCCTCAGCCTTCCAAGTAGCCAGAATTGCAGGCATGCACTACCACGCCCGGCTGATTTTTTGATTTATTGTAGAGATGAGGTCTCGCTGCCCAGGCAGGTCTCGAACCCGCGGGCTCAGGCAATCCGTTCACCTCAGCCTCCCAAAGGCGCAGGATTACAGGCTGAGCCACCGAGCCCGGCTTGAAGCTTAATCTTTAGCCAGAGATTTCCCCAGTAAACATGCTCTTCAGTGGAAACCTTCTTCACTGTTTAGATTTGCAGCTGCTTTGGTGGCTGGTCCCCATCTCTGAGAGGTAAGATGCTGTGCAGTGACTTCACTCTTCTTGGGACTCTTCTTGCCACATCGTCTGCATCCCCCTCCCAGCTGGGAGTCTGGAACTCAAAGCTCAGAGGTCTCCTCCAAGGTCATAAGGGATAAGGGGAGCACCTCTTTCAACCAGATGCCCAGGGGACCTCAGAAGGGCACACAGTATAACATCTTCCAGAAAGGATGGTGAGGACCAGCCCCTGCCAAGCTTCCTCTGCATGGAGGTGAGTGTGTCTTGTTACAGCAAAATAAATGAGTGAAACATCTTGAGGGGGGATTGCAAGTTCTACAAGGCAGCTCCACTGGGAAACGGAGACTGGGGAAAATGCTTCAGTAAAGAGCCAGAGGAGAAGTCACGTGACCCCTTCTCGCAGAGTCTGTCTTGCCAGTCTGCTGTCAGTTTGAAGGCTCATTTGGGAGTGAGGAGACCTGGTTCTGTCTTGGGCTTTCACGTCAACCAGCTACAGGAGCTCACGGAAGCCACATCTCCTTTCTGGGCCTTAGTGAGTCTTACTGTAGCAATTGTCCTCCAAATCCTAGATTGGTCCCAGCAACAAGAGGATCTGCAGTGCCGCCAGAAGGACAAGGATTCTCGGTTGATGGATCTGGAGGAGACATTGTTGGAGCTGGTTCAAGAAAGAGGGGCAGTTTAGATTCAGAGAGAGAGAGGGAAAGAGGGGCTAGGGAGAGAAAGGAGAGAGAGAAAAGGAGAGAGAGAAAGAAAAAGAGGAGGACAGACAGAGAAAGGAGAGAGAGGAAAAGAGAAAAGGAAAGTGGGGGGATGAAAGAGAAAGAGAGACAGGGAGAGAGAGAAGGAGAGAAAGAGAAAGAGAGGGTGAGAGAGAGGGAACATGAAAAAGAGAGAAGAGAGATAAGGAGAGAGAGGGAGAAAGGGGGAAGAAAGAGAAAGGGAAAGAAAGAGAGAGAGAAATGGGGGAGAGGGGGATAGAGAGGAGAGAGATAAGGAAAGAGAGAGAGAGAGAGGGAAAGAGAGGGAAAGAGAGAAAGAGAGAGAGGAGAGAGAAGGAAAGAGGGAGAGGTCATGTTCTGAGCTTCTGTTGCCTGTTAGCAGTGCTGGAGGCTTTACATATGTGACCAGATATTAGAACAAGATTCTTCTAGCACCAGTTGCAACCTGAAGAGCCCATGTGATCGATGTTAAGAGAATCACCCTTTCCCATGCCAACAGGCAAAGAAGATGGCCTCATTCCAGACCATCTACTGGTCTTCTCAGCCGGCCAAGGGCGGAGCCTGGAGTAAACAAAGAGGTGAGGAGGTTTCTCTGTTGCCTCAGGGGAGGGGTCTGGGTGCCACCATCTGACCTCAAGCCCAGGGCTTTGGAATGTTGGAGGCCCAGAGGACTGGGCCTGGGAGATCGTACATGGACCTGGGTGGTAAGTGGGGTATTAGACTGACCCAGGGAATCCCAAACAGGAGCAAAGGCGGATGAATGCTCTGACATGGCTTCCAGACAAGGCTGCCATGCTGGGATCTTCCACCCCACAGAACTGGTCAGGGCAGGAAGGAGAGAGTGCGCCCCCCACACTAGAGGTGGCCATGCCAGATAGCCACCAGAATGGAGAGGCATGGAGGGGAGGCCATCAGAGGCTGCATCTAGAGTGAGTAACCTACCCTCCAAGCCCCACTGTCTGTTGAAGGGAAAGGCACAACTGATTAGGCTGCCTGCTGCACATCTATTGGGGGAGGAGCATCCCTGAGCAGAGCCCGGGGGCTGCAGGAAGTGGCTCAGAGGCCCTCAGAAGTGCCTAAGATGCGCCCCTCAGTCACAGCCAGCTCGGGCCATCCCCAGGCAGGCCCAGAGGAAGGGTCACCCAGACGAGTGTGAGCTGTCCTCTCTCATACTCCTCTTTCCCCCAGCTTTGGTTGAAGACACATCCCAATGACAGAAAAGATCAATGAAGATGTGAGCAGGCATGGGAAGGAGGAGAAGGGAGAAGCCAGCAGTGCCCCCTTTCCCACTGCAGGTCACAGTCAGAAGCAGGCCTGAGTCAAGATTGGTGTCCTTGAGTCAGGCCCTATGACTCACACCTGTCATCCCAGCACTTTGGGAGGCTGAGGTGAGAGGATTGCCTGAACCCAGGAGTTCTAGTCCAGCCTGGGCAACATAGTGAGACTTCATTTCTACAAAAAAAATGTTTTTTAATTAGCCATGTGAGGTAGCATGCATCTGGGAGCTACGTGGGAGGCTGAGAAGGAAGGATCGCCTGAGCCCAGGAGATTGAGGCTGTGTAGAGTGAGACCGTGGCTAAAAAAAAAAAAAAAAAAAGCTGAGTGTGGTGGCTCAAGCCTGTAATACCAGCACTTTGGGAAGCCGAGGTGAGAGAACTGCCTGAGCCCATGGGTTCGAGACCAGCCCGGGCAACTTGGCAAGACCTCAATAAATCAAAAACTTAGCTGGGCATGGTAGTGCACACCTGTAGTTCTGGAACCTGGAAAGCGGAGGTGGAAAGATCACCAGAGCCCAGCAGGTCGACGCTGGGGTGCCTGTGAGCATGCCACTGCACTCCAGCCTGGGTGATGGAGTGAGACTCCAACTGAAAAAAAAAAAAAGATTGGAGCTGTGTTGAAGAGCTGGGGGATAGAGCATTCTAATGACTGAAACTTCGAGACTTGCTGTCATTGTAGCATTTTATTATTCAAAAGTGTGCAGAAAAGTCAAGGGTCCTGCTAGAGCAGGTGAGTGAAGTTATGTCTACTAAACAAATTAGAAGGATGCAGGGGACAAGAAAATAAAGATGTGTTCTGTTAGATCAGGAGTGATGTTCATCCGGCCTTCTGGAGGCATGAGTCTTGTCTCACTCAGTCCTCCCTTTTCTTAAGACTCAGCTTTCCAGTAATAGTTGGGAAACATCTTTCTGGGCGTGTTGATGGGTATGTTGAGGAAAGAGGGTCTTCCCCTGAGTAACAAGCTTGTTTGTTTAACCAGTAAGCAAAATTAAACGTGGTTCCTTATCACAGGACTTCTCAGAGTCTTTAATCTGCTAATGTGCATTTTGGACCTGCAAGAGGACGACTTCTTTGAGAGCGCTTCCCACGCCCATTTGATGACATACGCGCTTAGAGTGTGTATTTAGGAGCTTTGATGAAGGGTTTGGAAAATGCTGCCCTATAACTCAGCAATAGCATCTCTGACTGGCAAGTAAGGGATGTCTTGGCTGCATCTTTTATTATGGAAAGGGTAGAGACAGGTCCAGGTCACTTTAGAAGATGATGATTTATTAAAAAGATAAACATGGAAATAAGGAAGTCAAGATTCTTAAGCAGAGAGGTCAGGCCTTACTGGGACTGAAACAAAATTTAGAAATTGGAAAGTCATTCAAAAGACAGGACAGCTCTGTGGCAATGATTTATTGGACATGACACCAAATGCACAGGGAACAAAATAAAATTAGATAAATTGAACTACCTCAAAATTTAAAACCTGTGGGCCTCAAAGAACACACCAACGGAGTGAAAATGCAACATATAGAATGGGAGAGAATATTTCTAAATCATCTACCAGCTGGGTCTGGTAGACAGAATAGTTGAAAAATGAACTATGGCAGAAATGGCAGGCTGCTTGGCAAGTAGGCCCTGATGATGGGGGAAAGAATCGTCCTTTCTGAAAATAGTGCTGGGACAACTGGATATTCACATACAAAAGGATGGAGCTGCACACCTCATATATAAGTGAATTTGAAATACTTAATAAACCTAAATGTAAGAGCTAAAACTATGAAACTGTAACATGAAAGCAAAGGTTTAAATATCTATGGCCTGGAATTAGACAAGGGTCTCTTAGATAGGACAACAAAATCACAAGCAACAAAATAAAAACTAGATCAATAAGACATCATGAAAATCACAAACATGTGTGCTTCAAAGGAAAATCATGGAGAAACTACAACCCATAAAATGGGAGAAAAATCTTTGCAAGTCATATATCTGGTAAGGAATTTGTATCCAGATTATATTTTTAAAACTCTTACAACATAATAATGAAAAGATGAATAACCCAATTAAAAACAGGCAAAGCATCTGAATAGGTATTTTCTCAAAGGAGATATCTAAATGTTCAATAAGCAAAGAGATTCTTTATTATTAGTCATCGGGGAAGTGAAAACAAAACCACAGTTAGATATCCACGATATCATATCCATGGTAATAAAAGTGACAGATTATAACAAGTGTTGGCAAGGACATGGAGAAATTAGAAGCCTCACACACTGCTGGCGGGACTGTAAAATGGTGCAGACCCTTTGGAAAACAATCTGACAATTCCTGAAAAGACTAAGCATAGAGTTGCCATAGGATCCAGAAATTCCACTCCTAGGCATGTACTCAAGAGAAATTAAAGCATGTCCATACAAACACTTGTGCACAAATGTTCATAGCAGTATTCTGCATAATATCCCCAAAGTAGAAATAACCCAAATGTTCATTAACTGATCAATGAACAAACGGATGTGGCATATCTGTACAATGGAACATTATAGGGCAATACAAAGGAATAGAGAAGACTTGCTGATACATGCCACAGCGTGAGTGAACTCCAAAGAGATCATGCTAAACAAAAGAAGCCAGTCACAAAGGATCGCATATTATATGATTCTATTTATATGAAAAGTCCAGGAAAATCTATCGAAATGGAAAGTAGATGAGTGCATTGTTAGGACTATGGGGGATGAAGAGATGGAAGGGGTGGGGTGGGGCGAGGGAATGGCTAAGAGGCCTACAGGTTTTGTTTGAGAAAGCTAATAAAAATGTTATAAAGTTGCTTTGGTAAAGACTGCAAAACTATGTTATACTAAGTCATTGAACTGTATACTTTAAATGGTTGAATTGTATGATATGTGAGTTACATCTCAGTAAGTTTGTCACACGTATTTGCTACATAATATTTGTTCTCCTCTTCCCTAACAACACAACACATCTGATTCAAGGCACTCCACTAAAGAACTCCATTTCCAAGCCTCCCTAGCTAGTGTGGCCATCTTACTACTTCCAGCCAATATTTTTGTGACATCCCAGAAGGCTGAGTCTGTTAGGACACTTCTCCTTTAGTTCCTTCTTATTTATTCCGGCAGCTAGCCTAGAACTAGAGTTGACCCCGAGGATGGAAATCACATGTTGAGAAAGCTAGAAGTGGCCAGGCACAGTGGCTCATGCCTGTAATCCTAGCACTTTGGAAGACTGAAGCAGTAGAACTGCTGGAGTCCAAGAGTTCGAGACCAGCCTGGACAACATAGTGAGACCTTGTCTCTACAAAAGAATCCAAAAAAATTAGCCAGGCATGGTGGTGCATACCTGTAGTCTAGCTACTTAGGAGGCTGAGAGAAGAATCACATGAGCCCAAGAGGTCAATGAAGTGGTGAGTAGTGATTGTGCCACTGCACTCCAGTCTGGGTGACAGAGTGAAACTCCAACTCAAGGGGAAAAAAAAAAGAAAGAAAGAAAGATAGAAGGAAAATGAAGAGCTTGGGTCCCTGGTGACCCTAGAGAGTCACGGCATACCATTCTTGGATTGTACACACTTAGAATTATTTTATGTGAAAGAGGAACAAACTCCTGGCTTAGGTTCCAGTTGGTGTTGGCTTTCCTTTTTTTATGGAGACCCTTATAATACCTGACCTAATCTAGTTACCCAAGGTTGTAGACAGTAGAACCAATAGCCAAACCCTCCCCCCTTCCTTTCACCTTATGTGGACATTCTTTCCATCGAATGACTTGAAGTTCAAAGGAGAAGAAGTGATCTTGCAAAGACAAGATTGCCCGAAATGCAAAGTTCCCATGGGAGGGAAGTGGGAGATGACAGGTGGAGCAGAGTGGCAGTGACTGTAGAGACTGAAAAGTTGAGGTCATAGTTTATTCTACAGGCCAAAAGCTGTGGACACCAGGCACGGTGGCTCACGCCTGTCATTCAAGCACCTTGGAAGGATGAAGTGGAAGGATCACTTAAGCCCAGGAGTTTGAGATCAGCCTGGGCAACATGTGAGGCCTTGCCTCTACAATAATAAAAAAATGTTAAAAACTTAGCAGGGCTTGGTGGTGTTGTGCACCTTTACCCCCTTCTGGGAGGTTGAGGTGAAAGGATCCTTTGAGCCCAGGAGGTTGAGGCTGCGGTAAGTGGTGCCAGTGTGGGTGACAGAGTGAAACCATGACTCAAAACAAACAAATAAGTGAAAAAAAATTAAAATAAAGCAGATATGATCTTGTCATTTTAAAAAAAGTCATGGAATACCAAGATGAAAGGAACGCTTGGGACAGATTAATCTGTACACATACTACACTAAGTGATTAGATTAAGGCAAGCTAAATTTACCCAGTGGGTGAAGAGAGAAAACATATAATAATGAGCCTGGACATTAACTGTTGCAGCCACATAGATTAAGTCCCAACAAACTGTTCTTAAATTGACTCTTGGGGAATCTTCAAAGAAACCAATGAGAGCAAAGCACACTTATTTATACAAATGTGGAGAGAATGGGTTTTTTTTTACTTGATGAAATGCTCCTTTAGTTCAGCCCATCAGCATCCCTCCCTCATGGGATGTCCCAGAATGCACCCATCACACCACAGGTGTCTGATGGACATAGCAGCTCTTAGAAGTCTAAGTGACCATCAGGAACTGGCCTGTGTGGGCTTGTTACTGAAAAGCAAAGTGGGATTTTTCTTCTATTACCATTTTTTTCTCAAGGTCTTCAAAACCCTTCTTTCTTTCTTTCTTTTTTTTTTTTTAGTCTGGGGTCTCACTCTTGTTGCCCAGGCTGGAGTGCAGTGGCATGATCACAGCTCACCACAGCCTTGACCTCCTGGGTTCAGGTGATCCTTTCACCTCAGCCTCCCAATTAGCTGGAACTACAGGTGTGAACCACCATCCCCAGCTAATTTTTTATTTTTTGCAGGCAGGTCTCACCATATTGTCCAGACTGCTGTCAAACTACCAGGTTTAAGCAATCTTCCTGCCTTGGCCTCCCAAAGTGCCAGGATTACAGGCATGAACTATAGTACCCGACCAAAACCCATCTTATATTAGTTGACCAGGTTCTTAGAACTTTTCTGTCAAGAGGGTGGAGCTAAAGAATGGCCCCAATTCTCAAAGGGTAAGACTTAGGTGTAGTACTCACCCTGATTCTTTGGCATGGTCTGGATAAGATCCAGGTCTCCTGAGCCTCTGCCTATGATCACTGCATTACAAAGTCTTCCTCTTAGGCAAAGACAATTCAGCTTCATCCTCAATGGTGGGTATCCAGGACCCACAGGGGCTCAGTCTGACTTGTGTCCTTCTCAATTTGGGGTTGGATCTCCACATTTCCTCCTCACTGCTTGCGAATGACACTTGTCTTCCTCCTCCAGCCCTTCTGGAGATTTAAAAGGCCATTGTGAACATCACTGGGTCACTCTGAGTATTGAATTTATGATTTATTTTGTTAATGAGATTGGAGAGCACTTGGGTTGTTAGTGTGGGCTCTGTCATCAGACCCATCTGACAAGTCAGCCCAGTAACTCCCTGTGCCTCAGTTTCCTCACTTTGAAAAGGGACACAATAACGCTGCCTACATCATAGGTTGTTGTGACAATTAAGTGAGCACGTGCACATCAGTGCTAGACAAAGGAAGTGTTCAGTCAATATTCGCTAAGACAGAGAGGAACAGGAACCTAAAAGCAGTCTTCCAATACTTAAATAGTAACAGAAGAAAGTGAGGTAAATTCTGTGTGTCAGAATTAAAACCAAGTGAGCAGAGTTGTCTCCAAATGAAGAACACCAATCTAACCAACCACTGAAGGTGTTTAGCAAAGGAATCAGAGAGACAGAGTGAGTGCCCCATCCCTGGAGGCATTCAAGCTGAGCTCTCAATGACTTAAGGCTGTAGCGGGGACTCCAGCCTCAAATGCAGAAAATGACCAGTCACATCCAAATCTCTTTATACCAGAAACTCCATAAAACACACACAAGTTGTAAGTGAACAAGAGTCAAGTATTCTTTAAAGTGTTAAGATCTGCAACAGGAAACAATCAAATAAGGACTAATTTCAATTGAAAACAAGCTCTCAAAGGCGTCTGCTCTTTTCTTCAGTCTAGAGAGTCCCTTTAAATACCCTAGTTTGCAAGGAGAAAGTCCCCTTAGAAAGGGGAGACAATTCAAAGGAGGAAACAGTTCTCTGTGAAGCTTACAAAAGATCTGAAATGAGAGAGAGGCTGGCACAGTGGTTCAGTACTCTGGGAGGCTGAGGGTGGGAGTTCAAAACCAGCCCAGTCAACATAGCAAGACCTCACCTCTACAAGAAAATCAGCATGGTGTGGTGGCACATACCTGTAATCCCAGCTACTCAGGTGGCTGAGGCAGAAGGATCACTTGAGCCCAAGAGGTCAAGGCTGTAGTAACCTGTGATCACATCCCTGCACTCCAGACTGGAGGACAGAGTGAGACTCCAACTCAAAAAAAAAAAAAAAAAGCGAGAAGGCGGGAGGGAGGGGAAGGGGGGAAAGGCGGGAGAGAGAGAAACCAAGCTTTCATAGCCTTAGATCAGACTTTCAAGTGGAGGCTGGGCCACGGCCAGGCAGGCCGGGCAGGGGTCCGCAGGGCTACCCTCCCTCCCCAATCTTGTTCATCAACTCCTGCCGCAGGAGCCCCCATCCCTTTCCTTCCTCTGGAAGGGCAAGGCTCGCTTTGGATCCATGAGGTTTCATGTATGGGTAGAGCAATCTGCTCCCCTCTGCTGGCTCCCAACTCTGAGCAAGAGAATGGAACCAGCTTTCCTTTCACTGAGAACCACCACTTCTGATGACTCCGAACTGGCTGTCATAAATGCTTAAAAAAACAACAACACAGGCCCCATCAGGGGAACTCAGCATGAAATATTTTCAATTCTGGTGTCTGTGGAGGATGTGTGTCTTCTTGTTCTGACTGACCTCCTCTGTCACTGGGAAGAGGCATGTCCCTACTTCGTGTGGTTCTGATGGGGCTGCCAACCACAGCGCCTTCTTCCTCCTCCTGGTCACATGACTGAGTCCTGGCCAATTACAGAACTTCATTCTCCTGCCACCTGATTGAGAAGAGTGTATCACCTGAGCAGGACCAATCAGGGCTTTCCAAGGATGCTAGAATTCTATGAGCCCTGAGATAGTGGCCATTCTCTGGGGTGGTGGAGTATTAGGGTCAGGTAAGACAGGTGTTGCTAGGAGCTTGCTTTCCCACCCATGGAGAGAGGAAGTTCCCAGAAGGAAGGCAGAACTGAGAGTCGGAAAGCGAGTAACAGAGCCCTGCCCATTCAGTTTAAGTGCCCAAATCTGGCTCTGACTACAAGCAGCTCAACTCTTGGACTCTGAAGTTATATGAACCGAAGAAGAAATTAATTAGATTTCTGTCACTTGCAGCCACAACCGTTCTGATGAATACAAAGTCCAGACAAAACAGAGTGTCAAGGCACATCTGTTCAAGAAACTCAATAGGTCTTTTGCACAATGATTTTGAAAGAGAATGTCAGGTCAAGCCAGGGTTTTGGAAACATTTGGTGAAAAGTAAATAAAATGCACAGAAAGTCACTTGATTTTTTGTCCCTGTCATTCTTGCTGGCTGCCTAGGATCAGAGTGATTGCAACAATCAGATCGTAGCCCATGCTGGGTGCAAATGAGGTCTCCAATGTCATATAACTGAGTTAATTTTGAAGGCATAGGCTCCCCTCAATTCTTAAAATAAAAAGCCCCCCACACTTGTGTCAATCATGCAGTCAATTAAAAAGCCTCGAAATGACAAATCACCAGATTGTCAAGGTAGATTAAAGATGCAGAAGTTTCTGACTGTTGGGATAATTAGACTGTCATCCTGCTGCTTGGCCTGATCTACTTGCCAGAGAAAGGAATGTGGAGAAGCCCAGGATGATTTTCACAGGTGGTCGAGGGAGCAAACTCCTCCAAACTCCCACCTGCTTGTCCCAGGGCAGGGATGGGTATGCCAGAACCTGGAGTAGGGGTGTGTGTGTGTGTGTGTGTGTGTGTGTGTGTGTGTGTGTGTTTATTCCTGACATCTAAAAATGGCCATTGTGAACTTTAACCAAGCAGTCCCATCAGTCTGCAAGCCACAGGCCCCTTCCACCACTATCTGCCCAAGTGGCTTTATTCGAGGTTCAGTTTATTGCCCAACAATTGACTTTCTTCTCTTTTCTCTGGGAGTCCCTGAGACCCTCTTTGAACCTTTGATGTACGTATCAAATTTTAGAGTTGATTCCTTCCACCTCTTCTCAGCCAGTCTGCAAAAATCTCCATGAACATTGTTATCTTCATCACCCCAAGACCAAGAGAGCTCCAACTGAAAGAGACATTCAGCTCCCAGAGACTGGATGGAGGGACTGTCCCCAGTGCGTAGAGTTAGGCACCTCCCACCCACATCTCCTTGGGGGTGGCGGGTCCTTATTGCTTTGCTGCAGTGCTGTAAAAATCCTGTGTTTATATACGCATGAGGTCCCCACAGGCAATCCAGTGGTAACACTGTGAGATGAGGAACATGGTACTTACTGATATCTTCTCAGGGAAATCTGTGGGGGGTTGAAGGAAAGACTTTACTGGGCCGCTTGTGACCATGGTAGCTAAAGCCACTTTCCCAAGAGTGGGGCCAATGAGCACCAAGGTGTTCACCCCACCGGGTGAGGGGAACAGGTCTGGGGCCAGAGAGGGATTAGTTTAGCTGCTTGAGGAGACTGGGGGGAGCAGACGTCCATCTCAACTAAAGCCCCTTGGGCAGATAAGCTGTGGAAGGTGCCTATGATTTGCAGACTGATGGGGCTGCTTAATTACAGTTCACTTGGCCATTTTTAGATGCCAGAATTACACACACACACACGCACACACACACACACACACACACACACACACACACACACACACACACACCTCACCCTCAGTCTCTGAGTTCTGGCATACCCATTCCCGCTCTGGGCCAAGCAGGTGAGCATTCAGGGGAGTTTCCTCTCCAAATCACCTGTGAAAATAATCCCAGCTTCCCTCCTGTATTAAAGAAGGCATTTATTTGCCCAGCAATTACTTCCTTCCCTCTCCTCAGGGAGCCACCCCTCCAACCTTATTTGAAACTCTGAATGCACATATCGAATTTCAGAGTTGATTCCTCCAGTCTTCCCTCTGTTTTCATGACCTGTTGCTGCCATAACAAATCATCATCATCTCAGGGACTTAACACAACAGAAATGTATTCTCTTAAAGTTCGAGAGTTCAGGAGTCCAAAATGGCCTTCCTTTGTTAAAATTAAGGTGTGAGTATCACTGAGCTGTTCTCCTTCTGGAGATCCCAGAGGACAATCTGTTTCTATACCCTTTCCAACTTCTTAGCTGGAGACGTTGACTCGAGTCCCTTCCAGCTACAAAGCCAGCAGTGTGACACCCTCTCTCTGACTGCTTCCTCCTGCCTTGTCACATGGCCTTCTTGTCACATCTCTGTCTGTCTCCCTCTTATGAGGACATTGGTCATTACTTCAGGTCCACTCAGTCTCCCCATCTCAAAAGTTTCAATGTAATCACGACTGCAAAGACCCGTATTCCATATAATGCAACAGTTAGAGGTTCCAGGTTTAGGACTGGATCTCTTTGGGGGTCATGATATAGCCTATGACACTTCATAATGTGGGTTGAAAAGCGATGTCAGACTTGACTTGAAAAGTTGCAGCAGGCATTCTCAGCCTGGTGGCAGGAGTTCAAATGAATGCAGGACAGCCTGGCAATCTCTATCAAGAGTAAAATAGATTTTCTCTTGGATTCAGCTGTTTCTTCTAGGAATTCGTCTAATCAACTTCTAAGAATTCGTCATAAGGATATACTTGAAAGTGGATTTGTAAGGCTGTTTCTTCCAGCATTGTTTACAACAGCCTAAATTTGTGAACAACCTGCATGAACTCAGCTATGGGGCTGGTTGGATAAATTAAGGAACATCCATAGCATAAAACACTGCACAATTGTAAAAAAGAATGAAAAATTTGTGTGAGTTCGTGTGACCAAGTCTTTAAGGTAAGGGAATGAAATAAAGGACAGGCTAGTGTGCCAAGTGTGTTCCCATCTGTGGAGATGAAAGAAGAGGAGCGTGTGTATCTTTGTATTTATATAAGCCTAGAATATTCCTGAAGGAGACAGAGGATAGGTTGCCCCCTCTATGGATGGTGACTAGTAGGGTGGAGGTATGAAGTAGAAGAAGTTTTAGCTTTCTATCTTGGGCATTTATTACTCTTTCTTTTTTTTTTTTGAGTTGGAGTCTCACTTTTGTTGCCCAGACTGGAGTACAGTGGTACACTCCCGGCCACCGCAGCCTCAGCCTGCTGGGTTCTGGTGATCCTTCTGCCTCAGCCTTCCGAGTAGCCAGAACTACAGGCGTGCACTACCATGCCCGACTAATTTTTGATTCATGGTAGAGACGAGGTCTCACCAAGTTATCTGGGTGGGTCTCGAACCCATGGACTCAGGCAATCCACTCACCTTGGCCTCCCAAAGTGCTGGGATTGCAGGCTGAGCCACCAAGCCCAGACTTATTACTCTTTCAGTGAAAAAAAAAGTTAATGAAAAAAAAATATTGGTTAAAGGGCTGACTTTTATTAACTGTCCAAAGCACCTCTACTTTCTGGTCTTGTCTAACTCCCCAATTCCCAACACCAAGGCCAAGGTTGCCTCTCTCTTTCCAACACCCCCACAGGTTCACCTTGCCTTTCTCCCTGGAGGCCCCCACAGGTATCTTTTGAAGCCAGGTTGATCTCACAAGGTTACACGTGGGGAGGTGAAGGGAGCATTGAGAATGGAAGCAGGAAATGGCAATCATTTTCTCTAACCCTCTGGGAGAGGGTGGCAGGATAATAATCTCAGCCTAGAGTTGAATACTCTGCAGTTCTGATCTTAGTTATGTAACCCTGAGCAAGTCACTGAACCACTCTGAACTTCAGTTTCCTCATCTGCAAGATAAAAATTATGTTATAAAATCAGGGTTGTGGTGAGAATTAACATACAAAGCAAGCCTATAGGATGGGTGCTTTGGAGTGGGTGCCCTCCTTGGACCCTGACCCCACACTCAAACTGTGTTGGTGGGTGGGACACATACGTCTGAGGAGTGTAGACCTACAGGAATGTAGAGGATCTTCAGAGCCTGTGGCTGTCGTGTTTCCCAGAATAAGGCACAAGGTCTGTGTGCCTAGGTTTCCTGTCTACAAAACATGAAGTTAATAGAGAAATCGGTGCAGGGCACAATCGACCTTGTGGTACCTGCAAATTAAAACAATTTTTTTTTTTGAGTTGGAGTCTCACTCTGTCACCCAGACTGTAGTGCAGTGGCCGCTGCCACCCACTGCAGACTCGACCTGCTGGGCTCCGGCGATCCTTCCACCTCAGCCTTCCGAGTAGCTGGAACTACAGGTGCGCTGCCCCGCCCGGCTAATTTTTTTATTTATTGTAGAGATGAGGTCTTGCCAAGTTGCCCAGGTGGGTCTCGAACCTGCGGGCTCAGGCAATCCACTCACCTCAGCCTCCCAAAGTGCGGGATTACAGGCTGAGCCATTGAGCCCGACTAGTTAAAACAATTTTTAAGGGATCTGAGACACCCATGGTCTCCTGACCACTGATGTAGAACTGACAGTCCTGCTGCAACTCAGAATCAACCTTCTTAGCTCGACGTGGAAACCACTGCATGCCTAGAGTCAGAGGGCAGATATGTACAAAAGACAATCATAAAGTATATGAACCAGTCTTATCGATGGCCCAGGGCCCAGTTGAGTGAACTGGAGATAGAACACAGCCACGTGAGACAACAAACTCTGCTCCAAACCTGTGGATGGGTTCAGAGTTTCCCACAACTGCTACGGCTGGGCTTGGGCCATCTGGACATAAGCCTTGAATGCCGCGGCCTGTCCCACTAGCAGTGTATAACTCCAATTTCTCTACTTCCTTGTCAACACTTGTTATTATCTGACTTTTTTATTACAGTCATCCTAGAGAGTGTAAAGTAATGTCTCTTTATAGTTTTGATTTGCATTTCCCTGATGACTAATGATGTTGAGCATCTTTGTCTATTGGCCATTAGTATACCTTTTTTGGATAAATGTCTCTTCAGATCCTTTGCTCATTTTTAAATGGAGTTATCTTTTTATTATTTAGTTGTAAGAGTTTTAAAAATATGTTCCAGATCCAAATCCCTTACCAGATGTATGATTTACGAATTTTTTTCCCATTCTGTGGGTTGTCTTGCCTTTCTTGATAGTATCCTTTTAATTACAAAATTTTCTTAGATTAGAAAATATAGTATATTTAAAAGGTAAATTAGAGAGAGAGTGAGAAAGAAATAGGAGAACCTCCAAGGTAGGGAAGGGGCCAAAGCCAGGAAACATGATGACAGTCATAACTCAAAGAGCATATGGTCAAACCAGAGGCTATTAAGGCAATGGTGGTGGCCTGGCAGGGGTGGCAATGGTCTGACAATGGCCAACTATAAATGTTAATTTCGACAAAGTCCAAATAATCTCTTTTTCTGTTTGTCAATCGTGCTTTTGGTGTCATAATTAAGAAATCATTTTAAACTCAAAGTTATGGTGATTTGCCTTTTTTTCTAAAAATTTTAGAGTTTTAGCTGTTACATTTAGGTCTATGATCCATTTTGAGTTAATATTTATATGTAGTGTAAGGTAAGGGTTCCAGATTCATTCTCTTACCTGTGCCTTTCCAGTTGCCCTAGCATTATTTTTTGAAAAGACTACCCTTTCCTCCATTGAATTTTCTTGGTACTCATCTTGAAAATCAATTGACCATAAATTTCTGGACCCTCACTTCCACTGATCTGTATGATTGTCCTCATGTAGACAGGACCACATTGTCTTGATCACTGTGGCATTGCAGTTAGCTCTAAAGTCAGGAGATGTGAGTCCTCCAACTCTATTCTTTTTTCAAGATTGCTTTTGTTGTTCTGGATTTCTTATATCTCCATATGAATTTTAGGATCGGCTTGTCAATATCTGTGAAAAGGCATCTGGAATTTTCTTTCTTTCTTTTTTTTCCAATATGATTTCTTACCAATGAACATCTAGGATAGGGAAGGTACTCAATGTGTAGATCGGTTTAGGGAGTACTGCATCCTAACAATATTAACTTCTCCGATTCATAAAGATAGGATATTTTCCCATTTAATAGACCTTCTTTAATTTCTTTTAACAATGATTCCTAGTTTTCAGGGTGTAAGGTTTGCACTTCTTTTGTTTACTTTATTCCTAAGTACTTTATTCTTTTTTACACAAAGAATTATAAATGGATAGAATTGTCTTCTCAATTTCATTTTCATTATTTATTTCTAGTATATGGTAATACGTGGATTCTTTGTATATTGATTTTTTACTCTGCAGCCTTGCTGGACTTGTTAGTTCTAATCGTTTTTTTAGAGGATTCCTTGGGATTTTCTACATGCAAGATGATATCATATACTTCTTCTTCCTTTCCAATATGGATACCTCTTTATTCTTGTTATCTAATTTCCCCTCCCTAGAACCTGAATAGAAGTAACAAGAGTGGATATCTCCTGTTCCTGGTCTTAAGAAGAAGGGGAAAACAATCAGTAGTTATCATTACATAAGATGCTAGCTTCAAGGTTTTCATAGATGCCCTTTAACAGGCTGAGGAGGCTTACCCTATTCCTGGTTTTTTTAACCATAAAAGGATGTTGAATTTTGTCAAATGCTTTTGCTGTAGAAATAATAGCAGGCCGGGCTCGGTGGCTCAGCCTGTAATCCCAGCACTTTGGGACGCCAAGGCAAATGGATTGCCTGAGACTGCAGGTTCAAGACCAGCCCGGGCAACTTGGTGAGACTCCCATCTCTACAATAAATAAAAAATTAGCCGGGCGTGGTAGTGTGTGTCAGTAGTTCTGGCTACTTGGAAGACTGAGGCAGAAGGCATGCCGGAGCCCAACAGGTTGACACTGGGGTGGCCGTGAGTGTGCCACTGCACTCCAACCTGGACGATGGAGTGATACTCCAACAAGAAAGAAAAAGAGAGAGAAGAGAAGAGAAGAGAAGAAATAATAGCATAGCTTCCTAGTGCTTCCTCCAATGTTTTGCTTGGAGAAAAAGGTTTTTGGACCACCCCACTAATTTTAGCACTAGCCTCAAGCAAGGAACACCTAAGTTCTGCTTAGTGGCTGGCTTTGGGACATCTCAGAGGAGGCACAACCCTTTCCCATATGCCAACTCCAGCTGACATTCCAATGGACCCTGGTTGAACTGTCCTGTCCAGGAGCTGATTCCTATGACTGTGGGTAATCAAGGTCAAAGGAATCAGCTTCTGGACAGGACAGTTCAAGAGTTGAGCTTCATGACAATCAGATCAGATTATTTCTTTCCCTTTGGAGTTGGTGGTTAGAATGGGAAGCTGCTTTTCTCTCATCTTGCACACACTTTCCTCCAGTTACTACTCACAGGCGTTTAAACCCGAGCATAGTGCATCCTCCGAATTCATCTGTTTTGGAAGTTTTTCACTGGTTTTTCTCTTGCCTATGCAGTCAGGCAGTACATTCTTTGAGGGCAGAGACCAAGTCTTAAATTTCTCTCGAACCTTCCATAGAACCAGGCCAACTGTCCGTCACAGCACAGACTCAAAGCGCCCTTTCTAGCAACTGCTACCTTCTAGTAACACACCACATGAGCTGTGAGACTTGACCTGCATGTCACCGCATTTCCTGGCGTCTGGGGGATGTGGAGCTGCAGGGAAGAATGATGCCAACGATGACACGAGACATGAAACAGACTCGGAGCCTGAGGTCACCCAGATCCCTGGTTTCAGCTGTCCCCATGTGGCGTTACAGCGTCCTGTGCACAACACAGCAGGAGGTTTAAATGAGTGGATTGAATGTGGTGCTGAAAGAGAAGGAACACCACCATGCCAACATCCTTTCAAAACTTCATGAGAAGGAGGTTAGTGAAAAAGACTTTTCTGGTGTCTAATGTCACAGTGCAGATCATTCCACATGGTATTGTCTGTCACTCCCTGACGCAGTCTGAGAAGCCATATTGACAAGGCATAGTGCGATGGCATCATTAGATGACATATGACCCCCGGGTATGACAAATGCCACCCTCGGCTTGGAGACGCTTCACTGCCAGGCATCATCTTCTCACCAGTGATGACAACACAGCAAAGCTTTCGTGTTAAGGCCACCTGTCCTTTCCATCAAGACCTTCTTCCAAATTCTGATTTAGAGCACCACTAACATAGAAACCAAGACTAGGCATGGTGATTCACACCTGTAACTCCAGCACTTTGGGAGGTGGAGGCGAGATGATCACCTGAGCCCAGGGGTTCAAGACCAGCATGGACAACTTGGTGAGATCTTGTCTCTACAATAAATGAAAAAATTAGCCAGGAGTGGTGGCATGTACCTGTGGTTCCAGCTACTTGGAAGGCTGAAGCTGGAGGACCAACTGAGCCCAGGAAGTTGAGGCTGTGGTGGCCATGATCACGACACTGCACTCCAGCCTGGGCAACAGAGTGAGAATCCAAATCAAAAAGCAAACAAACAAAACAGCTTTTCCCAAGTTGGAGGCAGGGCAGACTAATGGCCACAGGTGTGGTCTCTAACAGACTAGGAGCTAACTGTTCCTCTGCCACCAAGATTTTGGGAAAATAATAACAACAACAATAATGATGACAGTTAACATTAAGCCAAGTCTTTTTTTTGGGGGGGGTGCTGCAAAAAAGACAACAATAACAGATTCTCTTAAAAGGGAAGACACACACAAAGTATTTGACACTATACTGGGCACATGTACCAGCCCACACATGGCAGACCTATTGTCACTCTTCCAGGGAACTATGGGGATCAAATGAGACTTGAGATGTGAGAGTTAATTGGGAAGTGAGATTTATTCATGGGTGTGAGATATATGAGGGGAGAACCAAAAAAATCAGAATGATCTTTTTGGAGGGCGAGTCGCTTGTCAAACTTCCCCACTTGGTAAGTGTTCCAGGAACCCATCAACATCTGTGAACCAGTTAGTGTTGCTGTGAGAGGTTGCATTTGACTTCAGGGAATTTTTTAAAGAGATTCTTTCAGTGAGTTTGCCCATTTCATGATGGGTGATTTATAAGCACACCCGCCCACACCATGCTGACTGTTCAGCAGTTTTTGACCAAAATTGGCATGACCCCTGTGCCCCAACCTTCCTATTCACCTGATCTCACCTCAGAGACTTTTTTTTTTTTAAATTTCCCCTAGATGAAAAAAGTCCTCAGAGGGAAATGTTTTGCTGATGTGGAAGAGATGAAATAAAAAACAGCAGAAGCTCTAATAGGCATCAAACTTTATGAGTCCGAAAACTGATTTGAGCTGAGGAGAAAGCATCTCAATAGGTGTGTTGCCTCAAATGGAGAGTACTTTGAAGGTGACGGAAGTTTAAACAAGTAAGAATAAGTACACAATTTTTTATAAGGAAATTTCGGGCTTTTTTTTTTTTTTTTTTTGTCTCCCTCATATTCTAAATCTCTGGGATTACTACTCCAAGCAGAGGGGTGAGCTCACATACAGGCAGGGAAGTTAAAGGAACGCTGAATGTTTCTTGAAGGGAGGGTCCTTGAGTGTGACCAGGACGAAGGCTACATGATGGGAAGGGAAGGGTATTTGAACTGAATGATCAGCCAATTCGAGGACAAATGTCTTGCTTTAATTATTCAGTAGTGGGATCAAATATACGAAACAAGAAAGCCACAAGAGACAAAATCACTGGGGCCATAATTTTATTTGAGTTGCTATTTTTACATTTTTAATAAGAAAACATTCACATAATTATAAATAATATTAACACATACCACTGAAGAGTATAAATAATTTTTTTTATAGAGACAGGGGTCTCACTGTGTTGCCCAGGGTGTTCTCAAACTCCTAGCCTCAAGTGATCTTACTGTTTAGTCCTCCCAAAGTGCTGGGATTACAGGCATGAGCCACCGCATCCAGCCCTAAAGAAAAATTGTAAATGAAAAATTTAAGATATATGCCCATAGCTGGATATAACAGATTTCAACACTGTAGTATTTACTTCAGACATTCAGGGTGGGGGAGGGTTTGTTTTTGTGTTTAATAAAATGTCACAGATCTTGTTAAGACTTCACACTCACTCATTGTGTGGTTCTCTTTCTTAGATGTTGGCACATTTTCACTACATGTGTGATCCCATAAACAAAATATCACATTGCTCTGAGTATTCTTGAATTTTGCATAAATAATGTCACTGTGTATCATTTGATACTTTGCATGCTTCACTTAGCATGCTTCAAGAAGAATCCATATGTTAGATGCAGATATCATTAATTCATTTCAACTACCCTTAGCATCACTTGTTATTTTATTTTGTTATTATTTTTTTGAGTCAGAGTCTCACTCTGTGCCCATTCTGGAGTGCAGTGGCATGCTCATGGTCACCATGGTCTTTACCTGTTGGGCTCAGGCAATCCTTCCAAGTCAGTCTTCCAAGTAGCTGAAACTACAGGCATGTGCCACCATATCTGGCTAATTTTTTGTTTTATTGTAGAAACAAGGTCTTGTCGTGTTGCCCAGGCTGGTCCTGAACCCCTGGACTCAGGAAATCCTCTCACCTTCGCCTCCCAAGTTGCTGGGATTAGCGGTGTGAGCCACTGTGCCCAGACTGGTACCACCTTTGAAGCTTATAGTTGAGCCCAACATTCAAGTTCTAGATGTCTCCCTGGAGAAACCCAAAGAGGCTCACTGTAGAACAGTCCATAACAGTGAAAAAAATGCTGGGAGCCTGCTCCTGTCACCTTATGGCCGAGCAACACACGTCCCAAACCTAGGGGCTTCTATCGACAGCAATCACTTATTCTGCTCATGAATCTTCAACCTTGGCAGGGACAGTCTACCACTGTTCCACACGGCATGGCCTAGAGTGATTGGAAAGCTATAGAGTCATCTGGAGATACACCACCTTCCAGATCTGGGGACAGGAATAGGCCGTTGGCCGAGACCTCAGTTGTCACTGTGACAGGAGCACCAATATGCGGCCTCTCCGTGTGGCTGCTTGTAGCTTGGTGGCTGCATCAGAGCAAGTGCCCCTAGGGTGTAAGGGAGATGTGTGTGGCATTTTTATGATCCAGCATTTTTATGTATCATCAGCACCTCTGCCACCACCAACTGATTAAGACAGTCACAAAGGTCCACCCAGGTTCAAGGGAAGAGGACACAGCAGAATCAACTCAGACCTACACAAGTTCAAGAGGAGTGTCACAGTTACATTTTATTTTATTTTATTTTATTTTTTTGTGTTGGAGTCTCACTCTGTCGCCCAGACTGGCGTGTATTAGCCACTCCCGGCCACCGCAGCCTCGACCTGCTGGGCTCCGGCGATCCTTCTGCCTCAGTCTTCCGAGTAGCCGGAATTACAGGCATGCGCTACCACGCCCGGCTGATTTTTTGATTTATTGTAGAGATGAGGTCTCGCTGCCCAGGCGGGTCTCGAACCCGCGGGCTCAGGCAATCTACTCACCTCAGTCTCCCAAAGGCGCGGGATTACAGGCTGAGCCACCGAGCCCGACCACAGTTACATTTTAAGAAGACCATATGCCAGGCATGGTGGCTCACACCTGTAATCCCAGCACTTTGGGAGGCTGAGGTGGGAGGATTGCTTGAGCCCGGGAGTTTGAGACCAGCCAAGGCAATACTGTGAGACCTCATCTGTACAAAAAATGTTTTAAAAGAAAAGAAAATTAGCCAGGCATTGTGGCACACTTGTAGTCCCAGCTACCAGGGAGGCTGAGGCAGAAGGATCACCTGAGCCCAGGAGTTTGAGACCAGCCTGTGCAACATAGTGAGAACTTGTTTCTGAAGAAGGGGAGGAGGAGGAGGAGGAGGAGGGAGGGGGACACGTGATGTATTGTGGCCACTTAAAAAGATACAATCAATCCCAGCACTTTGGGAGGCCGAGGCAAGTGGATTGCCTGAGCCCGTGGGTTCGAGACCCACCCAGGCAACTTGGTGAGACCTCGTCTCTACAATAAGTAAAAAATTAGCTGGGCGTGGTAGCGTGTGCCTGTAGTTCTGGCTACTTGGAAGGTTGAGGCGGAAGGATCGCGGGAGCACAGCAGGTCAAGGCTGCAGTGGTCGTGAGTGTTCCACTGCACTCCAGTCTGGGCAATAGAGTGAGATGCCAACTCAAAAAAAAAAAAAAAGAAGAAGAAGAAGATACAATCTGTTACACAACTCAACTGTTTATGGTATGTGACTCGTCAATACACAAAAATGTTGGTTTATTTGTTTTTTGTTGTTTAAAGCTATAAAAGAGTGGGTATCTTTTTTCAAAGCAATCATAATTCTATGCAGATAAAAAGAATGTCTCCAGGTGCCGTGGCTCACACCTGTATTCCCACCACTTTGGGAGGTGGAGGTGAGAGGACTGCCTGAGCCCAGGGGTTTGAAACCAGCCTGGGCAACTTGGCGAGAACTCGTCTCTACAATAAATCCAAAACTTAACTGGGCAAGGTGATGTGTGCCTGTAATCCCAGCTACTTGGGAGGCTGAGGTAGAAGGATCACCTGAGCCCAGGAGGCTGAGTCTGTGGTGGTCATGATCATGCTACTGCACTCCAGCCTGGGCAACTGAGTGAAACTTCTACTAAAAAAAATAAATAAAAAACAGACAAACAAACACACACACAGACACAAAAGAATGAAGTGCTTAGAGAGATCTAACAGAGACTTTGCATCGGCCTCAGTATATCTTTGTAGGACAAAATTGTATTCCATCTAGACACAGAGAACATCTTCCTTTCATGGCAAATGCTCAGAAGCAGGCACAAAAGAGGATTACTTTTGAGGCTTTTCTCTTTTTTTTTTTTTTACCTCTTGAACAGTGTGAAGGGAATCTCCAGGTTCTACACACCCCAGGACTTTGATAGAACAGTTGCAAAATCTGTATTTCCTTGAGGGTAGGTCTTTGTTCTCTGTGGGTTCCAAAAAGTCCTCGGGAGAGGCCCTGAATGCCTCATCCTCATCAGCAGTCAGGAGGTTGGGTGTGAACCCTGGCTCTGCACTGGGTCCCTGTGTGACCCCACTTGACTTATCTGCACTTCCGTTTCCCTCTGTGGACAAGGAAGCTGATAGTACCACTTCTAGTATTGTGGTAAATGTGACACGTGCTCGTCTTGAGTTCTGCTTAGACCTGACGAGTGCTTTTCACTATTGTCGGCCATCAGGAGAGGGAGCAGATCCAGAAAGCTGGACATAACCTGCACTAGGTTAGGTCAACTCAATCATGACCCCCATTTCTACCAGCACCATAGAATCCTCCCATTCTGTTAGGTAATTAAAGCTGAGCTCTCTGTGGAAATCTCTCTTCTGTCTCTAGTGCTTGGACAGAGTCGAGTTGTCAACACAAGCAGCTATAGGACAGAGGACATGTGTCCAAGACCAGGGGACAGGAACCATCCTGCATGCCGACGGGAAATGGCCTGGGGCTCCTGCTGGGGTTTGGGCCCACAGGGTGCGGTGGGAGGACCCATCCTCTAGGCCACCAGTTCCAACCTTTTTGGCATCGGGAATAGGTTTCATGGAAGACCATTTTTCCACAGACTGGGGTGGAGAGCGGAGGCTAAGGGGTAGTTTCAGGACAATTCAAGCACATAACATTTATTGTGCACTTTATTTCTATTATTATGACATTGTAATATACAACGAAATAATTACACAATTCACCAGTATAAAAACAAAAGGCACAGGTGGAAGTGGTAAATAAATGTGCGGACTAAAATAAGCCTCAGATTCTGACTTCAAGCCTGCCACCAGATGCAGCTGTATGACTGAAGGGCATCAACTCACTTGCCACTCACTTGATGGGGTTTTGAGATGAGTCAGTACGCAATTAATTATGGTCTCTGTACAGTCAAGCCTCACCGCTCATGTTAATTTGTATTTGCAGCCACTCCCTAGTGCTGGCATTACTGCCTCAGCTCCACCTCAGATCATCAAGCATCGGATTCTCATAAGGAGCGTGCAACTAGATTCCTCGCAAGTGCAGATCACAGTAGGGTTCGCCTCCTACGAGACTCTAATGCTGCTGCTGATCTGACCAGAGGTGGAGCTCAACAGTACTGCAAGCCACGGAGAGGGGCTGTAAATACAGATGAAGCCTCCCTCCCTTGCCCTCTGCTCAACTCCTGCGGTGCCGACCGGGCTCCCAAGGGGCAACAGACGGTAATGGGGTATGGGGACCCCTGCTCTCGTGGGATGTGTTCTCTTCCCAAAGCCCCAGCTTCCCCGACTCTGCTCAATAAAAAAAACTCCTTGCCCCGGGGAAGGCTGAGGTGGAGAAGGAAAAGGGACGGAAGGCCGAGTCTCCTCCAATGCAGATGCGTGGGAGACACACTTACTTGGGCTCCTGTCTTTCACCTACTAACCAGGAGACCTTGGGCGAGTCACAGACCCCGTTTTACTAACTGACAACTGTCAAGGCACGTAGGTTCTTTTCCGAGGGTGGCTGGCACCACGCCCACCCCAGGCCGAAGCTTCATATACAGGAGCTCGAAGGAGGGGTGAAGGGGAGGCGCCCCGCGGTAACCAGGGACACTGGAGATGTGGCTGAGCGCCTTCGCTCTCCCGGCACCCCTGACCTCACCGGCTGGAGAACTCCCGGGCGGAGGGCGTCCAGCTGGGGTAGCGCCCCCGGGGTGATTCCTGTGATGCTGGTCGCTGGAACACGGTGCCCCGGGACCTGCGTGGCCGCGGCTGGCCGACTCAGGACGCTCCTTGCGGCCGTCGCACGTCCGTCGGGACACCCTCCCCGGTGGCTGCCCGTGAATCCTCCTTCCCCTGAAGGACCCCCGAGTGGACGCAGGACCTGGGCCCCGGGATGGGGCCCTGCGACCGGGCGGAAGAGAGAGCGCGCGGCTCCGAGAGCGCACGGAAGCCTTGCGGCCCCGGAGAGACTAGAACCCCCGCCCAGGGTTTTCACCAGCCCAGGCGCTCTAACCGCTGAGCAGCCGGGCTGGCAGCCGGACGCGACTTCGGACGCCAGGTGTGTGCCGCGCCACCAGCGGCCGCCGCGCCGGCTGTCCCCTCTCGGAGCCGGGCCAGGGCTGGCCGAGGCGCCTCTGCCCCGCCCCCTCCGCCACCCGAGCGGGGCGGGGGGGTGTCACCGCCTCTGTTAGGTTACTGCACCGGGCCACGAGAACAGCTCCGCCAGGAGTGAAGGCAGGAAAACTGGGGGGACGGGGCGACTGGGCGAGACGCCCTCCCCCTCCGTCCCTCCTCCGTCCGGCTCCCAGGCCAGTCCCGCCCAGGTCGACGGCACCGGACCCAAGAGCGGGCAGAGGCGCGGCGCTTTGATGTCGCACGGCCACAAGGTGGCGCTGCCACACCACCCGCTGGCGGAGGCTGCGGGGCGAGGGGCGCCGGGGCGGGGCGGGGAGAGCCGAGGTGGGGCGGGGTGGGGCGGGACGGAGTGAGCCAGGGGCGGGGCGGGAGTCGCCCTGGCGGGCGGGGCGGGGCGAGGCGAGGTGAGCCAGGGGCGGGGCGGGCGCCCCCGAGGTGGGGCTGGCGGGGCGAGGGGCCCCGGGGTCGGGGGGGCGAAGGTGGGCCGCGGCGGGGCGGGTGGGGCTGCAACTCGTGTCTTTCCCGTGGGCGCCCGCAGGGTTCGGGGCCAGGTGTGGGCGATCCCTGCTCCGGGGTGCACGTGCTTCTGGACACATTCGCTTAGGGACCTTCAGAGCTCCCAGGAGACCCTCAAAGGTCTTTGAGTCAAACGTGCCCACGCCTTTGGGAGGCTGAGGTGAGTGGATTGCCTGAGCCCGCGGGTTCGAGACCCGCCTGGGCAGCGAGACCTCATCTCTACGATTAAAAAAAAAAAAAAAAAATCAGCCGGGCGCGGTAGCGCATGCCTGTAATTCCGGCTACTTGGAAGACTGATGCAGAAGGATCGCCGGAGCCCAGCAGGTCGAGGCTGCGGTGGCCGGGAGCGGCCACTGCACTCCAGTCTGGGTGACAGAGTGAGACTCCAACTCAAAACCAAAAAACAAAAAAAAGTGCTTTCCCTTACAAGTAGGGCAACTGATCCTGGGTTCAGTCTCAGCTGAGCGGCCTCCGGCAAGCCACTGTCTCGTCTCTAAAAAGAAACAGAGTGTGAAGTTCAGACTCAATTGTTATTCCTTCTCTGTATTTCTTGCCCCCCTGGCATGGGACCGGGCACCCACTCAACATTTACTGAGTTCCCGTGATGACGTACTCCACTCTGGGAGGATAAAAACGGGCACAAAAATGACTGTAAAAAGCAAAGACAGGGTCCCCATCCAGTCTACCAAGGTGTCCAACTAATGCTTCAATTGAGTCAGATCATCCTTGGATGTCCGAAACAGTACTGCCCGTGCCTTATATGCCAGTGTCACCATCTCTGGTTAAGCGATGGTGTCACAGAGGTGAGTCTGCCCAGCATCCCTTATCGCTGAGCTGGCCGGTCTAGAGGCTTCTAGTCCCGTGACTGCTGAGCATTTGACAGGCGGCCGGTGAGACGGAGGAACTGAACTGTTAACTCTGTTGAGATCTGCTGTAGGAAGATCTGCCGTTAAGGAGACATCAGAATTCAAAGGCTTTATTTTTAATTTCTTATTTCTTGATAAATTATGCATGGCAGCCAAGGAAAATGGTATGATAAAGAATTCAAAGACTTCATCCGAAAAGAAAGAACATAAAATATCCCATTAATATTCTTCTGTTGATTATATTTTTAAATGATAGTTTATGTCTACTGAGTAATACAGCTCTAAAATAGAGCAGGATTTGAGTGAGATTAGCCACTTTCAAATTTTCTTTCTTTTCTTCCTTCCTTTCCTCCTTTTCTTTTTTGTTTTGGATAGAGTCAGGGCCTCACTATGTCATCTAGGCTGCAGCACAGTGGCACAATAATGGCTCACTGCAACTTCAAACTCTTGGGCTCAAGTGGTCCTCCCGCCTCAGCCTCCTGAGTAGCTGGGACTACAGGTGCACACCACTCTTCCCAGCTAGTTATTTTTTATTTTTTGTAGAGACAGGATCTCACTATGTTGCCCAGCCTGGTCTCATACTCCTGGGCTCAAGAGATCCTCCTGTCTCAGACTCCTAAAGTGCCGGGGTTACTGGCCCAAATTTTCATTGACAAAGCTGAAAATGATAACATCTGATCAAAGCTGACTTTGGAAAAGTTCTCTTAAAGGTGGCATTGGAAGTTTAATTTTGGGTTCTCTTCATTCATCTTTCTGTTCTTCTCCCAAGTCTCCTACTATACACCCCACTAAAACTGTTGCGTTTATTCCTCAAAGTGATTTCCAAATATCAACTAAATCGTAATTGTGGCTCAGTCCTTCACACACACACACACACACACACACACACACACACACACACACACGCTGCTACAGGGACCAGCCTTTTCCCATGTGTAAAGCGACATGCCTGATTGCTAGATTAAGCAATGGAAATTAATTATTACAGTAATTACCCGGCCACTAACTATTTGAATGCTAGACTTGACACCACTGTCCCGAGAGCCGCCTCGGCTTCCTGAATGCATCCATATCTACAGGGCAGCTCATGCCAATGGGTTTTTCAAACCATTCCCAGCTGCACTTGCCAGGGTGGGCCAGGTGTGCCCACGGGGGCTGGACACTGCATGCCACAGAGGAAGAGACAGCTGGCTTCCAACACCCATCTCTCCAGGCCTGACATCAAATGCCTGGAAATTAGGACCTAGGCTTCAGGGAGGCCATTCAGTGGGGCGTCGACACATGTGGTGTGGAAACACAAGCTGGGCGACTGCAGAAACCAGAAAGGAGTAGCTAGAAGGGGCTCATGCCAAGCCCCCTTCCTTGAGGGAAGGGGTCCATCACCCAGGAATTCTCAAGCTGGGGAAGCCACACCAGGGGGACTGCAGGCAACCCCATCCAGTTCCATCTAAGCTGTCACTTTTGTTTTCTGTCTGCATTTTACCCTGGGCACTCAGGCCTCCCAGACACCACTGACTGCATTCTTCTCGAAGGCCGAGCCTGTTTATTATTATTATTTTAGCGATGGAGTTTTGCCCTGTTGCCCAGGCTGGAGGGAAGTGACATGATCATAGCTCACTACAGCCTCAAACTCCTGAACTCAAGTGATCCTCCCACCTCAGCCTCCTGAGTAAAGTTGGGACTACAGGTACACACCACCATGCTTGGCTAATTTTTAATTTTTTAAAACATCTCTTTGCTTCTTTTTTTTTTTTAACTTTTTGAGACAGAGTCTTTCTCTGTTGCCTAACCTGGAGTGAAGTGGCACGATCGTGACTCACCACAGCCTTGACCTCCTGGGCTCCAACAAATCCTTCTACCTCAGCCATCTGAGCAGCTGGGATTTCGGGTGTGCACCACTATGCCTGGCTATTTTTTTTTTAATCTTTTGTAGAGATGGAGTCTCACTATGTTGCCCAGGCTGGTCTCAAACTCCTGAGCTCAAGTGATCCTCCTGTGATCCTCAAGTGATTTTAGGCATGAGCCACTGAGCCCAGCCCCAGGCTGGTACTTTGAAAGCCAGCCCATTCCACCATCAGAAAGTTTTAATGACCAGGAAGTTCTGACTGATGTCCAGCCCATATCTATGTGTGCGGAGCTGCATGCATCTTTGTCTCAATGGCAAACATCTATTCGTCTGTGTCTAGGGACTGGCACGGCAGTAGGCACAGGGCACAGCTCTAACGAGGCAGGTGGGGTCCCTTAGTCCACAGAGCTCCCTGCCTGGAATGGTAGCTGTGGGGTGTGGAGAGGGACACCTGTCCCAGCCAGGCTGTCCTCTGCATTGACCACACGAGTCCCGCAGGAAGTGGCTGCAGAGGCCATGTCCGTATGCCTTCCCTTCCTCGGGTCCATCAGCTCTCCTTCGCCCTTGCTGGCAGGAGGGGACCCACGTCCCGCCCCCCGCTGTGTGGTCAGATGAGAAACCATTGCAGGGTGCACCCCCACCCCGGAGCTCAGTAGAGGCTGGGGAGACCATGGCTGAATCCTCGATCCTGCTCCCAAGGGTAGACTGGAGGATTCCGCTGGCTCTTCCTGCTGTGGCATCTCTCAAGACCCAGTCCCAAATCGTCCTTCCTTCAGGAGAACAGGCGGCCCAGACCTAAGAGGCTTGGATGGATGCTGGGAGCCAACAGTATTACATTCCATTTCCCTTGAAGCACAGGTAGTCGTTTACACAGCCAATTAGTGGGGAGGAGTCCTTGGAGTTGGCCTCATTTAAAAGAGAGAGAGAGAAACTTGTGACACTGCAGGACGTGCTTGCTTTCTTGGGTTTCAGCGGGTCCCACGGCAGGGTGACATGTTGCCTGGCAATCGCGTCATGGGGCTGGCTAGAAGGGTTCAAAAGCAGATCCTGGAAATGTGACCTGCTTTTATACGGCTTTCCTAGTCATATGAATGTGTGCCACATGCTGGGGTGCCTTCCCTTTGACCTCTTAAGCTCTCACTTGGGTCTTTTCTTTTGTTTTTTTACTTTGAGTCAGAGACTCACTCTGGCCTCAGGCTGGAGTGCAGTGGCACAATCATGGCCACCACAGCCTTGACCTGCTAGGCTCTGACGATCCTTCCGCATCAGCCTCCTGAGTAGCTGGGACCATCATGCCCGGCTAATTTTTTAAACCATTTTTTTTTGTAGAGGCGGGGGTTTCACTATGTTGTCAAGGCTGGTCTCGGACTCCTAGGCTCAAGTGATTCTCCTACCTCAGTCTCCTGCAGTTCTGGGATTACAGGCATGGGTCACTGTACCTGGCCAGGAGTGTTCAATTAATTGAGGGGCTGAATAAGGGTCGGTGTGCTACAAGAAAGAGCTGGCGGGGCGGGGGGGGGGCGGGGGAAGAGTGTCAAGATGGCTGTCCAGGATTTAGGAGGAAAGGGGGACACCCTAGGGACGTCAGAAATATGTGTGATGGAGTCATTCACGTTCAAAAAGGTCCTGCTGCTGATGCTACTTGGAGGGTGGACTGGGAGGTGGGGGGCATGGGAGGGAAGGTGCAGGGAGGGCTGTTGGGAGGCTAGCATGTGGTCCAGGGAGAGATGACCATGGCCGGGACAGGAATGGGGGTAGCAGCAGGGGCAAGATGTGGAAAGTCACAAGGTACACTCACGGGGGACCCACGGGAGCTCCTTGGAGCCCTGGGACAGCCCGTGCATACCCTCTGGACAGGCCACACAGCTTCAGAATCCAGCCAGACCCTCTTTCTCATCCACGGTCATTTGAGGGTCTGTAGGGTCAGAGGGAGAGGACAGTTCTCCCCTCTGCCCACCACCCCTTTTCTGTTTCTTGAGCCATTGCAGTGTACAGGCAATGGCAATGTTGTCTAATTGCCTCTCATGGTCCAGTAACTTAGGGGAGTGTGGCCTTGGGAACTTTTGTGTTCCCTCTCTTTCTCTGAAGCCCCTTGCACCTCCCAGGCTCCTGGCCATATTGTCAACACTCAGTTAGTACCTGAGGTTTGAGCCACCATCCCATGGTGTGGGTCACTGTACCCACACTCCTGGCCGGGTACAGTGACCCACGCCTGTAATCCCAGAACTGCAGGAGACTGAGGTGGGAGAATCACTTGAGCCTAGGAGTCTGAGACCAGCCTTGACAACATAGTGAAACCCCCGCCTCTACAAAAAAAAATGTTTTAAAAAATTAGCCGGGCATGATGGTCCCAGCTACTCAGGAGGCTGATGCAGAAGGATCGTCAGAGCCTAGCAGGTCAAGGCTGTGGTGGCCATGATTGTGCCACTGCACTCCAAGAAAGGTGAGAATCAGACACATTTTCACCTCCACCTGTTGATATTTCACATCAGCCTTTGGGTCAGTGGAGAAGCTCTCTGAATGAAAGAAGGAAAAGATGACACCCTTGGTACAGTCCCCAAACAAAATAAGGACCAACAACTGCATAAGGAGCATGTGCCGAGCTTTCCTACGTATCACACACTCTCTTATCTTCTTGCTTGGTTGGATGCATAGCACCACTCCGTGCTCATGGCAGACATCACTAATCAATCATGATGCTTTTCCTCAGATGAAGTCTTCAGGAACATTCTCAATACAGGTGTTTCAGTTGACTGAAATTGGTCTGGAATAGGAAACCTATCTGATTCTTGACCCTTGAATCAAGAAAGTGGCCTGGGAAGTTTTTTGGTTTTTTTGTTTGTTTGTTTTTGGTCAGAGTCTCACTCTGTCACCCAGGCTGGAGTGCAGTGGCATGATCACAGCTCACTGCAGCTTCAACCTGTTGGGATCAGGTGATCCCTCCACCTCAGCCTCCCAAGTGGCTGGGACCACAGGCGTGCACCACCATGCCCAGCTAATTTTTATGCTTTTTTGTAGAAACAAGGTTTTGCTGTGTTGTCCAGGCTGGTCTTGAACTCCTGGGCTCAAGAATCCTTCTGCCTTAGCCTCCCAAAGTACTGGGATTACAGGAGTGTGCCACCATGCCCAGCCTGGGAAGATTCTTTAAGTGACCATTTGGTAGAGGACCCAAGCTTTTAAGTAGACAAACCTCCTAGTTATTCTAGGCAGGTAGCTGTCAATTATTCCTTTAAAGGTTTCGGTGGCTGTTAATCCCCACATCCAGACTCCACTGCCCTGGCTCAAGAGCAGATTCTTTGCTACATTTACTTGCTTCACAGAGAAAAGGAAGTGGAAAGAGAACCACGGAAGTACCAGGGTGCGAGGAAGTGGCTGCTCAGTTCTTCTTAACCTTCCGGTCTGTCTGTTGCTTGGGAACCATTGCCCCAGGGTATCTCTGTATCCAACAGAAGGGTGCACAATGGTAGCAACAGTAACAAAGCAAATGACCTTGGACTTCTGGAGTGTCTCGGCTGGACGATGACTATGCTTCTGCAGATAATCATAAGACAGGCCGTTGAGACTGGGGTCTCTCAACTGCTTGGTCTTCACCTCCCGGGGTCATAGAAGCACAAAGAACCTTTGATTTCAAGGCAAGCGTAAGAGAGAGATTAGAGTCAGAGAAAAGCATGAGAAGGAACTCGAGGAGAGCAAATTCCTAAGTCATACATGGACTCGGGATTGTCTAAGTGTGACTTTCTGTTCCCTGACCCAGTCCTGGTGGAGTTAGACTTTCCAGTCCCAGTCTGTCGCATGCTCTTCTCCAACCCACTCGTCTGGCTCCCCCACCTCCCCTCTCCTCCTCAGACACAGCATTTGGCGGCCGTGTGGCACTAGGGGGCGCACGCGGGCTTGTTTTCCAGGCTGGCCCTAAGAAATTCCACCAGCCAGGAGAACACTCCACGACCGACCGCCAGGAGCCACACTCTGGCTCTGCAGAGCCCTGAGGGCGGAGGGGTGTTTTGGAACAGGGTCTGAAACCGAGGGAGCCATCCTCGCGAATTGCTTTAAGCTGTTTTCTGGTTTTGTATTAAGGGCTGACCCGGCCCCTGGGACCTGGGGGCAAGGGGGAAGGTCACTCCAGGTCCTGGCTTGCTCTCTGGGTCGGGCTGCCTCCCAGCCCGGCAGGGTGAGTCAACACCTGGGGCGTGGCTTCCAAGGGTGGCCCTTTTCTACCGTGACACTGAGGCCAGAAAGGCAGGAGCTCATCGTGTCTGGGGGTGGCGCCTCTCTGGCACTAAGTCCATGGCCAGGGGCTCATTTCAGGCCCCAGGACCCAGTTGGGAAAGTTAGTGGAACTGTCCTCCTGTGAATATCAAGAGCTCCTTCCCCCCCACCACAGACCCCTGTCCCCTGGCCTACTTTCAGTGTGGGGTGGAAGCAAGCCTGCTCAAGACTTCCTCTCCACTCTTCTCTTCCAGAACTTTCAACGGCAGCCTTGTTCTCCCAGGCCAGGAAACTGCAGACGGTGACCACAGTTTCCCAGCCTATCAGGGGGGAAATGACTTGTGGCGGTCAGCACAGGGTCCTCATTGCCAAATATTGCTTTTCCTGGGAGGACGGCAGATTCAAGCCGCCAAGTGGAGACTGGAGTCGGCCCAGCCATAAACCACCTTAATGAACACCCGTTGGAGAACCGTGAGGATTGTTGACTTCAGAATGCAAACAGGAACTTTAGAAGGTGATCCTCATCCAACAGTGATGCCGGGTGCAAATGCCAGATGCTGTTTTCACCGTTACTTAGCAATGGAAATGAACTGTTCCTACCTCTAGTCACTAGAGGTAGAGGTGGGACAATGAGCTTTATTGGAGTAAATAGGGATGAAATTAGTTTATTCTTTCTCACCTGGAGAAGGCAACAGGCAGGAAAAGGAGTCACTTGGATGAGGGGCATTTTAGAGGCTAAGGGAGAGGTGGTTTTCCCTTCTTGCTATCTGGGTAAATCCCAACCACCTTGGGGTCTTCTCCACAGATAAAGTTTGAACTTTTGCCAGGAGTGTCCCTCCAAAACTATCATCAGAGAAAGTACTGTCTGCAAATACAGACAGGTCAAGGTGGGCATTAGGGTGAAGAGAGTCAGGTCCTTGGTATAGAATTTAACAAGGTGGCAAAACACAATCAAGATAAATAATCGTTTAATGCAATAATTTTTATCTTTTTATTTTTTGAGTTCGAGTCTCACTTACTCCTGCCCAGGCTGGAATACAGTGGTACAATCACAGCTTACAGCAGTCTCAACCTCCTGGGTTCAGGTGATCCTTCTGCCTCAGTCTCCTGAGTGGCTGGGGCTACAGGGGCACCACCATACCCGGCTATTTGTTGTTGTTGTTGTTGTTGTTGTTGTTGTTGTTGTTGAGTCAGAGTCTCACTGTGTTGTCTAGGCTGGTCTTGAACTCCTGGGTTCAAACGATCGTCCTGCTTCAACCTCCCAAAGTGCTGGGATTACAGGCATGACCCACCTGGTCACAATATTTTTAAAAATCAAAATGAATGCCAAAAAAAAAAAAAATCCACGGTCAATAAAATATCAAAATTTTAGTGAAAGACAAGATCTGTATCAGTGATTTATTTACTTATTTTTTTGCCTTTTGGCTTCAGGTCCTAATACAGCATAGTGCACCCATGCCGAGGCTTTGCTACAGCATCAGACGCATGTACAGCCTGGAAGGTTTTAAAGCTGCCTTTTCCTCGAGAGGGTGTCGGTGCTGTGGAGTAGAGAATCTTGTGGGTGAGCCAGGGGATTTCCTTATCTGTGGGCAGGGTCTCTTTGGGCAGTTTATTAGTAGGACTCTCCAAGATAGCAAGGAGGTGAGTGACCTCAGGAAGGGACACCTGCCCAGGCTTCAGGGGCGGTGACCCCGTTAGTACTAAGTACAGGAAGTACTGAAGACTCAGAACTCTGCCCACTCATCAGCCCGCCGGAAGTTGCCAACATACTGTTGCTGGGACAACAGGGAGGCCAGGAGCCAACAGCATATGGTAAATCACCTCCCCTTGGTTATTAGTATGAATAGTAACTCCTCTATATCGAGAACTTGTTGGTTAAATCACATGGCATTGCCAATGTTGAACCTGTTTTGACTAACAAAACCAACATATATGGTCTAGTTCAATGCATACTGAGTATGGTAGGCTGAATAATGAACCCCAAAGATGTCCACGTCCTAATCTCTGGAACTTGTGACTATTACCTTATATGGCAAAAAGGACTTCTCAGAGGTGATTAAATGAAGGACCTTTTTTTAGACAGGGTCTTGCTATGTTGCCCAAGCTGGAAATGGTGATTCACTAGCATCATCATCACACACTGCAACCTTGACTTCCTGGCCTTAGTTGATCCTCCTGCCTTGGCCTCCCAAGTAGCTGGAACTAAGGCGCATGACACCAGTCCTGGCTAATGCTTTTATTTGTTGTCAAGATGAGGTCTCACCAAGTTGTCCAGGCTGGTCTCGAACTCCTGGGCTCCGACAATCCTCTTGTTTTGACTTTTCAAAGTGCTGGGACTACAGGTATGAGCCACCATGCCTGGCCAATTTTATTTTTTTGAGTCAAGTCTCCACTCTGCTGCCCAGACAGGAGAGCAGTGGCACGATCACAGCTCACTTCAGCCTTAGCCTCCTGAACTCAAGCAATCCTTCTGCCTCAGCCTCCTGAGTAGCTTGTACTACAAGTGCATTATGCACTTGAACTATGCCTGGCTATTTTAAAAATTTTTTGTAGAGATGAGGTCTTACTGTGTTGCCCAGACTGATCTTGAACTTTTGGGCTCAAGCAATCATCTTGCTTCAGCCTCCCAAAGTGCTAGGATTACAGGCATGAGCCACCATACCCAGCCTAGAAAATATAATTTTATAAACACTGTTTCCAGTTGCAGCACCAGCAAAGTGTCAGGAGGGGAGATAGAGACAGAGACAGAGAGAAAGGGAGAAAGGGAGAGACTAAGAAAGAGAGACAATGACAGAGAGAGAAAGAGAGAAACAGAGAGAGAGACAGAGACAGCGGACAAACCTAGAAATAGATCTAACAAAAGATGAATAAGTCTTTCATGGAAAAAAATATAAATTTTAGTCAAAAGGTATAAATAAATGATTTATTTAGTGAGTTAGTTCCAATCAACATTCCAATAGGCCTTTTTCCATGAACTTTGACAAGTTTTTAAAAAATTAACATAAAGCAAAGGACCAAAGTAGGGGAACTTGTCCCTTAGACATCAGACTTACTTTACACAATAATCAAGACAATGTGGTTTTTATATAGTTCAATAACTAGATCAGTAGAATAGAATAAAGAGCCCAGAAATAGATGACTCATTATATAGAAGTGTGATTTAGACCAACACTGATATTGCAGAGTAATAGGGGAAGGGATAAATTAGTCAAGGAAAAGAAAATATTATATACACTATAAAGAAACAAATTCTGATAGATAAAAGACAAAAAAGTGAAAGACAAAAAGTTTACATTTTAGAAAGTGCTAAATGGATTGTTTTGGTTTTTTTTTTTTAAGTTGGAGTCTCACTCTGTCGCTCAGGCTGGAGTGCAGTGGCACGCTGCTCACGGCTACCACAGCCTCGACCTGCTGGGCTCAGGCGATCCTTCTGCCTCAGTCTTCTGAATAGCTGGAACTACAGGTACGCACCACCACACCTGGTTAATTTTTTGATTTATTGTAGAGATGAGGTCTCACCAAGTTGCCCAGGCTCTCTCTCACCTCAGCCTCCCAAAAATGCTGGGATCATAGGCGTGAGCCACCGTGCCTGGCCTAAATGGGGTTTTTAACCTGAGTTTCATAGACCTCAAATTGGCTGATGGGTAGAACTCAGTAGGTTCATGAACATGGAGATAAATATATGTATATATATTTTTCACTAATCTCCAACTAAAAATTAGAGATTCAATTATGAACATAGACAACAAAGCATAGCAGTTTTGCAGTATCTGTGACTTTGCTGCTAATGAAAATATAAATATTTTATATCATATTACAGTTACTGCATGTATCTCATAATATTATTTATGCTCATCAGTACTTGAAATTTATAGTAATTATTAGATATTCTGCTAAATCTTGTTATTTAATGCATTAAAAAGAAACACATTTATCGTATATCATCATTTAAAATATTTTAGTGGTTATTTCAACATAATTATTTTTCATTATAATTCTATGAGTTTTATTTTGTTTTATTTTATTTTTATTATTTTTAGAGATAGGGTCTTGCCCAGGCTGGAGTACAGTGGCATAATCATAGCTTATTGAGACACTGGACTCCTGGGCTAAAAGTATCCTTCTGCCTCAGCATCCTGAGACTACAGATGTGTGCCCCCACACCTGGTTTTTCTCTTTTCTTTTTCCTTTTAGACAGGATCTCACTATATTTCTCAGGCTGGTTTTGATCTCCTGGCCTCAAAATAATCCTCCTGCCTTAGCCTCCCAAAGCACTGGCATTACAGTTGTGAGCCACTCTGCCTGGCTGAGTTTTATTTTATACACTTAAAAACATGACAAAGGGTCCATGGCAGAAACAGATTCATATAAATATAGTCAACTGACCTTTGACAAAGGAACAAGGCAATGCAATGGAGAAAAGGTAGTCTTTTAAACAAATATTGTTAGGGTAATAGACATCCACATACAAAAATGAATCTAAACATAGACCTCATCATACCCTTTACAAAAATTAACTTAAAATGGATCACAGAACTAAATGTAAAATGCAAAACTATAAACTGGAAGATAGTATAGGAGAAAATCTAGGTGACCTTGGATTTGGCAATGACTTTTTAGATGTGACACCAAAGGTACAATACATGAAAGAAATGATTGATAAACTAGACTTCATTGAAATTAAAAATATCTGCTCTGCAAAAGACACTGTCAAGAGAATAAAAAGATAAGTCACAACTGGAAGAAAATATTTGCAAAAGGCATGTTTGATAAAAGACTTACAGCCAAAATATGTGAAGAACTCTTAAAATTTAGCAATAAAAAATCGACCCAATTAAAAGCTGGCGGTGGCTCAAGACTTTGCTCCCAGCACTTTAGGGGGCTGAGGTGAGAGTATTCTGAGCCCAGGGGTCTGAGCAACTTGGCAAAACCTCGTCTCTATAATTAAAAAAAAAATAGCCTGGAGTAGTAGTGTGTGCCTGTAGTTCCGGCTACCTGGAAGGCTGAGGCAGAAGGATCACTGAGCCCAGCAGGTTGATGCTAGGGTGGCCGTGAGTGTGCCACTGCACCCCAGCCTGGGCGATGGAGTGAGATTCCAACTCAATCAATCAATCAATCAATCAATAAAACTAAAAGCTGGACCAAAGACCTCAACAGATACCTTGCCAGAGAAAATATATAAATGGCAAAGAAGCATATAAAAAGTTACTCATGTCATGTTATCAGAGAAATGACAATTAAAACATCAATGAGACATCACTACACACCTATTAGAGTGGCCAAAATCCAGAACATCAACAACACCAAACCCTCGTAAGAATGTAGAGCAAGGGGACTCTCAGTTCTTACTAGAAGGGAGTTTGGTGGTTAATTACAAAACTAAACATACTCTGACCATATGAACCAACAATCACGCTTCTTAGAATTTACCCAAAGGAGTTGAAAACTTACATTGAAAACCTGTACATGGATGTTTATAGAAGCTTTGTTTATAATTGTCCAATGTTGGAAGCAACCAAGGCTTGTCCTTCAGTAGGTAAATGGATGAACTGTGGTACCGCCACGAAAGACATGGAGGAAACTTAAATGCATATTACTCAGTGAAAGAAGCCAATCTGAAAAGGCTATATATTATACGATTCCAACTATACAAGAAGGACCCCTCAAAAAACCAGAGTAATTTTTTGGAGGATAGGACCCTTTTAGTATAGGCTTTCCCCGCTAGGTAAGTGTTCTAGGAACCCATCAGCCTCAGTGTACCAGCTAGTGTCGTTGTGAGAGGCTGAATTCAGCTTCAGTGAATTTTTTTTCCCCTTTGGAGATTCTTTCAACATGTTTGCCCATTTCTTGGTGGGTGATTTATGAGTGCACTTGCCCAGTTTTTGAGCCCTGAGGAGCATAACCCCTGTACCCCACCCTCCCTATTCACCTGATGTTTCAAGAGCGACTTTTTGAAGTTGTTTCCCCAGATGAAAAAAGTCCTTAAAGGAAAATATTTTGCTAATGTAGAAAAGGTGGAAACAAAAAATGGCAGAAGCACCCAAGGCATCAAAATGGACGAGCTAAAAAACTGTTTTGAGCAGTAGAAAAAACATGTTGATAAATGTATTGCATCAAACAGACAATACTTTGAAGATGACTGAAATTTAAACACGGAAGAATAAATACTCAACTTTTAATAAATAATTTGTTTTTTTTGCTCCCCCCACCCCAATAACATTCTGGAATAGGCAAAACTTAGATGGTAAAAGGATCGGTGGTTGGCAGGGGCTAGGGAGAAGGCGGGGATGAATGAGGGAGCACAGAGGATTTTTAGGGCAAGGAGCCACCCTGTATAATTCTGTAGAGGGAAATACATGTCATCACACAATTGTCATCGACTGTACCAACAGCAGCAGTGAATTGGATGATAATGATCTGTCATTGTAGATTCACCAGCCATGACTTATGTTCTGGTGGAAGATGTTGATAACAGGGGAGGAGGCTATGTATGTGTGGGGACCAAGGTATATCAGGTATCTGTGTACCTTCCTCTCATTTTTGCCAAGAACCTAAAGCTGCTCTCTAAAGAAGTCTTCAAGGCTGTGCACTGTAATCTCAGGGCTTTGGGGGGCCGAGGTGGGAAGATGACTCAAGTCCAGGAGTTCAAGTTTATGGTGAGCTATGATAGCACCGCGGTCTGGGCAACAGAGCAAGATCCTGTCTCTGAAAAAAAAAGTCTTAAAAAACAAAAATAAATAATGTGCTCTTTAGGTATACATAGAAATGTGTAAAATTATGTAAATGAAGGCAAGGGAATCCTAAATACAGCCTTTGGGGGATGTGGCAGGGTGTGGGGGAGTGGGGAGCGGTGGTGTTGCTCCTCCCTTGAGACAGGGGTCTTTGCTCTCTAGGAGGGGCCTACAGGGGGGCGCCCATAGGGTGAGGGGTGCTGTATTGTTCATCTTATTTATTTTCTTTTATGCGAATGAAATAGTGCATTACTTAACACAAAAATTAAAACATGGCAAACAGGCCAGGCACGGTGGATCACACCTGTAATCCCAATACTTTGGAAGGCCAAGGCAGGAGGATTGCCTGAGCCCAGGAGTTCGAGACCAGCCTAGGCAACATAGCAAAAATTCATCTCCATAAAAGAAGTATTAAAAAAAACATACTTAATAATATGTATTTTAATAATATAAATAATACTAGCTCACATTTACAGAGGTATACTATGTGTTGTCCACTTGACATTCGGGTCCTTGTTAAAATATCACCTTCCCAGAGAAGACTCTGGCCGTTTTCCTATTTAAAAACAGCACAGAGGTCTGGCTCCCCAGCCCTCTCTTGTCTCTTGAGCATGGAGGCCCGGCTCCCGGTCCCTCTGTCTCTATTGGTGTCAGTTTCTCTTCCTTGACTTAGAGGGGAAGAGCCTGTGTTCACTTCCTAGAGCTGCGCAATGCATTGTCACACACTTGGTGGCCCAAAACAACAGAAAATGTGTGCTCCCCTGTTCTGGAGGCCAGAAGTCCACAGTCAAGGTGTCAGCAGGGCCTCTGAAGGCCCCAAGGAAGGTCCCTCTGCGCCTCATCCCAGCTTCTGGTGCTTGTCATCAGTCCTTGGTACTTGGCGTCCCTTGGCTGAGCACATCACTCCAAGCTCCACCTCTGTCATCACAAATTCCGCCTCTGTCATCACAAGCTCTGCCTCTGTCATCACATGGACCTCTTCCTGGTGAGTGCATGTCCCTGTGTCTGGATCTCCCTCTCTTTTCTCTTAGACCAGCCTTTTTGGCATCAGGGACCAGTTTTGTGGGAGACAGTTTTCCCACATACTGGGAAAAGGAGGATGACTTCAGGATGATTAAAGTGCATTACATTTTTGTGCACTTTATTTCTATTATTATTACATTGAAATATATAGTGAAATTATTATCATAAAATAATGAAATTATTATTTTGTTATGAGTCTGCAAGCAGTTGATTTATGATGCTCTCTGCACAGTGAGACCTCACTGCTCGTGTTAATCTGTATTTGCAGCCACCCCCCAGTGCTAGCATCACTGCCTCAGCTCCACCTCAGATCAGGCATTAGACTCTTATAAGGAGCAGCAACTTAGATCCCTCGCGTGCGCAGTTCCCAATAGGGTTCACCTCCTATAAGAATCTAATGTGGCCACTGAGCTGACAGGAGTAATGTGAGTGATGGGCAGCGGCTGTAAATACAGGTAACGCTTCGCTTGCACACCCTCCACTCACATCCTGCTGTGTGGCTGGCTCCTAACAGGCCAAGGACTGGTATCTCTTAGGTATCAGGGCCTGGGGACTGCTGTCACAAACAGGCACTAAGTGGATTTTGGACCCACCCTAATAAGGCCTCCTCTTCACTAATCACATCTACAAAGTCCTTATTTCCAAATAGGGTTACATTCTGAGGCTCTGGATGGGCCTGAATTTTGGGGAGACACCCTCTGTCCCACCACAGACACCTCCCCTGAGCTCTGCTCTGCCTCCAAGCACCGCTCTCGATAACCACCCTTTACCGACTCCCTACTGTCTCCATTTGTAGAATTGAATCAGAGTTTTATTACCTTCAAATTGCTGGGCGCAGTATCCTAACCACATTTCAGGGACCAGGGCCCTGGAAATCTCATTTCTACTTGTCCAGACCCTCCAGGGATTGATGTTTTTCACACTCTTCTCTGGATCTTTGGGATTGGTTTTCCAAAGGCCAGCATGCGAATCTTTTTGTCAGTTTGCTTTCCCTGGCTAAACTGCCAAGTCTGTGTCTACCTGAAACTCCCAAATAGGAATAAATACCTATTACCTACATATTATTGTTTAATATGAAAGCTGGAAACATGGTCCCAGAGTCTCAGCTACAAAATACTGAAAATAAAACAACAGGACCGGGCACAGCGGCTCACACTTGTAATCTCAGCACTTTCAAGAGTTGAATAAGAGGATTTCTTGAGCCCGAGAGTTAGAGACCAGCATGGGCAGCACAGTGAGACATCATCTATATGAAATATGTATATATTTTTTAAAAAACCCAACAAAACACCCAACCAACCCCCTCCCTTCTTTTTTATTGGGCCTGTTCTTTATTCCTTCACATTTGCCTAAAAACTCGTCTCCTTTTGTTTTCTGGATGGTTTTAGTCCACTTTGCCTTCCAATGTAAGTGGAGTGTGTGTGTGTGTGTGTGTGTGTGTGTGTGTGTGTGTGTGTGTGTGTGTTTCTTCCTTCCTCCCCCAAAATTCTAAACCACTCAGCAGACCTTCTCTTCTTTCCCTGGGTGAAAATCCACCATCTCATGAGTGTCACTGATCTCTGATATCACTAGAGAAACCTTCTGTTCCATGGGAAGGGCCTCCCTCTGTTGATCGCGAGTCTGTCTACCCGCCAAGCAGACTGGCCACTTGGTTTAGTCAGTCCTCCCCCTTGCTGTTCACCAAGCAGCCAAGATCTTCCCAGGCCTTTGCAGTGGCTATTCCTGCTGTGCAGAACGCTCTTCCCTGTGGTTCCTTATGTTGCATTTCCTCACTTCCTCAGGTCTCCGCTTATGTGTCACCTTTGCAGAGGATCATCCCTGACTACATATCACAAAACATGCCCTATTCTGTCACTGAATCACCATGAGTCTTTACCCCCTTTGCCTGCCACTTAATGCCACCAAGTTCTCATTATTGATGTGTTTTTTTGTCTGTCCCTCTTTTTTTATGAGTCAGGGTCTCACTCTGTCACCCAGACTGAAGTGCATTGGCACCATCACTGTTCACTACAACCTGGACCTCCTGGGTTCAGGCTATCCTTCCATCTTATCCTCCCAAGTAGCTGGGATGATAGGTGTGTGCCACCATGCCTGGCTAATTTTTTAATTTTTTTTTTGTAGAGACAAGGTCTTGCTATGTTTCCCAGGCTTGTCTTGAACTCCTGGACTCAAGCAATCCTCCTACCTCAGCCTCCCAAAGTGCTGGGATTACAGGCTGAACCACCGCGTCTGGCCCTGTCTGCCCCCTAACTAGAGTGTTGGCTTCATGAGAGCTGACTTTTGGGTCTGTTTTGTCCCCCACCATATCCCCAGTGGCTTACAGTAGCAGGTAGTGCATGGCAAGTGCTCCGTAAATAAGGATGCCAATAAGTGGTCTCTAAGATTTAAATAATATGATTCAATATTTAAATCATTATTTCTTTGACTGTTCTTCCAAGAAAGGTCAAGGATGCACATTGGCTTCATATCATTCACTTTCTTTCCTTGTCAACATTGTCCTCAAGGTCTTCCCAGGGAGTCACTCAGCCAAGAAAGAACTTTAACCATCAATATTTGCATCAAGGGTCACTAGACATAGTGGCTCATGCCTATAATTCCAGCACTTTGGGAGGCTGAGGAGGGAGGATTGCTTGAGGCCAGGAATTTGAGACCAGCCTGGGCAACATAGTGAGACCTCCCCTCTACCAAATATTAAAAAAAATTAGCCAGGCATGGTGGCATGTGCCTATAGTCCCAGCTACTCAGGAGGCTGAGGCAGGAGGATTGCCTGAGCCCAGGCTGTGATGAGCCATGATCATGCTACTGTACTCCAGCGTGGGTGACAGAGTGAGACTCCAACTCAAAAAATAAAATAAAATAAAAGCCAGAATGTGAAAGGCTCCCTATCCACCCAGTATATGCCTTCCTCACCCCATGGGGTTTTGTTTAGAAGTCACAGGAGGAGTCTCAGGTTGCCTGTAGCATTTAGAGTTGCTTAAATGACTGTACAATCCCAAAGTGCCCAATACTGTTAATAGAAAGATGCAAGTGAGCTTGTCTGAATGCACTAATGCCCAAGTGTATTGCTAGTTAACAGCATGTAAAGGGCTCTGATCTCCCCAGTACCCTGAAGACAGTCTACCTGCAGTAAACTTTGTGTTATTTAGGAGAAAAACAGGCTTTAATGCCACAGCTCAAGGGCATTCCTGGGAGCCTGAGGGGGCATCCCTAGCAGACCCCAAACTCTGAAGGACTCCTTTCCACTCACAGCAGCTGGAAATCCATTAGGGTCCCTCCCACACTCTGCATGTTGATTGCAATAGAGAGCATCATCCATCTAAGAGGGTCACAAGTCCTTGTCCTTGCTTGGCAAGTTAATGTGGCCTCACATTTGTTTAAAGTCCACCTGTTGTTTTTAAATAAATATATTAAGCCACTGTATCCAGCAGTTTTGACAAGTGCTGTGTATCCCTAATTCCTTCAAGCAATAAATTAGATAACCTTTTTTCTTTTTTTTTAACTCTCCACTGTCCTAGGGGCAACACATTTTTCTAGAAGGCTCCCTGGCTCTGGCTCTAGGCACTATTAGAAACAGACCCTAGCCTGGCTCGATGGCTCAGCCTGTAATCCCACGCCTTTGGGAAGCTGAGGTGAGTGGATTGCCTGAGCCCGCGGGTTCGAGACCCGCCTGAGCAACTTGGTGAGACCTCATCTCTACAATAAATCAAAATGAGCCGGGCGTGGTTGCACGCGCCTGTAGTTCCAGCTACTTGGAAGGCTGAGGCGGAAGGATCGCCGGAGCCCAGCAGGTCGAGGCTGCGGTGGCTGGGAGTGGCCACTGCATTCCAGTCTGGGTGACAGAGTGAGACTCCAACTCAAAAAAAAAAAAAAGAAACAGACCCCGTCATGAAGGCTTTCACTGCCTGGAGCAGGGGAGGAATACACACCAGTCAGGGTATGGAATGTGGCTTCTGTTTTTTGTTTCTTAGGGTTTTGTTTTGTTTTTGAGAAAGGGTCTCACTCTGTCACCCAGGCTGGAATGCAATGGTACAATCATGAATCACCACAGCCTCTACCTCCTGGGCTCAGGCGATCCTCCCGCCTCAGCCTCCTGAGTAGCTGGGATTGCAGGTGCACAACACCACACCCAACTAATTTTTTCTATTTTTTGTAGAAATAGGAGTCTCATTTTGTTGCCCAGGTTGATCTTGAACTTCTGGCCTTGAGTGATCCTCCTGCCTCAACCTCCCAAAGTGCTGGGATTACAGGCATGGGCTGCCATGCCCAGTTGGAATGTGACTTCTGAATGGAATTGTGGCTTTAAAAGCCTTAAGGCTGAAGGCAACAGGTAACAAGTCCTCCATATTCTAAAGAGAGCTTCAGACAAGCCTTTGAAGAATTTACTGGAACATGGCAGAACCTGTCCTGCCACTGTTCACCTCCGCTGCCCTCCTCCAGCCTACAACAGACAATAGAAACTTGGAGGGAGTTTGAGGACATAGTGGGGTGTGGTGGACAGAAGAATGCTTTCTCTCCCTGTGGAGACGTTCTTGTCTTAACCCCTGGGACCTGTGAATGTGTCACCTTAAGTGGGAAAAGGGACTTTACAGATGTGATTGAGGTTGAGTTTTTGGGGAGAATATCTGGGGTTATTCAGACAGACCCAGCCTACTCACAGGAGTCCTTGAGGTTAGAGAACTATTTCCGGCTGGTGTCAGAGAGTGGGATGAGGCAATGGCGAATGGCCAGAAATGTGCAACAGTGCTGGATTCAGGGACAGACCTGGGGTGGAGAGTCCATGGCCAAGGAATGCAGGTAGCTGCTGGATGCCAGAAAAGACAGGGTGGTAGGGTCTCCTCTAAAGCCTCTAGAAGGGGGACACAGCCCGGTGGACATGTTGATTTAGCCTGGTGAGACCCATGCTGGACTTCCAAGTTTCAGATTTGTAAGATTATACACTTGTGTTGTTTTCTGTTGTGGTACATAGTTGATGTGGTTAGCTATGGCAGCAGTGAAAAACAAACACAGGGCCAGACACAGTGGCTCACACCTGTAATCCCAGCACTTTGGGAGGCCGAGGCAAGAGGGTTGCTTAAGCCCAGGAGTTCAAGACCAACCTGGGCAACATAGTGAGACCTCATCTCTACAAAAATTTTTAAAAATTAGCTAGATGTGGCAGCAAACATCTGTAGTCTTAGCTACTCTAGAGGTTGAGGTGGAAGGATCCCCTGTGCCCAGGAGGTTAAGGCTGCAGTGAGCTATGATCGTGCCACTGTACTCCAGTCTGGGTGACAGAGTAAGACCCCAACTTAAAAAAAAAGGGAGAAAAAAAAAACGAACACAGGATTTACAGGAGAAAAGATCTTTTTGGATTTCTGAGGAGAATCCCCATCCCCAGCCTAAGAGACCTCCCAGAGAACTGGTTCTGGTGGCTGGGAGAGGCTTCCAGAAGGGACCCAGGATCTCATGCCTCCCTGAGGATCTGCTGAGACCTAAAGGCCCATCTTAAAAAGTCCACTGGCCGACACAAAGGAAGGTATGTTGCTGGGGTCGGTGGCTCAGCCTGTAATCCTGCGCCTTTGGCGGATGAGGTAAGTGGATTGCCTGAGCCCACGGGTTCGAGACCCGCCTGGGCAGCCAGACCTCATCTCTACAATAAATCAAAAAGTCAGCCGGGCGTGGTAGCGCGCGCCTGTAATTCCGGCTACTGGGAAGGCTGAGGCAGAAGGATCGCCGGCGCCCGGTAGGTCGAGGCTGCGGTGGCCGGGAGCAGCCACTGCCCTCCAGTCTGGGCGACAGAGTGAGACTCCAACTCAAAAAAAAAAAAAAAAAAAACAAAGGAAGGTACGTTCTTTGTGATACAGGCCAAAGGACCCCAAAGTTGGAGTCCTGCCAGAGTTGCCAAGGAAGATAATGCAGGCAGCCCCCACAATGGAATTTGGCCTGAGAGCCCAGGTGCGTTCTTGGCTTCAGGCAGGAAGGAATTTAAGAGCAAGCCATAAGTAAGAGATGGAAACTGAGTTTATTAAAACCAAACAAAACAAAAAAAACAGCCTGGGCGACATAGCAAGACCTTGTCTCTACAAACAAACAAGCAAACAATTTATACATAAACACACACACACACACACACACACACACACACACACACACACACACACATACACAAAATAAGCTGGGTGAGGTGGTATGTGTCTGTAGTCTCAACTACTCGGGAGGCTGAGGTGAGAAAGATTGTTTGGGCCCAGGAGGTTGAGACCTGCCTGGGCAACATAGCAAGGCTTCAACTGTACAAAAATTAAAAAGTTAGCCAGGGTGGTGGTGCACGCCTGTAGCCCCAACTACTTGGGAGACTCAGGCAGAAGGATCGTCTGAGCCCAGGAAGTCAAGGCTGCAGTGAGCTGTGATTGTGCTATTTAATTCCAACCTGGGCAACAGAGTGAGACCCGGACTCAAAAAAAGAAAAGAAATGGATCTATAGCCAAGTGTCTCTGGACTCTATTTTTATAGCTCTCTTTTGATGCTATGCCAAGCGAAGGTGGGTTATTTATGAGATTTCTGGGCAAGGGGAAGGAAATTTCCAGAATCGAGGGTTCATCCGCCTTTGAAACCATAGAGGGTCAGCAACTTGGATGGATTTAGAGTTTATCATGCTCAGTGATCTTTCACAGAAACAAAGAATAGCGTACCATATGTTCTCACTCATAAGTGAACCCTGGACATTTACCATAATACTATAAGAAAGGGATTGGCAGTAGGTGAATCCTGCTGGGGTGGGGGTGGACACAATCAGAGTACCTGATCTCAAACCAGGCAAATTGGGGACCAAGGGGAGGCCCAAACTTTCCATGTACAATGACTCCTTGTATACCTAATCCTGACCTGTACCCACATCTTTCAAATAAAATAAATAAATACATAAACCATAGAAGGTGACTTCTAGGGGTTGCCATGGTGATGGTAAACTGTCATGGGGCAGGGAGTCCGGGGAACACGATGGGGTCTGGTGTCTCCCCTTGCTGGTGGGTGACAATGATGAGGCGCCAGAGCTGCCCGGGGACAGAAACAGCAGAGAAGGCAGCCATGGAGACAGCGCCTGGGGTCTCTTTGGAAGGGCTGCTGCCAGGTGGCGGGATTCTTGCCCTAAACGTCCTGTGGGTGCAGCAGAGGGAAGAAGCATAAGAACCACAAGGCGCACTGAAGCCAGGGAGGGGGAGGTCTCCAAAACCCCCACACAGCTGGGGAGGTCTCCAAAACCCCCCAAAGACCCCAAAAGGGAAGGTTTGTGTCCGAGAGGCTGAAGAAATGGCCCAAAGACAATGGAAAAGACATGGGTCTTATTCAGGAACTCATGTACAGGAAAGGTGGTCCAGGAGTGGTCAACTGGTCAGGAGAAACTGCTCCTGAGGGTGATGCACAGGTCATGTAGCATCTTACATGGGGTGGGGGTGGGGTTAAGTGTGGCGTTTCTAGTGTAGAGGCACAGTGTGGGAACATGCGTAGACATATGCCGCATGGACACAAGATGGCTACAATTTCTCTCTCTGGGAGGGATTTTTGGTATTACAATGAATGAAAAGTGACCACAGGTTATGGGCATTTATCCAGGCATGCCCAGTCTGGTCTGGATCAACCACGGGAGGGGTGAGGGGCAACTGCTTTAGGAAAGGGTGCATGAGAATGTTCACTATGCACAGCAGAAAGGTGTTATCAGCAGGTGGAGAACACTTCGCCCATGACCTCAGCATGACCTGTGTACCCAGGTCGGAGTCTGAGGGAAAAGGGACATGTCAGGTTGGCCATCTCCAGACCCCGACTCCAGGTTCCAAGTCCCTGCTTGGGTTCATATCCAGGGTGCGTCTGTGTTGTCACTGAGTGTGTGTCACCTTGCATCGTAAGACTCAGTTGGTGTTCCTCGAATCCCCTCTCCTTTTCCCAAACCTGGGGGTCCTAGCGAGGGGGAGGGAGGAGGAGTGGGAGAGAAATCATGAGGAAGAATAAGTCAGCTGTGTTCTCCTCCCCACGGCATCCCAGAACCACTGGCAGGCCTGAGCTGGGAGGGAGAGTAATGGATCTGCATTGAGACTTGTGAGGTCTTGTCTAGACATAGACTGCCTCCACCTCCACCTGGCTTCTTCCTGCTTCCTTCCCAAAGGAGTGACCTCTGGCCAAGGCTGGTCTCTGAAGGGTGTGCGTATTCCCAGTAATGAGTATCGGGATACAGGTGACGAAGCAAAGCTGAAAACAATGTAGGCGTCAGGCTTAATCCGTGTAATTGTACACACCATACAGCAGTTTGAATAGCTAACTCGCTTGATGATAAAACTGCTTGCTGTACCGCCCAGGGGCAAGGATTCTTCACCGACCCGTCACCATCAGGGCCTCCCATAAGTTCTAATAATGTCTCTCCCTGCTGGACCTCCAGATGACTTCTTTGGAACAGATAAATATGATGTGCAGGCCTGCTTAGATTTGGGGTTACTGCATTGCAAGATTGAAGCTTTGGTCTATAATAGACTGGCTTTTTTTTTTTAATTTGAATCTCACTCCATCACCCAGGCTGGGGTGCAGTGGCACACTCACAGCCACCCCAGCATCAACTTGCTGGACTCAGGTGATCCTTCTGCCTCAGCCTTTCAAGTAGCTGGAACTACAGGTGTGTGCTACCACACCCAGCTAAATTTTGATTTTTTTTAATAGAGATGAGGTCTCGCCAAGTTGCCCAGGCTGGTCTCAAACCTGTGGGTTCAGGGAGTTACACAGGTTTCTCTTCTCTTGGGATGTTTTTGTTTAAAGAAAGGGGAAAAATGCCCCCAGAATGCCAAGGAAAAGGTACAAAATGTGTAGGATGTTTCAAATATCTCTGCTGTCTCTCTCTTTCTGGGCAGCTCCGGCAGCCTCATCAACATCACCCACCAGCAAGGGGAGACAGCAGACCCCACGTCATGTCACAGACGTCTCCAGACTGCACAAGGCCTTGACCAATGAGCCTGGGGCTTCCGCTGGATCCTGCAGGCCCCAGGAAGTCATAGGTGGCTTTAAGGCAGGAGCAGATCGGTGTTTAAGGGAAACTTTGAGGGTGGCGTGGAGCATGGTCGGAGGGAGGTGAGGTCGACCCAAGAGAATGTGGGTGAGAGAGAAATGACAAAGTAAGAGAGATTTCTTTCTCTTTTTTGTTCTTTCTTTTTTTATTTTTTGAGTTGGAGTCTCACAAAATTGAAAATGAACGATTTTAACAAAAAATACGATCCAATGTGACTGTATCAGTCATTATATAATCACAGTTTGTGATTTTACTATAGCCACAAGTGTATGGTGTGCCATGGCCAGTGTGGTCCGGGGACAAGACATATTTAAAGGTAGATGCTAAATCTTCATGCCTTTCGAGGCAGCCATGGTTTATGTGTACACACGCATGATTTTGATAACATGAGAACTCCAAATGTGGGACTCTTTCTGAAGGCGAGGCCCAGGTTGAATGACCCTCCTGGTCTCCATACCCCACCCCTCCGTGATCGGCCCTGGGGGGTGTGGGAGAGTGTCGTGCCTACAACTTGCTGAGGCCAATGTCATAGGTGGTGAAAGTATTCACCAAGATAGCAGTGGATTATGAAAGGCAGATTTATGAAAGGAGAGTACATTGCAAGGAGCAACGGACAGCGCAGCAGAGGGAGGCCGGGCCTGGAGGGAGGCTTTAGAGGGCTGTGCTTGGGGGAGGATCTGTGCCACATGAGGGGTCTGCAGGGGAAAGTTAGCTACGTGTCCCATGAGGGGTCTACAAGATGGTTGACTGACCGTGGTGATCTCTTCCTCAAGTCAGGGTTAATTTACAGCGTTTAAAGCAGGTAGCTAAAGGTTAGTTTATGACAGTGATTTACAGCAGTAAGTCAGTCCCTCACAATATCTGTAAATCTCACCCCAAGGCCCCTTTCTTCAGTAAATTTATCCAATTGTTGCTGGCCTATTTGGGCCTCATATTTCTCCACAGAGAGTTAAGGAAAATATCCCCAAACAAATGATGTCTGAACTAGGTCTTGAGAGTTCAGGCTGGCTTCTCCAAGCAAGAAAGGGCATTCTGGGCCAAAGGATCAACCCTGCAAAGACTCAGAAGCTTGAAGGAGCCAACTCATTGACAGAGCAGTTGGGGTATTGAGGTGCTGTGGAAAGCAGACAGCAGTGAGAGTGAAGCAGTGAAGATGTCAACCTGAGAGTGAAGCAATGAAGATGTCAACAGGCTGCGTGCTGTGGCTCACGCCTGTAATCCCAACACTTTGGGAGGCAGAGGCAAGAGAGCTTCAAGAACAGCCCAGGCAACTTAAAGAGACCCCGTCTCCACAATAAGTAAAAACAAAAAGTACAAGTGTGCATGGTGGTGCACACCTGTAGCCCCAGATACTTGGGAGACTGAAATGGGAGGATCACCTGAACCCAGGAGGTGGAGGCTGTGACCTGGGCAACAGAGTGAGACTCCAATTCTAAAAAAAAAGAAAAAACAAAAAAAATCACCTACTCCAGACTTCACATGGCTTTGACCGTCGAGCTGGAGGCCTCCACTTGATCCCACAGGCCCCAGGAAATCAAGGGCGGCTTTAAGACCGTATCAGATCAGTGCTTGAAGGGAACTTTGAGGGTGGCACAGAGGTTGGTAGGAAGAAGGTAAGGCCAGCCATAGAGAACGTGGCTGAGGGAGGAGCGGCAAGGTAAGAGAGTGATTTCTTTTCCTTTCTTTCTTTCTTTTTCGAATTGGAGTCTCACTCATCGCCCATATTGGAGTGCAGTGGCAACAATCACGGCTCAACCTCCTGGACCCAAGTGATCCCTCTGTCTCTGCCTCCTGAGTAACTGGTACTACAGGTGCATGCCACCATGCCCAGCTAATTTTTGTATTCTTTGAAGTGATGAAGTCTCACTATGTTGCTCAGGCTGGTCTCAAACTCCTGGGCTCCAGCAATCCTCCCACCTTGGCCTTCCAAAACTGGGATTATAGGTGGGAGCCACTGCACCTGGCAGGAAAGAGATTTCTAAGGTGGCATCAGTCAAGGCACGATGGCCAGATTCTGCTTGGGGACAGAGTAGGGACAGGTGCGGCCATGAGCGCCCATTTAGAGCCTTGGGAAATGCCGGTGGCCAAGACCTAGACTATAAATTAACTTGGAAAGACAATGAATTCGATTTTAGATGTTTCTATTCAGTGTGAGTCACCTGCAGAGAACATCCATGGAGGAGACCCCCAGTCCCTTGACTCCTTCCTGAGTGTGGAATTTCACAGCCTCAAAGGCCTGTGGCAAGTCCATTTCTTTTTCTCTACTCAGTTCTGATGCGGGTGAGCATGGATTGGAGATGGTGAGAGGAGAAAGGAAGGAAAAACAGGCTGAGGCTGCTTTTCTCCTGAGCCATTTCAAGTAAAGCTCAATTTAATTTATTTTCAAAGACTGTTCTGTCTAATCTGTAGGAAAAAAAAATGTGAGTAAATACATAAATCTTCCAAAATGATTATATTCCTAGTTCTTTTAAAAATTGGCTGGGCAAAGTGGCACAGACCTGTAATCCCAGCACTTTGGGAGACCAAGGCGGGAGGGTTACCTGAGGTCAGGCATTCAAGACCAGCCTGGGCAACATAGCGACAGCCCATCTGTAAAAAATAAAAAATAAAAAAAATTAGCCTGATGTCGTGATACTCCCCTATAGTCCTAGTTACTCAGGAGGCTGAGGTGGAAGGATAGCCTGAGCCCAAGAGGTTGAGGCTGCGATGAGCCGTGATCGTGCCACTGCACTCAAGCCCGGGTGACAGAGCAAGAGCTTGACTCAAAAAAACAAACAAAAATAACAGTCAGCTTAATATCATGCACAAGCTGCTCCACTGACCATAGTGGGTCAGAAAGAGGAGATGAGAGCTGAGTCCAAGTCACCACCCGCATTTATAACATAAAAATCTGTCCAGAATCTGAGATGGTGTGTCACCGACATGTTAAGAATGATTATCTGGATGATAGAACTTCGAGTGGTTTTAATTTTCTTAATATTTTATGTACAATTGGGATTTTTCTAACAAACATATTTTTGCTTGAAAAAAGGAGGAGGGGAACAGCCTTGCCCTTAGGTGATCTGTGGGAATCCCAGTGGGCATTCTAGCAATACCAGAAGCTGAAAGATAAAGCTTTCACATGAGCCAACAAGTTTGCTCCTGAGAATGCATCCTAAGAAAATACTCCCCATCCTCATACACAACACAACAATCACTTTCCTGAACTTGCAAAAGTTGTCATAAGAAAGGAGTGGTTTCAGTGATTCATGTAGACAAAAAAGGAGGTGATTAGATACCAAAAAGTTTCACATGTTCAGTAAAAAGTTACACTTTTTCCTTGAGGGATTTCTATGATAAAGTGGATTTAACTAGATGCGCATTTCTATTATTGCAAAATAAAGCAGCTGCTCTAAATTGAACCCCAGAATCTGAGGTCAGAGATAGAATCTGAACAGAACATAGGTGATCAAAATAATTATAATTCTGGATCAGTGGTGTCCCAATATGGCTTCACCTTGGGGTTAGTGAGAAGCTTTGTGAAGATACTGACTCTGGGCCTCACCCCCAGCGATTCCTATTTAGCTGATCTGGGCAGGGCCGGATGGCAGTATTTTCAAAACACATCTCCAAACACATTCAATGTACAGCCAGAGTTGAAAACCACTAGACTGTAGAAATAAATTGCCACACAACACATAATTCATAACTGTGTTTAAAAAAATGCCACGCTAACTGAGCAGCCAATACTCAGAGGCTCTATGATTTTATTGCTTTTTTTAAAATTTTCATTAAAGTATAACACCCATAAGGAAATGCATATGTATCATAAGGGTATAGTTCAATGCATTTTCTTTTTTTTCAGAGTCGAGGTTTCACTTTGTCACCCAGGCTAGATGATAAAATGGCATGATCATGGCTCACCACAGCCTCGACCTCCTGGGCTCAGGTAATTCTCAAAGCTCAGCCTCCCGAGTAGTAACTGAGACTATAGGTTACACACCACCATGCCCAGCTGATTTTTTATTTTTTTGTAGAGATGAGGTCTCTCTATGTTGCCCAGGCTGGTCAAACTCCTGGGGTCAAGCGATCATGCCACCTTGGCCTCCCAAAATGCTGGGATTACAGCCATTAGCCACCACTGTACCCTGCCTGCTTTTAGCTTTTTAAAGCCCCTGTCTCCAGGCTCTTCCTGAAATGAAAGAGGAGGAAGTTGTGGGCGGGGTAGGAAGACCCTCTTAACCTGCCCAGTGATCTCTGCCCTCTATCTCATCAATGCATGCTATAGCAAAGAACAGACTTCCTGGAGCAATTCCTTATAAAGTCGATGTTTGTTATGGTCCCAGTCTTATTATTTTCATGGATTTTTTTTTTATCCTGTCACCTGTGATTTAATTTTTCTGTCTGGCAACTACAGAAAGCTCCCCTGAGCGCCAGACGCCATCTACCACTCGCCTGGGTTTGACTCAGGCACCAGATGTGCCCCAGTTTGTCTCTGTGGTCCCAGGTCCTCAATGTCCCTCCAGGTCCCCCCGCAGCCTTGTGATGCCTGCACCGGCATCCTGAATTCCCCTCTGAGAGCATCATCACCACCACCACCCCCTTGCCTGCTCCACGAACTCAGCCTGCTATAATTAAACAAACAAGGTTATTGGTGACATCCCGGTTTACACATCAACACATTATTTTCTCTGATTTTGCTATGGATGGATTTGCTCTGCTTACATTAAACAAAAACAGCTCACCCAAAAATGAAGAACAAGCAAGGGAGAAGGAATGGGGCCTGGCAGCTGCCTCCTTTCCCAGGAGGCAGAATGGAGCCTCCCTTTCCCAGATCCCTGGCCTCATAAGAAGGGGGCTGGGAGCCTCTGAAGCCAGAGACCTCAGACCCATACAATAGCCAGGAAGGCCAGAACCTGGCAGGAAGGCGAGGACTGCAGGAACACAGGAAAGTCAGCTGGGAGTTTCTGACTAAACAGCATGGGAAGGTGGTGGAAGTGGGGTTCCCTAAGCCAATGTGTCCTGTGAAGGCCTCTTGGACTTAGTTAAAGGCAGATGAATTCCTTAGGCAGTGTCCTTGTGAGGGCTACGTCCAGGCAGCATGGTGGGGAATGATCAGGTGATCGGGTTCACACTTCCTTCCTGGCCATGCTGCCCTGCATATACCCTACTCTGGGTGGGCCCCAGGCCAGCCCCCCACACCATAGCCAGAGGGGCTTCTAAAAGACAAAGCAGTGTGTGTCACTCCTCTTTCAGGGTGGAAACTTCTGCCTTTAAGAAAAGCTCCAATGCCTTAGGATGACTCTCTGGACCCTCCAAGATCCAACCCCTGCCTGTGTCTGCAAATCAGTCCATCCCCATGCCAGGACCATTCAAATTTTGCAATCGTGCCATTTGTGCAAGCTGTTCCTTCCACCTTGAGCAACTTTTTGCAGCCCCCTTTGCTCAAAGCTTCAAGCTCATCCTCAGCTGAGTGTCTTTCTACCCTTGACCGAGCTCCAGCCTGCTGTGTTCTAATGGACTAAATCTGGCTATGTTCTAATTGTTCTAAATTTCATTTGGCAAAGTAAATGCATAAGAAAACCCAATCATTTAAAAAGCCCTTATCAGCCAATAAAGCCTATTAAAAGTTACAGTCATTAAACAGTATAATGTTGTAAAGAAATAACAGATACATGGAATAAATTAGAGTTCAGAATTCAGTACATGTGTCTGTCTACAGAGCGCCTCCCTGACAGATGGTCAGCTCCATGAAGGTTGGAACATGTCGACTTTGCTCACTGTCCCTTCCCATTGTTGGTGTACTTGCCTGGCACAGTGTAGGTGTTTCACGGGTAACATTTGTTAAACGAATGAATGGCTTTCTTTTGTGTTCAGCCTGCCTTTCAGGGTAAAAAAAAAGTCTGGTTCAAAAGTAGAAACCGTGTTGTAGCTTCAAACTGGAAAAGCCCCAAATGTCCACTGACAATAGAATAGATAGATACACTGTGGCATATTCACACAGTAAAAACTATGAAGGGGGTACACTGTCTGCAACTACACCCTCAAATGTGGAAGCACTGTGCAAATAAAATGTTGAACAAAAGATGGCAGACTCAAAGGATTGCAGGCTGTAGGATTCCATTTATATAAAGTATGAAACCAATCTGAAGCAGGTATAGTTAACATTGTAGTTAGGCAGATTTTCCTAGGCAGGTCTGATTTAGAACAGGGTCAGCATTCAGACGTCCTTCTTATTCATACATGATCTTCACCTGACCTACCAGGAATATCAGACCTGACCACCTTGAGGGCTGGAATGTGGAACTACCAGATAACTACCCCAAACACAGACATGATGTTCTAAGAACAGCCCAATTCTAGTTAGATCTAACTTTCATTATATAGAAAGTCCTTGTGACCTTAAAGGTGGAGAGATGGTCATCAAAACTTTTGACCAGACACCTGCAGCCCTCCTCTCTTAACTTATGATTTGCTTAATCATGGCTTTAAAAGTATATAAAGCTTCTAGTCAAAGGCAAGAACGTGTCCTTTCTCTTCAGGGACATATGCCCTTTGAGCTTGCCTTTTTCTTTCTAATAAATTCTGTCTGAAACAACATTTGAGACTCGCTCTGAAATTCTTTTCTGTGGCAGAGTCAAAAACCCACAGAGCAACACACTGCACCTGACCCAGCATCAAAATCTTTGCAGTTGGCAGTCAAGCTGGTGCTTCATCTTACTGGGGGCAGGGCAGTGACAATGGTGCTGGTTGTTCTGCCTTTTGGTCTGGGTTTTGGTCACACAAGTATATTTAACTTGGAGAAGTCATTGGGCTGAACACTCACAGCAGGTGCATTTCTCCATACAGGAGCCCAACCAAAAACCAGAATCTGCTTATAAAAAAATTTTGTCTTTATTCTTCCATGTTTAAACTTCAGTCACCTTCAAAGTACTCTCTGTTGGATGCAATACACCTATTGAGACACTTTTTCCACTGCTCAAAATAGTTTTTGAACTTGTCAGTATTGATACCTTTTAGTGCTTCTGCCATTTTTGTTTCACCTCTCCACATTAGCCCAACATTTCCCTTGGAGGACTTTGTTAATCTGGGAAAACAACAACAACAAAAAGTCACTCAGGGCAAGATCAGATGAATAGGGTGGATGGGGCACAGGGGTCATGCTGTTTTTGGTCAAAACTGCTGAACACTCAACGTGGTGTGGGGTGCACTTGTAAATCACCCATCAGGAAATAGGCAAATGTGTTGAAAGACTCTCCACACACACAAAAAGTTCACTGAAGCCAAATATAGCCTCTCACAACAATGCTAGCTGGTACACTGACACCGAAGGGTTCCTGGAACACTCACCTAGTGGGGGAGGTCTGTACTGCAAGGGGCCAGTCCGCCGAAAGATAATTCTAGGATTTTGGGGGTGTCTCCTTATATGTATATCACACTTCAATGAAAAGTCAAACAAACAGGAAGTTAGAGGCCGGCATGGAGTGGAGGCAGGGGAACTGGCTCCCTGGGTTTCCATCTTCCCTTCCAGGGTGCCCCCTACTGGGGTCTACTCCTTTTGCCTCTGGAGGGCCCAAGTCTATGTAATGGAGACACCTAGTCTCTGCACACTGCCAGGCTCTCGAAGTGCAGAGGGTCTCCATGACCTGAGTTAGAGGCTGCAGAGAGGCCTCTGGATGCCAGCATGGGGAGGAGCCCAGGGAAAGAGAATTGCTCTGTGGAAAGGAGGGTGAAGAATCTGGACCGCAGGAGATAAACTGGGGAAAGGGGGAGGAAGAAGAGTGAAAAGCACAAATGGAATCAGGATTGAGTGACATGGGGTGGTGCGGCTGGGGTACCATGTAGTGTCAGCCCAGTGCCAGGGTGGCTGGGAGACTTGGGGATGCAAATATTCAATTAGAAGTTGTTGGGGCAGGTATAGTAGCTCATGCCTGTAATCCCAGAATGTTGGGAGACTGAGATAGGAGGACTGCGGAGCCCAAGAGACCAAGACCAGCCTGGGCAACATAGAAAGACCTCATCTCTACCAAAAAAAAAAAAGTCAGGTGCGGTGGTTCATGCCTGTAACTTCAGCACTCTGGGAGACTGAGGCAAGAGGATTGCTTGAGACCAGACTGGGCAAGACCAGACCTCATCTCTACAGAAAAAAAATACATATATATATATATATATATGGTCAGGCACAGTGGCTCACACTTGTAATCCCAGCACTTTGAGAGACTGAGGCAGGAGAATCGCTTAAGCCCAAGAGTTCAAGACCAGCCTGGGCAACATAGTGAGGCCTCTTATCTACAAAAATGATACAAAAAAAGATACAAAAAAATTAGCAGTGCATGGTCATTCACCTGTAGTCCCAGCTACTCAGGAGGCTAAGGTAGGAGGATCTCCTGAGTCTGGGAGTTCAAGGTTGCGGTGAGCCAGGTTCAGGCCACTGTGCTCCAGCCTGGGCGATAGGGTGAGACCCCACCTCAAGAAAAAAAAGAGAGAGAGAAGTTGTTGCATTTTTGTAACAGAAACCCCTTGGTGCTCCCTTCCCCTAAACCTCCAATAAAGTGTGCCACATCTGCACATGTGCCCTACCCGAGTAGGATTGTTGCTGAGAGTCCAGGAAGAGATGAAGATCTGTGTCTGGGTCACTGAGGTGGTGATGGGGGACGCAGAATGGTCCTTAGCCTGAGCTGCAAAGACAGTGGGGACACCGTGGGGGGGCTCCGAGCCTCCAGGAGTTCTCACGACTCTTGGGGCTGGTCTTGGGCTTGCATGGAATACACACTGAGACCTTGAAGCAAATCTCATTTGGATTCTAAGAGGCTCAGAGATCGTGGCTGACACCAGGGTCACGCATTAGTACATTTAAGTAGCTATTAAGTGTTTTAACTCCCCGACTTAATTATAAATCCCTCAAAGGCGGACCCTGCGTATTTATCTTGGTGTCTCCCTAGGACCCGAGAGCCAGGTCTGGGATGTATACATCTCTTGAGGTCCCTGAGACAGGGGTTGACCACACACACACAGCACATGACATACCACATCCTCAGAACACGCCTGGGAGCTGGTGTCACTTGTCATAACCCTGGCCCCGTACGTAACTCAACAGCCTCACAACACGCTCAGATGAGTCACTGTGCTCAGTTCTCACCCCAAGCCCCCAAGGAGGAGCATGTGTGGGAAAAGCTCATTTTACCAATGAAGACATGGAATTTTAGGGAAGGGACAGATGTCTTCTGGGCACCCAGTGGGTAAATGAGACAAGTGGGACTTGAGGCACTGGAAAGTAAAGCAACTGACCTTTTTTTTTTCTTCTTTTCTTTTCTTTTTAAGTCAGAGTCTTACACTGCAGCCTTGATCTGCTGGGCTCAGGTGATCCTCCCACTTTAGCCCTCCAAATAGCCAGAGCTACAGGTGTGTGCCACCATGACCAGCTAAGTTTTTTGGTTTGATCTCACCAAGTTACCCAGGCTGGTCTTTAACCCCTGGGCTCAAGCAGTCCTCTCGCCTCGGTCTCCCAAAGTGTTGGGATTACAGGCATGAGCCACCATGCCCAACTCTGGCCAAGCACAGGGTGGGTTCTTCTCCCAGGAGCAATTCTTTCAGTTGATAACATCATGCTTCCTAATTGCGTCCCAGTCTCAAAACAACCACCAAATGGCTGGCTGCCTCCTTCTCTGTGGCAAGGTCAGGACGGCCAACAGGGGGAGACAGGAAGCAGCCAGATAGTGCCTTGGCTGTGGTGAGGGGCCTGGCCTGGGCCTCCTCCAAGGCCTATGTCCCTCTGCCTCCTCCCTCTCCCCTGTCTGCCAGCCACTCACTCCTCATCTGCTTGGGGTCAGCAGGCCTGAGGAGGGACTGGTCCATCCACAGGAATCTTGGAGCGTGACCCTGCTAGGAGCACCCTGGCAACTCCCATTCATATTTCCATGGAGCCAGAGAGACCCCCGCAGTGGACTCTGGGGAAGAAAGAGGGGGCCCAGACTCCACCCTTTACCTAAGGCATCCCCAGTCTGTGTAGAGCTGCCTAAGGAGGGGTGGTTTCAATCCTAGGGAGGCCAGAGCGGGAAGTGGACCCAGCTCATGGGGGCCCAGGAAAATGTTATCTCAGTCAGCATGGGAGGGTTGGTGGGAGCTTGCTGGGAGAAAGGGTGAGAATGGGTGTTGCGGTGGGCATGTGGCGTGTGGCCCACACGCTGAGTGAACAATGCCCATTCAGTTCCCTGAGCTTGGAGTGGGAGATGAGGGAAGAGGACATGGCTTGTCCCATGTGGCCTCCTCCAGTGGCCGGTCTCACTGGTCCACCTGTGGTCACGGGGCACGTGCTCCTTGTTTGGGTAACAGCACAGTTAGCTCCTTCTCTGGTCTGAATGGCTGCGTCTCCTTCCCCAAGTTCATATATTGAAACCTAACCCACAATGCAAGGGTGTGTGGAATTGGGGTCTATGGGATTGATTAGATCATGAGGGTGAACCCTTTTTGAATGGGGTTAGCATCCCTGAAAGAGTCCCAGAGAAACTGCTTCTCTTGCTTCCGCCATGTGAGGACACAGTGAAAGGTATCATCTGTGAAGAAAGCCACTGAGTACCTCAATCTTGGATTTCACAGCTTCTAGGACTATGGGAAATAAATTTCTGTTGCTGGGCCAGGCTTGGTGGCTAATACCAGCACTTTGAGAGGTTGAGGCAGGAGAATTGCTTGAGTCCGGGCGTTCGAGATAAGCCTGGGCAACATAGCTAGATCTCATGTCTACAAAAAAAAAAAAAAAATCAAAAAATTAGCCAGGCATGGTAGCACACGCCTGTAGTTCCAGCTACTTGGGTGGCTGAGGAGGGAGGATCACTTGAGCCCAGGAGGTAGAGGCTGCGGTGAGCAGTGATCATGCCACTGCACTCCAGCCTGGACCACAGAGTGAAACCCCAACTCAATTAAAAAAAAAATCTGTAGCCTGTAAGCTGCCCTGCCTTTGGCACTTCGTTATAGCGGCCCGACTGAGAATGGACTAAGGCACTTTCCATAGCACAAGGCAATGTGCTGACTCTTCAGCCCTCTTACACATGAGTTGGACCCAGGTCCGCCATGTCCCCCAGCTCCAAGAGGCTCACCCCAAGTCCTCCAGTGTACACTGGGCCTCTCACCTGGTTAGAGGTAAGGGTAAGACTACCCCACCCCCATCATTCCAAGGGACAGCACTCTCCAAAGAAACCCCTTCCTCAAGTCAAGCCCCTCTCTTAGAGGTGATGATCACCAAAGGGTCATATCAGGGTTTTCCATCAGCCTCCTGCAAGTCCTCCATGGTGGCCTTGGAATATGTCATCTGTCATCTGTGGTGTGATATGTACATGACACTGTCACTCACTGGAACCCAAGGGGACCCTAAATGGGCAGGGAGGGGGCAACACAGCCAAGAGGCAACCTAAGAGGCAGGGGCCCGACAGGCGGCACGTCTGAGGCTATGGGTAGGACAGCCTTTGGTGTATGCAAGGCTGGGGTTCAAATCCGCACACCTCCACAACTTGCATAACTTTGGGCAATTTACTTACCCTCTCTGAATCTCAATTTTCTCATCTGTGGGGTGGAACTCATAAGGCTTAACTCATAGGGCAGACCAAATAACGAATGACGCCTTTGGCCCTCTCAAAGGGCCTGGCACACGGTAGGTGCGCCACAAACGTTAATTCCCCATAGCCAGCCAGGGAGAACTGGTCACATTTCCAGACCCTTAATGTCCATTCGCTGCCCCTACCGAGTTTGGCATCCTAAGGTTTGATGGAAAGTTAGAAATATAAACTTTAGCTGGGCATGTTGGTTCGCACCTATAATCCCAGAGCTTTGGGAGGCTGAGGCAGGAAAATTGATTGAGGCCAGGAGTTCAAGACCAGCCAAGGCAGCATAGCAAGATCCAGCCTCTATTTTAAAAAATTATTTTTTAAGTGATAAATACAATAAATTAGGGAAAATCAAAAGAGTTACATGGGACAATGTGTGAAGGTTCCCTGCATGTGATAGGCATCAGCACAGAGTAGAGGCTCAGAGAACACCAATTCCTTCACTATTGACTCTCCCCAGTGATGTCCAGAGCCCCGTTCTTATCCTTTAAACCATGGTCTTTGCTTCTTTCCTCCTCCTGCTTGCTCAGTAAAGTTGACAAAGTGATTAAGCTTAACCTTATGCATCAAATCTATTCTCCAAAAGGAAGTTTGACGACTGTTTAGGGGCATTGCTTTAATACTTCCCAAACTGTCACACGTGCGACCTGCAAAGCCAGGCCCCACCATGAAGACAAAGGCTGTGACAGCTGTGTGGGGGTTGACCAAGTTCCTAGCGCTGCCCAGGATGGTCTGCACAGTTCAGTGTGAACAACTGCAGGCTCTCCCCCTACCATCTCGCCCCCTCCCGTAGGCTCCGACTCATGGGCTGTGTAATTCAAGTCATTAATTTTTTCCATTCAGTGCGCTGCCAATTTCTTCTCATTTTGTTCCTGGAAATCTCTTGTGTGCATCTTCTAAATTTAAAATAAATACACTGTACATAATTGGATGCTAACCAGACAACACTGAGCAATCATGCTCTCTCATTGACTCTGCAGATGTATTTTGCCGCCAACATGAGCAAGAAAGGTCTCTGCGTGTTGCAGATGAAATGTTAAATGGGACAAGTTGCCCTCACGTCCTCTGATATCAGCACTGGCCTTTAGAATACTTCTCCAGTTGTGATCTTACTTGAACAATGAAAGGTTCTCGCACCAAAAATAGACTTCACATGACGCTAGCTGCTGCCGCTATGGGCTCAGAGGGTCGAGTGGAAAGAGTCTGTGACAGGCCCCAGGAGATGTGTGGCCCAGCGGCTGATGTTCCGTAAGTCGGTGGGTCACGGCAGTGGAACTCACCCTACCGACTCCAGCCATGCAATTAAGACAGTGGCCCAGATCGTTTTTTTCCCCAAAGCATGGGATGCATCCCTGAGATATACTCAAGATGATTTTAAAGGTACAGGACCAGGACATTAAATAGCATGAGATGCTGTGGGAGAGGTAGAAATAAGAGGGGGACTCAAAAAACCCAGAATTGTCTTTTGGAGGGCAGGCCCCTCATGGTACAGGTTTCCCCTACCAGGTGAGTGTTCTAGGAACCCATCAGCATCAGTGAAACAGTTAGCATTGTGGTGAGAGGCTGCGGTCTGCTTCAGTGAATTTTTTTTTTTTTGAGAGTCTTTCAATGTGTTTGCCCATTTCTTGAGGGGCGACTTACGAGTGCACCTACCCACACCATGCTGAGTATTCAGAAGTTTTTAACCAAAAATGGCATGGCCACTGTGCTCCACCCTCCCTATTCACCCGACCTCATCCCAAGCGACTTTTTTTTTTGTTTCCCTGAATGAAAAAGTCCTCAGAGAGAAATGTTTTACCCATGTGAAAGAGGTGAAACAAAAAAACTACAGAAGCACTAAAAGGTATCCAAATGGATGCATTCAAAAACTGTTTTGAGCAGTGGAAAAAGCTTCGTGATAGGTGTATTGCATCCAAAGTACTCCAAGAGTACTTTGAAGATGACTGAAGCTTAAACATGTAAGAATAAACACACAAATTTCATAAGTAAATTCCGGGGTTTTGGAGTCCCTCCTTTACACACCCCAAAGAATCAATTGACCCACATTTCCTGGCCCTCTTGCTATGAGGTGAGGCCATGTGACCAGTTCTGACCAGTGACTTGTGAGCAGAAATTGAGTGTGCCACTCTCTGTTGAACCAGTGGGAAGCCCACACACAATTCTCCAAACTCCTTCTTCTTCGCATACCGTGACAGAGGACCCCTTGCATTCCAGATGCCACAGCCCCAGGAGGGTGGAGCCTTCATCGGCCTGGCCCCCCAGTGATGGGTAGAGGACAGTCCTGCCCATCTGTGCGGAATGCATGGCACATGGGAGAAATATGTGGACACATATGGAATATTCCAGGCTGCTATATCGCTCTCCTAGTGGTAAAGTCTTTTTACATTCTACCCGATTCCTCCGAGTTCCCCAAGGAGAAAGTCTCTGTTGGTGATAGGAGTTTTTCAACACTTCTCTTGCTCTTACAATCTCACTTTTCAATGGAAAGAAAGCAGACTTCGGGCTCAGCTTCTCCCAGCAGGAAACAATACCCAGTGTGCTTGTTAGGGCTGCTGTAACAAAATATCACAGACAGGCTGGTTGAAACACAGAGACTTCTTTTCTCATAGTTCTGAAGGCTGGGAGGCCAAGGTCAAGGTATTGGCAGGTTTGTTCTGAGGCCTGTCTCCTTGGCCTGCAGAGGGCCACCTTCACGCTTTGCTCTCACGTGGTCTTTCTTATGTACATGCACATGTGTGGACTACTCTTCTCTCCTTCTCCCCCACTACTCTCCTCTCCTTTTCTCTCTCTCTCTCTCTCTCTCTCCCCCCCTTAATCTGATTTTCTAATAAGGATACCAGTCATATCGGATTAGAGACCACACTAACAACCCCTTTTTAACCAAATTGCTTTTTAAAGGCCTCTATCCAAATACAGTCACATTCGGAGGTCCCGGGATTAAAGCTGCAAACTTGAACTTGAACCTTGAGGTAACACAATTCAGCCCATAAAACTCAACTCAAGTTTTAGGGCATCACTTGTCTCTCACTTGTTTTTGGAGAGGTTGGTGTTGCTTTCTACTCACCCCAAGCCATGCTGGCTTTTCATTTATGACTGTGATGCAATTTTTTTATAGACTATAAATGTACTTAAATAGTAGAAGGATTGATTTAAAGAAAAACATAAGAATCAGCAGTATACCAAGAATCGTGATGCAGATGATTAAATTTTGGAAAATATTGCCTGGTGATTTCTCAAGCCCGTCCCTAGCAGCAGCTTCCTTCTTATATCATTTTAATTTTATTCTTTTATGGATTCATTTAACTGAGCACTTGCTACCATTTGAATGTGTCCTCCAAAGTTCATCTGTTGGAAACTCAATAGCCATCGCAACCGTGTTAAATGGTGAGGGCTTCCAGAGGCGATCAGGCCTCGAGGGCTCTGCACTCACACATGCGCTGTTATCTGGGGAGTGAGTGGCCTGACATTCTTTCTGTCTCGTGTGCTCACATGTCCTTCCTCTGTGTCACGTTGCAGCAAGAAGGCTCTCACCAGATCCTGGCTCCACGCTCATGAGCTTCCCAGCCCCCAGTAAGAAACTTATTTTATTTAAAAATTACCCAATCTCTATCCTGAATTGTACCCCATGTCTTTAAAATAAACTATTTAAAAATAATAAATAAATAAGTAAATAGAATTACCCACTTTCTGGCCGGGCACAATGGCTCTTACCTGTAATCCCAGCACTTTGGAGGCCAAAGCAGGAGGATTGCTTGAGCCCAGGAGTTCAAGACCAGCTAGGCAACATAGCGAGACCTTGTCTTTATTTTTTAAAAAATAACCAGGTGTAGTGGTGCATACCTGTAGCCCCAGATACTCAGAGTGCTGAAGCAGAAGAAAGATTGCCTGAGCCCAGGAGGTCGAGGCTGTGATGAGCTGTGATTGTGCCATTGTATTCCAGCTTGGGTGGCAGAGTGAGACTCTGACCCAAAAATAAATAAAAATAATTTAAAAGAGACCCAGTCTATGGTATTCTGTTATAGCAACAGAAAATGGACAAAGATGGTGCCTCTTATTGGCATTGCACACTGGAGAGATTAGAGTGAAGTGAACAACACTAGGGCTGCAGAGAAAGAAACAATTAAACGCTGCCTGGGAGAATCTGAGAAGGCTGCCCGGGGATGGTGACAGACATTGCATTTTGAACTTCTTAGCCACACACAAACGTGGTCTCCTTATCCCTGACTCAGCAGTTTATGAATTGTGAATGTCTGTGAAACACTGTGATGAATGTGCCAAGAAGACACTGTAACTTTAAGAAGAGGAAAGAGGCTGATTAGTCACAGAGAGGACCACGCACAAAATTCATGACTTGCATTGAGGGTTATGCCTCTCCCAGAGACTATTTTAAACATGTGTGTTTTTACTTCTCCTTGATTAGAAACTACATTTTTCTAGAGTCTAGTTATCTGATGTGAAATACAGACTGGAAACACTCAAGCATAATTGTCAAAATATATTTCTTAATCAAATGCAACCTTGGGGGGAAAAGCCTTTCACTGAATAAACTCCTCTGAGGAGTGTGAGTTTATTTTTGGAGTCATTCATTGAGTGTTTTCAGCATTGGTCCCTGTCTTGGTCATTCGATGAAGTATAATTAGTTTTTTTAATTTTAGAATCGGGGGTACACGGGAGGATTTGTTACATAAGTATATTGCGTGAAGGTGAGGTTTGGGCTTCTAAATAACTTTCCACTCTCCCTACCCCCTCCCAGTAGTGGGCTTGGTACCCAAGGATGGTTTGGTATCCCTTATCCCTCCTCTCTCCCTCCCTACCTTAGCAGTGCCCTGTGTCTGCTGTTCTCATTCTTGTGCCATGTGTGCCCAGTGTTTAGTGTCCACCGATGAGTGACAACATGTGGTATTTAGTTTTTTGTTTCTGTGATAGTTCACTTAGAATGATGGTGTCCAGCTGCACCCATGTTACTGCAAAGAACATGATTTTGTTCTTCTTTATGGCTGTGTAGTATTCCATTGTGTATATAGACCACATTTTCTTGAACGAGTCCACCTTTGATGGGCATCTGAATTGGTTCCATGTCTTTGTTAGTGTGGATAGTGCTGCAATGAACATAACACATGCAGGTGCCTTTTTGGCAGAGTGACTTTTGTTCTTTGAGTTTAGTTCCAGAAGTAAGATTGCTGGGTTGATTACTAGCTCCATTTTTTAGTTCTTTGGAAAATCTCTAAATTGCTTTCCACAAAGGCTGAACTAGTTTGCATTCCCACCAGTGGTGTATGACATCCCCTTTTCTCCACAGCCTCATCAACACCGGTTTTAAAAAATTTTTTAGTGGTAGCCATCTTGATCAGTGTGAGATTATATTGCATTGTAGTTTTGGTTTGTATTTTTCTGATACATGATGCTGAGCATTTTTTCATATGTTTGTTGGGTGCTTGTATGCTTTTCTTTGGGAAATATCTGTTCGTGTCCTTTGTCCAATTTTATTGGGGTTATTTGGTTTTTTCCTTGTCAATTCATATGAGCTCCTTAGAGATCCTGGATGTTAGGTTTTTGTCAGATGCATAGCTTGTAAATGTTTTTTCCTATTATGTGGGCTGTCTTTTTACTCTCTTGATGGTTTATTTTGCTGTGCAAAAATTTTAGCTTGATAAATTTTAGTTTAGTGAATCTTAGCTTTCACTGCATTTGCTCTTGAGGACTTGGCCATTAACTCATTGCCTGCTCTGATGTCCAGAGGGTGTTCCTTAGGTTTTCTTCTAAGATTCTTAAGTTTCACATTTAAGCCCTTGAATCCATTTAGAGTTGATTTTGGTATGTGGTGATAGGTAGGGGCCCAGTTTCATTCTTCTGCATGTTGTCAGTTTTCCCAGTATCATTTGCTAGATAGGGTTTTCTCTCCTCAATGTTTGTTTTTGTCAGCTTTGTCAAAGATGAGTTGGTTGAAGGTCTGTGGTTTTATTTTTGGATTCTCTGCCTTGTTCCATTGGGCTATGTGTCTATTTTTGCTGTTTTGGTTACTGTAGCCTTATAGTAAAGTTTGAAGTCTGGGAGTGTGATGCCACCAGTTTTGTTCTTCTTGCTGAGATTTGTTTTAGCTATTCAGGTTCTTTTTTGCCTGAACATGAATTTAAGAATTATCTGTGAGAAATGTTGCTGATAGTTTTATAGAGATTGAGTTGAAATGGTAGATTGTTTTGGGTAGAATGGCCATCTTGACAATGTTGACTCTTTCAATCCATGAGCATGAGATGTGCTTCCACTTGTTTGTGTTGTCTTTGTTTACTTGAGCAGAGTTTTGAAATTCTCATTATAAAGATCTTTCACCTCTTTGGTTAGATGAATACTGAGGTATTTTAGTTTTTGTGTGGCTGTTGTGAGTGAGATTATGTTTTTTATTTGGTTTTCTCCTGCTTGTTGTTGGGTATAGAAATGCAACTGATTTTTGCACATTGATTTTGTATCCTGAGACTTTACTGAAGTCATTTATCAGAGTAAGGAGGTTTTAGGCAGACTCTCTAGAACTTTCTAGGTATAGAATCATATTATCTGTGGATAACTTAACTTCCTCTTTTCCTACTTGGATACCTCAAATTTTTCTTCTCCTGCCTGGTTCCCCTGGCTAGGACTTCCAGTACTATGTTAAATAGGAGTGGTGGAGTACAAACATTTTTGAACTCCTATTAAATGCAAGAACTGTTCTAGATGTGTGGGGAGAAAGACTGACAATGTTCTCTCACTTGGGGCTTAAACTCTAGCAGGGAGGTTGATAATAAGCAAACAGTTGACAGAAGATCAGATAGAAATACATGCCCTAAGGATGAAAATAAGGCAACAAGATAGGAATTATGGGGGCGGAAGGGAGCTACATTGGGTCAGGCATTTGGGAAATCCTCTCTAAGGGGCTGATATTGAAGGTGAGATCAAAGTGACAAGAAGAAGCCAATGGGAAGAATATTCCAGAAGCAAAGAGAGCTCTGTATGGGCTCCAAGTTACAGAGGAGCATGTGAGTTTGAGGAACACAAAGCAGACCTGTTTCTGTAGCCCAGTGGGCCAGGGAGAGTGGTAGGAATGAGGTCAGGGAGTAAGTCCAGGGCCAGATCATGCTTAGAGCCACATAGGCCTGAGTAAGAAGCTTGGTTTGCTCCATGTGTGAGAAAAGCCCTGGAAGCCTCTGAGCAGGGAATGGTGTGACCTTGTTCAGTTTTATTCCTGCCTGTGTGAGCACAGAGTCTAAAGATCCAACCATTTGGTTCCAAAGCTCAGCAAGCCCACCCACAGTGAGACAAGCTCTCTGAGTTCAGCCTTTGTACCTTGGGGTCAAATCCAGCTCTTGAGATGAGTAACAAAGTTGTACAATTCCTCTTTATCTATTGGGCACAATGTTCACCATCTGGGGAATGGGCCACCTAAGACCTAATCCCCACCACTACACCATACGTCCGTGTAACAAACACTTGGACCCCAGTATCTAAAATAAAATAAACTCTTTTTTTTAAAGAAAGGTACTGGGGAAAATGATCTGTCTTGTGAAATATAGATATGGTTTTAGCCAATAAAGAGTCTCTATTGCAGGCAAATAGAGCCCTTTACTATATATTTTTAAAAGTTATACAATTTCCACAACAGGAGCTGTCTAGCTTTCTTTGGTAAAGGACCTGTTATGGATTCAATCGCAACCCTCCAAAATTATATGCTGAAGTTCTAACCCCCAGTACTGCAGAATGCAACTGTATTTGGGAATAGGGTCATCGTAGGCATGAATTAGTGAAGATGAGGTCATGCTTAAGCAGGATGGGCCCTTGATCCAATATGGCCGGTATCCTAATTAAAAGGGGGGAACTTGGACAGAGACAGCATGCGGACATGAAGGCAGAGGTCGGGGTGATGCCCCTACTGGCCAAGGAAGGCCAAAGATGGCCATCAACCCACCAGAACCTGGAGAGAGGCCTGGGACAGACGCTCCAGCTCTCGGGAGGATGCCACTGGCTGGCACCTTGACCTTGGGCTTTCAGCCTCCAGAACTGTGAGACAACCAATTTCTGTTGCTTCGGCCACCCATTCTGTGGTATCTTGTCTTGGCAGCCTGTGCAAAACAACACAGTGCTTCCTAGTAAATATTTAAGCTTTACAGACCAGAGGATCACTGTCATGCTACTCAAGTCTTCCACTGTAGCACAGAAACAGCCACAGACAATACGCAAGCACGTACAACTGTGTTTCAATGAAACTATTTACAAATGTGGGTAGTGGGCAGGCTGGACTCGACAAAGATGTCTACCTCATTCACTCACCAAAGGCCAGGTTAATTGCTAATTTCACATGTCCTCTCCATGGCAACCTTTGCCTTTGCTTACCATTTGACAGTAACAGCAAGAGCTAATATTTACAGAGTGATTGATTGGTATCAAGCACTGTGCTAAGCAAGGTGAATTTCCTTACTTAATCCTCCCAACAAACTAATGACATAGGAATTCCTGTTTTCAAGTCCATTTCACAGATGAGCAGACTGATCACAAGTCATTAACCGAGTTGCCCAAAGTCTTCCCCCAGCTGGCAGCATCTAGCCTTGGCAAGACACACATAGAAGTGACTTTCCATCTCCTCAGGTGAGTCTCCAAGCCTTTGGCTTTTATCCCCCCCAGCATAAGTATGCGTTTAAGTCATTTCTCCTTCCAACTAGGATGTGCCGTTTTCTCCTCCCTAGAGAGCAATCAGCAAATGAAGATGAGTTTGGAAACAGTGATCATTTGTCTAATTTCTATATATTGGAGCACTTCTTTTTTTTCTTAGGAACATTCTTTAAAAAAAAAAACAAACCACAATTTTAATAATCCAGTTGGTATCGTTACTTTTGCAGGGACAACAGGCTGATGGGTCATATGGATAAACAGGAACACGGAAATGTGGCAGCATAGTAAGAGCAGTGGATGAGCTGTGAACAGTGGTCAATGTTGCTCATTCATTTCTTCAGCCTCACTCATTCTCCTGGTTCCCTCCATTCCTACTGGCACCACCCTGGACCAGGCCTCTTTATTTCATGACTGGGCTGTGCCTCTGAGCTATTTTTCTACCTATTTTTTTCCGTGCATTACTATCAGGCTCATCTTCCTGAAATAGCTTTTGGGTCGTATCATTCTCCTTCTTCAGAATGTCCCACGGCTCTCCATTGCCTCCCAACTCAGCCTCCTCTGTCGGACCTCTGCCCTCACACATATGGCCTTTTAGATGGATGTAGGTGGATATGGTATTTCTTTCAAGCCAAATGTATTTCAAGTCACAGTAGAACACCCCTGATTTTTGCAAAAACATTCCTCATGTTGAAAATGTCAGCATCGCCCGTAACATAGAGAAGCAAGCAGAATAAACAGTACATAAAAGCCAGCCATTCCCCCAAACCCAGCAATCAGTTGTGCCATGTGGCCCCTACACCACAGTGGTCCTTCTCATTGGGATGGAGAGAAAAGAAAATTGAACCCAGAGTTCAATCCACATAGAGGAAATATTCTGCCCAGGTAAAAGGTTGGCCATGTGCATGTACAAACCAAGAAAGCCTGGATCCATTTTTAACACATACATTCTGTTCATCAAGGTGACACAGCTGCTGTAACAAATAGCCCTCCAGATTTGAGCAGCTTGATGTGAATGTTTATTTCTTACTCACATAAAAATAAAAGGGCATCCCAAGGCAAGGGCATTCTTGGTTGGTGGACAGCTTTCTTCCACATGGTCATGCAGGGACCCAGCCTCCCACGTCTGTGGCTCCACCCCAAGAATTCACTGCTGTCAGTTTCATCCCCTGGTGGGAGAGGAGACAGCCTGGTAGAGAAGGTACACCTGATTCTCAGCATGATGATAATATCCATAACCGGGACTCCATCCTACTGGCACAAAAAAATGGTACCTGGTCATGAAGGGGTCTGGGAAATAAGTCCCAACAACAGCTCTGTCCTACAAGAGGAGGACTGTAGGTTGAGTGGATGGCTGGTTGTCCTAGCTGCATGGAGGAACTCCTGTCAACTTCAGTGGTGCCCTGGTGCTCGAGCCAAATATAATCTGTTCAGGTGATGGCAATCAGGCAAAACCTGAGAAATGCAAACAAAGCTAGTTTTCCTCAAAATTACTTATCACATCCCTTTACCTGGTTAACTCACAGCCATTCTCCAGATCTCAGCCCAGTCCATGTTCTTGAGTGTGCCTTTCCAGATATTTCTGCCTTAGCTGCACTTCTGCTTTCCCTATATTTCTAGCCCCACGAACTCCCCATGGGGAACACATATGTATGCATGATGATTCCATGCATGCCCACCTCCCTCAGTAAATTCTAAGTTCTATGATGGTGAGTACATCAACTGTTTTTGTTTTTACTGCCTTAGTCCCAATATCTGGCACAGGAGCACACATACAGTAGATTCTTACCACATAACTATTGACTGAATAAATTAAATAACAGCTGCTCGTTGTAGGAAATTCAGATATATTTTTAAGTGAATTTTAAAAATCATCTGCAAGCCGTAATATTTGTCAGCTATTGCTGAGTGAGTGCTAAGTAACAACCATCCCCCCAAATTTCTGTGACTTGCAACAACAGATGTTTATTTCTCACTCAAAGTTCTGTGAGTTGGCCATGGTAGCTGGCTTTAGGCTTTAGGTCTGGTCTAGAACTGACCTAAATCTTCTGCCAAGACCTAGGCTAAAAGATCAGAGACAACCTGGGTCAATTCGTCTCATGGTGCCAGGCAAGAGTGCAAATGGTCAAGCCAGTCCCTGTAGGCACAGTAACAGGTTCTGGTTGGGCTGGGTGGATGTTTTCCCTGTTCACAATCTGTTGGCCAAAGCTGCGGTCCCCAACCTTTTTGGCATCAGGGACTAGTTTCTTGGAAGACAATTTTTCCGTGGGGGCGTGGATGGGGGAGTAGTGGTGGTGGAGCATCATCGGACGTTAGATTATCCCAAGAAGTACACAACCCAGATCCCTCGCATGCAAAGTTAACAATAGGGTTTGCACTCCTATGAGAATCTAATGCTGTCGCTGATCTGACATGAGGAGGTGGAGCTCAGGCAGTAATGCAAGTGATGGAGAGCGGCTGTAAATACAGATAAAGCTTTGCTCACTCACCCGCCACTAACCTCCTTCCTGCTGTGTGGCCCAGTTTCTAGCAGGCCAATCACCAGTACCGGTCTGCTGCCTGGGGATTGGGGACCTCTAGGCCAAAGCATTGTGACCTTATGAGACAGGGAAGGGCTGTCCTCCAATGAGCCTTGACAAGGAAGGAAAGTGGCAATAGAACTGTGAAAAAAACAGGGCAATTTACTGAACTCCCATCCGGACTTTCTGCTCCATATATGTTTAAATATTGGGAGTGTGAGAAAAATCAATATGTCTACATATACAGTGTGTGTGTGTTTATAGATATATTTCACACTAAACATATTGTCTTCTTTTTTTTTTCTTTGAGTCAGGTCTCACTCTGTCACCCAAGCTAGAGTGCAGTGGCACGATCACAGCTCACTGCAGCCTCAACCTCCTGGGCTCAGGTGATCCTCCTGCCTCAGCCTCTCAAGTAGCTAATTATTTAATTTTTGTAGAGATGAGGTCTCACTATTAGCTCAGGTTGTTCTCAAACTCCTGGGCTCAAGCAATCCTCCTGCCTCAGCTTCCCAAAGTGCTGGGATTACAGGCATGAGCCACTGTGCCTGGCCGATATTGTTGACATTGTCTTCTAAAAGCAGAATATTTAAAGATAGAGAGCCCCTGAGGAGTAGGGGAGGGAGGAGGGGACATTGTGAATAGATGAGATCTATGTATAGAGAGTATTTTATTTATTGCTGTAGTGAATTACCCCCAAAAAGGCAAAACAAAAAAAAACTTTCTAAAAATATATTTCAATCTGAACAGTGTTGGAACCACATCCTGGTTTTATTTATAGCACTTTTTAAAAATAAATGAATCGTGACTCATTAATAAGTATAGTGGGAATAACAAAGCTGAGACTTCCTGTCTTCTAATCATCCTGGAAAACACACACATGTGCACAAACATGTCATCTGCACACGAACGGGTTCTGGCGCTTAGCAATTCTCGGAGAGAAGATCTTTCATCTCCTGGCAGTTTGTTTTTCGGTGGTCACAGAAAACAACAGGTCCCCTCACCAGCATTTCCCTCGAATCACCTTCACGTGTCTCGTGAGTGGCAGGAGCTGATTTCTTCTGCAGACCAACAACGCCAAGTAATTAAGGGTCGCGCTCTATCTTCTGTCTCTCTCTGCATGCTTTGGATGTATTCAGATGCAGTTGACACCTTAATTCCTGACTTATTAAATAAGGAGGGAGCGGCTTCCAGTGATCTTCTGTGGAAGCTGCTGAGATGTCTGGGTGAGATGCAAGTCAGAAAATCAAGGAGAAAGGACATCTCAAGTGTCTTTTGGTGCACTCACCTTTGAGGGAGGAAATCTACTTGTTCAAACACTTATGTTGCTGTTTTCACTTCTACCAAAGGTAATAAATACCACAGGTGGATTCTTCTACTCTAGGCCTTGCTTGTATTATTTTTCACATATTACATCTTGAGTTTAAAAGGGGCTTCATTAATTAGGCTGGGTGCAGTGACTCACGTCTGTAATCCCAGCACTTTGGGAGGCCGAGGTGGGAGGATCACTTGAGTTCAGGAGTTTGAGACTAACCTGGGCAATATAGTGAGACCCCCGTGTCTACAAAAAAAAAAAAAATCAAAAGATTAGTTGAGTGTGGTGGTGTATGGCTGTAGTCCTAGCCACTTGGAAGGCTGAGGTGGGAGGATTGCTTGAGCCCAGGAGGTCGAGGCTGCAGTGAGCTGTGTGATTATACCACTGCACTCCAGCTTTAATGACAGAGTGAGACCTTGACTCAAAAAAACAAAACAAAAACAAAAAAATCAACAACCAGTAATCACTTTGAGGTCTCTCAGTTTTGTGGGCTAGCCAGGTGGTTCTTATGCTGGTTGTGCTTGTGGTGTCTTGTGTGTTTGCAGCCAGATGGCAGCTGGGTCTGTGGTCAGCTGGGGGCTGAGTACTGCAACTCTGGGCCTCCCTCCTTCTCTGTGGGAGCCCATGCCCCCTCCTTCCTGTTGGACCTCACTCTAGCAGGCTAACTGGACTTTTGGCCTGGCAGTTCAGGGCTCCCGAAAAACAGAGAGGGGCTGCCCGCTATGGTCTGAATGTTTATGTCCCCCCACAATTCATGTGTTAGACCCTAATCCCCAAATGGCGTTCAGAGGTGGGGCTTTCAGGAGGCCGTGAGGTCATGAGGGTGGCACCATGGTGACTAGGGTTAGTACCCTTACAGAAAAGGCTGCCGGGGTGGGGGGTGGCTCACATCTGCTATCCCAGCACTTTGGGAAACCAAGGTGAGAGGATTGCCTGAACCCAAGGGTTTGAGGCCAGCCTGAGCAGCTGGGCAAGATCTCATCTCTACAATAAATCAAAAAATTAACTGGGCATGCTGGTGTGCACCTATAGTCCCAGCTACTTGGGAGGCTGAGGCAGGAGGATCACCTGAAACCAACGGGTCAAGGCAGTGGTAAACCATGATCAGGCCACTCCAGTCCAGCCTGGGCAACAGAGTGAGACCCCAAATCAAGGCCGAGGAACTTGTCTGTAGGATCAGTTGCGTGAGGACCCAGTGAGAAGTCTCCATCTGTGAACGAACCAAGAGGTACTGCCAGACACTTGGACTTGGAGCCTACCAGATCCCGAGCAGAAAATTCCTATGGCTTAAAAGCCATGCACTTTATGGCATTCGGTTATAAATGCAGCCTGGACTAACACACTGCTGGGCCAGCTGAGGGCAGAGGTTCAGGACTGGCTCTTGCCACTTCCCTGTGGCTAAGGCCACCTAGGGCTGGCCTGGAAGGGTTGAAGCACTCTGCTCCTGGTGGAGTGGGGGACAAGCCCTCCCTAAGCTACCACAGGTAGGCTTGCAAAGGACTCGTTTCTCTTTTTCTTTCTTTCCTATATTTTTATTTTTTGAGTCAGGGTCTCCCTGTGTTGCCCAGGCTGGAGTGCCCAGGCATGATCGTGGCTCACCACAGCCTCAATCCCCAGGCTCAGATGATCCTCCTGCCTCAGCCTTCTGAGTAGCTTGGAATATGGAATACAGGTATGCACCACCATACCCGCCTCATTTTTAATTTTTTTATAGAGACGAGGTCTCACTATGTAGCCCAGGCTGGTCTTGAACTCCTGGCCTCAAGCGATCCTCCCACCTCAGCCTCCCAAAGTGCTGGAATGACAGGCTTGAACTACTGAGCCCGGTCAGGACTAGTTTTTCGGTGCTTTTCTGCAGCGGGTGTCACCACATCCTGGTCCCTCCTGCTTGAGCCCCTTTCTCCTGGGTTGCCTCTCATTCTGGGCTCAATATTCAATGCTGAAGTCACTGAGCACTTGGCCTCATCTCTGGCTTCACCACTTCAAGTTTATCCTGCACATGCTGCCGTTTCTCTTCCTTGGAAGATGGCAAAACATGAGTGTTGTGTGCATGTGTATGTTCTTGTGTGTGGATTTGTGTGTGTATGTCATCCCTGGGGAACAAAACAAATGATACAACAAATCAGGGAAGAAATGATACAAGGTGGCATAGCCTCCTCTGACACTGAGCATTATGGGACTTCCAGCAGTTTCCAGAGCTCACGTTTACCAGGTGCATAAGAAAACAAAGCAGTACGTGAGAGACTGAGCGTTCTATTCCGTAATGACTGTGGCCGCTAGTTTGGGGGCCTGTTTTGAGTAGAGAGCACATTGCAAAAAGGAATTCCCATCTCGCCGCCTTTTCATCAAGCCTATTAAGCTAATGATTTCATTTTAACAATGCCTTTCCCTACAGCCCGCCTGCCTTGGGTATAGACGGCCAGACATGGTTACTAAACACCCAGAGACTCGGGCAATTGTAGAAAATGCTATTTTTAAGTCTTCTGGCCTAGTCTCCTGGACGGTATGCCAGCTAACAGCCCCACAGAGTCCGGAAGCCTCCACTGCCATGAGTGTGAGCCCTGACTTCCTTCAGGTGCCTCTGGAAGCTTCTTCCTGGGTGGCTGGGAGTACAGGTGCATTCCACTACCCCCGGCTAATTATTTTTATTTTTTTATGGAGATGGGTTCTTGTTATGTTGCCCAGGCTGTAAGAAGGTGCTTCTAATCCAAGATGGGACCCTGGGAGGCTCAACCACGGGCCAGGTTCCTGGGTGCTCCCAAGAGACCCTCCTTCTCCTTCCTTCATGGCTGCTGGACTGTTGGCCAACACGCCCTTGCCTGTCCCGCCATGGCCACACCTGGGCCAGATGATGACTGGTGCCCGCAGGCAACATTACAAAGTGGCTGAGGTTCTTCACTGTGGGTATCATCTCTCTTGGAGGATATTTTTTCCGTTGGGCCTCAGCACTGGATACCCTTGGATGTCCCCTCCCCTACCTCCCAGCTCCCTGCTCCTTGGAGTGAGATTGCAGGTCTCTCATATGTTCCCAGGTCTATTTCCCACAGCCTCCTCCTTGTTCGTCCTCTACCCTAAGACTCTGTTTCCCAATTCCTGCTTCCCTTTGAATATGCAGCTGGGGATCAAGGCAATACCTGGCCTCCTGTTTTTAATTTTTGATTTATTTTGAGCCCAGTTCTCGCTATGTTGCTCAGTTTGGTTTCAAACTCCTGGCCTCAAGAGATCCTCCCAATTCGATTGCCCAAAGTGATGGGATTATTTATACACAGGTGATTGGCTGGTGAAAGAACACCAGGGGCAGGCACTTAGAGTGGAGGTTTAAAAGGGGGCAGTATAGGTGGGAGGGAAGGATGGAGGGATGGTCCATTCCCTTCCCTACCCTAGGACTAGCCACAACTGGCACCCACTCCTTCCATCATTGCAATGGTAGGTATTATCCCCATCAGCCCACCTTAGCAAATGTGATCTTTCCAGCTCTGTCTTCTCTCAGCCTGGGTCTACATACATTACCTAGCAGGTCAGCCTTTTTTCAGATGGTGAGGAAGAAAATATAAAAACATGTCCCAGCTGGACACAGGGTCTCAAGCTTTCCTCCCAAGAACTTGAGACAGCAGCTCTCTCGGACGGAGGATGCTGAGAGCAGTCTGGACAGGAGCAACCCCAGAAGAGCTGGACTCGACTTCCCCTTCATCTCAGGGTCTCTGGACAGCTGCACAGCCCTCAAGAGGTTCCACGTCACCCCCACTCACCCCCCAGGCTGACCCAGCCGAGTTGCAGGCTCCAGGATGCGCTAATAGCCACCAACACACCTGTGACCAAATCCCAGCCGCTGAGTTAAGCTCACCCCGAGCGCTGATATTTTCCGGGAGATGGAAGGGGTGCCTGCCCACTCCTGCTCCCCTCCCCTTCTCTCTTCTTCTTTAATAACACGTTCAGAAGTGTCTTAATGGCTGTTGAAGGGAATTACTGCCACTGCAATCAGGGCTCTCTGTGTGAAGCACCTTCAACAGTGTAAGGTGGGGGACAGCTGGATATTAAAATGCCACTGAGGGCATCCACCACCAAGCAGCCACTCGTCATCTCTCAGGGCAGTAGGAGCTGTGCCCCAGGCTCTCGGCTCACAACATCTCCCCGAGGTAGGTTGCGGCCAGATGGCGGCTTCCTGGGCAAGAACGACAGAGAACGACGAGGAGCGAAGAAGCAGAGACAGGGCTGGCACAAGGCCAGCGTGGAAGAGCCTGCTGTTCATCCTCCCGGCTCCAGGTGAGCCTGGCCGGCACCCTGGCATGTGCGTGTGAGGCCCGATTTTCAGTCAAGTGGCACCTCAAGGAAGCACATGACTTTCTCGCCTGCGGTTGATTCAGACACTAGAAAGCCTCAAGAAAACGCTCCTGACAACTGAGCGGCTTCCATCTGCTGGGATGGGGGGTACAGTCACTGGATCCTCTTTCTTGCTTCTCCATCCTCCACTGAGCCTGGGAGGCCAGCCTCCACGGAGATGAGCTCCCAGGCCATGGGGGAGAGATAGGGACCCTGGGGAGAAATGCGAAGGGGGACCCCAAACCTGGAATTGTCTTTAGAGGGACAAAACCTGGAATTGCCCTTGTTGTACAGGCAATTCACCTGCTAGGTGAGTGTTCCTGGAGGCCTCCGTGTCTGACGACCTCACGTGTCTTCTGGAGTCTGGCCTGGGGAAGGCAGCGGGCGTTGGGAGGCTGTGAAGACGGTGAAGTTTGGATACTTCTTCTCCAGCTCACTCCCACTAGAGGCTCCACCAGGGGCTGGCACTCTGGTCCCAGCATCGGCCTCTACTCCTGTCATGTGACCCTCTCCGTCATGTTCCCTGGGTGCAGCAGGGGACCGTGACAGCTGCTCACTCCTCTGTCCCTCAGGCTCCGTCCCGGCCCGACACTTGCTGCTGACCAGGCCCCATGCTCTCTCCCATGTCTCCCGCCCCCACCACACCTTCATAAATGGGCACCTTTGTTCACACTTCTCCAGACGCCCCGCTTGCATGTGCCCTTCACGCCAGCCCTGTGAGGTCATCATCACAATCCTCCTCGGCAGAGGAGATGCTGTGTGACTTGGCCAAGGCCCTTAGCTAGGACTTGTGACTCCAGACCTCAGAGGCGTCTGTCTTCCAGGCAGAGATCCTGCTTACAGCCTTGAGGGTCTCTTAGGCCACTTTGGAGTCCCTGAATCCTTACCTTGATCTTCTCTCAGCCCCAGCTGCTTCATGAACTAGAATTTGCCATCTTAGCCTGGCGTGGTGGCTCATGCCTGTCATCCCAGTGCTTTGGAAAGCAGAGGTGGGAGGATTGCCCGAGCCTAGGTGTTTGAGACCAGCCTGGGCAACTTGGTGAGACCTTATCTCTACAATAAATCAAAACATTAGCCAGGCATGATGGCGTCCACCTGAAATCCCAGCTACTCAGAAGACTGAGGTGGGAGGTAACCGGAGCCCAGCATGTTGGGGCTGCGGTGAGCCATGAACATGCCACTGCACTCCAGCCTGGGCTACAAGAGTGAGACCCTGACTCAAAAAAACAAAACCAAAAACCACCCTTTGTATCAAATGACTTGAACACCTGTGATGTCATTTGAGCCTCAACATGGATTTACTTGGATCTGAATCTTTCTCTGACCTCCCAAGAACCTACAGATGACAAGGCCTCCAGCAGGGGTCTACTGGCAGGGTATCGGTGGCCTCGTCTAATTCTTCAGTGTGTGGCACTCAGTGAGAGGTGGGACTGTCCCGTGGAGGCATGGCACTATCCAGTAAGCAGAGCCAACAAGCCAGCATGTCTACAACTTGAGCTATGGTCATTGTGCCTGGTTCAAAAGTCCACTCTCTTTTAAAACATCTGTATTAGGGTAAAGCTTGCCACCCGAAGAAAGCAATCTTACACCCAAGGCCCCCTTGTGTTCCCACCTCTGCCATGAAATGTCTGTGCAAGCTGGAAGACGTTGTTTCACCTCTATGCTTGGATTTCCTCCCTCAACAATTGGGTATGGTGATCTTTATCAAGGCCCTGGGCCAAGTACGCGATCTGTTCTAGCAATGGCTACTGTTTATTGAGTGTCTACTATACACCAAGCACTGCTTATGTATGTGACATGTACAAATCCATTTAACCTTCACAGCAAGCCTGTAAGGAATAATATGATTATTATCTTCATTCTGCACTGAATAAAAATGAGCTACAGGGAAGAAGGTGAGTGACTTGGTCTATCACATTCACTGCTGTATCTACAGAACCTAGAATCATATCTGACACATAGAAAGTTCTCAGTAAGGTGGTCAGGTGTGGGGGCTCACCTGTAATCCCAGCACTTTGGGAGGTTGAGACAGGAGAATCACTTGAGGCCAGAAGTTTAACACCAGCCTACACAACATAGTGAGAAAAAAAAAATCAAAAGATTAGCCAGGCATGGTGGCATGTACCTGTAGACCCAGCTACTATGGAGGCTGAGAGCAAACTAGTGAGACCTCGTCTCTACAATAAATTAGAAAATTAGCCGGGCTAGGCAGTGCCCACTTGTAGTCGGGAGGATCACCTGAGCCCAGCAGGTCAAGATTGCAGTGAGCCATGATCCTGCCACTGCATTCCAACCTGGGTGACAGAGTGGGGCCCTGATTCAAAAAAAAGAAAAAAAAAGAAAGCTCTCAATAAATTGCTGAGTGGATGAATAACAAGGCCACAGGCCCCAGACATGGGGTAAGGACAGGGGCCCCATTCAAAAGCCAGGGATTGAGGTCAATGAGAAGCAGTTCCCAGAGTCAGTGGGAGAGAGGTGAGGACCAGTCCAAGAGTGAGGCAGCTTGGCCTCGGAGACAGATGTCCAGTTTCCCTCCATGTCCCTAACACACACACACACACGCGCGCGTGCGCACGCACACACACACACACACACACACACACACACACCACACGTTGTCCCCTGGCTTCCCAGAGTCCTAGCTGGAGCTTCCTGGGGAAGCTGTCTATGAACATAGCACCCCACACGCAGACACAGCCTCCTCCCAATTCACCCCTGACCGGGCCTTGGGAGCAGGGCCCTGTATGGACAGGGAGGGGCTTCTGTCTCGCTCTGTCCACTCCAAACCCTCTGTCCCTCCCTCCTCTCTACCTTACGCCACTTTGTGCCTTTTTACATGACAATCGATAGAGGCCGGGCTTTGGGGATATTATCAGAGCCCCGATTGCAACCTCTAACCCGATAATCCATGGGGCTGCCGGAGCATTAGTATAGCCGGATAGATTAATTCAGTGTAAGTAAGCGCCTGGAAGCCGGGCACAGCGCTGGGCTTTTGAAGCTTAAGCTCTGTTTAGATTCCTTGATTAAAGTGTGTCCAAAGCTTTGGCGATCAATATATTTTGCTTAAGAGCAGTGTTGCCCCAGAAGCAGATTTAATTGTATCCGTGGTGCCCCAGAAGCAGATTTAATTGTATCCATGGTGCCCTGCCTGGCAGAAGCTCTTTAGAATATAATGAGATATCACAGAGCCTCAAAACAAGGGGCGGGGAGGGGGGTGAGGGCCAGGCTCTGGAGTCACCACCTGAGGGGTGCAGGGGACCCATGTGTGCAGGCTGTGAGCATAAACATACCTTGAAAATGGAAAGTCGAGGAAAAGTGAAGATAGCACTCCCTGATTATAATACGTGGGTGTGGAGACCCATGAGGAAAGTCCTGGTGGTGACCTGGGATCCTGATATGCTTAGGTCGCGACGGGGGAAGACGATTAGTTCCCAGTAATGTGACATTTTCAGGACCCAAGTTGGCACTTCATCACAGTCCTTGTGGTTAATGAGTGGGTTGACACGTTGGCCCCACGAGTGGGAGATGGTAGGACCTCTAAGATCAGGGAACTCGAGCCAGCCAGGAAGAGGGTCTGCAAGAAAAGTCCAGATGAAGGAAGGAGAAAGAGTCAAAAGTAGGACACGCCTAGAGTCACATGGAACATAGTCTTAGAGTCACACGTAACACAGACCTAAAGCCACATGTAAAAAAGCCTAGAGTCATCTGTACCACAGGTCTAGAGTCACATGGACACAGGTATAAAATTACATGTAACACAGGCCTGGAGTCACATGAACACAGGCCTAGAGTCACATGTAACATAGGACTAGAGTCACATGGACTCAGGCCTGGGGTCACATGTAACACGGCACTAGGATCACATGTAACACAGGACTAGAATCACATGGACACACAGCTAAAGTCACATGGACACAGGCTTAGAATCACAAGGAAAACAGGGCTGGAGTCAAATGGACATAGGCTTTTAGTAAAACAGACAAAGGCCTGGAGTCACATGTAACACAGGCCGGGTCACATATAACACAGAGCTGGAGTCACATGAAATACAGGCCTAGAGTCATGAAACACAGGCAAAGGGTCACATATAACATAGGGCTACAGTCACATGGACACAGAACTAGATCGCATGAACACAGGACTAGAGTCACATGGACACACAGCTAAAGTCACATGGACACAGGCTTAGAATCACGTGGACAACAGGGCTGGAGTCAAATGGACATAGGCTTTAGTAAAACAGACAAAGGTCTGGAGTCACATGTAACACAGGCCGGGTCACATATAACACAGAGCTGGAGTCACATGAAATACAGGCCTAGAGTCACATGAAACACAGGCCAAGGGTTACATATAACATAGGGCTACAGTCACATGGACACAGAACTAGATCGCATGAACACAGGATTAGAGTCACATGGACACACAGCTAAAGTCACATGGACACAGGCTTAGAATCACATGGAAAACAGGGCTGGAGTCAAGTGGACATAGGCGTAGAGTCAAACACACCCAGGCCTAGAGTCACATGGAACACAGGACAAGTGTCACATGAACACAAGCTGAGAGTCACATAAAATACAGGCCTAGAGTCACATTTAACAGAGCAAGAACCATATGGACAAAGGGCTTGAGTAGCATGGAACACTGGGGTAGAGACACATGGAACACAGGGTTAGAGTCACAGGAACACACAGCTAGAGTCAAACGGACACAAGTCTAGGGTCACATAGATCAGAGGCCTATGGAAACATGGAACACAGGGCTAGAGTCACATAGACACAGGTCTAGATTCACAAGGACACAGGTCTAGAGTCACATGGACAGGAGTAGAGTCACATATAACACAGAACTAGAGTCACATGGACACAGGCCTAGAATCACATGGACACAGGCCAAGAGCCACAGGGACACAGGAGTGGAGTCACATGGAACACAGAACTGGATCGCATGGGCACAGGTCTAGAGTCACATGGACACATGGCTAAAGTCACATGGTCATAGGCTTAGAATCACATGGAAAACAGGCCTAGAGTCATATGGATACAGGGCCTGAGTAGCATGGAACACAGGGGTAGAGTCACATGGAACACGGCCTAGAGTCACATTTAAACAGGGCTAGAAGCATATGGACAAAGGCTTGAGTAGCATGGAACATTGGGGTAGAGTCACAGGAACACAGGGCTAGAGTCAAACGGACACAAGTCTAGGGTCACATGGATCAGAGGCCTATAGAAACACAGAACACAGGGCTAAAGTCACATAGACACAGGCCTAGATTCACATGGACACAGGCCAAGAGTCCCCAGTCCACAGGCCTGGAGTACATGTAACACAAGACTAGAGTCACATGTAACAAAGGACTAGAATCACACGGTCACAGGCCTATAATCACATGAAACACAGGCCTAGAGTCCCATGAAACAGGCCTAGAGTCCCGTGAAACACAGGCCTAGAGTCCCATGGAACACGAACCTAGAGTCACATGAAACACAGTGCTAGAGTAACATGGAACACAAGGCTAAAACCACATGGACACAGACTTAGAGTCACATGGACACAGGGCTAGAGTCACATGGACACAGGCCTAGAGTCACATGGGACACAAGGCTAGAGTCACATGGGACACAAGGCTAGAGTCACATGGATACAGGTCTATAGTTACATGGAAATAGACCTACAGTCATTTGGACACAGGCCTAGAATTACATGGACACAGGAGAAGCAAAACATGGACACAGGGCTTCAGTAACGTGGAACACTGGGCTAGAGTCACATGTTTGCAGGACTAGAGTTACATGGACACAGGCCTAGAGTCACATGGAACACAGACTTAGAGTCAAATGAAACACAGTGCTAGAGTAACATGGAGCACAAGGCTAGAACCACATGGACACAGACTTCAAGTCACATGGAGCACAGGTCTAGAACCTCATGTAACACAGGAGTAGAGTCACATGGACACAGGCCTACAGTCACATGGACACAGGACATGAGTCAAATGGACACAGACCAAGAGTGACATGAACACAGTCCTAGAATCACATGAAATAGAGGCCTAGAGTCACCTGAACCATAGGCCTGGAATCACATGTAACACAAGATTAGACTCACATGTAACATAGGCCTAGGGTCACATGGACACGGGACTAGAGTCACATGGAACACAGGCCTAGAGTCACATGGAACACAATCTCAGAGTCACATGGAACAGGCCTAAAGTCACATGGAACAAGGCAAGAGTCAAATGGACACAGGTCTATAGTTACATGTAAACAGACCTAGAGTCACATGGACACAGGGCGAGAGTGACATGGAACACAGGGCTAGACTCACAGGGAACACTGGCCTAGAGTCACATGTAACACAGGACTGGAGTCACATGTTTGCCAGATTAGAGTCACATGGACATAGGCCTAGAGTCACATGGCCCACAGGCCTAGAGTAAATGTAACACAAGACTAGAGTCACATGGACACAGGACTAGAGTGACATGGAACACAGGACTAGAGTCACAGGGATACAGGTCTAGAGTTACATAGTATACCAGCCTAGAATTTCATGGAATACAAAGCTAGTCACATGTAACAGAACTAGTGTCAAATGGAACAGAGGCCTAGAGTAACATAGAACACAGGGGTATTGTTACATGAATCACAGTGCTAGAGTCACAGGGACACAAGTCTAGAGTTACATGGACACAGGCCTAGAGTTACATGGAATGCAGGCATAGAGTCACATGAATACAGTATCAGAGTCACATGGAAAGAGGCAGAGTCACACGGACATAGTTCTAGAGTCACATGGACACAGGTCTAGGTCACATGTAACACAGGCCTACAGTCACATGGACACAGAACAGGATTCAAATGGACATAGGCCTAGAGTTAGATGGAACACAGAACTAGAGTAACATGGAACACAGGGCTAGAGTCACCTGTCTACAGCACTAGAGTGACATGGATACAGGCCTAGAGTTACATGGAACACAGGGTTAGAGTCACATAGAACACAGGCCTAGAATCACATGGACGCAGGCCTAGAATCCTATGGAACACAAGCCAAGAGTGACATGTCACAGGCATTGAGTGACATGAACAGGGCCACAGAATCACATGGAACACGGGCTTAGACTCACATGGACACAGACTCAGAGTCAGATGGACACAGGCCTAGAGTTACATGGAACAGAGGCCTAAAGTCCCACGGAACACAATCCTAGAGTCACATGAAACACAGGCCTAGAGTTATATGGACACAGGCCCAGAGTCACACAGACACAGATTTAGAGTCATAAGGACACAGGCCTAGAGTCACATGGAACACAGGGCTAGAGTAACATGGAACTCAAGGAAAGAGTCACATGGAACATAGGCCTAGAATCACATGGAACACAGGATTAGAGTCACTTGGAACACAGGCCTAGAGTCACATGGAACAAAGGCTTAGAGTCACATGGAATACATGTCTGGGGTCACATGGACACAGGCATAGAGTCACATGGCCAGAGGCCTAAAGTCACAAGTAACACAGGCCTAGAGCCACATGGTTATATGTGTAGAGGCACATGGACACAGGCCTAAAGTCACATGGACACAGGTCTAGAGTCCCACGGACACAGGCCTAGATTCACATGAACATAGGCCTAGGGTCACATGGACACAGGGCTAGAGTCACACGGAACTCAGGCCTATAGTTGCATGAAACACAGGTCTAGAGTCATATGGACACAGGCCTAGGGTCACATGGACACAGGGCTAGGGACATATGGACATAGGCCTACAGTCACATGGACACAGGCCAAGAGTCACATGGACCCAGGCCTAAGGTCACATGAACACATGCCTAGAGTCACATGGACAGAGGCCTAGAGTCATGTGGATCACAGGGCTCAAGTTACTTGAAACACATCCTTAGATTCATATGGACACAGGCCTAGAGTCACGTGGACAGCAGCCTAGAGTGACATGGATCCAAGGCTAATGTTACATGGACACAGGCCTAAATCACATGAAACACAAGCCTATGGTCACATGGACACAGGCCAAGAATCACACTGATCCAGGCCTAGGGTCACATGGACAGAGGCCTAGAGTCACATGGACACAGATCTAGAGTCACATGGACACAGACTTCAGGTCACATGGAACACAGGCCTTGAGTCACATGGACACAGGGCTAGAGTCACTTGAAACACATCCCTAGAGTCTCTTGGACACAGGCCTAGAGTCACATGGACAGCGACCTAGTGTGACATGAACACAAGGCTATAGTCACATGGACATAGGTCTAGAGTCACATGGACACAGGGCTAGAGTAACATGGAAAACAGGCCTCGAGTCACATGGACAGAGGCCTAGGATCACATGGACAGTGGCCTAGAGTCACTTGGAACACACGTCTAGAGTCACACAGATCCAGGCCTAGAATCACATGGACACAGGCCTAGTGTCACATGGATACAGAGCTATAGTCACATGCAACAGAGGTCAAAAGTCACATGGACACAGGCCTAGAGTCACAAGTAACACAGGTCTGGGGTCACATAGTTACAGGCGTAGAGTCACATGTAACACAGGCCTAGAGTCACATGGTCACAGGCCTAGAATCACATGAACACAGGCTGAGTCACATGGACACAGTCCTAGAGGCACGTGTTGCATTGGCCTTGTATATGATGTAGCATATACCTTTTCTCTAGGAGTTGAGCAGTTTTTTATGTCATTGTCCACACAGTGCTATTACGTGGGAATGATTGTGTCCTTCTTAGTGGTGGGCTGGTTGGAGTCAGTGAAGTCAGGTTTCCTTGATTCTCAAAGCCATATTCTACATCTGTCTCGTCTCCATTAAGCCACCAACTGTGGGAAGAGCTATGAGTCATTTAGCCAATCCAGTCAGTTTTCTCGAGGGTAAGATGAGAAGTGTCCTATGGCTCTTTCTGACTCCAAATCTTTGCTCTGGAACACTCTGGTTGGGAGGCAGGCAACGCTGGTTTCTGTCTTCCCAGCATCCACAGCCACGTGACGGCGTCATCACTTCACCTCTCTGCTGCGTTACCAGTTTACATACAGGGTAAGGACGCCTACTTGACTGTGGGCAGCAGCAAAGATATGTCATGAGCAGGAAGCCTCTGACCAGTGGTCAATATCACACAAGTGAATCTATTGGAAAAGTTTAAAAATTGGTGTGGTGGCTCACACCTGTAATCCCTGCACTTTGGGAGGTCAAGGCAGGAGGGTCACTTGAGCTCAGGAGTTCAAGACCAGCCTGGGCAATAAGCAAGACCTCATCTCTACAAAAAATTTAAAAATTAGCCGGGCATGATCTCCGCTCCTGTCGTCCCGGCTACTAAGGAGTCTGAGGAGGGAACATTGCTAGAGCCCAGGAGGTCAAGGCTTCAGAGAGCCAGAAGCATGCCAATACACTGTAGCCTTGGCGACAGAGTAAGACCCTTCCTCAATAATAAGAATAATAATAAGAATAACAACATGGCTTTCATGCTTACTTACGACAATAATAGCAGAAGTGGAAGGAGCGTGTGAGCCCAGGAGGTTGAGTCTGTGGTGAGCCATGATTGTGCCACTGTACTCCAGCCTGGGCAACAGGGTGAGACCCCCAACTCAGACAAAATGAAAGCAAAGAAAAAAACAATAATAATATACATGCCACCCATCTTACATTTAAACTTTTTAAGGGCGGTAATAACTTACATTTCTAGTTCATTTGAGTTTTTTAACTGCCCTGTCTTAGTCCGTTCTGGCTGCTATAACAAAATACCGTAGAATGAGTTGCTGGGACACCACAGACATCTATTTCTGGTCATTCTGGAGGCCTGAAAATCCAAGACCCAGGTGCCAGCAGGCTTGGTGTGTGGTGAGGGCCTGCTTCCTAGTTCCTACGGTCCCTCCTCACTGTGTTCTCACCCAGTTGAAGTAGCAAACCAGTCCTTTGGACTCATCTTATAAGGTCATTAATCCCTTCCTCAGGTCTCTGCTCTCATGGCTTAATCACCTTCTTTTGGAGCTTTGATTTTTTTTTTTTTTTGAGTTGTGGTCTTACTCTCTTGCCCAAGCAGAGGGCAGTGGCACAATCTCAGCTCACCACAGCCTCGACCTCCTGGACACAGGAGAGACTTCCTCCTCAGCCTCTGGAGTAGCTGAGACTACAGGCGTGCACCACCACAACCAGCTAATGTTTTGAATTTTTGTAGAGATGGTGTCTTGCTTTGTTGCTCAGGTTGCTCTCAAACTCCTGGGCTCAAGCAATCCTCCCGCCTTGGCCTCCTAAAGTGCTGACATGAGCCCTCATGCCCAGCAGAGGAGCTAAGATTTTGACATATGAGTTTTGGGAGGACACAAACATTCCGACCACAGCATACATGAAGCAAAGCAAGAACGATTACCCCCTGCTTTAGAGAGTTGAAAGCCAGAGGTTAGGAAAAAAGGACTTGCCCACGGTCAATTACTTTATAAGGACAAAGCAGGGTTAAAACTCGAAGTGTCCTTATGCTGAAATGTGGCTCCCACCCGTCCCTTCAAGGAATGGGTTCCAAACAAGTAAAATTGTTTTTTGCTCCAATGGTTTGTGCCCTTGGGATGCCCTAGAGTCCTAGGAATGTAGCCAGGACTCAAGGCAGCTTCAGCCTGGACTTCTCGACACGTGAGCTGGAAGCACCTGCGTAGGCTTACGTTAGAGCTAGTGTCACTCATATGCCGCCAACCAGTTCAGAAGTATCACCTCTGATCTATTCCATCTGACAGCCCTCCTGTGAATTATGGTTATGTGCCCGGGGCTGTGTTGAGCCCTGGGTGTCCCGTGATAAACAGCGTGCTGTCCCTGCCTTAGGCGGCAGCCACCCAGAAACTTCACAGAGGCTGCTCTTCTGCTTTCTAGACTAGGACTTCGACTCAGAGAGACTGAAGGACTTTGCTCAGGGTCACAGCTTTGCAGCGGCAGAGCCAAGGAAAGAGCCCCAGCAGAGAACTTTCTACGGAGAACATGACCACTGCCGGAGTCCACAGCCGATGGATGAGGGCAAGACTCGACCACAGGCTTTGGGGCTGCCTCTCACCTCTGGAAGATGGAAATCAAAAATAAATTTCAGAGGGATTCAGAGGCACTCACACAAATGCTAGAGCCCAGATCAGTGACGATGGGTGAACTGGGGAGGCTTACATCCTTAGCCCTCACATCCTTAACCTTCAGAAACTGACTTCTTCCCAGAAAGTATCTCTTGTTACTATTTTTGGAGGCAAAACAAGGGATGAGCCAACTTTTCTTCTGTGCTCGCTTAGTGGCTCTTCTGTGTCAAAGGTTTTGATCTCTGCCTCCTTCAGGAAAGACGATCCAAGGGCCTCAGCGAGTCCAGTAAGCACAGTCCCTCTTCGAGCTGTTTCCTGCTTGGGCTCCTTCTCACGGCCCCAGGGTTGTTCCTATGATCCGGTGAGAACATAGGGAGGTGGTCAGAGTGCAAAGCCACACATCACAGGGCTGGCCATCGCCATAGAAAAGCAGCATCCCTGTGATGCCAGGGGCCAGGAAGCGACCGCTTTCACTATTTTCTGCCTAATTTCCAGGGTGGTGGTTTCTAGGTGATGGGGATAATCAGGGACAGGGCCGCTGGAGCACCCAGAATCCAGTCTGTTCCTAAATGTCACTTGACCTCCTTGGTCCCTTCCCCAAGCCCTCTGGCTAAACAATTCCCTCAGGGAGGGCTCCGTTCTTCTCCCCCTACTTTGCAAGCTTACCTTTTTGAGGAATATCTGAGCTGGATGAAGCCTTGGGCGTCACCTGTTTCAATGGGGAGGACAGGAAGGTCAGAGACATCCCACGATTTGTCTACATCTCGTCCGAGGTGACCCTTACTAGACACAGTGTCCTGGTCTCTGCCACACTGTGAGCCAGACACCCTTTGACCCACACACCTCCCACATTCCACATCCCCAGTAAAGTCCCAGCTGCAGAGGGCTCCTCTCTTCCACCTCCCCTCAAGGTGCCTTAATGACCTAAGGTGAGGAGCCACACCTGAGACCACTCCTCCTGACATGGGTGTCCCTTCCTGGAAGTCCACCACAGCAGTGTTTTTAGACAAGAGGCCGGTTGAGGGGTGCCAGTGTGGACAATGGCACAGGATCCCATTTCCAGGACCCCTAAAATAACTCTACAAGATGCAGGGCACTCTGGCTCACTCCTGTAATCCCAGTACTCAGGGAGACTGAGACAGGAGGATTGCTTGAGCCCCAAAGTTCAAGACCAGCCTGGGCAACATAGCCAGACCCTGTCTCTGCAAAAAAAGTATAAAAATTAGTTAGGTATGGTGGTGGCTATTCAAGATACTGAAGCATGAGGATTGCCTGAGCCTAGGAGTTGGAGGCTGCAGTGAGCTGTGATTGCACCACTGCACTCTAGCCTGAGCAACAGAACAAGACACTGTCTCAAAAATAAAAAATGAAAACAAAAGAAAGAAAGGCAGCTGTGAATAATTAAATTTTAATGGATTAGAATAAGCTTTAAACCATTTTGACACTTTAAACCTTTCCCCGTATTCTCAGACTTTTGGCATAATGACTATTTCCAATTCTCCCACCCTGTCCCAGTATGGCAGACCCTCTGTCTCATGCAGTTTAGGGTCACAGTGTTGACATTCTCCCTCGGCTCAGCCCTAACTTAAGAGCAGGTCTCACATCCTCACTAGATTACAAATAGGGACTTACTTATAGCTGTGCATGTGTGTAATCAATAAGATAAAGTAATAAAAATATAATAAATTTAAATTAAAAGACACATTTATTTCTGTAATTTATGACATCTTATAAGATATAAATTTATTTCTATCTTATAAGATATAATATAAACAATAATAAAATAAAATATAAAAATATATAAAATATATTTTAAAACCAATCAAAACATTTTCCCTGTTGTAATATAAAATGGTGATTATTATTATTATTTTTGAATCGAGGTCTCACTCTGTCACCCAGGCTAGAGTGCAGTGGCACGATTATCTCACTGTAGCCTCAACCTCCTTGGCTTAGATGATCCTCCTGCTTCAGCTTCCTAAATAGCTGGGACTACAGACATGCATCACCATGCCCGCCTAATTTTTTTTATGTTTTGTGAGACGAGTTCTTGCTATGTTGCCCAGGCTGATCTCAGACTCTCAGGCTCAAGTGATTCTCCCACCTCAGCCTCCCAAAATGCTGGGATTACAGGTGTGAGCCACCCACACCCAGCCAAAATGATTATAATCATCCCATCCTTCCATCATTAGACCCTGTTCAAGAGTACTATGGAAGCAACCACCGGCCCAGCTAGCCTCCATCACGTGATGAAGCCCTTTCTGAAGAAGGACTCTCAGAACCACTGCAACACAGATAGATGGGCCTCCCTGGTCCCCTTTCTACAAGGGCATCCTCCATCAATGACCTCCTACAATGACCTGAGCTTGAGGGGCTGAATCACCTGTCATTTGGATTTTTTTTTTTTTTTTTGAGTTGGAGTTTCACTCTGTGGTCCTTGCTGGAGTGCAGTGGCATGATCATGGCCACCACAGCCTTGACCTGCTGGGCTCAGGTGATGCTTCCGCCTCAGCCTTTCAAATAGCTATAGGCACGTGCCACCATGCCTGACTAATTTTTTTATTTATTGTAGAGACAAGGTCTCACCAAATTACCCAGACTGGTCTCGAACCCCTGGACTCAGGCTATTCTCTTGCCTCAGCCTCCCAAAGTGCAGTGATTACAGGCATGGTTACCACGTCTGGCCAACATTTGGATTTTTAAAGACTCCCAGTGACCCTCGTGTACAACTGAGGTTGAGCCCATAGCTCTTGGGATTAGAAATGGGTGCACCAATTCCCAGTCAACTGGTGATAGGAAGGGCTTGGATTCCAAGCCCCCTTCCTTCCCTACAACCCTGCAACGACGCCACCTGCAGATAGAATGGTATCTACGGGGACCAGCTGTCAGGGGAAGGTTACAGTGGGGCAGGTGCTTTTGTTCTTTATTATATTTTATTTTTACATTGTATTTTATTATATTGGTGGTTATATTTTATAATCTACAATAAATACGTTAAATTATACTCCATAAGATATAATAAATTATAAAAATAAGCATGTGTATTTTAACTTAAATATATTTTAGCCGGGCTCGGTGGCTCAGCCTGTAATTCCGCACCTTTGGGAGGCTGGGGTGAGTGGATTGCCTGTGCCCGTGAGTTCGAGACCCGCCCGGGCAGCAAGACCTCATCTCTACAATAAATCAAAAAATCAACCGGGCGTGGTAGCACATGCCTGTAATTCCGGCTACTTGGAAGGCTGAGGCGGAAGGATTGCCGGAGCCCAGCAGGTCGAGGCTGCGGTGGCCAGGAGCGGCCACTGCACTCCAGACTGGGTGACCGAGTGAGACTCCAACTCAAAAAAAAAAAAATTAATTATATTTTTATTATTTTCTCTTAGTCACATGCACAGCTATAAATAAGTCCTATCTGGCTGAGTACAGTGGCTCACACCTTTAATTCTAGCACTTTGGGAGGCTGAGGTGGGAGGATTGCCTGAGCCCAGGAAGTCGAGGCTGCGGTGAACTCTGATCATTGTAATCATGCAGCTGCACTCCAGCGTGGACGACAGAGTGAGACCCTTACTCAAAAGAAGACAAAAAAGTCCTATTTGTAACCTCTCACGTATATGAGACCCGTTCTTAATAGGGCTGAGCTGAGGGACAATGACAATACCATGACCCTGAAATTGTGTGAGGCAGTGGGTCTGCCGTGTTGGGATTCGGCCGGGAAATCCCACAGAGAGACTGTAACATCCACATCTCGGCAGGGCCACAGCCAGCAAGGCACTGGGACTTTTCTCCTGTTCTAGCCTTGTGGCACCACTCTCTGCACCTGGGGTCTGGCAGGTTAACTCTTAGCCATTGTGATTTAGAGGCCAAAACAGAAAGAGCCAAGCTCAACAACCACACAGGAGACACTGTCTCGTGGTGAAAGAAAAGCAGTTTCTGAAATCTGCATCTTTCCAGGTGTATTTCACCTATTTTCTCTCAACCCAATGAGCTACTTAAAAAAAATTTTTTTTTCAGCTGGGGTCTCCCTCTGTCACCCAGGCTGTAGTACAGTGGCATGATCATGGCTCACTATAGCCTCAACCTCCTGGGCTCAGGGGATGATCTCTCCTCAGCCTCCCGAGTATCTGGGACGACAGGAGCACACCACCATGTCCAGGTAATTTTTTTACTTTTTATTTTTTTGTAGAGATGAAGTCTTCCTGTGTTGCCCAGGCTGATCTAGAACTTCTGGGCTCAAGTGATCCTCCCACTTCGGCCTCCCAAAGTGCTGAGATTACAGGTGTTGAGATCACCACATCCAGCCCATAATCCATTTTTTTTTTTGAGTTGGAGTTTCACTCTTTTTGCCCAGGTTGGAGTGCAGTGGCACGCTCACAGTCACCGCAGCCTCAATCTGCTGGGCTTAGACCATCCTTCTGCCTCAGCCTTCCAAGCAGCTGGAACTATAGACATATGCCACCATGCCCAGCTAGGTTGTGTTGTGTGTGTGTGTGTGTGTGTGTGTGTGTGTGTGTGTGTGTGTGAGATTTATTGCAGAGACGAGGTCTCATCAAGTTGCCCAGGCTAGTCTCGCCTTGGATTCCCAAAGTGCTGGGATTATAGGCTGAGCCAACACGCCCTATACTATCTTTTATTTTTAATGGTCTCAATTTACCTGAGCATAATATACTTTTTAGCTTCTATTTTTTTAATAGAAATGACGTTCACATAGTATAAAGTGGATCATTTAAAAGCAAGCAATTCAGTGGCCTTTGGTACATTCACAATGTTGTACAATCACCTCCTCTATTCCAAAATGTTCCCATCACCCCACAGGAAAACTCTATCCCAAGAGGCAGTGACTCACTACTCCTTTCTCCCCAGCCCATGGCATCCGCCAACCCACTTTCTGGGAGTTTATCTATTCTGAACATTTCACATAATTGGAAGTAGAGTATGTGACCATGTGCTCCTCTCTCTCAGCAAATATTTCTGAGGTTCATCCACATTTTGGGCTGCATCACAACTTCATTCCTTTTAATAGCTGAATAATATTCCATTGCATGTATGACAGGGGACCCCCCAAAAAATGGAATTATCTTTCGGAGGGTGAATATCTTATAATACAGGCTTCCTTCCCCCCCTCACCCCCTGGCTAGGTGAGTGATCTCAGAACCCATCAGCATCAGTGTACCAGCTAGTGTTGTTGTGAGAGGCTGCGTTCAGCTTCAGGGAATTTTTTTGGAGATTCATTCAATGCATTTGTCCATTTCATGATGGGTGATTTATGAACACACCTGTCCACACTGAGCTTAGTGTTTAGCAGTTTTTGACCAAAAGCAGCATGACCCCTGTGCCCTACCCTCCCTATTCACTGATCTTGCCCTGATCTCACCCCGAGTGACTTTTTTTGTTTGTTTGTTTCCCTAAATGATAAAAGTCCTCCAAGGGAAACGTTTTGCCAGTGTGGAAGAGGTGAAACAAAAAATGGCAGAAGCACTAAGAGACATCAAAATTGACAAGTTCAAAAACTGTTTTGAGCGGTGGGGAAAACATATTGATAGGGATAGTGCATCAAATAGAGAGTGCTGTGAAGGTGACAAGTTTAAACATGTCATCAGAGTAGGTACACAGTTTTTTATAAATAAATTCTATTTTACGGGTTCCCCCTCATATAAACCATTTGTCCATAGATGGGTGTTTGGGTTGTCTCCAACTTTTGGCTACTGTGACTCATGCCGCTATGAACATGTACGTGTGAACATGAAAGTGGAATTTAAGACTGGGAAGGGATATTGGAGATGCCTGATTCAGGTGTGAACAATGTTGCACATAACTGGAAGAATTGTACTCCTGTTCCCATGACAGACATCAATAGCCAATCACTGCATTTCTTCCCAAGACAGACATTACCAGTCAATCATAGAAATCTTTCCAACCTTCCAGCTTCTGTTTTGGACCAAGCTTTCAAAATTTCCTCAACACAAAGTATCATAGCACTACTACTACGGTAGAGCTGATATATACACACACACATATATAATATATAATATATTATATATATGATCTCTCTCTCTGATATAGAAAGAGCCTCCCAAAATGTATACACATTTTAAGAAAGGAAAAAAAAACTATTAAATTGTAGATGAAAACAAGTCACATTTGACTTCTGCAATTACAAGAGGTGCTCAAAGTGGTTACCATCAGCTCCAGACATTTCTGATTACTATAAACTAAAAGTAATACATAGATAACATCTCTTAAAATTTGAGTACATTTTTTGGCACCCCTGGTGTACATATATTTATTTAAGCACCAGTTTTCAATTCTTTGGGGTATATACCTTGGAGTAGAATTGTTGCTAGGTGATATGGTAGTTTTATGATGAACTTATTGAGGAACAACAAAGCCTTTTTTCTTCTCCCAATCTGCCTTTATAGAGAAAAAATCTAGAGGCACTAAGAGGTTCCTCAGCTCATGGGGTGGCCAAGATGAGAACTCTTGACTTCTCATCTTCTATTCTTCCTGCCAGCAAGCCTATCTGTTGACAACATTAACACGATGTTCCGTGCTGAAGTCCATGCTGCTAGGTGAGGCTCCTGCGTGTTCTCCAAATCATGCTCGTCTGCACAGAGCTGTTACCTGAGAAGACAGAAGATTCCATGAAGTCCCACTGACTTTGGCGGTGGGTGGGAGGTTACTTCTGATGTCCAAATCCCACATGTCTGCATATTTTACAACTTGTGTCTCTCCTGAAAGAGGAAGGCTGAGGAAAACATTTATAGTTGAAAGTCTTGGCACATTCTGCATTCAGCTGCTGAAGACACAAAGATGAGTCTTGGCTACACACTTTTTCTAGAGGGAGACCCAGACATTCTCCAACATTCAACAGATAGTTATGGAGTACACATTAGTTCATTCAGGCCTCACAAAAGCCCCAGGAGATAAGCAGTAGTGGCGAGAGAGTAGAAGGGTAGATGAGAAAAAGCTTCAGGAAAGTCCCAAGCTCATGGGTGCCCATAACACCTGGTACACAGCCACACATGCAAGCAAGTGACCGAGCCGTAGGAACCGCCACGCCTACCTTTTAGACTCTCATCAGACACACCTGCAGCACTGCAGTCTGTCTACCCAGGCAGAAACCAGCTTAGAGACCCCCAGGACATGCACATCAGTAGCCAGGGGTGATCTGAGATAACCGTGAACTTTCACTGTGATACTATTAACACAAAATCACCCTGGGAAACTTCTCACTCACCCGACGCCACGACAGTCCTGGTGTGATCCTGTGAGGTCTGAAACTCCCTGCCCAACATGAGGGAGGAGTGACAGCGACCCAGCCCCAAAACCCTCCTCAGCACCCCTAAGACTGAAAGTCAGGGTGCAACAATAGTTGGGGACAGTAGCGACAGGCTCCCTGAGCCATTTCTGCCTGGTACCCTCCCTTGGGCATATCTCTTCTTTGCTTAATAAAGCTACTTGCTGATCTGGCTTCTCTGTGCGTCTGTTCATTAATCCATTTCAAACAGGAACACAAGAACCTGTTGCCAACCTTCTCACACTGGGAGGAGCATCTCTTCGCCTGGTAACAGTATTGTTCCCATTTGATAGATGAGGATACAGGCACATGTATCATCAGTCCGGGATCACATGGCTAGCAAGTGGAGATGCAGGGGTTGGAGCCTGGGCAGGCTCGTGGTCCCTCACATACACGGAACATCTTCTTGTGACAGGTGAGCGACTCCCCGGCTTCCAGGGTGGCACTTGGAGGGGAGGGGAGCCACGAGTCTCAGGGTTGCAAGGAGTCTTTGAGAATATCTAGACCAATTTCCCACCAGCACTTGAAGTCCCCATTTCGGATGTCTTTATGAGTCAGGAATTCCTGTCTTCTATTGAATGAAAAGCAACTCCCTATGTGAGGGACACACATAGGCCCACAAACTTAGGCAGAGTGTGATAGCTCCCTAACGGCCCAAGGCCACCCTCCCAGGGGAAGTTCCTCGTTTGCTGACCCTTTCTATAGCACTTGCTGCAAGGCAGGTGCCCCTGAGAAGGGCCCACATGTCTGGGATGGGGGAATCTAACCCAACATACTGAAAGGATCTGTGACCACCGCAACCCACACGCTCCCTGTTCCTAACCGTCTGCCTCCTCAATGGGGTCACATGCAGGCGGACCATGACTGTGTTACCTGCAAGGACTGGCTTGGAGTGGGTCAGGACTCTCTGAGGCCCTTCCTTCCTCTCCACAGTGGTCTGTCGGGCGGAGGCATCGAGTCCCTGCCTCCCTGTCCTCTTTTTTCGGGTGACCCCATAGCCACCACCAGGCTGAGCCTTCTTAACAATCCCACACAATCTTTTGGTGAAATCTAGCTCTAGTCTCCCAACCCCAGCACCCCCAAGACTGGGAGTTTCTCAGGACCAAGGACCACATCCCTGTTACCTCTGTATTTCCTAGAGCAAATATGTATTGAACCAAATTAAATATCTGATCATCTTTAGGAAGTGAGGCATTTAGAAAGGGGGAAGATAACATGGAAAAGCAAGAGGAATGCAGAAGCATCAGAAAGAATTTAAGGCCAGGCTTGGTGGCTTACTCCTGTAATCCCAGCACTTTAGAAGGCTAAGGCAGGACTCAAGTCCAAGAGTTCAAGACCAGCCTGGGCAACACAGTGAAACCTCATCTCTACAAAAAAACTTTTTAAAAAATTAGGCTGGAGTGGTGGTGCATACCTGTAGTCCAAGCTACTTGGGGGGTTGAGGTGGGAGGGTGGCCTGAACTCAGGAGGTCGAGTTTGCTGTGAGCTGGAATCGTTGTAATCATGTCACTGTATTCCAGCCTGGGTGACAGAGTGAGACACCGACGAAAGAAAGAAAGATGGGGTGGGGAGGGTTTCAGAAAGAGAAGAGAAGAGGAAGAGGAAGAGGAAGAGGAAGAGAAGAAAAAAAGTGGAATTTAAGACTGGGAAGGGACTTTGGAGATGCCTGGTCCAGGCGCAGCAACAATGTTGCACATACTCCTGGTCCCATGACAGACATTAGTAGTCAATCGCTGCATTTCTTCCCATGGCAGACATTGCCAGTCAATTACTGAAGTCTTTCCAACCTTCCAGCTTCCATTTTGGCTTAAACTTTCAAATTTTTCTCAACACAAAGTGTCGCAACACTACCACCATGGCAGAGTTGATGTTTGAGTGGAAACCAATGCCATTTCTATTTTCTTATACCAGAGATGAAGAAACCAGGATCAAGAGACTCGCTTCAGATGGTGAAGTACAGGCTGGTCCTAGTGCTTGGCCCTCTGATGATGGAGACTGAACTCTCCACCGTGGCTTCCAGATCACCAGAGGGCCATGGGGAGCAGGAAAGAAGATGGGAGAGAGGAACAACAGCAGGTGCTGAGCCGGTGCAGGTGCCGACAGAAGGTCAGGGTGGATTGTGTTTGCTTAGAAAACAAATCACACTGATAGTTTGGATGTATAGATTTTCAAAAGTAATGGATGGTCACTGAAGAACACTTGAAACGTTGGAAAAGAAAGGAAGACAATGAAAACTTCTTGTAATCCCACTCCCAAAGATAGCCAATGCTAATACTTTGGTTTATAATTTGTATATCTTTTGGGGGTGCAGCTGTGTATGAGAGTGTGTACAAAAACATGCCTATTTTAACAAAATAAAGATTATTTATGTGTGTGTATATGTATATGAAAGGAGGACCCCCAAAACTGAAATTCATTTATTAAAAATTTTATTCATTCATTCATTCTTTCTTTCTTTAATGCTTAAACTTCAGTCATCTTCAAAGTACTCTCCGTCGAATGCAATACACTTATTGAGGTGTCTTTTCCACTGTTCAAAACCGTTTTTGAACTTGTCAATTTTGATGCTTTTCAGTGCTTCTACCATTTTTTTGTTTGACCTCTTCCACATTGGCAAAACATTTCCCTTTGAAGTCTTTTTTCATCCAAGGAAACAAACAAAAAAGTCACCCAGGTCGAGATCAGGTAAATGGGGGTCATGCCATTTTGGTTTAAAACTGCTGAACACTCAGTGTGGTGTGGGCAGGTGAGTTCATAAATCACCTATCGGGAAATGGGCAAACGCATTGAAAGAATCTCCAAAAAAAAATTTCACTGAAGCACAACGCAGCCTCTCACAACATCAGCTGATCCACTGATGCTGATGGGTTCCTAGAACACTCACATTGCAGGGGAAACCTCTTCTACAGGGGGCCCACCTTTCAGAAGATAATTCCAGGTTTTGGGGGGGTCCTCCTCATGTATCTTGTTATCTATCCTTTATTTGCTGCAGCTCAGACAGTGATACAATGAGATGTAGCAGTGGGCGACAGGGTATGAGACACGCAACACTGCCTTGTGTTCTGAGAGTGTTGCACTTCCCTTTCTAAAGCTGTTGAGTCAAAATCAGATCTTAGCATATTCATGTTTTAGCCCATCAGCCAAAGACACTTTAAATATTAGCAAAATGGTGGTATATGTGTAAGGGAAACCACTTGGCTTGAAGAAGTGCCCATCAGTATAACTTTTATAGAGGGATATTTGTTAATATGTATCAAAAACTTTGGAAGTAGACACTGTTTCAGCATTTCTGCCTAAGGAAATTATATTAAGAAAAGAAGGAATATATAACAAAAAAATGTACATGGATGTCTTCATTATAATAGCAAAGAATTAGAAATAATTGAAGTATCCAACAAAAGGATGAAACAAAATGCAGCCATTTAAAAGATGTGAAATGAGAATATCTAAAGATACATGGCCGGGCTCTGTGGCTCAGCCTGTAATCCCACGCTTTGGGAGGCTGAGGTGAGGGGATTGCCTGAGCCTACGGTTTTGAGACCCGCCTGGGCAACTTGGCGAGACCTCTTCTCTACAATAAATCAAAAATTAGCCGGGTAGCACGCGCCTGTAGTTCCAGCGACTTGGAAGGCTGAGGCGGAAGAATCACCGGAGCCCAGCAGGTCGAGGCTGCGGTGGCCAGGAACGGCCACTGCACTCCAGTCTGGGTGACAGAGTGAGACTGCAACTCAAAATAATAGTAATAATAAAGATACATGTTTGTAACGTATTGCTAAGTAACAATATGCCAATTACAGAATTGTGTGCCTAGTACAATTCTAGTATTGTATATACAGGTCCGACAATTTGGTTCACAAACCATCCTAGAAAAAGAACTACATACCTCATTGATGAATATCACTACAGTCACCTTCAAAGTATTCACCTTGGGAAGCTGTGCACCAACACCAGCGACTAGTTCACTTGTCAAAGCAATTCTGGAACTCTTTTTCTGAAATGGTTATCAAAGCTGTCATCGTTATTTGCTGAGGTCTGACAATTAAGTTTGTGAACTTGCCACCATACACTTACATTGGCAGCACTGTACAAATAACCAATATTTCCTTTATCTTCACGTAGATGAAACAGTCATTGGGGGCCAGATCAGACCTCCTCACCTGAACTGGCCCCCAATGACTGTTTCATCTACCCGAAGGCAAAGGAAATATTGAAAGGAAGACATTCAATGACATTCAGGACATCAAAGGTAATACGATGGTTCTGATGGTCATTCCGGAAAAAGAGTTCCAGAATTGCTCTGACATGTGGATTAGGCGCTGGCACGGTGCAAAACTTCCCAAGGGGAGGACTTTGAAGGTGACCATAGTGATATTTGGCAAGGAGGTATGTAGCACTTTTTCTAGGATGAGTTCACAAATTTAATTGTGAATGTGGCTAGGTACATACAATTATACGTCTATACATCTATGTGTGTATATGTGTACGAGTGTGTTTGTGTGTCATAGGCTAGAGGTACATCTCTCGAATGGGCAGCCTTGTGGTGAACAGCAGGGTGAGATTACACATGAGTGTTTTTCTTTGTGCTCTTCTGTATTTATCATATTTTCATCTGTGAATATAAGATCAGTTTGAAAGTTGAGTAGGCATGGAGCACATGTGAATATGTATTACTTTGGTAATTTGAAATTTGAAAAAGTGTTTTCAAAAGCACCACTGCATTTGCCACCTGACAGATGGGAAACTGCTCCGGCACAGAGAAAAACAATTGCTTTAAAGTTTTAAAATTAAAGGTAATATTTTTTTAAAAATCAGATTTGAGTTCAAAAAGTGAACTACAGACAAGCTAATCAAGGTGCCCCTGGGGTTTCAAACTCTAGTGTAGTTTTTTTTAAAAATCACTCCTTTCAGTGCACTATTTGCTAAAATTGTATTTTTTTTTTCAAGTCTCCAGATTCCAAATCACATCGTTTTAAATGAGCACCTTGGCTTTTCAACCCCAGTGCTTCAATCGGGCTCTTCTCTGTGATGATGGCCCCATCTGGCATTTTACATCAGGCCAGTTTATGAACAGTTCATCTCTAAAACACATAAAATACGTAATAATGTGTGATCAACTGAAAACCTCAATTAAACAGACTTTTTTTTGTGTGTGTGAAAGATCCAGGAAAGAAAAAATGAAATATTAGGGTCTTAGAAACAACAAAAAGCATGAGACTTTGTGTGCTCCATGCCTACTCAACTTTCAAACTGATCTTAAAACCCAAGGAAAAAGAAGTTCCAGACCAGGCACAGTGGCTCACGACTGTCATCCCAGTCCTTTGGGAGGTAGAGGCAGCAGGATTGCTTGAGGCCAGGAGTTTGAGACCAGCCTGGGCAACATAGTGAGACCTTTTCTCTCTCTCTCTCTCTCTCTCTCTCTATATATATATATATATATATATATATATGAAGGGTATCTCTTGGCAGAGGTGTACATCTGCCTGCATTCCGGCAATCATTGTGCATTCTCTGTGATGAACTTAAAAACAAGAACAAAACTTAACAAAGGTGGTCTGCTTTTCATTAGTACCATGTGTCAGCAATATTAAACATTGTCAATGATAGATATTCCTCAAAAACATATTTATTTTGGTCTCAGTTCTAAACAATTGCTGTTTTCATTATTGACTTTTAATAAGATAGCTGTAACCTTAAAATAAGAATATTTTGATCAGGTATGGTGGTTCACACCTGTCATCCAACACCTGTCTTGGGAGGCCAAGGTGGGAGGATGGCTTAAGCCCAGGAATTCAATACCAGCCTGATCAACATAGTGAGACCTCATTTTTTATTTAAAAAAAAAAAAAAACTAGGTGTGGTGGTGTGTGCTAATACTCCCAGCTACTCAGGAGGCTGCGACTGAAGAATTGCTTGAGCCCAAGAGTTGAAGGCTGTGTGAGTCACGATCATGCCACTGGACTCCAGCCTGGGTGACCAGAGTGAGACCCTGACTCAAAAAAAAAAAAAAAAAAAAAGGGAAAAAAGAAAAAAAAAAGAAAAGAAAAAAACCAGTGTATTTTTATGAGCTATCCTTTGATATAAATTGCAGTCTGCAAGGGATTTAATTCGAAAACTCCTGGTCATGTGGGTGCCCCCAGAGTGGGGCAAAGGTGGAGTAGCTACTCAGACTCTTTTCAAGATTAAGTTCACAGGCCAGGTGCGGTGGCTCATGCCTATAATCCTAGCATTTTGGAAGAAGGAGGCGAGAGGATTACCTGAGCCTGGGGGTTTTAGACCAGCTTTGGCAATTTGGTAAGACCTGGTCTTTATAAAAAAATAAAATAAAATAATTATTCAGGCATGGTGGTGCATGCCTGTAGTCCCAGCTACTAGGGAGACTGAGGCAGGAGGATCACCTGAGCCCTGCAGGTCAAAGCAGTGTTAACCGTGATCAAGCCACAGCACTCCAGCCTGGGTGACCAAAAGTGGTATGCCCGTGCCCCATCTTCCCTATTCACCTAACCTCACCCTGAGCAACTATCTGTTGTTTTCTCAGATGAAAAAATTCTTAAAGGGAAATGTTTCACCGATGTGGAAGAGGTGAAGCGAAAAACAGCAGAAGCACTAAAAAGGCATAAAAATGAACAAATTCAAAGTCTGTTCTGAGCAGTGGGAAAAGCATCTCCATTGGTGTCTTGCATCCAACAGAAGGTACTTTGAAGATGACTGAAGTTTAAACATGAACGAATAAATACACAACTTTATATAAATAAATTTCAGGTTTTTGGGGGATCCCCCTCGTATATCAGCGCTATGGTCTGGATGTTTGTGTTTCTCTAAAATTCACATGCTGGAATTCTGTCTCCTGAGGTGATGGCATCAGAAGGCAGGGCCTTTGGGAGGTGATCGGATTATGGGGGAGCCACCCTCCTTGAATGGGTTTGGCGTCCTTATGAAAGATGCCCAGCGAGCTGCCTTGCCCCTTCCACATGAAGACACAGCAAGAAGGTGCCATCCATGAACCAGAACGAGGGCCCCCACCATATACTACATCTGCCAGTGCCTTGATCTGGCCTTCTCAGTCTCCAGAACATGAAAAATAACTTTGTTGTGGGTTCGGTGGTCCAGCCTTTGGTATTTCATTACAGCAGCTTGACCTGATTAAGACAACCAGTCTGTAAACAAAGGACAGAGTTTACAGGATCGCTGGGCTCAGGCAATCTTCCTGCCTCAGCCTTCCACGTAGCTAGGACTTCAGGCATGCACCACCATGCCTGGATAATTATTTTATGTTATTTTTTTTGTAGATACCAGATCTCACTGAATTGCCCAGGCTGGTCTTGAACCTCCAGGCCAAGGTGGGAGGATCACTTGACCCCAAGGATTCAAGACTAGCCTGGGCAACTTAGTGAGACTTCATCTCTACAATAAATAAATAAAATTAGCTGGATATGGTGGCTCATGTCTGTGCTTCCAGGTACTGAGGAAGCTGAGGCAGAAGAATCACCTAAGTCCAGTGGGCTGAGGATGCAGTGGCCATAAGTGTGCCACAGCACTCCAGCCTGGGTGACACAGTGAGACTTTGACTAAAAAAAAAAAAACACAAACTTTTTTTGACTTATGCATACAAAATGTGGGAAAAGAACATTTCCCATGTCTGCATTTCTCTTCTGGAGACTATTTGTCTTGTTTTATGAAGAAGGAGATGCTTCCATCATATAGAGAGGAGGAGCAGGGAGTTGGTGAATGGACTGCCATGGGCAGGGCTGGCTGGGTACTTTCAAGGGCCGGGTGCTGGATTCCTTGCTCAAAAATGCAGGATTTCAACATGGTGACAGTAAGGTATCAGGTCAATGGGACTCTTCTGAGCATGGTTCCCTCCGCAACTCAGCAGGTCATACGCCATGCAACTGGGCCTGACTTTGAGTGTCCACTATTCGGGGAACGTCATTGTCCCCTGGCTGGTCCCCTTCCTTGACCCCAGGTGAGGTTGTCTTGGCAGCAGCTCCTCCCTAACTGTCAGCAAAGGGTTCCTGCTCGGCCCAATGCCCCAAAGTCCCTTAGACACCCCTCATCCCCCCCTACAGATAAACTCAGATTTAAACACAGATAAATCAAGCCACACCAAAGCACCAAGACAACCACGAGCCTCAGTTCACCAGGAAAGTTGATTACCCAGAACTGCTTTATCCTAGATCTTCTGAAAAATCATTATTGACCAGGCGCGCGTGTTCAGGCTTGTCATCCCAGCACTTTGGGACGCTAAGGCAGGAGGATTGTTTGAGCCCAGGAGTTTGAGACCAGCTTGGACAATACAGTGAGGCCTTGTCTTTACAAAAGAAAAAAAAAATTAGTTGGGTGCAGAGGCATGTGCCTATAGTCTCAGCGCCTTGGGAGACTGAGACAGGAGGATCACCTGAGCCCAGGAGGTCGAGGCTGCAGTGAGCTGTGATTGCGCCACTGCCCTCCAGCCTGGGCAGCAGAGTGAGACTCTGACTTAAAAAATAAATCATTATTTTACCAAATGACTATTTCCCATGCTATTCTCTGGAAAAACGGACTATTGGATGGTAAGTTTTCTTTTCTGGGGTCTCTTTGGGGCTGAGTTTTATGCCAAATGTGTATGGATGCAGAGAAGTTGAGTTTGGCCTACTTGGTGTCACTCCTTGGATAACACAGCAGGAAGATCCCCGAGGTGGGTTGGAAGCCACAAATCTGCAGCTATTATCTTTATTTGAGTGCATATTGGGGTCCATGTTCCTGACAAGGGAGGGGAGTAAGGACCAAGAAGCACTGTCCTGCAGGGCTGAGAAGGCTCCTTGCACGAGTGGAGGGTATACTCAGCTCTGAAGCTGGCCCGGTTCCCCAGGAAAGTCACTGAGCGAGTGGCCATCCCTGGACACAGCCACCTGCAAAGTGAGCATCTGTGAAATGCTCCAGGCTTGGTGGTCACTAGTGAGAAATAACTAATAAAAACCCACTTGAGATGTTCAAAGTGCATTTGTCTCAAACCCAAACCGTACATGGAATGTGCTTCCAGTGCGTTCTTGTGAAAGGCTGAGAATAAATGAGCCCCGGTCTTTGCAAGGAGGCTGCCAGAATATTTCTGAGACAAGAGCCTTATTTTTATTCACCGACAGAAAGGGGCTGACTCCTTGAAGCCCAGGATCCCTGATGGGCTGGACCAGTGGCTGCAAACGTGCCTGTCTGGAGCTGGTAAGAAGTTAAAAAGGGACTTCAAAGATTTGTCATTGTAATTTAAGAGAAGCCTGTGATGCAAATGAAGCTGACATTGAACTCCAAGTGCCTGCCTGGGAACTGTGGTCTCCGGGTCCACCAGTGCACCCCACCCTGCACAACACAGCAATGGTGGAGCCTCTCCCGGGATCGGGTCCAGTCCAGTCCTGTCCTGGCTCCTGGGTGGTAGATACCTGCCACTCAGATATGGGTCTGACCCCAAGCCCAGGGGTCCTCTGGCATCTGGATAAATTGGTCTCTGCAGCATGGATTGGAGTGCTGATTTCTGGAATGTCTGTTCCAGTCAAGAAATAGCCTTCTGGCCAGGCTCAGGGACTCATACCTGTAATCCCAGCACTTTGGGAGGCCGAGGCGGGAGGATCGAGTGAGCCCAGGAGTTTGAGACCAGCCTGGGCAACATAGTGAGATCTCATCTCTAAAAATTAAAAATAAAAATGTACCTGGGCATGGTGGCATGTGCCTGTAGTCCCAGCTACTCAGGAGGCTGAGGCAGAAGGATCACCTGAGCCCAGGCAGTTGAGACTGCAGTGAGTTGTGATTGTGTCACTGCACTCCAGCCTGAGTAACAGAATGAAAACCCACCTCAAAAAAAAGGATACAAATAAAGAGCCAGATGAAGACATATGAGGGGGGACCCCAAAAACCTGGAATTTATTTATTTAAAAACTGTGTATTTATTCACATATATTTAAACTTCAGTCACCTTCAAAGTACTCTCTGATGCAATACACCTATCAAGATGACCAAAACAGTTTTTGAACTTGTCAATTTTTATGCCTTTTTGTGCTTCTGCTGTTTTTTGTTTCACTTTTTCCACATCAGTAAAATGTTTCTCTTTGAGGACTTTTTCATCTAGGGAAACAAGAAAAGTCACTTGGAGAGATTAGGTAAATTGGAAGGGTAGGGCACGAGAGTCATGCTGGTTTTGGTCAAAAACTGCTGAACACTCAGTGCAGCGTGGGCAGGAGCACTTGTAAATCATAAATCAACCATCAGAAAATGGGTAAATGTGTTAAAAGAATCTTCAAAAAAAAATTACTGAAGCCAAATGCAGTTGCTGACTATGAGGCTGGCTGGTACACTGATGGTGATGGGTTCCTAGAACACTGTCCTAGTGGGGGAAGCCTATACCATAAGGGGCTTGCCCTCCAAAACCCCATAATGCTGGGTCTTTTGGCTTCCCCCATACAAGGGGCAAGACCTGGAAGGGTCCCAATCACAGTAGCTTCTGTCCCTGTGGAACTGGGGTGTGTCACCCTCCTGGCATACTCTCCTCAAATTCCCTTCAGCTTTCATGTGTTTGGCTTTCCAGAACCTCCCCAAATCCAGTCCTCTTTGAGTTTTTATAGAAGCTTCATGATGTCAGTATTCCTTCCCCCAGAGAACTGGCAGGACCCTCTCTGGGGAGGGTCTTAAGACCCACAATCAGAAACATGATGGAAGACCAGAGTCTTGCCTTAGGGGAGGTAGAAGGAGGACTGGAGAAGGAGATTCTGTTTCCCAGGCCAGCCCCTGAGGCCAACACACTCATCATAACAGAAGACTATAGCCAAGGCCATGGGAGTTCTGGACCAGGAACCCTGGATGAAATCCAATATGTATATCATGATACCACAGTACATATGGGTGGAAAAAGAACCAACAAAAAAGGAACTGGTTGAACAACCTCTGGGGGGTTCACTTGGGGCTAGTAAGAGTTCATGTTCCTACCACCCAGAACAGAAAAATGCCATAATACATAGAGCATAGTTGGAGTCCTCAGGAGGGTATTGTTTCTGTAGCAGGCAAAAAAATTAGCCCTGAGCTAAAGTCTATTGTGATTCCACCTAACAAAGGTTACAAGCACGCCTCAAAGTAGTAAAGTAACTTAACTGCCTCCCAGAACAAAGATCAAGAATATTAGAGAAACAAAAATATCTAGCACCCAGCAATGCAGCATCTAGCATTCAATAAAAAAAATTACCAGGTGAACAAAGAAGCAGAAAAATATAGCCTAAATAAAGAGAAAAAGCAGTCAATAGAAACAGACCTAGGCATGAGACAGATGATATAATTAGTGGATAAAGACATTAAACCAGTGATTATAATTATTTTTTCAAATGCTTAAGAAGGTGGAGGAAAGCTTGAGTATGCTAAGGACAGACACAGAAGATATTTTAAAAGACCCAAATAAAGCTACTAGAGATTAAAAAATACAACATCTGCAGCAAGAGATATACTGGATGAGATTAACGCAGATTGCCGGGCTCGGTGGCTCAGCATATAATCCCGCACATTTGGGAGGCTGAGGTGAGTGGATTACCTGAGCCCGCGGGTTTGAGACCTGCCTGGGCAGCGAGACCTCATCTCTACAATAAATCAAAAAATCAGCTGGGCGTGGTAGCACATGCCTGTAATTCTGGCTACTCGGAAGGCTGAGGCGGAAGGATCGCAGGAACCCAGCAGGTCGAGGCTGTGGTGGCCAGGAGCGGCCACTGCACTCCAGTCTGGGCGACTGAGTGAGACTCCAACTCAAAAAAAAAAAAAAAAAAAGAAAGAGATTAACGCAGATTAAATGCTGCATGAAAAAACCAGCAAACTTAAAGACTCAGTAGTGGAAACTATCCAAAATGAAACAGAAAAATGATCAAAAAAAAGCAAGGCATCATTGAGTTGTGGGAATAACTTCAAGCAGCTTGATATACGTAATTGGAGTCCCTGAAAAAGAGTCAGGGAAAACAGAAAAAAATATTTGCAGAAGTAATGGTCAATAGTTTTTCAAATTTGAAGAAACCTATAAACTCACAGATTCAAGCAGCTTAGGGAATCCCAGGCACCTGAAGAAAATGACACAGAGGCATGTGAAAAATGAATTGCTTAAAATCAGTAAAAAAAAGAAGAACCTTAAAAAGCAGCCAGGGTTGAGGAGAGGATGAACAAAGAAATGGGTGACATCAGATTTCTCACAAGAAATACTGTAAGTCAAAAGACAGGAAAGATGTGTCTAAAACACTGAAAGAAAAAAGCTGTCAACTTATAATTCTATACCCAGCAGAAATATCTTTCAAAAAAATAAAATCTGACAAACTAAAAGTCAAACAAATTCATTGTCAGCAAACCTGCTCTACCAGAAATGTTTAAGGAAGTCCTTTGTACAGAAGAAAACTGATATTAGACAAAAATACGATTGATTCTAGATGGAGACACAGAGGAACAAAGAGCATTAGAAATGGTATCTATGTGAACAAATAGAAAAGATGGTTTCCATTACTATTATTATTATTATCATCATCATCATTAGAGTCAGAGTCTTACTCTGTCACCTAGGCTGGAGTTTAGTGGCATAATCACAGCTTACCACAGCCTCGACTTCCTGGGTTTAAGCAATCCTTCTGCCTCAGCCCCTGGAGTAGTTGGGACTACAAGCATTTAAAAATTTTTTTTAGAGATAGGGTCTCATTATGTTGCCCAGGCTAGTCCCAAACTCCTGGCCTCAAGTGATCCTCCCACCTCAGCATGAGCCACCACATCTAGCCTCCCTTATTTTTAAAATATCTTTAGACCCTAAAGCAGAGAGTCTCCTGCCCGCCCCCCATCCTGACATTTAACTCGTCTATTTCCTGGAGTGGAGAATTCACACAACTGAAACCCATGATGTTAGGCTCCTCCTGCTCTGGAACTCAGTTTTCCTCACCTATCAAACAGGGGTGAATATAATCAAATAAGCTAATAAACAACAAAACCCTCTGTAAACCTAAAAGTAGTCTGTAAATGTCATTGGTGTTGTTTCCATTTTGCAGCCCCTTCTAAGAAGGCAGCTTCTCGTGGTGACTTTGAGGCCCACCCAGCTGGTGCAGATGCAGACGTCTGCTTCCAAGGCAGCTGGTCGGTGTCTCCCCTCCCCTCAGGGGAGATCCTCCCTCCATCCTTCAGGGGTGGAGGAGATCACCTGAAAATACACCTTCCCTTTCAACATAATCCCTTATCCTGGCAAAGCTTGCCTAATGTTCAATCTTCTTACAAAAAATGACAGGGCCGCAGGGCTTCTTGCTGGTCTTTCTCCAGAAGAGATTTGGGCTTGTGGAAGGATACTTGATCCTGGCAGGGTACAAAACAAAGAGTGGAGTCTCGCTGAGAAGGGCAGAGGCCAGGCTTTCTTGCCCATGGTATCTTCCTGACTGCTCAGGCCAGGGCAGCACGGGGGTGACTCACACAGGGGGTCCGGGCCTGAAGGCAGAGAGCCAGGCCCAAGTTTGAGGTGTAGGGGGGCGTGAGTCACACAGGGGTCATGCCTTGGGCTGGGGAGGCGCCGGCATCCTCGCAGACCCTCCAGGACACTGTCCTTCCAGCAAACAAGCGTTTGTTGAGCACCTGTGTGTACCTGACTTGTTGCCAGGTGCTCCTCTGCATGTTGTCTAATTTCCTCTTCACAACAGCCTGTGAGGGTAGGTATTTGTGTTCCCATTTTACAGACGGGAAAACCAAGGCCCAGAGAGGTGAGATTGCAGGTCACATGCATATCGCAATTGATGGCATACGCTGTCTTCTGCCACCTCAAGTCCAAATCCCTTTTCTCTCTCTCCCTCTCTTTTTTTTTTTCTTTTTTTGAGTCAGGGTCTCACTCTGTCACCCAGGCTGAAGAGCGGTGGCATGATTTTGGTTTGCTGCAGTCTCCAACTCCTGGGCTCAAGTAATCCTCCTGCATCAGCCTCCCAAGTAGCTGGGACCACAGGTGCATACCACTAAACCTGGCTGATTCTTTGGATTTTTGTAGAGATGGGATCTCACTATGTTGCTCAGGCTGATCTCTAACTCCTGGGCTCAAGCCATCCTCCCACCTCGCCCTCACAAAGTGGTGGGATTATAGGCGTGAGCTATCACACCTGCCCAAGACTACGTTTCTAACAAGCTCCCTGTGACATCAGTGCTGCTGGTCCTTGGACCATGTGAGCAGCAGGGGTGTAGCACACACTGAGTGCCCTGCTGGGGTGGGGGAAGAATGGGGGCTGTTGAGTCTCCAGTGTTGACCTGTTCTTGGCTGCAGGCTGCGGGCTGGGGCATTGGCTCCTCTGCTCCCTGGCCTGGCCTGATCTGCCAGAGCGCATGCAGGAGGGAGAAGGAGCTCTCTATACCTCTTAGTGTCTCCCACAGTTTGCTTCAAGTACTCGGCCAATGCGGGTTCATGGATAGCCTTGGGATGGGAGGAGTTTTCCCATTTTACAGACGGCGAAGTCGAGACTTAAAGGTTAAGTAGGTGGCCCAAAGTCACCTACTAGAAGGGGTGTTCTAGGGGGATCTCTCTCACTCCCAAGGGAAGGAGGGAGGTTCTCCCTCGATGGAGAATGGAGACAAGGCCATGATGTAGCTGGCCATCCTTTGGCAGGTTCTGGGTAGTGAGTGCCAGGGGCGTAGGCAGCCTTGGCCCCCCACAGGGCTTGGCCTGGTCCACGGTCCGGCCCAGGTGTGCTTCTGTGGGAGGGAAGCCTAGGTGCACCCACAGCATGTGCTGGGGGCCTTGGAGGCTTTCCCAAAATCCCACACCCTGCCCTGGCTTTATCTCTCCAACAGGGTCCTGGGACAGTGTCCCGAGAAGGCCTCTGGGTCCCTCCCAAGTTCAGACCCTTGGATCCCAGAGGGGATTTCCTTCCACTCTCTCAATCACGCTTGAACACAGAAACTGGGGGCAGCTTTTAAACTCCACCCTCATTCTAGTGATCATGGGTGCCTTGGGGGGAATCCCACCAGAGTCTCCAGAGAGCCCTGCAGGGTTTTGTGTCTGTCTTTGGCTCGACTGGGGCGACCCTGGCACAGGGCATGGTGGCCCTTCCCCATAGCATGGGGCTCTTGAGTGGGGCGGTGAAGTGCCTTCCTGGCGTACGGCCTGCCAGTCATTCAGGGCATAGTCTTGGTCCCTCGGTAGACACCAAGCAGTGCCCAGGCCAGAGGTGACAGCATGACATCCCCCAGGTGAGGAGGACCAGGTTGCAGAACAGTGGCGCCTCATTCGGCCCCCGGCCAGTGGATGGGGTGGGGCTGGGCTGCCAGGAGAGAGAGAGGCTGGGACCTGTGTGGACAGCTACTCCAGCAAGGGCCACAAGGCAGAAGTGACTGCTGGGGTGACGCCCTCTCACTACCTCCTTTCCTTTAAAAAAAAATGAATCAGGCGCAATGTCTCATGCCAGAGTCCAGGAGGTTGAGGCTGCAGTAGGCTGAGATAGTGCCACTGCATTCCAGCCTGGGCAACAGAGTGAGACCCAACTCCAAATAATAATAATAATAATAATATTTAATATTATATATTAAATATATATAATATTATATATATATTATATATATATTATTATTATTATTATTAAAAAGTGCCTCAACTGCTTTTCTTTGGATGGGTCCCAAAGACCTGGGTTCAAGTCTTAGCTCGGCCACTTAAGAGCTGGGAAGCCTTGGGCCAGTTACTTAACCTTTAAGTCTTGACTTCATCATCTGTAAAATGGGAATAAAACTCCTCTCATCCCAAGGTTGTCCATGTGTCTGCACTGGTCAAGCACTTAGCGTGGGGTGTGCTTTGTGGGAGATTCTCAGGAAGTACAGTTGTTATTATCACAGGAGAGTAGGATGGGTATTCCTCCTCCTTCCCACTCTCTTGAGGGGATGGGCTGTTTTTTTCTTTTAAATAGAGATGGGGTCTTGCTATGTTGCCCCAGCTGGTCTTGAGCTCCTAGCCTCAAGCGATCCTCCTGCCTTGGCCTCTCCAAGCACTGGGGTGCCAGGAGTGAGCCACTGCACCCAGCCAGGTTCTTCAGCACCTGGGTTAAGTGCTGGGCGCTGGGCATCCTGCTGCAGTCAGGAGCTTGTGAACAAAAGAACCGTGTGTCTGTCATGTGGAAGCTCTGCCAGGAGAAGCCAGGACGCTTCATGGAGACAGGGAAGGAGGTAGAATTCTGGGGTGGAGGCTGCACCCTGAAGGGTCGGCTTCAAGGCAGGGAAAGAGCAGGGGACTCCAGGATGCCCATCAGAGAGGGCTCGGTAGGACTTGCAAAGAAAGTTGGCAGCAAAAACAAAGAAGCGCTTAGCGCTCTCTCTGGGCTTTGCATGCACAGGCACCTGGGGTCAGAAGTCATGTCACATGGGTTTGAATCCCAGCTCCTCCCCTCACACCTGGGTCTTTCTGGGCAAATTACTTGGACTCTCTGTGTCTCAGTCTCCCCATCTGTAAATGGGAGCGACACCATTTGCTGCCTCACACGTTTGAATAGAGACTAGGCAGGTCTGTATACGTAAAGTGCTTGCCACTAACAGTCAATACTAATCATACAAAGGGACTTCAGAAAATTCGTGGAAAAAATAGAACTAAAAAAAAAAGAAGGCTGGTGCAGTGGCTCCCTCTGTCATATCAGCACTTTGGGAGTCTGAAGCAGGAGAATTGCTTGAGTCCAGGAGTTCGAGACCAGCCTGGGCAACATAGACTTTTTTTCTCTACCAAAAATTCAAAAATTAGCTAGGTGTGGTGGTGCCTGCCTGTAGTTCCACTACTTGGGAGGCTGAGATGAGAAGATCGCCTGAGCCCAGGAGACCAAGGCTGTGGTGAGCTAGGATCATGCCACTGCACTCCAGCCTGAGTGACAGATTGAGCTTCTGTCAAAAAACAAAAAGTTATTTTCACTGTAGCTCTATGGAGAATGCATAGGACACACCAAAAAAATGGACAACAGACGAGACAGAAACATATCTGTCATTAAGTCAACTCTGCTGTGTTATCCTGGGTAAACCCTTAACTCTCCCGTGCCTCAGCTACCTCAACCACAGTGGGGAGCTTGGTTTGACGGTCTCTAACGTGCCTTCCAGTTTTATGAAGTGAACAGGATGCGCCCACTGAAGAGGCTGTCAGAGGGCTGTTAGCAACCAGCCACTATCTTGTTCTCACATCCCTCCCACCATGCTGCAATTCCTCCATAGTTTACATTTTACTTATTTGAGTTCAGGGTCTCACTCTGTTGCCCAGGCTGGAGTACAGTGGCACAATCACTGCAGCCTCTACCTCCTGGGCTCAGGGGATTGTTCAGCCTCAGCCTTCCAAGTAGCTGGGACTCCTGGCTACATTTTTGCATTTTTGTAGAGACAAGGTCTCTCTATGTTGCCCAGGTTGGTCTTGAACTCCTGAACTCAAGCGATCCTCCTGCTTTGGCCTCTCAAAGTGTTGGGATTACAGTGTGAGCTACCACGCCTGGCCCACAGTATATATTTTTATAAGTCAGTTTGAGATGTGTAGCAGATGAGAAACTATAGAATTCTCAATGGCTCTCAAATAAATGGCTGTATTTGATGGAGCTTTAGGCCATATAGACTCCAGAAGTATTTTATTATGGAGTAACGTGAAACAGTTCTCAAGTTACTAAGTCCCAAAATGCCAAGGAATGATTTCAGATTAAGGTACCTCTGCTATGAGCATTATTTAAACACACTGTTCTGGAAAGGCTTACTCACACAAAGGGGCAAACATTTCACAAATGGATTTATTCACTTGTACATGAGTCTTTTACAAAGTTGTTCTTATCCAGATCACAAAGCCCCTTCATCTCTATCAATGAAAATAAAATGGTCAAAACACACTTACATTGTGCACATATAGCCCATTAACTCCTAGGGGATCTGGAAACGGGGACAGAACATGAGCTTTCAGCTCACAACTAAAGCCTCCTAGTCATACCAGACTCCTGAAGACCCCTCAACTGTTCAGAACTTTCTAAAAGACTTCTTCGTTCAGACTTTCCAGGCAGAGCGGTCAAGAAGGAAGGAGACCTTGCTTAGGGGCAGCAGCACCCCTGGCTTGCACCCCTCATGGTCCCTGGGACACTGATTCATGGGATTTTGAAGACAGTGCTGCCTGATATGGAGGTGTCACCATGGCAACAGGACTCCCACCCGGTGAAAATGGCTACGTGTGTGTTTTATGGAGCCCACACTTGGTAGTCATTGGTTTGGCTGATTACTTGATTCATCAGATTTGGCTCCAAGTGACTCTGGCTGTTCCTCCCAATCAAGTCTCAGATATCGACTTGTCCCCCAGGAGGAAACATCACAGCTTTAATGATGATTTCAACAGTGGGATTGGAGAACGCGGCCACCAGAGCCAAACACACAGGACCCCGAGGTAACTACTTTGAGTGCCTTCTTGGGAGGAATGCATCCCCGTGTGCTCACTGGAACAGATGGGCCCAGGCCCTTACAGTAATGCCATGACCCCAAGAGCATGGAAGACAGCCCAAGCATCCCAGAGGACAAGGACACCAGTGAACGTGAGGATCCAGCAGAGGCTACCTCTACACTAAGATCACTGCTGCTGGTGACACCTGTAGACAGGGCACACTAGCACAAAACTATCACAAAAGGAGGCTGAGCAACTCTTGAGAACATGGTCTCTCCACTCCTTTTCATGGTGACCGGTCTGTCTGTCCTGATCTGTCCCTTGTCCCCACTCCCCTCTCTCCTATCAGCTCCTGTTGGGTCTTGTGGCTTGTGTGTGTGCAGTGGATTAGGGTGGACATGTGAGTGGTGTTGGAATAAACCCCGAGATGAAGGTCTTGGGGTGAAGAAAGTCATTGCAAGAAACCCTCAGGACCCAGGACAGGCTGACAGGCTCCAACCTTTTCCAGGATAAACAAGTCTAATTTATCAGGACAGGTGGCTGAGGCAGTTTCTCCAAACAGGTGACTAGCCTGGTTTTCTGAGACTACCATAGACTCTCAGAAAACAGGATGCGGGTGAGAACTGGTGAGAAGCAACTAAAACCAAGATGGCAGTGAAGGTGCCTACTACTTGACCTTGCTCCTCATTATAATACATTAACATGCTAGATGACACACACTCCAGCGACATGACAGTTCCAATCCTTTTCCAAGAAGCACACAGATATTCCACCCGCTGCCTAACATGTAATCATGAAATAAGTACAAAAGTAAAGCACCAGCAATGCCTGGCTGCTGTTCTTCCTGTGAACCAGCCTAGGCTGCTCTGCCATGGAGTAGCCCGCTTTCTGTCATTCCAATAAATTTAATTTCATTTTCCAACTGAGTGGAGTCTCAGTGATGCACGTGGGCTGCCCTGTCTATGGAGTGGCCTTCTTTTTGCTCATCCGTACTTGTAATAAACTTACTTTCATTTACCATGCTGACTTGCTCTTGAATTCTTTCCTGTGTGAAGTCAAGAACCCATTTGGCCTCTTGAGCTAGACCCTAACGTTGGGGTCCCCTGTCCTGTACCACTAAGGCCCATGGTGGGAGGCTGGTCAGCCACCAGTTCTCCACACCAGAGTTGGAACTCCCTTGAGATCCTGGGTGAACCCAGCCTCCCACCATGAATGCGCATTTGTATATTTCCAGGAGAGGTGTTTTGTTGTCACCAAAACGAAAGCATGCCCGAGGATGGCCATGACAGGTGCAATGGAAACCCCAAATCCAGATGCAAAGAACTGCCCACACACCCCCTGTCTGTGGGCGAGAACAGCAATGACGCCGTGGCTCAGCAACTGCATATGGAGACTGGTGCACACAATACCATGAGGTGTCTCTCTTCAATTGATGCAACTCAGTAATTTTTATTGCAACTGGAAGACAGTACATCACAGAAACTTCATGGTAGGTCTGGGGAAAGTGTTATTTACAATAAATGATGAAATAGTTTGTCTTTGGCAATATGATTACATACGAAGAATGCGGAACGCAAGGATGGGTGGCTCCAAGCAGCGTCGTCAAGTCCCTGCAGCTTGGCTGACCGCGCCTGCCTTCACGCCACGTGAACACAAACGTGACTGAATACCGCTGGCTTCCTCCTCTACGGTTCTCCCTTTCTACTCATGATATTGGCAGTTTCAGACAGAAAATACAGAACAAAACAATTGGCTTTTGAAAAATTATTACTCTTGTAAATTAATTTGGCCATGTAGTCTATTGGCCAGCAAAGGTCAGACGACCATAGGCATCGATAGTAAACCTCTCTGATTGCTTTTATCACTGTTTTTTTTCTGTAAAACAAAAACAAAACTCAGAAAATGTTACATAATCAGAGTATTAAAAAAATGTACAAGGGTAGGGGGTTCCCAGACACACACAGATACAAATTTCCTCATGTGATTACATGGCAGTATAAGTAGTGAGTGTGAATGGGACATGAAACTGGCTACTGAATCAGCTGTGAGTTCTGATGGCCTCAACACACACACAGAAATGTTGTGTGTGTAAATAACTGAAACTGTGCTAAGTTTCATCTAAAAAGTGGGGAAGGGGAACTCAGGCCACAGTCATGGAAGGATGAAATACAATTTCTAGGTTGGATAGGTTCACCATATCGAAGTCTTTTGAGAATCCAATATGGAACATCAATTATTTGCAAACAGCAGAGAAAGCGGCTCTCCACTTTTGCAAATGAAATACAGTGGAAAAAAACACTGTCGTGTATCTTCCAAATAAATAGTCTTGATTTCAACGCTAACAGAACAGGAAGGGTACCTGTGAGCATCTCATGGGAAGTCAGAAATCATTCACACAGGTCTGATTTCAGCAAGACACAGCACCATAGACACACCGGTTTCGGCTGTTCAAAGATAGATCGCTTAAAAAACTGTGTTCCTTCCTCAATTTTTGGTCAGTGAAGCTAGCACTTGTTTGCTGAACTGTGGAAGAACTGCAAGGTCACACACATTATTCGCGATAAAGCAACGGGGCTGACGAGTCTGTGCTTCATTCAAGAATAATCGGCAGGGGAGAGAGGAGACCCAAGGGGCTCGCCACCATGACGGGCGCTCTCTCCAGGGAAGGGGGTCAATGGGGGGAATTCACAGAGGTGGGCAGGTCTGTACAGAACACTGAATGCTGTGTGTAAATCCTCATGAAACTCCAGCGACAGGAACACCACACAATGTTTATACTTTGATGCACACATCCCGTTACAAAGGAAGAGAGAGAGAGAGAGAGAGAGAGAGAGAGAGAGAGAGAGAGACACCATTACAACTTTGTAACTGTGTTATCCGCAATAAAAACCAAAGTCCAGAGTTTGGCAGGTAACTGAAAGAGGGTTATCACTTAGGTTATATAGCAAAAGTGTTGATGTCTATTATATATAGTAGTATAAATAATAAAAAAGTATTATTTAAATTAGATCACAGTGCTGCATTATGTGCATAACAGTGTTTGATATAGTATTGGTGGGCCGGGACCTATAACACTAAGGACTGAACTGTCAACACTGGTGAGTCACAATTGGGGGACACAGAGTTCTGATGTTTTCTTTTGGTGGCAAAAATCCTGAAGGTGAAAAAAAATATATTTCTCGACAGAAACATGAAAATAAATAGCAACATCCAGGCAGCTGTGATCCACCAGAGAGAAACCCGACCCGACCTGAATAGGGTTTCAAGGGAAAGAGAAGTCACACTGAATTCAATCTAACCCTCCCACTAAGGTCACTCGCCCATAACGCTGATTCCTTCTCGAGGAGCACTCCCCGGAGAGGCCAGAGGCCTCCACGCTCGGAGTGGCACCATGGGAACTTGAGTTGGTGGCCCCAGGTGCTGAGCGGCCCTGGAGTGCTGCGGGACTCTGGGCTTTCCCTCTGCAGTGCCCTCTGCCCAAGAATGTCCCTCAGCCATAGTCCCCTTGAGCACAGCGGCAGCTTCCAGAATGCCCAGGGTGGTCACTGCCGTGGCTAGCTAGCAAGCATTAGACACATTGAATGCCTCTGCAAGAAAAAAAGAAAAGAAAAGAAAAAAGAAAAGAAAAAAAGGAATCCTGTTCTTGGGAAAGGCCTCTAGCACATTCCTTCTGAAAAACTCAGCCCCAAGATCGAAACCTGCCACAGCTGTCTTGGGTATGATGTTCTCGACCGACATCTAAACCTGGGTTTGGTTCATTTTGGTTTCAGACAGACGGCTTTACCAAAGAACTCTTGAAAGTACAGCGGTTGCGGGGGAAGGGAAGTGGGAGCTTACGGTATATTATAAGGCTGGGAAAAATCTATGATGCAAACCCTTTCCACAGAGTACTAGAGAAAGACAAAAGACAAGTATAGTAGGGCACACGTAACTGTCTATGTGTATATCATTTAAGAAAAAAAGAGGGACAGTCTCTTTCTCTTAAATGTGTCCGAGGGCCGGTAGCAAGTCACCGCAGACGTCATGGTGGTGATGTGTTCACGGTTGGTTTCCAAAGCATCTTTAAATATTGCTATAGTTCCCTGCTTCCCCTCCCCCCGCCCCGCGTGAGTATGTGACATACTGGAATGACACGTGAGCCGCCACTTCTCCCGTGGAGAAGCGCCGGCAGCAAGGCCGCACCTCTTGACGGTGCTCAGGCGACCTGTCAGACTAATGGGCACGGACGCTACGCTGGAAGCTACACGAACACCTGGCGTTTGGGAAGGAATTCCAAGACTAAAGTGAATGACACTGAAGCAAAAGATTCTTTCACAAATAGGCTTGTGCTTAAATTTTCTACTGCTCTTGGAGGAGGGGTAGGAGAGGGCGCCCTGCCCCTTGGTCGAAGGGCGCAGACCGACCACCGCATTCCGAAATGAGTTCACTAAGGACAGTCACATACGCACTGATGCTTTTTGTTTTTTCTTTTTTCTCAACAATGAAAATACAAAGTTAAACACAATTGAGCCATTGTTTTGGTTATGCATAATGTGTATGCCTCCAAAAACAGAAGAAAAATAGAAAGAAGTACCCTCACTAAAGATTCCCCCAAGAGTCTTCCAGCAGCTTCCACAAAGGGGCCCAGGGAGACTCCGGAAATAACACTTAGAAAGCTGCCTGATGAGGTATTTATGCAAAAAACAGTGGTTCTGGAGTTAAGAACGCACTTGTATATTTCTCTATTTCTCCAAGAGATCAGAAAAGTAAATCACACACATTGCATCTGATTCTTTTCTAAGAGGGGCCCTTGCCCCTTTAGAAAAACGAAATGAGGAGAGACAGCCCACTGTGGGGTTTTACTTGGAAGAAGTCCTCCGCCAGAAACAGCCCTGAATGTTTGCCTCTGCCTTTCAGGAGAGAAGTCTGAATTCTACCATTGGAGGGTGCTGAAAGTGGGGGTCTTCTGGGCTGGGTCAGGTGACAACACAAACCACGGTGTTGCTCAGGTACCTGAGGATGGCTTTCAGGGCATCAAATGCTTGGGGGGTGGGGTAGAGGGAACAGAGCATTGCCAAAATACATCTTCATTCCCATCTACACCCTGAGAGAACATGCTAGAAGTATTCAGGTTTGGGTCATGCGTTTGCCCTGTTGTATGGGTGTAGACGATTTCCAGGCTCTCTCACTAGTCACGCACAGGGAGTGGAGCCTACAGCATGCACCTGTTCATTCCCATGTTGCAGCTGATGGAGCCTCTCATGGTGCCTGGTCCTGGCACACGGGCTGGGCACTGGGCCACAAGCGCCCCTTTGTAAAAATTCAAGGTCACCTGAGTTCCCTACCTCTCCCCGCCATCAGATCCTGAGCTACGGGAATGGGAGTTTTTGTTTGTGTTTTAAGGTTTCCCTCCATCTGGATGGAAGATCATATTCTTTTAGAGATTTATCTTTGGATCTCCAAAAAAAGTCTTTGTTTAGGCAAAGGTAACAGGAGTTTCTGGCCTGTGTGACGTTGTCCGGTGGTCTAAACTCAGCTCTCACAATCCAGGTGGTCTTAGTTCCATGCTGGCTAGTGTGCCGAGGTGGTGGTGAGGGCCGGCTTCCCTTCCTGCTGTGAAATGGCGTTGTTGCTGCAGCCGGACATCCGGGGCTGGCCCCTCCATCCTCGGGGTCACTTCCTCCTCACCTGTGACCCTATCTCGTACCCTCACCCAGTAAGGCCCATGAGCAAGGCTCCCCTTCTTCTGGCTAATTTGCATAATTATCCACTGCCTTTTTCCTAGAACCCAGGCATGACAATGATTTCCTCAAGTAAGCATCCCACACTGCTTCTGATTCCATCATACACACTCACTACCAAGTTTGCCCTCAAATTATTGCGTCGTGTTAAACACGTACAGACAGAGAGAAAGGACACACTTTTCAACAGAGAGTCGGGGTCAGGGCTGAAGTGCACACAGGCAGTAGGGTTCAACCATCCAAGCCCTAACAGAGCACGAAGATATTTTTATATTGCAGAGTAAAGTTCCCCAACAGTCAGAATTTGTCCCTGAAGAAGGTTAAACCTTAAACACCTGCTTCAAAAAACCAGAACAAAATAACCCAAAAACAAAAAAAACCAAAAACAAAAACAACAACAAAAAAAAAACCACAAAAAAAAAAAAGAAAAGAAAAAGAAGAAAACCAAAGAACCTCTCTAAGCCTAAAGGCTTAAAACCAGAGGCAAAGCCTTGTCTAATCTCTATGTTTATATGAAAATAATTCATGCTTCATGCTAAATACATTATTTACCTTACAAGAACTTTGTTATTTTTGAATAAAAAAAGTTTGTTTTTGTGATTTTTTTTCTTTTTCCTTTTTTTTTTCTTCAAAGGAATCCATGCATTGTGGATCGGAAATTTCTGCTGGCTACGCTGTCTGAGTGTGGGTATCACGGACTTTTGAAGGTGAATCTGACTAGCGTTAATTGCAAACTCCATTTGGAGGGCAGTACAGGAGTCGTCATTTTACTTTTTTGCTGTGTTTTACTTTTTTTCTTTTGTCCATCAATATGCCTTGAATCTTTCAAAAATACACCACAGTACTAATGGCAGGTTCTGTAGCTTTCTGTTTGTTTTTTCACTTGGGTCAAATCGTTTTGATAGACAGAAAAAAGATCTATACATTGTTCTTTCCTTCCTGAACAGCTACTGTAGCTTCCTGGACTTGCTTGCTTTTCATTGGGCAGGTAAGAAGACACAGCTTGCTTTCTGCATTGGTTTTCTCTTACTCTCCTTCGTGTGCATGTGTGGTGTGGTGTGGTGTGTGGTGTGTGGGTGTGTGTGTGTGTGTGTGTGTGTGTGTGTGTGTGTATGTGTGGTGTGTGCACAGGGCCAACCTTCAGGCTTATGGCTTTTGGAACACTTTGCTAATTTAATGTAGAACAGAATTCAATGACTCTCAATATCACTAAGAATCTATCCATTTTTTTTCTCAGCAGTCACTGACACCTGACGGCCATGAACGGGTCCAGTGAATGTCCATTTTGTAAGATGTCCCCAGGTGTCAGGGTTAAGAAACAAGAGGACTGGTAGTCGATCCCCTGTGTGGCCACATGACAACGTCAAGGCTGCCACAAGCTTGGGTCTGCTCCCAGGGGGACGAGGGCTCTTTCCTCCACCCCCCCTTCACTTTAGGTGTCTGCATTCACTGTGACCCCAACAGGATGGACACCCCGTCTCCTTAAGCCTAAGGGTGGGCCCACATGATGGTCACTCTGCACTTGTGCCTCCTGGGTGCCGAGTGTGTGTTCCTGTGGCTTTGACGTTGACATCCCTGTGGATTCAGCCACATGTTTCTGACAAGCGGCAGGAAGCAATGATAATTTTGGCTTTTCTTGGTTTCGTCTTCAGATAATGAAAAGCTTTTGTAAAACAGCTGAGTGTCAATATGAGTTTTATGGCTTCAATCTCCTTTAAAAATAAAATTCTTAAGGGTTCAAAACAAAGGAGAGGGGACAAATAAAAAATAAAAATAAAAAATAAAAGGAAAAGAAAGAAAACCAAACCAAAAAAAAAGAAAAAAAAAAAATTGCTGATATTGCCACAAATCATTAGAAATCTCCTGACATGCTGAAACCAGATGGCCGCAAGTTCAAAACCAATCGGTGACGTGTTTTCAGTTTTTTGCGGTCTCCTTCTGCTCCTTCTGCCCCTTTGCCGTCCGATTGGTGATATTGTTCAAGCAGGACCGGATCCCGGCCAAGTGCAGGAGCGACCCGGCTGCCTCTTTCATCTCCTCGTCGTCACTCTCAGGGGGCTTCTCGGTGCGCCTCTTTTTGAGGGGCAGAGAGTCGCTGGGGACCTTCCGAGCCTTGGCGACGTGCTGGCGCTTCTTGTGCTGGGACGCGTAGCCGCTGTCCCCCAGGGTGTCCCTAGGCTCCTTCTGGCCGCGCCGCCGGTCCTCCTCCTCTGCGTCACTGTGGCTCTGGCTCTGGGGGCCCCCCTCGCTGCTCTCCTGGCTGCCCTTCGTGGCAAACTCATAGTGGTCGTCGGCGGAGGAGGAGGAGGAGGAGGAGGAGACGGAGTCGCCGGCGGGCGAGCTGCTCCGGGCGTGGGAGGACTTGGCACTGCTGTAGTTGTGGTCCTCCTTGGGGTCCCCACTGACCACCGGGGAGCCACGTGGCGGCTCACTCTCAGTCCGCATCCGGCAGCTGGTGAGGCCATTCCTGCAGGGTGAGGGCAGCAGAGAGGGGACATGGTTAGACCTCCTGAGATGGGACCCCACAGCCCCCCACTGGCATACAGCAGTGCCCTGAAACTCACAGGTTGTGGGCTGCAGGTAAGTGTCACATCCTGGCCCCTCAGTCCTGCCTGCTCAGAATGTCGCTGGTGGTATCACCCAGTGCATGTGGCCGAGACACTGACACAGTGCTCTTCCGAGTGACAGTGGGACAGACTCAGTCTCCCCATGAAAACCTAAGGATCAGGTGTGCCCAGCCCATGTGGCAGCCAATGCCACAGTCAGACACTGCCAGATGATGCCAGTTGGGCGCTTGGGAGGGAAGGGCCACTCCCTGCTGAGGCTGTGATGCTAGGTGTCTTTTGTCAGAAGCCTCAATCCAGTGTTCAGCAAAAAGACACCTGCCACGTGTTGACAGCTGCTCACACACGCCCTCCCCATCCACACCACTGACACACATTCACCAAATGCCTCCTAGAAATGCTGGCCTCAGGGCGAGTCCTGGGGGAGGGACACGGGGTTGGAGCAACAGACATAGCCATGAAGACCTACAGGCTGACAAGGAAGCCAGTCACAGGATGAGAACAACCAGCTGCTGTCCCAAGCTCACCACCCGCCAGGAGTGCCGCTGAGTCTGCCCCAAGGATTGTGTTGAACTCCATAAAGCAGATTCTAGCCTCCTTCCTCCATAGTGAGGGCATAAGAAGCTCAGTGATTTGCTAAAAGTCACACAACTCATCAGCTGTGGAGCTGGAGTCCGAACCAAAGGCTGACTCTCACACCTGAGGTCTGGGAGGTATCATCAAACCCACCCTCCCACACCATCTTCCCATGACGTCCCCGCTGGCCCCACACGCCAATCAGCCTCTGTGGCACTTGACATGCCTTGTTTCCTTGACTTTACATCTGGGCCATGATCTACTAAGTGCTTCCTTCTCAGAAAAGCAGGAACAGTCATGATGGCCATTCCCTGTCATCAGGTTGAGGACAGGAGCCAGTGCCTGTGGGTGCTGGGCAGTGCCAACCCCAAAGCAACAGCCATAATGCTGACTCCTGTGTGGTCTACACAATCCTATGTCTGGGCAGCAGCTGTATACCTGACTGTCTCGGTATACAGCAGGCACCCAGAACAGGCACCTGCGCTCCAGAGGGACGAATCCTCACAGGAGAGAAGGGCACCTTACGGTTGGAGGGGACGGAGGGAGGGCGCCATGGAATGTTCCATGGAAGATGTAGCATTTGCCCTTGGGCAGGAGAGCTGAAGCTCTGGGTGGGCCAAGAGATGTCCCAGTGCACCACGCCAGCCCCATTTCCTGTAAGCTCATTCAGTTCATGATACATTTCTTTATTATTCTTTCTTTCTTTTTTTTTTTTTTTTTAGAAAGAGAAAGGATCTTGCTCTGTGGTCCAGGATGGAGTGCAGTGGCATGATCACAGCTCACCACAGCCTTGATCTCCTGGGTTCAAGGGATCCTCCTGCCTCAGCCTCCCAAGTAGGTGGGACTACAGGCATGCAACACCACGCCTGGATAATTTTTTGTAGAGATGAGATCTGGCTATGTTGTCTAGGCTGGTCTTGGATTCCTGGGCTCAAGTAATCTTTCCGCCTCAGTGCTGAGATGACAGGCGTGTGCCGCTGCACCCACCTTACTTAATGACATATTTCTAAGCAATCTGGGGACATTTTCCTGGCTTCTTTTACTTTATCTCCGTAGAAAGCACTTCCTGCCATCATCATGAATGGTGTCATGAACGGTACCATGACTTGCTCAATGTCTGTGCGTCCCAGTGGAGTGTTAGCTTCCCAAGCCAGGGCCTGGCCACTGCCACAGCCCCAGTGGCTATGACTGTGCCACTGTGGTGGACACTTAACAGATACAAGAGAAAGTGCAGCAGCAGACAGAGCTTGCTGTTAGACTCCTGGTGCTGTGCTGACCTAACTCTGAGCAGGTCCATCTGCCCCTCCTATTCTGGGTCAGGAGGCTTAGGAAGTCCTGCACAAAATCAGAGGAGAGAGATCTTTGGAGAAGTCCTCAGGGTTTTTCTGCGGACATGGCCCTTGAACTCTGGAGACTGGCCTTCACCAAATCTACTTTGTGCAGAACTCCTGCTTCCTGGCTGTGTCTTAGATGCATAAAAATGTCTGGGATAAGATTACCTTGAGGTGTTACCAAATATGAAACTCAGTAACTAAGTGTATTTAATCGTACAGCTGCTACAGCTATTCAAGCAAATGAAAATGAAAGTCTTGTACTACGGTTCTCTCAATCTTTGCTGTTTAAGAAAACTACTGTAACAAACAAAAATAATTAGTCTATAGCACGAGCATCAAACAGTTTCACAGTGACACTCACAAGCACACTTGGGTGGGGATGTCAGGCTATGTTTGGTTTTTTAAAAATCAATTCAGGCTGGGCTCGGTGGCTCAGCTTATAATCCCAGCACTTTGGGAGGCCGAGGTGAGTGGATTGTCTGCACCCACGGGTTTGAGACCGGCCTGGGTAACTTGGTGAGATTTCGTCTCTACAATAAATAAAAAATTAGCCAGGTATGGTAGCACGTGCCTGAAGTTCCAGCTGCTCAGAAGGCTGAGGTGGAAGGATCGCCTGAGCCCAGCAGGTCGACGCTGGGGTGGTCGTGAGTGTGCCACTGCACTCTAGCCTCGGCGTGAGTGAGATGCAGACTCAAAAAAAAAAAAAATCAATTCAGCTGGGCACGGTGGCTCATGCCTGGCATCCCAGCACTTTGGGAGGCTGAGGTGGGAGGACTGCTTGAGCCCAGGAGTTCAAGACCATCCTGGGCAACACAGCAAGACCCCCGTCTCTACCAAAAAAAAAAAAAAATTAGCCAGATGTATTGGTACTGCCTGTGGTGGTGTCAAACACCTCCCGTGGCAGGGGTTGTCATCACAGGACATCAAATGCTTAAGAGAGACCAGTTGCTAGGGCGGCTGAGGTGAGAGGATTGTCTGAACCCAGGTGGTCAAGGCTGTGGTGAGCCGTGCCATTATACTCCAACCCCAGTCTGGGCTACGGAGTAAGACTCCAACTTAAAATCAATCAACTAAGTTCCAATTATTCCTTTTGGAAATAACTTGGGGCTTATTATTCCCTTTGTTAGCACAATTAAGCATAACCCTCTCTGAACACACAGAGAGAGAAACTCGACAACGAACGATCAGAAAGGAGGCCAGCTTTTCCCAGTGTTCACTCCAGGAGAATCTCGGTGAAGGGCCTGGCTGAGCGTTGTGTTTCTTTTCTCTTCTCCCATAAGCTTGGCCTTTTTTTTACATAAAAAGTTTCAGGGAGGGGGCGAAATATACTAGAACCAAAGCATTGATATTAAATATCAATTTCATCCTGCCACAAGAAGCAGTATGATTGATTTTTAAGTTGGAGTTTCACTCTGTGGCCCAGACTGGCGCTGGAGTGCAGTGGCTTGGCTCACAGCTCACGGTAGCCTTGACTTCCTAGACTCAGGCCATCCTCCTGCCTTAGCCTGGGAATGTCCCTCCCTCTCTTTCTTAAACGGGGAGGTGAGCAGCATTACAGAGGTGCTAGGACAAACGGGAGCTTTCTTCCTAAAGACATTCCAGGAGTTACAAGGAGAAAGAAGAGGAGAATTAGTCCCCACTCCCTGATGTGATGCTCTAGAGGGCAGAGTCTCCACCACCTGGAATCACATGGCAAGTCAATGGGGAGTCTACCACCCAGCCCTTGGCACACTGGCCTGCCCTGACCATCTCACAGACAAGCAGAAATTCCGAGAGTCTCCAACTTGTCCAGGGTGGCCCCACCAGTTCTCAGCAAGCAGGAATTTAGAATATCTCTCTGCCACCCCCGAAGGGGAAAGTTTACTGTGATAAAGCCCGAAAATCAATATTGTTTTTGATCTTGATGCCCATTGACAGTACTTTTGGGTGAAAACCCATACACAGATGTAATTTCAGGGAGTGAGAATTAAAATATAAATGCATCTCTTTCTCATCTGATGAAATTAACTTTCCCTGAGATTTTAGCATGGGCTTTATAATCCATAAATTACATACAAAACTCAGCAGGAAGTGACAAGCGCCTTCAATTATTAATAACTTGGCATGATGCTATCAGCGCTGGTGCAAGCCAGCTGTACCAACTTGGTGTCAAACACTTCCCGCGGCAGGGGTTGTCATCACAGGACACCAAATGCTTAAGAGAAGTCAGCCATTCTGAACATGTTGGAAGGTGGATTCTAACCACCCCCTCAAACATCACTCATTAAGATGAACATGTGGCTCATTTGAAAGGCTTGCAATTTTTCAGTTTTAGCCGAATTTATGGGTAACGATACTCACAATTATCATAAATTAGCAAAATTAGGGCCACCTGATTTTTACTAGGCCTCTCAAAGTTTAAAGCACAGGGCTCAACAAAACCATGTGCTATTCATCACAAATAAAACCCGGTGTTCATTTTCTTGTCAAATACTTGGAAGATATGGAACATAAAAAGGGGGACAGCATAGTAGTTCAAGCTGAGAATGAACAATGCTTGCAACTAGCAAGTGAAGGAAAGTACAAGCTTACATCATGGCTGTTTTGCTGCTTCTTTCTGACAATTATCATTTGTTCCATTACAGCAGAATCACCCTAATGGGTGGTCTCCACTTCTTACCTGGTGCACTAGGGTTCCCTCTGGAACTGATGGCTTTAAACCTACGGGTTATCATTTAGGGCAGTCATCCTCCCAAGGGGTTTGCTTGAGGACTCGGGCTTTGGCCAAATGTGAAAAGAAGATGGAATTAAGGGAACTAGGGAAGTTCACAGCTTCTGTCCACAAAGGAGAAAGACATGGAAGAGAAGAGACAGCCAAAGACTTCCTAACCAAGTGGAAGAAGAGACATTTAGCAAGTCCTCTTCTGGTGGTCATGGAAAAGATCCTGAGCAGCATGTTTTAAAGGTAGTGCTGGGGTCATGGACGAATAAGGAGAATCTCAAAGACCCACATAGACACGCACACAAATGAAACATTATTAAGTAACCACAACTGTGAGCAGAAGGCAACCAAGAAAGTGAGGGTTCCTTTACAGCAAATGCCTATCCCAGCACTGACACAAGGCCCAAACTCACGCAGGCAGAGGGGAAGGCCGCAGCGAGAAGTTTGACTTTGGCAGCTCAACGGCTACCATGACCAGCAAAGGGTGTTACGATCCCCTTGGGGATGTGGCTTCCCCAGGCCCCCGTGGAAGTTTTAAAAAAGTAAGTCCTCTAAAAAGAGAATTAGTGAATTGGGACACGGATCTGAAGATATTATGTGAAATGTAGCAGAAAGAGATGAAGAGACAGAAAATATAAAGGTTGGATGAGATGGAACACAGTAAAAAGAACCCACATTAATCTAAGTGAAGTTCCAGTGAAAAGAAAAAAATGGGGAAGATTTGACACTTGGACAGAAAATGGCTGAAAACTTTTGAGTTTGATCAATGCACCCATCTTCAGGTTAAAAAAGCCAAACCCTGTGCAGAATAAATAAAATAAAACCCATACTAGACACATCATGGTCAAACTTTAGAGTGTTAAAAAAAAGGAAGATTTAAAAATAGAAGAAAACATATTCCCTAAGGAGGAATGCTAATTCAGATAAAACAAGTGAAGGTTATGAAAGCGGAACAATATTCTCAAAGTGAGAGAAGAAACAAGTCTACCTAGAATTTTATATCCAGTAACACTATCGTCTAAGAATGAGGGCAAAGTACACGTTTCAGACAAAAAGAACAACAACTCAAAAAAGGAAGGTCTGAGATGTAAGAAGGAATGATCAGCAAAGAAAATGTAAGCCAGTATTGACTGCACAACACAATAACAATAATGACCAAGTGGTTTTAAAACACACAAACATGTGTGCAAAATAGAACCAAAGTCCTGAGCAAATGCAGCATATCACTTGGGACGTGGAGAAAACTGAAGCGAAAGCATTCCAAGAGCCCTGCATTGATCAGGCAGTTAAAGATATCGATCAACTTTAAGTATTTTAAAATATTCATGCTAAAAGTTGGAAATCAACACTAAGAGAAACAGAATGCATAACTTTTAAACCATTAGAAGGGGGAAAAGCACAATAAGGAGTGGGAGAATCAATTTAAAATGATGCTAGAAGGAAAAAGAATCTAGAAAAAGTGGGATAAACAGAAATGTAAAATAAGATGATAAAAACAAACCCAAATATGTCAGTAAAAATGGGTTAAAAATCTCCAGTGAAAAGGTACATATTATCAGCCCAGATTTTTTTAAAAAGTCATATGTAGTTTACAAGAGACAAACCTAGACAAAAGGACAAAGGAAGGTTACAAGTAAAAGGATGGACAAGTTGTATTACGCTGGTGTAGCGATGTTAACATGAGGTAAGATAGATTTCAAAGCAAAAATCATTACTACAGATAAAGAGAGTTATTAAACATTCATAAAGGTTCAGCTCCCCAGGAAGATAAAACAATTTTAAAAGTGCACACTTATGATCAAAATAGCTTCAAAATATATACATCTAAAATTGAAAGAGCTACAATAAAATAAATTTACATTGCAATGAGAGATTTTAATATATCACTCTCACTGTTCAGTTGATTAAGCTCTCTCTCACACACAGATAACACAGAGATACACACACAGAAAGGTTAGTATGAAGATGAGATCTAATGGATATATATATATATCCATTATCTATACATATATATATATATATAGAGAGAGAGAGAGAGAGAGAGAGAGAGAGAGAAAGAGAATATGCTAATAATAGAAACGACATCTTCTTTTGAAGAACATGAAATAATCTTAAAAACTGATTTATACTAGACCATATAGCAAGTCTCAACAAATGTCAAAGAAGCAGTATTGTATGGATAAATTCTCTAACCACAATGTACTGAAATTAGTAGTCAAGGTTGAAGAGATAACTAAACATAAAAAAACCCCAAAAAACCAACCACCTCTTCTTCTGTTTGGAAATTTTAAAACATACCTAAAAAAAAAAAAAAAAAGAAAGAAAGAAAGAAACCCATATGTCAAATAAATAAAAATGCAAATCAGATAATACTAAGAACCTAACAATAATGAAATAAGAGATACCCAAACCTGTAGGAGATAACTAAGCAGTAGTTTGAAGGCAGCTAGAACCCTAAACTTTTACAGAAAAAGAAGAAAGGTTTAAAATAAAAGTATCCAATTTAGACAAAGAAAAAAAAGAATAAATCCAAAGAAAGCAGAAAATTACAAATAGCAGAAATCAATGGAATAGAGGACAAAAGCAAAGTAGATAAAATTTAAAATGTTTGCTCTTTGGAAAAAAACCTTATGGCAAGGTTAATTAAGAAAAAAGAGATGCTACAAATGAAATATGAAAAAAGAGATATCACTACAAAAGATATTTTAAAAGATGGCAAGATATATTATAAATAATAACTTTATGCCAATATCTTTGAAAACATAGGTAAAATGAACACATTCCTAGAGTTATCAAAATGACTTCAAAGGAAATTTAAAAACACGTCATTCTATAATTGTTATATAAATTAAGCCAATAGTTAAAAATTATACCACAAGGAAACACTAGTGCCAAAATAGAACCAAAGATTCTATCCCAGAGTGTTCTGCAAGCACGTTCCACTAAACACTAAGTAATAGATACTTCAAGTCTTACGAGTTTATCTGAAAGAGTGAACACCCTTCGACCCATTTTATAAGACTTACATAATCCTGACACCATACTAGATAAAGACAGAACTTGAGAAACACGGGACATGGACAAAAATGTACAATTCATACAAAAAATGTTACCTTGCCAACTTTAGTAATATGTAATAGACGCAATGTATCATAAGCAAGTATATTCAGAAATGGAAGTTTTGTTCAGAATGTAAAATTTATAATGTAATTCATTACAGCAAAAAAATGAAAGAAAAATGTTATATAGTTATTTAAATGATGCAGAAATTTTTTGATTCAATACCCAATCATGATAAAATATCAGAGCAGACTAGTAAAAGATGTTTTTGTTATGATAACGTATAATTCTTAAAAAACCTTTAACAAATATCCTATCAATTGTGAATCAAAAAATGGCTCCTTTTAAAATACGAGATACCACAAAGATGTCTATTACCACAACACTTATTCAGATGTCCTTATTCAGATGACTGTGTAATAGGACAGGAAAAGGAAATGATATAATAGTTAGAAAGAAAGAACCCACCACTCATGACAGAAGATATGACTTTGTACACAGGAAAATACATACACTGTTAGAATTACTAAGGTACTTTATTCAGCAAGGTAGCTCAGAAAAAGTAAATAATGAGAAATCAATTGCATTTCCATTCACCAGCAGCAAACAAAAATATATATCATTGCTAGAGTGGGCTGCAGGAGACATGATGACCACATGTGGTGTTCTGGGTGAGATCTGGAACATCAGACAAGGACATCAGGGAGAATCTACAGAAATCTGAATAAAATACAGACTTTGGTATTAACACACATGTAGGTGTAGGTTACAAATGGTAACAAATGTGCCACGCATGCGAATAAGATGCTCATAATGGGGGAAGCGGGGCACAAGGAACCCTCTGTACTGTCTTTGCAATTTTTTGTAACTAAGTCTAAAATGGTCCCAAACATTAAATCTTATAAAACAAATACAAAAAAATCATATTTATATGTATAATTTATAATAGCAGGAAAAAATAAATAATCTAGACTATGTAGAATAAATCTAATTGAAAATGCCCAAGAAATTTTAGGGAAAAAATAATAACACTATGAGAGACATTGAAGACTAGAACAGATGGAGAGCTAGACATGTTCATGGACTGAGAGATGCAATACAGGAGGGTTTTTTGGGGGGGAGGGATTGTTTTGTTGTAGAGACGGGGGTCTCCATATGTTGCCCAGGATGGCCATGGACTCCTGGGCTTAAGCAATCCTCCTGCCTCAGCTTCCTGAATAAGCTGGGAATACCAGTACGTACTACTGTGCTAGCTTTCAATATGGGAGTACTGATCCTCTCCAAACTCATCTGCAGATTCAAGATGATTCTAGTCAAAAGTTATATTGGAAGGATAGCAAAGACATTTGAGGCCCCCCCAATAAACACACAAATATAAAGAAGGAGCTGTTTAATAAATGATGCTAGGGTAATTGATTACCACTTGAAAAATATTTAGAAGTATCTCTACCTCACATTGTAACTCCAGATGGATCACAGACTTAAACCATAAATCTGCAATAATTACGAACTTAAGTGCAAACAAAAAACTTTAAACCTTTTAGAAAAAACTATAGGAGACTGTATGCCCACAGAATAGGAAGAGATATTTTTTATTACATCAGATTTCATAAAAATTGATTGGAGTGCAGTGGTATGCTCCCAGCCACCACAGCCTAACCCTGCTGGGCTCTGGCGATCCTTCCGCCTCAGCCTTCCAAGTAGCCGGAAAGACAGGCGTGCGCTACCATGCCCGGCTAAATTTTGATTTATTGTAGAGACGATGTCTCGCCAAGTTGCCTGGGCAGGTCTGGAACCTGCGGGTTCAGGCAATCCATTTGCCTCGGCCTCCCAAAGTGCTGGAATTACAGGCTGAGCCACCAAGCCTGGCCAAGAGATACTATTAAAGAGAGTGGAAAGACCACAAACTTAGAAAATTTGCAAGTCATATAGTCAACAAAACAGCAATATCCAGAATATGTCAATATCCCTTACACGAAGAAAAAAGAGAAACCGACAGAAAAGTGAGCGAAATGTGGAACAGGCAACCCGCAAAATAATACACTCCAACAGCCAAATGAAATGTATGAAAAACTGTACAACCTCTTTATTAATGAGAGAATTGCAAACTACAGCACAATGAGATACCACTATACACCCCCTGGAATGGCTGTGATCACACAGTATGACAATTCCATATGTGTGTGAGAATGGAGAGAAACACAGAACTCTTGCACTCTGCTGGTGGGAATGTACATGGACACGAGCACTTTATAAAACAATCTGGAACTACCTTACCAAGCTGAGCATGTACCCTTCCTAGAGATGAACAATTTTACTCTTGGGCATTCTAAAACAAACCTGGAGACATGTACAAGAATTTCCATAGTGGTATTTTTCGCAGTGGCAAATAACTATAAACGATCCAAATGTCTATTATAAAAAACGTGGTATAGTTGCATAATGGTATATTATACAGCAATGAAAATGACTCAATTACTGCTATATGCAGCAAAACAAATATACCTAATAAGAGTTGAAAAAAGCAGGTTAGAAAAGAAGACATCATATCATTCCAGCTATTAAAAAACTCAAAACCAAGAAAAACTAAACAATTATTGTTTACAAATACCAAAAATACTTTCAAAAGCATGGGAATAGTAAATATAAAATTTGAGATTGTGACTACCTTTCAGGGAAAGTAAAGGTATCAGTGGTTTTCCTTTTTAAGTTGGGTGGTGGATTCCTACGTGTCTTATAATTATATGCTTAGTAACACATATTCTTGCATATGAATCAAATATCCCATAAAAACAGGTTTCAAAGGGAGAGTAGCCCCCAAAAACTGAGAAGGTTAACACCACAAAGAATGATGGTGAACACTGAGGAGCACACAGAGAACCATTTAATAACCACATGCAAGATTACATCTTACCAGATGCCAAATTCTACCTAGGAGAGCCACTTAGGTGCTCTAAGTGAGAGACATCACTTAGGTCAATTTAATTTCTCAGTTTACAGTCCTTCCCTACATTAAAAAAAAATAAAATAAAATCCAGTCTAATTCTACCTGGTTCTCAGCTGTAAAATCAAGGTGAGGCTTAATATCCCTTCCGTCAGCCCCAGGACTCTGCAATACAGCGGGCGCACAGCTCAAGTGTGAAGGTGTCCAGGGGTCATTGGTCAGTCCTTGGAAGCATCTGGGTTCAACAACTCAGACTATGCTTCCTGGAATGGGGGCCCAGGAGGAACAGTGCATGCGCTGTCTGACTGGGATTCTGTTTTCCTTCTCCCTTAAACCAAGTGCTCGTGGATTTTTTCCTCTCCCCCTAATACAAAGCAAAATCTAATACTGAGTTTTGTAATCAAAGACCATGATTTCAGAAGACAAAGGCCAACAGATGCATGATCTTTCAGGAAAAAAACCAAAACAACAACAACAAAAACAGACCAGGAATGGTGGCTCACGTCTGTAATTATAGCACTTTGGGAGGCTGAAGTGAGAGGATTGCTTGAGTCTGGGAGCTTGAGACTGGCCTGGGCAACATAGTGAAATCGTGTCTCTACAAAATATAAAAAAATTAGCCAGGTGTGATGGCACACACCTATAGTCCCAGCTACTCGGGAGGATGAGGAGGGAGGATAGCCTGAGCCCAAGAGATCGAGGCTGCCATGAGCCATGATTGTCGTGACTGTGCCACTGCACTCCAGCCTGGGTGACAGAGTGAGACTCTGACTCAAGAGTAAATAAATGAAAACAAAATATAACACAAGAAAAGACCAGGGGCAAGTTTTCCCTGCAGTTCTATAACCAGATCACAACCCTACCTTGATACCGAAGATTGAGGGCTTCCTAAATTCTGTTATAAACAGCTTCTCAAGGAGGAAAGCAAACAAGACAGTGGACCAGGAACAGAATGCAGGCTGAGAGGTGAGTTTCCCTGATGATTCTATCTGAACATGACCTCAAGAATTAATGTTCTCTATTACAATAGGGTTGTTCATGCCCGACTTGCTTCACGTTCCATGGAAACTGCAGGAGCCTTAGATGGGGATTAAGTGGAATTGTTTTTTAGGTTTTTTTTTAATCAATAGTTTTTTAGTTTTGTAACATGTTGTGGTCTAGACTTAGAGTCCAGACTACGGTCACTGCTCCTCAAAGCCAATGGCTTCACCAGCAAACATCCATCCTGCTAAAGGGGGCATTCATTCCATCTCAGCCTTCTCCTGAGATTTGGGGCTTAGCTTCCGGTGATCAGAAAGGGCACATCCACAAGGCTCTCCGCATTTTCTTTTTCTGAGGCAGAGTCTCACTCTGTTGCCCAGGTTGGAAGTGCAGTGGCACAATCACAGCTCACCACAGCTTCGAACTCCTGGGCTCAGGTGATCCTTCTGTCTCAGCCTCCCCAGTAACTGAGACTACAGACACATTTTTTTGATGTATTGTAGAGACGAGGTCTTTGCCAAGATGGCCAGGCGGGACTTGAACCCCTGGGCTCAGGCAATCCTCTTGCCTTTGCCTCCCTAAAGGCTGAAATTACAGGCATGCACCACCACACCCGGCTTATTCTTTGATTTGTGTAGAGACAAGGTTTCGCTGTGTTGCCCAGGATGGTCTTGAACTCCTGGGCTCAAGTGATCCTCCTGCCTTGGCCTAATGTGCTGGGATTATAGGCGTGAGCCACCATGCCCGGCCTCTCCACATTATTCATTTATCAGTCCCCTGTATAATGCCAACTAAGGCCAGGCACACAGCTAATCACAACAATCCACGAGGCAGATCTGGACCTCCTCGTGAGAAGGCCATAGTCACTTGTCCAAGGTCACACAGCTATAGTATATGGACCTAGGAAACCTGGTCCTGAGTTCATGTGCACAATTGTGGTGCTCTGTTGCCATAGAAATGGCCTACCTCCCAACAGCTCCCTTCTTCCTCCACCAAGGTCTGGACATTTCATTCCTCTCTGCCACCCTCGGCATGGGAGGGCCAAGATGAGCCTTGAAGGTTAAAAGCAAGGTGGTCCAGATCCAGAGATTCACCATGGCCCAGAAGGCAGCCTACGATGCTATGAACATAGAAACCTGGAGTCCCATTTCCCAAGATGGCCAGCCACAGTGATTCTAGAACGAGAATCATTTGTTCCACTCAATGTAATCTCTGAGGGATTTCACTGCAACAGGGGCCCAAAACTTTAAGATGTGGGGCAGTTATTAGAAGATCATGTGTCTTGAGGACTTGACGCCTGGGCAAATTTTAAAATAGGCAGGTTTCCAGTGCCTAAGGACAGGCCAGTCTCTGAGGTTATTGAGTAAAAAGTCAACACCCTAAAGTCAATTACACTATTGACAGATACTCTTACAAGGAGATTTCACATCATAATTATATGCAAAGGAACCCAGCAAACAGAAGCTGTGTAATAATCAGCTAATAAAAGTAACACTTCATCTATGTCAATAGCAGTTTCAGAGTCAAGACAAACAAACATGGCCTTTGCCACTCAACGGAGGGGGAAAAAAACCCTGGAAGACAAATATTTTCATTTAAGGAGAAGTCGCTTAGAAAACCTATCACACAAAGGAGAATAGGGAATTGGTCCTTAGTGGGTGCTAATGACCCTCTCACCCGCCCCCCGGGACCCCTGGGCAGCAAGCCCTGGAATCATCAGTACACCCACAGGGACCCTGGGGCATGGCTATGTGGTCTGGGTGACAGCAGTCAGTGTTCTGCTCTCCCAGACAGCTTTCCTTCTAATCTTGGCTGAGCTTAGGGTCAACTGACATGAGGCCAAATTAAAAATGTTTCAGAGCCGGGCTCGGTGGCTCAGCCTTTAATCCTGTGCTTTGGGAGGCTGAGGTGAGTAGATTGCCTGAGCCCGGGGGTTCAAGACCCACCTGGCCAACTTGGTGAGACCTTATCTCTACAATAAATCAAAAAATTAGCCGGGTGTGGTAGCACGCGCCTGTAGTTCCGGCTACTCAGAAGGCTGAGGTGGAAGGATTGCTGGAGCCCAGCAGGTCGAGGCTGCAGTGGCCAGGAGCGGCCAGTGCACTCCAGTCTGGCCGACAGAGTGAGACTCCGACTCAAAAAAAAAAAAAATTTTTTTTTCAAATTACAATGAATGGGAAAGAGTAAAACACGATATCCCCCCCAAACACTTGGTAATGGGTCTCACACAGACACTGATCATACAAATGCCTGGGAAGCTGTACTTATATTCATTCTTCCTAGAAGCATCTTAGCACCCACTCCATGCTCTACAAACAGAAGTCTTCCACCCTTTCCCCCAATTGCACTTAAAACTGAGGGGGCTGAGGGTACATGGACAACTTACTGCTCATGGTGGTCTTAAGCAGTAAGTGATCTTCCCGATGGGCTGTCTCTATTTATGCAAACGGTAATTTTTCTAGTTGCTGCAAACCGTGATTGTGCCTTTCACTAAAACTAAATTTTTGCTCAAAATTCCTATGACACTCAGGAAAGTAACTCTTTTGTCTGTTTTTTTTGGGATTTGGGGGTCTCATTCTGTCATCCAAGGCTCACCACAGTCTCGAACTCCTGGGCTGGGTGCGATGGCTCATGCCTGTATTCACAGCACTTTGGGAGGCTGAGGCGGGAGGATCACTTGAGCCCAGGAGTTCGAGGCCAACGTGGGTAACAGCGAGATTCCATATCTACAAAAAACAAAAACAAAAACAAAACAGGCAGGCATGGTGGTGCATGCCTGTAGTCTCAGCTAATCAGGAGGCTGAGGCTGCTGTGAGCCATGATTGTCACGATCGTGCCACTGCACTTCAAGCTGCGTGACACGGTGAGATTCCGACTAAAAAAAAAAAAAATCTCTCTCTGTTCAAACACCTGGCATAGTTTATGTCTCCTTACTGGACTTGACTGATACACACGTCTAGCCCCAGGCCTTGTTTCGTGGTCTTACTTTGGAAGGAACCCAGTTGAGGCGCTCACTGGACTGGATGGATGGCAACTCTTTAAGCAGAAACAAGACTTCATCTAATCAGAAAAAAATCATCAATATTTAAAGTAGCGTCTCTAGAGGATAGTAATCAGTAACATCTGTGCCACATTATGACTAAGAGTGGTGATTTAAGTGAGGAGGCAGTGCTCGCTGAAGGCCAACCTGCTGTCACCTGGCTTTTCTGCGCCCTTCTACAAGGAATGGCTGGGCCCACGGGATGCTACCTGCAAAGGCTGTAGGTCAAGATCATGGACGGGCGTCTAAACTTAGACCTGCTCATGAAAGTACATCATCACTCTAAGCAGAAGCAGGCCACAGCCTCCAAGTCTTCTCAACTGAAAGGATGACCGTGAGGCAGGCCAGGAGGGCCGGAGAAGGGATGAAAAACTGAATCTCACCTCTTCACGATGAGGTGCAGGTGCTGGCCTTCTGACTTTATGGTAGAGGTTCGCTGCTTAGGAACGAGTGGAAACACTGATCTCAGGGAACCCAGGAAAGATACCAGCCTAGTATGAGAAAAAGCCCTTCCTTGGACATTTTTGGGTCATCAGGTCAGTAGAAATGATACTGGATTTTTTTTTTTTTTTCAGTCAGAGTCTCATTCTGTTACCCAGGCTGGAGTGCAGTGGCACAATCATAGCTACCACAGCCTCGGCCTCCTGGGCTCAGGCAATCCTTCCACCTTAGCCTTCCAGCAGCTGGAACTACATACAGGTGCCAGACACCATGTCTGAATCTTTTTTTTTTTTTTTTGTAGATATGTGCTCTGGCTATGTTGCCCAGGCTGGTCTTGAACTCCTGAGCTCAAGCGACCCTCAGCCTCCCAAAGTGCTGGGATTACAGGCATGTGCCACTCTGCCCAGCCTGATAGGTGGTTTTAAAACTACAGTTATTCTAGTTCCTGACAATGTCTCTCCCTGTTGGATCCTGCTCAGCAGAGTCTGCCCTGAAGATGAAGCAACTTCCATCCTGGAGAGAGCAGGCTGGTTTGCCGGAAGGGTTAAAATACATAAGCCCCTGAAGAAGTTCTACACACTGTTCCCAGGAGGAAGCTCAGCCTCGCATGTCCCTCAGGCTCAGCCAAACAGACTTGCTGGCATGGTTTCCTGCCTGACATGCAACGCTAGGAAAGCAAAATGGCCTTTTGGCACTGACGGGCTCTGTCAGTGCAGGAGGGAAGGAAGAGGCTCTCAGGATGCTGATTGGGGACACAGGCCTTTGCTAGTGAGCAGCCTTGGCCCACACCACCAGGCAACAGGGAGGAAACACTGCCGATGGAGTGACATGCAGTCCCAGCCTCTGAGAGCAAACCACAGAGGAGAGAGAGGGATACCCAGAGAGACTGCCCCAATCAAGTTGCTCCTTCAAAGAACTGTAACAGATGCCTGGAGCTGATGGGTTCGCAGCAAAGAGAAATTAGTCTGGCTGGGCACAGTGTCATCCCAGCACTTTGGGAGACCAAGGCAGGATGATCACTTGAGCCCACGAATTTGAGACCAGCTTGGGAGGCAGAGCCAGACTTTGTCTCTATAAAAAATAAATTAGTCAGGTGTGGTGGCATGTGCTTGTAGTCTCAACTACTCCGGAAACTGAGAGGGGAGGATCGCCTGAGCCCAGGAAGTTGAGGCTGTGGTGAGCTGTGATTGTGTCACCGCACTCCAGCCTGGGTGACAGAATGAGAACCTAACTCAAAACAATTTTTTTGTCTGATGCTGGCTCAGAAGCCAAGTTCAGAGAAGCATTGGGAAGGCACCACCTTTGTGATGGGTCTTGAAGGAGGCTGTCTAGCACACAGAGGCCGAGGGAGGTGTACACGGAGAAAATGGCAGACATCAGATGGGTAGGTAGTGGGTACATCTGGCGAACAGATGTGGCTCACATAGACAGGGCAGCCAGGGGACTGTCAGGTGGTGGGGTCATGATAGCCTCTCTGGAGGCATGCTTGGGGAAGTTGGTCTGGTGATGGTACATGGACGGGCAGGAGAGGCAGTTGGGTGGAGGCTCCTGCAAGGGTGCTCTCAAGGGCTCCTAGCTGGTGGGGGATCCTGGTTCTGGCTGGCCGTGCAGATGAAGGACATGGAGAAATGTCCCATGGAAAGTTCATGGGGTTTGGCCGCTGACCCGATCTGCCATTTTTAGGTCATCTATAGAGCATGCGTGATTTTGCACCTGGTTTCACTGCACCCCCTTATAGAAGGCAGGGGTCTCACAGATGAAGAAACTGAGGCCCGGAGAGGTCAGATGCTGGCCTACAGTCACAGGGCAGGGAGTGGCAAGGCTGGGTCCCGAGCAAGACCTGGTGGCCCAGAACTGACTCACATCCTGTCAGTGTGCCCTTATGCCTATCCCACCTGCTTTTTAAAACAAGAGGCTTAATGTGACCGGTTACCACCTCCTCACCTAGAGAGACCAGGAGTCTGGTGGCCAGAAGCAGGAGCTGGCCCTTGGGTGGGGGTGCCAAGGTCAGCCTCCCGATCTGAACATCCATGCAGATTTCTGTCTTCACCAGCTGGAGGCTGGTCCCCTCGGTGCTCCCAAGGGGACCACCCTCCCCGTGCCCCACTCACCTCATGGCTGCTGTCATGCTGATGGGGGTGATCGGCAGCGGCCGGACACCAGGGAACAGCCCTCGGCTCAGAACCCGTGCTCCATTCTGGATCACTCCTGGGGGGACTGCAGAAGCAAAAGGGAGAGGTGTGAGTCCAGAGGGAAGATTTAGTGCTAAGTCGGGGATGGGGGCAGGGGTACAGCAGAGTGGTGGGGGGTGGGAAGTGGGGGAAAGAGAGAGAGACAGACAGAGAGGGAAGGCTTCATGCTAAGTTAGGGATGGGGATATGGCAGAGGTGGGGAGAGACAAAGACACACAGAGACAGAAACAGAGAGAGGGAGAGAAGGAATGGGGAAGAGAGAGCGGGCTCGTGAGAGAGAGACAGAGACAAACAGAGACAGGGAGAGAAGGTGTAGGTGAGAGCGGGGGAAGTGAGACAGAGAGGGAGAGAAGGGGTGGGGATGAGAGAGACAGAGATGGGGGAGACAGAGAGGGAGACAGAAAGAGGGGGAGAGAGACAGAAACAGGGGAGAGAGACAGGGAGGGAGGAAGGGAGACAGAGACGAGGGAGAAAGACAGAAACACACAGCAAAGAAAGAGAGGAAAGTATTTAGACACACACACACACACACACACACACACACACACACACACACACACACAGAGAGTGGGGGGGGAGAGAGAGAGAGAGAGAGAGAGAGAGATGCCAAGAGCAAGATAGCAAGGTACTTTGGTCGGCAGAGTCAGACCTGCAGCTCACAACCAAATGACTGACACCTAGGTTTTAAAAAAGTGAGTTTAAAAAGTGGGCTTCCAATATTATTTTCTTGTCCTTACCAAGCATAACTGCTTACCTTGGGTCAGACTGCAACAACACCCCAAGAACCCTGACCTGCAGGATGGTAGCAGGGGAGCCAAAAACACTTCCTCATGTGCCTCTGGCCCCGGCCAGGATCTGGGAACATCTTTCTATTTGCCTTTAACCAACAAAGGAGAATAAAGACAAAACTAACAGCCAGGCCAGTGGTGCACGCCACTTGGCACTTGGCCCTCACAACACCCCTGCCTCCCTATGGGCGTCACCCCTCTGGGGCCAAGAGGTGTCTTCCTTCCTGAATGCCAGCTCGGAGGGCCCAACTCCCTCCCTCCTTCCCCAAAGCTTCCCCCAAGCAGATTGCCTGAGAGGCCTCCCATCACCCACCTCCTAAGACCCACATACCTGGGAAAACCCCACGTCCCCTTCTCGTCATCAACCATAACCTTCTGGATACTGTCCACACAAACTCAGAGTAGCTTCACAATGATCTGATTCTGAGGATTTAACCTAACAGAAGAGCTTCAGGGAATCCCTGATACGCATCCTTTTCTGACCCCCCAAGCGGCCATTTCACCTGGTTCCAGTTACTTTCCTGTGTCCTGGGACATCTCCCAGCCACGCTCCATGTGTCTATGGGGCCAGGTGAGATGCTGGTGGGTTTGTCTTAATTCTTCCTGTATGACTGTGGAAGTCCCTGGATCTCTGCTCTCCTCTATGGCGGGGTGCTCCCCTAAGGACCCTTCTGCTGTCACGGTCCTAAGACTCCCCAGAGCCCTGGCCATGCCCATGTGGGCCCCAGCACAGTCCCATACAGAGGCACCGTGGGTAAGTTGTGCTTTTTCAAACTAAGACCACCGAAGAGGGTCTAGAAAATTATGCACTAAAAAAACGGCAACCACTCTGGATATTTTTAAGGCCAATATTCCCTGGGTGGAATAATTGCTTTTTATAAAACACAGTGTCTATATTTGTACATACTTTGACTTTGATACTTTTTAGGTCTGCAAGAACATGTTTTCAAGCCTTTAACTAAAGATCCTTCTTGAATGTATACTCATGGGATAATTTTATAGACTATCAATTCTTTGGGCATGGTGTACCTCTTGCTAATAATTTTGCCATTTTTTTTTCTAGGTTTGTGTAAGGCCTTTGTGACTAGGTTTTTCAAAAGGTGGGATGGTAAAATTGAAACTCTTGCCTTAGTCAGTATTACTAGTACCATCCAGTGTTCCGGAATCTTCCCACTCTCTTACCACACTTAATTGTGAGACTAGGCAGAAGCAGATCAGAAACTCCTATCATCCATGATTATTAGCCTGACTTCAGGTAACAGACTCTATGACTATTTTTGGAGGCAGGAAACTGACCAAGTATCGTAAAAACAAGGAACTGTTATAATGTGGTGTGCAGCTAATTATCATGAACTTTCTATAAAAAGAATGCCTAAAATTTATATTACCTAATTTATATTATCTATTTTAAAGACTTCCCATAAAGTTTCAGGAACCAAGATGGTCTGGTACTGGTGTAAGTATAGACATATAGACCCATGAAACAAAACAGAATTCAAAAACAGACCCATATGTATGTGGCCAACTGCTTTTTGACAAAGGCACCAAGACAACACAATGAGGGAAAGAAGGGTGTTAGAACAAGCAGACATCCATGGAAAAAAACAGATCTCAACCCCTACCTCACGCCGTATATGAAAATTAATTCAAAATGGATAGCAAGCTTAAATGTAAGAACTAAAATTGTAAAACCTCTAGAAGAAAACATAGGAGGAAAAAGATCACTAATTTTCAAGAACAGACATATGCAAAATGCTAGCAGAACTCTCTAATTTATAGACAGGTGCTTCAAACTATATGTAGGTACATTGCCCAAAAAGACAGGCTTTCCCTTAGCCTGTACTGGGGATTTGAAGCAGAGAGTTTCATAGTTTTGCTTTGCGGTACTCTCTCTTGGAAATGGTTAGATAACCACAGGCTCAGTTAAATTCTGCTCTAAGTTATCTGTTACTGGGGAGCTCAGAACAGAAATTGAACCTGATACAATCAACCTGCTGATAAATAACTTAAATATTTAAAATCTGTGCCACTGTTGTAATAATCTTATCAGTAAAAATTATTACTGTCCCATATACAGATTGTATTAATTTATGATAATTTTAAACAAGTACTTGCCTAAGTATTAGGTGATTCGAATATAAGGTAACAGCAGCCAAGTGTGTGGGGGGGGGGCGGGCAGAGAGAGGAAGAGGGAGGGGGAGAGGGAGAGAGAGGCAGGGAGTGGGAGAGAAAAGGGGGAAGAGGAACAGAGAGATGGGGAGAGAGAAGGGGGAGGGTAGAAGAGGGAAGGGAGGAGGGGGAAGAGAGAAAGAGCGGGGGGGGGGAAGAAAGGCAGCACTGAAAATATATGATGGTGAATGCTAAGACAGGGGCCCTATAGCCATAGGCAGGAACAGGAAGGATGGAGACACCTAACCCAAACCTAAGGGGTATCCAGGAGGGCTTCCTGTACAAAGTGCCATCTAAGCTGGAATTTAGAGGCAGAGAAATAATAGCACACCCAAAAACCTGGAAGTGATTAAAAACAAAAAAGCACGTTGTGCACAAAGAACTGAAAAGTTATCCTGCTACAGCATATAATTGCAGATGCATTTGAGCTTTATTCCAGGGGTACTGGGCAAACCATCAAGGGGTCTGAGTAGGGAACTTCCCTGCACTGCGATGGCTGAGGGCCAGACCTGGTGTCAGACTAAGATGGATCTGTGCCTCATCTCTGCCAATGACCGACTGACTCACCTGAGCAAGTGACTTAAGATGGGGATAAAAATGATCTCACATTGACCTCACAGGGTATGTGGAGACTGAGTCCATAAAGACTCAAGTACTTAGAAAACCCATGTTAGTTCTCAATATCAGCATCATCACACCACGGTAAGATTCACAGAAGAATCCTGGGGCAGCCTGTGCTTTTTCCATCTAAAATGAGTTGAAAACCCATGAGAACAGGAGGGAACAAAGCCAGACCACGTGGACGACCTGAGCTTTCTTCCCGTGACATGGTATCTGTTCTTGTGCCTGTCATACCAGAGTCTCCCCTCCAGCAAAAACACCCCTAATACCTAGAATTGGACAGAGACGAAGGGGCCCTGGGCTGGAAGAGAGCACAGGAAGTCATGGCGCACATGCTCCTCTTGGCTGAGGACAGTGTCCACAACAGAGTCCTCTGCCCAAACACCTGGGACCTTTGAGCAGCAGAGGCACACCTTGCAGGAAGGAAAGGAGGACAGGAAGCGTCACCAAGCACTTGCTGGAGACCATGCTCAGGTGACACTCCTTGTCTCTTGGAACCTTCAGGCTTGAGCCCTGAGCAGCAAGACCTCGCGTCAGTCCCTGATCATTGCTGGCTCTGTGGCCTCGGCCTCTGTCCTCACCTGCTGATTCCTCCATTTCCTCACTGGTTTCGCAGGCATAAACACACCTCATAGGATTGCTCTGACGATTAAATAGGATAAGGTACGCATACCACTTAGTTCAGTAGCTGGCCCAATACGAAGTTCCTCACCGTCATCACCACCACCACTAGTCATCTTCATCATCATCGTCCTCATCATCACCATTATTGTCATCAGCATCATCATTATTGTCACCATCATCATCACCACCACCGTCACCATCATCATGGTCATCATCATCACTCTCATTATCCTTCCATCATTGTCACTGTCACCATCATTGCCATCATCGTCAGCATCATCATTGTCACCATCATTATCGCTATCATCATCCTTCCACCGTCCTACACCACCTCTCAAGCCTCCTCTTATTAATTATCCAGAAGGCACAGGGCTTCACAGGGTCATGGCATGGGAAAGTTCTTTTAGCCTGTCATTCTTTTTTTTTTTTTGAGTCGGAGTCTCACTCTGTCGCCCAGACTGGAGTGCAGTGGCCGCTCCCGGTCACCATAGCCTCGACCTGCTGGGCTCCGGCGATCCTTCCGCCTCAGCCTTCCAAGTAGCTGGAATTACAGGTACACACTACCATGCCCAGCTGATTTTTTGATTTATTGTAGAGATGAGGTCTTGCTGCCCAGGCGGGTCTCGAACCCGCGGGCTCAGGCAATCCACTCACCTCAGCCTCCTAAAGGCACGGGATTACAGGCTGAGCCACCGAGCCTGGCTAGCCTGTTATTCTTTTTGTAGATATCCCTAACTCTGCACCACCCCTTAAAACATCTTCCTGATTAATGAACTGCGCTCACTTCAGAGAGTCTCATGGTCAGAGCTTCCCTGGTGCATACACAGGCTCCCAGCCATTTCCTGAGCCTCACAAGACTTCTGGCCTTTGACTAGGCTCTTCCTCTGAATTCTACAGCTTGTTCTGAAATGGCCACAGTGAGACACTTGCCTCGGCCAATCTTGGCACCTGTCAGTCCTCATCTCTGGCAGTGCCCTCCGTGTCCAGGGCAGATGTTCCTATTAGCTCACTGGCTGCCAGGAGCCAGTTGGGACACCCAACTGTACCCACATCTTTTTTTCTGTCTGCTCCCATCCCCAGTATCAGGGACATGGCTTCTGACATCCGAGTCACACAGTCAGTGCTACATGGCTCTCTGTCTGATGAGGGCACGTGGTGGTCCACAGCTCATGATTTTTTTTTCTGTTTAGGTATGAGTCTCTTGTAGAGCTTTAAAAATTTTTTTAAATGACTTTTTATTTTATTTTAGAGTTGTACAGTCCATGTGAGGATTTACTACAAAAGTGATCTGTATACAGGTGAGGTTTGGGCTTCTAATGGGGTCTCTCCACCAGACAGTGGGCCTGGTACCCAGCGTGTTACTATGTGCCCCCAATCCCTCCCTCCCGTCCTCCCTTAGCAGTGTCTAGCATCTGCCGATCCTACTCTTGTGCTCATGTGACCAGTGATCTGGGCCTGCTTAGGAGTGAGAACATGCAGTATTCAGTTCCTTGTTTCTATGATTGTTCACTTAGTATGATGGTCTCCAGCTGCATCCATGTTGCTGTGAAGGTCATCACTTTGTTCTTCCTTACAGCTGCACAGTATTTCATCATGTATATGAACCAGATTTTCTTGAATTGGTCCACTTTTGATGGGCATCTGGGCTGGTTCCATGTGTTTGCTTTTGTGAATAGTGCTGCAGTGAACATGCACGGGCAGGTGTGGTTTTGGTCGAGCGATGTGTGTTCCTCTGGGTCTGTTCCTAAAAGAGGGATTGCACAGCTTATGACTGTCTCGATTATGGGACTCAGAGGGAACATGAGTCTCTTCCTCAGTCCTTTCTCTATCAGCAATCTACTCTTTCTCTCAAAGTGTCTCAAGAGGCCTGAGGACCAAAACCTTTACGGCTAGTCTGCCCCGCCCCATGGACTGTTTGCTGGTGGGATTCAGGCTGACAAAACACCAGAAGGAACCAGACATTCAAATTGACCTTTCACTTGGACCTGGGGCTCTCACTAGAAGACATCAGGCCTCTGGCACCCTCCTTGTTCTTTATGTAAATTACACATTCATCTCTTGGAGGAGAGACCACACCTGAGACCCTCAGTGGCTGGGATGAGGTGCCAAGGACATTGCCAAGTTCCCGACACAGCTGACCAACCATGGTCTCTTAAGGCAGAGAGGAGCTTTAACTTTCTGATTGTAAGCAGCAAGAAAGCGACCCAACGCATCAAATGCGCCCGACTCAGCAGCGCCGCTCACTGGGAATGCTGAGGTCTGCAAGGGACCACATGCTCCTGAGAGCTTAAGAAACAGGTCTCAGGTCTAATGCAGACCCTCCTCTGCGCTGCCGCCAAGTCCCTCTGCACTCGCTCGCTTCCCTTCCCATACTGGCTCCCGTGATTTTTCACGACTTCTAAAATTAGCCTCAGAGTTCCCACTGAGGCCTTTGGAGGGCAGCCCTGGCCACCTCTCGGAGGCCAGAAGCTGAGCAGCAGGTGATTTCGATAATCCTTCCCTTTCCCAAAGGCAGCCTTGCCACCCACTGGCCTGGAACACACCGGGGAAAGCACACGACACGCATGCTACTTCCTGGTCACCTTCCTTCCACTGTGCCGGGCGTGTGACATGCAGTCTGGCTCCAGGCCGGGGGAGGGATGCCTTACCCCAGCCCCCACCTCCATTCTGTTTTGGTGTTTTGTTTATTAGCTGGACTTTGCCTCTGGGAACCTTCCAGCCAAAACGACCTAGGTCTTGAGTCACAGTGATCTGGCTTCTCAGGACTTAATAACAAGTTCTCTCCTGGGGGTTACGGGGCTTGTCAGTTGGGCACAGCAACGCATGGTTCTTCAGAAGGTGAGAGAAGCTGGAATTCGCTTGTGCAATCATTTTGCGTGGGAGGGCAGGGAAGGTGGACGGATTTGACCAGAAGCATGATCCAAAGTCAGGAGGTGATGAGCCACCGTTCTGGAAGTGATGTCCTGGAGCATGCGAGACACAATGGCTCTCCTGGCAGAAGGTCCCCCAAAAGGCTAATGTCATGTCTGCTGAGGGACGCAATGGTGTTACCTGAGGTCCTCACTAGGTGTACACTGAAAGAGAGACATTGGACTGAAATGAGAGGTGAGGGGAACTGTGAGGGCCCCACCAAGCAAGATATGGTGTGCTGGGTTCCCTCGGGGCAAGGTGGACCCTCTAGAGGGACAGAGGCTTGAGCTCATGGCTTTTCAGCAGCTTTGAGTGGTTTCCTTTGTGCAACTGGCTGAGCCTCGGACCCTGGACCATGGCTAGCTGGGCAGCCCCGAGTCAGCCAGCAGATGCCGAGCCAAGGAAGGACAGAGTAAAAGACCTGAGTGGCCGCATCTGGTGACCTGATGGGGCATGGCTACAGAAAGTTAGGACAAGGAAGAGTACTCGAGCCCTCCTGGCCAGCCTCTCATGATGGGGGGCAAACAGCAGCAGAGGATTGGGGGTTCCGGCGCAGGCAGGGGCATCAGGCCGCCTGAGAGGTGACAAAGGGCTACACGTGACACCACAGAAGGATGGCCTAGAAACAGGGCCTGGCTGCAACGCCTGCTCCCCTGTAGGGAGCACAGGCAGGCTCCGTGCACATGGGAGATGCGTTGCTCTGGGAAGACTGTGCCCCACATGAGGGACCCCGAGCCTGGAGGCAACTCATGTATGTCCACACGGGGGTCCATGCACAGACACCATGACACAAGCTGCCCACACACTGTCACTGGGACTGCCTGGCTGTCACCTTTGTAGAGACGAGGTCTCACAATGTTGCCCAGGCTGGCCTTGAACTAGCTCAAGCAATCCTCCTGGCTTAATCTTCCAAAATGCTGGGATGACAGGCCTGAGCCACTGTGCCCAGCCTGAGTTTTTTTTTTTTGAGTCAGAGACTCACTCTGTCACCCAGGCTGGAGTGCAGTGGCACGCTCATGGCCACAGCCTCAACCTGCTGGGCTCTGGCAATCCTGCCTCAGCCTTCCAAGCAACTGAAACTATAGGTGCGCACTACCACACCTGACTTATTGTTTTGATTTATTGTAGAGACAAGGTCTCACCAAGTTGCCCAGGCTAGTCTCAAATCCCTGAGTTCAGGCGATCCTCTCGCCTCAGCCTCCCAAAGTGCTGGGATTACAGGCTTGAGCCACCACGCTCGGCCCAGAGTATTTTTTTAAGCTAATGACTGCTGTGTACAGAGGTGAGGTGCACAGAAGGGGCTTGAATCTTACATGGCTCTGATGAAATCAGTGTTTCTACAGTGCTGAGTGGTGCAGCTTAATTTTAGAACCCTTCCAGCCTGTCACCTGATTACAACCTGATCTGTGCTCCTCCTGCAATACCATCTAAGGACGGAGGTATTTCTCTGAAACCTAAGACATCATCTAAAAACCACACTCCAGGTTCACTGCTAGTGACGGAACGACCCCCATAATACATCTGCTTAGCAGCGGTGCATGCCAGCTGGAGGTGCAGGCAGCCTGACATTTCAATTGCTGGCACTGTGAGTCTCACAGAGAGAGAGTTAGAAGTCGGGACTGTCAGGAGCAGGTCACGAAACGGCAGTGCCAGGCAGAGGGACGGGTCTGCACAGTCGCGTCTCTTGGGTCTTTTAAAAAAGGAACAAGCAAGAAAAGATGGAGTCGAATTCCCTAAAGCTGTCAGGATGGCTGGGGACCTTGTGCGGGTGGGGATAGAGTTAGAGGGAAGGACGACGGGAATGTCACACAGTCCCTTGTTGATAGGACACCTGTAGTGAGGTCTGAGGATGAGTGTGTTCCTGTGTGAAATACATATTAAAAAAAAAATTAAATATTTATTTATTTAGAGTCAGGGTCTCACTCTGTCGTACAAGCTGGAGTGTGGTGGCACGCTCACAGCGCACGGCAGCCTCCACCTCTGGGGCTCAGGCAATCCTTCTGCTTCAGCCTCCTGAGCAGCTGGGACGACAGGTACATGCCACCATGCCAGGCTAATTTTTTTTTTCTTTTTTGTAGAGACGAGGTCTTGCTATGTTGCCCAGTCTGGGCTTAACTCCTAGGCTCAAGCGATCCCCCTGCCTCAGTCTCTCGATGCTGAGATTACAGACATGAGCCACTGTGCCTGGCCAATACATTTTTTTTTTTCGTTTTTGAGTCAGGGACTCACTCTGTCACCCAGGTTGGAGTGCAGTGGCATGATCACGGCTCATGGCAGCCTCAACCTCCTGGGCTCAGGTGATTCTTCCACCTCAGCCTCCCAAATAGCTGGGACTATCAGTGTATACCACCACGCCTGGCTATTTAAAATTTTTTTTTTTAAATAGAAATGAGGTCTCACTACATTGTCCAGGCTGGTCTCAAACTCCTGGGCTCAAGAAATCCTCCCAACTCAGCCTCCCAACGTGCTGGAATTACAGGTGTGAGCCACCGTGCCTAGCCTAAGCCCTGAAATTATATGAGAACTTTCTCAACTTGGAAACACACCTAGGTATTCATTCATGCGTATGCATGACCACGTTTACATGCATGTGCATGTAACCATGTGCTTACATAGCTCTTAGAGTGACTCTATAGGGGAAATGCTTTTTTTTTTTTTTAGTTGGAGTCTCACTCTGTCGCCCAGGCTGGAGTGTAATGGCATACTCACGGCCACCACAGCCTCAACCTGCTAGGCTCAGGTGATCCTTCCACCTCAGCCTTCCAAGAAGCTGGAGATACAGGCATGTGCCACCATGCCCAGCTAATTTTTTGATTTATTGTAGAGATGAAGTCTCACCAAGTTGCCCTGGTTGGTCTCGAACCCTTGGGCTTAAGCAATCCTTTCACCTCGGCCTCCCAAAGTGCTGGGATTATTGGCATGAGCCACCGCGCCCGGCCTACAGGGGAATTCTGCTGTAGCGTTAGTGCTCCTGTGACCTGGTGTATACATGAGAAGGTTAAGTTCACAAACTACGATGCTGTAGGCTATAGAAGTTATCTACTCACAACCTGCTTGTATCTCAGGGGGAGTATTCAAAAGCATCATGGCACTGGCAGCATCAATGTCAGGATCTGGAAAAATCAACCAATAAATAACATTATTTACAACGGAGCCAGTGTGTGTGTGTGTGTTTCCCCCTGCAAGTTACAGTTTATGGAAAAATCCAGGAACCAGATGAGCTATCCCAAAGGGGACTTTCTTCCCGTTTGGATTTGAGAGGAGGAAGAGGCATTCCAGAATGAGACTGGGGGCACATGAGCAAAGGTTTCATGGAAGCAGCACAGCGGCTTCTCGTTGTGTTAATTTCATCACTCGCACTGTGTGTTCTTGGCGAGCTGCTGATCTGTGCACCCCCAGCTTTCACCCTGGGGTAAGAAGCAGGAGAGTCAGTGACAATAGGAACTTAAGTGCAGGAATCTTCCATGCACTGGGGAAAGCTCCCAGCATCGCGGAAGCACTAACTCCACCTGCATCTCCTGTGATACCAATGAGACATCCGGCCATTTCCATTTGTCAGCAGAATGTAAATAGTGTTTTACAAGACCAAGGGCTTGTAACAGCAGTGGTGGAGGTGGTGAAGGCATTTTTTAAAAAAAGCACTTAAAATATAAAGAAAAAATCAAAGTTCTGGTGTTGAGGGCACACTTTCCTCCTACATCTGTTACTGCTTTTTATATAAGCCCCCTTCACCCCAAAATACTCATCACTTCACTTGCTATCATTCTCAAAAGGTTTCTGAATCCTTATTGGTCCACTGGTTGACAGATGGCGGGTTATAGAGAAACAGTGAAAAATATTATCCTTGTATAACTAAATTCATTTTCCTCTGAGAAACAGCAGCTCTGCTGCTATGGAAATGAAGGTCACCATGGCAACAGTAAACAATCCCCAAGAATGGTCACTGAATAGGCTGAAAAGAACATCTGCCCCAGCCCAGCGTCCCAGCTGCCCCGGGCGAAATTTACTAATCGCACGGTGATGCCTTGTGACAGAAGCTGCCACCTGTGCCCTGTCCAAATAAATGAAGTGTGCGATTGAAGTCGACGTCAAATGCCTTCCCTCACAGATGACTGCCTCAGCGCCTGCGAAGCCCGGGGACTAATGATTGGTGGGGGAAGGGGCGCACTTGTCAGTTTTTGTACAAATTACGTACCAAAAAATTCAATTTACTACTAATGGCTCTGTGGCACTTTATTTTGGGTGTGATGCTGGAAAATTACTTTTTTACTGTTTAAAGAAGTACATTTTTTTTCCATACTTTTCTATGTGTAGTTTAATTCCAAGGGAGGAACAGGTCGTTGTAGAAAGACCCATAAGCGATTAATGACACTCTTGATGTGGCCTCCAGGAAACAAGGTGGCAAAGGAAAAAAAAAGGACTCTGAAGATTGTCCTTGTTTTTTTTTTTTCTTTCCATTTTGCCTGCAGGAGACCTGTTACTCACACTCCATAATAAATCAAAAGTTTATTTTAACAGGTATGTCGCATGAGAAACAGGTAAATTAATTTATTTGGTAACTCTGGGGGTGAAATTGCTAAAACAGTCAACCCGCCCCATTGATATTAAAATATACACAAGAGGGTGCCAAAAACATGGAGACACATTTTAAGAAAGGAAAAAACTGTATTAAATTGTAATACTCAGTAAGATGAATACAAGCCATGTTTGACTTCTACAGTTATAAGGGGTGCTCAAAGTGGTTCCCATCAGCATCCAGACCATTCTGATGGCAGTGAACATCTCTTAAAATGCATATGCATATTCTGGCACCCCCGGTATATTAGTTGAATGATTAACTGAGAAACTAAAAGTTTTGCTCATGGCTCCTGAGTATCCCCCGCCCCCACCTGCCCACAGGGCCTGCTACCAGGGAGTAGGACTCAGGCACAACAATCCACATGCCACGTGGGACAAGTGGTTCCTGAGAGGTCCTTTTGGGGACTCTTGGCCTGTTCCTCCCTCGTCTCCTTTTAGAAAGGGCCTTTTCCTTTCTCAGAGACTAGCCAAGAAAACACGCAATTTCTTCTTGCTAAGCAAAGATTCTTCGCTGTCATAAGAAAGCAAGTACCACAAGCAACCGTGGTTAGCCTGGTTAGATGTTCCCTGTCTCCCCAGGTGCCTCTGCCTTGCACCCAGAGTTTTTCTCATTGACCACGAGCTTTGCTGGGGCCATAGCAAAAGTTAAATACAGGCGCCAGGCACCTGTAATCCCAGGACTTTGGGATTGCTTGAGCCCAGGAATTCAAGACCACTCGAGGCAACATGGCGAGACCTCATCTCCACTAAATCCAAAAATTTGGCCAGGTGCGGTGACATGTGCCTATAGTCCTAACTACTCAGGAGGCTGAGGTGGGAGGATTGCCTGAGCCCAGGAAGTCAAGGCTGTAGTGAGATGTGGTTGAGCCACTGCACTCCAGCCTGGGAGACAGAGTGAGACTTTGACTCCAAAAAAAAAAAAAAAAGTTAATATAGGTAAGAACTCAGGATCCAGCTGGGCTCGGTGGCTCAGCCTGTAATCCCGCACCTTGGGAGGCTGAGGTGAGTGGACTGCCTGAGCCCGCGGGTTCGAGACCCGCCTGGGCGGTGAGACCTCATCTCTACAATAAATAAAAAAATCAGCCGGGCGTGGTAGCGCATGCCTGTAATTCTGGCTACTTGGAAGGCTGAGGCGGAAGGATCGCCGGAACCCAGCAGGTCGAGGCTGCGGTGGCCAGGAGCAGCCACTGCACTCCAGTCTGGGCGACAGAGTGAGACTCCAACTTAAAAAAAAATAAAAAAGAACTAAGGATCCTTTTCTATTTATTTTGCCAGGAAATTAGACAGTAGTTCGTATTCTTCAAACACACACGAAGCCCAGGAGGAAGGTGCAGAGGACCACAGATAAAAAGATGTGACGAAAGAAGGAAAAAAGAGAAAGAGAACCTTCAAGGAGGAGTGTGCCTTCATTATTCACAAATGCAGGGGGACCTAGGGGTGGCCCCAGGGCAGCTTTAGACATGTGGAGCATCTGCCAGGACCATCACCCCACCCCTACCCAAGCCAGGCCAAATAAACACATAAGCTGTGAAACAAAACAAGGATGTTGATGGACAGCCCCCAGCCTTTCCTTCTAACCAGATCTGCTGCACCTGATGCTATCCTGGGGCTTTGCCCTGGGTGGGTGCCACCCATAAAGCCATTCTACAGCCTCCCTCTCCATCCTGAAAAGGTCAGTTCCTGAACACATCGCCCCATGAACTGGATGAAGTAGACAGAGAGGTGGATGCTTCCCTCTCTTGACATTCTGGCGAAGAGACTGGCAGATACAAGAGCCCCTAACGGTAGGACAAAGTCTAAGAGGCAATCATGTGTTCACATGTGCCAGCACACCACTGTGCCAGCCCCTCCCTGGGATGCAGGGAGTGCCATCCTTACAAAAATAAAATAAAAGGATGGTTTCCATGCAATCAAGTGTGCCCACTTAACAGCGTAGTGTCTGGTGAGTTAGGACACATTTTACACCAGTGTTGCCACCACTATCAAGATGAATAGCTCAATCAAAACACAGGTTTCCATAGCCCCAGAGTGTCCTTATGTCCCTTTGTGGACACTGTCTACCCCTGTCCTGGGCAATCACTAACTGGCTTTCTGTCATCCATCACTGATGTGGCGTGAGTAGTTTATTCCTCATAACTGTCACTGAGTAATATTCTACTGAATGGACATACCACAATGTGTTTATCCATTAACTGGCAGATTGACATTTGGATTGTTTGCAGTTTGGGATATTAAAAAAAGCTGCTATAGATTTCTCTTCCAGTCTTTTGTGAACATATGTTTCCATTTTCCTTAGATAATTTGTAGGTAAATGTATGTTTAACTTTATAAGGAATTGCTAAACTGTTTTCCCAAGAGGGTATATGTTTTTTCAACACTTGAAACTGTCAATCTTTAAAAATTTTAGTCATCCAGTAGTAGTGATATTTAATTGTGGTTTTCCTTTGTATATCCCTAGTGACAAGTAATGTTGGGCATCTTTTCACGTGCTTAATGGCCATTTGTATGTCTTATGTGAAAAGTCTGTTCAAGTATTTTGCTCATTTTTAATTGGTTGGTTCAACTTATTCAGTTGTAAGTTAGTTTTCTTTAAATATTCAGAATGTAAGTCCTCTGTAAGATGTATTTTTTCTCAACCCATGGACTATCTGATCAGCTTCTTCTTTTTATTTTTCTGAGTTAGGGTCTCACTCTGTTGCCCAGGCTAGAGTGCAGTGGCATGATCACAACTCACCACAGCCTCAACCTCCTGGGCTCAAGTGCTTCTCCTGCCTCAGCCTCCTGAGTAGCTGGGACTATAGGCACATGCCAGCACGCCTGGCTAATTTTTTTTATTTTTTATTTGTAGAGTCAGGGTCTCCCTATGTTGCCCGAACTGTGATCAGTATCTTTTAATAAGCAGAGGTCTTTAATTTTTATGAAGTTCAATTTAGCAGTTTGGTTTTTTTGTTGTTTTTTTGAGTTGAACTCTCACTCCGTCACCCAGGCTGGAGTGTAGTGGCATGCTCACGGTCACCCCAGTGTTGACCTGCTGGGCTCAGGCAATCCTGCCTCAGCCTTCCAAGTAGCCAGAACTACAGGCATGCGATACCACGCCCAGCTAATTTTTTTTATTTATTGTAGAGAGGAGGTCTCGCCAATTGCCCAGGTGATCTGGAACCTGCGGGCTCAGGCAGTCCTCTTGCCTCGGCCTCCCAAAGTGCTGGGATTACAGGCTTCAGCCACTGCGCCCAGCCCAGCAATTTGTTATGCTATAGCTTGGTGTCTTTTGTGTTTTTTTAAAAAAATCTTAGCTTGACCCCAAATTGCAAAGATTTCCTCCTAAGTGACACCAACTTTGCTTTCATTTGCTAATGTACTAAATATAACATGTTCTTGGTCCAATAACCAGATTTACAGGTAAGTGAAAATGAAAGAAATCAGACCTCTTTCCTTATTCAGTAAGCGGCTGAAGTATAATCCTCCGAGAAGTGATCAGAGCAATACCAGAAGGGCCCTCTTGGGCTCCTGGGGTAAACACCAGGCCACCGAAGAGAAGCTTGGTCAGAAATGCTTCCCTGGAGAAGCCTCCTGGGCTCAGCCATATATCCTTCTGGACACCGTGTATCCTTCTGCCTGTCACCCCTCAACACGCTGTGCGTGCTTCAGTCTCCCAAGTTGACAATTTTTTACCTCTTTCCTCGTAAGGGAAGAAATGCTACAAGGCTTATTCTTATCTATTTTTTTTTCACATATTTTTGTAGAAACAAGGTCTCGCTACATTGCCCAGATTGCTCTCGAATTCCTGGCCTCAAGCTATCATCCCATCTCAGCTTCCCAAAGTGCTGGGATTGCAGGCATGAGCCACTGTGCCCACTATTCTTTTTATTATTAAAATTCCTAAGGTTTCCCCTCCCCCTTATAAGAATCATGAAAGTAGTGTGTGCTCACTGTAAAAACAAAAAAACAAAAAAAAACCAGGTGGATATAATTTCAGAAATAAATGCCATTCCCACAGAGGCCCCCTCTCAGACATATTTTCTTGTCTATGCGTCCAGAAACTGTCTATACAAAATAAGTATTTACATGCATTCAATGAAATACCAGCACACATATATTTCCTCATACACTCGAATCTATTTTTTAAAAAACAGCTTATATGGAAAAGTTTTCTGCAACTTAACATTTTTATTCACTTAATAGTACATCTCTGCAACCTTTTATTATTAAGCATACACTGGGTAAAGATCTTCCATGGTGACTTCTCAGTGCATAAAAACCCACCACACTGTCTGTAAAGAAGTCCCCTTGTCCCTCTGCTGCAGACTTTTAGAAGGCAGGTGTGGGAGCTGATCACATCACTGCTGCCCAGCATGTTGCCCCTGCCAGGCCTGGGCTCCTATGGACACTGCTTCTGCACTGTTCTCCCAGCCCCTCACCCAGACACACTGTCCTTCTATGCCCCCAGCTCCCCTTCCTATGAGGATGCGCTCCCTTTCTCCTGGGCCTGCTCACAAGTCTCCCTCTGCCTCTCTCTGGGGCTCACCTCTTCTTTTCTTTTTGAGTCAGGGTCTCACTCTGTCATCCAGGCTGGAGTGCACTGGCACGATCACATCTCACCGCAGTCTCTACTTCCTGGACTCAGGTGATCCTCCAAACTCAGCCTCCTGAGTAGCTGGGACTATAAGGCATGTGCCACCATGCCCAGCTAATTTTTTTTTTTTTGAATTGGAGTCTCACTCTGTCACCCAGACTGGAGTGCAGTGGCCGCTCCTGGCCACTGCAGCCTCAACCTACTGGGCTCCGGTGATCCTTCCGCCTCAGCCTTCCAAGTAGTTGGAACTACGGGCATGCACTACCACGCCTGGCTAATTTTTGGATTTATTGTAGAGATGAGGTCTCACCAAGTTGCCCAGGTGGGTCTCGAACCCACAGGCTCAGGTAATTCACTCACCTCAGCCTCCCAAAGGGCGGGATTACAGGCTGAGCCACTGAGCCTGGCTCCAGCTAATTTTTTTATTTTTTATTTTTCCTGTAGAGACGAGGTCTCACTATGTGGCCGAATCTTGTCTTGAACTCTTAGGCTCAAGTGATCCTCCCGCCTTAGCTTCTAAGTAGCTGGGACTACAGGTACCTACCACCAAGCCCAGCTACTTTTTTTTGTTGTTGTTGTTAGAGATGAGGTCTCACTATGTTGCCCAGGCTGGTCTTGAACTCCTGGTCTCGAGAGATCCTTCCACCTTGGCCTCCCAAAGAACTGAGATTCCAGGCAAGAGCCACCACAGCCAGCCACCCCTGGTCTTGACCTTGGATAACATGCCAGTTTTCAGGAACACATTCTGGGTCTCCCTAGAAGAGTCTAAATTCTCTGTGGTCAGGAGGCAAGCAGTGGTTTATGTCTTCAGGTCACAGAGGGACTTTCTGATGGAAGCACTCTTTTGTGCAGGATGCTTCTGAAAAAGGACTCTTGTTTTGGAGGTCTTGGGCTGGAGGTATTTTAGGGAACTGGGTGGCTGTTCTGAGACTGGGAAATGTTTCTACTCCAGAGGCACAGCTGATTCTGAAGCATAAAGGCCCCAGAACAAGATCTTGGTGAGGGGAGCCGTGGGCTGGCTGCAAAGAATCTTCCCTAGATGCTTTGATCCGTTTTATCAGAATAAGGAAAGAGGAGAGTATTTTAGCCAGAAACCCTTTTTGGTAATGAACACCCACTTGGAGGCCAGGCGCAGAGACACATACCTGTAATCCCAGCACTTGGGAGGCCAAGGTAGGAGGACTGCTTGAGGCCAGGAGTTCAAGATCAGCCTGGGGCAACATAGCAGGACCCTGTGTCTACAACAAATTTAAAAATTAGTCAGGCATGGTAGTACATGTCTGTAATCCCAGCTACTCAGGAGGCTGAATCAGGAGGATTGCTTGAGGTCAGGAATTCCAGGCCTGCAGTGAGCTATGACTGTGCTACTGCACTCCAGCCTGGGCAATAGAAGAGCAAGACTCTGTCTTTAAAAAAGAAAAAGAAAGAAAATAAAAGACCCACTTGGCAGGAGTATGTTTCATGTTGTTTCTCAGAAGAACTCTCAGAGGGCTGTAGAGAAATTATTCTGGGATGGGGAGGGTCCTTCCAGCATCCTAACTGAGCACCTTCGTACAAGATCCCATATCACCTGCTCTGCCGAGTGCAGTGAAACACCAAGCATGCTGTCATGGGTACTTAATAGAGTTATGACCACGATCAAAACTGAGCCAATCTTAAATCCCATATTAAAAAAACACCTCCTCTGCTCAGGCCTCAGTGACGAGCATGACTGCTCCCCTGGACTGGTTCCCAGCCGCTCATTGAAATGTCCATCTGTAATGCAGTTGTCTTATCACGTTGCTTCTTCTCCAGAGTATGAGCCTGAAAACACAGTCACACATCGTGAAGATGCTTTCAAATCCTCTGCTCTCGAACCTGCACACACAACTCTATTATGCTACAGCGGAAGACGCAGGTAACAGAGTTTCCATGCTCAGAGGTCGGCTATTTGGATGAAGAAAAACCCTGAGATGCGTTTTCTCAATCGTGGAGATGGTTCCTCTGGGCTGGAGGAGACTATCCCTCTGTGGACAGGACGGAACAACAGTAGACCAGGCACAGTGACCCTTGGGCTTCTGTCCTGAGTCTGTCACTAGTCAACATGGGGTTTTGCCTTCCTGTGGCTGGGCCTGAGTGTGCCATTTTAAGATGGGGGGTAGGCGGCCCAGACTCGGTAGGGCCGGTCTGATTTCACACTCCCTTCCACACAGACTCTGCCTGTGACATCACTTGACCTTCTCCTCCCTTTGTGACTCGTGGCTGCCATAACTATGGGACATCTGCATCAAAGTCTTTGGGGGCTGCTGACACCCTCAGAGAGGCCGGGAGGATATGCCATTGCCCTAGAAAGCAGTGGCCTGTCGTGATGGGAACCCGGTGCCCAACGCGGAGCTGTCCAGACAGCCCAGCAGGGGTATTTTATGGGATCCTTGTGTGGCTTCTATCTGTGGTGATGTCCCTTCCTCTGGGACTTGGTGCCAGAGGAAAGTGACTTGGAGAGGTTGTCTCTACTAAAGATTGGAAGGCCCATGGGAAGCCCTTGGCTTAACCCTGCCCACCATAGACCTGCAGCAAAAACATGAGGCCATCCAAGCATTTGGAGCCAAATGACTAACAAAATGATGACAATGAGGCCAGGTGTGGTGACTCATGCCTGTCATTCTAGCACTTTGGGAGGATGAGATGGGAGGATCACTTGAACCCAGGAGTTTGAGATCAGCCCGGGCAACATAGTGAGACCCTGACTCCACAAAAAAATTAAAAAATTAGCTGTGCGTGTGATCCCAGTTACTTAGGAGGTTGAGACGGAAGGATCACCTGACCCAGAAGGTCGAGGCTGCAGTGAGCAGTGATCCTGCCACTGCACTGCAGCCTGGGGGACAAAGTGAGACCGTGACCTCAACTTAAACAAAAAATCGCAACGACGGAACATTTCCTACAGGAAAACCCTACAAATTATGATCTCAGAAATCATTTACTTTTCTACTGGGCTAATGTGCTTCTCCAACTTTCCCTGCCCCCCCATAGCTGAAATATTTTGCAGGATGATAAAGTTTCTTTAACTGAATAAGAGAGTCAAGAAACAACCCCCAAAACATCAAGCCCCACCCAAGCAACACGAGGTGTATAAAAGTTCATCAGGGGATTCTGAAGCATAGGAAAGGGCAGAACCACTACAGTAGCCAATCGGGAATGCCATCCCAAGAAGCCCATCCAGGAAGACCAGGGCTCCCCAGAAACCCTGATCTTCTATGGCTTTACTGGATTTCTTGGCTTTGAAATATCTTCATCTATTTTCTGTTAACTCTGCACGAGAGTGACATATTTGCAAATAATTGGTTAATCCCTAAAAATGGAGAAATAAATGCAGCCAGCCCTCTGTACCCACGGGGTTCCACACCCATGGATTCAATCAACTGAGGATCAAAAATATGAGGAAAAAAATTCCAGAGAACGTTAGGCCGTGGCTTATGTGAAAACTATGGTGTTAGGTCTTCGATGGTTGTGTCTGTGCTAAACACATACAGATGTTCTCTTGTCATTATTCCCTAAACAATACGGTGTAACAACTATTGACACGGCATGTACATTGTGTTAAAAGTAACCTAGAGATGATTTAAAGTACTGTCCATGGGAGGAGACATGTGGGTCATGGACACAAAGATGTTGCCTTTGATATAAGAGATGTGGGCACCCTCAGCTGTTGGTACCATAGGGGTGCTAGAACCAGTTCCCTGTGGATATAGAGGGAAGGCTGGCCTTGGATAACCTTTGGGGCCAAGGGGATACAAAACAGATGAAAGCAAGCAAGCTATCACATTGACAAAAACTTCGGGTCAGTTGGGCACTTCCTGGGGGTATTCTGAGCGGATCTATGTGTATGCACACCCCATGTACTAAGCCTGTGCTCTGTACTGGGGCGTTCCTTCCCTCCAAGGACAGACGGCGATGTGTGAAAGTGCTTCTAATCGTCATGCCTGAGTGGGAGCTGAGGGATACTTCCGGCGTCTAATGGGTCGAGGCCAGGGATGTGGCTCAATAGTCCACAGGGTACAAGACAGCCCCACCATGAACAATTATCTGGTACAAAAGGTAAACAGACCAGGAATTTGAGATTATCCTGGGCAACCCAGTGAGAGCCCATCTCTACAAAAAAATGAAATATTAGTTGGGTGTGGTAGCATGCGTTTGTAGTCCCAGCTATCCTGGAGGCTAGGCAGGAGGATCACTTGAACCCAGGAGTTCAAGACTGCAGTAAGCTATGACTGCAACACTGTAAAATAGAAGAAACAAAACAAAAGCAAAAACAACAACAAAAAAGATAAATAACAGTGCTAAGGTAAGCCCTACTGAGCTTACATGTACACATGGCTATGGCCAATTCTTCAACCAAAATATCTCCAGTAGAACACATTCCAAAGTAAACAAATAGATACAAAATCCACCTTGTTGTGGACGTTTTTTCCCCCTCCTTTTTGCAAAATCCCTAGGCGTGGGTTGAGCGAAAGGATATCTTTATTTGTTGCTTTGAAACCACTGGAGCCAGAGCCATACCCTTTGGCTTCTGTCGCAATCAATCAGGATGATAACAGCCGCCTCTGATCTGGAGAGAGGCGGAACAGGGGCTGCTGGCAGCTCTACTGACGTCACCCGCCTCAGATAGTTCATCCGCTCCCCTTTCAGCTGAAGGTGATTAAGGAAGAAGATGCCAGAGCCAGCAGCTGGGGTGAGGTGGGAAACAGGAGATGGGGGTTCACTCTGGACACCAACTGCAAACACCTGGGGGCTCTCATCACAGGGAGAGGGGCCAAAGTGACCTGCAGAGTCCGAGAGATGAGATTCTCGATGGGCGGGACCTCAAGGAATAAAAAAACCTCACGAGAAGTTGGAGGCCACGCTGCAACCTTACATGCCACCTTTATGGTGGGAGCTGGAGACGGGCAATCCCAAAAGTGGTCTCCAAAAAAGTGAGCCAAAGAGCATCCCAAAATCTTGCTGCTCTGAAGACACAAGGCAAGTTAAAACCAGTCATGAATCGAGTTGACACCGACGGTTGTTTGCTGGAACACAAGATCCTCTAAATCGAGCTGTGGGGTGAAGGGACAGGATTGGCTGATCTGTATGTGCACTTTGGGTAATACCAGATTTCCATTCACACATCTTCTGGGTCTTTCTCAGCTCAAAAACAGTGATTGGAGAACTCTACACAAATAATTTACTGACCCTGAAGAGCGGTGTCACCATCAACTCGTGCATCAGGGGATTCTGAAGTGTAAGAACGGGCAGAACCACTGCAGTAGCCAATCAGGAATGCCATTTGAAGAGGCCTGTCCAGGAAGACAAGGGCTCCCCAGAAATCCCCCGTCTTCTATAACATCACTAGATCTCTTTGCTCTGAATTAACTTCATCCATGTTCTGCATGAAAGTGACATATCTGCTGAGTAATCAGTTAATCCCTAAAAATGGGAAAAATACACAGCTGGCCCTCTATATCCATGGGTTCCACATTCACAGACTCACCCAACTGAGGAGCCAAAATATTAGGAAAAAAGAAAAAAGTAGCTGAAAGTTATGAAGAAGGGAGGTGACAGAGCTGAAAACATGGCTTATATAGGGTGTGCCCACATCCGACTGTGCAGATCGACTCAGGATTCCACCAGGAAGTGTGGATCCCTGCCAGCGAGGAACACGTGTACCCAGGTCAGCTCCCTAGCTGGACGTTTCTAACCTGCGTCCATTGCCCAGCCATGACCATCTCATGTGGAGGGGATTCTAGGGAAGGTCCTGGAAGTTAAGTGCGGAAGTCAAAGTGCATCCTGGGCTGGGAGCCCATGGCGGGGCTGTGTCTCCCGAGGCCTCGGATGCCCCCTCTCTCGCATGGCAATAGGGTGGGTGGGCTGGAGTTCTCCGGACCTCTGGGTTCCTGTGGGCCAGTGACTGTCCCTGCCGCTTCTCTGCTTGGGAAGTAACAGTCGCACACGGACACTGCCTGGGCAGCGGCTTCCATGGTTCTGTTTCCTCTGGGCAGCAAGAACCATCTTAACTTCGCTGTCTTCTGAGCTACTGAATTCGGATGTCCTCTTTGCCTGTGCAGAGAGGATGTCATGCTGCCGATTCATTGCCAAATCCACACTACCAAAGCAAGTGAATGCATCGCCTCCCTCCTGGTGGAGACACCGTCACCCAGGCGCCTTCCTTTTTCCGGCTCTCTCAAGTTTCCTAACAACAAACATCTACCTCCCTGGTCTCTCTGGCCAGTTGATGGAAATCTTTCTAGCAGGTGCCCGGGAGCAAACCGAAAAGGAACTATGTGGATGGACAAAGAGTACAAAGGAATAGAAAATTCTAGACCTGAAGCCCAGGGCAGAGGTGGCAGGGGACCCAGGGCAAACTACAACTTCTGTCCTGGGGGTCAGAAGATAGTTATTATTTAAGAGGCTCTTTTTAGCTTGTTAAACTGTGCTGTGCTTGTCCAGGGCAGTTTTTATTATTTAAAATTTTTTTAACTTCTTGTAGGTAAATGAGAAACTATATCTCCCAAAGTCCCTTCTTCTCTGCCTCTCATCCAGTCGCAAATCTCTACTTGCTCTGTGTGACTTCTGCCTCTTGGGTCACCTCTCTCTGAGGATGCTGTAAGGCAGCCATGAGCAAAGGGACAATGGGTGTGTGTGTGGGGGGGGGTCCTGGCCCTGGGAGGACGGGAGGGAGGACAGAGGGGGATCATCGCTGAAGCACGCTAGACTCTGAAATTCTTTGCTTTCAAAACCTCTTGCTTGTTCTGGCCTCCTGGACCAATGATTCAGCCAGAGCTCATCACTCAGGTGGGGACAGACGCCAGGCTGAGATGCAAGATGGCTTCCATGGGGCAGGGATGGAAATAGGCTCCCACAAGAGCCTGGAGCACTTCGGAGCCTGGAGGGAGCATGTGCCATGTCCAGAAGCCTGAGACGGTGCCAGAGGCCGTGGGAGACCATCAGAGCAGAGGACTGGGCCCATCCCTGCCAGGTGTGCAGCAGGCCCCCAGGCACCTGATTCGTCCCCTGTCAGCTGTGAGATCGCTTACCCAGCTATCACGTCCCCCCACGTAAGGGAAGGTCACCTCTGCCCAGTCTCACCCCAGAAGCCACTTCCTTTTTTGGCAAAGGATGGGGCTGCCAGCAACACCCCTCTACTGCCCCCAGGGCTCCCGGTGCCTGGGGTGGCCTCCACCAGGAACACAGTCAGTGCCTTCGGTGCTGAGAATGAACTGTTCCCACCGGCACAATGGTGTCCTGAGTTCTGTCTTCCACTAGGCGGATGTGCAAAGACTCTTCCAGATGCAGACATTCTGTCTCGGGGTGACACCAGCAGGTTGGGTGGGGTGGGGGGGACACACATCAAGCAGCACCTGCGTCGGCATCCAAGGCCCAGGCAACTGCCTTTCCAGCGCCCACCTGTCCGCCTCCCTCCTGTTCCAGCAAGGAAGAGCCGGAGGGAGCGACTCTGAACACAGGCTCGCTCTGTCCGGGATGTTGAATAACACCAGCTCACAAGAATCTATAAAAGGGACCACGAGTCTCCGATGTTCCCAGATCTGACATCTGACTGCCATTACTGAGATGCGTTAGAACAAATCCTTCTGCATCTTCCCTGCAACCACGTTGAAAAACACACACTGCCTCATGCAATGCACGAAGTCACCAATGATCACTCCACTGAGATGATCTGGTGATCTCTTAATTTAAAAAGCCTTTGCCTTTGTTTTTGAGTCAGGGTCTCCCTCTGTTGCCCAGGCTGGAGTGTGGTGGCACAATCACGGCTCACCATAGCCTCGACCTCCTGGGCTCAGGCGATCCTTCTGCCTCAGCCTCCCAAGCTGCTGGGACTACAGGCGTGCACCACCCTGCATGGCTAGCATCATCATCATCATCATCATCATCATTCATCATCATCATCATCATTATTAGATTTATTATAGAGACGAAGTCCTGCCAAGTTGTTCAGCCTGGTCTCCAACTCCTGAGCTCAGGCAATCCTCTCACCTCGGCCTCCCAAAGTGCTGGGATGACAGGCGTGCGACACCATATCCAACCAGTTTTGCCTTCTGATTTCATTGCTACACAGCTGCTTCTCAGACATCTGGGAGGGACCAAAGACTCTGGAGCCCCAATTGCCAACCTTGCAGTCATGCAGCAGCTGTGAGACACAATGGCAATTCTCCCAACAGGAGCGACACCCTCTCTCCTCTCTTTTTGATTTCAAGGCAGGTCAGAGGTTGCTCTAAGAACCCATCTGCAGTCAGAGAACTGGGTGGGGGTGAGAAGAGTGAGTAAAAACTACAACTGTTCACCTATTTATGGCCACGAGCAGTCCCCCGAGAGTGAGCCGGAAAACACAGTAGGCAGAGACCTACAGCTGGAGGGGCGCTGGGGTCTGCACCCACAACACTGGCTCTGAGAACAGTTCAAGCACACACGCAGAACTCCCTCAGCTTGCTAAGGGAAAGTCGAGGTGTCCTCTGGAGAGACTCCCTGGACATCCAGCCAAGGCCCAGATCTGCCCCTTCCCACCCAGGCCATAGATCCTCACCCTGCCTGTGTATGTAGCCCCCCAGGGAGGCCCACTCACCAGGCCAGGTGTGCCCAGAGCCCAGGAATAGGCGTCCAACCAAGCTGTCGCTGGGACACCAGGAAGGGCTAGTGTGTGTGGCAGGGATGGTCAGATGGTGGTACACGCATGGGGAGGGCAGCCATGCTGCCAGGCTGGAGCTGGCCCTCAGGGAACAGAAGGCAGGGTCTCCAGTGTCACATGGTTCTTGGGCTTGGTGGAGGGTTCATTCTTTTAACCCAAGGCTCATAGTCTTCTGTGGGGTTCGTCTAGTTAGTTTGGTGGTTCTTGTCCATTCAGGGCAATCCCAAAATGGGAGGCTGAGAGGAGGCAGCCTGCAGGGCAGGATGGCTGCACGTCTTTAGTCCTAAGACATAAAACATTGGGCTCTTGGGACACCCTGGTCTCAGAAAAAGGCCTCAGGTCCTGGGAAGAATTTACTACTAGTGCTTGGTTATTTCAATCCTATTTGGGGCATCTCATGGGGAGATCAGAAGGCAACATGTGTATAACAGGTCCCCTCCCCTACACACACACACACACCTACCTGTGTACACAACTACTGCAACTACCACAGATGTGATCTCGTTCTATCTTCTTAGAGACCTGTGCTTCAGAGACTAGGAGGAGCCCAGGGAGATGACAACATATTTCCCCTGAGAGACTCGGGATCCTCCTTCCTGCTTCAGTTGAGACACCTTGAACTCAGGAAGGCCATGAGCAGCTTCCTGGGACTGGGGAGAAGCTGCTGGGCTATCCCGGCGAATCTCTCACATCAAGCTCAGGGCTTGCTGATTCTGTGGCAGGACTGTCTCTGAGCTTTGTTTAGGTCTCAGTTTCAGCGCTTAGCCTCTTACTCTTCCTGGTCTAATCCGTCCTCCCAAAAAACAGATTAGAAAAAATACTATAAAAGGAAATCTGCTGATGCCATCTTCCTGTGAACTTTTGTATAGGTCTCTGAAATATGTCTACTCAGAAATGATCCTCATTGGGAAATATACCAGTTGAAAAATAAAAGCAAAGCAGTTGCATTTTTCCTTTATCTTTTTTGGGGGGTAGTGAGGGGTCAAGGTCTTACTCTATTGCCCAGGTTGAAGTGTAGTGGGATGATCACGGCTTACTGTGGCCTCGACCTCCTAGGCTCAGGTGATCCTTCTACCTCATCTTCCTGAGTAGCTGGGACTACAGGTGTGCACCACCACACCTTGTTAATTGTTTTTATTATTTATAGAGACCAGGTCTTGCTATGTTGCTCAGGCTGGTCTTGAACTTCTAGCTCAAGCAATCCTTCCATCTTGGTCTCCCAAAGTGAGCCATTGCACCTGGCCAGGATTTTCCTTCATCTTACATGGGACCTTCACCTAATGTCTCCCTCAAACATAAAGCAGAGCCTGGTTCCTAAGAGGTCCCACCTCTTGTATGGGTTGCAGAATTAGGTGGCTACGTTAGGAGACCACAATAATATGATTGTCACCAGTTTTGCTTTCATTGAATAGTGCGTGTTCAATTTGACACAAGGAGACACTGAAACCATTCATTCATCACTAGAACAGAAAAATGTCATCAAACTGTTAATGAGTATCTCTTTTTAGGGACAGTTAAATATGAAAACATAGATTCAAGATCAGACTATAGGCTGGGCATGGTGGCTCCCATGTGGGTGACCTGTAGCCCCAGCACTTTGGAAGGCCGAGGCAGGAGGACCGCTTAAGCCCAGGAGTTTGAGATCAGCCTGGGCAACACAGTGAGACCTCATCTCTACAAAAAAATTCAAAAATTAGCCAGGCGTGGTGGTGCCTGTAGTCCCAGCTACTTGGGAGGCTGAAGTGAAAGGAGCTCCTGAGCCCAGGAGGTCGAGGCTGTGGTGAGCCATGATTATGCCACCACACTCCAGCCTGGGTGACAGAGTGAGACCCCAACTCCAAAAACAAAAACCCAGACACAGAATCTGCCAGCACCTTGATCTTGGACTTCCGAGCTTTCAGAAATGTGAGAAATAAATTTATGTGGTCTATAAGCTCATCTTATGGTACTTTATTATAACTGCCCAAGGACCAAGACAGCAGGTAAAACCTCCAGTACACAAGCCCAAGCCTTGGTGTCCTGTGAGATCCAGGGGGCCCAAGAGCTGCGGGCACGAGCGTGGTCGGGGCACCAGGCTTTTCAAGGGGGGAGTCCAGGCCAAACCCAACGTCCTCTGACTTGTGCCAAATATTCATTCCCGAACTATAAGTGTGAAGTCAACTATGGCTTTCTACTGTATCTGGGGCTTGTTTCTGGAAAAACCAGAGGGTTTAACAATCACCAGAAAACATGACGAGCAGACCCAGGCAGACTGGAAAGGTGAAATCAGTCAGAGTAGCGGGCAGGGGAGGCTCCTGGTTTTAGGGAGTAAGGGCGGGGAGGCCACAGCAGGGACCCAGATATCTGGAGGGGGGCTCTGATGCCAGCTGCAGGCGGGGGTTCAGCGCCCTTGTGATGGCAGCCGGGTTCCTTCTCTACTACAGAACTCATATTTCATCTTTCAACAGAAAAAAAACCACAGCAAGTATTAACTAAACAAGCACAATTAAACCAAGAAAACTGGGAAAGGGAGAAGGAAAACCCGCTACACCGGCTCCTGTGGTTTTCTCTCACTCTTTCAAGATTCTTCTAGAAAAGGTTTTGGCTTTTTTAAAAACAGCAACAACAACTAAGTTTGCTTTAAGCCTCATCCCTGCCTGGGGCTTCCAGACTGTGGCTGGGCCAAGGGACAGAGCGGCCACAGGACTTTTAGGGTCAGGGACTCAGGAGGAGAGGGAAAACCAAGGAGAGTATCTGTTTTTAACCAACCAACCAATCCCTAATAGCACTAATAGCATCAGCAGCAACAGCAAGAGAAAAAGATCACGGTAGAGAAACGTGGATGGAGGATCCAGAAATTAAAAGAAGCTTCTGGGACACGTCAGTGGATTACAGCGTAAACAACCTTATCTGGTTCTAGATTTTAAAATGTGGTTAAAAAATTGAAAGCAACTAGAGAGAAGTAAACCCTAATGAAATACCAAGGAACTGTTAAAATATTAAGGTGTGCTATTGATACTGTGGCTGTATGCTTAAGAATATCTAATTTTTTTTTTGGAGTCAAGGTCTCTCTGTCAACCAGGTTGGAGTGCAGGGGCACAATTAGTCACCACAGTCTCAACTTCCCAGGCTCAGAGGATCCTTCAGCTTCAGTCTCCTGAGTAGCTGGGACTATAGGCATGCACCACGCAAGTTTTTGTGGATTTTTTTCTCTCACTCAGTTGCCCGGGCTAGTCTCAAACGCCTGCAAACTCAAGCAATCTCCCGCCTCAGTCTCCCAAAGTGCTGCGATGACAGGCATGAGTCACTGTGCTCAGCCTAAGAATCTCAAAATTTTTGAAATGTATACAGAAGACATAATGCGGTCTCTGGGATTTGCTCCAAAGTCCCATCAGCTGGGGGAGGAGGAGGTGGGAAGTGGTAAAGATACAGGTGAAACAGACCTGGCTGGGACTGAAGACTGTCAGTGAAGGGCATAGACGAGTTTGAGCCTAAGTTTTGTAGGCTATTTGTAATATTCTAGAATAAAAAGTTTTAATAGTTAGAAGAGCATAGTGGCAAAATACACTAGACCAACTGTACCAGACATGGGATGTGCCCTTTGTCCGCAGACAGGCGAGGTCTAGATGCCTGGAGCTTTGCGTCCCTGTGAACACACATTCACTTCGACCTTCCGCTGTGGCACGTGTCAAGCAGTGGTTAACCTGGTGCTTACATAGCAGGCTGAACACAGCAGGCCCCATTCTGTCTGTCCTCCGTGCATGCCTGGATGGGGCTGGGGGTATGGGGTGGAGGACAGCTGGGAGTGCCCTTCTGACCCCTGCGGCCAATTAAACCAGTGCTTCAGAGGGGTGGGGAGGGGGGCGGCAGCGGTAGCGTTCTCTTTAAGCTGGCCACCGTCTGCGTACATAATTAGAGGTCATAATTATGGTTCTCTTTTTAAAATGTGGCCACAGCATCCAAGTTGACCTCTTGTGGCAGCGTGGCCTGCAAGCTGGGATGGACAAAGAGGAGGGCACGGGCCCGACCCACTGGCGTGACCATGGCGGGTTGCCAGAGTCCCCTCGAAACTTCCGAGGCAGGACATCCTCGCCTACTCCCTGGGGAAATGACAATCTGTTTGGGGTTTGCTAATGATCACTTTTCACTGAGAAGCATTTGACTTCTTGAAATAGACGGACTTTACGCTGTATTTTTAAACTATCAAGAAAAGGTAAAAGCAACCACTCCAATTAATATGCCAGTAATTATGTGTTGTCTACAGTCTTATTAACCCTGTGATGACCAAGCTGAAAAGATCCATTTCTGATTATCTTTCTGCTTTAGTACTGGGTATAGTTGTTACTGAGACTCTGCTCAGCTTCAAAAATGCAAACATTTATTGTTTTGTTACACCTTATAATTGGCCACTCCCAGTAATATTTCTAGCTTATGTAGCCTAGAACAGTCTACAGACTGAATTGTCTGTGGCAAAGTCAAACCTACCTTGATTTTCATACAGACAGGCGGTTCTCAGTTCTAAGCATAGAATAATAGAATTTTCTAGCCAAAAGAGGCCCTCTGAAATCATCTTACTGATGAAAAGTATGAGGCCGGTCCAGATAAAATTAAAGCACCTTCCAGGGTCAGCAGGCTGGCTGGAGGTGGAGACAGAAACCAAGTTCAACCCAGGTTTTTATTTTTATTTTATTTTAGAGTTGTGAGGTCCACAACAAGATTTAAAGTGTGCGCAGGTGAGGTCTGGGCTTCTAGCAGATAGTGGACCTGGCAGCCAGCGTGTTGCCACGTGTCTCCCATCCCTCCTTCCTCCCTCCCTCCCTCCCCAGCAGTGTCCAGCATCTGTAGAGTCCACCCTTGTGCTTGTGTGACCTGTGATCGGGGCCTGCTTATGAGTGAGAGCACGCGGTATTCAGTTGTTTCTGTGATAGTTCATATAGTATGATGGTCTCCAGCTGCATCCGTGTTGCTGCAAAGGACATGATTTTGTTTTCCTTTATGGTTGTGTAATATTCCATAGGGTACAAGTACCACATTTTCTTTATCAAGCTTGGTATCAAGCCACAGCTTGACCCCTCCACCTGTCTCTAAGCATCAGAGAGCGTCCCAGGGATGCCTTACAGAGAAAGACAGAAGAGTGACCTGCTTTTCCTCGTCTTTTCAATGCCTCCTCTCCTAACCATTTAATGGCAAACACTCTAGAATCAAATGAGGTAACTGTCCACCTGCAATGGATACTCGAAAGAGTAAACTTTTGTTACTCTAAAGCTCTTCCAGATTGCTAGATATTCCGTAAATACAAATGATATAAACAAATGTGATGGCAGAAGATCACAAGAGTGGGGAACTCACAGAAACGTTATGTGACCCAACTGCGGTTATCACCTTGCTTGGGGGTCACATGAATTGTTCAGATCTTGCCGGGACACAAAGCCCGAGAGTTCATCTCTGCCTCTCTTATCCCTTAACTTCTTGGGGGCACCCACCTGCTTCTTTACCTTTCCTTGCCCGTGAAATGACCCTGACAGAGACCAACTGCTTTCCAAGGGTATTTTAAATCCTTCGTCAACACTTGAGAAATTGGAAAGCGAGACTGTGGTGCATCAGCAATTCTCCTCCTGGCTGAAGAGGAATAGACCATTCCAGCACCTGATGGGAGCTGTTTCAGATGGACAGCAGACACTGCCAGGCCATAACATGCACATAGCTTAACGGCGATTCCCACTTGGAGACATGAGATTTGAATAGATGGCCCTGAGAAATATCATTGTTACCAATAAATGTCTTCTGACTAGAAAAGCCTGGGAGTAAATGATGGCTTCTTACAACTGCAAAAGCTTCTTTACTCAGAAAAGCAAAACTTAACTACTATTCAGAGATGCCCCAAACTAGAGTTCAAATAAAAAGAAGAATCACCTTTCTAGACACGTCACTACTAAGAAATACATTACCACCATTTTCTTTTGGTTCAGTAAAACCTAGCAAAAGAATGAATCTAAATCCATCACAACAGGCCAGGCATGGTGGTTCATGCCTGTAATCCCACCACTCTAGGCTGAGCCAAGAGGACCGCTTGAGCCCAGGAGTCAAGACTAACCTGGACAACATAGTGAGACCTTGTCTCTATAAAAGTAATCTTATAAAATAAGCTGAGTGTGGTGGCACATACCTGCAGTCCCAGTTACTTGGGAGGCTGAGGAGGGAGGACCACCTGAACCCAGGAGGCTGCGGTGAGCCGTGATGGTGCCACTGTATGCCAGACTGAGACCCTGACTCAAAAATAAATAAATAAATACGTCATAACAGAGGGATTTAACTGAGACTGGTACATCTGCAACTCCACGTGGAGTCCCTGCATGAGGTACCAACACGAACGCAACAAAGTCCATCTGACCCCTACCTGGAGAGGAAGGGGCTTTCCAGTGGGAGGTTCTTCAAGTCTGCCCTGTTTACTGGGATGTTCCATTTAGTTCCTTGGCAGAGAAACTCCAATTCCGTTCTTGACCAGCATTTTGCAAAATAAGTGCCCATCTGTCTCAATATCAGAACTGTGGCCTGACACAGCAACCAGCAGACTGTTGTCGCTCAGATGTTCTACTCAAGTAAGTGGCCGGATTCTCCCATGCTCTGCTCTCCCGAGCCAGCATCCTCCCAATGCACCCTAAGCCATTTCCGGCATTCATTCACCCACTCGAGGCAGCACCTCCTGCTCCCCCTATGCTTCAGCTCTGAACGGCACACTCCACTGGGTTGTGTGCTGGCACGGGGTGCCCCCTAGCCCCTGAGAACTGACAAGGTTAGACTGTGGGGCACCATCAGGTCCATCCCTCCCTCTGGTGGCTCACCAGATGGCGGGTTTCAAAGTAGAACATTCTATCACAGGGAAATGGCAGGCATGAGTTCAGCAGCAAATCCAGCTCGCCCTACTGTGTTTTATTTCATCCTTGAAAGACACCTGCCGTCCGGTGCGCGTGCACACGACTGATTTTCACAGGTCTCCCCTCTCTCCATTTCTCCACCTAAACAATGTGTAAAAAACCAAACCCCCGACAGAACAGCTACTGATTCTAAAGCAGGTTTAATTGTACCGATTCCATTTCCCATGAAAATGTTAACACAGCCAATCCCTTGACAGATTCCATAACTTTCCATCTGGAACGTATCACGTCCCAGCCTTGACGGGTGCTATCAGTCTACATGGTCCAATCCATGTGGTTTCCATGTCTTGAGGGGCCAGAGCTCAGACTTGAAGCACTGTCGGAGGTGAAGTTTTGCAAGTTTTTATTCCCATCTTCATGTGGCCAAGTCACTTTGGTGGTGTTTATTAACTAAAGGTGTCAGGAAATATCCTCACAGGGGAGGCAGGGTTCGCAACTGCACAAGCCACTACTCTCTCTGAACATGGACAGACAGTTTGTTCCAACCTGTTTGCTCCAACCCCTGAAACTCATGAGTGCCTGGTGACCCCACCAACAAAAGCAGTTTGTGCAGCTGGGATAGGTCACTCAGATGGAAGACAGAGAGGGAAACGGACTAGAAGGAGGACTCTGCGGTAGGTGGTCAGCCCCTAGGAGAACTTTTGGAACCTGTAGAAGGGCACACAGATCCTGGGATTTTGTGTATGTTTCTGGAAAGGGTCCGTGGCTTTTATCCAATCTCTTAGAGGTGGTTGATGCAGAAAAGGGTGTTACTGGCTGGAGATGCATCAGAGACTGAGCCTTACCCTGAGTACGTCAGCAGAACAGAATTGAACACTCCCCTCATTAAAAGGCAGCACTGTGGTTCTCTGGCCTGGGATGATCTTGAAATCTTTGCAACGGTAGGAGAGCTGTGTTCTGTTACAGACTGAACGTCTGTGTCTCCCTAAAATTCAAATGTTGAAGCCCCAGCCCCATGCAACAGCACTTGGAGATGGGTTTTGGGGAGGTGATGGGTGACATGAGGTCATGAGGGTGGGGTCTTCATGATGGGATTATTGGCCTTGAGAGAGAAATCCCTCTCTCCCCACACAAGCACAGGATGCAAGCCGGAAGGAGAGCCCTCACACAGTGGCATGATCACAGCTCACCCTAGCCTCCAACTCTTAGGCTCAGGCCATCCTCCCACCTCAGCCTCCCAAGTAGCTGGGACTACTGGCGTGCACCACTATGCGTAGCTAATTTTTTGATTTTTTTTGTAAAGATGAGGTCTCACTACGTTGCCCAGGCTGGTCTTGAACTCCTGGGCTCAGGTGATCGTCTCTCCTCTATCTCCCAAAGTGCTGGGATGACAGGCATGAGCCACCACATCCAGTCTATGCTACTTTTTAGTGTACTTGTTCCCCTAAAAGAATTAGTTTTTAGATCTTGCAGGATCCCTGAGAAAGCTCACTAAGTAAAGAATGGCAAATGGCATTCTGTGCATAGTAGTATTATCTTTGCTACTGTTAAAGTGAATATAACACTTAGAAGAAGCAGTAGCTTAATAAATTATTAGGTATGCCCTTGAGCAGATACAACGCAATTTGGATTACTACATGCTTTCTTTTACAAACACAGTTGTCAAGTTTCCTCCGGGTAGCAATCTTAAAAAGGGCCTTATTTATTATTTCTCTTCAGTATTTTTCATGTAGGTGATCTGGAAGAGTCATATACTCAGAACAATGCCTTGCCTAAAACGAATTTTTATATTTTACTTATCTCTGTATCATACTTTTCTCCCCCAAAAGAAAGGAGGTGATTTATAAGATAACAGCACAAGAAATGACAGTATCAGCAGTCCTTAGTTTAGGATAAAAAAAAAGTAGCAATGTGGGAAGAAAAGGGAGAGAGGGGCATCTATAGTGGTTAAGCAAATGATAGCGATTGATTCAAAACCCAGCTTTGAGCTTCCTAGCAGCAAAGGCAAAAAGAGGTGCGGCACATACAGCTCTGGTTTCTAGTACAAGCACACCTGCCAGTGATGTGCCTGCCTCTGAGAACAAGAGCTACTTGTTTCAGGTCTTTATATGAGAAGTGTAGGGAGCAAGGTCTTTGACAAAATTTAATGACAGTTGCAAAGTTTCTAAGAATAACCTTTTCCTAAAAGGCCCTTGGTAGAGCTGGGAGTGGTAGCTTACACCTTACGCACTTTGGGAGGCCAAGGTGGGAAGATTGCTTGAGCCTAGGAGTTCAAGACCAGCCTGGGCAACATAGTGAGACCTCATCTATACAAGAACAAAAACAAAACAAAACAAAAATTAGCTGGGCATGGTGGTGTATGCCTGTAGTCCCAGCTACTCTGGAGGCTGAGGCAGAAGGATTACCTGAGCCCAAGAAGTCGAGGTTGTGGTGAGCCATGATTGTGCCACTGCACTCCAGCCTGGGCAAGGAGTAAGACTTCAACTCAAAAAAAAAAAAAGGTATCAAAATGCTCTAGACGAAGTTAGAAAATTCTCCAAGATTAACAAAAAAATCAGTGTGCTCTCTCCCAACTCTGAGGATATATTTTATTTTTTATTATCTGCCAAGCAGTCTCAATGGGTTCCTGAGCAGGAATGGCCTCTGTTTCCTTGTGCCCTAAACAAGGGAGTTTCCTTATCTGTATGATAAGGGGCTTGGTGGAATTGCCAACGTTGGTTCCACCACCCCAGAAGCGAGCTCAGTCCTGCTGGGCCCCCTCAGCTGCTGAGCGAGGATGAGCTCCTGTGAGTCCTTGCAGAGACCAGGTCCTGTCATCCCCTGTGGAGGGATCAATGCTGCACTTTTCTGGCTGGAGAGGAGGCCTTCTTGTTTGGTGAATCTCTGCTACCCCACAACTCAGCAAGCAAAGGGCTGGGCCTCCTGCCCTGTACCAAGTAGGGACCTGCCTCCTTTGTTTGTTCTGGGCACAAGGAGGAAGCCAGCAGCAGCTTTTGTAAGTCATGCTGGGGACAGTCTTCAATTAGGGATATGGAAGGACATGGAGGGGGCCACATGCTGGCCCAAGCTTCCTTTCACTGATGTTTTCTACGTTTCGTCGGATGGGTTTTGTTCTCAGCCCAACTCGACCAAGTAATGTGAACACCTTCTATCTCAGCAGAGTATTTTCTTAAAAGGAAAAAAAAAAAAAAAAACAAAAAACCCCAGGCTACACTCAGCTCCCTGGGAGTAATACAATTCCGCTTTCTGATCCTTATCTTAGAGCCAGACACTGCTTCTGACTGTAAAACCGTGATCCTGTAAGGTGAGGTGAGCCAAGTGCTTTAAAAAAGCAGGAGAATTAAAAGGTTTAGCATCAGACGGTTAACAAAAAAAGGGAGTGGGTGCATGAGGCTAGTGCAGGGTGTTCCCTGGAAAGTTATTTTGCGAGGCGTCTACGCCAGACAAGAACAGGATGGGTCCACTGATTATGTAATTAACTGCCGTCAGCAATGGGCAGGTTCTTCTAGCTTTCAAAACCCAAGCTCATTATTCAAGCTTTCATTAGGTACAGTTTAGAGATTCTATTTGTGGAAAGAGCCCAATTTTTCTTGTCTGGGTTAGAGGGATTTTTTTGTTTTAAAAAGTGCTGCTTTGCAAATCTGGCTTCAAGTCATAATAAAACAATCACGATCTCCTCCTCCTTCCTCAAATATCTTTTTTGCTTCATTTCTTCAGAGTTAGGAGAATAAATAGAGAATTTTCTCTTTGGCAGAAAGCCAGAGTAATATCCCAGCAAGATTTCTGACTTCTTTATGGAGATACATACTGTTTCATGTTTGATTTTGATTTTCAAAGCAGAACAATTTTCACATCAATGTAGAAAAGGCTTTCACTACTTAAAATGTCATTTCTAAATTAATTTTATACCCCTGAGGCAGAAGGCATCTGACCACAAAGAAGTCTACCCATTTAAATAAGGTGGGAAAAGTTTCTTGGACAAGGACCTAGTGAAAGTGGCAGAAAAACTTGCAGCCTTTAGAACAAAAAGTTAAAGCCTGCTGTTTCTGAAGGCCTCATTCTGTTTTTCACAGGGCACATCTCCAGTTCTGTGTTCCCGTCACACTACATGCAGAAGAAAAGTGGCTTTTCTGTGCCGTTTCGGCCATGGGGTCGTCAAGAGAATGTGCTGAACCAAGATACCCATAGGGACATTCCTGCGTCTGGTGGGGATGGGGGGCCTGGGGGGTGGCGGTGGCAGGGAGACGGCGGAAAAAGTCTGATGACTTGCTGTCTCATGTCTCAAACTTTTAACAGCTGGGCAGATGCCCATGGGATAACAAAAACTCTAAAACTCTTCATCTCACCTTGAAGAGAGACTGGCATTTCCTTAAGAAAATACCACCACCAGCAACTCCTGGATCAAGTTCAGTGACTTGCTAAGAGTCACTCAAGGACATGCCTGCCAGTTGCATCCCAAGTCGGAAGTGGGGCATCGTGGTCAAAAAGCAGAGTGGAGACTTGGGAAAACAGGTGCCCCTCCCCTGGGACACAGGCACTAGGGGGTGCCATTCCTTGAGATGGAAGTTGGTGAGCAAGTGTTCACAGAGGACCCCTGTGAACAGACTCACTGGTGTGGGGAGGGCGGGCATCGGGAATAGTTCTCAAGCCCTGGTTGGGATGAACTTTCCATCATCTGAGCTTGATTAAAAAGTTAAAACAGACACAAAAACCCACACTGTCCCCAAGGCAGAATCATCTGCAAGGGAGAGGTCAGAGGGGGAGTGTCAGGGCAGGGGAGGAGGGAAGAGGGAGGAGGGAGGAGGGAGAAGGGGGAAGGGAGGTGGAGGCGCTTATAACACAATCGTCACAGAGGCATTTTCTTTTTTTCTGAGTTGGGGTCTCTGTCACCCAGGATGGAGTACAGTGGCATGGTCACGACTCACCACAACCTCGACCTGCTGGGCTCAGACAGTCTTTCTGCTTCAGCCTTCCAAGTACTGGGACTACAGGCACACACCATCACGTCCAGCTATGTCTTTTTACTTTCTGGTAGAGACAAGTCTCACTATGTTGCCCAAGCTGGTCTTGAACTCCTGGGCTTAAGTGATCCCCTGCCTTGGCCTCCCAAAGTACTGGAATTCCAGGTGTGAATCACCAAGCCCAGTGTGCATCCAAGGCCCTGATCTACAAGACGCTTAATATCTGGTACCAGAACCTCTGCCTTGAGCTCTCGCCCTGCTAATCTTTCCTCCTGGTACTAGACTCTGGCCTCCGTTTCCTTCTAAGCCTCCACCAGCTCTTCCCCATCCTTTAAGATGGCCAGCTTGCAGTCCTCATGGCACCCAATGCTCCCGGCCAGGCTCTCCCTGACCCTTGCCAGCCTTGGTTGCCCAGGACAGGTATACTCACACTGCCACCCATCTGGAATCCCTTCCCCATCTTCCCAGTCCCGAATGAAAAGCTGGTTTCCACAGCCCCCAGTCCTCACTGTCCCATGCTGTGTGGTGCCCTCACCAGAACCTCCCAGGACTATCTGATTCTCAATCTTTGTCACCCACAATCAAGTCAGGCGCTTCTGGAAAGCAAGGAGTATCAAACTGACACCCATTCTTCCTGGTGTCTGACCCTCCCCTAGCCAGGACCTGGGCCTTTTGGATTCTGAACGTCCCAATTCATCTTTTATGAGAATCTGAGCAACCAAGATGTGTCAATCTGGAAGCTACTAAAGAAAGGAGAAGGGAAGAGTGTGAGAACTCAAGGGCTTCCAGTGTTCTTGGACCCCCTCACCCTGGCCTAACTGCTAGGAAAAAGAGCCCCAGGCTCAAGACTCCTAGAGCCAAATGCACCTGGGTTCTCAGGCACTCCTCAGTTTCTGTGTCACTTCACTTCTCTGAGTCTCAGCTTCCTCTCCCAAAGGGACCATGCACCCTAGTTCGTAGGGCGGTGGCAGAAAGTTAAAGTTAACATAAGTGAGACTAAAAAATATATTTAGGCCAGTTGCAGTGGCTCATACCTGGAATCCCAGCACTCTGGGAGGCCGAGGAGGGAGGATTCCTTGAGCCCAGGAGTTCGAGACCAGCCTGGGCAATAGAGCGAGATCTCATCTCTACCAAACATCCAAAAATTAGCTAGTGTGATGGTGGGCACCTGGAGTCCCAGATACTTGGGAGGTTGAGGCAGGTGGTTCGCCTGAGCCCACGAAGCGAAGCTATGGTGAGTCGTGATCATGTCATTGCATTCCAGCCTGGGTGACAGAGACCCTGACTCAAAAAGAATTATATATGTATATTTAAAAATGGTTTGGTACTCGGAAATGGCAGCCTCCCATGCTCACCCATCAGTCCTGACAAGCTCCCAAAGGAGAAGGGCCAAGTTGGCCTCTGAGCTCTGAAGCGGAGGCCCGCTGCCCTCCCCGTGTGGGAACCTCCCCACTTCTGCTGTGGGTCCCTGGACCCTGTGGCTCCCTGGTGGCTGGCGAGGGGAGGGGCCGATGCACTCAGGCACAAGGAACCTAACACCTGCGTCCTCCTTGCTAAGGAGCAGGCAGTCCCCATTGGCCCCTTCCCAACATGGGATTCCCTGACTGGAACACCAATGCCATTAGAAGTCAGAGTCTTTGAAAAACACAACTCACTCAGCAGAACCCTGTGTAACTCACTGACATTTGTACAGGTCCTGGGATCTCCTTGGGGTCCTGGGATCTCCTTGACGACACAAGCCCTCGACTCCCCCCTGCCCTCCCCTCCCCTCCATGCTCACTCTCTGTGAGTTACTGGGGTGTCTGGGTGAGGCTCGGGGACCTGGAGACTTGACAGGTCTCAGACTCACCTTTTAATCAATTCAATGGGTACGAGAGGGTAAGTCAATGGGCTTGCCGTTTTTAAGGAAAAAAAGAACCTTTTAAGGAACTTACTTTTTTAATCGTGTGGTTTTTAACTAACTATAAGATTATATAAGAATACATTTGCATATTAATTACTTATTTAGGTATTTATTTTTAAGTCCAGGTCTCACTCTGGCACAATCACAGTTCACTGCAGCCTCAACCTTCTGGGCTTGGGCAGTCCTTCCAGTTCAGCCTCTGGAGTAGTTGGGACTACAGGCATGCGTCACTGTGCCTGGCTAAATTTTTTTTTTTTTTTTTGAGTTGGAGTCTCACTCTGTCGCCCAGACTGGAGTGCAGTGGCCGCTCCCGGCCACCGCAGCCTCGACCTGCCTGCCGGGCTCTAGTGATCCTTCTGCCTCAGCCTTCCAAGTAGCCAGAATTACAGGCATGTGCTACCACGCCCGGCTGATTTTTTTTTTTTTTTATTGTAGAGATGAGGTTTCGCTGCCCAGGCGGGTCTCGAACCCGCGGACTCAGGCAATCCACTCACCTCAGCCTCCCAAAGGCACGGGATTACAGGCTGAGCCACCGAGCCCGGCTTTGGCTAAATTTTTAAAAAAATTTTTGGAGAGATGAGGTCTTGCTATGATGAGGTGTTTAATTCCTAGGTTCAAGTGATCCTCTTGTCTTGCCCTCCCAAAGTGCTGGTATTACAGGTGTGAGCCACCACACCTGGCAGAGTTGCTTATTTTAAAAATTAAGCTGCTTTCAAAAAGATCATCCACTCCTTGCTCTTTCTGTAAAGGCAACCTTACCTTCAGGCTTGGGGGGGGCGGGGGGCGGGTGCCCGTCCAAGTTGTTTCCAGGCAGACAAGTGTCTTTTACAATTGTATCATGTTGCTGAGTCTGTGTTGTACACCTATGAAGACACACACTTATTCAACACACTTTTTTCACTCAACAGTAGTTTTGGCCTCTATTCCTCTGGGACCAGAAGGGCAGGCACATGCCTTTTCGCAGCTGCACAGGACAGAGACCTCAATCTACTTCAGCATTTCTCTGGTCATGAACACTCATGGGTTGCTTCCAATTCTTGGCTTTTACAAAGGACACTACAGTGAGTCTCTCTGCATGTGTCCACTGTGTACACATGGGAACGCACCTCAGAGACTCAGACTGAACCATCACCCCTGGTGACCCCATGTCTAGGTTTCACGTAATTAGAAGACTTTGTTTCTACACACATCTGCTCCCATTCAGCACCTGCTAAGATGTTCACTGAGCTCCAAGGTCTTCCAGAAGCCAAGATCATTTCTTCTTCCATCTAACACATCCTGTTATTCTGGATTCTGCATATTTGGAAACTCCCTTCTTCCTTAGGAAATTCCTTCTCTCTTTAAAGCTTGGCTGGTGCCACTGAGGATGCTCAGAGGCTATGGCGTGCACACATGCACGTACACACACTCCTGTCACGCCACCCTGTGAGGGTGGGGCTGTGTCTGTCTGCTAGTCACCGTGCCCCATGGGCTGGGAGCAGTGGACCGCATGCAGCAAGCACTCACCAAGTATCTGGAGAAAGATGGCCGCTCTCCTTGCCGGAGGACGGCCTGGAGCAAGTTGAGCTCATCTCACTGTGCCTCAGCTCCCTCCCCTGGGACCTCTCCCCCTTACAAACAAGTCGACACACGCAAGGCCCTTTGAACAACGCCTGGTGCATCATCTATCTAATATTGTCAGTGAGGGTTAGCTGCCACGACAGTTGTCATCAGGACTTGCGTTGGCTGGACACCCTGAGATTGCTGGGAGGCAGTGCTGCTGAGAGGGCAGTGGGTGAGACAGCCAAGAAGCTGGAACAGAGAGGGATGAAGTGGAACTCGGGCCACTCAGAGTACTAATGTCGGCTTGAGGTTGACTGCTTTTTTACTGTAATGATGCCTCACTCCACGTTGATATCAACTGATGAGCAGAAGGCGTTGCTTGCTTTGTTCGGTTTTGCAAGCAAGGCCCTCCCATCTGGCTTCACGGTTCCTCCCTACTCCTCTTCTCATTGGATTGTTCTTCTTCCTCTGGCATCCTTAATCCCCAGCAGCTCTCCCAGGAGGGGCCTCCCTTGGTTGCAATTCAGGCAGGTGACAGAGCAGCTGGGGACCCAGACTCTGTAACCGGTGGTACAGGTTCAAATTTCAGCACTGGTACTTACCAGGTGCGTGACCTTAGTCAAAATACTTGGCTCAGTGTGGTGGCTCACACCTGTAATCCCAGCACGGTCAGGGGGCCAAGGCAAAGGATTGCTTGAGCCCAGGAGTTCAAGATCAGCCTGGGCTACATAGTGAGACCTCATCTCTATAAAAATTGTCTTAAAAAATCAGCTGCGTGTGGTTATGCACACCTGTAGTCCCAGCTACTTAGGAGGCTGAGGTAGAAGGATTGCCTGAGCCCAGGAGGTTGAGGCTGCAGTGAACTGTGATCGCGCCACTGTATGCCAGCCTGGGTGACAGGGTGAGATCCTGACTCAAAAAATAAATAAATAAATATTTACTTAACAACTCCGGGCTCCAGTTTCCTTATCTGTAAAATGGGCTGTGGTGAGAGTTAAATGAACTGGTACATGCAGGAGTGTCACCGGCACTAACATTCACATCTAAACAACAAAACGAAAACACCACCATCTTCAGGACCCACAATGCAAGGTGTGTGCAGGTGGTGTGATGGGCCCTTCTGGGCTGTGTAGATACACATGTCTCTCCCTTCCCCACCCTGTGCTTTGCTGGGTCAAGAACGTGTCTGTGGGCAGGATGGTCAGGAGGAGAGATACAGTCATAATGGTGGGAAAGACACTGCTGAGACCCAAGGGGCACTTCTGGCCTTGCCCCAGAAGCCCTTGGGCATGAACCTGCCCAGGCAACTGCCCGCCAGAGGTCCCATCCAAGCTCTTCCTAAGTGTACCCGAGTCTGCACTTGGAAAGAGGACACAGGCACACTGGAAGCTCAGAAAAGCCTGCCCAGAGCCATCAGGGAGCCAATATTAGCTTCAGGTCAGGCTAGTCTACCCCAAGGGCTCAGGGTCTAACATGATGGCCGAGAGACTGCTGAGGGGAAGCGACCTTGACACCAAGGTGACACAGGGAAATTCATGGTAGGGCTCTGCGGAGAAGGTGCTCACACCCCACGGCATCTGGATTCGGGCCAGGGCCTGAACGCAAGTTCAGGGAGACATTAAAAGCATAACCTATTTTTATACCAACAAGTGGCAGAAGGAACAGGCACAAAACCCTCAAACCCAGGCAGATGCCTGTGTGTGACACAAGGTCCAGTGTGGTGTCAGGGCCACTTGGAATTACTGCCCAATGCGGTGTGGATTTCATTACTGGACAGTAAAAAAGGTGGCGACAGTGATGGCTTTCTTATAACTGTGGTTCTTTCCAGCGAGGTGTCTCGGGCAGTGTCTCTGTCTTTGCTTGGGATGCTGTCCTATTGCTATGACAACCAATAACATTTTGCACACCACAAAGCGCTGTGTCACATCTCACCAAGGCAGAAAAGGAAATGCCATCCTCTTCTTAAAAGCCACCTTCTCTCTTTTAAAGTCTGTTATCAACGTCGTGCGTGTTAGGCACCATCCGTATTATATAGAACCTTTAAGACACAGGAAGCAAAAGCCAGAAAGCCTTGCAAACCCCTTAATGTTTCATAACAAACAAGGGATAACCAAACTGTATTATTCTGGTTTTTCTTCAGCACAGTTAGAAAGGACTGGCTTCTTCTAACTTCCTCCTCAGATCAAAAGCCCTTGTCAGCCTTTTACAAATGTCTGTCGCGTGCAGCCAGGACTCTCTTGGCGACGCTGCTGGGAAAGACGGTGTCCCCTTTAAGGAAATGTTCCCAGGCATGAAGCATGGCCTTTTGAAAGATCTATTTTTTTCACTTTAAATATTTTAACAAAATTAAAAAGTCATATACACGATCGTCCCTGCCTACAAGGTCCTCTCTCGGGGACTAGGCTGTCGCCATGGGAACCCACTGCTGGGCACTGCCGTGGCTCAGGGGCTCTCCCGTGGCTCATGGGTTCTCACCTGGGAGGTGGCTGGAATCAGCCTGCTGGGGGGAGTTGGGGTCTCTGTTCAGAGTCAGCAGAAGCTTGGGTAGACTGGCCCCTGTTAGCATCTGTCAGTGTTGCCTGGGTCCAGAAGACAGGAAAGATAGGAACACCATGCGGGATCCCATGAATGCCACCATGCCTGGCTAAATATTTAATTTTTTTTATGGAGATGAGGTCTCACTATGTTGCCCAGGCTGATCTTTCAAATTCTTGGCCTCAAGTGATTCTCCTGCATCAGTCTCCCAAAGTTCTTGAAACTATAAAGTTTCAAGGTCTTGGGAATCTAATGGACAGACATCTACATATATTAAGATTTTTGAAACTGCAAATCCCAGTCTCGTGACAGCCAAAGGGGACACAGACTTTTGCAAGTGGATGGAAAAATCCTGTCTACCTTGATGCCAAGGAATGCAGGCTGCGTGGAACCGGCCTCTCGAGGTTGTGGCCTTGTTTGGGAAATGCCTGTAAAAAAGGGGCTCAGCCAGGTAGGGAGCACAGATACTTCACGGAGCATGGACTGACACACACCCTTGGGTCACTGAGACGCCACGGACCTTACAAGAGGGATTCCCACCAACACGCATGGAGACACCCAGGAAGGCCATATCCAGAACCATCCAGACAACACGGATGATTTAATGGAAGAAGCGACATTTTCTGTGCTTTCCCCTCCTTCCTTTTTAAAAAAGAAAACATAAACAATTGTATTTTTAGAATGTATTATTTGAGGGCAAAAGACCTCCTTAGAGTATCTGAAAGAAGGCATTTGCCTTTAGTGTTTCTGTAGGATAGAAACCATTTGGGCTCATGCTTTTATTTTTATTTATTTGGAGACAGGGTCTTGCTCTGTTGCCCAAGCTGGAGTGCAGCAGCATGATCAAAGGAGCCAGAATATAGCAGAGAAATGCTTAAGAAAATCAGATCTGTAGAACTAATTTTTTAAATAAGAAATCACTGCAGATTTGGTGTTTTAAATCTTTGTTACAATTAAGAGAATCAGCCTGTAAGAATTACAGACCAACCTTGAAACATGATGAAATTAACAGACTTAGATTCTGATTTGAAGTAGAAATCTCATGAAGGTCATATACAATATAAGAAACCTAAAAAAACCATAAGGTATAACCTACTTATAAGCTTAATTAGACTTACAGGAATTGCTTTAGTGCTCTGGGCTGCTTGTTGGAGTCAGGCAATTGAATACTTATAAATTTAGTATGTTCGATTTCTTTTACAAAGTAGTTAAAAATATTTAAAGGAGTTTAATTAAGTTTGCAAGTCAGACCAAGCATTAATAAAAGGCCCCCTTAAAAGTGATGCTTAGAAACTGCCAGGCTTTTAAATAAAATAATGAGATCTTTGAACGGCTCTTAAAAATCTAAGGGGAGACATGGTTTTAGATTTTGTAACTTTCATAAAAATTAATTTAAAGAGTAAATACCATAGTAAATCTTTTCTGCCTCAAACGATTTGAAACCCCACCCTGCCATATGACATTATCCTTTTTAGCTAGTCGGTCTTCAATCCTAATTTATGGACACACCCACAATGAGCCCAGTATTGTGTTAGGAAATGGTTATATTCAGATGTTAGGATAATCAGGTAGGGGAGGTTAAAATACGTACTAGATGAATAACTTCTGCATTACAAACAGGTAATGAGTGACTAAGGAAGGCACAAAGTGCTACAGGAATTCAGAGGATGGGTATTAACAAAGACACCATAATCCAAGTAAAACTTTTTTTTTTTTTTTAAAGAGATGGGGTCTCACTTACTCTGTCGCCCAGACTAGAGGGCAGTGCACAATCATGACTCACTGCAGCCTCCAACTCCTGGGTTCAAGTGATCCTCCTGCCTCAGCCTCCTGAGTAGCTAGGATTAGGAGGTGTGAGCTACCACACCAGTCGTGGAATTTGCTTCTCAAGGTGAGTTGTTCCCTCCTCCCAGTACCTGCCCTCACCTGCTGCCTTACACACAGATTCCTGCATCTTCTCTCCTCTTAACTGGAAATTCAGCTTTTAGAAGTCTGTTAGAATTACGCGTGAAGGTTAGCAGGATGTGAGTGAGGGTCCGACAGGCTCTCTTAAGGAGCTTACCTCATTAAGGCTGTAACATCTTGTTCCCTTTGGCCCTGGGCGCTCCACCCCACCCACCTTATAGGTGAGTCTGACCAGGTAGTTGGCCTCTGGACACGTCTTCCAGCAGAAACAGGTTTAGGACTGGCTGCTTTGAGCTGCAGAACGAGAGCAGCTTTTCTTCTCAAAATAAGTTCAAATGGCAAGGAAGCCATTCTGGTGAGAAAAACAGTACATTCCTAAGTGATGGGGGTTGTAGGAGGGAGAAAAAGCTAGTTGTCTTATTCATTCATTCATTCATTCATTCATTTATTTATCCAGTCAGGGTCTCACTCTGTCACCCAGGCTGGAGTGCAGTAGCACGATCACAGCTACCTGCTGGACTCAGGCGATCCTTCTGCCTCTGTCTCTCAAGTAACTGGGACTACAGGAGCATGCCACCATGCCTGGTCAATTTTTTACTTTTTTGTAGAGATGGGATCTTGCTATGTTTGCCCAGGCTGGTCTTGAACTCCTGTGCTCAAGTGATCCTCCTACCTCAGCCACCCAAAGTGCCAGCAGTTTTTGACCACCCATCCACCTTTGAGTTTACTTGCTAGAGTAATATGACTACCAGGAAAATTTTCAATGATTCTTCATTAAGTGTTAGGGGGGTTAAACTGTGTCCCACCCCCCCCATCCAAATATGCGGAGTCCTAAGCAGTACTTCAGAACCTGACTCTATTTGGAGATAGGGTCCCGCTGCAGACATAAATACTTAAGATGGCTGTGCTGAAGAATGGCTCCTATACCAAGATGAGTGTCCTTACAAAAAGGGAAAATTGGACTTGGACACAAACACTTGCAGACTGCAGTTCTGCTGCCACCAAAAAACCTCCAGAAGCTCAGAGAGAGGCCTGGAAAAGACCCTTCCCTGGGGCCTTCAGAGAGTGCAGGGCCCTGCCTGTGGCTGTGATGTCAGACCTCTGACCTCCAGAACCGTGAGACAATGTTTTCTGCCATTTAAGCCCCTCAGTGCGTGGTGCCTTGGTATGGTGGCCCCAGCAAATGGCCACACCAGGTAGACAGAGCTGGGAGGAGAAGACAACTATGGGAACAGGCCATTATATATTACACAGACCAGCTCACTCCATGTCAGACTTTTTATACACCTTGACTTGGAGTCCAGGCAGAACAAGCATGATCTCCGCTCACATGCTGACATTCCTCCACGAGAGAGGCGCTGTCAGCTCTTCCGGGGTCTGGCTGACTCCCATCGTTCAAACCATGAACTTCCATGTTACAAAAGGCAGGAGGCAACGCGGTTGCAATGTCATCATCCATTGTGACACGTGTTGGTGCAGGTTTGCTTCCAACAGCCTAGAAGAAGCTCTTTTCTCTCATTTAATACTTTCTGGGACTCCCTTCACGGCACTTACGCAGCTAAGTAAGACTGATCAGTCGGGCATGCTGGCTCATGCCTATCATCTCAGCACTTTGGGAAGCCGAGGTGGGAGGATCACTTGAGCCCAGCAGTTCAAGACCAGCCTGGGCAACATAGCAAGACCTTGTCTCTACAAAAAAAAAAAATTAAAAATGAGTTGGGTGTGGTGGCATATACCCGTAGTTCCAGTTACACTCAAGAGGCTGAGGAGGGAGGATTGTCTGAGCCCAGGAGGTTGAGGCTGTGGTAGCCATGATCATGCTACTGCATTCCATCCTGGGCTACGGAGTGAGACTCCGATTCAAAAAAAAAAGATGGATCCATTTGCTCCATTCAGTCATGTCAAGTTTCTTCCTGCGGATGTAACTAACGAAATGTGTGCACCACACCCATTGTCCTGTTTTCAAAGGTCCTACATGGTGGTTCTAGACTTGCAGGGGTGACTGTGGCAGGCAGACACTAAGGTTACCCCAGTGAGCCAGGACCTTGTGTAACCTCCCTCCCCTCGAGTGCAGATGGGCCCTGTGACTGTCTTCCAGTAATTGTATATGGCACAGATGATGAATAGTCCCTCCCAGGATAGTGGAAGGCTCACATCGTGGAAAGCTCCATCCGAGCAGACTGGAACGGGGGTGTTCCCATATCCCTGAGACCATCAGAGGGCCCATGGGGCAGGCATTCCAGCAGCTGAGACAGCTCCCAGCTGACAGCCACAGTGTGGCCCGTAACACTTAATGAAGAATAATTTTAAATGTTCTGGTAGCTGCACCACTTCAGCAAGCAAACATTTCTTTAAAATGTATCAAGGAGTTTAATGAACGAAGTCTGCAAATCAGACCAAACATTAATCAAAGATCCCCTTAAAAGTGACAGTTAAAAATTGCCAGGCTTATACGTAAAATAATGTGATCTGTGAACAGTTAAAAGCCCAAGGAGAAGTGCAATTTTAGATTTAGGCACCGTTTTAGGTTACTCTAAAAATTAATTTTGAAGAGTAAATATCAGGATAATCTTTTCTGCCCCAAGTACTTTGAAGCCCCACCCTGAGCATGTATCTTTTTTAGTTACACAGCATTCAATAATAATTTAAGGAAACAACAGCCTCAGTCCTGTAACCTGCAGGGAATTGAATTGGTCGACAACTTTATGAATGTCAAAGAGGACTAAGTTCCAGGAGGAAGGCAGCCCACCGACGCTCCTCTGCAACCTGCAGAGACCCTGTACAGAGGCCCCTGCTAAGCTGTGCCCCGCCTCCTGGCCCACAGAAACTGAGATTGTTAAAGCACGCTGTTCTGAGCCACTAACTGTTGGTGGTAACTGTTACACAACAAAGAAAACAAATACAGTGATGAAGTCCTTTGATGACAGGACAAAAACAGGGTATCTCTCATTAGCAAAGCTCAGTTGGCCTGGCGTGGTGGCTCATGCGTAATCCCAGCAATTTGGGAGGCTGAGGTGGGAGGATCACTTGAGTCCAGGAGTTTGACACCAGCCTGGGCAACATAACAAGACCTCGTCTCTACAAAAAAATAAGAAAAATTAGCCAGGCATGGTGGTGTGCACCTGTAGTCCTAGCTACTCAGGAGGCTGAGGCGGAAGGATCATCTGAGCCCAGGAGGTTGAGGTTGCAGTGAAGGGAACAGATGACAGATGTTAGGGGGGACAGCCACTCTTCTGTACTTGTGTCTAAGGGAAAAGTGGTCAGAGTGGTGGCTGCAGGGACTAATACTGGTCAGAGTGTCCCTCATGACAATCCTCATCATGAGAATATCAGGCAACACCAAAGACAATTCAGAGTCAGTTGAGATTGCAGAGAAACAGACATCACACATATATCCACAGACACACCCCCAACCCAACTGCACAAAAGTCTTTACTGAACTCTTGCCAATCTGGCCAGGGGATTAAAGCAGCTCAGCAGACCAGCACCCTCCTGTTCAGGTAGCTGTGGGATCACTAACGGACAGAAAATACAAAGTCTGCCAAGATATAGGAACCTGCCTTCCCGCAGGACACGCTAGGATGACACCCTGGTTGCAGGCATTAGATGGATTCTGGAAGTGTGTTGCTGTTTGAGCAGAAACTCAGCACGCCTGGCCCCTCCTTGCAGAAAATCCATGTCCATGTCCACCAGCTTCTTTGACCCTCTGCCAGTCTTGGGTGGAGACTGGGCGGGACTGAGTACAGGCAGCGAGATGCAGAGGGCTGTCCCTCTGTGAGTCCCACCGAGGTCCATGAGGTGGCAGGAAATGATTCCCAAGAGAGCACCAATGAGCAATGCAGCATGGGCCCTGGCCACTAGAAGGATGACCAGAGCCGAACCGGCCCTACGGGGCAGGTGGAGAAACCAGGTAAGATGGTGAAAGCCCTGGCGGGTAGGCACAGACTCTCATCAAAGGAGCAACGGTTTGGTTGGCCTTTTGCCCCGAAGCTCTGTGGTGAGCATGGGGGTGACACCATCAATCAACAGCTTCTGGGAAAAGGCAAGGCCCTGGACGCCACAGATTCCCCGGTCCAAGGCCACAGCATCACTGAAGCCAACGCTTTTCCAATATGGCACCTCCCTGGAGACCAAGCAGGAAGACACACCCCGCCATGTCATCACAGGGTTGCTGATATGCCTGTGGACACCTCTGCCTGTGCACCCACGAGGACCGTGAGCCTCTGCAGAGGGATAACGCCCCTGCCATTTCTGTCTCCCAGGGATCTGGGCACGGAACACGCAGGCATCTGCTGGGTGGACAGTCCCCCTCACCCTGCAGTCTCATCACCTCCTGTCCTCCACCTATCATCTGCCACGAGGAAGGCTGGGCTGTCTGAGATGAAATCCCAGCTCCAAGCCATGTGACGTGGGCAAGGCACTCCAGCTCCCCAACAACCCAAGTGGGTTGCTGATTTTTATCTATGTTATAGGGTGCATGGGATTAAATACGCATAAAGGGCTTAGACCCATGCCTGGTACTAAGTGGGCACTATTTAAGTGTTGGACACTGTTGTTATTATTTTGACAACTACTTATTATTACTTATTTATTTTTTGAGTCAGGATCTTACTCTGTCACCCAGGCTGGAGTGCACTGGCACCATCATGGCTCACCATAACCTCGACCTCCTGGGATCAGGCGATCCTCCTGTCTCAGCCTCCCAAGTAGCTGGTACTACAGGCCCAGCTAATTTTTTTGACTTTTTAACTATATTGCCTAGACTGATCTGGAACTCCGGGTTCAAGCAATCCTCCTGCCTCAGTCTCCCAAAGTGCTGGGATGACAAGCAGGAGAGTTGTTTATTATATCTATTGTTTCTTGCCTGTCTCCTTCACAAGGTTCCACAAGTGTCCCTCACTGATGAATCCCAAGAACTGAGAACTGTGTGAGGTGCAGGGCAGGTCTAAGTACCATCTGCTAAATGAACAGGTGAACGTAAGCCCTCCCACGGCAGAGGCCATGCCTTCCTTCACGTTCAAGTGTCCAGCCACCCTTAAGGCTTTCTGTCTGTCTCCCAATGTAGACAGAAGTTCTGTGCTTCTTGCTGAAGATCACAGCTTCCACATATAAGGTCCTACCACATCCATTTTCTCCCTTGAGCCTCACAGCAACCCTGTAATAAGTCCCTTTGGCATCGAATGCCACAGCACATACCCAGCGACTCTGCCAACACACCAGGACTGGAGGTTGATGAGAATGATATCGCCCCGCCCCTCTCACCGGTGACAGGCCATTTATCACCTGATAAGCATGTGTGCATCTCCTTTTTTTTTTTTTTTTTGCAATGGTTTATCTGGAGTGATTTTGCTGTTGTTCTATTGAACAAAAAAGATGACCTGGCTTTATTTTCTTTGTTTCAAACTGTTGTCTATCTATCTGAGTCAGAGCAGATAAATAGATAGATAGGCAGGTAGATAGATAGATAGGTATCTGAGTGTGTTGCCCAGGCTGTAGTGCAGTGGCATGATCATGGCTCACAGCTGCCTCAAACACCTAAGCTCAAGCAATCCTCCTTCCTCAGCCTCCTCAAATGCTAGGATTATAGGCATGAGCTACCGTGCCAGGCCCCAAACTGTCCTTTTAAAATATGTCTTTTGCCGGGCTCGGTGGCTCAGCCTGTAATCCTGCGCTTTGGGAGGCTGAGGTGAGTGGATTGCCTGAGCCCGCGGGTTCAAGACCCGCCTGGGTAACTTGGCGAGACCTCATCTCAATAATAAATCAAAAAATTAGCCGGTGTGGTAGCATGTGCCTGTAGTCCCAGCTACTTGGAAGGCTGAGGCAGTAGGATCGCCGGAGCCCAGCAGGTCAAGGCTGCGGTGGCCGGGAGCAGCCACTGCACTCCAGCCTGGGTGACAGAGTGAGACTCCAACTCAAAAAAAAAAAAAATGTCTTTCTGGCTGGGCAAAGTAGCTCACACCTGTAATCTCCACACTTTGGAAGGTCGAGGTAGAAGGACTGCTGGAGTCCAGGAGGTCAAGACCAACCTAGGAAAGATAGCAAAACCTCGCCTCTACAGAAAATAAAAAATTATCCAGACATGGTGGTGCATGCCTGTAGTCCCAGCTACTCAGGAGGGGCTGAGGTGGGAAGATCGCCTGAGCCTAGGAGTTTGAGATGCAGTGAGCCATAATCATGCCACTGCACTCCGGCCTGGGTGACAGAGTGAGATCTCGACTCAAAAAACAATTTTTTTCTTTCCAATGAAAAAACAGTACATATTCATCATAGAAAACTTGGGTAAAAAACAAGAAGAGTATAAAGAAAAAAATCAGAGTTACACACATGCTTTGTGATCAGAACTCACTTTGTAGAAAATATTTGGAACAAGTGATTCCTGCATCGTCAAAGAAGACATGAGTGTGGCCCATTGGCTGCACGGCATCTTGGGAGTCAAGAGCAGGCCTGCTGGGGGGCAGGGTGGGGGAGCAGTACCCCAGAGGGGAGGCAGTTAAGGCTGGAACAGAATGCAGTGGGTCTAGGTCCACAACAGTGGGGAGAGGTAGAGAGGGGACCTACTGGGCACAACCAGGAATTCAGAGTAAAACATCTCAGTTCTACTGTCAAGAGTTGCAGAGAGCAGGACATGGCACCAGCAGCCATGCAGAGGGTCCCAGCCAGGGCCCTCCGGAGTCCTGCAAGGGACAGACATGGAGCCTTTGCATCTGGAGATGAAGCAGCAGCAGCAGCCGCAGCACAGCTGCACCTCATGACACGCAGCCTGGATGGCACGTGGTGCCTGTGTGCCTGGGACCAGGGCAGGGGTGCCTGTGGGTCAGTCCTTCCAAGAACGGGCAGATGGAAGTGGGAGGTGGCCATTGATTTCCAGGTCTGCTCAAATTGATTGGCTGGGGGCAGGACCGGGAGGCACAGGAGACCATGGAGTTGACATTTGCAAGAGCTTGGAGGAGCCCCGGGTCGCAGGTGCCAGCAGCCAGCACTTAGGGACACCCAAGTGCAGTGGTACAGGAAGGCATGGCCTGAAGCCCCAAGAACACCATCTGTGGTAGGGTGTCATGTTTCCTCCTTGTGTCTGGGCCACGGCTTGAATAAGTTACAGGAGCTGCCTCCCGGCAGACATGACACCCACTGCTGGTTGTGCTGTCCATGCCTAGGCCTACCGGCCTGACCCACTAGAGACACAGCAGAGGCCAAAGGTCCTGCAAGCCAGAAGCAGAAGGCCGGTTCTTTAAACCGCTCAGTGGAGGAGGATACCATGTCTGCAACTCACTTCACAATCTGCAAACCCCAACTGTTCGCATCCACATTGGCAGGCAGTGTCACTGACAACCACTAGACCCTAAGTGCTTTAATCGATGGAGTGGGCATCCTGGCCATTCCCAAAAACAACCAGCAACTGTTGTGACCTTCTGTCCCTGTTGCAATAGATGTCAACCAGGGCAGGAAAACACAGGACCCTTAATTACATAACCGGGAAGAGTTGTGCAACTTCAGCGGCGTCTGTGCCAACACTGGCCATGCGAGCATGTCTTTCCAGAAGTAACTGGAGCCGCCCGGGGTTGTGCAAGCCGCTTTTCAATATTGGTTTAACTAATCCCACTCGCTCACCATCGAGAAAGTCCTCTGCACTTCTAGCCTTGCTTTTCTGCAGCACTGGATGGAGCGGGCCCCTCGTGGGGTGACAGCTTTTTAAAGGGACAACGCACTGACCGCCACAAGACATGACTCGGGGACAGACAGCAAGAGGGTCAATGTCTCGGGGCAGCTGGTCCCCAGCACCCGTGTGGCGGCAACAATTTCACAAGGCTGCTCACACCACTTTTGCCGTCTCATAACGGCGGGATGCTGATCACTTGTGACAGGAAGCATTCGCACGAAGAGATGCTTGAAAACCACACGGCGTCTCTTTGTTGGAGGAACCCCAGAAACAATAATAGCAACAACAACAAAAAATCAGCAACCCCCCTTCCTTTCAGTGTGTGCTGCCAAGCTAAATGGTCCCTCTCCGAGCCTCCTTTATGTCTCCTAGACTGAAATGACATTCGAGGGCACCCAGCACAAAGGACACGGGTGCCAGCAAAGCATCTTGACTGTGACATTTCTTCTGGACCTTCGGAAGAGATATCGATTTAAAGCCACCAAGATGCTGTCGAGGCATTGGCCCTAATGTAACGAATCTACCCGGGGTCCCGCTTGTGACTTAAAGCTGAAATCTAATTGAAACAACATTAGTCACTTTATTTCACCCTGCTGAAGAGGAACAGGGGAGTCAAAAGTGACAACCTGGTGGTGTCCGAGGTCACATAACAGTTGCTGATTTTATAAATTCTCCCCTCTGTCATATGTAGGGATGATGAGTTGATGGATAAAGCCAGGAGCTGGGATTTCTCATCCACCAGGGGGATTTTTTTTCTTCAATGAAACATGGTAAAACTAAGTATCTATGAGTTTTTTTAAAGTCCTGTAAACTTCATCATTCTCTTACATCCCTTTCCTGAGGGTCAAGGTGTTCCCCTCTGTTTTTTCTCTTTTAAAATCTCTGCCTTCCCCCTGCCGCCAGTAAACGCAGGCTAATGATTTAAGTTAAAATTCTGTGTCCAAGAAAACCTCCAGAAGTCAGAACCACAGGACTGGAGGCCCTAGCCATCTCAGAGGTTGGGATGCGATACTCAAGAACCAAGTTCTGATTCTGCTACTTACAGAGTGACCTTGGGTCAGGTCCATGACGTTCTGCAGGACATCTTAGCATCTATGAAGAGCAGGAGTTAGAACACACGAGATCACGGCTCCCTGCCTAAAACCCTGTGACTCCAGCCTGGCTCCCAGTTTCAGTGCGAACCGCGTCCCAATCGGCCATATGAGGGAGTCCCTGGAGGAATCAGGAAGCAGCTGCACCTGCTGAGTCCTCCGTCACCAGATCACCCTGAACTTCATGTAGATCCCAGAGACCTCAGCCAGCAGTTCAGAAAACTAAGGTGTCCCTGAATCATCAGATTCCCCCAAAGACCTCCGGACAGTGGCTGACGTAATGTCCACAGGCACATCTGACTTCGCCAAAAGACCAAGGAGAACCCATGTCCAATTCTCTTAGGGGTACAAGCCAGGTGAATTCGTTTCTAGGCTGTCACAATGAAGTGCCACCAAGTGGGTGGCTTAACCCCACAGAACTTTCCTGACTCATAGTTCTGGAGGCTGGAAGTCCAAGATCAAGGTGCTGACCGAGCCACGCTCGCTCAGATGCCTTGGGAGGAGAGTCCTTGCTCATGGGCTCTGGTGGCCGTTGTCAGTCCTCATGTTACTGGGCTTGTGGCTGCGTTACCCTCCGTTCTCCTTTGTCCTCACAGGCTGCTCTTCCAGGTCTACTTCTGTCCAATCTCCCTCTTACAAGGACTCCAGCCACACTGGAGTTGGGCCCACCCTAAGGTCCTCATCTTAACCCAATCACCTCTGCAAAGACCCCGTTTCCAAACAAAGTCACCTTCCCGGGTACCGGAAGGGGGTTAGGACTTCAACAAATCTTTTTGTTAGGGAGATACAATTCAACCCATAATACTAGGTGATCACATTTTGAAGACTCCAGTGAACAAATGTGCAAGCAGGTGACCAAGCCCATGTTGGGCAAAGGTGAAGGGGAAACCTGAGTGGATGGGCATGAGGGTTCTAGGGAGAAGCTGTCTCTTCTCCAGGACTGGGAGGCATGAGCAAGCGAGGGAGGGTATCCTCTCTCCAGCTGAGCACCACACACCTGAGCTGTACCCACCCTGGGCATCCTGTGTTCCTGGCTTGGCCCACTTAGGTCCCGTGGTCTGCAGTGTCAGTGAGTCCACTGCTGAGACACTGCTGGCTTTGTACGTGCCAGCTAGAATGTTACCCCCTCCCTGCAGTCTCCCAGCTCCCCCTCAAGAAAGGAAGTCACCCACCTCTGACCTTGGGTAGCATTTTGTTTACTTCCTGCTGACAGTGGGAACATCACGCCTTGAACTGGCGACCGCTCCCTGGGCACGGGCTCTTTCTTACTCCATCTTTGTGCCTCCAGGAGGCCATTATCAATATTGGCTAAAGTAAATCCACAGGGAGAAAAGAGGAGGAGGAGAGAAGCATCTGCTCTCTTGAAAGGGGGAGAGGGACCTGGAAGCCAGGAGCTGTTATAACCTCGTGGCCCATCGAATCCCTCAATGAATCCCTGTGACCTCTTTCCCAGTGCCATGGTGCTCTGATATCATAACGCCCAGAAGACAAGCCAATCATACACAGAGTGGGAGTGTGGCTACGGAAGGGGTTTGTGCTGATCCTTGTGGGCACCAACAGCTCTTGGAGGCCGTCGGCCATGGTGACCCTGGAGGTCACCAACACAGGATGAACGTACCTAGTACCCAAATAGGTCTTTGAAACTGTGAAATGTTTCCACTGGAAGGGGCTTTTTTTTTTTTTTTTTTTTTTAAGTCAGAGTCTCATTCTGTTGCCTAGGCTGGAGTGCAGCGGCATGATCATGGCTCACTGCAGCCCCAACCTCCTGGGCTCAAGTGATCCTTCTGCTTCAGCCTCCCCAGTAGCTGGGACTACAAGTGTGCATCACCACGCCTGGCTATTTTTTTTTTTTTTTAATAGCGATGGGGTCTCGTTATGTTGCCTAGTCTGGTCTTGAACTACTGAGCTCAAGTGATCCTCCTGCCTCAGCCTCTTGAATACTGGGATAACAGGCATGAGCTATTGCGCTGGCCTGGGAGGGATATTAAAGACCGTGGCAGGCAGAATAACATCTCCCCTGAAGGCGTCCATACTCTCATCTCGGAACCTGTGACTGTGTTGGGTTACGTGGCATGGAAGAGTTTGGGTAGCAGCTGAATTAGGATAGAGAGGTTGTCGTGGGGGATCCAGGCTCAGTGTAATCACAAAGGTCCTCAGCGTGAAGGGGGAGACAGTCAGAGTGATTTCACACGGGAAGAAGCCAACCTGCTTGAAGATGGAGGAAGGACCCAAGCCAGGGCATGCAGGTGGCCTCTAGAGGCTGAGAGGCAAGAAGGCAGACTCCCAATGAGAGCCTCCAGAAGATCGCAGGGCCACCTGATTTTAGTCCCACGAGATCCATTTAGGACTTCTGACCCCCAGAACTGTAAGATAATATATTTGTCTTTTCACAAATTTGCATTTTCACAGCAGCAACAGGAAACAACTGCAGAGACCATTCACTCCTCCTCCAGGTGAGGAAACGGAAGCCCAGGTGGGTTGAGGAGCCATTAGCTTGGCTGGCGGAGGCAGCATGGCTGTCATCCCAGCACTTTGGGAGGATGAGGTGGGAGGAGCCCTTGAGCCCAGCCTGGGCAACATAGCGAGATCTTGTCTCTACAAAAAAATCAAAAAACTTAGCTGGGTGGGGTGGTACTCACTAGTCCCAGGTACCAGAAGGCTCAGGTGATTCTTCCACCTGAGCCCAGGAGGTCAAGGCTGCAGTGAGCCGTGATTGTGCCACTGTATTCCAGCCTGGGTGACAAAGTGAGATCCCAGGTCAAATAACAAACACTCCATTGTCCAGGCTGGAGTGCAGTGGCATGCTCACAGCCACCCCAGCATGGACCTGCTGGGTTCTGGTGATCGTTCTGCCTCAGCCAGTCATCCAAGTAGCTGGAATGACAGGAATGTGCTACCACACCCAGCTAATTTTTTGATTTATTGTAGAGATGAGGTCTCACCAAGTTGCCCAGGCTGGTCTTAAACCCGTGGGCTCAGGCAATTTTCTCACCTCGGATACCCAAAGTGCTGGGATTACAGGCTTGAGCCACCATGCCTGGCCAATAAACAAAATTTTAAAAAGAGGCAGGGTATGGTGGTTCACGTCTGTAATCTCAACATTTTGGGAGACTGGGACAGGAGAATTGTTTGAGTCCATGAGTTTGAAACCAGCATGGGTAACACTCCTTTCTCTACAAAAAAGAAAAGAAGTCTTGTCTGAGGTCACAGCTGAGGAGCAGCAGAGCTGGTGTCCATGGATGGTCTATGGCTCCAAGCTGAGAAAGTTTTCCTCTACAAAACATGCGTGCCTTCCTTGGGTGTAGTCACGAGGCCCCTGGCTCTCATCCAGAGAGGACCACCACGCTTAGCAGTCCATTCTCAAACCAGTCTTATCAAAAGTCTAGTCCGGGTCACATGAGTATGCACACGGGAGTTGATAGGAGCTTTTGGGAGTAGCAAGCAGCTGGGACCTCCCTTGCCAGTGAGAATTCTGGAGCTTTAGAGAGGTCCAGCATCATGCCAAGGGACCAGGGAAGGCAGCAGTAAGCAAGGGGAAGAGACTTTCTTGTGATTTGTTCCCAAATGGCATGTGCTGATCAGAAACTGATTCCTTGGTTATCCTGATGAGTGGCCTAATGTCCTCTCCCCTAAGATATGTTCTAGCCATGGGGACACTCACAGCCTCTGGCTTTCTAACCTGGCGGGCGCTAAGGGCTGGCCCAAGTTCCAAGCCTTTAAGAAACTCTACGTCTGATGGATTCCACCATCTGCCCCTGGATACAGTATCCAGACTCCAGATGCTGAACCAGGGTGGTTCCAGTCACATGCACCCCACCACACAGTAGCTACTCTAGCCCAGAAAGAGAGTCTCCTTGGTCCTCTGAGAATCCGTTTCCACTACCAGTCACCATCCTCTGCCTATATGCAACAAATTCCCCCTAAGTCTAAGGTTCAGACCCCCTCTGACACAACCTTGGGAAATGACTGTGGTAGGCAACTGAGCGCATGCAGCAGTGTAATATGGAATATACAAAGAACTATCTGAATTTCAAGGGGGAAAAAAACAGGTAATCCAGCCAGAAATGGGTAAAAGACATGAACAGGCATTCTCCCGGGGCCGATACACAGACAGCAAATCAGCACATGAAAACATCTTCAACATCATTATCCATTTAGGAAATTCACGTTAAAACCATAATGAGATATCATTACATATCTTCAAAATGGCTATGAAAAAAAAATAGTGATAACACCAAATGCTGGTGAGGTAGCAGAGGAGTTGGGTCACTTGCTCATCACTAGTGAGAATGCAAAATGGGACAGCCACTATGGAAAGTAGTCTGGAAGAATCTTCAAAAATACAATTTATTTATTTACTCTGTTGCCCAGGCTGGAGTACAGTGTGGTGTGATCATGGCTCACCACAGCCTCAATCTCCTGGGCTCAGGCGATCCTTCCATCTCAGTCTCCCATGTAGCTGGGACTATATATGTGTGCCACCACACCTGGATAATTTCTTTGCTTTTTTATTTTTTTGACCCTGCAATAGCAAACATAAACATTTAAAATAAACAATTATATATTAAAAAAGAGACCGTGAACGACCAACTGGGGAGAGAGGCAGAACTCTGTGAATGAGACGGTGTTAAACAATTGGCTGCAATTCACTGGGCTCTCCTCCTTCCTAAGGGCTTTGTCAGCAAGGAGCAGGGAAAGGTTTCTGTCAAGCTGGCAGAGGCACAGAGCTGAATTGGTCTCCCAAGTGGACAATTTTCCTAGTTGTAAACAACCAGCAGTTATGTGGGAATCCATCAGGAGGTTCTCATCTCTTCTTTGGAAGTTGTATTTCAGCCATCCAGCTTTCTTTGTTAATAGAGAAAAGCTCTCGCTAAGTTGCTCAGGCTAGTCTCGAACTCCTGCCTCAGCCTCCCAGAATGCTGGGACTATAGGCTTGAGCCTCCACGTCTGGTTCTGTATCAGCTACCTGTAAAGCAGCAACCCTTAGCCTTCAGTTCAACTCTGAGTCCTCTCTGAAGTTCCCGTCCTCTACACTCACAGCACCAGCAGAGATCCCAAGCCTGGGAATCCCCATGGGTCAGTTAGTCGAGGGTGCTGGAACCTCCCTTGAGGGATCATGGCTCAGCCACCCCCCACATTCACTCTGTCTAACTGGTCCATGCAGCACAAACACGTCTCCAGGCCCATTAGCTGCCTGACTGGATCAATCTGATGGATCGCCAATGTAATTTGCACATGGAACCCGGGAATGTCTGGTACTGATCCGATAACCTTCAAACTATGTTTTCCAGGGATGGCTCAGTTGCCATGATTCCATGAGGGACTTACATGTGAAATAAGAACTTTTACTTCAACTGGCTTCTGACTCCTCACCATTGTCCTCATTGGTGGAGGAGTGTGCACAGCCTACAGGACACACTCATGGCCACCAGTCAGACAGTGGCTCTGAGGGGGGGTCTCCTGAGCAGTCCCTGTAGTTAGAACTTCAGAGACTACTTTTCCTAAGCACCTAGTACATGCTAGATGCTCAATAAATGGCCACAGGTTTAACGAATTCACGAGAATCCAGGGTTTCTTTCAGTTGGAGCACAGAAGCATATCTGAGCTTAAAATGTGGTAATGACTATTCATAACAACGCATTTACTCAACTATATCAAGAGTGTGAGTGACGTGTATCCATTTCTAGACAGTTCTGGAGGAAGATTATAATTAAGATACTTCCAACTGGAAGAATTCTAGCTCACCTCCCTTGTCGCCACGAAAATGACAAACAGACAATGTAATTGCAGACCGCTGGTAATTAACATAGACCCAGCAATAGCACACGTGAACATTTAAAATGAACAATTATATACTAAAAAAGAGACTGCGAATGACCAACTGAGGGGAGAGGCAGAAGTCTGTGAATGAGATGGTGTTAAACAGTTGGCTGCAATTCATCGGGCTTTCCTGCTTCCTAAGAGCATTTTCAGCAAGGAACAGAGAAGGTTTTCCGTCAAGCCGGTGGAGCCTTAGAGCTGAATTGGTCTCCCCAAGCAGGCAATTTTCCTAGTTGTAAATAACCAGTGGCTTTGTGGGAATCCATCAGGAGGTTCCCATCCCTTCTTTGGGAGTCTTATTTCAGTCATCCATCTTCCTTTGTTCATTCCGTAAGCCAGTTTTCAGGGATCCAGAGAGAAAGACCCATTTTCTGTCCCTTCGATTTCCAGGGGCAGGAGGGGCTCGTTTTTATGTCTTTCCCACTTAGAATTCAAGTGGAGTACTTCCAAGTCACTCTCCCTTTTCAAGGCCATGGAGCTGGATGGGATTTATGTTCTGCGTCTGGCAACAGAAGCACATGGCCGGAAGGAAATGTCGGCATCACGAGGCAGATGGAACCAATGTAGGTGCAAGGAAGCTTCCGTTCAGACAGGCAGACAGTCCACGGGCCAGATCAAACCCTCTGCAGCAGGGCCATGAAGTTGAAGCCCAATATAACATGGCTGCCTCGTGAATCAACTGTCCAGTCTTAGCCTGTCATTCATTTTATTTATGGTAACGACTGATAATAACAACGACTGATGCTAATATTAGAAGCTACCAATTATTGAAAACCTATCATATACTACCACTTTAATTATGTTTCTTCTTTTGCTTACAACAACCTTGCAACATCAGTCTTTTTTTTTTTTTTTTAGGTTGGGGTTCCACTGTGTTGCCCAGGCTGGAGTGCAGTGACATGATGATGATGATCACAGCTCACAGCAGCCTTGACCTCCTAGACTCAAGTAATCCTTCCACCTCAGCCTCCCAAGTAGCTGGAACTACAGGCATACACCACCATGCCTGGCTAACTTTTTAATTTTTTTAAAATCTTTCCTGTAGACACAAGGGCTCGCTATGTTTCGCAGGCTGGTCTCGAACTCCTGGGCTCATGCAATTCTCCTGCCTCAGCCTCCCACAGGACTAGGATTACAGGTGTGAGCCACTGCGTTTCAATGACGGTCACATGGCTTGCAAGTTCTGGAGCCAAGAGGATCTGAATACAATTTATGTCTGGAGGGACCTGGCATCCCAAAGGCAATCTCGTCCCATGAGACTATGCTCTCCCTTCTGTTCACTCAGCAACAGCTGGTCAAGGCCCCACATCGCGTGGTGCAAACATTTCCCCTTACTAAGCATCAAGGGGCTGAGCACAGAATGGGGCTGGCTGAGGAACCAGGTACGGCCCAACAACACTGGAAGGAGAAGAGGTAAACAGGCATAGGGCCTGTTACTGGGTCTTCCGAATCTTGAAGGTCACATGATGGTTCTCGGCAAACATCTCACCAGTTTCATCAGTCCCTTCTCCCCAAATGAGAAAGTGGAAATGGCCTGCACTCGTATCATGAACTCCTCGGAAAATGAGATGCAGTAAGAAAAAGAGCAACTCAATAAGGAAAAATGAGCACGGGGCATGGGCACAAAACATATAGGAGAAGAAACGCAAATGGCCTTCAGAGCACTCAGCCGAGGAAACAGGTAACAACAAGATATCACTTCTGAATCAACGGACAGGACACGTGTGCACAGATAGGTGTGCGGGGTGTTCACTGCAACACTGTATGGAGCCCAGTAACGGGGACAGCTTCAAGAAGTACACACATCCACATAGTGACCCACACCGTACACAGTAACAAGGATGATGAGGTCTATATGATCCAGAACCACCTGGGGAAATGCACACACCCAGCGCTGGAGAAAGGCAGCAGCCAGCAAATGACAGATGAGAACTGTCACCCAGTTACCTCTGCAGGGGATGGTGGGAAGCTTACTTCTTTCAGAGGAACATGACTTTCTTTTCACTATATATCTTCTGTATTTTAGGATTTTTTTAATTTAAAAAGTGTATGTATTTTATTTTTTGAGTTGGGGTCTCACTCTGCTGCCCAGGCTGGAGTGCAGTGGCAATTTCATGGCTTATCACAACTTCGATCTCCTGGGCTCAGGCAATCCTCCCACCTCAGTCTCCCAAGTAGCTGGGACTACAGGTATGTACCGCCACATCTGGTTGATTTTTTTATTTTCTGTAGAGATGTGGTCTCTCTATATTGCCCAGGCTGGTCTTGAGCTCCTAGGCTCAAGTGATCCTCCTGCCTTGGCCTCCAAAGTGCTAGGATTACAGGTGTGAGCCACTGCATCCGACAATGATTTTTTTTTTTTTTTTAGGAAGCAGGATTTATTGAGAGGACAGAAAAGCTCCCACTATGGGAGGGGATCCGAGTGGGCTGCTCAAAAATGATTTTTTAAAAAGCAATATATGAAAAAGAAAATAAGAAAGGGCTTGAGTGGTGCAGCGACCAGCCTGGAGTCCCACATGTGGCCCCAGGACCCCGACTCCCAGCCCAGTGCTCTTTTTGCTGCAGCAGCATCTGGAAAGACAGGCACTCTCACTCGACACTTGCCACCCACGAATATCACTCTTGGAAAAATTACCAATATCCTTGACTCCATGACCTTGTGAGTTAGCAGTGATTCTGATAAGATGCATTTTTCCAATTGGCGCCACCGCCCGTGTCACCGACATCAGTGCCCTCTGAGTGACAAGTAGGGTATGATAGAGGCTGGGCCAGACTGGACTCTGTCCCTGTGACACTCAGCCCGAAGTGTCACAATGGCATTGTTCCCACATGGTCTACTGTCCAAGTCCAGCCCTAGCATGTAGATGGATTTTAGGGTTCCTGTCTAGACATCCATGCTACACTTAACGCCCTCAGGAATGTGCACAACTGTTAGTCTGGATCATTCCTGGCAAATTTCCCATCTTAGGTCAGCTCCTGCTCAGTGGCTTCCCTGTCCACTACCCACTGCCCTCTGGACAACCCCATTAGGTGGCTGCCACGAGCTCCTGAAAGTGCAGCCCAGCCCAGCATAGCTGAAGAGAACAGACAGATGTGGGGTCTATACTCTGGAGTCTACACTTTGTAGTGGGCCAGGCTGGCTGTGTGACATCCATGGAGGCATCCATCCCCTAGCCTCAGTTTCCTCATCTGTCAAGTGGAGCCATAGGTATCTGAGGAAAGAGCTGGAATGTCTGCTGGTCCTGTGGAGACTATAGCTGGAACAGCTCAGGGCCAGGACTCCTCTTACCCTGCTGAGCATTGGGCTCAAAGCCCTTCTGGGAATCCACTTCAGAAGCCCATGCTCCTGCCCTCAGAGTCCAGGCTCTGGGATGCAGCGTGCAGGTCATGGAGGAGAGTGACAGGTTGTCTGTCACTGAAGGCAAGATAGCAGGTTGAAGTTTCTGTCCTTCTCTCAGAGAAACACACAGGCAGCCCCACCTGGAGAGTCTGCCCGTTCACAAAGGACCCTCTTCCTCCAGGAGCTGCCCCTTCTTCCATTTTGAAGCGAGTTCTCTGGTCACCATGATTTACTATGGACAAGGTGACTGGACCAGGGTGCTCACATGACTTGGGTGACTGCTGTCAGAACTTCTGCTGCTCCTAGAACTGAAGTACATCTGGCTACTCTCTTCCACAGAGGATGTCAGTTTGAATGCTGCTGGGTGGTAGCTGACCACGGCATTCAGGAAGACAAGCGGGACACAGGGAGAGGGGAGAGTAGAGGGATCAGTGGTACCTGTATGTCTGGCAGCTTCTGGTCTTGATGCCTGGCCTTGGAGTCCGAGAGGCCCTCAGAACTGCCTTCAGTAGGTGTCTCTCTCTGTCTCTGTCTCTGTCTCTCTCTCTCTCTCTCTCTCTCTCTCACACACACACACACACACACACACACACACACACACACACACACAGGTGGTGCCAAAAAAATGTATATACTTCTTAAGCGATGTTATCTATGTATTATTTTTGAAGTTGAATTGAATGACGGTAGCAATGTGTAGTATGACATTTGCTTCCACCATTGACTATCCTGCCTGTTGCATGGTGACACCAGCATATTCATTTGATGAATGCCATCTTTTGAGTGAACATCATGCTTTAAATGAGTATACATTATTTTGGCACTCCTCTGTATATATGAGGAGGGATCCAAAAAACCTGGAATTTATTTATAAAAATTGTGTATTTATTCTTACATGTTTAAACTTCTGTCACCTTCAAAGTACTCTCTGTTTGATGCAATACACCTGTTGACATACTTTTTCCACTGCTCAAAACAATTTTTGAACTTGTCCATTTTGATGCCTTTTAGTGCTTCTGCTGTTTTTTTGTTTCACCTCTTCCATATCGGCAAACTGTTTCCCTTTGAGACTTTTTTCATCCAGGGAAAACAAACAAAAAGAAAGTTGCTCAGAGTGAGATCAGGGAGGGTGGAGCATGGGGTATCATGCCATTTTTGGTCAAAAACCGCTGAACACTCAGTGCAGTGTGGGCAGGAGCACTCGTAAATAATCTATCATGAAATGAGCAAATGCACTGAAAGAATCTCCAAAAAAATTTCACTGAAGCTGAACGCAGACTTTCACAACGCTAGCTTGGTACACAGATGCTGATGGGTTCCTAGAACACTAGCCCAGCGGGGAAGCCTGTACTACAAGGAGTTCGCCCTCCACAAAATAATTCTGGTTTTTCTTGGGTCCCTCCTCATATATATATGTATTTCTTTTTAGCTAGTTGTTTGCTGTCACTTGGAACCAAAAGTAGCCACCAATGTCCCTAATCTCATCTTCTAGGTGCCACCAGTATTTGAGAGTGGCCTGCAGGAGGCACTTTCCATTTTTAGACTTAAGAGTTATTATAAAAATGCCGAATCTGTGGCACTACCTTTATTTTGCCTGATTGCATTACTCAAACAGGAAGAACTATAAATAGTAATAATAAAAAAGATACCATTAAAGTAAAATATTTGACACTCACAAGATTAAGGGCTGAATACAGTAATCTTCTCATAATCATCGCGGGCTTTGCAGCACTTAATCAACAATTACCCTGGGAAAATATCTGGGACTTGAGGCTCAAGTACCAAGAAAAGACAAAGGAGAAAGCGGGAAATCAACGCACAGGAAGAAGTGCATCAGATATGAATAACGCATGTGTTAGCAGAAGAGAGTTCTGCAGTCTCCTACCAATGCTGTGTGTGAGAATAACAAAAACTACCCAAGAACATACACCCCAAACCAAAACACTCCAGCAAAAGAGCTATTTTGAAAAATCACTTAGAAGTCAGGCACTATGGCTCACGCCTGTCATCCCAGCACTTTGGGAGGCTGAGGCAGAAGGATGCCTTGAGGCTAGGAGTTCAAGACTGAACTTGGGCAATGTAGTGAGACCTTGTCTCTACAAAAAAAAAAAAAAAAAAAAAAGTTGGGCAGGGTGGCACATATGTGGGGTCCTGGCTACTCAGGAGGCTGAAGCTGAGGTGGAAAAACTGCCTGAACCCAGGAGGTCAAGATGGTGGTAAGTTGCGATCGTACCACTGCGCTTCAGCTGGGTAACAGAGTGAGACTCTGATTCAAAAATAAATAAATAAAAATCACTTAGAGTATTCACATAATGGTGACATAGCTCATTAATCAGGGTGCTTACAGGAAGCCAGAGCCCAGGAGGGTAGGGCTCACACCCCCAAGGCCTACCGAATAACTGTTATGAAATCTGTATGTAAGCCAGGCTCAGTGGCTCAGCCCGTAATCCCGTGCCTTTGGGAGGCTGAGGTGAGCGGATTGCCTGAGCCCGCGGGTTCGAGACTCGCCTGGGCAGCGAGACCTCATCTCTACAATAAATCAAAAAATCAGTCGGGCGTGGTAGCACATGCCTGTAATTCCCGCTACTTGGAAGGCTGAGGCGGAAGGATTGCCGGAGCCCAGCAGGTGAGGCTGCGGTGGCCGGGAGCGGCCACTGCACTCCAGTCTGGGCGACAGAGCGAGACTCCAACTCAAAAGAAAAAAAAAAAAAAGAAATATGTATGTATATCATATCTAGAACATTAAATTAAAAAAAAAAGGCAAAGCCCAAATTCCAGGTCAAATATCTCATGATCAAGAGGAAGCATCGCAGTGACCTTGGGGAAACAGCCGCAGACCACAGCTAGTCTCTCTTGGCTGTCTAAGTCAGATTTTTACAACCAAGCTTTATTTTTAATGTTCTTTTTAAAGAGCTAATTCCTCATTCAGGATGCACCCGACTCAACCAGCACAAACACCCGCATTGTATTATAAATAGCCTCTTCCGAGGAAGGCTGGGATGACGGTGACATTTGTTAACCTAGATAGAGTTCTGACAACCCATGACCTCTACAAACCAGCCTCCGTGTGTTATTTTATAAAGAATACCCCCCGAATGGCTGCATGACAGCCAGGGAGGTCATGGGAGGACACTGTGAACACACAAGGCTGCAGTCCTCTCATGAGTTGGGGGGGCTGGTTTTCCTTCTTCTGCAGGTAAATACGGTGAACCTGACATCACGGAGCCAATGAAAGAGGCAAATGATGTCGACCGCAGTCTCAGTGCTTCAAGACCACGATCCTCTCATCCCCATTTCCCACAATCTTTGGACGGGAGGTAGTGCCAGAAGGGGCCCCTGGCATGTCTGAGGGAGAAGTCTCACAGGGATGCATATGCATCACACCCTTTCTGGGACGAGTTCATTCACACAAGGGCTCCCCTAAGCTCCATCTCGCAGGGGAAGGAAAACAGTAAAAAGCTGTATTCAACCCTGGCTACGTGAGAAAAGCTCACTGCGATGGATGCTAATGAATAGACTCAGAGAAAACCATTACCATAAACAGACAAACCCCCAAACCCCACTCAGAGTCACCCAGTCAAGACGCATAATTCTTCACACTGGGTATCGAGAAATCCTCTGGGTACAGAGCCAAGGCAAACATCATGCCCGAAACACCAAGCAAAATGAAATCAAGTTTCTGCAGAAGACAACATATTTCCTTAGACATAAATACGTCAGATTGGTAATGGTCTTCCCTGGCTTTAAATCTGACCTTGTAATATAAATGCAACTACAGGCAAGTTCCCAAAATAATCCAGGCGTCTTCAGTTATTTCCTCCTGTCACCCCACACCTACACATGTCATCTGGGAGTCCCTCTATTGTATCTTCAGTAAGCAAAGACACACAGGAATGTGCCTGTGGCCACACATGCTTGGATTCACCAACCAATCATCAGGAAAACCTTGCAAAGAGCGAAGGGTCTGAAAAGGCAAAGCTATTAGACTTCTTCTGGGCCTGTTGTCTGATTTCCTGCAGGCGGTGGGCATGTGCTGATATCTAAGCCAAAATACATATATAAAGGGAAATTTGCCCTTTGGGAAAAAGACAAGAATGATAATTTCACTTCAAAGGAGACTAAAGAAAAACCACTTACCTTGTCTTCTTGGAGTTACAGGAATGAAGATTTCCCAGACTTAACTTTCTTTTTTTTTTTTTTGAGTTGGAGTCTTACTCTGTCGCCCAGACTGGAGTGCAATGGCCGTTCCTGGCCACCGCAGCCTCGACCTGCTGGGCTCCGGCAATCCTTCTGCCTCAGCCTTCTGAGTAGCCGGAATTACAGGCACGTGTTACCATGCCCGGCTGATTTTTTTATTTATTGCAGAGATGAGGTCTTGTCACGCTGCCTAGGTGGGTCTCAAACCCATGGCTCAGGCAATCCACTCACCTCAGCCACCCAAAGCGCGGAATTACAGGCTGACCCACTGAGCTCGGCAACTTTCTTAAGATGACAGAGAAGGGAGACATGGAAGAAGTTAAGATCAGGGCATGGAAAAATCCAGTTACCCTTCATCCACAGTCAAAATATGCCAGGCAGTTTTTGGACAGAGGTCACGGCTCAGATGGTGAAGTGTCAGAGTGAGAGGGTCCCCATGAATCAGCCAGGTCTAGCTTTGGCTTAGTACAGAGCGCCTGTGCACTCACTTCCTCTGACTTGAGCCAACCATGTGCCAAGCACTGTGCTGAACACTGGGGATGCCACAGTGAACAGAGAGGAAAGCCCTTACCCTCAGAGCTTCTATCCCAGGGCTGTGGTGGGAATATGGAAAATACAAATCTATACTGTCAGATGGGGGGAGATGCCGTGGAACACACCGTGGGTGCAGTAGAAAGGATTTTACAGATGAGCCAGGGGAAGATTCAAGTCACAAAGCCAGTTTGAAGGCAGCAGCCAGACTGGATAACTTGTCTTGGGCTTTAAAATTTTATTCATGCATAAAAAGAATGCTAAATCATGGGGGGGGCATTGAGTATGATGAACATATATCATATTATTTTTCTAAGGCAGGACTCCCAGGCTGGAGTCCAGTAGTATGATCATGGTCACTGTAACCATGACCTCCTGGGCTCAGGTGATACTCCTGCTTCAGCCTCCTGAGTAGCTGGGGATTCAGGTATGTGCCACCACACTTGGCTAATTTTTTATATTTTTTGTAGAGATGGGGTCTCATGTGTTGCCCAGGCTGGTCTCCAACTCCTGGTCTCAAGTGATCCTCCTGCCTCAGCCTCCCAAAGTGCTGGGATTATGGACATCAGTCACCACACCTGGCCCAGACATCATATTATAGCATATGTAAAAGGCTCACAGGTGAGCTTCAGGCAGCACTGTTCCATCTTTCCATCTTTGAGATGCCACACTGATCTATTGACCAAGTGGCTCATTCTCATCCTTCGATGTGAAATATCAAAGAAGCGTTTCTGAGTGCAAAATACCCCAGAGCAAGAGCTGTTTTCTTTGTTTGAAAATGAGAAGTAACATTTCACTGTAGTTTTCTCATTTCAAATTTCCCCCTTGGAGAGAAATGAGAAAGAGGAGCTTGGCTTCTCCAATTCACGTTTCTTTAACTGGATGTTTCATATAGTACAGATGCTATTGTTATTTGGTTTTTGTTGTTTTCCTCAATTGTGGCTCTCAACCTCATAAATATTTACCACTTGTGGTATAAAGGCAAGCAGACGCCTGCTTCATACACCATGACCGTCACTGGGAAGGTGGTTCCGTGAGAAGGAAGGCATTTGCAGGTAAGACAGACATAATTGAATGCTTCAAAATTCACATTTTCTCTTTCTCTCCAAAAAAGTGAAGCCTTTTCTCTGGGTTCTAAGTGACCTGGTAAACAAACAGACTCCTGAGTACACCCAGCCTGGAGGTGGCCCAAGAGTTGACCCAGAATCTGAGTATGTGACCCAGTATCTCAGCCTTAAGATGTACTTTTAAATTTTTTTCCCCTCTCTGTCTTCCTTAATCTTAAGCCTTGAATCATACTTTTGAAATTTATTTTCTTCCTTTATAAGCCAGACAGCACCATGCATGCTTATCTGACCATACGCTTACTTAGAAATCCCAGGGGCTAATCTTAAAACAGCCTGACTGTGGGACCCTCACACTTGTGGGGAGTCACAAGATGGTTGGTCTATAAGCTGACTGCAGCTGGGATAACACCAGCCAGACCTCCAGGAGAACTCCCAGCCAAGGTAAGCCATTGAGACACAACCTTTGCCACACCTGCATGTCTCCCCATACCAAGTTTCCCTTTCTAAACCCTTCACTCAGCCTAAAAGTCTGAAACAGTTTGAGGCATGAGCCTGGGCATTTTCCTATCTGCCAGCTTTTGGGATAAAGTCATTTTCCTTCCACCATTTCTCATCTCTCAAGTTTAGCTTTGGGGGACAAGTGGCTGAGCCTGCACTGGATACCAATAGACTAGGATCCCAACCCTGGCCCCGTCTCCCACCCCCAACCCCCTCCGCCAACCTCCTAGGCCAATTGCTAAAAACACACCTGGCCCTCTCTTATAGTACTCAGAATCAAAGCTCACTTGCCAGTAGCCATGACTAGCAAACTCAATTTCCTAAGTCATCATTTGCTGGGGAAGAAGTGAAGGCTAAAAGGTATGGGGTTGATTTTCCCCCCAGGTGATGAAAATACAATTGACTGTGGTGATGGCTGCACAACTCAGTGACTGTACTAAAAACCACTGAGTTGTACACTTGAAATGGGTAAACATGTGGGCATGTGAACTATTATCTCAATAAAACTGTTACCCAAAAAAGATACCATTTTCATCAACCTCAAAATGTCCACTGTCTTGATTGCTACCCCACCCTCACAATAGGGGGCTAAAGCCGAGTATGGTGCTTACATTTTAATTGTGGGACACCTTTCAAGTTACAAGAGATCCTTTCCTGGGCCTGAGTGTCTGCACCACAGCAGGTCCTAGGCAAGCTCCTTGCCCTGAAACCATGAGTTTCACGAGCTGCAAGTTCTGAGAGTCTTGGGGAAGGGCCACTAAACAGATGGTGCAGAGAGCCTGTGGTAGGCCCTGCCTGCTTTCTCACATTACTTGGAGAACAGAGTTGCAGTAAGAGAGAAAGCATGATGGGCCTGGAAAAGCTCAGAACTGGATTACGGAGAAAATCAAATTAAATGAGTAATAATCCCTCCCCCATTCCATCCCTCTAATGGGAGAAGAGGGCAGAGGAGACAGACCTCCCTCCCCCCTCTCCCTTCTTCCCTCTTTCCCTCACTTCCTTTCTTTTTATCAAACATCCACCCACCCAACAGTCCACCCATCCACCCAACAGCCCATCCATCCACCCATTTCTTAAGATTTTACTGTGTAAAAACACTGATCCAAATAAAATAGTTTCTGTGAATTGCAAAGTGTGACACAAAGCTTATGTATGATTACTGTAATAAAACAAAGTTTTCTTAAACATCTCTCTCTTTTTTTTAACATCTCTTCCCCATCCCTAGCTGAAAAGTCAGTCAGATTATCACATACTCCAGCATGGGGACTAACAAAACTTCAACCAAAAAACTGGATTGGTTGCTGGTAGAGCTCACGGGAGGCCAGGGAAGAATTAGTAGAAGGTGTTAAATTTGATCTTACTTCTAGGCACACACAGGCAATTCAAGATGCTTCTACCATTGGCCAGAAGCATGTTAAGGGGACAGGAAAGACAACTAGCACAAGGTCTCAACTCCCTAAGAGTTTATGATAAACAACCACGTCTCACTTCCTCTGTCACTGTCCTCACATAGATTATGATCACAGCCCTGTAACTGGATCCCACCTCCACCCCTGGGCCCCTGCCCATGGACTCTGTTCTCCACCCTCCAGAGTGATCTTTATTAAAAAGTGTACCAGGCCGGGTGCAAGGGCTCACGTCTGTAATCCCAGCACCCTGAGAGGCTGAGGTGGTAGGATTGTTTGAGCCCAGGAGTTCAAGACCAGCCTGGGAAATGTAGCGAGACTTCATTTCTAGGAAGGAAGGATGGGAGGGAGGGCAGGAGGGAGGGAGGGAGGCAGGCCCCCACCTGTAGTCCCAGCTACTTGGGAGGCTGAGGCAGGAGGATCACCTGGGCAACAGAGACCCCAACTCAAAATAAAAAAAAGTTACAAGGGCAAAGACTCATCACTTACCCACTAAAGGTTCTCAGCCCTAACATCGTGGTTGATATAAAATATGCATTCTACAAATACACCAATAAGACCAGGTGCAGTGGCTCACTACTATAATCCCAGCACTTTGAGAGGCCAAGGTGGGAGGATTGCTTGAGTCCAGGAGTTCAAGACCAGCCTAGGAAACATACAAAACCTCAAAACAAACAAACCACCACACAGAGTATTCCAGTTTTAGTTATACCTTCCCACCACAATGTTGCATCTTAGTCTCATTCTGCTTCCCACCACCAGAAGCATGTGATTTGTAAAAAATGTACTGAAGACCCTCTTCCAGGACCCTTCACCTTCCCCTTGGCGGTTTTAGAGATGACGTCCCCTGCCCCAAATGTAGAAGCTGCTGTATTGACAAAAAGGATGCCCTGGGGAAACAGTCAGAGTTCAAAGATTTCTTCTGGAAGAAGGGTTAAGTGCAGCCTGGCCTGGAGTCTGGGCCTTGGAGGTGTGGCCTGCCTTCGCCCAGCAAAAGCTATGGAGGGGAGACCCAGCCACTCACCCTACTCAAGGGAGCACAATTAAAACTCCCTTCACAACAGGAATGACTCTGATTTGAAGGAAAATGAAAAGGCGAAAACTTCAATTAAGGAAATCTCAAGAGCAAATGATCCAAGGAATGGTGGATTTTTTTAAAAAGCCATTCTAATGGTTTTAAACAGCTTATTCAAGTGGAATGCTTTCAAATGCCAGGAATTCAACCTCTTGATTTAAGAGCTCTGGAATTCAAGTGCCTCAAATTGAGAAAATAATACACAAGTAAAGGACTAAGTAATTTCTCTTTTGTGCACCCTGGCTTCACACACACACACACACACACACACACACACACACACCCTACACACCCCCTACAAACACACACACACACACACATCCTACACACCCCTACAACACACACACACACCACACACACACACACACACACACACACACACACACACACACACACACACACACACACCTCCATGCTCAGAGACCTCCCCCAAGACCATGCGCCTCTCAGGACGGGAAAGCCCGTGCACACACCAAGCTACCTGAATACCAAGCATCACTCCTGAGCCAAAATTACACAGAAAGCTCCTGCCTTAAAACTATAAATAAGCCGGGCTCAGTGGCTCAGCCTGTAATCCCGCGCCTTTGGGAGGCTGAGGTGAGTGGATTGCCTGAGCCTGCGGGTTCGAGACCCACCTGGGCAGCGAGACCTCATCTCTACAATAAATCAAAAAATCAGCCAGGTGTGGTAGCGCATGCCTGTAATTCCGGCTACTTGGAAGGCTGAGGCAGAAGGATCGCCAGAGCCCAGCAGGTCGAGGCTGTTGTGGCCAGGAGCGGCCACTGCACTCCGGTCTGGGCGACAGAGTGAGACTCCAACTCAAAAAAAAAAAAAACTACAAATAAGGGATAAAGTAAGTACTTCAGGGGCTCATTCAAAGGAACCTCTTGAGAGTCTGGCCTCCACAGGTAGGCTGTGCTCTCTGGCCCTTTCCAACAGAGGGGAGGAATGTTCTAGAAATTCCTGTGCAGTATAATTCACAGGCTGCCTGTAGCAGTGACAGTCTCCATTGCCACCTCACCTGTCTCTTCTCCATCCTTCCTTCCAAAGACCTTCCCCCTCTCCATCTGACAGTCTCAGCTTCCTGACACTCACAGGCACCCATGGCTCTTCCCCTGAGTAACTCTTGGAGCAGTGGCCATGAAGAAGATTTCTTTTTCTTTTTTGAGTTGAGGTCTCACTCTGTCGGCCAGGTTGAAGTGCAGTGGCATGATCATGGTTCACTGCAGCCTCAACCTCCCGTGCTCAGGGGATCCTCCTCTCACCTAGGCCTCCTGAGTTGCTAGGAATACAGGCATGTGCCACCACGCCCAGCCAATTTTTTGTAGAGATGGATGAGGTCTAGCTATGTTGCCCAGGCTAGTCTTGAATTTCTTTACAAGCATCACAGCCTCTGAGATGCTGAGAGAGTAGCTCAGCTAGATGCAGTGAAACGACTCAATACCTTCCAGCGCAGGTCTACCCAAACATATGTTGCCTTCTAGGAATGAGACAATAACTTCCAAATTTTTCCTGTAGACACAGCATCCCGCAAGAGGGATAATTACTGCACCATTCATCTGGAAGGCACTCAGCAGGCGTCTATGACACACCAGGGACCATGGCTGCAGAGGAAGGCTTCACCATCCCCGCTCATTCAGGAGAAACAGGCACAGACCCAGTGAGGAGAGAATGCTGTGAAAGACAGTGGGGTCTGGGATGACAGCAGACACTTGGGTCAGATCCCATGGCCAGGGGGAGGTGCACACTCTTCACACACAGGCTGAACCTGCCTGTTGTGTACCTCAACACAACAGCCGTCTGTCATTTAAAAATTATTACTATTGCTCTTGTTTTTTTGAGTCAGGTTTTGAGCCTGGAGTCTCACTCTGTCACCTAGGCTGGAGGGCAGTGGCACGATCATGGCTCACTACGTCCTCGACCTCCTGGGATGAGGAGATCCTCCCGCTTCAGCCTCCCAAAATGAGAGGATTACAGGTATGCGTCAACAGGCACGGCCACTTTTTAATTATTGAAAAAAAACAATCAAAAGAATTTTTGTCTTGTGTCACATGAACATTATATGGAATTCAAATTTCATTTAATAAATAAAACTTTCCAGCCAGATAGGGTAGCTCATGCCTGTAATTCCAGCATTTGGGGAGGCTGACGTGGGAGGATGGCTTGAGCCCAGGAGTTCGAGACCAGTCTGGGCAACATAGTGAGACCCTATATCTATAAAAAATAAATCAAAAAAATTTTAAGACCTACTTTTTTGGACACAGCCATGCCCATCAGTTTCCTGGTGACCTGCAGGGCCCAGGCATTCCACAGCTGAGTTGAGGAGTGACACAGACTGTATATCTTGCAAGGGCTACAATCTTCACTGCCTGGCCCTAGAAATTTCTAGAAAGTGCGTGCGACCCCTGAACTAATTTAAATGAACACGACTGAGGTTTTGAGGTTGTCTTTAAAAGTAGACCATAAACATATAAGAAATCTTCTCACTCTAGTCTGCCATGTAATAGTGAGGAAACAGATCTGAGAGAATTTGCACAAACACCTGTCAGCCTGTGAGGTCTTATCCAGACAAAGATTATTTTCCTCCATGCCTGGCTTCTTCCTGTCGCCTCTCCCAGGAGGCAGCCTCCGGCCAGGGCTAGCATCTGAAGGATGTGTTCCTTCCCAATAAAGAATCATGGACTGCAGGTGACCGATCAAAGATTGCAGCAATGTTGGCATCAGGCTTCACCAATGTAACTGTAAACACTGGATAAGAATTGAAATAATTAAATTGCTTGATTGTAAAACTGCTTGCTGGACTGTCCAGAGGCGCTGACTTTTTCTTCACTGATCGGCCATCATTGGTGGCTTCTGTAAGTTTTAATAGTGTCCTTCCCTGCTAGGCCCTCTGGGTGACTTCTTCAGAATAGGTAAACATGACACATCGGCCGGCACAGATCTGGGGCTCTGCGTTACGTGGTTACAAAGGAAGCAGGCTTCGACGTCTCCTAGACCAACCCCCACCTTCCAGATGAGAAGCTGGACCCAGAGACATCAAGTTATCTGCCAGGGGCACAGGCCATGGCACAGTCAGAAAGAAATGCCTCTGTTGTCCCCAAACTCCTCTGCATTCCCAGCCCTGATGACTGAAAACAAATTCTCTTGACTGAGACTCAGATGTCTGAAGAAAAGGATTAGGATTTAGAAGTGCTAAATTTACGTTCTACTCCAAGGAAACAGCCCTCATGGAGAGACACTGGTGCCTTGGGACTCACCATTTCCTCCTGGTCCAGCCTCCAATCCTCTTCCCACCACAGTCTTCACATCCCAGGTCCCCCCCTGCAGCCATGACACACCTGCTGACCCGCTGGCCCTGAAACAGTCCTTGGTGGTCTGACCTGACTCACAGAGCTGCCCCTTCTGCCTGGAATCTTGTTCCGAGTCGTCCGATCCATCCAGTCCCCTAATTCAGTGGTCCCCAACCTTTTGGGCATCAGTTTTGTGGAAGACAGTTTTTCCACATATGAGGGGCATCATCAGGCATTAGATTCTCACAAAGAGCTACACGCACAGTTCAGAGTAGGGTACACACTCCTAAGAATCTCATGCTGCTGCTGATCTGACCAGAGGCAGAGCTCAGGCAGTAATGCCAGCGATGGGGAGTGGCTGCAAATACAGATGAAGCTTCACTCGCTCACATGCGGCGTGGCCTGGGTCTACTAGACCACAGACTGCCACCAGTCTGAGGCCCAGGGGTTGAGGATCACTACCTTAATTCTAATACCTGGGCCTCCAAGCCTTTGACAACATGTGAGACTGAAAAACGAAATTCACTCCAAAAGCACCTTGCGTATTTGAAGTGAACGCCTAGTTAAACATCTATAAACATACGCTCACCTCTCAAGAGCAACTCAATTCAACACTTACACAGCTTACATATGATATTTACATGGGCTTCAGTTAGTTTACAAATAAAGAATGGGCCCAAGGTCAGGCTCGTTGGCTCATGCCTGTAACTCCAGCACTTTGGGAGGCCAAAGAGGGAGGATCATATGTGCCCAGGAGTTCAAGACCAGCCTAGGCAACACAGCGAGACCGTCACTACAGAAAAAGAAAATAATTAGTGGGGTGTGGTGGCGCGTGCCTATAGTCCAAGCTACTCAAGAGACTGGAGCAGAAGGATTGCCTGAGCACAGGAAGTTGAGGCTGCAGTGAGCTGTGATTGTGCCACTGCGCTCTAGCCTGGGTGACACAGTGAGACTCTGACTCAAAAAAAAAAAGAAGGAACTGGCTTCCAAATATAAAGAACACTCAGAGATAATCAAGTCCTTGAACTGGCCTGTTTTCCTTCTATATAAAGATACCACCCAACTGCCATCTCCTGCATGAACTTTTTTTCATTTTTAATTTATTTTCCTTGCACTGTGATGCAACATGCTGTTTTAGAGCCCTAAAATCCTTTCTGTATGCGAATAACACATGGGACGAACACTAATGATGGGCTGTGGGAAACGCCTGTGGTCCATGACCTGAAAGCCCTTACAAACAATGGGACAAATGAGACATCTTGAAGAAATGCAAACACATATGACAAACCCAAAGCAAAAGCATCCAAAGGCATAAAGCAGCTCTGTGACATGCTTGGTAAGGCTTCAGACAGCAAGGTTGACTGCTATGGCCAGGGAAAGTTCTTGGAAGAGCCGCATCTTGAACACTGACTGTTCATTGAGTATCTGCCAGGTACCACTGCCACACTTGGCCATTAAGACAATCAGCTTTACTCTTCACAGCAACACTCTGAGCAGTTCATTTAACAGAGGAGGAAACACAGGTTAAGTTGCTAGAAAAAGGTCACTTTGCTAATCACCTGGTAAACTACAAGCCAAACCCAGACTTTAGAGCCCAGAACCACGTTTTTGGCTTTTTTTTCCTTTCTTTTTTGAGTTGGGGTCTCACTCTGTCAACTAGGCTGGAGTGCAGTAACACGATCATGGCTCACTGCAGCCTCAAACTCCTGGGCTCAAGTGATCCTCCCGCCTCAACTTACTGAGTAGCTGGGACTACAGGTGTGAGCCACCACACCCAGCTAATTTTTTATTTTTATTTTTGTAGAGATGAGGTCTCGCTGTGTTGCCCAGGCTAGTCTCCAACTCCTGAGCTCAAGCAATCCTCCCGCCTTGGCCTCCCAAAGTCCTGGGACTCTAGGTGTAAGCCACCGAGCCTGGCCCCTAGGTATGTGAAGGTGTCTGGGAAGCCAAAGGAACATGGGACATTTTACCTGAGCCTCGATTTTCCATGAAAATGTGAGGACACAGGATACACAGCTTGCATGGGCTTGCAATTGAGCATACAGAAAACAGTGTAGCAGACTGTGCGCCAAAGGGCAGGTAAGGTTAGGACTGAGGAAACTGACTGAGGTCCCTGGGGAGGGCAGTCACCTGACAAAGAGACACCAAGGACAGCAGCGCGCCTGGAAGCAGGTTGTCAAGGACACTCAGCATCCGGCGCTCTGTCCCCCGTGCTGATCTCATAGGACTATGTGGGGAGAGGTTGTACTGTCTGGTGTTGGCGGGCCTGCAGCCTCGGCCATTCAGCTATAAATGGCTCCCCTCCTGCCCGGGTTGTCAGTGCCATCAAGGGCACAGTGGAGATGGCCGGCGCCTGGGTGGGGGCAGGAAGGGGGGATGCGCGTGCCCTTGGGACGTCCTCTTGCCTCACTCCTGGGAGGGCTAGTGGGCACTGCACAAAGAGCCTGGGCAGGGATCTGGCATTTGCTCGCGGGCCTGAAGTTTCTGGAAGCATGAGTCCAAGGGGCTCCCCACAGGGGCTGCCTGGGGCCCTCTTTGCGTGGCATCAAGAGGGAGGGTGGGCTTCAGCCTGCACCCCCACTAGGCAGGGTCCCTCCTGTCACTCCATGCTGCCCACCTGGGTGGTCGCACAGCTCTTTCCCAAGAAACAGGCTGTGCTGGAGAAGCCTCAGGGGTAAGCACAGAGAACATCAGGTCTGACTTCACTCCTCAGGGGGCATCTGCTAGGGGAGCTCATTCCTTCCAGCTGGAACACCAAGAAAACATGCGAGGTGAATGGAAGAGAACCGAATTCAACCCTGTTTCCAAAAAAAGGGAACATGTAGATGTGTCTGTTGGGGCCTTCTGATACCTCCCCTGCCTCTTACTCCCTTTCCATAGTCTCTGGAAAGGCCTCACCCCAATGGTCATGGTGTTTCTCAGCCCCTAATTTCCTTCTTAAAGTCTCCAGGGATTCCCTGACTGGGACTCTGGCTGCATCCCTGAGTCAAGCCTTTGTTTCCTCATCAGGACATGGTGTCCCTGTCCCAGCAGCTTGCTGCAGGGGTCTCTGGCCACAGCCTAGCAGAGCCCCCAGGTCGTCTCCGGCCTGCACCCTGACCCTGAAGCCAGACCGCCTGGTGAAATGTGACAGGCTAACTGCATGACACTGGGCCACCATTTGCTCCTATGAAATTTAGACTCAGTTTCTCCATCCGTAGACAGCCCCTCCCTCACAGGTCTCTGTGGGAGGAAGGGGTTAAAGCCAGGGCATGCCCAGAGGAACAGTTTCAGATGTTTTAGTGAAACTGTCATATAAAATGAAAATGGGTTCAGGCATCGTGGTTCATACCTGTAATCTCAGCACTTTGGAAGACTGAGGTGGGAGGATCGCTTGAGGCCAGCCTGCACAACATAGTGAGACCTCATTTCTCCAAAAATAAAAAAGTTAGCTGGGTAGGGTGGCACGTGCCTATAGTCCAAGCTACCAAGGAGGCTGAGGCGAGAGGATCACCTAAGCCCAGGAGGTCTAGGTTGTGGTGAGGTGTGGTAGTGCCACTGCCCTCCAGCCTGGATGACAGAGTGAGAATCTGACTCAAAAACAAACAGACAGAAATGAATATCTGGGCTGTGGGGTGGTAGCTGGAGAGGAGTCCCAGCCCTGAAGGCACAGCCCTGGTCAGGATTCACACACCTGCTGTCTCCAGGCTGCTCTCACCCCAGCAAGGCCAGCTGATCATCTTCACATTCCCCGCCCATGGGGAGGCGGAGCTGCCCGCAGGGCTGATCCACGGCCCACCCTTCAGCAGTGGCCCGAGGCCGTCCACACAGAAGCAGAGGCAGAGGACCCGCCTCCAGGCACCCGCCTCCCGCCCTCCGCCCAAGCTGCCTTCCTGATGCTCACTGCCTAAGGGGCCAGCAGCTGTGGTCACGGAACTGCTTTACCGGGAGTAGTGACTGATCACCGAGAATGGGATGTGAGACGTTTCTCAGACTTTACTCGGATGTGCCAGGATGCTCACTGGGCACCGGTTCCACCATCCCACAATCCCCCTGCCCCGAAACTGGTTCCACCATACCAAGACTGTGTAGACAACCCCCGTGACGTCATCAACCCATCACCTGAGCCCCCTGCCCGCCAAATTCCCTCCAAAACCTCAAGCCTCTGAGCTCCTCGGGAGGTGGGTTTGAGAAATATCCCACCCTCCTCATTCAGGTACTTTGCGATGCTAAACTCGACGGGACTGGCTGCATGTCCTGGTTTGAGGTCTCACTATGTTGCCCAGGCCAGTCTTGAACTCCTGGGCTCAAGTGATCCTCCCACCTCGACCTCCCAAAGTTCTCCCCAGGGATTACAGCATAAGCCACCATGCCCGGCATGTTTTTTAATTTTTTCAATTTGAATTTTCAAAATCACTGAGTCCACTGGATCCGTGCTTCCCTGGCCAGTGGAGTGGCACCACCCACACATTCTACTTCTGAACACACGCTTCCTCCAGAAAGCCTTCCCAGGTGGCTGGGGAAGAGCTACCCCCATCCCTCTCCCCCTTGCAGACCCCTCAAGGGCGCCTTCTCCGACATACCCTGGCAGCTGAACCTGAGTGTAGACCCACTGTCGACCTCCTCTCCCCCACTAACGATGCACTCAGAGGTACTTAGTGGGGCTCAGGAGTGCTCAGTGCTGTAATGACGCTGGTGCATCCATTTAGGGCTTTTGGATTTCCCCACAAGGACTTCCTGGACATGGCATCTGAGGGGTGCAGACTCTTGGGAGATAAGCTCCCAGAGGCCAGAGGCAGCTCTGTGGGGTTTTCCCAGGGTGCAGGGAGTGTATACCCCAGCCCCAGTGAGAGTGCTGAGGACATGGACACCAGCGCCTTTCTGAAGAAATTCAAACGTTCATGCTTCCTTCCTCCCCAGCCGCGAGCCACGTGCCACATTCTGGTCTTGTGTCTACACACAGCGTCTTTCCCAGTGCCCACATCTCCAGCTGGGCAGGCTTGAGTCAACATGAGAACACCAGGCTCTCTGTACTCAAGTCAGGCACAGGCCTCCAACAAAGACAAGTTACCATGGTCTCTGCCATTCATTCATTCATTCATTCATGTGCTCACTCATTTACTCATCAAGCACCAGTTCACTTGAGGGTGGACATGAGGCACCAGGCCCCGAGAAGGAAAAGAAAAATTAAGCGCAGAAAGTCCCATGACTAAGATCTATCCCTTCAAGCCCAGGATGCCAGAAGTTGGGCAGGATCTTCAGAGGTGACCCGTCCAACACTCCCCTCCTGGTGGGGACCTCAGGCTCAGGGTTGACCCCTGACTGCACAAGTCTGCGTGGTCACAAAAGAGTGGTGCAAAGATCAAACCCAAGTGCTTGCTCCCATATCAGTGCTCTTGTCCAAGTACCTTGCAGACCATTTTAGACAGGTTTCTAACTAAACCGTGAACAAGGTCTGGTGTCAGCAGACTGCGGCCTTCAAGGAGACACCACGGAATACACTGCTTATCACGCTCTCAAAAAAAGAAGAAAAAAAAGTCCTTATGAAAATATGCAGGAGTGCCACTCTGCACAGAACCCCCCCCCCACACACACTTCTAGAACCAATCCACAGGGGTTTTCACACTTTTCCTTTTAATGTCCTAAGGGCCAGTTGTGGTGGCTCACATCTGTAATCCCAGCACTTTGGAAGGCTGAGGTCAGAGAATCACTTGAGCCCGGGAGTTCGAGATCAGCCTGGACAACATAGCGAGACCTTGTTTCTACAAAAATTGTTTTTAAAAGTAGCTGGGTGTGGTGGTGTATGCCTGTAGTCCCAGCTGCTCTGGAGGTTGAGGGAGGAGGATCACCTGAGCCTAGAAGGTTGAGGCTGCGACGAGCTGTGATCGTGCTACTGCACTCCAGTCTGGGGGACAGAGTGAGACCCAGACTCAAAAAAAAAAAAGTTCCCTAAGGCTCCTCCCCAGGAGGGTCAGAGGATCCCAGTACATCTGGAGGACAGGGTGAGTGGGTCTGAACACTCGCCCCAGGGCACCTCTGACAGGCCGGATACGAGCCTCGTGGGCCATCTGCCACCAGTGGGGCAGACTGGATGTCCCGACACTGCCTTACCCCACCTGCCACCCCTCCTACGCTGTCCTCATCCTCAAGGACACTTTCAAAGGGGAGATCCTGGGGTCTTTCAGGGTGTCACTGGCATCAAAGGCTTTTCATGCAATGTGCCTCCCTCCCTGGCAAATTGAAGCCTATCCATCAACCAAACAATTGCGTCCCAGTGGCCAAAGGGGTGTGCTATGCTGGGACAGATGGATGGCAACTAGGCACTGCAGGAAACAGGCAGGGGTACAGGTGTCCTTGAGGACCCCAGCCGGGTCGCATCCCACAAGGCCAGGATCCACGGCCTGTAGATGACTATTGTGGTCACATGGCTACAAGCATGTGGCTTATGAAGATGTGCGGTGCCTGGCTCCCAGGAGACGGCTGAGTCAAGCTCTTGCTGTGCTGGTTGGTGACAGGCTGAGCCTCAGACGCTCCTCCGCCTCACCTCGCTCCAAGTGACCCAGAGAGTCCCTGCTCCGATCCTGGTGGCTATCCCCAAGGCACAGGCTTTCTTTCGTGCCATCCCTAATCCGTGAGGGTTTACGGACATGCTTTATGGAGTCTGCTATCCGCCGGCCACACCGGTCTCCATCGTGCTACTGCAAAGCTGCCTCCTCCTGGTGGAATTGAGTGTTATTGATTTCTGTTTCTGACTTGCTCAACGCCGGCTCATTCGTTATTCAGGGTAAATCTGGCTAGGAGCCCAGTCTGATACCTGTCAACAGGAGCCTAGCGGGTGATACCTTGGTGAGTCTTCTTTTCTTTTTTTTCCTTAGACACGATTTCACTCTGTCACCCAGGCTGGAGTGCAACAGCACAATCATGGCTCATTGTAGCCTCAAATTCCTAAGTCCAAGCTATCCTCCTGCTCAGCCTCTTGAGTGGCCGGGACTACAGGTGCACACCACCAAATCTGGCCAATTTTTCTGTTTTTTGTAGAGGCAGGGTCTTGCTTTGTTGCCCAGGTTAGTCTCTAACTCCTGGCCTCAAACAGTCCTGCCGCCTCAGCCTCTCAAAACGCTGGGATGACAGGCTCGAGTCTACTTTTTAAAGACTCAGAACCTAAAACAAGCAGTATAGTGTATACCCCTCCAAATATCCATTCAGAAGCCCTGGTCATTCTGAAAAACAGATTATTTTTTGTGTGAGAGGCAGGCTAGCTCAGAAGGAAAACAAGCGTTGATGATTGAGGCCAAAGGTTCAATCCCTGCATAAACCAGACACACTCCATTGTCTAGTTGGAAAACGATCCCCTAGCACCCACCCAGCAGGTGGTAGGTGGCCCCTTCTCACCTCCACTGACTCCTCCACCGATTCACAGGGACACAAGACACGCGAGGCTGGGTCCCACTCCCTCTACCAGGCCCTGGGAGGCTCCAGGCAAGGTGACATTTTCAAGGCATGCTTCAGTCAGATGCAGGGAATAGGCCTGATTGCTTTCCTCAGAACAGAGGAGAGAAGTAAAAGAAACTATTTAAACCATAAGAGAGAGGTTCACATTGGTGGGAAGAAATCCTTCCTGGAAATGTGCACTGAAACATGGGCTGAAGAAAGTCAAATGACCCTCTGGAGAAAGCCTTAAAGAACAGAACTAATTATCACCTGTGAGTGCCAATTTGCGCATAATTTGATCCTGTGGGACGAGGCCAGATTAGAAAATCTCTCAAGATCCCCTCTGGGCTTTCCTGCCAGGTGAATTTTCACCAAGGAAGTTGGAAAGACTCTGGCTGGCTTGTGGGGCGGGGGCAGAGGGAGACTGGTGCCCTCTGGCTGACTTCTGGGGGTGGGAAAAGAGGGAAAGAAAAGGGAGGCGAGAGGAAGGGAGGGAGACAGGGGAAGGAGGGAGGGAAGGGAAAAGGAGGAAGGAGAGGGAAGAGAAGGAGGGAGGGAGGGAGGGAAAGAGGGAAGGGAAGGGGGGGAAGAAAGGGAAGGAGGAAGGGAGGGAGAAAAGGGGGGGAGGAGAGGGAAGAAAAGGAGGGAGGGAGGAAGGAAGGGAAGGATGGAAGGAAGGAGGGCGGCAGGGAGGGAGGGAAAGGAAAGACGGAAGCCTACCCACCCCAGCCACGGGATGCCAGGGTTTTGAATTCTCTTGGAATGGGCGAGTCTGGAGTTGAATCCCAGGCTGTTCACTTCTCTCCTCGGTTGCCTATCAGGGAGATGATGATGATGGTGGTGATGAATGATGGTGATGCTGATGGTGGCGACGACGACGATGATGGTGACGGCCATAACGATGGCAAAGGTGGTGATGATGGCGGTGATGATGATGACGGTGCCAGTCTTCCCTCCAGCCACAGGTCGACCAGCAGGCTCGAGTGAGAGCCTGCAGGTAAGTTCCCAGCTCCAGGATTGGAGACTTCCAGGCAGGGTAAGGAAGCCACATCCCCCAGGCCACCAAAGTCCCTGGAAACACTTATGGAATTGGATTTGTTTAATGTAAGCGGCTTCTCCCAGAAGACAAATGCAACTGTGGTTACAGTGGTCTAGCAGAAAGGTGCTCCACGTGCCCGACCTGCCCAGGACATCCAGGACGCCTCCAGTCCACAGAGCCACGTCTAAGCTCACTCGTAAAAAGGCTAGGAGGGGCAGGAGTGATTGGCTGGGAACACACCGAGGTCCTCTCCCGAGTCCCCTCAGGCCCACTCTTGGCCCCCCCCCCCCCCGCCTTGATCCTCCAGCCTCAGGTGAAGATAATGATGTCGACAACCCTTGCCTCTCAGTGCTGGGCTCTCCCCCACCCCCTTCACGGACAACTCTTGACTCAGAGTCTCCAGATCTGGCCACACCCCTGTCTAGTCACATGCTTCTGCTTCGCACTTCCTAGAACTCAATGGAATCATGGGACCTTTTAAAACCACCCAGAGCTCTCCTCAGACCCAGCCACCTAGACTCAAGAAGGCAACATCCCCGGGTGATCATGGAAGAACCTAGATGCCAGTTGCCACGGCCCTGGCTTCAGAGAAGCTATGGGAAGCTGCCCGTGAAGCTGGGCATCATCTTAGTGATGCGTCTCGCTGTGACAAAGGAGCTCTCTTTGCCTATGAGGATCCAAAGGACAAACATTCCTCAGTTCTTCACACTAGACCTCTGTGCCTCTCTTGGGTCATGAGTCAGTTTTAATCTTCTGAACATTTAAACCATATAGAGGATCATGTTTCTCTCTTTGCTGTGGCCACTAGGAAACTCAGAGCCAAACTCATGACCGACCACCCCATGCCTTGAGCCATGCACAGAACCTATAACATTAATTTTATATATTCATGTGATCCTTAATTTTGTCTTTGATTTTCTGCCTTTTATTTTCCCTTTATCATGACTTCTGCACTTCCATCTTTTAAAAAAATTTCAAGTTACACAGCATTTTTGTGAGTTATGGCAAATTCTTTCTAGAAGTAGGTGGGATTCATTAGACAAATTAATTAAACATAGTTATTGACATGAGTCCTTGGAAGCAGACCAGCTCTGAGGCAGACAGCAGCGAGTACTAAGGTGGGGACCAGGGCTCTCTGGGAACTTTGTGGCTTTGGGGTTGATGCTTCTTACAGAGGTTTCCTTCCAGCTCCGGTCATCATAGAACTCTGGAAACCTATCTTGACGGCCTATTAAGCATGTTTTAAGCTTATGAAAAGTTTAAGTAAAATAAAAACAGCTACACACATTTAAAATCGAGAATTCTGACATTCAATTCTTTCTGAATCTCCTGCCAATGGCATAACCACAGGCAGAACTTTGGAAATTCTGATTTTTATAGAAATGCATCCATCTGGTCTCTGGGCCTCTCCATTAAGCAACAGTACACAATAGAAGTCTGTAGGCCTGTGTAACAAGCAACATGAATGGATCACTTAGAATATCTGAAGGCCGGCTACAGTGGCTCCTGTCTTTAATCCCAGCACTTTGGGAGACTGAGCAGGAGGACCACTTGAGCCCAGGAGTTCAAGACTAGCCTGGGCAACATAGCAAGACTCATCACTATAAAAAATAAGAAAATTAGCTGGGCATGCCTATAGTCTCAGCCATTTGTGAGGCTGAGGCAGGAGGACTGTCTGAGCCCAGGTCGAGGCTGCAGTGAGCTGTAATTGTGTCACTGTAGCCCAGCCTGGGTGACAGAGTGAGACCCAACTCAAAATAGTAAAAATGATGATGATGATGATGATGATAATAATAATAATAATACCTGGACATTATTCCAGTTGTTTAAAAACATGTAATAATTTTTTAAAGTCCTAGGAACTTCAAATAGCTCCTACCTCCCCAGCTGTATGCTTCTCTGACCCCTGCTCCAAGTTTTCAAACTAAACCAACTACCCAATACTACTCGTTCCCAAAGCAGCCAAGTAGATCGTTATCTGCCACTGTAATGATTCCCCATAACTGGGGGGGGGACTGCTCTCATGGGCCGGAGCCCGGACCATGCCTGACATGGACAGGACCCTGGAAGAGCCCGACCTCCGTGGCTGCCCAGACCGGAGCTCTGGGTTGGCAGAAAGACCTCCATGCTGGTGTGATCAGGGAGAGCATGCCCTCGGCCTCCTGGCATTAACTCAATCTGTCAGGAGGTGGGAACCAGCCTGAGGATGGGGGCCCGTGGTGGCACGTGTGTGGGCCACGGTTTGCTGTTGGCTGTTATGACTTCTTTCACTTAGCAGTTTAAGGAGATAGACTATATTTATTAAAACACGAGAACTCTCAGGCCCAGGTACCAGGTGTAAGGTAGAGGGCATATAATTTAAAGCTTCCTGACCCCCAATATTTAAGAAGCCCAAGCATCTTAATCACCCTGTCATTTCACATGCTTACATGCGCTGCTTGGGTCTTTAAAGACCTAAATGAACCCTTAACAATAACCCAGTGAGCATAATCTAGCAGCTGTGCAATTTATTTTTGTCCTTTTATATATTTTGTTATATAATTAATACATTCTTGTTTTTTTCTAAGAGTTGGTCTATTGTCCAGGCTGGAAGGCAGAGGCTCACTACAGAACCAAGCTCCTGGGCTCAAGCGATCCTCCTGCCACAGCCTCCCAAGTAGCTGGGACTACAGGCATGGGCCATCACACACGACAATATTTATTTATTGTAGAGATGAGGTCTCAATATGTTGCCTCGGCTGGTCTTGAACTCCTGGCCTCAAGCGATCCTCCTACCTCGGCCTCCCAAAGTGCTGTGATTACAGGCATGAGCCACTACGCCAAGCTTAATACATTCTTGGGTATGCATAAAGTGAATAAAAAATTATCTGTAACTCCACAGCTCAAAATAAACACAATGAACATTTCTGCATACACCTCCCCAGTCTTTGGCCTGTGTATGCGAATGACATGCTTGTGTGTAAAACCTTCATGTGACCCTTGGGTTGGAGTCAGCCTCTGTTGGACTCTGCACCAGGCACATGAGCTGTGTGGTGGGGCCACACCCTGGCCAGTGGGACCCACAGTTTCCCAAGAGGAACCTAGGAAGGATGAGATCACCACATGGGTACGTGGAAGTTTCTGTTATGCTGTGCCTACTTGCCACCTGGCACAGAAGCGAAACGACCCACCTTCCCCAAGACCTATCATGGGATCTGACTTCCCATTTCACAGACAGGGACACTGAGACCTGAAAAGACACAGTCCTGCCAGTGAGTGGGAAAGCTGGGATTTCAGGCCAGGGACTGGCTCACTACGGTGAAAATAGAGTCAGTGTTCTGCCTCCTTTCTATTATGATATATATGGTAGTTGGGGGTTTCTTTTCTTCCTTTTTCCCTTTTTGTTTTTTGAGTTGGGGTCTCACTCTGTGGCCCAGACTGGAGTGCAGTGGCACAATCAAGGCTTACCACAGCCTTGACCTCCCGGGCTCAGGCAATCCTTTAGCCTCAGTCTCCTGAGTAACTGGAAGTACAGGCATATGCCTCCGTGTTCAGCTAATTTTCTTGATTTTTTTTTTTGTAGAAAGCGGATCTCACTGTGTTGCCTAGGCTTGTCTTGAGCTCCTGGCCTCAGAAAATCCTCCCAAAGTGCTCAATGATAGGCATGAGCCCCAGGGCCCAGAGTGCCTCCTTTCTATATTTCTGAATATACTGAGAGGAGGAGAGTTAGTTCCAGTTGAAAAGGATGATAGAAACAGAAAGACTGCCCAGGAGGTAGATTTTGTAGCCCATTTGCCTGTGACCTGGGGCAAGCCCTTCCTTTCCTGGTTACCCGTCTGCTCATTAGGTCTTAGACCCCTCCCAGCTCTGAAATTCTGCGACCGTGTCCAGTCCTGCACACACCAGCACATCCACCTGGAGACCACATGGTCTGTGGCACTCTGCTGTTGTCACCAAAACCATGATTCTGGGACTCAGGAAATGCCACGCAAAGTACCTTTTTCGAGAACAGTCATCAGGGCCTGTTTATTAGGCGTGAGGGGAAGGAGAGGATGATTTAGAAAAGAGAAAACTTGTGAAGCTGGAGGAAGTTAAACTGTCAAGGTCAAGGTCAGGACGTGTGGGTCCTTGACTTTAACTAGAGAAAGAGAACATACTGAAATAGCACCTTGACACTTTCAGGAAAGCAAGACAGACAGGTTCTCTGGCCCCGGAAACAGAGGCTTTTGTGTAGGGCCACTCTCGAGATAAAGTCTAGGTCTGGGTATTAAAATAAAAATGGTGCTATGTTCTATTTCAACACATTCTTAAGAGACTGGAAAATTTAAGAAGGAGCACTAACCACTTGCATTTACAAAGGGCTGATGTCCAGAGACTTTCAGTTTAACTGGAGATAACAAGTGGTTCTGACCCAGCAGATCTCATCGGACACCTTCATCCTTCGGCAAGTCCTGCAAAGAGAGGGTACTCTTTCCTGAGTCTTTTTCATCAGAAAACTCCAAGGTACAGCTGTCACTACATGGAGTTTTCAGGTGAAAAAGATCTTGGTTACTCCCGATTCTACTGGAAATCACAAATCTCAGTGAAACTGACCCGCTTGCTTTTAAATCTCAAAAGTTCTCAAGCACAATGTTTATCTCCGCCAGCAAAATGCTTGCTGTGAAGTTTCAAGGTTTAAATACTAGTTAGTTTCTAAAATTAATTAATTAAATTAACTAGATAGTCACTTTCTGCAATAATTGCTTCACCAACATATTTAACTACCTAGATATCACGATGGAATGAGAAACCACTTTTGTCGACATTCAATTTTAAAGCGTGTATGGTTCATCAATGTGCTTTGCAAAAACCTCGAAGTTTTTGCTAAAGAATTTTCATTTTCTTTTCTAATTCACTTATAAGTTCATCTTCACCTATGTTTGTGAACCTAACTTCCAGGCTGTGAATTAAAAAAAAAAAAAATTCTTGGGCAAGATTGACATCTCAGTAATCTTTGTCAGCTGGCATGTTCAGAAAGGATTCTAAATATTGTATTAATAATATCAATAACAAGCAGATTGGGAGGGTCTTAATAAAACATGCTTGAATCGTGTGAGAAATTCGTGCTACTTGGTGTTGCTTTCAGCTTGGAATCACCACGCTGATTTAATAAAATTTATAACAATCCTTTTTGCAATCATGTAAGAATTCCAAGGTCTGTTGCACATGCAGAACAATAGTCTGAAATCAAGCAGGCACAATGAAAGTGTTGCTGCCCAGTCACTTCTGAAACTTGCTATTGAGGTGAAGTCTATCCAGGGAAGTCCTCACACATTCACAGTTCCAACAATTTCCCAAACTGACCATGTAGTTGGTGCCCCAGGGGACAAGCAGAGGGCCAGGGTATCCTAGGCCCCTGTCGTCCTCCCTGTAGATACCCCAGGCCCCTGCTGTCCTCCTGAAGGAACCCAGGCCCCTGCTGTCCTCTCTATAAATACCCCAGGCTCCTGCTGTCCTCCTTGGTCGGTCCCCCGCACCCCAGGATTACTGGAACCTCAGATGGTCCCTACGCCTATCCCTGGGGTGCAACACTCAGCAGAGGTGACCAGATGAGAACTGGGAGAACCCCGGGGTGGGCTCACACCTGCCCCTTCCCAGGAGGACAACTCTTTGTTCTGTTGCCCTTTCAAAGTGGGGTCAAAGCTCCTTCTCTGGGTAGATCAGAGATACAGAGAGCCAAACCCCAAGCTATCCTATATATCATAATAGAGGGAAGGAAGTAAAAGGACATTTCTCTCACCTGCTGAGCCCAGTAGCTACAGTATCTATCATAGTAGAGAGAAGGAATGTAAACCAGATACTTTGTTCTCATCCCCCTGAGCCCGGTCCCTGGCCTTGAACCACAGCTTCTCACTCACAGGCAGGATTCTGTCTTTCCAGGTCTCATGGGCTCTAACTATGACCAGGGTAGGTTTCAGTTCCTTATGAGCCTGGAAGCTTCTGCTATCAGGAACTTGGTTTTGTTTCCACAAACAAGTGGCCCCTACACCATGAGGACATTGGCTCTAACTGACCTCAACAGAAGAAACCCTTCTTAGCTGGGCGCAGTGGCTCACACCTGTAATTCCAGCACTTTGGGAGGCTGGGGTGGAAGGACTGCTTGAGCCCAGGAGTTTGAGACCAGCCTGGGCAACATAGTGAGATCCTGTCTTTGCAAAAAATCCAAAAAAATTAGCCGGGCATGGTGGCACAGCCTGTAGTCCCAGCTACTCAGGAGGCTGAGGCAGAAGGACCACCTGAGCCCAGGAGGTCAAGGCGATGGTGAGCTATGATCACGCCACTGCACTTCAGTCGGGCGACAGAGTGAAGACTCAGACTCAAACAAAAACCAAAGATGGTATACAGTGCGCAGGGCAGGTGTTAATGGCTTTATCAGCTGGGCATGTTTCTGTCTTACGAGATTTTCCAGGGGTGGTAAGGCTCTTAAGCAGCCTTCATCAAGTCCCATTCTCTGTCCCCCAGCTTGCTGTCTTTGATGGAAACGGGCTTGGACAGGCTGTCCTCTGTTCACAGGTACAGCTCTTCAGGCCACAAACACCAGTCCTGCACCTAGCAGTTCCCCAGTGTTCCTGGGAAAAGGTCTGTGAGTCACTGCGATTAGACCAGTCGCCGTCATAAGGCCACCTAGAAACATCACCCAGAGGAAAGGGGAGCTTGAACTGAGGGTGGAGTTGTCACTTGGAAGCACGTGGGCAGGCCAGGGCTTGGAGGGGTCTCCAGGGGCAAGTCATGGCTCTGAGGAAGGGAAAGAGATGCCAGTCACACAGCACAGCCACTTTAAAACTCAGAGCAGGCTGGGTGCAGTGGCTTAAGCCTGCCATCCCTACACTGTGGGAATGAGGTGGGAGGATCGCTTGAATCCAGGAAGTCAAGACCAGCCTGGGCCAGGCTCAGTGGCTCAGTCTATAATCCCAGCACTTTGGGAGGCTGAGGCAAGTGGATTGCCTAAACCTTGGCAAGACCTCATCTCTACAGTAAATAAAAAATTAGCTGGACATGATAGCACACACTTGTAATTCCGGCTACTTGGAAAGCTGAGGTGGAAGGATTGCCAGAGCCCAGCAGGTTCATGCTGGGGTGGCCATGAGTGTGCCACTGCACTCAAGCCTGGGCGACAGAGTAAGACTCCAACTCAAAAAAAAAAAAAAAAAAAAAAAGACCAGTCTGGGTGACATAGCAAGACCCAGTCTCTACAAAAAAATTTAAAAATTATCTGAACCTAATGATGCACTCTTATATTCCCAGCTACTCAGGAGGCTGAGGCAGGAGGATTGCCTGAGTCCAGAAGGTCAAGGCTGCAGTGAGCTGTGATCGTACCACTGCACTCCAGTCTGGGTGACAGAGAGAGACCCTGACTCAAAAAACCAACCAAATAAACAAACAAAATACAAAGCAACAGATGCGTGAAGGCAAGGCTTCCCATGCAAGCATACAGAGCCGGAAGGGCTAAGGCCACACTGCGCAGCTTCCTGTTAGAGACTTGCATTTTTGTGTGATAATTGCTGTCACTCATGGTGCAAAGAACTGCCTAGGTGCCGGGGCATCTGGTGTTGTTGGTCAAGTTCAAATCCCTCCCAGATGCCCAGAATCTTAGTGATGAAGCATCCACGTTCCCTGGCAGCGTGGCAATGGCTGAGGTGGCCGTCTTCAGCAGTCGCGCCTCACGGGCGGGGAAGGAGTGGGGCGGCGAGACACAGCAGCCCTGACTGCTGACTGACTTCAAGCAGCCAACCTCGAGACCTTCCCACAGTGCTCTCTGTGCCAGAGTTGACCCTCAAAGTCCCAACGTTGGGGAACGAGATGCTTGGACATTTGACAAATGTGTTGCCAGCCCGGGCTGCCAGGACAGAACACTACAGGCTGGGACAGTTAAACAGCACACACATACTTCTTCACAGTTCAGGAGGCTGGGGATGGAGGATCGAGGCATTGCAGGTCTGGTTTCATGGGAGGCCCATCTCCTTGGCTTGCGACAACTGGCTTCAGGCTGTTTCCTCAGCCGGCCTGGGCACGTGCACATCCCTGGTGCCTCTTCTTCTGGGGACACCAGTCCATTGGTTTAAGGCTCATTTAACTCTTTTTTTTTTGAGTTGGGGTCTCACTCTGTCGCCCAGACTGGAGTGCAGTGGCACAATCACAGCTCATTGCAGCCTCGACCTCCTAGGCTTAGGTGATCCTCCCACCTCAGCCTCCCAAGCAGCTGGGACTACAGGCACACGCCATGATGCACTGCTAATTTTTAAAATATTTTTGTAGATACGAGGTCTCGACATGTTGCCCAGGCTGATCTCAATCTCCAGGGCTCAAGTGCTGGGATTCCAGGTGCCAGCCACGATGCTGGCCCTCATTTAACCTTAATTACTCTTTTAGAGGCTCTAAAATTCAGACACCTGGGGGTGAGGCTTCAGCATGTGAACTGTGGAGGACACGGTCCCTAACAGTGAATTACATGCACACATTTCACAAGCTTTCACTCATTCCCACTGTGTGTGTGTCAGATACCCTGTGGGGTTCCTGGGTGGAAATGAAGAAACCTCCAGCCTGGAGGAGGTAACAGCCTTAGTTGGAGATGGAAGGGAAAGGACAACACATAGCCTCGGTGGTCCCTACTGTGTCTAAGGGACTCAGATCCTGGGGAAGGGCTGGCTTTGCTGCCCATGTGAGAGAGGCCACAGTCGCTGCGACTCCTGAATCCACCTCCTCACCTGCTCTACAGGTGACCAGGCACTACAGTGTCATGCCAGCACACAAAGCAAAGGAGGTCCCGTTGCATTCGCAGCAATGGCGAGACACTCAAGGGGCCACGCTCACCTGGGAACGAGGCCCAGACCAAAGGTGCAAGCCGTGAGCTCAGTGTGCAGATGGCATGTTAGCCCACTGTGCATGTGTACTCAAAGCAGGACATGGATGGGAGAAGTTACCACTTTCTTTTAGGAAGCTCAGCACATTCCCTAGAGCAGAGAAAACATGCAGATGGGTGAAACGTGGTCTGGGTGGAGTGAGAGGACTCGGCAGTGGTGACTGGGTTTGAGAGTGGAAACCTGGGGTCAGTGGTGCCTGGGCAACATAGTGAGACCTCATCTCTATAAAAAAAAAAAAAAAGCAGCTGGGTGTGGTGGCACGCACCTGTAGTCCCAGCTACTTAGGAGGCTGAAGTGGGAAGACTGCCTGAGCCCACAAGGTTGAGGCTGCAGTGAGTCATGATCGTGCCATTGCACTCCAGCCTGGGCAAGAGAACAAGACCCGAACTCAAAATAAATAAATAAATAAAATACATCCTACATTTAAATCAGGAATCTAAGGAAGGCTGGGGAACTAACAGCTGTTATCCACTCACACAGGAAACTGTGGCAGGATGGTGAGCCTTGTATCACGTGATCACACTCAAGGTGGCCAGAGGCACCGGCCCCACATGGTCACAGTTGAGATGGAGAGACAGAGCCCAGTGGACAGCAAGTAGCTGCACTGGCCTGGGGTGGAGTGGGGGGAATGGGAGGGGCAGCGGCAGGGGGTCTCCTCAGGAGGACCAGGAAGTGGGGGGCGGGAGATTGATGGGGGCTGGGCAGGCGGTAGAGGTCTCGGACTCATGTTGCTGTCAGCATAGCATGCCTCAGCATCCTCTCATTACTGCGTCTACTGAGGAAAAATAATTGTGATCACATGTCAAACAGTATAATTTGAAGAGTAATTGAGTAATGAAAATCCAGTTCAAACCTCAGATAGACCTTCTTCAATCTCACTTGCTAGTTCCCAACTTAATTTTAAAAATTAAGACGCCTCTGATGAGACCTGAAATTCTCCACAATAAATCCGGAATGTAGGGAGGAAGATCAGATGACAAATGAGAAAATGCATTCCGTTTCCAAAGCCACCAGACCGGACGTATGCGTGGGGTGCGACCCACTGTCCTCCATAGAAGGCCTTCGTGCCAACAACGGCACCTGTCGGGCATGTGAGTCCATGAACTTGGAGGAAATGGGCATTGCCTGAAACAGCATTTGTGCTATAGACCTGAACTTGGCATTTGAGGGACCTGGCTTTGAATCCTGACTCTGACAGTCCCACTTAGTCACACACACACAGACCCGCAGGCAATGCACTTAAACATATATGCATATATATGCATATATGTAGTTGTCTATACACATAGACAACTACACATTCATGACACATGTGTGCATGCTGTTTGGCTGGGTCTAGTGCTCCACTCTGAGCTTCTGTCTCTTCATCCTTAAGATGAGGAGGACACCACATACCTCCTGAGAAATAAATGAAATTACATTCAAGTCAGTGCTTTGGAGCCCTAGCGGGGGGCTGAATGCTAGGTGGTCTTATTACTAGGCTCCCACTTTGTTTAAGTTGAGTGACTGTCTCTGAAAAGCTCTCCAAGCTCACCTTCCAGTCTCCCAAGGGACAGCCAGACCACTCCATGGCATCCAAGGACAACAGCGAGGCTGAATTCCCTTGACACACACAAGTCATCAGTGATCTGTATATTTAGTTTAACTAACAATGTTTATTTAGAGACATTATTACTCAGGACGCTCAGTTGTATACAAGAAAAATCCAACTCAAACTGGCTTCAGGAGGAAGAAGAACAGGTGCTTATCCCACCCAACCATGCATAGGGCCAGCAAAGAGGGGCCAGTCTATGCTGGTGTCACCTCCTGTACCACAGTGGCCTCTACCTGCATGGCTTCTGTGGTCAGTACCCCCTTCAGCACTTCCAGAGCCAGGACTCTGGCCTGACCAGGCCACATGTCCATCTATCAACCAATGCTAAGGCTGGGGATGGTGGGGGGCATGAGAAGCTGGTGCTTCCCATTTGGAATCTGGGCTGGGAGGAGAGGAGGTGGAGGAGAGACATGCCTTCATAGGACTATTGGGCCATGTCATCCCTGGGGGCCACCCCAACTTGAGATAAAAGTATAAAAGTGAAACTTGGCCAGGCGCAGAGGCTCACGCCTGTCATTCCAACAATTTGGGAGGCTAAGGAGAAAGGACTGCTTGAGCACAGGAGTTCATCTCTACAAAAATCAAGCAATTGGCTGGGCATGGTGGTGTGCACCTGCAATCCTAGCTACTCAGGAGGCTGAGGCAGGAGGATCGCCTGAGCCCAGGAGGTGGAGGCTGCAGTGAGCTGTGATCATACCGCTGCACTCCAGCCTGGGCAACAGAATGAGACCCAGACTCAAAAAATAATGTAGCAGGAGCACAGTGAGTCAGGACTCAAGCATCCCCCGCGCTGATGGTTATGCTGTGGGAATTTCTCCTAATCCATCAGAATCCTCAGAGAGACTAAGAAGTCTCCGACATTCCTCCATCCAATCAGGAAAGGCTTTTCTAATGTTACTGTTGTGTTGTCTGCTGCCATTTGGGGGTGGAAGGTATTAAACACCTTAGGAAATTGCAGGACCCTGTAGATGTGCTATCATAAACATCATTCATTCCAGTTATCAAGCACCGAGTAATCACCAGGCACTGTGTAAGTCTCTGCCAGCTTTTAATTCTCACAGAACCCCATGAAGTAAGGCCTACTGTCTATTTGACCCTCTCGAAAGAGATGGCTCAGACTGATTGGATGAGTTGCTGAGGTCACGTGGCTGGGGCAAGACAGGCTAGCCTTGGAACCCAAGGTTCACCAGCTCCAAGGTCTGCCCTCTGCCAAGCGTGCTGCCTCCCCCAGGGGACGTCAGGGGCCATGACACCTGCTCTTGGAGCACACTAAGTGCCAGGGATGCTACACAGATCACTGCCATCATCATTACCAATCCTCATAATAATTACAGCAATCTTGGGAGACTGGTATTTTCTGCAAAAATAGTAGCTCAGAGAGGTTTATGAGATGTTTCCAAAGTCAGGCAGTATTTAAGCAGCAAGGCAGGGCAGGGACTCGCGTGTGCCTCACTTGGTGTGGAGGCTGTTCATCCTGGCCTTGAGCTGTCATCACAAAGGTGAACAGGAGACTGGGTGGATGGAAACACCAGAGAAAGGAGTGCAGACCGGGCGCAGTGGCTCATTCCTATCATCCCAGCACTTTGGGAGGCCGAGACAAGAGGACTGCTTGAGCCCAGGAGTTCGAGACCAGCCTAGGCAACATAGTGAGACCTCATCTCCACAAAAAATTAAAAAATTAGCCAGGCGTGGTGACACACATCTATAATCCTGCTACCTGAGAAGCAGAGGCAGAAGGAGCCTGAGACCAGGAGGTTGAGGCTGCAGTGAGCCATGATTGTGCCACTGCACTCCAGCCTGGGTGACAGAGTGAGACTCTGTCTCTGTGGAAAATGGAAACATTAGCTGGAAGTAGTGGTTTACACCTGTAATCTTAGCAATTTGGGAGGGGAGGCTGAGGCAGGAAGATCACCTGAACCCAGTAGGTCGAGGCTGTGGTGAGCCTCTGTACTCTGGCCTGGGCAACAGAGTGAGATCCCAACTCAAAAAAAAGAGAGAGAGAAAGAAAGAGAGAAGCAGGCAGCAGGCAAGAGAGATTTATTCTGGAAGCTTACACTGGGCAAAAGTAAAAGCCTGAGAGCATGGACCATATCCACCCCTGGTTGAGAACAGACAAGCATATATACACCACACACACATACACCACACACACATGCGCATGCACTCACTCCCAACCTGGGAAGTCACAGCAGGTCCCACCCAGAAACTCCCAGCCACACCCTCTGGTCGTCAAGGGAACCAAACAAGAACACAAACTTGACCTCCTGCAGTGGAGAGGTGCGTGGCTTGAAGTCCACTTCTAAAACTGCAATGGGAACAGCTTGCTCGGAGCATGTTCTAGAAAATTCCTCATCATTAAGGCATTTGCCAACTACATACAAATATTTCTAGAACTTCCATCCAAGCACCATGTCCCATCCAAGAACTTCCAGGGGAATGACTCTTCCAATTGTATTTTAAGGCTGAGTATGTTGGTAAAAGCAAGCTCAGCAGTGTACGGTGTGATCCCGGGTGGTTTAATCTTTATATTTTATCAGCTAACTGATACTATTTAAGAGAGTAGAAAAACATTTTTTAAGTACTCAAAAAAATTAAACAAGAAGGAACTATTCTATTGATGAACTGTAATTGGTATAAAATGATCTCTAGCTATCTATCCACAAATAGAAAAGTCACAGAGACTAAAATAAAATATTCCTTCTGTTTAAGGTGGGTTCCTGTCATTGTCTTCATCGTTGAATGACTAATTTTGGGATTTCCCTTTGGCGTGAACTGTTGAAAACAGCCGTGTGTGGGAGCAGGAAGGGGAATGAGACTCCTGAACGACCTACATGACAGAATGCAAGGTGAGTGTTCATCTGCATCTCTTATTGTGAATTACTTTTAAGCATTAAAATAGGACCCCCCTCACCCCCATCTGCAAAACGCTGCTAAACATCAAACATCTATAGTGGAACACTGCTTAGAAATACACACACTTTTTTGAACCCAGGCTTGGTGCGAGGCCAGGTTCTGGGACTTGGAGCAGAATTGCTTCGGGTCAGATTGTTCCCATCCACAAAATGGGAGTAATAACAGCTAATGCATGCAACTCATATAAAGAATCATATAAAGAGTACATCTGGTCAGACACAGAAGGCCACCGTGCATGGGTCTATTTATATGAAATGTCCAGAATAGATAAATCCATAAAGAAGTGAATTCATAGTTGTCAGGGGCCGGTGGAGGGGGACTGAGGAGTGACTGGTTTGGGGTCTCCTCTGGGAGTGTTGACACTATTTTATTTTAGTTTTTTGAGTTGAGGTCTCACCCTTTCACCCAGGCTAGGGTGCAGTGGTGCAATCATGGTTCACTGCAGCCTCAACCTCCTGGGCTCAAGTGATCCTCCCGCTTCAGCCTCTTGAGTAACTGGGACTACAGGAGCTAGCTACTACGCCCAGTTAATTTTTTGAATTATTGTAGAGATGAAGTCTCACTATGTTGCACAGGTTGGTCTTGAACTCCTGGGCTCAAGTGAACCTGCCGCCTTGGTTTCCCAAAGTACTGGGATTATAGGCGTGAGCCACCGTGCCTGGTCCCACGCCCTGTTTCTGTGCACGGGACTGCCATTCTTAATGTGCAACACTGGATTTCCATTCAAATGGGGTGGAGGGAACAGCTGAAATTCAAGTCAGACCTGAAAGCCCAGGACCTCTGACTGACATTTTTCCAGATTCCCTGCCAGGCTGTAGCCGCTGGGGAGTAGGATAACGGAGGCTGTTCAAGTTTGGATCCTAGGAGACAGTATGGATCAGAAGCAGCCAGGAACTTCTTTTTAAAACTGCATTTCCTGATCTTTTTTCACTAACTTAAGAGTGATCTTAGTGACCACAGAAATCCTGAGAGATTAGCCTGGGGAAAGCCCTCCTTGAAATCTGCCTCTCACTGGGTCTCCACAGCCAGCTGACCCGACCATTGTAGTTACATAAATATCTTTACAAATAACTTGGTGCGGAACAGCAAGCAGACAATGGCAAGAATCAAGGGCCCCTCCTCCAAACCAAAGTGCCAGAAGGGACAGAGGCAATTAGGGTGCTGGGCGGGGGAAGAGGTTTTCTTTTTCTTTTCTGTTGTTACTAATTTTTTCGAAATGGCTGTACCCAAGGGCAAGAAGCATGCATTAGGTACAGGTCCGTGTTTGCAAAATGGCCAAGTCAGCTTGTGGAGCAGATGACAGGAAAGTGGCCTGAGAACTCAGGAGCTGCAGGCGCCAGGAGGCAGGAAAGTAAATCCGAACAAAACCCAGGAGGCACAGGCCTTGAAGGAGGAAGGGAGAGAGTGTGAGGACATGATCACAGCCAGACGTGGAGTCTGGTCGGCACATCCTGGGTCTGTGAGAGGAAAGACCAGGGCTGGCACTGAGAAAGGACATGTCACAAAACGGTGGCATGGGAGAATGGTCTTTGGAAGAATTTGAGAACTTCCCGCCAGGGAGCCGTGATCGAGCCACTGTCCTCCAGACAGGACAATAGTGTGAGACTCCCACTCAAAAAACAACAAAGAACTTTACACCTGGAATATACCTGCAAGGCCATTCATGAGAAACCTTTAGGCAGGGTACGTCCAAGGCTAAACACGGGGTGTTTATGGAGTATTTGAGCAGCGTTAGGCCCGGACTGGGTGTTTTCAATTTCACAGTTGTTTAAACTTCCCCGAGATTTGGGAAACACATGTAGCTTGTAGTACCAATTCACCAACAGTCACACCTGAGGCTCAAGGTCAAAGAGCTGGTGCCCAGACAGAGAGGGGTGCGACTCCAGCTTGATGGGGTACAAAATCCGTGCCTGTTCACAGCTACCTGTGTACCTGCTGCGAAGATTACACACACTTAGAGAGTAAGGCACGCAGCCTGGTGTGTATGAGCCAGAGGGCTTCTCAAGAAGAGGTCCTGTGTATGAGGCATCAGTGGGGTCGGAGGCCAAGACATGAACAAACCATCTTTCAGATCAGGCAACACCAGCGGCTCACACTTATCACTCCAGCACTTTAGGAGGCTGAGGCGGGAGGACTGTTTGAGACCAGGAATTTAAGACTAACCTGGGCAATACAGTGAGACCCTTATCTACACACACACACACACACACACACACACACACACACACACACACACTCACACACTAAAAAAATTAGCTGGGCATGGTGGCGTGTACCTGTAGTTCCAGCTACTTGGGAGACTGAGGCAGGAGGATCACCTGAGCACAACAGGTTGAGGCTGCGGTAAGCCATGATCATTACACTGCCCTCCAGCCTGGGAGACGGGGCGAAACACTGATCTTGAGAAATGTCCTAGCAGATGCACGAGTTTTAGCAGGGAAGGTCAAGGACACAAGGAAACCACCTCCAAAGGATGTCAGCCCGATTTTCCTACATTTCATGGTTTTGTGACCCCAGCTGACCTTGATTAGAACTTATTGTGAATAATTCTATGTGCTTGACTCACACGAATCTGTCCATCCTCCCACGGACCCCAGGAGATGGTCATTATTATTATCCCCAATGGGGAGGCAGAGCCAGGTAGCCCGGAAGCCAGGGTAGGCTCATCTCTAGGGTGTCTATCACAGGTTGCGTCACCGCATCCCTCTGGGCCATGGGTCCTTTGACAACCATCATATTTGAGGATGGGGATCTTTAGCCGGCTTGCCAGCCCGTCCTCTCCTCAGACCCACAGTGGACACAAAGGTCACCCCTTTCTCCACAGAGCCAGAGTGGAGCCTCCAAATCCATTATTAATTATTTTTAGGGCAGTTGCTGGAAAGAATCAGAGCAGAGATTCAATAGGGAATCTCAGTCCTAAACCGGGCTCGGTGGCTCAGCCTGTAGTCCCGTGCCTTTGGGAGGCTGAGGTGAGTGGATTGCCTGAGCCCGCGGCTTCGAGACCCGCCTGGGCAACTTGGTGAGACCTCATCTCTACAATAAATCAAAAACTAGCTGGGTGTGGTAGCGTGCACCTGTAGTTCCAACTACTTGGAAGGCTGAGGCGGAAGGATTGCCTGAGCCCAGCAGGTCGAGGCTGTGGTGGCCGGGAGCAGCCACTGCACTCCAGTCTGGACAACGGAGTGAGACTCCAACTCAAAAAAAAAAAAAAGGAATCTCAGTCCTTCCCAAGGACCTTAACTTACAGGAGACACATGACGCCCTCAGGGTGCCAGGTGGCTTGCCCAGGGTCACAAAGTCTGCCAAGCAGCAGGGTCATGAGCAGGACCCAGCCCCCCCATCACCAGTGATCCTCCCACCACAACTCATTTCTGACATGCTGCGTACTTGCCTTTGAGCCTTTGTGGCATGACATACAACCAAGGGGGGCATCTCACACACCTCAGAATAACGACACAGGGCAGAGTTGTGGGAGGGGGTCAGGACTGTGGGGAGCCGATGGTACACACTAGCACTCCCAGGACAGTCCAGACGTGACACCAGCCCAGTATGTGGGACACTGGCCTGTGCTGAAGTGAGCCACCCAATGATCATCATCGACTTCCTGCACATTTCACGGGTTGCACACACATGGGTGCATAGGAACAGCAAGCATTGGGCAGGAATAGAGCCAGCTTCCTGTCTTCCTGTGTGGGGGCTCTATGGCAATACCACCATGCTCTGTGCACTAAAAATGTCTTCAAGGATTTCTGCTGCACTAGCGTGTCTAGTCGGTCATCAAAAGGGAATAGAAATGAAGATCTGTTAGGCACATGACAGACTTTATTTATTTTTATTTTATGTATTTATTTTTGTTTTTGATTTAGGGGCTGGAGTACAGTGGCACGATCACAGCTTACTGCAGCCTCAACCTCCTTGGGTGATCCTTCCACCTCAGCCTCCCGAGTAGCTGAGACTATAGGCATACGCCACCAAGCCTGGCTAATTTTTGATTTACTGTAGAGGCGAGGTCTCGCCATGTTGCCCAGACTGGTCTTGAACTCCTGGACTCAAGCAATCCTCCTGGCTCAGCCTCCCAATATGCTGGGATTACAGGCATGAGTTATCTCACCTGGCTGCATATCTCTTTTCATTAAAAAAATAAGAGAGATGATTAAAATAATTAGACTGATGATAAAAACTGTATCTCAAACACACAGAGGCCACAACACAGAGACACACAGATATATGGAGGGGGACAGTTGGGGACACCTGTCAGCTGGCCACCCCCACATGGCTCTGAACAAGCCACTTCTGTTCTGGGTCCCCTCAGAACAATCTGTGTGTCCCCTTCTGCTCCTGGCCTGGTTTCATTGTCCAAGGACTGGAGAGCTCTCAGCTTGCTGCCACAGTCTCCAGTCGCCGATGTATCATCTAAAATAAACACTGAATTGATAAAATGACCAATGATGTTAAGTGCCCGGGCCTGCTGGAATCCATACCAAACCTCACCCCGTCATCCTCCAACCCAAGAGGTCACTCAGCAGCCCCCGTGCCAGAAACTCCGAACCAAAACACAAGCGCCCCACTCAACGCCCGCTGGGTTAATTCCCACAATTGGCTTTGTGCCGAGAAAAAAGACAGACTACTTTTTGCTCTAAGCTGAGCCACCACAAACATCAACTGGTTCTCAGCATAACTAGGATGTCACTGATTTCCGCTTCATTTCAGGTTTAACCTCCATTACTTCCTCTTTAGACATCATATTCTTCTTAAATGTTTATAGAGTACATCACATCACCATACAAAGGTGTCCATGTAGGACGTGGTAGCTCATGCCTGTCATTCCAGCACTTGGGGAGGCAGAGGTAGGAGGATCATTTGAGCCCAGGAGTTCGAGACCAGCCCGGGTAACACAATGAGACCTCGTTTCTACAAAAAAATTAGCCAGGCATGGTGGCACATGCCTGTAGTCCCAGCTACTTGGGAGGCTGAGGAGGGAGGATTGCTTGAGCCCAGGAGGTCAAGGCTGCGGTTATCCATGACTGTACTCCAGCAAGAGCGATAGAGTGAGACCCTGACACAAACAACAACAACAACAAACAAAAACAAAGGTGTTCATGAAGCGCTCCTACCCCCACCGGCCTTGAGGCCACTGTCACCAGGCTCACTGGGATGCTGTAGTCTGTCTGCTTGTCTTCTTACAATGCCATTTTTCTCCTGTTTCCATGTACCCACATCTGCCTGTTTTTCAAGGTCTTGCGTGGGTATCAGTGCTCCCAAGTGGCAGCCCCCTGCTCCCAAGCTCCTGAAAAAGTCCATCTCCCTACATGCCTCCCTACACAACAGGGCACACCTGCCTGCTTCCAGTCCTGAGTTCCTCCAGTCTCAATTCGGGGCCACGCCATATAGCAAGTTCTCTCCACCCTGGGCTGGCCGGTCCTGCTCGTGACCCATAACTCCTGACACATCACTCGGGTTGGCTTCTCCTGGCCGGTCCCTAGGCCCCTGGCATCCCAACGCGGCTCCTGTGTCACCCCCACGTGGCCAGACTGTACCTTCTCCCCCAGTTCCCAAAACTAGGATTTTGGGAGACAGGTATCCCAGACCCGCTGAGATGGAGATGGGGGGGCGGGTCTCACTATGTTGCCCAGACTACAGAACTCTTCCCTGGTCTGATGAGCTAGAGAAATCTCCTCCCACTGGACAAGAGAAGGGACGTGTGATGGATTTTGAAAATGTAACTATAAGAACAATGTGAGCAGAAATCAGGTCTGCTTTCTTCCACTGGATTCTGACCTAAATCTCCCCATGGCATGACTGGGAGGTTCCCACAGTTTTATTCCTGAAACTTTTACTCAAGCACATCAGTGACTTCTGGATGGCCCAGTGCCACTCATGAAAGGAATGCAAAAAGTATCCACAAAGATGAACACCAGCACAGTCCGAGAAAGCTTATCACAACAAACACGGCTCAAGAACTTCACATAGACACAGCCAATGCAGAAACACCACTCTCAGAAAGGAAGGCAAGCAAAATCCCTGCCCATACGCCCAGGCCACATTGGATTCTTCAGGTTTTCAAATGTCCAGAAAGGAAATAGATTGTATTTAACTGGAAGTGGCTTCGATCAACACCGCAGAACTACACTAGCTTAATTCTCAGTGTCTGGAGTCATTGGGAATTTTAACCCTCTCAGGAAGAGATTGGCGTCTATACCCAAGAGACAGGGTCGCAACTTCAGAAACCTTCTGATGTTGGTATTTTCCTCATGCTGTGGCCACAGACACAAACAAACAACCTCACTCCGAGCAAATCTGACTGAATGTGTAACTGAATGAATAAGAATTCTCCAAGAAAACAAACGCTCTTTTCTCAAAATAATCCGAAAATGAAAGATATTTGTATCACTGCTAGAGTTTTGGAGGCAAATGATACAAGTGACTTCGAAACTCAGTTGAAATGAACCCAAAGGCGGATCATAACCAGTTTCTCCTTATACCATCCGAAGGGAAAACAGAATCCACTTTTTAAAATTATGTATTAATTCTTGAGAGCAGAGGGAGTTTCTTTTATTTTCTTAAACATTTCAGATCTCTATGATGGTTATTAAAATGAGGATTAGCCAGATTTGCCTGATTAAATCTGTCCCAAGCAAAAACACAAAGAAATTCTTCCATTCCCAATTTCACAAGCCATTACAAAGGCAGCATGCAACAAAGATGCGCTGATGTCCCTCCCAGTGGAGTGAGCCACTCCAGTGCCCTGAAGCTGAATGCCTCTCTCCTTAGCCATGTTTCTACTCCACTGCCTCACCCACATGGCTCTCAGCGGGTGCTTTTCAGGGAAAGAGGCTAAGTACACCTCCAAGTCAAGCAGGAGATGCTCAAATCCCTCTCCATGGAACAGGATGGCTCAAAAGCTTTTACACAGCCATATCCATCTGTGTTTCACTGGCCAGGCCTGTCTCTCCCCATCTGATGAACAGGGGCTGGAGGGGTTAAGGAACTTGAAGCCCCCGGGGGACCAGTCGATTCCAATTGCAGTGTAGATATCCAAAGCAGCATTCATCCAGAAGGAACTTCTAGAAGTATTTAAAAAGCATCCTTTGGCTACCTTTAACCATTTATTTTTCTTGAACTTTGGCCATTTCCAAAGAGACTAACCAGCAAAGGCAGTTGGAATTCCATCAGCACAGTGGGCTGGACAACAGCAAGGCGTCCTCTGTAGATGACACCTGGGGACCAGCGAGGGGGGACTTTATTCTGAGCCTCGTAACAAACCACAGCCGACCTGCTGGGCACACGCAGACACCGGGGGACAGCAAGGAATGTGTGTACCCCAAAGCTGACCAAGGTGCCCCGACACCTAACCTGCCCAAGTGGTGGAAACACGCAGAAGTGTTTGCCCCTGTCAGCCCGGTTCAGGTGGCCATCGCACCCAAACAGCCATGTCCCTCCAACTTCACCACAGCAAGCCAAACACTTCTAGATGGCGGCCCAGAGAGGCGGTCCTCGGCGCATGATTTCACACTCATACTTCCCAGGCATCAAGAGACTTGAGCAGGAAGGAAGGAAGAGGGGTGGGCACACAGACCAGCCACGACCGTCATGTTTCTCTGGGGAGCAGCCCCTCGTGAGTGGGACACAATGCTCCCTCTGACACTCACCAGAGAGGAGCCACGATGGGGTGGGGGGCAGGGAGGGGTGCTCCCGGGACCTACCTTGGAGAAGGGCCCCGTTTCTCTTGAAGAAGGTGCTGCCCGGCCAGATGGAGGGACCTGATGTGCTGGAACAGAAGAGACATCAATGTGAGAGCGGGCTCACGGCGTCCAGCCTCCCCGGTCCCTCCTGTACACGTCACTCAACCCCAGGCGCGTGACAGATACCCTCTGAAAATGTGTCTCTGACATCCATCAGAATTGTGCTATTATACACAGCTTCGGCCCAACTCACACCTGGGCACTGAGCTTACCTGCAGGTAAACAAAATGGCAAATTTCACACAGTCCTATGGTATAGCTCCTAGTTTAAGATTTTTTGGGAGTAAGTTGGGGTTTCACTCTGTCATCCAGCTGTGAATTCAGTGACACAATCACAGCTCACCACAGCCTCAACCTCCTAACTCAGGTGATCCTTCTGCCTCAGCCTCCTGAGTAGCTGGAACTACATGTGTGTGCCACCACATCCAGTAATTTTTTTTTTATTTTTTGTAGAGACAAGATCTCGCTATGTTGTCCAGGCTGGTCTTGAGTTCTTAGGCTCAAGAGATCCTCCCACCTCGGCCTCCCAAAGTGCAGGATTACAGGTATGAGCTACTGTGCCTGGCCCAAATTTAAGAATATTTGCTAGACTGAAACACCTCGCCACGTTTTCTGAGACCACATGGGTTTTTCCGACACTTCTAGTGTGTGCCTGTTATAAATGCAAACTTGTCTTTCTTGGCATTTCTACAACAAAATCTTTAATATACAGATATGACCTTGGTCGACTTCCTCCTTCCCCGACTTCTCTTGTTTCGTCTCCTGTTTTCAATTTCTTGGCTTAAAACGTTGCCCTCCAAACCCTATAAAACATTTTGCAGATATGTTACCACCCACAGTCTGGGAACAGGAGAGGCAAGAAAATAAAGATCAATATATCACAGAGACACTCACTGCATTTAGAGACGGGTATTTTCACTATCTTAAGACATCCAGTGGAAGACTTTATAACCAAGCCAACCCTAGTAAAATATTCTAAGTGTGGAAAGTTGGTTATTCCAAATCGAGTATGGTAGGAAGCACTTAGTCAAAAATGTTACTCCTTCCAGCCCAAGAGGTGGTATAAATTACCTTCACCAAAATAGTACATGGGCCAGGCATGGTGGCTTATGCCCATAATCCCAGCACTTTGGGAGGCCAAGGTGAGAGGACTGCTTGAGCCCAGACGTTCAAGAGCAGCCTTGCTATCATAGCACAAGGCCTCATCTTTACAAAAATAATTTAAAAATTAGCTGGGCATGGTGGTGCACACCTGTAGTCCCAGTTATTCAGGAGGCTGAAGCAGAAGGATCACCTGAGCCCAAGAGGTCAAGGATATAGTGAGTTGTGATCATGCCACTGCACTCCAGCCTGGACAACAGGATGAGATCCCAACTCAAAAAAAAAAAAAAAAAAAAGCCATGGCAAATGATACTACTTAATGTATTATAAGATCAACATTACAAAGATAAATAATTGATCTGAGTATATTGTTAAAAGTCTGCAAACCACACACCACACAGGAGGCTATACGATGAATGCTTGCCTAGCCTCCGTTAGTAGGGTGGCACCTGCAGCAAGGAGATATCTCTACAATAAATCAAAAAATCAATGGTAGTGCATGCCTGTAATTCCAGCTACTCAAGGCTGAGGCGGAAGATGCCGGAGCCCAGCATCGAGGCTTGCACACTGCACTCCAGTTGGACAGAGTGAGACTCCAACTACAAAACAAAAACAAAAACAAAGATAAATAATTGATCTGAGTAATATATTTGTATCAAAGTCTAGCAAACACACACACACACACAACACACAGAGAAACCCAAAGGGCTATACGATGAATGCTTCCCAGTCAATCATAGCCTCCAGTTAGTAGGGTGGCAACACTGTCAGCAAGGAGATATGCCCATGACACACTCTGCTACCTGGAATTCCATTCCCAGAGGTACGAACAGTACAGCAAGTTTAAGGATGCACTGCCTGACTGAAGAGTCAAGGGGGAAAAAGCTAGAGTGACAGCATAAAATCACCGTCACACATCAAAATAAAGTTTTACTAGTGCCAGAAAACACATGCTGGGACCCTTGATGTCAGTGAGGCTTTTGTTTGGTTTTGTTTTGGATCCACGATACTGAAATTACCCAAGACAAATGCATCTTCACTATGGTTTTTCCTCCAGTCCTGACACCAGTGCAGGCAGCTGTGACTTCTGAGTGGCCATGAGCTGCACTGGGCACAGTGGACCTGGTAGACTGGGGTGGGGGTCTCGGAATGACAGGGGCCAGCCAATCTTACTTCTGATTTCTGTCCTTTTCTATTTGGGGGCATTTAAGGTTCAATGCTGCATGAAAAATAATGTGCATTAAAATACCTGAGATTATGTTTTCCCAATCCCAGCAAGTTCTCAGGATTTTACCATCTTATAACAAAGTAGGAAACAGCAAGCTGGCCATCACCCATATCAAATCACCTGATTTATAAGGATATTTAAACACTGAGGACTTCATTAGAGTGGAGTTGGTGCTTCTGGAGAATTCAATAATTGAGTCTTACTGCAGGAACCTGAATATCCAGCTTCCTTGCTTCCAAATCTCCTCTTTATCCTGACCTTGATTTGGTTGAAAACTGAGTAGATACCAGGGACAGAGCAAGTATAGGGAAAGAAGGATGGATAACTCCAGAGGCTGAGATCAGGAAAATTCTCTGTATGACAGAAATCCCCCCTAAAGATAACACAGCATCCCTTTCGTGTATGTAAGTCACTGACTACCATCCTGTGGTGACCTGTGGTGCTGTAGAACTCATCTGTACCCGACTCAGGGAGAGGGACTTTGCTGGCCACCCTCGTCCCTTGCCTGGTTCCTGTTGTAACTGATGAATTCATGTGTGGTCTTTTTCTGGCTCAAAGTAAGCCAGTTCCTGCCATATTCCCTATACAGCCTTGGAGCTTCTGGGGCCCATGCCCTCCACCCTTCTTCTGGGTGGGTCATGAAAAGGACATCTTCTAACTGCTAAGAAGGTCCAGGATGTGTGTAGCCCTTACTGGGAACCACGCTTGGCACTGACAAAGATAAATTAGAAGGTGGAGAGATGGTCATCAAAACTCATGAGTAGACACCTGCAGTCCACCCCTCTTAGCTCACAGAAGGTGGAGATGTGATCATCCAAACCTGTGACCAGACTACTGTAGCCCACGCTCTTAGCTCATGGTTTGCTTAATCATGGCTGTAAAAGTATATAAAGCTTGTCAAAAGCAAGCACATGTTCTTTCTCTTAACGCATCCATGCTCTTTGAGCATGTCTTTCCTTCTAATAAATTCTGTCTTAAACTCTCTTTGGAGTTTAAGACAGATGGAAGCAGGTCTCCAGAACAAACACGCACCCGTGTATTCCCAGAACCACCTGAGCACACTCTCTCCCTCCATGTCTGAAGTGTCCTCAACCATGTTCTCTCTACCTGTCCAAATCCTATCCAGCCTATCCATCTACCTGTTCAATTCACATCTCAGATCCTGGGGATACTTCATCCGGTTACTCTCAACCTGCTATGTCTCCATTCTCTGAATCCTTCTGTTATGGTCCAAGTAACGCTCGGCTGCTCTCCTTGGTACCAATAAATCAAAGAGGCACGGAACTGGTAGAAAGAAGTTTGTTTCTGAGTTCTAATGGTTCTGCTCACCCTCCAGGCTTTTACACTTCACTTTGTAAGACCAGAGTTGTTAGTACCTATACATCAGCCACGTGATCACCAGAGCACTGTGTAGAACTTGAGTTTCAGCTGCATTTATTGATAGTGACATTTTTTGGTCCAGACTTCCGGGTGCCAGGTAACAGAGGTTCTCAAAGCTTTTATCAGTAGGGCTCTACAGAAGCGTTAATCAAGTTTGCCATAGGGTAAAGGGAATTCACAAGGCCTAAGACATCATGCATTACACAAAAGTTATACAAATCACAAAATTTAAGATTACATTGATACAAAAGTTATACAAATCACAAGGCTTAGGATTACATTGATACTATATTACTCAAATGTATAACCACTCAAAAAAAGGGAGTAAATGGGGATTTGCATCTTTCAGTTGATTAGGCATAGTCTACAGGGAAGTCAAGGATCCCCGAAGCTACTTACTGGGAATGTATAGGAGATAAGGGGACTCTCAGTAATGTGCTCAGGAACGTGCAGGAGGCTTGAACCCTTGCTATACTCTTCTCTAGGGGCTGTGACAATATGGACGTTGCATCACTTCTAGCAATGACTGTGCAGCTCGCTTGGGAATTGTCACACGCGGTGGGCTCTCCCCATTCCGATGCCCTGTGCCTTGAATCTACAGCCCAGAGGTGCGGCTGCATCTCACCTGACCATGGCAGACATCACTTGGGCCAAGGCTAGCGATCACTCCTCTTCTAGAACTCACCAAGTTCATGGCTCATAGAAGATGGCCATCACTATCCTACTAAGTGATTTTGAAAAGTCGCAGGAAGACTACCTGCATCTCCCTAATGAAATTATTTCAAACTCTAAGGATTAAAAACAAAAAGCTCTTACAGATATAATGAAATCTGTAATGAAGGATCTAGCCTATATCATAACGTCTTCCTCCATGTCTACCATCTCACATAAAAACTCAAAAATCTTTAAAAATGGAAACAAAATTATAAATCTCATCACTGACGGTAAGGAATAGGCTAGGCAATTTGTATTACTCTTTCCTGTGATTTCTTGATTACTTAGGAATACATAAATAACTAGATAGTGCATGTGTATTCTTGATAATACGGAATGCATGTTTGGGTACAGACTGAAAAATTCTGCTTAAAACCTTGGCTCCAATTTTAGATGCAGAGGGCTCATGATAGGGCTCAGGAACAGATGCAAAGGTGTTTATCATTATCTTTGTGCTACACAGTTTCTAATTTTACATATGAAAACCAAGGCATCATTCAGTATAAAGTACATTATTTGCATGATATATTTGCATTTGTAAAACACCCACATTTACTTTTACTGCTTAATGGGCCCTGGTTTAAATGGACCACTTGGTATAAATGGAGTACACTGGTTCCCAGCTCAATGGTGCTGATAAGAAAACGCCTCCTTTTAGATGCAAATGAGCCCCCTAATCACAATTAGAATGGTGGCGGGAGGGAGACTGGGAGGCTAGGCAGCTGGGCCGACAGCTCCCAGTCTAGCAGGGCCCTCTGGTTCTCACTCCTCCCTGGAACTGCAGCCTGGACTTCCCCAAGGACGTCTGTCCCGCGGCCCCCGGGATAAACGCAACAATTCCTGAGGGGCCAGGAGGGAGCAGAAACAGTGCGGGAATCTGGGCCCAGGGTGCCGGTGTGGCCGCGCCTGCTGGTGACATGCATTATACCAAACCTGTCCACAGCATCAGATTTTAAGCAATCTGGTTCAAAGGACAAAGGGGAGTCACCGGCAGGAAAACTGCCCTTGAGAGATGGACAGAGGAGAGGCAAGGGATACACAGGAGCCATGGAGCCCCTGCTTAAGATGCTCCCCACACTCACGCCCAGAGACACCCCGAAAATGGCACAGCCTCTCTGAGAAACACACCGAAGTTCCTCACAAAGACAAGCAGAGGAATATCACCTCATCCAAGGGTTACAAGACAGGGAACCCGCAGGAGTAGCTTCCAAAACGAAGGTCAAAAGCCAGCAAGACCAAAGATGGAGCTGAAAGTGACCTCCACTGTCCCTCTTGCCCACTGCATGACCGTTATAATGCACCAGCATACCAGAAGACACACCCAACCACGCCATGACAGTTTATCATCACCATGGCAACCCCAGAAGTCGCCTTCTATGGTTCAAAAAAGGGAAAGTTTGATTCCAGGAACCGCCCTCCCTTTCCTGGAAGATCCATGAATCCTCCACCCCTTGCTTGGCCTGCCATCAAGAGACAGCAATGAAAGCCAAGGCAGGCGATGCCCAGCTGCTGTTTTTCCTGTAGGCCAGCCCAGGCCGCTCTTCCCAAAGAGTCACCTGCTCTGCCAGTCCATTAAACTATTATTTTCCAACTGAACCTCAGCGATGTGCTGGGAGGCTCTGCCTGTGGATTCGTGTCTTTAATAAACTTATTTTTTGCCTCCTTCTTGTAGTTTGAGCTTAAATTCTTTCTAGTGTGAACCCAAGAACCCACTCGGGTTCTCAGCCAAACTCCAACACTAGAGTCCACCTGCATCATCTTTCTTGGTGACTCCAGTGAGATTCCAAAGGTGGGGTCCCCTTACCTGTATCAGTCATACTTCGGGATATATTCCCAAAATCACTGAAAGCAGGGACTCACAGGATACTTGCCCACCCTTGTTCACAGAAACACCATTCATAACAGCCAAGAGCAGCCCAAGGGTCCCTCGGAATGAATGAAATGAGGACTATGCATGCATAAGAATAATTAGGGGGAAACCCCCCAAATCACAATGTTCTTTTGGAGGGTGGGCCCCTTGTAGTACAGACTTCCCCTGCTAGGTACGTGTTCTAGGAACCCATGGGCATGGGCATGGGCATGTGTGAACCTGCTGGTGTTGTTGTGAAAGGCTGCATTCAGCTCTGGTGAATTTTTTTTTTTTTTTTTTTTGAGAGTCTTTCAATGTGTTTGCTCACTTCGTGATGGGTGACTGAGGAGCACACCTACCCATACCACACTGAGTGTTCAGCAGTTTTTTATCCAAAAATGGCATGACCCCCGTGCCCCGCCCTCCCTATTAACCTGATTCACCCCGTGAGATTTTTTTTTTTTTGTAACCCTGGATGAAAAAAGTCCTCAAAGGGAAACGTTTTGCTGCTCTGAAAGACGTGGAACAAAAAATGGCAGAAGCACTAAAAGGCATCATTTTGGACGATGTTCAAAAACTGTTTTGAGCAGTAGAAAAAGTGTCTCAATAGGTGTATTGCATCAAACGGAGGGTATTTTGAAGGTGACTGAAATTTAAACATGTAAGAAAAAATACATAATTTTTTATAAGTAAATTCCAGGTACTTTTGGGTCCCCTCTTGTAATTCAGTCTTTAAAAGGAAGGAAATGCAGCTGGGTGCACCTGTAATCCCAGCGCTTCAGGGGCAGGAGGCTGGCTTGAGCCCAAGAGTTGGAGACCACAGTGAGCCATGATTGAGCCACTGCCTTCCAGCCTGGGCAACAGAGCAAGATCCCATCTAAAATAACAATAACAATAAGGAGATGCTAGCATAGCTGCAACACAGATGAAGCTCTTAAGAATTTTATGCTAAGTATAATAAGCCAGTTACAAAAAAGACAAATACTGTATGATCTCACTTGCATGTGTTATCTAGAACAGTCAAGTTCACAGGCAGAAAGTAGTATGGAGGTTGCTGGAGTTGGGTGAAGGGAACAGGACACAGATGATTAATGAGCACAGTTCAGTTTTGCAGGATGAAGAAAATTCTGAAGACACATGGTGGTGATAGCTGCACAACTGAAGGTACTTGATGCCACCGGGCCATCTACTTAAAATAACTGAGATGATACATTGTATTTCAAGTATACTTTATTTTATTTTCAGTTTTTATGTTTCTTAATTTTTTGTTTTTTTATCTTATTCTAGTCTATTCTATTTATTTTATGTAGAGCCAGGTCTCACTATGTTGCCCAGGCTGGTCTCGAACTCCTGGTCTCGGGGATCCTCCTGCCTCACTCAGCCTCCCAAAGTGCTACGGTCACAGGTGTGAGCCACCACACCCGGCCTCAAGTGTATTTTACCCCAGCTTAATAAGCAAATAAATGATAGACAGTCAGGCAGACAGACAGATAGACGACAGCACCCAGCTCTGGACAGAGGGCTGGCTGGCTTCCTTTCTCTCCTCTTACTCATCCCTTCAATGAATAAACATGTTTGTACATTGCCAGGGGGACACTGCCATGAGGTAACTATCCTGTCCTACAGAGACAGGAGGGCGGATGGCAAATGGATAAAATAAGGGATTCTGGGTCGTCCTGAGGATGACATGCAGTCTGGACCCGGCTCGGAGACCCCTGCCTCTGGGTCCACTGATTACTATGCCAATAATGAAGCCAGACGCTATGACCCTTGGGACAATGTCTCTTTTTAAAAACATATTCTTTCCTCCCTCCCTCTCTCCTTTTCTTTCTTTTTATAAATATAGATGGGAGTCTCACTGTGTTGTCCAGGCTGGTCTCGAACTCCTGGGCTCAAGTAATCCTCTTGATTCAGTCACCGCCAAGTTCTCCCGCTGCCTCCTTGGAACAACTGGAGAGCCTCCACCGGTGTCCCATCTGGTTGTGTGCTCAGCAAAGAGCACATGCACATCAACACCAGCCACCCCCACAGCTAGAGAGCAGCCTTCAACATGCCCTCTTAAGAGCACTCTTGGGGAGCACCAAAACGCACCTCCATCCCATGCAACTACTCCATCTTGGCCTCACTGACCCACAAACACAGAGGCTAAGTCCTTGAGGACCAGCATGCGGGTACTGGCAGGTCCTTGACAGGGAGGTGGCCAAGGGTGGCATGGGGACAGCTCCAACCTCTTCTCCTCTGGCCATGCTAAACTCAGAAGGGAACCAGTCAGGCTGTGTCTTCGTGGGAGGAACTAAGAGGGGGAACCCCCAAAAGCCCAAAATTCACTTGTAAAAAATTGTGTATTTATTCCCACGTGTTTAAACTTCAGTCACGTTCAAAGCTTGATGCAATACATCCATTGAGACACTTTTCCTACTGCTCACAACAGTATTTGAACTCGTTCCTTTTAATGCCTTTTTAGTGCCTCTGCTGTTTTGCTTTGTTTCACCTCTTCCACATCAGCAGTCCTGATGTTTCCCCTTGAGGACTTTTTTCAGTCGGGGAAACAATAGAAAAGTTGATGGGGGTGAGATTGGGTAAATGGGGAGATGGATCATGCCGTTTGGGGTCCAAAACTGCTGAATACTCAGTATCGTGTGGGCATGTGGGCTCATAAATCACCTATCATGAAATGGGCAAACACGTTGAAAGAATCTCCAAAATAAATCACAGAAGCCAAACACAGCCTCTCACCATAATACTTTGCCGGTCTACTGATGCCAATGGGAACCTAGAACACTGACCTAGCAGGGAAGCCTGTACTTCAAGGGAAAGGGCCCACCCTTCAAAAGATAATGTGATTTGGGGGGGATTCCTCCTCATATGGGATGAGGAGCCTCAGCCTCTCTCTCCTGCCCTGGGTGATGCCTTCATGGGGGTCTTGACAGCTGTGCAAAGGTGGAACCGACAGGGCATCTTACACCATCCTGGTATGGTTGGAGTGCTGTGATCTAAATCAAAACTAAAACCTGCTCCTTCCAGAGGAAATACTTGTGGAGTCAAAATGTCCATTCGGCTGAAACTGGGTTGCAGGTTTTGTAAATCTTGGGACCTTTTCTATCATCAGGAGGCCAGCCACACATGGGTGTCTTGTCTCATGACAACAGCATCATTCTGAGCTGGTGACAAAAAGCCACACATTGCCCACCAGATAACGCTCATGACATCATCTTCACTCCTTCACGTATGAAACAACATTCACAGAAAGTACCTGATAGAGAGAGTAAGGTCACTGCGACCCATCTGTTGGTCTTTCAGGTCTTTTGAGATCTCGAGATGGGAATATTTAGTCCATGTCTGGACAGTCTGATTCCTGGCACTGCCTGTGACATGAAAACCAGTCTCAGACAAGAAAATGGCTGATTTGTGGGGAAACTGTGATCTCCCTAGGTCCTAGTCACTCCTTCCTGGGAAAGCCAGTCTCACTGCACAGCCCACCACAAAGACGAGACAGAAATGCTGATGGCACAGAGGGACACCTCCATCTAAATGCCATATTGGGAAGACCAAGTCCAGGCCCCCCGGTGATCACCTTGTATGTAATGGTGCGATGTTTATTTTTATTTTATTAATATTTTTTTGAGTCAGGGTCTCACTCGGTCACCCAGGCTGGAGTGCAGTGGCATGATCACAGGTCACCACGGCCTTGACCTCCTGGGCTCAGATAACCCTTCTGCCTCAGTCTCCCGAGTAGCTAGGACTATAGGTGTGTGCCACCAGGCCTGGCTAATTTTTTTTTTTGTTTTGTAGAGATGAGGTCTTGCTAAGTTGCCTAGGCTGCTCTTGAGCTCCTGGGCTCAAGAGATCCTCCTGTCTCAGCCTCCCAAAGTACTGGGATTACAGGCATAAGCCAACACACCCGGCCCCACGATGGTATTAGGTTCAAAGTGAACATAGTTTCAAAAAAGCAATGTCGCTTCCTGGCCATATTTATACAGCTCTGAGGGTGTGTGGACTGACATTCCGATACATGGCCATACACAGCTTCACTTCAGTGCCTTCATTCCCGGGCATGAACAGCCGAGCGTGGTCGCGTGTGCGGGTTTTCTGTTTGTTCAGCACTTCCCAACTCTCCAAATTCCCGAGGCATGCAAGAATGCCCACATCAGGGATGCTTTGAACATGTTCCAGAAAACCTCAGCCTCCAGAGCCTCTGGGGGAAACTGGGTCACACACATGGACTGGGACTCCTAGGCTGGGTCCTCACACTCCCCTTAAGTCTGCTGATTACGTGCAGGTGACATCCCTGCCAGGGATCATCCCTCCACATCAGCGCCACCTGGCCCAACCAGCACTCCAGATGGGACTCCCCCTCCAGGGCCACCAGCAGGGCCCAGCATCTACTGTGCCAGGCTCCCTCTGCCCCTGCACCTCCACCCTCGTGAGAGGCCAGGTCCAAGGAGTCACGTCTAGCATCAGGCCAGCCCAGCTCCGTCTTTCTGGAGAAGACACTTTATGTTCATGCATCTTTTGCTTGCATTAAACTTCTCCCACTTCATTCATTCATGCAGAAACAGGCACTTGTTCACAATGACTCCATCTATTTTTTTTTTGAGTCAGGGTCTCACTCTGTCACCTAGGCTGGAGTGTCGTGGCACAAGCACAGTCCACTGCAGCCTCGACCTCCTGGCTCAGGTGATCCTCCCACCTGAGCCTCCAAAGAAGCTGGGATTCCAGGCACACACCACAGCACCTGGCTATTTTTATTATTATTATTTTTTGTAGAGACGAGGTCTCACTATGTTGCCCGGGCTGGTCTCGAACCACTGGGCTTAAGCAATACTCCCACCTTGGCCTCAACTCTGCTTCAATTTTTGTATAATCCAGTTAATTGTGTGCTCAGAACCACTCCTGGCTTGCTGTGGCCTGTCACTTCCAGGGTCCTTTGTGTTAAAAGACTGCCTCAACTTGCTTCAGCTTCCTCTCCTGTTATCCCTTGTCCTGCAACTTTTGCTCTGATGATCACTGGTGGTCCCTTACCTCTACCTCCGCTCACTCAGCTGCCCTGCCTGGAATGTCCTTCTCTCCCTCCAAACTCTTATGCATTCTTTTTTTTTTTTTGAGTCAGAGTATCACTCTGTCACCCAGGCTGGAGTGCAGTGGCATGCTCACAGCCCCTGCAGCCTCAACCTGCTGGGCTCAGGTGATCCTTCTGCCTCAGCCTGTCCAGTAGCTGGAACTACAGGCATGCCACCACACCAGGCTAATTTGTTGATTTACTGTAGAGATGAGGTCTCACCAAGTTGCCCAGGCTGGTTTCAAACCCATGGGCTCAGACAATCCTCTCACCTCAGTCTCCCAAAGTATTGGGATTATAGGCATGAGCATGAGTCATTGCACCTGGCCTTTTTTTTTTTTGAGTTAGGGTCTCACTCTGGCTCAATGCAATCTCATCTTCCTGGGCTCAGGCAATCCTCCTGCTTCAGACTCCCAAGTAGCTGGGACTACAGGTATACACCACCATGCCTGGCTAGTTTTATGATTGATTGTAGATACAAGGTCTCACTATGTTGCCCAGGCTGGTCTCAAACTCCTGGGCTCAGGCAATTCACTCCCCTTGGCCTCCCAAAGTGCTGGGATTACAGGTGTGAGACACCACACCTGGTCCTCTTATGCATTCTTGAAAATACTGTTCCTCCTATCTTTTCCCCACCTCCCTTCACATCTAGAGCAGTCCCTGTCTCTCTTCTGCGGTTTCCCTTACATCACACAATATTTTACTTTATTTACTTAGGGGAGTTCGAGTGTGAGCTCTCTGAGGACACTGACCGCCTCATGAGTCCAATGTTCTTAATACCTGACACAGAGTAGGTTTCAACAAATGTGGGCGCAGAGGCTCACACCTATAATCTCAGTACTTTGGGAGGTTGAGACGAGAGCATCACCTGAACTCAGGAGTTTAAGACCAGCCTGGGCAATGCAGTGAAACCCCATCTCTACAAAAAATTTAAAAAAAAAGTAGGGTGTGTTGGCATGCACTTGTAGTCCCAGCTATTTGGGAAGGTGAGGCAGGAGGATCACTTGAGTCCAGGAGGCTGAGGCTGCAATGAGTCATGAACATGATACTGCACTCCAGCCTGAGCGACAGAGTGAGACCCCCAACTCAAAAAACAAACAACAAAAAAAACCAACGTTTGCTGGAAAAACTATCCCTATAGTGTAGACAGAGTTGGTATTAGGATCCTCGTTTTGCAGCTAAGAGCACTTAATCCAGAAAGGGGAAGTCACTCAGGAGGGTGGTGTGGCCAGGGAGTGACACACCATGACCACTGTGCCTTGATGCTTATGTAACCACCGCTCCTTCCTGGTGTCTCCTGAGTGTTATCACCTACAGAAACTCAAAGGAACATGGAGGAGGTCATACAAACATGCCCTATGTCCAGACGATGTTCCGTAGCACCTGCCCTTCACCTCTTTCCAGAACGCAGACTCAGGATGGTCCTATCATCCACTCCTCTCTGGGCCTCGTGAGCTCAGAGCCTGGGCAGCCATGTGCTAAATGATCTCTCCTCCATCTCTGTACAAGTGCCGGGCTCTGTCACTTTGAAGCAGTTGACACCCCCCTCTGCCTCCCAGATAAATGGGCACTGGAGCAGCAGTGCACGTGCAATCTTTCCTTCCCGCTGCTAAGAGTTGAAAGCCGCCGTCCCAGCTTCTCTCGGGTGACCGTGCTGCTAAAAATAGTGTCGATGCTGTCACATGCAAACTTGAGCTGGACTGGAGAGCGGCTCCCCTTTTAGTTCTGAGCTGGTTCAACTTGAAAAGAGAGGCAGCTGTTAGCACACGGCGGCGTGTTTACACGATGCTGAGCAAGACAGGCTCATAGTAAAAATACCGCGGGAGAGGGCCAGGCTTGGGCGTCAGGACCCGCTGACGATGCTTCTCCCTGCTGTGCTGGAGGGTGTGGACACTGGCAGGAGAGAGAGCCACGGAGCCCGGTTCAGGGGGAATGACCATGGACATGACAGCAGCAAAGGCAGGAGAGAGGTTCCCAGAGACCCGACACTTCTGGCTGTGCTGTGTGGGTTGGGCAGGACAGGTGGTAAGGATGATCACACAGAGAAAAGGACACAGACCACAGGGAGTTGCTGAAAACATCTAAGAGCTGTTTTTAGAAATTGAGGAAACAAAGAATGAACACATTTGACGTCCTGGCTGTCCATGTGGTGCCTGACATCGGTTCGCTGGGTGGCTGGGTGATTGACTCTGGGAATCTTCTGATAACGGCACCCCAACTGAGGATAAAGCAAGGAGAATTGAACCCTGCCCTTTGTCTTCCTCTTGTCCCAATTCCTAAGTTTAGGGCTCAATTAATCCCACTCTGGAAAGACCATTCTGATGGGTTTTTATTAACTCTGTGTAACCAGGCTTGCTTTCCAACCCGACTCTGGTGCAATATCACACAGTGGATAAAGAAGAAAATCAGAGTGTTTTATGACCCTGCAAAGCCATCTCCTGGGGACTCCTGGACCCTGGGCATGTCTTAAAACACCTGCTGTTCTTTCTGAAGACTGCCACCCATGTCAACAAGACCATTTCTCTTACTGATTTCAAAATTCTTAGATAAGATCCTGACTCTAGTGTGTCTCATGGCCAGGTAGAAAATCTTGGAATACATCTATGACCTGCAAGCCCTGTTTGGAGATGCCCTGCCTTCTCGGGTTGAAACAAGGCAAAGCTTACATTACTGATGGCTGGTTTTTGTGACTTCTGTCTTTCTAGGATGTGTATAACCAAACTGCAATTCGACCGCCTTGGACGCATATTCTCAAGACCTCTTGGAGCTGTGTGTCCCGGGCCGGGTCACTCACATTTGGCTCAGAATAAACCTCTTCAAGCATATTTGGCTGAACCTGGAATTTTTCCATCCTTGGTAGAGCACACAGGCTTAGAAATCCAAGGAAACTGGAGCTTTCCACCCACTCCTCCCAGCCCAGGCCTCTGTAAGACATCATTTTAGCACTGTTGCCTCACCTGCCTTCTGCCCAGAGCTGGGGTTAAGTGAGAAAAGACACGCCAAAGTACCTGATGTAATGAGGACCCCGAACTGACGATGTCCTTTAAAAACATATAGCCAGAAGAGATTGGGGACCAGTCTGGGACACAAAGTAGTTCCTTTTTTTTTTTTGAGTTGGAGTCTCACTCTGTCGCCCAAACTGGAGTGCAGTGGCCACTCCCGGCCACCGCAGTCTCAACCTGATGGGCTCCGGCGATCCTTCCGCCTCAGCCCTCCGAGTAGCTGGAATTACAGGCATGCGCTACCACGCCCGGCTGATTTTTTGATTTATTGTAGAGATGAGGTCTCGCTGCCCAGGCAGGTCTCTAACCCACGGGCTCAGGCAATCCACTCAACTCAGCCTCCCAAAGGCGCAGGATTACAGGCTGAGCCACCGAGTCCGACTACAAAGTAGTTTCTTAAAAACAAAAAACAACAACAAAAAAAACGGACAAATTCACTGACCAAATAAATACCGTTTTTTTTCTTGCTTCTTAATTCTATGTGTCCAAAGGGTGACTCATACCATATTCGCTAAGGAAATATCATTTTATAATTTCTGAAGTTTTGTCCTAGAAAATCTGCATTGAGTCTTGCTAATGGGGGGAGGGGAACCTGCCTGCAGCAGGACTCATCATGCTGGCCCGGTTCTGTTGTGTCTGCCCACTTCGGGCTACTAGGAGGTGGAAGCTGAGGTCACTGCACTGATGCAGGGGTACTGGTGACTCTTGCTTAAGAACCACCATTCTAAGCTGGTCACAGTGGCTTACGTCTGTCATTCCAGCACTTTGGGAGGCTAAGGCAGGAGGATCACTTAAAGTCAGGAGTTCAAGACCAGCCTGGGCAACAAAGCAAGACCTTGTCTTTACAGAAAAGTAGAAAAATTAGCTGAGTATGGTGGTACACACCTGTAGTCCCAGCTACTCAAGAGGCTGAGGCAGGAGAATCGCTTGAGCCCAGAACTTCAAGGCCATGTGAGTTATGATTGTGCCACTGAGCAACAGAGTAAAACCCCGTCTCAAAAATAATGCCCCCAACAACGAACAAAATCACAGCCACCACTTGGACGTTTCTGCCACACTTCACACACATTTCACAACCCTTAAGGTAGGAAATACTTCAGGTCTGTCTTAAGTTATCTTGAGGGAACAACCCTCTATGATGTCACTATTCTACCCTCTGGGTTTCAAGGTCATGAGTCAGCGATACATACCTGAGACAGCTTCTCTAGACACACTCTGAGTTTTAGCAATATATCCAGGTCCTGGTATTGCAAGGGTTTGTCACCCCCAAGTCAGATACACTTGAATGGCAGGATGGACTCCTACACAGTTGTGTTATTAACACTCACTTTTTGTGAACAAAAGAATCTCCAGTGTCTGCCAAGAGTCTGCGGGCAGCTAGGTTGCCTGGCAACCAACAAGCTTGCTTCCTCCCAAATCTGGAAGAGCCACTGCTTAATCCAAACTCATTACAAAATGGGACAAATATTTAAAAGCTTTATCCCTGCAGAGGACAGGGCAGGGAGGTTCCTGATAGAAGGGTTCCCACTGAGCAGATCTAACAGGACACAGAGCGTGTCTAACTCTGGGTCACTGTCACAGGGAACGGACAAGCAATGCAGGACACCTGGATGTGTCTGCAACTTTCTTGATGTCCCTCTGCAGCATCCTAAGCAAAAGCAGCTGTTCTCAATTGGTAGCAGTGTGACTCCTGCCTGGTTCTCTAAGGATGATGGGGAGGAGACGTGGCTGAGAGGCATAGGCCTTTAAAATGCACACACTGCCTGCAAGGCTGTCATGAGGACACACCACCATCCCATGACCTCTGCAGAGCCAAGTGCACGTGAACTTGGCACCTTCCTCACATGGCCTGCCTCCATCTGCATCTGCAATCCCCTCCCTCAAGAGTCACTCTGAGTTCTCTCTGCGGAGAAGAGGCCAGAATCTGTCTGGGGTCCCCAGGCTGGCCTCACTGCCATCAGGGCCCTATTGCCGGTGGCAAAGTTCTGAACAGTCAAAGGTCTAATGTCTAGAGACCTGGCTTCACCCCAAAGCAGGGCTGGAGAAACAGAGAGGTCCATACAGACACACACACACACATACACACACACACAAACACACACACATGGGGAGAGAGAGAGAGAGTTGAAGAAGTGAGAGGTCAACGCACATATAAAGAGTTGGAGAAACAGGTCAACACACACACACACACACAGAAACTTGGCGAAACAGAGAAACATTGAGGTCAACACACACACAGAGTTGGAGAAATAGAGGTCAATACACAAAGAGTTGGAGAAACAGGTCAAGACACACACACACACATACACACACACACACACACACACACACGCAAAGTATAGAAATGTTCTTCCCAAAAGAAAAGACTACAAAGATAGACTAGGAACTAGAACAGTGTCAGCAAATCACAAGCCACATTGGACTGTCTGGGAGTTAACTACGGCTTTTACATTTTTATTTTTTATTTATTGTATTTATATTTTAGTCAGGGTCTCACTCTGTACCCCAGGCTGGAGTAGAGTGGCACAATCATGGCTCACCACAGTCTTGACCTCCTGGGCTCAGGCAATCCTTCCATCTCAGTCTCCTGAGTAGCTGGAATTACAGTTGTGTACCACCCTGCCCAGCTATTTTTAAAAGTTTTTCGTACAGATAGGGGCTCACTATGTGGCTCAGGCTAGTCTCAAACTCTTGAACTCAAGCAATCCTCCCACCTTGGCCTCCCAAAGGGCTGGGATTATAGGCATTTTATATTTTTAAATGGCTAGAGGGGAAAAAAACAAAAACAAAGAAGAAGAATATTTCATGGCAGGTGAAAATTATAGGAAACTCACATTTTAGTGCCTATAAATAAAATTTTACTGGCACACAACACACTTATTCCCATGTGTGTGTGTATTTTGTGCTAAATATTTACTATGTGATCCTTTACATTAAAAAGTTTGCAGAAGCCGTGCTCGGTGGCTCAGCCTGTAATCCTGCACCTTTGGGAGGTCGAGGTGAGTGGATTGCCTGAGCCTGCAGGCTCAAGACCCGCCTGGGCAACTTGGCGAGACCTCATCTCTACAATAAATCAAAAAATCAGCCGGGCGTGGTAGTGCATGCCTGTAGTTCCAGCTACTTGGAAGACTGAGGTGAATGGATCGCCGGAGCCCAGCAGGTCGAGGCTGCGGTGGCTGGGAGCAGCCACTGCACTCCAGTCTGGGCGACAGAGTGAGGCTCCAACTCAAAAAAAATAAAAAAAAATTAAAAAAAAGTTTGCAGAAGGCTAAAATAGAAGAAAGATGAGTGACAGTTTAGTTCTTGAAAAAGAAATTGATCTGGATTAACTTTAAACATGACCTGAACAAGTGAGTAAACCATTTCCCAACACGTGGCCTGCAGCCCAGGCTGCCCTGAGTAAAGTATTATTCAGTAACTGCACCACCGCAATTTCCAGAGGAAAACAGTCCCTGGGGTCAAGTGTGGGGCTCATGCCTGCAATTCCAGTGATTTGGAAGACTGAGGCCAGGAGTTCGACATAAGCCTGGGCAAGGTATGAGGTCTGAGACCCAGTTTAAAAAAAAACAAAAAACTAAGCATGGCAGCACACTCCTTTAGTCCTAGCCACTAGAGAGGTTGAGGCAGGAGAATTCCTTGATCCCAGGAGTTCAAGGTTTTGGTGAGCTAAGATCATGCCACTGTGTTACAGCCTGGGCAACTGAGTAAGACCCAGTCTCTTAAAAAAAAAAAAAAAAAGTAAAAAAGAATAAGCTGGGCACAGTGGCTCATGCCTGTAATCCCAGCACTTTGGGAGGCAGAGGTAAGAGGAATGCCTGAGTCCAGGGGTTCAAGATCAGCCTGGGGAGCTTGGCTAGATCTCATCTCTATAGTAAATCAAAAAACTACCTGGGCGTGGTAGTGCGCACCCGTAGTTCCAGCTCCTTGGAAGACTGAGGCAGAAGGATCCCCTGACTCCAGCAGGTCGAGGCTGCGATGGGCCGAGAGTATGCCACTGCACTTCAGCCTGGGCAAGTCAGACTCTGACTCAATACATACATACAAACAAACATACATACATACATAAAAACAGGCCAGGCGCGGTGCCTCACACCTATAATCCTAACACTCTGAGAGGCGGCGGGGGGCGGGGATTGCTTGAGCCCAGGAGTTTAAGACCATCCTGGGCAACATAGCAAGACCTCCTCTCAAGAAGAAGGTGAAGGGACAGGATGGGAGGGGAGGGAGGGAGGGAGGGAGGGAGGAAGAGAGGAAGAGAGAGAGAGAGAGAAAGGAAGGGAGGGAGGAAGAGAAAACAAGAAACAGTCCCCATGGATTGCTAATTTGCTTATTATTAAATATAGTAATACTTGGAAGTTTTCTGATTTCAGCTAACCCAATCTTTCTGGCCCCTCCACAGACACCGATTCAAAATGTTTTTCTTAGACTGTTTCTCCTCTGTTATTAATGGAGCAATCTGAAGAACGCATCAGGTTGTCTATATAAACCTACACTGTTTTTTAAGCTGAAATAATTTTGATTATTAAAAACAAACATGAATATTGTTTTTAGGTCTGAGAGGAATGTGGAATCAATTATATTTTATGTGTAAATGAGCCCGCCCACCAGCTTGGGCCAGCTGGCCCACGAACATTACTAGAAAAGTGCTGATGCAGATTAAAATGTGGACACAGGCCAGGCACAGTGGCTCTCCCCTTTAGTTTCAGTACGTTGGGAAGCCAAGACGGAAAGATTGCCCGAGCTCAGGAGGTCGAGGCTGTGGTGAGCCATGACTGTGCCACTGTACTCCAGCCTGGGTGACAGAGTGAGACCCAACTTAAAATGTTTTTTTTTAAAGCGGGCATGCTCCCACTGAATTCTGAAACAACCAAACTCTTGCTTTTGCGACCCCTCTTGGGCTCTCTGTTTACCAAGACTCCGTATTTCCTGAAGTTCCCTGGCAGCCTCCACATCTGCCTGTTCTTGGGAGGCACGTATTCTGTATCACACAGCAACCCATCTTCTTTCCCTCACCACGGGAAGGGTCGTCACCCTTCCCAATCTCACTGCCAACCGGGGCTCAGAAGAAGCCATTTTCTCGAGCCATCTAGAATCACTTATAAATAAATCCCACAGCAATCTCTGCTCATCAGAATCTAAGTGTGTGCCGGATATGCGTAACTTGGATACTCTGCACTGGCCTCAGGAAGAGAAGAAAGATGTCTTTGAGTTTTGTCAGTATTTAAAACCGCAGCATTTTTGGAAGAAGATTGGGAGAATAATCAACATCAAAATGAAAAATGGTTAAATCGTGTTTATCCCTTTGATTTTGCAGGACAGAATTAGCACTCCTAAAATGAGCTGGAAGCTTCTGGAATTAGCTTGGGATGTCCTACACGGCTCTCCACAGATGCACACACTGGCCATAGCCACTTTAAACCCAGCCCCCCGCAACCACGTCTTCTCTGAAAACAGTCACAGTATTTTCAGGCTGTCGTTGGAGATCGCGCTACTCTGTGACCTCGTGGGTCTTCCGAGCTGCTGTCCATGGCAGGCTGAGACACAGTGCCATGCCCACACCACAGAAGTCTACGTTTGTGGCCATGGCCCACTGGGAAGGGGGAGACCCTGATTCCTGGGTTTGACACAAGGAATGTGGCTTCATCCTGGCGTGGCTCAGACAGAGAAACTGAGCCACTGGGGACTCCAGGACTGAAGACATGCAACGGGCGTTCAGGAGGCCATAGCAGGAGAAACTGCTAGAAGGCAGAAGGTAGCTGGGGTCTGAGTGGATTTAATTCTCCAGGAAAGAAAGGGAAGGGTAGAGGGGGCCCAGCCTGGGGGGAGCAAATGGTGCCCTGGGCAGAGGAGGCTGCAGTGGGCCAAGGGCAGTGGTCTGAACCTGAGGGCTGGCTCCTGGAGCCCAGGGATGCCCCGTTCAGGCATGAGCTTCCTGGAAGTCGGCATGGGAGTCCCTGGGCCCGTGTACACCTTGATAGCTGCAAAACCCTCTTTTTTTGTTTTTCCTTTTTGTGGGAGTTTAAATGCTCTTTATATTCAAGAATCCAAACTAGAAGCTTGGGCAACATAAGTAGATCCTGTCTCTAAAAAAATAAAAAACAATTAGCTAGGCATGGATCCCAGCACAGAGACCATTGCTGGAAAGATGGCCATGAGCTCGGAGGGGCCGTGTGGAACTCCTGTGAGCTCTATCTGAAGCCGTATCTGCAGGCACATGCACACACACCCCCAAATATTTCGTCACAGGAGCCCTCTCACACTTGATGCTGACATCAGCCACCCCAGAACCTCCAAAGATCCCCATATGGGGAGAGAGTTCAGTGACTAAGACAGTGGAATTTGCTCCACCTGAGACACTGTCATCATCTCAGCCCACAGTTTCACAATCATGGCTTGCCACAGCCTCTACTTCCTGGAATCAGGCAATCCTTCTGTCTCAGCCTCTTGAGTAGCTAGGAGCCTGAGTAGTCACCACACCTGACTAATATATTTTATTTTCTATAGAGATACGATTTCACTGTGTTGCCAAAGCTGGCCTCAAACTCCTGGGCTCAAGCAATCCTCCTGCCTCAGCCTCCCAAAGTGCTAGGATTTCAGGCATGTACCACCACACCCAGCCTCTTGCTCAAGTTTAATTGCTCTTCCCCACTTGCAAATCATCAGGCCTCAGAACATCTGGTCATCCCTTGATAACCTCCCTAAATGCACCTGGTGGATGTTCCCTGCTACCTGATGGGCTCTCTCTGGAGTGAGAAGTATGTCCCGGATGTCCAACGTCCAGCCTCCTTCCAGGGCCTGAAGACCAGTCATTCTTCCCATCCCTGCCCCCACCCAGTAGACCCTGCATCCAATACCTGTCTGGTCTTAAAGTCTTTCCCTCCGCTCTTGGTTCTTGGTGCCTCACAAGGCCATTAAAAAATTTTTTTTTTAAATAGAGACAGGGTCTCTCTCTGTCGCCCAGGTTGGAGTGCAGAGGTGCGATCATTACTCACTGTAGCCTCAAACTCCTGGCCTCAGGTGATCCTCCCAACTTGGCATCCCAAAATGCCTGGATTATAGGCATGAGCCACAGCGCCCAGCCACAAGGCAGTATTCCCATAAGGCAGCACAATGAATGGCTAAATATGACCTTCAACGCCAGCATAACCCTGCAAGGACACACAATGTAATGTAGGATTCTTGCAACGAGGAAAAGGCCAGACGTCACAGAGGCCATCAGCTCACCCTCCACTTGTCCAAGAAGTCAAGCCCAAGAGCAGCAAACGCAGCTACAGCATCTGGGTGTCCAGCCTTCCAGGCCTGCCTCAGTCCCTCCCCTGGCCCCAACTCCCTGCCCCCTGTGGCTCTGCTGTCCCTGGGATGTCCTCCATAGCATGGCTAGAGGAACCAAAAGCAGGCGGACCCTGGGGCAGCTGGTGTCTTCTGAGAGATGCGTTGGGATGTCATTCATCAGGGACACGCGTGGGCTGGGTGTGACAGCGCTCAGAACTGCTCCTCTAGGATTGACATGGGCTTTGGCCTGATCCAGCCATGTTCTCCTGGTGGCTGCTTGCCGAGAGCCAGACAGCTTCAGCATGTGTGTGGCTGCTGGCCATGGAGCCGCCCGTGTGACAGTGTGGCAGGTGCTCCAGTCACTGACAGCACCTCCCCAGGCAACCGTCTAAAGAAAAACAATGGGCCAGGCAGGGTGGCTCAGGCTTGTCATCCCAGCACTCGGGGCGGGGGCTGACATGGGAGGATTGCTTGAGGCTAGGAGTTGGAGACCAGCCTGGGCAATACAGCAAGACCTCGACTCTACAAAACATCAGAAATTAGTCAGGCATGGTGGCGTATGCTTGTTGTTCCAGCTACTCAGGAGGCTGAGGCAGGAGGATCGCCTGAGCCCAGGAGGTGGAGGCTGCTGTGAGCTGTGATATAGCCACTGCTCTCCTGCCTGAGTGACAGGCTGAGACCAACTTAAAAAAAAAAAGGCCAGGCTCAATGGCTCAGCCTGTAACGCCAGCACTTTGGGAGTAGGAGCAAGTGGACTGCCTGAGCCCACAGGTTCAAGACCAGTCCAGGCAACTTGGCAAGACCTCGTCTCTATAATAAATCAAAAATTAGTGGGGCATGGTAGCACATACCTGTAGTTCTGGCTGCTTCAGAGTATGTGTGTTGGGGCTTGCTTTCTCCATGGCTGGGATCCTTCCAGCCATCACCTGAATCCACTCAGAACACCTCCCCAAAGGAGGAGAGAAGCCCCTGCTGTCCAGCCATCCCAGCTGAGGCTCAGATCCACCAGGGAGCTGGGCCGAGGCCAGGAAGAACAGGGTTGAGCCACTCACACCACACCTGGCCCAAACCACCAACACACAGAATGTCGAGCAAACAAGCGGTCATTCCCTCAAGCCACTCAGGTCGGGGTGTTGGTCATGCAGCAGAAGCAAACCCTCGGAATGTCCTATACAAGAGAACCTGCACAACACACCGAAGCCAAAGCTACATTTTGACCTCAAGATGCAGTCCGAGGCTAGGGGCTCTTAGGGAGGCTTAGGCAGGAAGACTGCTTGAGTCCGGGAGTTCATGTCCAGCCTGGGCAACATAGTGAGACCTCGTCTCTATAAAAGAAAAGAAAAAAAAAAAATTAGCCTGTAGCCCAAGCTACCAGGGGGACTGAGGTGGGAGGATTGCCTGAGTCCAGAAAGTGGAGGCTGCAGTGAGCCATGACTGTGCCACTGTACTCCAGCCTGAGCGACAGAGTGCAACTCTGACTCCAAAAAAAAAAAAAAGATGCAGTTTGATGTTGTGATTTCAGTGGGTACCTGATGCACAAAAAAATAAAGTAAGGCAGTAAGAGGAATGTGGAACAGACTCTGTGCCACCTGGACTCTGAGTGTTGCTGAGAAAGCACAGAGGAAAACTCGTGTACACACAGCACAGCTGCCTTGCACAGCAGCTGACAGGAGCCAGCCCTGCCCGCCAGCACAGCCCATGAGACCTGGGAACAGCCGCTCCCTCAGCCACACTCAAGGCGAGCGTCGCGGGACCATCCTCTCTCCGAGAGTTCCTTCCACCCGAGAGCCAGGAAGAGCCTCACCACCCCAGAGACAGTCTTCCAAAATGGCTCTGCAGTCGTGCACTGGGGCATGCTGCTGCCAGTTAAGAAGCTCGGAACATCACCCAGAGAAAGGCGCATTTCAGCAGGGGTGGAGTCAGGTCCCGCAGGACAACTGTCTCTTGGAAGCTGCCCATGGAAGAGTCCCCATGTGCCCCTGCCTCTTCCTATGGGAGGTGAAGTGGTGACAAGCGCGAGTTTAGGGACTTTGCTGGAACAGCTGGAGGTGCTGCCTTCCCCACTCCCTGGGGGAATCCTGTGCACAGCATGTGCCACCAGATGATGAGATATCGTCAGTGTCCCTGTTCAAAGCACCTCACATGCCCGTTCAAGGCACCTCACATCCCCCAGCTGGCCAGAGCATTTCTTAAGATTGGGAACTATGTTTTCACCCTCCCTTCCTTCCTTCCTCTCTTTTTCCTTCTCATTCATTCATTCACTCTTAAAAAGCCACAGCCAGGCATGGTACCAGGGAGCAGCTCACAGCCAGAGGAGAAAGTGCCCAGAGCTCATTATAGACATAATCTGGGCTTACAGTTATCAGGCACCTTTGATGCCAGACATTGTTCTGAGGATTTTAAACATTCACTCAGTTAATCCCAGCACCAGTCCTAGGAGGAAGGCACTATTTTATTTTATTCTGTTTTTCGAGTTGGAGTCTCATTCTGTCGTCCAGGCTGGATCACCGCAGCCTCCACCTCCTGAGCTCAGGCGATCCTTCTGCCTCTGTCCCCCGAGTAGCTAGGACTACAGGTGTGCACCACCACACCCGGCTAAGTTTTTTAAATTTCTTGTAGAGACATGGTCTTGCTATGTTGTCCAGGCTGGTCTGGAACTCCTGGGCTCAAGGGATCCTCCTGCCTTGGCCTCAAAATCCCAAAGTGCTGAGATAACAGGTGTAAGCCACTGTGCCTGGCTCTCTATGGAGTGCAGTCTCAGGCCTGCTGGGTGACTCTTTTCTGCACAGAAGGGCAAGAAGGGTTAAGTTGTATGCAGGTGATGGCTCATCTCCAACACACAAGTCTCCTGACTTTCTCCATGACAGCCATTCTTGAGTAATGTGCAGATGATGAAACATTAAGTCAACACTTTTCTCCTCTCTGAATGTAACGTTGAAAACAAACAACAAATAAAACCGCCAGGCAGGCTGGGAAGGTGGAGGCGGCTGGTCCTCCCCATCCTGTCCGGCAAGAACGGGAACTGCCGCTGAGCATTTCATCATTAAGGTGAGCAAACATGAGGTCTGCTGCGGAGTCAGACACAATTAAAACTTTAATTAACTGAAACCCAACTCGCCCCATCTTCAAACAGAAAATGCTGGTGGGCAGCAGCCACGGAGGCTGAAGGTTACAGCACTTCATTGTTAAGGAAAAGGTATACGCCAGAAGATTGTACCAGAATTTATCCAAAACAATCACTTCTCACAGTCCCCCAAGGGTGGACACATAATTCATATCAATACCAGTACACAGCAACAGTAAAGGGCAAAATTCAGTGTCCTGCAACCTGTCCTATCTTCGTTCAGCATATTGTCTCTATTGGCTGAAAACAGACTCACAGATTTGGAATGAATTTTCCTCTTTTTCTTTTTGATTTGGGATCTCATTTTTTTGCCCAGGCTGGAGTGCAGTGGCATGATCACTGCTCAACGCAGCCTCAACCTTGAGGACTCAGGTGATCCTTCCAACTCAGCTTCCCAAATAGATGGGACTATAGGCACACGCCACCATGCCCAGCTAATTTTCTGATTCTCTGTAGAGACAAGGCCTCACTATGTTGCCCAGGCTGGTCTTGAACTCCTGGGCTTGAGCGATCCTCCTACCTTGGTCTCCCAATGGGCTGAGATTACAGGCATGAGCCACGGCATCTGGCCTGGAATGAACTTTTAATGATAGAAGTTCAAACAAAGGGTTTGGTGGTAAATTTTGTAACCCAGGTCTACTGTTGCCCAAACTTTGTGTTTGCTCAAATTTCAAGCATGAAAATCTCTCTAATGTTTTCTTCAGAATGACCCACAAGTGGTTCCCTAGCTGGAGGTGAAATAAACCTGATATCCTCAGAGTTGAGTTTCACACATCCTCCTATGTGCCTTGGCCAGGTAGCTAATCCTCCACCATCGTGCAAGAGTCAGACCCAGCGACTATCAGCAATGAGACCAGTCTCTCGTGGGTCCTCACTCAAGAAGGAGGAAGTCCCGTTCTCATCAAGGCAGAAAAGCCATTCCTCATCAACGAAAAACTTTAGATGGAGCTGGGAGGCCGAGGGTGCAAGAAAGGAGGTGTGACCTGAGATTTAAGGTTAGAGGCACCTGGCAAGGGCCAAGCAGAACAGACCTCCAGGAGGTACCAACAGTGATGAGGGCCTTGGAATATCAAGAACTGGGATACTGGCTATAAAAACTCAACACAAATGGCAGCCAGCACACCAGCTGGGCTCAAGTCCAGAACCCATTGGTCTGTGCAGGGTTTTCATAAATGGCCTTAAATGTGGGGAAGGGGAAAAGGACCTTTCCTCTTAGGGTCCAAACTAAGAAATAGGAGCCAGAAGCAGAGGTCCATGCCTATAGTCCCAGCAACCCAGGAGGCTGAGGAGGGAGGACTGCTTGAGTCTAGGAGTTTGAGGCTGCAGTAAGCTATGATCACGTCACTGCACTCTAGCCTAGTAGACAGTGTCTGAAAAGAAGAAGAAAGAGTAAGCATTGGTATGATCACACTTCTTAGACTTCAGCCTGAAGACACACTGACCAGAGATGGTCTTTAATGGAGGCTATTGTGTCTTCTCTTACTACATCCTGCACTCAATTGTGTTTTGAGTACTTTACGGGTTTCTTATTTTTCTACGTTCCTTTCTTCTTTCCTTTAAAAATAAACAAACAACAACAACAACAACAAAAAAGCTCAACGAGTACAGCAACAGATCAACTTATTTTCCAGGACCTGAATCGCCTGGACCCTAACCTACCACTCCAGGCCCTAAACCAGATTGTCTCGCTCCCTGGAAGAAAACCGCTAAATTATTTCCCAAACAAAAGCAAAGATCTTTCAGGTCCTATAATCTCATTGCAAATCCTTTTACCCACTCCCTACTCCCCTGGCCTGAGGCTCAATCCTCTTTGAGTAATCTGAGGCCTCAGGGGTGCCAGGCCAAGCTGCCTGCGCTCCTCCGAGCTCCATGGCTGCATCGCTGCTGGGAGGGGCAGTGTGCCAGGGTTCGGGACCCCATAATGGCTCTGTTCTTACAGTATAAGTGTTCATAATTAGCAGGAAGCATTTGCCTTCAAATCTCACAGCTTGAACGTTAGAAAGACCTCGTGGTGCCAAAGAAAACACTTACTTCTAGAGAAGTGAAGCTTGTTTCCAATGTGGTCTGTGTGGATCAGCCCATGCAAACACATGGCATTACTCATCCATCAGTAAACAGTCATTAAGCACCTACTGTGTGCCGGATGCCAGGCTGAAGTCCTGGGCGTAAAGGGGAACAAGAGGGGTGTGGCTCATGCCCTCACGCAGTTTGGAGTCTCCCGAGGAAGGGATGGAAAAGCCAGGACAGACGACACTCAGGTCACACAAGGACACGTGTCCTGGTTTGCAGGGGATGCAGAGGGAAGGAAGGGGAGGGAACAGCATGGTGGCACGGTCAGAACATGAAGGACATCCCAGAAGGATGAGGAGGTGGCTTGGGGGGGAGCTCGAGGGACATACACATGGGAGTGTCTACAAGGAACAGTCAGGCAGATGGAAATTTCTAGAGACCCCTCACCTGAGAACTTGCCGAACAGCAGGAGCCCCCTGGGAAAGAGGCCATACGGAGACCAAGTGGGAAGCAGCGGAGGCTGTCCAGGTGAGAGGATCATTCATTCACTCAAATATACTGACCTGGTGCCGTTATGCATGGGACACTGTCCTAGACTCTAAGGACACAGCGATGCACAAAAAGTCCCCAATCTCAAGCAATCTACATAAACACATGATGTGCAGCTGTATAAGTGCTGAGGAGAGAACTGAAGCCAGGGAGTGGGACGGTCCTGGGGATGGGTGGCCGGAAGGATGTCTTTGAGGTGACACGGACCCACTGTGCTGACCGTGCTGACTGCAGGGGCATGCTCAGTGGACACTGGAGGGAGCTGTTCCCAGAAGGGACCCCAGACAGGCCATGGTGGGGATGTGGGCTTGTGTGAAGCTAACTGCCAGGGTTCAAGTCTGGGCTCCATCATGAACTGGGGCTGTTGACCTTGGGCCCGTTTTCGAGACTCGTTATAGGAACATGAACACAAGCGTGGTGTCTTTGTGCCTCAGTTTCCTCATGGGCAACTCCTCAGATGCAGCCTAGTGAAATCCGCAACCCACCACTGATATCACATAGGTGATGTGTGCTATGGAGCCATCAGTGCGCCATGCCTGCGAGCCACAAAAATGAAAAGTTTGAGCCAGGTGTGGTGGCATGTGCGTCACATCCCAGCACCTTGGGAGACCAAAAACAAAGGATCCAAAAACAAAGGAGCCCAGGAACTTGAGACCAGCCTGGGCAACACTGCGAGACCTCATTTACACACACACACACACACACAAAGCCAGGCATGGAGGTGTGCGTCCATAGTCGCTCGTACTCTCTGGAAGGCTGAGGCAGAAGGATCACCTGAGCCTAGGAGGTCAAGGTTGCAATAAGCTATGATCATGTCTCTGCACTCTAGTCTGGGCTACAGAGTGAGATCCTGACTCCAAAAAGAAGAAGAAGAAAAAGTCTTCATCAAAATAATTGAGCATATAGTCCAATTCCCAACCTCGGCCAGTATCAATGACATCCAAGCAACGTGCCCAGGTAAGCTGACCGACAGCTAAGAAAAGGGCCTGCAGAGTTCTCCATGGTGGTTGCCCTCCATGGGTTAAATTAGTCACATCACAGAAGAGAAATTATTAATACTTTCAAGGAGATGGGGGGACATTTCTCTAACTTCACTTAAGGAAAAAACACTACTTGGGCTTTTGAAATATTTATCACTAGCCAGAGTGCTGGGAAGCATTAAGAAAACCGCAGGCTGAACTGACTTGGTCTGAAACATCTAAAAGGATCTGGGGGGGGCGGTACACGCACGTACTGCACATCTTTTTTTCAGTTTAAAAACATTTTTTTGTAGAGATGTGTTCTTGCTATGTTGCCCAGGTGGTATGACCTTCTGGGTTCAAGCAATCCTCCCGCTTCAGTCTCCCAAACTGCTGGGATGACAGGTGTGAGCCACCGTGCCTGACCTGTACCCACATTTCTACCAGTTTAAGGCAAAAATAATAAGAAAACAAAGTAGTAGTGGCATAAGCAGGGCTATCTTCTGGGGAGGGAATTAGGGAGTCAGGTATTGAGGAAGCCAATGAGGAAGAATAAGCAAAACAGCATTTCATCCAGAGCTCGAGGCTATGGAGTTTCTTTCTTTGATCTCTTAACACAGGGACACACAGAGATCCCCACACATGGGTCCCCTGAAAACCACAGCAGAATGAGAGAACAGCTGAGAAGTCAAAGTAGACAGCAAGAGCCCTCCTCCCTGGCCCGCACAATGGCACGTAAAGCTCTGGTGAAGAACAGAGCAGTTCAAAGGCTGCTGGCTCAGCGTTTCTTAAACTCAAACATACCCTGGCCAGGAGCAGTGGCTCACAACTGTCATCCCAGCACTTTGGGAAGCCAAGGTGGGAGGATGGCTTGAGCCCAGGAGTTTGAGACCAGCCTGGACAACATAGCGAGACCTCGTCTCTACAAACAATAAAAAAAATTGCTGGGTGTGGTAGAGCAAGCCTGTAGTCCCAGCTACTCAGAAGGTTGAGGTAGGAGGATTGCTTGAGCCCGGGAGGTAGAGACCAGCCTAGGCAACATAATGAGACCTCGTCTCTATAGAAAGTAAAAAAAAATTAGCTGGGCATGGTAGTGCCTGTGTCCCAGCTTCTTGGGAGGCTGAGGCGGAAGGATTGCCTAAATCCAGAAGTCGAGGCAGTAGTGAGCTGGGACCGTGCCATTGTACTTCAGCCTGGGTAATGGGGTGAGGCCCCAACAAAACAAAACAAAACAATAAAAGCTCCTTCCACTCAGGCTGATGTAACACTGTCCAGTCCACAGTCTTCTGGCCGCCTGGGAGACTGTCAAGAGGGAGTGGGCGCTCACAGGAGTACTGGACTTGAGTCAGAAGTAATGAATTTTGTGATAGAAAATTGATCTCTCCTGTTCCCATAAAGCGGGCTCTGTCGAGAGAGCAAACAAACAGGACTGTAATAATTAATTGAAAAGAAAGAGTCTAATTAAATTTTTATATTCGTGTACATAGTGGCCAGAAATAGTAAACATTGCTTGAAAAAAAACAAAGCTCAGAGCTGTAAAACCACTAAGAGCTTTGTGGCTCTGAGGATAACCAGGGCCACTTAGCCCCAAGTACAAGCGCACGGATTCAGACAGCCATGAAATATTCAGCCACTCACAATTAGGTACAAGTCAACAACTATTACGGAGCCTTCCCAGTGCCTGCACCGTGATCCATCTGTCCACCCCGCCAACACTCCCGACACCTGACCTGGCGTGGGGCCCTGCCAGGTGGTTCCACACAATCACTCGCCCTAGCACATGACAATTTTTTTGAATCAGGGTCTCACTTCTCACTCTGTCGCCCAGGTTGGAGTGCAGTAGCCTCCTGGGTTCAGGCAATCCTCCCACCTCAGCACCTGAGTAGCTGGGACTACAGGCATGCACCACATGTCTGGCTAATTTTTTGTTTTTTTGTAAAGACAAGATCTTGCTACGTTGCCCAGGCTGGTCTCAAACTCCTGGGCTCAAGCGATCCTCCTGCCTCGGCCTCCCAAAGTGCTGGAATGACAGGCATGAGCCACATGATCGGCTACGATCTTGTGGAAAAACCAAACCAAACAAAACACATACCCACACAGGACCACAGTACAAGGCTGTATATGCCAAATGCTGTCCAGGTAGCCCAGGAAATGTATTCTGACATGTAGTGAGACATGGCATGACAGTTTCTTGGAAAAGGTGAGATTTATGTATAAAACAGCAACTGCATTAATAAGCAAGCTTAGTTGTCTTGAAGAGAAAGAGAAGAATGCTCCGAGTATTTCTTTCCCCATCATCACAGGACGGGCTTTATGACCGGAGCCCTAACCCCTGACTGGGCGCCCTTGCCATGGGTTTGGCTGCCACCATCCTTGGAGTGCCCAGCCCTAGAATGCCGAGGATGAAGCTGGCAGGTGACAGGGACAAAGACAAGGTTCCCACTGGCAGCAGTGACCCAAAGCTCCAGGAGCAAGAGGAAAGGTAACTCCAACCCAAGAGCTCCATGCAGACACACTGGTGGGGAAGAAAGCCATGGCAAAGGCAGCCCCAACTTTCAGGGCCCCCAGAGAAGTTTCCTGATAGGCAGAGGGGGCTGCTCACGGGAGCATCCTTCTCATGGGGCTTCAGAGCAAGGTCACTGTTCAGCCTTTCAGACTCCTGGTTGACCCCTCAGCTGGGGCCTTGAGGTATTGCTAAGCTTCTGACCATTCACAGGTTGCCCAAGTCTCCTTAAAGGCGCAGGTGAGCAAGGAAGTCACTTTAAAAACTTACTATAATTCCTCCTCACCAAGAGCGAGGTTTCCAGCCCTCAAACCTTGGAATAAGCACAGATCACCACCATCAGAAGGAACCGGGAGATGACCCAGCCCGACCACATCATTTACAAGCCCAGGAAGTAAAGCCGTTAAGACCAAGTGACTTGGGTTTCCTGGAATCAGCACACAGCTCAACACACACAAAAACCCAGGTTTTCAGACTCTCAGGTCAGTGCTCTCCCAGGCCATGGGCGAGTGCCTCCCAGAATGTCACCGCCCTGTTTCAGCTCTAAAGGATGTGCAAAAAGCTTCAAGACAGGCAGGACTGTCACCCCATGGCACTTCTGAACAGGTGGTAGAAAGAAACTGTCACAGGATGTCAGATGTGTCTCTAAGTTCCTCTCCCTAACCGAGTGTGGATGCAGGACAGGAACCTGGCTCAGACACCTTAGGTCCCAAGCAGGCTGCCACACTCAGAACCAGGGAGCTTCAGCAACATGGGATGGAGGCACAGGGAAGTCTCTGACAACCCAGTCTGTGAGGAGAACGTCCTCCCTCTTGGAGGATGGCACTTGGGGACTCCACTTGGACCTCCAGAACAGGGAATTTTTTTTTTTTTGAGTCAGAGTTTCAGTCTGTCATGCAGGCTGGAGTGCAATGACATTATCACAGCTCACCAAAGCCTTGGCCTCTTGGGCTCAGGTGATCCTCCCACCTCAGCCTCCTGAGTAGCTGGGACTACATACAGGTGTGCACCATTACACCTGGCCTGTTTTTGTTTTGTTTTTTTTTTTTGTAAAGATGAGGTCTCACTATGTTGCCCAGGCTGGTCTGGAACTCCTGGGCTCAAGCCTTGGCCTCCCAAAGTGCTGGGATGACAGGCATAAGCCACCGCGCCCAGCCTCAGAGTGGGTTATTAAATCACAAAGAATTCCATGATCTCAAACAGCTGACACAGCCATAGGAGGTGAACGTGACAGATGGCCTCGTCACAGCTGGCTATCTAACAAGGCGAAGAGCAGAAACCAGCCTCCATCCAGAATTGGAAGAGGAAGGTACAGTGAGTTGCCCACACCCTTCACCCTTCAACTGTCACAGGCTAGAAAAGAGGGCAGGAACTGCTCAGGCCACAGACCGTAGGCACCATCTGTCTGTGCTGCCCTATCCCTCATGGTTTATCACCACGCAGGACCCCACCCCGCCCTCGGGAGAAGCAGCAAATCGGAATAACAAGAAGCCACGGCCCCCCACCACAATGTAACTATCCAAGCCAGCCCACACCAGAAATCATGTCTCCTGGGACACAGCCAAACACCCCTTGCAGGACCAGCCCATGACACGGGTGATGGACTCTCTGATGCCAATGTTGGGTAGTAACATCCCCCAGGATATGGCACTTTGCACTCCCTTTAAAGACTGAGCTCTGGACTGAGAACACAGGAGTCAAACAAAAAACCTCAAGCCTCTTCCCATAATAACTGACAGGGTCCTCAACATGTAAAATTCAGAACTCAGCAGAAGGGCCTTCAGGTGTGACGGGGTTCTCAATCAAGGGTGATTTTTTTTTTGTCCCCACATTCTTAATCATCACAACATGGGGGGTGGGTGCTCCTGGCATCAAGTGGGTAGAGGGCAGTGATGCTTCTAAATGTCCCACGATGCACAGGATAGCCCCCCACAACAGTGTCAACAGGGCTCAGATGGAAAAACCCTGAAACTTACAAGGCTACACTGAGAGTTTCAAGATCAGTATCACGATGTGCTGACCCAATTCAGGAAGGTTCTACCAGTCATCCTTGCTTCCCCCTCATTTGAGGCAAATTGCAGTGTAACAAACTTTCTTTCTTTTTTCTTTTTATTTTTTGAGTCAGGTTCTCACTCTGTCTCCCAGACTGGAGTACAGTGGTACAATCACAGCTCACTGCAGCCTTGACCTCCTGGGCTCAGACAATCCTCCTGCCTCAGCCTCCCAAGTAGCTGGATCCACAGATGCGTACCACCACACCCGTCTAATTTTTTTTATTTTTAAAAAAGTTTTTGTCGAGATGAGCTCACTATGTTGCCCAAGCTAAACTTGAACTCCTGGGTTCACAGAGCCACAGCGGAAGACTGTCACCAGGGTTCGAGTGGAGGGACTGGGGGATATAGGAGGATGTTATACCAGCGTGCAGTTATAAAACGAGTCAATCCTGGTGACTGAAGGTACACCAAGGTGACTACAGTTGATATTTCTGTGTTGTATACTTGCTAAAAGAGTCATCCTCAACATTCTCACCACATACCACACACACGCGCACACACACGCGCACACACACACACACACACACACACACACACACACAGGAACTACATGAGGTCACAGATGTGCTCATTAGCTCGATAGTCGTAATCACTTTACAGTGTCAAAACATCACACGGTTCCCCTGCAAAACAAACAATTTCTATCTGTCAATTATATTTCAATAAAGCTGACAGGGGGAGCAAAACCTCTCTAATTTTCCAAGATTCATTGCAAACCAGCTTCAGTGGTCCAGCACGTTAATTTCAGTTGATTTTCTCAAGTTGGGCCTCATCCCTACACCTGTTTCGAGTGGTGAAAACATCCTCTCGTGTTGCATTTTCCCGCAGGTGGTCCATTCAACCAGGCATGACCTACATGACCAGCGGTGATTATCACATCCTATGATCTAAGTCTTGCCTCAGCCCATGAGTTAGGCGCATGATTCTAACAGTAATTTAGAGATGAATTGTTAATACACATGGGTCAACCAAAATCAGTCAGGTATTGTTGGAAGAATTTTCACCATTTATTCCTAAACAAAATAAAATTAACTGTGCCTTTAATCCATTTTAAAACTTCAATGTCAAATAAAGGATGCGAATTACATTTATTCATTTTTATTTCACAAATATTTCCTGTGTTTGTACAATATTGGAGATTCAGGACAATAATTAGAGAGGTTTTCATTTCTAAACAATGAATGTTAACAAAATATTGGCTTTAACAACAATATTTTTTAAAATACTCAAACTCAAAAGGTGGTCATCCCTTGTCAGCTATCCCTATAGACATAGCCAAAAAATTACATATAAGAAATAATTAGAAAGACAGAAGTATGGATATTTATTCCCAAGAATGACTGAGTATTCAAGAGGGAAAAACAAAATCCTAATTAACACTAACAATGGAATTCATGGATAAGAAAGCTTTTTCATACTGTGAAGTTTAACTTTCTTTTTTCTTACTTAACAGTCAGTATAAATAACTCCCAAATAATAAAACTCAAATCACCAGTTTGAGAAAGTGCTATGTGATTTCCCACCTCACATTTACTTTTCTATTTTGTTTATGTCTGAAAGAGAAGGGATCCTTACACATGCATGTATACACACACACACACACACACACACACACACACACACACGATCCTGTCACCCCCGTTCCCATTTCCACAACAGCACCTCCATCCATTCATTCATCCATCATCCAGTCCTCCATCCATCACCCCATCCACCCATCATCCATCCATCATCCATCATCCATCCATCCATCGTCCAACAACCATCTATCCATCCATCCATCAATCATCATCCATCCACCCATCCCTCCATCCATCCATATCATTCATTCATCAATCTATCCATTCCTCCACCATCCATCCACTTGTCCATTCATCTATCCATCATTCATCCACATCATCTATCCATTCATCCCTCCATCATCCATCTACCCACCCATTCATCGATCCATCATCCATCTACCCATCTTCCATCCACCCATCCATCCTTCCAACATCCATTCATCCATCATCCATCCATCTATCCATCATCTGCTCATTCATCAATTCATCCTCCATCATCCATTCACCCATCATTCATCCCTCCATCCACACAGAATCTTCTCAGCTTCCTTTCCAGCTCCCCTATCCCATTAAGTCCCATGGATGGATCTCCCTTCAACTACCTTTGTTCTGTCTCCATACCCAGTTCAGAGCTTCATCTCCTACGACGGGTTCCCCCACCACCTCTCAGCTCTCCTACCTTCATTATGCTACAAAACCTAAAGCCCTCCTTTGTCTGTCCTCCTTTCCCCAAGCTCACCTCTTCAGTTATTATATCCTGAAGATACTTCCATAGGAGACAGAGACCCCAAAGTGGCAGTTTATCATAAGAAGAACTCAGGCTTCAAGTCAGATCAGGCTGGCTAAGGGCCCAGCTCAGCTGCCTGCAAGTTGAGCAACCCGCCACTGGCAGGCATGTGATGACCTCTCTTTAGCCTCCGTTTTCTGTAGAACAGTCATATACTATGTCTCACCGGAGTCTTGGAGAAACCAGCAGAGATTGCATATGATGTCTGCTATGACATATAGTAGATGCCCAATAAATGCCTGGTTTTCTGCCTCTCTACCAAATCTAGAAGGGTTTAGGGTATGAAGCAGAGGGAATGAAATAAACTTAAAATTCTTTGCAATCCTATAGTGCTAAAGGGCTTACTTTCATAGTGCATTTCTCAGAAGCCTAGCATATTGGATGGAAATAGATTTTTGTTTTACTTTACATCAAAGAGTTGTAGGAGAGAAATTCAGGTTGGTTTCCCTTGACTTTGACTTCAACAACCCTGATGACAAAACAGGCCGCATCTAAAAGTAAGGGTAAGAAGGGTGGTGTTCGAAAGAGGAAAGAGGGAACTTCAAAGGGCTTTAACAGGAATAAAATTCCACTGGTGTTACCATGTGCCCAGCCCTTCCTATCTAGAAGGGCCCACAAAAGATCTGGGAGAGGGCTGCCCACACCAGGGGTACCGAGCCTGTGGCCCTACAGATCTGTGAGCTCTGGACACCGAGTTGGAAGGATAGAAAACCGAGGTCTTTTTTCTCCTTTTTGCAGGTAGGGAAGAAAGGAGAGCACTGGGTGACTTTCTTCCTCAGGGATCAAAGTGTGACAAGGAGATTTCCTGGGAGAGAAAAGCCAGAGCTGGAGAGGCAGGGCTGGGCTTTGTTCTCATCAAAGAAGAAAAGAATGTGGGGTGGAGGGAGGGACTCATGAGTGACTGCCTGGAGATTTCAGCTGGCTATGCCTGGGTAGGGAAGGAACACAATGCAGTGTTGGGACAGTCCGCAGTGACGACTTGCCCCACACAAGGAGGGCAGGGACGCTCCAGAGCCTCACCCTGTAAGTGCTCCCTGCAGTCCTGCAGAGAAGGGCAGAGAAGATGGCCTTTTAAAGGAATAAGAAGCAAGCGGGGCCAGGGAACTCCTGGCCTGTCCCATCTTAGACATATGTGTGTGTGTTTTTTAATTTTGAGTTGGGATCTCCCGCTGGAGTACAGTGGCACAATCATGGCTCACTGCTGCCTCAACTTCCTGAGCTCAGACAAACCTCCTTCCTCAGTCTCCCGAGTAGCTGGGACTACAGGCACGTACCACCATACCTGGCTTATTTTTCTATTTTTTTGTAGAGACAAGGTCTTGCTATGTTGCCCAGGCTAGTCTCAAACTCCTGGACTCAAGCAATCCTCCCACCCCTACCTCTGCCTCCCAAAGTGCTGGGATAACAGGCGTAAGCCACTGAGCCCAGCTGACATGTGCATTTTCTATGGCAGCTGCAAAATGTTTTGTCCTCTGACGATACTTTGTGGCTTGGAATCAACAGCCTGGAATGTATAACCTGGGCTTCCCAGGGTGGCCTGATGGGGGTCTCAGGCTTTAAGAATGACCATGTCCAAACAGACCTCATGCACATCTAGAGGTGCACCAGGGCCTTCACAGTTGGAGAAGGAGATGAAGGTTAAAAGCATCAACTCTACAGCACTGCCACATTTTCTCCAGAGGACGGGACAGAATGCCAAGTGCCCCTCCACAGCCTGGACTTGTGACTTTAAAGGGGGGGTCAATTATATCTGAGCAACTAGAAAATACTGTGCATGATTTTCATAATCGATGCTGTGCTCTCCAAGAGAAATCACTGATCAATATCTCTTGAAGATCATCTATATGCAAAGTCCTCTTTTCTTTTTATTTTTTATTTATTATAGAGACGAGGTCTCACCAGGGACTGGTCTCAAACCCCTGGGCTGAGGCGATCCTCCCACCTTGGCCTCCCAATGTGCCAGTATGACAGGCATGAGCTGCCACGCCCAGAACAATGTTCTCTTTAAAGCACAGGGAGAGAGAACTTAGAGAGGGCACCGGGGTTTTCATAGATCTTCAATCAGGTGGCAGGTCCAGATTACAAAGTGTAAAAAGGCACCTTCAGTGCAAAACCACACAGACAAGGGCCAAACTGGCCTGCAGCATGTGCAGAGACAAGATCAAGCAATGACTACACGAGAGTCAGGCGATGGTGAGGACAGAGAATTCCATCCGTTGCTCTCTGTGGGCCAGGCGCCAGTGCTGATCGCTGACACATCACTGTACTCAATTTCCCCCTGAAACACTCCTCGAGGAAGATATTCGTATGCCACAACTGGACTGACAAAAAGGAGGCTCGAAGAGTTCAGGTCACTTTTCTGAGGTCACACAGCCAGTGAGTCCAGGTGACACTCTCACCAGAGCCTCTTTCAGTCTCCCTGAGATCTTCTCTGGACCCATGCAGTGGTGGCCCCCTGAAGGAGTTGGGTCTCAGGTCCCGTCCTCATCTGCCAAAAGGCAGAAGAACCCACCCAGGGGCACCCAAGCTTGTGGGAGAGGGTCAGGACAGCCAGCCACTCAGTCTCCTGGTCCATAAGGGGAGAAGGGAGGAGCAGGGAAGGTAGGGGCCAGGGTCATGCCTCAAGAACTTCAGATCTTGGATCTTCCTGCTTCCTTGCCATTTCCTGAGACAGGTGTCTTCCTCTGAGGATGACACAGCTGCTGTGCCCATCGGCAGGACCCACTGGGGCCCAGGCCACAGCACATACAGGTGGAGGCAGTCCTGGGCAGGAGCCCAGGGAGATGGACGTGCCAGCCAGGCCAGCACACCTACCTGCAGGGTGACTGCTACAAGGCCAGAAATGCAAGGGCGGGGAGGGGGGCTGTGGGTCTCTATGTGTTTCTCATGAGTAGAAAAGGAGGTTGGGGCCAAGTCAGGTCAGAAGTGTCCTGAGAAAGAAACTCCACTCCCCAGAGTTAATGACACATAGGCCTTCAGCCACGAGGCCCATAGTTTACAGAGGGACGGCGGGGGAAGGAGGAACAATAGGAGGACAAGGGGGGGAAGAGGGAGGAGGGGGAGGAGAAGGGAGGAGAGGAGAAGAGGAGGAAGAAGAGAAAAAAGAAGAGGAGGAGAAGAAGGAAGAGGAGGAAAAGGAGGAGGAGGAAGAGAAGGAAAGGAGGAGGAAGCCACCAGAATCTTCTGACTTTTCCTGTGACTGTGTTTTTTTCTTGCCAAACGGCCAAGGAGCACGTGCTGGGGGCAGGAGGAGAGGGTCCGAAGCATGTTAGGGAAACGTAGGTTGGCGTAAGCTATTCGCAAACAGACTTTGACCAAAACTTTCCATGTAAAAGTAAACATGCAGTAGACGTGTCTCAGCTTGGAGGATGGTGACCAAGAACCCAGCCTAAGAAGATAAGGATTGCAGAAGCCTCTCACGGTCATGGGTGTTTTCTCTGGGTGACCTCAAAACCTGCAGCAGTTGGCAATGAATGTGGAACCTGGTGCCGCTCACCTCTCCACTGGTCACACATGGCAGCGTCTAGAGATGGGCCCGCAAGTAACGCAGCCCAGACTTTACGTAGGAAAACAGAAGGTTGAGAATGTCACCAGAGACCCCGGCCCACCATGGAATTCTAACAACAGGACCCAGCAGGGCTCTTCCAAGGACATTCATGCACAGGGTAGGTGTCGAGCTCACTCGTGGCAGGGACAGGCGAGGGGAACAGGTCTGAGTGATGTGATGGGTAGCTTCTGGAAAGATCTTCAGCTTAGCAAAACACAGTCACGATCATTTTACTCATACGAAGGAAACTGAAAGAAGTGTCGCTAAAACATGGGGGAAACTGTGGGGCACGGGTCAGAAAGCTGGACGACAGAGAGGACAGTAACTGAGTGAGCCCCCAGTGGGCTTCAAATCTGTCCTTCACTTCCAGAGAAGAGCCTGGCCTCTCATTTCTGAGTTACAAAGTGATGCACAATCGTCCTAACATTTGGCCCCACCCTAGACCTTGGCCTTGGAGAACAACAGACGCCAAGACACAGGGATACCCCATGCCCAACTGGCATGTCAGCTCCACAGACTTCAAAACAGAACATCTCAGGGTTCAGGGTGGCTCACCTCGGGAACACCTTGGCAGTTACAGCTTTGGGACACTTGAGTCTGGCCAGAAATGTCTGCAAGACCCACCTCAGGAGGGAAGGTGGGAGGAAGGGTCACATTTGACATTCAGGACACACCTGCCCTAGGCCGAGTCTACACCTGGTACCTGCATGTATCAATTTATTTAACCATCATAACGACCGAGTGACGGGATATTCTCACTCTTGTTTCACAGGAGAAAAATTCGAGTCTTGGGCCACATGGCTTGCCCCAGGCAGCTCCGATAGCAAGTAGCTTAGCTGCCAAGCCAGGAGTCCAACACCCAGGTCTTTCAAGTTCAAAGTTAATACCCTTCCCACCACGCTGCCTATCCCAGGGCAGGATAAACAAAAACAGAAACAAAACCTGGCTCATTTCTTGTTCTGGCAAGTCTACTAGAAACTTCGCTCAGTAAGGTGAGGACATGAATGTGAGAAGGAAACACACGACATTTCAAGAGCCTTGCAATTCCCCAGCAAGTGTCTGATCTCGGGACGCCCCCAGGAGCTGGCTGTCTGGACCTGACCAGTGCCCCAAGCATAGCTCATTCTGCCCATTATCCATCCACCCATCAAAGATTACAGAAGCCTCTCACGGTCATGGGTGTTTTCTCTGGGTGACCTCAAAACCTGCAGCAGTTGGCAATGAATGTGGAACCTGGCGCCGCCCACCTCTCCACCGGTCCCACATGGCAGCCTCTGGTATATGTCTGGCACATTGTCCGATGCTGTTCTGATAGACCTCCCTCTTCTAAAAGTAAGCTCAAACCCTTTCTAGAACTTCGACCCACTGAGTTCAAATCCCTCCGTGCTGACGGTGGGATGCTGGCACACAGATCTTCTGGAGGTGTTTTCTCCAGATGACATCTCCCAGCTCTTCAATAGTAACACATGGACCGGGTACAGTGGCTCACCCTGTCATCCCAGCACTTTCGGAGGCCGAGGCGGGAAGACTGCTTGAGCCCAGGAGCTCCAGACCAGCCTGGGCAACATAGCGAGTCCTTATCTCTACAAAAGTAGAAAACTAAGCTGTGTGTGATGGCATGCACTTGTAATCCCAGCCACTCAGGAGGCTGAGGCCAAAAGAGTGCCTGAGCCCAGGAGTTGGAGCCTGCGATGAGCCATGATCATGTCACTGCACTCCAGCCTGGCCAACAGAGACCCCAACTCCAAAAAAAAAAAAAATAGTAACACATGGACTCCCGTGACAGCCTGACTACTTTCCTTATTATCTCAAAGTGCCCCTCCCATCTCCCATCTGGACAGAAATTTCTAGAGAAGTTGGATCTGCATTCAGAGGAGGATTCCTGGCATTACGGCACTTGCTCACGTACTTATGTTCTGTTTACATCACCTCCGAGGCAGCATCCTCTGGCCCCACGTCATCACTGCTGATGTTAATGAACCTTCCATCCCGTCTTCCTCTAGTCTCTTATGAATGTTGGGTCTCACTATCTGATCTCATGATGCTCCCCTCTACTTCTCAATCCCCCTCTTTTGTTAATCTGCAAAATTCCAGAGTAATTGGTATTACCAGAAGTTGGAGAAGGGGGAGACTGAGACACGGCAGAGGTAGAATTTTATTTTCTAGGGTCATGAAAAATGTGCCATTTTCACGCAAAGAGAAGGCCACCTGCTGCTTCCCATGATGGTGTTGGTTTTATGTACTTTTGACATCCTTTCATATTTCTAACACAGATTCATCTCTCTCCCAGGAAGGTGAGGGGTTTGGCCAAGACACAGAAGGCAGGTGTGCTCAGGTTTGCAGACACGCCCCTCTATCAACACCTAGACGCTGGGACAGGAATCCCTGGTCCTCTTGGGAAGCAAAGGAACGCCAAGCAAACCTGCGAAGACCCAGGCCCCTTCACCGACTCTTCAACTTTCTTCTCACGAGGAATACGAAACACAGAACCTCTTCCAGATATATCATCTCAGGTGTCAGAGCACAGAAATGTACCTCCAGTTGATGCAGGCAGCTCCTGACACTTCTGCTACCAGAACGCAAACCAGGGGTAGAGGGTACCCCGCAGGGTCAGAGGGGGAAATTCTCAGTCTGGGGCTCCACTCGGTACCTGGGTAAGATGGATGTGGTCAGCCTGGCTGTGGGAAAATGGACTTTCAAAGCAAGCATGGAAACAGAATGAAATCAGATGACGGGCCCCATATTCATGAGCTGCGCCAGTTCAAAGTGCTCGAGATAACAGGGACTGTTTCCATTTAAATAAAACAACACAGAACGCAATGAGAATGAAACACAGAGCAGACTGAATGCTGAGATCAAAAATGTTCTAGGAGCCCAACTCACAAGATACGGTACAAGTCAACAGACAACATGGTTTGACATGAAAATGAAATTATAGCAGTCCATTAAGGATTTGAAAGCTCATGTTGCAAATGAGCGCTGCAATCTTTTAAAGAGTGTGCCCCTGCAATAAAGCCTTTCCCATGATCTGGATTTGGAAGTACTATTATTTAGGGCTGGGCATGGTGACTCACACCTGTAATCTCAGCACTTTGGGAGGGTGAGGCAGGAGCATTGCTTGAGCATTCAAAGCCAGCCTGGGCAACATGGGGAGACCCCAGTCTCTACAAAAAATTAAAATATTAGCCAGGTGTGGTGGCTCACGCCTATAGCCCCAGGTCCTTGGGAGGCTGAGGAGGATCACCTGAGCCCAGGAGGTTGAGGCTGCAGTGAATTATGATCATGCCACTGCATTTTAGCCTGGGCAAAAGAGTGAGACTCTGACTCAAAAAATAAGATAAAATAAAGTACCATGGTCTAAGAAGCCTTGTTATTCAACCCCATATCTACTTCACCATGCTAAATTAGCACAGTCATCTACACATTTAGTACAAGAAAACTTCATATTAAAAATTAATATTCTTTAAAAAATTAAGCAAAAAGTTGCTGTTGAAACATAATCTTTCAAAAGACATAATACTTCATTCTTTTTAAATTAAATTTATACCAATAAGTGTATTAGATGTAAGGAGCATTTAAAAAACAATTTATGGTTTCTATCCAATATGTTACTCACAAGTAAATATAAAAGTCATCATGAGCCAATGAATCAGAATCCTACACTCTTTTTTTATGCTTGACTGAATTAAAACTTGCAATGACATGACCATCTAACAATTAAACTCCTTCTGCGCAAGTTCTGACGGATTGGATTGTGGCTATGCAGATTCACTGCCAACTATTAAATGCACAACACTCTGAAGGACTGGAATGAAAGATGTCTTAAAAATTAAAAAAACGACTGGCCTCCATCCAGGCAATGAATAAGCGGGTTCCATGCTGCGCACACATTCAGCATCTGAGTGAAGGAATTAACACCGTGATGTTAACAAGCTGAGCATTTTAAGGATTTGCTAATATCCTAACTGTCTAAAAGGATGAGTTCCCCAAACACCTCTGGACCTTCCTACCCCCTCCCAATCAATTCCCATACCCACAGAGGCCAGCATCACCTCGGCCACAGGTGATTTACCTGGCCAAGAATGCCTGAAGATTGTGTTAATTTGAATATACAGTGACCTCTGTTCACCATGTCTGTATCGTCAGCAGTATGATTCTATGTAGGCATTTCCAAAACTTCAAAACAAAGCACATGAAAAGGACGTAGACAGAAGAAGATTGAACTTGCCGAATCAGCACTTACTCAGCCCTTTTCAGTAAGATTCTCAGTATAAGAAAAGCCAACACCTTTGGCGACGCCATTAGTGTATTTTTTGTGGCTCATGAAATTGCTCTGAAGAAGCAGAGAGACACAGAGAGCTATGTGATACCTTTAACCGTCTAGAGTTTTCTTCATTGGGAAAAAAAGATGAGAACAAAGGAGATTTTCTTGACGTGTGTTGACTCTGCAAACTTGAAGTCATCCAAAAAATAAATCTTTAGACCTAGATCATCGAAGGACAGTTCTGTTGATTTCCCTAACTCCGGACACATGGAGCTATGATATGTTATATAAAATACAAAATATGATGTCGTTATTTTAGAGGGCAGATTTTTTTTTGAGTTGGAGTCTCACTCTGTCACCCAGGCTGGAGTACAAACTCAACCTCCTGTAATCCTCCCACCTCAGCCTCCCAAAGTGCTGGGATTACAGGTGTGAGCTACCACGCCTGGCCTGGAGTGAAGATTTTTAAAACAAAAAATGTAAAGTTGCTTGGCGAGTAAAAGACTCCATCGCCGTGGGGGCTTTCTGTCCATCTAATGCCTAATTGTGGCAGGCCTACTGCAAAGACCAGAAGCACACAGGAAGCTGGAAGTTCTTTGGATTTACCAAAGAAACACGAAACTATACTGACTCTGAAAACTGATCACCCAGGAAGCTCTCTATATACCAAACTGTTTGATTAAATGTAAAACCTGTTCTCTACCCATGGTGAGAGAGGATTAAAATGTTTTTCTGGAAACTGATCTTGGATTGGTGCCCAGAGCAAAGAGGATATTACACAAGACTCACATGTGTGTCTCTTTTAAAAACAACCCATTGTCATAAACACGGTTATAGGGATATCTACTATGTACAGTGCATTAGTGTAGTGCTGCCAAGTTTAATGCCTCCACCATAAAGTGCCAAAATTGCAAAGTCAGGGTCACCCAGGGGGAAATGTCTTTTTATGTGACCATTAGACACTGAGAAAGAGAATGGGAATTTCCTTAAAGTTGGTGGGAGTATAGAGTGGGAACAGAGTGTAAAATCATAAGGCGATTTGGCAATATCTATCAAAAGCGTAAAACATGTGTATTCTTTAACAAGAAACACTGCATCTCAGAAGGAGGTGCATATATAATATAAACATCAGAACAGCTCATTGGTGGCCGGGCACAGTGGCTCATGCCTGTTAGCCCCAGCACTTTGGGAGGCCAAGGCAGGAGGATCGCTTGAGGTCAAGAACTCATGAGCTGCCTGAGCAACATAGACCCCATCTCTATAAAAGTAAGATAATAATAATAAAAAAGGACAGCTCATCGGACTTTTCCTAAGGGGTATGAGTAAGAGACCCAAACACAGCACCTCTCCTGCCTCTTATCCGGGTCCAGATACTGAAGGCCACTCCAGATGCTCCTTGGCAAATATCTGGATTCCTTAAGCAAGTCGGGGCGACTTGTTTGCTGGAGTGCCCTGCGCCCAGCCCTAGCTACCCTACAAAGCACAGCCAAGTGCCATTTCACCAAAAGAACGCTCCAAGAAGTGCGGTGTCCAAGTTGCAGTGACACCCCACATGGGGCTTAGCAGAGTTCCGAGACAAGGCAATAGCAAGAGTTCTAACAATTAGCTCTCCAAACATCACTCTCAAGTAGGTCAGGTCACGCCAAGCAATGGAGTAATTTTACTTTTCATCAAATCACAAATAATTTGGATTTTGAAAACCAATCAACTCAGCTGGGCGCAGTGGCTCACACCTGTAATCCCAGCACTTTGGGAAGCCAAGGCCAGAGGATCACCTTGAGCCCTGGAGTTCAAGACCAGGGCTCACAAAATAACACAAAAATCAGCATGTGTGGTGGTGCATGATTGTAGTCCCAGCTACTCGGGAGACTGAGGCAGAAGAATCACCTGAGCCCAGGAGGTTGAGGCTGTGGTGAGACGTGACCGTGCCCTTCACTTCAGCCTGGATGACACAGTGAGACAATGCAAAATACTGAAAAATATAAAATCAATCAACTCAATGAGTCTGTGTTTTGAAGACTCCTTTAAAAAATAAAACAGAAAAGTTGTAAGGACAGCACAGAACAGTTCCCACAGCCCCTAACTGGGTCTCAACGTCAGCACATTATGACTAACTGAACTGTGTGGCGTACTCCTGCTTCACAGCTCTCCCCTAATGTCCCTGGCCGGCTCCTGGGGCCCACCCCGGATATCAACATGTTAGTCATCATGTCTCCTCAGCCTCCTTTGGCCTCTGACAGATTCTCCGACTTGTCTGTTTCTGACAACCTTGATGGCTTTGCAGGGTGCTGGCCTGTTATTTTGTGGAATGCCCCCCCCTGGAAGACAGGCCCACTGTCCAGTGCTTTTCCCATGACTTGGACTAGGGTTGCAGGTTTCAAGAGGAAGACCAAGGGACAGCCAAGTTCATGACTTCCCATGAAAGGCATCTGTGACCAACTTCACGGTGTTGAGGGTACTGGGGGGTCTCCACGATAAACTTTCTTTTTTTTTGTTTTTGTAGAGACAAGGTCTTGCTATGTTGCTCGGGCTGGTACTGACCTCCTGGGCTCAAGCAATCCCCTTGCCTCCCAAAGTGCTGGGAATTCAGGTGTGAGCCACGGTGCCTTGTCAAACTCTACTCATTGGAGGTGCTGCCACTGAGGGAACAGAGAGCAAGGCCCCACCTCCTCGAGTGGAAAATGTGTACAGCAATTACTTGGGTTCTCAATCTGTCTCTTCTCTAATTTTGTTTATTTATTCAATCACTGATTTACATCAGTATGAACTCATGGGTATTCATTTTATACAGGGGGTGCCAAAAAATGTATACACTGTTATCTATGTATTACTTTTCGAAGTTGAATTGAATTACAGCTGCCATGTGTGGTATGACATTTACGCAACTGTGCTTCCGCCATTTTCTCTGACTGTCATGCCGGTTGCACAGTGACACTAGCATTCATTTGATGAATGCCATCTTTTGAGCAAACATCATACTACACACTGCTACCCTAATTCAACTTCAAAAAGTAACAACATTATATAATCCATCACTACGTTTGTTTGTTTTTATTTTGTGGCTCAAACTGTCCCAGCTTTGGCTATGGGACATAATTTCAGATTCAGTCTCTGTCCCTTTAACACACCCCTATCGTTGTGCTTTTAAAATATTCCATTGTTGGCTGGGCACAGTGGCTCAAGACTGTAATCCCAGCATTTTGGGAGGCCGAGGTGAGGGAATTGCCCGAGCCCATGGGTTCGAGAACAGCCTGGGCAACTTGGCAAGACCTCATCTGTACAATTAAAAAAAAAAAATTAGCTGAGCGTAGTAGCATGCACCTGTAGTTCCGGCTACTTGGAAGGCTGAGGCAGAAGGATTACATGAGCCCAGCAGGTTGACACTGGGGTGGCCGTGAGCGAGCCACTGCACTCTAGCCTGGGTAACAGAGTGTGATTCAAAAATAAATAAATAAAAAAAATATTCCATTGCTTTTTGCTTCTCCACACTTTTTTTTTTGAAGGTAGGATTTATTGGGAGGACAGAAAAGCTCCCAAAGTGGCAGGGGACCTGAGGGGGTTGCCTGCTTCTTCATATTTTTGTCCGCAAAATGCCTCTCTTGAGAATGGGGCAGCTATCAGGTAAACTGTGTCTCTCTAAAATCAGATGTTGAAGTCCCAGCACCCCCAGCCCATCAGAATGTGAATGTTTTTGGGAACAGGGTCATTGGAGATGCAGTCATTTAGGAGGAGAAACTGGAAAAGGGTGGCCCCTAAACCACTCATGTGACCTCATAAAAGGATATGGACACAGCACACAGGGAGATCACCGAGACAGGGGTCAGGGCAATGAGTCCACATGCCAAGGAACACCAAGAAATCCAGCAAAATGCCAGAAAAGCCAGGGTGGTACAGACACTCCCTCACAGCCCTCAGAGGGCACCGGCCCTGGCAACACCTTGACCTTGGACTTCCAGCCTCCAGAATGCGGAGATCATCCATTTCTGCTGTTTAAGTCCCTCAGTTGAGGCACTTTGTTACAGCTGCCCCAGAGTACAAACCAAAGGGTTCCTATCTCCAAGGCCTGCATTTCAATTGAAAACAACTCACAAATTCAATTAAAAAAGAAAGCAGGTGTAGACTGGATGCAGTGGCTAACACCTGTGATCGCAGCACTCTGGGAGGCCGAAGCTGGAGGATTGCTTGAGCCCAGGAGTCCAAGACCAGCCTGAACAACATAGCAAGATCTCTTCTCTACAAAATAATAATAATAATAATAAAATTAGGTCATTGCCTTACTAAGCTGTGGTGTAGCCATGTGCTCTTTGAGCTATGGCCAGGTCATGTTTCCTGGCTTTGGGCCTCTCCCCTACATTGAGGAGGTGAATCTCTTTATCTTTCTGTAATTTACTTTCTAAATAAACTATCTTCTGATCTGAAAAATAAAAAATTAACCAGGCACGGTGGCACATGCCTGTAGTCCCAGCTACTTGGAAGGCTGAGGTGGGAGGATCACCTGAACCTGGGAGGTCGAAGCTACCATGAGCCATGATCATGCCACTGCACTCCAGCCTGGGTGACAGAGTGAGACCCGGATGCAAAAACAATAAATCAAGTGATCCAATGGCTTAGAATTGAGCCAAATACTGCATCACTGTGAGCACAGGAATACTAGACAGTCACCTGGTGTTTAGTGGCTTCAGCAGTCTCACATACTGGAGGACCCTGAAGCTTTCAGGTGAAGGGAGGTAGTCCTCAGGAACGAGAAAGTGACTTGTCCTCACAGGGTGAAGGCCTGTGAAGAGGCAAGTCAGACTCTCACCTGTCACCTCCCCACAGGCAGTGACCTTTGTGGAAGTGACATCTAACGCCACATAGGCATGGGCAGAAACTTTTTTGTTCCGTCTGACCACCAGGAGAAATGGCTTGAGGGGACAGGACATTATTATCATTATTATCATCACAGAAGCTCTGGCCCATCTGTGTTTTTATGCCTGTATTAAAAAATCCAATGAAGTTGTTAAGCTGAGGTCAGCCCAGGGGGTTCTGGCCGAATGCGTGGCCAGTCACACCTGCCAAGTGCCGCTATCATCCTTCAAGTGATTAAATAATGACTGGGTTTCCCTCGGGCTCACATTTGGCAATCAAACATGGGTCTAAAGACACCACGAATATGACCCAGGAAGAAGGCACATGCTCTTAACTTCCTAGAAGCAGAGGGACAGGGATCCGAGGGGAGCAGGGACGAGGGGTGTGCATGCACTCAGAGGGCAGGGAGAGAGGAATGCAAAGGAGCAGAGTACATCTGTCAGTCACCAGTGTCACAGACTTCCCACCAGCCCTGCACATCCGCCAGTCCCCGCTCCATCCTCATTCCCTTGCATTGAGGGGCATGGCTGCAGCCATGGAAGAAGACCTAACATATGGCCCTGTCCTTCTGGACATTTCTATGGCGTCAGTCGGTCTGCTCTGAAAAATCCCATTTCATCTCCTACAGCTACGTGACCTCAAGTTGTCATTCTGAATAAAGTACGCTTCCACTGATTTTTATGAACACAGACAAAAGCTGCTACAACCTTCCCCCCTTCCAAAAAAAACCTTCCAAACCAACTGTAGTTGCTATGTAGGGCTATTTGTTGCTAAGGCAACAGCGTACATCTAAGTACTAATGGCCTGTCCTTTTGCCTGGCAACAAACAGCCTTGGGATGCAACTGCACCTGTCTGGGCTACGCGTTGCCATGGAGACGCTCTGGTTGCTATGGTGACCATCACGCTAATCGCCTAGCAAAGGCAGACATACAGCAGTCTTCTCGGAGGGCCCAGCTGTTCCTCTCTGTCTTGCTGAAGACTGATTGTCTGGGCCTGTGATGGAATGCTTTCAATGGGGCTGCCCACAAACTTCATTAATTCCCCATCCGAGAATCGCTTTGTGTTCCCCCCTCCACAACAGACAGCAGACCAGGGAAAGAATCTGCCAAGAAGCGGACCCTAGACTCCTGGAATCTATGATGTCATGCCGCTCCTCACCACCATCAGTTTGTGGTCCAAGGATAACGTCTCTTAACGGGGACATTATGGTAGAAATGTTCCTACGCATCTAAAAAGAAAAACTGCAGGGTTGAGGAATGGGTTTCAGACTCAAGCACTTTGATAGGATCTATTTTCAAATCTGCTTCTGTACGATATCGCTCTTTTCTGGAATCCAACATTAACACACTTTTTTCAATAAGTGACATGCTACTCCCCACCCCCCACCTCCAATGGTATATTTGTAAAAGTGGTCCTCATGACCTTACTGTTTCTAACAAGTGGGTATGTGAGAGGGAGAAAAAAATGTCTCCAAGGTTCTCTGCTGTTCTCCTTGAAAAAGCAAACACCAAGTAACCACAACACAATCGTCACCAAGGGCACCGTCCACATGGAGACCGAAACCACAACCTAGCAGGGTCCATGAACATCTGGAGCGACAGGAGCTCAGGGGAGGACGACATCTGCTTGCGGGACTCTCCTGCACCTTCATCCCAATGGAACAGGATGCCCGAGACGTGAGGGTGGGCAACTGTTCTCTGAGAACGTTTCTACCCAGGAAGACCTGACTTCACCCCATGTGAGGCCTTCTGGAAGCAGTGCAAGCGGTAAGGTTTACAGGAAACACAGTCACGGCTGTGTCTTTCAGAATACTTACTTCTGCCTCATTTACCTGAGGTTATTTTTAAAAACGCACACAGCCTGTTACGTTCATGTCAGCCTCTGTCTCTGCCAAGATCATGCAATTTTACTGACCAAAAAACCCAAAAAGTCTGGGGCTTACCTTTGATATGCCTGAGGAGAGGTGGGCGGTGTTTTGAACACGTGCGGGTGTGGTTGATACGGTGTCTTTTTCAAAGCCTGAATTAGATTTTGTCTATACTCGGGGTCTATGCACCACAATGACCCTTTCCCAATACTCTGCAAAGAAATTGAAAAACAAAAGCATGAATACAGAATTCTTAGGTACTTTGCAATAAGTCAGTGTACTGCTATTGTCACAGCTACTTATTTTTAAAAGCTTCTCATGTGTTTGTTGACTGCCTGGCAGTCTTCAATAGTGCACTCTCACAACAGAACACCGTTAAATATACTTCAGTCTTCCTTATATTTTGACAGACAAAATGAACATGTTATTAACAGATTATGCTGATACAATAATATTATAATTTTCATATCCAAACTACCCCCTAAATGAGGATCCTCTCTTGCTTTTCAGTGTCAGCCTTGAAGAACATATGTACTCTCTTCTAAAAATGAGCTTTAGCTTGTCAGATTTCAATTGCTGGAACCAGAAAACAGAGGGCTGAGACACCCTCAAACCTCAAAACTCTGTATGTGCCCTAAACACTAGAGCGTTGGGTTTTAATACCGTATTACCTTGGTCCCATTTTTACAAAAATGGGCAAGTAAGCCACTTTTTTTCCCCCAACTTACAAAAAACATCATTTGTGCTTAGAATGGAATTCTGTCATGACATTCCACAAGAAACAGAAGCTGTGGTGAACCTAAGCCAGGATCCACGATTCACTTTCTGGAGTCCTCTGCTCCCAGCAATCTGCCCAGCCCTCAGAAGTCAGATCCTTAGAAGTCAAACTTGAAAATGCAAATGTTCTCAAACCCTGCTGCAGAGAGGGAGCCTGGCCTGGGCTCCCACTCCCTTGAGGGTACTGGGTCTGTGACCAGCAGGGTCTTTAACTGGGAAGTTCAGCCTCTGCGGCCACTGGGGATGGCAGCAGGCCCATGGACAGTCACTGCCCTGGTCGCATGCTCTCGAGAGACCGAGTGGTCCCAAACTGCTTGACAAGGTCATGTGTAAATATTTACCGATTTGGAGAGAAAAAGCAGTTAAATGACAGCAACCCGTGCCCACCTCGTGTGCTTTCAGCAGAGACTTCCTTATTTCCAGGGCTATTGTACCACGGGCAGATTGATGCCCTCCGAGACTTAGAAAGCAAACAAGAACTGTTTAACTAACACAGGAGGGGGAGGCAATCTAAGAAACCCTGTAGAAGGAGCACTAAAAATAAGTCACTCTCAGTGTCTATAAAGAAGTACTAAAAATTGGAATTCGAGCCATGAGTTCACCAAGTTGCTTCCTTACAAACCTTTATTTACAGAATCCATTAAAGACCTGACTACAGACCCCAGCAGTAAGCAGTGTGGCTGGAATTAACTCCTTCTGGTACACCGAGGACAGAGGACTTGCCCAAAGTCACTGTCAGGAGCCAGAGCCACTAGCTACCGCAGTCATCCACCAACAGGCACAGCCCTGACCCCAGACGCACGACCAAGGCAGGCTGACCCATCCTCGCCAGACATTAAAGTTCCCCGGGCTCATTAACCAATGTTGAAAGACCTGAGAGATACAACTCTGGAAAATTCAGCATTCTTCTGTGATCTTTCCATTCACATACACATTTGCAAACTCAGAATAACTGGGGGACCCAGGAGACTTTCCCAGTGAGGCAGGTGGCCCTAGAACCCCAATCCTTGCCCTGGAAAAGGCTGTGGGTGCACTTCTCAGAAGTAAGCCAACAGCTGAGGAGAGTCGTGGGGGACGGAGGAAGGAGAGCAGCAAGTCCCAAATTTGGATGAAACAAAACCAACCAAACAATCCCTTAACAGCGGGGGTCTGTCTCCCCAAGGAGCCTGGGCCAGTGAGACCTGCCTTTCTGATCTCTGGCATTCAAGGCCCCAACCCAGCAACATACAGCCCACTGGGGGCCATGCTGATATGGGACCCAAACATTTCTGCAGTGAGATTATCTCAGTTCTGGGAACCCAGTGGCTGTTTATTTGTTTTGTTTTTGTTTTTTGCCAGGGCTCACTGGAGTGCAGTGGCATGATCAAGGCTCACTACAGCCTCCACCTCCGGGGTTCAGGCAGTCCTTCTCCCTTAGCCTCTCCAGTAGCTGGGACTACAGGCATGTACCACCACACCCTGTAAATTTTGCTTTTTTTATAGAGAAGTCTTGCTATGTTGCCCAGGCTTGTTTTGAACTCCTGGACTCAAGCAATCCTTCTGCTTTGGCCTTCCAAAGTGCTGGGATTACAGGTATGAGCCACCACACCCAGCCCCAGCTGGCTTTTGTTTTCATCAAGGTGGCTTTCAGGATGGGACCATTTAATCCCACACCCAAAAAACCTGTGACAATGAAAGGAAGGACAACTGACCCTCACAGGGTAATAACAATAAGCCAAGAATGTGGTTTCTCCCAATCCAGACCTGAGTATCTTATTTCTTAACCATTTAGAGACTCTGTCTCTAAAGGGGGAGGGGAAGGAAGGGAAAATGAAGGAAGGGACGGAGGGAGGGAGGGCTCTTACTTGGATCAGTTCTGTATTTTACAATAAGAAAGGCCTGGAATTTCTGATAGCGTTTTACAGACTAGACATTAATTTCAATGTGTCTCATACTTAGACATGCTGGCATTTCATCTTAAAGACAAAATGGAATATAGCCCAAGACGGTGCAGGACGTTCACAGAGAAGCCAATCTCAGTGTAGGGAGACAAACGAGGAGAGTGAGAGCGGGTGGTGTGCAGCCAGGCCACATCTCTCAAGTGGCCCTGCACGAATCGTGGTGTCAGAAGCGTCTTGGCTTCCTCACTGGTCAAAGAGACCCGCTTAGCGCCAGGTGTGAGGCCCAGAGATGGCGTGATATAAAACACCTAGAAAAGCAGCTGGAGCCACAGATAATCAATACACAGCAGACAGTGTCGTGAGGATGTTCCTTTTTTTTTTTTTTTTTTTTGAGTCGGTGTCTTACTCTGTCACCCAGGCTGGAGTGCAGTGGCATGATCACAACTCATCACAGCCTTGACCACCTGGGCTCAGGTGATCCTCCTGCCTCAAGCATCCCGAGTAGCTGGGACCATGCCCATCTAATTTTTAAAATTTTTTTATAGAGATGAAGTCTCAATATTTGCCCAGACTGGTCTCAAACTCCTGGGCTCAAGTGATCCTCCTGTCTTGGCCTCCCAAAGTGCTGGGATGACAAGCATGAGCCTCCACACCTGGCCTGAGGACTCTCTTTTTGATGGACAAACAAGAACGAAGCTGGTACAATGTTGTCCAGTCATCAAATCTGATTGATTTTCCACCCAACAGTGGCAGTGGGAGGGACCTCCAGCAAACAGATGGAGCAAGTTAGAATAAAATCATAGTCCATTTAGCGGTGCATGGTGGCTCACGCCTGTAATCCCAGCACTTTGAGAGGCTGAGGTGAGAGGATTGCTTGAGCCCAAGAGTTCAAGACCAATCTAGCCAATGTTTTGAGACCATGTCTCTAAAAAATTGAAGAACATTAGCTGGACATTGTGGAGCACACATCTGTAGTCCCAGATACTCGGGAAGCTGAGACTGGAGAATCACTTGAGCCCAGGAATTTGAGGCTTCAGTGAACCGTGATCATGCCACTACACTACAGCCTGGGCGACAGAGCAAGACTCATCTCTAAGAAAAAATATAATAATCAGGAAGTGACCATCAGGGGCTCACAATTCTCTAGCTGCTAGATGTCTTCTCTTGCCTAGGTCTTCCCATCACGAATGTCAAGTTGATGTTTAATTCCAAGCTTGGTCAGTTCAGTGGCCCTCTCCCAATATTCATTAACCAAAGACACTTTCTCAGGCTTTGGGTCATAGAAATGGCTCCTGGTCAGGCATATTGGTTCATGCCTGTAAACCCAACACTTTGGGAGGCAGAGGCAGGAAGATTCATTAAATCTAGGCATTTGAGACCAGCTGCCTGGGCAACAGAGTAAGATCCCATCTCTACAAAAAATTAGCCAGGTGTGGTGGTGCGCACGTGTAGTCCCAGCTACTCAGGAGGCTGAAGTGGGAAGATCACTTGAGCCTAGGAGGTCGAGATTACAGTGAGCTATGATTGTGCCACTGTATTCTAGTATGCATGACAGAACAAGACTCTGTCTCTAAAGAGTGGAAGGAGGGGAGGAGAGGGGAGGAAAGGGGAGGAGCAAGTATTATATAGCCCTATACGTGTATACATTTGTATTATATTGATACGCATTCATATGGACACATATATATTTGTATACATAAACATGCATGTGCATTACATATTCATATGCATGTGTATGTGTAATATGCACCTGTGAGTATGCATGTGTGTGTCTATGTCTGTATACACACATGTGTGTGTACACGTGTGTATCTATGTATATACACACGTGTATGTGCATATATGCACACATATGTATACACCCATACATGTATACATAAGTATATATATTCACATGCCCACACCTCCAGAGAAAACTCATGCAAAAAACTGAGTGGGAAAATGAGTTAGCAGATATAGATAGGCCAAGTCTATTTGCTTTTAAATTTAAGAGCACTGGGGAATGATGACTCCTGTTAGCAATTAAAGAAATCACTACACAAGAGAAAAACAAACAGCCTATATGCTGGGGAGAAATGATTAGTGAAAAATGGTTTTTAAGAAAGACAGCAACTAAATTACATCTATCATCTGAAGGGAAGCCCTCTGGAAGGGTATGGACGCAGGCCTCTGTGGGCCCACCGACCTGCCTGGCAGCACCGCTGCCTGCCTCGACGCGTGGACCCTTCCCCGGGGTGGCCAGGTCTGGGTGAGAGCACTGCGTTCTGAACACTGCTTTTCAAATGTTTCACCTGTGGGCCATGATGCATTCATGGGCCATGACATCGATACACTGGATCCCAACCAGTGGTGTTTTAATGGAACAGGATGGAGCAGACGAGAACCAAGTCCAACAGCCTGGAATATAAGCCATCCGCAGAAGCGCACACTAGAGCTGTGTGTGAGTGTGCAGGGGTGTATCTGCGGCTCACAAAGCGACACACACCTCCTCCTGGGAAGCTGGGTCAAAGCTGTGTACATGCCGATTAGGACAGCAGCCTCATCTCCCACCACTTCAAAGGGATAATGCCCTCAATCAGCAGCAATGGAGGATCCACATGCTGAGTATGAGGCTGGGGCTGAGCCCTGGGGTAGGGGGAGGCAAGACCCTCAGCAAGATGGAGCAAGGAGCTGGGTGTGTGTTGGTGGTAAACCGGAAATGGTACCTCCCGATGCTTTTTCTTATTTCTTTTCAGTCAGGGTCTCATTCTGTCACCCAGGCTGGAGTACAGTAGCAGGAGCATGGCTCATAACAGCCTCCACCGCAGGCGATCCTCCCACCTCAGCCCCCCCCCCCAAGTAGCTGGGATTATAGGCATGCCCCACCACATCTGGAATTTTTTTTTACTTTTTGTAGCAACTAGTTCTCAATATGTTGCCAGACTGGTCTCAAAATCCTGGGCTCAAGTGATCCTCCCATGTCAGCCTTTCAAGGTGCTGGGATTATAGGCGTGAGCTACCACGCCCAGTCTCTGATGTTTCCAATTCATTTCTGAGGATGTTTCTAACACAGTCCACCTTGATTCCTTTACCCATTTGCTGATTCATTCACTCATTCACTCATGCAGTATCTAAGACATGCCAGGCACCTTGAAGGACGCCATTAGTGAATAGAAAACAACACAAAAAGGAGCTTGGATTCTAGAGGGAAAAAGACAGTAAGAAAAGAAATCAGGCTGGGCATGGTGGCTCACACCTGTAACCCCAACACTTTGGGAGGCTGAGGTGGGAGGATCGCTTGAGCCCAGGAGGTCAAAACTGCAGTGAGCCGTGATCACGCCACTGCACTCCAGCCTGGACAACAGAGTGAAAAAACTTGCAATATGGCACCTGACCACACACTACAGACCAAGCAGGGGCAACGACTGGTGTTCAGTCATGGTGCTGAGACATTTGGTTTTCCACACGAACAAATATATATAAAGATATACACTGCCTCGGTTGGAGTAAGCACACTATGTGATGCTCGCAGTTCCCGGAACATGTCCCCACCATTAAGCAAGGCGTGACTGTACTTGAAAGAACTTTCTGGACATAAGCCACCCATCTTCTCTCTGCCATCCTCCCACCCATCCCAACCTTTACAGCAAAGACCCATGAACACAACACGGATTGGAGGGAGTCTGACTTGGAGGCTTAGCCTCACCAGGCCTTCTGCAGCAAGGCTTGGGCAACATTTTCTTCAACGTTTTCTCCTTTCTTTTGACTTTATCATTATCAACCACAGATATAAACAAACACCAGCCTGGGTAACACAGTGAGATTTCATCTCTACAAAATAAAAAATAAAAAAGTTAGCTAGGCATGGTGGCTCACACCTGTAATCCCTACACATTGGAAGGCCAAGGCAGGCGGATTGCTTGAGCCAAGGAGTCCGAGACCAGCTGGGAGTGGTGGCATGCTCCTGTAGTCCCAGCTACTCAGGAGGCTGAGGTGGGAGGATCGACTGTGCCCAGGAGGTCGAGGCTGACGTAAGACATGATCATGTCACTGCACTCCAGCCTGGGTGACAGAGTGAGACCGCAAATCAAAAACTTAAAAAAACTTAAACACCCACAAAAAAATTAAACAAACATAGCTGTGCTTTAGTAAGACCTTATTACAAAACCACAGTACCTAGACCACGGTCCCAGCCTACAGCTCCTATACTTGTGACCAGAGTCCAAGCTCCCACCATGTTAGCTCCCTAAGAAATAAGGGGAGGGACCCTCAGGCTCAGAGGGTGGGTCTGGGTCCTGTGGGATGTGGAAGGCTGGTGCTGATCTAAGTCACCTGCCCTCAAGCAGGAAAGGAAGACCCAGGGAAGGAGGCCGGCCTGCAAGGTCACACAAACAGGAGAGAGTAAGCTCATCAGCCGCAAGAACACACATGAGGGGAGACCCAGAAAAAAACGGAATTATCTTTGGGAGGGCGGCCCCTTGTAGTACAGGCCTCGCCTGCTAGGTGAGTGTTCTAGGAACACATCGGCATCGATGGATCAGCTAGCCTTGCTGTGAGAGAGGCTGCGTTTGGCTTAGCGAATTTTTTTTTTTTAGAGATTCTTTCAACACATTTGCCCATTTCATGATAGGTGACTTATGCTGAGTGTTCAGCAATTTCAGCAGTTTTTGACCAAACATGGTATGACCCTCATGCCTCACCCTCCCCATTCACCCTATCTCACCCCAAGTAACTGTAACTTTTTTTGTTTGTTTCTTGGGATGAACTTGCTGTGCACGCTCCAGTCTCACTCCCGGCTGGGAATGGCTCCTCATCTATGAATAAATCCCCTGGAGGCCCCATGCTGCAGGAACATGTTATCTAGATTAATTAGCCACCCGGCCATCACCCTCCACCTCCTTCCCACCTTACCAGCACCGCAGTCTTGCTCTGGGCCAGAACCACAAAGCCGTGAGTTCAGTGAGAAACATGTTATTGTGCTTTCAAGGGGGAGTCTTTGCTCAACTGACAAAGACATCAGAGTCAGAAGGCCTTGGGCCCTCATGTATTTCAGTTTCCCAGCTGTATAACCCTGGGCAAGACACTCAACTACGCTGAGCTTCAGTTTTCTTGTCTATAAAGCAGGCGTGGCGGGGTACCGCGGCTCACATGTCATCCCAGCACTTTGGGAGGCCGAGGCGGGAACATCACTTGAGCCCTGGAGTTCAAGGCCAGCCTGGCCAACAGAGCAAGACCTCATGGATATAAAATATCAAAAATCAGTCGGGAGTGGTGGTGTGCACCTGTAGTCCCAGCTACTCAGGAGGCTGAGGTGGGAGGATCACCTCAGCCCAGGAAGTCAAAGCCAAGGTGAGCTGTGATTGTGCCGATGCACTCCAGCCTGGGCAACACAGTGAGACTCAAACATTAAAGAGAATGACACAAGCTGGCCAAGGGCTACAGGACAGTAGAGAAGAAAGGATGGCCTGCAGGCGAACTGTGTTCAAACTGAGTGTGAGCATACCACAGAGGACACACATGCACTACATGTGCATATGCACTCACACATGCAAACATGTACAGGTACAGGTACGTGTGGACACATGCACATGTGCACAACCATAGGCACACATGTGTACACACAGATAGCCACAGGCACATGTGTGCACATGCACACGAGTGTATACACAAGGCACACACATGAATGAACAGGTAATCGTGCACATATGTGTAGACACAAACACAAGCACACGTGCAGAGACACACAGGCACACACATGTGCACGTGCACGGATGCACACACATGCGTGCATGCAGAGACACACATATAGGCACACATGCATGCACACACACACATGTGCACACACACATGCGCACATACACACTTGCACCTCCCCATGGGAACCCGCCGGCACCCACGTCCCCCCTCCCACCCCACTCAGGGAGCCCCTCCAGCTCCCACCTGGGCCACCCCTGCTGGAACAGCCTCTTGGAGGCCAGGTCCTTCCCACTTCATCTCCTCTGACTTTCGCACCCACCCCCCCGCATGGAGACTCGCTCCTGGGCTTCCAGAACCCCATCTCTTAGGTGGGCAAGGCAGACCCTACACACTGACTTGTCTCCCAAGAACAGTCAGGAAAGCGTCCCTACACGTGGCTCCTATCAAGATCAATCTGCATAGTCCTTGTCTACGCTGCTCACCCTCTGGGGCTGGGGAGGGGCCCTTGTCCTCGCGGACTCGGTCTCTCCCTGTGTACACGAGCCTGTCTCCAGAGTCGTGTGGGCTCAGGTGGACGGTGACACTCAATGCACCTAATTCCATTCTCAGCGAGCACGAGGCAGTGAGTCCTTGAACTCATTCACTCCAGGGAAGACACAGGAGAAGCTCAGCAACACAGAAAGACCAAACAGGACACAGAGAAGTTCTTACAAAGGACCACGGCATTAGGGCCTCAGTTTCAAAAGATGGAAGAAGAGCCACAAGGAAATGTTTAGCACATGAGTGATGCCTAAGGGCACTTTGTTTTCTAAAATCCTGTCATTTAGAGTCTAAAGACATCAGGGAAAATGACCAATGAAAAAGGAAAGGAGAGGGAGAAAAAAACTGATTACAAAGAACTTTTTTTCTAGATATTATCTATCCTCATCACAAAACAACCAATTATTCCAGAAGTTTAAGAAGGCCAGGTGCAGTGACTCATGGCTGTCATCCCAGCACTCTGGGAGGCTAAGGCAGGAAGATTGCTTGAGCCCAGGAGTTTGAGACCAGTCTGGGCAACATAGCGAGATCTCATCTCCACAAAAAAATCAAAAAATCGGTTGGACATAGTGGTGCGTGCCTGCATTCCCAGCTACATGGGAGGCTGAGGCAGGAGACTCACCTGAGCCCAGAAGGTTGAGGCTGCAAGTGAGCTATGATTGTGCCACTGCACTCCAGCCTGGACAACAGAGTGAGACTCCAACTCCAAAAAAAAATTGCCCTGACAACATTCAGGAAAAGTTGGGTTGTAAATGTGCAATCTCACTCTCTGTTTTTCTGTTTTCAAAAGCAGAAGAGAGGAGCACTAGAAAACTGAGAGTCTCTCTCTCAAGACCCTGTTCCCAGCAGCCCTAGTGCAGTCTGGTACTGGGTGTGGCCCCCACAGGCTGGAAGGAAGACAGGCCCGGGGCCTTCAGCCAGCTCCAGGTCCTGTGACTGGGGATCTGGATGCAGAGTCTCTGATAATCCCAGGGGATATTTCAAACCCACTCACAACGCATCCTCTAAATTACAGATGAAAACTGCCTCCCCTCTGGCAGTAGTCTTGCTATTGTTTACAGACATGTCCTCAGATTCTAAAGAAGGAAGCCACAACTTGTGTCACTTGTACAGTGTTCAGACACACGAGCTCTGTGGTGATGAATGTCCCCAGTTCTCTCAGAAGTAACCTCAACGCCTCTGAGCCCCTCTGTCCACTGAGTGCCCACTGACGTAGGGCAAGGGAACACGGGTGGGGCAGGTTGGAATGGGAATTTTTTTTTTGAGTCAGGGTCTCCCTCTGTCAACCAGGCTGGAGTTCAGTGGCACCATCAGGGCTCACTGCAGCCTCGACCTCCTGGGCTCACGTGATCCTCTCGCCTCAGTCTCCCGAGTAGCTGGGACTACAGGCATGCATCACTACACACTCATTTTTTTATTTTTTGTAGAGATGAGGTCTTGCTATTTTGCCCAAACCGGTCTTGAACTCCTGGGCTCAAACAATCCTCCCGCCTCAGTCTCCCAAAGTGCCGGGATGACAGGCATGAGCCACCATTCCAGGCCAGAAAGGAATTTTTAGGCACACGATAGAATGATAAGGACTCTCAGTAAACGCTTCATCTACAGTGGAGAAGCTGAACTCTGTATGTATGTGTCTGTGTGTGTGTGTGTGTGTGTGTGTGTGTGTGTTTGAACATTTGTGCATTTGTGGGAAAAGTCCATAATCTCCTTGCATCAACACTGAAATAAAACCAAAATAACCTCATGATTTGCCTAAAACCAAATTAATCTCCAGAAGAAGTCCATGGTGGCAGGTTGTGTGCAGTGGTCATGGCAACCGAGGACCTGGTGACCTGAGCCTTTCCCGGAGCCGTGGTGGAGCAGGGGTCTCCCCCAGACCTGCCAACGGACACTGCTCTGTTTCCTCCTCCTTCCCTCCTTCAAGCGTTCCTTGTCATCTGTACCCAGGGGAGGCGACAGGAAGCTCAGGTCTGGAGGAGTCACCTCAGGAGGCTGACAGATCTCCTAAGCGTTTGGGTTGAAGAGAGGTGTTTTTTATACTCTCTAGACTATTGTTTTCCAACTGCCTAAAGCAGTCAAGGGCTGGATGCTGCCATCAATCAACAATGAAAGGATCACACACACCCAGAGATCTGTTTAAGACTGTTGCACTCCAACTGGTAAGTTCCGAATAAAGAAAAGCGGCCACTGCACTCCAATCTGGGTGACAGAGTGAGACTCCAACTCAAAAAAAAAAAAAAGGAAAGGAAAGGGCTGGGCACAGTGGCTGTAATCCCAGCACTCTGGGAAGCCAAGGTGAGGGGATTGCCAGAGCCCACGGGTTCGAGAACAGCCCGGGCAACTTGGCAAGACCTCATCTCTAGAATAATTTTTAAAATTAGCCAGGGGTGGTAGCGCGTGCCTGTAGTTCCGGCCACTTGGAAGGCTGAGGTGGAAGGATCACCTGAGCCCTGCAGGTTGAGGCTGCAGTGGCCATGAGCGTGCCACTGCACTCCAGCCCAGGCGATGAAGTGAGACCCCAACTCAAAAACAAAAAAAAAAAAAGGAAAGGAAACGCACACACACCCTCAAGCTCCCAGGCAGGAGGCCAAAGGACAGGCATCTTTAAGATCACGAGTCAGCAATATAAAAAAGAATGGAATCACATTCTTTGCAGCAACATGGATGGAGCTGGAGATCATTGTCCTAAGTGAACGGAATCAGCAACAGAAAACAAAATGCCACGTGTTCTCACTCATATGCAGGAGGTAAACAGTCACAGAGATGGAAATGACAGATACTGGGGACACCACTGAGCGGGAGGGGGTGGGGGGGCGAGTGTTCAGAAACTACCTTGGGGTTGCATGTTCACCATTTGGGGAATGGGCCACCCAAGACCAGTCCCCATCACTACACAGCATGTCCATGTAGAAAACATGCATGTGTGCCCCAAATAGAAATGAAGATGGAAAAAACCAAACGTCATTATCCAGCGGCATTTTTCCTATCCAGCTAGACCCTGGGATTCTCCTAAGTTGGTTTCACTCCTCCGTCATTGGAGTAAATAAGGGTTACCTGCTCTCTCATCTGGAATCTCATAGCATTACACGGCAGGCAGGCAGAGCATAGACATAGCACATCGAAAAAAATCTTAGACATTCGAAAGACACACAGAAGGCACAACAAGCTGGCCGGTTTATACACTTCTAACACCAGTCATACCCGGCCACTTCAAAGCGTCGAACCGCCATTCAAAAGAATTCTAAATACTGTGTAACATCGAACCATAAATTCACATGTGCATACACAGGACACACAAAAAGATAAACAAAATTCAGCATGACAATTTAACTTTATTACAGAAAAAAACTGGCAAATGTAGATTTTATTTGCCACTTGACATGAAACAAGAATGTACTATATGGTGGGACAAATTTGTCTGGAATGTGGGTATACTCCTCTTTTTAAAAAAAGTTTTGAGCCAGGCTTGGTGGCTCAGCCTGTAATCCCGCGCCTTTGGGAGGCTGAGGTGAGTGAATTGCCTGAACCTGCGGGTTCGAAACCCACAATAAATCAAAAAAATCAGCCGGGCGTGGTAGCGCATGCCTGTAATTTCGGCTAGTCAGAAGGTTGAGGCGGAAGGATCGCCGGAGCCCAGCAGGCGAGGCTGCGGTGGCCAGGAGCGGCCACTGCACTCCCGTCTGGGCGACCAAGTGAGACTCCAACTCAAAAAAAGTTTTGTATCACACCCATAACCTTAAAGTAAAAACTGCCTAAGCAAACTGCAAACAGGATAAAGACATATATTAAGTTGCCTTTTTCATGCCTTTTTTTTTAAAGTTTAAAATGTAGGCCAGGCGCAGTGGCTCATGCTTCTAATCCCAGCACTTTAGGAGGCCGAGGCAGGACGATCATTTGAGGCAGGAGTTCAATATCAGCCTGGGCAACATAGCAAGACCTCATCTCTACAAAAAAGCAAACAAAAAAATTAGTTGGGCATGGTGGTGTGTGCCGTTAGTCCCAGCAACTCAGGAGGCTGAGGAGGGAGGATTGCCTGAGCCCAGGAGGTCGAGGCTGCAGTGGCCATGATCATGCCACTGCACTCCAGCCTGGATGAACAGAGGGAGATCTCGACTCAAAAAAAAAAAAAAAACAAGTAAAAAAAAAGGCAAAATGACTTCATGCAGGTAAACAGGAGAAAGAACATTTGACTCATTAATGACACACAACTAATTTATTTATTTCAATAAATACTGATTTTAATGGGTCAAGATTCAAGAAAGAGCTTGCTAAATGTGCTATACAAAGCAGGGGGCAGAGCCCACGGTGGGTGCTGCCCTGGCCTGACCTGGCACTGCTTCCAGCATGCCTGTCTTCCTTTAGGGGACTTACGTGCTATACACAAGAGGGACCATCTCAGAAGGCCACGAAGACTGTTGTAGCACACAGGCGGGCGCCATGGTTGGGTTACAGCTGGCTGAGCTGGGGCCACGCTATCTCCTGGTCGCCCGTAGTTACTCATCTATTTTTAAATGTTCCAATATGATCTTATCAAACGGGCACACAGAATGTGATCACCATATTTCCATAATACAAGTTGTTGTGTGCCTGGTCAGGTAAAAGCTACCATTGGAGGGAGTGTGAGAGGCCAGAGGGCTTCACATGGTTTTTTATTTAATTTCTTTGAATCGGGGTCTCACTCTGTTGCCCAGGTTGGAGGGCAGTGGCACGATCACGGCTCACCGCAGTTTTGACCTCCTGGGCTCAGGTGATCTTCCTGCCTCAGGCTCCCAAGTAGCTGGGACTATAGGCACGTGCCACCATGCCTGCTACTTTTTGACTTATTGTAGAGATGAGGTCTCACCAAGTTGTCCAGGCTGGTCTTGAATGCCCGGGCCCAGGAAATCCTCTCACATCCACCTCCCAAGGTATTGGGATTACAAGCGTGAGAACCTCTCTTTCTCAGTAAAACACAGACACTGGGTTGTAAGTCTGTTTTATAAGGGTGGCCATTGGCCACAAGGTCATTAGTCACCCCCTTCCTGATAGCCACAGGGCTTTCCTGGGAGATCCTGTGTGGTGAGCAAGCTGGCAGGCTTCACAGAGCCTCTCAATTCCAGCAAGAGCATCAAACCACAAGGAGGCCCTCTCGACAAAGGGTGGTTACACAGACATGTAGCCCCAGTGCGGCTCCATGCTACAGAGCCCACCCAACCCAAACGTGAGGACATGCTCCAAGTGTGACCGATGCCTCTGACATTCCTGTGCTGGTGAAGACACTGAGGAAGCCTGGACCTAGGGTAAGGCTGTGGGGGAGGGGAGGAGGCATGGCCAGGAAGCTCCAGGAGCTCTAGAGGGACACAGGCTGATCCTCTGGACCAGGCAGGCAGAGGGGGAGAGAGGGGAAGGAAGGGGAAGGAAGGAGGAAGGAGGCAAAAGCAGAAGATGAAGGCACCCTGGGATTACGGGTGGGGGTCTGAGGAAAAGCCTAAGGGGATCGAATCTGCCCCAAATACTCGCTGATCTGGTCCCAGGGATAGCATCCCTGAGCAACATGTCCCAGTAGAGGCCAGAGGGCCACAGCACAGCAGATGGCCTGCACGCCACCAGTCCTGGAAGGCCCCACAGAGAAGTCAGAGGTCTACTGCTGGATTGTGGCATCATATCCTTGTGGATCTGGATATCACCCCCCTCAATCTCTGCGTCACACACCCCTCGATCCCAGCTCATGGCCTCCTCTATCCTGACCTCACATCTCTTCAATCCCAGCGCCACATCCTCCTTCCTGGCATCATACCCACCTCCATTCGGGCCTCACACCCTCTAGGTCCTGGCCTCACGCCCTCTCCATCCATGGATCACACCCTCCTCATGAATAGTGTACTGGGAGGCCAGGAGGCAGACACTGCTGACCCCAGCATCTGCATGTCCAATCCACAGACCACTGAGTTTAGGTATCAAGATCAAACATTGTTCCCTACAGAACTCACCCAGGCTACAAGCACAGCAATCTGGGAGATTCATGTAACACCACAGGGCATCTGGGATGGCACACCTGTTGCTGGAGACTCTCAGTTCCTCTGAGAACTTCCTACCACCTGAGGCTCAGGACATAAGAACAGAACTGACAACTACACAAGGTGAAGTGACAGTTAGCACGAGAGCCGTCAGAGAGCAGCTCTGCCAAGGGACCAGAGTCCCCTGGCAAGAAAGCACTGGAGAAAACTACAATTTGACATACTCTACATGGGGCATGTCCTCCAACGGTATAGAGTACTACCTGATTGCCACGTCACTTGTCCTGACCTGGACCTCAAGAGAGACTCCTGCAGCCAACATGCCATCTCCCTGGAGGGGATGGAGGGGCAGGAATACTAGGCATGTTGTCCCAGAACACAAGAGATGCGTTGTACACTTGCACACCATGCTTCGGTTACCATGAAGATTTCCAGAAAGAGTCAGGCCCTGAGTGTCCATGAACATTGTATACCCAGGAAACATTGAACTTAGTCTGTAGCTGAGTCACCTGGCTGGTACAAATGTCAGTCCAGCTGGCAGGTCAGAGTACACACAGTTTTAGTAGTGACAGTAGCAACAGCAGGGATCACTACTATTCAGTGAGAACTGACCATGTGTCAAGAACCATCTATTTTGCATATATTATTCCATTTAATTCTCCCAACAAATCTAGACCCTACAGATAAGGAAAGCAAAGTTCAGACACGTTAATGAGCTTGCCTAAGGTCAGATGCAAGCAGTTTCATGCAGGAATTGACAAACACAACTACATGGGCAACCTGCTGTGATGAAAACCGTGTCACCCATCTCCAAGTCAAATCACAAATAATGCTGAATCTGCCACTGCACTGAGGAATATACAGCCTTGAATGGGAGCATCACACAAATGCTTTCTAACACAGTGTGCACACCCACACATGCACATTTTCTTCAATCATTCATTTCAGATAAAAGCAGAAGTCCCAAGTTACTACTGTCATGACTGTAACTCTATATACATGTTGCTGGTGTGTGATACATGCTGACAAAGCATTGTCTTTCTGTATGTAAAGCAAATTTCAACTAGTGATCAGGTATCTCACATAGCCTTAAATAACTCAATGAAAGGGCCTGAGGATGATGAAAACCATTTACAGCCACAAACACAGCCTCTGGAAGGACTAAAGCTTGTCCCAGATCACAGTTGGCAAGAGGCAAAGCCAGGATTCAAACCTGGGTCTTCCAGGTAGCCGTGGAAATGCAGCCATCTAGAATGTTCTCAAAGAGGTATATGTGGTCCAGAGGATTCTCACATCTGCACAAAGGTTTGTACCAAGATAAGCAGAACCGCACCACGTGGGCCCACTTGCACAATCAGTGCCCTGATGCTCCAATTCTCCCCCCAACGTGGGGCCCAAGGTTTTGGGATTCACATGGCAAGAAGGTCCTTCACACGGTGCGCAACTTCAGGGAAACTTTGCAAGGAAAGATGCAGAGGAAGGGCTTGGACTTGACGGACATGTTCCAGAATGACTGAAGACAGCCAGCGCCCAATGCCAGTCTTCAGGAATGATCTACACTGGATTTGTGTGGTAAAACCAACACAGTCCCTAAGTTACACTCAACTCAGGAGAGGGTCAACAAGGCCTTGAGGGCCGTACACCACAGTGAGGATGTGGTTTACATCTCTGGTAGGTTGTGTTCTTGGAAGTACACAGTAAGAACTTACACGTTAGCCGGGCTCAGTGGCTCAGCCTATAATCCCATGCCTTTGGGAGGCTGAGGTGAGTGGATTGCCTGAGCCCGCGGGTTCGAGACCCGCCTGGGTAGCGAGACCTCATCTCTACAACAAAGCAAAAAAAATCAGCCGGGCATGGTAGCGCATGCCTGTAATTCCGGCTACTTGGAAGGCTGAGGCAGAAGGATCACCGGAGCCCAGCAGGTCGAGGCTGCGGTGGCCAGGAGCGGCCACTGCACTCCAGTCTGGGTGACAGAGTGAGACTCTGACTAAAAAAAAAAAAAGGAACTTATACATGCACAGAGGACACTGTATCTAACCTTTCAAGGAAACAGAAAGAAAGCACTTTGGTTGTTCCAGCTGTACAGCTGTTCTCCGAAACAACAACAACAACATAGTGCATCTATTTCAGTAGTACTTTCTTTCCTCGTGTAGGGGGAAGGGCAGCCTACAATCTTGAAGGGTAAGCAGCTTTCTTATAATGATTTTTTGTTTTCTTATAGAGATGAGGTCTCCCTATGTTGCCCAGGCTGGTTTATCGGAACTCCTGGCCTCAAATGATCCACCTACATCAGCCTTCCAAAGTGCTGGGATTATAGACATGAGCCACTGTGCCCAGCCAATGTTTTTTGTGTTTGTTTTTTGCTTTTTAAAGATACATTTAAGCCAGGCACGGTGGCTCAGCCTGTAATCCCAGCATTTTGGGAGGCCGAGGCAAGTGGATTGCCTGAGACTGCAGGTTCGAGATCAGCCCAGACAACTTGGTGAGACCTCGTCTCTACAATAAATTTTTAAAAATTATCCGGGTGCGGTAGTGTGCACTTGTAGTTCCAGCTACTTGGTAGACTGAGGCAGAAGGATCACCTGAGCAAGCAGGTCGAGGCTGCAGTAGCCGTGAGTGGGTCACTGCACTCCAGCCTGGGAGACAAGGGTGAGATTCCAAATCAAAAAAAAAAGATACATTTGTGAGCAGCTGTTTTCAATGATGAAGCACACAAAGAACAAAACTTGAACAAACATTTCTAACAAGCACCTTGAGAACTCACTAAGAATTGCAACCACTTTCAATTTGTTTAAGAAAAAAAGAAACTCACTCTGATCATTTCCACCTTGGTGAATCGAATGGCAGCATCCAGGAGTCCCTTAGTGCAGGGAGGCTCTTTACACGTACAAGAAGAGCCATGAAGACGTTCACTGCTCAAAGAGGCCAGCTCTGCCCCCTCATTCCCAAAGGGGGCTCTGGGAGAGGATCTTCCTGATTTCCTACCCTCTTCCAATGATAGGAAAGTAATGATCAAATGCTTGAAAATAAAAACTATTGGCCAGCCGGGCTCAGTGGCTCAGCCTGTAATCCCGCGCCTTTGGGAGGCTGAGGTGAGTGGTTTGCCTGAGCCCGCGGGTTCGAGACCCGCCTGGGCAGCGAGACCTCATCTCTACAATAAATCAAAAAATCAGCCGGGCATGGTAGCGTATGCCTATAATTCCGGCTACTTGGAAGGCTGAGGCGGAAGGATCGCCGGAGCCCAGCAGGTCGAGGCTGCGGTGGCCGGGAGCGGCCACTGCACTCCAGTCTGGGCGAACGAGTGAGACTCCAACTCAAAAAAAAAAAAAAAAAACTATTGGCCAGGTGCAGTAGTTCATACCCATAATCTCAGCACTTTGGGAAGCTGAGGTGCAAGGATCACTTGAGCCCTGGAGTTTGCAACCAGCCTGGGCAACATAGCAAGACCCTGTCTCTACAAAAAAAAAAAAAAAATTAGCCAGGCATGGTGGTGTGTGCCTATAGTCCTAGCCACTCGGGAGGCTGAGGCAGGAGGATCGCTTGAGCCCAAGAGGTCGAGGCTACAGTGAGCCACAATCGTGCTACTACCCTCCAGCCCAACTCAAAGAAAATGGAGAGTTTCAGAACCCAGCTGAAAACAGTTTTGGGATCTGGTTAGGTCTTTTTAATTAAAAATCCTTATATATTAGAAAATCTTCCCTCATGATGCATTTTGCCACTAGGAGCCTCACGCATCTTGTGTATGCCAGAGCAAAGCCTGCAAATCACACATACCCGAGGCTCGCAGGAGTCACTGAAACAGTCATTGGTCCTTCCTGTCCTGCAGGACCTAAGTGGCTGGATACATGCTGCCCACCCCGTGGGTCCCTGCCCAGCCCTCTTCCATCCTGTCCCAGCCAAGGAGGCTGACATCTGTGGACACACTTACAGCAGGGGCATCCCGCCTCGTGGCCTCCCTGGGCCGCACCGAGTAAAGAACTGTCATGGGCCACACAGAAATCATCTACATAATAAGACTTCTTTTTTAATATTTTTAATATAAAGTTTAGAAAAATGAGAACAATATCTAACAAGTAGCATTAAACCTTGTTTTTGTAAAACGAATCTATCCGTGTCTGGTTCAATGGAAGTGGTCGCCATTCTTAGTGAGTTTTCAAGGTGCTCATCAGAAATGTTCGTTCAAGTTTTGCTCTTCCCAAGTTTCATCATTGAAAGCAGTTGCTCACAAATGTATGTGCTGCCAGAAAGTGACGTGGTGAATGAGGTGTGATTGTGAACTTCAAAAATGGAACGATGCACAGGGTCATGAAGAAAATAAACGCTAAAAAAAACATGATGAGCCGGGCTCGGTGGCTCAGCCTGTAATCCTGCACCTTTGGGAGACTGAGGTGAGTGGATTGCCTGAGCCCGCGGGTTTGTAACCCACCTGGGCAACTTGGCGAGACCTCATCTCTACAATACAAATCAAAAATTAGCCGGGCGTGGTAGCGCGCACCTGTAGTTCCAGCTACTTGGAAGGCTGAGGCAGAAGGATCGCCGGAGCCCAGCAGGTCGAGGCTGCGGTGGCCAGGAGTGGCCACTGCACTCCAGTCTGGGCGACAGAGTGAGACTCCAACTCAAAAAAAACCAAAAAAACAAAACAAAAAAAACCCATGATGTTAAAAGATTTCGTGAGGCTGCATGACTCTCTATCCTGGGCCTTGTGTAGCCTGTGGGCTGTGGGTTGAACAAGCCTGGTCTACAGGCACCCTGCTCACTGACTTCCTGTCTGGTTCCTCCAAAGGGAGGCACCCATGTGGGGGGCACTGAGGACAGGAATTTATTCTGTGACTCCCTGCTACTGGGTTGCAACTGCACCCTGCTCCCTCACCCCATGGCCCCCACGAAGCACCTATGAACTTGGCTACTCATTTCTCCAACACCTACCCCACTCCTCAACCCCTTTAGACTTGGGGGAATGAAGGGTCCTCATGTGGCCTGACGCCCCCACCCTATACCGCCTGGAGCATATGCCACCCTGCGCTGCCCGTCACCACTGCCCCTTATCAAATGCTCCTGGGTTGCTTCTCTTTGAGTGAGTCGCCTATCCTTTGCCAGGACCGCGACAGACCCAGTAAAAAGCACAGCTGATTCCCCCAGAATCTCCCTCTTGGAGTCTGCATGCCACAGCAGGTCCATAACAATTCCCTAGAGATTTCCCCAAGTCCTGGAGGGCCATGATCTGGCAGGGAACACCACAAAGGCTACACATAACTCATGGCGTTGCACACCTCGAAAGAGCAGAACGTGCCTTCTCAAAAGCTGATGTCAGTTTCGAAACATAAAAACTCGATTACAGCATCAGAAGAGTATGTTGATACTAAAAATACTCCCTGTGGAGTCCTTTTAAGTGCACCATCAATGATGACTGTTATGTTTCAGAGTCACTTGAAAAAATTGCAAACAGGACCACAGTGTGGTAAGTTTTGCAACAGGTGGCTGACAAGACATATGATCTGAAATGCTATAGAGCCAACATTAACGACATAGTATACACTCACTTATTATGGCAAGAACATCACACAAACTTTCTAATTAAGACTTAACAGTCAACCTCATCTCGGAGACCGCTGGAGGTTTGTACTAGGTCAGGGTCACCCACAGGAAATTAAAATAGAATCCAAAGTTTCAAATTTAAAAACTATGAGCTGTCTCATGGGGAAAAAAAAAACCTCTAAGAAATCTGTAAGAAATAATAACACAAAAACTCCACTGATAACAACACGCACTGGTATTCTTTTATCACAATGGATCTATTCAAATCCAGCCCAATATCACAATGTTAAAGACAAAATTAAGAATGCCTTTCAACAGATTAAACATAAACCACGTGTCACCAATACATTTTTTTAAAGACACAGAGAGCGTGTTTTAATCGGGGCTCGTAAGGAACAAGATTTCACCCAGGACCAAAAGATCCAGGCCCATCCCAGCCTTCCAGAGACCTGGGTTCCCATAGTGAATGCTGGTGACTCTCCCAGGGCTCAGCCTGTTGCCACAGGCCCAGGATTGAGAACAAGGATTTTGCAACAAGGATTAAGGGAGGCAGCGTGTCAACACAGCATCTATTTTCTGGAAACCATGATGAGCTGCAGATAACAACAGCCTTGGCCTCCTTCAACAGCTTAACCTCTTTCCAACCCAGCACTAAGCACACTCGCCATCTGACATTCACTTGTGAGGTTACAGAACTAATACGTTTCTGTGTCTTCTCACGAGTAGGTAAGATCTGGAAAGCTAGGGGCTGTCTCTGTTTTTGCTCATGACCCAGTGCCTATCATACTACCTGGCACACAGTAGGTGCTTAACAGATTCTCTAATCATTTAAACCAGGGGTGTCCAGTCTTGTGGCTTCCCTGGGCTGCATCAGGTGAAGAAAATTGTCTTGGGCCACACAAAAATTATATAGTATAGTTAGTGTATAAACACAGTAAGACTTCCTTTATTTTTAAATACTTTTATTATAAAGCTTATAAAAAATGAGAATGATGTAAACTAGTGGGAACTTTGACATTGTTTTTATAAAACTAATCTACCAGTGTCTGGTTTGATGGAAGTGGTTGCCGTTTTTAGTGAGTTCTCGAGGTGCTCATCAGAAATATTTGTTCAGGTTTTGCTCTTTGTGGGCTTCACCATAGAAAACAGGTGCTCACAAATGCATGCACTGCCAGGAAGTGATGTCGTGAATGAGGTGTGACTGTGAACTCCAAAAATGGAACGACGCATGGAGTCGTGAAGAAAATAAACTCTAAAAAAACACATGATGTTAAGAGATTTCATGGAGCTGCATGACTTGCTGTCCTGGGTCGCGGGTTGGAAACGCCTGGTTTAAACCACACCTTCTGTTGCAGGACAGACGAAAATAAATACAAGTTTGAGCCTTACTCCATAAACCGCACTTTCTGAGAATTTCGACTTTGGAGCCAGTAAGTATCTTACTGTTCAGATCAAATATTAAGTCAAAAATAAACAATACAAATTAAAACAACAAGATTCAGCTTCGTGCCCACAGGATGGGTGAGATTAAAACACTGTAGTGCTGATTAGAATGTGAAACACCTGAAACACTCACAAATCGTTAGAACGGACACCAGTCCAAGACACTGGACAACAGCTGGCAGTTTCTTATAAAGTTCCAGGTTTACTTATCATGTGACCCACCCATCCCAGCCTGGGTCTTTCCCCAAGAGAAATGAATTCATGCATCCACATAAAGACTTGCATAAGGACATTTAGAGGCCAGGTGTGGTGGCTCATGCCCGCAGTTCCAGCACTTTGGGAGGCCGAGGAAGGAGGATTGCTTGAACTCAGTAGCTCGAGAACAGACTGAGCAACATAGCAAGACCTTGTCTCTACAAAAAAAAAAAAAAAAGCCGTAATAAAAATTTAAACATTAGCCACCTTGAGAGCCCACTGAGAAGTGCAATCACTTCCACTGAACCAGACATTGATAGACTCGTTTTACACAAACAAGGTCAAGTTTCCCAAGATAACACAAACCTGTGGTGCTAGCTATTTGGGAGGCTGAGGCAGAAGGATAGCCTTAGCCCAGGAAGTTGAGGTTGTAGTAAGCCATGATTGTGGCACTGCACTCCAGCCTGGGGGACAAAGTGAGATCCCAATTCAGGAAAAACAGAAGTTCAAAGCAGCTTCATTCATAGTATTCAAAAAACTAGAAATCATCCCAAATTCATCAGCAGGTGACTTATTTATGTTATGCCCATAAAATCAAATACTACCCAGCAATGAAAAGGAATGAACTACCGAAGCACACACCAATACTTATGATGCTCAAAAACATTATGTTGAGTAAAAGAAGTCAGACATAAAAGTGTTCTATTCTATGATTTTGTTAATAGAAAATTCTAGAAAGGGCCAAACTAACCTACATAGAAAGAAAGCACATCAGGGGTTGCCTGAGGGTTTGCGTAGAGGGAGGAGACTGACCACAGAGGTCAAGGAGACATTCTGTGATGCAAATTCTCTAAATCTTGACAGGGGCAGTGGTTACAAAGGTGTACACATATTGTGTAGTAATCTCCTCTACCGCTGGCAAATAAATCTCTCTCTGTAGATTCAGTTTTTTATCAGTCAGTTGTTTTATACTCAACTGCAGTTATTGTTTTGATGCTCAAATTATCCCAAATTTGGCCATGGAGACCCTTTCAAGATGCCTGTTGAGTACTTTGAACATGCGTTCTCAGTCTTTTTATTTTTTTGAGTCAGGTTCTCACTCAGTCACCCAGACTGGAGTGCAGTGGCACAATCACAGCTTACCGCTGCCTCAACCACTTGGGCTCATATGATCCTCCTGCCTCAGCCTCCCAAGTACCTTGGATTACAGGTGCTGCCACAATGCCCAGCTAATTTTTTGATGTTTAATAGATATGAGGTCTCACTAGGTTGCCCAGGCTGGTCTTGAACTCCTGAGATCAAGTGATCCTCCCACCTCAGTCTCACAAAGTGCTGGGATGACAGCCGTGAGCTACTATGAGTCCACAGTATAGTCACAAAGAGAGATTTATTTGCCAGCAGTAGAGGAGATTATTAGGTCAACCCTTTTTCTGTGAAAGCTGATCATTAAAGTTCCTTTTCAGGAGTATCAGCTAATGATAGAATTAGAAACGCCACCATTTTGCAACCCCCAGCAAAATAATTCAGGCAAGAATCATCAATGAATACACGTAGTGTGCCAAATTCTCTTTCCACAGATTATGTGCTAATTGCAAAAAAAGCAATGTCCAACAAGAGGCCTGGCATCACCACCCAAGGCCAGTGATCAGAGTTGGTTTCACCACCAGTGGGACAGCCTAGTGGGAGGTGATGGGAGGAAGTCCCCAGTGTCTCCTGGCAACTGTTTAAACAAGCTCCAGCCCTCACAAACGTTTGTATCTGACTTCCAGGGGACACGGGGCACAGTGAACACCACAGGGCACGATTCAACCAAATTCAGGATGTGGGCATTCCACAGAACACCTGGCCTTGGTTATCCAAAAAAAGGGGGCACGTGTCCTGATGCCGCAACTGGCTTTTCATGAGCTCATGTAATTTACTCGTAAATAGGAAGCAAATAAAACAACATGTTAGCCAGGCATGGTAGCCCACACCTGTCATTCCAGAACTTTGGGAGGCAGAGGCATGAGGAATGCCTGAGCCTAGGAGTTCCAGACCAGACTGGGCAACATAGGGAGACCTCATCTCCACAATAAATTGAAAAATTAGCTGGGCATGGTGGTATACCTGCAGTCTCAGCTTCTTGGGAGGCTGAGGAAGGAGGGTCACCTGAGCCCAGCAGATTGAGGTTTCAGTGGCTATGATCGAGCCACTGCACTTCAGCCTGGGTGACAGAGTGAACCTCCAATTCAAAAATAAATAAATAGGTAAATACAGTTAATATGACTGACCTCAGGGGCTGTGTCACTGCACTATGCTCTTGCAATTTTTTTGTATGTCTGAACTGTTTCGTGATTTTAAAAATATGAGGGAAAAAAGGAGAAAAGAGCAGAAGTCACGTGAAGACCAACTGCCCAGCCTCCTCCCAGACAGGACCTGTCCCCACAGATGTCCCAGAAGCAGTCGCACCCTATTTCCTGAAGTACTAACTCCCAGCTCCTCAGACTGTGACTAAATTTGGAGACCGGATCTTCAAGAAGAAAGCAGGTTCAAGTGAGGTCATGGGGGGGCCCTCACCCAGCAGGACTGAAGTCCTTATGAGAAGAGTGAATGTGGACACACACCAGCCCAGAGAGACGACCACGTGAAGACAGGGAGGAGGCTGCAGGCCAAGGGGAGACCAACCCTGCTGACTCCTCCATCTCGGACTTCCAGCCTTCAGAATGGTAAGAAAATACATGCCCGCTGTTTAAGCCACCAAGTCTGAGGCCAAGCTGGTAGCTCATGCCTGTAATCCCAGTACTTTGGGAAGCCAAGGCAGGAAGATCACTTGAGACCAGGAGTTCGAGACCAGCCTGGGCAACACAGCAAGACCTTGTCTCTACAATAAAAAAAAAAAAAAAAAATAGCTGGGTATAACGGTGCATACCTGTAGTCCTAGCTATTAGGGACACAGTGAGATCCCAACTCAAAAAATAAAAGTTCCTAGTCTGCCTTAGCAAACAGGCATAATAGGAAAGTCTTCCAGGACAAGAAGAGAGTGTCCTGATCCACACACAGGAGCAGCTTCTGCCTGGGGTACATGGTCCATCCCCAGAGAGAAAATCAAAGCTCCCAAAATAGTGCGTATATGTGTAAGTGTGTGCACGTGTGAATGTGTGCATAAGCGTGTGCATACCTGCATGCATGTGTCTATGTATATGTGCATAAACTGTGTGCATTCATATGTGTGCATGTGTGTGTGCATGTGTGTTCATACCTGCACAGAGCTCTATGTAAGACTGAAATCAGCTGGGTACAGTGGTTCATGCCTGTAATCCCAGCACTTTGGGAGGCTGAGGTGGGAGGATCGCTGAAGACCAGTCTGGGTCATATAGCGAGACCTCACCTCTACAAAAATAAAAATAAAAAAACTAGGCAGAGCCAGGCTCGGTGGCTCAGCCTGTAATCCCGCGCCTTTGGGAGGCTGAGGTGAGTGGATTGCCTGAGCCCGCGGGTTCAAGATCCGCCTGGGCAGCGACACCTCATCTCTACAATAAATCAAAAAATCAGCCGGGCGTGGTAGTGCATGCCTGTAATTCCGGCTACTTGGAAGGCTGAGGCGGAAGGATCGCCGGAGCCCAGCAGGTCGAGGCTGCGGTGGCCGGGAGCAGCCACTGCACTCCAGTGTGGGGGAGAGTGAGACTCCAACTCAAAAAAAACAAACAAACAAAAAACTAGGCAGGCATGGTGATGCATTGTGGATGCATTGTGTATGCGTGTGTGCGTGTGTAGGGTAGGAGCTGAGCCTGCTCCTCAAGAGACTCCACGCCTCCCTCCCCACGTCGCAGGCTCCCTCGGGCACCCCTAGGTCCCTCTTTCAGAGCCAGTCGGGTCTGGGACAGCCCACCCAGCCTGGGTGGCATCCTGGGAGTGACACTTGAAATACCCGAGTCTGTCAGCTGTAAATGATCTGACATCGGGTTTTTGCATCCCTGAGAAGACACATCTCAAATATATTCAAGTCATTCCTCCTTGAGATAAAAGAAAGATCCTCGGGCTTATCATCATGCAAAGGGACACTTTAAGTACTTCCTTAATGGTGTGCAATTTGAGACCAGGCGCGCTGGCTCACGCCTGTCATCCCAGCACTTTGGGAAGCTGGGGTGAGAGAATCACTTGCGCCTAAGAGTTCAAGACCAGCCTAGGCAGCATAGCAAGATCTCATCTCTAAAATCAAATTTTTTAATTGTTTAAAAAAAATTGTACAATTTCTACCTTTTGGGGACAAAAAAGATGCAAATAAAAACTAGGAAGATGGCCAGGAATGGTGGCTCACGCCTGTAATCCTAGCAGTTTGGGAGGCTGCAGTGAGAGGATCACTTCAGTCAAGGAGTTTGAGACCAGCCTGGGCAACATTGCAAGACCCCGTCTCTAATTAGGTCTCATGAAATTTCTTTTTTTCTCACATTGCTTGAATCACACCCAGGCCAGTTCTAGAATCCTGGGATGTGAGTTCTGGAAAGAGTGTCTGTGATCTCCTGGTTTGGGGGCATTCAAGGGAAATAAATGCAGACGGGAGAGCTTTCCCAAGGGCACACAGCTCCAGGTCTCGCCCAAGTCCATACCCTCAGTGGGCCATGCAGGCCTCTCCCCACCTGACCCTCACGGGGACCTTCCCTGCTGTGCTAACACCCATGGGCTGTGCTGAGCCCCCAGCATGTGGGTCCCCAAGTCCAGACCCACCAGCAACTGTGGCAAGTGAGCCTATTTGTAGCTGGCTAACAGCAGGCTCAAGAACTGCCAACCCCAAATGTCCCCAGATGGTACAAAGTGTGCCCTGGGAGGGAAAGTCACCCCTACTTAAGTACCACTGTCCCGGAACATGGGAACAACCAAGTTTTGGCAGAAAAGGGAATATGCAAATACGAGTTCAAGTCAAACCATTAAGTTCCTATATTCTAGGGTTATCAAATGACTTCGGCAGTTGGTTCACGTACCTGTCCCTCCTGGCGCACCCAGAACCAGGTTGACTCGAACCACGTCCTTAAAAGTTATCCCCCATGACCAGGGTGGTCACATGCTTCCATTCAGCAGGCTGAGGCCACATGCCAGGTCGCCCGCAGCCCCGCCTATAAAGAGTGGAGGCGGGGTCATTGTCAGCCTCACCGGCTGTGGACAGTCCTGTGAGTCACGTGAACCCTCACCCACGTGAACAAGAGGCGGAACCAGCCTGAGGGGCCCAGAGCTCTGTGTAAGACTGAAATCAGCCGGCCACAGTGGTTCATGCCTATAATCCCAGCACTTTGGGAGACTGAGTGGGAGGAGATCAGCCTGGGCCACATAGCAAGACCCCATCTCTACAAAAATAAAAATAAAAAAACTAGGCAGGCATGGTGACGCACACCTGTAGACCCAGCTACTTGGAAGGCTGAGGCAGGAGGATCACTTGAGCCCAGGAGATCAAGGGTGTGGTAACTGTGATTGTGTCACTGAACTTCAGCCTGGGTGATAGAGTAAGACTCCAACTCAGGAAAAAAAGGAAAAGACTGAAATCAAACTTGGTGACCACAGGAGTAAAGCGACTTCTAAGAGAAATCACCACCAAAGTGACTGAATGCGACCGATAAGAAGCAACAATGCTGCCTACCTCAAACAGCTCACCCCAGCATCCCTGAGGGGACTTGGGGAACCCAGCCTTAAACCCCGCCTGAGGCAGCCACACCGCATGGACTGGCAGCTTGTTTCGACTCTCCAAAGCCCTTTTTTCAGTGACATCTGGTGACATGACCAGAAATGCCTGGTCCAATTAATTCCAGCACCGCCAACGTCCCAGCCAGTGACTGCGTGCTGCCAGGTGACCTGGGCCCAGCACCCACCGCCCCAGAGGCTGGCCCTGCTCCGGGGTCCTTGTTGACCCTTTCAACCAGCCCAGGGCATCTCCTCATGAGTCTGCGGCCCACACACCTGGCCGTCTATTTGGTGTCCTCTCACGATGACTCTTGGGTCCCTGATATCCCCCATGGCCGGACCATGACCACAACCCCCACATCAAGTCCATTCTCCCCCATGATCCCACCACAGTCAGAGCTCACCATCCTTTCCTCCAGGCAGGCTTAAAGGTGGGCCCTTCCTCGCCCCCGGGTCTTACCCCATGACCCCCCCAACGCCCATCGGAGCCTGTGGATACTCCCTGGGTGACAGCAGATCTGACATCCCCTGGTGTAGACCATCCCCACTGCTGCCAACCCGCTTCCACCTCTCATGACCCAGCTGAACCACTGGCCCCTGCCCCAAATCCCACACCCCTGCACTCACGGGCTCCTCACCCTTAGTTTCCTCTCCAGACATGTCTATGCCTGTCCTGGCTTGATCAAGCTGCTGTCCCACCCCTCGCACAAAGGCACTTTGAGGCGGGGCAGGAAGGGTCTGAGTTCAGATCCTGTACTGTGGCTCCGAGCCATGTCATCTGGGGCAGGTCACCTCACTGTCTTTCCAAGCCTCAGTTTCCTCGTCCATAAAATGGGACAACGATGGCCACTTTGCAGGGTGCTAAGATCACTGAGTGACAAATAACAGATGAAAACACCTGACAAAGGGAGCTGGTGTCTGAGGCAACCAGAACACAGACAAAAGGCTAGCAGTCTCCTTAAACAAGACAGTTTTTTTTTTCTTTGAGTTGGGCTCACTCCCAGGCTGGAATGCAGTTGCACAACCATGGTTCACCACAGCCTCCACTTCCTGGGCTCAAGCGATCCTCCTGTCTCAGACTTCCAAGTACAGGTGAGCATCACTGCACTTAGCTAATTTTTTAACCTTTTTTTTTTTTGGTAAAAATCACATCTTGCTATGTTTTCTAGGCTGCTCTTGAACTCCTGGCATCAAGCAGTCCTCCGGACTCAGCCTCCCCAAGTGCTGGGATGACAGACATGAGCCACAACACCCCGCATGAACAAGACATTTAAAGGGACAGGGCAGAGACTCCTCGCCTGGAGGGAAGAGTCCCTGCCGTGACCGGGGTGGGAGAAGTCAGGGGCAGGCTCCCCAGCAGGGCCCCATCCAACACCGTCCCTGACACCCCACTGCTCAGAACCCCAAGGAGTTCTGTTTGGAGCACAGCCCTCTCCTTTTTGGCTGGAGCTGCCACCATCTGTGATTCACACGGCACAGGCCAGGTTTGCGATAATTTGAATAAGACCCCAGGGAGTCTGAACCCAACATATGTCCCACAAAAGCATAATGGACGCACAGGCTTTCATCTACTAATTGGGAGAAGGAGCTTTGTCTCAATATCCATGTTTTTATGAACAGTTAGAGATGCCGGGTCCTGCCACACACAGCATGTGGGAAGGCGTCCCCACCATGGAGGTTGCTCCGGAAGGCAAAGGGGGACACGCCAGTGTCAGAGGAGACACAGAGTGGCTTTTGAGGGAAGGAAAGAGGGGCGTGTACACTGGCCCCTCGGGCTGCCATCACAAACTGCCACGACATGGGGGCCTAACCCAGCAGCAGGGCATTCACACACAAACCAAAGTCTGAGGCCAGGGGGCTGCCAGGACACAGGGGACATCCTTCCTGGCCTCTGGGGGCTCCTGCAGTCCTTGGCTGAAAGCTGTATCACTCTCTCTCTGCCTCCCCCACCTCTTCCTGCTCATCTGTGTGCTTTCCTTTTCTTTTTCTTTTTTCCTTTTTTTTGAAGTTGGTGTCTCGCTCTGTCACCCAGGCTAGATGGAATGCAGTGGCACAATCACGGCTCACCACAGCCTCCACCTGCCGGGCTCAGGTGATCCTCCCATCTCAGCCTCCCAAAGTGCTAAGATTACAGGTGTAAATCACTGCTCCCAGTCAATATTTTTATTTTTCATAGAGTCAGGGTCTCACTATGTTGATCAGGCTGGAGTGCAGTGGCACAATCAAGGCTCACCGCAGCCTTGACTTCCTGGGCTCAAGCAATCCTCCCGCCTCAGCCTTCTGAGTAGCTGGGTGGACAACATGTGCCATCAAGCCCAGCCAATTTTTGGATTGTCTTCTCCAACGATGCCAGGTGTCCGTCCATTTTGTAGAAATGAGGTCTTGCTATGTTTCCCAGGGTGGGCTCAAACTCCTGAACTCAAGTAATCCTCCCACCAAGACCTCCCACAGTGCTGGGATGACAGGCGTGAGCCACCACACCTGGTTTCCTGTCCTCTTCTTATGAGATACTGGTCACTAAATTTACAACCCACCCTAATCCAGTCTGACCTCATCCTAACTAATTACATCTGCAAAGACCCTATTTCCAAAAAGTCACCAAGTAAGGCTCCGCGGGGACATGGGTTTCTGAGGACGCTCTTCAGCTTACCATAGGGATAACAGGAAAATCCAACAAAAAGGGCCTTGGAGGCAACCTCCAGAATGTGGACAGGTTTCTCCTCTGCTGCCAACCCTAAGGATGACACTCGGCGAAGCAGTCAAGGCTGAAAGGCGGTCAAGGCCCTGGGCGTGGAGGGGGAACTGGCGAGGAGCCTAGGCCCTGCCCTTCCTGGCCACCTCCAACAGGCTCATGTGGCAAAGGCAGACACCGACCCTGGGACAGTTGCACCTGGACCCAGCAGAGGAATTGGGACCAGAGCTCAGGGGTCATGAGGCCACAGGTGACAACCATCATTTGTGACAGATACAATGAAATGCATAACTTTCTGAGTCACAGACAAGCCCCTTACGATGGGCAAGAAGTAGCTGATGACTTTCCTTTATATAATGGGGTTTCAACCACCCAGAAAACCATCTTTCTAGCCTACATCAGAAAACTGCCTTCCCCAGACAGACATTGGCCCCACACCTCCTACAATTCCCAGAGTGAGTCCTAGGAACGGACACCTGGCATCGTTGGAAAAGACAATTCAAAGAACCAGGAAGGGGCAGAGAGAAAGACGAGCCCAATCTCAGGGTCCCACCTGGGAGAGGAACGCAACCTGGCTAGACAGGAAGCATCATGGCTGTCTTCTTGGAAGACATGACCTCTGTGAACGTCTATAGAATGAACAGGCATTAGCAGGAGTACTGAAGGATGAGGTCATGACCAATGGCATAAGCAATAGCCTTGATCACTTCCTGAACTGGAGCAAAGATTATTGTGAACGTTGTAAATTGTGTGGCTTTAGAGTCTGTGAAGAAACAGCCCCACAATGAAATATTTTTAGAAACTGGCACCTGGGGATTATATCTCTCTCTAGAAAAGAGTAAACACAGTGGATGACTTTTAAATAAAAATAAGAGGTGGCTGGGCATAATGACTCACAGCTGTAATCCAAGCACTTTGGGAGGCCAAGGCAGGAGGACTACTTGAGCCTACAAGTTTAAGATCTAGGCAACATAGTGAGACTCCATTTCTTAAAGAAAAAAAAAAAAAAGAAACAAGTACACGCTAGCTTCCCAGGGCTGCCATAACAAACTGCCACAAACTTTGTGGCTTCAACCAACAGAAAGTTACTCCCTGAAGTCAAGAAGCGAGTGAAAACCAGGGGACATCCTTATCTCTTTCTGACTTCTGGTGGCACCTGGCTTCTTCTGGCAATCTGCTGCATTTTACCAGGGAAGCAAAAGTATGGAACTTGCCGAGTTTCCAGTTTTGCCTTGGCTGTCAGGGCACTCAATCTCAGCAAATATATTAGTTTAAGAATCTGGGATGTTTGCTTTCCGCTCTCTTTCCAACACTTGTCTATTTTCAATTTTCACTTTAACAGCCAGACTGGAAACATATTTTACGTGTCTAGCTGTAATCCCCATGAACAGGAAGTGAGTTATAAATTATAAACACACTAATAAGAAATATTGGCCAGCTGGGCTCAGTGGCTCAGCCTGTAATCCCAGCATTTTGGGAGGCTGAGGCGAGTGAATTGCCTGAGACTGAGGCGAGTGAATTGCCTGAGCCTGCGGGTTCAAGACCAGTCCGGGCAACTTGACAAGACCCCATCTGTACAATAAATAAAAAAATTAGCCGGGCGTGGCAGCACATGCCTGTAGTTCCAGCTACTCAGAAGGATGAGGTGGACAGATCGCTGAAGCCCAGCAGGTCAGCGCTGAGGTGGCCATGAACATGCCATTGACTCCAGCCTGGGTGACAGAGTGAGACTCCAACTCAAAAAAATACAGATATATATGGGTCAATATAAGGTCCTAGATGTCTGAAAGTTATAACCTGAGGTGGGTTTAGCAAATTTCTCTCTGAATAACAAGCTGGTCAGGCAGGGTGGCCCATGTTTGTAACTCCAGCACTTGAGGAGACCAAGGCAGGAGAACTGCTTGAGCCCAAGAGTTGGATACCAGTCATGGCAAGACCTCATTTCCACAAAAAAATTTTTTAAATGAACTGAGCATGGTGGTATGCATGCCTAGTCCTAGCTACTCAGGAGGCTGAGGTGGGAGGATCGCCTGAGCCCAGGAGGTCGAGGCTGAGGTAAGCCGTGATGGCACCACTGCACTCCAGCCTGGGCAACTGAGTGAGATGCCAACTCGAAAAAATTTTTTAAAAATTGGATTCCTCTGTGTTCTCCTCAGCTGAGCAAGTTCACGGGCAGGCTTGACATGCACAGCCAACAGTTTAGGACACGCAGGCTGGGATGCTGGGGAGGGAGGCTGGAAAACCTCCCTCCACACAGATGACGGAGGAGCCACCACTTGGGGAAAATTAACTGCCCCAGAATTGTTTGTTAATTGCTTCCTGTGCATGTAGCTCTTGCTGAAGACAACTAGAAATAAAACATAATAAGCCATCTCCCCTGACATCAAGGAACTCATCACCTGTTCCCTGGTGAAAAGCAGGAGCGCTGGAGTCAGACATCTGCCAACCAGGGTCATCAGGGACAGCCACAGGGGCGGGCACTGCACAACTCCACAAGGCACCATGTCACGAAGGTAACAAGATGAACTTGTGTCCTGGCACTGCTTGGCTCTGGGAACCTCAGCAAGTCACTTAACCAATCTCCTTACATGGTTATGAGAATCCAGAAATCAGACATGGAAGGTCAAACAAGATGGCATCCGACACCTACAATGTGCTCAGTCAGCATCAGCCCAACAAATTGGTATCTAATTAGAGTGAAAGTACACTGTGTGAGTCAGCACAGGCAACCGTCACAAAATTCCAGACTGGTGTACACGAAAGAAAGTCATTTTTTACAGTTCTAGAAGCCGGAAGTCCAAGATTGAGGTGTCAACTGATTCAATTCCTGGTGAAGACTCTCTCCCTAATGTGCAAATGGCTGACTTCTCACAGTGAGTTCACATGGCCTTTTCTTGGTGAGTGTGCATGGAGAGAAATCCCTCTGTTTTCCTCCTCGTATGAAGCCACCAGTCCCAGTTGAAGTAGGACCCAATCCTGGTGGTCTCATTTAACCTTAATTGCCTCCCCAAAGCCCTGTCTCCAAATATAGCTATACTGATGGCTACAGCTTCCACATATGAACTTGGAGACGACAAAATTCAACTGGCAGCACCAACACAAGGGCCATGACCATAAGTCTAACATATCCTGAGTATGTACTACATGCCAGGAGTCACATTACCATGATCATTATTTAACCTTTACACAACCATGTGAGAAAGGCACAATTCTTCTCATATCACAGATGAAAACACAGAGCTCATTAGCAGTTATCAGCTTGCTGAAGTACACAGAGCTAGCAAGTGGTGAAACAAAGATCCAGACTTAATCAATCTGGTTCCAACTTTCACACTCCAGAAAATTATTTGTATGCTGCTTATTTCATTAGATAGCAAATTTCATTGTAAAGTTTATTATAAATTACACAGACTAGCTATAAATGCCAAGGGCCAGAGAGACAGACTAATAAGATCAGAGGAGATTCTATTAAGGAGATGTATGCAGAGCCCTTCAGACAGAGTTGGTCTGGGGTCTACAGAAAGGAGAAGGAAGGCTGGTTCGAGCACCACACCAAGCAAGTCTGGTTCAAGCACCACACCACATAGAGCTCAAGCACCACACTACGCAAGGCTGGTTCGAGTACCACACCACACAAGGCCATCTCAAGCACCACGCCAGGCAAGGCCAGCTCAAACACCACACCATGCAAGGCTGGCTCAAGCACAGTGCCATGCAAGGTCAGCTCGAGCACACCACATGAGGCTGCTCGAGCACCATACCATGCAAGGTCAGCTCAACCACCATACCAGCGCAAGGCCAGCTTGAACACCATGCCACACAAGGCCGGCTCAAGCACCATGCCATGCAAGGTCAGCTTGAGCTCTGTGCCATGTAAGGCCAGCTCAAGTACCACACCATGCAAGGCAGCTTGAGCACCACACCAGGCAAGGCCAGCTTGAGCATCATACCACACAGGGCTGGTTCAAACACTGCACCATGCAAGGTGGATTCTGCAGAGCAGGCCAGGACCCACCTGGCTCTAGCGGGCAGCTCACGTGGAGAAGCAACATGAAATAAGATCACTAGACAGATGAAGACAGAGTCTACAGGGTTTGGAAAGTTGGAGGAGACATGAGAACTCACTTCTGTGGGAGGCAGTGACCCATGAGGACACGGTAATGACATTGCTCAGGCGACCGGGGACAGAGTCCAAATACAGGGAGAGCTGCACCTGCAACTCAGGGATGGAGGAGTGAGGCCACTACCTGCAGTTGTGGGAGACCACAGGTATGGGGTTCCAGGGCCCAGAGTTGGCTCTACTCTCACTGAGTCCTCAGGGTCAGTGCCTAGGAAACCACATGGATGGAGGCACCATTCACGTGCTAGAAGGAACTTCTGGAGGCCCCTGTGCATGGCACTGTCCCAAGCACCAGATCAGACTGACCATGAGGCTACATTTAGAGACAGATGGTAAACAAGCCACAAGTAAACATATAAACACACCTGGGCTAAGGGCTCCCTGGAGGAAGAAGTCCTGATACAGGCCAGCAGCAGGGCTCAGAGAAGTCTTCTCTGAAGAGGTGTGATTCAAGCTGGGACCTTTAACTAAGGGGCTGGGTAGAATGAGAAGCAGAAAAATCAAGAATAAGATGTTTGGCTGGGTGTGGTGACTGACGCCTGTAATCCCAGCACTTTGGGAGGCCAAAGCAGGAGGATCGTTTGAGGTTAGGAGTTCAAGAGCAGCCTAGACAACATAGCAAGAACTCTTCTCTACAAAACATTAAAAAAAACTGCCAGGTGTGGTGATGCATGCCTGTAGTCCCAACTACTTGGGAAGCCAAGGTAGAAGGATTGCTGGAGCACAGGGGTTGGAAGCTGCAATGAACTGTGATATCATCACTGCAGTCCATCCTGGGCAACAGTGAGACCCTGACTCAAAAAAATAAAAGGTGGGGGAGTAGTTTGGAAACATCAACAGGTGATCTTAGCAAATCCACCACAGAGACTTCAAAGAAATGATCCAAGCTGGTCAGGGCCACAGAGGGGACTCCCGACCTTGAGGCCACAGCAGGGGGTAGGGTTCAAGGGGCAATAAGACTCTCATGGACTACAAGGGTTTAGGAAGTCAAAACTTTTTTGTGAGGAGTTTGTAAACCACAAAATCTTCTTCGCTGGAAATATTTTCAGTCATATGTCTCAACAGCATGCACACTGTCTGCCTCTCTCTCTTTCTCTCCCCCCCCACCACATCCTTTCTCTCTCCTTCCTCCCTCCGTTTCTCTCTCCCTACAGCCCTCTCCCGTTCTCTCATTCTCTCTCCCCCCTCCCTCTCTCTCTCCTTCTTCCTCTTTCCACACCACTCTCCCTTTCTCACTCGTTTCTCTTTCCCTTTGTTTCTTCTCCCCCTTCATATATATACATACAAACATAAATATTATATATTATATATATGTATTTTTTTAAGTAAGGAAAACTGTTACTTTAAGAAAACGGTAAAGCCGTGAAACCCACTAATATATTTTTCAATCAGCAGCCCGTGTTCAGGGATTTGCTCTAAGCTGCTTTTTTTAAGCGGAAATCCCACACCCGGAGCAGGCGATTTGCTTTTTCTCCACACTGACAAGCGCATCACTTGGTGGATTCCTATTACTGAACGTGCCTTTATTTTTGGGGGGGGCATGCAAAATAAAATACTGGATACTAAAGACAACAAAAACGACCCCAGGGAGCTCCAAAGAGATTGAATGTATGACCAAAATCTCCAGAAACCCTTCCAGACTCCCTCCCCCCACCCACCGACTCCGTGAGAAGATGTGACCAGTATCCCCAGGATGTGACCCTCCAGGTTCATGGGGGCAGCATCCTCCCAAAGGCCAAGTTCAGGCTGACCCTTAGTCCAGTTTCTTTCAATAGTTCTTGCCCTTTTTTTTTTTCCTTGAATCAAGGTCTCACTGTCACCCAGGCTGGAGTGCAGTCACACAATCACAGCTCATAGTTGCCTCGACCTGGGTTCAAGCGGTCCTCCAACCTGAGTCTCCCAAATAGCTAATCTTTTGGTATTCTGTAGAGAAGAAGTCTCACTATGTTGTCTAGGCTGGTCTTGAACTCCTGGGCTCAAGCAATCCTCCCACCTCAGCCTCCCAAAGAGCAGGATTATAGGCATGACCACCATGCCCATCCTAGTTCTTGAACTTATTACTCAGGAAGGAAGGTCACTGAAGAGAGATGCTTAGAACCTCGGGATGGATGCGTGGAGGGTGTGTAAGGCAGCAACGTCTTCAGAAAGTTCTCTCTGCAGCTGCTGAGGTTCACAGTGGACCTTCCAGAATCCAGAAGCCAAGGAGCCTTCTGTGCAGAAAACCATATTCCCTTGCTTATGTCTGGTCTTCTGGGGCCAAATGCAAGGGTGACATTGCTGGGAGAGCCACTCGGAACCCAAGGGACAGGCACGCTGCCCATCACGGCCCAGTGGGCGAGTCCTCCGCCCCCAGCACAGTGTCCAGGCAGAGCAGTTTCTCAGGAAAAAAATGGGCAAACGCAAGATGCTGACCGAAGTGTCTCCAGGCACTCATGAAAACCAGGGTCACACAACACCAGTTCACCCTGGCAGAGCAGCCAGAGGGCAGTCACTGTGCCTCCACATCAAGAACGTGTTGTGTTCACAGTTGTTCAAACTGAGGCTCATGAGTCCACATTCCAAACAAAAGGAGGCCGGGCGAGGCAGCTCACGCCTGTAATCCCAGCATTTGGGAGGCCAAGGCGGGAGGATCACCTGAGTGTGGGAATTAAAGAAAAAGAAGCCATCAAGTTAGATGGTAGGGTCTGTTACCCTCAACATTAAAAAAAAAAAAGGTTTTTTTGAGTGGGGGTGTTGTTGTCACCCAGGCTGCAATGTCACGATCACAGCTCACTGCAGCCTTGATCTCGGGCTCAGGAGATCCTTCTGCTTCAGCCTCCCAAGTAGCTGGGACTAGAGGTGCACACCACCAAGCCCAGCTAATTTTTTTGTAGAGACAAAGTCTTTCTATGTTGCCTAGACTGGTCTTAAACTCCTAGACTCAAACGGTCCTCCTGCCTCAGCCTCCCAAGATGCTGGGATGACAGACATGAGCCACTGCACCCAGCTTGGGAACATAATTTTAAACAGGAAATAGTGATTTGGGAGGTTTCACAAGGTGCAGGTAAGCTGGGTCATTCCAGATGAACACACAGCATCTAGAGAAGCAAAGAGGAAAAACGGCATTCCAGACAGAGGGAACAGCATGTGCAAGCGAAGGTCACTATTTGAGCATGTGGCCTTTTGGAGGAACCGGGAGTCCTGAAATACGGCTGCAGGACTGGCCCACAGAATGAGTGCAGAAGAGAGGGACAGAAAACAGGGCCTCCTGTCAAGGGTTGGGAGGGAAGAAGAGGAGAAGTCAGCAGCACAGGTCTAAAGACAAAGAGGGGAGCCAATCAAACGCCCCAGAGACACCCTCTGTTGGTTCCAAGTGTAACAAGTCACTGGGAATTTCTTTTTAATCTGATACATTTTAACTGGCTGGATTGGAGAAGCTAATGAGCAAATGTGGTTAATTTGTTTTCGGTGTTATAAATGGGTGTTTTGGTTGTGTGCATGTCCTTGAGTTCTTGGGTGTTAGAGATACATTGTGAAGTATTTGTAGATACAACGTTATGACACCTGAAACTGACTCTAAAATAACCCAGCAAAGGGGGTGAGGAGGCAGGAGAGGGGACATCAAGGACACCAGAGGGGTTACATGTTAACTCTTCCTGTGACTGTGGACATCCGTGCTGGTTACATTACACTTTATACACTATACACACAATGATGGCTACATTGTCCATTACGGTCCATCACACTACGCCATGGAATCTTCCATCATAAAACACGATGGAAGACAGATCTTTTTATTTTGTTGTATTTTATGTATTTAGAGTCAGGGTCTCACTCTGTTGCCCAGGCTGGAGGGCAGTGGCGTGATCATGGCTCGCTGTAGCCTCAACTTCCTGGGTTCAGGCAATCCTTCTACCTCAGTCTCTCCAGGCGCGTGACACCATGCATGACTAATTTTTTTATTTTTTATTTTTGTAGAAACAGCATCTTGCGATGTTGCCCAAGCTGGTCTCAAAATCCTGGGTTTAAGCAATCCTCTCACCTCATCCTCCCCAAGTGCTGAGATTACTGGTGTGAGCCACCGTTCCAGGCCTAAAGACAGATCTTATAAGTCCTGCTGAAGAGTTGATACTCTCTTGATCCTCTAAGTCCTGCTTCTCAAATTTCAGCGTAAATAAGAGTCATCTGGGAAGTTTGCTGAAATGCAGACTCTCAAACGGCACCTCCAGAAATTCCCATTCAGGAAGTCTGAGCTAAGACCCTGAAATCTGCATCTCTAATAAACACCTTGGATTAGTCTAAAACTGGGGGTCAGAGCCACACTCTGAGACAAGCCACCCCAGGCAGCAGGAACCATGAAGTGTGTGACAAAACTTGTGTGTGTTAAATTATCCTCTGGCAGCCCTGAGGGGTGGGGGAGGACGGCAGAGGCAGGGAGAATCAGGAGGGTCCAGCACCATCTGCAGGCGATGAGGTCCCCCTGGGTTGGTGGCAGTGGTATCAGAGGAGGGACAGCAGGAGAGACACTCAGGAGGCAGCATCAAGGGACACTTGTGATGGATCCGGTAGGGGGTGGAAGACAGACGCATCAGGGAGAGCTTCAGTGTATCCCCCAAGGAGGCCTCTTCCGCCTCCGTGTCCCCCAGCACAGAAGCCTCCACATTTCCAGAACTAAGTCTACGTGGAGGAACCAGCAAAGCCATAGGTGAAATCCGCTTCTTGAACCTGTTTCCCACAGAACAAAAGGATTCATCCACTGCACTTACCTGGGAGGGGGGAGTCACACCTCAAAGAGAAGAAGGAAAACTCCGCCCCACACCAAAAAATAGCCCCATCCAGAAGGCAGGGTCAAGACGGGCAGATCGCCCATTTCATTTCTCTCTAAGCTGCAGAAATTATAGGATAGTCAACGTATTAGTAGAAAGTGGTGGCACCGGCCAACGACAGCAATGGACAATGGGAACAAGATTCAGATAAAAATTAGAGTAAAATGCTTCAACTGAGAATTGCGCTACAGTAGATTATTTTTGCTTGTTTGTTAGTGCACCAATCTGCCCCAAGTCAGTCACTCACATCTATGGAGAAGCAGCCAATGATGCGCCGCATTCGGCCCCTTGGATTTCTGAGCAATACAAATTTCTGCTGTGGAGACCAGGGCCCCACAAGAACCTCTAAGAAGTCTTGTGGCTTCCCTGGGCCACAGCGAGTAAGGAGAAATGACAATTCATGCAGAAGTCATATAATACAGTTAGTGTATCGACATAAGATGTCTTTGTTTTTAATCATAAAGTTGAGAAAAATCAGAGCAATATCAATCTTGTGGAAAATTTGGCCTTGTTTTTGTAAGATTAATCTACTGATGTCTGGTTCAATGGAAGTGGTTGCCATTCTCAGTGAGTTCTCGAGGTGCTCGTAGGAAATGTGTGTTCGAGTTTTGCTCTTCATTTGCTTCATCGATGAAAACAGCTGCTCACCAAGTCATGTGTGGCCGGAAAGCACTGTCGTGAATGAGGTATGATGGTGAACTTCAGAAATGGAAATTACGAGTGGACTCACGAAGAAAATAAACACGCTAAAAAACGTGATGTTAGGGGACCTTGTGGAGTCGCATGACTCTCTGTCTGGGGGCACACGTGGCACGAGGGCTGCGGGTTAGACACATCTGCTCTAAGGCTTCAGAAAGAATTCCATGCCTGGCCCTGTATATGGTCGTAGCTGAGCTCAGAAGCGGCTGGGGGCTTCCCTACACTCAGGGATAAAAGTTCCACTCCCTGTACTTAAGACCCCACACTTTCCCAGATCTATGGCCCTACCACCCTACCATGGCTCCTCTGCTCCAGCCACCTGCAGTAAAGAAGAGCAAATAGGCCTCAGCCCGTGGCCGCACATCAGCAGCTCAGCAAGCCACTGCACTTCTCTGAGCCTCAGTTTCCCCGTCTGCAAAAAGAAAATCATGTCGAGGCTGGGCTCGGTGGCTCAACCTGTAATTCCAGTGCTTTGGGAAGCTGAGGTGAGTGGATTGCCTGAGCCTGTGGGTTCGAGACCCACCTGGGCAACTTGGCAAGACCTCTACAATAAATCAAAAATTAGCCAGGCGTGGTAGTGCGTGTCTGTAGTTCCAGCTACTTGGAAGGCTGAGGCAGAAGGATCGCCGGAGCCCAGCAGGTTGAGGTTGCAGTGGCCGGGAGCAGCCACTGCACTCCAGTCTGGGTGACAGAGTGAGACTCCAACTCAAAAAAAAAAAAAAAAAGAAAATCATGTCTACTTTAGCAGGGCATTCTGACACATGCCCGTAATCCCAGCACTTCTGGAGGCCAAGATGGGAGGATTGCTTGAGGCTAAGAGTTCAAGCCCAGCCTGGGCAACAAAATGAGACCTCGTTTCTACCAAAAATAAAAAATTATTTGCAGGATGAAGCGGCACACGCCTGTTGTTCCAGCTGCTTGGGAGGCTGAAGCAGGAGGATTGCTTGAGGCCAGGGATTCAAGACCAGTCTGGGCAACACAGCAAGACTCTGTCTCTACTTAATAAAATAAAATTTTTTAAAAAATTATTTTTTTAAAAAAAGATCTACATAATAATGTGGGCTGGACACAAAGGTCATCAGGAACAATGACCCAGGGTCTTGCTCCTAGAAGTCAGGACAGCCCAGGTTGGATAGCCGACATCACTCCTGTCTGATGGGGCTGAGGTCATAACTTCCCAGGATTCTTACAGGCAGTCTGAGGGTAGCTGGGAGGAAGAGGCAGCCACCAAAGAGAACGTGGCCAGTTTCAGAACCACCAGCCCAAACCTACAGGAAAGAATAGGAAAAAGATGAAGGTATCATGGAAGCAACAGGGAAGGGAGGCTGGATAGTCCCAACATCCCCGGCATGTTAATCCCGTCAGCCATGGGAGAGAATCCACGGGACGTGGAGGAATGAAGAAATACCCCACAGTTCCTTAGGATTTTCACTGCCATTAGCAGAATGTTTTCAGAAGATCCAGAGCTTTCTAGAATGTTCACTGAAGGGATGTCTCCAGCCCCCAGCCAAGCATCTAATTTTTTTTTCTTTTTTTGAGCCAGGGTCTCACTCTGTCACCCAGGCTGGAGTGCAGTGGCACGATCACGGCTCACCACAACCTCGACCTCCTGGACTCAGGTGATCCTCTTGCCTCAGCCTCCCAAGTAGCTGGGACTACAGGCATGTACCACCACGTCTGGTTAACTCTTTTCTAATTTTTGTCGAGATAGGATCTCACTATGTTGCTGTTCTTGAACTCCTGGGCTCAAGTGATCCTCCCTCCTCAGTCTCCAAAAGTACTGGAATTATAGACATGAGACACTGCACCTGGGCCCTGAGTGGCTATCTTGATCCGAGGGATATGCTCCTGTTTCCACCAGGGCTGGATGCCTGACCCAGGAGGAGAAAGAATTCAAGGGTCTGCAACAATGACAAAAACCATCCCAGAGCTGATGGGATAGTGCCAGGCCCTACGACTATGCCACCCCAGTGGCCGACGGCAACACTCCAGCAGGGCAAGTCAATGCAAGGAGGCAAAACCCATACCACAAAGATGGGGCCAGGACCTCACAGACAGGGGCAGGATGGCATAGATGGAGCTGGGGCCGCACAGGCGGAGCCAAGACTGCAAAGGCAGAGCTGGGACCGCATAGATGGAGCCGGGATGCCAAGGGGAGACCAGAACGTATGCACAGGGAATGGCGGGGACACACGGGCATGAGGCCACTGAGGGACGGCGAGCATCCCTGCACCTCTGTCCCTGCACCCTGGGACTGACATGATGTCCCAGGGACATGTGCTCCTGCACAGAAGCCAGCCTGGTAACTTTCGTGTCCCTGCAGCCCAGTGGCCTGCCCACGACACCCTCCACTCAGCAAAGTGCAGTGATTCTGCCCAGAGATCCCTCGACTCTCCACTGACAGCAGCTACCCTGGTCTGATTTATCACCCCGTGAGCCCTCCCTCTTGATGGGGCGGAGCCTCCACCTCTAGCCCCATGATACTGTCTGACCCTGGTAGGCCCAGTGCCTGCGCCCCGTGCATGGGGCCCTGTCTGCCGCAGCTGAGTCGGGCCGGCCTGCGGAGCTGTCCCCGAAAGCCAGGGAGCCCCACATCAGGAACTCCGTTGCCAGGGTGACTGCCGACTTTCCATACCAACTGCAAGCCCGTTGCCATGGAGACACATACACAAGAAAAATGCCTCTTCCCAGCCAGGGACCAGATGGCAAGGACGTGCAGAAGCCTGGCCTGGGGGCTCTGCCGAGGGGGACGGTCACTGGGGCGCATTTCCCCGTCACATCAGATATGCAACAGCCTGGACACAGACAGAGTCGAGTCCTCGGCACAGCAGCAGAGGTTTGCTCTCTTCTGCCAGCAAAGCTGCAACCAGCAAGTTCGGGTGAGTCATGTCTGAAAGGATTCTACACTCCAAAATGAATTCTCTGGGCACAACACTAGTGAGTTCCTCTAGGAACTGAAATAGGCCGATACAGTTGCTCATGCCTGCAATCCCAGCACTTTGGGAGGCCAAGGCAGGAGGATCACTTGAGACCAGGAGTTCAAGACCAGCCTGGGCAACAAGGAGAAATCTTGTCGCTACAATAAATCAAAAAATTAGCCAGGTGTGGTGGCACGTGCCTGTAGTCTCAGCTACTTGGGAGACTGAGGTAGGAGGATCTCCTGCCTGGGAGGCTGTGTTCATCCATGATTGTGCCACTGGAGTATACAACAGACTGAGACTCCAACTCAAAATATATATTTATGACAGAAGCCACTTTCTTCACAAGTGCAGGGTCCAGTTTTTACTTTGTAAGCTATGTACTGGGCAAATCCTCTGAGTCAAGGCTCAAACGCCAGGTTCTCATTTCCATGACAGCATCTAAGGAGCTCAGAGGTACTCAGCACTCAGCTGAGGTCTCAGGGAGCACTGAGCATGATTTGGTGCATGGCTATGACACCAAAAACTTTTCCCCTATATTCTAGCCATGATCAAAGTCCATGGACTCCCATGACTCGGCCTCGACTTCAAACAGCAGAACACATGCGCACAACACCGGCTGGGTATACTCCGGCTAATGATATTAGTTCAATCGACATCACCTTGTCCCTAGAGGACAGTCCCAGCCATCAGGGGCTTCACAGGGCTCCAATAAATGGAAGGAGACCATGGCCTCAACTCCATGGGACTGGAGGGAAACCCCACACCCTGGGAGAAGAACAGGAAGATGGGGGGGGTCACTGGGGAGCCCTTCCCCAGAGAGCAGTACAGACACCCTGCCTGTTTACTGTCTCTGCAGAGTTCACAAGCAGAGGTGCACAAACAGGTGCATGTGTGCACACAGCCAAGCCTTCCTTCTGCCCGCAGCACTGTCTGTGATCTTACACAGCAACCCCAGGTTATTCCTAAAAGAACCAGTCCACACAACACCCTCTCTCCAACCCTAAGCACCCTCCTCTTCTTGTCATACTTGGCACAGGCAAATGACATCTTCCCTCTATTAAGCTCCTGATGTTGAAGACATCAAGTGCAATTTAACCAGAATGTCCTGAAGTCAAACCTTGGCTAACAATAATGCTTACGAGATGCTGCTTTCTTTGAGCTACCAAAGCAACTTCAAGTCTCTGTTTCGCAAGCTCTCCCTAACCCTAATGTTGACCCTAATCCTGACCCTGACTTTGACCCCAACCCCAACCCTAACATTGATCCTAACCCTAACCAAACCCCAACCCCAACCCTAATGCTCTCATCTATATAAACTTCCACCACCAGTCTCTCCCTCCCATTCTCGGACTCTTCCCCAACGTGCCCATTGGATTTCTGAGCCTCCAGATCTTTGTGGCGGAGAATTCCATGCTTGTTTAGTCACAGAACCAACATTTTACTTGGGGTTGCAATTGACCCAGTCAAAGACTACATTTCCCAGCATGCCTTGCAGCTAAGCGGTTACGTGACCAGGTTCCAGCCAGCCAATGAGAAGAAAGCAGACAGTGGGATCTCGGGGAAAGCCCCATGAAATTGCTAGGTCAGCAAGAACGCCTTGTGCCCTTCCTACACGCCCCTTAGGCTTCCTAAAATAAAGCTGTGCTATGCCACCCCGGACGGAGGGAGAGGAGACTGGGAACGGAGTATGGCAACGCCCCAAAGACAGCAGAGCACAGAGGCCCGGAGTGCATGCTCGTGCCCAGCTCAAGGCTCACTTCCTGTGATGGAGAGACACTGTGAGCCTGTTGAAACAGCTGTTGTTTGAAATAGTCAAGTCTCCTCTGACTGTCACATTCTTAGAAGGTTCATGATCATTCCCACAACCAAAGAATGCTTTACATTAGCAAAATATTAAGAAATACAAGGAATATTCAGGCTGGGCACAGGGGCTCATGCATGTAATCCCAGGACTTTGGGAGGTCTAGGCGGGAAGATCACTTGAGATCAGGAGTTCAAGACCAGCAAGACTTCATTTCTACAAAAAAAATTAAAAAACTTAGCTGCATGAGGTAGTGCGGGCCTGTAGCCTCAGGCACTCATGAGGCTAAGGCAGGAGTATCACTTGAGGGATTCTCCAGGAGTTAGAGGTTGCAGTGAGCTGTGATGGTGCCACCGTGCTCCCATCCGGGCAACAGAGTGAGACCCCAACTCAAAAACAAAGAATATTCACAACCTGCCCATCACTCTTTCATCTCCAATCCAAATATCCCTCTCTGGGGAAGGGAAGCTTCCCTGACTCCAAATGGTGCAATCAATTCCTCACTGGTCACTTCCCAGACTCAAAGCGGCTCGGTTGCTTTTTTTATGGTGCATCCTATTTCCTGTTTCCCTGGATGTAAACTACTGAAGGGCAAGAACCAAATCCCACTTTTTGCTTTAACTTTTGAGCATACCAACTCATGAGAGGGGCCCCAGGGGCCCCGAATGACTAAAGCCCAGAAGCTGACAGCCTACAGGTGGGAAGGCCTCCACAGGGACAACGCAGACTCCTCTGGTCTGAGAGCATCAGGCCAGCATGGGAGCCAGTGTGGCTGAGAGACCCTGCCATGGCTCATCAGACAGATGCATTGAGAGAGGTGGCAAGTGAGCTCAAAGTGGCAAGGGTGGTAAGGAAAAGAAAACCCCGTGTGAAGCCAAAACCTTCAACCAAAGACTCGCCCAAAAACAGTGTGAGTCCGAACGCACAACTTTTGTTTGTTTTTTGAGTTGAGGTCTCTGTTGCCCAGGCTGCAGTGCACGAGCACAATCATGGCTAACCAACTACAGCCTTGCTATGTTATCCAGGCTGGTACATTAGCTTTTAAATATATATGCATTCACCTTCTGTTTCAAAAAAAAGTCCAACAGACAGGCAGTGAAATTTTCTATAAATCTGAAACCTCCTACCATCTTGCCAAAGCTTAAGGGCATCAAGCGACCCAGGGCTCCATGAAAAAGTATAAATTAACCCAAACAACCCATTACTTTGGGGAAAAAAATTGAAATCCACAAGCGTCAAATAGGTGGCCAATGTGCCCACTTCTGGTATTATCTGCTCAGAGAATTATCCTGCTGCTAAAGCGACTGCCAGCGAAGACCCCAAAGCCTCTTTGGCCCATGGGGGAGGCTCTGAAGTGATTTCCTGCTGGTCGTGATCCAGGCAGGGTATCTGCGAGGAAATCAGGTAGACTCGCGCAGAGCCACAGTGCCCAACGCAAAGAGAATGCGGGACAGACTACACCATCCTCCAACGAACACCAGCCTCCACGTTCTCAACAGTGAGCATGTATACCCTGGACAGACATACGGCTGAGGCCCTGGGTGGAGGAAACCCAAGCCTCCCAGAGGCTGTGTGGACCCCCTTGAGGTGACCTGCACCTTCCCAGGATGTCACTCTGGGGACTGGAAAAGCAGGGTGTCCATGAGGTCCAGAAAAGCAGTGACGTGAGAGACAGAAAGCAGATGAGATGGGACAGGGCACCAGGGGATGGGAATCTATAGGAGAAGGTGTACAAGTGAGGAGACCACGGAAGGAGCACTGCACCATGAGTGTCTCCTAGGCAGGGGCCACAAGGCGTTCACTTCTGTATCCTCTCAGCACTTAGTAGAGTAGGTACCTTAAAAAGTATATTGAAGTCGGGCACAGTGGCTCATGTCTTTAATCCTAGCACTTCCGGAGGCAGAGGCGAGAGGATTTCCTGAACCCAGGGGTTCGAGACCAGCCCACATAACATGGCGAGACCTTGTCTCGACAATAAATTTTTTTTTTTAATTAGCTGGGTGGCACATGCCTGTAGTTCCAGCTGCTTGGAAGACTGAGGTGGAAGGACTGCCTGAGCTCAGCTGGTCAAGGCTGCAGTGAGCCAAGATGGTGCCACTGTCCTCCAGTTTGGGTGACAGAGCGGAGACCCTATCTCTTTAAAAAAAATGAATTGGAGGGAATCAGGAGGAAAGCCTGCTCGGCCCCTCACTATCTGTGTGACTTCCAGCAAGCAACTTGACAATTCCTCATCTGGTTCAAGGAGAAAATAAACAGGGCGAATCCTACGGGGTCTGGCAAGAATGCATGCACATTGTCCGGGAAGGCAAAAGGCAGGGGCGCCCATTTCTACAGGCTACAACTGGGGCCCTCAGTTGCACTGTGCTTCCTTATAAACCTTCTGATGACAATGTTTTTTTGTTACGGTGGCAAGAGGGGAAAAAAAATACAAAAATAGAAACACCCAGACCTGAGGCATTAAAACCCAGTCTATAAAAACTATTGCACTGTACTCTCATCTACAAGTGCCAAGAGGGCTTACTACATGCTGATCTGTTTTGTTTTTGTTTTTGTTTTTTGAATCAGGGTCTCATTCTCTGGCATACAGTGGCCTGATCACAGTTCACCACAGCCTCAATCACCTGGGTTCAGGAAATTCTTCTGCCTCAGCCTCCCAAGTAGTCAGGACTACAGATGCCTGCCACCACACCTGGCTAACTTTTTGAGTTTTTTGTAGAGATAGGGGTCTCGCTATGTTGCCCAGGCTGGACTCAAACTCCTGGCCTCTCAAGTGATCTTCCTGCCTTGGCCTCCTAAAGTGCTGGGATCACAAGCGTGAGCATGTCACCCAGTCCTAGTGAAGACCTGTATTTAGGAGGCAGAGAACTTAATCCCAGACTTGAAAACTGTACCTGAACTGAGGCAAGTCCGGATCATCAACAGGCAAAACCGTCAAGCAAAAGGCCGGCGCAGCTCTCTGCAGAGGAGGGAACCCGCCAACCCCACAGGAACCCACAGCTCCAGCTCACTCTGTCCCCAGCTTGGCCCTGGGCACAGGAAGGACACAAGACAGTCCAGAATGTGACCTGACCTCGGCTCTGGCTTCCACTTGGTGGGAAAAGGGAAGGGAAGGACGAGGAAGTGAAATCACAGGGAGGCACACAGAATGCTCCATGGCCCAACTAAGGGGTCTCTTGACCAAGGAAGGGCCTGAAGAAGGAATAGGGCCCAGGAAATTGGAACACACTTAACCAGCCTGGGCAACTTGGTGAGACCCCCATCTCTATAATAAATCAAAAATTAGCCAGGAATGGTGGCACGTGCCTGTAGTTCCAGCTACTTGGGAGGCTGAGGTGGAAGGACCGCCTGAGCCCAGCAGGTTGAGGCTGTGGTGGCTATGAGCGCGCCATTGCACCCCAGCCTGGGTGACAGAATGAGACTCCTATTCAAAACAAAAAAAAATAGGCCAGACAGTGCCTCACCCACTCCTAGGACTTTGGGAGGCTGCCGCAGGACAATCGCTTGAGCCCAGGAGTTCGAGACCAGCCTGGGCAACATAGAGAGACCCCCATCTCTACAAAAAAATTTTTAAAAATTAGCTGGACATAGTGGTGTATACCTATAGTCCCAGCTACTCAGGAGGCTCAGGAAGAAGGATCACCTGAGCCCAGGAGGTTGAGGCTGTGGTGGCCATAATTGTGCCTCTGCACTCCAGCCTGGGTAACAGAGTGAGACCCCAACTCAAGAAAAGAAAATTTTCCAGCTGAGCGCAGTGGCTCATGCTTGTAATCCCAGCACTTTGGGAAGCCAGGCAAGAGGACTGCCTGAGCCCACGGGTTTGAGACCAGCCTGGGCAACATGGCGAGACCTCGTCTCTACAATAAATCAAAAAATGAGCTGAGTGTGGTGGTACACACCTGGAGCTCCAGCTACTTGGAAGGCCAAGGCAGAAGGTCAATCTCCTGAATCCAGGAGATTGAGGCTGTGGTGGCCGTGAGCATGCCACTGCACTCCAGCCTGGGCGACAGAGTGAGACTTTAAAAAAAAAAATTCCATGATTAAAAAACAAAGATAGGCCAGGTTCAATGGATCAGCCTGTAATCCCAGCACTTTGGGAGGCCAAGGCAAGTGGATTGTCTGAGCCCACGGGTTCAAAACCCGCCCAGGCAACTTGGTGAGACCTCACCTCTACAATAAATCAAAAATTAGCCAGGTGTGGTGGTGTGCGCCTATAGTTCTGACTACTTGGAAGGCTGAGGCAGAAGGATCGCTGGCATCCAGCGGGTCGATGCTGAGATGGCCATGAGCATGCCACTGCACTCCAGTCTGGGCAATGGAGTGAGACTCCACCTCAAAAAAAAAAAAACAAAGATAAAACCCTCTTTCAAAGTCCTCTAAGAGATGTAATGGAAGCCAAACCTCAGCCCCTTTGACCCATTCATCCCGGGGATGGCTCTTGATGACATCTCAGCAGGTGGTGGGACAGAGGAGTTTCCAGCCTGGCAGTGTTGGAAACCCTGAGGGTACTTGACAGAACCACCCATCTCTGTGGGGTGGGGAGCCAAGAAAGGGTCCCCATCCTGAAGTGCCACAGGGGACTCTGGTGCCAAGCAGCTATGCTCCAAGCCCCAGGGAGCCTGCATTCCCATCGCTACATCAGCTTCACTGTACCCTTCACTTTCAGAAGGAAAAAATGCAAAAGGGGTAACAGTACGTGCAACTTAAGCCTGGATCTCCCCTTCATCTAAGGTGTTTCTCCCGTGCACTTAGTAGTTGTGTCGAGGCCAACCTCATTGTGGAGGCCACCTCCAAATAAAATCCCCTGGAAGAAAAACAAGTTTACCCATAGAGCCAAAGGGTCAGAACTTTCACCGGGCAAGGCACTGGGGGAACACCCTTCTTCTACCCAGCTGGCCAGAGAAGACCTCCAAGCAAAGGGGCCAGGTAGTGCCCTGGGCCACCTGAGCACACCTGGGTGTCAGCCACTCAAAGTAGCTACCAGCTGGCCCCAGTGACCCAAGGAAGGAGGAGAAAGAGGAAAAGTTCACACCCCTGGCTCTGTTCTCACCAATGCTGGGAACAAACTCTCAACCACAAAATTGACTCATTTGATCAGAAACACGTCAACACAGGTCAGTATATACAGGAAGCCAGAACTCGGCATTTCACAAGATTAACAATCTCAGTTCAGGCTCAGTGGCTCATGCCTGTAATCCCAGCACTTTGGGAGGCCAAGGCAGGAGGATCACCTGAGCCCAGGAGTTCAAGAACATCCTGGGCAACATAGTGAGACCATGTCTCTACAATAAACCCAAAATTAGCTGGCGTGGTGGTATGTGCCTGTAGTACCAACTACTCAGGAGGCTGAGACAGGAGGATTGCCTGAGCCCAGGAGGCTGAGGCTGCAGTGAGTCATGATGGTGCCACTGCACTCCAGCCTGGGGGACAGAGTGAGAGACCCTGATTTAAAAAAAATGAAAATCTTTAAAACCATTCCCCTTCAACAGTCTGTATTTGTGATTACCTGGATTGACAATCTTCACTGGGAAAACCTGACTCCCAGAATCCAGTGGGTGGAGATACCTGACTCCCAGAATCCAGTGAGAGGGAAGATACATGACTCCCAGAATCCAGTGGAGGGGTGTGGGGGATACCTCGCTCCCAGAATCCAGTGGGGGGATGGAGGGGATACATGACTCCCAGAATCCAGTGGGGCAGAAGGGGGTGGATACCTAACAACCAGAATCCATCCAGTGAGGCGGGGGAGATACCCGACTCCCAGGATCCATTCAGGGGGGATACCTGACTCTCAGAACTCAGTAGGGGAGTAGGGAGGGATATAGGACTCCCAGAATCCAGTGGGGGAAGCAAGAGGTATATCTGACACGCAGAATTGAGTGGGGGAGTGGGGGGATGCATGACTCCCAGAATCCAGTGGGGGGGAGAACATGACTCCTAGAATCCAGTGAGGAAGGAGGGATTAAATACCTGACTCCCAGAATTCAGCGGGGGACTGGGGGGATACCTGACACCCAGAATCCAGTGGAAAGTGGGGGGGAATACATGACTCCCAGAAGCCAGCAGGGGGGCATGGGAGGATATGCAACTCCCAGAATCCACTGCAGGGGGGATACATGACTCCCAGAATCCAGTGGAAGATGTGAGGGGATACCTGTCTCCCAGAATTCAGTGGGGGGTTGAGGGGATATATGACTCCCAGAATCCAGTGGGGGGGATGCAGGGATACATGACTCCCAGGATCCAGCGGGGAGGGCGGGGTGGATACTTGACTCCCAGAGTCCAGTGGGGGAGGGTTTGGGGGATACATGACTCCCAGAATTCAGTGTGGAGGGGTGCAGGGATATGTGCCTCCCAGAATTCAGTGGGGAGGGAAGGAATGAATAAACTCCCAGAATTCAGTGGGGAGTGTGTGGGGGGAGCTCTGCAGCTCCTCCTGGGTGCCTCAATAGCCCACATAGCACCCACTGCCCCAGGTCCCCCCCCCCCGAGGCAGATGGAGGGGTTGTCCCTCAGGCCTTGCTGCACACGAGCTGGTCCCGTCTCAGCATGTACATCCACTGAGTTATTCTTCTGGGCCCGGCACCCACATCCCACAGGCGCACAGGCACATGGTCACATGGGGCACACCATACCCACTGGCCGCCCTGTCTGCTGCTTCACTGGGACACACAGCCTGGGGCACCTGGACAGGTCTCTTCTCCAGGCTCTAAGATTCTCCCTCTCTCCCACAGAGGCCCGGTTCTGCAGACGCCTCCAGCACCACAGACTTGGCTCTCTCCAGGGGCATCGGGTTTCCCCAGGTTCAAGAGCAACCTCAGAGCACCCAACAGAGCCCAGTGTGCATGCGGCTGTGGAAACGCCCACACTGGGGCTGCAGGGCAGGGGACACCTGGGACAGCGGAAGCTCCACAGCCACAGGCTTCCCCGCCAGATTGAAAGGGGCACACTTTGTTGACTTTATTTTAAGTCAGGGTCTTGCTCTACTGTCCAGGCTGGAGTGCAGTGGCCTGATCACAGCTCACAATAGCCTTGGCCTCCTGAACTCAGGCAATCCTCCAGCCTCAGCTTCCCAAGTAGCTGGAACTACAGATGAATGCGGCCACACCAGGATAATGTTTTTATTTTTCTGTAGAGATGAGGTTTTACTATGTTGCTCAAACTGATCTCAAATTCCTGGGCTCAAGCAATCCTCCCGCCTCAGCCTCCCAAAGTGCTGGGATTACAGGTGTGAGCCACCACACCAAGCCTGATCATTCTCGGTTACAACTACTTAAGTGAAGACCTGTGAGCAGTCCAGAAACCATAAATATTCCCATCTGCACACTCCCCTAGGCTCCCTCTGTGTCCCTGACCAAAGTATGGCTCTTGGGAGCCACCTCTCTCCTCTCCCTAGCCCCACCTACCCCATCTGGAATATGCACTCAGGGTGAACAGCACTTGCGGACATAACACCCCAGCCCCGCAAGGAGCAGCACGGCTGCGCCACCTCCCTCTCCAGATCCTTCCATGCCAAAGACGTGCAGATTCCCAGGCTCTACTTGAAACAGAAACACGTATCCGGAGAGAAAGAGGCCCGAGCCCCACAATCGCTGACCATACCAGGGTGGTCCTACACCCACACCTGAACTTCAAAAGTGGGAAGAAACAGACCAGCTGCCCTCGGGAACATTGTGAACATTGTGAACACCAGCCAGCAACAGCTCAGGGTGGGGAACCTTCCTGGCAATGTAGTCTAATGGCGGCTGCATATCTCTTCAGAACTCGAAGCCAGATCACAATTTTTCTTTTGGTCAGGGTCTCACTGTTTCCCAAGCTGGAGTGCAGTGGCATAATCACGGTTCAACGCAGCCTCGACCTCCTGGGCTCAGGCGATCCTCAGTCTCCCAAGTAGGTGGGACTACAGGTGTGTGCCACCACGCCTGGCTAACTGTTTGATTTTCTGTAGAGACAAGGTCTTGCTAGGTTGCCCAGGCTGGTCTCGGCTCAAGCAATCCTCCCACCCCAGCCTCCAAAAGTGCCAGGATTACAGCTATGAGCCACCATGCCCAGCAGATCACAATTTTGTCTCCCACTTCAAACAGTGGAACGTGTTTCTCTAGTACCTACTATATTCCTTAAAAGAACAGTCATGCAAATTATTAAAACTGTCTTCTCTTAGCTGACCAAGAAGTACAAATAAAGGCATTAAAGTCAACACTCAAGTTGCCAGACACTTCAATATGACAGTCACCTGGGCAACTCCCATCTGAAGGCAAAGCACCATGGCTCACACCTGTAACCCCAGCACTTTGGGAGGCTAGGGTGGGAGGATCACTTGATGCCAGAAGTTCAAGACAATCCTGGGCAACATAGCCAGACCCTGTCTCTACAAAAACCATAAAAATAAATTTAAAATAAATACATGAATATGCTATATCTCTTCCCAATGTCCATTACTGTCATTTATTCCAGAACACTGAAGAAGTTACCTTTTTTCACATTCATATTCAGAAAGAAAAGAAATGACATCTTTCTCTAGCCCCTGGTGGCACTTTTCCCAAATATACATGTATACGACTCACGGAATACGACCTTTGCTCAAACTCTAAAACCACAATGATCCGCCCACGCTGAGGCATGATAACGACAGCCAATCAGGTCTGCAAACCAGTTTTGTGATGAGGAAAACGCTCTCAGTGGAAAACCCTCAGATAGTACAAACACTAAAAATAGTGCGTAAGGAACAGGCTTAGGAAAAAGAAGTTCTTACAATCATCAAAATGAGTTAAAGAAAATAAAACCCAGCCATGAGTGGCAGCTCACGCCTGTAATCCCAGCACTTTGGGAGGCCAAGGAGGGAGGATTGCTTGAGCCCAGGAGTTCAAGACCAGCCTGGGCAACTTAACAAGACCTCATCTCTACAAAAATATTTAAAAGTTAGCCCGAGTATGGTGGCACCTGTAGTCCCAGCTACTTGGGAGGCTGAGATGGGAGGATCGCCTGGGCCCAGGAACTTGAGGCTGCAGTGAGTGTGATGGTGCCACTATATTCTCGTCTGGGTAGCAGAATGAGACCCCCACCTCAAAAAATAATAATAATAGTGTGCAACAATAGACTATGGGAAGGGAAGTCCTCTACAATCGTCGACATGAATTAAAGAAAATAAAACCCATTGAAACTGCTGCCTCAGCACAGAGAACACGCACGTTGATTGTTCAGTGGAGAAAAGTGAAGGATCAAAACGCCGAGGACGCGGCTCCCGGGCTTACCTGGCTCCGCTCCTTGTCCACCTTCTTGAAGCACTTGTTCAAGGACAGGTTGTGCCGCACGGAGTTCTTCCAGCCCGTGGGCGCGCTGGCGAAGTACGGGAAGTGCTCCAGGATCCAGTTGTAGATGTCCTTGACCGGCAGCCGTTTGCTGGGCGAGTCCTCGATGGCCATGAAGATGAGGCAGCTGAAAGAGTAAGGGGGCTTGCAGTTGGGGTTCTGCCGGGCGTCGTAGGGCGCGTCGGCGTGGGCGGGAGACGGGGGCGTGTCGTCGTCCAGGTCCTGCACCGGGCTCACACTCCTAAGGACCGGCTCCCCGAAGCTCTTGAGCAGGTTCTTGCTCTCGTGCAGCCAGTTCAGGTTGGTGAGCTCCTCATCTTCCATGGCCGCCGCCTCTAGTCGGAGGTCGGGCAGGGGGAAGTCGAGGTCATCGTCCTCCTGGAGGGCCTTGGAGCGCCCGCGGCCCCGCAGACACGGCCTCAGGCCGCTGGAGACGCTAATTCCTGAGCTTTCCGGTTTCTTACTGGGAGGCATGCCGGGACCCATCTACGTGAAGGCTCCTAGGAGAGGCCACACAGAAGCAGGGAGCCGGTGAGACCCGCGGCAAAAAGGCAGCGTCCCCCAGCCTCCTGCCTCCCCACTGCCTCCACAGTCCCGCTGCCGGACAGAGGCACCACCTCCCCGCTCCTGCACCGAGCGACACAGACCCCCATCCCACCACACCGAGATGGGCTAATAAGAAAAAAAACCAGTCCAGGTAAGGTGTGACGGCTCACACCTGTCATGCCAACACTTTGGGATGCCCAGGCAGGGGGATTGCTTTAGGCCAGGAGATCGAGACCAGTCTGGGCAATATAGCAAGACCCCTGTCTCTAAAAAAAAAATAAGTTAAATAAAATAAAAATAAAAACCAGTCCAGGCCAGTCACAGGGGATCACATCTATAATCCCAACACTTTGGGAGGCTGAAGTAGGAGGATCACTTGAGGTCAGGAGTTTGAGACCAGCCTGGGCAACATAGCAAGAGCCCTATCTCGACAAAATATAAATTTTTAAAAAAAGGAGTCCAGGCCAAGTGCAGTGGTTCACCCCTGTAGTAATCCCAACACTTGTGGGAGGCTGAGACAGGAGGATTGCTTGAGGTCAGGAATTCGAGAACAACCTGGGCAACATTGCAAGATCCACGTCTCTACGGGGAAAAAAAAAACAGTCCAGGCAGGACACAGTAGTTCATGCCTGTAATCCCAACACTTTGGGAAGCTGAATCAAGAGGATCACTTGAGACCAGGAGTTCAAGAACAGTCTGGGAAACCTAGCAAGAACCCCATCTCTACCAAAATAAAAAATAAAAATCAATCCTCTATTCATATGGCAAGGTGACCTGATGCTGCTTAAATAAACCACAACTGAAAATACTCCCAGCATCTTTAATGACAAATATTCCATTAAAAGATATTTCACCATGACTCCCGCCTAGACCTAAGGAGACTCTCACTGTGACCCTGGGAAAATCCCCTTTTTCTCAGTGCCTTCATTGTTCTGTCATACATGAACACATGCGCATGTAAAAGTTTTTCAAACTTCGTGATCAACACCACAAAATAAAGACGTGCAGAACCCTTGTCACTGCAGGTTACTGGTCTCATGTTCATCCTTCTCAAAGAGAAATACCTATCAGTGTCAGGCCTGTAGTTTCCACAAAGTTCAGCTGTTTCCACAGGAAACACTGTTCCACGGTGGCCACAGTGAACTCCAATTGGGTTGTTTTCATTGATTTTTGTATCCTCACAAAAACTGTCAACTTAATTCTATTTTCCAATGACAAAGAATTTCATGGACTCAGGCTGGAGGAAGGATACATTGAGCTACCGTGATGCTGTACCCAGACGGCAAGCAGGTGACTTGGGGCACCACCAATACATGGGACTTCGGGAACATGAGACAAGCCATTAGCCGAGCTTAAGACTGGTGGGCAAAGTCCTGAGCCTACAGCCATCTGCAAGACCAGAGACAAAGTCAACAGAAACTGCCCTAGAATTCTGTCTCTCCCAAGTCCCCACCCTCCTGTGGTTATCAATGACCTAGAACAGAAAGTAAACAGAGAGGAAAGTAATATCTGATGAGAAGAAGGAAAAAAGAAAAAACGAGGAGGTGACCGGTCACAAACACAAGCAGGCGTGAGCTAGACAGGGCTGTGGAGACGAGGAGGAAGGTCTCCCGGCACTGCAACCACATGCTGGGCTCCACAGGGCCTGGTGTGATTCCCCTCCCTGTGAGAAGACCAGGCCGTGTACCCAAAAGATGAATGCACATGTCAAAAGCAAAGGCACTATTCCCCAAGTCTCTAAGTGCCCACCAACCTGCATTTCACACAACAGCAGCTACAGTGGGGAGTTCTGGGGTGGGATATCCCAGTGACCACCATTTGGGGCCAACAGCCAGCCCAGGGAGCCAGTGCATCGACCTCTTCCAGAGGATGGAGCAGCAGGACCTGCTGGACATGAGGCCTGAAGGGGGCCTCCCAGGGCCCCTGCAATTCCCAACTCCGTGGGGAAGAAACTTCACGGGGCCTCAAGGTGCAACCCAGCCAGGACAGGACAGAGGCCTCAAATTCACCCACGGCTGATATTTCTCTCTGTTCAATAAGAAGGCTGCTTGGAACACATTTTAAAGAAAAAAAGCCAATGTTTTTAGATTGTGGCGTATACCAAGTCAGGCCTAATAGTACTCCTGACTTAATAGACCTACTAGAAATACAGGATCTCACGATATTGCCCAGGCTGGTCTCGAACTCCTGGGTTCAAACAACCCTCTTGCTTTGGCCTCCCAAAGTGCTGGGATGACAGGAGTGAGCTACCGTGCCCGGCCTTACTCTTAAGTTCTGTATGAACACACCAACGTGAGGCTTGTCTCTCTCTTACTAAAGTTTTCTCCGATCCCATCAGGAAATGTTCTGATCACCAGCAGATCCACACAGCAACTACGAAACAGAACCCAGCCTCCAAAGCCAACTTGAGCTCCAAATGAAAGTTTATGTCTCCTGAGCTTCCAAACAGGAAAATTATATCATGGCTGACAGTAAAGTAATTTAATTGCACTGTTGCCATGACAACATGCTGCTCTCTTTCTTTTTAATTTGCTTATTTGTCAGTAGCTTCCCAAAGGAACTCACACGCCATTCTCCATGTTTTCTTTTGTTTTAAACAAACACTGCCAGCAATGTGGTTTTATCAGAAAGATGGCATTGTCGGTAAGGGGTGTATTGGGGGGGCCAGCACCCTGGATCACTGGGTGGTCTGTGCTGGGTCCTCCCTGGCCTCCAAGTGTCCTCTGCTCCCCAGTAAATCTCACATTCGATGGCCACCGCAGGGCCGCTGATCACTACAGTTCCATTTCAAAACACAGTTCCCAGAAACCACAGCTGAGGAGTTTTCCATGATCATACTCTAAATGCAGAATTCGCCAAGTCTTTTTTCCCTCCTGATTTGGGGGGGAGGGAGAATCTGGATCATGTGAGCCTGCAGTTCAGCAAATATTTTTAATCTGCTGCCAACGAGGGTGCCCCACCAGACACGCAAATAGTTTTTCACTGTGACCTCGCCACAACTTTCCGGTTTGTTATTGCTCACGATACGCGCACACACACACACACACACACACACACACACACACACACACACCTTTGTTTTTTTACGACTTGCTGTGTCTTGTTATCTGTTTTGTTTTTCTTTTTTAAGGGGAAAGTGCAGCAGGAAAGAAAGCCCGTGTCTCGCCCAGTGTCACCGGCAGGTCTCCAAAGAACTGACAAAGACACCGACTCCGGGCAGATGTTCACAGTGAACTTGGGAAAGTTGAGCGACGCCCCCCAGCCCAGCAGGGCAGCAGCGGGCCCGGCCGGCGACCCACCCCTCAGGCCCCCCACCCCCCCCTGCGCACGCGCCCCACGCCCGGCGACTGTACTTGTCAAAAACATTTCAAGGGGACCAGCGAGCACGCCGATTGGCTGCGAGGCGCGTCCGTCACGCCGTTGCCAGGCAACCGGGAAACTGCTGCTGGCCGCGTCCACAGGCGACCGGGAGCCCGCATACCTTCACTGCCGGTCAGATGTCATCAACCTTTGATTGGCCGCGCCGCGGCGAGCCTTGAAAACAAGCTCATCAAGGCCCGCCGCCCCCCAACCTAGCCGGGGCCCCGGGAGGGCTCCGGAGTGGGCAGGACGCGGGGGTCGGCCCCGGGGGTCTCGGAGACAGCCGCAGCCCGTGCCAAGTGTGCACGGTCGGGGGGGAGCTTTGTTAGGAGCCCGCTTCCAGTCCGGGGGTCTCCGCCCGACCGGCGCCCCCTCTCCGGCAGGGCCGGCGTCGGTCCCGTTCCCTGCAGCCGATCCTAACTCCGTGCCTCCCGCGCCTTGGGGGAAACCGAGGCACAGGGACGCCGCCCGCACGTCGGGGCAGGAAACTCTTCGGACCGGCAACTTCCGCGCTCGGGGGCGCCGGGCCTCCGCCCCGGGCCTCCCCTCTGGAGCCGCGGGGTCCCTGGGCCCCCGAGAGCCGCGGAGGCCCCCGGGTCGGCCGGCGCGCCCCCCCCGGGGCCCCCCCGCCCGCCCGGAGCGCGGGGCGCACTCACCTGGCCGGAGCGCGGCGCGGGGCTCGGGGGCGCCGCTGCCCTTCAGCGGGAGCCGCAAACTTTCGCGGGCGCCCAGCGGGCATCTCCCGGGGGCCCCGCGAGGACGCGCGGCGGACGGGCGGCGGGGGGCGGCGGGGCGCGGCGGGGCGCGGCGGCAGGGCGCGGGGGTCGCGGCGCGGCATGGGACCTGCGGCTCTGCCGGGCGCGCCGCGTCCACCCGCCGCCCGCTCTCCCCGCCCCGTCCCGCCTCCCTCTCGCCTCCGCCGGCGCGTCGGGCCGGGGCGCGCCGAGCGGCGAGAAATTGTTTCCACTGCAAACAAAAAAAGGCGACACATGACCAGGCGGGGGGAGGGGCGGGCGGGAGGGGCGGGGAGGGCGGCGCGCGGGGCGGAGGGAGCCGGAGAGCCGGAAAACGCGGGCCTGGCCGCCAGCGGATGGGGCGCCCGGACTCCGCCCGCGGGCCCCGCGACCCCGGGCGGCGGCGACCGCGGGCGGCGGGGCCGGTCCCCTCCACGGGCTCATCGCGTGGCGGGCCCGCTGCCGCCCCATGGGATGCCTTCCAAGGCTCAAAAGTAAACATGAAGAGAATTGCGCCGCGGGCCGGGCTCGCTCCTAATCGCCCACCGCGCACCCCGGGGGGCGTGGGGGGCACGGCCTCGCGTCCAGGTGGCTGCGGGCGGGCGGGCGGGTGGCCAAGACAGAGCCGGACTTGTGCTGGAGGCCCCGCCGGTCGGGCCTCCCCCGGGGCTGCGCTCCAGCCCGGCCGGTCTGGGGCGGAAGCCAGTCCCCTCGCCTTCGCAGTCTGAGAACCTGAGGCCACCGCGCCCGGTCACCTCCACGGAGTAGCCACCCACTGCCACAAGGGAGCCAACCAGCCGCCTCGGGAGAGGACGGAGGGAGAGTGGCCAACGGGACACCCTGCTGGTGACAAAAATAAAACCCGATTGCATCTCTCCCAGGTAGCCAGATCGGCGGCTCCGGGGAGGAGGAGAAGCCGGCTGCCCTTCCCGCCACTCCCCTGCGCCCCAGGGGCCATCGTGAGCGGCCCGGGAACAGGAAACCCCGGTGGGAGGCCCGGAGTGGAAGCCCTCCAGCTCGGGGTGCCTTCTCACCCGGCCAAGGGGAAGGCGGAAGGGAGCCCCCACCGGGCTTCGGAAAACTATCTCAACAAGCAAGGACACCCCCATCCGAAAGTCGTCCCTTCACAAAGCTTCCAGATGGCGGGTGCCTCCTCTCATGCAGGGACCTGCCTCCTTCCAGGAAGTGCCGCGTCTCCCGCCCAGGAGAACCTTCCCAGGTGGAGGCCAAGGTAGCCTGAGGTCACAGCCCCACCCCCGTGATCTCTGAGCAGAGATGGGACCTACCAAAAGCCACTGAGCAAAAGGTACAGCAAAGTGGCAGAGACATCAGACCATCGCCCAAGCTCCCGCCAGAGGTTCTGAGGGCCAGGACTGGTGGCCAACCCAGGCTAGACAAGTCCAGGCTCCTGCAGCTCCATCTAGAGCAGTGGCTGATCCCACTCTCCGTCGGGCGTCCCTTGAGGATGCTGCTTCACCAGAGGAACTGAGGCCAGAGACCTCCATCCAAGCCCTCGCTGGCCTGGAGAGGAAGACACCCGTTTGTTTCCCAGCCTCCCCCACCCACCCCTCCGGGTCTCCCACCCACACCCCCCCCAAGAGCTGGGAACCTCTACATTATGCAGAGGAGGCACATAGCTTGCACCTCGGTCCTCTCCTTCCTGGGAGTTCAGGAAGAGGCCATGTGACTCGAAGCCTACTGTACATAAACGTGTCCTTCTTAAAACTCCCAGTGCAAGTCCTTGGCCTCCACTGTCTGGACACCTGGGCTAGGTGAACAAAAATGAAAAGACACCAGGTGCAGTGGCTCACACCTGTGGTCCCAGCACTTTAGGAGGCTGAGGTGAGAGGATCATATGAGCCCAGGTTCGAGACCAGTAACATAGCAAGACCTCATCTCTATTAAAAAATCCCAAAGTTAGCTGGGCACGGTGGCACACACCTGCAGTCCCAGCTACTTGGGAGGCTGAGGTGGGAGGATTCCCTGAGCCCGGGAGGTTGTGGCTGCGGTGAGCTGTGATTGTTCCACTGCACTCCAACCTGGGTGACAGTGGGACCCCAACTCAAAAAAATGGAAAGACATAAGCACTCCTGGGGCCCCATGGAGCCGAGTACAGAGGGTGGAGCATGGTAGAACAAACACCTTTTGTGGGTTGACGAGGAGTCTCTGAGATAATGGCCCAGAATGCTGTTTCTAATCTCAAAGTACCTTGCTCCCTGCCCTTCTGAGGACAGAGCCCCTTGGCTGGAGGCCTGTAGCCTCTTGGGGAGTTTCTAAGCTTGGCCAAGTATCATCAGAGCTTTCTGGTCACCCTCTCTTGGGATGTTCCTGTTGTGTGCTCTTGGTGTTTACATGACACATTCAAAACTGTGTTGAGCAGTGGAAAAAGTGTCTTGATAGGGGCACTGTATCAAACAGGAAGTACTTTGGAGGTATCTAAAGCTTTACACGTGAAAATAAATACACCATTTTTATAAATAAATCTCGAGGTTTTTTTTGGGGGGGGGAGTCACTCTTTACATACAGGTGTGAGCTGGTGACCTGAATCCAGACTTGGTCCATTCATTCAGCCAGCAAGTATTTCTTAAGCATCTGCGCCCAGTGCAGGGGACTCAGACAGCACTGGGAGAAATCAAAGACATGCCACCTGCCTTCAAGGAAGGCAGCAGGTCTGTGAGCACTGAGGAAGCAACCACACTGGGCAGACACACACAGTCCAATACCAAGGGGAGATGGTAGAGGGCCTGGATGCAGATGGGGTTCATGCTCTGACCTCACCACTACCTAGCAGGGTACCTTAGTCAAGGTGCTTAAGTTCCTTCTCTCTATCTAGTTTCCTTATTGAAAAAGAAGGGGGGTTGCGCATGGTGGCTCACACTTGTAGTCCCAGAACTTCGGGAGGCCGAGACAGGAGAATTGCTTGAGCCCACAATTATGATTTTGAGGCCATCCTGGGCAACACAGCAAGAAAGAGCTTGTTTCTACAAAAAAAAAAAAAAAAAACCCTCAAAAAAATCAGCCAAGTGTGGTGGCATACACCTGAAGTCCCAGCTACTCAGGAGGCTGAGGGGGGAGTATCATCTGAGCCCAGGAGGTCGAGGCTGTGGTGAGCCATGATTGTGCCACTGCACTCCAGCCTGGATGACAGAGGGAGGCTCCTGGAAGGAAGGAAGGAAGGAAGGAAGGAAGGAAGAAGGAAGGAAGGAAGGAAGGAAGGAAGGTAGGAAGGTGAGGGGAATACAATAATACCCCCATCATAGGGCTGTGATGAAGAGTACATGATTTAATCCTTGGAAGGAACATAAAATGGTGGCCTGGTACTTAGCACGCACTATTTTTGTTAAGTAAAAAATTCAAAGGAAAAATGCTGACACCTTTGGCCACATAACAATTTGGCATGTGTGTACAGTATGGAAGTCATAAGAAAATTTAATAACAAATGATGAAACAGTTGCCATGCATATGCAGAAGGGTTAATATTCTTAATTTATAAAACATACAACTCAAGGAAAAAAATGCATCGCCCTGTGTTTTTTTCACCCTTACCAAAAAAAAAAAAAGCGGCCACTGCACTCCAGTCTGGGCGACAGAGTGAGACTCCAACTCAAAAAAAAGAAGCAAAAATGGAAACATCCCCATGAAAAAGGCTCAATCTCACTAAAAATCAAAGAAATGCAAATTAAAGCCACTGTAATCTCTCCTTCCATCTACCAGTTTGGCATGACTAAAAGGGAATGACCGTGCCAATGCTGGTGCGGGTGTCGGTGTGAAGTGGCTTGCTTCAACCTTTCAAGAGGGAATTCTTACAAAATAAAGTTTAAGTGAGGGCCCAGTGCAATGGCTCACACCTATCATCCCAGCACTTTGGGAGGCTGAGGCAGGAGGACTGCGTGAGCCCAGGAATTCAAGGCCAGCCTGGGCAACACAGTGAGACCTTGTCTCTAAAAAAAATCAAAAACTTTGCCAGGCGTGGTGGTGGTGCCTGTAGTCCCAGCTACTCAGGAGGCTGAGGAGGGAGGATTTCCTGAGCCCAGTTTGAGACTAGTCTGTGCAACATAGAGAGACCCTGTCTCTATAAACCATAAAAGAATTAACCAGGTGATGAGCACCTGTAGTCCCAGCTACTCAGGCAGCTGAGGCAGGAGGATGGCTTGAAGCCAGGAGTTTGAGGCTGCAGTGAGTTATGAACGCACCACTGCAATCCAGCCAGGGCAACAAGAGTGAGATCCTAGCTCTTAAATATATATATATATATATATATATATATATATATGTAAGTGAGCATAACCATTGACTGTAAACTTCCAACTTCTAAGAGCTGATCCCGGGGTGTACCACACCAAGACAGCTGACTTCCCAGCAGCCTGCCACTCCCTTCCCATGAGCCAATACACCCCGGAAAGTGGCACTCAAGCCTCTCTGCACAGAGTACACCTGGCATTTATGCCAGACAGAAGACACTCAATGACTATATATACTGAATACACTCACTGAAGGATGCAACAATGTATGCAGGAAGGTTTTGCTGTGACATTGTTTAAAGTAGCAAAAACCTGGAAATGCCACAGTGAGAGGCAGGCAGCATGCTATTGCATTCGGTGGGCCACTCCCCCTCCTTGGCATTTTCCAGGCCTCCAGATGAAGCTCGCTCTTTTCTGATTTTTTTTCCTTCTTTTGGAGTCGGGGTCTCACTCTGTTGCCCAGGCTGGAGTGCAGTGGTGCGGTCATGGCTCACTGTAGTCTTGACCTCCTGGGTTCAGGCAATCGTTCTGTCTCAGCCTCCCCAGTAGCTGGGACTGCAGGCACGCACCACCATGCCTAGCTAAGTTTTTGTAGAGACGAGGTCTTACTGTGTTGCCCAGGCCGGTCTCGAACTCCTGGGCTCAAACGATCCTCCTGCCTCGACTTTCCAAAGCGCTGGAATTGCAGGTATGAGCCACCATGCTCAGCCTCATTTTTATATTCTCATAGACTGTAGATGTGAAACAACTTGCAAACACTTCATGAAATAAGAGTTCAGGGGGAAATGAGGACATTGGCAAAGCTTTTCACAACATTAAGGTATTTTGTGATCTTTTCCATCAAGAAGGACAACATAAGCCCTTTCTGAAAGGCTGCTGCTCCCAGCAAACAGAATTGCTTAGTATAACAAACATCACATCCTGTATTATAAGGTCTATTGTCTGGTTGTGGGAAGGCTTTCAGTTCATAAGTTTTAACTTCAAACTTTCTCTGCAAACTCTTATGTAGGCTCCAGGATTCAAGAGTTCAAAATACTCTTGAATTAAGAATTTACAGCAGGGTCAGGCATAGTGGCTCATGCCTGTGATCCCAGAACTTTGGGAGGTTGAGGCGGGAGGTTCGCTTGAGGCCAGGAGCTGAGACCAGCCTGGGCAACAAAGCAAGACCCTGTCTCTCAGAAGATCAAAAAATTAGCTGAGCATAGTGATGCTTGCCTGTAGTCCCAGCTACTCAGGAGGCTGAGGTGAAAGGGTTGCCCGAGTCCAGGAGGCTGAGGCTGCAGTGAGCCATGATCATGCCACTAGACTCCAACCTGAGCAACAGAGTAAGGCTCTAACTCAAAAACAAAACAAAACAAAACAAAACAAAACACTGAACCATTGCTCCTAGGGGAAATACCCAGGTTCCTGCAAGCCTCAGCTCACACATTATCAGCAGCCAATCCACACATAAATGTGTTGATACATGATTGGATGTGTGTTTGCATTTAAAGAGACCTTGTTGAACATATGTTGTTGAGTCCAGACAGGGAGCTCAGGCCAAAGGCTCTAAAACTCGGGCCTGAACCAAGCTTAACACACACGTGTTTTCTCCATAAGCAACACCATAGCCGTCCCACACTTAGGAACACGAGAGGGCACTTCAGAGGGATGCTTGGGCTCCATTTTAATTGGCAAAATCAACAAAGAGCACATCAATGCAAACACATGGTCCTCATGAAACCAGCGGTCCCCAACCTTTTTGGCATCAGGGTCAGGTTTCATGGGAGACAAATTTTCCACGGACAGAGGGGATGGTTTCAGGATGATTCAAGCACATGACGTTTATTGTGCACTTTATTTCTATTATTATTACAGTGTACTATAAAATGAAATAATTATACAACTCACCATTTTAAAAAAGAGGTGTGGATGGAAACGGTAATAAAATGGACTAAAATAAGCATCAGATTCTGCCTTAAAGCCTGTCACCAGATGCAGCTGTACAACTGAAGTATATCAACTCACTTGCCACTCCCTGATGGAGTTTTGATATGAGTCTGCATGCAGTTGACTTATTATGTTCTCTGCGCTGTCAATCCTCACTGCTCATGTTGAACTATATTTGCAGCCACCCCAAGCTAGCATCACCTCCTCAGCTCCACCTCAGGTCATCAGGCATTAGATTCTCATAAGGAGCACGCAACCTAGATCCCTCATGTGCAGTTCACAGTAGGGTTTGTGCGCCTACAAGAATCTCATGCTGCCACTGATCTGACAAAAGATGGAGCTCAAGCGGTAATGCCAGCGATGGGGAGCGGTTGTAAATACAGACGAAGCTTCATTCACTCATCTGCCGCTCACCTCCTGCTGTGCAGCCCAGTTCCTAGCAGGCACAGATCCGTACTGGGGGTGGGGATCCCTGCGTTAGACCATAAAAGGACACTGGTTTACAGATGAGAACTGAAACCAGAAGGCAGGTCACCTGTTTGTTCACCCTCTGCTGGGAAAGAGCCCTGGGTCACTTCTCTGCGCACATCCACAAATGACCCCTGGGAATGCTGACTTCCAGATCACAGATGAATTTCAGCAAGTGGGTGAGTTGACAGATATAGTCTACCAAGAATAAGGACCAGCTATATTTCACAAACACATAGTAGATTTTTGTTGTTGTTGTTGGAGTTGAGGTCTCACTCTGGTCCAGGCTGGAGTCCAGTGGCATGATCATGGTTCACCACAGCCTCAACCTCCTAGGTTCAGGCAATCCTCCCACCTCAGTCTCCAAAGTACAGGTGTGCACCACCATCCTCAGCTATTTTTTTGATTTTTTTGTAGAGATAAGGTCTTACTGTGTTGCCCAGGCTGGTCTTGAACTCCTGGGTTCAAGTGATTCTCCTGCCTTGGTCTCCCAAAGTGCTAGGATTACAGGCATGGTGAATCAAGCTTAACACACATGTGTTTTCTCCATAAGCCTCTTTGGGAGGCTGAGACAGAAGGACTGCCAGGGATTCAAGACCAGCCTGGACAATATAGCAAGATCTCATCTCTACAATAAATCAAAAAATTAGCTGGGTGTGATAGGATGCACCTGTGGTTCCAGCTACTTGGAAGTCTGAAGTGAAAGACTGCCTGAACCAGCAGGTCGAGGCTGAGGTGGCCATGTACACACCACTACACTCCAGCCTGGGTAACAGAGTAAGACCCCAACTCTCCCCTCCAAAAAAAGATCATCACAGGGACAGGTGACAGACAGTGTTCCAAAGCTCTGCACATATCCACTCATTTCAGCCTCACATTAGTCACATGAGGAGGGTACTTTTATCGTCCCCATGTCCAAATGATGAACACACGCCAGAGAGGCTCAGCCACCTGCCCAAGGTCACACAGCTGATAAGTGCCAGGGCTGGAATTTGAACCCACACAGTCCACAGAGTCTGGAGTTTCCTGGTTCCAGGAACCAAGAAAAGCTTCAGATCAACCCAGCACACTTATCTTCTAGAGAAACTCGGGGGCGAAGGGCAAGAAAGACGGGACCAGCAGGGCCCCAGAGAGGACACACTGTGACCAGGAAATGCAGGACAAAGGAAAAGAAGACTTTTAAGCAGAATGAAAAGGTACAGTTGCAAAAAAGAAAAAAAATTCCGCTCCTATGTCAGCATCAGTATCACATGGTGTATCTTTGTAATTAGAAATAAATCAAGACCAGGCACAGTGGATCATACTTGTCATCCCAGCACTTTGGGAGGCCAAGGCAGGAGGATGGCTTGAGGCCGGGAGTTCAAGACCTGGGCAATGTAGCAAGACCTTATCTCTACAAAAATAAAAAAAAATTAGCCGAGCATGGTGGTGTGTGCCTGTAGTCCCGGCTAATCGGGAGGCTGAGGCAGAAGGATCACCTGAGCCCAATAGGTTGAGGTTGCAGTGAGCTGTGATCACATCACTGCATTCCAGCCTGGGCATCACAGCAAGATGCAGATTCAAAAAAATAAAAGTAAATTGATTAGACACTGAATATCCAACAGACAGAGAGTTAAGGACCATGTCCTATACACGGCATGTGCACAAAAATACTGGTCACTCAACAGAAAAAAAACTGCTTTTCCTTATCCCTCTTTTGGGCTCCTCTCTTGACTCTACAGATTAGTCAAAGAAAAAATGCTGCAGCCACCCTTCCCTCCTCCACATCTTTGAGAGACTTTCTTTTCACCTCTCTCCATGAGCATACCAAGTATCATGGTCTCATGGGCTTCCGTGACTGAGGCTACCAAAGTCTGACCAGAGCCCAGAAATAATTTCTCTCATTTTACTTCTCAGAGGGATGTGGCAGAAAACAGTGGGTCCCTCTCTCTGCGATTGTGTTGTTAAAGCAACATAAAGTTCCAAATTTGACGCACTCTCAAGGAACCGGGACATGGATTAAAATATGACCAGCTTCGCTCCCTGCAGTCCAGAGTTCTTTTGGGGGATTAGCAACTTACTCCACTTAATACAATAGCCAGATCTGAGAGCACTTCTCCACTGGGTAGTCACGATTGCCAGCGCTGTCTGTGTTGAAATCTCTACTCCTTCGCAAAAGATATGTCTAGTGTCTTTAATATTGAGATTCCAGCTGGGAGGAGTGGTTCGTGCCTGTCAAGCCAGCACTTGGGGAAACCAAGGCAGGAGGATTACTCAAGCCCAGGAGTTAGAGACTAGCCCGAACAACATAGCAAGACCTCATCTCTGGTAAATAAATAAAAAATAAATTAAAAAATTAGCTGGACATGGTAGTGCACACTTGTAGTCCCAGCTGCTTGGGAGGCTAAAGTGGAAGGATCGCCTGAGCCCAGGAGGTGGAGGCTGTGGTAAGCCGTGATCGTGCCACTGCACTGCAGCCTGGGAGACAGAGTGAGACCCTGACTCAAAAACAAAACAAAACAAAATGGAGATTCCAGTGCAGGCAAAACATGCCCATAAATTTTGAGGCATGACAGCATGGGGTGCTGGGTCCCACAAGGGTTGGGGGCGGAAGGATGAAGCCGAGTTCTGTCTGTGGGTGCCCCAATGGCACCTGATTTCTCTGTACTCAAGGACATGTGTCTCTGGCTGGTTTCAAGGATTTGGCCCCAAACAACCAGCATTCTTTTGAAGTTGGCATTTCTTCCAGAGAGAAAGACTGAACGTCTTTCTGATGCCTCTCATAGGCTGGGCCAGCTGCCTAACAATACGGATCCCAGAAGGGGGTGCCACCCACGTGGGGGCTGTAGTCGCCCCTGCCTGTTGCTCACAGTGACGTCAGAGGGACCTCAGAGCACGGGAGAAAGGCCGACCGAGCCATCCCGGCCAAGTATCCATGTGCCTGTGGAGGCCACGGGCAGAGTCCAGGCCTAGGGAGGGCATGTCAGCACTCTGGGAGGCTGCTGCAGCCAGGTTCAAAGGAAGGGAGGAACTTCACGATATCTGTTGGGAAGAAATCCTACCTGCTGTTGGCACACACCCTGGTGTGACCTCCCACCTGTCAGCCTCCCAGGTGGGCCTACAGGGGCCTCGGGAGGAGGCTGCTATGACAGTTTGCTTTCTCTTAATGCTTTGGATCCGGGAGATGGAGAGATGATGGACCTTGGAGGATCATCTTGTCGGCCCCTTCGTGGAAACAATGTGGTTTTCTTCAGCCCTGGAGATCAGGCCCAGGGATTTGCTCTGATAGTTTCCTCATGCACATCACACTGATGTTCACAACTGAAACAACACCGACAGCCTGGAAGCATCCTTCTCCCTCCAAACTCCAGCGACATCTGGGCCTAGAATGCCTCCCGCCATGTGAGAGCCCGGCGCGGCCTCCCTACAGCTCCCCAGATAACTTGATTATCAAGCCACTCCAAAGACAGCAAAACCCAGAAGCACCAACCTCATTCTCTGACAGACACAAATGAAAGATTTTTTTTTTTAAATAGAGACAGGGTCTCACTCTGTCACCCAGGCTGGAGTGCACCCCCCACCCGGGCTAAAGCCAACCTCTTGCTTCAGCTTCCCAAGCAGCTGGGACTATAGGTGTACACCACCACGCCCAGATAATTATAAAATATTTTTGTAAAAATTGGGTCTTCCTGTATTGCTTAGACTGGTCTGGAACTCCTGAGCTCAAGTGATCCTCCCACCTCACCCTCCCAAAGTCCTGGGATCACAGGCATGAGTCACAGCATGGGGCCTGAAAGTTTTTTTTTTTTAATCCCCCAAAAAATCTCATTGAAACTCAGGGGTGCAGAAGACATCTGAAGTGGGGCCGGTCCTGGCCCAGCACGGGGTGAGCGAGAGAAGGATTCAACAAAATACAAAAGCCAACACAGGCCTGAAGGGGAACAGGCGGCCCCGCCAGCAACTGCCAAACCGTCATTCTGCTCAGCGGCTGAACAGAAGGCCCCGTAATGACAGCCACGAAACTCATTTAAAGTCTGAAAAGGTGACTAATGAGCTCATTCATGCTGGCTATAAATTATTCACTACAACACGGATCCCACTCAAGACAAACAGTCAAGTAAACTTTAAGCACAGGCATCGCTGGACTTCCTGAGTGCAGCAACAATGTCTGTAGACATTTTCACAATGAGAGGGACACTCATCTCTCTCGCGTCTATTGTCATGGTCCCCCTGTTTACTTTTTATCCCCCCTGCCTTTAATCAAGTTTAAGCAGACACAGCTGTTACACATTTATTTCTCTGTTGAATTTTTTCCATTAGTTATTACAAGCAATCATGATGTCCTAAAAATAGCAGCAAATTATATTCTCTCGAAATTGAAGGCTGACCTTAAAATGAAGCCCAGGTCTTCAGCAAAAATATTCATCTGCACATGTTGGATGAGTGACAGGCAGCACTGCTCAAAAGCAAAACTCAGAGTGCAAAGCATTTTCCGCTCTTTGAGAGGTTTTCAATTTGCTTCCAGATTTTCTTTGGTTCTAGTGGAAATGCATGCTTCAGACCCTTCCACCACAGAACCTGTTCCCAGCGGTTATGTTTGGGTTAAGATTTGCCCTAAGAATCACCATCTTAAGCCAATAAAAGAAGAAATGTTTCATTTGGGCTTTTCCAGCCCAGATAGACACAGTAGCAGGTTTGCTCTGAAAACCCACCACACTGCTGTAGATGGCTTTCAGTTTCCTGTTTGATATTAAATAAAGAGTTTGGCTCTTCTGTTTTTATAAACTGTGCTGTTTGTCACTAACATAACTGTTGAAAGCATCTGACTGGGCGGATAAGGAGTCCCATGGCTTTCAACCCTTAAAAAAAAAAATCTTAGTATCTGTTTCCAAGACATCATAAGACTGAAGCCATTTCAAACCCGTTTAATAGAGTTATTTTTAAAAATAGTCCCCAAATAAGCACTTAGCGCGCTTGGTCAGCTCGCTGAACACTATGTATCTTTAAGCTGCTTTGAATACTTTGAAAAGGAACCACAGAACACACTCACATTCAAATGCCACCCGGTGGAGGCTGTGCCCAGTCAGAAGCAAAAGTGGGGACGCTGAAGCTGAACTGTGCCCTGCCACCCTTGGGACCAGGGGGAGTGAAGGTCTCAGGCTGGGATCTCAAAGGCACGAGAAACACGCGTGGATACAAAGGAAGACCCGACCTCAGAGGAAACCCGAGACGGGCCAAACTCGGCTCCATTTAAGGAAAACCTTTCACACTGTTTTCAGTTTCTTGCACATGAACTAAAGGCCTGTCCAGCCATTTCTGTTGTCTGCAATGCAAAGCAAATTTTTTTTTTTAAGTAGAGAAAGAGGAGCCCTGACCTATTTATAGGAAAGCGCCATGCCCCCCACTGATGGCACGTGGCTGGTATCCATGCATTCAGGACTCTTTTAATCCATGGTTTTTGTATCTAGTAAGAACCTCTTTTGTTCATTTGTTTGTTTAGAGACAGAGTCTCTCTGCTGCTCTATGCTGCTCTGCTGTTCTTAAACTCCAGACCTCAAGTCATCCTCCCGCCTCAGCCCAAAGTGCTGGGCTTACCACTGCAACTGACCAAAGCCACTCACAGTTCTCTACGCGAGAGTTCTTTCCATTGTTTTTGTTTCGATGTTTTTGTTTTACAGCAGTTTTAGCTTCACAAAATTGGGTGGAAGGTACAGAGATTTTCCCGCAGGTGCATAGTATTGGTTGGTTGGTTGATTTGTTATTTATTTATGTATTGAGTCGGAGTCTCACTCTATCACCCAGGCTGGAGTGCAGTGGCATATTCATGGCCACTGCAGCCTCAACCTGCAGGGTTCAAGCAATCCTCCCACCTCAGCCTTTCTAGTAGCTGGGACTACAAGCGTGTGCCACTCGCCTAGTTAATTTTTTTTTTTTATTGCAGAGATGAGGTCTTGCCAAGCTGCCCAGGCTGATCTCAAACCTCTGGGCTCAGGCAATCCTCTAGCCTCTGCTTCCCAAAGTGCTGGGATCACAGACGTGAGCCACCACACCCGGCAGTTTTATTTTTTTTAATCCAATAATATGTGATATAAAAACCAACTCCAACCAAAGACATGGAAGAGTCAGCAACGGTGTTGCACTGAAGTCACAGCTGCTCTGCTGCCTCCACCAACTAGATTCCTGCCTCCTCTCTGTGCAAGGTGTGGACAAAATATCACTTTGAAATGGAGTCATGCAGCCCGTCTTTCCTAGCAGTGGATCTGGCAGACAGAGGTCAGCTCTCCCTGTTGGTGGGGAACCTGGTGTGTCCAGAGACCGTCCTGACACCACCCCTTTCTTAAGGAGACCCAGTGGTGATGTCCTTGTTGTCTGAGGACACTCAAGGACCCTCAAAAACAGCAGTCAAGACAATGGGCAGCAGGTACCCAATGCCTGCGATCCTGAGAATGACCAACGCCCATAATAGCAGAAGCCCGTGGTGCCCCCGCGACCAGGCATTGCACCAAGAGCACCCCACATTGTTTAACTCCCCCTTCCACTGCACTCAGGAGGCAGGGGCTGCGTTCTCATTTACAGACGAGGATGGTGAGGCTCAGAGAAGTCACTCCGAGGTGTGAGGTGGGAAGTCAAGACGCCAAGCCCAGCCCCCTGGCCAGTGTGCCATGTGGTCTCTTGATCTTGCCGGATGTAACTTCCATGATCACAGAACATCATTTGCTGCTGGTGATCTGCCTCCCAGGCTGCTTTTCTCTGCATTTGTTTGGTTTGGGTTCTGCATGGTATTTCTCAAACGGGCCACTGAGCGCACACACCGTCTCTCCTTTCAGTTAGTTCCTGATGCTCACGTGGAAGGGGACACATTTATTACATGGAAGGACACATATGTGTACAAAATACCAAAATATTCAGGGCAGTGATCACACGCCAGCACTGTGCTCTTATCCGAATCCTAAAACGCATATTTGTGTTTGTTTTTGTTTTGAGACAGGGTCTCACTCCATTGCCCAGGCTGGTCTCAAGGGGATCCTCCCTCCTCTGCTGGGATTGTAGGCATGGACCACCGCATCCAGCCACAGAGCCTTTTTCTAAGGGCTCATGACGGTGAGAGTTCCAGGGCACAGGCCTAATACTCCAAGTCCTTCCTCGTGTCCCGTCCAAATCCTCAGAGGGAACTAGCTGTGAAGGCGTCTGTATGGAAACTCATAGAACAGTCCACTCTCTCTCCGGTCCCTATCTTAATGCTTCTCCCACCCACCAAATAAACCTTCTCTCAGTAGCCTGCTACCATGAAGACAAAGACATGCCAGCATCACTTCAAGTTCATGCATCCAAAGCCCAGACTCTGCCTGGACACCCTTCTTAGACTCGCCGGTTACTGGCACTCACAGCCGGATGGCTATCATCTGCCAGTTTGGAAACACCACTGACCACCACACCAGAATGATCTTCCAACAGCAACACAAAGAATGTGACAAAGGCCCAAATCAACCTCGGCCAGTTCCGGAAATATATCCAAAAATCAGCCAATGACAATAAATACCAGGGGTGCCAAAAATATGTAGACACATTTTAAGTATGAGATTGGCTCAAACAATGTTCATCAAATGAATGCTGGTGTCACCACACGACAGGCAGGATAGTCAAAGGCTGAGGCGGAAGGATCGCTGGAGCCCAGCAGGTTGAGGCTGCAGTGGCCAGAAGCGGCAGTGGCCAGAAGCGGCCACTGCACTCCAATCTGGGCGACTGAGTGAGACTCCAACTCAAAAAAAAAAAAAAAAAAAAAAGAAAGTGACGGAAGCACAGTTGTACAAACGTCATACTACGCATGGCTACCGTCATTCAATTCAATTTCAGAAAGTCATATGTAGATAACATCTTAAAATGTATATGCAGTTTTTTTGGCACCAGCTGTATACACTGACTGTTCCACTCATCAGATGAGTCCTTCCTCATATTCCCTAGACCAGAGGGTAGACTGCTCTCACAAATGTGGCCCAAGGCCTCATAGTCCCTCAAAGGGGCGACATATTTGTCCAAAAGCTGAGAGCTCCCTTGGGTCACCACCACCTCCTGCATACAGATTGCCTTCACACCCACAGCATCCCCAAATCAACTCTGGTAGTACAGCCAAAGCATTCATTCTCTCACAAACCACCCTCGATGCTTCCTTGAAAACTGTCCTGTGTCACCTAGAATCTCACCTCAGACAAGCCCAAGGCTCTATCAGAAGTGGATGAAGACTGGGTGTGGTGGCTTGTGCCTGTAATACCAATACTTTGGGAGGCTGAGGCAGGAGGACAGCTGAGGCCAGTTTGAGACCAGGCTGGGCAACACAGCGAGATCACATCTCTGCAAAAAATTAAAAAATCAGCCATGGTGGCACAGGCCTGTAGTCCTAGCTACTCAGGGGGCCTAGGTCAAAGACTCATCTGAGCCTAGGAACTACAGAGTGAGATCCTCACTCAAAAAAAAAAAAAGGAGATGAAGGAAAAGATGGAGGCCTGTGGTTTCACTCGGGGACACTGTCAGCTCCACAAGGGACCTGGTTCCGGTGCCATCTAGAGTTGCCTTCTGCCAACACCAGCTCCCTCTGGATCCAAATTAAAGCTCTCACTGTCCCCTGTGATCCCAGTTCAACAGCAAAGCCTCCAACGGTCACTGGGATGAAAGCCTGCCCCATCCAGACCTGCCTGGATCTACTCCCAGTGAACCACTTCACTGTATCGGCTGCAGAAGATACACCCCCAGGCCAGCGGGCGTCACACCCAGCTCTGGGCTCCACTCCACATCCACCATCACTCCTGCCTCCTGATCAAAATCCACAGCTCATGGGTAGGAAGAAAGTGACGAACATGATGGCCCTGACTGACCCTCTCGACAGAGCTGGTGATTTACTAATTACATCCCTAGCTTTATAGGCCAGAGAAGCTTTGCTTGTTCATTACAAAAACAGTTAGGGTTTTTTTTGTTGTTTTTTTGTTTTTTTTAATGGTATAGACAGGGTCTCACTATATTGCTCAGACTGGTCTCGAACTCCTGGGTACAAACAATTCTCCCACCTCAGCCTCCCTAGTCGCTGGGACTACAGGCATATACTACCATGCTCAGTTAATTTTTCATTTCTATCTTGTAGAGACAAGGACTTGCTATGTTGCCCAGGCTGGTCTTGAACTCCTGGGCTCAAGTGATCCTCCCACCTTGGTCTCCCAAAGTGCTAGGATGACAGGTGTCGAGACCACCACACCCAGTCAGGATCTAGTTTCTTGACATCACATCCATGCATGCTTTCCCCATTGTAAAGCCTTTAACATAAAAAAAGATAATTAAAAGAAAAAACATATTTTGAGCTAGATTTGATAGGAATAAGAAGATCTGGGGGCCAGGCATGGTAACTCACACCTGTCATCCCAACACTTTGGGAGGTTGAGGCAGGAGGAATGCTTGAGCCCAGGAGTTTAAGACCAGCCTGGGCAGCATAGTAAGACCTCATCTCTTAAAGAAAAAAATAAAAATAAAAGATTTGGGAGAAAAGTACCGAGTTCTACGTATACATGGAACATTTTCCAAGTCTGACTTGCTGTGTGCACGAGGCCTGGTCACAGAGTGTCTGACTGATGAATGCAGGGTACACAGGTGGAGATTAACTTCAGGGAAAGCTCCATCCAGAACCTGAAGCCAGCGTGACTCCCCAGAGCTCAGACCTTGACCCGAAGCCGCCCGGTCCCACCTCTTGGGGACACTATGTTGCCTTGACACCCAAGTGCCCAGTCCTGCTGTGGTGCTGATGGAGAGGTGACGCTGGTCCTAGGGCTGAGCTTATGAGCTGTTTTAAAATGCCAAAGATCGGGGAGTTCTATCTGTGCTGGTCCAAATATCTACGAGGAAGGCCACGACTGAGTGTGAGGATGTGGCTGAGGCTCCCCTGCCTCCCAGCCTGCCCTTCCCAGGCCTGGCCCAGCCTCCGAGAAAACTTCATCCCGGCAGCCTCTGTACCCTCCCAGCCAGCTGGGCCCTTCCCTCCCCAGCCCTCTATTCAGATCCCCAACAGCTGCATCTACACAGTGCTCCATACCGACTCCACGCCCCCAAGCCTCCTCACAGGCCTCCTACCTAGCGACCTGGGCCCTCTGTGACCAGTTCTCCCTGCTGGAAACTGGACTTGCTATTTTGGGTACCATTCGTCTTCTGTTAAAAATGGTGAAATGGTCCAGGCGCAATGGGTCATGCCTCTAATCCCAGCACTTTGGGAGGCTGAGGCGATTGGACTGCCTGAGCCCAAGAGGTAGAAGCTGCAGTGAGCCATGATCAGGCAACTGCTCTCAACTCAGAAAATAAAACAAAATAAATAGGCACAGTCTGCCCAGCAGCCAGTAAGCCTTGGAAATCTTCATCCAGTGAGGCTGATGGGTTTGGGAAGCGATGGGTTCTTGGGTTTCTATGCAGTGTCTGCCCAATATGGCTCCCCTGTGACTGTTACCCACATTCCTGGGACGACTGGCTGCTTTGACTGAAGAACCGCAAGTTCCCTGTTTGATCCTACGTGGTCCAACCTTCTGCCCGAGGACACCATTTCCCACAAGCCTGCTCCCCACCAAGGGCCTGCTCGGTGTTCCAGCTGAAGGTGGCCAGCAGCCACATACTCAACTTCCCTTCCCAACCCAACAGATCAGGGACAGAGAGGAAGACCCTCTAGGGCGGAAGTCAGCACATGCCTGTCTGTCATCTGAATCCAGCCCACAGCCTGTTTTCATGAATAACGTTTATTGACTGGGCATGGTGATTCATGACTGTCATCCCAGTACTTTGGGAGGTCAAGTCAGGAGGACTGCTTGAGCCCAGAAGTTTGAGACCAGCCTAGCAACTTATCGAGAACTTGTCTCTACAAAAAAGTTTTCAAAAAATTAGCCAGGCATGGTAGCACAGGCCTGTAGTCCCAGCTACTTGGGAGGCTGAGGTGGGAGGAACACCTGAGCCCAAGAGGTTGAGCCTACGGTGAGCCATGATCATGTCACTGTATTCCAGCCTGGGTGACAGAGTGAGACCCCAAACTCAAAAAAAAAAGATGAATGTGACCATACCATTTAAGATGAATCAGGAGAGCCTGAAGTATAGAGGAATCGGAATCAAAACACAGGAAACAGCAACTGTCATACTGGCACCTTCTTCTGATGGAGAAAAAAAATTTTTTTTTTTTAAATTTTAGATTCGGGGGTCCATGTGCAGGTTTGCTACGTGGGCACAGTGCATGATGGTGAGACTCAGCTTCCATTGGACCCAAACAGTGAGCATGGTGCCCAAGAGAGAGCTTTTCAACCCTTTCTCCGCCCCCTCCTCTTAGGAGTCCCCAGTGTCTGGAAACAAAAGAATTCTTTTTTGTTTGTTTTTTTTGTTTTTTGTTTTTTGAGTCAGAGTCTCACTCTGTCGCCCAGACTGGAGTGCAGTGGCCGCTCCCGGCCACCGCAGCCTCGACCTGCTGGGCTCCGGTGATCCTTCCACCTCAGCCTTCCGAATAGCCGGAATTACAGGCATGTGCTACCACGCCCGGCTGATTTTTTGATTTATTGTATAGATGAGGCCTTGCTGCCCAGGCGGGTCTCGAACCCGTGGGCCCAGGCAATCCACTCACCTCAGCCTCCCAAAGGCGCAGGATTACAGGCTGAGCCACCGAGCCCAGCATACAAAAGAATTCTTTAATCTTCTTTTTTGTTTTTGAGTTGGGGTCTCACTCTATCGCCCTGGCTGGAGTGCAGTGGCACGATCGTGGCTCACTGCAGCCTTGACATGCTGGGCTCAGGCAATCCTCTTGCCTCAACCTTCTGGGTAGCTGGAATGACAGGCGAACCACCACACCTGGCTAATTTTTTTATTTATTCTAGAGATGAGGTCTTGTTATGTTGCCCAGGCTGGTGTCAAACCCCTGGACTCAAGCAGTCCTCTTGCTTTGGCCTCCCAAAGTGCTGGGATGACAGGTGTGAGTCACTGACCTAAGCTTCATTTTAACTTCCATTTTCCTGTGTATCTCTGGTGCCTCCTGCATGTCTTATGACCTGTTAAATAAGAAAAACTGGGACCCAGCAAGTGAAATAATATTTCAAGAAAAAAAGTCACATAGCAGGTGTTGGGTCTCAGCACAAGCAACCACTCTTTCAAGAGACACGGTTTTATCGGGTGTAACAACTGGCCTTTGAGTTCAAATCATAGGCAGGGAAGAAGGCTATTCACAGTGCAAACAAAGGTGGCTGCCTCTCTGTGTAATAAATAAGTGAGTTGGGCAAGGTGGTGTGCCCCTGTAGTATTCAGGGGGCTGAGACAGGAGGATCACTTGGTGCCAGGAGTTCAAGACAAGCCTGGTTTACATAGGGAGACCTCATCACTATAATCAATACATAAATAAATTGTCTAGGTGTGGTGGAGTGCACCTGAAGTCTTCAGGAGGCTGAGACAGGAGGATCACTTAAGGCCAGAAGTTTAAGACCAGCCTGGACAACAGAGTGAGACCCTCTCTCTACCAAAAAGGAAAAAAAAAGTTCGCTTCAGAGCAGATAGACTAGAGTGTGCATTCCAGCCTCTCCTCCCTGCATGACCTCCTCAGGTATGCCTGACTTCCAGGCTCAAGCTCCCCTCCAGGAACATGAAAACACACCCACTTCAGCAGGCACCATGGGCAGTGGACATTTGTAATGTCTGCACAATACAGCTGGCTTCTGGGTGGGCTCAGTGAAGCGGCTATTGTCCGGGTAGCCATAAGATCTGGCCAGGTTAGGCCTGGTAAACCAATCCCGACTTGTTTTATTTGCTGGGTGCTGGGCACATTCTTATTTTAATGATCACAGCTCAGGACAGAAATTCAGTTCTCATCTGAGCACATCACAGGGTCCCTGGAGGACTAGGCCCCTGGAGGCCGAAAGTGCCCAGGGACAGGTTTCGACATGGCAGTCTGGCCGCTGTCCCTCCTCCCAGGGAAGCCCCAGTCTTCTCACACTGTGGCAAAATCCCCTGGGTCCTCAAAGGAGACTGAAGCTTGAGATCAAGGAGCCCAGAGCTGGAGGCCCTGAGCTCTCTACCCCTCTGCTAAAAGGAGGCTCAGGGTGGTCTTCTGACTCATTTAAGGTCTCACACAAGTGTAAGGAAGAATTGGGCTAGACCCAGGTCTGCTGACTTCTCTTCCTCTCCTTTTTAAAAGTCACTTTTTAAATTAATTAATTTATTTTATTTATTTTTTTAGTCTCACTCCCTCGCCCAGGCTGGAGCGCCACCCCAGAGTTAACCTGCTGGGCTCAGGGGATCCTTCCACTCAGCCTCAGCTTTCCAAGTAGTCAGAACTACAGGCATGGGCTATCATGCCCTGCTAATTTTTGATTTATTGTAGAGACGAGATCTCACCAAGTTGGCCGGGCTGGTCTCGAACCCGTGGGCCCAGGCAATCCACTCGCCTCAGCTTCCCAAAGTGCTGGGATTACAGGCTGAGCCACTAAGTCTGGCCTTTAATCTATTTTTTTGAGTCGGGGTCTCACTCTGTCACCCAGGCACAATCACGGTCATAACAACCTCAACCTCCTGGGCTCAGGTGATCTTCCCACCTCAGCCTCTGGTATAACTGGGACTACAGGTGCACACCACCACACCTGTCTAACGTTTTGATTTTTTTGTGAAGATGATGTCTCGCTGTGTTGCCCAGGCTGGTCTTAAATTCCTTGGTTGAAGCAATCCTGACCTCAAGCGATCCTCCTGCCTCAGCATTGAGAATACAGTCATAAGCCATCACACACAGCCCACACTTTTTTTAAATTTTGAATCAGTGTCTCACTCTGTCACCAAGGCTGGGTGCAATGGCACAATCACAATTCACTGCAGCCTCAACCTCCTAGGCTCAGGCAATCCTGCCTCAGTTTCCTGAGAAGCTGGGACTATTGGCACACACCACCACACTGGCCTAATTTTTTTTATTTTTTTTAGAGATGAGGTCTTGCTATGTTGCCCAGGCTGGTCTCAAACTCCTGGGCTCAAGTGGTCCTACCACCTCTACCTCCCAAAGTGCCGCGATGACAGGTGTGAGCCACCATGCCAGGTCTTTTTTTTTTAAATTTGCTTAATTATGAAAATCACAATGGCCACTGTGAAAACTTTGAAACTATAGAAAATAAATAAATAAATAGGGGAGGATGTGTGTGTATATTGGCCTATTCCCCAAACTTCTAGACCTCTGCTGACAATTCAAACTCTCTTCCAGGGTTTTTGTATTTATGTAACAGAGATAGACCACACTGTGAACACTGTGAACACTGTGCTTGCTTGCACTTCACAGTGTGTGAAATCTGTTTCAACAACAACACGGTGAGCTCCAGGTAGGCTGAGCCCACCTCCACTTGGGCTGTCACCATGCACATGAGAGGCAGGTCCTTAATTTAAGGCCCAGGACAGAAACTCACTTCTTATCTGAGCCCATCACGAGGTCCCTAAAGGACAATGCCCTGGAGGCCGAAAGCACCCAGGGGATGGGTCTCAGCATGGCCACCTGGCTGCAGTCCTACCCTGTACCTGGCACACAGAAGGCCTTCCATCAACCACAGAGTGAGGGAGGAACTACAGAGCTGTCACCGACAGTTGGCCACACTCCTCTTATTGGACATTTTGGTTCCTCCAACTATGATCAAGGTCAGGCACCTGCGGGATCCACATGCCTTGGACTGCTGTCTCTTTCCCTCAGATGAGCCCCTGACAGCTTAGTAGCTGGGTCCAGGAGCATTCCCGCCGTGAAGATTTGGAGACCTGATGCCAAACGGCTCTCTCAAAAGGGCCCCCTTGTGTGTGTGCTCCACTGGCAAGAAGCCTTGACTTCCCCACAGAGATTGGCATGCGGATGGAGGGGAGGGGACTGTGGGATCCTTTCAGGAAGTGTTTCAGGGACAAACTGAGGCTGGACTGACATGCACAAGCCCGTGTGGTATGAAATGTCTTCCTGAACTGTCACCTGCCTCCCTCCTGAAAAAGTACCAACTCTGGCCGCTCACACATATGGGCGGGGGGGCAAATTGCGGAATCTACCTTTTAAAAAATTGTGCATTTATCGTTATATGCTTAAACTTCAGTCACCTTCAAAGTGTTCTCTGTTGGATGCAATATGCCTATCGAGATCCTTTTTCCACTGCTAAAAACAATTTTTGAACTCATTCATTTTGCTGCCTTTTGGTGCTTCTGCCGCTTTGTTGTTTCACCTCTTCCACATTGGCAAAACGTTTCCTTTTGAGGACTTTTTCATCTAGGGAAACAAAAAAAGTCGCCCAGGTGAGATCTGGTGAATAGGGAGGGTAGGGCACAGGGGTCATGCCATTCTTGGTCCAAAACTGCTGAACACTCCGTGCAGTGTAGACAGGTGCACTCATAAATCACTCATCGTGAAATGGGCAAACATGTTGAAAGAATCTCAAAAAAGATTCACAGAAACTGAACGCTGCCTTGCCCAACAACACTAGCTGGTCCTCTGATGCCAATGGGTTCCTGGAACACTGACCTAGGGGGAAGTCTGTACTACCAGCAGCTCACCCTCCAAAAGGTAATCTGGGTGTTTTGGGGTCCTCCTTGTATAGAAGGAAACACACCCCATGCCCCAGAGCCCAGCACACTCCCTAGGGTATGGTACAGAAGTCCTAGCCATCCCACCCACAGAGATCCACGCCAAACCTGCATCTCTCTCTGGTCACACATCTGTTTTGCTCGACTTGTCTGTAACTATCCGTGGTGAAAAGTAAATGTCCGCAGCGGTTTCCTGATGTCTTTTCCTTACACGTACACATTAAAGACACACTATTAACTTTAAGACACTTTTTCCTATATGTTTCTTAGGAAAAGTTCAGTTCTTCCTAATACAAAATCAGGCTACATAGGTTCCCCTCCGAGTTTGGTTTGGCTTCGCCCCTGTGGGTCAAAGTCTATGGGAAGAAGATGGAGTTGCAGATCCTGACCCAGGAGGCCCAGCCAGGCATTCCAGAAGACCGGTGTCCACTGGAGGCCAGGGAGCCATCTCAGTAAGGGAGAGGCTCTCCCCTCCCCCCACCACCCAGGCTCCCTCCTCACCCTGCACCATGCTGCATGCCAAGACACTCGGAAGGCAAGGATGACAATGGCCCTGGCCCTCCTTCCCGCCAGTCCTTCCCCCATGTCCCCTCCCATAAGGCTGAGAGTTGACCATCCCTAGGCTTCCCCAGTCCCTCACCACAGCCCATTGGATGGGGTGACAGATGGAAAGTTCTTTCTATCCTGGACACAAGAAGCCCTGGACTCAAATCCCACCTCAGTCTCAAAATGACTGGGTCAAGATGACTTTCTGGGTCTTCAATTCTTCATCTTCATAATGGGGCAATTTCTGCATCTCTCTTGTGTGTTTTAGAAGAACTTGACAGGGAATTAAAGCAAAAAATTATTTCACGTGTTCTAAGGAGCAAAATACCCTCGCGAAATTCCATGTACTCATTTGTCAGGAGGTCTGCCTTCTTTCCTTTTTCTTTTCTTTCTTAAAAATTTCTTTATTTTAGAGATGAGGTCTCACTATGTTGCCCAGGCTGGACTTGAACTCCTGGGTGCAAGTGATCCTCCTGCCGTTGTCCCCCCAAGTGCTGGGATTGTGGGCATGAGCCATGGGACCTGTCCTGCTTTCTTGACTTACTGATCAATCACGGCTTCCGTACCCAAATCCCCCCATCCTCCATCCCTCCTGGCCATGTCAGCAGGGAGCTCCTGACCTCCTGAACCATCTGGGATTTCCAAAAAATCTATATGGCTCTTCAAAATCAATTAATATTAGCTGCCCTGTTCCGTGTGCCTTTACACACACATGCACACACACTCGTACAATATGGAGGTCATTCTTTTCTTTGTCTCAAAATAAACCCCAAGCCTCCAGCGTCCCATAGACAACAACCTCAAAGCCTGTGTTTACACGTATCCACGAAAGAAATGCAATAGTTCAACCTGTCGCCCAGCAAGTCGATCAGAGGACCAAGGAATAAGCACAGAGGTCCTGAAGTCCACGTTCCCAGCCTTCTCGTGACAGGAGCGACAGAATTTATTCATGAAGAAAATGCCAAGGTGACATTTGGAACTGTCACGTGTGTGGGGACAGGAGGCCAACTTGGAAGACGTTTTGTGTTTCCTTCTGGAGCGGGCATGCAGGGAGCCTTCCAGACCACAGGGCCCATGAGCATGACACAGCCAGCTCACACGGAGGCTGACAGCTTCACTGCCACCCTTCCGGGGGAAGGGGGTTTTCCAGTCGGCAGCCTCAGGGGGAGGAAGGCTCATGGGGTTAGCCGGAAACCAGCCCTCCAAAGACACTCAGCCAGCGTGAGGTTAGACGACTCGAGGTATGCGGACTCCACAGTGGAGGCTGGGTATGAGGGGGTGGTCCTGCAAGGGGTCACGGCAGATGAATTCATCCTAGCCACTCAAATCACACCAGCCACCATGTTCCCTTGTTCCCAAGTCACCAACATGCTATACCGGCCCAGGCCCGATCATTGTGTCGGGGCAAAGCCCGCGGCCCCGTCCCCACCATCATCTACCCTGCAGGGCAAAACACATGGGACCCAGGCTGGGCAGAGGCATTACCTGCAGCTTCTGACACTCCTGCACGGCTGCCATAAAACTTCGTCCCCTTGGGTAAGCCCTGAAACCACCCTGGACTTTAGCATCTTCATCTGCCAAGCTCAGAAAATTCATGCTCTTGACTTTATTTTCCTAAAACTTTGCTCTCTTGTGCCTTGCACAGAGATGACATTCAAGTCTTGTCGGGTGAACTAACCTGGAGCAGGGTGTGCCAGGAAGTCCCAGTCTAGCCCTGCCTTTGGAGGTATCCACGGGATATCCCACAACCTGGAGGCAACATCCTCCCACCACTGGTCTCAAGAATGATGGCCTCGGTTTCCCCATCTGCATGGGGGGAGGGCAGATGGGTAAGTCCTAAGGTCTCTTTCAGAGTTTAGAGTTCAGAATTCCACAAGTAAGAATTTCCAGCAGGTTCATGCCTGTAATCCTGGCACTTTGGGAGGCCGAGGCAGGAAGGTCAAGGCTGCGGTGAGCCATGATCATGTCACTGCACTCTAGCCTGGGTGACAAAGTAAGATGCTGACTCCAAAAAAAAAAAGAGAGAGAGAGGAAGGAAGGAAGGAAGGAAGGAAGGAGGGAGGGAGGGAGGGAAGGAGGGAGGGAGGGAGGAAGGGAGGGAGGGAGGGAGGGAGGGAGGGAGGGAGGAAGGAAGGAAGTCAGGAAGAAATCCTGAAAATGGAGCTACCGGGCCATGTTTTTGTGTAAAAATTTACCAGGTTGTCCTTGGCTGGCCTGTGGACTGATGCATTTTCAGTTCTCCATGTTCCCTGTCAGTAACATGTCACCTCGCAGATGTCATCCTGAGAACTGGCTGGGATGACGGATGCCACCGTGTCCCAGTGTTCATTCCGAGAACCGCTGATGCTCAAGGCGACGGCCCCGCAGGTTAAACCTTCCCCACTCCAGCCCGCCTATCTCAGCCCTTCACACTCACTGTACTCTTCGGCTGGGTTCACCATTCATATGGGCATTTCCAAAGGCGCGTGTGTGTGTGTGTGTGTGTGTGTGTGTGTGTGTGTGTGTGTGTGTGTGTGTGTGTGTGTGTGTGTGATATGGTTTAAACTTCAGAAGATTTTATAAGACCACACGTATTTCTTTTTTTTTTTTTTTGAGTTGGAGTCTCACTCAGTCGCCCAGACTGGAGTGCAGTGGCTGCTCCCTGCCACCACAGCTTTGTCTGCTGGGCTCCGGCGATCCTTCCACCTCAGTCTTCCAAGTAACTGGAACTACAGGCATGCGCTACCACACCTGGCTTATTTTTTGATGTATTGTAAAGATGAGGTCTCGCTGCCCAGGCGGGTCTCGAACCCGCGGGCTCAGGCAATTCACTCACCTCAGCCTCCCAAAGGCGCGAGATTGCAGGCTGAGCCACCAAGCCTGGCCGACCATGCGTATTTCTGAAAACTGTCACTCCAGCCTCAGTGCTGGGGGACTGCAGAGTTTCCAGAATTATCTGGGTTCCAGAAGAGGACTCCACCTCCTGCCTTGTCTCAATATCTCAGTGTGGCCAACACTTTGGGAGGCCGAGGTGGGAGGATCGCTTGAGGTCAGGAGTTCGAGACCAGCCTGGGGAACATAGCGTGACTTCATCTCTATAAAAAAAAAAACTTTTTAAAATAAAAAATAAATAAGCAAGTATCTCAGCACTCTGCGTCCACTCTGTGCTCAGGAGAAGATCATACCCATGGAGTGATTTCAGAGAATCAGAATGAAACAGAACCTAAAAATCACTCCTTGAAGCTCAATTCTCACCCTCATGTCCCAGGGGCTATAAACCAGTATTTTACATTTCTACTAGTGTGTAAATGACTGATAGATACTGGGGTCATTCCCTAGAATAGGCTGGAGGGAAAGCAGGGATCCCTGAGCCCAGGGTTGTGGAGGTATGTCACCACGGTGTGTTCTAAGTGGCGGAGAGACAAGGCTGAGGCCACGCTGGACAAGAAGGCCCCTGTGCCATCTTCCCTAGATGTGCCCTTGCTTTTTCCCAGGTTGGGTTTGAAATGATAAGCATCTCCTCACAGTGACTTCCAGGGAAGGATGATTTATCTACCCTCGGTTGGACTGGTACCAAGTGGAAAGGCTCTCCCACAAGCCCTCCCCCATCTCCGGCCTTCCAGGAGGACCAGGACAAAATGCTGAGAGCGTCATGGTCTGTCACAGAAGTAGCACTAATGTGGACACAGGAGGGGTGGGCTCCCTGTCCCCGGCCAGGTGTCCAGGTGGCGAGACCATCTGGGCTGGGAACGTGCCCTCCATAGCTTGCTGGGGGAAGCCCGTGGAGGGGGGCTTAGCTTAAAATCACCCCCTTCGAGTTTCCTCGGCCCCGGTTCCCCTGAGATGGGTATTTTGGAAATTGGCTAGTTCTCCTTACAGAGCCCCGAGAAAGCAGACGCACCCACCCAACAGTCTATGGGCTAAAATCCAGAAAACAAATCCACACCAACAGAAAATGCTGGAAAAATACTGGGAAGGGAACAGGCTTGAGCGCCAGGTTTCCAAAAACCTGAAATTATAAACCAGAAATGAAAACCTTAACTCTTTGTACCCTGACATAAGAAATAACAAACATGTTAAAATTATTTAGGCCAGGCATGGTGGCTCACACTTGTAATCCCAGCACTTTGGGAGGTCAAGGTGGGAGGACTATTTGAGATTAGCTTGAGCAACATAGCAAAACCCTGTCTTTACAAAAAAATTTAAAAATTAGCTGGGCATGGTGGTACACACCTGTAGTCCCTGCTAGTCAGTAAGCTGAGGCCAGAGTATCACATGAGCCAGGAGGTTGAGGCTGCAGTGAGCTGTGATTGCGCCCCTGCATTCCAGCCTGGACAACAGAGTGAGACCCTGACTCAAAAGTAAATAAATAAGTAAATAAAAATAAGAGTGAATTTAAACTGAGCCAAATGATAACACTGTCTCTTTTAATTAAAAAAAACACTTCATTGCAGCTTGCGTCAAAAAATCACACGTACTCCATAAATAGGTACAATTATGTATGTAATTATTATGTATCTATAATAATAAAAATAAAAAATATTTTAAAATACTCAGCTGCAAAATTTTAAAGAGGGGTAAAAACAGCACGATGATGATGTGAAGAAACAAGAACTCTCATTCCACATCTGTGGGCATGATCAGTGGGTGCCAGCATTTCGGGAGGGTATTTGGTGATGTGTCACAATTCAAAATGCACATCAGCTTCCACCAAGCTGCTCCCTTGCCAGCACGCTTTGCACAGAGGTACACAGTTATGAATGGAACGTTTGTATCCCCAGAATTCATGAGCTGAAGCCCTACTCCCCAGCGTGATGTACGCTGGAGGTGGGGCTTCGGAGAGGCAAGGAGGGTTAGATCAGGCCCTGAGGATGGAGACCCATGACAGGATGAGCATCCTCATAAGAAGAGAGACCAGAGCACTCTACTTCCACCATGGAGGATGCAGCAAGAAGGTGGCTGTCTGCAAACCAGGAAGAGAGCCCTCCCCGGAAGCAAACGCACCAGCACTTTGGGACTGTACTTCCCAACCTCCAGAACCATGAGAAATAGATGTCTGTTTTTTAAGGCACCCAAGTGAAAGTATGCTATTACAGCAGCCTAAGCTGACCATGGCATACACAACTGTGCAAAAGTATATATGTATAAATACTATTTCAGGATCATTTGTAATAGAGAAAAAAATAGAAGGAACTTCATGGCCATCAACTAGGGTCAGTTAGCCAAATCCCGGTACTGTCTTTAAAAAAAAAAGTTTTCATTTCATTTATTCCTTTAAGACAAGTCACTTCATATAGCATTTAGATATCTAAAATCATATACTTCATAAATAAAATCAATGCATAATCCTGCTACTTTCATAGACTGGAAATGCTAAGGCTTTTATAAGAACAGGGTAAACTGTGTCACTGATGAAGAAAGATGCCCAGAGAGAAAAGCTTGTTGCAGGACTACACGTTGGGTCTATTTTTCATAAAATAGTACTAGATATGTTAATATTTGCACAAAAAGTCTTGGATGGATGGATTGTTAGACACTTCACTTCACACTCTCCATGCCAAGAACTCATAGATTGGTTAGGATTTTAATGCTTTCAATTTTTAAAAATTATTTATTAAAAAGATGTGGGGTACAATTCAGGGTTAGTTATACAAACATTGATCATGCAAGTACCCTTGTTGATGAGGTATGCCCCTCCCTCCCTTAGAAGTTTCCCCCAACTGCCAGTCCCACCCCCCTTTCCCCTGACAGTTTTCTGCTACTGCCAATTGCTTGCTTATAGCATAAGAATTGTTAAAGTTCACTTTATGAGTGAGAACATATGGAACTCAGTTCTTTGTTTCTGTGATAAATCACTGAGTATGATCAACTTCAAATCCATCCAATTTGCTGCAAAGTCCACATATTTGTCCTTTTATATGGCTACATAATATTCCATTGTGTATATGCACCACATTTTTTTAATCCAGTCCAGCTTCGATGGGCAACATGGTTGGTTCCATGTTTTTGCTATTGTGAATAGAGTTGCTACAAACATACGTGTGGAGGTATCTTTTTTGTAGAATGATTTGAGTTCCTCTGGGTATATTCCCAATAGGGGATTTGCTGGGTCATATGGAAGGTCAATTTCTAGTTCCTTCAGAAATTGCCACGCTGTCTTCCAAAGAGGTTGTACTAGTCTGCATTTCCACCAGCAGTGTAGAAGTGTTCCTTTTTCTCCGTAACCTCGCCAGCATCTTTTGTTGTTTGTTTTATTAATGATGGCCATTCTTACAGGGGTTAGACGGTATCTCAATGTGGTTTTGATTTGCATTTCTCTAATGATGAGTGAGGCTGAGCACTTTTTCATGTGTCTGTTGGCTGCCCAATATCTTCTTTTAAGAAGTGTCTATTCATGTCTTTTGCCCACTTTTTAAAGGGGCTGTTTGTTTTTTTCCTTTAACATGTTTGAGTTCCTTGTAGATCCTAGATGTTAGGCCTTTGTCAGATATACAGTTGGCAAATATTTTTTCCCATTCTGTGGGCTGTCTCCCTGCTCTCTTGATGGTTTCTTTGGCTTTGCAGAAGCTTGTCAGTTTAATGGGGTCCCACTTATCTATCTTATCTCTTATGGCCTGGGCACTTCGGGTTTTGATCAGGAATCGGTTGCCAGTTCCAACTTCCATAAGAGTGTTTCCTGCATTTTCTAAGGTTCTTACAGTTTGAGGTTTTACATTTAGGTCTTTGATCCATTTAGAGTTAATTTCTGTGTATGGTGATAGGTAGGGGTCCTGTTTCAATCTTCTGCATGTGATCTGCCAGTTTTCCCAGCACCATTTACTGAATAGGTTCTCCTCTCCCCAGTGGTTGTTGTTGGAGGCTTTGTAAAGATGAGTTGGTTGAGGAATTGAGGCTTTGCTTCCGGAATCTCCATTCTGTTCCATTGGTCTATGTGCCTGTTCTTGTACCAATACCAGGCTGTCTTGATTACTGTAGCCTTATAGTAAAGTTTGAAGTCTGGAAGTGTGATAATATATTTTTTTTAAGTTCGGTCTCCCAGGCTGGAGTACAGTGGCATGATCACAGCTCACTGCAGCCTCAACCTCCTGGGCTCAAGGGATCCTCCCACCTCAGCCTCCTAAGTAGCTGGGACTACAGGCATGGCACCACCACACCTGGCCAAACTTTTCATATTTTGTAGAGAGAAGGTCTCGCTATGTTGCCCAGGCTGGTCTCGAACTTCTGGGCACACTCCTGCCTCTGCCTCCCAGAGTGCTGGGATTAGGAATGTGAGCCACTGCACCCAGCCTTAATGTTTAGAATTAAACAATAATCAGAGGGAAAACATTTAACTTTCCCCTCCTTGTGTTGTTTAATTCTCTTCAAGTTCATTCCGGACCCCAGATAATTTTTTGTCCCTATCTTTTCCCGGAGAGGGAGCAAGGGTGTTGATCTTTTATGTTCTAGAATAGCAGTCTCCAGCCTTTTTAGCATCAGGGACCAGTTTCACAGAAGACAGTTTTTCCACCATTGGGGAGGGGGATATGCAGTCAGACCTCACGGCTCATGATAACCTGTATTTGTAGTTGCTCCCCAGCACTAGCACCCCTGCCTCAACTCCACCTCAGGCCATCATCAGGCATCGGATTCTCTAAGGAGCACACAACCCAGATTCCTCACACATGCGGTTCACAATAGGGTTCATGCGCCTATGAGAATCTCACACCTCCATTGATCTGACTGGTGGTGGAGCTCAGGTGGTAATGCAAGCGATGGGGAGCAGCTATAAACACAGATAAAGCTTCCCTCGCCACTTACCGCCCCCTGTGCAGCCCAGTTCCTAACAGGCCACGGAGAAGTATCAGTCCATCGCCCAGGAGTTGGGGACCCCTGTTCTAGAGAATTGTGGCTATGGGCTGTGTTTTTTGTTTTGTTTTTGTTTTTCTAAGTCAGGGTTTCACTCTGTCGCCCAGGTTGGAGTGAAGAGGCACAATCAAATCATGGCTCACTGCAGCATCGACCTCCTGGGCTCAGTTCATCCTCGCAGCCCAGCCTCCTGAGTATCTCAGACTACAGGTGCATGCCACCACATCCAATTAAATTTTTGCTCCTAGGCTCAAGCAAGCCTTCTGCCTTGGCCTCCCAAAGTGCTGGGATATCAGGCATAAGCCACTGCACCCAATGGGCTGTGCATTTAATCCCTCTAATTCCATTTGATAAATGACCCAAAATTCCAATTCTTCAAATACCCCCTCACTACAGATATTTTATGCTTGAGAAATGGCCAGTATAGAGGATAGAAAGCTCAGGACGGTGCCTCCAGAGTGCCAGACCAGGCAAGCTTCCTTTCTCGTTTCAGTGTCCTCATCTTGAGGCCAAGGGCTTGATGGGAATCACCTCCAGGTTCTTCCTAGAGGGCCCGAACCCCTTTCCGCCTGGGCCTGGAAGGGACACTCAGTCAGCATCTGTGGAAGCCGTGGAGGACAGAAACAGGCATGACATAGGGAAACAGTGGGAAAAGTAACATTTGAGAAAAACCCTCCTTAGCAGCCTCTGAGACAGAGTCAGCCAGGGAGAGCAGTAAAAGGTTTTGATGCCATGGAAAACACAAGCCCATTTGAGAGGGTGTCACCCAGAGAACGGGATGTGTGTTGTTCAGGGCTGGTTTTGGTTGGCACTGTAATGGAGAAGGGGTATAGATGCTGCCACTGTCTCATGGGTGGGGGCAGAGATATTCAATTTGCTTCAGCAAAGAGGCCAGTAAGCAACAAAGCAAACAGACAACCAACAGAATGGGAGACAATATTCACAAACTTGCATCCAACAAAGGACCAGTACCCAGAACCTGCAAAGAACACACACAGGTCAGCAAGGAAAAAGCAAACGACTTCATTAAGAAATGGGCAAACGACATGAACAGGCACCTCTCAAAAGACATACAAATGACCAACAAACATGAAAAAATGCTCAACATCATTCATCATCAGGGAAACGCAAATTAAAACCACACTGAGATACCACCTCACACCAGTCAGAATGGCCATTATTAAAAAAATCTAAAAACAACAGATGCTGGTGTGGATGCAGAGAAAGAGAACACTTACACACTGTTGGTGGGAGTGTGAATTAGCACAACCTCTACGGAAAGCAATGTGGAGATTTTTCAAAGATCTAAATGTAGATCTACCATTTGATCCAACGATCCCGCCACTAGGTATCTACCCAAGGAACAGGGGTCATTATATGAAAAAGACACCTGCACTCATATGTTTATGCAGCACAATTCATAATTGCAAAGATGTGGAATCAACTGATTTGTGAAAGAAAACATGGTATATATCAAGGTACCAAAAAATGTATACAAATTTAAAGCAATGTTATCTGTGTATGACTTTTTGAGGTTGAATTGAATTATAGTAGTAATATGTAGTATGACGTTCACTCAAAAGACGGCACTCATCAAATGAATGCTAGTGTCACCATGCCACAGGTAGGACAGTCAAAGAAAATGGTGGAAGCACAGTTGTCATTTGAGAAGCACAGGACTGTTTTGAAGTAATCTTTGAAATTCAAGAACACTGTGGAAGTACAGCGACAATGGAGACATAAGTATGCACAGAACCTCCAACATACCTAACAAATGCACACATTTGTGATGAGTGTGAGATGCGTGGTCCTGTGTGTGACGTGCACAAAGGAAGACCTGGGAGGCTTTGCTCAGCAATGGAAGTCCTGCAGCTGTCATCAGGAGTGTCTGGACACTGATGGAAACAACTTTGAGCACCTCTTGTATTTGCAGAAGTCAGATTTGACTTGTATTCATCTTTGATATCGGTATATATTGGGTATTACAATTTGAATACAGGTTTTTCCTTTCTTAAAGTATGTATACATTTTGGGGGGCACCCTCTGTATATACCATAGAATACTATTCAGCTACAAAAAAAGAATGAAATAATGTTTTTTGCAGCAATGTGGATAGAACTGGAGATCATCATCCTAAGTGAAATAATGCAGGAACAGGAAAACAAATGCCACAAGTTCTCCCTCATAAGTAAGAGCTAAGCTAAGAGTCTGCAAAGGCACAGAAAAGTGTCATGGACACTGGAGATTCAGAAGGGAGGCGGAGGAAGGCACAATGTGCACAAGTGGGGGAGACAGATACAATTGAAGCCCAAACATCTTTGCCACTATACAAAGCAGCCATGTGCCCAAAACCCATCTGTTTCCCTACGACTATTGAAAATGCTTTTTAAAAGGACAGGTCAGCTCCACACAGGGGCCACCCAGAGAGCCCGTAGCAGCCTGTGGCCTGCCGGGGGCCCACATAATTGCCCAGCAGGGTGAGTGGGCCCATGGCCTATAGCCTTCGTGGTATCAGCTTCCTCGTCTGACAGCTGAGTGGGGCTGGGGGCTATGGGGCCTAGTGTGTGGGGGCTGGGTGGGTGGGTGTCAAAGGAAAGCCAGGAGACACAGCTGTCAGGTCTTGGGGAGACAGCCCGCCCTCTGCTGCTCCCAAGCCACCAGCGTCATAAGACTGCAAACTGCTGACCCCAAATGGCCCTTTCTGGAACTCCCGCCATAATCATGTTTCCTTTAGCAAACAGTGATCAATAATTAAACTTCCTTACAGGATCCACATCTCTGGAGTCACATGCCTGATTCAGTCCTAACTACAAGAGATTTGGCTCTGTCGATTCAAGGCCTTCCTACCAGGTCTCAGGCCCTGAGCTCCTGAACTCCTAATGTGTGTGTGTGTGTGTGTGTGTGTGTGTGTGTGTGTGTGTGTGTGTGTGTGTGTGTGTGTTTTGGCAGGCTGCTGTTGCCTGATGTAAACTACAGAAAACAGAGACTGCATCCACCTCATCTCTCATGGCATCTCCAGCAACAAGAACAATGCCTGGCACACAGTAGGTACTCAGGAAATGAGAACACTGCCTGACACATAGTCGGTACTCAGGAAGTGAGAACAATGCCCAGCACACAGTAGGTGCTCAGGAAGAGAGAATGACACCCAGTATATAACAGGTGTTCAGGAAGTGAGAACAACAGCTGGCACATAGTAGGTACTCATAAAATGAGAATACTTGGCATACAGTAGGTGCTCAGGAAGAGAGACTGCTTGGCATATAGTAGGTACTCAGCAAATGAGAATGCCATACAGTAGATACTCAAGAAGTGAGACTACCTGGCACACAGTGGGTGCTTAGCAAATGAGAACACCCAGCACACAGTAGATGTTCAGAAAGTTTTGTTGTTTTTTGGTTTTTTGTTTATTTTTTAGTTGGGGGTATCACTCTGTCCACTCCGTTACAACTGCAGCTGTAGGCTTAGGCGAGTCCCACCCGGCAGAAGATAAAGCTCTCAAATGCTCAGCCCAGCTCAATGCCCAGCCGAGAGTCAGAGTCGATATTTGCTAAGTGGAAAAGGACAAGGAGACAAAGCTGTGAGCAAGTGCTCCAGAGAGACCAGAGGAAGGCCCAACCGCCCAGTCTGCCTCCCACAAGAAAACCACGCCAATATGGCCCTGCTCTGAGGGAAGTGTAACACGTGGGTCTCTGAATCACAGACTAGCAGTTTGCTCTCCCAACAGAGCATTCAAAAAAAAGTGCAAGACGCGACATTTGAAAAAAGAAACAGGACCATTTCAAATGGTCTTATGATGACTTAAAATGATAATACTGGCCCTGTGTGACAGCTGATTCCTGTAATCCCAGTACTTTGAACGGCCAAGGTGGGAGGATCACTTGAGCCCAGGAGTTCCAGAGCAGCCTGGGCAATATAGCAAGACCTCATTTCTACAAAAAATCAAAATATTAGACGAGTGTGGTGGTGCATGCCTATACTCCTAGCTACTCGGGAAGTTGAGGCAGGAGGATCGCCTGAGCCTAGGAGGTCGAGGCTGTGGTGAGCCATGATCCTGCCATTGCTCTCCAGCCTGTGGGGCAGAGTAAGATCCTGACTCAAAAAAAAAAAAGTAAAATTGAATAAACTAAGAACAGCTGCTAAGACACCCTGAGAAGCACCTGTCAGCCAGTCTGTGCTGGGTCTCTAAGGCATTGCAAGCACCCGCTTTTGGAATCCACTGGTTCCTTTTTTTCTAGCAAGCCTCCCTGCTGGGAGGTAGGAAACCTCTTTTCTTCCGCATTTTGTTCTGAAAGACAGGGACATCCTGGTTACACCTTTCTTCCAGGCGGTCAGCAAAGCCTCTCAGTCCATGTCTAACAGGTCTGCTGCCCCAAGCGACATTCTCAAAAGGTCAGAGCCTGATACCGAGAGCTCCGGTGAGACATGGACATTGCTTCCCCGGTGCTCGGTGCTGTCTCACCCACATGGACCCTGTGACCAGCAGGAACCTCTCTCGCTCTTCAGAACGTCTAGTAGCATCCCATGCTTGCTTCTCCCTGTAGTATAAATGCCAGTGACATGCAAGCAGACACTTTAAAGAGAAGCGTGGGGTCCTCAGAGAAGGCAGGGAGCAGCCTCACCTCTGCTGGAAGCGACATGGTCAAGTCCAAGAGTTCCCAGGTGGGAACGCCAGTGTCACAGGGGGAATGGCCACAGACATCGCTACCTTTTTTCTTTTTTAAATATTTTTTTTAAGTTAGGGTCTCACTCTGTTGTCCATGCTGGAGTGCGGTGGCATCATCACAGCTCACCACAGTTTCAACCTCCTAGGTTAAGGAGATCCTCCCATCTTAGCCTCCCAAGTAACTGGGGCTTCAGATGTGCGCTACCACATCCTCTAATTTTTTTATTTATTGTAGAGATGAGATCTCATCAAGTTGTCCAGGATGGTCTTGAACCCTGGGCTCAGGCAATCCTCCTGCATCGACTTCCAAAGTGCTGGGATGACAGGCTGTGAGCTACTGCGTCCAGCTATGACTTTTTTTTTTGAGTTGGAGTCTCACTCTATCACCCAGACTGTACTGCAGTAGCACGCTCCCGGCCATCTCAGCCTCGACCTGCTGGGCTTACGATCCTTCTGCCTCAGCCTTCCAAGTAGCCAGAACTATAGATGCAGGGTATCACGCCCGGCTAATTTTTTATTTTTATTGTGGAGATGTGCTCTCGCCAAGTTGCCTGGATGGGTCTCGAACCTGCGAGCTTAGGCAATCCACTTGCCTCGACCTCCCAAAGTGCTGGAATTACAGGCTGAGTCACGGAGCCCGGCATGACGTTTTTAATATGGTCCAGTGAGGTGTGTTTTCTTCCTGACTCTCTTGGTTTTAAGTGTGGCAAAGAATGTGAGAAGTGACGGAATGCCCCAGCCTGAGTTACTGACCATCAAAGGCACTGAGAGGCCACATTGCTTCCTCTCCATAGGTGAGACCTGTTCCTGGCCACTGACTGAGGGAGAAGACGCTTGGAATTTTCCACTTAAACCTCAACTTGAGCCGTCTAGGCACAGTGAGCCAGGACATCATTCTGGATTCTGCATCGTAAAATTAATTCCAGCGTTGACCCCAGTTTTCGGGTTTAGGTAAACAGTGTCCTTTAGACGGCGGATTATTTGGAGAGAATATTGGAGTCATTCCCATTTCTATCTCATTCGCTGTAATCCCTTTTTTTTGAGTCCGCATCTCACTTTCACCCAGGATTGAGTACAGTGGCACAATCACGGCTCACTGCAGCCTCCACCTCCTGGGCTCAGGTGATCCTCCTGACTCAGCCTCTAGGCCTGTGCCACTATGCCTGGTTCATTTTTTTTTAATAGAGACAGGGTCTCGCTATGTTGCCTAGGCTGGTCTCGATCTTCTGGACTCAGGTGATCTTTCTGCCTCAGCCTCCTAAGTAGCTGGAATTATAGGCTCATGCCTCTATACCTATCTAACTATTTTATTTTTTGTAGAGTTGAAGTCTTGCTGTGTTGCCCAGGCTTCTCTCAACCTCTTGGGCTCAAGCAATCCTCCTGCCTTGGCCTCCCAAGTAGAGACTATAGGTGTGTGCCATCATGCCCGGTTCAGTTTTTAAAATTTTTTTGTAGAGATAGGGTCTCCCTATGTTGTCGAGGCTGGTCTCAACCTCCTGGTGTCAAGTGATCCTCCCACCTCAGCCTCCCAGAGTGCTGGGATGACAGGCATGAGCCCCCACGCCCGGCCTGGCTTTATTCTCTTTTTTAAATTACACGCAGACACACACAACATTTACCCTTGCTGCCCCTGCAGTGAGTCACAGCACGACCAGCGCTGAGCACATGGGCAAGGGACGTCACCCAGCAAACACACTGGCTGGGCCTCCCAGAGCCCCAGGGGCTCCAGTCCACAGCAGTCTCAGTGCCTCCAGTCCCTCGCTTCCATTTGCTTTTCATACTTTGCATCTCTTTGGTCCCTGCCACCTCCTAAGCCACGACTGAGTCCATTAAGGCGTGCACTGATCTGCCTCGAGCAGCTGGAGAGGTGAGGGAGTGTCCATCTTGCCGCCACCAGACACAACTCGGCTCACCTATCATGAGCCTCCGCTGACTTCTCCTCCCTTCTCCATGGCGGTAAGTGCAGAGGGGAGGCCTCTGTGCCCGCTGCTTCCTGGGGGCCTCTCTACAACCATTTTGCCCATGAGCACAACCCCTGCCCATGTTGGAAACGCAGTCAGAGTCCCAATTCAGGGCCAGTTCTAGGCATCTGGATCAGGGAGAAGAACCAAGATCTTGCCTGATATAGCTCTCTGCAGCCTCAACCTCCTGGGTTCAGGTGATCCTCCTGCCTCGGCCTCCCAAAGTGCCGGGATGACAGGCAGGAGCCACTGCGCCCAGCCTTGTGTCCTTCCAAGCAAGCCCTCTGCTACTGTCCCAACACAGAAACTGAGCGAGGGTGTCTCTCCCAGGCCCTCTACGGGTTGGAGATGCTCAAATTTCTCAGTATTTGCCAGTTGGACAAGTGACCCACGGTACTTCCTGTTCATTAGGAGACAGGCTGAGAACTCAATTTGCAGATGGAAAAAAAGGAGATGCAGGGCTCGCCTAGCTGAATTCAAGCATGACCTGAGTTAGTGAGTAGCATAGACAAGCTGGAGGTCAGAGCTCCGGTGTGGGACCACCCTGAGACACCCTGACCCACAGCACCAGGAGGAGCCCCTAGGGACCACCAGCCACTCCTACCCCTTCTCCTCCAGGACATACCCAGGCTGGGTGAACACAGGTCACCTCGCTGCCTGAATGAGGGTGACTGTGGGACACTTTGCACCTGGATTAGGGTGACCAACTTCCCCAAGGTGCATTCTCAGCCGCATTATCTCAAGTCTCTGTCCTGTACAGCAAAGTGGCTCATAAAGTGACCAGGCCTTCCTTTCCTTCTCACCTTTGCTGTAAACCTGGATTGTTTTAACTGGAATAGAAAGTTCCAAAAATCACTTGCCTGTCCCTCTGGGTGCTTCCTATCCCCCAGTATGAACAGAGCAGGGGGCCACAGAAGGGGTGGGGAATGGGAGAAAAAGATCCAGGTGGCAGCCGGGCTCGTCCCTGGCACTGGGGCCTTGGGTAAGTCCTCTAGGTCTCACCCTCTTCACCTGAAGGACAGACACGGCACGGCCACCTGCCTGACCTCACACGCAGGACTGTCTGTGCACATAAGACTGAGGTTTGGAAACTGCCAAGTGCAGTCAGATGGAGCAGCGAGGTCATGTCAGCGAGTTGGTCCCCACTGGCCCCACTTGGACGCTTCTCTGGGATGCGGCCATCCCCAGCGAGCAGGTAGGGCCTGCCCTGTTCTGAGACATTCCCCAGCCATCCACTCCCACCCGAGCACAGCAGAAACAAGTGGGTCAGAGGACACAGGCTGAGTCGCGGTTCCATCCTAATGGGGCCAAAATCCCTTCATAAGCGTCTGTTTACATACCAGCTAAACTACATGTTCAGCGACTGGGCACTTGGCAGGACCCAGGAGCACAGCCCCACTCGGTGGAACTTCTCAGTCAACTGATACTCATCACATCGCACGTAGAACGAAAAACAAACCCAGCCATTTGGAGGGGAACCATCCTAGCCTCAATACATATTTCTCTCCTCCTTTCTAAAAAGACCACTAAGCACAGTCCAACCTTCTTCCCTATATCATGCCACCAACATAAACACTGATTAACCTCCCGAGTCTGGAATCAGCAGGACCTGTCCCGTCACTCACGGCTTAGAGACTTTGGGCAAATTATTTCACTTGTTTCTTCCTTGGTATTGTGATCTTTAAAAGATGGTCAGAAAACCAAGCAAATCAGGAGTGTGGCAATCCCAGCATACAACCGGCGATTGACTTAAAACTGAGTGCCCGGGCTTGGAGAGGATGGCTTCTCCCTCTGAGATATTTTTGTTCCTTCCCAACTCCTGGCTCGATTCCAGAGAGCTGAATTTGCTGGCAAAGTGAGGCTGTCTTGTGTGGACATAAATTCCTTCTGGGGCCTTGAAGAATATAACTTGGGCCCTGATCGAACAGTCATGCCAGCAACCCAGGCACTCTGTTCCAGGCAGCCAGGTTTTCAGCAAGCAGCCAGGGGCAGCCAGTGAGAATAACACAGACAAACACAGAGAGCCAAGTCAAGGAAGACAGAAGTTTCCCTAGCCCTCCTGCGGGAGAGAGGCCTGAGCCAACTGGGTTTGTCCTTGCAAGAAGGAACGTGCAGATACCCACTTAGGAAAACAAAATACAAAAGATGACTTAAAACACTGGAATGGGATGGGCGTGGTGGCTCACGCCTGTAGTCCCAACACTAGGAGGCCGAGGTGGGAGGACAGCTTGAGTCCAGGCGTTCAAGACCAACCTGGGCAACATGAAAAACCCTCATCTCTACCAAAAAAAATTAGCAGGATGCGATGGCATATACCTGTAGTCCCAGTTACTCAGGAGGCTGACACAGGAGGATCACTTGGGCCCAAGAGTTGGAGGCAACAGTGAACCATGATCGTGTCATGCCATTGCACTCCAGCCTGGGTGGCAGAGTGAGACCCTGACTCAAAAAACAAACAAAAAAAAAACCCAGAAAGAAAGAAAAAAAATGAAAACCAAACACACTGAGTGTCTGCTTGGGAGGCATATGTTTGTGAGTGAGATGAGTTTAGGGGGGCCTGGAGCCTGAGCCAGCCCTTGGTTCAGTCCCTAGAAAGGACGGTCCAACTTCAGGAGATGAGTCCATGGTCCTCCAAAGGGTGTGAAGAATTCTCTCCTAATCCCACCCACTGGCTTCAGCCAAGCGAGGTTTCCAGAGCTCCATCAACAGCACTGAAGGTGTCACCTGCAGACACCACAGGGCTGCACGTAGATTCCTCCCTCTCCCCACCGCAGGTACAAAGGTGTGCTCCACTTCCTGGCCTACTGGCATTGGGGTGGTCATGTGACTGGCTCTGGTCAATACAATGTAAGTGACAGTGGCACGTGACACTACTAGACAACTGTAAGGGCCAACACTTGCTGGCCGTCTTCTTTTCCTCAGCCATGGTGATGGGAATATACCATTGGCCTCAGTCAGGTAACACGAACTCCCAGTCAATCGTCAGCAGACATGTAGAGCCAGCAAGAAACCCAGCTTCAGTATTGATGCCACTGAGCTACGGGGGTCATCTGTTATCCCCAAATCTAGTCAACCCTGAGTGACACACAGGCACAACGTAGTCACCAGGAAGGGACTTTCTTCTTCCAAATTGGTAATTCATTGTCAAGTGTTCAGTTGGAGTAAACAGATTAAATAGACAGTGAACACGTGGAGTACCAGCCTGGGCAACATGCAAGACCCCATCCCTACAAAAAAGTTAAAAATTAGCCGGGTATGGTGTCGCATACCTGTAGTCCCAGCTACTTGGGAGGCTGAGATGGGAAGATCACCTGAACCCAAAAGGTCGAGGGTGCATTGTGCCACTGTATTGCAGCCTGGGATCAGAGTTGGACTGCGACTCAAAAAAAAAAGAAAATCTGCCCCAAATGCATCACCTACCAGTGGAAAGGCCGTCACTTTAATAAACTCCAATTTCTGACATGAAGGACACACTCTACAACGTGCTTGACCAGCAGATGGGTGGATCCTTCCAGAAGTCAGGACAGGCTGCCCATGTGGGAATTCTTTTGTTCATTCTATTTTCCCTGTTAAATCCAGAGTTTTAAAACGCAGGTCCGTGAACATCACGATGGCTGACACGCACCTTACTCAGATTCAACACCCTTATCTCACTCTCCAAAGGCAAATTTCAGTTCATCATTTAAAAAATATTTTGTGTGGCGATGAGGTCTCACTATGCTGCGTAAGCTGGTCTTGAACTCCAGGGCTCAAGCAGTCCTCCACCTCGACCTCCCAAAGTGCTGGGATTACAGGCGTGAGCCACTGTACCCGAACTTATCATTTTATACTCAAAACATGAATTTAGGATAAAATTGTAGTACTCTCCTACACTAAAAGAATCCACAAGCTAGGCTTTTTTAAATAGCAAAATATGCCAAAACGCATATGTCTCACACAGTTGCAATGCCATCTAAGAGAGTCAGCGAAGGCTGGGACCGATAAAGTCTGCATCATCTTGTTCTAGAGAACGAGCCCCACTGACACAGGCGCTACACAAACCAACTGATTCAGTCCTCTTGGGTCAGATCTACTCTTTCAGCCATCATTACTTTTTTCACTTACCAATCTGGCTGGGTGCAATAGCTCACGTCTATAATCCCAGCATTTTGGGAGGCCAAGGCGGGAGAATCGCTTGAGCCCAGAAGTTGGAGACCAGTCTGGGCAACATAGAGACCTCATCTCTACAAAAGATCAAAAAATTAGCCGGGCATGGTGGCATGTGCCTGTAGTCCCGGCTCCTTGGGAAGCAGAGGTGGGAGGATCATCTGAGTCCAAGGAGGTCAAGACAGCCGTGATCGTGCCACTGCACTCCAGCCTGATTAGAGAGTCAGTCACTTACTGGCAAATCAATAAAATGTTTGGAAATAAATATGGAAAAAAGATATGGCCAACCAGTTGGTCCTTAAGGCCAAAGGATCTCCTATCACCCCATTCTCACCCCAAGCCTACACCTTGTACCTGCATTCTAATTTCCCAAGGCACTGAAGGTGAGTCTCTAAGTACCTTGATGTATGTGTGGCAGAAACACTTGGACGTAACAGTCAATTAAATTATTAATGAGAGAACTGTACAAACAAAAGCATCAAGTTCTTTTATGTAGTAATAATTATTATCGTAAGCAATACAAATTGAATAATAGGAACCATCAGGACAGTTCAGTGATAAGCTAACAATTTGTGGCAATCAGCCCAAACATCTCTGCTCAAGCTGTTTAATAAAATAAATAGCAGCTTGTTGACATTTTTGTTCAGTTAAGCACATAGACATCCAGAGGCTACTATGTGTCCCAGGCAGACGGGCTAAGACACAAGTGGTGACTGAATGATATAAAAAGAGAATGAATCCTAATGGTGGTGATTTAGATATTTCCATATAAATTTTTTTTGAGTCATGGTCTCTGTCGTCCAGGCCGAGTGCAGTGGCACAATTGTGGCTCACCACAGCCTCTACCTTCTGGGCTCAGGAGAGTCTTCCACCTCAGCCTCCCAAGTAGCTGGGACTACAGGTTTGAGCCACCACGCCTGGCTAATTTTTTGATTTTTTGTAGAGACGAGATCTCGCTGTGTTGCCCAGGCTGCTCTTGAACTCCTGGACTCAAGTAATTCTCCCACCTCAACCTCCCAACATGCTGGGATTACAGGTGTGAGTCACCGCACCAGACATATTTCCATATCTTAAGGAAACAATGAACCCTATGAAGTGTCCCACCATCAATGACACAATTTATGTATTTATGCACACATCTATATACAACAGACATATATTTACTTATACATATGCATTACATGAATACACACATATATAACAATAGATTATTGTAACTAAGTATAATGTTTCAGTTACATTCATGTGAGGAATAAAGACATATGTTATCATAATAACAGACCATCACTATTTAGCAATTAGTTATTGACCAAGTACAGTGGCTCATGACTGTAATCCCAGCTCTTTGAGAGGCTGAGGCAGGAGGATTGCTTGAGCCCAGGAGTTCGAGACCAGCCTAGGCAACAAAACAAGACTCTGTCTCGATGACAACTTTTTTTTTTAATTTTCCACACCTGCAGTTCCAGCTACTTGGGAGGCTGAGACAGGAGGATCGCCTGAGCCCAGGAGGGCAAGGCTGCAGTGAGCTGTGATTGTGCCACTGCACTCCAGTCTGGGCAACAGAGTGAGACACTGACTCAAAAAAAAAGTTTGGGGGACAGGCTTCTTGTTTTGCCAAGTAAGAACACTGCACACGCCACCTTGAGCTTCTCTCACTTAGCCTTTGGAGAGCAAGAGTTCACCTTTAAGCCCTTCCTTGCGCATGTCTGTAGGATGTCTGTCCCGATAGACTGTAAGCCCACACCCCAGAATTCCCTCTGCCTTCTACCTAGGCTCCCTGGTGTCTAGAAGCCACTGAAATAGACCAGCAGGGCTCCCCAGTCTGAGAACTACTAGTTAGTCTCCTTTCACTTGAAAGTGTTTTACAATCTCTTGTCTTCCTTCAGGGAATTTCTGGAAACACCTTTTCTAGAATGTTATGTAGTCAACTCAAAAAAACAGAAAAAAATCTGCACAGAGTGCATTTCAGTCCTTGATGAGACAGGATAAGTCTCACAGAAAGGTAGCCTCCCAAAAGCGGCCGTCAGCCTGGGGGCCTGACCACAGCAACCACAAACATGCCTGCCAAGGTCATGACTACCTTCCTTGGGAATAGCAGCGGCCACCTACAGGAGACTGTCCCTGGCATCCGGCCCTAAGCCCCTACCACAGCCAGCCAGAGGCCTGGTCTGAAGGGAACCAACTCACAGGCCCTGGGCCAGGACCAGGGCTTCCAACAACAAAGAAGGATTGAGACCAGCCTCAGGTCCGAATTCTTGGAGGACAAAGATCACGTATATGACATGGCAGGCACAGTGCCCAAGTGCCACGCGTTCACTGGCATCTAGTCAATTGTGATGGCAATCATGAGCACATGGAAGACAACAATGGAAGAAAAAACAATCCTGAAACAGGCCAGGGGCATTGGCTCACACCTGTCATCCCAGCACTTTGAGAGGCCAAGGCAAGAGGACTGCTTGAGCCCAAGAGTTCGAGACCAGCTTGGGCAACACAGTGAGACCTCATCTCTACAAAAAAAGAAGAAGAAATCAGAAAAATTAACTGAAGATCATGGTGCACACCTGTAGTCCCAGCTGCTCAGGAGGCTGAGGCAGAATAATCACCTAAGCCTGGGATTTCAAGGCTGTACTGAGTTGTGATGGTGCCACCGTACTCCAACCTTACAAAGTAAAAACCTGCCTCAAAAAAAAAAAAAAAAATCCTGAAACATAAAATAAACAGACACGCTCCCTTGTCCCTTGTGTTCCTTGGAAGGAGACCCTCTGTATGGTCTTTCTGCCCCCATACAACTGCCATCAAGAGCGTCCACAATGTCTTCAACCCAAGGGCTGTTTGTTGAATGAACAATGAGTGAATGCTCATATGCACCTTGTTACTGTTTGGTATATGAAACAACTGACTTGGAAATCTTTTACATTAATTCTCATTTAAATAAAAGATAGATTTTCGTTTCATTTCAATTGTCAGTCAGGACCAGATGTCCTTCGGTAATAACAACTTTAGTAATACTTTTTTTTTCTTTTCGAGACAGGGTCTTGCTGTGTTACCCAGGCTGGAGTGCAGTGGCACCATCACAGCTCATTATAACCTCGAAATCCTAGACTCAAAGAGTCCTCCCGTCTCAGCCTTCTGAGCAGCTGAGACTACAGGCGCACCACCACATATGGCTAATTTTCTTATTTAATAATAACATTAAGAGCTACCACAGACCTGGGCGTGGTGGCTCATGCCTGTAATCCCAGTACCTTGAGAGGATCACTTGAGCCCAAGAATAAGCCCAGCCTGGGCAACACAGTGAGACCTCATCTCTACAAAAAATTTAAAATTTAGTTGGGCATGTAGTCCCAGCTGTAGTCCCAGCTACTTGGGAGGCTGGGGTGGGAAGATTACCTGAGCCCAGGAGGTCAAGGCCATGGTTGAGCTATGATTGTGCCACTGCACTCTAGCCTGGGTGACAGAGCGAGACTCTGAGTCAAGGAAAAAAATAATAATAACAATACACACTCTTACCTACTTCACAGAAATGATTGTGACAACCATGTGCGAAACACTTTGTGAAAAAAATATTCCATGCCTTATAGAACTAAGATGTTACCATCATCTTTTTCCCAATAGTGCAGGTTATAGAAAATTCTGCTGGGCATTCACAAGGCCAAAGCGTGGATCCAGAAGCTCTAGGTCACCTGTGGGGATTTCCATTTAATTAACCGAGTCAGGGGAAACACCCAGAGCCATTCTCAAAGGTGCCACCCGGCAGCCAAGAGAAAATCTCCCCAGGACCGTGAGGACAGAGGACCCGTGGTCGGGGAGAGTCCCTTGTTTGGTTTTGTCTTTTTAATATCTGGGCCCAGTTATGACTCAAGCTCAACTGCCCCTGGTATTGCCCAGGGTTTAACCATGTGTGGCCTGTGTGTGGCCCAGGCTGGAAGTCCCATGCAAGGCACTGGAGGAGCCAAGAGTTTGTCACCGGCTAGCCTGACAAACTCTGGCATCCCAGATACCAGAGCTTGGTCACTAAAATGGAGGGTTCCAGCCTTCTAAGAATCTTGAGCCTTGAACTATGACTGTAGTTGTGAGGATATCCCAAGAGGCCACGCCGGATAGGGTGTGTAGATGGTTCACACCCCGAATCCAGCTGGCCCCTCCAGATTCCATCTTGAAAATGAATTGATTTTTTTTCTCTCATTTTCTCCATTGTATTCATTCAGAGGGAAAAAAAGACCTCATAAATGTCATTTCATATTCTAAGCAATTTGCTATAGGCAACGACACCATTACTTTGTACAAATAAATTTACATAAATCATTATTAGAATGTTTTATCTTGGCAACATTATTTGGTTCCCAGCGCACAAATTAAATGCATGCTTAAAGCAGAATATTTTAAAGTCATTCCTATATTGTTTATGAGGCAGGATTAGAAATTTCCATCTCCTAGTTTGCTCATCATGGAATTCCTTTCGTTTTCTCTGTACACCTGGAAGCCACAGGCATCATTTTCTGGGTTTTTTTGAAGCAAACCACCAACAGGTGACTGCCATGTTGGGACTGTACCACATTGGGACTGTTTTGTCAATGACTGTCCCTCTGACTTTGTGGGTCTGGGTTCGAGCACTGGTTCGGAGGGCTGGGAGCCAGGTAGATCACAGCATCACGAAGAGGTGGCTTTTTGGTTGATACTATTCTGCAAGCAGACGGTCTCTGGCTGTGGTTAAGCTTTAGTATTTATTTATTTACTTTCTTTCTTTCTTTTTTTTTGAGTCAGGGTCTCTTTCTGTCACCCAGGCCGGAGTGTAGTGGCACATTCACAACTCACCACAGCCTGGACCTCTTGGGCTCAGGTGATCCTACCGCCTCAGCCTCTAGAGTGGCTAGGACTACAGGTGTGCACCACCACGCCCGGATAATTTTTTCATTTTTTTGTGTCAAGATGAGGTCTCATGTTGCCCAGGCTAGTCTTCATTTCCCGGGCTCAAGCAATCCTCCCACCTCAGTTTCCCGAAGTGCTGAACAACAGGCGTGAACAACCACACCTGGCCTTTTCTTTTCTTTTTTTAAATAAATAAATTTGCAAATAAGCTTTGACACCTCTGTTTCTCCTGGCTGTTTGCATCAGGAAGTTGCCTGTTTGGATGAACTAGACAGCACACGGTGAGTCTTCACTGGCTGGAGTGTCACTCCACCTTTTCTGTCTGTGTGAAACGTGGTATCCAGTTTTAAAACCAGCTGCAGCTGTCAATGTCACGGGAGGAAGTGCTGGAAGAGGCCAGGAGACACGTGCGTCATCCCTGGCACTGCCATGGCTGGCTCTGGAGAATCCACAGGGATGCCTCACTGGTCTTCTCACTGGCATCACCAGGGCCAGGCTCGCCGCTCAGCGGGGGACATTCTGAGAACAGAGACCTGGGCCAGGGTCAGGCAAGTGGAGTCCCCCATGGACAAGGGGGTGAGGCAGCCCAGGGGAGGCCAAAGCACACAGGATCAGACATACCCTATGCAAATCAGTGCAAAAATCAAAGCCACTGCATGCTGTGAGACGGAATAATGCAAACCTTTTTGCATCTGTTACCTCATCTTAAAACATGAGAGATTCTGCAAACTCACCTTGCAGCTTATTTGGGGGATTAGATGAAGCAATGCAGCAAAAAATCTTAGATAACACCGGACTCTTAGAAAAGGCTTAAGACACAGTAGTTAATGTTCATCTTAAAGGATGGCCAGTAGAAAAACTGTCTTCCATGAAACTGGACTCTGATGCCAAGAAGGCTGGGGACCACTGGCCTTGGACATCACAGCTGGGCCTGGCTCAGGCAGTGAGCAAGACTGGAACCCACATCTCCAATTCTGACTCTAGTTTTCAGTCAACAGTATCGCAAAACCATACCAGATTGGGAAAAGCATTGCCAAGACTAAATACCATGGCTTACTCATGGTGAGCCTTCCATGCTTACTTGATTTAAAACAAAATATTTATTTGGTTTAAAATAAAATAGCTCACACCGTGAGCCAAGTAAAAAGAAAAAAGCTCCAAAATGCAAGGTTTGCTTTCATTGGGTGCTGACTTGTTCCAACATTTAGGTTAATCCAAGAAGTCTGGATGCTTCATTTTAAAGACAGCCTGGACACGAAACAGCCTTGATGCTGAAGCCAGATTTAATGGACAGCTGAAGGGATTGATGAGGAAATCTGACAAGCCTGTGGCCAGATCATCCCCTACTCTAGAACATTCCTGCTCCTCTCTGTCCTGTTCTAACCCTACTCATCCCTAAATCCTGCCTTTTGAATGAAGAGAAAACTCCACACATCCAAGTTTGCAGATGCTCATGTCACAACTGGCAAGGCCGGGGCTTGGTCAAGTCTTTCCTTAAAAGGCCACAGAGTAAATCCTCCCCAGATCCCACCACACATACTCAGCATGGCCACTGGAAGGGCAAAAGCTACCACAGATGACCCGGAAATTGATGAATGTGGCTCTGTGCCAATAAAACTTTATTTAGAGCCAGTGAAATCTGAATGCCATGCAAAGTCCATGAGGTGCAACATTTTTTTCTTCTTTTAATTTTTTCCAACCATTTAAAAATGTAAATACTGGCCAGGTACAGTGGCTCACATCTGTAATCCCAATACTAGGGGAGGCCAAGGCAGGAGGATCACTTGAGGCCAAGAGTTCAAAATCCGCCTGGACAACATAGTGAGACCTTGCCTCTACAAAAATTAAAATTAAAAAGTTTGTGGAGTATGGTGGCATGCACCTGTAGTCCCAACCACTCGGGAGGCTGAAGCAGAAGGATCCCCTGAGCCCAGGAGTTTGAGGCTGTAGTGAGCTATAATTACACTGTTACACTCCAGCCTGGGCCCATATCGAGACCCTTATCTCTATTAAAAAAATACAAAAATTAGCTGGGTGTGGTGGCACATGCCAGTAGTCCCAGATACTCAGGGGGCCAAGCTGCAGGATAGCTTGAGCCCTGGAGTCTGAGGCTGAGGTGAGCTATGATTGCACCATAGCACTCCAGCCAGTTAAAAAATTAAAAAGTAAGAACCATCCTGAGCTTGTCTGCAGCACCCCGACAAGCAGCGGGCCATCCTGGCCCCAGGCTGTGGGTATCTGCCAATCTCTGGCCTGGGCTTGCAGGGGAAGCAACAGTGTGTGAGGCAATCGCTGCAGTGCTGGCGGACAGGAACACAGTCATCATTCTCGTCCTCCCACCTCCTGGGTCTGGTGGTCAGGGCTGTGATTCCCAGAGCACCCAGAGGGTGCAGCCTCAGCTCCTGCAGGTGAGGCGGACGGCCCGAAGCAGGACGAGCAGGAGCAGCAGCTGTGAGACCCAGGACAGCAAGGGTCGCTGCCGTCGCCTTATCTGGCATGATCGAAGGCAGCGCTGGTGAGGGCAAGGGTGTGCAGGATTTGCTGCATGACCCCCAACTCCCCAGGGCATGTGACTCCCCCCGACTGCAGCCCCCACTTATTCTGGAGAACCCCAACCTGGCCTTCAGACCTCTCTTGATGGGCCCAGCGGCAACTTCCAGACCACTGTTCCTTTTTTTGAAGTCGGGTTCTGGCTCCGTACCCCAGGCTGGAGTACAGTAGCACAACCTTGAACCCCTAAGCTCAAGTGGCACCACAGCCTTGATCCCCTAGGCTCAGGCGATCATCCCACCTAAGCCTCCCAAGTAGCTGGGACTACGGGTGTGCACCACCACGCCCAGCTAATTTTTTTATTTTTTTGTAGAGACAAGGTCTTGCTATGCTGCCCAGGCTGGTCTCGAACTCTTGGTCTCAAGTGATCCTTCTGCCTTGGTCTCCCAAAGTACTGGGATGACAGGCGCGTGCCACCACGCCTGGCTCATTTTTTGATTTATTGTAGAGACGAGGTCTTGTCATGTTGCCCAGGCTGATCCCAAACTCCTGGGCATGGGTAATCCTCTCGCCTTCACCTCCCAAAATTCTGGGATTACAGGCGTGTGCCACTGCGCCTGGGCAGAGCCCGGCTCTTGGTTTCTGTTTCCTCTCTTCATTTCTATTCTCAGAATCACCTTGTGAGTTACCAGGGACGGACCTCAAAGACTCTGGGTCATCCTGGGGCCCTGATGAGCCACAGAAGCCAGGCAGAGCTGCAGAGGGAGGACAAATGACCCGCAGACCCGCAGTGACAAAGCCCAATGAGGTTCTCCTTTGTCTTATGAGTGAGTCGTGGGCCTGAGGCTAAACTGTGAGCACCCTGAGGATAGGAGCCAGCCTGCTACTTTTTCATCCACGCCTGTCCCAAGAACACAAAGCAGACACTCAGTTACACTTATGGAACTCACCTAGAGGTGTGTCAGGGAGCTTGACACAATGAAAGCAAAACACGGCATTCTGGGAAACAAAGGGACACAGTGCTGGTTTCTACGTGAAAATTCCCAGCAACGTCCCGGTGTCTCTAGGACACACACCAGCATCTTAAATAGAGTCATGATTCAGTGCCTAAGTTGGACTGACCCATCATCGTATGTCTAAGTTGGACGGACCACATTGTCACATCTGATTGGCCACAGACATCAATCACTAAGAAGACTGGGGGAGGCGGGGAGGAAACTGGTTGGTGGAAAAACAACCCATTTGTCATCTGCATGTAAAACACAGTTCTGGCATCTCATGTACCCAACGCTGTCCACACAAGGTGCGGCGTGCTGAGGATGGCCAGGAGTTACCTGAGTCAGAATGGGTCCAGGAGACCGAGGTCCGCATCGCTCCCGTCACAGAAAGGACAGTGGGGCCTCCATGGTCATGAGGATACTGGTCTTCTAGAGGCTGGTGGGGGAGGAACAGGAGAAGGTCAGAGCTTGGCAGAAAAAGGAGAGAGTGCCCGCGCCACCACACCAGTGTCAGCCCGGCCCACCTAGAAAGTGACGCCCTTGCATGAGAAAGTGACTGTCACGGGACCGCTGTCTCTCAGATTATTAGAGGCCCAAGTCTTTCACAAGGGAGTATTTGGAAACCACCTCATGGGGCATAGGAGGACCAGAAATTTGAAAATATATGCCATGGATGAAAATATATGCCATGAGATGCCAAGACTCTCATATGCCACTGCAACTGCCCTCGAGATGACTGTGAGGCCATTTCATGTCACCGCAGCCGCTGCTTGAACACCTGTCTACACAAAGGAGAAACATCAGAGCACGGCAGGCATCCAGGCCAGCGTTCCGCCCCATGGTGGGCCTCAAGCCTCTGGGAGGACCATGGCCACAGGCCCTGAAACTCATGGCCACAGGCCCAGCAGCCCACGGCTCTGTCCCGCTGTTATAAGATGACTGCGCTGGTCCGCACTCAACGGCTGCAAGTCACGGAGCCTCAGTCAGCCAGTCAACTTGCAAAGTAGGAAGGTTGGTACGGGAGACAGACTGCCTAATAATTGCCAATGGAAGATACTTTTTTAGCCCAAGCCTCAAGGATGGCAATTCAATGAACTCTCTAATGCAGAGAATGGTGGTGTCCTAGAAGTTCTAGTGTGAGAACGTTAGGAAACAGACACATTAGATCAGTGGTTCCCAAACGGTGTACCCTGGAGCAGCACCATCAACCTTCCCGGACAGCTTGTTGGAAATGCAGATTCCTGGCCCCTACCCGAGACCTGTGGAATCAGGTCATAGTGTCTGGAGGTAGCTCAGAGACCTGCGCTTTAACAGAAGTGGTTCCGATACACCTAAGCTCATAAATATATCTGCCCATGGGAAGACATTTATTCTACCGTAAAATAAAGTCACCCTTTGCTAGTTCAAGTGTAAGCTCCAGTTCAGGACAAAGCACTGAGTCAGGGGCCGGGGAGGGATGCAGAGCCAGAGAGGAAGGGAGAGAAAGGTGATAGGGAACCCATCCTTGAGATGTGAGCCATCCACTGTGGAAGACACCACTCGTGTACAGACAACACATGTGCAGACAGACCGAGCCATCTCTCCTGAGGGTTAGCGGGCTTCAGCGGAGTCTGGTTCTGGGTAGGGAGGGGGTAGTGGACGGTACGAGGGAAGGCATCACAGGGACAGGGACAATAGGAACAGGCCTTGGGAGGGGCACCGGATTTAGACAGAAGAGACAGAACAGTCAAAGCAGAGGCCCAAGGTAAGAAAGCGTGTGGCCACCTAAGGGCGCAAGGTAGTCCGGCCTTGTCGGCACGGAAGAAATGAGAAGGTAACCTCCAAATGCAGGCAGGTCACAGCTGGGCCACCCCACCGGCCCCCAAATTCACAGCTGACCAACCAGGTGACTTCATCCAGTTTACATTACTGTGCGTTTTGCCTTTTCCAGAGGCGAGAACCTCCACATGTCAAGAATTTTTTTTTAGCAGGAATCTCTCTCTGTCACCCAGGCTGGAGTGAAGTGGCACACTCACGGCCACCATAGCCTCGACCTGCTGGGCTCAGGTGATCCTTTCACCTCAGCCTGCCAATTAGCTGGAACTACAGGTGTGTGCCACCACACCCAGCTAATTTTTTTATTTACTGTAGAGACAAGGTCTCACCAAGTTGCCCAGGCTGGTCTTGAACCCTTAGGTGCAGGCAATCCTCTTGCCTCCGCCTCCCAAAGTGTTGGGATTACAGGCATGAGCCACTGCACCCGACTAAATACAACAACATTTTTAAAGGAGGCAAAGAATCTGGAAGTCATGGAGGCCTCGAGTCATCTGCAAAAGGGCAAATGTCACCATACCTCAAAAGCCCTGAGAGCACTTCTGTCTTCAGCTTTATAAAAGACAGTCTCCAGTTGATAGTAGTGCGACTCAGTCACCAAAAAAAAGTTAAATGAACGCCCAACATCTCCAGTTAGAGAAAAAATAACTTTTCTCAATCAAGAAGAGATGGTTTTTGTACCTCAAAAACGGACATAAATAGGTTTTATTTCCTGCTGCTGGTAGTTGAATAACAGGGCCCTCAGGATGTTTCAAATGTCATTCCAAGGTGTTGATTTTTCCTTCCTTCCTTCCTTCCTTCCTTCCTTCCTTCCTTCCTTCCTTCCTTCCTTCTTCCCTTCCTCCCTCCCCCCCTCCCTCTCTCCCTCCTCCTTCCTTCCTTCCCTCCCTCCCTTCTGACAGGGTCTTACTAAGTTGCCCAGGCTGGAGTGCAGTGGCTACCCACAGGCACCATCCCAATACTGATCAGCACGGGAGTTCTGACCTGTTATTTCCAACCTGGGCCGGTTCGCCCCTCCTTAGGCAACCTGCGGGTCCCCTGCTCCCGGGAGGTCACCACATCAATACTAAACTTGGTGTGGACGCCTGATTGGCATAGTCCACTATAGCCCAGAACTCCTGGGCTCAGATGATCCTCCTACCTCAGTCTCCCAGGCAGCTGGGACTACAGGCGCCTGAGGCCAGGCCTGGACAAAGGTTCTGACTGAAACGAAGCTGAGTTCAGAACCAGTGGTATCTGCCTGCTCACCCCAGCTCTGCCACTGGGCCACCCAAGTCTTCACTGGCAAGGCACTGAACCCTCTAAACCTCAGGGGTTTTTTGTTGTTGTTGTTGTTTTGAGTCAGGGTCTCACTCTGTCGCCCAGGATAGAGTGCAGTGGCACACTCACGGCCACCACAGCCTCAACCTGCTGTGCTCAGGTGATTCTTCTTCCTCAGCTTCCCAAGTAACTGGAACCACAGGCATGTACCACCACGCCTGGCTCATTTTTTGATGTATTGTAGAGATGAGGTGTCGCCAAGCTGCCCAGGCTGGTCTCGAACCCCTGGGCTCAGGCAATCCTCTCCTCTGCCTCCCTAAGTGCCGGGATGACAGGCAGGCACCACCACGCCTGGCTAGTTTTTTCATCCATCTAGAAAAGGAGGCCCTGTCCCACCTTTCCTGAGATTTAAATATCAAAACAGATACAGATACGAAGTTGCTATGCAATGCTACTCAGAGGCAGAGAACCAGTCTCTGCCAAGAGGCTTCTGGATAGAAATTAACACTCCTTATCCTACTGGCCTTTGAAGACGTAAAGGCAGAACATTCCTTACGCCCCTGAGAATCCCCTTCCAAATATTTGCAGACCCAGCAGCTTGAGGAACACACGTGGCATCAACCAGACCGTTCTCCCAAGAAGCATTTCAAGGTAAATCTTTTACTTGTGATTTGTTAAAAGGAATGCTATTCCTCTGCCTGCAATGGAGCCTCAGCCCTCTCCAAGGGCCCCTGGTGGGCACGACTCAGTCTCCGGCAACACCGACATCGACAGGGGCAGTCGTTTATCATCTCTGCAGTAGTCGAGTCCCCAATGGGCCATTCACTCATTTATTTCCATATGTAGCCAGCAGAGAGATTAATCAGGCTTCCAGCTCGGAAACCGAATTGTGCATTATTCCCTCAACAGGCTAAGGGGAGGAGAGGACGCACACATTGACATGGAAACCTCCCTTTTCTCTTTTTCTTGAGTCGGGGTTTGGATCTGTTGCCCAGACTGGAGTGGCGCCATCGTGGCTCACCCCAGTCTCGACCTCTCAGTCTCAGACAAGCCTCCCGCCTCAGCCTCCCAAGTAACTGCCTGCACCACCACACCTGGCTAATGTTTTTGTAGAGACAAGATCTCGCTATGTTGCCCAGGCTGGTCTATAATTCCTGGGCTCAAGCGATCCTCCTGCTCTTGGCCTTTCGTCTCGGCCTCCCAAAGTGCTGGGATGACAGGTGTGAGCCACCATGCCCAGCCCTAAAAGTTCTTCAGAAAAAGCCCATCAGCCTCACACACCAGCCTCTTCACACACACACACACACACACACACACACACACACACACACCACACACACCTTTTTCAAGACAGCCTGCCCATTAAGTCAACCAAGAGGGCTGCTTCTTTTCTTAGACCCTCAGGGACTGCACACAGGAGCTGTGTCTGATACAACTGCAGACAGGTATAGGCTCGAACTGTCACCCATCAGGTACAGTTGCAGCCTCCCCGTCTGCAGGGCCAGGTCTCTCACTGCTGAAACTACCAAGACCTCGTTGCCGGGTGCTGCACCCTGGGGTCAGCAAGGCAGTGCCAAGCCTGGGAAAGCATGTGCTTTCTTCCTCGCTTGTTAAGGGGCGGCCCCTGACTGAATTCTGCAGCCACCGTGTCCTCGGCAGCAAGGCAATGGCTAGCGGATTGTTCGCTTTGCTCCCGGTTCCCTGGGCCCAACACTCTGACCCCTTCTGTGTTTAATTATATCCCAGTGACATCAGCCTTCAGCAAAGGAGTGTAGGCGGATTGCTGTCAGATGACAGGGCTTATATACGGAAAGCAAGTCTGGTGCTCTAAGTGGACCCCAAGCCCATCGCCAAGAAGGCTCCACACACAGGACCATGCCAGCTGGGTCCACACGCTTAAGGCACTAACCAACTGTGTGGCTTCAGAAAAGTCACTTAAAAGCTCAGGTTCAAAGTTCCCTGAGGTTGCTTCTGGTTCTGAAATCTGACAATTCTACGAATATGAAGACAACAGCCAGTCATTCACCTGGTGTGTTCAGTGTGTCTAGCTGACACTGTTCTGGACAGCAGGAGTCTGGAAGCATCTGGAAGCAGCGAGCAGGTCCAGATGCTTGGTGCTGTGATGGACACAGCCTCAGACTCCTAGCAGTCAACACATTCTCTTTCAGCAAAGGACATACGTATCTGAAGGTTATGCAACAGTGTCTCCCTCCACAGGTTTTAGGAGTTCAAAGACGCCTGTGTGATTACAGAATCTGTCTAGGTGTGGCAGAGCCCACAAAAGGTCCTTGTCTTTAAGACACTTCCATCATAATTAAGGAGATGATGGCTAATCTCTTATTATTGTTCTTTCTGAGTTGGGATCTCACTGTAGCATCCAGACTAGAGTGCACTGGCACAACCACAGCTCACTACAGCCTCAACCTTCTGGGCTCAGTTGATCCTCCTGCCTCAGGCTCCCAAGTAGCTGGGACTACAGGTGTGTGCTCCCACACTCAGCTCTTTTTAAATTTATTGTAGAGACGAGTTCCCACTGTGTTGCCCAGGCTGGTCTCGAACTTCTGGGCTTACGTGATCCTCCCGCCTCAGCCTCTCAAAGTGCTGGAATTACAAGCGTGAGCCACCATGCCCAGGCTCCAACAACACTTAAGATTGGGAATAAGATCCGTCTGTACCTTCATTTTTCTCTTGTTTACTCCATGCTGCCACTGTTTGGGAATCCCTCAAGTTTGTTTTTCTGTAAATCAATTTCCTGGCCCTTTGAATGGAAGCAGTTGCACGTACTGCAAGCACCGCCAAGATTCTCATTCCAACAACGAGCTCAGCTCAGAACTCTGCATTCAGGCTCATGTGTTTCTCTTTCTTACAAAGAGTTAAAACAACATGACATGGCATGGTGCTTCTTTTTTTGCTTTCTTTCTACAACACTGGAAAACATTTCTGGATGAGGAAAAACATACACAGATATCCTGATTGTGGAAGGGCCTGTGTCGGCACCCCAGAAGACAAACGTTGAATTAGTCACTGATGTGGACTTGGGAGCTTTTGGACTTCCAGTTCCAGAGTCCCAGGTTCACAAGCCCAAGGCTTTCGGGTCCCTCAAACACAGTGACAGAACATCATGGAAATGCTCACGCCAGTGGCACTTGGTCCCTCCGCCTGGGAGGTCAAGTATAGGGGCATCACGAAGCTATTATGGGGAGCGGCTGCCCCCCGGGACACATGGAGCACTCACCAGGCCAGCCAGGGCACAGGGAGAAGGGGTCTGCACACCTAGAGGAGTCTGCCAACCTAAGAGGGATCACAGGGATCACACTAAGAGGGGCCTGTACACCCAAGAGGGGTCTGCAAATCTGCCCTCCTTCCTGCCCCCTATACAGCCTAGTGTCTCAAAACCCCACCAAAGCGAGTGGACTTGGGAGCAGTGTTCAGATGGGCATCTGTGTACATGCCAGGCCCCTCCTTTTGAATAGCAGCCTGGGTATTGGGTTAATGGATTTCAATGTGCCCATTATGATTGTGAGACTTTCAAGTATGTTGCAGTTCGATTTATATTGAGTTTTTAATGTCAAAATGTTTTTCTGTGTGCCCATTATCCCATTTAAGCTGACATTAACCTCATGGTGTATTATTCATGTATTGGTGAAGAGAATGTAAAATGCCCACTGCCCATGGTCGGGGCGGGCAGAGGACTCACCCTCCCAGAAAGAAGCTGCCTGTGGTAGGGGTCACCAGAAAAAAAACAGAAAAGTCTCCACAGAAGACACAAGCTTTAGGCCGGGTGCGGGGGCTGAGGTGAGAGGACTGCCTGAGCTCAGAAGTTGGGGACCAGCCTGGGCAACATACCAAGACCTCGTCTCGAAAAAAAATAAAATAAAATAATTAGCTGAGTGTGGTGGTGCACACCTATAGTCCCAGCTACTTGAGAGTCTGAGGTGGGAGTATCGCTTGAGCCCAAGAGGTCAAGGCTGTGGTAAGCCGAGATCCTGCAACTGCATTCCAGCCTAGGCACCAGAGTGAGACCCCCCAACTCAAAAACAAAAACAAAAAAGAAAAGAAAAAAATGAAGACACAAACTTCACCTCCCATCTCTGGGTTGCTCAGTCTTCCCACGGCACTAACAGGAGGCTTCGACATCAGCTTCAGTTTGCACCAACTTACTTAGAAAGGCATATCGTGTCTCTCTGTCCAACAGGGTGTGGAACATTCCAGGGTTCAAGCCCCTGATTTATCATTCTAAACCTATCTCAGCCCTCCACATGCTCAGGTGTCCAGAAGCTCCAAGCCCCCCGAGGTGTTCCCTTAACATCAAATCAAATTATTACTATGAAGAATAATATTTAGTAAGTCCTGGAGACAGTCCCCTGTGCACCTTTAAAAAAAAAACCAAGCCTTGTACAGAGCAAGAGTTGCAGGCATTACTTGTCCGAAAAGTCCACCCTATGGCCAGAAAACTAATCATCTTCAAATGAATGGATTAGCTTAAATTACTATGCATTTTACATACTCTTTGCTGATACATGAATAATAAAGCTATGAGGTAGGTGTAGACTTAAACCACATTATGGGTATAAATAAAAGTATTTTGACATTAAAAACTCGATATAAATTGAACTGCAACACACTTGAAAGTCCCTGATCATAATGAGTGCATTGAAATCCACTGACCCGATACCCAGGCTGTGTCCAAAAGGAGGGTCTGGCCAGTACATGAATGCCCATCTGAGCTCTGCCCCTGATGACTGACCCACTCGATCGCAAAGTCTCACACATGCTAAGTCCGGTATCATACTTGGCTGCTCCCCACCAACGTGAAATCAAAGCATCTAGGACGTGGCTGCATGACACAGACACAGATCCCAGCACACAGCACAAAAAAGTAGCAGAAGGTTGAAGCCAGACCAGCATCATCCTGGGGAGGAGAGCGACATTTACACAAGCGTCCTGAAAAGACAAAGGAACCCCCCCTTGCCCTTCAAGTGCACCCCAACCCACCAATCCGCGCCCACCTGATCATGTGTAGAGCAAAGCGGTTGCTACACTGATCCATTCAAAGACCTCGGCTGCCACCGACTCGGCGCTGTTGAAAGGTTCAGCTGCACGTGAGAGTTGCTGTAAGACTCGGCTATTTTCAACAGAAGCCTTCATGCCTTCCCTGCCACGACCCTCCTCCAAAACACCAGCCTCGCCGCCAACACCCTCTGCAACGTGTCATCTGCCAGGGCCATCTCCTTACCTTGGCAATGCGCTCACACTTGCCTCCTGAGATGATGTGTGCCCAAGCAAGGGCGACGGTCTGGCTGCAATCTTGCAACTTCCAACTTTGCCCGGATTTTGGTGTCGTGCAGGCGGGCGATGTCGCAACCCCGGCACACCCACATCGCCCGGCCGCGCCAACACACATCGGAAGCCAGCGCTACATTTTAAATTCTTTTACACTGACTTAATATAGTGCGTGCCGCCTGTCCACCGATGTCGTATCAGAAACCTGCAAGCTACTATTTCTGCAACTGTGTCACCGTGGAGAGTCTGAAACATGTACGTCGCCGTTGCCATGGAAACCAGCACAGCTAGGGGAGAGTGCCACGCTGTGTTAATTCCTTCACCCATGAACCTCGGGGGAATGCCAACATTCATCTTCTCTCTCCTGTCGTCTCACACTGCTTTAATATATATATCTATTTTTTAGCATTATCAAATGATGTACTAAATACACACGGTACACCTGAAAATGCGGTGGCCAGGACACGCCACCTCACCTGCTGAGTGTCGGGGACGGTGTCTGGGGCTCTGCCGTGGAGCCCACCGTCAACTTCTCCCAGGAGAAATGGGGAACCTGGCCTCTCTTTTCAAAGGATGCGGGGAAGACTGGAAGGGAGCATCCTGTCTCCCCCAGGAAGAATGGCGGCCGTGGGACGGCACGGGACCAAGATGCCCCCAGCAACGAGCAACGCACCTTGGGGATTGTCTGAAGGTACAGGGTGGCCTTGCAAACTTTCCAAAGTGGATCTGAGCTCAGCTGGTGGCCCCTCCGGGCACTGCACCAAGCCAAGGAGCTGATAGTTTAACCTGGCAAAAGCACAAGCCTGTGACAAGGGTCTTGTCCCTCCCATCGCAGCTTTGTCCCTACACCTATGCAAGATTTATAGTGAGGGGCATGGCATAGAGATCTGCCATCCTTCAAAAGACGTGGGAGTTTCCTGGAATCCGAACATTCACTCATTTGCCTGAAGTTCAAGACTCCGCCAGTCCATGCTCGGATCTGTGGAGAAAAGTCCAACTTTCTCATCGCATCTAAAAGCCAAAATATGGGGTTACCGGGGCATGGGGCCGGTGAGTCACTTTAAGTATCGGGGTTCTACGCATCTCCGCAGACAAAAGCAGCTCAAAATCGTCATGACCTCATGTCCCTTGGGTTGGTGAGTCAGTCAATCTTGATGAAAATGGGCACACTTTAGACCTGCACGCTGACATGCCTCCCCTGAGCACCATCTTCACACTAAACGATCAATTGTCGGCTTTCAAAATGCAGACCTATGACCTGAACTGGCAGGCTTTAAAGAAACCACAGCTTCATTTGTGGGGATTAAGGCAAAATTATCCTATAAAAGATGGACAGAATTGTTTTATGATTTTCCTAAACTGAATCATTCAATAATTGACGCATCCCCAAGATAATCAGAACACCTGACTGCTTAAAGAAACAGGTCACTTTTGAAAAGCAATCTCAAGATGGCATCAGGGCCCAGCATGAGGTCCAGATTTCCAATACTAGCAGGGCAGGATCTTGAGAGGACCTTGTAAGTGATCATGACCACCAGTACCAAAAATTCCAGAGGCGGGGCACAGCAGTGACACAGTACTTCCTTCCACTAACGTTGCCCCTGGGGTCTTGCATTGCTCTGGCGTTTTCTTTTCTTTTTTTTTTTTTGAGTCGGAGTCTCACTCTGTCACTCAGACTGGAGTGCAGTGGCCGCTCCCGGCCACCACAGCCTCGACAGGCTGGGCTCGGCGATCCTTCCGCTTCAGCCTTTCAAGTAGCTGGAACTACAGGCGCGTGCTACCACGCCCGGCTCATTTTTTGATTTAATGTAGAGATGAGATCTCGCTGCCCAGGCGGGTCTCAAACCCGCGGGCTCAGGCAATCCATGCACCTCAGCCTCCCAAAGGTGCGGGATTACAGGCTGAGCCACCGAGCCCGGCTTCCTAGATACTTGGGAGGCTGAGGTAGGAGGATCACTTAAGCCCAGGAGTTCAAAGCTATAGTGTGCCATGATCACGGCACTCCAGCCTGGGCAGCAGAGCAAGAACTTGACTCTAAAAAGCAACATCAAAAATCCCAATGTAATATTTAATTCCTCTCTAATCTCAGGGATCTAACTTTTTTTTTTTTTTTTTTTTTTAGTTGGAGACTCACTCTGTAGCCCAGACTGGAGCGTAGTGGCCGCTCCCGGCCACCGCAGCCTCGACCTGCTGGGCTCCAGCGATCCTTCTGCCTCAGCCTTCCAAGAAGCCGGAATTACAGGCGCGCACTACCACGCCCGGCTGATTTTTTGATTTATTGTAGAGATGAGGTCTCGCCTGCCCAGGCGGGTCTAGAACCCTCAGGCTTAGGCAATCCACTCACCTCAGCCTCCCAAAGGACCCAGCCATTTTCACACAGACTGTACTTCATGTGGTGATAACAAGACCCATGAGTTACTTTGGCGGTATCCCCCATCCCATCTCAGAGAAGACACTCAGCAGCTCCTACACTTGGCACCAGGTCGGCTCCTACACTTGGCACTGGGTCAGTGTCACAGAATGGGTCAGAAGCAGCCTCCCCTCCCCAGGGCAGTCACAACGTGGTTGGCTGTAAAGTCTAAAATAACTCTAGTAACAACACTTACAAAAGGACAGAGATACTCATGATCAGATTCATTGGTGTGAGGGCCCACCGTGGCCCAGGACAAAGTTAGGTTGAGGTGCCTCTGTGTCCTCATCCATAATTCTCTCTTCCCCAGGTAGAGGGGTAGAAAAGACATGGGGAGGAAGAAGAGAAAGAGGGGAGAAGGGGAGGGGAGAAGGGGAGGGGAGAGGAGAAGGAGAGGAAGGGGAGAAGGGAGGGGAGAGGAGAAGGAGAGGGAGGGGAGAAGGGGAGGGGAGAGGAGAGGGAGAGGGAGGGGAGAAGGGGAGGGGAGAGGAGAAGGAGAGGGAGGGGAGAAGGGGAGGGGAGAGGAGAAGGAGAGGGAGGGGAGAAGGGGAGGGGAGAGGAGAAGGAGAGGGAGGGGAGAAGGGGAGGGGAGGGAGGAAAGGGGAGAAGGAGGGGGAAGGGAAAAGGGAGAAGCAGGGGAGGGAGGAGAGGGAAGGGGAGGGGAGAGGAGGTTTTAGAGGTTTTCTCAGCGGGCTGGGGGCAGCAAAAAGCAGCAATAATCAGCCCCCACACGGAGGCAAGCCCTTCCAGATCCGGGTTTGTATACCTCCCCCCACCAATTTCTTTACTGTGGCCAAGCACACGTGCTACAAGGGTTTCGTCTTAGCCACATCTAAGTGCACAGGTCAGTGGTATCAGACACACAAGGTCGTGCAGCTGTCACCCCATCTGTCGCCACATCTCTCTCTATCTTCAGCTAAAACTCAATCTCCAAGACAGAGCCATAGTCTCCACCCCAGCCCTGGCAGCCATTTTATTCTCGGGCTCCGTGACTGGCCACCCCACCTCATATAAGTGCAATCACACCACCACCTCTGTCCTTCTGTGGCTGCTTATTTCACTTAGAATGTCCTCAAGGCTCATCCATGTTTTAGCATGTGTCAGAATTTCTTTCCTTTACAAGGCTGAGTAATATGCCATTATATGGATAAACCATGTTTTCTTTCCCCATTCACCCGTTGATGGACATTTGTGTGGCTTCCACGTTTTGGCTGTTGTGAATGATAGTGCTGTGAACGTGGATGGATAAATGTCTCTTTGAGGACTTACTTTCAATTCTCTTGGGAATATACCAGAGGTGGAACTTCTGAGTCACATGGTCATTCTATTTTTAATTTTTTAGGAACTGCTATAGCGTCTTGCACAAAGACTAAGCGACTTTACATTCCCACCAACAGGTGTGAGTGTTCCAGTTTCTCCACGTCCTTATCAACACTTGTTATTTTCTGTTTTTTTTTAAACAGTAGCCATCCTCATAGGTATGAAGTAGCATCTCATCATAATTTTGACTTGCATTTCCTCATAATTAGTGACTCTGAGCCTTTTTTCATGAGCTTATTGGCCATTGGTGTGTCTTCACTGGAGAAATTTCTGTTCAAGTGCGTTGCCCTTTTTGAATTGGATTGTTTGGGTTTTGGTTGCTGAGTGTTAGAAGTTCTCTATATATTCTGGTTATTATCCCTGATCAGATACATGATCTGTAAATATTTTCTTCTACCCTGGGGGGCTGCCTTTACCTGGTTGCTTTTTTTTTAGTTGGAGTCTCACTCTGTTTCCCAGGTTGGAGTGCAGTGGCATGCTCACAGATACCGCAGCCTCAACCAGCTGGTCTCAGGCGATCCTTCCACCTCAGTCTTTCCAGTAGCTGGAACCATGGGCATGTGCCACCACACAGAGTTAATATATTATTTATTATTATAAAGACAAGGTTTTGCCAGGTTGCCCAAGCTGGAATCCCTGGGTTCAGGCAATCCTCTCGCCTGTCTCCCAAAGTGCTGGGATTACAGGCATGCACCACCACGCCCAGCTAATTTTTAAAAATTTATTGTAGAGATGAGGTCTCGCCCTGACTGGTCTTGAACCCCTGGGTTCAGGCAATCCTCTTGCCTCCACCTCCCAAAGTGCTGGGGTTACAGGTGTGAGCCACCGCGCCCGGCTACCTGGTTGCTTTTTAACTACACTGACATCCACTAGATAATGGCAAGTGGATTTTCTGAGGGCCTGCAAAGACATAGAGAATGGCATCATAGACACTGAAGACCAGACGGGGTGGGGAGGAGATGGAGGGATGAAAAGTCACCTGTCGGGTACAGTGTGCACAGGTAGAGGTGGTAGGCACACTAACGCCCAGACTTCTTCACCACTATACAATGCAATCATGGAGCCAAAAACCATGTGCACCTCTAAAGCTATTGAAATAAATTTAAAAAGAGAAAGAAAATGGACTTCATCACGATTAGGGCGATTCTTGACCACCTTTCCAAATCACCCTGGGTATCAACAATTACCTGTATTCCCATGCCACATTTTGGTGAAAGCACATCCCAGAAGTGATTTTTGCAGACCTCAGAACTATTTCTAGGCGAGTCTGGGTGTTGATGAAGCAGAGAGGCCTCCTATGGGCGATGTCCTGGGGAGGTTTCCCCAGAGGGTGGGGGGTGGTACCGGTGCCTTCAAAAGGGTGCTCCCATTCAAAATGATTTGGCTGGGCACAGTGGCTCACGCCTGTAATCCCAACACTTTGGGAGGCTGAGGCAGGAGGACCGCTTGAGCCCAGGAGTTTGAGACCAGTTTTTTTGTAGAAACCTTGTTTCTACAAAAAACATCAAAAAATTAGCTGAGCATGGTGATGCATGTCTGTAATCCCAACTACTTGGGAGGCTGAGGTGGGAGGACTGCCTGAGCCCAGGAGGTCCAGGCTGTGGTGAGCTGTGATCATACCACTGTACCCCAGCATGGCAGGCAGAATAAGACCCCAACTCAAAGGAAAAAAAAGTCAATGATTTGATCCCTTTTGATGAAAAGTTTTCTCAAATGGATCATGCAAGAAGACAGCGAATTGGGCAAAGCCCAGGCCCCTGACTTGGACTGTTGTATTTTTCATGGCTTAATGGACTCTGTGAGCCACTGCCTATCATGACACAGTCACTCTCAGAAGCCATAGAAGAGCAGGGCAGGAGGAAGAAGAGGAAAAGACCCCCAAGGGGCAATTTCCTAATCCTTGGATTTACGTTCTAATGCACCTGGCCGGCAGTGTCAGCTGCGTTCATGCTGTGCTAAGTGGTCCAGCTCCCATGGTCTGTCCTGTTTTGATTCACGTGATAGACCAGGGGCCGAGACACCAAAGCAGGGAGTCAGTTAGAGTTGTGTCTGAAATAAGATAAGGACAGGCCAGAGATAGCATCCCTGAAAGTCGAGTGCCCACTTTCAGGTGCCAGTGACTCCAGGTCAATTCGCTTAAAGTCAGTCACCTAATGAGCAATTTGCCTGTAATTCAAAACCTTTTTGGCCAGGCCTGGTGGCTCACACCTGTCATCGCAGCACTTTGGGAGGCCAAGGCAAGAGGACTGCCTGAGCCCAGGGGTTCAAGACCCGCTTGGGCAATGTAGCAAGATCACCTCTCTACAATAAATCAAAAATGTAGCCGGGTGTGGTGGCACACGCCTGTCGTCCCAGCTGCTTGGAAGGCTGAGGCAGAAGGATCGCCTGAGCCCAGGAGATCGAGGCTGCGGTGGCCATGATCAAGCCACTGCACTCCAGCCTGGGCAACGGAGTGACCCAACTCAAAAAAAAAACCAAAAAACATTTTGAGTGTTTTTATATAAGGATGAGGATGTCCTTTAGGTTTTTTTCCCATCTCTTTGGCATTACAACATTTGAAAACCTAACCTTCTAAGAGCATACTCAGCTTGCTTTTAAATTTTAGTTTATGCTTAATTTTAATTTCTAAATCAAGTTTTGAGGTACCAGCAAAGAATGCAAAAAAAAAAAAAACCACTCAACATGGGAGTGAATTTCTGATGAACTGGTTTTTAGGTAAATCAACATGAGGACTGATTTTAGAAAACCCTAATTCTAATTGTAAATTTTTGCAAAAGCTATCATGGGAAGTATAAAGTCCAATCAGAGGAGAATACACAGGCTGCCTCCCCATGTCACAGGTGCCCCTTTCTCTCTTGGTCTCCTATGGCCCAGGACACTCCAAGTGGAAGCTGCAGCCTCCAGTGAAGGGAAGGACTTTTGTGCTGTTTGCCTTTGCTTTTTTCACCACAAATTCAACTTATGAGCATAACTGAGCCTCACTCAGAGCCGAGCTGCCTTCCTACTCCTTCCAGAAAACTTCGTCTGGAAAGAGTCAGCACAGATGGCAGAGAGGCTCCAGGATTTTTCCGCTGAGAAAACATACACACTGCAGAAGTCAGAGGACCATGCAGCTGAAACCCAGTGCTCTTTTTTTTGTTGTTGTTAAGTGAGGTTCTCACTGTGTCACCCAGACTGGAGTACAGCGGCACAATCACAGCTTCTGCAGCCTCAGCCTCCTGGGCTCAGGCAATTTTCCTGCCTCCACTTCCCAAGTAGCTGGGGCTACAGGTGCACGCCACCATACCCGACTTACTTTTTTATTTATTATAGAGACTAGATCTCACTATGTTGCCAAGACTGGTCTCAAACTCCTGGGCTCAAGCAATCCTCCCACTTCAGCCTCTCAAAGTACTGGGGTTACAGGCATGAGTCACAGTACCCAGTCTGAAAATCCAATTCTTAATGCAAGGGTGCTGGGGGAAGGCCCAAGGTCATGGGTGTCCAACACGACCAGGACTGACAGCACCAGCCTTGTTCCAAGGAGGGTCAGGGCCTAGCAGGACTCTGTGCCAAGTGCCCTTTGAGAGGGAAACTAAAGACCAGAGCTGTCTTCAAGGCCACGGCCAAGTTGACCTGTGAGATCAAGACCACGCCGCAGGTGTGCTCCCACCCAACAGCATCGGGGCTGGAAAGCGGGCCAGAAAGCGATGGGAAGCAGCCCCATGACCCACCGAGGCTCTGACCCAGGCGCTGTCGCTCAGGCAGAGACCCTCAGCCGCTTAGCCAGTTCACAGAAAGCAGGTGTCCCAATAGCCTGGGATGGGGCTAGCATCCCCAGAACACCTGCCAGCGGTGAGGGCGGCTGCTTCCTGGAGCACAGTCCTGTGGTTTGTCATGGGAGTTGCAGGGTCAGCTCCGGAGAGGGGGCTGACCAGGACAGGGTCTGCTGAAGATGTTCGCACAGACACCCTGGTCTTTGGAAGGATGTTCTCCTGGGAGAGAAGATGTCTTCTCGTTCTGAAACGAGCACCATGAGGTCTGCTTCCAGCTCTCCTGTTGGGGGCAGGGCAGCTAACCATGTGTAGGGAGGACGGCAGGAAGTTCTAGTTAATGTACCCCCCACAGGGTCATGTCCCCTGGAGGATGGGATGCAAACTAGCCAGGGAGAAAGCTGTAAAACACATTTGTTACTTTTTCTAACTCTGAGGATGGGTTGAACTATATAAATGTGTCTTACCCTGATCCTGAAGAAAAGTGGACGGTTTTAATATCTTTTTTACTTTTTAATCCTTTTCTTGGGAAATTTGTTTTTCAAGTCAGGGTCTCACTCTGTGGCCCAGGCTGGAGTGCAGTGACACAATCACAACTCACTGCAGCCTCCAACTTTTGGAGTCAGGTGATCCACCCGGCTCAGATTCCTGAGTAGCTGGGACTACAGGCATGCACCACCACATCCGGCTAATTTAAAAATTTTTTTTTGTACATAACAAGGTCTCACTGTGTTGCCCAAGCTGGTCTCAAACTCCTGGGCTCAAAGGATCCTCTCACCTCGGCCCCCCAAAGTGCTGGGGTTACAGGTGTGAGCCACCATGCCTGGCCTCTTTGTCGCTGTCTCTTTTCGTAGAAACCAAATAACACTGGCTTAAATGAAGATATTTGTTTGTGGGCCTGTCACCTTACAGCCCACGTGGTAGGCGGGGAGATGGTAGACGGGGGCGGCTGGCACAGTGAAGACAGAAGTCAAGTGTTTTCCACCCTCTTTCTCTGCTATCCCTGAGCATGTTCCCTACATTCTATGGTCATAAGCAGCTCACAGTCACACCGTCCCTGCCCTGGGAAGTGAGGAGGAGAGAGGGCGTTCAGGGTTTGCTCCTTCATCTTCAAGCAAAATCCAGAAAGTATGCCCGTGTGACCCGTGGCCACTGTCAACCAGAAGTCAAGTCATGCAGCCAAGGTGGCCTATGTGGTCCTCATAACGCTCAGAGTCCTTGACTGAAAGAAGGACTCAGGGGTGGGCCACTGGTGGACAACTGGCAGTGTTTTAAAAATACTGAATGTGGCCAGGTGCAGTGGCTCACGCCTATCATCCCAGCACCTTGAGAGGCTGAGGTGGGAGGATTGCTTGAGGAGTTTGAGACCATCCTGGGCAACACTGAGAGACCTCGTCTCTACACAAATTTTTTTTTTTTTAAATTGTGGTGCAAGCCGGGTTCGGTGGCTCAGCCTGTAATTCCGCGCCTTTGGGAGACTGAGGTGAGTGGATTGCCTGACCCCGCAGGTTCGAGACCTGCCTGGGCAGCGAGACCTCATCTCTACAATAAATCCAAAAATCAGCCGGGCATGGTAGCGCATGCCTGTAATTCCGACTACTCAGAAGGCTGAGGCGGAAGGATCGCCGGAGCCCAGCAGGTCGAGGCTGCGGTGGCCGGGAGTGGCCACTGCACTCCCGTCTGGGCGACAGAGTGAGACTCCAACTCAAAAAAAATAAAAATAAATTGTGGTGCATGGCTGTATTCTCAGCTATGCAGGAGGCTAAGGCGGGAGGATTGCCTGAGTTCAGGAGGTTGAGGCTGCTGTGAGTTATGATCGTACCACTACACTCCAGCCTGGGCAACAGCAAGATCTTGTCTCTAAAAAAATGGTTTTAAATTTTTTAATGTTAAGTACATATTTATAAATACAAAGATACACAGTAAAGGGACACAAACATGTCGGAATGACAAGCACCACATTAGGATGGGGTTTCCGTAGGGTCACTGGGGAGGGACATGTCCTGGAAGTAGGGAGGGGGCACACAGGGACCTTTGACCGGGTCTGTCATGTTTTATTTTTTAAAAAAACATTTGAAGCAAACACAGCTAAATGTGGAGCTCTCCTGAAGCTGGGTAGTGGGCCATGGGTATTTCAGCTTTCTCTGTGTTAGAAATAGATCACTTAAAAAAATTGACAAACAAGCAGCATCTCAACTCCCTGACTCGCAACTCACCATGACAGTGAACTTCACCAGTTCTAAAAGACACATTTTCTTACACATGAACTCTCTGACATGAATGCACATAATTACATTAGGTGGCATTTTTTTTCCTCTGGTACATCAAGTCATGTTATATTTCACCATTGATGGTGACTTTGATTTCAAGATGTACAATGTATAAATTAGATTTCATGGGGACTGTGTGTATTTGAATACATGTGGGGAGGAGGCTGGGCATGGTGGCTCATGCCTGTCATCCAGCACTTTGGGAGGCCATGGCAGGAGGACCGCTTGAGGCCAGGAGTTTGAGACCAGCCTGGGCAACATAGCAACACCTCATCTCTACAAAAGTTAAGAAATTAGCTGGGTGTGATGGCACACATCTGTAATCTTAGTGCTTTGGGAGGCTGAGGTGGGAGGATCACGTTGGCCCAGGAAGTAGAGGCCGTGGTGAGTCCTGACTGTGCTGCTGTACTCTAGCCTGGGTGACAGAGTAAGACCCTGACTCAAAGAAAAAAAAAAGTATGAGTGGGGCAAGGTGCCTCATGGGGGGGGTATAAATAAATAGATGATAGATAGGTAAAGATGACAGACAAAATAGAGATAGAGAGAGCGAGAGAACGAAAGTAAGAAAAAGAGAGGGGGGGGAGAGAGAGAGAGAGAGAGAGAGAGAAAGAACATCGGCTAGGAATACCCTGGTAACATTGTTCCTTCATTACCATTGAGATTCAAACCCATACGGTCGGTTCATCTGAACACAGCAAAATAAGTCCCTTTATCTTCTTAAAAACTGCTTACAAAAGTTCTCTTCACGTCTCACCTTCAGTCCGTCTACAGTTGGCATTTTCAAATCCCACCCTGATGGGATGTGGAGCTCTGTGGCACACACGGGGAGACATCCGAGTGAAAATCTAAAAGCCCGGCCATATGGTCCCAGTGCCTCCGAATATCTGGAAGGTAATCTAGAGATGAGGCACCTCCCCACCCTCCCAGCCAGTCATTTGTAGCAACTACACATTCCACAACACAGCCACCTTCCCATCCGAGAGGCAGCAGCAGGACAGGGTGGGGCGGGGCTGCTGTGGCCAGGCTAAGAGATGCAGTGTGGTTCTCGCCAGATCTCTTGACAACTCGTGGCTCTGGTCACCTGTGAGGGAGGAATCATGATTCTTGCCTCACTGGGCATTTCACACACAGAAGAGTTTTGTTTTGTTTCTAACTTAGAGGTGGGATCTCACTATGGTGCCCAGGCTGGTGTCAAACTTCTAGCCTCGAGCGATCCTCCTGCCTCAGCCTCCCAAAGTACTGGGATGACAGGTGTGAGCCACCGTACTCAGCCGGACATAAGAGAGTTTCTAAAATATCATGGAATGAAAAGTCAGAAGTCCGTGTGCAATGGTTCCTTCCGAAAGACACAATGCCAGGAACAAGTCTACCACCAAGCCATCAGACATCTCCCTACTTCTATGTATCTCTGTGGCCTGAGAGGAAAAGCCCAGAACCAAAACAACAGCAGGGCACTGTCCCCGCTCAGACACTTGTTTGCACCCCTGACTAGGAAGGCAGGTTCCCTCCATGAGGTCCCCAGCAGTGCCCAACCAGCCTTGCTCACCCTACCTCTGTCAAACCTCCAACTGGGTCACTCAGCTGGGGTGTATCCACGCCACATGAATCACTAATCCACTCCCATGCGTTCAGGGACACCAGGTCCAGATGGCCAGAACCTGCAGCTTTGCTCTGGTCACCGTCCAGGCCCCAAGTCAGGAATTCAGCCCCTGTGTTTGCAGGACGGTAACATCGCCGAGGAAGTCCAAACGCTGGGAATGGATGTGGATGGCAAGACTTGGGTGACAATGAGCAGTCTGTCTTCTTCTCTCTTTCTCTCTCTTTCTCTTTTTCTTTCTCTCTCTCTCTCTCTCTCTCTCTCTCTCTCTCTCTCTCTCTCTCTCTCTTTCTTTCTGAGTCAGGGTCTCACTCTTTCAGGGCTGGAGTGCAGTAGCATGATCACGGCTCACTATAGCCTCGACCTCCTGGGCTCAGGCAATCCTTCTACCTCAGCCTCCCAAGTAGCTGGAACTACAGGCACACACCACCACACCCAGCTAATTTTTTTGAATCTTCACAGAGATGAGGTCCCTCTATATTGTCCAGGCTGGTCTCAAACTCCTGACCTTAGGCAATCCTCCTGCCTTGGCCTCCCAAAGTGCTGGGATCACAGGCGTGAACCACTGCGCCCGGTCTAGAATTTAATTTTTAAAGAAATTTCGAAACTGTCAACCATCACCCTCAAGGACGCCAATGAATCGCTTGCTTACAGCTGATAGGAATAGTATTTTCCAAATCTGAAGACACAATTTCTTTGGGATTTCACAAGGACCCACTGTTACAGATTGTGGGGATATTTTTATCCCACCATGTGAGCATGAGCTGCGTGAAAGGCATTCCCCCACGTCTTCCAGCCTCATTCACCCGCCAGCCTGATGGGATTCCTCCCGCTCCCCCTCCCAGGACCCACACAGATGCAGGCCAATCAACATTGCAGCAGGCCTCCCCTGAGAGGGGTCTCCCAGGCCTCCACACGCCCTGCTGCTGTGTCCCTCCACAGACAGAAGCTGGGATGGTTTTTTTGTTTGTTTTTTTTTTTGAGTCAGGGTTTCACTTTGTCACCCAGGCTGGAGGGCACTGGCATGATCACGGCTCACTGCAGCCTCCATCTACTGGACTCAGGTGATCATTCCACCTCAGCCTGTGCCACCACACCCACTGTTTTTTATTTTTTATTTTTTGTAGACACGAGGTCTTGCTATAATCCCCAGGCTGGTCTCAACCTCCTGGACTCAAGCAATCCTCCCGCCTCGGCCTCCCAGAGTACTGGGATTATAGGTGTGAGCCACTGCTAGAATCTGGGTTGTGATTTGAGGCTTCCTGACAGGGCCCCTGAATAAGTCTCATGACATCCACAGAACCAGAGAAAGTGAGACCCCCAGGGAGCCAGTCCTGCATGCACTGAAGGTGGCTGCCACTAAGCAGGTAAGGCTGTGTGTTCACTGCACACCCAGAACCCATGGCATCCACTAGCCTGACTGTGCATGTCCCCAGTGCACACGCCCACCCAACTGGGGCTGCCCATGTCCCCAGCTGGACCCCCACAGGAACCATGGGCATAGTGCCATTCAGAGTAACAGGATGTTATTAGTGCTGATGGGATGACTTGAACGTTGCAGGTGGCAAGGAGTCATAGCCAAGTTCACCACCACCTGCCTTCTCCCAGGGGCTTCTTCTCTCCTGTTCCATTCCAAATGTGTACACCTGACCAGAGCAGGTCCAGGGGTGGATGTGACGATTCAGAAGCTTCCTCAACTCACATTCAGATCATCCCAGCCTCAGAGAGCTAAAAAGACTCACATTATAACTACAACTACTCAGGGCCCAGTCTGTCCCCTGAAGCTCAGAGGTCGCCCTTCAAGGTCCTGGACCTGAATTCTCCCATGCATAGTGAGGTTTAGCAGTCTTGATATGAACAGTGTGGGCCTCCTGGAGATAAAAAGGACAGATTGCCACTTTTCTCAGAATGGCATGCCACTGTCCTCAGTTATCTACCAACAATAAAGAACAGACAACTTGATCTGTGTCCCTCCAGAGCAGGGCACCCAGCCCCAGGAGAGGCAGTATGACCAGCCACTGGGAACCAAGCAGGAAGAAAGACCTCCCTAGGCTCTGTGGTGGGGGCCTGTGAATTGTATCAGCAAAGGACAGATTCACAGGAGAAGCAGCACACAAATTTTATTTGACATAAACATTTTTACATGGCACAGTGTTGGGGGGGTCTTCACAGAAAGAAATTAAAAGTCCAAGGAAGCAGTTAGTTAAATATATCACTTTAAGCTGGGCATGGTGGGTCATTTTTGTAGTCCCAGCACTTTGGGAGGCTGGGGCAAGAGGATTGCTTGAGTCCAGGAGTTCCACACCAACCTGGGCAACACAGAAAGTCCTCTTCTCTACAAAAAAGTAAAAAAAATTAGCCAGGTGTTGTGCGCCTATAGTCCCAGATACTTGGGAGGCTGAGGCAGGAGGTTCACCTGAGCCCGGGAGGTCAAGACTGCTGTGAGCTGTGATTGTCATGATCATGCCACTGCACTCCAGCCTTGGCAACAGAGTGAGATCCTGACTCAAAAAAGAAATATATATAATACCATAAATATATACCGTATGCCACTTTAACAAAGAGCAATACATTGTGGAGACTGGACAAGACAAAGGAAACAGGGGTTGGGGATGGGGGGGACAGAAAACTATGGGAAAGGGACCAGGAACTACAAAGGGTGCCAAAAAAAATGCATAAACATTTTAAGAATGAAAAAACCTGTATTAAAATTGTAATACTCAATATATGCTGATAACAAAAGATGACTATAAGTCACATATGACTTCTGCAATTACACAGGGTGCTCACAGTGGTTCCCATCAATGTCCAGACCCTTCTGATAAACGTGAACTAAAAGCAATACATAGATAACATCTCGAATAGGAATACTTTTTTTGGCACTCCCCAGTATCTGGGAAATCCATGGAGGATAAGGGCTGTACTCCAGTAAATGTTGTCTGTCCAGTCCCATCCCAGCATCCCCTCCTGTCGCCCATGATAAGAATGTTCTCCTCTTCCTGGGAAGGAGAGGCCCCTTTCCATGGGGAATTTAGGCAGCTCTTTTAGGTAGAAATGGGGTGCAGAGGGCCCTCCCTGCATCTGCATTGTCTCTTCCTGCAGTTGAAATGGCCAATGTGACATGTTTCGGGGTGATGTGTCCTGATCTCCATCAGGACATGACGCAGTCACTGTCAGGTGGTATGGGGACAAACTTTCCCGTGTTGAGAGCAGCAAGAATCAGACATACAAAAGAAACTGAGCAGCCACAGCTTCCCCAAACAACTCCCCAAACGTCCCTTCCGCAGTTTCCTCCTGTTTCTAACATGACCATTTTTGAGTGTGTTTGTTATTAACCTCAAAACCCTACCCAGGCCAGGTGTGGTGGTTCATGCCTATAATCCCAGCACTTTGGGAGGCTGAAGCAAGAGGATTGTCTGAGCCCAGGGGTTCAAGATCAGCCTGGACAACTTGGTGAGACCTCATCTCTACAATAAACAAAAAAATTAGCCAGAAGTGGTGGTGTGTACCTGTGGTTCCAGCTACTTGGGAGGCTGAGGCGGAAGGATTGCCTGAGCCCAGCAGGTTGAGGCTGTGACGGATTCAAGCCTGGGTGACAGAGTAAGGCTTCAACTCAAAAACAAAACAAAAAACAAACAACAAACAACCCTACTAGCTGTTACAACAACTCTCTCTCTCTCTCTCTCTCTTTTTCTCTCTCTCCCCCCCCCACAAGCCCTCTCCTACACTTGAAAAAGAGACGTTGCCATTTTCAGATGAATAGGAAGGGAAGGGACATCGCTCTGTCTTTGTTTCTTCCAGGACACAAGCAGCTAATGTAGAAGGGCTGCTAATGTAGATGATTGCCAAGGAAAGACAAGATCACCATGGGCCAAGTTAGGCAGAGGAGATGCCAGTAAGAAAAGGAAGTGGAGAGGAAGGAAGGCAGTGGGTGGAGATCTGAGAGGAGCCATCCCAGCAGTTGGTGACCCAGCCTGACTGCCAGCATGGTGCAGGGATGGGATGGAACAGTGGGACAACGCTGTGTTTTTTCCTGCAGGTCTCAGAGGTGATGGCTCCTGTAAAAGTATTTGCCCTCAGCCTCAGTACACATCAGACCTGGCTGTGGAGTCTGCAATTGTAACTGACACTTTCCTCACCTTCCTCCCAGGGTGACCCTCTGGGCCAGTCACGGGCCACAACAATGGCGACTTTCCTCGATCAAGTGCCGTGATATCACCAGAGAATGTTCCTGATCACAAGAGTCTTAAAGCTTGGAAATGGACGTCATCTGCTGGACCCAGACTTGACTGATGTGGAAACTGAGGCCCAGAGAGCAGGTCAAGGTCATGTGCGGGATTAGAAGCAGAGCCTATGCTGACTGTGCTCCTCCTGCAACTCAGACTACCTGATACGACGACATCTAATTTCAGTTCATCCCATGCTCAGTGTGCGCTTTCGAGGAAAATCATGGTCGTCCTCCACCTGTGCGGACAGTCATTCTGCCATTCTGTTCAGCACTGATTTGCTGCATCATCCTTAAAAGGAGAGGAGAGGGCCCGGGCAGGGATGGGGGCGAAATCTGCCTGTCATCCCAGCACTTATGGAGCCTGAGGCCGAGGCAGGAGGCTCTCATGAGCCCAGGAGTTGGAGACCAACCAAACAAAGGGGGAGTGGTCCAAGAGTTTCAATTGACCATCACCTGCTGGTGATCTCGACAGCACAGGGATAGCTAAACCACCCACAGCTAAGAGAAGCCATCTCCTTCCAAAGGGCTCATCCCTCATCTACAACTCACATCAGGCAAGGGCAGAGAAAAGACTTACAGTCACTAAGAACAAGGCCACCACTGTCCACTGATGCACGCACAGTCATTCAGAAGATAAAGCTGTTTGATTTCTCGGAAGTGCTTAAGTACAGTTGAGAATGTCTAGGTGGAAATCAACCAGCCAGAATGTATTCTTTTTTTGAGTCAGGGTCTCACTCTGTTGCCCCAGCTGGAGTGCAGTGGTGTGATCATGGCTCACCACAGCCTCGACTTCCTGGGCTCAGGGGATCCTTCCACCTCAGCCTCCCTAGTAGTTGGGACTGCAGGCACGCACCACCATGTCCGGCTCATTTTTAAATTTTTGGTTGGTTTGTTTTTAGAGATGGGGTCTTGTTACATTGTCCAGGCTGTCCTGCCTCAGTCTCCCAAAGTGCTGGGATGACACACATGAGCCACCACGCCTGGCAAGGCTGGGTTTTCAGATCACCAAATAAAAACAGCTGGGGGTGCCGAGCTGCAGCATGACCCTTTCCTGCAGTACCTGGTACCCGAGGAGCGTTTAAAGGACCATAACTGGCCAGGCATAGTGGTTCACACCTGTCACCCCAGCACTTTGGGAGGCTGAGGCAGGAGTATCGCTTGAGCCCAAGAGTTCGAGACCAACTTAGACAACATAGTGAGACCTTATTTCTACAAAAAATAAAAAATTAATCGAGCTTGGTGGCACATGCCTGTAGTCCCAGCTACTCAGGAGGGTGCAGCAGGAAGATCACTGGAGCCTGGAAGGTCGAGGCTGCAGTTAGCCATGATTGCACCACTGCACTCCAGGCTGGGTGACGGAATGAGACCCTGATTCAAAAATAAAATTAAGTAAAATAAAATACAAATAGAGGACCATGGCTGTGACAGCGTGGCTGCCTCAGGAACCCAGGAGCAGGTGTGGGGGGCTTGGCATGGCTGGAGGGCTTTCAGAATGTCACCAGGTGTGAGAAAACTCCCAGCAAGTACATCCAAGAGAATAACAGTTTATTTGCCCACAGGCTAGGCATCTCGGGATGCAGAGTCCACGGCCTTGTTCCCTGCAAAGCACCAAATCACAGGAGGCAGACACTGCAGGGACAGTGGTCATCTGAGCAGAAAGATGCTCCGAGACTCAGAGTTTTAGAAAATGGGATCTGGTCAGCTTTCTTGCCTCTGTCGCTTTAATCTTGTACCTCCTCACGCGGGCCAGGTGGAGATGGAAGCGCCCAGTCACCGAAGGCACAGAGGTGAGTAAACCCCCAGTGATTCAGGGACGAACACATGCAGTTTCCTGCAGGCAGTCAGTTGTCCTTCTGTTATAATCTAAGTCCTAACTCCTGGGATAAAATGCCACTTAGGACTCGGGAAAACAAAGCTCAGTGCTCGGCCCTGAGTGTCAGGTTTCCAGTAGTTTTTTATTTGTAGTTTTTTATTTTTATTTTTTGTTGTTTTTTTGAGTTGGGGTCTCACTCTGTCACCCAGGCTGGAGTACAGTAACATGATCATGGCTCACTGCAGCCTCAACCTCCTGGGCTCCAGTGATCCTCCTGTCTCAGCCTCCCAAGTAGCTGGGATTGCAGGTGCATGCCACCAGGCCCAGCTAATTTTCTGGTTTCGTGGATATGAGGTCTCACTATGTTGCTCAGACTGGTCCTGACCTCCTGGGCTCAAGCAGTCCTTCACCCCAGCATCTTAAAGTGCTGGGATGACAGGCCAGAGCCGCTGCACCTGGCCGTGTCTTTTCTTTGAGAAGCCCCCAAATCCCTTGACCTCTCCCTCCCTCCATACCAGGCTGCCATGTTTATAATCATGCGACCTCACTCTCCCAACAATGCTGATTGGGGGACAGGTACACATCTGATCCAAGACAGGCCAATCAGATTATCTTTCTTAGAAACACGGAACTAGGATTTAGATAATGGCAAAAAACAAGTGAGACACCCAAGTATCAATATAATATGTTTTCCCTCCTCCCTCCTTGCCCTTGTCAAGAGAAACTAAGCCTGTTTGCAGGGGTCTCTGTTACTTGCAATGAAACCATGTTAACTAATTTAAAAACTAAATAGCTTGGGTACAGTGACTCATGCCTGTAATCTCAGCACTTTGGGAGGCCAAGGCAGGAGGACTGCTTGAGCCCAGGAGTTCAAAACCAGCCTGGGTAGCATAGCAAGACCTCATCTTTACAAAAAACTTAAAATTATCCCAGTGTGATGGTGTGCGCCTGTAGTCCCAGATACTCAAGAGGCTAAGGTGGGAGGGTCACCTGAGCCCAGGAGGTCAAGGCTACAGTGAGCTGTGATTGTGTCACTACACTCCAGCCTGGGTGACAGAGTGAGACCCCAACTCAAAAATAAATAAACGAGAATAAAATTTTAAAAATTAAAACTTAAAAAGTCTAAACATAGAGAAAGATGAATTTCAACCACTGTTGATTAAGGATGACTTCATGTAAGAAAGGAATTGGGGCCAGGTTTGGTGGTTCATGCCTGTCACCCCAGTACTTTGGGAGGCCAAAAAGGGAGGACTGGAGTTTGAGACCAGTCTGGGCAATATAGTGAGATCTTGTCTCTACAATAAATAAAAAAGTTAGCTGGGCATGGTGGCATGTGCCTTCAGTTCCAGCTACTCAGGAGACTGAGGAGGGAGGATCACCTGAGCCCAGGAGGTCGAGGCTGCGTTGAGCCATGATCATGCCACTGCACTCCAGCCTAAGCAACAGAGTGAGACCCCAACTCAAGAAACAAAAGAGACAGGAATCTGGAGTTGGAACTGGGCCTTGGAGAGTAGACTTGGATCCCCAAGTGGGGAGGAACATGGATCCCTACTCAGAGGGAGGCTGGGCCAACCTAGAGAGAGGGTTGAACTGGGGAGGCAAGGAGAAGCAGAGGCCAGAGGGGTAAGCAGAGCCCCAGCTGTGGATGCCCGGGTTTGCCTCAGTGCCAGTCAGGGTATCCAGGTGTCCTGTGGGAGTCCTGAGGCATCTGGAACATGCTGAAAGGAGAGGCTGGAGAAGTGCCAAGGCAGCAAGCCTCCATTCACATGGGCTTCGTTACCTTCAGGGAGACTGGAAGGCCATGAGAAAGGTAGTGAGAAGGAGGGTGAAGGCTGCTGGCTCCCAGAATGACTGACGTATCATCGCTTATGAGCGAGGACACCCCCATTACCAACAAGAGAGAACCGCTGGAGCTGTCTGGGTGAAGTGCAAACCATGGGTGTGACATGCCAGGACATTTGGGACAAAGTGTTGAAGATGGTTTGGAGGAGGAGAGCCTGGAGCCAGAAGGTCCTGATATGATGATGCCATCAGTGGGAATAGAGATGAGTACTCACAGTCTCTCTAGAAACAACAGGTGTTGGCACGAGGACTGAGCAGGGTGGAGGGGAAGTGATGCCTTCAGACATGAGGGGGGGAACCAAGGCAACTTTAAGAACCCACAAGTTAAAGGGGGAGGGGTGGCTTCTGGTAATAGAGCTGTTCCTCTTGCAGATAGTAACTACCAACCTTAGATTAAAAACCAATCAAATGAGCAAACAACAGCATGACCTGAAGGCAGTGAAGGGTGCAAAAGCAGCAAAAGCCATAGGGCTGTCTAACCACAAGGACAGGAAAGTCAATGAGTGAAATGTCTGGGATTTGCTTTTAGACATTTCACTAGTCAATACCACAAGGGGTATTTAAAATCTAGACAATGGCTGGGCACAATGGCTTACCCCTATAATCCCAGCACTTTGGGAAACCAAGATGGGAGAATCACTTGAGTCCAGGAGATTGAGACCAGCCTGGGAAACATAGCAAGAACCTGTCTCTACAAAAAATTCAAAAAATTAGCTGGGTGTGGTGGCATGCATCTGTAGTCCCAGCTACTTGGGAGGCTGAGTTGGAAGGATTGCCTAAGCCCAGGAGGTTGAGGCTGCAATGAGCCGTGATCATAGTGAAACCTTGACTCAAAAAACAAAAAATAAATAAATAAAACAAGACAAAAATCCAAGGTATTGCTGGCATGAAGAACCAGAAGACAGAGTTTGGGACAACCACAAGACCTAGAGAGTAAAAGGCAAAAATCCTAAAAAGGAGAGTTTGAAAGGGGGAAGTCCCACGTTTTGTGTTAAAACTGCTCAAATCTGGCTATACATGTGCAGAGAAGATTAAAATCAGTCAAGTTGAGGCTAAAAAGACCAAGAGATTTAGCTGCTGCCCAGTGCAAAAACGATAGGGGTTGGAATTTGGGTTTATTAAAGATATCTGCCTGTTGAAAACAAATCAACATTTTTCAAGAAAAACAGAATCCAGAATCTCTGCAACACACCATTCACAACATCCAAGTTACTATCCAAAATAACTAGACATATGAAGAAATAAGAAAATATAGCCTGTACTCAAGAAAAAGCAATCCAAAATAGATTCTAAGATGACCCTGATGTTGTAACTAATAGACAGGATTTAAAAATCCCATTAAAACTATGCACATTATATTTTATCACCAGAAGTTATGCACATGACAGAAAATGTGGGCATAATAAATAAGAAGTAAGTGATTGAAAAGTCTAGAACTTAATATAAAAATCTGAAATTTTAAAATTTGCACCTAGAGTGAGTAGAAAGTGCATTATGTACAGAAGACCAAAGACAAAGATGACAGCAGATTTCTCATCAGAAACAATGCTAATCAGAGGAAAGTGGAACTACATCTTCATAGAGTTGAAAGAAGAAAAAAAAAACCTGTTAAATGCGAATGTTATACCAAGTGGAAATAGCTCTCAAAAACAAAGTGAAATAAAAATTTTCAGACATACAAAAGCTAAAATAACCCATCACCAGTAGACTTGTACTATGAAAAATGTTAACAGAAGTCCTTTAGAGGGAGAAAGTGATACCAGATGGAAATTCTCATGTACACAAAGGAATGAAAAACACCAGAAAGAACTATGTAAGTTAATATAAAAGAACTTTCTTATTATCTAAATCTCTAAAAAACACAATTAGCTCTTTAAAGCAAAAATAATAACATGAATGGTGGTGTTTATAAGATTATGGAAGTAAAACATATGACAACAACAATAGAACAAATATCAGGATAAACAGCAGTATTATTTTAAGATTCTTATACATTAACTAATACAATATTATTTGAAGACAGTGATACATTAAAGAGGTATACAACAAATGCTAAAGCAACCACTAAAATAATACAAAAAGATATGGCTACTAAGTAAATAAAGGAGATAAAATAGATTCAAAAAAGAATACTCAGTCCAAAAAGAAACAGGATGGATTGAATCAACATAAAACAGGTCAGTTCAAACCCCAGTTAAAAGACAGCAGTTGTCAAATAGGATTTAAAAACATACACACACACAAGACCAAGCCACATGCTGCTCTCAAGAAACTCACTTTACTAGGTTAAAAGTAAAAGGATAGAAGAGCCACAACTAGGTTAAAAGTAAAAGGATAGAAGAAGAAACACCACAAAAACATTAATCAAAAGAAAGGCTCTATTAGTATTAGGGTAGATTTCACATCAAACAATATTACCAGAGTAAAAGGGGATAATTTCATTATGACAGAGGGCTCAATTAATCCAAAGAACATAACAATCCCAAGTGTTTTGACAGCTAATAACAGAATGTCAGACACCTGAAGGAATGTAACAAAACAGCAAAGAAAAATAGACAAACCCACAATTACAGATTGAGATTTCAGCAACCTCCTCTCAATAACTGATACAACAAGCAGACAGTAAATCAGTAAGGATATAGAAGACTTGAACAATACTATCAACCAAATTAATCTAATGTCAAAAACACTACAGGCAACAACAAGACTGCACATTCAAATGTATATGGGAAATCTTCCAAGACAGACCATATTCTGGGTCACAAACCATGTACAATAACTGTAAAAGCATTAAAAGTCATACAAAGTATGTTCTCTGAACACAACAAAATTAAATTAGAAATCAATAACAGAGCAACATTTGGAAAAGTCTCAATTATTTGAAGACTAAATAAATAAATAACCCATGAGTCCAAAAAGAAATTAAAAGAAACATTAGAAAGTATTTTTCAACTGGATGAAAGTGAAAACACAACATATTAAAATTTGTGAGACACAGCTAAAGCAGACTTAGAGGGAAATGTTAATGCCTATATTCAAAAAAAGAAAAAGGGTCTTAAATCAGTAACTTGAGTTTTTTTACCTTAAGAAGTTAGAAAAAGAGGAGAAATGAAATCCAAAGCAAGCAAAATAAAGGAAATAATAGAATAGAAATCAATTAAAAATAAAACACAAATAGGAAAAAAAAAAAAGAAACCAAAAGATGGTTCTTTAAGAAGAACAGTAAAACTGATAAAAGTTCTAACTGGTATTATTAGGGCAAAAATTTTTTAATTACAAATATTAATAATGAGAAAGTTGATGTCACCTAAGTCTACAGATATTTAAAGTATAATAAGGATCACTATAAACAACTTTATGACAATAAAATATTTAAACCAGGTTGACAAATTCCCTGAAAGATACAAAACTAACAAAGATCAATCAAACATGAAATAAATAACCTGAATAAGCTCACATCTATTAAAGAAATTCAACTTGTAGGTAAAAATTTCACACAAAGAAGACTCCAGGCCCTGAGAATTTCAGTGGTGAATTCAACCAAACATTTAAGGAAAAAAATAATACTAATTCCATATAAATGTTTCCAGAAAGTTGAAGAAGACAGAGTGCTTTCCACTTTATGAGTCCAGGATCACTTTAGTACTAAAACCAGACAAAGATATATAAACAAAAGCAACTAAAAGCAAATTAAAGACCAATATCCTTCACAAATATACATGTAAAAATTCTTAACAAAATAACATTTAGCCTATCAAAGCTAACAATAAATATAAAAGGTAACATGACCAAGTAGGATTTATTCCAGGAATACAGGGTTGATTTAATATTAGAAAGATCAATCAATATATTTTACCATAGTAAGAACTAAAAAAGAAACATCATATGATCATCTCAATAGACACAGAAAAAAAATTTGACAAGACCCAACATCTATTCTTGATAAAATCTGTCAGCAAACTAGGAATAGGACTTTCTCAACTTGCTAAAGAGCATCTACAACCAAAAAACAACAGCTATTATCATATCAAAACTGAATGCTTTTCCCCCGAAGATTAGGAAGCAGGCCAGGTTTTCTGTTCTCACCATGTCTATGTAACATCATATTGGAGGTTCAATCAGGCAATAAAAAAATAATAAAAGATTATTGAATTGGAAAAGAAGAAGAAAACTGTACTTGAGATTATGTTATTATCTCTGTAGAAAATCCCAAAGAATCTACAGAAAATATTCTATAACTAGTAAGTAAGTTCAGCAAGATTGCAGGATCCAACATCAATATACAAACGGCAACTGTATTTCTGTATCTTGGCAAGTAATGACCAGAATTTTTTTAAAAAAATACAATTTATAATAAGTCAAAGAACTGAAATACTGAGGGATAAATCTGACACACTATACACAAGAGCCATATGCTAAAAACTACAAAACAATGAGAGAAATTAAACTTCTAAATAAGTGAAGAGATATACCATATTCATGGAAGACTCTGTATCATTAGCATGCTAATTTTCCTCAAACTGATCTAAAGATTCAAAATAATACCAATAAAAATCCCAATTAAATACCCAAAAAAATACTAATAAAATATTTTTATTTTAAAAATTAAAAAAAAGGATTTTTTTCTAGCAGTTTCTAACAATTCATATGTAAGTACAAAAAACCCAAAATAGTCAAAACAATTTTCAACAAGAACAAAATTATAGGACTTACACTACATGACTCTAAGATTTATTATAACACTACAGTAATCAAAACAGTGTGGTATTGGCATCAAGATAAACAAATCAATGGAACAGAGCCTAGTCCAGATATAGACTCATATATATTTGGACAACTGATTTTAAACAAAAACACAAAAGTAAATTAGTGAAGAAAGGGAGTCTTTTCAATAAATGATCTATAACATTTGAAATCCACATGCCAAAAAAAAAGGAACTTCAATACATTCCTTGTATCATATACAAAAATTAATACAAAAAAGACCACAGAATTAAATGTAATACTATAAAACTACTAAAGAGAAACATAAGAGAAAATCATTGTGACCTTGTGTTGGGCAAATACTTCTTGGATGTGACATCAAAAGTGCAGCTCATACATTTTGAAAATGGATAAATCTGACTTCAAAGTAACAATGTCTGCTCTTTGAAAGACACCGTTAAGAGAATGAAAAGACAAGTCACAGATTGTGACAATGTATTTGCATATCACACATTTGATGAAGAAGATAACTAGAATATGCAAAAACTCTCAAAAATCAGCAAGCAAATAACCAACCCAACAATGTAACAGGCAAAACCTCGAACAGGCCCTTCACTAAGAAAGATCTGCTCAAGAGAAATAAGAATATGACAGGTTGCTCAACAGCCAAAAGCCACTAAGGAAATGCCTATTCAACCTACAGTGAGATACTACTATTACATACCTATTACAATGGTTAAAATTTGAAAAGTCTATCATCTGGACTGGGCTAGTCTGGACTAGCAAGACCCCACCTCTCTATAAAAAATAAAACAAAAATTAGCTGGGCACGGTGGCTTATGCCTGTAATCTCAGTTACCTAGGCGGCTGGGGTGGGAGGATCACTTGAGCCCAGGAGTTTTTGTTTTTTTTTTTTGAGTTGGAGTCTCACTCTGTCGCCCAGACTGGAGTGCAGTGGCCGCTCCCGGCCACCACAGCCTTGACCTGCTGGGCTCCGGCAATCCTTCCGCCTCAGCCTTCCGAGTAGCCGGAACTACAGGCACGCGCTACCACGCCCGGCTGATTTTTCGATTTATTGTAGAGATGAGGTCTCGCTGCCCAGGTGGGTCTCAAACCCACGGGCTCAGGCAATCCACTCACCTCAGCCTCCCAAAGGTGCGGGATTACAGGCTGAGCCACGGAGCCGGGCGAGCCCAGGGGTTTGAGGCTGCAGTGAGCTATGATTGACCCACTGTCCCCCAGCCTGGGTGCTGATCCCCACCTCCCCAAAAAAGCCTGATCATATCAGTTTGGGCAAGGATGTGAAGCCACCAGAATGCTCATACACTACTTGTCAGAATGTAAAACGGTACAAATGCTCTGAGAAACATTTTGTCCGTTTCCAAAAAACTTGAATACCTACCATGTGACCCAGCAATTCCAATCTTAGGTATTTACCCAAGACAAATAAAAAGGTATGTCCCTACAGAGATTCACTCACAAATGCTCACAACAGCTTTCTTTGTGATAGCCACAAACTAAAATCAACTCAAAAGTTCTTCAAAAGGGGAATGGAAAAACAGACAGTGACAGAGCCATACAAAGGAATACTAGTCAGCAATGAAGAAGGTGGACGTGTCAACCCACACCACCACACGGATGAAGCTTAGGATAAGTATGCTGAACAAAAGAAGCTGGACACACACACACTCACCAACAGAGCACATGCTGTATGATTCTATTTATATTTAAAATTCCAGACAGTGAAAGACCATCTATAGCAATGGAGGCAAAAAGGGAAGCTGCCTGCCTACGAGTTGGAGGATGGGGAGGGATGAGAGGAAAGATGACAAGAGAGGGACAGAAGCGTCCGCAGGTCATCAGGATGGAGTCCCAGATGTGCGCAGATGTCAAAACTCACCAAACTGCACATTCTAAACATGCACGGCGCATTACATATCAATAAAGGTTATTTTTTTTAAAAGATTGCCTGAAATCTCAAGACCCACTGCTGAAAGTTTTCTACCAAAGTGTCCCTGCAGAATAAAAGGAACAAAACTCTAGGGATCTGGGGACAAATCCATCAGCCACTAGTCACAGAACCCACATCTGTCACAGACACGTGTGACTTCTTAGCCAAAAGCAGTCTGTATTTGTTTGTGTATATATGTGCTAGGTAACAATAATTACTGGTTAAATGATATAACATCCCTCCCACACATGTTTTTAAGTTGAACAGACACCACAGAGGCCGGATCCGTTTTCTCTGTATATCCCTACTTCCCCCAGCACACAACTAATAGGAATGTGAAAACGTTTCACAGGACAACTGCCAGTCTAGACGCTTCAACTGCTTTCCTGCAGGGCCTCTCTCTCCCCAATCCTCTTATTTATTTATTTTTTACTTGTAATTACTGGGAAATGGGCAGAAAATATCTTTGTCAACATTAGATGACACTTTCCTCTTTCAAAGGTGTGACACTTAAGAATGCCAACTGCTTGTCATCTAAACAATTGAAATAAGCGGAAAAAGACATCAGACTCTTATCCCGGAAGGGAGTACTTTGGGTTCTGCCTAATTGAATATTCTAGATATTGCAGAAAACCTTTTGTGGTGGTTGTTTCCTTTCCGCCGGGTTAGATCATGCTTTTGCTTAGAATCACAGCCATCAGCCTTGGTTACAGAGTTCTGTGGCTGGAGACAGGCAGAGGGCCATCCGCACTCCAAGCATCTCCTGGGTTGACTGCTCATCTGCTTGCCACCTTAATGAACTATTTGTAATTTTTTTTTTTTTTTTTTTTGAGTCCGGGTCCAACTCTGTTGTCCAGGCTGGAGTGCAGTGTCACAATCAGGATTCACTGCAGCCTCAACATCCTGTGCTCAGGTGATCCTCCCATCTCAGTCTCCTGAGCAGCTAGAATTACAGGTGTGTACCACCATGCCCGGCTAATGTTATTTTTTGTAGAGATGAAGTCTTGTGATTGCCTAGGCTGGTCTTGAACTCCTGAGCTCAAGCAATCCTCCTGCCTTGGCCTCCCAAAGTGCTGGAATTACAGGAGTGAGCCACCTCACTCAGCCTAACAAACAATTTGAAATTTTATGATGCTTTATAGATAAGTGGTTCAAAATAAGTACATATTTCATTGTCTCTAGAATTAAGGAACTAATTTGAAATTACTTTTGAATGGCATAGAATTTAACTCATCCAAACAAGTTCAAATAAGGTCAGAATGACCTCGGCCTGCCAGAGAGGATGTTTTCTGAAAGACTAAGCCAGTACCGAGGAGTTCTGATTTCTTTAGGACGTTCTCTTTCCCCTTCACAGCACTTGTGAAGTCTCAGTGCCATCATCGGAGCACTCACAATGCTTTAAGCCAGCAGCTTCAAGCAAGGTGTCCCAAATGCTCACATGGAAACAAATCTCAGGGGCAGAGTCTTGTTAAGATGCAGATTTGGATTCAGCAGATTCGACTGAAGCCTAAGAATCTGCATAGTTCTGGCATGCTCCCAGGTGACAACACTCAGCCAAGGCCTGACCTGCTGGGCTCTCAGAGCGCAGAGGCTGGACTGGCAGCAGTACATCTAAAACTCTGAAGAAATGCAAGTTCAAGGGACCCTACCCCAGATCTCCTGAATGAGAAACTGGTGCTAGGGTCAGGCATGCCATGTGGGTATCATAAGGCTGGTTCTGATGCATGGACATTCGAGTCACCGGCGTAGGGAACGAGCATTCACAGACGGCAGCTGCCAAAAAATAGCTCCATTTCCAGAAGTCTGCAGTCCTAAGAGAAAACCACGGAAACTCTAGGGAGAAGATAATTCCAGCACGTTGGGAGGCTGAGGCGGGAGGATTGCTTGAGCCCAGGAGTTCAAGACCAGCACAGGCAACAACGAGACCTCATCTCTAAAAAAAATAAAAAATAAATTAGCCAGGCATGGTGGTGTGCACCTGTAATCCCAGCTATGAAGGACTATTTTAAACCAGAATGTGTTTAAGTCTTCCGAGAGACAGCATCATTCCTAATTGGTTTCTTAAAGGAAGAAAATACCACATTAAACACACAAACATAAAAGCCTTCTTGTTGACAAGGTACAATATATACACCACCGGCATAATCACATGCTCATTTTCACATGTTTATAATAAACATGTCACAAGCATATTTTTTAAAACCCTCTTCCTCTCCAAATGCTGCTTAAATGAGAACGCATCAAACTACATCTATTCTTAAACTTTACAACCCTTAAATAATGTGTGTGAACACTACAAAATGATCAGAAAAACATAACGCAGCCCTGATTCACAGTGGCAAAACAAAAATCTATCCGTCGGGCAAACAACATAATCAGAGGATCCCACTCACGATGCTGTTGGACCAGTCGATTTTGCCTCCAAGTTTAACTGCCATTTCCACTGCTCACCCAGTGAGAACGGGGTCACCCAGCTGATAGCTGTGAATAGTTTTGCCACTTACACAGAGATTTAACAAAAACAACAGCACTATTGTAGGTACCAGATGAGAGAGATCTGTATAGTCATACGTGGAGGTGATGAAGACTCAGAAGACACATTTAACTGAATCTCAGGGAAAGGGAGGAGGCCGATCTGGTGGAATTCAACCCAAATGGAAAGACATTCATGGGGAAAGCTCAGTGTTTACACTCAGGCTCTCCCAAAGGTCAAGCAGAGAATGGAAAGTATATAAAAATTAGCATCTATAAAAAGGGCAGCAGAGAATGTAAACAGGCACTGATGACACCAAGTTGCTTGGGGCCACATCAACTCAAACGAAAAGATTATCATACTGCTTCAGCCCATTCGTGTTAGTGTCTTGCTGGGAGGAAAAGGCCATGCCATGCCCCCAAGGTCCATGCCACACCCTCCACGAGCTGCTCCAGCTCTCCCTCCACTCTCCTTAGGCTGACCTACAAGGAGCCTCCATCCCAGCAGAGGGTAGTCACCATGGCTCAGGCTGGAGTGCAGTGGCACTATCACGGTTCACCACAGTCTCAACCTGCTGGGCTCGGGCGATCCTCCCTCCTCATCTCCCAAAGTGCTGGGATGACAGGCATGAGCCACAGTGCCCAGCTTAGAATCTGATCTTCTGAAACAGCCTTTTCAGTTGGGGATACAGTTTTGGCAATGTTCTTCCACTTAAAAAAGATTTTCTTTCTCCATTCCCTTAATATTCCTTCCCATGAAGGGACAACCTTACAAACAGCCAATGAATTACACTTCAACAATGAACACACAGGACAGCTGTTTTACCTCCACAGAGCATTTTCTCTTTACGATTCCATTATTTTACTCTGGCATAACACGCCTCGCGTTTTAAGTAAGGCACAGCTACCCTTTTTTTTTTTAAGTTAAGGGGCAATTCAGCTGAAAATCTACTCTAAAAGATCTTCGAGAAACAGTCTGTATAAGAACACGGCGGTATTTATTTTTTCATGAGCAGCTCATGGTTGATCGAAACGCTCTTCTCAAGTCACAAAGTCTTTCAGGACTGGCATCTTTCAGGCCTTTATCTTGTCACACAGATCGCAGGTCAAGACATGGAAGAAACTTTTCTTTTCATTATCATTCCTGAGCTTCCTGAATCTTCAGACAGCAATCCTTAAAGACGTCCATCCATGGGAGCAGATAATGCAGCCTTTCCACCTGTGGGGACCCAGGACAGGGAAAACACAGCGAAGCAACTTTTTTCCCAAAGAGGTGCCATGACCTTGTCCTCGGATCACCACTGCCTGCGTATGAGCTTCCAGAACACTTCCCAGACCGACTCTGTAGCCAGCAGCACCTGCCGGGTCTGCCAAGCCTCCTCCCCACCTCTGTCCGCTCTGGTCTCTGGCAATCCCTCCTAACAAAGCTACCCCCTTCGAGAATCTTCCCCTACACTAATCCATCTGTGACATCCTCTTCAATTTCACTTTTACCTGTTCATGATACGGATCTTCAGAGGAACTCCCCAAAAGGCTGAAGTCCGAGTCCAGATAAATTTTCTGTTAGCACTGGAAGGAAGATTTATATACATGCTCATGGATACATACAGCGCTTGTAACACCCAATGAGTACAAAAGAATTAGTCATATATTCTACTCCGTGAATTTGGTTCTACTTAATGATAAAAGATCACATTATTAAAGACAAAGATTAAATAGTTGTAAATAATGCATTTGGTGCTGATCATGAGTCTTTCCAATATATCAACACTCTTTGCAAAGGTCACTGGAGGCAAAAGAAACCCACCAGCCAGGATATTTCAGGTGAGAAACGCGAGGCAGATGAAAGGACTTGTCCACCTCTTAACTGCACCTCTTAACTGCACTTAACTGCACATGCAACAAGAAAAGGGCCGTCAAAGCTGCCCCCATGTTTTCCACCCTCTTGTAGAGCCATCGCTGCCATGGTTTCCCACTGCCTTTACCAACGTGTGGGTGAATCTCGGAAGAACCCTCTGGATCGAGACATACCTGCCAAACAACGAACAGCAACACCGTGCATCAGTTTACATGTCTACCAAAGAGGCTCATACTCAGCACTGGCCTTTGGATACACGAGAGGCAAGAGAAGACCATTAGATAACACTGAGAAGCTCCTTTTTGAGAAGTGCCTTCACCTAAAATGTCACAGTAGTAAATATAATTGGATAACAACAATAATACCATAGCCCACAGTTTATTACAGTCCTTTCTTCTGAGGCTTTCAGTTGGAACTGAAAACACAATTACTAATTAAATTCGACAACAGGAGGTATCATTTTCCAAATGGCACCCGAGTGATATAAAAGAGTTACTGCAGTTCCTCAAATGTCTCACTGTCGCCCAAAGAGGGGGTTACGGTCAGAGTTAGTGCAGAAGAACAGATCCATAGAATGCATTTGTTTTTGTCTTCGAGACACAGTTTATTTATGCATTTTCTAAGTAGCTGCATGGCCACTCCAAGGCCTCAAAGATGTCAAAGCTCAGGCTCTCCCCCAAGGGGCTTAAAGGATCCAGGGGTTGAAGGACACAAGACTCAAAGTCTAGTCACGAATTGGGTCAAAAAACAACCGTTTGGGGAAGGAGACAAAAAACAGGGGACGCATATCTCTTGTCTTAGAGGAGTCTGAATAAAAAAATAAAAACCAAATTTTATTTTATTTATTTATTTATTTTTTGAGTTGGAGTCTCACTCTGTCGCCCAGACTGGAGTGCAGTGGCCGCTCCCGGCCACTGCAGCCTCGACCTGCCGGGCTCCGGCGATCCTTCCGCCTCAGCCTTCCAAGTAGCTGGAACTACATGCGCGTGCTACCACGCCCGGCTGATTTTTTGATTTATTGTAGAGATGAGGTCTCGCTACCCAGGCGGGTCTCGAACCCGCGGGCTCAGGCAATCCACTCACCTCAGCCTCCCAAAGGCGTGGGATTACAAGCTGAGCCACCAAGCTCGGCTATTTTATTTTTTTAAACCGGGGTCTCACTGTGTTGCCCAGGCTGGAGTGCAGGGGCACAATCTCAGCTCACTGCAGCCTCGGCCCGCTGGGCTCAGGTGATCCTCCCACTTTACCCTCCTAAATAGCTGAGCACACACCACCACGCCCAGCTATCTTTTTTTTTCTTTGTAGAGACACGGTGGTCTCGATATGCTGCCCAGGCTGAAAACAAAATTTTAAAGTGGAGACAGGTTGAAGCAGTAGGCTGTCATCTCTAAGAGCCTGAGAATACTTGTTTCCCTTTCTTCTTTTCTTTGTAAAAATTCAGTGTCATCTAGTGGAATGCACCAAGTTCTTCACTTGTCTTTTCATGGAAGTCTTTTCCAAACAGTGCTTTTAAAAGGACTGGGGGAGGTTTTGCAGCCAAATAGAAATTTGGGGAAATAAAATAAAATTGAAATAAAAGAACTTTTTACATAAGAAAACTTTTTGTTGTTATTGTTGGAAAACACCTCAGACCCCTTTATACCTGAGGTGTAGTCAGAATTTCCCAGAAGGGATGTCATGTGCTGTTCTGACCAAATCAACTGAATGTTTATTTTTTAGGAGCAGCTTGCTGACTAGTGCTCTGAAAAACACATAGAAAATACTGGTCTCAGCCAGGCATGGTGGCCCATGCTTGCAATCCGAGCATTTTAGGAGGCCTAGGTAGAAAGACCACTTGAGACCAAAAGCTCAAGACCAGCCTGGGCAACATAGCGAGATCCCATCTCTAAAACACACACCCAAATAGAAGAGAAATGAAAACACTGGTCCCATGAAAATACTCACCTCTTCTTATTTTGCCTTTTTCATGGCTTAAAAGAAAAAAAGGGGTGTTTATAATGGAGAAATGGGGGTGTATAGCTAGGACTCTATAGTAGCAAAGGATATGAAAATCACATAAACACAACGTTGGGTCTTGCTCACACTTACACTGTGTGAACTTCACTTAAAGACTGCTTAAGCGTTCGCAGTCTCAGTTTCCACATCAGTCAAATCGGAATAATGGCATTATCTGCCGCTTTGAGTGGGAGCATCTATTGAGAAATGCAAGTCAAGTCATCAACAGAGCACTCAGCACGGAGCAAACTTTCGATGTCTGGGGACCACTGCCCGCGATGGTGACAGAGAGAGAAGCCCAGGGGGCTAGTCCATGCCGCTGTGCCCCCCTGCACCAAACAAAAATCCATCCAACTTGAACACACCAAAAGTCTTGCAGCGGGTCTCACGGGAAATGCACCAGAATGGAAGAAAAGTCAGGAAAACCCATCTCCAGTCAGATTTCCAAAGAAATGAGTTTAATATGAAATTATAAAAACAGTGCCCAGGGCTGTTTCTACTTTTCTATGAAATCTGATATCCAGACATCACAGTGTCTCAGGAGAACAAAGAACATGCAAAGGGTGGCAAGAGAAATACTTGTAGTTGTTTTCAAGTCGGGCGTTTGCAGCATGGTGGGAGAAGGAAATGCCGTCTCTGTGTTAAATGTGCACAGGTTTCAGCATCCGGGACATTTCTGAGCAAGCACACAGACACAGCAGCAGCGACCAGGAACAAGTGGCCATGGTGGCATGTGTGTGAATCCAGACCTTGCAAGCAGATGCTGCCCTGGCCAAGGAAATCAATTTTTACCACTGCCCTCTAAAAGCTTAACACAGATCGAAAACAAAAAAGCAAGTCCACACATGAGCTTCCCAGGACACATTTAGGAAAAATCTTGCATGTAAAGTTGCCTGTAGACCTAAAGCAACCAGTTAGAGGGAAAAGCTACGAGTGCTATGACTTTTAAAAATCAAATTTTGTTAAGGTAAAATGTCCAAACTCTGCAAGTTTACAGGGAATACTCCTTGATGTGAGTCAGTCAGATCGGGTCTCAGAAATATTTGTGTTATGCAGAGGATCTCAACAGTAGGTAGGAAATGTCTAACAAGTGTTTGCAACATGAAGAAACTGAATGAATGAACTGAAGGAAGGAAGTGGCTGAATCACAGTAACTTAAAATCGGAAGAGTTCTATAATTCCTGCAATTTAGATTTTAATCTTTACATTGTGTCATGGAAGGCTCACCACCCTCTCCACTGTGATGCAACTTAATGCAAAACAAGGGGTCATTTTCAGAAATTTCCATTCCTCCAATGTGTTTTCTGCTGACAGGAATGCCGGGGTTCCCAGAGTGACACCAGGACTTCAGGGCTTCACTTCGCTATCTAATCGGCACTAACCCTCCAGAGGTCACCTCCTGTTGCAGCTCAGTGCTTATCATGACCTGGAATTTTCTTGTTTCACGGTTGACCGTGGGGTTCTCCCACCTCTCAAGTGTATCTCCGTGAAGGTGAAGATGCTGCCTCCCCAGTGCCTAGCCCAGCCCCTGCCACAGAGCAGCCATGCGTGAAGTCTCTGCTGGCTGCACGCATGGCGTCAGGGCCGTGGAAGCAGGCGCTCCTCCTCCTGGTTCACTTCGAGTACATTGCGTGGGTGGTGCAATGATGAAGAGTCACCCACCCAGGATTCTGGTCCCTGCCACCCTCAACACGGCCGCCCATCCTCAGGCAGGTTTTATTTCTCAGGTGAGGAAACCTTATTTGTGAAACTGGGCCCCTGAACTACAATCTCAGAGGGCCTCTGCATAGGTCATGGCCTGGGGTTACCTGGAAAACGGTAACCCAGATACCTGAGTTATCATAATTGATAACATTCAGAGTGATCCAAACAAGTACATGTGTTCTGAGGATGTTGTATGGAGCTCGTCATGGTTTTGTCAAGTAGGTCATTTCTCTACCAAATCACAAACTACCTTTCTGCAGTCGGCCTTAAAAAGAATGGGATTGACCAGGCATGGTAGCGCACGCCTGTCATCCCAGCACTTTGGGAGACCAAGGCGGGAGGATCGCTTGGACTAGGAGTTTGAGACCAGCCTGGCCAACAGAGCGAGACCGCATCTCTACAAAAAGTCAAAAAATGAGCTGAGAGTGGTGGCACATGCCTGTAGTCCCAATTACTCAGGAAGCTGGGGGGGAGGATCGCCTGAGCCCAGGAGTTGAAGGCCGTGATGAGCTGTGACTGTGCCACTGGGCGTCAGAGTGAGACCCCAACTCAAAAAACAAAAAAGAATGGGATTGATGAGGCCGCCAGTGCCCATTCACTAAAAAAGGAGCGATCCCTCCTTTCCGAGCCAGACAATTTCTGACTTGGGATGAAAGTGTCACTTCATTAAATGGCATTCTTGGGGACTTTGACTTCTCCCTGCCATCAGCGGGTTAACACGCTGAGATCTTCCTTTGTTTCACAAAGGGGCGAGGAAACACATAGAAATGACGCTGCCCATTACTGGAATTGCGTTTCAGCCGTGGCAAAGAGCCCCGGCCGCCTGGCGCTGGCCTCGGACATCAGCCCTCTTCGCTACAGCCCGAAGTCATTATTACATTAAAGAGTATCATGCAAAATGGCTGACTGACAGTAAGGCAACGCCCGGTGAAAGGAACCTACCCATCCTGCCCATGAGGTATTCAGCCACAAGAGGAAAAAGACATCCTCTGATTGGAGCACAAGGGGCAGGAACATGCAGGCACTTGCCAGTCAGAGCTGGGCCACACACACTTGAAGAAACACCAGCCTCAGAGCCAGCTGATAAGTAAGCCTCTGGAAAAGCACAAACCAGTGGTGAGTACACCGGCGAGGACTTAGAAAAGCTTGGAGACTGGCTGGGTGCAGTGGCTAATGCCCAACACTTTGGTCGAGGTGGGAGGATCGCTTGAGCCCAGGAGTTTGAGACCAGCCTAGGCAACACAGCGAGACCTCATCGCTACAAAAAAATCTAAAGATTAGTTGGGCGCGGTGGCACACGCCTGTACACCCAGCTACTTGGGAGGCTGAGACAGAAGGACTGCTTGAGCATGGAAGGTTGAGGCTGTGGTGGACTGTGATTGTGCCATTGTCCTCCAGTCTGGGTAACAGAGTGAGACACGACTCAAAAAAAAAAGAGAGAGAGAGAGAAATGTGGGGACAAGCAAGGTTGTTCTTGTCTGCTCTACCTGCAACTTAGATGCCCATAGCCCATTCCCATCCCCCATGTAGAAGTTTCTAGAGAAATAAGACAATGAGCTTCCTCAGAGGCTACGGAGGCACAAGACTGACCTCTTTGGATCCAACAGTGTCAAGTAATATGAATAAGCTCTCAGTATTTATGTGGAAGTCAATGAAATTAGCAGGAGGGTGTAGAAGCCAGAAACACGGTGCTGGGTTATTAAAAAACAAAAACAAAAGACCCAACCATTCTTTTCAGCTGAACCCTGACTCCGGGTCTCTGGGCTAGAATGGTAGTGCTAATACATTCTGCCTCCACTAAAAAGGGAGCTGTGGCAGAAAATCTATTCCTCCGGCAAGGTTGCCGGGCAACCAGCAAGCTTTTGGCTCCCGGCTCCGTCTCAGGCAGCCCGGGTTACGTGAAGTAGGCACTTCCATCACTCGGGGGTGACGGATGAAAGCCGAATCTAAACGTGCTATAACTCACTCCGAATCCAGAAATCAGAGATGGACGGGAAAAAGCCCAACATCCACTGAAGACTCCCATGTCAGAAACCAAGGACCCACTGAAGTTCATTCTATGGGGTGATACAGCTCTCACGCATTCTAGCATAAAAGCGATTTCATGAAGACCAGAATTTCCGACAGCAATGGGGAAAACAATAGCAGTTAAGAATGTTTGGGATTACCAGGTGCAGTGGCTCATGCCTGCCATCCCAACACTTTGGGAGGTCAAGGGGAGAGGACTGCCTGAGCCCAGAAGTTTGAGATCAGCCTGGGCAACACAGTGAGACCTTGTCTCTATAAGAAACAAAAAAATTATCCGGGTATGGTGACACACACCTGTAGTCCCAGCTACTCGGGAGGCTGAGGTGGGAGGACTGCCAGAGCCCAGGAGATGGAGACTGTGGTGAGCCGTGCTCGCACCACTGCACTCCAGCCTGGGTGACAGAGTGAGACCCTGACTCATAAATAAGTAAATAAATAAATGCATGCATACATACAAACATACATCCCCAGGGCTTTTGGATGAGATAGGCCTACCCGGCAGGGCCCTACATGCCACAAATACCCTTACACCTGACCTCTAACTCTTCTTCCTTTTTAAGAAAAACACCCTTCATGGCATTCATAAGTTTGTTGCCTTCGGGAACAAAAAGCGGCACAGGCATAGTGACAGAACATGTCTTCTCGTGCACCCTGGACCTGAGACTGTCAGCGGGTATAGGAGGGCAGCTGCAGCCGGACCCAGGGGACGGGTAATGCTGCCCACAGCCAGGAGTACCAGGTGAAAGTGAACCGTGTCCACAGCCTCCTCCAGCGCCCACGGCCTCTTCCAGCGCAGGGAAGCACCTGTGGGTTCCAGCCCCAGCGCGGCCATCAGGCCTGCCAGTGCCTGGCCCACCATGGCAGACCCATCACGCCTCTAGGCAGTTGCCATGCTGCCTCTGAAACACTCAAACATGCCACAGGGGCTCAGCACAGCCTCCCCTGAGACCGTCACAGTGACAAGACACCACTTGATGGGGACGGATGTGTGATGACTGCTCCTAGCAAGACAGGCACGCTCAGGGGACGGAGGGTCGCCCATGAAGAAGCGGCTTCATGGTGTCCCTTGAGCTCCGAGCAGTGACAGCAGGTGCACGGCAGGGCCAGTCTCACGTCCCACATGGGCCACGCTGTGCGATCTCCGAGTCCCCGCTCCAAGCTGATCCCCCTGACACCTGCAGCTCAGCCTCTCATGGAGCTGTTTCTATGTCACAGTAACTCCTTGCTCCTGACTGTCTTCTCCCTACCGGGAACACGCGGCCCATTTTAGATGATCTTGTTTTCACTGGAGGAGAGTAAAACGGCAAGTACACATTGCCCCTTGAAAAGCCAAGACTTGTTTTAGTGTCTGGATAATCTGGGCTTTCGGGTCAAACCGGTAGCTTAGAGACACGGAGAGAAAAGTTTTTTGTTTTGTTTTTTGAGTCGGGGTCTTACTCTGTTACCCAGGCTGGAGAGCAATAGCACGCTTACAGCTACCGCAGCCTCGACCCCCTGGACTCAGGCCATATCTCTGCTTCAGCATCCTGAGTAGCTGGGACTATAGGTATGTGACACCATGCCCAGCTAATATTTTGTAGAGACAACGTCTTGCTATGTTGCCCAGGCTGGTCTCAAACTCCTGGGCTCAAGCAGCCTTCCTGCCTCAGCCTCCCAAAGTGCTGGGATTACAGGCACGAGCCACCACGCCCAACTGAGTTTTTGGAATGACAATTAAGTGGCCAAACAGCTTTACCATACCTGCTGAGATGTCTTTAGCTTCCTGTAAATAATCTACCAAAGGGTAGTTTTGCAGAGGAATTTATCAGTAAACAGAGGTCTTGAGAAAATTAAGAGGTGAGGATTTTTTCCCAATGGCTTTCTTGCTTAACAAAATCCTTTATATTATAAAAGCAAACTTCTCATATAACCTTTTTCTCTTCATATGTGTAATACTCACACCTCCTACATACATAAATACACACGTATACATACTACACACACAATATCAATTGCCAATTGTTGACGGTCAATGGATCTTCCCTTTGCCTGATGAGCTTGCAAGGTTGCTTCCTTCAGGGTTATTGATACCAGCTCCCCATGTGTTTCTCCCTAGAACACATTACTTGTAATCAATTACTCATTATTTCCTAGCGTCTCCTCGGGAGATTGAGGCTCTCGTGGGTGGAAACAATCTCTGTCTTGCCCTATATTGTGATCCAACTGTCCAGCACCAAGGCTGACATAAGCAAGGCACCCAGTAAATATTTGCTAATTACAGCCTCAATTAGTAACTGATTAATTGATTAATGCATAACCGAAGTTCCAGCTTGGTTGAGGGTCTCAAACTAAGACTGGTACTTTGGCAATCTGCAGTAGACTTTGCTTCAGAGAAGCCCTTGCAGACCCAAATACTGAAGCTCGCTCTCTACTTGGGGACTCTTAGAAGGCCAGGCTTTAGCCCTAGGAGAGACCAGGAGGTGGGGGAAGAGGAACTGGCAAAGCAAAAATAATGTATCTTGTTGGAGGACAACATTCCAAATTGGACACACCTCTGTTCAGATAGACACAATAGATATTTGGTGTTCTCTTTTTTTGAGCTGGGGGTCTCACTCTGCCTCCCAGGCTGAGTGCAGTGGTAGGATGACAGCCTACCACAGCCTCCAACTCCTGGGCTCAGATGATCCTTCCACCTTAGCCTCCTGAGTAGCTGGGATTACAGGCGTGCGCCACCATGCCTGGCTAATTTTTTTATTTCTTGTAGAGACAAGGCCTCATTATGTTGCCCAGGTTGGTCTTGAACTCCTAGACTCAAAGAATCCTCCTGCCTTGGCCTTCCAAAGCGCTGGGATTACCAGCACCGTGCCTGGTCTAAAATAAAAAAAATCTATGTGTTTTTATGTACAGTTTTGGGACAAGAAACACCCCTGTTCACTAGAGCAAAAATTCTTCCACACAGTCTTCTCACATGCTCTCTCCCCTCCTTAATCCCCACCCTGCATATTCCTAAGACTTCCTCATACTGTATTTCACAGAATTCCCGCATTATTCCCCATACGTATATTTATGTTTGTCAGAATACATGTTCTGAATTTTTTATTCAGAAAAAAATCATAAATATACACATGTATGCATGCAGGCTATATGCATGGTTATAAAGATGTGTGACATATCTCATCACAGGAGTGTCTGTTATTTATTCTTGCTAATATAGCAGGGCAACAGAGACAAGAAAAAAAATCAAAGCAGTAGATAATATTTAAAACTATTCATATTTGACTCTAGGACACTAATACCTTATTTAAATACTAGACTCTTCTGTTCTTAATTCTATTTAGCTGAGGCTATTAAGATTAATTTATGTTTCAAAGGCATACACTAACTAATCATATGGGATAATGCATGCAAAAGTATTCTATAATTAAAAGCTTAATGTAAATGTAAGTTTTTATCATAATAATTATAACTTTCCTCTTCAATTTACATATATATGTATATGTATATAGGTCTATATATTACATAATCTATGTTGTCTAGCATTATAGTTTTCAAATTCCTGTTCACAGTCCAATACTGGTCAATGACAGTTTTCAAAATGAAAAATATCATAACAATGCATTAAATTTTTTATAATGTTAAATTTATTATATTTGTAAATGCTTTTATTTTGAAGTTAAATTCTTACTCAGGCTTTGTTTTGAAGGCCTTTAGTTTTATGATATCATGATAACAAATGGTAGTTTTTAAAGTTATTTGCCCAAAAAAAAGAGAGAATTTTCATTTGAAATTTTAACTAATCCATGGAATCTAAAAGTCTGCAAAAAGCTAATTCAGGCAACGAAAATACCAACATATCGACATACTACTTGAGAAAAGAAGGAAAGCCTCCTTCTAACTTGAGCAATCCCAATCATAATGACACTGGAAACATCCAGAAAGATCAGTCCTCTCAGCAGAGCACTTCCCCAACCACCTGTTAACAGGTGTGTGTTCAGTTCATTTTTCCCCACAAGAGGCGCCACTTTAAGAGAAACCTCAAATCTTACATAGTCCAAGGTGGGGGTGGGGGAGGGAGGGACTGAACCCAACTTATTATAGGCACAGAGACTTCAAAGTCTCCATCTGATGGTTCAAACATCCATGACAGAACTGGCATTTCTTTTCGGATTCGAGGCGCAGGGGCCAGCTCTCATTTCCAGCTGCCACCCAGGCGGGCTCTCTGCCCTTTGATCTGTGTGGAAGCAGAGTGTTACAAACACGCTTGTGTTAAGCCAGCTCCAGGCGGCCCGAGGGCATCGTCTGGAATGCGAGTCTTCATTCACATTACATTTTTTTTCTGGCCACAGTTCCTTCAAGGTCATGCCCTTGAGCCATGGTGATGCATCATAAGGCAGGACCAGAGTCTCCTCTACATCCCCCAGGCCTGGAATTTAGGTGAAGGACAGAGAACTATAGCAAACCCCAGTGCCCTAAATCCTCCTTCCATCAAGCAGCCCATGGGCTCTTACTGAGCACCTGTGAGTTCCAAATACCGAGCCAGGAAGCACACAGAAGGTTCCGCATCCTTTGGCCCTCAAAACATCAATGTTTGCTGGGCAAAGTGGCCCATGCCTGTCATCTCAGCACTTTGGGAGGCCGAGGCTAGAGGACTGCTTGAGTCCAGGAGTTTGAGACCAGTCTGGGCAACATAGCGAGACCTCGTCTTTACAAAAATTTTAAAAATAAAATAAAAACCAATCAGAACTGCTATGTTTCTATCCCTTATTGGCAGGGCAGGAGGTTGAGGTTTCAGTGAGCTGTGATCATTGTGATCCTGCCACTACACTCCAGCCCAGGCAACAGAGTAAGATCCTGACTCAAAAAATAAAATTCACATTCGCCTACCCACCTCTGGGGTGAATGAATTCTTCCAAGGAGGAATTCATCCCTTCTAATTCCGAGACCTTACCCTCTTAGGCTTGACAGGGCAGGCCTTCATTTTACAAATCAAAGTGTATAAAAAACTTGTGGCAGCCAGAAGACACTCCGAGTGAAAGAACATGCAGCCTCCAGCACGTACTTCCGGCAGTGCTGGTGGCATCTCCCGTGTCCAGGACCATCGGCTGAATGTCTTCCACGTTCTTTCATAGGTTGAGGGCATTGCTGGGCCACACTGTCTGCTGGTGACAGAAGGAAACCAACAGGTTGTGCATTGCCCAGGGATACAAATGAGAGAGAAGAGGAGAGAGTAGGAAAGGGGAGGTGGGGGGAGAGAGACAGAGAGAGAAAGGTGGTGTTGACAAGCCACAAACTGCACGGCACTGGTGTGACCTGTCACCAAGGGATGTTCAACCGTGGATGATCAGAAACTGAGAGAAAGCAGCTCGCTCAGTTTTCACCAGCTCCTGCCACACCTGTCACAATCCCCCAAAAAAATCAAGAACTCCTGAGTCCTCGGGACTCAGAAATGGTCATGGAGACCACTGTTCTTGGACTCCTCCAGACGGAAAAGGCACTGCTTTTTTTTCTTCATTGTTTTTGTTGTTTTGTTTGCACTGGAGTCTCACTCTGTCACCCAGGCTGGAGTGCAGTGAAGTGGCATGATCACGGCTCACCACAGCCTTGACCTCCCGAGCTCAGGTGATCCTTCTACCTTAGCCTCCTGGGTAGCTGCAAGCATGCTCTTCAACACTCAGCTAATCTTTTAATTTATTGTAGAGACAAGGTCTTGCTCCATTGCCCAGGCTGGTCTCGAACTCCTGGGCTCAAGCAATCTATTGCCTCATCCTCCCAAAGTGCCGGGGTTACAGGCATGAGCCACTGCACCTGGCTCAAAGGTACCACTTTTAATATCATGCTTGCTGGACATCCGTCATCAAAACACACTGCAATCATTGTAAGGCAGAGAGAGCCTGCTCACTGGGGTGGGGGCAAACTCATGGACGTGCAGTGGAAAGCCGGTCTTTTGCTTCTTGTTAGAATAATGGTGGGACATGCACACGAATGTTTCTGGCTGGCCTTAAAAGAAAGAAACTCTTTCAGAGAGCAGAGACCTTAAACATCTTATCAGCCTTTGAAGTTATGCACAATGACATCCTTTGGTTCCTTGCCCGGGGCAGAGGTTTAAGCTTTAAGACTCCATTTACTTACCAAGAATTGGAGAAATGTTTTCACTGCAGTACAAGGCAGAGAGCTGATTTTTTAAGCAGCAAGTGACTTGATGCTCGCAAGGTGGGGGCAAAACGTCCTTCCCATGGGCATCCCACTGTACCAAGGGGCTCAAGTGCCGTGGGCCTGACTTCCTGGGTCGGACATCCTTTATATTTAGTCTTTTACACAGTCAGATCCGTTCTGTGGGACTAAAGCCAAGGTCCTAGAAGCAGAATGGGTGCTGATGCCTGCGGTCTCCCTCCAAACCGCCCCTGGCCCGCCCTGACTAACACCTGCCCCTCCCACCAACACCACCAGATCCCTATACTCCATCTCTCTCCCCTCAGAACAAGTCAGCACACTCCGTTCCCCTCAAGGTTGGGAGTTCATGGTGCTAGTGTCACTTCCCACGAGGAGTGGGGGAGGGAGGGAGGTAGGGTGCCAGCTACTCCCTCCACAATTCTCTAGGGCTGCTGGGCTAGTGGTTATTCCTCAGTGTGGAGGCTATTTTCTAGGACAAGAGCCACCTGGTATTAACCTCCTACTGACCAACCAGTGGCCTACAATCAAAGCAGAACATCAACCAATCGGAAATGTTATGTTTCCATCCCTCATTTGCATGGCAGGAACTAACATCAACCAATCAGAACTACCATGTTTCCATCCCTCATCTGCATGGCGGGAACTAACATTAACCAATCAGAACTTCTACGTTTCCATCCCTTATTTGCATGGTGGGAACAAACATCCACCAATCAGAACTTCAATGTTTCCATCCCTTATTTTCATGGCAGGAACTAATATCAACCAATCAGAACTACTATGTTTCCATCTCTTATTTGCATGGTAAGAATGAACATCCAACCAATCACAAGTGTCATGTTTCCATTTCTCAACTGCATGGTAGGAACTAACATCAGCCAATCAGAGCTGCCATGTCTCCATCCCTCACTTGCATGACGGAAACTAACATCAACCAATCAGAACTGCTATGTTTCCATCCCTCATTTGCATGGTGAGAACAATATCAACCAACCACAAGTACCATATTTTTATCTCTCAACTGCATGGTGGGAACTAACATCAACCATTCAGAACTGCCATGTTTCCATCCCTCATCTGCATGGTAGGAATTAACATCAACCAATCAGAACTGCCATGTTTCCATTCCTTGTCTGCATGGCGGGAACTTACATTAACCAATCAGAACCGCTATGTTTCCATCCCTTATTTGCATGATGGGAACAAACATCAACCAATCGAACTGCCATGTTTCCATTCCTTATTTGCATGGCAGGAACTAACATCAACCAATCAGAACTACTATGTTTCCATCCCTCATTTGCATGGTGAGAATGACCATCAACCAATCACAAGTGCCATGTTTCCATCTCTCATCTGCATGGTGGGAACTAACATCAACCACTCAGAACTGCCATGTTTCCACCCCTCATTTGCATGGCAGGAACTAATATCAACCAATCAGAAGTGCCATGTTTCCATCCCTCATTTGCATGGTGGGAACTAACATCAACCAATCAGAACTGCCATATTTCCATCCTTCATTTGCATGGCAAGAACTAACACCAAACACTCAGAACTACCATGTTTCCATCCCTCATTTGCATGGTGAGAGTGAACATCAACCAATCAGAACTGCCATACTTCTATTCCTCATTTGCATAGTGGGAACCAAAAAGAGCCTAACACCCATATTAAAAAAAATCTTACGCCACTGGCACCAGGCAGACAGCCCTTCCATCGCCGCCCTGCTGGCTGCTCCCTGTCTTCTCTGCTCTGGTCTGATGGGGGTGAACTCTTCCACCACCCGCGACTCTGGCCAACACTCATGGCAGATCCTGTCTACCTTGTGGGCTGCTCTCTCCCTGTACAATGATCCCCAACTGGCACAGTGTTGCGTGAATAGTAGGCACTCATGGTACCTTGTACAAAGTCCTGGCTGCTCCCACCCCAACCCTCTCTCTTTCCTTTCAGCATGGTAAGAATGAACATCAGAATACCGACCCATTTTGGGGTACACTGCATTTTCAGGCCTCCCCCACGACTCAATCCACAATCAGAACTCCCTTGCCTGAGCCATCTGGTTGGTTGGTTGGTTTTGTTTTAACCTTATGCCATGGCAAAAGTTCTCATGCAACACCCAAGGCTGGGAACCCAGAGATTCTGGGAACCTAGTAATAGTCACCTAAGAAAAGGTGAGACTATTGTACGTTGCTATGATTATGATTTGATGATGTCTATAAAATTAATTCCTGAACTGGAGCCAAACCCTTGAAGGAAAACAGAAGGAAATCTGTGGCCTCAAGATTTATCTTTCTTCTTCAAAGAAAAACTCACAGTGGCTCTCATAGTACACGGTGTTAAGATAGGCCTTGAGCCAATCATTGTCAAGAGCATCTGAGAAATTACTCAGCTTTGTGTGTTGTGTTGTTTTAGTGAAGGATATAACTGTTTATTTGCTTAAGCAAGACTGTGAGGACTGCTAGAAAAGTTCTGTGAAAACACCAGCTAATCTCATGTGTCGACCAGCACATACGAGTATGCAGCTCACATGTGTCACAGTCACGTCTGCGATCTCTGACCTACAGGTATAAGTCATGTGTCAATAAGCCAAACCCCATTGGAACAAGCAAGTGATTCTAGTTTACAATAGAAGCATCAACGCAACCCTTGATTTAAGTTAGCCGTTTGCCCCAGACTGTCTACACAAACAAGAAAACAAACTCTTTGCTGGGGCTCGAAGGGTGTCTCCACATGGGCTGCTGGTTCCCTAATCATGGAGGCGGTAAGTCCAGTGAAGGGCTCTCAGAAACACTTATGTGGCCCGCGTCCACGGTGGGCCTCTTCACTGGAAAACTGTCAAGAAACCATGCCTGGTCTGGGGACTGCATGTGGCCTTCCTAGCAAGGAAGGCACACAGCTCCCCCTAAGCACACAGAGAGGATGATTAGGTAAGGAAAAGCGATTCAGGACCGCATGTGGGTTGAGTTGAAAGATAAGCCTAATTCAAAGAGCACTTTACTTAAATAACATGAAAGTGAAAAAAGGAGCAAAAGAAATTTAGAAAGCAAAACTCGTAGGTAAAATCACCAAAAACTAACTATACATTTCTAATAAGGCAGGAAGGCAGCACTTGAGTGCGGTCCCAAGATGTTCAACACCCCAATTAAAGCCTGTGGCCCCTGAAATGCTCTCTAATTACCCGGAGATGAATTCCCCGGGCTGCAGACCCCCAGGGTCCTTCCCAGACAGCTCACTGCTCAATGGGGACTCAGGGAGAGTGAATATCTAGGTTAGGTTTGATGCTCACAACTTTCCAAGGATTACTCAGATCTCAGAAATGGAGACTGGTAGATCAAGGGGAAAGCGTGGTGATGACGGCTGGGCTCATGAAGACTGGGAAAATACAGTCACTTTGTGCAGCTGTCAGGAGTCCATACAGGTGGGTCTTCCAGAGCAAATAGCAAAGGGAAAACACTCACACTTTAATAAACAAAAAGGCATCCGAGGGTCAAGCAAGACAGAGGGAAAAGAAAGAAAAACAGACACTGAATAATTCCCCCAAACACCTCTCCCTTTCACTTTTATCTTATTTTATTTCAATGGGAGGGGAGGTGAGTCGGGGTTTCGTCTGTATATTTTTTTGTTGTTCTCTTTGGTTTTCTGTTTGCTTTTGTTCTGTTTCAATTTTTTTTTTTTTTCTGAGTCAGAGTCTCACTCTGTCACCCAGACTGGAGTGCAGTGGCACACTCATGGCTCACCACAGCCTCGACCTGCTGGGCTCAGGTGATCCTTCCACCTCAGTCTTCCAAGTAGCTAGAACTACAGGCATGCACCACCACGCCTGGATAATTTTTGGATTTATTGTAGAGATGAGGTCTTGCCAAGTTGCCTAGGCTGGTCTCGAGCCCCTGGCCTCAGGCAATCCTCTGGCCTCCCACAGTGCTGGGATGCCTGTTTCAATTTTTTAAAAGATTGGTAATATCTGCATATGATACAAAATTCAGCATTATAAAGGTAATGCAGAAAAGGAAGTGTCTCACCTGCCACTCAATTCCACTTCTCAGCAGCAAAAAAAGGTAAGAAACAACAAATACTACCAAATAAAACAAAAAGCAAAAGAAAGGGAAAAAACCTAAAATAATTATGTAAATTGCAGTAACTTTTCAGATGTAATCTATGCCAATACTAGCACTTCTTTCTTTTATTTAAAAAAAATGCGGTTTTTTGGTAACCTATTTGGCACTCTACATTTTTCACTTCACTTGTCTTGGTGTCTTGGTGTCTGCTGCATATCAGTACACATGGAGCTGCCTTATTTTTGGACAGATCCTCTGCAGGATAAATTTCAAAAAATTAAGTGGCTTTGCCAAAGATACATGCATTTTCTATTCCAATTAATATCACCAATTTGCTTTCCATAGAGAATGAATACATTCATGCCCATCGGCACAGGCAGAGTCTCTTTATCACTGCAGCCAAGAATAGAGGATTGGCAACTTTGTTGAACTTCACCCATCACACAAGTAAAAAGGCCTCTCCGAGTTAGTTGAGATGTCTCTGCTTGGTGGTGTGGGTGAGTACCTTGTCGCAGGTATAGCAGTCATTCATATTTTCTTTCCTGTCAATTGCATGTTCCTATCACAGGTGACCTTCGATTGCCTGCTCCTCTTCATCAAAGGCAAACTCACGAATAAATAATATCCAAAGTGTACAGTGTTTTCCAGTTTTCTTTTCTTTCTTTGTTTCTTTCTTTTTTTTTTTTTTTTGAGTTGGAATCTCACTCCATTGCCCAGGCTGGAGTGCAGTGGCACACTCATGGCCACCCCAGCGTCGGCCTGCTAGGCTCCGTCGAAATCCTTCCGCCTCAGCCTTCCAAGTAGCTGGAACTATAAGCCTGCATTACCATGCCCAGCTAATTTCTTATTTATTGTAGAGATGAAGTCTCGCCAAGTTGCCCGGGCTAGCCTCGAACTCGTAGGCTCAGGCGATCTACTTGCCTCAGCCTCCCACTGAGCCCAGCCCGCTTTCCAGTTTTCTAAGCCCGTTCCTATATTAACTAATTGAATAATCACAACAGCCTGGTAAGGAGACATAAAATATTATTTCTATTTTACAGTCGAGGGAGCCAAGGTCTTGGATTGTCAGCAAAGACTCCAGTGGAAGTTAGTAGCCAGGATGAGAATTTATGTGGTCCACCTTCTAGTCCCGTGTGTGTGTGTATTCTGTTACCACATACAAATGCCTCTTAGATTACAGAAGAGATTAGAAAGAATATATTCTCTCCTTCTCTAATGATGAATTTGCACTTCCTATTTGCCTGGCTAATTTTCATCACAGAGCAAGCAAAAGTGAAGAGATACAACAACCTTATTTGTCCTCATGTTGCTGTTTGCAGACAAGCACTGGACTGTTCATGTGACACTATCGATGGATCAGCCTGTTCTACTGGGTGGACAGGGACTCAGGAGTGGAGAGACTTGGGCAAGGACTCACTGCATACCCACCCCGGAGGTCTGGGACCCCTAGACAGGCCTTCCAGTGTTAAATGGCATGGAGGAGAGAATGAATGAATGAATGAGCTGACTCCTATGAGGAGGCAGAGAAGAAAGCCTCCCAGGAGGGCAGAGGAAGCACCCAGAGGAGGAGGTCACACATCACGTGGGTCCGCCACTTTGGGGTATTGACAAGGAATGCCTGTGGTTTCCACGTGGGATACTGACTCCCAAGCATCCTTTGGCCTGTGCCCGGGATCTGGCCTCTCCTCTGCAGGGAAGGGCCATGAGGCAGAACCGACCCTGCTGACTTGTGAAAGGAGATGAGGGAGCTTCATTCAGCCCCGCATTGGGGACGTCAGGACTGGGGAGCCAGAGCCAGGAGTAACCGGGGAAAATCACGACCTGAGTAGGGCAGGGAGGGGAGACGCGAAGCTCTGGGGCCACAGCCCGGCAGATTCAGACAGGCTGGAGGCGAGGAGGAAGCAGGCCGGGTGGCACATCATGACGGCCACAGCAGGCCCCAGGGAGCTAGCTGGGCCATCGGGTGACAGCAGGGCCAGGCAGGTTGCTGGCTGACCTCTGTCACCTGAGATGCTAGACGCATCTCATGGACCTGCTCACATGAGCAGCCTGTGGCTGAACGCAAAACTCCTTTCCACTCACTCTTGAGACTCCCACCCACCTTTTCTGGAAGGCACAACGCTGCCAAAAAGTGACAAGACAACAGCAGTGACAAAGTTCTGGGGCTCTTTTTCTTCTGTTTTGTCTTAGAGTTGGGTCTCACTCTGTCACGCAGGCTGGAGTGCAGTGGCACGATCACAGCTCACCGCAGCCTCAAACTCCTGAGGTCAGGAGATTCTCCTGCCTCAGCCTCCCCAATAGCTAGGACTACATGGTAGCATGTGCCACCATGCCCGGCTAATCTTTATTTTTTTGTAGAGATGAGGTCTCACTATGTTGCCCAGTCTGTTCTCAAACTCCTGGGCTCAAGCAGTCCTCCTATCAGTCTCCCAAAGTGCTGGGATCCCAGGCGTGAGCCACCGCCCAGCTAAACATGCCATACCAAAAAGTCTACGTACAAACAGCATTCAGGGACAAAGCTCCTATGAACACTGAGAGGAGAGAGTCAGGGAGCGAGGGAGGTCTTCTAGGGGCACAGAGGCAGCTGCAGCAGCTCACAGACACACTTCAAAGGAGGGGGAGGTCTTCCCAATGCAGAGAGGGTCTGCGGGATTAGATTTCTTTGCACTAACAAGCACAGACAGGGCTGACCAGGCTGTGGCCACGTGTGGTCCCTACATGCAGAGATGGGGGAGGACACAGGGACCAGCCCCTCACACGGTTTGTCTATACTAAATGCAAGGAAGAGGGTGGGGGGACCATTCCCATCCCCAAATTGCCTGTAGAACTCAGTGGTGATGCAGGAACTTTGGGCAGCAAACGCCTCGCCCTGGCACAAGCTGCCTTCATGAACATGGTAGACCTTGTGATTAGTTTCAGGACGCAGCTCATTTTGTAATTCCAGTCAGTTTACAAGCCTGAGTCTCACTGCTTTTTATAATGGCCCATCATTGTGGACCAAAAACTAACATTACCCAGCAAGTGTCGGCTGCTTGCCAATGACTTATTTTTTGCTATCCCTGAGGATATTCAAAAGAAAAGTAAAACTAGCTACCACATGGTACTGCAGGGCTGGTTATTGGAATAAGCACTTTATACACATCCATTTGGCTCTCAGAAGAGGCAAGCAACTTTCTCAAAAAAATCCATCCATCGGGAAACAAGCTAACACTGGAAACCAGGTCTCCCTTTGGTAACTCTGCCGTGTGGCCCAAGGTAGAAACCCAGGTCTGGGATATCCAACAGAGGCACTCCAGATTATTTAAAAACAGATACCAGGCCGGGCACAGTGGCTCGTGGCTGCAATCCCAGCGCTTTGGGAAGCCGAGGCGGGAGGATCTCTTGAGCCCAAGAGCTTCAGACTGCCTGGGCAACATAGTGAGACCTCATCTCTATAAAAAAAAGTCAAAAAATTAGCCAGGTGTGGTGTAGTGGCACATGCCTATAATCCCAGCCGCTCGGAAGGCTGAGGCAGAAGGATCACCAGAGTCCAGGAGGTTGAGCCTGCGGTGAGCTGTGATTATGCCACTGCACTCCAGCAACAGAATGAGACCCTCGATTCAAAAAAAAATTAAAAAATTAAAAAGAAAAAGAGTGAATAGTGAAAAACTAATAGTTAAGGAGAAAAGCAGGATCGTTATGATTGTTGAATAAACTACAAAATAAATAATGTAGAATAATCTAAATTTTAATTATCCTACATTGTAATTATAGAATATGAAAATACGTAGAGTCAAATCCCTGAACTGAAAGGCTTCAGTGCTTTTACCAAGGCCTAGAGTTTCTGCAGATTGATCCCTAGAGTTCAAATCCGGCCTCTGACTTGCTTCTGACCTCACTGTTACCTACGACGCATCCTGAGATCGACTCCCGTGGCCTCCCTCCACGCTCAGAGCGAAGGCTGCACATCCTTCTCATGAATAATAAATGGAGACTCAGGTTCCTCACCGACAGGAAGGGCAGACGGACAGAGCGAGCCTCAGAAGCTCAGCTGAAGGTGACAGTGAGTCATCGCAGCCCAGCATCCCCAGAAGCTCCATGCAGAGCCTTCTCCGGCCTCACTTGCTAGTGTTGGTCATGTCACCAGAAAGTTCTGCTGGAGTCCGACCTCCCAGGTTCTCCAATGGTGACCTGATTTGGAACAGGGTCTCATAGATGCAATGTGTGAGGATGAGGCATGAGGCCAAGCTGGAAAGGGCGGGTCCTGACTCCAGCATGGCCGGCCTCCTTACAGGAAGGGGGAACAGACCGCGAGAGAGGACTTCACGTGACGGTGGAGACAGAGGTGGGGTCACCTGCCTGAGCCAAGGGACACTGAGGATTGCCAGAACACAGGAGGCTAGGGAGGCACAGGCCAATGCTCTCCTGAGCCTTCTGTCTAAGGCCCAGCCGACACCTTGATTCGAGACCTCTTGCCTCCAGAGCACAGGAGCAAAGATGTCCCTGCTGTTTAAGCCACCCAGAGTGTCATAGGAGCCCTGGGACCCTGATCTACCAGGTTCATTTCTACTTCTGAGAGGTAGAACAGGAAAGGAAAACAGGCTCAGCCGGGGGATAGCTCATGCCTATCATTCTAGCACTTTGGGAGGCCGGGTCAGAAGGACTGTTTGAGCCCAGGAACTGGAGACCAGCCTGGACAACATAGTGAGACCTCATCTCTACAACAGATCAAAAAATTAGCCAGGTATGGGTACATGCCTGTACTCCCAGCTACTGAGAGGGGCGAATCAACTGAGCTCAAGAGGTCAAGGCTGCGGTGAGTCATGATCGTGCCACTGCACTCCAGCCTGGGCAACACAGTGAGACCCTCAACTCAAAAAACAAAACAAAGCAAAAAACACGGGCCCACCTGTGACCTGGGATGCATGATGGAGTCCAGGGTCTGTGCCACAATTTCCTCCCCATTAACCTCCCGGGACCCACAGCCTCATCCTTGGCTTGAAGTATCCAGGCTGGACAAGCCCAGGCCTCCTTCAGGTGGGTAGCTCATGGCCCAAAATCACTGCCTCCATCACTACTGACGGGACGCTGTCCTGAGGTCGAAGAGAGGAAGACACATCCAAGTTCTAGAACGCTCCACTCCCAGGCAGAAGGTCAAGGTCAAGGAGAAAGGGAGAGAGAGGGTCTCGCATAATGGCATCTCCTGTGGTGGCGACTGCACCAATATGTGCCACATAATCCGCCCCTCCCCATCAGCACGTCGGGGCCAGCCCGCTGCCCTCCATACAGAGACACAGGAAATCAACACGCAGGACAGAGGACGATCCCTGGACCTGCAGTCACTCCCAACCCTTCTGGTCAAGGTCCTTGAATCCCTGAAGTGTGCAAGAGGGAACAGAGGAAGAGAAGCCTGGCCCTGTGTGGTCCCCAGAACACATCCCAGGATACAAGGGGCTCCCAGGCCCCTTGTTGCTGGCCGGTGGGGCCCTCAGGACCGTTGGAAGCCACCCATGAGTCCAACAGACCCTATTTGTGAAGCTCAGGAAGTGCCTGGAAACCCTCGCCTGTGCACGTGCCCCTCTGACCTCTTTTTCCAAAGTAAACTGTGGCTGTCAAGTCACACCCGTCATTACTGTCATCCGCTCTTTTAAAAAAACGGCTAATCAGAAAAGCCCACAGAGGTACTTAATCGGGCTTCTTTTCTTCAAATGACCTAATGTTTTGGTACCAGACTGCTGCCAGCTCACGCTGGGCAGAAATTTAGCACTGTCAGCATTTAATTATTATTTTACCACGGATTTCTTTACTTTCCTACAGGGAGAGAAATAACTTAAATATTTTTAAAGAAAATGCAGCGATTGCTTAGCTTTGAAAATGGCAAAATACCGCCTTCGTGATTTTGCTTTGTCAAAAACGACTAGTTCAGGACTGGGGACGTGTCACAGAAAGGCACTGTTAGGTCAGTCAGCGGTGCTCCTGTCACCAGCTTCAAGTGTCCAGGACACCGAAACTATGAAGACAAGATTACAGTCCTTGGGCGGGTTTTCAGGAGATGAGATTATTCAAGACTCAGCATGTTTGTGTGTGAAGCAGCGACACAACCCTGCCCAGGACACAGAGGAAGCGCTGTCCTCCTCTTCCTCCTCCCTGTGCTCCCCACTGCCCCTCCTCCTCCCCTCTCCTCCCCCTTTCCCCTCCTCCACTCCTCCCTCTCCTCACCACCCTCCCCCCTTCCCTTCTCCTCTTCTTCCTCCTGTCCCTCCTCCCCCTCTCCCCCTCCTCCTCCTTCCCCCTCCCCCTACTTCTTCCCTCTCCTCCCCTCCTCCCCTCCTCGCCCTCCCACCCCTCTCTCCCTCCCTCTCCCTCCTCCTCACTTTACCTAAGGCTGGAGGAAGAGCTTAGGGAGGGAAAAGAAGGGAGGGTGGGAAGAGAAAGAGAAACCAGGGCTGTGTGTGACTCCTGGGGTATGTGTATGTGACCCTGCAGGGGTGGTGCAGGGGAGTGTGCATATGACCCCACGGGGGTGTGTGTGTGTGTGGTGTGTGTGTGACCCTGTGGGGGTGTGTATGTGACCTGGGTATGTGTATGTGACTCCGGGGGTGTGTGTGACCGCAGGGGGGTGTGTGTGTTCTCAGAAGCGTGTGTGTGACCGTGGGAGGATATGTGCAATCCCATGGGGATGTGTGTGTGATGCCGTGGGGGTGTGAATGCGATACCGGGGGAGGGTGTGTGTGTGACCCTGGGGGTGTGTGTGTGTTACCCCATGGAGGTGTGTGTGACCCCACAAGTGTGTCTGTGATCCTGGGGGTGTGCGTATGTGATCCCACAAAGGTATGTGTGTGTGTGTGTGTGTGTGTGTGTGTGTGTGTGTGTGTGTGTAACCCCAGGGGGTATAACTCCAGGGGGGGTGACCCCCAGGGAGTATGTGTGTGACCCTGGGGGTATATGTGACCCCGGGGGTGTGCATGTGTGACCCCCAGGTGTGTATGTGACCCAGGTGTGTGTGTGACCCCAGTGATATGTGTGTGACCCCAGGTGTGTGTGTGGCCCCAGGGATGTGTATATAACCCCCAGTGTGTGTGTGTGTGGCCCCAGGGATGTGTGTGTGACCCTAGGGGTGTATGTGTGTGACCTCGATATGTGTGTGTGTGTGTGTGTGTGTGTGTGTGTGTGTGTGTGTGAGAGAGAGAGACCCCGGGGATGTGTGTGTGTGACCCTGGGAGTGTGTGTGTGTCCCTGGGAGTGTGTGTGTGAGAGACCCCGGGTGTGTGTAACCCAGGTGTGTGTGTGTGTGTGTGTGTGTGTGTGTGGGTGTATGCGTATGTGTGTGTTGTGACCCCATGGGAAGTGTGAGTGTGACCCAACCAACAACCAACCCAGTGTTCTCTGTACAGAGCCTACACAAGGCGGCAGGGCCCACCATCCAGGAGTGTTTGCTAGGAGTCGATTCTCTCGCCTTCATTTCTTCCTCATTCATGCAAAGTCTCCTTCTAGAGAAACAGCTGTTTCACCTCCCACCTCTCCCACCCCGCTCCTCTGGCCTCCCTACCACTTGCTCCTGCTCCTTCCTTGGAATCAAGCCCTTAGAACTGGCTGGGCCATCAGCACAGGCAGGTCGGCCGTGATTCCACTGAGCACTTATCACCAGTGAGGCGTGGTCATGACAAGGGCCTGACGTGGTGCTAACCCTGAGGGTACAGGCACTGAGGGGGCTTCTGGCAGGGAGGAAGCAAGCCCTGTGCTGAGCATGACCTCATACACCGGTGGCAAGAACAAGAGGCCGTGGGGTCCCCACGGGCCAGCAGTGAGGGGCCCTGTGCACCAGAGGCTCTCGGGACTGTTCCCTGAAACCTGCCCTGTTGTCCCCCAGCTTATCCCATCTCAGTGCCAACCGCCTCGGGGTCAGCACCCTGGAACCTCTGCTCCTCCCTTCTCTCCATCGTCACCACACCTTTCCAGGGACATCACTCACTTGGTGTCGGCGACTGCAGCCTTGTCCGCAACAGCAGAAGGGATGCTTTAACCAGAAATCTGATGGTGCCATCCTCATGCCGGGAACTGGCCGACGCCTCCCACAGGGGCAAGAGCAAACCCAGCCTCCTCCACCAGAGGCCTGCCGACCCCTCCCAGGCCTCCCTGTGCCACACTCTCCTACACAGGCTTCCTCGCCTGCCCCAGGGTCTTTGCACGTGCTCAGTCCTCAGCATCAAGCTCTGCTTCCCGTCATCTGCACAGTGACCACTGGTATTACCAAGTGGTCCAATTCTTAATTCTTGGTAAATGTCACCCCCTCAGACTGGCCCCTAACATTTGTGTTCCTCATGGCTTCTTATCACAATGTGCAGCTTTTTCAACTTGCTAATTGTACACAAGTTCCTTGCTGACCAGTACTTTCTGCTATCCTTCTACTGCTTTAACCCAGCAACTAGCACAATGTCTGGCAAAAATGAGAAATTATTATTTTTTTGAGTCAGGGTCTCGCCCTGTGGCCCAGGCTGGAGTGCAGTGGCACGACCATAGCTCACTGCAGCCTCAACCTTTTGATCCTCAGCCTCTCTAGTAGTTGGGATTACAGGTGTGCAACACTACACCTGGTTAATTTTTATTTTTGTAAAGACAGGGTCTCACTATGTTGCCCAGGCTGATCTTGAACTCAAGCAATCCTCCCACTCTAGCCTCCCAAAGTGCTAGGATTATAGGTGTGAGCCCCCATGCCCAGCCTTCACGCCCAACCAGAAATTCAGTATTTTACAAATAAAAGTGTTTTAAGTTAAAAATAAAATTTTAAGATAAAAATTTTTTTAAACAAAAAAACAAATGACTAAAGTGATTTCCCAAGAAAGTACAAGAACCTGGTGGAAGCCTGTGTTTGTGTTAACACATGATTTGGACCATGGATGGTTTGGCCCCTTCTTAGATAACCTCCAAGTTGAGTTGTATATCATGTTTCAAAGATGCCATTCCCACTGACCCAGACTACCCATTGGCAGAGGGCAGAAAGGACAGGAGGCTGGGTGGGTCTCAGAGTCAGGGAAAGCCTGCAGGTGGTGGCAAGCCATGGTGCTCCTGGTGGGCGGAGGCTGGGACAAGCCTTCCCCAAGAGACGTTGACCCTCACTGTAGGGCCACAGCCATCACCTGCTTCAAACCCAATATGATGTTAGTAACTTTGGAGCCATGTCATTAAGAAACAAATAATACCAACCTCAAAAGCTCTTAGGACACCTGGTATTACCAAGTGGTCCAATTCTTAATTTTTTTTTTCTTTTGAGTCAAGGTCTCACTGTTTTCCAGGCTGGAGGGAAGTGGCACGATCACAGCTCACCACAGCCTCAACCTTCTGGGCTCAGGTGATCCTTCTGCCTCAGCCTCCCAAGCAGCTGGGACTAAAGGTGCATGTTGCCATATTCAGTTAATTTTTTTATTTATTGTAGAGATGAGGTCTTGCTATGTTGTTTACCGAGACTGGTCTCAAACTCCTGGTCTCAAGTGATCCTCTCATGTTGGCCTCCCAAAAGTGCTAGGATTACAGGCATCAGCCCTCACTCCTGGCCAATTCTTAATTTTTACAGATGAAGAAGTAAAAGATCAGAGAGGTTAAGAGACTTGCTAAAGGTCATGCAGTTAATGATTACACAAGTTAGAACTAGAGTTTTGGTTCTAAGTTTAGAACACTTTCCATTATTCTGTGTCTATTATCTTAGCTTTTTTGGTAACAATAGAATGAAGGAAATGATCACTTAATTAAAACACCACACCCTCGAGATTGTTAAGATTCTGGAATCACTAATGTACACGGTTCTAGATGTTTATAGAGATGATTTTGAACCATCAGGACAAAGGTTAATGTGCTCAAAGGATATAATTTCACAAGTAATGCTAAAAATATTTCACATAATTAAAAAATTAATGTATGTGGAAAGTCTGCTCCCTCGTGTGCAGGAAAATGAAGTATCACTGCTCATTTGCATAAAAAGAAAAGCCTACTGTTGTCATTGACAAACTCAGATACATTCATGGATTCTGAACAGTTTCCGGCCGCCCAAGAGTCACTGGGGCCCTGCCAGCCCCCAGTAATTTCTCCAACTGCTGGATGCCCATATTCATTCGATGAACTTACCCACCGAGAAGTAGAAGTCACCCTTGGTCCTATCTGTCCCATTCTCTTTCTGTCATTAGCAATGTCTTCTGTTTCTCTTCTGAATTAATTAAGAAATAAAAACAGCTACCCTGACATGTTTATAAAGATCCAGAGTACTGGCTAAACATGAAAGAACAGAGGTTGAGAACACAGAGGTGACAAATTTCACTTCTGTGCTGACAAGTTGGAGTCCTCCCGCCAGCCGGCCTGGACCATGCACCTGTCTCCGGAGAAATCAGAAAGAAAGGGGACCTGGCAGGCCACGGGCCCGACCTTCCCTGCAGGCAAACAAGCCCTAATTGCTCAGGGTCACTGGTCAGCCACTGGGGTTCCGTAGCTCCCAGCAGAAGGCAAGGCAGGTGACTGTTTCTGTCAGCCTCACCACAGAGGGGGTCCTGTTTCTGCTCAGACCCTCATGCAGGGCTCTGGCTTGGGGAAAAGGGGGTGGTCACCCAGTGCCCTGAGTGTCCCTGACACGCGCTTCGAGTGTGATAGTCCTGCCGAAGGAAATGAGATGAGAGAGGTGATCGGGTTCTGATTAGATCAGCCACCTGGGGAGAGGTGCTGAGCCAGAGGTATTTCACTGAAATAAGGAGAAACCTGGGGAGAAGGTTCTAGTAAGCAATCCCCAAGCAGATATGGTCTGAATTGGAAATAGATTTCAGAGACAGATAAAGTCTAATAAATGACGGGTCACTTGAAAATCATATATCATCGAGTCTCGTATAGCATCTGCAAAGCTTGTTATCAATAATTGAACACGAAAAGAGCCCGGCCCTCAGCAAATATTTAATTTCAAAACATACCCACTGATTTACTTAGATACCACATACGTAGTATATTAAAAATATATTGCAAGAAGCCAAATGCCAGTAAGAATGTGCTTGGAAAACCAGCCGTGCTTGTCGCTTTCTGAATATTCCAATAAGGAAGGGTCTGGGCCCTCTGTCCATACAGCTAGTGCATAGCTAGTGTTTTCTTATCTGCGCTGGACAAGAAAGTTTGCACACAGACCTTACCCAAGCCCCCATCCCCAGGCCAAGAAACGGGCCAAAGCCACACATGCAAGTACTGAGGACAAGAATCAGGGGCCCCACAGACTGAGCGTACTGGACTTGAAGTCACAAGAAGGGGGTGTCTGATTAAAAGTAAGGTCTTTGTAGCAAGGAGAACTCTTTTTGTTTTCTTGGGTTTTGTTTTATTTTTAGTTGAGCCTCAGGCTGGAGTGCAGTGGCACAATCATAGTTCACTGCAGCCTTGACCTTCTGGGCTCAGACGATCCTCCCAACTTAGCCTCCCAAGTAGCTGGGATTCCAGGTGCGTACCACCACACCAGGCTAATTCTTGCATTTTTTTTTTGTAGAGATGAGATCTCACTGTGTTGCCCAGGCTGGTCTCCAACTCCTAGACTCAAATGATCCTCCCACATCCGATTCAAAAAATAAAAATAAAAAACAGGCATGACACTAATAAGGACAGATTCATTCCATGGGGAACACCTCCCAAACAGGGCCATGGGTCTTCTTTTGGGAGTGACAGAGGCCAGGCAGGGACACGTTTGGTGGCTGACAGGGAGAGACAGAAGCAGTGATTGTCTGTAGTCCTCCCACCTAGGAGCCATGGCCCCAGGACAGACTCTCATGCCCTGCCAGGCCCTTCTGTCCCAGGTACTGGAACACAACTGTCACCAGCTGTCGGCAGAGGGACTTCTCACCACTTCCAGACCGACCCTGGCATCTCCCTGGGAAGCTTTACTGATTGCCACGCAGATGGGAGTCGGGACAAGAGCACCATGTGCCGTCAGATCTGGATGGGTAGATCTAGACAGCAGACCTCTAAATTGTCCAGCTCTCAAATCTCTTCCTTAGGAATTCCAATTCGCCTTCATGTTTTTCGGGTTATTTTTTGAGTCGGGGTCTCACTCTGTCAACTGGGCCAGAGTGTAGTGGCACGATCACAGCTCACTGCAGTCATGACCTCCTGGGCTCAGGTGATCCTCCCATCTCAGCCTCCCAAGTAGCTAGGACTACAGGCTCATGTCACTACACCTGGCTATTTTTTTTTAATTTTTTTGTAGAGACAGGGTCTTGCTATGTTGCCCAGGCTGGTCTTGAACACCTGGACTTAAGTGATACCCCTGCTTCCGCCTCCCAAAGTGCCGAGATTACAGGCGTGAGCCAGTGTACCCGACCTGTGTTTCTTTTTTGGGGTTAGGACCCGGGTCAGGTTATTGTCTACTTTTGAGAGCACCAGGCAGTGTCATGGCCATGTTATCCACAGGTCAAAGAAATAATGTCACTCATGATGCTTGGATGGGACTCCAAACTGCCCCCCCGCCCCCCACCTCCACGGTGGTTCTGGGTTCAGCAGGCCCAAGGACTGGGCGCTTCCATCTATCTCCATCTCCTGGAAAGACCCCAAGGACCAGCATTCGAATTGTGAATGTCCTAGGAGGGATTCCCACACTCTCACTCTGAAGTTTGGGAAAAGAGGGGAGAACCGGTCTCTGACCTTTGCCAAGGACTCCTAGAAGCAATTCCATTCCTGACACCATGAACGACTTGCTTTCAGTTCGTGCTGGACAGCCCTGAGGGCTCCCAAGTTAACTGTCCAGAGACTCCATCTTGGACAACTCTGGGAGCGCCAGAAGGAAAACATGAGAAACATCCAAACAGCCACGTGCTCCAGCGTTGAGCACTTCGTAGAACAATCTAAATCCAGTGCGCTTAGGCCACTTTCTATTAACTAATTTAGACAATTCTGCTTTCCCAGACTTGGTTGGCTGCCTTATGCTGCCAAGCTAAATACTCTGCTTTAAAATACACCCCTGCGTCCCCATGTGATTCTTGCTTTTAGGCTGGGAATGTAATGCTGACATAAATGTCAAATAAAATTAATGAGAGAACGGGCCCTCAGCCGGTATGCCTGTGCAAGGGGTTGGTTTGACGGGACCTTTGAGCCCAAAGGTATATATAATTATAGAACACACCTATGAGCAACCGATCAGAATGTTAGGCTTCACCAAATTTATCACCTTTGTCAGAAATGCTGTTACCTACAAAACAAAAAACAAAAAAAACAGGCTGTGGGTAAATTAAGATGAAAACGGCATCAGATTAGGAGGCTATCATGGACACTCCCACAGAATGGGAGGGCGTCCACCTGCTGGGGACAGGTCCTTCGTCATCTCTGCAGAGTTCAGATCCAACATCTGTGGCTCCCTTGAGCCCTTCTGGGGACTCCACAATGAGCCTCCTCCGACCGACCCGCCTCCCTCCCCCCTCTCCGCCCCCCATGGGTCACTCAGGAAGACTGACGTGGCAGTCAGAACTATTTTGGGTATTTTCCCCAGATGGTCAAGGCAGATCCCAGTAGAGTGACTGCTTCCAGCAGTCCGCCGATGTAACTGCCTTGGCCTTTATTTGTGGTCTCAAAAATCCTCCCCGGGTATAAGAGAATCACAGAAAATCACTCTCATCCTGGAAGAATCCGGTGCTGAGTGAAGATGCGAGTCGTCTCTCATCTACGTAAAAGGCTTAGAGTAAAATGTCTCATAAACACGAGGGGGTAGAGGTGGGAGTTGCATTTACCACCCCCTCAAAGAGACGGCGGGCCAGACCCATGCGCAGCTAAGTGGGCGCTGGTGCAGGGCACCTGTGCAGCTCTGGGGTGCGAGTGGGCACCTGAGGGTGGAGTTTTCAAGGGGACAGTTACAGGTTTTGTTTTCCTACTTCACGATAGAAGCCTAAGGACTGGACCCCACATGCATGTCCTTTGCATATGCTAATGTCACAAGCAGTCACAGACTGGAAGGGTGGCTCATGCCTGTCATCCCAGCACTTTGGGAGGCTAAGGCGGGAGGATTGCCTGAGCCCAGGGATTCGAGATCAGGTTGGGCAAGTTGGCAAGATGACATCTCTACAAAAAAAAAGATAAAAAGCTTAGCTAGGTGTGGTGGCTGTAGTTTCAGCTACTTGGAAGGCTGAGGCAGATGGATCGCCTGAGCCCAGGAGGTTAAGGCTGCAGTAGCCGTAAGCGTGCCACTGCACTCCAGCCTGGGTGACAGACAGAGCAAGACCCCTACTCAAAAGACAGATAAACAATAATCACAGAATTTTGAAAAGCCCTGATGTGTCCCTGAGTACAATCCGAATGCAAAGTCTCCCCTTCTCTCCAGTTACCTCACTGTCTCCATCTCCTAGAAAGCCCCCAAAGACCAGCATTTGAATCGTGAACATCCTAGGAGTGAGAATCAGGGATGAACCAAAGAAAACCCACAAACTCCTGACGTTCACGCATCTTCACAAATTTCCCAGGTCTATATATTCGGGTCAGTCGCAGGAAATTTCCAGTTAATCACAGTGAGAAAAAGAGGCAGTGTTTCACCACGCTTCAGGTAACTCACGCCCCTTCCACCAACCACCCATCCTCTGGATGGCGCAGAACGCCTGCCTGGAACCTGGGGTCAGCCTCCACCCCCTCCTTCTTCAGGCTACCTTGTTCATAATGAACTAATATGGGAATTTTTCTGAGGGGGAAATTCAACTACCAAAATAACTCCTTCCTAATTCATATGTGCGATCACAACGGTGATTAATAAAAACCCAAAACAGTTCGTAAAAGCCTAAAGCATGAATTACTCTGTTAGATGTCAGGACTTCATGAAAACCTATGACAGCAGGTTACTCAGGCAAATTAAATCATGTGAACTTATGGGGAGGAAAGAGAAACCCTCCCTTGGTAGATCTGTGGCTGGGCAATTGATGCTTTCGAAGACAGGGGACCAACCCAGGCTCTGCAGGGCCCCATATTTCAACCTTGAAAGACATATGAAAGGGAAAATAATGCCACTGCAAATTGAATTGATGCCAAGATGAAAGGCAATATTGCATCTTTTGAAAGACCTAAAATGGAAGACTGATACTATTTCCATTAAGGGGAAGCTGCCGGGTGCGATGGTTCCCAGCACTTTGGGAGGCCAAGGCAGGAGGACTGCTTGAGCCCAGGAGTTCAAGACCAGCCAGGACCACATAGTGAGCCCTCGTCTCTACAAAAATAAAAAATAAAAAAAATTAGCTTGGCATGGTGATGCACGCCTGTAGTCTCAGCTATTCAGGAGGCTGAGGCAGAAGGACCGCCCAGGAGCGAGGCCAATGTGAGCCATGATCATGCCACTGCACTCCAGCCTGGGCGACAGAGACTCTGACTCAAAAAATAAAATAAAATAATGGGGAAGGTGACTCTCAGTGGGTGTCTGCCATGCACCTGGCATGGCTGGTCAACGTGGCTCTTCTCTGGGCTTCTGTGAAGCCTACTTCCACCTCAGTGAGAGCTCCTTCTCCATTATTTTTGCTAACTCATCTTTCCTGGTCCAGCCTCTAAATTTTAAAGTGTTCAGGACTCTGCTGAGGGTCATCCTCTCCTCTCTGCCACTCTGTCTGGATGATCTCACCCAACTCTGTAGCTCATGGGACACCATGCACGTGTGGATGACACAGATCCCATCCCTCTCCCCAGGAGCCCTGGCTGGATCTATCTAGCTGCCCTCCTGGCACGTGCAATAGGCATCCCCACCAGAGGCTATCCAGCACAGAACTCCTGCTCTCCGCCTCCCCACCCCAAATCTGTCCACCGAGTCTTTCCACTCTCAGGAAGTGATGCTTCCAAAACCCTAAAATAATGCTCCACTTCTGATCCACCAGCAAGTCCTACTGGCTCCACTTCCAAAACACGTCCTGAATCTCTCTTCTTCTCACCATCCTACTTCCTCACTCCAGCCAAAGCCTCCAGACACTCTCATTCTTCTTAATGAGTCTCTCTGCTTCCATCCTCCACTGAGTAGCCAGAATGTTCCTAAGTACATAAATCTGCCAGGCGCAGTGGCTCCCACCTATAATCCCAGCACTTTGGGAGATCGAGGCAGGAAGATTGCTTGAGCCCAGGCATTCAAGACTAGCCTGGGCCACATAGCAACATTTTGTCTCTACAGACCATCAACCAATTAACCAGGTGTGGTGGCGTGCACCTGTAGTCTCAGCTACTCGGGAGGCTGAGGTGGAAGGATTGCCTGAGCCCAGAAGATCAAGGCTGATGTAAGCAAGAATGTGCCACTGTCTTCCAGCCTGGACAACAGAGCAAGACCCTGACTCAGAGACAAAAAACATAAGCAAAACAAAACATAAATCAACTCAGTGATGCCTCTGACCTGGTCGTTCCCCTTTATACCTAGAATAAAATCCGCCCTTCCCTTCCCTACAAGACCCGAGGCGATGAGGCAGCCTTCAGCTCCCCGCCACTCCACAACACATCTGCCCCCAGCCACGCGGGTCCTTCCTCCTGTTCCTCAAACATGCGAGCTGACCCCACCCCAGGGCCTTTGTGCATGCTGTACCCGCTTGCTGGCCATTATGTCCAGAGAAGCCTTCTCTGGCCACCCTTATCACAGTGGTTCCACGCTCATTTTTTAATCGTTCTTACATCGTACGGTCATCTCAGATAAGGTCCAACAGAACCTTGTCTATGTATTAGTCTAGTTGTTCATTGTGCCCTCATCTCATCAATCGAAGGGCAGCAGGAACCCTGATCATCTTTCTCACGGCTGCAGAGCAGATACCCCATAATATTTCATAAATACATAAAGGATACATAACTAGAAGTCTCTGTATTTGTTCCTAATTTTAGGAGACAGATTATTTCTATTCTGAAAAGAAAAAAATTGAGGTTCCCAGGGTGAAGCGCAAAGTGGCTCAGATAAACAAAGGCAAAGCTAGAATTTGAACCCGACCCTGCTTGTCACCAGTGCCCTTCTTTCCAAAGACCTGACTGATATTCCCAGCAGAGTCTAGGAAACCACCCAGCACCAGCAACTTGAGACCTTCCAGAAACAAACTGCAGTAGCTAACATCAGGCTCAGAATTTCTTTGACCCCGGTTTCCTCATCTGTGAGATGGGTGGACAAAATGGGTTTCTCACAGAGACATCGGAGAAATAGTTCCTTCCAGACAACAAGGTGCTCGGCAAAGTCTCAGAGGATGGTTTTTCAGGATCAACACACTGAGGAGTTTTCACCAACACGTGTTGTGTGCGAAGAAACCCACCATGTGGGCTCTCAGGCAGATCGGGGAATCATGCACACAGGGTCAGGAGTCGGGACCACATGGCAGCATCCTTGAGGGCTACCCTCCCCAGAGCCCTTAGAAGGAGACGTGGGCGCATCCCCTGGGAAGGAGATGTGACTTCTGGACGGTCCCCACCCCTGTCCAGCCCTGATTTACAATCTTTGCTCTCACACCTGGTCGCCCTCCACGATCAGGGTAGACCCTCAAATGCGCGTTTCCTACATCTCCAACCTGGTCTTACTCCTAGCAGGGACATGGCTGCCCCATGACTGATGCCAGTGGATTGCAAGGGACAGATCACTACCTTGACCTCTTCCAAATCCAATCACATCTGGATTCCAAGACCTTGCTGAATGAGAATGTGTTTCAAGTATGTCCTAAGGGGCCTTTCCCCTTGCTAGGGTCACAGAGACATCGTGGGGGCTCACTCGGTACCCAGAAAGCAGGAAAGAGGTGTGTGTGTGGGCTTAGGTTCCAGGGCCACCCGTGCAACACCATCACCCGGCCCTTTGCCCTCCACACACACAGCACCATCACTCGGCCCTTGTGCCACATGACGCCATCACCTGGCCCTTCCCCCCACCCACCCCACCCCGGCATGATGCCATCACCTGGCCCTTCCCCCTCCTCACAACGCCAGCACCTGTTCCCTCTCCCACACCTGCTCTCTCCCTCCTACCACATGGGGCCACGGGAATGTGGCCGTGGCTGCCAGGGCCTAGCGTGAAGTCTTCCCAGCATCCACACACTACCCTGCCATGGAGTCATCATCCCCAGGCTGCAGGACAGCGGGCCGGGCCTCTCCCTCTCTGGGCTCCCTCTCCTAGAACCACAGAAGCCCACTGCCGCGTATGGTCTCCAGTCTCCCTGTGGAGCTGTCTCTGCATTCTCACTCCCAGCCTCTGCCTTTCCCCAACTGTGTGAGTTGGCAGCGACTTCTGGTCATCTGGAACCCTGACATGCCAGCACACAGAGAAGCCTTGACTGTACAACCCTGCAAGGCAAGAGAGGCTAGATTCAGAACACAAACTGTATTCTGTAATCCCAGCATTTTGGGAGGCCGAGGCGGGAGGATCTCTGGAGCCAAGGAGTTCAAGACCAGCCTGGGCAACACAGCAAGACCTTGTCGCTACAGAAAATAAAAAAAATTAGCCGGGCATAGTGGCACATGCCTGTAGTCCCAGCTACTCAAGAGGCTGAGGTGGGAGGATTACTTGAAACCAGGAACTCAAGGCTGGGGTGAGTTATGATCACACCACTGCTCTCAAGCCTGGGTGACAGAGTGAGACCCTATCACTTTAAAAAGAGAGAGAAGCTGGGCTCGGTGCCTCAGCCTGTAATTCCAGCATTTTGGGAGGCTGAAGTGAGTGGGTTGTCTGAGCCTGAGGGTTCAAGATCAGCCCGGGCAACTCGGCGAGACCTCATCTCTACAAAAATTAACTGGATGTGTTAGCACGCATCTGTAGTTCCAGCTACTTGGAAGGCTGAGGCAGAAGGATCGCTTGAACCCAGTAGGTCAACACTGGAGTGGCCATGAGTATGCCACTGCACTCCAGCCTGGATGACAGAGTGAGACTCCAATTCAAAAAGAGAGAGAGAGAGAGAAACAGAGAGAAAGAGAAGGAATACAAACATTTCAGTGTTTTCTTGGGAAGACAGAAAGAATTCCAATCCCTTCAAGTCTTTTATTCATAGGGAGAGCACACTGCAGTGTCCACCAAGTGTCGTCCACACGGCCTCCACATTCTTCTTTAATCACCCTAACAAACTTCCCAGCTCCACCAGCCCCCTGCTATGCCAAGTGTCTAGATCTGATCCCCACCCTGATCCCCTCCCAGGCACGCATCAGCATTTCCAACTGCCCGCCCCACACCGCCACCCTGCAACACACCAGACCCAATCAGGCCAAAATGAAGCTCACCCCATCCTTCTCCTTTCTCCCAAGCTCTCTATTTCTATTGTTGTTGTTGTTGCTGTTAGTAGTGTTATTTTGAGTTGGGGTGTCACTCTTTCATCCAGGCTGGAGCGCGGTGGTTTGATCACAGCTCACCGCAGCCTCAACCGCCTGGGCTCAGGCAATCCTCCTGCCTCACCTTCCCCAATAGCTGGGACTACAGGCGCCCACCACCAGGCCCCACTAATTTTTTTTTTGTTTGTTTTTGTTTTTAGAGGCCAGGTCTCCTATGTTGCCCAGACTGGTATCAAACTCTTGGACTCAAGAGATCCTCCCACCTCAGCCTCCCAAAGTCCTGGGATTACAAGTGTGAGCCACTGTGTCCCATCACCTGCTGATTGACATTTCCAGTTTGGGGTGATAAAGTTGCTTTGAAGATGTACACACACATTTTTGTGTGAATGCACACTTTCATTTCTCGTAGATTTGTATTCTCTAGGATTGGAGCTGAATTCTACGGTTGATGGATGTCTTTCTGTCTAGGACACTGCCAAGCTGTTTCCAAAGTGGCTGCTCTGGATTTGTCCCTCAAAATTCATATGCTGCCAAGCAGCCAACAAACACATGAAGAAATGCTCAACCTCATAATCATCAGGGAGATGCAAATCAAAACCACACTGAGATACCACCTAACTCCAGTCAGAATGGCAATTATCAACAACTCAAAAAATAACAGCTGCTGGAGAGGATGTGGCGAAAAGGGAACACTTCTACACTGTTGGTGGGAGTGTAAACTAGTGCAACCTCTGGAAAGCAGTGTGGCGATTCCTAAAAGCTCTAAAAATCAACCTTCCATATGATCCCGCAATCCCCCTACTGGGAATATACCCTGAAGAACTCAAATCACTATAAAAAAGATACCTGCACACGTATGTTTATTGCAGCATTGTTCACAATAGCAAGAACCTGGAAACAACCATGCTGCCCATCGAAAGAGGACTGGATTAAAAAAATGTGGTACATATACACGATGGAATACTATGCAGCCATAAAAAAGAACAAAATCATTAATTTTGCAGCAACCTGGGTAGAACTAGAGTCTATAATACTGAGTGACCTCTCACAGAAACAAAGATCCGAGTATCACATGTTCTCACTCATATAATGGACCTTGAACATCCAATGTCATACTATAAGAAAATGGCTGACGGTACTGGGAAACTATGGGGGGAGAGGGGGATGGGATTAACAGTAGCAAATATCTGTCTGGGGATGGGAAAACACCTCTTATCAACAGGGTGCCTGAATGAAACGTAATTGTACACCTAACCCTTAACTGTACCCCACAAAACCATAATAAAAAATATTAATTAAAAAAAAAATTCATATGCTGGAAACTCAGTCCCCAATGCAACAGTGATGGGAGAGGAGGCACTTGGAGAGGCGGAGGCATTTAGTCCTTGAGGGCTCTGTCCTCACCCACGGATTAATGCCACAAGAAAGGGCTTTCGAGAGGGGGTTCTCCCCTCTGCTCCTGCCATGTGAGGACACAGCCTTCAGTGCTTTTTGGCCACCACAGCAAGAAGGTCCTCACCAGACCAAATGCCAGCACCTCAATCTTAGACCTCCCAGAATTGTGAGAGAATACACTTCTGTTCTTTATAAACTAAGTTACAGTAGCATGACACAGACTAAGATGGTGTCTGTAAAATTCTCCATTCCCACAGCAGTCTATGAGGCTTTCAGTTGCTTTGCATCCTCGTCAACACTTAGTATGTACGGTCTTTTTAATTTTAACCATTCTAGTAAGTGGTGTGGTATCAGACTGAATTTCACTTCTCTAATGACGAATAACAGTGAGCATGTTTTCACATACTTATTAGTCACCCACATATCTCTTTGGCCAAGTGTCTGTTCGGATTGTTTGTCCACTGCTGTCTCGGCTGGCCTCAGTGTTCAACCTGCTTTTCCTGTGTTCTTCTGTGTCCTGTTTGCTCATGTCAAACCCAACCCATAAGCCCTAGACCCACAGACCTCACCACGCTGCTGCTGACACTCTTCCTTTTGCTTTGAATAACTTCTTCATCCAAGTTTTTGCCCATCCAAATGACCCTGTAAGTCCCAGATGAGATGCTACATCCATCCTCAAGCCCTCCCTGCATGCAGTGTGAGAGTAATGGTTTCCTCATCCAACCTGCCGTAAGATTCTTTCTTCTGCTGCTTCTAACTTCCTACCTTGAATTCCACTGGCTTGTCTTTTTTTTTTTTTTTTTTTTTGAGTTGGAGTCTCACTCAGTCGCCCAGACTGGAGTGCAGTGGCCACTCCCGGCCACCGCAGCCTCGACCTGCTGGGCTCCGGCGATCCTTCCACCTCAGCCTTCCAAGTAGCCGGAATTACAGGCATGTGCTACCACGCCCGGCTGATTTTTTGATTTATTGTAGAGATGAGGTCTCGCTGCCCAGGCGGGTCTCAAACCCGCGGGCTCAGGCAATCCACTCACTTCAGCCTCCCAAAGGCGGGGGATTACAGGCTGAGCCACCGAGCCCGGCTGGCTTGTCATTTTTAAGTAAGAAATGTAAATGCTTTGGGGCTCACAGCCACCCACTGGGCACCATGTTCACTACTGGGGGAAGGGGGCTTGCTAGAAGCCCAGACCTTGCCTTCACGAAATCTGCTTACGTAGTAAATCCTCACCTGTACCCACAACTCTTAAATTAAACATAAAAAGATAGAAAAGAAAAGCGCATGTTTTAACGTCATGTCTGCTTTATCACATGCACATTTGAGAAATTTATTTCCCAATCCTTTGAGGTTCACTTTACTCAAATTCCTTCATTAAATACATGTTTCCTGAGCATCTTCTATGGGTCAGGCATAATTAGGGGCCCCCGGGATACAGCAGCTAACAACACAGACACCAAAAGACCCTGCCCCTGCAGAGGTGACATCCCCGCAGCAGGAGATGGACAACAATAACAACAAAGAAATGACAGGCAGGTCCCAGCGCAGCGGTGTCTAGGACTAACTGATCACAACTAGTTACAGGTTTATTTTTCCTCCACTCCCGCTGCTTTACTTGACTGGCCAAATAAATTAATAAATAGAAATACCAGACATGACAAATAAGTAAATTATATAGTATGCTAAAAGAGGAAGAGTTTGGCAAAAAGAAAATGGAAAGCAGTTGAGGAACACTGGAAATGTGCGAGACTGTGGGGGTGGGTGATTATTTTAGTTTATATTTTTTTGTGTATTTATTTATTTGAGTCAAGTCTTACTCTGTCACCCAGGCTGGAGCGATCATGGCTCGCCACAGCCTCAACTTCCTGGGCTCAGGTGATCCTCCTGTCTCAGCCTCCTGAGTAGCTGCGAATACTGGTACACAGCACCATGCCCAGCTAACTTTTTAAATTTTGTATTTTTTGTAGAGACGAGGTCTCCCTATGTTGCTCAGGCTGGTCTTGAACTCCTGGACTCAAGCTATCCTCCCACCTCTGCCTCCCAGAGTGCTGGGATTACAGGTGTGAGCCACCTCGCCCAGCCACAGGTGACTATTTTAAATAGGGTGGTCAGGGCAGGTCTGAATGAGAAATACTATTAGAGCAAAAGTCCAAAGGATGTGAGAGAAAGCCGTAAGGCTATCTTGTGCCTTGTGATCTTCCTATTGTCTGGAGATCATAGGCCTGGAGACGGGCTCGTCACTGGTCAGCTGGGTATCTACCCTCTCAACTGACCCAGCACCAACTCCTGGCCCAGAGTAGGGATCAAACGTATTCGTTTTGTGGTGAATGCATGAATGAATGCACAAACAAATGAATGGACAGTCTTCAAGTCTGCTAGGAAAATACCCAAAAAGAAAAAATAAAAAGAAAGTAGCGTGTTAGAAAAGAGAAGAAAAAGGTTCATATGAGACACAGGATGGTCTTTTTAATTTTAACCATTCTAGTAAGTGGTGTGGTATCGACTGAATTTCACTTCTCTAATGACGCTGAGGCTAAAAAGAAAAAAAGAAAAAGCTTCCAAAGCAATCTAAACAGAAACCTTAGTGCAGACTCTGAAGGTTTTAGGTTTCTGATCACGAAACCAAAGTCAGAAGGCGCTGGGGTCCACCATGCTTGTGACAGATCGTGTAAGGCCAGTGGAGACATCCAGCACCTCCAGAAATAAGCTACACAACTGCTCAATTGCAGCTGCTCTTCCTGATCCTAATTAAAAAGTGTGCGCCATCTTGAAATGGATGATGACAAGGTACACAATTTTTTGTTTATTTATGCCGCTATCTTAGAAAATAGTTGAGATACCAGCCAGGCATAATGGCTCATGCCTGTAATCCCAGCACTTTGAAAGGCCGAGGTGGATGAATTGCTTAAGCCCGGCAGTTTGAGACCAGCCTGGGCAACATAGTAAGACCTCATCTCTACAGAAAAAATTTAAAAATTAAAAAATTAGGAGGGTATGGTGGTATGCTCCTATAGGCCCAGATAGTCAGGAGGCTGAGGTGGCAGTATTGTCTGAGCCCAAGAGTTGGAGGCTGCAGTGGCCATGATGGTGCCACTGCACTCCAGCCAGGGGGACAGAGTGAGATCCTGACTCAAAACGAAGGAAAGAAAGAGAGAGGGAGAGACGGAGCGAGGGAGGGAAGAGAAACTATCTGAGATCCCTTACCAGATGCAGGGGACAGGGCAGTAGCTTCAAATTAAACATGGTGCCCAGGTTCTTCCTGACACAGCCCCAGTCTCCGGTGTCCTCTCCCGTCACTTCTTCAGTGTGCCCCTACTACTGGTGCTGTGTGTCCACCGGTACTTATTGCTAAAGCTAAGACACAGACTTGGTTCAAACCTTTTAAAGTCAACGCAAAGAGGAAAACATTTTCAATTCATGACTCAGTATCCACAAGATACAAGCAAGCCAAGTGTTTGGTCCTGACAAGCTCTACAAAAAGCTCCCTGGATAGAGCAGTGGGGGTTCCTCAGACAAACATGACCCATGGATATATAGACAGACACAGAGATTTATTTTAATGAACTGGCTCACAAAATTACAAGGGCTAGCCAGGCTCGGTGGCTCAGCCTGTAATCCCGTGCCTTTGGGAGGCTGAGGTGAGTGGATTGCCTGAGCCCGCGGGTTCGAGACCCGCCTGGGCAACTTGGCGAGACCTCATCTCTACAATAAATCAAAAATTAGCTGGGCGAGGTAGTGCCTGCCTGTAGTTCCAGCTACTTGGAAGGCTGAGGCGGAAGGATCGCTGGAGCCCAGCAGGTCGAGGCTGCGGTGGCCAGGAGCGGCCACTGCACTCCAGTCTGGGCGACAGAGTGAGACTCCAACTCAAAAAAAAAAAAAAAAAAAAATTACAAGGGCTGCGACTCCCAGATCTGCAGATGGAGACCAGGGAAAGGCTGGGGTGGTACTTCGAGTCCAGAGACTATGGGAAGGCCCAGTCCCCTTCCTCAGGGGATCTCTCTCTTTTCTCTTAAGGTCTTCAACTGAATAGGTGAGACCCACATGATGGAAGGTAACCTGCTTTATTCAAAGTCTACAAACTCGCACGTTAATCTCATCTAGAAAATGCCTTCCCAGTGACATCTAGACTGGTGTTTGACCAGCGTTCTGCGTATTATGGCCTATCCAAGTTGACACATAAAACTGACCCCCACACTATGCAAAGCAGGGTTAGCAAACTCAAATGCCCGCAGAACCCAGGCAGATGAGCAAAGCCAGAGTGAGATGAGAGAGAATGGTGGGGACCTGGGTCAGTTAGGGGGTGTGTGTCCCATCTCAAGGGAATCAGATTCAAAATGCTGAAAGCCACTGTCAGGGAGAAGCAGCATTCACATCAGGACAAAAAAGCCCAGAAGGCATGGCTTGGGGAAAGTCACAAATACAGCAGTGGGCTGGGAGCTCTGACACATACCTGTAATTCTAGCTACTTGGGAGGCCGAGTTGAGAGGACGGTTTGAGGCCAAGAGTTTAAGACCAGCCTGGGCAACAAGGCAAGACCCCATTTCAAAAGAAAAGTACAGTAATGGGCATATGGGGGCTTTTTTGTTTTGGCGTCCATCAACACTGCCTGAGAGCACCAAGATAACGCACAGCTGGTAAAAGTCCCAAGTTAACACCACATTACACACAGAGCTCTCTAACGGTCAGGTCAAGGTCAGGAACAGGTCAGATGACCAGCAGTCCTCCACAGATAACATCTTGCTCAACCTTCAATGGGTGTTGGGTAGCAGTATATTTGAGATTAAATTCCTGGGCAGTGCCTGGAATGTAGCTCCTCATTGCTAGTTAAGGATAAAGATATGTGAATTCAGGCCAGGCACGGTGGCTCACACCTGTAATCTCAGCACTTTGGGAGGCTGAGGTGAGAGAATCTCTCGAGCTCAGGAGTTTGAGACCAGTCTGGGCAATATAGTGAGATCTTGTCTCTACAAACTAATTTTTAAAATAGCCGAGTGTGAGCCGGGCTCGGTGGCTCAGCCTGTAATCCCGCGCCTTTGGGAGGCTGAGGTGAGTGAATTGCCTGAGCCCGCGGGTTCGAGACCCGCCTGGGCAGCGAGACCTCATCTCTACAATAAATCAAAAAATCAGCTGGGCGTGGTGGCGCATGCCTGTAATTCTGGCTACTTGGAAGGCTGAGGCGGAAGGATCGCCGGAGCCCAGCAGGCCGAGGCTGCGGTGGCCGGGAGCGGCCACTGCACTCCAGTCTGGGCGACAGAGTGAGACTCCAACTCAAAAAAAAAAAAAAAAAAAAAAAAAATAGCCGAGTGTGGTGGCATGCACCTGCAGTACCAGTTACTGGGAAGGCTGAGGCAAGAGGGTGACCTGAGCCCAGGAGGTCGAGATTACAGTGAGCTGTGATCATACCACTGCACTCCAGCCTGGGCAACAGAATGAGATCCCTGACTCAAAAACAAAACAAAACAAAAAAACTGTGATTTAAGACGCATCAGGGGTAGTCTCCATGAAGAAAGGCTCGGCCAAGCCACAGGCCCAAATAAAAGGCACTCAGAGCCTGTGGGCAAAGCAACATGCCTCTGAATAAATGATTCAGGACACTTTCATACAGACAGCTGGGCCGTCGGGCTTCCATGACTGAAATTCTCCTAGGCTGGGATTGTGTGAAACGTAACTGGACACAAATATTTAAAGGCTGTGCGACATCCAGTCCCCACCACGCAGCTCAGTGTGACCTCACAGATTAACTAGCTGCAAAGCATATGCCACCAATGAACAGACACGCTGTGTGGTATTATTAACTATAAACCAATTAAGGTCGAGAAACATCTACCCAAAAAACTAAATCGTTTAAGAATATTTGAGCTGCAGCCATTATTTTTCTGGCAACAGCTGACTAGCACAGCTGTTGAACACATGCACTCCCAAATCATGAGGGTAAAACTATATTGTCTTTGAGCCTGGGCAATCTAGCAAGATGCCCTCCCTACAGAAAGTTTTAAAAATTAGCCGGGCATGGTGGCTCACAGCTGCCATCCCAGCTACTTGGGAGGCGGAGACAGGAGGATCTCTTGAACCCAAGAGTTTGAGGCTGCAGTGAGCTATGGTTGTACTGCTGCACTTCAGCCTGGGTGACAGAGCGAGACCCTGTCTCTAAAAATAAAAATAAATAGTAATTAAAAAAAGAGATAGGGCAACGCCTTCGGGTCCTCTCCCACTGTGGGAGCTTTGCTGTCCTCTTAATAAACCCTGCTTTTAAAATGAATAAATAAATGATATAGTCTGTGCGTAAGACAATGTGTTCTAATTTCTAGAAAGATGCACTCTTCTCTTCAGACTTACAAAAGCATTTCAAGTTGGCCTTTAGAGACAGGTCACTTAAAAACACAGCGATCTTGTCAGAACCTTTAGTAACTTCCATGACATTAAATTACTGATAAAAGTCAAACCATGTTTTGCTATTGTGAATAATGCTGCAATAAACACGTGTGTGCAGGTACCTTTATTATAGAGTGATTTGAGTTCCTCTGGGTATATTTCCAGGAGGGGGATTGCTGGGTTGTATGGAAGGTTGATTTTCAGACTTTTTAGAAATCGCCACACTGTTTTCCACAGAGGTTGTACTAGTTTACATTCCCACCAACAGTGTAGAAGTGCCAAAACATGGAACCAACCATGCTGCCCATCAAAAGTGAACTGAATAAAGAAAATGTAGTACATTTACATGATGAAATATTATGCAGCCATAAAGAAAAACAAAATTATGAACTTTGCAGTAACCTGGATGGAATTAGAGTCTATAATACTCAGTGATTTATCACAGAAACAAAGATCTGAGGACCATATGTACTCACTCATAAGTGGACCCTGAACATTTATCATAATACTATAAGAAGGGGGTTGGCAGTAGTAGGAAACTGCCAGGGGAGGGAGGTGGGCACATGGGCACATAACATCAATAAGGATACGCACACTTTATCTGTATGATGACTACGTATGTACCTAACCCTCATTTGCACCACCCCCCCTCTTTTTTGAGTAGGAGTCTCACTTTGTTGCCCAGGTTGGAGTGCAGTGGCACACTCACAGTCATCCCAGCATTGACCTGCCAGGCTCTGGCGATCCTTCCACCTCAGTCTTCCCCTGAACTACAGGAGCACGCTACCATGCCCGGCTAATTTTTTGATTTTTATTGTAGAGGCAAGGTCTTGCCAAGTTGCCCGGGGTGGTCTTGAACCCACGGGCTCAGGCGATCCACTCGCCTCAGTCTCCCAAAGTGCTGGGATTACAGGCTGAGTCACAGAGCCTGGCCTGCACCCCACATTTTTAAAATAAAATAATTGTTTTTTAAAAAGTCAAACCATTAGTGGAGCATGAGCTTACACTTGTAGTCGCAGTTATTTGGGAGGCTGAGGTGGAAGGACTGCTTGAGCCCAGAAGGTCGAGACTGCAGTGAGCTATGATTGCACCACTGCACTCCAGTCTGGGCAATGGAGTGAGACCCTGGCTCTAAAAACACAAACAAACAAACAAAAAAAAAAACCAGGGAACATTTTTTAAAATGCAGAAGAGGCCAGAGTAGTTAAATGGCCCTGGAGGTACCGTGAATGCTCTGAGCCCTCATACTTGACCCTGTGAGTTCACCGAAGATGTGCAAGGCGTCATTTCTGCCCTCAAAGAGCTGACATACACCCACAAGGATGATGAGGATGAGAGAGGAGACCATGCAGGTGAGAGTTGCCACGCAGCTTCTGGAAGATTGAGGGCTTGAGGAGGAGTGGTTGAACTTGGGCCTGTCTGGGGAGGTCGACCCTCAAATGCCAGCAGAGAGGAGAACGAACCAGGAGCAAGGAGCTACCAGAGTCCTGGATGGGCTCAGGAATGGAGACATGGGTACAGAGGAAAGTGGGGGTGGGGTGTGGGAGGCAAGTTAACCGTTGCTGGGGATCAGAAGATGACACCCCAAATTGAGGGCCTCAGATGCAGTGTTGCTCTCTGACCTCCTGCCCTGTCTCTCACCCCTCAGTCTTCCCCAAGGCAGGCTGTAAAAATGAGTCTCACACCTGTAATCCCAGCACTTTGGGAGGTAGAGGCAAGAGGATTGCTTGAGCCCAGGGGTTCGAGACCAGCCTGGGCAACTTGGCATGACTTCTTCTCTACAAAAAATTTTAAAAATTAGCTGGGAGCCGGGCTCGGTGGCTCAGCCTGTAATCCCGCGCCTTTGGGAGGCTGAGGTGAGTGGATTGCCTGAACCCGCGGGTTCGAGACCCGCCTGGGCAGCGAGACCTCATCTCTACAGTAAATCAAAAAAATCAGCAGGGCGTGGTAGAGCATGCCTGTAATTCTGGCTACTCGGAAGGCTGAGGTGAAAGGATCGCCGGAGCCCAGCAGGTGGAGGCTGCGGTGGCCGGCAGCAGCCACTGCACTCCAGTCTGGGCAACAGAGTGAGACTCCAACTCAAAAAAAAAAAAAAAAAAAAAATTAGCTGGGAGTGGTGGCACATGCCTATATTCCCAGCTATTCAGGAGGCTGAGGTGGAAGAATCACCTGAGCCCAGGAAGTCGAGGCTGTGGTGAGCTGTGATTGTGCCGCTGCACTCCAGCCTAGGCAACAGAGTGAGTCCCTAATTCAAAAAAAGAAATGAAGGAAGGAAGGAAGGTAGGTAGGAACATATAGGAGAAAATTATACTTTCTTGGAAATTTTTTTTAAAAAATGAAGAAAAAAATCAACAGATGATCTGGAAGTAAAGCCACGGAAACCAAGTAAGACAAGAAAAAGAAATGGTCAAGAAAGACAAAGAACTAAATTAACAAACATCAAGATCAGCTCAATACCCAACTGACTAGTGTTTCTCAGTGTCCTGAACAAAAGACTAAAACCAAGCACAAAAACAAGCAAATAAACGAACAAAAACACAAAATCCACAGAACCTTCCCCAGAACAGGAGCAGACATTTTTCAACAGAAACATCTGATTAAATTCCCAGCAGATGATATATAGAGACGCCATACTAACATATTATATATATTATAAGCATAATATCATGAAAGTTCACACCAGGAATAAAATTAAAATTCTAAAAGCTTCCAGAGGAAAAAAAATCAACTCACACAGAAAAGGCCTAAGACGTCCCAACAGCAGCTGAAGCTGAAGGAGCCTGAGCTCAGCCTGAGGGATTCTGAGAGCCAGTGACTTTCACCTGTGATTATGCAGCTAGCCACACGGCTGACCAAGGAGGAGGTCGAGTAAAGATACTTTCCCAGGCGCCGTTCTTGGAGAATTTACCTCCTGAACCCTTTAAACTACTAGAAGCTGTGCTGTAGCTAACACCAAACGCAGCAAGCCAGAAAAACAAGGAAGCTGGGGTGAAAGAAACAGAACAACTCAGGGGACAGGAGAGAAGGAACAGGCGACAGGGCAGCTGGGCCAGATGAGAACAGGACAAGCAAGATAGAAGCGGCATCATCTGACACTCAGGGCAAGAATAAGGGTGGGTGGAGAGTCTGTTGGAAGGCCTAGGAGGAGCCGGGCTCGGTGGCTCAGCCTGTAATCCCGCGCCTTTGGGAGGCTGAGGTGAGTGGATTGCCTGAGCCCGCGGGTTCGAGACCCGCCTGGACAGCGAGACCTCATCTCTACAATAAACCAAAAAATCAGCCGGGTGTGGTAGCGCATGCCTGTAATTCCAGCTACTTGGAAGGCTGAGGCAGAAGGATCGCCAGAGCCCAGCAGGTCAAGACTGCGGTGGCCGGGAGCGGCCACTGCACTCCAGTCTGGGCGACAGAGTGAGACACCGACTCAAAAAAAGGAAGGAGGGAGGGAGGAGGGAGGGGGGAAGGAAGGAGGAAGAGAGGAAGGGAGAAGGGAAGGAAGGAGAGAGGGAGAATAGAGGGAGGGAGGGAGGAGAGAAAAGGAAAAAGGGAGGGAGGGAGGAGGGAGGAGGCAGAATGGAAAGAAAGGAGGCAGGGAAGGAAGACTATGTTTGCTTATACACATATACACACATACACAAATCGAAAAGAGACAATACCCTTTAACAAGAAAAAACTCGAGTTGCGCAAGGAATGGTGAGTGACCACAGCACATCACAGATCCCAGTGATGCCGAGTGCTTCCATCGCATACACAGAGTATCAGTTCACAGGACGGGACAGGAGAACAGTCTCTACTCTCATAAGTCAACGAGTCATTTGAAATGGATTAAAAGTCAAGAAAATGGTCTTAGGGTTTTTTTTAATGTTTACATCATGAAATAAAACATACACAAATGCACAAAACAAAAATGTGCAGCTCGGCGACTTACGGTAAAGCAGACATGCACAAAATTGTCACCCAAGTCAGAAAGAAAACACGCCCAGCACCCCCGAGACCCTCATCGTCTTCTCTCAACTGGCATCCAGTTCCCCCCAGTGATGACCTGACCTTAAGTCATACCGGTATGTCATTTTCATTTAGAGACGCATGCCATAAGTATTTGTGTGTGTGTGCATGCAAGCGTGGACATCAAATTACACTCTTGAGGGACGTTGGGTAGTTCGCAGTTTTGAGCTATTATGAATCATGCTGCAGGAACATTTCTACTCATAACTTGAGACACACAAGCATTCACTTTCCATCGTGTCTCTACTTCAGGATAGAACTGCTGACTCACTGAATACACCTAGGTTCAATTTTATCAGATAATGCTAATTCATTTTCCAAAGTGGTTGTACCGGTTTGCACTCTCACCACCAGTGTCTGAGAATCCTCACTTCAAGTCTTCATAAACTTTTAGTATTGTAAGTTGTTTTTAATTTCAGAGATTGTGTTGGGCATGCCATCACATTTGCGTGACTAATTTAAATTTCTAATTTAATTTTCCCTGAAGATGTATGAAGTTGAGCAACTTTTCACATTTATCCAACATTTAGATCTTCTTTTTTGTGAAGTCCTTGTTTATGTCTCTTGACCATTTTCCTACTGGGCTATTTTATCTTTCATTGATTTGTGGGAATTCTTTGTGTATATTTCACACAAGCCTTTTGTAAATTATAGATGTTGCAAATATCTCTTAATTTGCTTCTCTATGAAATGTGTGTTTTGATTAACAAAGTCTTCATTTTAATACACTCCAGTTTTATCTGTCCTTTCCTTTATTTTTTATTTATTTATTTATTTATTTATTTATTTATTTATTTTTGAGTTGGAGTCTCACTCTGCCACCCAGACTGGAGTGCAGTGGCCGCTCCCAGCCACTGCAGCCTCGAACTGCTGGGCTCCGGCGATCCTTCCGCCTCAGCCTTCCAAGTAGCTGGAACTACAGGCGTGTGCTACCATGCCTGGCTAATTTTTTGATTTATTGTAGAGAAGAGGTCTTGCAAGTTGGCCAGGTGGGTCTCGAACCCGCAGGCTCAGGCAATCCACTCACCTCAGCCTCCCAAAGCGCTGGGATTACAGCCTGAGCCACCGAGCCCAGCTTGTCCTTTCCTTTATAATTGGTTATTTGGGGGCCTGTGTAAGAATTGTTTTCCTAACCAAAATCGTGAGTATATGGCCCTGGATTGTCCTCTGGGTGTCTTCTTATTTTGTTTTTCTAACTTAGATCCAGAATTCACCTGGAATGGGTTCTGGTGTGCGGTACCAGCTTATTGTCGAATTTTTACTATTTTTCTATATTGATATCCAATTGTCCCAGAACTGTTTATTTAAAAGTCTAACCCATCCCCACCCCCTGCAGTGCTATTTTTGTCATTAATAGTGTCTGTCTATGCACAAGTCGGTTTTCCAGACTTCTTTCTTTTCCATGAGTCCATTTATCTATCCTTGCACCACAGCCACTCTGCCTCGGTGACTCTAGCCTAACAAGAAACCTGCATATTGGGAGGAGCAAGCCCTCTTACCCTAGTCTTCCTCCAGAGTATCTCATGTGTTCTTGGCCATTGTGTTTCCACATAAATTTTAGCATTACTTGTCGATTTCAACAAAAACCCTCTGGGGATTTCGATTGGGAATGCATGACTCTACACATCACTTTGAGATGAACTGACATCTTTTGAAAAGCATACCCTCTATTTCACAAACGTGATCTAGTCCTACATTTATTCAACTCTTTAATTTCTCTCAATAATGTTTAATGGCTTTCAGTATAGAAGTCTTCATTTGTTTTGTTAGGTGTATCCCTAGGTATTTGATTATTTTTCTTCTAGTGTAAATTCATTTTCTGTTTATTAGTGATAAACAGAAATACAATTTATTTTTTCATATTTATTTATATCCAGCAAACTTGCTAAATTCACATTTTAGTTCCAACAATTTAGCTGAAATTTCTTTTGAATTTTCTCTACACAGTAATTTAATGCTCAATAATTACAGGTTTGTTTATTCCTTTCTAATCTTAATACCTGCATTTCTCTGTCTTGACTTTATTACACTAGCTAGGATCTGCTACACAATGATGAACAGAAGTGGTGATAGACGAAGATTCATCTTTTCTTAGGTTACTCTTTAAGATAAAGTTAAATATGCTTCCAAGCCAAGAGCAGTGGTTCACACTTGTAATCCCAGCTACTCGGGAGGGAGGCTGAGGCAGGAGGATCAGTTGAGGCCAGGAGTTCAAGACCAGCCTGGGCAACATAATGAGATTCCCCCCCACCTCTAAATAATTTTTTTTATTAGCAAGGCTTGGTGGCATACATTTGTAGTCTCAGCTACTTGGGAGGCTGAGGTGGAAGGATCACTTGATGCCCAGGAGTTTGAGGCTGCAATGAGCTATGATCATATGACTGTGCTCCAGCCTGGGTAACAAAGTGAGACTTCATCTCTAAAAACAGGGGGGGGAGAAGTATGATGTTCCTACTTTTTAATGATATAGAATATTTTTTGTATATAAATATACAAAATATTTAAGTAAGGGCATTATTAGTTTTCTAAGAGTCCTTTCTTTAAAAAATCAAGAATAAATGTTGGATTACAATACATATATTGTCTGAATCTACTGAGATGATTATATGATTTTTTTTCTTTACTCTGTTAATATACTAAGTAACAATTACTGATTTCAAAAATATTACCCTAACGTGATTCTCAAAGATAGTCAACTTAAACATGATGTAGTAATTTACTGCCAGATTCACATTATTAGCATTTTGTTTAGGGTTTTATATTCGTGAGTAATTTATTTAGGATTTTACATTCATGAGTAAAATTTGCCTGGAATTTTTCCTTCCTTATAACATTTTTGTCAGGTTTCAAAATTCTGCTGGCCTCTTAAAACAAGTTGGGAATGTTCCTTCTTTTTCTACTTTCTGGAAGTGTTTGTGGAAAATATGTGGGGTTTTTTTTTCCTTAAATATCTGGTGAATTCAACAGTAAAACTATCTGGGTCTGAGGGTTTCCTTTTGGGAAAGTTTTTAATAACATATTCATATGGGTAGACACAGAGTTAGTCAGACTGTTATTTTTCTTGTATCACTTTTGGTAAGTGGTATTTTAAAAATGTGTCCATTTCCTCTAAAATTTCAAATACATTGTCATAAGGTTTTTCATAATATTCCCTATCTTTTAAATGTAATTTTACCCCCTTTTTATTCCTGATATCGGCTATTTGTGCTTTTTTTCTTGATTAATCTCACCAGGACTTATTGATTGTATTAGTCCTTTAACTCTGTTGATTCTCTTTGTAATATGTCTGTTTTCAATTTCCTTACTTTCTTGTTTTGTCTTTATTTTCTTCCTTCCATAAAAAAAAAATTTAGTTGGTGTTCTTTTAACTTCTTGAAATTAATGCTTAGGTTATTTATTTTTAAGCCTTTCTTCTTTCCTAATATATGCACTTGAGGTTATAAATGTCCTTCTCATCATTTCTTTAGATGCATTTCACAATTCTTGATATGTCATAATTTTACTTTTCACTTCCATTTCTTCTTTGCTTAACTTCGTGATTGCTTAATTTCTAAACACATGGGGATTTTTTTTTTTGTTACTGATTTCAAGTTTAATGTCACTGTGGCCAGAAAATGCACTCTGTATGATGTCAATCCTGTAAATTTGTTAAGAGTTGCCTTCTGACTCAGCAAATAGAAAATACTAAATTAGCCAGGTGTGGTAGCACACACCTGTAGTTCTAGCTACTTGGAAGGCTGAGGTGGAAGGATCGCCGCAGCCCAACAGGTTGAGGCTGAGGTGGCTGGGTGCCACTGCTCTCCAGTCTGGGTGACAGAGTGAGACTCCAACTCAGATAGATAGATAGATAGATAGATAGATAGATAGATAGATAGACAGACAGACAGACAGGAAGAAAGAAAGAAAATACTGACAAATATTCTAAGTGCACTTGAAAGGAGTATCTATTCTATACATGTTGAATGCAGTGTTTTATAATTAGATGGTGTTTGTTAATTCTTTTGTTCAAACTTTCCATATCCTTACTGATTTTTGTCTGCAGGATGCATCAATTGCTAAGAGGTGTTTTACATTTCCAAACTATACAAATATCTCTATTTTTCCTTGTAGTTCTTACAATTGTGTGTGTGTGTAAAACAGTTAAAGTGAATCATTCTTATTATAAAATATCTCTATTTTTCTTGCCTTGGAGTCTACTTTATCTGATATTAGTATAACTAACACAATCTTTGTTTGGATCAGCTAGACAATCTTTTTTTTTTTTTTTGGCATGGTATATATCTACATCCTTTTACACCTAGTCTTTCTGTATCTTTATAAGTAAGATATGTCTCTTCAAAGACATAGGTTGTTAAATACAATTCGATAATCTTTGGACTTTTAATTTGAGTATTTAGCCTATTCATAGGTAATGTAATTGCTGGTGTTTGGATATAAATCTGTTATTGTACTATTTTTTATTTGTCTCACTCTGGGATTCATTTTTGCCTATTTTCACCTTCTTTTGAATTATCTAAATATTTCTTGTTAGTCTACTTTTCCTCTCTCTGTTTGTTATTTATATATTATTTCATTATTCTAATTATCTAGCATTTAAAACATACATCTTTAACTTAGTAATGACTAGTACAAATTAGTTCTTTATAACTTTTTGTACAGCACAAGGAACTTAGAACAATGTAGTTTCATCAATTTCTTCAGACTATGCTCTACTTTTACCATAAATGTTATTCCCTGTATACTTTAAACTCCACAGGACATAATCATTGTTATTATTTTATGAGATCAATGTTTGTTTGGATTTAGCCATCTAATTATTTCTTTCTTTTTTTTTTAGTTGGAATCTCACTCCGTCGCCCAGGCTGGAGTACAGTGGCACACTCACAGCCACCCTGGCGTCGACCTGCTGGACTTAGGCAATCCTTTTGTCTCAGCCTTCCAAGTAGCTGGAACTACAGCCATGTGCTACCACGCCCTGCTAATTTTGGAACTATTGTAGAGACGAGGTCTCGCCAAGTTGCCCGGGCTGGTCTTGAACCCGCGGGCTCAGGAAATCCACTTGCCTCGATCTCCCAAAGTGCTGGGATTACCAGCTGAGTCACTGAGCCCAACCTAATTATTACTTCTATTGCTCTTCATTCCTTGCTGCATCTCCAAGCTTTGATCTGGGGTCATTTTCCTTCTGTCCTAAGGACACCAGTTAGTGAACATTTCCTTTAGGACCGATCTATTCATGATACTTTTTGGTATCTTTGATTCTTCTTCATTTTTGAGGAATCTTTTTGGTAGACATAGAATATGGTTGATAGCTGCTTTCTTTCAGCAATCTGAAGATAGCGTTCCACTTCCTTCTGACATCTGCTGTTTCCCTTGAAGACCCCAGTGTCAGCCCTATTGTCCCTCCAGAGATTAGAGGTGCCCACTCCCCAACCCTGCCTGTTTTGCAGTTTTTCTCTTTGTTTTTGTTTTAGAAATTTGACTATGTTGTTCCTATGCTGTTCTTTTTGCCTTTGTTTTCACAAATATTATTTATGTTGAATCTTTGTACTTATCCGGTGTCACTTGTTAGTTTTGGAACATTCCCAGTCATTTTTGTCAATTATTTTTTACATCTCATTTTCTCTGTCTTCTACTAAGCCTTCAGTTACACATATGTTAGACCTTCCACCATGTTTCATGTTTTCCACAATCTGTTTTCCATATTTTATGTTTTCCATTTTCTTCTGCTCTATCTTCTAGTTCACTAACTCTCTCCTCAATTGCATCTACTCTACTGAACTCGTCCATATGACTTTTTTAAGCAGCTTTATTAAGGTATTATTCACATCCTGTAACATTTACCCATGGTAAGTGTACATTCAATAGTTTTAGTAATTAATTCAGTTGTGCAACCATAGCCATCACCACAATCCAGTCTCAGAGCATTTCCATCACCCCCAAAATTTCACTCATTTAAGTTTTAACTGTAGTAACTGCATTTTTCACTTCTAGAACGTCCATTTGGTCTTATTTGTAATTTCTAGTTATCTGGAAAAATTTTCAATCTTATTTTTTAATTCTCTGAACATACTAGCCACAGTTACTGTAGAGATCACATCTGACTAGTCCACTATCTGGATGTCTTATAGGTATATCTTATTTCTTCTTGGTTTTTGATCATGTCTTATCTTCTCATATATCTAGTTATTTTTCATTGAGTGACACATAGTATATGGAAAACTATCGTGACAACATGAGGTTCTGGTATCTTCCTCCAAAGAGAATTTTTACTTGGCTTCTGGCAGGCATCCAATCTGGGGACACTAATCTAAAAGTATGTAGGTTCTGGCTTTGTACCTGTATTGTTCTCTTTTGGGGTCCCATACACTCAGGGTTCCAGATGAAGGCCCAGGCTGTTTCCAAGGGCTTCTGCTTCTGGGGAAGGCCTGAGAGCAGTTGCCATGCCCTCAACCCCATGAGTCTGCTGAAAGCTCTGATACATTTCTAAATCCTGTAGCCTCTACTTTCATTTATTTTGGTTTTTTAAAAATTCATTTTATTTTAAAGATGTGAGGTACAATTCAGGATTAGATATACAAGTGGTCATTGTACAGGTAAAGGCCTCTACTTTTAGAACTGAAAATGTTCTCAAGAAGATGGCCCCAAAGCCGGGCCCCTTCTCTGGGCTTTCCATCAGTCCCCCCTCATCCCACCAACCCAGACCCTGGCTCTGCACATCCTCATGACCTGAACGGCTCACCAGTCTTTCCACACTGACATTTTTTCTTTTTAATTTTGAGCAGCTTTTCTCAGAAGAGTTGATCAGAGCAAACTTGATCAACTCTTGCTAAACACACAGACTACTCCTGTAAGCTACGTGACCACAATTTATGACACAAACCAGGATGCTTTCGAAAACAAAAGAAGGCATTATTAGGGATTGCATGGAAGTCACAGGAACAAATCAAAACTGTCGCCAACAAGTCAGACTGTATGGTCACCCAATAAGAATGTATGGAAGAGCTTGCTAGAAATATATAAATTAATTTTTAAATCACATTGGCCATACTGAGGTCTTGTCTCTTCCCTTTGTAGTGACTGATATTTGGGTAGAAATGAACCTTCCTCACTGTGAGAGGGAATACCCAGCAAATTAATCCATCAACAGAGGGCGCTAACCATGACACTCAGCCTGTAACTCTTGGGCCGAGGTCTTATTAAGGCGCTTGGGTGAAACTTGACACCTTGGCACAGTTTTGGAAATTCAAATAGGAAGACATTTTTTGGCCCGGGCATAGTAGCTCACACCTGTAATCCCACCTCTTTGGGAGGCCAAGGCAGAAGGACTGCTTGAGCCCAGGAGTTTGAGATCAGCCTGGGCAACATAGCAAGATCTCATATCTACAAAAATTTTTTAGTCCCAGCTACTTGGGAGGCTGAGGTGGAAGGATTGCCTGAGCCCAGGAGGTTGAGGATGTGGTGAGCCGTGATCTTGCCACTGCACTCCAGCTTAGGTGACAGAGTGAGACTCCAACAGAAAGAGAGAGAGAGAGACAGTGACAGACAAGAGAGACAGAGAGAGAGAGAGATTTCTTAAAAGCATGTAAGAAAGAAGCCTTTGACTTGAGAAGAAAGTGAATACAATTTGCAAGAAGAGCCCTGCACCTCGCTCCTATCTGTCTTACTGGAAATGCTGTATCTTGCTCTTGATTGCTGGAAACACTATGCCTCGATCCAGGAAGGAGACCGCAATGAGTGAGGGCTGCTCTGTCCCAGCTTCCGAGAGAGCCCAATGTGCCTGTCAGATCTCTTTCACAGTGGACTCCTCAGGCTGGAGCACTATCCCTGACCAATGCCAGAACTCAGTCAGGAGACACATCAAGCAGGTCTGATGTCTAATTATAGACGCACCCGTCTTGAGTTTTGCAGCCTGACCCTTCCTGGAATTCTGACGACGCAATTCAGGACAGCACTTCCTATTCTTAATCTGCATATTTTAGATGACTCGATTCAAAACAATGCTTTGGATACACACAGTCCAATGTTTTTCCAAAACACGGGCATTATCGGCATGTCAAGCGATCTGCCACATGCACTGTGCTTGCATCCTGGCAGGTGGGTAATGGATTAATCTGAGCTGTTGCTAATGTCAGTGTATTTTCCCACCCATAGTACACTGCAGCAGAGAAAGAAAACTACCCAGTGAAAACAAAACAAAATATGATTCCAACAATTTAACTCAGGCCCATATGCCATTGCCATTTACTAAGACCGATAGCAACGGAAAATATAAACGAAGGATTGAAAACACTGAGCCTAGCAGCAAGGGAATGAGTTGAACTCAAACACAGGGTGATACTGAGGCCAATCATGTGGTCCAGCCCAGCCTAGATGACCTCGGCCCTGGGGAACATTCAAGCACTAACCTCCTCTATTGTTGAGTTGCTGAATATGGGCCTGGAGACAGTGTCTGGGCCTTCCTGTGGGAGGTCAAAATCCAAATCAGGGCAAAGTCTCTACTGAAGGGCTTGAGACAGCACCTGGCTTCTCTTTCCCTTTATTCAGATAACCTAGAGCCTCACGACTGCCGTCTCAACCACAAAGTCAAGTGTGGGGGTCGTCCCCCACTCAGCAGTCTGTCTATACTCCATCCATCTTGTCTGCGCTGCTCATCTTCCTACACTCAGCCCTCAACAGTACCAGCACCCTACAGTCCTCGACAAGTATTTCCAGATGGAATGAATGAATTCTCATGACAATCCAGGCAGAGTAAAGGGCTCATTTAAACACATTTCAGAGGAAACAACTGAGACAATCAAATCCCCACAGAAATGCTACTAGCATTGAGGGACCTTTTCAGTCTCTGTCGGGGAATTGGCTTTTTCTCCAAATTTTTATTTCGGCAAATTTCAAGTCTGAAAAAAAGCTGAAGGGAGGATATAATAGATAAGTGGCAGACCCCAAGATGGCACCCAAATTATGTCTGCAGATATCTTCTTACATTGAGAATATCCATCATTCAGCAGCCTGATTTGTTAGAGCATACTGTGCTGGCTGTTTAAATTTTTATTTTGTTTTTTTGTTTTGTAGAGACAAAGTCTCACTATGATGTCCAGGCTGGTCTTGAGCTCCTGGACTCAGGCAATCCTTTCATTTTGGTCTCCCAAAGAGCTGGGATGACAGGCATGAGCCACTGTGCCCAGTCACATAGAGCATACTGTGCTTTCAAAACTGAATGCCAGGTGACATTTTCCAAAGTCCAACACAGCGTTCTCCCCTTCAAGGAACTGACTGCATGGTGGGTGACTCAGACTGTACAAACATGAAGGCATTGGGGGCACCTGCACCCAAAGTTTGATAGTGCTATTACAAGGGAACGAGGAGCTTGTAGACAGACAACTCCGGGGGGGTGGACGTTTCCGCGAGGGAGGATGTGGCAGGGACTGACTGGCATTCATCACATCTGTTCCTTCTTCTTCTTGGGCAAACGTCTGGGCCCCCTCCCCAGCAAGACCCTTGCAGCCAGATGGGGCCAGTTCAGCAAGCACTAGGTAAGCCTGGAAGAACGAGAGCTGTCCACATCAGGTCCTCGCCAGGAAAGACAGCACGAGTTCATGCTCTCCTTCTTTCTTGCAGGTAGAATTCAAATAAGCCCAGGGACCTTGAAGTCATGGTGGAAACAACAGAGCCCCAAAGGGAAAAGTGCTTGGTTCCCTAAGACATCACCAGAAACAGAGGCACCCACTCACTAGGTCATTCTTTCTTTCTTTTTTTTATTTTTTTTTTGAGTTGAGTCTCGCTCTGTCGCCCAGGCTGGAGTGCAGTGGCATGATCACAGCTCAATGCATCCTTGACCTCCTTAGCTCAGGCAATCCTCCCACCTCATCCTCCTGCCTCAGTCTCCCAGGTAGCTGGAACTACAGGCATGCGCCACCATAGCTGATTTTTTTATTTTGGGGGGAGATGCAGTCTCACTGTGTTGCCCAGGCTGGTCTCAAACTCCTGGGCTCAGGGAATCCTCCTGCCTCAGCCTCCCAAAGTGCTGGTATTACAGGCGTGAGCCACTGTGTCCAGCTGAGTCACCCATTTTGAATATGTAAAAAATAAACTTTTATTGTTTGATTCATTGTGCTATTTTCAGTTTGTTGAAGTAAGTTGTGTTACTTTAACCAATTTACATGAGGACTTAGAATACCCCTGAATATGTGTGGATGGGAGTGATAATTTGGTAATGATTGTGCTTTTTCTGTATTGCTTTCTGCACACATGATCCTTACGCTTGTTGGCCAAAAGCATTCAGAGTGTTTCCAGAAATATTAATATTTTAAAAAAGGAATACATAGCCACTTGGGAGGCTGAAGTGGGAGGATGCCTCATGGCCAGGAGTTTGAGGTTACAGTGAGCCATGATTGAGCCATTGTACTCCAGCCTGGGCAAGAGAGGAAGATCCTGCCTCAAAAAACAAAACAAACAACAAGGAAAAAAACAGGAATAAAAAGACAAAGAAAGATGGAAGTTCCTCTTCTGGCAGTACAGCAGAGTAAATACCTGTCCAATCCTCCCACTGAAAGCAACCAAAAATGCTAGACAAACTATTTCCTCAAAAATAGTTTTAAAATGTATTCATAAGCCGACAAGAAAATGAGGCATACTTGGAACAGAACACTTACATCAGCTTTCACCTTGAAGGCATTTAACAAACTAGGAGAACTTGAGCTTCTGTTTCTCAGCTTAGCAGGGCTCAGGGGAAAGCAGATAAACTTGGTGACACTAACCAAGCTAGGGACCACCAAGGCAGAGCACACAATAAGAGGCATTCAGCAGAAGACAGGACTCCAGAAGGCTACCAACCTGCCTCAAAAATTAACTCTAAGTAGAAAGAGAAAAGTCTTTACCAAAAATATGTAACCACAAGACAGCCCTCACATGGGTTTGGAGGGTGAACTGATGGCCTGTTTTGTCCCTGAAACCTGACATTGAGAATTTACGTTCTTATTTTACAGGTTGGTAATGGTCCCAGGAAGGTGGCAAAAACAGATGCAAATTCTAGAGAAACTCACCTTTAACTCAAACCCATGAAAAAGAATTTCTATTGTTAAAGCCTCCACAAAGGTAAAACAAAGCAAAACTAAACCACATGTACACACAAAGAAATAAGGCACCATGAACAACAACCAGCAGAAATAGAGATGTAGGATCAAACCGACAAAGACTTCAATTTTTAAAATTATCAAGTGCAGAATATAAAATAAATGTTTAAATAAGTAAGAGGAGGAACAAGGATTTAATAAGTGAGCAAGATAACATGGATTAGACCCAGGAAACCAGAGAAGAAGACTAAAGAATTGCTAGACTATAGCACATAAAGATATAGAGAAACAGAAAATATGAAAGAGAGGTTAAAAGATAGGAGACAAAGTATAAACATATGCTTAATCTGAAATCCAGAATTGGAAGAGAGGAAGCCAGGCATGGTGGCTTGTGCCTGTAATTCCAGCATTTTGGGAGGCTGAGGTGGGAGGATCACTTGAGCCCAGAAGTTTGAGACCAGCCTGGGCAACACAGCAATATCCTAACTCTACAAAAAATAAAATAAAACAAAATAAGAAGAGAAAAATCCAGAGCAGGGACAGTAGAATCTCCCAGAACTGATGAAAAAGTCAACCCACAAATTCACAAAGCCCCAAAACCCCCAAGCAAAATAAATACATGAAATTGACATCGGGATACTACATTGAAACTGCAAAATACCAAAGACAAAGAGAAGGTCTTCAAAACAGTCATAAAGTATTCTTGAAGACAAAATACCTTCAATGCAAACAGCAATGAGACTTGACATTGATTTCTCAGCCTTGGAAGTTAGAAAACAACTGCACATCTTTACTATGCTGAGGGAAAACAGCTACAGTTTTTTATAACAGCTACAAATATAGGTTATATTTTGCAAGATTTGATTTTAAGAACAAGGGAAAAATAGAGATTTTTTCCAATGAACAGTAACTGAAAGAGTTTTCCATCAATTTATCTTCACTAAATGAAATCTAAGAGAAATTATGAAGGGGGTACAGTAGGGGAGGGAATCATAAGCAAAGGATGTAGTAAATAAATGAGTAAATCTGAGCAAGTATTTCCAGCATAAAGTGATAATTATAAAGTATAATATGTCGTATTGAAGAAAAAAGAAAAGCTAGAACTAAAACACTGGGCAAAAATGGGACCTAAATTGGGGCAGGGATTAGAGTTAAGTGGCTTAACATCTTTGCATTGTTTGGTCTCCAACTTCTGTCCTCAAGCAGTCCTCCCACCTCAGCCTTCCAAAGTGCTGGAATTACAGGCACAAGCTACTGTGCCCAGCCCTCTTGTGTTGTTTCAGAGGAGAGGAACAATATTAATTGGCTTTAGGCTTTCATAAGTATACATACTAAAATTTCCAGAGAACCACTAGAAGAAGGATCTAGAAATAAAATTTCTAGAGAATCACAAGAGTGCAAAGATTCCAAACTCCTATACTATAGAAGAATGTATAAAATAAGAAAAAATAACAAACCAATTCAAAAGAAAGCAAGAAATAAAAGAAAAAGCAACATGGAAGGGGCAGGGCAGGGGCAGGAAAAATGGAAAGAAAATAAGATGAAGGAATAAGTTGGAATATACCTGTAATCACAACAAATATAAATACGTTACATATTTCAATTAAAAGATAATTGTTTACAGACTGCATGAAAACAATATCCAGGGATATGTAATATATAAAAGATGCACCTTAACTATCAAAGTACAAAGATTTGAAAAGACAAAGATTGACAACACAAGTATCAGTAAAAATGAATCAAAGAAAATCTGACTGTTTCCTGCTGATCAAAGGGAATCTGATTGGGTCCTGCTGTTGTCTGATATTGTTACATTCACAGCAGGAAAATACATTTTAAGACAAAAAGCACTGTAAGAGTTAAAGGGTCCTACTTCAGAATTAATAAAAGATATTAATTCTCCAAAGAACACAGGAGAATTCTAAATGTATATATAACACATAATGTAACTTCTAGGTATATCAAGAAAAAACAATTCACTATCTTAGTGGGAGACTTTAATACAACTCCCTCAGTAAAAAATAAATCAAGCAAATAATCAATAAAGATAGAGAAGACCTAAACAATTCTATTAATAAGTTTGGCTTAATGCTAAAGAGTTGGCACCATAAGACTATATTTTAGCAGCAAAATGCAATTGTTAGAAACCAATAATAAAAAGATAACCTGAAAAATAATGTAAGTTTGGAAATAGGGACAAACTCCTTTTAAATAATTCATAGAACAAAGAAAAATTCATGATAAATTTAGGAGTTATTTAGAACTGAACAATAATGAAAATGCTACATATTAAAACTTCTGTGCTAGAGCTAACTCAGCACAAGAACATTATAACTTTATACTAGAAAAATACATTATACTTTTATATTAGCTTATATTATTTATATTAGAAATGAAAACTTCAAAATTAATGAACTAAGCTGCCATCTTAGGAAGTTAGAAAAATAGCAAAACAGTAACCACAAATGAGTAAAATGAATAAAGATACAAGCAGAAAGAGAGCTATGGGAAAAAGCCAAGAAACAGAGAGTGTTTTACAAAAGACTAATAACAGCAACAAATATTCTGGTGATACTGATTTTTCTTAAAAAGTCAGCAAGCAGATAAGTGATACTAGAAATAAAAACTGTGATAGTGCAGAGATTAAAAATAATAAGAGGCTATTATAAATAATCAATATGCCCCTCAATGTTGAAACCAAGAGGAAATAAATTCCTAGGAATGCATAACTTGCTAAAATGGATTCAAGAAGAACTAGAACACCAGATTAGCCTTACCATAAAAGACACTGAATTAGTAGGTGCAAATCTTCCTAAAACAGTCCCAGATAAACAGATGACTAGTGTCCAACACTTTGAGGAATATTTCATTCTAATCTTATACAAGCTAGTACAGACAATACAAAAGAAGAACACTCAGATTTATTTTAGAAGGACAGAAAAGCATTAAAACCAAAATTTAATAAGAAAAGGGAGCCGGGCTCGGTGGCTCAGCCTGTAATCCTGCACTTTGGGAGGCTGAGGTGAGTGCATTGCCTGAGCCCCCAGGGTTCGAGACCCGCCTGGGCAACTTGGTAAGACCTCATTTCTACAATAAATCAACAATTAGCCGGGCATGGTAGCGTGCACCTATAGTTGCAGCTACTTGGAAGGTTGAGGCGGAAGGATCACCAGAGCTGCGGTGGCCGGGAGCGGCCACTACACTCCAGTCTGGGTGACTGAGTGAGACTCCAACTCAAAAAAAAAAGGGAATTATAGGCCTTCTCATGCCTGAACATAGATATAAAAACCCTACGAATTACTATCAAAGCAAACTTAGCAACGTATACTCTTTAAATAAGACAATACCATCATGCAAAGTACTAAAGAAAGAAAAGGAAATAATAAGTATAAAGACTGGAAAGAAATATGATTGTCATTATTTGCAAACAATATGGTTATCTATGCAAACGGCCCTAAAAAAATTTACAACACCATAACAAAATAGAATTAATAAGAAACTTAAAGCTTGTGGACACAAGACCAATATGCAAAACTAATTCCTTTTCCTGAAAATATGCATAACCTTTGACACAGCAGTTAATCCCTGGATACAAACTTGGCATACACTCACTGAAAAACACATGTATGAAAGTGTATACCAGCACTATTTCTGATAGCATAAACCAAAGGGGAGAAAAACCATACTACATATCAATGAAAATGAACAAATGATTGCTACATGAATTCACAAAAACATAATACTGAGCAGAAAAAAAAAGACACAAAAGACAATATACTATACGATTAATTTTATATAAAGTTCACACGGAGGCCACACTAGTTTATCATGTTCAAAGTTAGGATAGTGGTCACCTTACAGAGAAGTGAACATGAGGCTGACTTCTTGGGTGAAGGCAATGCCCTATTTATTGATCTGGGAGCTGATTACGTAGGTATGCTACTTTTTTCTTTTGAGTCAGAGTCTCACTCTGATGCCCAGGCTGGAATGCAGTGGCACACTCACAGCCACCACAGCCTCAACCTGCTGGGCTCAGGTAATTCTTCCACTTCAGTCTTCCAAGTAGCTGGGACTACAGGCATGCGCCACCACATCGAGCTAATTTTCTGTTTTATTGTAGAGATGAGGTCTCGCCAAGTTGCCCAAGTTGGTCTCGAACCCATGGGCTCAGGCAATCCTCTCACCTCGGTCTCCTAAAGTGCTGGGATTATAGGCATGAGTCACTGCGACTGACCGGCACACTACCTTTTAAAATTTATCGAGCTTTAGGCCATTTTTGTGTATATGATTCAATAAAATATTTACTTAGCAAATCATCTAAGTATCTATGTAGCTGTCAACAAACTGATATATAGATACAAGGTGTAGCTGTGTACTTAGGCTAGGGACACAATATATGTTTGCATATACACAACTGATGTATACACACAACAGTGGCACACCTACAATATATGTATCTGTAATGTATGTATTATATTGGGGGAATGTAGTATTAAAATAAACCTGTGCACTTACCCACCTCATGCTACACACAGAAGGAGCAATGCTTGTGCTTATTAATAACCAAGGACATTACAATTAAAACAACAATGAGATATTTCACACTTACTAAGGTATCAAAATGTTCAAGTCTGACAAGAGTAAACGTTGGTGAGAACAGAACACAATGGAGACCCTCGTTCACTGCTGGTGGGGGTGACAACGGGCACAGCCACTTTGCAAACAGAAGTATCGGGTGCTGGGGGCAGTGGCCCACCTCAGGGTCCCCTGTGGCCCGCGAAGGGGGCCCCACGCAGAGACTACCAGGTCCGTGGGCTTGAAGGAAGGGTGGCTGAGACTCAGTGGGTGCTGACCAGATCAGCAGGGAGCGTCCCTGGGGCCTGGCAGAGCTGAAGGAGGCCCCATCAACTTCTTTTTGCCAATGGTGGGTTGCTTATAATAGTGGGTCATTTATCGGGGCCCAACCAGTGTTTCCTTCCTTCACTAAAACACAATGAAATCCATTAGACCCCACCAGGTGCTGCAAAAATAACAGTGTCATGTCAAGTTTTTGTTCCAACTATGCGGATTATTTTGTAAAAATTTTTGTTTCATCTACCCACCTGTATATACATGCTTACAAACACGAACTACTATCTTGGGTGTAAAATTCCACGGAAAATTTTTTTTTAAAAAGAAGAAAAAAATGCTAACTAGAATCTCACACACAGTATGTCTCTGTCTCACTGCAAGTCTTGGAACACCCCTAGACTGGCCTGTGTTTTATAAAGCACCCTCTCCCATGGCTAGTACAGCTGAGCAGGCCACACAGTAGGCACAAGACCCTAAGAGAGGGCACCCAGCTAAGGACCCTCAGTTTTTCCCTCCTCCATGAGAAATAAAAGGAGGAACAAGCTTGATGTCCCTCTGCCCACACACCATCTCAGGCAAAGAATCTGGGACAGAGAAAAGTGAGACATGGGAGGGAATGGGCACTGTCTTTCTAGGAAGGCAGAGAATTGTCTCAGAAGATTGTTTGGAGGATCAGATCCAACCAAATTTTAAAATGGCTGGGATCGGCCAGCATGGTGACTCATACCCATAATCCTAGCACTTTGGGAGGCTGTGGCAGGAGGGCCACTTAAAGCCAGGAGTTTGAGACCAGACTGGGCCACATAGCAAGACCTGGTCTCTACATTACATTCATTCATTCATTCATTCATTCATTTATTTAGAGTAGGAGTTTCACTCCGTCGTCCAGGCTGAAGTACAGTAGCACGCTCATGGCCACCCCAGCATCAACCTGCTGGGCTCCGGTGATCCTTCCACCTCAGCCTTCCAAGTAGCTGGAACTACAGGCACATGCAACCATGCCCGGCTAATTTTTAATTTATTGTAGAGACGAGGTCTCACCAAGTTGCCGTGGCTGGTCTCGAACACGCAGCTCAGGCAATCCACTCACCTCGGCTTCCCAAAGTGCTGGGATTACAGGCTGAGCCACCGAGCCCAGTATTTTTTTTTTTTAATAAAAAAATAAAATGGGTGCGATCAAGTTATTCTTTCTCTTGATAATCAATCACTGTGTGCTGGGGGCGGTTCACTATAGACAAAACGAACAAACTGCATTTTCTCTGCACATCGGAATTTCTGGGGGGATGAAAGTGGTGATTGTACAACACAGAGGAAGAAGAAGGTGGAGGTCAGGGAAGACATGAACAAAGGCAGGGAGCCAGGAGGACCCCAGAAGCTCAGGGGCGACAGACACCCCTGGGCATTCCCTGAGCAGGAATGAGTAGGACCAGATTATAAAAGAACTCAACAGTTGGGCAGGGGAGGACATACATGGTAAGGTGGCATAAGAAGTCACCCGCGCACTTAGGAGGTAAGGGACATAGCATGAACAACGTGACAATAATGTGGGCTGTGACTACGGCCGGGCTCGGTGCCCAGTGCTCTTCAGCGACTCTGCGATTCAGCCCTCGCAATAATCCTCCCGGGATTTCCACATTACCGAGTCTTATTTCCAGATTACTTATGGAAACAGTGCCCAAGGCTCGAGTCTTAGCTTAACTAACTCGCCCAAAATCCCTCAGCTGTCCAGTGGCAGGGACAGGGCTTGGAAATAGGAAGATGTGCTGCAGAGCCCTGGACTCAGGGTTTTAGGGACGAGTCTTTGGGTATCAAGGAAGGAAAGTAGCTAGAGAGCTCATCGTGTTCCTGGTGGGAGTCCCCAGAACTCCCGATGTGGATGGAGACACAAATGGGAGGATTCCAATGTGACAAGAAGTAGGAGATGGAAGACTACTTGAGGCCAAGAGTCTGAGACCAACCTGGGCAACACAGCAAGACCCCCATCTCTACCCAAAAAAAAATCAATAAATTAGTCCCAGCTACTCAGGAGGCTGAGGCGGAAGGATCACTTGAGCCCAGGAGTTGGAGGCTGTAGTGAGCACCACTGCATTCCAGCCTGGGCAACAGAGTAGGACCTTGACTCAAAAAACAAAACAAAATTATTCTTGGTCAGGCATAGTGGCTCCTGCCTGTAATCCCAGCGCTTTCGGAGGCTGAGGTGGGAAGACTGCTTGAGGCCAGGAGTTCAAGACCAGCCTGTTGACTGGTCTCTTTTTTTAGAGACAAAATTTCGCTCTGTTTCCCAGGCTGCAGTGCAGTGGCGCCATCATAGCTCACTACAGCCTTGAACTCCTGGGCACAAGTGATCCTCCTGTCTCAGCTTCCTGAGGACTACAGGTATGCACCACCACACCCAGTTAATTTTTTTTTTTTGTAGAAACAGGGACTCATTGTGTTGTCCAGGTGGTCTCAAACCACTGGGCGCAAGCAATTCTCTCGCCTTGCCCTCCCAAAATGCTGAGATGACAGGCTTGAGCCACACCAGACACCTAGCCAAATGATCCACCCTTGAATCCTCTGTAGGGAGTCTGCTTCGAAACCAAAACATTAGTACCTCCAAGAAGGGGCTCGAGAGGATATCCCTTCAATTCCTTCTATATCTGCTTAGAGTATGGTGCCACATTTGGGCATATGTCCAGTTAAGAAGCTGGTTAGAGTTACGGAACAGATTGGGAGGGATTCCTTCACCCTTGTGTTCCTCTCACAAGGCACAGTTCCTGGTATGCAGTAGGTCACTAATAAATGCTCACTGGATGAATGTGTGGATTATGTATTTCTTCAAATTTGTACATATGCCTTTAGCACTTCCTTCAATTAGTTCTTTAACATGATTTCATACATATGAAATCAAACCTGTAAAATATGAATTATTTCCATCAAGTTCTGATCATTCACTTGAACCCCTCAAGAAAATTAGAAAGTAACTGGGCATGGTGGTTCATGCCTATATTCCCAGCACTTTGGGAGGTTGAAGTGGGAGGATCCTTCGAGCCCAGGAGTTTGAGACCAGCCTGGGCAACAGAGCAAGACCTCGTCTCTACAAAAAAATCAAAAAATTAACCAAGCATGGTGGGAAAAAAAATGCCTGAGCCCAGGAGGTAGAGGCTGTGGTGAGCATTAATCGAACCACAGCACTCCAGCCTGTGAGACAGAGTGAGATGCCGAATCAAAAACAAAAACAAGAGAGTGGAATTGAGGGGAGTCCAAGAAATCCATAGAACTGGCAGCTTCACTGTCATTTCACAACAATCTCATCACAGTGGAGACAAGGTGAACAGATCTGACATTATTCAAATATCATCTGCGTGTTACTGTTTTACTCAAAACTCAAAACATGACTGGGTGGTCTACCAAGCAGGTCTAAATAGCTTGGCAAACTTTAACTCCGTAAATGACACTTAATGGGAAATTATTTTCACTAACAGAATAGTAGGGATGGAACAGACCTAAGGGTTCTGGAATAAATCCATGCATTCCAGGACAGTTAGAACCAACTCATCTTGGACACCCACATGTGACCTTCCTGCAACTTACAAGGAAAGGGGTCCTGGTTTATAAGTAACCCCAGAAGACGGCCTCTCCCTTCTCATCACAGCCTGAACCAGGAACTTTCCACACTTGTGGCCGGTCCTGTCTTCTTCCCCACAGTTGCTGGCATCTTGGTCTGCCATGTTTCTCCTTTCTTCCTACTCCCCGAGCACACTCACATCCTTTCGCACTGTCAAGGCAAAAGTTCCCTCTTTAGCAAGAGGTTCCAGGGCTCCGCCAGTAGTCCACTCAGGCCTCCTTTAGAGAATACAGAGGGTGCCAAAAACACGCATACACATTTTAAGAAAGGAAAAGACTGCATTAAAATTGTAATAATACACACTGATAACAAAAAATGAACCCAAGTCACATCTGACTTCTGCAATGCTCACAGTGGTTCCCATCAGCATCCAGACGACAAACTAAAAGTAATACATAGATAACTCTGATAATGTGTATACTTTTTTTGGCATCCCTGGTATCTTCAAGGCAGTAGTTCTTGATCTCTGTACCCAGGGGTTCCAGGGTGAGCCCCAGGCAAAGGCCAGGGCTGACCACTGGCTCCAGGCTCCAGCTCCCCAGAATAGCTCTGTTTCCATCTGACTCCTGTGTTAGGATCTCACATAAGACTCTATGTGGTACAAAGTATAAAACAAAAATGTGGGGAACCATGGCCAGAAACGGCTCTCTCTTCCCAGACCCTAGCTCGATGTACTTACTTTTCCTCAAAGAAGCTCACCCTTTCTCCTCTTCCCAGATTTGAAACATACACGATCTCAAACAATGATATATACTTACGTTCAACATCCAAAAAATAATTCACACTTTGACTCAGTCAGTCTTTCCAAAATGAAGATGTTTTTCTCATGTGTACCCCGAGTCGGCTTTTGCCCACCCACGCCATGCTGAGTGTTTTGCCATCAGCAAGGCGGGCCACACACCTGATACGTACTCTTTGTGGACCTTTCAATGTAATCAGAGAGAAGCATGAAGCTGCCTCTACCCTAATTGACCTCTCCAAGCCAGACCACAGTCGACACTGGCATGTGCTTGGCATTCTAGAATAATTACTAGAAATTTGGCACAGCCATCCAAAAGCTTCAGTAAGTATGTGAGTAACTACCTGACAAGCGAGAATGCATTGGAATTTTATTGAACATTGTGTTAATTTGTATTGGTAAATTAAGTTGCACATGGTAGTATAACGATCAATTTTCCTAATCCCAAAGTTGAAAAGGAATAAACAGAAATCCCAAAGATCTGGAGTGAAGTAACTGTGCCCCTCAGAAGTCCGTTTAGAAAACTATTTGAGAGACAATGAGAATGCAGGTGGTGTTTGGAAACCAACAGATCCTGCTGGTTCCCTTCAGTTTGTAAAAACAGGCAACTGACATGTTTCCTGCCAATGAGCACACTTGGAGATAAGAAAGCTCCCGCAGGAAATCCCTTGCTAAAAGAGACCAGTTGTGCCATTAAACTTAATCTTCTTCACCAAGTCCCAACAGCAAAATATTTGACAACACGACATCATGAAAAACACGCCAAATCACCCAAATGAAGTTATGTTGCTTCTAAGGTCTATATTTCCTCTGACAAAGAAACAGGATATTCAGTTAACATTAAAACAGAGTCAGGACTGCTCCCTCCCCGATGCAATTAGTTGATGAAAACAAGGGAAATTTGCTGCTTCTTAAAAAGATTAAACTGTTAATTGAATGCATTTTAAAACTGACCATTTTCAATTAAGATTAAGCAATCAATTACCATGATTGGAAGGGAGATATTTCTGAATGAATACCAAAAATGTCAATTTGAAGACAACCTTGACAAGACTGGAAAAAATATAAGAAAAGTATTTGCTTTCCATTGACAAGTTCAATGTCGTTGATCCTCAAAACCAAAATGCAGGATAGGGCCTCTCTGGTTAGTTTTCACTTGACAAAATGAACGGGGCTGGGGATCTCCAACTTTTCCCCTCTGTTTACATTTCTCATGAAAATCATTACTGAGATATTGGAAAGATTTGCAACTTTGATTTGGGGAAGCTCTCCATCATCCTAAAAACCATAGCACCCATCACACAAAAGAGGACACTTTTGTAAATCAACTGAGCAATGATAGCAGCAGTTTTGAAGCCGTTCTAATTTTTATTTAGCTTTTCCTTTCTCTGCTTAGTTGAAGCTTACTCTTCCCAGAGCACCAGCCAGTCTTCACTTCACCATCCCCCCCCCACCACCCAATCCCCCGCCCACCTCTTCACACCCCCCCCCGCCCCATTCAGCCACAGTGCAGGGCTCAAAAAGGCCCCAAGTCTTCAAGTTCAAGTGCTTCCGTTCAACTTTGAACCCTCTTGCCAATAGGAACGCCTCACGAAGACCCCCCCCCTCCCCCAGCGGACGCCTCACAGATAATGCCCCGATCTTGCCGGTTCCAGACAGAGTCTTGTGCCGGCAACAGACACACACGTCCTTTGCTGCCACAGTTAAGCGCTACCACACCGAGCTCCCTGCCTCACCCGACCCAGAGGCAGCAAAAGGCAAAGGAAGCCCGAGCGCTCGTCTTTGCTTTCGGGCTCTTTCCTCACATATTTGCAATCAAAATCCAGTTATGAAATCCTGGAGGCTGCAATCTTGGTTGTTGTTGTCAAATGACCTTGATTTGACAGGCATGGCCTCAGGTTTCAACAGATGCTGCAGGAATAATCGCAGAAGCACACGCGGTCTCCAGGCGTCTGTGATGACATGCAGGGTTTGTTTTGGTTTTCGTGTGTGTGTGTGTGTGTGTGTGTGTGTGTGTGTGTGTGTGTGTGTGTGTGTTGGTGGTGGTGGTCATGGTGGAGTATGTGTGTGCGTATGGTAGGGGGTGGGGCTATTCCTCTCGGTTTCCATGACAACCATGTCTCCACTCCTGGGTTATTAGATACAATCCACTTCCTGTGTCTAAATTTCTAAGCCAATCAGAAAAGTGTTTATACGTGGAACAACTTCTGGGACCTTGCTTCTTTAATGAACGCACTTCTCAGGGCTCCTGGGGGCTCAGATGAACATGTGCGGCGCTTTATGTTCTGTGCTTATGGAGCTAGCACCGCACAGCTTACTAAGTCATATTCTTCCAAGGCGAAGACCCCTTTTTCTTGGATGTGAAATACCTTCTCCTAAGGCAAACGCCACCATTTCTTGTAATAATCTGCAGGCTGATTTGGACTGTTTGCTGTTCCTTCTTTTGCTGTCGGGGACTCAGAATCGGTGCAGGAAACCTGCGAGTGCCCAAGGCTCTTAAATTACCCAAGTAATGACACTGTTAACCACCCATCGGGCCGATGCTGCTTTTGTAAACACTCAGATCAAAAACCGGCTAGCAAAAATGATTCCAAGTTGCACAACTTTGCACCCTACAACTTGCAAGCAGAAACCCCGGAGAACGCACCACGCACGGCTGTGTCTATACATGGAAGCTGGCAGCTGACGCCTGCCAGGAAATTGGCCACCAAAATGGCCTACTTTATCTGGACAGAAACAACAACAACAAAAAATGACACATAAAGGCATCTCGAGCCAACGGCACCCCAATTAAAAACCGACCTGGCAGAAAACCTGCGCCCGAGTGCGCGACTCTGGAATGACAGCATGATGTCACAGGAGGTCTGGGGTGACCGTGTTTGTAAGTCTCCATGCCACTGCCTGTTCCGTGGGAGAGTTAAGTGGGCTCCCGTCATCTGTGCAGTCTCCAGCTCTGCACCCCCAGCGCTCTCTGAGGCACAGCGGCTGATCAATGGAAAACAGGGAACAAAAGGGATACGCGAGGAGGTCTCCCCAGCCTTCCTCCTCCTCAATGGGCCGGTGGCACCCGCCCACGACAGCCTGCCCGGGCTTCCCGCAGACCCCGTGGGGGTGGGGGGAGGCCCACTCTGCATCTGCCGGCACATGTGTCACCTCAAGCCCAGCCCCCGGCCGAGGGCTCCCCAGCCCAGCCAGCTGCAACTAATACATTAAATAAATTAACCAGCCCACAATTAAAGGCTCCCGAGAAAGATCGCCTGTGCCTCTCCCCCAATGTCATCCCCGGAGCGTAGTAAACAACAAAGCATGAAACAGCCGGGATCACGGCTTTTCTCCTCAGAGCAAAGGAAATATTCCTCCTGCCCTCACGGAAAGTGCCCGCGTGTGTCACATCAGGACAGCCCGCCAGGCCGGGAGGAGGCTGCAGCTGCCATCGAGGGGACGCCGGGTAAGTGACAGCGGCAGGGTTGCGACAGCAATGCTGCAAACTCTGCCAAGCAAACAAACTCCACGCCTCCCCGTCCCTCCTCGGAGGTGGACCCTGCCTCGTCTGGGGACACAGACCCTGGCTCCCCGCGGCGGGTCGCGCGGCCGCCCCCTTCTCCGAGCGTTTTCGCCAACACCCGCTTTTCTGCAATGTTTTAAATTTTTTTAAGACGATCCAGATTCCTGAGAAACTTTTTTTTTCTTAATGAACTTACTTTTGAGACGAAACTAATGGAAACAGCAACTTGCCGCCCCCGGACTCCTCCCCGCCCCCGGGCTGCGGGCGGGCGCCCCCTCCTGAGCGGGAGGGGGCCGGGGGGCCCTGGCGCCTCCGCGCCCCGCCCGCACCCGAGGGGGCCCCCGCGCGCCCGCGCCGCCGGGGGGGCGCGCGCCCCGCGTTACCTGCGATCGCCGGCCCCCCGCCGCTGTCCGCGGCCGCATCGGGGGGCCGCGGCGGCGTGGATCGCGTGGCCCCGCCGCCGGGTCGCGCCGTCTCCTGGCCGAGCTGCGGCGACGGCGGCCGGAACCCGCGCCGGCGCCCGGGGTCGGCGGCGCGCTCCCCCCCGGCCCCCGCCCGGAGCCCCGCTGGGTCCTAGCGCGCGCCGCGCGGCCCGGCTGCGGCCCGCACACGTGGGGCGTGGGGCGCCCGGCGCCGACCCCGGGGCGGGCGCCTGGCGGAGACGGCCGGGGGCGGGCGAGGGGCCGGAGCCGCGAGCGGAGGCTCGGCCTCCAGTCGCGCGGGGCGAGGCGCTGGACCGACCCCGGCGGGCGGGTGGGGACCCGCGGCCTCCGCACCGGATCCCGACCAGGAGGCCGAGGTCGCGGGTGGGAACGCGGCTGGGGACCGTTTTCCGCGCTCTTTCCCGGCCGACGGATCTCCCGGCGTTTCGCCTACTTTGCAAGACGCTGTTTTAAATAACAAAGCCCATATGGCCGAACGCGTCGCCACGTGATGCTCAAAAGACCCCCCAAAACCACCAAAATATGCACTCGTGTATCTCCGAGAAGCCAACGGGGAAGAAATGATGGTGGCATATGGCAGGCTCGCAGAGGAAACTTAATTACAGATTAGCACAAACGCGACAACTCACATTCAGTCAACTGAACGTGAACGACGGCGGCCCCAGGTGCACGCACGACCCGGCCAGTGTCCCGGGAGACAGGAGGTCCTGGCCTCTCCACGGCAGGGGAGAGGGCGCTGGTCACGGGATCCCCGTGGGACCCCTTCCGTGGATTCCCCAGAAGGGCCTTCTGCAGTCTCCAGGCACGGCCACTGACCACAGCCCACCTGGAGACCCACCTTTGTCTGTGCTCATTTAAGGGGACCATTCTACCAGCCATTCATGCAAAATAAAAGTGCTTTCGGCTGAAACGTCTGTTTGCAAATCTTCAAGACTGGGTGCTTCCTTTTTTCTTTCCTTCTTTTTTTTTTATTTTTTTATTTTTTTGTCTTTGATATCACCAAGTTTGAAGGTCACAAGTTTGCAAAGCTGCTAATGACAATAACGCCGTGGTTTACACCAGAAGGAAACTCAAATATGTGCTTTTTGAATTCTATTTTTGGAGCAGAAAAAGTCCCTTTGAAGAACACTCTTGCCCTCCCCTGTGCCAATTTTAGCTAAATGGGTGTAATGGAAGATTTCTAGTGTCAATGAAGCATCAAAGGCGCCTTTCCTGATGGTGTATTCCTCAAAGAACAAGTTGTTACATGTTACACTTTGCAACTTAGAGAACTCCCATCTGGGTGAACTCAGCCATACCCCGGTGATGAGACAGGTAATATGGTCCCCAATTTTTAAATGAGAAAGTGGAGACCCCAAAAGGGGAAGTGACTTGCCCCAAATCACCCAGCCGGTCAGCGGAACCCCAGTCTCAGTCGCCTCGTCCACAAGCCCTGCTTTTTCCAGTGCACTGAGGGGCCTCCCAGCCATTTCTCTGTAAGTACCCTGGAAAAGGAAGTGTCCCAAACAGAAACATCAGTAGGTTTCCCCAGTCATCGTTTCTGTTTTTTTATACTCTTTTTTTCTTCTTTTTTGATTTTTTGTAGAGAAAAAGTTCTTGCTATGTTGCCCAAGCTGGTCTCAAACTCCTGGGCTCAAGTGATCCTCCCTCCTTGGCCTCCCTAAGTGCTGGCATGAGTCACCGCACCTAACTGTAGTCATTTCTTACCTATCTTGGAGCCGCCATTTACCAGCAAGGGAATAGGAGGCTGGTTGAAAATATTTTAGTCTCAACTAAATGATCTAGAGGACTGATAAGGCCCATACCATTCAGATTTCGGTCCTGGGGCTGTCCAGAACACCTCAGCAGACAGAAAAGTTAAAACTCTGAGTCTGAGCAGTGCTCCCATCACTCACACACCTTTTTGTTCTTCATCAAAAGTTAGGAAGTGACTCCACTTGACACATGGAGAAGTGAGGTTTTCTCAAGTTAAACTTGGGTTTCTATGAGCAGTTTCAATGCCAAAGGCCTCAAAACCCCTAGAAACTCAAGATGTCTCAGATACAAGTAAGATATTAGCAAGATTAAGACCTGGTGACCACTGGAGGGTGACAGGTCTCTAGAGTGTCACTTCTCAGCCCTCCTAAACCCAGGGCAGTCACCACTTGGTTCTGTGTGTGGCTGTCCTCTCCCTCTTCCCCTCGTCAAAAGAAAATATAACAGCCAGAGGCGATGGCTCACACCTATAAATCCCAGCGCTTTGAGAGGCCAAGTCAAGAGGATTGCTTGAGTCCAGGAATTCAAAACCAGCCTTGGCAACATAGTGAGACCACATCTCTACAAAAAAATTTTTTTAAATAGCCAGATGTCGTAGTGCACACCTGTAGTCCCAGCTACTCAGGAGGCTGAGGTGGGAGGTTGCCTGAGCCCAGGAGGTCGAGGCTGCAGTGGTGAAGGGCTAGGGACATTTAACAGAAACATTTTATCCTGAAAAATAATTCATTCTCCTTCATGTGCGGTTCAGAAGTGGGGGCTGGGCATGGCCATATCCTTTGAAGATGTGCATGGCCTTCCTGGGGAACCTCTTGGAAGAATTAAAGCAAAACTGACTCATAGAACTCATTTTGTCCCTTTGTTGAAAGCTGGTCTAATTACTTGACAGTCGCACCATCCATGTGGCCAGCAAATGTTGCGAATACTGGACTCGAAGCAAACTTGGCACCAACAGGGGATGATGAGACACTGAAAAGAAAGCTGATGGAGACCAAGTCCTTAAACCTAGAGCACACCAGAGGAGGTGCTAGTCCCGAGAAACTGCCATTCAATCATTCATTCATCCAGTTTTGTATACATCATACGTTGAGCAAGGTACTTTCATAGAATCTGGGTAGAGAAACTACATATGTGATCTGAGAATTAGGTTTATGAGCCTACCTAGAAAAACTGCTCCATACCCCATTGCTGAATATCACCACGGTCACCTTTGAGGTACTCCCCCGGGAAGATATACACCAACACCAGCACCTAGTCCACTCACCCATCAAAGCAGTTTTGTAACTCGTTTTCTGGAGTGGCCATCAGAGATGTCGTCGTATTACCCTTGATGTCCTAAATGTCACCAAAATGTCTTCCTTTCAGTACTTCCTTATCTTCAGATAAAGGCATTGGGGGCCAGATCAGATGAGTAGTGAGGGTTTTCCAATACAGCTCTTTGTTTACTGACTAAAAACTCCCTCACAGACTGTGCTATGTAAGCTGATACATTATCATGATGCAAGAGCTCCTACAGGACCATTTTTGCACACACCTTTCTCATGCCAAGATTTTCAGTTAAGATTTTCCTGTTTTTCTATTGATGTTTATTTGGTCCGCTGTGCTTCCCACAGTCAGCCAATGATTTTGATGCACAAATCGATGAAATTTTGCAATGCTTTCATCAGTTCTGCCATCCTGACCTCTCTTCCCAGTGACACATTCTCTCCCCTCAGAAAAACGTTTAATCCATTTCTACATTGCCATTATCATGGCATTATCCCCATAAACTTGGACTAACATGTACCTGATTTCACGTTCACTCTTGCCAAGTTTAACAAGAAATTTAATATTTATTCATTGCTCTAATTCAAGCTCTAACATTCTCATGGCATCACACAAAAACATGTAACAATAATGAACACCCATCAGCAAGACACCGCCACATGTCGATACCAACACAGCCGTGAGACACTGATATACCAAGGTTATGGAACCTTACCGAGTTGTTTTTACAGTGCTGCCAATGTAAGCACACAGTGGCAAGTTTACAAACTTAATTGTCACACCTCATAAAGTTCTCAACTGGGCAGAGTGGCTCATGCCTGTCATCCTAACACTTTGGGAGGCCAAGATGGGAGGATTCTTGAGCTCAGGAATTTGAGACCAGTCTGGGCAAAACAGTTAGACCTCATCTCTACAAAAATACCAAAAAATTAACTGGGCGTGATGGCTTTTGTTCCAGCTACTCGGGAGGCTGAGGCAGGAGGATGGTTTGAGCCCAGGAGGTTGAGACTTCAGTGAGCTGTGATTATACCACCACCCTCCAGCATGGGTGACAGAGTGAGTCCCTAACTCCAAAATAAAAATGAAATTTTCAGAGCATTCCTTGTCCTATGGAGGCCACAGATGGGCAAACAGCACAGTGACATGAGTGCAGCAGTAAGATTGTGTTGGTGCTGTGTGTTCGGAGGTGAACTGACTCAGTCCAGAGCCAGCTGTCAGTCAAGCCATTCTTGGGTCTGCCCTTTGCTCTGCAGTACCAGGCTGAGCTCACAGACTCCTGGTCAGCTGGCTAGTGGTCAGGCATGGCATGGGGGCCTTGGAAGGAGAGTGGGGTGTGGCGAGGTGGGAGAGGCCAGAGACCAGAGACCGTCACTTCTCCCTCTTGCCTCTGATGCATCTCTAGCGGCGACATCTGGCTGCAGCTTCTGCCATGGTCCCCGGCCCCTGGGCTCAGGGAACACTGCCGCTTCTTGTTACCTTCCAGCTTGACATGTACTTGAGTCTGTTGGGATCAGTCTCTGGGCACCTTCACTGAGAAGAGAGTCCCTGCTGGAGGGGCCATCCCAGGCATGGGCAAAGGCGTGGAGGCTGACACAGTGAGGCAGGCCGATGTGCTGTGTGGGGCACACAAGGCTGAAGGAGGCACAGGCAGACTCCGCAGGAGAGGAGGTAGGGCCAGCCTCCACTGGGGATGGCCTCCATGGCGATTCCACCAGGCCAGCAGCCCCTGCCACAGTCTCCAGGTCCTCCTGGGCCTGCCCTGTTTTTCATCCTTCCCTTGCACTCACCACCTTCTGGCACATTCCTGTTTCACTGAGGATTTTGTTATCTGTTGTCTGTTTCCCCCTGACATACACACGAGTAAGTTCTACAGGGCTAGGAGTCTTTGCTTTATTCAGTGATAATTTACAAGAGCATAAAGCAGCGTTGGCACATGGCAGGTGCTCAATAAATTCTAAATGAATAAATTTGCTAAATGAGAAGGTGTTGTAATTAGGCAGGTTCTCCAGAGAGACAGAACCAATAGGATGGAGAGAGAAACAGGCCCCTCTGCCTGTTTTTCTCTCTATTGCCCACCCCCCCAGAAAGAGACAGAGAGAGAGAGAGAGAGAGAGAGACAGACAGACAGACAGAAGGAGGAGGTAGAGACAGAGAAAAAGAGAGGGAGAGAGAGACACACACACCAAAAGAGAGAGAGGGAGCCAGAGGGGGGAGAGATAGGGAGAGGCCTGAGATCGAGGAAGACTTCATGTTTCCGTTCAAAGGCAAGAAAAAAACCGAGGTCCCCACTCCAGGTGCCAGGCGAAAGGCATCCCCCTTATTCGAGGGAGATCAGCCTTTGGTTATCCAGGTCTCACTGATCACATGAGGCCCTCTCTGTCCCCCAACTTAGATATTTATTTCATTCAAAAATCGCCTTCACAGACACACCCCGAATGACGGTTGCCCAGTATGTGGCCACTCTGTGGCCCAGTCTAGTTGACACGTAGAATTAACCATCCCATTTTTGTAAAAGACTGTTTTTCCAGGATCATTCAGGAAGTGTGTGGAGGATGACTTAGATCCAAAAGGACTTCAGTGTCAGAAGGCAGGGTGGCGAATTAGGAGGCTCCCATTGTCTTAGCTCGGATGCAGACCTCAAGGAATTCAGCCCTGGTGGCTTCGGGTGACCCTTGTGTGGCCGATAGGTGTGATGTGCTCCTACATGCACCAAAGGCATCACCCAGACATAGCTCCAGGAGGAATCCATCAGGAGGCAACGTCCAGAAAGAGCCAATGGACACCACGGGGGTCCCGGCTGCCCCTGCAGCAGGCTAGGGACAGTGGCATCTCCCAGCCACTTTGACTACTCCGCTGAAGTAGGCACAGGTGGGGGCGGCACCCTGGCTCTTTTGGAGGGTTTCTCATTCTGCATGAGGGTCCTGGTGTGGAGTGGGAGCAGGTATCTTATCATGTGACCTCAGGATTGCCCCAGAGTGGGCCCTGAGCCCCCAACCAGGCCATTCAGGATCCCCTGGGGGCATCTGAAGCCAGAGGACTTAAAGTTCCCTCTGCTCACTCCTAACCATCAGGGGCCACCAGCCCCCACAGCCTATTTGCAGGCTCAGGAGCTGATAACTACACAGCTGTTCACCCAAACAGGACGTGAAAACATGGGGTTGGGCGTGGTGGCTCATACCTGTCATCTCAGAACTTTGGTAGTCTGGGATCGCAGGAAGATGTCTTGACCCCAGGAGTTCAAGACCAGCCTGGGCAACATAGCAAGACCTTGTCTCTACAAAAATTAAAAATAATTAGTTGGGTGTGGTGGCCCACACCTATAGTCCCAGCTACTTAGGAGGCAGAGGCAGGAGGATCACCTAAGCCAGGAGGCTGAGGCTACAGTGAGCCATGATCATGCAACTGCACTCCAGCCTGGGCAACGGAGTAAGACCCCGACTCCAAATAATAATGATGATGATGATGATGATGATGACGGTGATGAAAACCCAGTATCAATTTGGGATTATCCAAACAAATGTTCTTTCCTGCACCATCACCAGCAAGTTAGAATGGGCTGTCTGCGCGGCCTCTGTACATGTCCATACACACACACACAAAAAAAAAAATCCACACTGTCCTGAAGAGGACCCCAGCACACACCCTCCCTTTCCAGCCACAGGTGGTGTCGGGTCACAAGGAGAGAAAGACTTCCCACTTGCTTCTCTGTTTGCTTCAAACAGTGGTAAAATGTCACCCACTGCCCCCGGGAAGTCCCAAGACTTCCCATTCTCCATCAGACTGACACCCACACCCTCTTGCCGGCCATGCTGGGTGATGGTGGCATCGCTTGTGCCTCGGGTGCTGCTAATGTGACCCACCACTCCAGGAGGGATGTGTGCCACTCGTAGGCAACAGCACTGGATGGCAACTCTGAGCCCACACTATCAGGGGAATGGCAAACCCACTGCAAGTCACTGTGCCACCGATGTCTGTCGTAGTCATTCCAGCTGCTTGCAGTTGGCGGGTGTTGGTGATTGTGGATGACAGGGAGTGTGTCACCATCTCTTCCTCCATGGGGCCACGGATTCAGCCATGTTGTGTCCTCAGACATGTTCCTGGGCTCTGGGCAGGCCCTCAAGGAGTCGTTCATCCTGGGGCCAGACTCCTGCATGGAGCTCTCACGTAGGCCTTCAAAGATGCCCAGCTAGCTAGAGGCGAACCAGCTGGCAGCAGAATGGAGGCCACCCAGCCTCTCAGAGCCTTTCTGTCTCCTCGGCCTCCCTTTGTTCCCTGTCTCGCCTCAAGTAACCCTCGACACGCCATGGTCCCCCAACTCCTCTTATTCCCGTGTTCAGGTCACTTGACACATGTTCATTAAGTCTTAAGCAGCTAAGGAGGAATGCAGAAGGCATGTGGGATGTTGGTGCTGCATCTCCTCAACCACTGGGGTGTAGAGCAGGGTGGCAGCAGCCACCTCCCACTCAGTCCAGGAGAAGGGAGAGCAGCCAAGGTGGTGGGGACAGGTTGGGGTGTCAGGGTGGAAATGGACACCACACATCACAGAAAGCTGTTTCATAGGGTCTCAATCATCATTCCAGGGATGCCTCCCAAACTGTGGTCACCTGCCATGGTAGATCCAGATGGAAGGTGGGCCCTAGGCAAGGCTGCTGATGGATAGGCAGAATCTGCATCTTACCTATGACAGGTATGCAACACCATGGACCACCATGGTCAAGGTCATGGGCTCTGGAGGCAGAATCCACATCTCACCTGTAACAGATGTGCGTCAGACTAAACCGCCATGGTCAAGGTCACAGGCCCTGGAAGGAGAATCCACATCTCACCTGTAACAGATGTGCGTCAGACTAAACCGCCATGGTCAAGGTCACAGGCCCTGGAAGGAGAATCCATATCTCACCCATGACAGGTGTGCGTCAGCCTGGACCGCTGTGGTCAAAGTCACAGGCTCTGGAGGCAGAATCCGTATCTGAACCGTGACAGGTGTGCATCAGCCTGGACCACCGTGGTCAAAATCAAGGGCTCTGGAGACAGTCTCCACGTCTCACCTGTTACAGTTGTGTGTCAGCCTGGACTGCTGTGGTCAAGGTCATGGGCTCTGTAGGCAGAATCCACATCTCATCTGTGACAGGTATGCATCAGCCTGGATCGCTGTGGTCAAGATCACAGACTCTGGAAACAGAATTGGCATCTGACCTGTGACAGGTGTGCATCATCCTGGACTGCTATGGTCAAGGTCACAGGCTCTGGAGACAGAATCCACATTACACCATGACAAGTGTGTGTCAGCCTGGACCTCTGTGGTCGTGTCATGGGCTCTGAAGGCAGAATCTGTGTCACACCCATCACAGGTATGCATCAGCCTGCACCGCCCTGGTGAAGGTCTCGGACTTTGGAATCAGAGACACCTTGGTTTACATCCTGGCTCTGCCACCTCCCAGCACAACTGTCCTACACACATTGCTTGGTTCCCTGAGCCCACTGCCTCATCTTGTAAAACAGTGTCCCTTCCCACCCCACATTTTGATTTCTGGGAGGAGGAAACCAGATCACGCATGCCGGGTGCTAGGCCTCATATTGGGCCCACAATGCCGTAGATCTTACAGGCTCCCGGAGCCATCTCTGTGTCTAGTCCCAGTCAGTCTGAATTAATGTCATTCTGCTATGTTAATTCATAGAGACCGTATGAACCTTCCAGCTCAAATTGCTGCTGAAGTCTCTCATTCACAAGAAATGGTGGGAAATGCGAGGCAGTCTGTAGTTAATGGCTTGCCCTAGTGTTTATTTCTTAATTTTGGTAAATGCCCTGGTCATTTGAAATAGGAGCATCACAGGAGGTTGGGTGGGTGGTATGCAGCAACTCTTCATCTCTGTAGCAAATACTTATCTGATAACAATAACCTCATTACAAGCATCAAAATCAGTAGTGGACTAACACCTCACCTGTATTTCCAGTGTACTACATTAAAATACCTCCATCGTGACCAAAAACATGCCAAGACTTTGTTACCAAAATAAGAGGCAATTTATGTTCTCTCTAGCTGTTAACACCACCAAGGAAAATTCACTGAGTCTCCTGTCTGTAAGGCACCATAGTACCTTAAAATAGCAGATATTACGGTCAGGAGAAGGCCGTTGCCTGTGTGGCAGTGATTTTAAGGCAGCTGTTTGGATGAAAGATGCTTGATAACCTTGCTGTTTAAGCCCCTGGTGCTCTACTCATTTCACGGAAAATGAATGGCGAGCAGTCAATCCATGCTGGGCTCGCCTTCTGGTGGGGACTGACTAGGAAGAACAATCTTGTCAAATAGCTGCAGATTGTATCTGCTTGCCACTCGAGGACAGTATTTGAGATGTTCATCTTAAAGCACTGAGGATATCTTTTCTCTCTCTGACTTAAAAGAGACTAGAGGATTGAAATGCTTTTGTTCCTCATCTTTTTATAGCATGCAAATTGTACTGATGGGGGTCAGGAGATTTGCATTGAGTGGATAGTGAGTCTTTTTTTTTTTTCTTGAGTCGGGGTCTCACTGTGTCACCCAGTCTGGAGTGCAGTAGTACAATTACAATTCACCACAGCCTTGACCTCCTGGGCTCAAGTGATCTTCCTGCCTCAGCCTCCTGGGTAGCTAGGACTATGGGCACATACCACCACACCCAGCTAATATTATTATTATTATTATTATTATTATTATTATTATTTTGGTAGAGGCAGGGTCTGGCTATGTTGCCTAGACTGGTCTTAAACTCCTAGGCTCAAGCAATCCTCCCACCTCAACCTCCCAGAGTGCTGAGATTAGAGGCGTGAGCCACCGCGCCCAGCCTGGATGGACATAGATCATCCCATCAAGAAATGTAAATATAGCATGGCCATATCACAACAGATTCTGCAAAGAGACTCAACTTTAAAAAAGCAAAGACTCAGCTTTCCAGGCGGCCGGCAAGCAGTGAGGTGTCACCCCGAGCGGATGGTGCCAAGCAGCCACAATCAGGTCAGCTAGTACCTACTACCTGCAGGGCATTGCAACAGGATTGGTAAAGATTAAGGCAGAGTCCTAGTACTTAAGTGTGAGAGTGACATTTGTCATTCTTTTTAGAGGCCCAGGATATGACATCTTCCTGTGCCTGGGGAACACCAATCTCAGGAGGCAAAGCTATCGCACCTGAAGACTGAAATGGCAGAGACCACATGCCCGGCTTTTCTTACAATTGGTGGGGAGGGGCATGACCAAGTTCCTTGCAGTGGTGACAGGAAGCATGGGACAGTGCAGGGTCCAGCAGGCAAGAGGTGGTAGCAGCATCTGCAGCAGAGTGCAGCATCCTTCGTGTTCACAGGAGGCCATCACCTGACCCTGTGCAACCTGACTTTGGGCTTTGATGCAGGCTGCATCCCCTGGTCTGGACCCCAGTCTTCCTGAAGTTTCTTTAGAGTCACCCGTCATCTGGTAAATAAATGTTCCTTCTGCTGGATCAGCCAGGTTCAGCTTCTGGCTTTTGGTTTTTTTAGAGACAGAGTCTCCCTCTGTCGCCCAGGCTGGAGTGCAGTGGCATGATCACGGCCCATCGCAGCCTTGAATTCCTGGATCTTCCCACCTCAGCCTCGAAGTAGCTGGGACTACAGGAGCATGCCACCATGCCCTGCTAAATAAGAAAAAAAAATTATTTTTGTAGAGATGAGGTCTTGCTATGCTATTCAAGCTAGTCGCCAACTCCTGGCCTCAGCAATCCTCCCACTTCAGCCTCCCAAAGCACTGGGATGACGGGCATAAGCCACCACACCCAGCCCCTCAGCTTCTGTTGACTAGCACAAGAGTCTCATTCAGAGTCTCCACCAGTCAGCTATTATTTCTCAAGCAGTAGCATTGGGTCTGTGCTGCTCCCTCACTCACCAGACTCCTCCTGTCAACACTCAATGAGGTGTGGGGCCATCTGTGGCCGTGGAATAAGAGTTAACTCATCACCTTGGCTGTTGGTGCTAAGAAATGTAACCAAAATTTCATCTCAGGCCAGGCAAGGGCACTCACACCTGTTATCCCAGCACTGTGGGAGGCCAAGGCAGGAGGATTGCTTGGGCCTAGGAGTTCAAGACCAGTCAGGGCAACAACAACAACAAAAATATTAGACAGGCATGGTGTTGCATGCCTGTAGTCTCAGCTATTCGGGAGGCTGAATCACAAGGATTGTCTGAGGTCAAGGCTGTGATGAGCCATGGTTGTGCTACTGTACTCCAGTCTGGGCAACAGATGGAGACCCTGGCTCAAAAAAAAAAAGAAAGAAAGAAATTCATGTTAGATACCTTTCTGCATGGGTAAAATGTGTTGATAAAGAAACATGATGTTTCTAGTACCACCAAGAGGGATCTTTTCTTTTCTTTTATCATTTGAGTCAGAGTCTCACTGTGTCACCCAGGCTGGAATACAGTAACATCATGGCTCACCACAACCTTGATCTCCTGGGCTCAGGTGATCCCATGCCTGGACAACTTTTTTATTTTTCTGTAGAGATGAGGTTTCTCTGTGTTGCCCAGGTGGGTCTTAAACTCCTGTGCTCAAGCGACTCTCTTTCCTCGGTCTCCCAGAGTGCTAGGATGACAGGCACTAGCCACCGCACCTGGCCATGGAGTTTTTTCTATGACACTAAAGAATGTAATACACTAGAGTTTTGGAAAAAGAAAGAAACAACCATATAACAGCAACCAAAAATACCCTCCCTATTTACAGAGAAATAATCAATTTTGCCATTTTTTAATAGAAAAGAAACAGTTTCAATATTGTTTATTGTCTCTATCCAGCCTCCTCTCTCTATCTCACGGAAATTTCATCGTGCTGAATACTTAAAATTCACTGACTGACTCTTCTTGATGACGTTGAACTTCGTAACAGGAAATTTTCCATGTGAGATGGATCATCTTGCTTCCAAGAGCAAAGAACGAATTCTTGAAAAGATGGAAAGAACATGAATTTCCATTGATAAAAACCAGGATGGTTGGGCGTGGTGGCTCAAGCCTGTAATTCCCGTACTTTGGGAGGCCAAGGTGAGAGGATTGCTTAAGACCAGGAGTTTGAGACCAAACTGGGCAACATGATGAGACCTCGTCTTTACAATAAATCAAAAAAATTAGCCAAGTGAGTGCGCGCCTGTAGTTCCAGCTACTTTTGAAAGCTGAGGCAAAAGGATCAACTGAGCCCAGCAGGTTGAGGCTGCAGTGACCTTGAGTATGCCACTGCACTTCAACCTGTGTGACAGAGTGACTCCAATTCAAAAAAAAATTTTAAAAAACCAAAAACAAAAAAACAGGAAGACAGGATTTCCAGATTCTTCTCCCTGCAAGTTCAACGTGGACATGGGGTCATTCCTTATGAAACAAGAAGGCAAAGATATCATTCATCCCTTCAGTTACTTGACTTTTAGCAGGCATGAAATAAGCCCAGGAAGAAATGCTCTGGGCCTCAAATGAAAGCAGAGAGGATTTAAGAGATCTGGAGTGGGCAGGCACAGTGGCTTACACCTGTGATCCCAGCACTTTGAGAGGCTGAGGTGGGAGGATTGCTTGAGCCCAGGAGTTTGAGATCAACCTGGGCAACAAAGTAAGATTCCGACTCTATAAAAGATCAGAAAATTAGACGGGCACAGTAGCTCATGCCTGTAATCCCAGCACTTTGGGAGGCCAAGGCAGGAGGATTGCATGAGCCCAGGAAGTCGAGATCAGCCTGGGCAACATAGTGCACCTTGGCCTCCCAAAGTGTGGGCATTACAGGCTTGAGCCACCACGCCCAGGCTTCCTGGTTTTTATCAATGGAAATTCATGTTCTCTCCATCTTTTCAAGAATCCGTTCTTTGTTCTTTGCCCTTGTCTCTACAAAGACATAAAATAAATTGTAAAAAACTAACCAGGCATGGTGACATGCACCTGTAGTCCCAACTACTCGGGAAGCTGTGACCAGAGGATCACTTGAGCCCAGAAAGTTGAGGCTACAGTGAGCTGTAATTGCACAACACTAAAGCCTGGGCAACAGAGCAAGATTTGTCTCAAAAAAAAAAAAAAAGTCAAATCTGGTCCCCTGCAGTAAAATTGTGACAAGCCTTTCTTTCTTTTTTCTTTTTTTGGTCAGAGTCTCACTCTGTCGCCTAGGTTGAAGTGCAGTGGCACGCTCACGGCCACCCCAGCATCGACCCGCTGGGCTCAGACAATCCTTCCGCCTCAGTCTTCCAAGTAGCCAGAACTATAGGTATGTGCTATGATGCCCAGCTAATTTTTTTATATACTGTAGAGATGAGGCCTCACCAAGTTACTCAGGCGGGTCTCAAACCCCTGGACTCAGGCAATCCTCTCACCTCAGTTTCCCAAAGTGCTGGGATTATAGGCTTGAGCCATTGCGCCTGGCCAACAAGCCATTCTTTCAAACAGGTGTGTTCAATGGCCTTTTATGAAAATGTAGACAGAAGCCCAGAGCCCTGGCCCAGCATTCCTTTGTTGTCAGCCTTCACCAGGTCACTGTGCCTGACCACACCTGCCTGGAAAGGTAGCAGTGCCCAGGGCGTCCTGGAGCTGCTGTACTGAGATGCGGGTCTCCACCCACTGGGTCTGGCTCTACCCTTTCTGGGCTTGGACTAGATTCTTTTCTAGATGTGGACACAACTCCCTTCACGATGCCATGCACCCTGGACCAGCAGCTGTGTTTCCTGAACTAATCAATCAGACTCATTCCAGACATTGTGTCCGGGTTCTAGTTGGACCTGAAGGCCTCTGAAAGAGAAATAAAGGAGTAACATTAAGCCAGGACTAAAATCCTTTCTTATTTACCACTGCCTGAGAGCCCTTCTTCCTCAGTCTCCATAGCTGGCCTCTCCCCACAGCAGAAACTACCAACCCTGCCCACATGGTGTTAGCCCTACTTCAATATGTACATTCTAGAAATTTATTGTCCTGGAATCTAGAACAAGTCCGGATCTTAGGCAAGATAATTTTAAGAACCTGCTCATGAACGAGGCATATTTTGGAGCGCAGGACACAATGGGAGGCAGCCTAGACATGGTCACAGAACAGGGGAGCTTGGAAATTAGCAGGACCAGACTTACAATCAGACCCAGATCCGGCCTATGGTGGAGCCCAGCCAGCCACAGGTATTGTAATGGTGGCTACTGCTCAGGTGCTGTTGCAGGGCAAGCTTACATGCCCCAGTCCAAGCTCAGGCACAGCCGGAGCAACACAGCAGTGACCTGGAGACAGAGTCAGAATGACAAGAGTGCATTGGCAGGTTGAATGTCTCTCCCTCTGGGCTGAGTGTGAGAACCTTTCCTTAGAGGGACTGTGCTGTGAGGTGACTTTGCAGGACAGGGAAGCAACGCAAGAATCCAGTTATCAGATCAGTGGGTAAGGAACATACTCTGAGCAAAGCTAGCTTTGACATTTGAACAAAATTAGAAGGAAGGAGGCTGAGGTGTGGAGACAGGATTCAGAAATCATCCCCGTCTGTGATTCTCTTTATATGATTCAGAGGGATAAACAGTGGCCCATCCCAGAGCTGGTGTAGAACACAGAGAGGTAACCCAGGTAACCCTGGGCCAACCATGGCTTTAAACATTATAACATTTCTTTTCAATTTAACTTTTTTAGAGACTGCGTCTTTAAAATTGCCCGGGCTGGAGTGCAATGGCGTAATCATACGTCATGGCAACCTCAAACTGCTGGGTTCAAGTGATCCTCCCACCTCAGCTTCCCAAGTAGCTAAGACTAGAGTTGCATGCCACTACAACCAACTGATTCATTCATTTTTTGTAGAGACAGGGTCTTGCTATGTTGCCCAGGCTGGTCTCTAATTCCTGGCCTCAAGTGATCCTCCTGCCTCAGCCTTCCAATGTGCTGGGATGACAGGTATGAGTCACCATGCCCAGCCACATGTCTTTGCTCTACACATGGCATCCTTCTTCCTCACGTGCCCTGGTTTATGCTGTCTAAAAACTGAACTTGAACATTGTGTGCGCCTCCTCAGAATATCTGCAAAGCTACGTGGGAAGTGGGATTAGAAACAAAGTCAGTTTGTTTCCTTTTTATAGGAATCGAGTGGAAGTGAGAACCTTCCTGTCTAGTCCACCCCACTGATGGGTAAACTAGGACTCTGAAGTGTCCATTAGTTTAATTTCTAGAAAAGAACTCCAGGGCAGGTCTACGGATGCTACCAAGGAAAGTTTAGAAATGAAAAGCTCATCATTCCTGGTTGTCATATGTGAAGACCCACGATGCTTTATGTTTTTTTATCTGCAGGAGGTCATGCAGGCAAGACCAGGTGGTGAGGTTTGCTTTTATTGGCGTCAGGAGAGGAATGCTAACTTATCTGGTTGGATATGTTCTGACATTGCTCTAAAAATCATCATCACTGGGCCACCACATTAGGATCCCTGTCACCGGAAAGCCCAGCCTCAGTTCTCTTTGGGGGCTCACACTGTTGTTGCCTGGCTCACAGAGTTAGGAAGGCATGCATACCTACCTAACTTCCCACTGTCTCTTTCTGTTCACGCTGCTTTACAGAAAACACTTACGGACTAGGCGTAGTGGCTCATGCCTGTCATCCCAGCACTGAGGAGACTGAGGCAAGAGGGATTGCTTGAACCCAGGAGTTTAAGGCCAGCCTGGCCAAAATGGCAAGACCCTATCTCTCCAAAGAAAGATTTAATAAATAAATGAGGCCAGGCTCAGTGGCTCAGCCTGTAATCCCAGCCCTTTGGGAGGCCGAGGTGAGGGAACTGCCTGAGCCTGCGGATTCGAGACCAGTCCGGGCAACTTGGCAAGACCTCGTCTCTACAATAAATCAAAAACTAGCCAGGCGTGGTAGCACATGCCTGCAGTTCCGGCTACTTGGAAGGCTGAGGCGGAAGGATCGCTAGAGCATAGCAGGTCAATGCTGCGGTGGCCGTGAGCGTGCCACTGAACTCCAGCCTGGGCAACAGAGTGAGACTCCATCTCAAAAAAATAAATAAACAAAAATAAATAAATGAACCATATACTCTCCTCAACCTTTCTTGACTCAGTGGCTGCAGAGGTTTCTGATGATTCCTTTCCCTACTGTACCTTTGAAATGACATCAAAGTCATTTTTACTTCCCATTTCCATTAAGATGTTTGTTTATGCTGAAGAACTCATATTTTTTTTTCTCCCCCTCTCTCGGGGATTAGCATTTTAGTAAGAGCTGAATAATAAAACGCAATTGTAAAAGCCTGTCAGAAGTGTAGCGGTGCGTGTCTTACTTTTCATAATTGCCAGGGAGTGATTAGGATTGAACTTTTTCTCTGCCAGGCCACAAGGATGGATGTCAAAAGGGAAATGGCCTGTGATGCCTCATAAAATGAAAATTCCACATTTTTCTGGATAGAAAGGAAGATGCGGAGTGAGGTGGAAGATGCGGAAGAGTGGACCGTTGTTGGGTCTATCCCAAGGAATCCTTAACCTCTGGCAGTTCTCACACTGCTTTGAGAACTTGAGGCAAGCATATGTATGCAGTATTGCTTCAGGGGAATCATGGGCTCCGTGACTCTCAGGTCAGAACATCCCCATGGGGTCATCAACATGTTGCTTCATCCTTTGGGTTCAACCCTAACCCAGGAATTAGAATAAGTGGATGGATTAGACTCTCATCAACAGCAAGTGTGTACTGTTGGTCCGTGAACCACATGGGTTGGAACCGCATGGGTCCACTCAGACATGGATGTTCTTCCTCTTCTGAGACAGCAAGACCAGCCCCCCTTGCCCATTCAACAGGAAGGTGTTGATGATGAAGACCTTGACGATGATCCCCTTCCACTGAACAGAAAATGCATTTTCTCTTCCTTATGGTTTTCTTAAGAAGATGTTCTTTTCTCTAGCTTGCTTTATTGTAAGATACGGTATCGAATATATATAAAATGTGTCAATTGACTGTTTATTTATCTATAGGGCTACTGGTCAGCCGTGAGCTATTAGTAGTTAAGTTTCTGAGGAGTTGAGACCTCATCTCTACAATAAATCAAAAAATCACCTGGGCATGGTAGCACATGCCTGTAATTCCAGCTACTCAAAAGGCTGAGGCAGGAGGATCGCTGGAGCCCAGCAGGTCGAGGCTGCTGGGAGCGGCCACTGCACTCCAGTCTGGGCAACTGAGTGAGACTCCAACTCAAAAAAAAAAAAAAGTTATATGCAGATTTTCAACTGCCTGGAGACCTGGGCCCCAAACCCCATGTTGTTCAAGGGTCGACTATAATTATGCTCACTGTTGTGCTAAGTTCAAAAAAAAATAAAAAATTATAAGAGCTCATCCTTGCCCTCCAGGACTTTGGGGAAGACTGCAAACTCACATGGGGTAACTTTTTTTTTTTTTAAGTTGAGGCCTCACTCTGTCACCCAGGCTGGAGTGCAGTGACACAGTCGTGGCTCACTACAGCCTCAGCCTCCTAGGCTCAGCCTCCCGAGTAGCTGGGGCTACAGGTGCACACCACCACGCCTGGCTAACTTTATGATTTTTTTTTTCAGAGATAAGATCTTGTTATGTTGCCAGAGTGTTCTAGAACTCCTGGGCTCAAGTGATCCTCCCACCTCAACCTCCCAAAGTGTTGGAATGACAGGCATGAGCCACTGCCCTCAGCACTTAGGGTAACTTTAACCAGGGTAGTGCAGAGCTCAGTACTAAATTGTGTGGTATAGGTGAAGAGTGCTGTTGCCCTTCAGGAGAGGTGAGTCAATGGTTTAGTCAAAAAAATTTTCACACAAAAAAGAAGGGTTTCATTTGTACTTGAAGGGCTTAGATAGACAGAAGGGAAATCTGATGGCATTCCACAAAGATAATATAGTTCAGGAGAGAGAACAGGAGCTTTGACATCTGGAACATCTGGGTTTGAATCATCACTCTGTTTCTTACTGCACAGACCACAGACCAGTACCTGTCCATGGCCTGTTAGGAATTGGGCCGCACAGCAGGAGGTGAGTAGCAAGGGAGCAGAGCTCCTCCTTCTATCAGATCAGCCGTGGCATTAGATTCTCATAGAAACATGAACTCTATTGTGAACTGTGTATGTGAGGGGTCTAGGTTGCATGCTCCTTATGAGAATCTAATGCCTGATGATTCCTCCTACCTCCCCATTTGTGGAAAAAAATGTCTTCCACGAAACTCGTCCCTGATGTCAAAAAGGTTGGGGACCACTGTCTTACAGGCTCTGTAACCATGCTTAATGTATTTAATATTTTAGACTATTTCTGAATTTTAGATTCTTCATCTGTAAAATGGGCATCTTTGTAGACTGAGTGGAAGGAATAGATGAGATAATTTTTTAAATTACCTGAGACAGTGCCAAGAAGGCAAAAACTACATCTCTTCTGTTTGCTACCAAATCCCAAGGTTGTTACCCGTGGTTGGTACATAGAAGGTGCTTGATGGATATCTGAAAGAATGTTGAATAAATGAGTGAATTAATTAATTAATTGAAAACATATTGAGAAATAGGCAATAATAATGAATCTGGTGTGTGGAGTTACATATTATCTTTTTCAACCATATTGTTAGAAAATAAAATTATATCAAGAGAATGAAAAGATGAGCCACAGGCCAGGAGAAAATATTTGCAAAATATATATCTGATAAAGGACAGTTATCCAAAATATACAGAAAACTCTTAAAACTCAACAATAAGAAAACAAACAATCCAGTAAAGAATGGACCAAAGACCACACCAGGCACCTGACCAAAGAAGATATACAGATGGCAAGTAAGCATATGAAAAGGTGTTTCACATCATATATTATCAGGAAGCATAAATTGAAACAACAATGAGGTACCACTACATGTCTGTTAGAAGGGCCAAAATCAAGAACACTGACAGCATCGAATGTTGATGAAGAGGTGGAGCAATAGGAACTCTCATTTGTTATTGGTGGCAATGCAAAATGGTGCAGTCATCCTGGAAGATAGTTTCTTACAAAATTAAACATGCTCTTACCACACAACCCAGTAATCATGCTCCTTAGTATTTCCCCAAAGGAGTTGAAAACTTATGTCCATACAAAAACCTGCACACAAATGTTTATAGTAACTGTATTCAACATTGCCAAAACTTGAGAAGTAACCAGTCCTTCAGCAGGTGAATGGATACACTGTGGTAAATGTAGACAATGAAATAGTATTCAATGCTAAAAAGACATGAGCTGTCAAACCATAGACAAACATGGTGGGACCTTAAATGCCTATTACTAAGTAAAATAAACCAATCTGAGAAGACTACATACTGTAAGATTTCAACTCTATGACATTCTGTAAAAGGCAAAACTATTAGGACAGTGAAAAGATTGGTGATTGCTGGGGTTCGAGGAAAGGATAGGCAGAGGACAGGGAAACTACTCTGCACAGTACTATCATGGTGGATACGTATCATACATTTTTTTCAATCCACAGAATGCGCAACACCAAGAGTGAAGCCTAATGTAAAAATTAAAATTCAGGAATAAAATTAGGGCTGTAGCTGTAGCTAAAATTATGCTCTAGGTTTTTCAAGGTCAAACTTCCCCAATCTGGGTTACCTAGATCCTTCATGGCTCATCTCCAACTTCACAATTTTGACTGATTTCAGTATTCTTTACCTTTGTCTTTGGTTTTCAGTTTTCAGTACTCTAATGTTATGATGTTCCTAGGAGTGACTTTTTTGTTTTTATCCTGTCTGGGGTTCACAGAACTTACTGAACCTGTGGATTGATTTTTTCATCAGTTTTGGAAAATGCTTGGTCATCCTCAAATATTTCTTCTGTCTTATTCTCTCTCTCCTCTCCAAGTATCTAATTACCTATACATTAGACCTCTTTACTGTCTCATATATTTTTTATCTTCTTTTCTATTTTTTTCCATTTCTCTTGCATCCACACTTCAATTGAACATTTTCTATTAACTTGTCTTTCAGTGTCTTCTTCTATGTCATTTGATGGGTGAGATAGCAGATTTCTCCACTCTAGAATTTCCAATAGTATTTTTAAAAATAGATTCCAAGTTTCTCATAAAATATCAATCTTTCTTTTTTCTATTTTCTTGAACATATTACTTATAGTTATTTTAAAGTCCTTGTCTGTTATTTACAACATCTGGATTGCCTGTGGGTCTGTTTCTATTGCCTATTTTTTTTCTTGATTTCCAATCATATGGTACTTCATGTAGGCTTGTAATAGCTGTATCGTTTTATGATACCAACTCTATTAGATAAATTGTTGATAAATAATACATACCTCCAGCTATGTATAATGTATCCCTAAGGCAGAAGCTTCCTTCCAAAATCACAGAGATACCTACTTACAAACAAATGTCTAAGGGGACCAATACCACTGTGTGGTTTACACCATCTGGGATTCTTGGGGCTCTGAAAGATTTCCTTCATTCAACATTCATTCAACAAGTATTTGAGATCCTATTTTGTTCCAGCACTTTTCTAGTGCCAGTGATGCCTTGGTGATCAACATAAGGTTCCCATCCTAATGGAACTCACATTTTATTGGAGAAAAACAGCAAAAAATAAACAAGCGAATAGCAAGAAAATAGATAGTTTTGAGTGCTGTGCTGATAACTGAAATGGAAGGACATGATGGAGAGTAACTTGGTGACTGCTTCACAGAGGATGGTTAGGAAAGGATTCTTTGGGAGAAGGTGACTCCCAAGGTCATAATGAACTGCAAGAAGGAACCAGTCATGGGATTATGGGAAAAACAGTTGGGGCAGAAAAAAGAACCAGTGCAGGGTCCTAAGAGAGGAATGAGGTTGGCATATTGAAGGAAAGGAAAGAAAGTCAGAGTTTCTGGAGCCAAGAGGTTAAGAGTGAAAGAAGAGAGGCCATGGATGAGACAGGGGTCCCATCACTTAGTGTTTTACAAGTCAGAGTAAAAAGATGAGATTTATCCAATATGTGATAAGAAGCCACTGATGGGGTTTTTTGTTTGTTTGTTGTGTTCTGAGTTAGGGTCTCACTCTGCTGTCCAGACTAGAATGCAGCAGCATGATCACAATGATCACATCCCACAGCAGTCTCAACCTCCTGGGCTCAGGTCATCCTTCTGCCTCAGCTTCCCTAGTAGCTGGGACTACAGGTATGTGCCACCATGCCTGGCTATTTTTTTTTTATTGGTAGGAACAAGGTCTTACTATGTTGCCCAGGCTGGTCTTGAACTCCTGGTTTCAAGCAATCCTCTACGTTGGCTTCCCAGAGTGCTGGGATGACAGGCATGAGCCACCACTCACAGCCTTACTGAAGGATTTTAAGCAGGAGCAACAGGGACTGGTTTCTATGTTTAGAATACAACTTCAGCTTTTGTGTGGGAAGTAGTCTGCAGAAGGGCAGGATGGGAGCAGAGACATGCTAGGTACTAACTGTCCTGGCCCAGGCAGGTTGTTGAGAGTTTGACTGGAGGGTAGCTTTGGAAAGCCTTGGCATGAAGATGCTATTTGAAACCTTGGGACTAAATAAGGTTCCTGCATTCCTTGGCCAAGTCAAGTCTATCAAAACATGACATCTTAGAACGGGAAGAGACATTAGGACCCTCCAGTCCAATCCCAGTGTTGTGTAAATACAGGAATTGGTTCACACCTGTAGTCCCAACACCTTGGGAGGGCAAGGCAGGAGGATTACTCGAGCCCAGGAGTTGGAGACAAGCCTGAGCAACAAAGCAAGACATCGTCTCTACAAAAAATAAAAAAATACGCTGGGCATGGTGGTGTGTACCGGTAGTCCCAGCTACTTGGGAGGCTGAGGTGGAAGACTTGCTTGAGCCCAGGAAGTCAAGGCTGCAGTGAGCTGTGATCATTGTGCCACTGTACTCCAGCCTGAGGGCGACTTAAAGGAAAAAAATAGGGAAACTGAGGCCTGGTGAGGTTCAGTGCTTTCTTCACAGTCATGTGGTTCATCAGAATCCAGGACGTCCTTGCTTGGTTCAATGTATTTTCCTTTACCTTCTTCTAAAATAGCATAACTCAGTTTCAAAGTTACAGTCAATATGTGTTGAAAGAAATAATTACCCTGCTCAATATTGGATTTTAAATGATCAAAAAATTTTTTTAAAAAGGAGAAAAACCACAAATTCATGACTTAAAAACATTTCACTCTCAATATGAATTCAAATAAAGCGGCTTCAGCCAGGCTCGGTGGCTCAGCCTGTAATCCCACGCCTTTGGGAGGCTGAGGTGAGTGGATTGCCTGAGCCCGCGGGTTTGAGGCCCGCCTGGGCAGTGAGACCTCATCTCTACAATAAATCAAACAATCAGCCGGGCGTGGTAGCGCATGCCTGTAATTCCGGCTACTTGGAAGGCTGAGACGGAAGGATCGCCGGAGCCCAGCAGGTGAGGCTGCGGTGGCCGGGAGTGGCCACTGCACTCCAGTCTGGGCGACCGAGTGAGACTCCAACTAAAAAAAAAAAACAAAAAAACCCAGGCCAGCACCACCTTAACACTGAAACCAAAGACATTATTAAAAAAAAAAAAAAAAAAAAAAAAAGAAGCGGCTTCACTGGCAAATTGTTAGTTCAGTGAAAAATGAATTAGCAGAAGCATTTTTATCTAGAATTTACTGTAGCTGATGCAAACTTCTTCTTTAAAAGAGTGTTTTAAATGAAAAGACCATTGTTTCTTCACCATGTAGAGGAGGAGAAAACATGTAGTGTAAGAATCTCATTTACTGTGCTATTAAGTTGTGTGGTAAAATTCCTTAGGCCCAGGCCTTACATGGGCAGGCGCACACACACGTTTACAATTTTATTACACAGACAGCAAGTGTGTGTCCCACGGCTGGACAAAGTGGTACAGAAGGAAGCTGTGACAGTTGGACCAACCACCCTGTGCATTTTGCGTTGGCTCAAGTCAGAGCAAAGTGGTCCAGGCCAAGGTTGAGACTGGTCTTGAGGCTGCTGTGAGATGTCACCACAAAAAGCGAATCACTGTCTCGCTGATAAAATGATGTGGCAATCACAGACCGATCATTTCTTTTATAAGCACTGCTGAGCTGCTCACGAAACTCGAGATGGTTTTTTTATTTTTTATTTTTTTTTTGAGTTGGAGTCTCACTCTGTCGCCCAGACTGGAGTGCAGTGGCCGCTCCCGGCCACCGCAACCTCGACCTGCTGGGCTCCGGCGATCCTTCCGCCTCAGCCTTCCGAGTAGCCAGAATTACAGGCGCTTGCTACCACGCCCAGCTGATTTTTTGATTTATTGTAGAGATGAGGTCTGTAATCCCACGCCTTTGGGAGGCTGAGGTGAGTGGATTGCCTGAGCCCGCGGGTTCGAGATGGTTTTAAAAGCTATTCCACGCATCCGACTCCAGATGTCGTTCTGCCTGGGAGTCTTTTCCGAAACAGAAGCAATCACTGTGCCTTTCCCAGGGCCTGTGTCCAGCAGACTCGCTGCTACAGTAGGATAGACAACAGTCAGCACCACTCAGCCTCCCTGGGCCTCAACTTCCCAATCGGTAAAATGGAGCTGGTGATCCCTTGGGAATCCCTTGGAGTCTCTTAAGTCATAATTCTAAGGCTTGCCAAAGACCAAGTCAGCAAATGAAAAAAACAAATTCGAAGACAATGTGAGACCAACATTACTATTATTATTGGGGCTGGAGTCTCTGTTACTCTCATCCACAGGCTGGAGTGCAGTGGCATGATCACAACTCACTGCAGCCTCCGCCTTCTGGGCTCAAGCCCCCCAAGTAACTGGGACTACAGGCATGTGCCACCACACCCAGCCAAGTTTTTGATTTCTTGTAAAGACGAGGTCTTGCTATGTTGCCCAGGCTGGTCTCGAAGTCCTGGGCTCGTGTGATCCTCCTGCTTCGGCCTCCCAAAGTGTTGATTTTTTTTTTCTGTGCTTGGGCAGAGCTGTGATCAGCCACCTGGAACGTCATACTGAGCTGTGGCTCCCTTTTTTCTGCCCCATATTGAAAGATCTTTTCTTTGGTATTTGATTGAATCTTTATCATAGCCAATAGTAAGCACCATTTTAGAAATCAAGTTATCTCCTCTAGTTAACTACAACATATAAATTTATCTTTCAAACATGATCTCAGGGCCAGGTGGCTCACGCCTATAATCCCAGCACTTTGGGAGGCTGAGGTGAGAGGATTGCCTAAGCCCAGTGGTTTAAGACCAGGCTGGGCAACTTGATGAGACCTCATCTTTACAATAAATCAGAAAACCAGTGGGCATGTTGGCGTGTGCCTGTAGTTCCAGTTACTCAGGAGGCTGAAGTGGAAGGATCGCCTGAGCCCAGGGGGTTAACGTTGTGGTAGCCATGATCACACCACTGCACTACAGCCTGACGACAGAGTGAGACTCATTTTTTCCAACTTGTTATTATTATTATTACTTTTGAGTTAGAGTCTCACTCTGTCTCCCAGGCTGGAGTGCAGTGGCATGCTCATGACCACTGCAGCCTTGGCCCACTGGGCTCATGTGATCCTTTCACCTTCCAAGTAGCTGGAACTACAGGTGCACACCACCATGTCCAGCTAATTTTTTTGATTTATTGTAGAGATGAGGTCTCACTATGTGGCCTAGGCTGGTCTTGAACCCCTGGACTCAGGCAATCCTCTCGCCTCGGCCTCCCAAATTGCTGAGATTACAGGTGAGAGTCATCGTACCCAGCCTCCAATGTATTAAGAGATGGTATAAGACTAACCTAAGGTGTGGCTGATGTTAGGTCAGTAGACAAGAGATGACTTGCTAAAACCAGGGATTACATCCTTTCAATGCTGAAGACTTTCTCTCCTACTGTCTTAGCCCCAGCCTGGGAGGTCTCTGCAGGAGTGGACATCATGCTCCTGACCTATGTGGAGGGGTGAGAGTGTCCTGTTGCTCACTGTCACTTAAGACCAAGGCCTCTCCCTCTTTGTCGTCCTTAGTTCAGATAATTCTATATTTGGGGGAAATCAACTCCACATCAGGCTGATCCCCTCTGTTGTCACTAAATGTTGGCCTCATTTACTGTCAACGCAAGTCTGACACATGTTACAGTGGGAAGCTTCCATATTTTCCAGGATTTTAGAATTTTGGTGGTGGTAGAACAGAAAATAGTCCTGAAATTCTTATTATTTTTTGAGTCGGGTTCTTGCTCTGTCACCCAGGCTGAAGTACAGTGGCACCAACACCGCTCGCTGCAACCTCTCTCATCAGCCTCCCAAAGTGCTGGGATTACCGGCATGAGCACTGTACCCAGCCAATTTACAACTTTAGACTTGGTGCTTCAGGCTGTTTGGGGAATTCCAAAACCCACCTTATCCTAGCCAATATTTTATGAACATTTTCTCATTAACTCTTTTCTCCATTTTATAAGTAAAGAAAATTAGACTCGGAGATGCTGAGTTCCACAGAGAGCAGAAAGTAGGGGTATACAGATCTGTTTCACACCAAAGCCTGTCCTCTGTTCCTTTACCAAATGCCTCCGTTATCCAGAAGCCTTCCAAAGTGCATTGTACCCTGCCTTCCTCAGATAGAAGCACTGAACATGTAGGACCCTTGATGACTAAAAGACATGAGAGGAACCTGATCCCTAGGGCAATGGGGTGATGATAGCTCGTAGAACAGGTTGACCAGACCCAAGACGGCCCCTTGGCACTAACATGCTTGAGTTTTGTATCTGGTTCTGTTTCTTTCTCTGTTGTCTCCTTTGTAGCTAGTCATCTTGTCAACTTCTAGAAAGCTCTTGATCGCCTTGGAATTCACTGATTCGAATCTTCTGTGGGCTAAGACACTAGCTAACAGATTTATATGGCTCGTGTCTGAAAGGGGCAAAGACGATTGCTGAATGGGAAAGTAAGAAGGAAACAGTCCATGAATAAGAGCTGAGAGGTGAGCTCAGTGCATGCATTTGAGCTTCACAGAGGCCTCTTTCTCTGAGCTTGTTCTCTGTGGCTGAGATTATTGGAAAGATGCCCTCTGGGTAGGTGAGTTATTGCTGCAAAAGACATCGTTTTCTTTAACATGAATGAGAGTGGCAGTTGATGGTGTATTCTGTTTTCCTTGTAGAATGAATTATCTGTTTAAAAATAAGGAGACAAAAAAAATCCAACAACAACAAAAAGGTGGCAATGCTGTCCTGAGGAAGACCCACCATGCATCGCACAGTAAGAATAGCTAAGTTGATCAGAAAATAAATGTTGTTTTGCTTCTAACACCGGAAAGTCAATACATAATAAATGAACTTCAGAGAGGCAGGACCAATATCCATCGAGGTGCCCTTTGTAATTAGGGAACGATGCCCAACACAGAAAGGCAGGGACCAGAAACACAATGCCTACAAGATGCCTGGATGCAGGGGACACACAAAATGCAGAGATTTGTCAAATTTGTGCAGGCGCGTCCATAGCTTATCAATGGTGAGGAGGAGGGATTCTTCTGTTCAGAGTGGTTCCTGAACAGAAAATCCTGCAGACTAGAGTGCAGTAAGGAATTTGCAAATGGAAACTGTTGGTAAAAACATTCAGCACAGCAAAATGGGAAAATCTTCTGAAGCTTTAGATCTTTACGTTCTTGGTGATTGTTCGATCAAGATGTAATGGTCTTATTAAGTAAGACCATTGGTATGTAAGTACTAATCATACTGGAAGTATCTCCTGATCTTTCAACCACTGTCTTGACTCTAACCCCAGTTTTCATACCAGAGACATTAAGTGGGTGTTCTCTTGCGTGCCAGCTCCTGCCATGTGACTGTGCCTTCCTAGACTGTTATGTTTAGGAAGCTTCTGAACTCACATCTGTGCTCAGTAGGAAGAGATGGATGATGTTGATTGATGATGTCTGCCATGGGCAAGATAGAGATGATGGACATACGTATGCTAAAAAAAAAAAAAACCACCATTCCTCCCTGCACCCCACCCATAGTGAATCAAGACACACCTGGCTCCTGCTAAATTCCTTTCTTCAGCACTGGTTCAGTCACCTTTATTCAATTCCTACTTGTAGAATATCCAAATATTTTGTTTCTGTATTTGAAGAGTATGGGCTGGGCATGGTGACTCACACCTGAAATCCCAGCACTTAGGGAGGCCGAGGCAGCAAGATCACTTGAGGCCAGGCAGAGAGCACCCTGAGCAACACCCTGTCTCTAAATAAAATAAAAGAAAATCTACAAAAAAGCCGAGCTCGGTGGCTCAGCCTGTAATCCCGCGCCTTGGGAGGCTGAGGTGAGTGGAGTGCCTGAGCCCGCGGGTTCGAGACCCGCCTGGGCAACTTGGTGAGTCCTCATCTCTACAATAAATCAAAAAATTAGCCAGGTATGGTAGTGCACGCCTGTAGTTCCAGCTACTTGGAAGGTTGAGGTGGAAGGATCACCAGAGCCCCAGCAGGTTGAGGCTGTGGTGGCCGGGAGCGGCCACTGCACTCCAGTCTGGGAGACAGAGTGAGACTCCAACTCAAAAAAAAAAAAAATCTACAAAAAAGAAGAGTATGAAGTGTTTATGGATTTGCTTGTTGACTATCTGGTGGATAGGTTGTATAAATTATGGAAATACTTTAGGTGGTTGGAGAGTATTTAACACAAACATGCTTTCAATTTGACCAATACACACACACAGGGAAAGAGAGAGAGAACAAAACACTATGTCCCAGTGAAGGCTTTCTTCATTTCTTAACCTGCTCCTGATACAGTCAAATCTCATTCTTATGAATTCTTTTAAATTAAATCAAAGACAGCAAGCTTTTAACCAGATCATATAGAAGGGAAAAGACTAAACCTTGATCAATAGGAAATACTATGATTCATGGAACAACAATACATTATTTATGTAATTCTATAAACTCGAAGGGATTGGACTGAGAAGCAGATGGAAGGGGGGTAGTTTTTTAGAAGAAATCAGAGGAGGAAAGAAAGAGAAGGAATAAGGAATGTTACATTTCATCCAAGTGCTCATGCCTGTGATCCTAGCACTGAGGAAGGCCGAGGCAGACAGATTTCTCAAGCCCGAGTTTGAGGCTAGCCTGGACAATATAGTGAGACTCCATTTCTATTGAAATAAAATTTGAAAAATTGTGGTGGCTCACGTCTATAATCCTAGCACTTTGGGAGACAAAACTGAGAGGATTGCCTGAGCCCGGGGGTTTGAGACTAGCCTGGGCAACATGGCAAGACCTTGTCTTTATGATAAATCAGAAGATTAGCCAGGCATGGTGGCATGCACTTATAGTCCCAACTACTCGAGAGGCCGAGACGGAAGGATTGCCTGAGCCTAGCAGGCCAAGGCTGCGGTGGCTGTGAGCGTGCCACTGCACTCCAGCCTGGGTCACTCCAGCCTGGGTGAGTGAGACTCCAACTCAGAAAATAAATAAATAAAATACAAAATTTTAAAAATAGAAAGATAAATGTTACATTCTGATATTCGAGGAATGCTGGGCTCCTGCCCTCAGGGAACTTTACTGTCTGCCTGAGATTGGTGCCTGCATGTACCCAAGCTATGTGTGGACAGCTGCAAGCGAGTGGAGCCCTCTTTCTGGTTAAGGAAAGCATAGGCATGGATAAGTTGTTTCAAGACGGTACCTCCTGCTCCTTCTTTGGGAGTCTTAGTCACATATGCTCTGGTACATGGAAGATTCCCCAGAAGCTTAGCAGATATACTGGTGTCTACAATCATTTGAAACTCAAAAAACTGCAAAGTACTACATAAGCATATAAGCATTTAAGCAAATTAAACTTCTCAGGACAAGGTCTCTGTCTGACCTTTGTACATTCCATGCAATTTTTAAAGTTCAACTGCAATTGAGTAGAGACATGAAAACAGATTAAAAAGAATACTGAAGGTCATCAGCTTGCCCTTGACTTTAGGAATGGACTGTCAACACAGTAGTCACTAGCTACGTGTGTCTACTGAACACTTGAAATGTAGCTAGTCTGAATCAAGGTGTGCTGTAAATGTAAAATACACCCTAGGTTTTGAAGACTTAGAACAAAAAGAGAATGGAAAATATGTCATTGCTAATTTTACCTATTGAGTACTTGCTGAAATGGTAATATTTTTGATATGTTGGGTAAAATAAAATATTTTACAAAAATTAATTTCACCAGGCATGGTGGTTCATGTCAGCACTTTGAGAGACCAAGGCTGGAGAATCATTTGAGCCCAGGAGTTCGAGACCAGCCTGGGAAACATAGCCAGACCTCGTATCTAAAAAATATAAATGAAAATTTTAAAAATTAGGTAGGTGTGGTGGCATGTGCCTGCTGTCTCAGCTACTCGGTTGGTTGGAGGATTGCCTAAGCCCAAGAGGTCAAGGTTATGGTGAGCCATGATTGTGCCACTTCATTTCAGCCTGGGCGATAGAGTTGAGACTCCCAACTAAAAACATAATAATAATAATTTCACCTGTTTCTTTCAACTTTTTTAGTGTGGCTACTAGAAAATTTAAAATCATTTAAATGACTTGCACTGTGTTTACATAATCAACACTGCACTAGGCAACTATTTTCTTAAAACATCCAAAATGGATGGTGGTGTAGTTTATTTTTGAAGATTCAGAGAGATAGAGGCAAGTAACTTATATTAGCTCATTTTTTTTTGAAAGCAGGATTTACTGAGAGGACAGAAAATCTTCCACAGTGGGAGGGAACCCGAAGGGGTCTGTTGGCTCATTTTTTAAGTCTAGAAGATCTCCCTCTACCTATCTGAAAGGACAACAATGTTATAAGTGCCTACAGCAGGAAGGTCCCATGATTTTCCCCCTACAATGACAGATAGAAAACATTTTGGGCTTTGAGGATTAAATGGTCTCTGTCCCAACTATTTGACTCTGTTCATATACTGTGAAACAGCCACAACAAGACCTAAGAGTGTGACTCTGTTCCAATAAAACTTTATTTATAAAATCAGGCAAACTTGCAATCAGTCAATAGCAATTTCTCATTAGATAATAATATAGGCATGACAAAAACATACCCCAAAGATAAGAAAAGTTGACATAATGGTCAAATCCCATTCAAAAACACACACTGTGGATGGACGTGGTGGCTCACACCTGTAATCCCAGCACTTTGGGAGGCCAAGGCAGGAGGATCACTTGAGCCCAGGAATTCTACACCAGTCTAGGCAACATAGTGAGAACTTGTCTCTAAAAAATGTTTGCAAATTAGCTGGATGTGGTGGTGCACACCTATAATCCCAGCTACTCAGGAGGCTGAGGTTGAAAGATCATCTGAGCCCAGGAAGTTGAGGCTGAAGTGAGCCTTGATGGTGCCACTGCACTCCAGCCTGGGTGACAGAGTGAGACCACAAAAAACAAACGAACAAAAACACAAAACAGGCAAATGAAAAAACTCTCACATTGTCATATTTGCCAATTATAGGTCTAATTTGGCATAAGGGAGTCACTAGGCTTAAAATCATGAAAAGTCTACATTAAAGATGAGATTTTAAAACAAAACCATTTTCAAGTTTATGCACACTACATTTAGTACAGCTTCTTATGACACTAATTTGTTATACAGCTATTTGTCTCCAAATTGACTTAATAGTCGTAATTTTAAAGGAAAAATAAATGTCTCCATACACACTCCATCGCATTGGGTAGATGATCTGTTTTCTCTCAGCCAATGAGAGAGGATATAACAGATTGTGCTGTGTACTCTTATCCAATGAGCATTATTATACTATAAAGCATACACTCTCAACCAATCAGCTTTCTGCTGTGTTACTGTTTGTCAAAATGTTTAGTTTGTGATGATGTCTCTTTTTGACATTTATTTTTGTGCCCTGGGTAACGTTTTGACCCATGAATGACTGACAAACACATACATGTGATTAGACTGGACATGATTTAATGGGAAGGATATCTCAAGGAATTTTATTTATTTATTTATTTAGAGTCAGGATCTCACTCAGTTGCCCAGGCCAGAGTGTGGTGGCACTGTCATGGATCACGAAGACTTGACCTCCTGGGTTCAGGCATCCTTCTACCTCAGCCTCCCGAGTAACAGGGACTAAAGGAGTGCTCACCACGGCCAGCTTTTTTTTTTTTTTAAGAGGAGGTATGGCTAAGTTGCCCAGGCTGGTCTCCAACTGCTGGGCTCAAGCAATCCTCCTGCCTCAACCCCAAAGTGCTGAGATTACTGTATAGGCATGAGCCAATCTATGGAGGATTTTTTTTTTTTTTTTTTTTTTTTTTTTGGAGTCAGAGTCTCACTCTGTCACCCAGCTTGGAGTCCAGTGGCACGCTCATGGCCACCCCAGCATCTACCTGCTGGGCTTCAGCAATCCTTCCGCCTCAGCCTTCCAAGTAGCTGGAACTACAGACATGTGCTACCACACCCTGCTAATTTTTAAATTTATTTTAAATATGAGATCTTGCCGAGTTACCCAGGCTGTTCTCGAACCTGTGGGCTCAGGAAATCCCCTCATCTCGGCCTCCCAAAGTGCTGGGATTACAGGCTTGAGCCATTGTGCCTGACCTTGTAGGAATTTTAAAAGAAAGTTTTGCCATAGTTTAAGTTACCAACATTGCATGGACACAGTTGAGACACAAGAATGAAAATCAGCCTATGACCAGGATTGGGAAAAATCCTTGGATGCTAGGAAGAGCATGGTGAGCCCCTATGCTGCCCAGCCAGGGAGGAGTGGGCATGGGAGGCTTGTGCCCCTTCTGGGGATTTGGAAATAGATACAAGATTGACAACAGGGCAATGTAGGGTGCTGGGCCACACCCCACAGGAACAGGCTCCCATGGTGTTGGTTGGGTAGTGGTCCCAAGTCCAGAAATGTTTCTTCTCTGATCCACAAGTTTATGTGCAATATAGTAAGTAATTCAAGTAGGCTCTTCTCCCAGTTTGTTTTGACAAACAGGAAAACTTTGGAGCTGCTTTTTTTTTTTTTTGAGTTGGAGTCTCGCTCTGTCTCCCAGGCTGGAGTGCAGTGGCACACTCACGGCCACCCCAGCGTCGACCTGCTAGGCTCCGTCACTCCTTCTGCCTCAGCCTTCCAAGTAGCTGGAACTACAGGCATGTGCTACCACACCCGGCTAATTTTTTATTTATTATAGAGACGAGGTCTCACCCAAGTTGCCCGGGCTGGTCTAGAACCCTCAGGCTCAGACAATCCACTCGCCTCGACCTCCCAAAGTGCTGGGATTACAGGCTGAGCCACCGAGCCCGGCCTGCTTTCACACATCTATTTTAAAATGGAGTGTCACTTACATGTTTCATTCATTTTATAGTTAACCATCCACATATCTTCAAAACAGCTTTTTTTTTTTAAGTGGCTTAATGTTTCCCCCTGAAATATTTTTAAAGCATTAATTTACATGACAAACCCTGTAATACATAAGTCATCTCTGAGCCAATCTCTGACCACATCGTGACAAATTCTAAATCAGCACCAGCTAAACAGCAGCGCCTGCCGTTAATCTCTGTGTAAACTTATTTTCCTGTTTAAAAAGAGATAGTAAAATTATGTTCTTGTAAGTGAGGGTTTAAAATTGGAAAGGGATAGACAATCCCTTTAAAGAAGACAGTCTGCTTCAGAGAATGGCTCCGATTCCATTCTGGGTTAGAGATGGTTACCAAGGAGACGGCCGACTTCATCGACTTCATCAGTGGGCTTCTAGGATCAGGATCTGGTCGCTCTCAGGAAACATTTGTAGAAAGAAAAAGGAGGAGAGAAAGAATAAAGGAAGGAGGGAGGGAGAGTGGGCTTTCTCCTATTGAAAAGAACATCGTGAGGTTTAATTTTATATGTTACCTTGGTTAGATAATGCTATCTAAATAGCTGGTCAAACGTTATTCTAGATGTTTCTGTGAAGTTTTTGTTTTGCTTTGTTTTGTTTTTAAGAGATGAAGTCTCACTATGTTGCCCAGGCTGGTCTCGAACTCCTGGGCACAATTGATCCTCCTGCCTCGGCCTCCCAAAGTGCTGGGATTTGTTTTTTAAGAAATTGACATTTAAATCCATAAACTTTAAGAAAAACAGACGACCCTCTATAGTGTGGGTGCGCTTCATTCAATCAGGGGAAGCCCTAGTAGAAAAAGATGAACCTCCCCCAAGAACGCATCATGCCAGCAGACTGCCTCTGGGATCTCACCTCACCCACTGTTCCCTGGGTCTCCGCCCTGTCGGGCTGTCTTCTCTCTCTGGCCTGTGCCTACGGCCTGGGGTTGCTGCCTGGGATCAGCTGCGGGAGGAGAAAGTACAAACCTGGTTGCGGATATTCCATGCAGGCGCCACTGGAGGGTGGGCCATGGGGCAGCTCCTCCAGTGCAGCTGCTTGCTCACTTCGCTTAGAATGGCCAGAATGGTTATGCCAGGGGAACCCGAAAAAACCCACAATGCATTTATAAAAAAAAGTATCTTTATTCCTTCATGTTTACACTCCAGTTACCTTCAAAGTACTCTCTGTTGGATCCAGTACACCTATTGAGATGCTTTTCCCACTCACAACGGTTTCTGAACTTGTCCATTTTGATGCCTTTTGTGCTTCTGCTGTTTCTTTTTTCACCTCTTCCATATCTGCAGAATGTTTCCCTGTGAGGGCTTCTTCATTCTGGAAAACAAATTTTAAAAAGATGCCGCTCAGGGCAAGATGAGGTGAATGGGGTGGGGCACGGGGGTCATGCTGCTTTGGATCAAAAAACAACACTCAGCATGGTTCATGAGTCACCCAGTTCATGAATCATCCATCCCGAACGGAGCAAATGTGTTGAAAGAATCTCCACAAAAATTCAATGAAGCCGAACACAGCCTCTCACAGCAACGCTAGCTGGTCCACTGATGCCGATGGGTTCCTAGAACACTTGCCTAGTGGGGGAAGCCTGGTCTACAAGGGGCCGCCCTCCAGAAGACAATTCCAGTTTTTTGGGGGTCCCCTCCCCATATACACCAGTTCATGAACTATAGCCAACACTTTGGCTGGATGGTCAGGGACCTGGCAGAAACGTGACTGGAACACCGGTGACAAGGAAGTCTGGAGAGAGCTGTGTGAACAGACCTCCAGGAACGGCTGAAAAACATGAAGACGGTTGTGTCCCATGTGAACACCCACCGAAGGCTGACCTCAGTGGAGAAGAACTTTAAACATCAGGTGGACAAGATGACCCATTCTGTGGGGCCAGCCAGTCTCTCTTCCCAGCCACCCTGTTACCACCTGGGGCTCATGGGCCACGTGGCCATGGTGTCAGGATGGAGGCTACACACGGACTCAGCAACGTAGAGTCACCCACCAAGGTCGACCTGGCCACAGCTGACACTGAGTGCCTAGGCTGACAGCAGAGAGACTTACTCTGAGTCCCAGTACAGCACCAGTGCCTCAGGTGACCAGCCTCGTCGTAGGTTAATTACCTGGCTGCAGGTTAATTGGGCTTCTTCTGCCATGAAAAGGCTTGTTCTTGCTGGATACAGAGTTGCTTTTCCCACCTGCAGTGTTTCTGCAAACACTGTGGTCCACAGACTTTCAGAATGCCTCACTGGCTCAGGGCATCCCACATGGTACCGCTTCTGCTCAAGGATCTCATTCACAGAAAATGAGATGTGGCTATGAACCCGTCTCTCTCTCTCTCTCTCTCTCTCTCTCTCTCTCTCGTTCTCCACACCCGGAAGCAGCTGGCCTGATGGAATGGAGGATGGCCTTGGGGAGACTCGTTGACAGCACCAGCTGGGTGCTGACTCCTTGCAGGGCCAGGGCCAGGGCCAGGTTTTCCAGAAGGCCATGTGTGCTCTGAATCAGTGTCCACCACATGGTGCTGCTTCTCCCACAGCCAGCACTCGTGAACTCAGGAATCAAGGTGTGGAAGCGGAGTGTCACCACTCTCGGTCACCCCTGGTCATGTCTGCTTCCTGTTCTGCAACCAGTACTCTCTGGCCTGGTGGTCACGGCTCCAAGGGAAAGAACACTTCCACAGGGGACATGACAGTGACTCCACTGAGCTAGAGGTTAAGACTGCTGCCTGGTCACTGGGCTCCTCCTGCCTCTGAATCAACAGGTTAAGAGCGGGGTGGTTGACCTTGATGGCCTAGGGAATATTGGACCCCCTAGTCCACAATGAAGGTCAGGAAGAGTGTCTGGAATACGGAAGTTCCCTTGGGTGTCTCTGAGTATCACCATGTGCCATGATTAAAGTCAGTGGAAAACTACAACAACCCAATTCAGACAGAACTACTAATGGCCCTTCAGGAATAAAAGTTTGGGTCACCCCATCAGGTAAATAACGATGACCAACTGAAGTATTCGCCGAGAGCAAAGGTAATACAAGGCCAGGCACGGTGACTCTCACCTGCCACCCCAGCACTTTGGGAGGCCGAGGCAGGAGGATTACTTGACCCCAGGATTTCAAGATCAGCCTGGGCAATATAGCAAGATTGCGTCTCTTCAAAAATTCAAAAAATTAGTCAGGTGTGGTGGTGTGCACCTAAAGTCTCAGCTACTCATGAGACTGAAGGGGGAGGATCGCTTGAGCCCAGGAGTTGGAGGCTGAGGTGAGCTGTGATTGTGCCACTGCACTCTAACCTGGGTGATAGAGCGAGACCCCGACTCAAACCAACCAACAAAGGTAATAAGGTATGGGTGGTGGAAAAATGTGATTATAAATGCCAGCTCCGGCCATGTGACCAGTGAAAGCAAGGACTATCGCTGTCCTGATGCTTCTCCCATATTTTGTTGTGAACATGTCTGTGTACGCATGTGCTTAGACGTATAGAAATCATATACATCTGTCTTCTTCCCTCTCCTATCCCCTGACCATGTAACCTAGGATGTATTGACTTTACACCATAATACTTCAGTGTTGTTCACTTTAATTTATAGTATTTAATTTCCAGGACACCAAGGGGAAGTGTAAACATCACCCATGGACTTGGCGTCCTCTTCTGGGGGAAGGTTAGTGGGTTTCAGCTGCACACAGCATGGCTGTGTCATCGAGGTAGGCAAAGGCACTACCCGGTATTATCCCATCATAGATTAAGTCCAGACTAAGGAGACGCGAGTGGGGCCAGTTTGACAAGGGGTGGACTTGGGGTGGTTAATGTGATGTGTTAACCTGAGGAGACCGCGGTACCAAGAGGTTTGGTCCATACCGGTCTAGGTGTTGTCGTGAAACTACTTTTTCAAGTCAATAGACTTTGAGTAACACAGATAAGAGGTGGAGAGGGGCTCTTGACGTCCGTTGAAGACTTTAAGAGTCCGCATTTGTGGTATGTCCAGACAGTGGAATATCATTCAGTGCTAAGACAAACGAGCTACCAAGCCAGGAGAAGACACGGAGGCACCTCAGTGCAGTGTAAATGTAGAGCAGCATGCAATATTACTGAGTGAAGGAAGCCAGTCTGCAAAGGTACGTATTGTGTGAGGCTGACTCTGTGGCATTCTGGAAAAGGCCTGGGTTGCCAGGGGTGGGGGAGGGAGCGATGAGCAGGCTGGCTCGGAGGACTTGAGGGAACAGTCAATACTGTCATGGTGGACGCATGTCACCACACTTTTGTCCAACCCAGAGTACATGCCACACCATGAGTGACTCCACCGTGAGCTATAGACTTCGAGGGCTGATGATGAACCGCTGCAGTTTCACTGGTTGTGACGCATGTCCCACTCTGGTGTGGGCTGTATCGCAGGCAGCTGTGCATGTGGGGAGGGGACTTACAAGAAATTTGTATACTTTCCATTTAATTTTGCTGTGAACCTAAAACTGTTCTAAAGAACAAAGACTAGCCAGGCTGGAGGATCGCTTGAGGGCAGGAGTTTAAGACCATCCTCGGCAACACAGCAAGATCCTGTCTACAAAAAAATACAAAAATTGCCTGGGCATGGAGGCACATGCCTGTAGTGCCAGCTATACTGGAAGGCTGAGGCACGAGGATCACTTGAGTCCAGACATTGGAGGCTGCAGTGAGCCATGATCACACCACTGCTTTGCGCTCAATTTAAAAATTTTAAAAAGTTGGCCGGGCACGGTGGCTCAAGCCTATAATCCCAGCACTTTGTGAGGCCAAGACAAGAGGATTGCTTGAGTCTGAGGGCTCGAGACCAGCCTGGACAACATGATGAGACCCCATCTCTACAATAAATCAGAAAATTAGCTGGGTGTGATAGCACATGTCTGTAGTTCTGACTACTTGGAAGGCTGAGGTAGAAGGATCGCCAGAGCCCAGCAGGTTGATTCTGGGGTGGCTGTGAGTGTGCCACTGCACTCTGGCCTGGGCGATGGAGTGAGACTCCAACTCAAAAAAAAAATTTTTTTTCTTAAAGAAAAAAAAAAGAAATTTTCTACAAAACTTGAAGAAAAAACAAAGATCAGCCAATGATTGGTAAGATTCAAGGATGGGTGGAAATCCTGCAAACATGCTCAGGTGTGTGTTTTCTTTAGGACTTTGTTCTGCAGGGCTGTCTTCTTTGCTTTCTAATGTTTGTTATCTGTTTTAATAAAGTGATCTCTTTTTTGTCAAAGAAATTAGAATTAGGTTGTAAAATAAACTAATCTTTCACCTAATCCTACCTTTGGGAGATCTGTGTCTTGTGACTTACCTGATGGCTGCTCCCCTAATCGTATGCAAAGTCCCAGGCAGACCTAAACATCCTCTCCAGTGCTGAGCTGACGAACTCAACTCCAAGGAAGAGAAAAAAGTGTCAGCAAAGCAAACAACACAAAAATCTCCCTGTGTGTGTGCAGTTCGAATGCAGTACCTGGTCTCCTGACACCGTCAGACACTAACAGTAATTATATCAAGTGACATTCAAGGCACCAAATCAGTGGTTTTGAACTTTTTCAAGCACAAGGACTCCCTTATCATATTGTCAAAGTTCCAGGGAGCACCTAAAGAAAGATTGCCATATTTTAGTATCAGATGCAAAAAATATATAATAAGGAAAAGTTATTACGAATTTGGAAGGTTTTGTTTTGTGTGTGTATGTTTGTTCTGTTTGTTTTTAGTTGGAGTCTCACTCTGGCATCCAGTTTGGAGTGCAGCGGAACCATCACGCCTCACCACAGCTTCAGCCTCCTGGGTTCAGGTGATCCTTCCACTTTAGCTTCCCAAGTAGCTAGGAGTACAGGCACACACCACTATGCCTGGATAATTTTTACAAAATTTTGTAGAGACAAGGTATGTTGCCTAGTCTGGTCTCCAACTCCTGGGCTCAAGCGATCCTCCTGCCATATCCCCTCAGGGTACTGGGGTTACATGCATGAACCACTGCGCCTGCATCATGCCCAGAGGTTCTGACTCAGAAAGTCTGGGGTGAAGACTAATGGTTTACTTTTCTAATATGATTGCAGGTGTTGGTGATGGTCTAGGGATCCCACTTTGAGAACTACTGCCCTAGGCTATAAAACCCAGACTTTTTAGTACATCATAGTGGGTCCTTGGTCATCTGTACCCTAACATCTCTCAAATATGTCTCCTGCCTGGTTTTCCCTCTACCACTTATCTATCTATCAGATTTCCACTCATTTTATTTATTTCTTTATCTTTGAGACAGGGTCTTGCTCTGTTGCCCAGGCTGGAGTGCAGTCACACGACCACTGCAGCCTCGAACACCTCAAGTGATCCTCTTCCTCAGCCTCCTGAGTAGTTGGTACTACAGACGCCACCGTGCTCAGCTAATTTTTAGAAGTTTTGTTTGTCAAAATGGGGTCTTACTATGTTGCCCAGGCTGGTCTCGAACTCCTGGGCTCGAGGGACTCCCCCACCTTCGCCTCACTTTATGACGGGCATGAGCCAACGTGCCTGGCAAATTTCTGCTCATTTAAGTATAAGCATCGTTTTCCTCTCCATGTGCCCTCCAAGTAGTAGTGATCGATTCATCTGTCATGTTCGCGCTGACTTTACATGCGTCTCTGTCTCACGGCATGTGCCATGTGTCCTTAAAGTCATTAGCTGACATCATTTGCTTCACCCACTAGACAGTGTACTCCATGAAGACCAAGATGTAGCCTGGCAATGCCAGCACTAGGACTTAGTAGGTGCTCAGTAAGCATGTCTGTATGCTTTTGAATCAATATAAATAGCAAACGTACCGCTTTTTTTTTTTTTTTTTTTTTTTTGAGTTGGAGTCTCACTCTGTCTCCGAGACTGGAGTGCAGTGGCCGCTCCCGGCCACTGCAGCCTCGACCTGCTGGGCTCCGGCGATCCTTCCACCTCAGCCTTCTGAGTAGCCGGAATTATAGGCATGCGCTACCACGCCTGGCTGATTTTTTGATTTATTGTAGAGATGAGGTCTCGCTGCCCAGGCGGGTTTCGAACCTGCGGGTTCAGGCAATCCACTCACCTCAGCCTCCCAAAGGCGCGGGATTACAGGCTGAGCCACCGAGCCCGGCTGTCAAATGTACAGCTTTTTATTTTTTTTATTTATTTATTTATTTATTTATTTATTTATTTATTTATTTTTTGAGTTGGAGTCTCACTCTGTCGCCCAGACTGAAGTGCAGTGGCCACTCCTGGCCACCGCAGCCTCGCCTGTTGGGCTCTGGCGATCCTTCCGCCTCAGCCTTCCGAGTAGCCTGAGTTACAGGCATGCGCTACCATGCCCTGCTGATTTTTTTATTTATTGTAGAGATGAGGTCTCGCTGCCCAGGCGGGTCTTGAACCCGCGGGCTCAGGCAATCCACTCACCTCAGCCTCCCAAAGGTGCGGAATTGCAGGCTGAGCCACTGAGCCCGGCATGTACAGCTTTTTTAAAAAAAATTTTGAGTCAAAGTCTCACTCTGTGGCCCAGGCTGGAGTGCAGTGGCATAATCACAGTTCACCACAGCCTCGACCCCCTGGACTTAGGCAATCCTCCCACCCCAGCCTCCCCAGTAGCTGGGACTATAAATGTCTGCCTGATATTTTTGGTAGAGATGAGGTCTTGCTATGCTGCCCAGCTGATCTTGAGCTCATGGGCTCAAGTGATCCTCCCTCTTCAGCCTCCCAAAGTGCTGGGATTACAGGCATGAGGCACCACATCCGGTTCACACAACTTTTTAAAGACATGTCTCTACGACAGTTAGAAACCCTGGGCCCATCGGCTCACAGTCCTAGAACTGGATTGCTGTCTGTGACTCAGAGTTCAAGACACTGCTTGCTGCAAAGAAAGGAGCATGTGGTTAACATCCTGCAACTACTTGTGATCTTAATTAAACGAACATATATCTTCACACATATGTTGTGCATGTAAACAACATCAAGAAACATACAACTTGACCAACCTGGGTAACTTGGCAAGATCTAAATACAAAAATTAGCTGGGCATGGTCGTGTGCAACTGTGGTTCCAGCTACTTGGAAGACTGAGGTGGAAGGATCACCTGAACCCAGCAGGTCAAGGCTGTGGTGGCCGTGAGCACGCCACTGCACTCCAACCTGGGTGACAGTGAGGTTTCAATTCAAAAAGGAGAAGAAGAAGAAATGTACATCTTTACTGTAATCCAGGATTCATCAGACTGGCAACACACCAAATACCCATGTTTGTCTCTGAAATTCTGGGAGTTCAATGAACATCAAAGACAAGTCCATACTCATCCCAGCAGCCCTGCGTTGAAGAGAGGCCAGCGATGTCCCAGTGACCCCTTCCCTGTGTCTTCTATGACCTGCTGAGTATTCCCAAATGAAGGAATAACTGGAGTATGCAAGTAAGACACAAAGGGGCCTTAAGACTTTTGGGGATTCTGAACAGTCTGAGAGGTAAACAGAAGAGAGGGGACCTCTGGGAACATCTGATGGACTGCAAATAAAAGCTGGGCTTTGTGTATCCAGGGTTGTAGTCGCCTCTGGAGAGAGACCTGAGCAGCTGAAAGGCAGCATCCTCCAGTGTGAGCCAAGCTGTGTGAAATAGAGCCCATTGCCATCCTTGGTTCCAAGACGGGGTATATTCTGGTTGATTATGCATTGACTATGAGAGGAGTTCTGTATTTTAGTTCCAAGGATGGGTCTTAAGATTCCTGACTGATAACTGCTATAACCTGACAATCCTCCCCTCCCCCTTGCTCTTCTTCCTCCTCCTCTTCCTTCTCTCTCTCTCTCCCCCCCCCCTTCTACATGACTTCTCTGTCTTCCTATTTTTATACTTTAAAAAAAAGAGATACAGAGTGTCAATCTGTAGCCCAGGCTAGAGTGCAGTGGTGTGATCATAGCCCACTGTAGTCTCAACCTCCTGGGCTCAAGTGATCCTCCCATTCTCAGATTCCCTAATATCTGGGACTACAGGTGTGTGCCACCACACCTGGCTTTTTATTTTATTTTAATTTTTAGTAAAGATGGTGTCCTGCTATGCTGTCCATGCTGGTCTTGAAGCCCTGGCTTCAAGCAATCCTACACCTCGACCTCCGAAAGGGATTATAGGTATGAGTTGCCACACTTGGCCCACTCAAATGTTTTATTTTTTAAAATTTAATTTAAGGGGTTTTTTTGAGTTGAAGTCTCACCTGTCACCCAGACTGGAGTACAGTGACCGCTCCCGGCCACCACAGCCTCCACCTGCTGGGCTCTGGCGATCCTTCCAAGTAGCTGGAACTACAGGAGCACACTACAAAGCCCGGCTAATTTTTTTATTGTAGAGATGAGGTCTCGCCAAATTGCCCAGGCGGGTCTCGAACCTGCGGGCTCAGGCAATCCACTCACCTCAGCCTCCCAAAGTGCAGGATTACAGGCTGAGCCACCGAGCCCGGCTCCATCCAAATTTTCACACACACACACACACACACACACACACACACACACACACACACACACCTCTCTCTCTCTCTATCTCTCTCCTGTTCTTCAGTAACTTCTCTTGACTTTTCTAAGTTAATTTATCTCATGATACCTCCTCGTGCTCTGCTAACAACTACCTAATTTTGCTCAACCTCTAATGGTCTGTCATCAGGCTCTGCACTTCAGAACATACATCGCTTTAAAAGATAGTCTTCAGACATCACATTCATTCATTTATTCAATAATTGAATGTCACAGGTACAGGTGACACAGCAGTGAACAAAATAAATACGATTCCAGACTCCACTGAGCTCACATCCCTGTGGGGAAAAGCGTCGGTAAACAAGTCATCTCACAAAGAAACACATGCCTTGAAAGGAAAGTCTTTCCTATGAGATAATAAGAATGAGAGATCAGACTGGGTATGGTGGCTTACACCTGTCATCCCAGCACTTGGGGAGGCCAAGGCAGGAGAATTGCCTAAGCCCAGGGATTCAAAACCAGCCTGGGCAACATAGCAAGACCTTGTCTTTATAAACAATCAAAAAATTAGCCGGGTGTGGTGTCACATTCATATAGTCAGCTACTCTGGAGGCTGAGGCAGAAAGATCGACTAAGTTCAGCAGGTTGAGACTGTGGTAGCCATGATCATGCCACTGCACTCCAGTCTGGGCAACAGAGTGAGACTCCAACTCAAAAAAAAAAAAAAAAGATTAAACTTCAGGCTGGGTTCTGTGGCTCATGCCTGTAATCCCAGTGCTTTGGGAGGCTGAGGTGAGAGAATCTCTGGAGCCCAGGTGTTCAAGGTTGCAGTGAGTTATGATTGCACTATAGCACTCCAGCCTGGGCAATAGAGTAAGACCCTGTCTCTAAAAAAAAACTTTTTAAAAATTAAACTTCAAAATTGAACTCAGAAGGCAGTTATTTGTGATCAAGAACATTAAAAAACCTCTCTTTTTGGGGGCTTGGCGTGGTGGCTTGAGCCTGTAATCCCAGCACTTTGGGAGGCCGAGGTGAGAGGATCACCTGAGCCCATGGGTTCCAGACCAGCCCGGGTGACTTGGTGAGACCTCGTCTGTACAATAAATCAAAAAATTAGCTGGGTATGGTGGTGCGTGCCTGTAGTTCCAGCTACTTGGAAGGCTGAGGTGGAAGGATTGCCTGAGCCCAGCAGGTCGATGCTGGGGTGGCCATGCATATGCCACTGCACTCTAGCCTGGGCGATGGAGTGAGACTCCGACTCAAAAAAACCAACAAAAACCCTTTTTTGGGGTCATCTTCATTATTATGAATCTAGAACTTCCCTGTCTTGTGGGGTGGCCAAGTGTGACCACCTGTGTTTAAATTAATTAAAATTAAATAAAGCGTTCAGTCCCTCAGTCACACTAGCCTCATTGCAAATGCTCAGTAGCCCCCTGTACCTAGTGGCTGCCATGTTAACAAGCACATATGGATGTTTCCATTGTCACAGGAAGTTCTGATGGACAGTGTATTCATTTCTGGTTGCTCCAGCACAAATTACTACAAAGTTAGTGGCTTAAAACAACATAAATGACAATCCCAGAACGTTGGGAGGCCAAGGAGGGAGGATCTCTTGAGCCTAGGAGTTTGAGGCCAGCCTGGGCAACATAGTGAGACCTCGTCACCACAAAAATTTAAACATTAGCTGGGCGTGGTGGTGTGTGCCTTAGTCTCAGCTACTCGGGAGGCTGAGAGGGAAAGATCACCTGAGCCCAAAAGGTGCAGGCCACTGTGGGCTGTGATTGTGCCACTGTACTCTAACCTGGACGACAGAGTGAGACCCCGACTCAAACAATAACAACAGCAACATAAGGGTATTTCCTGATAGTTTCTGTAGGTCAGGAGTTTGGGACTTCTGGTTAGCTGAGTCCTCTTCTCAGGGCCTCAGGCCAAGCTGAAGTCACATCGTGGACTGGGGTCTCCTTTGAGGCTCAGGGTCTTCTTCCCCACTCACTTGTTGTTGGGAGAATTCATTTCCCTGCATCTGTGTGACCAGGGATGGCTGTCAGCTCCGGGAGTTCATCTTCAACCTGTCTTCAACCTGTAAGCTCTCTTCTCATGACACAACGGTTGGCTTCTTTTCCATGAGGCCAGCAGGATATATTATTTTCTTTGACTTTCACCTTCTTTTAAAGGGCTTGCCTGATTAGGCCAGACTCACCCAAGATAAATTCCCTTTCTCTTTTTCATTTGTAGAGACAGGGTCTCACTATGTGGTCCAGGCTGGTCTCAAACTACTGAGCTCCAAACGATCCTTCCACCTCAGCCTCCCAAAATGCTGGGATTACAGGCATGAGCCACTGTGCCCAGTCTAAATTCCCTTTTGAGTAACTCAAAGTCAAAGTCAACCTGAATGCTGGAGTGACATCCCATCCACTTACTGGTCTTGCCCACATTCATGGGGAGGGGAATGTACAGGGTGTATTGGGGATACCAAAAACTGTATACACATCTGAAGAGATGTTATCTATGTATTTTTTTTCGAAATTGGATTGAGTTATGATAGTGATGTGTAGTGTGATGTGGATGGTATTAATCAAATGACTGCTTGTGCCACCAGCGACAGGCAGATGTATATTGAGCATTACAATTTTAATACAGTTTTTTCCTTTCTTAAAATGTGTAGGCCGGGTGCTGTGGCTCAAGCCTGTAATCCCAGCACTTTGGGAGGCCGAGGTGAGTGGATTGCCTGAGCCCAGGGGTTTGAGAACAGCCTGGGAAACTTAGCTAGACCTCATCTCTACAATGAACCAAAAAATTAGCCAGGTGTGGTAGTTCTGGCCGCTTGGAAGGCTGAAGCGGAAGGATCGTCGGAGCCCAGCAGGTCGACGCTGGGGTGGCCGTGAGTGTACCACTGCACTCCAGCCTGGGCAATGGAGTGAGATGCCAACTCAAAAAAAAAAATGTATATACATTTTTTTGGCACGTTCTGTGTATACACCAAGGGGTGGAAATTGAGGGTCATCTTAAAATTTTGTCTCCCATAGGCAACATGGACCTAGAAAGTAGGAAAAGGCTGAATAATGTAATAAATGGAGGAGACAGGAGGTGGAAGAACGTAGAATGATGAATGGGGGCTTAGAGCGCAGGGCAATTGTCATTTCAATCATCTCCACAGGACAAGATCTGTAACCGACCTCTTGTAATGGGGGCTGGCTGCTGCTGGATCAAGTCTTGTCTGCAACACTTTCACCTTCAAAGCAGCCACACCCTGTGTTCTGACTGCTACTGCGCCGCCACCGCAAAGGAGCAGAAACAGGACTCTTTTTTTTTTTTTTGAGTTGGAGTCTCACTCTGTCACCCAGACTGGAGTGCAGTGGCTGTTCCCGGCCACCACAGCCGCGACCTGCTGGGCTCCGGCGATCCTTCCGCCTCAGCCTTCCAAGTAGCCGGAACTACAGGCGCGCGCTACCATGCCCGGCTAATTTTTTGAATTATTGTAGAGATGAGGTCTCGCCTGCCCAGGCGGGTCTCGAACCCGCGGGCTCAGGCAATTCACTCACCTCAGCCTCCCAAAGGCACAGGATTACAGGCTGAGCCACCAAGCCCCGCTAGAAACAAAGTCAACCCAGATTGACGTCCCCTGGGGCTGGCCTTCCTGCATTCTGCTTCCTGCTGCTCCCAGCCTCCTGGAGTTCCTGACCTTAGGTGGGTCTTGATCTCCAAAACCCAACTGCAGCTTCTCAGATGACCTGGCTTTGGCGCTGGACCTTGACCCCGGAGACGGCAAGCAACTGTGGCGCTCTGTGCTTGGCTCAGGAACCTGGAATGAGCCAGATACCCCTGGGCATGGCCCTGTCTCGCACAGTCCCTGTCCGGCGACTGCCTGTCTCCCACTGGAACTTGGGGTTGGGGCAGTAGAAGGTCTTAAGTTCTGATGTCCGGGAGGAGGCAAGGTGGCAGGAAAAAAAAAACACCATTTGACTTCCTTGCCCTGAATGTAAACTTCAACTACTGATTAGAAGGACTCTGTGAGGTTAATTATTAATCTTTTTTTTTTTTTGAGTCAGGGACTCACTTTGTTGCCCAGGCTGGTGTGCAGTGGCACCATCACGGCCTTGACCGCCTGGGCTCAGGCCTCCTGAGTAGCTGGGACTACAGGTGTGCGCCACCACACCTGGCTAATTCTTTAATTTTTTGTAGAGACAGGGTCTCGCTATGTTGTCCGGGCTGGTCTTGAATTCCTGCCCTCAAGCGATTCTCCTGCCTGGGCCTCCCAAAGTGCTGGATAATATACGTGAGCCACCATCTCCAGCCTAATTATTAATCTTGAAGAAGTGCTCATTAAAAATCATACAAGAAATATATTTATCACTTTAATAAAAATTAAATCTCCATAATTTTGGATTTCACAAAGGAACTGATTTTTAAGTGTTGCGTTGAGTTATTTTAGGAAATGCTATTTCAAAGCTATACCTGGGTCTGAAATGGCCTGGATAGTAGCACTTCCTTGAAAAAGAATGTTTTTTTATTCCTTACAAGAGGAAGCATCGGCATTCTAACTACAATCAGCAGGCATTCTAACTACAATCAACATTTCAGCGGAGTAGGGATATTTTAGTGCCTGTGGTGGGCTTTTATCTTCTTGCCATCAGCCCAATAGAACAAAAATGTGCCCATATTAGCATTAATAATAAAACCGAGTCCATTATGCAGGGTTTCTTGTCAGTTAAATTTGTTGCAGGCGCAGTTTTGGATTCAATTCCATCCATTTGGAAGTACTTTTGCTGTCAAGCAAATTTTTGTTTTATCATTTTAATTTTGGAGGGTTTTTTTTTTCTCTCCTGTGTCTGAATCACCTTTTTAGAGTTTGGAAAATGGTTCTTCCCCATGGATCGGGGAAGGAATTGATTTGGCAAACGTAGATGTTTTCCCTGGGACGCTAACAGAGCTGGTTTTAACAGAGCGACTCTGTTCTCACAGCCTCAACCCGCGATGTGTGTGTCAGGACCAGCAGCTTGGTGTATGATCATTGACTGATGTCAGCACAGTTCTAGAAATAGGATTTGATAGTTAACAGCTGCCACAGAGCCAGAAGGGGAACACGAGACAGTGTGTGGTGGGAGGGTTTACAAAACTCGGGGCTATTGTTTTTATTTATTTAATTTCTTGACGACAAAAGAAGAGCCTAGTAAAAAAGTGTAAGTTTTTTAACAAACATTTATATTCTTAGGCAGATCAAGTGACTCCTAGAACCTTGATATTACGTTTAATATGAATAATGTGCCCTGATATTTTACATATATGTACGTTTTCGTTTTTGGGGGTTTTTTAAATTATCTCTGTTTTGCCCAGGGTGCAGTCTTGCAATCATAGTTTACTGTAGCCTCGACCTCCTGGGCTCAGGTGATCCTTCCACCTTAGCCTCCCGGGTAACTGGGACTAAAGGCATGTGCCACCATGTCCAACTAATTTTTTTTTGAGTTGGAGTCTCACTCTGTCACCCAGGAGTGCAGTGGCACATTCATGGCCACCCCAGCATCTACCTGCTGGACTCTGGTGATCCTTCCTCCTCAGCCTTCCAAGTAGCCGGAACTATAGGCACGAGCTACCATGCCTGGCTAATTTTTGATTTATTGTAGAAATGACGTCTTGCCAAGTTGCCTGGGCTGGTCTAGAATCCGCAGGCTCAGGCAATTCACTCATCTCGGCCTCCCAAAGTGCTGGGATTACAGGTTGAGCCACCAAGCCTGGTCAGTTTTTCAATTCTCTGTAGAGACAGGGTCTCACTATGCTGCCTAGTCTGGTCTCGAACTCCTGGCCTCAAGTGATCCTCCCACCTTGGACTCCCAAAGTGCTGGGATTACAGGCATGAACCTCCACACCCGGCCATGAAATAATATTTGACTAATTTAATATAATTTTTACTCATTTTACAATCATATATATGGTCAATCGTTATGAAACAAAGGTTTTCCTTTAGATCAAGAGGTTATGAAACCTCTGCAAAGAAGTCTTTTTAAAAGCCAGATAGAACCAGGCACAGTGACTCATGCCTGTACTTCTAGCAATTTGGGAGGCGGTGGCAAGAGGATTACCTGAGCCCAGGGGTTCTAGACTCGCCAGGCAACATGGTGAGACCTTGACTCTACAATTACAAAAAAAAAAAATTAGCCGGGCATGATGGTGTGTACCTATGGTTCCAGCTACTCAGGAGGCTGAGGCAGAAGAATTGCCTGAGCCCAGCAGACTGAGGTTGCAGTGACTTTGAGAGTGCCACTGCATTCCAGCCTAGGTGACAAAGTGAGACTCCAACAAAAAAAAAAAGTAAATATTGTAGGACTCTTTGGGCCATGTACAGTATCCATTGCAATGACTCAGTTCTGCTATTCCAGGGCTAAAACACCACCAGACAATATGCAAATACATGGATAAGGCTGTGTTCCAATAAAACTTTATTTACACAATAAGGGGTGAGTCAGAGTTGGCCACGGGCCAAGCTTCCCCACCCTTGCTTTGGACAGCACAAGGCAGCCCCATGAATTTCCACGAAGCCCATCATAAAGGTTAAAGGTAGCCAGGCGCTCCTGTAAACTCGTGAATCAAGCACCACGTGTGCTCCCTGTGGAAACACAGGCTGGCCTTTTGCAGTCCCAGAGGGCCACTTAATTATATGTACGTGTAGTCTGCGACCCCTAATGATGATGTGAGAGTCACTGGGCCATGGACACGCGTTTACGAGCCGGGAGGGTAAAGATCTTGGTCTCCGGTGTCCAATAAACCAGATTTCTCTTCCTTTCTTATTTTATTTAAGTTAATATCACCCTAAGAGTCTGGAGAATGAAGGTTCGTTAAGTCCAGTCCAGCCTGTGGATCATCTTAATGGGACGTATTTTGTAATAATGTGAATCACAAAGCAGTCCCAGGCTCCCTAGGACCTGAATGTTTCATTGAAGTCATTACAGGCAAGGCATACTAGGAAGAAAAGGGCTTTTATTATTTAAAGATAACTTGCACAGGAAAAAAAAACAGTTCGAGGAAGAAGAGTGGAAGCATAATCTGAAAAATAAAATTAAAAAATCAGAGAAATTGCTGGAGGCCAGGTGTGGTGGAATCCTGGTACTTTGGAAAGCCAGGGTGGGAGAATTGCCTTAGCCCAGGAGTTTGAGGCCAGCTTGGGCAACACAGCAAGACCTTGTCTCTACAATAAATCAAAAAATTGGCCAGGCATGATGTTGTGCACCTGCAGTCTCAGCTACTGGGAAGACTGAGGTGGAAGGATCACCTGAGCCCAGGAGGTAGTGAACCGTGATTGTGCAACTGCACTCCAGCGTGAGGGACAGAGTGAGACCCCAACTCAAAAAGAAAAAAAAAGAGAAGCGTATGCTGGCTGTAAAATGCCACTGAGACACTCCATATCAATGCCACTCCATATCAACTCTCAACCATGGATTTATTACCCTGAAAATTACCAACTGATAGTGTACACAGGCAGGGGACATGTGACCATGCCCCTTACGTTCCCTATTTTTTGCATTCATGTATCACACTTGTTCTAGAAATACCATTGTAGCCCTTGGGATCTTAAAGGCAAACTGGGGTCTGGAGTCTGTTTGCTCAATGGGATTAGCTAGTGCTTGCCTAAAGCTGATCACTGTCTCAAAATACACCTCTTCCTCCACATTTTCTTTTCTTTTTTTCCCTTCTTTTTAATTTAATTTTATTTTATTTTTTTAGTTGGGGTCTTACTCTGTCGCCCAGGCTAGAGTGCAGTTCACCACAGCCTCAATCTGCTGGGCTCAGACAACCCTCCTGCCCCAACCTCCCAAGTAGCTGTGATGACAGGCATGTGCCACAACATCTGGCTAGTTTTAAATTTTTTTTTTTTGAGTCAGAGTCTCACTGCGGCTCAGGCTGGAGTGCAGTGGCACTATCACGGCTACCACAACCTCCACCTTCTAGGCTCAGGTGATTCTTCCACCTCAGTCTTCCAAGTAGCTGGAACTGCAGGCACGCCACCCTGTCTGACTACTTCTTTTTATTTATGTAGATGGAGGCATCGCCAAGTTGCCCAGACTGGTCTCAAACCCCCAGGTTCAGGCAATCCTCTCACCTTGACCTCCCAAAGTGCTGGGATTATAAACGTGAGCCACTGCGCCTAGCATAATTTTGAATTTTTTATATAAATGAGGTCTTGTGATGTTGCCCGGGCTGGTCTCAAACTCCTGAGCTCAAGCAATCCTCCTGCCTTGGCCTCCCAGAGTGCTGGGATGATAGTGTGAGCCACCGTACCCGTGCTGTTTGTCGCTTTCTAAAGATGGGAATGTCACCGGTTCATCTAATGGATTGAGAATGGTTGTAATGCTGTTGCTTCTATCTTTAGCGTGATCTCTTCTTCCTCCAATACGTGTCATAGCATCATGTGACCGATGTTCTGATGCCACCTTTTCCTTTAAAGACCTGTCCTTGCAGCATTTGGGTTGCATGAGCGAAGCACTGTCCTCTAAGTTATTCCTGTCAGTGTGCATGGCTTATGCAGGCAATGCCTGCTGCTGGGCCCCTCATCTTCCTCACTGGGTTACGGCCATCTGCCAATCGCTTTGGCTCTGTGTTGTTGCATTTACTCTCATGCCGTCAACAATACATATCGCTGGCCTCCATATTGATGGCTGGGATAACTCAGCCCTAATCACCAGCACGCCCTGCAGACGGCGAGGAGGGGCTGTTAGGAGGTCTCTTGTCTCTCCCAAGACCCCCTGCTCAGCCTCTGGAATCCCTGCTGACTGCTGAGCAAATTCTCTAACATTCCACCACTTTGTACAATGTTCTCCTGCGTCCTGATGATCTCGGAAGCCTGCTCTCCCGCCCGGACAAGGATGCTGTTTAAGGGATGCCCACGCAAGCCGCTGGAGTTGGGGTGAGGGTGAGAGGAGTCCTGATATCTCAGCCCCATTGCAGCAGCCAAGCTGTCACTGCCCCACCCCGCTGTGGACGTCTCTTCCTGAGCCTCATGTGTCCGACTATGCACATCCTACAGCTCCTTGTGGCGTGGAGGCTGGTGTGGCAGAAGCACTTCATACATGGTCCAGGAATTCATGAAACCACCCGTATGATTGCTGCTCATTTTCTGTCTTTATCAAGGATGGCTCAATCTCCATCAGCGTCAAGGGTCTTCAGTTCCCAAGTGGACAACCTATTGAAGGTCCTGTTTAAAACAATTCTGGCTGTGGCTGGGTGCAGTGGCTCATACCAGTAATCCCAGCACTTTAGGAGGCCAAGCAGGAGAATTGCTAAAGCTCAGGAGTTGGAGACCAACCTGGGCAACATAGCAGGACTCTGTCTCCACAAAAAAAATTTAAAAGTTATCTGGGCATGGTGGTGCTCACCTGCAGTCCCAGCTACTTGGGAGGCTGAAGTGGAAAGGATCTTCTGAGCCCTGGAAGTTGAGGCTGTGGTGAGCCACTGTACTCCAGCCTGGGTGACAAAGTGAGACCCTTACTCAGAAAAAGAAAAAAGAAAGACAATACCCCTTGAGAAAATACAAAACAAAATCCTTTTGAACAGTCTAAATGTGTGTGTGTGTTTACACTTTTAGGAATGTAGATGAAATAGTCAAATGTCTACTTATAATGTTTAATTAATTATACTGGGTACCAAAAAAGTGTGTACGCATTTAAGAGCTGTTATCTATGTATGACTCCTCGAAGTTGAATTGAATTACAGTAGCAATGTGCAGTGTGGCATTTACTCAAACGATGGTGTTCATCAAATGAATGCTAGTTTCACCGTGTGACAGGCAGGGCAGTCAAAGAAAATGGCGGAAGCACAGTTGTCATTCGAGGAGGGCAAGACTGTTTTGAAGTGATATTTGAAATTCAAGAACGCTGTGGAAGCATCACGACAATGGAGGTGTGAGTATGCACAGAACTTCCAACACACCTAACGATTGCATGCATTCGTGATGAGTCTGAGATGCACGGTCCTGTGTATAATGTGCGCAAGGGAAGATCTGGGAGGTCTCACACAGCATCAAGTCCTGCAGTGGTAGCTTACCATAATCAGAAGTGTCTGGACGCTGATGGTAACCATTGTGATCACCTCTTGTAATTGCAAAAGTCAGATGTGACTTGTATTCATCTTTTGTTATCAATATATCTTGTATTACAATTTTTTAATTAATATTATTATTAGTTGGAATATCATTCTGTCACCCAGGCTAGAGTGCAGGGGCATGCTCACGGCCACCACAGCCTCCACATGCTGGGCTCAGGCGATCACCTCAACCTCCGAGTAGCTGGAACTACAGGCATGTGCCACCATGCCTGAACAATTTTTAAATTTATTGTAGAGACAAGGGATCACCAAGTTATCCAGGCTGGTCTCAAACCCCTGGGCTCAGACAATCCTTTTGCCTCTGTATCCCAAAGTGCTGAGATTACAGGCATGAGCCACTGCGCCCGGCTGAATATTACAATTTTAATACAGATTTTTCCTTTCTTAAACCGTGTATATTTTTTTGGCACCCTCTGCATACATTTAAAATTTCATGCTACAAACTCTCAGATTTCATGCAACACTTTCATTCAGGCTTCCCGAGCTTTACCATACCTGTTATTACTAGAAACGCCTTTTACATTTCCAGAACACGACATCTTTATTTCCATCTAAGTTCCTTAAGACATAATACTTTCAGAATCTCTATGTCATAATGACCTTGAAAAGTGTATCCTAAGCTACTTGTGAATGCTGCAATATAATCACTTTTTTTTATTGCTCCTTGAAGTGTTTCTAAAAGACTTATTCTCGACAGTTTCCAGCACTTGTAATTGGGAGGTCATTTTCCCAATTTAATAATGACTAAACTGTGTTTTCTGTTTTTCTTTTAACTAATGCATAGCTTACCAATATAAGACTATAAACTAGCAATGTGTTCTCCCAATGGCATTTCTTATTTGACATACAGTAGCTAGGAGGGACCCCTCTGATATGAGCAACTTGTAAAGATTCTAAGTGGAGTCAACAACTTTCCTGAGAGACTGGACTGGACTGGGGTAGAGAGAGACTTTGCATTATATCCAGTGAACACAGCAACCACAAACAATGAAAAACTTTCCCATTCTGAAATGATTTTTAAAGATAAGCAGACAGAGGACTGCCTCGACTTCCCAGTCTCTACTCCTAAATTTATCAGCATTACATCTTCTCTCTAGCATCAGATGAAAGTTACTAAAGGTAGAAAAAAATACAAAAACAGCATTCAAAGCTGCACACTTGCAGTCCAGACAGAGTCCAGTCACGTTATTGCAGAGAAACTGGCACATTGGTAAAATCAAATTAAGCAAATGATCAATAGCTCAGGAAAAACAACAAGGAATGAGCTGGTGACAAAACTCCTTAATAAGATAAATCAAGGGGTGCCAGGTGGTATCAGTGGCTCTGAGCATAGGAGTGTCCGGGAGACCCTTACTGGGTCTAAGCCCTCACTGCCTCACAGCATGAAGAGTCAGGGACCCTGGCTGGGTCTAGGCCTCACTGCCTGAGCCTGAGTCCCTCACACAGGAAAGGAGAGTCAGGGGACCCTGACTGGGTTTGGGCCCTCACTGCCTGAGCCTGAATCCCTCTCACCACATGGGAGCATCCAGAGGACCCTGGATGGGGTTGAGCCCTCACTGCCTGAGCCTAAGTCCTTCACACAGCATGGGAGTGTCAGGGGACCCTGGCTGGGTCTGAGCTCTCACTGCCTGAGCCTGAGTCCCTTGTACAGCTACCTCCTGCTGATCTCCTCTTGCAGGATTCTTGTGCCTCCACCCCTACTGTGATAAATCCAACATGCATGCATCACACTCCTGCCTTGACCTCTCCCTGCTCCTGCTCTAACCCCACGCCTCACAGCTTTCCTTTTGTCTCTGAACTCTCAGCTCTTTCCAAAGGAATCTCTGCTCAGGTTTAGCAGTAAATGTTCTTGCTGTCTGGAGTCCCACTTTTGCCCTTTGCTCGAGTCACATCCTCTATGAAGTAAACTTACTCATCCCTATGGCTCTATTTGCTGCCTATAAGGTGAAAACTTCTGTCAGACTGGGTGAAAATCCCAAATTCATCACATTCTGGCCAGTTGTGATGGCTCATGCCAATAATCCTAGGATTTTGAGAGGCTGAGGTGGGAACTGCTCGAGTCCAGAAGTTGAAAACCGGCCTGGGTCACATAGTAACACCTCGTGACTACAAAAATTTTTTTTAAATTATCTGGGCATGCTGACATGTACCTGTAGCCCCAGTTACTCGGGAGGCTGAGGCGGAAGGATCGCTTGAGCCCTGGAGGTCGAGGTTGCAGTGAGCCATGATCATGCCACTGCACTCTAGACTGGGTGATAGAGTGAGACCCCAACACACACAAAAAAGAAGAAGAAGAAGAAGAAGGAAATGAACCACCTTCTAGTTGCAGCATCTTGGAAAAGGGTATAATCACAGGACTGACCACTTAATGATTAAATGGAGTCACACATGTGGCATGCTTAGTAGTTCTGGCACCTGGTGCAGCACATGGAAATGTCAGCTGCTTTTTCTTAGCATCCTTCTTTCCATCCTGTATCTGAATTTGGAATCACCTTGTATAGATTCATCTAGATTTCCTGTAAACACTGCACATTCCTCAGGCCCAGTTTTAAACCCATCACCCCGCCTATTCATCTCAATATCCCATACACATACACACACACACACACATCCAGAGAGAGAGAGATTTATTTTAAGGAATTGGTTTATGTAACTAAGAGGTTTGTTAAGTTCAAAATCTGTAAGGTAGCCTGTCCAGCTGGAGACCCAGAAGAGAGTGACAGTATCAAATCCTCTTGGGTAAGGCCAAGTGCAGTAGCACACGCCTATAATCCCAGCATCTGGGGAGGCCAAGGTGAGAGGATAGTCTGAGCTCACAAGTTTGACACCAGCCTGGGCAACTTGACGAGACCTCACTTCTACAATCAATCAAACAATTAGCTAGGCATGGTGGCGCACACCTATAGTTCCAGCTACTTGGAAGGCTAAAGTAGAAAGATCACCTGAGTCCAACAGGTTGACGCTGCGGTGGCTGTGAGTGTGCTATTGCACTCCAGCCTGGGTGACAGAGTCAGATTCTAACTCAAAAAAAAACAAAAACAAAAACAAAAATCCTCTTGGGCTCAGGCAATCCTCCCACCCCAGCCTCCAGAATAGCTAGGACTACAGGCACATGCCCGGTTAATTTGCTGATATTTTGTAGAGATGAGGTTGCTCAGGCTGGTCTCAAACTCCTGACCTTAAGCAATCCTCCTGCTTCAGCCTCTCCGATGCTGGCCATGTCTGGCCAAGGGAGCCTCATCTCAAATATATAATTTTGTTAAATAAGTTATGTGGAAACAAAAGATGACATTACTTGTTCAGTTGATTATTACAGGTGGTGTGAAACATTGTGGAATACAGAAAAGGGGTGTGAGCAGGGTTACAGACTCACTAGCGTGAGGCAATCAGGTCTATCCAGCCTCAACTTGACTTGAAGTGACAAGTAATCAAAAAGCTCAGGTTCCACGGAATTATTGTATGAGGAGTCAGGTGCGGTGGCCCTCAGTTTTCTCCTCTGAAAAATGGGGAAAATCATGAGATAATGCTTGCAAAGATCTGAGCCCAGACCGCAGCTTGTAGTCAGCTCTCTGGGGATGGGCTGCATATATGAGCCCGGGAGCCCAGGATTCCAGACCAACTGCCCAGGATGCTTCTGTCCCAAGTATAACGTTCTCTGAACCCCTGAATGGCTCCCATAATCATGTCTACCCTCTAGTTCACGACGTAGATGTATATCAGTTCCTTGCATGTGTGCTAAAACACCAAATATTATGACACAGTTAGTAATTACACAGACGTTGCCAATGCACCCAGAGTCCAGGGCACAGAGTCATTTTGTTTATCTGATTTTTTTAATGTAAAAATATACAAAAACTGATTATGTTGACATTTAAAGAAACAACGATGTGAACATTTCCCGAAAGTTTTTTGTGGGCGAGAATTTTCTGTTTCTAATAAAAGACTCACTTGATGATCCTATTGTCTTCTAACAATCCCAGAGCAAAACCAAGTTTAAACCTTCCCCGGTCTACAGCAGAGCTCAGGCTTGCATTATCTTGCAAACAAAGTTTCTGTCTCATTAAATAAGAGAAGGTGTAATGGCAAATTTAATTACCAAATGTGGCTTTTTCTGCCAATTTTTTCCCCTCAACTGTTTATGCTGCACATTGGCCCATCTGGTTTTTATTTGGGAATAGAAATCACAAATCCCACAAACCATCCCCTGATTCCTAATCCTAGAAAAGACCCATATTACTTTAGCAGCGTAATATGTTTTTCTTTCCTCTGGTGGAAATAAATGCACAGCTTTATAGTGGATTAAAAAAGACAATTGAGAAATTTCCTATTATAAGCATGTATGGGATCTTAATTTCCTAGCATAATAGCAGGCTGACTCACATAATTAATTATATTTTAAATGCAAATTGTTGACAACGGTTCATCTGGTTGAAATTATTTAAGCCACATCAACGCTAATGAAAGTCCTGCTTCCGAACTCCTAATTTTTTTATGAAAATAATTCCAGATTCTCGCCCATGCCCAGCAATCCCTTAAAAAATTCACATTATATTTAAAGCACCCTCGCTGCAACCCCGTAGAGACAACTAGGCAAATATAAGTGATTTATATGCAGATTTCAACCTATTTACCGAGCTTAATAGTAAGAGACAAAATATTATATGCAAAATGCATTCATTTACATTTTTGATCAGCTCTCTCTGCTGCTTGATGGAGCAGGTATAGAAACAAGTACATTTCACAATAGAAGTCTCAAGCCAAGTTTTTAAAAGTTGTAAAATAGAGAGAGGGTCTTGCTATCCTGCCCAGGCTGGTCTCGAACTCCTGGCCTTAAGCAAGCCATCGCCTACACCTCCCAAAGCACTCAGGATTACAGGTGTGCTCCGTCCCTCATACCAAGTTCATCTTCATTGAGAGACCTAGACAGCAACATGGCTACATGACCTATTAGTTTCACTTATCCTGACCGACAAGTCTCACCTGAAATTTCCACAGGAGGCACTCAAGGCACTGAGATAATGAAAGTTCTCAGATCAACAGTGCTGCGGGACTCAGAGGTCACCTTGCTCAATGCTTCCGAAAGGTGGGATGCCAACCAGGTGTGGTATGCAAGAACATTTTAGGAGACACACACACACACACACACACACACACACACACACACTGATTAAATGAATAGCTCTGCTTATCAATATGCATGAGAACAAACATATGGAAGCGAAGATTTGGCTGGGCATGGTGGCTCAGACTAGCACTTTGGGAGGTCGAGGCAGGAAGGCTGCTTGAGACCAGGAGTTTTGACACCAGCCTGGACAACATAGTAGGACTCCATTGCTACAAAAATGTTTATTTAGCCAGGCTCAGTGGCTCAGCCTGTAATCCCACGCCTTTGGGAGGCTGAGGTGAGTGGATTGCCTGAGCCCGCGGGTTCGAGACCCGCCTGGGTAGTGAGACCTCATCTCTACAATAAATCAAAAAATCAGCCGGGCATGGTAGCACATGCCTGTAATTCCGGCTACTCGGAAGCCTGAGGCAGAAGGATCGCCGGAGCCCAATAGGCGAGGCTGCAGTGGCCGGGAGCGGCCACTGCACTCCAGTCTGGGCGATCGAGTGAGACTCCAACTTAATAAAAAAAAAATGTTTATTTTTCTTAGATGGGAGTCTCACTTTGTCACCTAGACTGGAGTGCAGTGGCAAGATCACTGCTATGCTTTGTGGAGCTCAGCTTGGTGACTTCTTGCTAAATTCAATGATGCTTAAAATGACACTCTTATCAGCACACGGAGACCCGGACACTTCCACTGTGTATGTGAAAGATGTTCTAGGATGTGTCCCATAGTTTCCTGGAAAGAGAAAACAAAACCCACATACTTCTCTGTACTCCAGTAACATGCTGGAACCATCTCCTGCCAGACTGTGAGTGTCCACCCTACTCGCCATGCTGGAGGGTTCATTTTGTTTTGTTTTGTTTTTTTAGAGACAAGGTCTTGCCATGTTGCCCAGGCTGGAGTGCAATCATACCTAACTACAGCCTCCAATGCCTGAGCTCAAGTGATCCTCCCACCTCAGCCTCCTAAGTGGTCTGGGACCACAAGTGCACACTGCCACACCAGGCTAATGATTTTTCCCTAGGTTGCTCAGGCTGGTCTTGACCCCTGGCCTGAAGCTATCCCTCCACGGCAGGATTATTTATACTGTAGAAATTGCCAAATGCTAAAAACCAGGGCTTCTTCCTCCAGAGAGTCGGTTGGGAAATGCCACTCCTTTGAGCGGTCTTGCTCCATGTGGTTGGAAGGCACTCTTTTAAAACACGACTTGGGAACTGGAAGGACTAATGTAAAAATTAACTTTTATACTGGGTGAAAGCTTCACCAGCGAGTCATGGAGGATCCCAGATGCTCTCAAGCAAAGAAGCCATGGAGTGTGGACGACTTTTAGCTGTGTTTTCTTTGCCTTCCTGGAACTTTAATAAGGTTTGAGCCCCGAGGACAAACAAGTCCAAATAGTCAGAAATGGGCTTTCCTGTTATTCTGCCGTCTGGAAAGATACTGCCTAAAGCTCTTTGGAAGATAAAGATGGCAGGTGATCCCTTCTTCAGAAAGACAAACTCCTAGATAAAATGTCTCATGAACAGGCCAGATACATAAATCCAGTAGAACTTTCGATGGTGGTGAAACGTCCTATGTTGAAGCTGTCCAGTGAGGCAGCCACCAGACACAACCTGCTATTTCACGCTTAAAGCAACAGTGGTCTGAGTTGAGTTGTGCTGTAAGGGTGAAGTACACAATGGATTTCCAAGACTTTGTTTTTTTTTTTTTAAAGTAAAATCTCACATTAGCATGGCTGTGTTGATTATATGCTGAAATGATTGTCTTTTGGCTATATTAGTTATTAAATTTGATTTCTCTTGTTTCTCTTTCTTTCTTTTTGCAGACAGGGTCTTGCTATGTTGCCCAGGCTGGTCTCGAACTCCTAGGCTCAAGCAATCCTCCTCCCAAATTGCTGGGATGACAGGCGTGGCCACCCAGAGGGTGAGCATGCTGGGAAACTGCACCGCGATGGCCAACGTGCTGCACAGGCGGAGGGGACGTCACGCCCACATAGTTAAACCCACGAGCTGTAAATCAAATCTCAAGGATAACCTATCTTCCCCTCAAACCTTCCTCTTTAGTAGAGAGGATGACATCAGTGTCCGAGAAGTTACCATGAAATTCTGGCAGAAGCTTAGGTAAAATGTTGAGCCCTGCTTCTGATATCTATGTCCTATTTCTAGTCCCAGCAAGAAAAAGAACATTAGAGCACCCAAGAATTTATGTCAAATCCTCCCTCCCTTGAAGACCAGCACCTCCTTTCAGAGGGAGAGCCAGGAAGCATAGATTAAGGTGTGAGCACCCTCCTAGATCACAAGGGCTGCTGAGGCCACACAGCGCTCAGATTCCGGTATTTTAATTTCTGGTCTTCAGTTGCTCAAGAAGCTGAAAAAACACAACACAGTAATTCAAGCACGCTTGATGTCAAAAACATTTTTCCCCCCATTTTTCAGAAGTAAGCTTGGCTTCTGACGCTGTCCTCAAAAGCATCTGATTGACGGCCGCTGCTGCAGCCAGTGGAGAAAAAGAGCTTGATTTCAACATTTCAAAAAAATAAAAGCAGGAAAAAAAGAGAGGAGGGAGAAATTTACTTTTTCTACTGTGTAGAAATCCAAAGCTCCAAGCTTCACTTGAGGATGCACAGTCTCTCAGCATCCTTTAGACTAAAGAGACAGATCACGTTCTAATAAGTAAACTCTGGGTCGGGTGCAGTGGCTCAGGTCTATAATCCCAGCACTTTGGGAGGCTGAGATGGGAGGATCACTTGAGCCCAGGAATTCGAGACCAGCCTGGGTAACATAGCGAGATCTCATATATATAAAAAAATCAGAAAATTAGCCGGGTGTGGTGGTACACGCCTGTAGTCCTAGCTACTCAGGGGCTGAGGCAGGAGGCTCGCCTGAGCCCAGAAGATCAAGGCTGCAGTGAGCTGTTACCATGCCACTGTACTCCAACCTGAGTGAGACCCTGGCTTAAAAAAAAAAAAAGAAAGAAAACTCCTGTCAAGCATGAGGTAGGGTGGTTTCCACCACCCGCGTCACCTGCAAAACCACAAAGAGGCAGCACAGGTGGACCCTGAGCAGAAACCTGGCTGTATAAAATCCTTTCTGGAGGCTCCTTCTGGGACTCTACGTTCCCTACTGAGAGGGAGAAGTATAAAAATAGACCTGTGTTTCTGAGGAAGTGAAAGACATTGCATAATGGTGGTGAGCTGTGTCTCCCAGAACAGAGTGACTGTGCAACCGACAGAGGACTCGGAAAGCAGCGCCCGCCAGACACGTGGATTCCCGTAAACATTCAGCCCAAAGAAACACATGCGACTGGTGAGGGGGGAGCTTGCCTGGCATCGGGGAAATGAAGGGACCCAAGCTGGTTCAAAGCCTGGCCCACCTATCTGGTGTGTCTGCAACTTCCGAGGCCACGAGCCTCAGGTGACTCCTGCCTCCTAACATCCCAAGACCCACAGGAAAGCAGAAAGAGGGTAATTTAGAAACAGCAAGTCTGGATTTTTTGCAGAAGCCCCATAAGGCGCACCGCTACCACTTCCTTCCTTCCTCCTCAGCTCCAGAACAAGAGGCAAGAGAGAAACTTCACACAGACGCAGCTGGCAAGGAGAGGAAGAGGTGTCTGCCCCGCACCTCCATTCCTGGGCTCCCCTCACCCCTCCCATCCCGTCTCCCCTATCGGGGCTCCAAGGCCCGTGGACCTTTGACCCTGCTCTCCCTGCATCTCCTCTCAGTCGTCAGCTCACTGATCCGTATCACAAATATTGATTTATTTTTAAAAACTATATCGTGATCTGTTGTCCAGGTCTGTGTGTCCCCTTTCTGACAGATGCATTGTCCGTGTCGCCATGAAGGGAGAGCACATGTCATCATTGTCAGATTATTTTGAGAAATCATTATTATTTACCTCTATTATATTATTATTATTATTATTTTAAGAGGTGGTCTCACTCTGTTACCCAGGCTGGCGTGTAGTGGTGTGATCATACCTCACTGCAGCCTCAGCCTCTTGGGCTCAGGCGATCCTCCCACCGAAGTCCCTGAGTAGCTGGGACTATAGGCACGTGCCACCACACCGGCTAATTGTTTTGATTTACTGTAGAGATGAGATCTTGCCATGTTGCCCTGGCTGGTCTTGAACTCCTGGGCTCAGGCAATCCTCCTGCCTCGGCCTCTCAAAGTGCTGGGGTTACAGGTGTCATCTGCCCTCTGTGGCACCCGGTCATTACAAGTATTTATGAAGCAACTAGAATACTGGGGTCTGGGCTAGATCCTGGGGCATGAGGGCCATGGGGAGAGAGATGCAGAGACACGGCGCGAGAATGTTCTTAAAGGAAGTTAGAATCCAAGGAGACAGAAATTACGGTTGTCGTGAAACACTGACCGTGCCAGGTGTCAGGACAGTGCAACGCGAAGCCAGGATCATGTCCTCGGGAGAGGCTTTTCTCAGGGTGCCTGGAGGCCCTGTGGGGAAACCCCAGTAGACGTCAACATGCCTTTCAGGAATATGTAATTATGGCGGGAGAGGGAGTCAGAGGTGTAAGACTCGGCGCTGCTGGGTCAGAGAGGATGAGAAAGTTGGGGACCACATGGCTTTCCATCTTGGTGCTGAATCTTAGAGGCCTGAATCTTTCCACAAACAGCACATCCACGGGGTCTCAAGACCCAAGTCATATTGTTTCCTTCCTGGAGGAGTTCAGCCTCCCTTTGGGAGTCTTTTGGAGGCCCTATGGGCATGGCATTGATGCAGTGCTTTTATTTTGTTTGGTTTTTTGAGTTAGGGTTTCACTCTGTCACCCAGGCTGGAGTGCAGTAGCATGATCACAGCCACCACAGTTTCAGCCTGCAGGGCTCAGGCAATTCTTCTGCCTCAGTCTCCTGAGTAGCTGGGACTACAGGTGCACACTACTACACCTGGATAATTTTTTGATTTTTTTGTATGTTTTGTTTTTTTGTAGAGACAAGGTCTCACTGTGTTGCCCAGACTGCTCTTGAACTCCTGGACTCAATTGATCCTCCCACCTCAGCCTCCCAAAGTGCTAGGATTACAGGCATGAGGCACCGCGCCTGGACAGGAGTCAAATATTGAAGGATTTTGAAGGCCTTGTTCACATAGCCTAACAGCAAAGTCTCAACCAGGTCCCTGACCCCAGGATCCTGGAAGATGGACCCATTGTTCCAGCACTTCCTGGGATTTGTCCAGAATCAAGAACGATGAAAGGTAGAAGGCAATGATATGGATGCATTAAGGGTGAGCCCTCTGTGGTTGAGACTAGAAAGACTATTTTAAGAACTGAGGCCTGAGTAACTGCAGATGAGGTTGCTTGAAACTCTCAACAGACTTCAACACCAGCAACAGGGGTGATGCATCCCACGTGGACGTGAGCAGGCTTCCAGATGTAGATTGAAGGCAGCGATGAGCAGTGACAGTGAGGAATGATGGCCATGTACGCAGGGGACCCAGTGTCACCCCACATTCACTGCTGGTGAGGATGCTGTGGGCACCCCAAGAAGAGGTGGGGTCACAGCACAGTCATGCTCTTATGCCCCACAGATCATGTGCTTAACATGCTTTGTTCCAATGTGTGCCTATCTGTGAGACTCAGCAGTTGTGTAAAGAGATCAACTGTGGTATTTCTTGAGAAATTTTGAAATAGTCATTTTTTTAGGGTCACTCTGATTTTAAGGATTCTTCCTTTTTGTTTGTTTGTTTGTTTGTTTGGATACAGACAGGATCTTGCTGCATTGCCCAGGCGGGTCTCGAACTCCTGGCCTCAAGTCACATTTTTAAAGGAGAGATATCTAATCAACCAGTATGATCTCTGTTGTCTCATCCCAGTAAAAACATTTGAGAGCCCAGATATCACCACTATACAGTATATGCAGATAAGAAACTTGCACTAGTACCCCTTAAATATATAAACAATCTAAAATATTTTTTTAAAACCTCCCAAAAAAGTAGAATTTGCTTTCTAAGTAGAGGGTTGGGGACAAGAGGAGACAGGGCAGGAAGCATTCCTGTTTGGGGAAGCCAGATGAATGTCCATACATTCCAGAATCTGATATTTCTCCTGGAGTCCTCAAAATACTTGAGCAGGGCTCTTGTTCTAGAATTCTCACAGCAGCTTGAAGGACCATCTAGAACATTCGTCTGTGTTATTTAACCAACACTTCCCTGCTTTCCTTTCATCAGGCTATGGATGATGTGCATTATAATTGGCGTCTTAGTGACTCACACCCAGTCACTAATAGAAGTTAATTTTAGGCCGGGTGCAGTGGTGCACACCTGTCATCCCAGCACTTTGGGTGGCTGAAGTGGGAGGATCGCTTGAACCCAGGAGTTCAAGACCAGCCCGGGCAACATAGTAACAACTTCTCTCTACAAAAAAATAAAAAATTAGCCAGGCATGGTGGCACGTGCCTGTAGTCCCAGCTACTTGGGAGGCTAAGGCAAGAGGATCACCTGAGGCCCAGAAGTTGAGGCTGCGGTGAGCTGTGATGGTTCCACTGCACTCAAGCCTGGGCAACAGAGTAAGAGCTCAACTAAAGAGATAGAGAGAGAGAGAGAGAGAGAGAGAGAGAGAGAAGTTAATGTAACTGATCTTCAGTTGAACTAAGTTGTTCCTAGAAATGTAATGACAGCCCTTCAAAAAACTGACCTTTTTCGGTGGGGCATTTCAAGTTCTGGAAGGGGGTGGGAGAAAACATTCTGGGGGGAGGAAGACATTTGATGCCAAAGCCAAGGTCGTCTCTGCTCTTGTCACCTCTGTCTTTTTCAGGTGGTACAAGCCCCCCAGGTCAATTTGCTTCTGGATGGGACAGTGTGTTCATGTAAAGCTTTACATTTAAAAATAACAAAAATGAATTTCCCCTAGACCCTTCTATGGAGTAAGTTTCTGGAACACACAGCTTTGGCTATATTTCAACTAAGTTGCTCTAACCACATGTTCGGGTGCGGCGCTCAGCTCTTCCCCAGCTCACAGTTTTTAACTGGGACTGCAGTCATGCGGAGGTGACAGACACTTTTCTGTGGGAATCTGGACAGCTGGCCCCTCAGTGACGGCTGCAAGCCAGATCTCAAACATAAGGGGTTCTCCCTGTTTGACTGATTGGTGGTGTGGCGGTCTCACTCTGCTGCACAGACTGGAGTGTAGTGGCACGATCACAACTCACTGCAGCCTCGACTTCCTGGGCTCAGGAGATCCTCCTGCCTCAGCCTTCCAGAGTGCTGGGACTACAGGCGTGAGCCACCGCACTTGGCCCTATCTATCTTTTTAAAAATCATTCATCCCAAGTGGACACAGATGAGGAGAAAAACCAGAAAGTCGCAAAAGAAAAAATATTTTTTGAAAATGCTTTAGTCCAATGCCAAAACTCTGCACTCCTAAGAGCGTGTAAATCCGTGGAAGGTTGGATGTACTTTCAAGATCGTGAGTAGTTCCTGGATCCGCCATGGGTCATCCTGTCTCAACCCAGAAGTGTCATGTTCGGTGCACAGGGGATGATGACCCGCCACTACCATCATGCTCTTCTTTCTTCATTTTCCCTGAATGTCTTGAGTTATCGGCAAGGTATTTATCACGTGGCAGTGAAGACCTCCTGAAAACTGCCAGGGAGACAAGAAGGCCACAGGAGTCAAGGGCGTTGTGTTTCTAGAACACAGCATCACACATGTGCTCTGGAGGCGCCCAAAAGACTGACTGGGGTCGGAGACAGTGGATGGGTCCTCAGGGAAGGGAGGTGTCATTCTTCTAGGACTGACAAGACGCTGACTGTGAGTTCCAGAACTGACCTCAGTGACAAGCCCGTGTGGGAGGCTTGCAGAACCGGAGACAAATCCACGCAGCGGTTGAGGAGTGACCGGGTAGCAGTATGTACACGGGAGGCAACTTTGCTATTTTAACATTTTTTTGAAACACAGAGCTTGGGAGGCTTCTTCTTTACCCAAGCATCAGTTGGTGCACACGGATAATTTCTTTTAAATCCTTAAACACACACACACTCAGTGACGGTGCCCTTCCCATCAGCCCCTACTAAAAGATTCATGGCCCATATTGATTTTCCTTCCCCCAAAGACATCTCCACTTTCCACAGGCCTCGCGGCCTCCCTCTTCCCACGCAACCCTATCTCGGCTTTCCTGATAGCGCTGCCCTCTGGCCCTCTTCTCAGACAGTCCGTTTTCCGAACATGGATGGATTTTTTTTTCTTGGAGGTGGGTTGTTTTGATACTTAGAGATGGGAGTCTCCCTCTGTCAGTCAGGCTGGAATGTAATGGCATGGCCATAGCTCCCTGTAGCCTCGACCTCCTGGCCTCAAGCAATCCTCCGTCCTTAGCCTCCCAAAGTGCTGGAATTACAGGTACAAGCCACTATGCCTGGCTTGTGTGTGTCTGTGTGTCTGTGTATGTGTGTGTGTAGATGAGATCTTGCTATGTTGCCTAGCTGGTCTTGAACTCCTGGGCTCAAGTAGTCCTCCGACCTCGGCCTCCCCAGTGCTGGGGTTACAGGTGGAGCCACTGCACCAAGCCAGTTATTTTTCAGTTTTAGTGACGATAAGTATCCTGGCCTCTAGGAGGTTGCACTGGAGACATTCAAGGATAAACAGGCCACATCAGCTGTCTTGGGTATGAATGGACCTCCACCCACCCTTGAGGATGAGCTGGCACAGCCAAGATCCTGCTGGGGAGAAAGCAGGGACCTGAGGCCTCTTCTCAGAACACCCAGTGACAGCGCCGAGGAGTAACATGTGTCTTATACATTCTTATTCTGCTGTTCCAGGTTGAGCCTTCTTGTTCTCCAACCCTCAGCCAGCATCTAACCATTCCCGGGAATTAACTTTGCTTTCTTACCTGATAAGTGTTGGTAAAACAAATAACAAACCATGGCCAGGCATGGTAGCTCAGGCCTGTCATCTCAGCACTTTGGAAGGGCAAGATGGGAGGATCATTTGAGGCCAGGAGGTTGAGATCAGTCCGGGAAACATGGTTGCTAGAAAAAAGTGCAGATACTTGGGAAGCTGAGGTGGGAGATCACTTGAGCCCTAGAGACTGAGGCTGCAGTGCTCTTGATCACACCACTGCACCCCAGCCAGAGTGACAGAGTAAGATCCTGACTCTATTTAAAAAGAGAGGGAAAAAAGATGCCAAGGAAGTATCTCCTTCAGGCTGGAAGGAGAGACTTGGCAGAAGGAAGAAAGACTTCAAGGCCCCCCGGAGTGAAAGGGTGGGATTTCAGGCACAGGAATCCTGAAGGCCGGGAGGGATGCTTAGACACTGCATAGGTCACCACCTATTTCCTCCCACGTTCCCCAGTGAGGAAGCCTCACGATGAGAGAACCGGCTGGTGGCTGGAATCACAAGATTGTAGCTACAGGCCGTGGGATTACTGAATTTAACCATCTAATTTTCCACAAGAGGAAATGGAGACTCAGAACGCTACAGTGATTTTTCCTGACGGCCCATAGTTAATTAGAAATAGAGCTGTGATGAGAATTCAGATAATCCAACTCTCTAGTTCAAAAGGAAACGTGTCAGGTACGTATTCTACACAAGGGACATGAACAGACAATCCATAGAGGAAGTGCAAATGGCCAACAGACATGAAAAAATGTGTTTAACTTCACTCATAATCAAAGAATCCTCAATAGTATTGAGAAACAAACACACTCATGTATTGCTGGGGGAAATTGAAATTGTAAGAATCTTTTTGTGGGAGATATTTGGGCAGTATAGTATAGTGATTAAGAATAGTGGCCACTGAGCTTGGGTAGCATAGTGAGACCCTGTCTCCTAAAAAAAAAAAAGGGTAGCTGGACGTGGTGGTATGCACCTATAGTCTCAGCTACTCGGAAAGCTAAGGCAGGAAGATCACTTGAGCCCAGGAGGTTGAGGCTGCTGTGAGCTATGATCCTGCCACTGCACTCCAGCCTGGGTGACAGAGTGAGACATTGTAAAAAAAAAAAAAAGAATATCAGCCTTGAAATCAGACAGGTTTAAATGCCTGGTCTGTCAACTGCTGTTACTTGTTCACCATGTCTGGGCACAAGCCTCAGTCTCCTCTGGAAAATGTGGGTATTAATAGCATGTACCTCAAAAATTTGGTGTGAGGATTAAAGGGGATTGTGTTTATAAAACATCTAGCACAGTGCCCAGAATATAGAGTTCAATAAATGATATTATCATGATCATTACATAGAAAAAGTTTTATAAATATCCACATTCATAGGCCCAGCAGTTTCATGCCTGGAATTTATCTTGAACTGATCAGAACTGGACAAAGAATTATGTACGGGGATATGCGTCCCAGCGTTATTTATGGTAGTGAAACACCCCAGACACCAATGTCCAACCATAGCATGGATAGATAAATGATGGTTCATCAGGCTGATGGAAACAACATAGCCATTAACTATCATGTGGCAAAAGGACACTCAGTCATCTGAGAAAACAGCCATGTTGGTGACAAAGGCAGGTGGTATAACAGCATAAAAGCATCACAGTTTCACAGGAAAACGTACGAGGGGGTACCCAGAAGAAGTGGAATCTTTTGGAGGGTGGCCCCTTGTCGTCCAGGCTTCCCCACTAGGTCAGTGTTCCAGGATCCCATTGGCATCAGTGCACCCGCTAACATTGTCGTGAGAGGCTGTGTTTGGCTTTAATGAATTTTTCTGGAGATTCTTTCAAGGCGTTTGCCCATTTCACAATGTGTGATTTACAAACGCACATGCCCGCGCTGAGTGTTCAGCTGTTCTTGACCAAAAACAGCATGGCCTCTGTGCCCCACCCTCCCTATTCACCCCATCCCACTCCAAGCGACTTTTTTTATTCCCTCAGATGAAAAAAGTCCTCAAAGGGAAAAGTTTTGCTGATGTGGAAGAGGAAAAACAAAAAATGGCAGAAGTTCTAAAAGGCATCCAAACGGACGAGTTCAAAAACTGTTTTGAGTAGTGGGAAAAGCGTCTTAATAGGTATATTGCATCCAACTGAGAGTACTTTGAAAATGACTGAAGTTTAAACAGATAAGAATAAATACACGATTTTTATGGATACATTTCGGGTTTTGGGGGGGTTTCCCTTCGTATATGCATGTGTGTGCTCTGTCCAGAAAACAGCAGAAGGCAATTTGGTGGGAGGAGAATGATCCCAACATGAGCCTATGCAGGTCAGATGAGGCCTATCTATGGGATGCCCCTGTATCCCGAGCTGAGGAAACCCCATTCAGTGGATTGTGCTGTAAACTCAACAACACGATTAAGACAAAAGAGAGAACAAAAGTAGTTCCTTTACTGATACTATCAAAGCTGCATAAACATTTGAGCTTAATGAGTCTTTCTCTATCTTTCAGGTTTAAAAAGACCTGATAGAAATTCTATTTTACAGTTGAAAATAATGTGTCTCAGAGTGTTGGGACTTCTGTATTTAACTCCATTAATGCTTTTCAATACCAGCATGAAAACATGTGCCTTGGACAATTGTCCTCAGTGGTGTTTCTTGCGGAGAGCTGATTAGACTAAATAAAATAAAGTAGTAAACTAAGCAGGCAGACCTCTGTGGACAAACACTGGAAAGGAAAGAGCTGCTTCGTTTGCTGTTTTCTTCTATCAACGTATCTTAAGAAACCTGTCAAGGAATTAATGTACAAATGAGAAAATAAAGAACACAAGGGAACGAGTGTTCATTCTCTCTGCCCGTATGATTTTAAACAGTTTATTCAACGAAGGGGAACCAAAAAACCCCAGAATTTATTTATTAAAAATTGTATATTTATCCTTGCATGTTTAAACTTCACTCACCTTCAAAGTACTCTCTGTTAGATGCAATACACCTATTGAGACACTTTTTCCACTGCTCAAAACAGTTTTGAACTCATCAATTTTGATGTCTTTTAGGGCTTCTGCCATCTTGGGTTCCACCTCTTCCACATGAGAAAAATGTTTTCCTTGGAGGACTTTTTTCATCTGGAAAAACAAAAACAAGTTACTTGGAGTGAGATCAGGTGAATACGGAGGGTGGGACATGGGGTCAGACTGTTTGGGTCAAAAACTGCTGAACACTTAACAGGGTGTGGGCAGGTGTGTTGTCATGGTGGAAGAACCGGTCACGTGTTTGCCACAACATGGGATGTTTCTTCTGCAACGCCCTCTCCCAACAACACTAGCTGGTTCACTGATGCTGGTGGGCTCTGAGAATACTCACCTTGCGAGGGAAGCCTGTACCTCAAGGGGCCCACCCTTTAGAAGATAATTCCGGGTTTTTGGGGGTCCCCTTCATAATAGACATTGAAAAGACTCTAGAATGCAATCTCTGTAAATCATTAATCTACTTTTTCTAATTGCCCACTGTTTGAAAGGTTCCAAACACACGTCAACCAGGTACTACAAATATACAGAATCCATCATTATTGGTCTTGTGCTTTGATTGATAACAGAATTAAATTACAAATGCGCTTCTATAAATGTGCTTTTGAACAAGTCACTTAACCTAGCCTCAGTATTCTGATTTGCAAACATGCAGGAGGGAACAAAACGATTTCTAAGATTCCGTCTAACACGAAAACTATACAGCAAATGATGATACCAAACATAAATTAACTTTTTAAAACTGAGCTTTTCTTGGGAAAGAAGTTGCCTTATTAAGAATCCATGCTGAAACTGTTGGAGTTACACAATACCTGTGCTAAGATTTTCAATGTGAAAGAGACAACAAGTCTCTGAGTATATATTAGATTAAATTTTGATTGCCAGAACACCATAGATTAGTGAGAACTAAGACTTAAGTTACTCAAGTGAGAATAATGGTTGGAAATTATTTAAAATTCCTGTTATATTTGTGAACCAACAATTTGTGCAAATGCATCTATGCTTTGGTTGCGATAATAAAATTTTATTTTTGAAAAACACTTTCTAGTTTCAGTGTACATTTGAGTGTAATGTCTCCTTTGAATATCACAAACCTATGAGTGTAAGTCTGATTATATTCTCCCCTTTATAAAGATCAGAGACTAAACCATTTTTTTCAAATAATGTAGTTGCTTGAGTAAGAGAGACAGTACTGAAAACTTGATCTCAAACCCCCAAATCCACCCTCTTTCTGTACATCACAATGTCTCCAAGACCATAAAGCACTTTACTTTTTTTTGAACTGGGATCTCACTATGTTGCTCAGGCTGGAGTGTAGTAGAGTGATCCCAGCTCCCTGTATGCTCGACCTTTTTACTTCTAGTAGTCCTCTGGTTTCAGCCTCCTGAGTAGCTGGGTCTACAGGTGTTCGCTACCACATCCCACTAGCTAAAAAAAAAAAGTAAGCCGGGCTCGGTGGCTCAGCCTGTAATCTCGCGCCTTTGGGAGGCTGAGGTGAGTGGCTTGCCTGAGGCTGAGGGTTCGAGACCCGCCTGGGCAACTTGGCGAGACCTCATCTCTACAATAAATCAAAAAATTAGCCGGACGTGGTAGCGTGCGCCTGTAGTTCCAGCTACTTGGAAGGCTGAGGTGGAAGGATCGCCGGAGCCCAGCAGGTCCAAGCTGCAGTGTCCGGGAGCGGCCACTGTACTCCAGTCTGGGTGACAGAGTGAGACTCCAACTCAAAAAAAAAAAAAAAAGAAAAAGGAAAATTTATAGAGAATCTGGTCTCGAACTCCTGAGCTCAATTGATCCTCCTTTCTTGATCTCTCAAAGTCCTGGGATTACAGGCCTGAGCCACTGTGCCTGGCACTGTTTTTTGTTGTTGTTTATTTGTTTTTAATGGTGGCAGATTTATGATTATTTCAGTTTTCTGGGATTTCCATATTTAACTACTACTAATGCTTTTCGATGCAAGCATGAAAACATCCCTCAGACAATTGCCCACACTGGTATTTCTTGCAGGTAGCTGATTAGACTAAATAAAATAAAGTAGCAAACTAAACAGGCAAACCTCTGCAGACAAACACTGAAAAAGAATTGGTTTGTTTGTTATTCTATCACTGTATCTTTTTTTTTTTTTTTTTTTTGAGTTGGAGTCTCACGCTGTCGCCCAGACTGGAGTGCAGTGGCCGCAGCCTTGACCTGCTGGGCTCCGGTGATCCTTCAGCCCCAGCTTTCCAAGTAGCTGGAACTACAGGCGCGTGCTACCATGTCCAGCTAATTTTTTTTATTTATTGTAGAGATGAGGTCTCACCAAGTTGGCCAGGCGGGTCTCAAACCCGTGGACTCAGGCAATCCACGCACCTCAGCCTCCGAAAGCACTGGGATTACAGGCTGAGCCACCGAGCCCGGCTCTATCACTGTATCTTAAGAAACCTGCTGAGAGGGCTCGGTGGCTCAGCCTGTAATCCCATGCTTTGGGAGGCTGAGGTGAGTAGATAGCCTGAGCCCGCAGGTTCGAGACCCGCCTGGGAAACTTGGCGAGCCCTCATCTCTACAATAAATCAAAAATTAGCCGGGCGTGGTAGCACGCGCCTGTAGTTCCAGTTACTTGGAAGGCTGGGGTGGAAGGATCGCCGGAGCCCAGCAGGTCGAGGCTGTGGTGGTAGCCGGGAGTGGCCACTGCACTCCAGTCTGGGCGACAGAGTGAGACTCCAACTCGAAACAAACAAACAAACAAAACAAACAGAAACCTGCTGAGAAATTAACGTACAAATGAGAAGAACAAAGAACACAAAGGAACGAGTGTTCATTTTCCCTACCCATATGATTTTAAATAGCTCAATCTATGAGGAGGACCCAAAAAACCCTAGAATCTACTTATGAAACATTTTGTATTTATTCTTACATGCTTAAAATCAGTCACCTCCAAAGTATTCTCTGTTTGATGCAATGCACTCATTGAGACACTTTTTCCACTGCTCAAAACAGGTTTTGAACTTGTCAATTTTGATGACTTTTAGTGCTTCTGCCATTTTTTGTTTCACCTCTTCTACATGGGCAAAATGTTTTCCTTTGAGGACTTTTTTCATCTGGAGAAACAAAAAATAGTTGCTTTGGGTGAGATTGGGTGAATAGGGAGGGTGGGTCATGGGGGTCATGTCGTTTTGGGTCAAAAACTGCTGAACACTCAGTGGGGTGTGGGCAGGTGTGTTGTGACTGGGGAAGAACCAGTCACCTGTCTGCCACAACTTGGGATGTTTCTTCCACCACACATGCTCTCACAAAAATACTAGCCGGTCCACTGATGCTGATGGGTTCCTAGAACACTTACCTAGCGAGGGAAGTCTATACTACAAAGGGTGCACCCTCCAAAAGATAATTCTGGATTTTGGGGGGGTCCCTCTTTGTAATAGACATTGAAAAGACTCTAGAATGCAATCTCAACTGTAAATCATTTATTTACTTCTTCTAATTACCCACTGTTTGCATAAGGTTCCAAACACACAGGTCAACCAGGTGCTACAGATATACAGAACCCATCATTATTGGTCTTGTGCTTTGACTGATAACAGAATTAAATTACAAATGTGCTCCTATAAATATGCTCTTGGACAAGTCACTTAACCTAGCAAAGCCTCAGTATTCTGATTTACAAACATGCAGGATGTACTAAAATGATTTCTAAGATTCTTCTAACTCGAAAACTATACAGCAAATGATGGTACCAAACATGTTATTAAAACTGGAATTTTCTTGGGGAAGAAGTTGCTTTATTAAGAATCCATGCTGAAACTGTTGGAGTTACACAATGCCTGTGTTAAGATTTTCAATAGACAAGTCTCTGGGTAGACATTAATTTAAATCCTGATTACCAGAACATCATAGGTGAGTGGCAATTAAGACTTAAGCTTCCAATGTGATGAGCATTCTGGCCATGCTGTGGCAGTGTGACCCCTGAACCAGCAGCTGTAGGGGCAGCGTCACAACCTGACAGACGGTCTCCTGTCCAGAGGCTCTGATAGGTTTGGTGTGGTGGTTTGGACAGTCATTCCCAACTCTCCCTAGAGTGTTTCCTCAACCCAAAAAACAAGCCTGGAAGCCACTTATCCCACAACAAATTTCCTTCTGCTTGAACTCCCAAGAGCAGATTCTGGCCTCTGCTAGGGAACCTTAGCTCATTCAAAAGGTCTCCCCGCCTAGACCTTTAACTTCATCAGATTCTTGATTTTTCCCCCATATTTTTCCTATGGCCTCACAGTCTTAAATGTATTTAAAAATCCTGCCTCTCAAGGCTTTGTCTGACCATGTCATGACTAGTTTTATGAACACCATTCTGCTGTCAGCTCTAATTATTTATTTATTTTTTTGAGTAGGGGCCTCACTCTGTCACCAGGCTGGAGTGCAGTGGCGCAATCATGGCTCACTGCAGCCTCAACCTCCTGGGCACAGGTGATCCTCTTGCGCTAGCCTCCCAAGTAATTGGGACTATAGGTATGCACCACTAAGCCCAGCTAATTTTTAAAAAAATATTTTTTTGTAGAGATAGAGTCTGGCTACGTTGCCCAGACTGGTCTCGAACTCCTGGCCCCAAAGGATCCTCCTATCTCGGCCTCCCAAAGTGCTAGGTTTACAGACGTGAGCCACTATGCCTGGCTACTTTCCATTTCACTTTACCATCCCAGGATCTAGTAATCCCAGGATACTCATGTGTGCTTCCCTCAAGCCGTTCTGTAGTTTTCTCTTCTCCTTGGACCCTTCTCCTCCTTAATCAAAATGTCAGTTGCATATCCTGTCAGAATCCTGTTCCTTTGTGGAGAGTATAACCTAATAAACTAATTCAGGCCGAGGCAATTAGTGACCGTGGAAATAATGTTTTCATATTGATCATGATCATGATGACGATGGCACCCACTGCTGATGTTTATTGTTGGCTGCATGCCAAGTGCGTTAAAAGAATGATCTCATTTCATCCTGAAAAATACCCAAACTGAACGAGCTAAGTGCTATTATCCCCATTTTACAGATGAGGAACCGGAGGCCTGGAGAGGTTAAAAAACATGATTAAAGTCACGCAGTTGCTAAGTGTTAGAACCAGGACGCAACCAGCGCAGAGTCTGGTCTCAACCAACACACAATGTGCCTCTTCAAATGCAAAGGGATGATCTGAGATCGTAGGTGGCCTTGCAGCTGGATGGAAAAAAAAATTTCAGGATTTCAGGATGAGAGTGGTCTACCCACAAAAAAGCATGTGTATTTTACTGAGCTCAGTAGAGCTAAATATAAGACATTAAGAGCTAAACAAGAAGATTCCATATTTTGTAACACAACTATTTCTGGGGTAACGAGATAAGCATTTTGGTTTATTCCATTGTATATAAGAAATGAAACGGCAAAACATAAATATTTAAAGAAGGATAAAGCTATATAGGTAAAAGAGCACACATGGAAAATTCTGGAAAGATGAAGCAAGGTTAGTCGACTCTTACGATAAAAATATTTCATTAAAGAGTCCATATTATGATATGCTTCTAAAAGATTAAAGTAGCGTAGATAGAGCAGTAAATCGTGTTTAATGCAGGATTAGGTGAGGGGGCTGGTCGTCTGTAATAGCGATAAGATGCTTAAAGCTTAGGGTCACTGATGATTTGAAAAAGCAGAAAAGGTGAGCATGCGAGATGGATCTCGTGTCTGATAAATATTAGGTTCCCGAGGTAACAACCCTACATGAGAAGGCAGAAGTCTTGGAATCCGGGAAACCAGCTGGACCGGCTGCGTGGAGATCTCACCACAACAGGAAATCATGTGGAAAATCTCACATTCCAATATGATTAATAAAGTAGGGCATGCAGAAATCCCATGGGCTCCCCCGAGGGTCTATTTAACTCTCCAATGTGGTCAGTGAAGTAAGGAGTGAAGCCTGGCCACTCCTGGGTCTAGCTAAACCTCTATCCAGAGAGACCCACCAGCTCCACAACTGAGCTAGACAATTCTGTTTGTGGACACTCGTGGGCCTTGCCAACATCCTGCAGTCAGGCTGTTCTGGGCTCAGGCTGACAATAACCTCTGTGGAAAGAACTTTATGATAATGAATGAATAACCAGAGAGACTATGAACATTATCAAATTAAAATCAATGCAATCGCAAATGCTAGTATTATAAAATTTGACCAGCTGCCATGGCTCATACCTGTCATCCCAACATTTTGGGAGGCGGGGGTGGGGGGGGAATTGCTTGAGCCCAGGAGTTCGAGACCAGCCTGAGCAACACAGCAAGATCCGGCTATTCAAAAAATTAGCCAGACGTGATGGTGCACGCCTATAGTCCCAGCTACTCAGGAGGCTGAGCCAGAAGGACAGCTTGAGCCCAGGAGGTTGAAGCTGCAGTGAGCCATGATGGTGCCTCTGCACTCCAACCTGGGTGACAAAGTGAGACTTCACTTAAAAAAAAAAAATCATTGTTACTGTTTTTGCTATTATGACATTTAAATTACTAAATCCAAAGGAATTAATTTAGCAATTTACCCTTTGAGCAAAAAGCCATTAGGCGTACGTAGCTTTATAGGTTTTTCCCCCCCAATTTTGCTAAATATGAAACTTCTTTTCAGACTCTCAATTTAGCTTTGCAAATTAAAGGTTCTGTTCTGATACTGGAGGAAAAATTATTTAGGCACAAGGAGATAGAAATGTATGCGTGTGTATCTATATACAATCTACATGTAATCATAGACACATATAAAAATTACTTTTGCTTGATCACTTGCCCAACCACAATCACGTTTTCAAACCAAAAAGTGTGTCAAAGTGGTTTTCGGTGACATTAAATACTCTGGCAAAGTGAAGAATAAAAAAGTTCCGAATGAATGATCTTTGGGAGTGGAAAAGGTTGGCTGAGAATATGCTTTTGAAACAGACTGCGGAGGAGTCTCATTCTAGGATTCCGGTGGTTCATAGCTTCAGGTTCAAGTGTTGTTCAATCAGCAAGGTGCTCAATTCACGGTGATTGCTGCGCATCTCCTTGTGGATCAAGAAAATGCATCATCTCAGCCCAGACACGTTCACCAGCCCATTTACCATAAAAGTGAACATAAGAGATGGGATTTTGATTTAAATTTTCCAGTTGCAGCCGACTGAGAAAAACATATGCAGAGGAAGATTCCATTTGAAAAGCTCTGTTTCAAGTAAGTCCAAAGAGAATGAATGCATCCCTGTGTACTTAATGTCTTCGAATTGGACAGCAAGCTCAGAGCCCTTGTCAATTTGATTAAACTCACAAACACGTGACTGACTCCGCCTCTGTTAAAAATACTCTGCAGCCCGGAGTGACCGAGAGGCGTGTGGCTTTGTCTTTGTGAGCGGGTCCTTCGACAGCGCGATCATGACACCCGCCAGAGGGGCTGATGTCTGCATGCAATACCCCACAACTGTGTTCTCCCATCACGGCTCATTGCAAAAAGAGGTTTAGAAGGATGCAAATTTGATTCCAGAATCCAGAATCCTCTTTCCAGGCATGGGCATCGGCAGTTTAAAATGCCCTCGGGAAACAGGGTACTTATTTTCAGTGTCGGTTTAAAGGGCAGATTTTGGAAGCCGCTTGGTTTTCTGCATAGTCTGTTCCAAGCTTAGAGATCTCGCAGGTGACAGCACTCGAGGGAAAAGGACGGGACACTGGGCCGCAGATGTCCGCGTGTGCACGTGGGTGGGAAACAAGGTCCCACGAAAAGATCCCCAAACCAAAAGAATTCGCTCGGTTTACACCCGCCCGACATCCGACGCGCTCCCCACGAGACCACACGCAAAGCCTCGAGGCCTGGTCTGGGGTACGGGGCGCCGCGGCCAAGCGGCCTCACTGCCCGGCCACATCCAGGGGCGATCCAGGTCTGCGCCAGCACAAGTCCTGGACGCGGCGGGAACTGGGGCGAGGCGCGGCCCCCACCGGCAGCCCACGTGCGGCCCAGGCTGCGCTCCCCTGGGGCGCCGGCAGCGTAGGGCGCGGCGGCCGCGCTGCCATGGCAACCGGCCCCTCCCCCTTCCCGGAGCCGGCGCGCCAGCCGGGCGGGGCGGGGCGGGCGTTGCTAGGAGACCGCCGGCGGGCGTCCGCCCCCGCGGCTCGGCTCCCGGCGTCCACTCTTCACCCACTTCTGCCCTGCGGAGACGGGCGGGGGCGGGGGCGGGGAGCCACGTGGTGGCCCCGGGTCTCGGGCTCCTTGGCCAGGGTGCCGTCCTCTTCCCCCTCGGCCTGCACGTATTGCATCCTGCGCCCTGGGAGGACCACTGTGCCCAGCACGTCGAGATGGACGAAACACCCTGGCATCGTCTCTCCTCCTCCCTGCCGGCTCTGTGAAGACCGTAAAGTCCCCAGACTTCACGCAGGGCTCCTGCCCCACTGCTCTCCCCTGCCCCCTTCGAAGGAACCATGCCTTGAACTTGACCCTTTGATGCAGTAGCCATGCATCAGTGCATTGTCTCACCTTCGGTACTGTGTAGCAGGGACTAGGAGCTGCCTTCTAGGACAGAGCCGGGACTCGAGGGTCCCGTGTTGCTTCGCTTCAAGGTCCCTTCCCTCCACTCCCCTTGGCTAGCACAGCGTCCCCTCTGCTCTCCAAACACACCCACACCCGCAGGAACACGTCTGGACCATGGTCTCACGAGGGGACTGAACAACTGAAATCAGCATTGTCCAAAAAAATCGGGGTCATACGGTTCACGGTGACATATCATTTGATAATTTACAGAATACCACTTAGGACCATCCGATTCCTCTAAATAAAGAAAATCCAAAGACTATAGACTGGGGTAGGTAGTTGGTGCTGGGCTAGATACTGTGAGAGATTAAGTTTTGTTTTTCTTGTGAACTGTCTCTGCCCATTAATAGTTTCTTTTCTTCTTTCTTTTTTAAAAAAATTCCTTGTCACTGACTTGAAGCTCAAGAGTTTATTTTCTACTAGGAGTTTTCTTGGGTTGCTAAGGTTTTGTGTGCAAGAGATTTATTAAGGAAGTGCCTCCAGGAGAAACCAGAAAGGGAGAAGGATAAACAGGACAGGGAAGGAAACGCCAGGCAATTTCAGAGGTAGTTCCGGCCCCAGCTTGGTTCCAAGGGCTCTGGATGGTGAATTACACAATGGGTTTATTCCACCTTGAGGCAAGGGAGCTGGGTTTTTAACACTCCTGCACTAGTTAGTCTCTAGCTGTAGTCCTTCCTGGACAGGGTGGGGGCACAGACATACCTGGCACTTCCAGTTCTGGGTGAGTGTGGGAGAAGCAGCTTAATCTGTAGATTAAGGGAAGATGTTTCTCTGAGGGCAGCTGGGGATATTGAGAGAGGAGGAAGGAAGAAACTGGTGAAGCAGATGGTTAGGGTGGATTCTGGTAAAACTGCTGCAAACCAAGAATAGCCTAATGCCTAATGCCTGAAGAGCCAAGCTGTAAAGTTCTAGATAAGCCACAGAACAGAATGAGAACTCCCATCCCCCCCCTTTTTTTTTTTGAGTTGGAGTCTCACTCTGTCGCCCAGACTGGAGTGCAGTGGCCGCTCCTGGCCACCGCAGCCTCGACCTGCTGGGCTCCAGCGATCCTTCCGCCTCAGCCTTCCGAGTAGCTGGAATTACAGGCGTGCGCTACCACGCCCGGCTGATTTTTTGATTTATTGTAGAGATGAGGTCTCGCTGCCCAGGTGGGTCTCGAACCCGCGGGCTCAGGCAATCCACTCACCTCAGCCTCCCAAAGGCGTGGGATTACAGGCTGAGCCACCGAGCCGGCTCCCATCCCCTTTTTAGTATGCTTTCTCCCGACTGGCTATTATCTTACCCTCTCCCAATTGGTTCTTTACACTATCTTGTCACTTTCTGATTGGTGCATTTTCAAGCCTACCCGCCAACCAGTCAGCAAACACTTCCTCATTTCAAACCCATAAAAACCCCTGAACTCAGCCCCATCACTGACAACCCACTTTCAGGTCCCCTCTCACTGCCAAGAGCTTCCCTATTGCTTAAAAACTCTGACTTACTTGCTCTTCGGGTCCACACTCCTTGTTCTTTTCAGTCATGAGATAAGAACTCAGAACTCACCAAACTAAAAAAGCTGTACTCACCAAACGGAAAGAGCTGTACTTGCTGATCTGAAAGTCCTGTAGCAGAACTTGCTGAACAAAAGAACCATTGAAATGGCTGCTAGTAACCTAACCAAGGTGACTCCATTGTATGGTAGTTCTTCCACCTTGTCTCCATGTAACTGCCCTAACCGTTTCAGTAAATAGTATACCACATCTTGTTGGCAGAACTCCAGGGACTTTCAGTCACTGGTTGTACCCGGGACGTAACCAAAACTCCATAACGGTCAAAAGTTCCCATTTTGGTTGCTAAGTTGCTAGTTTGTAGTTGCTAAGTTGCTATGTAGCCTTGTGGTTTTTGCCTTTATAAATCCTTTGCTTGCTTCATTCAGGGGTGAGAGTTTCTTTCTGGCATGAGCCTGCTCTCTTTTGCTGGCAATAAAGGACTCAATATTTGACTCTCAATATGTTGACGACTCCTTATTCGCGGTGTGGCTACAGCATTTGAGGCCCCAGCGAGATTGCCAAGCTTGGGAAGTGGCCTCACTCCGGCTTTCCCTGGCTTGGTGAAGAAGTTATAGGGGAGGCGCCCCTGAGACATTCCAGGGACCCATAACCTCTCACCCACCCCAGATGGCATTGGAACGACTGCTGGCCTCCCAAAAATACCTAAGTCCATCTGCATTCTCCTAGGAGGTAAGAATTTGTTCTGTTTGTAGCCATAATTCTATTTAAGGGAGTCATGGCCTGACGAGGCTGTCCCTTGGACACTATTCATTATGCCAAGATATTGGCTGAATAGAGTATCAGTTCTGTTTTTGATTTCAGTTTTGGTTTTCTCACTGGTCTGACAATATGGAGTCACAGGCTTCTTGACCCTATAGTCCCCTGGACTGTATGATAAAGAATTTTTCTGCTGGATTTAGTGACGACTATGGTGTCCACCTCTCGAAAGGCAGGCTCTGGATCCTCTGTGAAATTGACTGGCCTTCATTTAATGTTGGATGGTTCTCCACTGGGTCTCTGGATGTTTGTGTCACTCAGTCTGAAAGGTCATCATGGGGACTCCTGGTCACCCTGACCAATTTCCCTATATCGGCCAATGGTAGAATTTAGTCCAAAACCCCCCTCCATGGTTAAAGGTATGTTCTCTGAAAACTCAGGACCCTTCCTGTATACTTGTCTCCAAGTCTCTTTGTCCTCTCCCGTCATGTTCATCTGCCCCTGTCTTCCCCTGTTTTGGCCTCTTCTAAGCCTATGTCTCAACTCTACTCTGTCTTGCCTCACCCTACTGAGGATCCTCTGGACTCCATCATCTCTCATTCTTATTCTGACTCATGCCGTCACCTTCCACCTCCTTATAATCCACATGCTCCTTTTTCACCTACCATCACTTCTTCCACCTCCCTCCATCCTCTCCACCTCTGACTTCTCACCTCCGATCCTGAATGGATTCAGCTCCTTCCCCTTCGGAAGGGCCCCCTCCACGGGAGTCAGATCAGACTGAGTGACCTTTCCTGGTGTATATTCCTTTTTCTACCTCTGATTTGTACAATTGGAAAACTAAAAATCTGCCGTTTTTGGAGAAAACTTGGGTTTTAACCTCCCTGGTAGAATCAATCATGTGCACTCATCATCCCACCTGGGATGATTGCCAGCAGCTCCTTTTAACCTCATTTACCTCTGAGGAGCAAGAGCACATTACAACTGAGACTAGAAAGTCTGTCCTAACCTCAATTGCTGGCACAGAGGAAGAAAGTCAAGAAATTTTAAATGAAATTTTTCCCTTTTCTCATCCTGAGTGGGCTCCCAACACCTTGGCAGGGTCCAGGGCATTAGATACCTATTACTTGACTCTATTAGCTGGTTTGAGGGGAGTGGCCTGGAAACCTATCAATTTTTCAAAAACTACTGAGATTCTTCAGGGTCCCAAGGAGTCACTGAGAGGATTTCTTGAGTATCTCCAAAAGGCGTTCCATACCTATACCCTGTTTGACCCCTTGGCTCCCCAAAATGCTTGGGCTATCAATTTAGCTTTTGTGGCTCAGGCAGCCCCCAACATCTGAAAAAAGCTACAAAAGCTTAAGGACTTCACAGGAATGAATATCTCTCAGCTGCTTGAAGTAGCCCAAAAGGTTTTTAATAACCGTGATGCTGAAAAACAAAGACAGGCAGAGCAGGAGGAAGATAGAACAGCCAAATGGCAGGCAAAAATATTGGTAACTGCCCTCCAAGTCTTCTGACCTGACTCAAGGCCGCCATGCCAAATGAAGGGAGAAACTAGAAAGGGACAGAAGGGAACTGAATGTTCCCCGCTGGCTAAGGATCAATGTGCATATTGCAATAATTTGGTCATTGGGAAAATAATTGTCCCCATAGCCCAAAAGCGGACAACCCTAAGCCAGTCCTGGTTTTGCCCACTGCTGGGAGGCTGAAAATGACCCTGACTGAAGAGGCTAGGGCTCTTTTTCCTTAGGCTTCCAAGAGCCCATGGTAATTGCAGCTATTGGGGGCCACCCTCCAGTTTGCCATGGAGCAACTCCATGACCAGGTTGCATCCTTAGCAGAAGTGGTGCTCCAAAGTCACAGAGGTCTAGATTTATTGTTCCTGTCTCAAGGAGGTCTCTGTGTAGCGCTAGGGGAATTATGCTGTTTTTATGCCAATAAATTAGGAGTCATTAAAGATTCCCTCCAAAAAGTTCAAGAAAATTTAGACAGAAGACAAAAAGAAGAAAAAAATAACAAATCCTGGTTTCAAACTTTGTTTGATTGGAACCCAAGACTAACTACCTTAATTACAGGTCTGGCCAGTCCTTTGCTTCTCCTCCTTCTTGGTCTACTCATCAGGCCCTGAATATTAAATTGGATAGTCTGGTTTGTTAAACAATGAATCGCATCTGTAAAACTTATATAAGGGCCCATTACAACCCCCTACCCATAATAGATGAGTCAATGCTTTGACTCATGAACAACTAAAAGGAGTGAATGAAATGGCTATGAGTGACCTAACCAAGGTGACTCCATTGTATAATAATTCTTCCATCATGTCTCCATGTAACTGCCCTAACCATTCCAATAAGCAGTATGCCACATCTTGTTGGCAGAACTCCAGGGACTTTTCAGTTACCAGCTGTGCCCCAGACATAAGGCTAACTGAAACTCCCTAATGGTCAAAAGTTCCCATTTTGGTTGCTAAGTTGCTAGTTTATGGTTGCTAAGTTGCTATGTATCCTTGCAGTTTTTGCCTTTATAAACCCCTTGTTTGCTTCATTTGGGGTTGAGAGTTCTTTCTGGCATGAGCCGGCTCTCAACTGCTGGCAATAAAGGATTCAGTTTTTGACTCTCAGTGTGTTGGTGACTCCTTACTCGCAGTGTGGCTATAACAGTATGAAACTTGAGGAGTAAACCCCCAGAACTGGGGCTGGGACAGGGAACTGGGTAAAGAGGACCAGGGAGAGCACCAAGCATGCCCATGACGGTCCACTCACTGCACCACTTAGGTCTGTGTGCTGCTCATGTTAAATCCACAGGGTCCTGTCACAGCTCAGTCTAGACTCCAGTTGTCCGCAGATTAGGTGAGTTGAGCCATAGCCCTCGTGCTGCAGCTGGTTCCTAGGCAGCAGCCAACACACATCATCACTCTTCTTCATGGTCCATTCTAGGGTGACCTCATCCTCAGCTTGCTCTTCTCCCAGTCCAGATGGCTTGCCTGCACATGTGACTCACACCTTCATCCTTGAGGGATTTGCAATCCTTTCTATCACGACTTTATCATCTGCTGCAGGGGTGTTCAAACTTGTGGTGTCCCTGGGCCACATGGAGTAAGAACAAATTGTCTCAGGCCACACACAAAACATATACAATAGTTAGGGTATCTACATAATAAGACTTATTTTTAAATACTTTTTGTTACAAGGTTAAGAAAAATGAGAGCAATAGAAAACTTGTGGGAAAGTTGACCTTGTTTTTGTAAAACTGATGCTGGGTGGGCTGTAGTGCAAAACCCATGGATTCTTGGGCTTGTTTCTAAAATGAATTTTAGAATGGCCAGCAAAGTTTTCAGACAAAGTTCATTAGAGAAAGAAAGGAGAAAAGGGAAGGAGACATGGCAGAGCTGGAATGGGCGAAAGAAACTGCACTTTTGCTCTTTACAATAGACCTGATATACTTTCACAATGGTTGATATGCTAAAGAGGGTGGAGCCCAGGTAATACCACTCTGGAGACATCTCTCGGCTTCTGATGGGAAGAGAGAAGGGGAGGGTAATCTTTTCCTTACCACATTGTTGTTTGCAGGAGACCTGCCCGCATTTCCAATTCACAAATTCATGAGCTATCATTTCTATGCCTTTTGTTAGTTAAGGTGTAATATTTGGCCTGAAAGATTCTTAGTGATTAATATGTTAAACCATAAATTGAAAGATTGGGCTGCCCTATTCTTACATCTGACAGGGTTTTCTTTTGATTTGCTGAGGGATTGGGGTAGGCTACCAGCTTGCCCTGCAGTAAAATGTAATTTTAAATGTCTGGGCCAGGCTCGGTTGCTCAGCCAGTAATCCCAGCACCTAGGGAAGACAAGACGAGTGGATTGCCTGAGCCCGCTGGTTCAAGACCAGCCTGGGCAACTTGGCGAGACCTCATCTCCACAATAAATCAAAAATTAGCCAGGCGTGGTATTGTGTGCCTGTAGTTCCAGCTACTTGGAAGGCTGACGTGGAGGATCTCCAGAGCCCAACAGGTATATGCTAGGGTGGCTGTTAGTGTGCCACTGCACTCCAGCCTGGGTAATAGAGTGAGAGTCTAACTAAAAAAAAAAAAAAGTCTGAACACTCCCTAATACTTTCCTATGGAAAATTTATCTATGTCTAACCTGTGCTAGTTACTATGCGTCAAACTAATCTTTCAATGTCTGATGGCAAAGTGGTCACAATTCTTAGTGAGTTCTCAAGGTGCTCATCAGAAACGTTTGTTTAAAGTTTGCTCTTCATGTGCTTCATCATTGAAAACAGCTGCTCACAAATGTATGTGCTGCTGAAAAGTGACGTCATGAATAGGGTGTGACCGTGAACTTCAAAAATGGAACGATGCATGGAGTCATGAAGAAAGTAATGCTAAGAAACACATGATGTGAAAAGATCTTTTGGGGCTGCATAACTCGCTGTCCTGGGCTGTGAGCAGGCCATGGGTTGGACAACCCTGATCCAGTGGTTGGTGTCAGTGATGGCTTTGAGTAAAGCCTGGGAGTGGTGAGGGACACTCCAGTGGGTCAGGTGAGTGCAGACATGGTCCCCCCTGGCCCGCCATGTGGTGGCAGTCCCCTTCCTCATGATGACAAGGGTCAGGGATCCCTGCCAGTTTGGTAACTCCTGTTTATGCTTTTGTGGAGTCTGAGAGGATAGGGCCACAGCCATTGCTTTTTTTTAGTGGAGTTCCGTGTGTGTCGCCTGGTGCAAAGCATTCCCCTTCTGGGAGCTAGAACCTCTTTTGTTTTTTATTTTTTTGACTTGGAGTCTCACTCCATCTCCCAGGCTGGAGTGCAGTGGCACACTCACGGCCAACCCAGTGTCGATCTGCTGGGCTCTGGTGATCCTTCTGCCTCAGCCTTCCAAGTAGCCGGAACTACAAGCACGTACTAAAATGCCCTGCTAATTTTTGATTTATTGTAGAGATGAGGTCTCACCAAGTTGCCCAGGCTGGTCTCAAGCCCCTGGACTCAGGCAATCCACTCGCCTCGGCCTCCCAAAGTGCTGGGATTACAGGCTAAGCCACCGAGCCTGGCCTCTTTTTTTTTTATGAGTTAGCGCCTCACTCTGTGGCCCAGGCTGGAATACAGTGGCATAATCACGGCTCATCACAGCTTTGACCTCCTGGACTCAGGTGATCCTTCTGCCTCAGCCTCCCGTGTAGCTGGCACTCCAGGCATGCACCACTGTGTCCAACTAATTGTTTTACCTCTTGTAGAGACAAGGTCTCCCTGTGCTACCCAGGCTGGTCTCAAACTCCTTGGCTCAAGTGATCCTCCTGCCTCAGCCTCCCAAAGTGCTGGAATTATATGTGTGAGCCACCATGTCTGGCTTGACAAATATTGTCCTCTCCTGAAGCACTATTCAGAATTCCAACTCCTTGCCACTTGTCAGATTTGGAGGACAGGAGTGGACTTTGTTTGATACGGAATCCCACCATAAATATTCAAAACACAGATGCCAAAGGAGCCTTAAAAAATCGGTTGAATGAATGAGTGAATGATGAGATGCCTTGAGCAGGATGTGGGTGAAAGAAAAGGGAACCTATAGAATGTCCTGTTTCTGGATGTCACAGCACCAGAGTCCCAAGGGCTCGACTCTGCTGAGTTATTATGAGTGTCAGCTCCCCTGGTGCTAACCTGATAGCATGAGTTAGGAACCATGGTGCATTCTTCTTGATTTGGAATTCAGAACAGAAATAACTTGTGAGAGGTATGTGAAGCAGAAAGCAGTCATTGTCACGAACAAGTGTGTCCATTTCTTTCTTTTTTTTTTTTTTTTTTGAGTTGGAGTCTCACTCTGTTGCCCAGACTGGAGTGCAGTGGGCGCTCCCGGCCACCGCAGCCTCGACCTGCTGGGCTCCGGCGATCCTTCCGCCTCAGCCTTCCGAGTAGCTGGAATTACAGGCACGTGCTACCACGCCCGGCTAATTTTTGATTTATTGTAGAGATGAGGTCTCGCCAAGTTGTCCAGGAGGGTCTCGAACCCGTGGGCTCAGGCAATCCACTCACCTCAGCCTCCAAAGGCGCAGGATTACAGGCTGAGCCACCGAGCCCGGCTGTGTGTCCATTTCTTATTGGTCTGCACACACGTGCACTCACTGAGAACCCCGAGACATCCAGTTCTGCATTCATGGTCATCTATATCTGCAGGGGTAATTGAGGTTATGTAATGGCTCGTTCAGAGAGTGTGCTTGCTTGTATATGGAAATATCTGTCTGAATTGCATAAAATAACAAGTGACTTAACATTCTCACCTGAGAGAATTGGGTTGAAAATGTTTAGACATCACCCCTCATCAGGTCCGCCTACTGCAAGTACATGACTTAAAAGATGGCTGCTTTTGATGTCAAGATCCGTAGCCACACAATGGATTCAGAGAAAGGGTAGCACTATAGTCTTACCTCATATTCCATTCATATTTCAGGTACTAGAGACAGGATGATCATTTTATTTATTTAACCTGGCATGGTGACTCATGTCTGTAACCTCAGCATTTTGGGAGGTCGAGGGGGGAGGATCACTTGAGTTCAGGAGTTCGAGACCAGCCTAGACAACCTAGTGAGACCCTGTGTTTACAAAAAATTTTTAAAATCTTTAAAAAAAATTTCATTTACTAACATTTATTATGATAAGTGGCTTTAGTTTTATTTATTTATAATTTTTATTCTTTTTGAATTGGAGTCTCACTCCATCACCCAGGTTGGAGTGCTGTGGCATACTCACGGCCACCCCAGCGTCGACCTGCTGGGCTCTGGCGGTCCTTCCGCCTCAGTCTTCCAACTAGCTGGAACAACAGGCATGCGCTACCACATCCTGCTAAATTGTTTAAATTTTATTGTAGGGATGAGGTCTTGCCAAGTTGCCCAGGCTGGTTTTGTACCCGTGGGCTCAGGCAATCTTCTCACCTCAGCCTCCCAAAGTGCTGGGATTACATGCTGAGCCGCCAAGCCCAGCCTATTAATTTATTTGTTTATTTATCTTTATATAAATAAAGACAGAGTCTCACTATCTTGCCCAGGCTGATCTTGAACTTTTGGGCTCAAGCAATATTCTTACCTTGACCTCCCAAAGTGCTGGAATTACAGGCGTGAGCCACCATGCCCAGCCCGGAATGTCTATAAATATTTTAATTGCTATTTTTTATAATATCCATGTAAAGAATGAAACTTTTTTTTTTTTTTGAGTTGTGTTCTCACTCTGTTGCCCAGGCTGGAGTGCAATGGCACAATCATGTCTCACTGTAAACTTGACCTCCTGGGCTCAGGTGATCCCTCTGCCTCAGCCTCTTGAGCCTCCTGAGTAGCTGGTGCTACAGGTGGTTACCACCATGCTGGCTAATTTTTTATTTTTTTTGTAGAGACAAAATCTTGCTATGTTGTCCAGACTGGTCTTGAGCTCCTGGGCTCAAACAATCCTCCCGCCTTGGTCTCCCAACTACAGGAGTGAGCCCTTGCACCCGGCCTGCTTTAGTTTCTTGACACATACATAGTCTGTGTGGTAGAGTTCCACCAATGGCATGGTCATCTTTTGTGGTAATAGTGGCCTCTGCAGTTTCAGGTAGTGCATTTTGCTCCCTAAGTTGACTAGGGGGACACTGAGCTGTGTTTTCTTGGTCTTTTTGTGCCTTTCTCTGCACTTTCATGGCCATCCTGGCTGGTCACATCAAGTCCTGGTTTCTGCCTTTTACTAACAGTCCCAGCCCTTCAAGACAAGGGCACACTCCTTGACCCAACACTCGTGGCCTTTGCTGTCTGGCTTCCCTGCTACCAACTCTCAAGGTGTCCTCCCACTCCCCAGGCTCTGCCTTCCCTCCCTTCGGCTGCATTTTCCATTTCTCAAGACCTCCTGGCCTTTGCACGTGCCATTCCCTTGGTCTCGCTCACCTTCATGCCCACACCCTGACCCTGATGGATTCTTGGGCTTCCTGCCAAGATGGCCACCTCTGAAGCATTCCCCTCCGTGGAGGTCGGTGCCTCCGTGGCTCCTGGCACACACCCCAGCAAGGCCCCACCAACACCTGTGAGCACCTCGCAGACCATGACCCCACCCTGCCTATCTGGTTTCTCAGCACCTGCAGGGCATGGAGGCCTGGCTCATGGAAAATACTCCAAGGAAGATCTGCTGAGGGAACATTCTCAGGACTCTCCCATAACCTCTGTGTTTGCACTTTGGGTGAATCTGAATTGCAATTAGCACAGCGTAAACTTTGTAAATTTCATTCAAAATGAGTGACAGTTTAGTAAAACAAAAGCTGTTAGCACAATAGATTTTTTAAAAACAAAACTAAGTTAACTTTTGAAATTTAAATCATATGAAATTGATTTCTATCATTTAAAGCACCCATTTGAAAAGCAGATTCCCACATCCTAGATGCCAGCACCGCTTCTAAATCCAGCTATTTTCAACTCCTCCGGACCCCTCAGGATGGGAATGAGCCAGGGGTGGGGCTTCCTCTCACCCCCCCTCAGTGCTTTTCTTAGAAAGTGTGACATGCATTTTTCCCCCCTGCTGGAATTATCATGAAAGGAAGGGTAAATATAGTAAGATTTTTCTGCATGTAGTGATGGGGACAGAAAAGTAAGACAGTCTGAAGACCGGCTGTAAAGTACAGTGTTTATGAGAAAAATGAATTTTTATTTAGAACAGGGTTCTTCCTCAGCAGTGTCCACTGTTACCTTGGTATCTCTTCAGGTATCAGCAAGAGCAATTACCGTTTGACCAAAGAGAAAAGATGTGACTTGGATAATTTAGGAGGGTCCCAGTCAGACCTCAATGCTCTCCTGGGTGGAGTTGCTTTCAAGACTGGTACCGGGCAAGGCGCCTATAATCCTAGCGCTTTGGGAGGCCGAGGTGGGGGGATCGCTGAAGGCCAGGAGTTCCAGAGCAGCCTGGGCAACACCCCAAGACCCTGTCTCTACAAAAATGATTTAAAAATATGAGTCGGGCATGGTGGCATGTGGCTGCAATACCAACTACTCAGGAGGCTGAGGTGTGGGGATGCTTGAGCCCAGGAATTCAAGGCTGCATTGAGCCATGATCATGCCACTGCACTCCAGGCAGGGTGTCAGAAAGAGAGATCCTGTCTGTGCAAAACAAAAGCAAAAAACAAGCAAAAAAAAAAAAAAAAAAAAACACCCAAGCTTTTCCCAACAGACTGCTTTATTTCTCCCAGTTCGAAATGATGATGATGATGGTGCAAGTAGTAGTGATGATGTCAGCAGAAAACTAATATTTATTGGGCCCCAGGTACTGGTCAAGATGCTTTAGACCTCATCCTCTGAGTAAGCCTGTGCTACAGATGAGCATTTGAGGCACAGGGAAATTCAGAAATGTCTTATGGCAGGTAAGGGAAGAATTGGGTGTTGCATCCAAGCAGGCTACTGACCATCATGAAAATTATTGTTTTTTAAAATTTGTTCTTTTTAGAGATCTAGTCCCACTCTGACACCCAGGCTGGAGTGTCATGATGCAGTTATGGTTTACTACAGCCTCAATCTCTTGGCTCCAGTGACCCTCCCACCTCACCTCCCAAGTATCTGGGACATGTCACCACACCGGCTAATTTTTTATTATTTTTTGTAGAGATAGAATCTCACAATGTTGCTCAGGCTGGTCTCAAACTCCTGGTCTCAAACGATTCTCCTGCCTCCGCCTTCCAAAACACTGGGATTATAAGCATGAGCCACCTTTCCTGACTGAAAATTATTGTTGGTGGAGCACTTATGATGTCCCGGTACTCTATGGGGGATTCTCTCCTTGAATTTTTACAGCAGCCAACACTACAGTGACTGCTCTCATCCTTACTTCATGAAGAAGGAAGTGAGGGTTAGGAGGGTTAACTGACTCAGAGTTCCCAAAGCACAGCACTTGCCCACCCACTGGGGACTGCTTCCAAAAGGTAGTTGAGGGCCACGGTCGTTTCTAAACAGCAGAAAGATACACTCAAAAACTGTGTTTTTGCTTTGGGAGGCCAAAACAAGAGGATGGCTTGAGTCCAGGAGTTCGAGACCAGTCTGGACAACATGGGGAGGCCTCGTCTCTACAAAAAATTAACCAGGCATGGTGGTGGTGTGCCTATAGTCCCAGCTACTTGGGAGGCTGAGACAGAAGAATCCCCTAAGCCCAGGACGTTGAGGATGTGGTGAGCTGTGATTGTATTGCTGTACTCCAGCCTGGGTGACAGAGTGAGACCCCAGCTCAGAAGAAAAAAAAAAAAGATGTGCTTTTGTGTTAGGTCACACTCCCAGTAGGGTCTCCAGAATGTTAGGTTAGACTCACCAGGGATGTAGGTGTCGGTATGTAATCTGGTGCCACGTGAAGGATGCAAAGAATTGCACAGAAGTTAGAATGGAAAATATAATTTATTTAGAAAGTAAATGAGAGAGAGAGAGAGAGAGAGAAAAGAGAGAGAGAGAGAGAGAGAGAGAAAAAGAGAGAGAGAGAGAGAGAGAGAGAGAGAGAAGATTCACCTCCCCAAAGCAGGGAAGGAGGCCAAAGCCAGGAAACATGGGACGGCCATAGCTCAAAGAACACATAGCCACACCAGAGTCTAGTAAGGCAGTGGTGACTGTCTGTTCCTGGTTGAATCCTTTTAACCCTTCCCTTTGATGGGGCAGACTGCTAAGGTGGTTGGGTGGTGTTATCCTCCATGTCACACGAGGGGTCAGGTAAGTACAGGTATTGACGTCAGGTGATGGACAGCAGGCAGATGGGTAGGCTAGTCACATGATTACTGCCTTGGTGGGGCCTGTGTCATGAAAATCATGAAGGGTTGATTAGGTTAATTTGGGTCTTATGGGTGGAAACAAATACTTGAAATAGAAAAGCTAATTGGTGCAAAGCAAGCTGGAGAGGGAGGGTTGCAAAACAATTATCAATAGCTACCTCTGGGAAACCGGTTCTGTCCTTGGCTAGCAATTAGAGGGTAAATTAAGTGAACTGCTAAGAAAACATGAGATTTAGGCAACGTTAAACTGGCTGCTCACTGGGTATATTAAATCCGTGTTATGTCCTTTCATTTTGGAAACTTGATCTGGCTGCAGTGAAGATAGACAGTCCATTCTTGGCTCAGCGTTCCCAGTGGGAAGGCCCGACCACAGAGCCCACAAGCTGCCAAGCTGGGTCAGAACCCACGCCTACCCGACTCTAGGGCCCGGGCTCCCAAGGCCTGGCTGTCCAGGGCCTGAGGAAGGCTGTGTGCGCCTGTCCTCGCTGTGTGTCCTGCAGCAAGCCTCCCTTTCCCTCCCCCCCGCCCCCCACTGTCCTGGCTCTTGTTTTGGCTTTACATTTATTTTAATTTATTTTATGTTTTTCGTAGAGACGAGGTCTCTCTATGTTGCCTAGGCAGGTCTCCAACTCCTGGGTTCAAGTTATCCTCCCACCTCGGCCACCCAAAGTGCTGGGACGACAGGCATGTGCCAGGGTTTTGAGCCCCACCTGGACTCTGGCAGCAGCAGACGGTTCCCCTGAATAGGACTCCCCTCCATGCCAGAATCCGCCCCTGCCCAGAGGCGGCCAGGCTGCAGCACTTCCTGCTGAATTGGGGCCTGGGGGCAGAAACCACTTTGTTATTTATACCCAAAGCTCTTTATTGGTGGCGCATTACAAAACACAATGGAGACAGCCCCGACCCACAGAGCCAGAATCCAGAAGGCAGCAGAGGCCACAGACTCTCCACTCTCCACCTGTCCAGTCCCGCACCGCCCCTTCTGGTCACCTCCTCCAGCATCTTATTATTATCTGTTTGACTCCTGATGAAACATATCAGGCTTCCACTTCTCTGGAAAGTCTTTGCACTGGCCTCTACTGGAGGCTCTGACTGGGCACATCCCTGCCCTCTGTTTTGTTCTGCTTTTCTGGCAGAGAGCACGTGTCTCTCTGTATTGAAAGCTTGTCAACGTGCAATTCGCACGTATTAATTAGTAGGATGGGTCAGGAGCCTAATACAGCTTGATGGGAAATGCATCTGGGTGGGGAATAGAGCAGAGAACCAGAAAGAGGCCACAGTAGGTGCGAGCGGAAGATGGCTGGATGGCTGGAGACTGTGACTCAGTTTCTATGTGTAGGGTGGCTGCAGTCAGTCTTCTGCGCAGTAGCGCCTCCTCCAGCTGGGCCAGTGTTCAACCTTTGCGCAAAAGTCCCCGCCAGGTCACACCGTAGGCCTCTGCTTGGTGTGTCTCCTCTGTCAGGACCCTTCTCTTTTCTTCCCAACTGAATTCTGCCAGTTCTCAAGGCCAAAATGAAGTCCCATCTCAGCGAAAAGTCTTCCATGGCTCCTCCAGTCCTAATGAACTTCCATAATCAAAGGGTGTAACCTTTGATGAGGTGGTCTTCTTGATGAGAACTGCCCAGTCTTTCCAGTCGTTGCTCAAAGAGAAAAGGGGGCCAAGCATGGTGGCTCATACCTGTCATCCCAGCACTTTGGGAGGCCGAGGCAGGAGGACTGCTTAAACCAGGAGTTTGAGACCATTCTGGGCAACAGAGTGAGTGAGACCTTGTCTCTAGAAAAAAACAAGCTGGGTGTGGTAGCATGCACCAGTCATCCCAGCTACTCAGGAGGCTGAGGCAGGAGTATCGCTGGTGCCCAGGAGGTTGAGGCTGTGGCGAGCCCTGATGGTGCCGTTGTACTTCAGCCTGGGTGATGGAGCAAGATAAAGAGAGGAGGAAAGAAAGAAGGAAGCAAAGAAAGAAAGAAGGAAGGAGGGAGGGAGGGATGAAAGAAGGGAAGAAAGAAAGGAAAGAAAGAGAGGAAGGAAGGAAGGAAGGAAGGAAGGAAGGAAGGAAGGCAGGCATTCAGCAAGATGTGAGTTGAGCAAGGAAGAGGCTTGTCAGCGGCGATTGGGTGGAGCAAGCCTGCACCCGGGGCTTCTCCAAGGGCAGTAGCAGGAGAGGACAAGTCCGGAGATTCATGCAGTCCAGCAGAAACTGATCTTTCAGCACTGCCACGGGGAGTCCCGGCCATTGTATAGAAATGTGACTGGGAACATGGATCACTGCTGGGACAAGCTGTGCAAAGCCACCTGCGTGAGAAGCAGCTCAGCAGCTTACCAGTCTCTGCACTGGGCATGAATGTCCTCGGGACTTTGGACACACGCATGAAACATTGGTTCCTTGTTCTGTCCACAGGTCTTGTTTGTTTGTTTTGAGATGGAGTCTCACTATGTCGCCCAGGCTGGAGTGCAGTAGCACCATCCTGGCTCACCACAGTCTCACCTCCCGGGCCCAGGTGATCCTCCCTCCTCAGCCTCCTGACCATAGACATGTACCGCCGAGCCTAGCTAATTTTTAGATTTTTTTGTAGAGATGGGGTCTCGCCATATTGCCCAGGCTGGTCTCGAACTCTTGGCTTTGAATGATCTTCCCACCTCAGCCTTCCAAAGTGTGGGATTAGAGGCGTGAGCTCCTGGTCTCAAGGGGCTTAGTATACATACGGAGAACATTGTTGGGCTCCATGTCATCCTCTCAAAGTCCTGTTTCCATTTCTGGGTGTCTCTCCCCTGGCTTCTCTGTCTGCTTCCCACAGACAGCACCAGCATCTCTCTCTGGAAGACTGGAGCTGGGAATTCAGGGCCTCTCTGGGGACACTCAGCCAGTGACAGGTGTGGAAGGTGAAAGCCCCGCTCTCTGCCTGGGGTTGGGGCACAGTCTGAGGGGGACCACACCCTGCTGCTTTCAAGGTTGAGCGGGCTTGGGCTTGGCTCCTCTTCCCCCCACTCCCTGCCTAGCCCCTCCTTCCTTGCACCCTCAGCTGATTTCCCCTGACCACCCTAACAGCTCCCTCGTCCACACGCCTGCCTCTGGAGAACCCAACCTGTGACAAAACACATGATGCGTCTTCCCTCGGAATCCGCCTGCCCCAGGGCAGGCTTTAAGCCCAGACACTCGCCTCGTACACCATACAGCAGAAATCCCCTGGTCGCTCTCAGAGGCTGTGATGATAGCCACGCAGTCTAGTTTATTTTTATTTACCTAGATGACAAATAACATGTCATTATTCCTCCTCTTCCCACGGCAGTCCCTTCCCCTATGTGCCTGGAGGTTGTCAAGGGGGTCACAGGGCGTTCCTCTTTAACAATTTTTTAAAAAATTTTAGAGTTGTGGAGTCCATGTGAGGAATTACTGCATAAGTAAGTTGAATGCCAGTGAAGTGTGGACTTCCAGCACCCACCCCCCATAGCGGACCTGGTACCCAGTGTGTTGCTGTTGTGCCCTATCCCCCTCTCTGCCCTCCTACCCTAGCAGTGTCCAGCCTCTGATCCCTTCCTTGTTCTCATGTGACCAGTGACCAGGGCCCGCTGATGAGGAACACCATGCAGTGTTCAGTTCCTTGTTTCTGTGACAGTTCACTTAGTGTCATGGTCTCCAGCTGCATCCATGTTGCTGCGAAGGCCATCATTTTGTTCTTCTTCATGCCTGCGTAGTATTCCATCATGTATATGTAACACATTTTCTCTATCCGGTCCACTTTCGATGGGCAGTAGGGATTGGTTCCATGTTTCTGCTTTTGTGAACACGCAGTGAACATGCGTGTGCAGGTGTGTTTTTGGTAGAGTGATGTATGTTCCTCTGAGTCTGTTCCCAGAAGTGAGGCTGCTGGATCGTATGGAAGCTCAGTGTTTAGTTCTTTGAGAAAACACCACACTGCTTTCCATGAAGGCTAAACTAGCTCACATTCCCACCAACAGTGTGGAAGTGTCCCCTTTTCTCTGCAGCCGCACCAGCACCTGCTGCCTTTGATTTTAATGGTGGCCATCCCGACCATGTGAGGTGGTATCTCATTATGGTTTTGATTTACATCTCTCTGCTAATTAATGAGGCTGAGCATCTTTGCCTGGGGGCTTGTTGACTGCTTGAGTCAGACCCTACACTCTTTTTTTTTAAGTTTTCAAGCAAACTTGATTAGAGAAATAAGAGAAAAAGGAAGCTTCATGGCAGAAAGACCTGCCATGGAAAAGTTTTTCAAAGAAAATCTGTCCGGGCTGAGTTCTTGTCTCACGCCCAGGAAGAATTAGGGACATGGACAGCCAGAAGGTGAGAAAGCAGGATTTATTGAGAAGACAGAAAAGCTCCCACAGTGAGAGGGGACCCAAGGGGGTTGCCCCAGACCCTACCCTTGATATTGTAGCTCAGAAGCCTGCGTCATTGGCCCAGCTCCAAGCCCTTCTCATAGGCTGCCTTGAGTAGCCAAGTCCAGGAGAAAGTGACTCTTCTGTCCTGGGTTACGGGTCACTAGGCTCTATCCAGCTGTAGTAAAACCTCTCCTTAAAGCCCCACACCATGTTGCCACCTGGCTGGGGTGGTCATGGTTTCCTCCCCCAAACCCAAGACCAGATCTCCTATTCCTCGTCCCTTCACGGTGCTCAGCGCCTGGCCAGGGTCCACCCGTCAAACCCATCGTAACGTGGGGAGTAAAAGTCAAACCAGGCAAACAGGGTTTGCACAAGACTCAGCCCATCCATGGGTCCAAGGACCTTTGCAGACTGAGCTGGAATTGACACGTGAAATGTCACTTCTCAGACCCCTTTCACTACCTGCCCCCAGGTGCACCTGGGTTCTCTTTCCATTGCCATCGCCCTGTGATCACTCTTCCTGCCTCTCTGGGAAATTGACTTCTCCTGAACTTGAGGTGTTTAGTGCTTGAGATTTCTAGGGAAGGAAGACATTTGTGAGCGAAGTCCCAGTCCCAGTGCACGTCATTGAAAGCCTGTTCCAAGCACGGACTCCCGGGAGCCAGTGGGACACTGAGCCCTCGGTAGGATTGGGGAGGCTCCTTCTCCCTACTTGCCTCTTGAGGTGGGATTGGCATACACGAAGGTGCTCTCTGGAACATGGGAGGCGTCCACACCTTGTGGAAGTCTGTTTTCCTGAAAAAGCCGCCTATGTCCTGTGCTGACGTTCCCTCTCTTGGGTTTGGGCATCTTGGGTTTCCAGGCAAAGTGAGAATGTCTAAGTGCTGGGGGCCGTTCCCCATGTGGGACTCAGCTCATGTGGCCCCTGGTGAGTGTCTTCAGGGCCTTGAGGCTCAGCTGTGAACATGCCCTGGTTTAGAGCAAAAACACAGCAGGACCCTGGCTAATCTGACTACTCACTGCCCTTCCCAACTAGGATTAACGGTAAGGCTCCATGGTAAGACTCCAGGTAGGCTCGAACTCCATTGTTCATGCAACGGCATTCATTAACACCATCCTGTCCAGGGACCTCAGCCATCAAGAACAGTCTCGACACCCAGACTCTGCTGAGATGTACAGGCTATGTTTAGCCATCTACCCTTGGTCCAAGAGTCTATAAAAACTGTGTTGTGGTCCCAGGCTAATTGGTTTCTTCAGGCATCTGGAGACAATTTTTAGAGGAATGTTCTTGACACTCTTTAAAGATACAGATATTTGGGTTTTTGTTTATTTATTTATTTTTTAATAGAGCTGATGGCTAGCCATGTTGTCCTGGCTGGTCTCGAACTCCTGGCCTCAAACAATCCTCCTGCCTTGGGCTCCCAAAGTGCTGGGTTGACAGGTGTGAGCCATGGCTACTCAGGAGGCTGAGGTGGGAGGATCGCCTGAGCCCAGAAGGTTGAGGCTGTGGTGAGCCATGATGGTGCCACTGCTCTCCAGCCTGGGTGACAGAGTGAAACACTGTCTCAAATAAACAAACAAACTGTCTCAAATAAATAAACAAACAAAAATTTTAAAAATAAGAAAGACTGAAAAAGTGAGCTGTTTTTATTTCTGAAATGTAACTGATCTCACCTAAAATTTTACTAAGTCTAATCAGGATATTACAGTTGAAATTTCTGTGTGTGTGTGTGTGTCCCCAACATCGTTATACTCTTCTATGTGACAAAACTTTTTATAAACCCTGGAAGGCAACCCTCGGTAACAAAGTTTACTGACTTTTACACAAGGGAAAACTGATGGTTTGGATGTCTTTACCAGTCCCCATGAACATGACTGCCAGTTTATTCAATGACTTGTTTATGTTGAATACAGGGCTTACATCTGAATACAACAGAAATACTCTGTAAAAATGAGCACAACCATTTTAAACAACTTGAGGAACCTATGGATGATCTGTGGTATGACACTGGTCAAGCAGGCTTTCTGCCAACTCTCTGATTCATTCTGAACAGAGTCCAGGTATGACATGTGTGCACGACTTGGTGGAGATGCCTTACCTTTTGGTTACAAATTGATCAAAGCTTCTGAAGGAATTGCTGTCCACGCTCTCACGACTTCCCAGCATTTGTCAAGGGAGGAGAAGACACCCTGGAGTGTGCCTGACCCAAGCTGTACCAGGTGAGGTCCATTCCACACCACATCTTATAAATAAATGACTAGACCAGACTATCATAACCAAGACATGCTTCCAGAAAAGGGTGTTCTTTCATATAGTGAACTGAATCAAATATTTCTCTCATCATAAACTCAGCATCATTGAATGTAGCAGGAGGAACTTCTACAGTGACCCAGAAGTGATCTTTTTTTTTTTTTTTTTTTGAGTTGAGTCTCACTCCGTCACCCAGACTCCCGGCCAACGCAGCCTCGACCTGCTGGGCTCCAGCGATCATTCCACCTCAGCCTTCCAAGTGGCTGGAATTACAGGCATGCGCTACCACGCCCGGCTGATTTTTTTATTTATTGTAGAGATGAGGTCTCACCAAGTTGCCCAGGCGGGTCTCGAACCCACGGGCTCAGGCAATCCACTCACCTCAGCCTCTCAAAGCGCTGGGATTACAGGCTGAACCACCGAGCCTGGCTCAGAAGTGATAATTATTGATGCCAAATAATTATCAGCTGGCATCTTAACCCACAGGGAAGGAATTTCTAGAAACCATTGGACGGAGTCTCTGGATCTGCATCTTAACTCTTGTGAATCATTTTTTGTTTGTTTTTGAGTTGGAGTCTCACTCCATCGCCCAGGCTGGAGTGCAGTGGCACACTCACAGCCACCCCAGCATTGACCTGCTTGGCCCCGGCAATTCTTCCGCCTAAGCCTTCCAAGTAGCTGGAACTACAGGTGTGAACGACCACACCCGGCGATTTCTAAAAATTTATTTATTGTAGAGATGAGGTCTCTCCAAGTTGCCCGGGCTGGTCTTGAACCCACAGACTGAGGTAATCCACTCACCTCAGCCTCCCAAACTGCTTGGATTACAGGCTGAGCCACCGAGCCCGACCTTGTAAGGCATTTTTATGAGTTCCGTGATCTATATGACCTTGCCCACCACATTTTTGAGTCTACAGAAAATCTGTTGTAAATTTTAAAATGATCCTTAAAAATGCTTGTGAGATTACGCCCGTGTCTGCCCCAAACACTCCGGTGACTTCCTGTGACATTCAGAAGAAACTCAGTGCTCCCCCGGCCTCCAAGGTGCCTCATGAGCCTACATTACAATGGCTCACGCCTGCAATCCCAACACTGTGAGAGGCTGAGGCAGAAGGACTGCTTGAGATCAGGAGTTTAACACCAGCCTGTGCAACATAGTGAGTTCCCCCGCCCCCCACCTCTATGAAAAATAGAAAAAAGAAAAAAAATTTTTAAAAAGAAGAGGACATTAGAACGTGGACATAGAGACACCATATGGGCCCACACAGAGACAGCCACATGAACATACAGCAAGAAGGCAGCCTTCTGCCAAGGACGGAGCCTGCTGAAAAAACAAAGTCTGCTGACAACTTGATGTTAGACCTCTGGACTCCAGAGCTGTGAACATACATTTCTATTGCTGAAGCCACCTGGTCTCCAGCATTTTGTTAATGGTGGCGCTAACAAACAAACATGCCACCAGGCTAGAGCCCCTCTCCAGTCCTTCCCTGTCCTGCTGTGAGTCTCCTCATAGCACAGGATGATATGCACCTGTGTCTTCACACCTTATCTCCCCCTCCACCATGAAAATGCCTCGAGAACCTCGAGAACAGCACTTTGTCTCACTCAGGGCTGCATTTCTGATGTCTAAAGTGGTCCAGGACACATAGCAGGTGTTCAGTAAATATGTGATTAATGAGGCTGATCATGGTGGCTCACGCCTGTGATCCCAGCACTTTGGGAGGCCGAGGTGGGAGGATCAGTTGAGCTCAGGAGTTCAAGACCAGCCTGGGCCACATAGCAAGACCTTGTCTCTATAATAAAATAAAGAAGAATTAGCCAGGCATGGTAGCGTATGCTTACAGTCCCAGCTACTTGGCTGAGGTGTGAGGATCGTCTGAGCCCAGGAGGTAGAGGCTGCAGTGAGCCATGATCATACCACTATATTACAGCCTGAGTGACAGAGTGAAACCCCAACTCAAAAAAATTTTTTTATTAACCAATTGTTAAATATACTGTACATAACAGCCAGCTCTACAACAACTGTAATAGGAGCTGTGAGCGGTGGCACACAAGCACAGATAGCGGGTCATGCATTTAAGTCAGATGAGTCAACTTGCTCCCTAAATGTCTGGGAACTTGTATGGAAATGACTATAATCCCGGCAGGCACCTTGTCAACCAGCTGAAATAGACCTAATAACAAGAGAGGCGCTAAGTGGAAGCCGTGAATGTGAAATCAAGTTCAAGAACACACTTTTTTCCCTGCTTTCATGGTCAGTATACTATATTTGGAATAATTAGGAAAAAGCACACCACAAAGAAGCTCATGTTCAAAAGGCAGAGACTTGAAAGTCTTTGAACACCTCACTAGAAATGATCTAACCAAATGAGATTAAAATTCCAGATCAAAGGTAGCAAAAATAAAGAGAAGAAAGACGATCGGGAGACTGTGACTCCACGCACCCTGAACAGCACGCAGATGAGGAGACATGAGGTTCTGTAGCAGGTAATTCTACTCCCAACCCCCGGGAAGGATAGCATAGCAGCACTGTTCTTGGAAATATCACTGGTCATTTCCACAGCCTCCACCTGCTGGGCTCAGGCGATCTTTCCACCTCGGTCTCCCAAGTAGCTGGGACTACAGGCGTGTGCCACCATGCCTGGCTAATTTTTTGTAGAGACGAGGTCTCATTATGTTACCCAGACTGGCCTCGAACTCCTGGGCTAAAGCGATTCTTCCACCTCCTGATCTGATTGGTCCGGGAGGTGATAAACAATAGAGAAAACAATAATAATGATACAGAGGGATGAATCTTTGCTGTCATATAATAAGTCAGCAGTGGTGACGGTTGGGTGCGGTGCCTCAGCCTGTAATCCCAGCACTTTGGGAGTCTGAGAGGCGGAAAGATTGCTTGAATCCAGGAGTTTGGGGCCAGCCTGGGCAACATAGTGAGACCTCATCTCTATAAAAAAATAAAATCCCATGCCTTTGGGAGGCTGAGGTGAGTGGATTGCCTGAGCCCGCAGGTGGAGGCTGTGGAAATGACCCACCTGGGCAGCGAGACCTCATCTCTACAATAAATCAAAAAATCAGCCGGGCATGGTAGCGTGTGCCTGTAATTCCGGCTACTCGGAAGGCTGAGGTGGAAGGATCGCCGGAGCCCAGCAGGTTGAGGCTGCGGTGGCTGGGAGCGGCCACTGCACTCCAGTCTGGGAGACAGAGTGAGACTCCAACTCAAAAAAAAAAAAAAAAAAAAATTACCTGGGCATGGTGGCATGTGCCTGTAGTCCCAGCTACGTGGGTAGCTAAGGAGGGAAGATTGCTTGAGCCCAGGAAGTTGAGGCTGCAGTGAGCAGGGATTGTGCCACTGTACTCCAGCCTGGATGGCAGAGTGAGACCCTGACTCAAAAAATGAAATAAAATAAAAGAAGTGTGTATTGTCTATTGGCTACTGTCTGAGGTTCTGCCTGTGGTATCCAATCCAATGCTGTAGGCAAAGCTTCATGCTACTTGCCTCATCAAGCAAACCTATGCTGAACAAGGTTAGGCCCTTATCCCCCTGCTGACATGCAAGCAGGGTCACGACACTGACTCACCTCTGTGTTTCAAGAGCCTTACATAGGGATACGCTCCCTTGATTTTTTGAATGAATAAATGAATATCAAAATAAAAGCAAACATATGGCCGCCCTCTAAAAATATAACACCAATGGCTCAGTTTCTTGAGCAATTCATGAGTCATGAATTCAAAACTGTTAAATCCTTAAAAAAAAAAAAAAAATCCCTATGGCCAGGCATGGCGGCTCATGCCTGCAATCCCAGGACTTTGGGAGGCTGAGGTGGGAGATTGCTTGAGACCAGGAGTTACAGACAAGCTGGGCAATATAGCGAGACCCCATCTCTACAAAAGGATGTAAAAGGCTCCTCAGGCTGGGCATGGTGGCACACACATGTAGTCTCAGCTACTTAGGCGAAGGTGGGAGGATCGCCTGAGCCCAGGTGGTTGAGGCTGTGGCGAGCCCAGGCAATGTTCTGGGTTCACACAGTGCGGGTGGAGCCGAACCCCTACCTGACCCAGACATGACGGGCACATGGGCTAGGCCAGCCACCAGGTTTCCTGTCTCTTGACCACAGGAGTGGGGCTGGGAATGTTAAGTGGACCAAGACAGGCCAGGAGCCTCCAGGATTCACGCTGGCGACTGTGGAGGGGGGAAAAGCCCGCTCCTCCCACCAGACCTGAGGCTGCTGGATGGAGGCCTGGTGCTCCTCGAGGGAGCCTGATGGCAAAGCTGTGGGCACCTGCGGGAGGCGAGAAAGTCTGTGAGAGAGAGAGTAGGGGAGAGAGAGAGAGAGAGAAGAAGAAGAGAGAGAGAGAGACATGAAGAGAGAAAGGGAGAGAGACAGGGAGAGGGAGAGGAGAGAGATGGAGAAAGATGGAGAGAGAGAGAGAGATGGGGAGACAGAGAAGGAGAGAGAAAGAAGAGACAGAGAGAGATGGAGAGACAGAGAAGGAGAGAGAGAGAGAGAGAAGAAGAGATGGAGAGAGAGAGAGGGAGAGGGAGAGACAGGGAGAAAGAAAGAGGGCGGAAGAGACGGGGGTGGGGGTAGGGGAGAGAGACGACTCCACCAGGAACACCCCACTCCGCAAGGAACATCCGTGGATAAGCACGAGACCTGGAGGACAGAGCCTGTGAGGACCAGAGGCCTGTCCCTCATCTGCTCCTGGGAGCCAGTCAAGCCCTCTTCTCTGCGGAGCCCAGGGGAGAAACGAGTGTTTTTAGAGAAACCCAGGGAAGAGGGTCATGGCAGTTTTGGCCTGAGCCTTGAGGCTGCCACAAGAGAAAATCACAGGGCTGGCGACCTCTCCTTCCTGCTTCAGCACTGCGGGGAAGAGTCGCCCTTGAATTAAGCCAGGAAGGAAGAGTAGTTCCCAGGCCAGCACGAGGCCCGCAGCCCATGCGGCCCCCAGCACATGGGGTTCTCTTGGGGGGATGGGGAGGTGGCCGATGGCAGCGTGAGGCGTTCCCTCCTGTGCAGAAGAAAAGGACACACAAGCATCTCAGTCAAAGGCATGTTGAGGTCCCTCCATTCCCCAAACCCTGTCCTCCTACCCCTCCTTCCCTTCCTCCTCCCTCCACTTTCCCCCCATTCCTTCCTTTTCTTCTCTCTCTCTTTTTCCCATGGTAAAATACACATAATATAAAATTTACCATTGCAACCATTTTTACTTGAGTAAGAGTCTCACTCTGCAGCCCAGGCTGGAGTGCAGTGGCACAATCACAGTTCACTGCTGCATCGACCTCCTGGGTTCAGGCAATCCTCCCACCTCAGCCTCCCCAGTAGCTGGGACTATAGGTGTGCACCACCATGTCTAATTTTAAAAATTTTTTTGTAGAGACAAGGTCTCACCATGTTGCCCAGGCTGGTCTTGAACTCCTGGGCTCAAGTGATCCTCCCACCTCAACTGAGATTACAGGTGTGAGCCACCATGCCCAACTCAAACTTCATTATTCTGAATGTAGATATCCAGTTTCCCAACACTGTTCGTTGGGAAAAAAATTAAATAACTGTTCTGTTTGGAAATTCCCCAAAAATGTGAACTTTAAAATTTTCTCTTCTTGGTTCTTTTTGTGTTTGCTTTGTGTGTTTTGAGGCTCTATTAATAGGTGCATATATATTTACACATTGAGGACTGTCATGCTTTCTTTCTTTCTTTTTTTTTTTTTTTTTGAGTTGGAGTATCACTCCATTTCCCAGGCTGGAGTGCTGTGGCACACTCATGGCCACCCCAGCATCGACCTGCTGGACTCCAGTGATCCTTCCACCTCAGCCTTCAAAGTAGCTGTAACTAACTACAGGTGCTAACATGCCTGGCAAATTTTTTAATTTATTGTAGAAATGAGGTCTCGCCAAGTTGCCGGGGCTGGTTTTGAATCCACGGACTTAGGCAATCCACTGGCCTCGACCTCCCAAAGTGCTGGGGTTACAGGCTGAGCCACCAAGCCTGGCCTGTCATGTTTTCTTAATGAATGGATACTTCTATAATTGTGAGTTGCCCCCTTTATCCATAGTTACATTTTTTATCCTGAAGTCCATCTTGTCTGATACTAAAACAGCCACCCCAGCTTTCTTATTATCAATGTTTGTAACCTCTTTTTCCATTCCTATATTTTTAACCTATTTGTGTCTTTATATTGAATCTTTTTTAGCCAACTCTTAACTGGGTCTTGCTTTCTTATCCAGCCTGACAATCCCTGGCTTTTAGTGAAAGAGTTTTCATTTAATGTAGTTACCAGTATGCTTGGATTTGAGCCTGCTGCCTCACCGTTTTGTTTTCTACTTGATCATCTGTATGTGCTATTATTCTCCCTCTCTTCACTGCTGTTTTTTTAACTGAATATTTTTAGAATCTGTATTCTCTCTATTGGCTTATTACTGATATCTACCTGTTTCAGTTTTTAGTGGAGCAGAGCATAGGATTTACAATATGCACCTTCAACTTATCACAGTCTATTTTCAAGTTATAACACGCTTCTTAATATATAACCTGAGATTTTCATTTCTACCTTTGGGTTCTTTATGCAATTGTCATATATTTTACTTCTACATATAGAATAAACCCCATAGTACATTATTATTTTGCCCTCATTCAAGTCTTTTTTAAAGACATGTTTAAATTAGGGGAAATATTATTTTGTATTTGCACACATGTTCACCCTTCTAGTGTGTTTTCTTTCATGTAGATCTAAGGTCCCACCTGGTTTATTTTTCCTTCAGCGCAGAAGCTTCCTTTAACATTTCTTATAGTGGAGCTGTCTTGGATGAAAACTTTTATTTCATTTTCTTTTTAAAAAAATTTTTTTGAGTTGGGGTCTCACTCTGTCACCCAGGCTGGAGTGCAGTAGCATGATCACAGCTTACTGCAACCTCGGCCTCCTCAGGTGATCTTCCCTCCTCAGCCTCCCGAGTAGCTGGAACTACAGCTGCACCTTGCCATATCTGGCTATGTGTTTAATTTTTTGGTACGGATTGCTATGTTGCCTGGTCTCAAACTTCTGGGCTCAAACGATCCTCCTGGCTCAGACTCCCAAAGTGCTGGGATTACAGGTGTGAGCCACCATGCCCAGTCTGTGTTGTTTTAAACTGCTACATTTATGGTTATTTATTACGGCAGCCATAGAAAATGAATGCAGTGGCCAGCGGGGCTTCTCCACACTGGCTGAACGATGTGATGTCTCCTGGCTCGCTGTGAATGCCGAGGACGCTGCAGCGTATAGCTCCCTGGCACTTCTCTCACGTTGGCCTGTGTCCTTTCTCTCAAGGATTATAGTTCTGCTGTCCAACGTCTGAAAATAATTGTGTCGTATATTTTTTCCAGTTGTCTAGTTGTTTACAGTTAGGAAGAAAGTCAGCAGTACTGGTTCTTCCAACATTGCTGGAAGCGGAAGCAGTATGTTCCGTAATGAGAAATAAATGTATATAGTTTGACTTTGAAAAGCTTCCCACAACCTGGAGCTGAGGACTCGTCTCAGTTCTGCCCTGCCCGGTTAGAGCTCTGTCTTCCTTTGGTACTGACAGCCATCCCTGGAGAGAAAAGAGATTCCCTGTCCTCACATGGCCTTCCCTCCACAGGGCCTGGTACTAATCTTCTCTTCTGTTAAGGACACTGGTTAAATTGGTTTAGAGCCCACCTGGTGACCTCATTTTAACTTCATTACCCCGTTAAAGACCTACCTCTGGCCAGGCTCCGTGTCTCAGCCTGGCAGCAGCGCCCCAAGGTTCCCTCTTTCTTGCTAGGGTCACAGGTTTTGGCTGTAGGCTTCACTCTGTTGAGACCTCTGAGAACAAGTTTAAGCAGGGCCACCAAGAATCACGGGTGGCCAGTTGGGAACACCACAGCTATGAGGGGACTTCATGCATCCACAACCTTCCAGTGAAGCCAATGGTACCCTGCTTGCTGGCGTCTGCTTGTGACACTGGCTGTCATGCCATCCGTGATGGGCTATTTTTCCCTGTTATTCCATGAATAAATTTTAATACATTCAATTTTCCCCATCAGCTTTTTATTTACTGCTCATATTTATGCAATATGGCAAAACCCCTGATGTTCCTGGAAACTTCTACAGCTAGAACATTTCTCCAGCTTTGCTTTCTCTCCATTTCTTGGGAGAAAATTCATTTCTGTGCTGTGTGCTTTTGAATTAACTGGCCCTTCTCGGGAATGTAGCCTCAGTGTAACTCTGGAGGCTGAGGGAGAGTGGAGTGAGGAAGAGGCAGGCTCTGGCCAGAGTCGGAGATAAGCCCTTCAGGACGTGGGTCCCTGGCACAGGGTCACCGTGAGGACTGAATGGGGGCCCAACACGTGGCCTGCTACCCTGAGCACTTGGGGACCGTGAGTTCGAATGGTTCCTTTCCCAGCAAGTTCCTGTGTTGTTGTTGACACGCTCCTCCTAGCTCAGGAGACCTAGCTGCCTGGGCCCCTGAATGACTGTATGGAGGAAGTCACCCGCCTACCAAGGTTGCCCTGGTGAACTGTATGTGTGCAAGAAGTAAACTCCTGTTGTGGTTAGACTTTGACATTTGGGATTTATTTATTCTAGCAACTAGGCTCTTCTTCCTTCCTTCCTTCCTTCCTTCCTTCCTTCCTTCCTTCCTCTCTCTCTCCCTCTCTCTCTTTGTCTTCTTCCTGAGATAGGGTCTCATTCTGTTGCCCAGGCTGGAGTACAGTGGCACAATCATGGCTCACCACAGCCTCAGCCTCCTGTGTAGCTGTGACTATAGGCGTGCACCACCACACCTGGCTAATATTTTTATTTATGGTAGAGACGAGGTTTCACTATGTTGCCCAGGCTGGTCTTGAACTCCTGGGCTCAGGCAATCTTCTTGCCTTGGCCTCCCAAAGTGCTGGGATCACAGGCGTGAGCCACCATACCCAGCCAAGAAATGTGTTTCTTTATCAAATTTCTTTCTTGAGTTCCTATGCTACCAGAATAGCAGAAAATAATTCTAGTTAATTTGGGGGTCTTCCAATTTTTAAAATTTGGACGTGAGTGTTGGGTTGTGGGGTGGGCAACCAGTCTTCAGTGCCATAGTCTCATAGAGACATCCTCGTTTCTGTTTGATATTTTATTTTCAGTTAACCGTGAACTTTTCACTCAGTCTTGACTGCAAGGCCTCCTGCACTGGTTCAGACCTCAGCTTCCACCATGCCCTTTACAGGTACAGAAAGTTTCCAAAATATGAATGAGTTCTGTTCCAAGAGTGCACTTGTAAGTTCAATTTGTTTCAAGTCCAACAAAGTTAGCCCAGGTACCCAACTAACCCCATCAGCTATGTAGTGCTGTATGTATTTAACAGGCTATATTGCCACTCGGTGGAGAGAAGTAATACACAAACAAATCATGTGCATCGTTAAAGTTTGTAACTTGAAGGTTCATATGTAGGAGACTCACTGTATTCAAGTATAAAGGGACTTGTGTGAGAGTCCAAGATATGTGAGACTCTGTCTGTGGGCCAATGGGTAGAATAAAGTTTTAAGGACAAAGAAAAGGCCACTCAGATTTTTATATTTCAAAAATATCATCACACCACACAAAGGAAGCCCGTGAAGGGCAAGAACTGTATCCTGACCATATCTTATTTATCTTACTAAATATTTTCTACTGCTGTTAAACAAGAAAGAACAGTCAGTTGATCACAGAAACACAGGAGAAGATTCCTGATTTTGTGAAATAGTAACTTTGAGTATGGGAAGCACTGTCATGGCTGAATTGTGACCTCCAAAATTCATATGTTCAAGGACCCGAGTACCTCAAAAAGTGACTATATTTGGAGATAGGTCTTTTTGGTTTTTTTGAGTCAAGGTCTCACTCTATCAACCAGGTTGGAGTGCAGTAACATGATCTGGGCTCAGGTGATCCTTCCAACTCAGCCTCCTGAGTGGATGGGACTCCAGATGCATGCCACAATGCCCAACTAATATTTTGATTTATTGTAGAGACGAGGTCTCATCATGTTGTCCAGGCTGGTCTTGATCCTCTGGGCTCAGGCAATCCTCCCATCTTGGCCTCCCAAAGTGCTGGAATGACAGGTGTATACCACCATGCCTCGTGATTCTGTTATCTTCATATTATAGGTAAGGAGATGGAGGCACTAAGAGATAGAGCACCTTTCTGTGATGGTCACTTCTATGCTGTGATGGTCACTTTTTTTTTTGAGTTGGAGTCTCACTCTGTCACCCAGAATGGAATGCAGTGGCCGCTCCTGGCCACCGCAGCCTTGACCTGCTGGGCTCTGACAATCCTTCCACCTCAGCCTTCCAAGTAGCTGGAACTACAGGCACACGCTACCACACCCGGCTAATTTTTGATTTATTGTAGAGATGAGGTCTCACCAAGTTGCCCAGGCGGGTCTCGAACCCGCGGGCTCAGGCAATCCACTCACCTCAGCCTCCCAAGGCACGGGATTCCAGGCTGAGCCACTGAGCCCGGCCAATGATGGTCACTTTTATGTGTCAACTTGGTTGAGCCAGATGTCCAGATATTTTGGATGTTTCTGCGAGGGTGTTTTTGGACACGATTGACATTTAGATCAGTAGGCTATAGATAGAACAAGTTGTCCTCCATCCTGTCGGTGGCCTCACCAGTTGGTGGCGGCCAGAATAGAACAAAAGGAGGCCTCCCCTGGGCGAGAGGAAGCCTGCCAGCCGATGGTCTTTGGAATTCATCTGCAGTCCTGGCTCTTCCTGGGACCCCAGGGGACAGCCTCTGGACTTGCACAGCAACTCTCTCAGGCCTCCCCCCTGCCTGCCTCCCCTATCAGATGTTGGACTTGTCAAGTCTCCACGATCATGTGAGTCAACTATTTAAGATACATTCTTCACACACAGGCATACACATCCTTCTGTTTCTCTGAAGAACCCTGGTTGACACTGATTTGGTGCTGAGACCAGTGTGGGGCCAATGGCTGGATGGTCAGGGGCTTGGCAGAAACATGACTGGAACACCAGTGACAGGAAGTCTGGGGAGCGCTGTGTGGACAGACAGCTCGGAACGGTGAAAAACGTGAAGACAGTTGTGCCCTGTGTGAAAACCCACCAAAGGTGACCTCAGCTGGTGGGAACTTCAATGATTACTCTGTCACCCAGGCTGGAGTATAGTGGCACAACCATGGCTCACCACAGCCTTGACCTCCTGGGCTCAGGTGCTCCTCCTGCCTTAGCCTCCTGAGTAGCTGGGACTACAGGTGCACACCATCACGCCTGTCTACGTCTCTTGACAGTGACAGAATCATGCTTTTGAGCCTACAAAGCTGAAGCCCTGCCCTGAATCCTGGTGACATCATGCAGGTAATTCCACTCACTAGCAAAGCGACCCTGCTGACACCCACTCCACATTGAGACCTCGTGCCACAATAACGCACTCAGCATCTTTGTATATTAACAGAGGAGGAGTTCTTGCCAGAAGACTACATTTCTTGGAAACGTTTTCAGGCTGGAAGCCGTGGGCAGCAGCAAATGGGCCGGGGAAGAACGGAGACCGACCGGGAGGAGACCCCGCAGAAGCTGGGGTTTCAGCCTTGGGAAGGACTGTGGCAGCAGCTGACTCTCCTCCAACATGATGGGCTGAAAAAATACATCTGTGAAAATTAAGAGCAGCCTCCCCGGAGCAGCTGCCACGCGCCCAATAATTAGATCTGGGAGTTGCCTGTGAGATGAATGGGAATCACGTGGCCAGGCCAGAAATGTTGGCCATCGGCGCCTGACGCCACCAGGCAACAGAGTTCTCGGCAGACCCGCGTGTTTGTTTTTAATTAAAATGTGCTGAACGAGCCATGAGCAGCGCCGAAGTCATGAAGAAAAGCCAAGCAGGCTATTCTACACCCTTCAGGTGTGTGGATGGAGATGTCCCACATGCCCTGCCGAAGTTAGTGTCACACAGACACAGTCATGTCATCGTCCAAGACGAGGTAAAAACAGGAACGACAGCAGCAAACCCACCCGGGTTGGGGGGAGGTCAAGGGGTGGCAGAGTCATTTGCACAGTCTTTGTTCCAACAACCTTTATTGTGTACCTGTCTTGTGTGTGAGGCCAGGCTCTTGTGGGCTGGTGCCTGGGATGAAATGGCCCTGGTGTTTCCAAATCCATGCTTTTGTTGAAGGCAGCACACTCCATGAGCATCAACATGCTGTGCAGGGTGCATCTTGGCCACATGATGAAACTGAGCAGCCTGCGATGCTTGAAAGGGAGGGACCATCAATTTAAGTCATTTCCAGAGTGAGTTTATGTGAAGGCAGAGACTCTGGCCAAGATCTTTACAAACTGCATTTTACCCAGTGCTCAAGAGACTAAGGAGCCCAGCTTCCTGAAGGAAGATGGGCCCTGGGACTGTGTGCACAGAGCAAAGCCAGGGTTTGTCGGTCAACAGGAGGCTCACTGGATCATGTTCAAAGATCATGGCCAAGTTCAGCTGTGAGATACCCGAACTCCAGCCAGGAGTGGGAGGGATGGAAGCCATAATGTCTTTGGATATTTTTGTAGACATTCATCCCTGGGCTGAGTCGTCTCTGCTGAATGAAGGGGCATCATTCAGAGGCACTGAACCCTGCTGCTCTTATCAGGAGGGGCGGGGGATCCATGAGGCAAAAGAACGTCAGGGTGTTTAGAATTTATTTACAACCAAACTACAAAGCCTCAAGCTCATCCATATTCAAACACTGTGGCTCATCTGAGGCAAAGCGTGAGCCAAATTTGGGGAAGGGTGACGTCATCTGAAAGGGCTGGAAATAAAGTGTAAATTTGAACATCATCTGTAGATGAGTGATAATTAAAGCTGCAACGCTCAACATGCACCAAGAGGGAACATCAACAAAAATAAGGATCAACAGTGTCCCAAGCCACGTGTGACTTCTGAGATGGAGATTTCTTGTTTTTTTTTTAAGGTGGTAGGGGCGAGATTTTCTTTTTCTACTGAATGATCTCAAAACAGACACAGATCGCTTGCAAGGAAGACTCACAGTCTTACAGACAATCGCAGAATCACTTGGAGGCTGAAGAGAGTCCTTGGGCTTTTCTGGAAGATTTATGTTGTAAGGAACTGGGAAGTCATAGCACTTAGCACAAGGAAGACCACCCTCTATGCCAAATAGATTACTTCAATAAATAATACCCAAGAGAACCACCGATTCAAGCTGACCTTTGATTGTCATTTTCAAGCCTGGAATTAAATTTGGGCAGGAAACACAAGTTGTTTTTATCTGGGTGCTTGATCATTTCATTCATGTAGTGAAGGAATAGGTTCTGGCCGGCATGGTGTCTCATGCCTGTCATCCCAGCACTTGGGGAGGCTGAGGCGGGAGGATTGCTTGAACCCAGGAGTTCAAGACCAGCCTGGGCGACAAAGGGAGATGGTGTCTCTATGAAAGAAAGAAAGCAAAAGAGAGAGAGAGAGAGAGAAAAGAGAGAGGAAGAAGGAAGGAAGGAAGGTAGGTAGGAAGGAAAGAAAGAAAGAAAGAAAGAAAGAAGAAAAGAAAGAGAAAGAAAAAGAAAGAAAGAAAGAAAGAAAGAAAAAAAGGAAGGGTAGGAGGAAGGGAGGGAGAGAGAAAAGAAATAAGGCCAACTTATGTCTTTTCCACGAAAACTTATCTCAAATGTCTCCTCCTCATTCTAGCAGACCTACCTGATAGATCCATCCGTTGTGTCATCTTGAGCAAATTTTAAAACTTCACTGAGCTTTGGTCTCCTCATTTCTAAATTGGAATGAAAAATGCCTGGTTCACAGTATTGTTGTCCTGGAAGATGATTCTCAGCAAAGAACACAAACGTCCCTCCTTCCTTTGTCCACTCTGCACAACCGTAAGATCCTGTGCTTTCCTGGCTGAGTCACTTCCTATATGACTTTGGACAAGTTGCCTGAACTTTCTTACCACACACTCCACAGAATCATGAAAATTAAAAGTCAGGTGACAACCGTCTCAAGCCTCTGGCAGCAGGCCTGGCACACAGTGGATGTTCAGGAAAAGTTGCTTTCACCCTGCTAAGGCCCAGTTCTTGTTCACCAGCAGAGACATGTATATTGCCTTTGACATGACATTTGTTTATTCATGCTCCTCCTCATTCTAAGAGGATCGCAGTCAGCTCACAGAAATATCTCCAGAATAAGCTGGCCTCGGTGAGGGGAAAGCAGTGTGAGGTAACAGGATCATTGACCACTTCCCTGGAACAGATTCCATAGGGAGCTTGTAGGGCTGGCCACACATGTCCCATGGTGCCGTGAACCCAACACGCAGTGGAAGGAGCAGCGTCTTCCAAGGAGGTTGGGTGACCTGGAGTCCCACGTGCTCAACTTCACCCAGAAGTAAATTCAAAGTCTTTCCAGGAGTGGCTGAGCTGGACATTCTTTCTGCTTTCATGACTTCTCTAAACATTTAAGACATACACGCATGTTCTCACTTCTCTGAGAGACTGAGAGCTAAAAAGCCAATCTTATGGAGACGAGAGATGGAATGAGTGATGCAGGGGTGGGGAGCATGTGGATGGGAGTTGGATGAAGGGGGCTGGCTGGTGGGCGCAGGTTGGATGCAAGATAGAGTTTTATTGTATATTTCAACATAGCCAGAAGATGGCGGACTTGAAATGTTCCCACCACATGATGAATACTCAAGGCAGTGGACAACCCAAATACCCTGACCAGTGCACACTCCATACATGTAACAAAATTTCACATGTGCAAATAAATATGTAAAGTATTACAGATCAATTTTATTTTATTTTTGAGACAGAGTCTTGCTCAGTCACCCAGGCTGGAGTGCAGTGACACAATCACAGTTCACCGCAATATCGACCTCCTAGGCTCAAGTGATCCTCCTGCCTCAGCCTCCTGAGTAGCTGGGACTCCCACCACGCCTGGCTAATTTTTAAATTTTTTTGTAGAGACAAGCTCTCGCTATGCTGCCAAGGCTGTTCTCAAACTTCTGGGCTCAAGTGATCCTCCCATTTCAGCCTCCCGTGTAGCTGGGATTACAAGCATGCACCACCATGCCTGGCTAATTTATTTAGTTTTTTGTAGCAACGAGATCTCACAATGTTGCCCGGGCTAGTCTCGAACCCCTGAGCTCAAGCAGTCTTCCAGCCTCAGCCTTCTGAAGTGCTGGGATTATAGGCATGGGCCTCCATGCCTGTCTTCAATTTTTAAAAAAATCTTGATAAAAAAGAAGAGGAAGAGACACCAGGGACTTATCTCCCCCTTTGTGCACAGAGGAAAGGCCACATGAGGACACCACAGGAAGGGGGCGTCTACAAGCCTGGAAGAGAGGCCTCACCAGAAACCAACCCGGACGACATCTTGATCCTGGACTTCCAGCTTCCAAAACTGTGGAGAAAATAAATCTCTGTTGTTTCAGGAAAAAAAAAAAGGTATACAGAAAAATACAAAGACTATTATAACGAAACTTCCATAGTCTACTACGCAGAATTGGAAACCATCCACATTTCATCATATTTGCTCCCAATGTTTTTTTTTTTAAAGAACTAAGACATGATGGCTGAGGTCCTGTTGAACTAGCCAAAGATGAGGCAGTCTTCCTGAGTCTGACCTGATCCTTCCAGGTACTTCAATGCTCACCTGCATGTGGAAGGCCCTTGTGCAGGTCTGTGGGTGTGTTTTGTGCCTGTGAGTGGTAGTGCGTGGTAGGTGTCCTTGTGCCTGTGTCCTTTCAAACCCATGTTGCTTTCTGAGATGGAGACACATTGTTGCACGTGTGTTTCACTCCTTTCTTGCAGGGACAGTGTCATGGCCTTAAGGGACAGGGACAGTGCCCCCACAAAATCTGTGTGTTGAAGTCCTATCCTCCTAGGATCTCAGAATGTGACTGTGGAGATAAGTGTCTTTGTTTTGTTTTGCTTTTTTGAGTCATGGTCACACTCTGTCACCCAGTGCGGTGGGACAATCACAACTCACCTTGGCTCCAACCTCCTGGGGTCAGATGATCAAGTATCTGGGACTTACATGTGCACACCACCACACCCAGCTAAATTATTTTGATTTTTTTTTGTAGAGACAAGGTCTCACTATGTTGCCCGGACTGATCTTCAACTCCTGGGCTCAAGTGATCCTCCTGCCTTAGCCTCCCAAAGTGCTGGGATTACAGGCATGTGCCACTACACCCAGCCAGGGATAGTATCTTTAAAGAGGCAATTACGAGGGAGGACCCAAAAAAACCCTGTAATTTTTTAAATAAAAAATTGTGTATTCATTCTTACATGTTTAAATTTCAGTCATCTCCAAAGTACTCTCCATTTGATGCAATACAGCTACCAAGACGCTTTTCCTACTGCTCAAAACAGTTTTTGAACTCATTCATTTTGAGACCTCTTAGTTAAGCTTCTGCCATTTTTTGTTTCACCTCTTCCACATTGGCAAACGTTTCCTTTTCAAGATTTTTTTCATCCAGGGAAACAAAAAATATCACTTGGGGTGAGATCGGGTGAACAGAGAGAGTAGGGCACGGGGGTCATGCTGTTTTTGGTCAAAAACTGTAGAACACGCAGCATAGTGTGGGCAGGTGCATTGCCATGGTGAAAGAACCAGTCACCTGTTTGCCACAACTTGAGATATTTCTTCTGCAAATCGTGACACAACCTTCCCAAAACTTCCAGATAAAAACTTTGGTTCATCATTTGATCTGGAGGAACAAATTCCGAGAGTATGACAAGGAGCCTGCCCTGCAAAAGATAATTCTGATTTTTCTTGGGACCCCCCTTGTAGGTTAAAGTGAGGTCACTAGGGTGGGCTCTAGTCCAATATACCTGGTGTCCTTATAAGAAAGGGAGATTAGGACACAGACACACACAGGGGAGACCACGTGGCAAGACAAAGGTAAGACTGGGAGAAAGGCCTAGGAAGAAACCAGCCCTGCTGACACCTTGACCATGGACCACTAGATACCAGGACTGTGAGAAAATAAATCTCTGTTGCTTAAGCGACCCAGTGCATGGCACTGAGTCATGGCAGCCGTAGCCGGAGCAGGCAACACAGGCAGCTGAGAGCTCCACAGGCCACCAACACAGTATTTTGACCATTCTTACAGTGGACATTTAGATGGAAACCACATACAAAAACACATCTTCACACAGGCTCTGTGTGCACACGGGTGGGGACAAATACCCAGGGTGGGTATTCAGAAGTGAAATTGCCGTGACAGGGACACAAGTGTTCAAATGTTCAAGCGTCTGCATCAACTGACACCCCAGCAACAGTGAGCAAGAGGACTGGCTTCCCACAGCCCAGCTGACATTTGACGATCTCAAATTCAACATTCTGCCAAGAGAATTGGCAAAACACCTCAACGTTGTTTTAACTACACAGCCCTAATTTTGCATGAAGCTGAATCTTTTTTAATATAGCCGTTGCCCATTTTATTTCCTCTTCCATGCATTCTCAGGTCATATAGCCTATGTCTGTTTTTCCTTTAGGTTGTGTTATATGCTTTTTCTACCTGGTTTATGGAAATCTGTACATTCTGGCTAGTGACTCTCTGTCTGCTAGATATTTTGCAAATACCTTCTCCCAGTCCTACAATTTTTTTTTTTTTTTTGGTAGAGACCAGGTCTTGCTATGTTGCTATGTTGTCTTGCCATGATGGTCTTGAACACCTGGGCTCAAGCAATCCTCCTGCTTTGGCCTTCCAAAGTGCTAGGATGACAGATGTGAGCCACCACGACTGGCAGATATTTGTTTTTTAATCTTGTTCATGGTGTCATTTTGACAAAAGATTTTTAATTAGGTATAATCAGAGCTGCCTCTATTTATAGTTTATGTGTTGTCTTAAAGAAAATCTTTTCCCTCCAAACTTCCTAAAGGTGTTGTCTTCTAATGTCTGCTGATAGTCTGAGTGTTATTTTTCCGTGTTCAAGTCTTCAGTACATGTTTCCTATGTTTCAGCGATGGAGACAGGTAAGAATTTTATTTTCTTTCCCATCTGAGAGTGAACTGTCCCAACACCATTAATTGAAATAGCAAATACTTATTATTCTAATCATTAAGACAAAATGCAGTAAAGCCCCCGCAGACAGTCTCATTCTGAGTAGGGCAGTTTTCCTGATGAGTCCTCCATCATATATCAAGAGGAAAATGTCCCCCTAGGGGAGTGAAGATGCTGACCTAAATGGGAACTTGGATGTGGGCCACGCCAACGCAAGAGGCTGGCTGCCAAGCCAGTCCTGCTCCTGGAAGGGCCGACACTAAAACCCTTCTTCTGGACAGTCCTTGGAGAGTGAGGCCGGGGTTTTCTGGGCCCCTCGGAGTTGGTGACGATTAAACCATGCCGGGGCATTAAGGAGAAGGCCTGTCCTCCCATTGACCCCGTCAAGGGAATGTGCTTCCTGCCCACCAGAGCCATGTCCCCCACATGGAAATCTCTGGAAGGACGTGCTGAAAGCAGGCCACAGTGTTGTCTCACTCTTCACTTCTTTTGACCATATGCATATATTACTCACTCAAAATAATACTCTTCAAAAGGCAAAGAAACCTAACACATCACAAAGACACTAAGGAAAACCATGAAAAAGCATATCTGTACCATTCTGCTTAAAAAAAGACACTCAGAAGCTGGGTTCGGTGGCTTAGCCTGTAATCCCGTGCCTTTGGGAGGCTGAGGTGAGTGGATTGCCTGAGCCCGCAGGTTCGAGACCCGCCTGGGCAGGCGAGACCTCATCTCTACAATAAATCAAAAATGAGCCGGGCGTGGTAGCGTGTGCCTGTAGTTCCAGCTTGGAAGGCTGAGGCGGAAGGATCGCTGGAGCCCAGCAGGTCGAGGTTGCGGTGGCACTCCAGTCTAGGCGACAGAGTGAGACTCCAACTCAAAAAAAAAAAAAAGGCACTCAGAGAAACAAGGATCTCTCTGTGGGGGCAATGGACATAGAAACTACACAGTTCCTTAATTTTTTTGAAACATTTAGACTGTTGTTTTTCAAATATCTCTTAGCCACAAAACACTTTGTTCAAAGCAGGTCTTTCTCAGAAAGCCAACATATTAAATGGATGAGATGAAAGTATTCCTGTTTAAAATGGGATTCCCAGGCTGGGCATGGTAGCTCACACCTTTAATCCCGGCATGCTGGGAGGCTGAGGCAGGAGGATTACTTGAGCCGAGAAATTTGAGACCAGCCTGGAAAACACAGTGAAACCTTGTCTCTATTAAATAAACAAACAAATAAATAAACAAACAAACTTAGCCAGGTATGGTGGTGGCACCTGTTTTCTCAGCTACTCAGGAGGCTGAGGCAGGAAGATTGCCTGAGTCCAGGAGGTCAAAGCTGCAGTGAACTGCACTACAGCCTGGGCAACAGAGTGAGACCCCGACTCAGAAAAAGGGGATCTGCATCCCCATCAGGCTCTGTGGGGTCCCCCAGGGCTCTTCCGAGCGCACTGAACTTTCCATTAGAGCCCATGCATTTGAGAGTTCGGTAGTACTTTATTTTTGCACTTTCTTCATGGAGTCATACTTGGAGTCACACTTCACTCCAAGATTCGCAGCACATGTATTCACTCATTCTAGAAACATTCATGAGTACCTACTCTGTTCCAGACCCTAGAATAGACACTGAGGACCTGAGGACAGTCTGTTTTTTCCTGAGCGAAAGTTGCAAGTGTGACCAGGAAACACCTAGGAGCTGGGGAGGCCATGCAGGCCTGGCAGTCCACAGGGAAAGGTCAGGAGGAGGCAGGCATGCTGGGGCACATGCAGGGCCCCTACTAATGAAGCAGGGGCTGAAAGCCAAGAGGCAGGGAGCCAGAGGCTGCTTCCACCTTGGTGTGCTGCCTGGTGGACCTTTCTAAGTTTGGTCTCAGAAGGCCACGGACAAGCCACTGAGGAGTCTTGGGCAGACCTACAGTCATGTCTGTATCTTGGAATGATCGCTCACACCCAAGTGAGTGTGGAAAGGGGACAGGACCAAGGCCACGGGACTGGGCAGGGGGTCCCCGCTGCCACCTGGGAGGAGGTGATGACAGTCGGGCCTGAAGGTGGCAACAGGGGCTATGCAGAGGCAGTGACTGAGGCAAATGAACTGAATGCCAGCAGGAGGAGGAACAGGAAGACGTCTGGGAGGCTCCTCAGGCTTGAGGGTGTAACTGAGTCAGGCTGGACAACTGGCACCATTCAACAAGGCAAGGAGGACGGGAGGGGGTTGTGGGCAGTGCACGATAAGTTCCATTTGGGGGAGGTTTGTTTTTGTTGTTGTTGTGGTGTGTGTGTGTGTATTTTGAGACAGGGTCTCACTCTGTCATCCAGGCTGGAGTGCAGGGGCGCGATCACAGCTCACTGCAGCCTTGACCTCTTGGGCTAAAGCAAGCCTCCTGCCTCAGTCTCCCAAGTAGCTGGAACTACAGGAGCACACCAGCACACTCAGATAAATTTTATTATTTTTATTTTTGTAGAGATGGGGTTTTGTTATGTTGCCCAGGTCAGTCTTGAAATCCTGGACTCAATCAATCCTCCTGCCTCGGCCTCCCAAAGTGCTAGGATTACAGGCATGGAAATGTACACCCTTGTAGTTTAGATCATCAATTTTGAGAGGCCTGTGACCTGTCACCTCAGAGTGGCCTGCAGCCTTCGTTCCATCTCCTGCTAGCTGTGGGACTCCTGAGTGTAACTTACCCTCTCTGAACCTTGCTTCTACGGCTGTGAAACTGTCCTAAGAACAGCACCTACCGTCCACAGGTGAAGAAAGATTATGGACAATTAAACGAGGTGGGTGTAGTGGTTCCACAATTTTTTTTTTATGAGTTGATGGGTTAGAAAAAAATGCATCTGTCACACAGGGCATGATGGCACACACATCTAGTCCCAGCTACTTGGGAGGCTGAGGAAAGAGGATTTTCTGAGCCCAGGAGGTCAAGGCTGGCAGTGAGCTATGATCCTGCCACTGCACACCAGTCAAAAAAAAAACCAAAAAAACAGAGAGACAGAGAATCACGTAAAGCCACCAGCATGTGACCCAGCACACGATAAACACAAAGTAAATGTTAATGACAATAATAATAATAAGCAATTATTATTATTGAATTTCAAATATCAGTAAATTGGCAGTGTTCTTTTGCTAAAATGTTCCCCCCTGGGCCTTAGAACTAGTTAAATGGAGCCAGTGCTGTAATTTTTCATTCTGAAATTCCCTCTAACTCCTCACTTCCCCCTCCCTCCAAGCCTCCAGCTCTGGGGATCCCAGTGTGCCTTACACCTGGGGAGGTGTCCCGTGTAAGTAAAAATTCAGGCACCTCCCTTGAGGAATGCTGGACCATGCCCAAAACATAAACAGCCTATACTTAATTTAGAAAATACAGAAAAACAGGCCAGGCACGGTGGCTCATACCTGTAATCCCAGTACTTTGGGAGACCAAGGTGGGAGGATGGTTTGAGCCCAGGAGTTTGAGGCCAGCCTGAGCAACATAACGAGATCTCAACTCTAAGAAACAAAAAATTTAGCCAGGGTTGAAGGCATGTGCCTGTAGTCCCAGCTACTCAGGAGGCTGAGGTTGGAGGATCGCCTGAGCCTAGGAGGTCAAGACATGAGCCAGGATCGCACCACTATGTGCCAGCTTACACAACAGAGCGAGACCCTGACTCCAAAAAAAAAAAAAAAAAGTTAAAAAAGGAAATACAGAAAAACAAAGAGATGGGGAGAAACAAACACATAACCCTTCCACCTTGGTGTGCTGCTACCAGAACACCACATATGCACACAATTTTTGTTTTCATGGAAATAAAACCATACACGGACGGCCAGTGGTTCTCAGAGTGGTTTTGTTTTCACAGAGGATGTCTGGCAACGTCTGCAGACATTCTGGGTTGTCAAGGCTGGGGCAGGTGGTGCTCCTGGCCTCTAGTGGTGGCGACCAGAGACACTGCTAAGCATCCCACAAAGCACAGAACAACCCTTCACAACAAAATCCAGCCCCTAGTGTCAAATGGGCCAGGGTTACGAAATTCTGGTCTAGACCAGCGCTCAGCAAATAATAGCCCTCACTGGTTGGCTGCCTGTTTTTGTAAAGTTTTATTGAAACACAGCAATGTCCATTCATTTCTATGTTGTCTATGACTACTTCTTCCTTACAAGGCAGCTTTGCAGTTGTTGCAAAAGCTATGTAGTCACAAGGCCTAAATTAAATGTGAGCCATTAAGTTTTTCTAGTAGTTACATTTTTTTTTCCTTTTCCTTTTTCTTTTCTTTTTTGAGTTGAGGTCTCACTCTGTCACCCAGGCTAGAGTGCAGTGGTATGGAGTCCAGACTGGAGTGCAATGATTCCAGTTCATTGCAGCCCCAAATTCTTGGCGATCTTTCCACCTCAGCCTCTCAAGTAGCTGGAACTACAGGCATGTGCCTCCAACCCTGGCTAAATTTTTTATGTTTTGTAGAGGTGAGATCTTGCTATGTTACCCAGGCTGGTCTCAAACTCCTAAACTTAAAAGCAATCCTCCCACCTCAGCCACCCAAAGTGCTGGAATTACAGGTGTGGACCACCATGCCTGGTCTACATTTTTTTAAAGTATAAAGAAGCGAGGGAAGTTAATTGTAATAACATGTCCAAAATATTATCACTTCAGTCTTCCAATCAATTTAAAAATTATTAATGAAATATTTTACTTTATTTTTTGCCATGCTGAGTCTTCCTTACAGCACATCTCAATTTAGATAAACCACATTTCAAGTGCTCAAACGGCCAGCAGCAACTATATTGGACAAAGCAAGTCTACTCTATCATAAGCTGCTTTTTTCACTTCATATAAATAAAAGTATTTTCATGTCCACCGCACATCTTTGTATCACATTTATTTGTTTATTTCTGTAAAGATGAGATCTCGCTGTGAAACTGTCCTAAGAACAGCACCTACCATCCAGACTAGCTATTGCCCAGGCTGCTCTTGAACTCCTGGCCTTAAGTGATCCTCCTGCCTCAGCCTCCCAAAGTGCTGGGATTACAGGCATGAGCTACTGCATTGGACTTCTTATCACTTTTAAAAGACTCCATTTATTGAAAAGATCCCCAGTTTTTGGACGTTTATATTGCTTCTGAGTTTTTCAATTATGAACCATGCTGCCATGAGCATTCCTCTATAAAACTTCATACCCCATATTTAACTATTTCCTCAGGATACACTCCCAGATGTGGGTCAAAGAGTATCTATACATTTTAAGGGCCTTTAAATATATATTTTAATAATAATCCCTTCCCTACAAGATGATAACAAGGTTTAGGTGCGCTAGTACACATAAACCAATAAATTCAGGTAAGGTTCATGAAACTTAAACTAGTCATGCCTGGTACATGAAGACATTGTAAATGTCACCTGCATCCCTGTCAGCATCCCTCTGAATGCAGCTCCAGCCTTGTTGCTCTAGTTCATTACATTTTAACAATGTTTAAGAAGGCTGTTTGTAGGCTGGGCTTGGTGGCTCAGCCTGTAATCCCAGTACTTTGGGAGGCCGAGGAGAGAGGATTACCTGAGCCCACGGGTTCGAGACTAGCCTGAGCAAATTGGCAAGACCTTGTCTCTATAATAAATAAAAAATTAGCCGGGCGTGGTAGCACGCGCCTGTAGTTCCGGCTACTTGGAAGGCTGAGGCAGAAGGATGGCAGAAGCCCAGCAGGTCAATGCTGGAGTCACCATGAGTGTGCCATGGTACTCCAGCCTGGGTGATAGAGTGAGACTCCACCTCAAAAAAAAAAAGAAAAAAAAAGAAAGCTGTTTGTAGTACATTTCCTCTGATTCTATTATATTTTAGCCCTCGCAAATCCACATGCAGCACTGTCTTCTTGCTATTGTTGGTTTAATCTTACTACAGTTCATTTCCTTATATGTAGGATGAGTTTTTCTTGGGAAGTTTCATCTCAAGCTTAGTCTACAGCCACATGTTGATAGTTGGACTATTTTTCACTGAAATGCCCAGGACAGGAAGTGACTGTTTGTAGCTATCAGTTTCCATTAGGTTAAGCAGCTATAACAAATGACCTCACATCTCAGTGGCTGGCAATACCAAGTGTGTTCTCATTCACGATGCATAGAAGGGTTCAGGAGTAGCGGCCCCTGGGGATGCTGGATGTAGACTGGAGGAATAAGTGAGCAAGAGGGAACGTTAGAGAGAAACCCCAAAGCTTCACCTCCTACCTGCCCACAGGCTCTTCTGCTCACATCTCATTGGCCAAAGCGTGTTATGGCATCAAGCTCAATGTCAATGGGGCAGAGAGATATTCCTACCATAAGAGACACAGTGAGCTACAAGGTGATGGGTGGGACAGGGACAAATGATGGGCATGATAACACAACCTACTCCACCAGCAGAATCAGTCCAAGTAAGCTAAGCTGGTGAGTGTCTCTGCCCACCTCAAGTCAGGATTCCCCCAAATTATTCTTATAGCTCTTACAGAAGTGGTAGGCCCCTGCCCCTCCCCCCACCGTGGGAACAGACAGCAGATCTTGAACTGCTGAGCTGCATCCAACGTGCTCTGACTAAGGACAAACTTGTCCAGAGAGACTCAGCTTAAAGCAAACATGGGCATCTCCCATCCCCTGCACGAAGGGGTCAACTTGCCCGTCAATGAAAAAAGCTCTGTGTCCAAAGAAATCATTTTATCATCAGACTAGGAATCAATAAATCGCTGAATGCTCTTCCAGTCATCAAACACCTTGATTCTTTAAGTAAGAGTAACAGCTCCTTAAAAACAAAAGAGGACGGAGTTTACATCCTAGCTGCATCACCAGCAAGATCAGCAGTTGCTATCATCATCATCATCACCATCATCATCACCGTCATTATCCTCACCACCATCGCCGTCATCACGATCCTCACCATCGCCACCATTATCATGACCATCGTCATCATCACCACCATCACCACCATTATCATCATTGTGACTGTCATCATCAGACTACCGTCGCCATCACCACCATCATTACCACCATTATCATGACCATCACCATCATCGCTGCCATCATCATAATCACCACCCCCACCACCGTGGCCGGCACTATCATCGTCACCCCCACCATCACACCACCACCATCATCATCCTCATCATCGCTACTGTCATCATCTTCACCCCACCATCATTACTAGCACCGTCATCATCCCCACTACCATCATCATCACCATCATCACCACCATCACCATCACCATAATGACTATCATCATCACAATCGCCACCACCATCACCCTCCCCACCATATTCATCACCATCACCACTGTCATCATCACCACCATCATTATCGTCATCATCACCATCATCATCACCGCTATCACTATCGTGCCAAAATCACCATCATCATCATCACCACCATCATCATTACCACGATCATCATACCATCATCATCATGCCATCATCACCACCACCACCATCATCATTGTCACCATCACTGTTATCATTGTCATCATCACCATCATCATTTCCACCGCCACCACCACCACCACCATCATCACCATCACCACCATCATCATCACCGCCACCATCATCACCATCACCATCATTACCATCATTATTGTCGTCACCATCATCATTGTCGTCATCGCCACACTCATCATGATCATCCCCATCATCATCACCACCATCATTACTATGATCATCATACCATCATCATCATCATGCCATCATCATCGCCATCATCATCACTGTCACCATTACTGTCATCATTGTCATCATCACTGTCTTCATCACCACCATCACCATTATCACCATCATGCCATCATCCCCACCACCCTATTCATCATCATCACCGTCATCATCACCAACATCACTGTTATCATCATCATCAGTCATCAACAGCAGCAGAGTCACCTCTGTCACTTCCAGCTTCTTTTCCGGTCAGGCCAGTTTCTATACTCCTGAACTCAACCAGTAGCTCCCTGGCTGGCCAAAGGGGAATTTACATACCAAAGGACCCACACCATCCTTAAGGATTGAGCTTCAGGCTCCGGCAGCCTGAACGCTTGAAAATTAAGCCACTTGAATCCTCATAAAAACGTATCCCTAAACTCCTAACACTAGACCATCTTATAATTCATCAATGCATACGCATACTAAAATTACAAGCAATTCCACTCCAGACTGGAGAGAAACCATCCTAGGAACATGACAAGTGAAAGGAGCGATGGTGCGTCCTAAGGTCAGTCACTTGTCTGAGTCACATCAGCCCTTCTGGCTGATGCTGGAGACCTGGTCATGCTGACCCATCTCTCTTGGGTTTCAGCAGGTGCCTGGGACTGCTCCCTCTCTGTGGAGTGCCGTGCTGGAGGGCTCTCTCCTCAGCCCCACAGCCCTGCCCTATCTGGGGGGTCTCCAGAAGGCCTGGATGTTTCTCACCTCCAGCGGCAAAGGTAAGAAAGCCCACTAACTTGATCCCTCACATCCCTCTGGGCTGCTGAGCTTGTTGGAGCCTTCAGAAATGGTCAGGAATGGAGGTCTGGCATTTTCTTCTTTATCCATTTTTATTTTTTATTTTGTTTCCTTTTTATTTAAACATAAATATTATCTAAGGCTACATGAAATCTCCTAGGACTGTGGTTTTAGCTGCAACCCCCTATGTCTGATTTGTTGTGTTTTCATTACTGCTTTATTTCAGATAGTCTGAAGTTTCCTTGTTTTGTTTTGTTTTGTTATTTGAGACAGGGTCGCACTCTGTCATCCAGCCTGAGTGTCCTGGCATGTATCATGGTTCACCACAGCGTTGACCTCCTGGGCTTAGGTGATCCTCCCTCCCAGCCTCCCCAGTAGCTGGGACTACAGGTGCACACCACCACACCTGACTAATTTTTTGATGTTTTTGTGGAGACTAGGTCTCCCTGTACTACCCGGGTTGGTACTGAACTCCAGGGCTCAAGTGATCCTCCCACCTCGGCATCCACAGTGCTGGGATTCCAGGTGTTTTTTTTTTTTTTTTTTTTTGGCACATTTTTAAACTCGAGGTCTCTCAAAGCCCACCTCAAATCCCACCTCTGCTGTGGACCTTTCCTTCCCCAGAGGATCAGTTGCTGCTTCCAGACTTCACCCCGCATTGGTATACTTTCTCTGCCTCTTGATATTGGTTTACTTGATGTTGAGTACACAACAACAGCTGCAGAGTTCCGGGCTCATCCCGATCTCACTGCTTCTGAGGTTTGCAGCAAGTGATTCAGGGGTATGCCTGTACCCCCTGGCATGTCCTTCCAGCGTCTGCTCTGCCTGGTTAAACAGACACTGGAAGAGAGACGCTCCTGTCTCCTCCTGGGTCACGAGCTGGCAGGCAGTTGGAAGCCAGGAATTCCTGAAGGCTTTCCTCCTTGGATTCCTGCCGAAGGCCATGCTGGGAAAGGCAGGGCCCCAGTGACACAGTTTGGACCCTGCATCCAGTTATGCCTGAAACTCTTACCTGAGACTTCCTAATTGTGGGAGCAAATGCACTCCCTTTTCTGCATGAGCTAATTTCTTTCCTTTTCTTTCCTTTTTTGAGTCGAGATCTTACTCTGTCATCCAGGCTGGAGTGCAATGGCATGATTGCGGCTAACCACAGCCTCAACTTCCTGGGCTCGGGATCCTCCTGCCTCAGCTTCCCGAGTTGCTGGGACCTGAGACATCCACCACCACACCCAGCTAATTTTTTTATTTTTTGTAGAGACAAGGTCTCACTATATTGCCTAGACTGGTCTCAAACCCCTGGGCTCAAGAGATCCTCCTGCCTTGGCCTACCAAAGTGCTGGGATTACAGGCATGAGCTACTGTGCCTGGCTTATTAAAATATTTTTTAAAAATTCTATTTTATGACTCTGTTGGTATAAAAATAAATATTATCTAGACTGGAATCAATATGACATATTCACTATTATACTCATTTTTCCTCTAATTTTTTTTTTTTGTTTTTTTTTTTTTTGAGTTGGAGTCTCACTCTGTCGCCCAGACTGGAGTGCAGTGGCTGCTCCCGGCCACCGCAGCCTCGCCTGTTGGGCTCTGGTGATCCTTCCGCCTCAGCCTTCCAGTAGCTGGAATTACAGGCATGTGCTACCACGGCCGGCTGATTTTTTGATTTATTATAGAGATGAGGTCTCGCCTGCCCAGGCGGGTCTCGAACCCGCGGGCTCAGGCAATCCACTCACCTCAGCCTCCCAAAGGCGCGGGATTACAGGCTGAGCCACTGAGCCTGGCTTAATTTACTTTCTAAATACACTTTTTCAGCTGGGCTCGGTGGCTTACAGGCTGAGCCACCGAGCCTGGCTTTCCTCTAATTTTAAAAGAAATCAAATGAAAACTTTTCCTGAGCCCTGCAAGAATCATTGTGCGGCTGGTGGAGAAGTCGGCCCTGGGCTGTGCTTCCTCCTAATCCTGGATGATACTTGCATTCCCTTTATGCAATCATCTTCTTTGTAACCAGGATGAGAAAATTACCCCAAAGGTTTGCTTCTTTCAAGACACACCTGAGTTTAGGGGAACAGTGCCAAGTACTTGATGCTCCACCCAAACAGGTAAATAGTTTGGTTCAAACTTTGTCTTTTGAGTCGGGGTCTCACTCTGTCACCCAGGCTAGAGTGCCCTGGCATGATCACGGCCACCGCAGCCCCGACCTCCTGGGCTCAGGTGAACCTCAGCTCCTCAGCAGCAGAGCAAGTCTGGGGGAGACCCTTGGGGTGCCAGATATTAGCCTCCCTGCTGGGTCACTGGGAGCCATAGACATTGTGTGTGGAGTTCAGGGAGAAAGGTGAGTGCGGATAAAACTCCCTTTTAAAAATACATCAAAGAAAACAAGCATGTCTCAAAATGAGATTGCAGACATGTGTTTTCTATGTATTTTCCATTAGATCGTTAATAATAGGATGTAAATCATCCAGTGAGTCCAGAGGCCAATCCCGGGGCCCACTTCCCGCCGTGGAGGATGTTTCTGATTAGCTGGAGCCCATTGTCTTGAGTAACCATGGGTACCTCTGGGGGCAGAGGCAGGGGTTGTGGAGAGACAGGAAATGAAGCCACTGGGACTCCTGCCTGTTAGTCCCTCATTTTCCTCAAGCTGGAAACTCATAAAATAGGAAAGGGGCCCGGAGCAGTGGCTCATACCTGTCCACCCAGCATTTTAGGAGATCAAGCCAGGAGGATCACTTGAGGCTAGGAGTTCAAGAACAGCCTGGGCAGCATAGCAAGACTCCATCTCTACAAATGATATAAAACAACAAGCCAGGTGTTGTGGCACTCACCTGTAGCCTCAGCTACTCAGAAGGCTGAGGAGGAAGGATTGCCTGAGCCTGGGAGGTCGAGGCTGTGGTGATCTGTGATTGTGCCACTACACTCCCCCTGGGCGACCAAAACAAAAAACAAAAACAACCAAAAACAAACAAATAAACTAAAAGAGAAAAGGAAGAAGCAGACGTTGGACCAAGTGGGTGGCAGTGGGGATGCAGGCTTATTCCACGTCCCCTTGACATGTTTGTCTGCAAATTCTTGATTTTCATCCAGAACTAAAACACCTGCTCCCACCAGATGATTTATAGACGGTGCCACTGTGATGTCAGAAAGTTTGTATCAAAGCACCACATTCTTCCTTGAACAAAAACTCTGTTTTTTCAATATATGGAAATATCAGGAAACCATTTTGCAGTTGAACAACCAAACCAAAAGCAGTGGCGTTTAAGATAAATGTTATGAAAACTGCATAAAACATGACATCAAAACCCTTGGCAGAGGTGAAGAGCAGGATTTCTGAATCCAACGAGTAGCCAGAGAAGAAAATTCAATTCCATTTTTCCACTTTGTCTGCCAGTTTTTATAGCACTGCATGTAAAATGGAATCTCTAAAGAATCAATTCAAATTAGCTTCCAGTCGCCCCCAAAGAATCCGCTTTAAAATAAATTGAGTTGGAGCATGTGACATAATCAGAGAGCATAAAATTCAGGTTAGCCAGTCTGAAGGAAAAACTTCTCATAATAAGGAAACAAATAATCTCATATGACTGGGCTAAAAATAGGCTTTAGATTGTCAGTTTCAAAACTGGACAAAAATAGGGGTTTGTTACAATAACGATAAGGCATGTTTTCCCCTAATGAAACAGCCCTGGATTATGTAATAAATCACAGAAAGAGAATGATTTGAGCAAAGAGGAGCTATCAGACATGAGTTGCTTTCATAACTCGAGTGACAGCCATGAAAATCCCTTCCATCTGGGACTAGGCTGCCCTGGGTGATCTGCATGGGCCTCCCTCGTCAAGGCCAGGACAGAGCTGGAGTCAGAATGAGATGGATCCGGAACATTCTGCTGCTCCAGTCAGAAAACAGCATTCGACTCTGTATGTGCTTTTCTTTTGACCAGGTAGATCTATCATAAATATTTACTTAAAGTCAGCCAGTTGTGATGGCTCACGCCTATAATCCCAGCACTTTGGGAGGCCAAGGTGGGAAGATCACTTGAGCCCAGGAGTTCAAGACCAACCTGGGTCATATAGTGAGACCTGGTCTCTACACAAAAATAATTCTAAAAATAATTTTAAATTTTACTTGAAGTCTATTTATAACATGTACTTAGACTCAAGTTCCTTGAAGACCATGGCAATGTCTTGTCTTTGTGACTACCCGGTTCATCTCCCAGCACTGACACACAGGAGGAATTTCATCAGTTTTTAAGGGAGAAACACAAGAGTAAGTCAATGATTCGATTGATTGTTTAAACCAGGTTGAACTTTGTTTGTTAATTATACCTTTTCAAACAAATTTGGCCAGGCATCGTGACTAATGCCTCTAACTCGGCCCTTTGGGAAGTCAAGGCAGAAGGATTGATTGAGGCCAGGATATTGAGATTAGCCTGGGTAACATATGGAGACCTCATCTCTTAAAAAAAAAAAATATATATATATATATTTTCCTTCTTCTTTAGTTCTGAAGGACATCAACTCAGTTTTTTTTCTTTCAATTAGCCAGGTGTGGTGGTGCACACCTATATTCCCAGTTACTCAGGAGACTGAGGCAGGACGATCACTTGAGCCCAGGAGCTTGAGGCTGCAGTAAGCTATGATGGCACCACTGTATGGCAGCCTTGGCAACAGAGCAAGACCCTAACCCTAAAACAAAACAAAGCAAAACAAATCTCACAGTTAAACTGGGAAATACGCAGTCAGTTTAATGGAGGGGATGGATTGGGTTGGGATGATTTTTTTTCTCCTCTACTGACTGATGTCAAGAAACAACTTGGCTTATTATTGAAGAGGTTTTGATGGACACTCCTTAGGCCCTGTGGGAAAGTAACCACACAGGTGAAGTTTTTTTTTTAAATCGGGGTCTCACCTGTCACCCAGGCTGGAGTGCAGTGGCACGATCACGGTTCATCACAGCCTCAACCTCCTGGGTTCAGGCGATCCTCCTACCTCAGCCTCTGGAGTAGCTGGGACCATAGGCACACGCCACCATGCCCAGCTTATTTTTTAAGTTTTTTTGTAGAGATGAGGTCTTGCTATGTTGCCTAGGCCAGTCTCGAACTCCTGGGTTCAGGCAATCCTCCTGCCTTGGCCTCCCAAAATGCTGGGATAACAGGCGTGAGCCACCATACCTGGGTGATGTTTATCCCAACGGGACTCAGTATCTTGGCACCCAGCTATGTCATGCAGTGTGGCCGTCCCCTCTTTCTGCAATACTCATTTAGGCTTCCAGGCTTTTCCACAGTGCCCATCAACACAGCTTAATAAAGATAATGTTCGGTTTCCCGCCACCTTGACCTGTGCTTCCATCTTCAGTCCTGCTACTCATTCGCCCGTCAAACGACCTGATCATCAAATACCAAGCAGTCAGAGATCCAGGGATGAACAATAATACCAGCTAACGTCTGTTGAGCGCTTATTCTATGCTGACGGCTGTTACAAATGCTTTATGCTAATTAACTCGTTTAATAGTTCCAAAAACTCTACCAAGGGAGTACTATGATAATCCACATTCCATGTGCAGGGCAACTGAGGCACAGCAAGGCACAACACTGGCCCGAGATGGCACTACTAGAAAGCAGGATCAGGTAGATGTGAACCCAGAGTCTGGCCCCAGACCCCCAGTCTGCTGTACTCATTAGACAGACGTGCTTGCAGAACACAGACGTCATGGTGTCATGGGAGAAAGGGAATTGAAACAACGAATTGTGGGATTTGAACCACAACAGTTGCTTTGAAGGAAATACGCAGTGTTGTGAGTGTATGGAAGAAACATCGAGCCTGTCTGAGGACGAGGAAGGAGTCACTGTCGAGGAAGTTGACCTTGGGCTGAGACATGGCCTGTGGTGGCGGGGGGAGTTCAGACAGGAAGGACTGTCTCCAGCAGAACAGTGCATGCAGGGGAGCGGGGTGTCTGTGTCGAAGCACAAAACGTGGTCTCTCGTGTTTACTGGTGTCACTGGGATCAGAACTCAGCTCCGGCCAGGGCCTCTTTGGGCATGTTTGCCCCCCTGATCTTGCATGTCCTGTTGAGGATGCCAGAAGCCCAGGAGATAACTGTCACCCGCCTCGCCCAGTGGCTCCCATGTCAATGCCCCATGCCCAAGCAGGTGACCCCGTGAGTCTGTCAAGTCCATTGGTATCTTTCTGGTCCTGTCCACCTCCGGAACCCGAACCCCTTCACGCCCTGCTTGGATGCCTAGAGCATTCCTAGCTCCCCACAGGTCTGCCCTCCACTGACAACCTGGCTGGTCTTTCTGCCTCTGTCCTCTTGGGAAAAAGGACACAGTCCACTCTCCCTGCACGGCCTTGCCTCACCTGCAGCCAGCTCTATTCTGGGCCCTGTGCTCTGCTTCACGGCACCTCCACCCTGTGGCCTGCCTGGCTTTGGTCTCTCTCGTGAGCCATGCCCCGCCTACCACAGGCTTGGCACATGCTCTGTCCTCTTCCCAGAATGCCCTTCCCTCCTCTTTGTCTAATCCCGGAGATCCCCACTGATCCTCAGGGAAAAGTCCACCCTGTGTCCCTGCATGGAAAAGTCCACCCTGTCCCCTGGATTTCTGTCCAGGGCAGGCGCAGTGGCTCATAACTCAAATTAGTACTTTGAGAGGCCAAGGCAGGAGGACTGTTTCAGCCCAGGAATTCAAGAACAGCCTGGACAACATAGCGAGTCTTTATAAGAAGAGGAAATTGGACACAAAACAGACCCCATGGAGAGGTGACGGAGGGAAGGTTATGTGAGGTCCTCAGAAGATGGCCATCTACAAGCCACAGAGAGGCCTCTGTAAAAACTAGCCCTGCCGACAGCTTGGCCTTGGCCTTCAGGGCTCCAGGACTGTGAGAAAACCCATTTCTGTGTTTAAGCCACTAGCCCGTGGGATTCTGGGATGGCTGCCAGAGGCAACTGACACCCTCTCTCCTCCACTGGTCATGTCTCTGATAGGTAGCAGGCTCTGTGAGGACAGAAACTGGGTCTGGTTTGGCTCAGCCAGGTACCTCTGGAGCCTGCCAGAGCACAGTAGGTGCTCAATAAATAACTGCTTCATGAATGGACAAGTAAAAACACAAATGAATGGATGAACACACACACATACACGAAAGAAACAATGGTTGCGCACGTGAGCTTCACCACAGTAACTCACTCAGTTAAAAGACCACTCTGCTCTTCACGAGGCCGATGCCCCCACTGGGGACCTGTAAGTGGTGACACATGCCCCTTCCCTTTGTCTCCCCAGCACCTACATGCGTCCTCCAGCCTGTTGGTCTGCCTACACTGTCCTCAGTGTTTGGGGTCCTGTCTCCGCCTCCCCCATCTCTCACAGGAGGCTGGTCTCCAGAGAAGGCCATGGTGAGGAAGGCTCACTGTGGACCTGAATCGTGTCTAGAAGCAGGACATCTTGTAGTGACTAGTATGGGTGTTAGGACACGGTGACATAATTTCACGAGACACAGCAGGTTCCTGGAATTTCAAGCTTTTAGTCCCTCAGAGAAGCACCATTCAGTGAAATGTAATCTCATGGATTTTATTTTTAAAGAGTCAAGTTCATCTCTCTAGGGTTGACGATCATTCTAAGAAATTTAAATCCAGCATCTTTGCAATTGGGAGAAAATACAAAAGCAAGAGGAATGTCTCCACTGGGACCAAACCACGCTGGCTAATGGCATACGTGATTTTGGCTCTGACCGTGTCCCTGCTGGGGTTCACAGGGACAATGACACAGCAAGAGCCCCATGGCGTCTCCATGCAGGGGAGGATGGGACATGCAGGAAGATTTCGGTCGAAGTCTTCAGAGGAGCCTGCTTTTCTGAGAAACTCATTATCCACTTAATTATTCATTCTGTTTATTTACTGTATAGTTATTACATATAAATATGGTGCAAATCCCCAGAATCCTCAAACACCAGATGCCAGTTTCCCTGTGCGGTCCCAGAAGACATAGCCAAGCCATCACTGTGAGAATTAAAACAACAACAACTAAAACCCAATTAAAACCATGCCAGTGTGCTCATTTCCAAAAGAAAAACCTCGAGAATGAATAAGGTTTTAGTCACTCTCCTGACTGCTCCTACAAAGAAACAAACAAACAAAGAGCCCCTTACAGCCAGGATTGAAATGTCATTAGTATTTCAATCACAGCTACCTTGAACTTTGTGTCTTCCCAGAAAGGGCATCGGCTTGCCACCGTTTCTCCCATTTTCTAAATCTAATGATTAAGAATGGTGATTTGCTTTCCAAGCTTTCTGCGTGTCTGGCAAAGCCTGGTGAAGAAGTCAGGCGGTGCCTCATTATTGTGGGGGTCTTGGAACTCTCAGGTTACACGATCCCATCCTCTCTCTTACTGAGATGGGGTGATGCCAGGTGCCTCTGGCTCACCTGCATGTTTGGCTGGCGTTTTGGGGACAGGGACAGTCAGTCAAGCTCTGTGAACACATCGAACGCAGCAAGGACGCCTGCCCAGGCCAGGGAGGCCAGCCTCCTGTGAGAGATGGGGGAGGCTCAGACAGGACCCCAAACACCGAGGGCGGTACAGGCGGGCCGCCAGGCTGGAGGACACATGTAGGTGCAGGGGAGACAAAGGGGAAGGGCGTGTGTGTGTCACCACTTACAGGTCCCCAGTGGGGACATTGCACTAGTGAAGAGCAGAGGGTCTTTTAGCCGAGTATGTGATGGTGGCTGCTCTTAGTCATGCTGCAATGGGAGCTGTGTCTGGACCTTCACCCCCACTCCAGCATATTTGCCTGGGCAGCGCTGGTGACCCCTGTGGAGACCTCCAAGACACAGGCAGTGAACTCTGCTGGAGATACTTGAAACTCATCTGGATCTGCAGGGCCTCCCCAAGCCCGGAGCTCAGACCTAGAGTCCAGGGGTCTCCAGCTCAGTGCAGAGGATGTGACAGCCTCAGGGCTGGACCACCCAGGCTCCAAACCCCAGGCCCAGCGCTCACCATGGAAGGGCTTTAACCTTCCTTGTGGGAATAAGACAGTACCTCCCGCTGGGAATTACCCAGGAATTAAACACAACAACTTGTGCAGTGCTGAGAACAGGCTGACCAATGGTGGGCATAAAATCAACAGTGGTATTTCTTTTCCTTTTCTTGCCTTTTTTTTTTCTTTTTTTTTTTTTTTAGTCAGGGTCTCTCTCTGTCACCCAGGCTGGAGTGTAGTGGTGCAATCCCAGCTCATCACAGCCTTGACTTCCTGGGTTTAAGCAATCCTCCTGCTTTAGCCTCCCGAGTAGCTGGGACTATAGGCATGCAACACTACACACGACTAATTTTTTTCTTTTTTTCGTAGAGACGAGGTCTCACTATGTTGTCCAGGCTGGTCTCGAACTCCTGGGCTCAAGCCCTCCTCCCATCTCAGTCTCCCAAAGTGCTGGGATTACAGGCATGAGCCATTGCACCTGGCCAACACTGGTTTTCAACATCAGTGTTGATAAATTCTGGTGCATGTGGCAATTTAGCAGAGCACAAGACCTGTTTTTCCTGCTTTTCATTCCCAGAGCAACCGACAGGATTACTTGATTCACTCTTTAGCCATGAGAATGTTGCTACTCCTGGCATCTTGGATTAAACCAAGCCCATCACCTCCCATCCCACAATGCCTTATGGTCATCTTAGATACCTTTTCGAAGATGTTTTCTAGTCACGTAACCTAATTTGGGTCCTTTTTGCTGAGAAGGCAGAAACACTTTCTAATCTATTCGGCACCAATGTTGTAAAACCAAAACACAAAAGGTCTTCATTAATAATATATGGAATAAGAACTCTGTAATATTTCATTATTGCTTTCTTATTAACATAACATTAAGACTCTGTTGCTGCCTTAAGAACTCACATGTCTGAGAGCTGGCTATATTAAGCCATGGCTCAAATTAGGTCTATTAAACAGTGACACCCATGATACAATGAGAGGATTGTGGGAGGGCTGAAAAAAATCAATTTCAAATTAAAGTAGGATCATGCTCCCTGTCTCAGGCTTTGACTTTCAAGGCATCTGTTCTTTTAGATGAACGCTGACGTTACTTCCCCATCAGAGGTCAGTGTGCTAAATGCACGTGCTCCCAGTCCCACCCCTCTGGACAGATGGTTTAGGTAGCTTGGCTCCAATTTCTTCTCTTGGGTGGGCCAGGAAGTGGGAGGCAGATGAACAAGAGGGGCTGAGGGAGTGGAAGGCGATGTGCCTGCCTCTGAGTTCACAAGGGACAACACAAGGACCAGGGACTAGCAGGCTCTGGACCAGAATCTTCTTAAAAATGCAGAACTGGCAGTGGCTCATGTCTAGAATCCCAGCACTTTGGGAGGCTGAGGTGGGATCACTTGGACCCAGGAGTTTGAGACCAGCTTGGGCAACATAGCAAGAGCCCATCTCCACAAAAATTTTTTAAAAAATTAAAAATTAGCTGGGTGTGGTGGCATACACCTGTAATCCCAGCACTTTGGGAGGCTGAGGTGGGAGGATCACCTGAGCCCAGGAGGTCGAGGGTGCAGTGAGCTGTGAACGTGCCACTGCACTCAAGCCTGAATGACAGAGTGAGACCCTGACTCAAAAAAAATAATGCAGAACTGGAAGATCAGCTAATTAGTCATTTCCCAAGTATGATCCATGGAACATCAGTTTTTTATGGCAGCTCTCTCTCTCCATACATACACACACACACACACACACACACACACACACACACACACAGTTCTATGGTCCATCTTGACAGTCTGAGAAACTCTGTATATTACATTCTACCTATTTCTTAGATTGCCATAATGGACTTCAGCATTTTAAAGTTTCTGTGAGTCTCTACATTAAAAAAACACCCATTTATCATCTTTGGTGACATATTTCTCCAGCCTCCCAGGCCACTGTGCTCTTTGTCCACATAATACTAATTCCTGGATAATGATACATGGTTTGAATGTGTCGACATCCTGATATGTTAATGGTATGTTGACATCCTAACTCCCAACGTGATGACATTAGGAAGTAAGGTTTTATTATTATTTTTGAGTCAGGGTCTCACCCTGTTGCCCTGGCTGGAGTGCAGTGCATGATCACAGTTACTGAAATCTCGAACTTCTGGGCTCAGGTGATCCTTCTGCCTCAGACTCCTGAGTAGCTGGGACTACAGGTGCACGCCACCACACTGGGCTACTTTTTTTCATTTTTTTGTAGAGACAAGATCTTGCTGCTGCCCAGGCTGATTTTGAACTCTTGGGCTCAAGCAGTCCTCCCATCTCAGCCTCCTGAAGTGCTGGAATGACAGGCATGAGCCACTGGACCCAGGCTTCCCTCTGTATATTTTAAACTGACATCTAATTTTTTAATTTAAAATGTGATAAGGTATATAATTCCCACCACAAAGACCTGCAATTTTTTTTTAAAAATAAACTTTTTATTTTAGAACAGTTTTAGATGTACACAAAAATTGTTAAGGTAGCAGAGAGAATTACTATACACCATGTGCTCAGCTGTCCCTCTTATTAACATTGTACCTTAGTATGGCACATTTGCTACAATTGATGAACTAATACTGATACATTGTTAACTGGAGACTATACTTTGTTCGAACTTCCTGGGGTTTTCCCTAATGTCCTTTTCCTGTCCTAGGCTTCCTTCTGGGCTCTGACATGACATTTAATCACTGTGGCTCCTTGGCCTCCTCTTAGGGTTTTCGGGTTTTCCTTGCTTTTGATGGCCCCATGGCTTTCAGGAGGACTGGTTGAGTGGTTTGTAGAATACCCTTCCTCTTAAAGTTAACATGTCTCATTTACTTCCAGCTATTGGCAATCATGAACAAAGCTGCTATCAACATTCACATGCAAGGTTTCGTGCGATGGAATTTTCAAATCAGCTGAGTAAATACCAAGGAGCTTGATTGCTGGATCCTGTGGTGAGACTATGTTTAGCTTCGTAAGAAACTGCCAAACTGTCTTCCAAATGGCTGCACCATTTTGCACACTCCCTCGCAATCAATGAGAATAGAAATTATCCAACCCAGGCTGGGAATGGTGACTCATGCCTATAATCCCAGCCCTTGGGGAGGCTAAGATAGGAGGATTGCTTGAGCCCAGGAATTCAAGACCAGCCTGGGCAACATAGTGAGACCTCATCCCTATAAAAAATTAAAAAAAAACGTAGTTGGACGTAGCGACATATACCTGTAGTCCCACCTACTTGGGAGGCTGAGGTGGGAGGACTGCCTGAGCCCAGGAGGTTAAGGCTGCGGTGAGCCGTGATCATGCCACTGCACTCTAGCTTAGACTAGAGTGGGAACTGGACTCAAAAAAAGAGAAAAAATTATCCAACAGAAATAGGAAAAGAGGGGAGGATGAGGAGGAAGGGAAGGGCATGAGGAGGAGGACAGAGAAAGACAGACTTGTCAGATAATATCACTGATAAGACATGTATAGCTGGAGTCCAAGAAGTTCGTTTTCTTCAAGAATGTGGCATTTGGAGAGACCGTGGCCAGGAAGTTTTCATGTTTGATAAAAGACATAAAGTGTCCTGGAATTTTAGTTTCCATGAGTAGCAAGGGGGAACAATTGGCTGACACAAGTTTGGAAATCAGCCAAGAAGCAGGTCTGACTGAGCCTTCAATGACCCAATGTATGTAATCTGATGTATGGATGTGGCAGGGATCATAGTGGGAAAGGCAGGCAGGTAAGAAAAAAGGAAGGCAGGGAGAAAGGAAAACACGGAAGAAGGAAGGTAGGTAAGGAGAGAGGGAGGCGGGAAAGCAGAGGAAGGAAGGGAGGGAAAAGGAAATAAAGAGGAAAAAAAGAAGGAAATGAAAAAAACTCTACCCCATGAGCTTTGAACACAAGTAGCAGTAGGGAAAGCTCCGAAGAGAAATTGATTCAAGCACTATCTCTGGCACGTGACCTCAGGAAAGTTACTTAAAATTAAACATGGCTTCCTAACTTAAAATAAAAAAAGACGCTCAAACCTGACTTCTGCCCTAAAAGGACTGTTGCTATGACAATACACGAGAAATATTTCCAGCCCCTTGGTCCAAATTTTTCAATAAATTCAGTAGTAATGGAACTGCTCTTTCTGAAGTCATATACATACGTTTCAGCTAACTTAACTGTTTCACTTTCCACTGAATTTTTCCCCCCAGAACCAGCATAAAATAGAGTCTATTTGGATTTCAGTTTATGTTTTCATATAAATTAATCTGCATTTTCTCTGAAGTTAGAATAATGGTCTTTTTATTCACATTTCTGAATATTTTATCAATTTAATAATCTAAGGCATTGAGATTGGGCACTCTATATTTTATTACATTAAATTGTTTTAAGCTACTCTTCAATCCACGTGGCCAACCCAATTTAAATTTGTTTTGTAAGAAATGTTACTTTCTGAGCTGCTATTCCTAACACTATTGAATTTCAATTCCCGTGTGTATGGGTTTTTTTTTTTAACCACCCAGTTATGCAGTTCCAGACAAATTTCTTAAAAGTTACAAGCTAGGAAAAAGGCAAGTAGCCAATAATTCATTTTTATTAACCTTAAGTTACAATTCTGTAAGTGACATGTGAATACCAAGCAGAGTGACTAGTGAAACACAGGTTTAGAATTGATAGACATAAGTGAGCATTGCCAGTGAGAATCTCAAAGACGCCTCCACTGGCCAACCCTGGTGGCTCGTGCCTGTAATCCCAGCACGTTGGGAGGCTAAGGTGGGAGGACTGCTTGAGGCCAGGACTTTGAGACCTGGGCAACATAGCGAAACCTTGTAGCTACAAAAAATTAGCCTGATGTTGTCCCAGCTACTCAGAAAGCTGAGGTGGAAGGATCACCTGAGCCCAAGAGGTCGAGGCTGCAGTGAGCCATGATTGTGCCACTGCACCCCAGTCTGGGCGACAGAGACTCCAACTAAAAAAAACTCCCAAAACACATATATATTATATACCTGAGGGTGCCAAAAAATGTATACACATTTTAAGAGACATTATCTATGTATTACTTTTAATTCACCGTAATCAGAAGTGTCTGGATGCTAATGGTAACCACTATGAGTACCTCTTGTAACTGCAGAAGTCAAGTGTGACTAGTGTTCATCCTTTATTATCGGTATATATTGAATATTACAATTTTGATACAGTTTTTCCTTTCTTAAAATGTGTAGGCCGGGCTCGGTGGCTCGGCCTGTAATTCCAGTAATTTAGGATGCCAAGACGAGTGGATTGCCTGAGCCCGCAGGTTTGAGACCAGCCCTGGCAACTTGGCGTGACCCTGTCTCTCCAATAAATAAATAAATTAGCCGGGCGTGGTAGTGCACACCTGTAGTTCCAGCTACTTGGAAGGCTGAGGCAGAAGGATCACCAGAGCCCAGCAGGTCGATGCTGGGGTGGCTGTGGAGGGTGCCACTGCACTCCAGCCTGGGTGACAGAGACTCCAACTCAAAAGAAAAACATGTGTATACATTTTTTGGCACTCTCTGTGTGTCCACACATGTGTGTACATACATACATACAAAATACCTATTCGAATTTGTGCCCCTTTCCCCTTCCCAAGCTGACGACTGTGAGGGGAAAAATACTAAGATAAAAGTGGCTCAATATGTTTTTCAAGATGAGTTTCATTATCTTATGGCTGCATTTTCCTGTGAACTCATCAGAAACGAATCCCACGAGTATTTGTTACTCTCCTGTGTTGAGCAAAGATCTCTTGCCATGTTGGTGTCTTGGGGTAAAGTGGTGTGTATGTGTGAGGGCACTTGGCTGTAGTGGCCTGGCGGAGGTGGTTGTGAACAAGGACACAGAACATATAAATGGATAATAGATTACTGAAGACCTTAAATGGCACATTGCAGGTGTAGATATTATCCCCTAGAAAAGCTAGCCACTGAAAGCTTCTGAGAAGTAATTTTGTCTGTGCTTTGGGAAGGTAACTGACATGTTGGACTAAGATTCCTTAACAGTGGGGTCTGTTTCTTATACTCACGTCTTTTACTCGATTTTTTATTTTTAGTCTGGGTCTCATTCTGTCATCCAGGCTGGAGTGCCGTGGCACAGTTACAGCTACCACAGTCTCGATCTCCTGGGCTTAGATGATCCTTCCAATTTAGCGTAGCTGGAACCACAGACGGGTGCCACCATACCTGGCTAGTTTTTAAAATTTATTGTTGAGAGGTCTTGCCAAGTTGCCCAGGCTGGTCGCAAACCCTTCAGCTCAGGCAGGTCTTCGGTCTTGGTCTTCCAAAGTGCTGGCATGAAAGGTGCAAGTCACCGTGCCCGGCTCTCGTACTCATCTTTATACAAAGAACTAGAAGGGCAAATGGCTGGATGGAAGGCTTGGAGGGGGGATGAGATGTGGACAGAGGTCACAGAAGACACTGCCCGAGTGTTACACAGAGGCTGGCTTAGAAGCACTCAGGCTTGGCTGGACGTCCGAGTCCAGGAAGATAGGGAGACACAAATTGAATTTCATGGCCACTGGCTTGGAGGGCAGTGTTGGGTGGGGGATGTGGTAGCTGCTATGTACAGAAGTAGAAAACACAGTGGGAAACTGACTTTGAAAATGGGGAGAACAATGGGGATGATTTCTGTTTAGTGGGTTTGTGCAGAGGTGGGAATGGCCAAAGGGAAAGGCAAGCAGGCATCTGGAGTCAAGCAGAGGCCATGGCTAAAGATCAAGATTTGCCTGTGGAGTTGCGGCCATGATGACGATGGCAGACATCTGGCAGCAATGGCATTGCCCTTGGAATGAACTGATCTAGAAGACTGGCCACTGACGGGTCCTTGGGGAATGTTGAACACTTATGGGATGGCTGTGGGAGAGGAAAAGGCAGAGGAAACACAGCAAAAGATAGAAGAAACACAGGCACAGAAATACCATGGGAAACCCACACCATGGAGGCTGCATGAGAAAAATTCAAAAGGTGCAGCTGTGGCTGGCGCGGTGGCTCATGCTTGTAATCCCAGCACTTTGGAAGATAAGGTAGGAGGATCGCTTGAGCCCAGGAGTTTGAGACCAGCCTGGGCAACATAATGAGACCTGGTCTTTACAATAAATCAAAAAAATTAGGCAGCTGTGATGGCATGCATCTGTAGTTCCAGCTACTTGGGAGGCTGAGGCAGGAGGATCGCCTGAGCCCAGGAGAGCAAGGCTGCAGTGAGCTGTGATTGTGCCATTGCACTCCCGTCTGGGTTAACAGAGTAAGACCTTGACTCAAAAAGAAAAAAAAAGACAAAAACAACAACAGTGGTAACAAAGGCACAGTTGTCAAAGCAGACCCAGAAGATACAAGAGAATGGGATGGAATCCAATGGGTGCTCATAGGTTTAGCCATCAGTTGCTCAGCAGTGGCCTCTTTGAGAGCCATTGCATGGGGAGACTGCCAGTGTCACAGAGAGAGGTTGTGCAGAGGCAGGGGCATCGCTGGGAAGGGTGACAGCATTGGCTTCTGACATCAACTGCTGCTTCATCGTCTCTCTGGAAGATTCTTCTCCACTGCTCAGTAAACATGAACGTTACCCAGGCTCTGTCCTGGCTTGATGCTCACAACAGCAAGGACTCTCTGGGTTTCAAATAACAGACAGCAACCCCAGCTGGCTTGTGCAGAAAGATTTATTGGAAGGACACAGGGTGACCCCACATAACCCAAGGGTTATGACTGGGCCTTGTGCACGAGCTTTGGTCAGAAACCTGGCACCCTGGCTCTGTCTCCTCTTCCTTTTCTTCTCTGTCTTATTGCAAACCTGTTGTATCAAGTGTCCAGGCCTGTGGGAGAGTACAGGTCAGCCCTGGCCCCTGCATGAGACACACTCACTTGGCCCTTGGAGGGGCACCATGCATCTCACGGGAGGGGCCTGATGCCATCAGCCTGCTCAGGTGCCCACACTTGGGCTGCCCAACTGAGGTCAGACCAGCACGGTCACTCTGCACACACAGAAGCATGTGGACTAGGGCTGGAGGAGCATTTGAGTCCTGGAAGCCAGAGGCTGGGAACTACATCTGGACTGAGGATTCAGATCAGGCCTCAGACAGGTGGTCAGGTGGTCAGGTGGTAGGAAGGGGAAGGTGATCAGAGTGGCTTTTCGCTCTTTCTGTCTCTTTGCTCAGAGAGCCTGAGTCCTTCTGAGCAGCAGATCCAGAATGCTCCTCCTCCTAGACCAGGTTCTGGCCACATGGTTTCCTTCTCAGAGAGGGAAGGTGGTGGTGCCTGGATGTCTCAACTTACTCTTCCTGCAACCAGCCCCCGGGACACCTGGCTGCATTCCCAGTGGCCATGCCCATGTCCCCTGGGAGAACCAGAATCGACTGCTCCAAGGGATGGCTGGAGCCTCTCTCTGGGGTCTCAGAATGGATAGATCTGGGTCAACCCTTCTTAGGAGGCTGGTATGAGGCTATCAGTGACGATGGGTGAGACGCAGAGTCTGCAGGTGCCACTGAGGCAGGCCAGCAAGCATAGAGAAATGTGGCCCGTTTTGCCTCACATGAAGCAGGAGGCAGGAGATAATGATAAATACTTGTAGGGTGTTCAGGGCAGAGTCAGCAGAGGAGGGAGGTCCTTCTCCCTGGGCACCAATGGCTGCGAGCAGAACAAGCTTACCATGCTGCCCATTGCCTGAATATAGATAGATCCACAGTCCTCATGATCCTCTTCTACCAGCCACTTCCCCAGAGGTAGAGGGAATAAAAGCAGCCCCCAAGATGCCCTGAGGTAGTTTTCATTCTGAGACTACCCTCAGTCTCACCTTTGGCGTGTATACCTGCAGCTCCCCTCCTGGACTGCCAGCCTTCACCCCCCTCCCCTTGGAGTGCGTACCTGAAGTTCTGCTCCTGCTCCTAGACTGCCCATCCTCTCTCCCCACTTGGAGTGTGTACCTGCAGCTCTCCTCCTGAACTGCCCATCCTCACTTCCCTCTTTGGAGTGTGTACCTACAACTCTGATCCTGGACTGCCCCTCCCTTGGAGGATGTACCAGCAGCTCCACTCCTGGGCTACCCATCCTCCCTCCCCTCCTTGGAGTGTGTACCTACAACTCTGATCCTGGACTGCCCCTCCCTTGGAGGATGTACCAGCAGCTCCGCTCCTGGGCTACCCATCCTCCCTCCCCTCCTTGGAGTGTGTACCTGCAGCTCCCCTCCTGGGTTGCCCATCCCCCCTCCCCTCCTTGGAGTGTGTACCTGCAGCTCCCCTCCTGGGTTGCCCATCCCCCCTCCCCTCCTTGGAGTGTGTACCTGCAGCTCCCCTCCTGGGTTGCCCATCCCCCCTCCCCTCCTTGGAGTGTGTACCTGCAGCTCCCCTCCTGGGTTGCCCATCCTCCCTCTCCTCCTTGGAGTGTGTACCACAGCTCCCCTCCTGGGCTGTCCACCCTCACTCCCCACCCTTGGAATGTGTACCTGCAACTCTGCTCCTGGACTGCCCATCCTCACTCCTTTCCTTCTGAGCATGTACTTTTGCCCAATGAACTCTGCTTTGTTCACCAACTTGGCAATTCACTCTCAAATTCTTTACTGTGGTGAAGTCAAGATGCCGGGGCAAGAGCTGAGGCTCCTCTCTCTCCACCAGAGAGACCTCCTCTCAGGTAATGCTGGTGGTGCTGGTTCTGGTTACCTGGAAGCCTGGCTGCACCACTGCTATTCCTACAGCAGGCTTCACAGGCCAGCCCCATGTTTTCCAGTAAGTTCCCTTGTGGTCTGAGTGAGTTTGGGCAGGTTTCTGTCATTGAGGCCCCAAAAAACCTTGACTAATCCAGGGCAGGGAAGCTGCTCAGCACCTGTCCTTGCCTTCCTTCTCAGCTGTGTCTAGTGACCCTGGACTTTCCCTTGTCCTGTTTTCTGGAAGCAATGCATTTTGGTGATTAACAAATAATGCAACTTTGTTGGTATATTATACACTCTTCTTTTTTGAGTTGGGGGTCTCACTTCGTTTCCCAGGCTGGAGTGCAGTGGCACGATCAAGGCTCACCACATTCTCAACCTCAGGCAATCCTCCTGCTTCAACCCCCCGAGTAGCTGGAACTACTTGGTGTGTGCCATCATGCCTGGCTAAGATTTTGATTTTTTGTAGAGACAAGGTCTCATTATGTTGCCCAGGCTGGTCTTGAACTCCTTGGCTCAAGCAATGCTTCTGTTTTGGCCTCCCAAGGTGCTGGGATTACAGGTGTGCCTGACTTCTAATTTTGATATTAAAATATTTTAATATGTATCATTTGTTTGAGATCAGGATCAATGACTCCATTATTCATCTTATGAAAATACTTGCTGAGCAGAACTCTATACCCAACATCAGAGAGGGTTTTTCATCAACCAGAAAAATTTATGTAAAAGCACTCAAGATGCTCACTAATCCCATTGATTCACCTTGTTTTTGAAGTATTTCAATTTTAGTTGATTTTTAATGTTTTCTTCATTTCAGATAAAGTTTAGCTTATTCATTTTTGAGCAAGACTTTTCAAACAAACTTTTAATCTTGGAATAGTTTTAGATTCAGAGAAAAATTGTGAGACTAGTACAGAGGGTTCCCATATATCCATCACCTCATTTCCCCTGTAATTAACATTTGATACAAGTCTGGTATGTTTGTCACAGTAAGCCAACAATGACACATTAGTATCAGTGAAAATCCATACTTGATTCATTTTTGACTTAATGTCCTTCTTCTATCCCAGATCCCATCTGCATACCAAATGACATTTAGTTGTCACGTCTCTTATTTACGACAGTTTAAAACTTTAACTTGTATTAAAATTATCTGCTAATAATCTGTATGAGAATGGTTCTTATTTAATGTTTCTATTTTACAAATGTACACTTTGTTTTGTTTTGTTGCTTTTTAAAATTTTTAAGTTAGGGTCTCATTCTGTTACCCAGGCTGGAGTGCAGTGGCCACGAGCATGGCTCACTGCAGTCCTGACCTCCTGGGCTCGGGCAATCCTCCCAATCAGCTGGAACTACAGGCACACACCACCACATTCAGCTAATTTATTTATTTATTTATAGAGATGAGGTCTTGCTATGTTGCCTATCCCATTGCAGCATCTGAAAAGTGCTGGGATTATAGGAATGAGCCACTGTGCCTGGTCACAAATTTATATTTTTACTTGACTTTCAGGTGTTTAATGCTCTCAAAGTGTGAACTGTATTACATGTTTTCTTACTCATGTTGCTAATGTGATAAAATCTGAACACGTATAAAAAGGAGTATTGATACCAGTATTTTGGAATAACTTGAAATGAGTGTGAGTGTCCAGTCTGGCTGTTTTTGCTCCAGCACAGCCGTTGTGGGAGTCCGTGGGACAGGCAGGGCATGGAGAAGGTGAGTATGCGGTGGCCATGCTCTGGGTGCAGAACATACCTGCCTAGAACTTGGGTACAGCAGAGGGCAGCTGGGAGGCCCAGGTTGCTTCTCCATGCAAGAAGCCTGGGCCCAGGCTCTCCCAGTGTCCTGCAGATGCACTTACACTCAATACACTGACTGCACTCCACTCCCCTGCGCGGGGATGTACAGGGCCTGCATGTGTCAGCACAATCTGGTATCTTTGTTTTGCATGACCTGTGCCCTGGGGCTATTTTGCAATGATGACACCATCTTAGGGAGGCTTGAAGCCTTTGCTCTCCAAGGCCTGGCTCACGGCTTGAGACACAGTGAGTGCTCAGTACCTGCACACAAATTGTATGAATGAATGAAGGAAACTGGCAAAGCCATCAGGAAAAAGCCACCTCTACCCAGACATTAGAAGCTGCTAAGCTTCAGGGACCCTAGGGTGGGAGGGTGATGAGGGGAAGGAGGGGAGTGCCCAGGGCAGCAGTGTTGGGCGTGGTATGAGTGGAGACAAGGGAACCCCCGGTGGTGGGGATGGTGAGGGGAGCCTTACCCTGCTGCTGGTCACGTGGAAGGAGAGTCCCAGCGTTGATCCCTCTGGGACTCTGAGACACAACTCAGAAACTCTGAGACCACCAGGATCCAGAAGTGATGATGAACATTTAATCGCAAGTATGTCATGTTATGTCATGAGGAGAGTGGTGTCTGTTAGTAAATACATCACAGCCGGGTGCACTGGCTCTTGCCTGAGTCCCCAGCACTTTGGGAGGCTGAGGAGGGAGGGTTGCTTGATCCCAGGAGTTCAAGACCAGCCTGGGCAACATAGCGAACTCTCATCTCTACAAAACAAAAAATAAAAGATTAGCTGGGTGTGGTGGCACATGCCTGCAGTCTTAGTTACTTGGGAGACTAAGGCGAGAGGGTCACCTGAGCCCAGGAGGTTGAGGCTGCAGTGAGCCATGATCATTACACTGCACTCCAGCCTGGGGTACAGAGTGAATCCCTGACTCAAAAAACAAACAAACATTGCGATCCATTGCTTTCCCCAGAAGTGCAGAGAGTAGCTCATGAGAGTTGGGCTTCATCTTGTCCACAGTTCATGGCATATTCGAAGTCTCGGAAGCTGACGTGACCATCTGAGTCTCGATCTACTTCCCTGGAAGATGAAACAGGAAGTTACATCCTCGTTATTTCCATAAACACCCAGGCAGAAAAGCACATTCAGATCTTCATTTCTCTGCATGTCTGTGTGAAAGAAGAACTGATCTTATCTACTTAAAGGCTAAGATCGATGCCCACTAAGGTAGGGAGGACAGCAAGGCATTTATTAAAGGCTAAAGAAATCATATGCTCTGCTGGGCTCAGTGGTTCAGCCTGTAATCCCAGCACTTTGGGAGGCCAAGGTGAGTGGATTGCCTGAGCCCACGGGTTCAAGACCAGCCTGGGCAACTTGGTGAGAACCTGTCTCTACGATAAATCAAAAATTAGCCGGAAGTGGTAGCATGCACCTATAGTTCTGGCTACTTGGAAGGCTGAGGTAGAAGGATCGCCAGCGCCCAGCAGGTTGATGCTGGGGTGGCCATGAGTGTGCCACTGCACTCCAGTCTGGGCAGCAGAGTGAGACTCTGACTCAAAAAGAAAAAAAAAAAAAAAAAATAATTTGCTCAACAAACTTAAAGGAATGAGGTCAAGTGCAGAGATGATATAAGACAAAGAGGACTAGTTTTGTTAGTTATCCTAAACACCTTTCCGCAATACATCAAAAAATATACAGGGGATGCCAAAAAATGTATACCCATTTGAAGTACGCCGTTCAGTCAAAAGATGCCGTTCATCAAATTAATGCTAGCATCACCATGCAATAGGCAAGACAGTCAAATGGCAGAAGCACAGCTGAGGAAACATCATACTACACATTGCCATCATAATTCAATTCAACTTCAAAAAGTAACACATAGATAACAGCTCTTAAGATGTGTATACATTTTTTTGGCACTGTCTATATATGTATCCCATAACAGAAATGTGGGTAAACAAGTAAGAGGCAAGAAAAACATTTTGGGAACAAATAATAATGGCCAGAAGAAGGTATGACACCCTGTGTGGCATGCCTGCCACTCCCTGGAGTGGTGAATCTTTGTACCAATGCTGGATGGGCCCACTTTCCCAAAAGGTACACTGAGGAGGCTGAGCAATTTCCTCGGGGTCACTGTGCTGGTAGGTAGCAGTGTTGGGACTCAAACCAGGATTGTCATGTTCTAAAGTCAGGGTTCTGTGTGCTACCCCACACAAGTGGGACATTCCAGGTAGCAGTGATTAATCTGCAGTTCCCACGAGGCTAACTTGCTCCAGAAGATCTCTGTGGCTCCCTTTAAGCACTGATAGATCCTACAAAAGCCTGATTTGCTTTTCTAATTTGTGTTTTCTGATGAAGACACGAGCCCCAGACCGGTCAGTAGAGGGCATGGGTAGCTCCAGCTACGCAGTCCCTAGAGCTGCTGAGATGGGGGCACTGCTCCCTGAACAGGGGCAGAGAAATGGCACCCAGGCCACACAATTAAGATAACAAGTGTCGGAAGGGCAAATTCACAGCATAAGCAGCACATTCATAGCAGTAAAAGGAACATCCATTAAGAAGGGCAGTGGGGCCAGGCACGGTGGCTCACACATAGAATCCCAGTACTTTGGGAGGCTGAGGTAGGAGGATTATTTGAGCCTAGGAGTTAGAGACCAGCCTGGGCAACATAGCGAGACTCCATCTGTACAAAAAATTAGAAAATAAGTCATGTGTGGTGGTACATACCTGTGGTACTAGCCACTCAGGAGGCTGAGGCAGAAGGATTGCCTGAGCCCAGGAGGTCAAGGCTGCAGTGAGCTGTAATGGTGCTACCACTCCAGCCAGGCGATAGAGTGAGATCCCAATTCAAAAAAATAAATAAATAAAGGGTGGTGGAAACATAGCTGATAAGGGGTGGTCTCAGCTCCTCTGTGGGGGACATTCTAAGACAACACACAACACATCTGCCATGTAGCTTCTGTGCTTTGACACCAATGACATGCTGTTGAAACAACAAACAGTATCAACCATGACCTGGGACTTCTTAAAGTGGAGACTGGCCCAAGTCAGAGAGCCACTAATCACTATAATAGTCCTAAAGCAGGCTTTTAAAATATTGAATTCTAAAATAAACTTTCTGAATATTTCATGCCCAAGTCTCTGAAGTCTATAATGGCTCTGGGTAGAGTGATGATAATTTTTCATTCTTTTGAAGTAGAGAAAGATTCCCACGTCTCTGCCGCAGGGCAGAACCATGTTGCAGCGTGTTAGTATAAAATGATTGCAGACTGCAGACGCCATCACTCTTGTGACTTCTTTTGCTAAAATATACATGACGATTTCATGCTACACAGGACCAAAAGCGTCAGATCTCTACTGAGGGATTAGAAATAATCATTATCACATGTTACTAACGGCAGAATAAAAATCGTCCCTTTTATTAAATTAGATAATTGAAAATTCTTAATATTGCCTAAGTATTTCTTCCCAAGGAATTGGATTAGATAAATGGCCTTTTTTCTTTCTACTCTGAACTAGGAGGGTTGAACTATAAATCTCGGAGGGTGAGTTAAGTAAGTAACCTAGAAAAATAATGTTTCAAACAGACAGCCTCTGATAATATTCTGTGTGTGAGCGTGTGTGTGCCAATTCACTCACTGGGATGCCAGATGCTGTTACAGAGGGGACCCCCTTTGTCTGATTTTCTTGGTAAACAACCTTCACTGACATCATATTCACTTCTGATTTTTCTTGCTGTCCTTGCCAAAGCCTCCTGCCATAAAATGGGCACCGTATAACCAGGAAATGACAACAGGAAAGTCTATTCATAGGGTTTGAAGTGGCATTTTAGTAGCGTAGTGAGCGGAGGAGTGTCATTTATCTTTTCAAGTTTATCTTTAGAATGAGACGTGCTAAAACATGTCTTTGTGTCTTCTGACATTCCTTCCTCATTGCAAATATATGAGTAGGTCTGGTCATCTCGAGGAGAGTGAAGAGGAAATTCAAGTTTCAGGGCTATCCTTTTAAAAGCCAACACACACGGTTTTTCATTGTAGATAGAATTACTCTGAAGAAGGCCAGGAGCGGGGGCTCACGCCTGTAATCCCAGCACTTTGGGAGGCTGAGGCAGGAGGATTATGTGAGCCTAGTAGTCGAAAACCAATCTAGGCAACATATGGAGACCTCTTCTCTACATAAAATTTCTTTAAAAATTAGCCAGTCTTGGTGGCCTGTGCCTACAGTCCCAGCTATTCAGGAGGCTGAGGCAGGAGGATTGCCTGAGCCCAGGAGGTTGAGGCTGTGGTGAGCTGTGATCATGTCACTGTACTTCAGCCTGGGTGACACAGTGAGACCCTGACTCAAAAAAAAGAAAGAGAAAAAGGAGAATTACTCTGCAGAAGGATCTCATAGCATCTCCACTCCTGTCACTGTGAGGGGTACAGATGTGGCTGGCGGGGAGAACTGGTGAAGGGCGGAGGAAGAAATACTACAAGGTAAGACACGGTGCTGTGTTTAGTGTCCAACCCACATATGAGTCTGCTCTGGCTTTGAGCCTGGAATGTGTTGCTCTGGCATCACCGGCTACATTTAGGACTATTAGCTCTGCCACCCTCACCCTGACTGAAGTACCCACCTCTTAGTCCACAGTTGGCAATCAATATTTGTTGAATAAATAAAGTTGTGGAATAAACGAATCTGAGGAAATAGTTACAATGTTATGGAAACCCTATGACCTCCCAGGAGGAAGTGGAAGATTAAGGAGAGACTCTATGTCTTTGCAGAGTATAAAAGGAGCTGGAGGCCTGGTATGGAGGCTCACACCTGTAATCCCAGCACTTTGGGAGGCCAAGGTAGGAGAACGGCTTTACCCCATGAGTTTGAGACCAGCCTGGGCAACATGGCCAGACCTCATCTCTACAAAACATTCTTAAAAAGAAAATTAGCAAGGCAAGGTGGCACACACCTTTAGTCCTAGTTACTTGGAAGACTGAGGCAGGAGGATTGCCCCGGACCTGGAGGTCGAGGCTGTAGTGAGCTGTGATCGTGTCACTGCATTCCAGTCTGGGGGACAGAGTGAGACCCCAACTCAATATATATATATATATATATTTTTTTTTTTTTCCCTAACTCATCATATTAAAAAGTGGTTTAAATTCATTCCATCAGACCGAGCCTCAGCATTCTCTTCTCCTGTCTCCTCTTCATTAAGTGAGAGTCTGGTATCGCTTTCTGGCAGTGCTGTGAGGCTGCATAGCCAGGTTAGAAGTTTTCCTGGCCCAGAGACTGAGAGGCCCCAACCTGCAGGAGCCAGGCCCTCATGCCGGGAGTCTTTCATTCAGCCAAAGCAGTGCTTTAATATGTTTCAAGGGGAAGCAGAGAGGTTTGCTTTTAAATTAAACATATGTAAATGGTGACTATTTCTCACAAGTAGTACAGATAACTTGCGTGATGATATTTACACCAGAACAATTTCTTAGAATGTTCTGAAGGTAGTGATTTCTTGGGAAAGAGTTTTTGTTGTAAAATCATTCAGTGGTATTCCACGTCCAGGTCCCCAGAGTTCCCAGAGCCAGATTTCAGACTGAAGTACTTGTTTTTACCCAAGTAACTTAATAAACAAACAAACAAATAAATAAATAAAAAGAAGGAAAGAACAAAAGGGACTGGTTTCGTGGGTTTTGTAACAGAATCCTGTCGATTCAAATGATGTAAAGACTATGAAAATAATACTTTTCAGTGAAAACATAAATATAGAATGCATATATATTGTAACTGCAGTCTGAAGAATGTCTATGCTCATTTGGGCAGAAGCTAAAGGTGACATGCTCCACAGAAACTGGTTTTGCGGAGATGGTGGGTTGCGGGTAATTTGGTCTTAAAATGTCCTTCCATATTATTGACATTCAAAATAATGTTTTCTTTGTTTTCAGTCTGAATCGTCCGAGCAAATGGCCGGATTTCACACCATGTAAGTTCTCCTGGCCAGAGTCATGGCTGAGTGTTGCACAGATGATGCCTTGTCATGGTCCACAAGGGGCTGTCGTGGGTACTGTGGGATGCCAGATGCAGCCTGTCCTCTGCCTACCGATGTCAGTAGCACACCTTCCTGATCCTACCCCCAGGTGTGACAGCCAAAAACATCCCCAGCAAGTGCCAAGAATCCCCTGTGGGACAAAATCACCCCCGGCCAAGAATCATGGAGCTTGAGGACCGTAGTTTGAGAAAACCCTTTAGAATGTTTCAGAAAAATATACACTAAAATAATTGCCCTAAGGCCTTTTTTTTTTAACAAGTGATTTCAGGGCCAGCGGAGGCATGCATGCTTTTCAGATGAGTGATGCGGGTAACTGCCCACTCAGTCTTGCTGACAGTAAGGTTTTGACTTGAGTCCAGCGAAGACCCCTCGAGAGGCAGGCTCCAGGGATGGGGGCGGGCTGGTGCCAGCCATATCTGTGTTCCCAAAAAATGAACTGATGGACGCCATGATGCAGCTGCTGTGAGTCTTGTGGGGCTCTGAAAACTGATGCCTGAAACATGAATGAGAAACGCGATGTGCCAGCAAAGATTTCACTGACAGAGGGTTTCTCTGTGGAATGTGTAGGGTGGGGAGAAGGGAGGACTCTCTATTTCTTTTGGATTCTTTGTGGAGTAATTTAAACTAAAATCAAACCTGCCATTACATTGGTGGGACGAAGCTGTCACACCAACTGGGCAGAGTGATTGTTACCTCTAAGCAAGGAGTGCTGCTGGGACTGAGAGTACATGTGACCAGAGGCCGGTGATGGCAGCCTCCAGTGACAGCCTCCTCTTCCAAAACCTGCTGGTCCTTACTGCCAGCGTCTGCCTTTGCTGACGAGGGTCCTGCGGGCTCCAGGGGTCCAGTTGGTCATGTACTGACTCATTTTTCCTTCTCACAGACACACGTGAAGAAGGCCAAGTCACACACACAGGAAGGGCTGAAGAACCATGCAGGTGACTTCTGGTCTTTTCCAGGCTTGCACATGGTGTACACACTCAGCCTTCCATAGACTCTGGCCATTGTTGGGTACCTGGACTCAGCTGGCTGCAGCTTGCACCAGTGTCTTTTACTGGGACTGCTCTGACACCAGGAGTAACAGCTATAGAGGACACCCCTTGACCAGTGAGGCAGGAGGACCTGTGGGCGGTGGTTCCCCCCTTCTGTCCTTTGGGGAGATGACTCTTGGCTCCCTGGATCTGGCAGGCTGAGCTCCAGCTGCTCATGGCAACAATGAACTTGAACTTGGTGACAAGACACTTGCCTAGGTTTCTTTCATTCTCTGTTTCACAGCAACCTGCACACAGGCCCTTGTCTTTGACTGCTGTCAGGAAGAACTCAGGTTAAGATGCAGCAGAGAACTGATTTTGAGAGAACTTTGCGCAGAGCACTTAAATTGCCATCAGCAACAGCACAGTATATCAGATTTCCATTCAGGTAAAAGGGGCCTCACAGCTTGAAATAGATCAGTGTTCTTCTATCTGCAAAATACTTTTTGGAGGAAATTAAACATGGCCTTTAAAAAGAGCTCTTAAGTTTGAAGTTAAGCAACTAAAGTGCCAGAGTTGACCAGGTCTGTTGGTTCCCACCTGTCATCTCAGCATGTTGGGAGGCTGAAGTAGGAGGATCGCTTGAGCCCAGGAGTTTGAGACCAGCCTGGGCAACACAGTGAGACCTCATCTCTAAAAAAAAAAAAAAAAAAAAAAGAAATTAGCTAGATGTTGCAGTGTGTGCCTGTTGTACCAGCTACTCAAGAGGTTGAGGTGGGAGGATCACCTGAGCCCAGGAGGTTGAGGCTTCAGTGAGCTGTGATCATGCCACTGCCCTCCAGACTGGATGACAGAGCGAGACCCTGACTCAAAAAAAAAAAAAAAAAAAAGCCAGAGTCAACCAGAAAAACACAACAGTAGTGTTCTCTTTCCTGTCTAATATGCGTGTTTTACTAATAATATTTAGTCAACAATAAATAGTATTATTGGACTTTGTTTCTTCAGTGTGAGCACAATATATTTCTCATGGGGTCCTTTTGGATGCAGGGTACAGCTATGACCTGGGCGTAAACGGGGGTGAACTTGGTCATTACGATGAACTATAAGGACAAAAGGACATCCCAACCAGGGTAGGAATAAAGAATGGCCCACCAGGTGCAACTGTGGTCTCATTAGCTCTGGGCTTGGGTCATGAGACTAGTGATGCTGTGGATAGCTGGTCTCATCCCAGATCCAGCTACTCACTTGTGCTGTGCAGTCACTATGGGATTTGGTTGGGACAGATCCCCACCCCAACCTCCAGTAGTGGGATCTGACTGGCCTTCACCAATCGCTGTAATCCCACCCTCCTTACTGAGGAGGGTTATCGGTGCAGGTTAGACACAGGTAGATGAGGGTCTTCCAGGCAGGTTAAGTTAAAACAGGGTCAGCATTCAGACATCTTTCCTATCGTATACAACATTCATCCAACTGACCTGACACTCTAGACCTGACCACCTTGTGGGCTGGAATGTGGAGTTACCAGTGCAGGAAATAATGAAAATTCAGAGTCACCCAAAATACAAACAGGATGTTCTAAGAAAAGCCCAAATCCAGTTAGGTAATAGCTTTAATTATTTGGAAGGTCCTTGTGACCTCAAAAGGTTGAAAGATGGTCATCAAAACTCAAGACCAGACACCTGCAGTGCACCCCTCTTAACTTATAGAAGGTAGAGAGATAGTCATCAAAACTTGTGACCAGACACCTGCAGCCCACCCCTCTTAGCTTAATCATGGTTTGCTTAATCACGGTTGTAAAAGTATGTAAAGCTTCTTGTCAAAGGCAAGCACGTGTCCTTTCTCTTAAAGCACCCACACCCTTTGAGTATGTCTTTTTCTTTCTAATAAATTCTTAAACTATACTTGGTACTTGCTCTGAAATTCTTTTCTGTGATCAAGTCAAAGAACCCATGGAGCAACACATTGCACCCGACCCAGCATTACTTACCACAGCAACTGTTTCAAGGATTGATTTGCTTAAGCCAATTAGGATATGATATCCCTCCCTGGCCACTACTGATTGGCAAAGAGTTGGGACAAACATCATGAAGTCTAGGAATTTTGTTTGCAAGTGGTGAAAGGAATGGCTCTTTGCACATGGACATTTGGGATGCAGGGGTGAGGCTTGGTATTGCAACAGCCTTTTTCTACCGTAAGGGAGCCATCTCCACAGCAGTCCTATGAGCCAGTGGTGTGTAGATCCAAGGACATGTGCACAGGTTTTTAATGTGAGTGATCAGCCTGAGCCCGGAGCTGCACATGGTGAGGGCCGGGGTCAGAATGGCAGAGTGAGCTGGAGCCTAAACAAACCAGGCCTGAAGACTGCATAGAGGCTCTTAGGCACTGACCCAGGAAATCCCATGTTGCTTAGGGCTGTCTGATATGATTTCCTGCTACCTACAAATGAAAGCATTGAGAAATACTAGGTACCCTGTCTAGAATCTTCTTGAAGCCTTAAAGCCTTGCAGTACCTGGAGCTTGGTAGACAGACAGTAGATACTCAATGAATATAGTATTTTCGAAATGATCATTCCACTTGGAAAGAAACTCTAAGCAACTGAGGTTTCTCCTTAGATGTGATCCCAATTCTAGACTATTCTCAGCCTTGTATTCTAAAGAAATAGACTTGCTTGCTGTGTCCAATAAGAAGTTCTGTTTTTGTGCCTTAATTGTGATTCTTAATATGCTGAAGTGGCTATTGAGGGGACCAATATGTTTTTTTTTTCCTCTCAAAAGTGACAGAATAAATTCTTCAACTCAAGAAAAAAGGAAAAATGAACATAAAATGCAGTCACAGCTGAAAAATGTGATTAGCCATAAATAATAACTTACTTTTTCCTATTTACTAAGTTTCAAGAATCAGGAATCTTCTTTAAAGCTAGAAATATTTTAAAAGGAGGAAAGACTGTAATTTCATCAGACCTGATTATTGATTAATTGTAGACATGTGCAAAATGCAATCAACACATAGACCAAAGTCTTGCTTTTGGGAAATAGTTTTGCTATTCTTCCTCTATCAAGTGTTTTAGCAGAGCTGCTAATATACAGGGATATGATCTCATCTGTAAGTCTGATCCTCTGGAAGAGAAACTGCAGTGTAAGAAATGAAAACAGCATAGGCCAAGTACAGTGGCTCACATCTGCAATGCCAGCACTTTGGGAGGTCGAGGTAGGAAGACCACTTGAGCCCAGGAGTTCAAGACCAGCCTGCACAACATAGCAAAACCTTGTCTCTACAAAAAATAATTTAAAAAAAATTAGCTGGGTATGGAGACACATACCTGTAGTCCCAGCTACTCAAGAGGCTGAGGTGGAGGGATCACCTGAGCCCAGGAGATCGAGGCTGTGGTGGGCCATGATTGTGCCACTACACTCCAGGCCTGGGTAACAGAGTGAGATGCTGACTCATAAAAAAAAAAAAATAGTAAGGAAGGAAGGAAGGGAGGGAGGGAGAAGAAAAAAGAAAAGCAAACAGCACAGATCAGACAGCTTTCAGGATAAGGAACAAAAGTCAAAGTGAACATCTCTAACCCTAACAAGTCTGTGTCCTGCACTTCCAGATCACCAGCTCTTCTGTCCTCCCCTGAGCCGTAGCTGTGCAGGGTGGGCTAGTGCAGACCCACCTTGAGCATGGCTGGGAGGCAGTGCGGTTCCGCAGACACTGCCAGGAGGGAGCTCTCATCCCCGCAACTGGCTTTAGAGCTCTGGGACCTTGGGCAAGTCCCTCAGTTGCTGTGGATTGCAAGCTCCTTCCTTGCCAAGTCGAAGAGCTAACCCAGGTGACTGCTGAGGTTGGGTCCAGGTCCACATTCTGCTGAACGTAAGCCGAATCTTAACTGTACAGTGGGTGTCTTCGGATATAGCAGGTTTTAAAATGCAACCCAGCTCCTGTGAGCCATTTCTAGCCTTAAAAAAAAGCAGTTTGAACCTTTGACCCTGCAGACAATTATAAGGAACCATAAACATATATAAATGGAAATGGAAAGAAAAAAGACCCTGCCTTCCACCGCGTGAAATATGAATGGAGATAAAGCCATTTCTATTTCAAATACATAATCACTTCAGCTGAGATAGCCACTATCATCTTGAACTTGATTATGAGATAAAAGAAATGGGACAGAGATGGCAATCATTTAATCTCTTAAGAACAGCTCTTCTGAAGAGCTTTTCACTCCACGCTCAATAGATTTCTAGCAGGTTATGATCTGGCGGGACAGAAAGCATAATGATGAAGCAAATTATGTTTTCAATAACACACGCTTTTTACAGTACAAGTCCTTCCACAAAGCAGGCAATAACGTGAACTCTGACCACTCTAGCAGACAGCATAATGGCCAGTGCACAGCTGTGGCCTCTCTGAAAGCAACAAGTTTGTATCCTTGACTGGGCGTTTAGGAAGGAGCTGAACTTTCAAGTGCGACGTGGGCAAGATGACATACTTCCGCACAAGAAAGCCGAGTATTAGCGGGTTCAGAGCCTCGAAGAGATGGGCTGAAAGAAGACGGCTTAATGAGCTTCATTTTGCTCATGCAACAAATAGAGTTCAAATTGAACATCAAGCGATCTGTAAAAAATACCCTGCTAATTACATTGTTAGTCAGTGTTTGGTAGTGAAGCCTGCTTTTTTAGAGTCGGCGGCTCACTCTGCAGCCCAGGCTGGAGTACAGTGGCATGATCACGGTTCCCCACAGCCTCAACTCTCTGGCATCAGGTGATCCTTCCACCTCAGCCTCCCAAGGAGCTGGAACTACAGGCATGTGCCTCTTTATTTTTATTTTATTTTATTTTGTAGAGCGAGGTCTTGCTATGTTGCCCAGGCTGGTCTCCAACTCATAGGCTCAAGTGATTCTCCCATCTCTTCCTCCCAAAGTACTGGGATTACAGGTGTGAGCCACCGTGCCTGGCCAAAGCCTGCTTTTTAAAAAGCATACTTCATGAAGTCGGAAAATATCAACTGTCAAATAACGCTTATTTTCTCTAATTGTGTAATGTTTTTGAGCAGGATATACATATATATTTTTGTTGTTGTTGTTTTGGTTGTTGTTGTTGTTTTTGAGTTGGAGTCTCACTCTGTCGCCCAGACTGGAGTGCAGTGGCCACTCCCAGCCACCGCAGCCTCGACCTGCTGGGCTCTGGCGATCCTTCCGCCTCAGACTTCCGAGTAGCAGGAATTACAGGCATGCGCTACCACGTCCAGCTGATTTTTTGATTTATTGTAGAGATGAGGTCTCACTGCCCAGGTGGGTCTTGAACCTGCGGGCTCAGGCAATCCGCTCACCTCAGCCTCCCAAAGGCGCGGGATTATAGGCTGAGCCACCGAGCCTGGCAGGATATATTTTTAATAATACGTGACAGAAGGATTGTAGAGTTTATTGTTTGTTACTTTTTGGGAGAAATTTGGTAATTCTAAAGTTTATCTGGAAAAAAATAAATACGCCATAACACTCAAACTTTAAAAAAAAAAGATATCAAAACAAAACATAAATCCTCAACTCAGTAAATAAAACATGTAGTTACGACACAGGAATCAAGGAACAAGAATTGTGTACTGAAATATATACCCATCAGAATTCTGCAAAGGTCAAAGAAGGCATTTCAAGCCAGTGGGGAGGGTGGAGGTTGGCTGGAGAAGAAGGTGGGATCACTGACTCCATCCTGATGCACAGAGTCTGGCGCCATGGAGGGCCTGACATGTGCTCAGCAAAACTGATGCCCTCTTCCTGGGACTGCAGCCAGACCACACTTCCAAGCCTTCCTTGCAGCTAGGTGCAGCTGGGAGGTCTGGCAATGGGATGTTAATAACAGAAGGATTCAGAAGCAAAGACACCTACTGCTCCATCGAACTAAAAGGCTAACATGTCAAAGTAAGTATACAGGGCTTCGTGATCACCCCAAGGGGGCGGCATGGTCAGTCCTGAGAGATACTCTCCTACAGTGTTGGCCAAGACTCACCAGGGAGGAAGTGATTTACTCAGTACATCTCAGTAATAGGAAAATTATTATTATTATTATTAGAGTTGGAGTCTCACTCTGTTGCCCAGTCTAGAGTGCAGTGGCACAGTCATGGCTCACTGCAGCCTTGACCTCCTGGGCTTAGGTGATCCTCTGGTCTCAGCCTCCCGAACAGCTGGGACTATAAGTACGCACCACCACTCCCCATGAATTTTTTTTATTTTTTGTAGAGATGAGGTCTCACTATGTTACCCAGCCTGGAGAAAATTATTTTTAAATTCCATCAGGCCAGTTTTTTTTTTTTTAAATTAAACAAGTACAGGAATTTGTAAAAATTAAGATTTTTAACAGTCTGCGTGTTGGTTTTAAATAATCCACTTGGGAAAATGAGATTTTTACATCTCAGCCCATTTTTCAATGATGTATATCACTGAGCCAATAAGAAATTTGGCTTCAGTTCAGTATGATTATTAAAAATTATTTGCGTTTTCTTTTATAACATGCTCTTAGTATTTAAAACCTCTGGGTCCGTGGACAGTGACATATGACATAAGAAATGAATAACATTCTGTAATGAAGCAATTCCTCATATGATCAGAAGTGATCTATTAATAAAGTCCACCCATAATAAAAAAAAAAAGTCACACCAAACAGAATGACCACAAAGGCTTTTTTTTTTAATTATAAAGATGTGGGGTACAATTCAGGGTTAGGTATACAAACATTGATTATGCAGGTACCCTTGTTGATGAGGTATGCCCCTCTCTCCCTAGCAGTTTCCCTCAACTGCCAATCCCAACCCCCCTCCCGTGAGAGTTTCCCACTAGGGATTCCCAATTTGCCAATCCCTTTCTTATAGTATTATAATTGTTCAAGATCCGCTTATGAGTAAGAATATATGGCAATCTGTTCCTTGTTTCTGTGATAGATCACTGAGTATGATACACTCTAAATCCATCCAAGTTGCTGCAAAGTTCATAGGCCTGTCCTTCCTTATGGCTGCATAATATTCCACTGTGTATATGTACCACGTTTTTTTTAAATCCATTCCAGCTTTGATGGGCAAAATGGTAGGTTCCATGTTTTTGCTATTGTAAATAGAACTGCAACAAACATACGTGTGCAGGTATCTTTTTTGTAGAATGATTTGAGCTCCTCTGACTATATTCCCAATAGGGAAATTGCTGGGTCATATGGAAGGTCAATTTCTAGTTCTTTCAGAAATCACCACACCGTCTTCCAAAGAGGTTGCACTAGCTTGCATTCCCACCAGCAGTGTAGAAGCGTTCCTTTCTCTCCGCATCCTCACCAGCATCTGTTATTGTTTGTTTCATTAATGATGGCCATTCTTACTGGGGTTAGGTGGTATCTCAGTGTGGTTTTGATTTGCATTTCTCTGATGATGAGTGAGGCTGAGCACTTTTTCATGCGTCTGTTGGCCGCCACAAGGGCTTTTCACAAGAAAATTTGAGTCTCAGGAGATGCAGGTTCAAAAAACATGAGTACAAGTATAATTTGGGAAATTATGAAATGCAAGGAATGTGGGCATGACCAAATCTATCAAATTCAAGGATGAAACCAAAAAATTCCAAGGGAAGCTCAGGGGACACTGAAGGACCCAAACCTGGAAACACTTCTTCAGTAACAGCTAAAAGACAGAATCTGTTTTCTCTCCCTGCTGGAACTCTCACATTTAGTCTGGAGATGGGAGAAAAAAGGGAGCACTCCCTGAAGGCAGTCTCACAGGTTGTGTATGACATCTTCACGTCTCAATAAAGCCCAGTCTCTGTCACCTGCTCAGCACCAAGCCCGACTCCTGGGCGGCGACCGCTGTGCTGAGATGGGTATGGCAATTGCCTTGGGATCCTTGGAGGGTTCAGGCTGAGAACAGTCGCCACCTGTGAGTTTTTCAATAACATGGGGATGTTGGGGCGATCTTTCATCTTCAGAAGGGATTAACTCCATATACTGCCACACTAATACCAACTTCAGGGATTCAAATTGCTGGCCCGAGCCGATGCCCATTATCTGGCATCTGCTGCCTCCAGGAAGGACCACATCATTGATTACAGAGCATTTCCGCCACTAAAAAAGATCACGCTCATCATTAAAGGACATTAAGCGTTGATCAGCATGGGCTAAGTGACTTGAAAGGTTCGTGCTCTTCTAGTAACAACTTTGAGAGGCTGTTTCAGGATATTTATTAAACAAATTAAGCATTTACATGATGCTCTAGCATAGAGGAACAGCCACAAGCATGGAGGAAGAAGACGAAACCAAGAGGATATGCGTTGAAGAAAAAGAGTTTTCTCTTTTTCACGTGCTCATTTCCGGTTTCTTCGACATGGGGCTCGGAGACTTCACATGCTTGGAAAGAGTCTGAATGGAGCAGGAAAAATATTCTGCCCTCCTTCCTTCCTCCATCAGTGGCATCCAGGTAAGACCTGCCTAAAAGCTCATCTTGTCCCCAGATGTTTTCCTCCCAAAACATACAGTCTGCTTCTTGGTAAGTGGTGATTAAAGACAAGAGAGGCAATTTAGAAAATCTCTTTCAAGGCCTACAGACTGATGGGTATTACCCCTCCAATTTCCCTCCACAGTTAAAAGTTTTCGGCCTTAATAATGATGACCCTGACTTTATTTATTTATTTATTTATTGAGTCAGAGTCTCACTCAGTCACCCAGGCTGTAGCGCATGATCATGGCCACCGCAGCCTTGACCTCCTGGGCTTAGGCGAGCTTCCCATCTCAGCCTCCTGAGTAGCTGGGACTATAGGCAAGTGCTCCACGCCCAGCTAATTTTTTGATTTATTGTAGAGATGAGCTCTCACCATGTTACCCAGAGTGCTGGGATGACAGGCATGAGCCATTGCGTCCAGCCAACCCTGATTTTAAGAGTAGTATCTGCAGCCTGTGATACTCATGCTGGCAAAGAAACTCATGTCTTCTCGAATGGAGTGGCCACCTATGAGCGCTGGGCCATTGACATGGTGATCATCAGTGTCGTCCGTGTCTGTCTCTGATACACCTGTAGCGGGAGAGGCCATCACATTCTACTTGCTGAGCTGTGCCCAGTGTCTGGCACACGGTGGTGTTCAATAAATATGTACTGACCACATGAGCACATGAACAGCAGAGATTGGAAATGGGAGAAAATAGAACTCCCCAACCGTGACCTTATACCAGTTGCTATGACAACCACGTGGACCCTGCTAGCTTAGATGGATATTCCCTCCCCACTGCTATAGGTTCATTGTTTTCATGTTAATGTCTGTATACAACTATATCAAATGGATGTATAACAATTTACTTCTTGTTGGACTTTTGAACAGCCTCAATCTTTTCACGTTTATAAACGTATCATCAATCACATTTATCAATGCTGCTTTTCCTTGGAAGTGGATTCCCGAGTTCATGTGTTCATTCGCCAGACACACTAAGGAGGCTGCTGGGGTCCCAGTGCTGCAGGTTCTGAAGGGACAGGGGTGAGCAGACAAAACAGAATCCCTTTGAGTTTTTGGTCCAGCCCAGGAGAGAATTAGAAAACTCTACAAGCAAAATGCAATTGCCAGCATTCCACGAGCCCTGGAAGGTGTCAGGAGAGGGCGGGACAAAGGCACATAAACTGGTAGAAGGTTAGTAACGTGGGACTGAGCTGAAGGCTGAGGATGAGCTGGAAACTAATCTGGGAGGCACAGGTGGGGGAGTGCTCACCAGGGAACAGCATGTACAAGGGCCCTGGGGCAGTAGAGAGCCAGGTACACCCAAGGAGCTCAAAGAAGGTAAATGAAAAAGAGTGGCACGGTGAGGATGGGCACAGAACTCAGCAGGGCCGGAGGACATGTGGGATGGAAGGTTCAGGACCTGGCGGTCCATGAAGGACTTGGGGCGCAATCCAAAGAGTGACGAGGAGCCGTCCGAGTACGTCAAGGAGGGGCTGACGTGTTTAGATACACACTTTGGAAGTCCATCCTAGCTGAATGATATCCTGCCCAAAGATAGCCTGGGAATGTGTTATATTACATGGGAAAGGAGTCAGGGTTGCAGGTGAAATCAGGGTTGCTGATTTTAAAATGGGGAGATGGGCTGGGCAGGGTGGCTCACATCTGTAATCCTAGCACTTTGGGAGACCAAGGCAGGAGGACTGTTTGAGGTCAGGGGTTTGAGGTCAGCCTGGGCAACACAGTGAGACCTCATCTCCACTACTACAACTATTACTACTAATAACAACAACAACACCTGGCCAGGTGTGATGACTGTAGTTCCACCTACTTGGGAGGCTCAGGTGGGAGGATAGCTCAGAATTTCAAGGCTGCAGCGAGCTGTGATCATACCACTAGACTCCAGCCTAGGTGACAGACCCTGTCTCAAAATAAATACATAAATAAAAATAAAATGGGAGAGATTATCCTAGATTATCTGAGTGGACCCAATGTCATCTCAAAGGTCTTTAAAGCAGAAGAAGGGAAGCAGGAACGTCAGTGGAGTCTGAAGAGAGAGCTGAAGAGGCTGAACTGTGGGTTTAGGTCAGGGGTCCTCAAACTATGGCCCGCGGGCCACATGAGGCCCGCCGAGGACATTTATTCCCGTTTTGTTTTTTCACTTCAAAATACGATATGTGCAGTGTGCATAGGAATTTGTTCATAGTTCTTTTTTAAAACTATAGTCCTCCCCTCCAGTGAACTGGCCCCCCGTTTTAAAAGTTTGAGGACCCCTGGTTTAGGTGGTAAAGGACAGGGTTGTGAGTCGAGACACACAGGCGCCCTCGAAAGCTGGAGTGGGCAGAGAAACGGCTCTTCCTCAAGCCTCCAAGGGAGGAAGTCAGCCTCAAGAGGCCCGGATTCTAGAAATGTAGGATGATACTGCTGTGTTGCTTTAAGCCACAGAGACTGTGGTGACCAACTACAGTTGCCATGGGAGACTGACACAAGGGGACAACCAGGAATTCAGTTTTGGAGATGGACATCTTCGACACAGAGGATACAGACACTGGGAACATCCACCAAGTACCTATGGTCCCACAAGTCACGTGGCCTGGATGAAACTATTCTACCTTCCATGATTCCAGCTTTATCAGTTATAAAGAGAAAACAGACTTAAAGTTGATTCCAGTTCTAAATCTCTGAGTTTATATACTTAGAAAAGAGCAAATCCGTTCTGCACTTAGATTCCTGTCAGCACTTGGCAATCACAGGGGCAAAAGTGACTTTAAAATAGCAATCTAAATCAAAGCGGGAGAGTCCATCAAGAAAAGTACCCCAGATATAAAATAATCTGGAAATACTTCAATAAGAAGTTTGCTGAATTTATATAAAGAAGACTCTGAAACTCCTGTGAGACCTATAAGAGGATATTTGAAAATGTGGAGCGACGTGCTGTATGTGTATCTCTGGATGGGGAGACTGAACACTGTCAAGAAGCCAATTCCTTTCCAATTAATTTATAGGTTGAGTGCAATTTTCATCAAAACCCCAAAAGGAGATTTTTTGGAACTTCACAAAACTGATTCTACTGTTCATCTGGAAAATAAACCGGTAAGGACTGCCGAGAACAAATTAAAAACAAGAAATACCAGGTTTTAGAACATATTATAAGAACCAGGGAGAAAGGGGTATCCCTGGAGCAAGAATAAGGAGACAAGGGGTGAGGACAGACAGGCTGGAAAAGTCCCCTCGTGTGAAAATACAGCATGTGGTGATGATGGCTCACATATCCATGGGGAGTGTGTAATAATGGATCATGGAAAAACTGGTGACCCATCCAGAAACAAACTTGCTAAGGTCACTGTCCTACGCGATATGCCAAAATAAATTCCAAATATATCAGACTGCTATAATAGTCTTAATACTTGGCTGGAACTGTAAACCCAGCACTTTGGGAGCTGAGACAAGAAGACTGCCTAAATCCAGGGTTTCAAGACCTGCCTGGGCAACTTGGTAAGACCTCACCTCCACAATAAATTAAAAAATTAGCCAAGTGTGGTGGCACCTGTAGTCCCAGCTACTCAGGAGGCTGGGGCAGAAGGATCGCCTGAGTCCAGAAGGTAGAGACTGCAATGACTGTGAGCATGACAATGCACTCTAGCCAGGGGGACAGAGTGAGATTCCAACTAAAAAAAAAAAAGTCTTGAAACTCAAACCAACCAACAAAGTGACAGTGGATAGCAATCTGATCTCTAGACAAGGAAGCCTCCCTTGGTATAAAAGCAATAGAAGAAATTGTGATGGATAAGATCCCATTTTTAAATACATAAAAACTAAATTTGCCCATACATCAAAATCATCATAAAAGGAAAATAGCAAACTGAAAATAATAATTATAATAAAAACAGAAACAGATAAATGTTGTTATTACAGGAGAGAAAATGGGCACATGACATGAATCGGTAGTTCACAGAAAAGGAAATAGAAAGAGAGAAACATGTGAAAATGCTCACTGTTATTAGCCATGAGATAAAACAAAAAGGGGAGGTGCTATGTTCACCTACTAGACAGTGAAGATTTGAAAAGTAAATAATGTTTGGTGGGATGGGGTGAAAAGGACATATGTGGCCTGGAGGAGTGTAATCTGCCAATTAGGCAGCTGGGTAAGAAGAGTTGGGAGTTGTAACAATGATAAAATAAGTCCGTGCTCTCAAATGTGGTATCCTGACACCCAAGACCTCTCCTATGGAATGACTTAAGGGGGCAGGCAAGGATGTTTATTGGAGGATTATTTATAAATAGAAAATGGTGAAATGATGGAAAAGCATGGGATAGAAAATCCATGCTCACTTTCACAAAAACAGAGAGAAACAGAAAAGAATAAATTCCAAAATATTAACCATGATTACCTCTGGTCTGGCAGGAATAGGTGGGCTTTTTTCATCTTCCTACCTTTCTCTGTTCCAAAATACTTGATAAGGTGCATTTGTCACTTTGGCCTGATTCCCCCTGACCTTCCTCCCAATTCCCAGTAGCATGTCCACATCTTCAGCGCACATACACCTCTCCTCTGCTCTGTCCATTTCCCTTTGCACGTGGTTGATGGTAGAGGGAGAATTCACATTTGATAAAATCATCTTGAGAGTGACTACTGACAAAGAAAATCCACTTGTTACCTGGAGGGTTTACATAACATGAGTTTATTAAAAGGGAGCAAGAGAAAAGATGGGACGGATGAACTTCAGAGAGACAACTGTGTCTGACGGTAGAGGCGTGTGGTCCCGGGTCGAGGCTGCGCATGTTCCAGGCTGTGTTCTGTGCTGTGCCTGCATGGTCTGACCATTTGACTTGCTTGATACTTACAGTAATAAATGCATCCTCATATGGAAGTTCCACTGAAAACAGCTTCAGGGGGGCAGGGGGGGAGAGAAACCAACCTTTCCTTTCCTGTTTTCTTTTTTTTTAAACTTTGAATTAAACTGCAGGTATAAAACAACTCTGTGCTTGCAGTTTGGTGCTTGTCTCTGGAGCCCTGTGCAGAACAAACACCCTCAAGTGAGAACTTCTCATGTCTTCTCTCACTCCCCCTTGGTTTTTCTGTCCCCAGGTGAAGTGGGCAGTGTTGAGGGCTTCTGACCTGCTGCTTGCCAGCCCCACATAGTCTGGTTCCCTGGGAGAAAAGCCACTGCTGTACTGACTGAAATTAGGCTTCTAGACTCCAACTGTCTCCCCACAACAAACAGCATGAAGCTATTTTTCCCTTCAAGAGACTTTAGAGGCCACCCAGCCCACTCTTCATTCTACAGCTGAGGAAACTGAGGCTCAGGGGCATAAAGCAACTTTCCTGATGAGGGTAGAAAACTAGGTCTCCTGGGTCACAACGCAGTCCTGCCCCCAGCTAAGAATAATCCTGGGTTTTTGGAGATCCTGAGGGCCTTTGTAAAAAAAAAAATCCATGTTGGTCCCATTCGGCACAGAAAGAACTGGCAAGGTATAGGACGCTGTCATCTCAAAGTCACGGACACAGCAAGCAGTACTAGGAGCAAGACTCAAGACACTCCATCTCCAACTACAGGGTCACCTTCAGCCTATGTGGGGATGGAGGACACTGGAATGTAGATGATGTGTGCAGTTAGCCCAGAGCTTTTCACAGCCACACAGAATTAGGGGCTGAATGAGAAGCGATGACCTGGGCCTGTAGTATGCAGTAACCACAGCGTCGCATTGAACCTCCTCCCCAGAGCTTCCCAGAACAGGACTCAAGGACATCCCATGATTCAGGGGTAGGAATAGAAAGCATAGAAATATTTCAAAACATCAGAGCTTCAAGATTAAGTCATGAGTGTACATTTGAAAAATTCCTGTTAAAGGTCTTAATTATGCTTTTCCCCCACAGATGCTGGGTTGTGCTTAAGCAAAGAGCCCTTAGCAAAACTTGAGTTTAATAGGAGCGCTGGTATCCTAATTAGAGGAATTTCATCATAAAATCCTTTTTAATTAAAACTACATCAATAGCTACAAAATTTGATTTTGGGGCAATTGTAAGAAAATAAACGATTACAGAAAAGCAATGCTCCAGAATATCCTGAAAATTAGAGTTCTGCTGACTTGATAGATTTCACTTGACAAATAAAAATCAACAAAAACAGCATAAAAATTTTAAGATTATTTTTTCTATTTCTGTGAAGAATGTCATTGCCATTTTGATGGAGACTGCACTGAATCTGTAGATTGCTTTGTGTAGTCTTGATATTTCCACAATATTAATTCTTCCAATCCATGAGCATGGGATAGTTATTTTTATGTGCATGTGTCCTCTTCAATTTCTTTCATTGGTGTTTTACAGTTTCCCTTGCAGAGATCTTTTATTTATTTGGTTAAATTTATTCCTAAGTATTTTATATTTTTGCAGCTATTGTAAAAGGGATTGTTTTCTTGATTTCAGTTTGTTCACTGTTGGCATATGTAAATGCCACTGATTTTTGCATGTTGATTTTGTATCCTGCAAATTTACTGAATTCATTTATCAGTTCTAACAGTTTTTTGGTGGAGTTTTTAGGTTTTCTCAATATAATATCCTGTTGCCAGCAAACAAGGATAATTTGACTTCTTCCATTCCAATTAAGATGCCCTTTATTGCTTTTTCTTGCCTAATTGCTCTTGCTAGGACTTTCAGTACTATGTGAAATAAAATTGGTGAAAGTGGGCTCTCCTGTCTTGTTCTAGATCTTAAAGGAAAGGCATTCAATTTCTCCCTGTTTGGTATAATGTGGGTTTGTCATATATGACCTTTATTATTTTGAGTTATGTTCCTTCTATAACCAGTTTGCTCAGAGTTTTGTTTTTTTTTTCCTCATAAAGGGAAAACAATTCAGAGCTAATAATAATAATAAATCTGGAGGCATCACACTATTTGACTTCAAAATATACTATGGAGCCATAGTACCCAAAATAAACTTTAAAATAAACACACAGACCAATGGAACAGAATAGAGAATCCAGAAATAAATTCATGCATTTATAGCCAACTTATTTTTCACAAAGGCACCAAGAACATACACTGGAAAAAGGCACCTTCTCAGTAACTGCTTCTGAGAAACGGGATAACCACAGGTATTAGAATGAAGCTAGACACCTAACTCTCGCCATATACAAGTCAAACCAAAGTGGATTAAAGAATTGAATCTGTGATGACCCCAAACTATGAAACTACTAGATAAAAACAATGAGGAAATACTTCAGGACATCGGTTTGGGCAAATACTTTATGGGTAAGTCCTCAAAAGCACAGGTAACAAAAGCAAAAATGGACAAATGGGATTATATCAAGCTAAAAAAGCATCTGCACAGCAAAGGAAATGATGAACAAACATTAAGAGATAACCTACAGAATGGGAAAAATCTTTGCAAACTATCCATTCAACAAGGGATTAATAACCAGAATATAAGGGACTCAAAAACTCAATAACAAAAAAGAAAAAAAAATCCAATTAAAAATGGACAAGCTGGGCTCGGTGGCTCAGCCTGTAATCCCGTGCCTTTGGGAGGCTGAGGTGAGTGGATTGCCTGAGCCCGTGGGTTTGAGACCCGCCTGGGCAGCGAGACCTCATCTCTACAATAAATCAAAAAATCAGCTGGGTGTGGTAGTGCATGCCTGTAATTCCGGCTACTTGGAAGGCTGAGGTGGAAGGATCACTGGAGCCCAGCAGGTCGAGGCTGCGGTGGCCGGGAGCAGCTACTGCACTCCAGTCTAGGCAACAGAGTGAGACTCCAACTCAAAAAAAAAAGGGCAAAAGATCTGAACAGACATTTCTCAAAAGAAGACATACAAATGGCACGGAGTATATGAAAAAATGCTTAACTCACTCATTGTCAGGGAACTGCAAATCAAAAACACAATGAGATATCATTTCACCCCGGTTAAAATGGTTTTTATTTAAAAGACAAAAAATAATAGATGCTGGTGAGGATGCAGAGAAAGAGAACCCTTCACACATTTTGTGGGAATGTAAATTAGTACAGCCACATGATCCAGTGATCCCACTGTGGGAGATACATCCAAGAGAAGGAAAATCAGTATACTGAAGCAATACCTGCACTCCTATATTCATCGCAGCATATTCACAATAGTCAATATTTGGAACCACCAGAAGTGCCTATCGGTGAATGAATGGATGAAGAAAATGTGGTCCATATACACAATGGAATATTATTAAACCATTAAAAAGAATGACATTCTGCTACTATAGCAGCATGGAGGGAACTGGAGGTCATTAGCTAAGTGAAATAAGTCAGGCACAAAAAGACAAACACAGCATGTTCTCACAAATGGGAGGTAAAAATCATGTCTATCATGGAAGTAGAGATTTGCCTACTCTACTTCCATGGCAGGGAGGGAGGAATGAAGAGAGGTTGGTCAAAACGAGCATTCTGTAGAAGGAGAGAGGTCTTGTGTTCACTGGTCCAGTTGGGTAACTACAGTGAGCAACAGTGTATCACATAGTTCAACAAGCTAGAAGAGAAGATCGGGAAAGTCCCCAACATGAAGAAAACATACGTGTCTGAGGTTAGGCTATCCTGTCACCCTGACTTGATCATTATACCTTGCGTGCTTGTATTAAAACATCACAGGTAGCCAGGCTCGGTGGCTCAGCCTGTAATCCCACACTTTGGGAGGCTGAGGTAAGTGGATTGCCTGAGCCCATGGGTTAGAGACCCGCCTGGGCAACTTGGCGAGACCTCATCTCTACAATAAATCAAAAAATTAGCCGAGCGTGGTAGCGTGCGTCTGTAGTTCCAGCTACTTGGAAGGCTGAGGTGGAAGGATTGCCGGAGCCCAGTAGGTCGAGGCTGCGGTGACCGGGAGTGGCCACTGCACTCCAGTCTGGACGACAGAGTGAGACTCCAACTCAAAAAAAAAAAAAAAAATCACAGGTACCCTGAAAATTTGTAAAACTATTATGCATCAATAAAAAAAGAAAGTGTGAGGGGAATGAGGATGGGCAGAGACAGTCGAGATACAACGTCCATGGGAGATTTAGGAGCAAGATGTGGGTACCAACATCTCCTCAGGAAGAGACCTAGGAAACGTTAGAGCAAATTGTGGAAAGCTTGTACAAAGGGTGGAAAGCTTGTGAACTAAAATGGGAAGTAGCCAAAAAATTAGCATGTTCTTCTCATAATACAGTAGATTCACTCCTAGCATGCTTGGCTGGCACTTATAATTATTTAAGTGTGTTAAACGGCTTAAAAGGGTATTTTATGTAATAAAGCATCCATTCTTAATCTATAAATATTTTATAAAAGAAAAAACAAAAATATCATAAACATGGTGATACGTCAAGGCAATTTATAGATTTAATACATTTCCAAACAAAATAATAATAGGGTATTTTATTACATAAGAATTCTAAAGTTCATATCAGAGATTAACTGAGAGAATAAGAGAGAACTTAGGAGGTATCAGAACGTATCCTGAAGCAGCCCACATGCTTCAGAAATCTGGATCCATGGAACAAAGAAAATTTAAAAACAGGTCGAGGGCTGTGTGAGCATTCAATACATGACAATCTCATTGCAACAGAAGATCCGCTGAGGACATTCCTTAATAATATTAAGAAATAGAAACTTAGACCCCTTTGCTTGAGTCTGGGGGTTTAAGACAAGCCTAGACAACATGGCAAGACCTCATCTCTACAAAAAATAAAAAAATTAGCCAGGCATTGTGTCATCCGCCGGTAGCCCCAGCTACTCAGGTTGAGGCAGGAGGATTGCCTGAGCCCAGGAGGTTGAGGCTGTCATAAACTGTGATTGTACCACTGCACTCCAGTCTGACGAACTGAGACACCAACTCAAAAAAAAATAAAATAAATAAACACTGATCCTTATTTTATGCCATAAAATATATCATTGCAAAAAATGTAACATACAATTTCCCAAATTTAGAAGAACACAGAGTAATATTGTTATCCGAAGTAGATATTTAGATTTAGTATTTAAAAGATAGGATAAAATTACAAGTAAATTGCAGTTGGGGCAGGGGTAAAACTAAGATAAAAGGTAAATATTGATATGAAGATATGTATTTTTTCATTGGAAGGGGGAGGTCCCAGAGTACATGGAATGTTAGAAGGAAGCCAGGCTGAATTGTTTAATGCTTAGAAGAGTTAGTAGGAGTGAATACTAAGACAAGCTTCCTGGAAAGAAATTCAGCAATATGCATCCCAAGCCTTAAACTATTGTTTGCTCTTTGATTCAGAAATTCCACTTTTAGAAAATGACCCTAAAGTGATAACTTTGGGATGTCAGAAAGAATTTCATTTCAATTCTATATAACTCCAGGGAATTGTTTGGTGGGATGGCATAGTCATGTAATCAGGCTGATGCTGGTGCAGCTAAGATGATGACACTTAACAGATACTGAGTGCTTACTTGATGCAAGGTTCTAATCTGAGCACTCAATATCTATTACCGCATTTAATTCTCAAAACACACCAGTGCCCTTGGTATTAGCATTCTCTCCATTTTATACAGGAGTAAATGGAGGCACAAAGTCATTCAATAATTTGTCCAGTTAATAAGGACTGAGGTATAAAACCAGAGTCCAACTGTCTTTTCAGCACTGTCCTCTCTATGAACTCGATATGAAAATATTTTTGATAAATATTACATATAAATTTTGACATCTAATATATATGAAAAGCTCTTACAAATCTATAAGAGTAACTCAAAATTTCCAAAGATAATGATTAAAAGTTATGAGTCTGGGCTCATATTTCACACCAAGAACTCTTTTTCAACACTTCCTCTTCCATGTGACAAAATTATCTTCAGTGATGATCATGCCTTAATCAGCAATCATCACTATTTTCTTGATTCATTCTCCAGTTTTAAAACAAACCATCAACAATGCAAAAAGGAGAATAAATACCACTTTACAAAAATATAATTTGAATTCAGTAATATAGTACAGGTGCAAATTAAAAATCTACACTCAACAAACATAAATGCTACACCTTACATTTCCCACAGTTTTCCTATTTGACATTTTAAGCACAAATTAAAACTCTTAAGTGGTTACTTAAGATGACAGAACGTAATACCTCAGGTGTTTCTTTATCTTTACAACCACTGTCCTTGCTTACACTGAATCCATTTTTGAAAAGCTGGGGCTTCTACTGTCAGAGGAGATGGAACACCAAATGCACCGGGAGCCAGTTCAAATGATTTTGAACAGTTACAAATGTATTCTCAATGAGCACACGTAGCTGCTTATTAAAACTAAGAAATAGGCCGGGCATGGTGGCTCATGCCTGCAATCCCAGCACTTTGGGAAATGGGAGGTTTGCTTGAGGCCAGGAATTCCATACCAGTCTGGGCAACAAAGCAAGACCTTGTCTCTACAAAAAATAAAATAAATTAGCTGAGTGTGATGGTGCATGCCTATAGTCCCAGCTATTCAAGAGACTGAGAAGGAAGGTTTGTCAAAGCCCAGGAGGTCAAGGTGGCAGTGAGCTGTGTTCATACCACTGCACTCCAGCCTGGGCGACAGAGTGATACCCTACCCAAACAAACAAAAAACGAAGAAATTAAAATGTGCAATTTAAAGCTTGCATGTGTATTACTGAAACTCCACAGTAACTTCTACAATTATTTAGAATATAGGTCATTCATTGTTTTAAAATTCCCTCAAACAAATATCCCTGAATTTTTTAGCACTTGGGTTGGGCTGCTCCTCCTACCCCACCTTTGGGGAGACTGAGGTATAGAATTTGAGGGGTAGAGCACAGCAGAAAAGGAATGATGCCAGGAAAAGTTCCCAAAACCTGCCTGGGTTTCAGCTGAGTCTGGCTGGGCATCCCATGGACTTGCAGAGGGTGAGGATCCAGAAACCTGGGAGAAGAACTTGCAAGCGCAGGTCAGTGGGATGATGCTGGGACCCCATGCGAGACTTGCTCAGGGCACAGTTCCCATAGTGAATGCAGAGGGATGGCACTGACCACCCACCAGGTGAACAGATGCTGGAAAGGCCGTGCCTCAGAAGAAGGGCCAGCACAGCGTGACGGCCACACCAAACCTCTCCTAACAAGGCTTGCAAACCACCCTTGAAAACATCAATTTAATCTGCAAGCAAACTTAAAACCTGCCAGGAGAACTCTCAGTACTCTTCCAAAGAAGACATCCATGTCCTGTGTCCCAACATTGCAGCATCAGCAATTGTGATGGGAGGCTTCTAGGGATGACTCCCATGAGTATATACCCCTGGCTCCCAGAACACGTGAAGGCAATGAGATGTCACTCCTGGGGGTGTTATATCATCCAGGAGGGCCTGGTCTCAACACAAGAGCAGAGAACTTTCTCCAGGAGGTAGCAGAAGATATAAAGAGTCTGAAGCACAGGATGAGTCAGGCACAGCATTGCCACTTTAGAGATGGAGAGGATCACATGGCAAGAAATGTGGGCACCCACCAGGGACAAAGAGCGGATACTGGCCGACAGCCCGTGAGAAGATGAGGACTTGAACTCACAGCCACAAGAAACTGGAGCCTACCAACCCCCAGGTGAGCTCAGAAGCAGATTCTTCCAAAAACTTCCAGACAAGAGCCCACCACAAAGAACACCTTGATCTTGACCTTCTGAAACCCTAAGTAAAAACAGTGAGTCCACCAGTCTCTGACCTTCATAAATGAAATGAAAATAGGCGTTGTTTTAGGCTGTTGAGTTTGTGGTAATTTGTCATGCAGCAATAGAAAATGAATATACTAATACTCAGAAGCAAACACAAACATTTCTATACATGCTAAGCAGAATAATATGACCCTTAAGCAGGAGAGAAGTCAGTCAATAGAAACAACAAAGGCCATAGAATTAGTATACAAGGACTTTACTTTTTTTATTTTTTGAGACAGGATCTTGCTGTGTCACCCAGGCTGGAGTGCAGTGGCAAATCATAGCATAACACAGTCTCAAATTCCTGAGCTCAAGCGATCCTGCCACCTCAGTCTCCCATACAGCTGGGACGACAGGTGCAAGCCAAGACAGCCAGCTAATTTGTAAATTTTTTGTAGCGATAGTGTCTCACTCTGTTGCCTAGGCTGGTCTCAAACTTCTGAGCTTGGAGGATCCACCCACTTTGGCCTCCAAATCAACTGGGATTATAAGTGTGAGCCACCATGTCCAGCCTAGACTTTTGATTATAGGTATGCTCTAGGATTTAAAGAAAGGCATGGACTTAAGGAAAAGAGAAATAGAGGGTATAAAAAAGAACACAATGGAACCCCCTCTAGAGATAAAAAGTTTAATATGTGAACTAAAAAATTCATGGAATGGGATCAACATCATATTAGACATTGCAGAAAAAACTTCTGTGAATGTAAAGACACAGAAATAGAAACTTTCCAAAATGAATCAGAAAAAAAAAAAAACTGAAAGAGAAATGGAAAGAGCATCAGTGACTTCTGGGGCAATACCAAGTGGTCTAACATATGTGTAATTGGAGTACCAAAAGGTGGAGGGAGAAGAAAAAGTATTCAAAAGAATGATGGTCAAATGGTGTCCAAATGTAATGAAAACTAAAATTCCACAGATCCAAGAAGCTCAACAAGCTCTAGGCAGGATAAATAAGAATACTATAAAAAGCAATACCATAAGCAAATTGCTGAAGACAAATAATAAAAACAAAGTCTTAAAAACATCAAGGAAAAAGACATGTTCGGAGGAAAAAAAGTATAAAAATTACCACTGACTTCTCATGAGAAACCATGGAAACCAGTTAGAATTATAATTTTCAAGTGCCAAAGGAAAATATCCTTCAAAACCAAAAGAAAAATAAAAGCATCTTTAGACAAACAAACAGAAAATGTGTCACCGTAAGACATTAATTTCAAGGAAGTTATATGAAAAACAAAACTGGTACTATGCAAGGGAAAGATAGTGCCAGAAACAATGGCAGGAAAGGAAAATAACAAATAACAAATGGGAAAAACAGGAAATGAACATGACTAAGGTAGACTTAAGCCTAACTATGTCGATAATTACATAAAATGTAAATATACCAAACACAAATTAAAAATCAGAGTTTGTCAAAAAGACAAAAAAAGCAGACCCAACCCTATGTTGTCCTCAGGAAATCCACCTTAAATATAAAGACACAGGTGGGTTAACAGTGAAGGAATAAGAGAAGGGGATCACAGAAAAGAAGGTGCAGCCACTCAGTAACACTGCAGAACAAGGAGTGTTGTCAGGGATGATAAGGCACATTTCATAATTATAAAAGGGTCAGTTAACCAAATAGATGTAATAATTCTGAATGTATATGTACGTAATGATGAGGCTTAAAAATATGTGAAGCAAAAAACTGAGAGAGCCAAAGGAAGAAATGGACAAATCCATATCATAGCTGGTTATCTTACCATTCCTCTCTCAGTAAATGACAGAACAGAGACAGAAAATCTGTAAGAATAGGAATGACTCAGTAACCCCATCAATCAACTTGACCTAACTGCCATTCATGAGCCCTGTTCCTGAGGCCTAAGGATATTCATTCACTCAAGTGCTCATGGAACATTTACCAAGATAAATGCTAGGGTCAAAAAAGATCCCAATAAATTTTAAAAGATTAAAATAAAATGTTGAAGTTAAATTAGAAATAAATAATAAAAAAATCAGAAGAACTTCAAATATTTGGAAAGTAAACAACACATTTCTTAATAACCCATAGATAAAAGAAGAAAATTCAAGAAGAATGAGAAAGTATTTTGAATTGAATGGCAATGAAAACACAACATATCAGCCGGGCTCAGTGGCTCAGCCTGTAATCCCGCGCCTTTGGGAGGCTGAGGTGAGTGGATTGCCTGAGCCCGCGGGTTCGAGACCCGCCTGGGCAGCGAGACCTCATCTCTACAATAAATCAAAAAATCAGTCAGGCGTGGTAGCGCATGCCTGTAATTCCGGCTACTTGGAAGGCTGAGGTGGAAGGATCGCCAGAGCCCAGCAGTTCGAGGCTGTGGTGGCCGGGAGCGGCCACTGCACTCCAGTCTGGGCGACAGAGTGAGACTCCAACTCAAAAAAAAAAAGAAAGCACAACATATCTAAGTTGTGGTATTCAGTTAAAGCCATGCTTAGGCAGAAATATATCGTCTTAAATGCCTGCATTAGAAAAGACTCAAATTGAACAGCTTACACACACATGTAAGACACTTTTACATTACGGAAGAGTAATGATGGAAACACTCATCTTAAGATAGAAAAAGAATGAGTGAACTAAGTACAGGGAAATAATGAATAAATATAACAGCAAAAATCAATGAAATGAAAAAATAATAGAGAAAATGAATGAAACCATAAGGGTCTTTAAAAAGATCAATAAAGTTGATAAACCTCTAACTAGACTGATGGGGGGAAAAACCCACAAATCATCCATTAGGATTGAAAGCTGGCACCATTAAAACTATCGCAAGGAAACAGTATACAGAATCTGTGCTAATACATTTGAACTTAGGTAAAATGGAAAATTTTCTTTTACATTTCATTTCTTGGAGAGAGAGAGACACACACAGAAAAATAGAGACAGAGTTAGACAGAGAGAGAGAGATGGGGGAGAGAGAGGAAGGGAGGGAGGGAGGGAGACAGAGATGGGGGGAGGGAGGGGGAGGAGGGAAGGAAGGGGGCGAAGAGGAGGGAGGGGGGAGGGAGGGAGAGAGAGAGAGAGGGAGGGAGAGAGACAGAGAGAGAGAAGAGAATCTGAAGAAAGTATGGCAAGATGGCAAATCTGTTCATCTTCGTTGGCAGATCCTGGGTGTTTGTTATGGTATTTTCTGGATTCCTGAAATGCTTCAGAACTAAAATTGTAAATAACTGAGAGAAAAAAAAGTTTTCCCAGGTTCAATCAACACATATTTATTGACCATCTACTATATGATAAATGCTGGAGTCAGAGTCTTGGGATGTAGTAGCCAATAAGACAGAAAGGTCTTTGCCCCAGTGGAGTGCAGCATGGTGGAGACAAACAAGAAACAAGAAAGGCATTCACACTCACAGGCTGTGGCAAGTGCTGTGAAAGAAATGAAATCAATGTCATATTTACCAGGGAAAGGGCTAAGGCTTGCTGCAGATGGAGAGGCTGGGGACAGGGACCATGAGATTGAAGAGTGAGAGGGTCACACGCATCCCAGGGCAACTGAATCTTAAGAAGAGGCACCGTAAAGGGGGTGCCCAAGGCCAGAGGGAGCTAGAAAGACTGGACTGCTGAGAGAAGGGGGATGGATGGAGACAGGGTGAGGAGGCTCAATCTGACACTGAATGCAATAGTGAGACATCGGAGGTCCTAGGTGGAGGAGCAGGGTTAGGGTACTGGGGTCACATCACTGGAGCTCCTAGCAGAAGACAGGGTTAGGGTACTATAGTCACTGGGTGAGAAATGGATTGTGAGAAGAGAGGAGGAAGCTGGGAAGCCCCTGCAGAACTTCAGGTGAGGGAGGAGGATGGTCCACAGCAGCACAGTGGCTGTGGAAATGAAAAGAAGCATTTGAGATTCACCTTCTATGACTAGAGCTGTGCGTCATAGATGTGGACTGGGCATTCTTCCCACAAGAAGGCAGCTCTCCCATCTGCACTTGTGATGTCGCCGTGCCTGCGACAGCAGCTAGCGTGGCCGCGTCTGGCCTTTAAGTCACTTGCTCCAGGCACTTCTTCACATTCAACCCCAGGGGACAGTTTGATGAGCCATGATGCCACTGCATGACATGAATGACTGACATTCCATTTCCCATGGACGAGCTGCTCGGTGCTGCATCGGAGCTAAGGACACAGCCAACCTCCCTGACCACCCGGGGCCTGTCCTGACACCACTCCTCATGTCCAGTCAGGAAATCAGAAACCACAGCCATTATTTTATTTTTTATTTTATTATTATTATTTTTTGCATTGAGGTCTCACTCTGTTGCTCAGACTGGAGTGCAGTGGAATGATCACAGCTCATAATAGCCTTGACTTCCTGGGCTCAGGCGATCCTCCTGCCTCAGCCTCCTGAGTAGCTGAGACTACAGTCATGTACTATCATGCCTGGTTAATTTTTTTCATTTTTTGTAGAGTCAGAATCTCACTATGTTGCCCAGGGTGGTCTTGAACTCCTGGGCTCAAGTGGTCCTCCCGTATTGGCCTCTCAAAACACTGAAATTAGAGACATGAGCCACCATGTCTGGCCTACAGTAGAAATGTTTACCTAAAGTCACTAAGTAGTTATTTGCATAACATTATAAATGACAAGGGATTTTTTTAAGTCAACCTGAGATATATGTTTGTGATCTCCAATATGCACCCACTTCATGTATTGCTTTTTAAGTGATTTTTAAAGGCTTGTTTACAATCATAGTCAACATTTGCAATTATGAGTTTAAAACACTAGGCATAAGAACCAGATCTGTTAAATTTCTTCCAAATTTTTTTGGCCAATTTCATAAGGTGATCTGTATAAGCATCAACACCTGGCCTTGACTGAGGTTGTTTCAGGCCCAATCACTATTTTCTAGTTCAAAATAGAGTGACTGGAAGTCTGCCTGGTAGTAGGAGATACTTTGAAAGATCACTGATTCTTTTCAGAGGAATATGCATTGAAGAAGAGCCTTACTTTATATTATGTCCTATAAGGAAGCAGGGCTTCTTAAAGTCTGGAAAATAATCACTTTTTATACATCTCCAGTCTGTTGCAAACTGATACTTTGTAGAAATTAATAAAATTAAATTACTAGAAAAATAAAAATTTTAAAAAGACATACAAAATAATAGCTGCAAATTTTGGTTCAGGAAATTATATTCTAATAAATATTACAAAAGGAACCAGTCTCACAGAATGGAATGGAAGAAGAGATTTTAAAGCAATTTCACTGAACTCAGTTTATTCATTTTTAAATTTTATCTAAAGTGAAGGAATTGCTACTATTTTTCAAAGTCCTCCAGTCTCTCAGCAGAAGTCAGTTCCAGCAAACGTATCCTGTAAATTACAGTCAATTTTAAATTATCTTTTGATTAAAAAAATGGATTCTGGATCCATGAATTTTTTAGACCTAGATCTTCTTTTGGTGGAAAATAAAATTCTGAATGCTTCATCACACTGTGAGGTATTTGGTGACAGCCCTTCATTGATGTGCAATGTCAATACCATTGCCTACATCACTGATAACCATTCGGTTTTGGAATATGTGTCATAATCTGCAGAAACTCTGTTCTTCCAAGTTTCTAACTTTCATTTCTGCCCTTTGATTTTACTTGCCATTGAAAAACACGTTGCATTTCTCCCTTGCATGGAAGTATTAAAATCATTAAAAATACTGAAGACATCAGATACATCAGCAGTCCTGCTTATCCAGTTCATATCTTCAACCAGTTGAGCCCAAACTTCTTGGAGTTGCTCTGTAGCTCAGACGTTTTTGAACACCTGACGCCTTGATTGTTGTCATGCTTCAACAGTCATTTAGGACCGGCTTAGTGTCATGCCTTACCAGAGAACAACCTAGAATTCAACACACTAGCCTATACCTAATTCACAATTTTTAGTACCATACTAAACCCACTGTTTAATTTCACCAACATTTCTTTTTCACAGGAGGATTTTCTCACGAGAGAAACAATATGAGAGGGACTCCCAAAAAAAACAGAATTATGCTTTTGGAGGGTGGGCCCCTTATAGTACAGGCTTCACCCGCTAGGTCAGTGTTCCAGGAATCCATCGGCATTAGTGGACTAGCTAGCGTTGTTGTGAGAGGCTACATTCAGTTTCAGTGAATTTTTTTGAGTTTCTTTCCATGCATTTGCCTATTTCATGATTTACGAGAGTACCCGCCCACACTGTGCTAAGCTTCAGCAGTTTTTGACCAAAAATGGCATGACCCCCATGCCCCATCCTCCCTATTCAACCAATCTCACCCTGAGTGACGTTTTTTCATTTCCCTGGATGAAAAAAGCCCTTAAAGCGAAACATTTTGCCGATGTGGAAGAGGTGATACAAAATATGGGAGAAACACTAAAAGACATCAAAGTGGACAAGTTCAAAAACTGTTCTGAGCAGTGGAAAAAGCATCTCGATAGGTATATTGCATCCAATGGAGAGTACTTTGAAGGTGACTGAAAGTTAAACATGTAAGAATAAACAAGCCGGACTCGGTGGCTCAGCCTGTAATCCCGCACCTTTGGGAGGCTGAGGTGAGTGGATTGCCTGAGCCCGCGGGTTCAAGACCCGCCTGGGCAGCGAGACCTCATCTCTACAATAAATCAAAAAATCAGCCGGGCGTGGTAGCGCACGCCTGTAATTCCGGCTACTCGGAAGGCTGAGGTGGAAGGATCGCCGGAGCCCAGCAGGTCGAGGCTGTGGTGGCCGGGAGCGGCCACTGCACTCCAGTCTGGGCGACAGAGTGAGACTCCAACTCAAAAAAAAAAAAAAAAAAAGAGCGCATGCCTGTAATTCCGGCTACTGGGAATGCTGAGGCGGAAGGATCGCCGGAGGCCAGCAGGCAAGGCTGCGGTGGCCGGGAGCGGCCACTGCACTCCAATCTGGGTGACCGAGTGGGACTCCAACTCAACAACAACAAAAAAACAAACAAACAAACAAAAGAATAAACACACTTTTCATAAATAAATCCTGGTTTTTGAGATCCCCCTCATACATTGGTTTACATTCTGATCCAAGCTCCTTAATCAGGGTAACTCCTTTAGAATATTTCCTGCACCAGCAGCACATACTCCTACACAAAATTTAAACTCTAACCACACTTGTTGAGAATGTAATCCTTCACAGTTTTGTTCAGTTTAGACTCAGTTATGTACGGCAACAACAAAGTTGAAAAAAGACCTCTTTTCATATCACCATTGTGGTCAAATTGCACATCAATGGGAAGATGAGGGAAACTGTCACACTGCAATGAAAAACTACGTGCCTAGCCTTAACTGCTCCGTGAGTCAGTCTTTCCCATGTTGGTCCCTAGATGAGCTGAACAATGGGGACACTGGAGGTGAGTACTCGAATCACCTCTTTGCTGAGATTCATACAATTCTAAGCAAATGCCTTTAATGTAGTCTGTCACTAATGTCTCGGCAACTGTATACGGACTTCAGTCTTGGCAAGTCGAAATCCTACTTATTAAGAAGCTTTAGAGCTTTAATGTTTGTACATTAAATATTGAACATCTACTTCAATCAGCTTTTTTCTTTTTGAGTCGGGGTCTCATTCTGTTGCTTAGGCTGGGGGCAGTGGTGTGATCAGGATGATCTCTCAAGCAAGGGGTAGTACAAGATCTCCAGGCATGTTTTTGTTTGCTAGCAGAGTGTTTTTAAATTTCTTTAAAACATGGATGCCTTTAGGCACTGTGGGAGCTATCCAGTTTGCCACAAGTCCCACCACTCCTTAATGCCTCACATACAGTCTAAGACACACATTTATGTTTCTAGAGGCAATGGCTTTTTCACCCCAAATGTACTGAATTCTTACTCTGGGCCAGGCGCTACCCAGATGCTCCTCAACTTACAGTAGGGTTACATCCCAATAAACCCATCAGTTGAAAATATTGTAACTCTAAGGTGCATTTAATGCCCCTAACCTATGAAACATTGAAGCTTAGCCAAGTCTACCTTCAATGTGCTCAGAACACTCACATTAGCCCATAGTTGGGCAAAGTCACTGAACACAAAATCTACTTTATAGTGATGTGTTGACCATCTCACACACCTTCTTGAATACCGTGATGAAAATGAAAAACAGAATGATGATGTGGGCGCTCGAAGCATGGTTTCTACTTAACAACTGTCACTTTTGCACCACTGTAAAGTCAAAAAGTCCTCAGTTGAACTATCATCAGGGATCACTGGATTAGATTCTTCCTTGTACTGTCTTGCTCACATGGGCAACCCCAGGAGATCAGGAGCATTCTCAAAATCTTTCTCCAGGAAATCTACACCTGTCTCCCCTGCTTCCTTCTGGCCACATCCATTTTCCTGCTCATTAATACAAATCAAAGTGGTTACAACACTATCACTGGTGAGTTCTCACCTACATTGTAAAAAATGTGCGAACCACACAAATCCGCAGGCAGTGGAACCTCAGTTTGTGACTTAATTTCAACAATTCTTTCTTCTTCTGGGATGACACGAGATTTCCTTTTGTTAAGTAGAGAGCAGCACATGAAGATAACATGATGGATACCATTATTAAAGTGACTGTGGCAAGAACCAATGAAATCAGAATGATATCTTAGAAATCTGTGACTAGGGCAACCCCCTCCCACTGTGGAAGCTTTTCTGTCCTCTCAATAAATTCTGCTTTCTCACTTAAAAATAAAAATAAAAAAAGAAAATAAATCTGTGACCGTGCAAGAGTAGGTACTTCTGACTAAGCCAGCCTGGAGGGTTAGGGAAAGAAACTTGGGCAGGTGAAGACCAGATGAAGGCAAATTCAGCAGCTCTGTCGGCAGGCAACTTTGCACACATTAAATAGTGTCCACACTAAGGTTTCTTTAAGCGGCTGTTTACATAATTATTTGTTGGATAAATGACGAACAAACAAACAAATGAATGTTTAAACGTGGCATTTCTTTATCTCACTGAAAAGAGAGCCTTAAAGAGTACTTGCTGAGTTCTTCCAGAGTCTCACAATCTAAGACAGATCCTTGGCTGGTGTCGGGCTCTCAAGTTCTGAGTACAGATTGTAGAGCAAAGAGAACCTTTAAGATATGGAAGGGAAAAGGCCATCATGTTTGATCAAATGTATCTGGGGAAAAGGAGAAACTTTGAAAATGTTCTATTTTGAATAATCAGGGAATACGTATTGCCTTTTACGATCTGTTTCTCAGACAAATCACTTAGTCTAGGCGAATACAGGATAGCGTAACTTTTTTTCTTTTCTCTTCTAGATTCTCTGCCAAGAATGAAGAGCAATGAAGTAATGGCGTGTTGCAGCTGCTGAGTCATCTCTTGGTTGTATTTCTAATAAGACAGTGACACCATTTCTGGTTCTAACATACAGCCGTATTAACTCTGAAATAAGTTGTTACGGGTTTTTCCCCTTGGTGGACTCCAGCTGCAGTAATACATCACGTATAATTGGAAATGTTTATCCCTCAAAAAAAAAAGAAGCTTACTCCTCTTGCTTAAACTTTTAACAACTTGTGAGTCTACCGCTGAATCTGAAGCCAGCGGCTGGATCTGCATACATAATTTGATAGTGACAGAGTGCCTTCCACAGGCAGGGCACGGACACTGTAAGGAATTAGAGTGGAAGCCACCTGGTCAGAACTTGGACAAGACAACATTTTTTTTTTTTTTTGAGTTGGAGTCTCACTCTGTCGCCCAGACCGGAGTGCAGTGGCCGCTCCCGGCCACCGCAGCCTCGACCTGCTGGGCTCCGGCGATCCTTCCACCTCAGCCTTCCGAGTAGCTGGAATTAAAGGCATGCGCTACCATGCCCGGCTGATTTTTTGATTTATTGTAGAGATGAGGTCTCGCTGCCCAGGTGGGTCTCGAACTCGTGGGCTCAGGCAATCCACTCACCTCAGCCTCCCAAAGGCGTGGGATTACAGGCTCAGCCACCGAGCCTGGCACAAGACAACATTTAAGGGAAGGAGACTTGAAAAGCAGAAAGGTGTGAGTGTCAGGGGAAAGAGTGTGTCTAGAAGGCGGCCACCAGTGCCAAACTCAAGATCGAAGAACCATGAGTAGCAACAGAGAGGTAATTGTTGAACTGGTCAGCACAGTTTCAGCAGAGTTGCTGGGGCAGAAATAAGATCACAGTGGATTGAAAGAGATGTGGTGGAATACGATGCAGCCATGAAAAAGAATGAAATCACATCCTTTGCAGCAACATGGATGGAGCTGGAGATTGTCATCCTAAGTGATCTAACTTAGAAACAGAAAATCAGACATATGTTCTCACTCATATGCAGAAGCTAAACAGTCACAACTGTGGAAATAATAGATACTGGGGATACCACCAGTAAGGGGGGAGGGGACTAGGGTTCAGAAATTACCTATAGGGCACAATGTTTACTATCTGGGGAATAGACCATCTGAGACCCAATCCCCACTGCTACACAATAGGTCCATGTAATGAACATGTGTGTGTACTCCAGAATCTAAAATAAAAATGGGGGCGGGGGGGATGGAGAGATGGCACAAGAATAGACATACGACTGCAGCTTAATGTAGAGCTTTAGACAGAGAAGATAAGTGACATGGTGAGGTCCAGCAGAGGCAGAAGGAGGCAGACTCCAAGGCTGTGGTGGGATAGAGTGGAGATGCAGGCCCGTGGACAGGGCTAAAGAAGCTAGCAGTATCCGCCACCACCTTCCTTCTCATCAACCACGTACAGTCACTCTAGAGAGAAGCAGTTCTTCTCAGAGGAAAACCAGAAGTGAGGTCATTTGCTGAGTGTGACAGGAAAGATGGCAGAGCCTGAGGACCGCAGTCAGGACTTTGAGGTGACTGTGTGGACACAAGCACAGTGGGAGCTGCTGGAGAGAACAGGGGACGTCTGGTGGTACGAGGGCCAGCCGTGGTGATGTGTTCATACTCTTCATGCGGGTGGAGTGGCCCTTATCCCAGATGCTTAGGACCAGATTCTGGAATATCTGCACACACATAATGAGGTATCTTGGGATAGGACCCAAGGCTATGCACAAAATTCAGTCATGTTTTACAAACACCTCATACACCTCACCTGAAGGTAATATTATGCAGTCTTTTTAATAATTGTGTGTATGAAGCAAAGTTTTGAGGGTGTTTTAATGTGATCCGTCACCTGTGGTCAGGAGTAGGAATTCCACTGGTAGCATTATGTTGGCACTAGCATGGTTTTGGGTTTTGGAGAATTTTGGATTTCAGGATGCTCGAACTGCATGTCGATACTGCCCACACGCAGCATCTTCAGTGTGAAGCAAGAAGACAGAGAATCAGGGTGGCACAGGGCAGGAGGGAAGGAAGGACAGGGGCTGGGAAGATAAGGGTGGCTGAGAGTGCGAGAGGCCGTAGGCTCTAGGCTGGACAGAGAGACAAGGGGATATCACAGAGGTCTAGCATCTGAGGAAAACAGACGGGTCTAGGAACCACAGGTCTTGATGAAGGTCGAGTAATGGGACCAGCATCAACTCTGACCACAGGGGCCCTGCCCTGGGCTCTGTGCTTTAGAGGGCTCTGCTCGAGCCATCTTTGTGACACCCCATCCACACAGCAAGAATGCTACAGAAGCAGAGGATGTGCCCCCTCCAGCCAGCCCCCCATTACCTTTTAGACCACATCCCAAGTAATTGGACCCTGGAAGTACCTTCTCTCACAGCTCTAAGCCTGCTATTATTTGCTTATTATTATTATTATTATTTTGAGTTGGGGTGTTACTCTATCACCCAGGCTGGAATGCAGTGGCATGATCATGGCTCACTGCAGCCTCAGTTTCCTGGGTTCAGGAGATCCTTCTGTCTCAGCCTCCTGAGTAGCTGGGACTACAGATGTGCGCCACTACGTCTGGTTAATTTTTTATTTTTATTTATTTATTTTTTTGAGTTGGAGTCTCACTCCATCACCCAGGCTGGAGTGCAGTGGCATGCTCACAGTCACCCCAGCAGGGCTCCAGTGATCTTCTGCCTCAGCCTTCCAAGTAGTTGGAACTACAGGCACACGCTAACATACCTGGCTAATTTTTTATTTATTGTAGAGACAAGGTCTTGCCACATTGCCTGGGTTGGTCTTGAAGCTGCAGACTCAGGCAATCCACTGACTTTGGCCTCCCAAAGTGCTGGAATTACAGGCTGAGCCACCAAGCCCAGTCAATTTTTTTATTTTTATAGAGATGGGGTCTTGCTATGTTGCCTGGACTAGTTTTGAGCTCCTGGGCTCAAGTGATCCTCCCACCTCAGCCTCCCCCAGGGCTGGGACTACAGGCCTGAGCCACTACACCCAGCCTGAGCCTGCTCTTGGTGCCCGTGTAGGCCTCCCCTAAAGGTCTGCCTGAAGGGTGCTGTCTGAAGGGGATGTGGACTAAGCATGGATATGGGGACTGGGTGTCTCCACAGTGTGTGTGAAGCCCCTCATTATGTGATGCAAAGCCAGGGACTAGAGGTCAGTGCTCCCTGTGTCGTGGATGTGACGTATGAACACCAGATGAATCCATGAGTCCTGAGTCAAACCTTCCAGCTCATTATTTGTCAAGGTGGGAGGATAAACCAGATTACCTTGATTTACACTTTTTAAATATAAAGACATAAGGGGTGGGAGCTTCCACATGCACCCCCACCCGAGGCCCCACAAATGCTCAGGGTGTCTCTGAATGAGGGAGTCAGCTGCATCGGCGGCCAGAGCAGGGATCATTGGACTTCCGGGCAACATGGTGGAGTAAACGCTTGCTGAAAACTCCCAGTCCTCTGTGACACACAGAAATGGCAGATAAAAGGTATATTTAAACCTCGTGCTATTTATCCTCTACTTGCATATCTGCCCAAGCCATTCTCTGCTTTCTCTGGACCACATCACCCGGGCTCAACAGAGGCACCAGCAAGAGGCAGGAGAGGGGGAGGAGAGAATGGGATATTTCTTCCCTCCCCCGCTCCTGCTTCCTTCTGGTGGTGGCCACTTTCCTCCAAACTTGCCTTCCACCAGGCAGCCCCTCTTCTCAGGTGCCAGCTCTCCCTGGGAGCTTTTCCTCCCTTGCTCTCTCAGGGCCAGGAGAGGTAACGCTTCCTGCTGTTCTTAGTCTCTGGGCATCTCAAAGGACCTTGCTAAATTCCCTATTCCTACCTTTACTTCTATAAATAATCCCTTCGTTCAAATCTCTTGAATTTAAGTATCTGGATAATATTGTTTTCTACTGGGGCCCTGACTGATAGTATCATTTTAAAAACAAAAAAGACAAATTTCTGTGAACAGAAAAGGATAATCAACTCATGATGCTGGTAGTGATGTCTAAGACTGTGGCTACTGTGAGGTCAGAGGTTGGGGCAGGTGCTGATAAGATTTAGGGTCTGAGGTTTCTATGTCTGCAAAGGGAAAGGAATATAAATATAGTACTGAATATGCCCCCACGAGGTGGGTGGGGAGCTGTGGGCATGATGTCCGTTTCATTTTTGTCAGTTAGGGTCAAAGTTCCAAATTATCTCTGATTAGAAATGAAGATAAGATACCTGTACATAACTAGCATCTGAGCTTGCATTTCACACGGGCAATTACTTCCCAGAAATTGCTTCTCAGCAGTAGGATTCCCAAACCATGCCTAATGTATGCCTTGTTTCAGAGTTAAGGAACTCATGGGCTTGCTGTTGAGATAATCCTAACACCTCTCAGGGTGAACCCTTGTAGGGCAAATCTATAGGGAAGTTAAGCTCTCAATGGAAGAGAATGACAAAGTATACAAGGATATTCATTATGATTAAAGGAAGTCTAGTAAATGAGGTAATTAATATCTGAGGAAATACATGTAACTGAAACTCTGGAAAAAGCCTTTCAAAATGCTCAAAGTCATAATGGGAGAATTATTAACGAGATGTCAGCAGGTTGTGAAATAAGAAGTAGAAATGAAAAGGAACCAATTGAACATCTTGGAATGAAAAAATATAATGAGCAGGTCTGACAGCTGAAGAGAGAGTTAATGAACTGGAAGGCAGAAATGAGGAAATCTCCTAGTATCCAGAGAGATTTTAAAAGAGTAAAAACTGAAAGGAAAATCAAGAAGACACAGAAGACACAAGAGAAAACACTGACAACAATAATTAGATTAAGGGAGAAAACCAATATGAGCATCTCACACAGTCAAAGAAATATACACATACTCAAAGAAATATACACATATTCAAAGAAACCCAACACTTATTTATAATGGAAAAATTGAGCAGATTGGGAATATAAGGGCTTTTTTCTTCCACTAAAACCCTATAGAAACAGCATACTAAATGGTGAGACTTTAGGAACATTTCTATAAAAAAACTAGAAACACGTAAGGATATTCACTATTATCTCTACACCTAATATTATACCAGAGATCTTGACTCATGGAGAATAGTTATCTGAATGTGAGATTAATTTAGAGATAATGCATTTCCTGGTAGTGGTCAGGAAGTAGCTAAGGAAGAAGGCAGCTAAAGTAACAGAGATCAAGGTCACTAGAATTGAGAACGCTAAATAACTGAAAAGTAAAGTACTGAGTGACTTTGATGATGGCACAGGGCTTTGAATTTTGGGGGAGGCCATATGTGATATAGGTGATCAGGAGGCTGGTGATGACAGTGCTATAGCTACAGAGGGCAACTCAGTCAGACAGCAGATGACCAAGAATAGGGTCCACATAGGGTAGAAGATGATGGTCTACAAGCAGCAGCACTGTGTCACTATGTTCTCTCAAAAGACTAACTAAGAAAAGCTCTCAAGAAAGAATCAAACTTCAGTGACAGCAAGAAGGCAGGTACAGTGTTCTACCATCCAGTTAAGAACGTGGGAAAGCTTGTTCACTATGATAGAAGGATTCCGGGATGCCCTCAGAAAGTCCAAGAGAGGGAAAGAGTGGAGGCTGAGCCAGAACAAAGAAGGAGCAAGGTGGAACAGGGAGAGACAACCAGAGAGAACGAGGGGTTCTATCTGTAACAGAGACGGCAGGGCTGTGAGACTGGGGATCAGTGGCACTGAGGACCAACGTCTGTTGGTGTCTGCCACAGCCTAGACACTTACAGAAGGATCCAATACTTGTGTGGAGAAATGGAACATAAGACCTCCCTAGGGTCACAATGGGAAGAAAATAAACAAGAGATAGGAAATACCCAGGGAAACAGGGAGTGAGGGGGCTGAGCCACAGCGCAAATGGTCTGGGTCAGTCAAAGGTAACAGAGTCAAGTCTGACCTCCAGACTAGATCTACTAAGCACCACCTACAGATGTCTCACTTAAAAGTGTCCTCGCAGGCCGGACGTGGTGGCTCATGCCTGTAATCCCAGCATTTTGGGAGGCCAAGGTGGGAGGATTGCTTGAGGCCAGGAGATCGAGACCAGCCTGGGCAACATAGCAAGACTGCATCTACGCACACACACACACACACAAAATCACAGGCATGATGACGTGCACCTGCAGTCCCAGTTACTTGGGAGGCTGAGAAGGAAGGGTCACTTGAGCCCAGGAGGTTGTGGCTACTGTGAGCTATGACCATGCCACTGCCCTCCAGCCTGGGTGACAGAATGAGACCCTGACTCTAAATAAATAAATAAAGCTCTTGCACTACCTTGTAGTCTACACTCATACATATTCAACCCAGGTTTATTCAAATTTATAAATGTTAGAAGTCTAGGAAAATTACGATATGGCATTAAAAAAATGTATCTGGAACAAACACCAATGTCTTAAATATGACAAATATTTAGTGGAGGCCTATAAACTTGAAACTCAAGAGAACTCAGTTAATTAATCTTATTATATTAATAGGGGAAATCATTAGATTGAGGGAAATCAAAGATTAGATCATAAGCTACTTGAGGTATTTTATTTTAAAATCTCAATGAAGAAAGTGTTGATACTTTGCATTGTCAACCTTACAGAAACAGATATTGGGTGACTGTTCTCTAAAAGCAACTGTCTCCAGCAGAACACGGCATGTCCCTTTCGATAATGATCATGGGGGCACAGATGTCAAGACACACAAGGACTGTGAACCTATAAACCTAGACTATCTGCCTATGTTCATCCGCCTATGAACCTAGACTACTAGTTATAAAAGACAGATATGATGAACTTGAGAAAACAGTGCCCATTCATCTGCTTTTTTCAAAATGGAAAAGCACTATGTCTAATTATGGTTCTCTGCATTTTAAATAAACAACTTAAAGAATCAACAAATGTGTTCATAATTAATAGATTTTTCTACATGGGGAACTTTGGCACAAACTGAGGATTTAACCTGGTGAATGTAAAAGTAAACAGCTGAAACACATAAAGATAATTTGAATTGGTCAGAGAATGATGTTTTGGTTTAAAAAAAAAGAATTGCTACTGTTGGGGTTAAATCTTAGGTTATGATGTCAATGCATCATTGTGTAACAAGATTGCTGTCACTCAACTACCAATATCTGACATAAGACACAGCTCTCTATACAGCACTGTCTCCTCATAGAGCTGCCACACTGGGTTGCTCTGGTGACCTGGCCTGTCCTCTTCCTCCACTGCTCTGTGCTTCTCCTCCTTGGACGGCAGCGTCCACTCCTCTTTTTCTCATGAGCCTTTCCACTGAGCATAACAGAACTTCCATTTCTAACTCAACAATCCTACATCCTTGACTTCTTCAGCCAGTGCTCACTTCACCTTACTCCTTGATGGGAACCTGGCTCTCTGTTGGAGACACAGCTTCTCTCCACATTCTCCCCAAGTCTCCTGCTTGCCCTGTTCTGAAACACCTCAATCTAATGATTTCCCCTTCTCTCATCCATCTTCAACCTTCTCACTCTACCAGTTCATTCCCATCGGACAAATGTACTCCCAAATCATTCTCAATCTCTCTCTCTCTCTCTCTGTCTCCCCCCACACCAACCCCCCTTTTCTCTCCCCCACCCCTTCATCTTTCCGCTCCTCTTCTGTCTACTGTCTTCTCTCTCCTCCCCTCTCCCTCACTCTCTAACCCATTGGAGCCTACCACTTCCCTGACATTGTTCTGGAAACAGTCATCACCTGCCTTCTCATTGCTAAGTCAAGAAGAATCTCTTAATCCTCATTTTCCACTTCTTGGCAGCATGTCTGCTGACCCCTCTCTCTCCTTCCTTCTTGAAACTCTATTCCCTTGGCCTCAATGGTCACATAGTTAGGATGCTCTTCATATGCCGGGCACTGTTTTTCCATGATAGTCTCATACTCTCCTGTCTGTGCTCACCTGAAATGTTGGTGCTGCACCCAGGCTGCTTTCAGGCAGTCTTCTCTCACTTAAATCCTCTCTGAGAGAGCTCATTCAGCCATGGCTTCAGTTATGATTATCTGCTGATGACGCTCTAATCGCTGCCTCTAGTTGTGAGGTACTTTCTGCATATAAGCTGTCTCCCCCATCCCAGGCTTCTTCCTGCCCCCTCTCCCAGGGAGCAGCCTCTGGCCAAGGTTGAATTCTGAAGGGTGTGCATATTCCTAGTAATGAGTCACAGAATATGGGGGTGGGGGGGACAAAGTAAAGCTGAAGACATTGTAGTCTCCATGCTTAATCCGTGTAATTTGAATGATGCGAATTTTGAATTTAGAGGTGCATGATTTGATTTTTGGATCTGATTTCATTGCTTTGATGATAAAACTACTTGCTGTATAGCCCTGAGGTGTGGATTCTTCACTGACCTGCTGCCATCAGTGTCTCCTGTAAGTTTAATGAACCAGTGTCTCTCCCAGCCGGACCTGTGGTGACTTCTTCCAAACAGACGCACAAACCAGCTCAGACTGGGGTGGCTGCATTACACGGGTTCAGAGGTTCCTCCTTGGCCTCAGAACCACATATTCAAATGCTGTCGGGCACCTCCTCCTGGACATCCCAGGCTACCACAGGAAATTCCTCTCCCTTTCACGCCTGCATCACTGAGCTTCCTGTCAGTGAACAGGGTCATTCATCCTGGCTCTACACATGAAACCTGGCTTCACCTCAATGCCCACATTTTCCTCTTGACCACACCCATTCTGCTGACCTGGTTCTAGAAACTTCTCCACACAAATCTCTCTTAAATCTATCCACATCTCTCCAGCTCCTCAGCCACGCCCCAGTCCACATTCCTTCATCTCTGATTGCCACAATGACCTCTAAGGGGCCTCCCCACCTCTAGACCCACCCATGCTCTACAGGCAGAAGGATCAGTCTAGACCCTAATCCAGGTCAGACGCGGTGGCTCATGCCTGTAAACCCAACACTTTGGGAGGATAAGGCAGGAAGATCACTTGAGCCCAGCCTGGGTGGCATGTCAAGACCCCATCCCTACAAAAAAATCTAAAAATTTAAAAATTAGCCAGGCATGGTAGTGTGTGTCTGTAGTCTCATCTACTCAGGAGGCTGAGGTGGAAGGATGGCACCCAACTGAGGTTGAGGCTGCGGTGAGCCGTGATCATGCCACTGCACTATAGTGAGCAACAGAGTGAGGTGACTGAAAACAAATAATAAATTAAGTGCAAACTGATGCCACTCTCCTGCCTTAAAAGCCATCAGTGTTCTTCACTGTGCCCAGGAGGAGACCCTCGTCCTAAGCTCAAGAGACCCTTCACAGTGTGGCTGCTAGTCCAGCTCCACGACTCCCTCACCCTGTGCTCCAGGCACACGCTACTTCTTTTATGTCTGCAAGGAAGCCATGATCTCCTGCATGAGGCCTCTGCACATACTCTTCCATGTGCCCTGATTAGTCATACCCTCCCCTTTCCTGGCTAACTCCTCCTCATCCTCCAAGAACCAGTAGAGCCATGAGTTCCTCTGGAAGCCTTCTCTAAGCAGGGCCAGGTGCCCCATGACTGCTCCCACATCACCCCCTGCTTCTCCTGTTGCAGCACTGACCACCCTTATGGGACTTGTGTGTCCAACTGCAGGTGACTGTGAACCACACAGGCAGGGCACACACCTATCTAGTCCACATGCTATCTCTGCACTAGTTCAGCCCTGTGTGCAGCCCTCTGTGTGTCCCAGAACAGTGGGTCTCAGACTGCTTGGCTTCAGGATTCCTTTATACTCAAAAATTGAGAACGCTGGCTGGGTAGCTCAAGCCTGTAATCACAGCACTTTAGGAGGCTGAGACAGGAGGACTGCTTGAGCTCAGGAGTTCAAGATCAGCCTGGGCAACATAGTGAGACCTCATCTCTATAAGAATAAAAAAATAAGCTGGGTATGGCGGTGCAAGTGTCTGTAGTCCCAGTTACTTGGGAGGCTGAGGTGGGAGGATTGCCTGCATCCAGGAGGTTGAGGCTGCAGTAAGCCATGATCATGCCACTGCCCTCCAGCCTGGGTGACAGAGTGAGACGCCCGCTCAATTAAAAAATAAATAAACTGAGAACCCTAAAGAGAGTCTGTGTACATGGGTTCTCAATATTTACCATTCTAGAGATAAGTATTAAAACTGAGACATTTAAAAATATTAATTCATTTAAGAATAACAATAACAAATCCATTGTATTTTAACATAAGTAACATAATTTTATGAAAACTCATTTTCCAAAACAAAAAGGTGAGAAGAGCATCAGGATTTTACATTTCTGCAAGTCTTTTAACCGTGTTGCTTAAGAAATTATAGCTAGATTCTCATATCTGCTTCTAAATTCCCTTTCTTGAAATATGGTTGTGGTATGTAAAAAGAAATGTGGCCTCGCACAGATATGCAGCTGAAAAGGAGAGGAGTGTTTGAATCATCTTTTCAGTTGATTGTGGATACTCTTTTTTAATATTATACCATAACTCAATAAGTGGCATTTTCTTAAGGCTAGTTGCAATGTTGAATTTGAAAACGTATCTGTTAACATTTCCTATTTCATAACATTAAAATTTATTGGTGTAGCTAGTATTTGCAACGGATCTTTTCCCCAAGCAAAATTCATGATTTTGTAACATCATACATTGGTAATAAAAAAATATTTATCCACTGGCTTAAGCAGGTCTTCTAAATGTTAGCACATTTCATCATACAATAAAAAAATCATACTTAACATTGCTCCTGAACTCATCAGAAGAGCCTTTATGTACTTGGGAAACTGTCAAGTTCGCAGTGGTGGACACAAGTCTCCTAAGTTCTAAATTTCACTTGAAGCTCGAGTCTTATCATGGGCAGAAAATACTGTCAGTTGTTTTCCTCAAAATGACAGGCTCCCTCCATTCAGTTCTGAGAAAATGTCAAGCAGATACTAAGGTCTGGATAATGATAGCTTGTGTGTCAGTCACTCTTTCAAATAAGAACAGCGTTTCATGAAACAGTGGCAAGTTCAGATCTCAGCTTAAACAGTCATGTACACGCTTCTCCTGGAGAAAACCCCCATGCTCCCAGCATGGGACTGAAACAGACACATCCCAGAACACTAGAATGGTGTGCATGGGAGGACTGAGACGTCACATGACTCAAAACTCATAGTGCTTCATCAAGAATATTCTTAAGTGAAGTTGGCTTTTTTTTTTTTTAACCGTGAGGGCCATGGGGTGAAGAATACTATGATTACCACCACAGGTGGGTGCTGCTGTCTTGATTCTCACTAAACTCAGATGAAACAACTTGTGTCATTTTATAAACACGGCGGATCAGTATCCAAGATGGCGTTGCTTTGGCCTCCACAGGCCTCAAAAGGACACCCATGCATGGTCTCAAATACAATTCTGTGCTTAGGGTCCCTTGATCAACTCAGTTCTAAAGAATTAATCTTCACTCTGCTTCAAAATGGACTTTCGATGGCCAGACGTGGGACACTGTTAACTACCCAGACTTCTCTGAGCTTGAATAGTTCGTTGTCAATGTCCCAATGTCAAAATCCCACTGCTTTGGCACCTCAATGCCAATTTCAATAGGGCCTTGATGTTGTGAACACAGTTTCAACTTCGCAGCCCTCTCGAGCCATGGGAGAATGGTTGGCTTGGTAGATGAAGAACATAGGAACAACCACCACCTAGCTTGGGTGGTTGACAACACTACTGGGCACTGGCCTTTCTAGTCTGAAATGTATCCTGAGTACTGCCTGAATGGCTGACGCCCTCCCCCGCCACTTCTTCACATCAGCCTTCCAAGTTGCTCCCCTCCCCAACATCCCCCACCCAACATCTGGTTTTGGCTCAACCCTCGGCTGCTAACACCTGGGCCTTCACAAAGTCCTGGTTGGAACTCAATTTCCTGACCCCATTTTTGCTATCACTCCTGGAACCTGGCTTTGGGGATCAGTCCAATGGCCTCAGGCCCGATGGTCAGGAGGAATACTCAGCCTCCTTGGTATTTTTCTCTGGACCACTATGAGCTAGACTCTGTGTCTTGTGCTGCATGTGTTGGAAGAGGTAGTGGGGATGGAGAGTTATAGAGATTAGGGATTTGCCATAAATGGACACTGTTTAGGAATATTCCTAACATGAAAAGTAAAACAGGGCCAGGCATGGTGGCTCATACCTGTAATTCTATCACTTTGGGAGGCCAAGGCGAGAGGATTGTTTGAGCACAGGACTTTGAGACCAGCCTGGGCAACATAGTGAGACCTCATCTCTATAAAAAATAAAAAATAGCTAGGCGTGGTAGTGTGTCTCTAGTCCCAGCTACTTAGGAGGCCAAGGGGGTAGGATTGCTTGAATCCAGGAGGTTGAGGCTACAGTGAGCCAAGATTGGCACTCCAGCCTGGGTAAGACCCTGTTTCAAAAAAAAAAAAAAAAAGTTAAAAAGTAAAACAAATCTGTTTTCTTGCTTTGAATCTTGCAAGATAAGGTGAAATGTTCTTTTACTCTTAAGCTTTTCTTTGGCTAATGAACATAAGCTAAAGGAAACAGCAAATATATTGCAGTGTTTAAAATGTGTGCTCACCTTCCTGATAAAGACCCTTGAACATCTAGGCATAGATGGAACATACCTCAAAACAGTAAGAGGCATCTATGAGAAACCCACAGCCAACATACTGCTAAACACACAGAAACTGGAACTATTTCTCCTGAAAACCAGAACAAGACAAGGATGCCCACTCTCACCCCTCCAGTTCAATATAGTATTGAAAGTCCTACCTAGAACAATCAGACAAGAGAAGGAAATTAAGGGTGTCCAAATAGGAAAAGAGGAAGTTAAATTGTCCCTCTTTGCAGACAACATGATTCTATACCTCAAAAATCCAAGAGAATCTTTCAAAAACCTCCTTGCATTGATAAAGGACATTGGCAAAGTCTCAGATATAAAATAAATGTGCAAAAGTCAGTTGCATTCCTATACACCAACAATGAACAAACAGAAACCCAAATAAAAAGCACAATCCCATTCACAATAACCATAAAAAAAATTACCTTGTCATCGTCCTAACCAGAGAAGTCAAAGACCTTTAAACAAAAACTATAAAACACTGCTTAAAGAAATCAAAGATGACACAAACAAATGGAAAAGTATTCCAGGCTCATGGATTGGAGGAATCAACATTGCTAAGATGTCCATTCTACCCAAGGCAATCTAGATGTAATGTAATACCCATTAAATTACCAGCAGCATTCGTCTCAGATCTAGAAACGACAATACAGGAATTCATATGGAAACACAAATGACCACAAATAGCCAAAATAATCCTCAGCAACAACAACAACAAAAAAAGCTGGGAGACATCATGCTCCCAGACTTTAAGCTTTATTATAAAGCTGCAACAATCAAAACAGCCTGGTACTGGTACAAGAACAGACATACAGACCAATGGAACAAGACAGAGATTCCAGAAGCAAAACCTCAATTTCTCAACCAACTCATCTTCGGCAAATGCTCCACCACCAGTCACTGGGGAGAGGATAACCTATTCAGTAAATGGTGCTTGGAAAACTGGCTGATCACATGCAGAAGATTCAAGACCCCTACCTATCCCCACACACAAAAACCAACTCTAAATGGACCAAAGACCTAAACGTAAAACCTCAAACTATAAGAACCTTAGAAAATGGCAGGAAACACCCTTATGGAAATTGGAACTGGCAATCAATTCCTGATCAAAACTCCAAATGCCCAGACCATAAGAGACAAGATAGGCCAGGCTCAGTGGCTCAGCTTATAATCACAGCACTTTGGGAGTAGTAGAGCATGCCTATAGTTCCGACTACTGGGAAGGCCGAGGCAGAAGGATTGCTGGAGTCCAGCAGGTCGACACTGGGGTGGCCATGAGCATGCACTTCAGCCTAGGCGACAGATTGAGACTCCAACTAAAAAAAAAAGAGAGAGATATAAGATAGACACGTGGGATCTCATCAAACTGACAAGCTTCTGCAAAGCAAAAGAAATCATTGAGAGAGCAGGGAGACAGCCCACAGCCTGGGAAAAAATATTTGCCTATTGTACATCTGACAGAGGCCTAACATTTAGGATATACAAGGAACTCAAACATGCTGAAAAGAAGAAAACAAACAATCCCATTACAAAGTGGGCAAAGATATGAATAGATACTTCTCAAAAGAAGATATATGTGCAGCCAACAAATACATGAAAAAATTCTCAGCTTCACTAGTCATCAAAGAAATACAAATTAAAACCACACAGAGATACCATCTAACTCCAGTCAGGATGGCCATCATCAAGAACTCAAAAAACAGATGCTGGAGAGGATGTGGTGAAAAGGGAACACTTCTACACTGTTGGTGGGAGTGTAAACTAGTACAGCCTCTGTGAAAAACTGTGTGATGATTCCTAAAAGATCTAAAAATCGACCTCCTATACGACCCCACGATCTCCCTACTGGGAATATACCTGGAGGAACTCAAATCACTCTATGAAAAAGATACCTGTACACGCATGTTTATTACAGCATTATTCACAATAGTAAAAACATGGAACCAATCATACTGCCCACTGAAAGAGGACTGGATTAAAAAAATGTGGCACATATACACGATGGAATATTATGCAGTCATAAAGGACAAAATTATGAACTTTGCAGCAACTTGGGTGGACTTAGAGGCTATAATACTGAGTGATCTATCACAGAAACAAAGAATCGAGTGTCACATGTTCTCACTCATAAGCAGACCTTGAACAACTATTGTAATACTGTAAGAAAGGGATTGGCAGTAGTGGGAAACTGTCAAGGGAGGGGGGCATACCTCATCAACAAGGGTGCCTGCATAATGAACATGTGTATACCTAACCCTGAATTGTACCCCACATATTTAAAATTAAAAATAAAACAGCAAAAGAAAAAAAAAGTGTGCTCACCCACTTCTCTACCATCAGGACTTTCTGAACATGCATGAAGAGTTCATCCAAGTTTAAGGCCTCGGTAAATGCATCGTTTAAATATGAAAGTTGGAGTCAGGTATATGCAGGGCCAGGCATCATTGTCTGAAAACTGCTTTCGGCAAATTAATTTAGAAGCAAATTAATATGATTTCCAAGGAGATCCTTTCCATTGAGTAACTCACTTTCATCATTACAAAAGAAATGTTTTCTCCATGCATATCCCTCAGATCATGTTCCTGAGCGCAGCCTCCACCTCCTGAGCTCAAGCGATCCTTCTGCTTCAGCCTCCCAAAATGCTAGGATGACAGGGTAAGCCACAGCGCCCACCCTTCTGAAGAATTTCTGAACCTTCCCCATCAGCACGACAACCTCTTATACTCTGAATAGCCAGGCTCTACTACAGCCACATGTCTGTGTGAGACAACCCTCCGAGTACCCATGTCGGTGGCAGATAAAACATCCCTCGTGCCTCCTGCAAGATGAGCCTGGAGTGTTTGTTTCTGGGGGGCTTTGGGAAGTCTCCCCATGCTGGTCCAGGTGGGGGTGGTGGGCATTGTCCTGGGAATGCAGCACTGACGGGAAAACAGAATGCGCAAATGACATCATGATTCTGGGATCCAGGGAGGAGTGGCTGAAGATAGACAACAGGGAAACAAAGGCAGAATCGGCAGCCCTGGTCCCAGGGGTGCATCTCCAGACAAGGATCAGAGCATGGTTGCTTCTCTTTTCCTCCACAACCTCCAACATGAGGCTAACCTCAATCTCCTTAGCCCTGAGAGGTAGATGTTCATAGCTAGGATCTTGAGATCTAGAGGGAAATGGTCTGGATTTCAACACCGGCACCATCATTTACAAGCTGATGGACAAGGGACTTGATATCTCTAATCATCAGAGTCCTCACATATAAAATAGAGACAGAGGCTGGACACAGTGGCTCACCCTGTAATCCTAGCACTCTGGGAGGCTGAGGTGGGAGGACTGCTTGAGCCTAAGAGTTTGAGACCAGCCTGGGCAACAAAGCATGACCCTGTCTCTACAAAAAATTAAAATTAAAATTAGCCGGGCATGGTGGCATGTGTCCACCATGCCTGGCAGTGTGGGAGGCTGAGGCAGAAGGATCACCTGAGCCCAGGAGGTGGAGGCTGCAGTGAGCCATGATTGTGCCACTGTACTCCAGCCTGGGCAACAGAGTGAAACCCTGACTCAAAAAGAAAACAAAACAGAAACAGAAAGTGCACCCATCCTGTGGAGTTACAAGTCTCTCTACATAAAGTACTTAGCACATCACAGCTATTGTGATGATTAGCATCATATTTCTGAAAATGAAAGCCATACACCCTCAGAAGAAGATTTTATATTCTTCCCCTTCCAATCTCAGGATGAGGATTCTGAGAAAAAGTTGAAGATTCTCTCAGATTTCTTGGGTACTATTAAAGATGGTGTTTCTAGCCATCAAGAGTGCTTCCACCATCTTGGGAAGGATCTCTGTAGACACAACACTTGGAATATTAACAAAGTATCATAAAGAGATGTAGTCTTGTTACGTGATAACCTGTTTTGGGGTGGCAGGTCTATGCAAAACTACTTCTAAAGTTCTAGGAAGTTGAGAGACCCAAGAAAGAGACTGAGAAATCCAGTGTCTTAAAAGAAATATTTGATAGGGACTTAAGAATAGAAGCCATGTCTGTATCTTGGACAGTAGTGGGACAAGATGGCGGATCCCTGCACCAACTATCACCCCACAGACCCAGGGCTGTATACCACAGGGAAAGAGTGATTCAGACAGGATATGAGGGACCAGTAAAGCATGATACCACCAAGGCTGTGTAACCTGAGGCCAGGATGCATGATATGTGCTCTTACACTAGGAACAATGAATAAACTGGAAATCTCAGAGGCCTTCCTGGGACTGGGGTTTATCAGAAGCCAGCATGGCAGATCAGCATCAAAGATGGCATTGCTTTGGCCTCCAAAAACCTCAAAAGGATACAAATGCATGGTCTCAACCACAATCTGTGCTTATGGCCCCTTGATTTCTTCAGTTCTGAAGCACTCATCTTCACTTTGCTTCAAAAATGGACTTTCAATAGCCAGATGTGGGACACTGTCAACTATCCAGATTTCTCTGAACACAAATGTTCACTGTCAAGATCTCAATGTCGAGAATACTGTGCATAGCTCCCTATTCTCAACACTCGATCATTCATTGATTCCCAGAGTCCCTTCAACATCTTGACCTCTTGGGCTAGGAAGGGCCTTCCTGGCCTGGAGCCCACGGTGCCATGCTTTTGGTCATGCTGTTGCTTATCTCTGCCATTCTGCTCCTTTATCATACCCAACCTCAAAGCCCAAAGTTGAGCTCAGTCCTGTCATAGTTCTGCAGGCCTTGGGTCCTGACCTCCTGCCTCTAAGGAAGCATCTGGTTCCTTCCAGCACACTCCACATTTCCACTTCCACACACTGTTTCTTCCAACTCATTTGTGTTCTTATGTACCCCCCAGATTCCATCTGGCCTTTCAAACACCAGAGTTGCAAGGGGCTTGCTTTCTGCTTTTTCTCCCTCTGTAGACCATGGGGACTCTGGACCATGATTGCCTGGCTCAGCCCTGTTCCCTCCACTCTGCCATCTTTGTCTGGCTGATGCCTGTTCCCTTCACTCCGCCATCTTTGCGTGGCTGACCCCTCTTCCCTTCATTATGCCATCTTTGCGTGTCTGACCTCAGTTCGCTCCACTCTGCCATTTTTGTCTGGCTGACTCCTGTTCCTGTTCCCTGTACTCTGCCATCTTTGTTGGGTTGACCCTGTTCCCTGTATTCTGCCATCTTTGCCTAGCTGGCCCATGTTCCCTCCTTCTGCCGTCTTTTTCTGGCTGACCCCTGTTCCTTGCACTCTGCCATCTTTGCCTGGCTAACTCCTGTCCCTCAACTTTCAGGTTAGGGCATCAGTCAGAGGAATTTGGAACAGACTTGGAACAACAGTCTAAATATCAAACACCAAGGCTCAAGCTGGAAAGGTGCAAATGTCCAACAACTGGCAGACTGTTTAAACTAACAGTTTAAACTAACTATGCTAGTTTTCAAAAACATATAGTGTAATCTCATTTTGGTAGGGAAAAATGCATATACATACATGAAAAAGAATCAAAGAAATTAGTCTCCTGTGGGTTTTGCGGTGGTTTTTTAAATGTGTGTGGGATTATGTGTGGCTTTTTGCCTGTCTACAGCTACTGTCATAACCATGCATTGTTTTTGTAATAAGAAAACCTATTTATTTGTAAGATTATTTTATTGTTAATATCTTGGTATTCCAATAGCTATTTAAACAGTTTGGGACAAGAATGTTTGACAGAGTACTCACTGGATAGAAAAAGACCCCAGAAAACAATTGAAAATAGGTATTATTTTAAAACATGTAGGTCATCACATGGTACACAAAAACACCAGAAACTAGATACCCAAGATATTAACTTTTAACTAAAGTGATTTTCAGCAAGGTTGTTGGGTTAACCAAATTTTATTTGGCAAATTCTATGCTTTCATTAGCTCAACTCCTTGAGATCTCATAAATATGTGATTTTCTCTTTTCCATTCCTTTTATTACCAGGTTAGGAAAACAATTAAATTCCTTGGGGAATTTAATTCCCCAAGGGAACACAGACCCCTTCATCTGGTCAGAGTGCCACCCAGTTCTTGGCATCTCTCCTGTCACGTGTCCCTCTCCTTCCCACCCCCACTAACCCACCTCCTACCCCAGCAGCCCACAGCTCTTTGCTCCAGTGATGCAAACTCCACGTCCTGGAAAGGGTCATGTAATTTCAGTTCTCTAAGCTTTTGCACATGCTATGTTCTTTGAAATGATTTTATTGTTTAACTATCATTATCATTATTATTATTTTTTTAGTCAAGGTCTCACTTTGTCGCCCAGAATGGAGTAATGGCTCCATGCAGTAATGCATGTAATGGCTCACTGCAGCCTCGACCTCCTGGACTCAGGTGATCTGCCCGCCTCAGACTCCTGACTAGGTGGGACTACAGGTGTGCACCACCATGTCTGGTTAACTTTTGATTTTTTTGCAGAGACAAGGTGCCACTATATTTCCCAGGCTGGTCTCAAACTCCTGGGCTCAAGTGATCCTCCTGCCTCAGTCTCCCAAAGTGCTGGGATTGCAGGTGTAAGCCACAGAACCTGGCCTGAAATAATTTTAAACCATAGTCTCCTATGCATACACACATATACCATGACACACTGTGATTTATCTTAGCACACCACGGATTGAGGATATGAATCCTACCTGCCTTACAGACTTCTGTGTGTCTTTTCCACCTTAACATTCTGAACATCTCTAGACGATGCTCTCTGACACGTGGCCTGCGTGCCAGCAGTGTCATGTGGGAGCATGTCAGACGCGATTTTCAGGCCCGCCACAAAATCTACTGAATCAGAAACTCTGAGGAGGGACAGTGAGGATATCTGAAAAGCTTTCCAGGTGATTCTCACTCACCTGAAGTTTGAGAAGCACGTCTCTGCACAATTGTGAATGTTGCCTGGATGAACTGATAAGTGATTAAAAACTGGGGATATGCCTCTTCATTTTTTTTCAAACCTACCTCTACCTAAGCTCTTGCTCATGTGTGTGTACATCCAGATATATAATATGAGTTCTGACAATCAGGTTCACAAACCATCCTAGAAAAAGTGCTCCATACCTCATGGCTGAATATCACTACAGTCACTTTCAAAGTACTCCTCTTGGGGAGCTATGCACCGATGCCAGCACCTAGCCCACTTATCAAAGCAATTCTGGAACTCTTTTTCTGCAATGGCCATCAGAGCTGTGGTTGTTATTTGTTGAGGTCTAACAAGGAAGTTCACAGAATTGCCACTAAGTGCTTATATTGGCAGCACTGTACCAATAACTGTATTGGAACACCTTCCCTCCTCAACTGATCTGGCTCCCAATGACTTTTTTCTTTACCTGAAGATAAAGGAAATATTGAAAGGAAGACAGTTGATGGCATTCAGAACATCAAGGGTAATATGATAACAGCTCTGATGGCCATTTCAGAAAATGTTCCAAAATTGCTTTGATGAGTGGACTAGGTGCTGGCATCGGTGCATAGCTTCCCAAGGGGAGTACTTCGAAGATGACTGTAGTGATATTCAGCAATAAGGTATGGAACACTTTTACTAGGATGGTTCACGAACCTAATTATTGGACCTCATATACAAATATATGCTTATTAGTATAAGCAAAATAACCAATTTTTTCAAAATGTCCAGTAAAATTTTACTTTTTACTAGGATGGTTCACAAACCTAATTATTGAACCTCATATACAAATATATGCTTATTAGTATAAGCAAAATAACCAATTTTTTCAAAATGTCCAGTAAAATTTTACTTAAGAGGATATCAACACAGGATTTCATTCTACAAGAATTCACTTATTATTAGCAAGTTGTTTAGTTGCTTCTTGTGATCTTTAAGCTAAACCTATATCATGATTCCTAATTTTGGATGGAGAAACTGAGCCCCAGGAGGTGAAGCACTCAGTATCTTGCCTAGGCCCACACGGCAATTTCACGGGAGGTCTAGACTCAAACTGAACAGACCCAGAATTCCAACCTGCTGCTCAGCCCACTGAGGCACAATGCGCCTCTTCCTTCAGTTACATTAGAGGAATTAACTTAGCAGAGACACCTGGGAGGTCACAGTCAACACTTGGTCGTGTGGTCAGGCAACTAAGGATGTCGGATCCCTCCCACAGTCTGACCACTGCCTACAGGACACCATGATTGGCCAGATGTGACTTGTAGGAGCTGTAATCCAGACGGCCTTTGTCTATCTCCCTGGGTAGCTGCAGAAATCTTGGCTCACAATCACATGCTCTGCTTGGGTTTTCTTCAGGAAAGACTTTTTCTAGCTGCTTTATTTGTTCCATGATTACATGGATGAGCTTCTGAATGTACAAGATCACACATCAAATGAAAGGCTTCAATTCACAGTTTGCATAAATAGATAAAATTAGAAACCAAGGAAACAACAGAACTTGGCTAACGGGAGGGCTAAATATCAATAAGACTGAAAAGAATCCTGCTAGAAGGTCAGCCTGTGCTAAAACACAAAAGGACACAGAATGACAGGGTACTCCCAGGATCTCTGTGCAACACACAGAGACGGCCAGAATTCCCCCTGAGCATTGATAATTTGGGTCAAAACAAGCTGAGGGCAATGAAAAGCAAACAGGACTCAACAATAAACAAGAACAGTCATATAAGCAGAGTGCCTGTTTTAAGAATCGGAAGACTATATTTAACCCATTTCACTCAATGTCCCTCTGAGGGGACATCGTAAATCTAGCAAACCATGCAAATGTCCCCTCTCAGGGGACCTGAAGAGATTGCTGGTGATTATACAGAACAAATTTATGCCAGTGCAAATATTTCAAAAGTGTATGTTTCCTCAAAGTTTTCCATTCAAATAGTACAAAAAAGCAAATAAAGCGACGGGATATTTACTGAGATGTACATAAAAAAAATCAGCTGGTGTTACATAGAAAGAGCATGTGTCAAGTGCTATGCACAGAGTAACTATAAATTACATAGTGTTAATATGGGAGGAAGAAAATGAAACTGCATTGTTTGCTCAAATAGAAAAACACCAGGTGGAAGATGTCACACAAATTGCTATCACACAACATGAATCAGAGAACCTGCAATACATATCAGTGACTGTTTTGCAAGTTCAAAAAACAGAAGATATAACATTTTGATTTTTGTGTCATAAATAAGTTCTTCAATGTCCAAAATTCCATTATAAGTCAAATATCATTATAATAAAATAACTGGTTCCAATGTTGCACTATTGAATATGAAGTGATTCATTTTTCACTATTTTGTAAAAAAATGAAGTTGAGTAGCTGGTAGGTGATCTGTGAGATGTCTCTGAGTGCAAAGGTTAAACATGAAATGTGGGCGTCCTGGAGACTGGTTGTCACTCAAGTCAGGAACCTGGGGTCACAAAAAAGAAAGGCAGCTCCAGGGAAAGGCCAAAGCGAGAGGAACGGGGTGGCAGTTATTTGTGGTGGACAGAAGAGTCACTGAAGAATGTGCAGAGAGAGACCCCCAAGTCCCAGGTGCGAGAAGAAGACGGCCTTTCATACACAGAGATTTAACCCAAGTACACTATCGAATGTCACAAGAGTCTTTGGAAATTTAGGAGAAAATCCCAAGGCTGGTTTCACGAATCTCAAAGTAAATACTGGAATGCATCTGAACATAGACAGAGGTCCTCACACCAGTTGAGCTTCCAACACATGTCGCATGTTCGTTTGTTGACTAGGTTGCAGGATTGATAAGAACACAGTCTTGCTATGGCACAAATAGGAAGAAGACCAAGCACCATGAGACCTTTAGAAGATTATGCATGAACTGTAGATGCTCTTATCTGAAGCAATCTGGACCGAGAGTCAGTTCATCTTAAAAGTCCGATTAAAAGAGAAAACCACACCAAAAAACCTAATATGCATTGTTGTGGAAGCTGTGGGGAATTGCTCAGGTCCTCCAGCTGCCGGAAGTGTCACAGGCTGAATGTTCTCAGTCAAGAACCTCCAGAGATTCGCCCTCGACCATGGGAAACTGCCTTGTTCAAGGTAACGCCCCTGCCCTGGGGGCAGCCCACATCTAGTGTCTGGTCAAGGCAGGAAGACAAGTTCCAGTGACCTTGACCTCCATCTCTGAGTCTGTTTCCCAGGAGCCCAGCCCAATACTGGTACATTAATGTTTAATTTTAAACTTAAAATGTAAATGTACGTTTATTCCTTGATATTTTTACCCTATGCCAAAGTCTTCATCTTTGAGAGCTCGCCCATTGATCAGCATGCTTTGTTCTCTATCTTAGGTGAACTTACCTGAAATGTGAACTGTGATTTCCTATTTTGGTTTTCCGAAAGTACAAAACCTTCAAGACCACTGGAGAATAATCTATACAGTGGAATCTCTCTAGAATTTTTATTCCCTCTTCCCAATCTTTAACGACTATCTTCTATAGCTAATGTGACATATCAAAAAAAATTTAATTGTAGTAAAAAACACATAACATAAAATTACCACCTTAACCTTTTGGATTTTGAGGGGTTTTTTGTTGTTTGTTTTTTAGAGACAGGGTCTTGCTCTGTCACCAAGGCTAGAGTGCATTGGTGCAATCGTGGCTCACTGTAGCCTCGAACTCCTAGGCTCAAGTGATCCTCCCACCTCAGCCTTCCAAGTAGCCAGGACTACACTCACGTACCACTACACCTGGCTAACTAAAAAAAATTTTTTTTGAAGGAATGGGATCTCGCTGTGTCGCCCAAGCTTGTCTAAAATTCCTGGCCTCGAGTGATTCTCCTGCCTTGGCCTCCCAGAGTGCTGGGATTACAGGCATGAGTCACCGTGCGCAGCCAGTTTTTAAGCAGATAGTTCAGACATATTCAGTATCTTCATACAGTCACGCACCATCACTATAACCACCTCTAGAACTCTTCCTCTTGCAAAATGGAAACTCCATGTCCACTTCACCATAACTCTCCATTCCTATCCTCCCTCTGGCACCTGACAACCACTGTGTTTCTGCCTGTCTCTATGAATCAAGTCCAGACATCTAAGCGAGGAATTTTATTAAATCCTTCCATAGCCTTCACAGTTAATTTTTAGGAGAAACCAGCTGCCTTTTTGTACTTGCCTTCCATCTGTTTGCCTAATATTTAATTAGGTTACATAATTACAATAACAAGTTCAACTGGCATAACATAAACAGGTTTGGGAACAAACACAACTTAGCTAGCTGGCAGGGAGCGGTGAATGTGGAAGGGAGAGGTCAGTTCCAAGTGTTTATGACGCTGGGGCATTCGCAGTGCTGCTCAGCGCAGGGACCGGAGTGTCCTTTCATATGGTGAACTGACTGGTAGATCTTGTTAACATTTAATGAGCACCTTCTTACGTGCCAGACATCATGCCAAATATGTAACTTGCATTGCTACATCCCATGAGGTGAATATCATCATCATCCTTTTTTTTTGTTTTAGTCAAGGTTCACTCCGTTGCTCACACTGGACTGCAGTGGCATGCTCATGGCTTACCACAGCCTTGACCTCCTGGCGATCCTTCTGCCTCAGCCTCCTAAGTAGCTGGGATTACAAGTGTGCCACCATGCCTAGCTAATTTTTTTATTTTTTTAGAGTTCTTGCTATGCTGGCAGGCCGGTCTCGAACTCCAGGCTCAAGAGATCTTTCTGCCTTGGCCTCCCAAAGTACTGAAATTATAGGCAAGAGCCCTGCACCCAACCCATCATCCTCATTTTATGTCCAAGGAAGCCTAGGCACAGACAGGTACTTAAGCAACTTACACAAAGTCATGCCACTAGGATGAGGCAAGGCCGAGACGTTCAAGTCAGTACAATCCCAAAGCCTGCCCTCACTCCATCTGCAAAGCTGGCTCTTAAAATGAACATTAAATAAAATGTGTAACAAGAAGAAACACAGAAGTGATCCTTTGTTTCCTATTGGCCTCACATAAAATGACAAAATACGTCACATCTAGTTTTTTGTAAAGACTACAATTTAACAAACAAGGGGGTACATGTAAAGCCTCACAACAGAAGAATGTAGGTAGTAAATGTTCAATTGCTATTTGTTTACAGAAGAATGATAGCAGTTAATTAATGACAAGAGTTAGGTAATATTTGTAAGGAAACAACTGAAGTCAGACATCTTAATTATGCTCCCAGATTAGCACAAAAAAGAGAATAAGTGATCACTGAAAAAACAGAAAGTGTACAGACTATCATAAAAGCTAAGTGTGCTATACTTCAGGATGACTTTTTGAATCAAAGAGCGCAAGCGTGAGTGCACTTGCACATCTAAAATAATTCAGAAATCAGAGAGCAACTGATTAGTGCAGTCTCATGACACCATTTGCACTGACACCCACATGGAAACAGTCACACTGCAGTTGTACGAGAGGCATTTTCCACAGACATGAGGCATGAATTTATGGTTACCTATTAAAAATAAATACAAGAGACATCTAAAACAGATATAGACACATTTAAAAAGGGGGCATTTAAGGTTGCCAAGTCAGTATGAGTAGCACCAAGCACCAAGTGATGGCCCCCAGGAGACCAGGGCAAAGAGAAGGCTCCTTCCCACCCACAGGTCAGTGTGGTTGAGCGTCCCTCTACTCACAGTAAGAGGTGTTCTCTGTCCCTCTTCACTGCCCCTCCCCATCCCAGGTTGGAGACAGAAAGACAGGAACAGAAATTCATATTCTCTCTCTCCCCCTTCCTGTCTTCCTTCCCCTTCTTTCCTTTTCTTTTTTCTTTTCTTTCTCTCCCTCTCTCCCTCCCTTTCCCACCCTTCCCTCCTCTCTCCCCTCCTCTCTTTTTCCCCTCTCTCCCTCCCTCCCTCCCTCCCTCCTTCCTTCCTTCCTTATCAGGGTCTCACTCTGTCACCTAGGTTGGAGTGCAGTGACACAATCATGGCTCACTACAGCGTCTACCTCCTGGGCTCAAGCAGTCCTTCTGCCTCAGTCTCCCAAAATGCTGCAATTACAGGCATGAGCCATCATGCCTGGCCTCAGCTTCTTAAAAAATAAATTTTACTGAGTATATATAGAGTATACAACAAAAAGTTATGGGATACATACAGATAGTAAAATCATTATTATAGTAAAGCAAATGAACATAGCCATCACCACACAGTTGCCCATTTTTTGGTTTCTGTGTCAAGAGCAGCTGAAATCTACTCATGTTGCAGCAATATAGCAGGTTTCTGACCCATAGTGCTCCTGTCTCTGGACCTGCTCACCCAGTGTGTCTCCTTGGACCTGTATCTCCATGCCCCCACCTTGCCCCAAGAACCACTGTTTCAGTGTCCGTCTCTGGATATCTGACCGGTTGTTTTCAGATTCCACATGTGAGATCATGCAGTATTCATCCTTCTGTGTCTGCTTGTTCCATCTGATATTCAGTATTATACACACACACACACACACACACACACACTCATGCACAAACACTTTCACCCACTCATGCACACACACTTTCACCCACACTCATGCACACACAGTCACGCACACACACTCACGCACATTCACATACACACAAACATGCACCTTTACATACACACCCGTTTCCTTACCCATTTGTCCACGGATGGACACTTGGCCTGTTTCTACCTCTCAACTATTGTGAGCCATGCAGTATGAATACAGGTATCTTCACAAGGTGATTTTACTCCCTTTGGGTTTATGCCCAGAACAGGGATTGCTGGGCCACATGGTAGTCTTGTCTTTAATTTCTCTAGAAACCTCCAAACTGATTTCCACAGTGGTTGCACCAAGCCACATAACCATCAATGGTGTATGAGGGTCCCTTTTCTCTGCACCTTTGTCAGTGTCATTTTTTGACTCTTTTTTTTTGAGTTAGAGTCTCAGTCTGTCGCCCAGGCTGGAGTGCAGGGGCATGCTCACAGCTACTCAGCCTCAATCTGCCAGGCTCAGGCAATCCTCCTACCTCAGCCTTCCAAGTAGCTGTGACTACAAGTGTCCACCATACCCGGCTAATTTTTTGATTTTTTTTTTTGTACTATGTTGTCCAGACTGGTTTCGAACCTCTGGGCTCAGGCAATCCCCTCGCCCTGGCCTCCCAAACTGCTAGGATGACAGGAGTGAGCCACTGCACCCAGCCTATTTTTTACCTTCTTTTTTTTTTTTTTTTTTTGAGTTGGAGTCTCACTCTGTCGCCCAGACTGGAGTGCAGTGGCCGCTCCCGGCCACCGCAGCCTCGACCTGCTGGGCTCCGGCGATCCTTCCGCCTCAGCCTTCCGAGTAGCCGGAACTACAGGCATGCACTACCACGCCCGGCTGATTTTTTGGTTTATTGTAGAGATGAGGTCTCGCTGCCCAGGCGGGTCTCGAACCCGCGGGCTCAGTCAATCCACTCACCTCAGCCTCCCAAAGGCGCAGGATTACAGGCTGAGCCACCGAGCCCGGCTTTTACCTTCTTTTATTTATTTACTTATTTTTATTTTTTGCCTTCTTGATAATGGTCATCCTAACAGGTGCGAGGTGGTGTCTCATGGTGGTTTTGATTGGCATTTCCCAGATGGTTAATGAAATTGAGCATTTTTTCATATCCCTGTTGGCCATTTTTATTCTTCTATAGAGAAACATCTATTCAGGTCCTTTGCCCATTTTTCAACCAGGCCACTAGTTTTTCTATCGACTTGTATAAGTTCTTTATAGATTTCAGAGATTAACCCCTCATCAGACACCTAGTTTGCAAAGGCCAGCTTATTTCAAGATTCTCTTATCTAATCAATGGTCTGTTTCCTTCCGGCAGTCTCTTTAACTATGGTGATTCACTCTGGGCAAATACAGAAACACCTCCTAAGTAATTTTTCCTTGCTGAAACCGATAAGGACAATACTTGGGGGTCCGAACACAGTTCCCACCTGAGTCCTCCTGAGAGCATCCAAGCTGAAGCAGAAAACATTGACCTGGCTGTGAGTCCCAAACTCTGCCACTTACTAACTGTGGGCCTCAAATCGAGTTTCCCAGTCCTCTGAATTATTTTTCTTTCTTCCGTTTTTTCTTTCTTTCTCTCTCCCTCCTTCCCTCCCTTCTTTCTTCCTTCCCTCCTTTCTTTCTTTTCTTTCTTGAGTCAGGGTCTCACACTGTAGCCCAGGCTGAAGTGCAGTGGTGGTCACAGCTCACCACAACCATGACCTCCCGGGCTCAGGCGATCCTCTTGCCTCAGCCTCCCTAGCAATTGGGACTATAGGCATTGCCACTGTGCCTGGCTAACTTTTTGATTTTTTGTAGAGATGAGGTCTCGCTATATTGCCCAGGCTAGTCTTCAACTCCTAGGCTCAAGCAATCCTTCCACCTTGGCCTCCCAAAGTGAGTTACTGTCCCAATCTTACGAGAAAAAGAAGATAATGATTTACTTATAAGTTTGTTAAATTCAACAACAAACAATAAAGATCAACTGAGGGACAGCTATTTCCTTGTTCACCTGGATTTATTTTTTAATTTTTGTTTTATTTTTTTAATTTTAATTTTAGTTTTAATCTTTTTGAGTTGGAGTCTCATTCTGTCACTCAGGCTGAAGTGCAGTGTCATGTTCATGGCCACCATGGCCTCAACCTCCTGGGCTCAGGTGAGCCTTCTGCCTCAGCCTTCCAAGTAGCTGGAACTACTGACACATACCACACCTGGCTAATTTTTTAAAAAATAATTTTTAAAAATTTACTGTAGAGCCGGGCTCGGTGGCTCAGCCTGTAATCTCGCGCCTTTGGGAGGCTGAGGTGAGTGGATTGCCTGAGCCCGTGGGTTCGAGACCCGCCTGGGCAGCGAGATCTCATCTCTACAATAAACCAAAAAATCAGCCGGGCGTGGTAGTGCATGCCTGTAGTTCCGGCTACTCGGAAGGCTGAGGCGGAAGGATCGCCGGAGCCCAGCAGGTCGAGGCTGCGGTGGCCGGGAGCGGCCAGTGCACTCCAGTCTGGGCGGCAGAGTGAGACTCCAACTAAAAAAAAAAAAAAAAAAAAAAAAATTTACTGTAGAGACGAGGTTTTGCCAAATTGCCCAGGCTGGTCTTCAACTCCTGGGCTTAGGTAATCCTCTGGCCTCCACCTCCCAAAGTGCTGGGGTACCTGGATTCAAAGGGGGATTTCACAAGTCTATCTTTCAGGCACTCCCAATCACGTGGGACAGACAGACATAGAACAAATATTGTAGCAACAGGACGTGGTGCTTGTTTGTCTTTTTGAAAGTTCATATTAAAAATCACCAACAAACCAGTGGGTGTTCATTGGCTCCACATTTAGAGTTCCAGTCTATGACGCTTCCTTCGAAGGCCGGTCCCCTCCAGCACCAGCTCTTGTCATCCTGGTGAATGCTGTGGCCCTGGTCTCACAGATCCCTCTGGGAACAGACAGCTTCCTTCTTCCCACCTTCATGGGGGAGGCTTCCCAGAGTGTTCTGAACTGTAGTCTAGACAGGAAAAGTTTGTGGTCTGAAGTGCAGACAAGAGATAGCATCTTTTGATTCCAACACTTCAAGATGTTTTTACTACTATCCTTCATTATCTTGTTTTTTTTGTTTTGTTTTGTTTTTTTGAGTTGGAGTCTTACTCTGTCGCCCAGACTGGAGTGCAGTGGCCGCTCCCGGCCACCGCAGCCTCGACCTGCTGGGCTCCGGTGATCCTTCCACCTCAGCCTTCCAAGTAGCTGGAACTACAGGCGTGCGCTACCACACCTGGCTAATTTTTTGATTTATTGTAGAGATGAGGTCTCGCCAAGTTGCCCAGGCGGGTCTCGAACCCGTGGGCTCAGGCAATCCTCTCACCTCAGCCTCCCAAGGCGCGGGATTACAGGCTGAGCCACCAAGCCCAGCTCCTTCATTATCTTAATAAGGAAATTGACGCTAGAAATAACAAAGTTGAAGAAAAAAATGTGGATATCCAATCTCTACCCATGGATGAGAAATCAAATAACTGACTTGGATGGCAGATGGCTTCAGGTCCTGGACAAAGCATCTAGGGTGGTCCATGGTGTTGAATACTGTAGGCTGTGGTGGATTTAAACTGTCCACAGATTCTGTCATGTTCCTCCCTTCGCTAGGGGAGCCAGCAGCCCTCCCCCTGAACGTGGGCACTGGAACTTCTCCCAGGCTTCCCTCTGGCTTTGCGGAAAGTCATCTGCCATGTTGTGAAGACAGCCAAGCAGCTGTAGATAGTGGTCATGTAGTGAGAAGCCGAGGACTCGCGTGGCACTAACCAGCCAGGAGAGTACCTGAGTGAGTCACCTCGGAGGTGAATCCTCCAGCCCAAGTGAGCTTTCAGATGATCGATACCTTGAGTGGACGTGAGCCAGGACCACCCAAGCAGGCCACTCGCAGATTCATGACCATAGACATTGGAGAGACACTCAGTGTCTGTTGTTTCAATCAGCTGAGTGACAGAGTCCTCTGTTACTCAGCAGTAGATGACCAAGGCACAGGCGCATAGGGGATTAGTGATAAAGCTTCTGTATTTGGGATAGCATAACTTTCTTAGTCAAAAAACACTTCCGTTTATTTTTCTCTGGATCATACAAATACGACATATACAACCGTGGGACAAAGTGTTGAAGCTAGCCCTAGGTCATTCCATCACTCCCCACCCCCCATCCCAAAGAAAGAAACTATAGTTGAAAATACTAGAATTAAATGACTGAAAGAGTGATGGGTGGTAACTTTTTGAGAAACAATTTAAAACAAGGTCTATGACAAGGCAGTAACAATGAAAGCAAATAACTTACCACAAAATTGTAAAAAATTAAGCAAATAAAGCAAAATAGGCCTAGCCACAATGATCAGATGATGAACCATGGGCTTTCTGGATTTTGCCAGAACTAGGGGTTTGGACACTTACATAATTTATTTCATTTATTTAAAAACGTAATTTTGGATGGGTAGAGTGGATTAGTGTTTAAAGGTCCAGGGTGTTACGTCTGCAAACAGAAGAAAGGGCATTTTATTCTCATTTATTATTTATCACTTTTCTCAAAAGTTAGATTCATTTATTTAAACACATTTCTTGCATATCTAATTTCTTCCGGAAATTATGCTGGAGCCTGGGAATGAAATGAGAGAAACTACAGTCTGTGTCCTCAGCAGAGTTGCAGAGAACAGACTAATGCTCCCCACTGAACAGGACCGGGGATATTTAAAGTAGGGCTTCTGAGGCCCATTTCCAGAAGCTCAGATACCCAAGGTAGGGACATGGGGCCTGGGGATCTCCATGTGTCCAGGCTCAGAGTTGGTGGTGACACTTAGTGTGGGGCACCCCAGGTGGGCACTGATACAAACAGCCTGTTTACTCCATCATCAAATGTTTACCAAGCATCTGATCCATATCTGAGGTGCCAGGAGATACCACTGTACAAGACCTGACAATTAGATCACGAGCCATCCTAGAAAAAGTGCTACATGGCTCATTGCTGAATATTACTATGGTCACCTTCGAAGTACTTCCCTTGGGAAGACATGCACCGACGCCAGTGCTTGGTCCACCTGTCAAAGCAATTTTGGAACTCTTTCTCTGGAATGGCCATCAGAGCTGTCATCATATTGCCCTTGATGTCCTGAATGTCATCAAATGTCTTCCTTTCAATATTTCCTTTATCTTCAGGTAAAGAAAAAAGTCATTGGGGATCAGATCAGATGAGTAGGGAGGGTGTTTCAACACCATTATACAGTGCTGCCAATGTAAGCACACAGTGGCCAGATTATGAACTTAATTGTCAAACCTCAACAAATGATGACAGCTCGGATGAAAGAGTTCCAAAATTGCTTTGACAGGTAGACTGGTCATTGGTGTCAGTGCATAGCTTCCTGGGGGGGAACTTCAAAGAAGACTGTAGTGATATTCAGCATTGAGGTATGCAGCACTTTTTCAAGGATGGTTTGTGAACCTAATTGTCAGAGCTTATATGCCAAACTACAGATAACTTGAGGTTCAAAGGGCAAGAGAGTCTGCCAGGTGGAGGGAGAGGTGAGGCCATTTCATTACAGGCAGAGGATGTAGGACCTTTAAGGAACAGAGAAGAGACAGCCCGTGAGGAACACGCTGATCACATCTTCAAGTATGGACTCATACTGCATGCTAGGCTTGATTAGCAAATGAGAGAACAAAGTTGTGTGGGCATGGATTCTGAGCTTTTTTCTTTTTATTTGACAGAGTCCTAATTGATCTTCCAGTACAATCTTCTCACCTTATACCTGAGAAACTCTAGAAATTGACCTTCTCAAAACCATACAGCAACAAAGGGAACAGACCCAGGTCCTCTGGCTCTGGTTCTAATGTCCTTTGTCCTTGTTATCTTCAGGAACCAGAACAAGAACAGCGTGTATTTATCAACCAATTCTAAGAAGCTTGTGTTGTTACTATAGTCACACTCTCTCAGGTACCATCAATCTGGGGCATTTTTGAAAAGATGTAATCAACCAAGAAAAAAAAAACAAGGTAGATGTGAAAATGTCTTTGAGGCTATTTCAGTTGCTCCTTCCAGAAAACGTTTGAATTTAAACTCTGCTAGGCATAAAATAAGCTTATGGAAAACACTAGTGTTGGAATCTGAATCAGTGACCTAGAAATAAATCTCAGAGAGGGGTAAGTGAAATTTTGAAAGAGTAGAATCAAAGAATATCAAAATATTATTTCCAAATGGTTTGTGAAAATAGTTTTCGGGTTACAATGTGAAAACAGGTACATTTTAGATCTACAGGTATTAATGACAGAGTGGTATTTGTTATATAATGTGAGACAGTAGAGGAGTGAATTCCTTCAGGAGGGTTTATTATTTGAAGTGACTGAAGGGTCTTGGGTCAGTCTCACCAAGAACACAGACTCCTCCCTTTTCAGGATTGCTGAAACCACTCCCACCACTTTTCTGAAGCTGCTCAAAGGTCAACATTTTGTTCTCAGCCTAAACAAAGTCAAACTCAGACCTCTCATTTCTTGACTTTTCTGTTCTCTGTGTCGCCCTCCCTTTTATCCTTGAATGTGGAAGGTCCTGGCTTTCCTTTGATAACTCCTTATCAGACTTGCTTCCTACCAGTGGCAACCTCTATGGCTTCCACCTTACACTTCCTTCCCTAATCATCTGTTTATAATAATATGATGCCATGATCTCCTACTGGCCCAGGCTCCTCATCCTTGGACTGAACCTCAACAGTCCTCTCTGCATTGCTTCTGGATACCTAATCAGCTATCGAGGATATCGGATTCTTTCTGTGTTTATGTTGCTAAGATCTGACCTGCATGTCCATCTCCGTTGCCCCAGAAGCAAGATCTCATTGGTGAAGGCTTGGCCAGTTACGATGGCTTCTTGTGGACCGGCCTCTTCATTCTCTGGTACGCCCTGCAGCCTGCAACCAGAGGAAGACTTTTCTCTTGGCTTCCCCTCCTTGCCCAAGAATCAGTACATGCCCTGCTGAACCCAATCCCAGTGTCCCTCACCTGGAATGGCTTTCTCCTCTACAAGCTATTATGGTTTCAAGGGGCCCCAGAAATCACATGTGTTGGAAACTTAATCCCTAGATTCATGTTTTGTCTGGAGTTACAGCCTTTGGAAGTTCATCAGGATTAGATAAGGTCCAATCCATTGAGGTGGGCACCCATGACAGGACTGGTGGCTTCAAAAGAGGAAGAAAGACCTGAGTGGACACACATGCTCTTGCCCTCTCATCATGGAATGCACTCTGCCACGTTATAACACAGCAAGAAGGCCCTGCAAGACACTGGCACCACGCTCTTGGACTTCTCAGTCTCTAGGACTGAAGGAAATACATTTATTTTCTGTATAAATCACCCGGTCTTGGGTGTTTAGTCATAGCAACAGAAAATGGACTAAGAAACAAAATAGGCTAACAAACAAATCCAATTTTCTCTTCAAAATCCAACATGAAATTCCTTTTTGAATGAAGTCTTCCCAACCTAATCTTCCACAGTGAATATTAACTTCCTCAGTCACCACACTTGTATCACACTCATTTGCTCATTGCAAATGAGGGCAGTTCTTGTAGAAACCATGATACTGGGGACCAGCAGAAGGGTCTCCATAGGTGTATGCTAAATTGAATTATACTGCAGTTCTGGTCAGAGTTTAATTTTAATTATACAAAAATTGAGAGGAAATACAAAGCATGTCTTGTTCCAATTGTAACAGTTATTACTTTAATATCTTAAACAGTAATAACAAAAATAGATACTAAATTCCTTTTTTAAAAATTAGAATTGGAACAAAATCCTTTCAATGTTTTTGTTAGTTTTCTCTTCTCTGATACTTTTGATAGATCTTATCACTCTAAATACAAGAGGTTTTTTATGGCATCTGAGGAGCTAAGGATTGATAACAATGAGTAGACTCAAATATGTGAAGGATGAATTGTGTCCAGAAGATGGTGGGTCAGAGAGATATTTTCCAAATGGGAAATGAATTCTGACAGGGAGATGCCAGTGGGAAATGAAGGATGGCTTTGAAAAGCTAGTAATCAGGATCAAATTTCTAGTTGTGTTGACTAGTCTGAAATATACATGTGGAACCTACAATATATGTCATTCTGAAAAGAATCTAATTATGTAGAAGAGGAACCAAAGATCTTTTAAAATTTGAGCATCCACATCATCAAACATGTTAATGGACCACACATATCAAGTCTGTCTTACAAAGTAATGATATTCAAGAGTTTTTGCTTGGCTTATACACCTTAGCTCCCTGCATATCCAGGTTAGCTCTTGGTCAGATAAAACTAGCAGGAAGGTGTTACAGTAAGACAGACTGATCAAAATCACATGGGAAAATTGGAATCAGACATCTGAACTTGTATCTAATCACATGATTTACTTCAATGTATATATGAGATGTTTTCTTCCATCCATGGAGCATTTACTGCACACCTTCTATGTGCCAGACCCTGACTAAAACGCCAGGGATTCCACAATCCCTGTCCAAAAGAAATTTTTGGCCAGCCAGGGGAGTTCACAGGCTTGGTAGGAAGTGATGGAGAGTAAAGGACAGGAAATAACTAAAAGAGAAGAACAGCACGAAATGGAAAAGTTTAGGTTCAATCCTAAATTTATTAAACTAAGAATAATCCAACCACTCAACATCAAATGCAGCCAGCTAAGAACTCAACCAGCTTGATCACATTCTGACTCAGTTTTCTGAACTTCTCATGCCTGAATGTGTCGAGCTAAAAGACAACAGTGAGTAATGATTCTAAATGTGTAAGACACTGCAAAATAGTGACCAAGTAGATGCAACCACTTTTAGCACCTATAAATTAAAACATTTTTCTCAACATTTATTTCTTAATAATATTTCTATTTTCTAATCTTCATTGGGCAATAATTTCAACATTATAAGAATATTTAGAATTATATTGTTATATCAGTATAGGTGGGGCATGGTGTCTCATGCCTATAATCCCAGCACTTTGGAAGGCCAAGGTGAGAGAATCACTTGAGGCCAGAAGTTCAAGACCAGCCTGAACAACATAGTAAGACCTTGTCTCTACAAAAAAATTTAAAAATTAGCTGGGTGTGGTGTTGGCACCTGTAGTCCCAGCTATTCAGGAGGCTAAGGCAAGAGGATCACCTGAACCCCAGAGGTCAAGGCTGCAGTGAGTACCGTTGTACTCCAGCCTGGGCTACAGTAAGAACCTGTCTCTAAAAAGAAATATTTTAAAAATATATACCATTATAAAACAATTTTGGAAGAATCATAGGGAATCGTCAGAAATTTTAGAAAATACAGAATGGTCAGATGTGACCTATATGACTAACTCCTAACATTGCTACAGAAACTAAACAATAAAGAAAATCTTGGCATTAAGCATTGTGCTCTAGTAAGACTTTTACAAAAACAGAATAACATGTAACTGCAGAAGCAAACTTGTCTGCCCGCTGGGGGTGCCAAGATCAGACCCTTCTGCTCCCTGCACCTCACCCCCCCGCATGCCCTTCCCCCACCTCCCCTGTACCCAGCGACCCTCCCTTTTCAGAACTCCTCTTCCTCTTCCATCTTTTCTTCCTCCTACTCTTCTCCTCCTTTTACTCCTTCTCTTCCTCCTTCTTCCTCCTCCTCATTCTTCTCCTCTTTCCTCTTCCCTCCTCTTTTCTTTTGCCTCCTCTTCCTCTTCCTTCTCTTCCTCCTCCTTCTCTTCCTCCTTTTTATCTTGCCTGTATTTGTTTCCCTTCCCACACTGATCATATGCTACTCCCCAAGGAAAGGAAGTACACCTTCTAGTTCCCTGTGCCCTAATAACGGAAACACCTTGGACATGATACATGTTTGTGTGTTGGTGGGACATGTATGCTCATTTTACGTTAATATTCCTGTGAATAACAATGAATATAGCTAGTTGAGAAAAAAAGAGCTAGGATTAAAATTTGTAAGTTCCATATATTTTGCCTGATTTGAAAGTATTTCTGAAAAATTCAGTACAGTCTGGTATTATTGAGACAAGTAAAAACTGTAAAAAATAAAACCATTCTCATTTTTTAAAATGGAAAATTAATTTGCTCTAGATTTTAAAAACTCTTTAAACTTAGATAAGATATATAGAGAACAAAAGATCATTAAACTTTTCTTTTTTTCTTTTTTGAGTTGGAGTCTCACTCTGTCGCCCAGGCTAGAATCCAGTAGCATGCTCACAGCCACCCCAGTGTCAACCTGCTGGGCTCTGGTGATCCTTCCACTTCGGTCTTCTAAGTAGCTAGAACTACAGGTGAACACTACCATGCCTAACTAATTTTTTGATCTCACCAAGTTGCCCAGGCTGTTCTTGAACCTGTGGGTTTAGGCAATCCCTTCACCTGGGCCTCCCAAAGTGCTAGGATTACAGGTTTGAGCAACCGCACCCGGCCTCTTTTTTTTTTTGAGTCAGGGTCTTACTCTGTTGCCCAGTCTGGACTGCAGTCTCAACCTCCTGGGCTCAGGCAATCCTTCTGCCTCAGCCTCCTGAGTAGCTGGACTATAGGCATGCACCATCACACCTAATTTTTTTATTTTTTAAGAGACAAGGTCTCACTATGTTGCCTTAGGCTGGTCTTGAACTCCTAGCTCAAGCAGACCTCCCACTTTGGCCTCCCAAAGTGCTGGGATTACAGCCACTGCACACAACTGAAAACCAGAATCTTTTTAAACGTCCAGTAGGCAAGCCTGTCTCTGCTCTGGAGGAAGATACTATCTCTGTCTTCTAAGCCTTCCCACTACACAACATCCTTGAAAAGATATTCTGGAACCAAGGACAGTCAGTTCCTCCCTCACAAGCCCTTGGAAACAAGAGTGGCCCAGGGAGAACATTCTCCCACCGTCTGATAAACTTCAATAAAGTGTTTTAAATAATTGTTCTTTTGTATGACTGTTGTGAATTCTGTCTTGAACACAGAGCCATCAGACCTATTTACAGAGGCTCTTGGAGGGATGTATGTCTGTGTGCAGCAAAGGGGTCCCCAAAAGAGGTGTGTTTATGGGTCAACACACAGATGTTTAGAGGTCTGGCATTGAGGGAATCTTTCTCAGTTTTTTTCTGTTAAGCAGGAACAATAATTTTTCCATGTCATATTAACTTGAAATTTATTTAGTGATTATAAAAGTCTTAAGGGTCTAGCTAGAACTAAAAACCCTGAACATGGCAGCCAGTGTCTGCACATAGGGTATCTCCTGGCAGGGGCACAACCCTCTTGAGAGAAGCTCTCCTTGACTTTATCCTATAATCTTCACCGTTTCCTCTCAAACCTGCCGGTTCTCCTGTATTGCTAATGTGCCAGCGGCTCCTTTATGAGACCCTGTAATGTATACCCTTTCTTTAAGTCCATCCAGTCCCTGATTGCCAACATCCTGACCCACCTCGTGTTATCCTGCAATTTATACCTTTTCCCGACTCCATCCAAGTTCCCGTGTCACTTCTAATGTCCTGATGGCTCACAATTGGTCCTACACTTCTTGCCATTTTTACTCATTTTCCAGAAGAGGAGGGGACGCTGCCTGGTCTAGGGTTAAGGAGCAGAGGCTGCTCAAGAGGGCCTGGATCCTGCTGCACACCAGGACAGGGCTCCCGACTCAGGAGGGTACTGGGAAGTCATCACATGTGGTGAGACAGGCCCTGAGCTGATGCTGAGTAACTGATGAAAGGGAGACGTAAACTGTATCACCTGTCCTTGAAAGTTTGGGGGTAAAGAAGCGAATAGGGGCAGGGCCAACAGGCAGAGGGCTGTCCACCTAGGAGAGGGAAGGATGGGCCAGACTCAGGCGGGAGTGAGGGAGCCTTGGAACCCATGGAACAGGGCATCTCCAGGAGGCTGTCAGTGTTGGATATGGACAGGAGTCAGAGATGAGTGCATGGAAACTGGCAGTTGGGGATCACTGGAGAGCTCAGCAGAGTTAGGTCAGTAGAGCTGTCGGGGTGAAAGCCACAATGGACAAGTTGAGGAGTGGGGTCTGCAGGGAAATGAAACAGCAGCACAGACCATTCTTCAAGCTAGGCTGAGACAGAGGTAGAGGAGGAGGGGGAGGAGGAGGAGAGGAGGGGAAGAGGAGGAGGAGGAGAAGAAGGAAGGGGAGGAGGAGAAGGAAGGGGAGGAGGAGAAGGAAGAGAGGGAGGGGAAAAAGCAGGGAGGGAGAGGAGGAAGAGGAGGAGGAGGAGGAGGAGAAGGAAAAAGAGGAAGAAGATAAGGAGAAGGAGAGGTGGGAGGAGAAGGGGAAGGAGGACAAGGAGGAAGAGGAGGAGGAGGAGGAGGAGAGAGGAGGAGGAGGAGGAGGAGGAGGAGGAGGAGGAGGAGGAGGAGGAGGAGGAGGAGGAGGAACCATTCTACAGAGATGTATGTGTTTAGGCCACGTCCTAAGGCCAGAGGGTGCTGGGCCTCTCGGACATGCACCTCCACATCATCTTTATAATGAGTTTTTCCTATTCCCATGTGGGGTAGTAGATTAGGATTAGCGCAGTGCCTTTTCAGAATATGCACATGACTGTGTCTGTAAGATTTTTGTAAAGTAAAAAACAAAACAGGCGCAAGGGTTCATGTGTCCTGTTTGGAAAGCACTCCCGCTAGGCTTCTGTGCAATGTGAGTGAGAGTACATTCACTTGATATTATGAAGGGTTAAGTTGAGGGTCGGGGAAAGGGGAGGCACAGCGAGTCCAGGAGGGGGTGACAAGGACCTTTGTTTCTGGCATGCTGCCTGTCATGGCTAAAGCAGGGTGAGTTCTAATGCCTGTCTGTGCTGGGTCTCTCCCACCAGGCTGCAAGTTCTGTGTTGTAACCTGGGACACCTGCAGGACACCAGGAGCCCAGCCAACACTGAATGGAGCTGTGTGTGCCCCAGTCCTCATGAACGATGCCCAGATCCTGCTGCCAAGGCAAGAACGAGCCCACCAAGTACCCACAGCTGGTGTCTGCATCCTTTAATAAGGCTGGCACAGGTCAGGGAGGGATGTCTAACTGTAGATGATAAGAGTGTTTCTGAGTGAAGTGCAGGTTCTATGCAGTGAAACAAAGGAACAAAGGCCAGGAAGAGGTTTTTAAAAGGCAGAATAAAGTAGGTGGACAGGATTCATATTTGGTGCGTGAAACCCAAAGACAATTCGAAACAAGGTGACTACAGAGCAGCTGATCCTCCTTCATTGATTCTCAGACACCTTTTCCCACAGTTTACAATCTCTAAAATTGCAACCCATCTTATAATCATTGGTGTCTTAGCAGCTTGTCACAGTTTAGCGGGCAGAGTATTTTCATTAGTGGTACGTAATATGTCAATGCTGCTAGAATCAGTGGTGTCTCAGATTCAATGGCATATGGTGTTTTACTCCATGAAAGGGTGTGGCGGCTGTTTTGATCTGCTGTTTTAATTAAAGGCATTCAGCTTTAGCAGTGGGTAAATTCTAAGTACAAATCAGAGTATCTCAAAAGCCACCCCTTCATTCATACATATCCCTTCATACATACACACACACGCACACACATATGTTGGGGGTGCCCCCCAAAATACACAATTTAAGAGATGTTATCTACGTATTACTTTTCAAAGTTGAATTACAGTAGTCATGTGTAGTATGACATTTGTTCAAAAGATGGCATTAACCAAATAAATGCTAGCATCACCATGCAACAGGCAGGTATGCGTTGAGCATTACAATTTAAATTTTGTATGCATTTTTTGGCACTGTGTGTGTTGTTTATTTTTGAGTCAGAGTACCACTTTGTTGCCTAGTCTGGCATGCAGTGGTACGTTCACGGCCACCACAGCCTCTATTTCCTGGGCTCAGGCAATTCTTCCAACTCAGCCTCCTGAGTAGCTGGAACTACAGGAGTGCATGCCACAACAACTGGCTAATTTTTAAAATTTAACTTAGACATGAGGTCTTGCCAAGTTTCCCAGGCTGGTCTTGAACCCCTGGGCTCAGGCAGAATCCTTCACCTCACCTCCCAAAGTGCTGGGATGACAGGCATGAGCTACCACATATACCCCTTCAGCTATTAAGACATTGAGAACCTACTTTGAGAGCCACTGTGCACTTTAATTACCACTCTCAACTTCCAAAATGTGAGTGGTAAGAAACTCCAATGGGCAGGAAGCACCATGAAGCTGGGTCACAGGAAAGGTCTCCAAATTCAGTAGTAAGGGCCTGATTTTCCCCACTTGTATTCAATTGTTTCTGTGCTTTTATTTATAGATTTTTTTAATAGATTTTTTATAAATCTATGCCTTCACTCCAGCACTGTGGAATGTTGGTCATTCACTTAAGCGGATGAGTAAAAAAGACGTGAGACTCTCCCATTTCAAAAGATGGGCGACCAGGAGAAACCCCCGATCTACAGACGGGACATGCTGAAAGATGGTCTGAGCAGTGTTCTGACAGTGGTCCTTTCATCGGCTGAGCCTTGTGGGGACTGGAATGCGGGGCTGGGATTGCTTTCAGTTCTCACTAAGTCCACATAATGGAAATGCATCCTGTTTTACTGCCAAGTACAGGATGAATTAATTTACTTATTTTTAAATGCATCTACTGGCCTTTAGAAGCTATTATTTGCAGGAAGGCACTTTTGAACTTTACAAACAGGTCCAATGCTACCTACTATCTAAATATTTAAAATGAGGTATAAGAGATGCACAAAGCAAAAATCCATATCCAAAATAAGAAAATGAACGATGAAAATCACTGCTAAATGCCTTTCTCAATCATATTTTTAGTCATTTTCATAGAATTGTTTTTAATCATACTGGGTAGTTATTTTAATGGTCATTACAATCAGTGTCTAACTTTTTTAAAAAACTGACCTAAGAGACAACAAATGTGATCAGGGGTCTGAAACTTATCTGGGTCTAAACTCACTTTCCATGCTGGGCTGGCTCTGCTCATTTTCACCTTGTATTTGATGACTTTACAGGCATGTGTCTCTTTCTTACTCTAATTGCTTTTCATACTTCTTTTGCATTCTTTTTTTAATTGCTTGTTGCTAGGCAACATGTATAACATCAGGGTATACATTCATTCCCTCTGAACATTGTCTGCTTGGTATCATTTCTCTCCATTACTTTGCCTTCTTCGAATTGATTCAACCTGTACTTTCTGCCTTCTTTTGACTTTTCTTTTGCCAAAACATGTTCATCATCTTCCTGTCTTTTGATCATTCCTGAATAGCTCATGTATTCAATATTTGGCCTGATTTTTTTCTGTTCTCCACTGTTTTTGTTACGCTCTGGTAGACAGGCTCTTACAGCATAGGACTATTTTTCTTTTTAGTCTATTCTCTTTGTCTTATTTCTTTCTTTTGTATTTAAAGACATTAGAAAGACACTTCTTCTTTTATGAAATTGAGGTCATTTCCTGTTATTTTCCCTTTATGGCTTTTGCTGCTCCAGATGTCGGTTCCTTCAGCATCACGGCATATGTTACTGCTCTCTTCCTGACACCTCCTCTGTATGTGAATGATTCTAATATTATCTATGCTGTAATCCTATAAAGCCACATTCCTTATTCAGCTTAAATTTGTTCTATTTTTCAATGAGTTACACTGCATTTAATGGATCTGGCTATGGTAAGCTACCCCAAAACCACAACCACCCAAACAAACAACAAGCCAAAAAAGCAAATACTTCATTGACTTACAAACAAGCACCATAATTTCATTTTACATATATCTGGATAAATATTTGTGAAGGACACTGAGAGTACACTTTACAGTTGCCAGACCCAATTAATGTGTAGGTAATCTGTGTTGGGCTCGTATAGACACTTGTTCCTAGTATTGTGCATGGAGACAGCAATTTCGAAGAAGGGCATAAAAGGGTTTGTGATTCAAGATTACCTGATCCTCAGCTTGATTCACTCGGAGTAGAACCTTGTCAGTCCTGCTTTTTCTAATTAGGGAGTGGGAAAGGTAAGGTTTCTTTCCCTAGTACAACACAGAGATGTTGCAGTTATAGAAGCAACATTCATGATGTACAAACTCTCCGGAACAAAACCATCCTACCAGAAATGTCAGGTATGTGTGTGGGTGCACATGTCAGCATTAGTATATCCTCTTTTAAGATTTGGCCTGTTAATAGGTTTTCAGTTTCCATTTACTCTAAATGTTGCGAGTAGAACTTTCTTAGTATATACTGTATATGAATGCTGAATTCTGAATGTTTGTGTCCCCACAAAATTTGTATGTTGAAACCTAATCTCCAGTGTGATGGTATTCGAGAATGGGGCTTTCAGAAGATTAGGTCATGTGGCAAAGCCCTCATGAAGGGGATTAGTGTCCCTATGTAAGGGGGGACCCAACAGAAATGTAATTTATTTATTTAAAAATGTGTATTTATTCTCACATGTTTAAACTTCAGTCACCTGCAAAGTACTTTCTGTTTAATGCAACACACCTTTCAAGATACTTTTTCCACTGCTCAAAACAGTTTTAAAACTTGTCCATTTTCATGCCTTTTATTGCTTCTGCCGGTTTTTTGTTTCACTTCATCCACATCAGCAAAACGTTTCCCTTTGAGGACCTTTTTCATCCAGAGAAATAAAACAAAGTCACAAGTCACTCGGGGTGAGACTGGGTGAATGGGGGGGGAGGCATGAAGGTAATGTCGTTTGGGGTCCAAAACTGCTAAACATGCAGCACAGTGTGGGCAGGTATGCTTGTTAATCACCCATCGTGAAATAGACAAACATGTTGAAAGAATCTCCAAAGAAATTCACTGAAGTTGAACACTAGACTCTCACAACAATGCTAGCTGGTACCCTGATGTGGATGGGTTCCTCGAGCAGTTACCTACTGGGGGAAGCCGGTACTACAAGGGGCCTGCCCTCCAAAAGATAATTTCAGTTATTTGGGATCCCCCCATGTAAAAGAGGACCCAGAGAGCTCCCCTGCTCCTTCCCACTACCTGAGGACCCAGCAAGAAGGCACCACTCCATGAACCAGACACTGACTCTGCTGATGCCTTGAGCTTGGACTTCCCAGCCTTCAGGAGTGTGAGAAATACATTTCTGTTGTGTGTTAGCCACCCAGTCTATTGGGTTTTGTTACAGCAGCCCAAAGAGACTAAGACCAACTCCTTTCTCTTGAATGTTGAACCGCACAGGCTGGTGGAAGGGCTCAAATGAACTGACCTCATGTTTTAAAAATTCTTAAGAATATTTGATCCTAAACTGGGATTTGCTTCCATTTTGTTTTCTTTATAAGTTGTTGAAAAAATAATAGTTAAAGCTAAATAACAAAATAGAAAAAATAAATTTTAGTTACTTCACAGAAAACAAAGGATAAAAACAGGCCAGCTTGTGTCTACTTGCAAGCTCTCTGACTTACTGAGAGGCAGTTGGTGGAGCTGTGAAGAGTTCAGGTTTGGAGGTTTGGTCTCTATCCTGGCTATTCCAGTGACAGAATCAGTTACCAGAGCTCTGACTTCTATTCATAATCCTTCCAGATATTAGTGTGCTCAGGAGCACACCTGTATGGAATAACACTGGCTTCCCAATTCCACTTCTCCTTCCAAACACCTTCTTCTGTTTTGCAAAAGAAAGACACACGCTTACCCAATGAATCCTGCAATCAGGCATTGCCTGGATGTCTCAAAACTTCCAGAGTGCCAGAGGGACAAGCAAAGTACTGGTATCTGTGAAGTCTTTAGCCGATGCATCGTAAACTCCTTCTTAAGAGGTCCCAGCACCACCCTGCCTCACTGTTTGCTTCTGTTAAGGGGAAGGCACCATGTGAAATGTACGCAGGGCTGTGTTGAGATGTTCTGAATTCAAGTACATTACAGGACAGTGATCATGTATACAGTGACCTTGACTCTTGTCTCGCCCAGTCACTGGCAAAGGGTGCACTGCCCCAAGAGAAAGTCCTGTGAAAGCAAGCAAGAGAGATCACCTGCAAAGTCACTTGTGATGGTTAATTTCAACCAGGTGAGAAATTACAGCAAGTTTCCATGACTTTTCTCTCTCTCTTTCTCTCTCTCTGACCATATACCCGTCCACCTGCCTTAAGAGTGGGCTGTTTAAGATTTACATAAGTGATGGTGGGAAATATAAATTTGCTACGGATTGTGCTTTCCTTGGATTTTCACTATTCTCAGAATGAGAAGAGGCTTGGTGAATGCTCTCACTCACCCACCCTGCAGTCTGTGGCTCTTTACACATAATGCATGATCTAAAGGAGAAGGAAGGGCTGGATGCCAGTGGCTCATGCCTGTAAACCCAGCACTTTGGGAGGCCAAGGCAGGAGGGTGGCTTGAGCCCAGGAGGCTGAGACCAGCCTGGGCAACATAGTGAGACCTCGTATCTAAAATAAATAAATAAAATAAATAAATAAATAAGGAGGCGAAGAGTCCTGTGGTTACTGCTGTGATTTGGAAGTTTGCCCCTCCAAGCCTCATGCTGAAATCTGATCCCTGGCCAGGCGTGGTGGTGAGAGATTGCAAAGCACCCCTTGAGAGAAATTCTTGCTTACTGTAGCACTAATTAACACAGTGAAGGACTGAAAACAACCTGAATGTCTTTGACAAGAGACTAGATAAATAAAATGCAGAATTATCTTTCAATGAAATTTTACATAGTGGTGAAAATGAGTGAACTATTAGAGATGCATGTGTCATTATAGATAAATCTCAAAAATTTAGTGTTGCATGAAAAAATAAAGGTGCAGATTATGTCCAATATAATACCCATGCATATAACATTGGAAAACATGCAAAACAAGGTCAGCATGGTGGCTCACACCTGTAATCCCAGCATTATCGGAGGCTGAGGCAGGAGGATCACTTGAGCCCAGGAGTTAGAGATCCACCTGGGTAACATAGCAAGAACTTGTCTCTATAGAACATTAAAAAAAATTAGCTGGGTGGCCAGACATGGTGGCTCACGCCTGTAATCTCAGCATTTTGGAAGGCCGAGGTGAGAGGATTGCCTGAGTCCAGGGGTTCAAGACCAGCCTGAACTACTTGGCAAGACCTTGTCTCTACAATAAAACCAAAAAAATTAGCCGACTGTGTTAGTACATGCCTGTAGTTCCCACTACTTGGAAGGTTGAAGCTGAAGGATCGCTGAGCCCAGCAGGTTGAGGCTGCAGTGGCCATAAGCATGCCACTGCACTCTCCAGCCTAGGTAACAGAGTGAGACTCTGACTCAAAAAGAAAAAAAAAAGAATAAAAAATTAGCGAGGCATGATGGTGCACGCCTGTAGTCCCAGCTACTCAGGAGGCTGACACTGAGGCAGAACAATTGCCTGAGCCCAGGAGGTTGAGGCTGTGGTGAGCCGTGATCATGCCACTGCACTTCAGCCTGGACAACAGAGTGAGACTCCAGCTCAAAGAAAAAAAAGCAAAACAATATAACATACTATCTATAAATAAATATCTAGGCAGTTGTACTAAAACATGCACAAGATTGATAAATACCAATATATGGATCATAGTTCTATCTAGAGTGAGAAGGAAAGGAATCAAGAAATAAGGTTTCAACTCCATGTGAAGAATGTTAAGACTAGGTAAAGTTAGGTGAACGCAAGTATTCATTGTATTATTCTTCATACTCTTCTGTGTTTAAAATGTTTCAAGGGATGCAAAAAGATCAAGGTACATATCTAGTATCTTGAAATGTTGGAGTCCTGTTTCATTGCACTTAATGACATTTTACAGCAGATGCGCAATTCTCAGGTAGAGTTCAAAGAATCAGAAAGCTTCATCAAGCCTAGAGGATTAAATAGATCCATTGTTAACCTTTTAGTTAGTTAATGGTTAGAATCTAAACCTAAAACCAGTTTGGATACCTTCTTCAGGTCCTAAGTAACCCAAAGAAAATCTCATAGGTTTAAATTATAAAAAACTATAAAAAAGAATAAAGATCAAATAACATATCTCACATAAAGAGCCTGATTTTCTGCAGTCTTTAATAAATTAACTCATTGACTTACTCAATGAGAACTAAGTGACCCTGCGCTTTGTGCTAACCAAAACATCAAGAGGTATTCAAGACCAGCTGTCCCCAACCTTTTTGGCATCAGGGACTGGTTTCATGGAAGACAATTTTTCCACAGATAAGGCGGTGGGGTGTGGGAAGGAAGAATCATCAGGCATTCGATTCTTATAAGGAGCAGCAACCTAGATCCCTCCCATACATAGCTCACAATAGGGTTCGCATTCCTATGAAAATCTAAAGCAGCCACTGATCTGACAGGAAGCGGGGCTCAGACAGTAATGACAGTGATGGGGGGCAGCTGTAAATACAGATGAAGCTTTGCTCACTCACCCTCCACTCACCTCCTGCTATGCGGCCTAGTTCCCAACAGGTCATGGTCCAGTACCAGTCTGTGGCCCAGGGGTTCGGGACCCCTGTTCAAGATAGAACGGACATCACTGCTCTCATGATGCTTTAAAGTCAACTATGACAGATAGACAGACAAGCAAACAGAGACAAAATCTCCTCTCCGATCCCCGGTAGGTGCTAGGAATGAGATAAAGCCAGGCAGCAGCGATTTCTTGGGGGTGAGGAGCATGGAGAAAGTTGCTTTGAATAGGGACAGCCTTTCTGATGGTATAATGCTTAGACAGAAAACTACACGTGCAAAGACCTGAATCAGAAGGGAGCAAATGTCTCCAACAATTAGATGCACATGAACACATGAGAGTGATGAGTTAGACACAGGCTTTCTAAGCCTACAGAGACACAAGACCATGGATCGCCATGCAGTAGTTTGAAGTTGGGAATTTTTAAAAGGTTAAATCTAGAAATTACTTGTTTCCTATCCATGAACATTTAAATAAGGACCATACCTCAGTCATACAGCATGACTTCTTATGTAGCATTTAAGTAAAAACAGTATTAAGGTATCATATTAAAATAAAATAACACTGAAAATAAAATAACCAGGAATCCTCAAGCTGTTTACTGAAAGACACCAGTAGAAATCCACCTTTTCCCAACATATGTACTGACCATTTAGAAAAGACAACAGACTGCAAGTATCTTCTTGGGAACAGGTGGCGTGGAATAAGGAAAGCAAACTTAGGCAGAGATCAAAAAAGTAGGTGACTGTGAACAGTCAAATAACATTACAGGAAGACATTAAGCATCTGTAGCATATTTTAGCACATGTGTTAACACTCGAGTTTTTCTTGAAGCTATAATGTATTTTCTCGGGAATGGATATAATAAATAGCGGAGCTTTCTATTTCAATCATAAAAAAATAACCTAAAGCTTACTTGTGGAGAGGCGAGTTCCTAGTCACTAGCTGCATCCCAGATGGCCCTCCAGGAGCACTTAAAGACTGTTTCCTGAAGTCACTGTCCCGTATACAGAGGGAGATCATATGGCCAATACCATGCTGAGAATTGCAAGGACAGAAATGAAACAGAAAATGCTGGTGCTGCAGTCTGGGTGCTTGTGCCCCAAATCCATTAAGTGAAAACCTAGTCACAATGTGATGGTGTCAGAGTAGGGAGCCTTCAGGGGTGAGGAGGGCAGAGCCCCATGAATGGGATTCGTGCTCTTCCATCATGGGGGACATGGCGAGAAGGTGCCATCTATAACCCAGGAAGAGGGCCCTCAACAGGCTAGACCTCCCGTACCAGCTCGTGGACTTTCTAGCTTTCAGAGTATGAGAAAAGTTCCTGCTGTTTCTAAGTCACCCAAATGGACTAAGCCAGGTGTCCTGTCTTTTATAAACCACAAGGCTGTGACACCATCTCTGTTTGCAGTTCTAATTGCCACATCTCAGAAGATCAACAGGAAATACAGGAAGAACCGTGGAAATAAATTAGTGGTCCTTGACAAGCCTTTTATAGAAGGATGGAAAAAAATTTGGATTCTCCAAACCAGAAACACAGAGACCAAGAGATCAGGAAGGGTTTATGTATGATAATTAGAAGGATTTTCCAGATCTGAAGGTTGAGAATCATGAAACAGTGCTGAAGATTCAAAGGGGTTATAGGGTGACAAATTCCTTTAAACAGTTTTATGGAAATGTATGGAACACTTTATCTACAAGGTGAGATAAAATGAAAATAATTATCAAAAAAAAATTAAGCATTTTATGAAATCATGGATTCTGAAGTCTAACTTTGAATCCTGTTTTATTATTTATTAGCTGTGCAACCTTGGATGAATTTCTTAACCTCTCTATACCTCTGTTCTCCAGTTATGAAATGGTTGTTGTGAGGATGAAATGAGTAAAAGTCTTAGAACAGTGCTTGCCACATAGTAAGTGCTTAAAAAACTTTAGCCACACTCTAGGTATTAACACGGTAGGCCTCACTGCTGTCCTGCTTATACGGCTGTCCCTTGACTGGCATCTGGGAACCTGAATTTCAGGAAGGTTTCCCCCACCATTAACTGATAAGAGTTGATAACTGTACTTAAAACTGTTAAGAAGCTGGTGGTAGTGGCTCACGCATATCATCCCAGCACACTGGGAGGTCAAGGTGGGAGGATCCCTTGAGCCAAAGCATTTGAGACCAGCCTGGGTAACATAGCAAGAACTCATCTCTATAAAAACTAAAAAATGAGCCAGCTACTCTGGAGGCTGAGGCAGGAGGATGGCCTGAGCTCAGGAGGTCGAAGCTGTAGTGAGCTGTGATTGTGCCACTGCCTGGGTGACAAAGCAAGACCCCGACTCAAAAAAAACAAAACAAAATGAAATCAAAAGCCATGCATTCATCATGGTCTATGCTGGGTGCTTACTCTCCTTCCAGGGTCTGGAACTCTGGTGCATTTCCCACGTGTGGTCACACCTTGAGGCTGGGGGATCAGGAGCATCCTGTGTGACTCCACTGGAGGAGGACTCCTGGAGGCTTGTGCCTGGGCTCCCCTGGACATCCCACAACATGCCTTTCCTTCTGCTAACCGTGCTTAGTGCTCCTTCATGGTAATAAGTTATGGTTGTGGGTACAGCTATATGTTGAGTCCTGGAGGTCGTTCTATGAACCACCAAATTCATGTTGGTCTTGGGACCCATCGACACACTGGACATAGTCAATTATTTTATACTAGGTATAATAAAAATACAGTTTAGGATGGGCACAGGGGCTCACACCTGTACCCAACACTTTAGGAGGCCGAGGCAGAAGGATCGTTTGAGCCCAGGGGTTTGAAACCAGTCTAGACAACATAGCAAGACCACACTTAAACAAAAAATCAAAAAATTACCAGGGCATGGTGGTGCACACCTGTAGTCTCAGCCTCTAGGGAGGCTGAGGAGGAAGGATCACCTGAACCCAGGAGGTTGAGGCTGTACTGAGCCGTGATCGTGTCATGGCACTCCAGCCTGGGTGACACAGTGAGACTCCAACTCAAAAATAAAACGAAAAAAAATGCATTTTAATAAATCTTGAAGTGAAGTTCAAGAAAAGTTATTTTTAGATATAATACCTTGATGAAAACAGAAAACATTGCTTGGTTTCTTCTCATAAATAATGGATGCAATAAAAATGTTGAGCTTCAATAACATTGTCATTAAATTATATCACTACATATTATATCCCTAAGCATTTCCTAATACTATGCTTTTATGTCACATTAAAATAAACATTTAGCTTACAACTTCTAAATGATATTCAATACAAGAGCAATAAGTGTTCAGAAGTCCCTGGCCTTAATCTTCACATAGCAGATCAACCACAACTAAAATGCCAGAATCACTAAACTTTAGAAATGCATTTTCTGTATCTCTTATAAAGGAGTAATTAGTCTTTTCCAAAACTTAACAAGTCTTCTGGTTTACTTGATAAACCAATATTTGAAAAATAGCATTTAGAAAGAAAAGTTTGGGAGAAACAATTCATGGGAGTTTTTGTTCTGGAATATTCAGATCAATTCCCACAGTGCAAAACCTAAAAACACTGTATAAAACACTAAAGCAAAACCACCTTAAAAGCACTGAAGAGTTGAAAAAGGTACAGGGGACCTTCCAGGCCAAATTCTGGGGGTACCTCATCCCCAAAGAGGTTAATGGAAAGCAGATGCCCCAAAGCCATGATTGCCCTGAAGGCATCGTCTCACAGTATGTAGTTTATTGGGAGAAGAAGCCACAAGTCAAGATCCAGGCCTTGCCCAGCTTGGTTCCTCTCTCAGGATAATGTTCCCACATTAAGCTGAAACCTAAGGCCACGTGAAAGTTTTCCTGCTGCTGAGCAAAGAAGTAAATGAAAAACAAAAGAAAAAATAACCCATCCCAGAGAAGCTGGGGCAACTGACTGAGCCTCACGTAGATTGGTACCTGGGTCCAAGCACAGCTTGAGAAGCACAGAAACTTCCACCTGTGAACCTTGTTTCCATGGTCCTGTACTGATCATGCTTCCAGAAGTCTGCCACTCCAAGGAGAACTTCATCCTGGGCCCGTGGTATTCCCTATATGTGATTTTTCAAGGTCAATGAGCTCCGGAAAGTCAAGACAAGGGAGTCTATAAGGAAGCGAGTCACCATGAGCAAGAACCAGCAGAAGGAAAACTACACAGACATTGGCTACAGCTTCTACATTTAATGATAAATTACTTGAAGAGTCTTCAGGGAACTAGAAATTACGAAATACCACATCGAGGATTTTAATAAATGTTTGGTTACAACCTTTAATACCTGTGTACCTTTAATTCACTTAAAATACCCAAGAATTTCAGATACCAAGGCAAAACGTAGAGTTTTTAACACATCAAAAACAATCCATTTTCAAAAATAAGAGGTTTCTGATTATATATGTTTATAATTCAAAAGTTATATATACGTTTTAAAGGTGATCAATTTTTCAAGGTAATATTTTACATTGGAATAGTATTCTCTTTCACTAAATATAAAAACAGGGAATTCTTCCTAACTTACTATATTAGGCCAGTATAACCATGATGCCAAACAAAACAAGAAAGGAAAATATAGCTCCATTTTAGTTATACACACATCCATAAATATCCTAAGTAAAATATTAGCAAACTGAAACCAACTATGCTTAAAAAAGCATAATCCAATTGGGTTTATATCACATATATAACAGATGAATTGATATTAAAACTATACACACATATGTATGAGGGAGGACCCCCAAAAAACTAGAATTATCTTTTGGAGGGTGGCCCACTGCAGTACAGGCTTCCCCTGCTATGTAAGTGTTCCAGGAACCCATCAGCATCAGTGGATCAGTTAGTGTTGTTCTAAGAGGTTGCATTCAGCTTCAGTGAATTTTTTTTTTAAGATTCTTTCACTGAGCTTGCCCATTTCATGATGGGTGATTTATGAGTGCAATTTGCCCACATCATGCTAAGTGTTCAGCAGTTTTTGACTAAAAAACGGCATGACACCTGTGTTTCACCTTCCCTATTCACCCAATCTTGCCCCAAGCGACTTTGTTTTATTCCCCTGGATGAAAAAATTCCTCAAAGGGAGATGTTTTGCCAATGGGGAAGAGGCGAAACAATCCCAGCACTTTGGGAGGCCAACGCGAGAGGACTGCCTGAGCCTGGGGGTTCGAGACCAGCCTGGGCAACTTGGTGAGACCTCATCTCTACAATAAATCACAAAAACTAGCTGGGTGTGGTGGCATGCATCTGTAGTTCCAGCTACTTGGAAGGCTGAGGCAGAAGGATTGCCTAAGTTCATCAGGTGGAGGCTGCGAAGGCTGTGAGCGTGTCACTGCACTCCAGCCCAGGCAACAAGGGTAAGACTCCAACTCAAAAAAAAAAAACCAAGGCGACGTTAGCACTAAAAGACATCAAAATGGACAAGTTCAAAAATTGTTCTGAGCAGTGGAAAAAGCGTCTCAATATGTATATTGCATCAAATGGAGAGTACTTTGAAGGTGACTGAAGTTTAGGGTCCCCTTGTACATATATGTAATTCATTGCATCAACAGACTTTAAAAATATATCATCTCAACAGGTACCAAAAAAGCATGTAATAAAACTGAATGCTCATTCTTGATTTAAAAAGAAAAATTACTGATAAACTAGACTAGATGAAAACTTCTTTAACCTGATAAAGGATCTAACACCGTAAACTATGATCAAATAAAGTGGTAAAATGTTGAAATCATCTCCCTGAATTTCAGAATAAGACGCTGTCACCCTGTAAGACCTAGTCAGTCAAGGAAAATAAATTAAAGATAAAAGAATTGGAAAGGAAGAAAAAAAGAGTTACTATTTTCCACTGATATCATTATCTCTGTAGAAATACTCTTAAAACCCTACAGACAAATTTAGCAAGGTTGTTAGATATAAGATTAATATGCAAGAAACAACTTTATTTCTATTTGTTTCTACAAGTAATTTAAATAACAATTTTCTAAAGCTACCATTTGTAATAGCAACAAAGCCTATAAAATATGTAGAAATAAATCCAACGAGAGGAAAAAGCCTGTAAGCAACATAGGCTGGTAATTAAAAATATGAACTTTCAGCCTGGGCAACATAGTGAGACTTCATTTCTACAAAAAATAAAAATTAATTAGCCAGGCATGGTGGTACATGCCTGTAGTCCCAGCTACTCAGGAGGCTGAGGTAGGAAGATCACTTGAGTTTAAGAGGTCGAGGCTGCAGTGAGCTATGATCACACCACTGCACTCCAGCCTGGGTGACAGAGCAAGACTCTGTCTCAAAAAAACAAAAATGTGTGAACTTTGTATCCAGGTACTTTAGGTTAGAATCCTGACTCTGTCATTTACAGAGTGTGTAATCTCCTGTGAGTCAATTAGCCCATCTGCATGCAATATATACATAATAGGATCTCCCTTCTCCTTATTCTTGCTATAAAGACTGAACATAACAGACAGACTTGACACACAGGAAACACTGTATAGGTGAAAACCATTGTAATTGTGATGGTGATGGCAGTGTGATAATATAAAAAAGTATTAAAATTTTCGGAAAAACTTTGAAGAATACCTAATTAAATGAAATATATATATCATCTTTATGAATAAGGATACAATATCACTAAGATGTCAATTCTCCAGATATTGATCTGTAAATTCAATGTTAACTGAAATGTAAACAGAGTTCTTGGTTCTTAACAAGTCAGCTCTAGAATTAACATGAAAAAGCAAAGAGCTGGAAATAATATACTATTGAAGGAGAAAAGTATGGAGGAAGGCTTGCCTACTGGTACTAAGATTTCATGAGAATGGTGAGGTGTTGGTGCAGGGATAGATTGTGTGACCAGTGGACCAGAACAGAAAACACAGGACCAGAGGCAGCATGGCAGAACAGATGAGTCCAATAAACAGAGCTGAAAAATAGAAAAATCAGGTTCCCACACACCACACCATACTCAAAAATCAATTCCAGAAGAACTGAGGATTTAATTTTCAAGAGCATTACATTTTAAGAAGAAAACATAGGTAATATCTCTCTTATGGTAACAAACGGCCACTAGAACATGACACAATCACTCTAAGTAGGAAAAAGATTCATAAATTGAGCCAAAATAAATTTTACTTATGTCTCAAAAGATACTCAAAGAAAGTAAAAAAGACTAGTCACAAACTGGGAGAAGATATTTGTTAGGTAGTTAAGTATCTGTACTGAGAGCATATATAAGGAACACTTCAAATCAATAGAAAATGCAACAGAAAGTGGATGAAAGCCATGAACGGGAACATCACAGAGGAGACCAGGAAACATAAGGAGACAGGACAGATGACTCATCACGAATCTGGCTAAGACCAATCACGCCCAGAGTGCAATATCACACCCACTCGACCAGAAAAGATTGAAAAGTCTGCCAAGGCCAGGAGTCAGAGAAGATGCAAGTCAACAGAATCTCCCATATGCTGCTGGTGGGAATGGAAATTGATATGAATAACTAGAGGTGTAATTTGGCGTTCTAATATTATGGCACTAAGTAAACATTTGTGTAGCTTAAAACCCAGTAATTCTCCTCCTAAGTATCCATCCAAGAGATGGGCACCAGAAGTTCAAAAGTATTGATACAGAATTATTAATAATAGCTAAAACAAACAAAACTAGGAGACAAACACCGAATGCCCAACAACAAAAGAATAGATAAATTACAGTAAATCCATACAATGGAATGCTACACATATTGGAATTATAATTATATACAAAACAAGGATAAAGCAAGGATGAATATTAGATATATTATTGAGTGGAAAAAGCAAGTCACAAAAGACTATATACAGTTGACACTTTCACAAAGTTTAAAAATGAAGACAATTAAACTTAGTAAATACATAGGTGTATATGTGTGCATATATACACATACTGTATATATGTGTGTATAAGAAGGAGGACCCCAAAAATTATTTTTTGGAGGGTGGACCCCTGGTAGTTCAGCATTTTTTGTCCAAAAAAGGCATGACCCCCATGCCCCACCCTCCCTATTCACCCAATCTTGCCCCAAGTGATTTTTATGTTTGTTTCCCTGATGAAAAAGTCCTCAAAGGGAAATATTTTGCTGATTGGAAAAGTTGAAGCAAAAAAAACCAGAAGCACTAAAAGGTCTCAAAATTGAAGAGTTCAAAAAATAAAAAAAAATTGATGAGTTTTGAGCAGTAGAAAAAGCAACTCGATAGGTGTATTGCATCAAACAGAGTACTTTGAAGATGACTGAAGTTTAAACATGGAGGAATAAATATAAAAATTTTTATAAATAAATTCTGGGTTTTTGGGGTGCCCCCTCATAAAGCATGTATTTTTTTTTTTTGAGTTGGAGTCTCACTCTGTCGCCCAGACTGGCGTGCAGTGGCCGCTTCCGGCCACCGCAGCCTCGACCTGCTGGACTCTAGTGATCCTTCTGCCTCAGCCTTCCAAGTAGCCAGAATTACAGGCATGTGCTACCATGCCCAGCTGATTTTTTGATTTATTGTAGAGATGAGGTCTCGCTGCCCAGGCAGGTCTTGAACCCACGGGCTCAGGCAATCCACTCACCTCAGCCTCCCAAAGGCGTGGGATTACAGGCTGAGCCACCGAGCCCGGCTAGCATATATTTTTTAAAGCAGAGAAATAGTAACAATAAATGGTCAATCCAGGATACTGGTTCCTGTGGAGAAATGCAGGGAGTCAGGATGGAGAACATGGCTACTTATGAATTAATGGCAATATTTTAGTCCTTGGATTGATGGCACTAATTTTACTGTTAAACACACTGACTTAAATAAAGACAGTCATACATGGAAAAATTATATTTAAAAAATTAACTACATGTATTTACAAATTTACATCTAGTTACAACCTGATTCAAAGCACTACACCATAGTTTTAATTTATGCAAAGTGTTAATAAGCCATTTTGGAATAATTTACCATAACATTTAACTTATTTATACAACCTGTTGGAAAAACTAGACTGTAAATACAGTTGAAAATAAGGAAGGAAAACAGAGTAGATTATTCCCATAAAGCTAATTTAAGAAAGTATGATAAATAGTTCTCTCAGTATTAAGAAGCTAAAAAGATGCCATCAACACAAAACTAAAATGCTAAAATCTATGTTTCAGTGAAACTTAAAATACCGAGCTGTAGAGATACCAACTTTATAAAAATAGAGAACAACATTACAATTATATAATCTATTACAACGGAAAACATACTGTGCTCTGGGCTGAGAAATCTGAGTTCTAATCCTATTCCATGCCCACCAAGGCATGACCTTGCATGCATCAGATAAGCAATTGTACCATATGTTCTCTGAGAATTCATTTTTTTTGAGTTGGAGTCTCACTCTGTCACTCAGACTGGAGTGCAGTAGCCGCTCCCGGCGACCGCAGCCTCGACCTGCTGGCCTCCGGCGATCCTTCCACCTCAGCCTTCCAAGTAGCTGGAATTACAGGCACGTGCTACCACACCTGGCTAATTTTTTGATTTATTGTAGAGATAAGGTCTCGCCAAGTTGCCCAGGCGGGTCTCGAACCCGCGGGCTCAGGCAATCTACTCACCTCAGCCTCCCAAAGCGTGGGATTACAGGCTGAGCCACTGAGCCCGACTTCTGAGAATTCTTTTATTGGTGAAAGTCTATAACACTGTAAGATACTACTATTCTCAGGAAGAGTTAGCAAAATAATTACACAATATTCTTTTTTTTAGAAACAGGCTCTTACTCTGTCACAACAGCTGGAGTACAGTGGTGCAGTCGTAGTTCACTATAACCTTGAACTCTTGGGCTCAAGGGATCCTCCCTCCTCAGCCTCCCAAGGAGCTAGAACTACAGTCCTGTACCACACCTGACTAGTTTGTTTTTTTTTTTTTTTTGTAGAGACAGGGTCTCTTTATGTTGCCTAGGCTGGTCTCAAACTCCTGGCCTCAAGCGATCCTCCTGCTTTGGCCTCCCGGAACACTGGCATTACAGGTGTGAACTACTGCACCTGGCCTGCAATTTTCTTGTGTAAGTATCATCATGCAATTTAGTACTCAAATGCCTTTGGATGATGACAATGTCCACAAGCTCTAGGAGAGAATGAGACATTAGCACAGAATTACCAAGGGACTAGTTAAAATGGAATAGTATTATACGAAAGAAATTTGCCCAGTGGTAGACAAATCTGCTGTCTGGAAGATCAGTAGTGTTTTATGGGATAGCCTCTTCACGCAAGGATATTGAGGGGGAAAAAATCATCATTTAAGCACTAGGCAGTAAATTCTATAATGTATGAGAACCTGGAAGTAATGTAAATCTTGCAGACACGCTGGCTAACAAGACACAAGCACCTGCTTGAAGGTCTACAAGACAATCATGACAGGTGGCCCCATGTGTACATGGAGTGACACTCCACATGTTCTCTACAGAGTTCTAGGAGGTGGACATGTCAGAGTTCCCTATTTTTCTCTCTTTTCAAGTTCTCTCTAAAACCTCTAGGAAGAAACACATCCCAGATACACATCAAAAGATATACCCTTCCCCCACAAAAAGGGAAAAGATACATCTTTGCAAGTGGGTGAAGATTTCTGTGATTCATAAGTGAGAAAGAATTAATAACCAGCATGTGTAAAGAACCACTATAAATCAATCTAAAATAGACAACCCAATATTTTTATGTGGACCAATAATATGAATAGGAAATGAACATAACTAGAAACCCAAATGGCGAGGAGACACCATACTGAACTTTATAGTAATTAGAAAAATTAGGCTAGGTGCAGTGACTCATGTCTGTAATCCCAGCACTTTGGAAGGCAGAGGCAAGAGGATTGCCAGAGCCCAGGGTTTGAGACCAGCCTGGGCAACATGGCGAGACCTCGTCTTTACAATAAATCAAAAAATTAGCTGGGTGTGGTGGTGTGCACCTGTAGTTCCAGCTACTTAGAAGGCTGAAGCAGAAGGATTGCCTGAGGCCAGCAGGTGGAGACTGAGGTGGCTGTGAGCATGCCACTGCACTCCAGCTTGGGTGACAGAGTGAGACTCTGACTCAAAAAAAAGAGAAAAAAGAACTTTATAATAATTAGAAAAATTAGGATGGGTGCAGTTGCTCATACCTGTAATCCCAGCACTTAGGAAGGCCAAGGTGGGAGGATTGCATGAGTCTAATGGTTCAAGACCAGACTGGGCATCATAGCGAGACCTCATCTCCACAATAAATCAAAAAATTTTCTGGGCGTGGTGGTACATACCTGTAGTCCCAGTTACTTGGGAGGCTGAGGCAGGAGGATTACCTGAGCCCATTAGGTAGAGGCTGCGGTGGCTGTGATTGTGCCACTTCACTCCAGCCTGGGCAACAGAGTGAGACTCTAACTCAAAAAAAGAAAAAGAAAATTACAATGACAATAAGATTAATTTCCCACCCATTCAGTAACATGAATCAATGGTGAGAAATATGAGCTGGCCCGACCACCTAGGCAGCCAGTCAAGCTGCTGACTACTCCAAGGATCCTGCCATCCACTCCAACAAGCATGTGCCCTCTCTCACACAGAGGCCAAGGACACCTACAAGAATGTTCATGGCAGTACTGTTTGAGATGATGATAGATGAGTCCATCAACAGGAGAGTAGATGCATAAATGATGGTACATTTATGTAATGAGAAAGATACTCTGGGAAACATTCCCCTCCCTGTTTGTTTGTTTGTTTGTTTTTTCCTTTCCATGCTGAGCAGCCTCCTTTGCCACAACACTCCCAGCCCCTCTCAGCTTCCCTACTCATGCCTCCTGGAGAAGCAACATCTAATGGTACCCTCTCCTCCTTTTCTCTGTAACAGTCACCTGACAGGGTTGGGGGTACCTACTGCTCTGCTCCCCGGTGCCGCAGGGGTGGGCCCTCAAGGGGCGGAGGTGTCCTGTGTGTACAACATAGACTGCGATTGGAAGGGAAACCTGCTTAATATGCTACATGTTAGCAAACTCATCCCTCGCAAGAGTCATGACACTCCTCAAGTGGAAATTTCTAACCACTATGCTCCTACACTTGAGTCTGTTTTTCAACTGATTCCAGGTGTTGAAAGAAGGTGCTAGTTATGGTGACTCCGTGAGTCCCAGCAGATGACTATGTAGCAGGGAGAACAGATGAAAGATACGTGTATCAACATGGGTAACTCCTAAAAATATACCAATGGGAGAAAAAAAATTGTGTTTATGTAAGGTTTAAAACTTAGGAAAACAATTCCATATGTTACTTAAAACACATAAATTTGTCATAAAATATAAAGACATCCATGAATGATAAAGCCAAAATTCAGGACAGAGATGATCTCTGGGACAGAGGGAGTGAAGGGCCGTCAGACAGGGCCACCCAGGGAGCTGTAGCTATAGTTCTAATGGAATGTGTTCCTTCTTAACCAGGAGGGACCTACAGGGTCTTTCTTCCTGCCTCAAATACCTCATGTATACACACACACACACACACACACACACACACACACACCATGCACATCCATGAAAAACAAGCAGCAAGACTGGAAATGTCACAAGAGCTGCCACAAACGTCCCTCCCTGTCACATCCTGGCTCCGTCAGCTTCTTTCCAGAACCCTCTGGAATATGGCCAGCAGGTAGAGGGACTGGCCATGCCTGGAGACAGATACTAAATGTGGCACTGGCTTCTATAGTTTTATTCTAAACAGGAGGAAAATCTATTAAGCCACAGAATCAGGGAGAGGTATAAAGAACAAAGCAAAACAAATGTCCATGGAGTGAAATTAGGACTGGCAAATCACCGAGAGGCTTCGAGAGCTTACTTTTGCCATCATGAAACCTGAACTGTGGCTTTTTTTTTTTTTAAATAACAAGGTCCTTTTATTAATTATCTCTGAAGGAAGATTCAATAATCACTCTTGGTAATACATTTCGATGCCTTATAAATCACTGGAAAGTTTAATTTGGTGGAAATTTAAGTCCATATAGTATGACCACATATAGTCTGAAAACACAAGAAGACCCCCCAGTGCAAATCAGACACCTTGAATCACACCCATCAGAAAAGAACAGAGTCTGTGGGTCTATGCTGCTTCATTTAAAAGAATACACATTTTTAAACCCTAACCTATTTTATTAAACAGTTAATTTTTTTTTTTAAAAAAAGCTTCCATTATTCCCCCCAGAATAGAAGCATCCTTTTGCTTTGATACATAAGCAGACCTCACGATCACTTTTTTCACGTCTCGTGTCTCCAACGCAGAGGAGCAAAGGAAGACTGTGTTAACATCACAAATCGCTGACGTGTCAGTCAGATACTTGGTTCTTGATATGATTTTACTGCTGTGACCAGAGGATGAATAAGATGGCGGGAAAGGCAGCTGCTCACTAACTGAAGCAGCAGATGCAAGCAGAAGGGCTGCTTACCCTGAAAGCCAACCACAATTTCTCCTGCATTTGCCTGTAACAGACCAGTGGACTCATCAGTTACATGTGCCTGGCATGTGCCCCCAAGGTATCTGTTGAACTGAATTTAATTGATAATTACAGAGAACCACAGGAAGATGGTACACACCCAAGCTAGGACACCGCAACTGGCATGGCTCTGGACACTGGGGGTGCCAGAAAGTCTGCATAGTTGGGGACTCCACGGTCCCCCTCTGAGCCCTCATTTTCTTGTTCACAGGGTACAGAAACATAAACTTGTAATACTAATACCACATAAATATGCAACATGGCATGAGATAGGACATGATATAATAGAATGTAATTCAACACAGAATATAACATAACATAACATCATATAATAATACAAGGTGAGCCTTAATCCAAAAGTCTATAATCCAAAATGCTCTAAAACCCGAAACTTTTTGAACACCAACATAACACTTGAAGATGACGCTCCCTGGAACATTTTGGATTTTTGATTTTTGGATTAGGGATGCCCAACAGGTGAGTACCATAATGCAGATATTCCCAAATCCAGAAGAATCCAAGACCCAGAACACTTCTGGTCACAAGCACTTTGGAGAAGGAGTACTTGCCCTGTAATATAAAATAAAACAAGTAGGGCAGCACCCATGAATAGCACATCATCTGCCCCACCGACCTGCCAAATACCACTGTGACCTTGCTGCCTCTTGCTCACTGCAATCCAGACACTCTGGTTTTCTTTTAGCTCCCAACCCTGCCAGGCTTGGACCCACTTCTGAGCCTTTTAACTGCTCTTCCTCTTCCTGGATGGCTATTCAGCATTTAGATCTCAGTTCAAACGCCGCCCCTCAAAAATGCCTTCACCAACTCTCCAGTCTAAATAACCTCTCCCCTCCTCAGTCATTCTCCATCACTTATTCTCTTACTCCCATGTGGTTATACATTCCTATATGAAATTAACCTGCTTGTCTATCTAGTCATTTTCTGTCTTCTTGCAAGGAAACCGCAATCTCCTTGGGAGCAGGACCTTGTCGGCTTTGGAGGTGACTCTGTCCCCAGCACCCAGAAGGTACCAGTACACAGCAGATGCTCGAGAACCACTTCCTGATGGATTAATAAATATATGTCTGCCCAATTTAAAACCCCTCAAGGCTTCCAAGAATGTAACAAGCATGTCCCTGATTTTGTCAGATTCACATTAGGTTCACTTAAAATTGGGAGAAGACAGGGAAAAATGAAAAGTTTACAATTAGGTGGGATTATTAATGCTTAAGATCAGATATTAGAGAGAGCTGATAACTACTAAGACAGCCACCAAAGTAAATGTTGTTATTTAATTTATGTGTTTTAATCACACTGATCTGATCCATTAAAACTAAAAATAAGCCCTTTAACTATTTTTACTCTAGGCACTAATTTAATTATATTCTGTTACTAAAGCTATTACATTATTTTCTATCCAAATTACCTTGTACTTTTCTAGCAATGATATTAGCTATCTCAGTATGTCGCAGGGATGCTTGTAGCATGAGTGATAGCAAGAGGTGAAACACAATGTGAACGTATCACTGAATAAAATGCTTATAAAATGTGATTCCTTATTACAGCCAGGAAAAGGAGACACACATGTGAGGTTGGTCATTAAGAGGAAAAAGCCACGAACAATACCGCATCTGCATCCTACATGAGTCTGGCTCTTGTATACGTCTACTAGAATTTGAATAACTGTGTTTTACTGAATACACACTGAAAGCAGAAAGCGATCCCTTGAAAAACAAACTCAGCTGGGCTCGGTGGCTCAGCCTGTAATCCCGCACCTTTGGGAGGCTGAGGTGAGTGGATTGCCTGAGCCCGCGGGTTCGAGACCCGCCTGGGCAGCGAGACCTCATCTCTACAATAAATCAAAAAAATCAGACAGGCGTGGTAGAGCATGCCTGTAATTCCAGCTACTCGGAAGGCGGAGGCGGAAGGATCGCCGGAGCCCAGCAGGCGAGGCTGCGGTGGCCAGAAGCGGCCACTGCACTCCAGTCTGGGCGACAGAGTGAGACTCCAACTCAAAAAAAAAACAAAAACAAACTCAAGAGTCATTTCAACGCAATTTGATTGGCACGGTTTCAGAATTTAACTACAGTGAGATATTGTGTCTCAGTTAAATTGAAACCTCCTCATTTTTCAAGCTAACCTATTATAACTAATGGGTTTTAAAATAATGAACAGCCACAGAGCCATCAAAAATATTCCACTTTTCTAAAACCAAAGATCATTCTGTCTGATATGGTTTCATTTTTAAAACTTCATGCATTTGAAAAAAAATTATATGCTCCTGGAAGAAATGGTCATTTCCCATGAGAGAAAATGTTACCGGCACGTTGCTTTAGCGCAGAAGTGAAATATACACCATCAGGTAAAGGCTGTTTTGCTATTTGACATACATAGAGCTTGTTTCCATATGATAGACGAGGTAGGGGGCAGTTGTGGGTGTCTGCAAACCAAGAACACAGGAATGCAAGGGTTTTTAAACTTAGACTTGTGAAAATATTAGCATTTAAAAATCCATGTTAGTTTTGGCTTATGTTCAAGATACTGTAAGAGACAAAACAGAACTAGGGTATCAGAGCATGTGAACAATCAACACTTATCTACCTTATGGCCACTTCTCCAAACATGCAGAACTTTAAAATGCATTGAAACTTTGGTTAAAGAAGCATCTCAAGCCACATCTACAAATGCACACAGTGGGATTAAAAACTCAGGGCGGACAGGCGGGGTCCAGAGAAGATCCTTTGGGGGGGGATGTTCCCGAGACCACCCTCAGGTTTTGTGATTCTATATTCTTTGGTCACAGTAAGTTACAAAGTCAATTCAGATTCAGAAAGTGGAGAAACAAACTCTACTTCTTGATGGCAAGAGAGCCAAGTTACTTTGTAAGGTGCATGCTCATGGGAGTGGGGCGTGCCATCTTTGCCAACAACTGCTATCATCATCTGTGAATGTCTGTGGTCCTCTCCTAGTGAAATGGGTCTCTGAGTAATAAGGTTTGGGAGAACTCATAACTCAGTGAGCTTCATACTGAGAGACTTACTGGAGTTATCATAACAACTCCTTTCCTTACACACACATAGAGGTGTGGAGACTGGCACCTCCTCGATGCAGAGCAATGTTACAGATGTCATGGGAGGACCTAGACCCAGCGCTGACCACCACTAAGAGAGAGAGAGAGATCACACTTGTGCAGAGTTATAGAGCAATGCCGAGTTGAGTGGCCTGTGCTTAGTGACAGCCACAGAAACCCCCGTCACAAGCATGGTGAACAGGAGACACTCACTGAGGAATGGACTGAACAAAGTATGTCATGGAGGAGGGGACCCATCTCAGGCTGAGGTAGGGATAGGGCTGACGGGGCTCCAAACTAGGAGCAAGGAGACACACAGCTCAAAACAACTGCCATGTGCAAAGGAGTTGTGTGGAAAATGGGCACGATGTGTTGAAAGTTGCTGATTCATATGGAGAGAAGGTTCAGGAAAGAGAACCTCAAAGGAGGAGGAGGAGGTTGTGGGCAGCCAGCCTCGAAGACCGAGTTAAGGAGTTTGGACTTTAGCCAGTATGCCGAGGTAATAGGAAGACTAGATGAGAGGACGGGAAGAGGGCTGACAGCAGAAAAGGGACTTGGCAATCAATGGATTCAGAGAAAAGATGGAAAAGGAAAAACCAATGACTGCAAGAATGAAACTGAGAAAGTGTGGGTATCACTGACAGGAACAGAAAGAGCAACTGGGGCCCAGGATGGTGACTTCCACCCTAAATATAGTGAACTGGAGGTGACAACTGGCAACTTGAAGTCATTTCAGCTACTTGAGAGTGTGTGACTTCGGGAACATTACCTAACCCTCCAAGCTCAGTTTTCTTATCTATAAAACAGGAATAATAATAATAGCGTCGTACTCACAAGGTCATCATGAAAATTACATGAAATATAAGGACAATCCCTGGCATTCATCAAAATACTAAAAAAAAAAAAAAAAAAAAAAAAGCCAAGTACAGTGGCTCACATCTGTAATTCCACCCAGAGGTGGAAGAGAGAGGATCACTTGAGTCCAGGAATTGGAGACCAGCCTGGGCAACATAGCAAGACCTCGTTTCTACCAAAAAAAAAAAAAAAAATCAAAAGATCAGCCAGACATGGTGGCACACACCTATAATCCCAGCTACTCAGGAGGCTGAAGTGGAAGGATCACTTAAGTCCAGGAGGTCATAGCTATGGTGAGCTGTGACTGTGCCACTGCCCTCCAGCCTGGGTGACAGTGAGACCCCCAACTAAATAAAAAATTTTTAAAAACACTAAAAATATGACAGATGACCTTCGTCATCATCATCATCCAGCTCATCATTTGACAAATAGCCCAATAACTCTTTTCTGTCACATCAACTCATGTCTACCTGATAAATCTTTTATCAGGTTTTATTGTTTCGATACAACTGAGATAATTTAAAACATTCTATTCTAATGACAGTCTTTATAAATTTTCTACAGCATTTGGGTCTGGGCAATTTATAACCTGGAGAAGCCTTCAATTCTATGACAAATTCATTACTGTAACTCATTAAAACTAGTTGTCAGCTGACCCATTTGGATTAGAAATGAATATTTGATGTCTACAGTTTATCCTAAGAAACAGAACCTCACAGGTTTTAAAATGGGGCTTCTTTATATTTAAAAAATATTGTGCATGTTTTAATAATAATTTGCACCATGCTAAGAATCCCTTTGAGATGAGATGTTTTGTTTGGGTGGGGAAATAACAAAACAATATTAAAGAGAATAGAATGTGATGGCAATAGTGTAGTCATGAAGGGAACACTAGCAATGGGGAAACTGAGGGACTAAGTTCCAGGGCAGGTCTGAGAATATAACACTGTGATTTTAGGGATATCGAGCAGTGAAATAAGAATTTATTATGAACATAATAGGTGCTCAATGAACTTTTGTGAAAGAATGTTGAATAAAATCAATGAAATTAAATTATTTGCTTTTTCTTTTCTCTACTTTCCTCCTTTTCTCCATTTTGTTGAAAGCTCGCTGAGATTCATGGCCATTCATTTATATGTCTTAGCTTGTTTTTGTTTCTTTACTTTTCTTTCTTTACCTTTTTTTTTTTTTTTTTTTTTGAGACAGGGTCACTCACTCTGTCAGGTCGGAGTGCAGTGCCAACAGCAAGTGACAGAGTTCCTAGGACCGCTGGTCGGCCTGGTGATTTCTTGCCTTTTGGTCACTGTACTATTAATTAAATATTCTTTAAAGAGTAGGTCAACAAAAGGTATGCACAGAAATAGAATTTTTTTTTTTTTTTTTGAGTTGGAGTCTCACTCTGTCACCCAGACTGGAGTGCAGTGGCCGCTGCCGGCCACCACAGCCTCGACCTGCTGGGCTCTGGCGATCATTCCACCTCAGCCTTCCGAGTAGCCAGAATTACAGGCGCGCACTACCACGCCCGGCTGATTTTTTGATTTATTGTAGAGATGAGGTCTCGCTGCCCAGGCGGGTCTCGAACCCGCGGGCTCAGGCAATCCACTCACCTCAGCCTCCCAAAGGCGCGGGATTACAGGCTGAGCCACCGAGCCCGGCTGAATTTGAGGTGTTTTAAAGCTAGGGTCCTTTAGAAGAAGAAACTGAAGTCCCGAGCATTTAACAGACTTGCCAGTATCAGTTCCCGATTCTTATAGGGTCAAACTTGGGAAAACTGACCACCAGCCCCCAGTGTATCCCCCACCCCATAACAGAAAAAAAGAGTTACAAAGACAGTCAGCGGCCTATGTTGTGATATGTTTGAAGATCTAACAAAAGGTTGAGACAAGTCGATGGAGCCTAAGAAACATGAACTTCAATGATTTTAAGCCATAAATGTTTCCCATTATGTTTAAACAGTTCACGACAGTTTGAAATACAGATTTTTCTTCTTCTTTTTTTTTTTTTTTTGCCATTAACACAGTCATATTTTACAGTCTTGCAGCATGAGGTTTTTGATATTTTTATCAAAAGATTTTAGGACCAAATTGTCAGGAATCAGGAAATTTTATAAAAAGGATACACAATTCAGCTCAAGTGTTGCCATAAATTCCCAACCCTAGGCCTATGAAAAGGGTTATGGTCACGGATTATATAGCTCTATTTTTTACTACGAAAATTTATATGCTGTCCAGATCTTTATTCTATTGAAATTGAACTGGAAAAAGCTCTTAAATAAAATGATTCCTTCAAAACCCGTAGCCTGGAATAGATGTGACTGATGAAGAGATTCCAAATCCCCTGTAAGGAGATTCCTGCAGAGAGGATGAGGAAAGGCAAAGACCCTCCCTTGAATGAGGGGTGGATCTGTCTGTGTGTCCAATCTGAAGTAAGACTGCCTGGGTCAACGGCAAATTCTACCAGTTAATGTGATCTTAGCCAAGTGACTCAGCTGCCTTGTGCCTCAGTTTTCACATGTGCAAAATGGGAACAATCACAGTAGCCACCTCACAGGGTTGTTGGGACAATCAAATGAATTACTGCAAGTAAGCATTTGGAATAAAGCGTGAGGCTGGGTGTGGAGGCTACACCTGTAATCCCCGGACTTTGGGAGGCTGAGGTGGGAAGACTACCTAAGCCCAGGAGTTTTAGAGCAGCCTAGGCAACATAGTAAGACCTTGTCTCTACAAAAAAAATTTTTTTTTAATTAGCTGGGTGTGGTGGCATGCACCTGTAGTCCCAGTTATTCAGATGGCTGAGGTGGAAGGATCGCCTGAGCCCAGGAGTCGAGGCTGCAGTGAGCTGTGATCATGCCACTGCACTCCAGCCTGGGGGACAGAGGGAGACTCCAACTCAAAAAACAAACAAATAAACAAAAAAAACAGAGCAGGGCTTGGCCCACAGTAAGTCCAACTGTGCATTAGCGTCCCATCATCCTTCATGTCCCCTTACTCACCCTAACAGCCCCCATCTGGTAGAATGTGGCATCACTGCTATCTCTCAATTACTCCTAGTGAGGAGAAGAAGTACACCTCTCACGATAATACTCACTTGGCTGTGGCAAATGTTCTTGAAGTCAGACATCTTTTATGTTTTCCTGCCAGGTTCTCCAGGGCAAAATCTAGATACCATAATGACAACAACAACAAGTGCTCCTGTGGGCAGACATCATGTTTTTGTAGCATTCACTTGTTTAATCCTCCAAACAACTCTATGGTCCAAGTTCCCTTAATGCCTGCAGTGTATAGTGAGGAAACTGAGGCACAGAGAAGTTAAGTGACTTGCCCGCGTCTACTACAGTCCAAGCACCCCTAAAGCAAAAACCCAAAACCCGAAATGCTTTAAAACCCGAGACTTTTTGAGCAACAACGTGATACCACAAATGGAAAGTTCCACAGTAAGCACTTAACACACACTTTGTTTTGTGCCTAAAATTATTTAAAATATTGTGTAATTTCAGGCTATGTGTATGAAGTGTGTATGAAATATAAGTGAATTTTGTGTTTAGACTTGGGTCAATATCTTATGACATATAAGCAATGTTCCATATTCAAAAATCTGAAAAAAACTCAAATCCGAAACATTGCTGGTTCCAAGCATCTGGGATAAGGGATACTTGACCCATAGCAAGCACCACTCACTTTACTTCAATGCATCTTTTCAAAGGTATTGTTCTATGTAATCGGGCAGTAGAGACCTGCAGTCATGAAGGATCTGGGGCCTTCATGGGGGCCAGGACACTCCCTGACCTTGACTGCAGATGTGCCATCCTGACCTTGACCACAGACTCACTGTCCTGACTTCGACTGCAGATGTGCCTGCCTGACCTTGACCACAGACTCATGGTCCTGACCTCAACCACAGACACACTGTCTTGGCCTTGACTGCAGACATGCCGTCCTGACCTCGACCTCAGACGTGTAATCTTGACCTTGACCACAGACTAATAGTCCGACCTCGATGGCAGATGTGCCATCCTGACCTACTCTCAGTGGCCCATGCTCTCCTGCTAGCTTCTGCAGACACACTCTGCCTAGAACACACGGTCCCTCTCTGCTTGGCTCAGGTGAGGCCCAGAAAGGGAGGACCAGCCTTCAGGTCTTCCGGTGGCACTGCCCCCTCTGACGTGGCCCTGAAGACCCCTCCCCAGGCTGCATGAAGGATCTGCCTGTCCACAGTGCCCTTTGTCATCTTTAGAACTAACTGGAATTTGCTATAGTTGGTTGTCCCCTCCAAATTCCATGTTGGAAAGTGATCCCCAAAGTTGGGGGAGGCCTGGTGGTAGGTATTTGGGTCATAGAGGCAGATCACTTAGCATGGCTTGGTGACATTCTTTCAGTAATGAGTGAGCTTTTTGTTTTTTGGGTTGGAGTCTCACTCTGTTGCCCAGGCTGGAGTGCAATGGCACAATCACGGCTCATCTGGGCTCAGGTGATCCTCCCAGCTCAGCCCTCCAAGAAGCTGGGACTACAGGTGCATGCCACCATACCCTGCTATTTTTTTTATTTTTGTAGAGATACAGTCTCACTATGTTGCCCAGGCTGGTCTCAAACTCTTGGGCTCAAGTGATCCTCCCACCTCGGTCTCCCAAAGTGTTAGGATTTGGGGCGTGAGTGGTGGCACATGGCCATAAGTGAGTTCTCTATTAGTTTATGGGAGAGTTGGCTGTTTAGAAGAGCCTGGCACCTCCCTTCTCTTCCTTGCTTCTGCTCTCGCCATGTGACATGCCTGCTCCCTCTTGGCCTTCCACTATGATTGTAGCTTCCTGAGGCCTTAGTAGGAGCTCAGCAGATGGAGTGCCATGCAGAACCATGAGCTGAAATGAACATTTCTCCTTTGTAAATTATTCAGCCCAGGTATTTCTTTACACAATGCAAATGAGCTAATACACCACCTCTCTTCCCAGCTAGACTATAAACTCCCAGCATGCAGCACAGAGCCTGTCTTGTTTACTGTAATATGCTCCCAGGGTCTGCCATGCAAAGGATGCTAGCAAATAGTGTTTTCTAAGACAAAGAGAGACAGAGAGAAGCCTGAGAGGAGATGAGCATGGGGCAAAGGTGCTTTTCACAGTGATGGGGACACAGGCATGCACGCTGGCCACACTGAATGTGAGGTGAGGGCCACACACACCAGGGTCAAGGACAACGTCTAGAGAGCATCTGAGTTTCCATCACTGACTCATCATCTTGTCTGGTCACCGAAAGATAAGTGTCAGAGCACCTGTGTCACCGAGGGTGCTACAAGCCTGCTTGGAAGACTTAAGAGGTGGCTCGTTTTTATCTTGTGGAGAGAATAGAAAGAAGGCAAAGAAGGCAGGACACATGGATTCAGAAAAGTTAAACCACTTCTACCTCTTTAAAACTGACAGGAGCCTCCTGATGGGAGGACAGGGAAACACAAGGAGCCAAATAAAGAGAGCTGGAGGCCTGGAGGTGGAGCATTATTAGCATATGGTGAGGCCCAGTGGTCAAGGCTGTTTTGTTTTCACTGTTAACAAGGTGCCCCCAGTATAAGTGGCAGGGGTCAACTTGAGGGGGAAGAGACAAATGGACCTGAGGCTACTGTTCTGTGGGAGCTGAAGGCAAACAACTTTCAGCCATACCACCGAGCAAGTAAACAGAAACGGAGTCTGAGGGATCCAAACATGGAAATCGGGGGGAAAATAACTTCACAAAGCAAAACAGACAAGGCAAACTGAACAAAAGTGAAATCAAATAAATGGGCACTGTCACACCCTGGAGGGTTGGCTTTCAGCAAAGAATGCTCTGCTACCAATCTGGAACACTTCCACTCCAGAGAGGCTGAAGGGCACCACAGCCACCGTCAAATGACAAGGGACCTGGGGTGGAGGGAAACAGGCGAGCTGTTATTTTAGACTTTGTAGGCAGACACCAGGACCTTCCCAGAGGCTCGTGAAGACAGCTCACTCCGCACCACACTCCCCACACAGCTCCTAGAATAAACAAATCCCGGTCAAAGGTGAGAGATCTGCATGTCAGGATCACCTGGCAGCCTCTCCCCTCAACTGCAGATAAAAGACCATTGTAGATGCCTCTTGGCTACTATCATCCTAGTAACCAAAGTCTTCTGATGAAACAAGACCATGTAGCTCAACTAAAACAAAGAACTGGCAGTCATTGTGTGAACTTGGACCTGGGAACAGAATTCTCTGGCTTTGGGGCTGGAATCAATGTCGATCAACTGAGCCTCACTCTCCAGATCACAGCACAGCTCTCATTTAGTTGTAGCCTGCAGTAGTCATGACAATGGTAACCACCACAACCTCCACCAACACTATCATCACCATCACAACACTACCATCACCACCACCACCACCACCACCAGATCATCACCACCACCATTATCATCACCATCACCACCACCATAATCACCACCACTACTAACACCACATCACCACCATGAATACCACAACCATCCTACCATCACCACCACCATCACTAACAATACCATCACCAACAACACTATCATCACCAACATCACCATCAACAATATTACCACCACCACGAATACCACAACCATCCTACCATCACCACCACCATCACTAACAATACCATCACCAACAACACTATCATCACCAACATCACCATCAACAATACTACCACCACCACCACCACCACCATCAGCAATACCAACACCTCTAACACTGTTACCATCATCACCACTACCACCAACGCCACCACTATTACCACCAACACAAACACCATATCACCACCACCAATACCATAGCCATCACCACCAACACTACCACCAACACCAACACCAAAACCGCCAAGACTACTACCACCACCAACACCAACTCTGTCACACCATCACCACCACCATCAACATACCCACCACCACTACCAACACTACCAACAACACCACCACCAACACTACCACTACCATCACCCCACCACCATCAGCAACATCTACCACCACTACCACCACGACAATCCTCATGAACAGAGCATATAACCTGTGCCAGACACAGAGCTGAGCCCTTGATGTGAGTTACCACCATTAAGCTTATTAACAAACCATTATTATGCTAATTTTATAGCTGCTTCCTCTACAGAGGGGAAAACTAAGACAAGCTGAGACCCTTTTCAAAGGACTCATGACCAATAAGCAACTTATCAGGGATTTAGACTCAGACAGGTGTTCTAGAGCACATGCTCTTCACAGAATGGCCGGAGGACCAACAATACCAAGTGCCGCATGATCAGCAAACATTTGCTGTGGTTGGTACGTATGTAGTGTAAACTATGTGGGACAAAATTAGGGTAAAACGGTTTCATTCAAAGATAATAATAATAAGGCCAGGCACTGTGGTGCACTCCTCTAAGCCCAGAACTTTGGGAGGCCAATGCAGGAGGACTGAGGCCAGGAGTTCGAGACCAGACTAGGCAACATAGTGAGACTCCATCACTACAAAAGTAAAAATAAAAATAAAAATAAATTAGCCAGGCATAGTGGCATGTCTGTAGTATCAGCTACTCAGGAGGCTGAGGCAGGAAGATTGCTTGAGCCCAGGAGGTCAAGGCTGCACTGAGCTATGATCTGTACCACTGTACTCCAGTATGGATGACAGAGTAAGGCACTGTCTCTAAAAAAAAATAATAATAATAAATTAAATAAAAATAAATTTTAAAATAACGGAATTCCTTTTACCTCTAAAAAGATCTTGAACTTTAACAGCCTTTAAAAAAAAAAGGGATCTCTCCTCTTTAATGTCTACCATGTCTATCCAGCAAATATTTAGGTTGTTCAAGCCATTAAGGAGATAAACAAAACAAAAGAATAGTCAATTATACATAACTCAGGGGTTTTTGTTTGTTTGTTTTTGGCTGGCATTACCCAAAATGCAAACTTACTTACAGTCAAACACCGGGGGACTCAGGATCTGAGGTTCCTTAAGGTTTCCCTGGTTTAACATTGTTTTTCCTCACATTCTGATACTGCTCTCTTTATAGAAATTTCTGTACATTAATATATGCTTTTCTTTTCAACATGACCTATTTTTCCATTGGGACTGAGGGCAGAAATTACAAATGCGTATTTAAAGCCACGAGAATATTCAAATTCTCCCTATTTTTGTCACACATTTTTAGGACTTCTGTGTGCAACGAAAGATAAAAACTTGCGTGCATGATTAATTGTGATGATGAAAGAATGCGAGGCAGTTGCTTAAGAAACGAGGACAACAAAGGAATAAACTACTGAAGGCACCACTAGGCCTGGAATGACACTGCTCTGTGTATTCGGTTTCCACGGCAACGCGCAATGGGAAGATGAATGTTTCATAGTCACTCCGTGCTGCGGTACGCATCTATAAATCAAACTTGCATAAGGAACAGAGGATTTCTGCTGTGGGCTATGCTCGGGGCCGGTTGACTTTCCTGTTACTGTATAATTATGGCAAAGAGGCACAAAACAATGAGGTCATTTTCAATGGGGAACAAACTCAGAAATTACTAACACACCTGCGGTACAGGACACCAGTCATCTCTCAAGAGATGAGCTACAGGCAAGGCGGAGTGAATGAAGGCCCTGCCTGCTTCTGAGGGTGCTAGCTAGCTGGGGCTGAGACTGCCCGAGATGGGCCTGGGGTATCCCGCCTCCTCTCAGCTCAGCTCAGCACGTACAAAGTTTTCACTCTGATGATTGGGCAGGAATGATACTCCACATTTAGTGTGAAAGTTTACTGAGATACAGCAAGTATATACTTAATTTTATTTACTGAAAATGGCTCACTGTATAGTAGTTGGAATAAAAATAATAATGCCTTGGGGCCAGGTGCAGTGGCTCACACCATAATCTTAGCACTTTGGGAGACCAAGGCAGGAGGATTGCTTGAGCCCAGGAGTTCGAGACCAGCCTGGGCAACATAGCAAGATCTCGTCTCTACAAAAAAAAAAAAAAAAAAATCAAAAAATTAGCCAGGTGTGGTGGTGTGTGCCTGAAGTTCTGAGGTAGAAGGACAGCTAGTCAGGAGGTTGAGGCTGCGGTGAGCCATAATTGTGTTACTGCCTCCAGACTTGGTGACAGTAAGATCCAGCCTCAAAAATGATGATGATGATGTCACTGCTGCCGCCTTAGCAAGAAATTGGAAGTTAGGAAACCTGAATTCTGATCCAGGTTGGTGTAGCCTTGCGTAGCCATATACGAATTTTCTGCCACCATTTTCTCAGCAAAAAAACAAGAGACAGGGTGTGTGTGATTCCTACAGCCTCTGCCACCATCCAAATCCATGACTCTGTAGTCTCTAGAGGTCTGAATCTATCGGATTTAATCAGAGATCTTAGTTTTGCATTCTTGAAAAAGATATACATCTCACACCATTGCATTTTTAAATTCTCTACTTACTAAAGTCCCTGATTAGTAGTGTTTTATTATTTTACCATTACAGTGAAGACTTCTGACTTGTTTCAACCTTCCAAACACAGAAGATGCTATAGAAAGTTTAAAAGTTAAAAAAAAAAGACAGAAAATCCTGTAACTTATTTTTGTATATTGTAAAGAATATTTAAATGTAAGTAATCCTTCTACTGTGATGTAAACAAAGGCTGCCTTCAGTCCTGCCAAGGAGAAAGCAACTGCTTCCTGGAGTCCACAGCTCTCAGGGGCATGCTCAGACTCTCTGGGAGTCCATCTCTGTATGCCTGAGATTCAGCAAGAAAATGTTCAATAAAAGCTTGTGGGACACATACATGGATGGATACACCAACTCTTAGTGACATGGTGCCCTTTCAGCAACCTTGCATTCCATTCTCCAGCCATAAATGTTTAGGCAGATTCAGACCAACATGTAAATATCCCGAGGAAGACAAGAAAGAGTTGAAGACTAGACAGAACTGTCTCTTCTGTGTGTCTTTACAAAATTCCTGGGGAACTTTCCAACCAGAACCATCTTATGAGCAGAGCGTAAGGCTTCATCACACAAGAGGACACCTGTGCCCAAGGCCCTGCTAAGTCCCTGGGATGTGGTTTAGGCTCAAGAAGAAATGAGTCTCTGTTTCCAATCAGGAAGTACAGGGTATCAAGCTCCTAATCAGAACACCTGTTCCCTAGGTGATAGAAAGGATGACATCATCTCCACCTTACCAGCTAGGAAGAGTGAGCTGCAGATACTCTATATAATGAAGGGCAGTTATGAAACATGTAGGAAAATTCAAAACCTGGTCTCTCTGTCTCCAGACAGTGCTCTTTTGACTGTATCTCAGAACATTCAAGCAAGATTATGACTCCATTTGGCCTTCTTCAGAGCTAAGAAACAAAGAGTTAAAGGAACAGATCTAGCCCCTACAAAGCAACCTTCTTGCTATCATGGGAATATATTAATAATAAAAAGTCACAGTACTAATCACACATGTCAATATTTTTAAAGCCTAAATTTGACCATAAATATAACCAGGAGTGTCACTCGACTTCTCCCGAACACATGATTCCTGCTCCCCCATTCCCAGATGAGCAGGCTGAAGGCTGTTTCCAGGATGGAGTTGGATCTTACACAGTCTTGTAATTTCCAATGTGACTATTAACATGGGCCAATGACATTGCCACAGGAGTGCATTAGAAACATACTCCACTGGCCATCGGAGAGACTGGGTTTTCTTCCCAAACTTGGAAAACGTAGTAATTTGGGCACATATTTTTAGCACGAATATTTCAAAAATGAATAAAGTAGCATTTATTAAGAAAGGCTCCCGGTCAACCTCCTCTGCTTCCAATTAGCTCCTTACCAGAGTTTTCAGCACCACCAACTGGTTAAGGAGCCCTACTACAAATGTGCTGGCTCTCCATCGGGTCCATTAAGAGAGGATCATACATTTATTTCGTAGTTAATTTATGGTGAGGTAATTTATTTCAGTCACTAAATAAAATTAGAAATGCCTTTCTTTGTCAGTCAAATAAATGATAATCCACTCTGGCTTTTTCACATAAGAAGAAACTGGGTTTTGGTTAGAAAAAGTCATTAGAGAAAACTAAATTGACCGACAATAGCTAATTTGATTTATTCTACCATAAACTCACACTCACAAAGCAAAGACTGAGAACCACAATGCAAAGTAGAAACTAAAAGAGCAAATTAAATTGCAGCAAATACTATGTTAGTCTACAGTGTTTGTACCAGACATTAATTTAACAGGAATAAAAATGATTGAGGAGGTAATTTCATGTTTTAAAAAATGGAACTTTTCCCACCAAGATTCCTGTCCCAAGATGGATTCTGACATGTGAATAAATACTGCTTTTTTGGAAGTCCTTGCTGTTGGATTAAGCTACACTTAGCAATGGATACAGTCTGCAGAGAGCACATGTGTGCCCTCGGGGTACAAATCTGATCTCTGCACAGGACTCAATCAGTGAAAATAAGCATCCTGGAAGAACAAAGTCTAATTTTTCCCCTAAAACAGCCAATTTGCTGTTGTCAATGAAAAGTACATCTAGCCACTATTGTTATGATAAATTCTCAACCTGTAGAACGCATGACACCAACACAATGACAAATCTGCTTGCTGCAGAAAGTTTTCGACTAGACAGCGTACAGAGAGAAAGAAAAAGAAAGTTTCATCCAAATAATCAGATCTGACCCTGATGGCAGGGCTCTGCTAAAAGCTTCCTGATAGAGTTGAAAACCACTGTGACAACTTTGTGATAATGGCAGTCTAACTCTCTAGACAACCATGTACTCCAGTTCATATTTTGTGATGCCTCCAAGACCAAATCCTCAACTGAGAGCCTGGTGAAGAAGACAACATGTAACAGGCCTGGAAAAAATTAAGGGCCAGCAGCTGCTCTGCCCAGTTTAACACATAATTCAAACATGTAAACTTTGATCAGGTTCATTCTGTTCCTTTGCACACTCATTTTTTAACATATTCACTGGACACTCTCCTGCAAATACAGTTCAATTCCTGCAAGAAGAGAACAAGCCTCCCCTCCCATTCCTCTGCGTGGACAAGAGCCTCAGTAGGTCATGTCCAAGACACAGAAGGTTTCTATCGGAACCTGAATGGATTGTGAGGAATCGCAACAAAAAGAGTTAAGAAAAGTGTTTTGTAACTTACATTTATTTTTGTCCTAAATATGACTTTAGAAATGGTTCTTGGATGATACTTAATGCTAAGTTTTTTTAGACATTTTTTTCTCATGGATATTTCTTTTTCTTTTCTTTTTTTTGAGTAGGAGTCTCACTTGTCACCCAGGTTAGAGTGCAGTGGCATACTCATGGTCACTGCAGCCTCGACCTGCTGTGCTCAGGCAATCCTTCTGTCTCAACCTTCCAAGTAGCTGGAACCACAGGCATGTGCCACCATACCCGGCTAAGTTTTTGATTTATTGTAGAGATGAGGTCTTGCCAAGTTGCCCAGGCTGGTCTTGAACACCTGGGTTCAGACAATTCTCTCACTTCTGCCTCCCAAAGTGCTGGGATTACAGGCATGAGCCACTGCACCTGGTACAATTATGGGTATTTCTAAGCTTGGGCATTTTTTGAGGTGTGATTGACAAATTTAAAACTGTAAACAAGCCGGGCTTGGTGGCTCAGCCTGTAATCCACAGTGAAAATACAGTGCCAACACTCCCATGCTCATTGCAGTGTTATTTACAGTAGCCAGGCGATGGAATCAACCTCAGCGTCCACCGTCAGATGAATAAAGAAATGATGGTCTCTGTGCCATGGAACACTATTCAACCTTTAAAAAAGAAGGAAATTCTGCCATTGGTGACAACATAGAGGAACTGGGAGGGCTATGCTAAGTGAAGTGATGCAGATACAGAAAGGCAAATACTGCATGATATTTCGAATATCTAAACAGATCTAAAATAGTCAGAGTCAGCCAGGCATGGTAGCTCACATCTGTCATCCCAGCACTTTGGGAGGCCAAGGCGAGAGGATTGCCTGAGCCCAGGAGTTCGAGACCAGCCTGGGCAACTTGGCGAGATCTCATCCCTACAATTAAAAAAAAAAATTAGCTGGGCATGGTGGCACACACCTAGAGTCCCAGCTACTTGGGAGGCTGAGGCAGGAGGGTAACCTGAGTCTAGTGAGCTGTGATTGTGTCACTGCGCTCCAGCTGAGGCAACAGAGTGAGACCCTGACTCAATATGTAATAATAAATAAAATTAAATAGTCAAACTTAGAGAAACAATAGAACGGTGGTGCTGGTGGGCTGGAGAGTAGGGAAGTGGGAAGAGGTCGGTCAAAGGGTACAGACTTTCAGTTAGAAATGAATAAACTTTAGAGACCGTGGACAGTGTGGCAGCCACGGTTCATGTGTTATAGTCTCAAGCTTTGCCAAGAGTGTTATTTGTTCTCCACACACACATGAACAAGGTCAGATGATACATTACTTTGATTATGGACATCATTACACAAGGTACACTTATATCAAAGCACCATATGGTACACCTTAAATGTATACAGTTTTGTTTTTTTTTTTGAGTTGGAGTCTCAGTTCAATCTACTCCATCTTTTTTTTTTTTTTTTTTTTTTGAGTCAGGGACTCACTCTATCACCCAGGCTGGAGTGCAGGGGTGTGATCACGGCTCACCACAACTTCGACCTCCCAGGCTCAGGTGATCCTTCCATCTCAGTCTCTTGAGTAGCTGGCACTACAGGCATATGCCACCATACCCAACTATGTTTCTTTTTATTTTTTGTAGAAATGAGGTCTCACCACGTTGCCCAGGTGATCTGGAACACCCAGCCTCAGGCAATCTTCTCGCCTAAGTACCAGCATGAGCCATCCTGCCTGGCCTGAGATCAAATTTTGAAGTGTGATATTTGACCACTAACAGGTATCATCAAAATAATTACAATCAAAATTTTTTAATCATTTGTCAATTTCCTATGACTTTTCTTTGTCCAAAAAGTAAAATAAAAAATAAAATAACAGAATTAAGTTTAGTTTGCCTTGAATTGAGCAATAAAGGAGACTCAGCTTTATCTGTGAAATAGGTAGGAATGCCAATTGATAGGGAGATCGCTGGAAGGACTGAGTAGGAAAATACATAGCAGGTGCTTGGTGGATGGGACCCCGTTGCTGGTGGGACAACATAATACAATGAAAGCCACAGAAGGAGGAACCAAGGATGGGGTCCCCAGGCAGAGTGTAGAACACTGTGAGGAACTGGAAGAGGAAGGGGGTTCACTGGAGGGACTGGAGCAACTTTCTGGGTTGGGCTTGAGTACATCTGCAGGGATGGACGTTATAACAGGAGGAAGATGGCTACTGGAGATAGTCTCATACCAGAAGAGGAGGAAGGATGATACCAGAACAAAGAGAGGAAGTAGCCAGTTCACACCTGTCATTTTAAGCACTTTGGGAGGCCGAGGTGGGAGGATTGCCTGAGCCCAAGGGTTTGAGATCAGCCCGGGCAGCTTGGCAAGACCTGGTCTTTTTCACAATAAATCAAAAAATTAGCCAGGTATTATGGTGCATACCTGTGGTTCAGCTACTTGGGAGGCTGAGGTGGGAGGATCATCTGTGCCCAGGAGGTCGTGGCTGCGGTTAGCCATGAGTGTGCCACTGTACTCCAGTCTGGGACAGAGACTCCAACTCAAAAAAAAAAAAAAAAAAAGAGAGAGAGAGAGAGAGATTGGAAATAAAAAAAAAGAAGAAACCCCTCTTCCTCAAAAATAAAATGGAAGGGAAACAGCAACTTTGGAGGTGAAGAGGAGGCAGAGAAGAAGGCCCAGACAGAGGCCATGAGCCTCTGCATGAGGATGGTAAGATGGCCTGCAGAGCACAGGGGTGGGGAGAGTTTGAAACAACCACTGCAGACAACACGTTCTTACAGAGGGAACAGAGAGTGTCCCTCTCATGTGACCACTCTAATTAACTGGCTTGGGGTGCTGTACCAAGGAGAACTCAGTTCCCAGGAGAGCAGTCACTGGTACGGGAGGAGTTGGTGATGGCACGCATGTCAACTGCTCACCACCCTTGTGACAGGGGACTGAAGACAGCTAGTCAAGGTCCTCCTGGACAGCAATATGGGTCTTATACAACCTGTGTGGCAGGTATGCCAGACCTCAGTGTGAATAGGAAGTCATCCCAGAATTACACAGGGCTAGGGTCAGGAACCGGGCACAGAGGACTGTGGTAGTCCCAGCACTTTGGGCAAGTGAGCACCATAGTTTCTGCCTGAACTGTGAATGCGGACCCACTGGGACCAATGCAGTCTAAGGGTGGTGGATGGCAGAGTTCAGAGATCTCAGACATGACACTTGATGAGAGATAGAGACCAATTGACCCTGGATATGTGGTGTGTATTCTGTGGGGGAGGCAGGACGCATTACAGAGGGAAGTTTACGTACCATTACTTGCCATACGTAAGCTTCAGAGCTCAGATGGCCAGGGGTAGGTCCAAGTACCCAAGCTGCCTTGACAGCTCCTGCAGCTCAAGGTCGGAACCAAGGGCCAGGCCCTGTACATGGACCTGTGTTCTAAGTGCAGGTAAGGTAGGGACAATGGTGTCAACATGGTGCTAAGGAGATCGGCGATGGGATGCGTGAGGGGTGCTGGGAGGCAGAAGGAGGATGGGGACCTCATGGGAGTCCAGCGCCCATGTCTAGCCATCAGCAGCCTGTTCTGGGATGGTGATCCTAAGGTCCACACTAAGATACCATCTAACTCCAGTCAGGATGGCTATCATCAATAACTCAAAAAACAACAGATACGGGTAAGGATGGAGAGAAAAGGGAATGCTTCAGCACTGTTGATGGGAGTGAAAACTAGTACAACCTCTGTGGAAGACAGTGTGGCAATTACTAAAAGATCTTAAAATCGACCTTCCATATGACCCAGCAATCCCCCTTCAGGGAATACACCCAGAGGAGCTCAACTCATTCTACAAAAAGATACCTGCACATGCATGTTTACTGCAGCACAATTTACAATCACAAATACATTAAACCAACCATGCTGCCCATTGAAAGTGGACTGGATTAAAAAACTGTGGTACATATACACAATGGAGTATTATGCAGTCATAAAGAAGGACAAAATTATGGACTTTGCAGCAACCTGGATGGATTTAGAGTCTATCAAACTCAGTGATCTATCACAGAAACAAAGAACTAAGTACCACATGTTCTCACTCATAAGTGGATCCTGAACATTTACCATAATACTGTAAGAAAGAGATCAGCAGCAGTGGGTCTCTGCCAGGGGAGGGGGAGGAGCACATGACATCAATAAGCTGCCTGATCTCAAATAAGCAAAGTGAGGACCAAAGGGAGATCCAAAGTTTGCCTATGCGATGACCACTTATGTACGTAACACTGAATGTATCCCACATAGAATAAAATAAAATAAATCCCAAGGTCCACGAGCAAGAGGCAGGCAGAGGTAAATGATGAGCAGGACAGAATAGGGGAAGAAGGGTCTCCAGCACCTGGCCTGCCTCTCCTGAGGCCAGTTAGGAACTGGGTGAGCCTGCATCTCTCTTATTAGCTCCCAACAGGTCCAGGGGCTGGGACAGACAGGGCCAGGGATGGAGCAATAACTGACTAGCCTCTTGCTAGGTCTGATTCAGTCTCCAGTGGCCAGTGTCTGCCAAGGAGAGGAGAGCAGACACCACAGGCAAGCTGGAATTCACAGAACACGAGACAAAACTCACAGCCACGGCTTGGGGGGGGGTCTTCCCAGTGAATCAAGGTACAGTCCTGCCGTATGGAGAGACAGTCATGAACTTAGTTGAATACCCCTACCCCAGTTCAAATTATGACACAGCTCCACTTGGCAATTTTTATTTTTATTTTTTTTACTTTGACAATTTACTTGGCAAATTACTCTGGTACGGTGATAGAATCCCCCAGGTAAGACGCAGAGCACATGGGTTCCTGTTGGGGCAATGTGAATGGGAACGGCTTCCACAATCTGATGTGAGGAAATGTCACCTCTGCTTTCTTTTGTACATTTTCTCCAGTGAAATCCCAAGGCGAATAATCCCACCCAGACCATTCCTATGAATGAGGAAAGGCCGTGACTGCAGCTTGTGTCTCAGAAATGCTCCTGGGGCAGAGTGAACAGGTCTCGCTTCCTTGTTTATGCGAGGCACAGCAGGCTAGGAAAGTGCAGCCAGACATGCAGGACATGCACGCTGACACAAGAAATGGGGACGGAATAGGACAGAGACTCCAACGACAGCCTGTGAGGGTCTGAATCAGTTCTATCACCCACCAGCTGGGGACTTGGGGCAAGTTCTCAGGATTCTCTGAGCTATGTCTGCATCTGTAGAATGGGGACAGACAAGGCCAACCCCACACATTCCCATAAGGACTCCTTCAGCACATTGCCCAGGACACAGTGAGGACTTGGAAAGTGTCTGTGGCCCCTGGCTTTGTGGTTACCAAGAGCCTACTGAATGTGGCCAGTGCTGCAGGAATTCTAAGGAAGAAGAAGAGCATTTTGCAGGCTGGAGAGGTGGGGGCAGGTGACACAGAAGAGGGTGCTGAGTTGGGAGTGGAGAACACTGAGATACGGAATGGGACTGGGAGGGGGAGAGGGGACACACTGAACCTGGCATGAGCAAAAGCACTGGAAGAAAAATGGGGCAGCAAACAACAGGAAGACGAGAGGGTGGACAAGGGTGTTCTATCTGGGAGAAATGCCAGGGACATGCAAAAAAGGTACAGGGTACCTTCCTGCAGGGCCGTGTATGCCTCTGTCTATGGGGGCCATGTATGTCTGTATATAGGGGCTGTGTATGTTTCTGTCTATAGGGAATGAGTATTTGTCTACCTATGGAGGCCGTGTATGTCTTTGTCTATGGGGCCACATATGTCTCTGTCTATAGGGTCCATGTATATCTCTGTCTGTAGGGGCAGTGTACATCTCTGTCGATAGGGAACAAGTATGTCTCTGTCTATAGGGGCCATGTATGTCTCTGTCTATGCATGTTTTTGTTTATAGGAGCCTTGTATGTCCAGCTAAGGAATCTAGACATTATCTGGTAGGTGATAAATAGGTACTGGCATCAGGAAGTAACATTAAAAAGTAATAATAATTTGGCTGGGTATGGTGGTTCACGCCTGTAATCCCAGCACTTTGGGAGGTCAAGGCGAGAGGATTGCTAGAGCCCAGGTGTTTCTGAACAGAATGAGTCCTCATCTCTGTGAGAAAAAGAAAAGAAAAGAAAAGAAAAGAACAATAATTCACTCTAATTATCTAAAATTTAACTAGAAGGATAGACCAGTGATTTTCAAACTTTAACGTGCAGATGAGTACCCCAGGAATCAGATAAAGCATATACATCTGATTCAGTGCCTTAGGAGTGGAGCTTGAGATGGATATTGCTGAAAAGTTCCCTGATGCTGATGCTGCCGGGAACTCTTTGAATGACAAGGATGTGTCTACTCAAGACGGCCTGAGGGAACAATCACTGGGTAGGAGGCAAGAGACAAGGTGGCTAGACATGAAGGTAGCAAACTTATAGACTGGCACGTCACAGGTAAAAATGGAGCAATGGAAATCTGTGGTCTCGACTTCAGGCTACATATAAGGTGGACAACCAAATTTTGAATCTACTTTTCCTGACATTTTAAAACAATGTTAATTTAAACATCTCATAAAATGTGTCTTCTATTAAATATAGATTTCTCTCATTTTATAAACATAACACAATATTATCAAAAATTCCATCCAGAAATGAGCTACTATAAAAGAAAAAGAGAAGAAATTAACTCCTTTTTCTGTAATGAAAATGGCATGTGTACATTCATGGCATGTGGCTATCAATAACTTCAAGGATGATGGGGTTAGATCCGTTTGCTTGCAGAAAGAAAATATGATAGCAGATTCTTATGTAACAGTTGAATTAAAAGAAAAATAGCCCTCATACTATGACAGCAAGAGCAGTGTATCCAATCATATATGTAGATAGAAAACTGGGTATGTTGGCCAGAGCACGTGATCTAGTGACTTCTCAAAAGCTAAATGCAGGGTTGGGCAGCCGTCAAGCCAACTAATTTCCTCTTGAGTGTAGTCCTTGCCACACTGACAGACCACATCTGTATTCGTGCTGTGGTAGATTCTGTATGTCTGTGAAACACAGAAAATAAAGGGACATCCATGCCACTCTGTGATGGCTGACCCCACCAGAGGGGTCTGGGGCTAGAAAAGCCTGCTTGATCACATGGTACAGCACCCCCATTCTGAGAGGAGGCGTACATGGTCCAGAGAGGCTTGCTGACTTGCAGAAATGGGGGTCAAAGTAGAACTAGGCCAAGAAGTCTCCCAATGCCCATTGTGGGACTTGGTTGGACTCTATGACCTTAGCATGATACCAGCGTGGCATTCAGAGAACAAAACAAAACAGACGTAGTAAAAACCTGCTCTTTCCACAAGTCATTCATTACATAAGTCATCGATTCAAGACTACCAAAGGGCTCCGAGAGTGGGGTTGCATCGACGGGCACTCCACTGCACCCGCTCACGTTCTGCTCATGTTCCCACACTAGAAATCACATATGAATACAAACAACTACGTAGACATATAAAGAAGAAAGATATGTATAACAGAGTAGAAGTTGAAGCAGAAAGTTGAGACTATCCTTTCTAGGGGATGGAAGGTTTATGGGTAGGGTATAGGGTGGGGCCAGCTTTCAAGAAAAGAAATGCATCTTAACAGCTGGGCCTTGAAGGATGAATAGAATTCACAACTGGATGGGTCTGACATAAAAGAGGGCTATAGCACCCAGGCATCCTACTGTGAAAGAGATCGAACATTTCTTCCAATCAAACAACGTATCCTTCATAACGTGAAATTCCCAAGCTTCATTGAAGACATCAAAAGCACATATTCTAGTAGGGAAGCTATGCAATGAAGCCATGACTCTTCCTGATGTGTGTCCTAGTCCGGGTTCTGAGCCTTAATTCCTGTGTCACCATTTCCAAAATTCATACAGGAAAAAGGACTATTCTCACATGCTAGAAGATAATTTTTGTCCACAGGACAAAATCAACTAAGAACTTTCTGAAAATGGGCATTTTCCTAAAATGACTAGCATATGATTTTTTTCTATAGCTGAATTTTTACAGCTATAGAAAAAAAACTGAATTTTTACAGTTTGATGCAAATATTCAATTGAAAGTCCCTCAGAAAAGAAATTCTGAGGTCAGCTTGAGAAGCTCATGAGCATTCACACTCCCCACTCCGTCAGCCTGTGCAAGAAGACACTCAGAAAGGAACCTCTGACATGTTTTACTTTGAAACACACAAAAAAATGAGACTGAAAACTAAGGCATTCCCATGGCAGAGAAGACACAAAAATTCATGAAATAGAAACTGGAAACTCAAGAAGTCTATTTTTTTACCATGGCACTCACACAGATGGTCTAGCTGGTCGATGCTATCTACATAAGGCTACACAGAATGAGATATGATTTCTAGGTTTTTTTAAATGTTTTTCTATACATGGAAACACATAGATACAGATCAATAATCATATTCACCAAAACACACTCACCATAATCCCTGAGCTTACTGAGGTCCCATGACTCCACTCATACAAGATCATTCTAATGCACAAAATCATAACTGGGAAACTTTCTCCTGTTAAGAAGGGCCAAGAAAATGCCACCTGATCAGTCAGCCGCTGGCAAAAAGGAATTACACGAAACTAAAGAACACAGCAAGAAACAACATTTCAAAAAAGATGCAAGTGACATGAAAAATAAATGCTATCTGAAATCTCTCTCCTTCAATCCCCTGGCTCTGTAAGGCTCTTTCCATCAACGCCACAGAAGAGCCTGTTTTGGTTTTTTTTGTTTTTCTGTTTTTTTTTGAGTTGGAGTCTCACTCGGTCGCCCAGACTGGAGTGCCGTGGCCGCTTCCGGCCACTGCAGCCTTGACCTGCTGGGCTCCAGCGATCCTTCCGCCTCAGCCTTCCAAGTAGCCGGAATTACAGGCATGCGCTACCACGCCCGGCTGATTTTTTGATTTATTGTAGAGATGAGGTCTCGCTGCCCAGGCGGGTCTCGAACCCGCAGGCTCAGGCAATCCACTCACCTCAGCCTCCCAAAGGCGCGGGATTACAGGCTGAGCCACCGAGCCTGGCTGTTAGTCTGTTTTACCCAAGTTCATGACAAACCTTTCCTCTATAACATTTGTCATATGAGGCATACATAATTTTTTGCTAAGAGAATAGCCATCACTTCTTTTTAAAATTGTATACATAATTTTTTGCCAAGAGTATCCATCATTCCCTTTTAAAACTGTATTCATAAGCCGCTTACCATCCCCAAAGAACACTCTGACATTGAAAATATATTCTTCAACAAGTAATGACACTCTTATTTGCAACCAATTTCTTTTTTTGAGTTGGTGATCTCACTCTGTTGCCCAAGCTGGAGTGCTGTGGCACAATCACAGCTAACAGCAGCCTCGACCTCCTAGGCTCAGACAATCCTTCCTCCTCAGCCTCCTGAGTAGCTAGGACTACAGGTGTGTGCCACCACACCTGGCTAATTGTTTTTATTTATTGTAGAGATGAGGTCTCACTATATTGCCTAGACTGGTCTCAAGCTCCTGGGTTCAAGGGATCCTCCCACCTTGGCCTCCCAAAGTGCAGTGCAGGGATGACAGGTATGAGGCACTATGCCTCGCTTTCAAACAATTTTTAATACCCAATAAAGGAGAGTTAGGTATTCTATGTACTTTGACCTTCCCCCACGTAATATGAAGAAAAGGATTCTTAGATCAGAAATGTCAGGATATATAACTTTAATGTGTCCCGTTGCAACTGGAGAGTGTTTGGTGCCTCGCCATTTCAGCTTTACGTTCTAGGTGGTGATCTGGCCCTGCACTCAGAGTCCTGGACATGGGCGTGGGCCTTCCATGCTCACATTTCACCTCATGACTGGGAGGCAAAGCAGCTTCCAGAACTTTCTGCCAACTGACAGGTGGTGGGAATGTAAAAGAGCCATGCTCACTTTGAGAGAGGGAGACTCCTCGGCAGGGAGAAGTAAACATGCCCATGCGGAGAAAGATGCCAGTCTGAGATCCCACAGGGTGTCAATGCAGGCAAAGCCAGGGAGGACATTAAGCAGCTCCCTGGTGGGAGCTGGAGCTAAACCATGAACTGAGAAGGTCCCAAAATATAGCTGGAAAAACTGCCGGAGATTAAGTCACAAAAATCACATGTAGAAAAAGAGAAATGGAAAGCGAAGTCACACATGGCCATCAGCTCCTGACTGTACTTTAAAGTGCCCCGTCCTAGTTTACAAGGCACAAATTAAACGAGGAAGAAAACTGTAAGTGAAAATGTTACTGTCACTGGGTATTTGGAGCAAGTGACAATGTACTGCCAATTATTTATGAACTACAATGCACACGGTCACACACCAGGGACAGTGGGGATTTTAGAGAAGTCCATAAACTCCAAGAGCTTGTAGTATTTTATGGAGATCATCATAAACACTGTATTTTTGTGTATCAAGTGATTGAAAAATACATAACAATAAATAGTATCTACATTTAGGGAAAGAAGATAAGATGGTTCAATGGAGGGGGAGAAATGGCACTGTTGAACAGAACCTTAAAAGAGAGTTCAAATACGGACAGGTAAGGAGCAGGGAAGGAATTACCAGCACAGAAAACAGAAAGGAGTGTAAATGCACCTCATGTAATCAGAGGGGTAAGTGCCATGCCAAGGAACACACAGGCATTTGGAACTGATGAAAGAGGAATTTGGAGAGATCCCCCCAACCAAATGTTGGGAAGACTAGATGCTGGAGAACCAGGTTAAGAGTTTTAACTTTTCCCACTAGGGTCACTGAAGATTTTCGAACATTAAAAAGAAGAAAGAAGATGGCAGCAACAAGTTTTAGGAGCGTTTAAGGGAAAAGATGTTTCCTATTTTAACCCTTTAATTGCTAGAAACAGTCTGTTGCATATCATTAATTCCACAGCACAAACAGCACTACTATTTAGCTCTGATCTCTCTTGAACTTCTGCCCCTTTCAGTGGACAGAACTTCTGAATAATAATGGAACATCATCTTTGAGAAAACCTCATATATTTTAGTACACAGACCCACAAGTCATGACTACCAGCTCTAAGGGGAAAGCGAGATGAGTTTCAAACACTGAAAGGAGTCTCAAATTTTAAACCCAAATATTAAACACTTAATGTTATCTTTAGAGATAACAAAAAGTATCAATTTTTTATTTTTATTTTTTAAGAGAGATAGGATCTCACTTTGTTGTCCAGGTTGATCTCAAACTCCTGGCTCAAGCAATCCTCCCACCTCGGCCTCCCAAAATGCTGGGGTAACAGGCATGAGCTGCCGCACTGGCCTAATTTTGATTTTTATATGAAATATCTTTTGGTTTATGAGTATAACTTGTTCCTCACAACACTTCCCTTGGTAGAAAATTTGCTTTCAATAATTTATATGGAAAATGTTAGAATTAGCTTCCCCCAACCAATCACCCATTTAAAAACAAAATCTCAAAAATCATTGTTTCCCCCTAAGAAAGCAAACACCTCCATAAAACAAGAGTTGAAAGCAGATCTAGAAAGCCTTGGAGAAGTTACATACTATACAATAACAAGATACATAAAATAACAAAAGGACATGAAACATTAGCAGACAGAGTTCAAGAAAAAAATATAAGAGAAAAATAAAACCAAAACAGAGAAGGAAAAAAAGACACATTGGACACAGCACAAAGGAGAACAAATATTGCTGAAAACACAGGAAGAGACACAGTGATCCAGGCAAACAATTAACACAGAAATTAACAAAAAATGTACAGGGACTTTCAACATAAGCACCATCAGTGTTCTCAAAGAAAAAGAACATGACTCAAAAATTCTATGCTTTCAATCACTTTATATCTTCACTATAACATTTGAACACTTTCATGTCTTTCAACAACAGGAAAAAATTTCTTATGATCCCCACTGGAGGGTAAACTTCAGCTAAGGAGAAACTGTGGCAAAAAGCCTGGAGGTGAACTACATTCACATAACTATAGAACTATAACTAAAACAAAAGAGGAGATTATGATTGTGGAACAGAATATGAACATTACGAACCCTGACAACATATATTTTAAAAAAACAACATTGCTTTCACTAATGATAACATCACTAAAGTAAACATCACCAAAATACTTAGGCAACAGTGTACAAATCTTGTAGAAGTACCTCATTTAGTTCTTGTAACACTCTCAGAATTAATGGATGATACATCAGTGCATCACCAGGGGATCAAGACCAGCCTAGGAAACATAGAGAGACCTCGTCTCTACAAAAAAAATTTTTTAAACTAGCTGGGCGTGGTGGTGAACACCTGTAGTCACAGCTACTTAGAAAGCTGAGGCAGAAGGATCGTTTGAACCCAGGAGGTCAAGGCTGCAGTGAGCTGTAATCATGATGCTGCACTCCAGCCTGGGTGACAGATTGAGACCTCGACTCAAAAAAAAAAGTCATAAAGTGAAATAACTCTCTAATGTCCATGTCTATGTCTCCTTCTTTGGATTGTTTGTTTTGTTGTTTGTTTAGCTGGTTTTATGTTGTGATTTGGTTTGTAAATTAATATGTAATATAGGCAAGTACTTCTGAAAGACACTACTCTTGATCTTAGGAAATATCCTTAGGAAGAATCTAGCAGTCACTTAACCAAACGGTATAAAAACTTTCAGTGATTCAAACCACGATGACACTGGTCTAATTAGAATATTCCCTCTCTAGCTACCTTCTTATAGGGGTTTTTAGAAATCAGCTTTCTTCTGGTCACTGTAGACCTGGGTCATGAACTCCATACCTGCTGGTCAATCAAGTCAAAAGCTACTCAAGCTTCTAAAAAAGCAGATGTCTAATCTTAGAAACACTACACAATTTGGTACCAATAATAGCCTCAGCAGTTCATTTTTTTCAATTCTTGAAATTGTTTGCACCAACTGAAACAGGGATCTATGTGAAGCGTGACATCTCTGTCTCTTTTGCTTACTTCAATTCACACAAAAAGGAAATACTTTTCTCTCCTTTTTGGGTTCACAACTACATCTGACACTTTTTATTTATCATTTATTCTGGTTTAGTTCTTGCGGTGTTATAAAAATACAACTGAGAGTTTAAACCAGCATGTTCAGCCAACCAAAACACCTTGGTGGGTTGTCTACTGCAGTGGTCTCCAAACTGTATTGATCACACAACCTTAAAAAGTCCAAGATTCATGGGCATGTACTCCAAAATACAAATAGATTTACTTATAGATGATATGCATATGTGCTACTATAATATATTAAGTACATTATAAAACATAACAATAATTTCCAAAGAATTTGATAAAGATAATGGCAAATAAATTTTTGCTGTCACTAGAAATCATTAAGAATATTTTTCAAAAGCCTGGGTATGGTAGCTCATGCCTGTAATTCTAGCACTTTGGAAGGCCAAGGTAGGAGGTTGTTTGAGCCCAGGGGTTCGAGACCAGCCTAGGAAACATAGCGAGCCATTGCTTCTACCAAAAAAATTTTTTAAACAGGCCGGGCATGGTGGTGCACATCTGTAGTCCCAGCTGCTTGGGAGGCTGAGGCGGAACCCAGAAAGCCAAGGCTGCGGTGAGCTGTGATCATGCCACTGTACTCCAGCCTGGGTGACAGACTGAGACCTTGACTCAAAAAAGAAAAAAGAAAATAATAATATTTAAAAAGAACAATGTCGTTTCATATACTTTATTGTTTCTGAACATCCTGGTTTAATCCTCTGTGTTGAGTACTTTAGCCACATTTTGTTGCTTGGTTTTAATGGGTGTTGTAGATACCTCTTGAAAATACAGAGATCTAAATGGGAAAAGGTCACCACAGCACTGACACCCTTGGCTTTTAATTCCATCCTGTGATAATGCAAAGGTTTAAAATTATTTTGTTTTTATTGGCTCACTGAAATTCAGCTAGTTCATTTTACCTGATATCAATGAGTTGTTCCTGAAAACACATTAAAACTATTAAATTCATATATCTTTTTAAATTGTGTCTTAAAACCAGTGCAACTTCATTAGATATGTCTAGTCAGGTTACAAAATTCCATATTCAACTCATCAAACGTGCAGGTGTGACAAGTTTTAACAGGTGTCACACATCATTTTTAAAAAATAAAACCAAATATCCATTTTCAAAACTGTTCTCCTTGAAGGATTGGTGCCTTCCAAGAAGCAGTTCCTTTCACACACGTTGTTAAAACATGGCTTGTATCTTGAAGGGCTGTGTTTAAGTCTATTTCTCAAAAATCTCTACAGAGTAGCAAAAACAAAGGTCAGCAAATTTGGACAACTTATCTTTTTATAAAAGGAAAATGAGCAACTATGTTTAGTTCCTTTGCTAAAACAACCTCAGTATGGTAGAAATATATTGATATTCATTACTGATCTCATCACAAAGTACATACAAAGATGTACTTTTTTTTTTAGTCTAAGTCTCACTGTGATGCCCAGGCTGGAGTACAGTGGCACCATCATGGCTCACTGAAGCCTCGACCTGCTGGGTTCAGGTGATTCTTCCTTCTCCCAAGTAGCTGGGACTATAGGCATGCACCATCACACCCAGTTAATTTTATTTTATTTATTTATCTACCTATCTATCTGTCTATCTATCTATTTATGTTAGAGTCTCACTCTGTCGTCTCTATCTATCTATCTATCTATCTATCTATCTATCTATCTATGTTAGAGTCTCACTCTGTCGTCCAGGCTGGAGTGCAGTGGCACGCTCCTGGCCACCACAGCCTCGACCTGCTGGGCTCAGGCAATCCTTCTGCCTCAGCCTTCCAAGTAGCCAGAACTACAGGCGTGCACTGTTAAATTTTTGATTTATTGTAGAGACGAAGTCTCACCATGTTGCCCAGGCTGGTCTCGAACCTGTGGGCTCAGGCAATTCTCTCACCTTGGCCTCCCAAAGTGCTGGGATTATAGGCTTGAGCCACCACACCCGGCCATATTTAATTGTTATAGAGACGAGGTGTCATCATGTTGCCCAGGCCAGTCTTGAACCCTTAGGCTCAGGTAATCCTCTTGCCTCTGCCTCCCAAAGAGCTGGGATTACAGGTATAAGACACCATGCCCAGCCCAAAGATGTACTGTACTTTCAAGGATTTGTTGTTACAGAAGCAGTGGAGTGATACTGTCCAGCAGCACTTTGCATGCTGGCTTTACCTTCTCTGCTCTTCCCCAATAGCTCACTCAGTATCTGGCTCACGAAGGGTGCAGCAAGTGCATTTCATACATGACTCTCTGCTCACGATGATGAGCACAAATCCTTACTCACACAACCTGCTTGATGATTTCTATGGCATGGAACAGACTTCTGGTCATATTTTACTCAATTACGTTCATCCCAAAGGGGATCATCTGACAGATGTCCCCCAATATCCATCTCTTTCCTTCTTCCTCAGTGTCAGAACCTCAATTAGTGGGCATATGACTGCCTGGAGCAAAGATCGCATTTTCCAAGCCCTCCTCCCCCTCACAGCCATGTGTGACCTTGGAACTAAGTTTTGGCCACTGGGACGCAAGTAGGAATAACAACACATAGCCTTAAAAGGAGGGGCATAGCTCCTTTTCCTCCTGAGTAGCTAGAATTCAGATCCAACCCTGCAACTCAAATGACCACCTTGCAGCAGGATGAAGGCAGGTGTGGACACAGAGTGACACGAAAGGGGAGTCTGGAACCTTCCTGGCCGTGTTGTCATCCTCCAGCCCTGGTTTGCCGATGCTGATGTGAGACAAAGATGCATTTCTGTCTTCTCTGAGGTTCTGTTCTTTTGGGTTTTCTGGCTCTTGCTGGTGTGCTGGGCCGAATGAACACACTTGGCCATGGCTGAGGAAGGGCTTGTGCTAGGAGTCAGGGGAGACAGCTCCGCTGTGTCCTCACTCCAGCACATGCTCACACTGTTACCACCTCTAGTCGGCAGCTTCCTAACATGCTGCTTTTAAGCCGCTTGTCCATGTTGTCAGGATTGGTTCACATGGGCCACGTCATATAACCTTTGAATCCACTTACCAGATATGTGTGAATGGCAACATGGGTCGATAGCTCTGAAAGTGAGTGGATGAGGGGCTGCCAGTGGACAGCCCTGACCTGTGGCTGTCTCGAGAGCCATGTATAACCCACGTCTGTCTGAAATATGGACCCTGCATCCATACTGAATACTAATAACACTTCATTTGTTCTTGGTTGACACATAAGCATCTGAGGAAGCTTTGCCTTTCTCCTGGTCCTCTCCTGCCCCTCCTGAGGCAAGACAGCGAGTATAGCTTAGATAACAATGGTGAGTCTCTTATAGGCAAGCTTAGGTCATTAGGAAGTCAGAGGGTCAGGCATCCGGGCACTGTCTTATCAGGACATAACTCTTTTAAACAACTACACACTGACTGAAACTCAGGCCCAACCTTGGAATAGGGGGAGACTGGCTACAAAGACCAAAACAAGACAGTAGGGAGTCACCAGGGACACTGAGGCATAGGGCTCTAAGAGAAAACTAAGTAATAGTAACTTCCCTATTATCGCGAAAGTTCCTCCTAACACAAGCAAACTTAGGAGTAAAACATTAAGAACTGAAACCACGCCTGGCTAAGTGTGATCAAAGCTTAGCTTAGAAACAGGACGCTAAACCGTCAATTTGGAGAATATACAAAGCTTTCTGTTAACAACAAGCATGTGCCCTTTCCCTCAAGGACCCATGTTCTCTCTTGATCGTGTTGTTTCTTTTTCTTTTGCCTCTAATAAACTGTACTTTAAACCTCTCTGCAACTTGCTCTGAAATTCCTTTCTGTGGCGAACCAAGGACCCATGGAACAACTGCGCCCAGTCACCCAGCACCACTACTGAGGGTTCTGTGCACCTGCCTGGGTGCAAGCGGTGATCCAAGGACCCACAGAACAACACCTGACTACTGAGGGTCTGTGCATCTGTCTGACTTGCACACACCCCATCCACTTCAGAGCCTGCTGTCACAGATGTAGATGGACTCTACTAACTACTGATTTCTCTCCTGGATCATGCCACTATGTTGAGAGATAAAAATATTCCCAGGTGAAAAATCCACATAAGCAAGTGTTCTTCACAAAACCAAGACCCTGTCAAAGCCAAGGGTCCATCAAAAGGTGGGTGTGCGTAAAGACAGCAATGCCTTACCTGAACACCTCAAGAACGGTCCGCTCTGGTAATCTGGGAGCCACCTGCCTAAATGCTTTTTGGAAATCTTCCAAAGTTAAAAATCCACGATCTATTTGAAAACAAATGATAAAACATTCACTTACTTTCATAAACCCTACAAACTGGTATTTCAGCTATAATATTTGTGTGAAACTTTAATATGTTGTTAGGAGAAAAGCATTCAGAGCTGGTTTTGCATATTAGGCCATTGGAGATTGTCACACGGGAGGAATTGAAGAATCTAGCAATAGTTTCCTTCAGGGAAGCCCAGCTGATTTCGAAGGGTACTTCCAGCTCAGCCATTGTGCTGATTCTCTAAGGTCAAGGAAAGGAATATGCAGAGACACGTGCTCTAGTAATGGCCTTAGGCTCTGCATCTTGGTGAGTTGCCAAATAATTCAGTACTCAAAATTCACTTTTTCTCTTGCTTGCTATTAGAATGATGATATATTAATATTTAGAAGGAAACCAAAACAACATCCAAGATGCTGAATCATGACTTCACGAGTCTTTGCATCCTGAGATCTGCAGAGTTTAGGGGTTCTGTGGTAATCTGCCCAGCCACACCCCATGTGGGAAAACAATTCCTCTATCGTGCGTGGGTCAAAGTGGGAGGTGAAGAAGAAACTATGCAGTCTCCCACATTTCCACAGGTGGCTATGACCTATAGCCCTACATGACCAGTCTTTTCACTGTCCCCATTATAATAAAGGCATGATATATACATCTGTCATCCCAGCACTTTGGGAGGCCAAGGCGGGAGGATCACGTGAGCCCAGGAGGTCGAGACCACCCTGGGTAACATAGTGAGACCTTGTCTCCATAATAAATCCAAAAAAAAAAAAAAAAATTAGTCAGGTGTGGTGGCTTGCACCTGTAGTCCCAGCTACTCAGGAGGCTGAGATGGAAACCCAGGAAGTCGAGGCTGTGATGAGCCTTGATCATGCCACTGCACTCCAGTCTGGGTGACAGAGTGAGATCCCACCTCAAAAAGAGAAACAAAAAGTACTTAGGTACAATTCATAAGCACAATTTTGTAACTGTAAGTAATATTTAATTCATGATAAATATCAAGAATTTAAGATCACAAAAGAAAAAAAATCACGCCAGCAACCAAGGTAATAGCTAATAAATGCAGTAAAATATACTGTATATTTCATGCACTGAGTATATATGTTCCTATTCACAGCTCCTTAATAGCAACTTTTATATATCAAAAGCATTTTTGACACTTTAAAGACACTTACAGTGCATGTCAAAAGCTGTGAAGATGTGTCTTATTTCATTCCGGAATAGTTGGGCTTCCTTCTTTTTCCTTACAATATTTAAAAACTCATCAAGTAATATACCTAAAAGTTAGGAAAAAAACAATTTACCAAAGATGAATGTCTTAAAAAAAGAAAAAAGAAACAGAAATGAGTAATGAAACATACCACAAATAATAATACTGTATCTTAATTTTGATGAACAGCATCTACTCCTAAAGACCTATAAAGTCCAAAAGATGTTTTGTTAAATGCCAAATGGACCCAGCACCAGCAATCGACAGTGTAACAAGACACTTTTAGGGTTCATTGGGCTTTTTCGGAGATAAGGGAGGGTGACCTTGACAGGGTTTAGTTGTCTTCTCTCTAACAGGTTCCCATAGGCATGGAAGGACGACTAAAGGAGGTCTCATCATTTGTTTTTCCTTATGCTTCTTTCATCCCCTTTTCCTCGCCAGATGTCATGATGGCGGGGGTTTTTTCCAACTGGGAGATCGGGTCAGAGAAGTAGTTTCTCAAAAGTCAATACCCATTGCGCCCCACAGACAGGGGCGGAGAGAATATCACATAAACAACAGGGCTGGCGCCATCCCGGCCCTGGATACACCCGCAATGTGTTGGCAGCCCCAGGCTCAGCTCCCTGCTACTCTCGTAATAAAAGAGCCCAGCATGACAACGTGAGATGGGATACTGTGCTTACCGCGTTGATAAAATGAATTCTAATGTGATCTTTGTAGTAGGTTTAAAGAGCGAAGCCAAGAATTTAAACACTTTCGTGAACTGAGTCCTAAATATATACAAAGAGCAGTTCGTTTTATAACTCAGGATTTCCATTCAAAAAAAAAAATTATCACTTTGTTTTAAAAATAGCCCCAAATCATACAATAACCACATCTACACTTTTGCTTTTGATGAGGTAATACTGAGCTGTATACCTTTTCTAAAACAGTTCCTATCATTTTAAAAATGTGGAAATAATGTTCTTAATTTCCCACGTATTTCTTATTTGCAGTTAAAGATTTATAAACAAAAAAAATCTACCCTTGTTTTTAAATATAAATGAGTGTGTGTGTGTGTGTGTGTGTGTGTGTGTGTGTGTAGAGACGAGGTCTCACTATGTTGCCCAGGCTGGTCTCAAACTCCCAGCCAAGGAATCCTCCTGCATCTGCCTCCCAAAGTGCTGGGATGACGGGTGTAAGCAACCATGCCTGATCTTTAAATGGTTGACAACTTTTTAGGACCTGCTGTGGGCCAGGCATTTATCAACAGGGGAGGAGAACACACGATTCCAAGCCCTAAGGGAGCTACTTATCTAGGGGAATACAGCCATTGCACAAGTTCAGCTGCAAACACACACACACAAGTGCAAACTGTGGCAGGGACAATGGAAGAGAAAGATGGGACACTGTAACCAAGGCCTAGAAATCCAGTGAAGGAGTGATCTCTTGGAGGAAGAGATATTGAAGCTAAGACCTCGCCCATGAGACAATACCAGCTAAAGGATGGAAGAAGAGTTTTCCAGGTATGGAGACAGTATGTGAAAAGCAGGCAGGAAAGAGGCCATCGTGGCTGGAACCTAGCGAGCAGGAGGGAGAGGGCGATACAAGGCTGGAACAGGAAGGGGGCAGGGCCAGACCACAGGCCACTGGGTGCCACAGTCAGTAACATGGGTTTCGTGAAGTAGCAACAGCAACAGGAAGTCAGCAGTAGGTCTGAACTGGGAAGCAAAATGATTTAGATTTTTAAAAGATCTATTATCTTTAAAAATAAAAGGGTTGGGGGGAAGCAAAAATGAAAAAAGGGAGCAAGAGATATGGTTGCTAGGATGCTGGTGGCAGGTGTGGAAGGTTCCAGACGTATTTTTATTTTATTTTATTTTTCGAATCAGAGTCTCACTCTGTCATCCAGGCTGCAATGCAATGGCACGATCACGACTCACTACAGCCTCAACTTCCTGGGCTCAGGCAATTCTCCTGCCTTGGACTCCCAAGTAGCCAGAAACACAGGAATGTACCACCATGCCTAGCTCATTTTTTTTTTTAATTGTAGAGATGAGGTCTTGCCAAGTTGCTCAGGCTGGTCTTGAACCCCTGGGCTCAGGCAATCCTCTCACCTCCACCTCCCAAAGTTCTTGGGTCTCAAGGATGATTAGATGAGAACGGAGTGCGTCAGTATCCATCCTTAACTGCTACAGAGAACATGCTAATTTAATACCAGCCTTGTTTACGGGTACAGGTGTGAGCCACCGCAGCTGGCCAGATGTATTTTAGATTGAAATGACATCGCTTGATGAAGAGTCAGATGAGGAAGGTGGGGAGGGAGACACTGTCAAGAACAAGCTACGAATTCCGGCTTGAGTGCTCAGTGGTCTGAGGAGTCACTTAGCAAGAGAAGAAAGCCTGGGGGAGACCCGGAAGGGATGTGATACAGTTGCTAGGTAGGAGAGTGAGCTGCTCAGTGCTTCAGACGACCCAGAGGCAGAGGCTGCTCCACCATGGCCCGTCTCCCAGCACCCTGCAGTACTGGGTAGGTACCCGTGAACAAGGCTGGTATTAAATTGGCATGTTCTCTACAGCGGTTAAGGATGAGTACTGATGCACTCCGTTCTCATCTAATCACCCCTGAGACCTGAGAGCGTACCTAAAACTGCTATCTGGGGTTAGAAGTGACATCTAGCCATGACATGTGAAACAGTATAGAAGTTTGTTCCCTCAACACATGCTGAAATGGGATCCCCAGTGTTGGAAGTGGGGCCTGTTGGGAGGCGCTTGGGTCATGGAGGTGGATCCCTCAGGAATACCTTGGTGCCATTCTCATGGTAATAAGTGAGTTCTCTATTAGTTCCCCCTAGAGCTGGTAGCTGGCCAGGTGGTGGCTCACGCCTGCAATCTCAGCATTTTGGGAGGCTGACGTGGGAAGATCACTTGAGCTTAGAAGTTCAAGACCAGCCTGACCTCATCTATCTAGAAAATTTTAAAAATTAGCCAGGCATGGTGGTGTATTCCTGTAGTCCCAACTACTCAGGAAGCTGAGGAGGGAGGACAGCCTGAGCCCAGGAGGTTGAGGCTGCAATGCGCCATGATTGTGCCACTAGACTCCAGTCTGTGCAACAAAGTGAGACCCTGAGTCAAAAAAAAAGAGCTGCTTGTTTAGAAGAGCCTGGCACCTCCTCTCCCACTTCTGCTCTCACCATGTGACGTGCCTGCGCCTGCCAGCTCCTCTTGCCTTCTACTGCAAGTCAAAAGCTTCCTGAGGCCTCACCAGAGGCCTAACAGATGCCCGCGCCATGCTGAACTGTGAACCCAATAAACCTCTTTTCTTTATAAATTACCCAGCCTCAGCCATCACTAATCAGCTAATCTACCACATTCCCATAAGACCACAGCCATAACTCCGGTTTTATGAACACCAGAAGCTAATCAATTAAACTTCATCTAGACTAGCTGGAATTCTCAAAGAGTATATCCACTAAGATGGCACGTCCTGCAAGGCCCTTCAGAAACTCACCTCCCTCTCCATCCTCCCTGCCCAGCCTCCTGGTGCTCTCCCAAGACAACGGGTCCCTATGCACCCCATACCTTTGTGTGTGTAAAACATCTTGCCTGGAACGATGTGCAGTCTCCTGCTTTTCTCCTACTGAATTTTTATACCTCATCCCAGTGCAGCTCAGGCAACCCTCCTCCTCTGACTTCTCCCAGCTGATCTCTTTTCTGACCTGACAGCCCTCTGTCCGTAACACAATCACAGAGTCTATTAGGATCTACGGTCACCATGTGGTCGCCTGTCTGTCTAAGACATGGCGAAGAAAAGTAATGCACAGGTTTCAAGTTTTATCCCCAATGTTTCACATGACGCCTACCATGGGGTAGGCAATTATTACATCTCTACTGAATAAGTTACTTCAATGAATAAATAATAACAAATAGGAAGATGTTATTTCTCATTTTCAGAGTGTGGTTTCTTTTGCCATTTGTTTGTTTTTAGAGATGGTGTCTTACTCTGTTATCCAGGCTGTAGAGCAGTGGCATGATCACAGCTCACAGTAGCTTCAACCTCCTATGTTCGAGCAGTCCTCCCACCTCAGTCGCTGGAGTAACTGGGACTACAGGCATGTGCCACCACGCTCAGCTAATTTTTATTTTTATTTTTAGTGATGGAGACTTGCTGTGTTGCCCAGGCTGTGAGACGTTTTCATTCGGCTTGGCTCTCATGTTGTAGTAATACAATCGCTTTCCAAAGTCAATATGTAATAACTTGCTATTCTCAAAGCTCTGCCACACAAACACATTAGTATAAGTTGCACACATCTTCCTGCTCTATAAATGGCCTACAAATAGAGTTCCCACTCCTAGTTCCACCTGCTGTCACAACATACAAACCCACAATTACCACTTTCCAAAGACTTTCACTAGTTCTATGGACACTGGATTTCATACCCAATGAGAAATGTGTTCCCTGTGTCCCCTGGGAGTAGAGGTTGTGTTCAGAGAATTCTAATTTCAATTACAAGGTTGAGTCTTCAATGTACATGGCTCCACTCATGACAGTTACTTAAAAACACTTTACTGTAGTTACAAATTAGGATCCCAGCCTCGAGAACCACATAGACCTATGTTTACCTGCATTTTTTGTTAGTATGTCTGCAGAAGCTGCTCAGAAATTGCATGCATAATTGGATTCCATCAGTAATTTGCAGACTTTTTTTTTTCAGCTGGAGGGAAGGTTCTTTATAAACCAGTAATGTCTTACGAGTAGAGGAGGTGAAAATAGCTATTCAGTGTGAAGCAAGATGGGCTTCCCACCCACCCCATCCAGTGGGGCCCTCCAGATGTGTGCCCAAAGGACCCTGGAGGGAGGACCACGGCTTAAAGCCCACTAGAACCCATTATCCTTACAAATCCTTCCCAACTCTGCAAATCTAAGCATGTTTTATACAGCTGGAAAACACTGCCAATATGATAAACAATCCTTGGCATATGTGCTCTCTGCATATTCTATAATGTGTACATCTTTTTTTACTTTCCAAACTACTTAATATGTGTGGTATAGATATGTCACAGAAAGAGACAGAACCTAGAAATGTCTTTTCTACTTTTTTGTTTTTAAGCAGTTTCCTAGGAGGGTAATCATCTTTCACACCACAGGGGTGGAGATATTCAAAAGGTCTAACAACACTATATAAATTTTTTCCTTGAAAGTTCCATTAGGCACAGTTTTTTGTGGCTCACAGTGCAAAGCTTCAGGGTCAATGCACACAGAGAAATCCTCTTGAAAATGAAGTATCTAGTGTCTGGCTATCATAGTGAGCTCAAATTAGAAACTGCAATAACCCTGGGGAGAGAGAAAAAGAAAACAATAGAAATGCCAAGTTATCTGGACTGTAAGCCTGGTCCCAGATTTAGTAGAAAAAGAAGATTCATTTTCATTGTGCCACATATTAATTTTTCCATGAATTAAAAATGCCTAAAATTTATGGTTTAAAAGGATGGAGTGGCCTTTTAAAAGGGCTAATGCAGGACTTCTCAGTTCTGAGAAATAAAATTTAGACTATGACTTTTGGAGACCATGGAGGGGAAAAGTCTCTTTTTGCATAAAAAGACTGTAGGAGCCGGGCGCAGTGGCTCACACCTCTCATCACAGCACTTTGAGAGGCAAAGTGGGAAGATCACTTGAACCCAGGAGTTCAAGACCAGCTTGGGCAATATAGCAAGCCCTTATCTCTTCAATACACCAAAAAATTAGCTGGGAGTGGTGGCACATAGCTGTAGTCCCAGCTACTCAGGAGGCTGAGGTGGAAGGATCACTTGAGTCGAGGAGATGAGCTGTGATCGTGTCACTGCACTCTAGCCTGGAAGACAGAGACCCCAACTCAAAAAAACAAACAAGCAAAACTGTAAGGACAGTAGTGAAAGTGACATCAACAATGCTAAGGTGCCACTGCATGATGGATAAGTAAATTCAGAAGATTAATATTTCCTTCAGCTTCTTGCAGAAGATTAGAGAAATAGAAAAGAATCGAGCTTAATGCAAGAAATCAAGTGTTACTATTAATTAGAAGGAAAATGAGTAAAAACAGGTTTCAGTAGAATACAGAAATTTGAACCAGTAAAACCTATTTCTATCAAACATGACAGGAATGGTGATTTTTTAATTATGTACATCCCCTGGTCATGAAGCTGTAAAGGTTCCTCAGTGTTAATAGTGTAAAGTCCTAATTCCTTATCCTGGAATTTAAAACCTCTTCCTTCCTCCCAGGCAAACCAGTCCTTAATCCTGCTTCCCAAATCTCACCTGATCACAACTCGTTTAGAGTTTGCGTGCACCACACTCCTCGCTGGTGCAGAGGTAAAAATCTCCCAAGGACAGTGACTTCTGTGTGAGGAAGGACTCTGCGGTAAGAGCATGAGAGTTGATAGATCCAGGTGTGCAGGTCGCAGGGAGAAGTGAGATTTATAGGAAGAGAAGCTTGGATCTGGGAGGAGGAGATCTCATTCCCTGAGGTGGACATCATAGGGTCAAGGAAGGTCTACACAGAGAGCAGGAGTGGAAGGCGGGCTAGTCAGCTCCTGCACATTTATTTCCTGCCTTTCCTCTTGGCTTCATCATTTTTCCAAACCCCACCCATCCTTCAATGACCAGTCCAGGCCCACACTGTTCAGGAAGAGCAGAATGCCACTCCCCTGAGAGGTCTTCTCGTCTACCCTATTCATGTGATACCTGGACATAAAGGAAACCACAACTTCTTTCATCTTCTCTAGCACCTATGATATTTTTAGAAAACGTCTTTAGGTCAAGGTCTGTGTCTTCTAGCTCTTTCGTATCACACAATAAAACATATCATCTAATCGGATAATTAAATAGATACATTTATGGGTGAATTAATATCTATGAGTAATACCACAAAAGGGTCCTGTGTTGATGATTTCAAGATAAGGTGACCTTAACTTGTATGTAGTTTCCTGACTGGAGGAAAGAACCGAGAGGCCAACTGAAATCTGAAATCAAATACACAAAGCCTTCTCCCTGCTACACCTTGGCCTTTGTTCTGTAGGAGCTAAAAACAACAAAACACACACAACAGCAGGTGTTTTATGACAGAAATTAAAAGACTAAAAAGAACATTTAAATTTAGAAAAGTAAAATGTTTCACAGTCAACAGTCTGGCTTAAAAGAAGTCAGACAAGAAGCTGGGCATGGTAGCTCAAGCCTGTAATCTCAGCACTTTTGGAAACTGAGGTGGTAGGATCTCTTGAGTCCAGGAGTTCAAGACCAGCCTGGGCAACACAGTGAGATCCTGTCTACAAAAACCAAAAAAAATTAGCCAGGCATGTGGCACACACCTGTAGTCCCAGCTACTCAGGAGGCTGAGGCAGGAGGATCACACGAGCCCAGAAGGCCAAGGCTGCAGTGAGCTGTATTCGTACCATTGCCATCAACACAGGCGACAGAGCAAGACCTTGACTCAAAAAAAAAAGTAGTCAGACTAGATAGTAATAAATAAAAGCATACACACCGACTGACCATTAACCTAATCTTCCACAAATTATTGTTCAATTGAACTTACACTGGATAGCATGACTGAGTCAAGCAGGCCATAATTACCATTACAATGAATCAATCTCTTTGATTTTTCCATCATTCAAATTTGAAGGGTAAAAGAGGGTTCCTGGAAAGCTTTTTCTTTTTTAGGTTTGAAAGTAAAATATGTTATTATTTTAAAAGGGCAGCACATAAGGAAACAGAAAGGAAAGATGATCAATCAGTCACCTAGAGAAAACAAAATTCTAAAGAATTTCTCTCTGGTTTTTACCATGGGCATATTTTAGATAGATCTGTAACAGCAGCAAGAGACAGCTGCGTGAGGATTCAGTGGGTCACGCCCGTTCAGTTCTTATTTACAGCACTGAGAATACAGTAAGAACAGCTGCATCAATCTTCGCTGTTACTATTCCTATAAAATGCTCTACAACTTATCCCGCAATAAAGTCAAATACTCTGAGATCCGTATACCTGAAGCAAGTGGTCCTTGTCCCTTGTAGACTTGCCATGACATGTTTTGGCCTTAAACACTGGCCTTAAACACTGAAAGAAAGATGAAGGGCTGGGAGCAGTGACTCATGCCTGTAATCCCAGCACTTTGGGAGGCCAAGACGAGAGGATTGCTTGAACCCTAGAGTTCAAGACCAGCCTCATCTCTACAAAAAATAAAAAAATTAGCCAAGTGTGGTACTGCACACCTGTATTCCCAGCTACTTGGGAGGCTGAGGCAAAAGGATCACTTGAGCCCAGCAGGTTGAGGCTGCGGCGAGCCAAAATCACACCACTGCACTACGCCTGGGTGACAGAGTAAGTCCCTGTCTCAAAAATATATATGTAAATATAAATGAATAAAGGTGAAGTGACAGCTTACAAAACTCCCTATTATAATTACTGAACAGTTTGTAAACACTGATATTCACTGAGCAGTCTCTCCTCTATGAGACATCATAGAAGAACTGTCCCAGGTCAGGGAAGATCGTCCTTCGCTAGAAAAGGTACCTTTATTGTCTGAACACTGACTGCTGTCCTGGCTTCTGTTTCCCCATTTGCTCAGGATGTAGGTAGTTCTGAACCACATCTGAAATCAGCTTCTAGCAACTGCACAGTCTGGTGATCTGTGTTTTGTGTATTCACTTGACTCCCGATCAACTCAGTGACTAATTCCTTAGAGGAGTGAATATTGGCCTCAATCAGGAATATGACCTGTGGCACTAACTAAAAATCAAGGGAAGGACTTATCTACTGGCTAAAAGCTTGGGGAGTCAGGCCTCTTTGGTCTTACCAGCTGACTGGGCCACCCTGGGCAAATGACTCAGCCTCTCAAAGGTTCAGGACTTTTTAAAATAAAATGAGGATCACCATAATATCACTGAGTTGTATTAAATTTAATAATCAATGCACAGTGCTCTTCAAAGATCTGCATATGATAATTGTTCCAAAAATGATAGCTTTAATCATGATCTCTAATAATAATACTATAAAAGTATTTTGTGAACAGAGTCATACAAATGCCAGGTATTCATTATTTTACTATTTCCCTACACTATTGGATTATTCCTCTCTGGAGTCCAGATTCCTCACTTTAAAAAGAAGATGAAGGGTCAGGCTCGGTGGCTCAGCCTGTAATCCCAGCACTTTGGGAGGCCAAGGTAGAGTAGACTGCCTGAGCCCATGGGTTCGAGACCCGCCTGGACAACTTGGTGAGACCTTATCTCTACAATAAATCAAAAATTAGCCGGGTGTGGTAGCATGCGCCTGTAGTTCCAGCTACTTGGAAGGCTGAGGCAGAAGGATCGCTGGAGCCCAGCAGGTTGAGGCTGCAGTGGCCGGGAGCAGCCACTGCACTCCAGTCTGGGTGACCGAGTGAGACTCTAACTCAAAAAAAAAAAAAGGAGATGAAGGACTGTCTTCTAGATCTCTTCTAGTTGGATATTTCTTTCTTCTGTAGACTGAAGGATGTTATGAAAGACATTACAGAGAACAAACGCTGTGATAAGACCCTCTGAAAGAGGCAGCAATGACGCATGCTAGATTCAGCCTGCTTCCTTAAACAAGCAGCTTATCTTTTCACACTCATGTATTTCCTTGTTCGTGGCCACCTAGACAGTTTTTGTTCATACTTACCTGTGAGGTTATAAGCAATAAAGACACTGTTAGCAATCCTCCTCCACTGCCTTCAAGTTCCCCCAGTATGTACTTTTCTTCCAGACATTCTACTTGTATCTAATAGCTTCACCTTTTCACGCATCTTAATTCTTACAAGGAACCTCTGCAGAAATGGCCCGCCGCTTTTTTTGTTTTGTTTTGTTTTTTGAGTTGGGGTCTCACTCTGTTGCTCAGGCTGGAGTACAGTGGCATGATCGCTGCTCACCGCAGCCTAAACCTCCTGGGCTTGGGTAATCTTTCCGCCCCAGCCTTCCGAGTAGCTGAGACTATAGGCACACACTACCATGCCCAGTTAATTTTTTTAAATTTTTATATTTTTAGCAATGAAATCTCACTATGTTGCTGAGGATGGTCTCAAACTCCTATGCTCGAGATCCTCCCACCTTGGCCTCCCAAAGTGCTGAAATTACAGGTATGAGCCACCACACCCAGGTCCCAGCTTTTAGGAGGACTAGAAGCCCTTGGGAAGCAGGACATGTGCATCATGGTTTGTGTACTACCCCCAGCTGAAAGTGAAGTTCAGGACTCTGCCCTTCTTAAGAGAGCAGAGGCAGGGTCACTCCAGCACTGCTTTCAATGCAGCCTGCAAATTCTGAAATGTGGTCTTTTCATTTTCATTCAATTCAAAATATTTCCTAATTTTTCCCTTTTTATTTTTTTCTTTGATCTGTGAGTTATTTAGAAATGTGTTTAGTTTTCAAATATTTGAAACTTTTCCAGATATATTTTGCTATTGATTTCTACTATCATTCCATCACAAAGAACATACTTTGAATGTACTGACACTTGTTTAAAGGCCCAGAGCATGACATCTTATTAAATGTACTGTGTAGACTTGAAAAGAATGTGTATTCTGCTGTTGCTGGACAGAGCATTCTGTAGATGACAATCAGGTCAAGCTAGTTGGTAGTGCTGTTCAGTGTCCTATATCTCTACTAATTCCATGTCTGCTTGCTTCATTAATTATTGAGAGTGCAAGAACTTCCTATCATCATTGTGGATCTATTTATTTTTCTCTATAGCTTTATTAGGCATTTTGGTTTATGTATTTTGAATTTCTAGTATTAGAAGCATACATGCTTCATCTTCTTAGCTGACCCTTTAAATATCATGAAATGACCCTCCTTATCCTTAGTAATATTCCGTCTTCTGAAGTCTATTTTATCTCATATTAATATACCCACTCTAGCTTTCTTTTGATTAGTGCCAATGCAGTATATAGTTTTTCCATCCTTTTATCTGTAATCTTTTTGGGCCTCTATTTAAAGTGGGCTTCTTCTAGCCAACACAGAATCATGTTCTACTTTTATGTGTGTTTCGAGGCAAGATCTCCCTCTGCCACCTAAGCTGGAGTACAGCAGTGTGTACATAGCTCATTGCAGCCTCAAACTCCTGGGCTCAAGCAATCCTCCTACCTGAGCCTCCCAAGTGGCTCAGACTACAGGTATGTGCCAACACACCTGGGGAATTTTAAAAAAAAAATTTTTTTTTTGGTTGAGAAGGGGTCTCACTACGTTGCCCAGGTTGGTCTCAAACTCTTGACCTCAAGTGATCCTCTCACCTTGAACTTCCAAAGCACTGGGATTACAGGTGCAACCCACTGTGCCAGGCAAGCTGCTATTTTTTTTAATCTACTCTGACAATTGGACTGTTGAGCTCATGTACTGTAATGAAAACACTAATCTGATTGTGTTTAAATCTACCATATTAGTATATGTTTTCTATTTGTTTCTTTCCATTTATTCCTTATTTCCATTTCTTCCTTCTTTTGAATTAAATATTTTATTATTTCATTTTATCCTGATTTCTGGCTATAAGTCTTTGCTATGTTCTTTTAGTGGTTGGTTTATGAAATGCATCCTTAATAGATCATTGTCTGTCTTCAAGTGATATTACACCATTTTAAGTATAGTATAAAAACTTTTTATCTGTATACTTCCATTTCATCTACTATTGGTCTCTGATATTGTCATTGATTTTTAACTCTACATGTTATGAACTTCATAATTCAGTTATTATTTTTGCTTTAAGCAATAATTATCTTTTGAAGAGAAAGTATTTTGTATTTATCCACATATTACTATTTCTGGTGCTCTGCACTCCTCTGCATAGATGCAGATTTCCATCTAGTACCATTTTCTTCTGCCTAAATTACTTCCTTTAATATCTCTTGTAGAGTAAATCAGCTAGCAATAAATCCTTTCAGTTTTTGTATAGCTGGAAAGTCTTAATTTTACCTTTATTTTCTAAAGATATTTTGCTCACCATAGAGTTCTAGGTTGACAGGTTTTAGGGCATGTTCATAAAGACATGCATCTACCATCTCCCAGTTGCACTGTTTCCCATAAAAAGTCTGTTGTCATTCTTTGTTCCTCTGGTTATAATGAATCTTTTTTTCCTGGACACATTTAAGTTTTGGGGGTTTTTTTTTTGTTTGTTTGCTTCTTTTTAATATTGTCACTATTGTAAGCAATTTCATCATGATATGCCTTGACGTAGTTTTCTTCAAGTTTCTTGTGCTTAGATTTCTTTTTCTTTTATCTTTTTTTTTTTTTTTGAGTTGGAGTCTCACTCTGTTACCCAGGCTAAAGTGCAGTGGCATGCTCTTGGCCACCCCAGCGTCAACCTGCCGGGCTCAGGTGATCCTTCCGCCTCAGTCTTCCAAGTAACCAGAACTATAAGTGCACGCTACCATGCCCAGCTAATTTTTTAATTTTTATTGTAGAGATGAGGTCTCACCAAGTTGCCTGGGCTGTTCTCAAACCCATGGGCTCGGGCAGTCTCCACACCTCGGTCTCTCAAAGTGCTAGGATTACAGGCTTGAGCCACCACATCCAACTTGTGCTTAGATTTCATAGAACTTCGTGAATCAGAAGGTTTATAGTTTTCATCAGATTTGAAAAATTTTCAGTCATTTTTCTTTAACTATTTTTTGTCCCTATCTCCTCTATCCTCTCCACTGAGGATTCCAATTATATTTATATTTGGTTTCTTGTAGCTGTCCTGAAGCTCACTGATGATTGCTTTTTTCAGTCTTTTTTCTCTCTGTGTTTTACTTTAAACAGTTTCTATTATGGCACTTGCTTTTGGACTTACTAATTTTTTTATTCTACAATGTCTAATGAGCTGTTAATCCTATCTAGCATACTCTTTATCTCAGATATTGTAGTTTTCATCTCTAAAAGTTTGACTGGGATTTTTTTTTATATTGTCCATGTCTCAGTCTTTCCTACAAATGGATTAAGATTAGATAGAAACTCTCTGTACCATCTTTTTAACTCTTCTATAAATCTAACATTTATAAATAAAAAGATTTTTTAAAAGAAAAAAGAGTCAAATGAATCAAAAGGACATGGGAGTCAGTTTAAGGGGCATTTACTGGCCAAACCTGTGATAATTTAAGTGCTAATATAATTAAGTACAGTAATGAATTATAAACCATTAACATAAAAACTAATTAGTCCTTACTGGTAATAGATATTAGGCACAAAAGTAATTGCAGTTTTTGCAATGTTGAAATTTGCCATTTGATATCAGAATACCTTCTTAAATAAAAGTGGTTATGTTATATATCATTTTAAAGTATTTTTCACATTTTTTTTTTTTTGCTGATGAATTATTACTGGCTATTTATTTTAGACTATGGAAATGATGTTAGACAAAAAGCAAATTCAAGAAATTTTCCTATTCAAGTTCAAAATGGGTTGTAAAGCAGCAGAAACAACTTGCAACATCAGCACATTAGGCCCAGGAAATGCTAACAAATGTAATGATAATGAAGTTTTGCTAATGAAGTTTTGCAAAGGAAACTTGACAACAAAAGAGCCTTGAAGATGAGGAGTGAGTGGCTGGTCATAAGAAGTTGACAATACCGAGAGCAACTATCAAAGCTGATCTTCTTTCAACTACACAACAAGTTGCTGAAGAACTCAACGTCAACCATTCTAAGATCATTCGGTATTTAAAGCAAATTGGAAAGGTGAAAAGGCTCAATAAGTGGGTGCCTCGTGAGTCAACCAAAATCAAAATAATCGTTGTTTTGAAGTGTTGTCTTCTCTTATTCTATGCAACAACAGTTTCTCAATTGGATTGTGATGTGTGACAAAAAGATTTTATAAGACAACCAGCAATGATCAGCTCAGTGGTTGGACTGAGAAGAAGCTCCAAAACACTTCCCAAAGTCAAATTTGCACCAAAAAAAGGTCATGGTCACTGTATGGTGCTCTGCTCTCGGTCTGATCCACTACAGCTTTCTGGATCCTGGCAAAACCATTACGTCTGAGAAGTATGCTCAGCAAATTGATGAGATGCACCGAAAACTGCAATGTCTGCAGCCAGCATTGGTCAACAGAAAGTGCCCAATTCTCCACGACAACGCCTGACTGCATGTGGCACAACCAATGTTTCAAAAGTTGAATGAATTGGGCTACAAAGTTTTGCCTCATATGCCATATTCACCTGACCTCTCACCAACCGACTACCACTTCTTCAAGATTTTGACGTTTTGCAGGGAAAATGCAGGATGCAGAAAATGCTTTCCAAGAGTTCATTGAATGCTGAAGCATGGATTTTTATGCTACAGGAATAAATAAACTTATTTCTCATTGGCAAAAATGTGTTGATTGTAATGGTTCTTAATTGAATAATAGATGTGTTTGAGCCTAGTTATAATGATTTAAAATTCAAGGTCTGAAATCGCAATTACTTTTGCACCAACCTAATAGATAAATAAGGGAGAAAGGAGGTCTCTGCTTATAGTAGAATGCCAAGGGCTGATGGGAGGAAGTACTGGGATTAGAAAATCATTATTTTGCAATCATTATGGCAAAAATTAGATCAGACTTGAATCATAAATGGAGATCCGATCTGAGGGAAATTTGGATGAGAAGAACATTTGCATTATCTCAAAAATGTCTCTACAGTCTACTTTTTAGTTTCAAGGGAAGAAAATAAAAACATAAATAATAAAGACATTGGACAACATCTTCACTGATGAAAAAATTAATGTTACCTATGAGAGACAGATGGACACTGTGCACGTCCAGATGTGGTGGTACTCTGAGAAAGACATATCACCTATTCTGGACAGGAAGGCATAACCTCAACCAAATCACAGAGTAACATCAAGAAAACATAAAATGAGGAATGCAGCCAGGAGCAGAGGTTCATGCCTGTCATCCCAGTACTTTGGGAGCCAAAGGTGAGAAGATCACTTGAGGCCATGAGTTTAAGACCAGCCTGGACAATGCACTGAGACCCTGTCTCTATTGAGGAAAAAAATGAGGAATGCGCTTTAAAAATAAAAACAAAACAGTGAGGGGTGACCTATATTCTTTCTGTGTGTGTGTTGGAGTCTCAATCCGTCGCCCAGACTGGAATGCAGTGGCCGCTCCCGGCCACCACAGCCTCAACCTGCTGGGCTCTGGTGATCCTTCCGCCTCAGGCTTCCAAGTAGCTGGAACTACAGGCACGCGCTACCATACCTGGCTAGTTTTTTATTTATTGTATGAGATGAGGTCTCGCCAAGTTGCCCGGGCGGGTCTCGAACCCGCGGGCTCAGGCAATCCACTCACCTCAGCCTCCCAAAGCGCGGGATTACAGGCTGAGCCACCGAGCCCGGCTGCCTTATATTCTTTAAAAATATCAGTGTGATAAAAAGGCACCAAAAAAAAAAAAAAAGACTACAGAAACATTCCTGATGAGAGAAAGCTAAAACTAATTCCTATACTAAAAGAAGAAAGAGACTATTAAGGATATTATTAGGTCAACTGACAAAATTGGAATATAGATAAATTAGATAAAATATAGTAAATATGTATTTATAAAGTTGACAGACATATTGTGGTTATGTACAAAGAGAAGGGGGAGGATAGAAAGCACAAATGAGAAGTCAAATGAGATAAAATGTTAATAGTAAGAAAATCTGGGTAAAAGGTATATACAGAGAACAAGCTATTCTCTGTACTATTTTTATTTTGCAACTTTTTTTCAGCTTTAAATTACAGCAAGTCCCCTATACACAGATGAGTTCCATTCTGAAAGCACATTTGTAAGTCTAATTTGTTCATTAGTCTAACAAAATGAGCCTGGACACCCAATAACAACAGACTATGCAGTACTAGCTACATGGCTGCTGCTTTCAGGCTTGCTTCCAGACATCCTGGGCTTGAAATAAAGATACTTTACACTCTTCTCTATACAATACTATACAGCAAAGTACAACAAAGAACAATCACTTGTAGAGGATGCACATATGTGACCACGTTCGCCAGACACATGAACATGCAAATGCACATGACTGGACATGCAAACAGACATTTGCATCTTTGAAAGTTCACAATTCAAAGGTTCATATGTAGGGGACTTACTGTATTTCTAAAAAAAAGTAATTTTTATAAAGTCAATCCAACATCTCTGGGTTGCACAACAGGTGCAACTGGTCCCCTTATACAACAGGTCTCCCTCCCTCCTCTCTCATCTTCTTTCCCCCTCTTCACTAGGCCATTCTGCTAAGCTTAGACATGTATGTGTTCTTCCATCTTAAAGAAAAAAAGCAAACAAAACATTGCTTGATCCACAGCCACTCTGGCCCTATGGAAAGGCTTATCTTCTCACATTGCCACACTCCATCACTTCCCCATTGATCTTCAGCCCACACTACCCTAGCCTCTGCCCTCACCACACATTGAAACTCCTTTTGCTCAAATCACCAAACACCTCTGAGTCACCAACTCCCATGGTACTCTTCCGTTCTTATGCTACTGACCTTTCAGGAGCATTGGGCAATGCTAAACACACCCTCCTGGGTGAAATATCCACATCTCTTAGTCTTTGATCAAACACTCTTGATGTTCCTCCTACCCCATTGCCACTTCCAAGTCTCCTTTGCCATTTACCACCTTCCACCTGAATTCCACTAGAATTCCCAGAGTTCTCAATCCACTCTATCTCTCTAGGTGGTCTTGGCCCTTCCCAGGATTTTAAAACTATCCTAATGCTGATGATTTCCAAATTTATTTCTTCAGCACAGAGCTTTCCTCTGAAATCCATATTCATACAGTCAGATTACTTTGAAACAGTAGATCGAGACTTCTCTAACTTAATACATTCAAAAGTAAACTCTTGGTCCCCTCTGTCCCCAAATATTGCCCCTCATCTTCCCATTTCAGTAGGTGACAGTTCCGTCCAGCTGCCCAAATCAGAAAACCCAAAATTATTCTCTGGATGTTGAAATTAGGAGTGACAACTTTTCTTTCTTTATTTTTTTTTTTTTGAAAGTAGGATTTATTAAGAAAACAGAAAAGCTCCTACAATGGAGGGGACCTGAGGGGGTTGCCCTATGCTCTTCAATGGTTTAAAACTTTTCTAAGCCAGGCTCGGTGGCTCAGCCTGTAATCCCGCGCCTTTGGGAGGCTGAGGTGAGTGGATTGTCTGAGCCTGCGGGTTCGAGACCCGGCTGGGCAGCGAGACCTCATCTCTACAATAAATCAAAAAATCAGTCGGGCATGGTAGCACATGCCTGTAATTCCGGCTACTCGGAAGGCTGAGGCGGAAGGATCGCCGGAGCCCAGCAGGTGGAGGCTGCGGTGGCCGGAAGCAGCCACTGCACTCCAGTCTAGGCGACAGAGTGAGACTCCAACTCAAAAAAAAAAACTTTTCTATATTAATCATATTATATTTATAAATAATCAAAATTAAAAGACCCTAAACCTTTCTTCCGAACAATGAGGAAAAAAAAGATTTGCTTAACATAATGCTTTATAGTCTCTATGCTTATTCTTAGTTTTCATCTTGTTAATGTCTAAATAAGGTACTAAAATTAGCATTAGCTTTCATATTACCAGAAGTGTCCGGGTTTATTGATGACATCACAGAATCCACTTCTATCTAGAAAAGAAGAAAGAATGATGGGACATGTAACTTTATCAAATGTTTTCACAGTGCAACTTCTCAATTCCTAGGGTGGGAGAAAGACTGTATTTCATGAGAAACCAACTGTATTGAACCCATATGCAAGTTGTGGCACACAACAGCTGTAATGGTCATTTTACTTTTCTATCAACATCTTTGAAATATGACACTAACCTGCTATACTCTAATGGCCTCCAAAACTTGATTCCATTGGCTAACCCAGTTTAAGCACATAAAATCAATTTGGCTGTCCCATATATGGTATAATCTAACAGTTACAGACAAATACAAGCAATTATTATGATGGGATCTGTGACTTCACTTTTTATTAATTTCCTAATTATAAAAGTAACGTGACTGAAGTAGAAAATATAAAATATACAAAATTTTGAAGAATAAAATTTAAAGACCAGCCATCCAATGAAAACTAACCTTTTGGACTAATCTACCTTTTTTTTTCCTATGTATTTTTAAACACTTGAGAACACACTGTATATAAAGTTTGAGGACCTGCTTTTGCTACATATTAGAACACAAGCATTTTCCTGTATTGTTACAAGATCTTTATAAACATTATAGAATTAGAGCCTTGGCAGTAGCTGACATAAATCCTCCATCCTCAGTCTTGAGCTCTTCACAGGCTTGAATTCCCTGCGCTTTTTCTGGTTCCTCCTGTCCCTGCCAAATGCTTCCCAATACATTTTCTTCTTGGGGTCCTGCCTATCCCTAAATGCCAGCAATCTAATGTTCTCTTCTCAGACTCCTGCTCTTCCTGTTCCACGTACTCTTCTTGGGTGATAACAACCGGTCTCATGTTGTGAGCTACCTCATGGAAACCAAGGAGTCACCTTCATTTCTCACCTCTCCTCCCATTTCAGATCCCTCCATCTAAGAGAGGCAGTAACATTTGAGAGCAGATCTTCACCAATATAACTTCAATACCACATTTACCAAGTGAATGCACCTGTAATGCACATAGCCATCTCAAACTCAATGTGTCTCTATACAAACTCACTGACTTCCTCTGAACCTACTTCTTCTGAATTTTCTCTTATTTGGTGGCATCACTTTTCCTTCAGTCCTGTTGGTCAAACCACTCTTACTGAGGCAGACATAACATAATTTAGAAGCAGTTAGGCAGGTTTTCTCAGGTAGGTCTAATTTAGAACAGGTAAGCACTCAGACATCCTTTTCATCCGTACACGGCATATGAGACCTTGCAGGTTGGAATGTGGAACTACCAGTGCAATAAATTACAGAAACAGTAGCAAAATACCCAAATCATAGACATGATGTTCTAAGAAAAGCCCAAATCTAGTTAGACAGTAACTTTCACTATTTAGAAGGTCCATGACCAGATAGATACCTGCAGCCTACCCTCTTAGCTCATGGTCTGCTTAGTCATCACTGTAAAAGAGGTAAAGCTTCTTGTCAAAGGCAAGCACATGTCCCTTCTCTTAAGAGACCTGTGCCTTCCCTTGAGCATGTCCTTTTATTTCTAATAAAGTTTTTCTTAAGCTATACTCTATACTCACTCCGAAATTCTTTTCTGTGGTGAAGTCAAAGAACCTGCGGAGCAACACATGCACCCCACCCAGCATCATTACCACTACTACATCCAATCAATCACCAGAGCATAGCTTGTCCTACTACCCACAAGAGTTCCTAGACACTGCTTATCAGAATGGTCTGGCTTCACTAGTCTAAATGACAAATAGACTCCTATGACAGTTACCACTGGAATTAGGCCCTCTCTCTTGTCCCCTTCACGTTCTGTTCTCCAATCTCTTTCTCTCTTGGTATTTATCAGAGTTTTTAAAGCCTCTCTACACTAACTATGGACTGCTTTGAAGTACAGACTGTGTTTCATTCATCTTTCATCACTAGCAACTCCCAAGTATTCTTTCACTAAATAGGAATATGATAAATTCCTTGCACTGTGTAAGTAACTGCATAAGTGTATGTTATTTATCATATAAGTATGGCAAGGTGTGATGGCTCATGTCTGTAATCCCAGCACTTTGGGAGGCTAAAGCTAGAGGATTGCTTGAGCCCAGGAATTCAAGACCTCGTGGAAAGACCTAGATCTACAAAAAATAAAAAAAATAGTCAGGTGTTGTGGCATGTACCTCTAGCCTACTCAGCCTACTCAGTAGGCTGTGACGGAAGAATCACTTGAACCCAGGAGGTCAAGGCTGTGGTGAGCTGTGATCATGCCACTGCACTCTAGCCTGGGCAACAGAGTGAGATTCCAACTCAAAATAATAATAACAATAAGTACTTTACTGCTTCATGATCTACACTCAGTAACTATTTCATCTGCTCAAAACCAATATTCAAAAATTATTAGCCTATAGTTCCAGCTACTTGGAAGGCTGAGGCAGAAGGATTGCCTAAGCCCTGCAAATTGAGGCTGCACTGGCCAGGAGCATGCCTCTGCCCTACAGCCTGGGTGACAGAGTGAGACTCCAACTCAAAAAAACAAAAATCAAACTCCATGCTGTATCAGTACTTTGCTACTTAATGATCTAGTCAGTGAATAGTTCATTTGCTTTAAAAATAAAATCCAAAACCTCAAACCAGTGTGAAAAGTAAAAAATCTGTTAAATTTCATAATGTGTAGGTACAGAAGTTTCCTACGTCACTGTCGCTGTCACAAAATCCTCGCTTTCTAAAATGGAAGCTAAATAAACAGCCTCCAGAATGACAAAGGCACATTTGTTCATGCTTTCCAGATGAACTGGGTTGAGTATGATGCTTCAGAGGCTGAATCTTCTTAGCTGACCTGCTTTGTGATTCCAGCTGAAACAACTGCGGGTTAGCAGAATTGCAGCTTCGGAGTCAGCCCTGACTACAACTCTGGGCTCTGTGATTAGCCTCTCAGTAATTAAGCAACACCCAAACCCACCTGGGCTGTTCACACAACCTGTGGATCAATGAACATTGTTACTGTGAAGTCGAAATGTGTTTACCAAAGGGCGGAGAAGTGTGACATCACGGGCCCTGGTTTTACTGAGCTTGCAATCTGCCACGCATGTGGGCCAGCTGGGTCACCACTGATGGCCATTTGATCTAATGAGAGAGCGAGGGGCAGCATCCCAGGCAGAGCCCTGTTCCCTTTGATAGTCACAGTTGAACTTTTTAATTCTGAACAGTATCTTGACTCTAATTCCAGTCAGCATCTTAAGAAGGACACCAGATGCACAGGGTGGCTCACACCTATAATCCCAGTATTTGAAAGGCCGAGGCAGGAGGACAGCCTGAGCCCAGGAGTTTGAGACCAGCCTGGGCAACAAGGAGACAGCCTGTCTCTACAAAAAAATTTTAAAAATTAGTTGGGCATGGTGGTACATCTGTAGCCCCAGTTACTTGGAAGGCTGAGGTAGAAGGACTGCCTGAACCCAGGAGGTTGAGGCTGTGGTAAGCCGTGATTGTGCCACTGCACTCTGGCCTGGGCAACAGAGTGAGACTCTGATTCAAAAAAAAAAGGAGAAGTCACCATCTCTATAATGAATGTAACAAGTAAGCAGAACAGCACAAAGACAGGAAAAGAACAGGAAGTGACCAACTAAAGTAGGAAGCCCAGCTCAACTCATTATTGGTGCCACCTTTTCTGGAAACCAATATTCCATAAAAAGTCCATATCCCGTGATTTAGCAATTACACTTCTAGGAAGTTATTCCACAGACAGACACCCACAGGATATAAATAAATGTGTGGGTATGTACTTAGATAAAAAGGATGTTTGTTGCAGCAATGCTCTTAGAAATGCACAGTAATGGAGACAACCTAAATAACCCTACACAAGAAACACCACACGACTGTTTCCTTCACAGGTGGTGGTGTGTGCTTTCAGGTTGATCTACTGTTAAGTAAGAAAAGCAAGTTAATATAAAGTAGGCACAGTGTGCACTTGTTTTTTGTTTGTGTTTTTGAGTCGGGGTCTCACTCTGTCGCCCAGGCTGGGGTGCAGTGGCATGATCACGGCTCACCACAGCCTCGACCTCCTGGGCTCAGGAAATCCTTCCATCTCAGTCTCCCAAGTAACAGGGACTATAGGTACATGCCACCGTGCCCAGTTCATTTTCTGATTTTTTGTAGAGATGAGGTCTTGCTATGTTACCCAGGCTGGTCTCGAAATCCTGGGCTCGAGCAGTCCTCCTGCCTTGGCCTCCCAAAGTGTTAGGATACCAGATGTGAGCCACTGCACCCAGCGTCTGCTTATGTTTCAGTAGAAGGCTATGCATATATACATTTGTCATAGGTAGGACATTTTGGATCGATACACAAAAAACTATTAATAATGGTAACCCCTTTAGAGTGGGATCCTCTGGTAGGGAGGAGGAGATTTCATGTCCAACTTTATACCTTTTTCACTTTTTGATTTTTTGACTATGTGAATGTATTACTTTTATATTAAAAATTTAAACAAAGCCAAGAGACAGACATGGGCATGTCATCGCCTGTGTAAATTCCTCCTGTTACCAACATCCCCTTCCAGTCCTCCCAGCTGACACCTCTCTAGCATCTCATATTTTTTATAAAAACCAGCAGCACAATGGTGAGACATGCTTGTGTGGGCTCCAGTGATAGATTTCTAATTCATCACTGGGTTGAGGTCTCAAAAGAAAGTCAAATTCTTTTCCAAAATACTTTTCCAAATACTTCTCCAAAATTACCCATAAAGCAGCTGTTTGTTTTAGAAACATCCTAAGCTAGCTCTGAGCACTTTTCTCGGGACCCACTCACCACTACTGATTGTCTACCCATCACCAAACACATAAAGAAAACCCTACCTTGCAGGGCTTGTACCCAAACAGCGTGACAACAGCGACTTTAAAATCCTCTCTGTTTAGGTAGCCTTTGTTATCTTCATCACATGCTTTAAATACCTAAAGAGCATTAAATATCCTTAGTTAAGACAGAAACTGGTTTTTATTTTTATTGCTAGTTTATAATAAATCTGGACCTCGAAAATCTAAAACTCAGCCCAGCAATGGAGCTTGAAAATGGAGTTTCCACCCGGCCTGGTGGCTTACGCTTCCAATCCCAGCCCATTGGGAGGCCCAGGCGGAAGGTCACTTGAGGCCAGGAGTTTGAGGCTGTAGTGACCTACAATCACACATACTGCACTCCAGTCTGGGCGACAAAGCGAGACCCTCTCTCTAAAAGTAATAATGATAATAGTTTTTCAAATAAAACGGAGTTTTATCCCAGCTTTAATTCTCAAGAAATCTTAAAGAAAGACTGAAATTTTCCTTAAACACTTGCAAACCACTTAACCGCTAGGCTGATGCAAATTAATTCCTTTAAGCCACCGGAATGCATTCTACCCAAACTTCAGAGCTGGAAGAAGGAAGGGGAAGCAAAGGAGCCGGGCTTTGCAAGGAGGGAGGAGACGCAGATCCGAGGTTACCATTCACAGACCACGCGGGGGAAAGAAGAAGAACTGGGAGTGCGGTCCCGGTACGGGAACCCGGCAGCTGCAGCTCTTGGCTATCACTGGCCGTGACCCTCGGGGAGGGAGGCCCAGGTCGTGTCTGCACACCCGGGCTGAGTGACGCCCCGAGCCAAGGGACACCTACTTCCACCCACTTCTTGTGTTCCGAGGGGTTGGCTTCCCACATCCGCGGCCTGGCCCCAGAGAGAAACATCGCGACCGCCCCAACCGAGCCGGAGCCACAGAAGCCGCGACCTCCACCGCCGGAGCCCGCTAGTAGCCAGCAGAGGCCACGCCCGCCGCGGTTCGAGGCATCGAACTTCGCCGCGCAACACCAACGTCTCCTTCCATTGGACAACCTGCGAGCTACTCGAGTTAAGCCCGCAATGCTACTGGCCAAAGACTTTGTGGAGTAAGGTTTCCTGCCTAGGGCGGGGCGACTCCCAGACCCGCCCCCCGCACTCGGCTCCTTCCTCTGGTTGGTCGGCGTCGGGATCCTGGTTCCATGTGTCCCGGCTTATCATTTATTTCACTGTCCTCCCATCTCGCGTTAATTAGTTTTTATCATTTCGATCTATGGCACTATGCTAAACATTACTGAAAACACAAAGAGAGTGCGAGCAAAGCATAAAAAGAAAGCAGTGAGACGAGCCAAGTCCAGGACTCAGGTTCACATCAGCAAGTCATCGGGGTCGGGGTCCCAGACTATCTACTAGGTCAGTTTCGTCCTTTGGACGCCCCGCACCTCGCACTGTGCCTGGCACACCGCAGACCTTCAATAAAGCTCTCAGGCGCTTACACAGATTTATTTCGTTCACTCCACTGGGAAAGATGGCTGGTCTGAAAGAAAATCCGAGAATAAACAGCGTAAAAACAGCCTTGAGCCCAAATTCCCTACCAAACATTCTTAGTTAAGGCGAGGAACATGGAGAGAGTTCCATTTTGCAAATGGGTCAATCAAATGAGTGACATTGAAAAGAACACAACTGTTTCAAAGAAGAAAGACATCCGAGGTTCTGAGTCTGATGGGGCCTTGTTTAACTTTTTCACAGCAGGTGTTAAAGTCTACGCCCCGGGCGAGCCCGCTCCCCGCAGGACACAGACCTCAGTCCTTTAACCTCAGCCCATCCTCGCTCCATTTCAAACAAGCACGGCTGCCTCAAGCCATCTCGGAGATTTCCCGTAAAGAGCGTCTTGCTAATTCACCAAGACAGAAGCTAGAAAACACCTATTTCCCACTGTTTTGTTTTGTTTGTTTGTTTGTTTGTTTGATTGTTTTTAATTGTAGAGACGAGGGCTCGCCAGGTTGCCCAGGCTGGTCTCGAATCCCTGGGCTCAGTCCATTCTCTCGCCTCCGCCTCACAAAGTGCTGGGATGACAGGCGTGAGCCACAGTGCCCGGCCCGGCTCTCGTTTTAAGAGGAAGTCTCCAGGAGGTGACCCTAAGCAGTCGCCCCTCTGCCCCTCTGCCCCTCCGAACCTCCGCCCCTACGGAGCAAGCACCCGCAACCCCTCTGCCACCGGCGGTCTTCAGAACCCAGGGGCGGGCTTCCCGGAAGGGGAAGGGGCGGGACCCGGGGCGCGCGACCAGGGGTTTGAACAGCGCGCATGCGTGTTGGCGCCGGGGGCGGGTCGGAGGCGGCGGCAGTTTCGTGCCCCAGGTAGGTGTCCTCGTCCGCGGCGGTCTAGCGCGAGCCATGCAGCCCGTGGCCTGGTCGCGGTGCGCGGGCTTCTGGACATCTGGCAGGGCTGGAGGTGGCGCCGCCGAGGCTCGCCGCACAGGGTACCCTAGCCCAGGGACCTGGCGTCCTCCAGGAGCGGCACCAGCGGAGGACGCAACGGAGACCTGCCAGGGAGGGGTGTGGGAGAGACGAGGGGCCGCTCGCGCGGTGCTGACTCCGCCTCTCCACGCGCGGGCGGGTTCGGCAGGGGCGGGCAAAGCCCCGCGTGTTGGGCACCCGCCACGTGCTGGTACTGGGGGGGGATCCCGTGCGCGGCGTCCCCACTGACGGGCGCCCGGGGTCCCCAAGACAGAGCATTCCGGGGCGAGAAGGGTCTACACCACGGAAGGCGCTCGGACCCCCGCCTGGGCCCGGGGGAGCGCGGAGCAGTTAGGAGCTGTTGCCGCGTCCTCGGTTTACCCGGAATCGGCATTGCCCTCCGAGCCCATCGTTCCCAGCCCTGCAGGAGCCTCCTCTTGACTTTTGTCTCCTCAAACCATTTTACGCGCACACTCGTAGCGAACGTAATATTTAAAAACTAAATCGGGGGCCGGGCGCGGTGGCCCACACCTGTAATCCCAGCACTTTGGGAGGCCGAGGCGAGAGGATTACCTGAGCCCAGGGGTTGGAGACCAGTATGGGCAACATTGCGAGACCTGTCTCTACAATAAAATGTTAAAAATTAGCCGAGCCGTGGTGGTGCGCACCTGTAGTCCCAGCTACTCCGGAGGCTGAAGCGGAAGGATCGCCTGAGCCCAGCGGGTGGAGACTGCCCTAATCCTGCCACTGCACTCCAGCTTGGGCGACAGAGTCAGACTTCACCTAGAAAAAATGAGAAGTAAACGAAATCGGGCTCTGCTTCTCAAAGCCCTCTGTGGTGTCCCATTGTTCTTAGAGTAAAATTAGAGTAAAATCCAGCTCTTTGAGCCTTTCTGCATCTGCCCATCCCCTTTATCCAGGACCACTGCCTGCTGCGCTTAAGCCCTTTTATGACCCCGTTTCCACCTCCTGGCCTTTGTAGGTTGAGGTCCTTCAGCCTGGAATGCGTATCACCCCATCATTTTCCTGGCTGATTCCTTTCCGTCCTCTGGGTCTCACCTAAATGTTACTTCTTCAGAAAATATTCCAAAGCAAAGGCATGTCTGCTTCTCCGTCTCATGCTGTAAGCTGTAATGAATGTCTGGTCATCTTGGCTTTTTAGTTTGTTACATGTGGGTCTGTCCCTCCATCTTGACCTTGAGTTCTGCTGGGGAGAAGCTGTGTGTTATTGACTCCTTATTCCCAGTGCCTGGGACATAGTAGCTGCTCAGTAAGTTATTGAGTGAATATAGTCTGACAGGGGAGCATGGTACCCATTTAACAGAAGGTGGGACTGGGGCTTGGCAGTCAACTAAGCTGTCCCAGTGCACATTTACCTCCTTATCACAACTGGGTTTGACACTGAGGCCCGTGTTTGCCCGCCACGGCCTCAACAGGAGTCCAGCCCCCAGGCCCCCAGTGGTCTTTAAACTCTAGGAGAAGAAGCCTTGATCTGATCTGGCATAGTGGGGGAGAGGGAGCATCAGCAGCCCCAGATGGAGTACCCTTCCACACCCACAGCATTCTTTGAAGTCCTTAATGAGAACTCTGACAGTGAATGCCCAGAGCTCTGGCATTTGAGAGGCCTAGGTTTTCACTCTCTCGTGCAGTGTTTGCCAGATTCCTTGCCACCTCCCCGATTCTCTTAACACACATGCTGTTATTTGCTTAATAGTTTTATTTGAGTCTTCTCACTTTTATATAGAATCTTTTTTAAAAGAAAGCTTTATTTTACTATTTACATAGAATGGAGCTGTCAGCTGCTTTCCGTAAATGGTAATAAAAGCCTTGGTGCCTGTGGAAGAGCCTAGACCTGTTCTGTTGAAAAGCAAGATAAAAGCATTGTTATGTGCAGCACCTTTCTTCTTCACTGAAGTGGACATCTGGGTTGGAATGAGAAAGGGAGGTGCTTTAATAACGTGATACTGGTTAATGCAGGTCCCAGTCACCTCCACTTTGGGAAGCACTATCCTGAAGGAAGGCAGGACTGTGAATCGGCCCCCCTGTGATCTGTTCTCTCATTCTTTAGGCACCACTGACAAAAAGTGTAATTAGACTTGGGCTTGCTGATCGCAAGTTCTGTTGCTTGTCACTTGCAGGCCGAAACAAACAAGCGCAAGGTGCAGTCCAAGAAAGGAGACTTTATTCCAAGGAAGGGGACTTTATCCTGAGGAAGGGGACTATTCCAAAAGCCGACAGATGAGGAAACGGCCACGATTGTGCCTCAGAGAAAGCTCTTTAGAGTTTTAGGCTGAGGACAGGGGACTTGAGGGGAGGAGTAAAATGATGAGCATTTGGGAGGAGCACGGGGAGCAGATCTGCTCCTATATGGTCATTGGGAATCTTTGTCCTCCGGAGGGCTGGCTGACTAGTCCTGATTGTGAGCAATGGAGACTTCTGCCATGGGGTCTCTCAGCCCCTGGAACTTCTCAAGCAGGTACCCAATTAGATTAGAAAGAAAAATAAATCTTTAAAGTGTGGGCTGAGAGAGAAAAGGGCCTGAAACCGTGTCTCAAAAGCTGACATGGAAATTCTCGGTCCCATTTTTTAAAATGGTGACTTGATTTAAAGTGTTCTGAGTGCAGGGAACCTGGGCCTGCGTGAGGCTGAGATTCTGATCCTGGGGACCAGAGCCAGCTCTGCAGAGTAAACTTCTGTTGGCCTGGTCTTAACCGCCAGCCTCTTCAGCAGGCCTTGGGCCTTGATGTTACAGAGGCTGGCAACCTGCTAGACATAACGGTGAGAGACAGTGTATATCCCATAAAATGTATTGGGTTATGTGCCTTTAACTGATAACTTTCAGGCCTATTTTTGAGTATCTGAAAGGCCCCAGCCAGCCACGAGGAACCCGCCCCCTCCAAAGGCTAAGCCTAGGCGTGGCCCCCACCTAAAATGGCGCTCCCGCCTAAGAAGGCCCCAGGACAAACTAACATGGAGGCTCAGACAAAGCTCTCTGGGTTCTTCTTCCACAACAAAGCCCACCGTTCCAGCACCGCGAAAGCCCCTGCCAATCCCAAAAATACCTCACCTGCCGACGAATAGGTAACCAACAGGTCGCTTTAAATTTCTATAAACCTGCCACACCCCTGCCTCCATGCTGCAATCTGATTCTCAGGTTCTGTAGCCACCGCGCTCACCCCCATTAAATCTCTTGGCCTTAAAGGGTGTTGAGTCTCACTGCGCGCCACCGTCTTTCAGTGTCTGCAGGCGTATTTTAAATTGCATATAGAGACGGACCAAAAAAGAGACTTTGTTCTCTAGGAAGCGTCCTTTTCAAGGCTTTATTTCATTTTCTACCCATTTTTGTCCTTTGTTGGAGGGAATCCCTCACCCATGTGGTTTAAGAAAATGTAGATAGTAAGAACACTAAAAACTTCAGAAATTCAGCCAGGCTCAGTGGCTCAGCCTGTAATCCCGCGCCTTTGGGAGGCTGAGGTGAGTGGATTGCCTGAGCCCGCGGGTTCGACCTCATCTCTACAATAAATCCAAAAATCAGCCGGGTGTGGTAGCGCATGCCTGTAATTCTGGCTACTTGGAAGGCTGAGGCGGAAGGATCGCGGGAGCCCAGCAGGTCGAGGCTGCAGTGGCCAGGAGCGGCCACTGCACTCCAGTCTGGGCGACAGAGTGAGACTCCAACTCATAAAAAAAAAAAAAAAAAAAGAACTTCAGGAATTCTTTAAATAGTTCACAGAGTTACCTAAGATTTTACCTACTGAATTCTCAGAGTTTTGGAATTCCATTTTATGTATATATAATCCAAGCTATGCAATTGTTATTCACCTTAGAAGAGATGGTGATTACCTTCTAAGAGTCTGTAAATGGCTTCTTTTCTCAGGCTAGAAGCTGTACCCTTTCTGAAGACCACTATTTTCTTTAGAATGGAACCTAGAGAGAACAGCCTGAGATTGCTGTAGAAGATTCTGTATGGCCTTGCTGTAGAGCTATTTTAGAATTCAGAGGAAGTGGGAGCTGACATTCAGAGTTGTTTTTCCTAAGGTGGTTCTTTTGTTCTTAAATAACTTTAAAGTCACAAAACCGTGGCCACTAAAATAGTTCCTTTAAAGTGAATTATGACAGCTTAAATAACTCTATTCAGCAGCCTACAGACTAAGTTGTTTTTGTAAAAAAAAAAAAAAAAAAACCCAAAAGGATAAAAATAAATTTTTAAGAAGACGTCTGAGCTGTTCAAGTAAGTGTTAAGTAGTAAATCAGTCTGAATCTCTCATTTTACTATAACAGTACAATTCTAACAAGCTGGTTATCTAGTTTTGTTGCTTTCTCTTTTTTTTGTTTTGTTTTAAATATAGACAGTCTTCTTGCTCTGTTACCCAGGTTGCAGTGCAGTGATACAATCAGCTCATTGCAGCTCAATCTCCTGGGTCCAAGCAATCCATGATCCTCCAGCCTCATCCTCTCAAGAATCTGGGACTACAGGCGAGACACCACATCCAGCTAACTTAAAAAAATTTTTTTTCTGTAGAGACAGAATCTCTCTGTATTGCCCAAGCTGGTCTTGAACTCCTGACCTCAAGTGATCCTCCTTCCTGGCCTTCCAAAGTGCTAAGCTTACAGGTGTGAGCTGCCACAACTGGCAAGTTACCTGGTTTCCTAAACCTTAGCAGGTTAGAAGCAATTTAGGGAAAATATCTACCCTACAAGTTCCAACAGTCCCTAGAAGTGGACTGAACAGAGGAGAAAACTTCTAGAATGTAGACATGAGCGCTGTAAAAACCTAGACAGTCGCGTCTCTATTACAGGAGCAAGTGGTCCCACCCCCCTGCAGTCCCTGAAGCTGGCTGTGAAATAGAATCCATGCCAGATGGGTATGAGTGACCCTAGCCATGAGGAGTGGGCCAAATTGCTGTCTTGATGCACTCCAGGAAATCTCCTTTAGACGTGTCATTTACAGAGGAAGCCTTGTGTGACTTGAGAGTAGTTAATTGAGAAAGTCAGGTGAGGCATTATGAAAAGTGACAGATACCTCAGAAGTAGTTTGTTTTAGCTGAAAACATCTACATGTGTATTCAGTTACAAATCTGATGTCAGTCAGACCTGCTTTTGGAGGTGGGTCCTGAGCACCAATGGTCTGCCTTGGGTCTGTGCTCCCTAGCCTCGCCCAGTCAGCCTCTTGAAAACAGCAACAACTTAAACATGCTTTTATTCATCTGTGTACACACTCCCGTTTTGTCACTTGCTCCTGAGTCCTGAACTAGAATGTTAAAAGTATCACATTGTTAAAATATTCCCCCACAAAGTAGGCTCTCTCGGGCTAAAATAAGACAAAAATAAAAACACAATCCTATGACTAGCTGGATGAGAGGTTGGTCATGAATCCCAGTGTTTGCTTTAAGCTTTCTTTCCTATAGTTAAACAGAAACCAACTCCTAAAAAACACCTCCAACTATGACTAGAACACTTCTGGATAGGCAGACACTCGGCAACAGCCCATCTTGTATCCTGCTGTAGCTGCAGTTAGAAGGCCAGAAGACGGAAGTCTTATAAACATCCTTTATTGAGAAACAGCTGCAGACCTTAAGTCAGTTCCACCCAGTTTTAGAGGCTGCGCATAAATGGTCCTTGTGTCCTTTGTGTCACTTTTTGACATAAAAGGCCAATTCCACCTCCTTTTAATGCTAAAACCCCACTCCAAAGTCAACATGAACTGTGTCACATGTATGTTTCCCCAGTATACAGGCGGTGACTCCCCTCATAAATATTTCTAAGTGTCCCCCATTCCACCCTATACACAGAGGACAAACTCCAGAAGGCATAGGTACTGGTTCCCTCCCTCCTTCAGTGTATGAGTTCCAACAATTGGGTTTGCGAACTGTCCTAGAAAAAGTGCCACATACCTCATAGCTGAATATCACCACAGTCACCTTTGAAGTCTTCCTCGTGGGAAGCTACATACCAACACCAGCGCCTAGTCCACCCATCAAAGAAACCGTGAGACTCTGGAATGGTTATCAGAACTTGTTATAGTCCGAGTAACCCTTGGCTGTTCTCCCTTGTGACCAATAAATCAAGGGACAGGGAACTGGTAGAGAGGTGTATTTATGAATTTGAATCCAGGGAGCAGAGCTGAGCTTCTGGCCCTTTTAAAATGGTTCTGCTCACCCTTCAAGTTTTTCAGTCTGCTTTTTTAAGTTCAGGGTTGTTGATACCTATACACTGACTACATGACTAGCGGAGCATTGTATAGAGCTTGAATCACAGCCACATTTTGTCAATAATGACACTTATGGTCCAGATTTTCTGGCACCAGTTACCAGAGATATCTCACAGCTTTTTATCAGTAACACCCGGCAGAAGCGTTAATCAAGCTTACCAGAGTAAAGAGAGTTAATGGCCTAAGACATCATACGCTGTTACATGTTATGATATGTAAAAGTTATATGAGTCACAAGACATTACATTGATACACAAGTTATACAAATCATAAGACTTACCGATTACCTTGATACTATATTATTCAAACTTGTGACTACTAAGAAAAGGGAGTAAATGGGGACTTAGATCTCAGTTAATTGACACAGTCTGCAGGAAAGTTAAGGATTGTTTGAAGTTGCTTACTGGGAGTGCATAGGAGATAAGGGGAAGCACAACTTTGTTAGCTTCCGGGGAATCTGGGTGCATGCAGGCCCACCCCTTCCCTCACCATGCTCTTCTCTAGGGGCTGTGGTAATATGGACAGACAATAGTGGGTCTCTGTATCAAGCTGTCGTCACCATTTGTTGAGGTCTGACAAGTTTGCTAACTTGCCACTGTGCTTACATTGGCAGCACTGTACAAATTATTAGAACACCCTACTCACCTGATCTGGCCCCCAATGACTTTTTTCTTTACAGAAGATAAAGGAAATATTGAAAGGAAGAAATTTTGATGACACTCAGGACATCAAGTTAATATGACAATGGCTCTGATGGCCATTCCAGAAGAAGAGTTCCAGAATTGCTTGGATAGATGGAGTATGTACTGCCCGTTGACGAGATAGTGCAGGTAAAGCCAGAAAGGCAGTTTCCTGCACTTTCCTCCAAGCAAGAAAGTGGAAATGAGGCTAGCGTAGAAGAAAACACTGTTCTGTGTCAGTACTGGTGCTTCTCTGTAGGTTTTAGTCGTTTGATTTATGATGTGGCCAGGGAGAGACTCATCGTTCACATCAGTTGGCTCCTTGTGGAAGCACCCGCAGGTGCTGTGTATACGCAGGTGGTCCTGGGCATTCCTCTCAGGACTTCATAGGCAAGGCTCTCTCAAGAAGTGAGACGTATCCCCCAAATCCTGTGGGTGCCTACACTTGGTAAAGGATAGATCTGTAAGTTCCCATTTGACCTGAAGCATTTGAAGAGTCAGAATCACTCTGAATTCCTTCAGTTGACCTTAACTCCACTTGTTTGAAGCTTCAGGATCAAGAATGAGCATTTTTGTCTTATTTTGGAGTTTGGCATCAACCCCTTCCCTCAGGCATCTAGGACCAAGGTAGAGGAGGAGAAAGCTGACCATGACTTTTGCTGTTGATGTGTCAGGGTCCCATAGCAGATTCAGGGATATACCTGTGGTACCCTACAGAGCAGTGACGTCAGATAGGCACCTGGCCTCTGCCAGGTACCAACGTGTTGTACATGTCACAGAGTCTATCCCACAGGGACATCAGACAGTGATGTCAGATGGGTACCCTGCTTCTGCCAGGTGTTGGCATGCTGTACATGCCAACACACACTTTGAGAGCAGTGACATCAGGTAGGTGACCAGCCTCTGCCAGGAATCAGCAGTGCTGTACGTGTCACAGAGGTCATCCCACAGGGATGTCAGGCAGTGACATCAGGTGGTGCCTGACCTCTGCCAGGTGTCAGCAGTGTTATATGTGTCAGAGTCATCACAGAGGAATGTCAGGCAGTGATGTCAGGTTGGGTGCCTGGCCTCTGCCAGGCATCAGCAAATGTACATGTCACAAAGATCATCTCACAGGGACATCAGGTGGGCGCCCAGCCTCTCCTAGGTGTCAGCAGTGTTGTATGTGTCACAGACACTATCTCACAGGGACGTTGGGCAGTGATGTCATTCTGCCAGTTGCCTGGTAAATGGGAAATGATGTTCTGTCTGTCATTTCCAGAAGTATCATGTCTCAGGAAGGTGATTACGGAAGGTGGACGATATCCAGCAGTGATGACAGTGAGGATGAAAAGCCAAAACTGGACAGACCATCTACCTCCTCCCTCCCCCATACCCCACAAGGAGCCATAGAAGAGCCTGGGTTCACCTGCTCAGAGGCCCGGAAGGCCGCATACAGGAGGAAGACGTCCCCCGTGAAGTTCAGCCCAGATTCGGTGTCACCTCCCAAGAAGCAGAAGGATAGCTCCCAGGAAGACCTGGGCTGGTGTCTCTCCAGCAGTGATGAGGAGCTGCAGCCGGAGACACCATGGGAGCAGTCCAGGAAACAAGGGGAAAAGCAGGAGGAAAAGCCCTCTGCTCCCAGAGACAGTGCCGCTCAGAGTACAGGAAGTCATGGTGCTGCTGTGGACCACAGGCCCAGAGAGGAGGACGGAGACAAATATGAGACATCAGGGGAAGGCCAGGACATCTGGGACATGTTGGATAAAGGGAACCCCTTCCAGTTTTACCTCACCCGGGTCTCAGGAATTCAGCCCAAGTACAACTCGGGTGCCCTCCACATCAAAGGTAAGAGGGTCTGGCGGTCCCAGGGCGATGGCTCGTGCCTGAATGTCCCTTGGCAAGGCAGAGGCGCAGCCTAGAATGGTCTCCAAGAAGGCTTTCTTTTGGTCTTGTCTACTCAGAAAAAAAAACTTGACAAGCAAGTGCATTTGCTTGACAGCAAACTGTTTACTCAGCTCAAGCGACCAGAGGGTATTTCCAAACCTGTAGTTAAAGCGCTTGTCAGCTCAGTGTGTTTAGAAGTGTTTGCCTTTTGAATTAAACATGAGTCTGGTCAGTGACACTTTATTAGCAAAGCAGTTCTCTTGGTCCCTGGACCTCCAGCATCGCCTGGAACTGGTCAAATGCAGATTTTCAGGCTCCACCCCTTATTCATTGAACCAGACTGTGGGGAGGAGGGTGGCTGCAATCTGTGTTTTAGCATGCTCCTTGGGGATTCTGATGCCAAGGCAGGTAAGAGAACCCCCGCTTGAAAGCATGGTTGGGTTCCAGGTGAAGAAACAAAAAGAGCGCCTGGTGTTTCAGATCTGTGTCGAATGATTGGCTGCTCTCCTTGTCCCCCAGGAAGCACCTACAGGGGGCAAGCAGGGAACAACAGGGCCCTGGAGTCGGGCAGGCTCCCGGTCCCACCACGCCTTTGCTGTGTGGATGGTTAACATGGAACCTGACGTCTTCTGTGTTTCACTTACTTGTCCTTAATCTGGGGGTTCAGGAAATAAGAGCAAATATTCAAAGTGACCAGCACAGTGTGGGCTCATGGCAGGGCTCACGGTCAGTGCCATGGCCCTCCTTCAGATGACCTTTCATTCTGCCCATATTCGAGAATAGATTATGGTCACTGTCAACCATGTTTTCACATACCATACTTTTGTGTGATGTATAAATGTGATAAATGTTGAATATAGAAGGTTCAAGTCTACAGGTCTCCTTTTTGAGAATCCTGTCTAGGTACAGAAATATCAGACGGTTGTCAGTTTAGTTTTGTTTGAGGGAGACTGATGAAGGAAATCATTAGAGAACTAGGCAGAGCTTTGCTGTAGATGGCAATATGATAAAAACTGGCTCGCGGTGCTAAAATACTGAGGTCACATCATGGTAGGAGCTCTTATGTAGACTTTCTCCTTTAGTCCTCAGAACAGTCTTGGGAGTAGATGTCAAGGTTGTCCTTGGATGGGTGACAGGTCCATGGTTTAGAAAAGTGCCCAGGGCCGCAGGGCTGGCCATTGGGGTAGCCAGGGTTTGAGTCCAGGTGCAGTATCAGAGCCAATGCTGTTTGCTCTAGCACTCTACTATGTACTGTGATGTAAGGGGTGGAAGAACTCACTGCAAGTGGCCCTTGAAAGATGTAGAACTTGGAAAGGTGAAACGGCAGGCTGGAGGGCTGCATGGAGGAAGGTCTTCCCTGACATGTTCAGAGCCTCCCTGAGATGATTTTTTTTATTCCCTGGAAATCTCTGTGCTCCATGTCCAGCTCATCATCCAGCAGGCAGGGTCACACAGTAGGGTCTTCAAGCAAAGGAACCACCCACTTCGAATTCTCAGAGGCAGTTCAGTGGGTCAAGGCAGAGGAACTGGGGCCAGGCAACCGTGTTTAGCCCTACTGTGCCCCTTTCTAGCTGTGGGGTATGGGCTCCTTCCCAAGGGGACTCCCCCCCCATCTACAGAACGAGAATAACAGACTGCACCTCAGAAGGCAGCCATGAGGAACACAGTGGTACATGGGGTGTGCCAGGCACAGAACCTGACTGTAGCAGTCCCTGCATGTGCACTGTCTTGATGGAGGGTGTGATGACCATGCCCTCGTCTTGTGGGTGGCTTAGATGTGCACACTCTAGGCTATTGCATCTGACTTGCATGGGTGCAAAGTGGGACCTCCCTGGAGGTGCCCAGGAGCACTGGGAACATGAGGTTGGCATTGTGGTGCCTCTGCCTTGCATGCTCAGGCTCCAGGGGCCCGGAGGGGGTTTTCCTGGAGTGAATACTTGGGGGAGGTGGAGATTCAGAACTCTAGAAAGAGTATGCATCATGGTCCATGTTGAGTTTCTAAAGGTGACCCATCCCCCAGTGCAGAAGTTGTGAGTTTTAGCTTTGCATTGTATCTTGAAAAAGAATACTAGGTCTGTCAATTAAGTTTGCCAACTCATCCTAGAAAAAATGCCACACCCCTCATTGCTGAATTATCATCATGGTCACCTTTGAAGCACTCCCCTTAGAAAGCTATGTACCAACACCAACACCTCGTCTACTCATTAAAGCAGTTCTGGAACTCTGTTTCTGCAGTGGCCATTAGAGCTGTTGTCATATTACCCTTGATGTCCTGAACGCCTTCAAAATATCTTCCTTTCAGTATTTCCTTTATCTTCGGGTAAAGAAAAAAAGTCACTCGGGTCAGATCAGGTGAGATGGGAGGGTATTGTTCCACTACAGTTACTCGTCTTCTGTCTCAGAGCTCCCTCACAGACAGTACTGTGTGAGTTGATATGTTGTTGTGATGCAAGAGCTCTTTTGGGACCATTTTTGCACACACCTTTCTCATACCAAGGATTTCAGTGAAGATTTTCCTAACTGGTTCTCTATTGATGTTTATTAGTCTACTGTGCTTCTCACAGTCAGCCAACAATTTTGATGTACTATTCGACAAATTTTTGCAGTATTTTCATCAGCTCTGCTCGTTACTGGCTGTCCTGACCTCTCTTCATTAGCAACACTTTCTCCCCCCTGAGAAAAACATTTAATCCATTTGTACACTGCTGTTTTCTACATAGCATTATCCCCATAAACTTGGACTAACATGTCCTGATTTCACTTCCACTCTTGACAAGTTTAACAAGAAATTTAATCTTTGTTTGTTGCTCTGATTCAAACTCTGACACTCTTGCAGTGACAACTCTGGTGGTCATTACAGAAAAAAGTTCCAAAACTTCTTTCACAGATGGACTAGGTGCTGGCATTGGTGCATAGCTTCAGGGGAGTACTTCAAAGGTGACCCTAGTGATACTCAGCAATGAGGTAGATAGCCCTTTTTCTAGGATAGTTCATGAACTTAATTGTCAGACCTCGTAGATAGCACATCATCTAGTAACTTAGGGACATTTTTTTCTTGAGTTTTATGAAATACTGAAGTCTAGCTTTTTCATAAATGTTTAGCTTGCTGTTTTCTAAACCAGACCTGGATGGTTGGTCTGTGGTTGTGGAATAGGTGAGCTGTGGTTATGACAAGAGGCTCTTGATCTGAGTGTGATTTTTTGCTGTCTTCTCAGATATCCTGTCTCCTCTATTTGGGACACTTGTCGCTTCAGCTCAGGTGAGTTTTCTGTTCAGTTGTTTTGCCTTTAGGTAGACACATGATTAACTAACTCTGTGGGACCATACGAGCAGTGGGCCTGTGTCCAGTGCCCAGCAGGGTCCCCAAGGTGGCACATGCCCAGAGGCTGGCACCAGGCACACATTCCTGGGCTCTGTGGCCTTCAGGGATGTCACTGTTGGGAGCATCTGATTCAGGGAAGCCACATGAACTGGCCAAGAAGTCACTGGACGTTCAGGCCCAAAATCTTCTTTTTAGTATGCTAGTCATCTCCTGGCAACACCTGGGGGATATGGTGGAGTAGTGAGGGCAACTCTAGTTAGATTTGATAAAATATGGGATTCTGTGTCCGATGGCTCCTTCCTCAACGAGCAGGTCCTTTTGTGTTGATAAATCACATGAGTGCTTCGGACTACCAAGTAAATGGTCATAAAAGTGGCCATGTCCTGAGAGAAGCATGGCTTCCTGGGCCCTTCATGTGTAGCTTGGCCTCAAGGGTCCTGGTCTTCAGACAGAAGAGGAAATGTCTGTGAGTGCTGTCCTAGCTTGAAGCAGTTGCTAGATCCAGGATTCTCTAGGCGAGGTGCCTCCTCAGTGAGACGAGCACAGGACTTGCTGCCATGACATCATTGTGAGCTATGGCCGACCAGACCCAGATGGCTGTGTCCAAGCAGTTTACAAGTCAGCCTAAAAGGAGGGTCTGCCCTGAAAGCCCAGGGTCTCAAGGGTCTGTCTTTGCATAGTTGCCTCAGGGAAGGGGAATGAGTGTACCAGCCCCTTTCTTTAGATTAACCTCATAGCCCTGTTGGCAAACACAAGTACCCAGAGCCTGTCTCCCCCTTCCTGCGGGTTCTGGGGACCCTGTGTGCAAGGCAGAGCATGGCTCATTTCTCAGACTGCAGCATCACAGCCAGTGTGAGTAATGCAGCTTTGCTGCAGAGAGCCCTGACACCTGTGGATGGCGTGGCTCAGCGATGCTTCTTTCTCTGTCTAGTTTAACTACTGCTTTGACGTGGCCTGGCTCGTGAGACAGTACCCGCCGGAGTTCAGGTAAGTTCTGTGGGTGGCAGACCACACATCAGCCACAGGGCTTCAGACATGAGATTTCTAGTTCTCAGATAGGAGCCACTCATCTTCCTATTTTTTTGTCACCATTTTAACCATACAGGTATCAGGTTATGTTAGAATGACAGCATTCTGTGGCCTATTTAATCCCATGCATTCTTCTTAGAGGTGTTAGCATTTTTCCCTGTGCTTGGTCCAGAAGTTAGGGAAGGACAGATTCCAGCTCAAATGCCAGAACTTCATGTCCAGTGTTAACATGAAGGAAAGGCCATCTCCACGTCTTTCTAAACCCGTAGGTCATTCTCAAAGGGCTCTTGTATAGTTCAGGAGTTGGGAAAGGGGTCGTCGTAGGGCCTCCCTTACCGGGGCTGTGGAGGCCGTGGCTTTCTGTCTTGGTCAGTTCATCAGCCTCATGTTCGTTTTTTTTGCTTTTTGGGGTTTTTTTTGAGTTGGAGTCTCACTCTGTCACCCAGGCTGGAGTGCAGTGGCACACTCACAGCTTCCCCAGCGTTGACCTGCTGGATGCCTGTGATTCTTCCGCCTCAGCCTTCAAAGTAGCTGGAACTATAGGCACGTGCTACCACACCTGGCTAATTTTTGATTTATTGTAGAGATGAGGTCTCACCAAATTGCCTGGTCTGGTCTTGAACCTATGGGCGCAGGCAGTCCACTCTCCTCGGTCTCCCAAAGTGCTGGGTTTACAGGCTAAGCCACCGAGCCCGGCTGTCATCAGCCTCATGTTTAACAGCACAGATCAAATAGGACATTGCACCATGGTAAGTCACCCTCCCAGCTTCTGACCCATGTACAGGGCACAGTCCCATCATAGCAGGTAGGAGGGAAGAACACACACTAGGAAGGATTGTCAGGGTCCTTGGAGCCATCGGTGTGTCTGGTGCCCTAGGGCATCTGGTTGTGGAAACCATCATCATTAACAGTGGATAAAAAGCTGTTAGAAATTTCTCAGCAGTCTTGCCATTCGGGGTTTGTTGGTTTATTTGTTTTGGGTTCATTGATTGGTTCATTTGTTTGAGTTGGGGTCTCACCCTGTCACCCAGGCTGGAGTGCAGTGGCACAATCTCAGTTCACCACAGTCTTGACCTCCTGGGCTCAGGCGATCCTCCCACCTCAGCCTCCCTAGTAGCTGGGACTATATGTATGTGCCACCATGCCTGGTTCATCTTTTAATTTTTTTGTAGAAACAGGGTCTTACTATGTTGCCCAGGCTAGTTTTGAACTCCTGATCTCAAGCAGTCCTTCTGCCTCAGCCTCCCAAAGTGCTGGGATTACAGGTATAAGCTACCATACTCGTCTGGGACTTGTTTAACTGCATGTAACAGAAAACCCAAAATAACAGTGGCTTAAACAAGCCAGAAATTAATTTTTCCAACTGATGAGTCTGGATGATAGATACTTGTGGTCTAGATTGGGGTCCCAGGGTTCTCAAAGACTTATCCACCACCCTTCTGTCTCTGCCCCACCATCCTGGCTTGTGACTTCAGTCTTCAGAGTCACTTTGTGGGCTAGGATGACAGCTGGAGCTCCAGCTCACTCATCTGTGTTCCGGGTGGGGGGTGCGGGGGGCCAGCCCCTGCAGAGAGATTTAGGGGGTCCCTGGGAGGTGTGGTGGCGTCAGCGATTATTCTGGAGAAGTAAAGAGAAAGAAAGAGAGAGACGGGGGGAGAAAGAAAGAGACTGGACTCTGTCTAGTGCAGAAGTCGTTTATTGGAAGTTACAGAGGGTATTTATCCCCAAATTTTACACAGACAGTCTCACAAGTCTTTCACATGAACACAAAGCCAGGTATAGGAGGGGTGTCCCCCACCCACCAGATGTTTTCTCAGGTATGATGAAGAACAAACCCCAAAATTGTCTTATTGTTCCCTATGCTAGTTAATGTTCCTCAAAAGCAATGCAACAATCCCTACTAGCATCATGATGTTCTAATAATCAATAACTTCTAAAGCTCATGCGTACACAACACCCATGATGACTAACTTAAATCTTATTACTTTTCTATTCTATGCTAATTCTACTTACACAGTTGCTATGGAAGCTCTTAATTATAGCTTAAACCCAGCTCCTAAAGAATGTGGCCCACTCAAAAGATCACGCTGGGCCGTTTCTAGGAACAATTGATTACAATCTCTTAACAAAATGGCTGTTCTAAAATCCTATATATCTATTTTAACTTCTATAAAAGTTTCTGATTCCTAATTCTAATATATAAAGCTGATCATCAGCAATAAACCTTCTAAAAACAAAACCCAAATATAAATTGTAAATTGTACTAAGACCAAAACCACAATAGTAGAAAATGGGCACAATGAAATTTCTAAAGTTAGCTATATTCTTATTAAACCTCAGAATATCATGATTGATCATGCTTGAACTAACATGATTCCCTGACATTAGCATGACCTATTCTACAATACTTTCCATGAATAAAATAAATTCAATTTCTATAATAAGTAGAAAAACCCTACACTAAATGTAGCTAAAACTGGTCTAAAAGAATGCAGCCCAGTCCAAGTACGCTCTGGGCCCTCAGGAATGTAGCCCAGCCCAAAGTTCATGCTGGGCCATTTCTGGTAACTCTAGATAATCATCTATACCATCTAAAGCTGAAAACAGCTCTCCATAAGTATATACTAATTCTACAAATATACTTTTAAGTCTTATAAAGAGGCTTGTACTGTATTAAAGGCTCCCAAATGTGACCTGAGTTTAAATTATATCTAATACCTAAGCCAAAACCGCAGTTCATGGAAAACAGGAACAGAGTTTCTAGAGTGAGCCATGCCTGCCACAGTCACAGAGCCTTCAGCTTAGGTAGGCAGAGATCTTTTTGGCTAAAATGAAAAAGTGAGGAGGGAATGGGTTCAACAGCTCCCGAACACATCCTCGTGGTCTCGGGGTCCACAGCCTACCTTGATCCCTAACATTTAGGTGGCCCTCCGTGGCTGGCTCCCAACAGTGGAGGGGAAAAGGACATGAGGGCCCACGTTCCGCTGTGCCTGTCCGAGCACATTCCTAGAGGCCCACATGCTTGCATCTGTTTCCTTACATGGAGCTCAGCTGTGTGATGAAAACCGGCCCTAGGCCAGGTGTGGTTGCTCACACTTTGATCCCAGCACTTTGGGAGGATGAGGCGGGAGAATCACTTGAGTCCAGGAGTTTAAGACCAGTCTGGGCAACATAGCAAGACCAGACCATATCGCTACAAAAAAATTTAAAAAGTAACTGGACATGGGGGCATATGCCTGTAGTCCCAGCTACTCAGGAGGCTGAGATGGGAGGATCACCTGAGCCCAGGATCATGCGGTGATCCATGATCATGCCCAGCACTTTAGACTGGGCAACAGACTGAGACCCTGACTCAAAAAAATAAAGGCGATGCAGACCTAAAGGGGGCTGGAGGTGTCTCAGCCAAGCACTCTCTCTCCTAATCATGTCAGGGTTTCCTTAGGAAAGATGGGTGCATGGCCCCCTGGAGGATGTAGACGCAACCTGACTCCTCCCGGTGGTGAGTGCCCCGGTGCTGCCCTGGTGACTTCTGTTCTTCCTCTCTGCTTCTCCAAGACCTTGAGCTCACGTTGCCACCCTTAGAGCATCAGCAGAGTGTGGACCACAGTCCCTGTGTATCTGTTAGGGTTGAACTGTCTCCCTTAGGAAAGACGTGTTAGAGTTCTGAGCCTCGGCACCTCGGAATGATCCTACCTGGGGAGCTGCAAGGAGGTCATCAGGGTGGCTGATCCAGTGTGGCTAGTGCTCTTAGAGCAACGGGTATGTGGACACAGGTGGTAGGAGATGCTGTGAAGACATGGAACACCACTGAGGAGCCGAGTACACCTGAGGCTGCCAGAGCCAGAAGAGAGGCCAGACAGACCCAACTTGGCCCTAGAAGGAACCGCCTCCTAGCTTTGACTTTCGGCCACCAGAACTGTGAGGCGACATGTTTCTGTTGTTTAAGCCACCCCATGCAGGAGTCTTTGTTACAAAGACCCTAGCAAGTGAATATAGACACTCAGTAACAAAGTCAAGGACCAAGAGCCTCCCCACCTCCACCTGATGGCTGAACACATCCTGGGGAGCCTGTGAGGGTGAGCAGGGCCCTGAGTGGCCAGCTGAGGTGTCACCCAGGACTTGCATGTGGTAAAGCTCAGGGTGGAAGGGCTTGTGCCCACCTCAGACTGCCAGGCTCTGTCAGCTGTAGTGGTCCATGGAGCTAGGCGGCAGGAAGGAGTTGGCAAGGACTCCACATCTGCCATATTTAATCTTTCCTTTTTAGGATGACCTGATGGCCTGGCAACATGTTTGTGTTTCTAGGTGACCGATGCAGGAGTGTTTCTGACTTTTTCTCACTAAAATGGCTTTCCTACCTGGAATACACACTTCATGTTTCATTCTGCCTGTGGTATCTGAGTGAAACTGCAGGGCATGAATTTGTTAGGCCTCAGTCCTAATGTGAGCTTCTGTGACATTTCTCTCTAATTGATGGCTGTCCCTTCATGTCTGGTGGAGTCTCGTTCTGTGGTGTGATGGACAGGCATGAATGTGGCTTGGTTGTGTTTCCTGCTCATGTCCAATTTTCGTTGTGTTGGGAGAGCTTGTATAAATATATTGATTTCTAAGGATCATCTGGCTTTGACTTAGCTGGACAAGCTCAAGTATCCCTTAAAAGTCCTTTAATTGGTTCCTGAAGAGTGTTTCTGTTTTGTCTTTGGAATTTGAAAACAGCATTTCCGGTGTGCCTTGGCTCAGTGTCATTGAAGTCTGACCCCGTCATAGTGAATCTGCATCATGTGGTGGATCTGGGCCTGTTCACTCCTGCACCCTGGATCTGGCTCGGTATACAACGTGCAGTAGGAGTTTGGTGAATATAGGGGCAGTGTGAAATGAACCCACTGCTCGGTCCAAAAGAAGGGAAAGAGAAAAGCATGCCACTGTGCAACGATCATCATGTATCTTTAGTCCACTTGAACTTGAACATAACACAGGGCCACCTGTGCCCTTTTGGGCCACAGAAGATCATTATTCAAGGACTTTTCTTTGAGTCTTCACCCCTCCATGCTGCAGCAGAGGGTCGGGGTTACGTGTGTGACCCTGTTGCTAAGGGGGCTGGTGAGTGACTGTTTCCTGATCAGTGCTGTGTTAGTCCCTGTTTCAAGCCCCGCAGAGGCCAGAACCAGGTGGCTGGTAGTCAGGAAGTTGCCTTCCTTGAAAGGCCAGAGCCTAACTCCCCGGATGATGTGTGTGAAATCCTTCTGATCCCTCTAGGAAGAAGCCCCTCCTGCTCGTGCATGGCGACAAGCGAGAGGCCAAGGCGCACCTGCACGCCCAGGCCAAGCCCTACGAGAATGTGTCCCTCTGCCAGGTAAGCAGTGCAGGCACTGGACTGCACCGAGGCTGCAAGCTAGAAGGAGGCTTCGAGTCCCTCCTTCAGCCAGATCAGGGCCCACTCTCCAGCATCTCTGATGCTCACCCAGCCTCGGCTTCATGCTTCGTGTGGTGGCCGTCCTTGTGGTTGGAAAGGTTCTCCTTTGTTGGCTAGAGTCTCCCTTCCTCCAAACGTCTGCTCACAGTTCTTAACTGCTCCCCCGCCTCACCCCCACCAGAGCCACAGAAGCAGCCTTTCCCCTTACAGCCATCAATTCTCTTTCAGATTCAAGGTTCACTTTCTTAAGTTGTAGCCAATGTAGACAGGTAGGTGGATTCTGTACTGCTCCCCAGCTCATGTTCCTGGCACATCCAGCACCTCTTGAGGTCTGGGTTTCAGCACTGAGCAGGTCCTCTGGGTGCAGTCCGGTGGCTATGAGTGAACCATAAGTGCAGCTGAAAACTGTTTGCTACTGGTGACACCTGTGCTATTTATATAAGCTACCACTGACACACGAACCATGGCTCCCAGTTCTTTATTCACATCAGTTGCATCTCAAGTCTAAACTGGAGACTCATGGATTAAAAGCTGTCGGGAAGCTGGCTGTGAAGTCCAGGGTGCACCTGGCTGCTGCCCAATGCAGTGCTTTGAGTGGTTTGTTGTGACTGAAAGAGAAGGCAAAAAAAAAACAACAACCAGACTATTGCCCAGTTTTCTTTCTATCGTCCCATAATTTTATCCTAGTACTTTGTAGTGAGAATCCATGGGGCCAGTGAGTCTTGGACTTCTGTTAAGACCTGTAGCTTTAGAGTCTTTGTCAAAAGGATCTCTTATTGCATGTGACATTTTGAGCAAGAAACAGGCAAAGTGGACGGAAGAGCTGAAGGATTTGAGGCATTTCTGATGCTGATGGTGCCTGTCCTGTGCCAATGCTGCTTGGGATGTAGCCTCCATGACACTGGCCTTTTCCTGCCCATTAGGCCTGCCAGTCACACAGAAGCATGGTGAAATCCTTCCATGGCCTCTCTTCCTTCTCATCAGCTTGGTGAAATCGGCTAAGGGTCCCTGCTCTAGGAGACAAGAGTGAATGACATGGCACCTGGACTCCTCTTCAGTGGCATTTCTCTTCTAGTGTCTTTTCTCCCCGTCCACAAAGATGGGAGGACTCCCACTCACATTTTCAGGACACACTTCCCAATTGTTCACAGCATCTCTGTTTTTTACTAACAGTGCGAGAGTTCAGTTGGATCCATTTTAAACACACCTCCCGTTTTCCCATGATTTAGCCCACTGCTGTTTCTATCGCTGTGGTCTTAAAAATGCCTTCCTCCATCCCCGTGTTCCTGGCTCCTCTAGATGCCTCTCTTAGCAGTTGCTGAAATTCTGTTGCTTTGCTTCTGTTGCTTTGCTTCTGTTTCTAGCAACGTAAGAGGTTTAACTGCAGGAGAATGCTCCCATCAAACTAGTAGTGGCAGAAAACAGGTGGAGACAGGGATCCCAAAACTAGTGATTAAATACATATATTTAAATACATGAAAAGCAACTTTCAAATACTGCCTGCACTGGTGGCAAGATTAGGAGTGATGCTTCTGTGTCAGATGGTGTGACCCAGGCTGGCCACCAGAGGGTGCTGCAAGCTGCTGCCACCAGACCTCGTACACGAGCCATCTGACTCCAGTCCAAGGGTTGCCACCCATCCTGATCTATGGAAATGCCTGTACGTGTGTCTGTAGGACAACCCCTGACTTTGTCCAGCAACACTGTATCACATAAGCTGAAGCAAATCAATCCAAGAATCAGTGGATGTGACACTCTCCAATTTTGCCAGAGACTGAGGCCTTGTGGGGGTCGAGGATCACCCTGCCTGGGCGTGTCCCAGCACTCACAGGTGTACACTCATCGGCTCAGGCTGCTGTAACAAAATACCCAGGAGGCTCTTCTTGGACTGGGTGGCTTAAGCAACAGACATTTATCTCTTGCAGTTCCGAAATCTGGGAATCCCAAGGTCAGGGTGCCAGTTAGTTCACATCATGGCTTGTTGGTGGCCGCCTTCTCACGGTGTCCTCAGATGGCAGAGGGAGGAGGAGGAAGCACAGACAGGCTCTCCGATGGTGGCTCTTCATACAAGGACACATCCTGTTGGATCGGGGCCCACCCTTATGACCTCATTCAACCTCAGTTACCTCCATAATGCCACTCTCTCCAATACTGTCACACTGGGGTTGGGACTTTAGCTTGAATCTGGGGGACATCGATGTCCAGTCTATAGCACTGCTATTCTGGGCTTGTCACTTGAGCCTGATTTCTTCACCTTTAGAACGGATTGATAATGCTGTTCATCACAGGGTTTAACTGAAGGGCCTGGTCCATTATCCAAAAGAAGCACCCGCTAAGCAGTACCTGTCAACATTATCATCATCTTCATTTTTTGTGCTTAGGCTCATCCAAAAGTATATGAGTTGTAGCAAACCAGACAGAAGCCAGGGCGGACCATTGCTCTTTCCAGGCCAAATATTTACAAAGTGGAAGTCTCCCTTCTAATTGTATAATTTAGGAGAGGTGAAATAGACTTGCCCATGCTTTCTTCCGTGGCTGGAGCACTCAGATATGTGCAGGTCTGAGAGTGTGGTCCTGGGCTGCCTGTCAGCAAGCATCCAATCCCTGAGATGGGCTGAATTGTACTCACCTGTGTTCAGCTGCCTACAACAGCCCCCTGTAGACAGTACCCACTGCTGGCAGACAGTTGCCCCTGGCAGGCAAAGCCGCCACCCTCCCCACTCCCCACCCCCGCCCTTCCCTCCCCCGCAGAGTTCTCCGAGCGCATCTGTCTTGTGGCAGGGGTTGGGTGGGCGGGGGAGAGTTTGCAGTGGTGATCCCTCTCCTAGCGCTTACTGCATGCAGGCCCCTTGAGCATCTTACATGCATCATCTCACTCCTGACAACCTCTGGATCTCATATCAGTGACCTGTTTTAAAGAGAAACAGGCAGAGATATGCCAGTATTTTCCAGAGTTACACAGAAGTTCGAATTTGAGCCGAGGTGCTGCATTCCTCATTGCTAAGCTGTTTCAGTGACTGTTAAACTCTATTGTAACCTGCATCTTGGAGCATATTCTGTTTAACCAGAGTCTTGCTGTCCTCAGTGTTAGATAAATGTAAAGTTGTCATTTTGTAACATGAAAGTAGATTTAATAACTTATCTTTTTATTTTCAGTACTTGCTATGTTTTTACTGTTAGAACATTTCTGTTTTAACATTATAATATGTCTCTATGTTGCCACCACTTTCAGTGTTCTCTTAAATATGCTCTGAAAGCTTTGTGTATATTAATTTCTATATAAGCCAAATATCTAATTTTAAAAACTTACATTGAATCTCATTTGTTTTGTTTTTTTGACAGATAAAGAAATTAGACTTCTCACTCCTAATTATTGTAAATAAAAAATGTAGTGTATATTGAATCCTTCTGGGTAACAAAATTTATGTTTTTGTTTTGTTTTTTAATGAGCATCCCTTGGATACTGTTATAAAAGCTGTCTTGTTATTCAGGGCTTGTCCAGTAGAGGGCAGTAAAACAGTTATCTTAAAAAGCTGGCCTGATCCCTTTCAATTTCCAGTAGATAGGGATGGTATTGAGGTTTTTTTAAAATGAATAACTTCTTTTTCATTCTAGGCAAAGTTGGATATTGCATTTGGAACACATCACACGTAAGCAATTTTTATGAAATACGGGAAGATATGATTTTAAGAGATCAAAGGACACTTGCAGAAAGTACCCTTAGAGGGACTCATGTGACAGTTTTGTTGGGGGAGAAAAAAACTGTCAATAGTGGGTTAAGTGGAGTTATTTTTTAATATCTTTAAGACAAAATACAGAGGTTCTGGCTGTTGGCATGGAAGTGTGATCTAACTCCAGTGTTTCCACCTTCTGTTCAGGACCTCAGCGTACCTGGCATGGGGAGATTATGGTCATGTGGTTCTGTGGGTGTCAGTGATTGTGTAGTGTCATGTGCCTGCGATTCCACTGCTTTTAAGCATTCTGTGACTTTTGTAAGAATCTGAATTGTACTGGATAGAATATTGTTAGATCTGTCTATACTGTGATAGAAAGAAAGACTGTTTTACCAGAAGTTGTCAGCTTGCAAGGCCACTGTCCATGCTGCTCAAGGCAACTCTTCGAGAATAATTATCTGAGACATAAGCACAAGCAGGGGCCACCTTTCTGTGACCTGCTCTCCTGCTTGTCACCACTGGTGGTTTTATAGCTGTCTTACCTAGTCCTTTCATGTCACTGGTTTTATAAATGAGAAACAGAATAGGATGTGGTTTCCTTACTTCAGTGTTCTTACGCAGCCCATGTCTCTGGAGAGCTCGAGGTGGGGTTGTTCACTACCAGTCCCAGGTTTCCCACCTGCCCACAGCTGATTGGCAGTGCGTGGGAGTGGCTTCTAGAAGGTTAGCTTGTCAGGTGCAGAGATCCCGCTGTGTTTGGTCTCTGGAGGCTGCCCTTGATCCTGGTCTGTCTCCCGGCGTTTTGGAAGGTGACATGCTCTAGTTGGCCACCTGGTGGCTGTTAGCATTGATGGGGGAGAGAGAGGAGAAGGGGCCATTGCCACTGATCGTCAGATATTGAGATGCAGCTGGGGCCAGCCGCAGGATGGCGAGGCTGGCTTCTGTCCACCACGGTGTGTGGTTGGGCCCCACAAGCATGGCTCAGTCGTCTCCCCAAGAAGACTGTGCTTGGCCCAGGAGCCTGAGGTGTCCACCCCTGGCATGGGCAAGCAGGGGCTATGCAGGGACAGGAGCACCCTGGCATCTGGCATGCGGGATCCCAGCAGACTCTCTGCTGGCCTGTGTGGTGACCTGGGTAATCCCCACTATCTTGATGGCCGCAGTTGGAAAACAAGAATAGCTCCCCCAGGTCGCTGAGGACTTGACAGAGCTGCGGGGGCTCTGGCAGACATCAGTTTTCTTTCCCCTTGGAAGGACAGCTTCATATCTGGAACATGTAGACAACGTGGCAGGTCAGTTTTTTTAAAGGGAGGCCTCGCCCCTCACCCTTCACCCCTCGCCCTCTTCCATCTGCATTTAACCACGACCTCATGAACACCGCCATCTGTCCGTGAAAGAGTAACATGGTTTCCCTTAAATTAATCTGTAATTCTGTTCATAGATGCGTTGACATCAGTGCATGTTTTCCTGGTAATTGATGTCTTGGCTAATGGAAATATTTGTAAAACGCCTGCTGAGGATCCATAACTGGCTTATTCCTAATTGCAGGCAGCTGGTGGCTTGGAAACTATGTAAATCTAACCAGATTCGTGGTGCCCTTTTCCCAGATGGGCGACGGCACAGTGGCTGTCGTCTCTCTCTCCTGCTTGGTGGAGTCACCAGTGTGGGTTATTTTCTCATTTTGGCAAGAGCTAAATATCTCCTTGTCTTCTCTGTTCTTGTATCCTTTTTCTTATCTTTTTCTGCCCACCTCATTCTGGCCAAATAGCATCCATGTTGTTGTTTATTTTCTCATGTGTGAGCGGAGTCACACAGTAAATATTAAGTAACATTTTGGCCTCAGTGGAAATGATAAAATAAAACAGTTGCAACCTTGAGGAGTGATGCTTCAGGAGGGGAGAGAGAACTTAGATCCTGCAGTAATTAGAAAACAGCAAGAAGAGAAGACACGTCCGTTACTAGATGACAACTGAAGCTAGGCACTGAGAAATCTTGGGAACACAGATGGGAGGGTTTTGCGGTTCACTCACAGAGGGACGTTCATCATTCTTATGAGAAAAAGACAGCACAGTTGCCTTACTCCTGTCAACCTCGAGGTGGGGGTTGATCCTTCAAGTTACAAGTGACAAACAGGCCCGGGGATGTTGACTTGCCTGGAGGCACCCGGAGCTTGGATCCTCAGCCTTCAGGTGGAAGCTCTCATCTGTGTCCTATCCCCTCTCCCTGGAGTTGGATGAAAGAAGTGTATTTGCCTGGAGGCCTGGGGAGGCCCCATGGAAAAAGTCTGATTTGGGTTAGCAATGAGGGTCAGGGGGGCATAGCTCAAGTCCAGATGCATGCTGGTGGCAAGTATGGCATCTGTGGCCTATGAAAATGAAGTGTCTTTCAAACTTCTTAAAATTGCAGCCCACAGTAAGAAATTCACTTTACATTTCAGTCTACTGCACATGTGCATACCCCCATGTGTCGAAACAAAAGTGTCATGAATTAAACATTATTTAATTTTAATATTTAATGTAGTAATTAAATATACATAGCATACTCTGACTTTGTCTTTTAGTCATTTAAACGATACTGATAATCTGGGTGCAGTAGCTTACGCCTGTAATCCCACACTTTGGGAGGCTGAGGAGAGAGAATTACCTGAACCCAGGGGTTCAAGACCAGCTTGGGCAACATGGTGAGACCTCATCTCTACAATAACTCAAGAAAAATTAGCCAAGCTTGGTGGCACATGCCTATGGTTCCAGCTACTTGGAAAGCTGAGGCTGAAGGGTCACCTGAGCCCAGCAGGTCAAGGCTGCGGTGGCTGTGAGCATACCACTGCATTCCAGCCTGGGTGACAGAGTAAGACTCCTACTAAAAAAAAAATAAAATAAAATAAACAAACAAATAAAATAAATAATAAATGATACTGGCCATGACGCAACAAGAGGTTGTTGATTGTACTCTGGAAAATACCTGTCAAGCAAGTTCCTGTGGTTCGTGTTAGAAACAGGTGATGCTGAGCGGGTGAGGGACTAATGGAAGGACTGGGAGTTCCAGGACTGACCAGGTAGACAGAGTGAAGGAAAGCCACTGGCCACCACACACACAACACGTTAGCAAACTTTCACCGTGGTCATGTGTAGTAGGAAAGCCTGTGAGTGCTAAAAGTTTGGGTAAGAGAAGAGTTGAGAGAATTCGCTGTTTGTCGCCTTTGCATTGGGAAGCCTTGCGTGTTTTGAAAGGGTTGTTAACACACTTTGCTCCATCCCTGTTTCTAAGGAAGATGATGCTGCTGCTCTATGAGGAAGGCCTGCGGGTGATCGTGCACACCTCCAACCTCATCCGCGAGGATTGGCATCAGAAGACCCAGGGGTACGTAGGGGCCATGTGCATTGTGCAGGGCGTGTGCTGACAGAGGCCAAGGGCCCATCGTCACTTTAACTTTATTCTTTTTCTATTTTTTTATTGCAAAAATAACACATATGGCATAGAAAAGAGATGCATGCAGGAAGGTCTCAGTCTTCTCTCACAGCCTGCCCATCCTGCCCTCTCAGGGTGACCCACGTTGACAGACGCATAGTCACCACGGCTGTCTCCAGGGTACGTGTGAATGTCTGGGAGCATCTACACAGCCATCTCTCCTGGTTTTTATAGAAATGAGAGCAGCATGTGCAGGAGTCCTGAGGTGGGACCGGGGCTGCGAAGGAGAGTCAGGCCGTCACCCCCCGAGGCTTAGCAGGGGCTCTCCTGGCTTCTGCTTGCTCCTCCCCAAATGGGACTCCAGAGGGCAGTTGGGGCGGGCCAGTCACATTACTGTGCTGAGGATCCCCCCTACTCCAGTTGGTTTGTTTTCCCATGAAACACAGTTCAACTGGTGTCTTTCTGGAGCCTTTAGTGTATCAATATGGTTGTGAGTCTCTAGGCAAAGGCTGACTATGAAAGCTCTTCTGGACTTTTGTTTATTAATAGTACATGGCCCCTCCTCCTTGGGGCAACCCTTTGGATTCTGAAAGACAGTCTTTTCCCCCTCCGCTCCCCTCCCCTCCCTAGCAGAGCATGTGTCTTTGGGTCCCACCCCCAGTCCCTAATGGTTTTCCCATAAATATATTCTAGTTGTCCAGTGCCCCATTAAAATATGCTTCTAAGAATGAAGCAGAGCTCTGACTGGCCCTGCCCTGAGGACACGGCTGCTCTGTCCCCAAGTCTCAGCCACAGGGCTCTTGATCCACCAAGGTTATGGTCAGTTACATAAGCCTTTGCTCCTGACAGCTACTTAGCCAGGTTTCTTGAATGCCCGATTGGGTTTGGGGACTCATGTCCCATCAAAGAGAAGTGAGCTCAATGTAGCTTGTTCTTAGGGAAACTGAGCATTCACAAGCGTGAGCATTCAAAAGCGATTCTGGTTGATGGGAAGTCCCTGGAGCTGCATGATCAGATTGTTTATCACATTTCTTGAGTGCCCCTCTGCCCACGTGTGTAGATACACAGTGAGAAGTCACCCCTTCTTGGGGCGAGCATGTAACTAATATAGATCACTAGGGGTAATTGTGTGGCTGCCCATTAAAGGTTACTCTTTTCCATTCCAGAATGTGGTTGAGCCCCTTATACCCACGAGTCATCCATGGAACCCACGGAGCTGGAGAGTCAGCAACACATTTTAAAGCTGATCTCATCAGCTACCTGCTGGCATACAATGTGCCTGCACTCCAGGAGTGGATCGAAGCCATCCATGAGCATGATCTCTCGGAAACAAAGTGTGTATCCTCTCGTCAGTCTGGGGTGCTTATAATAGGCTCATACCGTGAGAGCCACGTGAGGTCTGGAGGGTGGGACCTTGAAAAGAGGCGGCGTGTACCACCATGATACCACATGAAACCCACGAGACTGAACCTCATGATGAATGAGGGGATGGCAGGCCCATTAGGGCTGCGTCTTGTGGTTCTTAGTCACAAAAGTGGCAGCCAGCAAGCCTTCCTTTCTCAAGCCTCCCACTACACACTCTTAAAAGTAATGAGTGCTAACCAGGCGCGGGGGCTCACGCCTGTAATCCCAGCGCTTTGGGAGGCTGAGGCGGGAAAATTACTTGAGTCCAAGAGTTTGAGACCAGCCCAGGCAACACAGAGAGGCCTTGCTGCTTCAAAAAAAAAAGTCAATAAATCAGCTGAGCGTGGTGGCACCTGTAGTCCCAGCTACTCTGGAGGCTGAGGTGGGAGGACCACCTGAGTCCAGGAGGTTGAAGCTGCGGTGAGCTGTGATCATGCCATTGCACTCCAGCCTGGGTGACAGAGCGAGACCCTAACTCAAAAAAAAAAAGTAATGAGTTCTCTTTCGGGTACCCTTAACCTTGCAGGAGTTCCATCATTAGTTGGTTTGCTTAAAAATGAGTGCGTATCAGTTACTACTGTTCAGGAGACATCATAAGAAAGTGGGTTGGCTCCCAGAACGTCTCGTGATGGTGTTAGTTTTCATGTGAAATTAGTAACTTGTGATTTCTTATTTAGATGCCCAAAGCACACTGTGTTCTGTAATTTGCATTTCATGTCCTTTCAGCGTTTACCTTGTTGGTTCAACCCCAGGACGCTTTCAAGGAAGTCAGAAAGATAACTGGGGACATTTTAAACTTAGGAAGGTAACAGAACTTTTAATGTTTTCACATGGTAAAATGTTAACATATATTCTATCTCTCTTTTTTTAATTGTATGTTTTGATGGCAGCATCAACAGTATTTCTAGCACCATTCTGAGCAGACAACAGGCACTTGATAAATTGATGGTCTAATTATAGTTTTTAATAGTTACTGCTTTTTAATGTTGTGTTTTGCCTCTTTTATAGGCATAGAGTAGACTGTCCTAAATGGCATAAGAATATAGACTTTTTAAAGAATTTATGTTTCTTGTAATAAGGAAAGACTTCCCATCCATGCTCATATAGCTTTTTATTATTCAGAATTTCGAGAATTCTTAACATCTAAATTCAACAAAGAACAGAAAGTGTTGTTGAGTAAAGACTACATCTGAGCCATAATACATTTTATTAAACTAGTGCCCTTGAGAGAACTGTAATTACAAAAATAATATTTGCTGCTGGTTAAAAATGAACAAAGAAAGATCATTAACAAAATAAAACAATGAACAAGTTGAAGATTAAAGATTTTTTTTAGGCAGTTTACCTTAATAAATTTCCTAACGTGGCTTTCTTAAAAGCCTTACCTCTTATTCTGTAAGTTACTTACCTGAGGATTCTCCCTTGGCTAATGGAACCTTTCATTCTCATTTCCTTTTTTAAAATGAGACAACGGTGGGCATAAAGTGAGCCGAATGTCGAAGACAACATCTTCACAGCTTGGTCTAGAGAGAAATTGAGCATGCTGGCTCTGTGCCCAGCTCTAGAGGTAGATGCTCAGAACTGGGTTCATATCCTGACCTGGTATCTACAAACCACGTGACTTTGTTGTGTATGTCACTTGTCACCTACAAAATGGACATCGTAATAGTACTTTCTTCCTGTCACTGTAAAAGGATTGAATGAAATAATGACTGTAAAACAGTACAGCACATGCTGAGAGTTCAGTAACTGTGAGTGGGTGGTTGTGGACTAATGTCTTGTGGTGTAGATGTGCTGTGTGTGATCACAGTCTTGCTGAAAACCAAATACTATTTTACAGATATTCACACTATTGCCAGGTAGGTACAAGGCAACACTCATAAGTTCTTTTCCTCACTACTAAAAAGAATTGAGAGTGGTCAGCAAAGTTTTAAAACAAAATTTATTAGCAAGAGAAAGAGAGGTCAAGTCATGCCAAAGAGCTGTCATGGTTAAGTCTCTTGAAAGAGAACCCCTATCTGGGCACAGTGGCTCATGCCTGTAATCCCAGCATTTTGGGAGGTGGAGGTGAAAAGATTGCCTGAGACCAGGGATTCAAGATCAGCCTGGGTAACTTGGTGAGACCTGTCTACAATAAATCAAAAAAATTAGCCGGGCATGGTGACACACACTTGTAGTTACAGCTACTTGGAAAGCTGAGGTGGAAGGATCACCTGAGCCTAGGAGGTTGAGGCTGTGGTAGCCACGATTATGCTGCTGCAGCCTGGGTGACAGAGTAAGACTCCGACTCAAAAAAAGAAAGAAAGAGAACCCCTGTGTTTGCTCTTGACTAAAAGCTTGATCTATTTTCACAGTAATTGTCATGCTAGAGAGGGTAGGCTACAGGTATCCACCATGGAGGGATCGTCTCTCTGCCTCTGATGGGCAAGGGGGTGACCTTCCTCCTCAACACCCATTTTGCCCTGGACAGGAGTCTTGACAGACTTTGTGAATATGCTAATTTACGAGCTAAAAGGTGGCCTGATTATCATTTTTCCACCCTTGGTAAGGCAGGGAATACAGATCACCTTCTGCAGGGCTTTAGGTGTGGGTATCTATATAAATATACTCTTCTTGTTTTTAGACAGCACAGCTGCCTGGAGCCCAAGCATTAACTGAGAATGTGAAGCCTTTATCAAAGGATATGGGGAGGGGGGAATAAGCAGTCCTTTGACCTTCTAGGTGTCCTAGAAGGGTAAATAAGCTTGTGTTATAAAAAAAAAAAGCAAAACTCCCCTCACACCACAGCAGCCACACAGAAAACTGTGACCACATGTGGGGCTTTTCCCCATGCAGTGGACAGGGGAAGCAGACACTGGCTGGGTGTCTTCTGCTGCTGTCTCCTGGAGACAGCCTCAGGTCCCACAGGTTGGGGGCTCAGTCCCACTAGGCTGCCCCAGCCTCAGATACCAGTCAGGACCTCCAGACTTCAACCACAACCCTGGGTTCCCACGATTCCTTCTTTTGGCTCCATTAATTTGCTGGTGCAGCTCAAAGAACTCCAGGAAACACTGACCAGTTGATTATAAAAGATGTTACAAAGGACACAGATGAAGAGATGCATGGGGCAAATGTAAAGCCAAAATAAAATGTTAAGCCCCAACCGACTAAATGAACCCCCTCTGGGCCAGAAAACCAGAAAAACTAAAGTCAACCATGACTGAAGGAGTTGGGCACGCCTTGTTACACGCCCTTTCTTGTGGAGTTTTAGATACAAATGACCATCATTCACATCATGATCTGACAGACAGACTGTGGCAATGAGACACCTGACTCTGATTTTTTTTTTTTTTTTTGTCTTTTGAGGTTTTTTTTTGAGTTGGAGTCTCACTCTGTCTCCCAGCTGGAGTGCAGTGGCACGCTCATGGCTACCGCAGCCTCTATCTGCTGGGCTCGGGCGATCCTTCCACCTCAGCTTTCCAAGTAGCTAGAACCACAGGCACGCACCACCACACCCAGCTGATTTTTTTATTTACTGTAGAGACGAGGTCTCACCAAGTTGCCAGACTGGTCTCAAACCCCTGGGCTCAGGCAATCCTCTCACCTCAGCCTCCCAGACTAGAGTGCTGAAATTACAGGCGTGAGCCATCACACTTGGCAACATTTGACTCGGATAGAGCATCACATGACAGAGTGTTGTGGTCCAATTGAATGCTCGACTGCCTTCTCTTGACACCAGTAAATTAAGAGGCAGGGAACTGGCAGAAAGAAGTTTATTTCAGAATTCGGGGAGCAGAACCTGGCTCATGATGTCTGGAACCAATCTGCTTGCCTTAGGTTCCACAGTCCATTTTTATAAGTTTAGGGTTGCTGGTACCTATACACTGACTATATGACTGACAGAGCATCATCATCATATAGAACTTAAGTTACAGCCACATTTTGTTAATATAACATTTATGGTCTGCATTTCCTGGCACTGACTACCAAAAGGTAGTTCATATTGTTATTAATAACACCAAACTAAAGAGGTAAATAAGCTTGCCATGGATTAAGGGAGTTAACAGAGCCTGTTACAAAATAAAGCATTATTCACTATAACATATTGTTGATCAGTAGCGATTACCTGTAAAATCATAAGGCTTAAAGTTTACATGGGTGCTATATATTTTCAAATCTGTGACCACTGATAAAAGGAAGTGAGTAGGGATTCATTTCAGTTGAGTGAGCAGTCTATAGGGGGTTTAGGTTTCTTTGAAGTGACTTAATGAGGAACGTATAGAAGATAAGGGAATACGCTTTCCTTTGCTAATTCTCAGGAATATAAGTACATGCAGGCCTGCTCTAACATCCATTATGCCTTTTTTTAAGGATTGTGACAATATGGACAGACAATAGTGGGTTTTCATATCAAGATGGCAGGCCCTGAGAGAAATAAAATACTAGGCCTCGGTCACTCACATTTGTCTCAAAATAGATCCCTCTTTATTTTACAGAATTTGGTATTTTTGTCAACACAGATGTATGTGAGAGGAGCAAGGCACTTCTTTGCCCTCCCCAGGGTGCCATCCTCCAGAAACTCGACGTGTTCAACTACAGAAAAGCTCCCTGAACCTGTCCTTTTGGGTTTTAGGGAGGCCTTATTACATAGACTTGGTTGATGACATCACTGGCCATGGTGGTCAATTCAACCTCAGCCTCTCCCCCTCCCCAGAGGTAGAGAGTGGGACTGCAGGTCCCAGCCCTCTGTTCTTTCCAGTGACCAGCCCCACCCTGAAGCCAACAGAGGCCACGGGCACCAGTCATCGTTAGCACACCCAGAGACGTCACTTTCAATCTTGCGAAGGTATTAGGAATTGTGGCCAGGAACAGGAAGACAACCAGATAATACAGGTTTCACAATATCACAGGTGTATTAACCAGTGGTGATTTTAAGGCAAAAGGCTAATTTCATATGACATTTTGGGGATTCATCTGACATTTCTATTAAATGTATCTTTTTAAACCTTCTAATTCTGTTTTTGCTTTTAGTACAAATCAAAGAATTTTGGAAAGGAAAACATTTGTCCACCTGCTCCATTAAAATCCCAAAGAAGAAACAAATGTACATGTGGGCATGAAATTGGTCACTAATATTGTCAGACTCTCCTTGCTCAGTAGGCATTTTAAGGGGGGAGAACTGTTTTCAGGTATCATGGGATTTCCCTTTGTGTGATTTGAGTGACTATCACATTCATTTTTATTCCTCCCAGCTTCTGAGAGAACACGCCTCATCTGCCCCTGCCACGGAGTCCTGGCCCATAGTAGGTCAGTTTTCCAGCATTGGCTCCTTGGGGGCTGATGAGTCCAAGTGGTTGTGTTCTGAGTTTAAAGACAGCCTGTTGCCGCTGGGGAAGGAGAACCTGGCTGCCAGGAGGAGCGCTGCCCCACTTCACCTGGTGAGTCTCTCCGGGGGAGGTCATCTGGGAGAATGAGAGTCGGTCCTCCCTGGAGTGGAGAGAGGTCTCATCAGTGACTTTCAGAGCAAAAGAGCCAGAGGTTGGCACCGTTGTTTGTGGTCAGGTGGCCTTGTACCATGCTAGAAGCTCTGAGGCTCTGTATCGGCCCCAGATCAGCTTATAGTTTTTCTGTTTGTCCTTTCGGGTTGTTGAGCCAAGGAAGAAAATATTTGCTGTAACATTGCCAGCAGAATTACAGACATTTTAATTACATAAAGACCTATGAGTTAATAATTAATTTTTTTACTCAATTCCATGTTAATTTGGCATTTCAGAGGAAAATGTTCAAGTTGAAGTATAAGTTTTTCATCAACTATATAATTCAACTTTTTCAGTAAGACGGAAACTTTTAAAAATACAAAGCATATTTTCTAAGTTCTTAAACCAGTATTTTTAATTGCAGTTTAAATTTTCTTAAAAGCTCATCATCACTCCTTCAACATGGCATATTCCAAGTTTTCTTTTTTTCTCTTATTTTTAGATCTATCCTTCTGTGGAAAATGTACGGACCAGCTTAGAAGGATATCCTGGTAATTCTTGGGGAAACTATCTCAACTGTGTTTTTTGTACATCATCCATTAATGCCCTGGTAAAATTTTTACCAGTATTGGTTAGAAATTTGTTAAAAGGTATTGGTTAGAAATGTGGAGATAGAGGCCAGGTACGGTGGCTCACACTTGTAATCTTAGCATTTTGGGAGGCCAAGGCGAGAGGATTGCCTGAGCCCACAGGTTTGAGACCAACTCAGGCAACATGGTAGGACCTCGTGTCTATAGTAATTTTTTTTTAATTAGGCAGGCATGGTGGCATGTGCCTGTAGTTCTAGCTGCTCGGAGGCTGAGGTAGAGGGATCACCTGAGCCCAACAGGTCAAGGCTGCCATAGCCATGATTGTGACTCTGCACTCCTACCTGAGCAACGGAGTGAGACCCCAACACATACACACAAACAAAAAAAACCCAGAAATGTGGAGATGGTTTTCTCTTCACTAGATAAACGGAATATTGAGCCCTGTGTTCCATGGATAATACTCCTCAGGTTGGGCATGTTATTTGATCCTTACAACCTCTGCACAGTTGTCATTCTTGTTTTTACCAACAAGGTGGTCAACAGGTTGTTTGTTCAGAGAAATCAACCTCCCTGCTACTTATGCCTCTTCAAGGCGTATTCATGTGCCTTTTTCTCATCTCCCTCCGCGTCCTCCCTGCCTGTGTCTGGGGTTCTGTGTGGCTCTTCCCATTGGAATGCCTGATACAGACATATTTAACCCTTGGCACTCTGAGACTTCTCCCGGATCACCTACCAGCCCAACTGCTCTTTTTTACGGAATAGTGAGAAACAAATCACTTCATATTAAAATAGTATAGCGTTGGAACCGATTATTTTATTGTAATGATATTTGGTTTATAGTAGAATTTTGGGCATTGAGGAACTTATTTGTGACGAAAAGGTCAAAATGTGTATCTTATATTTTTCTAACGTGTGGTAATGTGTGAGTCACCAACATGCATTGCAGGTTCACTGATACATGTTATACAATAGTAATTTGCTTGACATCTTCAACCTGATGTTTTTCTATTCGAACAGACAGTACAGTCTTGTTTTTTTCCTCCTACATTAATATGTAATTTATTGTCCAGTCTGTGTACCACTGTGAAAGCACGTCACACATTCTCTTTCTACATAACACCAGCTGATTTTTTTTTACATATATCTCAGTATATATTCCATCCCTTTATTTTCTTTTTTGTGCAATTTGAGTGGTAAAATTCAAAGAAACATACATTTTTTTTTTAAATCTGCACTGGAATAAGTCTGTCCTATATAATCACCAACAATCTCTTTATGTCCCCTAAGAGGGAACTCCGAGTGGTTTACAATGTCCCCTCAGAGGGGACATCGAGTACAGAGGGTTAAAGCCCAAGTTTATGCTTCATCTTAGCTTTGGTGCATCTTAGTTATAAAAATATCTTATTGCAAGGGTTTCAGCTGCAGGTACCTGGAATTTTTTGTTGACTCCTGTCAGCCTTGTCCTCCATTTCCCTAATGCCAGTCTTTGCACTCAAGGAATTCAGTGGCCCCCTCAATAGTACAGTCGGGGTGTTAACAAACAACCCAAACAAGTGTTCGCCTCTGGAAAAAGCCATCAGATTGGCCTTCGTTGGTGACTGAAACACAGTGCAGAAAAGTAGACTAATGTAGTCCATTTATCGCTTATCAGCCTAGATCAGAAAAATTGCCACAGGATGTACAGTGTATCCGCCCATTTAATGCTTTTTCATGGCACAGCTAAAGTTGTCTCACTGAGGCTCTAGGATGTGGTGGTAGTTTCTCTTTTGTTGTTTTGTGCCTCTAATGGACTAGATCCATTCAAAATGTACTTTGAATGGGTAATACATGGCATTTTTAATAAAGCTATTTTATCAAGGGTCTGAGACTGAGCATGTCTTTAGTTATTTGCAGTAGGAGCTAGAATGAGCCTTATTTGCTACATGGAGGTGTTTGAATCCCCCTATGGATGTCTATCATGTGGAGAACTTCCCATGTGTCTTTGGAAGTCAGTGATGAATCTCCAATGGAGTATCTACCTTTCAAAGATGAACAAGAATTGTCTTCTGACTGTTTCCACTTGGAACTGTCTTTATTCTCTTTGCGAAAATAAGGCCTTTAGAATTCCTTTTTTAAAACTGAATTGTTTACTGAGCATTTTAATTTGTTTTGCGATCATGCATCCTATTTGTAAGACCCTTCAGCTAGCATAGAGTTTGCTTGGAAGTAGTGTGTAGAGGTAAAGGAGACAGGGAGATTGAGTGCTCATCCTTACCTCCTACCTAAGTACCATGGTCTTGGGCAGAAACAGAGACTATGCAGCTGTGTCTCACCTGCTCAAGGGGAGACACAGATGGGCCAGGATTCGAACACCTCACACCTTTGCAATTACAGATGTTAACTGACCATCAGTGAGTGATTAAATGATACCGTTCTCATTTCAGATAGTGGACATTTACTTTTTAAGTGTTCATCATCCCTAGGAAAGGAAACCCCATTAAGAGAACTTGCCTACTACAAGTGTAGGCATTTCCTTTCCAAGAACTATTCCATATGATGGAATCATGGAAGTAGGTTTTTTTCCCCTTTTACCTTCTCACTGTTTACAATGTATTTTTTTCTTAATAGGAAAGCCTCAAATTATATTTTATAATTTTTATTTATTTGTTTTGTTTTTCTTTTAAAAGCTGGAGGCTCTCTCCCCTACAGCATCCAGACAGCTGAAAAGCAGAGCTGGCTGCACTCCTACTTTCAGTAAGTGCTGGGTCTGTAACGCTGCTGTTGCTTCTTCAGGATTAGAATGAAATTTGCATTCATCTGTTTGTTTAAAAAACTTTATGTAATATAGCTGTGTCCCTTTATTTGCATATGTTAGTGATAGCGATTATTTAAAATAAGGTTTTAAGTTTTTTTGGAATAAGTTTTTAGTACCAAAGAGTGAATTTTATCTCTGAGGATTCTATTTAAATATTGGGATGCAAAGAAAGATAAATAAGGATCGTGTTGAGTAGTTTAGTATTTACATAGGCAGCATTTGCCAAATATCACTGCCCTGTCTACACTGTCATGTGACGTGTGGCTGCATGCTTGCTGAGGAAGGCGGTGTCCACACCAATGCTCCCAGGATGCAGGACGAGATTGGGTGCGTCATGGGAGTTCAGGAGCTGGGTGGTGAGTGGACAAGGAAAGTCTTTCCTCCTCCACTGGCCCGCAGGCACACAGCTGCTTGTTCTGGGCTGTTCAGCTTCATGCTTGCTTAGGCAGCCATTGTTGTGCTGGAACAAAGGCAGGATCAAGGCCATTGTTGTGCTGGAACAAAGGCAGGATCACCTTGCTCAAGGCTGCAGGCTTGTTCAGAGTCTTCCTAGAGCTGCGTGGACACCTTCCTGAGAGATTTCTCCTTAAGAGGACACGCCTTTCCATATTCCATTAAGTTCACTTGAGTGAAGACAGTGACAGGCCTAAGCCTGATCCTGTTTCTGTAGACGATCTGTGATCTTGAGGGACCATCCTCTTGTGTTTATAAGGCAGGAATGTTGCCTTACGATGTGGATTCTATGGAATCTTCATCTTGTAGTGGCCAAATGTTCAATCCGAGAGACTGCCAAGAGCCAATTCCGATGAAAGTTCAAGAGGGTCTTTATTTGCAAGCTCAAGCCTGGACCTATGTTGACAACCTACACAGCGGAGTACACCCAGAGGCCCTGACTTCCTTAAGCAGATGCCTTTTATGCTTTTACACAAAGGGAGGAGGAGTTTGGGGTGCTTTCCAGTTTTGTTACCATTTAATTGGGTAGTTCCTCTGGTGGTCAGCTTAATCGTGGAGGATTGGCTAGCCTGACTCGGGCTGACCTTGGTCCACTAGCTAGGGAAGTTGCAGAGACATCTGGAAACAGGTGATTACCCCCTGGCACCTGATTGGTTGTTGCTAAGGGGAAAGTGAGATAAGGGAAGAATTAACTGGAGCTTTGCAGTTTTTCCCATAACTGGAACTTTAAACAGTTACAGGTTAAGTTTTAAGACAGAAAACGAAAAACTAAAAATGGCTGTGCTATTGTCCACAAGCCGATTACATATTTATTGGGTTATAGCATGCTCTTAACCTAAGTCTGTGGTATACTTTATTACTGTCCTCTCAATCTTAGTATTGGAAACTTAGATACATGATGCCAGCATCTGCCTAAAGTATTTCCAGCTTATGCCTCTGCTTCTCGTCATTCATTTTTTCACATACTGTTTGTATTTTGCCCATTTTGTATTTTGTTTCATTTAACAAACTCATCAGGCTTCTTCTCATTATGCATCATGGAAGCACAATTCCTGCCTTTAAGGAGCACATTGTTCACCTGGGAGACACATGCACCTGTGTTGTTAAAAGCATAGAAATCACACATATACACATGTGTGTATTTGTGGCAGAAAGGGCAGGAAGGCTGTATGCTAAAATGATAGTGCTTTGTGCAGGTAATGGGAAATGTTCTTTCTCTACATACTTCCCTTCTAAAGTGAGCATGTGTTATTCTGTTACCTGAGCAGACTTTAACAAAATATCACAGGTTGCAGCACTGTGTACCCCTGCTGTTTTTTAGATTACAAGATTTTGCTTTCCATGTAGTTTCCTAATGTTAGGATGATGACCCATTTGCCTCATTTTGTGACGTGTGAATTATATCTTTCCTGTTACTAGCAAGTGGTCAGCCGAGACTTCCGGCCGCAGCAGTGCCATGCCACACATTAAGACATACTTGAGGCCTTCTCCAGATTTCAGCAGAATCGCATGGTTCCTTGTCACAAGGTAAGTCTTCCTTACCTTCCAGTGGGAGGAATTTTGAAAATGTGTTTGTGACTCTTGTTCTGAATGTCAAATGGCTTTCTAAGAGTCACTTGTGAATTGATCACCATTATCTTGCAGTGTGTTTGTGTCAGATGACCCTTATTTAAGGAAGGCCCAAGACTAATCCCCTTGGAAAGTGTGAGATCGCCTAATTTTACTTATAATTCTAGATATTTATAAGGTTTGCATCAAGTTTGCATTTACTTCCCTTATTTAATACCTCAATAATTAGGGATTAAGCAAATTGACATTGGTTCGAATACGGAAGAAAAATGAAATATTAAAATTAATGCTTTTTTTCTTAACTAGTTTCACCTTAAGTGATTGGAACTTGAGCAGTCGCTGGTATGGTGGCTCATGCCTGTCATTTCAGCACTTTGGGAGGCTGAGACAGGAGGATCACTGGAACCCAGGAGTTTGAGACCAGCCTAGGAACATAGCAAAACCTTGTCACTCCAAAAAATTTTTAAAAAATCAGCTGGACATGGTGGCGCACTTGTGAAGTAGAAGGATCACCTGAACCCAGCAGGTCGGGGCTGCAATACGGTGAGCCATGATTTTACCACTGCACTCCAGCCTGGGTGACAGAGTTGAGATTCCAAATTTAAAAAAAGAAGAAAGAAATATGAGCAATCGAGTCTCTCGTGTGCCTTTTTTTTTAACATCTTTAAGTTATAATTTGCATACCATAAAATCTAAAGTCTACAGTTTAATGGGTAGGTATTCAGAGAATTTTGCAACCATTGCAAAATTAAGAATATTTTTATCATAATCTAAATTAAGAAATTTTTGTCACCCCATAAGAAACCTTCTACCTGTCATCATGTTTTTGATGATTTACTCTAGGAAAATAAAATGCTATTCCCTGTCCAGACAGGAGCTGTAACTAAAACTTCAGATTCTGATCCCTAGTCTGACCCCACCATTGGGTACCTCTTCATAACTCTGTAACATAAATGTCAGTGGCAACTATTAAAGTATTGCCAAGTAGAATTATTTCTTTAAGAAAGGAACAGCACTCACGAACAAACTTTTAAGCAAAAGAACCACTTATCTCCTTTTGGAGAAAGAGAGGTTTGTTTTAAGGAGTTGGCTTGTTCAATTGTTGGGCCTGGCAAGTCCCAAGTCCTCGGAGCAAGCTGGCAGCTAGGAGACTTAGTGGGATATGATGTGGCAATGTTGAGTCTTTTCAGCTTTACTGGAAAAATTGGATTTAATATCTACCCTTAAAGTGGAGTAAAAAGGTGGACATCCTTCACAGCAATTGCATGAGTATTATTGATTGTATTTCCAGGGCATTAAGGAAGGTTGAGAGTAAAGTAACCCCTGAGTCATCCTTTTCTAAAGGCAGTTTCTGTCATTGAGTTCAGTGATGGTGTGTACTTGGCTCTGGGAACAGGAGGCAGGAGCCCTGCTGTGCATGGGACACTGCTCGTCACCAGCCTGTGTGAGGGACGCTGTGGAAGTACTATTAGATGTGTGTGGCCTAGCTGGGGCCGAGTGGGGTCGGGGAAAATGAGCTGAAGCTGAGGAGAAGGTGGGTTTCAAGTTAGCCTGGAAGGAGTCCTGAGGGTCAGCCAGGTGGAGCAGAGCACTCAAGGACAAGGCTGCGGGGCAGAAGTACGGAAGTTCCTGGGGAAGAAGTGAATGATTCCCTGAGGCTAGAGAAAGGTGGACAGGTTCAGGTGCCATTAGACTTTAGAGTGGGTTTTGTAAGACTAGGACACCATGCAGGAATTATGGTCAATTCAAAAAACGCCACTGTCAGTTAGGCATTTAGTGTCTGGGATTGTTCTGTCCTGTGTGAACATCTGCTGTAATAATGATTGCCTGTCACCAAACTAAGTCAATTACAACCATTTGAAGTCTATTTTAAGAACTTTAAATTTGCCATTATGGAGCTGTAGCTTTTAACTTTATTCTGGAATAGCTAGACGGCACTGCAACTACTTGACACATGCTTAAGGATTAATAACAACATCCCTCAGTGACTTCAACATGCCAGGTGTCTCTGTGGCTTCGTGCATACTGACTCGTTTCACAGCGGCTCCCGAGAACTCAGTGCAGAGCGATTTGACCAGGTACCGCGATCACACACAGTGAGGGGACCCAGGCAGGAGCAAGGCACTGGCCTCCAGTCTCATGCCCCCCTAGTCGAGATAGCTGTCGTGTGCCTGTTTCCTGCAGAACCTGACTGAATCAGAAGAAACGGCAGCACACTTGACTTTGTTTATAAAAGGAGAAGGAAAAGGCCCACAGAGCATCCCACTATTACAAGAGTTTCTTTTTTTTTTTTTAGATGAGAAAATATTGTTCATTTAGAAAATAAATTGGAGAAAAAAGAGGAGATTCACCTCCCAAAGGTAGGGGAGGGGACTAAAGCTTAAGAAGACATGGCCTGGCTATAGCTCAAAGTGCATATGGCCACACTATAGCTTAGCAAGGCAATGGCCTCACAGGGGTTTCTAAGAGACAACTTAAATGACAACTTAGAAAGTACTGAGAGCTGCTCACTTAGTCCATCCATAGCAGGAGACGGTGGAGATTTTAAGCATAAGTGATGTCCACCAGGAAGCAGCTCCCTGGTGTGTGTTTGATTTTGTTGTTTGGTTTTTGGATCTTTCTCAGTTTGGGGGTTTGTTTGTCTGTTATTATCTTATCTCAAGTTGGAGCACTCCCAGCCCAAGTTCATCTTATCAAGACCAAGGTCTCTTTCCCAGTCCCCTCCTCAGCCCCATGGTACCTGCCTGGCCTCTCGTCACCAGCCTGAAAGCACTTTCACTCTTGCCCCCTCTGAGCAGTCTGCAGACTCTCCCTGAAGGCTCTTCCGGCCTCTGCTGGCCTCTCCTGCCCCCTATCTTTAGGGGCTTGTCCACATGTCACCAGGGAGCTCCTGCCTCACCGTTATGTCTGATCTTAGAGAGGAGACGGAGCATGAGCTTTAATGTTTCACACAGTACCAGATGGGATGGTCAGTTCCCACGGCCACAGTCTCCTCATCTGTACAGTACCTGTGAGGGTGGTAGGTGCCAGGCATGATGACTTGATCCACGGCTGCCCTCCAGCCTGGGCGACAGTGAGACCCCAACTTGAAAAAAGAAGACTGGCAGAATCCAAAAGATCTTTAAAAACTCATCCCTTGGCCAGGCGTAGTGGCTCAGCCTGTAATCTCAGTACTTTGCGAGGCCTAGGCAAGAGGATTGCCTGAGCCCGTGGGTTTGAGACCAGCCTAGCCTGAGCCCGAAGGTTCGAGACCAGCCTGGGCAACTTGGTGAGACCTTATCTCTACAATAAGTCACAAAAATTAGCCGGATGTGGTGGTGCTCATCAGTAGTTCCAGCTACTTGGAAGGCTGAGGCAGAAGGATCTCCTAAGCGCAGCAGGTCGAGGTCGAGGCTGCAGTGACTGTGAGTGTGCCACTGCACTCCAGCCTGGGCAACAAACTGAGACTCCAACTCAAAAGAAAAAAACCAAAAACCTCACCCCTTGAAGCACACCCCACATGGCCCCTGTCTTATGTCCATAACATCTTGGTCCTGTGGTTTCTCTACCCATGATAAATAGGGGACAGTAGCGTCCTGGGCATGGGAGGTGGCTCATCCTACTGACGTTTCATGGTTGTGAAAACTGGCAGCAGAAAGACAGCATTGGGCTCTTATAAAAGCACCACCCAACGCTGGGTTCATCTTCTGTTTTATTATCGTAATGCAAACAAGCCATTGTAATCTCTGCTTCCCACTCTCGTGTGTTGTGATTGAGGTTCTGACTGAAGACAATTTTCATGGCTCTCCTGCGTCATGTTTTAATACTTAGTTGCCATAGTTACCATATCACTGAGAATTGTAAAATCTGCACTAAAGCCTTTTTTTTTTTTAGTAGGAGTCTTACTCTGTCACCCAGGCTGAAGTGCAGTGGCATGCTCACGGCCACCGCAGCCTCGACCTGCTGGGCTCAGGTGATCCTTCTGCCTCAGTCATGCAAGTAACTGGGACTACAGGTGTACACTACCACACTCAGCTAATTTTTTTTTATTTTTTTTTAGAGACTAGGTCTCACCAAGTTGCCCAGACTAGTCTCAAACTCCTGGACTCAAGCAATCCTCTTGCCTCCACCTCCCAAAGTGTTGGGATTACAAGCATGAGCCACTGTACCCGGCTGCTAAAGCCATTTTTAATGATGTTTCTGTTTTATTATTGTCTGCATTAGAAGTTTTTGTTCTATTCTAACAGAAAATGAGTTTATAATTACCAGACTTCTTTTCCTATCAAAATACCCATCATGACTTTTGGTAATTATTCTTTTAATGCTTTGTTTTCTGCCAGACTGGCCAATGCAGTGCCTGACCTGTAGTGGCTCAGAAAACTGAATGAATAAATGAATGGTATCCCCCTTAACCTAACTACAGTTTGTTTTCAGACTGCTTTTGAGATTTTTAGTTTGGTTTTTTTTCCCTGTACTTTCCAGGATAAGTATACCTCCTCAAATTTGCTCTCAAATGCTCCCTTTCATGGGACTCTTTCTGTAGCCCGACCAACCCAGTGGTGTCTTCATAGCACTTTTGCTCGGTCCTTTGTACATCTTCCCACTGCTTCTTCATGGATCCCTTTTGCTTCTGTATGTCTCAAGCTGCTTGTAAGCAGGTACCGGGTCTTGTCATCTTCATGTCCTTCCCATCTGACACTTCACGGCATGTGGCCAACAGCCAACAAATGCTTGAGTTGGATGACTTAGAAAGCTTTTTTCCAGTAGATAGTAGGCTCACAGCAGAAGGAAGAGACCTGTCTTTCTGTCCTGCTCCCTAGCCACCTGCCCCTCAGCCTTGGAAACTCTGCTGCCTGTGGCTTGGGTTAAACAGCTTTGACGCTTCTGCATTTTTAAGCTCAGGATCATGAGATGTGATGCCACCCACTGGCCAATGACTCATGGAGGGGATGACCCAAGGTGGGTCTAGAGATCCAGCCCTCACTTGAGATGGCCATTTCCCAGTCTTGCCTCTTAAATTGCAGGAAGTTCATTTATCATCCTGTCTTTTATTGTCCTTAGAGGATGCTTTGAGAACGGCAGAGAAAATATGTGAACGCTTCCTAGTAATTTGTGTGCATTCACCATGAGGTAAATGCTCGGGTTTTAGGGCTTCTAGTCATTGGGCCGCTTGGAATTTTAAAAGGCACTCTAGAAAGTCTTTCTCGGTTTTGCATGGATGACACGGTGACATAAAAAAAAATATGTGACCCAAAGACTTGTTCGCAGATATGTAGCCTTTTCTAAACTCAATACATGGCTAATTTGAAAATTGGTCATATTTAATTCTATTGAATTAAGGCAAGTATGTTCAGCCAAATGTATATATTCAAAGACACTTAACTCACAGCTTAGCTTGAACTTACTAAAATGCTCTGTTGACTGGGTATTTCCTCTTTTATATAGTTGCTTACTTTTGTATTTTTTATAAGATTTTCTTTCCGTCTCTGTAGATCCAGTCATGAAATCGTCCCGTGTTCAGTGAGCAGTCTGTTGTGAGGGAAATTGTTGATGACTAATATAGTGTTTAAATTTTACCACAGGATCAAGCAGGCAAGAAGATGAGCTTTAAGAGAAGTCTTGGTGTAGAGGACAGTGCCTAGGTGTAATTGGCAAACCCAGTGAGAACAGTTGGGGAAGTTTTGCACTGTGGGTGGTCAGAAAGCAGGGTGGATACCTGACCCTTGTAGGAGTGTTGTTATGGTTGCCTAGCAACTGGCAAGCAATGGGGGAAAGTCAGGGATGAGCAGAGATGCTGGTGCAGCCACTCTGGGAGAAACAGACAAGTACTTGACTACAGTCTTGCTATGACTTTTTTGAGGAAATATCAAAGACATCCCACCCTGCCACCCCCTCACCTTTCAGTATCGCCGTGTAGCATAGCTCCTCTAATGTCTGTTCCTCTAATTCTGAAACAATGATCTTTTCTTTCCCTCCTTTTTGAGTTTTTAGGTGAACATCAAATTAGATCACACAAAAGCTACCTGTTGGTGTCTTTGGGCAGCCTTGGCTTCCTGGCACTGCAGCCCTGAGATACTGGGATTAGTGACTATGCCTCAGAGATTTGGTTGCAAATGACGATTATCAACACTCAAGTCTGCAGGTTAGAGATGATTCAAGGTCACGTCACCATCCTGGCTCTCTTGCATCCTGGGGCAACCAGGCCAAAGGTAGAACATGCCCCATTCCAAGCTCACTTGGGCCAGTCTCATGCAGGGTCTCTGATGGAAAGCTTGAGACCCAACCAGGGCTGCTAGACCTGTGTGTACTGGCATGGCTAGTCATACATGTACCTCTAGTTTGAGATGAGGAGGTGCCAAACCTGGAGGCCCCTGCCAGGGACTGGATTCCAGAGTAGAACCTCTCATAAATGATAGCACATCCTTGCATGGTGCTTGCTATATGCTGGCTAAGTACTTTCTTATATTAATTCACTTAATCCTCCCCACTAGAGCTAGGTACTATTACCACTCACATTTCAGAAGTGTGAAATCCAAAGAATCGAGAGCATAAATAATGTACCCGGAGTGACCCAGCTGGCAGGCAGGAGAGCTGGGATTTAGCCCAGAGAGATTTTTTTTCCCTGCTGTGTTCCTTGGCGCTGCTCTAGGCTTTAGTTATAGACAAGGAATGAACTGGTTGTGGTCCCTGCCCTCAGGGATCCTGCATTGTAATTAGTGTTGCCCTCTGTTTTGGGGTTGATACTGAGATGTTATTGCAGGAGAGACAGCAGAACTGGGTGATGGCTGAGAGTGGGAGGGGAGAGCCGGATGGCCTGTCAAGAGACGCAGACACACCAGGCGTGGCGGAGCTGAGGGCTTAGGGCTCTTCACCATGAGCTCCACAGGACAGGAATGACTCCCAGCAGGCTGTGTGCCCCAGGCGGCCCAGGAAGACAAGCACCAGCCTTCACAGACCGTGGAGGGGTTGGAGAAGTCTTCAGGAGGCTCTGCACATTTTCTAGGATCCTGACCAGATGCTAGCCACATGTTGGCCCATCCATTCTTTTTTTTTTTTTTTTTTTTGAGTTGGAGTCTCACTCTGTTGCCCAGACTGGAGTGCAGTGGCCGCTCCCGGCCACCGCAGCCTCGACCTGCTGGGCTCCGGCGATCCTTCCGCCTCAGCCTTCCAAGTAGCTGGAACTACAGGCGTGCACTACCACGCCTAGCTAATTTTTTGATTTATTGTAGAGATGAGGTCTCACCAAGTTGCCCAGGCGGGTCTCGAACCCGCGGGCTCAGGCAATCCGCCCACCTCAGTCTCCCAAGGCACGGGATTACAGGCTGAGCCACCGAGCCCGGCTGGCCCATCCATTCTTACCTGGCCGCGTGGACAGCCAGCGTCTGCAGCCACACCCTTGCTCACAGACACCTGCTTCAACTCTCTCGGCCCTTTCCCATCTTTAACACCAGGGCTTGGACTGAATCTGTGGTTTTCACGCTGTCCCATGGAACCCTTTGATTTCCAGAAACCCCACTGAGGCCACTGCAGCAGTGGGCCTGGGCGGAGGTGTGCAGGTGGCTCCTAGTCCACACTTGCCTTGTGCTTGCTTTTAATGTTTTCTTTAAACAAAGTGTTCTCCAGGTTTAAAAAAAAATTAAGAGATTATGATAGTAGATCACCTCCCAGTGCCCATTCTGACAAACATTTCATAGCTCTGAAGGTATTCGTACATTCCAGACCTCACCCCCATGTTGTGCGTTACAGTTCACAACCCTGCACAGTAAAGAGATGGGGTGATATCTGGATCACAGGTAAAGACATCAGTGACCACTGTACACAACCATGTACAGAGCCAGCCATGACCGAAACTCCAGCTTTTACAGTCTGCTGCTGTCTCCAGGTCCTTGTACCTCCTGCCTTTCCACCAGAAGAAGTGAGTCACAGCATGGGACCATTTCTGGTGAAGGTGAACAGTGAGCAGCTTCTGGCTAACACACTGGTTCCTGTTAAATACAGGCTCAGATTCCCTGATCCGGTGTTCTCAACACCAGTTTTAACCTGAAATTTGGGAAGCCGTTTTTTACCCTACTTGACAATAACTTTTGTCATTTTGGGTCCTTGGCATAGATATGATGGTTTCTAAAGTCCTTTCATTCCATTTGTGGGATCGCAGATAGATGGAGCCTTTTAAAGACTAGATCAGCAGTGAGACTGTACTACACATGGACACTGAAGCTGCCATTCAGGGTTCGGTGTGGAAATAAAAGATTTGGGGGTCACAGGACACCTTGGGCTGAGGACCAAATGAGGCTGCAGATAGATCTGTCCAGACCTATTGGTGATTTGTCAGAGGCGACACACAGGCGCTCTTACCCACCCTTCTCATCTCCTGTCCTGCTCTGCTTGTGCCTGTTTGAAAATATGCATCGTTTTCATTTTCTTCTGCTGCTGGCATTTCTTTGCCTAATACTCTGTATCTACCCCAGATGAAACCTACCCATGAAACACAGTGGACAGGATGCCTCCTCTTCAGTAGTTAATCTCATGAGATTGTTCAACATCTGCAGAACTGGTTTAATTTTAATCATGCTATTACATTCCCGGCACTGTATCACTCATCCATATTAAAAACTGGGGGACATCCATCTGTATCAGTATCTTTTCTGTGTTAAACTGAGGGACATACTTCTGTATCAATTTCTCATCTTTATTAAATTGGGAGACATATGTCTATATTTTATAAAGGAAATTATCTTTATAAAATAAAGACTCACTACATTTCTGCCTGGGGACTTGTTGCTAGGATTATGAAATCGGTGAAGCAATCTGGTGAGTAATTTTTTAGACCCATCTACCACCAACATTTGTAGGATTAGGAGGCCTGAGTGGACCTCCTGAAGGGCATCTTGGTTGTGTCCTCATTTGGATAATTATGCATAAAAGTGCTAGAAACATTTGTGTGCAGGTTTTTGTGTGGTCATCAGTGTTCAGCTCTTTTGGGCAGATCCAAGGAGCACAGTTGCTGGCTGGTGTGGGATGCATGTGTTCACCTGTGAAAAACGGCCGACTGTCTTCGAGCCCGCTGTACACCCAGCAGTGAACAAGCTTCTGTTCCTCCAGTCTCACCAGCATCTGGTGCTGTCAGCGCTCTGAATTTTGGCTACTTTAATCTCATTATTGTTTGAGTTTGCAGTTCCCTAATGACGCACTGTGATGTTGAACATGTTTTCTATGTTTATTTACCATCTGTATATTTTCCTTGGCAAGGTATCTGTTTGGATCCTCTGCCACATTTTAATTAGGTTATATTCTTCTTGAGTTTTTTTTGTTTTGTTTTGTTTTTTTAAATTGTAGTCTCACTCTGTCACCCAGGCTGGAGTGCAGTGGCACACTCACAGCCACCCTAGCATCGACCTGCTGGGCTCTGGCACTCTTTCTATCTCAGCCTTCCAAGTTGCCAGAATTACAGGCGTGCACTACCACCTACCACGCCCGGCTCATTTTTGATTTATTGTAGAGATGGGGTTTCGCCAAGTTACCCAGGCTGGTCTTGAACCCGTGGGCTCAAGCAATCCACTCACCTTGGCATCCTAAAGTGCTGGGATCATAGGCTGAGCCACCGAACCCGGCCCTTTTCTTGAGTTTTAAGAGTTCCTCTTCTATTTTGGATACCAGTCTTTTACCAGATATTTTATTTGCAAAGATTTTCTGCTGGTCTGAGGCATACCTTTTTATTCTCTTAACAGTGTTATTCTGGCCAGGCTCGGTGATTCAGCCTGTAATCCCAGCACTTTGGGAGGCTAAGGCAAGTGGATTGCCTGAGCCCATGCGTTCAAGACCAGCCTGGGCAACTTGGCGAGACTTCATCTCTATAATGAATCAAAAATTAGCTGAGCATGGTAGCTCATGCCTATAGTTCCGGCCAATTGGAAGACTGAGGCAGAAGGATCACTGGAGCCCAGCAGATCAATGCTGGGATGGCCATGAGTATACCACTGCAGGCTGAGTGACAGAGTGAGACTCCAAAACAAAAAGCAAACAAAACAGTGTTATTCACTGAGCATAAATCTTAAATGAAGTCCAGTTTATCGGTTTTCTCTTTCATAGACTGTTTTTGGCGTTGTATCTTAAAAGTCCGTGTCTTTTAATGTTGCTGTATCCTTATTTGTAGGCATGCCTTGTAAATCCGATCTGGTAATTGGTATTTTCCTGGTGACTTTAATGCATTTGCATTCAGTATCGATGCTGTTGTATTTCTAATTTTCCATGTTTTTCTCTGTTGCTCCTCTGTCCCTTCTGTTAATTCACCAATTTTTCTTTACTCCTTTGTCTTCTACTAACTTGAAAAGTATAGTCAATTTCTCATCTTAAAAGAAAATTCTATTCTTTGTCTAATTTAAGAATCTAAAGTGTTTTTTCTCCTTCCAAACAGCCAAGAAAGGTAAAACCCCTATTCCAGTTGCGCTTTCTCCCCAGTGCTGTCTTTCTCCAGCGCTTCCATCTTGTCCTTAGCCTTTCTGAATTCTTCATTGTCCTTACTATTTCACAGTCAGCACTTGTTTCCAGTAACCTCAAGTTAACTCATTTCTCTGCTTTTTCTTCCTGGTAGCAAACTCCATTTCATCTTCTGAATTATTTCCTTTCTGGTTATACCATTGAAGTCCTCTCTCTCTGGCAATAAGCTCTCTAGTGTATTTTTTTCTAAAACTGCCTTTGTTTTTGCCACATTTTTGAGTGATCATTTAACTGGATTTGAAATTCTGGACCCACCTGGGCAACAAGACCTCATCTCCACAATAAATCAAAAAATCAGCCAGGCGTAGTAGCGCATGCCTGTAATTCCGGCTACTTGGAAGGCTGAGGCGGAAGGATCGCCAGAGCCCAGCAGGTCGAGGCTACAGTGGCCAGGAGCGGCCACTGCACTCCAGTCTGGGCAACAGAGTGAGACTCCAACTCAAAAAAAAAAAAAGAAATTCTGAGTTGTCAGTTATTTTCTCTTTAAAGGACGTTTTCCATTGGCTGGAAAAGTCCCCTTGGGAGAAAGGGAAACAAGCCCAGGGGATGCTGACAGCCTCTAGAAACTAGGACTTCAGCCCTGCCAGCACCTTTATTTTGCTTCAGACTTAGGATCTGCAAAAGTGTAAGGTGATAAATCTTGTTGTTTTAAGCCACAAAATGTGCGGCACTTTGTTAGAGCAGCAACAGGAAACTAATCCTCAGTGCATATCAAGAAGAAAGACAACTTTTTTTTTTTTTTGAGTTGGAGTCTAATTCTGTTACCCAGCTACCGTAGCCTTTACCTGCTGGGTTCAGGTGATTCTCCCGCCTCAGCCTTTCAAGTAGCTGAGACTATAGGGGCACACCACTACAGCCAGCTAATTTTTTTTTTCTTTTTTGATTTTTGTGCTAATTTTTTTATTGTAGAGACAAGGTCTTGCCCAAATGCCCAGGCTGGCCTTGAACCCGTGGGCTCGGGTAGTCCTCTTACCTCCACCATCCCAATTCTCTCACCTCTGCCTTCCAAAGTGCTGTGATTACAGGCATGAGCCACTGCACTTGACTGACAGATAGCATTTTTAAAATGGATAGCACAGACTGACAGATAGCATTTTAAAAATGGATAACACACAGAATTAAGCATAAATGTCTGGTGTATATTGTTAAAAATACTGAACACCACTAGTAATCAGAGAAATTAACTTTTTTTTTGAGTCAGAGTCTCACTCTGTCCTAGGCTGGCATGCAGTGGCACATTCACGGCCACCACAGCCTCAGCCCACTGTGCTCAGGTGATCCTTCCGCCTCAACCTTCCAATTAGCTGGAACTACAGGCGCACACCACCACACCTGGCTATTTTTAAAAATTTATTCTAGAGACAAGGTCTCGCCAGGTTGCCCAGGCTGGTCTCGAACCCCTGGGGTCAGACAATCCTCTCACCTCCGCCACCAAATGCTGGGATTACAGGCATGAGCCTCCATGCCCAGCCTGAGAAATCAAATTTAAGGGAGATAGAGCCTATTAGATTTGCAAAAATGTTCACTGATACTGTCCATGCCGTGTTATCAAGGGTCCAAGAACAGAACACCTTTATGTACTGTGTCTGGTCATCTACATAGGGAAGGTGGGTTATAGGAAAACCTGACCAGATCTTTCAGAATTAAAGATGCTGTCCTTGTGAGTACCTGTGTACAACTTGAATCTTCTACAGTGAGAGAATCTTTCTGTATAACTCATGAAACTTTTTCAGTCCATACAACAGAGCCTGGGGCAATACAGGAACACCTGCAGTGAATGCACCATGGACATGAACTTGTAATGTCCACACGTGGCATGGCCCGTGTGCTTGTAGCACGGCCCATGTGCATGTGGCAGGTGTGCGTGCATGTGGCACGGTGCACATGTGTGACAGGTGTGTGTGTGTATAGTACTGTGCACATGTATGTATCATAGCCCATGTGCGTGTGGCAGGTGTGCATGCATGTGTGTCAGGTACACTCTTATGGAATTTGGGGCAAGGGGTAATGGCAGGAGTCATCGTTTTCCCTTGTCCATGGCTGCCAGGCCTACACCTCACCCACATTCTCTGTTAACATTCTGTGTTACCACATCTGTCTGTGAGCATGTCTGTCCCCACCCCCAGTCCTCTAAGAATGTGGGACCAAAGCTTCATTCTGCGAGTCATATCTGTCTTCTTGGTGCAGCTGCTGCCTAGACTGTCAGTAATGAATGATGAAAGGAAATACCTTGTCAGTGGACACACGTTCCCATAGCAGCCGTTGTCCTCAGGAACCCAGACGTTTTCCAACAAAAACCTACAAGCAAATCCGGCCAACCCCTCTCCCAGTGTTCCAGTGGGCACTGGTTCCGGTAGCTGTGTGACTACCAGAGCTAGATCTTGAAAGGTGCCTGGCACGGGATCTGGCCCAGAAACTGACTCACAGCCCCCTTCCAGCATGGCATCTCCCAGGTGCTACATGATATCCAGCGAGTGCTCGTGGTCTCAGCACCAGTGAGACCAGGCTTCTGTCTCTGAGATGAGAGCTTATGGCCACAGGGCTGCTCTCCGGTCTGTGGGAACACAGTGTTTCTGACATTGTAGACCCTTGCCTGGAGAGGGATTGCTGGTCTGATAGGCAAACAGCCCTCATTCTAGACAGGACCCCAAGGCCCAGGGAGAAGGGGAGTGGCTTTAGTAGTCGCAGTTAGCAGGGGGCGCCAAGACAGATACCTCCTCTCTCTATCTGGACCAGGGCTCTTTCCTAAGCACTCGCCTGCCTTCTCTATGAATTTATGTGCAGTCCCTTGCTCTCTCAAGAATTCCCTTGGATTTTTTGTCGTACGTTATCAAGTTTATGCTCAAAGACTTAAACTTCAGGACAGAATGTGTCCTGAGATCAGACCTGTAGTTGGCAGCCACCCCTGCAGACTGCAGTGGGCACCCCTCATTGACTGGGAGGGGGTGGGGGGAGCTGCTGAGTTGAACAACTGTCTGTCACAGCTTACCTGGGATGGCCTGTGCCCTGTGCTGACAGCCTGCTGGTCTCCGGGTGCTCCAGATCAGCAACAGGGACTTGCTTCTTCTAGATCCAGGGCTGGGAGCTCAGAGTCGTGCCATGTGGTAGGCGCTGGCAAGAGCCATGTCTGGGCTGCGGGCTGCAGGCTGCTGACTCTCGTGGAGCCTCACGAGGCAGAGGACAAGGCAGTCTGGGGTCTCCTCCATGAGGTCACCAGCCCCACCCGGGGCAGGGGGTGTCCATCCTCATGACTTAGTCACTTTCCCTGTATGTCACATGAGTGGTGGGGCACAGAGTTCAGGCCATGGTACTGCTGATGGGTCAGTGGGAAGCAGAGCTGCATCTCGCAGGGTTCCCCTTCTCGTGTGCTTCTGAATAGGTTGGGCCCTGAGAGGTGCTCACAGGACACTGGGGGCACATACCGAGTTGCCGCCATTCTGGTAACCCATATGCAGGTCACCACGTGCTGGCATGAGCAGCAGCTGGGCCCTGCGCCCTACCCAGCCCTCCTTCAGCACCTCTGACTCCTAGGCCTTGCCAAGTGTGTCTGTCCTACCCTGAGAGCAAGGCCTATACACTAGAGCTTGAGGCTGTCTTGGGTTTCTGTCCTCCCAGGTTCTGATACGTGCAGGTGGCTGTGGCTGTGTTTCTCCACCTCATGCATGTCCTCCCAGGCTCTGGCATGTGCAGGTGGCTCTGGCTGTTGCTCTCCGTGCCATATGTGTCCTCCTACTGCTGTCTGCCCTGTGGACTTCAAGTACCAGCATCAGGGCAGAGATGCCAGTCTGGTGAAGAAGACACCACCATCCCATGATGTTGGGTTCCTGTAAAGCATCCATGTTACATATGTATGTAATCTCCTAGCACAGCTTCTGTGACCACACACTAACCGGCACACCTCTATCCCCAGAAGCCACTTTTGAGTTGTCATTCCTTCATCAGTGGCTTGGGCAGTTTTTGGACTGTGGAATCGTACTCTGAGGTCCAGGTCGGTTAAATGCCCCTCCATGGTGATGAAGCGTCACTTGGTATCCAGTAATAGCAAAGTAAGCCACAGTGTAGAGTGCAAAACCAGCCCAGCCCCAGAGATGCAAGAATATGGAGGAATGAGGACCGGACAGTGGGTGTAAGCCGTGATACAACCCAGACTGGCAGCAGACATGGCCCCACTCAGAGCAGCTCAGGAGCCAGTACCCTCCTGGGGCGTCACCACCTCCAGTGGTGTCACTGCACCTCAGGAAGGTACGGGAGTTTTAGTTGTAGACACTGTGTACACCACACACATGTGCCACACAGCCACACCCACGCACCACACCCACACATGTATACACACACACACACACACACGTGTACACACACACATACCACATACATGGAGCAGGGGTCTGAGAGTTGGGAGATAGTCACGTGTACCCATCCTCCTGGAAGTCCAGGCACCCATGAGCCAGAATGCCAGAATGTCAACATTCCTGAAGCTGCGTCTCCAGGAGTGCCCACCTGTCACCAGGAGAGCCTGCATGTGACCTGCAGTCTGTCAGCATCAGGGCAGTTTTACAGCTGGTGAGCAGCCGGCACAGAGGAGTGGTGGGAGGAGAACATAAGAAAGGGAGTCCTCTTGGTCTCCTGAGCTTTACTTTACAATAAGCCCTCGAGTCCTGGGCTGTCAAGAAGACATGACCAGTGAGGGCAGCCTTCCAGAAGGCAACCCTGCCTGCAATGTTTGGATTCCGAGAGTAGGAAGTTACCCAGAGGAGGGTGATCTAGAAAGTGGGAGATGCTTCTGTAAAAGACTCTCTCCATTCACACTGACTTGTTATCCTGTTAGATCAGACCATCATCTTCGCTGGGAGGAGGGGCACCTTTCTTTACTAACAGGTGAGAGACCTAGAAACAAGCTGTCATCTTGGACTTTCGATGAAAATGCTCTTCCTGTAGTCATAACACCATTGTGTCATAATGCCCGGCTTCCTCTGCATTTGACATCTCTACAACCTGCCACAGGCAGCAGCGGTTGTGATTGCGACCCTTGTGCATCGGAGGTTCCCTGTCCCAGGATCCTGCTTTCGTCTTCCTTGATGCTTGTTCTGTTCAACTCTGCAGACAGAAACTCCAGCACACAGCTCAGAAAAACACTCAGAGCACCAGGAAGTGAGCCTTGAAGCATTCAGCATCCATGAAGTCAGGCTTCACGGGTCTGGGTACCTGGGGTTTATACACTTTAAACATACTAGAACTTGGGTGTGCTGCATTGAGGGAATGTCTGTGGTGAGTTTAGTTGATTGCTAGGTGGGCGTTCTATGCCGTGTCTGCTGTAAGGGGGAGCGTCATCTTGACGTCTGATCATGTTCATGCCGCATGTTCCGTCAGGCCTCTTGGGCCTTCCATGTGGCTTCCCGTGTGGTCAGTGCCGAGTCTCCTTCCTCCTATTACATTGTGTGGTTGGTTGGTTTGTTTTCCCACAAATTTTGAACATAAAAACACGATTATAGACTCACAGTTTCTTTCTGGATACAAATGCCCATCTAGTGCTCTTAGATCTTAATCTTCTTTAGATTAAAAGTAGAAATTAGCCCTATCTGGCAAAAAAAGAAAAGAAAAGGGAAAAAAAATATGAAGCTTAAGATACCACTATATAAGATAATATTAACATAGTCTTTTTCTTAAGTGTTGCTTTTATATACAACAAAACCCAGAAATCCTGGCTACACCAGGATCATGAAAAGAAAAAAATTATAGGAAAAAAATTTGAGGAGAAAGTATTTTAATGCTGCCCTAGGAAAATGCAGTTGAGAGTGAAACTATCCCAGATTAGCAATTAGATAAATCTTGAGGGTTCTAGAACTGCAGAATTTAAATTCTCTTTTCAAAAGTGCCACCATTCTGCCAGAACCTGAAGGAACATGATTGTGACTGTCTATTTCTGAACTGGTGCTCTGGCGGCTATGGTCTGGCCCGCATGGAGATGCCCCACTGAGTCAGCCCCTCTGTGTCCTTGTCCCTGCAGTGCAAACCTGTCCAAGGCTGCCTGGGGGGCGCTGGAGAAGAGTGGCACCCAGCTGATGATCCGCTCCTATGAGCTCGGAGTCCTGTTCCTGCCATCAGCATTTGTAAGTTCACACTCCAGCTGCCCAGTGGGTATGTTCGGCACAAGTCAGGTCTGTGTTCTCCCTTTAGTCACTGCCCTGCCCAAGGCCAGCAGGTAACTGTCAGGGTTCTCACTGTGCTCTGAGCCACAGGTCGGTGCTCAGGAACTGAGTGCACCCTCCCTGGCCTGGGTGCAGTGGGAGCCTGCTCTCAGGGTGTGAGCTTGTTAGAAACTGACCACATGCCTCAGGTGGAGCTAATAACAGTATTTACATCAGTATTGTGGGCCATGATCTGAATATTTACCAGATGGTAAGGGACAGGACACCCGAAGAGTGCCAGCCAAGCAGGAGAGGTTTAGGGGTGATTAGAAACATACTTGGGAAGCAGGAGGGCTTGGTGGGTGTTAGAAGGATGCTGAGGTTCGGAGTGCTGGGGTGGGGTAGGGCCTCCATGACACCTAGAAGGAAATTGGCAGGAGCACACACCGGGAGGCAAGGAGGCTCATGCCACCAACCGGAGTTCTGAGGTCCCAGAGGACATGACTAAGGGCCCTGCAAGCCCCTGGAGAGGCGCCATGACAGAATCAGTCTTGGGACTTCCTTCACAGCTTTTGAGCAGCTCAGGGTTCTTGTAACAGAATGGCAGATGCAGCAGCTGGCTTGCATGTGGGGACCGGGCTATGTGAGCCATCTGCCTCCCCAGACTCTAGAGTCACAATTGTCCACACAAGGAGACAGCGATTCACTTTCTTCCTTTTCCTTTTACCACTGGCCGGAGTTGGGTCTGTAGTAAACACCATGACACAGCGCCATTGCGAGCCCCTCGACTGGACTGGAAGATCTAGCTGGGTGGGGGTGCCGCATGCTTGTCCCCGGACCTAAGTCTAGACCTGCACGATACATGATTGTGGGTGCTGGCCCTCACAAGAGCATCTTCCCTCCCAGCCCACCCATTACTGCTGGTGTCTTTCTCCTCTGTGCTCAGGTGAAGAGCCTCTCCTTCCGTCTCCTCCTGCCAGTCTTCTCTCCATCTCGGACTTTTACTACAGAGCTGCGACAGGCTTCTTGTCAGGGGTATCTTAAGATGTCAGCCCAGTTTTTCTCTCCTACAGAGTAAAGCAAAGCAGACTCCCATGCTGCTTACAGCTAATGGTTCTAGCTATACCGCCCTGTGGGGTAGAGGCCACCTGTTTTGTAGATGAGGTTCCATAGCCAGAGAGAGGGGTCCAGCCCTAGCCCTCAGTCTCCTCACAGGTCCCTCCTGAGATCTTTCAGCTTCTTCACAGCTTCTAGAAAGCAGTGAAGTCACAACGCCAGAATAACAGTGTTCAGTAATTTGGTGTCATTGTGGTGACTGTGACTTTAAGTCAAAACTGGTGTTATCTCCCAGTAATAACTCAGGTGAAGGGGAAAACTGTGTTATTTTTGCTTGGCTTTTGTGGTCAGCATTTGCAGATCTAGTCGTTTGTAGCTGTTCTACCCTGACCCTTGATCATGAAAGTGTATGTAATAGGAAATACTGCCCTTCCCCGTCCTCTGGAGCTGTGGTTCCCAGCCTTTTGGCATCAGGGACTGGTTTTGCGGAAGACAGTTTTTCCACAGACCAACAGGAGGGGGCGATGTGCAGTCCAGCCTCACTGCTCATGATAATCTATTTGCAGCCACTCCCCAGTACTAGCATCGCCACCTCAGATCATCAGGCATTAGATTCTCATAGGAAGAAGGCAACCTATATCCCTCACATGTGCAGTTCACAATAGGGTTCACTGTCCTATGATAATCTAATGCTGCCACTGATCTGACAGGAGGTTGAGCTCAGGTGGTAATGCGAGTGATGGGGAGCTGCTGTAGTACAGCTGAAGCTTCACTTGCAAATCTGATCACTACTGAGCTCCTGTTACCGTTCACTCATGGTCCTGGTTCAGGCACGGAGGTCACCCTTGGCAACTTCACCCCCATATCTGCTTAACAGCCAGGTTTCGTCATCTCTAACTCCAGTGGCTCCTTGATCCTCTGTTCCCTCTGGCCACCCCACGACAATGCATGCTGAGACATCAACTGTTACCCCGTGGCCACCACCTCACCTTCCTGGGCCACGTCCACGTCAGCCTCAGCCTGCTGCCAGGATGGGCTTTGTAGACCGTACCTCCAGCCTTGTTGCCCACCATGCAAGCCCTGAAGGGAGACGCCAGACCCCTTGGCACGGTGTCCTGTGCCCTTTGCATTCTGCCTTCTGACTATCCAGGCCTCGCCCTGGCCTCTCACTCCTGATGTACCCTGCTCCAACCATGGAGAACTCCCGGCTCTCACGACCGGCCAGATCCACCCTCTAGCCGGCCCTCATCTATGCTGGGAGCAGCACCTGACATCCCCACCCAGGCATTCCCCAAATCCCCGCGCCTCCCACAATTCTGGAGCTCAGGGCTCTTCACATAGTCCTGTGCTATGATCGTTGACTTGTGTGCCTCCTTGCCCAGATGGAACCACTTTCCGAATGTCCTGTGGGAGGCTCGTCATGTCTCTAGCTGATATGTCCTTTAAGTTCCTGGAGTTCACATTGCTCTGTCCTGAACATTGTGGAAAAAATGGGAAGCGTGTCCTTGGAGGCTGGGTATATGTGGCCCAGTGAGTGCTGTATGCAGTAGCCACCAAATATGTTCACAAGCCATGTTGGGAGCAACTTGATATAACAGCTTACCCATAGCTGCCTTGTTAACATACACACACACACACACACACACACACACACACACACACACACACACACACACTCTCTCTCTCTCTCTCTCTCTCTCTCTCTCTCCCCCCCCTCCCCCCCCTCTCCCCCCCCCTCTTCCTCCCTCTCTCCCTCTCCCTCTCTCTCTCTCTTTCTCGTTCTCTTTCTCCAGAGCCTACTGCAGCACTTACAAATGCCAGTTCCTATGTGGTCATTATAATGTCTTAAAGATTTCTGTGGCAATCATAACCTTAAACTGTTTACTGACAGGAGCCCAGTTTGCCATAAAATGAAGCCAGATGTCAATTTTTTTTTTAGCTTTCCTCCTCCTTCCCAGCAAGACACACCCTCTAGCGCTTTCAGTTGCATACTTGCCAGGTAAACTGACTTCATGCTCCGCTTGGTGGTCGCCCTTCAGACTGGCATCCAGAACTCAATTCCTTGGGATCAGCCTGCGTCCGGCCTTGGGCAGAACTCCTTGTCTGTGCCACCCACATGTCTGTGTTATCAGCAGCCAGAGGGGTTACTTTTGTCTCTCACCAGTCAGCACAGTGTACTGGAAGGCTGATGTGGCCAGTGCTGCAAGCCATAGGGTTCAGTGCCTAGAGCAGCATGGTGTCACATTCCACAGAGGCCATCCCTGAGAAGGGGCCATCCAGAGAAGGGACCATGCAGTTCCCTATGTTCTCATAGCCACAATCAGGGCCTGTCACTCAGCATCCAGGGGGCTACATGAGATGACACTTCTGTGGCCTAAACACCACAGTGGGTGGAGCATCATAAAGATGCCACTTGAGACCTCCAGGCTCAATCAGGAGCCTCATAAGTCCCTAGTACTGTATGTCCCCATGTTTTCTGGTTCTTTTAAGTGAATGAATCCGGAACCATGTCCTTTTGAGAGCAACCTAATTGTAGTTAGAGCACATTATCAATGGCTATTCCTTTGAGAACACTTCAAGAGCTCTGGAGATGAATGTCAACACATTGACTTTGCGTGCCCGGCGCTTGGCGATGCTTGGTGTCTATTAGGTGCCGAATAAAAATGTGTTCATTTAAATTGAAGAGTTTATTCTTTTGAGGTGTAATAACTTGTCAGTTATATAATGTTTGATGGGTTGTCTCTTTACTTGAGGTGTATTTAACTTTTAAATTAGGCTAGCTCATTAAGGTTCATAAAATTTCAGTATAGGAAAGGTCTGATGGTTTCAAAGATCAGGTGTTCTGTGGAGTGCAAGTGTTCCTCCTTGAGCTCCTTTGCTTTGGTGTTTACTGAGCAATGTACTCTGTCAGCATTGCATAGGCCTGGGATTGGAGCCTTAAGTATCCGTGGCTGCAGGGCGCCTTCCTCTGTTTTGTTAATGCCAGGTGCCCTGGGAGTTATAAATCATGATAATTAGAAGACAGCCCTACAAGAGTTGACATCAGATTGAAGGGAAAAGTGGTGTTTTTTGTTTTTGTTTTTGGTCATACTCTAGAATTCGGATTGGCTGGGGGAGAAGCACATTGGTGCCTGTCAGACAAGGACAGCTCAAACCTTCTTACATCTGAGGTCGGATGACACAAAGTGTAGCAGGGCTCATGGTCTAGCCCTGCCACTATTCACAGCTCTGTGGCCTTAGGCAGCTGCTTTCTCCTCTGTAAAACAAGAGTAATAACATCACAGAGAGTACCCTGAATATACAGGGGAACCCAAAAGAACCCAGAATTTATTTATAAAAAAATACACCTTTATTCTTCCATGTTTAAGCTTCTGCCTCCTTCAAAGTACTCTCCGTTGGATGCAATACACCTATTGAAATGCTTTTTTCACTGCTAAAACAGTTTTTGAACCATACATTTTAAAACTTTTTAGTGCTTCTGCCGTTTTTTGTTTCAGCTCTTCCACATCAACAAAACGTTTCCCTTGAGAACTTTTTTCAGTCAAGGCAACAAGAAAATGTTGATCTGGGTGAGATAGAGTGAAAAGGGAAGGTAGCACATGGGAGTCAAGCCACTTTTTATCAAAAACTGCTGAATACCCAGCGTGTTGTAGGCAGGTACGTTGTCATGGTGGAAGAACCAGTCACCTGTTTATCACAAGAATCACTAAAGCCAAACGTTCCCTCTCCCAACAATGCAAACTGGTTCACTGATGCTGAAGGGTTCCTAGAACACCCACCTAGTGGGGGAAGCCTGTACTACAAGGGCCCACCCTCGAAAAGATGATTCTGGGTTTTTTGGGGTCCCCCTGTACGTTATGGTTGCACTAGTTTATTTCGTGGAATACTCTGTGGGCCAGAGCCAAGACTAGAACCCAGAATGTCTAAAGCCTCAGCCAACGCATCTCTACTGTGTCCTCGGACACTGTGCCCCTGGCCAGCCTTCCCTAGCTAAGACACGTGACCACAAAGACAGAGAACTTTAGTCTTCTTTCTTTGGGTCAAGACATTAGCACTGTTGGGGATGTGGGGATGTGTTTAGATGGGTAAACAGGAATGGACAGACTAACAGTGTGCGGGATGATCCAGAAGGGACAGAAGTGGGCATGTGTGGATATACAGGAGGGGATAGCACTGATGTGTCGGGTACCTGTGCTGAGGCTGACCCTGTGTTGGAAGGAAATGGCTTATGCACAACAGCCTGGAAATAGACCCTCAGCTTCCACCCTGATGAAGGTCTAAAGTTAACACCCTATCTTGGCATTCTGGGAATAAACTTTCCATCTTGGCAGGTCTCGAAGATTTTGTATTTTTATATTTCTGTCACATTACACTGGAGCCCTCTCATTATAACATGAAAGCAACTTTTTTTTTCTTCTTACCCAGAGCAGGCAGCCTGTTACTATAGCAATGTTAAAAGTATTTTTGAGTTATTTTTAGTGAGTTCCACAAGCTCCCTGCAAACTATAGATAGTATGTGGTTGAAAGGGACTGTCATGGCCGGGTGCAGTGGCTCAAGCCTGTAATCCCAGCACTTTAGGAGACCGAGGCGAGAGGATTACCTGAGCTCAGGGGTTTGAGACCAGCCTGGGCAACTTGACAAGACCTCGTCTCTACAATAAATCAAAATAGTAGGCCAGGTGTGGTGGCGCACACCTGTAATTCCAGCTACTTGGAAGTCTGAGGCGAAAGGATTGCCTGAGCCCAGCAGGTCCAGGCAGTGGTGACCATGAGTGTGCCATTGTATTCCAGCCTAGGCGACAGAGTGAGACTCCAACTCAAAAAATAAAAAACAAAAAAATAAAAAAGAAAGGAACTGTCACATCCAACATTGTTCCTCTTGTTTGTTTATATCTTTTGTTAAACTTTTGCAAACTTTGTTATAATTTTATTCCTGAAATTTAAAACACATTTTTAGAAAGAAAAATAATTTGGGTGCGTTGTAAATATATTTACCAATGAACACTGAAAATAGCTCTGAAATAACTTGGATTTTGTTGTGAGTACCATAAAGTTACGATTGCTTCTTGGGATGTTCTAGGTTTTTTTCTAGAAAAGAGTCTCATCACAGATTTCCTCTGTGTGTCCACAGGGCCTAGACAGTTTCAAAGTGAAAGAGAAGTTCTTCTCTGGCAGCCGGGAGCCGACAGCCGCCTTTCCTGTGCCATATGACCTGCCTCCAGAGCTGTACGGAAGTAAAGGTGAGACATAGTGGAGGGAAGCCATGAGGGGATGTACCCTAGGAGAGACAAGCAGGCTGGGCACGTGGCTCACGCCTGGGATCCCAACAACACTAGGCTGAGTCAGGAGGGTTGCTTAAGCCCAGGAGTTCAAGACCAGCCTGGGAAACAAATCGAGACCTCATCTCTACAAAAATAAAAAAAAGTAGCCAGGGCTGGTGGTGCATGCCTATAATCTCAGCACTTTGGGAGGCCAAGGAAGGGGGATCAGTTGAGTCCGGAAGTTCAAGACCGGCCTCGGCAACATAGCAAGATCCTTCTCTACAAAAAACAATAGTAGGGCATGGTGGCACATGCCTGTAGTCCCAGCTACTGAAGAGGCCAAGGCAAGAGGTTCACTTGAGCCCAGGAGGCCGACAATAGCCTGGGCAACTTTGGCGAGACCTCATCTCTACAAAAAAATTTTAAAAATATCCAGGTGTGGTGATGTACGCCTGTAGTCCCAGCTACTTGGAAGGCTGAGGCAGAAGGATCACCTGAGCCCAGGAGGTTGAGGCTATAGTAGCTGTGATCATGCCACTGCCCTCCAGCCTGGGCAACAGAGTGAGACTCCGACTCAAAAGAAAAACTATCCAGGAGAAGCTGCTTGTCTCCATGGGAGCCTGGCTTAAGGAACCCTTGGAAGCTCAGGACTGTAGAGGACCCTTTGCTAGCCTATCTGGAGTCACTGGAACCACAGTACTCAAACCGTTTGGCTTGGGACCCCTTAATACTCTTATAGCTATTATACAGGTACTCCTCGGCTTACAGTGGGGCTACATCCCAATAAACCCAGCATCAGTTTGAGAATATCACACATTGAAAATGTGTTTACTGCATCTCACCTTCCAAACATTGTAGCAAGCCAAGCCTACCTTCCACCTGCTCAGGACACTCGGAGTAGTCTGCCATGGGACAAAATCTAGCACAAAGACTTTCCTAGTGAAGTGTCGACTGTCCGTGAAATGTATTTACTACATCCTGGAGGACTGTTTCTCACAAATACCTGTCATGGCTACAGTATCATAAAGCCAGAAAAGTGTTGTCAATCATCGTAATTCAGGGGCTGTCTGTACTAGAAATTAAAACCAAGAAACTTAATAAGCTCATTATAACATGCTTTTATGATTATTTTCAAAAAGAAGGCGAAATTAGCAAGGAAAGGGTATTATTTTATGTTTTTGCGAGCCTCACAGCTTAGCCTGTCATGATATCACGCCACATCACCTCTGTACCCCTGTGTGAGCGTGAAAGAAATACAGCAAATGACAGCTTCATGTTACAGCAAAAATAATTTTGACTTCACAGATACCCACCAAAAGGGAGATTCCCAGACCATGCTTTGAAAACTGCTGCACTTGACTATGACTTTCATATAGGTGGCGACGCAGTGTTTTTCACAATAGGTCAATAGGAATATCCACAGAAGGTTCTGGTGCCCTTGAGGCGGGCTGGCTGACTTAGGCGCACCACCTTGCCCAGCCAGGGTGTGACCTGGCCTCTCAGGCTGCTCCTTCAGCCCTGAGATTGCCTGTCTTAGAGGTCGGTCCACACTTAGCACTCACCCAGAATGAGATGATCAGAACATACACAATTCAAAAGGGCAAATGCTCACATCAGCAAATCCTGTCCTGGAAGGGAGAGTCCTGTGTGAGCAGCCAAATTATCACCTGCAGGCTTCTGAGCAAGTGCTAGATCTGAACAGAGAACGTTTGTTTGTTGAATGTTTCAGTGGCATCATTCCATAAATACTTCGTGGGCCCCTCTGCTCCCCAAACACTGCTGGTTGGGCTCTAGCAACTTTGCACCTGCCCTCAGCCTTTCAGCTCTGTGAACCACACCTCCTCCTTGGACTGCCCCATCTCTTAGAGTGTGTCAACACATCTGACAAAGTTGGTCCTGTCTCCTGCTGTCCAGTGTCCCTGCCATCCAGCCCCTTGCAAGCAACCTTGTGTTTCTTTAATCAGGCGTGTTGATACTAAGTTTCAAAGGCCTTCTTTCCTCCTTCCAAAGCTGGGGTGTCCCAGCAGATCCTCTAAATGTGTCATGTATTCATGCAGATTCCTTTTTCACTAGCAACATTGTGTAGCTTTTATTTGAATCTCAAGGAATCTGTCACTGTCCCATCTGCCACCAAAAAGCGGGGAAGAGAACCCTGCTTGAAAACCAGGCCGTGTTTGTGTGCTGACTCCACAACTTACTCAGGATCCTTAGGTGGTTGACTACCTTCCCAGACCCTGGTGTCTCTCTGCAAATCGAGGAGCTATGATACCCCCCTGAGGTTGACTGAGACATCCACAAAGGCCCAGCTCAGAGTGAGCAGCCAGTCAGAATGAGCTGCTTTTCTATTAAAACATCTAGTTCACCTGGCACACAACAGACCTTGAATCCATGTGACTCTCCTGGTGCCTGGGTGAGCCGATGACTTGCACATCCAAGCTCGTGCAGGTCTGTACCTGGACCTGCCCGTGACTTCCTCTCCCCCACTCTGGCTTCGTGCTACACTTCTGTCTTTTCTCCCTTTCTGGTTTCCAGATTCTTTTTCTTGTTTGTTGAGCCTGAATTCTCCTGATTAAACCCACAAGAGGTGGGGACTCACCATGACTGCCTTGGGCTTGATCTGCTGGGGTCTGGCCCCGGGCCCTGACTTCCCACCCCAGCCCTGGGCCCCAGCTGGATTCCGCCCCTCCCTTTAATCCTAATCTTCAGGGGAGGATGAAAGCCCAATGGAAGAGGAGGAACAGCCTTGAAAAGTGTCCCAAGGTAGCAAAAGCATTCTCAAGAATTGAGAAGTCAGGTCTGAGGCCAGTAGTCCCCAGCCTTTTTAGCATCTGGGACCAGTTTCACAGAAGACAGTTTTTCCATGGACTGGGGTGGGGGCATGGTTTTGGGGTGATTCAAAATATATCACATTTATCTTTATTTCTTTAAATTGTAATATATAATGAAATAATTATACAACTCACCATTTTAAAAAGGTACAGACAAAAGTGGTAAGTAAAATAATGGGTGGGTCACACATAGACTAAACTAAGTGTCGGATCCTGACTTAAAGCCTGCCACCAGATGTAACTGTACAGTTGAAGTACATCGACTCTCTTGCCACTCACTGACAGGGTTTTGAGATGAGTCTGCAAGCAACTGACTTATTGTGGTCTCTGTGCAGTCAAACCTCACTGCTCGTGTTCATCTGTATTTGCAGCTGCTCCAGTGCTGGCTTCACCGCCACAGCTCACCCTCAGAGCGTCAGACATCAGATTCTCATAAGGAACGTGCAACCTCAGTCCCTCACGTGCGCAGTTCACAGTAGGATTCATGCTCCTATGAGAATCTAATATCACCGCTGATCTGACAGAAGGCAGAGCTTCGGCGATAACGCGAGCAATGGGAGCAACTGTAAATACAGACGAAGCTTCCTTTGCTCACCCTCTGCTCAACCTCCCTAGGCCCTGGTGTTTGGACAGCAAGCAGAATGCTTTCCAATGTTCAGATGAGTCTTTTGTTTCTTGGGCAGTTTCCTTGAAAGATTCGTACAAAAGAGACTAGCACATTTCATTTTATACTGGTATTATATTATCTTCCACGCTGCTGCAGTAGCATGGAGAGTAATGCCAATAATTCAGATGTCTTCCTTTCATATGTAGCCAACATGCTAAGGAGCTGTGTAAACTGTTGAAAGGCATTTATTTTTAATACCAAGATGTAGAAAAGTGAGTGGCTAAGGGCCTTTCAAAAGCACTTCATCTTAAAAGTTATTTTCTTGTTTATTATTATTATTTTTTAATTTATTTTACTCTGAAGAAGTGGGGTACAAGTCAGTATTATGTACACAAGTGGTCATTGTACAGGTAAAGTTTGGGCCCCACCTTTTGGTCCCCACTTTCCTGGTTTGAGGTCAGGTACCCTTATTAATGTTATGTGCCTACCCACCTGCACCCACCCCCACCCCCACCACCACCACCTTCCCTTGGCAGTTTCCGGCTACTGCCAATCCCTTTCTCACAATTTTATGGTAAATGTTTAGGGTCTGCTTATGAGTGAGAACATGTGACACTCAGTTCTTTGTTTCTGTGGTAGATAAATCACTTAATGTCATAGACCCTAAATTTATCCAGGTTGCTGCAAAGTCCATAATTTTTTAAAGTGATTCTCAAGTCACTGTGACACATAAAGATCTTGTTCAGTGTTCTTTTTTTATCAGAAGACAATACAAAAAACTTAGCTGAGACTGCTATGAACACATTGACGGCTCAGGCTGCCAGGTGTCTTGAGACCAAGAGAAGGGTCAAAGTACAGCTGAAGCCAAGGGCACGTGCTGCATGCCCTGAGCTGCTGCCTGCCTCTGTTCAGAGAGGGAAGGCCCCAGAGGTGTGTGCTGTTCTGAGACCCTGCTTGGCTCTGGCCATCCATCCCGGACTCACTGAGGGGCAGTTGGCAGCAAGCACTCCAGCCTTCCGGGTTCTTCTGTCTGCACTACTCAGAACTGTACTGTGAGGCTTTGTCTTTAATCCTTGTGATGGATCCACAGCCTACCCATGTTGTGGTTTGACTCCAGCAATGGCAACAAATGGGAAAAATGAGGTGCCGAAATGTTTGCAATTTCTGAAACATCCCTTGAATGAAGAAAGAAGAGCTCACATTTATTGAGCACCTGCACCATGCCAGGAACATTCACAGATGTTCTCATGTGTGCTCCACGGCGATCCCAGCAGTTGCTAATGTCATTCCCATTTTACAGAGAAGGACATTGAGGCCAGGACATGGTGAGCAGAGAGGGATGGTCGTGGGATCTGAACTCAGATTTACAGCATTCTTTCCACTGCACCCGGCCTGGGCGTGTGGCCTTCTCCAACAGTGGCTGCATCGTTTCCCCAGTAACTTGAGTGTCCCATCAATTATTAACACTTAACAACAGAACAAACACTTCCTGGGCATGACTCTGGTGTCTTGGTTCTGTGTGCTCGGCTGAGCACAGAACCCGTCCTGTCCCAACTACTTACTGTGGGTTTCTTCCGCTTCCTGGAAAGAGGGCAGAATGGCTGCCCCCCATGGGCTTGCTCCCTGCACCAGACGCTGTGTCCTACTCACTTCATGGATTTACCTGCCAGCATGGTTGCAGATGAGGAGACGGGTCTTGCTGGTGGTGGGTCTTATGGCAGCACCAGAATTTGCCCCTAGGCCCAGCTTGGCTGCTTCCCCACAGTCTCTTCCCCTGTCCCCCCTTGTGTCCTCATGGCAGCCTTTGCTAGAAGCTGTTGTCCAAAGGGAGTGACGCTGGGTCTTGATTCCAAAGTGCTCATCACAGGCTGGAGTTGAGCACACACATGCTTCTGTCTTTTCGGCGAGGGAACCTCTGTGATCCTGTTCAAGAAACTATTGTATGACGTGTGATGTGCTTCCTCCCCAGATCGACCGTGGGTATGGAACATTCCTTATGTCAAGGCACCAGACACACATGGGAATATGTGGGTGCCCTCCTGAGGACCTGAAAACACTGTGAATCTTAAGCGCAAGATGCTGAGCCCCAGACACCGCCTGTCTCGTTCATCCTGGGTGTCACTTCCCTGAAAGCCTCACTTGCACCCACAGAACTCTGCAGACCTCACTCTTATGAACGTGGATGTTGGTTGTACTCTTCGTGGTCATGATTGCATTCTCACTAAAAAAAAGTGTTATTTTCTTAATTCACTCATATGCTTTAAAAAGAAAACGATTAAACTTCACCATGTTAAAAAGAATGTAGGCAGGTGAGTGGCTGTTGTCTGAGATGCTTGGGACTGGGAACAGAGTATTTCAGATTTGGGTTTTCTTTGGATTTGGGGATTTTTGGATTTGGGGATATTTGCATATGCATAATGAAGTACCTGAAATGAGACCCCATCTGAATACAAGATTCATTTATGTTTTATATGTTCCTTATGTACATAGCTCGAGGGTGATTTTATACGAGACTTTTAGAGATTGTGTGCATGAAACCACTTGTGACCCAGCACGTGAGGTAAGGTGGAATCTTCCACTTGGGGGCGTCATGTTGGCACTCAAACCTTGTCGGACTTGGGAGCATGTCAGATTTTGGATTTTCAGATGAGGGATGCTCAGCTTATACAAAGATATAAAATACTCAGTGATGCAGAGCCCTGTGGCGGTGGTGGCTGTTGGAAAGTTGCCTTGCTGGGCATCCACTCCCATCTTGGAGGCTCCCTTGCTTCCACCAGAGCATTTCCATGAAGAACGTGGTCGCCCTCAGGCCTGCTGAGTGTGTCGCTTGGGCTTGCTGCCCGCGAGTGTGCGGACATCCCTGGGATCCATGGCACAGCTACTGTACTGCTGCAGCTTCTGTGGAGTCTGGTGACCCTGCAGACATGAGCTGTGATCCTGCCACTCTGCTGCTGCCAGTGGCTTCAGCCGTCCACTCTCAAGCCTGACCATTCCCTCTCAGCACCCTGCAGGCTGCCTCCCTGCTAAAGACAGGTTCCACTGGGCCCAACCCCCTGCCTGGGGTAAATGAGTCTCTTCTGTCCCCAGAAATGTCCAGAGAAGACAACTCATAGAATCATACAAGAGCACACGGTTATTTCACTTGGAAAAAACCCTACAAGGTGCCCACAGCCTCAGCCTACTGGACTCAGGTGATCCTTCCACCTCAGCCTTCCAAATAGCTGGAACCACAGGAGTATGCCATCATGCCTGGCTAATTTTTATTTATTTATTTATTGTAGAGATGAGTCTCGCCATGTTGCTCAAACTTCTCAAACCCCTGAGCTCAAGCAATCCTGTCACCTCTACCTTCCAAAATGCTGGGATTACAGGCATGAGGCACCGCACCTGGTCTGAAAGATTTTTTTTTTGAGTTGGAGTCTCACTCTGTCGTCCAGACTGAAGTGCAGTGGCTGCTCCCGGCCACCACATCCTCGACCTGCTGGGCTCCGGCGAGCCTTCTGCCTCAGTTTTCCAAGTGGCTGGAACTATAGGCGCGCGCTACCACGCCCGGCTAGTTTTTTTTATTTGTTGTAGTGATGAGGTCTCACCAAGTTGCCCGGGCGGGTCTCGAACCCGCGGGCTCAGGCAATCCACTCACCTCAGCCTCCCAGATATTTTTTTTTTAAGCCTTTCAAGCTCTGGTTTCTCAGAGGCCTGGGGTCTTCCAGAGGTGCCTTGGGAACCTTAGGGCTAGGCAGGGATGGGTGGAGGAGAGGAGGGGGTTTCAGGGTCGCCCCCACCTCCAGCGAGAAACTCTGCTTTCTGTTTTATGCACGGAGATTCCTGAAGAATGGGGCACCTCCCAGCTGCCTTGAAGGGAAAAGGGGAGGCCTGAGGGCTGGGAGGAAAAGCCAACGTGGTGGGACCGGCCCAGCAGTTTGCTCTGGGTGTCCAAGGTACTGAGGCAAAGGACCTGTGACTCTCACTCATACAGTGGTCCCATCCTGGGGCAGTGGCAGCATGAGCTCCAGGCAGCAGCAGGGCATCCTCACAACATCCACCAACAACTGGCCAAGGTGATAACAGTGAGGCCACAGCTGAAGTCACGGGGGTCACACCGGTACATGGTTTATCCTACCCACATCCCTCCACAAGGAGGCGGGCGGGGAGCGAAAGTCAAGCTCAGAGCTGGAGTTGGTGGCCCTGGTTTGAACCCCAGCCCCACCACTCACCTGCTGTGCAGTGGAGACCAGGTCATCTGACATCGCCGTGCCCTGGTCCCCAACTGTAAGATGCATGTTGTGTCCTGACACGCTCTGCAGAGGGCTACCATGCACCTGGGTCACGTGAGCACACTTGAAGCTTCAGAGCCACCCATAGGACTGGGCCTACTGCTGCTGTGACAGCCAGGTCACTGGGATCATTCTCATTTTCCTGAAGGAAACAGGTTCACGAGCTCAAAGTCATGCTCCTAGAAACGCTCCTCCCCAGCATTCGCACCCAGGTCAGCAGCCCTCCGGCCCTTCGCTCAGCCCCTGGCCTGATCTGGGTGGCCAAGACCCCAGTATGTGGAAAGCTGCATCTGAGGACATGGCCACATTGTCCCGACTCCACTGTGGATGGATCATTCTTCAGAATACAAAGTCAGGTGCTTGTATGCCACAACACTGCCAGGTTGCTGTGAATGTTTCTAAAGGCTGCTTTCACTTTCTGAACTTGGCCCAAGCCAGTCCTGGGCCGCCGACACACTCAGAGTGGTGCCCTCTAGACCCTGTAGGGACGGGTCCCTTCTGGAAATGGAGGCAATTCTGTGAGATGAGTTGGGGAGAGAACATGAAGTCACAGGCGGGGAAGTCCATGGTCAAGAAGTCTGCACTCAGCGAGTGTCCAGGCCTGACTCCCAACTGCAGTCTTGTCCTGCACGCCTTACCAAGGTGCGCCCGGGCCTAGGCACAGAGGGCACGACCCAGTCAGGCAGGCAGGGTCACTAGCATGTTCTGGGCACGGTCAGCAGCACATGTAGGAAGTGAAGTTAACCAAGAGCACGAGGACAGACACAGTAAGCCGTCTACCCCTCTGGTCCTCCCTGACAATGGGACTGATGACACCAGGCCCCAATGTCCTAGAGGACACTGCTTCACTGCCACTTCTGAGGAAACCCCAGCCTTTCCGTGGGCCTGAGGCTGTCCCCCCTTCCTCCTCTTCCCCACCCCTTCCCTCCCTCTCAGTTCCCATGGGACACTGTCCAGATCACTTAACCTTCACACCTGCTGAGGACAGACCTTATGGGAGGAACCACCTTGTACCACTTGGTAAATGCCAGCCCAGGAGACATGTGGTCCAAGGAAGGAGTTTTCTACACGCACAAGAGAGAAACCTCTGCCTTTTGTCCTAGAAAGTTGTATCTTGCTCTTGAATCTGATCAGATTTTTTTTTTATGGAGATGGACATGTAGCCCTAAGCATCAACAAGATTTTCACACTGAATGGTGAATTTCAATAGAACATGCTGAATGCTTGAGCACCAAAGACACTGAAACACACCAAGGCAGAGACCTGTCAACCCTGACACAGGGAGACAGAAGTCACCTGTCATCTTGGCAAAATGATGCAAGTCCCTGCCATTCTCACAAATCCTCGAACAAAGCAGGGAATGGAAGGGAGGTCAGATTTTTAAAATTACTCATCAGCAATTCCTTGGCAATTGAATTGCTGCCTGTTAATCAGCTTTCAAGTCCACTGGCATGGGAGGCTGCATTTTCCTGCACAACAGTAACCGCTCCTGTTGCCTGAGTTTTTCCTGGGTCTCAGCTTTTGTGCTTATGTGCTCCCTACTTAGTCCTCACATCAAGGATGTGAAGAGGGTGCCGTTACTGGCCCTGTTTTCCAGATGAGGAGACCAAAGTGCAAGGGAGTGAGGTCACACAAGGTCCCATGGTAGGCAGCAGAGCCAAACCGCCCCACACACAGGCTGGGCCTCACTCTCCAGGACTCTGGTGGAGATGATACAGCCATCCGTAATAGAAACTATGAGTACAGTGTTATGTCACTTTTTGATGGAATACGGTGCTACCTCCATATCATGCCTGAGTCAGATCTTAGGATAAAATCCTTGACAGGTTATCCAAGTTTCATGGCCTCCTTTTTCAAGCAGCATCCAAGACTAAAGAGTTCAACAAGTTGTACAATTTCTGACTGCATTTCTAGCAACTATAAGGCATATCTATGTCTTGGGCGGACATTGCTTATGTGTAGTGGGATTCACACACCAGGAAAATGAGGCAAATCAGGTTAAAGGTTGTCTGCAGCCATTTACTTCTGGGAAATGCCCACAAGGACATGCTTAAGGCCCGCTGGGAGGCCGTGATCCACTCTGAGCCTGGTCTGTGTCCACTGGTCTCTGAGCGCTAACACTGGCCAGAAAGTGCAAGGCACTCTGCCAGGGACTGTTCCACGTGTTTTGTGTTTATTAATGCATCTTCCCAATACCCTGTCAAGGAGGCACTGTCATCATCCCCACTGACACAACACAGCACTGATGCCAGCCAGAGGAGCTAAGGTGATTTGTGAAAAGTCGCATCACCAGTGAGTGGCACGGCTGGGACTTGAAGCTGAGCAAGTGTCCTATGCAGCTGTGAGCTGTTCCCAAGCTCCAGCCAAGGAGCAGTTTTGCGTACATGACATCTAGACACAAGGCCGGGCGCATGCTCATCTCTAATACGAATCACAGCATGGCAGCCAACCAACAGTGCATCAGCACACCCGCTGAATGTCGCCTCAGGGTGTGGGCCTGAGCACTGGGGTACTAGAGCCAGACCTACCAGGAAGCAGGTGCCGGCCAGGCTAAAGCACAAGGGCCGTGCACTAGTCACCCTTCAGTGTGTTCTGGTGAATCCTCTGAAGCCTGCGTTCTGTGATGCCCTAGATCTACAGCACAGAGCAAGGAAGGAGGCTGGTGTTGGGAGAGGAGGCAGTGTGGGAGATGTGGGGACGAGGAGACAAGAGGTGGCCCAGGAAACAGAGTGTTGAGCGTGGCAGTGGGAATGCCGCCCATGACCGCGCGGTCAAGGCTGCAGGGAACCATGGCCGTACCACTGCACTCCAGCCTGGGCAATGAGCAAGACCCGTCTCTAAAAAGGAAACATCCATCTGGAAGTATACATACGTCAGGATTCTTTTATGGTTACAGAAACCTGGCTATTTGGGCTTATGAAATAAGAGAGACTCCAAAAAGTCCAGGAGCCATGGGTCCCCCAGAGCAGTCGAGGTGCCCCATTTCAGTTCTGCTTTCCAGGACACAGGCCTTGTTCTCCAGCTTGCTACACCTGGGACCAGAGTGCTTCTAGCTCTAAGACCTTCTTCCTTCCAGCTAGTCACTCCACAGACAAGAAGACACTGGCTGCTCCCACTGAAGTCCTGGGCACTCCTAATGGGCCATCTTGCGTCACAAGCCCTCCCTGATGCCACCACTGCAGAGACCGGCCCTGGAGGGGGAGGGAGGGGCAGGCAGGAAGCTCTCGTAGGCAGGTAGGAAACACTGATGACTACTCCAGAACAAAGAGTTGTGCCATGCCTCTTAAACAGTCAACACTGTGCCATGCCTCTTAAACAGTGTGTGTAAACCTAATAGCATTTACTTGACAGCAAAAGGAAACCAAGCAGGGAAATTTTTAAAAATCCAAGTTTCTCGTAAAAGATGCATAAATAAGCGAACTCTTGGGATCTGAGTGTTCTAGAATAGTGATTTTCAAATGGTGGCTCACAACCCTCAGGGATATGAGATCCCCTCTGTGAATCACAAGGTCCATTCAGCGAGGGGGTCACGACCAGCACTTTAATGAGAACATCCGTGTGAGGCACAGGAAGGACTGTTTTTGCTTCAGTTTATAAATCTCTGAGTGTCTTTAGGGTGGCAGTGGAAAGTACGTTTCTACCCTGGTTCCCTGGCTTCTTCCTTGGACCACACATCTATCTTCTACACTTGAGTCACCATTCTCCATGTGCCCGGAGACTGCCGGTTCCAGGCGGTCACCAGGTAACACCTTGAGGTTCAATGGATGCCTGGGAGGTGATGCGGCCCAGGCACTCAGGGTTCCTTGGGATTATCTAGTCCCAGTTCTGCTTCCACCAGGCTGGGGGACCATAAGCGGGTCACTTAGTGCCTCTGAGTCCCCTGTTCTGGGAGGGTAAGAGAGAATAGCAGGAAGAGCTGCCAGCTGTCCTCCTGTCTCTTGGGATTGCTGGAAGGCCGGATGAAGTGGTATCCTTGAGGAGTGGCAGAAGCTTCAGAGATGAGAGCCGTAATGGTTTTCATTTGTTATCAGTCAACAAGTACCTGGAACCGGCAGTCTCTGGGCACATGGAGAACGATGACTCAAGTGTAGAAAATAAAATCCATGTCTTCTGGAAATGCATTCTTCCACAAATGTTCTTCCCAACCTCATTTAGATTTAAGGATCCTAGCCAGGCACGGTGGCCCACACCTGTAATCCCAGCACTTTGGGAGGTGGAGGCAAGAGGATTTCCTGAGTCCAAGGGTTAAAACTAGCCTGGGCAACTCGGCTCTACAATAAATCAAAAAATTATCTGGGCATGGTGGCACGCACCTGTAGTTCCAGCTACTTGGAAGGCTGAGGCAGAAGGATCACCTAAGCCCAGCAGGTCGAGGCTGCAGTGGCTGTGAGCGTGTCACTGCACTCCAGCCTGGGCAACAGAGTGAGACTTCATCTCAAAAAAGAAAAAAAAGTCCTGGCTGTGAATGGTGGTCAGGAAGCCTGTGGCTCCCAAGAAAGTGTCTCTATTCACAAGGAAGTCTTCATTGTTGGGTCTCAGAAGCATACCCAGAATAGCCGACTTGCATGCTGAAAGTCCTGGATTCGCGATATCTGCTGCCTTCCAGAAGGAAGGGAGTTGAGGACTACATGTTTCTGTGACCCCCAAGAGGAAATTGGTAGCTAGGGATGAGGGAGACGGTAGAGGGACAGTCTCTAGGTGGGGAGGGACAGCTAAACTTGCTTTTAGTCACAGTAAATCCCCCTCCTGCAGAGTTGTGCTTATGTCCTACTCGAAATTACATTTGGTTCTGGTGCCTGGTGTCAACTCCTGAGCAGGAAGGGAGGATCCGGGTGGGCAACAGGAAGTAGTGAAGGTGCTGGGGCAGCTGCAGGCGGAGGCCTGTCGGGAGAGAAGGGAAGACCCGCCCGGGTGGAGGCATGGCCAGAGTGTGAAGGATGGGCAGGTGAGAGCATGGCCAGCATGTGAAGGATGGGTGGGAGCATGGCCAGGGTGAGAAGAATGTGTGGGTGAGGGCATGGCATGAGTGTGAAGAATGGCTGCGTGAGGGCATGACCAGGTTGTGAAGGATGGGCTGGTGGGGTAATGGCTATGGTGTGAAGGATGGGTGGGTGGGAGTGTGGCCAGAATATGAAGGATAGTCTGGTGGGAGCATGGACAGAGTGTGAAGAATGAGTGGGTGGTGGTGTGGCCAGGGTGTGAAGGAATGGGTGGGTGGTGGCATGGCCAGCATGTGAAGGATGGGTGGGCGGGGGTGTGGCCAGAGTATGAAGGATAGGTGGGTAGGGGCGAGGCCAGGGTGTGAAGGATGATTGGGTGGTGGTATGGCCAGAATGTGAAGGATGGGCAGGTAGGGGCGTGGCCAGGGTGTGAAGGATGAGTGGGTGGTGGTGTGCCCGGGTGTGAAGAATGGGTGGGTGAGGACATGGCCAAGATGTGCAGGATTGGTGGCGGGGGCATGGCCAGCATGTGAAGGATGGATGGGCTGGGTGGGGGCCAGGGTGTAAAGGATGAGTGGGGTGGTGGTGTGGCCAGAATGTGAAGGATGGGCGGGTGTGGGCGTGGCCAGAATGTGAAGGATGGGTGGGTGTGGGCGTGGCCAGAATGTGAAGGGTGGGCGGGTGTGGGCGTGGCCAGAGTGTGAAGGATGAGTGGGTTGTGGTGTGGCGGGGTATGAAGAATGAATGGGTGAGTGTGGACATGGCCAAGATATGAAGGAAGGGTGGGCGGGGGCTTAGGGAGCTGTTGTGGGGAGGAGGAGGGTCAGAAAGGTGTTTTAGACATTATGAGAATGTCTTAATTTGACATGATAAGTTCCTAACTTTGCAAAGAAAAGATGCATAAGCACCTTTCTTCAGTTTCAGAAACATGGTGGGGATTAAAAAGAATCAACTGGCCAGAGCTTTGCCGCTCACTGCAGGCGTTCAGGCAGTAAGTAGCTGAGTGTTCATTGTGGGCATGCCCCGCCTTGCTGGGAGAAAGTCCATTTTATAAGTAAAGAAACAGGCTCCAAGGGATCTGTGGATGTGGCTATGATTTCATTTGTCTTAAAGATCATGAGAGTGAGCCTCTGCTTCCTAAACCCCTCTAGTTCCACGCAACAGGCTCAAGAAATGGGCATCTTTAACTGTTCTTGGACTGGAAGAATCTGCCTTTAGGTGGACGAATGGGCTGTGTGTCTTAAGGAGTCACTTGGTACCTTTCTAGAGACACCCAGGAGACGCTTCTGAGGACTCCAGTCTGAGCCCTGGTCTGCCTTTCAACTCCTTTCTTTCTTCTCTACCCCCCCCCATCTCCACCCTAGGACACATCTGGCAGCAAATGGCCCTCACCGGGGACTCTCATTCCTGATCCTGGGAGTGGCACCCACTTCTGCTCAAAGCAGCAGAGCTGAGTGGCTTTAAAAAAAAAATAAGTGTAAGGTAGAAAGAAGAGATTGACTGCAGGAGGGAACTTTGGGGGTAATAAAAAGTGTTTCTGTCATACATTTAACAGAGCCCCTGGAGTTATCACTAATGTGATAATGTTTATTATAATGTGGTAATGTTTATTATATGTAAATAATAGCTCAATAAAGCTGATTTTTAAAAACTCAATGTACAGTTCTGATATGTGCGTACATTGTTTGTAAATTCTACATTAGAAAGGAAAACCAAATTGTTAAACTCTAGTTAATGATTATACATGCTGACATATTTAAGAGCAAGTATATTGGTGTCTGCAATTCACTTTGAAATGCACAGAATGTAAGGTGTATTGGTGGATAGGTAGAAACATGATAAAGCAAGTATGGAGAAGTTTAATTATGGTGCATTTCTAAGTTCCCACTGTAAAATTCTTCCAACTTTGATGTGTTTGAAATTTTCATTATAAAATGTTAGTGAAAACGAAAACCAAGTAGCTTCAGGTTTCTGGCAAAGCCAAATCATTGCTGTTGGGCCAACCCTTTAACAACAACAAAAAAAAGTCTTAAAGATACTGAAAGTGACCAGAAGCAGGCAGACACTGGAGGGGAGTCAGTGGCCAGAAGAAGAGCACCTCACTGAAGCCGGGCTCGGTGGCTCAGCCTGTAATCCTGCGCCTTGGGAGGCTGAGGTGAGTGGATTGCCTGAGCCCGCAGGTTCGAGCCCCACCTGGGCAGTGAGACCTCATCTCTACAATAAATCAAAAAATTAGCCGGGCGTGGTAGCGCACACCTGTAGTTCCAGCTACTCAGAAGGCTGAGGCGGAAGGATCGCCGGAGCCCAGCAGGTCGAGGCTGCAGTGGCCGGGAGTGGCCACTGTACTCCAGTCTAGGCGACAGAGTGAGACTCCAACTCAAAAAAAAAAAAAAAAGAGCACCTCACTGTGAGGGTTTCCTGTTTTTACCACTTGAAGCTTGAGGTTAGGTCTCAGTCTATCCCAGGTAGGACAGGAAACCTCCAGTGTAAAACCTATAGTCTTGCTGGTTTGAAGAACCAGAGCAGAGGTCCCAGAGCAACCACAGCATCTTGAGTATGGAAGGGGAAGGAACAGAAAAGAGAGCTAGAAAGGGGGTTCCCAAAATCTGTGTGTAAACTTGGCTTAAATCTCTGGCTGGTCTTGAAACTGTGTGTGCACAGCTAAGGTCCACCAAGCTAAAAGTTGAGCTACTTCCCACTGCAAAGAGCAGTGGTCTCCAACATTTTTGGCATCAAAGACCAGTTTTGTGGAAGACTGTTTTTCCACAGCTGGGGCAGGGATCATCAGGCATTAGATTCTCACGCAACCTAGATCCCTCACATGTGCAGTTTATAACGGTTCGCCTTTTACAAGAATCTAATGCTGCTGCTGATCTGATGGCAGGTGGAGCTCAGGCAGTAGTGTGAGCAATGACGAGCAGCTGTAAATATAGATGAAACTTCGCTTGCTTGCCCACCACTCACCTTCTGCTGTGTGGCCTGGGGATTGGGAATCCCTAGCAAAGAAGATGGATTTGCCATTGATTCAACCAAGTTAAAAGTAAATAAATTCTTTTCAGAAAAACATAACAGAATCCAGAAGTTTTATAACACATCATAAATTATACAGCAAATATATTGTCTAGGATGCAATCCAAAATTATTTAGTATAGGAATAAACAAAACATCATGGTACGGTCTCAATAGAAAAGAATTGAAGGATAGCAACCTTAGATGTGACAGTCAAAGATATTGAAGCAGCTATTAAAACTGTTCAAGAGTGTAAAAAAAAGGGGGGATATAATAATGGCTGGAAAATCCCCAAATTTAGTGAGAGACATGAATTTACAGATTCAAGAAGCTCAGGGAATAATAAGCAGAATCAATAGAAGAAAAACCCCAGCAAGGTCTCACTACTGAAGACCAGACTTAAAGAGAAAGTCTTGAAGTCAGAGGAAAAAAGGGAACAGTGATCTGAATGACTGCTAAGTTCTCATCAGAAACACTGGAGGCCAGAGGATAGTGTAGCAGCATTTGTAACATGCCGGGGTGCCAAGTGGGGGAGGGAAGCTACCCCATAAATCCATCCTACTCATACCTGGTAGGATGGCCAGAACCACAACACTGACATCACCAAGTGCTGACAAGGATACAGAGCACCAGGAACCATCTCATCGCTATGGGGAATGGAAAATGAGACAGACACCATGGAAAACAGCTTGGCAGTGTCTCACAAAGCTAAATCTAGTTACCATAGAATCCAGCAATACGCTTCTTAATATTTTCCCGAAGGAGTTAAAAACATATGCCCACACAAAAACCTGCACATGGATGCTTTATTTATAATTTCCAAAACTGGGAAGCAACCAAGAATTCCTTCAGTAGGTGAGTGGGTAAGCAAGCTGTGGTACATCCGGATGATGGGATGTTCTCTGGCACTTTAAAAAATAAGCTATTGGCCAGGCATGGTGGCTCACGCCTATAAACCCAGCACTCTGGGAGGTAGGGGCAGGAGGATCTCTTGAGTCCAGGAGTTTGAGACCAACCTAAGCAACATTGCAAGATCCCGTCTCTACAAAAGAATCAAAAAATTAGCCGGGCTTGGAGCATGTTTTGCTTGAGCCTAAGAGGTCAAGGCTGCAATGAGCTGGGATCGTGCCACTGCACTGCAGCCTGGGTAACAGAGCAGACCCTGTCTCAAAAGAGAGAGAGAGAGAGATCACTGTGCATTCACCAGTATATTTTAAATGACCGAGATGCCAAATGCTCCTAAGGACATAGAGCACCCAGGACTACTGTACTTTGTTGGTTAGTACAGCGCTTCAGAAAAATGTCAGGCAGTTTCTTATGAAACTAGATACGTGCCTACCTGTGACCTAGCAATTCCACTCCTAGGTACTTACCCAAGAAATATGAAAACATATAAACATTGTACAAGAATGTTCATGACAGTTTTATTCATGGTAACCAAAATTTGTGAACAGCCCTGCTGTCTATCAATAGGAGAATGAATAAACAAACTATGGTATATCCCAACAATGAGAAACTCATAATGAAAAGGAATGAATTACTAAGACATGCAATACGGATACATCTCAAAGACATGATGCTTTACCCAAAATGGTGTGTACCTGCATGATTCCATTGACATGGAGATTTAGAACAGACAGGATTAAGTTCTATAGGAGTCAACCCTGTTGCCCATTGAAAGTGAATGGATAAAGAATGTGTGGTACATCTACATGATGGAGTATTACGCAGCCGTAAAGAAGAATAAGATCAATGGCCTTCGCCGCAACTTGGATGCAGCTGGAGACCATCATACTAAGTGAATGATCACAGAAACAAGAAACTCAATACTGCATACTCCCATTCATAAGCAGGCCCTGATCACTGGCCACAGGAGCACAAGGCCGGGATTGGCAGTCACTGGCAATCCCACTGCTAGGAGAGTGGGGAGAGGGAAGGGGGAAGGGAGGGAGGGAGAAGGAGGGCAGAAGGCATGTGAAAACACAATGAGTACCCTTCCAGGGGGAGCGAGGGGCAGCTAGAAGCCCAAACCTTACCTGCATGTAGCCTACTTAGGTAGCAAGTCCCCACTTGTACCCCACAACTCTATAATAAATAAGTTCCATAAAGGCAAAAGGAATCAAAGTTGTGAAAACACAGAACAGTCATTTCCTCTGAGGAACCTGGGCAGGGACTTACAGGAACTCTGACCGTGGGTGACATTTGCTGACAGGTGGTGTCTGGTTTGCAGAGGCATGTGCATTTAGGACCCATCCCACGATACACAAGATTCACGCATTTCACTGTAAATTTTACCCCCAAATTTTAAAAAAAACCATAAATAAATGTTGAACTCTGCCTAATGATAGGCAGGTAGAAGTTCGGCGAACAGGATAGAAATGTGCCAAGGGGCCGCAGCTGATTTAGAAATGCAACTGAACAAGATGTGTTGACGGTTGGGAGGAGGGACCCATAGATCACTAATAAAGCGAATATAGTAGCATGTTCATTGTAGAATGTTGGTAGTGGGTATATGGGTATTCACTGTAACACTCTTTCAACTTTTTGGTATGTTTATTTTATTTTTGGAGACAGGGGTCTCGCTGCGTTGCCCAAGCTGTCGCCGATCTCCTGGGCTCAAGCGAACCTCCCAGCTCGGCCTCCCAGGTGCTGGGATTACAGGCGAGCCACAGCGCCCGGACAAAGCCATGTCTCTACTGGAAATCCTACGGTTTGACCCAACGAGCTCTGGTGGGTATGGGCGGGTGTGGGGGCTCTGCCTGGACCCCCGGAAGGTGAGGAGATGCTCGTAGTTCCTCCCGCGTGCGTGTCTCCGCGCATCCCCCGCGCTCCCTCTGCCAGGTGGGCGCTCGGCGCTCGGCCGCGGACCCGGCGTGGCGAGGAGTGTCCGCAGAGGACCGAGCGCCCCCTGCCGGTCCCGGGGTCCACGCAGGCGGCTGAGCGCCGACCCGCCCCTCCAGTGACCCGCACCCCCAGCAGACCCGCGACCCGGACGGAGACGCCGAGTCCCGGCTGGCTCCGCGCGTCGGTGTCCCGGCGGAGCCCGCGCAGGAGGCGGCCCCGGCGGGGGCGGCGGCAGACCGGGGTTGCCCCTGTTGCCGCGGGACCCCGGGAGCGGGGACGACGCCCACCTCCGCGCCCCGGGAGGCCGGGGTCAGTCCCAGAGGGCAGCGCGGAGGGAGCGCGGGGGAAGGGAGCGGGGTAGGACCCGCGCGCCCGGGCCGGGGAGGACGCAGGGAGCCGGGCATGCACGAGGCGGGGAGCACTGCGGACCCGGCGGCTGCACGAAGAAGCCCGCGCGTCCGAGGCGGCCCGGCCCAGAGGGAGGGATGGGGACTGGGGTCACGGTCTCTCGGCGTCCCTCGGCCCTGTCACTGGCCGCCTCTCCGGGAGCCAGGCGGTCGGCTTCGTCCGGGCGAGGTGACACGTGGGGGCAGAGACCCGGGCCAAAGCGCGCGGGGAGGCGCCCGGCCTCCCTCCCTCCGCCGCGCCGACCTCCTGGCCTCCCTCCCTCCCCCGCGCCGACCTCCCTCTTCGGTCTCCGCGCGCAGCCGGGCCGGCCTCCGGATGCCGCCCCGCGCGGGGGCTGTGCGGGGGTCGGAGCCCGCGGACGCCGCCCGCACCGCCCCCTCCCGGCGCATCCGCCCCGCGCCGGCTCCCGCCTCCCGCCTCCGAGGCCGCCGCCTGGCGCGACGCCGCCACCAGGCGCACCGCGCACCCGCCCGCCCGGCCGACTCGCCCGCGTCCCCGCCGTCGGCGGCGCCACACGCGACGGCCGAGGGGACCGAGACCCGGGCCGCGCGCCCGCCGGCCTCCGCTAGGGGAAGTCGAGTCCGCGGGCCTCGGCCCCGAAGGCGTGCCACGCCCCCTCCCCGTCCCAGCCCGGCAGGGCGCGCGGGACACCGGGCGCCCGCAACCCGCGCCACCCCTGGGGCACAGGCGCCGGAGGGCTCCGGGCGGGCGGGGCGGCGGCAAAGCGGATTCGAGGCCGAGGGGAGGCGGACGCGGGGAGGCCGGCGGGCATGGGCGGGCCGGCGGGGCGTCCCGGAGGCTGAGCCGGCCTCCGCCTCCCGGGCGCGGGCGGCGCGGCCATGGCGGGCCGGGGCTGCGGGGGGCCCGGCCGCCCGCACGCGGACACCGCGCGCTTCCTGCTGCTCGCGGCGCTGCTCGGCCTCTACCTGCTGGGCGGCGCCGCCGTGTTCTCGGCGCTGGAGCGGGCGCACGAGCGCCAGGCCGCGCGGCGCTGGGAGGAGCGCCTGGCCGCCTTCGGCCGCGGCCACAACCTCAGCCGCGACGCGCTGCGCGGCCTCCTGCGCCACTACGAGGAGGCCGCCCGGGCCGGCGTCCGCGTGGACAGCGTGCGCCCGCGCTGGGACTTCAGCGGCGCGCTCTACTTCGTGGGCACCGTCGTGTCCACCATCGGTGAGTGTGCGCCGCTCTCGCTGGCCTCCGGCCCGGGCCTCCATTCCGACCGCTCAGCCTCGGGCGCATCCGTCTCGCGCCCTGCCAGCCTCCTCGAAGTGAGCTGTTGTCTGACCCACGGGTGGTGTCGCCTCTCTGCTGCCCTCGGTGTGGTCCGCGAGTTAGAAGTGCACCTCAGTCCCCTCCCCAGACGCCCTGAGTCAGAATCTGCAAGTTAGCAAAGTTGGGGGGGGTGAGTGATCGCTACGTTGGAGGCCCCTGTGTTCTCGGCTTTTCAGTCAGATCAAAGCATTCGTGGGACTTGGGGAGGAAGCTTACAAGTAGCGAGAGGAGCCTGTAAAGAAATCCTGGCTTAGTGCTGGCCACTAGCCCCTGGCCAGGGGGAAGTATGGGCGTTCAGGGACTCTGCCCTGCAGACTTACAGAGCAAAAAATCAGGCCAGGCATCTGTAATCCCAACACTTTGGGAGGCCGAGGTGGGAGGATTGCTTGAGCCCAGGAGTTTGAGACCACCCTGGGCAGCATAGTGAGACCTCATCTCTACAATACATCAAAAAATTAGCTGGTCATGGGCATGCATTTAGTCCCAACTACTCGGGAGGCTGAGGCAGAAGGCTCACTTGAGCCCAGGAGGTTGAGGCCCCTGCAGGGGCAGGATTGTACCACCAGCCTGGGTAACAGACTCCTACTCAAAAAACAACCCAAAAGAATGCCAGGTTGGAAGCAAGGATGCGGAAGTACTGATGAGGGTCCAGAGGACCCGCATTTCCTGCTAGGCAGAACCGGGGAAGAAGTGACCCGGCCAGCCATCTCATGGTGGGCGTGATCTGAGCTTGGGGACGAATCATGCTTTCTGTCTGGAGCAGGAGACAGTCACACTCAGGGCCCCGTGATGGTTGGGGTGGTGGAAGAAAGGTGGGAAGTTCTGCTGCCTCATGGCAAGAGGGGGCCTGAGAAGCTGGAACTCACTAGAGGCAGTTGGGAGCCACCGCGAGTTTTTGAGCAAGGGTGTGGAAAGACTGGAGCCAGTTATGTCTTTATTTCCCAGCAGAAGGATAAAGATTGGGAGTCTTGCTCCACACCCCTAAAGATCATTCACCCTTGAAGCGTCAGCGAGTGATGGGGGTTGGGGCAGATGCTGTAGAAATTCTGAGGGGACTTTGCGGCTGGACCTAGAGAGAGGAAGTGGCAGCCAAGGTGCCAGAGCACCTGGAATGGCACAGAGGCCCACGGTGGCCAGCAGCCCAGGGTGCGGGTGCTGGGCTTGCACGGGAGAGCTTGCCGTCGGGCAGGGTGACAAGGTGACATGCAGGCCTCCCCAGGGCTCCCACCCACGGCTGCGTCCTGTAGACACTGTGCCAGGAGGAGGAGCACAAAGTCCCGAAGAGGCTGGCCTCAGCCCAACTCGGCAAGACTCCTCAGGGCTGGTCTGGGAAACCAGGCTTCAGTGGGCGAGCGAGGCCAGGCAGAGAGGGCTGGTGGGGTCAGGGACACCCAGGCTGTGTCGGAAGGCTTCGTCCTGAACTGTGGGCTCACGGCTCCTGTCCCAGGTGGCCCTGCCTGTCAGCAGTCAAGATGCCTCAAAGTAACTGGGTATCTGGCGAGGAAATCTTGTGGGAGACAGAACTGCAGGACCAGAGGGGGCGGGGAGGGGCAATGCCCCCCTTTTCTCCCCAGCTGGTCTCTGCCAGGCGCGCTCATATTCCACAAGAGCCTCATGGCAATACCTCCCATGTCTCAGCAGATAGTTCTGAATTTCTACACAGGGCAGAGTTGGGGTGAACAGACGGATTGGGGGGTCACTTTGCAATGGGCCTTGACTGCTGCATTTGCACAGCAAGAGCAGGACTTTTGTTTCGATGGAATGATTGTTTGGGGATGGGAGATTGGAGACTGAATCCTCCCACCTCCATCAGAAACCGCCCCTGGATGCTCTCCAGGGACTCGGAGATAGGAAGGGGCAGAGTGTGCGTGGGACCAGTGACATCCACGTGGGGACACTGAGGATGTTGTGGGAGGGGAGCTCGAGGGAGCACAGGCTTCTGAGTAGTGGGTATGACTGCGCTGAGTGGGGCAGGGAGCTGGACCTAGGCTGAGGGTGTGGAGTCGGTGCTCAAGGCCCTGTCCTGGCATTTCGGGCAGTTTCTTGCCCACTCTGAGCCGGTCCTCCTCACTGAGGTGTCTGCTGAGTGCCTGTGGCAGCATTTGGCACAGAGAGGCTGTTGGTGATGACGAGCCCAGCCTCACGTCCATCGTCTCCCCGCAGGCCGGCCCCCGCGTGCGTCTTGTGAGAAACAGAGAGCTCATGGGAGCAAATGCGTGTCAAAAGGCAGAGAGCAATGTCTTGTGAGGGCCTATCCCCTTTCTCATTCCCGCCATTCCCTTGAAGTCTTTGCATGAGTTGCTGACGCGGTGCTTGCTCCCTTTGGACACACACTGTGACAACGACCAAATCGTGTGATGCAGCTCACCACTGCGTCATGTCCATACTTCATTTCCGTCCGCACGACTCCAGGAGGTCGATGTGATTATCCGCCTTTTATAGATCAAAACACAAGCTTGGCGTGGTGGCTCACCCCTGTAATCCCAGCACTTTGGGAGGCCAAGGCAGGAGGATCACTGGAGATCAAAATTCAAAACCAGCCTGGGCAACATCGTGAGACCTTGTCTCTAATTTTGTTTTTTTTAATTGATGAAAAAATAAAAGCACCTTTTTTTGTAGAACAATGCATAAAGAAGAAAAGATTAAGCCACCTGTAACAACATCACCCAAATCTTAGTAACATTTTGATGCCTTTCTTTCTAGTCTTTTTTCCCTACACATACACTTACGTACATGTGTATGTTTTTTAATTAGAACCATTCTGTAAACCATTTCTGTCTTACATTGTTTTTGTGACATTACATGGTGATGTTTTTCTTCTAAAAGTTAATTCCACCATGCCTCACTCTGCAAAGAGTCTGAGCCAGCAGCAGGAACGGAGATAGTAAAATAATCATAAACTGCCCACAGAACGTTAGAACCAGGGAGAGGAAAAAGATGGAAGCAAGAGGAGCTTTGAAGTCCCTGGAGAGAAGCGACACTATCTTTACCTTCTCCCAGTACCTAATTCTCATAAATATTTCCCCCTTGGGACTTTAAGAATTTTTTTTTTTTTTTAAGTCAGAGTCTCACTCTTACTCAGGCTGAAGTGCAGTGGCACAATCATGGCTCACCACAACCTCAACCTCCTGGGTTCAGGTGTTCCTTCCAACTTAGCCTCTAAGTAGCTGGAGCTACAGGTATGTGCCACCATGCCTGGCTACGTTTTTAAAATTTTTTTGTAAAGATGAAGTCTTGCTATGTTGCCCAAGCTGGTCTCAAACTACTGGGCTCAAGAAATCCTTCCTCCTCAGCCTCCCAAAGTGCTAGGATTATAGGTGTGAGCCACCATGCCCAGTGCCCCCCGCCCCCGGATTTCATGTAGAAAATGTTGCATAGGAGAAGAGATGAGCTCCACAAATGATGTTTCCCTGGGAAATGCAACTGAGGATTTCATGCAACTGTTGTCTAGTGCAGACCGCTTAAGAGGCAAAGCAGAGTGCAGTACAGTCTGGCAGTTTCTCTAAAGGTTAAACACAGAATCATCAAATGACCCAGTAATTCCACCCCAAGTGTAGATCCAAAAAAATGTCAGGGAGGCACTTGAGGACTTGAGCAGATGCTTGTACACCGACATTACATCACTCATAATAGCCAAAGGTGGAACCAGCCCAGTGTCATCAACAGATGAGTGGACAAACCATATGTGGTCCAAACATAATGGCATATTATTCAACCTGAAAAGGAACAGTGTTGGGAGATGCTGTGACACAGACCTGGCGACAATGATGCTTCATGAAATACACAGACACAGCAGGACACATTGTGTATGATCCTGTTTAGATGTGCTACTTAGAATAGGCAAATTAGAGATGGATTAAAATAGAGGCTACTATGTCATGGGTAGCATTTCAGTTTAGGATGATGAAAACATTTCGGGTGTGGACAGTGGTGATGGTTACACAACATTTTGCATATATTTAATGCTATTGAATTGTGCACTTACGAATGGTCAAAATGTCAAATAGGTATGGTTATCACAATGAAAAAAAGACAGAGCAAAATATTAAAACACAATTCAAGGATGTTGATTCTGAAAAGGACTGATGAGCAGACATGAAACAAGAATAAACTTAAAGTACTCAGAGAAGCAGATTGACAGTCTATCTTGTCAGTGATCTTCTGTATCTTTTCTCTCCAATGGACTTTTGCTAGGAGTCTGCGTCTGTGTTTACTGGCATGTTTATAACTTAACTTCCGTCTGAAAAGAACTTGAGGTTATTTGCATATGATACAGTCAGGGTAGGCATGGGTTATGCTGTGGTAACAAGCTACCCCCAAAGTCTCAGTAGCGGCACACAACAAAAGTTTCCTTCCTGCTTGCACAGAGTTCACTGTTGGTGCAGGTGTCTCTGCAGTTGTCTCCCATGTGGCCTCGGCGTTCCAAGCTTCTTTCACCTTGTGGCTCTGTTCTGTCAGCACATGCTTCCAGGATTGCCCAGAAAGGGCTGGAGAGCCGAGCACTAGCAATTAAATGGCCACCCTCCAGAATTGGGGCAGGTCCCCTCCCAGCACATGTCATTGACCAGATCAAGTCACATGGCCACACCTGACTTCCAGGGGAGGAGAGAACTCAGTCCTCCCAGGAGTCCCACCTGGATAAGACCCAACGTTAGTGAACGGCCCTAAATACCATGCACACGTACACCACACAAAGCATGGATTCTGGGGGATTTTAAAATACAGGGTGATGAGAAAGCATGAGCAGGATGGGAAACTGAGCCACAGATTGTTCCTGCGCAGGGTTATGTGTCAGAAGGACCCATGTCATTGCCAAATTTGGGCCCACACTTTTCAGTTGCTGAAATGAAGAGGCAGAGAGACACCATCTGATGGTCCCCTTATCCTAGGGTGCTGCTGGGAGGGTTCCAGCTTTGTTAACTTGGAATAAGCATTTGTCCTGCAGCTTATTACATAGGAGACAGGTGTACGTGGGTGGCAACTGCGCCCATCTCAGCCTTATCATGGTGCGGCCCTTGCCAGGGTGCAGCATTGTCAGAGCCCGGAGTCGCAGGCATCCCAGGGCGCTCAACTCCCGAAGGCCTGACCAGGGCACTTGGGATATGCTGCTGGTGGTTCCCAGGCTCTGGTGCTGTCAGAACTCCCCTGAGGGGCGCAGGGCACTTGTGGTGAACATGCAGGTATTTGGTCCTCTTGAGAGATTCTCTCACAGTAGGCAGGCCCCTAAAGGAATGCCCCCTGGGATGGGACTGGGCAACACGAGAGCACCTTGCAGGGGTGTCCCTGGAGGAGTCCTGCATCTAGAGGCAGATGTGACAGGAGCTGGCATGAGGTAGAAACGTGAGACCTCTCACAAGGGTCGTTGCTATCCAAAGAGTGGTCCCTGCATCAGTGGTGTTAAATATCACCTGTCAACTTGTTAGAAATGAGAGTCTCAGATCAGCCCAGACCAGTGGAGTTCGTCTGGGCTTTAAGAAAACATTCGGCTGGGCTCAGTGGCTCAATCTGTAATCCCAGCACTTTGGGAGGCAGAGGCGAATGGGTTGCTTGAGCCAGCGGGTTCAAGACCATCCCAGGCAACTTGGCAAGACCTCGTCACTACAGTAAATCAGAAACTAGCTAGGCGTGGTAGCATGCGTCTGTAGTTCCAGCTACTTGGAAGGCTGAGGTGAAAGGATCACTGGAGCCCAGCAGGTCGACGCTGAGGTGGCCATGAGTGTGCCACTACACTCCAGCCTGGGTGACAAAGTGAGACTCCAACTCAAAAAAAAAAAAAAGAAGAAGAAGAAAAGAAAACAGGGTGGCCGAGTGTAGTGGCCCATGCCTGTAATCCCAGCACTTTGGGAGACAAAGGTGAGAGGATTGCCTGAGCCCAGAGGCTCAAGACCAACCTGGGCAACTTGGTGAGACCTCATCTCTACAGTAAATAAAAAAATTAGCTGGGCATGGTGGCACGCATCTGTAGTCCCAGCTACTTAGGAGGCTGAGGTGAAAGGATCGCCAGAGCCCAGCAGGTGGCCATGAGTGAGTGACAGAGTGAGACCCTGACTCAAAAAAAAAAAAGATGAATCCCAGGCACATTAAAAGTGTGAGAAGTTGAGAGTCTGGTGGGCTGTCTTCTGTAATGCCGCTGCCAGACCAAGCCCCCCATGCTGCAGAGTACAGGCAGGCTGGGCTGGCATGGTGCACAGAGGTGTGTGTTCACTGGCTGTCTTGGCCAACCTCCCAACAGCTGGAAGTCAGGTATGCTGAGGGCCAGTTTGTGACTTGTCATCTAGGATGCAGGAATGTGTTGGGTGCGAGGTTGGGTTGAATAGGTAGGGTGGGACACGGGGGTCATGCCATTTGTGGTCAAAAACTGCTGAACACTCAGCACAGCGTGGGCAGGCGCGCTCATAAATCACCCATCATGAAATGGGCAAACCCGTTGAGAGAATCTCCAAAAAAAATTCACTGAAGCCAAACACAGCTTCTCACCACAATGCTGGCCGGTTCACAGATGCCAAAGGATTCCTAGAACACTTACCTAGTGGGGGAAGACTGACTTATAAGGGGCTTGCCCTCCAAAGGATAATTCCAAGTTTTGGAGGGGTCCTCCCTTGTGTTGTTGTAATTGGATAAAAATGAATCTCTGAAGCTGGGTGTGGTAGCTCACGCTTGTAATCTCAGCACTTTGGGAGTTTGAGGCAGGAGGATGGCTTGAGGCCAGGAATTCTAGACCCACCTGGGCAACATGGCAAGATCCTGTCTCTACAGATTTTTTTTTTAATTAGCTGAGTGTGTTAGTACATGCCTATAGTCCCAGCTACTTGGGAGGCTGAGGTAGGAGAATCTCTTGAGCCCAGGAGTTTGAGACTGCAGTGAGCTATGATTGTGCCGCTGCACTCCAGCCTGGGTGACAGAACAAGACCCTGTCTCAAAATAAAATAAAAGACTCTCCTTACAATTAAAATGTCCTTGATTTATATTAAAATTTATTTATTTTAAATATTTATGTTCATCTTCTCTGAGTCAGCTACCTAATCTTCCCCCATTTTTCTCTGGGGAACCAGAGGCTATTGCATTAACCATCGTGTATTGTGTGCTATATTTTGAGGATTTTAGCCTGCATCTGAACGCCAAATGTTGCGTCATTACTTTACATCCTTCTTTTTCTGTTCAATGCCTATTATTTATTACTTAGGTAGAGAAATGTTTTTAATTTCTAGTCCATTTCATATTTCGAGGTTTTCCTTGGGTTTGCTTCATTGTCTGTGGGCTTAGCCCTTTTTCCAGTCGGGTCCCTGAGAATGCAAGCTTTCGTTCAGTATGTTTGCAACTACTCTCTGTTTCCACCATAGCAGTAGCTTTTAAAGCACTTTAACATATGTTCCACATGAACAGCAGGTGCATTTTAGAATAATGACTGAGGAGCAGAGCAGGGATATGGGGGCTGAGGGAACAGAGAGTCCGTGTTCAGGGCTTGACCTCATTCAAGGAAGCGGAGAGGGTCACTGCTCTTTGAGATCCAGCTTTCAAATTCCGTGGGAAGCTCAGACTATGCATTCTGGGAATCCTGGATTTGTTCAATTACAAGGGGAACCCAAAAACACCTGAAATGATCTTTTGGAGGGTGAAGTACAGGCTCCCTCGCCAGGTAGGTGTTCCAGGAACCCATTGGCATCAGTGAACCGGCCAGCATTGCTGTGAGAGGCTGTGTTCAGCTTCAGTGTTTTTTTTTTGGAGATTCTTTCAACATGTTTGCCAGTTTCATGATGGGTGATTTATGAGCGCATCTGCCCCCACAGTGTTGAATGTTCAACAGTTTTTGACCAAAAACAGTATGATCCCTGTGCCCCACCCTCCCTATTCACCCAGTCTTGCCCCAAGCAACTTTTTTTGTTGTTGTTTCCTCAGATTAAAAAAAAAAAAGTCCTCAAAGGGAAACATTTTGCCCATGCGGAGGAAGTGAAACAAAAAACAGCAGAAGTACTAAAAGGCTTCGAAATGGACAAGTTCAAAAACTGTTTTGAGCAATGGGAAAAGTGTCTCAATAGGTGTATTGCATCCAATGGAGAGTACTTTGAAGGTGACTGAAGTTCAAACATGGAAGAATAAATGCACACATTTTTATAAATAAATTCCGGGATTTTTTTTTTTTTTAGTCCCCCCTTGTTTGTTTCCTACTTGGAAAATGTTTGTATCTTGGAATTAGAGCTGTGTTGCAGGACACGACTCTTACTCCTCACCATGCAGCATTCAGTATTTGTGTGTGCTAACCTCAGCCTGCTGCATTAGAAGTTCTTGTTAATATTATGAAATACGATGACTTCCTTTTCTTTTATCCTAAAATCCATCCTGTTCCTTCTTTCTCCCTATGAGGAAGGGATGGGTTTGGTACAGATGGAACCCATGTACTTCTGGGGCTCTTTGGGGTCCTGTCTAAGGCACGCGTTCCATTGGAAAAAGCATGGTCTAGTCACCAAAAGTAACCAAAAAAATGAATTCAGTTTTTGCTTGCATCTTAAAAGAAACTTAAAGAGACTTCAGTTTGTAATGCAAAGAAAATGCCCTTCTGTCCTCCTCTCCCAGTCTCTCATGTCCCAGGTCTCTTTTCTCAAGCCCCTCTTAGTCATCCCCAACATCAGTCCTCTGTCCCTCAGTCCCCCCTCCATCTCCCTCAGCTCTCTTTTATGACAACCATTCAACCCCTGCTGTTTTCCACCTCCCTCTCAGCCTGCTACCTGAATTCTCCAGGGTGGAGGCTAGTCCTGGGAGCTGGTCCCAAGCAACAATCTTGTCCCCTAGAACAGCGGTCCCCAACCTTTCTGGCATCAGGGACCCGTTTCGTGGAAGACAGTTTTTCCACTGACGGGAGGGGGAATGGTTCAGGATGATTCAAGCACATAACATTAATTGTGTACTTTATTTCCATGATTATCCCATTGTGATATATAATGAAGTAAGTACGCAATTCACTATAATGCAGAATCAGTGGGAGCCCTGAGCTCGTCTTCCTGCAACTAGATGCTCCCGTCTGGGGGTGATTGGAGACAGTGCTAGCCTCACTGCGTCAGCTCTACCTTAGATCATCAGGCATTAAATTCTCATGAGGAGGGCACAACCTAGATCCCTCTCATGTGCAATTCACAGTAGGGTTTGCGCTCCTGTGAGAATCGAATGTTGCTCTAATCCTACAGGAGGCAGAGCTCAGGCGGTAATGCAAGTGATGGGGAATGGCTGTACATACAGATGAAACTTTGCTCACTGTCCACCGCTTACCTCCTGGTGTGCCACTCAGTTCCTAACAAATCATGGACCAGTACCAGTCAGTAGCCTGTGGGTTGGGAACCCCTGCCCTGGAAGGAAGGAGGGAGGAATGAGGGGAGATTGTGACCATTAGCACATTAATGACCTTACATGTGGAACACCACTGTCATTAGAGGAGGTCATTACCCAGAAGCACATGGCCCAGCTGAGGACAACAGGGACAGTCACCCCATCGGGAGACATCTCTGTCATGACCTGCTGTCCCCTCACCGTCCAACCTTTGGTCTCCTTCAACTCAGTGTTCTGAATTGCTGGGGACTTGATCATTTTTCTGAAATGCTGTCCTGTGAGCACAGCCATTGTGTTCCTTTGGCCAGAAGCCATCTTTAGAAGCCTAATTAGGTGTTCAGGGTTTATTGCTCCCATTCTCTGTCTTTTACTGGTCACTTCTCCTTAGAAGGAAAGCTCTGTGGCCAGTGAAGCCAGGGCTCAGACCATGAATGTAAATTAGCATGACTTGGGGTGTGGGAAGTTAGGGAGGAGTGGAGCCTGCATCCTGGACAGAGCAGCCCCTCCACAGGTGCTAGCATTTTCACTTTTTTTTTTAATTGAGTCTTACTCTGTTGCCCAGGATGGAGCGCAGTGGCATGATCACATCCCACCACAGCCCTGACTGACCTCCTGGGCTCAGGCATCCTCCCGCCTTAGCCTCCCAAGTAGCTGGAACTACAGGTACACACCATCACATCCGGCTAATTTTTTGATTTTTTTGTAGGGACAAGGTCTTGCTATGTTGCCCAGGCTGGTCTTGAACTCCTAGCCTTAAGCAATCCTCCCACCTTGGCCTCCCAAAGTGTTGAGATTACGGGTGTGAGCCAGCACGCCTAGCCCTGATTCTGTCTTTAAAATAATACTGTGTGGCCAGACAGGTCTGAGGAGTTTGAGTCCCCCACTTCAAGGTTTAATCACCTGTGACCTGTGGGCTTTCTTCCTTTGGGGAGCAAGAAAGACAGGAAGCTCTTAACTCTTCTTGATCAGTGGTGACATCTTGATTTTTATAGTTTACTTAAAGAACACTTGTTCACAGAGGGTGAACCTTGCGTATTATGCACACACTTACTTCTAAAAGGAACAAGGAGCACTCTTCTGATTTTTTAAGACTACTCATAGGTGTTGTCATCCAGGAGTGTGTGCTATTCTGCGTTCCTTTTATGTTATTTCCTAGACATTTTCTCAAGAATTTCATATGTTTGCATGAATGTAGAATTTGGACTTGGGAGTTTTTGTGTGTGTGTGTGTGTGTGTGTGTGTGTGTGTGTGTGTGTGTGTGACTGTTGTGTGCAATAGAATTTATGAAATGTATTGTATGTTCATCATGAGTTAAGTGTAGTCCGCATCTTTATATGTGTTGAATTCCAATAACAACAGCAGCTGGGCTTGGTGGCGCCTGCCTTTAATCCCAGCTACTAGGGAGGCTGAGGCAGGAGGATTGCTTGAGGCCAAGAGTTCAAGACCAGCCTAGGTAACATAGTGAAACACTCATGTCTAAAAACAAGACAAAACAACCCCATCGGGTAGGTGCAGTTAATACTGTCTTGTTACAGACAGGGACCCGGGGCTTGAGGGCATCCGTGTTCCATCTGAAGGGACCCAGCTGGAAGGAGCATGGACTTTCCCTTCAGAGCCTACACTCTGAACCTCATTTCTTTGTGTTTTCTCCCTTTGGGGTCCTTGTGTACGTTAAAGAGACCATGACCCCTTTTTCAGTGTGGTGGCCCATAGGTGGCCTAGAATAGTCTGAGAGGATAGAGGTGGTCCGACTAGCAGGATCTCAGGGGAGGTTTATGATATAGCAGTGCCCATGGCACCACAGGTGCAGGGTTTGGGTGTTGTTCTGCTGACAGCCCAGGAGTCCATGTAGACAGAGACCTGTTGCTCCCTCCATAATATTTATAGTCGTCTCAAAGTGACCAAATTCCTGCCATCACCATAAATGAGAGGGGCCATCCCCCAGACATATTTGATCCCCGAAGTTACTTCCTGACTTTGCCTGTCAGCCCTTGACGTGTTGGCACCCAGGATCTCCATGTCTTGGGTCTTTCCTCCTGTTGAGCCAGCTGATGACGACCACAAGGCACTGGTCCTACAGATCACCAGGGCGGTGGCCTCAAACTGTACTCCAGGGAACCCACGGGGTTCTCTGTGATATCTTAAGGCTGCCTCAGAGGCCAAGAGGACGCTTCACGTTTTTATCTCATATATATTTAAATATATATGTTAAAATATTTATCCTATTTGGCTACTTTTTTATTGACTTACAGAGCCAAATACACTTATTTTTGACTGGTAGCTTTTAAAAATAGTTTTTCATGAATTCAGGTCTCCTCCATAGTTAAGATAAATATTCTTATACATTCTCTGTTCAGCTGTGTAAGTCGTCACTAACGTTATTTTAAAAGACTGCTTTTTAAAAGGCTCTGAGAGGTTGGCTTTATAATTACGCTTTGATTTATTTCTAAAATTATCACATAATGGTGTGAGAATGTGCATTTTGCAGGATTCTCTTTTTTATGGCTTGTGTCTTTGTCTCTTGGTATCTGTGTAGCTTTCAGCAGGTTTTTCTCTTGTGTTACAGAATTTTGGAGCTGGAAGGGACACCGTCTCCAAACACCTGCCTAGCAGTAAACACATCCAAAATGACGTTTCATTGCATATTTCAGGGCATACAAATTCAGCATTATTGCTCTGATCATTTGCATGTATTTATTATTTTATTAGCATTACCTTTGTTGGATATTTTCTGATTTTTAGACCATATTTCTAGTTGCAGTCTTCAGTAATTTTTTTTTTTTTTTTTTTGAGTCAGGATCTCACTCTGTCACTCAGGCTGGAGTGCAGTGTCATGATCACAGCTCACCACAGCCTTTACAGGCAAACCTCCCACCTCAGCCTCCCAAGTAGCTGTGACTACAGGTGTGCACCACCACACCTGACTAGTTTTTTGTGGGGGGCTTGTGTGTGTGTGTGTGTGTGTGTGTGTGTGTGTGTGTGTGTGTGTGTGTGTAGAGATAAAGTTTCCCCTATGTTGCCAGGCTGGGTAGTTTTTTCTTTAAATTAACCACTCAACACATTTTTGTCTTTAATTTTTAATCAGTTTTATACTTCGATCTTTATGGGGAAATTTGGCACCCTTACTATTTGATTTCCCTGGGGTTTTTCTCCCTCACTCTGTATTTTCCTGCATTTTTCTCTTCCCTCCAATGCTGTCTTTCTGTTATGGTGAGTTAGATGTTCTTCTTGTCATTTGAAGTGTGATCAGAAAGAAAGCGCATCTAAACCACCTGAGGATAAAAACAATTCCTATGTTTCCATTTTACATGGCTATTTTTTATGTTTATAAATACGATGGAGACCTCCTTTTCTAGATGAAGATCTATCATCTTGGGTTCACCCCATTTTTTCCAGCCTCTTGCCTCCCATGTCCTTGTTGTATCTTATTCTCTGAAAATATTTTTTATTTTATTTATTTATTTATTTATTTATTTTTTGAGTTGGAGTCTCACTCTGTCGCCCAGACTGGAGTGCGGTGGCCGCTTCCGGCCACCGCAGCCTCGATCTGCTGGGCTCCGGCGATCCTTCCGCCTCCGCCTTCCAAGTAGCTGGGAATTACAGGCGTGCGCTACCACGCCCGGCTGATTTTTTGATTTATTGTAGAGATGAGGTCTCGCTGCCCAGGCGGGTCTCGAACCCGCGGGCTCAGGCAATCCACTCACCTCAGCCTCCCAAAGGCACGGGATTGCAGGCTGAGCCACCGAGCCCGGCTATTTTTAAGTCAGGGTCTCACTCCATCTCCCAGGCTGGAGTGCAGGACACAATCGTGGCTCACCGCAGTATTGACCTCTTGGGCTCAGGTGATCCTCCCACCTCAGCTCCTGAGTAGCTGGGACTACAGGCACACTCCACCACACCCTGCTCATTTTTTAATTAATTTTTTGTAGAGATGAGGTCTTGCTATTTTGCCTGGGCTCAAGTGATCCTCCCACCTCAGTCTCCCAGAGAGCTGGGATTCCAGGCGTGAGCCCCTGCACCCAGCCTGAAAATGCTTTTCTAAATGACATTTTAACATCCTGGAAGCTACTGTGTGTCATCACACCTCATAACCAAGAGCCTGTTCCCTCTTTAAGCTCCCTCTCTTTGGTGATTTGGGTACTTGTCTTTTTGAGATCTCCATCTTCCTTTCGACATCCCCTCAGTCTCCTGGCCTCAGACTTTGGTTGGTCATTCCTCTGACACCACTGAATTTTCTCACACTTTGCCTCTGTTCACAAACAGAAAGCAAAGGCTGAGTCATTCATTCACCTTCTCAAGGATGGCTTTTTCTGTGGTCTGAAAATGATGCCCATTTAGCATCAGTTGGAGTGGGAGATCCAGGACAGTGCAGCTTGCGTGTCCCTGCCACTCCAGAGCTTTCTGTCTGGGGCTTCTCTTGCTCCTGAGCCTGCCACACATTTGCTGTTGTAGCCTGAGGTACCGCTTCTTTGTCTCAGTAATTTAAAAGGAAAAGAAAATGACACATTTGTCAGCAGCAGGTTGCATTGGGCTGGATGTAGCAGGAAGCCCCAATACTAGTGGGTTAAACACAGACACTTATTTCCTCACATTACAAGAAGTTGAGAGGTTCGCAGTCCAGTGCTGGTGCAATATCCCATGGGGGTCACCCAGTGTCTTTCTGCTCCGGCAGGCGTAAACAAAACCGCCCTTGTGGCTCTAGGAAGAGGGAAGGAAAAGGCAAAAGGTGTGTGTCCCTTGAAAAGAGCTTTCTCAGGTGGCTCAGCCTGTAATCACAGCACTTTGGGAGGCCAAGGTGAGTCGATTGCCTGAGCCTGTGGGTTTGAGATCAGCCTGGGCAACTTGGCAAGACCTTGTCTCTACAATAAATCACAAAAATTAGCCCAGTGTGGTAACATGAGTCTGTAGTTCCAGCTACTTGGAAGGCTGAGGCGGAAGGATTGCCGGAGCCCAGCAGGTCAACACTGGGGTAGCCATGAGTGTGCCACTGTACTCCAGCCTGGGTAATAGAGTGAGACTCTAACTCAAAAAAAAAAAAAAAGAGCTTTCTCAGAAAGTTCCAAGACCTCACTGTCCCCAGTCATGTGACATTGTCCCTCCTACCCCCATCTGCAAGAGAGCTAATCACTGTTTCAAGCATAGGTAGAATTTCTTTATAGAGGTAGAAGGCAAGATCACTGTTGTGTAGCAACAAAATTGTATAGGCAACTACCAGTGTATCTCCTGGGAAAAAAATATATTGTCTGGGCCAGTTGTGGTGGTTCACGCCTGTAATCCCAGGCTTTGGGAGGCTGAGGCAGGAGGATCACTTGAAGCCAGGAGTTCAAGACCAGCCTGGGCAATGTTGCCATATTGCCCAATGTTGCTTGGGCAAGTCTTGCTATGCTGCAAGACTCTGTCTCTACAAAAAATACAAAACTTAGCCAGCCATGGCGGTGTGCACTTGTAATCCCAGCTACTTGGGAGGCTGAGACAGGAGGATCATCTGAGCCCAGGAGGTTGAGGCTGCAGTAAGTGGTTGTACCACTACACTACAACCTGAGCGACAGTGAGACCATAACTAAAAAAAAAAAAATTTTTTAAGAACATTTCAAGGTCCTAGAAAAGAAACTTCACACCCCCTGGCAGTCGCCCTCTGCTATGATTTGACTGTGGTTTGTTTCCACCAGAACTTGGGTTGAGGCTTGTCCCAACGTGGCAGTGTTGGGAGGTGGTGCCTTCAAGGGGTGATGAGGTCCTTAAGATGGTTAATACCCTTCTTTCAAGACTGGGTTAGTTCTCTTGGGACTGGATGAGTTCCCAAGAGGTTGTTATAAAATGGAGTTGCCTACCATGTTTTGCCTGATTCTCCTGTTTTTCTACCACATTTTGATGCAGCCTGAGATCCCCATCAGAAGCCACTCTAGGCAGTTGCTCAATCTTGAACTTCCCAGCCTGCAGAACCATGAGTGAACCTCTCTTCTTTATAAAGCACCGATCTCGGGTATTCTGTTACAGCAACGCAAATAATCTAAGACACCCCCCTGCCCCCTCCAGCCTTAGGCAAGCACTAATCTATTTTCTGTCTCCATAAATTTGCCTGTTCTGGGCATTTTATGTAAATGGAGTCATGCCACATGTGGGCTTTTGTGTCTGATTTATTTCACATGGCATCATCTTTTTGTGTCATTCATGTTGTACCACATATCAGCACATCACTGTTTTTTATTGCCAGATAATATTCTATCATATGGATGTATTGCATTTTATCTGTCAGTTAATCAGGTGATGGACATTTGAATTGTTTCCATTTTTTAACTATTATGAATGATGCTGTCCTATGTTGAATATGTGTGTACGTTTTTATGTGGACATAAGCTTTCATTTTTCTTGGGCATACACCTGGGTTTGGAATTGCTGAGTCATATAGTAAGTCTATTTTTTCATCTTTGGACAAACATCTATTGTGGCGGCACTATTTTACGTTCCCACCAGCAATGTACAAGCGTTCTAATTTCTTCACATCCTCCCCCACGCTTTTGGAGTCTGTCTCTTTGGATATAAAGTAGCATCATATTGTGGTTTTGATTTGCATTTCTCTAATAACAAATTATGTTGGGCACCTTTTGTGTGTTTGTTGGTCATTTATATACCTTCCTGAAAGATCTATTCAGTTTCTTTGCCCATTTTTAAACTGTGTTTTATCCTTTAATTGTTGAGTTGTAAAAGTGCTTTACATGTTCTAGACTGCAGTTTATTATCAGATATGTGATCTGCAGATAATCCACATCCCGCCCCCCGTGGGTTGTCTTTTCACTATCTTCTTGGTGTTCTCACAGCACAAAAGTTTTTAATTTTTACAAAGTCCAAATTATCTCTCTTTTTCTTTTGTTGCTTCTGTTTTCAGGGTCATGTTTAAGAAGCCATTCTCTAATCCAAGGTCATGGAGATTCATACTTATGCTTTCTTCTAAAAGCTTTGCTCTTGCATGTTGGTTGTTGATCCATTTCAAATTAATTTTTATATAATGTGAGATAAGTGTCTGCTAAGGTTTGAGTGTTTGTCTCCTCCAAGACTCACATTGAAACCTCATTTCCACTGTAAAGTATTAAGAGTTGGGACCTTTAAGAGGTGGTTTGAACATGGGATCTCTGCGCTCATGGGTGGGCTTACTTCTGCTATAAAAGGGCAAGTTTGGCTCCCTTCTCTCTTCCTCTTTGCCCTCCCTCCACAAGATGTCACAGCAAGAAGGCTCTCCAGGATGTTGATGTTTTGATCTTGAACTTCTTGGCCTCCAGAATTGTGAGACATAAGTTTCTGTTCTTTATAAAGTACCCAGACCGTGATATTTTGTTACAACACCACAGAGCAGACTAAGATAGTGTCCAACTAGATTCTTCTGCATGTGGATATTCAGTTGTTTCTGCACCATTTGTTGAAGAGACAATTCTTTCCCCCACTGATTTTTTTTTTTTTTTTTTTTTTGGCGCACTTGTCAAAAATCAATCAACCACGAATTGAGGACGGGTTGCTGGACTCTCGATTCTCCATTGACATATGTGTCTATCCTTATGCCAGTGTCTGAATTACTGTGGCTTTGCAGCCAATTGTGAAATCAGGAGACATGAGTCCTCCGATGTTGTTTTCTTTTTCAAGATGGTTTTGACTATTCTGGGTTGCTGGAACGTCCCTGGGAATGTTAAGATCAGCTGATGAGTTTCTTCAAAGAAGCCTTGTGTTTAATCTGTAGATCAATTTGAGGAATATTGTCATCTTAACAATATTGTGTCCCAGTAAATGAGCATGGGATGTCTTTCCATTTATTTAGATTCTTTAATTTCTCTAAAAAATATTTTGTAGCTTTTAGAATATAAGTTTTGTACTTTCTTGTTAAATTTCTCCAAGTATTTTATTCTTTTAATGCTATTATAAATGAAATTGTGTTCTTAATTTCATTTTGGGTTGTTTATTGCAAGTATATAGAAATGGAATTAATTTTTTAAGAAGCCATTTCCTAATCCAATGTCATGGAAATTCGTACTTAAGTTTTCTTCTAAGAGCTTTTTGAGGTTTCGGTATGAGTCTTGGAGGGGACAAACACTCAAACCTTAGCAGACCCTTATCTCACATTATATAAAAATTAACTTGAAATGAGTCAACCACCTACATGCAAGAGCAAAACTAAAGCTCTCAGAAGAAAACGTAAGTACAAATGTTTATGTGGAGTTTGTATCCTGTGACCTTGCTGCACCAACGTATTAGTTCTAATAATTTTTAGTGGATCCCTTGGTGTTTTAAGTATACCTTATGATGACATCTGTGAATAAAGATTGCTGTAATTCTTCCTTTCCAGTCTGGATCCCTTTTGTTGCTTTTGTTTCATGACTGGTTAGAACCTCCAGGGCAATGCTGAATAGAAATGGTAAGAGTAGACCTCCTGTTGAGCATGATGGCTCACGTGAATCTGTAGTCCCAACACTCTGGGAAGCTGAGGCGAGAGGATCACTTGAGCCCAGGAGTTCGAGACCAGCCTGGACAACATAGCAAGCCCTTGTCTCTACAGAAAGTAAAAAATCTAGCTGGGCTTGGTGGCACGCACCTGTAATCCCAGCTACTTGAGAAGCTGAGGCGGGAGGATCTCCAGAGCCCAGGAGGTCAAGGCTGCAGTGAGCTGTGATCATTCCACTGCACTCCAGTCTGGGCGTCAAGTGAAACCTTGGCAACAACAACAAAAAAGAGTGGACTACTTTACCTTATCCCCGATCTAGAGGAAAAATTTCCGTCTTTCACCGCAGAGTATGAAATTCGTTTGCAGATGGCCTTTGTCAGGTTGAGGAAGGTCTCTTCTATTCCTAGTATGTTGAATGTCTTTCTCACAAAGGGGTGTTGGATTTTTGCCAGATTCTTTTTCTGCATCCATTGAGGTGGGATCATATGGTTTTGCTCTTTATGCTATTGATATGGTGTCCTGTGTGAATTAATTTCAGATATTAAGTAAATCATAGATTCTGGGATAAATCACAGTTTGCAAAAGTCTTGTTACAGCTAACATGGACAGGCTTCTTCCTTTTCCTTGGGACTGTGCTGAGCTCTGTGTGCACAATCTTTCAAGCTATGAGGTAAGACTGTTATTTCCCCCATTCTGTGGGTTAGACTGCTGAAGCAGGTTAAATACCTCACCCAAAGTCATGGCTACTGAGTGGTAGAACTTTGATTCAGACTTTGTTCAGTCATGATTTAAATTGGTGGTGGGGGGTGGGGTGAAATTCTGTGAAAATGGAAATAAAACCTATGGTCTTGGGTCAGTATTTATTTTTGCCATCAATGGATGTTTTCGTGTTTTATTTGCTGTTACTGATAAATATTTTTTACAGGCTTTTTTTTTTTTGGATTTGGAGTCTTACTCTGTCACCCTGGAGTGCAGTGGCATGATCATGGCTCACTGCAACCTCGAACTCCTGGGCTCAGGCAATCCTCCCTCCTCAGCCTCCCAAGTAGCTAGGATTATAGGACTAACTAATTTTTTTACTTATTGTAGAGACGAGGTCTCATCATGTTGCCCAGCCTAGTCTTGTACTCCTGGGCTCGAGCAATCTTTTCACCTCAGCCTCCCAAAGTGCTGGGATTACAGATGTGAGCCACTGCCCCTGGCCTCAGGCTTTTTTTTTTTTTTGAGTCAGAGTCTCACTCTGTCACCCAGGCTAGAGAGCAGTGGCACACTCACGGCCACCCTAGCGTTGACCCGCTGGGCTCAGGTGATCCTTCCACCTCAGCCTTCCAAGTAGCTGGAACTACAGGTGGGCGCTACCACGCCCAGTTAATTTTTTTGATATATTGTAGAGACGAGGTCTCACAAAGTTCCCCAGGCTGATCTTCAACACCTGGACTCAGGCAATCCTCTCACCTTGGCCTCACAAAGTGCTGGAATTACAGGCTTGAACCACCATACCTGACCCAGACTACTGTTTTGAAGATGCTGGGCTGCTTGCTAGGTGGTATAATAAGGAAAACACCAAGGTGTCCTGTGCTGGGTTTGCACCATGATGTCTTCTCTCCCTGTTATCTCCTCAGATCCATACCCAGCACCCATCCCATGTCAAACATAAAGTTTGGTTCGGTAGGAAATCACTGAGTCCCTGCTACAGCTCCAGCCTAACTGCAGGAGTTCTTAACCTTGGCCCATGGATAGACCTCAGGGTGTCTGTAAACTTGGATAGTAAAGGAATTCCATCTTTATGTTGGAATTAAACTGACTCTCACTAATCTTGAGCATTTCCTCCAGTAATGAATACAGGTAACAACCCCAAGATAGAATGACCAGAGCCTGGAGCTTTGTCACTGAACATTGGGGTCTGTTCCCTACAGTGACAGTTATGGCAGGCCCCTCATCATTCACCCATTACTTCCTCAAAATCATGGTTGTTGTAGGCCTGATCTTATTTCATGATTTAATAGCAAAGCACATATAATATATCACATATTACATGTTTGTTTCATAGTTTAATAACTGTGTCTTAATATGGCTGCTTTTTATAATCCTATGCATTTTATTTCATTCATTAAAAAAACAACCAGGAGCGGTGGGCTCATGCCTGTAGCCCCAGCACTTTGAGAGACTGAAGCGGGAGAATTGCTTGAGCCCAGGAGTTCGAGACCAGCCTAGGCAACACAGCGAGACCTTGTCTACACACACAGAAAAAATTAGCCAGATGTGGTGGTGCTTGCCTGTAGTCCTAGCTACTTGGGAGGCTGAGATGTAAAGATCACCTGAGCCTGGGAGGTTAAGACTGCGTTGAGCCGTGATTGTGCCACTGCACTCCAGCCTGGGTGATGATAGAGTGAGACCCCACCCAAAAAAACAAATAAAAAGCATTATTCCTGCTGGGTGCAGTGGCCTCACTCCTGTAACCCCAGCAGTTTGGAAGGCAGAGGTGGGAGAATTACTTGAGGCCAGGATTTGAAATCAGCCTGGGTAACAAGTGAGGCCTCGTCTCTATTAAAAAAAAAATCAAAAAATTAACCAGGCATGGTGGCAAGCACCTGTAATCCCAGCTACTCAGGAGACTGAGTCAGGAGGATCACCTGAACCCAGGGGGTCGAGGCTGCAATGAGCTATGAACATGCCACTGCACTCCAGCCTAGGAGACAGAGTGAAATCCTGACTCAAAAAAAAAAAAATTATTCCAAGACCAATAGGCTTCCCCAGACTGCCAGAAGCGCCAGGCAGCAGAAAAGAGGAACTGAGAACCAGACCAGGGTTAGGCTGGTTTTGAATGAAAAGCAAAAGGAAATCTGTCATTGCTGCCACCACCACCTCATTACAGGGTGTTGATCCACTGTCGTTTTTGAAGATAGACTTGATACGCTCTTGTTGCTCAATCACTGTGTGTCATCTTGCCTTTTCCTGATAATTCAGAAGGTGCATCAGGATGTCGCCGTGTCCTGAGGGCTACCATTGGGAGCACGAATCCCCGCAGTCCCTCGGAAGGGGAAGCAGGCACTTAGACATGCCCTCTTTCTGGAGCACACCTTTCATCACGTGGGGTCTCTGCTCAGAGTTCCTCTCTCATCTCTGCATTCCTTGATCTTTGCATTCTCAGTGAGTGATGATGTCTCTTGGACCCTCAGCCCCCTTATTCTAGGGTTTCAGCATCACATGCACATGTAGTTGTAAATGCTGATTTGGGCATATATAATACTTCATGATTATTTAACGCCTTTTTAAAATTTTTTTGATTGATTTATTTTTTACAGAAACGGGGTATTGCTATGTTGCACAAGCTGGTCTGGAACTCCTGGTATCTAGCGATTTTTCTGCCTCGGCTCCCCAAATCACTGGGATTACAGGCGTGAACCACTGCTTCCAGCCAAAGCTACTTCTGTTTAATTAGAAATTGCAACCAACAGGCCTTGGGCCAAAGGCAACATGCTTTATTTGACCCACAGAAGATGGTGATGAGTTAGTAAATGTTTAACCACCTCAACGATAGACAACAGCAACAAGATCCCTTACCCATTGCTGTGGTGTAAACACTGCCCTGATGGCTGATTTCAAATACACGTGAGGCTGCGGAAGGCAGAAGGTGGAGTGGAGGAAGGCTGTGACCCTCCTTTCCTCCGAGAAGCCCCTGCCCACCCACCCCAGCACATTGCCATGAATCCGAGAGGTGGAGAGCATTCAAATTGGTTGTCACCTTCTCAAAATCAGGTTTCCCAATCCAAATCTAGGTTTCTGATTTCTCCTGGAAAAATGGACAATCTTGCTACATCAAGCCCATGTTCCCGGGTGTCAATCACTCACTGATGCACCTTTGGGGACCTCACTGTGGTCCCTGGTCTCACCCCCTTTCCACCACCCCTTACCCCCTACTGAGCATCCGCCTGCCTGCCACTCATCTCTGTTGGACTCTTTCCCAACCTCTGGTTTGAGTGCTGAGGTTCCTGTGGTCTCTTTTGAGATTGAGGAACTGAGTGATCTCATCACCAGGCTTTTTTATCCAAAATTCAAGAAAAGGTCGTCAAATAGGGCCCACAGGATAGCGATTTTTAAAATTGCTTCCAGTTTGATCATGGGCCAGTTAAGGTTTTCCTGGCAGGGTGTGTGGAGACTATATTTCTGTGGTTTTGTTTTTTTTTTTTTAGTTGGAGTCTCACTCCGTCGCCCAGACTGGAGTGCAGTGGCCGCTTCCGGCCACCGCGGCCTCGACCCGCGGGGCTTCGGCGATTCTTCTGCCTCAGCCTTCCGAGTAGCCGGAATTACAGGCAAGCGCTACCACGCCTGTCTGATTTTTTTGATTTATTGCAGAGGTGAGGTCTCGCTGCCCAGGCGGGTCTCGAACCCGCGGGCTCAGGCGAGACTTTATTTCATTCTAGTTGATTTCCTTCTGGTCGTCCCAAATCCATAGGCAAAAGAGCTTTTCCACTTAGGATATGTAATTAATGAGAATCAAACCAGAAACACATGAATTCTGAGACAGGCTAAAGGTTTTCCTAGAGGAAATTAAGACCCACCCGCTGGAAACAGTGAAAAGTGACAAGTTCAGAGGAAACACGGAACAGTCATTAAAAACAGATCAAGTATCGTACAGTAGGCAGTTGACGCAGTCCAAGAAAAATCACATCTCTGAGGTCCTGCTGGCCCCTGTCCATGTTGATATTGGGTAACACCCAAGTGTCTGGGGGAAAACTGCTCTTCAACCTGGAATGTAAGACGCTGGCGAGCCAATCTTGCCGGAGTGACTGTCCCACAAATGTTTCATTATTTGTGAGTCTTAAGGATCCAGTGAAGGGCATTTGATGTTCTAACACCCCAGTTGGGGTGGGGTGGAGTGCTTCTGCCTGACAATTAGGAAAGTGAGCTTTGGAAGGGGCTGAGGGGGAGTCCTGGAGTTACCAACACTGAAGGGACAAGGGCCTGTCAGAAGAGATGTTACAAAGGTATGTTACAAATTACATCATGTATATACCCCAACATTAGCAAGAGTGTTGTGGTTTAAGAGTAAAATCAGGTCAGATGCAGTGGCCTCAATGCCTGTCATCCCAACACTTAGGGAGGCTGAGGCAGGAGGATCAGTTGAGTCCAGGAGTTTGAGAGCAGCCTGGATGACATAGCAAGACCTCAACTCTACCAAAAACAAATAACAAAAAAACTAGCCAGTCTTGGTGGTACCTGTAGTCCCAGCTACTAGGGAGGCTGAGGTGGAAGAATCGCTTAAGTCCAGGAAGTTGAGGCTGCAGTGAGCTGTGATCATGCCACTGAACTCTAATCTGGGCAACAGAGTGAGACCCTGACTCAAAAAAAAAAAAAAATCTATCACACTGCAGACTCTGATGATGAAAATTGACTCACAACAGTATCAATGATGATGGAGTTGGCTCCATTCCCTCTGCTATTTTTTTTTTCTTGAGTTGAAGTCTCTGTTGCCCAGGCTGGAGTGCAGTGGCACACTCACGGCCACCCCAGCATCAACCTGCTGGGCTCAGGCAGTCCTTCTGCCTCAGCCTTTCAAGTAGCCAGAGCTACAGGTGCGTGCTACCATGCCCAGCTAACCTTTTGATTTATTGTAGAGACAAGGTCTTACCAAGTTGCCCAGGCTGGTCTCGAACCAGCAGGCTCAGGCAATCTACTTGCTTTGGCCTCCCAAAGTGCTGGGATTACAGGGTGAGCCACCGAGCCTGGCCTCCTCCTGCTTTTGTTCCTCCTGGATAGTTTTTACATCCAAGTCTGTTACTATTGCACCGACTTCTCTTCGCCATCTCTGCATTTTGAACAAAGCCGAGTCAGGAAGCAGATGGACGCACTGATGCCATGTTCCAAGGCAACGGTGCCCCTCATGAGATGTGGCAAAAGTGTCACCAAAAGACTGAGGGGCCCACGGAGGGCAGACAGGCTGGGGGTTTGAGGTTCACATGCAGAGAACACCCTGGGCTGTCTCAGGTCTGACGGGGGACCCCTCCCACCTTTCCACCTCGAGAACAAATGTCTCCTTATCTGGTTGGCCATGTGGGATCCTCACTCATGGAGCTCCAGAAGACAGTCTCTCTTGATCCTTGGCTTGCCTGGAATGTGCATCTGTCATCACCGAGTGCCTGGCATTTGGGAAGACTGGTTTGCTGTGTCATTGAGTAGCTTGCTGGGAGTTGGTGTACTGGGATTCGGTAGGTGCCAAACCCCATTTGGCTCTCTCTCTCATGACATTAGCTCTCCTAATTGCTGCTTCCGTTTCCACTCCATAGAGAAGGTGAGGAGTCACCTAGGGACCTCTTAGGTCTTACTGTCTACATGGACCCAGGAACTCTGTGTCTGCCTCATTCACCTCTGTGTGTCTGCCCCTGGCACAGGGCTGGCAGACACTAGGCTCCAGTAAATATTTGTTGGGTAGGTTTATTTTGAGAAAAAAAAAAAAGTGAAAACAGAAAAGAAATGGCACACTAAAAATCCTTGGTGATTTCTTTGCTTTCATAGCCTAGGCTGAAGTCAAGTTGAAGTGTTAAAGTGTTCTGTTTACATAACAATATTAAGTGCATGACCCCCAGTGCTGATGGTTGGTGTGGCCACAGAGAGGTTCCCTCTGGAGACTTTGAAAGCCTCTACCTGGTCTCTCTGGGAATGGAATTGTTCCATCACTTGATTTCTTTGTGGTTGAGGAGTGTTGGGAACCTACTCCAAGCCTTTAGAAAATAATTCTGTATTTACCTTTGAAATGAAGAAACACAGATCACCCACTCAGCAAAGGGATGGCTTACATTTTTGTGATTCTTTCCAAATGCTGTGTGTGACTTTAACACAGTTGAAATGAAATATTTCTAAACCACGTCGACCACTCTGCTTTCTCAGGAAGTAGGGTTTTCTCAGTGTGGTTGAATGTTCTGAATTGTGTGTTGCCTCCAACAGTGTTGAGAACTACTGCAGGTATAGAGGGTGTCAAAAATGTAACTCTCCACCTTATTCGCATCACCCCTTGGTTGCTTTATAAATGTCCTAAAAAAAAGCTCTCGTGTGTGGTGTGTCTTGTTAATGGCCTCCTTTTCCTACAAGCTGAGTCTATGAAAAATTCCAAGAAAAATAGGCTGTCCATTAATTGGGATCAGGAGGTTGAGGGTTGATAAATCTATGCAGTGAGTTGTTAGATGCTTCTGGCTCAACGTTTGGCTTTAACACATCATCAACACAGAGAAGTGCTGATTGTCTGGGCCAACTTTGAGGTCTCTGGATGGAAGTCCTTGTTACTACAATGGTAAGTCAACCCTGCGGCATTGAAGCAGCACCTTCAGGGGTGTGGAAACCCGACTCCACTGTGGATTAATGGACAGCAGGTGGGCGAGACATTGGCAGAATTCTCCAGAACAAACTAGAACATTGGTTTAGGGAGAAAGTCCCAGCGCTCTCTTTTTTTTCTTCTACCAAACAAGCAGAATTTTTCCTTCCAGGGCAGGCAAGCAGTGTAAACAGTCCCGAAATTGTGCACACTTGACTTTTCCATACATACATGATATGTGCAGCTCCGGGCGGGGCTTGAGCTGCTGTGGTTCTGTTGGCCAACAGCACATGCCTGCCCTGCCCTTTGAAACCCTTATTCACATTAATTTGCATTTTTCTATGTCAGGAATTACCTAAGGGCTGGAATAAGGTTTCTTTGGAGTTGATCCCACTTTGGGCTTGATAGCGTAGACCAGGCGTGTCCAACCCGTGGCCTGCAGGCCACAAGATCTTTTAACATCAGGTGTTTTTTAGCATTTATTTTCTCCGTGACCCTGTGTGTGATTCCATTTTTGAAGTTCACAATCATGCCTTACTCATGACATTGCTTCTTGGCCACACATACATTTGTGAGCAGCTGTTTTCAATGAAAAAGAAGATGAAGAGCAAAACTTGAACAAACATTTCCTACAAGCACCTTGAGAAGTCACTGGGAATTGTGACCACTTCCATTAAGCCAGGCATTGATAGATTAGTTTTCCAAAAACAGGGTCAAATAGATATTGTTCTCATTTTTCCAAACTTTATAATAAAAATATTTTAAAGAGAAGGATTATTATGTAGCTATACTAACTCTATTAAATGATTTTTATGTGGCTCAGGATAATTCCTCTTTACTCCATGCGGCCCAGGGAAGCCAAGAGGTTAGACACCTGGGTAATCTGCATCTGGGTAATTAGGGTTCGGCTACAGTAAACAAGAATGAAATGAAACCAAAACCAGCTTCCTGCAGGACGCTTGATGCAAAAACCTCTATCCACTTTCCACCAGGAAACTCCATTGTAGGAGCTGTGCCTGTGTTGTGCTGACTTGTTTTTTGTCTCTGGATGGTTCTCAAGCCTCAGCCTTGCTGGCCCTGATGAAGTCTAAGCAGGTTCGGATGAGGAAGTTGCACTCAGGAAGCCACTTTTTGGCTCCTGCCTGTGGCCTCCAGGACAGAAGGCTCTTTTCTGTTTGCTGGAAAGAACATGGTCAGCCCAGCAGAAGAGGAAGGCCTCATGGGCCCCAAGGATGCTGGGGAGGCCTCAGAGTGGAAAGCGAGACCTGAACGAGAAAAACAGCCATTTCATCAGACTCATCATGGTGGTTTTTACAGCTCTGATGTGTCCGTGTGAAACAGCAGAATGGTTTAGAAAAACAGACCGAGAGCTACCAGTTGAAAACTGCATTGCATCTCGGCGTTAGATGAGCCCGGCAGAGGCTTTCCCAGTCCTTGTGAGTCAGGGGCCTGCGGCATGCAGAAGGAAAGACCTCTCACAAGGCGCTTTGCAAGGTGCTTCAGTGTCCCCATCTGTAATGTGGGGCTGATCATGACACGTCACAGGATTGTCCTCAGGAGTAAGTGCAACGGCACAGGAGAGATGTTTGGAGCCATGTGGGCACTGAGTCCATGTTCACCCCTCTTGCACACACCCTCCCTCGCTGTCTATCTCTGCCCTGTCTCTATCTTTCTCCCTCCCTCCCTCCCTCCCTCTTGCTTGTCTCTCTCTCTCTCCCTGTTTCTGTCTCTTCCTCTCTCCCTCCCTCTCTCTCTCTATCTTTCTCCCTCTCCCTCTCTGCCTCTCTCTCTCTTCCTCTCTCACTTTCTCTCTCTCTCCCTCCCTCTCTTCCTCTCCCCCTCCCTCTCTCTCCCCCCTTCTCTCTCTCTCCTTCCCGCTCCCTGTCTCTCTTTCCTCCCTCTCTCTCTCTGTCCCTCCCTCCCCCTCCCTCTTCCTTTCTGGCCCTCCCTCCCTGTGTCTCTGCCTCTCTCCCTCCTCCCTCTGTCTCTGTCTCTCCCTCCCTCTCTATCTCTGTCTCTCTTTCTCTCCCTCCCTCTCTCTCTGTGTCTCTCTCCCCCTCCCTCCTTCTCTGTCCATGTCTCTCTCCGTCTCCCTCTCTCTCTGTCTCTCTCTCCTTCCCTCTGTCCCTCTCCCCCTCTCTGTCTCTATCTCTCTCTCCATTTCTCTCTGTCTCTGTCTCTCCTCCTCCATCTGTCTCTCTCCCCTTTCTCCCTCCCTCTCTCTCCCTCTAACTCTCTCTCCCTGTCTCTCTCTTGCCCTCCCTCTTTGTGTCTGTCTCTCTCCTTCCCACCCTCTCTCTCTGTCTCTATCTCCTTCCCTTTCTCTCTCCCTCCCCATTCTCCCTGTTCTTACCCTCTGACATCACTGCCAGTATAGAATGGGTGGGGGGACTCCATTTTTCTGAAATCTTGACCAGACATCTTAGCATGTCTCCACTCTGATACCTTGTCCTGTACCAGTGACCCAAGACACCTGGATCAGTGTTGTGTTCTCTTACAGCCCAACAACACTTAGTCAAGGGGGTGGGGCACTGTGTCAGGAATCCCCCCAGTGAAATGGACCCATTGGATGTCCATAATTCTCATCAAGGTAGAGATACTGGTAGCAATGCCAGTTGGCTCGTGGCTCTGCCATTGACTGGAGTGTCTCCGTATCTGGACCCACAGGCTGAGGCTTATGGGGTCAGGCAAGAGCCGTGTGTGTGCCAAAATTCCTGGTGGCAAAGGCAGGACTCAGTCCTACAGACTCCAAATCTCATCACCTCGACCCCTCCCCTACTTGTGCTCTCCTAATGCAATCTTTCTCCTGATCCCTTCCTAGGAATCAATTTCGTGGACAGTAGAGTCTCTCCTTTGTCCCCCTGTGAAGTCCCTCCCATGGAACACTGTCTGGACATGGACCGTTTCCCCCCTCTCTCAGGGAGTAGCCTCTGCCAAGGATGGTCTGTGAAGTGTGTGCATATTCCCAGGAAGGGTCAGGGGATGGTAGTGACAAAGCAGAGAATGCAATGTGAAAGCAATGTGGTCCTCACGCTTAACCAATTAATTGTTAACACCAGACAGGAATTTGACTAATTAGCTTGATTGCTCTGATGATAAAACTGCTTGCTGTACTGCCCCAGGGCATGGATTCTTCACCGACTCCGCCATCATCTGTGCCTCCCATAAGAACAGAGTTGTGTCTCTCTCTGCTGGACCTCTGGGTGACTTCTTTGGAACAAGTAAACGTGATGTGCAAGCTTACTCAGATAAGGTGGCTGCGTTACCCTCCCATGTCTACACATAGTCCCTGGGAACTGGTTCTTCTGAACTGGTTGGCTTGTGTGGTCTTAGATGTCAGGGTGGACTTTCTGCTGTCTTCCAGCTGAATTGGAAAGCCATAGTCTGAGATACTAGGTGTTAGATTTGGGGGAATTTTCTTTCTGTAAGCACTCTGGGGATCCTAGAGGCAGTCTGGGTTGTTTATCCAGGACACTTTCCCATGAGAAATAATGTGGGTATTTTTTGAACTTGAAAAACACATGCAACTTAGAGCCTCTGTCCACCCCAAAGAGAGGCCTGCAAGTGCACCTCCTGCCTTGGGGAAGTTTCCTCTGCCTCTTCCATCCTCCCCAGCATCAGTGAAGCACAGACCTTATCTGGGTGTTTTGGATGGGCCTGAAGACTGTCTTTGGGGAGTGGGGAAGAAACCTCTCTCATCTGGGTGTCATCCTCCACTCTTTCTCTCTCCTGGTCTTTTCCTTCTTCTGACAACTCATCTCACTCTTCTATCCAGATTTTCTTTGACATCAGTTTTTCTCTTCCCTGCAGAGTCTTCTGACTTGTTTCTCCTCAAGGACACCTCGGAATAAAAGCCCTGCTTGACCCTGAGTCCTCCTGTGCACGTGTTATGGTCCCTCCCACCCTTTTTTTTCTTGGTCAGGGTCTCACTCTGTCACCCAGGTGGAGTGCAGTGGCTTGATCACGGCTCACTGCAGCCTAGACCTCCTGTTCTCAGCTGCCTCAGCCTCCTGAGTAGCTGGGACTACATGTGTACCCCACCATGCCCACTTAATTTTTAAATGTTTTTGTGGAGACAAGGTCTCCCTGTGTCACGCAGGCTGGTCTCAGCCTCTTGGGCTCTAGAGAACCTCCCCCCAGGCCTCCTAAAGTGCTGGGATTCCAGGGATGAACCACCACACCTGGCCTCACTGCCTTTTCTTCTGTCAGCTCTTTAAGAAACTGATACTGACTGCAGGTGCTCGGGCTTCCGGGTACTTGAAATGGACGGGAGAATGGACTCCCAGACAGGGCTTTCCTGGGGGCTTGTACAAGGGAGACAACTTAGGGGGATGGGTTCCTTGGCTGGTCCCCGAAGGGGTCTGTCTGTGCCTTTTATTGGCTAAGGGGAGGGGAACACCATCAGAGGACAGGTGTGTTAGCATGACTAGAGGGATTTAGATGGCACAAGCTAGTGTAGACACTTCATGCATCGTATGTATAAAAAATGGCAGGTAAGTCCTACCCGGGGTGGGGATTTTAGTATTGTAATGAAGCAAGGGTGACATTCGGACACTCTGGTCCCTGTGCCCTTGCAGGAAGGGAGTAGGTGGAGGCTGTTGTCCTGAGCAGGATTTACAGGGAAACATAGTTTCTTTTCACGGGCTTGTCAAGGCTGTGGCCCCGGGCCTACTGCAGCTGGAGTGTCATGCAGTCTGGTGGTGACAGTGTGTGAGGGAGGCTGGGTTCTGGCTCTGCTTTATCACAGAGCCAGGTCCTCCTGTCCAGCCTCTCCTTGGAATGGAGGCCCTCTCACCCCACCTCCAGCAAAGTAGTCTCAGCGATTTCCTTATGGCCCTGCCTGGAATCATGCAGGTTAGCGGCAGAAGGGGGCTCCTGACTTTCATCTGCAGGATAACCCAGGGGGCTGAGCAGGCAACACTTGAGCCACCCAGAATCTTCCCCAGCTTGTGGGGGCTCTCTCTGTGAATTAAACCCCACCCAGCATGGCCCAGGATGGTGGCTGTGGGGGGACTGGGGTACTCATGGGTTCAAATTCCAGGCTTTGGGTCTTTGGCTGCAAAATTTGTTGCCTTCCAGAGTCAAGGAAGTTTTTTTTCCTTCTTGCCATTTTTTCCGAAGATCCTTGCGTCCAATTCTAAATAGAAAAGGACAAGCAGCAATTTGTGTTCAAAGGGGACAGGAAGCTCATTTATGTTGTAGTTTATAATGTCTGCATCTCTGGGTAAAACCTAATCCTGGCAACCAAGAGTCCAGCAAGGTTTTGCTTCCCTGTGAGGCTGCTGATGTTGCAAATTGTTGTCCAGGCCTCAGCAAGAGCAAGATTAAGAGGTTTTCTGTGGAGACTTGAGCAGGCTGAGCCATCAGTGCAAGGGCAGGAGCCGAGGCCTGGGGGGCTGGATTCTTGGTTGTCAGCTTCTCCTGACCCTAGTTGCCCCTGTAACCTTGGACACACCACCTTCCAGGGTTTCTAATCTTTTGGAAAATGAGGTGATTAAATTGGAATAGTTCTTTTCCACCTCTGTCATACCCAGCCACCTTTTTTTTTTTTTTTTTTTTTGAGTCAGCATCTTAATCTGTTGCCCAGGCTGGAGCAGTGGCACAGTCACAGCTCACTGCAGCTTCGACCTCCTGGGCTCAGGCAATCCTTCCGCCTCAGCCTCCCAAGTACCTGGGGTTACAGGTGAGTGCCACTACACTGGGCTAATTTTTTTAGTTTTGTAGAGATGAGTTCTCACGGTGTTGCTCAGACTGGTCTCATACTCCTGGACTCAACGGATCCTTCTGCCTTAGCCTCCCAAGTAACTGGGGCTATAGGGATGCACCCTGCCTAGTTTAAAAAAAAAATTTTTTTTTGAGAGATGGGGTCTTGCTGTGTTTCCCAGAATGGTCTTGAATTTCCAAACTCAAGCAACCCTCCTACCTCAGTCTCCTAAAGTGCTGGGATTACAGGCATAAACCACAGTGCCAGCTCCTGCCCCTCCCCCCCCCCTTTTTTAAAAGATAGACTCTCACTCTGTTGCCCAGGCTGGGCTCAAGCAATCTTCCTGCCTCAGACCCCAGAGTAGCTGGGGCTACAGGCACACACCACCACGCTCAGCTAATTTTTTTATTTTTTGTAAAGACAAAGTCTCCCTGTGTTGCCTAAGCTGGTCTCAAACTCTAGCTTCAAGCAATCCTCCTGCCTCAGCCTCCCCAAGTGCTATTACAAGCATGAGCCACTTTGCCCGACCAGGATGCATGATCATTTTTTAATGTACTGGGCGTGTAACATCTCTGATCCTGCCCACTAAATCCCATCATAATGACAGCCAAGTCACCAGTCAGACACACCTTCCTGGATGCCCTGTGGGCCAGCCCTGCCCTATTGAGAACTGTCTTCCACCAGCCCTGAGGTATGCTGTCAGGGCTGCCATGGCTTTCCCGGACACAGATGCCTGACGGCCTCATGAAAACACATCTGGCTCTGGAGTAGGACCCAGGACTCTGCATTCTAGGTGATGCTCCTGCCACTGGTCTGGGACTGCTCTGTGAGTGGCAGGAATCTAAAAGAGCCCCATGGTGTCACCTGAGCCAAGAGTCCAGGGATCAGGCTTGTCTCTCCATGGTGGGGTACATGCTGTCGATCTCCTGGGGTGCTTCCCAGAGCCTTCCTCTGCCATCCAATCAGGACCTCCAGGCATCTGCAACTTGACACTAGACCCACCCTGTTGCCTTCACACACCTAAGCTGGGAACCTCCAAGTTCATGTCTAGCTGTGTCTGGACCTTGAGTGCCTTTGCAAAACAAAGCCGTATTTCTCCACCCAAATCTCATGTTCTATGCAAGTCAGGAAGCTGCCCCAGGATGTCAGACAAAGGTTGGAGAGTTGAGCCCTCATCTGAGGTTCTGAAAAGTTCCTACTTCCTGGCTGGGAGGTAGTTACCAAGATGCTTGTGCCCTGTACGCGTGTGTTCACTTCTGGATGTATTCTGTTGCACGTTCACACAGAGAGGAGACCTGGGGCTTCAGGAGACTAATTAGCCCAGGAAGAGATGAGGGTTGCTAGTCTGCTCAAGCCCAACTGTCTTTCCTCCCCAGCTGCGTTCCTTTCTGTGGATTCACGGATTCTCTCTGATGGGGAGGGCAGACAAGAAGATGATGAGAGGTCCCCTCTTGTCCCAAGGCCAAGCAGAGTGATGTTGACCCGTATCCCTCTGGAAAGGGTGTCTGAGGACATCTGGAGCAGGGGCATTGTCTCTCATCTCTGGATGCAGAATGTCCCCTCATTCCTCACCACGATGTCACGGCCCCAGGTGACTCTGGAAATGATTGACCACAGCAGCATGGCACAACTGAACCTTCTCAGAGCATTTTGACCTAGGTAAACAGTCATGTCCTAGCCCTGCCCTTGCCATTCCTCCCAGGGCTCCAAAGAGCCCAGACTGGTGGTTCAGCAGCAGATAAGCCTCCGACTGGCCCTGCCCTGACCCTGTGTCCCAGCTCTGGGAACTAGGACCTCTCAGCTATAACCAAGCCAATACCTCTGCCCATTCCTGGTACCTGTGTCTCTCCTGGTATTCAGCTAGACACCCTGTTATGCCCTCCCTACCTGGCTCTTTTCACCTTTTGCTGATGTTCTTGCATGGACAACCCCAGGGAAGCCACTATACTGTGTTCCACCAGTTACAGTGCTACTGATATGCAGGGATTTAGCAAGGAGGAGGAAGAAGAGGAAGAAGCTTTAAAAAAAATTTTTTTGAGTCAGTGTCTCACTCTATCACCCAGGCTGAAGTGCAGTGGCTCCATCATGGCTTACCACACCCTCAACCTACTGGGCTCTGGCGATCCTCCTGCCTCAGCCTTCTGAGTAGCTGGAACTATAGCCCTAGTGCCACCACACCCAGCTGACTTTTTTATTTTTTGTAGAGACAGGGTCTCACTATGTTGCCCAGGCTGGTCTCAAACTCCCAGGCTCAGGCAATTCTCCCACCTTGACCTCCCAAAGTGCTGGGATGACAGGCATGAGTGCTGGGATGACAGGCAAAAACTGCTTAAGTTTTTTTTTTTTTTTTTACTTTCAACAAGTCATTTGTCCCACTTGACCTGTCAGTCTGTGGTGCATGAAGTGAGCACAGACATTTGGAAGAACTGGATCGGCAAGAAGACAGATGCTGGGAGCACATTCCTAGAGTATCTGAGAAGTACCGCTCAATTATTCCATGACTGGGCTGAAAAAATAAAAAGTAGCTGTCTTTTACACATCATTGCAAGTGTTATTGGTTAACCCCTCCAAAAGGCGGCACAACAGGTAACACTGCACAGATACACATTTGTTACAAATGAGAAACTAAAGAAAGTAAACTTGGTAAATCACAGCAATTGAACTGGGAAAAAATAGATGTGATAGAAAAAAATCCCACACAAAATAAAAACAGAAGGAAAAGCGCACATGGTAAAATGGATTTGTTGAGATCAATAGAAGAATCAAATCTTGGCAAAAACTGGATTTGCAAAATTTGACTCAGGAAAATTGATCTTGGTAAAATCATGATGCTCCAAGAAAACTCAGATTGTCAAAAGCCATGATGGACAGCATTCATCCAGACAAAAAGGAACTGGTGAATGAAATATTCTTGGTAAAATGCAGAAAAAACGTCCTATTGAAAATAATTTAAAGGAAAACACTGTCATCATTTACCTGTGCAGATTGTAAGTAAAGTGCCTTTAGTGTAACTCACTGAGGAAAATGTCTTAATAAAATGTCTTTAATGCTGGTAAAAATTCAGATGAAAATACTAATAATCAGAAAGACAGGACAAAAATGTGTTGAAAGCACCAGTTGGGGCTAGCAGGGTATTCAGAAATGGTGGGGCGTGGCTGTGATTAGAGATGGCTGGGTGCCATGCGGCCTCTCAGATCAGGTCCTGGAGCAGAAGGTGTGGATGGGAAGGCTGGTGAGGTCCCCGTGGCCTCTGGAGTTCTGTGGATAGTGGGTCCTGTGTTTGTCTTTTGAGTTTTGTCCAATGTACCACGGGAATGTTTCATAGCTCCCCAGGTGGGTTTATCAGAGTGGGCAAACTGTGGCCATGTGCCACATGGCCCCTTGCCTGTCTTTGTGAAGAAAACGTTGTTGGAACACAGCCGTGCCACGCTCATATATGCAGACCCCAGTGGCTTGATGCTACGGTCATGAAGTCAGCAGTTGCAACAGAGACCACATTCTCCTATGCCCCAGCCAATTAAATGGGAGTCTCTGGAGGACGGTAGATACCCAGGCACTAACATTTATTCAAAGTCTCCCAGGTGACCTCCATTAGCCAGGATGAAGAATCAGCTCTGTTCACTGATATCTTGCCTGTTACAATGTTTTCCCGCTTCTGAGGGGTCTTTGTTTCTTTGTATACTTGCTTGCTTTTCTTTCTAAATGAAAGGCTTCCAAGCACATTGTTCTGTGCCTGCCTTGGAAACATCTTTTGTTGAGATGTGACATGTACACAGTCAAGCACACCCAGCCGGAGTTACAGCTTGAGGACCTTCACATGTACTGTGTGCTCTTCCACACACCCACGGTGTCCATGCAGCCAAGCTCTGATGGAAACGGGAGACACCAAGGGGCCATTCCCCTTCTCAGCCAGCAACCTCCTGAAGCTCCTAGAAGCCTGTCTTTAAACATCTTCTCTTGGAACAGGTGTCACTAAGTCACTATGTATTTGACAGCTTTCTTTGCCCACAAATATTCCCGGCATCCTAGGGACAAGCACGGGGGGTGTCTGGGTTTCTGTTGCACACACCGCTGCTGTGCCATGCTGCGTCCTTGAAAGTTCCCCATGCCCTATGGGCCTGTGACATCCAGGGACAGTGAGGTCTGTTGTGCATCAAGTGGCCTCTGGGCAGCAGGCCTCTGCTAGGTTAGCTGTCCACACTGCCAGGGGTTCTCCAAAAGGAGCAAGCCCTGGTGGGTGTAGATGACTTATTACAACACAGCAGGCAGAGACCTTCCCGGGTCCTGTGGGGACAATCACCCAGCAGGCCTGGGTGACAGCTGCACAACCCATGTCTGTGTCACACTCAGGAGCCCCACTCCCAGGAAATCCCAATTTTATAGGAGACTGCAAGCAAATGCGCACAACTCTTCTCCCATAAGGAGATATTACTTTATTTGTTTTTTCTTTTCTTTTTTTTTTTTTTTGAGTTGGAGTCTCACTCTGTCACCCAGACTGGAGTGCAGTGGCCGCTCCCGGTGATCCTTCCACTTCAGCCTTCCAAGTAGCCAGAATTACAGGCACGCGCTACCATGCCCTGGTGATTTTTAAATTTATTGTAGAGATGAGGTCTCGCCAAGTTACCCAGGTGGGTCTCAAACCCTCAGGCTCAGGCAATCCACTCACCTCAGCCTCCCAAAGTGCGGGATTACAGGCTGAGTCACCGAGCCCGGCTGTTTTTTAAGAGACAGGATCTCGCTCTGTTGCCCAAGCTGGGCTCAAGTGATCATCTCACCTCAGCCTCCCGAATAGCTGGGACCACAGGCATGCACCATCATGCCTGGCTACTTGTAAAAATTTTTTGTAGATATGGGATCTTGCTATGCTGTTCAGGGTGGTCTTGAACTTCTGGCCTCAAGCAATCCTCCTGCCCTGCGCTCCCAAGGTGCTGGGATTATAGGCGTGAGCCACCACACCTGGCCCCCTTAATTTTTTTTTTAATGGAGATAAAATTCATATACATAAATTCACCATTTGAAGGTAACATAATCCCCCTTATTTGCAGGGGGGTTGTTTCAAGATCCCCAGTGGATTCCTGAAACCAGATCATTCATAATACTGTTTTTTACCCATGCATACATACCTGTGATAAAGTTTAATTTATAAATCAGGCACAGTAAGAGATTAACAGTAATACCTAGTAATAAAAATTGAGCAATTATAACAGCATGCTAGGATCACTGCTCTTGCGCTTTGAAGCCATGACTAAGTAAAACAAGGGTGACTTGAGCACAAGTTGTACAATCCTGAGACAGTTGACCTGGTAACTAAGTAGCTAACGAGTGGGCGTGTAACAGCTGGATAAAGGGATGACCCATCAGGGTGGGACAGGATGGGACTGCGTGAGATTTCATCATGCTACTCATGTGTGCGCAACTTAAAATTTAGGGATTGTTTGCTTCTGAAATTTTCTGGTTTTGGACAACAGCTGACCACAAATAACTGAAACTGAGGAAGACAAAAACTTGGATAGAGAGACTACTGTATACAATTAGGCAGTGTTTAGTATCCGCTCAGTGTTGTAAACTACCTCTGTTAGTTCTGAAACACTTTCATCACCGCCAAGGAAAATTCCTCCCCCTGAACAGTCACTCCTTACTCGCTTCCCATGAGCCTCTCGCGACCACCAATCCAGTTCCTGTCCAGGGGTTGATCTATCCTAGATATTTCTTAGAAATGGAATCATTCAATGTGTGACTCACTTGGCTTGTGGTTTTCAAGCTTCAACCACATTGTGGCATGTGTTGGTGCTTTATGGTTGATGGACATTTGGGATTCCACCTTTGGACTGTTTTTTTTTTTCCAGTCAGAGTCTCACTCTGTTGCCCAGACTGGAGCGCAGTGTCATGATCACGGCCACCTCAGCCTCCATCTGTGGGATTCAGGTGACCCTTTTGCCTCAGCCTCTTGAGTAGCTGGGACTACAGGCATGCACCACCATGCCTGGCTAATTTTTTATTTACTGTAGAGACGAGGTCTCACTAAGCTGCCCAGGCTTGTCTTGAACTCCTGCGCTCAGGCAATCCTCCCTCCTCGGCCTCCCAAAGTGCTGGGATTACAGATGTGAGCCACCACACCTGGCTTCTTTTAGCTATTATGAATAGTGCTACTACTAATATTCACATGCAAGTATTTAAGTACTTGTTTTGAGATTTGGAAGATACACATCTGGGAGTAGAATTACTGGATTGTGTGAAAATCGTCAGTTTAACGTTTTGAGGAACTGCCTTACTGTCTTCCACAACAGCTGCCGCATTTTACACCCCCCCATACCAGAAATGTCCAAGGGCTCCAATTCCTCCACATCCTGGCCAGCACTCACTTCCATTTTTAAAACATTATGATCGTCCCAGTGAGTGGGAACTGGTAGCTCACTGTGGTTTTAGTTTATATTTTCCTAATAGAACAATGATGTTGAACACTTTCCATGTGCTTATTGGCCACTTGTATATCTTCTCAGGAGAAATGTCTAATCAAATCTTTGACCCATTCTTTAATTGGATTGTTTGTCTTATTGTTGTTGACTAGGGTATGTGTGTGTGTGTGTGTGTGTGTGTGTGTGTGTGTGTGTGTGTGTGTGTGTTGTACTATTCCAGTTAAGATGACCCTGTCATCCCCGCCAAGAGTCTACTTGGAGGTTTTATCTTCCCCATATACCGAAAATAATTGCTGCATATAAGTATTATATATATACAGAGGGTGCCAAAGAAATGTATATACATTTTAAGAAAGGAAAAAACTATATTAAAATTGTAATACTCAATGTATACCAATAATGAAAGATGATACCAGTCACATTTGACTTATGCAATTACAAGAAATGCTCACAGTGGCCACCATCAGCGTCCAGACTCTTCTGATTATGGTGAACTACTGCAGGGCTTGTTGCTGGACAAGGCTGCCCAGATCATCCCTTGGGCACATCACACACAGGACCACGCATCTCAGACTTATCACAAATGAGTGCATTTATTAGGCATGTTGGAGGTTCTGTGCATATTCACGCCTCCATTGTCACTGTACTTCCACAAAGTTCTCAAATTTCAAATACCACTTCAAAATGGTCTTGCACACCTCAAACAACAATAGTGCTTCTGCCATTTTCTTTGACTGTCCTGCCTGTCACATGGTGATGCTAGCATTCATTTGATGAACACCATCTTTTGAATGAAGTCATACTACACATTGCTACCATAATTCAACTTCAAAAAGTCATACATAGGTGGCATCTCTTGAAATTTGTATACGTTTTTGGCACCCCTGGTATATGTGAGCTTGAACTGTGAGGATCCACTTATACATGGGTTATTTCCAATAAATAAATATATTGGAAAAAAATTTTAGAAATTTGCTACAATTTGAAAAAACTCACAGATGAACCCTGCAGCCTTGAAATAGCAAAAAAGCAAAACCAAAAACCCCAGGAAGTTAGATAGGTCATGAGTGCATCAAATATATGTCAATACTAGTCTACTTGACCATTTACTACCATAAAATATACACAAATCCGATACAAAAAGTTAAACTTTATCAAAGCTTTCACACACTTGCACTTACAGATTGCACCTGGTGCCATTCTCAGTGGAAAGAAGCATCAACAGCCATAAAGCGCAGCATTAAGTCACAGCTGCGTAGACTCCACCGTAGGACTTGCTGCTGGGTACCTCTGCTGCCATGAGTGTGTTGTGAGCCCCTGATGGACACCCGGGTGGCGCTGTTCCTTCCCCTGGAGCCACTGTCTCCATCATTGCGAATCACAGAAAGGGACTCTCTCAGAGTTTGCTGTGTCTCTGTCATGTTTAGTGCATTACGGCTAACCGAGAATAACCAGGGGGTCCCGTCAAGGGCCATAAGCAAGCTGGAAGTGCCCCCAGAAGCAGAGTCCTGACATGCAGGGAAAGTAGAGTTGTGCTTATGGGCCATGGGGTGAGATCTGCAGCTGGGATCACTGTGATTTCAGACAGATGACTCATCTTGTAAACAGAGGGTGTAAACTCATGATATTGCTAAATACAATACAATTCTGTAAATGTATTTTCCTTATGATTTTTCTTCCTTTTCTTTCTTTTCTTTTCTTTTTTTTTTTTTTTTGAGTCAGTCTTACTCTGTCACCCAGGCTGGAGTGCAGTAGCATGATCATGGCCCTCACCAGCCTCGACCCCCTGGGCTCGGGCAATCCTCCCACCTCACCCTCCTGAGTACCTGGGACTATAGGTTTGCACCACCATGCCTGGCTAATTCTTTTTAAATTTTTTTGTGGAGACAAGGTCTTGCTATATTGCTCCAGGCTGGTCTTAAGTGATCCTCCTGCCTCGGCCTCCCAAAGTGCTGGGATTACATGCTTGAAACACCGCACCTGGCTAGGTATGATTTTCTTAACAGCATTTTGTTTTCTCCAGCTTACTTTATTGTTAGAATGCAGTATATAATACATCAGACATACAAAATATGTGCTAACAACTGTTTGTCACTGGTAAGGCTTCCGGTCAACAGTAGGATATTAGAGGTTACGTTTATGTGTATCAAGTTACATGTGGATTTCCAGCTGCACGAGGTGTCGGCACTCCTCACCTCTACATCGTTTGAGGGTTCACTGTGTGGATGTGTGTATACATGTCTGCACACACATGCTGTGGTTTGAATGTCCTCTTCAAATCTCGTTAAAACTTGATCCTGGGTGTTGGAGGCAGATCCCTCGGGAGTGGATCAGTGCCCTGGCAGGGCGGTGAGCCAGCTCTCACTCTGTCAGTTACCTCAGGCTGGTTGCTGGAAAGAGCCTGGCGCCTTCTGCCCTCTCTCGCTGCATGGCCTCTGCACACACCAGCTGCTCCTCGCCTTCTGCCTGGAGTGGAAGCAGCCAGAGGCCCGCCCAGATGCCCAGTCTCCCAGCCACAGAACCGTGAGCCAAGAACCTCTTTTCCTTATCAATTACCCCGTCGCTGGTATTCCTTTATAGCAACATAAAACAGACTAAGACAGATAGAGATGGAGACAGAGATACAGACGACTCATAAACAATCACCCCTACCAAGCTGTGAGTACAGGTCACTGGAGTCTTGCTGTGTTTCTCTAATGGTGGCATCGGCAATGTCTGTGTTTAGCCGGGCTCAGCCCTTGGGGCCATCGAGAGGCTGCGTCTCACCAGCAGGTGCTCTTGTGAGTCACCAGAGTGAGGGCCTTGGTCTGACTCCTTCACACCAGCACCTCCACTGGGCCGAGGAGGGAGGGGCAGGTGAGCAGGTGAAGGAGGCATCTGGGATTTTCTAGACATGGCTGATGTAGCCATGGGGATGCCTCTTTGACCAGGGCTGGAGGAGGCATCCCCACCCCAGGATTCAAGCAAGCATCTTTCTTGGGACCCGAGAGATACTCCCCTGCCCATGCGCCCCATACACAGCCATCTTCACTGTTGTTTATGTACCTAGTAAAAGAATTCTGGAAAACTCACACATCTTTAAGGCAACATCTAGAACTTCATCATGAATGTAAATAGTTGGTAAAGATGATTTTTAGACACATTATAAATATTGATACTTAAAGCAAAACTATTATCTTTTTCTTTTCAGTATACCCAGTGGAATTTAATACCATGGCAACTTGATACCTGCCAGTCACCCTCTGTTTTAGAAATATGGGAATGGCCGGACTCAGTGGCTCAGCCTGTAAATCCAGTACTTTGGGAGGCCAAGGCAAGTGGATTGCCTGAGCCCACAGGTTCGAGACCAGCCAGGGCAACTTGGCAAGACCTCATCTCTATGATAAAATTAAAATAGCCGGACGTGATAGCGCACGTCTGTAGTTTCAGTTACTTGGAAGGCTGAGGTGGAAGGCTCTCTGGAGCCCAGAAGGTCAACACTGGAGTGACCATGAGCGCACCACTGCACTCTAGCCTGGGCAAAGGAGTGAGACTCCAACTCAAAAAAAAAAAAAAAAAAAAAGTATGGGAACAAGATTTTCTTTAACAGTCAAAAATTTTACATTATTTCATTTTCTTTTAGAACCTGTGTATCCATTGCATTTCCCCAGAAATTTACACTAATACAATATTTTTTTTACTCAAGTCTGTCCTTGATTACTCCTCTCCTACACTAGAAATATATATGTAAATTGAAGTTTAATTTTTTAACTTTCCTATGACCATAAGGCTTAAAGTTTCTTTAAAAATTTCTTCCCGTTGAGTTATTTTTCAGTTACCAGAAGTATATATTTTTCAGTTACTAGAAGTATACTACATGAATATGTAACATATTTGGATACACATTAAATATAAATGTGAAATTTTATTGAAAATATCTTTCTAGATGAGATGAATAGAGCTTTGTAATTTTTTTCAACTAATGGATCAGTGAATGAATATTGCTTATTGTTAGAAAGAGTTGGTCTAGAATAAATTTTTTTCCTGTTTTCCATTATAGCATAAGCAACCAAGAAGCCTTGTTTATATAAATAGGCAAATGGGAATAAAAGATAGTTGTATTTAAAATGCCACTCAATTCTTTGGACACCTCAGTTACATGCCAAAAATCACACATGCATTCTGATTAAAAACTTAGTCTTAACGACCATGGCAGGCCAAGCGATCACCCCCAAATATGTCCACATCCTAATCCCCAGAACCTGTGAATGTCACCTAGTATGGTAAAAGGGTCTGTGCAGTTGTGATCGAGTTGAGAATCTTGAAATGGGGAGATAGCCCTGGGTCATCCTAGGGTCTGATGTCACCACGAGGGTCCTTGTAAGAGGACATGAGTCAGGTTAGAAGCAGGCCACGTGGGGATGGAGGCAGATAGAGGTTTGAAGGTCACGCCTGCTGGCTTCAAAGATGCAGGCAAGGGCAGTGCACCAAAGAGTACAGGAATGCCAGGCCGGTAGCTGAAAGGGCCAGGACAGATGTTCCCACGCAGGGCCCAGAAGGGTGAGCCCTCCCGATACCTGATTGTGTACCCATACCTGTGGAACTGTTTGGACATCTGATCACCAGAACTGTAAGAGAGTAAATGCATGTTGCTTTAAGCCATTAAGTTAGTGATAATTTGTTACAGCAGCACTAAGGATTGGATACAATGACCCATCCATTGTAAGTAAAGAATGGGAGCCGGGTGTGGAGGCTTGAGTCCGTAATTCCAGCAATTTGGGAGGCTGCGGCAGCCTCTGCCCAGTTCTTGAAGGGGCTTTGTTACCACCGAAGAAGGGGAAGAGGCGGAAGGATTACCTGAGTCTAGAGGTTCAAGACCAGCCTGGCAACTTGGCAAGACCCCATCTCTACAATAAAAATTTAAAAATTACCCAGGCATGATGGTGCACACCTACAATCCCAGCCCAGGACGTTGAGGCATCAGTGAGCTGTGAGCGTGCCACTGCACTCTAGCCTGAGTGACAACAACAATAAAAAAAGAATTGGAAACCATGCAGGGAGTTGCTGGTCAAGGGGTGCAAAGTTTCAGCTAGACAATGTTTTGAAATCTATCAAACAGCAGGGTAAACACAGTCAATAATAGCATATATTTCAAAATTACTAAGAAAGTGAATGTCAAACGTATTATGACAAAAAACTGTTAAGTAAGTGAGGTGATAGATATGTGATTAGCTTGATTTAACCATTCTCCATTGTGTATACTGGGGATACCAACAAAATGTATATACATTTTAAGCAATGTTAAGAGATGTTCACTGTCATCAGAAGTGTCTGGATGCTGATGGGAACCATTCTGAGCACCTCATGCAATTGCAGACGTCAAACCTGACTTGTGACCTCTTATTGAGTATTACAATTTTAATACAGTTTTTTTTTTCCTTTCTTAAAATGTGTATGCATTTTGTTGGCATCCTCTGTATGTAAAATCAAAACATCACATTGTACTCCACAAATGCAATACAATTATGATTTGTCCATTAAAAATAAGATGAATTTTTAATCAATTAATCATTTTTTTAAAAGAATTGGGAACCATGACAACCACCACATCCTCTTTCCAGCCCACAGGGAGGAGGGAGGGGCAGGGGCGACACATAACCCAGAAGTGGCCACGTCCTTTCTTTTAGCCATGTGGCCCCACCTCACCACAAGGGACCTGGGAAGTGTTTTTCCCTGAGCAGCCTCTGCCCAGTTCTTGAAGGGACTGTTACCACTGAAGAAGGGGAAGATGTATAGAGGAGGGAGGACATGTCCGACACGGGAGGGGAGAAACGCACTGCCTGGAAGGTGGTTGGAGTCTCTCATGCCCAGGAGGAAGGACTGGCTGTGACAGGCCAAGGGAGGCAGCTGGTGGAGGCCTCAGCTTCTGGCTCCCAACAGAGCCTGGGCCCACCAGGAGAGCGTGCTGTGTGAAGAGGGACGATGAGCATCCTTATCGGAGCTACAGGGTCATGTCAATATTGACTTCCACCCACGGGCTCCTGTTAGGTTAATCAAGGGCCGTGTTTTGCCAGCAGTATAGAGGAGAAGTTGCTGAAGCGGCACTTGGCAGCCTCCGTCCTCTGCCTCCCTCTACGACCAGGACTTCCTTAGGATGTGCCTCACGCCCACCCCAGGAAGACCTGTGGGACGTCCTCGTGCCTCAGTCCTGCCATTAACTGAGCAGTGTCCGAGCACTTGCGTGCGTTGTCATGGGACAGCAGAGTCTCTAGGCTACCTGGCCTCCTGGGTCCTGTTCCTGTTCTTTATTGTGGTTTGTTTTACATGAGCTCTATTTTATTTTCTCCCATGATAAATGTAGTATGTGCTCATGGTAGAAAGAAGGAACTTCACAGCAGCAGAGGAAAGAGGGAGGAAACACAGAGGCCACCGTCTAGGGCACCCACTTGATTAGCGCCTTGATGGATTTCCTTATAGCCTTACCTGTATGCTTCCCCCCCCCCAGGACGGGTCTTGAACTCCTGGCCTCAAGCGATCCTTCTGCCTCAGCCTCCCAAAGTTCTGGGATTACAAGGCAGAAGCCACCGCACCCAGCCACATCCATGCATTTTTAACCTATGCATTTTGTATCTTTTTCATAAGTAAGAACCATCATATAAACATTTTTCATGCCAGGTGTGGTGGCTCATGCTTGTAATCCCAACACTTTGGGAGGCTGAAGCCAGAGGATTCCTTGAGACCAGGAGTTTGAGACCCTGTCTGTATAAAACAAAAATAAAAATTAGCCAGGCAGTGTTGCACACCTATAGTCCCAGCTGCTCTGGAAGCTGAGGTGGGAGGATTCCTTAAGCCCAGGAGTTCAAGGCTGCAGTAAGCTATGATTGTGCCACTGCACTCCAGCCTGGGTGACAGAGAGAGATCCTGTCTCAAAAACTAAACAAAACAAAAACCATTTTTCACAATTTTGGTATCTTCATAATAGTAAATGATGAAAATGTATTTTTATTTATTCCCCCCAACTGGGCATTTATGTTATCATTTTTCACTATGCGTAATGCACTTATAAATAATGCACTATGAGTAATGCACTTATAAATAAGATTATTTCTGTATTTATAGCATCTGTTCCTCAGAATTGAGTAACAGAATAGAAATTTCTGGGTAAAAGGGTATAAATATTCTAAAGACTTTTCATCCATAATTTGACATTGCTTTCCAAAAGGGTTGTACTCACTTACTTTTTAAGGATTATGCGTGAAATTGTTGGGTTTTGTTTGCAACATGACATTCATAAACTGGCCCAAGGCATTCAGTAAACATGAAACATGGGAGAAGCTATAATTTGGAGGAGACCAAAGTTAGGACTGATTTTAAGAATCACAGCTGAGCTGAGAAGAGTTTTCTTGGTGTGCCCTGGGACGGTGATCATCTACTCAGAAGGAACCTAATCAGCCTTGGTGTCCCCATCAAAATCAGCCCAGTCATCGGAAGGGCTAGGGGGTCTCCCAGCTGTGGGCTTTCCATCACCATCATCTCAGCAGTCCCATGAGAGTGGGGCATTTTCCAGATGAAGACTGAAGCTTAGTGCCTTGGCCAGACCTCATGCCAGCCAGAGGCAGGGCTGGGATGCAGGCCAGGGCTGTGGCCATTTGATTGTGCTCATTGAACTACTACTCCACTCAAACAGCCAGAGAAGCATTAGGGAAACAAAGGTGAGAAGCCCTGCCCACTTGATATGGAAGCTGAAAAACACCAGGTGCTTGAAGTCAGCAACAGTTTGCCAGGGCAGCCATGACCGAGTCCCACAGGCTGGAACAACACAAGTGTCTTTTTTTGCAATTCTGGAGGCTGAAGTCCAAGGTCAAAGGTGCCAGCTGGTCCTTTCTGAGGCCTCTCTCCTCGGTTTGCAGACGGCTGCCTCCTCCCTGTATACACTTTGTCTTCTATTTGAGTGTGTGTGTCCTAATCTCCTCTAGGGGGACACCAGCCAAATTGGACCAGGACCCACCCTAAGGACCTCATTTTAACTTAAAAACCTCTTTAAAAACCCTATTTCTAGATACAGTCACATTCTGAGGTCCTGGGGGCTAGGAGTTTGACACAGGAATTGTGGGTGGACACAATTCAGTCCATAACAAAAGGCAATAGAATCAGAAAGGGCACAAGTCCTCGTCACAAACGAGATAAGGCTAATCCCAACCAGGAACTCGACCCAGCCAAGCAGTAGAATCCCCTGCAGGGTCTTTAACACATATCGAGCCCCAGCGAGTCTGACTTCATTGGCCCATGGAGGGCCCTGGCACAAGGTATTTCCTAAAAGCTCCTTGGTGGTTCTAATGTGCACTTGGGGCGAAGAACCTTGTGTACCTGAAATACTAATGTGAGACTTGGCACACTCTCATCACTGTCATGCTTTCTGCCCAGCAAACAATTTGCTTTACAGGGCTCAAATATCTTCTAATCAGCAAAACAGAGCAGCAGCTGAACAGTCTGTCTCCCATGTACATGCCCTTGGCTGGCAGTGTTCTTCTGCCCTTTTGTTCATTTAAGTCATTAGTCATTCACTGAATGCTTGTGAGACACTAGACACTGTGTGAGGTGATAGGCCAGATAATGGTCCCCAAGGACGCCCATTGCCCAGAGCCTGTCGACAGGGTTTGCTGCCCAGGTTATCCAGGTGGGCTCCATTTCATCATATGCAGTCTTGAAGGCAGCGCATCTTTCTCAGCAGAGGTCAGAGCAACGAGATACAAGAAGGGCAGAAGGGGTTTGAAGCCTGAGACAGCCTCCGCCTGCCATCACAGTCTGGAGATGAGAACGGTTCCCCAGCTCGGGATTGTGGGCAGCCCTAATCATCTGGAAACTGGAGCTGGCAGCAACCTTCTCAGGACTCATTCCTACAACCACGAGGAATCGAATGCTTGTCAGTAACCCAGAGAGCAAGAAGACGACAACCATCCCCAGGTGTCCAGAAAAGGATGCAGCCCTGCACACACCTTGGCTTCCACTGGGGGGGGACCCGAGTCAGACTGCTGACCTGGGGAGTGTGAGAGAAGAAACGTGTTGTGTCAAGCCACTAAGCCCATGATGATGTATTACAGTAGCCATAAAAAACAAACTCTGAGCCGGGCTCGGTGGCTCAGCCTGTAATCCCGTGCCTTTGGGAGGCTGAGGTGAGTGGATTGCCTGAGTCCGCGGGTTTGAGACCCACCTGGGCAGCAAGACTTCATCTCTACAATAAATCAAAAAAATAGCTGGGCGTGGTAGTTCCAGCTACTTGGAAGGCTGAGGCGGAAGGATCGCCGGAGCCCAGCAGGTCGAGGCTGCGGTGGCCGGGAGCGGCCACTGCACTCCAGTCTGGGTGACAGAGTGAGACTCCAACTCAGAAAAAAAAAAAACTCTGAAACACAGAATCCCAGCGCCGTCTCCCTGTTGTCATGGAGCTTAGCAACTCGAGGTTGTGAAATCTGCAGGAGGAAAAAGAAACCAAGTTTGTAGTCACTCATGTCTTGGGCTCAAGATGTCACTGGGTTGGAGGCCAGTGACACGTTATATTAGGTGACACGTTCTGTGTTTTTTGATGGAAGCTCCCAATAAAAGGAAAAGGAGGAGCCTTTTACTGTAACTTGAAGGAAAAGGGACATCTTTTGTAATAAAAATATAGGAAATATAGTTTAATCATGGATAGGCTTTTTGTCAAGAAAATGATAGTAATAATAGCTCCTCAGACTTTTCCTTCTTCTTCTTCCTTTTTTTTTTTTTTTTTTGAGTTGGAGTCTCACTCTGTCACCCAGACTGGAGTGCAATGGCTGCTCCCGGCCACTGCTGCCTCGACCTGCTGGGCTCCGGCGATCCTTCCGCCTCAGCCTTCCGAGTAGCCGGAACTACAGGCATGCGCTACCACGCCCGGCTGATTTTTTGATTTATTGTAGAGATGAGGTCTCACTGCCCAGGCGGGTCTCGAACCCGCGGGCTCAGGCAATCCACTCACCTCAGCCTCCCAAAGGCGCGGGATTACAGGCTGAGCCACCGAGCCCGGCTTTTTTTTTTTTTTTTTTAATAGAGACAAGGTCTCACTATGTTGCCCAGGCTGGTCTGGAACTCCTGAGCACAGGCGAACCTCCTGCCTCGAACCTGAATCAGGCGTGTTGAGCTCAGAGTCCACACTTCATGGTCTTTCTCCCATTTGTCTGCCCGAGAAACTCTTCCCGCTCCCTGGAGACTCAGCTCACCTGCATCTTCCTCTCAGCCTCCCTCTCAGGCCTCACTCAAGCCACCCAGCTGACCTGTACAGTCGTCTGGAGATCCCTTCCATGGCACGCTGTGGAATCACAGAGAATCGGGCCTGGGAATCTCGTGGGGGCTCACACCTCCAGGCTGCTGACCCGGGCTTCTAGTAGAAACACACACACCTCTGCAGAATCCTGCACTTAGTACTCGTTTGAAAAGAAAACAAAGATAAGGACAAAGTGGGTTTCATGACAGAAAGCACCACATGTGCCTGATGACTCTTGGCAGAGGCAGGAGGGGGAGTAGCCTGGCCAGGAGTCTCATGGGCCTGGCTGGCCCGCCACGGGTGAGGTCAGCGCTGACCTCATCAAGGACCAAGGGCAGGAAGGTGCTGAGGTTCAAGCTGTTATCGGTGTCCAGGCTGATAAAGGAGGCTGTTAAGTGATTTTTCAGACTTTCAGACCATTGAGATGCTGAGGTCCATTGTCTTCTGTTAGGTGGCCCCTGCTGGGTGTCGGGTCTTGAGAAGACCTTTCCCATCTTCCCTGCCACGTGGCGGATGATTTTCATGAATCCCTGGATGGGCATTAGAGAGAAGATGACCTGTCGTGTCAGGGTGGGATGAGGCTCGTGTGTCGTGGCTGGCCTCGTGGAGGAGCATCTGGCTGGCTTCTCTCATTAGGCCGTGCTGGTGGCCTCTTTAGAAGAGGAAGCTGTTTTCTCCGTGTTTAAGTTTTCACTGGTTGTGTGTAGGGATCTGGCATTGTTTGTGGAAAGTCAAGAAGTTTCCCAAAGGTCCTGACGTGACCTATCAGGGGAGTGCGACTTCATCATGAGAGCTGGTGAATGAGGAGGGTCGGGCAGGAGGTCATGCTGTTTTTGGTCAAAAACTGAGCCATGTGAGCAAGTGCATTGTCATGATGGAAAAACCAATCTCCTGTTTGCCACAACTTGGGATATTTCTTCTGCAAATCGTGATGCAACCTTCTCAAAACTTCCAGATAAAAACTTTGGTTGACCGTTTGATCCAATAAGGGGCCTGCCCTCCAAGAGATCATTCTGGATTTCTGAGGGTACCCCTTTGTAAATGGAAACAGGTAACTGGGGTGCCTGGGGACAGGGAGCCTGCAGACTCTCTTGGCTAATACATACATTCGAGCCCAGTGGAGAAGGGAAAACTCAGGGAAGGCGTAACAGAAGCCTCTCCCTTAGGACAGCGACAGGGGCTAATTGATTTAAGGCAGAGAGGTTTTTTTTTTTTAATTAGAAAACCCAAACTGTCTAAGGTATTACTAAAAATATACTAGTCAACACCAACGATTGCTGTTATAACAGATAGCACACAGCGCTGTGTTGTGAGTGGGTCTGTATGGGGTCTGAGGGCAGACATGCTTCATATATCATCAGCATCTGCTGGGCCAGAAGGTATCCCACCCCCATTCCAGCCTGACCTGAAGGTTCCCATGGACCCAGTCCACGGGTTTATGTAGATGGCTCTTACTGTTTTGAGGAACAATTCTTCTACAACTAGGTGCTCGAGGGTTTTATCAAGAAGGGATGCTGGATTTTGTCAAAAGCCTTTTCTGCATCTAATGACATAATCATGTGGTTCTTGGTTTGACGTCTGTTGAGGTGCTGAATTACAGTTATGGGTCTTGTGAATGTCGAACCAGCTCTGCCTTCCTGGAATGATGCCCACCTGGTCATGGTGGTGATCCTTGAGATGTAGTAAATCCTTGCTTATACCCCACAACTCTCAAGTAAAAAATAAATACAATAAAAGTGTCAAAAATGGCACTTGGGATGGTGCAAACCAGCCCTCACCTCCCAGGAAGATCTGTACAATCTCCGGGTGACTTTCATCAGCATCTTTCTGTGTATTTCCTGGGCAAGATAGATGATGAAAGAGAAATGAAAAGCACAAAGCCAGGGTCACTCAGTGACAAAACAGGCAGAGAGAGTGTCATTTCTAGAAGGACTCGCCCAGCTCAGGGCATCATTGTGATTCCTACTTCCTCTTTTATGTCTGTGCCCACATAGAGCCAAAGTAAACACACGTGGACAGTGGCACACATTCCACATCCATGGCCTGTAGCCTTCTCCCCCATTGTGAAGTGGGGGCCACTGGCCACTGCACCCCACATGTGCTTCCTTCCTGCTGGTTACAAGGTACACAGTGGACCTGGCCACCTTTCTCTTTCTCAGCTTCCGTCTTTCTGCTTCTGTTGTTGTTTAAAGATGACACACTGGGAACAAATGAAAGAGGACTGTTAGCTGTGAAATTATTTCTTACAATGGGGGAATTAAGTGAGTTGTAGACACATGAACAGCATAACTGGCTCCCAGCTGCGTGTTTAGCGCGTCAGGATTGCAAGTGTCAGAATTCATTTTCCTCAGCACGAGGGTAATGAGTTGCTCATCAACATGGTCATGTGCTGGAAAGCCCATGGCTTCCTAGAATTCGAGATTGATTTTGCTTCCAACCTGTGAGCGGTTCAGCTTTTGGTATGAAGACCAGTCATTCCATCTCGGAGGTGCTGCTGTCATGCGTGGGAACTGGTTACCAGCTGTGGGTGTCTCCTCCTGGGACCTTGGTCCTCTGGGACATCCTCTTGCTTGTCACATGACAGGCTGTGAAATGGGGGTAAAAGAACCTGCAATTCAAAGCAGTTTGGCCTTTGGCTTATGGCTTTTTATCCCATGCTATTTTTTCCCAAATGGAAATCGCTTTATTATATTCTGTTTGTGAAAGCAGTAATGTGCTCATTGTAAAACAGAATAAATAGTTCAGAAATGTATCAAGTGCAGTGTCCATTGTGGAATGTCCATTGCGGATCCTACTCCCCAAAATAGCTGCTGTTAAGAGTTTTCTGTTGACCCACCCAGATTGTTCCATGCAGCCATGGAACATGTATTATGATTTTGAATTTGTAATGCATCATACATCCATGGGATTCTGTAACTCTTCCCTCCCCACCCCCATAACGTACTAATGTCATGTGGTTGACACAATGAGACAGTGTATTTAAAATGTTTAGTCCAAGCCGGGCTTGGTGACTCAGCCTGTAATCCCGCGCGCTGAGGTGAATGGATTGCCTGAGCCCGCGGGTTTGAGACCCGCCTGGGCAGCGAGACCTCATCTCTACAATAAATCAAAAAATCAGCCAGGCGTGGTAGCGCACGCCTGTAATTCCAGCTACTCGGAAGGCTGAGGCGGAAGGATCGCCGGAGCCCAGCAGGTGAGGCTGCGGTGGCCAGGAGCGGCCACTGCACTCCAGTCTGGGCGACTGAGTGAGACTCCAACTCAAAAAAAATAAAAATAATAATAAAAAATAAAATAAACAAAATGTTTAGGCCAGCACATGGTTAGGGCTCCATAAGCAGTGAGGTTTATTCAAGTGAGATTTGGGGGCTGTCTTTGGCTTTCTTATCTCTGTTTCCTTTTTTGTGTGTGTGAGTCTGAGTCTCACTCTGTCACCCAGGCTGGAGTGCAGTGGCACACTCTCGGCCACCGCAGCCTCGACCTGCTGGGCTCAGGTAAGCCTTTGGCTTCAACCTTCCAAGTAGCCGGAACTACAGGTGCACGCTACCACATCCAGCTAATTTTTTGATTCATTGTAAAGACAAGGTCTCACCACATTGCCCAGACTGGTCTCAAATCCGTGGGCTCAGGCAATCCTCTCGCCCCAGCCTCCCAAAGTACTGGGATTATAGGGTTGAGCCACCGTGCCCAGCTTTTTTTTGAGCTGAAGTCTCTCTGTCACCAAGGTTGGAGTACAGTGGCATAATCATGGTTCAATGCAGCCTTGACCTCCGGGGCTCAGATGTTCCTTCTACCTCAGCCTTCTGAGTAGCTGGCACTACAGGTACATGCCACTACACCCAGCTAATTTTTCAATTTTTTTGTAGAGATGGTGGTTTCTCTATGTTGCCTAACCTGGTCTCAAACTCCTGGATTCAAGCAGTCCTCCCACCTTGGCCTCCCAAAGTGACTGGGATTACAGGCATGAGCCATTGCGTCCAGCCATTCTATTCCCTGTTTACCATGGATAATTGAGAGCTCATCTAAAATGTCAAAGAACAGAGACTTACAGGAAGGAAGCTAAAGATAATGCTGTGGGGCTTGACATGGGATCTTGAGATCTCGGAGATACCATGTACAGCGGTGCGATATGTGTACTGCACAAAGGCCCCCCGCTAAACCTAGCCTGAATGAACCCTACACCCTGCACCTATGGGGGCTTCTTCTTCTCAGAGGGAAATCACACAAATTCCCACAACAGAGTGACATCCCTGTGACTAGTAAGAGGTTGCTTCTGGGCTTTTCTTCATGTGCCCCAGAGAAGGGGTGGGGGAACAGGGTAAGACCAGAAAGAGCACAGCCAGGTAGGCAGTATCTGGAAGGCCATGGTGGAGCTGCCAGCAAGACCTAAAGGGTTTGGTTCCATTGATCAGGAGCACAGAGGACTCTGGAAGGATAACATCCCATGGGGCCAGCATGGCTCAGGCATCTGCTGGGCACTGGAGAGAGAGCAGAGAGTAAGATAAGGGCCAGCATTCTGTTCTATGATAACAAGTCCATAAATACACAAAGAGGTCATTCGAGACAGGGCAAATGCTGCCCAAAACAGACAGGCAAAAATAGGCAGAGATGACAGCATGCAGCCTGGGATGGGACAAGCTGCTGTTCAGGTGGCCAAGGGTCTGGGGAGGCAATATTGACACCGAGACCTGCAGCAGCAGTATGGACGAGGGGCAGGGGGGAGCATTTCAGGCGGTGGGAGGAGCAGGTGCAAAGGTCCTGTGGCAGGCCTGTGTGGCTGTGCAGGGGCAAGACTGGAATCGGATGAGGCAAGATTGGGAGTGTGCAGATCCTGCATGCCATGGCGAGGGGCTGGGGTTCCTCCCGTCTATGCAGTGGGATGCCAGGAAGGCCTTTAACTGGGGAATGATGAGATTCAATGGATGATTTTAAATGATCACTCTCATGTTGAAAAATTAGCAATGTGCGAGGGAGGCCCAAAACACCCAGAATTTATTTATAAAAATTGTGTATGTGTTCTTCCTTGTTTAAACTTCAGTCACCTGCAAAGTACCCTCTGTTTGATGCAATACACCTATCGAGACGCTTTTCCCACTGCTCAAAAACTGTTTTGGAGTTCGTCAATTTTGATGCCTTTTAGTGCTCCTGCCATTTTTGTTTCACCTCCTCCTCATCGGCAAAACATTTCCCTTTGAGGACTTTTTTCATCCAAGGAAACAAAAAAAATGTTGCTGAGGGCAGGATGAGGTGACTAGGGAGGGTGGAGCATGGGGTCATGCCGTTTGGGGTCGAGAACTGCTGAACATTCAGTGTGGTGTGGGCAGGTGTGCTCGTAAATCATCCAACATGAAATGGGCAAACGTGTTGGAAGACTCCAAAAAAAGTTCACTGAAGCCCAGTGCAGCGTCTCACAAAAACACTAGCTGGTCCACTGATGGCCACGGGTTCCTGGAACACTCCCCTCCAGTGGAGAAGCCTGGACTACAAGGGGCTTGCCCTGCAGAATAATTTGGGTTTTGGGGCGTCTGCCTCGTGTGTGCTCTGATGCTGGGAGGAAACAAAGTTGTGGGTGGCCAAGAGAAGACATATAGCTCTATTAGGAAGGCCTGTAGTGTCCAGACAAGCAGTGAGATGGTTCTTTGATTGCAGGGTGGCCAGGCAGATGGGGGTCTCAGGGATGCAGGACCCACGGTCTCAAGGGGGCCAGGGAAATCTTCATGAGAGAGACTGGAGAAGTAAGGGCTAAGACAGACCCCTTGACTTTGGGGTTCAAGGTTATATGGGAGTTACAAGAACCACCAGGAGCCCACACCCCAGCACCTCTGGGCCATCCCATAAAGCTCCTTAAATTCAAGAGCTAGATTCTCCCAGTGCCTGTTCTCACCTACAGAGTAAATGACTTAAGAGATTTGTTCACTTCTGGTACTTGAAACCCTACCACACATTCACATTCTGGTTCTCGAGGGTCTACTGAGAAGCAAAGGTCCAGGAGTGTGACTCACACCTATAATCCCAGCACTTTAGGAGACCAAGGTGCAAGGATCACTTGAGGCCAGGAGTTTGAGATTAGCCTGGGCAACATAGTGAGACCCCATCTGTACAAAAAATTTAAAAATTAGCTGGGCATGGTGGTATACATCTGTAGCCCCAGCTACTATCATGCCACTGCTCTCCAGCCTGGGCAACAGAGCAAGACCCCAACCCTTAAAAAAAAAAAAAGAAGAAGAAGAAGAAGAAATGGAAGAATCCATGAGCTTAAACATTTTACCATACCATACTACAAAGCAGTAATTTAGATACTGAGGGGAGAGAGCCAAGGAAGGGTGCTATTAATCATTAGATGTTGCTGGACAGCTAGGATGCTGAGTCACCCTGCCTTCCTTCCTCACCAGTTCCCTCTCTCTAAAGAGATAAATCTGATACTAAAACTGGACAGGCACCGAGATAAAGAAAAATGTGTTTCAGTTTAATGTTGCTGCCTTGAAAATCCCACAGGATTCTCTCTGAGATCCTGACATACCCTCTGATCCTCTGAGAAGATGAACTATACCCAGGAGAGGGTGAAAGGGTGAGGGCCAAGGATTTGCATGGAAACCAGAGACAGACATGCTAGTGACTCTTAGGAGAACCAGGTTTCAGGTTCCATCATGAGGATACATCAACAAAGGCCGCTCTCTCCCTGGGGCAGTGGGGTTTTTAGGATCATTCCTCTGGCTCCTTTTGGGAAAAGTAAGTGAATGATGGACTTGAGAGCAGCATGTGGCAGAGGACTTAAGCCTGCCAAAGATCCTGTCCACTGTCTCTTCACACCTGAGCCACACCTGTGCTCCTGCTTCTAGCAATGACAGGGAGGGTGTCACTCCATCACCTGCCACCCCAGAAATGGGGTCCTTCTGGACACATTAGCCTCTGCAGGTTAAGATAAGCCATCGAGACGCATCCTGTGCCATGCCCACATGTCTCCCCATACCAAGTTTCCCTTTCTAAACCCTCCACTCAGTCTAAAAGTCTGAAACAGTTTCATTGAGGCATGAACTTGGCCATTTCCCCATCTGCTGGCTTTTGGGATAAAATCACCCTCCTTTCACTACATCTCAGGCATGTTTACTTTGGTACATAAGCAGCAAGAGGCCATGCTTGCATAGGTTGTTTGGGGTGCACATTCTGTGGTCCTTTAGCACCTTTGTAAGAAATCAACTGGTTGTGTGCAAGGGTTTATTTCTAGACTCTGTACTGAGTTCCATTGTTCTATGTCTGTCTTTCCACAAATACCAATTATCTCAATTATTGTGCCTATATAACAAGTCTTGAAATCAGATAGTGTAAGTCTTGTAAAAGAAAAACATTCAGCATGTTAAATTTAACAGAGTTTAACTGAGAAAGCAATTTGTGAATCCAGCAGCCCCTAGAGCCAGGATAGGTCGTGAGAGTCAGGTGCCACATGGTTGGGTGACATTTATAGACAGAAAAGGGAAAGGACCTGCAGAAAACAGAAGTGAGGTCAGCAAAGGAGAGCTAAACAGGTTCCTGTGTGGCGTTTGCCTTACTGAACTTGACTGGGCAGTCGATCGCTTGCGACCAGCTGCGGCTCGCTGAGACTTGGCTATTTGCTAGGAAGGCAGGTTCCCATTAGGTTTTCAGTTTATTTACATACTTAGGTTGGGCTGCAGTTTGTTATTTGGGACTCATGTAGAGGCTTCTTTTTTTTTTTTTGAGTTAGAGTCTCACTCCTTCGCCTAGGCTGGAGTGCAGTGGTATGCACGCTCACAGTCACACCAGTGTCGACTTTCTGGGCTCCAGCGATCCTCCTGTCTCAGCCTTCCGAGTAGCTGGAACTACAGATGCACACTACCATGCCCAGCTATTTTTTATTTTACTGTAGAGACGAGGTTGCCCGGGCTTGTCCTGAAACTGCAGGCTCAAGCAATTCATTCGCCTCGGCCTCCCAAAATACTGGGATTACAGGCTGAGCCACCCAGCCTGGCCCTTGTAGAGGCTTCTAAAGTTCAAATTTGGTTTTTACTTAATCATTATAAGGCTTATTAATTTATTTTTCTCTTTATCTCAATAGCTTTAGGGGATACAAATGGCTGTTGGTTCCATGGTTGCACTGTACAGTGACAAAGAAGTCTGAGCTTTAGTGCACCCACCACCTCTGCCTGTGCACACTACTGGACTTTTCGTCCCTCCATCCCCCCTCCTCCCACTTCTGAGTTCAGTGTCCTTTCTACTATTCTCTATGCCTTTGCAGGCCCTTCATTCATAAAGTTCAAATTCAGTTTCACAGTCTAACATTGTTCTTTTTCAAAGTCACTTGGGCGTCACAGGCTCTTTGCATTTCCACAGAAGTTTTAAAATTAACTTTTCAGTTGCTACAAAAAACGCTGCTGGCATTTTGATCAGAATTGCACTGAATCTCTAGATCAGTCTGGGGAGAATTGACATCATGACAAAATAGTACGTCTTCCGATCCATGAAAATGGCGTATCTCTCTACTTAATTAGTCTTTTAAAATTTCTCTCAGTACAGTGTTGTAATAGTTTTCAGTGTACAGGTCTTACACATCTTCTGTCAGATTTTCCCTAAGTATTTTATAGATTTTTCATGCTATTGTAAATGGCATTTTAGTTCAATTTTTGGTTGTCCACAGCTTGTATGTAGAAATACAGTTGTTATAATCTGAGTCCCACAACTTTGCTGAACTTATTAGCTCTTAACTTTTTGCTAGGTTTCATTGGATTTTTACATAGACAGTCATGTCCTCTGTGAATGGAGATTGTTTCTTTCTTTACAGTCTGCCTTTTATCTCTTTCATTTGCCTGATTTGCACTATACCCTCCAGCACAATATTGGATAAAAATGGTGACAGCAGCCAGGCACAGTGGCTCACACCTATAATCCCCACATTTTGGGAGGCCAAGGTGGGAGGATTGCTTGAGTTCAGGAGTTTGAAACCAGCCTGAGCAACATAGCAATAGCTCGTCTCTACAAAAATAAAAATAAGGGATTGGCAGTAGTGGAAAACTGTCAGGGGAGGGAGGGAGAGACACACTTCATCAATAAGTGTACCTGATCTCAAACCAGGTGAACTGGAGACCAAAGTGAGGCCCAAACTTTACCTGTACAGTGACCATTTGTATACTTAATCCTGAATTGTACCCCACATCTTTAAAATAAAATATAGAAAAAGAAATACCGATATAAAAACAAATTAATTAGTTAAAAAATAAGCGGAGCATGGTGGTATGTGCCTGTAGTCCCGGCTACCCAGAAGGCTGAGATGAGAAGATCACCTGAGCCCAGGAGGTTGAGGCTGTGATGGACTGTGATTATGCCACTGCACTCAGCCTGGGTGACATAGTAAGTTGACAACTCAAAAATAAAAAAGAAATGATGAGAGCAGCCTTGTTTCTGATCATAGGGGGAAAGCATTATCTTACACTGTTAAATATAATGATAATGTTGGTGGTAGGGTTTTTATACTGATCTTTTATCACAATGATGAAGCATTTATTCATTTCCAGTTTTCTGAGAGTAATCATCATGATTTGGATGTTGAATTTTGCCAGTGATTGTTCTGCCCCTACTATGTGATCATGGGGGTTTTTTTAGTCCATTGATATGGTAAATTATATTGATTTTTTTTCTTTTTTTGAGTTGGAGTCTCAGTCCGTCACCCAGACTGGAGTGCAGTGACATGCTCCTGGCCACCACAGCCTCGACCCACTGGGCTCCGGCGATCCTTCCGCCTCAGCCTTCCAAGTAGCCAGAATTACAGGCACCCGCTACCATGCCCGGCTGATTTTTTTTGATTTATTGTAGAGACGAGGTCTTGCCAAGTCACCCAGGCGGGTCTCGAACCCGCGGGCTCAGGCAATTCACTCACCTCAGCCTCCCAAAGCGCTGGGATTACAGGCTGAGCCACCAAGCCCGGCCGTATTGATTTTCATGTATTAAACCAATGGAACATTCCTGGGATAAATTCTCCTTAGTTATGTTGTATTATCCTTTTCTTTTCTTTTTTTTTTTTGAGTTAGAGTCTCACTCTGTCGCCCAGACTGGAGTGCAGTGGCCACTCCAGGCCACCGCAGCCTCGCCTGCTGGGCTCCGGCGATCCTTCCACCTCAGCCTCCTGAGTAGCCGGAATTACAGGCATGCGCTACCACGCCCGGCTGATTTTTTGATTTATTGTAGAGATGAGGTCTCGCTGCCCAGGTGGGTCTCGAACCCGCGGGCTCAGGCAATCCACTCGCCTCAGCCTCCCAAAGGCGTGGGATTACAGGAGGAGCTACTGAGCCCGGCGTATTATCCTTTTCATATTTTGTAGGGTTTGACTTGCTAAAATGAAGTTAAGAATTATTGTGTCTGTGTTCATGGGAGATATTAGTGTACTGTTTTCTTGTTATGTCTTTTTTGCTTTATGTAAGTAATGCTGAACTCGTAGAATGGATTGGAAAGTATTTCTTACTCTTCTACTTTTTGTAAGTTTGTGTGGACTTGTTACTATTGCTTCCTTAAATGTTTGATAGAATTCACCAGTGAGGCCATCTGGGCTTGGAGCTTCTTTGTGAGAAAATTTTTACCCATAAATTAAATTTCCTTAGGACTAGAGTACTTCATGCTGTCTTTTTCTTCTTGAGTGAGTTTTGGTATTTTGCATCTTTCAAGGAATTTAGCCATTATATCTAACTTGCTGAATCTATTGGCTATAAATTATTCATAATTGTTTATAATGTCCTCAGGATCAGTAGCAATGTTCCCTCTCTCATTCCTTATATGGTGATTTGTGTCTACTTTCCTTTTTTCCTGATTGGTCTATTTACAAGTTATCAATTGTATTGATCTGCTCAAAGAACCAGCCTTTGATTTCATTGATTTTCTCTGTTATTCTCCCTTTTTAACTTTTTAAAAGAATATCTGCTCTTTACTGTGTTCTTTTTTCTCCATGCTTTAGATTTAACTTGTACTTCTTTTTTCTGGGTTCTTAAGGTGGAAGCTAAAGTTGATTTGAGATCTTTCTTGTTTCTAATAAAAGCATTTAATGTTATAGATTCCCTTCTAGGAACTGATTTAGTTTCATCTCACAGGTTCTAATTTTTCATGTATTTATTTTCATTCCATTCAAAATACTTACCTATTTTCGTTTCTTTCTTTTTTCGAACAATGGATTATTTTAAAGTATTTTGATTAATTTCCATATAATTGGGGATTTTACTCCTTTTTAAAAATTATTGTTTTCTAATTTAAGCCCATTTCAGTTCATAACATACTTCTTATGATTTGAGAGCTTTTAAATTTATTTATTTTTGTTTTATGGCTAGCAATATCTATCTTAATGAAGATTCCATTGCACTTGAAAAGCATGTGTAGCCTGATATTATCGAGTGAGTCCTCTATAAATGTCAATCAGATCTAATTGGTTGGTAGTGTTGTTCAAGTCTTCTGTATTTTTTTTTTTTTTTTTTGAGTTAGAGTCTTACTTTGTCACTCAGGCTGGAGTGCAGTGACACTCTCATGGCCACCACAGCCTCAACCTGCTGGACTCAGGTGATCCTTCCACCTCAGCCTTCTAAGTAGCTGGAACTACAGGCACGCATTACCATACCTGGCTAATTTTTTCATTTATTGTAGAGACAAGGTCTCGCCAAGTTATCCACGCTCGTCTCTAACCCCTGAGCTCAGGCAATCCTCTTGCCTCTGCCTCCCAAAGTGCAGGGATTACAGGCATGAATCACTGCACCTGGCCGAGTCTTCCATATTTTTGCTTATTTTTTGTCTGCTTATTATGTCAGTTATTGAGAGATGGTTGTTGAAACTTTCAATTATAATTGTGGATTTGCTTATTTCTACATACAGTTCTAGCAATGATTGTTTTATATGTTTTGAATCTCTGTTATTATGTGCATATATGTTCAAGATTTTTATGTCCTCTTGATGAATTTGTCCCTTTATCCTCATAAAAGTTCCTCTTAGTAACGATCCTCTGTTCCCTGGTAATATTCTATGCTCTAACCGTTGCTTTATCTTTTATGTATGTGGTTACTCCAGCTTTCTTCTGACTAGTGTCAATATGGAATATTTTTTTACTTCCTTTTACATTTAACCCCTTTGTGTCTTCTTAGAGTGAGTTTCTGGTAGACACTGTACAACTGGATTTTGGTTTCTTTTTTTCCAACCTGACAATCAATGCCTTCAAATTAAGTGTTTAAAGATTTCCATTTAATGTGTTTATGGGTATGATTGGGTTTTAATCTATCATTTTACTATTTATTTTTATTCTATGTATTCTTTTGCCTTATTTCTGCCTTGTTTGGAATAATTGAATATTTTTATGACTCTTAAGTTATCTTTCTTGTTGTTTTGTTAGCTAAAACTCTTGGTTATATTATTTTAATGGTTCCTAAGATTTATAGTATACATGTTTAACCTATTATAGTCTATCTGTAAGTTTTATTAGGCCACTTCACATATAGTATAAGTGCTATAAAATTGTGTATTTCCATGTCTGTGTGCTGCCTGCTGTCTGGGTTTACAAATTGCTGATTCATATATTTGTTCATTGCTTTTAGGTGCTTAGGGCAGGAGGGTAGATCTAGTTCCTGTTATGCTATAATAGTCAGAAGCAGAAGTCCTAAGTGTTTTTCAGCCACTATTTCATAGGTTTTTTTTACATTTGCATTTCATTGTTAAGAAGTATGTGTACATGTCCTTTGCTGTATTCTAGAGAAATCATATATCTCTTATCAGTTTGTATGCACTTGATTTTGGAAAGACAAGAACACTGGATTTGTGGCAGATGACTTTTCTTAGATTTCTTAGATAGTCACTTGCCTCCTTCAGTGAATAAGACATTTTAAAATTGATGTGTAGTCAGAGCTCTTGCGGTATTTTCCCCTGAGATTTCTTCTATTGTGCTGTGGCTTAGAAAGATCTCCCATCCCTGCCATTGAGATATTTATGACTCGTTATCTCTGTTATTTTTAGAGCTTGACATTCTCACATGTAACAATTTGATGTACCTGTGATTTAATTAGTGACATGCTGTAAGATTAGGTTACACTTGATTCTTTTTAAGAGTATCTAATTTCATAGCTTCTGCCTGCCCAGGCCTCCTTTTCTCCCCTGGTTTGTGTTTTGACCACAGAGAGTCTTAGACTGCAGGGTCCCTGGGGAGCTCTTATTCTCTTGCATGGGGTGCCTGTCCATTCCTGCCCCAGTGCCACAAGTTAATCCCATGTAGCACGAACCCCATAAGACACAAGTTATCCCATCAGGAGCCCTTTCTAGGGCTTTCTCTACATGACAGGGGCCACCCAAGCCATGAGGCTACATGCTGAGATCCTGTCCCTGCACCTGCTGTGTCCGGAACAGAGAGAATGACCTGCAAGCCCACCATTTCGCACCAATGATCACACTGCCATGGGCAGGACAGGAGGAGGAACTCTGTTTGGAGAAGCTGAGCGAGGCTCAGAGGAAGTGGCCATGGAACTAGGTTCCGATGAGAGGGAGGGGGCAGGCAGGACACATGCACGTGGGCAGCACTCCAGGGTCAGAGGATCGAGGATCGTGGGGCCTTTGGAGGCAGCGGAAGCTCGGCCTGTGGTGGGCAGGAGCAGGAAGGGGCAGCAGGGAGAGCCTGGAGGTGCCAGCTGCTGGCAAGCCCTCGGGCCCTGCTGGGGGATTTATGTTTTATCTTCCAAGCAGCGGAGAGCTAATAGGAGAATTTAGGAGAGAGGGTCATCTGTAAATCATGTCTACCCTGTCACTCATCACTGAGGATGGCAGCAACATGGAGGAACAGAACTCCCTGGCCAGGAAGAAGCCGGCTTTTGCCTTGAATCACAGAGAGATGAAAAGTACTGCCATCGGGATGGTTCAGCGGGGACCTCCCAAGAGATGATGAGGCCAGGAGAGGGCTACATGGCGTCTATGAAGTCATCAGAGCAGACACGGGGAGACCAAGAAGGCTTGAACCAAGGCCCTTAGGGTGATGGAGCGGAGAGCTCAGGAGGTGTTTCTGAGAAAGAACTTGGACAGGTGCAGAGTTCAGGAGATGGGAGAGGAGAAGAGTGATGGGGGAGTGTCTAACTTGATCCCATAAATACACGTGAAGCATGGCTGTGAGCCGGGCTTTGTGCTGGCACTGGAGACACAGCAGGGATCAGGTACTCCCTGGCCCTCCAACCATTTAGGATCTGGTAGGTGAGAGTCAAGTAGGCTTGTGATTACAATACAGACTCACACGCTGGGTATGGTGGCTCACACCTGTCATCCCAGCATTCTGGGAGGCCAAGGTGGGAGGATCGCTGGAGGCCAGGAGTTCAAGACCAGCCTGGGGAACATGAGAACTTGTCTCTAGAAAAATAAAAAAAATGTGTCAGTTGTGATGGTGTACACCTGTAGTCTCAGCTACATGGGAGGCTGAGGTAGCAAGATCACCTGAGCCCAGGAGTTCAAGGATGTGGTGAGCTATGATTGTGCTACACGCTCCAGCCTGAGCAACAGAGTGAAACTCCTATTCTAATAATAATAATATAAGCCGGGCTCAGTGGCTCAGCCTGTAATCCCGCACCTTGGGAGGCTGAGGTGAGTGGATTACCTGAGCCCGCAGGTTCAAGACCTGCCTGGACAACTTGGTGAGACCTCATCTCTACAATAAATAATAATAATAAAATTAGCCGGGTGTGGTAGCGCGAGTCTGTAGTTCCAGTTACTCAGAAGGCTGAGGCGGAAGGATCACCGGAGCCCAGCAGGTAGAGGCTGCGGTGGCCGGGAGCAGCCACTGCGCTCCAGTCTGGGCGACAGAGTGAGACTCCAACTCAAAAAATAAATAATAATAATAATAATATAAACTCATGGCTGCCAGAGGGTGGGTACCTGTTGCCACATAAGCACCCATAGGAGCTCACAGGAGGGACCCATAACCCAGTCTTCAGGGAGTCCCTGGAATCATTACATCTAGACAGACCTGAACTACATCATAGAAATTCCCCAGCCATAGTGGGAGTATGTAAATGGAAGAGGGCCTGAGCTGAGGTCCAGGAGTTGGAGAGAACCTGGCTTGTGTGGGGATGGTGTGATAATCGGGTGGCTGTTTGGGACCTGAGGAGTCTGGCTGTAGGACCACGTGCTTAACCACCAGGCTTTTCTTATTACAGGGAAGATCCCCAACCTGTCCCTCCAAGGTCTTCATGAATGCCACATCGGGGAAGGTCTGTCTCATGTGCAGGGAGGCCAGCTTCCCTTTCAAGGGTACAGCTAACAGGAACTGCTTTAGGGAAGCCTGCAGCTAGCAGAGCCTCAGAGGGAACCTGCTTCACTTATTCACATTCCCACAACGGTGTACCAGAATCCCCTTTTACTGCATCGCCAATGTCTTTTTGATAATAGCCATCTTAACAGGTCCAAGGTAGGATTTCACTGTGGCTTTAGTTTGCATTTCCCTGATGATTACTGATGTGGAATAATTTTGCCACGTAATTCTTGGCCATTTGTATGTCTTCTTTTGTGAAATGTCTGTTTGGGTCTTTTGCCCATTTCAAAATCAAATTATCTGTTTTCTGACTATTAAGTTGTTTGAGTTTCTTGGGTACTTTGGTTATCAGCTCCTTATCTGATGTGTGACATAGAAATATATTATCCCACTCTGTAGGTTATCTCTTCCCTCTGTTGCTTATTTCCTTTGCTGTGCAGAAACTTTTTAGTTAGATGCACTCCCATTTGTCTAGTTTTGCCTGTGTTGCCTGTATTTTGGGGGTCATATCCAAAAAAATCATTGCCAAGACCAATGTCAATTCACATTTCCCTTGTGTTTTCTTCTCATGGTTTTATAGTATCAGGTCTTAAGTTTAAGCCTTTCATCCATTTTGAGTTGGGTTTTGTATATGGTGTGAGACAAGGGTTCAGTTTCATTCTTCTACATGTGGATATTCAGTTTTCCCAGCATCATTTATTGAAGAGACTGTTCTTTCCCCTGTTGTATATTCTTGGAAAGTTTGTCAAAGATTTAATTCACTGTAAATGCATGGACCTACTTCTAGGCTCTCCATTCTGTTCCATTGGTCTATATGTCTGTTTCTATGCCAATACTATGCTGTTTTGGTTACTGTAGCTTTGTAATATATTTTGAAACCAGGTAGTGTGATGCCTCCAGCTTTGTTCTCTTTGCTCAAGATTGCTTTGGCTCTTCAGAGCCTTCTGTGGTTTCATGTGAACTTTAGGATTGTTTTATAAGTAGCCTATTCTAGTTGATACAGGACCTCCCTGTTCAAGGGGGTTTCATTCCAGAAGCTTCTGAGGCCTGGGAGATCTGTAGCACAAGGCTGTACTAGACCACATGGTAGCAAGAGCCTGGGCTGGGCCTTGACACTTGCCCTGCTCTGGCTCTCCATCCCCACCCTGCTGGTAAGTTCCTGCAACACAGCACTCACTTCCTGGGCACCAGGAATTCCCTGCAACATCTTTCCTGCCATGCCTCCCCTAGACAATGTGCACTGGCTCCTCCCGCCTCAGTGCAGGCGTCCCCTACCTCCCGAGGAAGCCTTCTCTGACCTCCGGCCTCTGCCCTGGGGTTCCTCAAGACCCTGTCAGAATGAGGTGTCCCCCATGGTACTTCTGAGAGCACCAAGAATCTGGAGGGCTTAGCACCTGGGTCGCTGGCTGTGAACTCACAGCGCTCTCCTCTTCCCAGCTGTGTGACCTGTGTCCTCTGAAAAATGGGAGCACAGCACCCCCAGGACCCGCCTCGTGGCTCCCAGACTGATGGTCACAGCACAGGGCCAGCCCCAGCAACCGCATCCTGTGCCGGCTGCTGCCATGGCCGCCACCATCTCACAGTTCCCCGTCCTTGTCACAGTCTTCACTGTGGCCACTGCATGTGCAGGCGGGGGCCATGACTATCTCCATCATGAACTCAGTACAGCACAGCCCGGCCTGTGAGCACTCAATGGAGACCATAGTGTGGACATGGCTTCTGCTGACCCAGGGGCCATGTGACACGTCTTGAGGAGAAGCTGGAGCAAGGAAGACTTGGCAGGGCACACCGCGGCAGCCACAGCCTCATGCCCCATGCCAACCTGTCCCCTAGACAGCACGCTCGGCTGCCTGGGTCTGCCCACGAGTGATGGCAGAGGGTCCCACCTGGGCCGCCTGATGGGGCCAGTTCCAGCGGGAGTCAGGTCTCCAACTGGTCCTCGCCTCTGACTTGCCCCTTTGCTTTGACCTTGGGCGGGATTCTTGGCTTTGCTTCTGCCCGGCCCTAATCAGGCGGCACGCACTTCCGGTGGTTGGGTCCGAAACCGTGAGGATTCTCTGCCCTTGCCAGCAGTCCTGAGTGATCTCAACCAACATGGCAAATGGGCTTTCCCACCATAGCACCATGGTCTCCTACCCACAATGCTGAGCTCTCCTACGCACAGTGCCCCACTCTCCTACCCACAGTGCTACAGTCTCCTACCCATCATGCCTGCTTTCCTACCCACAGTGCTCCACTCTCCTACCCACAGTGCTACAGTCTCCTACCCATAATGCTGCAGTCTTCTACCCATCATGCCTGCTCTCCTACCCACAGTGCTCTACTCTCCCACCCACAGTGCTGCAGTCTCCTACCCATCATGCCTGCTCTCCTACCCACAATGCCATGCTCTTTGCTGACAGGATTCCACCAGCCTAGGCCAGCCTGCAGTCTGGCTCCTGGTCATTTCTGTCCATCTGCCCTTGTGCTAATGGCCACATGGCAAGAGAGGATCAGCAGAACCTTTCAAACATGTTCAGCACTAGCAGAGTCATCCATAAGAGCAGCCCATAAGATCCTCCACCAACTTAATAACATAAATGGATGCGTCTAGGCTAAGGACATCTGGAGACTGTGTCCTCTGTGTCATGTCCCTAATCTCCCCATTCATTTTGGTAATTTCTAGCCAGCCCTTTCTGTGTGGGATGTAGCGTTGGAGATCTTTGGTGGGCATGGCTGCACACGCTGTTTGAGAGGGCGGTCGCTGCCCAGGCTGTGCACTGCACGCAGTGGGGAAACTGCACTTCCTGAGCCCCTGTGTGTGTTTCCAGCTTTGTCCCGGGCTCTGGGGATGCAGCAGGGAACAAGGCAGGCGAAAGTCTGTCCTCATGGAGCTTCTGTTCCAGTGGGGAGAGGCAGTGAGCAGACAGGCATGTGAAGTATGCAGTGTGCCAGCCGGTGGTGTGTGCTGGAGAAGAGGTGATGCAATGGGAAGGGGGACAGCCGTCCATGGTCTCAGCAGGGTGGCTGGGGAAGGCCTCCTGGAGGAGGTGGTGTCTGAGCAGGCAGCTGAGGAGGCCAAGGGTGGACCGTGCAGGAGCAGGCCTGGGATGGAGGAGGAGCAGTGGGCACCATGGCTGAGGATGAGGAGTGGGGGACGGAGGGGCTGGAGGGGAAGAGGAGGGAGTTGGAGGGACGATCGGCAGCTTTGCAGGCTCCCATGAGGATTTGGCTTTCACATCAGGTCAGTGGGAAGCTTGGGGGCTTGGGACCTAGGGTGCAGGATGTGTCTTATTCCAGGAGGACGCTCGGGCCATGGTGGGCTGGCCCAGGACGGCCACGGGAGACCGGCCAAAAGGCAGCTGGAGAATCCTGGGAGGCAGCAGGAATAGGGCGGAGAAGCAGTTGAGTTCTGGGTAGGTGGTGGGGGTAGAATAAATGGTGTCAGAGAAAGAGGGGAGTCCAGGAGGGTGGCCGGGACTGAATAGCTGAGAGATTGTTGAGGGGCCGGGTCAGAGGGGAAAGTCAGGGCGCTTGGAAACTACTGATCGGGGGTCACTACTGCATCTCCAAGTGGAGAAGTAAAGCGGGCAGCAGGATATGCAAGTCTGGAGTTCAGGGAAAGGTTCAAACTGGAGATAAAGTCTGAAAGACATCAGCATAGAGATGGTGTTTAAAATCATAATGCCAGATGGGGTTCAGTGGCTCACGCCTCTAATTCCAGCACTGTGGGGGGCTGAGGCAGGAGGATTGTGAGTCCAGGGGTTCCAGACCAACCTGGACAACATAGTGAGATCTCAGCTCTACAAAAAGTATAAAAATTAGCCAGGCTTGGTGGCGTGCACCTGTCGTCCCAGCTATTCAGGAGGCTGAAGAGCAAGGATCGCCGGAGCATAAGAGATCGAGGCTTCAATGAGCTGTGATCGTGCCACTGCCCTCCAGTCTGGGGGACAGAGTGAGAACTCGACTCAAAAACAAATAAATTAATTTCATTAAATCATTATGCCAGATGAAATCATCAAGGGAAAGGAGAGAGGGGGTGGAAAAGAGCCTGAGGTCTGGGGTGCCTCATGTGTACAGTAGGGGGGAGGAGGGAGAGCAAGTGAGGCCGAGAGAGTCCAGATGAGAGAGTCGTGCCTCCGTCTCCTGACAGGAACAGCGACTCCAGGGACCTGAGGAGCCGGGCCCGGACGGAGAGGCCAGGGCTGTTCAAGAGCATCCCTCTACATGAACACCAAAACCGCACCGGAGGGCAGCAGCAGTCGTGCTGCCGAGCGACTGCTCTGAGCCAGACACCGACACATTGGGGGTGGTGGGAGGAGCTGCAGGGCCCGAAATGAGGAAGGGGTGGGTGCATTATTTGCATCACTGAATCTGGCCAGCAGCCCAAGGGAGGCATCGTTATTATCACCCCATTTTACGGGTGAGGAGACTGAGGTGCAGGGGAGGCTGAATGCCACATCCAAGGTCCCCGTGCATGAGTGGCAGAGGCAGGAGGGGAGTCCGTGCTCCTCCCCTGGTGTTCTCTGCCTCCCATGCTGGGACGGATCCCCTCTTTCCCCACGGGCCCCTCTAGCCAACCATGTGTGCCTCAGGGCATCTCCTCGTTGGCCGTTTCGGGGTCTAGCCCCGTGGTTGAACTTTCTCATGTGGGCAGAAACATGTACAGCTGGATCCGGATAAACCAGCATTTGTTCTCTGTACAGGGACACATAGGAAATTCCAGCACTTGACGGAATCCAAGCAGCAAGAAATCCTGTTTAATCAGACACTCTCACCAGTGCTGATTCAAAACCATGTGTGCTTGTTCTGCTGATTCTGATGGACTGCGAGAACCTGAAACACCATCTGGACCATCAGAGATGGTCTTAAAGACAACCTGGCGGGATCTGTGTGATGAGCACATCTTGACATACTTTGATAATCTCACATTTGCACCTGTGACCTCTTCTCAGTTAACAGGATGTTAACTGAACACAAACTCATTCTGGATAAACAATCTGCCTGACTCGTGCTGGTCCTGTCAGTCCTATTAGAGCTGTCCCATCTTAGTAGTCAGGCATGCTATAACCAGGAAAAACATGTTGGAAGGCCAGGAGTGGTGGCTCACACCTGTAAACCCAGCACTTTGGGAGGCCAAGGTGGGAAGATTGCTTGAACCCAGGAGTTCAAGACCATCCTGGGTAACATAGTGAGACCTTGTCTCTACTGAAAAATAAAAAAAACAGCTGGGTGTGGTGGTATGTGTCTATAGTCCTCACTACTTGGGAAGCTGAGATGGGAGGATTGCCTTAGTCCAGGAGGTCGAGGCTGCCATGAGCCATGATCGTGCCACTGCAATCCAACCTGGGTCACAGAGTGAGACCCTGATTCGAAAAAGAAAAAGTTGTCATTTACTTTTCTGAAGGGTCAGGCGACACTGGCAGTGGGCTCCCCACCATGCCACATCCTGCTGTTGAGGGCTGGTCCCACGCACTGGACTGAGCTGAACATGCCTTCAGGCTGACTGTGGGTCAGAAGGGAGGTGACCCCAGTCAGAGCACACCCTTCAGTGATCTGGGGGAACAGGGGCCTCTCATGAGAAGCTGTGATGACACCAGGGTGGGGCCAGAGGCATCCTATCTACCCTGACACAACGTGGCCCCAGGGACCATGGTGGACTGGGGGAAATGTCCCATAACCTGCCCTCCCACGGGGCCCCCCCAGGGAAGTCAGGGAAGGAGGCGGGATGGCAGAGGTCACTGCCTAGTGTCTGTCTCTGATGGAGAAAAGATGTGGGTTCAGTCCATGGGCCTGGAAGGAAGCGTCTATGACTCGACCCAGGCCTTGCCCTGCAAATGCACTGGGACTGGGGGGAGGGGGAGGGGAAGGGGGAGCACACAGGGACAGACACAATCCCATGTCTGGATTTTACAGTCTTGTTTTCATGTGTGTTTTTCTTGGCTCCCAACAACTAGACAAAAACAAACGCACCAGGGAAAGCTTCCTGGAGGCAGTGTGAGCGATCGTGGAGGCAGGTGCGGAAGGGGAGGAGGTTCTCCCATCCAGCCGCTGCTTCTCTTTCCAAATATCCAACCTTAATCTCACCTGAGGATCCTGAGGACAGAGCAGGATCCCAGGCAGGGTCCCAGTCGTCAAGGTGCGGATATCCTGTGGGGAAGACAAGGTCGGCCTCCTGGGGCTTGGCCGGGGAGCTCCCAGGGAGGCTTGTGGGAGTTGTGGTCCGATGGCATGAGGGCGCTCCAGAGGCCTTGACCCACAGTGCCTGGGTTCATGTGTGCTGTCATTCAGAACACCACAGATGGCCATTCTCAGGGAACGGAGATGTATGGGCTTGAGGTCCTGGAGCCGGAAGGTCCGGGCTGGAGCATCTGGCATCTGGTGAGGGCCGGTGAGCTCATCCCTGGTGGAAGTGCAGAGGGAGGTGGGAGGCAGGAGCCGGTGCTCAGTCTGAGCCCGTTGCCATTGGCTTCACCCCTTGTGAGGGCGGAGCCTCGTGATCCAGACTTGATTCTATTTCCAACATTGAGGGGTGTGATCAAACTATGACCATAGCTGTGACCTTTCTGCTCTGTTAGAAATCCGAAAAAGAGCCGGGCTCGGTGGCTCAGCCTGTAATCCCGCGCCTTTGGGAGGCTGAGGTGAGTGGATTGCCTGAGCCCGTGGGTTCGAGACCCGCCTGGGCAGCGAGACCTCATCTCTACAATAAATCAAAAAGTCAGCCGGGCGTGGTAGCACATGCCTGTAATTCTGGCTACTTGGAAGGCTGAGGCGGAAGGATCGCTGGAGCCCAGCAGGTCGAGGCTGCGGTGGCCGGGAGCGGCCACTGCACTCCAGTCTGGGCGACAGAGTGAGACTCCAACTCAAAAAAAAAAAAAAAAAGAAATCCGAAAAGGAATGAAATCATGTCTTTGCAGCAACTTGGATGGGATTGGAGACCATCATCCAGAGTGAACTAACTCAGGAACAGAAACCCAAATGCCACATGTTCTCACTTCGAAGTAGAAGCAAAAGCAAGCACCTGCCAAGATGCGGATAATGGTGTCACAGAGGAGGCGAGGGAAGGGAGGAGGAGGAGAGGGAAGGGAAGAGATGGAAGTCACCCACCAGGTCCAGCATGCACAGACGGGGGTGGAGGGTACACGTGAAACCCAGACCAAAAGCTGTAGGTGCCCCCCAGAGCTATTGAAATGAAGATAAAATAAAACAAATGGAGCCCAGGACCCATGCCAGCCTGTGGCTCTCCCGTAGCTGCTCAGGCAGCCAGTGGCTGACACTGACTCTTGCCAAATGCATCCAGGAATGCTCTCCCAGTATCAGGAGGGGAAGGTTGTGACTAGGTAAGAAATCTTCCCGAGGTGGAAGATGCAACTCCCAGACAGGTCACACAAGCCCCACGCTGACCCCACAGAGGCCAGGAACACATATCCCCAAGGAGGCGACATCCTTGAACTCCAGGAGCCTACTGGCATCTGACCTGTCAGGTTGTTGGATCCTCTCAACTGTCCTGTGAGGAGGGTTCTGTTCTTATCCCACTTTGCAGATGAGGAAACCAAGGCATGGAAGAGGGTACATAATTGCATGAGGTTCGGAAGGTGAAGAAAAACTGTGGGGTCAGATCCCTCATGTCCCTGTCTCGCTGGGTGTCCTTGGGCGAATGACAGTCTGAGATTTGGCCCAGGTTGCCTGACTCCAGACTCGGGGTTCTTAGTGCATTCGTGCATGTGGGGAGAGGGGTATGTGTGCACATGGTGTGTACGTGTGCGTGCATGTGTAAGTGTGTGTGTGAAGGGAGTCACAGGACAAGTCTCTGCTTTTAAGGAGCTTAAAACCTAACAGGACATGAAGATTTACCGACCAGGAGCCCAACTCGGGCCTTCAGGTGACGGCAGACTCAGAAAAATGACTGTTCTTGTGAGGAAATCCAGAGGGAAATGCATTCGAAGTGCATTACCAGGCCTGTAGTAAAACGCCCAGACGTGGGCAGATGCCTGGCACTTCTGGTGCCCCCTCTACCTCAGTGGCCACCTCCATGACTGCCTCTGTGGCCTTGAGACTGCTCCTGCAAGGTAGAACGGTCGTCCTGGTATCACAGTCACCCTGACCACTCCCTGTTATCTTTGCTAGCCCAGAAGACTCAAGAGTACTAAGAGAAAACAGATTTTTCATTTAATACAGTTAACAGTTTGGGGTATCTGGTATGTGTTGAGCTGACTGTCTAGGTATGGGCAAGCATTGTGAGTCATTGTCACCATGAAGTCAGGGCCCGGGAGAAGCAGAAAAGGCATCTAGCAGGGCCTGATGGTCAGTACTTTTCTGGGGGGTGAGGAGGGGGATAGGGAATGTTAATTTTTTTCTTGTTTTGTTTTTTTTTGAATCGTGATCTTACTCTGTCACCCAGGCTGAAGTGCAGTGGCATGATCAGAGTTCACTTCAGCCTTGACCTCCTGGGTTCAAGCAATCCTCCCATCTCAGCCTCCCAAGTTGCTGGAACTACAGGCACACACCATCACACCCGGCTAATATTTTGATTTTTGTAGAGACTGGGTCTTACTATGTTGCCCAAGCTGGTTTTGAACTCCTGGACTCAAGCAATCCTCCTGCCTTGGCCTCCCAAATTGCTGGGATTACAGGCAAGAGCCACCATGCCAGCCCTAAAATTTTCTTCTTATTAGAAATTTGATACTTTTTTCTTGCTGTATGCCACTAATAATCAGTTGCAAAACATATTAAATGCTCTTTTTGCATATATGTCCAAAAGAATTTAAAACAGAAGCTGGGCACAGTCACTCATGCCTGTAATCCCAGCACTTTGGGAGGTGGAGGTGAAAGGATTGCCTGAGACTACAAGTTTGAGACCAACCTTGGCAACATGGCGAGACCTCATCTCTACCACAAATCAAAAAATTAGCTGGGTATAATGGCACACGCCTATAGTTCCAGCCACTTGGAAGGCTGAGGTGGAAGGATCACCTAAGCCCAGCAGGTCGAGGAAGCAGTGGCCTTGAGCGTGCCACTGCACTCCAGCCTAGATGACAAACTGAGACACTGACTCAAAAAAAATTAAATTAAAAACACAGACTTTTGAACCCATGTTCAAAGCAGCATATTCACAACAGCCAAGAGGAGGAAACAGCCCAAATGCCCATCGATGTATGAATGGATAAGCAAAACATGGCATAATGTGGAGAACACAATGTTATTCAGCCAGAAAGGAATGAAGTTCTGACTCATGCTGCAACACGGATGAGCCTTGAAAACATTCAGCCAAATGAAATAGGCCAGACACAGAAGGGCAAATATTACATGATTCCACTTAGAACAAGCAAATTCATGGAGACAGAAGTGGAATAGAGGGTGCAGGGACCGAGGCAGGGAGGGAGGAGGGAGTTATTGTTGAGTGAGCGCAGAGGCCGTGTGGGACCCTGAGAAGGTTCTGGAGTGGATGGTGGCACACATTGTGGACATACTCAGTGCCACTGAATTGCACACTTAAAAACAGTTAAAATGGTAAATGCTATGTATATTTTACCACAATAAGAAATCAATAACAAGCAAACAACCAAGAAATACATGTGGTGGGAGGGAAGATTCCACCCACATGTCTACAGAGGCGATGATGCGGGAATCAGTGTGACAAGGTTTATGCAGAATCATACGAAGTAATCACAAAATTCTACTGAGGCTCATTTTTAAAAGGTTTCTATAAATGGAAAAAGATATGCTGTGTTCCTGGTGGAGAAACTCAATTTTGTGAGGATGTCATTTCTCCACAGTGAACCTCTAAACATAAGGTAACCCCAATCAAAATCCACATGTATTTTCTGAAACGTAACCAGATGATTCTCAAGCTCATCAGGAAAACTGACATGAAATAAACAAGGGCAGTCTCAAAAAGAAAAAGGGAAGAGGAGGAAGAAGAGAAGTGGGTGAAGGAAGAGGGAAGAGTCTTCACAAAGGTTAAGACAAGGAGGATGTTGGTGTTTCTGTCCATAGACAATGGATCAATGGAGCGAAATAAAAGATCCAGAAGAAACATCAGAATGTTGCTTCTGATAAAAGTTACATTTCCAGAGAGTGAGAAAGAAATGGACTGATAAAAAATGGTGCTGAGGGCCCTCCATGTGTGCAAAATTGTGTAGGATTAAAGACACTCTATAAGCACTGAGTGTCGAATATCAAAGAAAATATTTAAAAGACCAGGGATTGTACCCATGTCAGTACCCTAGTTGTGATAACACACTGTCATTTTGCTAATGTTGCCACTGGAAAAAACTTAACTAACATAGAAACAAAGTCTCTCTGTATTATTTCTGAAAACCACATGTCAGTCTGCAATTATCTCAGCAGAAATGTCCATTAAAAATGGTGCTGAGAAAAACAAACTTTAAAAATGTTAGATCCAGCCGGGCTCAGTGGCTCAGCTTATAATTCTGTGCTTTTGGGAGGCTAAGGTGAGTGGATTGCCTGAGCCCACGGGTTCGAGACCCGCCTGGGCAACTTGGTGAGACCTCGTCTCTATAATAAAACAAAAATTAGCCGGGTGTGGTAGCGTGCGCCTGTAGTTCCAGCAACTTGAAAGGCTCAGGCGGAAGGATCACCAGAACCCGGCAGGTCGAGGCTGCGGTGGCCGGGAGCGGCCACTACACTTCAGTCTGGGCGACAGAGTGAGACTCCAACTCAAAAAAAAAAAAAAAAAAAGTTAGATCCCTGCGATTAGAGAGGAATTAAATATTACATTGGGATTTTTGTTGTTTTTTAGAGTCAAGTTCTTGCTCTGCTGCCCAGGCTGGAGTGCCGTGATTATGGCACACTCTAGCCTTGAACTCCTGGGCTTCAGTGATCCTCCTGCTTCAGCCTTCCAAGTCTCTAGGATTACAGACCTGAGCCCAGCAAATACTACATTGTTCTTAAAAATCAGAACCAAGTCGGGCTCGGTGGCTCAGCCTGTAATCCCGAGCCTTTGGGAGGCTGAGGTGAGTGGATTGCCTGAGCCCGCGGGTTCGAGACCCACCTGGGCAGCGAGACCTCATCTCTACAATAAACCAAAAAATTAGCCAGGCGTGGTAGCGCGTGCCTGTAATTCCGGCTACTTGGAAGGCTGAGGCGGAAGGATCGCCGGAGCCCAGCGGGTCGAGGCTGCGGTGGCCGGAAGCGGCCACTGCACTCCAGTCTGGGCGACAGAGTGAGACTCCAACTCAAAAAAAAAAAAAAAAAAAATCAGAACCAGCTGGGCTCGGTGGCTCAGCCGGTAATTCCAGCACTTTGGGAGGCCGAGGCAAGTGGATTGTCTGCACCCACTAGGCAACTTGAGGAGACCTCATCTCTACAATAAATAAAAAATTAGCCGGGCATGGTAGTACACGCCTGTTGTTCTGGCTTCTTGGAACGCTGAGGCAGAAGGATCGCCAGAGCTCAGCAGGTCAATGCTGGGGTGGCCATGTGCCACTGCACTCCAGCCTGGGCGACAGAGTGAGACTCCAACTCCAAAAAAAAAAAAAAAAAATCAGAACCAAAATTGAGTACTGACATATTCCTAAAATAGGAAGAGATGTTTCTCTACATGACTCTCAAAGCCAAGTAACTGTTTGTTTTGCCTACATGAAACCTTAGCATAGCAACAAAACAATTATGCAAAAATAAAAACACAGATTGGGAAAAATATTTGTGCCATATGTAAAAGACAAAGAGTTAACTTCCTTAAACATATTTGAAGAGCTTCTATAAATCAAATACGAAAAACAATAAAAGAAAAATGGGCTAAAGGCATAAGTAGGCTGTTCACAAAAGAAGAAATACAAAAGGCCAATAAATGTGAAAAAACACAGGCAATAAAACAGAAACTTCTGGAGGAAGTATAGTTGAAAGAAGCTGAGGGTGATGCCTTATTTGTTGCTAACAGTTAACTCTGTCTGGGACATAGTAATGGATGCTTAATTAATGTTTACTGAATGAATAAATAAGTGGACATGAGGAACACAGTGACCCAACCAGGAGAAGAAACATTTCAGATGCAGGTAGGAGAGGAGAGAAGAGGACACACAGTTTAAAGGCGATGAGTTCAGTGAACTCTTATTACAGAGCCTATTTTGCCAGCAAAACTAGAAAAGATGCCATCAGAAGAAAACCCCTTAACTCACAGAAGCCTCCAGGGAGAGCAGCTCAGATGGGAGAGGCTGTGAGGTCCAATTTAGGGTTGAAACACCTGCAACTGTCTACACCTGCAGCTGTTGGTTTCTCTTATGTCTCTGCCCTTTCCTAGCCATGTGCTTGAGCCAACAAATCTGACCCCAGTGAGCTTAAATGGTTAGGTATACAAATGTTCATTATACAGGTACCCTTGTTGATGAGGTGTGCCCCCGCTTCCCCAGGCAGATTCCCACTACTACCAATCCCCCTTCCCCGCCCACCTCCCGGCAGTTTCCCACTATTGCCAATCCTTTTCTTATAGTATTAAGATAATTGTTCAAGGTCTGCTTATGAGTGAGAATGTGTGATACTCAGTTCTTTGTTTCTCTGAAAGATCACTTGGTATTATAGACTCTAAGTCCATCAGGTTACTGTGAAGTTCACAATTTTGTTCATCTTTATGGCTGCGTAATATTCCATTGTGTATATGTAACCACATCTTTTTTTATCCAGTCCTCTTTTGATGGGCAGCACAGTTGGTTCCATGTTCTTGCTACTGTGAACAATGCTGCAATAAACATATGTGTGCAGGTGTCTTTTTTATAGAATGATTTGAGTTCTTCCAGGTATATTCCCAGTGGAGGGATTGCAGGGTCACATGGAGGGTGGATTTTTAGATCTTTTAGGAATCATCACACTGTTTTCCACAGAGGCTGCACTAGTTTAGACTCCCACCAACAGTGTAGAAGTGTTCCCTTTTCACCACATCCTCTCCCAGCATCTGTTGTTTTTTGAGTCATTGATGATAGCCATGTTGACTGGAGATAGGTGATATCTCAGTGTAGTTTTAATTTGCATTTCTTTGATGACTAGTGAAGCTGAGCATCTTTTCATGTATCTGTTGGCTGCTTTTATGTCCTCCCCCGAGAACTGGCTACTCATATCTTTTGCCCATTTTGTAATGGGGCTGTTTGTTTTTTTCTTTTCGGCACATTTGAGTTCCTTGTAGAGCCTCGATGTTAGGCCTTTGTCAGACATACAGTTGGCAAATATTTTTTCCCAGTCTGTGGGCTGTCTCCCCGCTCTCTTGATGGTTTCTTTGGCTTTTCAGAAGCTTGTTAGTTTGATGAGGTCCCACTTGTCTATCTTGTCTCGTATGGCATGAGTACTTGGGGATTTGATCAGGAATTGGTTGCCAGTTCCAATTTCCGTAAGGGCGTCTCCTGCATTTTCTAAGGTTCTTATAGTTTGAGGTTTTACATTTAGGTCTTTGATCCATTTAGAGTTGAATTTTGTGTATGATAGGTAGGGATCTTGTTTTAACCTTCTGCATGTGGTCAGCCAGGAAAAACTCAATTTTCTTCAGGAGTCCTTGGTTCCTATAGCTGTTTCCACAACAGAAGTGGTTGCCAAATATTTCTAGGAAATTGCAGGTAATGCAGTGTACCTAGTGCACAGCAGTAATGCAGGAAGTGTCTTGAGTCTGTAAGGAAGAATTGCAGACTGGAAGAAAATGTATGATGATATTGTAAATAACATGTTTGTTTCAAGTCTTGTATGATTCCATCATTGAGCATCTGGTGCTGCGTTCATCCTTGACACTTAAGCAAAACCTTAGAAGGTGAGCAAGACTTCAAGGTGGGTTTCTGGAGGCACAAAGATTCCACACAGAGGCCACCGTGGGGTGAGAGAGTGGGGCTGGGGTCCCCCATACCCAGCAGAAGCGCTCACCTCCACAGCTCCTGCACTGACCTTCACTCTCCCGAGGGATCTCACTCCACCCCCACCTCCATCAAGGAATGCAGAAAGGCCACATATTCACTGACGCACATTCCAGGAGTCCCCTGGAATAGAAATACTATCATTGAAACTCCTCCAAACATCTTGGAGCCAAACTCACTCCAGGTTTTGAAAAGGCACTTTCCTCAGCGGCAGCCCCACCCTGGTAATGTTCTACAATCATTGAGCCCTTTCTTCCCAGTCTGAGGGAGGGCAGTTTAAGTTCAAGGGAGCATAATTATTTCTGTTTGCTTTTAAGGGCAGTTTTATGACTTAAAAGTTAAGAATCACTAGAATTGGGACACCTCCTTGAGATAAGTAAGTCGCATGATTTTTCCCCCTAAACAAGGGTAGAATCAGAAATAACAGCAGCAGCTGCTCCCAAGCATTAATTTCAGCCATCATGCCCACTTAATGGGAGGAGGAAGAGCTCCAGAAAGCGTCAAACACGCAGCTAATTGCCCTGGCGGTGCTCAGGCGAAGGAAATGTTTAAAATTCCTCTTCTGGAGCTGATGCATTCTGAGTCCCCTGTGGCCAAGTTTTATCACTTCTAAGTACAAAAACTGCTGTGATTTATAGTAATGCAAATAGTGTGAAGAATTCTTACTTGTCACATCCTCCACCCCTTTCCAGATCTTATGCTTAAAAGAGCAGCAACTTATTTTTCATTTGAAAATTATGTATTACTGAAGAGTCCAGCAACATCCTCCAGTTCAGAAGTCACCTGGAAAACAGTTTAATCTGTACTACATGTGATTTCATAATCATTGGTCAAAGATGCTTCAACTGCTAATAAGACAAGAGCACACTCATCACCCTAAAAAAATCCAATTCCAAAAATATCCTAGTTTGAGGAGGAACTGATGACTTCTGTAGCTCAGCGGTGGGGTAGCATGGTTTCTCTCTGGCTTACTCTTACACCTTAAATCAGCCCGGGACATAGTTGTTAGTTGAGAAATGTTACAGAGAGACATGTTATTCAGGTAGACTCAGGGTCTGGCTGCCTGGGAGGAGGACTGCAAAGTCCAAGGTGAGTCCTCCCCGAATCCTGGGGCGACCCAGTGAGCACACTGAGCTCAGATCCATGCCCTGCACACCCAAGGCACAGAATGCCACCCTCTATCTTTTTTTTTTTTTTTTGAGTTGGAGTCTCACTCTGTCACCCAGACTGGAGTGCAGTGGCCGCTCCCGGCCACCGCAGCCTCGACCTGCTGGGCTCCGGCGATCCTTCCGCCCCAGCCTTCCAAGTAGTTGGAACTACAGGCGCGCACTACCACGCCCGGCTGATTTTTTGAATTATTGTAGAGATGAGGTCTCGCCAAGTTGCCCAGGTGGGTCTCGAACCCGCGGGCTCAGGCAATCCACTCACCTCAGCCTCCCAAAGGCGCGGGATTACAGGCTGAGCCACCGAGCCCGGCTTCACCCTCCATCTTTTTACCAAAGGGACGATAAAATGAGTTGTGGGCACTATTCTGCGAGTTTCCCAATCATCCAGTCTAGACCCAGGCCTGGCGAGCTACCATGACTTCCTCACCATGAGGACTGTGTGCAGGCTGAGCTCAGGGCCTGGGGCTGGGACCCGGTGCCCTATTTGTGAAGACCGTCACCATGACCATCCTCCTCACAGTGGCACTATCCTGTCTGTCCTGAGGGCTGGAACTGTCAGATGGTTCTGTGCTCAGGGATCTGGAAGTCCCGACCTCTTGTGCAGCATCCATCAACCAACAGGAGGGAAGAAGAAATCCCTAAAGCCAATCAATTTTTTTTTTTTTTGAGTTGGAGTCTCACTCTGTCACCCAGACTGGAGTGCAGTGGCACGTTCCCGGCCACCGCAGCCTCCACCTGCTGGGCTCCGGCAATCCTTCCACCTCAGCCTTCCAGGTAGCTGGAATTATAGGCGTGCACTACCACGCCTGGCTAATTTTTTATTTATTGTAGAGATGAGGTCTCGCCAAGTTGCCCAGGTGAGTCCCGAACCCACGGGCTCAGGCAATCCACTCACCTCAGCCTCCCAAAGCACTGGGATTACAGGCCGAGCCACCGAACCCGGCAAGCCAATCTATTATCCATTTTCTTTTTGTTTTTGTTGCTTGGTCAGGGCCTCGATCTGTCCCCCAGCCTGGAGTGCTGTGGCACAATCATGGCTCACCGCAACCTTGACCTCCTGGGCTCAGGCTATCCTTCCACCTCAGCCTCCCGAGTAGCTGGGACTACAGGTGCCACCACGACTGGCTAATTTTTTTTTTTTTTAATTTTTGTGGGGACGAGGTCTGGGTAACATACCTAGGCTGGTCTAGAACTCCTGGACTCAAGCGATTCTCCTGTCTCAGCCTCCCAAAGTGCTGGGATTACAGATGTGAGCTGCTGTGTCTGGCCTCAAAAGTTTGTTGTTGATTTTTTTAAGATCGCACGCATGCTGTACTTGTTTTCTCTACCAGGGCCGCATCCAATCCTCCAAAACAGTTCCCATAGGGAGCCAAGACGGTCGCTCCGGCTTATTTCCAGCTAGGTAAGGAAAGAGACAGGTTGGATGCGGGCACTCGAAGGGAGTAGGGGCCCGCGGAGTCCCTGATTGGGCGGCTCTTCTCTGACTGATGCTGATCAGAAGCCCTGGGGCAGCCTGGTAGACTATGAAGGGAACCTGCAAAAGCTAAAGAAGGCTGGTTTCATATCCCACCGTTCCTCCTCAGTAATTTCCCCAGGGCGTTTGTGAAGAAGAAACTACACAAGAGACATTCTTACCTTGGTTTAATAATTGATAAGGTGACCAAGTACAGTGGTGCAGTACTTTGGGAGGCTGAGTGGGGAGGATCGCTTGAGCCCAGGTGTCACAAGACTGCCTTCCTGATGTAGAGCCAATTTCAGCCTCCCAGATAGGTTAAGCTGACTTCCTGGTGTTCTGGCCAGGTTGGAGGTTGGGGTTCCTTAGAGTACAGAGTCTGAGAAAGATCTCAAATTCTGTTCCTAGGTGGTAAAGGCGTGGGGGGAGCTAGGGTTCCTGGAGACTGAAGCTGCTTCTGTCTTGCAAGGGCTTGTGTCTCCTCAAACCATCTCATGTTGCCCAGCCTTGTGGGGCAGCCTCCCCCTTCCCAGGGGTTAGGACATGAAGGTAGTCGCCTTTATTGGGTGAGAGCAAACTCAGAAACAACATATTTTCTCATTTCTAACCACAGCTGCAACGTTTGCCCCATGACCCAATATTAGTTTTATGTAGGTGGCTTCAGGTTGACTTTAAAATGTTTTAGGACTGAAATGAAAAAAGATTTTGAGCTGTAGGTTTGTACCCGTGCCCTAGATTTATAGGTGTACAGGGTTCCTCAAGCGTGAAATGAATGGAAGTTGTTAATTTCCTACAGAGCGTGTCAGCCTTTGGTGCACAACTATGACTTCCAGTTATAGGGTTCAAACTCTGGTTTGTCAAATTTAAGTCCTGATGGGGTGTTAACACCGGCATGTGTTGCTGCTATTGTCTTGGTGTCAAATACCAGAAAACACCTCAGTATGAACAGGGAAGGGTGTGTTTAAGTTCACTGCAATTTATACATAGAGGCTGTTAGCCACCCACAGAAGTGAAGTTCCCACTCCGGATCCATTCTCAAGAGGTGACTCTTAAGCACTGTAAATATTATCATCAGGTCTATACCATAAGTGTAGTGGCTGGGGTAAAAATTGTTAGAAATGATCCTCGGGATAGGCTTGGTAGTGATAACCTTGGCAGTCGCATGCTCCAGGCCATGGGCTGGAAAGAGGGCAGTGGCTTGGGTTGCAAGAAGCAGGGCATTGTAACACCCATTGAGGCCCAAACACGGGTGTGTGGCTCCAGCCTGGGTGCCCGGAGCAGCTCCTATGAGGTCACCCCAACCGAGTCCTACAAGGAGACACTGCACAAGACAGTGGGGACCCGCTTCAACAAGGCCCAGTGAACAGCTTTAAGAAAAACTTCTACGTGTGCTGGAGAGCCATCTTGGGGCAGGCGAAGAGGAAGTATGGGAGGTCTGAGGGGCTTTCTATCTGCTGGCTCACTTCCCAGCCAGAGAGGTCCTGACCAAACAAGCAAATCAAACTTAGAGTCGGTGACTTTTGTTGGAAAATTGGGCTGGGATCATATTCTTTTTGTAATAAAAGCTGAAAAGTCAAAAAAAAAAAAAAAGAAAGGAAGAATCCTCCATCAGAGACATGAGTACAGATACAAGGCTGGCCAAACGGACTGTGCAAAACCCACTGCCCTTGAATGAACAAGGCAGGAAGTTTCACCTGGCAAACCCACGCCTTTCCAAGCTTCATTCAAGACCAAGGACATATTTGTTTCTGTGTCACCTGGAAATCAATAATAAAAAGAGAAATGACCAAATTTAAGTCCTGATGGGGTGTTAACACCGGCATGTGTTGCTGCTATTGTCTTGGTGGTCAAATACCAGAAAACACCTCAGTATGAACAGGGAAGGGTGTGTTTAAGTTCACTGCAATTTATACATAGAGGCTGTAAGCCACCCACAGAAGTGAAGTTCCCACTCCGGGATCCATTCTCAAGAGGTGACTCTTAAGCACTGTAAATATTATCATCTGTCTTGACAATAAATGGCAGGTGCTACAGAGGAGAGTCAGATAGCTATGGAACATGTGAAAAAGTGCTCAGCTTCACTAGACTTCAAGGAAATGTGAATTAAAACCACTATAGCCAGGTGCTGCAGCTCGTGCCTATAATCCCAGCACTTTGAGAAGCCGAGGTAAGAGGATTGCCTGAGCCCACAGGTCCAAGACCAGCCTGAGCAACTTGGTGAGACATGATCTCTACAATTAATATAAAAAAATAATTAGCCAGGCATGGTGGTGCACACCCAGCTGCTTGGGAGGCTAAGGTACAAGGATTGCCTGAGCCCAGCAGGTCAAGACTGTGGTAGTCATGATCTTGCCACTGCACGCCAGTCTGGGTGACAGGGCAAGACTCTGACTCTAATAAAATAAAGTAAAATGAAATAAAATAAAACCACCTTGGATCCACCATCATGGTCCAAATGAATATTGGCAAGACTAGAACTGAAGCTCAGACATGATAAGGGGAGAGTAAATTAAATTGGTGCACCCACTTTGCTGAAGGCATTCCTGTTCTGTGCGGCATCAGTTCCACACCTAGGTACATGTACCCCAAAGGAATGTGTACTAGAGTCACCAAAAACGTACACAGCAATGTTTGTGGAAACACTATTCGTATGCAGCCCGAGACCAAGCAACCCAAATGCACATCAACAGTGGAATGCTTTCTTCCTGGCGCCCTACCGGGCCCTCAGCGGGAGACTGATCCTTGAGATCCAGCAGGCCAACAACCTGCTTGATGCCCTTGCAGGCTTCTGAGTCCCTCACACCCAGCTGTCCATGGAGAGAGACTGGGGGAGGAGGGAGTTGGAGGGAGAGCAGTGCCTGCTGAAAAGATTGCAAGTCCAGGAGAGAAGAGACGTCATGGTTCATGGCCATGCAGAAAACCTCCCTGTATTAGTGGCTTAAACGGTCATGGGCATGTCTCACAATCCCTCCATTTCCTGGCTCAGGTGGTTCCCTGGTCCCGCTGGGTGTCAGCTGCTGATTCGCAAGACCACATTCAGCTGTGGGCTTGACTCAACGTCTGACACGGCACCTGGGAATGGCTGGAGCTAAGTTTTCCTCTCTAGCTGAGTGCCACCCTTATTGCGTGGTGTCTAGGGATCCAGAGAGGAAGCTGAAGCCACTAGGCTTCCAACAGCCTAAGTCTTGTAGCTGCTACAGCGTCACTCCCTCCGTGTTCTACCAGTGTTCCACCAGTCAGGGCAAAGCCCAAGGTCATCTAGGACTGTAGGGGAAAGGAAAAGGCTTTATCTGTCAGTGGGAAAAACAGTGAGCGCCTACAGGAATGGGAGCAGTTTGTCTCTCAAAATCATCTTTGGAAACTGTTTACCACAGGCAGCAAGAGGAGAGGAGAGACGCCTGCGTGGCAGATGTGGGATTTGAGTTCAGTCAAGCCTCCACCCTTAGTGAAGCTTACCTGGCCTATTGATGCCTCAGTTTCCACACCTGTGGCATGACAACCCTAGCCTAGAAGTCAGTGAAGTCCCTTCCAGCTCTAATAGTTGTGGCTCATAGTCCTGTGAGGACCAAAACCTCCTACTGACCTTCTGAGTCCCCCATCACTGAACCCATCTCCTATCCCCCTGGCCCCCAAGAATAATCCGTGGGGTCTATCCTTGCCTCTTTTTCCATCCCAATTAAGATCGGAGGGTGTGTTACCAAAAATGCCTGCAAATTCCTGCAGTTTCCTTCCACATGAGTCTTAAAAAGTTTAGACTCAGAAAGGTTGTGAAAAAGCAGATGCAAGTCCAGCTTTGGTCTCTTGGTGTACTGAGAAGGTTGAAGCAAGAGGTGTACTTTTTCCAGGAAAGTGTTTGCCTGCACTGAGAAAACCCACCAGCATGCTTTAGCATTTGTTTCAGCTAGAGTAAAGACAGAGGCTGATCTGAAGGTGGTGGTTATCAGTTGAGAGTCACAGTTCCAGATCCACCCCCTATCCTGCTCTCTTCTCTTCTCACTACTGCACTTGACTAGTCTTTTTTAAAAACAAAAAAGTAATAAAATATGCCAAACATTAGAAAACAACTAAATCGCCCATATTACAATCACTTTGAAATAATCTAATTAGGCTGGGCTTGGTGGCTCATACCTATAATCCCAGCACTTTGAGAGGCTGAGGCAGGAGAATCATTTGTGGCCAGGAGTTTGAGACCAGCCCGGGCAATACAGTGAGACCTCATTTCTACAAACAACAACAACAACAAAAGTTAAAAATTAGCCGAGTATGGTGGCGCACACCTCTAGTCCCAGTTATTTAGGAGGCTGAGGCGGGAGGATTGCTTGAGCCCAGGAAGGTTGAGCCTACAGTGAGCTGTGGTCATGCCACTGCAATCCAGCCTGGATGACAAGAGCAAGACCCCATCTCTTAAAATTTAAAAAAAAAATTTAATCTGCTTAATAATTTTGTGTATTTCCCTTTATGTAATTTTTCCTCTGTGTATGTTTGTAGCAGACATGGTCAGTTCTAGTGTCCATCTGTACTCCTAAGAGACTCAGGTAATCCTAACCAGTCTACAGGAAATGCTTTCCTCTTGTAGATAATCGTTTAGGACCGGGCGGGTGACTTGGGCTAGTCAGTGGTGTGTAATGGGGATTTTGCCAGAGAGTTTCAGGAAAGGATTCTCTGTTCTGTAAAGACGTACACAAGGCAGGAAAATAGCATGTTGTGACTGTGGACACTGGTGCGTAAGGAGGTGATGCCTGCAGTTGTTCTGGGTTGGTTTTGTTTGTTTGTTTGTTTCTTTGTTTGTATCAGGGGCTCACTCTGTTGCCCCAGCTAGAGTGCAATGGCACACTCACGGCTCACTGCAGCCTCGACATGCTGGGCTCAGGCAATCCTCCTGCCTCAGCCTTCCACGTAGCTGGGAATACAAGCATGCGCCACCATGTCAGGTAACTTTTTGATTTATAGCAGAGACAAGGTCTTGCCAAGATGCCCAGGCTGATCACAAACTCCTGGGCTCAGGCAGTCCTCTCGCCTTGGCCTCCCAAAATGCTGGGGTGACAGGTGTGAGCCACCGTGCCCGGCGCCCTGCAGCTATCTGCTGGCATGAAGGAAGCTAGTGGAGGTGGGCCAGGGCTGGAAAGGTGAGCTGGTCTTGATTTCTACATCAGGCTCTGGAGTCACCAAATTAACCAGCTGGGAGCTGCCCTGTCCCTCAACTTTCAGTTCCGTGACAGAATATGTCCCTTTCATGTCTAAGCCTCCTCTGTTTATGATTTGCTGTTCCTGGCAGTCAAAAACATCTTAACTGCTGTAACACATATATGTCTACATCAACATAGTTTATAAAGTTTATTCCTTCATCCAGCAAATATCTAATGAGGATGCCTCATGCCAGGCGTCACTCACTCTGCAGACGCTCTTGGATCCTGTCTTTCCCCATGGTATAGTCCTAAAAAAAAGAAAGAAAATGATACAGAGTTTTTTTAAGTCTCCGATACATATTCCCAATTGCTTTCTAGACAGTTTGTGTCAATTTTTAAGTATGTAATACCTGAATGTTGCCACTGCAGCTGAGGGCAGTCCAAAAATACAGTGCTTTTTTCCATTCTCAATTATTTCTAGAAAAAAATTCTGATTAAAAACTACAGGACAGCCAGGCTCGGTGGCTCAGCCTGTAATCCCTGCACATTGGCAGGCTGAGGCAAGTGAATTGCCTGAGCCCATGGATTCAAGACTAACCTGGGTAACTTGGCAAGACCGCATCTCTACTATAAATAAAAAAAATTAAAATTGGCTGGCATGGTAGCACGTGCCTGTAGTTCCAGCTACTTGGAAGGCTGAGGCAGAGGAATCGCCGGAGCCCAGCAGGTCGACACCGGGGTGGCTGTGAGTGTGCCACTGCACTTCTGCCTCGGCAACAGAGTGAAACTCCAACTCAAAAAAAAAAAAAAAGAGCTACAGGGCACATTTATCCAGCAAATCAATGGCATACAACATGGGACAGGAGGTTGTTAATGAATAAAAGAAACTTAAGAGGCTGGGCTCACACCTGTAATCCCAGCACTTGGAAGGCCAAAGTGGGAGGATCACTTGAGTCCAGGAGTTTGTGACCAGCCTGGGCAACATAGCGAGACCTCTTCTCTACAAAAATTAAAAAGTTAGTTGGCATGATGGTGCATGTCTGTAGTCCCAGCTACTTGGGAGGCTGAGGTGGGAGGATTGCCTGAGCCCAGGAGGTCGAAGCTGTGTGGTGAGCCATGATCATGCCACTGCACTTCAGCCTGGGCAACCGAGAGAGATGGGACTCAAAATTAAAAAAAAAAAAAAAGGAGATGGGAATTCTGCTCATTCCTAGAAAGGCCAGGATGGAGTGATTTCATGAAACGGTGTCGTTAGGCCCCTGCCAGCCATCGAGACCATGCCCCAGGCCCCCTTGACAGCAAAAGCACCCCTCAGCCTTCTCTCCTCTGACTTGTGTCCCCCAGGGTTTGGGATGACCACTCCGGCGACAGTGGGAGGGAAAGTCTTCCTGATCTTCTACGGCCTGGTCGGGTGCTCAAGCTCCATCCTGTTCTTCAACCTCTTCCTGGAGCGCCTCATCACCGTCATCGCCTGCATCATGAAGGCGTGCCACCAGCGGCGGCTGCAGAGACACAGTACCCAGCCCCCCGGGGAGCCAGGGCGGCGTGAGATGGACGGCTTGGCCGGCTGGAAGCCCTCGGTGTACTGCGTTGTGCTGATCCTGTGCACGGCCTCCATCCTCCTCTCCTGCTGTGCCTCGGCCCTGTACGCCCATGTCGAGGGCTGGAGCTACTTTGATGCGCTCTACTTCTGCTTCGTGGCCTTCAGCACCATTGGCTTTGGGGACCTGGTCAGCAGCCAGAACGCCCAGTATGACAGCCAGGGCCTCTACCGCCTGGCCAACTTTGTCTTCATCCTCACAGGTGTCTGCTGCCTCTACTCCTTGTTCAACGTCCTCTCCATCCTCATCAAGCAGTCCATCAACTGGATCCTGCGGAGACTGGACAATGGATGCTGCCAGCGGTGGCAATGGGGACTCCTGCTGCCACGCAGGAACGCGGTGACACCAGGCAGTGTCCGCCAGCGTGGCACCATCTCCATCGAGACGGATGGGGCGGTGGAGAGTGACATGGACAACCGCCACCTCTCGGGGGAGATGACCTCCATGAAGGACTTGCCAGCTGTCCTGCAAAAGCAGCTGTCGGAGATGGCCAATGGCTGTCCCCACCAGGCCAGCCCGCCGGCCCAGGACGACGAGTTCTCGGGGGGTGTAGGAGCCTTTGCGATCATGAACAACAGGCTGGCAGAGACGAGTGGGGACAGGTAGAAGCCAGCACTGGAGGCTGGGGAGAGTGGAGGCGCAGATTGTCACCTGGAGCTGTCCCTGGAAATCCCACAAGCCCAGCCTTAGAAACCTGCCATCCAGGGCTGGGTTGATCTCCTGTCTTGATCTCTATGTTGACATTCAGAAAGCACTAGTGCACGCAGCTCTAGGCCTTGCATGGTTTTTCTGACTTATTTTGTTTCTGAGTTTTAGCTGCCGGAGGAGACGGCTTTTACATAAGCCTTGGTTTCCTGCTGCTCTGCTCTTCACTGGGAAAACAAAAGTCCCTGGAACTAAAAATGGCTGAATTCAAAAAACAGTGAGGAGGGGGTGGGAATATTTGGAAATATGTCTGGGCTTTCTTTTCTTTCCTCTCTCTTTCTTTCTTTCTTTTTCAGCATCTCACTCTGTCTCCCAGGTTGAAGTGCAGTGGTGTGATCTCAGCTCACTGCAGCCCCGACCTCATGGACTCGAGTGATCCTCCTGTCTCAACCTCCTGAGTAGTTGGAACTACAGGTGCACACCACCACACCCAGCTAATTTTTTTTACAATTTTTTTGTAGAGACGAGATCTCATGTTGTTGCTCAGGCTGATCTTGAACTCCTAGGCTCAAGTGATCCTCCTGCCTCAGACTCCCAAAGAGCTGGGCTTACAGACATGAGCCACTGCACCTGACCTGGGCTTATTTTTTGGCTGGCCTTCCTTCAGAGCAGATTTTTCTGCTGTGCCAAGGCTAGGGAAAATGTCTGAAGCTCTTTATGCCTGTTTTTCTGGGTTTTTTTTTTTAATAAAGCAGGATTTATTGAGAGGACTGAAAAGCTCCTGCAGTGGGAGGGGAACTGAAGGGGTTGCCCCAAAAAAAGACTCATATCTTTTTTTTTGAGTTGGAGTCTCACTCGGTCGCCCAGGCTGGAGTGCAGTGGCACGCTCATGGCCATCCCAGCGTTGACCTGCTGGGCTCTGGCGATATTTCCGCCTCACCCTTCCAAGTAGCCAGAACTATAGGCAAGCGCTACCATGCCCAGCTAATTTTTTTTATTTATTGCAGAGATGAGGTCTCGCCAAGCTGCCCGGGCTGGTCTGGAACCCGTGGGCTCAGGCAAATCCACTCCCCTCAGCCTCCCAAAGTACAGGGATTACAGGCTGAGCCACTGAGCCCAGCCACTTTTCTGTTTTTTATTTTCAAGATCATCACTCCTGGGCAAGGTGTCTGGGGGCCTCAGTAAGAAAACTGAATTTGGCTTCAGGCCTGTAGAGGGCAGCAAGGTGGCGGTGAGTGGGCGGCGGGAAAGAGACTGACTTTTGTAACTGAAGGGCATCCTGGACATTTCCTCTTTGGTCACCTAGACCGGTTCATTTTTACCAGGGCTTGGAGCCCATTGCAAAGATAATGACTATTTATTAAAACTGAAAATTCCATAAATCCTCATTTTACTGAGACTCCGTGAGTGTTCACTGTGACCAGTGGAGGACAAGCACCTCATTAAACAGACACTTACTGTGCTCAGAGACCACAGAAATGGGACACTGGCCTTTAGGGACATGAATTGCCTTGGAGTCTCGCCTGGACCAACAGTCTGGGCCAGATCATGAAATCTGGCTTCTCTTGTCTACTTCTTTTTCTTTCTGCCTTCTGACTGGAACAGGCCTAGTCACATAAACTCCCAAGCAGTTCAGATGTCCATACTAGGAACTAAGGCTGCTGACGTCTTCGTATGTTAGGGGGTGACAGCAGTATTCAGAAAGATAGCTGTTGTTCATATAAGATAAGATTGGTGACCAGGCATGGTGGTTTTCGCCTGTCATCTCAGCACTTTGGGAGGCCAGAAAGGGAGGATTACTTGAGCCCAGGAGTTCCTGGTCAGCTTGGACAACATAGTGAGATCTCATCTCTACAAAAAAACCAAAAAATTAGCCAGGCATGTGGTGTGTACCTGTAGTCCCAGCTACTTGGGAGGCTAAGGAGGGAGCATCGTCTGAGCCCAGGAGGCCAAGGCTGCGGAGAGTTGTGATTGTGCCACTACACTCCAGCCTGGGCAACAGAGTGAGACCCCCAACTCAAAAAATCATACAAATAAAAATATAAAAAGTTGTATATGCTTCATGGAGGAAATGGACCACAAAAGTCATATCACAGCTCTGCTCTAAGAGCAGGCAATTGAAGTGTTACTCTTAGTGATTTCTGGATTATATGCACATTCCTGAGGACCTGGGGATTCCAGGCCCCCTTGGGGTGAATGTTTATCAGCCAGTGTTCCTAATAAGAGTGGAAAGAATCAGTCAGAGAGAGGACAGTGTAACAGGGGGCAAGGAGTGACTGAAGACAGAGCCCACAATGTTGCTAAGGACTGGACTTGACCTTGAGAGCTGGACCTGACCTTAAGGGCTGGACTTGACCTTGAGTTCCCTTGTTTTACTAGCTCCACTGGAACTGCATCTTCATTCCAGGCTAATTGGATTAGTAACAAATAGCAGAAATAAATGGATGAATTGGCCAACAATTTAAGTTAGTTTAAAATCAGAAGTGAAATTAAATGCACAGAGTCCCAATCTCTGGAAGAAGAGGCAAGATTATTATTATTATTATTTTTTTTTTTTTGAGTTGGAGTCTCACTCTGTCGCCCAGACTGGAGTGCAGTGGCCGCTCCCGGCCACCGCAGCCTCGACCTGCTGGGCTCCGGCGATCCTTCCGCCTCAGCCTTCCAAGTAGCTGGAATTACAGGCATGCGCAACCACGCCCGGCTGATTTTTTGATTTATTGTAGAGATGAGGTCTCGCTGCCCAGGCGGGTCTCGAACCCGTGGGCTCAGGCAATCCACTCGCCTCAGCCTCCCAAAGGCGCGGGATTACAGGCTGAGCCACCGAGCCCGGCTAAGATTATTATTAACAGAGTATAGCCGGGCAGGCTTGCCTAGGGAGAAAGACACAGAAGTAGCAAAGACACAAACTAATATTACACTAAAGAGACAGTGTAAATACAGAAGAGGAAAAATGATGCCTCAGAAATTCAGGGATGATTTCATGAAGATGTTACATTTACACTGAGTCTTGATGGATATGTAGGAGTTTGCCAGATGAAGGAGTAATGTAAGGTGGTGAAAGGACATGGACTTTGGAGACCAAGGTTTCAATCCCTGCCCTATTCGTTACTTTCCAGATCACCAAAGACAAGTTATTTTGCTTCTCTGAGATTCGGTTTTCTTGTCTGTAAGCTCCCTGCCCTGAGGAGTTCTCAAGAGGGTTAAAAGCAATAATGTACATATAGTACCCGGCACCTGATAGGCTTTTTGTAGAAGTAACCATTAAGAAAAGAGGACACTGGTAGCTAAGAGCATGTACCAAGGCATGTCAGGAGCAGGCGTCGCCTAAGGGTTGAGGTGTATGGAAGCAGTGGGGATTGAGAGAACCCGGATTTGAATCTTTTTCCACCCTTTACTTACCAGCTGTGTGGCCCTGGGTGAGTTTCTTCGCTTCTCTGCAACTGTGAAAGGGAAATAATAACAGCACAGCTTCAACGCTGTTGTGACATGTGATGTGTGAGGGCAGGTAAGGTGTCCAGCACAAAGTGAACCACCAGCACGTGACTGCTAGGACTGCTGTTATCGTCACTGCCACTGCTTTTTTATCCTCACTGGAGAAAGGAAGAGAGAGAAGAGCTGAGGATGAATAGGTCCTAGCTGGCCCTCCATGACCTTGACACGATGTGGTGAGAGGCTGATCTCCCCATGCCTTGCCCCATCAGGATGTGAGCTCATGGAGGGGGCCTGCATCTCAATCACTGCTGTGTGCTCAGCAGCAGAGCCCATGACACATAGGATAGTTCGCCCTCCATGGCTGTGGGTTCCATACCCATGGATTCAACTAACCTCAGATTACGAATATTCAGGAAAAAAAATTCCACAAAACTCCAGAAACCAAATGTGGATTTGCCTTGCACCAAGTACCTTGAATCCATACAAACGAAGTGCTGTGTGGGCATTGCATTAGGTAATATCAGTAATTAGAGATGATTTAAAGTACACTGTGAGCCAGGCTCGGTGGCTCAGCCTGTCATCCCGCACCTTGGGAGGCTGAGGTGAGTGGATTTCCTGAGCCCGCGGGTTCGAGACCCGCCTGGGCAACTTGGTGGGACTTCATCTCTACAATAAATCAAAAAATTAGCTGGGTGTGGTAGCGCACACCTGTAGTTCCAGCTACACAGAAGGCTGAGGCGGAAGGATCTCCGGAGCCCAGCAGGTTGAGGCTGCGGTGGCTGGGAGCGGCCACTGCACTCCAGTCTGGGCGATAGAGTGAAATTCCAACTCAAATAAATAAATAAATAAATAATAAAGTACACTGTGAGTGGGTTATATGCATATATGATGCCATTTTTATATAAGGGAGTTGGGCATGCACAGATTTTGTTAGTTTAGGGGGGTCCTAAAACCAATCTCCCATGGATACTGAGAGATATGGATATAGATATATGTTCCATAATCATATGTGAGAATGGATGAGGGAGAGATGGAGGCTGGCTGGATGGGATGGGACAGGATGGATGGATGGATAGATGGAATGGATGGATGGGAAGGGATGGGTGGGATGGGATGGATGGGATGGGATGGATGGATGGATGGATGAGAGGGATGAATAGGTGGATGGGATAAATGGATGAGATGGGAAAGGATGAATGGATGGGTGGATGGGGTGAATGGATGGATGGATGGGAGGGATGAAATAGGTGAATGGGATAGGATGGATGGATGGGTAGTAAGATGGATGATTGGATGGATGGATGGATAGATGGGATGGGACAGATGAATGAATGATGAAATGGGATGAAATGAGATGAATGGATGGGATAAATGGATGGGATGGGATGGACAGATGAATGGATAGATGGATAAGAGAGATGAGATAAGTGGATGGGATGAATGGATGGGATGGGATAGGATGGATGGATGGGTGAACGGGATGGATGGATGAACAGATGGACAGATGGGATGGATGGATGGATGGATGGATGGATGAATGGGATGGGATAGGACAGGATAGCTTTGGATGGGATGGGATTGAATAGATAGCTGGATGGATGGGATGGGATAAGATGGATGAATGCATGGGATAGGATGGATAGGATCAGATGGATGGATGAGTAGGACGAGATGGGGTAGATGGATGGATGGGATAGATGGATGGATGGGATAGATGGATGGATGGGATAGATGGATGGATAGTCAGATGGGGTGAATGGATGGATGGATGGATGGTTGGATGAGGTGGATGGGTGGATGGATGGATGGATACATGGTTGGTTGCTTGGTTTGGGAAAAGTATAAGGCTTCCTGCAGGGACAACCCAGGGCAAGGCTGTTGCCGCAGATCACCTCCTCCTTCTGCTACTGTTAAGCCAGAAATGTCTCCAACAGTGTCTCTGGAAGGAAACAGGTGGAAGCCCTTGCAGGTACATGGGAGAAGCAGGCATAGGTGGAGTCGACCCCAGCTCCTGAACCCAAATGCAGGGGCAACTGCACTTTCCAGGGTATCCAGCCACCCTCAGCCACTGGCCCCAGGGAGCCTGGGACAGTTATGTGATTGTCTGTGCTTCAGTTTCCTCATCTATTAAATGGGCATGGGAAGAGTTATCTTCCAAATTGTGAGGACTAGGCACAGATGCTTTGGTGTGAGAAACATCTCAAAGATGGACAAAAAGACATATCTCCACACCCACAGACTGAAATCTAACAATATGAGGCCTTTGACCACTACATCTGCTAAGAGACTCACATTTCCTGGGACTACTATATGCCAGTACTATGCTAGACCTCTTCGTATATTTTATTTCTCTCAAAGCAATCCTAAAGGGAACATATTTTTATTCCCATTACATTAGCTGCATTCATGTGACCATCCTCTCAACCCCCCAAGCCCCCCTGGAGGCTCAGAAACACCCACACTGCCATTTGAGTCTCACTGGGGTCCATGGCTTCAGGTGACTACAGTGTCATTTGCAGACCTGGGCATAAAGAAGGACGTCCTAGGAGGGCTGTGTCAGTTTGCATCTGTTTGCTTTTGCCACAGTAATGCTGCATAACAAACAATCTCTAAACCTCCACAGCATATAACCATGAGGATTTATTTAGCTCATGCATCCATAGCTCAGCCAAAGGGGGATGGATGGGCCAGATGTCTCTCATTCTCCCCCCAAATCAGCACACTGTCCAGAATGTTCTTCGCACAGTAACAGCAGACGCACAGGAGGACAGGTAGAGAGGCATGGGAGAAAGCACATCATCACTTCCATCCCATCCCACCAACCAGCGTCAGTCACATGGCCAACCCAAGGTCAGGGGCAGGGAAACATACCACCCATGGAAATGAGGGGCACAGAGTCACACAGCAAACTGTGCAAATTCAGGGAAAGGTGGAGACGGTGGTCGTTCTCTCTCCCACTTCCCTCATGTACATGGCAGCATTTAGGGCACAAATGAAGCACAGGAGGACGCCAAGTTCTCTCCAGAGGACAGCAGGTTTGATGACTTCCCACCCAACTCCACCACCCAGGGTGGCAGAACTGGGCCCAGGTACTTGTGGTAGGGACAGAAGTCAGACACGGGGCTGCTGGACTCCAGTCCAAGGACCAGTCGATATCCCTCCCATGACCTCAGTTCCATCCTCCAGGAAGGCTCTTGATTTTTCCCCATACACAAGCCACAGGATCAGACACAGGTCCTAGGAAACAGACATAAAATGGATGTGCTCACAGAAATCTCAGCTCAGAAAGGCAGTGAGGCACACACAGCCTCCTAATTAAGTCAATGAATGAAAAGACCTTAAGAAAGGAAGACAGGAACATAACCTTCTGAGAGGATCAGAATAAGCTTTATTGACAGGTGGCATTTAAGTGGGTCTTGAAGGTTGAATAGGAGTTCAACAGCTAGTGGAAGAGTTATAAGTATGAGAAAAAGCAGGGAGGTGAGAATCCCAGGGTGTACAAAAAACATTGATTTCAGCCAGTTTGGCTGAAAAGCAAGAAATTACAAGAGAAGCCACCGGACAGGTGATAACAAATAATATTATTCAAGCCCTCTGAGAAGTCAACCCATCCATAAACAAGCACTAGAACATGTCTACAAGCTCACCAGAGTCCTGACCATGTAAGGGGATGCATGATCCAGAAGCCATTAGCGAACGCCCAGCAATGGGGTCACTAGTCTATGACTGGAACCCACCTCCTCCCACAGACACTTCTGTGCCCAGTGGCCCAGCCCCCAGGGACTCCTTCCACTCATCCCACTTCACTGTCTTTGCAGCCCATAAGGAGGTCAGGATTGTGAGTTCACTTCACAGATGGGACAGTAAAGCCCAGGGTTTTGAGATGGGGAACATGCTGAATGTGGAGTGCTGAAAAAATGGTGAGGGAAGGGAGGCAGACTTTCCAGTGAACTTACAGTCAATTCAGAGTTTTCTATAATAATGTGCAGGGCATATCGACACTGAGGCATTGAAGATCATACAGTAACTCCCACCTTGGAGGGAACTGACACATGAGCCAATGAGTAGAGCAGCCCAGTGTTGTCATGATGAGGAAATGGAAGGAGAGCTTCCTGGCTGGGAGCTCAGGGAGGTCTTTCAGGATGAGACAAAACCTGACCTAGGTTGGAAAGAATCTCATCACAGGCAGGAAGATAAAGACAACCAGGAATTCAAGGTACAGGGAGCAGACTGCACAACTACAGAGGACAAAACACAAGCTGACTAGGACATATGCTCCCTGAGGGCAGGAGCTCTGTCTTCCTCCATATGTCCATGGCCCAGCCCATAATAAGTGATCAGTGAATACTGAATCAATGAATCAATGAATAAATGAACAACTGGTGTATTAAAATTCAGGAAGGGGCCAGGCATGGTGGCTCACACCTATAATCCCAGAAATTTGGGAGGACAAGGTGCAAGGATGACTTGAGCCCAGAAGTTTGCAACCAGTCTGGACAATGTAGTGAGACTTCATCTCTACAAAAAATAAATAAATCAATCACACAGCACAACAACTTGTATATGTTGACACCCATGCACCACCTCATGGGTGTCAACATATACAAGTAAATAAAGATTTAATCAGAAATGGTGGTGCACAACTGTAGACCCAGCTACTCAGGAGGCTGAGGCAGAAGGATTGCCTGAGCCTAGGGGGTTGAGGCTACAGTGAGCCTTGATCAAGCCACTGCACTCCAGTATGAATGACAGAGTAAGACCACCAACTTGAAAAGGAAAATTGGGGCTTGGTGGCTCAGCCTGTAATCCCACACCTTTGGGAGGCTGAGGTGAGTGGATTGCCTGAGCCTGCGGGTTTGAGACCGCCTGGGCAACTTGGCGAGACCTCATCTCTACAATAAATAAAAAATTAGCCAGGCATGGTAGTGCACGCCTGTAGTTACAGTTATTTGGAAGGCTGAGGCGGAAGGATCGCCAGCACCCAGCAGGCGAGGCTTGGTGGCCAGGAATGGCCACTGCACTCCAGTCTGGGCGACAGAGTGAGACTTTAACTCAAAAAAAAAAAAGATGAATATAAATGAACAATCAAAAGGACAGAGAGGAAAAAAGTTAAGAAATAATGAACAGACCCTCAGTGATTTGGGACTGTATCAATGTTACAACGTAAATAAAATTTTAGTCCCAGGGAGCAAGGAAAGAAAGAGAGGCAGGAAACAATTTTGTAAAAATTATGCTGACTACATTTCAGATTTGATGAAAAACATTAACTTGCAGGTCTAAGAAGTCCAAGTAACCCCAGATAAGATCAACACAATGAAAACACATCACAATTGGACAGACAAGAACAACGCATCACAGTTGGACAGACAAGAACAAAGAGAAAAGCCTGATGTGCACACAGGGCAGCAATGATGAAACTGTTGGCTGACTTCTCATTGGAAATGATGGAGGCCAGAAGACAATGGAACAACATTCACTGTGCTATTAAAGGAAGTGACAGCCAAGAGCTGCAACCAGCAAGATCATCCTTCAAAAATGAGGGACACTGCCATATAAGCAGAAACAAAGAGGGATCACTGCTAGAAGCCCTAAAAGAAATACTGGAAGGAAATTTTACAGGCTGTCAAGAAATGACATGGATGATGACTTGAGGAGAGACGGGAGTGTCTGAACCCGTGAACATGTGTGTAGATATAAAAGATCACACATTCCTGCCATTGCCAGCAGCATGGAACGTGCAGGGAGAGGAGTTAGAGGAGGCTGTCACCTCTCTCACATCCATGAAGATGAGAGTCTGAAATCTGCCTGAATCACATGTTGGAATTGACATGAACTGAATCTGGGAGGAAAAAGAAGGGGAAGTGGAGACAGGGACTGGCTGCAGAGAGCATGAGGGAGTTTGTGGTGTGAGGAAAGTTCTGAAACTTAGCAGTGGAACTGGTTGCATGATGTATACATTTACCAAAACTCACTGAACTGTATACTTCATATGGGTTAATTTTATTGTATATAAATTACACTTCCAAAAGCTGATTTTTTTTTAAGAAAAAAGGGCAAAATATTTAAATAAGCATTTCACAGAAGAGGCCATTGAGAGAGCCATGAGCCCATGAAGAAGTGGTCAACATCAGTAGTCATCAGGGGCAAGCAAATTATAACCACAATGAGACATTACTGCCTTCCTACCAGAGTGGTTAACATTGGAAAGACAGGCAAGGGCTGGGTGCAGTGGCTCATGCCTGTCATTCCAGTGCTTTGGGAGGCCAAGGCAAGAGGATTGTCTGAGCCCAGGGGTTCGAGACCACCCTGGGCAACTTGGCAAAAACTTTCCTCTAAAATACACACATACATATATACATAATTATTCAGGTTTGGTGGAACACATCTGTGGTTCCAGCTACTTGGGAAACTGAGGCAGAAGGATCACCTGATCCCAGTAGGTCAAGGTTGCAGTGGCCATGATCATACACCAATAAAAAGGAATGACTTGCCGATATATGTAACAATATAGATGCATCTCAACAGGCATATTGAAGGAAAGAGGCCAGATACCGAAATGTACGCACCATGTGAGTCATTTATATGAAGTTCTGAACAAGTAAGGCTAAATGATGGTGCTGATTATCAGAACAGTGGTGGTTTCTGGGTAGGATAGGTACAGACTAGGGAGATGCATGAGAGAAACTTCTGGGGTGCCAGGAGTGATTTATATCTTAATCTGCATGAGGTGGTGCATGGGTGTCAACGTATACAAGCCGCTGTGCTGTGTGATTTATTTATTTGTTATTGTACTTTATTGTGAATTCAATCTTAGAAATGGCTGAAGCTAGGAGAGAAGACGGGAGTCGTTGCAGAAGCATCTTCACAGAGATGCTGGCTAAAGTCACCAGAATCTCCAAGGGAGGGGATGTGGAGGCATCAGCCAGGGAGGCCCAGGGCTGGCCCTGGAGAATGGCTGTGATTAGGAGAGGGAGACAGGCACCAGGAGGGCAGGGCAGCCAAGGAGGAGGGAACGAGTCAGAGCCCATCCGTGTCTATGAGGCAGCAGGGAGAGGATTTCCAAACAGGCGTGTGGGCCGAATGCAGCAAAATGAGCAGGAGAAGGAAGACATCAAAGACCTCAGAGAGGTCCCGTGGGGATCCCCGGGAACTGTCCACCTGTGTCCTTGTCCTCCACTGGTGGCCAATCTGGAATAAGCCCATGCTTTTTTTTTCTTTTTTTAAGTTGGCGTCTCACTCTGTCACCCAGGCTGGAGTGCACTGGCACTTTCACGGCCACAGCAGCCTCACCCTGCTGGGCTCAGGGAGATCCTTCCGCTTCAACCTTCCAAGTAGCTGGGACTACAAGTCTGGCTCACTTTTTTTTTTTGTAGAGACGAGGTCTGGTCATGTTGCCCAAGCTGGTTTTGAACCCCTGGACTCAGGCAATCCTCTCACCTCCACTACTCAAAGTGCTGGGATGACAGGCATGAGCCACCAAGTCTGGCAAGTCAATGCTTTTAAAAATGCCAACTTCGACCCACGTCTAGAAATTTATCCTACAAAAATGTCTACATGTGGATGCAGAGATGCCCATACCCTTACTGTGGCAGTAACAACAGCTAGTTTGTTGAGTGCTTTGGGTACATCACTGCAAGTAAAAGGAGCTCAGTGTAAGCAGTGCTATTTTTTCTTTTTTTTTGAGTTGGAGTCTCACTCCGTCACCCAAACTGGAGTGCAGTTGCATGCTCCTGGCCACCGCTCTGGTGATCCTTCCGCCTCAGCCTTCCCAGTAGCCGGAACTACAGGCGCACGCTACCATGCCCGGCTAATTTTTGATTTATTGTAGAGACAAGGTCATGTTGCTCGAGTGAGTCTCGAACCCGCGGGCTCAGGCAATTCACTTGCCTTGGCCTCCCAAAGTGCTGGGATTACAGGCTGAGCCACCGAGCCCGGCTAGCAGTGCTATTTTTATATCCTTTTTTTTTTTGAGTTGGAGTCTCACTCTGTTGCCCAGACTGGAGTGCAGTGGCCGCTCCCGGCCACTGCAGCCTCGAACTGCTGGGCTCCAGCGATCCTTCCACCTCAGCCTTCCAAGTAGCTGGAACTACAGGCGCGCTACCACACCCCGCTAATTTTTTGATTTGTTGTAGAGATAAGGTCTTGCCAAGTTGCCCAGGCAGGTCTCGAACCCGCGGGCTCAGGCAATCCATTCATCTCGGCCTCCCAAAGCATGGGATTACAGGCTTTTATATCCATTTTTAAAATGAGGAAACCAAGGCAATGACGTTGAGTAAATCATCACACGTAGTATGAGGAAAGCTGGTGTTTTCAGCTTCAATTTTTCCAACAAAGTGACCACTCTGAAATGTGAAAGCAGTAGAAATGTGCACATATGCAGGCTTGGCATATGCAATGGTATCTCCAGCAGTGAGAGTATTGCATTATCATGTTTCCTTCCCACTAGACGGCCAGCTCTGCGTGGGTGGGGACTTTGTCCAGCTTGTCCCCACTGCCCAAAACAATGTGTGGCACATAGTAGACTTTCTATAAATAGTTGTTGAATGAAGAAGTAAGCCTATATAATGAAATATTATGAAATTATTTTTTAAAATAATGTGTTCAAAGAGTAGTTAATGACATGGAGGAAATCTCTATGCTCATATAATTGTGGCAATACTTTAAATAAAAAAGGGAAATTTAACAATAAATACATGGCATGGTTCCAATTTTTCTTTTTCTTTTTCTTTTTTTTTTTGAGTCGGAGTCTCACTCCAAGCCCAGGCTGGAGTGCAGTGGCACACTCATGGCCACCCCAGCATCAACTTGCTAGGCTCTGGCAATCTTTCCACCTCAGTCTTCCAAGTAGCCGGAACTACATGTGTGCACTACCATGCCTGGCTAATTTTTGATTTATTGTAGAGAGGAGGTCTCACCAAGTTGCCCAGGCTGGTCTCGAACTCATGGGTTCATGCAATCCACTCTCCTCGGCCTCCCAAAGTGCTGGGATTACAGGCTGAGCCACCAAGACCTACCCCAATTTTTAAAAATTATTTATTATACTTAAAAAAGAAGGCGTGGCTGAGCACAGTGGCTCATTCCTGTAATATTTGGGAGGCCAAGGCAGGAGGAATGCTTGAGCCCAGGAGTTCAAGACCAGCCTGGGCAACATAGAGATATCTCATCTCTATTTTGAAAAATAATTAGCCAGGCATGGAGATACCCACCTGTAATCCCAGTTACTCGGGAGGCTGGGGTGGGAGGATCACCTGAGCCCAGGAGGTTGTGATCATGCCATTGCACTCCAGCCTGGGCAAGAGTGAGACTCTGACTCAAACTAAACAAATAAATGGCATCATCCCAATTTTGCTTAATGATTTACTACTCATATGGAAAAACAACTTAAGCAGATACACAAAACTATTAACTGGAGTGCTATTGGAGTGGTAGAACAATGACTGATGCATATTTTCTTATGATTTACACTCTTTACTTTTTTTTTTTTTTTTGAGTTGGAGTCTCATTCGGTCTTCCAGACTGGAATGCAGTGGCCACTCCCGGCCACCGCAGCCTCCGCCTGCTGGGCTCCGGCGACCCTTCCGCCTCAGCCTTCCGAGCAGCCGGAATTACAGGCATGCACTACCACGCCCGGCTGATTTTTTTCATTTATTGTAGAGATGAGGTCTCGCTGCCCAGGCGGGTCTCGAACCCGCGGGCTCAGGCAATCCACTCACCTCAGCCTCCCACTTTTCTCTACTTGTTAACTCTCTCTAATGAGTATCTGTTACTTCCAAAGTTAGAAAAAACAATATCACATAGGAGTAGGAGAGTCAGAAGGATGGAGGGCTAGGACTTCAGCTCTGCCGAGCTGAGGGCTCAGCAGGACACTCCACTGCCTCGACGTCACTTGGTTAAGAGGACACAGATGCCAGGGATATGGGGATTCGGTGGGGAAAGGAGACATGGCCTCCAGGGGAGGGCGCCTGACTCTGAATATGTGTTTCCCGTCATAATCATGTCACTGTAGTGGTGTCACAGCTCACAGAGGAAGAGGAGGGGGAGAAGTTGGAGGAAGGGGATGGAGAGGAGGAGGAAGGAGAGGAGGAGGAGAGGAGGAGGAGGAGGGGGAGGAGGGAGAGGAGGAGTTGGAAGAGGGAAGGAAGGAGAGGAGGAGGAGGTGGAGCAGGCGGAGGAAGGAGATGAGCAGTTGGAGAAGGGGAGGAAGAGAGGGGGAGTCAGAGGAGAGGGAAGAGGAGGAGGAGGAGTTTGCAGCGGGGTGGGGGAAGGCGAGGAGGAAGAGGAGCTGGAGGAGAAGGAGCACGCGAGCAGTCGGACGACGGGTGGGCGGCAGGACTGCTCCGGCCACGGAGGCCCCCGGCCGGGGCTGCGGCGCCGGCCGTTCTCCAGCCGGAGCGCCGCGGGAGAGCGCGCCCAGGGCCGGGGCGGTGCGCACCGGCGCCCCCTGCTGGTGCGTCTGAGCGACACGCGGCGTCACGCGCGGTGATGGCCCTGGGAGGCCGCCACCGCCTCCGGTCCCCGCGCCAAACGTTTCGCTGGGAAAAGGCTTTTAACCCCCGTGCGCGGCGCCCACCCCCGCCGGCCCGCCGGGTCCTCGGCAAACGCCGCCGAGTGTTTGAGCAAAGCGGGTCTGGTCCCGCGCTGACCTGCCACGCCAAGGTCCCAGGCTCGGCCCGGCAGCCCGGCAGCCCGGCGGGGGTGTGCCCCCAGCCCTCCGGCGCCCGCTCCTCCTCCTTTCTTTTCTTATCCCCCTCCTCTCCCCTCCCATTTTGGTAGAGACGGGGTCTCGCTGCGTTGCCCAGGCTGGTCTCAAACTGCTGGGCTCAAGCGACCCTCCCGCGTCAGCCTCCCTGGGATTACAGTGTGCGGGGGGTTTTCCCTCTTCCCCCTTTCTTCCTTGCCTCCCCCCCCCCCCCCCCCGCGCCCTAACCATCCCCCACCCCCGTCAGGGTCTCTGTTTGTTGCCCAGCCTGGAGTGCAGTGACGCGATCACAGCTCACGGCAGCCTCGACCTGTAGGCTGGCTGAATTTCTACTCCGCCCTCGCCCTGCCTTTCTAAGAAACCACTCCTGGGACAGAAGCTCCCTCTGGAACAGACCCTCTAAACCTGAGGATCCAAGATGACAGCTCACTCGCCCTCTGAAGAGCCTCGACCATCCTTACCGTCTAAGGTCACGCTCAATGACACTCTCACTTTAGCAGGCTAAGAACTGACCATCTTGGCTATTTAAAATAACCAAAGTAAAAATTGTAAAAGGCTTATTGTAAGACCAAGTTGGCCAGGAGGGCAGAGGCGAGAGGATTCCCTGAGACATGGGTTTGAGACCAGCCTGGATAACTTGGTGAGACCTTGTCTCTACAATAAAAAATAAATAATTAGATGGGCGTGGTGGCAAACGCCTGTGGTTGGTTCCAGCTACTTGGAAGGCTGAGGCGGAAGGATCACCTGAGCCCAGCAAGTCGAGGCTGCGGTGGCTGTGAGCATGCCACTACACTCCAACATGGGCGACAGAATAAGACTCCAGCTCAGGAACAAAGAAAAAGACCAAGCTGAGCCTAAGCCGCTTGAACTTAAAGTACACTTTTTTTCTCTCTTCTATCCCCCTCACTGCCCTTGGAATGTAGCCCTCCTTCTTTTGAGCTAGCATGGCCTTGCCCGCTGGTTTGGAAGGCCAATTTATCTAAAAGCTAGTGCTGGAGAAAACAGCATTGTGAGAAATGAAAAAGCTATATGAAAAGACCTCCATGCTCCCAGCCCTCTGGTGCCTGCTCCTCCTTCCTTCTTTTTCTTATTCCCCTCCTCTCCCCTCCCTTTTTGGTAGAGAAGGGTCTCTCTGCATTGCCCAGGCTGGTCTCAAACTCCTGGGTTCAAGGGACCCTCCCGCGTCAGCATCCCAGAGTGCTGGGATTACAGTGTGCGGGTTTTTCTCTCTCCCCCCTTTCTTCCTTGCCTCCCCACCCCCCGCCCCCCCACGCCCTACCCACCCCTCCGCACCCCTCCCCCCACCTCAGGAAAGTGTACTCTGAAAGTGTATTCATTTCCTTAAATGTAAATCTCTGCTGCGGTATTTGGTTTAGATTCATGTCTTATGGAATCATTAGTTAGGTCACATGTGAACCAGAACTTGCTATTATAACTAACCAGAAAAAGGCTCAGTTCGGGATTGTTTAAAAAAAAAAAAAGACTAATGTATTCTAGGCACTGGCTTATGCCAACAGGTGTTGAGAAGACTAAACGCTGATTAAAAAAGGACTCTGGATGTGACCATGAGACACATAGATACAGTTCATCAATAGTTGAAATAGATAAGATATTGCCTGTTTTAGCTATAAATACTGAACATAAAATTTGCCTCAGGTAACAGGTTTTTTGGTCAATACCCAAACCTGTTTCCTGATTTTCAGTTTTCAGAATAAACGCCCATTTTCTCCCAGTTTCTGCCTCTTTTCTTTGATTGGCCGTGAGAGATAGCTGGAACACCACCCCAGTGCCATGACAGCTGACAATCACTACGACGATGGCCAGGAAAAACCACACAATGACAGAAGGCAGCACTCCAGTTCCTTGGAGTCCATGGCCCATTCCCAGAAAAGACACGAATATTCCTCCCCTCGCTTTGAATGTCCACCCCTTCATTAAAAAAGCCCTTATTTTAACCCCTCACCCCCCACCTGGTGAGAAGTTGATTTGCCAGCTGACCCCCTAAAGCCTGCATGGCCCACCCCACTTTTGGTATATATATTGACTCTGTGACCCCAGAAAGGAAAGAACCCCACTTTTGGGGTAAAGCCAACTTGTCGGTGACAATCCCATGCACGCTGGCATGGCTGTTGGCATTTACAATGCTGTCTTGCCCCCTCCTCTCATGGGACTTCACTTACCCTGTGGACTGGATGCCAAGGTATTCCCGGAAGTGGACAGTGTTTCAATGATGATGAAAAGGAAGGAGTGTGCTTGTTGTGTGTTAAAATGTGAAATGTTTTTACTATTTCCCAACTTAGATGCTTAGATTAACATAGAGCAGGAAAAAAAAAGCACCCCTTCTCTGCAGTTCAGCAAGTCGCAGCACTCTGAGGACCTGTCAATGGAAGCTTCCAGGAGCAGAAAGGATGCTTGGCATCTTTCTGATGTCCTGGAGGATGTAATAATGAACTTGACCAGCTGGCTTCAAGATGAGGAATTTTTTTTTTTTTTTTTTGAGTTGGAGTCTCACTCTGTCGCCCAGACTGGAGTGCAGTGGCCGCTCCCGGCCACCGCAGCCTCGATCTGCTGGGCTCCGGCGATCCTTCCGCCTCAGCCTTCCGAGTAGCTGGAATTACAGGTGTGCGCTACCACGCCTGGCTAATTTTTTGATTTATTGTAGAGATGAGGTCTTGCCAAGTTGCCCAGGCGGGTCTCGAATCCATGGGCTCAGGCAATCCACTCACCTCAGCCTCCCAAAGGCGCGGGATTACAGGCTGAGCCACCAAGCCCGGCTAGGAGGACGAGGAATTTTAAGATACACTTGGCAGGCCAGGCTTGGTGGCTCAGCCTGTAATCCCAGCATTTTGGGAGGCCGAAGCGAGTGGATTGCCTGAGTCCGCGGGTTCAAGACCAGCCCCAGCAACTTGGCAAGATCTCAACTCTACAGTAAATAAAAAATTAGCTGGGCGTGGTAACACGCACCTGTAGTTCCGGCTACTTGGAAGACTTAGGGCAGAAGGATCACCTGAGCCAGTAAGTGGATGCTGGGGTGGCCGTGAGCGTGCCACTGCACTTCAGCCTGGGCGGCGGAGTGAGACTCCGACTCAAAAAAAAAAAAAAAAAAAGTACACATAGCAGCATCACAAGTCACAGGCCATCAGAAAAAAACAGGTTTAGACGACCCAAATAAAGATTCCCAGGCGAGCAGGCTAAAAACCAGAGACCGAGTAAAACCTTACATACTCGTGCAAAAGTGCACGTCAGCTTGCAGTTCCAAGTGCAGGTTCGGCTCTTGGAGCAATTAAGTCAAATTCCTCTCGCTGACAATTTTTGTATAATTTACATATTTTATATTTTCACATTTGTCCTATATTTTGACAATCGCGGTCGTTGTCTTAGACTGTTGACAAAAGCCGATAACGAGTATTCAAATTGCTTTTCTTTTTTTTTTTTTTTTTTGAGTTGGAGTCTCACTCTGTCACCCAGACTGGAGTGCAGTGGCCGCTCCCGGCCACCACAGCCTCGACCTGCTGGGCTCCGGCGATCCTTCAGCCTCAGCCTTCCAATAGCTGGAACTACAGGCGCGCGCTACCACACCCGGTTAATTTTTGATCTATTGCAGAGATGAGGGCTCACTAAGTTGCCCAGGTGGGTCTCGAACCCGCGGGCTCAGGCAACCCACTCACCTCAGCCTCCCAAAGCGCCGGGATTACAGGCTGAGCCACCGAGCCCGGCTTCAAATTGCTTTTCAGATACAGTATTTCTAAGTCCACGTCGTGCTGATAAACTGCTTCTGCCCCCAATCCACCCGTATAAGCCCTTGGCGCGCAACTCGGTCCGTGAGGTGTTTGAGTCCTACGGCTTCCCGTAGCATGAATCGGCAACTTCCGCCCCGAAGGGTCGTTGCGACGGATGCACTTCCGGCAGTGGCAGGTCGAACGGCCGAGGCAAAATGGTGAGTGACTCAGGGTTTCTGTCGGCTGATGGTCGCGGCGGCCCCGGGGAGAGAACGAAGCAGCCGCGGGAGGAGCTCGGCCCGCTGTCTTCGCCTCCTCCTGCCAGTCCGGCCTTCTCGGAGGCCCCGCGGGCCGGACAGGAGCCGTGAGCGAAGGGCCGGGGGGCGGGTCGCGGGTCTGCGGACCCCGTGCGCCATCCCCGCGGGCTCCTCCTTGAGTCCCCGGGACCAGGGCTGCCTGGGCCAGGAGGGCGGGGGTCGTGCTGGAGGGAGGGCGGGGCGTTCCCGCCGGTGAGGATTGGAGTTGGGGGCCGTTCCGGGTGGGGGCGTTTGCGGAGGCCGACGCTGCTGCGGCCGGCGGAGCACTGGGGGATGTCCGGGGGCCTCGTAGTGAGCACGGCCGGCCTTTGTTCAGGAGTTCCTTATCGAGGGCTCCTTGAGACCCGCCTTTGGGGTGGGGGCAGGGGGGCTCCTGCAGGCCTCGAGAACTCGTATGCGAGTTCCCTGCCTTCGCGCAGCTTCCATCGGAGCTGGGTCCAGGCCGTCCTGGAAACGGGCGACACGGTTGCGGGAAGCCTCGTTAGGGGAGATGGACGGGACCGACGGCTGTGACGGGGCGACGAGAGGACAGCTGGAGCAGAGACCCCCACTGAGGGGGGAGCCTCACCGCGGTCGGCCGGACGCGGGGTGCCTTAGCTGGTGCTGGGTTCTGCTCTGGCACTCTCTCCCGCTTATCATCATCATTCTAATCGGAGCGGTTGTGCTGGGACAAACCCCATCGTCTCTCCTGGGGCGGCAGAGAGACACCTGGGCTCCGGGTCCAGCAGGCCTGGTTGACCCCGAGCTCCGTCTCTGAGGGGCTGGGTGGCAGGAAGCAAGTCAGGAGCGGCTCTGGGCCTCGCTTTCCTTGAGTGAGCACGGGGTAACGAGGGGACAGCCTCACTGTGTGGCAAGAATGAAGTGAGGTCACGCCCCTGACTGGCACACCGTCGGGGTACAGTCGCTGTACTTGTTATGAGCCTGAGACACGTGTACACGTGGGACTCCTTCAGGACAGTGACTTCCACTGCAGTGGGACCATGATGAGAAAGGCAGGTGGGCCTGGAAAGGGGCCAGGGCCAGGCATGCCCAACAGGATGTGCTGCAGTACTGGAGAGCCATGGAGGGGCTTTGAGGAGCATTAAGGATTGGCGGCCTGCAGTGGAAAGCAACAACAGCTGGATTGGTGAGCGGAGAAATGAGCCAGGAGGCTAAGCTGGGAAGCCAGAGGCCAGAGAAAGATGATGGTGGAGGGACGGCGAGGAGACAGCCTGTGAGCTTGGAAACTGGGTTGGTGTTAAAGCCCTGGCCTGTTGTCACCTGATGTTGGTGAGAGCTGCCTTGGCCAAGCCCACACTCCAGGTTGCATCTTGTCTCCAGCCTGCTTTACAGTAAGGCAGTTGGCTCAAGAGGTGAGCTGGTCCCTGAGGCCACACAGCCTGATGATCAGGAGCCAGGGCTCAAGACTGGCTTCAGCTGGCCCCCCAGCCCACGCACCCAGCCTGGTGCAGCTCCTTGCTGTAACTTTGTGGAGTGAGACAATGAGGGAACCTCCATCTAGGCAGAGCTGGGTGGCGGGAAAGTCTCCAGCCAGCGGCTGCCCAGGCCACTCTCCTTGGGAGGTGCCAGTCACTGGGAAACTGGGGCAGCCACTTCGTGCAGCAGATTCTGTGACCTCAGCTCTCAGCCTTGTTGCCTGTTTCAGGGGAAGTCTGTCAGCCTTCCTTCTGGTCAACCACTCGTCCTGGTAATGAGACCGCTGGTGATTAGTCTAGCGGTGCCTACGTGGAGGTGATGTGAGGGCTCAGCAGGCCCTTCCGGCCTGGCCCGGAGAGTCACTCATCCTCACGTCTGCCGCACCTCCCTTCCTGAGATGTTGTTCTTGTTAAGCATCGTCCCATAACTGGAGGGTCTGTTTTAAAACGAGAAATCCCACTGAGTTTATTAACGTGCTAAGTTCTTAACTCCTTAAGGTGATGCCACTTTTCAGATGGAAAAGCAAGACCAGAGCCCCAGGTGTTAGAAGTAGAAGGTAGATGAGATGCTATTGAAAGGAAAGTCTCCTGTCCTGGGTCTTGGTGTGAACGGAGTAAGGGGTAAGCAGTTGGTAAACAATTGCTGAATGTGTACATGGATGAACTTTCGTAGCCTGATTTTATGCCAGATATTCCGGCTGTCTGGTCATTTATATCAAAAGGCGTCAGGCTGCATATTTTCCCCTCAAGAGGTTGGTCTTAAGCTTGTAGCCTCACTAGTTATATCTGCTTCTCAGTGAACTTGTTCCTGACCCTAACTTGTTCCATAATGCACTATACACTTCTCAGGGAAAAAGAGATTGACCACACAAATGCACACACTGACTGTCAGGGATATGTTGGGTTCAGAAGTGTCCAAATGAGGGCAAGTGTTGGGGTTTTAGAATCCTAAGACAGCGAGAAGGGTGTCCTTTGGAAGTGATCATCCTCTGAATTTACTTCTGTGTCTGATTTTTTTCCCCCAGGGTCAAAGTCAGAGTGGTGGTCATGGTCCTGGAAGTGGCAAGAAGGATGACAAGGTAAGTAAGAAGCCAGATGTCCTGTGACAGGAACAACTGTGGAAATGTCCCAGATCTCAGCTGAGAAGTTCTGTGGGGATTCAGGATTTTTAAAAAAGAAAAAGATCTAGCAGTTTTTAAACTGGCCTGTCCTGCAGATACAGCACCTTTTTCATGTAGTAGAAAGATGACTGACCTAACCATTAAATGTGTAAATGCAGTAACACTACAGAAGAGTTTTAAACTTAAAGCAAATTGCCTATAAGTTTGGTGTTTCATATCCTGAGGTGTGAAGAACTATCTCAGATTACTCAAACTTTTGGCACATAATTCAACTCTGGCCTCTCTAATCCTTATTAGAATGCTATGACTCACTGTCACTTATGTGCATGGTAAAAAGTTTATATTCACTTGTTAATTGCACGAATATGAAAGTTAGTCTTTTTTAAAAGGACAGTTTTTTAAATAGCATCCTAAAAGATACATGAAGTTGTAACATCTGAATATAGATGATGGTGAGGCAGAAATGTATGTTTTAATATGATTTTCGTGTGATTTTTCCCTACTGTTTTAAAAACCCTAGGACAAGAAGAAGAAATACGAACCTCCTGTACCAACTCGAGTGGGGAAAAAGAAGAAGAAGACAAAGGGACCTGATGCGGCCAGCAAACTGCCTCTGGGTAATGACACGGTTTCCTCTACTGTCTTTCCAGCTCTGGGGAGTCTATCTCTGTGTCGGTGGCTGAGCTCCAGCCCTGTGACTGTCACCTTGTTTGTTCCACCTGCCTCTTAAGCATGGTGTTCCTCTAGGAGGGCACACAGGTTACCCTTTATTTCAAAATACGGTGGTATACGAGTGTGTCATATTAAGAATAGTCAGCCCTTCTAGTGTATCAGAAGGGTAATTGTAGATGACAAAACCTAGGTTGAGCTTGAGTAACTCAGAAACATGCTTATTTCATGAAATGAAATGCCACTGTTCTGAAATTCAAATTATGCAGTCTCTCAAAATTTTTTAGTGGTGCCGAACATAGAATAAAACTCAAACCAGGTGGCCTGGCCTGCCTGCTGCTCCATCCTTGGCCCTGCTGCTCCTCTGCTCACCTCCTACTGCCTGCCGTGTGCACTGACCCTTCTGCCTGTTGGGGCCTCTGCCCTTTCCCTCCCTCTGCCTCCAGTATCCTCCCCTGTCTTCTCATGGTTGTCTGCTTCTCATCCCTTCTGGCCTCAGCTCAAATGCCCCCCGCCCCATCTATAAATGTCCCTCCCTGCTTAGTGGGAAAAGCCAAGAAGAAATACCTAAGCTCATTTTTAAAATATTGCTCAGTTAAGAACACAGGGAATCAGGCAGTAAAGCCACCCATTGACTTCCCGTAGTGAATCGATATGGCATTGGTACAGAAAGACAGCAGGTCACCAGAAGACAGAAAGTCCGAAACAGGCTACGTGGACATGCCAGTTATGTGGAGAACAGAATGGTCATTTAATATAAATAGCATTTTTCACCTTTTTTTTTGTCCAGAGAAAGTGAAATTAGGTCCCTTGCCTCTGGCCAAATGAATTACAGATAAACATGTCTAAATAAATAAATGAAAACTCAGAAGTATATTTAACCCAGGGAAGAAGCATTTTTTAGTAAGTCAGGAAACCCTGAAACCATAAAATAAAAAGTTAACACATTTGTTCATATAAACAGTAAAAGTATTGTATGGCTTGAGTCTTCACAACAAAACCAAAAGAAACAATTAAGTGTGGAAAAAATATCTGCCCTATACGTGACAGAAAGGGTTAAATTCCTGATATTTCAAAATTCTACAAACAGTTGTGAATGTAGATAACTGGCAGGCACCAGCAAACACTGACTGAGCAACATGTTACTTTTTATTAGTACCTGTGGGAAGAAATAAACCAGACAGCAGTGTTTTGGGACAGTCAGTGCTTTTTCCTTTCTGAATATACCGATTGTTCACTGGCTTATGTCATTTTGGACTGGCCATTTGGTCATAGAACTTGCCCTGTCTTCAGATGCTCAGAGTGGCCACATTGCCCTTTCCATAGTGGCACCTACCTCACTTGGGGACTTTTATCAAACTTTGTATTTTTCAGAGTTCTTCCATTAAAATGAGCTTATTTTAAAATCTTAATATTTTTCCTCAATTGCAAATTTCAAGCTCCAAGTACAATAAAACTTTATATTTCAATTACAGTGACACCTCATACTCAGTGCCGGTTAAAATTATTGAAGTTAGAGAGAATTAAAGACTATCTTCTCATGGAGGAAGAATTCATTAGAAATCAGGAACAGATGAAACCATTAGAAGAAAAGCAGGAGGTAAGTTGAAAAATTATAATTTTCTTTTTTACAAATTGAATTCTCCTTAGAACTTAAACCCATCATCAAGCGAATAAGGTTCGGTGGCTGCACCCATCCAGGCATTCTGAGCTTCCAAGCGTTGCTGCTTGTTATGAGTCTAGCGAACCAACCATCAGGGTCCTCTTACTTTTTAGGTCCAATTTGCTTTTTCTTCTCAACGTTTTCTTACATAGGAAGAAAGATCAAAAGTGGATGATCTGAGGGGGACCCCGATGTCAGTCGGAACCTTGGAAGAGATCATTGATGACAATCATGCCATCGTGTCAACATCTGTGGGCTCCGAACACTACGTTAGTATTCTTTCATTTGTAGACAAGGATCTTCTGGAGCCAGGCTGCTCAGTCCTCCTCAACCACAAGGTGAGATCACTGTGTCTAAGAAAGCCCAGGGGAGTGCCTTCTCCTTCCTCTCCCCATCTGTCTGCCCCATGGAAGTGGATTGCCAGAGCACTCCTGGGAGACAGAGGCCTTGGCTGGTGTTGCTTTGCTGTAAACAGACTGCAAGAGCTGCACATTCCTTGGTAAAGCGTGGTGTTCCCTACCAGGTGCATGCTGTGATAGGGGTGCTGATGGATGACACGGACCCCCTGGTCACAGTGATGAAGGTGGAGAAGGCCCCCCAGGAGACCTATGCCGATATCGGGGGGCTGGACAACCAGATCCAGGAAATTAAGGTATGATGGAACCATCCTGGGGTTTTTAGACTTTTGGTTTCTGCTGCTGTCTGTTGAGGGCCCTTTGAGTTGTTTTCCATGTTTGTTTTATTTATCAGACCAGTAACAGAGTCAGAACTTGCCAGTTGTGGGATTCTATATTGGTTAACTCTGACTTAGGTAATAGGTAACAATGTCAGTTGTATAATGGTTCCCGCAGTGGCTGCGGCCCCATACTTCTCATGCATGATGTTCCATGAGTCGTCTGGGTGGATCCATGGTGTTTCCCATTGCACTGACTTCAGCTGTGTTTATCTGGAAACCTCAAGTATTTCTGGAGGTAGCTTGTGCACCTGCCATACTCACATAGCAGTGGGTCTAGAATATGTTCCCAGCCCCTACAGGGCCCTGTGGTTGCAGGGGATGTGTCATTGAAGATGGCTATAGGCCATTCACAGGGAAGTCACACAAAGCTCCCACAGATGCCGTTGGCAACCTGGGAACACCATGGAGTCCTCAGTCCTCCTGGAGTTCAGGAGTCCTCCTCCGTCCTGTCTGGAGCTTAACTGAAAAGGGTGAATTGGGTGGTCCTAAGGCTCTTGCTCAGAGAGCTCAAACATTGCTTAAGGCTGGCTTCCCTGGAAAGTAAAAGGTAGCTGGGCTCAGTGGCTCAGCCTATAATTCCAGCGCTTTGGGAGGCTGATGTGAGTGGACTGCCTGAGCCCACGGGTTCGAGACCTGCCTGGGCAACTTGGCCAGACCTCATCTCTACAGTAAGTCAAAAACTAGATGGGCGTGGTAGCGCGCGCCTGTAGTTCCAGCTACTTGGAAGGCTGAGGCGGAAGGATCGCCGGAGCCCAGCAGGTCGAGGCTGCGGTGGCCTGAAGCGGCCACTACACTCCAGTCTGGGTGACAGAGCGAGACTCCAACTCAAAAAAAAAAAAAAAGTAAAAGGTTAGGTTCAGTTAGGGAGAGGGCTGGGTACAGGGAGTTTGGGTAGGACAGGTGTCCTGGTCAGGGTCTTCGTTGCTCATGGAGTCAAGCACACTGTCTCCAAGGGAGGGGGAGGGTGTCAGATTTTTTGCTTATTTTTGTTGCAAGCAGGATATTCTCATGATGCCAGTTAATAGATCTGCTGGTAACTTGGGAAGAAAGCCTTTCAGCCTGACTATTTGCTTGTTTCCTGTAGGAATCTGTGGAGCTTCCTCTCACTCACCCTGAGTATTATGAAGAGATGGGAATCAAGCCCCCCAAGGGGGTCATCCTCTACGGCCCGCCTGGCACAGGTATGCTGTATGTGACCCCTCCCAGGCCTGCACTCATCTCCTGCACAGCAGCACCAGCAGCTGTCGTTACAAACTATCGAGTGAGGATACCACAGCCCTTAGTCTAATTCAAGGATGCTCAAACTGGGTTGTGCATTGGGATCCCCTGGAGAGCTTTAACAGCTAGTGATGCCTAGTCCTATCCCCAGAGGTGCTGCTTCATTCATGGAGTCTGGCTAGGCCTCTGCACCATGCTATAGAATGGCTGCTTTAGAGTCTGTCCTGTGGTGTTCAGACAGGTTCATTGCCCTGGTCATTGGCATGGGATGAATAGATAGTGGATGAATAACGAATGGCGATAAAGCACATGTGGTTCATGATGCAGTAAGCTGTAGAACCTGGGACTTGGAGCTCATTGCTATGCAGATTCCAAAAGAAAAGCTGTCATTTGCTTGAAAGATTCAAAATTATTTCTAAGAAGATCTGTGCTAAGGGGTGCCCACGTGTCCCCAGAGTGTGGGGCTAGAAGAAGTCGCGCCCCACAGCCTCCTCTTACAGTTCAGAACATCCCCCTGAGAGGCCATGACTGGCCCAAGGCCCCTGCAACTCTGGAATCTGAGCAAGTAACAGGCTAGAACTTGACCAGGCCTCCTGACCTTTAGTCACAGGTCTTCTGGGGCGCAGGGCAGGCAGGTCCGTTGGGGAGAGTAGGAGACTTGTCTCAGGACCCTCTGGTTATTGAAGTAGCCCAGCAGCTAGACCTGGCTCCTTGGGACTGTAAGATCCATCCACTTAGGGCCTTTTTGTCTTCTGTTCACCAACCCTTATTGGTGCTTTCAGGGAGCAGTCCAGCCTGTGCCCCTGCCGCTCTGCTTGTCCCACCGAAGGGAACATCACTGCCTCATGCTGCAGAGCTTGGCTTCTTGTCATCTTTCCCACCCCATGCAGTCTCTGTGACACTCACCAGCCTCCTCCTCCTCCCTTCTTCCCTGCTGGTCAGGGCTGCCAGCCTTGCTTCAAGCTGCCTGCGTCCTGAGGATCCTCCCCAGCCCTTGCCCACATCCTTACTTGCCACCAGAGGGGCCCAGGTCTTCCAGCTTAAAATTCTCAGATTGGGCACTCTCTGCCTACTCACTTTTGACCTGAAAGAAGTTTTGGGCTGTATTGGAGATGCTGTTTGAGCTCTTCCCTGAGATTGGTGACCCTTGGAAGGTCACACACAGGCAGCTGCCACTTGGGAGCTCCATCAAGAGCTGACCAAGCCAGCAGCAAGCCCATTGGCAGCTCCTCTTCTGGATGCCAGGCTGCGGGAACACTTCCTGTATCTTTTCCAGGCCAAACCAAGAGCTCTCAGACTTTTCCCATCACTGATCATTTTGCAGGAGTTTTTGGTTCTCCAACCCTGGGTTGGGTGAGTCAGGTTTATACATGCAGTTTTGAAGAGGCCCAAGAAAGGCTCGCCCAGAGGGGAAGATGAGTCTAGTTTGCAGTTCTTCAGGAAAAGCTTGGGCCACGGTTTGCAGATAACCAAGTAAGAATTATTTTCCGATATTGTGGTGAATTTAGGAAAATAGTTCAAAATAACTACAACATGTTAGTAGAGTTTTCTTTTTCCTCTTATCTACTCAGCAGAACAGAATGTCAGGGCCCCTGAGTAGTACATGTCTGTCATCCCTGGGGCCTGCCCATTTTTTCATGTTCATTTAAAGTGGTAATGACATTTTTTAAGTTAAACAGCACTTGAGGGTTTTTTTAATCTTTTTTTCTTCCTGACATAGGTAAAACCTTGTTAGCCAAAGCAGTAGCAAACCAAACCTCAGCCACTTTCTTGAGAGTGGTTGGCTCTGAACTTATTCAGAAATACTTGGGTGATGGACCCAAGCTTGTACGGGAATTGTTTCGAGTTGCTGAAGAACATGCACCTTCCATCGTGTTTATTGATGAAATTGATGCCATCGGGACAAAAAGGTAGACCTTGTCACACCTGTTTTGTGTTGTTTGGAGGCAGCACCGTGTCGCTGTTCTCTGAGAGTGAACGACCTCTGGGCTCTGCCTGACCTTCTTGCTGGGCCTGGCCCTCCAGGGGCACCTCAGGTTCTGCCCTTCAGGTAACAGCTGCCCAGGAGTGCGTGTCTGGAGATTAGTCAGGCATGAAGAACCATGTCTTGAGCTCTTACCATGAGCCAGGACCATCTTGGCCCTGGAGACTCAGCTGTGAGCATGATAGTCTCTGCCCTCAAGAGCTCATAGTCGGGCTGAGGGATCAGACACCCAACACTGGAGTCAGAACAAGTGATACAGTTTCAGTGCTGTAAGGAAAGGTGATCTGTGACTTGGCTGATGGAGGGGTATTTTAGTTCGTTTTGTGCTGCTATAACAAAATGCCACAGGTGGGGTGATTATTATAAAGAACAGAAACATCTTCCTCACAGTTCTGGAGGCTGGAAAGACCAAGATGGAGCTGCTGGGACTGGCGTCCAGCAAGAGCTGCTGTCGCTTCCAAGATGGCAGCTTGTTCTCCAGAGGAGACAGAGGCTATGTCCTCAGATGGCAGAAGAGCAAAAACGGCCTAAGCTATTTCCCTCCAGCCCTTCTATAAGGCACAAATCTCTGCCTTATAAGGCCCTTTATATGACTTTCTCTTTCCAAAAGGCCCCACCTCTTAATACCATCACAGTGGGGATTAAACACAGAAGTTTGGAGGGCACACACTGATACAGCAGGGGTGACTTTTTTTCCTCTCGAATAATTGAGTGACAATTAGGTTGAGGAAGAATGACCCGTCCTGATAAATCTTTGCTGTAACTCCCCTGTAGCAGGACATCAGCAGGGTCTTCATTTCTTCTCTTCTTTTCCAAAGATACGACTCAAACTCAGGAGGGGAAAGAGAGATTCAGAGGACAATGCTGGAGCTGCTGAACCAGCTGGATGGGTTTGACTCGAGGGGAGATGTGAAGGTGATCATGGCGACAAACCGGATAGAAACTCTGGACCCAGCACTCATCAGACCAGGTTGAGTTGCTGCTGTTCGTGGAGTACTAACCTGCTTACCTCTATCTGAATTTTAACATGTGCTCTGGGAGACTAAATGATACACAGAAAGGCAGATCCTGTAGTGACACTTAGAATAACTTACCCAAGTCAGGTTCCCTAGGTGAGAGCCGAAAAATGTGATGCAGGCTGTGCACCTGGCCCTTTGAATGCCAGTCGTACGTCTTGACCTTTTCTTCCAGAGTGTTCCCTTTCACCTCAAGAATTTGCTGCTTCCTAAAGCAGTGATTCCTGTGATAGCGAGGATTAATTCCTTACATCAGGTGGTGTCAGAAGTGGCAGTCAATTGTGTGTTGTCCTTTATGATGCTTCTAGCAAGGTGGATCTGTCATTTTTCATGAAAGACACTGATCAGAAATTGCTCCTCTCATTTATTTCTGAAGGTGTCAGGGCAGAGAGGATTTCTTTTAAATGGGGTGAGTTCAAATGTAGAAATGTCCAGGCTACAAAATTGAATGTTGACTTTTAAGGGATACTCTGTCCGACTGCAACTGCTTGTGCAGGAAGCTGGGCTGAGGCCTCCTGAGCCAGAGTAAGCTGGCCTCAAAGGGGAGTGATAAAGACTTTTGCTTGCAGGCCGCATTGACAGGAAGATCGAGTTCCCCCTGCCTGATGAAAAGACCAAGAAGCGCATCTTTCAGATTCACACAAGCAGGATGACGCTGGCTGATGATGTGACCCTGGATGACTTGATCATGGCTAAAGATGACCTCTCTGGTGCTGACATCAAGGTGAGAACCAGGGCCAGGTCAGCACTTTCTGGAAACGTGGCCCATTAGTCAGGAGGGACAGCCTGCCTTTGAGGTGGTGGTTAGCGTGGATATGGGGCGTCTGCATGTTAACATGGTCAGCGTCATGCTGGTTCACCATGACATCCAGGTGGTAGATGCACTTGTCATTTGAAGTTACTTTTAATGCCTCATTTATGAATTAACCACCTGTAGCCACAGCTACAAGGACGTGTAGCCACAGCCACAAGGATATGTAGCCACAAAGGTGAGCCACTGGCACTGAGCTCACCTCCTCTGCAGACCCAGCTGACTTCCTCAGGTGTGTCAGACATAGCTGCTCAGTTCTGGGTTGGGGAAGTGTCTGTTGGGGAACTTACCCCACAGCTGCGTGGGGACCATCCCTACTGCATTCTTGTTCCCAGTGTAGCCCTGGTAGGTTGTACCTGACTGTGCCACTTAGTACGAGTGTGCATGAGTTAGAACATTGCCTCTTAGCTGACCAGTGTGTATCAGCGCCTGGTGGCGTTGGATATGAGTGACCTGCTGGCCTTGGGAAGATCTAGGCTTCACCTGGGCACAAGTGCCATGGTTAGGTGGGGACGGCATGTGCAGGGCTTTTCCCAACCGGTGCCTGCTCCAAGCCCAACAGATCACTACAGCAGTCCCGAAGAACTAGTCAGTGCCTCAGTTGATGAAGAAAACTATCTTTTAAAAGTTGAAGTTATTTAAAGTTATTACAGCAGTTTTAACAGTTTGTCCATTTGCTTTCACTTTTTCATACATGACACACTTGTGGACTTTTCTGTTGAACTACTTGGAGTAAATGCCCTGACGGCCATAACCAAACACAAGTTTCTGTACAGAATTAAGTGTGCTTTAATCACATCATCTTGCATGAATTTTTTTTTTGGCAAGTAGTCATTGAGAAAATAAATACATTAGAATACTGTACTGCAGTTTATAGTATCTAACCAGAAGATATGTTTTCTTACAATATAGTCTTTCAGTTGCCTCTGAATTTCAGGTATAATTCTCTGTCTCCTAGGAGTTCTGGTCCCTTAACAAAAGCAGAGCTGTAAGAATTCACAGCCAACCAAGCCACACAGCCTGCGCTGAGGCTGGAACCTGCAGCCTTGGTCCTAGGCCCGTCCTCTGTTTTGGGTGTAGTTACTCACATGTTTAAGCCACCTCAGACCCCTTCAGAAGATAATGAGGACACTTAAAAAACATTTTTAAAATGTAGTCTTTTCTCGAATGAACAATTTGTGTTTGGTCTGGGTGTCTTGTGCCTTATTTCAAAGTGGCCCTTTCAGAGCTCATTAGAATAGGATCACGGCCCTCCCCACCTCCCCCCACCACCTGAACCTGTGTTCTTTCTTCCAGGCGATCTGTACAGAAGCTGGTCTCATGGCCTTGAGAGAGCGTAGAATGAAAGTCACAAACGAAGACTTCAAGAAATCTAAAGAAAACGTTCTTTACAAAAAGCAAGAAGGCACCCCCGAGGGGCTTTATCTCTAGTGAGCCACAGTGACCACCAGGAAGGTGGGCGGGTGTTCTCCTGACCATGAGCAGGCAGAGGCCACGGAAGGCACCCAGAGGAATCCGGTGTTGCAGTTGATCTGTGTTACAAAGTGCCCCGTGTCTCTGGAGTGTGGGGCACAAGGTGCCCACTGGGCGAGCTCTGTCTGTGGGCCCTGTGCAACACTCTGTGCCCAATAAAGCTTTCACACAGTCCTGTTTTTGGAGTCTCCACACCCATAGCTCAGCAGGGTGGCCTAGTCGGCTACAGGGAAGATTCTGGGCAGGACGTCTCGGGCCAACAGTCATGGGAGTACAGAGGAGGGCAGGCTTCCATTGCTGCTGTCCCCACTGCCACCTCCGAAGCTAGTGGTTCAGCAGTGACAGGGTAATGACCAGAGCCCCGGCCAGCAGTCTCTGCTGCTTAGGTAACAGGCTGTGCTTGTGTGACTCACTTCCAAAGAGGAAACGCAGCTGCTTTCTGGAAGTTCTTTGACCACACTGCAATGCTAGGGTTCTTGGGGCAGGAAGTAAGTATTGGTATTCCTGGGACACTGGGGTTTCCTAAAAAAATCTTGGAAGACTGAGGCTGAAGAACCTCATGCCAGCCCTGCCTTCCCTTGTTCTTGGGCTCAGAAACCTCAACCCTCTCACGAGTTCAAAGATGTGTCAGGACTTCCCTTCCCCTCCCTTTCTCCAACTGTTTCCTTCACTCCGAAGAAATGGGTCCCAAGGCCACCGCAGGGCAGGTCGAGGCACATGACCCCTGGGTGGCCCGGCACGGGTTGGGTGAGGAGGGTGTGCTAGTTTCCTCTCCCCACTAACAAGCAGCTGCAGACCTGGCTTAAACCAGCACAGCCGTGTCGCTGGTTCCGTAGGTCAGAAGTCCAGCATGCGGCATGCCTGAAGTCTTGCATTAGCAGGACTTAGTTCCACCCATTGCCTGTCTGTGGGGTGTTGCTGTAACCCAGTGTCTTGCCCTCAAAGGCCACTCACACTCCCTGGTACAAGGCCCCTCCTTTGCCTCAGCCAGGAAGCCCTGGAATCCTGAGTCCCACCTTTCCTTTTGTCTGACTCTGGCTGACCTGCCTTTCCACTCAAGGACCCTTGAGATGACACGCCCCCCAAAGCTGGGGTACTCTCTCTGCTGCATGGTCTACAACCTTAGCTTCCATTTGTAAAGTTCCTTTGCCATGGAATAGTCACAGGTTCCCAGGCTTAGCGTGTGGACACCTTTGGAGGCCAAGCCACCAACCACAAAGGTCATCCACAAGAGGGTGGCCCAGGACCAGGTGAGCACAGTGTACCCATGGGAACTGTGCAGGGGCATCCGTGTGGCATGGCAGCATGGGGACAAGCTGGGGGAAGCGTTGCGTCTGGGTGTGGGAGCCCCAGGAGAGGACTCCTGCAGGCCAAATCTGGGACAGTCTGAGCACCAAAATAATAATGGGTGGGCACAGTGGCTTGCACCTGTCATCCCAGCACTTTAGGAGGTTGAAGCAGGAGGAATGCTTGAGCCCAGGAGTTCAAGACCAGCCTGAGCAACACAGCAAGACCTTGTCTCTACAAGAAAAAAAATTAGCCAGGCATGGTGGAAAAGCCTGTAGTCCCAGCTACTTGGGAGGCTAAGGCAGGAGGATCGCCTGGGCCCAGAAGGTTGAGGCTGCAGTGGCCGTGATTATGCCACTACACTCAAGCCTGGGCGACGGAGTGAGACCCTGACTCAAAAAATAAAAAATCCCCAGAGAGAAGCAATCCTCTTTGGTGCAGGAGCTCAGAGAAGGTAAGAATCTCTCCAGCAACACATTAATAGTACGACCTGGCACAAAGAATCTCTCCAGAAGCAGCATGTGGTCTGAATGTGGATACTTCTGTTTTATTCCATCACAGCCCTCAGAAACCAAACCAGAAGTGGCCAGTCCCGGTCTTTGTATCTCAGTGCTGATGTGCAAGAGACAAAAGAGTACCATGGGTATCTTCCACAGCACCCAGTGGTGTCAGCAGGCCTGCAGAGGCCATTCACTGCCCAGACCCTCCCCGTGAAAGATGCCTGGAACCACTTGAGAGCAGATTCCAACCCCGTGAGGTCAGCCGAGCCCCATACTCCCAGGCATGCTGCTGGCCCACAGATGCAGGCATCACCCCACCAGAACTCCGGGGTAAGGAGCCACACCCACAACACAGGCCAGAACACAAAAGTCAAGCCACCCTCCACGATGCTGGTTTACACACCAGCAGGATCTTTCCGACAGACCAGCCTGGGAAGAGGCCCCAGGCCTGAGGGACCTAAGGTCTGAGGTAGGAGAGGGCAGGGCATGGCAGGACCACTGAGCACGCCCCTGAGGAGATGTGGTCACTGTGGGGCTGGGGCTGGCAGGGCTCAGGGAGCAGAAGGAACAAGATCGCACCTGCGCCTCAACCACATGGCTGTGACGATCACCTGCACGGCTTTCATCTGTGTCCATGTGTTCACATGTCTGGTATGTAGGACAGCTTCTGCATCACGTACACACCCCAGTGTGTGCACGCTGTGGTGTCTCTGGGAAGTCAGCCGGCAGTCCCTGGCCCTGCTAGTCCTCCAGCAGCAGCTCCAGCTCCTCGGGTGGCAGGCGCACACGTAGCTCTTTCTCGGTCAGCAGGTCCAGGACCTCCTGCAGCTCATCCGGGAAGTACTCCACAGCATCCATGTACAGCACCTGAAAAGGCCCTGCCCATCAGCCATGGCCCAGCAGCCTGGAAAGTCCAGGAAGCAGCAGGATCCTTAGAGCCACCTCCAAGCCAGTGTCCCCCTGCTTGGGCCCCTCAACCTCAGGTCTGTTCAGGAAGGACGCAGAACCCCCAGATGCCAGGCGGAAGCCAGAGCGCCCATGCAAGGCTGCCCTCCCAGGAGCAGGCCAGAGTGCTGGGGCTGTGCGGCCCAACAGGGGGACTTCCCAATGTGTGTCCTGACCTGGCTCTGCAAGCATCAGGCATGGGCCTAGCTCTTGAGCATCTGGGCTGAACGAGGGGCAGATGCTGGGAAACCAGACACCCACAGGAGGTTCCTGGGGTGCACCGGCCCCAGGGATGGACAGGAGCCAGTGTCCACAAGGCTCTGACCCACGGGGCACAGCTGCCCTAGGGAAAGGCTCTGATGCGCCCTGGGACAAGGAGCTGGCATCCAGAGCAGTGGTCCCAGGGCACAGCAGACACTGGCTGCACAGAGGCCTTGCAGGACGGCCGTGGAAATCTGAAGACGCCACCATCTGTGAAGCCTACCTTGGCCCAGGGACAGCTCTGCAGTGCTTTGTAGAACACACCTTTGCTTCTTTCTTTATTTCCCAAGGATACCTGAGAGGATGGGAAAATACCAAACTGAGTCCTTGAGACAGATAACGGCAAAAGACACCCTGAGCAGAGCTGCCTGTGCTACACAGCTGCAGTGACCAGCCCATACGGCCGGGGCGCCATCATTGGGTATGGGCAGGAAACCGAGGATGCTCTCGGGGCCATGGCCACGTCAGGGTCATCCCCCACACAAGGCCGGAGTGTGGATCCTGGACACCATTCTGAAGTCATGTCACTCCTCCTGTGCCAGGAGCCACATCCTAGCGTGTGGGGAGACGGTGTGTGGGTGTCGTGAGGCTGATGACCTCACAGCAACAGAGAAGAACCTGTCTGGATACCTGCCAGGCCTGAAAAGCCCAAGACCAGGTCTGAAAGGGTTTGGCGGGTTTTCCTCTAGACATGAAACCCCCCAGCTCAGCTCCTGGCCTCATACCCATTCCCCGCCCCGTGTAGGGGGACCGGCTGGGACTGCCCTAACGAGGCCCTCCCAGGTAGCTTGGGGACCCAGCCCACATGGGGAGCTATGGGTTTTCCTTTCCCTCGAGGCCCTGGGAGCTGAGTCTGTCTCCGTGTCTCCACTACCTCACCCCAGACATCCTGGCCCACCCTAGCCACACAGCCAGGGTGCATCTAGCCCAAGATCTCGGAACACGGCGGCATCGGGAGACGCCACCCACGCCAGAAATGCCATCTCTCAGGACAGCCTCATGTTGAAATTGCCCGGTTCAATCTGTTTGCTTGTTTTTGAGGTTTTGTCTGTCTTAAGGGACAGTCTCACTATGTCACCAGGCTGGCCTCTAACCTGAGATCAAGTAATCCTCCCACCTCAGCTTCCCAAGTAGCTGGGACTATGCGATCAATTCCCAGACACAGGGACAATGACTTTGGTTGTCACTGAGTCTGTGCTTCAGACAAGGCTCTGTCCTTCTGCGGCCTCTCAAGTGCCACCCACAGAGCCAGGCCACGACTCCGAGGACTCCTGGGTGTCTCCCTGGTCCTGATGCTGGGCCTCTTCACTGATAACCAAAAGCTGTCCTTCCTTCCACACCAACACACTTCAGTGTCCTCTCCTAAGACACTAAGTAACATCGGCCTTTTGGTCCTTTTTGAAAGGAAGAAAGAAAAACTGATGCTTTCTCAGCCACGTATAACCAGCCCCAGAACCCAAGGCCAGGCACAGGTGCCCCTCAGGCAGGAATGGCTGGTGCTCCCCTCACCTGCCAGCCTGCAGGACACCCCTGACACGGCAGGCATGGAGGGGCTAGATGCAAGGTGAGAGCCTGGTGGTGACAGTGGCTTCCTGTCTAAAGCACAGCCCTAGAGAGCTCCAGTCCGCTGGCTGCAGCAGGGCCTCACAAGGAAAGCCCATGGCTCCCTGGCCTCCTGGTCCTCCTTCTCGCCTCCTAAACCCTCATCCTGACAGCCGAGACACCTTGTGCGGTTCCTAAGTCAGCATCTCCACAGCACTGTGTCTGTCACCCAGCACTGTGACTGGACAGACACATTTCCAGCAGGCTAGGACTGCACGGGGCTCACAGCACGTCTCTGCAGGGCCCCAGAAAACCACAGCTAACAGAAGGGCACAGCTGCTCCTCTGGCTGCTGAATACACCTCCAACTCGGCCAAGAACAGTCTCCCAAAGGATGAGGAAGTGGAGACTCCTCAGAAGCCACTCCCATCACACAGCTCTGAGACCCAAGTGTCACACACACCCACTGAAGGACTCAGCCAAGAGCTCTCATCAGACACATGAGTCAGACCCAAGCTGGGGCATCAATCATTCCCCTCCATGGCAGGGCAAGTGACAGTGGCAGTGGAGTGGCAGCGCCCACTGACAAGTCTCATCACGATATGCCCTGTGCTCGAGCTCTCCATATTAGGCACCTGGGGTTTCCGACTTGTTGTCTGGCACCTGTGGGCCTTCCCCTCCAAAGTGCCACCTCCACGTGGGGGCAGCAACATTGCTAAGAAAACAGCGGAGCTGAGATCCTCAGGCTTCTGTAACACTGGACCCTCCTTCCTCGTCTCATCATGAACCATCTGAGCGACTGCAGTTGACACGGCTTCTTAAGGAATGGGACTGATACAAGCCTCCCGCAGATAAAGACACACGTCCACAGGGTTTGCTCTGCACTTCCTGAGAGAAGACAGACGGCCGAGAGGCTGACTCACGCGTCCACGGACAGGGCACTGCAGGGGATGCCTGTCCCTCCCGCCAGTCTTGCAAACGTGAACTTTCAGCTTCCCTGCCACCCACTGTCAATGATTAGCACTTCAGAAGTGCCACTGTCCCTTCTTATTTGTTAAGACTTCTTTTATCCATCCCATGAAATCAGCTAACTGGCTTATACACATAAATATTCTTCTTAATTGTGTGGGTAGATGACCAATTAAAGGCCTCTAAGAATCTTGAAAACTGCAATTTTAGCCAAGACAGAGTCTGGCTGAAGCGTTCATGTGCATGCAGAATAGCACAACCGAAGTCATCTCTGAAATGGAGCCTTTCCAGCCCTAGTGGAGACTAAGTGCTGTCAGTACAGTGCCTTCCCCCATGTTCTCCAGAGCTTATGATGAGTTTCAATTCCTTCAACATTATTGTAGGAAAAGAAAAAGCAAACATGCAGACAGGCATGCATGCACATGAGCAAACACATGCCCACAGGAGGCACATGCACAGCAGCCTAAGCGCCCACCTCCCCCACGCAGCCATGCGCTCTTGCCCCGCCCGGCACTCGTCACCGGCCTCCTGTGTCCTGACCCAAGTCCAGCCCATCACTGTGTGTGGCCAAGGGCCAGGAGCCACCCAGATGCCTCAGGAGTGTGTTCATCCCTAGTTCCGACACAACTTTTCCTCAAAGAGAGGGATTCCCTAAGGGCCTGGACCTTTTCTTTCTTTCTTTTTTTTTTTTTTTGAGTTGGAGTCTCACTCTGTCGCCCAGACTGGAGTGCAGTGGCCGCTCCCGGCCACCACAGCCTCGACCTGCTGGGCTCCGGCGATCCTTCCACCTCAGCCTTCCGAGTAGCCAGAATTACAGGCATGCGCTGCCACGCCCGGCTGATGTTTTTTTTTGATTTATTGTAGAGATGAGGTCTCGCTGCCCAGGCGGGTCTCGAACCCGCGGGCTCAGGCAATTCACTCACCTCAGCCTCCCAAAGGCGCGGGATTACAGGCTGAGCCACCAAGCCCGGCTTTGGACCTTTTCTCCATGTCAATGAGCATGTGTTGTCTGCAGCCCACCCCGATGTGCTCCTGGAAGGTCTCAGGACAAACACTGAGTCTGCCCTTCCTGTCCCCACCCACAGAAGACTGGGAAGCCACCTGGCAAATCTGTACACTCTCACATTGTCGGCGCCACAGTCTCTCATCTGCTTAGAAAGACAGATAGATTATCTGCAGGGAACACCAGGGAACACCCACTCTGCCCCTTCAGTGGAACAGGCCAATGAGTGGTGGGAGGCTTGACAAGTCAGCTCTCCTGCTGCTGCTGCTGCCCAGACGACCACCTCTGATTAACAGACAGTGACTGGCTTCACCAGGCCATGTGCACGCCACCAATGCCAAGCAGCAGAGGACCTCAGGAGAACTCCTTGTTGTCTATCTCACACACGGGAGCCAAACCACAAAATCTGCACATCTGGGTCTAAAGATGAATATTAAAAAAAAATGCACAAACTTCTTTTTTTTTTTTTTAAGAAACAGGGTCTTGCTCTATTGCCCAGATCATGGCTCACTGCAGCCTCCAACTCATGGGCTCAAGTGATTTCTTGCATCAGCCTCCCAGTCAAAGTGCTGGGATTACAGATGTTCATCACCATACCTGGCTAGTTGGTTTTATTTTTTTGAAGATAGGGTCTCACTAGATTGCCCAGGATGGCCTCAAACTCCTGGCCTCAAGTGATCCTCCCACTTCTGACTCCCAAAGCACTGGGATTACAGGTGTAAGCCACTGCAATCAGCTATAATTCATTTTTTAATCCGATTTCTGTCCCCAAGAATGTGCCCATGTTTCTGGGGTGTGCTAGTGAGTGGCTGTCTTGAGACAACATATCCTGCCCAGCCTCTCAGGGAGGCAGATGAATTCTGAAATCAGCAGCAAGAAGTGGGGCAGGCCCAACTCCCTCCTAACCCCTAACTTACTCTCTTCTGTATCTCTTTACAGCCCAACTTTGTCACATGTCAAGTGGAAATGTTCAAATGTCAAGTTTTGAGAATTTATCCTATGGAAGTAACCAGAGACATACACAACTATGAGTTGGGAAGGCCACTCCTGGCTTCTGAAAGGAACAGTATTCACTGGAGGCCACTTGGATATGACTGAGCAGCCCTGAATGGAAACGACAGGAAGCCTGGAAGACTGTTTCTAAAGCAGCATGCACCATGACCCAGGTGCACCAGGTAATGAGGTTTCTCTCACCAGGCCCATCCCACAGCCAAGCCAGCACAGACTCCAAGGAGCCAAAACCTCGCAGTCCGCAATTCACATCCACAAAGCTGACAATGTCTCCCCACATCCGGTCACCAAAGGCATTCCAGGGGACACAGCTTCTCTAGAGAGGTTGACCTTAAAAACTACATTCTAGGCCAGGCATGGTGGCTCAAGCCTGTAATCCCAGCAACTTGGGAAGCTGAGATGAGAAGACTGCCTGAGCCCATGGGTTCAAGAACAGCCTGGGCAACTTTGCGAGACCTCACTTGACAATAAAAAAAAAAATAAGCTGGGCATGGTAGCACATGCCTGTAGTTCTGGCTACTTGGAAGGCTGAGGTGGAAGGATTGCCTGAGCCCAGCAGGTCAATGCTGGGGTAGCCATGAGCATGCCACTGCACTCCAACCTGGGTGATGGAGTGTGACTCCAACTCAAAAAACAAAACAAAACAAAAAAACACAGTCTAGACAGAATCCTATTGCTCAATAATAAAACAGAATCAGGACCTGGACACTCTTAAGAGCCAACAGTGGAGAATACAGGTCTCCTGCAAGAAAAGTTCTTAGACCATCTTCCATGAAGCAGACATAGCGAAGTCCATGCCAAGAAGCCATGAGTCCCACCGCACCCACACCCCAGGACCCACTTCTCATGCCGAGATGTGCGACCCGCAAGCCCCTCACAAGCTCTGAGACACCTGACGTGGTCACCTGTTGAGGTTTCATGAGAACAGACCAATGCCAAGTGGGTGACCATGACACGAGGCCTCTGGCAGTCCTGCACTCTGGCCACTGGATACCTGCACTTTCTCACCTGTGCAGGAAGCAGTGGGGCTTGGCAGGAAAACAGAAATCGACATGTTTTCTTACCAGAAAGTTCAAGTACATCCTCCACAACAGGGGGCACTGGCTGCCGTGCTCAGTCTGCACTGCATGCTCAAATAGGGCCCTGATCCGGTGTGTCAGGCCGGTCTCTGGGATCGTAGTGTGGACCTCTTGGCCGTCCACCCTGCAAGGCAAAGCTCATGTAACAAGACAAAGCCTCCCACCTCCATCACAGGGGGAAGCTTACTTCCTAGTGCTGACAGATGTCAGAAACAGCAGGGGCAGAGCACCAGGGGAGCTGACCTGCAGGTGTGAGCATGGCAGCATGGGGCACAGGTGGCAGGCAGCTTCTCCCAGGCCAGGAGAGGGCGGAGTCTGGGTGCTGTGGCTCCCACCCCATGCTGAGTCTGCCAGGAAGTCACACACAAACCCCTCACCCTTCTCTGTTTTCTAAAGAAGCCTGCCCTTTAATCGGCAGGATACAAATTTCACTTTAAGGGAACGGAATGCCTTCCAGTTTTGAGGCAGAAAGAGCAAGGCTCAGTGTTGTGAATAAAACCCCAGCAGAAGGAATAAGGACAAGGAAGTGAAATACTGTCCGAAGGCAGCTATGCCCTGTCTCTAAGATCAGAGTGAGGCAACAGCAGAGACTCCAGGAAGAACAGCAGTGCCTGAGTCAATGTGTACCTGAGACCATCGTCTAATCTTCACACAGAAAAGACTGTATCAAAGATGACGCTGTTTGAACTCAACGCTGTTTGAACTTGACACTGGCACTGGTAGAGCTGACAGAAACTTCTGACCTGTGCCAAGCACGTTCCTCCCCAGCCCCACAGAGTGACCCTATGAGGTAGGCTCTTCATTCCCATTTGACAGAAGAGTTAGCAGAGAGGTGAAGTGCCTGTCCCAAGGTCACCCAGCAGAGCACTGGGAGCATTGGCTCTGGACTCCAGAAAGCTGCCCGCCAGGGCCCTGCTCTCAGCCACAACGTGTTCATGATGGCAGTCACCCTGAGAGCTGCCTGCCAGGGCCCTGCTCTCAGCCATGATGCATTCAAGATGGCAGTCATCCCTCACACACCCCAGAAGCAATGTTCACCTCCGGGAGCATGGCCCAGGAAGACAGCCACCAAAGTGTCTATGCAATGATGCTGCTACCTTGTGTCTTGTTCCCCTCTTAGTGTTACTCCACAGCCTAGTGCACCTGCCGCAGGTGTTCCAGGCACCAGGCCACGCTCACCTCTGCATTCCTGAAACCCAGCAAGTGGGGGAAACAAGTATTCCTTAAGGTGTCTGTAATTACCTCTGAACACTTTCTATCAGTCTTCTCCTCATTTTCTCAGCTTCAACTGCAAACAGCCAAGGCTCCAAGGGTTTGGCAGACCTGGTGACGGTGTCAAAAAACCTTCTAATCCTGCTGGCACTGTGGGACTTACTCTGAACCTGCACGAAGGCCCTCCAGAGGGCCTGATTGCCTGGATACAGCTTCAGCGCCTCTGAGAGTGCCTCCCGTAGGGGGCTCAGAGGGTAGGTGCTGACCTTCATGTGGAATCTCAGCAGACTCGTGTGCATCAGGACGACAGCTTCGAGGACGCCGGCCAGACTTTGGGAGCTGGCACCATTCTCCTGGCCAGAGCCTTCTGCCAAACCAGAGCTGCTCAATTTCACAAACACCTGCTCGTAGACCCTCACCACAGCGTCAATGCCTATGGTCAAATACTGGAAGAGCATGAAGCACTTGATCAAGGTGACTAGGTGGTGAGAGGAGTCAGTGGGCGCCGGGTCAGAGCCACCATGCTCCCCCAGGAAGTCCCGTAGGGCATGCTCGTAAGCCTTGCGAGCTTTCAGTATGTGAACAGCTGAGACCTGCCCGCTGTAGGGCCCACAGGGACCACTCTCGGCCAGCCAGGTTAGCACATGCACAGCCCGGGCCATGGCGGGCCCTCTCCCAGCCGGCAACAGCTCCACCTCGAGTTCGGCGTAGAGTAGACCCAGCTCCCAGAGCTCCGGGTCCCTTGGCTCTTTGCTGCCGGCCATGCTGAGTGCCGTGTCGAAAACCTTTCGAGCGTCCTCTGTGTTGCCCAGCAGCCACTCCAGGTGGGCGTACTCCTGCCAGAGGTGGAAGGCACTGCGGTTTCCTGGCTCCTTGAGGAGATTCTTGGCTAGCTTTTTGCAGTTCTTCCCTTGTGATTTTAATCTCTTCTTGTTTTTAGTGTGCAGACACCAGACGACCTACAGGCAAAAAGAGAAAGGCCTGATTCCAAGTGCCCTGCGGCTTGGAACCATCCCTCTGGACTGCCAACTTCAGAGAGCACTGACAACCACAGTATCCACACCTCCTTCCTTCAGCAAAATGTGTCTGGTGAACACTGAGGCTCCTTGAGCTGGAAGGGAAATGAATGCCCCCGGATTCACACACCCAGGGCTCCCACTGGCATCTCTGTAAATGAGGCTGATGTACTCTGTAGGTTCTTCCCTGAGGAGGTGTGGCCACAGAATTGCACCCCACTATTGTAACACAGCCTGGTTCGTGCCACCTGTAGTTAAAGCTTCAGAACTTGGGGGTTAAGAGTCAGTATTAACAAGCAGTCAGCAAAAGGCAGAACCGCTGATCAAGCTTTCAGCAGACAGATATCAAGTGCGGGACATGTAAAGGAGCTCATCTGATCCATCTTAATAAGTCCCTAAGTCCTCTAACCCTGCTTAAGCTTGTAACTGATGTTACACTGACTGCTCATACAGCAACAAGCACCTGGGAACACAAGAAGGCACAATAACAGCCTGGGATCACTGGGACAGCTGGACTCCGGCCCTCCTCCTTGCTGCAGCCACAGAGGGCACACGTACAAGGGGCCTCGGGGCTCTGGAGGAGGGGTGTTGTGGCACAGTCCCCGGAGGAGCACGCGGAGCCTGGAAATCCCACTGTCCACACCGACATGAAACGGGAAGGCCCCACAAATAGGGGGAGGAAGCTGGGGTTACCTTTGCAATCTCGTACCGTAGCCAGGCCACGCAGAGCCAAGATCGTTCCCTGCCGGAAAACAGAGGTGTGACGAGGTGGAAGACATTGCGGACAAACTCCTCACCCTCGCGGTCGTGGCCCCTGGTCCGGGGAGGACAGCCCAACCGGTCCATGCGGCCAACACAGCTCACCCCAGAAAACGAGGGGCTAGGGAGGGTCAGGGGCTTTTCATCAGAAAGTCCGGGATCGAAGATGCTGCTCTCATCCATGGCCAGATAAAGGCATGAACCCGGAGGGACAAAGCCAGCAGGCACACCCAGGAACTGCAGGAAGGCCTCGACCAGCTGGAACTGAAGATCCTGGCTGGAAAGTCTGATCAGAGACTGTCCAATGTCATCAAACAACACCTGAAAGACAAGTCAAGCAGCCCATTAAGTGGAACAAAGTCTTCACCAGGTTTCACGATTCTTTTTATATGGTCATACTAACGATTCAACATTATTCAAATTAAAATAAATTCTAAGTAGACAGGAGCTAAGTTTCCTTTTAGCAAAAAAGCAAGAGGCCTTGCTAGGCACCCTGGACAGCTGTGAACAACTGTCAGCAGCCCCGGAGCACCAGTCACACTTCCACACTTCAGGGAAGACATGGCCAGGCTTAGGACAGAAGCTTTCAAAGTGTCCTAATGGACCTGTAGAAAATTTAGAAAGATGTCTGCTTCTGAGAGCACACATCATTGCTTCTGGAGTTACTTTGATAAATTACAACTGTGAAAAGTTTTGCATTTTACAATGGATGATAAGAACTTTACGATTCGTGGTTTCTTTGTACAAAGAAATGAAAAACATATTCAAAAGTAGATAAACAGGAGCAAGACAAGGAGGAACTGACAGGAGCAGTGGGCATGTTCACAGCAATACGAGAGCCCAACATGAAGTGTGGACATGCAAGCTGACACAGGTGAGGATGTCAAAGCCAAGGCCAAGGAGACGAAGGTACTGCTTATCTGGCAGTTCTCATGCCTCTCACCAAGAAAAAGTCAAAACACAAGCACAATAAAACTAGACTACCTGGGACTCAACCAATCAAACCATCCATTAAACAGAAAGCTGCTTTTTGTTTTAAAAAAAAAACCCAAAGCCTTTCTCCCCGAGAAAAAGTGAAATGGCAAGAAACTGCTCGCAGCAGCAGCTGCTCCAAGAATCTGCTTCTATGAGACTGCTGTAATTCTAAGCCTTGCACTGGCTTCCAGAAGGCAGCTGTGAACTCTATGAAATCTGCAAACACCAAAGACGGAGTTGGCAGTTCTGGAAGCACTCTGTCAGTGAGGCAAGGGGCCTGCATGCAGAGGTCTCCTATGCCTCCGGTGGGCTGAAGTCTGATGTCAGATCTCCCTCCTCCCACCACCTGTCTTGGACTCCAGTCCCATTCTCCTCTGTCCTAATTCTAGTCTGGCCATCCCCTTTGCCACTCCTCAAACATTCCTGGCACCCAGGCCTTCACGCATGCTGATCCCTCTGCCCAGAGCAGATGCTCCAGCATTAGCCAAATATTCCTCCAAGAGCCGAGAGTATTAACTGAGTGCTCAGCCCAGGACAAGCGCTGTCCCAGGCACTGGTAACAGCAATGAGAAAAAGAGGCAACTCCCTGCATTAGGGCACGTCACCCACAGGGCGGGTCATGGAGCTCCAGGTCACAGAGGTGGTCAGTTCCAGGGATCAAGTAGCATTTCTTCCTTCATCTTAATTAAAACCTCCAACTGCTGGCCACTAACCATAGAGCAGCATGGACCAAACCACCCAGGACAGTAAGCAGGGAGCAGGTGAAGGGCTTGACACCGCACAGGTATTCAATCAACACCAGCTCCCTCTTCACCAAGACTGGCTGAATGCTGACTGTTCCAACACGACCTCCACAACCAGTCCCCCTTGTCTTCTGGAATCCAACCATCTGCTGCATCTTCATGGACCCCAGAATGGGGCGGGCAGAATGGATACAACTCAAGACTCTCAGACAGTGGTTCCGAGTCTTCTGAACTCAAGCCTACAGAGGTCATGTGAAAAATTAACAGAATAACCTGGAAGACAAAAATCCCCAGGGGAGTGACCGCCAGAGCCCACCTGCCGACCAGGCGACAGGAGCCACCTGGCCATGTGCCTACATTCTCCCCTGCCACCAGCAGCCAAGGAAATTCTACCCTGGTACTTGGAGAGGGAAGTTTCCACAAACAGATGGGAGCCAAGTGCCACAAGAGCCCACAAGCTCTTACGGGTGAGCAAAGCACACAGGACTGGAAAGCCCAGGCCCCGGTTGACGACCCAGGGTGGGGACACATGCCTGTCTCTCAGGGTCCTCACAGTCATCCTCAGTTTGCTTCTTGGTCTTGTCTGGGCGCCAGGGCCGCCAGTGCCTGTGGTCTCGGGCACGCTCAGCAGCCAGCCAGATCTGCCACCGGGGCAGAGTCTTGTCTCTTAGCTCCTGGTCATCCTCTTCTGGCTCGTCATCATCCTCATCTGGACAGGAAGAGAAAGTTCTGGCTCACCTTGGCAGCAGACAAAACTACCATTACCACTCCCACAACTGCAGTGCCCAATCCTGAAGCACCTGGAATGCAGGAAGAAAAGGAGACTCCCAGGGAGCCTGGAACAGTCCAGGTCTCAGGAAAAATGGGGGCAGGACGATGACACCAAGGATGTTTAATGCTGTTACAGCAATAAAAGGGGAAAGGACATGAGTTTTAGAAGGGCCCGTCCCACACGACTCGGTAATAGTGCAAGTGCCCGGTACCTGCACTGATACAGTGGGCACATGTAACTCCTGGAACTGAATCCTTAGCTTGACTGAATTTTCATTAACTTTAAATAGTCACATATAGCTACAGCCTACTGATAGCTCGACAGTACAGTTTTAGCCTAATGCTGAATGCCATTTATGACAGTATTGATTTGATTTTCTTAAGCCATCAGAATTTTTAGCCAGGAGCCTTAGAATAAATAATAACCTATGCTCATTAGAACTTTGTTTTTAAAAACATTCAGTTCAGGATACCCAACGACTCACTTCGCTTCAGTTCCTAACTCTGAACATGCAGAATAGAAGAGAAGCAAAGCCTGAGTCATCTGTAAGTTCAGTGTTAAAAAATGAACAAACAGGCTGGGCACAGTGGCTCACACCTGTAAACCCAGAACTTTGGGAGGCAGAGGCAAGAGGATTGCCTGAGCCCATGGGTTCGAGGCCAACCTGGGCAACTTGGCAAGACCTCGTCTCTATAATAAATTTAAAAAATTAGCCAGGCATGGTGGTGTGCACCTGTGGTTCCAGTTACTTGGAAGGCTAAGGTGGAAGGATCACTTGAGCCCAGCACGTTGAGGCTGTGGTGGCTGTGAGCATACCACTGCACTCCAGCCTGGGCGACAGAGTGAGACCCTGACTCAAAAAATAAAATAAAAATAAACAAACAGTGTATATAAAATGGCACAGCAGGAAAACAATTTGACAATTTCTGAGAAAACTAAGCATGCTCTTACCATAACTGCACTCTTGGGCACTGACCCCAGAAAAATGAAAACCAATGTTCACAAGGAAACCCATACACTAACAGCCAGCAGCAGCCTCACACATAACAGCTAGGAACGGGAGACAACTTGAGCATCCTGTCCAGGTGAACCACTGGACCAGCTGCGTTGTGTCTACATGGTGGAATGCTGCTCAGCAGCAAACATGAACAAACCACTGACACACATAGCTTGAATGCTATCTCAGGGGAATTATGCAAGGTGGAAAAAGGCCAGTCTCAGAAAATTACATGAAAACAGGTGTCGTCAGTCAAGGAAGTAGAGAAACTGAACCCCTGGTCACGGCTGGTGGGAATGGAATGGGGTGCAGCTGCTACAGACACAGCATGGCGGGTCCTCAAACAAAACAAGGTCGCCATGAGGAGCAATGCCACTTCTGAACAGAACTGAAAGCAGGGACTCGGGCAGACACTGGTTCCCAACAGCATCACTCACAACTTCCAAGAGGTGGGAGCAACCTGTGTCTATCAATGGATGGATGGACACACAAAATGTGGTATATACACACAGTGGAACAGTATTCAGTCTTAAAAAGGAAGGAAGCCAGGCACCGTGGCCCATGCCTGTATCCCAGTGCTTTGAGAGGCCAAGGTGGGAAGATCACTTAAAGTCAGGAGTTTGAGACCAGCTTGGGTAACATCTCAAGACAGCGTCTCCACCAAAACAAATAAATTAGCACACACCAGTGGTCCCAGCTACTTGGGAGGCTGAGGAGGGAGGATCACCTGAATCCAGTAGTTGGAGGTCACAGTGAGCTAGGATCATGCCATGTACTCCAGCCTAATGACAGAGTAAGATCCTGTTTCTTTAAAAAGAGGAGGGGGAGGAAGAAGGGGAAGAATGTAGGGGGAGTGAGGAGGAAGGAAGGAGGAGCAGAAGAAGAAGAAAAGAAGGGAAGGAAATTCTGATACACGCTACAGCATGGATGAACCCTAAAAATCACTATGCTATGAATGAGTCAGTCACAAAAGGACAAATACTGTATGATTCCATTTATATGAGGTTCCTAAAGTAGCCAAACTCATAGAGACAGAAAGCAGAATGATGACTGCCAGGGGCGGGGTGGGAGGAATGGGGAGTCACTGTCTAACGGGCACAGCTTCAGGTGGGAAAGATGAAGAGGTTCTGGAGAGGGCCAGAGGCAATGGCTGCACAGCAGTGTAAATGTCCTTAATGTCACTCAGTTGCACACTTAAGATGGCACAGTGTGTGTTACATATGTTTTATAACTAAAGCAATTTTGATTCAAAAAGTTACAGACTATATGATTCCACTTATATCGTGTTTGTAACATAACACAACAATAGAGATGAAAGACAGATTCTAGGTTCCCAGGAGGCAGGAAAAGGGGAAGGTGCAGTGGCTAAAAAACAGGTGCCTTGTGTTGGTGACTACACAAAGCCACACACGTGATAAAAGCTTCCTAATACAATATACACACACACACGAAGCACATGCAGAACTGGCAAAATCGGAATGAACTCTGCAGATGGCACAGTGTCAGCTCCTGGGTTGTGACCCTGTTCTGTGGTACTACCACTGGAAGGGTGCACAAAACCTCTCTGAACGTTTCTTCAACTTTCTGTGACTCTGTAAGTATTTCAGAACAAAAAATTAAATAAGAAATCCCTAAATAATTTAAGCACATACCATACGTATTAGCACTTTAAACCCAGTATTCTACCTAAACGCTCTTCTGAGTTTCTCTAAGAAGAAAACTAAAATGTAACTATTCATCCTCTTCTTCTAAAGATCTACACTTAAGGAAATGACTTTGAAAAACTCTCATCATGAGAGAAATTGCCTTGTGAGTCATACATCAAACAGATATCTGAATTCACCACATAAGAATATAACAGATAGCCGGGCTCGGTGGCTCAGCCTGTAATCCCGCGCCTTTGGGAGGCTGAGGTGAGTGGATTGCCTGAGCCCGTGGGTTCGAGACCCGCCTGGGCAGTGAGACCTCATCTCTACAATAAATCAAAAAATAGCCGGGTGTGGTAGCGCGCGCCTGTAATTCTGGCTGCTCGGAAGGCTGAGGTGGAAGGATCACCAGAGCCCAGCAGGTGAGGCTGCGGTGGCCGGGAGCGGCCACTGCACTCCAGTCTGGGCGACAGAGTGAGACTCCAACTCAAAAAAGAAAAAAATATATATATAACAGATGATCTTGCTTTGGACAGACATCTATGACAATTACATGCTAACAGGAAGTGAGGGTGAGAGAGCCAAGCAATGGCATGTGGAGAAGCAATGCCTCAGAACACACGATGGATCCCAAGGTCTAACTTGTCAGGATGAAAGCCAAAACTGTTAGCAACAAGAAAATTTTGTTTTGAACCTGCTGGTATTTTGGGGAACTTCCATTAAATTCTTTAGGAAAAAACTCATTGCATTCAGTTCAGAAGATTCTCTGCCATGAGTATGTCTGGAAAGCTGCAGGGAATATGAGTATCAACACAAGTCTCTAACTTTAGACTAAAATCAAGGTTTCGACACATTCTCTTTTGGAGAAACTAACTTTATATCCAATTTCAGGTGACCATTAGACATCTGGACTCTGGTCAGGGAAATAAAGGTAATTTACTCTCTGGACACTGCTATGAAAACCTGACTCTATGAACCCAGAAATCATAATGCAGTACACTGTGTATCAGCGACCAGGCACTATAGTGGTCTTGCTCCTTAAAGAAACAAAGACAGGCCTGAGATACAGGTCCACACAGAGTACGCACTCAGAGAAGAGTTCATCTTGCAGCCTTAGTGGCTAAGAGTGCAATCCCTGCTTCCGTTCCATTCGGGCTGTTGTTCTCCACAGTTAACCACTGTTAGCCTGAAGAACACTTCCCATTCTTATTGGAAAAAGCACTCAAGGGAACTCTGAACAGCTGAGCCTCCTCAGTCCTACACAAGGCACGACCATAACCCAGAGGCATGAGCCCAGACACCTGGAGGAACTCTCTTCCTCACGAAGCAGAGACGCTACCTGCCCATGGTCTGGACTGCCACACAGTCCCTAAGGCAAAGTGTTAATTCTGCAAAAGAAGAAGCCAAGGTGTCCAGGAAGGCCACACTATGAGAAGAGGCTGGCTGGGCCATGGTGAGGAGCCAGTCTCCCAAGTGCTCGCTGACAGCTCCGCCCCAGGACTACAATGCAACGGCCTGCCTGGCAGGTCTCCCTGACACTGGAACTGCTTCTCGGGAGGGAAGCAGGCCCAACTGTTTGTATACCTAACCCTGAATTGCACCCCATATCTTTATAATAAAAATAATAATAATTAAAAAAGAAAAAGAACTAAGTTGTTCTATACTATTGACACATAGCTTATGAGCACATGAAAAGCAGTGGGTCCGAACTGAGATGTGCTACGAGTGTAAAATATACACCAGATTTAAGAAGAAGGCAACAGATCTAGTTAATTTTTCCTTTTTTTTTACATGAAGTTGGCATCTGAATCTAGCCAATAATTTTTACATGCTGACTACATGCCTAATGATTATGTCTTGATATAGCAAGTTACATAAAATACACTGTCAAAACTGATGCCCTCTACTTCTTTGATTTGTTCAGTGCAGCTGCTAGGAAGCCTGAAAGACACAGGAGCCGTACCTGTATTCCACTGGGCAGCTCCGGTCAAGAGTGTGAATCGGAAAAGTTCATTGGTCATTTAGAGAATGACAGCTACATAAATGCCAGCCAATAACTACTCTGTAATAGTCCTAAAAAGGAAAGTATTTTTTAAAGTATTCGCTGGCCTGTATGTGGCTAAGAGGACCAAAAAACCTGTCTGAAACACACAATGTAAGAAACTGGAGCTGGGAAGCCGGCAGTAAGATTCCTGCTCGAGGCACAACCTGTGAAAGGAGGAGGGGAACCCAGAGCCTTGGAGCCCTCAGTTCTGTGCTGCAGGAGGGGTCGGAGCTTTGAAGTCAGAGGGAGAATCTGTTCTCCCACGACATCTACTGAATGTAGTTTTTTAACATTTTGAAGTTTGTACTGATAAACACCTTATACAGATAAACAAATAATCACGAAGATGTGAACACAAATTCCCAAAGACACAGGCACACACGTCCTCACTGAGGGGGTCTTACCTGGGGTCACGACCACCCAGCCACCTCGTTCCTGCTGGTGCATCCATGCTCTCCAGCCCCGGGCTCCCTTCTCCCCAGCCCGGGGCTCTCCACTGTCCCAAAAGGGCTCGAAGAACTCCACCTGTTCAGATGTAAAGATGACGTCAGGCCTGACTTGCAAACACTACTGTCAGTGGGCAAAGTACGTGCTGGTGGGCAAAGAGGAGCTCGTGACTTGAGCTCACGAGTATTGGAAGCCATCAGTATTGGAAGCAGGTACGTGATGCACCCTCCAAAACGGAAAGAAGCATTGTCTAGTGTGGCAGGCAGCCTCTGAGACAGCCCCAATCCCACCGTAGTCTTGTGGGAGTCACACTTGAGTATGGCTGCAGCTGGTGGGTTCTAACAAGAGTGATGGGACGCCACTTTCGGGATGTGGTTACCAAAAGATGAGCCGAGGTGCAGAGCCCCACTGCAGCACGAGCCCCCTGCAGCAGGGCAGGAGCGGTTCCCTGTTCTGATCCTGCCAGGCTCTTCCAGCCAGGGATGGTAGCACTGCCAGTTCCCCTAATGCCACTGAGCCCCTGTGAAGTAACTGTCTGGACTTTGACTCTTTCCCCCTTCATCTGGCTTCTTTCTGTCACCCTCCCCTTCCCCAACAGGGAGCCTCTAGCCAAGGCTGGTCTCTGAAGAACATGCATATTCCCAGTGATGAGTCACAGGATGCAGGTGACCAAGCAAAGCTGAAAGCCCTTATGGACACAACCATATCTGAAGTAACTATATACTCCTAACACCTGGCATGATACTTAATGCACAGTAGAGACTCAAACAATGCTTGCTGGCACAGGTCTGAACAAGGTAGGCACCCCGGGGACAAGGCAGTCTGTGTTTTAAAGCTAGGCCCCATAACCTCTGCCTCCTCTGGGCACTGGGTCTGCCAAGTAGTAACCAGTAAGTCCTTCCCTGTGCAACAGAACATGAACACAGCAGTGAACAGAAACGTGACCCTGCAATCAGGTGACAAGACTTCAACAGTGTGCCAGTGACCTGTTCAATGAGAGCTTTTGTAAGAAGTCTTTGGAGAGGTCAGGCTGGTTTCCAGTGGGCATACCGTGGGCCGGGAGGTGCATGTTCATCTGGCCTGGCCCCTGTGCACCATGCATGCCTGGAAGCACTCAGTCTTCAGGGGAGGCAGAGCAGGACAGAGCAGATGTCCTGACATGAGCCCTGTTCCCTGAGTGCATACCGGTCACTCTCAGGAAGGGGAACTAGAAGACTACACTCCCTTTTGACAGATTTGGCTCTTGTAAGAGTGCTGAAAGATGGTGTACTCAAGAAAAAGAAGGGTATCTTTAAAAATAGTGTAATAAATGGCTGTAACCACTATGTTTATTCCACAGAAACAGAGCAGTAGAATCAGATTCTGCCTGCATTATGTTACGCTACTATATTTATGGTAACAGTGTCTCTCAGTTACAAAAGCAATATGGAATACTGTTAAGGAAGAAGACTTTTTTTTTTTTGCGTCTACAATGTGTGTTTTAAGTTGTGTCATTACAAAATAACCAAAAACATAAGAAAAATTATAAGCTTATAAAGTTATAATAAGCTGAAGTTACTTATTGAAGAAAAAGTTTTTGTAAGTTTAGTGTAGTCTAAGTGTAGAATGTGTGTTTTTTTTTAAATTTTATAGATGTGGGGCACAATTCACGGTCAGGTATACAAATGGTCATTGTACAGGTAAAGTTTGGGCCTCACTTAGGTCCCCATTTCACCTGGTTTGAGATCAGGTACCCTTACTGATGAAGTGTGCTACCTCCCAACCCTGCAGTTTCCCACTACTGCCAATCCCTTTCTTATTATGATAACTATTCAGGGTCTGCTCATGAGTAAGAACATATGGTATTCAGTTCTTTGTTTCTGTGATAGATCACTGAGTATTGTAGACTCTAAATTCATCCAAGTTGCTGCAAAGTTCATAATTTTGTCCTTCTTTATGGCTGCATAATATTTCATCATGTATATGTACCACATTTTTAAAATCCAGTTCACTTTTGATGAGCAGCTCAGCTGGTTCCATGTTTTTGCTATTGTGAATAATGCTGCAATAAACATGTGTGTGCAGGTATCTTTTTCACAGAGTGATTTGAGTTCCTTTGGGTATATTTCCAAAAGGGGGATTGCTGAGTCATGGAAGGTCAATTTTTGGATCTTTTAGGAATTGTCAACTGTTTTCCACAGAGGTTGTACTAGCTTACACTCCCACCAACAGTGTAGAAGTGTTCCCTTTTCCCTGCATTTCAAAGTTGTCACGCAAGCGCTTTGGAACTGCATGAGCTGTTAGTATTTAAAACCCCAAGAATTTGCCTGGAGCCTCTTGACCTTCCAGAGCAGTGGTCTTTGATATGTTGCGCCCATGGGCAGGGACCTCCACCATCAGTTACTGCCCTCAGTCAAGGAATGCGAACAGGAGAGATGCTGATCCTGACCCCTAAGGCTCCCTGAAGTCGGGGAAGACTTGTGAAGACTTGCTTCTGTAATGCAGCTTGTTTTAAAAATAACAAGTACCTGGCATGGCGACTCACACCTGTAATCCCAGCACCTTGGGAGGCCAAGGTGAGAGGACAGCCTGAGCCCAAGAATTCTCAAACAGTCCAAGCAACATGGCAAAACCTCATCTCTATGATAAATTTTAAAAAACATAAACCGGGCTCGGTGGCTCAGCCTGTAATCCCAGAGGTTTGGGAGGCTGAGGTGAGTGGATTGCCTGAGCCCACGGGTTCGAGACCCGCCTGGGCAACTTGACAAGACCTCATCTCTACAATAAGTCAAAAATTAGCCGGGCATGGTAGTGCGCGCCTATAGTTCCAGCTACTCGGAAGGCTGAGGCAGAAGGATCGCCGGAGCCCACCAGGTCAAGGCTGCAGTGGCCAGGAGTGGCCACTGCACTCCAGTCTGGGCAACAGAGTGAGACTCCATCTCAAAAAAAAAAAAAGGGTCCTAAGTAGAAAGGAGACGGGTCATGGGTGATTCCCTATGTTGGGGTGGGGGAATCTTTCATCGCTCCATATTTGGCCACTTTCGTTATGGAAAGTCCTCGGGTCACTGGACTACTTCTGAGATACTGTACTCAGCAGGACAATGCAAAGGAGGACGTGAACTTTAAACGCTGCTACCACCTGCCGCTTGCCACCCTCCCTCTCCCAGAGAGAGTCAGGGACAGTGAGATCATGCGAGCAGAGCTCAGTACCTGGGCTTTGGTAGGCAGACCTCTCACGCTGTCAGGTTTGAAGAAAGTAAAGTCAACCATGGCCTGGAACAAAGAGACTGCCTTCTCAGAGTGGCCAGCCTGCCGCAGGAAGTGGCACTGCTGTAGGAAGAGGGCTGCAGGTGGAGAGCAAGGGGAGAATCTGGTTAGTGCATTCAGGGAGAGAGCACAGCTTCTCCAACAGGCAAGTTGGCACCAAGAATGCCTTCTACCTGAGTGACTGTTACATGCAAAGCTGGAATGCAAGTCCTTGTCCAACAAGACTTACAGCAGGACTCTAAGTCAAGTGGGCTTTTCCTAATTTGTATATGAAACCAACAAAGAATATAAATACTGACAAGACTACATATAGTACATAAAAATAAGTCAAAAGGCTGGTCTGAATGTTGACCACCAAATGCTCAAAGCTGATTATTACAAGAAAAAGTGTAAGAAAACGACAGCATAGCTGATTTTTATCAGAAAGCAAAGTGCTGCCGCTGACTGGCCACTAGGTGGCGCTAGTCACCAGCAGGTTCCTCCTGTGCTTAGCGTCGGCTGTAAACAGACCAAGGCTCCATGTTGGAACGCTCCCGTTCATCTTACTGGGATACAATTCCACCTGCCAACAACGCTAAGCCACTTGAGTAGATCAGGAATGGGAATAAATTCAAGACTCATTATGTCAGTGAGATAAATGCTTATTATCTCCGGAGCAATACATTTACATCTTTAGATGCGAATAGCATCTCAATAGCAGGGTTTCCATCAAATGCCTGCTATACACAAGACACGAAGCTAGATTCACTGTACATGATCTCATTTATGTGCACAAAAGTCCTGTAAAGCAGGCTTATACTACTGTTGCCAATGGAGAAAGATGGAGAAACAAACTCAGGTTAAGGAAAACACCCAAAGTCACATGAGAGATTGAAGGGCAAACCCCGGATTCAAGCTCAAGGGCGACATGCCTGGCTCCTGTAATAGAACTGGCCTTCTGGTATCTCATTACTGCCAACATTTATACTCTAGGCTCCTGTGGGCTACACAAAGGATGCTAGAGCATAATATCCATACGTCCTATCCATGCAGTGGCTCCCAGCCAGTAGGGGAATCTCACGTACATCACTGCCTGAGCCCTGCAACTGGGTGACACAGTTCAGGCATCTCAACAGATATGGCCATCAACCACCAAAGCAGTTAAAAGACTTGCCTGTGGGTACCTGGTAAGCAAGCAGAAAGAAGCTGGAACTTCTTGTCCAGGGATATCCTCCTAACTTTACAAGGGCTCTAAGGCCCCACTGGCTCCTGTGGCCGGCAGGAATAATCTATTATCACCAAGAGGAATCATAATACTTTTTTTTTTCATAATACTCTTTTTTTTTTTTGAGTTGGAGTCTCACTCTGTCACCCAGACTGGAGTGCAGTGGCCACTGCCGGCCACTGCAGCCTCGACCTGCTGCTCCGGCGATCCTTCCACCACAGCCTTCCAAGTAGCTGGAACTACAGGCGCGTGCTACCACGCCCAGCTAATTTTTGATTTATTGTAGAGATGAGGTCTTGCCAAGTTGCCCAGGCAGGTCTCAAACCCGCGGGCTCAGGCAATTCACTCACTTCAACTACCCAAAGCGTGGGATTATAGGCTGAGCCACTGAGCCCGGCTAATACTTTTTTTAAAAAATTATTTCTATCAGACAAGTTTGATCCTTTCTAGAATAAACCAAAAATAAACCCTCATTTTCAAGTAAAGCCACAAGCAAGCCTCACTCCCCACCCCCCACCCCCACAACGGGATCTCCTTACCAAATACAGCCTCCTCCGTGCCCGGCAACACAGGGTGGGACAGGATGCTGCCGTCGTTGACAGCAGACAAGGTGCTCAGGCACTTTCCGTAAAGACTGTGGATTTTCGATACCGAAAAGGTACTAAACTGGCTCTGGCAAAACAGAAGGTATTTCTGCCAGAGGGCTGTGTTGTTAGGATGCAGGAAGACAAGCTTCTGCCACTCCTTGAGCAGGGCAGGCGGCTCCCAGAACTCCGCACAGAGCCGCAGGCGGGCCAGCTTCAGTTCCACGCAGCCCTGGTTGCTCTCGATGGCCCGCTCCAGGATGGCCAGCTTCTTCTCCAGGACCAGCTTTAGGGACCGCCTTCGCTTCTCCTGCTCTCCTTCCTCGATGGCATACAGGCCAGGGCTCTTCATGACCTCATCCTCAATGTCAAAAACACCAAGTGACAAAGGTAGGTGAACTCAAAGATCCTCAGGTCAACCAGGCTGTGCAGACGGCCTTCCAGTCCCCAAAGGAAACGCCACTCAGGCTTCCTGAAGCCACCTGCTTGGTACAACTTCTCCCAATGAAACTGGTTCCTATACCTGTTTGTTGGATCCTGTGATTATGTCACCTGACTGTCCACTCTGTCATTTTACACTTAGATTTATGAATCAATAACTAGCATACAATGCCTTGAATACCTTTTCCAAAGAGCCAACCTTGCAATGAAATGGCCCCACATCGGACACAATAATGCAACTATGTAAGTGGTTCAAAGGGAGGGACTGAGACAGTCGCCTGTTTAGAAAGGGCATACCTGGCTCTAAAGGGCAGTACACTGTGCAGTTCTTTCTCTCCGACCCTGCATGTCCTCCTGTTCCGCCTGCGCTCAGGAACGCCTCTCCGGCCTGATGGTGGCCCCCTTCCCCGAGATTCTGTCCCACTTTCGCTTCTCTTGGCAGACCTTCCTTCCTCCCTCCCTCCACTCCCAAAAGACACACGACAGCTTTGACCAGCCCACGCTGCACTGTTCTTCAGACGGCAGTCTTCCTCTGGACTGGACTCTGAGCATGCCCAGGGCAAGGGCCCTATGCCTAATACCAGGGTTCCTCACAGGAACTAAAGACAGCCGCAGAGGAAGTCAGTGAACCCAAACCAGAGAGTCATCCGAAGGTAAGAGCCAGGTGGCAACACCTACCTGGAAAGCAACAAACGCCATCCACAGCTGCGTATCCCGAGGGTTCTCCCGGACCCGCCTGTTAAACTCCTCCACCTTGGCCTTGAGAGCTGCATGCTCACCGTCGGGCTGTGAGTGGGGCTGCTTTGCTTCCTGCTCCAGAGGACCCTGTCCTTGTAACCACTGCGTGGTTGACTGGTCATAGATACCCAGCGGATTCAGCCAGGCCGTGACAGGAGAAGGCCCCTCCTCTGAGTCCTTCACTGGTATGAAGGAGGCTGGCCCCGCCAAGGGAGGCTCGGGCTTACAGACGACAGCCACTCCATCAGTGTTCAGGAGTCCCACGCTCTTTCTCGCGAAGTAGCGTTCCACCTGCTTTTGGGAACGCCTCTTCTCCGTGGAAGCCCCTTCCCAGGATATGCATTGCTTCTTGGGGTTTATGCCGAGGCACGAGTCTCCCTTCCGCTTGTATCTTAAATCAGAAGAAGAAAAGGTTGCTGGGGAGTGTGGGCACCACGTCAGCAAAACCAAAGGCTCACTACCCTAGACCCCCAGCACACACTGACCAGCACATCCAAGCTCACCTTGGACCACTTCTATCCACAGACACACTGAGGACGAGCAGTTCACTTTTGTCTGCCTGGTTTGACTCCCTTTCCTAACACTTCAACTCTTCATTAATATCTCATGAATTTAAGAGCATGCCTGTCTTCTAGAGCTTAGTAATTTCTATTTTCCTGCAAAGCTTTGCAAAGAACTGTCACACATGTTATGTCATTTGATCATCACAGCCCTGTGACAGGCAAGGCTTCTTTTCCACAGTTCCTGAGTAAGGACACTGAGCCCTAGGAACCTGGGTCATCTGTCTCCTAGACCAGTCCTGTTTTCTCTCTATTTTCCTGTGTCTCTACTTAAGAAGATAACATGTAGGTCTAAGATTCTTTTTTTAATCCTGAAACAAAGTATGTCAAATGAAATTACATTTGGTTATTTTCTACTCTAGAGGAAAAGAGGTTGGATTTTAAAATGCTTTTATGGAATGTGTAGGCGTCCCCAGAGTTACAAACACATGACTTCTGAATATTTGCACAGGCAAAAGCTAAGAAAAATTGTGTATTTTTCTGTATGTTATGTTAGCCAACAACTCAGTTAAAAAATGGGAAAAAGACTGAACTGAAATTTCACAAAAGAAGACATGAATGGCCATATAAACACATGAAAAAGTTCTCAACATCGTTAGTCAACAAGGACATGGAAATTAAAACCACAATGAGATTTCTCCCCACCAGAATATTTTTTTTTTAGTTGGAGTCTCACTATGTTGCCCAGGCTGGAGTACAGTGGCACATTCACAACCACCCCACTATCAACCCACTGGGCTCCAGTGTTCCTTCCACCTCAGCTTTCCAAGTAGCCAGGACTACAGGTACATGCTACCACGACCAGCTAATTTTATATTTATTGTAGAGACAAGGTCTCTCCAAGTTGCCCAGGCTGGTCTTGAACCTGCAGGCTCAGGCAATCCACTCGCCTCGGCCTCCCAAAGTGCTGGGATTACAGGCTGAGCCACCAAGCCCAACCTTTTTTTTTTTTTTTTTTTGAGTCAGAGTCTCACCCTGTCACCCAGGCTGGAGTGCAGTAGCATGATCATGGCCACAGCAGCTTCAGTCTGCTGGGTTCAGGCGATCCTTCCACCTTCAGCCTCCCAAGTAGCTAGGACTACAGGCGCATGCCACCACGCCTGGCTAACTTTTTATTTACTGTAGAGATGAGGTCTTGCCAAGTTTCCCAGAGTGGTCTCAAACCCATGGGCTCAGGCAATCCTTTCGCCTCCACCTTCCAAAGTGCTGGAACTACAGACATGAGCCACTGAGCCCAGCCCAGAACAATGTTCACTTAAAATTAAAAAGATTGACAATATCAAAGGCTGGGAAGTAATGTGTGGGGCACCCAGCACTCCCAGACATTGTCAGGGAATATAAACTGGGGCAGTTACTTTGGGAAATGGCCTAACAGTTTCTCAAAAACCTGAACACAGACCTGACCTGCGACCCAGCAATTCCACTCCTACACATTTGCCCAAGAAAAAGGAAACCACATGTCTACACAAAGCCTGGGGCACAAATGCTCTCAGGAGGCTTATTCACAACAACCAAATACTGATCAGAGCCCAGGTGTCCATCAACAGAGGAAGGATTAAATAAATGGTTGAGTCATCCAAGGGACAGCACTGGTAGTGAGAAGGGCACTGCTGACATGCCCCACGGAGGAGTCTCAGAAGCACACTGAGCAAAGGACGCCAGACACAAAGAAGCGCACAGCGTGAAGCCCACTTCCGTGAAATTCTCGAACAGGTAAAACCAAGCCATGGTGGAAAAAACAAGGCCTGCCTCTGGGGTGGCAGGGCGTGGCCAGGCCAGAAAGCAGCATGGAAAGCCTGGGATTACAGTGATAGTCCGTGTTTTCATAGAGGCCTGGGTGAATCCATTTGCCAAAACTCAAGAGTACGCAGCTTTGTACATGACACTGTATGTGCATTTCAATCCAAAGAATAAAACTGGATAAGCACTGACCTCCAGTGACTAACATGCATGCCGCAGTATGCAGGGTGGCATGTCAATGCAGCTTGCCTCGAAATGCATGGAAACCAAGATGGGCTGATGAGACAGCCGTGGGGGAGCCACACAGTGTAAGGCCGATGGGAGTGCGGGCGTGGGGGCACTGTTTGCTTCTCCTGACTTGTGCTGTGTACCTGAAATGTTTCCTAATAAAGTGCTGTGGGGAGGCAAGGGCAGGGACAGCGTCCTCCACCGCCTGTCACCTGGCCCAGGCCCAGCTCCCTGGCACCTCCAGGGCCTCTCTGCTGTCAGTGGTCCCTCTCTGTATCCTTCCCCCCCTCACGCCTGAGCACAGTGACCCCACTTGAGGGCATCCCTTCTCACATACACTTGTGAATTCTCTCTCGAACACCGTCTCTACCCTCTCCTGATTCCTCTTGCTCATCTTGGAGTAAGCTCTTGCCCTTCCACTTATGATTCGAAACCACCTTAACAGATGATGAGATAGGACAGTACTAACCGGTCCTAAGTATGCCCGTCATTCCCTAGGAAACACATTTTAAGTTAAAAGCCTAGCTTTGCACTTTTCTGAGATGGAAAAAAAAAGCCAGTTTGCTCTCCTTCATGACCATTATTTATTTATGTTTATTTAACAGAGCTGAGGGTCTCACTATGCTGCCTCATCAGAGTGAGAACCACAGTCCTCTGTTTCCCAACGCGAGAACATCCCCAGACACCCTGCCTCATGTGTCCCTGCAGATAACCAGAGTTACAGGTTCTGTCCCAGCCCCGCTGCTCCCTGGCCACGTGTCTCGAGCCCCAGGAGGCTCCTTTACCCCATTTGCAAAACGAGGAGAGCTCTCCTTCCCCCTCACAGAGCTGTGAGGATCAGACAGGCTAACACAAGCCAAAAGACAACAATGGAGCACATTCCAGACCACATGCCCCATCAGTGTTTGGTGGTGTCCCATCTTCTACTGGGACTCCACCAGGTCTGTGGCACCAAGACTTCAGAGAGTACTGAAATCACTCAAGGCCGGGCGTGGTGGCTCATACCTGTAAACCCAGCACTTTGGGAGGCTGAGGCAGGAGGATCACTTGAGCCCAGGAGTTCGAGACCAGCCTTGGTAACACAGTAAGACTTTGTCTCTATAAAAAAATCAAAAATTTAATGCAAAAAAAATCAAAGAATTAGACAGCCAGGTATAGTGGCATGAGCCTGTAGTCCCAGCTACTACGGAGGCTGAGCCAAGGAGGTCAAGGTTCTAGAAGCTGTGATTGTGCCACTGCACTCCAGCCTAGGTGACAGGGTGAGACCCCGACATGTACATCCAAAAAAAAAAATCATCCAAAAATGTACGAATACATTTTAAATATGATAATCACGTATTCTCAGCCAGGAGGTTTTACTCAGCAGTAGGCAGATTAAATATGCACTGGAAAACAATTGATATCAAACAGTCATAAAGGAAATTTTAGTTGAAATTGTTTCTGAGGTGAAATATAATTCAGGGTGAGTGATGACATACGAAATGTGGAGGTACAGCAAGGTCAAGGAACGTCGCCATAAAGAATGCCGCTCAAGGCCTCCTCTGGTCCTCACCACCCAGGACACGTGACTCTCCCTCAGTTTCGCTTTCTGTGAGTTGTTTCAGAAGGAGCCCGTGTGCTACTGTTCTTTATGTCCCAAGTTTCTTATGACATGCTGAATGTCTTAGGGTCTAGTAAGTACTGCAATAATATTGATGGATAGATTACAGGAGAAAAGTTCAAGCTCATTCCTGAAGCAAACACCACTACTTATTTATGATTATCTGATGGTGCATGCTGGGAACATTTTGAAAAAGTCACTACTGTTAAATGTTATTTTGTCAATGGCATAAATAAAAGCCTTCTGTGACTTTTAAAAATGGCATCTAGGTGAGACCAAATGATTACCAGACACCCTGTCGCAATTATTGAACGGTATTGCTGGATGCATATATTCAACGAATATTATTGAATACCTACTATGCCAGGCACTGTGCCAAGCATCAGGGACAAATGGAACCTGTCTGACCTGACCTTAAGGTTAAGCCTTCATTTTAGGGTATGAGATGAGAAGTGGGTCTAAACAACTCAACAACAAGTAAAACCCAATGGAGTCTACAAGAGAGCAAGAGAGGGAAAGAGGGAGGGAGAGAAGGAAAGAGGGAGGAAGGGAGAGAGGAAGAGGAAGAGGGAGGGAGGGAGGGAGAAAGAGAGAGAGAAAGGAGGAGGGAGGAAGGGAAAGAGAGAAGGAGGGGGAGAGAGGGGAGGCAGAGAGGGAAAGAGGGAGAGGGAGAGAGAGAGAGAGAGAGAGAGAGACAGAGACTGGGCTCGGTGGCTCAGCCTACAATCCCAGAACTTTGGGAGGCCAAGAAATTTGCCTGAGCCCACGGGTTTGAGACCAGCCCGGGCAACTTGGCAAGACCTTGTCTTAACAATATATCAAAAAATTAGCTGGGCATGGCAGCATGCACCTGTAGCTCCAGATACTTGGAAGGCTGAGGTGGAAGAATCTTCTGAGTCCAACAGGTGGATGCTGGGGTGGCCATGAGTGTGCCACTGCACTCCAGCCTGGGCAACAGAGTGAGACACCAACTCAAAAAAAAAAAGGAGAGAGAAAGGGAAAGAGGGAGGGAGAGAGAAAGACAAAGAGAGAGAAAGAGAGGGAGAGAAACAGAGACAGAGAGAGAAGGGGATGAGCACAGAAACACCAAGCTGAGAGCGCTGAGGAGCGCGAAGTTACTTTCCCACAGTGAAAATCAGGAAAAACATGGTGGATACCTTGCTATGTCCCCTCGGTAGAGAGACTTATACTCCCAATTCGCAGGATCAGGTTTCTTATCTATTCTGAAGGCTTCTCCCATCAGAGCCTGAGCATCTTCCAGCCAAACAAGGCGATGTCCAGCATCAGCAGCAGCACTGTCTCCAAGGCTGTGGGACACAGAAGGGAGAGGAGGAGAAGAGAGAGTGCTTTTTGTCACATCTCTGGCAACATACCTGGCATCTTCAGAAACATTAAGGTCACACACTGCAAACTCCACTTGGCATCAAAACCCTAAGTGTTTCGAATGTGCACAAGCCACAGGGATGGGGGACTCCTGCTCAGGGAAAAGAGTTTTAAAAAATAAAGCAAAACCCGTCACCACAATTTACCAGAAAAAGAGGGCAGCTTAGCTCAGAAATTAACCTGAAGAATATACGGGCTCTTTAAAAATATTTAATTGAAATGACTGTACCTTGAATTTCAAATACATGGAGAGGCAATGTCTTTAATTCCTACTCTGGGGCCCTTTGGAGTGCCCAGACAGAGGGCAACACCACCTCTTCAAAGGTGACAACCACTGACATTAAAATGGCCACCCTGACTCCACCTCGCTTATTTCTTTTTTTTTTTTTTTGAGTCGGAGTCTCCCTCTGTCGCCCAGACTGGAGTGCAGTGGCCGCTCCCGGCCACCGCAGCCTCGACCTGCTGGGCTCCGGCGATCCTTCCGCCTCAGCCTTCCAAGTAGCTGGAACTACAGGTGCTAGTTACCACACCTGGCTAGTTTTTTATTTATTGTAGAGATGAGGTCTCACCAAGTTGCCCAGACGGGTCTCGAACCCGCAGGCTCAGGCAATCCACTCACCTCAGCCTCCCAAAGGCGCGGGATTACAGGCTGAGCCACCGAGCCCGGCTCACCTCGCTTATTTCAATATGCTCAGACACTATATCCCAACTCAAAGCTTTAAAAAAAAAAAAAAGAGGTTCTGCAGTGTCCAGCTTCCATGGGCCCTCAAGCCCGGACTCAGCCTCACTTAGAGCCTGAACTCTATGTTCAGTGTTTTGCTCACACATCTGGCCTCGCCCACAGATGGCAGAGTCAAGAGTCCACTGAAGACAAGGCCCCGACTAAGCTTTCTGAACTGGGGTAGGGCAGGCAGGCTTTCAGTTCAGATACTGAAGAAAGCACTTCCATGGTGGTCACTGAAAGGGAGGGAAGGTTTTCCCAGCACCCGACATCTTTCTTCTAAAGAAAACCAGTTCATGATGCTGTAGATACAAGAAGCTGCCAAAGCCATCAAAGCAGTTATGAACTACTGCTCCATCTTTGCTTTTTAGCTCTGCCCAGATAAAAAATGAAGATTCTGGAAGCTTCTAAATAGTGGCAGGGAATACAAGGGAACAGCATTTCAGGAACACAAAATAGCTGCTCAGTAAACAGCTGTTGACTGTGAGCCTCAGGTCACAACAACAGAGACCTGCACACATTCCCCTCAGAACACCTGTGAAGGGGGTGACAAAAGAAGGGCTCATGGCAAAGACACAGATGCATTCCAGAAGGAGACAGAAAGCCACTGGGAGAAAGGAGGAGGGGCTAGCTGCAGACACTCCAAGAGTATACAAGCCCTCTTCCCTCCCCGCCCTGCACTAAGGAAGCAGGACATGGACTGGGCTGTGTGCAAGGAAGGCTGGAGAAAAGCTCAGCCTGGGAAACGTAAGTCAATGGGCAGTGGCCTCTGGGGAGGTCAGCCTCGATCACCCCAAAAGACAGTCCCATGGGTGTGCCATCCTCATGAAGCCTCTCCCGACAACACGGGAAGATGCTCGCAGCCCGCTCACATCTTAGTCCTTGGCTATGTGGAAATCAACAACTCCCTGGGTCACCTGCCCGAAAGGCACCAGAAGCCACCAGAAAGAAGAAAGGGAAAAGGGCAAGAATAGCCCACTCAGGTCTCAGTAGGCGTATTCATTCCATGAAGCATCAACAAGCTTGAAAGTGCCACCTGGAGCACAAACGACCAAGGGACAGTAACATTTGACATGATAAGGCCAAGGCTCTCTAGTTGACTAGACTCCATGTTCTAGAGGGAGCTCCTGTGTGGTTCTGGGAAATCCTTTGAACTCACTTTCCTCAGCTGTAAAAAAGGCCACGTTGCTAAAAGGTGAGTCTTCAGACGTACAACGGTTGACATAGCTGGCTTTAAAGACTCGAAAAAGCAAGGGTTCAGTACCATATTCCCTCGTTCAGTCACATAAATGGGAAAGCACAGTCCCTGGTGTCAAGTTGAGGAATGCTAAGCAGGGCGACACAGCTCCTATCCTTAGAAAGTCCGTCATACTCAGGATATCTTTGCTTGACTTTTTTCCACCACACAGTAAGCCTGGGTCACAGACATGGCCCCCGAGATACACATTCGGCTCCCCCGCACTCTGGGCCTGTGGTGCTCGCCACAGCGAGCTGATGACAGAGGGTCCCAGGAGACTGTGTGCCTCTCAAGAAACACCAAGGGCCACACTCTAGACTTGCCTGGAACATTCACTGGCAGCCAGGGGACTCCAAGCACATGACCCAAGTAAATAATCCCAAAGAGATGCATCTCCACGGCAGTTTCTCTTTTAAGGGTGTCTTGGGCAGGTACTTAAGTGTTCTCTCTTCTAGCCCATATGAGCAAGAAAAGCGAAAAGCTAAATGAGCAATTCAGGTAGCTTCACCACACACTGTCTGTCCCACCTACAAGCAAACCCCTCTCTGCGTAGGATGCTCAACTAAGCAGAGAAAAAGCCATACGAGCACATACATCACAACCGCACTGCAGAGTGCCCGAACGGCGTGCTCACGCAGACAGCGGAGTGAGATGTCTCTGTGTGAACGAGGAGTGAAGCCCCAAGGACAGAAGTGCTGTGATCAGGAGCTGCTCCACACCTCCCCACAGTGGCTCCCACACAGTGAGAAGGAAATGACACACAGAGCATGCACCTACACGCTACATTAACCTTAACCAGAAGGCACGTCATCCCGTGGACACACAGGAGTCACAGGCATGACTGAAGGAAGGTTCATCAAGGAAGATAATAAGACGCTTCCGACCTTCTAGACGCATAGAGGCCGACAACCCGCGCTAGTGGAACCCTTCCCTCTATAGGGTACTGGCCTCTCTGCCTGCTGTGTGGCCCATCTGCCATCTGTCAAAAATCCCACTCAGACCTGACACAATCATGACTGTGTCTAAATAACATTTCTCAAATAAAATCAGCTGCTATATTTTTTTTCCTTTTTTAAGCTGATCTAAGGCTAGAGTTCTTCTGGCTGATGGGCTAAAGAGCTACTACAATGCCTAACTTGTGGCAATGAGCAAGAGAAAAACTGAAGACCGAACATATCCCAGGTACTTGAGAAGTGCAGCCCACCTCGGTTTCTCAGACTCCTTCTTACTGCCTCCGCCACTTCTGAGAGGTCTGTCCTTCTCAGAATCCGTGTTTGGTTCAGACCCACTGCTACTCGATAGTCCATGTTTTCTCTTTGTCTTCTTGTGATGCTTCCTTTTTTTCTTTTTCTCTTTTTTCTTTTTTCTGCTTGTTTGTTTGACCTTTTTGCTAGGGTCACTTTCATCTGAAGACTCCGGCTTCAAAGGACTCCTGTTTGGGGAAATCAACTTTAGAATAAGTGAATAAGTATGTAAAGGGGAACTCCATAACCACTCATGGAGATTTGCTATCTGCTCATATATTACACAGTACCTTCCTCGGTTACCCCTCACCTTAAAGCAGAGGTCCCGAACCCCTGGGCCACGGACCAGTACCAGTCCGTGGCCAGTCAGAAATCAGGCCACACAGCAGGAGGTGAGTGACAGGCAAGCAGAGCTCTGCCTCCTGTCAGATCAGCCACAGCATTAGATTCTCATAGGAGCATGAACCCTATTGTGAATTGTGTGTGCAAGGGATCTAGGTTGCGCACTCCTTAGGAGAATTTTGCCTGATGATCCCAGGTGGAGTTGAGGAGGTGATGCTAGCGCTGGGAACAGCTGCAAATGCAGCTTAACATGAGCGTGAGGTTTGACTACACATTGCGCCCAGTTCATGGAAAAACTGTCTTTCACGAAACCAGTCGCTGATGCCAAAAAGGTTGGGGACCTCTGTCTTAGAGGCTTAAGAATTGAACTTGAATTTAAAAAACAGGCTAAAAAATTCTAAATTTTAAGTTTCTAAACCTATACTTTCATACTTATACATCTTTAAGTGAAAGCAACTTACTACTTATTTTATCAAATATAGTATTTTTTAAAACATGATAAAAGGTTTATTTTCAGTGCCCCACATTACACTAACATCTCCTTAATGGAAAAAAATTAATTGTAGTCCTAAAGAGAAGAAGGAGCTCTTCCTCCTCATTATAAAAACCTACAAAGGCCCTTTCGTGCATCCACTATTCCCAATTTCCAAAAGCTTCTTATACACTAGAGCTCAAAGTTCACGGGGTCTTCACCCTATTAATGAAACCAGCTAGTCTGCACATGTGAGACAGCATAGTTCTCAGTTCAGTGATCTAAAACAAAGCCCTTTCACAGTTGGGTTGAGATGTGTGCCATCTTGCTTTCCCTGACATTCTCTTGGGATTTGTCTCCTACTATGTTATACAAGCTCCATCTATTTTTACAAAAGTGTCGAAAATGTAGCTAAAGAAACATTGGAATTACAATATTCTAAAGGTTACTAATGAGGTTAGTAAAGTTACTTAAGAATAACAATGATGCCATTTCCCTCATGGCCTAATTATAGGCACTAACTGTGTCATGTACTTGCTGCTGCAAAGCAAAGAAAAAAAGGAACCATCTGGAAGAGTGATGTAAGGGAAAATAGTCAAAGATCACCTCATTACTTCAAGAGTTTTCCTTTAGCTCTCTTACCCCAGGGTTTTCTAAGGAGCACCATTTAAGTTAAGCTATAGAGAGTAGACTGACCAAAAAAACCCATCTGTCACTACCTTATCCGTGGTGACTCTTCAGAAACAAAGGCAGCAGCAGCTTCAGCCTGCTGACTCAGGGACGCTATGGATCCAACACAAAAGCTGGGGTTGCTCAGCCAATCCAACTCTGTACACACAAAAGGGAGAAAGATCAGTGACATCAGCTCCGTACGACTCCTACAGCAGGACATCCATCCATCTGGTCAGCTGGCATCCCAGTTCACAGCCAATGTCAGTCAGACATGTAGAGCAGTCCACACAAGTGGAACAGAACCTGTGAAATGCTGATTTCACAGCACACAGCCCTATTGCACTTAAAACACTTAAAGCTGAAACTCCCAGTGATTCTGCTCCCGGGAGCAGAAGTCACATATCAAGCGTGGCCTACAAGCAACGCGACGTCACATATTCATGTATTCCATGAATGCCATCTAATGGGCGTGAGTGCTTCCAAAGCTTTAGGCTTCAGTGATCCCACATTTGATTTAGACAATTCCTAAAAGTTAAAAAGTCAAATCATGCCTAAAAGCCCAACATGCTTAATGTTATCATAGAAGATCCTTTAAAAAATAATTCGTGCTCTATCTGAGTAAACGAACTTAACAAACCTGTCCTTAAAACAGCACTCCTCTTGGACACAAAAAGATGCCAACTTTCAATGGTAAAACTATACAAATGCTAACACTGTGATGAGTATCTCTAGGCAGTGATATTAAATATCTAAAGTTTTCTTATTTCTGGTAATACATAAGTTCTAACTTTTCTACAATGAATTCAGTATAAATAACTTAATTTCTAACTTTTAGAAGTCTTAGCTGTAAAGGGAAGAAAAAAACATGGGCTGGTAGTAGCAAGGGAGTCTGCAAAGAGGGTCGTATGTTGCCCTGTTTTGTCATGGGATGGAGGCCAGTGCATATTCACACACCGAGAAGAAAGAACCCAGGAAATAGTTGAAGACAGAAGAGAGAAGGGTAACAGCATTCTTAATGTTTTATTGAGATATAATTTACAGCCTGGGCAGTATAGGGAAACCTCATCTCCACAAAAAATACAAAAATCAGCTGGGCATGGTCGTACATGCCTGTAATGCCAGCCAGCTACTCAGGAGGCTGAGGTGATAGGATTTCTTGAGCCCAGGAGGTCAAGGATGCAGTGAGCTGGGAATATGCTACTGCACTCTGGCTTGGGTGACACAGTGAGACCCTGTCTCAAAAAAAGAGAGAGAGAATTTACATAATTCAAAGTTCATTCTTTTGAAGTGTACGATTTAATGGTTTTTAGTGTATTCACAAAGTTGTACAGTCATTTCCAAAACTCTAGGACATCTTTATCATCCCAAAAGGAAACCTCATACCTATCAGCAATCCGCTCCCATCACCCCCTTCACCCCTGGGCAACCACTAATCTCCTTTCTATCTCTTCAGATTTGCCTGTTTTAGACATTTACTACAAATGAGCTTATACACTATATGTGGTCTTTTGGACCAGCTTCTCTCACTTGGCATAATGTTTTCAAGGCTCATCCATGCTGTAGCATATATAGTACTTCACTCCTGTTTATTGCCAACTATTATTCCAGTTTATGGATATACCACATTTTATCTATTCATCAGTTGATGGACACTTAGACTATTTCCTCGTTTTGGTTATTATGAAAAATGCTGCTATGAATATTCATGCCCATATTTCTACATAAACATGTTTCCATTTCTCCTGGCAGATACCAGCAGCAGAACTACTGGGTCATCTGTTAACTTATGTTTAGCATTTGGGGGAGCTGCCGAGACTGTTTTCCAAAGCAGCATTTCAGATTTCTATTAACAATGTATGAGAGTGCCAATCTCTCCATTCTCGCCAACACTTGTTACTATCTGTCTTTTTATTACAGTCATCCTAAAGGGTGTGAGGTGGTATCTTAATGTGGTTGTGAATTCCATTTCCCTCATGACTAATGATGTTGAGCACCCTTTCATGTTTGTATTGGCCATCCACAGATGTTCTCTGAAGAATTATTCATTCAAATTCTTTACCCATTTTCAAACTGGATTGTCTTTTTGTTATTCAGTTTCGAGAGATCTTTATATAGTTTGGCTACTAGTCCCGTAGGGTAACTGCATCATAGTGAGGAGGAGATACCAGAACACATTCTCCCTGAGGACAGGGGTTCTGTTTTCATCACTGCTGTATCCCTGGCACCTAGAGCACTGCCTGGCAAACAGCAAGTAGACAACCAATGTTTGTGAGAAAAGGGGGAAAGAGGATGGAAAGAAAATTCCAAAGAAGGAAAGGTACATGAAGCACACAGGAAAATAGGAAAGATGCGCGAGCTTCTAAGCCAGGTGCCACAGGAGGCCAATGCCAGCCTGGTTCTCCGTTTTTCTATCCTCACAACGAGGCTCCAGGGGAGGCCTTACAAGCTCCACTCTACATCCGAGGAAGGAGGAAGAACCTAGGTTTAGAGGGATTTAGCCATGGGTGAGGCCACGCCCAGTATGCAGCTATGCAACTGCTCATGCTGTCTTCCCCTGCCACTTCCTTTCCCTTCTGGGGTTGGTTTCCTTCCCTTGGGCCTAACTCCTGGCAAAAGATACTGAAGACAGTTCCTGTGGCTCATTGAGATCATAATTATGTCCATGATAATCAGATTCTATCATGAACAAAGGAAGAGAAAAGTGGGAAAAGATGGAACAGACAGGATACGGGAAAGCAACTCTCTGGCAATCCCTGTGTTTTTTTACATAAATAGTCTAAGTAGTGATGACAGCAGGGAGGAAATGTAAAGAAATGCAGACATTGCAACAATATGAAGTATGTGACTCTCCCAAGTCCTTCAGAAGGTACAAGGTTCTTTGAGAACACAATGGAGGCTTTGCCACTTAAGACCACTATGATAAAACCTGCTTACAGAGAATTCAAACTCCTGGGTTTTGAACCTGCAAAATCATGGACCCTCCGTATGACCTCTATCTCAACCACCTGACAAGAGGGTGGCTTTGTTTTGTGTTTTGGTAGCATATTAGCACAAATGAGCATAGACTATTATGAGGCACAGTCACCAGGTGCTGGACATGGCGGGTTTTGGAGATCACCAAGTCCATAGATTTTCCAAACTGTTCTTAGCCAAGGAACTCACCTGTCAAACAGAATCTTTCTAAGAAGTCCAACATGCAGAACAGAAAAGGTAGGGTGCTCTGGTTGGGGGTTGGGGACATCTGAGGAGGCTCTCAGGGCACAGCCCGACACCACCCTCACTTACACATCAACAGCTGGAGGCCCAAGATGTGAGGTCATGTGGTCAAGAGCACGCACCTGACCTAGCTCAGGAATCTGCTCCAGGACTCTCACCACCCCAGGGCACTCTCTTCACCTCCTCAACTCGGCAGGGGTTCCCTGAAGTCTCCTAACAACTGTGACATGGGCTACACGGCCATTTCCACAGTGTGTCCACATCCTCTGCACGTCAATCTTCCCACTACATCCCAAGCCAGGTAAACAACTCAGTCCTCAAGGGCCCAGATCAGCCACAATCACTGGAATACCACAGAAAGGGGCAACAGAAAAAAGATGCAATCACAAATATTCTGCCAGTCAACAAACATCCCACTGGTTTACAACTCTTATACCCAAGTCTCCAGTGCCCTTCCTCATCCCTTGTCAAACCACAAACACATGAGGGCAGAGTTCATGACCATGTGCCCTTGTACCCCCATACCTGCACAGAGCCTTGGCACCACCAGCTGGACTTACGCACATCTGCCAAATGCACACATAAGCAAGGCTATGACCCACACCTCTGCATCTATACCCCGAGTTCTCTCAACTGAACAACCTGAAGAAATGGGGAATCTTCACATAATCCATGATCTAGGTACAAAGTACAACTATTATGACTCTTCCATTCTTCAAGGAAATGTACATTTAATCACTCAATACACTGTTGAATACCTACTGTGTGTCCAGTGCTGCTTCCTATTGTGTCACAGGCCCTGGTCCCTGTAAGGATTTGAGCTACTGACCTTGGCCGAGGTCCAGGCATTGGGCACAGTGATGAACCAGAAAGTCCTGCCCACATGGTACGTATAATCATAACCCTATTTGGGCATGTAACACGCCAGGACTGTTCAATTCAATTTTAGTCCAACAGAATCACAGAGAAAGTTATCTGAGATTAAAAGATGCATAGCTTAGCCTGTAATCCCAGCACTTTGGGAGGCCGAGGCAAGTGGATTGCCTGAGCCCGCGGGTTCAAGACCAGCCTGGGCAACTTGGCAAGACCTCATCTCTACAATAAATAAAAAATGAGCCAGGTGTGGTAGCGCACACCTATAGTTCCCACTACTTGTAAGGCTGAGGTGGAAGGATCTCCTGAGATGGTAGGTCGACACTGGGGTGGCCATGAGCATGCCACTGCACTCCAACCTGGGCTTGGAGTGAGACTCCAACTCAAAAATAAAACAAAACCAAAACCAAAAAGACACTTTGTTAATCAGATTTTAAAATAGTTTCCAACAGTTACAACTGCACATAATTTACATAGTTGATGGAAATTAAATATGCATTAAGTAACTATCAATAATGAGTAGGATATAACACTGACAGAGAAGACCAGTAGGATACCAATGCCTAGGGTTGAGAGAGAGAATTTGGCCAGCTGACAAAGTCTTTGTCCCTGAGAGTTAGTAAGTAAATCACAGGTTGGAACTCGTCTGGAAATTAACACTCTGCCTTACATTTTATACACATCCTAGAAAGGAAGAAGGTGGACATGTCAGGCAGAAAAGTCACTTGAGAACTACTCACTGCCTAACAAAACAGGCCTGGTGGAAATGTGGCACATGTAAAAATCCACGGTAATTTGGCAGAAGATAATAATAATGAATCATCACTGAATACTTTAGGCTGAAATACTTTTTGTGATATGTGTATTATATAAGCCTGTTTCTCCAATACCTGAGAAAATTATTAAATTCAATTCAGATAGAGGAAGGAAGGAATGGTCATGCAAACATTTAAATTTTAAAAACAAACTCTGATCCATAATTGGATAAAATATCTCAACCTCTACACCCACTACTCATTCTATTATAACAAGATAGTGCTGATAACAAGTTTGTTTCAGTGAACTCAGAGGTGAGTACCACTCCCTAGAGATAATTCAGAAAACAAGGAAAAAGTCAAGCTCTTCATTTTCATCAAAATCCTCATTTTGTGACAAAGGATCTGGGAGCACAAACTTAGTTGTATCAAAAGCCCTGCAACCATGGCTGAGACTGGCATTTAGATAGTGATGACAGGTGTATGAGCAAAGCCAGCCCTTCCATGGGAGTGAACATACAACCTAAAGAGGCCTGGGAATTCCAAAGGTAACATTCAAACCACCAAAATGCCAACATTCTAATATCCTAGCATGGTTGATCACAAAGTTCTGGAGTCCCATGTTCAGACTGGTTACTCTTTTTTAGTTGTGTGACTCTGAACAAAATAATTAAGCTCTCTGAACCTTTTTTTTTTTTTTTGCTCAGCAATTTCTTTTGTTGCTGTTGTTTTTGTCTTACTCTGTCACCCAGGCAGGAATGCAGTGGCAAGTTCACAGCTCACTGCAGCCTCAACCTCCTGGACTCAAGTGGTCCTCCTACCTCAGCCTCCCAAGTAGCTGGGACTACAGGTGCATGCCACCAAACCCAGCTAACTTTTTACTTTTTGTGGAGACTTGGGCCTTGCCCAACTCTCGTTTTCCCTGAAAACTAGAACAAGACAAGGTTGTCCACTCTCACCCCTCCTGTTCAACATTGTGTTGGAAGTCCTAGCGATAGCAATTATACAAGAGAAGGAAATCAGGGGTATCCAAATAGAAAAAGAAGTTATCCCTCTTTGCTGATATGATCCTATACTTTGAAAATCCAAGAGAATCTGTCAAAAAACCTCTTTGCACTGATAAAGGATTTTGGCAAAGTCTCAGGATACAAAATAAATGTGCGAAAGACAGTCACATTCCTATACACCACTAACAAACAGGCAGAGAACCAAAAAAAAGCACAATCCCACTCACAATAGCCACACACACAAAAATGAAAGACCTCAGCATCTTCCTAACAAGAGAAGTAAAAGACCTCTACAATGAAAACTACAAAACACTGCTCAAAGAAATCCAAGAAGACACGAACAAATAAAAAAATATCAAGCTTGTGGATAGGAAGAATCAACATTGTTAAGATGTCCATCCTACCAAAGACAATCTACAGATTCAACTCAATACCAATTAAATTATCAACATCATTCTTCTCAGACCTGGAAATGACAATACAGAAATTCATATGGAAATGTAAACAACCAGGAAGAGCTAAAACAATCCTTAGCAAAAGAAACAAAGCAAGAGGACACAGGCCAGCAGTGAGCTGGTCCGAAGTGGGAAGCAGGAATCAGGTGCTGCTGGCAGCAAAGGCCAAAAAGCTCAGCTGCCAGCATCCTACAAAGGCTGGAACAGGTCCCCTGAGAGAGTGCAGGATGTAGTAGTTTTAGGAGTTAAGAAAGCGGGCTGCGGTCATCTGCCTGGGTGTTTGGTCAAGCCCTACTTGAGTTTCCCCGCAAGGACTTCAGTCCTTCCTTGAGTTCATGGGGTTTGGACCGTATCATTATTATTATTATTTAGAGGGTCTACTGTGTGTGAGTACTGGTTGTTCTGCGCAGGGAACACGCCATGAGATGGAGGCTTGGGGGAATGTATGTTCAGAGTTGCTTTAGGTATGGCTTTAATCTTCGTGAAATGTTGGAGGTTGAGGTGAAAAATCTGGCTTTGAAATCATGGAGAACTACATCATTTCAGTCTTAAGTCTCGTCCAATTCGCTTATTGACTTATTACTAAGTGAAGCATTTTGTTTAATTTAAAAAAAAAGAAACAAAGCGGGAAGTACCACACTTTCAGACTTTAAACTTTACTACCACAATAATCAAAACAGCTTGGTATTGGTACAAGAACAGGCATATGGACCAATGGAACAGGACAGAGACTCTGGAAGCAAAACCTTAATTCCTCAACCAACTCATCTTCGACAAAGCCTCCACCAACAACCACTGGAGGAGAACCTATTCAGTAAGTAGTGCTGGGAAAACTGGCGGATCACATGCAGAAGATCGAAACAGGACCCCTACGTATCACCATACACAAAAGTCAACTCTAAATGAATCAAAGGCCTAAACGTAAAACTTCAAACTATAAGAATCTTAGAAAATGCAGAAGACACGCTTATAGAAATTGGAGTAGGCAACCAATTCCTGATCAAAACCCCAGGTGTCCATGCCATAAGAGGTAAGATAGACAAGTGGGTCCTTATTAAACTGAAAAGCTTCTGCAAAGCTTAAGAAACCATCAAGAGAGTGGGGAGACAGCCCACAGAACGGAAAAAAATATTTGCCAACTATATAGCTAACAAAGGCCTAACATCCAGGATCTATAAGGAACGCAAACATGCCAAAAGAAAAAAAACAAACAGCCCCATTAAAAAGTGGGTAAGCCGGGCTTGGTGGCTTAGCCTGTAATCCCGCACTTTGGGAGGCTGAGGTGAGTGGATTGCCTTAGCCTGTGGGTTCGAGACCCGCCTGGGCAACTTTGGCGAGACCTCATCTCTACAATAAATCAAAAATTCAGCTGGGCGTGGTAGCGGGTGCCTGTAGTTCCAGCTACTTGGAAGGCTGAGGCGGAAGGATCACCGGAGCCCAGCAGGTCAAGGCTGCGGTGGCCGGGAGCAGCCACTGCTCTCCAGTCTGGGCGACAGAGTGAGACTCCAACCCTCCCCCCAAAAAAGTGGGCAAAAGACATTAACAGACACTTCTCAGATATATGGGCAGCCAACAAACACATGAAAAAGTGCTCAGTCTCACTAATCATCAGAGAAATGCAAATCAAAACCACATTGAGGTACCACCTAACCCCAGTAAGAATGGCCATCATTAGCCGGGCTCGGTGGCTCAGCCTGTAATCCCGCGCCTTTGGGAGGCTGAGGTGAGTGGATTGCCTGAGCCCGCAGGTTCGAGACCCGCCTGGGCAGCGAGACCTCATCTCTACAATAAATCAAAAAATCAGCCGGGCGTGGTAGCGCATGCCTGTAATTCCGGCTACTTGGAAGGCTGAGGCGGAAGGATCGCCGGAGCCCAGCAGGTCGAGGCTGCGGTGGCCGGGAGCGGCCACTGCACTCCAGTCTGGGTGACAGAGTGAAACTCCAACTCAAAAAAAAAAAAAAGAATGGCCATCATTAATAAAACAGATGCACCAGGCTTGGTGGCTCAGCCTGTAATCCCAGCGCTTTGGGAGGCTAAGGTGAGTGGATTGCCTGAGCCTGCGGGTTTAAGAACCGCCTGGGCAACTTGGCGAGACCTCATCTCTACAATAAATCAAAAAATTAGCTGGGTGTGGTAGCGTGCACCTGTAGTTCCAGCTACTTGGAAGGCTGAGGCAGAATGATCGCCGGAGCCCAGCAGGTCGAGGCTGCGGTGGCCGGGAGCGTGCCACTGCACTCCAGTCTGGGTGACAAAGTGAGACTCCAACGCAAAAAAATAAAAAAATAAAAAAGAAATAAAACAGACGTAGGCAAGGATGCAGAGAAAAGGGCACACTTCTACATTGCTGGTGGGAATGCAAACTAGTTCAACCTCTATGGAAAACAGTGTAGTGATTTTAAAAGAACTAGAAATTGACCTTCCATATAACCCAGCAATCCCCCTACTGGGAATATACCTAGAGGAACTCAAAGCATTCTACAAAAGACACACCTGTAAAAGCATGTTTACTGCAGCACTATTCACAATAACAAAAACATGGAACCAACCATGCTGCCCATCAAAACTGGACTGGACTAAAAAAATGTGGTACATATACACAATGGAATATTTCGCAGCCATAAAGAAGGACAAACATATGGTCTTTGCAGCAACTTGAATGGATTTAGAGTCAATAATACCAGTGATCTACCACAGAAACAAAGAACAGAGTACCACATGTTCTCACTCATAAGTGAGCCCTGAATATTTACCATAATAATATAAGAAAGGGATTGGTAGTAGCAGGATACTGCTGGGGTGGGGGGTTGGGCGGTTCACAACATCAATAAAGGTACCTGATCTTCCCAAACCAGGCAAAGTGGGGACCAAAGAAAGGATCAAACTTTACCTGTATTTTATATATATATAGGTATTTTATATATATATGTATATCTGTGTGTGTGTGTACACACACAAATCTGGTGGGAAATGGTGGGAAATGTCTACGGGAGGATCTGGTGGGAAACGTCTACAGGACAAACAGCCCAGCTGCCAAATGGATCAGTCACATAAGAAAGTGAAGAAGAGGGAGACACTGTCCTGCACTGAAAAGATGTGTCCACAACAGGCAGTGTCAGGGTGTTTTTGAAAACTGATGTGAACAAGTCAGCTATAAAAGGCAATTTTTGACACAACCTGGAAAATTTGAACATTGACTGGTAAGTAAATATTTTAAAATTACAATTAATTTCATTATAAATGATTATGTTATGTGTAAATGTTTTAGAAAGATAATTCTTTCTTTCTTTAGTCTTTCTTTCTTCAGCCCAGGCTAGAATGCAATGGTACATTTTCAGGCTTAGCATGGGCTCATGACTTTAATCCCAGCACTTTGGGAGGCCAAGGCAGGAGGACTACTTGTTCAAGACCAGCCTTGTGAGATCTTGTCTCTGAAAAAATCAAAAAATTCAATGTGAGCTGTGATTGTGCCACTCACTCCAGCCTGGATGACAAAGTGATACCTTAACTCAAAATAAATAAATAAAAAGCACTTTCACATACATTCTCCTGATGCTGGGTGCCCAGACAATGCTCAATAAATTCTGAAGATTCAGGACAAGAGGAACACTCCCCTCAAGCCTTCAGTTTCCCCTCCCACAGTAAAAGGAAAAAGTCTTGACCTGTTTTTAGAGACCACTATCCTCCCTCTCCACCAACCCCCAACTATATTGCCCAAGGCTCCCTTTTTTTTTTGAGGGGCTCACTCTGTCGCCCAAGCTGGAGTGCAGTGGCACACTCATGGCCATCACAGCCTCGACCTGCTGGACTCATGCTATTCTTCCACCTCAGCCTCCTAAATAGATGGAACTACAGGCATGTGCCACCATGCCCAGCTAAATTTTTAGGCATGTGCCACCATGTTGCCCAGGCTGGTCTCAAACTTCTAGGCTCAAGCAATCCTCTCAGTTCAGCCTTCCAAAGTGCTGGGATTAGAGGTATGAACCACCATGCCCAGTCTCTCTCTCTCTCTTTTTTTTTTTGTCAAAGCTTCCCTTTATGCCACTGTATTTCCAAACTGGATTATCTGCAGTTCTCTGTACGCATTCCATTCTCCTGCAGACCTCCGAAGGTCCTGGAATGCCCTTCCACTGTCTTTATTTGTCCAACTCCTATATTTTTGAAGATTCATTCAAAAATTACCTCCTACATAAAGTCTTTTTTTTTTTTGAGTCAGGGTCTCACTCAGGTTGGGGTGCAGTAGCATGATCACAGCTCACTGCAGCCTCAATCTCCTGGGCTCAGACAATCCTCCTACCTCAGCTTCCCGAGTAGCTGGGACCACAGGTGCATGCCACCACACCCAGCTAAATTTTTTTATTTTTGGAAAGACAAGGACTCGCCATGTTGCCTAGGCTAGTCTCGAACCTCAGTCTGTGAAGAAATATGAGGCCCAATCAGGCCAGCAAAAATTGGATAATTACAATGAGGAGGGGAATCTCAGGGTGAGATTTTACAGATGTTTCAAGAACTGTGTTAACCCCAGCAGAAGTTGTAAAAGCTTGTTAAACAGTTGCAGGTCATTGTCTTAAGCAAACCTTTACTGACCCGATCAGTGTAAATAAAAAAGCAGTAAACTAACCTTATGTTAAAAAAACAGAACACCACAACCATCAGCTGTCTTGCAAAATCTGTCATGCATAAATAATTTCCTTCTTGCAGACCCCAAACATGTATTACATGAGACAATTCCCCTTGCAAACTTCTCGTATATCACTGATTCTCTGATACAGCATGGACACTTCCCAGCACAGCCTGACACTGCTCTGACTTCCCCAGCACCCCAGTAAAAATTCCCTCTGGCCCCTGCCTCTTGGTAGACAGCAGGCAGCATCTCTCTCCTCTGCTGCCCATAGTACTCATTCAAATAAATCTTCCCTTAAACAGATCTGCCTTTCTAAATTCATAACTGCCTTAGCAAATTCTTTTTACCACCCTGCGACTCTGGCCTTACCCAGTCGTATGCACAACACTGATCTCAAGCGATCCTCCCACCTCGGCCTCCCAAAGTTCTAGGATTACAGGTATGAGTCACTGTGCCGGGGCCCCTGAACTGTACTATTTATTTATTTATTTTGCTTTTTTTGGTGCACACATGGAACACATTATTAAGCACCTACTGTTGGTCTGTACATCCAGCAAATATTTATTTTGAACACCTATTATATTCTAGACCTGTGCTAAGGGATTAAGTATTCTGCGATGAACAAACACTGTACCAACTTCATGGAGGTTACAGTCTAGAAAGTCTAGAAAGGGTACACTAATTATAGCAGAAATTACACAGAGACGTGTAGGAACTATGACAGGAAATAACAGAGGTGTCAAACACAACTGGGCCCTGCCACAGTAAGGCTCCTGATTTAGAACGAATCACTTTTTAAGTGAATTCACTGCGTGCCTTAATTTTTAACAATGTCGCGCTCCTGGGCTGTTGGGCCTTAAATACGTGACGCCATAACCTGACACAGTAGGCCCTCGGGAAACAAATGTTAGTTCTTTTCACTAGGTGCGGTGCCTCCTCTTCTGGAGAGAAACTGTTTAGGCTCCGCATCCTAACCCCCAGCTCTGGGCCCAGTCAAAGAGATAAACCTACTAAGCATTTCAGAAATAGGTACGATAGGAAAGAACATGGGGGGAAAAAAACATTCAGCATTTGCATCAGTTATCTCCCCATCATTCCCATTTTTATTTTTACAGATGAGGTCTCGCCAAGTTGCCCAGGCTGGTCTCGAACTAATGGGCTCAAGCAATCCTGCTTCGGCCTCTCCAAGTGCTGGAACTACAGGTATGAGCCACCGCGTCCGGCCCATCACTCCCAATTTTAGGGTGAAACAACTGAGGCCATGAGAGAGAACAGGATCCTCAATATGGTCACAGAAGCCCCAGTTCCAGGCCACCTTCCGTAACTCTTACCCTCGCCCCAAAAGAGCCTTTGGGTCCCAGACCCGGGAGAAGCCTGGAGCCCTCCCCAGAAGTCTTTGCGGTGTGTGCAGAACTCTGGGATACTAGCGGATAAACAAACCCGAGGCCAGAGCCGAGACCGGGCCGAGAAGCCGCCTCTGAAGCCAGCCGAGTGCCTTTTTCCACCCGCCTGTGTGCTCACCTTTCCTGGAGCTGCCGCCATCGGGGACCTCAGTGACCTCCGCAAAAGCCGGGAACAGCGCCATGGCTACAGGCCGCGCCGCAGTTCCTCTCTACGAGAATGGCGCCGGCCAGCGGGCACCGCTCAGAGGCCTCCGCCGTCGCGGTGCAGTCTGGGAAATGTGGTTTTCCTAGCGCTTGCCGAGTTTGACTCCCGACCTACTAGAGGCAGGCCAAGAGGGGCGTGGCCGGGGCGGGGCGTGTCGGGGCGGGGCCGGGCGGGGCGGGCGGGCGGGCGGGGCGGGCGGGGCCGGGCGGGGCCGGGCGGGGCCGGGCGGGGCCGGGGGGGGCCGGGCGGGCGGGGCGGCTTCCCGGTGATTGGTACCCTGCAAGAACCGAAAATACAGAAACCCGGAGCCTGAGTTTTTCAGAGCAGGAAGATACTAGGAAATTGAGATTCCGATTCTACCCCTAATTCGACCCGTGAACTCACACCATCCCTTACTGATTGGGTCAAATTAATCCAACGCTCCAAACTTTAGTTTCCTTATCTGCAAAATGTTGAGAAAATTAAATGCACATATTTATAAGTTGCTTAGCACTGAGTCTGACTACTATGTGTTACGGCAAGTTGGACTCCAAGCCACGTGAAATACACAAACTTCAATCGGGTTGCCTTTTTAAATACCCTAGGAATACGGAAAAAATGCAAGGTCCCATCAAGCTAGAAGATCTTCGATAGTTAGAAAATAGTACACTTACCTGCCATTAAAGTATTTTTGGAAAAAAAAAATCTGAATCTAATCAAGCCTGCTACCAGGAATACAGTAGATAAAGGAACAACTTAAAAGATTTATGCCACCTAGAAGCAATCAACCTAATCCAAAATGTGGGAGATTAGAGAAAATGAATAACCGAGTTTCTTCAACAAATCAACAGATTTAAGAGCATGGGAGATTGAAAGACAGTAAACAAAAAGATCATAAAGACTGGTCTGATGGTAGTGGGTTATCAGAACTTATTAACATCAGTGTCACTAATGGTATACAATCCCCCACTGCTAAATTTGACTGACTTTTTCCATTAAACTATAAAATAAAAAATCTTAGAAACACAGCAACCAAATGCAATATATGACTTTATTATGATTCTGATTGGCCATATTTTACAAAGACCTTTTTAAGACGGAGAAATAATAAGGCAGACAGTATTTATTACATGATATCGAGTAATTCCTGTGAATTCTGTTAGATGTACTAATGTACAAATGGCACTGAGATTACTTTTTAAAGTTCTTTATATTAGAGACACATACTGAAGCATTTGCAAGTGAAAATACATAGATTAATGAAGACATATTTCTTTGGATCCCAGGGAGTTAAAGATCTTTAGCACTAGGCAGGAAATACATTAGAAACCAGAGAAATCTAATTGTTTATCAAGGGATGGATGGACTCTTGTAAAGGCTGCAGACAGGTAAGAATTAGGTCCTGCGATTCCAAAATCAGCATGCTTAAAGCTTTGAAGTCCCCGCCATGCAAGAAGGGGCTTAGTGTAACAGTAGGGCAGTAATTCCCCACACACCTGCCACTTTAAGTCGTAGGTCCTGTCAAAATCTCTGACTTCAAGTTACCTCAATTGGGAAAGCATTTGCCTTTCTTAGCAGATCATGTCAGGTAACTGGGTTGGAAACAGTCTTCCCAGTGCTTCATATCTGTCTCCTCCAGAAAAATAAGAATTAATATGTAAGGTTTAAGAATGCAAAACCATAAAAATGTTTTTGTAATAAGAAGGAATCTGGGTATATTCGATATTTTGTGCACTTACAAATGTGTAAGAGAATTTGGTTTAGGAGATCCCCCGAATAAGAACAATTTAAAGGGTGTGATTGAGTAACTGAGAGAGACTTCTGGTTTTAAGTTGAAATCTTAATGAAGTTTAGGCAGTTTCAAGACATCTAAGAGAGGTTGTAAATTTATATGGAATATGTAAAAGCTGGGCAGAGGTCAGCAAACTTTTTCTTAAAGGGCCACATAGTAAATATTTTAGGCTTTCTGGGCCAGAGTATAACTGTTATAACTCCTTCATTCTGCCACTTTATTGAGAAATTGGTCACCAACAATCATTATATAAACGAATAGCCATGACTGTGTTCCAACAAAACTTTATTTACAAAAACAGGTGGTGGGCCCACAGGCTGTAACTTCTCAACCCGTCATATAGTATATTGGAGAGTGTTTAATTAACTGCCTTTATACATTGAAACAAACATAGCTCAAGCCCTTTAAAAATTATTGCCAAAATGTATTATACTTTATAATAAAATGTGGAAGCAGAACTTGAATAAATAAGAACGTGATTCTTGAATTAAAAACTTTCTATCCAACAATCCGTTTTTAAGAATTAAAGAGGACAGTGGCAGGTGACGTGCCACCAGGGGCACAACCAGCAAAACCCTGACTGTGGGAAACCGGATAGAACAAACTACCTTCTTTCTTCAACAAAGTACGAGAGAAAAAATAATAATAATAATAAGGCAAGAGAGCCAAGGGGGGGTTGCTCTGGTTTGAATATTTGAGTCTCCTCCAAAATGCATATGTGGAAGTTGAATTGCCAAGGTGATGACACTATTTATGAAAGAACATAAGATGGAGTCCGTATACCCAATGAGCAGCCATTTTAACATTGAATAGATGTCATGTTTTTTCTAGCAGTTCACTTTAATTTACCTTCTAATCACTAGCCAAGGACAGAACCGGTTTCTCAGAGGTAACTATAGATAATTGCTTAACAACCCCCTCCCCAACTTGTTTTGGAAACAAGTTAACCTAATCAGTCCTGGTGACCTTCATGACACAGACTCTGTCAACATGGCAGCAATCATGTGACTGACCCATCCATCTGCCTGATGTCAGTACCTGTGCTTGCCTGTCCCCTTCGTGAAGATGTGGAGCAGACCACCACACAATCACCTTAACAATCTGCCCCATCAAGGGGAAGGTTTAAAAGGCTTTCGACTTCAAACTGTGGTCGCCATTGTTTTGTTAAACATTGACCAGGCCATGTGCTCTTTGAGCTGTTTTCTAAGCTTTGGCCCCCCTCCCCTACATTGGGAAAGTGACTCTCCTGTCTCTCTCTCTCTCTCTCTCTCTCTGTCTCTAATTTCCTTTCTAAATAAACTATATTTTCCAATCTAATTTCTGTGCAATTATTTGCATCTTTCATGGCACTGGATCATATACCACCTGGTCTGACTTGACATTTTGGAGGCCCTGCTGGGATTGTGACCTAACAATTATAAAATAGGACAGGGAGGGGTGTGACACAACATCCATCAGGGTACCTGATCCCAAGCCAGGCAAAGTGGGGACCAAAGGGAGGCCCAAACTTTACCTGTACGATGACCGCTTATATACCTAACCCTGAATTGCACCCGTCTTTAAAATTTTTTAAAAAGTAAAAATGAAATGAAATAAAATAAAAGAAATAAAAGAAGAAGTAGGACCTTTAGATGGTGACTAAGTCATGAGGCAGAGTCCTCATATATGTGATCAGCAACCTCATAAAAGGACTGGAGAGAATGAATGTTCCTCCCCTTTTGCCCTTCCTCCATCTGTCCCAGGAGGACACAGCAACAAGACACCAACTTAAAAGCAGATAGAGTGGCCCTCACCAGACTCTGAAACTGCCAGGGCCTTGACCTGGAACCTCCCAGCCTCAAGAACAGTGAGAAATAGATTTCTATTATTTATAAATTATCCAGTCTTGGCTATTTGGTTGTACCTGCAGAAATGGACTAAGACAGGAAACTTAAACATTCAGAGACTCCAGAGGCACATTGAACAACAGTATTTCCCAGATCTGGTTTGGATTCTGATTGAAACAAGCCTGTATGATGACATTGATGAAGCAGTTGAAAATGTGGACACTGAACAGCCATAAAAAAAGAATGAAATCTTTTCCCTTGGCAGTACCTTGGATGGAGCGGGAGGCCATTATCCTAAGTGAAATATCTCAGAAACAGAAAACCAATACCACATATTCTCACTTAAACGTGGGAATTAAACCGTGGGTACACATGGACATAAAAAAATGGAAACAATAGACACTGGGGACTGGGGAAGTGGGGAAGGGTAGGAAAATGAGACCCTGAATTGAAGTTGAATCACTTTGCGCACAGGCACGCGCGCGCACACACACACACACACACACACACACACACACAAAACAATAAAAAGAAACAAACTACCGATGCACACAACATGAATGAATCTCAAAATCAGTACGCTGAGTACAAACAGCCAGACACAAGGAGTGCTGACTTACCATACAATTCGATTTATACAAAATCCTGGAAAATGAAAGTTTATACATAATGGTAGAAAGCAGAGATCAGTGATTGTCCAGCTCTGGCAGCACGGGGTAGAGGGGTCCTGTGAGGGTCTTGGAGAGTCTTTTGGGGTTAATGATCATGTTCTGAATCTTGCTTACAGTGAGAGTTTCAAAGGCGTGGAACCAATTGATAGCCTTCTTTTTTTTTTTTTGAGTTGGAATCTCACTCTGTTCAGCCCAGGCTGGAGTGAATGCAGTGGCATGATCACAGTTCACAGCAACCTCAACCTACTGGACTCAGGAGATTCTTCCACTTCAGCGTCCTGAGTAGCTGGGATTATAGGCACATACTACTATGCCTGGCTTATTTTTTTTACTTTTTTGTAGAGACAAAATCTTTCCATTGTGCCCAGGCTGGTATCAAACACCTAGGCTTAAGTGATCCTCCCGTCTTGGCCTCCCAAAGTACTGGGATTACTGGCATGAGCCACCACGCCCAGTACCAACCGATTTCTTAGAAGCTTAAGAACAAATGAGGGCTTTGAATTTGTTGTTTTAATAAACTGAACACCAATCTTTTAAACCAGGAGTCAGCAAAACTTTTCTGAAAAGAGTCGCAAAGTACATACTTAAGACTTAGCAGGACGTATGGTCTCTGTTGCAACTACGCGGAAATTTAAATTTTATATGATTTTCATGTGTCATAAAATATGATTTGCCTTTCTATTTTTTTCCAACATTTATAAATGGAAAAACCATTCTTAACTCACTGGTCATACAAACTGGAAGTGGACTGATCTGACCTGTGGCCATACATAATTTGCTAGACCTAGGCAAACTTTTTGCTGTTGGACTAAACAAAACATAAACTTGTGAGTAGTCCTCTCTGTACCACAAAACCACCCTAGAGGGCAAGAAAACAACTTACTTTAGTTATTATTATTATATTATTATTTGCTATTTCAATCTATAGACTTTGGGTATTCTCAGTGCATATGGCTGGAATTTCTTCGAATAAAAAAGCATCCTTGTTTATTATCTCGAATGCCAACCTGGCACTGAACACCATTTGACTAAAGAGGATGGGGCAACCCCTTCGGGTTCCTCCCCACTATGGAAGCTTTTCTGTCCTCTCAGTAAATCCTGCTTTAAAAAAAAAAAAAAAGGTGGGCTCAGTGGCTCAGCCTGTAATCCCATGCCTTGGAAGGCTGAGGTAAGTGAATTGCCTGAGCCTGCAGGTTCGAGACCCGCCTAGGCAACTTGGTGAGCCCTCATCTCTACAATAAATCAAAAAATTAACTGGGTGTGGTAGCGCGCGCCTGTAGTTCCGGCTACTTGGAAGGCTGAGGCGGAAGGATCGCTGGAGCCTAGCAGGTCGAGGCTACTGTGGCCGGGAGTAGCCACTGCACTCCAGTCTGGGCAACAGAGTGAGACTCCAACTCAAAAAAAAAAAAAAAAAAAAAAAAAGAAGGTGTGCTGATGGACCGCTGTGAAGTATTTTTTCTCTTGTAGCGAAGAAAACACACTCCCAACTCCCAACGGGTGAGTTGCTGCTTTCCATGCATCTCGTTCTTGGGCAAATTCTCATCAGCCTGCGTTTGTCGCATGGGTTTTGGTCACCTCTGGAAGCTGACATACATAAACCTCTGCTCTGAAGCTGGGAAGAGGGAAAAGAAAACAGCAACACCAGGGAGAAATGTGAAAAGAGGCTTTGTTTCCATGCAGAGAGTTGGAAGAAAGACACATGGCCTTGAGCTTGGTAAAGTAGGCAACCGGCCTGTACATAAAGAAGGAAAAGCAGCGAGTGTGAAAGCTGAGATGACAGAAAACAGCCGTGTGGTCACGGCATGGGAAGACATAGACAAACGGATCATCAGAGGCAGTGAGACACGAGATAGGTAGGTTCTCAGTATGTGCTGGCTGGCAGAATAATACCTCCATAATTCCCACTCAGTTTTGAAGATGGACAGTATTAAAAAGAACAGGTAGTGAACATGTCTTGCTGAACTGACAACCTCCTTTCTGAATCCACAAGGTCATGTCAGTGCAGTGTGGCCCTATCTCGACAGGTCAGGGTAGCCATGCCGCCAACTTGGCCAAGTGCTTGGCTGGTAGGTACCCAAACCAGCTTGGACCCAAGCCAGGCCAAGCAAAGCTCTTTTCCAGGAATTTTGGAACTAGAGTTGAAAAAGAAAAACTAGTGTTTGAGTGTCTGATGTGCAAGATGTAACAGCAGAGAGAGAAGGATGAAGCCAGATGTAAGTTGGAGGGGGGATCCCCAGGGTTCTGGAACTCTGACCCTAGTAATCTTTGGAGCTCCGCCTCAGTCCCATGCTTGGATTCTAGAAACAGCCTAATATCCTTATAATACGGTCCATTTTTCAGTAAACAAATGCAAGTTGACTTTCTGTCACTTGCAACCCAGAATCCCAAATGATTCAGAATCAATGAGCGAATGAATGAATGATGCCATTTCCACACTCAAGGTCACAATCCCAGAGCCTGAAGGTGTTCCAATTTGAGAATGATGAATGACACTTTTTAAATTACCTACCTAGAACACATAAAAGCAAACCATCCATCTTAAGAGTAAAGAATGAATTCCCATTCTGGCAAACTGGAGAAACAGGTCTATCAACTCAATCAATCTTTAGGAATTTCCTGGTGTCCCTATAAAGTAAAAGAAACAAAATGTGCCCTTTGGAAATCAGAGATACCAGCAAATAAATAAAAAGAGCCCAGGCCACTTTACCCGTGTGATTTTCTTTCTGTTTGTTTTGTTTTTTTGGGGGTTGGGGGAAGCGCATCTTAGGTTGGAAATGCCTTAATACGTGGACACAATCCCAAGCAATGGATTTTTAGTTATAGCTAAACCAGCCTATTTCTGTCTAATTCACAATGCATATACATAAGAAACTGCTGAGGCTGGGCACGGTGTCTCACACCTGTAATCCCAACACTTTGGGAGGCCAAGGCAGGAGAACTGCTTGAGCCCAGGAGTTCAAGACCAGCCTGGACAACATAGCAAGACCCTGTCTCTATTAAAAAAATAAAAAATTCGCTGGGCACTTGTAGTACCAGCTACTCAAGTGGCTGAGGCAGAAGGATCGCCTGAGCCCAGATGGTCGAGGCTGCAGGGAGCCCTGATCTTGCCACTGCTCTCCGGCCGGGGTGACAGAGTGAGACCCTGACTCAAAAAATAAAAAGACAAATACAACTTCAAATAACAAAGACAAGGTTCCACTAACCACATACTCAGTAAAGGTCCTAGGCTATGTGCTGACAGCCATACAGATGCAACAACCAACATGTCTGGCCTGAGAGTTAAGTGCAAAGACAATCTGTCAATGAACAAAGGATTACTAGTGGCACCGGTAGCGGAGATGAACTCTGCCCTTCTGGAAGGCTCCACAGAGGTGGTGCTACCTACTTGGGTCCTGACAAATGAGAAAGAGGCCACCGGGCAGACAAAAAAGAAAACAAACACAGGTAGAGGAAGCAGCAGATGCAGACGCCCAGGTTAGACAGCTAAAAGTGTGTTCAAGGCCCCTCAAGGGCTCAGTAACATTATGAGCGACTGGGGGGCTGGGGGACTGGGTGGGTCAGGTCAGAACCCTGATACCATGGCTTGTATAATAAAGAACATGTCTGATCTTGGGCCCTGGCTCTTTCTGCGAGGTCCATTCTGAGTCCTTGGAATTTCCCTTATGACATACTAGGAATGTCTTTGCTATTCACGGTGAGGTGCTGACTATACCTGAGTCTATGCTGACAAGATGACTCCAGGTGGTGGCACACGCCCAAGTCCCAAGTACTTGGGAGGCTAAGATAGAAGGATTGCCTGAACCAGAAGGTCAAAGCGTGATCACGCCACTGCCCTCCAGTATGGGTGAAAGAGTTAGACTTTGACTCAAAAAAAAAAAGAGAGCCGGGCTCGGTGGCTCAGCCTGTAATCCCGCGCCTTTGGGAGGCTGAGGTGAGTGGATTGCCTGAGCCCGCGGGTTCGAGACCCGCCTGGGCAGTGAGACCTCATCTCTACAATAAATCAAAAAATCAGCCGGGCGTGGTAGCGCATGCCTGTAATTCCAGCTACTTGGAAGGCTGAGGCGGAAGGATCGCCGGAGCCCAGCAGGTCGAGGCTGCGGTGGCCGGGAGCGGCCACTGCACTCCAGTCTGGGCGACAGAGTGAGACTCCAACTCAAAAAAAAAAAAAAAAAAAAGAGAATTGTGCTGGAGTTTCATAGGCATGATGGATTGAATTACTGGCCCTGTGGTGGGATTCAACCTCCAGTCACCCCTACACTCTCTGGAGGTTGGGCTGGCTAGAAACCCCAACCCTCTAATGGCAGATTTTGGTCTTTCCGGCATGGTCATCCCCCAGAAGAATCAACTGAGCCCAGAAGGTCGAGACTGCAATGAGCTGCGAACATGCCACTGTACTCCAACCTGGGTGACAGAAGGAGACCACCAACTCAAACCAAAAAAAGGGAGGGGGGTGGCTCACGCCTGTAATCCCAGCACTTTGGGAAGCAGATGCGAGAGGATTGCCTGAGCCCAGGGGTTTGAGACCAGCCTGAGCAACTTGGCAAGACCTCATCTCTAAAATAAATAAATAAATAAATAAATAAATAAATAAATAAATAAATAAATAAGCAAGCTAGTTGGCGCACACCTGTAGTTCCAGCTATGTGGAAGGCTGAGGCGGAAGGATTGCCTGAGCCCAGCAGGTGGAGACTGTGGTGGCCGTGAGTGTGCTACTGTACTCCAGCCTGGGTGACAGTGAGACTGATTCAAAAGAAAAAAGAAAAGAAAAAAGGCAGCAGCATCCCCAGGGCTACTTCTGCGTGTCCAGCCTGGCTGGGATGGGAGGAGAACAGCAATTTGCTGGTAACATACCACCCAATTATTGGCAAAGGGAAGCATCTGAGTCTTTTTGAAGGTGCATTTCCCCTTTGAGTTTTTGGGAAGAGTTTACAAATATAGAATAAAAAAACAAATGGTCACATGCTCATTCCTGCCCCCAATTCGGCACATGCTAGCACTCTCCTCTTTTCTTTGCTTGTTCCGTTTGTGCTTATATGCTTTTTACTTGAGTCGGTGGTTCTCAGTGTAGGGTGAAGGGGGGTAGTTTTTCTCCCCAGGGGACATTTGGCAAAGTCTGGAGCTACTTTTGTTTGTCACACCTGAGGGATACTATCACAGGCATTTAGTGAACAGGAGCCAGGAAGGCCACTGAACGTCCTCCACGTACAGGACACCCACCTTGAAGAATGATCGGGCCCCAAATGTCAATAGTGCTGGGACTAAAACTCTCCGATTTAGACAGAAGAAAGAAAACGTTCGAGATAAAACTGAAATCCCTCTGCCCCTCCCCAAATCCAAACCCACTCCCACCTGCCTTTCTCCAAAGGCAGTCACCAGTATGAATTGTATAAGGAAAGAGGTTTTGTTGGATTTGCTTTGGGGTTTTTTTGTTTTGTTTTGTTTGGGGGGTTTTTCGCAGCTTCTTTTTCTGCTGATTTTTTAGGGTTCAACCTTTTACAATTTTTAGTTAATTCTCAGCTTCTTCTAAGGGATTAAAAGTATTCAATGTCTGGCCAGGCACGGTGGCTCATGCCTGTAATCCCAGCACTTAGGGAGGCAGAAGCGAGAGGACTGCTTGAGTCTAGGGGTTCAAGACCAGCCTGGGCAACTTGGCAAAACCTTGTCTCTACAATAAATCAAAAGTGTAACCAGCTGGTGGTGTGCACCTATAGCCTCAACTACTTGGAAGACTGAGGTTGAAGGAATCACCTGAGCCCAGCAGGTCACAGCCTGGGTGACAGAGTGAGCCTCCAACTCAAAAAAACAAAGAACTCGATGTCAGGGCAGAACACTATGCCCCAAAACATGACACCTTGACATACTGAGATTTGAAGCCAAAGGAGATTGAGAAAACTGCAACACAGAAAGGTTCACTCTAAGTTAGACAGGAGTGGTAGTGCCTGCAGTCCTAGCTACTTGAGAGGCTGAGGAGGGAGAGTCACCTGTGCCCAGCAGGTCGAGGTTGTGGTGAACTGTGATTGTGCCATTGCATTTCAGTCGGGGTGACAGAGTGAGATCTCAACTTGAAAAACAAATAAATAAAAGATAAAATCACAGGAGAAAAAAAAGAGGCAGGTTGAAGGGAAGAGAAGGAGGTACAGAGAATACTTCTGAACTAGCAAATCCTTTTATACGAGTTTATCTTAAATGTGTATCAGTTATGCTTATAGTCATAAACAACTGGAAACAGCCTCAATGTCCACACAGTAAAATAGTATGCAGCCTTCGAAGCGATGCAGTCAATTCTGCTTAGGGATGTGGAAAGCTGCCGTGGCATAGGACATATTTCCTAAAAGATTTGAGAACAACAGTCTTCATGTGACCACAGTTTTGGGGAAAACATATATGTACATTTGAAAAACAAGGTTTATATGCTCCAAGGTAAACAAAGTAACTTCTGGGCAGCAGATATATGGTTACACACATATTCAACTTCATTCATTTATGAATAGTACAATAATAAATATTTTTACATTTATAATAAAGGAGAAAAAGGTATTTCCAAAAGGACAGTTCAGTCCCAAATTTATTTATTTACTTACTTTTCTTTCTTTCTTCCTTTTCCCTTCCTTCCTTCCTTTCTTTTTTCCAGTCAGAGTCTCACTCTATTGCCCAGGCTGGTGTGCAGCGGCACAATCACGGCTACCGCAGCCCCAGCTTGCTGGGCTCAGGTGACCTTCCCACCTCAGCCTCACAAGTAGCTAGAACCACAGGCAACGTGCCATCATGCCTGGCAAATTTTTTCATTTATTATAGAGATGAGGTCTCATCAAGTTACGCAGCTGCTCTCGAATCCCCGGGCTCAGGCAATCCTCCCGCTTTGGCCTCTCAACGTGTTGGGATTACAGGTGTGAGTCACACCTATCCAAATTTTTTTCTTTCAAGATTATTTAAATAGATTTTAATTTCTTTCTTTTTAGTTTTCTTTTTTAATTTGAGACATGGTCTCACTATGTTGCCCAGACTGGATGGAGTACAGTGGCTATTCACAGGCAATCAGCTCACTGCAGCCTTGACCTGGGCTCAAGTGATCCTCCTGCTTCAGCCTCTTGAGTAGCTAGGAATATAGGCTTGCACCGTGGCACTCAGCTACATTTCAATTTCTAATCGCTGGCTTGGGTGCAGTGGCTCATACCAGTAATCCCAGCATTTGGGGAGGCAGAAAGGAGAGGATTGCCTGAGCACAGGGATTCGAGACCAGGCTGGGCAACATGGCGAGACCTTGTCTCTACAATAAATCAAAAAATTAGCTGGGCATGGTGGCACACATCTGTACTTCTAGCTACTTGGAAGGCTGAGGCAGAAGGATTGCCTGAACCCATTAAGTTGATGCTGCAGTGACTGTGAGCATGCCACTGCACTTCAGCCTAGGTGAAAAAGTGAGACTCCAACTCAAAAAAAAATTTCTAACTGCTGATTTTTGGCATAAATAACCACCAACTATGAATCAAGATGGCTCTCCAAGGTGTAGCAGCAAAGAGGCCATGGATGAGAGATTACAGTCCAGAGTGGAAGTGATTCATGTGTAAAAAAGTTATGAGTCTAAATATATATTAATTAACCAGACCGAGGCGAGTAGATTGCCTAAGCCTGCGAGTTCGATACCAGCCAGGGCAACTTGGTGAGATCTCATCTCCACAATAAATAAAAAAAATTAGTCAGGCATGGTAGCACACACCTATAGTTCCAGCTACTTGGAAGACTGAGGAGGAAGGATTGCCAGAGCTCAGCAGGTCAACACTGGGGTGAATGAGCGTGCCACTGCACTCCAGCCTGAGTGACTGAGTGAGACTTCAACTCAAAAAAAAAAATTAATTAACCAACAGAATTTGCAGGTGTGCTTAGTAGGTACTTGGTGATCATTTTGCTAATTTGATCACCATAGCTGGTGAAACCAGATACCTTAAGCCCAAAGGCCCTGTTAGAGTGACAGATACACTGATCACATCTCAAAGATGGTTAAGTTCTTTTTTTTCAGCAGCTGGAATCCTATATACAATTCCAATACTAACCAAATGGAACCCCGCAGACAAATCTACTTTCTAAACTAAGAGAAAAAAAAACCAAACCCATCAGCTTGTGTGGGCACTGCACCTGACAGACTCATCAACGAATTCAGACCCTGGCGTGATGTCTCTTTCTCCTAGCAAAAAAATCACCCCAGTCTGCCACTTTATTTTGAGTGGGTGTTTGTATTAGAAGAATCAAAATTCAAGTCAGGGCCCTCAAATTCAAAGGTCTCGGCACCAAAGCATCACGTGGCAGTAACAGTCATTCTGAGGAAGCAACACTCCCCCTGTGGTTCTCTACTCTGCCTTGTTAGGGACGTGAACATCACAGAGCCTTCACAGAGCAGTTTGGTGGTGTAAGTAGCAGAGACGCATCTTTCCACAGCAAACGGAAAGGTGGCATCAAGGGTGGAAATTCCCCCCCAATTTTCACTCTCCCCAGATGTGCAGCCAACAGCTTCATCAGAACATGTGAGCACCAAGACTTTCACCACCTCTCAGGAATGTGGTGTGTCTGACAACAGCCTTTCATGTCTGCAGCTCGTGGGCCATGTCACCTACAAGCATTCTCGGGGTATGCTGCTCAGGGTTCCTCCTTGATCTTCAAGTTCATGATCACCCCGAATCTTTAATGCTTTAAAAATGCACATCGCTTATTTTGCTCATGAATCAGCAGTTTGATCAATGCCAGCATACATGTTAAATTATGGTAATGTTTCATATTTTTTTGAACAGTCAAAAGTACATTAAAAATTAAAATTAAATTAATTCCCACTTTCCCACTCTTACACTGTCGGGTAATGTTATTTTACACTGCGCTATAGTGTGCTACAAATTGGCATTCAGTGCTTTGAATTAATGAACTTGGTGACTTATTTACTGTCTAGGGTGTTATTTATTCGTTTTTCAATTACTGTAAAACTTTATAACTCATGGCAGGAGATCCTGAGCAATCATATAAACAGCACCAGGGAGACTGGCTTTTAAATGGGATCATGTAATAAAGATGAAAGACTAAATTACTATCTCTGATATGAACCAGCGACACTCAGCATCGTGGGTGAGCTTGTGAACAGCCTTCCAGAGGGCGACCTTGCACAGTCTGGATGCATGGGAAGAGCTGGGTATGGTGGCTTATGCCTATAATCCCAGCACTTTGGGAGGCCAAGGCAAGAGGATTGCTTGAGCCAGGATGTTGAGGCCAGCCTGGGCAACACAGTCAGATACGATCTCCACAAAAAAAAAAAAAAAATTAGCTAGGCATGGAGGCACACATCTGTAGTTCCAGCTACTCGGGAGGCTGAAGTGGAAGCATCACCTGAGGTCAGCAAGAAGATGCAGCAGTAGCTGTGATCGTGCCACTGCAATCCAGCCTGGGCAACAGTGAGACTCCAAGTCAGGAAAGAAAAAAAAAAGAGAAAGAGAGAAAGAAAGATGCACAGAAAGACCAGGCTTCTGCCTGGAGTTACTGCAAAGTCATGGCGAACCATCATGGTCCACAGAACCAAGAGCAAGAATTTCTAGGACCCGCGTGTTAGCAAGGGGCTCCTGAGATTTTGAAAGGACAGACACTGTGTCTGTCATGTCACCCGACGAGCATTTGGAACTGCCAGAAGGGCCTGCAACACTTCCGCACTGAGACCTAGGTGTGTCTGTGCACTTGACTTCTCTTACCACCTGTTTAATGAAGCAACGACAGGGTTCTGAGCACTGTCCTAGGAGCTAAGGGCTGAGGGAACAGAGAGGACTCTACCCCAGGGGGAGGTTTTAATCTCCTGAAAACTCGATGTCATCAGTGGGAGGACACCCTATGTTGAACATAATCCCTGAACTTACAGGGAGGTGAGGCTGAGGCCTGGAAAAGCTTGAGGCCACCCCACCGCCTGCTCCCATCATCACATTCAGAGTTGTGGGGAGTGAGGGGCCGTTGGCAAGGTGACATAAGCAGCCAGTGGGCTCAGCAGGAGTCCAGATGCAGCACCAGCAAGCCCACTGCCTGACAGGTGGTCCTACCAGCTGAGGTCCTTTCAACCTGCTCAGGCCCTCCGCCCAGGGTCCTGGTCCACAGCTATTTGGAGGGTGCCACAGAAGGAGTGATTGAATTTCCAAAGATGAGGATGAGGGTGAGGAGGAAAAACCTGCTATCCATCCCCAAAAAGCAAGCCTGATGACAAGACACTGCACTGCTAATAACCCAGAGGCCTGGCAGTCCGTCAGCCATGAGGCAATTTGAGACCAGCCCACACAAAACACAAGTGAAGGGGCAGTTGTTTTTTTTTTTGAGTTGGAGTCTCACTCTGTCACCCAGACTGGAGTGCAGTGGCTGCTCCCGGCCACCGCAGCCTCGACCCACTGGGCTCCGGCGATCCTTCCACTTCAGCCTTCCGAGTAGCCGGAATTACAGGCACGCGCTACCATGCCCGGCTGATCTTTTGATTTTTATTGTAGAGATGAGGTCTCGCCAAGTTACCCAGGCAGGTCTTGAACCCGCGGGCTCAGGCAATCCACTCACCTCAGTCTCCCAAAGCGCGGGATTACGGGCTGAGCCACCGAGCCCAGCTGGGGCAGTTGTTTAATGAATAAGCATATGTCAGTCCTTTGCAAAGTTATTCAAAATACCCATCTCACAAGGAGACTTCAAACTCTAATTTAAGGAATTTTATTCCTGTATCAAAAATATAGCTGGGCGAGGCGGCTCACGCCTGTAATCCTGTCAATTTAGGAGGCCAAGGTGAGAGGATTACCTGAGTCTAGAAGTTCGAGAGTAGCCTGACTAACATAGTGAGAGCCTATTTACAAGAAAAAAAAAAAAAGCCTGGTGTGGTGGTACGTCTTTAGTCCTCACTACTTGGGAATATCACTTGAGTCCAGAAGTTTGGGGTTGCAGTGAGCTATGATGACACCACTGCACTCTAACCTGGGTGACAGAGTGAGACTCTGTCTCAGAAAAAAAGACGAATTATTGCCCTAGTCCTTCCATCCAAATGTGTATCTATAAAAGCATGGTAGTTGCCAAGCAGCTTAAAGCAGTGCACTAAATGTCAAGGGACATCTTTAATAGATACCCATTAAATACACATCATTTTAGTAACATTTTTCATAGATATGATTATAAAGTAAATTTAAAGTGGAGAGAAAGAAAATACACTTTGAATGAATAATTAGTAAATAATCATCTCAGGCATTTGCTTAATTACTGTTACTTATGTGACTAACCCCGGACGTGATTATGAAGGAAGGAATCTATGTCTTCTTAGAACACATTCTAAACAGATGTTGCTGGTCTCTCAGGAGCAGTTAGATGTTAGTCGAGTTAGGTGTTCAATATTGTGAATCAATATTAATATTAATGTGGGCTGAAGAGAGAACAAAAAATAAGGGTTGGTGCACAGCTACGGAAACATACTAGGGTTGTTTTTTGCTTTGAGTTGGGGTCTCACTCTGTCGCCCAGGCTGGAGTGCAGTGGTACAATTGTGGCTCACCACAGACTCAACATCCTGAGCTCAAGTAATCCTCCTGCCTCAGCCTCCTGAGTAGCTGGGACTACAGGTGCACACCACCAAACCCGGCTATTTAAAAAAAAAATTTTTGTAATTTTTTTTTTGTAAATTTTTTCTTTTTTTTTGTAAAACAATTTTGTAAACTTAGCCAGGTCTTGCTAAGTTGCCCAGGCTGGTCTTGAACTCCTGGCTCAAGCAATCCTCTTGTCTCAGCCTCCCAGAGTGCAGGGATTACAGGCGTGAGCCACCGTGCCCAGACTTGTCTTTTATTTCTGCAGGCAACTTTGAGGGGCCAAATTTGGTACTTCTGATGTGGGAGACCAAGCAGGAAGCTGCCAGGTAAGCAGACTGCTCATTCTCTGTGTCAACAGTGTTCACGCAGAGAAGGTCCCAAGGGCTTCATCTTCATTTGCAGAGGGTAATGAATAAAATAAAGGCCAGAAAGCAATCAGGTGTGGTGGCCTGTAGTCCCAGCTCCTTGAAATGTTGAGACAAAAGTATTTCCTGAGCCCAGGAAGTCGAGGCTGTGGCGAGCTGTGAGCATGCCATTGCACTCCAGCCTGGGCGACACAGTGAGACTCTGACTCAAAAAAACAAAAACAACAACAAAATCTTTCGAGCAACTCCTGAGGGCTTCAAAAAGAAATCTCTGGAAGTTTCCTCCAAGCCCTTATCCCCCAAGAGGGCTGCCCACAGCATTCTGCCACTGTTCAGAACGCACAGCCTGCCTGCGCCCCAAGCCCAGAGAACTGCAGAGTGGGAGAGTTCCCACAACCACTGCCCCTTGCATGAAACATGCCACATATGGCACGGAGGCTGAGAATTTCTGAGACCTCGTCTGAAGACCACACGCTGGCCCAGGCCTCCTCTCCCCATCCAAAGAAGGCTTCACTAGGTCCTACTCCTTCTGGCTATTGCTGACACTGAGGACCAAACAGAATGGAGGCGGCTTTGGGGAGGTGCAAGTGGGGTCCTGTAGGGGTCCTGAGCACCTGGGGTCTTGAGAATTATTGGGATGACATTATGCCAACATACTGGAATTTTCTCCTTATACAAATTGAAGGCTGGGTGTAGTGGTTCACAGCTGTAATCCCAGCAGCTTGGGAGGCCAAAGTGGGAGGATCGCTTGAGCCTCAGAGTTTGAGACCAGCCTTGGCAAAATAGTGAGACATTGTCTCTACAAAACATAAAAAAATTTAGCCAGGCTTGGTGGTGTGCACCTATAGTCCCAGCTACTTGGGAGGCGGGAGGATCATCTAAGCCCAGGAGGGCATGGCTGCAGTGAGCCATATTTGTGCCACTGAACTCCAGCACTCCAGCCTGGGCAACAGAGTGAGACCTCAACTCAAAAAAAAAAAAAATTATTCTCTGCCCTTACCAAACTCTTCCCGTTCATTTCCTTTGGAGATGGTCTACCTCGATGCCCCTACTCTATCACCCAGTTGTGTGCTTAGGGGTCCCGGTCTACTAGATGTCCCTGACAAGTTTAGTGAGCACCAGCAAAGAATGAGAGGAGAGGGTCAGATTCAGAGGGTTCAAGATGTGGCCAGTGGCCAAGAGCCCAGCCATGAACCTGGCCCAGGGTGCCTGTGTCTTCAGGAAAGGCTTGAAGATGGCTCAGCAGAGCTGTCCCCTGCCCAGCGAGGCTCAGGGATGCCCTTTCACCGATGCTGGGCAGGACTCCTGCTTGGCTCCCTCACCCTTCTTGTCCTCCCTCCCTGATTTCAGCAGATGGCCCCACTCATCAGCAACCGAGGCAATCATGAGGCCAAGTTGACTCACTTAGGACCAGTGATTCCTTCCAGAGAAGGTTCCGGTCCATCTAGACACTGGAGCAATTATTTGCTGGCTGACAGTTGTGATTAGTTTTTACCGCCGGTAGGTAACGGTTCCAGAAGCCCCACTAATAGGATTACAGGTTTCTGAAGGGCTTTTAGAGCAAGTAATTTCCACATAGTCAGCACAGCATGTGCAATGAACTTTCCACCCAGAGTAAATTCCTTTCTACGACAGGGAAGATGTGCATTCCTGGAAGGGGGGCACCTTGGAACTGCAGGGGCATCTTTCTTCCATGGTCCTTTGTTTGAAAATGCAAGCTTAGAAAATTATGTTTGGTGATAACTCATGGACTGCATGTAATGAGTCTAAAATTGTCAACAGCTTTGGGAGTTGGCATTAAATTACATCAAAAAAACCAAACTTTTTAGCACTAGCAGGAAAATCCCTTCCCCAGTAGTGATATCCCACGGTAGCTTTTCCTTCCTCACCACCCACTTCTGAAGGGAAACTTGAAAAAACAACAAGTCCAGGTGCAACAGCTCATGCCTGTAATCCTAGTACTTTGGGAGGGCAAGGCAAGAGGATCGCTTGAACCCAGGAGTTCGAGACCAACCTGGGCAACATAGCAATCTCATCTCTAAAAAAAACTAAAAATAAAAAATAATTAACCAGGTGTAGTGACAAGTGCCTATAGTTCTAGCTACTCAGGAGGCTGAGACAGAAGGATCGCCTGAGCCCAGGAGGTTGAGGCTGTGGTAAGCTGTGATTATGCCACTGTACTCCAGCCTGGGTGACAGCAAAACACGCCCTTAAAAAACAATGACAAGATCCAGAAAGCCTTTTAGTCGGGTTTCTAACAAGATTACCAACTGCTGTGGACTACAGATTTATGATTTTGCAACAAGTTTCCTATTTGATAAGAAAAAGTCCTTTTGAATGCCGGTCAACATTTGACCCTACCAGCTGGTTTGACATATCAACAGAGCTGGTTTGACATATCAGCAGAGTTTTTTTTTGTTGTTGTTGTTTTGTTTCTTGTTTTTTGAGTCGAGGTCTCACTCTGTCACCCAGGCCAAAGTGCAACCATCATGGCTCATAGCAGCCTCAACCTTCTGGACTCAGATGATCCTTCCACCTCAGCCTCCTGAATAGTTGGGACTACAGGTACACACCACTACACCAAGCTAATTTTTTTCTTTTTTCTTTTTCCATAGAGATGAGGTCTTGCTATGTTGCCCAGGCTTGTCCCAAACTCCTGGGCTCAAGCATTTGCCTGCCTTGGCCTCCCCAGTGCTGGGATTACATGCGTGAGCCACTGTACCCAGCCTTTACATCCATAATCTGTTAGGACAACAGTTTCTATTCCTGAGAAGACTGTTCAGGTGTTTTGTGGTGGTTGTTCTTATGATTACTAGAACATTCCCACTGCCTCTGCTGGCTATCTACTATTTAGCTCCACTTTGGTTTTTTGTTTTTTTTTTTTTTTTTGAGTTGGAGTCTCACTCTGTCACCCAGGCTGGAGTGCAGTGGCCACTCCTAGGCACCGTAGCCTCAACCTGCTGGGCTCCGGCAATCCTTCTGCCTCAGCCTTCCAAGTAGCCGGAATTACAGGCACACGCTACCACGCCCGGCTAATTTTTGATTTATTGTAGAGATGAGGTCTCGCCAAGTTGCCCAGGCAGGTCTCGAACCCGCGGGCTCAGGCAATCCACTCACCTCAGCCTCCCAAAGCGCGGGATTACAGGCTGAGCCACCGAGCCCGGCTTCCACTCTGGTTTTGAGCAGGTTATCACTGTTCTCTGTCAGCATGGAGACATCCCTCTGTCAGCATGGAGACAGACCTGTCCTGAAGAGGCAGCAAATGCTAAATTATATGACTAGAGAAGACGAGGAGAACTCAGCCTAGCACTTCAAGAAGAGACAGTTCTGGCTGAGCGGGGTGGCTCACACCTATAATCCCAGCACTTTGGGAGACCAGAGCAGGGGGACTGTTTAAGGCCAGGAGTTTGAGATCAGCCTGGGCAACATAGTGAGACCTCCTCCATATCTATATATTTTTAAATACTTTTTTTAAGTAGAAGAGGATACTGAGTTGCTAAGAATCAAGAGAATTAACAATCTAGACTGTTCATTTGGGGAGTACGTTTTAGATTTCCTGACATAGTCAAAGCATAGAACATGTAAAGAAATTTCATTACAAGCAAGTTGTGTTAGCAATTTAGTTTGCTGATATGCAAACTCATTGGAGTCTGGGATCCTCATAGAAAGAACTGTTATTCCACAACAAACTTCCTTTGCAGCCCTTAGAAAGAAAACATCTTCACTTATTATTAGGAAAATTGAATGTATGTTTGATAACTGTGCCCAATGTCTGAAAAATGCTTAGCTAAAAATCTGAAAGTAGGTTTAAAAATTGTTTTTACCATTTAAATTTACAACTTTTAGTATTGCCACAACCTTTGCAAATTATTCCGATGGTATGCCAAAGTCACATCATCAAGTTTGAGCCTCCATCCCTAAAATATCAGGGGAGTGAAGTTTACAGATTGAGAGCATTTAAGTCAAAGGACAAGTTTGGAATCAAACACAATGGGTTCAAGCCACACCCTGCCACTTTCACCCTATGTAGAATTGTATCTGTCCCACGAGGGTGGGTCTGATGAAGTCCTATGTAAAGCATTCAGTACGTTACTTTCGTTGATGAATTATGCTTTCTTCCTGACAAGTGCCATCCACACTTCCAAATGAAGGACACACTGTTTTCTAGACCTCTCCCTTATGGCAGACCTAATATTCTGGGCATCAAGAAAGTTTCTAACATGACACCTGTGTCATCACAAAAGGTCAGCCCGTTCCAAAGCGTGGTCAGTGAGCCACTGCATCCACCAGCAGTGCTTGTTTCCAAAGCTGGTTTCTGGGCCCACAGAAGGCAGGCTGTGCTGCAGTGATAGACGTGCCTCCAAAGCACAGCGAGTTCACACTGGGAGGTTGATTTCTCCCTCATGCAAAGCCCACTCTAGTGTGGAGCGCCTCTGCCCTAACATGGCGCCCGAAGCAGCCAGACCACAAGACAAAACAAGCCCTAATAAGGCAACTAAAGGATGTCAGCATACAATCCTCTCTTACGGGCCTATCGGTGCGTGCCGCGTTACCTTAATTGATTGGCAGAGATACTAGTTTTAAGGTCACGAATAGGAGAAAGGAGAGGAAGAACGATGTAGTAACCTGGGATTAAAGCAGCTTGCAGAAGAATCGTGTGAGAGTCGTTATTGAAAGCGACAAGTGGTGGCCCGTACGGGGAGCTCGAAGAAGCCGAAATCCTTGGATTCAGAACTGCAGCTGCTCAGGGCAGTCGACTGGTATGTAGATCCCACAAGGGAGGGAAAAAACTAGAAAGGTCCTCGGTAAAGAGGCGATTTAAGAAGGTCCTCGGCAAAGAGGCGATTTGGGAAGGTCCTCGGCAAAGAGGCGATTTGGGAAGGTCCTCGGCAAAGAGGCGATTTGGGAGGTCCTCGGCAAAGAGGCGATTTGGGGAGGTCCTCGGCAAAGAGGCGATTTGGGGAGGTCCTCGGCAAAGAGGCGATTTGGGAAGGTCCTCGGTAAAGAGGCGAACTAAAAGGGCCCTCGGTGTAGAGGTGATCCCCTTTTTGCTAACATGGGCACTACTTCCTCTCACCCGCTTTTTCAGGCTCTTAAAACTCTCCTAAGAACAAAAGGACTAAAATTAAGGGATAAAACCTTGACTGATTTTATCACACAGGTAGACGAGATTGCACCGTGGTTTGCCGTTTCGGGGAATCTCACAGTGGGTAGTTGGGACAAAGTGGGGCAGGATATTGACCGCGCCCGAGAGCTAGGAGAGGTGGCAGGCGGGTCCAGCCCCTTTGGAGACTGGTTCGTGCCTTTTTGGAAGATCAAAAGTGCGTGCAAACAGTCGAGCAAGGCCAAGCAGCGCTTGACCAAATAAAAGAGGAACGATCAACTTCCTCAAGAGGGAACAGCGAGGCAGCCTCTGACTCAGAACTGGAGTCAGATGAGGAACTTAGAGATCTCGTGACTTGAGTTGAAAAGTTAGAACTCAGTCGGGGCCGCGCCCGAGATAAGGGCGGATCCTCTGTCCCTGGGTCGGTAGGAGTTCCTCCCTCGTATAATCCTTCTGCGCCTCCCGGAAAAGGAGTCGCTTCTTTCAACAATGAAGTGGGGAGGGAGGTCCATGCCAGCGGCACATGGCAAACTTTTCCGGTGTTCGTGGACAATGCAGGGAACCGGTACCATGAACCATTAGATTTCAAAACAGTGAAAAACCTCGCGGAGGCCATACGAACGTACGGGCTCGCTGCTGCCTTCACAACAGCAATGGTGGAGGCACTAGACCGGTTCGCCATGACCCCCGGAGACTGGCAGAGATTAGTGAAGGCTTGCATGAACCCGGGACAATATTTAGATTGGAAGGCCTATTACATAGAATTGGCTAATGAGCAGGCAGCAAGAAACCGGGCGGCGGGTAACGGGGCTTGGGACGTTGATATGCTGTTGGGGCAGGGCCGTTTTGCTAACCAACAGATAGGATACCCCCAGGTTGTGTATGATCAAATTAATCACATGGCAATGCAAGCCTGGAAGGCCTTGCCTAGCCGAGGGGAGGTATCAGGTAATCTCACCAAAATTACTCAAGGTTCCACAGAGCCTTTTTCAGACTTTGTGGCCCGAATGATGCAGGCCGCAGGGCGGATTTTTGGGGACCTGCATTTAGACTCCCCTAGATCCCTCACAGAGGAGGCTAGAGAGGCCCTACATAAGGTAGAAAAAGCAATTAGTATAGCCGCTCTTAAGTGTGTTTCCTTAGAGAGCCCTATATGGCTTTGTATTCTCCCTACTCAGGCTCAGCCAACGGGAGTGCTGTGGCAGGATGGCCCCTTATTATGGATCCATCCGAAGACTGCCATACTAAAAACAGTGGAGCATTATCCAACTGCTGTTGCTGAGTTGGCCATCCGTGGACTACAACAATGCCTAATGCATTTTGGCCAACAGCCGCACCTCCTCGTGGTGCCATACACCGCCTATCAAGTGCAGACATTGGCTGCTACAGTGGATGTATGGGCTATCCTAAGGTGCAGCTTTGTAGGACAGATAGATAATCATTTCCCAAAAGATCCCATGCTGTCCTTTGTAAAAGAACACCCGGTCATTTTCCCTCAAATCACTCGAAATGACCCCATTCCTCAGGCAATTAATATCTTCACAGACGGTTCCAAAACTGGCCTTGGCGCATATGTGGCAGATGGACATTCCCCCACGGTAATACAATTCCAGTCCGGCTCTCCTCAGCAGGTAGAGCTTCAAATTGTTTTGGCCGTATTTCAACGTTTTTCTCGATCGTTTAACTTGTTGTCAGATTCCCAATACGTAATCAATTTAGTTAAATCTCTTGAAGTGGTAGGCCGAATATCCCCCGCTAGCCCTATACATACATTTGCCTCCAAAATTCAACAGCTGATATGGCAACGTTCAGAGCCATTCTTTGTTCAGCATATCCGTGCGCACACTGGCCTACCAGGACCCCTCAGTGAGGGTAATGCCCAGGCTGACAACCTTACGCGACTTCAACAGGCTTTCCTTGTAACCCCTGCCCAAAAGGCACAAGATTTTCATGCCCAGTTTCATGTTAACTCAAAAACACTACAGACCCTTTTCCAAATACCACGTCATGTGGCCAGAGATATTGTAAAATCTTGCGAATCATGTGTTACTTTCCACCACCCCCCTTCATGGGGGGTGAATCCAAAAGGCCTTCTCCCCTCACGGGTTTGGCAAATGGACGTCACTCATGTGGCAGAGTTCGGTAACCTCAAGTATGTCCATGTTTCCATAGATACCTGTTCCGGAATTTTGTTTGCCTCGGCCATGGCTGGAGAAAAGGCACATCATGTTATCTCCCATTGCTTGGAGGCGTGGGCCGCCTGGGGCATGCCTCAGCAAATCAAAACAGATAATGGCCCCGCCTACACCTCCCGAACATTTCAACGGTTCTGTGCACAAATGAACGTGGACCTGCGCCATGGGCTCCCTTATAATCCCCAAGGTCAAGGGATAGTCGAGAGGGCTCATCGCACACTAAAAGAACTACTTCAAAAACAAAAAGGGGGAATAGGCATGGGTTACAAACCTAAACAAAGACTGTCATTAGCATTATTAACTTTAAATTTTCTTCAGCTGGACAACGAGAACAATTCTGCTGCGGACCGCCATCTAGGCACAGTACTGCATAAAAGGGGCTATGTTAAATGGAAAGATGTTATCACGGGACAATGGAGAGGTCCCGACCCAGTATTAATGTGGGCGAGAGGATCTGTGTGTGTTTTTCCACAGGACAGCCCAGACCCGGTGTGGGTACCTGAGCGACTAACACGCACTACAAAGACCCCGAGGAACGAACCCCCGATTGCTGATGATGAGTCCGACGACGTGGCTTCTGCTGGGAACGCTGATGCTGAACCTCCCCATAAGTCGTGCTGAGCAACAATGGGGAATTTTAACAGTATTTCCTAGACACTTATTCGGCACGTACTTTCCCCAGATTTTTAACTGGCACCAGCCCCTGATTTCTATTACACTCTTGCTGGGGCCCTAATGCTCTCTCTCTTTTTAGACAGAGGAGAGACTTCGGCATTACAGCCGCCATCATTGCAGCAATTGCAATGGCGGCCGCTGCAGCTGCTACAGCCGCTGTTGCCATGTGTACCACAGTACAGACCGCCACCACTTTAAACACCTTGTCTTCCACTGTTGCTGCCAAAGTAATATTAACAGTCACTTGTGTGGCGGCATTATGATCTTAAACCAAAGAGTTGACGTGGTACAAGAACAAGTAGACATTCTCTGGCGCATGGCGCAAATAGGGTGTGAATGGCACTATTGCTTTATGCGTAACCGGCATCCCATACCACAATATGACCATTGCTGCTAACCTCTCTCAAAAGCTTTCCCTCCATCTTTTAGGTAATTGGTCCCAAGAGTTTTGACAACCTGACGGAGGCTCTACGTTGTGAAATCATCAGCGTCAACTCCACCAGAGTAGATTCAGTAGTCGCTCAAACCTTGGCCTCCCGGATCGCCCAGGCGGCATACCACCTTAAAGAGTGGGCGGGAATGGGTTCAATGGCCTTTTTGTTATTCTCTTGTTGTGTCCTGTGCCTCTATTGTCTCTGCCGTATGCATCAACGCAATGCACGTGACCGTGCGCTACTAGCGCAGGCCTTTGCTGCCATGGAGGTGGATCAATCCCCTCAGGTCCGGGTTGCCGCGTTAGGGCAATAAGAACAGGGCAGGATGTGAGAATAGTACTGCACACGGGGGCCCAGGAGGAGTTATCCCGTGGAGGGCATGTCCAGCTGCACATGGGTTGACACCGCCTCTCCCATCCCCAGAAAATCGGTGTCGGACAGGTGGGCAGTCGGTCTGGCGATTACACGCGCGAGATAGACTGTCTTACATGGTCCTTGTTATATGGGGGCTGTGACCACTACCCTCTCCTGCCAAAATAAATAAAAAAGGGGAGCTGTGGAGCGCCTCTGCCCTAACATGGCGCCCGAAGCAGCCAGACCACAAGACAAAACAAGCCCTAATAAGGCAACTAAAGGATGTCAGCATACAATCCTCTTTACGGGGCCTATCGGTGCGTGCAGCGTTACCTTAATTGATTGGCAGAGATACTAGATTTAAGGTCACGAATAGGAGAAAGGAGAGGAAGAACGATGTAGTAACCTGGGATTAAAGCAGCTTGCAGAAGAATCGTGTGAGAGTCGTTATTGAAAGCGACACTCTAGGTTTGAGAGTCCTGCCTCTTAAGCAGGGGCTCAGAGATTCAGGATGTTCCTCCCAGGTGCCTCCACCATCTAGAGATCGGGACTCCACGGCCACTGTGGCAGGGAAGAAGAGCGTGGATGTGGCCCCTGCGACATCTACTCATGAACCGTCAGCCAGAAGTTATCACAGGACCCCACTCACTGCCAAGGCTGGGGGTGGGTGCCTGGCTACCTGATGAACGCAGAGTGTCCTTGCCTCACCTGCTAAATCCGAATCTCTGAGCATGGGATCCAGGAGTCCTCATCCTCAGACTCCCCAGGTGATGATCATGCAAAGCTAGTCATTACAGGGCTAGGATGAACTATTGCTGGGGATTTTCCTTTGTGGGTTGAATAATTTGAAGTAACGGGCATGAAGGTGTGGCCTTGTCAATGTAATGACTAAAACAAGGGTCTAAGAGGCTAAAACACCAGGCTCTTTCCTAGCTGTCGCTGAAGTGCAGCTCTCAGAACCAGACGCCTCTCAAATCTGGGTTTCCGGCCCAGACTCCCTGCTGCCTTCAGACCTACACCCACTCAGCCAGGACCTCCCAGGCGCTTCACACTAATTTGTTCATCTCCATCACACCTGCTGCCATGTCCAAAGATAATCCAACATCCACCCTCCAGGCGACTCCTCAGGCTTCCCTGGCTTGGGCGTCTTCCGTGCCTCTTTTATTTCTTGTACCCCTCAAATCCAGGCATCAAGACATGTTCCCAGCCGGGCATGGTGGCTCATGCCTGTAATCCCACCACTTTGGGAAGCAGACGTGAGAGGATCACTGGAGTCCAGGAGTTCAAGACCAGCCTGGGCAACATAGTGAGACCTTGTCTCTACAAAAAAAAAACTAGCTGGGCATGGTGTTGAACACTCAGGAGATTCAGGCAGGAGGATCACCTAAGTCCAAGAGATCAAGTCTACAGTGAGTCATGATTGCACCACTGCATTCCAGCCTGGGCAACAGAATGAGACCCCAACCAAAAAGAAAATAGGCATGTTCCTGTCTCATCATCATATGTAGCATTTCTTCTCTCCACCTCCACTGCTGTCTCCCGAGTCCCATGTCCTGTCATCACTCACGTGGTCTCCCTGCCTTGTTCAGCTCCTGCCTCCTCTTCCTCCCATGCTGCTTGCTGTCAGAATGATGGGTTCCTTCTCACAACAAGCATCTCCATGTCCCATGACTCAGTGAGGCCCCTCTTCCCTGTGATGCATGTCCTGGCCCTATTCTCTCCCCCCAACCCCACCCCACCCCCAGCAAGCTTGTCTCATGCCTGGGCTTTGCACTCATCTGAACATGTACTGTGGTGCCTAGAGCAAATCCATCTTGGATGTTATCCGCCATCAAGGCTCCTGACTGAGCCCAGCTCCAGGAAGGCCTCCAAGATTTCCAGTTGGTTTATTGTCCCTGTGTAAGAGCAGGTGCCTACCACAAATCCTGCCCTTAGGTCACACAGTCTTGATGGTATCATCCTTCACTGGCCCCACACATCCCAACGATTTACCCTTTCCCTGTGGTATACAAGCCCTGGGGCTGGGAGGGGGGTGACGGTGCAGGAATCTACCATCTCATCACTGCTTAAGACACAGACATGGCTTCTGTTCATAAGTCCCTGTGAAATGCTTCCTTTTCAGACACTGGCTTTGTCAGCCTCTTTTTTTTTTGAGTTGGAGTCTCATTCTGTCGCCAAGGCTGGAGTGCCATGGCACACTCATGGCCATTCCAGTGTCGACCTGCTCTGGCGATCCTTCCGCCTCAGCCTTCCTAGTAGCCAGAACTACAGGCACGGGCTACCATGCCTGGCTAATTTTTTTTAATTGTAGAGATGAAGTCTCACCAAGTTGCCCGGGCTGGTCTCCAGCCTCTTTCTTTGGCTTCTCGACTCCCTTGGTCTTCAGGGTGGGTTTGCATAGACCTGTCCCTGTGAGACATGCCTTTCCCTCTAGTGGAATGCAACTCCCATGAGGGCAGATGGCTCATACGCCTCTCTTCACAGGATGTCCTCAGAGTCCAATGGCACTGGACAGGCACATGGCAGGCTTGGAGGAAGAGAGGAAGGTGTGGGGAGGCACAGTGCTTAGCTCATTATAGGTGCTGCATAAAAGTCTGTGGGATGAGGTGTAAGTGAATAACCAGCTATCCTCCTCTCCTTAGTTATGGCCAAGTATCCATGAAGGGATTTCACCAAACCCCAACTAATAAACTAATTACATTCACCACTCATCTATATGGGCACAGCTAGTTTTTCTTTAGAGGACTTGATACTGAAATCCGTCTTCACTGGCAGCCACATCCAGCCGGCAGCTATGATCAAAGATAGAAATAAGAGATGGACGAGTCACCACGCACAGGGTGTCTGGTGCTACTTGGCAAGGAGAGCTCCATTTTAATTCGCAGAAAAACAATCTGGAATCAAGTCAAGGAAATTAAAAATAAAATCAAGGGAATTAAAAATAAAATCAAGGGAATTAAAAATAAGCTGGTCAGCACGGTGGTTCACGCCTGTAATCCCAACACTTTGGGGAGGCTGAGCCCAGGAGTTCAAGACTGGCCTGGGCAACATCCTCGCCTCCACATAAAAATCAAAACATTAGCCAGGCATGCTGGTACATGCCTGTAGTCCCAGCTACTCAGGAGGCTGAGGTGGAAGGATCACCTGAGCTCAGGAGGTTGAGGCTGCAGTGTGCTGTGAGTGTGACACTGCACTCCAGCCTGGGTGACAGAGTAAGCCCCAACTCAAAAAATATAAAAAAGTCAAAAAGTAAACTGCTTGAACAAACTCATCCCATAGTTCAGGAAGTGCTAACAATAGGAAGTGGTGTCATTTCTCTTAATTCACTATATAATCCATAAATATTAAAAGTCAAGTTAGTAGTGTTAAACTGAAACTTAGGAGTTAAGAGAGTAGTGTTTATATTTGCTATTATCCTTAACATCTACAGCAGCTCTTATCCACATGTGACAAGAAGGGGACCAGAATTTACTCCAAATGCATTTCTAGGAGCGTGTTGGGAGCCCCTTATTATATGCTGTGTCTCCCATCTTAAACCATAACAACTCTTATTACAAAAGCATGAGGGAGTTTAATCTATTTTCTGACTTCTAAATCTGTTCTTTCATATGTTTAAGGAGGACTTTTCACCTATACTTACTAAAGATTTCCCCAAAAAAGACCCGAAAACTAGAGACCCTAGAAAAGAGGGTGGCAAGGTTTTTAAATGTTGATATAAAGAGAAGACGAGAAGTCAACAAATTATAAATAGGATGTGGAGAATATCTTCTTTAAAATAATCTTAGTAATAGATGAAATACAGACAAGCCAAAAAACCCCCCAAAAAACAGCAACAATTAAAATCAGTCACAATCCCTCCAAACCATATAACTACCATTCTATTTCGGTCCTTTCCCCCATGAATAAGTAAGTATATCTTAGGGGGAAAAAAATGAGAAACATCAGATGCTTCAGAGAATCTGGCATTTTCTTTTTTTTTTTTTTTTTTTTAGTTGGTGTCTCACTCTGTCACCCAGACTGGAGTGCAGTGGCCACTCCTGACCACCGCAGCCTCGACCTGCTGGGCTCTGGCGATCGTTCCGCCTCAGCCTTCCAAGTAGCTGGAACTACAGGCGCGCGCTACCATGCCCGGCTAATTTTTGATTTATTGTGGAGATGAGGTCTCACCACGTTGCCCAGGCGGGTCTCGAGCTCGCGGACTCAGGCAATTCACTCATCTCAGCCTCCCAAAGTGCAGGATTACAGGTTGAGCCACCACCTGGCTTGGCATTTTCACTTAATAGTGTACCATGACCATCTTTTCCTGGTGCAAAGCAGCACCAGACACTCCGCACATGGTGACTCGTCCATCTCTTATTTCTATCTTTGATCATAGCTGCTGGATGTGGCTGCCAGTGAAGACGGATTTCAGTATCAAGTCCTCTAAAGAAAAACTGGCTGTGCCCATATAGATGAAGGGTGAATGTAATTAGTTTATTAATTGGGGTTTGGTGAAATCCTTTCATGGATACTAAGGAGAGGAGGATGGCTGACTGTTCACTTACTCCTCATTCCACAGACTTTCATGCAGCACTTACATTAAGCTAAGCACTGTGCCTCCTCACCCCCTCCTCTCTTCCTCATTTTTTTTTACATCAGTGACATGTTGCCAGTCCATTAAAATGATGTCATTGTACCATCCACAAATCACTTCTATCTGATAGATTGGGTCCCATTAAAAAATATTATTAAGCTGAAATATCTATGAATTAAATCCTTGTGCACATCCATCATCATTTCCTCAGGGTAAATTCTTGTGATTTATTTTTTGAGCCGAAGTCTCACTCAGCCACCCAGACTGGAGTGTAGTGACACAATCACGTCTTACCGCAACCTCGACCTCAGAGTCTCAGAACAACCTTCCCCCTCAGCCTCCCATGGCAATCCTCATTTGCTTCAGTAGAAATTAATCACCCCAAGGCTTTACCCAGTGGTATAAGTTGAGACAATTGGCCAACTTGCATTTAGAAAAAAATAATAAAGTACGATTTCTACCTTACATCACACATCAACATAAAATTTCAGATACTAGTTAGGCATGGTAGCAGACACTGTAGTTCCAGCTACTTGGAAGGTTGAGGCAGAAGGATTGCTGAGACCAGCAGGTCAAGGTTGCAGTGGTCGTGAAAGTGCCGCTGCACTCCAGCCTGGGTGACAGAGTGAAACTCTTACTCAAAAAAAAAAAGCGTTGTGTTTTTTTTTCAGATACATCAAAGATTTAAGTGTAGGAAGTGAAAACAGAATACACTAGAAGAAAATGCTGGTGACTATCTATTCTAGGGGTAACCTTGGTTTTTCTAAGCATGGCACCAAAGGCAGAAACTACAAAGCAAAATAAACTGATTGACTAAATGGAAGTGTAAAAGCTGTCACATGACATTAACGCCAATATAAGCAAAACTTTAAAGTGCACAACTCCTGAGAATATATTTGCAGAATATATATAATAGAATAGACCTATGTAACATCATATTATATATATACATGAATAATTCTTATAAACACATAAAAAGACAAATAGGAAAATTGGCAAAGGTTACAATTAAGCAATTTACCAAAAAGGATGAGCAAAGAGCCATAATTATTTAAGTATAGCTTGATACAATATTTCTGGAGCTAATCAACCTTATACATTAAACCGTCAAATATGAAATGTTTTAAAGTTTTTATTCCATGTGGGAGGAAGAAAACAAGACTGCATTGTCTGCTCCAAAAACAACAATAATAAGCCAGGCTCAGTGGCTCAACCTGTAATCCCTCGCCTTTGGGAGGCTGAGGTGAGTGGATTGCCTGAGCCCGCGGGTTTGAGACCTGCCTGGGCAACTTGGTGAGACCTCATCTCTACAATAAATCAAAATGAGCTGGGCGTTGTAGCGCGTGCCTGTAGTTCCAGCTACTTGGAAGGCTGAGGGAGAAGGATCGCCAGAGCCCAGTGGGTCGAGGCTGCAGTGGCCGGGAGCGGCCACTGCACTCCAGTCTGGGTGACAGAGTGAGACTCCAACTCAAAAATAATAATAATAATAATAAATAAATAAAAATTTTACTCCCTTTGACCCAGAAGTAGCTGCAAGTAGAATTTATCCTGGCTGGTCATAGTGGCTCATGACTGTAATCTCAGCACTTTGGGAGGCTAAGGCGGGAGGATTGCTTGAGCCCATTTCATGATGGTGATTTACGAGCACACCTGCCCATACCTCACTGAGTGTTCAGCAGTTTTTGACCCAAAACGACCTGACCCCCATGCCCTACCTTCCTTATTCACCCAGTCTCACCCAGAGTCACATTTTTTGTGTTGTTTCCCCAATGAAAAAAGTCCTCAAAAGGAAACGTTTTGCCAATGTGGAAGAGGTGAAACCAAAAACAGCAAAAGCACTAAAAGGCATCAAAATGGATGAGTTTAAAAACTGCTTTGAACGGTGGAAAAAGCATCTTGATAGGTGTCTTGCATCAAACAGCGAGTACTTTGAAGGTAACTGAAGTTTAAACATGGAAGAATAAATACACAATTTTTTATAAATAAATTTTGGGGTTTTTTTGGGTCCCCTTGCACACCCAGAATGTGCCCAGGTGTGCACTTGCCCTGCCGGCCAGCGCTTGTTGATGCTGCTGCTGAGGACACTGACCCTGGGTATAACCAACTCGAGGCACTCTCAGTCTTCCTGGTGCAGACAGGCTTAGGATTTCCGTGAAAGCCTTCCTGCTTAATATTTTTATTTTCATATTTTAAAAATTGCACAGGCAAATATTCTTATTGTAAAAGTTTTAAAAATCTTTTTTTACAGAAGTATTTAGGGTCAAATGTAAAAACCCCTCTTCTTGGCCATGTCTCATCCTGACACACCCCACCCACTCACTTCTAGGTGGCATTGGCGTCTTTTCAATACCTTTTATGGGCACAGGTCCCTAAATATTAATACTTCTGTGTTTTTGAATATGCATGTTTGTATGTGTGCATGCATATTAATGAGGTTTTTTACATTAACGCCACCATATCGTGTGCGTGCTTCTGTGACTTGGTTTTTCACTTAATATGTCTCTGCAGTCCTTCTCCGCCCCCTTTCTCCTTCTCTCCCTTTATTCTTTTCAATCACTGTGAAGTCTTGAATAATACACATGTCATCATGTAGCCATTTTCCTGTGGGTGTTTTTTGCTGCTAATGATCATGTTGCAGTGAACAGTTTTACTCTTGCATCTTTGTCCATCTGTGTTTCTTTAGGTTCAAAGTAGTGGTATCCTAGGCATAGGCATTCACAATTTTTTGTTTTGAGTCAGGGTCTCAGTCTGTTGCCCAAGCTGGAGTGCAATGGCACGATCACAGCTCACCACAGCCTTGACCTCCTGGGCTCAGGTCATCCTTCCTCCTCAGCTTCCCAAGTAGCTGGGACTACAGGCATGTGCCAGCTAATTTTTCAATTTTTTCGTAAAGACGAGGTCTCGGTTATGTTGTCCAGGCTGGTCTTTGTTTGGGTCCCTCCTCATAGAAAATGCAGAATGAAACACAGTAGAACAGGAAAACATCAGAGAAAACCTAGGAGTGCTTATATGAAAGGCCAATTCAATTCAGAATTCAAAAAATAAAAGGAGCCAGAAGTGATGACTGCAACTCAATAAGTCATCACCCAGAGGGAGAGGACTGGGTAGATTTTGCTTGGGGCTGGACGGGGACTCCACCATGGCACTAAAAATCATGTCACTTGTTTTTACTGCCTCAGAAGAAAAACAGGAAAAGTGTGCCTTGAAGTGACCGAAAATCCCAAAACTTGATTTATTTTTTACTTATCTTTAAGACACAATACTTTATTTTAAAAAATGAAAACCAATCATCTATTTTGCCTCTCTGGCATGTCCTATGATTTACTAATTAGATTACTGTCTTAGTCTGTCCAGGCTGTTGTCACAAAATACCATAGAATGAGTGGCTTCTAAACAACAGAAGTTTGAGGTCTCAAAGGCCACAGCCCCGCGAGAGGCGAGACATTCACCTACATTGGAATTAGCATTTTCATAACATGTCACTTCCAGAAGGAAAGCTTAAGGAGTTTACGCTAAATCAAGACCCAGCATGTCTGAAGGTGGAGGCTGTGGGTTGAGGACCCAGAAGGAGAAAAAGTGGGCCCACCATGAATGGTGGCAAAAGACCCTTTCTTGTGTCATGGTTTTGGTAAGGGCCGGCTTCCTGTTGGTCATAACAACGTTGTTACTACTCACTGCGTCAACAAGACCCTTTCCCTGGGAATCTGATGCAGGACTTCTAGGACACTGGGCAGGCACCCCACCCCCCAGCTGGTCAGCCACTCCTTCAACCAAACGCCTGCTGGTGCAGCCAAGAATGAGCAGCCGCCCGCCCGAAAGGGAAGAATCGTGCCCTTGGGTTCTGATCACAAGGCTCTTCCTCTGGAATTAAAATGGGAAAGTCTTCACCATTCACCGACCTCAGACCCTACAGGGCATATGCCAGGATACATGGGCAATTACTGAAGCACAGTCATCTTGGTGGACCCAACTCTAGAAGCCAATGAAAGAAATAAACCTCACAGTCTACCGACAAGAACCTGAGGATCTGCAGAGGAAGAGGAGAAACTGAAGATGAACTCTCTCTTATCATCAAGTTATGGGAGTTTGATTTTTCTCTCTCTACTGTCAGCATGCCTGTAATGGCACCAGAGGAAACTGACTTCTCCACAGCCCACCTCAGTATCTGTTTCCATAACAACGACTGGACATCCCCAAATGCCTCCCATTCATTCCCTCTGAAATTTTTAAGGTTCATTGCCTAAAGGGTTAGTCTGAAGATGACTCAAATCTTAGGCACTTAGAAGGGATCTCTAAGTGCATCTGGCCCAATCTCCCTTCCAGAATCCCAGGAGTGACCCCAACTCATGTTTGAGTATTCACAGAAATAAGGGTGGAGCTCACTTCTTTTCTAGCCAGCTGACTCCATTACTAAGTGATTCTGCCTAACAAGCTGGTTAAATATATCTGACAACCAGTTTAAATTTTACACTGGTGCCTTATTCTCCCAAAACTGATTGCCTTAAAATGTATTTTAATTGCATTTTTAAGTAAAAGGCAAAAAATTGGCATTGATTTTGTTTTAAGATTTATGGCCACTGGAACTTTCCTGCAGCAAGAGAGAAAGTAAACTGAACTTTGAAATGAAATTGATGGCCATACTTCTATGTTTTGTCATGTAATTTACACATTGGCAATCCTTCCCTGAAGCCCAGTTTCAGAATTATCTTAAGCCTCACATTTTTTGGTGAAATTTGAACCTTGCAAAACACTATTTGAGAGATATCTTTCCTATAGTGACTTATTTTTGTGAATAATTTCATTTCTATAAAATATACTGTTGGCACTTAATTTTTTGACAGTATGTTTTAGGAATAAAAGCATCCCCCTAAGGGGCACTGACATATAACTAGCAGTAGAAATGATGTCACTGCTGTAAGGAAATTCAAAGTAGATGAGATTTCAGAAAGTTTCACAGAAACCTATAGCCTATGGAAATGACTAAACCTGGCCACATAAAGAAAAGGTGAAAAAAAAAAAAAGCAAATGCGTCTGATATGGAAATTCTGAAACATGATTTGAGCAACCAGAAGTAAAAACCAAACCATTCTTAAATGTGTCTTAAGTAAACTATCAGTCAGCCTACCAAAAGAATATTTTAAATATTGACTAGAAATTTAGAACTTTGAAAATATTTATAAACATCTTAAATGTCCAGGCAAAGCAAACAGAAAAATATGACGGTCACTGTCTTCTGATTGGGTTCAATGGAAAAATAATACTTGACGCTGTTTCCCAGAAGTCAATAACATGACCTGGTCAACCCAAGAGGAGAGAAGATTATAAAGAAAGGGGATCTGCCGGGCTCGGTGGCTCAGCCTGTAATCCCGCGCCTTTGGGAGGCTGAGGTGAGTGGATTGCCTGAGCCCGCGGGTTCGAGACCCGCCTGGGCAGCGAGACCTCATCTCTACAATAAATCAAAAAATCAGCCGGGCATGGTAGCGCATGTCTGTAATTCCGGCTACTTGGAAGGCTGAGGCGGAAGGATCGCCGGAGCCCAGCAGGTCGAGGCTGCGGTGGCCGGGAGCGGCCAGTGCACTCCAGTCTGGGTAACAGAGTGAGACTCCAACTCAAAAAAAAAAAAGAAAAAAAGAAAGGGGATCTGATAATTAAATCATGAGATGATTAGGAAAAACAGCAGACTTCCAGGAGGTAGCAGGAAGGAGGTAATATCAGCCAATGTCTGTATTCAGCAAAAAAGGGAGCACTGAGAAACTGAAAAGGCGTGGGTGGCACTCCCCAAAAGTCCTCTGTAGTTGATGTGAACTGCCGTGGATGATTTTGTTGTGGGATCCACACCAAGGAAATTCGCTATAGTGAGTGTTTGTGTCGGCAGCTGTGTCCCAGTGCTGCCTTCTACGCTGTAATTATTACATTGCAGCTCGAAGGGGATTAAGCCTCTACAAATACTGAAGTATACTGAAAATAAATTGAAAACCAGTGGGAAATAAAGCACAGCTTAGAAAGCTTCATGAAATCAGCAACTTTACACAGAAGAATTATCAGATTTGCCCCAGATAAAATCTCAGGATACCCATCAAAAGCAATCATTCGAACGTTCCAGGATCTCAAATTGTATTAGTGGGGAGAAGGCAAAACAGTTATATCTGGACTATTTGGGACCAAGCAGAGTTTAATTAGAAACAAACCCCTTAATTCACCTGGGAATCGAAGTCTTTTTTCCCTTAGTCTTCTATTACAATATTTCGTTTTTTTTGTTTTTTTTTTTGAGTCAGAGTCTCACTCTGTCTCCCAGACTGGAGTGCAGTGGCACAATCACAGCTCACGACAGACTCAACTTCCTGGGTTCAGGTGTTCCTTCGGCCTTAGTCTCCCAAGTAGCTGGGACTACAGGTGTATGCCACCACACCCAACTAATTTTTTGATTTTTGTGTATAGATGAGGTCTCACCATGTTACCCATGCTGGTCTCAAACTTCTGGGCTCAAGCAATCCTCTTGCCTCAGCTTCCCAAAGTTCTGGGATTACAGGTATGAACCACCATGCCTGGTAATTGCAATATTTTAAAGCTATAGTTTTGAAAGTTTAAAAGTGTTTAAAAGTGTTTTCTACTTCCTAACTTCATCCATACTCCTTGTGAACCAAGCTTCTGTGCTTTGGAATCCTCTACCTCAGTGGTCCCCAACATTTTTGGCATCAGGGACTGGTTTTGTGGAAGGTAATTTTTCCATAGATGGGGGTTTGGGGGGATCATCAGACATTAGATTCTCATAAGGAGCATGCAACGTAAATCCTTCCCATGCACAGTTCACAATAGGGTTCGTGCTTCTATGAGAATCGAATGCCACTGCTGATCTGACAGGAAGTGGAGCTCAGGTGGTAATGCAAGCATTGGGAAACAGCTGTAAATAGAGATGAAGCTTCACTCACTCGCCCACTGCTCACCTCCTGCTCTGCCGTCCGGCCCCTAACAGACCAGACCCATACTGGTCTGTGGCCTGGGGGTTGGGGACCCCTGTGTTAGTGTAAGGTGGTAATTTTTACACAAACAAGAGAGTACCTGCTTATGTATATGTAGCTTGTTTCCAAAGAGTTTGTTCAATATTTTGAAATTGCCTTTCTTTGATAATTCATTTTAAATTTCTAGAAAATAATCAAGTAAATCTAATTCACCTACAGTTTTAATTGTCTATTAATTTCAATAATTATTTTCTAGGCAACATTTCATGTTCTAAATGGCTATGGGTTTGCTTTTGAAATGTTTGGACCAAAAGATTGGCTCTTTTTTTTTTTGAGTTGGAGTGTCACTCTGTTGCTCAGGTTGGAGTGCAGTGGCATGCTCATGGCCACCCTAATGTCGACCTGCTGGGCTCAGGCGATCCTTCCACCTCAGCCTTCCAAGTAGCTGGAAATACAGGCGCACATTAGCGCACCCGGCTAATTTTTTGATTTTTGTAGAGATGAGGTCTTGCCAAACCACCCAGGTTGTTCTTGAACCTGTGGACTCAGGCAATCCCCTCACCTCAACCTCCCAAAGTGCTGGGATTACATGCCGGAGCCACTGCACCTGGCTGAGACTGGCTCTTTGAAGTGATTGTGTGAAAGTGTTGGAATGTGTATTATGAAAGCTGTGATCAGCTGCTTGTCCGTGTTTGTGAAATGTAGCAGCCTTCCTGTTTCCTTGTTTTATAGTTAAAGAAATGATGAGAAGAAATGGTTTTATGTTGCAGCTAGAATGAATGTGAACTTTAACTGCTTCTGTTTCCTGCGATGCACTTACGTTCACACTCATCCTAGATGCAACAGAAAACCATCTTTCTCTGGCCGGGCTCAGTGGCTCAGCCTGTAATCCCAGCACTTTGGGAGGCCGAGGTGAGTGGATTGCCTAAACCCGTGGGTTCGAGAACCGCCTAGGCAACTTGCCGAGACTTCATCTCTACAATAAATCAAAAATTAGCCGGGCGTGGTAGTGCGCACCTGTAGTTCCAGCTACTTGGAAGGCTGAGGGGGAAGGATTGCTGGAGCCCAGTAGGTCGAGGCTGCGGTGGCCAGGAGCAGCTACTGCACTCCAATCTGAGTGACAGAGTGAGACTCCAACTCAAAAAAAAAAAAATCTCTTCTCATCATTTCTTTAGCTATAAAACAAGGAAACAGGAAGGCTACTACATTGAGCAGGGGTCCCTGGCCCTGAGTACCGGTGGGTAGCCTGTTAGTAACCAGGCCACACAGCAGGAGGTGAGTGGTGGGTGAGCAGGTGAAGCTTCATCTGTATTTACAGCCACTTCCTATTGCTGGCGTTACTGCCTGAGCTCCACCTCTTGTCATATTAGCAGTGGCATTAGATTCTCATAGGAGCATGAACCCTATTGTGAACTGCGCATGCAAGGGATCCAGGTTGCATGCTCCCCAGGAGAATCGAATGCCTGATGCTCTGATGGGAAGCTGAGGTGGTGATGCCAGCACTGGGGAGTGGCTGCAAATACAGATTAACATTAGGAGTGACATTTGACTGCACAGAGACCATAATAAGTCAATTGCTTGCAGATTCATATCAAGACCCTAACAGTGAGTGGCAGGTGAATTGATGCACTTCAGTCATACCACTGCATCTGGTGGCAGGCTCTAAGTCAGAATCCCACACTTATTTCAGTCAGTGCATGGCCTGCCCATTATTTTATTTACCATTTCTGTCCATGCCTGTCTTTTTTATGGTGAGTTGTATAATTATTTCATTATATATTACAGTACAATAATAATAGAAATAAAGTACACAATCAATGTTATACACCTGAATCATCCCAAAACCATCCTCCCTCCCACTGGTCCACAGAAAAATTATCTTCCATTGAAACCTGATGCCAAAAAGTTTGGGTACCGCTGGACTAACAGTTCGACTTCCCTGTGTTTCCATAGTACCATTCAGGATCCATAAGATTGCAGGCCTAGGTTTCACAATAATAATTAAAGAGTAAACATACTCTTGGAAAAAGAGCTTGGAAAAAGATACTGCATATTATCTGCAGCATGTAGCTAGTAATGATACTGGGGGCATCTACCACATTAAATTTGTAAATTATAAAACACAAGAACTAGCCAGGTGCGGGGGCTCATGCTTATAATCCCAGCACTTTGGGAGGCAGAGGCAGGAGGATTGCCTGAGCCCAGCGATTCAAGACCAGTCTGGGAAACTTGGTGAAATCTCAACTCTACAGAAAAACAAAAAATTAGCTGGGCATGGTGGCGAATGCCTGTAGTCCCAGCTACTCAGGAGGCTGAAGTGGAAGCATCACCTGAGCACAACAGGGCGAGGCTGTGGTGTCACCGCACTCCAGCCTGGGTGACAGAGTGAGACCCTGACTCAAAACAAACAAATAAACATAGAAACTATTCTCAGGCTACTGCTTGCTATAAATTCACACTGAATCGTGAAATATTATTACCAAAAGAAACTTACTATCGCCTGCTTTGGTGTAGCCTCGCTCCGCAAACAGAAACCAGAGCCCAGATTTTTGGGCTTTGCCTAGGGTCACGCGGCAAAGAGCACAGCAGAGCAAGGATTCAAGTCCTGACTCCTTCCTTTTAGATTGCATCTCTCCTCCTGTTCACAATGCTTCTCTGGCTCCTCATGGTGGCATAGAGTCCAAGGACCGCCCTGTCATCCCTCCCTCAAGTTCCACCCTTGTACTGCCTCCAGTCGCCTTGTACATGTCACACAGTGGCTGACTGTGGCCTGGACTCCACAGAAGTGTGGAATCCCACAGCTCTCTTCCCAAATTGGCGTGTGTGCTTCTCACACTGAGGTGTGGTGATATGCCAAGTCCTTAACCCGCAGGGTAAATACCATTGCCTTGATGACTTGAGGGGGAGGGCAACATATTTTTAATTAGAATTAGACAAAATGCATGTGGATGATAAATATGAGATGCAAAATCTTCAGAGACTATGAACTTTGTGTGGGTTCTACTGGGCTCCCGTGCAGGGCCCTCACCCCTGCCCCATGGGGAACCAGTGGCGCAAGGCTTACAGCAGCCCCTGGACAAGAGGCTCCCTGCTTCAGGGCTGAGCCTGGTGTGCATTGTCTTCCAGGATGAAAACAGCTCACATTATATGTGTGTCCTGAAAACATGGCTACACAATGCTATCCAAAAACTATGTAGATGGTACTTAAGATATGCTTGACCTCTGTATGACACATATTACATTGTAAAAATTATCATATACATCAAATGTCAACCACTATATATGAATATATGTAACAGATGGAGACCACTGGAGCTGTTTTTTTGGTAGTTTGCTTTTGAGAATTTTTTTTGAGTTGGGGTCTCACTCTGTCACCCAGGCTGGAGTGCAGTGGCATGATCACAGGTCACCGCAGCCTTGACCTCCCAGGCTCAGACGATCCTCCTGCCTCAGCTTTTCAAGTAGCTGAGACTACAGGGGCATACCATCATGCCTGGATTTTTTTTTTGGAGAGACAAGGTCTCACTACATTGTCCAGGCTGATCTGGAACTCCTGGGCTTAAGCAATCCTCCACCTCAGCCTCCCAAAGTGCTGGAATTACAGGTGGCCAGCATTCTAATAGGTAAACCAAACACAGTAGATTGAATTAATAGATAAGCCAGGGTACTACCTTTAGGGTTTTATGATGAACTTTTTTCACTAAGCATTATATACTATAGACAAAAGTACAGAGACCCAGGAAGCAGGAGAGCTGGGGGACTTCTTATCAATTATCCAATCTCTTAGTCTATTCTCTCATCTATTTAAAAAAAAAAAGAGAGATCAGATTGGGTTAGCAGGGAGGTAAAAGTTTAGAATTCTAAATTGATTTTCACTTACCCTTCACTCTACCATTTCCTTGGGTGTGATTTTTTTTTTTTTTTTTTACTTGGAATCTCACTCTGTCACCCAGACTGGAGTGCACTGGCCGCTCCCGGCGACCGCAGCCTCGACCTGCTGGACTCCGGCGATCCTTCCACCTCAGCCTTCTAAGTAGCCGGAATTACAGGCACGCGCTACCACGCCCGGCTAATTTTTTGATTTATTGTAGAGATGAAGTCTCGCCTGCCTGGGCGGGTCTCGAACCCGCGGGCTCAGGCAATCCACTCACCTCAGTCTCCCAAAGGCGCGGGATTACAGGCTGAGCCACCGAGCTCGGCGGGTGTGATTTTTTAATGAGTGCAACATATGATTAATTAGCACCTAAACTTTTCTTGTACATTTTGACATTGATTAATTCAGCTTCTTGAGATATACTCACTTCCTTAAAAATTCCTAGTATATTGGTTTGCAATCAGTAAATTAGTCAATGTCATGAAAAACAAAGGAATACTGAGGAACAATTCCAGATTAAAGGAGACTAGAGACGTGATTTCTGAATGCAGTGCATGATCTGGGGTTTTATTTGCCATGAAGAACATTTTTGCCATTATTGACAATTGGCAAAATTAGAAAGAGCACTAAAGATTAGACAATATTAAACAATGGTGTTGAATCCGTTTCCTGATTTTGATAATTGTGCCATGGTTATGGAACAGAATGACCTTATTTCTGGAATTATACACTGAGATATTTAGGGACAAAGGGACATCGCGTCTGCCATGAGAGAGAACAAGCAGGCGTGGCAATACTATAAATGTTAACATTTGGGAGATACGGGTGAAGGGTACTCGCAAATTCTTTGTACTATTTTTGTAACTTTTCTATAAGTCTGAAAAGATGTCAAAATTAAAAGAGCTAGGCATAGTGGCTCACGCACGTAATCCCAGTATTTTGGGAGGATGAGGTGGGAGGATCTCTTGAGCCCACGAGTTTGAGACCAGCCTGGGCAACATAGCGAGACTTCATCTCTACAAAAACCCCAAAAGTAGCTGGATGTGGTGGTGTGGGCTTGTAGTTCCAGCTACTTGGGAGACTGAGGAGAGAAGATCACCTGAGCCTAGGAGTTGGAGGCAGCAGTGGGTCGTAATCATGCTACTATATTCCAGCCTGGGTGACAGAGTAAGACTCTGACTCACTAAACACTAAAATAAAATAAAATAAAATAAAAATATATAGTAATCGCCCCACTGCACTCCAATTGGGCAAGAGAGTGAGACCCCAATCTTTAAAATAAATAAACAATAAATAATTAAAATAAAAATGAGCTGGGCTCGTTGGCTCAGCCTGTAATCCCGTGCTTTGGGAAGCTGAGGTGAGTGGATTGCCTGAGCCTGCAGGTTCCAGACCCACCTGGCCAACTTGGTGAGCCCTCATCTCTACAATAAATCAAAAAAAAATTAGCCGGGAGTGGTAGCACGTGCCTGTAGTTCCAGCTACTTGGAAGGCTGAGGCGGAAGGATCACCGGAGCCCAGCAGGTCGAGGCTGCGGTGACCGGGAGCGTGCCACTGCACTCTGGTCTGGGCGACAGAGTGAGACTCCAACTCAAAATAAATAAATAAATTAAAATAAAATGAAAGCTATATTACAAAATAGAAGCTTTTCTTCTTTCATTTAACTTTTTCTCTCCAGTTATTTTAATTGATTCAGATGTCCAACATATGTTTGCTTAGAACATACCGGGTTGTTAAGTATCGGGGACACAAGAAAATGTAACAAAACCCAGCATGAATAAAAACAGTCTCTGGCTTCATGCAGGCTAGTCTAGTCCTAAACACTTAAAGGACAGGACCGTGCACAATTCGCTGCAGACTTGTCACCCCCCGGAGTCTCTTGCCAATAGTGATGCACAGGCAATAGTGAGATGTATGCACTGGCTACAGGTCTATTTTATTGATAGAAGATAGAGTCACCACTTAGTCATCAGCTCATTTGCCATTTAAAATAGACTTCATTCAGCAGCTAAGAAGTCTGTCACACTGGATTCCTAAAAGCCTCTTGGACACTCACCCATTTTGGGAACCTCACAAGCCCTGTCTTACTGAAGTAATAAAAATTGCAACAAGTTTCCAGGTAGTGGCAAGGAGTTGTGAATGTCTATAAATATCGCTGTGTCAAGTTACCTGCTGTTAATTATTCACACACAGGAGAAATTCTCAAATGACAGCTTCTGACCCTCCCTGGCCCTGTAGCATCCATTGTACACACATTCCCAGCTCACACGCACAGCCTCAGGCTCCAGATGAAAGGGGTCCTCTTCTTCAGTCTCTCTGAAACGAAATTCAGCAAATGCTGATGTGAATCAAGACAGCATCGCAGGGGAAGGAAAATAAGACCCACACTTTCAGTCCAGAATGTAACTCAACTCACACACTCACTACTCATTCTCTTTGATAAAAATAAATATATTTCCAGCATAATAGGCAGACATTGCAGATAGCACTGCGTTATGATGAACGACAAGGCTCAGTGCCATAACTGCTGCCCAGGCTTGGAGCCCAGGAGCGCTGGGGTTGCAGGCTGTTCCACCCAGGTTAGTCGTCCAATCTATGACGTCCAGACATCGATGTAACCGCCCAGTGAAGCATTTCTTGGGATGCAGCCCCATCGTTAGGTGGTACGGGACTGTGCTTAAATTTACGTATAGTTTTCTGGGGGAAGGTTTCTATGTACTTCATCAGGTTCTTAAAGATGTTAATAATCCAAAACTCCCAAAAACTATGGCCCAGGAGAAAGCAAAGAGCACACACATTCTAAGGCACCTGCCAGGTGAAATGAATCCAATAAACACTGTTAAGTGGAATCAGGCTCTTTTCCTAGAGTATCATTAAAGTTTTAAATACTGTCATCAGAGATAAGTGTTGAACAGGAAGGACAAATAAGAGAAAAGAGAAAAACGACAAATTGCGTGACTACTACATGCAGGGCAGTGGTGCAGAAGGTGGGAGGACCTGAAGCTCACATTTTCTTTTTTAAGGAACTTATCTAATCCGAATGATAAAACATAAGCAAAACGATGTAAGAATATAAGCAAAAGCAAGAAAGGTAATCACTGTATTATAAAATGAATACTAGCACTTTTAAGGGTGATCATCTCTGGGTGAAAAGCCTTTCAAGGTTTCAAGAATTTTTTGACGTACACAGGGTTTAATGTTGACCTGCAACAGAGACTGAAAGTATGAAGGTGGGGAGGAGTGGTAAGAGAGACTAAAACTACAGAACACTCCCAAGGCACCCTCACCACCATCACGTCCCCCCCACACCCTGCATCCACTGGAAAGACAGCACAAGGAGCATAAAACAATCCAGTAGTTGGTTCTCCAGGGCACACTCACCAGCACCTCCTCGGCCTCATCTGACTTCCCAGGGCACACTCATCAGCTCCTCCTCTTTATTGCTTTTTTGTGGGTGGGGGCGTCTGCTGACTTGGATTGCAGATAGGAAAATCACTTTTCCATTGCCCCTAAACCGTTTCACATCTTTAATCAGGTGCTAACCTTGGAAAGGTCATTCACCCAGAGTCAAATTTCTGGAAAATTTTGGATTGTCTTCTGGAAATGCCCCAGTATGAACATCTTAGAGCAGAAAGGGATCCTCGGGCTGGTGCTGTGTCATTGCCTTTGTGAGGTTTTTGAGACGTCCCAGTGGACACCAGACCCTTCTGTCGTCTGATCCCCTCTTACTTGGCATTCTGAGTTTCTGTAGAGCGGGGCAGGCCTGTAGCAACAGAGGTTGCTCTCTCATGTGCCATTTCTTCATTATAGAAAAGTATCCAAGAGATACATGATGAGGCCAACAGAGGAGAAAAAATTATGAACCTTAGTCCAGCTATGGTTATATCCACTGCCACCTTGTTCTTCACCTGAAACATCAAGTGTAAGAATGCTGGGACCTGTAGAGAGTGTCATTTCCTGCAAAGGCTCCTTCCCTCATCCCACAGTTACCTTCAGATCACAGGAACTCCCAGGGCTGACTACGACATCCAAATGAGTTCAAGCTCCAGCTCTGTCACCACGGGTGAACTGGACAAGTCCCTTATCCTCTCTAAACCCAGATTTCCTTATCTGTCACAAGGAGCAAATAACAGGGTTTTTACAAGTAATAAGTGAGATACTGTTAAGTGTAGACCCTGCACGGCCCACTACACATGCTCAAGAAATATTTGCTATTTTTTTTTTGAGTCAGGGGTCTCACTCTGTCACCCAGGCTGGAGTACAGTGACACAATCACAGCACACCGCAGGCTCAACCTTCTGGACTCAGGAGATTCTCCCATCTCCGCCTCCTTTGTAGCTGGGCCTGCAGGCATGCACCACCACATCCAACTAATTTTATTTTTTTATTTTGTAGAGATGAGGTCTCACTATGTTGTCCAGGCTGGTCTTGAACTTCTGGGCTCAAATGATTCTCCTGCCTTGGCTTCCCAAAGTGCTGGGACGACAGGCATGAGTCACCACACCTAGCTTGTTCTGTCACTACCTTCATCAGTCGCCCTGTGTTGGGCTTTGATAAAAGGTTAGGTCAGTGGGCTGGACCAGTGTCATAGGTAAGATGCAAAGATTTGCCAGAAATTAGATTGGAAAAATAGTTTATTTAGAAAGTAGACTGGAGAGAGAGAGGCGCTCCACCTTCCCAAAATTAGGGAGGGGCCAGAGCTTAAAGAAAGCATGGCAGTGGATGCATAAGGTTGGAAGTCTGAAAGTCATTTTTGTTGTTGTTTCTTTTTATGGGGATAGGTTGTTAAGGTGATTGGGTGGTGGTCTGTTTTATGTCATCATGTAGGGACAGGTAAGCACAGGAACTGTTACCAAGGTGATGGGGTCTGTCTATGTGTCATGCAGGTCACGAAGGCCTGATCCCAATAGATTAGGTTAGGTTGGCCTTTTGTGGCTGGAAGAAAAACACTTTGGATAAAAGGTAATCAGAATAAAGCATACTGTGGCGGGGGTGGGGAGGTAGTTACAAGACAATTATCAGTGACTACCTCAGGAAACCGGTTCTGCCCCTTGTTAGTGATTAGAGGGCAAGTAGGTAATGTCTTAAGAAAGCGGGACAGAGCTAAGCAGTGTTAACATGGCTGCTCTCTAGCTAAGGTCATTTCATTCTGGTGTTTCACCCTTCCACCCTGCCTACAGTGTCCCTCTGTAAAACTCGCCTCGCTACCACAGAAGTATTAAATCATTTTTGATTTTTTTTCAGTTTTTTTCTCAACACTCTTAGATTCTACATTCTAGCATGGTCTTGCCTTCCTGTCCGGAACGTGTGACCATTCTCTCTCCAGCCTCAACATACCTGACACCAATCTGGTCTTCCATGAGCTCCATAATAATAAATTCCCCCTTCCCCCAACACACCCTGCTCTCTCTAGCCTCTTTGCCTTTGTCTCCTGTGTTCCCTCTGCATGGGATGCCTTCCAGATGGGGTACTCGGAGGGTGCTGCTCCTCCAAGGTAGCTCAGATGCCATCTCTTCCAGGAAGCTCTCCAATCCTTCCAGCAGAGTGAGCTCTCCTTGGGAACTCCTGAAGTACTTCTGGCCCACTTCAGGGCCACACTCACAATAGGAACTGGACACATACTCACTGATTCAATGAGTAGTTAAAGGCCCATAGTAAAAGCAGAATGTGGTAAAGACAAAAGCTGAGGGAGCCCACTGGAGGAAGTTTATTCAGCTGACTGCGATCTGAAGGGAGCTTTTAAGGATATTAGAACTGTGTCAGGCAGAAGAGGACAGAAACCAGACCAAGGGGACAATGAAGACCTAGGACGGAGAGGAAAGACCCAAGGACTGAAGAACCGTCTGAGGGTAGAAATCTAGAGATGCCAATGGCAGCAGGGTATCAGGACTGGAGAGGCAGGTTGTGGAGGCCTGAAGGAACTCCTGAAGGGATCTGGATTCAGTCCTTGGGGCCACAGGAAGCGACTGAGGCTTCTGAGCAGGTACACAGGGTAGTCAGATGAATGTTTTAGAAAAATCACCCATCAGGTGGAACTAGGTGTAGGAGGCTGTGTGGCTTGTATGGATGTGTCTCTTCAAAACTCACAACTGAACTGAAACCCACAGTAATGGTGTTGAGGGTGCCCTTTTTGAAAGAGACATCAGGGAGCTGCTTGGCACTTCCATCTCTCCTGCCACGTGACAACAAGGTGTCTGTCCCCTCTTCCCCCTCTGCCTTCAGTCACTCGAGGACACAGCACCAATACAGAAGCAGAGCACAAGCCTTCTCCAGACTGTGCACCAGCCAGGGCCTGATCTCGGAATTCCCAGTCTCCCAAACTGGAAGGAACACATTTCTGTTGCTTGTAAATGACCCAGTCTGGTATTTTGTTACAGCATCAGGAATGGACAGATGCAGAGGCCAATCACGATTTTCACAACAGTCAGGAACACAGGGACAGCATCTGGGGCTCGGACTCCAGTGGCTGCAGTGAGAATGTGAAGGTGAGAGATGGGAAAAGGGCGGAGAGGACAGAGAACTGCCAGGGAGCAAAGAGGGAGCAGGGCTCTCACCCCCATTGCACAGAGAAAACTCAGGCCAGACAACCAGGACCCCTGCCCTCTCACTAGCCCCTGAGTGGAGGTGGGAACGTGGGCAGCACCCCACTGTAGCACCAGGTTGCAGCAGACGGGCAAGCAAGCCATGGCACGGACGGACCCTGTGCACTCGAAAGGAATGCACACTTAGCAAAGCCATGCAGAGACAAGGACTACAATTAAACAGGATGTCTGTAAAACACTAAAGGCCAAAATCAGCCATGTATGGGGACTGAAAGGAGGGAACAATAAACACGGACACCATCACAGGCCTGGTGGAGCATGTGCTGGGTTTCAGGTGTCAGTCCTTACAGATATCTCATACGAAGACATCCATCTTGCACCCACGGACTCCCACTGCAGGGACCCGCCATCTCTGCACAGCAAGCGCCTTCACTTCCCACGCTGTTCCTCCTCCCATCTCATCTCCCAGCGCTGAAAACAGTCCGAGGGTGACTTCCTGTCCTGGTGTGCCAGGGACAGAGGAGTTTCACAGGACATGTTCAAGGCCAAAACCAGGATGTCCAGGACAAACTGTGATTAGCTGGTCACCCTGAGGTCCCTCACACCTGGCTCTATATGCCAATAAGGCCATCCTGATACTATCCACATTAAGAACAAATAATGCTCTTTTAGGTTTTTTTATCTGAGTTTGTTCATCTTTTCTTCCCATGAGACAGAAAATCTTGAAGGAAGACCTTCCTCTCCTGAGGTCGGACAGTATGAGTACTCAATAAATGCATTAGCAACTGCACATCATTATGGCAACAGCCCTACAAACTATGCACGGCAGGCACATCCGCGAATCATACAATCCTCAGGAGAACTCTGTGGGACAGACTGGATTCTCTTCCAGTGACAGAAGCAGCAACCCAGGCTCTGCAAGACCCAGTCCTCTGCTGTACCTCACACAGCAAGCAAAGCAGCCGCCTGCGGGCACCCCAGTTGCCGAAGGACACTGCAACACTTTTTCTGCAGAGCCCAGGCAGCTGCTGCCATCAGGAGACAGTGCAAAGCTGCAAGTGTCCTTCTCCTGCAGTGTCTGCGAACTCAGCGCTGATGTTATGTTGATACACGATAGTGTTCCTGTTAAGAAGGCACCCAAAGGGACCAGGGTGGTTCAGCTATGGAAAAAAGGCATCAAGGCCAATAATTAAATGCCCCAACACGGGTAAGACTTGGCAAGAGCAGCAATAACTTGCAGATCAAAACGTTGACAAGTGGTGCGATAACCGCGCTCCCAAAGGCAGCGTCTAATCGGAAAATCACACGGTGCGACCGTGCCTATCGCAGTCGACACAGACCAGCACGCTCCTGCACGCCTGCACTGACTAACCGGGCATCTTGGCTGGCGATGCGAACAGCTGGCAGCCAGGGCCGATAAACCGACAGTCGATGGCCACGAAGGCTGCAACCGTGGAGGGGTGCGGTCTTCCAGGTGTATGGGGCCCCGCACCTCACCAGCGGCCTCCCCGTGGTCTTGGCAACACGCACAGCTCGGGTTCACCTTTGGATACCCACAATGCACCCAACGTGCACCTACGCGGCTCAAACAAACCAACAGAAGCACCAGCGCCCGCTGCACAACGTTCCCACGGCCATCTGCGTGTCCCCAACCTCCAACTGGCCCAGGGTACATATTCCTTGATTTTTTCACCCGCAGCCGCTGGAGGGAGGGTGAGTCCTAAACTGCGACCATTGTGATAGAGTGAAAGATAAGAGGAGGATCTTTTTCCTTTGTGTGTGTGTGTGTGTGTGTGCGCGCGGGGGTGGACGTCGGAGACGAATGCAAACCGGATGCGCACACAAACACGGCATTTGCCTAAAAAAGGCAAATGAGCCGATGGGATCAAAATCGGACTTGGCCGAGGTCTGGCGGCCTGGCAGCCAGGCGGGCTGAGGTCTGCCCCTGCAGGCGGCCACCCCGGGGACCGGGAAGCGCTTCCAGTTTGGTTGTTCGATTTGCAATTCCAAAAAGCACCGGCGCCCCCCGCGCTGGCGGGACGTCTTCGGGAGAGCTTTCCAGAACGGCACTCTGGCTCGAGCGAGAAGCCCAGGCGGCCCAGCGCGCTTTTGCTCGCAGACACGGAACCAAATCGCGCCCCTCTGCGCACGCGACCTTATGTCTGCGGCACCTAACGCCCTTCACAGCTTCCACCTTCCGGGGCGGCCCCTCGGCCTGAGCCCCGCGACTTCTCCTTCTACACCCCTCCCCAGCATCCCCTGGCACCTGAGCACTAATTAACCCGCCGCAGAGGGAAAAGAAACCCCAAACTCCTGCCGCAGGGCCCGTCTCTGCCGGCCGCAGAGCGCAGCGAAACAGCCTCTGATTCCGGGGCGCCCGCGCTGCCCCTAGTAAAAATGGCTGCCGTTTAGGCGGAGCCGCGCCCTGCCGAAGGCCGCGCACGGCCCCGCCAGCCACGCCCATTCGCGCAGAGCCCTCCACGCCTGCCGCGGCTTGACGCATTGCAGGTGCAGCGCGACCAATCAAGAGGCTCGACTCTTTCGGGTCAACCACTGCAGGGTCGCACTGGCCTATCAGAGCGTCCCTGTCAAACTGAATGAGGAAAGAAGCCTCAGCAGCGCCAACTAAGGGACCGGCTACTGAGCGCGTTTGGGGGCGTGTGTGATGGCGCCGCCGTGTGCACCTCCGCCGGGAGATATAGTGCCCGCGCCGCGCCCTGCCCCGCCCGCGGGCACCCCAGGACCGGGCTTGGGGCTCGCTCTTCCTCTCTGCTTGGCGAACTAAGGTTCCCCCCCAGCTCAGGACAGATACTTAAAAGTGACACCAGGCTCCCGAGCCGGGGCCCATGGCCCTCCGTGGGAGTGCTCAGGGATCCCCTTGCTCAGCTGGGCGGCGCTCGTTGGTCCTATGCGTTTTGTGAAAACAGTTGGGCCAGAGTAATAAGATTAGCTGCCCTGATCTCGAGACCCTGGTTCTAGCTGGCGCCGAGCGAGCTTCCCGTTTGGGATCGCAGTCCCCTGCCCCCTTAGCAACAGCAGCACTCACCCCCCGGCAGCAGCACCCCCAAAACAGCACCCCCCAGCAGCATCGCCCCAGTTGCAGCATCTCCCCCCAGCCGCACGCCCCCCCGGCAGCAATACCCCACCCAGCAGCAGCACCCCTTCCCAGGACCCCCAAGTCCCCCAGCGTCCTGTGGGCACTTGGGTTTCCAGCAGGGCAGCTCTCCATTTCCTACATGTGGGGTGTTCTCATCTCCCGCTGCAGAGGGTCACCCTGGGCTCAGGTTTGCAGCTGGGTCCAGGTTTTCGGCTGGGTCCAATCCCGCAGTGCCCGGGTCCCCCACCCCCACCCTGGTGGACTAAATTGCAGTAGCCCAAGAGCTTCTGGTTAACTCTAGCTGGCCATCAATCCACATGGAGCTTTTGGCCTCCTCCCCAAGGAAAACTGCTGGTGACTTCTGTGTGGGAAGACCCCCTCCTAGGTGAAGGTGAAGTTTGGGGCAGGATCTGGACTATCCTCTGTGTAGCGTCACAAGGTACCCCCTGGTCCTGACAGCACAGTGAAAAATCGGATACCCAAGAAGGTCGATTGACACGTCCAACATCACAGCAATTTAGCAGCAGAGCACAGAATCGAATCTCTCTAGCTTGTGTCTTCCGAGCCTGTGCTTTTCTATTTTGTTTATTTATTTTTATTTTTTTAGAGATGGAGGTGGGTTTTGCTATGCTGCCCAGGCTGGTTTAGAACTCCTGGCCTCAAGCGATCCTCCCACCTCGGCCTCCATAAGTGCTGGGATTTCAGGCACGAGCCACCGTGCCCAACTGCTTTGTATTTTTCTTTTTTCTTTCCAAGCCTGTGGTTTTCTACTACAGTAACACCCATCTTCTAGAGCTGAAGCTCTAGTAATGAGATGGCTCATGCATCTGGGGAGCTTTATTGTGTAACTGAAGGAAGATCTGGGTACAAAGAGAATTTCTTTGAGCAGAACTGTCAATCAGTGGCCTACAGAGAAAGTAGCAGAGAAAAAATCTTACTTGGCTGTTGACACTGCTAGAAGAATCTAGCGAAAAATTTTTGTGGATTTATTAAAAATGCCATGTCATGCAACCTCCAAATGTCTTATCTGTGATTTTGGCACAAGATACCTTGGATGATCTGATTTTTTTATTTTAACAGAGACAGGGTCTTGCTATGTTGCCCAGGCTGGTCTCACACTGCTGGTCTCAAGCAGTTCTCCCACCCCAGCCTACCAAGGTGCTGGGATTACAGGCGTGAGCCACTGCGCCCAGCCTGATTTTTATGATGTAACTATTTTACATTCACATACCTGTTTCTAAGATTATGTCTTTCCTGGGGTTTTACAACCAGTAAGCAGTGTCTGCACTGTACTCATGTAAAAGTCAATCTTTGATCTAAGGCTATGCTTGCCAGTTGCTGTTTATTGCTACTTAAACTTTTACTCAAAGTCTTGTTCAAAAAGAAGGAAAACTTCCTGTAGGCAGTGAGTAGTCATCCCCAAAGATATTTGCCAAGTGAGCAAATACCTGGAATTTCCAAATAAGCATATCACTATAAAAATACCTGCTCCGGAAGCAAGACGCCATGTTTTTTTTTGCAACTGTATGGTATAAGAGACATGTACTGTGACTTCTTCCAACTGTGACTTCAGAGACCTGGCTGTGCCAGTAGCAATTGGGGATTCTTGGGTAAGTCCCTTTCCCGTGTTCTTGAGACCTCAGCTTTCTAGTTTGTAGAATGGAAGGATTGAGCTAGGTGGTTTCCAGGTTCTCTTCTGGCGTTTATATTTGATCCCACTGTAAAGAAGTGGAAGCTAACTTCATTGTGGCATTATATTTAGATTCATCTGTTTCTGTGTAAAAGTTCTGGGCTTCCCAGGGTGCTTGTATGTTTATTTTCATGTTCAATCTTTCCAGTACTTCCAGAGGAAGGGTTTTACAAAGAAATTAAGTTTATCATAAAGCCTGTACCAGGTTTATCTTAACGCCCAAATTGGTGTGCCACCAAATATTCCTCGGGTCTGTTATTTCACTCCTAGTACATATAACTCAGACAAAATTGCTCTCTTTCCCTGTCTAGTGTTGCTTTTCTGGTCTTTGTAAAGAGGTGATGCCCTCTGCCCTGCTTTGAAATTTCTTTTTGTAATTTTTGGTCATACATGTCAGAGTTGATCAGTCAGTTGAATATGTACTGCCTTATCTGTCCTAAGTTTTTTTTTTTTTTGAGTCAGGGTCTCACTCTGTTGCCCAGGCTTGAGTGCAGTGGAATGATCAGGGCTCACTTCAGCTTTGACTTCCTGGACTCCTCTTGCCTCAGCCTCCCTGCCTCCCTAGTAGCTGGGACTACATGCCACTATACTCGGCTAATTTTTTTTTTTTTTTTTGAATTGGAGTCTCACTCTGTCACCCAGGCTGGAGTGCAGTGGCATGCTCACAGCCACCACAGCCTCGACCTGGTCCTGTTGGGTTCAGGTGATCCTTCCACCTCAGCCTTCCAAGTAGCTGGAACTATAGGCATGCGCCATCATGCCCTGCTAATTTTTCTTGATTTATTGTAGAGATGAGGTCTCTCCAAGTTGCCTGGGCTGGTCTCAAACCCATGGGCTTAGGCAATCCTCTCACCTTGGCCTCCCAAAGTGCTAGGATTATAGGCATGAGCAGCCACACCCCGTCAATTTTTAAAATTATTTGTATAGATAAAATCTCTCTGTGTTGCCTAGGCTGGTCTCAAACCCCTGGGTTCAAGCAACCCTCCCTTTTTGGCCCTCCAAAGTGCTAGGATTACAGGTATGAGGTACCATGTCTGGCCTGTTCTAAGTATTTTATATGCACATCAATCAACCAAGTGGGAATTTGTATAATGATCTTCATTTTTAACATTTGTAAAAAGAGATAACTCTTGAAACCAGTCCACTGGGACCTCAGCCCTACATACATCTACCCCTCCTCAGGAGTCTCCTGGTTACTGAGGAATTCCACACAAGTTCCTTGCAGAATTCACAAGCAGGATATTTAGAATCATGAAATGCTAAATCTGGGAGGAATCAAAGAAGTCCATCTGGCCCAACTTGTACATTTTACAGATAAGAACGATGTCCTGAGAAGTGACCAGTTGGGGCCAGCACAGGCTTCAGGGCACACTAGACCAGGCTTGCCCTTGATCCTTGTCAACATTTAATCCAAGAGGACCCTGTGACCATCCCCAGCCACCAGGTGACTGGAAGGTCTCAGGCGACGTTGCTGTGGACTTTGCTGCCCATGTGGGCCTGACTGCCCTGAATGTTCTCTGTGCTAGGCCTTATCTTCACGACTTGCTGAAAATCTTTGACCTTCATTTAAATTGCTGACACTTCCCCATGGTGAGGCCTTATCAGAGTTTTTTGCCTTCTGTCTTCTTCAGGCTGTCAGTGCTTTCCTTTCTTATTCCCTGAAGGGCTCAGAGCAGCTTGTTATTTGAAATGGATGGTGAGCAAATGAGAAGGAACATAGCTACACAGTTATCATTCTCTCATAAAGTCCTGGAGTATTTGTGGGGTACGGCAACCTGCTGATGAAGAATCATCATGGCCAGGCGTGGGGACTCACGCCTATAATCCAGCACTTTGGGAGGCTTAGGACAGAGAATTGCTTGAGGCCAGGACTTTTTTTTTTTTTTTTTTTTCAGTTGGAGTCTCACTCTGTTGCCCAGGCTGAAGTGCAGTGGCCGCCTCGACCTGCTGGGCTCTGGTGATCCTTCCGCCTCAGCCTTCCGAGTAGCCGGAATTACAGGCACACGCTACGACGCCTGGCTAATTTTTGATTTATTGTAGAGATGAGGTCTCACCAAGTTGCCCAGGCGAGTCTCGAACCCACGGGCTCAGGCAATCCACTCACCTCAGCCTCCCAAAGCGCGGGATTATAGGCTGAGCCACCGAGCCCGGCTGAGGCCAGGACTTTGACACTAGCCTGGGCATCATAGTGAGATCTTATCGCCACAAATATTTTTTTTAAATTGCCACACATGGCACATGCCTATAGTCCCAGCTACTTGGGAGGCTGAGGCAGAAGACTTGCCTGAGCCCAGGAGGTTGAGGCTGTGGTGAGCTGTGATGGGGCCACTGCACTCCAGCCTGGATGACAGAGTGAGGCCCCAACTCAGAAGAAGAAGGAGGAGGATGAGGAGGAGAATCATGTTTATATCTTAATTTCTCGTTATGCAAGTTTGAGGCTGGTTTTTAGAAATTTGGCTCTTCGGGTGGTTAAAACAGGTATGACGGTCTGAGTGGGCTGGTTGAGGGCATGGTGCTCTTTCACGGAAATAAAAACTCGTTCTATTGCTTCAACAGCTCCTCACCCCCTGACCTATCTGGCTGTCTAGCAAATGAGAGGCAAAACAAGTTTTTAAAAAGTCAGAATTGGCTGAGCACACTGACTCATGCTTGAAATCCCAACGCTTTGGGAGGATAAGGCGGGAGGGTTGCTTGAGCCCAGGACCAGCCTGGGCAACATAGCAAGACCCCCATCTCTACAAAAAAATAAAAAATTAGCCGAGCGTGGTGGCACACACCTGTAGTCCCAACTACTTGGGAGACTGAGGCGGGAAGGAGTATCACTTGAGCACAGGTGGTCGAGGCTGCAGTGAGCTATAGCCATGACACTGAACTCCAGCCTGGCGACAGAGCAACGCCTTGTCTCAAAAAAACAAAAACAAACAAAAAAAGGTCAGAATAGCTGGGTGGGAGCCTATGGTGAAATGGGTGCTCTACCAGAAAGCTGCACAGTTTGAAATGGGTGCCCAACCAGAAAGCGCTCCTGCAGACAAAGCTCCCACAGGCACAAAGCACGGTTTGGCTTTGATCGCGTCTCCTCCCTGCTAGGAAAGTCAGAAACGCCCCCGCTAGAATCACGGTGTCAGCAGGCTGTTTCACGTGTGACTGTGTTTTGGGCTATTCCGTTTTGAGGTCATTTCCTAAGTTTCAAACTCTGTGCCAAACAGGTGCAGCGATGCAGTTTTGTGTGACAGGGAGGAGCAGGGCAGTGAAACCTGAGCCCGTCAATCAGTGCTCTGAGTCACCATCTCTCAGGCTGCTCGGGAAGGCAGTGATGACTCAGCAGCCTTCCGGAGGAGTGGAGGGGGAGCGAGGCCTGATGGGGCGACTCCAGTGACGGGGGCCTCCTCGGGTCCTCCTGCTGCTGAGACCCTCGACAGCCTCACAAAGACTTCTGAATTGATTTCTGACTTACCCTTTGCCATATTGTTCCTTTTCAATATTTAAGAGACGGCTGGACAAAAATCTCTGTAATCTCAATCTCCTGGGTTCAAGCAATCCTTCTGCCTCAGCCTCCTGGGTAACTGGGACTACAGGTGCATGCCACCATGCCTGGCTATTTATTTAGTTATTTTTTAGCAATGGAGTCTCAGGTGTTGCCCAGGCCAGTCTCGGACTCCTAACCTCAAGTGATCCTCCTGCCTCAGCCTCCCAACGTGCAGGGATTACAGGTGTGCACCACTGCACCCAGCCCCTTTGCAGTTAACAGACTGATATTTTAAATATTATAAACAGCCACATCTTATATTTATGTAGGACTTTATTGTTTACGAATTAATTCAACATTTTTTTTCCTCTCATCAACACCAAGCCCTTGAGGTGCGTTCTTATAATACCAACTTTACTGAGGAGATGGGTGACCCTAGCAGGTAATATTCTGTAATACTGTCATCTTCCTGGGAAAGAACTGCTTTCTTTATCAAAACTGTAAAAACAGCAAAGCCTCAAGCAGGCTTTCATTGGAATAAGACAAGATTTCTGTCTCCCTTTTGGCTGATGGAGGAAAGTGAGACGGAAGGGGTCCCTTAACATCAGGGCACAGCTGGAAAGCCCTTCTGAAAGGCATGAGCTCCGTGTTTGAATGATCTAGTCATCCCATGGTGACGCCTCACGTTGGGCTATCAGCTAGTGACTCAGAGTCTCTGCTTGAAATGAACATGACTTGAGAGGCATCTTCACTGCGCTCAGACACCAAGCATCCTTCTGTCCATGTCTGGCCCATTTCCTCCATTACAAGGAGCAGGGAATGGATCCAGTCATGTGAGAGTGAAGAAAGTCGTCCAAGAAGGAGGGGTCGGCCCCTGCACACACTTGCTCAGGGACGCAAAGGACCCAGGTCAGGGTCACTTCAGGGCCAGCCCAGCGTGTTCCTGAGGATGTGAGTCAGGTCAAGGAGGACTGACTGCAGGTGGTAGTCAGAAGTACAGAGAAGGGCTTTCTCTCCCTCTTCTATTTTGGGAAAATCCCTTTTAATATCCTCTCCAGTCCCAGGAGTGACTTAAGCTCAACACTAGCAATAAAGTCGTCTGTGGGTCTTTACTGTGTTACAAGCTACGCTGAGTTCAGAAAGTGTCAGTGGTGACTTTTCCTACCTGGTGGAGGAGATGAGATACGTGACCAGGTGATGTCAGGATGTGGGAATTCGGGAAGGAGCATGGTCACTCGGAGCTCTGATGATCAGGACTGTGGGAGAGATGTGGTGTTTAAGTGGGCATGAAGAGGTAGGTGTGAAGAGGCGGACAGGCATTTGGACACTAGCATGGAAGACACAGTGGGTTGAGAGGACACAATGTATATTCAGGGGACAGGGAGTAGACTGATTTGTCTGAAGCAAAAACTTCATATTTGTAATGCTGAAACACACGACAGGCAAGCTGCTGAAGGGCTGCGAATGCTAAGCACCAGGACTTAGCATTTCGGCTTCCAGTACTGGGTAGCCCCTGTAGGTCTTTGAGCAGGGGAGTGACATGATGAAACTAATCTGGTGCCTGCCTGTTGGCTAGATTAGAAGGGGACAAGCTCATTGGGATAAACAAAGACTCATGGATGTGGTTTTACAAGTTTGGGGATCTTGGTGGGGCACAGTGGCTCACGCCTGTAATTCCTGCACTTAGGGAAGCTGTGGTGGGAAGATCCCTTGAGGCCAGGAGTTCGAGATCAGCCAGGGCAGCATAGCAAGACCCTGTCTCTACAATTTTTAAAAAATTTTAATTTGTTTTATTTTTTTGAGTTGGAGTCTCTCTCTCTGGAGTGCAGTGGCATGCTCACAGCCACTGCAGCCTCGAACTGCTGGGCTCAGGTGATCCTTCTGTGCGGCAACCTTCCAAGCAGCTGGGACTACATGCGTGCACCATCGTGCCTGGCTAATTTTTAAATTTATTGTAGAGATGAGGTCTTGCCAAGTTACCAAACCTGGTCTCAAACCCGTGGGCTCAGACAGTCCTCTTGCCTCTGCCTCCCAAAGTGCTGGGATTACAGGCGTGAGCCTCCATGCCCAGCCAATTTTTTTTTTTTTTTTGAGTTGGAGTCTCACTCTGTTGCCCAGACTGGAGTGCAGTGGCCGCTCCCAGCCACCGCAGCCTCGACCTGTTGTGCTCCGGCGATCCTTCCGCCTCAGCCTTCCGAGTAGCCGAAATTACAGGCATGCGCTACCACGCCCAGCTGGTTTTTTGATTTATTGTAGAGATGAGGTCTCGCCTACCCAGGCGGGTCTCGAACCCGCGGGCTCAGGCAGTCCACTCACCTCAGTCTCCCAAAGGCGCGGGATTACAGGCTGAGCCACCGAGCCCGACAATTTTTTTTTTTTAATGGGAATCCTCAACAGTCCTGATCCAGGCAAACACGGATGTTTCTTTGCTTTTTTTTTTTTTTTAAGTTGGAGTCTCACTCTGTCACCCAGACTGGAGTGCAGTGGCTGCTCCCGGCCACCGCAGCCTCCACCTGCTGGGCTCCAGCAGTCCTTCTGCCTCAGCCTTCCAGGTAGCTGGAATTACAGGCGCATGCTGCCATGCCCGGCTAATTTTTTTTTTTATTGTAGAGATGAGGTCTTGCCAAGTTGTCCAGGCGGATCTCGAACTGGCAGGCTCAGGCAATCCACTCACCTCAGCCTCCCAAAGTACTGGGATTACAGGCTGAGCCACCGAGCCAGGCTGTTTCTTTGCTTTTTCAAAAAACATCTCTGGAATGGCGCTGGCTAGTAGAACTCACAGTGATGATGGGAATGTTCTTTTTATGCTGTTCCAACATGGTAACCACCAGCCACGGGGCAAACTGAGCACGTGAAATGTGGGTATAAAAACCAAAGAACTCAACTTTTACTTTATTTAAATGGCTCTGGGTGGCTGTGGTTGCTGTGTCAGGCAGCAGAGCTCTGGAAGGCAGGATAAAGGCTATCAATTAGGACTGAAGACAGACCCCATTGTCACCAACCAGATGGTAATCCTGTTGGAATTGGCAGGGCCGGTTCTTTGGTATAATCCATAAGCAGCATCAATGCATCTGATGTATCACCATGGCCCAGTTTTCTGTGTATCAAGACCTCAGTGAAAGCACCAGTTTGTCCCTGTCACTGGCTCTGGTCTACAGGTGAACTGAGTCACTCCCAAACTTGCTGTTCCAGCTCACCGTGGTGGCCACATAGCCCTCAACGGAGTCCTCATTAAATCATCTGCCAGCTACTAAATGTCTGTTGTGCGGGTAAGCCTTGGACCTGCTCCACGGTTTGGCCCCTACGTATGCACATGTGTTGAAATGTGAAGTTGCTGGTCATCTCTGGATGCCGATTAAAGTTAGTTTTGTACTTGGCTTATGGATTAATGAAAATGGTAGTTTAAGAATTTCATCCCACGCTTTGGGAGACTGAGGTGAGTGGATTGCCTGAGCCCACGGGTTCGAGACCTGCCTGGGCAACTTGGCGAGACCTCATCTCTATAATAAATCAAAAAAAAATTTTTTTTTTGAGTTGGAGTCTCACTTTGTCGCCCAGACTGGAGTGCCGGGCGTGGTAGTGCGTGCCTATAGTTCCAGCTACTTGGAAGGCTGAGGCGGAAGGATCGCCAGAGCCCAGCAGGTCAAGGCTGCGGTGGCGGGAGTGTGCCACTGCACTCCAGTCTGGGTGACAGAGTGAGACTCCAACTCAAAAAAAATAAGTCGGGCTCGGTGGCTCAGCCTGTAATCCCGCGCCTTTGGGAGGCTGAGGTGAGTGGATTGCCTGAGCCTGCAGGTTCGAGACCCGCCTGGGCAACTTGACGAGACCTCATCTCTATAATAGATCAAAATGAGCGGGGCGTGGTAGCGCGTGCCTGTAGTTCCAGCTACTTGGAAGGCTGAGGCGGAAGGATCGCCGGAGCCCAGCAGGTCGAGGCTGTGGTGGCCGGGAGCAGCCACTGCACTCCAGTCTGGGTGACAGAGTGAGACTCCAACTCAAATAAATAAATAAATAAATAAATAAATAAATAAATAAAAAAATAAAAGAATTTCCAGGCCGAGCATGGTGGCTCATATCTGTAATCCTAGCACTTTGGGAGGCTGAAGCAGGAGGATCATTTGAGGGCAGAAATTCAAGACCAGCCTGAGCAACACAGTGAGACTCCCTCCTCTCAAATTAAACAAACAAAAAATTTCTGAAATAATATGACGTACATACATTGCTCAGTAGTTGCATTTTTAAAAAATATATCAAGCTTGAAGTCAGTGTAGAAAACTAAATCACAACACCATGTTTTTACTCTACTGGGCAATTTTACCATGTGAATTCGCATCCAGGACTCGGTCCCTAGGCCATGGAACCAACGGCTGCCTTGGACTTAAGGGCTCCGTCGGTTCAAGCACTTAAGCTTGTGGGTGGAGTCTCACTAGGGGCTGATCATTTACTGGGTTCTCATTCTCTGCCCGACCCTGCTTGCTATGCTGCATACTCATGACCTTGGTCACAAGAGTGGCCTGGTTAGAGAGGGACCAGATAAGGGCAAATCCATCACCACAGCTACTGGCCCTGCAGACAGAGTCAAGAAGTGTCCTCTGCTCCACAAAGGAAAACTCCCGCAGCAACAAGGACAAGGCCCTCAGTGAGCAGTGAGGGGAGCTGGCTAGAAACACTGCAGTTCAGACCACTAGCTGGATAGCCTGGTGACTAGCGAGGGCTGGGACACATGGCAGGACAGTTTGCCTGGCTGCAAGTCACTTAAAATTATTGGACACTAAACAGATATCCTGTATGCTAAGGTAGATATTTTTCTCTGGCAAGTGCCATGGCCTAACACTTGCCTATTATGCTCTGATGGTAGCATAGTTTCAAATTTAAATGTGATGTAGGAATGCCTTACTGTAAGAGTCATTCATAGAGCTGGGTGCGTAGTGGCTCACGCCTATAATCCCAGCACTTTGGGAGGCTGAGGCCGGAGGATTGCTTGAGGCCAGTTCGAGAGCAGCCTGGGCAACATAGTAAGACCAACCCCCCTCCCCTCTCTATATTTAAATATATTTAAATAAATAGTCACTCATAAAAAATACAAAAAGGATAATAGCAGCATTTACAATGGAAAAATAATGGGGTCTTTATTGATAGGGATGATAAAGCTTTCATGATGATCCTGTATAAAATCGAATTAAATGTAAATAGCTGTCCAAACAGCAAGGTGCTGTTCTGGTGGTTGGAGATGGTTAGTGAGAGAGAGAACCTCAAACATCAGATTCTGTGGGGCCCCGGGGTGGAGGGGCAGTGGATGGGCATGAGCCAGGTGCCAGTTTGGGATTACAGATTTCTTGAGAAAAATTCTCTAGTTTATAATCTACCCATGAAAACACACCTGGCTGTAGCTGACTCACCGTCAAACCAACTGACCCGCTCTCTCTCTCTCTTTTCTCATTACCTCTCTCTCCCCCTGTCTCTCCCTTTCTCTCTGTCTCTCTCTCTGTCTCACAAATACAACTGGATGTTTGACAGTGAACAAGTCTTTTAAGGACTCAGAGGCAAAATAAGAATTGTCCCCCAGCTAGAAAGCATCACAAAATCAATGTTTGGCTTTGGCTTTTCTTTCTCCAACGCTGCTTCTTGTGTGGTAGATACAGCCACTACTCCATTTCTATGATCTTATTTCAATTTCATCCTTGGGTAAGAAGCATCTCTTTATAAACCAACATTTAAGCGCTTGGGCCCTTAGCTAGATTTCCAGGTCTGCCACTTAAATTAGGTAAGTCACAGAATTGTTCAGTGCTTCAGTTTCTTCCTAAGAATAACAAGGATGCCTGCTTCACAGGACGGTAGGAGGATGAGATAGTACATTTAACCCATGGCCTGGCCATAGTCAATGCTCAGGAATGTTATTTTTAATTTCTCCATCTACCTCACCTGCGATATATGTATATTTGTGTGTGTATACATATATGACACATATGTATGCTACATGTACCTCATGCATATATATTTTATAATCACGTACATATATCATAATCGCAGACACACGGTTTCACAGCTGGAAGGACTCACAGATCAGGTTCAGACCTCTGGCTTTATCCATGGATGTGTGATGATTACATCTGTGTTCTGTCAGATTCAGAGGGTTGGAGTGAGCTGCTTCAGAAATGACATTCAAAGATTCCTGGCTTGGGGCTGCATTCTTTCTACTTTTCTCCCACTTACCTTTATTTTACTTATATAACTTAACAGCGAACCATTTCCTCTAAATATGAAACGTTCCACTGACTTTTTGGTTCTTGGTAAGTTCCGAGATCACAGTAATGTCGCTTATCTTTCCTGACTCCTGATCTTCCCGTGAATTAGGAAGTTTATTCACTTAAAGCAGCCTGTGTGCTACTGAAAGCCCGTGGCCATCTAAGAAAGCAGTCAGAAGAATCTGCTTTACAAAACAGACACATCCTTAACACCGTGTCTTTAAAATGCTCAGATACTGATTTCACTAGTATATAATCTAATCTTAGAGCCCCCGGGCAAAGGGAAGCTCTATTTTATGCCCCGGCCCTGACTCACAGTAAGATCTTGGGCAAGTCACTTGACCTTCTTATATTTCAGTGTGTCAACCTGTGAAAAGCATGACCTCGTTAGAAACCCCATAGACTTGAAAGCTCAGATGTGCTTCAACACATTAAAGAGTTACAACTCTAATATGTAAACTGTGAGAAACCAGAAAAATTTTACTATCATAAGTAAAATAATTCTGAAATGTGTATTTTTTAGCAAGTAAAGTCAGGAAAAAGTTTCAGAGTATTTTATTTGAGCGAAACCAGGTTAAATGTCAGAGGAAAAAATATTTTAGAAACTGCCTGGCTTTCAAAACCGTAGATTTAGCAACTTAAACAAAATAATTATAAGGAATTGAAGATTAGTACAAACTAGCAGATCCTTAATAATTAAATACATGTCACTCCCAGGCTATTATTTCCCTACTTATACAGTACACACCACGTTTTGAAGTGTATTTCACTAACTACTCTGTGGAAGGCCTGACACTTGAATACCAGTTCCCTTAGAAAAAACGCTGTCTTAATAATGAGTTTGGCCTTTTAGACTCGCAACTCACTGGATTCTTGAATGTTCTTTAAAGTGACTTTGTCTTCGTCCCTTTTCTTCTGTTTCTGTATTTCCAACTCTCCCAGTAATATGTGTACTTTATTCCTATTCAGGTTTCCCATATGAGCACAATAATATTATTATTTTGGAAGGGGGTTAGATTTGCAATGTGAGTACTCTGCAGGTGGAAGGCAGCACCATTCCCTGGCTTGCTGCTACAGCCTCTCTTTAAGTGAAACAGCAGGTTCACCCCTTCTGCGGCATTCCAGAAGGGACACCAGTAACAGAAACAGCTCCACAGATGCTGACATCCTGTCCAAGGTTATCCCAAGAAGTCCTGTAGCCTTGGCATTGTGGCTGGACACCTTTCACTCATTTAAGGCATCGTTCTGCAGACATTGGCGGAGCCAGAAGCAGACATAACTAGGCAAAGCCCTCTCGAGCTAATCACACTTTGCCACATTCTCTGAAAGAGTAAGCAAATGAGTCCTTGCAACTGGTGCCCCGGCCCATAAACAAAGATCAAATTCTGTGTTCTGTCTTGGCACAGAAAGAAACTGCAGCATTTTGTCAAGACGTTTTACAAGATCCGGACTTCAGATGAATGGCTCAAGTTGTTCTTTTTCTAGTTTACAGAAACATGGAAAACATTAGCCAATTTAAAGATTAGAATATTCTTTTAACAAGAATATAATCAAGCTTACAGGTTAAAATACCATCTTTCTCCTCTGCAGAGGCAGCGGGCTGTGTGTTCCCCCTGCACTCTGGGGATTCCAAGCGCCTATTTCCTCCTTCTTTGTTTCTATGGATTTAGCACCAGGACCCCTTTCAGGACCAGGACATTACAAAACATTTAAAACATGGGTTTTAAGGGTTTCGAAACTGCACAGGTACATTCATTTTAGTATGTGCCAGGATGAATAGTACTTTCCATAGGAAAAAGGGAACAAAACAGTAGGGGAGAAATATCCTGGCATCCTGAAACATATCCAGTGGAAATGTACAAACATTAAAGTAAGACCGTTTAAGCACAGGCGCAGGACACAGATCTAGCAACTGGGCATATAGAATTTATCTCTGATATTGCTCCAAAATCTGAGAAGCAAAACATCCGCCCAGTGTCTCCCACGAGGCTGACCGCCTCGGCCTCTGCAGACCCCTCTCCCCGGCAGCTCAGGGTGTGCGCCCAGCCCAGGATCTCCCTCAGCTCCCGAGCGGGAAGTGGCCGCGGGCGCCCAGCCCCGGAGGGCCGGCCGGGGGTCCACAGGCGGGACTGAGGCCGGGGTCGGGCCAGGAAGCCGCCGTGTCCCCGCCAGGCCCAGGAGGGGCTTCTCCAGGGACCACCCCGCCCCGAGGTCGCGCACCGCTCCGCGACCCCCGCCCGGAGCTCGTCCGCTTCCCGCAGGGCCTGCTGCTGCGGGTGCCCGGGCGGCCTGGGGGCGGGGCCAGGCGGGCGAGGCCCGGGCGGCCGGGGGGCGGGGCCGAGCGGGCGAGGCCCGGCCGCCGCAGGGACCGCTCTGCGAGAGGCGGCCCCGCCGCGGCGGAGGGATACGGTGTGCCGTATATAAATCGCGGGGCGCAGGCTCGCGTTCCAGCAGTGGTGCTGGGAGGCTCGTGGAAGCGGTGCCGTTACTCGCAGTCGGGCGGCGCAGGCGGCGGCGGCACAGCGCTCAGCGCACCCCGCGCCTTGGCAGCAGCAGCGGCAGCCGCGGAGGCACCCCCGCCGTCACAGCCCCTGCTCCCTCTGCCCTTCCTCCCTCCGCTCGCACCATGGTAGGTCGGGAGTGGCGGACGCCAGCTTCGCAGCTGCCCGAGGCTTCTCCCCAGATTTTCAGCTCGGGCTTGTTTTCTTGGGTGCGGGGGTCTCTTTCCTGGGTGTTACGCACCAGCTGCGTTGAAGGATGCGTTTGGATTTGCAGCTGGGCGTCCTCTGCTAGGGATCCTCGTTTAGATTTGGTCCTGGACTTGGCCGTGGGCCGTCCACGGCCAGGGGCTCCGGCCGCAGCCGCGCTGGGCCTTCCGCATCCACCCCCTCCCCCAGCCCCGCACCCACTACATCCATCGCCGCACCCGGGCCGCCTGCAGCGCGGCGCCTCGGCCCGGGGCCCAGACGCCCCCAACCACTCCCCAGGCGCAGAGGTGGCGGCTCGGGCGGGCCGCGGAGAATGAATGGGCCGGAACGAGCCGGTGGCGCACATTGCTCCGGCCTGGCCGTGGGGGGCGCCGAGAGCGCCCGTCCCCCCGCCGCAGCCGAGCCTTCTGGGCGCTCCCCTCCGCCGCTGTCCCCTCCTTCCTCCCTGGGGGCGCGGCGCGGGCGTGGGCTGGGAAGGAAGGAGCCGGGGAAGGGTGGGGTGGGGGCAGGAAGGAGAGGGGTGGGGGGCGGAGAGGGCGGAAGCGGCGTGCCGGCCGCTCTGCGCCCGGGCGGGGCCCCGCGGCGTGGCCGGGGCCCGCGGCTCCCCGCGTGCGCATCCTGCGGCCCCCAGCCCCCGGCGCAATGCGGGCGGCGAGAGCCTGGGCGCGCCGGGGGCCCCTTCCCGCGGGAGGCGCTCGGCCCCGCTAATTGGGGCGGGGGGGCGGGGGAGGAGGAAACTGGCGCGCGGCGTGGTTTCCATTAGAGACGCAAAGTTTCTGCTCCGGGAGGAGGCGGCGGCGCGGCGGGCTCGCCGCCTGGGGGAGCAGAAGCGGGTGGGAGGTGCGGGGCGGCCTTGGCCCTGGCCCTGGAGTGGGGGTTGAGGGCTGGGAGCGGGGGTCGCCCGGCCGAGGAGGGGTGGCGCCCTCCGCACGCGCCCTGGGACCGCCTCGCCAGCCGCCTGCCCTCGGGCGCACCCTGGCCCCTCACCCCTCCCAGTCCGCAGGGAGATGCCCCTCGTTTCCGCCTTCTCTGCAGCCTTAGCTCGCCAGATGCGCCCGGACGCCGCGCTGGGTGTGTTTTCCACGGCCCCTTCCTCCCTCGCCGGTCAGAGCTGACATCATCCGCTGCGCGTTCTGGTTTGACGGGGTGGAGAGGTGGCTCCCGGCTGGGTCACACCTTCGTCCCCTAAGGCCATCGCGAGTGGTAGGGGCATTGCGTTGTCGAGGAAGGCGATGCCCTGGTAACGCGAGTTTGGCGGCGAGGTGGGACTGTTTTGCCCTTAGGGGGACGGTTTCTCTAGCGAGGGGTGGCAGCGCTTCCTGTTGTACAAGACAGACACTGCCCTGACATTACATAAATGATCGTGTATCCTCATTTAACTTGAAGAAAAACAATTTTTAGTGACTGCAGTAGAAAGGAAAGAAGACCCACTTAAATTTTGTGAAAACAAGGTTTGACTCCAAAATCAATGTGTTGGAACACCATTCCCACTGCGAAAGTTTCCAATTTAGAATGTAAACTGGACACCATCAGCTTCCTATTAGGACTTGTTTTGTAGCAGACTTCATTAGGTGCCCTTCATTAAAATAAAAAACATACTAGCTCTCCATGAGCTCTGAATTCCCCTGGCTGGAGGTGCAGGTTCTGTGCGGGCCCACGTGGTACACGTGAGAGTTGCCTGGTGGCCTCACTACCTTCATAGTGTTTTATCCTGGGTGCTCTGACTGCTGTTCAGGTGGGCAGGGTTGTCTCTCCAGCGGTTTCACAGTTATTTCTCCAGGAAAGGGTGTATGCAGAAAGCCATCATCACTGGTTTTCTGTGTGCTTAGTTTTTGCAGTCTGTAGTCCTGTTTGTAAGAAGGTTCCTTTTTTTTTTCCCCCTCCTGGCTTCTGAATCCCAGGATAAATTGGACCCAGGCTTTAGCCATTGTAATGGCAGGCTTTTAGGGACTCATGACTGCCTGAGTTAAAGGATTGGAAAGCATTTATTATGGTGAAATGGGTTGGTGGGTCCCTGTTGCTGTGTATTTGATTTCCACTTAATTGTTTCTCATACAATGGATGTGAAAGCCTGTTAATCCTGCCCAATGCGGTTACATAATGCTAGTTTGGAGATTTTGGGCTCCGGGTGCTCACTGTGCGAGGTGCGCTCAAAGCCTTCCCTGGACAGGCTCCTGATCCTGGCAGTGGCCTTTGGGCTGGGTAGACAGAGGACTGATGGACAGGACTGTGGTGTCTCTGACACAGTAGGTGGCGTGCTTTCCCAGAGCCTGTGCGGTGCCACGGGGCCCTTTGCCACTAGAGGTGCCATTTCCCACATGGTGAACTTCACCACTTAGACTTGAGTTACTCTGTAGGCGGAAGGCCCAGAAAAGAGAACCTGCTGGTAGCCCATGTTGTCACTTCCTTGTCATCCTTTGTTAAAGTAGAATAAAGGGTTCCCCTGACTCTAGTCGTTTTCATTAAATGACAATGCGGAAGATTTCAAATGACCAAATTTTTAAAATTGATTTTTGAAAGATCACAGTATTGAAAATGTAATTGTGGAAAAGTTATGTTGATGCCAACAAACTATTGTGGATTGAATTATACTCTTTTCTTTCTTCATGTAGGCTGATCAGCTGACCGAAGAACAGATTGCTGGTGAGTTGACAGCTCTGCAGAGTCCCCAGAAGGGCAGCACTAGGCACTGACTCCGTGTTGGTGACTCCCCTGTTCCCTTTCCTGGAAGGCCTGAACAGCTTTCTAAGGATGTATTTAAGTGAGAACAATAAGCAGGACACTTAGTTGCTTCTCTTTGTGGCAATTTGTAGATAACATGGAAGGAAGTAGAATCAGGAAGAATGCCTGTGTTCCAGACCAGCCTGGGCAACATAGCTAGACCTCGTCTCTACCAAAAAATTAAACAATCAGCCGGGTGTGGTGGCTGCTGCCTGTTGTCCCAGCTACTCTAGAGGCTGAGGTGAGAGGACCACTTGAGCCTAGGAGTTGGAGTCTGCAATGAGCTGTGATTACACCACTGCACTCCAGTCCGGGCAGCAGAGCCAGACCCTGTGTTTAAAAAATAAATGGCTGGGCTTGGTGGCTCAGCCTGTAATCCCAGCACTTTGGGAAGCCGAGGTGAGTGGATTGCCTGAGACCGAGGGTTTGAGACCCGCCTGGACAACTTGACGAGACCTCGTCTCTAAATACATCAAAAATTAGCTGGGCGTGGCAGCACGCGCCTGTAGTTCCAGCTACTTGGAAGGCTGACGTGGAAGGATCGCCGGAGCCCAGCAGGTCGAGGCTGCAGTGGCTGGGAGCGGCCACTGCACTCCAGTCTGAGTGGAAGAGTGAGACTCCAACTCAAAAAATAAATAAATAAATAAATAAATAAATTTTTTTTTAAAGAAGAAGGCCCCGTATTTGTGCCTCACAGTGTGCCAAGTTGTGCATATAATTAGATTGCACTGAGCCTGCTCCTCAGAAATTTAGTTTTCAGTTCTTACGCCACAGGTCTTCAGCCATCTATCTTGAGAGCTTGTGCCTGCTATTTCATAATAAGCGGGAGTGTGGGTGAAGATGAGTGTCAGAACCACTGTTAATTATTGAGAAGATAATTATATTCATTTAGGCTTTTAAATTTTTTGAGACAGCTTGCTGTATTGCCCAGGCTAAACTAAACGCTTAGACCCAAGCAGTCCTCTTGCCACTGTACCTGGCAGATGTTAGCTTTTTAGTATTCCCTGGAAGATTTCTTTAGGAAATCAGGAGTGTTTCTGAAATATCTTGAAAGCTGGGTAGATAGAATAAGTTGGTTACCTGGGTGTATGCATTTCTAGGAACCTTTTCATGTGGCTGAGAAATGGGGTTCTTCATGTTTCCTGTGCAGATCCAATAGGAAGGAACTTGAAGGGAGCCCGTGGGCTAGTCTTATGTCTGACTGGACTGAGGACCAGCCTAAGTGTGTTCCAGCTTGGCCTTCTCTAAAAAATGGGAGAACGTTGACTTCATGGGCCTGCTTACAAGGAACAGTGTTTGCCTCCTGGGCTGCTTGTGCAGGCCAGTCCAGCAGGACTTTTGGGGTCCCTGTGTTGGTAGCTAAAGCCCGGCAGTCTCTGGTGTTCAGGCAAGCTTGGTTGGCAAACTCCAGGCAAATGTGCACTGCGGCGGGGTTGAGTAAAGACACTCGTTCTAAAGGGTACACTTTTGTTTTCAGAATTCAAGGAAGCTTTCTCCCTATTCGATAAAGATGGCGACGGCACCATCACAACAAAGGAGCTTGGGACTGTCATGCGGTCACTGGGTCAGAACCCAACAGAAGCCGAGTTGCAGGACATGATCAACGAGGTGGATGCTGATGGTGAGGCTCAGAGCCATGCGTGTGCCGCTCTTGCATGATTCAAGCTCAGACATGTTGTGGAGTTGCCTTTCAGGTCCCCAGAGGCAAGCAAGTGTGCACAGGTCTTTCTGAGGGTGCCTTGGGGCCTTGACAGTTACCGTAGGTGGTAGCGGGCCTGTGGCCTGCTGCTCACGGTCTAGAGTGTGACCACCATGTTGTCCTTTCTGCTTGCCGTGACCTGGAGCTCGAATCCTCTATCAACTGCCTGCGAGTTTGCACTGAGGGGAAGTGGAATTAGATAGCTGCAGACCTGCTTTTTCTGAAGCCTGTTGTCTCTACAAGGGGCAGAAACCCCAGATGATGTGGATGACGCGCAATGTTAAATGTTGCCATGGCACTGAGGATGGGAGCTGTGGGGGTGTGTTGGCTGCAGAGGCCTGTGCAAGGCTCGGGGGTGGACACCAGTGGACTTGGGGCATAGATCTGCGGAGGCCAGCAGAGGGGAGGCCACATGGGGTACAGAGCCAGTAGCATGGGAGACCTGCCCTCTAGACCATGCAGTGGGCTGCTCATTCCCATCAGTAGAATTTTTGAAGCACCTCCCCAATGTAATTTTATAAATCATATATATGTGTATGTATGTAGGTGTATGCACTGTGAAGCATTGTAGAATGTGAGTTTTTAAGGTAAGTTAAGAATAAGCCATGTGGATTTAGATGATTCACATGATAGTAGCTGCTTAAACAACATGGTACCCTAAGGTGATGAAGTGGGATGTCAACACTTAGAAACAGAGCTTTTGGCTAAGGCCGTTCTCAGAGCTTCCAGCTCGTCCCTTCTTCTGAAGACTCTTTCCACCCTTCATATTTTGGTATTTTGGGGACAAGGTTGCCTGTAGTCGCCTCCGTAGCTCGCCAGGTTGACCAGCCCTATGGGCCTGTGTTCTCTGTAGGCCCTGGGAAGCTGTTTGGGGACAGGGAAGCGTGGCAGGCCTCGGGCTGTCTGGGGGAGGGGGAAGTTAGGCCTGCAGAGCCCTGCATTTGCACCGAGGAATGTGGTGACACCTGGGGACATCTGCATGATTGTGACATAGCGCCTCAAACGATTACTTTTGTTTTGGATGCATTTCAGTAACACCTTCATATTCAGTAACACCTTCATATGTTTGAGGCCAGAAAAGACTTGAGACTGAGTTACATCGCAAGGTGCTAGTGAAAATGAGTAACTTTACATAAATGGGTTTTTTCCCATTTATTTCATGTTCTACTACTGATCTGGAGGTTTGCACTGGGGGTGTTCCTCTCCCTTAGTTTTGGGGAAGGAGTCATTTGGAACACTGGCCATGGAACAGATTCCCTGATACCATGTCCTAAGTGCCAGTGGTCTGAGCTGTGAACTGCTTTGAGCTTTTCCCTTAATGGAAAATAGATACTGAGTTGGGGAAGAAAACAGGCAACCATGTCATGTGGCCAAGAGATGTGGGGGGCCTTAGTGGCCCATGCGGAACAGAGTCTATCTGCCTGCCCCTATCATCTCCTTCTCTCTTAAAACATGGTGTGCAGCATGCTCTTAACCTGCAACCCTGGCCCAGTGTCTTGATGTCACTGGCAACACCAGCCAGGCCAGGCTTGGCCCGAGTGGCTCCTAAGCTCAGGGAGTAGACAGTTTGAGGCTCCCTTGCTGGGGTAGGGGACAGCCCTTCTGGTTGTGAGTGTGCGGTTTCCTCTGCATCCTGAAGTGCTGATGGGGCACTGATGACTAGTGTTTGTTTTGTTTTGTTTTTTTGAGTTGGGGTCTCACTCTGTTGCCCAGGCTGGAGTGCAGTGACATGCTCATGACCACCAAAGCCTTGACCTCCTGGGCTCAGGCGATCCTTCCACCTGGGCCATCCAAGTAGCTGGAACTACGGGTGTGCAACCACCATGCCTGGCTAACTTTGGTTTATGGTAGAGACGAGGTCTCACCAAGTTGCTCAGGCTGGTCTGAACTCTGGCTCAGGCAGTCCTCTTGCCTCTGCCTCCAAAGTGCTGGTATTACAGGTGTGAACCACCGCACTCAGCTGATTGCTAGTTGAAGTCATGTGGGGTTGCCCTGTAAAGTGTTGAGGTGCTTTGGGCCTGTAGGTGGCTGCACCCGTGAGGTAGTAGCTGCACTTCATCCCAGTAGGGGCTTGCCACTGTGCACGGTGGTTCTGCACAGTTGTCACTGGAGAGCTCCATGGATGGAGCACTTGTCTTACGTGAGCTTGTTTTCTAATTTGAGGTAATGGCACCATTGACTTCCCAGAATTTTTGACTATGATGGCTAGAAAAATGAAAGATACAGACAGTGAAGAGGAAATCCGCGAGGCATTCCGAGTCTTTGACAAGGTAATCCTGTGTCTCCATGGCGGGTGGTGCTTGACATGTGACTTTTCTTGGTGTCACTTTTGCAGGCTATAGTGGTCTGTTAACCTAGCGGCCTGAGCCTCTGCCCTGGGTATCCTGACCATGGGTAGTGACCTTGTCAGGTGGGGGCAGGCATGAATAGGTGAATTTTAAGCTTTCCCGATTGTGACTCTTAATTCCTGTTAACTTTTAAAACCCCTGTGTTTTCTGCTGTAGCTGATGGTGTGTGTTTAGTAGGAAGAGTGTGGGACTGGAGGTCGGAGGGTTGTTGCTGTCAGCAGAGCTAGGTAACTTGAGAGGGGGGAATTAAGTCCTAGGCTCACTGTCAGTAACAACTGCCAAATGTTCACAGGATGGCAATGGCTACATCAGTGCAGCAGAACTCCGTCACGTCATGACAAACTTAGGAGAAAAGCTAACAGATGAAGAAGTAGATGAAATGATCAGAGAAGCAGATATTGATGGAGACGGACAGGTCAACTATGAAGGTAAACGTGGCCTCCCTCTGGCTGAGTTTTCCATAGTTTCATCTCTCGGGTCTGTACACCAGGTTACTGAAGCGCTCTCCAACTTTATTCTATGCACAGCAGGGATGTTATGTTCTATATAGCTGCTTTTGAAGAAACCAAAAAGTTATGATTATATTTGTCTTTTCAGAATTCGTACAGATGATGACTGCAAAATGAAGACCTACTTTCAAGTCCTTTTTCCCCCCTAGAAGAATCAAATTGAATCTTTTACTTACCTCTTGCAAAAAAAAAAAAAAAAAGGAAAAAGTTCATTTATTCATTCTGTTTCTATATAGCAAAACTGAATGTCAAAAGTACCTCCTGTCCACACACACAAAATCTGCATGTATTGGTTGGTGGTCCTGTCCCCTTGAGATCAAGCTACACATCAGTTTCCAATATAAATACTTGTCCCACCTTAACGATAAGGACCCCTTACGGCTCCATTTGCTGACAATTAACACACTGTCTGGGCTGGCCAGTTTTTCATGCATGCAGCTTGATGATCGAGCACAGTCAGGCATTTGTATTAAAAATGAAAACCGAAGAAACGATTCAAAACCTATTCCAATGGGTTCTAGCTCAATTTGTTTAGCAGAAATTGTTGTAGCTGGTTTCCTGAAAACAGACGTTGAGAATTGGTTTACCTCAGGATGATGTGCAGAAAAATGGGTGGAGGCTAAACCTTTGAGACTGGTCCCGCTGGTAAGATGGTCCTCTTGCACTTCTGCGAGCGCTGGCCCACGGTGACGGTGACACACCATGGTGGCATGTCCATATATGTTGGCTTAGCATCATTCTAGAGTGAAACAGGTGTGAGGCTGTCACCGCTGACACATTTTTAATAAGAAACCGTTACCAAGGGAGCATCTTGGACCCTGTTTTTAAAACCTTCTGACCCCTGACTTGGAGCTGCAGAGTAGGCTGTGGACTTCAGCACAACATCAACATGGCTGCTCGAGAGATGGCAATTTACGTCCATTCCAAGTTGTAAATGCTAGTCCTTTTTTTTTGGTTTTTTTTTCCAATAAAAATACCATTAACTTAAAGTGGTGTTAAATGCTTTGTAAAGCTGAGATCTGAATGGGGACAGGGCACTTGGAGGGGGCCAGTGTGGGCCTCCCTCCCTCCCTCCCAGGCCCCATGGCAGCCTCTGAGCCCCGGACCTAAGAGCAAGCAGAAACCGGGGGCTCCATCGTGTTTTGTACATGTAGATCTAGTTGCATCTTCACAGGGGGAGGGGGCCAACCCATAGAAACTTCTAATGATTTGTCAGACAGTAGAGCTCTTAACACAGGAACAAAACCCACTTTCTCTCCAGCATGTATTTAGGGGTTCTCACTTGTGCTGCTGCTGACCTGTTTTATGTAACTACTTGAGACTAACTGTGCAAGAGACCTAATTTAGTGTGTGTGTAATTCAATCCTCTGTGTGATAGAAGTGGTAGTCACCTTTCTAAGCCAGTCTCTTCATGCCTAGAAGACATTCACAGTCATCCTTGTGTCATGACTTCTAGTTTATGATAATACTTAACCTTAGCCTCCTTTTACTTATTTTTCCCCAAGTTGACTTGACTTTGTTCTCCCTCCCGCCCCCTCCTCCCCCCCAAATAGAACTCACGCTGGCTTGTGGCTTGAAAGTAAAACTCCAGCCCAGAGTGATTTTTGTGTCTAATTATAAACCTGTAACCCAAACTCCTCTGTGCTGGGACTGGTCTTTGTGTTGGGATTGGTGCATTTCAGAAGTCCCTTCAGCATCGTGTGTTCAGTGCAAACTCTTTATGGAAGTGAAGGCTGGATGTGCATCTTTCTGGGCGTTAACTGGTTATATCTTACTAGCAAGGAGGTTTGGGTTTGGAGTGTGGGAGGTTTTAATTTGCTGGGGACGGCAGGCTGCTGGCAAGGCAGTGAGGAACACTTGGCAGCCAGAGGGGTGTGTTCAGGGCTGATTTATAGAGACCCTTGGCTTCTCCTGCTCCCCGTCTTTCTGGCATTTTGTAACTTGCTAGATTTTCTGCCAGAAGGGTGGGTCAGAGTGGTGGAGAGGAGACTGCCCATGTGCTTCTGCTGGTCCTTGGTCTGGGTGGTTGGGAGAGAAGGGACTGACACGATGGATTGTCAAAGTATCCTTCCTTGGATCTGGAAGGAATGCCCAGGGATCCCTGGGGTTTCTCTTTTGGTGAGATCTGAAGGCTTCTGGCTTGAATCAGTTAATGTCATGGATGTTTCTTGGAGACGTCAGCCTGACTGTCGAATCAGTCTTGGGCCTGTGGTCAGTGACTCCTTGGTAGTCTCAAAGGGGGTTCAGGGGTAATTTTTTTTTTTAACTTAGCCTCATGTCTTTCTAGAAGCTGACTGGACTCCATTTTAGCAGTCCTGTCGCCTGTCCTAAAAGACTGTATTTGAAACAGGATTCTTATCTGGCCTGCATCCTGTATAGGAATCACAACCCCACCACCCCCTACCTGAATGCCAAGTTCCGGTTTGGAGCAGAAGTGAGGCAGAGTCCATTGCAGCCCTTCCCCTGCACTGGGGGACTGACCAGCCCAGAGGCGGGGTGTCGGCAGTCTGCCAGGTCTGCAGAGGCAAGAGCTAGGTCATGGCAGTGCTCATGAAGCTGGTCCTGCAAACCCTCGCCCTTACTTCTGACTACACATATACATTTATATATAAGGTGATCAGTGTCCCTGGCATCCCGCTTTAGCCAACTCGCCATGGGAAATGCTGAGTCCTTGGCAGACCCTTGTTCTGTCCAAGGACAGACAGCCGCGTTCTCCACCTGGGTGGGTGTTGAGCAAGACACGGGGCTCGATCCTTCAGCCGGGTTTCTGATGCACCGTTGCCAAGAAAGGCTTTTTCTGATTTTTGGACAAAAGAATTTTTGCAAACTTTCATCGGTGTCTTTCGGCAACTTACACACATTGAAAACGAGCTGTTGTACATATTTTTATATTCTCTTTATAACTGCATGTCCGATTGTACCTGTAACAATATTGTACTGAATGGCTGTCCGGTGGGCCCAGGCTGCTGTGTCCTGTCAGAGGAAGGGCTCACGAAAAGCTCTTCAGCATCCTTGGAGTTCCTTCCTAACAAAGAATGTAAATCTGGTCAAGTCCACCCGTTCATTCGATTTCTTTAAGCCTTTGAATTATTTATTGTATATCCTAAATATATCTATCCTTTGGCAGTGACTAGAGTTCCACTAATGTGTCTTAATCTCTCCCTCCAGCTGGCAGTTACTGTTTTTTAATCCCTTGAGGTTGTCCCGTAGGAGACAGAAACTCTCTGCTGTCTGCATCCCCTGGTGAGAAGGTAGTGGCCCGGGTGGAGTGTGTGTTCTTTCTCCAACTCTAGTGAGGATGGTGGGAGTCCTGTTGTCCAAAGGCTCCCCAAGAAGGGAACGTGCTCGAATGTCTGTAACTCTTGAGATGGACTGTTTGGAGATATGACACCTCCCTGATGGGGACCAACTCTGGAAATTGTAAATAAGTTTATTTATAAACCTGGCACTGTATTCAATAAACACTTCTGCAGCCTTTCATCTCTACCCGTGAGCGTGTAGGTGTTGCGCGTGCAAAGCCCTCTATCCCTTGCTCTCAACAGAATCTGCCAGATGGCATTCCACCTGGGCTCTGAGATGGGAGCCAGAAACACCACACGCGTCCCACAGCCGCCCTGCCCTCGGGTTAAGTAATGTGGGGGTTACTAACTGACATTTCAACCATCTTCTTAGCCTATTAAAGTATCCATGCTTGCTGCTTGCTTTCTTTTTTTTTTTTTTTTGAGTTGGAGTCTTGCTCTGTCTCCGCACGCTCATGGCTCACCACAGCCTCGACCTCCTGGGCTCAGGCGATCCTCCCGCCTCAGCTTCCTGAGTAGTTGGGACTACAGGCATGCACCACCACACTTGTCTAATATTTTGATTTTTTGTAGAGATGAGGTCTTGCTGTGTTACCCAGGCTGGTCTCAAACTCCTGGGCTCAAGTGATCCTTCCGCCTCAGCCTCCCAAAGTGCTGGGATTATAAGTGTGCTCTACCATGCCTGGCCTATGTTTGTTTTTTATGTAGAAAATGTACACCATAAATTAATTTCCCTCCAATCCAAGTCTCCAGGAATTGTGTAAAGAAATACATTTTCAAAATAAGATGGGAATTTCTTTTTTTTTTTTTTTTTTTTAGTTGGAGTCTCACTCTGTCACCCAGACTGGAGTGCAGTGGCCACTCCCAGCCACGGCAGCCTTGACCTACTGGGCTCTGGCGATCCTTCTGCCTCTGCCTTCCGAGTAGCCGGAATTACAGGTGCGCACTACCGTGCCCGGCTGATATTTGATTTATTGTAGAGATGAGATCTCGCCAAGTTTCCCAGGCGGGTCTCAAACCCGCGGGCTCAGGCAATCCACTCACCTCAGCCTCCCAAAGGCGTGGGATTACAGGCTGAGCCACCGAACCCGGTTTAAGATGGGAATTTCAGATGAGAAGCACATACGGTGGCCCACATCAAGAGCGGGGTAGCCAAGAAAAGTGGGTGGGATGTGACTTCCCTTCAGAACCTTGGCCTTGGAACTTTCTCCTTAGTGAGTGCTGGGCCAGACCCTGGTTCTTAGGCTCCAGCAGGAGAGGCTGCTTCCTCCTGCCCCCACTGCTTCCAGATGGGTCTCCAGGCTGCCGCACCTGTTTCCCACTCCGCACAAAAGCAGCAAGAGGGCTGAAAAGAAGGGGAAGCCCCTGATTTGGTCAGGAGGCTTGAGCACATCTCTAGGGAGCATTCAAACAGCCCCTCCTGGGCTAGGCATGGCAGCTTACGCCTGTCATCCCAGCACTTTAGGAGGCTAAGGCAGGAGGATCGCTTGAGTCCAGGCATTTGAGACCAGCCTGGGCAACGGAGCGACACTTCATCTTTACAAAAATAAAAAAAAATTAGCCAGGGTTGGGGCATACACATGTAGTCCCAGCTACTTGGAAGGCTGGAGTGGGAGGATCACCCGAGTCCAGCCACTTGGAAGGCTGAGGTGGAAGGATCGCCTGAGCCCAGCAGGTCGAGGCTGTGGTGGCTGAGTGTGTCACTGCTCTCCAGCCTGGACGACAGAGCAAGACCTTGCCTCAAAAAACAAAAACAGAAACAAGGAAACCCTCCTGTACACAGAAGCTGGGACTACCAGGACAAACACTACGCTGAGGACAGAGCCCACCCCTTGGAGGCCTTAGGCCCGACCCCTAGTTTTGGCTCTGTCCCTCTAGACCGGGCTAGCTCCTCGCCTTCTGGGCCTCAGTCTTCTCTTTGGTGACAGGATGACTAGACTGGGGACCTTCCGTCTGTGGCTTTCTGGGACCCTAGCCAACCTGGTTAGACATCACTTGGTGTTTAAACTGATTGAAACTGCAGCCTCAACGGTGGCCTGAAAGCTTGCTTGAGTGTGCTGTGGCCCCAAAGATGACAGGCAGGATGTTTGGGTTCTCAGCCACTTTGGGCTGGGGGTGCGGTGGAAGTTAAGCTTGCTGCTCATTGGAACCCAGGTCGGAGAAGTGGCTCGTCGGGTGACTTACATCTTCCCAGGACAGAAAGAGGATGCCCCTCTGGGCCTGCTTGGGACTCGGTCCAAGTGACGTCACCGGGTTTTCAGCAGCTCTGGTTAGAAAAGCACAAGTTTTTGATACGATCTGAACTTCCCTGGGCCCCGGGGGCTGGAGCACCAGTAACTCAGGATGCTGTAGAAGGAAGTAAGACATAAAGCTTTTTATAGCTTGCTGCTTCTCTCCCACTGCCCTCAGCCTTTGCCAGGGAGTGGGAGGAGCCTGCACATGCCCCAGAACTCCGCAGAGGCTCCTGGTCGCAAGGGTGGTTTTCCTGCAAGAATTGTGTGTTCTGTGTGTCAGCAACCTTGGGAATGAGTGAACTGACACATCTGGATCATCTTTTAAATGTCACATTTTAAAGTCCCATTTTCACTTTTACAAAGCAAAAGGGAAAGTCTTGAGTCTCTTCCAGTTAGATGGTTTTTTTGAGCATTTTGCTGCAACATGGTCTCTCGATCCTGGCTGCACTTACACGTGTGCAGTTTGCTTTTGAGCTAATGTTCTTTCCTTTCTTGAGTCTTCATATACCTTTCAAGTTGTGTGTTTTGTTTTTTTTTTTGAGTCAGGGTCTCACTTTGTTACCCAGGTGGGAGTGCAGTGGTGTGATCCTGGCTCATTCTAGCCTTGACCTTCTGGGTTCAGGCGATTCTCCTGCCTCAGCTTCCCAAGCAGCTGGGACTATAGGTGGCTACCACCACGCCTGGTTAATTTTTTTGATTTTGTGTGTGTGTGTGTATGTGGAGACAGGGCTATCACTATGTTGCCTGGGTTGGTCTTGAACTCCTGAGCTCAAGCAATCCTCCTGCCTTGGCCTCCCAATGTGCTGGGATTACAGATGTGAGCCACCATGCCTGGCCTCATCCACATAAATTTTTCATAAAATGTTTCAGCTCTGGCTGTCTTAATATGGCATAATTAACCTGCATCCTAGTCAAGGCTGTTTGCCACATTCTGCTTTAAGGGACTCGGCTGTGTACAGTTCTTTTCTCAGTTGAGCATCTGCCATGGGTGCGCCTGCGCTTGCTGGAGAGACACGGCATGTTTTACTTCCACAAGGCAGACCTTGGCCTGTCTCACTTGCACACACCTCCCTCAGTTTTCTTCGGGCTTCACATTTGCTCCTCTTCTTTTTACAAGCCACCCCGAGAAAAATTCAGATGTAGTGAGATTCACCTAGTTCTGCATTCAGACATCTGTGTTCAAATCCTGCCCTTCCTAGTGGGATGGATTTTGGCAAGTGACAGGTCTGGGAGCTAGTGTTTTCATTTGAGAAATGGGAACACATCTTCCTTCCACCCTACAAGGTGGCTATAAGCAAACGAGATGATGGGAACCCTCTATGTAGTGCCACACATGTGGATGGTGCTTGAAACGCTGTCCTTCAATTCCACACCATGTGACTTCTGTGACCACAGGAAAATGTGAGGTCAATCTGCTGGTTCCTTTGGGTCATTGAACCCAGCTCAGGCTGGTTCTGGGAAACTGCCCCTCCCTCCCTCCCTCCCTCCTTCCTTCCTTCCCTCCTTCTTTCCTTCCTTCCTTCCTTCCTTTCTTCCTTCCTTCCTTCCAGTCGGGGTTTCACTCTGTTGCTCAGGCTGGAGGGCAGTGGTACAATCACAGCTCACCACAGTCTCAACCTCCTAACCTCAGGCGATTCTCCCACCTCAGCCTCCGTAGTAGCTGTGACTGTAGGCATGTCAGCTAATATTTCTAGTTTTTGTAGAGACAGGGTCTCACTATGTTGCCCAGGCTGGGCTCCAACTCCTGGGCTCAAGTGATCCTCCCACCTCAGCCTCCCAAAGTGTTGGGATTATAGACGTGAGCCACTATGCCTGGTCCCTTTCCTTGTTAAAGCACACAAGCCTTCTGTTTAAGCATCTGCTTCTCATCCTTTTGGAAATCATGATGACAGTTGCCAGTGTCCAGCCTTCCGGTACCTGCTCCCCAAAGCTTACCGTCACCTTCGAGGTTGCTGGAGCCTCAGCGGGGCCGAGCCTGAGCACCTGGTGCTCTTCCTAGCGTGTCCAGCATGTGCAACTTGTTTGAGCACTTGTGGGCTTGATGATCTCTGGAGGAAGGATGACAGAGGCCTCATTCCTGCTACAGCTCAGTCTCCTGACAAAGGGGCTTGACCAGGCATGGGCAGGGTCAGTGGTTGGGACCCCTCTGCTACTATCCCTCAGCCTCCTGTACATGAGCAGAAGACTGCCTCTTCCTGTGGCTTCTCTCTTGGGACCCTGTTGCTGTATCAGAGCTCTGACTTGTTCTGAGAGATATCATCGCCGCCAGCCAGGAGCACGTGTCCCAGCGTGGCTGGGTCTGGCCATGGCATGTGGAGCCGTCTGGTCACATCTCACTTCCTCTCTTCTCTGCAAAAGTGTTGAGCTTAAAGAGGAAGACATGACCTGACACTCTTGAGCTCACAAGACCCGATTCCAACTCGAGGTCCAGGACACCCCCCAATCTCCAGAAGCGCCTACGTGGCTGGCCAAATCCCAGCAAGCTTTTTCTCTGTGAGGGTTCTGGAAGGAACTCAGGGTCTGGAGTTACCCTCAAAGTACTCTCTATTTGATGCAATACACCTATCAAGACGCTTTTTCCACTGCTCAAAACAGTTTTTGAACTTGCCCATTTTGATGCCTTTTAGTGTTTCTGCTGTTTTTTGTTTCACCTTTTCCACACCAGCAAAACTCTTCCCTTTGAGGACTTTTGTTATCTGGGGAAACAAAAAAAGTCGTGCAGGGCAAGATCAGGCGAATAGCGAGGGTGGGGCGCGGGGGTCGTGTCGTTTTGGGTCAAAAACTGCTGAACGGTCAGTATGGTGTGGGCAGGTGCATTGTCACGGTGGAAAAACCAGTCACCTGTTTGTCACAACTCACGATGTTTCTTCTGCAAACGGTAACACAAAACTGCCATATAAAAACTTCAGTTCACCATTTGATCTAGAGGAACACATTCCAAATATCCTACAAGGGGCCCACACTCCAAAAGATAATTCTGATATTTTGGGTCCCCAAACATGGACTCATACACTGTGTGTTTTGTATCTGGCTCCTTTTCCTTAGCACTTATGTCTTCCAGCTTAACCCACATTGTAGCATGTGTCCATGTTTTGTTACTCTTCATGGCTGAATAAGGCTCCATGGTGTGGCCAGACCACACTTTGTCAATCTATTCCTCAGTTGGTGAACGTCTGGGTGGGGCCTATCTTTGTGGTCTCCTTGGTTTGGGTCAGTGATCTGTGTATCTTAGCAGGTCTTTCTGTGATCTGGGGAAATGCCACCTATCACAGGTGAGAAGAAGACACTTGTGCATGTTCTGGGACCCCCGCGACTGTTTTTGTGTCTTTGGAGGCAGTGCTAAGAACCCAAGTACTGGTCCAGGACACTTGGGTTTGAGTCCTTGGGCCCCTGGACCTCACCAGCTGGACAGATGTGTTGGGAGGCTTTGTGGATGCAGGGAACCTTGGCAAGTGGTGAAGTTTAGGTGACAGGAACTCGCCAGTCCCCGGAACCACTTGGAGCAGAAAACCCTAGTCCTGGTGAAACCTGGACTGCTTCGGTCCAAGCCTGGGTGCCCCTATTTTCCAGCTGAGTGACTGAGGCAGGTGATTAGCTTCTCTCAGCTAGTTCCTGCCCTGGCCCCTGAGACCAGTTGGGCAGAGAACTTGGTCCTCCCACCTCCAGACATCAGAGCCTTCTGAAATTGTCGAAGGGGACACCTTTTATCAAAGTGCTGTGGGCAGATGAGTGACAGGCCCCCTGGTGAACGACCCATAGGAGCTCAGCGGGACAGACCTTCTCAGACACGTGTCATGCACACACTCGGCGGGCAGTCGTCAAAGTACTGAATAGGCCAGGTGTGGTTGGCTCATACCTGTAATCCCAGAGATTTGGGAGGCCAAAGCAGGAGGACTGGTTGAGGCCAGGAGTTCGAGACCAGCTTGGACAATATAGTGAGATCCCCCTATCCCGCCCCCGCCATCTCCACAAAAAATAAAAAAATTAGCTGAGAGTGGTGGCACATACCTGTAGTCCCGGCTACTCAGGAGGCTGAGGAGGAAGGATCCCCTGAATTCAGGAGTTTGAGCCTGCAATGAGCCATGATTGTGCCACTGCACTCCAGCCTGGGGAATGGAGAGAGACCCCATCACTAAAAAAAAAAAAAGAAAAGAAAAGAACCCCTCAACTGGAACTGTCTAATGCTTTTTCTGGGACAGGGTTAGGAGTGCACCTTCAGTCAGAGGCTCACGGGAAGTCCCCGAATCTGAGGAAGGGCTGGGGCAGCAGGTGTGGCCCTGGGGGTGTTAGAGTTGGGGCCAGGGACTTTTTCCAGCAGGCAAGGAAGCTTTAGAAAGTTGTAAGGCTGCCGTGGCCACCGTGGTGTGTCCTGGAGGAAGGCCAGCATTGCATACCTGTGAACACCTGCTTATACATAGGCTAGTACAAGGGCATGCACCTTCCCGTGGGCACGCACACACACACACATGCACACACGCACAATGTACACACATGCACACACACACGCACATGGGTATGCACAGATATGTACGTACACACATACACACGTGCACACATACATCCTGCCCCCACACCAGACTTCCTGGCTTCTTACAGTGAGTCTTCCTCAAATAAGGCTGACATGGGTCTGACTCAGGTGGCAGACCGCCAGTCTGCTCAAGTCCCTTCAGCCCCTGAGAGCTTCGGGGAGACACCCGCTCACCTGCGGGGTGGGCTTGCCAGCTTTTGGTCCGAGCGGGCAGTCACGGTTCCACCCTGCTCTCATCAGATGCCAGGTAGGGTCTCAGGGAGGACTGGCTGCTCCCAGGGAGAAAATCCCACTGTGCCCTGAGAAGGGGTGGGTGGTGGCTGACTTTCTTAATATTTGGGGCTAGAAGGCCACTCTGAGACAGCTGGCCTGGCCTCAGGCAATCTTCCTTCCTCAGCCTCCTGAGTAACTGAGACTACAGGTGTGTGCCACCATACCTGGCTAACTTTTCAATTTTTTGTAGAGATGAGGTCTCGCTATGTTGCCCAGGCTGATCTTGAACTCCTGGGCTCAAGCAATCCTCTTGCCTTGGCCTCCCAAAGTGCTGGGATGACAGGCATGAGCCCCTCGCCCGGTCTTTGCTCCTCTCACCCATACTCACGAGGCTGAGTGTACCTTAGAGGCCAGGCCTGGTCCCAGTGTCCCCTCTTGTAGAGCACAGCATAGGGCCAGGATCCGGGCAAGTTGGGCTACAGCAGGCCCAGAGTCCCCTTGGAGGTGTCCTGCTTGTGGACAGGAGACATGGGGTGAGACTTGAGGATTGCCAGGAGCTTGGGTGTACCAGGCATGGAGGCTGTGTCTTGACTCTTGTGGGCGGAGGAGAGCATGGGACCATGGAGCTGATTGTTCTCTCTTTTATTTTTTAGTCAGGGTCTTCCTCTATCGCTCAGGTGGCATGATCATGACTCACCACAGCCTCAAATTCCTGCCTCAGCCTCCCAAGTAGCTGAGACTACAGGTGTGCACCAACACACCTGGCTATTTTTCATGTTATTTTTAAAGACAAGTTCTCACTTTATTGTCTAGGCTGGAGAGCAGTGATGCAATCATAATTCACAGCAGCCTCGAACTCCTGGCTCAAGCAATCCTCCCACCTCGGCCTCCCAAAGTGCCAGGATTATAGGCGTGAGCCACCGTACCCAGTCAAACATGATTGTAGAGGATGAGATGATGGGATGAGAAGTAGTCAGTGAGTAAAACGGAGCCCCCACCCCAGAACAGATCCCTTTGAGAAGCGATACCTGAGTGCAGCAGCTTCCTGGACTCAACAGAGGCCCTGGGGGCTGAGACTGCAGGGCCAACTAAGCCCAGAGAGCAGGGAGGGGAACCCTGCCTGGTTCCAGGGGAAGGACCCAAGGTCACCCTCTCCAAGCCCGGGCAGGCGGCATCTAAGCCTGCAGACAGGCATCCCAGGAAGGCTGGGGAGGCTGGGGCCCCTCCTGCTCCCTGCCCTCAGGGTTCCTGCAGCTGGTGGGGAGTCCACCTGGGCCCTGGCTCACACTCAGCTCACTGGGGCTTCATGGACTTGTCCTAATCTGGTTGGGGAAGGGGGACGGGAAGGGGAGCTGGGTCCCCATGGGCTCCAGTTTTTCTCTCAGCCTGTGCTGGAATCTGGACAGCATGTCACCCCTGGGCTGTGGCTTGTCCCCTCCTGAGCCTGGATTTGGGAACCCTGAGAAAGCGACAGAGGACTGCCTCGGTGTTGGTGTCCAGAAAATGGGAGAGAACAAAGAAACAAGCTTACTGGTTACCATGGAAACCATCCTCATTTAAAACACGGAAGCAACGGTTTAATATCCCAAAAACCCTCCTGTGGTTATTTCCCTTTTAAACCGTGTCCCACGTTGGTTTGATGTGACGCCGGCCTGGCCCGAGAAAGGATTCAGGACCTTAGGGTCCATGCACACACCAAGTGCCCAGCATTTTAGGGAATTAAATTACAAAACAGATACACAGTTGAAATGCAAAGGCTCTAAATCCTAGACCTCCGCTTGGTGGGGAAGGAGGGCAGAGGTAAAAGCTTTTTGGTGGATTAAAGGGACAGGAGGTACAAGGCTGGAGAGGGAATGGGGGCGCCCACAGGTTTCGGGAAGGGCTGGGAGCCGCTGGGCTCCCCACCCGGTTTCTGGGGCCCAGCTGCTGTGGGCGAGTAAGGACCGGGCTCACTTTCTGATTTGTGGAGGGCATGGAGCCGGTGTCTAAAGGCTGGGTCCACTCCTACGAGGACAGGTCACGCGTCCTGACGTGTGACCTCAGCTGGCAGGATGAGTCTAGGGGCTTGCTGGATACCCCCTTCTGAAACCACTTATATCAAATCAGTACTGGGCTGTGGGGTGGAAGCTGGAGAGGAGTCCCAGCCCTGAAGGCACAGCCCTGGTCAGGATTCACACACCTGCTGTCTCCAGGCTGCTCTCACCCCAGCAAGGCCGGCTGATCATCTTCACTTTCCCCGCCCATGGGGAGGCGGAGCTGCCCGCAGGGCTGATCCACGGCCCACCCTTCAGCAGTGGCCTGAGGCCGTCCACACAGAAGCAGAGGCAGAGGACCCGCCTCCAGGCACCCGCCTCCCGCCCTCCACCCAAGCTGCCTTCCTGATGCTCACTGCCTAAGGGGCCAGCAGCTGTGGTCACGGGACTGCTTTACTGAGAGTAGTTACTGATCACCAAGAATGGGGTGTGAGACGTTTCTCAGACTTTACTTGGATGTGCCAGAATGCTCACTGGGCACCGGTTCCACCATCCCACAATCTCCCTGCCCCGAAACTGGCTCCTCCACACCAAGACTGTGTAGACAACCCCCGTGACATCATCAACCCATCACCTGAGCCCCCTGCCCACCAAATTCCCTCCAAAACCTCAAGCCTCTGAGCTCCTCGGGAGGTGGGTTTGAGGAATATTCCGCCCTCCTTAGCCGCTTTGCGATGTTGAACTCTTTCTCCCCTGAGAAGGCTGCATCAGTCTTGGTTTATCTGGGCAGTGGGAGTAAGACCCGGGCAGGCCGAAACACTGCTGGGAGTGGGTCCCTGAACATCCACAGGAAGCCACTGTCCTCCATTCCAGGTCCCGGGGAAGAGGTCTGATTGTCCACAGGGATTGGTTCAAGAAGAGGCAAGGTTAGAGCAAAGGACCTGCAAGTTGGATGTCGGTTTGGAGTTCTGCAAGAGGGATTCCGTCTCCCCCTCTAGTCTTGGCCCTGAAAGCACGAGTTGGAGGACAGTCCTCGTGAGCCCCTGGGGGGATCTTCCCTACACAGAAAGTAGCACTGAGACAAGATGACCTTGGATCCAGCCTCACCTGAAGCCCAGCCCCCATCCTCCACCAAGGCCCTTTAGTTATATGAGCCCATTCATTCCCTTTTGTGCTTAAGCTTGTTGGAGCTGGTTTTTCCATTATCTCCTCCTGAAAAAATCCTAGTTGAGACTGACTTTCAGCCACGGGCCTGGCATTCGAGGCCCTGAGCCACCTGCTTCTCTCCTGTCTCTCTTCACCCCGGCCACTGCTCTGCGCCTTTCCTCTGCTCGGCATATGTGTTCAGAAATACGTGCGCAACTCTCCTTGGCCCTGCTGAGCCCAGGGAGCACCAGTCACCACCCAGCCGGACTGGATCCAGGTGGCTGTGCCATCTGAGCAGCTGGAGGCCGGCTGGCCTCATCCTGACAGGTTTGGCCCCAGAAGCCTGACTGAGGCCTGTGCCTCTCTAGATGAACAGCATAAATTCGTGGAAATGTTTCAGGAGGGTGGCTTTCCTCTGTGGGCCTCCGCTTCCTTGAACAACATGGACTTGGAGGTAAATAGCCTTTGCTCTCACAAGGAAGCAAATACAGACTTCCTCCTCTGCCCTCTGCCCGCCCCCAATCGGCCAGCATGACCCAGGGAGGCTGGGAGAGGACCAAGCTCAGAGGACAGAGGCTTCCCCCAGAGGGGGGACACCAAGAGCCACAGGTGCTTCTGCCTTCCCAGCGTCAGTGTCCCGGAGTACCTCCTGTCCTGCCACTTCCCCCTCCTCATCAGACTCACTACCCTGGAGAAGACAGAGGGGGCAATGCTGAGGGGAGGTGTTGTCTGGCTCAGGTGGAAACCCGACCCTAGCGGGCTTGAGCCATCTTTCTTCGAGCTCAGACCCTGGAATATCTCATGAACAGCACGTCGTTGGCACAAGGTTTCAGTTCTTGAAGCTGAGTGCCCTGCTAGGCGGGTTCCCATAAACAACCCATCCCCATGGCAGAGGGCAACATGGACGTGTCGCCGCCTGCTTCTGTACACCTCGTGTGCTACCTTGCAAACTGTGTGGAAATACACGCCCTTGTGTCCGAGAGCCCCCCACGACCCCAGTGGAGACGCAACATTCTGGCAACTCCTGGTTACAGACTGAGAATGGCAGCGGTAGAGGGACCTGCCCACGGTCACCTGCAAGGTGGAGCTGGCCGTGCTGGGTCCACACTCACCGATGGGCAGCTAGCCACAGCTCCTCACACCCCGCTCTTGTCCCACTCACCCACGCTCTCACCATAGCCTTGTGGGGCAGTGGAGAGTCCCTGCACAGCCGACCTTTTTATTTTTATTTTTATTTTTTGAGCCAGGGTCTCACTCTATTTTTGGAAGGCCGTGGCATGATCATGGCTCACTGCAGTCTTGACCTCCTGGGCTTAGGCGATCCTTCTGCCTCAGCCTCCTGAGGAGCCAGGACTTCAGGTACGCGCCAGCCACCACGTCCAGTTAATTTTTTTGATTTAGTGTAGAAATGAGGTTTCACTGTGTTGCCCAGGCAGGTCTCCAACCCCTGAGCTCCGGAAATCCTCTCATCAGCCTCCCAAAAAGCTGGGATTATAGGTGGAGCCACCACACCCAGCCTGGGAAGAGGTTTTCTTATGCAAATGACAGGGCGAGTCTCCCCTTCTGTCTCCCTGGGGACCTGAGGGTCCCTGGTAACTGGATTCTCCGTGGGAGGCACCGACAGGGCCCTGGTACCCACTGGAGACCGTGAACCTCGATTTTTGCTCTGGACACCATCCAGTTCCAGAGAGAGTCACATCATCCACCCCAGGCGGGCAGGGGACCACAGCGACCCTCACACAAAGACACAGAACGATTTCCTGCAGCGTCCATAGTCCCTTCCCAGCGGCACTGCCAGGGAGGCCAGCACTGTCCTTATTTTACAGATGGGAGCCTGAGGGCCAGAGCGGCAAGGGAGTGACTTGTCAGATGTCACACAGCCAGTTCACAGGAGAATCGACCCCAACACTCCTTACCTGTGACCTGTGGTGGCAGAAATGCAGGAAAACCAGTGATGATTGGCAGAGAGTGAGCAAGAGTAGCAGAATGCTTAGAATGTTGACTGATCCCCCCCATGCCAAGAGGAGCAGAACACTTAGGGTGTTGGCTGGTTTCCCTCTGCGTCGAGAAGAGCAGGATGCCTAGAGTGTTGACTGATCCCCCACACTGAGAAGAGCAGAGTGTCTAGAGCATTGACTTATCCTCTAGCAGGATGCTTAGAGTGTTGACTGATCCTCCTGTGCTGAGAGGAGCAGGACACTTGAAGTGTTGACTGATCTCCCCACAGAGAGAAGCAGGATGCTTATAGTGTTGACTGATACCCCCACACTGAGAGGAGCAGGAACTTAGAGTGTTGACTGATCCCCCCACACCAAGAGGAGCAGGACGCTTAGACTGTTGCTAGTCCCCCACACTGAGAGAAGCAAGACACCTAGAGTGTTGACTGATTCCCCCTTGCTGAGAGGAGCAGGATGCTTATAGTGTTGACTAATCCCCCCCACACTGAGAGGAGCAGGGTGCCTAGAGTGTTGACTCATCCTCCAGCAGGATGCTCAGTGTTGACTGATCCTCCTGCACTGAGAGAAGCAGGATGCTTGGAGTGTTGACTGATCCCTCCACACTGAGAGGAGCAGGATGCTTATAGTGTTGACTGATCCCTCCATGCTGAGAGGAGCAGGATACTTATTAGTGTTAACTGATCCTCCCACACTGAGAGGAGCAGGATGCCTAGAGTGTTGACTGATCCCCAAGCTGAGAGGAGGAGGACACCTAGTGTTGTCTGATCTCCCCACACCAAGAGAAGCAGGATGCCTAGAGTGTTGACTGATCCCCCCACATTGAGAGGAGCAGGGTGCCTAGAGTGTTGACTGATCTCCCCGTGCTGACCTCCTCCATTTCTCTGGGCTGAAGTGAAGGAAAGTTGGGTGGCTCCCTGGAGCCTCTTCCCATGCAAGGTGAGGGGTGCTCTGGCAGAGAGGGAGGTGGCTGGTGGGTGGGTTTTTTCCTCCCCTGACTGGAGTCCTGTGGGGCTGGAACAGGCCCTGTAAGTTCTGGAGGGTGACACTAGCTGCCAGGTGGCCCAGTGCATGGGACTGTTTACTTGCCCTCTGATGTCCCAGGGATCCTAGTACAGTCTCTGTTCTTGGATGGGCAAAGGGGAGGGAAGGAAAACAGACAACAGAAGCAGCCCCCAGAGCTGTGTAAGGAGTCAGGGAGGACATCATAGTCGGAGCTGGAGAGACCAGGCACCCTCCCCACATGTACTCCCCCTTGGCTGCCTGCTCTGAAGGGTCAGGGTGAGATTTTATTTAGGGAGCAGGAGTTGGTGGGCTTGGTGGGCTATGGCAGGACACCAGCCCATCACCATCCATTCTGGGGATCCGCTTAAACCCATGCTTTAAGAAAGCAGGTCCATCTCATGTGGTCCCTGTGGTGCAGTGCACAACCCACACTCCCAGGCATGGCTGCCTGGTCTGGGAAGGAGAAGCACCAGATTTCAAGGCAAAAACAACCCAACTGATCTTGACTCTGGGAACCCAAAGGCTGGCCTTGGGCCACTGGGTAAACAACTGAATTTCAGATTGAGTCAGGACACACTGAGTGCCTGCGATGTGCCAAGTTCACAGACGGTGCAGGTCCTTCTCACTTAAACCGCTCCCTCCCTCTCTCAGCACCATTTCTGTTACATCGTGATTAGAAAGAAATGTCCTCCGTGCCTTGGGAGGCCGAAGTGAGTGAATTGCCTGAGCCCGGGGGTTTGAGACCCGCCTGGGCAACTTGGCGAGATCTCATCTCTACAATAAATAAAAAAATCAGCCCGGTGTGGTAGCGCGTGCCTGTAGTTCCAGCTACTTGGAAGGCTGAGGTGGAAGGATCGCTGGAGCCCAGCAGGTCGAGGCTGCGGTGACCAGGAGCGGCCACTGCACTCCAGTCTGGGCGACACAGTGAGACTCCAACTCAAAAAAAAAAAAAAAAAAAAGAAAAGAAAGAAACGTACTTGCATGAATGAGGGAATGACCATATTTATACTCTCAGTGACAGATGGCTCATTTTCAAAATTCAGTTCAGTTTCATGGTCAAGTCTGGCTCACAGCATGGCCTGTCTTATTACTTTCGGAGTGAGTGAGACGTCAGGATTCGTAACCAGGATGCTCTCTGGGGCCCTGTGGGTATCCCTTCTCACCTGGAAACTCATGGTTTCTAAGCAGTCACTCAGAGGGTCTCTGGCCCTTCCTTGGCTCTTAGCCCACTGAGGGTGAGTTCGTGATTTTGGGAGGTTCTCCTGCATCAGGGAAAGGGCTAGGACTTGGGTGCCGCTGCCCAGCGGCTCCTGCAGGGGAGCTCTGAACCTCGCCTGAGATCCAGGACTCTCCTCCCACTCATACCTGCAGAGCTGCGAGGGCCGGGCCTTGGTGGGGACTGGACTCTGCTCTTGCCTTTCTTGCTTACTAGTTCTGAACCTCAGATATGTTTCTTGTGGCCTCTGTTTTCTTTCTTTTAAGCAAAAAAATTGTTTTGAGTTGAAGTCCTACTCTGTCGCCCAGGCTGGAGTGCAGTGGCATGATCATGGCTCACTGCAGCCTCGATTTCCTGGGCTCAGGTGATCCTTCTGTCTCAGTCTACCAAGTAGCTGTAACTACAGGTGCACACCACCAGGCCTGGCTGATTTTTTGATTTATTGTAGAGGTGAAGTCTACGATGTTGCCCAGGCTGGTCTCAAACTCCTGGGCTCAGGGAATCCTCTCACTTCAGCCTCCCAAAGTGATGGGATTACAGATGTGTGCCACCATGCCCAGCCATTCTGTTTTGTTTTTCCTCCTGTGTTCTTCCTTTGGTTCTTCTTCATTTGTGATGGTCTGTTTTTGTTCTTTAAAAAAAAAATTTTTTTGGAGTTGGGGTCTCATTCTGCTGTCCAGGCTGGAGTAAAGTGGCATGATCACGGCTCCCTGCAGCCTCCAACTCCTGGGCTCAGGCAATCCTCCCTCCTCAGTCTCTCCAGTAGCTGGGACTACAGGGATGCGCCATCATGCCCGGCTGATTTTTTTATTTATTGTAGAGACAGGGTCATGCTATGTCGCTGGTCTCAAACCCCTGGGCTCAAGTGATCCTCCCACCTCAGTCTCTCAAAGTGCTGGGATTACAGGCAGGAGCCACAGCACCCAGCCAAAACTTTCCGTTTTTAACAAAGTAGTGACGATAGCCCTCTATCTGCCCACGTTGCTTCTTTCCTGTTCTGGAAGACAAGTGAGAGGGAAATGGGAAAGAAACAAAAAGAACAGATGTCATAGATAGTCAGTGGCTCCCCGTACGCAGCCAGGGCATGCAAGGGGGAGGAGGGCATGTGTCAGGGAAGTGCGGCCCTGGCCCAGGCCTGGGACTCTGCAGCTCTCCAGCCAGCCTCGGGACAAGCTGGTCCCACCGCCCAGAACACAGGGAGGCTGGGGCATCTTAGTCACTGCTTATTTCCTGCCAATTACCGGGCCCGAAGCAGGACCGCTTGTAAAGCTTCCAGCATCGCGACGGGAGCCTCTGGCAGGTTGGCGCTGTCTGAGCCAGAGCAGAGCGTCACCTGCAGTGCCCAGCCTGTGCTCCTGCCTGGTTTTTATGTCCTTGGAGAGGTTTGCAGAAGGATGTGCAGAGGGCTGATGGGAGCTTGGGAGAGTGTGTGTGCGTGCTTTAAAAAATAATGGAGCCATCTCGTGGGGGAAATGGTGAGGGGGGACGTGGGTGGGATGAAATCGCAGATGGTTCTTCAGCCAGAGGTGGAGGGTACTGGAGCAGGTTCCAGAGGAGAGGAGGTGCTGAGGGTGTTAAGCCCCTGGTGGCTGGTCTCACGCACAAGCTCCAGTGGCCCCAGTGAGGAGGGGGCTTCGGAGCCCGGAAAGCATGCCCAGTGCTCCCCGGGCCCCCCAACAGACCATGTACGGGGGGGAGAAGAGAAGGAAGAGAAGAGAATGCCTTTGCCTTCATGGGCCTCAGTTTGCCCCTCTGTAAAATGGAACATGAGGGACTGAACTAGAAAAGATTCTTCCCTCGCTTTTTTTTTGAGTTGGAGTCTTACCCCGTCATTCAGGCTGAAGAGCAGTGGCATGCTCACGGTCACCCCAGCGCCGACTGGGCTCCAGTTATCCTTTCACCTCAGCCTTTCAAATAGCCGGAACTACAGGTGTGCGCTACCACACCCGGCTAATTTTTTGATTTATTGTAGAGATGAGGTCTCACCAGCCCAGGCTGGTCTCGAACCTGTGGGCTCAGGCAATCCTCTCACCTTGGCCAGTAATCCTCTCGTCTTGGCCAGGAATCCCTGTGCTGGGATTACAGGCTTGAGCCACCACGCCCAGCCAAAAGGATCCTTTTTAGTGTAGAGATTCTGGATTCTGAACTGAGAGAAAAAAGGCAGAAAGAGGAGGTTATTCCTGAGCCTTGGTGTGTGGGCAGTACTTTATAGTTTACAACCATTTTTCCTTCATCTTCATGCTCACGGCAGACATACAGAAAAGGACGTGAATGTTAAGTGTGATGAATAATCATAAGTGTAATAATTACAAAGCAAACACCCGTGGAACCAACACCCAGGGCAAGACTGAATGATAGAATAACACCAGCCTCCCAGATGGGCCTCCCCATTCACACCCCCTCCCACCTCCCACAGGTGCTCAGTGGTCTGCTTTCACGAAGATTTGTCTCCTTTTTTTCTAAAACATAGTTTTGTGGCTGGGTACGGTGGCTAATGCTATAATCTGAGTGCTTTGGGAGATCGAGGTGGGAGGATCCCTGTAGGCTTGGAGTTCAAGACCAGCCTGGGTAACAAAGTGAGACCCTGTCTCTATTAAAAAAAAAAAAACAGCAATAATAAAGAATAGTTTTGCCAGCTGGGCTCGGTGGCTCAGCCTGTAATCCTGCGCCTTTAGGAGGCTGAGGTGAGTGGATTGCCTGAGCCTGCGGGTTCGAGACCCGCCTGGGCAGCGAGACCTCATCTCTACAATAAATCAAAAAATCAGCCGGGCGTGGTAGCGCATGCCTGTAATTCTGGCTACTCGGAAGGCTGAGGCGGAAGGATCGCCGGAGCCCAGCAGGTTGAGGTTGCGGTGGCCGGGCGCGGCCACTGCCCTCCAGTCTGGGTGACAGAGTGAGACTCCAACTCAAAAAAAAGAATTGTTTTGCCACCATGTATGCATCACTGAATAAGTTCAGCCTCACCTGTGTCTGAGTTGTATAACAATGTGCTCATACAACATGTATTACTTTTTTTACTTTCTGACTTTTTATGCCAATAAGAATGAGCTTGGAAAATATGTATTATTTATGTCCAGTTTTTTTCACTCAAAATCATGTTAGTAATATCTGGCTGTTTTCCAGGTGGGAAAAAAAATAGAGCCTCAGAAAGTTGAACGAGGCATCGCAGGTCACATAACTGATCATGGCACAGCTGGGCAGAGCCACTACCCGGAGCCATCAGCTGCTGGTAATGTCCAGTCACATGGCAGACCAGGTAGTCGAGGACAGGTAGTCGAGGATAGTAGCCCGAGTCGCAGGCACAGGCCCTGGACATGGAACCTGTGTCTCCTGTGCTTCTATGAGGGGTCCCTAGAAGCAGCCTCCCATTGAGACTACAAGCATGTGGGAAGGTGATTCCCCAAAAGGAAATGTGTATGGTTAGAAAGGGGATAGAGACCGGAGAGCCAAAATCAAAACATTATTTCATTTGCCGTTTGTGAATATTAGTCGGTCATTTAAAATCTCTCCTGTTTCACTCCTTTTTTGTTTTTTTGAGTTGAGGTCTTACTCTGTTGTCCAGGCTGGAGTACAGTGGTGCAATCATGGTTCACTGCAGCCTCGACTTCCTGGGCTCAGACAGTCCTTCTGTCTTGGCCTCCCAAGTAGCTGGGATTATAGGCACACGCCCCTACACCTGGCTAATTGTTTGTTTTTTTTTGGTAGAGATGAGGTCTTGCTATGTTGCCCAGGCTGGTCTGGAACTCCTGGGCTCAAGTGATCCTTCTGCCTCGGCCTCCCAAAGTGCTGGGACTATAGGTGTGTGCCACCATGCCCGGCCTGTTTCACTTCTTAATACATAAATTAGAACAAAGTGTCAAAATAAACCCTTCAGTACCAGAGGGGCATCCATACCTCTTGGCTCAACAGCAAACAAAGTGATGGGGACACTGATTTTCTTGAATTTTCTCCTCAAGGTTCTCATAAGGCTGACCCAAACATAACATAAAACCAGGGTGTTGGATGATAGCAAGTGTGCCCACTTTCCCTGCCCAGAGGACTATTCTTTCGTGTCACCCCCGCCTTTGCCTGGCCCCTTACCTTCATGCCAGAGACCGCTTACATCTTGAAGGACACCTTGAAAAATGCTCTCCAACAAGCAGTGTACAGCAGTGGCGCGAAGTGCTTTCCTGGACCCTCCTAAGCAGAGGCCCTGGTAAGTCACTTACCTCCCAACACAGAGAGGGGCAGATTTTCAGGAGAGACTCAGCTGGGCTTCGATTGGCGGGAGGGAGAAGCTCTCCGCTGGAGGGGAGATGATGAAGAGGGAGAACGTTAGAACAATTGGGTGGGAGAGCCCCCAGCGTGGGAAGGGCAGCCTGAAAATCACAAGGCATGGTCACGGTCCTAGGAGAACGGCCAGATGCCTGTCGGCTCAGTGCTTTGGGAGGCAGAGGCGGGAGAATTGCTTGAGGCCAGGAAATTGAGGCCAGCCTGGGCAACATAGCGAGACCCCATCACTGCAAAGAAGAAACACAAACTGAACTGCTGAGGGTGGGGTGGGGACAGGGTGGTGGCAGTGGCTTGGCACAGCTGCTGGGCTGGGTGGGTCCTCTGGGTGCCTGTGACTGACCCATTGGCCCCTTCCAAGAGGGCTCAGGGCCTTCCCTAGGACTCTCCACATTAGACAGCGCAGCAGGCACTGAACCGGGAGGCAGGAGCCCTGGAGAACCGCAGGGCACTGCCGCAGGCACGCCCATTTGCCAGCGCCTTGGAGATCCACGGTGACCCGACGGGTTTTATTGGCATCATCATCTTATTCTAAAAGGAACCTCCGACAGGTGGGACACTCGAGGCACAACGAGGCCAAATAATGTACTTGAAGTCACCCCAAGGGGCAGCCCACATGGAACGCCCTGGCCACCTGGCTTGAAGACAAAACAAAGCAGGTAAAAATGAGCCAAGATGGGAAGAGTGCTTAAGGCCAGGAGTTCAAGAACAGTCTGCGCAACACAGTGAGACACCGCCTCTGGAAAAAACAAAACAAAACAAAAAAGCGCAGGGTGGGACTGGGCAAGACCCGGACCCTTCCCCTCTGTCGTCGGGATGGCGGCTGGTCTTCTCCACTGGCTAACAGCAGGCTGGGGTCACACCGGGCGACAGAACCACCTCATGAAAAACAAGCGGCTTTGTGAAAGACGTGCCTGTCAGCTAACCCGATTTCCGTCCTTCAGATCATGAGATTATGAGAACCCCAGGCTAGGGCGCATCACGCCCACCAGTTTGTGGAAAGCAGCTGCAGGCAAGGGGTCCCCGAGCCTCCCTGTGTCTCATGCCTCGGGGCCACGCACCCTCTGTGCATGTCCCCTCTTGGGGAGGCCGCCCTGGCTCTCCTGGGCACCCACCCACTGAACAGCACAATGACGGCCTGAATGCACCATTGGAAACACTCTGAGGAGACAGAAGATGGGCTTCTCTGGCCCTCCCTGCTGGGTGATGCCAGGCCTCCATGATGTGGGGTGCACCCGCACGGGGTCAGGCACCCAAGCTTTTGCTAGCTTGGCTTAACCCTGGTGCCCGCTTAAGCAGAATGGCAAGGGTAAGTCATGGCGGTGACACTTGGTTGTTGTCAGAAGCAAGCAAGGCCCTGGGGTCAGTGGGGGAGAAGTTGGCACCAACACGGGGGTTAAGCTCTGAGTGGCAGAATCAGGGAGCCGTGGGGGCACCGAAGGCCCCGGCCTCCCCTCTCCCTGGACAGGTCCTGGAACTGAGACTGGGAACAGCCTGCCTAAGCTCATGTGGTTCGCAGGATGGTGGAGCCACCATTTAGAATGGACCTCTGGAAACCAAGTCGTGTGCTCAGTCTGCTCCTCTTTTGCCAGCTTGGGACGCCACATGCATGGGCCTGGCACCCGGAAGGCCCCGACCGTGATACCAAAAGCAGGAGACTCAGAAGCAGAGTGAGTGTGTCCCGGGCTGTCCTGGCACCTCCTGTGTGGCGAATCTCTGGGTTCTTAGAACTTCTCCCTCCATGAACAGGAGCAGGATGGGCGGCCACTCCCTGTGTCTCTCCAGGCCCAGAGGTATACAGCCCGGCCTTGGCTGCCTCACTCAGGCCTGGCAGCCTGCACCCTCCTTCTCCCTACTCACACCCTGACTCATCTTGGGCTCTGCACTCTCTCCAGGTCCCAGGACCAGTGATGGCGACCGAGTGACCTGTGTGCAGGCATCACAGTGCACATGACACATGTGAGGTCACTACACAGCACCACAGCCTGGGAAGTCCATGCAGTCCTGAACAATAGCATTTCACCCACGGGGAAACTGAGGCACTGAAGGTTGAGAACCTTGCCTGTATGAGTCAAGTATACCAGCAAGTGTTGAAGCCAGGATTGCAAACCCAGAGGGCCCTGCTCTGAGTCCACACCCCGAGAATGGTGCTGGCATCTCCTGGGAGGAAATAAACCTTCCCCCCCGCCCCCCAGCCTTGCCACCTCTTCCCTGCTCACTTCCTGGTGGTTTTACCCAGCATTCCTTTCAAGAAATGGTACCTCCCCATCCCATGAGTCTGGGTGGGCCTGACAATCATTGTGCCACACCCAATGGGCAGGCACAGTGCTTGGGCTAGGCCAGTCAGACTCTCTGGATGCTTGTCACTCAGGCCAAGTGATAAAGAGACCTGAGTCCTCCTGGCAGGGATGGTCCCTCAAAGCTCATTTCTGGTAGAGTTCTCTGAAACTGTCCATTTCTTCAGCTTCTCTGTAACTGAGAGCTATCCAGTCTCCTCCCAATAAATGGTGGACTTTTTTCCTGCTTGTTAGCCAGAATCCTGCAACTCAAGGGCCCTACAGGCATGGCATTTTCTTGTGCCACTGCCATTGCCTTCAGGTGGACATATCCAGGCTGGCCCACTCGTCCCAGGAGGTGAGAGTCACATGGAACAGGGCTGTCCGCACCTGAGTCCAGACTAAATCCACTGATCCCCTGCATCATAGCCCAGTGGCGAAAACCAGCAGAGCCATCAAGTTCAACCTGGATCAATCAACCCTCTGTTGACCGACAGACACATAAGGAATAAGAAATGATGGCTGTTTGGAGCCTCTGAGCTTTGGGATATTTCATTATGTAGCAAGAGCTAACTGATACATAAATTGTACCAGAAGTGGGGTGCTGTCATTGTAAAACTTAAATAGGTAGCACTGGTTTTGGGGACTGGGTGATGAGAATGAGGAAACTATTAGAAGCTGGAAAGTAACAGGGAAACTGCAGTTGGAGATGGACAGAGCAGTGATTCACATTGTGTAGGGTGAATCACTAGGTGAAACTGTCGCCTGTTGCAACTTGGGAAATTAGTGTATCAAATGAACCCTCAGTCTTTGGTGAAGAGATTTCCAGGCAGAATATTGAAAGCATCTGTTAGCTTTTATGACTGTGTTTGATAAAGTACCACAACAAAGAGATGAGCTCAGAAAATAACTGCCCAGCTTTTCAGTGTTAGAAACACTATAGAAAAGTTGGGCCCTGTTCTCTCTGGTCCTTAGAGCTCGCCGTCTGTCTGGCTCTATTACTTTTTAACTTCCAGGACTCGAACTCACAGCCATGTCTTCTGAAGAAGGAAAGCTCTTTGTGGGAGGGCTCAACTTTAACACCGATGAGCAGGCACTGGAAGACCACTTCAGCAGCTTTGGCCCTATTTCTGAGGTGGTTGTTGTCAAGGACCGGGAGACTCAGCGATCCCGAGGTTTTGGCTTCATCACCTTCACCAACCCAGGGCATGCCTCACATGTCATGAGAGCCATGAATGGAGAGTCCCTGGACGGTCGCCAGATGCATGTTGACCATGCAGGCAAGTCTGCCTGGGGAACCAGAGGGGGTGCTTTTGGGGCCCGTGGTCGTGGCTACTCAAGAGGTGGTGGGGACCAAGGCTATGATGGGAGTGGTAGATATGACAGCCAACCTGGAGGATATGGATATGGATGTGGACAGTCCAGAGACTATGGTGCAGAAACCAGGGTGGTTATGACCGCTACTCAGGAGGAAATTACAGAGACAATTATGACAACTGAGATGAGACATGCACACATAATGTAGATACACAAGGAATAACACTTCTGATCCAGGATCGTCCTTCCAAAATGATTGTATTTATAAAAGATTTTTGGAGCTTCACTGAAACATCTGTTTTTATTACACCAACTTCTATTTTTCAATTGCCCTCCCGAGGTAACTTATTAAAGACCTTTTAGAAAGCTCCATGTGTTTTTAAAAATTGTCTCTCCCATTTAAAGACAAATTCTAGGACATTTGTAGAGTCTGGGTATTTTTTCTTTGATGAGTTTTTTAGTTTAGGATCTCAGGATTATTGGTTCTAGCAATAATGGGTTCTGGCAAGTTTGACCAGACTGATAAAAGTGAAGGTGTATCAAGGGACATTTAAGAAAAATCCGTATACAATGTTTATTATGGTTATGAAGCAATTTCAACATGTACCTATAAGAAATCTGCATCAAGAACATGATTACCTAGGGGTACTTTTTAATTCAAGATCACCAACTTGGTTAAATAGAAGAGCTTCTTAAAAATGTATGGGAATGTCATTTTTTAAAAATACTGGAAAAAAACATTCTATTGTGTCTCATATAGTATTTAGGATGTCCTTCACGGAGCTGATTAAAAAGTTAAAACCTGAAAAAAAAGAAAAGAAAAGTTGGAACTGTTGTGTTGATATGACTTTTAGTGCATGAAATAGAATGGGATAAAAGACACAGGAAACCCACACAATTTTTAGAATGCTATGTTGGCAAAAGGACTCCAAGCCTGCATTAAGGGATACCAAGGCTGCTCAAAATGTAAAAAGATTTCTGGGTAGGAAGCATCTGGAAGGGTGATAGAAAGGAAAGACATCTTGGAGGCTGGAGCAGGTGCCACGGAGAACCGTGGGAAAAGGACATTTCTCTGAAAGGTGTACCTGAAGACATTTTCTTAGCAGGATTTCAAAATCGCTATGGACCAGTGACTGCAATGGGCTCCCTTTCTTCCCATCTGAGTGGCAGTGCTTATTGCAGATGTCCTGTCCCAAGTTCAGCATGTGTGTTGGAGAAACAGGAGACAGATGACTCATCCAAAGGTCTCTGGACCAAGAGGAGCTGCAGCTGGACCCCATGAGATCATGAGGAAGTGGGCATTAAGCCTGATGCCACTGGCCGCCTTGGGGATGTTTTGGAGGCTTGTAATGGGAGAGAGGGAATTTTGCTTGCTGAAGGGACCTGGATAATTAGGGTAGAGGATTAAACTCTGACTATTTTCTTGACCTTGCCAAATTCCTAACTAAGGGGCCTGGAAAGATTTTTTTAAAAATTAACTATATAATGTGGTTTGCTTTGCAATGACTCGGGCATGATATCACATAACAGATAAAAAGGAAGATTAAAGTATTTAATGACCCTGTAAAGCTGCCTCTTGGGGACTCTGGGCACCTTTTAAGACATTGACCTGCTCTGTGAAATCTGCCACCTATGAAGCTTCATCTACAGATCAAGAAACTTGACTCCCTTGTCGTTCCTCAAGCTGTCCATTTCCTTCACTGCCTTCAGAATTCCTCAGATAACAATCTTGCTAACTAATTACCAGTCAAGAACTCTTTGAGTCCACCAACAGCCTGCACATCCCTGCTCAAAGACTGTCTCCTTCCCAAGCTGAACCAATGCAAATCCCACATGGATTGATTGACGGTTTCTTATAACTTGTGTCCTACATTTTATCCAACCAAGCTGCAATTCAACCACGGCGGGTACTCCTTCTCAGGACCTCCTGGGAAAGGGAACATGGGCCTAGGGTCCACTCACATTTGGCTCAAAATAAGCCTTTTTTTTGAGTCAGGGTCTCACTCTGTTATCCAGGCCAGAGTGCAGTGGCTGATCATGGCTCATTGTAGCCTCCAACTCCTGGGCTCAACTGATCCTCCTACTTCAGCCTCCTGAGTAGCTGGGACTACAAGTGCGGGCCATCATCCTGCTATTTTTGCAGAGATGAGATCTGGCTATGTTGCCTAAGCTGGTCTTGAACTCCTGGGCTCAAGCAATCCTTCCACCTCAACCTCCCAAAGTGCTGGGATTACAGGCATGAGCCATTGCATCCAGCCAGAATAAATCATCTTAAGTATTTTACAGAACTTGGCATCTTTCATTAACAGGGTCATGAGGGTGGTAGACCGATGGCATTCGTGGACCCGTCCTTCACCCTCCCCTGTATCCTTGTCTTTTGCCACATAACTTTGCAGTGGCCTCCTACTGTGGTGGGCAAGGGGCTCTTCCTCACCCTTGACGCTGGCCTCAGTCATGTGACTTGCTTTGGCCAATGGGATGTGAGCAGACACACACGAGCAGAATCCTGACAAGCGCTTGCATGAGGGGGCTTGTCCCCTGGCACCTCTGACATCACCTCAGATGGACATACTCAGGTAAACCCTGTGATCCATGGGCAGGGAGAAAGACACATCTGCAGAATTCTGCCAAGCTGGCCAACTGCAGACTTGTGTGTGAGCCCATTCATGACCCCAAGAAATCTCCCCAACAACTCAGCCTAAGTCAGCTGATGCCTAGACAACCCACAGATGCAAGAAAAACAGCATATGCATACTGTTTCAAGTCATGGAGTTTTGAGGTGATTTTTTTTTTTTTGAGTCAGGGTCTTAATGCCAATCCCAGACTGGAGTGCAGTGGCATGATCACGGCTCACTACAGCCTTGACCTCCTGGGCTCAGGCAATCCTTCCAACTGAGCCTCCTGAGTAGCTGGGACTACAGGTGCACACCACCACACTGGCTAATATTTTGATTTTTGTAGAGACCAGGTCTTGCTATACTACTCAAATTCCTGTACTCAAGCGATCCTCCTACCTCAGCCTCCCAAAGTGCTGATACTACAGGTGTGAGTGACCATGCCTGGCTGACTGTTTTCTTGGTGGTGAGCAGGAACTTCCAGAAACTCCTGGAACCAGCACCTCGGCTGTGCACATTGGTGTCACCTTGTTGTGTGACACCTCACTCAGCCCCTGAGCCTATTGCACGTTGGTCACATGGAGTGAGTGGTGCCAACCTTTCTGTGTCTGTTTTCTCATCTGGAAAATGGGGCTAAAGAGATGGTCTGCCTCGTGGGGCGGGGCAGGCCTTGGAGTTCTGTGGTGGTTTGGAGCCATCTAAATGCAAAGCTGCTTGGTCTCTAGGCCCCTCCCCAGCATCCCTCCTCACCCAGGCCAGCCCAGTGAGGTTTGCACAGAGATTTCCCAGGCAAAGATGAGTCCTGGGCTGCCCTGGGCCGTGGGTCCTACCGTTTGAACCCAGACCTGTCAGATATCCAGGGCAAGGCGTAGGCATTGGAACTGGAACTACGCCTTACTTCTGGACCCCTGCCTCCCTGGTCCCAGGTCCTCCCTCCTAGAATTTGCATCCTGTGGACACCGGGAGGGGATGAGTGGGGAGGCTTGGAACTCACTCCCTGGGAGAGGATGGGGTGGGAGGTTTGGGGAGGCTTAAAACCACTCCCTGGGAGGAGGTGGGGGGTGGCTTGGAACCTGCTCCCTGGGAGGGGATGGTGGGGGTGCTGGACCATCCCTGGATCTCCCCACTCCCCCAGGAGCTTTGAGTTCAGTAAAGGCCGCAGCCAGCAGCTGACCGGCCCCTGGTCTGCTCAGGGAGGGAACAGAGCTCTGGCTCTGTCCTCAGCAACACCCCCACCCCTCGAGTTCCCATTCGCCGCCCAAACCAACCTTCACCCTCTCTGCCAAGGGCCTCCAGCAGCAAAAGCACAGCCCGCAGGGTCTGGAGTGGCAGACCGTCAGTGATGGTGGAGGCGGAGCATTACATCATCGTTGTGAGCTCCCATTGGTTGGAGCTCAGCCTCCCCGGCCCCTCTTCCCAGCCTTGACAACAGGCCTCCCTGGCCCCTAACGCCCAAGCCCAAGTGCGGTCTGCAGAGGAGGCTGGTATGCGGCAGATCCCTGGGCCACGCTGAGACGTAGGTCCAGCCTCTGCCACTCACTAGGGGCTAGCCCAGGCCAGGCCTGGCCACCCACGTGAGCGTCCTCCCGGCGGGTGGCCAGGGGCCTGAGCTTTCTGGGCCCTCTTCATGCCAGAGCCGCGAGGATGGTGACCTGGTGTTCTAATGTCCATGTTGACTGCTGTTTCCTGGAGGGCAGGCCCTGGACTCAGCTTAGCGTCCCCACGACACAGATGGTTTAGAGACAGCCCTGAGTCAAGGCTGGTCAGGACGCTTTCACCGAGGCCAGGACTGGGTGAGGGGACATTCAGGGCTGGCTCTGGCTGGCTGGCTCCAGAGCCCTTGACCCAGTGCCCCGGGGAGGGACGGGCAGGCCACAGCCTCGCTGCCTGCCTGGCTTGGGCTCCAGGAGGGGTATCCCTGGAGCATCCTCAGCTGGTTTGCCAGTGCGGGCTACTCCAGGAACAGACTTCACAGGGTCTGGGTGCTGATGGGGAAGAGCTGTGGCTGGGATGTGACAGCTTGGGTCCTGAGAGGGCAGGAAAGATTTCAGCTCTTCTGTCACCCCCGGGGTGGCACATAAATCGCAGTGAGCCGGCTCAGGTCAGGTGGCCTGAGGAGTTCCATGCCAGTGCCTGGCTGTGTTCTCCTCCGTGCCGGCCTCCTCCCTCCCTCCCTCTTTCCCACTGTGGTCTTCTCTCTCTGTCTCCATCTCTGTCTCTCTCCTCTCTCTGTCTGTCTCCCTCTGTCTCTGTCTCTCCCTCTCTCTCCTCTCCTTCTCTCTCCCTCTTCCTTCTGTCTCTCTGTCTCTCCCTCCCCTGTCTGTCTCTCTCTCCCCCTTTCTGTCTCTCCCCCTCTGTCTCTCTTTCCCTTCCTTGCCCTTCCTCTCTCTCCGTCTCCCTCCCTCCCTCCCTCTTCTCCCGCTGTCTCTCTTGCCTTCATCTCTCTCTGTCTCTGTCTCTCTCTCCCTCTCTGTCTCTCTCCCCTCCCCCCTCTTGCTCTCTTTCTCCCCTGTCTCTCTTGTCTCTGGCTCTCTCTCCCCTTCTGTGTCTCTCTGTCTCCCTCCCTCCCCCTCCCACCTCCCCCCCTCTTTGTTTCGCCTTGTCTCTCCTTCCCTCCCCCTCCCTCCCTCTTCCTCTACCCTCTGTCTCCCCCTCCCTCCTTCCTCTTCCTCCCTCCCCCTCCCTCTCTGTCCCTCTCCTCCCTCTCCCTCCCCCCTCCTCCTCCTCCCTTCCTCCCCCTCTCCCTTTCTGTCTTTCTGTCTCTCTCTCTCCCTCCCTCCCTCCCCCCACCCCAGCTAGGGCTCTGTGCAGATTCTCTGGGGGATCTGGAGAAACTCATGCTTGCTCTTTGGGTCTGGGCATCCCTAACCTACACCAGGGTGGGGCCAGGCACTTACACCAAGGAAACCTGGAACTCCACCAGCCAGTATCCTCCACCTGAGTCTTCTGGCATCAAGGTCTGTGCCCTACAATTCTGAGCCTGGGGGTGCTATCCTGGTGGGACCAGGGAGAGGCCACAGGTGTCTGAGGGCTCAGCAGGACCGGCACCCCGACCCTAAGGGAGGCATGCAGGGAGCCAAGCTCAGTGACTTGGAGCAAGGACGTTTGGCCCATTTCCCCACTCGCTGTTGGTGGTGCTGCAGTGCAGTGGAGAGTCAGCCTGAAAGGGTGGCTTATGGGAGCAGCAGGGGCTTGCTCACTGGGGCACCAGGGGCCTCACCAGCATTTCCAGGTGGAAGTTTCTGGTAGGCAGATTTCAGCTGTGTTGAAGAAGGAGCTCTGAAATTGCCCTGAATGAGCTCCCTTGTGGTAGTGAACTCCCTGTCTCCAGAGGTGTGCAAGCACCACACTGTCAATCACACACTGGCTTACACAAGGTGTGGTGCTGTACCAGGGCAGAGGAGAATGAGCCCCAGCGTCCAAGCAGACAGCTGTGACAGGAGGTCAGCATGGGGCGTCTGGGAGCATGGGAGGGAGTCCTGAGGGCTGCCTGGGGGAAGAGGTACTGCCCTTTGTTGAGCCTTGAGGTGGGCCAGACATTTGCCAGGCAGACAGGCTGGGGAGAGGGTGGCATTCGTACATCCAGGTTGGATTTTCTGAGTCATATATTTATAGGGCATTTGCAGAAGAAATGAAGTATGGTGGGGACTAGGACTGGGGGAGGTCTGAACTGATCAAGGGCTCATTTCCCCAGCTCCCGGGAGCTCCAGGAGGGGCCTGCACCTCTCTCCCAGCAGGCCTGTGTGTGGGGCGCTGTCCTCCCTCCCCTCCCTGCAGCTCAGCCTCCAGAAGGTTCCGGGAGCCATGTCTCCTAGCAACCCCCCCCCACCCCGCATCCGCAGGGCTGCCCAACTCCAGGTTCGGTCTAATGTTCCAGCCTCTTCTTAATGGTTAGTCTTCCCACGGGGGCATGGGGAGGAAGGGGGGGGCACGGGGAGGAAGTGCAGGTCAGGCCCCTGAAGCCACACAGCCGAGTGGGGAGGGCGAGGGGAGCCTTCACTGGCAATGCCAGCTGCCTGTCACCAAGGCCAACTCACAGCCATGTATAGGAGAGTGACACTAGGCAGTGACTGTCAATGGCAGCTGACATCATAAAAAGATAGATATCTGGACATCATGTTCCATCAATGGAAGACCACAACACCTGCCGAAAATCAAACTGGAATTAGGCCAAGCCTCGAGAGGTGATGCCAGCCACAGGAATTACAGGGGACACAGGGACTGAGTTTGTGTTTAAACAGTACTGCAGGGAGGCGGCCAGATTTTGTCTTTATGAAAAACGCTACAGGCTTTGTCAACAAGAGATTGCAAGGAGAAAGAATGAGAGGAGGAAAAAGCTACAAACATAAGGAATATGTCTGGTTGACAACTTAGGAGAAATATCAGCCAATTACCATGTAAAGACGGTATTTGGGCCTTGATTCTTATGAACAAACTAGAAAACAGCAATGACAACACCAGCTGAAACAGCATGAGAAACTGGGGAAAATTTGAACGTCGATTGGATACTTAATGTTGTCAAGGAATTATTGCTAAATTTTGAGTTGTGTGAAAATGATACTGGGATTATACTTAGAAAGAATCCTGAATGTTGAGAGATTCATCCTGAAATATTTATCCATGAAATAATCAGATGTTTTAAAATAATCCATTGTGGAGAGAAGGGGGGAGGAAAGGGCTTTTTATTTATTTATTTATATTTTTATTTTTTAGAGATGAGGGTCTTACTCTGTTACCCAGGCTGGTCTCAAACTCTTGGCCTTAAACGATCCTTCCACATTGGCTCCCAAAGTGCTGGGATTATAGGTGAGAGCCACCACACCTGGCCAAAAGGTTTAGATGAAATAAGATTGGTCCTGAACTGACTACTGCTGCAGTTGGGTGGTGATGGGTACATGGGGGTTACTACACTACCCTGTTAATTTGAATCATGCAAAATTGCTGATATTCGACCTTTCTGGGTTTCTTTTGAGTTCAAGTCTCACACTGTTGCCCAGGCTGCGGTGCAATGGCAAGGTCACTGCCATCACAGCTTCTATCTCCTAGGCTCAGGTGATCCGTTCACCTCAGCCTTCCAAGTAGCTGGAATTACAGACATGCGCCACCACACCTGGATGATGTTTTGATTTATTGTAGAGATGACGTCTCACCAAGTTTCCCAGGATGATCTCAAACCCCTGAGCTCAAGCAAACCTCCTGCCTCGGCCTCCCAAAGTGCTGGGATGACAGGTGTGTGCCATAACGCCTGGGTAATTTTTAAAGTTTTTTTTTTTGTAGAGATGAGGTCTCCCTATGTTGTCCAGGTTGGTCTTGAACTCCTGGACTCAGGTAATCCTCTCACTTTGTTCTCCGCAAGCATTGCCCTAGTTAATACCCCACTTGAGAAGCACAATGGCTTCTGCCCACTGTCCCCTCACTGGTCCCTCAAGACCCAGCTCCAAACGCCAGGTTCCCAGGGAACCTTGCTCCAACTACTCCAGGGAAATGAGCAAGTCATTCTGTCTCCTGTGTCCCAGGGCCCTGGTCCAAGTCCTTTCTCAGCAGGGGTCAGTGGCCTAGACAAGAGATGTGTGTATCATGTGCAGATGTATGACATACGTGTTCTGGATCTGAGTGAGGGATATGTGTGTCACATGCAGATGTATGACATATGTGCTCTGGGTCTAGATGAATCACATGTAGATGCATAACAAATCAAGACTGATGTCTGCAGGATGTGTGCAACTGTTGTGGCAATAACCATTAATAATTTCTCCTACTCTAAGTTCAAAGCAAACTGTTGACCACTGACAGCTTTGGTCACTGCCAGGGACCGATCTTGCAAAGGCTCCTATTCTGCCTTGGAGGCTTGGAGACTGTGTTTCATGGACCCTTTGTTTCCTTTTTTTTTTTTTTTTTTTGAGTCCAAGTCTCACTCTGTTGCCCCGACTGGAGTGCAGTGGCATGATCACAGCTACTGCAGCCTTGACCTTCTGGACTCAGGCGATCCTTCCATCTCAGCCTCCCAAGTAGCTGGGACTACAGGTGAGTGCCACCACACCTGGCTCATTTTTTGATTTATTGTAGAAACGAGGTTTCACCATGTTGTCCAGGCTGTTCTTGAACTCCTGGACTCAGGCAGTCCTTTCTCCTCAGCCTCCCAAAGTGCTGGGATTACAGGCTTGACCCAGCACGCCTGGCCTTGGACTGTGAGTCTTTGAGTGCAATGTCATGCAAAGACTGAGTCACGTGGAGCCCTGCATTTTATTCTGGTGACAAATATGTAGCTATTCCCCATTCATTCGTGTGATGGTAAAGGAGTCCCTGGGGAATGGCTGATCTGGGATGCTCCGCCTCCAGCACCATGGAAACTGGGAAGACGAGCTTGGAGTGTGTGTGACAGTTGGGTGGACAGCCAGGAAGAAGAAGCCTTGTGATGCCAGGTGAGAAGACAAATGTTTATGGAGCACCGTGCCAGGCTCTTAAACATACCTGTATTTCACTTAATCCGCCCAATATCCCTGCTATTTTACAGATAAGGAAACTGAGTCACAGACAGATTGCCTAAGGTCTAAGTGGCAGAACCAGGAATGACATGACCCCAGTGACCCCAACGCCACCCTGAGCATGTCTCCAGAGGAGGCTAGGGAGAGATGAGGAGGGGGTGAGCCTGAGGGAAGGCCTTGAACGTGAGAGCAAGAGCCCAGACTTTGCCAACATAGATTCTAAGAAAACTGCTAGTGGGGAAAGGTCCAGTGGGGGTGGAATGTTTTGAAGGGGGGTCGGTGTGTCACAGTCTCATCCTGCCACCGCAGCAGCTGTCATGAGACAGCCCCTCTGCAGAAGGCCTGGCTCGCAGATCCTTTCGTCTGATGGGTGCCCTCTGAGGCAGGCACTGCATCTGTCTCCATGGCACATTTAAATTCAGAGAGGGCCCCAGCTCCGTATGGGCAAGTTCCAACCATGGAGCTGCCAGCTGACACTTCCTGTTTTCTCTTGACACAGGATGGCGGCTGGTCCCCTTCCTCTCTGCACACTGGAAGACTGTGGAGCACACGTCAGCTGCTCAGCTAGCCCAGCCTCCCTTGCTTGGGACTTGGACTGTGGCCCTCCCCGTCCGGCCAGCTCAGGGGCCAGACTCAGCCCTTTGCAGATAGGAGGCAAGCCTGTGACTTGGAGGCCGAGGCCTGGCAGGAGGAGGAAGCTGGTGAAGTTCAGAAAAGGGTCAGCTGTGATTTCCGCAAAGTCGAAGGGGGATGTTCCTGACTGTCTTCTTCCATCCACTGGATGCAGACCATGGTGAGGCCCTCGATGATGGCTGAACCTCAGTGGGAGGCAGCCTGGGTCTCTGAGGGACAGCTGACCTCTTCCCTGAATACCTACTCAGGGACTGTTGGCAGCAGGAAATGTCTTCTGCGGTGGTGAGTGGCCACCTGCTCGGGTCTGTTTGTTATGGCAGCCTCCCTGACGAATACACAGTCTGCATCATCTCAGGGTCATGCAAAGAGCACGCTGTCTTCTTGGACAGTTGCTTTTCTGGGACTCAATTTCCCCATAGAGAAAGGAGGACCACATAGGTGATTTCCAAAGTCTCCTTTGCTCTGTGATTCTATTTTCTTTCTATCTTTTCTGAGTCAGGGTCTCACTCTGTTGTCCAGGCTGGAGTACGGTGGCATGATCATGGTTACTGCAGCCTAGACCTCCTGGGCTCAGGCAATCCTTCTGCCTCAGTCTCCCAAGTAGCTGGGATTACAGATGCATGTCACCTGCCCAGCTAATTTTTTGATGTTTTGGAGAGACGAGGCCTTGCTATACTGCCTGGGCTGGTCTCAAACTCCTGGGCTCAGGCAATCCTCTCACCTTGGTCTCCCAAAATGCTGGCAACTGTGCCTGGTTTTAAAATTTTTTTGTAGATAGGAGATCTTGTTATTTTGCCTAGGCTAGTCTCCAACTCCTGTGCTCAAGTGATCCTCCTGCCTTAGCCTCCCAAAATGCTGGGATTACAGGTGTGAACTATGGTACCTGGCCTGTTTTGGTCTTTATGGGCTGGCCAAGTGGCTCGCCGGGGAGGTCATGCCAGACCATGGCTGTGTTGCTATCTTTGCTGCTCCCACAATACCTTATATATGACCCCCCCGGCAGCCTCTCAGCATCACCTGGCAGGCATCTGGAAGGTCAGGGAAGCCTGGAATTCTGAGGAATTCTTCACAGGGTCCTGGTGTTACATAAGCTGGGCTTCATGGGCAGGTTCTCTCTTCCCAGGGTACTCCTGAGCGAATGGATGGGTGTGGGAATGGCACTCAGGGCTCTGGCCCCCTGTATGTCCCAGTGCCATCCCTACCTGGGGAGAGCCCTGGTCAGCCATGGCCATTGAGTCAGCCTGGAAGTGTGTCAGGGCAGTGTGGACAGCTGGCCTTGCCTCTGCCCTGACCTGAACCAGGAAGCAGACAGAGGGAAGGGAGGGGTGGAGAGATGCAGTGGGGTCGTCCAAGTATAAGCATGAGCAGACCATCCCCTTTTGCTGCCCCCACCTCATTTGCATTTCCTTAACCCCCCTCCAAATCTCTCTGATGGAGGGGGGCGTCCAATACCACGGTGGCCGAGGGCGCAGTCACTGGAGGCCAGCCATACTCCAGAGCCACCTTCAGCTGTGAGCCGGGCAAGGCCTCCAGCCTCCCTGCTTCACTTCTTCATCTGTTAATTGGGGACGATCATAGTCCCTGCACATGGGGCAGGGAGGGGTAGATGAAGTCATGCAGGTGAAGCCCTTGGAACGTGCCTCACGTGTAGGACATGCACCTCTGACAAGCTGTAGGCTAGCCATCTCCTAGGGCGGGGCTCTGGCAGGGCCAGGAAAGAGGGGCGCAGAGAGAGGAGAAAAGGAGGGTTAGGAGAGGGGGAGAGAGGGGACGGCAGGGGGAGGGCAGTGGGCAGGGAATGTGGGGCTGCTGGGGCACTGGCCTTGACCTCCTGGGGCTGGCTCGACCTCACTTTTTTGTTCTCCCCCCCATAATCTCTCCAGAATTCTGAGAAATTCAGTTTCTGCCCCCCCCAGCGGTTGCCATGGTGATGGAAACCTGGACCTAGCGGAAAGTTCCCCATGCTCTTGGCAACTTGGCAACGAGGCTGTAGCACCCTGCCTCCTGCCCGCCTGCCTGCGCGTGGGTGGCCAGCTCCCTGCTGCCTGGATTGGGGGCCAGTGCGGCCGCCTGTGAGGCCCAGCCCTACCCCCCAGAATCCAGGATGGGGGTCCAGCATGTCCGGGGCCGGGGGCCTTCAGAGAATTGAGCCTGTCCCATTATACAGATGGGACATTGGGCCCCAGAGCACCAGGGGCACACGGGTTCCCGGCTTCCCTGGGGTCTCCTCCTGGACTCGGCTGTGAGTGTGGAGGACATGGTGCACCCAAGGATGTCACAGTCAGAGGACTGATGACATGGCAGGCCGGTCCCAGAAAACAGGCCAGCTACAGAGGGCCAGGAGCATGAAAATAGACTGTGGGCCCTGGGGTGGCCAGCATGTCTTCCATGTCTCCCCGGATGGCATGGGTGCTGTGGACCTAATGTCTGTGTCTCTCCAAAATCCAGGTGCTGAAACCCTGGTTTCCAGGGTGATGATATTTGGAGATGAGGCCTTTGAGGGTAATTGGGTCATGAGAGTGGAGCCCTCAGGAATGAGATTAGCGCCCTTGTAAGAAGACAGGAGAGAGGTGATTTCTCCACCCAGTGGGGAGGCAGCAAGAAGGCTCCATCTGCAAAGTGGGAAGAGAGTCCCAGGACCCGACTGTGCCAGCACCTGACCTTGGACTTGGCCTTCAGAACTGTAGGAAGCCACTGTTTATTGTCTGTGCTGCCCTGTGACTTGTAGCAGCTGGAGCTGACTCAGACAGCGGGTTTTTTGGGGACTGGGTTTGCTCCACCACCAACAGCCCCGGTGTTCAGTCTTATTAGCAGGCTCAAAGCCAGCTGGCCACAGCCTCCCGGCCAGGGCCCTGTGCCCCATCTTAGCTCCTCCCTCCTCTCCTTCCTTCCCCTCTGCAGACTGAGCCTTGGTCCCCATGTTCACTCCCAGCAGGGGCCATCTGCCCCCTCCAAGGACTTCACCGCCAAGGTCTCCAACACCAGCTTCTTCTGGGTTATTTTCTCTTCTGGACTGTGTGCACTCCATCCTGAACGTTTGTACCCCCAAAGTCTTTGTGTTGGGATCGAATCCCCAGTACGATGGCATTGGGAGGTGGGGCCGTCGGGAGGTGAAGAGGTCATGAGGGCAGGATCCTCATGAATGGGATGGACACCCTTCTAACAGAGACACAGTGGGCAGGGTGTGTACATGCCTGTAATCCCAGCACTTTGGGAGCTGGAGACAGGAGAATCACTTGAGCCCAAGAGTTCAAGACCAGCCTGGGCAACATAGTGTGACTTGGTCTCTACAGAAAATAAAAAAAATTAGCCAAGTGTAGTGGGGCGTGCCTGTAGTCCCAGATACTTGGGAGGTTGAGGCCAGAGGATCTCCTGAGCCCAAGATGTCAAGGCTGTGGTGAGCCGTGATCATGCCACTGCACTCCAGTGTGGGCAACAGAGTGAGAACCTCCTCAAAGAAAAGAGGAGACCCCAGATTGCCCCCTTACCCCTTCCACCATGTGAGGACATGGCAAGAAGATGGCTGTCTATGAACCAGGAAGGGAACCCTCACCAGACACCATGGCCTTGGACCTGTCAACCTCCAGGATTTATGTTGTTTGTAAGCCACTCTGTTTACAGTATTGTGTTATAGTAACACAAATGAATGAAGACATCATATTTTCAAAATATTTGCCCCTTGAGCAAATGGGCTTGACTGAGTAATGATACACAAGACCCTGGTTTGATCATTGAAGCCTTGTAGAATCCAGTCTCTGACTGTCCCAGAGACACTCAGGCCTCTCCAGGTCCATATATGGTCTCGTGGTGGACGTATGGGCAGGTTCCATGAATGGAGCACTGATACAGTTCACTAGCCTGTCACTACCATCCATCCCTCAGAACCCTGCAGTGAAGGTCCCCAGGTTAACATCATGGGAATTTCCCCAGACCCCACAGACCCACCAGGGCTGGGATGTGGCTGTCTCAGGAGCTCTGGCCATGGACCAGTCTGAAGGCCATATCATGCTGACCAAACACCTCCCACAAGACTCAACTGTCCAGATGTTGTGGGAGTGTGAAAGCACCCTGTAGCTCTTGCCCAGAATTCAGCTCTTAGAGAGAATGGGTTTCCTGCCCTGTTTCTGATGATCAAACTTGGACAACAAAACCCCTCTCTGGGCACCAAGGGCTTTCCCTGGTGCAGTCTCAGCGGCCAAAGAATAGAGACAAAGCCTGTGGTTCCAATTTCCATGGAATCTTGGAGTTGGGACATCTCTCTGGAGACAGATTCAGCCCAATGCCTTTCTTACACAGGACATGAAATGTGATCTAGACAGGGGAGGTGACGGCATAGGCAGCAGATGGGTACAAGGTCCATCTCTGTCCCTCCCAAGCTACGTGATTAAAGAAGAATTGCATTACTTCTCTGAGCCTCAGTCTTCCAATCTGTAAAATGGAGCTATCAACTACTATCATTCCTCCACCAAGTCAGGTACTCCCTCGGGAAAGGACCAGGCCAGACTTGTTCTCTTCCATGTTGCTCACACAGAGCCGGGCAGAGAATCTTGGCTGAATCAGAAGGTGGGAATAGACTGCGAGGACAGTCCTCCCACACCCTCTGCCACACACTCATTTCATCCTTGAATTCATTTTTTGGTTCAACCAAAATGTTTTGTCATCACTTGTACACTGGGGACACAGGCATGGGGGAGATCGACCAGGAGTTTACAATCGACTGGTCAGAGCAGATAGGGTCTCCACACACTGGAATGTGGGATGTACAGGACACCAGCTGGACACAAAGGAGACCCGCCTCAGTTTTGCAGAGAGCCCAGGAAGGCTTTCTCAAGAAGCTGACGACAGCTCAGCAAGGCCTCAACAACAAGAAGGCTGAATGGAAGCGGAAGAAGAAGGTTTAGAGTTCCAGGAAGTGGAGGAGAGACAGGCCCTGGGGGATGGGTGTGGGGAGGGTCCCGCAGACCACACAATTCTCCTTCTCCTACAGCTACTTCCAAAAGAAACCGCCTCACACTAAGCAGGGACAGAGGCGGCGGTTCAGCACCTCGGACAGCGCCACGATGATTCCCAGTCGCCATGTTGGTCTTGCAGGTGCTAAGAAGTTCGGCTCCAGGGGAGCCATAAGCAGGTGAAAGGCAGAGTCATGGGTGGGAAACCACCAGGCTGGGGGAGCCAAGGAAGGGAAGCTGGGGTTGGCTGGGACCTGGGGAGCGTTCTGTCGCCGCTCCTCCTGGGGGAAGACTAGATTCACAGACCCTGACTCCTGGGCCTAGGCCGGGCCCAGTAGCCCTGCTGGCCACCAGGAAACTGTGGGTGATGGAGACAACCAAAACACCACTTGGGAACCTGATGGCTGGTCAGTAACACAATCAGAAACACAGTCAATAAGTACATTACACACTGTGTCAGAAGATGACAGATGCTGTGGGTATAAGAAACATCTTCTCCCCCCCAAAGTTTTGGTATAATCCCAGAGGTCAGCATCCCTGAGCCCTCCATGGGCACAGTTAAGAACAGTCTCCATGCTGAGTGCGGTGGCTCACACCTGTAATCCCAGAACTTTGGGAGGTGGAGGTGAGAGGATTGCTTGAGCCCAGGGGTTAGAGACCAGCCTGGGCAACTTGGCAAGACCTCGTCTCCACAATAAATCAAAAAAATTAACCGGGTGTGGTGGCATGTGCTTGTAGTTCCAGCTACTCGGAAGGCTGAGGCAGAAGGATCTCCTGAGCCAGCAGGTCGAGGCTGTGGTGGCTGTGATCATATCACTGCACTCCAGCCTGGTCAACAGAGTGAGACTCCAGCTCAAAAAAAATTAGTCTCCATCCAAGTATGACCCACTCAGCATGGGTGCAGGGGAGCAGAGAGGGGCTGAGCTGAGTCTCTCTGGATCCCTAGCCCCCTGACCAGCTGCCAGGGGCAACCCCAGACCCTGGTCCCTGCCTTGCAGCCCCATCCCCAACCCTACTCATTGACTGAGCACCTGGGCTGCACCAGGCCCTGTTGTGGTTCAGGTGCATCTCAAGTAGGAGTCCCCAGGCATTGTACGTTCCAGGTGCAGAGACAGATACAACACACCAGATCATCTAAAGCATGTTGTGAATTCAATGTGGTTACTGCTATGGGAACAGAGGGAAAAGCTTGGCGGGGTGAGAGGGTGCGGGCACTGGGTAGACTTGGGTGTGGGGGAGGGAAGAGGGAAGTTGCAACTTTTTAAAGTAATTATTGCCATTTGACTTTTATTGTTCTTTGCTTCTGACATCATGATCTTTACAAGAGTTTTTACCTACAGATTTTGTTTCTTTTTCTTTTTTTGGAGTTGGGGGTCTTACTTTGTTACCCAGGCTGGAGTGTAGTGGCACGATCACGGGCTCACTGCAGCCTCAACCTCATGGGCTCAGGTGATCCTCCCACCTCAGCCTCCCCAGTAGCTGGGACTACAGGTGTGCGCTGTGCTACCACACCTGGCTCATTTTTAAAATTTTTTGTAGAGACAAGGTCTCGCTATATTACCCAGCCTGTCTCAAGCTCCTAGCTTCAAGTAAGTCTCCCAAAATACTGGGATTTCAGGTGCCTGGACTGTTGTGGTGTTTGCAGCTGAGTGAGCCACTGCGCCTGCCAAGGGAGCCTGTCCAGTGCTCAGCCCAGTGCTCAGAGCACAAAAGGTGCTAGGAGCAACAAGGTGATCACCTGGATCCCACAGGTACCCTGAGGTTCTGGTCAGGGAAGGAGACCCCAACTCCTAGGAAGGAGGCAGGAATGGGCTACATGAAGAAGGGGAAGGTGTTCCCCAGGCCACACTGAGCATACCAGGTCCCGCCACACTCCCCCGTGAAGGGTTCTGCCCTCCTTTAAATGGCAGTACCCAGGACAGCCCTGGGGGAAATTTCCAGCAGTGAGGCAGTGGGAATGGGGCCAGATCACCTGGATTCAGAGGCAAGTCTCACATCCAGTTCTGTGTGACCTTGGATGAGGTGCCAAGCCTCTCTGTGCTTCAGCAGATGGGTGGGGGTGCAGGAGGGGAGTGCAGGACCTGCTTCATTGCTTGTAGTGAGATCCGAGCAGGACCCTGCCTGGAAGGGTCTGCACGCAGGAGTTCAGGAACCACGAGCATCTGTCATCACAGTCGGGGTCACAGCTGGCCCTGATGCCTCTGGCCTTGGTTCATGCTCAGTGCAACAACCCCGCAGGTCAACCCTGTTCACAGGCCTGTTCCTGCCCAGAGCCCAGGTGGCCTCGTTTTACACAGCAGGGCATGGATGCAACTTGGTGTGGCCAAATGTCATGTGTCAGACCCCACGGCTGGTCCAGGCCACCCCAGTCAGAGGCCCCAGGTCTGACGAAGGAGAGGGACAGTTACCAGGGACCAGGTCAGGATGTGATGGGAGCTCAGGGCTGGAGCAGGAAGCACAGGAGACGCTCCAGGTGAGCAGGGTGGCGAGGCAGGAAATGGGGAGACCACCACTCCGGAGGGCAGTGGAGGCTCCGGCCAGACAGCTGGCTGTCCTGGTGGGTCCCCTGGCCCCTCCTGCCTCGGCTTTAGGTCCTGGGCTCAGTAGAAAGGCCATTTACTGAGTCTCCCAGCCGTCGGGACAGCCCAGAACTTTCCTGGGCTCCCAATCCCGCACTCAGCTCCACCACCTGGCCCAGGGGCCCCTTGGAGCCTCGGTGTCTGCTCCTATTGCATACCCCTGGGCAGTTCCCTGCACTCCTGTAAGTCTCAGCCTCCCTCATAGCAATTCAGGTCCCAAGAAGCCAGGGGCACCAGTATTGGGTTTGCTGTGGCCTACAGTGCTCAGAAAGCATCTGTCAAGTGAATGAATGAATACTCAGCTTTGGTGCCAGGGCAATAGTGGAGACCCATGAACTGAAGCCAGCTGGGTCCTGCACTCCTTCCTTGTGTCTGCTGGCACTGGCCCATCCTCAGGATACCCCAGGCCTTGGACTCTGCATAGCTGAACTCAGATTCCCCCACCACCAACCCTGCTTCTCCCCCCACTCCCAGCTCTGTTCCTCCCTCCCTTTGTGTCCATCGCCTTCTCCCTCTGCCTTCTGATTTACTCTCTCCTTCCATCTCCAGTACCTGAGCTGGACCAGACCACCTTCTATCTTCCAGAGGGCCTCCTGGCCCCATATCCCCCACTCCTACCCCAGCCGGTTGGGCCTGTCTTCTCAGCTCCCATTGTCCAAATTCCTCAGCCGGGAGGCGTGGCCCATGGGGACAGGGACACTCTTGCTTATCTCCTTAGGGACAGGGACAGCTCCTCCTCCCCTCCACACCCTTTCTCTCACTTTAACATTCCCCTCTGTGCTGCTCCCTGCTCCTTCTGTCTTTGCACATTCTGTTCCTTGTGCCTGGACTGCCTGCCCTGTCAGTGTGATAAACATCTGTTGATGAAAAGATGCCAAACTCGGTAAAATATTTTAAGGTGGTTTATTTTGAACCAAACTTGAGGACCCAGGACTGTGACACTCATCCCCAGGAGGTCCTGAGAACATGTACCTGCCATGCTCAGTTATAAACATTCTAGGGAGGCAGAAGTTACAGGAAACCATAAGTCAATACATGTGGGTTTCCACTGGTTTGGCCCAGCAAGGAGGAACATTTCCAAGGGAGGCCTGCAGGTCATAGGTGGATTTAAAGATGTGTTGACTGGTGATTTGTAGTCCCTGACTAAGGGGTTTTAGAGATCAGGAGATGTTTTGCTGAGATAAGGGGTGTTGATGTGTCGATGAAGCCTACATGTGACTTCAGGGAGAGTAGGTAAGTGTCTCACAAGTTCCCAGAGCCTGGGAGTCCCCAAAAGAAGGCTTTGCAGGGCCATAAAATACTTAGCTTTCCTTCTTTATTTGTTGTGTGGTGTTAGGCCAAGTCAGGCTGGAAATGGACTCTTTAGTATATAAGGTAACAGGGTAATAAAACCCTGTCTGATGAGTCCTTCTCAAGCCTGACTTCCCAAGTCTCTTAGGAACCTGAGTAAGAGGGAAAAAAAGGTCAGATTTAGTCCTCGCATCCAGTCCTAAGTCCCTCAAGAACATCCAAGCTAACTCACACAATATCACGACCATCTGAGAGTTGGAGACCCCGCATGACTTAACACATCTATTGTACTGCGTTTCTCACATTAAATCTTCAGTCTTTGGAGTCTTTCTTCCCTGTGAGATAGGCTAGAATAGGTTTCTGGTTTAATCAGATGGAAAAATTTGGACATGAATATAAACATGAACTTTTTTTTTTTTTTTGAGTTGGAGTCTCTCTCTGTCGCCCAGACTGGAGTGCAGTGGCTGCTCCTGGCCACTGCAGCCTCAACCTGCTGGGCTCCGGCGATCCTTCCGCCTCAGCCTTCCGAGTAGCCGGAATTACAGGCGCGCGCTACCACGCCCTGCTAATTTTTTGATTTATTGTAGAGATGAGGTCTCGTCAAGTTGCCCAGGCGGGTCACGAACCCGCAGGTTCAGGCAATCCACTCACCTCAGCCTCCCAAAGGCGCGGGATTACAGGCTGAGCCACCAAGCCCCGCTACCATGAACTTTTAAATATAAGCTATATCCAGCTCAAGTAGGTTGATGGCCAGAAAGGATGGGTGGACAAGTGGAAGGATGGAAGAAATAATTTTTAGATGGATTGGGCTATAAATGAATGGAAATAAGGACAGAGGAAAGATGAATGAATGGATGGATACATGGATAGATGGAGGGATCAATGGATGGACGGAAGGGTGAATGAACGGATGGTTGGATGGAGGGGTGGACAGATGGCTGGATGGAAGCATGGGTACATGGATAGATGGAGGGATTGCTAGATGGATAGAGAGATGGATAGATGGAGGGGTGGATGGATGGAGGGATGGATGACGGATGATGGATAGAGGGGTGGATGGAGGGATGGATGGATAGACGGATGGATGGATGGATAGATGGATGGATGGAGGGATGGATGGATGGAGGGATTGATAGTGGATGGAGGGGTGGATGCATAGATGGATGCCTGGATGGGTGGATATGTTGGAGGAATGAGGACGGAAGAAAGGAAGAATGGCTGAATGGGAGAAGAGGACAGATGTTGAGTGGTGGGATGAAAGGATAAAGGATGGATGGAGGGGGAGAGAGAATGACTGACATTTAGATGGAGAGAATGGAAGGAGACATGGGAAAATGGAAAGAAAGGAGACAGGATGGATGGATGGGATGGACGAGAGGAAGCAAGTGAGGGAGCTGGGTGGATGGACGGGCGGATGAAGGACTGGAAGGAAGCATGTGGGGGAGAGGGAGAAGTGGGAGGGTGAGTGGGTGTGTGGTGGAGGCCTGGATTCGTGCATACATGTGACAGGGTTCATGCGCCCCCTATCACAAGGCGACCTGAAGCTGGACCAGATGCCCAGTCTGCTAGCTTATCTTGCACATCCCCACCTCAGGCAGTAACCAAGCGTCTATTTGCAGCTATTCAGGGAAGGCAGAATGCTAGCGACCTGTCAGCTCAGGGGGCTGAAGGGGGTTTCAGAGGCCACGGGATCAGAGGGGTCAAAGTCTCCCCCCTCACGTGGCCAGTTCCCCCAAGTCTAATGTGAGCCCCGCTTTCCCAAAGCTCTGTGTGCCCCTCCCACCCTGCGGTGCACTCAGACCATTCTAGAGGCTCATCTGAGCAGAGACTGCCTGTCTGTCCCCCAACTAGGGGAGAAAGTTTTTCATGGAACGAGTGAGGAAGGGAAGTGACCAGCCCAGGGGGAGGCCGGGAGGCCTGGGCGAGGCAGCTGCCTTTCCACACCAGATGTGACCTGGGGCACATTCCTGAGCAGGTGGAGGACAACCTGGCTTGTCGCCAGCACCCAGGCACCTAGTCAAGGCTGGGACAGGGAGAGGCCCAGTGCCCAGAGAGCTCTTGGAGCAGGTGAGTGGGAGGTCAGGGTACCCGGTACTGCACAGAACAGGGCCTGGTGTGGAGGGCCCCGCCCCCTCGCCTCTCTCCGGGTCACCAGCCCAACCTTCCCTGATGCACACTCTCCTCCTTAGCTCCGCCCTGCAGACTTCACCAATGGAGCTGCCAGAAGATGCTTGCACAGTATGGTCCCCATGCCACACCTGCAGCCCTGCAGCCCCGAGCGGAATGGCCCTGGAAGAGCCTGGGGTGCTGCTGCTCCTGTCATCTGCACCTTTATCCCATGCATAGCCCCGTTCTGGGCACCTGGTAGCTATCTCCTGGGAGGCACGAGCTCTCAGGGAGCCTTCTAGCTGCCTGTGAGGGGAGGGACTTGGGTGCTAGTGCACAGATTCACACCAAGAACCCAGAAAGGCCAAGGGAAGTCCCACAGCTTAATTCTCAAGGGGCACAGATTCTAGAAGGTGCCACTAAGAAGAGGGGAAGACTCCCTTTCTGAACCTGTCTGTCTCAGTGTGAGTCCTGCTGTGTGTTTTAGGGCAGTCCCTACCCAAAGTGTGTATTTGCTTTGCTTTGCTTTTTTTTTTGAGTCAGGGTCTCACTCTGTCACCCAGGCTGGAGTGCAGTGGCATGATCACAGCTCATTGTAGCCTCAACCTTCTGGGCTCAAGCAATCCTCCTACCTCAGTCTCCCAAGTAGCTGAGACTACAGGCATGCACCACCACACTTGGTTATTTAAAAATTTTGTGTGTGTGTGTGTAGAGATGCTGTTGCTATATTTCCCAGTGTGGTCTCCAACTCCTGGGTTCAAATGAACTTCCACTTTGGCATCCCAAAGTGCTGGGATGACAGGCGTGAGCCACTGCGCCCTGCCCAAAGCATGTATTTTCAAAACTGTTTAGGGTTTTCCTTCTCTCCCTATCTTGCATGAAAACAATTCAGGGCTTGCTTTCAGTGCTTCGGGGCCACAGGGACTGGAAAAAACTCTGTTCTGGAAAGTCCGGGGAGAGGCCAAGTTTCCAAGGGAGGCCGGGCAGGGTGTGGGTTTTCTCATTTTGTCTTGTGCAGACATGGTTGGCCAGTCCTCCTCCTCCCCCCACCCAGCCAGCCAGCCTCAGAGTTTGTGAGTCGCACGTTGGCTGTGGTTTTAATGTTGTTGGTTATTAGAGTTAAGAATCTGTGGTTTTTCACTGCCCCTGAGGGCCCCGTCCTGCTCTATCTCACAGTGCTCTCCTCACTGGTAGAATGGAGAGGTGTCCAGGGCAAGAGCCATGGTGATCGTGCACAAAAACATGCAGAAATATGCAGTTACCCAACTGGAGACGCCTCCTGGAAATCTGCACAGAGAACTAGAGTGCAAAGTCTAATTTCACTGCATTTCATTTTTTTGTAGAGATAGGAGTCTCACTATGTTGGCCAGGCTGGTCTTGAACTCCTGGGCTCAAGCAATCCTCCCACTCTCGCCTCCCAAAGTGCTGGGATTACAGGAGTCAGCACCATGTCTGCTGGCCAGGGGGTTTTGTTTTTTAATACCCAATCCTACTCTTAGAGGTTCTGCTTCTGCTCAAGACTCTCCCCAGTGCCTGCTTTGCTCAGAGTAGAGGCCAGAGTCTCCACACAGGCTCCAACTGCCCACTCAGGTCCTGTTGCCTGGTTGCCCTCTTCCCCTGCCCCCATCCCTCTGCTCTGGCCCTGCTGCCTCCAGGTTGTCCTGAGACCCTGTGCCTCTGCTCTGGCTGATCTCTCTCTTGTTTTTTTTTTTTTTTTTGAGTTGGAGTCTCACTCTGTCGCCCAGATTGGAGTGCAGTGGCCGCTCCCGGCCACCGCAGCCTCGACCTGCTGGACTCCAGCGATCCTTCCGCCTCAGCCTTCCAAGTAGCCAGAATTACAGGCGCGCGCTACCACGCCCAGCTGATTTTTTTTTTTTATTATTGTAGAGATGAGGTCTCGCTGTCCAGGTGGGTCTCGAACCCGCAGGCTCAGGCAATCCACTCACCTCAGCCTCCCAAAGGCGCGGGATTACAGGCTGAGCCACTGAGCCCGGCTTGATCTCTCTCTTGTAATCTTGTCCCCAGGTCTCCCCTGCAACCAGTTCTCCTGTCACTGGCCCCTCTACTTGCATGCCCTTGCTGTCCACTGACACTGCCTGTATAAAGTTACCTTTCTGTCGTGACCCCCAGGAGAAGGGCAAACCTGGCCACCATACCCTGTCTTAAACAGTGAGGCAGAGGAAGTGCGGTGGCTCAAGCCTGTAGTCCCAGCACATCGTGAGGCTGAGGAGGGAGGATCACTTGAGCCTAGGAATTCGAGACCAGCCTGGGCAGCATAGCAAGGCCTTGCCTCTATTACAAAAACTAGCTAGGTGTGGTGGTGTACAACTGTAGTCCCAGCTACTCAGGGGGCTGAGGTGGGATGATCACCTGAGCCCAGGAGGTAGAGCCTGTGGTAAGCCGTGACCCCCTGTGGGCCACCCCTTGCTAGACACCAGTCCCTCAGAGCAGGGCCCTTCCCCACGCACTCCACGGTGCTCATGCTCTCTGGAAACTTCTCCTGGGTGGGAGGTGGGTGCTCTGGAGTCTGTGGAGACGCGTTCTCCTGGGTGCGGCTCCCTGTGTTAGGTCTTCAGGCCTTGGGACACATGGGGACACCTCTCTCCAGCTGCTCTCGTCCTAGGGTAGAATGGTGCCCCCCACATGGAGGCCAAGAGGCCTCAGGACTTTTGACTTGGTTGCACTCGAGTCAGCCTTCTGAATCTCCTGCTAGGCCCACCCGAACCCATCCTTGTAAATTCCATTTCAGTAGAAGAACCCAGCTACACCATTCAGCCAGACCCCCTCACGTCTGACCCCTGACATCTGATCAGTCCCTCACCCACCCCTATCCCAGGGATGCCTGTCACCTGTCTGTCTGCAGCAGGAATCCCGCTGGGTCGGTCTGGCCAGAATCCTCCCACCCTCTTAGTGATTTTTCCATTCGCCGACCCCACGAGGTGCTGGGCTGTGAAGTCCCACCTGCCCAGGTGGTGAGGGGTGGGTGCTGAGCCCAGCTTCTCCCCCACGTGAGACCCCACAGTAGGGTTGCTGCGCCTGTCGTGAGGGTTCCCAGCAATGTCTTCCTTACTGCACTTTCACAGCTGCCAGGTCCTCAGTACTGGTTGTCCCAGAAACCATTCACTCCAGACTCCTGCTGCCTCCACCACCAGCAGAGGGAAACTGAGGCACAATTTTGTCTTTACTTCCCCACTGCCTCCACCTGACCCTGGAATACTCACCAACCACCAGGACCACTTCCAGCCTCAGGAGGGAAGAGCATAGGCCCCGGGGGGGGCAGACATCCAGTCCCCTTCCCACCTCCCTCCCTCCTGGCCCTCTTCCCAAGATAGCCAACAGCACCCAGTGCACCCAGACTCAGGGTGGGGCTCAGCCTCCCGGTCCCAGCACCAGGAGCCCAGCTCTGGGGTTTTCCTGAAAGTCTTATCACCCGTGACCACTGACCCGCCTGACCCGCTTCCTTTGCCTCCCGGTACCTGCTGGCCTCGGAGGGCAGGCTCCTGGCTCCCACATTCCTTAGGCGTGAGGACAAAGGAGTGAGGAGGCAGGGCAGGACAGGGCTTCAAGGCACAGGCTTCAGGCTGGACTCAGAGGTCATGCCCATAATTCCAACTTTGGGAGACTGAGGCGGGAGGATTGCTTGAGCCCAGGAATTCAAGACCAACCTGGGTGACATAGTGAAAGCCCATCTCTACAAAAAAAAACTGAAGAAAAATTAACTGGGTATGGTGACGGCATCTATAATCCCAGCACTTTGGGAGGCAGGAGGATGGCTTGAGCCCTGGAGTTCAAGACCAGCCGGGACAACATGGTGAGACCTTGTCTCTATATAAAAACAAAAAAAATTAGCCGGGTGTGGTGGCACATGCCTGTAGTCCCAACTGTAGGCCCAGAGAGGCCGAGTGACGTCCCACATCGTGGGGCTAAATGACTGGCACGCAGGCCCCTGTGTTCTCCTGGGTGGCAGCTGCTAGAAAGGGAACACGTAACAGTTCCAGGCCCATCTCCAGACACAGTGTTATCCTATAAGCCCCCAAGAGGCCACCTGGACTTTCGGGCTCTTCATCTGTAAAGGGAGGGGCTGGGCCGGGGATGACTCAGTCCCCGATGGCCCTGCTCCCCACCCCCTGTCCGGCTCTGGCTGAGGCTGACCTGGAGGCAGCATGATTCTGGGGCCACCTGGTGGGTGGAGGGGCAAGAGCAGAGCTGGGTGGGAGTCCCCACAGGGGCAGCCCTGGGCAGACCATTCCCAGGTGAGGGGTGCCCGCCCGCCCAGGCTGTTCCTGCCAGGCTGAGAGCCAGGGCCGACTCTTTCAAAGAACAGAGGGCTGGGATCCAGCCACCGTGGCCCGGCCCTGAACTTGGGCTTTCCAGGACAGGTGAGCCTGCAGTCTGGAAGGTGTGCCCCCACCGCCTAGGATATTCACCAGTGGCTCAGTCCCCAAAGGGCTCCCCACAGAGTGTCCTGATGGGCCAGGGTGTGCAGCAGGAGGGGAGGGCGGGCACCTGGAGAAGCCCCTGCCTGCTGGAAAGAAACCCACATGTGTGGACTGCAGGTCCCGGGTGCTCAGGAGTCCAGAAGAGCATCCACCCTGCCTCCAGGTCCCCAGTGTGGGGAGAGGCAGAGCCTGGGGCAGGGCACAGCCTGCTCTGGCCTGCAGGGAGGGAGAGGGTGGCTCAGGCAGAAGGTCACTCAGGAGTCTGGCTGCCAACCACCTTGGGCGGGGCTGTCCTGGGAAGCTCCTTGTGTATTCGGGCCTCACAGGTGGGCCTCTGACATTTTCTCCAAGGAGGACACAGCCTCAGGCATGACCAAGGCGTCTACAAAGCAAGCTCATGGTGTGGCCTCCAGGGAGGGGCCTATCAGCGGGCACACCTCTCGAGATCCCTAAACCTGTATATGCAGAAAATAAATCTTATAACAAATCTGTAGCTACCACCAGCCTATTGCCCTAAGGGGCTAAAAGTAATTTGCTCACTGCAAGCGTTAAAAAACTGGGCCAGCACGTGGCTCATGCCTGTAATCCCGGCACTTTGGGGGGCTGAGGCTGGAGGATTGCTTGAGGTCAGGAGTCGGAGATCAGCCTGAGTGACATTGTGACACCTCATCTCCACAAAAAATTAAAAAATTAGCTGGGCGTTTTGACTCACACATGTAGTCTCGGCTACTCAGGAGGCTGAGGCAGGAGGCTCTCCTGAGCTCAGGAGTTTGAGGCTGTGGTGACTAATTGTGCCGCTGCACTCCAGCCTGGGTGACAGAGTGAGACTCTGTGTCAAAAAAAGTTATAATTCTTAAAACCTTTTCTTGGTGGCCCTTTAAACATGGTGGCTTGGACTGTTCTCCTCTGAGGGTCGGTTCCAGAAACTTCTGGGTGGCGGCGAGCTGGGCAGCCTCCCCCACCCACCCCAGGGAATGGTGTGGAGACTTAACCAAGCGCTGGAGCATGTGAGGGACAGGTGGAATTCTCCTAAACCAGCGCTGTGCACAGGACACACGTTGTCGGCTGTCGAGCCTGTCCTCCTCTGTGACCTTGGGCCAAGGACCACCTCCAGCCTCAGGGGCTGAGCCCAGCATCTTCCGGTCCCACCCCTGGGTGAAGACATCTGGCTCAGCCGGGGGAAGCCCCTCTGGCTTGGGGAATCTCCCGCAGCCTCAGGAAAGAAGGAACAAGCCCTTGAAGTTGCCAAACAGCGCAGCCCTGGGGCACCTCCTGTTGACCCAGGCTGAGTAAACACAGCCGGGCCCTTAGCAACAGGCACAAAGGGGCCCTTGTCCTTGTGCTGCCCGCGGGGCTCCCTCCCTGGGCCTGGCTGGGAAGCCCTCTGGAGTCAGGCCCACCTGGCCCAAGGCCTGGGGGGGATTGGGTTGGGGTTGCGGTTGGCGGGGTGGGGTGGAGGGGTGGGGGGGGCACGGCAGGGTGGGTGCCTGGCCTGCTGTGTGCCTGGCTCTGGGGCCTGTCATGTCGAGGAGCCAGACCCTCCCAAGGTACCTGCTCGCTCCAGGCAGGAAATTCTACTCGGTTCTTCTGACGCGTAAACTGAGGCGCAGAGAGGGCTCTGATTGGAGCTTGTCAATCAGAGGCAGAGCAGGTGAGCCCCAGACAGAGGGGCTCATGTTGATCTTGCTGAACTGACCCCTGCAGGCACTTCTGACAGGTGGACCTTGGCCTGTGCAAGACCAGGCCAGGCTCCTCACCTCCAGTCTTTATGCAGGAGCTGGCTTTCAGGCCTTTCTGGAAGGACACATGGGACATCTGTGAGGATGCAGGGACCAAGGCAATTTGGAAGAAGCAAAAGAGGCTGGGTACCACGGCTCATGCCTGTAATCCCAGCACTTCGGAAGCCTGAGCCCAGGAGTTCAAGACAAGTCTGGGCAACATAGTGAGATCCCCATTTCTAAAAAAAGAAACTTGCTGGGAGTGTGGGGTGTGCCTGTAGCTCCAGCTACTGAAGAGGCTGCGGTGGAAGGATCGCCTGAGTGCAGGAGGTCAAGGTTGTAGCGAGCCCCGATCAGCCACTGCATTCCAGCCTGGGTGACAGAGTGAGACCCCGACAAAAAAAAAGAAAGAAAGAAAGAAAAGAAAGCAAGAAAGATGGTCATGGAACTGCCGCCGGGAGTCGTGGGAGGAGAGGCTGCTTCTTCCAGGCGCCTGGTCCCGATGGGGCATGGTGGTGACTGCAATGTGCCCGACTTCTCTCCGTGGGCTGGGCCTCCTCCTTTGCCTGGCTGGCCTCCGCAGCCTCCGCAGCCTCCGCTCTGAGCACCCGCCCCGATCACCAGTCCCTGAAGCTCTCTCTGGGGAACTGTATGTTCTCTGGGAACTCAGGACCTCCTCTCCCTGTGAGCCCAGCCCTGTCCCTTCCTGCAGCCACAGCAGGGTGCCCCCTCCTCCTGCCCTCCTCCCACCTGGCTGTCAACCAGCTGTAGTAGTCAGAGCTCTGAGAGACCCCCTCCCCTGTGGGCAGCGCCGAGGGCCGTGGCGGCTGATGGGCAGCTGGTCTTTTGGCTTCAGGCTCAGAGCCTGTGGTGGTTGCCAGGGCAACAGCAGCCCATGGGGGCAGGCCTGGAGCCGGGAGGAGGCAGGAGCCAGGACTTGGGGGTGTCAGCCCAGCCTGTTCCCCCTGCCCCTCTTTCCTGGCTCCTGGGTGTGTGCCTGGGCGTGTGTGCACGGGTTGTGCCTGCATGTACAGATGTGAGCCTGCAGTCTGCAGGCCTGAGTTCTGAGCTGGTGACCACGGGTCACGGTCAGAGTTGCTCGGGGACGGGACAAGCTCCCCTTTCCAGAGAACTTGGTGGAAGGAGCTTGGGTGTCAGGTGTCCTGCCTGCAAAACCTGTCCTGGGCCATGTCAGCAGTGTGACCCTGAATACCTTTATTTGTTTTGTTTTTGAATCAGAGTCTCACTCTGTTACCCAGGCTGAAGAGCCGTGGCACAATCACGTCTCACGGCAGCCTTGACCTCCTGGGCTCAGGCCATCTTCCTGCCGCAGTCTCCTGAGTAGCTGGGACTACAGACACCACCACACCCGACCTGGATAAACCTTTTAACCTTTCTAAAGATAGTATGAGTCTGCAGGGTGGCAAAGTAACAAACATCATGGACCGCAGGGCTTGAAACAGAAATGTATGTTCTCACATTTCTGGAGGTAAGAAGACCAGTTCAAGGTGCTGACAGGGCTGGCTCCTCCCCAGGCCTCTGTCCTGGGCTTGCAGGGACCATCGTCTCCCTGTCCTTAGAGGGTCGTGTGTGTCCAAATCTCCCCTTTTTATGAGGGACCCAGTCATATTATTAACACCCACCCCAGTGACCTCATTTTAATGAAGCGGCCTCTTTAAAGATTCTGTTTCCACATAGTCCCGTTCTGAAGGGTTAGAGCTTCCACACTGGAATTGGGGACACAGTTCTGTCCACGACAGGGTAGGGTCTGAGTTCTGCCTCCCAGGTTACAGCGAGAGTTGTTAGTCATTACATGCAGCCAGGCCCAACAAGCGGGGCCCTGCCGCCCATGCGGGGCCTGATACAGTTTCCGCAGCTGCACACCCATGGGGGTGCCCAGGCCTTCTCAAGAAGGTGCACGGCGGGGGCTGGGGGGGAGGGGGCAGGCTGGGCATTGCCTTCCAAGCCTGACCTGTTCATGATCTCCGAGGAATGGGTGGCTGAGCCCAGTCTTGCCCTGGGTCCCCCAGTGCCTGAGGAGCCTTGCTTCTGAAACGTCTTGTCTACGGCTGTATCAGAGACGCGATTTGAGGCTGGGCGCAACGACTCACGCCTACAATCCTAGTACTTTGGGAGGCCCAGGCAGGAGGATCTCTCGAGGTAAGGAGTTTGAGACCACCCCGGGCAACATAATGAGACCTCATCTGTACAAAAAATGAAAAAATTAGTCAAGCGTGGTGGTACATGCCTGTGGCCCCAGCTAACCCCTGGTGGCCTGGCTTCCAGTGGGGAGTGGGCCTGGCCGGGGCAAGAGAAGGTCCCTGTGACCCTGACCCCCCCTGGCTGAGCCATCCCTTCCTGACTAGGCCGCCAGGACTAGCAGGGCTCTCGAAACCCTTCCTAAAAAGGTATCGGGCTGTGGTGGCCTGTGCTATTTTTAGACAATTGTGTTGAAAAATCCCAACGTACATTTAGCATCATGTGTGCTTTTCCTTCAGGAAGAGAAAAGAGGGAGTAAGTGGATTTCCCTGAAACAGGGCATGACCCTGCGAGGGGCCTCAAGTCCACCAGTCCTGAAGGGGCTGGGCCTTGTAGCTGCCCAGCCCTGGAGTTTCCAGCCAGAGGAGGGCCTCCCTGGTTCTCCCTCAGCACACAGGATGCCCACATAGCAGGTGGGGAGACTGATGCCAGGCTGTGCTTGTCTCCCTTTCTAGATCTTTAAATTTTTTTTTTAAAATCAGCTTTATTAGCCGGGCTCGGTGGCTCAGCCTGTAATCCCGCGCCTTTGGGAGGCTGAGGTGAGCGGATTGCCTGAGCCCGTGGGTTCGAGACCTGCCTGGGCAGTGAGACCTCATCTCTACAATAAATTAAAAAAAAAAAAAAATCACCTGGGCGTGGTAGCGCATGCCTGTGATTCCGGCTACTTGGAAGGCTGAGGCGGAAGGATAGCCAGAGCCCTGCAGGTTGAGGCTGCGGTGGCCGGGAGCAGCCACTGCACTCCAGTCTGGGCGACAGAGTGAGACTCCAACTCAAAAAACAAAAAAAAATCAGCTTTATTGAGGTATGACTAGCATATAATAAAATGCAAATAACTAAAGTGTGCGGTTTTTATTTATTTACTTTATTATTTTTTTTTGTAGAGATGAAATCTCGCTATGTTGCCCAGACTGGTCTCAAATTCCTGGGCTCAAGCAATCCTCCCACCTTGGCCTCCCAAAGTGCTGGGAGGACAGGCATGAGCCACCACACCCAGCCTCAAGTGTACAGCTTGATATGTTTTGACATTTGTATCTACCCGTGAAGCCATCACCACCATCAAGACAGCAAACACATCTGCCACCCTCACAAGTGTGCCCATACCCTCTGTCATCCACGACTCTGTTTTCTGGGGCTACAGATCCACCTGCGCCTGAGAGTTTTATCTAAATGGATTGACGGGGCATGTTCCGTTTCTGATCAGTGTCTTCGCTGTTGTCACGCTCCTGTGGTCCTCCCATGGGCCCGTGTTTGTCGAGGCTGTTCCTGCTGGCTGGGAATCCCGTCCACAGAGGATCACACTTGGCTCACCCCCTCCTCTGTGGCTGGATGTTTGGATCATTCCCATCTTGGGCTGTTACAAAGAAAATCGCTGTGAACATTTGCGGACAGATCTCAGTGGGGACGTGTATTTCCTTCTCTTTTTGGTAAACACCAGGAGAATTCCTAGATGATTCTGTGTTTAGCTTTCAAAGAGACTGCCGAACCATTTCCAAAGGGACTCTGCCATCTTACATTCCCACCAGTGGCACTCAGGTTCCAGTTTCTCCACGCCCGCACAGACACGTGTGTCGTTGTGTGTCGCTGATCACAGACAACCTTGTGGGTGTGAGGCATGATCTCACTGAAGTCTGGATGTGCATTTTCCATATGACTAAAGGGTTGAATCTTCTTCCGTGTGTGTTGGTCAAGGCTTTTTTTTTTTTTTTCTTAAGAGTTTGGGGGGTAGCCGGGCTCGGTGGCTCAGCCTGTAATCCCGCACCTTTGGGAGGCTGAGGTGAGTGGATTGCCTGAGCCCGCGGGTTCAAGACCGCCTGGGCAGCGAGACCTCATCTCTACAATAAATCAAAAAATCAGCCGGGCGTGGTAGCACACGCCTGTAATTCCGGCTATTCGGAAGGCTGAGGCGGAAGGATCGCCGGAGCCCAGCAGGTCGAGGCTGCGGTGGCCGGGAGCGGCCACTGCACTCCAGTCTGGGTGACAGAGTGAGACTCCAACTCAAAAAAAAAAAAAAAAAGAGTCTGGGGGGTTTCGCTCCGTCACCCGGGCTGGAGTGCAGTTGTACCCCCATGGTTCACCTCAGCCTCGACGTCCTGAGCTCAGGCAATCCTCCAGCCTCAGCCTCCCTAGTAGCTAGGACTACAGGTCCACACCACCACTCCCGGCTACTTCCTTGATTTTTTTGTAGAGATGAGATCTCGCTATGCTGCCCAGGCTGGTCTTGAACTCTTGGACTCAAGCGATCCTCCTGCCTCAGCCTCCCAAAGTACAGGGATGACAGGGGTGAGCCACACGCCCGGCCCCCTCCCTTTAAAGAAGGGTCCTCTCTCTTCGCTGCTTCCTCCTTCTGTGGAGCAGGGAGGGCACCCCTGTGGCCCAGTGAATGGACCGGGGCAGGGCCAGGTCCTGGGGACGAAGGTGAAGGGAGAAGCCTGAGGTGTGATTTGGGTACAAAGACAGGATTGACTGGAAAAGGCCCATGGGACTTGGGAAGGCCCCAAGCAGGGAGTGACAGACCACAGGACCTGCCTGCGTTTCTTTGGTGCTTTTGGTACAAGAGACAGAAGCATCCTGTCCTGGCTTTAAGCAAAGCAAGGAACTGGATTGCCTCGTGAGATGGAAAAGTCTTGTGCCCCAGGACTCTGGCGTGGCCCTGGGCCTCAGGTACTCTCTCCATCTCCCCCATCTCTTCCTGAGCTGGCGTCACGCCTGGGCAGCCTGGGCAGCCTGGGCAGACCACCGCGCTTGGTGCCATATGGTCACCTGCAGCCCGGGACCAGCACCCGGTGAGGACATCAGACCCAACAGAAAGAGACCCTTCTCCAATGTCTCCATAATAAAAGTCCTGAAGGGGCTTCTCATTGGCCCAAAGCGGGTCACATGCCCAAAGCAGAACCAGTCACTGAAGCCGAGGGGAGTGGAAGCTCTGGTGGTCAAGGTCAGGCCCTGTGTCCACCCTTGGGCCGTGTGGTGGAGTGCAGAGGGTTCTCTGGAGGGAGGTGAGACAGATGGAGGGATCCAGGGAGCAGACAGGAGCAGCCCTGGGGTTTCCGAGGTGAGGCCTGGGAGACAGTGGCTACAGATGCCTAGACCACTCGCCTGGGGTCCTGGCCTCCCACCCCCAGTCCTGGTCTGGGGCCCCACCTCTCCTGCACAGAAAGCTGGCTAGGCCCTGGCCCTCTCCAAGGCAAGCTGCCCCACAGCAAGCCTGGGTCCAATATCGCCAAGTCCATGCCTTATGGCCGCCCACAGCCCAGATGCCACCTGCAGGGTCTGTGTTCCTTCCTGCTGTCTCTGTGGCCCTCGGCTGCCCCTCGCCTGCCTGCCTCAGTGAGTCGGGGGGCTGTGACCAGTGTGGACAGGCTCCTCCACCAGGAGGGCACCCAGGGTCAGAGCTCAAGCCCCCATGTTTCTGGAGTCCTGGAAAGTGGGCCCATCCTACGGCTGGCGCTTAAGCCTGGATAGTAGGTTGGAGCTGCAGCAGCCTGGGCAGTTCGGGGGTGGCAGAAGCCCGCAGTCTCTCTCTGGCTCCTGGTCTTGCTGTCTACACTGTGAGGTGCCAGCTCTGGCCCCAGCAGCACCTCCTGCCTTCCCCTCCAGGTGGCAAAAGGGCTGCTGCAGCTCCGGCCTACCACCTGGGTTTAAGCACGCAGGAAGAGCAAGAAAGACCCCTGCTTGGCAGTTACTGCCAACAGGACCATGAAAGTCTCCTGAGAATCATGACTGCTGTGGTCAGGGAAACAGGAGCTGGCTCATCCAGGCTAAGTCACATGCCCTGACCCCAACTCCCCATCCTGACACCTGCTATGGGACCCTCCTCCCACCCTTTCCCCTTCCCTAGGGATTCTCCTCCCTGCCTCCCCTCCCCAAGGGACCCTCCTCCTTTCCCTTCCCCTCCCCTGGGGATCCTCCTCCCCCACTTTCTCTCCCCTGTGGGACCCTCCTCTCCTGCTACCCTCTCCAGGGTGGTGACCCCCAGAACAGACAGCGCACCACCCAGGAACTGAGCCGCAACCTTTCCCAGGCCCATGGGCATCTGCTTTATTATTTTATTTTACTTGTGAGGCTCGAGTGGGGATTTGCTAACAAGTAGGCCGCCTGCAGGTGAAGTCTGGCTCCCAGCGGCCTCTCTGTCCCTGGTAGTGGGTAGCTACCTGCTTGCGGTGCTGCCACACGCCCCTCCCCCAACAATGCCCCGCGGGCATTTACGCATGACACAGCCACAGGTCCATTTAAAATCATTTTATTATTAACATCATTTTCCATGTAGCCAAGTGTCTGTCATGTGTAAGGAATGTCGGTAAATACTCCATTCGAAGCTTCTTTGTACATATTTCCATCGATAAATAAACTCTGAATTCACATAAAAAAGTTAAACTTAAATAACTCATATTTCCTTCTCTTGTAACAGGCATATATTGGTAAAATATAAATATTCTTGGACTCAGGCTTTGTTCTAAGTGAGGACAGGATTCATCACATGGTACAATTATTGACAATAAAACCGAGGAACTGTCCGCTGTGTCCTGGCGTGGACCAGCACTGAGGTGGGAGACAACATTCACATTTGGTTTCTGGGCCACGGCGGGCGGGGTTGGCGGCTAGGGGCGAGGACAGAGGTTTTCTTTACAGCTCTGATAAAAATAATCTGTGCTGCCACTGAATTTTAATTCTGAATATATTCTTCTACATTGGCTGATTAATTCCATAATCGTTTTACTTAAAACTCAGATGTCAACTAACAAAATATGGCACATAATCCATTTAGAATATCGTCAGTGGGTTCAGAAAGGACCACGTGGGGGTGGCAAGTCAGGGCTCGTGGTGGGTGCGCCGCGCAGTCGCACATCCGTCCCTGGCTCGGTGGGCAGAGCCGTCCCTGGGCGCCCGCGGCCACGCAGCAGTGGGGCCTGCTCAGAGCACACGGGGGATGATGGTGAAGGGCACCGCGGGGCTGCTGGCCTCCAGCTCCAGGGCTGTCAGGAAGCACTCAGTGGCAGCCGCGTCGTTGCCCTGAGCCTGGAGGACCTCGCCTAGCCCGTTCCAGACCTCGTGGGCCGTGGAGTTCACCTGCACCGCGTCCCGGAGGATCTTCTCTGCCAGGCTGTAGCGGCCCAGCTGGTGCAGGATCAGGGCCTGTGGGCATGGGGGAGACAGACAGACAGTCAGAGCCTGCGGAGCTTGGGGTTTGCTCATCCTCGAGACTCCGGGATGTTCCCTGGAGGGGGGCCGTACCTCCACTGGGCTGGGTACACGGCATGTCCTCAAGTATAGTTCCTATACTGGGGTGACTGAACAGTCGCTCGAACCATATGAAATTGCTGACGGTCAAATTTTGAATACAAAAATGACAATTTCATGTGGTTCATGAAAATTTAAGACCCAGGAATGAACCACCCAGAAGGCCCCTGTCTGCACTGACCTACTGCAGCTGTCCTGCTGTGTCTTGGGTGACAGCTGCTGCATGGAAGGGTATTGTCATCTTTTACATTTTTTTTTTTTTTTGAGTCGGGTCTCACTCTGTTGCCCATTCTGGAGTGCAGTGGCATGGTCATGGTTTACCACAACCTCAATCTCCCGGGCTCAGGCGATCCTCCTGTCTCAGTCTCTCAAGTAGTTGAGACTATAGGCACACACCACCAGGCCTGGCCAATTAAAAAAAAAAATTTTTTTTTGAAGAGCTGAGGTCTTACCATGTTGCCCAGGCTGGATTTGAACTTCTGGGCTCAGGCGATCCTCCCGCCTCAGCCTCCCAAAGTGCTTGGATTTTAGGTGTGCACCACTGTGCCTGGTCTCTTTTCAATTTTTTTTTAACCTAAAGAATGTCATTTGTTGCAAAAGTATTGCAATGATATGACGGATTTCAAACTGTTGGGGCTTGGCTAGGGTGGGCCCCTGACCCATGTCCCTGTTCCCCTGATGAGCACGACTGTCATTCTACTGTTTGGCTGGTCAGGGTGTCTGCGCTGGTCACAGACATGTCATCGCAACCCTGTGATGCGCCTGTGCACTTTCTTTTTTTTTTTTGAGTTGGAGTCTCACTCGGTCGCCCAGACTGGAGTGCAGTGGCTGCTCCCGGCCACCGCAGCTTTGACCTGCTGGGCTCCGGCGATCCTTCTGCCTCAGCCTTCCGAGTAGCTGGAATTACAGGCATGCGCTATCATGCCCGGCTGCTTTTTTGATTTATTGTAGAGATGAGGTCTCTCTGCCCAGGTGGGTCTTGAACCCGCGGGCTCAGACAATCCACTCACCTCAGCCTCCCAAAGGCGCGGGATTACAGGCTGAGCCATCGAGCCCGGCTTTCGCCTGTGCACTTTCATGGCTGGATTCGCCCCAAGGGCTCACTCTCTCCCTTCCGGGGAAAGACACTGAGGTCAGGCCTACTCTTGGTGCTGTTATAAACCGCACCACAATGAATATCTTGCCAGAAAGCGCCCCTTTTTCTTTAGGTCAGTGGATTTGCAGTCTTCTTCATAACCCTGCAAACCTTTGGTTAAATGAAATCATACACCCACAGTCTTGCATAGACAGAAAAAGCAGGGGTTGGGGTGTGGGGCAGTGGGGGAGGGGAGCCAGCAGCTGTGCTTTGCAGTAGCCCCTGCTGGTTCCTCCAGAATGGGATGTCTCCTCACCCCACCCCCACCCCGGCACTGGGCTGGGTACCTGGCTCCTCCCTGTCACTCACTGTAGGTACAAGGAGACAGCGTTCAGGAGGCCAAGGTCCTGCCCCGTCACGGCCAACACACGTGAGGCACAGCTGCCTGGTGCCAAGGCCGCCCACACCTCCTGCTGAGCCCTCGGTCCGTGGAGGCGAGCCCATGGCCGTGAGGAGAGCTCGCGGGGCTCTCAGCAGTAACCCAGTTACACCGGCGCAGTGCGGGCGCCTGCTGAAGTGCCTCCTTCTCACTTCAAGCACGAACTGCCCACGTGGCCGCCCCTCCCACATCATGCTGGGAAGTGACCCGTGGGCAAGGCCCAGCTCTCCCCAGTGACTCCTGCTGCTGACATTGGCTCCTGGCCCGGGGGCTCTGCCCCCAGAAGATGCGCCAACCCCCCACCAAGGCAGGCAGACCCCAGCAGAATGTCCCTCAGTGCTGGGATTTCCATTCTGAGAGTGGCGGGCCACTGGGTTTGGGCACAGCCACTGCAGGACTCCTGGTCAGGGGCAGGAGCACATCTGCTGCCCCCAATGTCCTACAGAGAGCTGGCCCTGTGGGCAACTCTGGCCCACCACTCTCAAAGTTCCCCGAGGGCTCAAAGGGTCTCGCAGGTTTGGAAATTTCCACCTGTATACCTGGTCGTGTATTCCCAATGACCTTGGGGCTTCTCGAGCAATCTGTTCAGAGGAATTAATTCCACAGGCTGGCGCTGCTCAGGGAGACATTGTGAGTCTGCCAGGGCTGCCGCTCAGGCCTGGCGCAGGGATGAAAAGCAGGCCTTGCTCCAGCACCCTGGGAGCCAAGGGCAGCCCAGAAACCAGTCACATGCCTGGATCAACAGAACAGGCTCTGGTGGGGGTCTGAGCCACACCCGCAGCCACTGCAGGCAGGAGCTGACGATTGGTGGGCAGGGACCCACGTATCTGGCTGTCAGGAGCCACACGCCTACTCCCCGAGTCCCTCCGTGCTGGCGAGAGACCCCCGACCCCTCCAGGCCTTGATGCGGCTCTGCAAGGCAGCCCGGCACCCTTCCGATGCCACAGGCCCAACTCGAGGCTGGCATTGGGCTGTCCGGTCACCAGCTGGGTGCACCTTCTCTGGGCTCAGCCAGACTGGGCTGTCAGCTGACCAGTTTCTGCAGGTGGCAGCCCCAGTCCCCCAGCGCTCCAGCCCCCCAGTAGGTAGAGACCCCCAGCCTGGCTTCTTCCTGCTGGAGCTTCTGTGCATCTGCTGGAAGCCCTGACGCCTCTCGTCCCCCTGTCACACTGTCCCCCACAGGTAGCGTGGCCCAGGGGCCCACGGGTCCTGCTCCTTGGTGACAGGCGCTTCATTACCACTCCCCACCCCCACATCAAAATCAGCAAAACACCACAGGTCGCCCGATGTGCTGGGACACAGGTGGGAGAGCGGGCCGGCTCCAGGGGGCTTGGGGCCCAACGCAAGTCACTGCCACCACTGAGCGCTATGTGCCAGGTACGGGGCTCTGGCCTTGGCATCCAATGCCTCGTCCATCCTCCCTCACTGTACCAGCCAGTGCTGTGACGCTTGTTTCACAGACAAGACCACCTGCCCGAACTCCCGTGAAGGTGGCCACGGCCAAGCCGAGCCCTGCCCCATGCCATGCGCCTGATGCTGGTGCGTCCCTTCCCGAGGGTGCCCAGTGGGTGTCCACCTTCCCCGCCCCTGAGCTCTGGGGAAACTGTGGACTGGGAGCCAGCAGGGCTGAGCTCCAGGGAGAGGGAGTCACCGAGGAGGGGACTTATTAGTCTGTGTCTTCAGACACGAGTGAAGGCAGCCTCCCAAGCTGCTGATTACCGTAATCAGGTGTTTTGCACAAATACGATGTCGGTGATGCATCGAACTGGCAGTAAGAGATTAAATTAAACGCGTTATTTCAAAGGAGACAAAATGGGCTTGGCTGGTATGAGGGCAACTAGCATCCTCCTCGCTTTTGCCTTATGCTGCGATAATTGCTGCCCAAGGACTGAGCACCGTGTACACGCTGTGCACTCAGGGGCCCGGTGAAGACCTGCATGACCAGGGCTGTGCCGGCAGGAGCCTGTGGACAGGGGCAGCCCCTTGGGAGGCCATGGGCAGCCATGGCACTTGTCAGCCCTTTGCTGGGTTCAAGGGCATGTCATGCACCTGTCCCTCCAGTGACGGTACAGAGAGACATGTGCCTGTGCAAAGGCACCCTCCCCAAATCAGCCCCTATGGGAGAGACCCTGGGCTTGGCCCCAGTAGGTCCGCCGGACCCTGGCGGCTACTTGTTCACAGGCGTGATACTTAGAAACTCAACCGTGGGATGGCAGGGATGGGGTGAACCCTCTCGAGGGGATGAACCCTCTCCCTGCCGGGGCCCTGCCCCCATTCACCACACCGCAGCTGGCCCGGACTCTCCCGCTGGCTGCCACTCCAGGCAGGGGTGGGGGATGTCCGGTGTCGGGGTGGGACCGGAGGGTGTCAAGATCTCTCTGCCCTGCTTCTGGGTCAGAAACCCACCGCTCCCCAACACTAGGGTTGGGGTGGGGCTGGGTGGCCCCTCTGGACCTGACACTGACTCTGCCTATCACCGGGGCAAAAAGTATCACTGAGCAGACCTGGGATCGGTGACAGTGCACACTGCTCAAAGCCTCCATGGATAAATGTGGGTCCCCCAGCCTGGGCCATGCTTGGGCCCCTCATGGCCTTGGAGGTGAAGGACATCCTTGGTAGCTGTCACGGCTGGCGGAGGCAGAGCCTTGCTGGTCGGGTGGCACCTCTGCTTCCCAGGAGGACCCTTGACGCCCACATCCCTTCTGGGCTCGGCCTGCACCTGAGCTCCCGGCCCCCCCAAGACTTCTGGACAAGGACAGTGAGCCTCCTGTGGGACATCAGGGCTGTGGTGGTAGCTCAAGGAAAGACATATGCCTGGTGGTGTCACCCTCTGGGACATGACAGAGCTGCTGAGATGGCCTGGGTTGTGGTTGTGCCGGCCAGGGTGGCATGCCAGTGGCCCGATGTGGGTGAGGGATGGTGGCCAGTTTTGTGGCCCTGGCCAGCCACAGGAAAGGCAGAAGATGTGTGGGGGACGGGGGAGGTTAAGAGGCAGGTCCTCAGCTCACGGGATGGGTGAGGCTTGACTCCAGGCTCCAGCTTTCACCTGGACGACTGAGCTGCGCGCCAGGAACTTCACCTGCATGATGGGAGCTGACTGTGAGGCAGTAAGAGACCAGAGTTGGAGGCCACGCCAGCAAAGGCAGGCCATGCACACCATGCCTGAAGAACACGTACCTCTCCAGCTGCCACAAGAACTTCCTTTTTCTCTAGTCGCTAAGCATGCGCTGGCCTTGAGATAAGCAATACTGAAATAACAACAGCTTGCCCAGCCCCCAACGCGGCCTAACTGCCCGCTCCCCAGCTGTGACGACAGCTTTGACCAGATGAGAGACTCATTTCTGTCACTTTCTCCTGAGACCCCGACCACAACTGGTTCTGGATGGTTTACAGAGGCTGCGCACTGAGGCCTTTGTGCAGGGCCTGACGGCAACTCACTGAAACATCAGGCCTCCAGCCCAGTGTGAACACGGGCGCATGTGGCATCGACGCCTGCTGACCATGCGTGCTGGCATGACCCTGCGTGAATGCTAGAGCTCCCCTGCAGGACACGTGCCTCGGGCCAGCCTGGGCCACGCATGCCCCTGTGCCACCGCCCTGGCTCCACTTGCCAGCTTTGGTTTCTGTGGGGGCTCTGCTTCCCGCCTGCCAGGACGGCCTGCCCGCAGGCTCAGCCCTTCGTAAGAAATGATGTGTCCCCTCCAAGGTTACGAACCTCGGTGCTGCAGCTGACGTGAAGGTCCAGGGGAGGGAAGAGGCTGCCCTCGGGGCTGCAGTGTCAGCTGGCTCTCCACTGCTGTCTTCGACCTCTGAGCGCGGGGCTTTGCGTGGCAGCGCCCAGAGCAGGTTTTGGACTGTGGGGGCTCTTGGTGAACGCTTGCTGGGTTGATGGAGGCGGAGGGGAGGGTGTGGCGCTGCGGGTGTGGCCTCTCACAAGGCTGTCCACTAATGGGGGTCAGGTCACCCTCCCCCACACGCCCAAGTGAGGCTGGCACACTCAGAGCCCTCTCTGTCCAGAGACATCAGCACGGCAGCTCTGAGGGTCGGGAGCAGCCCTGGGGGAAGGTGCTCTGTTCCCAGTGAGCCTAACGGGATGCCATGGCCTCCCACTCCACAGACACGACTGCTACCCGAGAAAGTCCCAGAACCCACCTACAGAGCTGACGCTCTTGGGCAGATGAAACGGGGCAAGAGAAGAAAAGAGCCTTGCTCAGGGCCTTGACCCCACTCGACACGGAGCCGTATTAGAAGGCAGACCCTCGCAGGGCCAGGGCCAGGTCCAGAGGGCCTATAGCAGTGTCTGGCCCACGCTGTAGACTCTATTCACAGTGCTCTGAACCCCAGCTGCTGTCTGCTTGTCCCTGACAGGGGCCACGTGCATGGCCAACTGAGAGCTCTCTGGAAGCCAGCCAGGCCCCAAGAGGGGGCTTCCTGATCTAAGGGAGACGGGACCCCCCCCAGGAGCTTCAGCCCCCGCACAGCTGTCCTGGAGTCCACATCAGCTGAGATGCAGCATCCCACGGACAACAACACTCAGGTCACCTCCCTTCCTTCCGGAGAACGCCACTGATCGAAGGGACATGGAGGGGACTTGCGGCATATTCAGAAACAGTCTTCTCTTACATTAGAATGTAAATAGACTGCAGACCAGCACAGCCCTGAGAAGACGCAGGCATGGCTCTGAAAGGCTTTCCTGGGAGCTGTGAATGCCACACGGCCACCCCCAGCATCCCAGGCGGCCTTCTCTTCCCTGCGGCATGAAAGGCACTGTCAGTGCTGAGCACTGGCACTTTGTGGGCAGCCCTGGGTCCCTGCTTTCCAACAACACCTAGAAAAGGAACTGAAAACACACACACAGGCAGGGGCTGTGGCCTCTCCTCCTGGGTTCCAGAGGCACTGGTGAGGCCGTCCCCACAGGGCTCTGCTGTGTGTTTCCTTCTGCTGGTTCTGATGCTTAGACATGGCCCCAGTGTGCCCAGGGCCGCGCGTGTCCTGGCCATGACCCCAGCCTGGGAGGCCAGCCTCCTCAGGCCAGGAGCTCCATGGGCCACTGCGGGGGGGCTCACTGCCACTCAACCCTTGGCCAGCCAGTCAGGATGGCTCTGGAAAAGGGTCCTTCCTCTCAGGTCAAGGGTCTGGGTTGGGGTAGATGTGGGGTTAGTTCTCTCCTTTGGACCGCTTTGCTCAGTTGGGATGCAGTTTCCCCAAAGGCCACACCTACCCCTCCTGACACCCTGGGCCTGTCCAGGCTGCACAGACGGCAGGGGGCCTGGTGTGTGCCTGTATCTGTCACCACCATCACTGGGTGGCCTTCACTCCATCTGCCCCATTCTGGGCCCTCGGTGGGGACGGAGCACACATGAGGCTGCTTGGCCTTCAGAGCTGCAGAGGCAGCCATGTCCTGATTTGGAGCCTGTGTGCAAGACAGTCAGGTGAGAAGAGGCTGTGGGAGCACAGGCCAAGAGGGAGGCCCTGCTGTGTGGCCAGGACTCACTGCCTCTGGGAGGCGTCTCCCAATGGGCCAGCCCCGAGTGGGACAAGCTCTGGGGGCCATGAGCCAGGCCCCAGGAGGATGCCTCTTCTCCATCTGCGGGCGTCTGTGGGGGCACGAGAGGCAAACGACCTTGAGTCCCCACAGTCTCTGCCCTCACTCTCCTCAAGGAGCCAGGACGAGCGCCCCACTCGCCCAGGCCCCTGCCAGACGTGGGGTGTGTAGCCCAGCAGATATCTGCAGCCCAAGGACCAAGGTAGGGAGGGGCGCTTCTGCCCGGGGCAGGGCAGGCTCCAGAGACACCCCTCAGGGCTCTTCCTGTCACAGTTGCCCGTGTTCTGGAGCAGGGAGCGCTGCCCCCGTGCTCGGGACACCAAAACTGAGCATGCAGAGGGCCCTAGCTCTCATGGTCTTTTCAGGTCACACGTTTCATGGGCAGAAGGTGCCCTGTGGGACTGGCCTGTCCAGTACGGAGCTCAACTCACAAGGAAGCAAAACTCTTCTTTGCGAAAGCCTCTTATTTTCTCAGCTGGCAGCCAACCAGTTGTGGCAGAAGTCCTGGGGGCTGGGGATGCCAGGGTCTCTGCTTCCCAGTGGAGTCCCTACCACTGGCCCCAACAGGCAGCCTTCATGCTGGCGGGCACCGTCTTGTGATGGGGAGCTCACTCCTTCCCCAGCGCCCACACGGTGGGAGGCTGAGCTGTCAGCACAGGTGTGGGCCTGATGAGCCTTCCCTTCGTCCCATACCCTGGTGTGCTGAATCCTCAGAGTCACGTGGAGAAGTCCCTTCCTTACCACCTGAAGTCCTTCAGATCTGAGGGAAGCTTCCAGAATGGCAGCTCATTCTCTCCCTCCCTCTGCCTCTTACAAACATGCTATCAGCCTCTCTTCTCTCTCTCCCTCTCTGTCTCTCTCTCTGCTTCTCTCTTTTCTCTTTCTCTTCCTTCCCTGTCCCTCACATTCCTGAGTCTTGGGGGAAACGGTGGATTCAGACCCTTGCTCACCTCTCACCTCCCTGCTGCTGAACACAGTCCCTGGAGGAGGCCTCGCCTTGGGCCCCCATGGAGGCCCCGTTAAACCCCAGGAAAATGCAAGCATGGCTTCTTTTTTTTTTTTTAAAGCATCTGACTGGCAGAATCTTTTAAAGCTGCTTCCTTCCGGGATGATGTGGAATATTCTGGAGGGGACAATTCTATAATCAGAGTGTGGGAGCGACAGCCGTCAGGCAGTGAACCCCAGGTGCCGGGAGGTGTGGGCCTGGCCCACCAAGGCCATCAGTCTCGAGCAGATTTCCAGCGACTCAGCCCCAAATTGCCCCTCGGCCCGGTTATCCTCTGGTCTAATTTCTTAGAAACTGGCTGCTTCATCCTTGGTGCTGAAATGTCTGCTGAGTGGTGGCTTCTGAGAACAGCTGGCGGGATGAGAGTGGAGGGACCACAGCCAATCTGCCCACAGCCCCACCCTCTGCAGCAGGCGTCAGGATGGCTGGGTGGCAGGGAGCAGGCACATGAGCCCAAGAGGGCGTCTGGTAGTCTCACTGGTGGCAGAGTCCAGGGACACAGATGGGTGCCCTGGAGCAGCGTCAGGTATCTGGCCTGGGTCCGTTCGTTGCTGCCACTGATACAGTTTAGCTCTGAGCTTCCCTCTGTGGAAGCTCGTGCTTGGGTGTCCCGGCCTCCATGCTGGCCCAGCCGGGTGCTGGAACTCAGCGGCACTGGCCGGCAATTGGCCACGATCGCTGTCCTTGCTCGGGCACCAGGTTGAGGCTGGTCTGGTCTACTGCAGTCCTGCTCCTGACGTAGGCTTGGGAGCTGGCAGGGTAGAGCCTCTACACAAGCTCCAGCACTGCCAGGAGCGTGGCGTGCCGGAAGGAGAGCGAAGGAGAGTGTTCCAGGAGAATCACATGATCTCTAGCTCTTTCTTTTTAATTTTGATTTTTTAATGATTTTTTATTTCAATAGCTTTAGAGAGTACAAATAGTTTTTGGTCTGGGTTTTAAATGTACCCACCACCTGCACGCATTTTGATGTTTTTGTTTGTTTGTTTTGAGTCAGAGTCTCACTCTGTTGCCCAGGCTGAGTACAGAGGCACGCACCTGGCCACCGCAGACAGTCTTGACCTGCTAGGCTCAGGTGATCCTTCTGCGTCAGTCTTCCAAGTAGCTGAAACTACAGGCATGTGCCACCATGTCCAATTAATTTTTTTATTTTATTGAGAGACGAGGGGTCGCCAAGTTGCCCAGGCTGGTCTTGAATCCCTGAACTCAGGCAATCCTCTCACCTCCACCTCCCAAAGTGCTGGGATTATGGGCATAAGCCACTGCGCCCAGCTCTCTGGCCCTTTCTACAAAACCGACAAGAAGGCTGAGTCTCAGGGCCTTGCAGGGGAGGCCGAAGAAGAGGAACTGCACCCAACAGACTGAAAGGTTCTGCCTCTAGGAGTTTCCTGCGAGCAGATGCCTGGTCCTGTGTGAGCCTCCTGGAAGGAGCCACCCTTAAGGGCCACAGCTCAGGGGTCTGGGCCAGTGCTCCGCTCCAGGAGACCTTGGGGTGACATCGTGCCTCAAATCTAGGTGAGGATGAGGAGGGCAGGGCTCTGGCTTGGCTTCCAGGCAGGGCAGCGGGGCTGGGCTCAGCATCACGTTTCTCCCCATCCTGTGATCTTTGCTGGATGATGAGGTCATCTAGGTAAGCTGCCCAGTGCCACATCAAAAGAATGCAGTGTGGGAGCCTTGCAGGACGCCAGCCCGAGGACTCAGGACTCATGCGTTGGGCAGACCCCAGCCTGACTGCAGTCACTACGTCTGGGAGCTCTTGGGGATTGGCAGTTGGTGATGCTGCCAGTCAAGGCAAAGCAAGAGGCTGTTTCTTGAGGAAGGACGAGCCACCCACATGGATATGCCCAAGCCCATGACAGGGTAGGAAGGACAGGGGAGGCACTTGCTCTTCTCTGGCACCAGTACAGGTAGTGGGAGCTGCACCCTCTCCTTACCCCAGCCTTGGGGACAGAGTCACCCTGTCACCCCCAGATCCAAGCACTGGATGCAGGTGCTGCTGCAGGCTGTACCCCGCAGGCTGGTCAGGGGAGGGCAACGGCTTGGCGCCCAGGTCTCAGACTGAAGGACCGGCCCAAAGAGCCCTGCCATGAGTCTCACCAACCTCACTGCAAGCACTAGGCCAGGGAGTCCATGCCACAGCAGAGGATGGGCAGCAAGCAGCACACACATGGCCTGGGGGGGCCCTATGTGGGTTGGAGGGGGACAGGAAGAAACCTGAGGTCACCAGCAGCTCATGGGATGCTAGGTTTCACCCTGAAGACTGGGCAGCCTCATCCAAACCATGTGCTCTGTGGCTGTGGTGGAGGCTGAGGCTTAGTGGGCATGTCAGCAGTGGGCTCCCAGGAGGTGCCGGCTCTGGCGGGGTGTCTCCATGGGCGACACTGGGAGGCTCTGGTGGGAGGCTCCAGTGGGAGGCTCCGTCCAGGGGCTGACACCTCTCCCTGGTGGCGCATTTATTCATCTCACCTGCCTTCCCTAACAACAGGGCAGCCCGGGGCACTCATCACCCCAGAGGCCCCTTCCCCTCACCCCAGGTCATGTGCACCAGGCCAGGAAGGTGTCTGGGAGGCTACCATTGAACTTGGCCACTTTAGGCACAGACTCTGTGGGCTGGGACCCCCCATGCTCAGATGAGGGCAGCAGAGGTGGAGGCGTGGGTGGGTGGGACCCAGGGCTTCGGTGGAGAGTGTCCAGCAGCCGGACAGGCTCACACGGGAGGATCTCTGTGATCAGAAGCCAGTTCACATGTACCCACATGTGCCCACAGTGGTGCCTCGCTGAGAGGCTGCCTGGGAGTTCCAAGGCCCGAGGGGAGAGTCCTAGACCCCAGCCCACCCAAGGTCCAAGGCTGGGACCCTGACAGCCTCACCTGGCTGCTGCCCCCACCTGTCCTCCAGTGGGAGGGGCTTGCCTCTGAGAGGCGCCCACAGCACTTGGGTCTGACCCTTCATCACCAAACAGACAACAAAAGCCTTTCCCCTTTACCACAGTGAAAAGCTGGACACTGTGCCTTCCCTGCAGGACAGTGAGGCTGGGCAAATGGTCACACTGGGGAGAGGGCCACCCACTCAGGTCTTCTCTAGGGCCTACCATCAGCTGCCAGCTTAGGCAGGGTTCTCTCCTTTCTTAGCCTCCCTTTTCTGATCTAGAAAACCATGTGGCAGCAGGGCATGGTGGCTCATGCCTATAATCCCAGCACTTTGGGAGCCCAAGGTGAGAGGATTGCCTGAGCCCATGGGTTCGAGACCAATCTAGGCAACTTGGCAAGATCTCATCTCTACAATCAATCAAAAAATTAGCTGGGCATGGTGGCGCATGCCTGTAGTTCCAGCTACTTGGACAGCTGAGGCAGAAGAATGGCCTGAGCCTAGCAGGTCAAGACTGCAGTGGCCGTGAGCATGCCACTGCACTCCAGCAGTGACAAAGACTCCAAATCACTAAAAAAAAAAAAAAAAAAATTAAAAAAAGGAAAGATAACCATGTGGCAGAGTAGATGATCTCCAGGTGAAAAATGTAGGGTTTGAGAATCCCTTCCAGGCAGCAAGTCCTGGATACTCAATGTGTATCTGTTCTTCCAGGATTTGAGTGGCAGCGCAGCCAGGGAGGGCTTCCTGGAGGAGGGTCTGCAGCAGCCCTGGACGCACACCCCTCATCCCATACCCTCCTGGAGAGGGAGTTAGCCCTGTTCTGACATGCAGTGTGGGTGTGGGTGAACCAGCCCTATGGGTCACAGAGCTGCAGGGCACAGCCTCCTCTCTGACCTCAAGGTAGGTGGTAGAGAGGTGTGATAGGGCATGACTGACAGGAGTGCCAGAGGCTCAGAGACATCACCAGTGCAGAGAAGTGCTCGGTTCCCAGACTTGGGTCCCCCACTCTGGCCCAGGGTTGGAGCAGAGGCAGTGGCCGATGGGTGGGGGAGCAAGTGGGGGACCAGGCCAGAGATGCTGCCATCAGGGGACTGCATGGCTGTGCCCTGGTGAATGTGTCTATCCAGTTAGAGCTCGGGTGAGAGCAGGAACCGGTCGCATTCTCTCCTCCCGCAGTTGAGCGCTTCTCAGTGGCTGCTTGCTGCGTGGAATAAACTATCTCAAGGTCAGAGTCGGTTCCTCAAAACCCCTGGCAGCTTGATGGGCTGGGCATGGGTGTGGCCACTTGCCCAACCAGATGCTTGCCACCAAGGACAGTTATCCAGGAGCAGCGCAACCCTTTCAGGAGATAGGTGCCCTCTCGGGGAGCTCAAATGGGTCCCTGGGGCTTAAATCAGGACAGCGTGGAGGGAGGCAGGGAAGTTGGAAGAATAACTTAAAACCACAACAAAGATGGCTCCCGTGGTCTCACGTGGCTCTTTGTGCCATGGCAGACCTAGCAAAGGCAGCGGTTGCCCCGTGTCCTGGGGCTACAGAGGTGGCGGCTTCAGCCAGAGGCAACCAGCAGGGCCCTGGCTGCCCCAGAAGCTGAGGGCATTGGCCCCCCTGTGGCAACGGGGCACCTTCCTGCTCTCGGATGGGGCCCTTTGCTGACAAGTCAGCCCTTTCCTTCTCCAAGGGGTGGGGATGGACAGGCTTATTGGGGACCTACTGTCCATGCTCCATGGACTCTGGGGGCCTCACCACTACATACACGACTTAGCCATGGAAAGTTGGCAGCTGTGGCACCGCTCCCAGGCTGGGCAGGGGCCGAGAGTGGTGTCGAACCTCTGACAGCCTGGCCAGGCTGGAATGTTCATGTCTGTTCAAGAGGTTATGTGATCCGCCCATGACACACAAGCTGCCAAGGTATGGCAGGGCCAGAGTTCAGATGGAGGTGCTTTCCCTGGCTGTGCTGCCTTTCTTGTCAGAGGCTTGGGTGACCCCGACATGCTCCTTCCCCTCAGCCTCTGTCCTGCTGACCTGTGTCCTCCAGAGCCGGCGAGCCCTGTCCCCCGTGCTGTGAGCACCCTCCATTCCAGGAGCTTGAGTCGGGGCTGCCACGTGCCATTCTTCTCTCCCGACGCCTTGCTTCCCCAGCTCTGTGCCCGTCTCCTCCCTCCCCCCATGGTCATCCAGTCACCTGGATCCATGAGTTCAGTGGTGGTCGGAGACCTGCATCTGGGGAAAAAGCAGCCAGAGTCCCAGCGCTGCCACTTTTGTAAGATAAGCACTCCCACCATAGCCATGTCACCCCTGATGTGCTGTCATGCCTGATGTACTGTTGTGGTGCAGCTAGAGGGGACAGGCTCCAGCAGGCACCATGACCCCCGCTGATCCTGCCATCCATAGCATGTTGTCTCGAGGGCTGGGGAGAAGCACAGGCACTGCCCTTCAGCGCTGAGGATGCAGAGGGGTAGAATGAATCTGTCTCCTTCCACTTCGGAGCGTCTGGGCCTGGGGCGCCAGGCACCACCACGAGCCCAGAATACACTCTGCACACAAGCAGCCTGGGTTGAGGGCTTGGCTACTCCACTGGGTCTCCAGAAGGTCAGAGGTGCTGCAGCCTTCCGCCCTGGCCTCCCTGCCACCATTTCTCCAGTGAGGCTGCGTCCCACACTGTCCTGGACAGGGGTGTGTGGGTGCCGAGGGTGGTGGGGTGACTGGAGGGGCTGCCACTGGCCAGAAGGGTGGGCCGTGGTTGCTTTCTTCATCATCCCAAAGGCAGGGCCGGATCTGTCACCTCTGTGTGTGAGGCCGGGTGGCAGGCAGAGAAGCCAAAAGCTGGGAGTTCTAATCAGAACCAATTGTAACTTGACTGACTTGCCTGGCTTTGAAAGGCCTGGAACATGCGTTCTACCCTCAGGAGGAAGCAGAATCCACTTCTGGTTTGTTCCGGGAGCTCCTGCAGGGTCTCCCACGTGTACTTTGGTTCTAGCCCCGTGATCTGGGGTGCTGGCTGTCAACACAGGGCTGAGAGGGGCCCCGCAGGGCTCCGTCTCTGTAGGAAGGGCTGCCTTCAGCAGCCGCCATGCTGAGCCCCTTTGGTGATGAAGAAAGATGCAGCGCTGTGTTCCATGGGCTCCCCTGAGGGGCCCAAACAATGGCTTCTGCTGTCTGAAGGCCACGGGCTAGCATTTCCGTTTTAGCTCTAGTCAAGATGAACCCCAGGCTTATTGGAAGTGTGTATGTGTGTCCATGTGTGTCCAAGATTCTTTTCAGAGATGTTCACTGTTGTGAGGAACTTGAGGTCTCTACTGTCGCCTGGGGGACGGATACCTAGCAAGAGAACAGCTCTCCAACACATGTGTCAAGAAGACGTCTCGCACTTATCCTGAGAACCAAGGCCTAGCACTCGCCATCAGACACTGCTGGAGTCCCTTGGGCTTACTCATGCCATCACACCTAGCTCCCCACAGCCCACAGGGTGGGCACCATCATCGCCACTTACACGAGAAGCTGAGGCTCAGAGAAGCGACAAACATGCCCCAGGAACTGGCTGCTCCCTGTGAAAGCTGCATCTCATTCAGCTGCTTCTGTTCCTGCCCTGTGCCCGAGTGATCGGCCGAGCCCCTTGCTCTGTATGGGGTTTCGTGGACATCATGCAAACCATGCCAGGGGCCAAGGCCGGTCACAGCCCCCAGCCGAGAGCAGGGCGGGGCTGGAAGCCGGAGGGCTTGCGAATCCACAGAGCCAGGCCTCATCCCAGCAGCATCCCTGATCAGCCAGGTGGATGGGAAACACCACGCAAGTGATCAGAGAGTGACTGGATCTGAAGGTCCTCAGAAGTCACATGTACCCACCCCGCCAAAGTGCAGCCTTCTCAGGCTCTGTCCTGGGCTCTCTCCTTCTTCCCCTCTGATATCTACACCCCAGGCAGACTTGTCTCTCCTGCACACTTGGCTGCCAACTTCCCCCCTTGCCCCCCTACCAACCAACCACTGCCCCAGCCTAGCCAGGCCCTGAACGCCACATCCATCCAGCCATACGCCATGAGGCAGCTCTCCCGGGAAGGACCCCAGTAGTCCCTCAACGGGATCAGCCTGACTTGCCAGCACCCTTCTTCCCAGACCTGCTTCTCCTCCTGGGTCCCTTGTCTCGTCCATCTGGGCACCTGAATCACATACCCCAGGGTCAGCCTAAGAACGCCCCAGGCCCTGCCTGCACTCAGGGAGGCCTCTACGTGACATCTCTTCGCCTGACTGCCGACATGTTGCTGTTAGTGGCATCCAGTCCTGAGCGTCCCTTAGTTTCTGCCTAATCCATTGCCCACAGCTTCCAGAATAGACTCTGAAATGCAAGTCTGACCACTTTAACTCATTTGTTTAAACTTTATCTTGAAAGCTTCAAACCTGAAGAAAAGCAGAAAGGCTAATGTAATGAGCATCCATCCACCTGTCGGCTAAATTTAGCAGCCATTAACCTTTCACATTTGCCTCAACTATTTGAGGGGCAAGGGGTCAGGTTTTAAAGTAAATCACAGGCACTGTGTCATTTCACCCCTAAATACTTCAGGATGAATCTCAGGAAAGTAAGACGATTTCTTCCACAACCACCCAACCACGTCATACCCTGCAACACTCAGGTCCCTCTGCCCGGCATCTGCTGCTGCTCTCACTGCTTCCCGACCATCCTGTATCTGCCTCCAAGAGCCAGCGTGTTCTCCATCCAAGCCCCCATGTCTCCCACTGGGGGAAGAGTCTGCATGATTTCCAGCTGCCAACACTTGGCCCATGGCCACTGCTCGTGGAGCCTGACCCTGGCCCAGGACACAGGCCCGGAGCCCTGCATGTCAGTCTGTCAGAGCCATTGACTTCTCACCCTGCTGGTCTGCTTCCATGTCTCTCCCTCTGTCAGTACTTGAGGGGAGGGGCTGGGTCACAGTCATGTTTATATCCTTGGGACCTTAGACCTGTGTCCAGCATCTGGCACACAACTAGGCTCCACACATCTATACACCATCTCGTTTAACCCTTACAACAGTTCTAAGAGAATAGTGTGTTGAAGCCATGCCTCATGACCAGATCTGTGTGGTGCTTAAGGGTAAAGCTAAATGGCCAGGGGCAGTGGCTCACGCCTGTCATTCCAGCAATTTGGGAAGCTGCGGCGGGAGGATCGCTTGAGCCCAGGAGTTCAAGACCAGTCTGGGCATTTTGGCAAATTCCTGGGCTCAAGCAATTCTCTCGCCACACTTCAAAAAATAAAAAAATTAACTGGGCATTATGGTGCATGCCTGTAATCCCAGTTACTTGGGAGGCTGAGGTGGGAGGATTGCCTGAGGGAGGTCGAGGTTGCAGTGAGTTGTGATCGTGTCACTGTACTGCGGTCTGGGGGAACAGAGTGAGATCCCAATTCAAAAGAAAAAATGGGTAAAGCTAGAACAATACAGGCAGACCTCACAGCTATGGTAAGTCCAGTTCCAGACCACTGTAGTAAAGCGAATATCATAATACAGTGAATCACTCAAGTTTTTAGTTTCCCAGTGCATATAAAAGACATGTTCACACTATATACTGTGGTCTATGAAGTGTGCAATAATATGATGTCTAAAGACAATGTATGCACCCTAATTACAAAATATTCTGTTGCTAAAATATGCGGATGGTCAAATGACCTTCAACAAGTCGTCATCTTTTGCTGGTGGAGGGTCTCGTCTCAATGTCGGTGGTGCTGACTGATCAGGGCAGAGGGCCAAGGTGGCTCTGGCAATTTCCTAAAATAAGACAACACGGACACCTCCCTCACTTATGGGTTCTCCTTTCATGAAAAGTCTTTTTGCAGTATTCAATCCTGCTCGACGGCATTTTGGCCCAGTAGAGCTTCTCCAAAGTTCTCAAACCTCACCACTGCTGTTTCAACTAAGTCAATGTGACGTTCTCAATCCTCTGTTGTCATTTCAGCAATGCTCACAGCACCTTCGCCAGGAGTAGATTCCATGTCAGGAAACCACTTTCTTGGCTCATCCATAGAAGCAACTCCTCATCTGCTTAGGTATGACCATGAGATGGCAGTCATTCAGCCACATCTTCAGGCTCTGCTTCTGATTCTACTTCTCTTGCTGTTTCCACTGCATCTGCAGTGACTTCTTCCACGAAGTCATCCGTGAGGGCTGGAATCAGCTTTTTCCAAACTCCTGTTGAAGCTGCTATCTTGACTTCCTCCATGAGTCCTGAGTGTTCTTAACGGCACCTAGAATGGTGGATACTTTACAGAAGATTTTCAGTTTACTTTGCCCACATCTGTCAGAGGAATCACCATCTATGGCAACTACAGTCTTACATGTATTTCTTAAATACTAAGACTTGAAAGTCAGGATTACTCCTTGGTCCATAGGCTGCAGAATGGATGTTGTGTTAGTGGCATAAAAACAACATCCATCTCCTTGTACATCTGCATCAGAGCGCTTGGGTGACCAGGTGCACTATCAATGAGCAGGGATATCTTGGAAGGAATCTTGTTTCCAAACAGCAGGCCTCAGTGTAGGTGCTTAAAATATTCTGTAAACCATGCTGTAAACAGTTGTGCTGCCATCCAGGCTTTGTAGAACACAGAGTAGATTAAGCATAATTCTTAAGGACCTTAAGATTTTCAGAATGGTTACTGAGCACTGGCTTCAACTAAAAGTCACCAGCTACACTGGTCCCTATCCAGAGAGTCAGCCTGTCCCTTGAAGCTTTGAAGCCAGGCACTGACTTCTCCTCTCTAGCTATAGAAGTCCTGGATGGCATCTTCTTCCAATGGAAGGATGTTTCATCTACAATGAAAATCTGTTGTTATTGTGCGTCCTCCTTCATCCATTCAGCTGGATCTTCTGGAGAACTTGCTGCAGCTTCTCCATCAGCACCTGCTGCTTCACCTGCACTTTGATGTCATGGATGGAGACTGCTTCTTCCTTCAACCTCAGGAACCCTCCTCTGCTAGCTCCAACTCTGCTTCTGCAGCGTCCTCACCTCTCTTAGCCTTCGTAGAATTAAAGAGTGTTAAGTTCTTGCTCTGGGTTAGGCTTTGGCTTAAGGGAACGTTGTGGCTGGTTTGATCTTCTGTCCGGACCACTCGAACCTTCTCCAGATCGTGATCAGGCTGCTCACTTCCTTGTCATTTGTGTGTTCGCTGGAGAAGCATGCTCAATTTCCTTCCAGTCACAGCTTGGCCAACCATTGCTGCAGAGGCCTAGACTTTGTCCTGTCTTCCCATCCGACACCCTTCCCCGCTGAGTCCATCATTCTAGCTTTTGATGCAAAGTGAGTGACTTTTCCTTTCACTTGGACACTTAGAGGCCATCACAGAATTATTAATTAGCCTCATTCCAATATTGTGTCTCAGGAAATAGGGAGACCCAAGGAGAATGGGAGACAGGGCATAGCAGGTCTATGAGGGAGATGTCAGAACACACACATTTCTTGCTTGAGTTTGCTGTCTTATATGAGGCTGTTCATGGCACCCATAACAATTACAATAGTAACATCACAGATCACTGATCACAGATCACCATAATAATATTGTGAGAATTACCGAAATGTGACGCATGTGATCTTGGAAAAATGGTGCCTCTCCTGTCAGAGCAGGGGTACAGGTCTTGGGGTCAGCTGATCTCTCCATCCCAGGACCCACCCACAGAAAGGCAGGTGTTACTATTACCCCATTTTATAGAGAGAGACAGAGAGCATGAGGAGTTGGGATGCCTGGTGGGGTTGCCACTTGCTGCTCTGGGCCTTTGGCAAGCCCCTTGCCCTGTCTGGCCTCAGCTTCCTCATCTTTAAAAATGGGTGATTAGATGATGGGAATTCAACGGGATCCTACATCTGTGATGCCTTTGCCTCTCTGACTAGTCAAGTCCAAGGGATCCACCTGCTGCCTGTCCATCATGGCCCCCATTCCTGATGCTGGGAGACTTCTCCTGGCCTTGTCTCTTGGGACCTTTAAAATTCAGCCGGAGACCCAAACAACACACGGGGTGACTCAACCCGGAGAGAGCTCAAGAGCACTGGGAAGGGTGTCTCCAGGACTAGCACCGAATGATGGGAAAGTGACTCAGGCACAACAGGGGTTGTAACCAGCAGGCCCAGCATGCCATGTTGCCAGGGAGGCTACCACACCCTCTGGCTGGGTTAGAGGCAGGTAGGAAGGAGGCAGATGGGCCAGGAGGCTGCTGAGAATCAGAGACAGCAGCAGGACTGACACCTAGGGAGACCCGAAGTGAGGAGTGGGAACCCAGAGAAGAGACATGAGTAGCCGGATCTGAGCCTGAACCCCAACTAACAGGTCAGGCTGCACAGGAGGAATGGGCAGAATTTCTAAGAATCCATGGTTTTGCTGGAGTATGTCAGGTCTCAAGTGGTTTGGATCATAATTAGAATGAGAGACTGCACTGCACAGCCTGTGATTAGTCAGCTAAGACTCCAAGACAGAAGGCAGAAGTAAACACAGGATTCAGTTTTTTCTTTAAGCTGAACAAAGGAAAGCCTAGTGACGTAAGGAACGGCACACCTGCTTTTTAGAGCCTTCCCTGCGCCTGAGAGGCGTCCTGTGATTTCAGACCTGGTGAGGTAGGAGCCTGGTGCTGCATCTCCCTGGTCAGCGCTGAAGAACGCTAGAGTGGTGGAAGGGACCAAGACTCAGGCAGAAGTGTCTGCAGAGACCCCTGCACATGCACCAGAGTGGTAACTCCGTGCAGGCTGCTGCGTACCCTTCTACACGCCACCTACCCACCCTAGTGGCACCACCAGCAGAGGCAAGGGGTCCTCCAGAGCATACCCTGGCCCAGCTACCATCTCCTCAGTGTCCCTATCATCTGCCTCTTTTATTTTTTTTTTGAGTCAGGGTCTCACTCTGTCACCCAGGCTGGAGTGCAGTGGCACAATCATGGTTCACCACAACCTTAACCTCCTGGACTCAGGTGATCCTCCTGTTTCAGCCTCCCAAGTACCTGGAACTATAGGGGTGCGCCACCACACCTGTCTACTTTTTTGATTATTTTGTAGAGATGGCGTCTCTCGGCACTACTTCTTCTTGGGGAGGGGGGTGAAGCTTAGCACCCCTCTTTCAGCTGCCCCCCACTGCATGGCTGACAGCCTCCTGTCCATTTCTAGGCCCAGTCTTCTCTTATAACTTCAGCATTCAAGGTGCTGGGCCCCTTTGCTTCTTATCTAGACTCAATCTTCTCTCTGCATCAGCTCTGAAACATCATGGCCTCCATCCTCCCAGACTCAAATCAGGGGGACACACCCCTCCCCTCCTGCCTGCGGCTCTGCCTCTCAGTGCCCCCTGTGCCCCTTCCCATGGTCCCTGTGTGCAGCCCTCTGGGCTCTCAGGCTCTCCACAGTGTCTCATCCCCCTGCCCTTTCCCGCCACTCCGACATCCTCTCCTGTTTCACACTTCTCCTCCACCTATCAGAAGAAGGAGGCCTCCAGGTCCCTGTGGATCCTTTCTAGCCTGCGTGGGCTGTCACAGCAGCACTCCCCTCTCTGGCCTGGCAACAAACCCTCTCCACGTGATCCTCCCGGCTCCTCCTCGCTTCTGACTCCTGACCACCCCTGCCTTCCCTGGAGCCTGTTCCTGTCCTGACAATTCTGTCCTTGGCTTCTCCCGTCTCCGAACCTATCCTTGGCTGGCGAGAGCCCACGTGAGGATGCCACTCAGGCCCACTGCCCACTGGAACAAGCTTCTCCTCCCAGAGCCTGGGGCAGAGAGTGGGGGAAGAAGCTGCTTGTGTTTCATTAATTTGTTTTGGGAAGTGGGAGCCAAGGGCTGTGTGACACCTCCCAAGGAATGCAAATTGACTCTTATGCAAAGGTAATTTGAAAATGCACCTTCAAGGCTTTGGAAAAGTCCTACCGCTGTATGAACTCCTCCCCTGTCAATATCACTGATCGATCACTGCCCCCTCACCTGCCCTGGACTGCCTCTGCCTCCTGTCTCAGGCTGACTCACTATGCACATGAAGCACATTCCCCCTCTTCTCCCAGGTGTGAATTCATGTGGTGAGAAACCGTCCCTTTATGGGGGGGGGCTCTTCTGTGAATCCTGAAGTCACACTGGCCCTTTGTCAGCACTAGCAGGTCTGCACTTCTGCTTAAGTCATAGGCTCTGGAGACAGGTGACCTGCATATGCTGTCACAATGCTCCAGGAAGCTTCGAGACCAGTCTCTGTGGCTGCCTTTGGCCACCAGGTCTCCTCTGGTGACAAGACCCCACGGCTCCTCCTAGCGGCCCTGCCGATGGCCGGCCCCCAGTGCCTTGCGCTCTGAGTATCAGGGCTGCCAACCACCTTTCCTGCGCTGGGGTTTCCTCCCGTGACCCACAGTCGGCTTCGTGATGGGACCTCCCTGAAGCCTTCCTTGCTGTCCTTTGATGCTCTGCTCCTTAGCTTCCTCCCTACCTTGACCTCCTGGTCCAGCCACCACTGGCTCGTCCACCCTCTCCCAAGAGCCCAGCAACGGCAACACTCCACATGGTCTCTGCTTCCCTCTACCACGCGGGTCTAGAGCCCGGGCTCTTCCCTGGCCTCAACTGGTAAGAGATCTCTGATCACCTGCCGACCCTTCCTTGGAACTTGGGGCTGTCAGACCCTCTGGCTTCCAGGAGGGAGAGCCAGGGGCTGCCGTGTTCTCCAGGAAACTGCGGCTCTGGAGGTCCGCCCTGGTGCTAACACTGTCCCTCTCACGTGGCAGAGGACACTAGTATCTACGAGGAGGTACAACTCATCTGAGGGGCACCCAGCTAGCATGCAACAGAGCTGCCATCCCCCGGTCGGGCTGGCCCTGCAGCCTCACCCTGCACCTCTGCAGCATATATGAAGGCCAATCCCCACCAAGGCCACGGGCACACCACTTTCCTATGTAGCCTGTGGCGGGAGGAAGTGAGGAAGTGTGCTGCCTTGGGGGAGAGCTGGTAGTGCAGGGGTTGCCCTCCACAGGCACCTGAGGGATCTGCAGCCCCAGTAGGAGTGGGCCTGGGCTGCAGTGGGCACCACCAGCTGTGGGCTGGGCTCTGGGGAGAGGCTGGGGAGAATAAAAGGCAGGTTCATTCCCTGCAGGATCAGCAGGAAGTGGGAGTCACATAGACATAGTCCCCGGGCAGATTCTAAACTCCTCAAAGCCTGTGCCTTTTGGCTTTCAACTTGCCTCTGGGCTGGGCAGGTTTTCAGTATACTAGGCTGTACCCAGGAGACTATTTACTTATTTATTTAGAGTTGGGGACTCACTTTGTCGCCCAGGCTAGAGGGCAGAGGCACGATCACAGCTCACTGCCATCTCAACCTCCTAAGATCAGGTGATCCTCTCATTTTGGCTTCCTAAGTGCTATAGGTGTGCCCCACCATGCCCGGCCCTCATGAGGCCATTACTGTGACTCCTTTCTTCCGGGTAGGACCTCTGGAGCAGCGAACGTCTTTGGCTTGGTGAGGCTCAGCCAGTACCCATGGGTCAGTCAGGCAGGGCCTGCCACACTGGTCCATCACCTGCTGGCCATACTGCACGGGCCCAGCTGCTTACTCCTTCCAGAAGGGGAACGTCTGCATGTGTTCGAGTCTCAGGTGTCCCGGGCAGTTCTGAGGGTGAAACAGGAAACTTGCCCAGCACGATTTTCCTACTTGATCTCTCATCTCGTGTTCCCCGTGGGGATGAACAAGAAATTGACTCTGAATAATTCATGGGCTCCGAGGTCGAGACATGCTGCTTCTTTTAATAAAAAGGCTGGATGCACAGCGGTGATGAAACCTCTTCTGTGGTGCTTGTAGCAAAAACACAGAGATCTGAAAAGCTCTTTACAAACTCCTCTCATAGTCGTGAAACAAAAATGAAAAGCTGCATAGTATTTTTAATCAAACAAACTAATGCTTGGATAATATGTAAAATTATTTATAAATCTGTATGGAGCCTCAGAACGCTCATAAAAAGAAATTTTAAAAAATTAAGTAGCTGTAATTATCATGAGGTCTGATTTATTTTTAAAACTGAAAATGACTGTCTTTGGTTTTCCATTTAACGAGCACCTACTGGGCGCCAGAAACCCTCTAGGCTTGTTTTGTAAATCATTCAACTAGTTCTTGTAAAGTTCCACCACGGTAACAGCCCAATTCATAGACCCACCAAAGCCTTAGTGTTGAGTGACAAGCCCAGGGGCCCCTAGGACTGAGTTTGAACTCAGACCTGGCTTGTAGGTGCACAGCCCCCACACGGTGCCCAGCTTCCACTGTGTCAGCACCCTCTGCTGAAGACCAGGAGATGCTGCCTGGTCGTCTATGCTCTACAAGGTCACCACGAGAGTGGTGAGGTGACCCTGGCTCTGGCCCTCAAGAGCATCTTACATGTTGGTTACAAAACCTCATCCTCCCCATGCTGGACAGACACAACTGTCAGGTCAGATGCCTTCATTCTGCAGAAAGGACATGGTGTGCAGAGCACTCAAGGCTTTCCCAAGGTCAAAGGGTCGTGAGTGACATCATGTGGACCAGCAGTGTGTCCTTGATGCCCCGTTCAGGGCTGACCATCCCCTCGCACCCCTGTCTGACTGTGGTGTGGAGTAGATCAGCGCTCTGTCACCGACACCCTAATCCAGGGCTGGCCCTCCCCTGTCACCTCCATCTTGATTGTGGTACAGAGTGAGTGATGCCATGTGGACTAGCACTCTGTCCCTGACACCCTGACCGGGGCTGGACCTCCTTTGCCGCCCGCATCTAACTGTGGCATGGAGTGAATGACGCCATGTAAACCAACACTCTGTCCCCACGCCCCATCCAGGACTGGCCTGCTCCTGCCACCCCTGTCGGACAGTGGTGCGGAGTTCCCAGGGCTATGGCAGCAGGACCCTCGGCGGCAAGACGAGGTTTTTCTTCTTGTGCATTGGATCAGAGATGTCCAACGCCAAGACAGTTGAAAGCTCAGGGCCATAGCCCAAGTGAGGCATCAAGGGCACAGGTGGGCCTCACTGGCTTAGTCTCACCTGCGTGGGCCTCCACTCGGATGCTTACAGACAGCTGCCGGCTAGGGGTTCTGGGCACCACCCTTGACACACATCTGAACAGTCAGAACCCCCTGAGTGACCGTCAGCCCCCATCTGACAGGCCCAGGCAGCCGTGGGCCCACCTGGGGCAGCAGGGCAACCCCAGGCTTCTGGCTGGGGCAGCCAGCAGAGGGTATGTGTGTCCCCAGAGCCACCTCGCCCACAGTGTGGGTGTGGGGTGACTTGTCTATGTCCTCTCTTGGTGTGAAGTGGCCAACCCCTTCCTCTGGGAGAGGCCCCCTCCTGGCCAGTGGCCCCAGAGCCAAGCTGGAGTCTCAATGCTCCAGGGCAGGAGACTGCCCTGAGTGGACAGTGCCCTGACCCGGGGTGGGGGTACTCTGAGGTGGCTGTGTGGGCAGGGCAGACCCCAACATGACCATGATGGCACCTAGGGCCCCAGGAACGTCTTCCCCAGGCCCGGGGCCACAGTGACTTAGACTGCTGGCCCAGGATCTCGGGGACAGCTGAGTCAGGCACTGCCAGTCAGGGCGCCCAGAGCCATGGTGGGAACGGCGCTCACCAGCTTCACGCGGGCGACTGCGGATGAGCACGCTTGCAGCCCAGCACTCACCAGGCGCTGCATGCTCTTCACGTGGGTGGGGCTGATGGACAAGGCTTCCTCGTACCACCGCCGCGCCTCGTCGATGTTCCCTCGGAGCTCGGCGACCTGCCCGCGCATGTAGAGGACGTTGTGGGACATCGGGAAGAGGTTGGCAGCTTCCTGGGTGCAGGCGGTGGCCTCTGCGGGCTTCCCGATGCCGATGTAGACCTCAGCTGGGGGCAGAAAGCACAGGTGTTGGGGCTTGGCCTTGGCTGCCCTGGCCTGGACGGTGGTGTCCCCGGGAGTCCTGCAGGGTGTGGTCAATGCCTGCCCTGAGTGTGAGTGGCTGCATGCCGCAGTCCCCACGTCCTCCCACACAAGGACTCCAGTGCTGTGGCTTCTGCATTGACGGGTTCCCCAATGAGATGGCTGCTCCATCAGGGCCTTCCTCCTGGGCCAGGGCAAGGTCCCATACCCTAGAGCTCCTAGACTGTGTCACATCAACAAAGCCCTCGAACGAGTCAAACTGTCACCTTCCAAACAGCGTGACTCTCCACTGAGCCAGGTCCTCCTCACCTCCACATAAGCCAGAGCCTCACGCAGCCTGGCCTCCTGATGAGCCCCTCACATGTGTTCAGGTCCGCCTCCCTGCCTCCCGGGATGTAGACCTCATTGTGCCCTCAGGCCCTTTCTTCCCAAGGCATAGCTCCACCTCTACGCCACCGTCACCCAGTCATCTTGGATAAGGACATCGGAGGCTCCTGCCCCTGCAGGCCTTGCTCTGGGCTGTGGTGGGGCCTGGACCCACTGATCTCCCTGCCACTGTTGCCTGACCACTGGCCTCCCCAGCGGTAACTACATGTATGTCTGTGTGGATTAGTAAATCCTGTACAACACGACACACACCAGCACATGAGAACAGAAACGTCCAAGGACACAGAAGTGAAACACAAGGGTTCCTTTACCCACCACACCTTCACCCCTCCCCCCATCTCCCAGCCACTCTGGAAGCTACCTGGATGTCCCAGGCCACCCTTCTGCCTCTTGCTGAGGGCCACAGTTGTCACAGATCAACCCAGAACCATGCCCTGGGTGACGCCCCTGCCCAGAAGTCCTCCTACCTGAAGCCCACAGTGTCCATCCTGTCCAGTGGGCAGATGGGATGGGCTCCCTTCTCCCCATCTCCCCAGGAGCCACTGGTCCAGCCCACCTGGCCCCAGCCCTCCCGTTCCCCTCAGTTCTCCTATGCACGCTGTTCTTGTCTCCCTGTGCGTCCACACCAGAGTGGAGGCTGTCACCACGTGAGGTAGGGCTGGGGTCTGTGTTGCCTGCACCATGCCCCGGGAGCTCAGCTCATCATTGCTGACTGGAAAAATGGTGACAGCAACAATTACAGTAGCCAACATTGACTGGACATGCTGCAAGGTGGTCCAACAGGCACTATTATTTGATCCCATTGTCCAGATGAGGAAACTGAGGCACAGAGAGGCTGAGCAAGCTCAAGCTCCAGCTGGAGGCAGAGCCAGGATCAGAATCCTGGTGTCTGGCTCGGAGCCTGTGCCCTCGGCCCCCATAGAGGACAGTGTCTCCTCCACCCCAAATGACATCTAGCACCTCTGTAGGCATTCAGAGCCAGGCATGCTACCCTGCTTCCTTGTGACCATCCCACCGTCTTCCCATGCCCCTGGATCTGCGTCCATGTGCACCGTGTGTGGGTGTTGCCGCCTCTGCCCCTAATGCCGTCACCAGCCTCCTTTAAGGTCCAGGTGGCTGCTACTATCCCGGAAGCTCCTGATTGCTTGCTTGGCTGAGAGGGTGTGGCCTCTGCAGTTCCTGTCGCCCGGGCCCCGGGTTTCTGTGAGGGTCCATCTGGGCCAGTATGCCCCGATGGCAGCTGCTGCACACACCTGTCTTTCCGATCCCACCTTGGGCTTCAAGCCTGGGCACTGGAGAGGGACTGGCGTCTCTCATGGTGGTAGGCAGTGGACACTGCTGGCTTCCTGACCTCAGTCACCAGGTTAGCCTCTCCTTGGGCCACTCACTCCCTGGGGATCGAATTCACACTGACAGACTCCCCAGGCCTAGACTCCCAGTCCTCCCCCGGCATCCATCCCTTGGCTGATAGGATTCTTCATTCAGAGAAGCCAGAACCTCCCTGGCTGACCTCGAGCCTCTTCTGGTCATCAAACCGCCAAGCCCATCAACATCCGCTGTGCCTGTCCACTGTCCCATGTCCCTTCTGCTGCCTGAGGCCCAAGTTCCCTGTTCCCTGCCCCCCGCCGGCACCCTAGGTGCCATCTTCCTGCTCCTGGAGGAACTTGCCCTCCACATATGCCCTCTCCCTCTGGAGACCTCTCCCCAAAGTCTCATCATCACTGGATTGTCCCCATTGGCAATCAACATGCACCAACATGCTCTGACACATTCCAATACGCTGAGACCCATCCTCGGTCCTGCATGCCTTCCCGGTGACCCCTCATTTCCTCTTGTGAGGATGGTGTTCCCACTCTGCCTCAACTTCCTCACCTGCCACTCGCTCTGCAAGCCATGCCAGATGGCCACCGTGCCACCACATGGTCTCATCGCGGCTCTCACAAACGCTCTGTCCAGCACACCCACCTGTCAGCGTTTCCGGCCGCATGTCCTCCTTGAAGACTATGACTTTAGCAGCTAGGGGCTTGCTGCCTCGTCTTACAGGGGAGAACATGACGGCTGAGTGGGACTGGAAATACCCAGCCCAGGGCCCTGGCTCCTGCACAGCAGGGCAGGGTTGCACCTGAGTCTACCTACCGCCAAGCTCTCACTATGCTGCACCGGCCCCTCTGGCAGCCCTCACTGCCTTGATGCTGACTGTCCCTGACAGCTGGCTGCATGTGGGGGCTCCAGCGTCCGCCTGGCCTCCACCTGGCCTCTGCCCTGCCTTCCCCTTCTCCCTCTCCCCTGCTTCTTCTCTTTTACCTCAGGCCCTGGCACTGGGTTTAGTTCCAACCCCCGAATTCCTGTTTCCAGCCTGAATATGAATGTGGGCTGCTGGCGTCCGGACTGCGAGTCCTCGGGCTCCCAACACTGCCAAGCTCAACAGGACTCTGGGTCTCTTCTCTATTACCTGTTTACAAAAGTCCATTTCCAGCCTGACTTGGCCTCACACCACACAACAAATGAAGAAGGAAACCTAAGTATTTTGTGGGCCTGCAAAGCCATCTCTTGGGGACTACCAGACTCTAGGAATGTGTGAGACACCTGCCTACCCTCCCTGAAGTCACATGTAGGTTTCATCTGCAAATCAACACCCTTTATCTCAGCATTCTCCTGATCTCCAAAACCCCTTAATCAGGGACTACAAATCATCAATCAAGAATCTTTGAATTCACCTATGACCTGCAAGCCCCACTTGGGAATGTCCCTCTTTCCTGGGCCAAACCAGTGAATATCCACACGTATTGACTTATGCCTCCTAAAAATGTTTATAACTGAGTCACCATTCGACCACGGTGGGCACATGTCCTCTGGGCCTCCTTGGGGATGGGTATCACGGGCCTGGGTCCTCAAGTTTGGTTCAGAATAAACCATCTTAAATATTTCAGTTTGGCATCTTTTCATCCACCTTGAAGCCGCCCAGCCTCCACGTCCTCCGTTCCATGAAGACTGCAGACCCGCACCCCCGCTGCCTGGACTGACACTCTTGACTTCCTGCTTCGCCAGCTTCCAACTCGCTGCCTTCCATCCCAGTTTCCACACCTAGTTGGAGTGACTTTTAAAATTTTTCTTTAGAGGCAGAGTCTTACTCTATTGCCCAGACTGGCCTCAAACTTCTGGGCTCAAACGATCCTCCTGCCTTGGCCTCCCCAAGTGCTAAGATTTGGGTGTGAGCCACCGCAAGTGCCCACTTCTTTAGAATATAGACCTTGTGTTGGCCACTGGAGGTTCACTCATCCACAAGGTTCAGAGCTGACCTAGGGCCTGTCCCAGCCCAGCAACTTCCTGGTACCCATCCTTCCGCCTCCATGCTGGCAACAATTCTGCGGGAAGTGGTTAATGTCTGGTTGTTACTGACTAACAATTATAGCTTTTGCTCCGGTGCCTCGCAGTGGAAGCCAGCAGCTATTCTTAGATCTGCAAGATTAGATTTTCTGGTTTCTGCTGGGAATTTAAAGCCGTGACACTCACAGATTCCTTGACCTTGGCAGGCCTATCCCCTGTCCCTCTGCCTCCCAGACTCTTCCTGGGCTCTGAGGTTGTATCAGCAGGGTCGAGGGGTCATCTTACAGCATCACCCCATCCATGACCAGATGATGACAGCTCCCAGACAGGTGGCACATGGGTCACCGCACAGGGCGCCCATGAGGGAACGCGCAGTCCTGGGGTCGGGCCCGCCCAGCTGATGTCTGCCAAGTCCTATGCGTGTGTCATATGTTATTCAGGGACTTCACACGTCTCCATTTGTTGAGTCCTGACAACAACTGTATGAGGCATAAATACCTGTGTTCACCCCATTTTGCAGATGAAGAAACTGGCTCAGCTAAGGGTACATAGCTGTGAGTTGAGAAGCCAGAATTCAGAGCCAGCTGTGTGGCCCTGACCGGTGGCCCCAGCCCACGGCAGCACTCAGCTGTCAGTCTGGCATCTCAGGGCCTCTTTTATGCATGGTGGGAGCAAGGCCAGAAGGAGAAAGAGTCCTGGAGTGCTCAGCTGGGTGCATGGCCTTTCACTTGCAGTATGATGGCACGCTTGCGTCTAAAGGTAAACCGAAATTAGTCCAGCATGGTGATGTGTGCCAGTAATTCCAACACATTGGGAGGCCAAGGTCAGAGGATCACTTGAGCCCAAGAGGCAACACTGAGCCATGATTATGCCACTGCACTCCAGCCTAGGCCACTCAGGCCCTGCCTCAAATACAATGATAATAATAAACTAAAGAAGCAGTGGATGGTTTCTAGGAGCTGTGTGGTGAGGCGCCATACCTCATGCACTAAGTGAGCTCGCTGACCTCTGCTCTGTGAGACTGCAGAGCCTTCGCTTCCACCCTCTGCCCATAGAGGAAACAACCTCCTGATCTGCTTTATAAGGCAGTGTACATACAAATGGCACTAGAAGACACTTGGGACTTTCAGGAAAAAAGACCACAAAACCAGGTGGCTTCTTTCTAAATATCATGGGAAGCATGTGCTGTGAGGTTGACAGGTTATTTAAAAAAACAAACTGGCAATCTCCCCACAAAACACAAAGAAAATAAAAATGGAAGAAGATATCTATAGCTCCTTCCTCAGATACAAGGTGAATTTCTCTGAAATGTAATAGATGCTTACAAATAAAAAAGAAATGCAAAGTAGCCAAGAAGGGGAGCTGGCAGAAGCTATGGACAGAGCCAGAAGACCACACTCCACCTGTCACGTGAGCCGAGAGTAGGGGGGCCATGAGGGTCAGCATGCTGGGAGGATGTGAGGAAGTGACGTTTGTGATGACAGTGCGAACTCGCACAATCCTGTGGGAGGCAATGCAATGATACTTACCAGAATCAAAGCATATACACCCCTGACCCACCAGTTCCATTTCGTGGAATTTGTCTCACAGATATGCAACAAGACAGACTCATCCCAATATCCACAGGGGAACTGGCTCCAGGACCCCTGCAGATGCCATGTCTCTGATATAAAACGATGTAGAATTTGCATATAACCTACAAAACGCTCCTGCAAGTTTTTTTTTTTTTTTTTTTTGAGTTCGAGTCTCACTCTGTCACCCAGACTGGAGTACAGTGGCCCTCCCGGCCACTGCAGCCTCGACCTGCTGGGCTCTGGTAATCCTTCTGCCTCAGTCTTCCAAGTAGCTGGAACTACAGACACGCACCACCACACCTGGCTAATTTTTGATTAATTGTAGAGATGAGGTTTTGCCAAGTTGGCCGGGCAGGTCTCGAACCTGCGGGCTCAGGCAATCCACTCACCTTGGCCTTCCAAAGCGCTGGGATTACAGGCTGAGCCACCGAGCCTGGCCCGCTCCTGCATGTTTTAAACCATCTCTTGACTACTTATAATACTGCATACAATGTCAGTGCTATGTAAATAGTTGCTATGCTGCATAGTTTAGGGAATAATAACAAGAAAAAAAAGTCTGCACATAATCAGCACAGACACCATTTTTCTCTGCATAGTTTTGATCCGTGGTTGGTTAAATTCACGGGTGTGGAGCCTGGGCATGTGGTAGAGGCCGGATGCATGGGACACTGACAGGGGCATCATCTACAATGGCAAAGCTCAAGAAACAATCTGACCATCCAGAGTATTGGCACGTGGCGGCGCAGCCACACCAGGGAGTGACACTGCGGCTGTCATGAAGCTGCTGTGGCCTCCCATGTGCTGGCCTGCCTTATCTCCAAGACGGTGCATTACAAGGGAGGTGGGGACTAAGCACGGCACGTGAGATCTCTGGGGGACGCACAGAACTGTGATCTCCCATGGAGAGTGGTGGATGCTCAGGAGAGGAAGGAGCCTGTCCGTGCTATGACTTTTCAGCTTTCCCACTAGGTACCATGGGTGTATCTTTATCTGAAAATAATTTAAATCGAATTGTGACACAGATGCAAGCAGATCAAGGAGCAAGACACATACAGCCCACACAGAGCCGATACCGGGTGTCCTGGCAAGAGTCAGGCACTGGGGTCGGTGGTATCCAGGACAGGAGAAGAGGGTGTGGAGGAAAGAGGCCCCTCTGTGGTCGCAGTGCCAGTGTCCTGGGTCTGTGCCCCAGCCAGGCATCCTTCTGACTATCTGCTGGCCATTCAGAGGCACACACGAGTGGCCAAGAGATGCTCACAGACTGGGACTCTAGGGTCGCTTCAGGGGGGCATCTGTCAGCCTGGAATCTGAGGCTGCCTCTACCACAGGATCTCATCCTCACCCACAGCTTTGGATGTTGCACCCTGATCGAGCTAATTTATTCTGAAGCTTACAAAATGTGCAGAGTCTGGCAGGGCGGCCAGAGCTGACGGATGCAGGAAGCTGATGTTACCTGCTTCCATGAATTGTTAAGACACAGTCAGCTGCATTCCGCCTCTCAGAGCAGCAGGATTCAAGCCACATATGGTAAAGCCTGACAGTGAGCGGAAGCTGTCAGATTTCTTCTCAAGCGACCTCTTTCAAGTCAGTGTGAATAAATATAGGGCTTTAAACCTAGGCTCAGAGTCATATGGCATGGATTCTAGAAGGATTCTGGTCAACTCCACTCACCCCTACTGCGTGTAGTGCTCACTAGATGCACACGGCACGTCTGCCTGGGGGCTAGAGGGCAGCAGTTCCACGGCCTTGTGGAAGGTCAGGCCATGCCCCTCCACCAGCCACAGAACCTGACTCTGTCCTCTGGGCTGTGGCAATGAGAAACAGATCTTACGTGATAATATCAACATCAAGGACATCTCCAGGCTGGGTCCGAGCCGTCCAGTCCTTCAATGTTCTAACAAGTAGCTCCGAAGCTTCCTGCCCAAGAGTCACGGCAGGCTTCGCAGGAGGGCCAAGTTCTCACATCACTGAGTGGGCGGCAGCAGGACACCTGGCAAAGCTCTCCTGGGACCTGGTCACTGTGTTCCCCAAGAAACAAGCAAGTGAGCCCTGCCCATGAGGGGGCTGACTCTAGCCTAGAGCAGTGGCTTTAGCCCTTTGGGGCCTTTACACTTGGCCTCTTAAGAACTCAACTTCAATTTTGAAACTTTGAGTTGGAAGGCAACCCGTCCTACACCAGCCTGCAAATTCGGCCAGGCTCACCTGGCCTGGACACTAAACCCTGCTGCTCTCTGTTCATGGGTGACCAGACAGGACAGGTGTAGGATGACTGAGCTTTCTGCAGGGGAGCCGGGAGGAGGCACGGCTGCTGCTCCCTGGCCCTCAGCCAGTGTGTCTGGGCCTCTCTGGGACAGAGGCTGGACACTGCAGGCATTTGCAATGAGGAAGAACTAACTACTGCATGACTATGAACCACCCGCTTCTGTGCGTCGGCTTAGGAGGGTGTAATCTGTTATTTTACAGGACTTGCTATGGCTCCATTAGAGATGCCGAGCTGGGCTCCAAGACCTGCTGTGGCCTGGTGAGCCCAGCCGTTCACACACGAGGGCATGCCAGTGGTGTCCAACAAGGCAGGTACAACTGGTCATGAGCAAAGGAGTCACTAGCAGGATAGCTGATGAATGACAGGCACTCTGCCTGGCCAAACCTGGGCTTCCCCATGTACCCCAAGAGTCAGGACTGAGCAGGCCCAGGCAGGAAAAGGGAACTTGAGAAACGGAGCTGCCTTTCTGCCGTGTTATAAATACAGAGGATGCCAAGAAAATGTATACACATTTTAAGAAAGGAAAACACTATTAAAATGGTAATACTCAATATATACCGATAACAAAAGATGAATACAAGTCACGTCTGACTTCTGCAATCACGAGAGGTACTCAAAGTGGTTCCCATCAGTGTCTAGATACTTCTGATTTCAGCGAACATCTCTTAAAATGTAAATACATTTTTGGCACCTCTGTAAGTGAATATATCCACAGCTTGCTGGAAAGCCCTGCATGGTGGGGTCCTCACTGCTCAAGTGCCTGTACCCTGGATCCATCTTGGGCTTTCCAGGCATTCAGAAGCCTTGCTGGGCTGGCTGAATGCCTGGGAGCCCCCACTTTCGGGGGCAGCCATACCTGCCCTTGGGCCAGTTTCCCAGTCAGAGGCAGCTACTGTCTGTGTCTCTCTTACTGGGTGACCAGGAGAGCCACAGAGGGGCAAGGGGGACACTAAACACATGGCACCATCCCTGGCTTTATAAAGATATGGTGTCATCAACACCTGTCCCTCTCCCAGTCGCCAAGACTTCACTGTGGAGATGTACCATGCGCTGCGCTCACCAGTCCAGGATAGGCGCTGCTCTGAACTCCGTACAGAGAGGAAACTGAGGCTGTGGTTAGAGTCTTCAACTCAAGACCACCCAACTGGCAAGCAGCAAGCCAGACTTCACCCCCAAGGCACGTGGAGACAGTCTGGAGCCCTCCAGGCCCTCCACACAGACCCTGAACGCACACGGCAGCCCCCTGGAGTCTCCTCGGTTCCATCCGAAGTCCCTTCCCAGATCCTGCTCTGTGCTGGGGTACTGAGGCAGGGGAGGGGTGGGGGAGATGCAGAGGAACTCATGGTTCCTGCAAAGAATGGTACGCTGGTGGTGACTGCAGAAGCTCGGCACTCTCCTGATAAGGGACATCCTGCAGGGGCAGCGGATGGGGGCAGGGTGGTACCTGCGTGGAGCCAGATCTGTGCCAGTGTCATCCAGGGGTGCAGTGGGCCCTGCTTGGGGGCGCTGCTCTGCAGAGACGAGGCCACTTCCGACAGCGCCTGCTCTACTCGGGAGGCTGCCACCGATGTGGCATGGACAGAGCCTGTGGGAGGGCAAGAAGGCTGTGTCAGGAGAGAAGGGGCAGGCCGACCCACTGACCAACTGCCTACCCACTGACCCGCCCACAGTCAGCCACCAGCTCACTGGCCTGCCTACAAGCAGTCCATCAACCCACCGACCCACTGGCCTACCAGCTCACCAGCCCACTGAGCCATCAGCCTAACAGATGGACCCTACTCACCAGCCCATCAACCTACCGGTTCACCAGACCACCAACCCACCAATCTGCCTACAACCAGCCCATCAACTCACCAACCAACCAATCTAATATTCTACCCACCAACCCACTAAGCAACCAACTCATTGACCCACCCACCAACCAACCCACCAACCAGCCCACCAACCCAATATCCTACCCAACAACCCACTAAGTAATCAACTCATTGACCCACCCACCAACCAACCCACCAACCAGCCCACCAACCCAATATCCTACCCACCAACCCACTAAGCAACCAGCCTACTAACTCACCAACCCACCATCCTAATAATCAACCTACCTACTAACCCACCCACCAACCCACCAACCAATCCATCAACCTACCCACCACTCCCACCCACCAACCAACCTACCCCTGCCCCCCACAGACACAAGTGCGGAACATATACACACTCCCTTCCTGTGATGTTCCTAAGATTTATTGTCCATGAAGAAATGCAGGCAATCATTATGGCCTGGGACCACAGCTTCCGTCCCTATGCTTTGAATAATCTCTTCATGAACAAACAGAGCACATGCCACGCTAAGTGCCCCCCCAGGGAGGTCAGCCCTGCAGTGTGAATGCGTGGCGGGGTGGGTGGTGGAGGGGTACAGCTGGACACACAGCTGCGACACATAAATGAAGTACCACAGAGGAACGGCTCCAAAGCTCCCTGCAAGGGTCACACCTGGAAGCTGCTTGAAGGGCAAGGAGGAGACATGTGCACTGGACAGTAGGCATTCTCAAGACAAACCCCACCACTACCCATCACCTTGGGGCAACTGAGACATGTTTAACAGCGTTATTAATTCATGTAAAATTCCACCCATACATTACTGCTCTAGAGGAATTCTCTAAATTTCCTACCAGGTTCTAGGAATCCTTGCTGTGATTTGTGACTTGGGAGGGGCTAATTTTGCCTTTTCGATTGTTTGGTTTGGTCCACAGATGAACTAATTAGGGTCACTGCCATGGTGCCTTCTCTCATGATGTCTAGATACAACTAAATTCAGTAAGCCCTAGCACGATATTTTTTACTACGAATCAAGTCTGGCAGATGATGATGACGTGATGATGATGAACAGCGTTGGCGGTTGTCCATTTTGGAGAACACATCATGTATCTGGCACTACCATGAGCACTTTACATGTATTTAATATTTAAGCAATTTTGTGAGGCAGGCAACAACGTCATCTGCATTGTTTGAATGACAAAACTGAGATTTAATGAGGCTGCTTAACTATCCAAAGTCATACAGCCAGTAGGTGGCAAAACTAGGACTCAGTCAGACTCCAGTCTCTAAATCCAACTCCAATGTCACCTCCTACAGGAAGCCTGCTGGGAGCCGCCTTCTTCTCCCTGCTGTGAGTAAGACTCTCAGACTCCTGCTGCTTCTGTGTGGGTGTCACTGTTACTGCCAAGACCACTTGTTTTACAGTTGACACAGCTGTCCCCTTACTAGACTGGCCCTGGAAGCCAGCAACCATGTGCTCCATTTAGGTGTTTCTAGGGGCTAACAATGCCAGGCCTACATGAAGACCTAGGTAAATGCTTATGGTTGGGTCCTGTCACAGGCATGTCACTGTGTGACTTTCAGAAGAGGGGGGACCCTACTCTGGTACATGAGTCTGCTTGCTCACTCTTCCAATAAGGGCTCAGAGGTCAGAGCTTGCCCTGTTTCAAGGGTCTTCCAGTGTGGCCATCATCGATCCAAACAATCGGGACCAAAAATGAATGTGACACATAGAATCAAACACTGGACATCACCTGGTGACTTCCCTCCCCTAATGTGACTAACCCATTAAAATATCAAGAAGGATAACTGGGGGTTATGATAATTTTTTTCTTCCTAGTCAACGGTCTGGTACACACACTTCATAAGGGTAGAGAGCTTTCCTGTTCTGAACTAGGGATGGATATTAGGGCACTGGGATGTTTATTAATAATAGCAGATGACTAACAATGACAACAGACATATGTAAGTCAGTACAAACTCTTCTCGGCAATAACACAATAAATAAAAGTCTTCCATTGATTTCATATATGGGGTGGAAGAGGATAAACATAATTTGAATCAGGATGGATATAGCTGATTAAAAATCAAACCCAAACCACCTGGTGTCTTGTGTTTCATAGAACTGAAATAACGTGCCAATATAGATATCAGATTTGATTTTTGTAGGTGAACAACCAGCAAGATTGATTCTGACCAGCATGTATATATATTTTTTGAATTGGAGTCTCACTCTGTTGCCCAGATTGGAGTGCAGTGGCCGCTCCCGGCCACCGCAGCCTTGACCTGCTCGGCTCCAGCAATCCTTCCGCCTCAGCCTTCCGAGTAGCTGGAACTACAGGTGCGCGCTACCACACCCGGCTCATTTTGATTTACTGTAGAGATGAGATCTCGCCAAGTTGCCCAGGCGCGTCTTGAACCCAGCAATCCACTCACCTCAGCCTCCCAAAGGCGTGGGATTACAGGCTGAGCCACCGAGCCCGGCTCTGACCAGCACATTTTTAAAGAACCATTCTGGTCTCACCCAAGCCAACGTGCTGCCGCATCTTGATGAAGAGCGGCATCACTTGTGGTGGATATAGAGAACTGTGACTTAAAATCAGATCAGAAGGAAGAACAGAGGACATAGTTCCCCCCCCCACCTTTTTTTTTGGAGACAGGGTTTCACTCTGTCACCTAGGCTGGAGTGCAGTGGTGTGATCATAGCTCACCTTAGCTTTGAACTCCTGGGTTCAGGCTATATCCTTCTACTTCAGCCTATGGAGTAGCTGGGACTACAGGTGTGTGCCATCTCACTTGGCTAATTTTTTAATTTTATTTTTTGTAGAGATGGAGTCTGCTATGTTGCCCAGGCTGGTCTCAGACCCCTGACTTCGAGGGATCCTCCTGACTCAGCCTTCCAAAGTGCTGGCATTACAGGCGTGACCTACTGCGCCTGGCCCATGGTTCCAATTTGAAGTTCAAGCCTCTGGATAAGTAAGTTTCCAAATAATGAGGTCCAGCAGCTAAGCCAGGGAGTGTGCTGGGCTTTGGTGTCTCTTGCCCACCACCCTAATTCAAGAAGCACAGTCACTGCCGCACCTCCTATCTGTCCCCCTAATCGAGGTTGCCTGTTGCTGCCGTTACCCTGAGGGCTGCGTGCCACGAGTAGCTGCTGAGCTCCGCCAAGGAGCTGATGTGTCTTTTCCTCCCATCACGGGACATGGGACCATGGCAGAGCTCACCGGACCCAGTTACACAGGAGGCGAGATTTCAAGTCACACCAGCCTGGATAGCCCCACAGCCAAGGCTTCCTCAGGCCAGTGGCTTCCCTTGCCCTCTTGTCCAGATCCTCAAAGAGAGACTGTCACCTCAGATGCTTGATGCAAAGGCAGAGTGTGACCTGAAGGACTGTCCCGATCCCTATCCCCAGAGTGTTTTTCTAGGCCGCCGAGCCCAACGTATGGGGTGGGAGTGGGAAGGTGGCTGAGGGCCCAGGGGACTGGGAACCACACCCTAACCTCAGCAAGCTATGAGAGATGTTTTGAGTCCCTGAGGTCTTCTGACCCAAGCGCCCATCACGGGCTGCCAAGAAGCCCTGCCACACAGAACCCTGGGAATAGCTGGCTCAAATGGCCTTTGCAGACGAAGCCCTTTCTCAATGCAGAGGACACCAGGGTGATTTCCACATAGACCTCAGCCGTGGTGGTCACATGAGCTAAGCGAGTTCAACACTCAAGGCTCATCCCTCTAAGGGACCCCAGGGTCAGTCATTCTGTCAAGCAGAAGGCATGGTAAATACATGGAGTGGCTAGGCTATACCTTCACACACAGGGTCACTGTTAAGTGGCATGTCACACTCTGCCACCTTGTGCCTATCCTGATGGCATAAGTGGCCACAGTCCAAGGGACCCTTGCCTCCCTGTCCCATGTCTTCACAGCATGCAGATGAGATCTCAGATGGGACCCCTCATCTGGTGATGTGTGAGCATACTGTGCTGGGAATGATGGACAACTGTATTCATTATACATAAACCCCCACTCCAAGAGACACCAGCAGGCCATCCGGGGCTGTTGGACCTCTGGGCACCAGCTTCCTTGACCTGGAGAAACCACTTGGCTGCCCATACAAGGACATGGGAGGATGGTGGAGAGTGTGTCTGGCCTCCAGTCATCTCTGTGCCACCTGCTTTCCCTGGTTTCTGGAAAGCAACAGGGCCACGCCAGCTCTGGTGGAGATGATTCCACATCAGCTGTCAGAAGAGCACATGTCGCTCCCAGCTCTTAGAAGTTGTGCCCCCAAAATGAGAATAATAAGAAAAAAGCAGCCGTTCCATCTTGGAAAGACCCCAGACACTGACACCCTGACACTGCCAGGTAGCCATGCTCAAAAAATTTCATTTTAAAAATGAACAGCATTCCTGCTTCTCAGGACAGGGCTTGGAAATAAAAGAGCCCAGCTCTATAGACTGCTGGCAGCTGGTAGCCTGCTGCTCCTGCACCTGTCACCTGGACTGGGGCAAGGAGCTGGTGAAGCGGTCTCCTATTTCTTGAAGGGAGAAGAAGTGATATGAAGGTCCCCTTTCACCTCGGCCCTCAGATTAGGCATCTTTCCTCGGGACCTTTTTTTTTTTTTTTTAACATAAAAAATGTTGGTTTCCCTCCCCCGCCACAACAGAGCTAGGGAGATTCCCATCTGGGTTGCAGGGGGTTCTGATTCTCTAGGCGGCGCCTGGGTGGGTTTCCACTGTGTAGATAGGTTCCTTTCCACTCCTGCTGTTCCTGAGAGCTGTCCTTCCCCAGGCAGTGTGTCCCCCAGTGATGGTGGGGACAGGGCTGCTGCCCACCGACTCCTGACAGTGCCAACCCCTCTTCTGGTCACCATCCTGGAGATACCTCCCCTTTTCAGCAAGTGACTGCTGAAGCCCAGAGCCCCCAGATGAGACCACAGTTTCCACCTGACTCGAACAGAACAAGCACAGCTGAAAACTCCCAGGACGCATCTCCTGAGAGGAAAGAACCCAGAGGCAGGGAGGTTTGGGTCGGTATTTCAGGGGCATGCGGGCTGGGTGGCATGCGGCAGAGGGGACTGGCAGGCCGAGGTCACACGAAGCGTGGCAGGCAGCCGATCACAAGCGTGCAGGAAGGCGGCCCTGTGCAGAGACAGTACCTTCTGGAGGACCACAGAGGGTGGGTGCGGCCATCACCTCTCAAGCCTTGTGCGTACACACAAGGCCGCGTCCCCGGCTGCCCCTCACCGGGGGAGGGTGGCTGCTCTGAGCTCAGAGTGCCCATCTCCAAACTCCGAACGCAGTGTGGTGGCTGCGGCCCTGGGTCTGATGATGATCTGAGCCTGGACACATTCCCAGCTCCTCCCTGAAGCCCTTTATCACTGGCCTGTCAATCTTGTCTAAGGAGGGACAGCACAGAGCTAGCTAGGGAGAATTACAGATGTTAATTTTAGTTTAAAATAGCAAGTAAAGGCCATCTACTAGGGTTAAAGTTTTGAACTGCTGCCAATCAAGTGGGGTCATCATGAGTGATGTTTTCATATACACATGGCTTTTTTTTAAGCTACTTTATTCTATTAAGCAGGAGCAGAAAATAAAATATGCTACCAACTGACTAGTCACTTTCTGATCATGACATTCTTGAATGTCAGAAAATGTGAAGTCAGTAATGAAATGCCAACCATGATGGAGAGAGGAAAGCCCGCTCCCATCTTGAATTCCTGTCTCAACCTCATCTTACTTCAGAGGCGAGAGCTGTCCCGAGTCGGGTTCCTGTCTTCTCTGGTGACTTCTGAAGAGAGTGGCCCCTGCCCCGTCGGCAACATGGAAGGCTGAGCCAGGAGCCCACGTGGGCAATCCTGATTTTTGCGCATTCTTGGAGAGGAGGCAGCCACTAGGCACAGGGGGTGCTGGTGCCTGGGTCCATGGAGTGGTGGTTGCTTGGAGAGCCCTTAAGGCTCATTTGAATCCTCCAGCCATGTCTGTTTCCCCTGGGCAGCAACTCGGGGAGCACCTGACGGGGTCTCAAAGCTGGGATCCTTGACTGCCAACCACACAGGCATGTACACATGGAATAGTTACTAGATTTACATTTTACAGAGGTGTAAACACGGTCAGAGAAAAGACGTGAGCCGCCCAGCTCTTCTGCAGGACTGGCCCTCAATACAGAGAGGACCACAGTGAGGTCCTGTTTATGGAGAGCCCAGATGGGACAGCAGCTCCAAAGCATACCAGAAACAAAGTCTCATCCAGGCTGAGCTGTTTCGGAGGGGGACATTAACTCCTTGGTGTGTGGGGAGTGGTATCTGCCATCAGCTAAAAGCTCAGGTTGTTCAAAAGCACCGGATCCCACATACAACACCAGCATTCCCCCAGAGGCAACCCATGGGACACTGATTTCACAGGATGGAAAATGACTTATGTTGGCTTCGGAACACTGAGCCAAACAACATTAAGAAACTCTTGAATTTTTTAAATTGCAGGACTTTTCAGAACCTTTAATGTGCTAAGGTGGACTGTGAACCTCTAGGTGGGAGATGGACTGTTGCCCAAATATATTTGACACAAGAGAATCAGTGGTCTAAGAAACCTTTCTGGAAAACGCCACAACTCACAAATGACTGAGAATGCTGCCTACAGCAAAGACCCCATGCCCAGAGAACCACTAAGTCTCTTCAATTTTGGTGATGCAGTTTTAAGCTTGATGATGTCCATTTAGCTTATTTTGGGAAAACTAATGATCCAGAGTTGCTTTACTATGCAGCAATAATGGCTGCATTAAAGACAGGTGTGTCAAGATTCGAATGGTTCCTTTTATCTGACATTTACAGGTGACCCGGCCTGGGGGCTGGAGCCTCACACCACCCATCAGTGCCAGGGCTTCTCATCCACCCAGACCACTGCTGCCAGGTATTGCCTGCACTGCCTGCCTCTGTAGTCCTCAGATCATACTGCCTCCTGGTGTGTCTGCGCTGACAGCGTCGGAGCCTGGGGACACAGGGCTTGGATGGCGAGTGTCAAGCGGGTCATGTCAGCATTCACACACTCACAACTGCAACACGCATTCTGTGAGGGGGGGTGTGTCTGGAGACCCTCAAGGGTTAAGAGATTGTAAACTACTTACTAACTGAAAAAAGGGAAGGGAAGCCATGAAAGTGTGCTTCTGCGGGGTGGCCTTGGAATGACAGAGCAAACCACAAATTAAAACCAAGAAACAAAACGTCGGAAACTCAAAACCAAGGCTAAGGGTGCAAGGAGAGTCTGATAACCTTCCAACCGTAAGTCTGGGGTCGGATTCCAACTCAAGAGTGACTCGGCTTCCCACTAATGACTTTGTTTTAAACCAAAGAATGGCCGACCGGCATTCCCTGTCAATGCAAATGTTCACCAGCACACATGGACACTGGCCAACTCGTGCAATGTGTTTTGTTTCCAGAAATTTCCAGCAGGAACTTCCAAAGGGAGGGGAACAGTCATCAGACAGCAGGTGTTGGGTCTTTCCACACATCTGCCCGAATCATGATTCCAGCGGTTTGCAGGGCCGGGCAGGGAGCTGGAGGGAAAAGTCCACGAGACCTGAGGTCTGACCACCTACCAACCTAGCAGAAAGGAGTGGGGCATACATCCGTTACGATTTAAATCAAGAAATTTCATGCTGATGAGTGCATGGAATTTCCTCCTCTCTAGGTGCTGTGTGGGGTTGGGAGGCCCTGGGTACTCCAGGCTTAGTCAAAACACCTGGCTACCACTGGGCTTCGTGGAGAATGAACGACTGCACTCTGCCTGGCAGAGGCTACATCCCACAGAAATGCAGCTGGGGTGCTTATCATCACCCACTGATTCACTAATTCATCTGCTAAAAAGAGCCTCCCTGAAGAGCCAGGACCTCACCCTCCAAGACCCTAGGGGACACAGGGCTCCCAGGAAGCAACACGGCCAGCCTGGGCAGGGGTGTGCTATGCTGCTGAGAGTGAGGGGGCAGCTGAAGCAGACAACGTGATTCTAAAACAGTGAGCTCTGTGCTAAGCCAATAAACACAGAAGGTTATGCACAAAAACTTTTTTTTTCTGGAAAACCTGAAGTTGGCAACTGCCCCGGGCACTGTATTAGGAGAAATCATCTGTTTTAGGAAGTGCATTAAAACAACATAAGCAGTTTATACACATTCTCCCTATCTCCTAGTTCATAAAACCATGAAAGCCGTGGTCAGGACACTTAATAAGTAATGGCAGCACTTCTTGGCTTGGGCGGTTTACTTTAAACAGCAAGCTCGTTTCTGCCCTGGCTGTACATATGAGTGGAACACAGAGGGTCCCCATCTCGGGATCAACCTGTGAGAGAGAGTCGTGCTTTCTGCAGCAGTGACCCCAATGGGCTTTTGCACAGCACAGAACTGCGCATTTGGAACAAAGCTGAGCCCTGATAAATCACAGATAGAGAGATTACAGTTCCAGCAGTGCTGGCGGTGAAGTGAGCATTAAATAAATGAGTGAAAGAAAACAGGGTGGATTCTCCTGGCCGGAGTTGCACTTAGGTCCCATTTTAGGGCTTTAGCAGCCAGTGCTACATTTTGGTACAGGGATCTATTATTGCTGTTGTGAACTGACAGGCCCTGGAATGTCCTGAGACCTTTAGCAACTCTGTGATACTTAAAAACAAGATTAGACTAAGATACTGTTCAACTTTTCTGCAGTTTCATGCACAAATCCTACGTTTGCCTTCACTGCAGATGGAAAACAATTTACAGCACCACTTCTCAAAGCGTGGGCCACAAGCCACAGGCATTGGCATCATAATGGGGCAGCTTATAAATCAGATTCCTGGGCCCCTCCTTGAGCTGCTGAGTCGTACATTCTGAGGGTGGGAACCAGCGGATGGGTGCCTTATAAGCTCTTCATGTAATAGTGCACAGTGAGTTTGAGGACCACATATTTGAAGGGCATATGACTAACTCTCTTTAGAATATGGCCTTGATGATTATACATTGACAATTAATTTCTACATAGAAAACGAGAAATTTTTAGAATTATTACTTGCAAAATGTCATAATTTGACTTTTCTTCAATAGGATAAATTTTTATGCCTTGATAGCAACTCTAGGAAAGCACAGAAGGGCCTGGGAACTAGAAGCAATATTTTAGAAAACCTTAATGCCTGTTCTGCTCAGAACAGGCTTCCTTAGCTTTTAGAAGCAAATGCTGGAGCTTGGGCATCTACAGTCCTGGGCTTCCTTCTACCCCCAATAGCTTCTGGATAGTCAAATCAGCAAGATTTTCTCTCTTACAAGTTTGGCAGACTTTCCTGTCCAGCTTGTCAGTTAGGAAGATTATCAGAAAGTAAAACAGGCAAATGAAGCAGGTCTAACCAGAAAGGAAAAACCGTGTTTACAGAGCGAGGGATCCAGGCGGGGCCCCAAGTCCCCGAGTGCACGGGCCGCTGGGGGCCACACAAAAGAATCGGGTTTGGGATGAGGATGGAGGTGAGAAGACACAAACAGGTGGAGAGGAGACTCGGTTCTTGAGAGAGAAGAGGAGGAGGAATCTGATGCTAAAAAAAAAAAGGATAAAGGCAAAAGAAATTTTAGAAACACAAAGAAAAATAAACAAGCTTTTAATATACTCACATAAGCTGCAAAGAAAATGAGGTCATGTCATACACAATCGTTCCTCTCCTGACAACAGAGTACAAGTGCTTTTCGAAGAAAACAAAGGGGTTTTTCCACTGGTCATTTCTTTGGTCTGCCACAACGTCACAGAATAAAAATAACTCAGGTTTACCTGGGCACAGACTCAGCAGTGTGATCCATGGAACAATACATCTTTAACCTATGACTTCTAGAACATTCTAGAGGAAACGGTTTGCTTTTCATGTGGAAAGGGCTAGGACCTGACTTCTCATGATTTTTTTTTAATGAGAAGCACTTATAAGAATGCTGGTTACTTGGAAGCTAAGGTGTCCCAAGGTCCAGTGTTCTGAGGTGCTACATCATGTCATGGTCCCGGTTTCATGACACAGCACTAAGCTTTCTGGGTGGTCTAGGGCTGGGTGTGTTGGGTGGGCACTTTGACAAAGAAGTGCTGTGGCTGTCATGTCTCACAGCTGGGGCATTCCAGGCAGTGGGGGACTGCCACCGTTCCTGTTGGAAGTGTTCCCCCAAGGGAAAAGAAGGACTTTGCTTGGGCAGGTGTCTGCCAATTTCTACTGGTTATTAAAGATACGTCCCCTAGCCCGACATCCTGTTTTGAAGGCAAAAGGATGAAAAAAAATCTTTCATCCTCTATTTAAGGAACTACCAACTCAATCCAAGGAAAAGGCAGTGACTCATAGCTTCAAGTAAAGACTGTCACTCAGATGTCCCCCTGTGGAGTCCTCGTTTTTGTCGGCTGGGACCTGTGAGATGATGGGGGTGTCATGTCTGTAAGAGGGGCTATTTCAGTCTGACACATCCATTTAATAAGACAAAACTCTGCTCTTTTGCTACAGTGGACTTGGCTAATAGGAAGCTCATAGATGTAGGCTCCTCCCATGTCATCCCATAGACCGGTGTGTGGACATTTTAGAGGTGGGAAGTCACATGCCAGCTAATTACCCACTCCCCAAATCAAGAACACGGAGCCTGCCCTGACTACTGACCCAAGACACAGAATTGTGGTGGTGGTGGTGGGGAGGTTCTGTGTTCTAGAGCTCTTATCTGTTAGACATCCATCCTGAGAGTCTCACAGGCAGAATATGATGCCAGAAATTTGCCTTAAAATACTCTTTGGTGAGCACATGTGGGGCAAGGGAGAGGGATGGAGCTGAGCGCTGAAACCTGGTGGTGATGGGAATGTTGGTGTCTCTGTGCTGGTGTGCTAGAGCATTTTCCATAATACAAGTTCAAAAAATAAAAAGAGAACAAATTTAATTCTGGGGAGAAAAACCAAAGCAAAATGGATCCAACAGGACTTGTGACCTCACAAAGGGACTCGTCTGCACAGCAGGTGGCTTGGAGACATCCCCATCTGGCACCTGAGAAGGCTTCACCTGCAGAGCGAGACTTGAGGTCTATGGGGAGACGGCTAGGGGTGGGGGTGGTAGGGGGGCGAACCCCCTGCATACTTCCTGCCTCTGTCTCTTTTCAGCGGGATGTGGCACTAAAGTCTTGGGACCTCCAGGACGCGAGCCCGGGTCCAAGCCAGCTGGAAGGAAAGGGGTCTGAATTGGACAGGCCTGTTCTCACAGGACGCTGAGGAGGGGAAGGGGAAGCCCTGGACAGCCGCAGCCGCTGTTCTGAATCAGTCCAAGTCGCTGCTGGTGCCACCTTGAGTCTTGGGGGTCACCAACCCCTCTCCTGTCCCAGCCTTGTGCTGCAGCAGCTGGTCCCGACTGCCTGACTTCCCTGTTTCTACAGTGATGAGGGGTGGTTGGGGGGTGGGAGACATGCCCTCCAGCAGGACTGGACCCCGGAGGCAGAACTCTGCTGTGCTGTTCCAGCCAGGGTCCCTGCATGGTTTGCAGTTTAAGCCCACCAATGACAGCTGACCTATCAGGTGGGGACCAGGCCACTCCAGGGGTGGGTGTCAGTCAGTGGCTGACATTTTGGGCAGTGGCTCAAGCTAGGTTAAACTGTGCTGTTCCTGACACTCAACAACCTTTGTACCGGGAGCCCCAGGGCCTTTGTCAGACCTCCCTGCTGGCTCTGGGAGGAGGGAGCCGGGCACAGGAACCTGTCTGCAGGCAGCCGTGAGGGCAGGCTTGGTTCAGCACACACCTGGCTCTCAGCACCTGCCCTCCCATCCCACCTGGGGACAAATCTTCTGGGCCAGCTCTGCCTGTGTACGACCCAGGGGTTTCTGGCAGGAGCTGGTACCCGCTGTGGAGTAGCTACCAATGTCACTCTAGGACCATTTTGAGGCTCTGAGCAGTGACTTCCATTGTACTCTGTGGGCCTGTTCAGTCCCTCAATGTCATTGAATGGTTGGCACAGGTGAGCGTTTCTAATCCATACATGTAAAACCCCAAACACTCCAAGATCCAAGAGTGTCTGAGGGCTGACATGACACCACAAATGGAAAATCCCACACCTGGTCTCATGGGAGGGTCACAGTCAAAACACCACCAAAACTTGGTTTTAGGAACAAAATGATATAACATATTGTATATCGTCACTAGCAGGCGATGCAGGGAAGCACAAGTGAGTTTCATGTTTGGACTTGGGTCCCACCCCAAGGTATCCCATCACGTTTATGCAAACATTCCAGAATCTGAAATGATCCCAAATCCAAAACACGTGTGGCCCCAAGCCTTTTGGATGAGAGGACTCAGCCTGCATCACTGCTGCAATCTCTTGTCTGGAGCTGTGGGAATGACAGAGTGTCCTCCCTCCCTGGGACGCAGGCAAACATGGGACATGGGATGACCTGGTATGCTGAGGGCTGCAGGTCTCCACGCAGGGACAGAAGAAGGAGAGGCTCAGAGCCACCCATGGCCCTGCCAGGCCTGCCTGCTGGGTGTGTGTGTACATGTGTGACTGATTAGAAGCAGAAACCTTGACTCAGAAAGGTCAGAGCTCCCAGAGATAGGGAGGTGGGGAGGCAGGGGATAGGGGAACTGGAAGGGAGAGGAAACTCCTCATTTTAGTTTCTAATCCTAAGCTCCAAGAGCAACGGGGAAATCAGCACCAGGTGTTGAACTGGTAATCACCACCACAGCCCCGCTGAGAACAAGCTGGAGAGGACCCTGAGGACACACACCCCGTGCAGTGTTAGCCCCAGTGAGAAAGGTCCCAACCTAGCCAGGCCCGCCCACCCCACCCCCTGGGCCAGGCGCCTTCTCCTGCTGCCACCTCAGCCCCTCTGGCCTCCCTTCTCACCTGTCTCAGGGTCACTGAAGTCTGGCAGAGTGATTGTATTCAGCTGTCGTCTATCAGCAATGGTTCTGTCCAGGAGGCTGCTCCCGCGGCCAGAGTCACTGCAAAACACACTGTACACATCAGTCACCTGGAAGGGGGTGGGGAGGGGCAGCATTGCCCAGCACAGACACCTGAGACACGCCCAGTGTCCTGGTGCACTGATGTCCTTCTGCTCTCCCATCTGGAAAGCAAGCATCCTGATCCTGGGCAGCCTGGACTGGGAATCCACTCAGAGGCCAGCGTCCCAAACACACCCACCCATGCCCCACACCCTGGCTCATTCTAGCTTCTTTTGTGTCATTAGAAGATGCAGCACTGGAAACTTTAAGCCAGGTTCTCTACGCCATCCAGGGGAACTGGACTGGCCCCCTAGTCCATGAGGTCTTGGACTGTGAGTCCACAAACCCACTGCCATGAAGAGTGACCTTTAGGGGCCAACACCCACACATGTGCCCTACGTCCTTGCTGCTCAACAGCTCAGGGACATTTCCAAAGAGCCCTGACACCGAGGTCCCACTCCAGGCAGCTAAATCAAAACTCCTGCGACAGTCGATATTTCCAAAAACTCCCAGATGGTTCTAAGGTGCAGCTGGGACCTGAGGACCGCTGGTCCCCTATTCCGAGGTGATCACAGCCACAGCCTCGCTGGGTCCCCGAGCAAGCCTATAGGCTAAATCGCATGGTTAGCTTTCCTACTTAACAGCAAGAGGAGGAGGACGGCAAGGTGGCTGGCAGGGCTCCTAGGAGGCTGGTCACAGAGGAGCGGACAGCTGGAAGGGAACACAGCCTCCAGCTACAGGACCCCCTCCTGCCAGCTTCCTGCACTGCCCACCTGTATGGAAGGCCCCTCTCCAGCCTGTGCCTGCAAGACAGGCTGGGCACCGCTCGCCAGCAGTGTCACGAGGAGCTCACATCAGGCCTAAGAAATGAAATAATTAAGGAATCTCAGTTGATATGGATTACTAAAAAACCCCAGGCAGTTTGGAAGTCAACACTGCTGCTCTTCCTCCACTGTCACATCCTATCGAAGCAGCTCCAGAAAGACTCATGCCTGTCTCCTGAGGTGTCAATCTTTAGTGCTTTTCTTTGAATCTATTTTTCTCAACCTAAGGCTCTGAGAGTGACTTTTTTGTTGTTAAGAAGTTCAAATTCTACCATAAAGGGACGTGAGTTCCTTCCTCCATGCAGCTGCTATTGACGTGGTATAGGCAGCATTCAGCGTGAAACGTAACATGGTTACAGACTGTGACGTCTATAGTCAATGCCTCTTCTAATGCCATTAGAGAAAACTGCAGGAAGCAGGAACCTTCCTCCAGGACAGACTGGCAGGCTCTGCTGACATCAGCCCACACGTGCATTCTGGAAACTGCTCATTTAATTATTCCTGCCACTGAGAAGCAACAAATGTCTCTGAACAGAAAAGAGCATACAAGGCCATGCACATTATCACTGATCACAAGACTGTTCCATGTCTAGTGTGGGTCTATCCCCATGTAGTGTGTCAACATAAATATCACAAAGCGTTAATTATCTGAATACTGCAGTGGCTCCCCTGAGGAGTTTTCAGAAGATTTTGACTCAAAAGACAATGGTGACACAGTGCTCATCACCTCAGGAACTCCAGGACACATGGTGAGGTGCTGGCATTGCAGAGAAAGGGCCTGCCTGGGTTTGTGGTGGACTGAACCTGAGGTCTGTTTCACCATAGTCCTCCTGGCTTCTCTTGTCACTGAGTTTCAGGGCACAGGCTTGGCCGCCACGTGGGATGTTTTGGGAAGGACAGAACGGGGGGGTCAGGGTGCTCATCCTACATCCATCACTAACAGGTAGGTCACCCTGGGCAAGGCCTCATTCCCTGTGCCTCGGTGGCCTTCCTGGTCAGATGGAGGTAAGGACTGTCTCCCCACACAGAACTATGTGAGGCTTAACTGAGCCCATGAAGAGGAAGACACACCTACCAATGCATAGGGGGTGCACGTGGTGGGCCAACCCCTGCAGATGGTGAGTCCTGGGACTTCTGGTACAGCAAGTGCAGGCTGGGAAGCTGAAGGCCTCCTACTCCACAGGCCAGAAACCCTGAGTGAAACCCCAATCAGAATGTGTGAGCCCCACCTCAGACATAGTGTGGGACCCACATCCCCCATGTCCCCTCCCACGACTGAGAAACACCAGTCATGCTCCTGGGTCTGTCTGCATTGTTTCTTTGGAGGACTCTGGTCATGCTCCTGGGTCTGTCTTCATCATTGCCTTGGAGGACACTGGTTGTGCTCCTGGGTCTGTCTCCATCATTCCTTTGGAGGACCCTGGTTGCACTCCTGGGTCTGTCTCACTCCTGAGTATGTCTCCATCATTCCCTCCCTTGGAGGACACCGGCTGTGTTCGTGGGTCTGTCTCCATCGTTCCCTTGGAGGACACCAGTTGTGCTCTTGGGTCTGTCTCCATTGTTCACTTGGAGGACTCCAGTCACATTTCTTGGTCTGTCTCCATGGTTCCCTTGGAGGAGGACACTGGTCACGCTCCTGGGTCTGTCTCCATCATTCCTTTGGAGGACACCAGTCGCATTCCTGGGTTTGTCTCCATCATTCCTTTGGAGGACACCACTCACGCTCCTGAGTCTGTCTCTGTCATTCCCTTGGAGGACACCGGTCACACTTCTGGGCTGTTTCCATTGTTTCTTTGGAAGACCCTGGTTGCGCTCCTGGGTCTGTCTTCAGCGTTCCTTTGGAGGACAGCATAGAAGCAACAATGAATCATTGAAACGGAGACACTTCTGTTACTACGTGAAAGCCTTCTCTCTGAAGATAAGGAGGTATCTGTGACTGGCTGAGAACCATGCAGGATGCTCCAAGTCATTTCTAGTTCTTCACTTATGTGAAGACTGACCTTTGCAATAACCTCCAGCATGTGGGAGCAGGCACAGGGGCCTTGGCCAACCCAGCCCTCCCTGACTCCCTCACTCCAGTTAGTCTCTCTCAGGTCTCTGGGAGTCACCTCCCTTGCTTCCTCAGGACACAGTCTGCTTGGCACCCCTGTGGGCCACCCCCTCACAGCCTCACTCCTCTCCATGATGCCCTTGAGTGGTCAGGAGCTCAAGCAAGGAAGGCAGGAAGGGAGAGAAGGCCATTCTTGGTCGGGGCAAGAGCAGAGGGGAGGGAGTAGGGGAACCCTGGCCCATGAACGTAAGTGAAGGGGGCCACATGGTGGGTGTGCACGTGCAGGGATGCCTGTTCCCTTGGGATTGACATTGAGAGCACACGGTGATGACTGTCAGAGTTATCCTGGGAGCTGGAGGATTCTCCTGGAAACCCTCTGTCTCCTGCAGTCAGAGGGTTAATCCTAAGAGGGAGGAGGTGGGGGCAAGTAGAGCCCGGAGCTCTTTGTGCAGCGCACCCCTCCCCAGCACCTGGGACAGTGCCCGTTACACCACCAGCCCGACCCCAGATGAGTGGCCTGGGCAGGACACCGGGGCCAGGCGAGGGGAGTCAGGCAAGTTCCCAGTATCCCGGAGCTTCCACGGTCTCATGAGTGAAATGGGCCTGACACCATGACCTCTGCCCGTCTCATGGGGCTGCCCTACTGTGGCAGGGAGCTTGCTTGCCAGAAGAAAAGCTCTGGGGACCGTGGGTGTGAAATGGGATCTCCGACTTCCTGAGGTCACAACAAAAAGAACATGTGTGTATATGCGCATATGCACGCATGTGTGCCTGTGTATGTACGTGTGTGTGCATGTGTGAGCTTCAAACACCATTTGTCGGTATGCGGCTGGGACAAGACTTCTCCCATCACTTAGAGTTGTGCACTCACAGCAACGTGATGGAGACGGCTCAGTGGCAGGGACAAAGGAGGAAAGAAGGGGTTAACAATAAAAAGTGAAATGAAGAGCAACTGGCTGTCAACTCTTGGGGGAGGTGGAGGAGTCAGCCTGGGCAAATCACAGTTCTGCCACCACACCTCCCTCAACACCAGCTCCACTTTCCAGAAAAGGGAAGTAACAGGGGTGTTCTGTGTGGTTGACACGGGGCCTGAAGGTCAGCATGGCTGTGACCAGCCCTGCCTGCATTGTTGTGAGGTTCTGGCATGTGCCTACTGGGACCTGCAGGTGAGATTCCGGTCGGCATTTGCAGCCTTTCACGGCCAAGTCCACGTGCACAAGGGCTGAAGGAGTTTTACGTATCCCCAGGGAGAGGAGATCAGTCATGGGGCAGAGCTCAAGTCCGGAATCAAGCACACATACATGCTCAGAGGGTGCAGCCGGCCTCTGGCCACCAGCACCTCCAAGTGCACGCTCAAGACAGTGCTCCCATAACGTGCTCACCGCAGAACATGCCTCCTATGGCAGGAGGCTGCTGTCCCAGTATTCTGATGCTCAGCTTGGCGACTGGCCACAGTGTGGCTTTTTCTTACATGTCAAATAAAGAGGGTGCAAGCTGCTGGGAACGCGATGAGGTTCTATTCTTAGCCTCCTTGACACAGCCTCCCCCACACCTGCCTCCATGCCTGCTGTCTTACCACCCTGGGGCCTGTGCTGGGCCCCAGGGGGCTCTGGAAGACATGGGGAGGTCTGGAAATGGCAGCCAAGGTTCGCCACATGGGAGCACGCTTGGAAACGAGGTGCCTTGAGCCGTTCCCTGCTGAGCTGCCTTCTGCTATCTTCTGTCATTGCTTTTTAGGAAGAGGGTTAGGAAGGCTACTCCTCACACCCTTGTACTCACTACTCTCCCTTCTTTTTTTTTTAGGTGGAATCTCACTCTGTTGCCCAGGCTGGAGTGCTGGAGTACAGTGGCATGTTCAAAGCCACCGCAGTCTCAACCTGCTAGGTTGGGGCAATCCTCCTGCCTTAGCCTTCCAGGTAGCTGGAACACCACTTCTCATTAATTTTTTGATTTATTGTAAAGATGAGATCTCACCAAGTTGCCCAGGCTGGTCTTGAACCCCTGGGCTCAGGCAATTCTCTTGCTTCAGCCTCCCAAAGCGCTGGGATTACAGGCATGAGCCACCGAGCCTGGCTTGACTCGTCCCTCTTCTAAAGCCTTGTCTTTCCTGAGGGCAGTCCCTCGGCCGCAGGAGCCACCTAGCCCCTGTGGAGAGCTGTGCTGTCCAGGGTGAACACACATTTCCTGCAAGCCTTATTCTGCAGGAATATTCATCAGGGCCACTTCTCAGGAGCAGACGGGAAGGATGTCTAAGTCTGCACAATGGTGAGGGCTGCAGGAGAAGTGTTCACTTATATCACAGAGAAAATGAAGTAAAAAATCCAGCAGGAAGTCCTTAATAAGGGCTGCTTGGTTCTCCATCCCCCAGGCCACCCCAAGCCCAGTTGGGAGCCAGGGTGCCTTGCTGCTTGGCCCTGAGTGGTCTCAGGAAACGGAGGCAGTATGGACGGGCCACATTTGGTGGAGTATTTTTAAAAGTTTCCAATTCTGGGCATTTTCTTCTGCGTTCAGTATTCTGGTTGCTAGGTGGGAGGCAAGGCAGGAGGAGGTTTGGAGATGGGGGGTGGGGTGGCGTGGGGGGAGAATCTGGTGCTTGAGCACCGAAAGGTTCCTTTCTCAGTTCTGGGGCACAGGCAAGGCATGTACCTGGTGCTGAAGCACCTCTAGCGAGTTGGTTGTGTGGCCAAGACCTCTCCAAATTGCGATGCTGGAGGGGCCAGAGTGGGCCCTTGAGGGTGAACGTGGGCATTTTCTACTTCTGCTTCCACGCTTAGAAGAGTGGGATTTCTCTAGACTAAATGATCCTTATTTTCAGAACATACCCATGAAAGGAATGGTCCCCCTGCACGAGAAAGGTGGGTGTCCCAGGTGGCACGGTGTGGGCAGAGGGCACTCTGCTCTGTGTCTAGGGTGGGTGTGGGCAGCAATTGCACCAGTGGGATGGCCACAGGTTCCAGGCTGCCTCTCCTTTCGGCTGCACTGCCCACAGCCTTGGTCACGGCCTGTCAGTTTCCAGGAGGTTCCTCCCCTGAGCAGAGCCCTGACTCTGCACATTTCGATTTAGCTGCAGAAACTTCTGTAAAACAACATCACCCAGGGAATCACACCTCCACTCTGCTGCCTGTGTCACACCTACCCTGACTACCCTGCTGGTCCCTGCAAATCATGACCACCAGCCTACAACCGCCAGCCCACGCCCCCCAGCCCACTGTCACCAGCCCACAGCCACTAGCCCATGGCTGCCAGCACACAGCTGCAGACCACTGCTGCCAGTCTACAGCTCCAGCCCACTGCTACCAGCCCATGGCTCTGGCCCAAGGCCGCCATCTCACAGCCTTGCCCTCAGTGCCCATGACGATGAGTTAGCTGCTTCTAGGTACTTGACTCTTACAAGCATGGCACTGGTCACTCGGACACCATGCTGAGAACTTGAACGAATATTCTGAGTGTATGAGCTATCATATGAATTCACTTGAATCATTAAGTTCTTCTGTATTAGCATTCATTCCTTCACTTCATCATCTCAATAGGAAAAATTGTCCAAGACTTGGAATAGGCTGACAGGACACTGGGCATCTGTCAGTGGAATGCTGAGGTGGACCAGAGGGTCTTTCCTGGACCATGACTCCAAAGGGAGGCAGCTTGGCCTGGCTTTCTGCTCACTGAGCTAGTTGACAGCTCTATAGGGGCAGCAGTTAACCCGCAGAACTCTAACAGGTAGATGCATTTCCTCTGGTAGAGACACAGTTGACTTCCAGCCTGGAGACAAGGTCATCCCAAATGACATATTTCATTGCCTTCTCAGACCTTGTTTTTGCATCGATCTGCAAATGCATTTCAGAATTCCTGCCTAGACATATCTGGCTTTCAAATTCTTCTTTGAATGGGTCTTAGCATTTTGCTGGCTCCTTCAGTAGTTAACAAGGTAAATATAATGTTGGACATGTACTTATTTCATATTTGGATGAATCCTGACTTTAACTTTCTGAAAGTTATACTTTGTTACTCCAGCAGTGATCTCTGCCCCTCCTCTGGCAGGAGGTGGCCAGTGGTCTCTGTGGCTTTTAAATATGGCTGTGGGAACTCCATCTGGATACTTAATTGGCCAGTCTACACGTGTGTTACCAGAAAGGTGACAAGATGTGTCAGGAGTTATGTGCGTGACTGGTAGACAGAAATCTGACCAGGTCACCTTGGCAACCACGCAGGAAGCCTGGGGTTTGAAGGTTTCATCTGCCATGGGAGAAAAGCCTCCCCAAAGTGGAGCATGAAGCCTCCCATGCCATGACCTGCCATGCTGGGGACAGGCTGGAGTGCAGGGGCAACAGAGTCCATGCTGCCAAATGCCAATCTGAGATGGCGTGAGCTGGTGAGGCCCACGTAAAGTCACACACAAGCCATGCAGGTGGCGCAATCACTTACCTGGGGTTGGCGAGGTTGTAGCAGGACTTCCATATCTGCAGCATGTGCTTACAGGTGACAAGTGCCTCATCAGGGCCGCGGCACAGTGACTCTAGCTTCACCTTGGAAAACAGGAGTCTATGGGGAGACAGGGAGAGAACGCATCAGGCCGAGTACTCTCTCCGCGTGACAGAGCGGGGGCCTAGGCAGCACTCTTTGTACAAAGGAGGTCATACGCACGGTCCCAGAGGAGCTATGGCAGGAGGGTAGAGAATGCTGGGATTTCCGGCTCTACAGACAGCCCTGTGGGGACTTTGCCATCAGGGTACACGAGTAACTGTGGTCAGGCTGGAAGCCTTGGGGTGGCCAGTCATGTGAGCACACAGGGAGCTCTTAAAGAATACGCTTCTTAGAGCAAGCCCCTTTATTTGTGAAGCCTCAGAACCTCGCTACACGCTCTTCTGGCTTATTCACACATTACCCAGGAGATGTGACCCAGCCGACAAAGGGGTAGTAACGGTGTCGGCTTGTGGGCTCTGAAGGCCTGACCCAAAGGCTGCAGAGGAAGGGGCCTCCACTCTGTCTCCACTCCCAGCTTCTTCCATGTCATCTGGTGTTTCTTCCCTATCATCACTGCCAACATGTCGCCCTCTGTCTAGACTGTTGGCGCGAGTGCGGAGCGTTTTCTCTCTCGTGGCCCCTGGGGTGGTATGCTGGCCTTGAGTTCTACTTGCATCTCTCTGCAACATCAGCTCTCTCAGCCCCTGGACTTGTCACCTGTCCTGGTGGAAGTCCTAGCATGAGCCCAGACTCCTGGCTGAGGTCTCCCTGTCCCCCAATGTGCCCAGCCCTAAAACACCTTTCGAAGGACCCAGCTTGAGAAGCAATGCAGGTGCCTCGCTCTCTGCAATAATGAGCTGATATTCTGTACCCCTGAAGCAATCCCCAGCTGGCCTGGTCATGCTGCCCACCCCACAGGCTGCTGCCCACCCCACAGGCCCTGCCATATAATGCCCGACAAGCCTCCCACACAGCTCTCGCCGCACATGCACAGTCTTGGTGGCAGTCTCTACCCCCTACATCTCCCCTGAACTCCTCCCAAATCCAACTAAAAGCCCCCTCATCAAGCAGGTCTTCCATCACCGCCCCATGTGTCTCTGTTCAGATGCAGCAAGAGCTTGTGAACAGGAACAAGAAAAGAAAGGGAGGGAAGAGCTTCTGTCACTAGAGGCCTCTCAAGTGCTAGGCCCTGGGAATATCTCACACTGTAATTTCACCTTTGCAACAAGTCATCTTGGCAGGACAGTGGATGGGGAAACTGAGGCTGTTTTCAAGATGTGATTTTCTTCTTGAGTATGAGAGCCCTGATATATCTCTCCCTCTTTCTCTCACTTTCTCCCACCCTCCCTCTTTCTGTCTCTCCCCCTCTCTCTCACCTCACCTCCACAGTGCCTAAAATTGTGCTCTAAGGCTGGGTGCAGTGGTGACTCACACCTGTAATTCCAGCACTTTGGGAGGCCGAGGTGGGAGGATCGCTGGAGCAGGTGTTCGAGATCAGCTTGGGCAACATAGTGAGACCTCGTCTTTACAAAAAAATTTTAAAAATTGTTGGGCAAGGTGGCACATGCCTGTGGTCCCAGCTACCCGGGAGGCTGAGGCAAGAGGACTGCCTGAGCCCAGGAGGTTTAGGCTGCAGTGAGTTGTGATCATGCCACTGTACTCCAATCTGGGCAACAGACCCTGACTCAAAAAAAAAAAAAAAAGAATTGCGCTCTGAGTACAAAGGGCCTTAAATCAGCATTTGCTCACTGGTCACTTTTTCTATAAACCATGGAAAACAAAGTAATGTGTTTGTAGTGATTTGGGTTAGACACACAGGAGACATCCTCAGCTGTGCACAAGGTAATGTCTTCGTTCAAAGGAGCCTTAGAGGAGTAAAGTCTCTTTAGAACAAGGAAGCCCAGGGGCCACAGTGTTCCCAGGGTAGGACTGGTGTCCTGCCAGGCCTGGGTCTGTAGAACCCTGGGTGACAGGATGCCAGGTTAGGTGGCAACAGGAACATGGGCCCCAGTCTACAAGCAGGAGGGCGTGAGGCGGAGGCCAGACATGCTCACATTTGCAAGTGGTGCAAGTTCCCCTAAACGTCCTTTCCAGGACAGTCCACTGGGAGCGTGGCACCTCAGGGTGTTTTGAGGGGCTTTAAAGAAGCAGAAGCCGGCCCCTGCCAACCCCTGCTGAAGGTTTCACGTGTCCAGAGCTAGGTGAGAGTTGCTTTCTACCAGAGTCTCTCACCGAGCCTGGGTCACTGGGAGACGTGTGGCAGCTGCCCATGGTCACCTGTCAGAGAGCCTGGGACTCTCCTGGGTTGGGGGGGGAGCAGTGTTGGCCAAGAAAGGGGAGGCCCAGACACCACAGAGGTACAGCCTGGAGGATCTGGGAGTGCACTGGGACCTCCCGCAGAGCCTGCCTCCCCGGGAGGCCATGAAGCGGCGGGGGCACCCTGCATAGCAGTGTGGGGTGGCTCCAGCAGCATGGAGCCAGGTTCCCAAACTGTTCTCAGAGTCAGCCCACCCGGCGCAGCTCTCTGCTCCGCCGGGGAACAGCTCTGTGCCAGCCTTCCTGACTGGAAAAGGAACTTCTAATTAAATCAAATAAACAGCTTTCAAACCCCCGACTCAGGATGTGGGGCTGAAAGGTGTGGGCTGGTTTCAGAGACATAGACAGGAAGAACAATGGCAGAAGGCTGAGCACAAGCGGTGGGAGAGGGCTTCCAGGGAGGTGGGAGGACACACAGGGGAGGCTGGCAGAGGAGGAGGGAGGCGGTGGAGTCCCCCAGCCCCTGCTCAGGTCCAGGGACCCCGAAGGCCGCCTTCCCCACCTGCACCGAAGTGCTCTTGAGTGTCTAGGTTGGTGGGAACAGAGGGACCGTCTTCCACCCACCACAGCCCCAACAACAGCATGTTCGCAGGCAGAAAACAGCACTGAAGGAAGACAAGTGATGCGTGTCACTGTGTTGCCAAGCCTGTCACACATCTCAAGATGTTCCCGACATCTGGCTGGGCAGGTGTCCTGTTTGCACAGAAAGGAGGTGCCACAGACAGGTGTCGGTATCAGTCTGCTGAGGTTGATGTCCAGAGGTGTTACAGATTCAATCCACTGGGGGAGTCTGCCCATGGCAGAAACCAAAACTATCCTTGATGTATGGAAAAGCTCGGAACAAACCAGCATGGAGCATGTCTCAGTATGTCCAACATCAACCTGACGCAGAGCTCAGCGAGATCAGAGGGGCCATGAGTGGCCTACCCTGTGGCATGGTGTCTCTCCTGGTGCAGCAAGGAGCCACACTGCTGGGCAAATGGTCCATCCCAACCCTAGGCCTGGCTCAAAGTTCATGAACCTAATCTTTAAAAAATAAGTCTTTGTTCAGATTGGTTGAGAACTTACAGAAAGTTAATGCAGGAAAGAACTTAGGCCAGGCATGTGGCTTACGCATGTAATCCCAACATGCTTAGGATTGCTTCAGGTCAAGCGTTTGACCAGCCTGGACAACACAGTGAGATCCCATCTCTACAAAAATTAGATGGGTATGGTGGTGCATGCCTATAGTCCCAGCTATTTGGGAGGCTGAGGCAGGAGGATCACTTGAGCCCAGGAGTTTGAGGCTCCAGCGAGTAAGATTGTGCCACTGCACTCCAGCCAGTGCACTCTGGGCAACAGAGTGAAACAACATCTCACAGAAAAAAATTTTTTAAAAACTAAGAAGACCCTTGCTAAAATACCAGTCTGACTCCATGACTGATGGCCCAAACTTATCATCTCACACAGTACCTTTGTGATCTGGCTCCTGCCCAAGTGCTTAGCCACTGAAATATTTGTCCATGGCCTATCATGTAACTCCCCTCTCAAGCCACAGGCAACTCCCCTCTGTCACTCTCTCTCAGTCCCCTGAGCCTTTGCACAAGCTGTTCCCTCTGTGTGGAATGCCTTTTCCATCCATTTCTACCTTCCAAGCACCTGCTCATCCTTCAAGATTTGGGTCAAACAGCACCCATGTCTGAAGCCAGTCTTGAATAACAGGAGTTAAAACCTTCCAAAGAAACCTTCCAAGCTGGGCTGGGTGGCTCGGCCTGTAATCCTGCACCTTGGGAGGCTGAGGTGAGTGGATTGCCTGAGCTCGCGGGTTCGAGACCCGCCCGGGCAACTTGGCAAGATCTCATCTCTACAATAAATCAAAAATTAGCCGGGTGTGGTAGCGCGTGCCTGTAGTTCCAGCTACTTGGAAGGCTGAGGCAGAAGGATGGCCGGAGCCCAGCAGGTTGAGGCTGCAGTGGCTGGGAGCGGCCACTGCACTCCAGTCTGGGCAACACAGTGAGACTCCAACTCAAAAAAAAAAAAAAAAAAGAGACCTTCCAAAGAAACCACACGTGCTCTCAACCATGGAATACCATGCTATGAGCCAGGAGATATCTGCCTTCAAGACAGGCAATAATAACAGCAGCTGCCAGGCACTTCATTCAATCCCTGATTCTTTCGACAATCCCACGAATTAGGTGGGCACTTAAGTGATCTCCCAAGTTCACACCACCGAGCGACTGGTAGGACAGAAATTTAAACTCAAATCCAGTGAACTCCAAAACATTGAGAAGGAAACACAGGAAACTAATGTGAAATCGAATTACATTACTGACACCAGTGAAGACATGCACTGTTTTCTTTCTTTCTATGTCAGCACTGCCAAATATTTAAAGCCCTAACATGTGCAAGTCTGTGTCAGATGCCGTGTGGAACACAGATGGTCACAACAATGTCCCTTCCCTTAAATGATAAAGACCTGACCACCACTACAGGCAGGATCTCCAATGTAGGGCCAGCTTGTGGCCCCAAACCTTGAGTGGGACCGTAAGGGAGCAGACGTCTGGCTGCCAGGCATCGCTCCGAGGGCTGACATGCAGCTTCTTCAAAGAATGAGCACATTCAGCTGGGTGTGGTGGCTCAAGCCTGTAATCCCAGCACTTTGGGCAGGAGGATGACTTGAGCCCAGGAGTTTGAGACCAGCCTGGGCAACATAGTGAGACCCCATCTCTACAAAAAAAAAAAAAAGAAAAAGAAAGAAAGAAAATTAGCAGGGCATGGGGGTGCATGCCTGTACGCCCAGCTACTCAGGAGGCTGAGGTGGGAGGATCATCTGAGACTAGGAGTTCAAGATCAGCCTGGAAAACACAGTGAGACCGTATTTCTACAAAAAATTTTTAAAATTAAAAATAACCAGACGTGGTGGTACATGCTGCTTGGAAGGCAGATGCAGAAGGATCCCCTGAGCCCAGGAGGTAGAGGCTGCAGTAAGCCGTGATCGTGCCACTGCACTCAAGCCTGGACCAAAGAAGTGAGACTCTGACTCAAAAATAAAAAATAAAATAAAAATAAATAAATAAAGACATGTGCCAACACATGTCATGGCTGGGAGAAGAGAGATAGGAGCGTGATGTTAGGAGTCAGTCGTGAATGGAGGAACAGGTCTGGAGGAAGTATGTCATCAAAGGTACCTACTCTACTCCTTGGAGGGGAACTAGGGACTTCTTTTGTGCTCTGCTGTGGAAAGATGAGGAGGGATCTTGCTATGGCCACCAACGTTGTGGGTCATTCACCCCCCTCATGCTGGTGAGGGTCACACCCTCTCACTGGGTCTCCAATGCTTCAATTGCACAGGGAAGGGTACCTTCACCAAGGAGCCTCGGCCCACACTTGAGTCACTGTCACTGAAAATCAGCACTGCACCTGGCCTTGAGCCATCTGGCCTGGCCTAGTGAGCTGATGTCACTGGGTTGGCAGCTGTGCGGGCCCCAGGGCTAAGACCTCGAGCCACCCGAGGCCCTGACACCTGCTGAAAGGGGTGAGAAGGCGAGGAGCCAGGCCACGTGGCCGTTCTCACCAGACAGCAGCTGCAGCTGGGGTCTCGCTAACTGTGAACAGTCACTAAATGCCACCTGAGCATGTGACTGCACAATGCCACCGCTACATGGGAAACATGACTCGGGGTCTTCTGGCTTCCCTGACTGCTGTGCTGACCTGCTATTCATGGCTTGTTAGGAAATGTGTAGTTTTCAACTGAGCCAAAGCTGGAGAAGGCCTCGGCTACTCAGCTGTGGTACGGGCAGGCAGTCAGAACCCTGGGAACGTGTGAGAATCAGAGTCTCTGTGACCTCCGCTCACAAGAGGCTCTGGAATCCAAACATGCTTGAAACTCGATTCCCAGGGGAGTTGTGTGCATATGCAAGTCCTAAGCACCCGTCTAGTGCCGATTCTGCATCCCAACTGTCAATGGCTTGAGCTTAAAAAGGAAAGAGAAGAAAGACTTCCAGAGAAAAGTGCACTCACAGCCCTCACTTAGTACATTCTCATGTGTTTACTTCACGCCAATAAGAATCTTGAGAGTGCACAGGATATATTTTGCTTTTAAATTCAGGGGGATTTTTTTTTTGAGTTGGGGTCTCACTCCACTGCCCAGGCTGGAGTATAGTGGCATGATCATAGCTCACTGCAACCTGACCTCCTGGGCTCACGTAATCCTCCCACATCACCCTCCCAAGAAACTGGAACTATAGGTGTGTGCCGCTATGCTGAACTAATTTAAATTTTTTTGTAGAGAGGAGGTCTCACTATGTTGCCCAGGTTGGTCTTGAATAGGTTTCACTATGTTGCCCAGGTTGGTCTTGAATGTCTGGACTCAAGTGGTCCTCCCGCCTCAGCCTCTCAAAGTGCTGGGATGACAGGTGTGAGCCATCATGCCTGGCCCAAATTCTACTTCTGAAGTATGTGCTGGCAGATGCCAGGCCGCTAGTTGGAAACCTCTAGTCTATGCACTTTCCCTGGATCAAGTCTCAGTACCTGTTTCTGTTAAAAGCCCAAATGCCATCTTCCGGGTGGTTGCCAATCACCATGAAGCATCTTCTCTAGAAGTGAAGCCCCGGTGAGTCTGGGGCCCGGGGGGCTCCCTGGGAGACGTCCTTTAGCCTCCAGGGAAGTTATGGGACCTCAACCACTTGTGATGCCTCAAGAAGGGGGTGGCACCCAGCAAGTCTGGGCTGCTTATGGGAACTTGTGCCACTCTGGCCTCAGTCGTTGGCAGGATGAGGCTGCATCCTCCCATCCTAGACTCCTAGCCCTGCTGTTCTTGAAAAACCCAGAACACACCTATTTAGCAAAACAAAGTTTGTGGGGGCCAGGTACAAGAAGTGACACCTTATTCTTGGAGCTGAGCAGCCCTCATCTTAGTGGGAGGACATACGGGGGACGTCTGCGGTGTCCCTGGGATCCAGCTGTACTCTCGGTACCAGATCCTGCCCCCTCGTTGTGACAGGCAGGAGCTCCTGTTAGACCAGATCACTTACACTGAGCCTCTCACTTCAGTCAAGTGTCAACAATCTGGAACACGCCGCATCCTCCTTATGGTATTTTTAGAATGAACAAACAGTTGCCAGAATTAGCTGGAATAAGTCACCTCAGGAAACCCCAGCTGGGCTGGTTTTCTGCTCCCACCCCAGTTATGAACCTCAGCTCCAACCTGCGCAGGAGCCAGGTCCTGAGGTGGTGACGCCTGGCCGGGTGGCCTACACAGCCCACTCCCAAGCCTATCATTCAGTATAGCAGCTGGGTCATGTGGTGCCAGCCACAAAGTCAGAGTCTACACAGGCTGGGCTGCTTCCTGAGGGCCACGAGATGGCACGGTTGGGGCTGAGGTGACAGGTGGAAGCTCAGGACCTGCCCCAGGGGCTGGCAGAGCTGAGTGAGCACCAAAAGCCACCTGGTGAGGAATGTGGGAACAAGGCTTCCCACTGGATGATGTCCCCAAAAGAAATGACCCCCCCTGGCTGAACTAGAAAGCTCTCAGGATGTTTGCTCAGGGGAGGGACAGCTAGATGTGTCTCACGGCTCTTTTGCTCTGGAGTGGCCTCCCCTGCTGGGCTGTCTCTGGGGTACCCTGTCTCTGTCTGATTTGGTCCGGGACTCCCTGCAGGCTAGGGCACCTGAGTGAAGACATACGACACCTGGGCTGTTTCAGTGGATAATGGCTGACATCAGAGGAGTGGGATTCTCCCACCCAGACCTGGCAGGGGAGGGCTGGCCAGGACATGGTGTAGATGTATCCGTGACATCCTGTGATGCAGCCAGGAGGGATAAGGGAAGAAAGGGCTGGAGGGATCCAGGGCTGGACGGCACCAAGCATCCTAGCTTCAGAAATCCGTTTCCATGCCTCCTGGCCAGGTCATTTCTCCTCTGTTCTGTCTCCACTTCTGTGTGTTCCCAAGAAGGGCTGTGTTGTCTTACATGGCTTCCTACTGTCACCAAGAGTGACCACAGGACTTCTGTCCAGGCTTGGGCTGGGGCATTCAATGGGGAGCCCTGTGACCTGATGGTGAGGGTGGCAGAGGTCACCTTTGATTCCTCTGAACTTGGCACATGCGTGTGACTCTGTCCTACATGTCTTGTGTGCCAGGTGAAGGGCTGGAGCCATCTCTGGCTTGGCCTTCCCGAGTCTGGCACTGCAAGCAAAGGGCAGAGATCCTACCAAGCACGGGGGACGCGGCCAAGGGACAGCAGGTCTGGCCGTCTGATGGTGGCTTCTTCATCCTTGCAGTCTTGCAGCTCAGCACTCCAAGGAGCATTCATGGGATGGGCTTGGAGATGCTCTCCCACCTCTCCAAGCTCTCAGGCTCTGTCTGTTGTTTTTAACAGTACTTCCTTACTTGAAGGTGCACACGGGCCACTACCAATGAGCTGGAACTCCATGAGCTTGGCTTGTTTGCTGCTTTGTCAGTTGGCTGGTGACCAGCCAGTGCTTCCAATGACCCATCTGCAGTGAGTAGACCATTATCACTTAATCAGAGAGTGACACTCAGCAAAGGAAACGTCCCAGTGACAACAGGAGGGACTGAAACTGCCAGTCACTATGAGGAGCCACTCATTCCAACCATGCACTCCACAGACATATGCTGATATCTGCAGCATGCCAAGCACAGGGCAAGCTTCTGAGGATCTGGCAGTTTCCAGAAACTACTTGTATGAAGCCTGCAGATGACATTCCCCATGGAACTGTTGAATTAGATGGTGAGGACAGCTTGGAGGTCTCGGAAAGAAAAGCACTGAACTGAACATACTCTGGATGCATGGCTGGGGAGTGGCTTGGTGCCGGCCTCCCCCACTGCCCTCCTGCTGAGTCCAGGGTGGCTAGCCAGGGCTCTCTGGTGGCCATGGAGGCCAGTGCAGCCTGGAGGCTCACTCCCCTGCATCCTCACAACAAACCAGGAAAGGGGAAGTTCTGGAAAGGAAGTAGTACTCCAGGAGGATTTCCAACTAGGGACGAAAGGCCACATGCATGGCTGGTACTGGTCATGTGACAATGGGGGGCAGGCTGGGCCAGTGCCACTCCCCAGCTCAGGGTGTGGCCACTTCTAACCCAGAAGGAAGGAGGAGCTACACCATATACAATGCAGCTGCAGGGTCATCCCTCTGTCTTTCCCTCTGCAGTCCACCCACCTGTGCCCGAAACATCAGTCTCCAAGTCATTTGTCAGTACGTATGAGGGATTCTGTCACTCTTGACAAGCACCTGTGTTTACTAAAGGCAACAGCAAGCACGGACACAAAGCCCCAGAAAGAGATGACACGAATGGAGGTGTGCTGGGGAGGTCTCCTGGGTCCCATCCTCAGAACAATGCTGGCCTGGGCCCCATGAGCAGAGGCTGGGCAGCCATCTCACCCCACTTCCAGAAATGCCAGGAGTACCCCCACGACCACACATGGCAAGGAACAGAGGTCGGGAAGTTGTTCTTAGTACAGTAAAATATACATAAAAGGTACCAGTTCAACGGTGCTGAGCACACTCACATGCTGTGCAACCATCCCCACCGTCTCTAGAGCTCTGCTCATCTTGCAGAACTCAGACTCTGGCCCACCAACACTGACTCCCAGGCTCCCCCAGCCCTGACAACCACCATCTACGCTCTGTCTTCAGTTTATTCCAAGTCGTCAGACAAGTGGGATCACTCGGCATTCATCCTTCTGTGATGATTTATCCCTCTTAGCATGGTGTCCTCAGTTCTCACCTTGCTGGTGCACATGTCAGGACTTCCTTCCTTCTCCAGGCTGAATTGTCATACCAGTGTGCATACCAATCACATTTTGCTTACCCATTCATCCATCCATGGGCACTGGGCTGCTCCCCTAGTGGCCTCCTGTGAACTGTGCTGCCATGGACTTGGGTGTGTGAAGTCAGTTCAACCTAGTCTTCGGTTCTGTTGGGTGGTTCCCAGAAGGGGACTGCCAGTCGCAGGGTGGTTCTAATTTTAACTCTTTGAGGAACCTCTGTACCATCTTCCATGGCCTGCACCATCCCACATACCCACCAGCAGTGCACAAGGGAAGCTTCTCCACATTCTCGCCAATACTTGGAACTTTCTGGTTTTTTGGACAAGTCAACCTAACACAGCATCTCACTGTGTTTTGACCCACATTTCCCCAGTGGCCGAGGCTCTTCATCTCCTTCTTGGCTGTTTGCATATCTTCTTTGGTGAAAGGTCTATTCAATTCCTTTGCCCATTTTCTAATGGGATTGGGTTTTATTTGTTGTTGTGGAAAGTTGATTTTATTTTTTATTTTTAGAGTTGGGGCTTTCAATCTGTTACCCTGGCTGAAGTGCAGAGGCACTATCACAGATCACTGCAGCCTCGGTCTTTTGAGTTCAGGCTATCCTTCCACCTCAGCCTCACGAATAGCTAGGACTACAAGTGTGTGCCACCATGTCCAGCTAACTTTTTTTTATTTTTTGTAGAGACAAGGTCTTGCTATGTTGCCTAGGCTGGCCTTCAACTCCTGGGCTCAAGTGATCCTCCTGCCTCAGCCTTCCACAGTGCTGGGATTACAGGTTTGAGCCTCATACTCGGTTGGAAAGTTGATTTTAAGTAAGTGACTGCGCCAAGTTCCACTCCATGATGACTCCTGCTGTCTCTCAGCTGTACACTGCCCTTGCTCAAAGACCCCTCCCGGTTGGCCTTCCACTTGGCCTCGGGCACTCATCCCTTCCAGATGTCCTTCAGGCATCACGGAGTCATCCTCTGACCTAGCATGCCACATTGGGAGGGACACCCAGGGAGCAGTAAGGGAGGAAGGAGACACCCGCCTAGCCAGCCAGATCAGCCGAGGCAACCCTGGTGATCAATGGAGTGACAGACATCACAGCCAGGCTGCCCTCAAGTCCCCAAAGTCACCCTTTTGTGCTTTGTGGTAACATCTGATGGCTTCTTAGTGTGCTACTGATTTGATGACCTCTCTGAGAACACGTGAGTGGGGGTGAGTATATATTCCATTTAAATAGGAAAAAAAAATTCAAATAAATGAAACTCTCCTGGAGACCTGCAGAGCCACAATTGTCTCAGGGTAAGACGTTTAAACCTGGCAGAGGCTAGGATACATCTTAGTAACGAGAGTTCTCCGGTGCCACTGTAAGTAGGATACCACTTGGAACACTTTCCAAAGACAAAGAGTAACAAACTGTCAGGCTTTATCCTGACATTTTTTTCTAAAAGTGAATTTCAATGGCAGAAACACAGTCTGAGACCTGATCAAAGCCCCAGCCTGACAGAGTACCTCCTGTCCTCAGGAGAGACAATTACTTATTCCAAGCATCACCTTTACAGAATGACAAGGAAAATGATTAAGTGAAATGTATTAATCAAGGGAAATGTCCACACACTTGCATTTCAAAAGAGGAAAGGTCAGGGATCTTACACCAAGGAAAGGAGATAGTGAATCTATCAGAACTTACAACCACTGTTCAATACAAAAATGTATACACTGTTAAATCTTATTTTGGGAAGAACTTAACAATGAATTTGAGGCAACTGATACATAATCCGTTATATTAACTTTTCATCCTTTTATTTAGCTGCTTAATAGTTAAAGGGTTTAAAGAAAATAATTTTTCAGCAAAAAAAGAAGACAGCTTAGGAGAACCAATTAAAAAAAAAGACAACCATATATAGAAATGACAGATGTAATTCTGACCACATCATTAATTATATTAAATATGAAGGGACAAACACTCAAGTGGAAGGTAGAAATGATCAGACCAAATAAAAAAGAAAGACCCAACTCTATGCTACTCTGAAGAACAGAAGTAATATTTGAAAAAATAATGGCTGAGAATGTTCTAGAATGATAACAAGATAAACACCAATCCACAGTTTATTATTATTTTTTGAGCCAGAGTCTCACTCTGTCGCACAGACTGGAGTGCAGAGGCATGCTCATGACCACTGCAACCTCGACCTGCTGGGCTCAGGTAATCCTTCTACCTTAGCCTTCCAGGTAGCTGGAACCACAGGCATGCGCCACCATGCCTGGCTAATTTTTTGATGTATTGTAGAGATGAGGTCTTGACATATTGCTCAGGCTGGTCTTGAGCCACTGGGCTTGGGCAATCCTCTTTGCCTCTGCCTCCCAAAGTGCTGGGATTACAGGCATTGAGTCACTGTGTCCAGCTTAATCCACAGTTTAAAAAAGCCCAATGAATCCCGAACAGGATTCACCTTAGATGTGCCACAGCAAACTTGTAAAAATAGTAGCCACGGCAGCAGCTGAACGCAGGCAGAGAGAAAAGACAGATGATGCCAGAATGAACTACCATTAACCAAACAATTGACTTCTCAACAATTCCACAAGGAGCAAGATCCCATGGGCTGTGAGAAAATGCTAGAGCCTAAATGCATATTCAGTCAGGAAATCTCTTGAGAGGAAGGCCACAGAGTGCCAGCAACAGGCCTCACTCTGTGTCCTGGACAATCAGTGAACAAGAACAACCACAACAGAATGCTGCTTCTTCATATCAGCAAAGAAAAAATAGATAATAAAACATAATCTATAAGAAAGTAAAAACAGAGAGGACAGGATATGAAAAACAAAAAACAAACAGAAAGCACAAATAACATGGCAGATCAGGAAGGCTTAGACGGGAGGACTACTTGGACCCAGAAGGTGAGTGATGATTGTGCCACTGTATTCCAGCCTGGCCACAGAGCGAGACCACGGCTCAAAACAACAACAGCAACAACAACAACAAAAACCCTAAATATTCCAGATAAACCTGAGTTTAAAATAAAAATTGACTACAGATAATAAGCATAAGAGTACATTCCAAACATACAGAAAAGCTGAAAAGAATAGATAAAGATAACCCAAGACTAGATATGTGTATATGCATATGTGTGTACACACATTAATACATGCACACATATATTTGCATATATGTATATGTATATATGGACATATGTATGTGGATGCATGTGCATCATACAAGTAGGTTTTGAAGCAAAATGCATTATGTACCTTAAAACATGATGATAAAGGGTTAAACAAACCCTAAGACATAGAAATTCTAAATTTATATGCACCTAAAAGCACAGCTTTACAATATATAAAGGAAAATTCTTGTAAAATTGTGGTTAAAAAGACCAATCTGCCATCTTATGGGCAGATTTCAACATGCCGCCTCTTAATCATTGAGAGTTAATAGCTTAAGCTAATAAAACATATACAAATCTTAACAAATGTGTAAAACATTCCTTTCAAGCACACACGGATTATTTATAAGAAGTGAACATACACACAAACAAAAAGATTAAAAAATAAAAGGAGAAAAAAAGAAGTGATCACAGGTTAGTTCCTAGTTCAACCAATTTCAAATATATATATAATCTTTAAACACAATTCAATGGAGTTAAAAGCCCACAACAAAAGATGAACTAAAAACTCATATATTTGACAACTGTAAAACACAATTCTAAAATAACTAATGGGCCAAAAAGAATAACAGAAATTTAAAAATAATTAGAAATAAACAATAATAAAATTTCCACATATTGAGACTTGTGGTTTATAGCTAAAGCAGTATTTAGAGGAAAATTTTTAGTCTTAAATGCTGAAAATAAGAAAGGCAAACGTTAATGAACTAAACATTCAACTAAAGAGATTAATAAAAAAGAAAGCAGAAGACAGGAAATAATGAAAGAGCAGAAATTCATGAACAAGAAAATAAATATACAGTTGAGATAACAACAAGGTTGCTGGTTCTTTGCAAAGGTCAGTGTAACAGACAGACGTCTGGCAAGACTGGTCAAGAGGAGGAAAAGAAGGTGCATCAAACACTGTGAGGGTGAAAACGAGCCTCAGCCACAAGATGCTGCATGACGGTGAACGGAAAAGCACCATGAACAACTTGAGGCTGATAAGACTTAAAATTCGAACAAAAAAGACAAATCCTCACACCTCTATTGCAGCTTATATACCATACATAACTTAAGGAATAGAAAAGCTAGAGATCCTATAACCACTTTTAAAAAGCATAAAAAATCTTTCCATAAAAAGATCAGCCCCTCCATGATTTTATGGATGAATTCTACCAAAACTTAATATATTCTAGGAACAAATAATTTCAATCTCACACAAATGATTCCAAAACATGCAAAAAAAGGAATGACTCCAATTCACTTTATGAGGCCAGCCTAACCTCGATGCTGAAACCTGCCACAGACACGAAGAGAAAGGAAAATCCTAGGTCTATTTCACACACAAACATACACGTAAAATTCCTTTAAAAATTTGTAAACTGAATCCATAAAAAAGGTAATTTATTATGAGCTTATTCCAAAAATACAAGGTTGGTTTAACATTTAAAAATATCAATAAATATAACATTCATGGATTAAAGAAGTAAAATCATATAGCCATCTCAAAGACAGAAAATGCATTTGATAAGATTCAATATCAATTCATGGTTAAAACAACACAGCAAACCAGGAAGAAGAAAACTTCCTTAACCTCCTGATGAAGAGTATCTACAAACATACCTGTAACAAACATAGTTCCTAATGGTAAAACCTGGAAAGAATTTTATTACTCAACTATACTGAAGGTCCTAACTAGTAGGGTAAGACAGGGTTTAAAAAATTGAAGTAGGGCTCAGTGGCTCAGCCTATAATCCCAGCACTTTGGGAGGTGGAGACGAGTGGATTGCCTGAGTCCACGGGTTCGAGACCAGCCCAGGCAACTTGGCAAGACCTCGTCTCTACAATAAATAAAAAATTAGCCAGGCATGGTAGCACATGCCTATAGTTCTGGCTACTTGGAAGGCTGAGGTGGAAGGATCACTGGAGCCCAGCAGGTTGATGCTGGGGTAGTTGTGAGTGTGCCACTGTACTCCAGCCTGGGTGACAGAGTGAGACTCCAACTCAAAAAAAAAAAAAAAAAAAAAAAGAAAAAAAAAGTTGAAGGATTAGAGAACAAGAAACCAAAATTTAATTATTTCAGATAAAAGTAATTGTCTATAGGAATTCCAAACCAATTAATATATAAATTATTAGAATTAATAAGAATGCAGCTGTGTCAAGAAGAATGTGCAAAAATCAGCTGCCTTCCTATACCCTGGCAACAGTGTATTCTGTGGACATAGACTGTATACAAAAGCATGAACATTGTTTTCAGGTAACTAGAAATAAGTCTAGTAAAAAATGAGCAAAATCTTTATGAAAAAATTGTAAAGTTTCAAAAAAATATTTTAAAAGGCCTATTAGGGAGCTAGAATGACCATGGGACTAGAAAACCTACTGTCACACATATACAATCCTCCCAAGGTGAGCTGTTAAATTAAATGCCACTCTAATCAAAGTCTTAAGGAACTTTTTTGTGGAACTTGACAAGCTGATTTGAAAATTTACATGAAAGTTCAAAGGCCCAAGAACAGCTATAGCATTCTTGAAGAACAAGACCCAAGGATGAAGCCACCATATGACAAAGCTGCAGAATGACAAGAGGGTGGCTACCACACAGGGATAGGCACATAGGCCCATGGAACCATACAGAAAGTGAAGAAGCATATATGGACATCCGATTTATGACAATGGTGGCACCATGGAACAACAGAGGAAAGAATCTCAGCACGTGATGCTGCTGAGACAGGGAACTGGCAGGACTAGTTTCCAGAATGAAGGTCTCAGGCCCCAGACCTCACAGACAACACGGGAGGCGGTGAGAAGACTGGCCAAGGCTAGCCATGACCAAGATGCTCAAAAGACTTCCGCTTATCCTTCCTGTCATTCTCTAATCATCCTAATGCATCAGCATGCCAGAAGATAAGCCCACTAGCATTGTGACAGTTTACAATTACCATGGCAACCCCTAGAAGTCATCCTGCGTGGTTTAAGAGGGGGAGGAACCCTTAATTCCAGGAACGCCCTGCCCCTTTCCCAGGAAACCCATGAATGCTCCACCCCTTGATTAGCATATCATCAAGTGATAGCTACAAAAATAAAGCCCAGTGATGCCTGGCCACCGTTCTTCCTGTAGACCAGCCAGACTACCCTGCACATGGAGTAGCCGCTCCCTCTCATTTCAATACACTTGCTTCCATTTTCCAACTGAAACCCCAGCGACGCACAGGGGCTATTCTGCCTGTGGATCTGTTTCTTTAATATACTCACTTGTCATCTCCTACTCATGGCTCGAGCTTAAATTCCTTCCTGTGTGAATCCAAGGACCCACTTGGCCCATCAGGCCAAACCCCAGTTTGGGTTCACTGGCATTCCTGGGACAACTGGATATATCCTACGGGAAAAGTTATATTGGCCCCCTTGCACCATACGTGCAGAAGACAATTCCAGGGGGACCCCTAGATTCAGGTGTGGAAGGAAACACAAGAGAGTTTCTAGAAGATAATTTAGGAGACTATCTTCATGATCTTGAGGAAGAGAAAGGTTTCTTAAACTAGATACAGAAAGTACTGTCCATCTGTCCATAAAGGAAACAACTGCTAAATTCAACGACTTCAAAATTAAGAACTTCTGCTCATCAAATGACATTGTGAAGAGAAAGCAAAGAAACTAACCACAGCTTGGGAGAAGATTTTTGTAACACATATAACCAACTAAAGGACTTATCATAATATATAAAGTAGGCTCACAAATTCGTAAGTAAAAAGTAAGAAAAAGGCTCACAATTAAAAAAAAAAGGAATTCGATATATACACTTCAAAAAAGAAAAGCTACATGACCAATAAATAAATGAAAGGTGCTCAGTCTCACTGATAAGGAGGGACACACAACCGACACTTACAATGGGAGGTTAACCTGCAGCCCCACTGTCAAAAACATGATGCTGGGAACACTGAGCATTGGTGCACGGAGCCATAGGGCACTCAGGCACTGCTGGGGGAGTATACTAATGCAGCTGCTTTGGAAAACAGTTTGGAATTATTTGGTAAAGTTGAACAGTTGAAAAGAAGACCGGCTGAGTCCAGCTGAGACCAACATGGCATCAAGAACGACTTCTGCTGTTTTTCTTGCTCATTATATGATCATTATAATGCATTCACATGCTAGGAGACACACCCACTGGCGCCATGACAACCCTAGAAGTCACCCTGTATGGTTCAAAAGGGGGAGGAAACCTTGAGTCTAAGAACTCCCCACCCCTTCCCTGGAAAACCCTAGAAGATCCTATAAAATGTCCTCTGACTGCACTACTGCTTTCCTGGAGAAGTCCTTGAACATATGCACCTGGAACCTGGATATATACAGCGGCGTCATTCCTAAGAGCCAAAACGGAACACAATCTGCATCTGCTTACAGTAGACAAGGTATCCACATCTGCTTACAGTAGACGAGGTATCCATGCCTTGGTGTACGTACACAATACAACACTACTCAGGAGTGTAAAGGAATGAGTCCTTGCTCTATCCAACAAAACTGAGCCCCAGGAACATCACACAAAGAATGAAAGCAACATACTTAGTATGAGTACATTTTTTAAAAAATTGAAAACATGTAAAACAAAGGAGTTAAACATACATGTTACAGACATGAGAGAATGATCAACGCAGAATTTAGGACAGTGACTAATCTGTCAGGTGAGTGGTCAAGGGACAGGCCAGAGAGAAAACTCACAGGCAGCATGACATGGAGATCCACTGAACACACGTGTAAATTCACAGACGTATAAGCAGGATACATGGAAGGCCACGTGCACACTGAGCATACGTGTACTACACAGAAGTATAAGTATACACGAAAATTCATGTACACACTGAACACACATGTAAATATGCAGATGCATAAATAAATATGCATGGAAAATTCATAGCAATGTTAACGTTCTTTTTCTTAAACTGAGTAAACATATGTCAGCTGCATTATTATTTTAAATATATCTAAAGGATATTCTTTGGCTTCTGCTCAATATTTAATAATAATTTCAAAAGATCCTAAAATACTATATTTGCAAATGGTCATATTGACAATAGGAGCAATAAAATGAACTCCTACCAGTTCCTGAGTGATCACCATGCACAAGTGCCTCCAATGTACCAGCTAAGTCACTTCTTCCCCTAATCCTCTGAGAAGGAGCTTCACGATTCACCTTTTGAAGATGTGGAGATGAGACTCACTCAAGGTCACACAACTGAAGAGTAGAGGATCCTAAGCTGGATTTGCTGACCCTCACTCACTCCCGAAGCTCCTTCTTCTTCCTTCCACACAGAGCCAGCCCTGGGCAACCCAAGGACAGATGCTTCTCCAAAGCAGTGGGCTTATTTTTGAGGACCCTGAAGAATGGACTCCTGGTTCTCCCCATCCCTACATTCAGGATGTCTTTCCCAGTTGCTGGCTCCACTGCCCTGGCTCTGCTCCGCTTGGAGTTGCCGAGTGACAGGACAGCACCCCTCAGCTCAAGACTTTTGGGACCCTACCAGCTTCTTCAAAGCACTTCAGTGGCAACTTCTATCGATTCACAGTGGCAATAAGGTAGTGCTGGAGAGACCAGCTGCTCCAGGGGTTTTCAGTTGCCTCCTCTGGTAACAGGTGGACAGAGCCGACCTCATGGCGGGAAGGGTCTACCTCTCTTTAGAAGTCCTGACCACATGCTCTGTCCCCCATGCCAGGCCTCAGTGCTAGAGCTCTGTGGAAGACAGCCCTGCCATACACACATATACAGAGGACACTACAGGGCAGGAGATGGCACCCACTTCATCCCCTTTGGGTTGGGAAGAGACCATGGGACCCGCTGACGACATCTGGCCCTGACTGTTAATAAAATATGCTTGTGAAAAAGTTTCCCATTGTGAAGGAAGAAGTACAAACATCTGAAAACCAAACAAGCTCTCGGCCATCTCAGACCTGCTGCTGTATGCTTGGCTTTTCTGAGCTCACAGCCTTACATTAAAATAACAGCCTGGCAAGCCTCAGATGTCTCTGCTGCTGCTCCTTGCTTCTGTTGCTTGAAAAGGCTGTCACTGCTTCCCTGAAGGCCCAGCCCTGTTAGCCGCCACTGTGTTCTGCCTACTGGGTGGGGCAGCCATGAGTTTAATAAGCTGCCCTAGGATGCAGCCTAGCCTGTGGGAGGTGGGGTCACATGCTGGCGCATAATGCCTAATGAGGGAGAGTGCATGTTTGTGTGTGTGAGAACACATATGTGTACATGTGTATGCATGAGTGTGTGCATGTGTGTGTGTGTGCATGTGTGTGTCTCGGAGGCTGGGACACAGGGAATGGTGCTTTATAAATACTGATGAGAGAAACTGAATCCAACTGTGCCAGGTCATACTTTGCTGATGGGTAAAGGACTGAATATTTAAAGTGTTTTAACCATTTTAAGATCCAATGCTGAGCAGCATGGGATAAAATCCAGACATGCAGCTCCTGTGCAAAAGAGCAAGGGAGAGGTCTGCAGGAAGCACAACTCGCAGCAGGGCTCTGGAGCTCGGGCTGCATCAGGAGCTGAGCCCACACATGGATCTTGTCAGAGGCTTCTGGATTTTAGCACAAATGCTCTCCTGGGGACAAGAAAGTCGCCCTTTTCACTTGAAGACAAAGAAATGTTTGTGACGGAAATGTGTGAACCAGTTCTCCCAGAAGAATGGGTGAGAAGTACCAACTACAACACAGAGGTAAGGAGACTGGGAAGCAAAGCCAAGGTGACCCACTCAAGGGTCTTCTGTGAGTGAAGGAAGCCCTGGGCCACCTTCTACAGCCCCCCAGTGCCCCCCAGGTTGCCTACCCTTCTGTGAACTCTGCCAGGATGTGGACAACCAGAAGCTTCCATGGTGCAGGAGCCAGCATTTACCATTTAGGGCCCTGTGTACTGCTTTCTTAGCTGCTGCCATTGAGGATAAACAATCACCCAGTGGCCCAGAGGCAACAACCTTCTCAACAAAGCTTGACCAACGGGCATGGGCTCGGTGTTCAGAGATGAAACCAGGCAGACAATTCAAGCACAGCACAGCCTGTCACAATGATGCATAGGGTTTTTTGTTATAAATGTTGAGTAACTTACTTAAGAAATCCCATTTCCTAGAGAATAAAATGAAAGCATAAAGAGATAGAGAATCCTGATCCAAGTTGCCCAAGATACAATAGTCATCCCAAGCTCAGGAGCCCTTGGCTGCTCGGGACAAACAAGCTACAGAGCAACGTTTCCCAAACTTCAGTCACTGAAGTTTGTTTAATGTAACTTTTGCCATATTCAAGTTTACCTATGAAAGGACAGAGCCCAAAGTGGAGCTTCTCTGGCCTCCTTGAGCTTATACATGGAACCCTGGGTGAGTCACTGGACATTGAGATGAATGTTTCCCAAGAATCTGTCTTGCAGAACCCGCTCAGCCCTTCTCTATGTAATTAACTCCCATGGCTGATCCACCCATCAGACCCCTTTGTCCATGTGCTCATGACTGACCCACCCACCCATCCAGTCATCAGAGATGCTAGAATCAGATCCCATCACAGGACATCAGTTGCTGTGAATGCTTGCCTGCCTCCCCAAAAGAAGTTTTAAAAGCTTCCAGCATCACATGGCATTTGCCGCCACATGTCCTTAAGCATCTGGCCCCTTCTCTCCTTTGAGAAGTTAAGTCCACTCTTTTCAAATCTACTTTCTATATGAACTTTCCTGTCTACTCAAATTTCTGTGCAATTCTTTGCATGCACACAGCACCGGTTCAGCCCACCAACCTAACAGTCCATATTTGCATTTACTTACTATTTTTCTTTAAATTGACTTAAAAAATTCTTAGTCTCCCTGGGAGCAGTAGTTCCTGTGATATGCATTCTATTTTTCTAATGTACATTTTGAATGTACAGCTATTAAAAGAAAACATTCACCCACAGTCCATCTAAGATCATCTCATGTGTGCCAACAGCACACATCAGAGGAGAGTGGAGAAATATCTCAACTGAGTGGGGAGGGCCCAATACCACACGAGAATGACTTAACAGATAAATTTGTTTTTAAACATCAGAAAGAACCAGCAGTGAATGGATTTTATCTGACTGACCTCCAGGATGCCCATGAAGTTAAATGAGACAGACTGAGGGTGGGAAGAGTAAATGGAGGACAGCTGAGTGCAGGAAGGCACGAGCCCGACCACTCACATGAAGTTTTCTGGATACTCGCTGAGGGCCATGTCAATGATGTTGAGGGCGTCGTGATAATGCTTCTGGGCTGACAGCAGGAGGGCGAGGAGGTGCAGAGAGTTGGCATCATCACCCTGGAGCTGCAGAGCTTGGCGGACATACCCCAGAGCCTCTGGGATCTGTTTAAAAACAAAACAAAAAGGATTTTAAGTGTGTGTGCACACATACATTCTCACACACACACACACACACACACACACACACACACACACACACACAATCACACACGAAAGCAGCCATCATTCAACATCTTTTTAAAAAAAATTTTTAGTTGGGGTCTCATTCTGCTGTCCAGGCTGGAGGGCAGTGGCACAATCACAGCTCACCGCAGCCTCGACATCCTGGGCTCAGGTGATCCTCCTGTTTCAGCCTCCTGAGTAGCCGGGACTACAGGCACATGCCGCCACGCCTGGTTAATTTTATTTTTGGAAGAGACAAGGTCTCGGTGTGTTGTCCAGGCTGGTTGCAAACTCCTGGGCTCAAATGATCCTCCTGGCTCAGCCTCCCAATGTGCTGGGATGACTGGTATGAGGCACCATGCCCAGCCACAATGTCCGACTCTGTGTATAGCAAGCATCAGTCCATGTTGGGCCTCATTCAGGTTTCCAGCCAAGGCTTGTGGCAGCCCCAGGATGTCCAGCACAGACACACAACAGACACCCTCCTCAAGATGCTCTGCCACCCTGTTTCTCCACACAGCTGCCAACACTGCACCATGTCTGATGTTTCTCCCCAAATAAACGCATCCACGTTCTTTCCACAAACCAATCTCCTTTTGATTATGGCAAAGATGATTTCATGCTAAATGGAGACAGAGGCTGCCAGAGGTTTTCAGTGGAATTACACTGCCTTGGCTGAACTGCTCTCATTTTTTAAAGCATCCTGAAATTAAAGTGCTTAGTAAGTTACAAAGACTTCATCGGGGCTTTCCAAGTGAACAGACGCCTACGATTCTCTGCAGGTTCCTTGGTCCTTGAGCTCCAGCAGACGTCAAGGAAACATGCAAACAGACACACAAACAAAGGCCCGGCCCTTTTAAACTCCTTCCGCAAATAACCTGATCTGAGAAACAAGTTGCAATGCCACATTCAAAGCAGATGCATCCATATTACACAGGACCAGACACAGCCTCAGCCTTCAGCTGCAGTGGCTGCTCCAGATGCTTCTCCAGTCCCCAAGCATGGGCTGAGTGCTGCAGACACTGAACACCAGACCGCACAGGCTGCACAGAACTAGGAGAGTCAGAGCCTGGCACAGGGTTTCAAAGCAGAGCTCAGGCCTGGAGTGTCTCACACACCTGCTGGGTATGCCCTCCCGCCTGGGCTGCCCCAAGTCTAATCCTGTGCAGGCCCGTCCTCAGCCTCTTGCCTGTCCTGCTCCATGCCTGGTCCTGTGAAAGCCCATCCTCAGACTCCCTCCTGTCCTGCTCCAAGCCAGTCCTGGGCGGGCTCATCCTCAGCAAACCCCCATCCCCTCACTTAGTCGAGAGCCAGGACATCTCCCTAAGCCCACTGCCTTCCTCCCAGCACCTCCATTTTTGACAGATTCAGGTGTCAAGCATGGGCCACGGGCCATGGAGGCCCTGCACTCTCCAGCTCTGGAGTCATAGCCACCACAGCTAGAAGAGAGTGATGGACTGATCCTCCACTCACGGGAGGAGGCTGGAACCCAGAGAGGAGGACTGGAGTGAGGTCAGCCAGCTACTGCCTGAGATTCGAGTGACTCTGTACCTGGTGGCTCCTCCCTGTCCCCACCTCCTGGTCATCCCCCACCAAGGCATTGGGGAAATGCTTGCTTGGAGTTCTGGGGTCCTGACGTGATGTCCGCAAGCCTCCATCTACTCATCCTCTCCCCGGGGACAAGCTATGGTATAAAATGCACTCAACCTGTATTCGAGGGCATGGATGGATCTGCAGGGAGGGCCAGGAGACTCAGGGTCCCCCTGACAGGATTAGGATGATGCCCCTAAGAAATAGCTGACTTGAAGGAATCAGTGCACTGGTTCCTTCCTTAGCAAGTGTTCCTGACTTTCAAGCCTGCGTTGGGTGTGTTCTAAGCATCGGGGCAGAGCAATGATGATGGCAGACACTGGCCACTGCCCTCACAGACCCTAGTGTCCAGTGAGAAGGATGGATACTGAGCAAGAGAAACAGGTGAGAGGAAGGCTGGCTGCCACCAAAGCAGGCTTTTCGGAGGAGGTGGCAGAAGCTCCCACTGCAGGGGACAGAACACAGCACTGGTGGTCACCCACACCTGGTGCAGAAGCAGCTTCTGACCAGTGTGGCTAGGAGCCCCAAGCCAGGTGAGGCCTCCACAGGGGAGGCACCTGACTTCCTCCATCCCTGGGTGCCGACAAAAGCCACTTCCCAAGGCCACCCCCAGTCAACCAGGGGGGCGGGGGGCAGGTGCAGGCCTCAGCCTGGCCTGCCAGGACAGCATGTCTGGGAGCTGACCTTTGATTCACCCACCCCCAGCAGTGCTCAGGAATGTGTTGGGATTACCACCAGTGTCCTGCACCTGGTGGACGGCAGGCACGTGGCCTGAGTCTCAAAGACAGCTGGGAGGCCGGGAGGGGCCGGGAGGGACACAGCCTCTCTAGAAGCTGCCCTAGAAGATGAAGACCGTGACTTTGGCCCCAGCAAGGAGAGCAGCTGGGTCTCCGGGCTGAGTAGCCAAATGTAGCGGGTTCACATCATCCATGTACCTTAAAGGACCTGGTCTCTGTTGTCTACACCCGCTGCATCTTCTTGTCAATTGCTGATACCCTCATGACAAGCAGGCCCAAGCCAGTGACCAAATGCCCCCCTAAGCAGCCCAGTACGGGGCTCAGTCGCCCGCTCCTGTGAGCAGGGGACAAAGGCTCTTTGACGATGCCTGGGTTCAGGGTACACGCCATGTGTGACCCCGTGCTGCCTCTGAACCTCATATCTGTGGATTTCAGCTCTAAAGCAGAGCCTGAACTCCTGTGTCTACACTGCTGATGCTCAAACAGACCCACAGGCTTTGCTATAAGGCACCAGCATTCCCTGAGAAGGCTCCAAGTCGGCCCCAGTGGATGAAGGAGATCATCTGCTCCTCCCCCCTTGTTGAGGAGCTTCAGGAGCTGTGCAGAGATGCAAACACATGAACGTGGGGCTGGGGACACTGACCTGTCTGGAGATGGCGAGCTGCAGGGCCAGGTAGAAAGCTGCTTGGTGGTCCGTGGGTGACAGGCTGTGGGCCCTGCAAAAGCGTTCATGGTGTTAGTGTGTTGGGAGAAGGCAGCTGCCTTGTGACCTGCCAGGCAGGTTTTCATGCTTACATGTGTACTGAGGACACACACAGAGTTTCCCTTAAACTTCTGTCCACTGACACGTGCCAAGCCTGTTTCCTCTCATCCATGTAGAGGTGTAAAGGGGGCACATTCTGTGTTTTGTCCAGTGTCCAATACAGGAGCCCCTGCTCAAGGAATCTGAGGGGCCTGGAGGTAAGAGGCCCATGGGCCTGAGGTCTGACCTCCCCAGCAGGTGCCTCCTTGCGGCTGAGTAGGGGCATCCCATGTGTCACAATGGAACACATGAAGCCATGTGTGTGCTTAGCAAGGCAACAGCTGCTTTGCTTACACTGGCTTGGCCTTAATGCTACTGCATCCAAGTTTCTGGGTTTCAGAGAACCTGTATGAAAATCCAAGACCCAGCTTGCTCGTCAGGTGAGGCTGTGATTTTTGATAAACAGGGGAAAGAGAGGTGCACAGTCAGTCTCTTGAAGTTCCTGGTAAATTTCAGGCAGCCATGGACTGGGGCCGTGTCAACGTGACATGTTAGAACTGGTGAGATGCAAGGTCTGGCTCTGTGAACTGGCCTCGACACCACACAGAAGAGGCTGCATTGGTCTCCCAATTGACTACCAATGGGGATTTTCTTGCTTTTATGTGGAAGTGATTTGCATTTCAGCACAAGCAACTCAAAATGCACCTATGTACAAGACACAATTCTGTATTCAACAGTCTGGTGGGAAAAAAAAAACAAACTTTTATTTTCTTTAAAAGGCACCATGGAGCAGACTAATTAGGTGGAACCCAGAGAGTAAACATACTTCATGCTGTTCTGTCAGCATTCTGTGATGAAAGGAGGATCTTCCACTGCAAAACACAAATTCAAGATGAAAAAGGACACCAAAGTGCCACAGATCTGACTGCAGCAAACCTGCCAAGCTGGCTTCCTGCAGGCGTTGACATTTTCACTGAACTGTCTGCAGTGGAAGAAGCGGAGTCTCCTAGGTGTTTGCCATCCAGAAAACACACCCATCTGGGGCACCGCCTGGCAAGCATGGCAGCTCCTGTGCAAGCCTGGATGCGGCCACATTAGCTGCTGCCCTCCCTTCATCTCAAGAGCACAGTGACTGAGCGACTGTTCCTGGGGCTCTTCACCAGTAACCTGGCTCAAGACACAGCCCTGGAACTTTCTCCTCTCAGCATTAGGGCCCCAGGCTGAGGCCTGCTTGTGCCACCCTTCAAATCTTTAATTTTTACTAGAGGCCTGCTGACACAAGCCAGCTTTCATAATTTCACAAGTGTTGGCTTTCCATGAATTTGCACATGGAAGAACTATTTTCTTTGGTGTTCATTAAAAGTGATATTGGAGTGTCATGGTTTCTGTCTCCCACAGTTATTCAGGGAAAATGAACACAAAATTATGAAGAGACTCTGAATTATTTAGATTTATTTGTTTATTTATTTGAGTCTGTGTCTCACTCTGTTGCCCAGGTTAGAATGTAGTGGCATGCTCATGGCCACTGCAGCCTCAACCTGCTGGGCTCAGATGATTCTTCTGCCTCAGCCTTCCAAGTAGCTGGAATTATAGGCACATGCCACCAAGCCTGGCTAATGTTTTGATTTATTATAGAGATGAGGTCTTGCCAAGTTGCCCAGGCTGGTCTCGAACTCCTGGGCTCAGGCAATCCTCTCTCTTCCATCTCCCAAAGTACTGGTATTATGGGCGTTAGCCACCGCCTCTGGCCTAGAATTATTATTATTATTTTTTTGAGTTGGAGTCTCACTTGGTTGCCTAGACTGGAGTGCAGTGGCCGCTCCCGGCCACCGCAGCCTCGACCTGCTGGGCTCCGGCGATCCTTCCGCCTCAGCCTTCCAAGGAGCTGGAATTACAGGCATGCGCTACCACGCCTGGCTGATTTTTTGTTTATTGTAGAGATGAGGTCTCGCTGCCCAGGCGGGTCTCGAACCTGCGGACTCAGGCAATCCACTCACCTCAGCCTCCCAAAGGCGTGGGATTACAGGCTGAGCCACCGAGCCGGCTGGCCTAGAATTATTTATTTTATCTCATCTTCTTTCACAAATAATGAAGCCAGGCTTCTACAACTTTCAAAGAATCTCTCAGAGTTCTAGTTTTCTGAGCCCGATTCATATATTTTGCAAATAAAGTTGAACTAAGTCTCTGCCATCTCTACGCAAGACTGACCCATGAAAAGCTGGCAGTCGTGTGTGAATGGAGGGTGGATAGAGACAGCATTGGCCCAGGCTCTGGTAGCTTCATCAAGGAACCTTCCACTGCTGACTGCAGCCTGCCAAGAGACAGACCAGAAGGGCAGATGCCCCCCCAGCTGATGGCCCTAGACACACAAAATGCCACATTTAAACTCAAGTAGGCGGAAGAGGGAGATAACATGTGACTGAGTCCTTGATACCCCCCTGAGAGACCTAAACAGACGACACTAGGCCTCCTGTGCTGTAGGCCGGGGTGCTCAGTACATGCTTCACTGTGTCCCAACGTGTGAGGCCACAGACGATGCAACCTGGACCACTTGGCACCTGCTGGAAGCTTCACCAACACCACACTTCTGTGCAGATAAATGTGTTGCTTCGGCTGCTTCGGGTGATCCTGAGAGCAGAAGCAACTGACAGTCTCACACTCAGGTGTGGCTTCATGACATGCATACCTCAGAAACCATTTTCTGGCTCCACTGAGAGCAAGTCTTTTTTGGATTCTGGCTCCGGCCATAACTGAGTTAATTTTCGCATGCTGTATCTGCAAGCTCATCCTTTTTTTTTTTTTTTAAGTCAGAATCTCACTCTTTCTCCCAGGCTGTAGAGCAGTGGCAGGATCTTGGCTTACCACGGCCTCCAACTCTTGGGTTCAGGTGATCCTTCTGATTCAGTCTCCTGAATAGCTGGAACCACAGGTACACACCACCACACTCAGCTAATTTTTTAAAATTTATGTAGAGCAGAGGACTCACCAAGTTGCCCAGACTGGTCTCAAACCCCTGATCTCAGGCAATCCTCTCACCTCTGCCTCCTAAATACTGAGATTACAGACGTCAGTCACCGTGCCTGGCTCCCCATCCTTCTTTGAATTACGTTATTTATTCATTTTTGTTTTGTTTTTTGAGTTGGAGTTTCACTCTGTTGCCCAGGTTGGAGTGTAGTGGCATGCTCATGGCAACTGCAGCCTTAACTTGCTGGGCTCAGGTGATCCTTCCACCTCAGCCTTCCAAGTAGTTGGAACTACAGGCATGTGCCACCACAGCCGGCTGATTTTTGATTTATTGTAGAGATAAAGTTTTGTCCAGTTGCCCAGGCTGGTATTGAACCCATGAGTTAAGGCAATTCTCTCATCTTGGCCTCCCAAAGTGCTGGGATTATAGGTGTGAGCCAATGCCTACATTATTTTGTTTTTAAACAAAAAAAGCAAAACAAAATGGTGGGGAGAGTATTTAAAATGAACAGTACAAAAGTACTTCTCATCCAAGTGGTTTTCAACTTTCTGTTTACATATAAGAAGTGATACAAATCATTCCCACTTACTTAAAATCTGTCCCTTAAAGATTCTGTTAGCATTCAATTTATTAGAATAGTCCTAGTTACAGTGTATTTGAAAGAAAATAATTTCATTCCTTTGAAAAATATTCTGTATTTCACACAAATACTAATTCAGTTTAGCTTTCTGCAACGTAATCAGTTAGGTTGGTGGGATTTTACTACTCTTTATTCTCACATGAACTAATATTTAAAAAATATCTTTGAATTAAAACCTCAGCAAAAAAGGAACAAAGAAGAAATTCAGGCCAATGGAACAGATGTTACATAACATGAATACGCTGGCAGCATGGGCAGACCACCGGAATGGCTGTTTTTAGAGCCAGCAGACGTGCTGATCTAAGAAAAGTGGAACAGACGCAGGGACCACTGTCTTCAGTCTCCTGTGTGGGTTTCACAGAGCGGGACCGGGGACTGGAGACTCTGAGTCATGTGACATGGAGACCCATCACACTCCATGCTTAAGGAATCAGCAACAGCCCAGGACAGAGATGGGAGATCTGCTTGCAGGTGTTACTGGCACTTTGTGTCACTGCCCAGACAGGGCAGGCAGAGTGAGGAAGCCTCGGGTAAGCCCTCTGGGGAATGGAGACAGATGATGCGTTTCAGACAGACAGAAAGCAAGCAGTGACGACTTCATGGGAAAGGCATGCAACACTGGGCTAAACCTGCCGGCTGTTCTGCTCTTGCTTGCCCAGGTCGCCAGGCCTTGGGGGCCTCAGGAGACTTTTGGATGTGTAACTAAGTTTCCAATGCAATCTCAGGACATCAATGTGACTCAGTTCTACTCAGGGGGACAGAATTGACACTCATTCTTGACTTCACATATGGGGCTGTCCATAGGCAATGCTTATTTTAGTGATTTAGTATCTTTGCAAAGAGTGAAAAGAGGGCACTGTTGTAAGCGAGGCCCAGGGCAAATACGGTTAGAGTCAGGGATCTTGAATCATGCTGCCTTTAACATCTACGTGACAGGCAGCTCTGGTACCTCAGTTTCTGCCCTACAAGGGATATGCTGCTTGTCTGTCCACCTCACTGGTGTGTGCTGAAGAGCAAATTAAGTAGGGGTGTGGGAGAGAGTCATGACGCTCAGCATCGAGCATCAAAGGACTCTCCTAACTTCACAAGGGGCAAGTGGTAGGGATGGGCACAGGCTGTGATGGAGTGAGGGGGCAGGGCTTGCTGGGTTATCATCACCTGGCATTCCAGGGGTTTCCTAAAATCTGGCCTGTTTGTTCCCTAATATAAAAACCTGCAACTTGACACGTTAAAAAAAAAGCTAGGAAAGACTAATCTCTTTTCTAGATGACAAATTTTTTAAGAAGCGACTCATCTCTCTAGACATACAAAGCATCTGTATTTTTTGAACTGAAATTACCTTATCAGGATTGACTGCCACGTGCCCAAATGGATAGACAGGGCAAGGATGCAGGTCTGCATGGTGACACAGACAGTTCTGAAGCAGCATGTTCAATGCTTGAGACAAGAGGCTCGGGGGCAGATGCTGTCTACATAGTCCCTATGAGTACCTCCCCCTTTCACCCGGACACACTTTGGTGTCAGTATGTACCGCTGAGTGAAAAGAGGAACCCCACTTACCTCTGGAATGCAAGCAGCGCCTTCCTCTGCAGGACCTCCTGCATTCCTCGCAGGGAAGCTGAGAAAAGGGTTCGATTAGTCGGTGGCATGAGGGTCCAGACAAACAAAGCCCAGCACAGAAACTGTCCTGCACCGTAGGGGACAGAAGCACAGCCTGGCCCTCCAGACACCTGCATCTGTCGGGCACAACTGCAGAACACCAAGAGGCAAGGGGGAGTGAGGGTCACTCTTGTGCCTCCAGGCACACAGGGGCCATCTTCAAAGGCCATCTGGAAAGTCCAGGAGGAGCATGGCCACCCTCCCAACGCAGCATGCAGCTCGCAGGTGAAGGCTAGCCTCACCAGGATGGAGCGGAAGGGACACAAGCAAGGGGGGGATGGGGAGAGGAGAAAGGGACACAAGTAAGGGGGGAATGGGGAGAGGAGAACGGGAGGCCTTCCGGGTTCTCCTGGTGCTGAGGCCATCGCCCAATGCCGGGAAAGGCAGCTTAGCTCACATCAGGCAGTGGCCAGGCCCTGGTACCAGGATGTGAACACAGGATGGGGTGGGCAGGCCCCACATCCACACTCGGAACTCAGCTTGAGAGGGTGAGGCCACCTGGAGCCAAGACCTCCCTGTCAGAGCACGTGAAAAAGGACTCCCTTAAACCTGTCTAGCAACAAAAAGGGCTTTCTGCTGGGTTGAGAGAGAGCTCTGGAGGAACTTGTTTATAGCTGGGACCACGGGAGGCCCTGTCTTAATGGTGCCATCATGGCAGCTCCCAGCCGGAGGCCGCCCCAGCCAACTTGGAACAACTGCAAAGGAGCACTGGGAGCCTCCAGGGGACCATGTGACTCTCCTGAGGGTCCAGGACTACCCAGGGTGGTGCCTGGACTCAAGTTTACAAGTTTACTCTAGTGTGGCATTAAACCTGCACTTCACTGAAAGCCTATGGTATGACAGCCATTGCTTGGTATTGCCAATACGCCATATACACATGGAAAATCAGCAAAGAATCCTCGCTGAAAAGCCATCAACCTTCCCTAGGGTCTTTGATACTTTAGGGCAGAGGAAAAAAGGATTCGGGGGGGGTCTTTGATACTTTAGGGCAGAGGAAAAAAGAATTCGGGGTAATTCGTAAAATATACTAAAACAAAACTTTAAAGAAAAAAAAGGGCAGTACTACAAAAGCCAGGATGGTATTTTCTCTTGGGAGGATGGCCTTGTGACTGGGCAGGTGAGGGCACCCCAAGGGCTGGTGAGGTTCTATCTCTTGGGCAAGGAGGCGGCATATATTATAAGGCATTATGCCTTACAATAATTCATTAAGTTATATATTTGTTTTTGAGGGTTTTTTTGATGTGTCCATGTTATAGTTGGGATGCCAAAATAATGCATTCACATTTTAAGAGATGTTAAGAGATGTTCACCGTCATCAGAAGTGTCTGGTTGCTGATGGGAACCACTTTGAGTAACACTTGTAATGACAGAGGTCAGACGTGACTTGTATTCCTCTTATTGAGTATTACAATTTAATATAACTTTTTTCCTTTTTAAAATGTATATACATCTTTTTTTGGCACCCTCTGTATTTAAAATAAAATGTTAAAAGAATAGCAAGGGTTCAGAAAAATAATTTACCAATGCAAACTTTCTACACATATCACTGAAAACCTCATTAAGTATACAAAACACAATTAAGATGTTTTTCAAGGCAGAAGTCCATCCACCAGAACTCTAGGCACATACAGAACATATACATCTCCGGGCCTGGGAGCCTGGAAGTCTGCTGAGCTGCTGCACAGAGCACATGAGAATTACAGCGTGTGGATGGACCAGCAGGGAAGCTTCCCGGGGTGTCCAGCCATGACTTGTATGCATTCCTGTGTCTAAGATTCAACATCTCTTCACATGGGGACAGCCCAAGCTGAGGTTGGGTTGCTGAATCATCTCTCAAGGCCCTGCCTCTCCTGCCAGCCAAATGCCTGGGACACCCCCACCCCATGTGCTGGGAATGGGGTCTAGAACCCATCGAGGGGCCTTCTCCCTGGCCTCCCATCCTCCTCCCAGTCCACGCAAAGCGGACAGCAGCATGGGACCCCAGAGGCTAGCACAGCAGTGTGACCTAGTCCCACACCCCCTAGGGCAGAAGGGGACTGCAGGGTCCCCATGGGGTGTGCATCTCTCACCGTCTGTGGCCTGCAGGCTGTACGTGAGCCCCAGGGCTAAGTAGCCTTTGGCCTTGAACTCTGATGTTTTCTCCCCCACATCAACGACAGTTTTGGCAAACTTTTCAGCTTCTTCCAACTGTAAAAGGAGACAAATTAAAAACACAACAACCTGCAGAATTTTTAACATAAGTTCCCATAAGGATCTGTTACCAAATATGGGTTTTTGCTGAGTCACTTTGCAAACAACTCCTGGAACTCTCGTACCACCCTGGTGAGGTCAGTTTTTTGCACTGAGCTCCTTGGGGTTCCTGCCTTTCCCTCTCAGGTCTTCCTCAGTGCTCATCTGCCTTCTTTTCCAAGGTCATTTTCACACTTGGGTGGTTCTATCTTTTTCATCTTTATGTTTTACTGATTGGTTCTGTAATGAGGCCATGAGAGGTGTTCAGAAAGTTGAATTAAAAGTATTGGTTAAGAGTAAGGTTCTCAGCCGGGCTTGGTGGCTCAGCCTGTAATCCCGCGCCTTTGGGAGGCTGAGGTGAGTGGATTGCCTGAGCCCGCGGGTTCGAGACCCGCCTGGGCAGCGAGACCTCATCTCTACAATAAATCAAAAAATCAGCTGTGCGTGGTAGCGCATGCCTGTAATTCCGGCTACTTGGAAGGCTGAGGCAGAAGGATCGCCGGAGCCCAGCAAGTCGAGGCTGCGGTGGCCGGGAACGGCCACTGCACTCCAGTCTGGGTGACAGAGTGAGACTCCAACTCAAAAAAAAAAAAAAGAGTAAAGTTCTTGGAATGTCCTATGTTTGGGCCTTTCCCTTCTCCAGGATGTAATGAATCACTGAGGCTGGATTAGGCTTGGGTTCTCTCTGCCCCAAGATGCTGAACATTTCAGAACTCCATCTATTTATCCAATAGTCCCTGACATGCAGTCTCCACCAGTGGACTCCACTGAGGTGTGCACCTGCACCGATGCTCACAACAAGCCCCTTGCACAATTCACCAGAGGTAAAAGTTAGACTTGTTCCTTTCAAGTCTGGCAAATGTCGAAGCAGTTGAAGCAAGGGAGTTCACACGTCCTTACCTTTTGTGGTGTTTGGCAATGTTGATAAAAATGCAAGAAAAAAATACATAGAAAATATTTGCTACTCCCATCTTTCTTTAAGAGGCTTGTTTCAGGCATGCAGAGGTACACTGCTACAGATGAACAAGGCCACAGCTGAGAAGAGCGCGGTAGTCACTCTGAGAATGGGCACACCCCAACACAGAGGCTGGGTCCGCCCCTCTGCCCATGAAGCACACCCACATTTTCCTGGCAGCTCGCAGCCCGCGCCTGTCCAAACCCTATGGCTACACTGCACCTTCCTCGCCATGTCTCAGGTGAGAGCCTGCTTGTTCACAATGGCTTCGTTCTTCCACATCTTCCCAAGCAAAACTTGGGAAGATGTGGAAGAATTTTGAGGGGTCATGGTGAGAAACAGAGACACAAAAATGCCTGGGCTTTCCAGCAGATTATCCTACAGCTAATCTCAATGTAAAGTTTTTAAAAAAGAGAAACAAACACCCTGTTCTATGTGACAACGACCTATACATCTCGGCAATCAGTCTGAGTTTTCTCTTCTCCTCTCAAATGATGTGTTTCTCGAGGTGCTAGAATTGTTACAAACTAGCCACCTGCAAATGTAAATCTGAATGAAAATATCCAAGAAGAAAGTACATGCGAAGGAAGAGCAATAGAGACCAGGGTGTGCACGTGAGTGGATGCAGAGGGTGATTCTCGGCCCCAGAGAGATCCAGGCCCAGTCAGGGACAGACAGTCCTGAGACGTCTCTTCTCAGCCCCACTTTCCTGCACAGGCAAGACGTTGAGGATGAATTCCAGGACTGTCTCATCACTGCAACCCTGGAGCATGCTCTGTGAGAAAGAAGAGCACTGGGGACACACCAGGGTGGGTAGCCGAAGTTTGGGGTCTAGGCTAGGCAGCCTTTGCGATGCTCTGTGCCCGGACATGGAGTCAGCAACCTCGCCCTGGGCAGGCGCCCACTCACCCAGTGCAGGGAGCCCATGCACAGCTTGGCGGCCAGCAGCGGGATGGCAGCATCATCAGGCTTCAGGCGGATGCATTCCTTCAGCACCTTCACGGCCCGGGCGGACTGGGAGGGGAAGGAGCTCTGTGAGACTCGAGCCAGGCACTGAGCCTGACACTGAGACGTGCAGTGAGCCGGATACTAAAGCCAGGGCTCTTGGTCAGGATGTCCCCTTTGCGGGGTGTCCAGATTTTAGGCCTAACCCAGCAGGGCCTGGTGCCAACCAGAGCCTGGGCTCCTGAGGAAGGGGGTGACTGGGATCCCCCCAGGCAGAATGTCCCCGGCACTACCCAAATCCTTGTTCCCTACATGTGTAGCTACTGGGAAAATAAGGAAAAAATGAAGACAGTGGAAGTTTATGCTATTACAACAAATAAACACCCAATTTAAAGCACATCACACAAAACTTCTGTTTTACTTAGCTCAAATAACCTTACACCTCAGTCTTCATCTACTGACTTCACTCAGTGACCCCAATTAACATGAAACAACAGCTACTGCCTTCATTGAGTGTGTACACAGTGCAGGTGCTGTTCCAGATACCTCTGGCATGGCATCACACCTGTCTGGAGATGATTCTGTAAGGTGGGCACTGTCACTGCCCACTTCACCCAAGTTGACTGAGCTACCATGCGACTTGCCCGGGCCACTTGGGGAGGGCGGCGCCACACTACAGCCTGACACTGGACACCCCCACTTGCACTTCCAACCAGTCACAGCCTGCCTCATGTCACACACTGAGGAAGAGAACCCAGGGCTGCCCCTCCGGGAAGAAGTGACACTCGAGTGAGCAGAGGAGTCGATGGGAAACACCTGGCACGATAGAGTCAGAAATGCTCTTCTCAGTGGGATCCATGTTGGCTCCAAATAGGCAAAGTTGATTGTTCATGAAGAAAGGACCATGGGACACTTTTGAACGCTGGCCTGAAAGACTTCCACATGGCGCATATCACCCATGAGATTCAACAGTGGTGACCATCACCTAAAAGTTGCCCATCACAGAGGGCAACTCACCTTCCCGGCGGCCATCAGGGACAAGGCAAACTGGTACCACAAGTGGAACTCCTCAAAGGCAAACTTCATGGCCCTCTCCAAGCACTGTGGGGAAGAAAGATATGCAGATGTTGAGGATGGCAGGGCCACAGTGTGGTATGTGTCTGTGTCTGCACACACACACTGAGGCGAGTCCTGTGGGGTTTGCTTCCCTCCAAGGCCTAGAACAGAACCCCGACCACACGGCTCCCAGGTATCCCCATAGGGCTCAGAGCACCACGCTGGAGCCCAGGACAACCCAGGTGACTAAAACCCAACCCCAACTTCAGTGACTTTGTATCTGGTGCTGGGAAAGAGGCAAGTCCACAAGCAACACAAAGGCCAAGACCGACAAGCCCGCGAGGGTGGCAGACAAAGACCTGAGGGAGAGTGGCCAGGAGTCAGGAAGGGAACCCAGGGGGAACAAAAGTGAGTGGGGTCATCCCCAGCCTGGCCTGGCCCAGCCCCCCACAAGATGCCATCCAGGGCGGAGGTCATGACTTCCTCGTCTCCTCAGCACTGGTGCCATGTCTGCCCGTGGTGAGGGATCTATAGGTGGACTTCCTTCTTGGTCAGGGAGCCCTCTGCTCCCTGCACAGAGCATGGCCTGATGCTGTCAGGAGACTCTGGGGGCCAGAGTGAGAGGTGAGTCAAGTGGGGCAGGCCAGGCTCCTGGGGGACCGGCCTGGGGTTCAGAGCCGAGAAATGTGTCTGATCAGACACAGTAAGGACAGCCACAGGGAGGGGTAAGGCTGCTGAGACATCGGGACTGGGGTCCTAGAAGACTGTGGCCTGTGTCTCTGCGGCCAGACCCAGAGACCCCTTGTGTGCGCCTGTGTGTTTAGGAGGGGGAGGGCTTAGAATAAGGCAGGATGGGAGTAGGCGGCTATGAAGCTTTGGTACGGAGATCATGAGTCTGAGGCATGTGGTGAGTCACTCAAGACAATATGGGGCCTCAAGAAAGAGACCCAGTCGAAGGCACATCTGGAAAGGGCTGAAACCCTCCTAAAGAGACCAGAGCGACCAGGAGAAGGCAGTAGACCAAGCCCCAAGGAGCACCTTGCTAGAGAAAGGACCTGGAAGGAATGTGGGAGGGGATGGGGACAGAATGTTGCATGCAAAACAGCCTCTGGAAGGGGAACTGCAGGCCAGAGCATGGGAGGCTTAGAAGTCACAGGTTAGAGAGTGGCTGAACTCTGTGGATGGTGTGGAGGAGGTCACAGGGAATGAGCCAGGGGAGAGGATGGGGTGCGAGGAAGGCTGTGTGGGTGAAGGAGGCTGCTCATCTCTGCGCTTATTTCTCAGGGAGGCACCTGGAGCCTCTCATACCCTGAAGGGAGTAAAGAAACCGAGGAGATAAACACAGTCCCAGAAGACCAGAAAGGGAGTGCCTGGAGCCAACGGGCCCTGGAAGGCCTCCAGGGGAAGAGGGAGATGTCAGCAGTCCTATCCAGCCTCCACTCTTGGGCCTTCCTGCCTAGCTTCTGCTCCCAGGCTGTCCAGCCCAACCTCCATTCTTGGACCCTTCTGCCCAGCCTCTGCTCTTGGGCCCTCCTACATAGCCTCACTCTCGGGCCATCCTGCCCAGCCTCCACTCTCAGGCCATTCTGCCCAGCCTCCACTCTTGGGTGGTCCTGTCCAGCCTCTGCTCTCTGGCCATCCTGCCCAACCTCTGTTCTTGGGCTGTCCTGCCCAGCCTCTGCTCTCAGGCCCTCCTGCCCAGCCTCTGCTCTCAGGCCCTCCTGCCCAGTCTCTGCTCTTGGGCCCTCCTGTCCAACTTTCATTCTCTGACCATTCTGCCCAGTCTCTGCTCTCAGGCAGTCCAGCCCAGCCTTCGCTCTCTGGTCCTCCCACCCAGCCTCCACTCTCGGGCTGTCCTACCCAGCCTCCATTCTCAGGCCATCCTGCCTAGCCTCTACTCTTGGGCAGTCCTGTCCAGCCTCCGCTTTCGGGCCCTTCTGCCCAGCCTCTGCTCTCTTTCAAGGTGGAACGAGGCAGTTCCTGGGAAGAAAGAACAGTGCTGGGTGTTTAAAAACGAACTGACAGCATTACACAGTACAAGCCTCACCCTGTGGGAACAGGGGCCACATTGGGATATCCTTGAGAACTGTGGCCCCAAACTGCCATTATTCTCATAAGGTTGTGAGGCCAGCCTAGGAGCAGGGGAAATTAATGGCCAGCTGAGGAGTGTGGGCCTGAAGCCAGGGCTGAGCAGCTGGGAGTCACAGAGGGGTGACAAGCTGGAGGTGATAACCCAGGTAAATTGAGGGGACAGGAGAGGATGGGAAAGGCTTCCCGAGTTTTGAATGGCATTCGCAGAGAAGGTCACGGTGAATCTCATGTTGGCTGTTTTGTAGTGAAGAGCTGTCCTGCAAAGAGGCATCATGTTAACAGGCAACAGCAGGGAACAGTACCTGCCCCTGCTGTGACAGCCCAGCGTGCCCAAAGACCCCTCAAGGGGGCCTGGCTATGTGCTTGGTGGGTGGCCGCGGACACACAGGCAATGAGGTGTCGGGTGGTGAGGCCTCCAGGAGAGGCACTGCAGGGGCGCAGCCACAGACACACCCTGAGCCCTTGGCTGGCCCCTCCAAGGCTGGAGTGATGAGCGTGAGGACAAAAGGCAGCCACTGGAGTGACTGAGCAGAAGGCCCGCCCCGACGCTGAGAAGCTGCAGCTGCCTCTCCCCAGACCTTCTGTGATGAGGACAAAACCAGCTCCACTTTGGGGAGGCTACTGTCTATTGACCTGTTCACGCAGCTGGGTACAGCCTCGCTAGTGCGGACGCCGGTGGCAGAGCTGGGGTCTGAGCTGACCCACAGTGGCCACATGGCCACACTGCTGTGCCTTTAAGGAGCACAGGGTTTTGGGGTGGTGGCCAGTGGCAGCACTCTGAGAACCAGTGGGCAGGGTGAGGTGGGAGAGATCTGAGCCAGGTGTAGGGCCTGGGGGAGCAGACTGTGGCCTCCCAAATGGGCAGGGCCTGCCTCCCTGGGCCCCTCGGCCTCCACAGACCCTGTGAGGCCAGCAGGCAGACAGGTACATTCCTTTTCTGTTGGAGTTAACATGTCGGGTCTGTCACCCTCAGCAGGCCCTGAAGGAACACCCAGCTGAGCACTGCAGGCTCTTCTTACGACAACCCCTGCCTTCAGCCTGAGAACCCCCCAAACAGGGACTCCTGAGCAGGACAGCAGTTCGAGCCTAGATACTACCACACACAGGCACATGAACTTGGGCTGGTGGGTTAACTGTTCCATCCCAAGATTCCTCATGGGAATGGGCAGCAGGCCAGCAAGTCTCACGGAGAGCAACTGAGGATTCACTAGTTAACTCATGAAAGCTACTGGAAATGGCTCCTCAGACCCGGGCTAGGAGGTGATGAATCAAGGTTAGCTATTCTCCCTTATAAGCCATCCTGACTTTCTGAGGAAAGAAAATCCAACACGTTGTATGATACCATTACTTTACCCACAGTCCACATGGGAACAGCCAAACCCACAATGCGCAATGTCAGAAATGAACACCCACTCTACAAATGCTTTCTCTTTTTAGGGAAGGCTTCAGCCTGAGGCCTGTGAGAGGGGGTGCAGCTTTCCAGAATGAACCAGAATGCAGGTCCGCAGTTCACTTACCTAACATATGTGCCTTGGTTCACTCCTGTGTAGCCAGGTACTACTCTGACTGCTCTAACGCACAACTTCACCCGGTCATCCTAATGGCTCCACTGGGCAAAGGGCAGGTGCCACCACCCTATCTACCTGCAGGCTGGAAGCCAGCCAATGAGTTGAGTGACTGAGGGGTCCCAATGAGCACAGGGTCCCAGGTGTCAAGTGACTGAGGTGCCCCAGTGAGCATGGGGTCCCAAGGTGTCCAGTGATTGCAGGGGTCCTGACGAGCATGGAGTTCCAGGTGTCGAGAGACTGAGGGGTCCCGGTGAGCATGGGGTCCTAAGGTATTGACAGAGGGGTCCCAGCAAGCACAGAGTCCCAGGTGCTGAGTGACTGAGGGTCCTGGTGAGCATGGGATCCAGAAGTGTCGAGTGACTGAGGGGTCCCAACGAGCATGGGGTCCCAGGTGTCAAGTGACTGAGGGCTCCTGGTGAGCATGGGGTTCCAGGTGTTGAGTGACCACAGAGGTTCTCGTGAGCACAGGGTCCCAGGCTTTGAGTGACCATAGGGGTCGTGGTGAGCATGGGGTCCCAGGTGTCGAGTGACTTAGGGGTCCTGGTGACCATGGGGTCCTGAGGTGCCGAGTGACTGAGTCCTGGCGAGCACAGAGTTCCAAGGTGTCGAGTGACTGCAAGGGTTCCAGCAAGCAGGGTTCCCAAGTCAGAGTGCTTACCCATGGCCCTAACTACTGTGTCTCTCTCGGCATGGCCGTGTAGGCTACTCATGTTGCACAAAGCAAGAGAGAGCTCGTAAAAGGTCCCTGAAGGCCATGTTCTCATGCTGCTTCTGACACAGCAACGCCTTTACTGCTGGCAGGGCTTCTTTGGGCTCCCTGAGGACTGAGACCTCTTTGGCCTGCAGAGCCATCGAGTGTCCCTCCTGATGCCACTGTGTCTCCCAGCAGCACCACAGCTGGTGACACCGTGCCCTCACCTCTCTCAAAGGTCTCAGTGCGACAAGGCTCAGATATCCTGTGCCTCTTGGTCCCTCCTGGGTAGACCTCTTTCTCATCACGGCACCAGCCATGTCCCATAGTGAGTCCTGAGGATGTCATCAAGAGAGACAGGAGGTACACGTCAACAATGACAAACCAGGATGTAAGCACTGGTGTCAAGGCATGGCCCTGTCTTTCTGTGGCTCCTGGTATCTGACATCACAACGTCGGCTCGCTGACTCTGAAGCAGTGCCCAGACAGCTCACAGCATTCCAGGACCCTGATGCTCTGTGTGCTACCTGAGTACATACTACATCTTCCCTGCACTGCAAATATGAGGATCAAACAAACCCCAAGCAGCTCAGGCCAGTCATGCCTTGGTTATAAAGGAGATGCCCTCCCCAAATGATCTGTGATAACAAGGAATGTGGCCGTCCCTGGGGCCCTGGCTAGCCACGAGCCTTGCCCTTAGATGCTGTATGCTCACCTCAATTCTGTTTGCTTCTCCTTTTTAAGAACTGCCAACCAAATATGTGACAGAGCAAAAAATCCTGTTTTAATACTGTATGCTCATAAAGTGAGAGCACTTGCATTTTAGCACTGGCTTGGGTGAAAAGAAGTGCTAACCAGAGGACTCTTCAAGAGATGAAGTGTTTCTACATGGGGATACACAGTGCCTGCCTTGGTCACCAGGCCTAGCCCAGCAGCCCAAACGCACACGAACAGCAGCCATGTGGCAAAGGCACTGGCGCTGGGGTCACCCAGACTCAGTCCAAGCTCTGAGTCACGGGCCCTGATGGTGAGATGGAGGAACACAGGCAGAAGGCTCCTGAGTGCTGCCGTGCGGATGCCGTGGATGTGCCAGCTGTGGGCACTGCTCTACTAAAACAAAGGACCAGCTGATCTCACTAGGTCCTGCAGGGGGGATGAGGGGAGGGTGAGGCCTGGAATGGGATGGAGATGAGGGGAGAGTGAATCCTGGGATGGGGTGGGGATGAGGGGAAGGTGAGGCCTGGGGTGGGATGGAGATGGGGGAGGTTGAGGCCTAGGACAGGGTGGGCATCCTAGCACGGGAGGGCGGGCAGGAGCCCTCAAGGGGGGTGGAATTGAAGCCGAGCCCTTCCCACTGCTGGTGTGGGGGAGAGACAGCAGTGTGGGCGTGGGGGGCGGGCCGAGCCAGGGCTTAGATCCCGAGTCATCCACACGAAGCAGGTGACATCTCACATCACCTCCCTCACTAGCAGAGAACACACACTCAGCATCAGTGCTATTTCCAACAGGAAAGAAGGGTTCGTGAGCTGTAACTTCTTGATTGCACCTCTCCAAATCCCAGACCACGTACAGATAACACTGAATATTTGGTAGAATGACAATGAGACTCTAAATGGCATCATGATCACTTGAACAGTAGTCAAAATGTTGCCTTCAAGAGTGTTTCCTTTTGGCAGTGAGAGTTTGTGCCTTCCAGTCTCTTACTCCGGCCTTTCATCCACCAGCCATCTTTGAGGGGCTCCGGAACGAGAAGCTCTCCTGGCATGAGCAAGGGATTTAGCAACAACCTTCCTGGGACGTACAGTCTAATTACACAGACAGGTGTGTGGCAGTGACAGCTGTACAATACCACAGTGCAGAGAAGCCAGGGCTATTTTTGGAACTCAAGAGAGCGAGTCAGCATCCAAAACCCAAAGGAAGGGGCAGAGATGAGACAGACACCCCTCACTCACATTTAGCCTGAAGCCCACCTCTGAAATCCATCACTTTTATTTTTTATTTTCCTATTTTTACTTTTTGAGTCAAGGTCTCACTGTCACCCAGGCTAGAGTACAGTGGCAAAATCAAGGCTCACCTCAGCCTTGACCTCCTGGGCTCAGGCGATCCTCCCTCCTCAGTCTTCCGAGTAGCTAGGACTATAGGCACGCACCACCATGCCCAGCTAAATTTTTTATTTTTTGTAGAGATGAGGTCTTGCTGTGTTGCCCAGGCTGGTCTTGAACTCCTGGGCTCAAAAGATCCTCTCGCCTCGGCCTTCCAAAGTGTTGAGATTAGAGGTGTGAGCCACCATACTAGGGCCGAAATCCATCACTTTTCAAATAGAGCAAATAATATAGGAATTGTCTTCACCTTCACCCTTGTGGACAGACTGGTCATACCCTAAAGGGTCTTCCAATAGATCCTTCAACTGCTTGAGAAGACTGTCTTCGTCATGTCATACATACTTCATGAATCAGTTAATAAATGTAATTCCTTGCAGTGGTATAACTGTTTTTTGACATGGTACATGAATAATACTTCATTTCCTTGACTTTTAGCAATGAAAGACTCTCTGAGCTATTCCAACACTTTGGACTGTTACTTAGATCCACACAGCATGGTGTAATCTCAGGGCAAGTTGAAGCTTTCAGGATTACCTGGTTCCTTTTTACTTCAAGAAGTGGAAACCACCACCTGCAAGGAGAAGGCCCCCCAGGGTCACACACAGCAGCCAGCTAGAATTCAAACCCAGCTCAGAGCTCTTATTCCTAAAGTAACTAAAAATGAAAGACCAGATTAAAATGGAGTTGCAAGGTTTGCCCTATGGGAATCTGGATCCAGGAAAAGCTTGGAAAGGCATACTTAGGGGACTCTGAGCTGCAAAGTCCCTTCCCCTATGTTACAAAAACAGATGCCAAAGCTGCCAAGTTTTCTCCCCTTACGCTGGGCATAAAACAGAGCAAAGGCGTCCACACCTGCCCTGCCCATTTCTCATCTGTTTTAAAAACAGCAATACTACTCCGAGCAGAGGAGCCACAACCTTTTATTGCCTTGGCAAACACTTAAACTACAGGATGACATTGAATTTCATCAAAAAAAACTCTGTGGAAATTTGCTTTCTCTCTTGTGATGCCTACACGATACCCTTGGTTTTGCCTCTTGCCTTCCAAGTCTGAAACATTTAGTATCTGGCCTTTCATCAAGAAGTCTGCTGACCCCTGGACTAAAAGGATTGGGCACTTGAAGCTGGGGAAAGGAAGACAACACACTATACTCATAAACATCATAGCTGTCCCAGCAGTGGACAGGACTTACCCTCCTGCTTCATGAGACAGAGGTTGGACGTGACCAGGAGACACATTTAGAGAGACTCTTCCTGAGAATCATGAGGAGTGCAGTACACACTCCACAGTAGAGCTATACTGGCCACTATACACCTAGTGTCTGCTTAGCTCCAAGTCAATCTCTAGCTGGGAGCTCAGAGCGGCTGGGAATTGCTCCCCAAAACTCGCCACTATGGAAGAGCAGAGCCTGTACTTGAATCTAGACCTGCCTGACTTACCTCCCTATAAGGATCAAGGACCATCTGCCAGGGTTATTACAGAGGGGACTTTTATATAGAAAGCAAACTCTTGCTGGGCTTGGCCTGTAATCCCGCACTTTGGGAGGCTGAGGTGAGTGGATTGCCTGAGCCCGCGGGTTCAAGACCCGCCTGGGCAACTTGGTGAGATGTCATCTCTACAATAAATCAAAAAATTAGCCAGGTGTGGTAGCACGCACCTGTAGTTCTAGCTACTTGGAAGGCTGAGGCGGAAGGATCGCCGGAGCCCCGCAGGTCGAGGCTGTAGTAGCTGGGAGCGTGCCACTGCATTCCAGTCTGGGCGACAGAGTGACTACAACTCAAAAAAAAAAAAAAAAAAGAAAAAAAAGAAAGCAAATTCTTAATGCCACCAGTAATAATAATAATAAACATGCACATTGCATCTCTCTCTCCTTTGCACTATCTATAGGAGATTGAGGTCTTGCTATATTGCCCAGGCTGGTCTCAAACTCCTGGGCTCAAGCAGTCCTGCCTCAGCCTCCCGAGTAGCTGGGATTACAGTGACACACCATAGCGCCCAGCTACACTATCTCTTTAATCCTCACAATAACCTTCAGGAGGTAGGCCCTATTGTTACCTGTGTTTTCCACCTAAGGGGCAGGTTTGGAGAGGTGAAGGAATCTGCTTAAGTTCATACTCAGCTTGTGACACAGCGAGCTGAGATTCAAGCTCAGATCTGAGGTTAAAGCATGAGCACTGCTCAGGGGGCAAGGTCATCCAGGGAGACCTACCAACTCAATGCAACCCCTGTCAACAGCCTAGTGATCTTTTTTAAATTTTTATTTTTTGCAGAAATGGAAAAGTCAATCCTCAAATTCACAGGGAATTGCAAGGGACCCTGAACAGCCAAAACAATCCTGAAAAAGGACAAAGTTGGAAGACTCAAATTTCCTGATTTCAAAGCTGACTAAGCTCCAGAAATCAAAATGAGGTGGTGCATAAGGATAGGTATTAATATATAGACGAATGAAATAGAATTAAGATTCTGAGGAAAAAACTCCACACTTCTATGGATATATATCAAGAAAGTAAATAGACGACCTACAGAATGAGAGAAAATATTTGCAAATTATATGTCTGGCCAGACTTTAGTATCTTCAACAAATGAAGAACAATTGTAACTAAGCGACAAAAAGATAAAACCCAATTTAAAAATGGGTGGGGGACTTGAATAGTCACTTCACCCAAGAAGATACACAAACGGCTAATAAACACATGAGAAGACGTTCAACATCCTTAGTATTAGGGAGAAAAAAACTAATCCCACGATGAGATGCTATTTCACCCTGCCAGGATGGCTCTAATTTAAAAACAACAAGTATCAGTGAGGAATTGGAGAAACTGGAACCCTCAGCTCCTGCTGGTGGGAATGGAAAATGACACTGCCACTGGAAAAACAGTCTGGAAGTTCCTCAAAAGGCTAAACACAGGATGCTATATGACCTAGCAATTCCACTGAGGCATATGCCCCAAGAACTGAAAACAGGGACTCAGACATGCGCATGCCAGCGTTCACTGCAGCATTATTCACAACCGCCAAGAGGCAGAAACGACCCAGGTGGCCATTACAGCATGTGGCAAATTCACACAATGGAATATTACTAAGCCAGGACAAGGCATGGAGTTCTGATCCACGCCATCAGGTGTGCTATTACAACACGGCAGAGCCTCACACACATCAGGTTAAGTGGAGTAAACCAGACATAAGAGGGCCAGTATTGCATGATTCCACTTTTACAAGGGACCTGGAACAAGCGAACTCATGGAGACAGGAATTAGGTGAGAGGTTACCAGGGTATTGCGGGAAGAGCAGATGGCAAGCTATTGCTTCATGGGAATTCCTGTTGAGGATGATGAAAAAGCATGGAAATAGTGACAGCAGTTGCACAACATCGTCCATGTCATTAAATGCCCCTGAACTTAGTACAATTTACAAAGGTTAAAATGGCATTTCTTTAAAAAGCAAAAATCAAAGCCTGAGGTACATACCCAGATATCTTGCTTCTCTGAAGCATACAACACCAAGGTTTGAGACCACTCCCAGGCATTGGGGCATTTTCTGCGAGGGCCACAAGAACGCAAGCCCTGATTCAAAAGAGCGCTGCCACACTTGTGAGAATGGAGATCCCAGGCCCCAACAGAGGCTGGGATGCTTCCCCTAGGGCCAAGCCATGGAGTGGGGCCAGAGCAGGCCATTGTTCTACACTCTGCCCTAAACTGGGCCCATCCCTTCCCTGTACCCTTTCCCACGAAATGATGTTCGCCTTGGTCACCGAGCCAAAGACTAAAAAGAGGCCCAGGCCGTGTGGGCTCAGAGGTTCCCGGCTCCTGCTGCCTGGGGTTGTACTGGCAGCTCTGGGCTGCCTGGGCCCCGGTCTGACTTCAGTCAATCTGTCACTGTGTCTCACTCCCATCCCCCTGCCAGAGGCTGTAGCAACGGATGTAAATTTAGAAAGAGAAACAAATAACAGGGAAAAGCTCCTTTTAACATAACAGCTTCTTCTCCCTCTCTCCCCATCATGTGATTTTGCTGCCGGGTGACATACTCATTGCTCGTCTAGGGACCTGTGAACCAAGGAAAGCAGGCAGGATGGCTTGCATGCTGCTAGAGGCATGGTGGACTCCATGAGACTGTACTGAGTACCCAGTGGGTCAGCACTCTGCCCAGATTTCCCTGAAGTCCATGGCTCCAGCTGTGTCCCGCCCACTGATGCCTTCTGGGCCTCTGCACCCAGCTACAGGCCGGGCTTCCCCAGCACACAGGGGGCTGCACGAGTGCCCGACTCTGAATGAAGGTGACATCCATGGGTCGTTGGGCTGACTTGGCTGGATGCACCATGGGCATTTACATTAGGCAGGTGTGGGTGTCCCTCTGGTGCCATTGCGAGTCACACAGCAGCACCCTCGGAACCACAGTGCTGTTGAGAGTTAGCCTAAGTGAATAAGAGCTCGCCAGGAAAGATGGAGACACCATCTTGTCCTTAAACCTGCCTTGCCTTTGGGGGGAACCCACACAACTTTCAAAGAGGACTCTGTAATATTCTGTCAAAGTGGAGCCATTTGCAGACAAGCACAAGAAACAGCCCCCTTGGCAGCTTGGGTTCTTTCTGAAAGCACAGGGAGGGGCCTGTTGCTTTACTTTTAATAGTACGGTTGTCATGCCAACGGGGCCACTGTTGAAATGAAGGGGAAAGCAGCGCTCCTTCCCACACAGCTTTCAGGGCCCACAATGAGCCTCTGAAAACCATGACGACGTGCAGCACTGGAGACACGTGTGAAATGAGCGCGTGATGGGCCTAGGGCTGGCGCTTCCTGAGCCGGCGCTCCTTGCCACTCCCAGTGGCTGTGAGGGGTTGCTCTTCCTGAGGGCCGAGCTACCACTGTGCTGTAGAGTCACCGAGCCAAAGACTAAAAAGAGGCCCAGGCCGTGTGGGCTCAGAGGTTCCTGGCTCCTGCTGCCCGGGGTTGTACTGGCAGCTCTGGGCTGGCTGGGCCCCGGTCTGACTTCAGTCAATCTGTCACTGTGTCTCACTCCCATCCCCCTGCCAGAGGCTGTAGCAATGGATGTAAATTTAGAAAGAGAAACAAATAACAGGGAAAAGCTCCTTTTGACATAACAGCTTCTTATCCCTCTCTCCCCGTCATGTGATTTTACTGAAGAAATGATCAGGTAATCTGGTTACTGACTGGGTCTTGCCTGATGGCACTGGGGCTCTGGGCCACACCCTAATCACACAGCCACAGTCAGGACTAATGGTCGCTTCCTGGAGGCCTGAGGCAGTCGTGTCCCATCTGAGTATTGCTTAGAAGCCGAGTTGGAGAGACAGCAGCACCGAGGATGGGATCTGGGCCCACCAGGGCCTTTCTAACAAGCATACCCTCTAGACAAAAGATACCCTCTAGACAAAAGTTGACACCAGCTGACCTGATGACATGTTGCCTGAACCCGCCCCTTCCCTAGGAGTCATGCACAGGTACATTAAGCAAAATCTGATTCCTAAGGAAATTAAGTCACGGTGGGGGCTTTTGGTAACAGAAGAGAAACCGCTTGAGAAACACCTGCTGCCCTCACCCTCGGTTCCCAGCCTGGAGGGCCACAAGCCACTGGTGGCAAGAGATTGTAGCTCAGCCCCACGCCTGGTCACTTAGTGCAGTGTCCACTCTACAGGGAGGAAACTAGAGTTAAATGGCTAGCCTGAGGTCACACGGTTGCCAGCGACCGGGTCTCAAAGCCCTTCCCCAGGCCACCCCATGCCCACCGCCACCACTGGGAAGGCCACCAGGCCTGTACCTCTGACAGCATCTCGTACTGGCCTCTTCTACCAAGAGCGATGGTCAGCAGGTCGTAGACCACAGATGCACTCTGCAGGCTGATGAGGCGGTCGCTCCTGTGCTCAGGGATCCGGCTCAGCACAGCATCCCTGTTGGCCTGGGGACAGCATGGAGGAGAAGCAGATGTGAGCCACCCTGTGTACAGAGAAGCCACCAGGGCCTCCTCCCCGTCTCCTCCCCCACCAGTCTCCAAGGGCTGGAGACAGGGCCAGGGTGAGCAAGGGCTTGGCACCCAGCACCACTGATTCAAAACCATGACGGGATGGGGTCTCTGACCTCAGCTCTGGAGCCTGGAGTGTGGACACAGAGGGCACTGCCCATGTTGACCAGTGTCTGGGGGCTGATGCTGAGGGGTCATTTCCTGGGCTTAGGCCGACCTCACTGCAGATGCAGCCATGCCCTGGGGGGCAGAGCCCGCCACCACTCCAGGGCCTGCCGTGCCTGCGGGCAGACTCCATGCCTGCTCTACGTTATGGGCCAGGAACTCGCAGCCCCGCATCCTGGCACCATGTGGCGCCATCAATTTTATGGTCCCACAGAGATACATCACACTTCTCCTGTACCACCAAGAGACACTCAGCCCTGCAGGATGTCCTCACTGGAACAGACCACGGAGACCTCAGCCTTGTGAAGAGCATATAGGAGAGCATACAGGAGAAAACAGGAAGCAGGCTTCACTTTAAAAGATATTACCAGCTAGTGCAGTGGCTCACACCTGTAATCCCAGCACAGTGGGAGGATTGCCTGAGTCCAGGAGTTCAAGACCAGCCTGGGCAACATCGTGAGACATCATCTCTATCAAAAAGAAAAAAAAAAAAAGCCAGGCGTGGTGGTGTGTGCCTGTAGTCCCAGTTACTTGGGAGGTTGAGGTGAGAAGATAGCCTGAGCTCAGGAGGTCAGGCTGCAGTGAGCTGTGATAGTGCCACTGCACTCTATCCTGGGTGTCAGAGTGAGACCCCGACATACACACAAAAATAGATAAACATATGTTCTCACAGAAGACTCACGAGAACATTGCACCAATTTCACATCCCCACTGCTTGGCAGAGAGATGCACCAGGCACACGGGAACTTAAAAGCCTCATCCGTCCGGAAGTCCCGCGCTCCACAGCAACAGTTGCCAAGACTCTGAGCCTTCATTCCCCACAGCCTCCAGGTGCATCCCGTGGACCAAGACTCATAGCTTGCCCCTACAGGGAGCCCAGGACCAACGGGTTCTGCCAGCCCTTCCCTCTGCTGGTGAGCAGGTATCTCCAGTCTGTCTGTCCCCAGGAGCAGGGAAGGGCTCCTTGGCCTCTCCTGTGGCTCCAGATCACCTTTTTGGCAGGCTGAGGTTTCTCTGCCCACCTGACCTTCTGAAAGGCCCCTCACACCTTCCTGCTCACTGATGACACAAAACGCTTTCTTCTTGAGGTGAGTCCCAGGCGTTTACCTCTAGCTGCCCATCAGGACTTACTTTAAAGTTCCTAACTCCTAAATGTCAAAGACAATGAGACTATGTGAGATAGGCCACTCCCTACCCAGCGGCTCCCTGTGGAAACAGCTGCTTTTGAGACTCCATCCTAAGCTTCTCTTGCTGGGGGGACATCTGAGCCCGATGGGGCTTGGGAGGAAAGGCCTGCTACCCTGGTCTCGTTCTATTTATCTGCTATAAACGCTCCAGGCTAAGACCAGAGCCTGGAAGAGAACAAAACCAAACAAAATGCCATTTACAAGAGACTTTCAGGTTAGACCAAATACATAGATTTTCATTTGCAGAGAAAGTACCAGTATCCTTTGATTAAAAAGATACAATACACTCAAATAGATCCACAAATAACAAATATCTCAGAATATTGTCTTAGTGGTAATTGTGCAAATCAAGCTCTGATAACCCCTTTCTCTGAGGAAAAACAACATTTGGGTGGGAAAGCAGTGTGGGCTCATGATACCTTGCAGGTAGAGAGACAAGGTCACATTTATGCTTCTACACTAAAGTCAGAACCCTCAGGGAACACAGTTCTCAGACATCCAGAAAACAGCAATTTTCATTTTGGTTCTAAAATTGAGCACATTCATTTTCTCTCTAAAAACTGAAAAAAATCAAGGAGTCAAAAGACATGAAAAAAGGCTTCCAAAGGCAACTTAGATCTCTCCCCTACATTGTACGAATGATTTATAGGGAATGTAATCATTTGGGTAGAAGCTTAGCCGTTCATACTCACTGATGACCTCACTGGATTTCAACGTCCCCTGATGGGATTTTTCTGGAAATTGAGAGCCAAATCTTAAGGGGATCTCAACTTCTGAGAATTATCCCTTTCTATCACTTCAGCTAAGCAGCAGAAGAGTCGGAGACACCTAGTAATTCACACAGTCGAAGCCCAACATGCAGTGAAGGAGGCCATTTTAAACCTAAATTCCATGTCACAAACACTGAGAAAAAGTTTCAAAGGAATCAGATGGTCTGGTAAATCCCCCCTCCCCCAGCAAGGCTGAGCGGCAGGATGGTTGGCTCCATTGTGGTCAGCAGAGCCCATGTGACCTATCCTACTGCCCCATCCCCCAGGCAGGGCCGGATGGCAGGATAGAGTGGCCCCACTGGGCTCCTTCATAGATGCCAGAGCTCACGTGATCTGCCCTACACCACCACTTCCCAGCAGGGCGAGCTGAGCATCCCATGAAGGCTACCCTCTGGGGCTTCTCCCCTCTCCAGATTCTCTCGTGGTCATCGTGGCTGTGTCCTGCCAGTGCTGTATTCAACCCATACAAGGTGAACGAATGCACCAGGACCTAGAGGATACGCGCCAAGCTCCAGACCTCCCGAGACACCGCCAGCCTGTCCAAGAGTCAAAATATGTCTTCTCGTTCAACCTGTGCTGCTTTTCACTAGGCCTCCCTCCAGAAAGCCTTGTCTCTCGAGAAAGAGTCTGAGGAACAGCCTTGTCCCCAGAAGGCCTACAGGGCCAGAAGAAGCAGGGAGGAGCGCCCTCACTCACCATGGACTCGCTGATCAGCAGCAGCAGTAGGGCCTCCTCAGTGTTTTCCTGAGGACAGAAGATGCTGTGGAAAGAAAACCGACTTGGATGATGGCAGCTCCAGAAGAACGGGAAACACACAGGTATAAGCAGAGCCGGATGCTGAGGGCTTCGGGATGTTGCACAGAATGTGGAAAGTACTGCAGAATTTGGATACTTGAGTGAGTTTGCCTATTTCCACCATCATCTATGGAATTAATATATTCTAGCCACGCATTTCAGCTACAGTAAAGCGTAAAAACCAAGTTAAAACCCCGGCTCACATACGTACCCACTGCTGAGGCACAAACTTAGATTCCAGTCAACTGAGCGTTCTCCAAACCCAGAGGGAGTCATAAGCTGCAGATGGCTCACTACACAGTGCTCTTCTTACCTCTGCCTGCCGACTGGCATATGCTATCTTGCCAGTTAGACGAAATAAGAGACCGGAAGCAAGTTTAGAGTTTGAAAAGTTCTCCAATACTAGAAGAATCTAGCGAGCTCTCTAACTTAAATGCACATGCTTTACTATGAGGTAGTATGTACGAACTGCCTTATTCATCTGTTTTGTGGAATTTGGCTAACTCTAGAATCTTGGATTAAAAGAAACAGCTTTTGGGTTCAGTGATGCCCAGGACTGGAGAACAATAGAAACCCAAACATAACCCGGATTGCATGCTCTGCACCCTACTTTTTGTGCTGTGAGCACTTTTAAAGACTTGCAGCATTTTCCCTGTTCTTCTAAAGCTCTGGAATCCTTTCAGTAGAACTGTGAGTGTTGTCACCAACTGGGCCAAACTCTATTTTTTTTTTCATGGAACAGAAGAGTTTGCAATACATAAAAATGAACTTGGTAGAAAAGAACTCCTGGATGGTCTGAAGATGACTAAATAATGATAAAATGCATATCTTCCTGTGGTAACTATACAATCTCTTAATTGAAGAGACGTCCCCCTAAAAAACAGCAAACCATGTTTTCCAAATTATCATAAACACTTGTTCTTGCTGACGTGCTGGCGATGCTCGTGTGGTATTATTACAGGGTTGCGAAGAGCAGGAGAGACAGAGTGCAGGGCCTAGGCTGTTCCCCACAGTTCCACCGTCACTGGGTAAGAAAGCCCTGGAATGCTCTGCTGCTCTGCCAGGGATGCGGTTCTAGGAAAAGGCTGCCCTGAGAGTGAGGAGCAAGGCTTGGATCTGCGGTGACTTCCTGGAGAAGGCAGGTGAGGCAATGGGGGACTAGCTCAGAAGATGGAGTGCTCCTTGTCGCTAACTCAGAATTGTCGAAAGGTTCTGAATTGAGCATTCCCTGCAAATACCCCATGTGTGAATGTACATGTGTGTGGATGCATGTGCATGTGTGTGTATGCCCAGCAATCATGTCCTGAAGTCCTGGCTTGTGCGAACACGCAACTGGAACCCTGAAAATACAGCAATGGTGTTCCCATCTGCCATGGTTAGCCAGCTCTGCAAGGTCCAGGCTACTTAGGAGAGGACACCATGCTCACATGACTTGATACCAGCCAGTTCAGCCAATAGCCTGCTGAAATGCTGGGCTGTGGGATTTTGCCAGAGCTGTTCACAAGCCACACATGAAGTGATTCTAACTCCACTTCCTGACCCTCCCTATATGACAGGCATGGCAGGACCCCAAGAGCACCGTGACCTCCCTGGGGTGCTAGGAAGATGCAGGAACAAAGGGGAGTTTAAGAGATGCGTCCAAGGATCTCTGACTGGGCATGCCCCCTCTCAGTAATGACAGGTCCTCTACCCATTTCTGGCCACCCTTTCCTCTCTCCTTGCTCAGGGAAGTGTGAAGCCCAGGGTCAAAGGTCAACTGTTAGGGCCTTCCTTCTGTGGGACCCAAGAGCCTCAGGGGGAGATCTTGGGGTACCTCAAAGAATGGGAAACTGAGGCCCCAAACTCAGAGGAAGCTGGTGAAGGGCAAGGTGAGAAACAGAGGGTTCTGGGAAAAAATGGGGGCACACAGGTATGAGGGCAGGCTATCAAGGGTGGTTGGTGAAGGAGTGGTCACCATCCCAGCCACACCCCGACTCACGGGGACCTACAGGCAAATTGCCCATTTTCTTACTCTGGGTGAATTTACCAACTAACAGGACAATCAGTGTCCATGAATGTCACTCTCCCTCCAGACCCAGAACACAGAGGAGCACACGCTCACCAGCGGCCACCTCCTGGCAATACCAGTACCAACCACTGTCCACAACAGCAGATTTTAAACTTCTGCCTACTATGTGTTAATTATTGGGTCTAACATGCGTTTGATGATGGGGCCATCTCAAATGCCTTCTACAAGGAGGAACATAATGAAAGGAAAAATGCACCTGACTGAAGCACATGCCTGCATATGCTAAGGAACATGTACAGGAATGTCCAAGTAGCACTGTTCCTATTTGCCCCAAATGGGAAATAACCCCTGTATCTGTCACGTGTGGAATGGGTCACTGTCCTGGAGGATGGTCATAAATGGAATACTTTGCAGCAATGAATAAAGCCACTGCTGCATGCAGAAATATGGGGGAATCTTTCAAATATACAGTTAGACCAGCCTGGGCAACACAGCGAGACTTTGCCTGTATAAAAAATTTTTTTAAAAAAATCAGCTGGGCATGGTGGTATGCACCTGTATGCTACTTTGGGAGGCTGAGGTGGGAGGATCACCTGAGCCCAGGAGGTTGAGGCTGTGGCAAGCCATGATCATGCCACTGTACTCCAGCCTGGGCAACAAAACATGACTCTGACCTAAAAAAATAAAGTTAGACAAAAGAAGTTAAGCATACAAGAGTAGATACTGCATAATTCCATTTATATAAATTTCAAAAGTGGGGGCCAGACTAATTACTGTGACCAGGAGAGGGTGGCCCTTGGATGAGGTAGTGACCAGGAGAGGACAGAGGGCTGTCAGGACACTGACAATTTGTCTGTTTTCTGATCAGGACGCTCCTTATGTGGATACGTTCATGTGGGGAAAATTCATCAAGTTTTATACTTTCAATTTGTTTCTTTTTCTCTACATATGTTTTATGTCACTAGAAAGCTTATCCTAAAAATAAATAAGCAAAAGCCAGTAAGAGTCTCTGCAGAAATATCTAGAAGAAAGAAAAGAAGGCTCATGCTACACAATCCCTCCTCTCTTTCTTCCCAGGATTCTCACATTGTATTTCTCAGGGAAATCAAAACAGCGGATAGTGAGCACCCTGCACCCATTTCACGTCTGGGTTGCGGTGAAGGGTGCAGCACTTCCTGGCGAGCCGGCTTTCCTGTGGCATTAATAACGGCCACTTATTCTGGATGGTCCTTGTGGTCTGCTGGAGCCAGAGGTTCTCTGCCATCTAAAGTTTCTTCCTACTTTTTCCTCACATGAGAGACTGAGGGGAAGAGGTGAGTCTGGGACTGTTGACCAAAGTATGGGTGGGATACTGCCTGGTCCCTTCTCCACTTCAGCCAGCACTGCTGAGTGGGTGAACATGTGCTTCTGCCGGCATGGACTGGCCAACTCCTGCTGTCAATGGAGAACAAGCCGACAAGTACAGCCCCGACAGGAAAACCCAGATGAGCAGACCCAAGAAGTGGAGGTTTGAACACACAAGACTGGAAAGCCAAAGACTGATGGTGATGACTGAGGGCACAGATTAGTGTGGAAATTAATGAAACAGAGAACAAAATCACAATAGAAAAAAAATCAATAAAACCCATGATGTTCTTCAAAATATCAACAAAATTGACAAGCTTTTAGTTAGACTGAGCCCAAAGATGAGAGAAGAGTCACATTACTAAAATGAGAAATGGAAGAGGGAACATGACAGCCAAACTTGCTGAAATAAAAAAAATTGTAAGGGAAATAACACGAACAACTATTATGTTGGCAAATTAGATGAAATAGACAAACTTCTAGAAAGACACCAACTACTAAAACTGACTCAAGAAAAAACAGATAATATGAATAGACCTATACCAAGTAAAGAGATTAAATTAGTATTTGAAAAAACTTCCTACAAAGAAAAGCTGAGGACCAGTTGGCTTCACCGGTGAATTCTACCAAACACTTAAAGAATTAATACCAATTCTCCACCAACTCTTTCAAAAAGCAGAAGGGAGAGAATCATCCCCAATTCATTTTGTGAGGCCAGTGTTACCCTAACACCAAAATCAGACAAAAACATCATGAGAGAAGAAAACTACAGAACTGTGTCTTTTATAATACGATATAAACATCTTCAACAAAATATTAGAAAATAGAACCCAGCAATAAACAAAAAGAGACTAGACACCATGGCCTGGTGGGACTTATCCCAGGGATGCAGGTTGGCTTAACATCTGAAAATCAATTAATGTAGTATGTCATAGCATTAGAACAAAGGGCAAAAGCCACACGATCATTTCAACTGATACAAAAAAGTGGTTGGCAAAATTCAACACCCTTTAATAACAAAAACACTCAACACAGTAGGAATCAGGAGGAAATTTCTTAACCTGATGACGGGTATCTCTGAGATTTCACACTTGGTGAGAGTCCTGGTACTTCCTCTTTCCTGGACTCAGGAATGAGACAAGGATGCCCGTTCTGGTCACATCTATCCCATTGTACTGAGGCTCTAGCCAGGGCAATTAGGGAAGAAAGTGAAATAAAAAGCATTGAACTAGGAAGAAAAAAGTAACGCTATTGAGGATGACATGATCTTGTCTATATAAAGTCCTAAGGAACCTATAAAACTATTAGAACTAATAAACGGGTTCAGCAAGATTGCAGTATACAAGACTGATACACAAAATCAACAGCATTTCCATCTGCTGGCAAGGAATAACCCAAAAATGAAACGAAGAAAACAACTCCATTTACAATAGCATCAAAAAGAACAGCACACACAAACACAAACACAAACATGGGGGTGAGTTGAACAACAGAAATGCAAACCTTATGTCCTGAAAACTATTAGTCACTGGTGAAAGAAGCCAAAGAAAACATAAATAAATGGAGAAACAGCTCATATTCATGGATCAGAAGACAGTATTTTAAAGATGGCAACACACCCCAAATTGACTTACAAATTCAATGTAATTCCTATCAAAATCCCAGCTTTCCGTTTTGTTTTTTCCAGAGGTGAACAAACTGATCCTGAAATTGATATGAAAATCCAAGGAACTGGGAGGCAGGAAAGTGGCAGCTAAGAGGTGCTGGGTTTATTGTTGGGGTAACAGAAATGTATTAAAGTTGACTCTGGTGATGGGTGCACAACTATGTGAGTATGTTAAAAGCCACTGAAACACACACTTTAATGGTGAATTGTATAATATGCGATCTGTGTTTCAATAAAACAGCTCTTAAAAAACCAATCAAGTGTATTTGTGAAACAAAATGTGTGACTCCGTAACCAGTGCTCCCATGGGGAGGCTTGCTTGGGAGACCCTTGAGGATCTGCTTTTGTCCCATGATTCTCTTCAGGAAAGAGGACGCTGACATGAGCAGAGTGACAAAGTTTGAGTGGTGCGGGAAGCAGAGGAGATGTGGGCTGCTCTGCCTCCAAGGGGTAATGCCACATTGGAACAGCACCCAGAGACACCCAGAACTCCATCTAGGAGTCTCACAGGACCGAGGGAAGCGTGGGAACGGTGCTCCTGAATGCACCAGGCACCTTGGCCATTCAGAAGCATCTAAAGTGAACGACCACACTAGGGTCTATTTTAAGATGCAAATGTCAGCCCAGACCTGATAGTAACTAGTTCATAAGGTGGGTCAATATTTTTAAAGGGAGAGTGTGGGAATTGCTAGAACAGATGTTTTATGAATCCAGATAAGGCCTGAAGAGCAAAAGGGGGAAGAAACATCAATTAAAGCACACCCAGGAGCAAGCTGGGAACACGTAACTCAGCTGAACCCATGTAAGAAGCACAAGCTGGGAGAGACACCAGACCCAGACTCCAGAGGACAGTGGAGAGGAGCGGCCTTGGGAACATCAGCCCTGGGAAACACAAGTCACCTTCTGAGGTCACGTGGAGATAGGAATCCCCCCGCACTTGTTGGGGACTGTAGAAGCAGCAGCCTGTGGCCCCTTAGCCCCTTCTCCAATTTGGTGAAACCCAGAGATATTCCTATTTAGTCACCCGGGTTCCCCTTCCTTCACATATAGACTCTGAGAAGCCATCAGGCCTGTACTTGGAGAAACAGGCAGACGGGAGCTAAAGTACTCTGAGAGGTATCAGGGATGAGTTGAGCATCCTGCCTGCCTCCCACTTTCTCTCCCCCCACCCCGTCCTGCTGCTCCACCATGTTCTGCTTACTCCTGCTGCTCCCCCGTGTCCAGCTTCTACCCCCGGTGTCCTGCTGACCCCCCCATGTCCTGCTGCCCCCCCGTATCCTGCTTCTCCCCTCCCCCCTTGTCCTGCTGCTCCCACCCCTGTGCCTGCTGTCCACCCTCGTGACTTGCTAACCCCCATGTCCTGCTTCTCCCCCACCCCAGTGTCTGGCTGCCCCCTGCCGTGTCCTGCGTCTCCCTCCCATGTCCTGCTGCCTCTTGTGTCCTGCTTCTCCCTTCCATGTCCTGCTGCCCCATGTTCTACTTCTCCCCCTCGTGTCCTACTTTCCCCCCATGTCCTGCTGCCCTGCATCTCCGGCTGCTCCTGTGTTCCACTATGCCCCCCCATGTCCCGCTTCACTTCCCTGTGTCCCGTTTTGCTCCCCGTGTCCCGCTACATCCCCCATGACCCCCTTCTCCCCTCCCTGTGTCCCACTTCTCCCCCCATGTCCCACTTCTCCCCACCATGTCTTGCTTCTCTCCCTCTACTGCATGTCCTGCTTCCTCCCCACCCCCCCGTGTCCTGTCGCCCTGTGTCTGGCTGCTCCCCCATGCCCCGCTGCCACTCCTGAGTCCTGCTTGGCTCCCCTGTGACCTGCTTCTTCCCCCGTGTCCTGCTGCCCCTCTGTGACCCACTGGCTCCTCATGTCCCACTGCCTCTCTGTCCTGCTGCCTCCCCTGCATCTTGTTTATCCCCCAGTGTCTTCCTGCCCCCCCCGTGTCGTGCTGCCCCTCTATGTTCTGGCCCATCCATGTCCTGCTGCTCCACCATGTCCTGCTTCTCCCCTGCCCCCCATGTCCTGCTGCTCCTACCCCTGTGTCCTGCTGCCCCCTTCGTACAACTTCTTCTGCCATATGTTGCTGCCCCCTGTGTCCTGCTTTTCCCCACGTGTGTTCTGCTGCCACCCATGTCCTGCTTCCTCCCACCCAAGTCCTATTGAGATGTGGGGGCTCTCTGGCCCATTTTTCTCGAAGGTGATCAAGTCCTAAATTTAAAACTTAAAAAGATAAATTCTAAGGAGACATTGCCTTCCAGTCACTTCCAGTTCTTCTTATATTCGGTTCAGTTTAAAAGAAGAGTTTTAAAGAAAAGGATCAAGGCATTGCTGAAGAAAGGAATGAATGCTTATGGACAGCCCTGTCTCCGATGCTGGACAGTGCTGGTTCTTGGAATACACAGGACCAACGTCCCAAAGGCCAGCAGAATGATGCAGTGACAGCCCAGCCCGGAGACAGGCGGCCTCCTCCTGGAACATCCCTGCTGTGCTTGGGTCCTGCCGGGCGCCAGTGAGCACGAGACAAGTCTGTCAATGGGAAAGGAGACATGCCCCTGGGATGTTCCTTTAAGGAAAGGGATCTGCCCTTGTGCTTCTCACCCTGGACTCCCCGGCTTTTCCCCCACCCCCCAGCCTTGAGTGAAGACAGCAGCCTCCATACTTCTCTCCGGAGTAGACGCGTGCCTTCCGTGGGAGCGTGTAGGTTTTTGTGTTTGCGCCTTTCCGGAGAGGGTCGTCCAGCGGGGACTGGCACGGTGGATCCTCCAGGGGATTCCAGTAGCTCTGCTCACACATGCCTCGCAGCAGGATCTCTGCCAGCTGCCTGGCGATGGTCTGGGGACACAGAGGGAGAGCACAGCTGTGAGTCTACGTTGACCATTCATTCATTCGATATTAATATCATTGCTCTGTGCTAAGCACTACTGTAAGACTGACTCATAATTAAAAATGTTTACTTTGTTGATGAAAATAATATCAGTTTATGACAAAAAAAGAAAAGAAATTTGATACATTAAGATATTTGAACGCTTAAAAAGAAGATTCATGCACCCCTCGTGCCACCCTGCCTGATATGCTCTGGAACACTCAACATGTTTCATACCTGAAACGGAAACTTTTAGTCAAGCCCTTTCTAAGAGTTCTTGGAAATAATCAGTGAACTGCAGATGTGTTCATCACCTCCTAAGCAGTATCTGCTCATGCTCAAACCTGGCAAAAGTTAGAATTCAATGCATATGATGCCATCCTTGAAAAAAAAAATCTCCTTATTGACAATCTGACGTCCTCTGCAGAGTTTAGAAGATTCTCCTTCTGAGAACACCAACAGCCAGCTCTGCATGGCTCTGCCCCTTGGGTTGACGCTGCACCTGTGCTAAGCATGCCCTGGGTCTCCTGGCCTGAGCTTCCCACTGGCCTTGGGAGACAGAGAAGGAAAAGTGGAGACTGTGTGTCCTGATCAGGAAAGACGCTTCTTTGAGCCAGATGGGGAAAACCCAGAACCAACTGAACCTTATCCTCCTAAGTCAGATGTGGACTGACACATGTTCCCAAACCCTCTGCCTAGGCCAGCACCATGAATGATGTATGGGGGAGTGTGGTATGGACTGAGAGGTGTCCTGTTGGCTGATGTGTGTCCGTTCATTCAGCTCATAATCTTCCTGTGACAAAGAAGGGGATCTATAATATTTCAGAAAATCTCTCTGAAAACATTGCATTCTGGGGCATTCACACTCCCCATGATGAGCCAGGGGTGGCCCAGTTAGTCCTCAACCACCAGAGGCTCCACGGACTTTAGAGTTCTTTGTAGATGAGGAATGCGATCTTCTGAGAATGAGCCTTTCTTCAATAAACATGTTACAGGAAAGAGCTTTGCTAAGTTTCCATCTGAAAGAAATCTCTTAAAACCCCACAAGGAAACTTTAATGCCAGCAAATCACTGGCCTGGTGGTTTCTGATAACCACTGGGTAATGGCACATTTTCTTGATTATTCCCCAATAAGACCCATTGGCTTTAAATGCCTATAAAAATGGGAAATTGAACGCACTCTGAGCATCCCCAGTTGAGCAATCTGTAAAGCTCTCATAAGAACATGATTCTCAGGGCCTCAACAATCCCTGCACTCTTTTCCTGAACCTTCCACTAGAGTTGCATTCCAATCTCACAGCAGCCGTAGACACTAATGATTCTGCTGGAAACGTCCACTGGCAAGATACCTTCTGCTTGTGATGGCTGAGAAATAAACGTAGAGACAAAGAGAGCAAACAAGGAACCGCAGTTTCTGGCTAGATTTGCTGTGGACGAGCTCTGAGGCTGCAAATGTTTCTGTCCTGGACAGTTTGTTAGTTCACTGCTGGTGAGCAGGTTCATCTCATTTTCCCTCAGGGCATCAACTTTCCCAAGGGATCTGTAAATGGGGTTTTGATGGGACTGCACATTTTAGAGAGAAATCGCTTCATCAGGGCACAGCCGATTAGGAAGGACGGTGGCTGTGGCCATGGAACGCTCCATGAAGTTCAGAAAAGGAGACAAAGGAGGGAAATGCCAATAGGATGCCAACGGCCATGACACTTTTACTTTTTTACATTCAACCTCTATGTTCACATGCATTAAAATTGTTGGAAAATATAAAATAAATTCAGAATTAAAGGAGGAAAAGGAGAAGAGTGGCCTGATCTGAGGTCTGGATGTTTATGCACAGACCTGATCGTTAAACACACTTGTGTGTGTGTGTTTAGCATGTGTGGCATAACTCACGTCACATACCTTCACCATTTATGGTGGACAACTCCATGGTACTCAGTGCACTCACAGCACTGCAACCATCATCACTACCCAGTTCCAGAAATTCTCGTTCCAGAAATTCCAAAAGGAAACCCTTTAAGCAATCACTCCACTTCCACCCAGACCCTGGGAACAACGAGTGTGCTCTTTGTCCCGGACATTTTGTATAAACAGAATGACACAACGTGGGTCTTTTGAGACTGGCTTCCTTACCCATATAATGTTTTCAGGCTCACCCATGCTATGTACATATCAGCCCCTCACCCCTTTTGAGGGTTAAATGATATTCCACCATGGGATCCACCACATTTTGTTTATCCACTCACCGGTTCTAGACATCTGGATTGCTTCCACCTTTTGGTTGTGGCAACTAAAGCTACTACAAACATTCACGTGCATGTTTTTGTTTGAACACATGTTTTCAGTTATTTGGGGTATATATCTAGGAGTGGAATTGCTGTAAATGTACTTTTAAGTCCTTCTCTGCTATGGTCTCATGCCAGATAGAGTTTACAAAGCAACTTTTCCATCTGATAAGAATATCATACATTTGCAATTATCAGCAAATCTAAAAAGAATCATAGTTACTAAGGTGATAGAAATACTCTTTTTCTTTCCTTTCCTTTTTTTTTGAGTCAGGATCTCATTCTGTAATCCAGGCTGGAGTGCAATGGTACGATCATGACTCACCGCAGCCTAGATTTCCTGAGCTCAAGCGATCCTTCTGCCTTAGCCTCTCAAGTAGCTGGGACTACAGGTATATACCACCACACCTAGCTAATTTTTTATTTTTTGTAGAGATGAGGTCTTGCTGTGTTGCCTAGGCTGGTCTCAAATTCCTAGGCTCAAGGGTCCTTCCTGCCTCTGTCTCCCAAAGTGCTGGGATTACCAGGAGTAAGACACCATGCCTGGCTGGAAGCAGTGTCGTAGGAATAGCATTAGCTGAAGAATGTCTCTGATGTCCAGTGTACACCAAGACCAGGAAGTGCTTCTTGACTGGGGTAGACTCGAAATCATTTGCAGAAGCTCTAGAAAACAGACCCTCAGGACCTGCCCCAGACCTACTCCATGGAATTTCTGAGGTTGGGCATAGAAGTGTGTATTTGTTCAAAGTTCCTCAGATGCATGTCTTTGGTGAAGTACCGATGCAATGAGAACCAGTTTATATGAGGTCACATGAAGACCACCAGCCAAGACAAAGGTACACTGCACCTCAGGGCCACGTTAGGAGTTGGTATCTTCCTTCATGTGAATGTGGACAGCAGGACACCCAGCGGCTCATCTGTCTACCCAGATGATCTCTAGGGACTCATCACTGCATCTCAGAAGAAAACTGGGGAGATTCCCCCCCTTCCTAGCATGTCTCGATTCAGAATCCTGCCTCCTGGTGTTTCTAAAAGCTAAGATAGGCAAATCTCAGATGACCACGGCAGTGACTCTTGACCTGGAAGGACAGCATGGGTGAGCAGAGGCAGGTCTTGCTGTGATCAGGGCTCTCACCTTCCAGTGGGGACAGATGATGTGTTTCCTTAAGGAAACACACATGCCTGAGAGTCCACAGCAGGAAGATGTGCCCTGTTGCAGCAACTGGGAAAGCCTGGCTTCTAAAATGTGCTTTTAAACAGTTAGGACACCATAGGCCAGTTAAATAAAAAATCTCCCTGTGCTGCAAGTCCTAGAAGGAGCTGGCCACACTGCCCAGAAGAGAGGGTTTGTGACTGCTGGGCAGGTCGGTGTGAGAGAGAAGACATCTGGGAACAATTTGTATTCACAGTCCCACAGGTTCTTTTGCTCCAAAGAACCCTAAACATCGAAATGTCTTGTTTGAAATTGTGAAGGCACTAAAACCACATCAATACACAAGTAAATGTTAAGGGTCAAGTGAGTTCTAGGTGGGGTGTGTGAGAGTGTAAGCATGTATGTGAGTGTATGTGTGTGTGACTGTGAGCGTGTCTGTGTGTGAACATGAGTGTGTCTGTGTGCATGTTTGTGACTGTGACTATGTGGGAGTGTGTGTGTAAGTGTGCACGTGTGACCACGTGCAACTGTGTGTGCAAACATGTGAGCATGTGACTATGTCCACTTGCATGTGACACAGTGTGTGTGACTGTGTGCAAGTGTGTGAGCATGGGCATGACTGTGCATGTGTCTGTGATTGTATCTGTGCATGTATCTGTGAGCGAGCATGTGAGCATGTATGTGACTGAGCATGTGCAACTGTGTGTGTACAACTGTGAGTGTGTGACTGTGTGCATGTGACTGTGAGTGACTGTGCAAGTGTATATGTGACCGTGCATGTGTGTGTGACTGTGTGTGAGCATGTGTGACTATGCATGTGTTGACTGTGAGTGTGTGCAACTGTGTGTGTGCACAAACATGTAAATGATGTGACTGCATGCATGTGCACGTACGCAACTATGTGTGTGACTGTGCAAGTGTATAAGTGTGTGACTGTGTATGTGTACATGACTGTCAGTGTGTGTGTGCGACTATATGTGCATGTGTGTGGTTGAGTGTGTGCAACTGTGTGAGTGCATGCAAACGTGTCTGTCACCATGTGTGCGTGCATGACTGAGTATGTTACTATATGTGCATGTGTTTGACTGTGTGCAACTGTGTATGTGCAAACATGTGTCTGTCACTATGTGTGTGAGTGTGTGACTGAGCGTGTATGTGACTAAATGTGCATGTGTGTGATTGTGTGTACAACTGTGTGAGTATGTGCAAATACATGAGCATGTGTGATTATGTGTGCATGACTTTGTGTGACTGTGCACGTGTCTGTGTGAGCATGTGTGACTGTGCATGTGTGTGACCAGCTATGAGTGTGTGGAAACGTGCGAGCATCTGTCACTATGTGTGCATGAGTACATGACTGTGTATGTGACTATATGTGTATGTGTGATTGTGTGCAACTGTGCTTGTGCAAATGTGTGAACATGTGTGTGACTGTGTGCATGTGACTGTGCTACCATGTGAGTATGTGTGTGCAAGTGTATTAGTGTGTGGCTGTGTGTGACTGTGAGAGTGTGTAAGCTTGTGTATGGCTATGTGTGCAACTGTGCATGTAACTGTGTAAACATGAGTGTGTGTGACTATGTGTGTGGGACGAGTGTGTGCAAACGTACATGTGTGACTGTGTAAGCAAGTATGTGAGCGTGTGTGCAACTGTGTGAGTTTGTGTGCAGGTGTAAGTGTGTGTGACTATATGCAGTGTGTGTGACTGAGTGTGTACAAGTATGTGAGCATGCGACTGTGTGTGAGTGTGCAAGCATGTGACTGTGTGTACTGTGTGTGTGTAAGCATGTGAGCATGTGCGACTATATGCATGTGTCTGAGTGTGCAACTGTGATTATGTGCAGGCATGTGAGCATGTGTGTATGTATGAGTGTGACTGTATGCAAGTGTGTGAGCATTGTGTGACTGTGTGTGACTGCAATTGTATGTGAGCATGTAAGCATGTATGTGACTATGTGTGTGTGTCTGAGTGTAACTGCGTGTACAAGTGTGAGCATGTGACTGTGTGTGGCTGTAACTGTGAGTGTGTGGGTGTGTGTGACTATGTGTGTGTCTGTAAGTGTGTGAACGTGTGAGTGTGCATGTAACTGTGTCTGTGTGTGACTGTATGTGCAAATGTGTGAGCATGTATGTGAGTGTGACTGTGAGCATATGAGCATGTGTGTGACTATGTGTGGCTGTGAGTATGACTGTATGTGCAAGCGTGTGAGCATGTGTGACTACGTATGTGTGTCTGTGAGTGCAACTGTGCAAGCATGTGAGCATGTATGTGACTTGCGTGTGTGACTATGTGCAAGAGCATGAGCGTGTATGTGACTGTGTGTATGCCACTGTGTGTATGTGTGTGAGCATGTATGTGCCTACTTGGGTGACTATGTATGCGATTGTATGTGCAGGCATCTGACGGCGCAACTCTGAGTGTGTGTGGGTGTGTGTAACTGTGTGTGAGCATGTGAGCATATATGTGACTATATACATGTGTGTGACTATGAGTGTGTATGTGTGGCCATGTGTGCGTGTCTGTGTGTGTGACTGTAAGAGTGAGTATGCATGAGCATGTGTGTGTGTATGTGTGAAGCTGCTCCCCCATCCAACCCTCAGCCCTATAACTCCAGGCAAGCCTGCAGGTTGGCTGTTGGGCCCCATGAGTATGTGTCTACACCCCAAAACTCCAGACACACCGACATGGGGTCACGGCTTCATTTCCTAGAACACGAGTCTCTCGGCCATGCTCGGCTGAGTGATCCTCCCACAGCACAGGACGACTCGTGGTTAAACAACAGTAGCATGGATGACAAGATAGGAGAAGGCGCAGTCTCCCACAGCTGCCACAGCACCGTGATGAGTGGCACCTGCTCATCTTCCAGAAAGTACCTTTACCCAGACACCCCCAGGCAGTGACCCTGAGGGCACACTCAGAGGTGGAAACAATGACGGTCCCCCATGGGAAGCTGAGGTGAGTGCTGTGTCACAGAATGGCCAGGATGCTCATCAGCTGGGAAAGGAACTGTTTTAGATTTCTCCACCAAGTTTCACGGCAATAAAATTGGCAGACAACAAGCACCCAGCGTCGAGTCTGTGTTGTTCTTTCTGGACTTGGCAGCAGTCCTAGGCACAGAACACCCTTCCACACCTGACATCTGGGCAGCCGACATCCCACTTGCCTTCATGGATGTGTTTCTCAAGTTCCCAGAGAGAACATGTGAGCACATTATCAGCCGGTGGGGAGGTGCCGTTGGAACCACAGTGGGCCGCCCTGCACGCCCACTAGGAGGCGACACCCAGAGATGACAGTGAGTGTTGGAGAAGACGCAGGGAGTGGGACCCTCAACTGCTGGTGGGAAGGGACCGTGGCAGGCTGGTGTTCCTCTGAGCACTAAACACGGAGTTACCACGTGACCCAGTGAGTTCACCTCCAGGTATTTGCCAAGATAGGGATGTGTGTGTCCACAGACACTCATGGATGAATGTTCACGGAAGCATTGTTTGTCATCGTCCAGAAACAACCCAGTGTCAGCAACTGATGAACAGGTCAACAAAATGTGATGTGTCACACGATGGAATATGATTTGGTCATAAAAAGGGAAGAACCACTGCCACAGCGGCCACCCAGAGGAGCCGCAGAGCACATGCCAGGCAAGGGGGGTGGGCACCAAACACCACAGAATGTGACACGGTTCACAGGGAATGTCCCAAATCCCAGAAGTAGAAAGTGGATTAGGGGCTGCTAGGCCAGGGAAGGGGGACCTGACTGTGATGAGTGTGGAGCTTCTTAGGGATTGGCACGGTGTTCTAATCTTATGCATTGGTGGTAGCTGTGCAACTCCACAAGTGTTAAACCACTAGCAGCTTTAAGTGGGTAAAGTGCTATTTCCAAATTATAAATGGACACGCAGATGTGTCCGAGCGTGGGGCCCTCTGCCCGGCTTCCACAGGCGCACTCACCATCCGCAGGTTCTGTGTTGTCCGTGTCTCCACCGCTCTGAGAAGTTCCCGGAACCTCCCGACACCCCTCGTCAAGTTCCTGTGCGACAAGAAGGTGACAGTTTCCATCAAGCACGTGGCAGCATTAAGTAGTTTACACACATGTTTCAGTGCATTCTGACAACACAAAAGCTGTTGGCTAGACTCTCGGCAATGTCTATTCTGGAAAGTCTGACCTGAGGTGGCCTTTGGAGAATTAACCCCAAGAAAATAAAAATGGGAAAGTTAGTTCTGAGGTCAATATATGAAAAAGCATCTCAATATCCCATAAGAGATCACGTGATCTCCAAGCTCTCCCAGGCTCTGGGGAGCAGGCCCCAAATGGGTAGAACTTAACAAGTCGGCACCCTGGGCAGGGGGATGGGGCATTGGGCACCTGGGGAGGGGGATGGGGGCATTGGGCACCTCAGGGAAGGACAGGGGTGTTGGGCACCCTGGGCAGGGGGATGGTGGCATTGGGCACCTGGGAAGAGAGATTGGAGCATCAGATACCACAGGAAGGGAGATGGGAGTGCCAGGCACCCAGGGCGGGGGATGGGAGCATCAGGTGCCCCAGGGAGGAGGATGGGGGTGTTGGATATCCCAGGGAGGAGGAGGGCGGTGCTGGGCACCCTGAGGAGAGGAATGGGGGTGTTGGGCAACCCAGGGTGGGGGATGGGGGCATCAGGCATTCCACGGAGGGGGATGGGGCTGTCAGGCCCCCTGGGAAGTGGCACAAGGGCATCAGGCACCCCGGGAAGTGGGATGAGGGCATCAGGCACCTCAGGGAAGGAGAAGAGGGCATCAGGCACCGCAGAGAGGGGGTCGGGAGTGTCGGGCACCCCAGGGAGGGGGAGGGGGTGTTAGCACCTCGGAGAGGGTGATGGGGGCATCGGGAACCTTGGGGAAGGGTATGGGGCATCAGGAACCCTGGGGGGAAGGACGGGGGTGTTGGCAGGCACTCGTGCTTGTCGCAAAGACTCCTTGTTGTAATGTTTACAGATAAGACAAAGAGGAAGGGTTGAGACGTCAGGAACACCGCTCAGCAACTGCTCTGCAACCTGGGACATCAGCCACTGCGGGCAAACCCTTCCAGCAACCCCTTCCGACCCCACAGTGACAGAAACAAGGGCAGAGGCTGCTCTGCTAGGGGTGTGTGATGACGGGACCCGGGCTTCCTGTGTGTGGTCTGGACATGTCACCCCACCCACACACCCTAGGGACGTGCTGGGGACTCAGCTCTCCCAGGGATAAGTCACCCTTTAGTAACATCCTGGGCAACACATTCAAGGCCCTTTGTACTCTCGGTAGCTGCGTCCAGCCTGCTCAGCTGTGGATTCTGCCGAGCCAGTACCTCCACACAGAGCACTGTCACCACCTGTGACACAACTTGTCGGTATTCATAACTTGCCCATTAGGACAAGTTCATCTTTCCAGAGAGCCACGGGGCAGGTCTGCAGGCGTACACCTGCCAGCCACCTCTGCAATGTGGCAAATGCTCTGGTTCCCTTCTGGGATAACAGCAGGAATCACGCAGGACCATTAAATCAGACTGAACGTGGGCTCCATGAGTCACAGGCCCTCAAGGGCATCTACACACTATGACACCCAGGTTCCCCCTTGAGAGAATGGCTCAGATGTGAAGCCGAGGGTTCTAGGCACAGGTTCACCAACACCCTCACACCTTTTGCCACATGCAGACAACAGCATCTGGGAGCCTTGGAATGGCACCGACAGAAGCCCGTGCTCAGGGTTCCCAGTGGAACAAGGAAACCTGCAGGCACATGACTGAATCAGCCCACAGATCGGACACACCAGCCACTCTGCCTCCCGCAATCTGTGTTGAGGGCTCCGTGTCACAGGCAGCAAGTCTGTTTGCTGGAATGAAGCTCGGTTCTCTTATAACATGTGAGAAGGAAAATACAGCTAAAATGGAGATGGGTGCGGGTGTGGCCGGCTAGTTTTATTCCAGAATCACCAAGTTAGTTCCCACTGTGTACAGAAGCACTGGCACTTGGGATGGTGTGAAGTAAGGCATGACCACAGTCACGTGACTGCAGACCCAGCCAGAAAGGCCGACTGATGGGGTGATTAGGCTTGAATAAGCAGCTTCAAATCTATATACTCTGACTCGGGGACAGTCCACATAGATGCTGGTCCCACAGAAGGTCCCCTGTGCTCTCCTGTAAGAAAGCGCTATCTAGACGGTCACAGAAGCACACAAACTTCTAGCTAAAGATGATCTGATGGAATCCAGGCCATACTGGCACGAGGTGACAGGGCTTGCTCAGTTACATGTCCATGGCAATGAGCTGGGAGCTCCCTGTGGCAGACCCACCCCTCCCAGGGTCCACACAAACCCTGAGACCGCACGACTCCAGGGGAAGGACAACATGGGAGCTAGGAGCCAGTGCCCGGTGCCACATGGCTGACATGCAAGTCACTTGCCCCTGCATTTACAATGGAGTTCTGTGCATCTAGTGATGATGGCTAATGAGACCTCCTGCTCATCACCCTGGCCTCAGTGAGGACGTCCAGTATCCAGGGTGACACCCTGGGCCACCCAAAGAGACACGTATAGAGGAAATTCCAGTCCCCTAAGGCGCAGGACACGTCTCCTGTGCAAGACTGAGGCCCTCTGCTGGAGGAGCGAGGAAGACTTGGTGATGGAAGCTGCGTGGGGAGGCACGCCAGCCACTGAGAGTGGACTCTCCATGAATCCTTCAGAGGAACAATTTCCAGTGTATTCCTAGAGGGGGCAGGACTCAGAACCAAGTGCCTCCCGGAGCTGGAAGAATCTGCTGTGAATGGAGGACCCAGGGCGCCTCAGGACGGGGTCTGGGTTGTACCTGGAGGGACGGAGGGGGCGGGTCCCTACCCACCAGACCCAGCAGCAGCAGGAGATGGGAGTGGGATGGTACATGCCACGCCAGGTCAGCACAGGCTCTGAACAAAAGCAAAACTCCAAAGGAAGCACAAATGTGACCCTGCAACTGATGGCACGACTCACAGTGCCCAGAGCAAGCATGTACAACCCTAATGCCGGCACCGCCCCACACTTCCTATTCATAACTTCATTTGACGTTTGCCACGGTTGCCGTGGACACAGAAAGAGAAATGGTAAGGCTACATGAAGGATCATAACAGAAAAGAACAGAGCAAGGAAGTGACTAGCAAAATCTGACCCCCAAGACCAGGAGGCAGCCCGGCTTGAGGGAAGTCAGCAGAGCACTGTGACTTGACTCCATGCCTCTGACCTCTTGTTCACTCCTAAAACACGAGATCCATGGCATATTAGAGTGAACTTGTGCTTAAACTCCACACCAGAGTGAGCACCCGAGCACCACAGTCTCCTGGGTGGGAGGACTCCACCAGACCCTTGAGGCTGGGTCAGCTGTTCATCTCAACTTGGCGACTGAGGAGGGTAGTGACATCAGAATTCATCAGTTCAGCTTCCTCCAGCAGTGCCCCTGCAGCATTTGAGCACAGCACACCTCAGCCTGGGATTCAGCTCTGCAGTTTAGCTGGCAAATCTGGGCAGGGGCATAGCCCTCTGTGTGTTTGGTTCCTGGCTGCCCTGGGGCCCAGCAGCTCCTCCTATCCCACAGGTGGGTAGAACCTTGTCCAATCCCTGGCATCACCACCGTCCCAGCCACCAGGGAGCACATGGGCCAGGATCCCATGGCTCCACTCCTGTTCAGGTCCTTCTTTCCATGGCAGGAAGGCCGGCTACCTTTCTGGGCACATGCTCTGCCCTTCCCTGAATTGTCTCCATTTCTCCTGCTCTGCCTGGTTTTCTCCAGCTCCTGCTGAGCCTCCTCTAAGACCCTCAAGACACAGGGAGGCTTGCACTGCCTCCAGGCCCTCGGATACCCTGGGAGATCTGACTCTAGTGCTTGGTCCTGCCCTCACCTGCAGCCATGTTCTCAGGCTGCTCTCTGGACATACATTTTCATGCACAGGCTCGTGGTGGCGCTGGGTTTCAGCCTGTTCTCATGACTCTGATCCGCATTCCAGCTCCGAACGTTGCTTGCGTCTGTGTGAGCAAGCCAAGGCAAATGGCCATGGAAGGAAGCCAGAGCTCCCCCAGGATGGAAGGCCAAAGCCCGGCCATGCTGTGGCTGGGGCACCACGTGTGCTTCCGATGAGCTGCTTCAATGCCAAGCTTGGCAGTTGGTGGTCACTATTATTTCTCCTTTCATTTCTTTGAGTAGGGTGGAAAGCGACAGCTTCTTCCTTTAACTTGTCCTTCCAAATTATCCGATCTCAAAGTATGACCCAGGCCACCAATACACTGAAATCCAATATCAGCTGTCAAGTCATACAAACTCAAAGTACTAACATGACCAAGAGACTATCTCTCCCGGGTAATGAGGAAAGGTGCCCTGGCTAGAGCAGAGTCATACGTGGTCTCCTCTGTCCTGTGAACTTTATCACTAAAGATCAGTTGCAACAATTAGATCTAGCAAACCTCATAGGGAAAAAGTCACCTGTTTGTAGCATGTTTCATGTGCCCATGGCGCATCTGAGCCTCCAAAGCAGTGGGTCATTTCAACAACTGGGAGTGCTTCAGTTGGGATCTGAGTGGTCCCTGAGGATGCTGGTAGGCAGGGCTGCCACCCCACCTCAGAAAGCCCAGATGAGTGCCCCCACAAGAGCAGGAGCCCTCGAGGATGAAGATCTTGGGGTGTGGGTCACTGATGTAACCCAGGTCTCTCAACAGAGCCTGGCAATCAGTATTGGCTGAACGAATGAAAGCTGCGACTGGAGTGGGCCAGGCCAAGAGGGGACACATTTCCTACCAGCTTTCTGTCCCCTCTGTCTTGCTGAGTGTGGACCTGCTGGAAGCAGAGCCTCGCTCTCTGAACTGGAACATGTCTCGGATACCCTTGGAGGTGGTCCCTGCAGCCTGGGGACCTGGGAGCAGTGCCCCTCTCCCAGTGATGAGCCAGTGATGAGCCAGCTTCCAGAGAGCTCGGTAGGTAACAGGGACTTTGAGGTTTTTATAGAACCCTCCAGGCATTTCAGGAAACTCCCTGCCCTGTGCTCTCATGTGTGTCCCTGAGTTGAGGGTTGCAGGGAACTCCTAGTCACCGTTCAAGACTCAGGGCTGAGGCTAGCCCTGGGAAGCTTCTCCCAGCTTCCGGGGGAAGGCACTCTTCCCAGGTATCCCCACAGTGTGTGTGTATTTTGAGTCCAGATGGCATCACTTGAATTTGAAAGTCCAGTGGCTTCTACTTGAATTCTTGTCTGTCCTCCAGTCAGACTGCGTGTGTCCTGGGAGCCACCCTGGCTCCCAGGTCTTGTCTTGACACAGCAGAGCCAGGGATCCATGGTACCCATGAGTTGGGTACCCCCAAAGAAGGAAGAGGGGGCACAGCCTCATGTATTGAAACCCTGTCCCCATTCCCCTGCTGCCAATGGGGACGTGAAGCAGTGTTTTGTGCACACCACGAGTCATGTGCCACCAGCACTGTGGACACTGTCAATACTGGTGACCTGGAAACAGAAACGCACTGGGGTCTCAAAGCTTGGGCACCACGTACCTCTGAGTTGCATAACCCTCTGTGTCATCTACTCCAGAAGGGTCTGAAATCAACACAGGATGTTCAGGACCTTCACAGGAGGATGCTGGCCTCCCCTATACACCATCTGGCTCCAGTGATATTGTTGGAGGCAGATGGCTAGATGGCTCCTGCAGCTGGGGTGGGGGGCAGTCAAAACCAATCCTTTACCTCATGACAAAGGACTTGCCCTGTCACATGTGAGACAGCACAGCCTGGAATGAGATAGGGTGTGGTGGCCATCCACTCCGGGAAGCTAGCAAGCTGGCAGGCCTCCGCCTTTTCTCGGCCCTGATGAGAGTTGTATTGGGCTTGACAACATTTTGTGGACTACCTCAGCTGCGAAGACCTCCTTGTGACAAAGGTGGGGTCAGCTGTCTGTGTAGCCAGTCAGCCAGGAGCACACACGTGGGCAGGCCCTGAGACCCAAAGTCAGCAGGTCAGAGTGCAGCTCCTGCTGCCTGCTACAGGCTGCCTGCTACAGGGCATGCAGGGATGAATGCACAAGTCCCACTGCTGCAGCAGGGACAGAGCCCCGACAGAGGTGGGCATGCTGCTATGAGGGTCAGGCAGAAGAGCAGCCCACTCTCCTACCTGTCCCTGCCAGGCCCAAGCCCTGAGCCTCGCAGGGAATAGGAGGAATGGAAAGGATGGCCTAGTCCGTGGTCTCCCATCAGCCTTGAGGAATGAGTCCAAGGACATCAGTCCTCATCAAGGGGGGAAAAATGTATGTGTGTGTGTATATACATATACATACATATATATATCTTTATATATATATATATAAAGAGAGACAGAGAGAGAGGAGAAAGAGAGACAGAGAGAGATAGAAAGACACAGAGAGAGACAGAGACAGAGCAAGAGAGAGGGAGAGAGACAGAGAGGAGAGGAGAGGAGAAAAGAGAGAGAGAGAGATGAGAGGAGAGAGAAACAGAAAGAGAGACATCAAAAGAGAGACAGAGAGAGAGAAGGGGAGAGGAGAAAGAGAGAGAGACAAAGAGAGAGAAACAGAGAGAGAGAAGAGGATAGGAGAGGGGGAGGCAGACAGAGAGAAAGAGAGAGAGAGACAGAGAAGAGAGATAGAGAAAGACAGAGAAGAAGAGAGGAGAGGGAGAGAGAGGTAGACAAAGAGAGAGACAGAGACAGACAGAGAGAAGAGAGAAAGAGAGAAAGAGAGAGAGACAAAGAGACAGAAAGAGAGAGAGACAGAAAGAGCAAGAGAGAAAGAGACACACAGAGAGAGACAGAGAGATGAAGAGAGAAACAGACAGAGAGAAAGAGAGTAAGAGACAGAGACAGAGAAAGAAAGAAGAGAGAGAGAGAGACAGAGAGAGAAAGAGATAGAGAGAAAGAGAGAGAGAAAGAGAGACAGACAGAGAGACAGAGAGGAGAGACAGGGAGGGAGGGAGAGAGAGGAGAGAGAGAGAAAGAGAGAGAGATGAGATGGGAGAGAGAGAGAGAGAGAGAGAGAGAGAGAGAGAGGGAGAGAGGGAGAGAGAGAGAGAGACTGACAGATAACTATGCAGTAAGAAGGTAGTCAGGTGTAGCAAATACAATCAAGAGCCAGTCAAAAACATGCTTCCTCATGATCTTGTATTATAACAAAGTTCAGTTTAACCCTAGAGCCCAAGAGTTAGTATGGTTACTAACTCCAGAGCCAGGTCACCTGGGTTCAAAGCCAAGCTGGCCACTCACTATTGCTGTTCTTGGGCATGTGCCTGTGCCTCAGTTTCCTTATCTACACAATGGAAATAACACCTGTATCCACCTCATCAATCTGTTGTAGGAATTAAATGCGTTAATACATGCAGAAGGTGCTTTTAAAAGTATTTGCTATTATTATTCCTATTATCCTCCAAACTTAGACATTATTCAAACACTCTTTGGAATTCTGGAATCTACGTTCCAGTCAATTTACAGCAGGTGAAAATCTGCTTTATTTCTTTGGAGTCATTTTATCTAAAGGAAAAAAGGGTGCTCCCCAGTGTGACCATCCATCTACTTCGCTGGCTGTTGAAGGCCCTGCCACATCCCAGAATGCCCTACGCAGTCCCCAGGTTGGAGACAAATGACAAAGGACAACTGATGTCAAGTGAGGGTGGGGATTCATAGTAGGTACTCTTCTGGGCAGTGATGGAGACATCTCTCAGTGAGGGGAGCAGGTCTGCAGCCAAGGTTGTGGTGGGCACAGCCAAAGGTGCCCAGGTGAGGAGGGGAGCCAGGTGCCCACGAGGGAATGCTGACTGTCCTGCTGTACTTGGCACAACTCACATTGGACACCGTTCTCTCTGTCAAGGTGGGCCAGAAAAACTCCCGGATGGGTGCTCAGTAGGAGAATCCCCCACATCCCATGAGCCCGGAATATGAAGCTCAAGGAAATGCTTATCAGCAACACGTGCCTCTGCTGGGGGCCCTGACTATGCAGACCTGGTGGGGGGGGACTCACATGGGGTAGGGGAAGAGAGTCGAGAGGTGGGCTCTACCATTCTGCCTCAGAAACAGGGCTCAGGTAATTACAGAATGCTGATGGCAAGGGCCAAGTGAACGCTCATTTTAAGAGTCAACAGATGTGTAGAAGAAAGACAGTCTGGAGGTAGAAAATGTTCTGCTGACAGCATGGCTCCACCACCAATTCTGTGACAACATGGCTCCACCCACCAATTCTTAGAGGAAGAAGACTTCTGGCCACTCTGTTCACCCAGCTGATTGGGCTGTGGAGGGGAGAAAGGATGTTGGAAGGAAGGAAGCCCTTCCCAACATTCCCCAGGCCTTGAGCTGGAAGTCCAAGTGCAAGGATGATAGTGCAACGCTCTCCTCCACCTCAAGGTGAGAACGAGAGCTCAATGTTCTCATCTATCACAACCACAGAAGAGGGAGGACGGCCCTTCCCAGCAACTCAGGACCTTTCACAGTTGTGGCAGGTGAGAAGCAAGCAAGGAACTCTTTGAAAGAAGGAAAGGAGAAGTCCTGCAGATGTGCAGGGGCCCGAGGTCCATGTGGCTGCAGAAGTGGGGGACATGGAAAGACCATGGGATGCGGCAGTAGGGCCTTGGCCATGCCCACCCATGGTCCTCCAATCAAGACTGTTTCAGGCAAGCACAATAGGGACAATTGGCCAATAAAAGCCTCCGGCCCTTCTCCTGAGGAAATTGTGGAAGTAGAACTGCCGGGTTCAAGGGAGCAGGTACCTGTGGGATCCCACACTCTTGAGAGGCAGAGTTGAAGGTGATCATGAGGACAGGTGAGCCATCCGGACACATAGTGAAGAACTGATGCCAGGTGCAGGCAAACACTGGGAAGAAGAAGAGCCAGTCAGCGGCCCCACCTTGTCTTTCCCTCATCTGTAAAATGAGGCTGAGGCCTGAGTAAGAGAGCTCCTGGGACACTCCCAACCCAGTGTCACTGTTCCCAGTGTCGCACACAGAGTGTGTTCCTCCTCTTCTGCCCCAGCTGGGTGCCACCCCAGCCATTCTTTGCCTGGTCCTCACACCACACGCAAGCATTTACAGGGTCAAAGTCAAGAGCGGCCACTGCTGTGAGTAAACCTTTGGTTTAAAAGAAAACAGCAAAATCAGAGTTGGCTTCCTGCAGACACCATGTCAAAGTTTCTTCTCAACTATAGTTTTACACATGAGGAAACAGAGGCTCAGAAACATCAGGTCACACACCCACAATCACACGGCCCAGACCCTCCAGTGCCTAGAAGACGGTTTCTGTCATGCAGAAGCCTGCAAACAACCTGCAGTATGTGACCAATTCTTATGATGCAGAAACAAACGCGTCACAGGGGTAGGAGGGGTTCAACTGCACCAGCAGGTGGTGTCACCTGGACACTCTTGGCCCCACAGAAGGGTGCAGCCCCCGTGCCAGGTGTGGGGACAGGGGACAACAGGGACCTGAGTGGTCTGAGCATCACAGCAGAGATGGGGTCAAGCAAGACAGGGTTGGAGATGCACAGCGAGGCAACGGTGACAGCATAAGCCTGCAAGTGAGTTCTTGCACCACACAACTCCTCCTGGCCAAACGTCACGTCCACTTATCGGAAGTGAGCTCAGGGTCACCTCTCACTAGCTCCAGAAGAAGGCTTTGCTTGGCACATGAACAGAGCAAATGTCATCTGTGAGGAGAAGTGCTCATGTGCTTGGGAGACGAGCCATGTCTAAGCCCTTCCAAGCCAGAACAAAGAGACCATACAGCACTGACAAAATCATTCAGATCACTCCACTCACCAACAAGGTCCCCATGAGACTCTGGGATCCCTCAAGACAGAGGCTGGGTCTCCACTGCTGGGACATCATCTGCCCCAGCTGCACACCTGCTCCACAGGGCATAGGGGGTACAGAGGGAGACCACAGGCACTGCTCGGCACATCATGGTCGTTTCCCTCTGAGATGCTACCAGTTAATTCCAAGCCATCCCCAGTCCACTATTTCAGACGGTCAGCCTACCAGTCTCCTGAGGCAGGCAGGAATTCATTACCCTCAACTGACAGGGCGGGAAAATGAGTCCCAGAGCAGGAAGGCAGGTTCTGGTTCCACAGCACTATGAGGGCTGAGCTGGACCTGACTCTGTCCCCTACTGGGCACTGAACCAACCCATCTTTCACTGGCCCTCAACTCTTGTTTCTATTGTATAGGATTTAGATACAGAAAGCCACATCAATAGTTCTATGGCTTAGGGGATTGTAATAAAGCAATCACTCTTTGGAACCACCACCTGACTTTAAAAAAAGACCATAAAAAAAAAAGACCATGGGCATTCACCCCATTCCAGTCCACGATCCACTCCATCCCAAAGCACCAACCAATTGCGTCATTACTCAAGTACACACTACACTATGGTTTAGCAAAACTCTCTTACATCACATGCTCCACCGCCTCGTTCCCATTGACTAGAAAACTGCATGCACAAGGTGCAGGCCAATGCAGTCCTCTGTTCTTCGTGTTTTCTGCCATTGGGCAGCCCAACCCCAAGGCTGGATTGATTCAGGCTGGACCCTCAGCAAGACATCTGCGACAGCATATTCTCGTTCCAACATGAGTGGCCCTGATGCCCCATACTGGACGCAGTGGTCCACAGGGCTGGAGAGTCTGACCCTCTCACTGCATTGCCGCTTATCAGCTGCAGTCATTTCATAAGGAGATGTTTCCCCTCACCTAACACTCAGCTTTCCAGCGACTCAGTGCATATAGTAAAATGCTTGATTCTTTCCATTGATTTGCTCAGTTTTCAAGATCATGAATTAGGACTCATGAATTAAACACATTCACAAGTCTGTTGCCATTTTTATCCTTCTTGAAATTCAAATTTTCTCACATTTGACCTGAGTCCTTTTAAAATGCCCTGGAAGTCTTTGACAGTTTCCTTGCTCTCTGCATGTAGGCAAAGATGTTCCAGGTTCACCTTACACAATTTCTGACTTAGAATCAGAATGAGGTTTCTTTTATTGTTATATGATATTTCAAGTTCATAGTCTAGGAGCTAGGAATGTTCATTGCTAATGGTCAGTCACTGTGGCCAGACTTTCTCTCTCTCATGTATATGTATAGATATATGAAGGGGGACCCCAAATAAATAGAACTATCTTTTGGAGGGTGGGCCTTTATAGCATACTAGGAATTTGTTCCTCCAGATCAAGCGGTGAACCAAAGTTTTTATCTGGAAGTTTTGGGAAGGTTGTGTCACGATTTACAGAAGAACCGTCCCGAGTTGTGGCAAACAAGTGACTGGTTCTTCCACCCTGCCAACACACCTGCCAACACTGCTGAATGTTCAGCAGTTTTTGACCAAAAATGGCATAACCCTCATGCCCCACCCTCCCTATTCACTTGACCTCGCATCAAGAGACTTTTTTGGTTGTTGTTTCCCCGGATTGAAAAAGTCCTCAAAGGGAAATGTTTTGCTGATAGGTGTAATGTATCCAATGGAGAGCACCTGGAAGACAACTGGAGTTTAAACCTGTGAAAATAAATATACAATTTTTTATAAAGAAATTCTGAAAAAAAAAAGAAAAGAAATTCTGGGTTTTTTTGGGTCCCCTCTGTACAAGAAAGGCTCAGAGTAATATTAGTAATACAACTATCAATTATGATTACTGAAAAGTTAAAAAACTTGTTTTCTATGCATGCCGTCAGGAGGCTCCGGCCATATTTTATGTAGCTACTCTGTGTGTTTCCATTTCATGCTGTATCTTTTATGAAACACACAAGGAAACAGGGAGGTCTGCCCCATGCTCAGAAAGAAGAGCAGCCACCATCTGCTCCCTCTGAATGGGCGGGTCACATGCTGGATTTGGCAGCTAACGATGTCAAATAAGCTGCTATATGATTGAATCCTATGACCAAAGGATTAATAGAAACTATACTTAAAGATTTTCAAAACTAAGATGACAATGACTAGAAAAATAGTAACTCTCAACAGAGGAGCAGAATCTATAAAACTTAATGAAATGAAGATTATGGAGTTGAAAAGTACCATAACTAAAATGAAAAATCCTCCTAAATGGGCTTAATGCTGCTCTGAGTGGCAGAAACATCATTTAGCTTAAGGACATATGCCAGGCAAGTGGCTCACGGAGGCAGGTGGATTGCTTGGGCCCAGGAGTTTGAGACCAACATAGACAACATACAAAAAATAAGAAATTATAATGCCAGGTATTGCAGAGACTGGAGAGAAGCTGGAACCATGTGTTGCTTGTGGGAATGCAAGTGGTACAGCCAGCATGGAGGAAGCTGGGCCTTTCCTTAAAAAGTTAAACATACCGCATGACTCATCAGCTCACTCCTATGAATCCACACATGAAAATGTGTCTACAGGAAGATTTGTACATGAATGTTCACAGCAGTACTGTTCATGACAAGTGGAAACAGCCCTATGTCCACTGGCTGGTAAACAGATAAATAACACATATCCATCCATGCAATGTAATAACTACTCAGCAATAAAAGGCAGCAACCTGCTGGTACATGCCACAGTGTGGGCAAGCCTCAGAAACATGTTAAATGAAAGGGGGGATACGGGTAAACTACATATTCCACTATGGCACTTATGTGAAATTTCTAGAAAAGGCAGAGCTACAGAGACACAGCAGATGAGCAGGTATCTGGGGCCAGGGGTGACGGTGGGGACTGACTTGAAGTGGGATTGAGAATTCTCAGGGCTGGAAGTGCTCTAAACCTGACTGTAAAGACGATGTATTTTAGAAACAGTTGAACTACAGACATAACATATACCATAGATTTATATGTCTGTGTATGTTTTGGTATGTAAATTGTACCTGATAAAAATGCTAAAAACACAGCAGCTGGCTTTACAACAACTCTGGGCCACCCTCTCCCCCACTTGGCTCACCGAGCCTCCCATTGTCCCTCCTGTCACTTCTTGATCAATTTCTACTCTTCTTGCAGAAGTCCCTCAGCACAGTGGGCCCATGGCTCTGCCCCTCTGATCTTCATTTCCAGTTGCTGATCTTCAATAGCCAGTTGGGTTTCAAAGCAAATAACCCATGGCTATACCAGGTCCTCTGTGCCCGGACCATTCACCCCCTCCTGTCCCCTTCTGGCTCTCCCTCCATGATGAAGACAGTATGGGGGTCCCTGCATCCGGGCCATCCACACCTTCCTGTCGCCTCTTGCTTCCCTTCATGATACAGATGATACAGACACTATGGGGTCCCCTGTGCCCAGGCCGTCCATACCCTCTTGTCCCCTCCTGCTTCCCCCCATGATGCAGACACCCTGCCAGCTGTGAGGCTGCTGGCATGAGGACACCCTGTTGTCTAGTTGTGGTGTAAATGCTGATCGTGGGTTTTTGGTCTTGTGATCTAGTTGCTATTTTTTATTTTTAATGCATTTTATTGATTGATTGATTGATTGACTGATTGAGTAGAAGTCTTGCTCTGTCACCCAGGCTGTGGTACAATCATGGCCCACCACAGCCTTGACCTCCTGGGCTCTGGCAATCCTTCCATCTCAGCCTCCCGAGTAGCTGGAACTGTAGGTACATGCTACCACTCCTGGCTCATTTATTTCTTGTAGAGATGGAGGTCTCACTATGTTGCCCAGACTGCTTTCAAACTCCTGGACTCAAGCAATCCTCCCACTTCAACCTCCCAAAGTGCTGGGATTATGGGCCACTGCACCCAGCCTGTTATGTCTTTTTTATGTGACTATGAGAAAATACAACACTATACTGCCACTGTTGCTACCATCTTCCCAGATTTATTAGCTGCCAATTCTTGCCTCGCCATCTACGGGAGCTGGCAAACTCCCTACCCTGTAGGGTTATACTTACTGATCTGTCAAACCCTAATACAGTGCTGACTTACTATGTAGAATGATAATGTGATCAAACACATTCTAATACTATCTCTCCTCCTCATCCAGGTGGGTACTATTATTCTCTTCAGTTAAAGATAAAGAAACTGAAACAGAGTGAGTGAAGGAACTCGCCAAGGTCACACAGTTAGTAAACAGAAGAATGAGGATTAAGCCAGGCAGCTGGATCCAGAGTCAGTGCTGGCCAAGGCAGCCTCTCAAGCATGAAAAGCATATCTGGCCCTGCAGATTCAGCCTCGACCATGACCAGCACTCACCTCTCTTCCCCCAAGACTCCTGTCAGAAGGCACATTTTACCCAGTCTAAATGTCAGTTCTTCTAAGACACATGTGAACACGTCCAAGCAGTCAGCTACTTTCTCTTCTCCTCCCGGCATATTCCTTCATTACTTTTCACAGGGAGCTATAACTACTCATTGTGTTAAAGAAAAATTATGCAATGACACCTGTAAAAGCGCAGTAAGGAAGATGTTGCTCAGGACTGTCATGACAGGTACAGCGACCACATGGCAGGGTCTCGTGGTGAGAGAGCAGCTAGGCTCAACTCCCCCACAGTCTAGGCAGGTGGGAATTCACAGCCCAGCACTGCATGGGGTTGGTGGGGGAAAATCACTAAGAGGAAGTGTCAGGTAAGAGGATTTTGGCCAGACCAATCTGACAGAATTCTTGCTAATGACGGGTGGGAGATGGACATCCCCGGGACAGCAGAGGGTGAGGGACTGATCAAATGTCGGGGAGATCAGATGGCAGGGGGGTTCTGGCTAGACAGCCTTAGCTGGGTTCTTCTGCTGAAACGGGATTTACAAGGGCAGGCATGGGTAGGTCTAGGTCTAGCACCTAGTCAGAAGCCTGACACGAGTGCAGCTGAATAGGGAGCCTTCATGCCCAGGATACTCCTTCGAGTTCTATTCCCAGAGCTTACCCGGCAGGTTCCCAATAAACACGCACAGAGCCGATCAGGCAACAGCTCTGGGCATGTGTGATTTGTTTTGTTTTTAATTTACTAGCTCAGAATGAACTTGAAAGCAATATAATTGCATCTTTCTGAAAAATTCCTAATTCAGGCTTTCCTGTCTGACCGATGGTGTTCCAGGTACCCTTCAGAGGAATGCCCAGCTCCCAATTCTTCATGGCATTGTACCTATGTGCAGGGATGGTAGCTTCTGCTGACTTGCCAGGGCGATTCAGCAAGAAGCAAGACCACAACTCCAGTCAGCCCACAGGAGAGACAGAGACAGCCAAGTCCTGCCAGGAGGAGGAGGAAGAGGTACAGGAGAGTGAGGGATGGGGTATTCACACCAAAGCCAAGAGTTACCACTAAACCACACTCAAGAATACAAAGTGAGAACTCAAACCCAGGAGAAAAGAGGTGGGGAAACCAACATCAACTAAAAAAAGAACTCATTGGTTTTGATGTCCTGTATGGAGGGCAGGGCTGCTGTGAGGGCACATACAGTATCTCAGATTGTCCTCCTGCCAGGCAGGTCCATGGTCAACTTGGTTGTGCAAATGCCCACGTGAATCCTGGTAAGAATGTGGATAGCCCCTGCCTTCCAACAGAAAGCCCAGCACACCCTTAGAAAAGCCATGAATTCTCTAAGATGCCTCAGACATTTTCTGGGCTTTAACTCAATCTCTCTTTGCAATTTTCTCTAAGAGTTGACTAAAAATACCTCTGCAAAAAAGAACAGAGAGAAAATGGATGATTTTTTTAAAATAGAGAGGAAACATCCCTGAAAAGAGCTGGGCCTCCACCCCGCCCCATCCCATGTGAAATGTTCATGCATTTGACTCTAAGACCAGGGAAGGCCAAAGCAGGTGGGTGGGCTCTGCTCTGGATAGAGCCAGAACAGGGAAGCTGCCGCCCAGCTCCTCGGTCCACCCACCTGGCTGCCCCAGCAGAACAGCTGGACTCACCCAGACCATCAGCCCACCCACCCAGCTGCCCACTAGCCACAGCTGGACCTGCCAAGACCCTTGGCCTGCCAACCAGACACAGTTGGAACTACCCAGTCCCTCCACTTGCCTGCCAGACACAGCTGGACCTGCTTTGTGAGGCAGATATCACTAAGTTATCAAGACAGCTGCCCACAGTCCGACAGGCTCAGAGAGGGTGACACCTGGCTACCTTCTTGACCAGACAGGATGTGACTCCCTCCTTCCCAGCACGCACGTGTCACTTCCTCGGTCTGCTCTTGGAGGCCATCTACACAGCCTGACTCAACACTGGTGTGTCTGTTGTCCACCTCCAACCCAGGAGGCTTCAACTTGAAGACTTCCATGCTCGAAGTGTTAAAAAAAAGTCCAGGTCGGGAGGCTGAGGGAGCCAACATTCTTAGCAACTAAACAGGGAAGGTGACAGCTCCCTCCTGGGAGGAAACTCTGGAATCCCACCCAGATGTGTGCATCGGGCTTCTGTAAGCTGAGAACTAGGACTTCCCAGGATGAAAGACAGCCAGGGTCTGCTTGCGGAGCTTCTTATAATGCAGCCACCACTCCTATTGATGCCCTCCCATCTTAGGGGGGGTATAGGAAGCAGAGGTCCCCATGCCCCCTCAAACACTTCTTCTGAGGTCAAAAGACAGCTGGCACCATCCACCTTCCTTTGGGAGAATGGAGTGGTGTCCAGGAAAACCCAACAGTTGCAGTGCCTGCACCTCCACACCCTGAGAAGCAATCTGGGGAGCGGCACGTGCAAGACATCCGAGCTGTCCCGTCCATCCTGTGGCCCTGCAGCCAGCATGACATTTGGCACACTGAATTCCCAAAAATGTGTGTTAGAAAAGTCTAGCTGCCAACAGGCGTCTGTGGGCCATAGCCCTCTCCTGAAGACAGAAAGTACTGGGGCCTTCGGGTACGGTCTGCTCCCATAAGACAGATGGGAATCCTGCCCCGGTAGAATGCCAGCCCTAGCAGGACATGCATCAACAAAGAGGAAAGATGCAAAGGGTGAATGGGCCCCTTCCACTTCTTCTGAGAATTTAACACTGGGCCACCTTTCTAGCTTTGCTTCCTTGGAAAACTGGATTCTGGTACAGGATGACATGTCTTATGCTGGAAATGAGCATCTGGATCGGGAGGACTGTGGACAACAGATGGATAGGGTAGCTCTGTAGCTTTCCCCGAGTGTGAGTACTCTTATGACTGTCACGTCCATCGGGGACCCTTAGATGCCAAGCTGGGCAGATGGCACACCTCTCGACAGGAGTTGCCGTGCCAGCACTGAGCTGTCACTTGAGGTGGGGGGACGAGGAAAACATTCTGGGTGGCTCATGGACCACAGGAGCAAGACTCTGGGTTGGGGGGAGGGAAACCCTGGACCCTGCCCTGCTAGTGACTGTGAGTTCTGTTCTGTATCTAAATCCATGAGGTCAAGTGCCATCCATGATGTTCTTGTGGATCAAAAAGCCCAAGAAACCCCCCAGGAGACATTATTCATGGTGCATTTGCTGTCACTTAACTGCCAAGTAGGAAAACCAAGCAGAGAAGGGGGGGTGTTAGCTGGACAGGGTGCCCCTGAGGGGCCGAATAATGTCACTCCCCCCTTTTTGCCCCACCGTGGCAGGCTCCTGTTCTCCAACCTCTTCAGGCTTCTGCTCAGTCTCATCCTCAGGAAAACCTATTGTCACCTGCACGTTCAGGCCCATTTCACCTTTATGTGGACTCCTGGAGATGGGGGCCTTTCCCTCTCAGCGCCACAATGATCCTGGGAGGCAGCGCCTCACCCGAGAGCACGTGAGCAGGTTTCTCTGACAGCCCAAGCATGTCTGGCTGCTCCCCAGGTCACCCCAGCCCCCAAAATGCTTGGTCGTGAGCAGGGTGAAACACAACACAGAGCCAGTAGATGCCATGGTGCACCACTGGCAGGGTACCATAGATGCAGACAGCCCTCTGGGTGTGTCCTCACAACAGTCCTGTATGGGTGGGTTCCCAGGGCTGACTCTCCATGCTGAAGAATCGGTTCCCTACTCCTTAGCCTGTGTTTAATTAAGAGGTATTGGCAAGCACTCAAAAATTAAATCAGCTCCAATGTTTGGACACCAAACTAAATCTAATCTTTTTTTTTTTTTTTAGTTGGAGTCTCGGTCGCCCAGACTGGAGTGCAGTGGCCGCTACCGGCCACCGCAGCCTCGACCTGCTGGGCTCCGGCGATCCTTCCGCCTCAGCCTTCCGAGTAGCCGGAATTACAGGTGCACGCTACCACGCCGGGCTGATTTTTTGATTTATTGTAGAGATGAGGTCTTGCTGCCCAGGCGGGTCTCGAACCCGCGGGCTTAGGCAATCCACTCACCTCAGCCTCCCAAAGGCGCGGGATTACAGGCTGAGCCACCAAGCCCGGCTTAAATCTAATCTTTTTAAGAAGTTGTATGGCAATGCAGCTGAGTTGAGACAAATAGCATAGTTGCCTTTCCCCTCCTAACAAGCCTATTGTTCATCTTCCTGCTGGACTGAAACTCCATGGGGTCAGCTTCTGTGTCCACTCTGCTCCTAGCATGTAAATACTTGATGATGAATAAATAACAAACAAGCAAGGTACCTCCCTCTCCCCTTCTTCTCCCGTTAAGACCGAAAACTACTACCCTGGACAAAATCTATACAAGTTCATTTTTCAGGGAGTCCCAGTTTTTGTTTTTGTTGTTTTTGAGACAGGGTCTCATTCTGTCATCCAGGATAGAGTGCAGTGATGTGATCATAGTTCACTACAGCCTCGAATTCCTAGGCTCAAGTGATCCTCCCACCTCAGCCTCCTGAGTAGCTGAGACTACAGGTGCATACTACCACAACCAGCTAATCTTTTTATTTTTTGTAGAGAGGGGAGCTCGCTATGTTGCCCAGGCTGGTCTCAAACTCCTGGGCTCAAGTGAACCTCCTGCCATGGCCTTACAAAGTGCTGGGTCATCACACCTAGCCCCATTTCTTAATGGTGGTGAAAGGCATGGCAGCTTGGCTTCCCAGGGACAGCACAGAGCTGGATGAAACCACACAGAGGAGGTTTGCGAGATGCAGTTAAACTGCCAGTTGGTTCACTAAACTCCTCGCCCACCTGGAAAGCCCAAATGACAGACTCTGTCCCTCTGTTAAAGCCAAGGACAGGCCCACATGGATGCACCCATTCCGTCGCACACTGGGCAAGCTTTCAGACGGTACCAGTCACCTAAGCACAGCAGGTGTGCCAGCACTTGTGAAACACACAGAAAGCAGTGGCCTATCCCATAACTCGTTCCTGCAAAGGGAAGTTGTGGAGCTTCACAATTAAAATGCTGAAGAGTCCTTTACTTTGAAGCTCTGATGGCCTAGAGGGAGGAGCCAGACCAAGCCCACGTTTAAACAAAACAGGAAGAGGTGGCGGATGCCCCTTGGTCCATCAGTAATTACCCCAGCCTGGCTGCTAAAAGTCCTTGGTTTCCATGTTTTTGCTGTTGTGAATAGAGCTGCAACACACATACGTGTGCAGGTATCTTTTTTGTAGAATGATTTGAGTTCCTCTGGGTATATTACCAATAGGGGAATTGCTGGGTCATATGGAAGGTCAATTTCTAGTTCTTTCAGGAATCGCCACACTGTCTTCCAAAGAGGTTGTACTAGTTTGCATTCCCACCAGCAAGTATAAATGCTCCATCTTCAAGAATGGGGTCAACTGAGTGTGGTCAACAGGGTCCGTGGTGAGTGGACTGACTGGGAGCCAGGGTGGCAGGGAGGGTCCCTGCACTGCCCTAACCAGTTGGGTGGCCCTGAAGACCTGGCATCACCTTGTTCGCTGTTTCCCAACAACATGGGAGCCCTACAAGGGCAGGGACTGGCTGTGCTCACTCATCTGGAACAGAGCGTGGTGCTGGGAGGGAGCCTGGTAGGGGTCACCAGTACTTGGTGAATCCTCACTGCACGACGTCATCCACAAACAGCAGCCACCGACCTAGATGCTGTCCAGGACGCTCTGCCTCGCCATCAGCCCCTGTGGCAAACATTCCCTTCATAGCGATCTAGGGAGTCAAGTCTTCCAAAATGTGCATGCTTGAGCCACACATGGCCTCCCATGTGGCCCCGCAGCCCCAGCTGCAGGAAGGTGCCCTCTCCCTCCCACTGGCCCACCCACGTCTCTCTGAAGCTGCTGAGAGCTCCATTCCCTGTCACCCTACCTTCCTAGCATGCTTCTGGCTGAGGTTAGAAGTAGCCTGTGGCCAGAGATCAAGTGAAGTGAACCAGATCCAACAGGAATGGGATGGGGCTGGCAGCACAGGACTCGGGCCAAAGGAGCACTGCTCAGTCCTGCCCAGAACCTGCCCTCACAACCCAGTGGCATCCCACACCTGGAGACTGAGTTCCCTGTCCTGAGCTGCTGCTTAAGCTTCCCCCGACTTCCTAAACTACCCCCACCTCCCAGCATGAACTCAACCTTAGACAGGAAGCTGGAAAGTGAATAACATGTAAGTGACCTCCAAGCAGTGTCGCCGCCTGCTCCTGGCAACCAAGCCTCCTCCTGCCTGCCTCCTCCTGCCCGTCTTGCCTTCCCTTCCCTGCCCACTCCCCACGCCTGATGAAGTCACAGGTGCCGCCATGTCATCTCACCAAGCGTTCACGCCTCGGTCTCACAAACATCTCTGTGACATTGGGCTAAGTGGGGATCCCCTCCCGTCTCAGGAGGATGCTGCCTCACAGCCTTCCTCCGATCCCAGGCTCCTGCTCAGGCCCCGCCTCCTTGACTCAACTTTCAGCTCTCCAAGCCAGATCCTGGCTGTCTTCTCTACCCTCCTCACATTCTGCCCTCACAGATCCCACCTGTCCTTGGGCATCAAGTGTCATCGGGATGCTCAAACTCCCAAGCTCTAAGCTTCAAGCCCCTCCGTGTACATGTCACCCTGTTGACACCATCCACCTGGACGTCCACGGGCATCGCAGACTCGACATGCCCCAAGGGAAACTCTTGGCTCCTCCTTGTCCAAACCTGACTCTCTCCTGGGCTCCAATCTATCTGACCCACCCAAGACTGAGAGTTGGCAGCTGTCTGGGGTTCCTCACAGTTCTCACCCCAGGGGTTCCAGCAGATGTCTCAACCCCTCTGATCACCCCCCTTCACCCTAGTGACTCAGGGACTTTCCTTGGACCATTGCCACCCTCCCACTGGTGCTACCACAGGAGACCCACCTTCTTCAGGACAAGCCAGGCAGGGGTCTGTGACGCCCCTCCCAGTCATACTTCCATGACACTGGCTAGTTCTGATTCCTGAGCACACCGTGCTGTTTCCTGGCAGAGGACTCTGCCCCTTCCCTACTCTCGACCTGGCTGCTCCTGCCCACTCTTCAGGGCCTGGCCTGGCCTGGCCTCACCTGAGTGTCATCTCTTCAGGAGGCCCACCCTGGCCATTCTGTCCAGGCAGGTGCCCTCGGTCACTCGCTTTCACTTGCCTGCTCACTTCTGAGCATTCACTCCAGTTTGTAACTACACCCGCTGGTTATGCCTCTGTCCTCCTCCTCCTCCTCCCTGCCACGCCCTCATGTGGGCCAGTGTGTACCAGTACTGAGCACAGCACTTGGCACATAGCAGAACTCAACAAATACCCACTGAGGGCCCACCCACACCCACAGCATGCTGGATGCTGCAGCAAGAGTGGAACATAGACACCCTGGATTTTTCTAGAGACTCTCCGGCCAGCCAGGTCAGACCCTACCCTGCAGAACGCAGTCATTGCCGGGCCTGGCTCCACCCACACTTCTACCAAGCACCCGGCCCACCCCTGAGTCTGTGGCAACTCTACCCCAGCCCACTTTTCCAGATCTCACTGCCGCCTTTCCCAGATCACCCCCCACCTCCCCCACGGAGCAACCTCCCACATGATCATGTGGCCACGTGGACTCTCCAACAATGTGTACAACCACCCCAACATGCTTGTCTTAACAGTTCATTCTCTATGGATTCCAGGAGGGCAGAGATGCTATCCCACCTCTATCCCAATGAAGGCCTTGGCACCCAAGGGGCACACAACTAGTCCTTACCAACAGAATGAACAAATACCTCGCTGAGTAGATGACTAAGCAGGCCCAGAAACTCCAGCTCATTTAAAGCAATGAGGCATCCTTTCAAGGGATCTTGCTCTGTCACCCAGGCTGGAGTGCAGTGGCACGATCAAAGTTACTGCAGTTTCAACCTCCTGGGCTCAGGTGATCCTCCCACCTCAGCCTCCCGATTAGCTGGGATACAGGTGTGTTACCACACCTGGCTAATTTTTTAATGTTTTGTAGAGACAAAGTCTCACTATGTTGCCCAGGCTGGCCTCAAACTCCTAACTCTAGCAGTTCTCCTGCCTCAGCCTCCCAAAGTGTGAGTCACTGTGCCTTGCTGGTTTATTCTTTTATGGACCTATATCACAACCCATAAAGTGACCTCTGTCTACGTGTTCTTTTTTTCTCTCCTCCTCCTATCTCCCAGAGTACAAGGCCATGTCCTCACCTCTGTGTCTCTTAAGGAGTCATGTCCAAAGACGTGGTGCTTATGAAACACTCACAGGAACATGTCTGGACTCACTCACATTCCCTGCCCTGGACCCAGGCTATCAGAAGCAGCATGCCTGCCTCATCAATGCAGGAGGGGCGGGGCCGGTGCTAGATGCAAAGGCCACAGTGCCCCAGCAGCACACCGCTGGCTCTCTGCAGGCGTCTTCCCCATGCAACTCCCCACAGGCACCCAGGCTGTGAGACCTGCTTGCTGCTGCCCCTGAGGCATGACTCCAGGAAGCCCCACCTCAGTAGCCCTGGGACACAGCAGGCCTTCCGGGTCCCTTTTCCTGCCTTCTACATCCAGGCTACACAGAGCAGGGTTGGGCAATTGCAGGGTCAACATGAGTATTTGGGAAGATAACACGTTTCACGGTCAGTGCGCAGTGGAGATCTGTGGTCTGCTCATTTAATGATGGGAGCAGAGCTCCATAGTCCTCTGGACCACTTGATCCACCGGCTTAGGGGTGGTACTCAGAAGACCAAGGTCTGGACTGTCCTGGCCTGCTTCCTCCTACTCTGGGTCGGGGCCTCCTAGGCAGAACGCAGGGATGTAGCTGACACACACCCAGTGCACACCTCCCAATGTGGGCCATCTGCCTTCTTTTTCAAGCGGTCTTGCTCTGTCACCTAGACTGGAGTTCAGTGGCACGATCTGAGTTACTGCAGCCTCAACCTCCTGGGCTCAGGTGATCCTCCCACCTCAGCCTCCCAAGTAGCTGGAAATACAAGTGTGAGCTACCATGTCCGGCTAATTTTTTAATGTTTTGCAGAGATGAGCAGAGCCAAGGCCCGGAAGACACGTCAGATCCTGTTTTCTGGCCCAGGAGAGCTGGCACAGCTGACAAGGAACCATTACATGAAGCATCCTGTGCTGCCCTGCATTTACAAAGATGGGTACAAATCCCCAGACAACACAGAGTGAGTAATTGGCACCCAAGCCAAGCTTCTTTGCAAGTCTGGCTGCAATGGCTCACGTGAGAGGGGGAAGGGGCTTCTCTTCTCAGAAGGCCAAGGGATCAGGGTGAGGGGCTTCCCTGCCACTCATGTCCTGCCAAGTGAACACCCAGCACTGCTGCAGTCAGATGCTTTCTTGGAAACAGTCCTAAGACGTCTTCCACGTGACATGACACGCATCTACAGCAGGGGTCACAGAAACCTCCACCCCAGTGAAGACACCTCCACCCCATGTGCCACATCAGGCCACTGTGTGATCTCACAGGTCCCTTACCCAGCTAGTAAGTCAAGGTAGCAATGCTCTGCGAAGCCTTGGCCCCACCTGCTGCCCACCCAACACTCCTGAAGGGCTTCTGTGGGTCCCTGTCTGCCCCTCACCCCTGTTCCACAAGGAAGGCAACATTTGCTCTGCTTCACAGGCACCCTAGACCCAGAGAGAGGAAGGGTTGGTCCCATACAGGTCTGGCTGTAAAGTCCCCCAACCCCTCAGACAAGTGCGTGCAGGCCTGGCAGCTGGAGGTCTTAGAAGTTGGAGGCTGGAGGCCTCTGAGGCTGGAGGCTGGAGTCCTTGGAGGCTGGAAGCTCTGAGTTCACCCTCTAAGCAGCCTAAACGGGATGCTTGCTGCATTCTTAACAGGCCTGCTGCTGCCACCCAGAGGAATGTGATAGAGCGACATGAAAGGGATCACTACAAGTTGGAACCTAGACTCCTGGGACCAGAGGCTGAGGGTGTTACTAGCTACTCTTGCCCTGCGCCCTGCAAGGGAAGAGGGAGAGAAGGAAAGGCCAGTAATGAGGGGAGGGAGAGGAGAGGCAGGGGTGAGAGAGGGAGGGGGAGCAGATGGAGGAGGGAGAGAGAAAAAGAGGCTCTGAGGCCTGCTGTGGTGAGACAGAGAGAAAGCCCCAGGAGGCAACGCCAAGCCTTCAGAGACCAGCACCATGCGTGGGCAATGTCTCGCCTGGGACTCCATCACATCCTCGCCTGGGTGGGGTAGGGGACAAGGCCCCCAAGGGTTCCAGCAAGTCCTGCACGTAGAAAGCCAGCACTTCCCTGGCGGCAGTACCGTGGTAAGAGGATGAGGTGGGACACCTGGAACCCAGGCTTGGCATGCAGTAGCTGGTCACACCAAGTGTAGACCCTTCTGTGTGGCAGGGGCAAGGCCCCGATGCCACCAGTGCACAGGGAGGGGCAGTGATGGTGGGAGGAAGTCACCACCAACTGTGGGAAAGCACACAGTAGACATGAGTGTGTCACCAGGACCAACAGCAGCAGAAAGGGTGGGAATGGGTCCAGGCATCCAGACGTTGGAAAGAGATGCTGAGTTCACCAGGTGAGCAGTCACCTCAGAACAGGTGGATGTCCTAAGAGAATAAACCCTTGGGGTGATGACAGGAATGCCAGGTTCAGAGGCAAGTTTGCTTCTAAAGAAAAAAGATGCATTTGACCGATTTCCACCTGTCACTGCCAAACTCTCCTACTCAGCATGTTTTTTTTCTTTCCTTTTTTTTTTTTTTTTTTACTTGGGGTCTCACTACTCTGTCTTCCAGGCTGGAGTGCAGTGGCACGTTCACGTACCATATCCTCAACCTCCTGTGCTCAAGTAATTCTCCTGCCTCAGCCTCCCAAAGTGCTGGGATTACAGGCATGAGCTGCCCCACCCAGCTACATTGCATGTTTTTACTACTGAAAACTGGTCAGTTCCATCTACTGTGCCCTCCATTTGCAGATAAGAAAAGTGCAAAGGGAAGAACAGGGAGCAAATATGGTGGAGGTGGGACTGTGGGGTCCCCTGGTGCTTGGGGACAGCTGCCTCCAGTCTGGCCCCGAGAGATGGAGCTGCCACACCCACTGAACACCGACCATCGACCTCCACATGGCTCCTAGGCCTGGGTAACCCGAGTGTGAGTCAGCGGCTGGGCAGCACACGGGGTATCTGAGATCTCCCAGGCTTCTCTCCTTCTGCCCATGCTGTGGTTTCAGCACCAGCCCTGATCCCACCTCCCAAAGATGACCTCTCACCACTGTGGTACATTCCCAGCCTCCAGAACTCTGTAGTCACTGGGAGCTCAAGAACACCTGGCCCGACCGTGACTGTCCTTCAAGTCCCGAGAGGAGAGAAGGGACAGGAGAAGACGAGAAAGGCCCCCAGTGGGCACTCCCTGAAGGCCACAGCAGCAGACATTCCCTTGACCTTGGCTAAACGGAACAAGAGACAAAGGAACAAGAGACAAGCCCTAAGCAACCCACACATCTGTCGTCCAGCGTGGCCTCCTATTGTTATTTCATGGGTGGGCCCAGTAGGCAGCCAGTGCCTGATGCCTCAGGGTGACATCAGAGCCCAGAACCTCCCTTCCCTTCCTCCTCCCCAGAACAGGCCTCAAAGGTGGAAACAAACCACCCAACCCTCACATCAACCCTGCACAAACACTGGCAGTTACAGGTGCCCTGCACCACTCTCGGTGATCTGAGGAACCAACAGAGCCTGGCCTTCCAAATCTGCACATGCCACAGGCTGAGGTTCCTCTGGGATAACCACCATTGACCACGAGAAAGAAGAAAAAGGTCACAGAAAAGTACTCCATCCCCTTTCTTCTCCCTCTCTTTATGACAGCAAGGACAACCGCAGTTGGCGACAGGTAGGACCATGCTCAGGAGCCTCGTGCTGAGGCCACCACGAGGCTCTGCCCTTGGGACATCTGTCGGGGCCTTGTATGGCTGTGCTGAGCTGTGCCAGGGCCTTAGGAGCCAAGCAGGCCCTTCTCATGAACAGTTTAACAGGACATGGAAAACAAGTGTCATTTTCAACTACAGGAAATGGCTGTATGCAGCTCTGGTACTAGGTGAGGAAGCCTTACTAGAACAAGCTACGCCCAAGGTCGGCAGCTCTGAAAAACAAAGAGGGAGGAAGTCCGCAGTTCATCTTCCAAGGCTGGAATTTGTGTCCCCCCTGCCATTTGAAGCACTGCTAGACCAGACGCAGAGGAAGGAACAGAGCTCTAGATCACTCCTACGAGGAAACAGGCTCTAGACCATTCCTAGAGAAGGAGACAGGAGACAGGGCTCTAGACCACATCTAGGATGGGACAGAGTTCTAGACCACTCCTAGAGAAGGGGACAGGCTCTAGACCACTCCTAGAAGACAGGAAGGGCTCTAGTCCACTCCTAGCAGAGAGGACGAGCTCTAGACCACTCCCTGAGAAATAGGTAGGAGAGAACAGGCTTTAGACTACTCCTACAGGAAAGAAAAGGGTTCTAGATACTCCTAGAAAAGGGGACAGGCCCTAGACTACTCCTAGGAGAGGACAGGTCTCTAAACTATTCCTCAGTAGGGGACAAGACTCTAGACCACTCCTACAATAGGTGATAAGGCTCTAGATTACTCATGGAAGGAAACAGGACTCTACACCATTCCTATAGACAGGGACATAGCTTTATATACTCCCAGAGGAAGTGACAGGCCCTAGAGCACTCTTAGGAGAGAACAGGCTTCTACCACTCCTAGAGGAGGGGCCAGGGTTCAAGACACTCCTACAGGAGGAAACAGGGCTGTGGACAACTCTTAGAGTAGGGAACAGAGCTCTAGAGTATTCCCAGAGGAGGAAATAGGCCCTAGAGCACCCCTAGAGAAGGGGGCAGAGCTCTAGACCACTACTAGTAGGGAAGAGGGTTCTAGACACTAGAGGAGGGGATAGGGTTCTAGACTACTGCTAGCGGAGAGGACCAAACTCTAGACCATTCCTAGAAGTGAACAGACTCTAGACCACTCCTAGAAGAGGAAACAGGGCCCTAGACCACTCTTTGAGTAGGGGACAGGGCTCTAGACCACTACTAGTAGGGGACAGGGCTCTAGACACTCCTAGACGAGGGAACAGAGTTTTAGAACACCTAGAGGAAAGGACAGAATTCTAGAACACCTAGAGGAGGGGACAGGGCTCAAGACACTCCTAGAGAAGGGGACAGGGCTCTAGGTCAGTTCTAGAGGTAGGGAAAAGCTGGGGTCTCCCAGGTAGAGCAGAGGGGGCTACTGAGGTGCCAGATACCTACTGTTGATCTTCATTCACATCGATCCTGCAGCACCAGGTGAAACAAAGACATGAAACAGATTGGAACAGAATCAGCACATTTCTCATGTGAGCAACACAAAGTGGAAAGCAAACATCAGTATGCTTGAGAGCTGTTCCTTCTTGTCTCACACCTTTCTTAACCTCTTCAAAGGCAGCTCAATTTGGAATGTCTCTGTTGTTCTCACAGCCACATGCAGTCTCATAGAGCCCACTGAGCTGGGAAAATCCAATTATTGGAGCTGACTGGCCATGGACAGAGAGATGCCGCTGTGTGCCAGGCTTCCAATTTGCTAGCTTTTCCCTCAACAAGTGGGTGGCCTGTGTGGTGCCACGTCCACGAGGAAGGGAGTCAGAAAGCTCCACTCCTGTCACCTTCCCCAGGCCCGCTGCTTCATCCTTGTGACTCACCTACCACCTCCCATCTCTGGAAAGCAAGAGAGTCAGCAGGAGAAGAGGCAGAAAGAGCCAGTGTTCATTCGTTTTTAAAAACATCCCAACTGCAGTTCTTAGTGACCACTGCTTTACTCTAATATCTGAATGAAGATGGTGTTCAAGGCTTTCTGTGTTCCTTCCTTCGGACACAGATGAGAAAAGTGTAGAAGGCTTACCCGTTTTTGAAATAGAGGACATGGGCTCTCTGAAGTCCCGTTTCCAGGAAGAAGCCTAGTTCTTGATCATGGGGAGCTGGGCCAGGCTTGGGGCTTCTGTTCTGAATATTAGTGAGTATCACCTGGAAGGGGAGAAGACCGGACACTAGTCAGATACTATCATGCCACCTCTTCCAGACCCCTTCTCTACATGCACTGCATGTTGGGGGTCAGCCTGTCAGCCTCCTCACACAGGCCGTGCAGGACATGGTGTGGGAGGTAACACCAGGGGAGCAGAGATGCAGAGATCATGGCCCAACTAGACAGGGCACGACCAGCAGCTGGGCACGCATGGGTCTTCTGGTGCCGAGAGCTGGGCAGGGGTGCTGATGCACAGATGATGCCAGGAGAGGCGAGGGACAGGCCTGCTGAGTGCCAGACAAAGGGAGGCTGAGCAACATGGGGCAGGTCCCGCATGGGGGATAGTCATCTGCCATGGCTGAGGAACCTTCAGCCCCACAAGCTTGACTTGCTCCAGATGGGCTGGGCAGGGCTAAGGTTGCACCAGCATGGAGTTAGCCAGGGAGTGTGGGCTGGGCAGTGGTCACCTGCTCTCCAGGGAGAGCTGAGAACAATGCCAAGGCCTCCCTCCCCAGTTGTGGCCTCTTATCTCAGCAACAGACAACAGGGGTTTGAAAAGTATAACTTTTCAGCCCTGCAGGAGAGATTGCCAACTGCTGGGGCAAAGGACTCGCAGGTGGAGTGGGCTACAGGGACTCATACACGCTTGGTTGCTCTCATGCAATGCAAAAGTCAAATAAGGTATTTCTCAGCGAGGCCTACTGGGGCATGCTTAGAAACAACACCCGTGTCCTCAAACACACTGTTCACATTTGCCAAAATCTGCAGCTCTGCAAAAGGCCCAGGGCTTGGCCAAGCCCAAATGTCCTGGATGTCCTGAGCCATCAGGGTTCCGGCCCGCAGGTTTTGGGGAAGAGCCAGGAAGCAGGAGCACAGGAACAGGACATGGAGGGACGCAGCCCAGGCACAGCCCTCAGGGTAGGCTCCCTCCTAGATTGTCTCAGAACTGTTGGTACTGCCCCGACGTGGCCCTGGCTTCTGACACCAGAAGCCCCTCCTCCTGGGACCTTAGTCCCACCCCACAGGCTCTTCCTCCACATGTCTTCCAGTACTGAGGATGTGGGCACCATCCTAGACATGCTTCTATTATTTCTTGGGTGTCTCTCAGGATGACCTCAACTTCAAACATGACCAGCCTGCTGCCAACAACCAGACTCTGTGAGTTGTTGGCTCGTACGTCCACCACTCCATGTGAGGGCCAGCTCTGAGGTTTTTGTAAATCACTCTTCATTTGCTCTGGGACATAATTTAAAATATGATAATTTTAAAGCAAAAACAATTCAATATAGCACAAAAACAAAACAAAAAGTCACCACACAACTCCATCTCACAGAAATATCCATAGCTAACACTTACTGAATGAATCCTGGTATCTTTGTGTGTAAATCACTTTACAAAAATATGAGATTATGTTATATATGCTAGGGTGTTTTTTTTGTTTGTTTTTTGAGTCGAGGCCCAGGCTGGAGTGTAGTGGTATGATTACAGCTCACTGCAGCCTTGACTTCCTGGGCTCAGGCGATCCTCCCACCTCAGTCTCCCAAGTAGCTGGGACTATAGGTGTGCACCACCACACCTGGATAATTTTTTGATTATTTTGTAAAGATGAGCTCTCACTATGTTGCCCAGGTTGGTCTCAAACTCCTGAGTTCAAGCAATCCTCTCATTTTGGCCTCCCAAAGGGCTGGTATTACAGGCGTGAGCCACCATGCCTGGCCTATATATACTAGTTTTAAATGTAAAATATTACATTGAATTTAGTTAAACTTAACAGAAGAAACTAAAGTGTAACCAAATTAATCACTCAACTTCAGAAAAAGTCTTTTTCACATAGTTCATAAAAAGTATCTCTCAAGTTAAAAATGTTACATCTGGCACTCCAACTGGTTATTCTTGTAATTTCCATCTCTCTGCTAAAACTGCCCCCTGTTCACACATGCTTACACCTCCTCATGACACCCTTTCGCATGTCAATCACAGCTGTCTGGTAACTCTAACACCTGGGTCCCTTCTGGGTTTGGTTCTGGTGGTGGCGTCACCTGTTTGCAGGGGTTTGTTCCTTTTTGTTGTGCATCTTGTAATTTCATATTTAATGGTGAGCATTGGGCTTTGAAAAAAGCAGATTATTAAGATCCACACTCAAAAACGGCCTCTTTCTTCCATCAGGCCATAATTGTGGGGGTGGGGTCATGCTCCAGCTGCTGGGTACAGCCACGTTCTGCTGCTTCTAAGTCATTTCCAGTTCACCATGGACTCCAGACCCTGCCAGTAGCAGACTACTCGCACAAGCGTTCCATAGGCCCTGGGAACCAGGACACCCCCTCCGTATCCGGCAGGCCCATGCTGGGCTCAGGGGGGTCTCTCCAGGCTCATGTCCTGCCCGGCACTCTGTCGCACTCCCCATCTGGGCTGTGCCTTTTGGGGGAGCCGGGGACAGTGCTTCCTGGTTCTCTGGACCAGCCTCCACCGTGGGATGGGCTCTTCTCCAAGGACCGTGCTAGGTGCCCCCTCCCAACCCTCAGGGAAGAGCCACCACATGTCCATCCCAGGAAGCCTTGAGGTCTTGCCCAAGACTCAGCTGACATCCCCAGAGCCAGCTGCTGTGTCGGACGTCTCCTCTGCTCCCGGGTCCCTGATAACTCTCATATGTGCCAGGTCTATCCATCCCTACCACCTCGTCTATACCACCGTCACTTTTTGAGGTCCCTACAGCAGTCTCATTGATGGGGTTGCCATGTCCTCTCTTGCCTCCTCGCCTCCCTCCACCCTCCACGTGAAGCCTGAGAAATTTCTTATAACACAATCCAGATGGTGCTGCTCTGACGCTCCTTCTCCCATCTCAGGTTCCAGCCTGACTGTCACTCCTTAAGGGCCTTCCCCAGCAAGCCACAAGAAGTAGGGTTGCCCGCCTGCCCCCTGTGGCACCTGTTCCAGGCCCTCACTGCACTCATTGGGTGCTTTTCCACTTGCTTAGTGGGTGTCTTTGTCCATGGAGCCACCAATTCCACAGCATCAGGGGCCATGCCTATTGTGTCTACTGACATGTACACCCAGTGCCTGTTGCAGTGTCTGAAGCAGGTAACCTCTCAGTGCTATTCAGTGAGGGAGCAAGTGGATACACTCTCAGGGCCGACTGGAAATGTAGGGAAGAGACAGGAGGAAGGCAACCCACCACCATCACCCTCTCCTCACTGAAGGGACAAGCTACAGGGCCACTGAGCTAGGGCAGGCACTGAAAGGGTCAGTCTACACCACTGCCCAGCCCCCCTTGGGTCTGTGTCTGCTTGCAAAGCCTGTGAGGGCTAGGCTACACGCAGGGAAAATGGGAAGGCATGCAGGGACAGGCTGCCTGGGGCCGACTCAAAGACCCAGCAATCTGAGTCCCCCTCCTCACCACGAGCCTCCACACATAGGCCCAGTGGGAGCCACACGGCAGAGCTGAACCCGTCACTCGTTATGGGGACAGATGCTCCCTGGACAAGACTGCCAGCAAGTGCTAATAACAGGTGCAGCCTGCCCTGGCTCAAGAAGAAGGTACTCGGCCACCGAGAGCCGGGCAGCATGGGGAAGGGCCAGGAGACCCGGGCTCGAGGTCTGGCTCCAACACTCCTCATCATGTGTGGACTTGACACAACTCTGAGTTTGCAGCCTTCACTGGCCTCATCCATAGAGCGGGAATGAAGCTTGCCTTGCACGGTGGGCTGGAACCACAGGTGAGAAGCTTAATGAGAATACCATCACTCTTCATGCAGATAGAGCAAAGAGTCGCCTTCAAACAGGACCAAAGTAAGGATGTTCACTGTCATCTTGATTCTTTAACATTGCTTTAGAAATTCAGTATTCAGGCATGAGAAAGATACAAGATGGAATATACCAGAAAGGAAGAAATAAGAAAAAAATCATCCCCCTGCTACAGATTCATGTACCTAGAAAAATGAAAAGAATCAATTCTGCTTCTACAGAGGAATTTGGCCTCGTGGCCTATAATTGCATCCTTGCTGTCCTCGGCACTGCCAACCTGGTCACCTTTCTCAGGAGCTATCCTTGAGCCCCACACGTGTCCATGCCTTCCTCTGGGCTTGCAGGGCTCCGAGTGTTCCCACCCAAGCTCTGCCTGCAGGATCTGACCTGAGTCCTCACGAGATGCTATTCCCAAGCACAGCATGCAGGACACAGAAGGCACTAAATATGTGTCAGTGTAAGTGAACCAAAACATCATAAGCATTTTCTTTTTTGACTCAGGGTCTCACTCTATTGCCCAGACTGAAGTGCAGTGGCATGATCATGGCTCACTGCAGCTGTGACCTCCTGGGTTCAGGTGAGCCTTCCTTTTCAGCCTCTCCAGTAACTAGGACTATAGGTACATGCCACCATGTCTGGCTAATTTTTTGATTTATTGCTGAGACAAGATCTCACTATGTTGCCTAAGTTGATCTCGAACTCCTAGGCTGAAGCAATTCTCCCTTCTTGCCCTCCCAAAGTGCTAGGATGATAGCGTGAGCCATCATGCCCAGCCCATATGCATTCTTATAGGTAAAAATACAATGAAAAAAGTGATCCTATTCAAAGCAATGAAAATGGTAAAGATCTGTGAATTTAAAAAAAACTACTGAAATCTGTAAAACAAAAAGTCTTGGCAAAACAGGAATGGAGTCATAGATGAGGGAAGACTAACTATAATTCTCTAAATTAACATGTGAAACTAATACAAATTCAATCAAATCCCAACAGGATTTTTCATGAACTCAACGAAAGTATTCAAAAATCCATCTGGAAGCTTAAAGAGAAAAGAAAAAAGGATATTCTGCAAAAAAAAAAAAAAAAAAAGGTAATAAGTTGTTACTAATCCTTCAGATGTTAAAACCCATCATCAAGAAGTGCTTAATAAACAATGTCATGTTGGTGCAATACCAGATTAGCAGCACAAAACAGGAAAGCCAGAAATGGTGGTAGTCTCTAAAATGTTACTGAATGACTAAAAATACATGACAGAAAATATGAAAAGGAAAGATAAGATTATCTTACAGTGGCACTGAAACATGGAAAAAAATTAATGTAGAGTCATATCTAAAGTTATATACCAAAATAAATCCAAACAGATTTGTGAATTTAAAGTTTTTTTAATATGTTAAAAGTTTAAAAAATTTTCAAGTCCTAGAGGGGTTTGTTCTAACATTAACATTCAAGTTTTAAAAACGGTAACACAAAATGTAATGAAAATATAATCAGATTCAACTATATACAGATTCAAAATGTATGAGCAACTTAAAAATGGAAAATCACTGGTTGAGAAAAAAATTCAGAGCAAATAAGATAAAGGTGTTGACATATTGGTGATCTAGTGTTTATCTGAGCTGTAAGAAAAGCACCACTTCCAAAAATCAGACACAAAGTACAAGCAGACAAAAACGAACGTATGACCCAGAAATTCCACTCCTAGGAGGATACTTCAGAGAACTGAAAACATTTGTTCACATAAGAACTTGTATACAAATATTTATAGCAGTATTATTCATACAGCCAAAAAGTGAAGCCAACCCCAACGTCTAGCAATTGGTGAGTGGGTAAGTACAGTGTGGTACATTCACACCACGGCACGTCACTTAGCAAGAAGGAGGGAGGTACTGATCCCTGCTGCAATGTGGACGCACCCTGAGGTTGTGCACATGAAGCAGCCAGACATCACCTGTCACAGACTATAGGCATCTACTTAAGTCCAGAACATACACACCCACAGAGACAGGTACAGATCAGAGCAGCCGAGGGCAGCGACTGGCTGGAAGGGGAGAGGGGCTGCCACGGGCTCAGGGCTCCTGGGGAGATGATGGGAATGCCTGGACCTAATGTTGGTGATGGCTACACATGCTGCAATATATATTAAAACCACTGAATTTATGCCTGTCATCCCAGCACTTTGGGAGGCCAAGGTGAGAGAAATGCCTGAGCCCAGGGGTTCAAGACCAGCCTGGACAACTTGGTGCAACCTCATCTCTACAATAAATCAAAAAATTAGCTGGGCGTGGTGGTACACGTCTGCATTCCCAGCTACTTGGATGGCTGAGGCGTAAGGATGGCCTGAGCCCAGGAGGCCAAGGCCGTGGTGGCCTTGATTGTGTCACTGTACTTCAGCCTGGGCAACAGAGTGAGACTCCAACTTAACACAAACAACAACAAAAACCGAAAAAACCCCACTGAACTGTACAATTTAAACGGGTGAATCTTAGATATGTACATTGTATGTCAATAATTCTACCATTTTTTAAAAAGAAAAAAAGCAAATATATGGAAAAAACCTCACTGGTCATCAAAAAGATGCAAACTAAATTTGTACATCACCATCTTCACCTAGCAAATCAGCAAAGCAACTTTCCTACAGCAGGGGCCCTATCAAGACTGCAAAGCCACCCTGCTGTTCCATGCTAAGGAAGATGGAAGATGCTGGTGCAACTTGAGGCAAGAACTGGACACAATACGTAGCAAAGAAAAGGGTGAAAACATCCCTATTCCAGGCACTTGCCCTTGGGAAAGAGCAAGGGAAGAGGCAACCTGCTGGAAGCTGCCTGGCAGCATTAGGACAATGGGTTAGACATAACCGTAGGTGCGTGACACCACAGAGGCCATACACATGAAGATGGCATGGCCCTGGAAACAGACAGACAAAAGCCCTTGAATGCTATGAAATTATAAGGGCAAAGACTGACAGGAAATTTACAAAAATTAAAATAAACAACTGCTCTTTCCTGGTATCCAGACTTTCCTAACTCGGCTATTTATTTATTTAAGGGATGGGATCTCACTTTGTTGTTCAGGTTGGAGTACAGAGGTACAATCATAGCTCACCACAGCCTTGAACTCCTGGGTTCAGGCAACCCACCTGTTTCAGCCTCCTAAGTAGCTGGGACTACAAGTGTGCACCACCACACCTGGCTAATTATTTTTATTTTTGTAGAGATGAGATCTCACCTTATTTTCCAGGCTGGTCTTGAACTCCTGACCTCAAGTGATCCTCCCACTTCAGCCTCCCAAAGTGCTGGGATTATAGATGTGAGCCCCACACCTGGCCCTAAATTGGTTTTAAGTGTGCTGTAGCCTTCTGTTCCAGTCAGCCTGATGAGAGGCTCTAAGTCAGAGGCACACTGCCTGGCCAGTCTGTTTCTGGATGTTTCTTTAAGGAAATACTACATTAAGCTATGAACTGTCCCCTGCTGCCTAGACTGGAGTGAACCGGTAAGCTGGATGGAAAAGGGAGTCACTGTCCTTTGTCTCATATTTCAAAGCCAACAGTGCTGCCACTGCCCCCAAGGGCCACACCCTTTCCCCCTCAGCAGCAGCACTGCCAGTTCTTTCCAGGACCCACAGCAGCCAGCTCTGACACACACCTCAGCTCTGTCCCTCTGCGTTCCTCCTGCTGGAGAGCATACCCCTCAGGGCAGGACCATGCTGTTGGCCACTGGCTCCCTGAACAGGGGCAGTCAGGGCTATGCATGGCAGCATGTGGGGCCCGGTGCCTCTTCTTGAAATGTTAGCATTAAAACAGCCCATACAAAGCTGCAGGTGCCCATAACTTAGCATTAATCCCTTTCCTAAAACGGGGTGTAAAGAAATGAACTGTTAGCAGAAGGTAACATTCCGCCTGGCACCGCTTCCACTCGAGTAAGGACAGAGATGGACGGCTGTGGGCCAAGAGCAGGGCTCCTGTTACGCTGTCGAGGTGAGGTCATCCTTACTCCTGCCCACACACCCAAGCTCCTGGCGGGACAGCAGCTTTATCTACTGCTGGTGTGAAGTCGCCTTCTGGAGGTCGGCAGATCAAGGCCACCCATGTCATTTCCAAGTCTATCTGCTCTAACTTGACTTGCTTGATTAAATTATTTTATGTGTGCAATCTTGGAGGTCCTGCATCTGCTGCCTCCCTTCAGCAAACGAGCCATGGAGCCTATCAGTAGCCATCTCAGGAGCCCTGGTGATACAAGGACAACAGGAAATAAACATGCCCTCAGAGCTTCCACTGATTCACATGTCCTGTGGCCCTGCCCCACGTCTGGAACAAGGAGGAGGAAGAGACACCAGGAAAGCTTCCAGGCCTTCCCCTAGGTGCTCAGCAAGTGGGTTCCCAGCCTTGGGGCAGCTGAGTTGGGGAGCACCTGAGCCAGGGGCAGCCCCACCATGAAGACAGAGCTGAAGGCTACAGACATGAACAACCAGACCCAGGTCAGACTGTCAGAGTGACCAGAGCCCAGACATGGGAACCCATGTGAAGCATGGTTCCATCAACTTCAGAAAAGGAAGACAAAATTCTGAAAAAAATGACTACATCAATATTCTTCTAAAGATACATATTTTCAATAAAACAGTATGTTTGTACTACTCCCGATTTGGTTTTATTTTTGAGTTGGGATCTCACTCAGTTGCCCATGCTGGAGAGCACCATCACAGTTCATCACAGTCTCCGACTCCTGGGCTCAAGCAATCTTCCTGCTTTGGCCTCCCAAAGAGCTGGCATTACTGGTGTGAGCACTGCACCTAGCCAAGCAGACTTCTTCCCAGCCAGGGGGAAGGCCACTCTGACGCCACAGGGCTGGACCACAGCAGACAGGGAGCTGCGAGAGAAGACCTCAAGTTCCAAGGCCACATGGCCAGCAAGACAGCTCGGTGGACGAGCAGCCTTCTCCACTGGCAAATGCTAGCCTCCAGGGAGGCAGACGGCAGCAATAAAGTGGGTGTAAGTGCAGCCATACGAACGTTTTTCTAAAGATAACATCATAAATTTGAATAACAAAAAAAATCCCTTTCTCGTGGCAGTTTTCTGATAGAACATCATTTTGACAAGATGGCCAAGTGTCTTCCTGAATTCGCACATGTCATCAGCCACGACTTAAGTCCACTCTCTCTAAGGCCAAGTCAAACGCTCCTTCTATCGCCCACTCCCTCTTGTGCTGTGATTCTCTCTCTAACCTTCCAGGCTCCTAAGAAGGCTGCCCTGATCCTCATCAGATGTGCCAACATACTACAAAATGATGTATGAAAAAAATTACCTCCAGTCTGTACACTTGTATGATCACAAAAGCTAGCAAGACCATGGAAGTCCTTCTATTCTAATCCTTATAAAAACAAAGAGCCCAGAAAACTGATGGAAACAAGACTGCTAACCATTCTCAAGGTCTTGCAGGGTTTCTAATCATTTCAAACAATCTTGTGATGTTTGTCTATGGGTCTGGAGGAGTCAGCATTACGGCTCAACCTTGGTTAGAACTCCAGTAAATTCTGCAAACTGCAGCAACAGCTCGGAGCAATCATTACTAATAAAAACAAGTGACGTGTACCAGGAATCCTGTATGTTCCCGAATCCGGGTGAAGTGCCTTTGATCACATGATCTTATATAATCCTCACAAACACTCTCTGAAGTAGGAACTATTACCAGGCTCTTATTACAGACAGGAAGATCAAGGCTGAGAGGTGAAGAAACTTAGTAAAAGGCAGAACCACAGGACAAGAGTCTGCCTGAACAGACAAGCTGCCGCATGTCCCCAGCCCAGTCAGCTTGGTCTCCTCTGCCTGAGGGTGTGAGCTCAGAGCCTCCCACCCCCAAACTACTGACTACAGGGAGGAGGCCCCAGATGGCCTCGGGGGACAGCTCTCTCGGGTCACTCCAAGTCCGCAGCTGACATGTGCCACACGCATTAAGGGAAGCCTCCCACACCTGAGTGAACAGCTGTGTACCCATAGTCCCACAAGTCCAAGTGAAGCTCAACCCACTTGTTAGAACAGAAATGATCAGCTGGTTCCAGGTGTTGACGGTGTAGACAGATGTACACTGTCACTTTTGCTAAAGGACACTAAATAAAATGTTTCACAAACACGGAGACGTCCGTTTGCCATGAGGCACCAGTTACCACCGTGCTGTTGTTAGCATTAAGGACTCAGAGGAAAGCCTGTGGCCCGGAAGACAAGCTGTAAGCCTCTCTGGGCCAGCAACAAGTGTCTGCCATCTTCTGGAACCCACCCCTGGCCACACTCACCCTTTCTATCTCCTGCAGGTACAGAAGCGCGATGTCCCCCGCCTTCTCGTAGCAGGTGATGACGTCCTGCTCCCGGTCCACATGGAGGTTACTAGTGGAAGATGAGATCGGCAGCTTCTCCAGACACAGTCCTGAGACAAACCACATGCACACAGGTGGGGTCAGTTGTTTGTTATGGGGCTTAACTTTTAAATATTGCTGTGGAAGACCAGAAAAGGGTCGCAGAGGATGATGTTATTTGCAAATAAAGACAGCTGACTTCCTCCTTCCTAACCTGGATGCCTCATGTTTCTGGTTTTCATTTGTTGCAGTCAGGAGTCCCCAGAACAATGAGTGGAAGTGGTGGGAGCCGCAGCCAGGCCTAGTGGCTCATGCCTATCATCCCAGTGACGCGGGAGGATGGCTTAGCCCAGGAGTTAGAGGCTGCAGGGAGCTGTGATCATGCCCCTGCTCCTCAGCCTGAGCAAAATACTGCGAGACCCTATCTCTTAAAAAAAAAAAAAAAAGAGCAGGGGCAAGAGCAGATATCCCTCTCTTAGTCCTGATCTCAGGAAAAAGCACTCAGCCTTTCATCACTACATTATTAAGTTTGACGTGAATGGTATGCTTCACGGATGCCCTTTAATCAGGATGGGGAGGGTCCCCTCTATACCAATTTTGCTGGGAGCTTGTATCAAGAACAAATGTTGAATTTTCTCAAGTCCTTTCTCCGTGTCCATTGAAATAACCATTCTGCTTTTTCATTTTTCATTTTGCCTGGTTTTCAAATGTTAAACCAACCTTCCTTTCTTGGCATAAACCCCATGATGAATTCTCCTTTTTTACATGTTTAGGTTTGATTTGTTAAATTTTGGCTTAGAACTTTTTCTCTATGTTCATGGGGAATATATATATAGTTTCCTTGAAATGGCTTTATACCTGGTTTTGATACCACGTAAGTACTAACCTCATAAATGAATCGAGAAATACTCCCTCTCCTTCCATTTTCTGGGAGAGTTTCTATAGCACTTCCTCCTTAATTTTGTCCTTAAATGTTTGATAGACTTCACCAGTGAAGCCATGTGCACCTGGAGTTTTCTTTGCAGGAAGCTTTCTAACTACAAATTGTTTCTTTGAGACAGGGTTATTCAGATAATCTCCTTCTTGCATAAGCTTTGGGAGTTTGTACCTTTCAGGTAGACTGTCCATTTATTCTGAGTTGTCAAATGGATTGGCACAGAGTTGTTCATAAAATTCCACAACACTTAGTATCTGCAGACTCTCTGGTAGTTGGCACGTCTCTTATTGCTGATGTTGGCGATTTCTGTCTTTTTAAACTTTTTTTCCTGATCAGTCTGGTTAGCAGTTTATCAATTTTATTGAAATTTTCAATAAAGATCTTTTGATTTCACTGATTTTTTTCCTACTGTTTCTCTATTTCACTTATTTCCACTCTGATCTTTATTATTTCCTTTCTTCTGAATACACTGGGCTTAGTTTGCACTTTCTATCTGAGTTTCTTGAGGTAGAAATTGAGGTGTTGATTTGAGACCTCTTCTTGTTCTAATACAGGCATTTAGGGTTATAAATTTCTCCCTACATACTGTGTTCACCATATCCTACATATTTTGATCTGTTCTGTTTGTATTTTTTTTTTTTTTTTGAGTTGGAGTCTCACTCTGTCGCCCAGACTGGAGTGCAGTGGCTGCTCCCGGCCACCGCAGCCTCGACCTGCTGGGCTCCGGCGATCCTTCCACCTCAGCCTTCCAAGTAGCCGGAATTACAGGCATGCGCTACCACGCCCGGCTGATTTTTTGATTTATTGTAGAGATGAGGTCTCACTGCCCAGGTGGGTCTCGAACTCGCGGGCTCAGGCAATCCACTCACCTCAGCCTCCCAAAGGCACGGGATTACAGGCCGAGCCCCAGAGCCCAGCTTGTGTTTGTATTTTAATTCAATACTTTCTAACTTAACTTTTGATTTCTTCTTTAGAGGTGGGTTAGTTTCCAAATATTTGGGAATTTCCAAAGACCTTACTGATCTCTAAATTAATCCCATTATGGTATCTGCCATAAAAAGCTGACTCAAGAGTTTGGGATGTCTAAGCCCTGCATATTCCACAGAAGTGACAAGCCCTTGCCAGTCACTGGGAGATAAACTCTAAGCCCTTGGAACAGCTGACCTGACGGGGATGGGATGTCTTTGTTTATCTGGGACCTCAGTCCACACCAGATGGTTCATGCTAACAGTGTGATTCTGGTGGAGGGCTGGGGCCACGCTCCATCGGTCTGATCTCCAGAGGGGCTGGAAACTCCATGCCTATGTGACTGACAGCCAATGAAGTCCCTGGACACCAAGGTGATCTTCCTTGAGTGGCAGTGCTCCTAAGTGTTGTCACATCCCGTGCTGGGAGAATTAAGCACTGTCCACAGTGCTGGACGCGTGAGCCTGGTCTCCCTTGAACTTAGCCATATTTGCCTCTTGCCTCTCCTGATTTTAATCTGTATCTGTTTGCTGTAATGAACTGTAGCCATGAGTACAACAGCTTTTCTGAGTCACAGGAGTCTTTCTATTGCATCTGTGACCTGAGGGTTGTCTTGGTACCTCTAACACAGTTCAGAGAACATATTTGAACTCTTCTAATTCTGTGGAAACTTGTTTCTGGTCCACAATATAATCAATCCTGGTAAATGTTACACTTGAAAAGAACGTGTATTCTGCTGTTTTGGGGTTGAATGTCATACAAATGCCAGTTAGATCAAGTTGGTATACTGTGTTGTCCTAAGGCTTCTATCTCCTTCTGGATCATCAGCCTATTTGCTCTATCACCTATGTGGGTATCAAAGTCTCCAAGCATGACTGTGAGTTTCCCTATTTCTCCTTAAAGTTCTGTCAGTTTTTGTTTCATGTACTTTAAAGCTTTGTTATTAGGATCATAAGCTTTTAAAACTGTGACATCCTTTTGATGGGCCGACCTCTTTGCTCTGATACCTACTTTGTAAGCAACATACAATTGAGTCTTTCTTATTTTCCACTCTGATAATCTCTACCTTTTAATTAGGGTGTTTAAATTACTTACATTTAATGTTATTATTTATACAGTTAGGTTTAAATCTACCACTTTGTTATTTGTTTTTTATTCCAACTGTTCTGTTTTTCCTTGTTCCTCTTTTTCTGTCTTCTATTTTACTGAGTATTTATTTGCTGGCTTATTAGCTAAAACTCCCTGTTTAACTTGCTACCATCTACATTACACCACCTCACATAGAGCATAAGACCTTTGCAATCACACATATCCAAGTATCTCCTTTCAGCCCTTATTCTCTTACTATGTACATCTTACTTTTAGACAGGTTATAAGACCTGCCCTATGTGGTTATTATTTTTGTTTAAATAATCAAGTATCTTTTAAAGACATTTAAATCATAAGGAAAACTCATATATTTGCTCCATTATGATCTCCAGTGCTCTTTAACCTTCATGTGAATTCATATTTCCTTCTGGTATCAACCTTTCTTGCAGTGCAGTTCTGCTCCTACCGACTTCTTTTAGCTACTAAATACCTGAGAAATGCTTTATTTGGCCTTTTCAGAGATAATTCACTGAGCATGAAACTAAGACTGACAGTTGTCCCTGTCCCCCTCCATGACTGAAGGTATTGCTTACTGTGTCCTCCTCACGATTTCTAACAACGAATCTGCTGTCACACTGATGTTTGTTCATTTGTATATAATATGACTTTTCTTCTGGCTGTTTTTAGGATTTTATCTTTACCACCAGTTGTGAGCAATTTGGATTATGAGGTCCTTGGGCTTGTTGAGCTTCCTGGAATGCGAGGTTTATTGTTTTCATAAAATCTGAAAAACATCAGCAACTATTTTTAAAAATATGTTTATGCTACCCTTCTCCCTCCTTGGGGGACTCCAATTACACACATATTAGGTCATGGGAAGTTGTCATATAGCTACTTTAAAATTTTCTTTCTTTTTCATTTTGATAATTTCTATTTCTATGTCTTCAAGTTCACTAATCTTTTCTTCTGCAACATCTAATCTGCCATTAATCACATCCGATATATTTTTCATCTCAAACGCTGTAGTCTTCATCTCTAGAAAACTGATTGAGTCAATTTTTATCATCGAGGTATCTGCTGAGCTTTTTTTTAATACAAGTAATATAATTATGACTGTTTTAATGTCCCTCCAGCCCTAGGTATTCAATATTCTCTTTCCATTTAAAGCAAAATTTGTTTATGTAACTGAAAAAAAAATAGCCTCTCTCTAGTGTGAAATATGTTATAACCTATTGACATTTTCTTTGGGGGAGAACATGAGATTATCTAAATAAACCCACCATTTGGCAAAACAACTCCAGAGCTACTCAAAAGCAAGCAGCTGACTAGAGCTTCCCAAATATGCTTTAAATCCTCACCTGCAAAAATTAAAACCACCAAAAGAACAAGGAAAAGAGATAGAAATTGTTTGGTTTGTCCTCTGCTTGTGTGAAAAGCAATCAAACATTGTGCAAGTTGATATTAGGGATTTAGTATTTTTGAAAAACCAAACTCCCTAGAGTATGCCAAAAGAAAAACTGGGTCTACTCTTTGGCAGGTTGAACCACTGCAGGCTGAACTCTGGCTACTCATGCTCATGAAAATGACCAAGGCCCTCAGAGACCTGCTAAGTCCAGGGAATCAAAGAAAGGTCAACTCCAGTTCAACACAATTTGCCTATCATCTGTATTCTACTGGGTTCTAAAATACTTGGAAACCAGTCATCTAGAGGTACAATACATAGTCATGTATGGTTGGCAAAAACATTCAAACCAGTTACAACTTATTCCCCCACTGGGAAGGGACACTGGTATTCTTTGTTGGCTCATATTCTGATTAGGCAGGTATGTGGACACCCAAGATCTGAGCTAGCAAATGGGCTCCCAGCAATGAGTCCATTCCTGGGCAGAAGGGCCTTTACAGCATTAAATTAACTAAGTATTGTTCTTTTTCCTTCTCCCAAATGCTATGGCATTCATTCCGTGTGCCACTGGGCACATCTCAGAGCAATGGCAGAGTCTTGGTTCTTAACAGTGAATTTGTACCTATGCAGCTCAGTTCCTGCAATTTTAGTTCTCTGTCAAAAGCTGTTTGCAGGCCCTCTGAACTGATCTATAAATTTTCAAGTATCTAGAGTCACATAAACACTGGGAAGCAGAGTCCCCAGGTCATGAACCAGTTTGGCTCACATTAAAATGTCAGATGATGCCTTGTCACTTTGGAAAGCTATCATCAACGGTGTTTTTAGTTACTCTTTTTTTTTTTTCCAGAGAAACGCATGACAAAAATAAGTGAGAAACAGACGTGATAAATAACTGCTAAGGCAGCAATGCCTAATCAACATCCCAACAAGATCTGCATCTCTAAATTCAAGCCTGTGTACAAAAAGAGTAGAAACTCAGCACTTTATGATCAATCGTGGCCAGCTCTGAAGTGTTGGTGATCAGGTGGCTGGCCAGCTGTGTAGCCTGAAGAATGCTGAGTAGCCCTGCAAGTCACAGGAGGGAGATCCCATAGACAGATTCCCTTCTGGAAGGTCCTTTCTGTGAAGGGCAATCACTATAAGTATATTAACAATGATAAAGTAATTTGGATTACATATGTTTTCCAAGTTCTTCCATGAGCACCAGCCTGTCTGGTCCTACCCAAGGGGCACTATTCTCCTCCCAATCTTGTGGAAGAAGAATCAGTCTCAGAAAAATTGAGTGACTCGTCCAAGGCCAGCGGAGCCAAAAGACAAGGTGCCCAGGGAACCCATGAGCTGGGACCTTTGCATCCCGACCCAGGGAATGTCCTTCAGACAGTTTCGGCAATAGTGAAGGTTACCGATCAATGTTCTACCCTACTCCAGCACTACGCCTAGGGTTTGGCAGACACCAAGCACTGCTGGGTATGGGCAGGGTAGAATGTCAAAAGCAAAGGCATATATGAGGCTAGCAGACCAGCGGGGCACCACAGTGGGAGGGTGCTAGGAAGTTCAGCATGCCTGCTTGTGAACTGTCCTACTTGGGCATGACCTACAGAACACAGCATGACGAGGGACTTGCACCCTGCCTCCCACCACAGCAGGGTATCAACACCTCTGCCAGGACCTCCACCCCTCCCCAGGTTGGCAGATCCTTAGAAGTTTGGCTGGGAAACTGGAGGGCCACACATATTATGGTCAGAAAACCAGTGCTTACTGAGGGTCACATCCCATATTTCTTCAGGGTTGGCTAGATGTGAGATTGCTCCACTAGGAGCCCTGTCTAGGGGTATAAGATGGAACAACTTCAATAATGATAAAAGTGTATCAATCAAAGCCTATGCAGCACCCAGCACTATGCCTGGGACTTGACAGCACGGTTTCTATCCATAGGACTACCCGGCAAGGAAGGCGTTTACAGTACCTCACAGATAAGACAGAACCCAGGGCACTGCAGTCAGTGAATCACATGGCCAGGATAACTGACCCCCGGCCTGTTGACTGCATAGCTGCTCACAAGATCCAGCTCACTGGGCTGCTGACAGCAGCCTGTTCAGTACTGATAACAGCAGGGAGAATAAAAGTGAACTTCAAATTCCAAAGGCAAGAGATCAAAGTCCAGCGCCTCAGGCGCCTCTTCTTGCCTGCCGGGGCCTCCTGCTCCTCGTTTGTCACCAAGGGCTGAACTCCCAAGGCCCCGTGATCTGCACAAATACAGGAGGTGAACATCTAAGATGAATGTTCTGATGTTTAAAACTGCACTCAAACAGGCAGGAAACAAACTTCTTATAAAGTCATGCAACATGGTGACGGACTGTAAGAGATAATGACATGAAAGCTGCATGACAAGCCTAGGCTCCACTGCACACTGGCCTCAACCACATCTCAGGAAGCCAGGCCAAGACAGGTGCACCTGCGGCATGACTATGATGGGACCACAGGGGAGGTTCTAATGGGAAGTCCTAGAAACACTTTATTACAATACCACATCTCTGATTGCCTAGCCCTGCAGTGCGCCCTTCAAAGGCAGTAAGACGATTTCCAAGGGTGTCAAGTTCCATGGCGGAAAGAGATTCGAAAAACACAAAGCAAAGCTCAGGCAAGGCCCCCTGCTGGACTGGCCTCCAGTTCAGCCTCTAGAATGGCCCAGCTCTCACAGGTGTCAGATGAACTCAGTTTAGCAGGAGGACAAGGTCCTACGCAGGGTGTCAAGAGGAGGGGACGCCAGTGGATGTCACCAAACTCTGGGGGAAGGGAGGAGGAACTGGCCTGTGTCCCCTGCCAGGACCCTGTCAGTCGAGAGCTTCTATGACTAGTGGCAGCCTCTTGCCTGGAAGCCACAGCTGGTCCCTTCTGTGAGCTTTTGTGAATTGCTGTTTTCCTTCTGGAGGCAGCACACCCTTCTCAGGAGTGGTGCACACAGGTGTACACATACACACACATACCCCCAAAGGAGGAGGAGACCTTGGGCTAGACATTCACCTGCTGGAGCACTTCCCACGTCCCTTCTGGCTCTATAAATCGAGTAGCAAATGAGGGCTAACTCAGCCTGAAATGCTCGCTCCACAAGTACGCAGCGTGCATGTGCACTCTGTAGTCTGTTAGTAACCACTCAGCAACACTAATAATGCCACGCACTGGGTGCGGCCACATGCCAGACACAGTGTCAGGGTTTGATATAATTTATTGACAAACCCCCTGAGACGACCCCCTGAGGGAGAAGTGACCATGAGCCCCATGAGAGACAAGGGTACAGACACTGAGTTGCTTCGGAACTCGCCAAGATTGTAGTGAGTAGCAGGTGGCAGCACCAGGGCTCCAACCCACCCGTCCAGCCCTGTAGTCCCTTTTCTCGGCCTTGATGTCTCATGCCCTCTAATATTTGGAATATCTGTCTATACGTAAAGCAGCAGAATGCTGTGGCCAAGAATGTGGGGTCTAAAGCCAGACTCCCTGGCCTCTAAGCCACAGCTGATTTCACATGTAATAATGCTAAGTGCTTAGAGCTGCACTCGGTACATAGTTTAACACTCAAGAAATGCAACTAATGACATCACAATCATCCTTAGGTAATAGTAGGCCAGAAAGCCTCCACATGGGGGAAAAATTCTCATTTGTTGGATTATTTATATATATATTTAAATAACAGCTTAATTGAGATATTACTCTACCCATTTAAAATGCAGATAATTCCAGAACATTTTCATGCCTCTCTAAAAACACCCAGGCCCACAGGAGTTACTCCGCATACCACCCTCCTCCGGGCCGGCAACCACACACCCTCTTCTGTCTCTGGGGACATGGATATTTACTAATGGCATCACACAGCACAAACCCTTCATAGTCTAGGCTCTTTCACTTAGCATATTGTTTTCAAGGCTCCCAGCTATCATAACAAATATCAGAACTTCATTTTTTTTAAAATTAAAAGTGGGGTGAAATTCACATGATACAAAATTAATCATTAAAATTAACAATCCAGGGGCACTTAGCACATTCACAATATTATACAACCATCATGTCCAACTAGTTCCAAAATTTCATTCCTTTTGACTATCAAATAACATTTCAGTATATGAACAGACTACACTTTATTTACCCATTCATCAGCAGGTGGATATCTGGGTTATTTCTATTTTAGAGGATATTATGGGGAATGCGGCTGTGACCATTCATGCGCCAGTTTAGGAATGGAATTGGTGGATTGCATGGTAGCCCTATGTCTTGTTATATTACTTTAAATCTTTGCTCTAAGAATCACGTCTACCACCCAACTGTTAACCTGCTGGGTGAACTATTAAGTGGACATATGCAGGCTTCTGAGTGGACAGGCCTGGATTCGAACCTTGGCTCTACATTATGGGCTCTGTGACTTGGGGCAAGCTGCTTGCTCTCCCAGAGTCTTGATTTCCTTGCCTAGCAGATGAGCACACCAGTACTTGCTTCAGCTGATTAACAGGCTCAGCCCAGCTCCGACATACAGAAAATACTCAAAAAACACTTGTGAAGTCAGCATGGGGCCGTGAAAACTCTCCTCAATTTTTTGAGAGGTATCTGAAAAATGTGAAAAGGCATCAAGGAAACAACCATTACTCGTGTTCCCTCCACACAGTGTCAAGTGCAGTTGACATGCTGACCCAGATGGCAGCACATGATGCTGTGTACTCTGATCTTGGTTCTAGTCTCCTTCCTGAGAAGAGAGGGCTCGTTGCACTAGGGATCCCTACAGAGGAGAGTGTGGCCCCTGGATGCCCAGCCGTAGCAAGGGGCCAACACAGCCCACGAACACAGCACCTGTCCCAGCTTCATGCCAGAGATGCCCACTAAGCCCAACTGCATGCTGGGCTCTGGGGGCAGGGGGAAAGCTTCCCAGGCCAGGATGTGGCCTTCACCCTCAGGAAACTCTACCTCTACTAGGATGGACAATGTAAATAAAGGCAGTGAGCAAGACAGACACATGTCATAGGAGTTCAGAACAGGCACCTGGCAGACCTCAGCTCAAGCGAAGCCCCCAGACATTCTCTGGACCCTGTGAGTCTACACTTGCTTCCAAAAGAGAGCCACTGAGGAGTCAATCACTACAAACGACATTAAACATGAATATGGGTCAGCGGCAGTAAAAGTTTCTGCTCCTCCTACACTGTCTAAATATAAACAGGAAGATCTGGCCAGCAACCCGAGCCAGGCAGGCCTCACAATACGCTGTTGAGCCTCTACCCTCTGCAGCCTCTAGAATGGTAGCAGCTAAGGCGATCCCAGAGCCAAGACAGCAGCTAAGGACAGTCACCCCCATCGCCCATTCCCTGCACTTAGTCTTGTCTATAAACCTGCTTTGTTCACTGTGCCCAAGGAAATCAAAGCTTCAGATATGAAGACAGATGCTCAAGGGAGCCCTATCCTCCCTTCTGTCTGTTCTCTGCTGATGAGGAAAGCCAAGCCCAGAGAAGGTCTGTGATTTGCCCAAGGTTGCACAGGGGGTGCTGGCAGAGCCCACCCTGATTCCTGGCCCAACAAGTTTCCTCCCACAGAAGGTGCCCATAGCCCCCACAAACTGGAGAATATTTCTGCCAGGGAAAAGGCAATGTTTGCGGTCACTTGTCTGTCGTGTAGCTCCAGGATGATACCTAGAAGGTCAAGGCCATTGGCAAATATCCCAATCGTACAGGCTGGGGTTAGATCTGTCACTTCACATCTTGAACATTGACTCTATCAAGAAAAACCCCAAGGCCGAGCACAGTGGCTCAAGCCTGTAATTCTAGCACTTTGGGAGGCCGAGGTGAGAGAATTGCCTGAATCCATGGGTTTGAGACCAGCCTGGGCAACATGGAGAGACCTCATCACTACAATAAATAAAAAAATTAGCCGGATGTGGTGATGCGTGCCTGTAGTTCAGCTACTTGGAAGGCTGAGGAGGAGGGATCACCTGAGCCCGGCATGTCCTTCCTGTGTCTCATTGATCCATGTACTGAATGCTCTGACTACTAAGTACTGTCAGCTCCTGTGAGTGTCTACAGTCATCGACCCAGAAAATGAACTAGCAAATGGGGGAAAGGTCAACTCTTGGCCTGGAAGAAGCTAGGGAGGCCTGCCAGTGTAGATGACTCCCAAAAGGCACAGCTCCCAGCATTGTGCGAGTTCCTTAGACGGCTCACCAATTCAAGGTTAACGAGGAAAGCTGGCAGGCTCACCTTTCTTCCATCCCTAACTCGAGCTGAAATACAGAAAGGACATTTCAGGACTGCAAGCGGTAAGTCAGCCCCGGAGAGGTTGCTGTCGGATCCTGGGGCGGGACGCGTGCGGGGGCTGGAGGGGGCGGAGCAGCTGCACGAGAGGGCCTGTTGGGGGAGGGGGCGGAGCGGAATAGGGGCGCGGCCCCGGCGGCCCGGCCTTGCACACCGGGGCGGCTTCGCGCACGCGCGGCCGAAAAGCGCGGCTCCACGGACGCGGCTTACACGACCCCTAGCGGCGGCTGCCCGGGCGCGGCGGACGACCTTGGGCGGCGGCGAGCGGGAGTCTCAGCTGGTGTGGCCCCAAGACCCGCTCGCAGGCCGCTGAGCGCGGACGAGGGCACCTCCCCGAACCCCAGGATCCGCTGGGCCTCTGGGTCGGCGCTCGCGGTCAGTCCGGGGGCTCCTACACCGGTGACGCGGCCCAGCCCAGGAAGCGGCAAGGCAGCTCGCGGCGGGGGCGGGGCGGGGCGGGGCGGGGCGGGGCGGGCCCGCCCCACCCCACCCACCCCACCCCACCCCACCCCCTCACCCCACCCTCGCTCCCCTTCTTGGTGGACTCCGTTCCTGCCTGCTCTAGGGCTGCTGGGGGACTAAGGATCAGGGGCGAGCGCCCCCGACAGCGTTCAGAAGGGGTTTCGGGTGCCGGAATTTCCCTCGGTCGACCTAGAACCTGGCACGGTGGGCACCGCGAGCCTGTGCTCCTCCGCCTCCTCGGGAGGCCGCCTCTGCCTGGACCAGAGCTCAGGACCCTGCGGGAGGCCCGGCCGACGACTGTCCCCGTTGGCCACACACTGCCACTCCTTCTCAAGGAACAGTCTGCACTCCGCGCCCGCCCCCAGACAGCTCTGAGCTTTCCAAATATGGATGCTTCTTTTTTTCATTCCCAAAGCATCAGGAACATTTGGGAAAGAAAACGCACACCAGACACGGTGGGGAAAGGGTGAGGCCGGGGACTGGCGGAGGACGGGATCAGGCGGTGACGCCCAAGCAAGTGCAAGAGTTTAAACATGTAAGACAAGCGGCCGCCTAGGCGACCTTCATGATCTGGCCAGCTCTGTTTGAGGTTATGCTCCCACGGAAACCCCAGGAGCAGCACCCAAATCCTCAGAACAAAAAGCGCTGCCCACAACGCTGAGGAGGAACCTGCTACAGTGGGCCCAGAGGTGTCAGAGAAAGCCGAGAAGAGGGAGGGAGGGAGGGACGTCCTTCAGACCAAACAGCCCAAGGCTGGTCCAGGCAGGTGGCCAGTCCCACGCTAAGTGTGGGTGTAAAAGTGGACTCATCGTGTGCCTTTATGTCAGGCCCAACTCACAATCTGCTTCCATCTAAAATGGAGAGAACTTCGGCATCCTCCGGAGACACTGTCCTGTCGCTCACACACCTGTGTCACTCAGTGTGTCAGGTCAGGGTGGAATGTTTAGAGAGTGGCCCTCCCACATCCCCGGGGCTGCTGTCCCTGGTTCAGATGTGGAGACTAAGCAAGCGGCTTGGACATGACGGCCTCCCTCCTTGGACATGGCGGCCTTCATGCCCACCCAGGACAGGTACTCACACAGCTGCTGATTTAATGAATGAATGAATTGTACAGTCTAGTCTGAGAGAGGCAAGTGGCAGATGTGAAATCACTAAACAAAATCTGAATGCCAAATGAGATGTACAAACAGGTGGAGCTGGACGGGGGAGCATGGATAGGGCTGGGGAGCTCTGGGCATGGGGGTTATTGGGGGCACTTGGCACAGGACCAGGTGACTCCAGCTGGAGGAAGAAGACCAACAGGGGCCATGGACCTGGCAGGGTGAAGGGAGGTGGTGGGAGGAGACTGGAGCACAATATGGGTGGGGCACAGGACACGTGGTGGGGCTGGCAAGGCCAGGGCATGTCCGCCGGAACCCGGATACATGCACAGCTATCCCAGGCCTGCTGGGTCAGCAGGAGGCCTGAGTTCAAGTACCAAGCAACAGGGATGAGATTCCTCTCTGGTAACCTCCTGTGCGCTCCATGTGGACTTGTCCATGGTACATTTAAACCTCAGACTGGCTTGTCCTGACACTCAGGCTGCTGTCTACTTGACCTGCCACCATATTTAATGTCACCCTGATTGAGAATGTATATCAGCTCCTGTGTACCCCAGGGGAAAACTCTGTGTCACTCATGTCCTCCTCCCACTATCAGCCCAGTGTCCTGGTGGGCATTCTGTCCAGTCCTGGACCCCCTCACTCTGTGTCCTCCAAATGCACTTCAGCCACTCCTAGGTTTTAACCAAGTCCCCCACCTCCACGCAGACCATTCCTGAGTCCCAACCAATAAACCAACAGCCTAGAAACCCTCTATTCAGCATGCAGACCATTCCTAAGTCCCAACTAACAGCCTAGAAACCCTCTGTTCACCAGGCAGACCCTTCCTGAGTCCCAACCAACAAACCAACGGCCTAGAAACCCTCTGCTCAGAATCCCAACAGCTCCCTGGACAGCACCCTTGTGTGGACACAGAGCTGCTCCCTGTTCAACCAACCCAAGGAAATCCTGCTTCCCCTACCCTAAGGAAAACAGGCTCCTCCCTACTCCTCACCTGGCTTTATATCATCAGCTGGCCAGTGAGTCGAGCTGAAATTGCACGCCTTCCTCCTCCCTCACCCGCCTTCCCACACCAACGGCCAACAACACAGCCTGTCTCCAGGCCCACTGCTTCCCCTTGAATGCCTCTAGATTCCGACTTGCCTGCCCTTGCCTTGGGGCAGCCCTCTGCAGTCTGAGTCTAGGCTTGTGTAATACCTCTGACATCATCAGGACCCAGGGAGAACAAAGGACATGCTCTAGGTTTTCCAGATAAAGGGATGTACGTACTGGCTATCTGCATGGAGGTAAGAAGCCAGACAGGGTAGTTTGCATCCAGAATCCCACAGCATAAGGGAGCCACCAACATATCTGGGGTTGGAAAGGTTGGCAGGGCAGAGTTTTCAGAGCCTAGAAGGTAGGGTGCAGGGTGGCAACTGAGACCCGGATGGAGCTCAACCACAGAGGGAACTTTGTCCCCAGGAGCTGGAGGAGTTTACAGAGATGCCACTTCTGGCAAAGGTGCTGCCTGAGGTGGAGAGAGACCTTTGGCCTGCCCTCCTGCCCTCCTGGTCTCCCTTCCTTCCCTCCAACTTCCTGTCATGTGGGCCCTGGGAAGCGGCCTGCAGATGTCTGGCCCTGAAATGCAGGATGACAGAGAGAGACAGGCCATAGCCAGCTCCCCCAACCTACCTCCTCCCCTGGAAACCTGATTCCTCCTCATCCATTCTCCACTCTGTGCCAGAAAGATTTTCCGTGCTCATAACTTAAGTCATTCTTCCTGCTCAAAGCTGGGCAAGGGCTGGCAGTTTTCTAGAGAAAAAAATAGGACTGTCCAGCAGGTGGTTTTTGTCAACCAACTGCAAACACAGAAGGGCTGCTTCCCTGGACCCTGACCTTTACAGGATTCACATCACAAGAGGGGACGAGCTGCTGCTCAGGGTGCTGCTGTGGATAGAAGAGACCGTGCCGTGGCATGTCAGCCTGGAATTGGGATGACCTACATGGACCACTCTCTGACCAGGGTTGTCTGCGCGATCATGAGACTCAGAGATCCCATGAAAAGATGGCATAAGGAAGATGATGGGGAGAAAGTAAAGGCTATTAAAATCTACAGAACAACAGAGCACCAAGAGACTGAACTACAGTCACATGGCCTCTACGAGGAAAAGCCCAGGCTCAGACGGCTTCCCTGGTGAATTCTACCAAAGATTTAAAGAAGGATTAACAACAATCTTTCACAGACTCTTCCAGAAGGAGAAGAGGAATGCTTCACAACTCATCCTATGACACCAGTATTATACCAAAACCAAAGACATCCCAAGAAAACCAACACTTTCCATTATTAATACAAAAATTCCAACAAAATATCAGCACATGGAACCCAGCAACATATTTAAAAAATCATATACCATGACTAAATGGAATTTATTTCAGGAATGCAATGTTCGTTTAACATGAAAAAATCAATGCAAAACATATTAAAAAAATAAAGCACAAAAATTATATGAATAACGCAATATAAAAAGCATTAGACATTCCCTAACACTCTTTAATGATAAAAGCACTTAACAAACTAGAAATAAAAGAGAACTTCAAGTTGATAATAGCCATCTATGAAAAAGTCACAGGTGACATCATACTTAATGGTGAAAGACTGAAAGCTTTCCCCCTAAAACAAGGATGTCTACTGGTCATTTTTATTCAACATTTTACTGGAGGTACTAGCTATGCAATTAGGCAACAAAAAGCAAGAAAGGTATCCAGATTAGAAAGGAAGAAGTAAAACTATATTGGCAGATGACATAGTCTTATATACACGGAGGTGCCCCCAAAAAGTATACACAATTGAAGTATGATGTTCACTTAAAAGACGGCATTAATCAAATGAATGCTAGCATCACCATGCAACAGGCAGGGCAGTCAAAGAAAATGGCAGAAGCACGGTTGAGCAAACGTCACATTACACATTGCTACCATAATTCAGTCCAACTTCGCAAAGTAGCATAGATAATGTTGCTTAAAATATGTATACGTTTTTTGGCACCCCCTGCATTTTAAAAAAGCTAAAAAAGTCTTTTGATGGACAGCGTGGTTGGTTCCAGGTTCTAGCTATTGTAAACAATGCTGCAATGAACATTCGTGTGCAGGTATCTTTTTTATAGAGTGATTTGAGTTCTTCAGGGTATATTCCCAGTAGGGGGATTGCAGGGTCATACGGGAGGTTGATGTTTAGAGCTTTTAGGAATCGCCACACTGCTTTCCACAGAGGTTGCACTAGTTTACACTTCCACCAACAGTGTAGAAGTGTTCCCTTTTCACCACACCCTCTCCAGCAGCTGTTATTTTTTGAGTTGTTGATAATTGCCATTCTGACTGGAGTTAGGTGGTATCTCAGTGTGGTTTTGATTTGCCTCTCCCTGATGGTTAGTGAGGTTGAACATTTCTTCATGGTACATATACACGATGGAATACTATGCAGCCATAAAAAAGAACAAAATCATGAATTTTGCAGCAACCTGGATGGAGCTAGAGTCTATAATACTAAGTGACCTCTCACAGAAACAAAGATCTGAGTACCACATATTCTCACTCATATAGTGGACCTTGATCATCCAATGCACTACTATAAGAAAATGACTGACAGTGTTAGGAAACTATGGGGGGGCTGGGACTAATGGTAGTAAACATCTGTCTAGAGACGGGGAGACCCCAGTTATCAACAAGGGGACCTGAATGAAGCATATTTGCATACCTAACCCTTAGCTGTACCCCACAATATCAAAATAAAAAATACAGATTAATAAAAAAATGAAAATAAAAAAATTAATAAATAAAAAAGCTAAAGTCACAAAAAATCTACAATCAATAATAAGTTCAGCAAGGTTGCAGGATATAAGATCAACACACAAAAATCAGCTGTGTTTCCCTACACCAGCAACAAACAATCTGAAAGTGAAATTAAGACCTGTCATCCCAGCACTTTGGGAGGCCAAGGCGAGAAGATTGCCTGAGCCCGGGGGTTTGAGACCAGCCTGGGCAACATAGTGAGATCGTGTATCTACAATACATACATACATACATAAATAGCCAGGCATGGCAGGGCACACCTGTAGTTCCAATTACTTGCAAGGCTGAGGCAGAAGGATCACCTGAGCCCAGCAGGCCGAGGCTGCGGTGGCCATGAGTGTGCCACTGCACTCCAGCTTGGGTGGCAGAGTGAGACTCCAACTCAAAATAAAACATAGTTTCACTTTTAATAACATCAAAAAATAAAATACTTAGAATAAACTGAACGAAAGGAATGTAAGATTTGTGTACCAAAAATCTATAAAACATTTCGGAAAGAATTTGAAAGAATCCCATGTTTGTGAGTTGGAAGACCTAATAGTGTTCAACATGGCAGTACTCCCCTAATTGATCTACAGATCCAACACAATCCCTATCAAAGATTATTTCCTGCACTAATTTACAATCTGATCCTAAAATTTATATGGAAATGTAAGAGGCCAAGAAAAGCCAAGATGATCTGGAAAAAGAAAAACCAAGTCGGAGGCCTCATACTTTAGAAACTCAAAAGTTACTACAAAGCTGTAATAATCAAGATAGTGTGGCATACTGGCATAAGGACAGACATATAGACTAATGAAATAGTCTTCAACAAATAGTGCTGGAACAACTGGAGATCAACATACAAAAGAATGAAGTTGAACACTGACCCTACAAAAACATAACAAAAATCAACCCCAAATGGATCAGAGACTGCAATTTAAGAGTTACTCAGAAAACTACAGAAAACCATAAAACTATAGAAGAAAACACAGAAGTAAGTTTAGAGACAAACCTACATACACACTCAAAAGGACAAAACTTAGATACAAACTCAAAAAGACAGAACAAAAGAAAAAAATGAAGGGTTTAAACAGAATTTAAGAAACCATTAAGAAAGTGAAAAGACAACTCCCAAAACTGGAAAAAAATATTTATAAACCATATATCTGTAAAAGGACTCTTATCTAGAAAATATTTTAACGATTACAATTTAATAATAGAAAACAAATAACCTATTTATTTTAAAATGAGTAAAGAATCTGAATAGACATTTCACCTGAGGCAGGGAGCTCTTCCCCTAAGCCTAATAAGATGAAGGCCTTCCCAGGATACAGTAGGGGCCTTCTTAGTACAGTAGGATAGAAGCCTTCCCAGAATAATGAAACAGTCCTTCTAGCACCATAAGATAAGAACTTTCTTGAAAGACTTATGTTAGAAAGGAATGTAGCCCCCAATCTGTAGTGCGCATGTGTAACTCTGCTGCAACCTTGAGCTGTGAAACACCCAATAAAAGTGTAAGTTACTAATATATAAGCCTTATCGGGGGGGCAAAGAATCTAAAAACGTATAAGAGGCAAGCCCCCCTGTGCTTGAGGCTCAGGCTTTGGATGTGAATCTGCTGAGCCGGTGCCAGGATGAATAAAACTGCTTCCTGGCCTCAGTGTTCCAACTCTCTCTATAAAAACACTGGCCTCAGTGTTCCAACTCTCTGCCACACACTAAAGAAGGTATAGAAATGGCCAATAAGTTATTCTTCCATGAAAAAGTGTTTAATATCACTAGTCGTTACGGAAATGCAAATAAAAACCACAATGAGATACCACTTCACATACTCTAGGATGGCTGAAAGCAAAAGAAAGATAATAACAAGTATGGAAGAGGATGTGAAAGAACCAGGACCTTCATGCAGATGAAGCTGCTTTGGAAAACAGTTTGCAGTTCCTCAAAAAGTTAAACTCAGAGTTATCACATGACCTAGTAATTCCACTTCCAAGTATGCATCCAAGAGAAATAAAAACACATGTCCACCCAAAATCTTGTACACAAATATTGATAGCAGCATTTTTCATAATAGCCAATAGTGGAAATAACCTCCTGTCCTTCAACTGATGAATGAATTAACAAAACGAGCACAGGTGGTGTATCCATGCATTGTAATGTTATTCTGCCACAAAAGGGAAATATACATGCTCCAACATGTAAGACCTCTGCGGGTTCGAGACCCGCCTGGGCAGGCGAGACCTCATCTCTACAATAAATCAAAAAATTAGCTGGGCGTGGTAGCACGTGCCTGTAGTTCCGGCTCCTTGGAAGGCTGAGGCGGAAGGATCGCCGGAGCCCAGCAGGTCGAGGCTGCGGTGGCTGGGAGCGGCCACTGCAGTCCAGTCTGGGTGACAGTGAGACTCCAACTCAAAAAAAAAAAAAAGAAAAAAAACAAGAACTCTGAAATCATTATGCTGAGTTAAAGAAGTCAGACACAAAAAGTCAAATATGTGACTCCATTTATATAAATGTCTAGAATATGCAACTCTATAGAGACAGACTGTAGAAGGGGCTGACCAAGGATGTGAGTGGGGGTGGGGTTTCAGGAAATGGGAAGTGACTGTAGGGAGTGCAGGTTTCCTTTTTGGGGTGAAAAACATTTTCTGGAACTGATTGTGCTGATGGTTGTACAACTCTGAATATACTAAAAGCTACTGAATTGCTCAAGTTAAAAGGTTGAATTTATGGAATGTGAATTGTATATCAATAAACTGCTATTTAAAAAGACATAAACAGAGGATTCTGGGAAGATGGTGGAGTAGGAAGCCCAGGAATCTACCTCCTCACACAGACAACAACTGCAGGGGCACAATCCATGCAATGTAACTCTTTTGGAAGTCTGGTATCTCTTGAAGGCTTGCAACTTTCAGGGAATGACTTGATGGTAAATTACAGTTAATTTCAGCTCTTAGCACAGGGGCAGCCGGGCACATGTTCCTAGAATGGCCAACATACAGCCTGTGAGAGCGACAGTGGGCAAAGGGCACCCTGTCCTCCAAGTACTGGGGGTCTGTGTGCCAACCACTGGTGCTGCTTCTGGCTACAGAGGTACAGAAAAAGAGGCAGCGGCCATTGTGGCTGCATTGCTGCGACCCCTCCCAACACGAGATTTAAAGGGCTGGTGCCTCCCCCACCTCACTTTTCTCTTTTTTCCTTTTTGGGAGCTGGACATTTAAGATGAGGACATTTAAAGGCAACTACACATATGGGGAAAATTAGGTGGTCGACCACACATGCCTGGGTAAAAACACAGACTCAGAGAAGACCTAGAAGACCTTAAGTATACATCCCAGGATGGCCCTTGGCACAAAGACAGTTTACAACAATTAAAACATAACAAGATCCAGCAAATCCTAAGGAAGGGGAAGAATCCTATTTCCACAGTTGCTACAATATTAGATTCAAATGTCCATTTTCCAACGAAAAATCACAAGGCACACAAACAGGAAAGTATGCCCTATTCATAGGGAAAACATATATTAACAGAACTGCCTTTGCAGAAGACCTGATGGCAGATCTGCTAGACACAGATTTAGAACAACGATCTCTAAAGATACTCAAGGAACTAAAGGAAGATGTGGTGAAAAGTCAAGAAAAGGACGCATGAACAAAGTAGAAAATCAACAAAGACAGAATGTAATGCTATTCTGCCACAAAAGGGAAATACACATGCTCCAACATGTAAGAATTCTGAAAACATTATGCTGAGTTAAAGAAGCCAGACACAAAAAGTCAAATATGTGACTCCATCTATATAAATGTCTAGAATATGTAACTCTATAGAGAAAGATGTAGATTAGGGGCTGACCAGAGATGTGATTCTAAAAAGAAACCCTGGAGTTTATTTTCAAAGCACAGTAATTGAAGTGAAAAATTCACTAGAGGGTTTTAAAGGCAGGCTTGAGCAAGCAGAAGAAAGAGGCTACAAACATGAAGCTAGGTCACTGGAAGGCACTGAGTAAGGGCTACAGCTTGAACGTGTCCCCACAGAGCCTTGTGTTGGAGGAACAGCCTAATGAGAGTGAGCAGGTCATGAAAGCAGAGTGAATGGATCAATGCCATTTTCAGGGTGGGGAGAGTTGTTATAAAACAGGAAGTTTGTCCCCCCCTTCCCTCCCTCTCACCCTCTCACCTCTGCCGTGGGATGATAAAGCAAGAAAGCCCTTGCCAGATGCCAATACCTTGATGCTAGACTTCCCAACCTCCAGAAACATGAGGAATAGATTTATTTTCTTTATACATTACCCAGTTTCTGGTATTCTGTAACAGCAGTACAAAATGAAATAAGACACTGAAGAACAAATGGAAAAAGGCGTGAAGAACAGTGCACAGAGCCTAAGGGACACCAGCAGGAGGACTAACACTTGTCTTGAGGGGATTACAGAAGGGAGAGAGGGAGAGGGAGAGGGAGAGGGAGAGGGGGAGGGGGGGGGGAGGGAGAGGGGGAGGGAGGGGAGAGAGGGAGGGGGAGAGAGAGGGGGAGGGAGGAAGAAAGCAGGACAGAGAGAATAGCTAAGGAGATAATGACTGAAAACCTCCCAAATTTGATAAAAGATAATATAAAGAAGCCCAACAAACTCCAAGTAAGATAAACTGAAGGAGAACCATACCAAGACATCAAATTGTTGAAGGACCAAGAGAAAATCTTAAAGCAACTAGAAAAAAGCAACTCATCACATACAAGGGATCCTCAAAAGATTATCAGCAGATTTCTCATCAGGAACTTTGGAGGCCAGAATGCAATGTGCCAACATATTCAAAGTGCTGGGGGAAAAAAAAAGACTGGCAACTAAGAATCCTATGTTTGCCAAGGCTGTCCTGTGAAAGTGAAGAATAAATTAAGAAATCTTAGGTAAACAAAAGCTGAGGAGTTCCTTATCATTAGACTTGTCCTGCAATAAATGCTCAAGGGATTCTTGCATGGTGAAATGAAAGGGCACGAGACACTAACAAGCTGTTTGAAGAAATAAAAATCCCCATAAAGGCAAATACAACATTTGTAACAACACAATATTGTAAGAACGGTTTGTAGCTCTACTTTTTGTTTTCTAGGTGATTTAAGAGACTAATACATTTAAAAAAAATTATTACTCTAAAAACTAATATTATTGTAACTTTGTTTACTAAGTAATTTAAGAAACTAATGAATTTATTTATTTATTTGATTTTCCCCCCTCCCAGAGACAAGGTCTTGCTATGTTGCCCAGGCTGGTCTCAAACTCCTGGGTTCAAGCAATCCTCCTGCCTCAGTCTCCCAAAGTGCTGGTATTATAGGCACGAGCCACCATGCCCAGCTAATACTAATGAATGCATTTAAAAGAATTATTAGTTTATGTTCTGGGGTATACAGCATATAAAGATGTATTTTATAACATCAGTTACAGAAAAGGGTAGGGACAGAACTGTTTAGGAGTAGGTTTTTGTGTGTTGTTCCAGTAAGCTGGGATACGTGGTAAAGTGTTACAACCTGAGGATGTTAAATGTAATCCCCATGGTAACCACAAAGAAAATAGCTACAGAACATACACAAAGGAAATGAGAAGGGAATTTAAACATTTCACTACCAAAAAAGTCAACCAAACATAAAAAAAGACAGTAATGCAGAAAATGAGGGACTAGACAGCTACTAGACATGGAAAACAAGTGACAGAAGCAAGTCCCTCTCTATCAGTGACTACTTTCAACGTAAATGAGTACATTCCCCAGTTAAAAGACAAGGACTGTCAGAATGAATTTTAAAAACATGACCCAACTATATGCTGTCTAGAAGACACTCTGTTTAAACCTAGAGACACAAACAGATTCAAAGTAGAAGGATGGAAATAGATATTCCATGCAAATAGTAACCACAAGAGAGTAGGGTGGCTGTGCTAATATCCGGCAAAACAGACTTTAAATCAAAAAGGATGCTAGATATGGTTGTGGGTGCTTGTAATCTCAGCTGCTCAGGAGTTTTAAGACCAGCCTGGGAAAAATAGCAATAACTTGTCTCTAAAAAAGTTTTAAAAAATTAGCTGGGTGTGGGCATGCACCTGTTGTCCCAACTATTCGGGAGGCTGAGGGAGGAGGATCGCTTGAGCCCAGGAGTTCGAGGCTACAATGAGCTATGATTATGCCACTGCACTCCAGCCTGGGTAACAAAGTGAGCCTTTGCCTCTAAAACTAAAATAATTAGTTTGAAAAAATTCTTATAAGACACAAAGAAGGACATTCTATACTAATAAAAGGTTTAATACAGCAAGAAGCTTTAACAATTACAAACATTTACACACCTATGACACACCATCGAGATATATGAAGCCAAAACTAAGATAACTAGAGGACTGAGTAGGCAGTTCTATAATAATAACAGGAACCTTTGATGCCCCTCTCTCGATGTGGACAGGACACCCCGACAGACAGTGAGCAAGGAAACAGGATCTGACAGACAAACACACAGTCACTCAACCCAGCAGTCTCCTCAAGTGGACAGGGGACATTTTCCAGGATGGATGATGTGTTAGGCCACACATTAAGCTAAAATGTGGTCTGTGCATATAATGGAACAGTATTCTGCTGGTATAAGGAAGGACAGTCTGATACATGCTGCAACATGGGGTCATTATGTCAAGTGAAATAAGCCAGTCACGAAAAAGTAGCTGCTGTCAGACACCACTTACACAGTGCCGAGGGTGGTCAGGATTGCATAGACTGGGGATAGGGTGCTGCCTGGCAGGGGCTAGAGGGCAGGGCGGGGTGTGGCTCATGGCAAGAAGTCTTGGTTTTTAAAAATGAAGAGTTCTGGAGATGGCTGGTGGCGATGGCTGCACAGCAGTGTGAGAAATCTCACTGACCTGGACACTTAAAGAGATTATGATGGTAAATCCTGTTACATGTATTCCACCAAAATATGTATGATGAAAATAAAATAAATGGGAAAAGCTGAAGAGCACATGTATCATGTGAAAACAAACAGCCCAGATGTTCCATGGGCAACCAGTTCAAAAACACCTGCAGGGCACACCACCAAGCAGCCATAAACACCAGGCTTCCAAAGTATTCATTGACATGGAAAAATAATTGTACACACACGTATATATATGATGAAAATAAAACATAAAATAGCATACATGGCACAATCCCAGTTGTGTATAATATAATGTTACGTGTGTGTATGTTATAGATGATACAGACTCAACAGTGGTTAGCTGGCTCCTGGGGAGGCCTGAGGCTAAGCCTGCCTCCCACTGGGACCCCCGCAGGAAGGCTGGCACTCGGGTAGGACATCCTGCAGGGCAGCTGGACAGGCCTCTCTTTGGACCCAGAAGCTCTGCTTCTGGAAAGGTCTCTTAGAAAACCGTTAAGAACAGGAACAAAGGCCAGGCCGAGAGGGAGCTCGCCAAGGCTGTGTAGAACAGTGAAAAGCAGAGAACAAGCCACTTGTCCAAAAATGGAGGCTCTTTAGTCACATGGATTCTACCTCATCCATATGACCCCTGCAGCAGCCGAGCATGGCAGGACCATACCTGTTGGCACAGACCCCATGATCTATTGTGAGGTGGAAGATGCAGGTCACAAAGCAAGGTGCGTGGTAAAATCTCATTTTATAAAAACAATTCACACGTATGACAATCACAGAGAAGGTCAGAAAGAAAGTGGACTCAAGAGTTAACAGCAGCCGGGCTCGGTGGCTCAGCCTGTAATCCCACGCCTTTGGGAGGCTGAGGTGAGTGGATTGCCTGAGCCCGCGGGTTCGAGACCCGCCTGGGCAGCGAGACCTCATCTCTACAATAAAATCAAAAAATTAGCCAGGCATGGTAGCGCGCACCTGTAATTCCGGCTACTGGGAAGGCGGAGGCAGAAGGATCACCTGAGCCCAGCGGGTTGAGGCTGCGGTGGCCGGGAGCGGCCACTGCACTCCAGTCTGGGTGACAGAGTGAGACTCCAACTCAAAAAAAAAAAAAAGAGTTAACAGCATTCACCTCGAGTGACGGGTGGCAAGTGTTTCATGTTCTTGGACCAGCCTGCACTTCTGGATCTTATAAAATGTACATGGATCTTGTCTACATTGAGAACAACAAAGACACCAACCTTGGGATGGCAAGAAGCCCCACCTGCTGCCCACCGAGGGGCGTGGCGGGACTGGTAGGCAGCAGTCATGGCCACCTCTGCTGTGGCTGGGCATGAGGCCAGGCTGCACAAACCCCCTCCCCTGGCCTTGACTTATGTGTTTCAAGGCATCTTCCCTTAGTCTTACTTAGCCCCCTCCGTCCTCTGTGAAAGGATAATTACCCCATTTTGTAGGTAAGAAAAGCAAGACCACAGAGCAGAGTGGTGATGAGCAGGTTACCTGACACCAGATCTCACCAGCGACGTCCTTTCCCAGTGGGACTCTGCCCCACTAGGGGTGGCTCGGGACTGTGGATGGCATGTGAACAGGGGTCCACAGCCCTGCTCTGAACCCACCTCGACTCTGAGAAGCCAGCTCTCAAGCCTCTGCAGGAACGATCATCCCACACAAGGACCAAGCACTGCTACACAGGGAGATCACCTGGCACCTGCCCGATGCTCCAGAGGGGACCCCGCCTCAGTGCCACTGGGATTGCTGGAAAGGCATCCATCAGTAGGATCAGCACTGAGCTTCATGCAGCTCCCACCCCAGCTCTGGCCTCTCTCTGAGGCCAGAACAAACGAGTCTTTCTTCCCATTTACCCAATTCCTATTCTCTGCTTCTCCACTTGGGTTTAAGAGATAGGATGAGGTCGGACACAGCGGCTCATGCATGAAATCCCAGCACTTTGGGAAGCCAAGGTTGGAGGATCACTTGAGCCCAGGAGTTCGAGACCAGTCCAGGGAACAGAGCAAGATCTCATCTCTACAAAATATTAAAAAATTAGCCAGGCATGGTGGCTATAACCCCAGCTACTTAGGAGGCTGAGGCAGGAGGATCACTTGAGCACAGGAGGTCGAGGCTGAAGTGAGCCATGATCGTGCCACTGCATATACTCTAGTCTGCGTGACAGGAGGAGACCCCCACTCAAAACAAAACAAAGGCAAAAAGAGATTCAGGAGGAGAGGGGGGAAGAAGAGTTAGACCAACTCTGGAGCTCCATGTAACAGCAATTAACTGAAAGCATACCCTCTGGAAGTTGGTCTGTGCCGAGCTGCCATGTGAGACACCAGCCCTCACAGGCCCCCAGAACTGGCAGGGAAGGGCTCTGAGTCATTGCAAATGCTCAGTGTGTCACCTATAGGCAAAGAAAACACGTATAGATGTGACAGTCCAGGGCAAAGGTGCCAGAGTCCCAGTGTGATGTGATAGGTGGAATCCAGGCAGGTTTGGCCAGGTCCACCCATGGCTGAGCTGTGATCGTGTGTTGGACCTGTGCCGAGCCCTGAGCCGCTGAAGGCAGGCAGGACCACCCGGAGAGCACACAGACCGGCCAGCATTGGATATGGCACAGCCTATAACTGGACTGGGCTGCACTGGCATCACATACAACTGACGGATTCTGGGGGCTTCTGGGAGTGCAGGACATGTGAGTGGAAAGACAGCGCAGGAGGACCAGGCACGGGCCAGGTGCTACGTAAGAGGAGGGTGGTGCCAACCCGGGTGTTCTTTGGACCCACGTCTTTCTTGAGGACACCATGCCTGGCCCCAGGAGCTCCATTCCACGCCAACAGGGCAGAGCGTTAGGGACATGGCCTGCCCTCAGGAGCACCAAGTGTGTCTGAGGTCACGTCTAGCTCAGCCACTTTCAGCCACAGGACCCTGGCAGGTTTCTCTGAGCTCTGGGACCCCAGTTTCTCCTCTGAAATGGGAAGAATCATGGTGCTCACCCTGCAGGTGGCAGTGAAGACTGAATGAGACCCTGAAGAGAGGGTGGGGGCCTACCATGTGGAGGCCCTTGACACCCCTGAGCCACCATGGTCCTCCCAGGAACCTCACCTTCCTCCTGGCTGGTTTGGGAGCTAGAGAGACAGGAAGCCCAACGTGGGCCCACCTGCAAGAGGCTCTCAGCAGCAGAGCGAGGTAGTTTTGGAGTCCCGGTAAGTGCGGTGAGGGTGAGGGGTCTGGCTGAAAACTCGGACCCCAGGTCACTAGGAGAAAGTCATGTAACCCAAGAAAGCATGCTAGTTACCCACGGCCTGCTGCAGTACGTGGACAGCACAGAGGCCACCAGCCCGCGCCAGTCCACCCAGGACAGCTGCCACTCAGGCCCAGCTGGTCTTACCCTGGGGATGAGGGGACGGCTCTCCCCTTTCCAGAGAAGCCAGGAAGCCAAGAGTTAGCCAGACGGTCTGGGTTCTGGAATGTTGGTAACTGACACCAAAGTGCTGTAAGCACCAAGCTGACTAAGCTAGCCTGTCTTGAGCAGGCCAGTGGGTGACACTAGTCTTTTGGCTTAGGGCACGTCCCACAGACACCCATGTTCTGAAAATCCCTTGCTGGAAGCCTTCCCTTGAAAACCCCCAAGGACATGAGTGAAGAGAGAAGAACAGGAAACATTTCTATGCAGAGCTGAGACCAAGGGCTTTTAAACCCCCCAGAGCATGGGCTGGCCCTGGTGTCTTCGTGTCTGGGCAGACACCTCTCTACTGGTATGGGTCACCTGGGCGGGTACCTCTCGGCTGGAACAGGTTCCTCCAGCCCCCACTCCCACCCAACACTCCTCTCTTCCCTAACATGACACCACGCTTACCACGTGTGGGCACCATAGAAGCGTTTTACGGATAGTAACCACATGGTCCTCTGAGAGCTGGACAGATGGGGAGACTGAGGTGCAGAGAGGTTGAAGAGCTTGCCTGGGGTCACCCAGGGACAGAAGTGGGGCCAGTGCTCAGAATATCATTCTATGCTGCCTCCCTCAACCCCGAGCTCTCAGGCATGAGTCCTCCTCTAGCCTCACCAGCTAGAGCCAGGTCTCCCATGAGCCAGCAGGCATCCCCAGGGTCATATGCCACAATCTCGTGGGGTCACTGCTGACCAGAGCACCAAGTACAGCCTCGAGACAAAGCCTCTGCCTCCTTGGCCTCAACTTTGAGCCGGCAGATCTACTGCAGACAGTCTGTGCCATTATCCAGCCCAGAGCCGGGCCAGAGACAGAGCCCGGAAGCCAAGCAGGCCCACACTGCTGCCCACCCCAAGGCAAGGCAACTCCTGACACTCACCTGGCTGCTCCACTGGGCGGACTTTGGAGCTCCTGGCAGAATGCAGCTCCTGGCACAAAATCTCACACACACGTGCTCACATGCTCACTCACATGCTCACACACTCAAATGTGCTCACACACGCAACCATCCACAATTCAACATGCTCATACTCAACACATGGATCACACATGCAACACTCACATGTGCTCACATGCATACCCACACACAAATCACACATGCTTACTCTCCAACACATGGATCTCACACACACATATACAGCTCTCAGGAGCACTGGGCAGAGAAGCAGGTGGAGTGTGGTGCAGACCCCAGCACTCCGACAGCACAGACAGAGGCACACAGAAGGCAGGTGCTCTGAGGACCTGCGACAGCCTGGGGGCCGTACCCACAAGCCCACCAGAGCATCCCACCGCTGAGGGCTGTGGCATCTTGTCCGACCTCAGACATGTTGAGAAGGTTAATTAGCCAAGCCGGTGAGGTTCAAGGCTCTGGGAGCTCCCCCACCAGGGCTCTCAAGGGGTGGGCCTCAGTCAGTCTCTACTCAACACTGCAGAGGACACCTGGCCAGACAGGGGACCACCTGCCCCACAGCTTGGCCAGAAAGCAACAAAGCACACAGGGGATCCAGTCCCAGGGCTCCGACCTCATGTGGCTGACAGGAGGCGGCAGGAAGGAGAGGCTGTGGCCTTACAAAGTCCTATTCTCACCATGGCCTTACGAAGTCCTGCTCAAAGGTTGCCTTCTCCCACAGGCAGCCCTCCTGGCCCTGCTGACCTATACCAACTCTCCTGCCTGTGAAAAGGTATGATGCGTCCCTGGCTATTACCACCCGGTCCTTGTGTGGGGCCAACACCTGAGAGCATCACTTGTGAAGCCAGGTGCTGTGTCAAGTGCTCTACACACACCATTCGACACACCCTTCATAGGCACTCCCAGAAGTGGATGGGATTCTGCCCATGACTGATGTGGGAGGGCTGCATGTCCTCACTAGTGCACACACAGTGGGGTGGCAAGACCGTGCCACCCCTCCCGCCCTGCATACAGTTAGCCACAGAGGACCGAGTGCCACAGCCATGGCGGGCGCTGATCTATGTGCCCCAGAACCTGCGGGTGTCACGGGTAAAAGCCCTGCTGGCCATATAGCCAGCTGACCGCAGACCCAGATCCTGTGGGAGCCATGAGCGTCAGAACTGCCGAGCCAAGCCCATGCCTGGCTGTGCTGAGGCTTTTCCCTCATCCCCTTTAGTCAGGTGGAGACCCAAGCTCTGACGAACAGTGTGTCACCCAGTACACGCAATGGCCAAGCCCAGCCTCACTGCAACAGTCAAGCCGGTTGCCAGCAAAGGACCAGGGGACCCCAGCCTCACCTTTGACAGCGTAGGCCTCCGCCAGCATACGTAGCCTGTAGGGGGGTGCGGCTGTCAGTGGCAGGTCGTCCAGGCCTACCCGGGCATAGATGTTCAGTGCTTCCTTGTAATCGCCTTCCACGTAGTTCAACTTGGCCATGATCAGATTGGATTCTTGAAGGAATTCTGACTAGAAGGAAAAGGAAAGAGAAACATGTTCCCACAGTATTAGGCGTGATGCTCCCTTGGGCCCAGCCATCTGCTGCTGGAAGCCCCACCGCTCCCTACGCAAAAGCTGGCGTGCCAATGCTCACAGTGCTCATAGCAGAGTTGTTTACAAGAGCCAAGAAGGAGAAACAGCCCAGAGGGCCACTGGAACGTGTGCAGCCACAAAATGGAATACTGCTCAGTCATGACAATGAATAAAAGCCTGGGCAACATAGCAAGACCCCACACAAAAAACCATTTGTGGTTTGGACATGGTGATGGACATAGCTGGACATGGTGATGGTGCCTGCAGTCCCAGTTACTCGGGAGGCTGAGCGGGAGGATTGCCTGAGCCCAGGAGGTTGAGGCTGCTGAGCAGGCCCGCAGCAGAGAAACGTAGAGCTCGGAGAGGCTGGGTAACTACCTGAGATCACTCAGGGCGAAACTCAGCCCCGGGACCAGACTCCAGCATTTCCCAGGAAATCCAACGAGCCTCTTGCCACGCTGGCTCTCAGAAGATGGAGAGCAAAGCCACAGCACCAGTGAGGTGAAAGGTCACTCTTCAGGGTGGAGCTGGGGGTGGGAAGTGGCCTGGTCCAATGGCCATCACTGCAAGCTGGGCCCGGGAGCCCAAAGTCCCTCCACCCTCTCCTGGGTCAGGACCCACTGCCTGTGTCCCCAGAACCACCCGGTTAAGAACAGCTGACACAGAGACAGCCGCTCCCTGACTCGCCCCACGAGCACAGGCCCTGTCTCCAGGGTTGAACAGGGAGGAGGACCAGGCTCTGCAACCCAACAAGGAGAGTCCACAGGCCCCACTGCCCATGCTAAAGCCACACTGTGTCCAACACAGACATCCACAGGGACTGTTCTGAAGAGCAGCTCTGTCAGGTTCCCAGAAGCTGTTGCCACAGACACAGGCACCAATGCTAACTCACACAAGCCTTGCCCAAGTCCTCGCTTGCAACAGGGCCGGGGTGGCAGAAAAGGAAGACGAGAACGTTCCAGCACAAGTGCTCATGGGGGCATGAGGAGCCCGAAGGCCCAGGCTAACCCCTTGGAGAGCCCACCCCAGTCAGACTTACAAAGGTCAAGGCCCAGAGAGGACAGTGATCTCCCAGGGCCACACAGCAAGCTGGGGCAATGGAGTTCCCACAGGGACAAGCAAGGCTGTGGGGAAGGGGAAAGACTGGGGCAGGAAGGGAAGGCAGAGAGGAACCACCAGCCTTCAAGGAAAGGAAGGCGGGGCTTCAGGAGTCAGCCAGGCCGCCCTCAGCCGGACCATGCAGGGAGGAAGGGGGCCTGAAAGAGGGCCGGGCTGCACTGCGGTCAGCTCCGGAAACAAAGGAGAGGCCAGGCTGCAGAGGGTGTCGGGACAGGGGAGGGAGGCACGTCCAGGGTGGGGGAGGTGGGCAGGAGAGGGGCCTCCCCCGCCACCAATAAAGTAAAAGGACCTAAAGGTAATCAAGAAGCACACAAGGAAACCGCCTAGGAGGGAAAGGTGCAGGCGTGAGGAGGCCAGGACAGACAGAGCTGAGGGTCCCACCCTAGAGCACCAGAGTCTCCTCAGGCTCCCGCACTTGAGGTACCTGTTGGCACCACAAAACGCCGCAGCCCAGGGCCCAGCACTGACCATTCAGGAGCAGGAAACTGGTACCTCCCCCACACACTCCAGCCAGTGTTAAGTGAAGTTCCTGGTCACCCCCATCACCTCCCCGTCTCCTGGTCACCTCTCCATCACCCCTGTCTCCCGGTCACTCCTCCCCTGTCTCCTGTCACGCCCCCCCCATCTTTTTCTGTCTCCCATCACCTCTCCCCATCTCCCTGTCACCTCCCCCCACTTCCTGCCACATCCCCATCTCTCATCATTTCCCCCTGCCATCTCATCACCTCCCCTCTCTGCTGTCTCCCATCACCTGCCCCATCTCTCAGTTACCTTCCCCTATCTCTCCCCATCACCTCCCCTCATCTCCCTGTCACCTCCTCCCATTTCCCCATCATCTCCCCCATATCTCCATTACTGGCCCCACCATCTCCTATCACCTCCCCCCATATCCCATCACCTTCCCCCTATCTCCCTGTCACCTCCCATCTCCTGTCATCTGCCTGTCATCTCCTCGTCTTCTGTGACTTCCCCATCTCTCATCACCTCCCTGTCTCCCATCACCTCCTTGTCTTCCAGTCACTTCCCCAGCTCCCTTCACCTCCCCATTGTCTCCCATCATCTCCCCATCTCCTGGTCACTCCCCATCTCCCAGTCACCTCCCATCATCTCCCCATACTCTGGCCACTCCCTCTCTCCTTGTCACCTTCCCGTCACTCCCATCTCACGGTCACCTCTCGTCTCTACAGTTGGCAGTGTCATGCTCAGTGAGGCTGAACTCTGGGCCACATGTGACTGTTTTACTCCAGCACCCAGGGAGATGGTGCAGCTGTTCAGGATGGTGTCATCAAGACACACCTCAACCCTGTGGGGCCAAGGCAGTCAGTATCCCAGGAGGGACACGCCGACCTCATGGCACATGCAGCAGGCCCCAGGCCTTACCCAGCATCCCTGGACCCCCTAGCTACACTCCCCAGAAGGGCTCCAACACCTCACTGCTTCCCGCATCCCCGATGCCCATGGTACCTTAAGGTTCCCTCGGTCCAGGGCAGCTGTCAGGTGCTTGCGGACCTCAGTTAGCTGGGGCCTGTGGCCACGAGGACTAGCCCCCTGCCTCAGGGGGTGCTCCTTCAGGTGCTGCTCCAGCTTGGACTCCCCAAGGAGAAGTTCAGCCATGTCATCTACAAAGGCAAGAAGGGAGGCCAGATGGGAGTGATGAAGGGCCCTGGGGACTCGAGGACCTGGGACCAGGGGGAAGGAGGACTGGCCTCTTCTGTGCCTTCTGGGTATGTTTGCATGAAGCTTTGCTCCTGGGTGCATGCTATATATAATTATACTCTTTTTAGTGTCTGTGTGGCTCGTTAATTAGAATGAAAGCTCGTCCAGGCAACTCTTCAGGAGCCACTTCCCCAACTGTGCTGAAAATACCCAGAGCCACTCACACCAGCCTGAGTGTGGTCTGTGTCTCTATGATCGAACAGCAATAATTGTATCAAAATATGGAATCAGGTTTAGAAGGTGTGAATGACTGCATCCCAGGCCCCTGATGGGAGTTACCAACAGGTACCAATGAGGGGACCTCAACGGACTGGGGACAAGGCGGACTTTCGCTTTAACATTCTAGTCCTAGAAAGGAGAATGGACCTGCCTGTCATGTGTGCACTCTAAAATGAATTCCAAAAGTGAGCACTGGAGCTGCGAAGAGTACACTGACCTCGCCCCGTGTGCCCCTCACCAACACCCGCCATCATGATCAGATTCCCAGATAGAAGGCCAGGCTCATCTGGGAAGGCCTATCCAGAAGTCCTCTCCAACACCTGTCCTTAAAACCATACCCCCCCCCCCAACAGGAAACAAGCGTCACTTGGGAGAACCATCTAGACGTTCCTCACCAACACTTGCCCTTGAGGTCACTGGTTTCCAAGAGGGACCCCACGAACCCATCTGAAGTGTTCTGAACAAGCCCAGACCCATCCGTGCTTCCTTGTTTCTTTGGTTTTACATCCTAGCCCTGCCTAACTTAGACAATGGTCTCATTGCTACAGAAAAGTGTCAAACTCGCCACCGATGCTTGCAGGATTGGCATCCCTGTTCCTCCTGGTCTCCGGAGGTAGGAATGCACCAGAGACCTGAAGCCAAGATGTGAGAGGGCCTAGCTCTGCCCCACACCTGGGAAGAAGGTGCCAGGATGGTCAACAGGACCCAGGGGTCTCCTGAAAAGTCCCTTCCCTCAGGAGGTGCCAGCTTCTCAGGACAGTTCACATACTGTGAACTCTGCTGAAGACTTGCTAGTCCTGGATGGCAGGAGGAGACAAGCTTTCACCAGGAATGCAACAGGTACACGTCTGAAGGGTAGGATGGGGGGAAAGGCATCCCAGCAGAGTGAACAGAATGTGCAAAGACTCAACACAGCCTGGTCATTGGGGAATGCCAAGGCATCTATTGGAGCCAAACCATGAGTGCTGAGAGGAGAGGAGGGACAGGCCAGCAAAACCAGCACCCAGGTCTGGGGCAGCAGCCAGCACCTAGAACACCCCCCCACCTAATGGGACACACAGCGAGGTGGAGGCACAGCTGTCTATGAAATTTCCAGGCTCTAATTTACTTTCTCACACAAATTATGTTTTCACTTCTGGTTTCTGCCTCCCTTTAAAAAAGGCAACTTCCTGCCACTCATGCTCCCACCCAGAGGGCAAAAGTATAAGATTGTCAAGGGCCTGTACCAAGGAATCATTGAGGCTGCACGACCTGGTCCTCCTGACGGGCACTGAGTGAGGCTGGCCTTCGGGGCACAGAGGCACCAGCCAGGTCAGCGTCCACCCACAGCAGGAGCAGACGTCACTGGCCGGCCCTCCCTGCCCAGCAATGTGTTCAGTCACAAGCCAGGACAGCGAGGCAGGAGGAAAAGGCTCCTAGGTACGCAAGGAAATTGGTTCCAGATGGATTAAGAAGTCAGATGTGAGAGGATCAAAATGATAAAAACAGACCTCCACTCCCAGCCAGGATGGAGTAACGGGGACCAAAGTCACCCTCTGAGACGACCACAAAGGTTTTCAAGACGACAATGGTCAGGGCCCTGGTGGGCAAGTGACAGACAAGGGACCCCCAGGGCCTCTGGAGGCTCCAGGTGCTCACAGGAACAGGCCTCGCATCAGAGTTCTGTTCACAAGACCTAGTCTGGCAAGTCTCCCCCACATGTCAGTGTACTCCCCAGGCATAGGGTGGCCCAACTAGGAACCCACAGCCATATACAAGCCACAGGGCCACTATGTGGACTAGCACCTGGCTTCCAGAATGGAGACCCAGGCGGTGCTGTGTAAAGGAGAGCCTGGCATGACCCTGCCCCTCACTGATGCACTGTTTCCCTGCCTGGCTGTCAACATGTATCATGCATGTGGTGTAGGGCAGGTGCAGACACATGAAACCACTGACACCATCCTTCTCTCTCATCTAGGATTTATAATTTCCCAGAATGGCTGTGTCGGGTCTTGTGGGGCCAGAAAGCCCTGGAGATGACCCCCTGTGCTCAGGAGGCCAGTAGCGTTGGACAGGAGCATCACACACATTTGTCATCAGCCACCACACTGTAGCCTGTACTGTACCATGCACCTGGTGAGCAGGTTCATGATGCTGGCAGTCCTGGAAGCAGCAACAGATGCTGCGACTGTCCTCATCTCACCAGATGGAACCTGCAACCAGGGAAGCAGTGCTCTGAGGGCTGCTGAGCTAGCTCATCCTGTGGCCGGGATCTGAACCAGGGTCCCCTGCACTGTCTCCCCACCACACCCAGCACAGGCCATCCAGACATTAGCACCCAAGGGGGCCCAGCTTCCTTCCCACCAGCAGGGCGATCCTGGACAAACCATGTGACCCTTTGCAGTGGGGGAGCTGGAGTCCTTCTCTGCTCCGCCTGCTGGGACCCTCAGGGACAGGAGTGAGGGGCTCAGGGTGCCGCCTCTCCTATGGCCATTTATAGGCTAAGGCTGCAGGAACCAGCTCCCCATGACATGCGGAGGGGCAGGCCTGAAGCCAAGCAGAGAGCAAATGAGACCCCATACCGAGGAGGGCTGGGGCTGGCACCCTGGCCGCCCAGGAGCCCATGGCAGGTGTAGCTCCATGCCCCGGGAAGGCGGGTTGTGGCCTCTGCTCCTGAGGTGACACCCTCCTCACAGTCTCTCCCTGCAGGACAAGTGGTGACATGCAGAGATCTGATCAGATCAGACAGGGAAGGAGAAACAGAGGTTCCTACTTTGTTCCTGGGGTTCCTGACACCAACACAGAACAATCGACAGGTCGACTGAGACATCTGAGTGCTGGTAGAACGCACTCAAGTCTACCAGGCTATTCTGTGGCACTCGGATCCAGGAGGAAAAATGGCTGTGTCCAAGCAGGGCTGGCTCCCAGTGCCCTCTGCTGCCCACAGGGCACAGCCAGCACCTGCCCTTCTCAGCCTCAGACACACCTCCATGGGTCCTGTCCCTTGTGGGTCTGTCTTCTCACAGCCCCAGGTGCCTCGGTCCTTGTGGTCCCTACAACACCCCCAGAGAGGCTGACAGGGCTGACACCCCCATGTGGCTGTGGGGCACTACTAGCATGCGTGTCTCCAGGGGCAGCAGAGCAGCTCCAATAAAGGTCATACTCGGCTTAAAACTGCAGCCTGAGGAATCCGTTTCATAGATACGAATGCTTCTGAGCACAGGACACGCAGGTAGGATGCTCATGGTGGCAGCCTACCCGGTCACAGCATCAGATAGAGAGCGCACACAGGGTCCCCAGGGCCTGTGAGACCGACTGTGATGGGGCCGTGCAATCAAACACATGTGGGGATAGTCATGACAGCCGCCCGCCTTGTCACAGAATCAGATGGAGACCACCCACGGAGTCCCCGGGGTCTACAAGACTGACTGTGATGGGGCCGTGCAGCCATGCATGTGGGACGTTCATGACAACAGCCCACCTGGTTATGCATAGCATCAGACAGTGACTGCCCACGGGGGTCTCTGGACCCTTGTGAGGTGGACTGTGGCACCCTCATGCAATGGGACAGTATATCCATGAGCAGAGTCAGGCTTCATAGCTCCGCAGTGGCCCTACATGTAGTCAAACCTTCATGTCCTTGGAACCCACATGCAATGTGGCCTCTCGCACAGACCCTGGTCTAGCAACAGGATGCTCAGACAGCAGGGCAGAGGAAGCCATGCTAAACACACAGGCTTGGGAAGGCCAACTCACTTCCTTCCTCTTGCTTCTCGGTGGCCATCATGGGGGCACCCAGAACAACCCACTGGCATGGAGAGACCCCAGGGTGTGGGGCCCAGTCATCTCAGGTGAGGCTCTGGAGTGCAAGGGAGCCCACCAAGACAGCAAGACCATTATACTGATGGGCTGCAGACCATGGTGCTGTAGAGCCCAGATCACGAAATCACAGCAGGGTCAGGGCCAGTTACAGGGGTAGGCCCAAGGAGGCAGGGTCCTGACCAGGGCAGGAGGAGAAGGCACATGCCCCCATAGGACCTGAGGGAGTGACCCATCGTACCAGGCCACCCTCCAAGCCCCCACCCCCTCCACAATGGAGTCCGGGGTCCTCAGGGCACCCCACCCCTGTTCCCACCCCACCCATCACACCCACATTCACACTCCAGCTCAGTGCCCACCCATCGCAGGGATCATAAATACTTCCAGGATGAATCCATCAGGCTGTATGTCTCCTTTCAGGGATGGGCCCAACCATGGGCATGGCATCAGGATTCTGCTCCCAAGGGCCTGGCACTGGGCCCAGCCATGACTGCAAGTGAGACCTGGACCTTCCCAGTGGTTCCTCCTACCACGCAACTACCTTCTTCCTCTTTTTTTTTTTTGAGTCGGGGTCTCACTCTGTCCCCCAGGCTGGAGTGCAGTGGCATGATCATGACTCACCAAGACCTCCTGGGCTCAGGCAATTCTCCCACTCCAGCTTCTTGAGTAGCTGGGACTACAGACGCGTACCACCACGCCTGGTCCCTGCAACTGCCTTGGTTTAAACCATGCTCGTGTACACACACACACATGCACTCATGTGCACATGCAGGCTCACACACATACATATACACATGCATGCACCCAGGCACAATCACACACGTACATGCACACATATGCACACATGTACATGCATGCACACACAAGCACATACTTCCTTAGTGAAACTCGATCTAGAAGGTAACTTGGAAACACTAGCCCAGAGTCCATGGCCCAAGTCCAGAGCCCTGTGGGGCAGGAAGTGACCCTCACAGGGCGGGGAGTTATCAGGCCAGACCAGAAGGCCTGGACACGGCCCTCAGGAAGCCAGCCCCACAGATGCACCCCACACACCCAGTGTCAACACATCCCACCCAGGCCATGTCTCCAGGGAAACAGGTACAGCTACGGCAGGCATAGACATCAGCTGGTATCAGGAGCAAGCAGGACCCACACTGGGCCTGAGGAGGAGCTCCCGGGGAGGGATGTCTCTGAGCATCATCGGGGCATGGAGGAGGCCCAGCAGCAGGGCAGGGCATGGCAGGCAAAGGCAGGGGTGGGGGAGGTGTGCCACAGGCCACCTCTGGACAGTCAAGGTCCCTGGTCAAGGTTGGAGGAGAACTGACTCCTTCAGCCTGGGGGCTGGGTATGGGAAGGCAGCATTTCTCAGAGGGCCCTGGCTTGGCGCCCAGTGGGGTCACCCAGTGGACTGGACACTCCTCGGAGCCAGCTCACTTCACAGAAAATGCCGCTTCCTCTGGCTCTGGCCTATGAAGGCAGAGGGTATCTCTGCAGAGGCCAGGCCTCCAGCAGGGCCGAACCCATCTGTGCAGACAGAAGAGGCAGGGAGGGCAGCAGAGGGGTCTGACCTCCTGGAGAGCCCACTGGCCACATCCACCCTGCAGCCCATGAAGTCTCAGATGGGCACACCATGGCATTCTACCACAGGACTCGCCCAGAGCCTGGCAGGCAGGGCCACTTGGCCACTGAGGGCCAGCACCAACGGCCTCAAGTGGACACTGACTCCCGGCCTCTATGGCCACTCTGGGCCCTGCACACACACCTGCTAAGAGCATAGTGGTCTTGGAGACCAGTCTAGGTCCCAGGATAGCAGGTGGCCCATAGCAGGTGTTCAGGAGGCGTGTGACGAGTACCTGCACCTATGTAAACTCAAGGGCAGATGCCAAGCTGTTCATGTAATAATTGAGTACCATCTGTATGCACCATCTGTATGCCACTGTAACTGGTACTTGGAATACAGCAAAGAATAAAACTGGGAAAAAAGCACTGCCCTCACGGCCCTAAATCCAGGGTCACATCCGTCCCTCTATGCCCACTACGCACATAGCATCCCACATCCTGCGCCAGGCTCACTGACATGCTAGGCAATGGCCAGGGGAGGTGGGCCATGGGGCCGTGGGCTATCCCCTGGCCTGGGCCTTACTCACAGTACAGGACAGGAGCCCTGCTCGCACATCTTGCACATTCACTGTCACACTGCCATCCTCCCGCCCCTGCACCCCAAGAAGACCCAAGCATCTAGACCTGTCTGTGCCACCACACTGAGCCTGCTCAGCCAGGTACCATGTGGAGATGCAGATATGAACATGGCACAGCCCACTTGTGCCTTGAGAGATGCTGGCTACTCACACAAGGCTGGGGTGAGCGCCAGGTCAGAGCTGGGCCTGAGGGCACCCACCACGCTCTCCCACACCAGGACTCCCTTCCCCTTCCCTAGGATACTCCACCCAGGGGTGAACTGCACCCCCACCCCCCAGCCCAGAACTGAGGGTTCCTGGGACTCGGGACTCCAGCACTAAATCCAGCGAGTCTCAGGCCAACCAGATGACATGATCACCTTAACACCGCTGCCCTGCCAAGACCCGGGCCTCAGCCAACCCTGACCGGCCACACTGGCCCTCCCTGGCCTCAGTACTCCAAGGCAGCCTGTATGCTTGTGAGTGATGCTGGCATTCCCCTCAGGCTTCAGGGCACCTTCTGTCTCCCACCCAGACAACCATGCCTGACGCCTGCCTCTAGGACCCTGGCCCCAGTCATCAGACACAGTTCACAACCCTGCTTCCTGCATCCCAGAAGCCTCAGACCCCCTAGGCACAAGCCTGGTGGCCTGGGAATTTGAGTGCTGAGAAGCTCCCAGAGGATGCCACTGCCTGAGGCCGAGGGGCAGTCCTGAGCTGTGAGCCATCCCTGGCTGTGACTAGCCAACTCCATTTCTTCTGATGCCTTCTCACACCTGGTGCTATTCCACACACAGTACGTACTCACCAGACGCAACCACTGTGGTTCAGAGCAGGGGTGCCCACACTTGCCAGTTCAGGCAGACCACCCAAGGCTCTGTTTAAAAATGCAGAGCCGCTCATACCTGCCATCCTAGCACTTTGGGAGGCTGAGGCAGGAGGACTGCTTGAACCCATAAGTTTAAAATGGGCCTGAGCAACATGGCGAGACCTCATCTTTAAAAAAATTTTTTAAATTGTTAGATGTGGTGGTGTGTGCCTGTAGTCCCAGCTATTCAGGAGGCTGAGGCAGGAGGATCACTTGAACCTAGTGGTGAGCTGTGATCAGGCCACTGCCCACCAGCCTGGGTGGCAGAGTGAGGCTCTGACTCAAAAAATAAATAAATATGCAGATCTCCAGCTCCTACTTTGGGCCAAGAGCATGGCCACCCTGGGAGGGTAATCTGGGAATCCACAACACAAGTGTCCCTCCATTCGATGCTACTCAGTGCTATCACCTGAGAACTAAGAACACAGGACCTTGCCCTTCCCAGACCTCAGCACAGGTGTCTCCAGAGTGGGCTCTGTGGTCTGGGCTCTAACAGGCCATTTAGGAGCCTTGGACCCGACTGGTTTGGAAGAACATCAGTGTAATAGGAGAGCGATGGTCCTGGAAGTGGGTAGAACCCAGCATGGTCAGCATCTTGGGCCCCAGTCCGCCCACCCCAGGGGAGAATCCTGACTCCTGAGCCCTCAACTGCTGTGAGGATGAGCCAGGTCCACAAAAAAAGCTCACCCAGAATCTGGCACCTGAAGCCCCATGTGCCACCCGTGCTTTCTCCCCCAGCATGCTGCCACCCCATAGGTTTGGAACTGGCACTGCAGGTTCATAGCACCATGGAACCCTCTGAAGTTCTAGACTCTCAAAAGTCAGCAGTTGGTTTCTCTTGCTCCTCATCTTGGGCAGCAGGACCCCACCTTAATGCTGCGAGGCTACTTAGCCCCTCTCTCCTGCTGTAGCAACTGTCACATGCTCTGATGCAGAAACGCGAATGTGTTTCAACAAGGGCGGCCCCAGGCCCCGTGCCCGCCATGTCAGTATGTGAACCGCATACTGGAAAGCTCTGCCCTCTGAACAGCTTGGGCCCCAAGGTTGTCCAGGAGAAGGCTCTGGGTGCGTGTCACCCCACAGAGGGGGCTCCGCAAGGTGTGGTCACCCTCCTCTCAGGAAGCAACAGACCCACACTGTGGACTCTGGGCCTGACCTCCCACCCACTCTGCCTCCGCTCATCATGGCTGGGCTTCCAGGAGGATGCCGCCCCCTCTGGACTTGTTTTCTCATCTGCAAGAGGCTGGTCTGGTCTGTGGGTTCCAGAGCGTTTTGTTTTACATGGATCAGCCCTTCTTCCAAGGAAGCCTTCAGGGAGCGTGTCCCTGCTCCAGGGAGTGGGGCCTGGCTGCCAGCAGCCAAGGCCCAGAGGGGGTCCCAGGGGTTCCTTGACTGCAGTTTGGAAACTGGGACACAGTCTGCTCTCTCAAGTCCTGCCTGGTTCTGTCATGGTTGGGTTGTCTTCGCCGAGGAAACAGCCTTTTCTATGAAGGAAGGATAGTGGGAGGAACCTGAACCAGACTTTCACGGATGGGTGGGCTTTTGATCTGCAGAGAAGATTCCAGGGTCAAACAGTGGAGGCAGGTGAAAGGATAGGGGACGGTACTAGGGGGACTCCAGGGGCCAAATCGGCCGGGGTGCAGGAAGGGCAGGGAGGGGGGATGACGGGCCTGCTGGTCAGGCTGGGGGAACCAGGCAGAGACGTCAGTGGGCCCCTTCCTTCCTAGAGTGGAGTCCATGCCCAGGAGAAGCGCAGGGCAGTCCCAGCCCCACCGTGCGCATCCACGAGAGGTCAGGCCCACACGGCTGGCCCACAGCCTGTGTCTGTCAAATAGTGAGTCTCGAATCCAAAAATCAGAACCTATGGTCTGCCACAAAGGCATGTCTTCCAGAGGACAAAGGGCACAGCGTTTGAAAGCCGGACGGCTGGCCTGGGATACCAGGGTGGAGGGTCACTGAGGGCTCTCTGGGGTCCTTGCCCACCTACAGGGAGCAGTCTGACTCCCAGGAGTCTGTGGTGACCCTGGCATGTCCAAAGTGGCCACCCCACAGCAGCAGGGTTCCTGTGTCATCCATTGCAGAGATTTCCAGCTACAGCTCAGCCTTGTTTCCAGAAGACCCTCAGGCCACCGGGAGGCCCCATTTCCTTGGCTCCACCATCTGGGGATGGCTGCAGAAAACCAAAGGAGCCCAGGGAGTGTTCAGGAGCCCCTCCACCCCGCCCAGGGGAGGCCACGTCCCTACACACAGCACAGTCGCTCCTGGGGCGATAAGAGCTTCACACTGCTTTGTGGTCAACACACACGGGAAGCAGACGTGGCCCCAGACACACTTGTGGACCTTTCTCCCTTCTACCCATCATCAGGGGTGGCCACGGGTTTCTCAAGAGCTTGTCACACAGATGATGATGATCCCTGCAGAAAAAGCTGCCACTTGGGTCTGACCCTGTAAGGACACTTGGTGACTAAGCCCACCGAGACCATCAGATTGAGAGGGGGCTGGCACTGCTTCAGAGGGAGAGACCCAACACAGGTCTCCAGGAGACTGTCCCAGAAACACTCAGGGGTCGTGACCAGGCACAGGCTCACGTGTCACTGCTAGGAGCCCCTCTTCTTCCCCACCAGGTGGACTTCCAGGACCTGGCCTGCCCAGGGCCATACCAGCTCAGCTGGAGAGGATGAACTCCAGGACTACCATGTGGAGGAGACGAGATGGCCAGAGTCCTCAGGATCCTAACATGGGGTGCTCCCACCTTCAGAACCCTAAGATGGGGCACTCTCGACCCTCACAACCCTGAGACAGGACACTTTCGACCTCAGGACCCCAAGATAGGACACTCCTGAGCCTATTGACCCTAAGATGGGACACATCCAACCCTCACTACCCCAATATGGAACACTCTCAACCCTTACAACCCTGAGATGGGACACTCCTGACCCTCACGAACCCAAGATGGGACACTCCCAACCCTCACGACCCTAAGAAGATACACTCCTGACCCTCAGGATCCTGAGACGGGACACTTCCAACCATCATGACCTTAAGATGGGATACTCCCAACCCTCACAACGACCCCGACGGGACACTTCTGACCTTCATGACCCCAAGACAGGACACCTTCTGAACTTCGCAACCCTAAGACAGGACACTCCAGATACTCACGACCTCAGAAATAGGGCACTCCTGACCCCATCCAACAGGGAAAGGGTGGGCGCCCAGAGTGAGGTCACTGCTTGAGGTCTCCAGCCAATGACGGGTCAAGTCCAGATGTAAACCCAGGTCCCTTACTGCGGCAGCGAACTCACCTAGGGGAGGCTGGAGGCAACTCTCCAGGGAGAGAGGGCAGCTGGGCCTGCCTCCTGGGACTAGGACAGGCCTGTGTGCCAACACGGAGCCGGCCTGTCCTCCGTCTTCATCCCTGGCCTCCACCCCTGGCCTCCACCTCAGACTCCACTTCTGGCCAGGTCACTGAGGGCCTCCCATTGGCCAGCAACCTTGCAAAGATACAAACTCTGACTCTGCATTTCTGAGGTCCCTGGGGATGCCCAAGTGCTGGTCCCAGGCCTCACTCCAGGCAGCAAGAACCGGATCTGGTGGGGTTTTCCGCATCCCTAACCTGGGTGACTACTTCAGGGGACGCACCTGGCCGGTCCCTAGGACCACATCCAGGTCTTTGACATAGTGGATTCAGACAATGACTCCATTGGGCGGAGATGGACTCTGAGCTCGGAATTCAACTTGGCAGCTGCCTTTTTTCCTGACAAACCTCCTGGCAGAGTGTCTACACCCACTCATCTCCCTGAACTCAGGAGCAGCAGGCTGAAAGTGGATGCCACTCAGAGTCCTCGGGGGACAAGGCTCATGCTGCTGTACTGGATGGACACTGCCAGGGTGCAGCACAAGGGACTGGCCCAGGACTCTCCCAGGACACCTCCAGGGCCCAGCCCTAGAAACCTGCTCAGAACTCTCCAGGGACACCACCAGGACCCAGTAAGATGGAATCACGCAGCACTCTTGCAGGGTACCACCAGGGTCCACCATGAGGGACCCGCCCAGACTCTCCAGGGACAACAACAAGGCACAGCATGAGGGACCCACCCAGACTCTACAGGACACCACTAGACCAAGCAAGATGGAAATGCCTAGAACTCTCCCAAACACCACCAGGACCCAGCCAGAGGGAATCACCCAGAACTCTCCAAGGACACCACCAAGGCCCAGTATGAGGAACCTGCCCAGACTCTACAGGGATACCACCAGGACCCAGCAAGCGGAACCCACCCAGAACTTTCTGAGGACACTATCTGGAAGAAGAGGGAATAACCCAGACTCCCCCAGGATACCATCAGGGCACAGCATGAGGAACCCACCCAGACTCTCCCAAGACACCACTAGGACCCTGCCCAGAACTCTCCAAGGACACCATCAGGACCCAGCATGAGGGACCCACCCAGACTCTCCCAGGACACTACCAGGACCCAGCAAGAGGGCCCCACCCAGAACTCTCCCAGGATACCACCAGAACCCAGTACAGGGGACCAGTCCAGAATTCTCCCAGGACACCACACCACCAGAATCCAGCACAGGGGACCAGCCTAGAACTCTCCCAGGACACCACCAGGACCCAGCAAGAGGGACCAGCCCAGAACTCTCCAGAGACACCACCAGGACCCAGCACAAGGGACCCACCCAGAACTCTCCAGGGACACCACCAAGGCCCAGCACAAGAGACCCACCCAGAACTCTCCCAGCACACAGCCAGAGCACAGCACAAGGGATCTGTCCAGGGCTCTCTCAGGATGCCACCAGGGCCCAGCACAAGGGACCTGCCCAGGACTCTCCATGGCCACTCTCAGTGGAAGCCGGGTCCTCCAGCCTCAAGTCCCTGGGGGACCCAGCCCCATCCCCCTGCCCTGTAGGCCTCATTCTAGAATCTGCTTCTCCTGCGTCCTGGGTCTCACCTCAGATTCCAGGGCATCCATCTAAACCTCAATCCCTATGCCTTCCCTCCCACTCCTCCCTCCTTCCCCTCTTTATCCCGATAGAGCTGACCACCATCAGACACCCTGTCAACTTTCCAATGGCTTTGTCATCTGTGGGTTTTGTAAAGCCTGTGGTTTTTATTCTTTGTGTCTATTCTATTTTCTGGGATATTCCTGGCGCTGAGAACAGTAGCCAGCGCACAGCAGGTCCTCAGGATGTGCTCACTGAACAACTCCATGAATGATGGGCAAAGAGTCTGCCTGCCAAGCTGTCTGCCTGTGGCAGTCCTGGGACATGCCAGCTCCTTTAATCGTCATAACGGCCCTTGCAAGGTAAGTCTTTTGACCTCCATTAGACAATGAAGAAACTGAGGCTCAGAGTAGTTGAGTGATTTGGCCAAGGTCACATAGTCAAAAGTGGCCAAGGTCACAACCTGCAGGCTGCAGGCAGGCTGGTTCCAGGGACACTTTTCTGCCTGGGCTGCCTTCAAGGCAACTGGTGTCACAAACATGTGACCTTGCTGTCCTTACTCAGAGCAGAAAATGCTTTAGCTTCAGGATATACAAAACCTGCCCAGGACTTGTGCTGGGCCCACACAGGCCCACAGGAAAGTGGAGCACAAAGCCGGGAGTCCCATGCCTCGCCCAGGGCAGGGAGGAGGTTCCACCAGACTCCTCTGGACACCCGGGAGACAGACATGGCAACCAGGTTGGTCCCATCTCTGTCCTGGTATCGTTCTTCTGTCTTCCCCAGCATCTCTCTGACCTTGCGGAGTCCAGCGACCTTTCCCCATTGGGCTGCAGCTTACCACGTGAGTCTCTGGTACAAAAATCGATTACCCATGAGTTTCCTAGAACCTCGGATGCTCAGCTACTGCAGGTCCTGGGAAGACCCCGAGCTTTGCAGGCTGGGAGGTGAGTGTGGTGGGCCCAGGCCACCAAGGGTACCGCCCTCTCATCCCAGGGACACCGCTGTCTACGTCCCCACCCACCTGGTAGGCTCCGCCACCCCAATGCATTTGTTTTTTTCCAATCCCCCCTCACTGTCTGAAGCTGCCCTGTTTATTTCTTTCCACGCTTGCTTGTCATCTGTCTCCTATCAGGAGGGTGAGGGCCCAAGGGCCAGGACTGTTCACACCATCCTGCAACCAACACAGGTAGTCACAAATACCTGCTGGATAAACAAGTGGACAGAGCAGGAACGTAGGGGCTAAGAGGGAAAGCAGGAGGCTCAGAGCACACCTGCTTAATGTGAACACAGCCTACACAGAAGGTGTCACCATGCCCATGGCTGGGAGGTGACAAAGTCGACCCAGGGCTGTCTGACTCCAAAAGGAACCATGGACCAGATGTGGCGGCTCACACCTGTAACCACCGCAATTTGGGAGGCCAAGGCAAGAGGATCGCCGGGAGACCAGGCTGGGCAACAGCGGGGCCTTGTCTCTACAAAAAATAAAAAATTTAGCCAGGTGTAGTGGCGCATGCCTATCACCCCAGCTACTCGGGAGGCTGAGGCAGGAAAATTGCCTGAGCCCAAGAGGTGGAAGCTGTGGTGAGGCATGATCGTGCCAGTGCACTCCAGCCTGGATGACAGAGCGAGACCTCAACCCCCCACCTCAAAAAAAAGGAAAGAAAAAGGAATGGATGCAGGTCAGCACGGAAGCAGGACTGGACGGTGAGTCCCCATGAGGCCAAAGTCATGCTTACCTTTGGGTCCCAGGGGCCTAACCCAGTGTCCTCAAATGCCAACTTAACCAGAAGAGTGACACTTTCACCAAGCTGAGCTCCTCAGGGCCTGCGCCTCCTCCATGCCTCTGGTACCTCAGGGCACCTGCCCTCACCTGAAGTCCCGGACCGGAGCCAGAGACACCGCGGAGCCTGTGTGAAACCGAGTTCTCACTGGAAGACCCTGACACCACCAGACGCAAACCCGAGCCACCCAGTCAGCCCGGCATCCCCTTCCAGCTGGTGGTCCAGGAGAGAAGGCAGAGGTGGGGCCGACGTCCCGTCCACTCGCTCCCGCGCTTATCCACCTGCTTAGTCAGCATTCTTGCTCTACCTGGGGAGGCCCAAGAAAAAGACGACAGCCTCTGCCCTGGCCTTGACTGTGGCCTGCCCACGGCTTCCGGCAGTGCTAAGAGTCAGGCCAAGCTGAAGACACACTTACAACACACACCAGGCCACACGGAGCCAAGGGTGGAAAACTCCGACACAGTTGAGTGGACACAAGAACCTGGTCAGTCACAGGGTGGGCTCCTACCCAGGACCCAGGACCCTCCTGGCCCATCCAGCCCCTGGCCTGCCCAGCATCCTTCAGTCACATTCCCACTCTCCTGTATATGGTCTCTCCCAACCTCCCCTGACTCCGTTTCCCCATATTCCTGATCCCAGCCTCTCCAGCCTCTCTTGACTCCATCTCCCCATCTTCCCTGACCCTGGCCTCTCCAAGCTCTCTTGACTCTGTTTCCCCCATATTTCCAACCCCAGCATCTCCTGACTCTGTTTCCCCATATTCCCAACACCAGGGACTCCAGCATCTCCTGACTCTGTTCCCCCCATATTCCCGACCCCAGCCTCTCCAGCCTCCCCTGACTCCATTTCTCCATATTCCCAATCCCAGACTCTCCAGCCTCCCTTGACTCTGTTTCTGCCCAATAGTCCCTGACCCTGGCCTCTCCAGCCTCTCCTACTCCATTTCCTCATATTCCCGACACCGGCGACACGAGCCACTCCGGCCTCTCCTGACTTCATTTCCTCATATTCCCGACACTGGCCTCTCCAGCCTCCCCTGACTCCATTTCCCCCATAGTCCCGATCCCGGTTCTCCCACCTCCCGACTCCATTTCCCCATATCCTCGACCCTGGCCTCTCCAACCAGCCTTCCCTGACTCCGTTTCTCCATATTCCCAACCCCGGCCTCTTCAGCCTCTCCTGACTCTGTTTCCCCCATATTCTGGACCCTGAGCTCTCCAGCTTCCCTTGACTTTGTTTCCCCACATCCCCAACCCTGGCCTCTCTTGCCTCCCCTGACTCCACTTCCCAATATTCCCCAACCCCAGCCTCTCCAGCGTCTCCTGACTGTTTCTGCCATACTCATGACCCCGGCCTCTCTAGCCTCCCCTGACTATTTCCCCCATATTCCCAACACTGGCCTTTCCAGCCTCTCCTGACTCCGTTTCCCCATATTCTTGACCCAGCCTCTCTAGTCCCCAGCCTTGACATCCACACCCTAAACCCCAGGCACACAGCCCAATCTGCTTCCACCCAAAGCCCCTGAACCGCATGTTTACAAACCACATTCCCCAGGGTCCCTACTCAACACCCCCACCGCAGGACTCCATAAGTACACCTGTTTCCCTGAGCACACCATACACGCTGAACACCCCCCACCCAATTTCCTGGAAGCCCAAGGCCTGAGCTCTTGGGGTCCCGGCACAGCAGCTACTCCTGAGTCTCCAAGCACCCGACCCCACAGAAGCCTGCCCTGCGTGCTGGAGCCTGGGTGCCGGCACGACCCCGGGCTCCCCCTGGGCCCCCACACCGCGTGACTCCAGGGCACCAGGCTCTCCAGGCCCGGCCGGCGCACATCCCTTGAGCGGGGCGTCCTCGAGGCCCAGCTGCAACCCTGCCCGCCCCCCGCGCCCCTGCCTGGAGCCCCTGCCCCACAGCCCGCGCCCCGCAGCCCGCGCCCGCGCCCCAGCCCGGAGCCCCGGCCCGCGCCCCGCGCCCTTGCCCGCCCCCCGCCCTGCCCCCGCGACCCCCGCCCTGCCCGCCGAGGCCCGCACCGTTGGCGATGAGCTTGGCCGACAGCTGCTTGACCAGCTCGGGGATCCGCTCCCACTGGCACTCGGAGCGGCAGCGCTCGATCTCCGTCTCCAGCCGCGAGCCCGCCTTCCTGGTCGCCATCGCGGCTGCCCGGGCCCGGCCGCCCCGCAGGCCCTGCAGGCCCCGCAGGCCCCGCCGCCGGGCGCCCCTCGCCGCCTCCCGCCGGGCTCGGCTCGGCCGCGGCTCCGGCGTAACGGGAGCGCCGGCAGGGGCGGGGCGGGGCGGGGCGGGAGGCGGGCCCGGCGGGAGGAGCGGCCCCTGGCGGCCAGGGCCGAAGGCGCAGGGGCGGGGCGGGGCGGGGCGGGAGGAGGAGAGGGGGCGGGGTGAAAGGGGCGGGGCTCGGGGGAGTCTGGGCCTTGTGGCGGCTGGAAATGGAAGGGGGTGAAGGTGCGGAGGGGGTGTAGGGGTCTAGGAGGGACGCAGGGGAGGGAGAGGAGCAGGGAGGGTCTAGGGAGAGGCTGGGAGCAGGCTGGCCCCTCAGGTATGGGGCCAAACTAGGGCAGCCACCCTGGGGAATGCTGCCCCCAGGAAAGGTCACCCCTGGGGAAGGTGGTCCCCAAAAAGGTCAGTCACCTCCAGGATGGCCAGCCCCAGGGATGGTCACCCCAGGGAAGTTCACCCCTTGGGATGCCCCCCAGAAGGCCACCTCCTGGGACAGGCCACCCCTGGGGAAGGTCACCCCCGGGGAAGGTCATCCCCCCGGGGAGATCGCCCCCTGGGAAGGGGAAATGTTCGCTCCCTGGGAAGGTGGCCTCCTGCGAGTCACCCCCGGGGAAGGTTGCCCCTGGAGAAGGTCGTCCCCTGGGGAAGGTTACCACTAGGGAAGGTCGCTCCTGGGGAAAGTCACCCCCTGTGGAAGGTCGCCCCCTGGGAAGTTTACCCCCTGGGGAAGGTGGCCTCTTGGGAAGGGTTGCCCCCAGAGAAGTTCATCCCCAGAAAAATTCACCCCCAGGGATGGTCACCCCCGGGGAAGATCACTCTATGGGGAAGGTCACCCTCTGGAGGTCACCCCCAGGGAAGGAGGTTCTTCTGCAGGGAATTCACCCCCTGGGAAGGTGGACCCCTGGGAATGGCCACTCCCGGGGAAGATCATCCCCAGGGAAGATCACCCCCAGAGAAGGTCACCCCCGGGGATGGGGCAGGCTGCTCTCTGGGGAAGGTCACTCTTGGGGAAGGTCACCCGCTGGGGAAGGTCACCCCCAAGGAAGGTGGCCCCAGGGAAGGTCACCCCTAGGGGAAGTTCTTCCCCGGGAGAATTTCCCCCTGGGAAAGCAGCCCTCTGGGAAGGGTCACCCCCAAGGAAGGTCATCCCCAGGGAAGGTGGCCCCTGGGGAAGGTCCTCCCCTTGGAGAAGTTTGCTCCCCAGGAAGGTCGCCCCCAGGAGAAGGTCACCCCCAGGGAAGGTCTCCCCCTGGAAAGGGTCACCCCTGGGGAAGGTCACCCCCTGGGGAAGGTTGTCCTCAGGGAAGTTCACCCACAGGAAAGGTGGCCTCCTGGGAAGGATCACCCTTAGAAAAGTTCATCCCCGGAAAAGGTCACCCCCGGGGAAGGCTGGTTACCCCATGGGAAAGGTCACCCTCTGGAGAAGATTGCCCCTGGGGAAGGTTGTGCCATGGAGAAAGTTGCCCCTTGGGGAAGGTTGCCCTGGGGAAATTTGACCCCTGGGAAAGGTGACCTCTGGGAAGGGTTCCCCATGGGGAAGGTGGCCCCCTGTGAAGGTTGCCCCCAGGGATGGTCTCCCCTAGGGAAGACCACCCCCAGGGAAGGCCATCTCCCCGGGCAGGCCTCTTGGGCCTAGGGCCTGCTGTGAAGGCTGTGGGCAGGACTGCCTGGGTTTGTCCTGCTGGTGAATACTCTGGGCCACCTTGGCCTGTGCCCCTGAGGGTCCTCCAGCCCAGCAACCCTGGCACCCGACCTTGGCTGGTCCAGGCAGGCATAGCACCTGCAGGCTCCCAGCTCACAGACTCCCACTTTCTTAGGGATAGCAGAATCCTGGCAGGTGTCCTGTCTCCCTGTGTAGACCCCAGAGCTGAGCGGTGTATCTGTGTGTGCCTGGAGTTACTCAGCAACTATCTAGTGATCACCTATTGTGTGCTGAGTGCTGAGGATACCATTGTGGTCAAAAAAGACAAAAGCCTCTTGGGGAGCCCACATGCCAGTCGGGAATGAATAAGCACAACAGCAGTGGGCTAGAAGACAGACTCGTCTATTTGGAGAAGCAGAGCAGAGTGTCCAGGGAGGAAGACAGAGGATGAGGGATTGGGATGTTTGGGGAGAGGGAATCGGGCAAAGACTTGAAGAAGGTAAGAGGCGTCTGTGACGCTGTCTCGGGAAGAGCATCTAGGCCAAGGGAATGGCAAGTGCAGAGGTCCTGGGGCCAGTGCCCAACTGGTGAGTTGGAGCCATGAGGCCAGGGTGGCCAGAGTGGAGGGGGCAATGGTGGGGCAGGAGTGCACATTATACCCTGTAGACAGTTGTGAGAGTGCCTTTTCCTCTGGTGTGCCCAGCACTCATGAGGGCTCTGCAGAGCAGTGCAGCATGAGCCGTCTGGCTCACTGGGCAGCACTGTGGCCGCAGCATGGAGAGTCATGCAGGGAGGCAGCTGTGCAGAGACAGGTCCTGGACTTGCAGCCGGGGTGTGGGGGTGAAGCCACTGGGCTAGAGCGGCCCATCACGGCGCCGTCCCTCTCTTTCCCCCCCAGCCTTCCCAGAGCCCTCACATGTGGGCTCCTCTCATCCCTTCTGCAGCCCTAGGACTTATGAAGAGTAGATGCCTCAGGCCTCAGTTTACCCACAAGGAAGCTGACAGCCAGACACAAAGATATTTTCTGACGTGACCAGCATGAAGTCCAGGCACCTCGAGACCTCTGAGGCATGGGCGTCGGGTTGATGGGCCTGGGACACTGTGGGTCACCCAAGGAAGGGGAAATCGAGGCTCCATGAGACCCTTGGTGCTTCCACCGAGAGAGGACAGGAGGAGAGAAGGGGTCTCCACAGGGGACACTACCGTCCCCCAAGCCCAGTATCCTGCTCCTTGCCCAGCATAGACCTGTCTCTGAAGACATCTGCCTGAAGCATTCTCCTCCCTCTGTGCAGAAGGCAATCACATACTCTGGGACCCAGGTCAGAGGTCGCCCAGAAGTCTGCCCCCCGCCCAATGGCCCCTGTAGCAGCACTGCCGTCTCCCTCTGCCAAGAAGCACTGTCCTGTCCCACGGTGACTGCCACACGAGCTGCCTCATGGCTACGCTTTGAGGTGGACTGCTGGAGGTCCACTGACACATTGTCCCTGTGCAGTCTGAGCGGTGGCGCTAGACCTCCCCGTGCCTTGGTCCTTTGCGTGCAGTCAGGCCGTCGAGGTGGCTGACAGTTGAACGGGCAGGTGCACGTGAGGCTCGTACAACCGCATCCTACACCATGGGGTGTGAGCTGTGAGCCCATGTCCCCTCGTCCCCAGTGTGGGCCGGGTGCCGCGTGGGAGCTCCAACAGTTGAATGAGTGAGGGGGATGCTCCAGGGTCCAGAGTCAGTGCAGCAGCATAGTGGGAAAATAAAAAAATAAACCATGACATTCTCAGGTTAGCTATGAGTACTTCGCATAAACATGCCATCTTCTTCTTCCACGACTGCACAGAATTTCTTCAGCTGTACCGACAGAAAAGACGAAAAACAGAAGAGCCTCAGCTGCCCAGACTCGCTTTGCGGCCGGGGGTCCTCAACACACCTGAACTTTGTCAAGTGCCTCCAAGGCTGGCTCCCAACATCAGATACTTTTCTTAGGGCCTGACACCACATAGATGCTAGTAGCTGCGCCTGGCCTGTAGCTACACCCCAGCTTCCACCTTCCCGCAGGCTGCCTGGGAGTGCCAGTGCCTCCAGAACCTTCTTAAACCCTCGCTCGGGCACTGAGGTAGCTGGGGAGAGAGGCTGGGAGCAGAGGATGGAGGCAGAGGTTAGGGGCAGAGGTTGGGGGCAGAGGCTGAAGAGAGATCCTGGGAGCAGAGGCTGGGAGACATTGTCAACCTGGCCAGGAGAGGGGAGGAAACTTCTGGGGGCTCACTGCATGGAACCTACACCCCATAACCTCTGGGTGCGTTCCTGTCTCCATGGTATCTTGGTCCTCATTCATTGCCTGATTGTGAAGGCAGCTGCCACAACTCCAGAGAGGCATGAGTGCCCATATGAGGAGGGAGTTCCCAGAGGATGGACTCTATTGCCTCTTTCTAGGTGACTGGCCCTGTAGGCAGGAGAGCTGGAAGTCAACAGTTGGCATCTTTTCCTCCAGGAGTTCCGGTATTACAGGTTTGACAAGGATGCGAGAAATCACAGCCTGTGGGCCCTGGTGCCTGCAGCCTGGCAGGACTGGTCCCTGGAGAAGCCCAGGCTGCCAAGCAGTGGAGATGGCCAGTGGTCAGACCCAATGATACGGAGATCCACTATTGTCTGTCCATATTGTCACAAACCCTAGAGGCTAGCTTGGGAAGTACTCAAGTGTTCCTGCAGGGACCCACATTCCTGAGAGTTAACAAAAGGTGCACCTCCCCTTATCTCCCATGCATTCCCAGTAAGTAACGTCAAAGAACACTTAACTACCCTGCAGACTGCACCAATTAACTGAGAGATGTAAATACCCATTTACTACCTTTTCTTAATAGTCACAGGTTTGTATAACTTTTATATTCATGGGATCAGAGTCTTGTGATCTGTATAACTTTTGCATATAACAACATGTAACAATGTTTGATGTCTTAGGCCCTGTTAACTCCCTTTACTCTATGGCAAGTTTGATTAACGCGGGTGTTACTGATAAAAAGCTGTGAGATACCTCTGGTAACTGGCACCAGGAAATGTAGACCATAAAATGTCATTATTGGCAAAATGTGGCTGTAACTTAGGCTCTGCTAGTCACATAGTCAGTGTATGGATACCAACTACCCTGAACTTACAAAAGTGAACTGTAAAACTTGAAGGGTGAGCAGAGCCCTTTTAAAGAGGCCAAAAGCCCACTATTCCCTGGATTCAAATTCAGAAATAAAACTCTACCAGTTTCCTGCCCCTTTGGTTTATTGGTATCTAGAAAGAGCAGCTGAGTGTTACTCGGACCATAACACCAAGGCCGGGCTCAGGGGGCTCGTGTGGTCTGGAGGCCTCCACGTCCTCATCCTGGAAGGCCTGGGTTCCCATACAATTAGAATGGGGTGCTAAAGTCAGGATGCTGTTCACTGCTGTACCCCAGCACTGAGAACACTGGACCATGGTAAGGGCTCAGAAAGCCTGTGCTGAATGAATGAATGAATGAATGAATGAATGAATGAATGAATAGGAAAGTGGTGGGCTGGGGCTGGACAGGAGCACTCCAGGCCTGGGAGTGGGAATCCTCCTGGTGTTGGTTTAAGAGGAGGCAGAATCCAGACATGGAAAGCAACAGGGGTCTCCGTGTGCTAACCCTTGACCTTGCCACCACAGCTGGGGACACGTTGAAACCAACAGTTGTGAGCCATCGGCAGCTGATGCCATGGATGATCACACAGCTCGCAGACCTGGGGCTTGAGCAGCAACAACTGAGTCATGATAGCTGCCTTCACTGGATGGTAATGATATGATATTCGATATGCACAAAAACGTGATATTCAATAGGCACAAAAAAGCACGTGGTTGAGAGGCACTTACATCAGAAAATGGCGACTCCCACTACCCTGACTCCCTACGCCTGATTCTGTGTTTTTATGCTTTGCTTTGTTTTTAACTAGCTGTATCACTAGACCTGCTTTCTGCTGCTCTTATAACATGGGTGTGACATGTACCCATACATGACGCTGTGTGGTGTTGCTTGTTTTGAGCTTTCTAAATGCTGTCATGTTCTGCACCTTGCTCTTGTACTCTCGTGGCCCTGAATTCCTCCTTGCTTTTGCACAGAGCTGTGGCTCCTGCTTTTCTCCAGTATGTGATATTTCACGGCGTGTCTGGGCCACACTCGACTTGTTCCTCCTCTGGGCATATCAGACTGCCAGTGGCCAGCAAGGGTGTTGTTCAGAAAAGCTGCCTCAGTGTCATCATTTTGAACAGGGTGTCATCATTTTGAACAGAGTTTTTTGTTTTTGAGATGGGGGTCTCACTCTGTCACACAGGTTGGAGTGCAGTGGCACAATCATAGCTCACCTCAGCCTCAAACTCCTGGGATCAAGCGATCCTCCTGATTCAGCCTCCTGAGTAACTAGGACTACTTTTTTTTTTTGGTAGACAGGTCTTGCTATGTTGTCCAGGCTGACCGGGTTATCCTTTAGTTGTCTGTGGGGTCTCCCACGAAGCTGAGGTTCCCAGACTGCAATTCCTGTTCTCTGCTCTGAGGCAACAGATTTAAAGAATCATCATAATAAAATGTAAAGGCATGCAACAGTGAACTTAGAGTCAAGAGGGCTGATTTTGACTGGGGAGCTGAGTAACCGACCTGCTGTGTGACCAGGTGAAAGGCACGCCCCCTCGCTGGGCGTGTCGACCCCCAGGTTAAATGACCAGCAGCCCGGCAGGCTGCAGCCGCAGGAGTCGCCCGCGGAGCAGCTGCAGGACGCCCTGATGCTTGATTGAACTTAGGGGAGTGAGCCAGCTCGGCCGGGTCCTCACGGAGACAGAGGACGGGCCCGCTGCACCCCAGGAACTCTCCGCCCTCTGCCGGCAGATCCTCCCTCCAGGGTTGTGCTGCTGGAAGAGACGCCCGAGGCAGCAGACCGCTCGGGGAATCTGGCCCGCAGCCCAGGGCTGGGCAGAGCCACAGTCACCCCGAGCCGTGGCGGGCCAGAAGGCAGGCGCGGCGGCGACGGCCAATGAGAGCGGCTCCTGATAAGGTCATGGAGTTCCTCGGCGCTTCATTGGCCGATGCTCCGCGGGCGCCGGCCACGGGGCGGGGCCTAGGAGAAGGCCCTTCTCCAGGGGGCGGGGCTTTGGAGGACAGGGGCAGGGAACCCGGTTTCACAGGCGATTCTCCAAAATTTCCCCAGCACTTCTGTACCCTGACCAGCGAGTGCCCAGGAAACAGAGCTAATGCCTATAACCCCAGCACGTTGGGATCCCGAGGAGGGCGGATCACTTCAGCCCAGGAGTTCGAGACCAGCCTGGGCAACATAGTGAGACCAGGTCTCTATAAAACTAAAAAAAAAAAGTTACCCGAAACTGCGGTGGAGAATCACCTGAGCCCAGGTGGTCGAGGTTGTGGTGGCCGTGATTGTGCCACTGCATCCCAGCCTGAGTGACAGAGTGAGACCCTGACTCGAAAGATGAAATAAAATAAATAAAAATAAAAAGAATAAACTCCACAGAGGCTGGAGTTACTTATCTGGGGAAAACCCTCCTTTTTTGGGGTGAAAACCAGGGTTTGTTTAGTGGGTTTCATCCCAAACACACTGACTATGCACATTAACCATTTAGGGACACTGCCGAAACACCCAGAGTCACCCTTCATCCCTCCCTGCTGTGGCCTTCCCTCCTCTTCCTCCTCACTCTCCCACACCTCCATGCTGGGAACCCCCGACATTAGCTTTGTTTTACAGGGAACCAAGACCCCGTGACCTGCCCAGGGTTATGTGGCCAGGCTGGGGCAGGGAACAAGAGAACCGGGCCCTTGGGCCCTGCTGCAGACCTGGGACCCACCTCCAACCACAGGTCACAGCCCAGGGGATTCCCCATAGCAAGGCTTCAGCTCAGCTTCAGCCTCGCTGCCTCTGTCCTAAGCTGAAAATAAACCAGCCTCGTCTTCACAAGGCTTCCTTTGTGGGAGGGAGGCGCTAGGGGCAGGCAGGCCCAGAACAGCCTGTGGCCAGCAGAAGGGCACTGCCAGCGGTCTCCTCTAGGGAGGCATTTTCTGATGGACTGCAGTGGAAATGGGTGGCCCGGGCAGCTCTGGTGCTGACCGAGTGGCTGCTTGGGGCATTACCTACCCGGGCTCCTTTTCTTTCTTTTTTAAATTAAATGAAATTTATTTTTGAGTTGGGGTCTTACTCTGTCGCCCAGTCTGGAGTGCAGTGGCACAATCACAGCAACCACAGCCTCGACCTCCTGGACTCCGGTGATCCTCCACCTCAGCTCCTGAGGAGCTGGGACTACAGTCATGCAGCATCACACCCAGCTAAGGTTTTGATTGATTGTAGAGACAGAGTCTCACTATGTTGCCCAGGTTGATTTCAAACTCCCGATCTCAGGCGATCCTCTCACCTCAGCCTCCCAAAGTGCTGGGATGAGCCACTGTGCCTGACTGGATTTCTCTTCTAGTATCCAGGACCTCATGTTTTGCTGCAGCCTGAGAAAGCCGACCCTTTGTCCGGGGGCAAACAGAGTCCTGAGTGGTGTGTGCAGAGAGTTCCAGAGGATATGGGCCATTGGTATCTGGCCCGGCCCTCTGCGATCTGTGCCAAGTGGCTGACGGAGCCCAAGCCTGCTGTCCACTCAGAGACCATGTGGGCCAGGAGGGTGGCCAGGGAGCAGGGGACTGGGCTCCCTTGCTCGTGGGAGGCAGAGCGACCATTTGTCATCTGGGGTCTCTGTCTCCTGTGGTGGAATCCCCAAAGCCAAGATGCTCCCTGCGCCAGCCTCCCGGTGACTACTGTGGGGCAGATAACCTCTGCTCTGCTGGGCGGGCGCCACATGGGACAGGAGCAGCACTCCAATTCGGACACACCTGGAGGCCACCGGGGGACTGAGGTACACCCGGGTCTCTTTGCCGATCAGTCCGGAGGAGGAAGTCCAGCCTCCGTTGCTGGCACCCGGCGTCCCAAGGAAGCCTTGAGGTGCGACCCTCCTGTGACTAGTTCTGTTTCTCCTGGGCCAGCCAGGGGTGGTTTCTCTGGTTTACAGCAGGGACCAGGATGGATGGGGGGAGGTTTTTGTGGGAGGGAGGCGCTGGGAGCAGGCGGGCAGGGCACCCTGGGAGGGTGGACACCAAGTCCCTGTCCCTTAGGTCAAGTCATACTGTGTGGAAAAGACCATTGTGCTGTGGGCATCCAGGAGTTGCAGGGGTCCAGGAGTCATGGACACAGAGGGGCTTCCTGCAGGGAGGGCTTCTCCCCTGGCTGCTTGCCAAAAGTTGTACTCAGAATCCGGAGCTTCTTCCCCAGGGAGAGCAGAGGTTAGGAAGATGAGGCCACTGTCATCCGAGGCTGGCTTCTTAGGTTTGGTTAGGACATCCTTCACTAAAATACAACTTTATACACACACACATACACACATGTAGAGAGAGAGAGAGAGAGAGAGTCAGTGTCTCACTCTGTCACCCAAGCTGGTCACGGAGTCGAGAACTAGCTGCTGTTTGCTGGAGGGACAAGGCCTGTTACCCTTTGACAAAAATCATTATGGTATGGTGGCTCACACCTGTAATCCCAGCACTTTGGGAGGCTGAGGCAGGAGGACTGCTTGAGGCTAGGATTTGGAGACCAGTCTGGGCAACATAGTGAGACCCCATCTCTATCAATAAACAAACAAACAGATAATCATATGACTTTTTCATACCTGCCAAAAGGCATAAGGAACACTATAATGCACACTTGTGCTCAAGAAATGAAACGTCAGAAATACAGCAGTCACCCCATGTGCCTCACGCTCCCAACTAGGGCTTGCAGCATGCTCACACACTTGGGGTTCACTATGGTCCAGAGTGGTCAATGTTAAACGCAGCTTCTATGTCTGATCAGACAAGATGTCCAGGAGTTGCAAAGAGTCTTTATTGCTATTATTACCTTTTTAGAGACAGAGTCTGTCACCCAGGCAAGTCACAGCTCACTGCAGCCTTGAATTCCTGGGCTCAGGTGATCCTCCTGCCTCAGCCTCCCCAGTAGCCTGGACTACAGAGGCCGCCATGACCACATTTGGCTAATTTTTTAAAAATATAGATGGGGATCTCACGATGTTATCTGGGCTGGCCTCCAACTCCTGGGCTCAAGCAATCCTCCCTCTGTGGCCTCTCAAAGTGCTGGGATTACAGGCATGAGCCTCTGCACCTGGCCGTCCCATGAGTTCCTAATGCACACGTCAACATCAGTTGTAGCCTCAAAATATTATAAAGACACACACTGGGAAGTCCTGACTGGTGGTGTGGTTCAGCAGTGTCATCTGTGGCGATGTGAGCTAGACACGAATGATGCTTACTGGAAACATCCATGAAACTTTTCGCACACTGTTATCTTATGGAAATGAGATCTCTACTCAACGTGAGCAAGTCACACAGACTCCTTGGCAACCCAACACCCTGCAAAGAAAACAGGTGGACAGGTAGCAGCAGACCAGGACACCTGCGAGTGACCCGGGGTTGGAGGCCAGCCCCACCTCTCCATGGCAGCTTAGTCCATATCCTCTGGTGTCAGCCGGTCTCACCCTGGGATTACCTCTTCTCTGTCTTATAAATAGCCATCACTTGCCGAGGTCAGCTGTTAAGCTGTGGGGCTGGCCTTGCAGCAACGCACACCACATCGCTGGCCAAAGTCAGAGAAATGCAAAATGCCAAGTGCCCAGTTTTGAGTCCATAGCTGGATCAAAGAATGATGCAGGGTATGATGGCTCACCCCTGTCACCCCAGTACTTTGGGAGGCCGAGGTGGGGGAATCACTTGCGCCCAGGCGTTCAGATCAGCTTGGGCAATATAGCAAGACCCCCATCCCTACCAAAAAAAAAAATCAAAAAATTATCCAGGTATTGTGGTGCATGCCTGTAGTTTCACCTACTTGGGAGGCTGGAGTGAGTGGGAAGGATGGCTTGAGCCCAGGAGGTCAAGGCTGCGGTGTGCCATGATTGGACCACTACACTCCAGCCTGTGTGACAGAGGGAGACCCTGACTCAAAACAAAGGAAAAGAAATAGGTCCTTGTCTCAATCCCCTTGGTGGGGTTCCTTTTGTCATGTGAGTGGACATACCCACAGGCTCTGGGAATGAGGGTCAGGTGACTTGGGGGCATTGTCCTGTCTACTGTGGGGTGGGGCAGAGAAGCTCCTCATGGACCAGTTGGAAGCCTGGGGTGGGTGCAGAGGGCTGTCTGGAGTGGTTGCCCCAGTGCCTCTGGTCACCCAGGGCTGTTGGTGCCAGCAGACACACTTGCCCTGGTTCCCTCCTAAACCTTGAGAACGATGACTGCTTTTTACTGAATACTGACTGCGTGTCACATGTGGTTGTGCCGAAAGGTCTTAAATGCTGTCTTGAGTCCACGTACCCACTCTTCGAGGAGATGGTCCTATCTCACTCTAGAGATGGGAGACTGTAGTCCTACTGAGGAGCTCCCTAACTCACATGGCCCACCAAGATAGAGGAGGGAGGATGAGAGAATGGATTATTGATCTATTTATCTGAGTTGGGGTCTCCCTCTGTTACCCAGGCTGGAGTGCAGTGGCATGATCATGTCTTACCATAGCCTCGACTTGCTGGGCTCAGCAGATCTTCCTGCCTCAGCCTCCCAAGTAGCTGGGACTATGCCACCATGGTTGGCTAGTTTTATTTTTTTATAGAGATGAGGCCTTGTTATGTCATCTCGGTCCACTGCCCTACTCTGAGGGCACTCACAGGTTCCACAGAGAGGCCCATCTGGCCAGCTTCTGGCCACGGCCAGCTTGGAGGCAGACCTCACCCCAGTCCAGCCTTCAGATGATGGCAACCCTTGGAGCGCCTGAGCCGGAGACCCCAGCCAAGCGGCTCCTGAATTCTTGTTCCATAGGAACGGTGAGATAATAGAGTTATTGTTTTAAGCCGCTCCACGCTGGGACATCTGATCAGCAACAGATGACTAAGAGCCTCTGACAAGCACTTTCTCCACAGTCATCCACAGGTCACACTTTCTGTGGAAGGCTGAGGGATGCTGCCCTGAGGGATGGAAGTGGGTGAGTTTCAGAGGATGGAAGGGCCCATGGCTGAGATGCGGGGCAGAAGGGTGTGCTGAGGACCTCCCATCCCAGGAGACTGGAGGGTGGGGTAGGTGAGTCAAGAATCAGCTAGGAAAACCAAGGATTGTGACCTTAAGGATCCACTCAGGAGCCCTCGGACAGCGACAGGGGACGTGGAGGGAAAGGGAACGGGCCCAGAGGCTGGGATAGTCAGAGGACGCTGGGAAGAGGGCAGCTCCCCTCCTTGCAAGGTGCCTTCTGGGCAGTTGTGAGGATGCATTCAGGGCCTACATGGCTCTGGTTTGAGCACAAGCTGAGGCGAGTCTCTTGCAACGTGAAGTTACTGACCTGCGGCTGCTGGGCCTCCACAATCCTTCCACCTCAGAGGGGCAGAACAAGTCCCCCCGCCCGAAGAGAAGCCGTCCTCAATCCAGGTCAGCCAGCAGCACTCATGCACGGCCAGGCTGGCTCTTTCCTTAAATCTTGAACAAGCACATCTTCACACAGACGGGAGGGGTGACAAATAGTCCTTGCTGCTTCCTTGAAAATAAAACCCTATATCAGGTCACCCCCAAACAGGAAAACGTCACATTCCCGACACAGCCGCTGGGATTCACCTGTGTGCTAAGTCAATGCAGGGCACTCAGGTCGGCTGAAAGAGGGGACAACCTCCAGACTGCAGGGAAGAAGCACGTGCCTCTCAGAGCCTCTGAAGACTGGGCCTGGAGTCCAGAAGGTTTTCTAGCATGGATGGAGAATCCTCGGCTCCCTCCAGGTGACCCTTCATCAAAGGCAGCACCAGTGATCACTGTCAGGCACTCCAGGAATGTGACCAAAACAACATGTATCCACAGCAACAAAGGAACCAATGACCTGATCGCTCTTGAATAGTCCAGAAGAGAGGATGCTTGTTATACGTTAGTACTTGATGCAGCCCAGCCAGAGTTAATCAATAAAAAAACTGCCATAAAGTGATAAATATGAAATTCAGGAAAGCAGGTTAATAAAAGCTAGGACTAACCAAGTCCAGGAGATATCAGGCAAAAACAGTCACTCCCTGGGGGATCAACACTAGATGAATACTAATAAAAATAATGGAAAATGGCATAAAATGAAGATACAACGTAAACTGATCCTTGGTGTGAGAATCATCTTATTCCTTGCCTTTTAAGAATGTCTTATGTTCTTCATGAAAGACTTAGGGAAAAAGCCATGCAAGTAAGATTTTAACCACATGCCAGTTGAGTGACTTTGTCAAAGGTCTGCCCCAGAGACTTTGTAGAGAGGTAAGAGACCTGTTCTAATTGTCATCCAAATGGATGTTTATACCAGAATGAGGATAAATTACCCAAAGCAAACCTGTCCATGAACTTCACAGCCTCACTCACACATTTTTTTTTCTTTTTTTGAGTCGGAGTCTCACTCTGACACCCAGACTGGAGTGCAGTGGTATGCTCAAGGCTTATTGCAACCTAGACCTCCTAGGTTCAGGAGATCCTCCCACTTCAGCCTCCCAAATAGCTGGGACTACAGGTGCATGCCACCATGCCTAGCTAGTTTTTGTTTTTGTTTTTTGTAGCGACGAGGTCTTGCTATGTTTCCCAGGCTGGTCTTGAGCTCCTGGGTTCAAACAGTCCTCCCATCTTGGCCTCCCAAAGTGCTGGGATGATAGGCGTGAGCCACCATGCCTGGCCTCACTCAAACTTTTTAATAACATGTTTTGCATCCTTCTTAAAGAGAAACCCAGGAGGATGGTGAGCATGGGGGAGGACATACGCAGGTAAGGGGTCTGATCATCCAGTCAGGTGGAGAGCAGCAGAAGAGAGTGTATACAGGTTCTGCAAACAGAAGCGCTCACCCCACTGATGGGGAATGGGCCCTCATCTTCAGTCCAGGCTGGGAGGACCCGTCACTCCAGGCAGAGAGAACCTTGAGTTCAGCCTGGGAGGATCCCTCAGTCCAGGATGAGAGGACTCCTCAGTCCAGGCTAGGAGGACCCCTCAGTCCAGGCAGGGAAAACCCTGAGTTCAGGCTGGGAGGACCCCTCATTCCAGGATGGGAGGACCCTGCAGTCCAGATTGGGAGGATACTGCAGTCCAGGCCGGAAGGACCCTCAGTCCCACCAGAAGGACCCCTCAGTCCAGGCTGGGAGGATCCCATAGTCCAGGTCAGGAGGATCCCCTCAGCCTGGGTGGGGAGGACTCCTCAGTCCAGGCTGGGAGGATCCCAAAGTTCCATCAGGAAGACTCCTCAGCCCAGGCTGGCAGGACCCCTCAGTCCAGGATGGGAGGACCTTTCAGTCCCACCAGAGAACCCTTCAGTTCAGAATGGGAGGATTCCACAGTCTGGATGGGGAGGACCCCTCAGTCCAGGCTGGGAGGATCCCACAGTCTTGCAGGGAGGACCCCTGAGTCCCGCTAGGAGGATCCCTTAGTCCAGGATGGGAGGATCTCTCAGCCCAGGTTGGGAGGACTCCTCAGTCCTACAGGGAGATCCCTCAGGCAGCAGGCAGGCTGTGTGGAAAGACACTCCTGGAGTCCGGGCATAATGAACCAGCTTCCATGGGTCAGACAGCTGCAGTCTAGCAACATGATGGTTCCAGGCACCCTTGGAGCCAGCCTTGCATTTAGACTCCAAGCCCTAGCCAGCAACATACGTGCACCACGGCCTGAAAACAAATGCATTCACAAAGGGCCCAGTAAAGACCATCACTTATAAACACAGCCATTCTGGTTGGCTATCCTTCTGCCTGGTGGGACCTGGGCTGCCAGCCGGTTAATGGGAACAGAAAGCAGATGCTGCTTACAACATTCTGAAGTCATTAACTTGGGGCTCCACACAGAGTCACCACAAAAAGGTTCAGGGTCTCTGAGCTCCTCTTAAACAGTGACATGGTCACCAGGAGGATCAAGAACAGCTTCTTTGCTTACCATGGTGACACGGTCACTAACAGGACAAAGCACAGCCTCCCTGCTTAACGTGGTGATAAGGTCACTGGCAGGATCAAGCACAACTTCCCTACTTGACACAGTGACCTAGTCACTAATAGGACCGAGGACAGCTTCCCATGGTCACCAAGAAGATCAAGCACAGCTTCCCTACTTAACATAGTGACACAGTCACTGACAGAACCAAGCACAGTTTCCCTGCTTAACGTGGTGACACAGTCACCGGCAGGATCGAGCACAGCTTCCCTACTTGACATGGTGACATGGTCACCAACAGAACTGAGTACAGCTATTGAACATAGTGACACGGTCACAAGTAGGGAAGCTGTGCTTGGTCCTGTCAGTGATCATATCACCCTGTTAAGTAGGGAAGTTGTGCTTGGTTCTGTCGGTGACTGTGTCGTGTGTCAAGTAGGGAAGCTGTGTTCAATCTTGCCAGTGACCATGTCAAGTAGGGAAGCTCTGCTTGGTCCTGTTGGTGACTGTGTCACCCTTTTAAGTAGGGAAGCTTGAGTACAACTTCCGTACTTGACACAGTGACACAGTGAAGGCTTAAGCAATCACTTGTGCTGGTGAAACACTGCATCCTAATGAGCATAAGTGATCTAGAATAATGGTATTTTAAATGTATCCATCAGTATTAAGGGAGCCAATACAGCCTCCGAATGCTTAGTCAAAGGGCAAAATCCCAAGCAGTCATTTCCTGGTGTTTTAATAACATTACACTTGATAAAAAATAACTGCCACAAATAACTTCCTGAATAAAGTCAACTGCACAAATGAACCTGCTTTTGAGAAAGTCAACAGTTAGAACAAGAGGGTTGTGGCAAAGCCCTCATTAATGGGAGTGTGAGAAACAAGAAGCCGGTGCGTCCACAACTCATTCTGCTGAGTCCACAAGTAAGAAGTTGATCTTTAGAGCAATATGAAAGTAGTGACAGAATGGATGTGAGCATCATGGAAACACATCTATCCAAACACTGGGAGAGCAAGGTCCAGGAAGGGGCCCTCTCTCTGCTAAGCTAGAACTCTAGTGTTATCTATGAAAGACAAAGTTACTTCTCCTCAAGAGCCTAATTTCTGTTTGTAAGATATTTCCCTACTATGCTATCAGCTATGTTTCAAACAGAGTTGCTGCCAAAGAGAGGGGGGCTGGGTGGTGCCTGGTGAACAGTGTTAAAGCGTTTGTGTGTGTGTGTTGTGTGTGTGTGTGTGTGTGTGTGTGTGTGTGTGTGTGATTTTAAAAAATAAGCTACAATTCCTCATTTCAAGTGCACTGTCCAGTGGTTTTGGTATATCCACAATGCCGTGCAGCCGTCGCTCCTCTCTAGTTTGAATATTTCCCCCACCAAGCCCCTCTACTGCACACATGAAGTCATCCCCATTCCTCATCCCACCAGTCCTTGAGAGCCACCAATCTTCTTTCTGTCTCTACAGACTCGCCTGCTCTGGACATTTCATATAACTGAATCAACATGTGGCCTTACTGTCTGGCTTCTTCTGCTTTGACGGGTAGTACTTAAACCATACTGAAAGAGCTATGATGTCCAGGGTGCCAAACCAGGGGTGCTAAGGACTGTTCACTTGCGCTGACTGCACCCCAGTCCCCATGGGGCTACCACTTATGATGTTCTGGTTCCCTGATGGCCTTTTGATTCCATGAAAACAGATTGTAACCAGAAGCACAAATTGCCACCTCTCAAATATGTCGTTGGCATTGAAAAGTAATCTGGATGAAAGTTCTGCAGTGGAGAAGAAGAACAAAGAAGAGAGTAGTAAAACTCTTGACTTGACCATGATATTCTAACAGTGACACGGGTCCAGATGATGTCTTTGTTCTGGTAACTGAAATTTAGGCTATTCTGGAAGATGGAGACAACCACACAATTGGTTAGTGTTGTAAGGCATTTAATGAGTACTTGGTTGCATGTGACATGCTCTTCAAAAGCTGAAGTTAAAATGGGAAGCTGAGTCTTTATCATGTCTCATGTTGATGCTTACAAAAAAGACTTGACTTCAGAGCTAAGTTTGGTCTCCATAAGTTGATTCCTGGAAATTTAACTCAAATTGTCAAATAACTGGGCTCCAAAGTGAGTTTTTTTAATGCATTTGTCTATCTCTATCTAAAACTCATAGATAGAGAATTAGGCATACTGTCTTAGCTTTCAAAAGGTAGACCAGATGTTGATGCATTGCGGGTGAACTGTGAACTGGGTTAATCTCTCCAGAACTTTTAAAAAGAGTAACATTTTTTATATAAAGCAAGAAGGTATAATCATCCAAAAGATTTCAGCCTTTCTCTCTCTCTCTCTCATCCCCACCCCCAACACAAGAAATTCTGTGTTAATTATTATAACTCCCACTCAGAAACCAATTAGTTGCCTTTCTATAAAAACAGCGTGCTAGAATCCCCAAAGTGGCAAATATCTTAAATACTGTTATATTGCTTGTGTCTAGAATAGTATCTGGCCTGAAACCAAAAAAACTGTTTAATGAATGAAGGAGCAATTGAATTAACCCGGTACCCTCTCATAAGACCCGTAACAATCAAGTTGTCACTGGCAGAGGCCACCATGGGGAAACCAACAGTGACAGTTAAAGGGATTACCACCAGGTTTTTGCTTCTGACCACAACAGAGTAGCCTGTGACTGGACTAGCTTCCTCCTGAAAATGGCTAGCAAAGCTAAGTAAAACACATAACATCTGTTGGAGGAATCAGAGAACCAGCCCAGGGAGCAGGACTGGAGAGGCCACAGTCCCTGAAGATAGGAACACCTGAGGGGAGCTTCAAGTTCATGTCTTTTCTGAAGGCACTGCAGATTCGCAGTACAGGGAGATACAGCAGAAGGAAGTGGCAGTTTCTTTGGCTGAGGGGCAAAATTGAGTTTGGGCTGCAAAAGTAGCCAGGATTTCAGGGGCAAAACTCAGAGAAAAAGAGACATCAGGGAGGTGGACCTGGAGTGCTGCCACAATGTCCCATTGAGGTGTCTATTGATCCTGAACACAAGAAGAGCCTCAAGAAACCCGGGAAAGAACAGCTGCTGGGAGGCTGCACAGCAGAGCAGGGAGTTCAGTGGCTTTCGGTGCTAAGGAGATGGAGGCTAGAATTCAAGGACACCAAGGTGGGGTGGCCTCATCCACACCCAGATCTCAGCTGAGAACCCAGAGATGCCATATGCTAGGAGTATGAGCAAAACTGAAATGTACAAGCCTGGCAAATACTAAAATCAGCCTTCAATAGGATGATGATGATCTGCCTATACTTTACCTGCTGCCAGAAGAAAACAGCCATTTAGAAGAAGACAACATTGTTCACACACAGTGTATGACATTTAGCCAAACTTACCAGGCATGCGAAAAGACAGGACCAAATGACTGACAAGCAAGAGAAAACATGGATTATGGAAACAACCAACAGGCAGTCATTCAGACTGGATTTTGCAGGCAAGAATTTTAAAATTACTTTAGTTAATATGTTCAAGAATATAAAGGAAAAGATTGAGAAATTCAGCAGAGACCTGGAATCTATAAAAGACAGACACTGGACATTCTAGAACTGAAAATACAATATATACAATTAAATATAAAATTCATTAGACCCAGCAGAATAGAAGATGAATGAATTAGAAGACAGCTCAGTAAAAAATTACACATATTGAAATATGGGGAGAAATAAAGATGGAAAACACAGGAGAGATTATAAGAGACACACAGAATGTGGTGAAAAGATTTGGCAGAATCCTAGAAAAAAGAACAGAATGAATTGGGAAAAAATTGAAGAACAACTGTTTAAGAATGCTGATAATGAAAAGCATCAACCAACAGATTTAACAAGTTCACTATCTTTGGGAAATATAAAGAAAACCACACATTTACACATCACAGTCACACTTTTAGAAACAGGGAAAATCTTTAAAGTGACCAGAGAAAAGAGACACATTATCCCAAAGGAAATCAGATGATGGCTGACTTTCTCCAGAGAACTTAAGGAACAGAATGACATACTGAAAGTGATGAGCCCAGAATTTCATACTAGGCAAAAATATCCCTAAAAAATACGGACAACAAGTAATGATTAGATAATGTATTACTTGATGTGTGAGTTCATTTCAGTAAAGGTGCTACAGAAAAATAAACACAAAAGAACCAAGGTCACAAAAAACAGAAGCTGAGAGAAGCCGACCTGACACTGAAATAAATACTAAAGAGCATTATCCAGGCAGAAGAAATATAATCCCAGATGGACGTAAAAAAAGGCAGGATGGAATGAAAAACACCAGGAAACACAAAAACAAGGGCAAACAAAACTGAATACAGACTCTAGAGAGTTGTAGTATGACTAATAGAAAGAACGTCTTGTGAGGTTGAAAGTATACATAGAATGTAGAATTAAAATACAAGACAACACAAAGGAAGAAACATTAGACTGTCAGAAATCCCTTCATTGCTGGGGAGTGTCAATGGATCAACTGACAGTAGACTACAGTAGTCACAGATGCACACTATAGTCTTTAAGGTAATTGCTAAATAAGTATTCTAAAGTGTCAACAAACTAAATAGGAGGAAAAAATAGTCAACAGAAAATGCTTGGCTTATTCAAAAGAAGACAGAAAAGGACAAGAAAAACAGGAACAAAGAAGAGACAGAACACACGGAAAACCAACGATGAGACGATGGACTTAACACCAGTGATTAACACTCACATTTGCTGATATAACGAGATACTCCAATTCAGGACAACTGTCCCACAAAGGAAACTTCTCACTCAGGTGGCTTGAATAGTGAATTATTTTAAACATTTAAAGGAGGAATAATATCAGGTACACACTTTTCCAGAGTCTAGAAAACGAGGGAACACATTCCAACTTGTTTTATGAGGCCAGAATAATATATATATTTTTTGAGTTGGGGATCTCACCCTGTCACTCAATGCATTTGGAAAATGGAAAAGCAAACCAAAGAGAAGATATTTATAATAATATATCAGACAAAAAACTCATGTCAACAAAATATGAGGGATCCCCGTAAAGAATAAAAGAAAAAAAAGACAACTCAATAAATATGCACAAATGACCCGAACAGGCACTGGAAAAGTAGAGATATCCAAATGGCTAATAAAAATACAAAAAGGTGTTCCATACACCAATCTCCATCAGGGAAAGGCACATTAAAACTATGATGAAATACACAATCACCAGAATGGCTAAAACAATCAAATACTCATTTGTCAGGATGGTGAAACCATCCAGGCTAGTGCACCAAGCACTGATGAGGACATGACCAAGTGGAACTCTCCACATCATTGGTGGGCATATGGATTGGCACCACCACTCTTAAAAACCATTAGGCAATATCTTCTATAACTAATGAGTTAGTGGTTTCACTCACAAGAGAAATGAGTGTACACATCCACCAAAGGACACGCACAGGAATGCTCATGGCAGCTTTAAACATAAAAGCTAAATATTATAAACAGCCCAGATGTCCACCAGCAGTAGAATGGATAGTGGCGAATGTATCTGATGGAATACTACAAAGTCATAAAAAAGAGCAAACTACTGTTACTGTTACATGCAACAACACAAATGAATTTCACATAATACTGATCAAAATCAACCAGACAAAGGCTCTATACTGTACAGTTCCATTTATAGGAAGGTTGAGGGCAGTGACAGAAGTTAAAATAGAGGTTATGTTTGAGAACTGATTGGGAGTCTCATCTTGATCTGGGTGATGGTGACATAGGTGCACACGTGTGTAAAACTGTATGGAGCTGCATACTTGAGATCTGTACTCTTTCCGTGCCACATGCAGTCACATCTTAAACAATGTGACCACTATGCACCTGCATCTCAGTGCTCCCCAGGGACCAGTCTCCTTGGCCCAGTGCTGGGCATAGGCAGTGGGCAGCAGGGAGGCTGGGGAAGGAGTGGGACACAGGAGAGTTATCACGGGGGTCCCAGAAGAACATGCCCTCTTCATGGTGCCATGCAGACGTGCTAAGCCTGTCCCTTCCTTTTGTAAAGACAGGGCTTAGTGGCCCCCTGAAGCCTGACCTTGTGAAGCAGCCTTCTCTGAGTGGATGACAGGCGTCTGCACTTTGGAGCTGCAAGGTGGCTCATCTCCCCACACGGCACTGTGACTCCTCCTGGCAGTTTTATCCCACACTCTTCCCTTCTCCGTTCCAATCAAGTCTTTCTCTGGTCTTCATCATGATCTCTAAATGCTAGTCAACACTTGGGCACATGGAGAAGTAGTGAGTGAAACATCAGGGTGGGGGCACTTTCATAAGTGTGAACATTCACAGAAAAACAGAAGGTGACACAAGAACAAGTCCATGTGCTGAGTACGGGGTCAAGTGATGCAACCAAGGAAGAAAACTCAGGCACAGCTTGCCCAGGCTGTCATGACACATTTTGACTTGTGGCCGTCCACAGAAAACAGGGGAAACTCAACATTTTCGTCTTTTAAAAAAACATTCCATTTACCATCTAGTAAGACCAATTATTATGATTTTTCTGCATCAGAGTTTCACTCTGTCACCCAGGCTGGAGTGCAGTGGCATGATCATGGTCACCACAGCCTTGGCCTCCTGGGCTCAGGTGATCCTCCTGTGTCATTCTCCTGAGTAGCTGGGGCTGCAGACGTGTACCACCACACCCAGCGAGTTTTTATGTACTATTTATTGTAGCGATGAAGTCTCACCAAGTTGCCCAGGCTGGTCTTGAACTCCTGGCCCCCCAATTCTCTTGCCTAGGCCTCCCAAAGTGCTGGGATTACAGGCGTGAGCATGCCCATCCGGTAAGAGCAATTTTATCTTTATCTGAAGCTGTGGAAGAACAGTTACATCATTTTTAACACCTTTTCAACTCCTCACCTAAGGACACATACCACTTTCTTTCTTTCTTTTTTTAATTTTTTTGAGTTGGAGTCTCATTCTGTAGCCCACGCTGGAGTACAGTAGCACATGGCCACCATAGTCTCAACTTGCTAGGCTCAGGCGAGCCTTCTGTCTCAATCTTCTAAGTAGCTGAAACTACAAGCGTGCAACATCATGCCTGGCTAATTTCATTTATTGTAGAGGTGAGGTCTCACCAAGTTATCCAAGCTGGTCTTGAACTCTTGGGCTCAGGCAATCTATCACCTCCACCTCCTAAAGTGCTGAGATTACAGGTGTGAGCCACTGCACCCAGCTCGCACCACTTTCTGACAGAAGTCTACCAGCAATACAAAATGCCAGTCTTTAAATAATCCTCTATGTGATAAATGTGGCTGCTTATTCGGTTTAAACATTCATGTCCATAAAGTTTCTATGGATATTTTTCAACACTTTAGTATGAAAGCATTAAGTTTTTATGTGGTACGGTGTCTGTATATTTTCCTTCTTATTTACCCAAAGAAGGAGAATGTCGCACACTTAATCATTCCTTTTGCCGAGATTTATAATTGTAGCAAGTAGGAAAGCAGTGTAGTACCTGAAATACACTGTTATGGCTCGTCAAACACCCACCATGCAGTAGGACTTTTGGGAGGCTGGGTTTTTGGGAGGCTGATTTCCAACACGTCCATTTCAACACAGAAGTGTGTATTTTACATGGCCAGTCTCTCTCTCTTTTTTTTTTTTGAGAGTCAGAGTCTCACTCTGTTGCTCAGGCTGGAGTGCAGTGGCATGATTATGGCTTACCACCACCTCAACCTCCTGGGCTCAGGCAATCCTTCCACCTGAGCCTCCTGAGTAGCTGGGACTATAGGAACATGCCACCACGCACAGCTAATTTTTTTTGTAGAGATGAGGTCTCACTATGTTGCCTGTTGGTTGGTCTCAAACTCCTGGACTAAAGTGATCCTCCTGCCTTGGCTTCCCAAAGTGCTGGGATGACAGATGTGAGTCACTGTGTCCAGTCTATGACCAGCCTCTTATAAAGTGAAAAATAAAACTGCAGTTAAAAATGTCATGTTCCTCAACCTTACTAGGTTTTAAAACAAAGCAAACAAGATAAGCAATACTTTACTATTCTATCTACAAGCAGAAATGTCATTAAAAAGCCACAATATTCCATTTATACACCTTAAATTTTATTTCCTAAGTCATGACATTTCTTTTTTGTTCTTTCTGTTTTCTTCTTTTAAAATATAAAAGAATTAAAAACTTAAATAAACAGATAAAAACTGCTTAAAGTGGGAAGAAGAATGAGACTGGATTTAGTAGAGACAAATTTTTATAAAACCATACAAATTCAAAGTGTTTTGCAATGGGAAACACCATGCTGAGGGCTATCCAGGTGTCCTGGGCTCTAAAGAACAGTTGCTGTACTCAACACCACCTCTCTTAAGTAGTCAACACCTTTGAGAACCCCAGCGCATTAGAAAACACTCACGAATGCCTTTTTAAGACAAGTCTCTCTCTAAATACAGTGTGTCAACTCCAAGCCATATAGTTAGATGCAGTCACAGATGAAAATACTGGGCGAACACTTCAAATTCTGCACTCAGAGGATTCTACAACCCACACATCTGTGGGCCACTGTCGTTTCTTACTCTTTTTCAGTCTAATATCAAGAGGATGTTAAGTTGGGCACCTGCTCAGCTCACACATTGCCATGGAAGGGGGCAATTAGGAAACATCTCAGCTACTCAACAGCAGCCATGGAGGGAGGCAGGAAGCATTTGGACCATCTCATCTATTCAGCAACGAGGGGGTGGGGGTGGGGGTAGCATTTGGAACCATCTCAGCTACTCAACAACTAGCTGTGAGGAGGGGAGAGGGAGCACCTGGAACCATCTCAGCAATTCAACAACAGTTGTGGGGGTGAGGGAAGCACTTGGAACTATCTCAGCTACTCAAAAACAGCTGTGGGGAGGAAGGATCTGGAAGCATCTCAACTAGTCAAAACAGTTATGGAGGGGGAGGATCTGGAACCATCTCAGCTACTTAACAACAGCCATTGTGGTGGGGGAGCATCTGGAACCATCTTAGCAACTCAACATTTATCAGGGAGCGAGCATCTGGAACCATCACAGATACTTAACAACAGTCATGGGGGGAGGGGGAGTATCTGGAACCATTGCAACTACTCAAAAACAGCCAGGGTGGGCGGGAGGAGCATCTGGAACCATCTCAGCTACTCAACAACAGTTGTGCGGGGGGGGGGAGGGTTGGGTAGGGAACATCTGGAACATCTTAACTACTCAAAACAGCTGTGGGAAGGGAGCATCAGAAACGATCTCAGCTACTCAGCAATGGCCATTGGGTGGAGTGAGAGCATCTGGAACCACTTCAGCTACTCAGCAACAGCCAGAAGGGGTGGAAGGAGCATTTAGAATCATCTAAGCTACTCAACAAAAGCTATGGTTGGGGGAAGAGAGTATCTCGAACCATCCCAGTAACTCATCAACAGTCATGTGGGAAGAAGTATCTAGAACCATCTGAACCACTCAACAGGAGTTGTGGGGTGGGGGGAAGCATCTGAAACCATCTCAGTTACTCAACAACAACTGTGGGAGGGTAGGGGAGAGCATCTAAAACCATCTCAGCAACTCAGCAACAGCCATGGGAGTGTGTGTGTGTGTTGGGGGGGAGCACCTGGAACCATTTCAGCTACTCAGCAACAGCCATGGGGAAGGGGAACCTCTGGAATCATCTCAGCTATTGAATAACAGCTGTGGGGGTTGGGGGAGCATCTGGAACCATCTCAACTACTCAACAATAGCTGTGGAAGTGGGGGAGCATTCGAACCATCTCGGCTACTCAGCAACAGCCATGGGGTGAGGTAGGGTGGAGGACTCTGGAACAAACTGAGTTATTCAACAACAGCTGTGGGAAAGAGAGCATCTGGAACCTTCTCAGCTACTCAACAACAGCAAAGAATGGGGAAGCATCTGTAACCAACTTAGCTACTCAACAACAGCCATAGGGAGGGGGAGCATCTGGAATCATCTCAGCTATTCAGCAACAGTCATGAGGGGAGGGAAGGGCATCTGGAACCATCTCAGCTACTCAACAACAGTTCTGGGGGGGAGCATCTGAAACCAGCTCAGCTTCTCAGCAACAGTGGGGGGTAGGACATCTGGAACCATCTCCACTACTCAACAACAGCCATGTGGAGGGGGAGCATCTGGATTCATCTCAGCTATTCAGCAACAACAATTAGGGTTGGGAAGAGCATCTGGAACCATCTCAGCTACTCAACAACAGCCATGGGGGTGGGGGGAGCATCTAGAACCATCTCAGTATCAGCAACAGCATGGGGTGGAGGGGGGATCTGGAACCATCTCAGTTACTCAACAACAGCTGTGGGGGAGGGCTGAAACACATCTCAGCTACTCAACAACAGTAGAGGGTGGGGAAGAACATGGAACCATCTCAGCTACTCAACAACAGCATGGAGGGGAGCATCTGGATCATCTCAGCTATTCGCAACAGTGAGGGGGGGGGACATTAGCATCTTACACAACAGTTCCGTGGGGGGGACATCTGAACACTCAGTCCAACACATGGAGGGAGATCTGGAACCATCTCAGCTACTCAACAGCGTGGAGGGGACATCTGAATCTAGCTATCACAACATGGGGGTGGGGGGAGTATCTGGAACCATCTCAGCTACTCAACAAAGCATGGGGGTGGACTGGAACCATCTCAGCTACTCATACAACAGCCATGGGGCTGGGGGAGCATCTGAACATCTCAGTTACTCAACAACAGCCATGGGGGTGGGAGTATCTGGAACATCTCAGCTACTCAACAATAGCTGTGGGGAGGGGAACATCGGGAAAACCATCTCAGCTACTCAACACAGTAGGGGTGGGGGAGCATTCTGGAAACATCTCAGCAAACTGAACAAAAGCTGTGTGGGAAGGAATCACTGCAACCCATCGTGAGCTACTCAACAACAGCCATGGGGTAGGTAGCATCGGGAAACCCTATCTCAGCTACTCAGCAACAGTTGGGGGGGGGGAGTTCTGAACCATCTCATCTACTCAACAACAGCCATGGGGGGGTGGTCATTGGGAACCTCTCAGCTACTCAGTAACAGCCATGGCTGGGAGCATCTGAAACAATCTCAGCTACTCAACAACAGCCATGGAGATGGGAGTATCTGGATTCATCTCAGCTACTCAGCAATAGCTGTGAGGGCTAGGGAAGCATCTGGAACCATCTCAGCTACTCAACTACAGCTATGGAGTAAGAGCATCTGGAATCATCTTAGCTACTCAAAAACAGCTGTGTGGGAAGGAGCATCTGGAACCATCTGAGCTACTCAACAACAGTCATGGGGTTAGGTTTCATCTGGAACCATCTTAACTATACAACAGTCATGGGGGAGGGGGAGCATTTGGAACCATCTCAGTTATTCAACAGCATCTGTGGAGGTCGGGGAGACTCTCTGGAGCCAACGCGGCTACTCAAAAACAGCTGTGGCATTGTAGGGAAGCATCTGAAATCATTTCAGCTACTCAGCCACAGCTGTGGGCTGGAGAGGGAGCATCTGGAACAATCTCACTTATTCAACAACAACCCTGGGGGAAGGAACATCTGGAATCATCTCAGTTACTCAATAACGGGCATGGGCAGTGGAGCATCTGGAAGCATCTCAGCTACTCAACAACAGCTGTGGGCAGGGAGCATTTGGAACTATCTCAGTTACTCAGCAACAGCTAAAGATGAAGGGAGAATCTGGAACCATCTCAGCTACTCAACAATAGCCATGGGGAGGGGTAGAATCTGGATTCATCTCAGCTATTCAGCAATAGCCATGAGGGGTAGGTAGAACATCAGCAACCATCTCAGCTACTCCAAAAGTGCCATGGGGTGGGGGCATGGGCGTCTGGAATATTCTTAGCTACTTTAAAACAGTCCTGGGATGGGGAGCATCTAGAATAATGTCAGCTGTTCAGCAACAGTCACAGAGTAGGGGGAACATCTGGAACCAGCTCAGTTATTAAACAACAGCCGTGGGTAGTGGTGGGAAACTGGAACCGTCTCAGCTGCTCAACAACAGCCATGGGGGTGGGGGAGCATCTGGAACCACCTCAGTTACTCAATAACAGCTGTGGGGGTCAGGGGGAGTATCTGGAACCATCACAGCTAGAACAGCCATGGCAGAGGGAGGAGCATCTGGAACGATCTCAGCAACTCAACCACAGCCGTGGGGGTGAGTATCTGAAACCATCTCAACTAGTCAACAACAGCCATGGTGTTGGGGGAGGGGAGCTGTGGAGCTTCTCAGCCTCCCAACAACAGCTGTGTGGGAGGGAGCATCTGGAACCATCTCAGCTACTCAATAAGACCCATGGTGGGGAGGCATCTGGAATCATATCAGCTACTTAAAAACTTCCCTGGCGGGGGATAATCTGGACACATCTCAGCTACTCAACCATAGCCATGGAGGGGGAAAGCATCTGGAATAATTTTAACTACTCAACAATAGCCTTGGGGGAGTGTGCATCTGGAATCATCTCAGCTACTCAACAGCAGCTGTGGGAGTGGAGGAGCATCTGGAACCATCTAAGCTATTCAACAACAGCCATAGGGCTGGGAGTTTCTGGATTCATCTCAGCTACTCAGCAACAGCCGTAGAGGCTGGAGGGAGCATCTGGAACCATCTCAGCTACTCAACAAGAGCTGTGGAGCTGAGGGGGGACATCTGGAACCATCTCAGCTACTCATTAACAGCCATGGGAGTAGGGGAAGCATCTGGAGCCATCTCAGCTACTCAACAACAGATTTGGGGGTCAGGGGAGTATCTGGAACCATCTCAGTTATTCGAGAATAGCTGTGGGAGAGGAGGGAGAATCTGGAATGTACTCAGCAACTCAACCACAGCTGTGGGGGCATATCTGGAACTATCTCAGCTAGTCACAACAGCTGCGGTGGGGGGAACCTCTGGAACCATCTCAGCTGCTCAACAACAGTGGTGAGGGTAGGAAGAGCATCTAGAACCATCTCAGCTACACAACAACAGCCACGGTGGGGGTGGGGGAGAATTTAGAATCATCTCAGCTACTCAACAACTGCCAAGGGGGTCAGGGGAACTTTCTGGAATGAACTCAGGTATTCAACAACAGTCGTGGTGGGAGGGGTATCTGGAATCATATCAGTTATTTAAAACAGCCATGGGAGGGAATAATGTGGAACCATTTCAGCTACTCAACAACAACAATGGCAGGGGACAAGGTGGGAGGGGCATATGGAACCATCTCAGCTACTTAACAACAGTCCTGGGGGTAGGGGGGAGTATATGGAATAATCTCAACTACTTAACAACAGCCAAGGGGTGGAGGGGAATGTCTGGAACCATCCTAGCTACTCAACAAATGCCATAGGGTGGGAGGGGAGAACCTGAAACCATTTCTACCACTCGATAACAGCTGTGGGAGTTGGGGGAACATCTGGAATCATCTCAGCTACTCAACAACAGTCGTGGAGGGGGGTCATTTGGAACATCTTAGCTACTCAGACACAGCCATGGGGAGGAAGCATCAGAAACCATTTCTACAACAACTATTCAACAACAGCCACAGGAGTGGGAACATCTGAATTCATTTCAGCTATTCAGCAATAGTCACAGGGGGTTGGGGGGCATCTGGAATCATCTCAGCTACTCAACACCAGCTGTGGGGTAGGGGAAGCATCTGAACCATCTCATCTACTCAGCAATAGCCATGGGGTGGGGTGGGGTGGGTGCTTCTGGAACAATCTGAATTATTCAACAACTTTGGGAAAGGGAGCATCTGGAACCAACTCAGCTACTGAACAACCACCATGGAGGGGAGGAGTATCTGGAACCACCTTAGCTACTCAACAAAAGTTGTGTGAGTGGGGAATGGGAATCTTGAACCATCTCAGCTACTAAACAGTAGCCATGGGTGTAGGGGAGCATCTGGAACCATCCCAGCTACTCAAAACAGTTGTGGAAGGGGAGCATCTGGAAAAATTTCCTCTACTGTATAACAGCAATGGAGGGGGACCATCTGGAATCATCTCAGCTATGCAACCATGGGGGGAGGAGCATCTGGAACCACTTCAGCTACTAAACATCAGCAGTGGGGGTAGAGGGAACATCTGGAACCATCTCAGCTACAGAACAACAGCTGTGGTGGTGGTGGTGGTGGGGTATTTATATCCATCTTGGCTACTCAACAACAGCCATGGGGGTTGAGGGGACTCTCTGGAACAAACTTAGCTATTCAACAATAGCTGTGGGAAAGGGGGGCATCTGGAACCATCTCAGCTTCTCAACAACAGCCGTGGTGGGGGAGTATCTGAAACCATCTCAGCTAGTCAACAACAGCTGTGGGGTAGGAATTCCTGAAACCATCTCAGCTACTCAACAACAGTTGTGAGGTGGGGAACATCTGATACCATCTCAGCTTCTCAAGAACAGCCATGGTGGGAGATGCATCTGGAACCACCTCAGTTACTAAACAACCACCACAGCAGGGGACAGGATGGGGGGGCATTTGGAACCATCTCAGTTACTCAACAACATCCCTGGGGATGGAGCAAGTCATTGAAACAATATCAGCTACTTAACAACAGCTGATGGGTGGAGGAGAGTATCTGGAACCATGTCAGCTACTCAATAAATGCCATGGGGTGGAAGGGGAACATCTGGAACCATCTCAGCTACTCAACAACAACCGTAGTGGGTAGTATCTGGAACTACCTCAACTACTCCACAACATCCATGGAGGTGCGGTGGGTAAAGTATCTGGAACCATCTCAGCTACTCAACAACAGCCATGGAGTCGGGGAGGAGTATCTGGAACCATCTCAGCTACTCAGCAACAGCCATGGGAGGTGAGCAGCATCTGGAACCATCTCAGCTATTCATCAGTAGACAAGGTGGTGGTAGGGGAAGCATCTGGATCCATCTCAGCAGCTCAAAAACATCCGTGAGGTTGGGGTGGAATGTATGAAATCATCTCAGCTACTCAAAAACAGCCATGGAAGGGGGAGCATCTGGAACCACTTCAGCTATTCAACAACAGCCATAGTGGTAGGGAGAAGTAGCTAGAATCATCTCAGCTATTCAGCAACAAACGTGGGGATGTGATGGAATATTTGGAACCATCTCAGTTGCTCAATAACAGCCTTGGGAGTGGGAGGAGTATCTGGAACCATCTCTGCTAGTCAACAACAGTTGTGGTGAGGGGAAAATCTGGAACCATCTCAGTGACTCAACAAAAGCTGTGGGGTTACAGGGGGAGGATCTGAAACCATCTCAGCTACTCAACAGTCGAGGGGATGGGGGAAAGCCTCTGGACCAGGTCAGCTAACCAACAACAGTCATGGCTGTTGGGGGTAGTATCTGGGACCATCTCAGCTACTTATCAATATCTGTGGGAGTGGTTGGGAGTGTCTGGAACCACCTCAGCTACTCAACAACATCTGTTTGGGTGGCAGGGAGTATCTAGAACTATCTCAGCTACTCAACAGCCACTGTGGGGTGGGGGGGAACCATCTCAGTCACCATCAACACCCATGGGGGTTGGAGAGCATCTGGAATCACCTCAGCTACTCAACAACAGCCATGAGGTTGGGTAGGAACCAGGTAAAACCATTTCAATACTCATCAATAGCCATGGTAGGGGGGAGCATCTGAAACTATCTCAGCTACTCAACATCAGATGTGAGGTTGGGTGGGGGAACATCTAGAACCATCTCAGCTACTCAACAATATCTGTGAGGATGGGGAGGAGCATTAGGAACCATTTCAGCTACTTGACAACATATGGGGGTGGGTATACAAGGAATATTTGGAACTATCTCAGCTATCGAACAACAGCTGCTGGGGCAGGGCAGCATCTGGAACCATCTCAGCTACTCAACAATAGCCAAGGTGGTTGGGGGAGTATCTGGAACCATTTCAACTATTCAGTAATACCCATGGGGGAAGGGAGAGCACCTCGAACCATCTCAGCTACTCAACAACAGCTGTGGGGATGGGGGAAAACCTTTGTAACCATCTCAACTACTCAACAGCATCCATGGGGGTAAGGGGGAGCACAGGAACCATCTGGGTACGAAGTAACAGCTACTCAACATCTGTGGGGGTGGTTAGGAGTATCTGGAACCATTTCAACAACTCAACACCATCTGTTTGGTGGCAGGGAGTATCTGGAACCATATCAGTTACTCAATAACAGCTGTGCTGTTGGTGGGGAGCCGGGGGGGGGGCAAATGGAAAACCATCTCAGCCATGGGGTAGAGGGAAGCATCTGAAGCTATCTCAGCTACTCAACATCTGACATGGGGTTGGAGGGGGAAGCATCTGGAACCATCTCAGCAACTCAACAACATCCGTGGGGATGGGGAGGACATCAGGAACGACTTCAGCTACTCAACAACATATGAGGGGAGGGTATGGGGAGTATTTGAAACCATTCAGCTACTGAACAACAGCCGTGGGAGGGAGACAGCATCTGGAACCACCTCAGTCTCAGTTACTCAACAACAGCCAAGGCGGTCGGGGGGAATATCTGGAACCATTTCAGCTAGTCAAAAACAGATGAGGGCTGGGAGGAGCATCTGGAACAATTTCAACTACTCAACAACAGCCATGGAGGTGGGGTGAGCATCTGGAACCATCTCAGCTACTCAACAACAGCCGTGGGGGCAAGTGAGAGCACCTGGAAGCATCTCAGTTTCTCAAAAACAGTCGTGGGGGAGGAGCATCTGGAATCATCTCACCTTTTCAACAACAGTTGTGGAATAAACAGTTGTAGAATGAACAGTCTCAGCTACTCAACAATGGAGTGGGGGAGCATCTGGAACTATCTCAACTACACAACAGCTGTGGGGATGAGAGGAACATCTGGAACAATATCAGTGACTCAACCACAGCCATGGAGGTCGGGAAGAGTATCTGGAACCATCTCAGCTTCTCAACAACAGCTGTGGGGGAGGGGATAGCAGTTTAGAATCATCTCAGCTGCTCAACCACAGCCACGTGGGAGAGGTATCTGGAACCATGTTAGATTCTCAACAACACAACCATCTCGGCAACATAACAGCCATGAGAGGGGATAGGAAACATAGAACCATCACAACTACTCAACAAAAGCCATAAGGGAAGACCTTCTGGAACCATTTCAGCTACTCAACAACAGTTATGGGGAGAGGGGTCATCAGGAAGCATCTCAACTGCATTTGTGTGGGTTGGGGGAACATCTGGAACTATATCATCTACTCATTGACAACTGTGAGGGTGGGGGGAAGCAACTGGAACCATATCAGTTACTCAACAACAACTGTGGGGGTGAGGGGAGCATCTGGAACCATCTTAGCAACTCTACTACATCCATGTGGGTTGGTGGAACATCTGGAATTATCTCAGATACTCAACAACAGCTGTGGGGGAGAAGAGCATCTGAAACCATATCAGTTACTCAACAACAGTCATTGGGGTGTTGGGAGCATATGGAACCATCTCAGCTATTCAACAAAAGCTGTAGTGGGTTGGGGGGAGGCAGAATCTGGAACTATCTCAGCTACAACAACCTTGGATTGGGTAGGAGTATCTAGAACCATCTTAGCTATTCAACAATAGTGGAGGCAGTGGTGGGAGGTATCTGGAACCATCTCAGCTTCTCAGCAATATTTGTGAGGGTGGGGTTGAGTATTTGGAACCATCTCAGCTCCTTAACAACAGTGGTGGAGTAGGAGAATCTGGTATTATCTCAGCTACTCAACAACAGCAATTGAGTGAAAGAGCATCTGGAAGCATGTCAGCTATACAACAACAGCTGTATATGTGTGTGGGTGGGTGGGGGCATCTGGAACCATTTCAGCTAATCAGCAACAGCCATGGAGTGGGTGGGGGGAGCATCTGGGAACATTTCAGCTACTCAACAATAGCTGTGCAGAAGATGGAGAATCCAGAATCATACCAGCTGCTCAACAAAAATCATGGGAATGGGGACAGGAGCATCTGGAACCATCTCAGCTACTCAACAATATCTGTGGGGTTCAGGGGGAATATATGAAAACATCTCATCTACTCAACAATAGCCATTGGGTTGAAGGAGCATCAGGAATCATCTCAGCTACTCAACAACAGCCTTGGGGGGGAGCATCTGGAACCATCTCTGCTACTCAATAACATCTGTGGGAGTTTGAGGGGCGTCTGGAACCACCTCAGCCACTCAACAACAACTGTGGGGTTGGGGGTGTATATGGAACCAACTCAGTTATTCAAGCAACAGCTTTGGGGGAAGGGGGAGCATTTAGAACCTTCTAGCTACTCAACCACAGTCATGGGTGGTGGCATCTGGAACCATCTATGCCACTCAAAAACAACCATGGTGGTGGGGGAGACATCTGGAACTATCTCAGCAACTCAACAAGAGGTGGGGCTGGGGGGATGGGAAACATCTGGAATCATTTCAGCTACTCAACAATAGCTGTGGAGGGAGAGCACCTGAAACTACTCAATCATTTCAGCTACTCAACAACAGTTGTTGGGGAGGGGGAAACCTCTGGAACCATCTCATCTACTTAACAACATTCATGGGAGTGAGGGGGAGCACCAGGAACCATCTCAGGCATTAAACAACAGCCATGAGGGTGTGGGGCATCTGGAACGATCTCAGCTATACAACCACAGCCAAGGGGGTGTGGGAAGCAACTGAAACCATCTCAGCTACCCAACAGCAGCCATGGGTGTCAGGGGGAGCATTTGGAACCATCTCAGCTACTCAACAACAGTTGTGGGGGAGGGGGGAAATCTCTGGAACCACCTCACTCCTCAACAGAAGTCGTGGGATTAAGGGGGAGCACCTGAAGCCTTCTCAGTTACTCAACAACAGCAGTGGGAGTGGTGGGAGGATTTGGAACCATCTCAGCTACCAAACAGTATTCATGGCCGTGGGGTGAGAGGGAGTATCTGGAACGATCTCAACTACTGAACAAAAGCTGAGGGGTGGTGGGGGGAGCATCTGGAACCCTCTCAGTCACTCAACAATAGCCATGGGAGTGGGGATGGCATCTGAAATCATCTCAGCTATGCAACAACAGTTGAGGCAGTGGTGGGAAGTATCTGAAACCATGTTAGCTTCTCAACAATATTTGTGGGGGTGGGGTGCAATATCTGGAACCATCTCAACTATTCAACAAAAGCTGTGGGTTGGTGGGGGGAAGCCTCTGGTACCATCTCAGTCACTCAAGTACATTGTAGGAGTTGAGGGATAGTATCTGGAACTATCTCAGCAACTCAACAACAGCTGTGGTGGTGGGAAAATCATCTAGAACCATCTCAGCTACTCTACCATAGTTGTGAGTGGGGGAGTATCTGAACTATCTCAGCTATTCAACAACTTCAGTGGTGATGGGAGGGAGCATCTGTGGAGCATCTGGAACCATATCAGCTACTCACTGACAACTGTGAGGATGGGGCAGCATCTGCTGCATCTCAGCTATTCAACAACAGCTGTGGGGGTGAAGAGGGTATATGGAATCATCTTAGCTATTCAACTACATCCGTGTAGGTTGGAGGAACATCTGGAACCATATCAACTACTCACTGACAGTCGTGAGGATGCGGGGGAGCAACTGGAACCGTCTCAACTACTCAACAACAGCTGTGGGGATGAGGGGGACATCTGGAACCATCTTAGCAGCCATGGAAGAGGGGAGAATCTACAAACATCTTACCTACTCAGCCTTACCCAGGGGAAAGCGGGGAGGATAGAATCTGGAACCATCTCAGCTATTCAACAACAGTCATAGGTTTGAACTTGGGGGAGCATCTGGAACTATCTCAGCTGCATAACAACAGCCATGGGTGCTGAGGGTAGAAAACATATGAAACCATTTCAGCTACTCAACAACAGCTCTGGGGCAAGAACACCTGGAAACACCTCAGCTGCTCAACAACAGTCATGGGATGGGGGAAACTGGAACCATTTCAGCTACTCAATAACAGTCATAGGTTTGACCTTGGGGGAGCACCTGGAACAATCTCAGCTACTCATCAACATTAGGATAGAGGGGAAGCATCTGGAACCATCTCAGTAACTTAACAACAGCCGTGGGGGTGGAGGAAGCATTTCGAATCATCTCAGCCACTCAACAACAGCTATGAGAGGAGGGGAGCATCTGGAACCATCTCAGCTACTCAACAACAGTTGCGGGGGTGGAGGGAACCTCTGGAACCATTTGAGTTACAAAACAACAGCTGTGGGGTAAGGGGGAGCACCTGAAATGATCTCAGGTACTCATCAACACCCATGGGGGAGAGGAGTATCTGGAACCATCTCACCTACTCAACAACAGCTGTGGCAGAGGGGGAAGGAATCTGTAACCATCTCAGGTACTCAACATCTGCCATGGGGGTTGGGGAAACATCTGGAACCATCTCAGCAACCCTACAACTATCGTGGCAGTGGGATGGAGGGAGTATCTGGAACCATCTCAGCTATGGAACAAAAGTCATGTTGTAGGGGGAAGCATCTGGAACCATCTCAGCCACTCAACAATAGCTGTGGGGTGTGGGGGAGCATCTGGAACCATCTCAGCTACTCAACAACAGACTTGGGTGGGGAGTATATGGAAACATCCCAGCTATTCAACATCCATGGTGATGGGGAAAGAACATCTGGAACTATCTCAGCTACTCAAAACAACTGGTGGGGGTGGGTGGTGGGCATCTGGAACCATATCAGCTACTCACTGACAACCATGAGAATGGTGGAGGTGGGGGGCATCTGGAACCTATCAGCTACTCAACAACAGCCACGGGGATGGGGAGAGCATGTAGATCTATCACAGCTATTCAACAACAGCAATGGGGGAAAATATCTTGAATCATCTCAGTTATTCAACATCTGTGGGGGAGGGGGTATCTTGAACGATCTCAGCTACTGAACAACAGCCAAGACAGTTGGGGGAGTATCTGAAACCAACTCAGCTATTCAAAAACAAATGTGAGGGAGGGGAGAGCATCTGGAACCATCTCAACTACTCAGCGATAGTCAAAGGGTAGATGGGGAGCATCTAGAACCATCTCAGCTACTGGACAACAGCCATGGAGGTTGGGGAGCATCCTGAAACCATCTCAGCTAATGAACAACATCCGTGTGGGTGGGAAGAGCATCTGGAACCAAGTCAGCTACTCAACAACATCTGTGGAGGTGTGGGGAGCATCTGGAACTATCTCAACTACTCAACAGCAGTCACTGGGGTCAGAGGGAGTATCTGGAACCATCTCAGCTACTGAACAGTAGCTGTGTGTGTGTGGGGAGTGGAAATATCTGGAACCATCCCAGCTACTTAACAACAGCCATGGGGAGGGTGCATCTGGAACCATCTCAGCTACTCAACAACATCCAGGGTAGCAGGGAGTCATCTGGAACCATTTCAGCTATTCAACAATAGCCATCGTGGTGGTGGTGGGAGTATCTGGAACCATATCAGTCACTCAACAATATCTGTGGGGGTGAGGGGGAGTATCTGGAACCATCTCAGCTACTCAACAACAGCCATGTGGGAGGAGGGAGCATCTAGAACAATCTCAGCTACTCTACCGCAGCTGTGGAGTGAGGGAGCATCTGGAATCATCTCAGCTACTCAAGAACAGATGGGAGGAGCATCTGGAATCATCTCAGCTAATCAACAACATCAGTGGTGATGGGGAGGGAGCATCTGGAGCAATCTCAGCAACTCAACAGCCATGGGAGGAGAGCATCTGGAATCATCTCAGCTACTCAACAACAGTTGTGAGGGTGGAGAAAAACACTGGAACCATCTCAGCTACACAAGAACAGCCAATGGATAAGGAGGAACACCTGAAACCATCTCTGGTACTCAACAATGCTTGTGGGGGAGGGGAGCATCTGGAACCATCTCAGTAACTCAACAATGGCTGTGGGGGTGGGGGAAGCATTTAGAACCACTCAGTCACTCAACAACAGCCATGAGAGGAGGGGAGCATCTCAGCTACCCAACAACAGGCATGAAGGTGGGGGAGAGTATCTGGAACCATCTCAGCTTCTGAAAAAAAGTTGTGGGGTAGAGATGGAGCTTGTGAAACCATCTCAGTCACTCAACAACAGCCGTGGGGTAGGGGAAGCATCTGGAACTATCTTAGCTATTCAATAATAGTTATGGCAGTGTGGGTAGAGTATCTGAAACCATCTCAGCTACGCAGCAACAATCGTGGGGGTGGGGTGGTGCATCTGGAACTATACCAGCTACTCAACAACAGCCGTGAAGTGGGGAAAAAAAAATCTGTGACTATCTCAGGTACTCAACAACAGAAGTGGTGGTGGGGATTCTGGAACCATCTCACCTACTCAACAACAGGTGTGTGTGGGGAGGGAGAGCATCTGGAACCACCTCAGTTACTAAACAACAGCCATGGGGGGGTGGGAGCATTTGGAAACATCTCAGGTATTTAACAACTGACAAATAGGGGGAGCACCTGGAACCATCTTAGCTACTCAACAACATCCATGGTAATAGGGGGAGCAACTGAAACCATCTAAGCTACCCAACAAGATCTGTGTAAGGGGAGGGGGAACATCTGGAACTGTCACAGCTACTCAACAACAGCCATGAGGAGTGGGGTCTGGAGCCATCTCAGCTACTCAATAACAGAAGTAGAGGTGGGGGGCATATCTGGGACCAGCTCAGCTGCTCAACAATAGCTGTGATGATGGTGGGGGAGTATCTGGAACTATATCAGGCACTGGGCAATATCTATGGGGATGATGGGGAGTATCTGAAACCATCTGTCACTCAACAACAGCCGTGGGAGTGGAGGAATCATCTAGAACTATCTCAGCTATTCAACCACAGTAACATGGAGGGGAGAGTATTTAGAACGATCTCAGCTACTCTACCACAGCTATAAGTGGGGGAATATCTGGAAACATCTCAGCTACTCAACAACGATGGGAGGGAGCATCTGGAACCATCTCAGTTTATCAACATTAGCGGTGATGGGGAGGGAGCATCTGGAACAATCTCAGCAACTAAACAATGGCTATGGAGGTGGGGCAAGCATCTGGAACCATTTCAGCCACTCAATGACAGCCATGGAGGAGGGGGGAGCATCTGGGACCATCTCAGCAACCCAACAGCTGTGGCGGTGGGGGTGAGTAACTGGATCATCTCAGGTATTCAACAACATCAGTGTGCGGGGGAGAGAGTATCTGGAACCATCTCAGCTACTCAACAACAGCCGTGGGTTTGAGGAGAGTATCTGGATCCATCTCAGCTTCTGAACAAAAGTCTGAGGTGGAGGGGGAGCTTGTGGAACCATCTCAGCCATCAACAACAGCCATGGGGTGGGGGAAGTATCTGGAACCATCTTGGCCATTCAACAACACCCGTGGTGGGGGAAGGGGCTTCTGGAACCTTCTTAACTACTCAACAAAAGCCTAGAGGTGGGTGGGGGGCATCTGGAACCATCTCAGCTACACAACAATAGCTGTGGGAGTGAGAGGGGCATCTAGAACGCTCTCAGCTACTCAACAACCTCTGTGGGGGTAGTGACATGGAATCATATCAGCTACTCAACAATTGTGGAGATGGGAGGGAGCATCTAGAACCATCTCAGCTACTCAACAACATCCATAGTGGTGTTGGGGGGGAGTATCTGAAATCATCTCATCTACTCAACAATAGCTATTGGGAAGGGAGCTTCCAGAACCATCTCAGGTACTCAACAACAGCCCTGGGGGGGGTGAGCATCTGGAACTATCTCAGCTGCTCAACGGCCACAGGGTGCTGGGGGGGGCATCTGGAACCATCTCAGTCACAAAAGAACAGCCAACAGGCAAGTAGGAACATCTGGAACCATCTTAGTCCCTCAACAACAGCTATGGGGGGGTGGAGGAAGTAGGAATCTGGAACCATCTCAGCTACTCAACAATAGCTGTGAGGGTGGGGGGATTATCTGGAACCATCACAGCTACTCAACAACAGCCGAGTTGGTTGGGGGAAGTATTTGGAACAAACTCAGCTATTCAGCAACAAATGTGAAGGAAGGGAGAGCATGTGGAACCATCTCAGCTATTCAACAACAGCTGAAGGGTAGATGAAGAGCATCTGGAGCCATTTCAGCTACTTAACAACAACCTTGGAGGTTGGAGGAACTTCTGGAACCATTTCAGCTAATCAACATCTGTGTGGGTGGGTGGAGCATCTGGAAGTATGTCAGCTACTCAAAAACATCCCTGGGGGTAAAAGGGAGCACATTGAACCATCTCAGAAACTCAATAACTGCTGTGGAAGGGAGTATCTGGAACCACATCAGCAACTTAACAACAGCCATGGGAAAGGGAGCATCTGGAACCAACTCAGCTACCCAACAATATTCTGGAACCATTTCAGATACTCAGCAACAGTCGTAGAGGTGAGAGGAGCATCTGGAACCATTTTAGCTGCTCAACAGTAGCCATGGTGGCGGTGGTGGGAGTATCCAGGACCATATCAGCTACTCAACAATATCCGAGGGTTGAGCAGTAGTATTTGGAACCATCTCAGCTACTCAACAAAAGACATGGGTTGGGGGGAGCATCTGGAAACATCTCAGTTACTCAAGTACAGTCATGGGGGTGGGAGGGACAGTCTGGGACTATCTCAGCTACTCAACAACTCTGTGGGGGTGAAGGGAACATCTGGAACTATCTCAGCTACTCAAAAACAGCTGTATGGGAGGAGGGAGCAACTAGAGCCATCTCAGTTATTCTACCACAGCCGTGGAGTGGGGGAGCATGTGGAATCACCTCAGTTACTCAACAACAGATGGAGGGGGAGAGCATGTGGAACCATCTCAACACCATCTGTGGTGCTGGGGAATGGGGAAGGAATATCTGAAACCAACTCAGCTACACAACAGCTGTGGGGGGTGGGGTGGAGCATCTGGAACCATATCAGCTACTCAATAGCAACTGTGGGGTTGGGGAGAGCATCTGAAACCATCTTAGCTACACAACAACAGTCATGGGGATTGTTGGGCAAGCATCTGGAACCATCACACCCACTCAACAACAGCCATGGAGGTCAGGGGAAGTACCTAGAATCATCTCAGCTACTCAACAACAGTCATGGAATGGAGGGGAGTATCTGGAACCACCTCAGCTACTGAACAAAAGTCATAGTGTAGGGGGCACAGGATCTGAAACCATCTTAGTCACCCAACAACAGTGGGGTGGAGAGAGTATCTAGAACCATCTCAGCCACTCAATAGCCATGGCAGTAGGGGGTATTATCTGGAACCATCTCAGTTACTCAACAACAACTGTGAGGGTGGAGTGCTATATCTGAAACTATGTCAGCTACTCAACAACAACCATTAAGTGGGGGAGGAACATCTGTAACTATCTCAGGTACCCAATAACAGTGGTGGGAAAGGAGAGTATCTGGAACCATCTTAGCTACTCAACAACAGACAAGTGCAGGAAGCATGTAGAAACATCTCAGCTACTCAACAACATCTATGGTGATGGGGGGAGCATCTGGAATCATCTCAGCTACTCACCAACATTCTTGGGGTGGGTGTGTCTGGAACCTTCTCAGTTACTGAACAACAGCCATGGTAGGGGAGAGCATCTGGAACCATTTCAGCTACTCAACACTCGTGGGGGAGGGGAGCATCTAGATCCATCTCAGCTTCAACATTGGCTGTTGCGGAGGAGGGAAGCATTTGGAACCATCTTCACAACTCAACAATGGCCGCAGGGGTGAGGTAAGCATCTGGAACCATCTCTGCAACTCAACAACAGCTGTGGGGGTAGAGGAAGTATCTAGAATCACCTCAGCTACTTAACAACAGCTGCTGTGTGGGAGCAGTATCTGGAACCATCTCAGCTACTCAACAACAGCTGTGGGATGGGGGGAGTATCTGGAACCATCTCAGTTACTGAACAAAAGTCATGGGGTAGTGGGGGCAGCATCTGGAACTGTTGGGAGCGGGCCCCGAAGGCCCACTGAGCATTAGGGATCAGGAAGGGCTGTTGACCCTGAGACCACTAGGATGCGTTCGGGAGCTATTGACCCCATTTCCTCCCCCTTTCTACTCAGCACTAACCAAATTAAGCTCCTGTGAGCTCAAAACATAAAAACTCTGAGGCCGGGACAAACACAAGCTAACTTTAGAAGCTCATTGCTCCCATTCTTCCACAAACTGCAGTTTTGGCTTTCACACAACTTACAATTCAAACTCAGGTCCCATCTAAGAGACGTAGTATTGGTCACAGGCTTCTGGGTCATGATCTTAGGATTTATTGAAGTTGAATAAGGTATAAATTGTAGAATATAGTTTTAGAAGACAGCCATTTTGTTGGAAGAATGCGGCTGTGTTACTTGCAGGTAGCCCACTGTGAACTTTGGACTGGGCCACATTCCAAACATTCTGGGATGGGCCATTTTAGTTTGTAAAGTAAGTACTTAAGTCTCTATAGAATTGTTTAACTTGGTATTAGTACAAAAAGGTTTATAGGCAATATGAAAAGGGTTTAAAGGCAGTCATGGATTAAGGTTTTATGGATTAGGTTGTGGGATTATACCTGAAAGAACATCTGGTGGGTGGGGAATGCCCCTCACACACCCGACTGTGTATAAAAGACCAGTTGTAATTTCCAATAAATGGCTTCTGCACTAGACAGGGGTCCAGTCTCTCTCTCTCTCTCTCTCTCTCCTCTCTCTCTCTCTCTCTCTCTTTCTTTCTTCTTCCCCCCAATCGCTGATGCCGTCTCCACCTTTGGGGTACCCTGAACCTGGCTGGAGCTGGTCTCCGGCATGGAACCATCTCAGCCTCTCAACAATAGCCACGGGGTGGGGTGAGCATCTGGAACCATCTTGGCTACTCAACAACAGCTGTGGAGTGGGGTGCATCTTGAACCAATTCAGCTACTGAACAACAGCTGAGTGGGGCTGGGAGAGGCATCTGGAACCATCTTAGCTACTCAACAACTGAAAAGTGTGTGCAGCATCTGGAACAATCTCAACTACTCAACAACATCCATGGGGTGGTGGGGGCAGCATCTGGAACAATCTCAGCAACTCAACAACAGCCGTGGGAGGGATGGGGAAGCATCTGGAACCATCTTAGCTACTCAACAATAGCTATGAGGAGCATCTGGAACTATTTCATCTACTCAACAACATCTGTGTGTGTAGGAGGGTGTAATATCTGAAGCTATCTCAGCAAGTCAACAACAGCCATGGGAGGGGAGCATGTGGAACCATCTCAGCTACTCAACAAGAGCTGTGGGGGTAGGTGGAACCTCTGGAACCATCTCAGCTACACAACAACAGCCTGTGGGTAAGGGGGAACAACTGAAACAATCGCAGGTACTCAACAACACCCATGGGGGTGGGGAGCATCTGGAACCACCTCAGCTTCAACATCAGCCATTGTGGGGGAAAGCAGGTTCTGGAACCATCTCAGCAACTCAACAATGGCTGTGGGGGTGGGAAAAGCAACTGTAACCATCTCAGCAACTCAACAACAGCTGTGAGGGTGTGGGGTGCATCTAAAACCGTATCAGGTAATTAACAACAGACATTGCAGTGAGGGAAGTATCTAGAACCATATCAGCTACTCAACAGCATCAGTGTGTGTGGTGGAGAATTTCTGGAACCATCTCAGCTACTCGATAACAGCCATGGGATGGGGGGGAGTATCTGGAACCATCTCAGCTACTGAAAAAAGTTATGGCATGGGTGGGGGAACAGGATCTGAAACCACCTCATTCAACACCTCCCTCAACTGCGGGGTTGAGGGAGCATCTGGAACCATCTCAGGTACTCAACAATAGCCGTGGCAATAGGGAGGAGTATTTGGAACCATCTCAGCTACTCAACAACAACTGTAAGAGTGGGGTGGGTATCTGAAACTATATAAGTTACTCAACAACAGCTGTGTTGTGAGGGGAGGTATACTTGCAACCATCTCAGAGTACTCACAAACAGTGGTGGGAAGGGAGAGCATCTGGAACCATCTCAGGTACTCAACAACAGTCATGGGGATGGAAGCATCTGGAAACATCTCAGTTACTCAATAACAGACAAGTGCAGGGAGCATCTAGAACCATCTTAGCTACTCAACACATCCATGGTGATGGAGGGGAGCATCTGGAATCATCTCAGCTACTCACCAATATTCGTGGGGTAGGGAGGATCTGGAACTATCTCAGCTACTGAACAACAACTGTGGTAGGGGTGAACTTCTGGAACCACATCAGCTACTCAACAACAGCCATGGGGAAGGGAGCATCTGGAACCATTTCAGCTACTTAAAAACAGCCATGGTGGGGGAGCATCTAGAACCATCTCATCTTGAAGCATCTCAGCTACTCAACAACAGACAAGGGGAAGGATCATCTGGAACCATCTCATCTACTCAGTAACAGCCATGGGGTGTGGGAAAGCGTCTGGAACCATTTCAGGTACTCAACAACAGCCGTGAGGATAGGGGGAGCATCTGGAACCATCTCAGCTACTCAAAAACATCCACGGTGGTTGGAGGCAGTATCTGAAATCATCTCATCTACTCAACAGTAACCATGGGGGAGGGGGGAATATCTGGAACCATCTCAGTTACTCAGTAATGTGCATGAGGGACCAGGGGAGCATCAGGAACCATCTCAGCTACTCAACAACAGTTGTAGCAGTTGGGGAGAGTATCTGGAACCATTTTAGCTACTCAAGGACACCCGTGGGGAGGGGGGAGCATCTGGAACCATCTCAGGCACTCAACAACAGATGAGGGTTGGAGGGAGCATCTGGGACCCTCTCAGCTACTCAACAACAGCTGTGGGTGTGAGGGGTAGCACCTGTAACCATCTCAGGCACTCAACAAAAGTCTTGGGGTGGGCACTGGAACCACCTCAGCAACTCATCAAAATCTGTGGGGGTAGGGGGGGAGTATCTGGAATCATCTGTTCAACAAATCTGTGGGGGGGGAGCATCTGGAAACATCTCAGCTACTCAACAGCTGTGGGGGAAGGGGTAAATCTGGAACCATCTCAGCTACTAAACAACATCTGTGGGGATGGGAGGGAGCATCTGGAATTATCACAACTACTCAACAACAGCCGTGGGGGTTTTGGAGCATCTGGAGCCATATGAGCTACTCAACAGTAGTTGTGGGGATGGGTGGGGGGAGCATCTGGAACTATCTCAGCTAGTCAGTAACATCTGTGGGGGTGAGGGGAGCATCTGGAGCTATCTCAGCTACTCAACAACAGCTGTGGGAGTGGGGAGAGCATCTGAAATCAACTCAGGTAGTCAACAACAGCCATGGTGGGGAGTATCTTGAATCATCACAGCTACTCAACCATAGCTGTGGGAATATCTGGAACTTTCTCAGCTACTCAAAAACAGCCGTGGAGGTAAAGGGTAGCACCTGGAACTATCTCAGGCACTCAACAAAAGCCTTAGGGTGGGTATTGGAAACACCTCAGCTACTCAATAACATCCGTGGGGTAGGGAGGGATATCTAGAATCATCTCATCTACTTAATAGCAGCTGTGTTTGGGAGGAAGCATCTGGAACCATGTCAGCTACTCAAGAAAAGCCACTGCCAGGGATGGGGGAAGTATCTGAAACAGTGTCAGCAACTCAACAACAGCCATAGGGTTGGGATTAGCATCTGGAACCATTTCAGCAACTCAACGACAGCCATAGGGGTAGGGGTAGGTGCCATGGCCTTCGGGGCTGCCTTGAGGGTCCTGAGAGAGAGAGTGGTGAGAGATTAAGAAAGACACAGACACAAAGACATAAAGAAAAGCTGGGGCCAGGCGGGATACTTTCCTCTGATGGAGGAGAAGTGGCCCCAAACTAGTTCAGCATGTTTATTTTATAATCAAGCACAAGGGAAGTTGGAAGGGATTCAAGGTCTGTGAGGGAGCTATAGTAGAATTATGTTGCTACCTAAAAGACAAGCTGTTCTGCAGTTATCTTGTTGTAGCTAAGGCTTTATCTGTACTATGTGCATCCAGATGTGTGGGCATCTAAGACACCATTTCATGTGGCAGGCTGCATCCTTCACAGCCTGCCTTTGACTAGGATGCAGAGCTTCCAAGCAAGACCTTGCCTATGAGCTTGGGGCCATTAAGCAAGACCTTGCCTTCGCTTGGAGTCTTTACTCAAGGCCTGCTACAGTGACAGTGCTCGTCTGCTCCTCACATCACATCTGTTCCTGACAGGTAGGAATCATATGGAACCATCTTAGCTACTCAACAACAGCTGCTGAGGAGAGCATCTGGAACCATCTCAGCTACTCAACTATAGCTGTGGGTGGGGGAATTCCTGCAGCCATCTCAGCTACTCAACAACATCCGTGGAGGTAAGGGAGAGCACCTGGAACCATCTCAGGTACTCAACAACAGCCTTGGCGAGGGGCATCTGGAACAACCTCAGCTACTTAACAACCTCCATGGGGGTTGGGGGAAATATCTGGAATCATATCATCCAATCAACAACTCCCATGGTGGGGGGAGCATACAGAACTGTCTCATCTATTCAGCAACAGAATTGGTGGGGGAGCATCTAGAACCATCTCAGCTACTCAACAACATCTGTGGGGAGTTTTGGGGTATCTGGAACCATCTCAGTACTGAACAATATCTGTGGGGATGGGGGTAAGCATCTGGAACCATCTTAGATACTCAACAACAGCCATGGGTATGTGGAGCATCTGGAACCATATTAACAACTCAACAGCAACTACGGGGATGGGGTGGAGCAAATGGAACCATCTCAGCTACTCAACAACATCTGTGAAAGTCAGGTATAAACATCCATGGATGTTTTGGGGGCATCTGAAATAATCTCAGCTACACAGCAGCAGCCATGAGGATAGGGGGAGCATCTGGAATCATCTCACCTACTCACTAGCATTCTTGGGCTTGCAGTATCTAGAACCATCTCAGCTACTGGACAACAGCCATGGGGGTGGGGGAGCATCTGAAACCTTTTCAACTACTCAACAACATCCATAGGGATGGGGAGGTGAACATCTGAAACTATCTCAGCTACTCAATAATATCCATGGGGGTGAGGGGAGCATCTTGAATCATCTCAGCTACTCAACCACAGCTTTGGAGGGGGGAGCATCTGCAATCATCTCAGTTACTCAACAACATCCATGTGGTGGAAGGAGCATCTGGTACCATCTCAGCTACTCAACAAGAGCCATGGGGTGGGGTGGAGTATCTGGAACAATTTCAAGTACTCACCATAAGCCATGGGGGGGGAGCTTCTGGAACCATTTCAGCTACTCAACAAAAGCCATGGTGGTGATGGGAGCATCTGGAATCATCTCAGCTACTCAACAATAACCATGGGTGTTTTGGGGGCATCTGAAGTCATCTCAGCTACACAACAGCAGCCATGTGGATTGGGGGAGTATCTGTAACCATCTCAGTTACTCAACAACAGCTTTGGGGGTGGAGAGTGGGTGGGAATCTGGAACCATCTCAGCTACTGGATAACAGACATGGGGGAGGGGGAAGCATCCGTAACCATCTCAGCTACTCAACAACAGCTGTGGGGTGGGGAAAGCATTTGGAAACATTTCAGAAACTCAACAACAGCTGAGGGGGTGGGTAGGAAATATGGAACCATCTCAGCTACTCAACAGCCATGGGGAGGGAGCATCTGGAAGCATCTCACCTACTCAAAATAGTCATGAGAATTGGGGAACCTCTGGAAAAATCTCAGCTACTTAACATCATTGGGGGAAAAGGGGAGCACCTGGAACCATCTCAGATTCTCAACAACAGCCTTTTGGACAAGGAAAATGTGGAACCATCTCAGCCCTTCAGAAACAGCTATGGTGGGGAGCATCTAGAACCATCTCAGCTACTTAACAATAGCCATGGGGGTAAGGAGGAGCACCTGAAACCATCTCAAGTACTCAACAAAAACCATGAGGGTGGAAGTAGCATCTGTAACCATCTCAGCTATTCAACATGGGAGTGAAGGGAACATCTGGAACCATCGCAGCTACCCAACAAGTGCTGTGTGGTGGAGGGAGTACTTGGAACCATCTAAGCTACTCAGTAACAGTCATGGGGGAGGAGCAAGCATCCAGAACTATCTCAGCTACTTAACATCTGTAAGGGTGAGGGGAGCATCTGGATGAGATGTCAGCTACTTCACAACAGCTGTGTGTGGGGAGAGGGAGCATCTGGAACCATCTCACTTAATCAACAACATCCATGGGGGTCATGGGGAGTACCTGGAATCATCTCTTCAACTCAACAACAATCATGGAAGAGGGGGAAATATCTGGAACCATCTCAGCTAGTCAACAGGCAGGAGGGGGAGCATCTGGAACCATCTCAGTTATACAACAACAGCTGTGGGCAGGTGATAGTGGGAATTTGTAACCATATCAGCTACTGAACAACAACTGTGTGTGTATGGTGGTAGTGGGGGGATCTGGAATCATCTCAGCTACTCAACAACAGCTGAAGGGGTAGAGGGAGCTTCTGGAACCATCTCAGTCAACAACTGTGGAGTGGACAGCATCTGGAACCAAATCAGTTACTCAACAACAGCCAAGGTGGTTGGGGGTGGTATCTTGAACCATTTAAGTTATTCAACAACACCCATGGGGAAGAGGGAGCATCTGGAACCATCTCAGCTACTAGACAACAGCTATAGGGGTAAGGAATAGCACCTGGAACCATCTAAAATACTTAACAAAATCCTTGGGGTGGGCATCTGGAATGACCTCAACTACTCAACAACACCCATAGGGGTTGGAGGGAATAACTGGAATCATTTCATCTACTCAAGAACAGTCATAGGGTAGGGGGAGCATCTGGAACCAACTCAGATATTCAACAACAGTGGTGGGTGTTGGAGGGAGTATCTTGAACCATCTCAACTACTCAGCAACAGCTTTTGTGGGGGCAGAGCATCTGGAACCATCTCAACTACTCAACAACAGGCATGGTAGGGGGGAGCATCTAGAACCATCTCAGTTACTCAATCACAGTTGTGGGTGTGGGTGGAATCCCTGCAACCATCTCAGCTACTCAATAACATCCATAAGGGTAAAGGGGGAACCATCCCAGGTACTCAACAACAGCCTTAAGTGGGGATGCATCTGTAACCACCTTAGCTACACAACAACCTCCACAGGGGTCGGGAAAAATATCTGGAATCATATCATCTATTCAATAACATCCATGAGGGGTGGGAACATCTAGAACCATCTCATCTGTTCAACAACACCTTTGGTGGGGGAGCATTTAGAACCACCTTAGCTACTCAACAACATCTGTGGGGGGTGGGTGGGAGGCATCTGGAACCATCTCAGCTACTCAACATCTGTGGGGATGAGGAGGAGCATCTGGAACCATTTCAGCTATTCAAAAATATCTGTGGGGAAGGGGGGAGCATTTGGAACCATCTCAACAACTCAACAAAAGCAGTGGTGGTGAGGGGAGCATCCGGAACCATCTCAGCTACTCAACAACAGCTGTGGGTGTGGGGAAAGATCTGTAAACATCTCAAAAACTCAACAACAGTTTGTGGGGGGTAGGAAACATATGGAAACATCCCAGCTACTCAACAACAGCCACGGGGGTGAGGGCAATTTCTGGAACAATCTCAGCTAATCAATAACCTTCATGGGGGAAAGGGGGAGCACCTGGAACCATCTCAGTTACTCAACAACAGTATTGTAAGGAGCATATGGAACCATCTCAGCTACTCAAAAACAGCTGTGAAGGGAGGAACATCTGGAAACATCTCAGCTACTAAACCACATGGGAGTGGAGGAGAGCATCTGGAACCATCTCAATTACTCAACAACAGCTGTGGATGTGGGGGGAACTTCTGGAACCATCTCAGCTACTCAAAAACAGACGTGCAGATGGGAGCACCTGCAACCATCTCAGCTAGTCAACAACAACCACTGGTGGGGGGGGGAATCTCTCAAACCATTTCAGCTATTAAACAACAGCCATGGCTGGGTGGGGGGGGGCATTTGGTACCATCTCAGCTACTCAACAACATCTTTGGAGGGTTTGGAGGCATCTGGAACCATCTCAGTTACTCAACAATATATGTGTGGATGGGGGTGTGCATCTGGAACCACCTCAGTTACTCAACAACCTCTATGGGGGTCAGAGGAATTATCTGGAATCATATCATCTAGTCAACAACAGTCATGGAGGAGGGCATCTAGAACTGTCTCATCTATTCAATAACAGCTTTGGTGGGGGAGCATCTGGAACCATCTCAGCTGTTCAACAACATCTGTGGTGGTGGGGGGCTTAGGGGGCATCTGGAAACATTTCAGCAACTCAACAACATTCGTGGGGATGAGGGGAGAATCTAGAACCATCTCAGCTACTCAAAAACATTCGTGGGGGAGGAGAGAGCATCTGGAACCATTTCAATTGCTCAACAAAAGTCATGGTGGTGAGGTGAACATCTAGAAACATCTCAGCTATGCAACAACAGCCATGTGGGTAAGGGAGGCATCTAGAACCATCTCACCTACTCAGCAACAGCTGTGTGGGATGAGTGGATGGGCATCTGTAACCATCTCAGTTACTGGGCAACAGCCATGAGGGAGGGAAAAGCATCTGTAACCATCTCAGCTACTCAAATGCAGCTGTGGGGGTGAAGGGAGCATCTGGAAACAACTCAGAAATTCAACAACAGTCTTGAGGGGGAGGGGAGGAAACATATGGAACCATCTCAGATACTCAACAACAGCCAAGGGGAGGGAGCATTTGAAACTATCTTACCTACTCAACAACAGCTGTGTATGTGGTGGGGTATCTCTGGAACAATCTCAGCTACTCAACAACATTTGTGGGGGAAAAGGGGAGCACCTGGAACCATCTAAGGTACTCTACAACAGCCTTGTGGGTAAGAAACATCTGGAACTATCTCAGCTACCCCAAATCAACTGTGGGGGTAAGATGCATATAGAATCATCTCAGCTACTCAACAACTGTTGTGTGTGGGAGGGATATCTGGAAACAGCTACTCAAAAACATCCATGAACGGGGGAAAATAGCTGGAACCATCTCAGCTACTCAACAACATTCATGGGGTTGGTGGGGGGAGCACCTGGAACCATCTAAGCTACTCAGTAACAGCTGTGGACGTGGAGCATCTGAAATCATCTCAGTTACTCAATAACAGCTGTAGGTGTGGGAAGAACCTCTGGAACCATCTCAGCTACTCAACAACAGCTGTGGGAATAAGGGAGAGCACTGGAAACCATCTCAGGTACTCAATAAAAGTCATGCGAGTAGGAGGATCACCAGGAATCATCTCAACTACTCAACAATAGCCGTTGGGGGAGGGTAGGGTGGAAGCATCTGGAATCATCTCAGCCATGCAACAACAGTCATGGTGGTGGGGGAGTATCTAGAACCATCTCAGCTACTCAACAACATCCGTGGGTGGTGGCAGGGAGTATCTGAAACCATCACAGCTACTGAACAAAAGCCATAGGGTTGGGGAAGAGCATCTGGAACTATCTCAGTCATTCAACAACCATCATGGGGGTGGGGGGAGCATCAGGAATCATCTCAGTTACTCAACAACTGCCGTGGGGCAGGGGGAGCAGCATCTGGACTCATCAGAGACTCAACAATAGCAGTGAAAACGTGAGAGTATCTGAAATCATCTCAGCTACTCAACAATAGTTGTGGAGAGGGAGAACATCTGGAACCATCTCAGCTACTTAAAAACAGCCAGAGAAGCAGGAGCATTTGGAACCATCTCAACTATACAACAACTGCCATGGACTGTGGGAGTATTGGAACCATCTCAGCCACTCAACAACTGTTGTGTGTGGGAAAGACATCTGGAACCATATTAGCTACTCAAAAACATTCATGGAGGGCAGGAGCATCTGGAACCATCTCAGTTACTCAACAACAGCTATGGGTGTGGAAGGAACCTTTGAATCATCTCAGTTATTCAACAACAGCCATGGGTATAGGGAGAGCACCTGAAACCATCTCAGGTACTCAACAAAAGCTGTGCGAGTAGGGGAAGTATCTGGAACCATCACAGCTACTCAAAATTCGTGGGGTGGGAAGTATCTGCAACCATCACAGCTACCGAACAAAAGACGTAGGGTGGGGGAAGAGCATCTGGAACCATCTCAGCCACTCAACAACAACTGTAGTAGTGGGAACACCAGGAACCATCTCTGGTACTCAACAACATTCATGGGAATGGGGAAACATCTGGAATAATCTCAGCTACTCAACAACAGCTGTGGAAGGGAGCAGCATCTGGAACCATATCAGGTACTCAACAACAGCCATGAAAAGGTGGGAGTATCTGAAACCATTTCAGTAACTCAACAATAGCCATGTGTGTGCAGGGAGGAAGCATATGGAACCATCTCAGCTACTTAACAAGAGATGTGGGAGTGAGGGGAGCTTCTGGACTATCTCAGCTACTCGGCAATAGCCATGGTGTGGGAGAGCATCAGGAACCATCTCAGTTACTTAACAACAGTCATGAGAAGTGGAAGCATCTGGAACCATCTCAGCTATGCAACAACAGCCGTGGGGTTTGAGAGCATTGGAACAATCAGCTACTCAACAACTATCGTGTGTGGGAGGGACACCTGGAACTATCTCAGCAACTCAACAACATCTGTGGGGGCCAGGGAGAATATGTGGAATCACTCCATCTACTCAACAACAACTGCAGGAGGGGGAGCATCTGGAACCATCTCAACTATACAACAGCAGCTATGGGTGGGTGAGGGTGGGAATCTGTAATCATCACAGCTACTGAACAATAGTCATGTTGAGGGGCTCTGGAACCATCTCAGCTACTCAACAATATCTGTGGGAATTGAGGGGGGAACATCTGGAACCATCTTGGCTACTCAACAACAGCCACGGAGGGTTGTGGAGCATCTAGAACCACATTAGCTACTCAACAGCAGCTGTGGGGTTGGGGGGAGCATCTGGAACCATCTCAACTATAAAATAACAGCTGTTGAAATGGGTGGGGAGAATCTGGAACCATCTCAGCTACTCAACAACATTTGTGGAGGTTGGGGTGAGTATCAAAATCATCTCACTACTCACCAACAGCTATGGATGTTGGAGCATCTAGAACCATCTCAGCTACTCAACAACAGATGTGGGGTGGGAGAGTATCTGAAACTTTTTCAGCTATTCAATAACATCCATGGAAATGGGGAGTGAGAATCTAGAACTATCTCAGCTACTCAATAACATCCATGGGGGTGAGGGGATCATCTGGAATTATCTCAGTTACTCAACAATAATTGTGAGCGTAGGGGGAGCATCTGAAACTATCTCAGGTACTCAACAACACCCGTGGGAATCATGGGGAGTATTTGGAACCATCTCAGCTACTTAATAACAGCCATGGGGGAAGGAGGAACATCTTGAATCATCTCAGGAACTCAACTACAGCTGTGGAGGGGGAGAATTTGGAGCCATCTTAGTTACTCAACATCAGCAGTAGTGGTGGGAGGAGCATTTGGAACCATCTCAGCTACTCATCAAGACCTGTGTGTGGGGAGAGGGAGCATCTGAAACCATCTTACCTTCTCAACAACAGCCATGGGGGGAGGAAACATCTTGAAGCATCTCAGCTGCTCAACAATAGACGAGAGGAAGCAGCATCTGGAACCATCTCACCTACTCAACAACATCCATGGGGGCTAGGGGGAGTATCTGGAATAATCTCAATGACTCAAGTGTGGGAGGGGGGGAAACATCTGGAACCATCTCAGCTAGTCAACAACAGTAGCAGCAGAGGGAGCATCTGGAAAATCTCAGCTATACAATAACAGCTGTGGGCGGATAAGGGTGGGAATCTGTAACCATCTCAGCTACTGAACAACAGTCATGTTGGGGGGAACTGAAACCATCTCAGCTGCTCAACAGCTGAGGGAGTAGGGGGAGCTTCTGGAACCATTTTAGGTAGTCAGCAACAGCTGTGGAGTGGGCAGCATCTGGAACCAAATCAGTTACTCAACAACAGCCGAGGTAGTGGGGGTAGTCTGGAACCATTTCAGCTATTCAACAACAACAGTGGGGGAGGGGGAGCATCTGGAACCATCTCAGCTACTCAACAATAGCCATGGGGTGGGGTAGCAGCATCAGGTACTCAGAAACAACCCTGGAAAGGTGAGAGTACCTAAAACCATCTCAGCTACTCAACAATAGCCATGGGGGGTGGGGTGGGGGAAGCATATGGAACCATCTCAGCTACTTAACAAGAAATGTGGGGGTGAGGGGGAGCTTCTGGAACTATCTCAGCTATTCAATAACAGCTATGGGGTGGGAGAGAATCTGGAACTATCTCAGTTACTCAACAACATCTGTGGGGGTCGGGGGAGTATCTAGAATCACCTCATATACTCAACAACAGCTGTGGGAAGGGGAGCGTCTGGAACCATCTCAGCTACTTAACAACAGTTGTGGGGTGAGGGAGCACCTGGAACCATCTCAAATACTTAACAATATTTGTGGGATTGGGGGGTTATCTGGAAACATCTTAGCTTCTCCAAAACATCTGTGGCAGGTGGGTCATCTGGAACCATCTCAGCTACTCAACAGATGAGGAGGTAGAGCAACTGGAATCATCTCAGCTACTCAACAACATACGTGGGGCTGGGGGGAGATCATTTGGAACCATCTAGCTACTCAAGAACATCCATGGGGGTGGGGAGGGAGCATCCAGAACTATCTCAACTATTCAACAACAGTCATGGAGGTGGAGCATCTGGAATCATCTCAGCTACTCAACAACAGCTGTGGGGGTGGGAGGAACTTCTGGAACCATCTCAGCTACTCAACAACATCTGTGGTGGGAGGAGTATCTGGAACTATCTCAACTACTAAAAAACATCCGTGTGGGGAGGAATATCTGAAGCCATCTCAGCTATTGAACAAAAGTCACGGGGTGGGCAAAGAGCATCTGGAATCATCTTAGTCACTCAACAACAGCCATGGGGTAAGGGAAGCATTAGGAACCATCTCAGCCACCATGGTGGTGGGGTAGTGGGGCAGCTGGAACCATCTTAGCTACTCAACAGCATTTGTGGTGGTAAGGGAGAGCACCTGAAACCTTCTCAGGCACTCAACAATATCTGTGGGTGTGGTGGGGTGCATCTGGAACCATCTCAGTTACTCAGCAACAGCTGTGGTGGTAGGGGAACAGCTGGAACCATCTTAGCTACTGAACAACATCCATGGGGGTGGGGGAGAGCATATGGAGCCATCTCAGCTACTCTATAACAGCCATTTGTAGGGAGAAGCATCTGGAATCATCTCAGTTACTCAACAACAGCTGTGAGAAGGTGGGAGTATCTGAAATCATCTCAGCTAATCAACAATAGCTGTGGGGAGTGGGGGACAGCATATGGAACCATCTCAGCTATACAACAAGACATATGGGGTAAGGTGAAGCTTATCTGGAGCTAGCTTAGCTACTCTACAACAGCTTTGGGGTGGGGTAGCACCTGAAATAATCTCAGCTACTTAACAACAGCCATGAGAAGGGGGAGCATCTGGAACCATCTCAGCTATGCAACAGTAGCCATGGGGTGTGGGAGCATTGGAGTCTTCAACAACAGTCATGTGGGGTAGGGGCATCTGGAACCATCTCAGCTACTCAGCAACAGCCGAGGTGGATGGGAATGGATATCCAGAACCATCTCAGCTGCTACTCAACAACATCTGTGGGGGTCAGGGGAGTATCAGGAATCACTTCATCTACTCAACCGCCATGGGAGAGGGAGCATCTGGAGCCATCTCAGCTACTCAACAACAGCCATGGGGTATGAGAATATTTGGAACCATCTCCACTACTCAACAATATCTGTGGGGATGGGGGGAGCATCTGGGACCATCTCAGCTACTATACACCATCTGTGAGTGGGGGAGAACATCTGGAACCATCTCAGCTACTCCACAACAGCCAAGGAAATGAAGAGGGAGCATCTGGAATCATATCAGCTACTCAACAACAGCTGTGGGGATCGAGGGGAGCATCTGGAAATGTCTCAGCTACTCATCAATAGCTAAGAGAATGTGTGTGTGTGTGGGGGGGAGCATCTGTAACTAAGTTACTCAAAGACAGCTTTTTTTTTCCTTGGGTTGGAGTCTCACTCTGTCACCCAGACTGGAATGCAGTGGCATGCTCATGGCCACCCCAGCATTGATCTGCTGGGCTCAGGTGATCCTTCTGCCTCAGCCTTCCAAGTAGTCATAACTACAGGCATGTGCTACCATGCCTGGCTAATTTTTTGATTTACTGTGGAGACGAGGTCTCGCCAAGTTGCCCAGGCTGTTCTTGAACCTGTGGGTTCAGGCAATCTCCTCACCTCGGCCTTCCAAAGTGCTGGCACTGCAGGCCTGAGCTACTATGCCCAGCCCAAAGACAGCCTTGAGGATGAGGGGGCATCTGGAATCATCAGCTACTCAGCAACATCTTAGGAGATGGGTACAGAGCATCTGGAACTACCTCAGCTACTCAACAATAGCCATGGGGTGGGGAAAGCATGTGGAACTATCCCAGCTACTCAACAACAGCTATGGGGAGGAATATCTGGAATCATCTCAACTACTCAACAACAGCCATGTTGGGGGAAGTATCTGGAGCCATCTCATCTAGTCAACAACAGCCATTGTGAGGGGAGCATCTGGAACCATTTCAGCTATTCAACAGCCGTGGGTGGGCAGAGAATATGGAACAATCTCAGCTGCCTATCAACATGCATGGGGGTGGGGAAGCATCTGAAATCATCTCAGTTACCTAACAATGGTCACTGGGGAGAGCATCTGGAATAATTTCAGCTACTTAACAACAGCCATCATGGGGAGGAAGTGGAAGTGTGGAATCATCTCAGCTCCCATGGCAGGGAGGGAGGGTGAAAGCATTTGGAATCATCTCAGCTACTTAACAACAACCATGGTAGAGAGGGAGCATTGGGGACCATCTCAGGTACTCAACAACAACCATGAGGAAGTGGAGAAACTGAAACCATCTCAGATACTTACCAACAGCAGTGGGGGAGGGCATCTGGAACCATCGCAGGTACTCAACAACAGCCACGGGGGCCGTCTGGAACCATCTCAACTGCTAACAAAAGACCTGTGGGGGTGTTGGGGAGGCATCTGGAATCAACTCATTTACTTAAAAACAGCCGTGGGGGTAGGTAGAACATGTGAAACCATCTCAGCTACTCAACAACAACTGTGGCGGTGGGGGTGGGGGGTGGGGGGGGAGTATCTGGAACCATTTTAGCTACTCAGCAATAGCCGTGGCAGTGGAGGGGGGAGTCTGGAACCATCTGAGCTACTCAACAACATCTGTGGGGCTGGGGTCATCTGGAATTATCTCACCTACTCAACAAAAGCCATGGTGGTGGGAGGAGGGAGCATCTGGAACCATCTCAACTACTCAACAACATTTGTGGAATTGGGGCAGAGCATCTGGAATCATCTCAACAATTCAACAACATCTGTGGGCAAAGGGGGAGTATCTGGAACAATTGCAGCTACACAACAGTTGTGGTGGGGCAAGGGGAACATCTGGAACCTCTACAACCTCCACGGGGGTGTGTGTAGAGGATCTGGAACTATCTCAGCATTCAAAAACATCCTTGGGGAGGAAGCATCTGGAACCATCTCAGTTACTCAGCAATAGCCATGGATGTGGGGGGGAGTATCTGGAACCATCTCAGTTACTCAGCAACATCCATGGGGGTATGGTGAGCATCTGGAACTATCTCAGCTACTCAACAAAAGCCCTGGGGTGGGAGGAGCATATGGAACAATCTCAGTTACTCAGCAACAGCCATGGGTGCCAGGTACAGTATCTGAAACCATATCAGCTACTCAACAACAGCCTTAAGGGGGAGTATCTGGAACAATCTCAGCTACTCAACAACAGCCATGGGGACAGGCCATCTGGAATTATCTCAGCTACTCAACAACAGTTGTAGGGGTGGGAGAAGCATCTGGAACCATCTCAGCTACTCAACAACAGCTGTGGGCTGGGGTCATCTGGAATTATCTCACCTACTCAACAAAAGCCATGGTGGTGGGAGGAGGGAGCATCTGGAACCACCTCAACTACTCAACAACATTTGTGGAATTGGGGCAGAGCATCTGGAATCATCTCAACAATTCAACAACATCTGTGGGCAAAGGGGGAGTATCTGGAACAATTGCAGCTACACAACAGTTGTGGTGGGGCAAGGGGAACATCTGGAACCATCAATTCTACTCAACAACGGCCATGGAAGTAGGGTGGAGTTTCTGGAACCAACTCAGCTACTCTACAACCTCCACGGGGGTGTGTGTGGAGGATCTGGAACTACCTCAGCTATTCAACAACATCCTTGGGGAGGAAGCATCTGAACCATCTCAGCTACTCAACGCCATTCATAAGGGAAGGGGGAAAAGCAACTGGAACCATCTCAACTAGTCAACATCAGTGGGGGGGAGGGGGAGGAGAGGCAGCATCAGCTACTCAACAACAGGGGTGGTGTGGGGGAAACATATGAAACCATCTCAGCTACTCAACAACAGCCCTGTCAGATGGGGGGAGTACCTGGAACCATCTCAGCTATTCAACAACAGCTTTGTGGGGGGAGTGGGTGGGCATCTGTAACCATCTCAGATACTGGACAATAGCCATAGGGGAGGGGGAAGCATCTGGAACCATCTCAGCTACTCAACGACAGTCATGGGGGTGGGGAAAGCATCTGGGAACATCTCAGAAACTCAACAACAGACGTGGGGTGGGGGGATAGGAAACATCAGTCACTCAACAGTAGATGTGGGGAGGGAGCATCTGGAACCGTCACACCTACTCAGCAGCAGTCATGGGGGTGGGGGAAATCTCTGGGACTATCTCAGCTACTAACAACATCTGTGGGGGTAAGGGGGAGCACCAGGAACCATCTCAGGCACTCAGCAACAGCCTTGTGGATAAAGATCATTGGAAACATCTCAGCTACTCAGAAACAGCTGTGAGGAAGAGGAGCATCTAGAACCATCCCTGCTACTAAACATCTGTGGGGTTGAAGAAGAACATCTAAAATCATCTCAGCTACTCAGCAACAGCTGCAGGGGTGGGGGGACTTCCTGAAACCATCTCAGCTACTCAACAACAGAGGTGCGGGTGGGAGCACCAACAACCATCTCAGCTATTCAACAACAGCTGTTGTGGGGAAACCTCTGGAATGATCTAGCTACTTAACAACAGCTGTGGGGAGAAGAGCATCTGGAACTCTCTCAATTCTCAACAACAGCCTTTGTGGGAGGGGGCCATCTGTAACCATCTCAGCTACTCAACAACAGCTGTGGGGGTGAGGGAGGCATCTGGAACCATAACAGAAACTTAATAATTGTATAGAAGTAGAAAACTTACGGAACCATCTCAACTACTCAACAACAGCTGTGGGGGAGGGCAGCTTCTGAAACCATCTCAACTACTCAACAACAGCAGTTCGGGTGGGTAAACCACTGGAAACATCTCAGCAACTCAACAACATCCATTGGGGAAAGGGGGAGCACCAAGAACTATCTCAGGTACAAAACAACAGTCATGGAGGTGGGGAGCAACTGGAACCATCTCAGCTACTCAACAACATCAGTGGGGTTGGGGGTGTCATCTGGAACTACACCAGCTACTCTACAACAACCAGGGAGGTGGAGCATCTGGAACCACTTCAGCTACTCAACAACAGCCTTGGGGTAGGGAAGCAGCATCTGGAACCATCTCAGGTACTCAACAACAGCTGTGAAAAGGTGAGAGTATCTGAAACTATCTCAGCTACCCAACAATAGTGGGGCGGGGAGCATATGAAACAATCTCATCTACTCAATAGGAAATGGGGTGGAGGGAGTTTCTGGAACTATTTCAGCTCCTCAACAAGAACCTTGGGGTGGGAGAGCATCTGGAACCATCTCATCTACTTAACAACAGCCATGAGAAGAGGAATTCTCTAATACACTCAGCTACGCAACATCAGCAGTGGGGTGTGGGAACATTGGAACCATGTCAGCAACTCAACAACTGTCATGTGTGGGAGGGACACCTGGAAGCATCTCAGCTACTCAACAACATTTGTGAGGAGAGTATCTGGAATCACTTCAGCTACTCAATAACAGCCGGGAGAGGGAGAGCATCTGGAACCATCTCAACTACTAAACAACGGCCGTGGGGTGAGGGAGCATCTGGAACCATCTCAACTACTCAACAACATCTGTGAAGTTGGGGGGAGGTCATCTGGAACCATCTTAGCTACTCAAAAACATCTATGGCCGGACTCAGTGGCTCAGTCTGTAATCCTAGCACTTTGGGAGGCTGAGGCAAGTGGATTACCTGAGCCTGCGGGTTTGAGACAGCCCAGGCAACTTGGTGAGACCTCATCTCTACAATAAATCAAAAATTAGCCAGGCATGGTAGCGTGTACCTGTGGTTCTGGCTACTTGGAAGGCTGAGGCGGAAGGATCGCCTGAGCCCAGCAGGTCAATGCTGGGATGGCCATGAGTGTGCCACTGCACTCCAGCCTGAGCAACTGAGTGAGATTCTAACTCAAAACAAACAAATAAAAAAATCTATGGTGGGGGAGCATCTGGAACGATCTCAGCTACTCAACAACAGATGAGGAGGCGAAGCATCTGGAATCATCTCAGCTACTCAACAACATCCGTGGGGCTGGAGGAAGATCATCTGGAACCATCTTAGTTACTAAAAAACATCCATGGGGTGGAGGGGCAGCATCTGGAACCATCTCAGCTATTTAGCAACAGCCATGGAGGTGGAGCATCTGGAATCATCTCAGCTACTCAAGAATAGCTGTGGAGGTTGGAGGACTCTCTGGAACCATCTCATCTACTCAACAACAATCGTGGGGGTAAGGAGAAGCACCTGAAATCATTTCAGGCACTCAACAACAGTAGTGGCGGGGAGCACCTAAAACAATCTCAGGTACTCAACAAAAACCATGAGGGGTAGGGGGAATATCTGACAACATCACAGCTACTCAACACCAGCCGTGGTGGTTGGGGGAGTATCTGGAGCCATCTCAGCTACTCAAAAACATCTGTGTGTGGGAGGATATCTGGAACTATCTCAGCTACTCAACAACAGCCATGAAGTGGGGAAAGACATCTGTGAACCATCTCAGTTACTCAACAACAGCAAGTGGTGGGGGGAAAGCATCTGGAACATCTCAGCCTATTCACAACAGGCTGTGGTGGGATGGGTGAGCATGCTGGAACCACTCTTACTAAGCACAACAATGTTTTGGGGTGGAGAGCATCTGGAAACATCTCAGGTATTCAACAACATTGGCGTAATAGGGGAGCATCTGGAACCATCTCAGCTACTCAACACATCCATGGAGATGGTGGGAGCATCTGGAACCATCTCAAGCTACCAACAACATTGTTAAGGGGGGGGAACATCTGGAACCATGTCAGCACTCAACAACAGCATGAGGAGGGGAGCATCTGGAACCATCTCAGCTACTCAACAACAATAGGTTGGGGGCATTCTGGAACCATGCTCAGCTCTCAACAATAGCTGTGAAGGGGGGAGCATCTGGAACCATCTCAAGCTACTCAACAATATCTATGGGGTGTTGGGGGTATCTGAACCATCTCAGTCTACTCAACAACAGCCTTGGGAGGAGGACTGGAACCATCAGCTACTCCACAACATCTCATGGGGGTGAGTATCTGGAACCATCTCAGTACTCAACAACCTAGTGAGTGGGAGAGCATTAGAACATCTCAGCTACTCATAACAGGCTGGGGATGAGTGGGGAATATCTGGAAACATCTCAGCTACTCAACAACGATGTGGAGGGAACATCTGGAATCATCTCAGCTATTCAACAACAGGCGTGATGGGGAGGGAGCATCTGGAACATCTCAGCAACTCAACACCACCATGGGTGGTGGAGGTGGGGAGCATCTGGAACCATCTCAGTACTAACACAACATTGGGAGGGAAGGGAGCATCTGGAACAATCTCAGCACCAACAACAGCTGTGGGGGGGGGAGCATATGGAAACATCTCAGCTACTCAACAACAACTGTGGGGATGATGTGGGGGAGCATCTGAAACCATCTCAGTTACTCAACAACAGCCGTGGGGTGAGGAGAGCATCTGGAACCATCTCAGCTTACTCAACAATAGACATGAGAGTGGGGGGGAGCTTGGGAACCATCTCAGCTACACAACAACAGCCATTGGGAAGGACGGGAACCATCTCAGCTACTCAACAACACTGGGTGGTTGGGGAGTATCTGGAACCTTCTACAGCTACTCAACAACTCTGGGTTGGTGGGAGAGCATCTGGAACCATCTCAGCTACTCAACAATAGACTGTGGGAGTGGGGGAGCATCTGAACCATCTCAGCTACTCAACAACAGTCTGTGGGTGAGGACATCGGAATCATCTCACTACTCAACAACAGTGTGATGGGGAGGGAGCATATGGAACCATCTCAGCAACTCAACAACAGCCATGGTTCGGGGTGGAGGGAGGGTGGATCATCTGGAACCATCTCAGTTACTTAACAACAGACACGGGAGTGGAAGGGAGCATCTGGAACAATCTCAGCTACACAACAACAGCTGTGGGGTGTGGGAACATTGGAAACATCTCAGCTACTCAACAACAGCTGTGTGGTTGGGGCATCTGGAACCATTACAGCTATCAAAAACAGCCATGGGGCAGGGGAGGATGGAGCATCTGGAACCATCTCAGTTACTCAACAATAGACATGGGAGTGGGAGGGAGCATCTGGAACAATCTCAGCTACACAACAACCGCCGTGTGGGAATATCGGAAACATCTCAGCTACTCAACAACAGCTGTGTGGTTGGGGCATCTGGAACCATTACAGCTATTCAAAAACAACCATGGGGGTGGGGGAAGATGGAGCATCTGGAACCATCTCAGTTACTCAACAACAGACATGGGAGTGGGAGGGAACATCTGGAACAATCTCAGCTACACAACACCAGCTGTGGGGTGTGGGAACATTGGAAACATCTACTCAACAACAGCGGTGTGGTTGGGGCATCTGGAACCATTACAGCTATTCAAAAGCAGTCATGTGGGAGGAGGGGGAGCATCTGGAACCATCTCAGCTACTCAACAATAGCCACAGGGGTAGGGAGCAGCATCTCAAATCATATCAACTACTCAAGAACAGCCACTGAGGTTGGGACAGCATCTGGAACTATCTCAGCTACTTAAAAACAGTCATGGGGTGTGGGAGTATTTAAACCATGTCAGCTACTCAACATCAACCATGTGGGGGGAGCATCTGGTACCATCTCATCTACTCAATAACAGCTGTGGTGGAGGAGGAGGGCATCTGGAACCACCATAGCTACTCAACAACATCTTTGGAGGAGAGTGGAGCATCTGGAACCATTTCAGCTACTCAACAACAGCCTTGTTTGTGGGAAGGGGAGTAACTGGAACCACCTCAGTTACTCAACACCATCATTGGGATGGGAGGAGCATCTGGAACTATCTCAGCTACTCAACAAAAGACCAGGGGTGAAGGGAGCATATGGAACTATCTCAGCTACTCAGCAGCAGTCATCAGGGGGCATCTGGAACCATCTCAGTTATTCAACCACATCTGTGGAGATGGGTGGAAGCATCTGGAACCATCTCAGGGGCTCAACAACATCTGTGGAGATGGGTGGGAGCATCTGGAGCCCTGTCAGGTATGCAAGAACAGTCATGGTGGGGAAGCAGCATCTGGAACCATCTCAGGTACTCAACAACAGTTGTGAAAAAGTGGGACTTTCTGAAACCACCTCAGCTACTCAACAACAGCCATGGGTGGGTGAAGCATCTGGAACCATCTCAGTTACTTAACAACAGCTGTGAAAAGTGGGAACATCTGGAACCATTCTAGCTATGCAACAATAGCCGTGGAGTGTGGGAATATTGGAACCATCTCAGCTACTCAACAACTGACTTGTGGGGGAGAGGGATCTAGAACCATCTCAGCTACTCAACAATAGCTGTGTGAGGGGTGGAGAGCATCTAGAAAAATCTCAGCTACTAAACAACAGCTGGGAGGAGCATCTAGAACCATCTCAGCTACTCAAAAACAGCTGTGGAGTGGGGGCGGGGAGCATCTGGAACATCTCAGTAAATTAACAATAGTCATGGGGCAGAAGCATCTAGAACCATCTCAGCTACTTAACAACATCCATGGGGAGGGAGGAGTATCTGGAACCATCTCACTACTCAAAAAACAGCCATGTGCGGGGGTTAGCTGGAACCATCATAGCAAAGTAACAACAGCCATGGGGAAGAAGCATCTGGAACCATGTCAGCTATTTAATGACATCTGTGGGAAAGGAAGGGCACTTGGAACCATCTCAGGTACTCAAAAACAGTCGTGGAGAAGGGGGACTATCTGGAACCATCTCAAGGGGAGGAGAAAAAAAGCATATGGAGCCATCTCAGCTACTTAATAACAGCTGTGGTGGTTTGGAGCATCAGGAACAACCTCAGCTACTCAACAAGAGCTGTGGGGGAAGGTGCAGCATCTGAAACCATTTCAGGCACTCAACAACAGATGTAGGAGTAGGGGAAGCATCTGGAAATATCTCAGCTACTCAACAACAGCCATGGTGGGGAACATCTGGAACTATCTCAGCTACTTAATAGCCATGGGGGGTTGGAGCATCCGGAACAACCTTAGCTACACTACAACAGCCGTGGGGTGTGGGAGCATTAAAATAATCTCAGCTACTCAATAATAGTCATGTGGGAGAGCATCTGGAACTATCTCAACTACTCCATAACAGCAATGGCAGAGGAGGGGGGCATCTGGAACCATCTGAGCTACTCACCTGTGGGGGAGGGAGGAGCATGTAGAACCATTTCAGCTACTCAACAACAGACTTAGTGGGGGTGGGTATCTGGAACCATCACAGTTACTTAACATTATTGGGGTGGGCAGAGCATCTGGAATCTCAGCTATTCAACAAAAGCCCTAGGGGTGGGGAGCATATGGAACCATCTCAGCCACTTAACAATAGCTGTGTGGAGGGGTCATCTGGAATCATCCCAGCCACTCAACAACAGCTGTGGTGGTTGTGGGGGAGCATCTGGAACCATCTTAGCTACTCAACAATAGCCGTGGTAGGGAAGGGGGAGCATCTGGAACCATCTCAGCTACTCAACGATCTGTGGGGTAGCGGGAGCATCTGGAACCATCTCAGTTACTCAAAAACATCTGTAGGGGTGGGAGGAGCATCTGAAACTACCTCAGGTACTCAACAAAAGCCCTGGGTGGAGGGAGCATATGGAACTGGAACTATCTCAGCAACAGTCATGGAACGGGGCATCTGGAACCATCTTAGCTACTCAACCACAACTGTGGAGATGGGTGAAAGAACTGGAACCATCTCAGGTGCTCAACGACATCTGTGGAGATGGGTGGGAGCATCTGGAACAATCTCAGGTACTCACCAATAGCCATGAAAAAGTGGGAGTATCTGAAACCATCTTAGCTACTCAACAATAGCCGTTTGGGTGGGTGAAGCATTTGGAACCATCTCAGCTATGCAACAATAGCTGAGAAGTTGTGGGAGTATTTGAATCATCTCAGCTACTCAACAACTGATGCGTGGGGGAGGGGCATATGGAACCATCTCAACTACTCAAAAATAGCCATGGCAGGGGTGGGAAGTATCTAGAAGTATCTCAGCTACACAACAGCCAGGGAAAGGGGAGTGCCTAGAATCATCTCAGCTACTCAACAACAGCCATGGGGGGAGGAGGGGAGCATCTGGCTCAGCAAATGAACAACAGTAGTGAAGAAGGGGGACTATCTGGAGCCACCTTAACTATTTGGCAACATCTGAGGGGAAAAGAAAAGAATCAGGAACCATCTCAGCTACTCAACAACAACCATGGGGGTGGGAATGCAACATCTGGAAACATCTTGCTACTTAACAACAGCCATGGGTGGGGGACCATATGGAACCATTTCAGCTACAGTTACTTAACAGCCATGGGGTGGGAGCATCTGGAACAATCTTAGCTACACAACAAGAGCCATCGGGTGTGAGCATTAGAACCATCTCAGTTACTTAACAATAGGCAAGAAGGGGGACTATCTGAATCCATCTCAATTACTCAACAACATCTGAAGGGAGAAGAAAAGCATATGGAACTATCTCAGTTACTCAAAAGAAGCCTTGGTGGTGGGGAGCAGCAGGAACCATCTCAGGTACTTAACAACAGCTGTGGGGGAAGGTGCAGCATCTGGAACCAACTCCGGTACTCAACAACAGATGTGTTATTGGGGGAGTATCTGGAAACATCTCAACCACTTAATACCCATGGGGGGGGGTTGGGAGCATCTGGAAAAATCTTAGCTACACAACAAAAGCCATGTGGTGTGGTAGCACTGAAATCATCTCAGCTACTCAACAACAGCCATAGTGGTTGAAAGCACCATGGGGGAAGGGGGAAAGCTTCTGGAAGCATCTCAGGTACTTAAAAACAGATGTAGGAGTTGGAGGGGGAGCATCTGGAACCATCTCAGTTAATAGCCATGGGGAGTGGACACATCTGAAACAATCTCAGGTGCACAACAACAGCTGTGGGATGTGCAAGCATCTGGAACCATACAAGATACTCAAAAACATTCGTGGGGTAGGGGAAGCATCTGGAACCATCTCAGGTACTCCACAGCAGTCGTGGGGGTGGAGGGAGTATCTGGAATCATCGCAGCTACTCAACAACAGCCGTGGTGGAGGGGGGGAATATCTGAAACCATACCAGGTTCAAAAACATCCTTGGTGATGGGCAGCAGTATCTAGAACAAACTCAGCCACTCAATAAAAGCTGTGCGGTGGGGGAGGGTACATCTGGAACCATCTCAGCTACTCAACTACTGCTGTGGATGTATGTGTGGGAGCATCTGGAACCAACTCAACTATCCAACAACAGCCTTGGTGGTGGGTGAGAGTATCTGGAACCATTTCATCTACTCAACAGCATTCCTGGGGCAGGAGTTGTAGGGAGTATCTGGAACCATCTCAGCAAATTAACATCAGCTACAGGGAAAAACATCTGGAACCATCTCAGCTGCTTAACATCTGTGGGGAGGGAGGAGCATCTGGAACCATCTCAGCTACTCAACAACATCTGTGGGTGGGGTAGAATATCTGGAACTATCAGCTACTCAACAACAGGCAAGGGAATGGGAGGGAGATAGCATCTGGAATCATCTCAGCTACTCTACAGCTGTGGTGATGGATGGCAGCATCTGGAATCATCTCAGCTACTCAACAACATCTATAGCAGGGAGTGTTGGAATTATCTCAACTCAACAACAGCTGTGGAAACATCTGGACCATCTCAGCTACTTAACAACATCCATGGGGATGGGCAGGGAGCACATGGAACCATTCCAGCTACTTAACTAACTCAACAAGATTCGTGGGGGGGGGAACACCTGGAACTATTTCAGCTAGTCAACAACAGCCATGGGGATGGGGTTAAGCATCTGGAACCATGTCAGCTACTCAACAACAGCCATGGGATGAGGGGGATTATCTGGAACCATCTCAGCTATTTAACAACATCCGTGGGGATGAACAGGGAGCATCTGGAACCATTTCAGGTACTCAACAAGATTTGTTGGGGGAAGGGCAGGTGTAAACTTCTCAGCTAGTCAACAACAGCTGTGGAGATGGGGTTGAGCATCTGACACCATCTCAGCTACATAGCAACAGACATGGGAATTGAGGAAGAGCATCTGGAACCATCTAAGCTACTCAACAATATCTGTTGGAATCAGGGATGGTATCTCAAACTATCTCAGCTATTCCACAGCCTTGATGGGGAGTATCTGGAACCATCTCAGCCACTCAACAAAAGCTAACAGAATGGGGGAGAGCATCTAGAATCATCTCAACTACTCAACAACATCAGTGGCAATGGCAGGGGGCTTCTGGCATCATCTCATCTTAACAATAAGATGACAATAACAATAACAACAATAACAATATCCACGGGTATCAGAGGGAGTATTTGGAACCTCTCAGCTACTCAACAACATATGTGGGAGCATCTGGAACAATCTCAGCTACTCAACAAGAGTGTGGGGATGGAAAGGGAGCATCTGGAACCATTTCAGCTACTCAAAAAGATTTGTGGGTTGGGGTGGAGCATCTGTAATCATCTCAGTTAGTCAACAACAGTCGTGAGAATGGGGTTGAGCATCTGGAACCATCTCAGCTACACAACAACAGCTGTGGGGATGGGAGACATCTGAAACCATCTAAGCTACTCAACAACATCTGTAGAGTTGGGAGCAGCATCTGAAGCCATCTCAGCTACTCAACAATATCCGTGGGGAAGAAGCATCTGGAACCATCTTAGCTTCTCAAAAACAGCTGCGGAGATAGGGTGGGAGCAACTGGAACCATCTCAGCTACTCAACAGACAACATCTGTGAAGGTTGGAGATGGTATCTAGAACCATCTTAGCTACTTGACAACAGCTATGCAGGAAGGAGAGCATCTGGAAATATCTCAACTACACAACAATAGACGAAGTGGGGAATATATGGAATCATCTCAGCTATTCAGCAACAGTGGCGGGGAGGAGAAGCATCTGGAATCTTTTCAGTTACTAAACAACAGTCGAGGACAGAGGAGGATCTAGAACCACCTCAGCTATCCGACAACAGTAGTGGGTAGGGGGAGCATCTTGAATCATCTCAGCAACTCAACAGCAGTCATGACGGGGAACATCCAGAACCATCTCAGCTACTCAATAACAGTGGTGAGTGGGGGCATTCTGGAATCCTCCTGGCTACTCAACAACATCCTGGGAGTAGGGAGAAGTATCTGGAACAATCTCAGCTACTCAATAACAGTCATGGGAGGGGTGGAAGAATCTGGAACTATTTCAGCTACTGGACAACATCTGTGGGTATGGGGGGAACATCTGGAACTATCTCAGCTACTCAACAACAGCCATGGGGGAAGGGACCATCTGGAATCATCTCTACTACACAACAACAGATGTGGGGGAGGGCATAGGGAACCATCTCAGCTACACAACAACAGACATGGGGGGCAGGGAGAAGAATCTGGAACTATCTCATCTACTGGACAACATCCTTGGGGATGGGGGGGAGCATCTGGATCTAGCTCAGCTACTCAACAACAGCCATGGGGGGGTGGGGCCACTTGAAATCGTCTCTGCTATACAACAGACGTGGGGGGGGGCAGAGCATATGGAACCATATCAGCTACTCAAAAACATCTGTGGGGATGGGGGGGATGCATCCAGAACTATCTCAGCTACTCAACAACAGCTGTGGGTGAAGGGGTCATCTGGAATCATCTCTACTGCACAACAACAGACAGGGGAGCATATGGAACCATCTCAGCTACTCAACAACAGTTGTGGGAGGGGGCGGGGAGCATCTGGTATAATTTCAGTTACTAACAACATCTGAGGGCTGGGAGCGTCTAAAAACATCTCAGCTATCCAACAACAGCAGTGGGCGAGGGGAGCATCTTGAATCATCTCAGTTACTCAACAGAAGCTGTGTGTGAACCATCTCAGCTACTCAAAAACAGTTGTGAACAGGAGTTTCTGGAATCCTCTCAGCTACTCAACAACAGCTGGGGTGGGGGAGCATCCAAAACCATCTCTGAAACTCAACAACATCCATGGGGATGAGGGGGAGCATCCAGAAACATCTTGGCTTCTCAACAACAGCTGTGTGGGTGGAACCATCTCAGCTACTCAACAACAGCTGTGGGGTGGGGGAAACCATCAGGAACCATCTCTGCCACTCAACAACAGTTGTTGGACTGGGGTAATATCTGGAACCATCTCGGTTACTCAACAACAGTTGTGAGGGTGGAGGGAGCATCTGGAACCATCTCAGCTATCAAAAACAGCAGTGTGGGGGGGGAGCATCTCAAATCACCTGAGTTACTCAACAAGAGCTGTGAAGGGGGGAGCATCTAAACATCTTATCTGCTCAACAACAGCCTTGAAGTGGGGGAGCTTCTGGAATCATCTCAGCTACTCAACAAAAGCCAGGGAGGGTGAAGGGCATATGGAACCATCTCAGCTACTCAACAATGTCTGTGGGGAAGTGAGAGGAAGCATCTGGAGCAATCTCAGCTACTCAACTACATGTGGGGTGTAGCATCTGGAACCATCTTAGCTACTCAACAACAGCTGGGGGGTGTAGGGAGGGAGAAGCATCTGGAATCTTTTTAGTTACTAAACAACAGCCAAGGGTGGAGGAGAATCTGGAACCATCTCCGCTATCCAACAACAGCAGTGGGCGGGGGGAACATCTTGAATCATCTCAGCAACTCCACAGCAGCTGTGGGGTAGCATCCAGAACTCTCTCGGCTATTCAGTAACAGTTGCAAATGGGGGGAGTTCTAGAATCTTCTCAGCTACTCAACAACAGTGGCAGGGGGCGGGAGGAGGGAGTATCTGAAACCACCTTTGCTATTCAACAACATCCGTAGGGATAGGGGGAGCATCTAGAACCGTCTAAGCATCTCAATAACAGCCGTGAAGAGGGGGGCACTTCTGGAATCATCTCAGCTACTCAACAAAAGCCAGAGGGTGAGAGCATATGGAACCATCTCAGTTACTCAACAACATACGTGTGTGGGGTAGTATTTGGTACCACCTCAGCTACTTAACAACAGCTGTGGAGATGGGGAGAAACATCTGGTATCATCTCAGCTATTCAACATCTGTGTATGGGGTAGCATCTGGGACCATCTCAGCTACTCAACAACAGCTGTTGGAATGGAGGAGCATCTGAAAACATCTCAGCTACCCAACAACAGCATGGTGTGGGAGTGGGAGCATCTAGAACGATCTCAGCTACTCAACAATAGCCGTGGAGTTGTGGGAGGATCATCTGGAACCATTTTGGCTACTCAACAACAGTGGTGAGGGTGGGGATCATCTGGAACCATTTCAACTACTCAACAACAGCCGTGGGGACGGAAGTCATCTGAAACCATATCAGCTACTCAACAACAGCCATGGTGTGGGGTCGAGCATCTGGAACTATCACAGCTACTCAACAAAAGTTGTGGGGCTGAGTCTCTGGAACCTTCTAAGCTACTCAACAACAGCCATGAGGGTGAGGGGAACATCTGGAACCATCTCAGCTACTCAACAACAGCCATGGTGTGACGGGGGGCATCTGGAACCATCTCGGCTACACAACACCCGTGAGAGTGGGGGGGAGTATCTGACCATCCCAGCTACTCAGAAACAGAACTGGGATGAGGGGAGCATCTGGATCCACAGTAGTTGGGGTTGGGGGTTGGTATCTGGAACCATCTCAGCTACACAAAAACAGCTGTGGAGTGGTGAGGGGTTGAATCTAAAATCACCTCAGCTACTCAACAGTCATGGCATCTGGGGGAAGTATCTGGAACCATCTTAGTTACTCAACAACAGCCATGGGGTGGGGTGGGGGAACATCTGGAAACATCTCAGTTACTCAACAACAGTTTTTGGTGGAGGGCAGGGTATGTGGAACCATCTCAGTTACTCAACAACAGCAGGGTAGGGGTAGGGCTGGATATTTGTAACCATCTCAGCTACTCAGAAAAAGCTGTGGGTAGGGGGTGGAGAGTGGAGAAACAGCTGGAACCACCTCAGCTACTCAATAGCTATAGTGAGGAGGCATCTGGACCTATCTCAGCTACTCAACAACATCTGTGGGTTGGGGTGGGGGGAATCTAGAACCATCTCAGATACTCAGCAACAGCCGTGGGGAATGAGGGGAGTCTGGAACCATCTCAGCTACTCAACAAGAGCTGTGGGGTGGAGGGAGCATCTGGAACCATCTTAGGTACTCCACAACAAGTCATGGGGACGGGGGTAGGAGAACTGGAACCATCTCAGCTACTCAACAATAGCCATGGGAGTGGTGGGAAGCATACAGAACCATCTCAGCTATCAATAACAGCCGTGGTGGGGAGAGCATCTGAAACATAGCTATTCAACAACAACCATGGGGTATAGGGGAGCATCTGGAACCATCTTAGCTACTCAACACAGCAATGGGGGATGGGGGAGCATCTGTAACCATCTAAGTTACTCAACAACAGCTATGGGATGGGGAAGAAGTAAATGGAACCACGTCAGCTACTCAACAACAACCAGGAGGTCAGGGGGAGTATCTAGAACCATCTCAGCTACTCAATAACAGCTGTGGAATGGGGGGAGTGTCTGGGACCATCTCATCTACTCAACAATATCTGTGAGGGTTGGAGGGACTATCTGGAACCATCTCAGCTACTCAACAACAACACTGCGGGGAGAGGGAGGGCATTTGGTACCATCTCAGCTACTGAACAATAGTGGAGGGGTAGGTATGGGAGCATGTGGAGCCATCTCAGTTACTTAACAACAGCCGTGGGGGGATGGGAGCATTGGAAACTATCTCAGCTACTCATCAACAGACGTGGGTGGGAGGAGAGTACTTGGAACCATCTCAGCTACTCAACAACAGCTGTTGGGGAGGGACCATCTGGAACCATCTCACCTGTTCAACAAAAGCCGTGGGATGGAGGATGATCATTGGAACCATGTCAGCTACTCAAAATTAGACATGGGTTGGGCAAGGGGAGCATCAGGACCATCTCAGCTACTCAACAGTTGTGGAGGTTGGAGGTTGAGCATTGGAACCATGCCAGCTACTTAAAATTAGAGATGAATTGGGGGGAGTATCTGGAACCATCTCAGTTACCTAACAACAGCCATGGGGTAGGGGGGAGGGGCATTGGAATCATCTTGGCTATCTAACAATGGCCATGGTGTGGGGGTAGCATATGAGACCAACTGAGATACTCAACAGCTGTGGGGACGTGGGAGCATCTGGAACCGTTCAGCTACTCACAAACAGCTGTGGGGTAGAGGGGGAGCTTCTGAAACCATCTTAGCTACTCAACAAAAGCCAAGGGGCTGGGTGGGGAGTATCTGGATCCATCTCAGTTACTCAACAGCCGTGGTGGGAGGGAGCATCTGCAACCATCTCAGCTACTCAACAACAGCTGTTAAGGGGGTAAGCTTCTGGAATAATCTCAGCTACTCAACATCTGTGTGGAGTGTAGTATCTGGAACCAAGTCAGCTACTCAACATTAGCTGTAGGGATAAGGGAGGAGCATGTGGAATCATCTAAACTACTCAATAACAGCTGTGGGGCGGGGGTGGGTAACATCTGGACCATCTCAGCACCTCAACAGCTGTGGAGGGAGGGGAAGCATCTGGAACCATCTTAGCTACTCAACAAGAGCCCTGAGGGGAGATGGAGGGCATCTCAGCTACTCAGCAATATATATGTGGGAAGGGGGTAGGGGGAGCATCTGGAACCATCTCAGCTGAGGGGAGCTTCTGGAATTGTCTCAGCTACCCAACAAGAGCCATGGGGGAAGCACTGGACCAAGTCAGCTACTCAACAATAGACATGGCGGGGGGGCATCTGGGACCATCTCAGGTACTCAACAATAGCCAGTTGGGGGGGCACCTGGAACTATCTCAGCTATTCAGAAACAACCATATGGGGTGGGTGGGGGGAACACTGAAAACATCTCACCTACTTAACAACAGCCGTGGCAGGGAAGTGGGGGGGCATCTGAAACCACCTCAGCTACTCAACAATATTCATGGGGTTCTGGGGCTGCATCTGGGACCATCTCAGCTTCTCAACAACAGCCATGAGGTGCAGGGCATCTGGAACCATCTCCGCTAGTCAGAAACAGCTATGGTAGGGTAGGGGAGCATCTGGAACCATGTCAGCCCTCAACAACAGCCCTGGTAAGGGGAAAACATCTGGAATCATCTCAGGTACTCAACAGCCATGGGGTGGTAGTAGGGGGGGAATCTGCAACCATTTTAGCTACTCAACAACAGCTGCGGGGGTTAAAAGGGGTATCTAGAACCATCTGAGGTACTCAACAACAATCATGGGGAGGGGAGCATCTGGAACCATCACAGCTACTCAATAATATCATGGGGGTCTGGCTGAGAATCCGGAACCATCTCAGCTACTCAACAATAGCTGTGGTAGGGGAGGATCTGGAACCATTTCAGCTACTCAGCAACATCCATGGCAGGGGTGGAGGGTGGGAAGGACTGGAACCATCTCAGTTACTCAACAATTGTGTGGGGGAGCATGTGGAACCATCTCAGACACTCAACAGCCATTGGTGGGGGGAGCTTATGGAACCACTCAGATAGTCAAGAACATCCATGGTTGGGGGAGCATCTAGAACCATATCAGCTACTCAGCATCTGTTGTGGGGGGGAGCATCAGAGTTACCCAACAACATCCATGGTAGGGGAAGCATGTGGGACCATCTCAGCTTCTTAACAACAGCATTAGTGGGAAGAACATCTGGAACCAGCTCAGGTAATCAACAACGGCCCGTGTGGGGGGAGCAATGGAACCATCTCTAGTACTCAACAACAGCTGTGGGGGGTTGGGGGTAGCATCTGGAACCATCTCAGCCATTCAACAACAGCCGTGGGGGTGGGCAGGATGCATCTGGAACCATTTCAGCTATGCTGCTACACAGGGGGAGGGAACTGGACACACAGAAACCTCAGGAGACCCATCCTGACAGCTCCCGAGTTAGCAGTATCAGGAAGAGGATGGTTGATGGCCATTTTCAGGAAGACACTGCTCCTTTGAAAATATACTTCCCCCACAAAAACAAAAATAAATACTCTCAAGGAAAGTATCATCGCTAAAGAATGTCACAATTTGGATTAAAGTTATTTAACAAAACAGAGAATGAAACCTTTATGTTGGGTGTAGTAGCAATTTTCTTTGGGGAGATTATACTTAAAACATTTACTTGGCACATAACATACTTATGTTAATCTTATTTTTTTCCATTTTTGAGTTTTACACTATCTCATATTTAAACCCCAAATTTCAACAGATCCTGCTACGTTCATTTTAGTGCTAGATAAAAGTATCAGGCGATGGTATCTTCAACTAATTAAACACCAGAAATTGGGGTATGATAGTGAGAAGACATTTGAAAGGCCAAAAGCCATGTCATTTTAAGATATGTCACTATGTTAAAATAACAATTCCTCTCTAAGACAATTACTTTGATATAACGTAAGTGGCATATCAGCATTTAACTTATTTACTTAGATCTTAAATCATTTTAGAAGTGTTATCACACAAGCACAAAAATCATGCTCTTCTTATTGGTTACTGGGAGACTACCCAAAATAATCAAGTGGTCTAAGGCACAGAGACCCAATAATTAAGAAATTTTCACCATTTGAGGTATCCTGTTCTTAATAAATATAACAACAGGTGCTTGAAACGGGGCAAGTAGACAATAAGTCAAATACTCATAAATACTGTCTTTGAGAACACACTTAAATAAAGTGAGATGATACGAAAATAATTTCCTTACTTAAAAAGTCACTGCTATCCCAGTAGGCTCCTTGAAATAACTTACCTTATATGTAATATGTAGCCATTTGCTTACTAAAAAAGTCAGCAGTATCTAAAAAAAATTAAAGGGCAGATTTTCATGGGTGAATTTGAATCTGTAACTCCAAGACAGATGAGCATATTGACGTTTCACTCTGGAGCTGATTTTCTGCTCTGATAGTTCAGCAGTTTCTTATTTTAAAGAGGCTTGGAAGAATCAGTAAATTTCAAAATACTGAATTCAACTGTCTCAGTCCTGGGATCCAGCGTAGTCATCAGAAGAAATGGGCCTGAGTTCATTCTTTATTTCCTTCTTTTTCCTATTCTTGCCTCTCAGTCTGGCTCATATAGTTACACATGTGCCATGTGACGCAGGACTTAGGATGGTGTGAAAACTATACACAACACAACCCACAAGGGAAGGAGGAGGGGCAATGTGGTTCTATCCCCAAAACTGATGTACTAAAGGGAATCTGATGCATGTATCTGTATTTCTTAGTCTTACTCCTAATTCCAAAAAGGAGTCCTTTTGTTTAACATTTTCATAGGAAGTATTTTTAAGTGTTTGTTTTTGAAGGTGCATTTTGGCATGTGATTCGCTGTGCGCTCCTGTCCTGCACACGTCCAGTTGCTGCCACTCAGCATCCGTGAAAGGCTGCTGTGAGGACTCACAAGCAGGGCAGGGGCAAAGGCTCTGGACCCAAGAGCGACGTTCTGTGCCTGTCAGAGGCTCCCAATGGCGCAAGACCTTTTGGGAGGCTCACCAGGTGGTCAACAGCCATACCTTTCCTTCCTCCTCTTACCCCACTTGCCTTTCTGCCTCATCATTGTCTGTCAAGTTCCCAGAGCAAGAGGCGAGGGACATACCCAAAAAGGAAACCCATTGATTTCCTGTGTTCGCCACGAATTGCCACATCACCAACTGGGCAGTCTGAGCACTTTTCTGGTCATTTCTATGAACAGCACAGTCCCTTCAGTTTGAACTTCACAACTACTATTTTCTACCAGGATGCAGTTTTAAAAATAACTTGAAAAACTAACTTGCACATTTCCAAACAGACTCCAAATACAGCCAATGTAAATATAAATGAACATTTTCTCAATCATTATTAATCTGTGCTTGATGGAATTACATGTTTTGTGAATTAGTGACAGCGTGGTAATACTTCACACACAATCTCCCATCATTACTAGGAACCAGGAACAACTGAATGTTGGGAGCAGAAAGCTTTCACTGACTCATTGAGAACCATGCAGTCATCTGGGCCAGTGAAAAGTATAAAAAGTTATCCCAGTAATCCCTGTGGACAAAAATGTGACCAGGGTGATATGATATTTTGAAAATATTTTAATATTTGCCATTTTTTGTCTGTGCTATTAATATATACATTGATTTAGTAATAAATACACTGATATTACATAGAGTGCAATGTTTTTAGTATTCATAACTGATTGAAGTTAATGCTGCTATTACCTCAAGGTAGGAATAAATAAATATTTCCAAATTTCAAACAAATAATGCTCAAGAGTTATCACCAACAAAAACTGTAAAATAAACGTGCTGGGCACTATCTCTTGAAGTACAATTCCTGTAAACACAGCAAAACTCACTTTTCTCAGTCCTGACAGCTCACATGATGGCTTTAAAAGAAAATATAACATACAAATCCTATCACTTTTTTTTGCATAGGGAATGAATTGTATTTTTAAATGCAGCAATCTTTTTAATGAAATGTCATCATCACATAGCACTTGTTTTCTGAATGAATTCAGAACTTTTGAGCAGTAAAAGTGCTCTGTATAAGTTTATAAAATATGCTTTCTGGATTTAAAATTTAACAGAAAAGTTTCCAAACGAGTCAAGGTCTGAGTCTAAAAGTCTATGTACATCAGCTACGACCCAGGAGGAAGTCCTCGCTGTGGTGGGCACAGTGTACAGGGAGCACAGTGTCAGGATCGTTCCCTTTGGCTCCTCACAGGGCGTGTGGCTGACCACACGCACAACATGCCCTCTGTTTCTCGTGCACAAGGCAGAGGGGTGAGGACAGACTGAAAGTACAGAATGAAAAATGGTACGTACAGTACATAAACAATGCTCTTTATAAAAGTTTGCTGCGTCCATACTCTTTTATAAAGTGCGATGTTACTTAAAACAGGGAAACATGTACCTTATTTTGTAGTAACCATTAAAACAAATTGCCAGGAAAGGGCAGTGCAAAATTAAAAACACATGTAGCTCAGCATGCATCTCAGAGGGGTCCCAGACCCAGAGAAGGGACCAAATTCTTCTATCTTTTATGTTACTTTTTAGGAAAAGATTAATAATAGCAGGTTAACATCATATGTAACCATAAAATAAAAACAATAAGTTAAAATCTCTCAAGAAATAAGTATATGCCACACATAAAATTCATTACAGAATCTTTTTGAAAACCGACCTTTTTCTCTGATAAATCCCTGTCCCAAGGATGTGAATCTCTTCGAAACCCACACTGCCCCCAAGGCAAAGCAAAAGGTGTCATCCCATACAGGCCATCTCTCGTTGGCAGACATCAGAGACCCTGTTAATTTACAGAAACCCTGGCTCTTCCAAGAGCCCCATGATAGGTGGCAAAAAAGAACACGTGCTCTGTTCACAGTAACGTTTGTCCAGTGCTTTGAATAAGGATAACCCAACAGGTATTCCTGAAAAATTCACTAAGAGGCAGATTTCAGGAGAACCACGGGACACACTTCTGAGAACACAACACGCAGCTGTGGCCCATGCTGAGGGAATGGGAGGTGGGACGCTCTGGTTGAACTCCTGCCACTCCTGCTCAGTCTGAGAACTGGAACAGTGGCTCAGGGTTGCTGCTGTCAGCTGGGGGACCGGGCTGCAGTGCTGCAGGGGGCGTGGTCTTCCCGTGGGAATGGGAGGACGATGAGTGGGAGCTCTCACTGGAGCTGCTGCGTGTCTCGGTGCTGGTGCTAGTCCTCTTCATCTTCCTCCTCTTGGCCAGAGGTGCCTTATCGACATTCTGTAGGCAGAAGCCCTCTCTCCTGTACTTGTTAAAGGCCTGGGGAGAAGCAGAGGAGACCCGTGAGGGAGGGCTGGGCTTTGCAGCAGTCAGGACCCAGCAGGGACAGCTTTCCTGGGCAGCTGCAGCTCCTACAACCCTTCTCTCCAGGTAGCCTGGAGAGGATTATGGGAAGAGGTCCCCGAGGGCCTAACTCTCACCAGCCAGCTGTCCAGGAGCCACAGATCAACCCAGCTTCTGGAGACACTACTGCTACATCCTGGTGAGAAACTCCTGACTGACTGGAAACTCCCGAAGTCCCTCATCGTCTAAACAACTCACCTCCATCCTCTAGCTGGCCTGTGTCCCAGCATGGAGCAGGGCTGATTCACGAGGGCCCCTCCCCTGCCCACTCATGGTCACCTGGATACACCTGGGACACGTGACGTGGCAGCCCAGGTGCAGACCTACATGGCTCCTCTCCCGCAGCCTGTCTCCCCTCCAAGGCTTGGCCTGGGCAGTGTTGCAGTCAGGCCCGCAGCTGTCACCCTGCATCGTTGACACTGAGATCTGAACTATCTGGGGTAAGCTCTTGCCACTCATCTCTCTCTCTACACCTCGACTCTCCCTGCAGCTGGAGAAGCACCACCCTTCTCCCTTCTTGAAAGTTCCCTCCCGGGGAACTTTCTTTCTCCCTAACTCACATTACACTGCACTTGACACTAATCACCTTAATATTCTGTGTACGAGTCATGATTAGGCCATGTCCTCTCAGCCTTTCACATACACCATCTGCACCGGATCTCTCTGTCTCTAGAATGGCTTATGTACTAAATGGTCATGGAATAAACGGCCTCAGTCCGAATGTTGATTTATGGTTTTTAAAGATAATGATTTCATTTATTTGAGAAAAATGTTCTAGTATGCACACATTTTCACTTCCCACTGGAAGTTTTCCACAGGTTGAGTGCAGGCTGTGTTGCCTCATGAACTCATATACCTCGCAAGATGTTTTGTGGTTGGAGTGATGCTGGTATCCTCAGCACCTGCAGCTTATAAAGTGTTCATACCAAAAAGTGGTTTATAAAAACATGCCCCAAGCTAAAGGGACTCATGTATTTCCTTAAATGCCATAACCAGGAGCCTATCTCCAAGGCCACAGAAGAAGGACCTCCGAGTGTGGTTCCTATTCTAACTGCCCGACAGGCATGCAGTGCAGGGTCTCACGTGGAAGGTGGCCTTCACGCAGGTGTGCACAGCAGCGCCCGAGGAGCCCAGGACATCTGGGGTCATCAGAGGGGTAGAGGACAGTTGGCCACCATCCTGGAGCCACTCATTGTACCTCAGGCCAGACATCTTTAGCCTTTTGTTTGGATCGACTGTGAGAAGCCCTGTGGAAGTAAATGAGATATTTATTTAATCATCTGTCATTTTAAACATGTTTAAAACTACCTCAGATGTGAATCTCATTTATGTTTACATGACATGTTGGTTTCTGTAAAGCTCCAGTCTCCTACAAGATGAGGACATCTGCACATGCATCTAAACTTGCTGGAAGTCGCTGGAGCTAATGGCAAAACCTCAGCTGCTCCTCCTGGGAGGCCATAGGGAGCTGACTTTTCAGTCAGGAGGAAGCAACAGTCCCAAGCAGAGTGGGGCCCATGAGCCCCGAGCCGACAGGAGTACCTGGATCTGGCTCCTTCTGGACTGAATGTTGACTGGCAAACTAGGGGGCATGGTGAGGTGAGGGGCATGGAGAGGGAGACCAGAGAGGAGCTGTGAGAAGACATAGACCCTGTGCCCACAACAGCAGGGACAGGGCAGTGGCAAGTGACAGGTGGGGTGGCTGCTGCCCGGGGGAAGGGCTTGACCCAGGGAGGCCTCCCGGGGTGCATCTGCTGGATGGAGTAGCCAGAGTAAGGGGGTGCTCCAGGAACCATAGGCATGTGCACAGGAGGAGGCTGGAGGCTCGGCACATGTGGAGTCCCATATTCTGCAATCAGAGCTAGGGTGCCAAGGAGGCAGAGGCAAGTGGGCCAGGAAAGAGGGGCTGGCAGTGCTGAGCGCCAGGCCAAGGGGTCTGCCCTGAAGCTCACAGATCACACCAAGGATTTCTCCCAGAGGCAAGGCATTGGTGCCTGTGGATGCTGGAAAAGTCACTCATCAACAAGTGGTGAGCAGGTGAGGTAAGAGGAAGGAGGCCAGGCAGAAGGACACGGCAGGGTCTTAGGAGAGATGGCGACAGGACAAAGGCCATAACTTGTGGACAGGAGGATGTGATTGCCAGGGGCCAGTGAGGCTGTGGGGACCTCTGCGAGGTGGGCAGGGTGAGGTGGTGGCACCTGGGCCTCCATGGTGACCTGGCTTCATGGAGTGCCAACCTCCCACGGAGATCAGGAGTGTGTGTGATAAGGGACAGCCCATGGGCACTGGCTGGGTCTGGATGCGTCCGACAGAGGCGGCAGCAGCCCAGGGCAGCTAGGGTTGGGAATGTAGGTGAGTTGAGGAGGGGATTGTTCTGTTAGGAAGAAAAGGAGGCCTAGGAGCTGCCTGGATGCCTTCCAGGACACACGTGGTTCCTTGAGTAATGAACTTGAGGGCACACACATGTGTGCAATCGCAACACAGCACATACATGTACACCACTAGCAGGTCCTTACCTTGGATCAGATCTTTAGCCTCTTGGGATACGTTCTTCCATGCCTCTCCTTCAAAGGAGAAGTCACCCTTTTTAATTTTCTTCATGATTTCCACGGCACTGGTGCATGTCAGATTCCCATCATCGGACTGGAAGGGGACCTGCCCCGACAGCATGGTGTACTGTCAGGAAAGAGGAAACAGTACGGGTGACTGCCAGGATGCTGTGGAAGCCACACAGGACCACAGTCGAGCTCGTTCGGCACCATTCACCAGCAACTGACTCGTAGTGCTGGGTTTAAAGAACCACGTAACTGCCATCAGAGTGCAACCAACACAACCAAGAGTTATAAACAAAAGGTAGGGCTTATCAGAAGGTCAGAAACCTTCAGGCTGGCAGAGATGGCGCCTGGTTTTCATTGGGGCTGGGTTCAGTAGATACGTAGATGAGAGAGGACCAAAAGGTGGCGTCACCCAATTGTGCAGGAAGGGAGTGGTACCAGCGAGAGGAGGTTGGTGAGGAGGAGGCTGACAGCGGAGGAAGCTGACAGCACATGGGCCTGTGCTCTCCAGTAGCGATGGATGGTGGCATTTGTGCAGGCTGGCAAATGAGCACAGGGCCTGGCTGGAGGGGTCTATGGCAAACAGTGACAGTGCTCCCAGGGATGAGACAGATGACTTGTGCTGCTCGTGTGTCCTCCCTTGATGGGAATGAGGCTGAATTCAACTGCTAGGCAGGAAGCCAGCATCCACCACCCTCAGTCACAGACCTGAGACCGGTACAACCTGGCTTCTGGTTGATGAGAGGACAAGCCTCCTTGAAGCAGGGACTCACCAGGCCAAGCAACTGTAGAGAGTAAACAGCTCCCACCCCTCACATGGGGCCTGTGGCCAGCTGCCAAGATGTGCTGGGAAAGGGAAGCCCAGGCTTTCGTGAGACCTGCCTGGGTCCAAGTACTGACACCACAGACCCAGTACACTCTCGCAACCCTTCAGTGCGAGTGGGATTTGCTACCTAGAGACAGATGGAGTTCTGGCTGAAGTTCACCCTGCAGTGCTTCCCAGTGGCTTCCTGACGTGTAGATTAAGAGCCATCATGGGAGGAAGTGCTGGGGGAAGCCCCTGAAGCTGTCTCTGGCCAAAATCACAAGTCACAGATTACCTTCAGACCTCAGGATCAGTGCCACAATGAAAAACTTGGAGGGAGCTAGGTGCTGTGGTTCATGCTTCTCATCCCAGCACACTGGGAGGCCAAGGCAGAAGGACTGCTTGAGTCCAGGAGTTCGAGACCAGGCTGGGCAACAGGACAAGATTTTGTCTCTACAGTCAATCAAAAAAGTAGTGCGTGCCTGGAGTCCCAACTACTTGGGAAGCTGAGGTAGGAAAATCACTTGAGCCTGGGAGATCGAGGCTGTGGTGAACTGTGAATATGCCACAGCACTCCAGCCTGGGCAACAGAGTAAGACTCCAACTCAAACAAACAAATGAACAAAGTAACTAACTTGCAGAATTTGAGGGTTGTAGGCGTCATCATATGTCCCTTCAGCGTGGTTCCTGCCAAAACCAGAGGGACTGATGTGACAACAGAGGACATGAGCCCTCATCTGTGAGAGCCACAGCAGTGGCCATGCGGGATGTGTGCTCAAGCCTCCTGGCCCTGACAGGCATGAATGCCCTGGTCAGTGTCTTCCTGATTCTTATCTATGGAAAGATTCAAGCAACAGGTCTCCATATGACAAGGTCAGCATCCCATGGCTGTCCCGGGTGATGTGGACTTTCCTGCTCTGTCGTAATAAGCCTGTCAGGACTCTGGTCATGATACCCTGAAGAGCCCACGCTGGCTCTCTACCTCCATCAAGACCTGGCAAGCAGGAACTGCCTACAGCTACATGCATGCCAGAGACTTTGGGGACTGTCACACTGGCCAAGAATTGAGGTTGCCATGGTCAGGGACACAGTGACAGACCCTCCAGAGACAGACCGCTATGCTGGGTGCCACCAAGGAGGCTTGGGACTCAGGAGGCGTCTTTGCATTCTGGAGGCAGCACACAACTGCACCTGAGGACGCCGCTCCAACCAGCTTCCCATGTGACTTGGGAGGCCAGCTTCAAGGAGGCTCAGAGTGGAGGCTTTTGCTACAGGTCCAAGTGGTTACCTAAAGCTACTTGGACCACAGGATTTGGCAGATTCGATAGCCTAGAGGCGTCTGTGAAAGACAAGAATGTCGTGTGGAGTGCCGAGAAGACTGGAAGGATTCTGGGGCAAGGTGGTGCCCTCCATGGCAGAGACTGACTCTCCAGAAGCAGCTCTTGGGATGCTCTGGGCTCAAGCAGGTAGAGGAGCAGTGAATGTGTGCTGGGACTAGTGACACCCTGACTCCCAGTCAGCAAGGGCAGCAGCAATCCAGGGCACCATGGCAAAGGCACATGCAGCATCAGCTCCGGTGGCCCAGAGGCATGAGGACACACATGCACACGGGCACATCACTTATCTCAGAGGCACCAATACTGCTTCCTTAATCCCTACATGGCCCCACTAGGAAAGTTCTCTAGGGCCAGCAGATGAGCCTATACCCTCACTTGGTGGCAACTGGTGTGCAGGACACGACAGGCTCAGGGATGATACTGGCTCAGGGTGACACAACGTGTGTGGTGTGGAACTTAAGAACTACACGGCACCAGTGCTGACGGGCAGGTGCCTCATGGGGACTCGGTGGGCACACAGTCTATGTAGAGAGTTCATATCCCCTGTCCCTGTAGTCTTAGGCCCTGCTAGCTGGACATCTCAGCCCTTGGGCTGATGTGACGATGGCACTCGGCCACACATGCTCTGCACCTCCCTCCCTCCCACAAACCTGGGCTTGCACCCCTCAGTAAGGTCATATGATGGAAGCCATAGCTTCAGGTGCTGCTCTCTGGGAACACAGACCAGAGTCTTTCCACTCCCAACTTTTTTACTATGCTAAAATATGTGTAACAAAATGTTCCATCAAAACCATTTTTAAATGTACAACTCAGTGGTACTGAATACATCCATGATGTCATGCACCACAGGTGTGCCATCAGCCATCTCCAGAACTCTCATATAGCTGAAACCCCACACCCGTGACATTGTAACTCCCCACTCTCTCCTCCCCAGCCATCACCATTTTACTTTCTGTCTCTGTGACTGTGGATGCGCTCAGGACCCCACATAGGTAAAATCATACAGCATTTGTCTTTTGTGGGCTATTAAGGTCTCCAATATTATTACAGAATTGTGTGTTTCTCCTTCAGATCTTTCAGTTTTTACTTCGTATACTTTATTGGCCTGACATTAGGTGCATAAGTGTTGTAACTGTTATGTCTTCTTGTTGAATTGAATCTTTTATTAACATATAATGACTTTGTTGTCTTGAAAACTTTTGATTTAAAGTTGATGTTGCACACTCACTTTCTTTTGATTAATATATGCATGGAATATCTTTCCCCATCTTTTTACTTTAAGTATGTGTGTATCTTTTTTTTTTTAAAGACAGTGTCCCACTCTGTCACCCAGGCGGGAGTGCAGTGACATGATCACAGCTCACCGCAGCCTTGACCTCCTGGGCTCAGGCAATACTCCCGCCCAGGCTCCCAAGTAGCTGGTGCTAAAGGTGTGTGCCACCATGCCCAGGTAATTTTAAAAATATTTTTTGTAGAGATGGGATCTCACTATGTTGCTCAGACTAATTTCAAACACCTAGCCTCAAGGGATCCCTCCCATCTTGGCCTCCCAAAGTGCTGGGATTACAGGTGTGAGCCACCATGCCGGGCCTGTTTGTGTTTTGAAATCTAAAGTGATTCTTTTGTAGACAGTATATAGTTGGATCATGTTTTTTAATCCATTCTTCCAATATCTATCTTTTGATTGGAGAGTTTAATCCATTTACATTTAAAGAAATTACTGATAAGAAGGCATTTACTTCTGCCATTTTGCCATTTGTTTTCTATGTGTTTTATGGCTTTTCTGTTTCTCATACCTGCATTACCGACTTCTTTTGTGCTTATTTTTTGTAATGGAACAATTAAATTCCTTTCTCCTTTCTTTTTGTATATATTCTATAGTGATTTTCTCTGTGATTATCAGGGGATTATATTTAATGTCCTCAAGTTATAACGCTCTAACTTGAACTTATACCAGTTTAACTTCAGTAACATAAGAAACCTCTGTTCCTTTAACAGTTCTCTGTCCCAACCTTTTTGGTTGATGACATCACAAAATTACATCTTTATACAAGTGCACCCCAAAACAAATGAATAATTCTTTGAACTGCATTAGTCTCTTATGTCATACAGAAAACAACAAGTAGGGTTAGAAACCACTCTTACAATAACACTAGCTTTTGTAGCTGCCCATGTACTCACCTTCACGAACACCCTGCAGGACTCCTGTAAGCATTTCTTGTAGGAAAGGATTAGTGGTAATAAACTCCCTCGACTTCTATTTATCTGGCATGTCTTAATTTTCTCTCACGTCTGCATAGCTTTGCCAGGTACAAGATTTTTGGTTGATAGTTTTTTTTTCTTTTATTGGTCCATTGCCTTCCAAAGTTTCATATGAGAAATTTGCTTCTAACTGAAGATGCTTGTATGTAATGATTTCTCTCTTGCTGCTTTCAAGACTCTGTCTTTCAACATTGTCATTATAATGTGTCTCACTGTGTCGCTTTCAGTTAGCCTTATCTTGAGTTTGTTGGGTTTCTTAGATGTTTACATTCAGGTCTTTTATCAAATTTGGAAAGTTTTCAGCCAAAACACCAACTATCTCTTCCAGTATCACCTCTCTCCTTTGCTCTCCCTTCTCCTTCTGGGATGTGCATGTTAGTTTTCTTGGTGGTTTCCATAGGCTCTGTTCACTTTCTTCAGTCTTTTTCCTTTCTGTGCCTCACATGTGATAATTTCAACTGTCCTGACTCTGAGTTTACCAGTTCTTCTGCCTGAGAAGTCTACCTTTGAAACCCTTTAGTTAATTTTTCACTTCAATTCACACATCTGTTCTTGGCTTTCCCTATGTATTCCTTAGGCCTTTCAGAATCTTCAATACAGTTACTTTAAAGTCTTTGTCTAGTGGATTTGCCATGAGGTCTTTTTTGGGAAGTTTCTGTCGTTGTTGTTTTTTCCCTTGAATGGGCCATACTTTCCTGCTTCTTTGTATGCCTTGTGATTCTTGTTGAAAATGGGACCTCTGAATCTAATAATGTATTATATTACCTCCAGAAATCAGATTCTCCTCCTTCCTCAGGTATTGCCTTTTTAAAAATTGTTTCTGTTTTATTTTTTGGAGACAGGACCTCACTCTGTAGCTCAGGCTGGCATGACCATAACTCACTGTAATCTTGAACTTCTGGGCTCAAGTGATCCTCCCACCTTAGGCTCCGAAGTAGCTGGGACCATAGTTGTGTGCCACCATGCCTAGCCAAATTTTATTTTTATGATTTTTATTTCTAGAAATGGGGTCTAGCTATGTTCCCAGGCTGGACTCCTCAAGTTCCTCAGGCTGGGCTCAAGTGATCCTTCTACTCCAGTACCCCAAAGTGCTAGGGTTACAAGCATGAACCACTGTGTCTAGCATTGTTTTTATTTATTGCTTTTAGGTTTTTGATTGTTGGAGGCTGTCTCTGTGCCTCAGCCTAGACTGCAAACTTAGGGTCTTCTCAGGTCTTTTCTGAGCTTATGCCTTTGCCTAGACAGTAGCTTTCTCATTTTCCTTGTATATATAGTTGTTTTTGAATGCCCTAGTCTTGAATATCTGGTCCCAAAAGGGAAAAAAGAGAAAAACGGGGGGGGGGAAGGCACTGGCTCTTTGGAAATCCCTAAATCCAGAGGAGGTGGGTCTTGCAGCCATGGTGGCAGGTGCAGCAATAATGGCTGCTGCTTACTGGCACCTCTGTGATGAAAAGCAGCAGTTGGCAGCTCAGACCGCAGGTCGTCCAGATGTGACCCACCCTGGCTCTCACAGCAGGTTGTTCCAGAAGCATGTGCACAGTTGGCTGCCATGGGGCAGAGGGTGGAGGCGGGCAGCTGTTACAGGTTAAGCATCCCTAACCAAAAATCTGAAATGCTCCAAACCCCAAAACTTTTTGAGTGTCAACATGATGCTCAATGGAAAAGCTCATTGGAGCACTTTGAATTTCTGATCTGCATATCTGGGATGCTCAACCAGTATGTATTATGCAAATATTCCAAAAAATTGGAAAACATCGAAAGTCCCAAACACTTCTGGTCCCAACCATTTTGGATATGGGATATCCAAGCGGCACTTTGCTAAGAGTTGAAATTGAACAAAAGTAACTGCACTTTACTGCCCAAGCCTTCCCCTGAAAGTTGCAAGCCTTCAACAGATTCCTGAGTTCCCAGACAGTTACATCAGACAGATTCTGCTAGTGCAGTTGTTATCTATGTGCGGAGACTGACTCCTTGAGCTCCCTACTCCACCTCTTCCCAGAATTCTCTCCTTCAAATATCTTTCTATTGGTGATGAACATCTGGGTTGTTTTCAGTTTGGGGAAATTTGAATCATGCTATTATAAACCTTATACATGTCTTTGTTACATAAATATACACATTTCTGATGGACATATTTCCAGGATTGGAATTTCTGGGTTTCTGGTCTGCATATGTTCAGATCTGCCAAATGGTTTCCCAATGTCTGCTCTACTTCTTAATCCTACCCTACTTCCTAACAAGGAAGTGCTTTTGGATGTGTAATAATGCAACAGAGTACTGGGTGGAAAAGCCGACTCTCCATCTTTGGACGTATTGAAGAAGAGTTTGGTGATCAAAGATTTTGTAGAAAAGATTCCTTTTGAAGGGGTAGAATTAAGCAAACTTTAGGCTTCTCTCAACTTCAGAGAGACTGCGCCTTGGCCTGGGCATGCAGTCTTACAGTTTTAATTGATTATCCAACAATCAACTTCTGTTAAGAATAATTTTGTGTCGCAAACTGCTTGCAAATGGTATAAATATATATCTACATGAAAATACATATATCTATATATGTAGGTATTTGTACATATATATTACATGTGTTCACATACATACACATACATACAGAGGGAATGTGTGCACAAGAGAGAATTAGAGAGAAAAAGCACATGCAGTCAAATGATAGATGTTTACAGGATATTCTCTTATATTTTCTTTAGTTTTGAAATGTCCTGAATAAAATTTTGGGAAAAAAGGTTAAAAAACAAAAAAGGTTTCCAGAATAAAACATGTGGGGAAAATGTTTTAAATGGAATTATGTGACACAGATACATGACACCCCCCTCAAATACTGTGTGTTGTGGACTGAATACTTATGTTCCCAGATCCTCAAATTTATGTTGAAGCTCCAGCTGAAGTCAGTGTGACTATAATTGGTTACAGGATGTAAGGGAGGTCATTGAGGCTACCCGAGAGATTGTGCGGAGAGCCTGGATCCACAGTCCTCAGAGAAATAGACACCAGAGCTAGCTCGAGCTCTTGTGCTCCCTCTCCCACCTTCCCTCTCTTCCTCTTCTTCCCTCCCTCTCTCCCTCTCTCTTCCTCTCCCTCCTTTCTCTTTCCCTGCCTCCCTCCACTGCACTCTCTCCTTATCTTCCTCTTTCCCTCCCTCCCTCTCTTTTCCTCTGCCCCCTCCCTGCCCCCTCTTTCCTCTCTCCCTCTCTCCTTGCCCACCTCCCTCTCCCTCCCTCCCTCCTTGCTCCCATTCTCTCTCCCCCTTTCTCTCTTCCTCTCTCCTTCCCTCCCTCCCTTTCCCTTCTTTTCTCCCTCCTTCTCTCTCCTCTTCCCTCACTCTCTCCCTCCCTTCCCCCTTCTTTCTCTCCCTCTCCTCCTTTCTCTCCCTCTCTCTCCTTCCTTCCCCTTCCCTCCCTCTCTCCTTCCTTTCCTCCCTCTCTTCCTTTCTTTCCTTCCCTCCCTTTCCCTCCCTCCCTCTCCCTCTCTCTCCCCTTCCCTCCCTCCCTCCCTCTCTCTCTTTCTCTCTCCCTCTGAGCATGCACACCAAGGAGAGGTTGTGTGAGCACACAGCATGCAGGTGGCCATCTGTAACCCAAGGAGGGTTCTCATCAGACACAGACTCTGCTGGCACCTTGATTTTGGACACCTCAGCTTCAAGAAATGTGAGAAAACAAATTTGTATTGTTTCATCCACCCAGCCTGTGGTATTTTGTTATAGCAGTCTAAGCAGATTAATAAACTGTGTAAGCTATATTTTTATTAAAGTCCTATATATTTCAGACAGAGATTGTACCTACAGGGTAGAATGGGCTGCAATCAAAGCCTTGTGACAGCACATGGTACAACTTCCTGAAATATTTCCTCTACTCAATGAGGGCAATATAAAACCATAACCACAACACCACTATCATGGTTTTTAAAAGATAGTAGTAACTCCTTTATCATTCAGTATCCAATCAATATTCAATTTTTCCTATTATGTTATACACATTAAATATATAATTACACCTACAAAATTGTATCTAGGTTTGAATTTAATACACAGAATTTAAATTAGAAAGTGCTTGGATCAGGATCAAGGGAGGTGCCAACTGTGTTGCTTCAGGTCTTCTCATCTCTGGGCTCCCAGGTCTTCTTTCCTTACAGTGTATTTGCTGAAGAAGCTTTGTTCTGACTTGTAGACCTTTCTGCAGCATGGACACCATGGTTACCCTCATGTGATATTATGCTGCCTGTTTTTCTTAAATGCTGACAATGAGATCTAGAGGAACACACCACATCCATCTATGCCTTGTATGTAGTTTCCATACCTGAATGTGTTCAGAATGTGAAACAGCTCTCACATGTCTTAAGCCTGTCCTGGAGAACCTGAAAGAGCCTGACAGTCACAACTGGCCTGTAGATAAGGTGAAGTCCCTTTCACAGTGGAAAAGAAACTACTAAAGATGAAAGGCTCTTTTTTATTCAGATTTTTAAAAGACATTGCTACTAACAAAAATTTCATCAATTTAAGTCCTTTAACAAAAAACTTTTAGATCTACCAAAGTCGGTTGTTTATTTTTACTAAAAATAAGCTTATCCATAAGTATATAAGTTTATTTTGAAAATTACAAAACATGACTTGCAACTACTGAGAAGAAAACTATATAAAGCCTACAAATAAAAGAAGAACCATTGTGTAGGGGCAAGTGACTAGCCACTGGAGGGAGGAAACAGACACAAACCTAGAAATAAATCCTAGATGGATACAGATTTAAGTATAAAAATAAAATACAATAATTCTAGAGAAAAACCTAGGAAAGCATTTTTATAGTTTTGGATTGGACGTAGGGTAGAGTGACAATCTAACGTTAAAGCCAGATACCATTAAAAAAAGACTGGCATATCTTATTACAGATAAATCTTTATCTTATTACAGATAAAATCTTCTCTATTTAAACCCATCTAAAAATAAAGTAAAAACCCACATTACCATAAGCAGAGGCTTTAAACAAAAGACAAACCAGATAAAACACTTCCAATATTACTGGCAGACAAAGAACTGAAATCCTTAATAAGAAATTTAAAATTCAGTAAGAAAAATCTCCCCACAAGACTTCTCAGCAAATTGGATGGAATTAGAGACACTCACACTTAGTGATCTATCGCAGAAACAAAGAACTGAATACCACATGTTCTCACTCATAATTGGGACCTGAACACTAATTACAATAGCACAAGGGAGAGATTGGCAATTGTGAAACACTGCTAGGGAGTAGGGCGGCACATAACAACACAAAGGGTACCTCATCCTAAACCAAGGGAAGTGAAGGCCAGTTTGAGGCCCAAACATCATCAGCACATAGATTACTTACATACCAAATCTTGACATGTACTCCACATCTGTAAAATAAAATAAAGAAAGAAAAAAAAAAGAAAGAAAGATCTCCCTATAGGAAAAGTTCAAAAAAGCCCAATTCATACAAGAGAAAAGAAAATGTCCAAATGCATGAAAAGATGATCAAACTGAATATTCATGGAAGAATTGCATGTAAATGATTTGAGGCATCATTTAAATATTGAAATTGATAGTATCCAAGGTACTCCCACACAGCTGGTGAGAACATAACTTGAGGGATCTTCTGGAAAAAATTGAGGTTGATGTTAAAGTTGTGTATACCCTTCTCCTAAGAATCCACCCTAAGGAAGTAACGAGACAAATGCAAACACATAAGTGAAAAATATTCATGTGTGTTGCATGGAATTAGTGAAAAAATTAGAAAAATGCTAACTGCTTATTAGTAAGAAATGGTCAATCAGTCCTGGAGACATATAATAGAATCACACTTGTTAAGACAGCTAAATATGTACACATGCATTACAAATATAGCCAGATGTCAGGCATACATACACTGGCAGTATCATCTCCATATGGGAAGAGTCTGAAAAAATTCACTCGACTCCTTCTGACTTTCTGTAGTCTGAAGTAGTCTGAAATCTGAAACTTCCCTCCAAGAGTATGCACTATTGACTACCGTTAATATCTGTCTGGGGAAACGGGGGCACACCTCATCAACAAGGGTACCTGCACAATGAATATGCATACCTAACCCTTAATTGTACCCCACAACTTTAAAATAAAACATATACATTATAAGAAAAAGAGTATGCACTACAAATTATATACAGAAAAAGTGAAGATATTTTGAGAAAAAACACAAGATTTTTCTAGTGTAATGTTCTGTTTCTAATCCCAGTAGTCATGGACATTTTGTGAAAAGCATGCTCATCATGGTTACTGTAAGTTACATACTATAAGTATTTATAATTTTATTGATTAATTTGCTAATTCACCTAAATTACATTATTTTTTCTTTTGTTTTGTTTTTTTTCTGAGACAGGGTTTCACTCTGTCACCCAGGCTGGAGAGCAGTGGCATGGTCATGGCTCACTGCAGCTTAGATCTCCTACGCTCAAGCAATCCTCCTACTTCAGCCTCCCAAGTAGCTGGGACTACAGGTGCATGCCACCACACCTGACTAACTTTTCTATTTTTTTGTAGAGATAGGGTATCACTTTGTTGCCCAGGCTGGTCTCAAACTCCTGGGTTCAAAGGATCTTTCCACCTTGGCCTCCCGAAGTGCTAGAATTACAGGTGTGAGCCACGGTGCTTAAGTGATATTTCTTTAAATACATTTTAGAGACATCCCAGAATAGCTTTTTAATGTTTTTTTCTATTGATGAGTCACTGTGTTATTTTCACATTATATGCAATAGAACATGCGTCTTTAGAAAGTACACTACGATGTCTTTATATAAAAAAAAAACCATATAACTCTTAGTCACATAAAACACAGCTAACTTAAATACTTCAAAATAAGCCCAAATAAAAATTCCTATGTTTTTCCTAATATAAGCTTTAAGAAAGGGAACTATTCTTTGGTTACGGTTTTAATTGGTTATATAGAAAAGGAATCAGTTTGCCAATTTTTTCCACAAATTTCAGGAAGATAGGTGAGAGAGAGAGGGCTGGAGAGGACACCAAGGAACGGCCAGGCTCGACGGCCACGGACAGGACTCACCAAGATGACGCCCAGGCTCCACAGGTCACAGGACTCATCGTAGCCTCCGTGGTCCAGGAGCTCTGGGGCTGCATAGTGCAGAGTGAAGCAGGGCGTCTTGAGGGGTTGGTTGTCAGGCGGCTTTAGGCGGGCGAACCCGAAATCTATGATCTTGATCTCCAAACTGTCATTCTCGTCGGTGAACAGTAAGTTCTGTGAGACACCAACATGGTGATGAGCCTCTCATCAACATGTGCAGCATGACCTCTGTAGAGGACACTCGGTTTGCGCACAGCCTGTGGGCAGTTTGGGATGATGTCCACACCCTGTATGCTCTCTGCTCACACCTTCCCGGCTCCATTCCAGTTTCACAATGTCAGTGAAACACGTGACAGTGCCATGCCTCTGCTGACGTCAGCCCTGGCCATGCTCTCCCTCTGCCTCCCCCAGCCTGCCCCCCAGACTGGCTCATCTCCATCCCCCCGACCATTCCGCCAGCTGACGTCAACCCTGGCCATGCTGTCCCCTCTGCCTCCCACAACCTGCCCCCAGCCTGGCTGGCATCCATTCCTCTGACCATTCCGCCAGGCCCACGCAAGCATTCTCTCCATGTTTTGCTGCCACGCTTTCTTCTTCCCTCCTGGCACCTGCCACCTGTAGTATTAGTTTAGTGCCTCCGTCCCCACTCAGCCAGTCTCCTATAAGGGCAGGGTTCTATGTCCACCTTATGTACGACCCTGTCTCCTGGGCTTGGCACAGCCACAGAGCAGGAGCTTGGGTAAGTGTCTGTTCACTGAATGAAGTCATACATGAAATGGTTACATGGTGTCTAGTGCAACCTATGAAGAAAATATGGTGGAGATACATATTACATTCAGAAGTATTTCTCCACAACAGTTCAATATATTTTGATGCTTGGAGATGCCATCCCTTGACTATTCAGGAAACAGTTACTTTGAATCATCTACCCGCCAGGGCAACTGCATCACTAAGGCTTTGTATTGACCACATGCTCCATACATGCTAGCTACATGGATGCCCAGATTATCACCTCCGTAAGCACATCAGGCTAGTTCCAAGCGGATGAGGCTGAATTGCACTGTCTTTAGATATCCAAGCAGAATCTCGTGCCATTATGGTCAGTAAGCCCTTCCTAGCTCAGGGCAGAGTCTGTTTTGCTAATACCATTCTAGTTGATATGAAGGACAGTAGAGAAGGCTTCACTGACACCAGAAGGTAAACCTCCTATGTCATTCATTTACATGTTGAAAATGAGTGAGGTAGAGAAAGGCAAAAAGCTAACTAGGAAGTTTCTTAAGTTTCCTGTCCTACAATGCTTCAGCTAGACTGTGACACCTGCAATCACAGTGGGTTGACGGGCATGCTGGGAGACCTCTTGGGATTCAGTGCCAGTCCTTGCTGAGCTGGGCACTGGACCACACTGCAGGGCAAGGAAGCACTGTCTCCACTGAGCCACGTACCCTGGAAGCAACACATGTACTCCCCATCAGGGCCTGGGTCTCAGTTCCTGAAGTGGGGGAGGGAGCGTGTGGCATTCGTTAATTGAATGGCTTTAATCCACCTCTCCTTCCTGAGCATGTAAAGTCCAGGTACACTGCCCACCGGCGGCCTCTCAAAGCTCCCAGTGGAGGTTCCAAACACTTCTACATGAGGAGGGTGTGCTCGGTTGGGAGCGGGGAGAGCAACCTCTTAACACCCTTGTACCCACAGCAAGTTCTGTCTGAAATGGAGCTGGCAGATACAGTTTCTCTTAAATCTTCCAGGAATATGGAACAGTTCACAAAACACAAAGCAGCTTATCAAGATGGTCGGCCAACTTCTAAATCCACTGACTTGCACCTGGACATAGGGATTTGCCTGTGTGGAAATGAGTCCCATGTAACTCACTACTAGAACGCATATAATCAGATCTTGAAAGCCACATGTGACAAGGGCAAACCTTCAGTTTGGAAATGACAAAATCTGTAATTAAACATCAAAGGGGAGGGTATTTTATTACGAAAATGTAACTTTTTAGTTCAAAAGTACATTTTCTTTCTTTCTGTCTCTCATCGGGGTCTCACTGTTGCCCAGGCTGGAATGCAGTGGCATGATTATGGTTCCCTGTAGCCTCAAACTCCTGGCCTCAGGTGATCCTTCTGCCTCAGTCTGCTGAGTAGCTGGAACTACAGGTGAGTCCCACCAAACCCAGCTAATTTTTTTATTTTAATTTGTAGAGAATGGTGCCCAGATTGGTCTCAAACTCCTGGGCTCAAGTGACCATCCCCTCTCCCCTTCTCGGCTTCCCAAAGTGCTGAGATTATAGGCATGGGCTACCGCGACCAGCCACAGTCTAACAGTTCTGCTTCATTTCAAGGACTATTTGAAAGAAAAGTCTTATAACAAGTAAGAAGAATCAAGCTCTATAAGTCTCTTTTTATCACGAAAGTAGGAATGCAAACTAAAATCTGCAGAGAGGACAGTTGCCTCGTGAGACTTGGGATGACAGATGGCCACTTATCAGAGAACACACCATGTGAAAATGAGTTCTTTACAGTCATGGACAGATCTTTTCAATTAAGAAAACTACATGCTTGCTCCTTGTCTCTCAAGACAACACAGAAGTTCTGTGTCTCACATTTAAAACTGACAGCCCATCTCCACTGGCCAGAGCACCATGTTCTCCATGGGCATCACGTGGGAGGGCAAGGACTGAAGGGAGGGCATGGAGGGCTGCCACAGGTGCAAGTTAACAAAGCACAGTCACTTTGGTTAGTTACTAGTAATAGAAACAACAGTGACAGAAAGTACACAGACAAGTTTACATACTTCAAATGAATACATCAATTATATTTGAATGCACAGAACTCCTTTTTTTTTTTTTTAAGTTAGGCAGTTCACTCTGTTGCCTAGGCTAGGGTGCAGTGGCATGACCACAACTCACTGTAGCCTCTAACTCCTGGGCTCAGGCGATCCTTCCACCTCTGCCTCCTGTGTAGCTGAGACTACAGGCATGCACTACCATGTCTAGTTGATTTTTTTTGTAGAGAGGAGGTCTCACTATGTTGCCCAGGCTGGTCTCGAACTCCTGGGCTCAAGCGCTTCTCCCAACTCAGCCTCTCAAAGTGCTGGGATTACAAGCATGAGTTACGGTGCCTGGCCTAGAATTCCCTTTTTAAAACATCCTCTACCTCGTAATAATTTAACACACTTAAGTAAAAGGCAAAAAAAGTGCTTTTAAAGACATATTCTTTTGTGATCTAACCAAAAAAGGAACATCAAATAAGTTAATGTTTTAAATATACTTAAAAATACATTATAACCACACGGTAATCAAACATAAGTTCTGTTTTGGAGAGGAAATATGTATAATTCTGCATATGGCAAAGGATGAATCAGTTATCTTTTTATACTTTTTTGTTTTTCAATTTTCATTATTATTTTGACTTTCTAAAAGGAAGGAATTTTCATAGTTTTGATACAAAAAAGGGGCTCATTCTCAGAGCTAGAACTTTCTCTGTTAACCTTTGAAAGTGGAAACGTATAAAAAGCTGTTGCTGCACTGCAACATGCTTCTATAACTATGACACCTCGAGCATGGAAAGGCACATGTAAAGATGGCGTAACTAAACCAACATGATTCTTTATGTTTACATATTTAGAATAGAATTACATACATTTTTATTCATGAGCTAACCAACTTGATTAAAAACGTAAAAAATAAGTTTTCAAAACATATCATTTGGAAAAAAAACCCTTTAACATGGTATATATATAGAGATAGGATATTATTTTCTGCTACAAAAATTTCCATTGCTATTTTTAGTTCACAACTGTTGCATAAAGTACTTTTTCCATAAAAGGCTCTCACACTTACAAATATAACCTCAAGATGATCAGTTGGCAAAAATAAAGACAAATTCATTTTAGACTGAAATAAAAAGGAAAAAAAACCCCGAGAAACGTATTTTTAAGTATCTATTTAACAGCCCTAAAAGTAAAAACAAAGAGGTCCCCCAAGACCCCTTCTCTGGTTTACATGTAGGTCATGCCCTGGGTACCTCAGGCTCCAGGTTCCGGTGCACCACGCTGACAACCCCCTGGATCTCCTCATCTGGGTTACACATAGGTACCCCCACTTCAGGCTCCAGGTCCTAGTGCACCACACCAACATCCCCTTGACTCGGTTACATATGGGTCCCACATACTTCAAGCTCCAGGTCCCGGTACACCACACTGACATCCTCAAGACCCCCATGTCTGAGTTACATGCAGGTCCTACCTACCTTGGGCTCCAGGTCCCAGTGCAGCATGCCAATGCTCCCTTGAGACTCCCATATCTCGGTTACACACAGGTCCCACCCCCACCTCAGGCTCCAGGTCACAGTGCACCATGCTGATGTCTGCCAAGACCCCCATGTCCGGGTTACACGCAGGTCATGCCCTGAGTACTTTGGGCTCCAGGTCTCAGTGTACCACGCTGATGCCCTTGAGACCCCCATGTCTGGGTTACACGCAGGCCCTGCGTACCTCGGGCTTCAGGTCCCGGTGCACCACGCCCACGTCATGCATGTGGCTCACGGCCGACACGAGCTTGCGCATGATGCCGCTGGCCTCTGTCTCACTGAAGTGCTTCTTCCTCTTGATGCGTTCAAACAGCTCTCCCCCGTTCAGGAGCTCCATCACCAGGAACGTGTGGAGCTGGAGAGAAAGGAGCATGGGAGTCACCCAAGAGAAGAGCCGTAAAGTGGAACGCTGACCCACGCATCTGCCACCTCATTAAGATGGCCCACAGCGACCCTGTCTCAGAGGAAAGGGCTGGAGGACATGCAGCTGCCTCAGAATGCTACTCTGGAGGTGGAGCAGCTCAGCTACTGGCCAGTGTCTTCACCCAGTGATCCTCTCCTGTCTCTCTGACTAGTCCTTTCATATGTAGTACTTGGCTTTGTTTTAAGAGAGGGGGTCTCTGAGAGAAGGCTGGCCTTGAACTCCTGAGCTCCAGCGAGCCTCCCATCTCAGCCTCCCAGGCAGCTGGGACTGCAGGTGTGTACTACTGTACCCAGAGATCCTCGATATGGCTCCACTCCAACAATCTCTGTCAAGTCCCATGCCTGTCGGTTTACAGCACAGCCCGCTGCTTATGACCACGGGAAATCAGTGCTTGACATGACACATAGCAGAAGATTACTAACTGAGCATGGGCAACTGCCACATGAGGCCTGACACACTCATTTGATGGCAAACTTACCTTTTAAAAAAGGTATTGCTAGATATTGTCATGTTGAACCTTTGGTTGGGACTCAACAGATTAGTTTCAAGGTTCTTGAAACTAATTGCAAATACCCATCACTCACTGTGCATGTTTTAAAAAATTGCTTCTAATCCAAACAGCATTATCTTAATTAAACAGTTATTTTATAAGTTACGTATTTACTGCATTTTGCAAACGTCCCCTTTTCCCCCCTGACCCTTTTCTGCGAGAATTTATAATTTCCATAAAGCAAATAACACAGGAGCCATCAAAAAGCAAAGGCCTTATATCAGCTCTCAAATGGTTTAGGAAAAGACCTCAAGTCAATATTCTGATTCCAGTGCTAAGCACTGTAGCACCAACATTACTCCACAAACTAAATGTTTCCTTTTGGATTAGCAGAACTCAGAAAAGCTGCTTCATAAAAAAGATGAAGTACATTGTCCTGAACACATTGGACAAACTGTTAAGGGGTAAACAAGGCTTTTAAAGACAGTTGCTCCCAGACGCTAGAGATCAAGCTCGTGTGAGTTTCTACATCAGATAAAGTCCAGATTGAAGGTCTCCTACAATTATAGGCCAATGAGCATTAAAAAAGAAGACAAAACCTGCAATGGCTTGAGGGACAGACTCAGAGTCAGATCTGGTTTGAATGACAGTTGTGTTGTTTATTCTCATCCTGGGGATGCAACTTCACTGCTATTAGCCTTAGGAGTCTGATCAATAAAATGTGGAGAATGAGAAAATGCACAGCTTAAATGATGGCCCTCCAAAGATGCCTGTGTTCCAGTCCCCAGAACCCGTGGGTCTCACCTAACTTGGCAAAGGGGACTATGCAGATATGGCTCAGTTAGGGCCTTGAGGTGGGATGGCTGTCCTGAGTTACTCATCAGGGTCAGGTGTGTGAGAGGAACCACAGAAACAAGGGCAAATGGTGCACTGAGGGTTGTGAGCCTGGAACGTCAGTGGACCCGAGGAGCTAAGAAGGTCATCCTGAGTGACTCACCAGGGTCAGCCATGTGAGGGGGACCACGAAGCAGGGGGCAAGTGACCACTGAGGGTCATGAGCCAGAGTGTGGTAGGCCCAGGGAGCTAAGAAGGCAGAAAGCAACGGCCCTTAGGGTCTCAGCAGGAGCCAGCCCCGCTGGACTTTACACCAGTGACACTGACTGGACATGTGACCCCTACACTGTAGGATAATAAATCCATGCTGTTTCCAGTGGGTGGCAACTGGCTGAGGAGCAGCAGGAGGCTCGCAGACCATGCATACAGGAAGCGACACTAGCTCATAGCCCAGCAGAAGACCCAACACAGTAAGTGTCCCCGTCAGTGAGAAGAAGAAGGTGGGCATGGATGGTCCAGGCACCTGTGTCACCATCACAGAAAACCCAAGGTGCATTTCAGCAACTGCATGTTAGAATGCCAATGCATTCATACTAGTATGTGTAGGGTTACATCATGGGACAGTTTCTACTTCAGTAACTCTTGAATATATAAGCAGCAAATAATCAACTTAATTTGTGACATAAATTCAAAATTAAGGTGGCAGTTCCTCGGATCTGAGCTTAGTCTGAAGGTCAGAGATCAAATGTCTCATCTAGATGGGGTGAGGGGAATAGCTGCTAAACCACTGAGGAGCCATCAGGGTCCCCGCTGACCTCTCAAGTGACAAGTGAGTCACAGCACCTTCAACAGGAGGGGCTGTCCAGGGTCCCCATTGACCTTTCAAGTGAAGTGTGAGTCACAGCACCTTCAGTAGCACTCTGTCCGGTCACTCACTTCCTAAGCACCTTTGGGGGGAAAATTATCTTGCCGGCATTGAAAGGCTTGGAGGGCACATTTCCCCCCCCCAAGCTTCCTGCCTTGGGGGCATTTCTTTTCTAATGATGAGAACCAGAAAGCAAGGAGAGATGGCACCCTGGGTGCTCACTGCAGTCATGGAAGCTAGCTTGTTTCCATCTCTTCAAGGGCAGCAGAGCAGAGTGAACCAAGACATGCTGAGCTGAGGCTGGGCCACAGGGCAGGTCCCAGTCTGGCACTGACAGGTGTGAGATCCTGCTACTCAGCTTCTGCGTGTATCTGTTTTCTCCCCTGCCGGAGTCACGTGAGGGCTGAGTAAGAGCACATCCATGAGTGCCTAGTGTGGTGCCTGAATCACAGCAGGCACATGGCCTCAAAGGAACAACCACTGGGGGAGCAAGCTAGGCGGCCAGGGTGGCATTCACGGTCACAGGCTCTGGGAGGTTTCGACATGGTGAAGAATGGGCTCTGCTGGAGGTCGCAGGCGTCCCAGCAGCGCAACAAGAGCGCCCAGACCTGGAGCTCAGGTAGTCCCTTAAGAGTTCTACCCACCTGCATGACCCTCGATAGTACATGACTCTGCAAGGCCTCAGCTATCTCACGGGTATATCAGGGCAAGGCTGGCAGGGGCACTCATGCCTCAGGCTCTCCTGAGCCGGACTGCATCGTCCACCCAGTCTTGGGGAAGGCAAGAAGAATGGGAATGGGGCCATTTCTGGTTCAGGAGGTGGTGGGGGCTGAGGAGACATGGCCCATGGTCCTACTGGGAGGTGGAAGCGGGAGTGGCAGAGGAGGGGTGCACTGCCTGGATTGAGCCATCAGACGAGAGGGGGCATCTTCGCCCCATGACTCCCCTTTGTTCTTAGCCCGTCCATCAGGCTCATGATTCCTGAGTCCCCTGCAGAAGTGAGAAGAGGCTGGAGGCTTAGCATGCCCAGTGCTGTGGGGAGTGCCAGGGTCAAGCATTGGCAAGAGCAGTGGCATGGCTTCCAACTCATGCAGCTGGACGGGCACACACTTCAGCCCCTCCCCCTGCCACACCACGGTGGTGACTGTTGAGCAAGAAAGGCAGGTATGGAAGGATGGTCCGACATGGGATGGGGAGAGTATGGGGTTTCTCTGGTCTCTCTAGTACTGGGTGACATCCCATGCCCCTGACTCTGAGCCACCACTGCCAGCAAAACCAGTGAAAATGGAGTCTTGTATGTGAATTAGAACATACAGGAAAAACATGGCATACCTGGTCATGAAACACTTCATACAGCTTCACAATGTTGGGGTGTCCTTCACAGAGCTTCAGGGCTGCTATCTCTTTCTGAGTGCTGGCCTCCAGTCTGCAAGACCAACAGTGAGCACTGTGTCTCTGTAGGCATGATCTATGTCAGCACTGCCTGAAGCCTGCTTGTATGTTTATTTACAGTACGTTCGGAACAGATATATCAAAGTTTTAGAACACGGTTGCCATGAGAGCAAGGAATCACACAACTCACCCAAAAAAGGAAGACGTTATTCTGGAGAAAATTATTATTTCTAAGTCAGAAAAGTGCTAATCATATAGAGAACAGACGCTCTACTTGCCTGACAATTTGGTCATAAGAATATATAATCATAAGGAAAATGATCAGTTACTAAAACAGCTAGCTGGATCTTAGAGCCGCCAGCAGCTTGCTAAATAATCTCAGATAAAAGTATTCACATACGCAACCCATAGCAATGGTAGCAGCTGCTGAAATCACTGTGAGACCGAATACATACATCACTGCTATCCACAAGTTTTCTCCTGACAGATTTAAAAGCATGTCCATCTATGATTCGTGTCTAATGTGGATTCCCGTATCAGAAAACATCCATGAGAGCTAGAAGGTGAGGGGTCAGTTGGTGAGTCGTGTGGTGCGCCTGCAGGCAGAAGACTAAGCTGGACTGTTGCTCACATCTTACACTCACAGAATCCATTGACGAGTTACGAATAGATTTGAAAGGCCACGGAGGCCAGCGTACCTCCTGCTGATGATTTTCACTGCAAAGGCCTGGCTGCTTTTCTTGTGGATGCACTTTCGGCAGATGGAGAAGCTCCCTTCTCCTAGTGGCCTGTCACTCAGATCCAGGTCATAGTGCTGGTAGAATGGGGAGTCCTAATGGAGGCAGGAGTCGCTTGAGGAAATGTTAGTAACACGCATGGGTAAACAGGACTGTGGGGTGACACGGAATATTAATATCAGGAATACTAATAGAACACATTCATCATTGAAAAGCCATCTTGCTTTAATTTCTATTTTCATCTATGTCATTTACTTAAGATGCATAATTCTCTATCATTGTAAAAAGAAGCTCATGTAAACTGATGTTAACAATTCTCTAGGGAAAATCTTGTTATTTCCATTTTTCATTTTTTAAAATCGCACTTTAGTTAAGTGGCAAATCTATTAAATTCACTGGACTCAAGAATGTCAGTGCTGGTGTTCAAGCTCTGTGTGACCACAAGCATGTCATATAAGCCACACATCTCCGCACCTTCAGCATTGCACTCCTGGCGACGTTCGTCACCCCGGGACGTTCAACTCCCACATGGAACTGAAGAGGGTCTGTGACAGCAGCGTTGCGCTTGAACAAGATGGAAGGAGCGACAAAAGAGTAGCCCTGAGAAGGACAGGAAAGGCAGACAATAACAACGGGCAGTTTCCAGTCTTACACAGACTCAGCTGTAATGATCTTCTTAGAAACACATTCAAATATTTGTTGACATGAATCTAATTTTCTTTAATTTACAATTCAAAATTCAGAGTAATTCCAAATCAACTGAAAGTGCTTTTCAGAAGGAGATAATGCCATCTTCCGGTAGAATTAAAGCAATTCAAAGTACAAAAGAAGAAGCCAGGCTCGGTGGCTCAGCCTGTAATCCCACGCTTTGGAAGCTGAAGTGAGTGGATTGCCTGTGACTGCGGGTTCAAGACCCACCTGGGCAACTTGGCGAGACCTCATCTCTACAATAAATAAAAAAATTAGCCGGGCATGATAGCGCACGCCTGTAGTTCCCCTACTTGGAAGGCTGAGGCAGAAGGATCACCGGAGCCCAGCAGGTCGAGGCTGCGGTGACCAGGAGCAGCCACTACACTCCAGTCTGGGTGACAGAGTGAGACTCCAACTCAAAAAAAGAAAAGAAAAGAAAAGAAAAAAGAAGAAAAAGACTCCCTCTCTTTTCCACCCCAATGTGACTGGCAGCTGGAATTCTGCATGCCTAATAGAAGTTCACCTATAGATACAACTAAAAATATACAGTCATGACATTAAAACAAGTGGTTCAAGATCTACTGTTTGTCAAACTAGAAAAATAGCAAGTTTCCTTAGTTTCTAATTTAGCAATTACTTGACTCATGTGTTTTTCAGAATAATTGAACTTACAATTGAGGTTTGGAAAGGAACACAGAGCCAGAAGGGGTATAAGGATGGACGATTAATTCACTCAAGCCAGCACATTCAGTACTTCATCCATAAACTTCTATTTTAAACATCTAATAAGTGCCCAGTCCGGTGCTAGACAGTGAAAGAAAAGGAAGACATGGCCTAGGTGACCAGATTAAACTATACCAAAGGTACATATAGGAGTCAGAGAAGGAAAGTGAGGATGCCATCCAACGTTAAGACCTTCTACCTCAAGTTTGATAAAGATCCTTCTGCAAATAGAAAATTCTTTCTAAGTCTTTTTTAGGAGTAGTAGTTAAGACTACTCACTGAAGACAAAGAATCAGATAACATTGTGAACTAAAGAATATTTTATGTAAACAGAGGTAAAATAATGTATTACTGTATTTTCTATAAAAGAGCCTGAATAAAAATAAAATTTCAGGTATATTAAGACTTCTAGGCTGGGTGCAGTGGCTCACGCCTATAATCCCAGTATTTTGGGAGGCTAAGGCAAAAGGACTACCTGAGCCCAGGGGTTTGAGACCAGCCTGGGCAACATGGTAAGACCTTATCTTTACAATAAATCAAAAAATTAGCCAGATGTGGTGGTATGCGCCTGTAATCCCAGCTGCTAGGGAGTCTGAGGTGGAAGGATTTCCTGAGCCCAAGAGTCGAGGCTGAGGTGAGTTGTGATCATGCCACTGCACTCCAGCCTGGATGACAGAGTGAGACTGCAACTCAAAAAAAAAAAAAAGACTTCTTTATCTCAAAAATAAACACACAATATCTGTTATTTATCAAACCATTAGCTTCAGCTAACAATCTGCAACATCTCTGTACTTAATATTTCTGAAGAGACTAGAGAACCCCATTTTAAAGCTTTCTTTCAAAGCCTATCTGCCAGCACCCACAAATCTGGGTGGGGAATACCTGGAACAGCCTCTCGCAGCTTTGGGGCAGGGCCGCTGGGGAGTAGGTAGGGTCCATCTCCGTGAACTCCTCTGCGAAGTTGCTCACGTCCAGCTCGTCACGGATGACCGGCTTAAACGGCGCTGGCACTTTCTTGGCAGCTAAATCTTCCCAATTTATTTTCTAAAGCAGAGAAAGAAAATTAGTACAAAATAAAAGTCGACAAAGCTCAAATATATCTTCTAAGAACAATAAAGACTAAATATTAGGGTTTTAATTGATTAATAGAGAGCGAGAGAGGCTAAAAACAAGGGCAAGTATTTCAGATCAAGACTTAAAAACGTATTTTTTCCGAGTAAGTGCATGTGTTTTAACTGTAGCTCAGGCTCCAGAAAGGTCGTGAAGACAAGGCTGCTTTCTATCACCCCTGGATCCCGGAGGGTCCTCTGGGGGCACCAAGACCCCTGGTTTATTTTTGTCCTGAGCCTCCTGAGAAAGGCATTAAGCCGAAAAGAAAACGAACAAACAAACAACACAAAACAATAGAACAGAACAACAAAGCGAAGGCTCCCAACACCCCGTGGACGTCAGCTCTGATGACTGTCCGCAAGCTGGCCTGTGGGCCTGTGTGCTCCCCCTGTCTCTGGACCAACAGGAAGATGCGCTGCTCACTCTACACCATGCAAATGGCTCGTGCCTGTAAGCCTGAGTGTGATGATCACACTGACACTAGAACCGCTCTGTCCTCACTTGCACCCAAGTGTCAGAACGCCACCTCTCGCCTCCCCACAGAACCACCCCCCACCATGTCCCTCACTGCCTAACTGTGTTTATGTGACTCTGCCTCTCTATGCCCCTGCTGGTCACTCACAACCTTGGAGACCACTTACTGAACCGAGTCCCACATTTCTTCACATCTAAGATGGCATCGCTGATTGCAAGCTATGCCATGATTTCATGTGTCATTAAGGAAAAAAACATTAAAAGCGAGATGGTGAGATGATGTCCACTGTAACATGTACTGATCTCAGTGATGGAAAACATAAAAGCCTGCACTTCTTGGCTGATGAAACTCAGAGAGTTTAATCCATGACCATGAAATGTTTTAGCTGTGCTTCCTTGTGGAGGCAATAGAAATAATTTTTTTCTTGAGTTGGAGTCTCATTCTGTCACTCAGGCTGCAGTGCAGTGGCATGATCATGGCTCACCGCAGCCTCGAACTCCTAGGTTCAGGTGATCCTCCCAACTCAGCCTCCCAAGTAGCTGGGACTACAGGCTCATACCACCACACCTGGCTAATTTTTTTTGGTAGAGACAGGTATTGCTATGTTGCCCAGGCTGGTCTCGAACTCCAGGGCTCAAGCGATTCTCCTGCCTGGGCCTCCCAAAGTGCTGGCATTACAGGTGTGAGCCACTATGCCTGGCCAAAATAAAACAACTAAATTAAAGATCTTCATATTTTTCAGTTAGATGGAATTTAGAGATCATTTAGTTCATCTTCTTTATTTGATCCAAAAGGAAACTAAAGCCCATAAAAAGAACCAGTTTTCCTTCCAACTCCAGCTGGGAAAGAGCCAGGACTTGAGTGCAGTCTGACTTTCCAGCTTGTGTTTTTTTCTCTAAGCAGCTGTAATGTTCTCCATGATAAGTATATGATTTATACTTGGCTTTGTACATACATTAAGAGAGAGTTTCAGAGCAAAGGGGTAATTTAAAGAAACACATTGTTAGCAGGAGAATGCCTAATATGTAGAAAATGGGATGCTATTATGATCCGTTTCCCTCCTGCTCCATTTATAGAGAAAAAGGCCATTTAGACCTTTAGAAGTAGAATTCTGGTCTTTCTGTAATTGTCCCAATCATATACAAAGTCAAGGCAATTATGTCATCTAAAATTACTATCCCAGGCTATCAGAAAGAGGAATTTCTCTAATAGAAAAGGCATATTGCAGTATTCATAAATACTGGGAACAATGGAGAAAAAGACTTGAGGAAAATATAATGGGGGATATTTTGCTTGAATATGTTCTTGAATTTTACCTGATTGTTAATTTTTGAGATAAACTTCTGAACAAGATATTGGAAAGTTTGTTCAAACAGTAATCTTTCCAAGTCATATGAATCTACAAAATGCATAATGAGAAGTTCATTTTATTCTAAATGTATTTCTCATGATGTTACTGAACTTCTGTAAGATGTGCAGTAATATTTCTAAAAATGATGACTGAGAAAATAAAATAAATATGCTTTTTGAGAAAGAAGTGCAGAGAGATCATTTTAATTTTTAATCAGTATTTATTTTTCTATATTTAAAAACAGCAAATAACAATATGAGAGCTTATTTGAGAATAGTTCTTTCAATGTTTTGGTATGCTCTTTCCATTTGTTTTGGTGACAATACTGTAAAAGTTTATTTATAAAATAAAGATAAAACATAGATGGTCCCTTTAGACCATAACTATTTAGGTCATGCTTATCACGCTTATGGGTATAGTGAAATTATTTAAAAGTCATGGCTCAGGGTTTTAGAAATTCAAGTCATGCTTTCCAGGTTTTATCATTTAAACTGGAAATAACTAGTCAACTCCACTTCACTTTTTTCTTCCAGTTATTTAATATTTTGGTGTACTGAACTAAATTGAGCAAACTAAATCGAGCAGATGTGTTGGTGCTCTGTAGAAAGGTCTGGCTGGGCTTTTCCAGAAAGCACTGTCATAGAACAAAGAAAATCAGTGAATACTCCCCATGAGTCAAGAATATGTAACTGAGAAATAAGTAGACTTAACTTTTACAGATGTCCCCGGGAAACAAAGAAGCCATGACATTACTCTGTAAAAGGTGAGGTACAATGGCAGTTAACAGCTCATAAATGGAGAGAAAAGGAGAAAGTACAATGGAAGTCTCCTTAGCCCAGAGGCCTAGGTTTCAAGATCACAAGTGGAAACCATGCCCAGAAACTCTAGCCAATGAGTATACAGGAAATGGAATGAGCCTTTCCTTCACTCCACAGGGAGAAAGACTTCTCAGGCCTATTCAAGCAGAATTGTGGGCATTCCCAAAGAGTATCTGTCATAAAAAAAAAAAATGGTGCAAGATATGTGAAGAAGGGTGGGGCTGTGCTCACTAGGCCCCCAGAACGCCATGCCCAGAACAGCAGGCGCAAGACCGTCTGCTCCAAGACCTCACCTGGAAGAACAGGTGCTCTTTGATCTCATCCGCATCACGTGGGCCACATCCCAGCCTCTTCTTGGGGTCCTTCATCAGAAGGTGCTGAATGAGGTCTTTTGCTAATGCACTCATTTCTTGGGGATATGGAGGCTCGCTTTTTAGTATTCTCCTGTGGGCAAATAATACTTGCGGTTAAGATCACCCACAAATGGAGTTAGGTTGATATTATTTTTAGCAAAAACAAGTATGGTGAAACTCGCTTTGAAGCAGAACTACATGGGAAGGAGAGACAAAAATACCTAAAATGTTACAATAATAGCTCAACAAAGTTGAAAAAATATTTAAAATGAGATACTGTGAAGTCAAACTTCTGATACTCAAATGAGCAGGAACAAAAAACATTGGCTCAGTTTTCAGCATAAGTCAATCCTAATGGAAGGCTATATACCCCAAAGCCTTCACCAGGAGAAAAGAAAAGACTTGGGGTCAGATTCAACCTTCCATAAACAGATGAGGCTCCACGATGAAAGATTCACAACACAAACAACTCTTAGCAAATTCAGATGAGTAATCCAACACCCAGATTTAAACTGACAAAAGAGGACAGTCGTGTCTACCTCACTCCCCTGTCCCTGTGACAGCAGGCCCAAGGGGAGAAGTGGGAAAGCAGGAAAGTCGATGGAGAAGGCCAGCAAGACACTCAGACATTTGACTCTTGACATTAAGCACAGATGCTGGAGCTGGGCTTTCCTGGCGGAAAAACACCCGCTTCATTTTCTGCTGCCATTACATACTGGGCAAGGACCTGTGGGCAGGTGGTGCTCAGAGACGAAGTGAAGTCTACTGGGTATTATGAAAACAAAAAGTAAGACTGGTGCTTCTGGATGAGAAATCTACTCCAAGGTCACAGAAAAAATCAAGCTAAGCCAGTGGACTTTCTCCTCCTTAAAATCCAGATCAACAATGGAAAGAATTGATTGAAATTAATACCTTAATGCAGTGTACTCAAAGATAAACAGTTACTCCATTATTTAAGTTTGCAAAAGATCTTCTATTGTGCATTAAAATATTAATAACCATCATGGAACAAAAACATAATGTGTAAAAGACAGTACGGTGTGGTAAGAACATGGAATCTGGGGACAGACTGAGTTCAATGCTGGCTCAGTCTTGACTTGTGTGACCTTGAGATAATTAGTTTCTTTATGTCTCAGTTTCTTCACCTGTAAAATAAGGATAACAGTATCAACCAAAAATAGGGGTTATGATGCATTAGGTTGTGACCACGTAGAGTGTTTTACATGGCAGATGCTTGGTGGTATGAGCTGCTGCTGGATACCTGCATCCCAGGGCAACCACACAGAAAACGGGCCAAGGAACTGTACCAATAGCCATTGAGAACCGGTGAAATGATAGCAAAACTGTAATTTCTAACACAACTCCAGAAGTGTTGGAATCTCAAAGTGAAGCCTGCTCCCAGGCACTCCATTCTGGGGACTCAAGCAAAGGCTGGTAGAACAGGAAGGAAGCAAGCTGCACCCTCCCTTCCCCTGCCAACCACCCACTGCTGCTCAGGGTCTCTTCTCAGACCAGCAGACATGTTGGACAGGATTCAGGAATCTTGGTTCTGGGGGAAAATTACATAGCCCCTCCCATCTGCTTCAGCATGGCTTTACTGCAGGAGGAAGAAAGCCTCTGTGAAGGACCCAACAGAGATAAGCCTGGGTGTGCACCTGGCTGCCCCATCTTGCACGCCGACTCTGCACCACCCATTACTGCTCAAGCCCCCACGTGTTACCACATGTGTTGAAATCAACTCCGCACCAGGCACAGGCCCTGTGAAGACATACAAGAGAGGAATGTCCACCCAGCGGGACCAACATGGGAGGGAGCTCTGCAGGAGGCCCAGTCTGGAGCAAGAGCACATAGAGCCCACAGTCACCAGTTGGGGACCGTGCTAGGCCCACACACAGTGCTGTGTGCAGCTGAGGCAGGTGGCAAGTGCAGGGTATGGAGTTGGAATCATAGGTGCAGGTGCACCAGGGCCTGCCTGCATCAGAAGGAGTTGAGTGGAAACCAGAAAGAGTTTCTGCTAAGGGAGCATGGAGGGCCCCAGGGATGACCCAGAGCCCTTCCCAGAGTAGGAATCACCTCATCCTGCTCCCTGCTGTATCCCAGGGGCTTCAAACCTGCTTGGAGCAGAGCAACTTGACAACTGTGAGTGAAGGAACAAACACCTAACTATTCTCCGCTCGTTCCATCACTCCACTTTCCGCTCACTCAGGGCAGTCTCCTCACAGCTTCCACAGGAGACCTGCAACAGCCCTTCTGCAGACAGCAGGCACTCCTGGGGTTGGTGTCTTTCTACCTGTCCTCCATTTAAAGGTGATACTCTTTCCCATTTTGCTATTTACACTGACTTTTACTTCCTGGTTCCTATGTGGTCCCAGAATTAAAGAATTTTTTATATGCCTGCCTGAGTTAGAAATAGCTTCCAGTAACTTCACGTACTCTAAATTTCTGTCTGACACTGGGGGAAAGGGTATTGCAGGGTATCCACATAATTGTATGCTACCCAGCCACCAGAAAATTATGTTCACGAAGAGCCACAGGAGTCTGGAAGCAGGTCCCTTCCCAGCGAGCACTGAGATGCTACAGCTCAGCCAGTGCTGAGGCTGCAGCCTGAGAGGCCTTGGAGGACCCAGCTGAGTCATGTCAGCTCCTGATCCACGGAAACCATAAGATCAAAGGTGTCTGTTATTTCTAAGCCACTGAGTTTGGAGTAATTTGTTACTTGGAGATGGAAAGTGTAAAACTGAGAGAGCCAGGCAATAGATTTTGGATTTGCACATAGAGGTACCCATGGAAACAACTCAACTCTGTCCAAGAGACTCTGAGAAGCTGCATGAAGGAGCAATCACAACCGTGGTCTACAATGACAAACATGGATGAACATGTGAATTTCACACAACTGTCACATGTCACAAAATACTATTCTTCTTTTGATTTTTTTCCAGCCATTTAAGAATGTAAAAGCCATTCTTAGCTGACAGGCCACACAAAAGCAGGAAGCAGGGTGGCTTTGGCCTGGGGCTGTGGTCTGCTGACCCTTGACCCAAAACAGTACCAACCAGAACTCTGTTCAATACCATGACTTTGATACCACTTGGGCCTGGGTTTATATAATATTATGCTTATAATAACATAATAAAACATTAACAAGGCATATTTTATTGACAGAAAATGAGATACCAAATAAACATCTCTTGGCAACTATTTTCTACATGTCAAAGGCAGAGACAGACCAAGAAAAACCCTGAGATGGTGAAAGAGACACAAGTACAACCTCTACGTTCCGCTTCTCAGGTGTGGGTGCATTCAGTTGTCACAGGTTCCTTGTAGAAGCAGGCAGGATAGCCAGTGGGATCTCTGGGGGGTGGGTCCTCACAGGGCAGCAGTACCATGTCCTTGAAAGGTTCCGTATGGAAAGGCAACGGAAACCAGTAGAAGACACAGGAGTAAGAAAAGCAAATGCTGCCCATGTAGGACATGGAAATAGACTCACAGGAAGGAGTGGGACAGCATTCAGTGTTGGTCTCAGTACTCTAGTACTGGGCTTAATGTTTGTCCAAAATGGTGCTAGGATGTGAGGATTCTGGAAACGACTTCACATGAATTATTGAAAGAACTAGAAACATTTATCTTGGACAAAACTGCCTTCAAATTCTTAAAGCAATGTCTGAAGAGAAATCACACAACTACTCTATGTTCTTGAGAAGACAGGATCAAGATTAACTGAGATTAGAGGAAGATCATCTCAGTTTATTTTAAAGGGGGAAAAACCCAGTACAGCCAGTTGTCCACTAATGACACAGCTTCCTTGAAAGCGCCTTATACACCAGTACCCTCCTTCCAAGGTGCACAAGGCCCTCAGGGGTCTGGCAGATGACAGGATCCTGACATCAGGGAGAACTCTAAGTGTCCTTTTCATTCTGAGCTCTTCTCATAGTTTGAAATTTGACATACCAGAAAGACAGTTTTATTCTAGGCAACAATGGCAAACATACTTGGATAATACATAATTTTGAGTCATCTCAAATACAAAGTACAGGAAGTATGCATAGTTCAGGGAAGACCATAATGATTAAGGAGCAGAGAACTCAGTGATGAGGAAAAGCCTTAGTCAATTGAGATGCTGGGGGACAAGATAATGATGGCATTTATCTAAATGATACATGTTTTAAGAAAAACAGCCTATGACAGATTTTATGCCAGGAAAGACAATCAGAATGATTATCTTAAAGGAAAATAGGATGTGGGCTGATTTGGTTATTACACTGTTGGTAAATTTCTGTCTCAAAAAACCCCAAGGAATAACAGGTCGATACCACACTTTAAGCATTATTAACATAACAAAGTGGATAATTAATCGATTATGGAGAAGGAATTCTACCTAAATTCTTGAAAAACCTATTTGCTCTAGTTTTAAGATTTTAGACAATCTGACTCAGGCTTTCTTTCTCAAACAAGAATGCCAATTGACTAATATAAGGGGAATAAAAAAAGCAAGTTAAAATTGAGCACCACAATGAGCACTACATTACTGGAAAGACTTTGTACGGCCTGTTTCCATTTCTCTGGAAGTTACCCAGGGGTAGTGTGATGGGTCACACAGTAGAGCAGGTCTGACTTTTAAGAAGCCGGCTATTTCCGAAGTTGTTGCACCACTTCACCTTCCCCTTGCTGCTCCTGTGCACATACCCAGCATGCCGCAGGCCAGGCTCTATTTAGCATCTTTGTGGGCACAGTTCTTCATGGAGGCTTTAATCTGTATTTCGTCCTTGGACAGCAGTGACGCTGACCATCTCCCCACGCCACCTGCCCCCAGGTATTCTCCAGGGAACTGTCTGTTCAGATTCTTTGTCCATTTTTAAATGAAGCTGCTTTCTTGAGTTCTGAGAATTCTTCATATATTCTGGATACCAGTCCTTTCGTAGACACGAGATTTAAAACTGTATTTCAGGCAGTGACTTGTCTTCATTCTCTTAACAGTTTCAAAGAGCAGAAGTATTTAATTTTGATGAAGCCTGATTCATCAACACTTTCTTTTACAGATTTTTATTTTTTGTGTCATACCTAAGAAATTCTTACCAAACCCAAACTGCACAAAGACTCTCCTTTGTGCTTTTCAGAGAAGTTTTAGGCTTTACACTGAGGTCTCCCATCCACTTGAAATTCATTTTTCTGCAGTGTGAAGTATTTCTTGAAGTTCATTTTTTTATCTGAATAGCCAATGGTTCCAGCACCATTTGTTGAAAAGACTATGTTTTATCCAACAAAGTGACTTTGAACCTCTGTCAAAAATCAGCTGCCATAGATTATGTCTATCTTGATACCAACACCACAGTGTCTTGATTCCTGTAGCTTATAATAAATCTTGAAATCAACATTGTTTTATTTCTTCAAAGGTGATTTGGCTATTCTAGGTCTTCTGTATTTCCATATAAATTTTAGACCCAGGTTGTTAATTTCTTTTTTTCTTTTTTAAGAGACAGAGTCTCCCTCTGTCACTCGGGCAGTGTTACAATCATAGTTCACAGCCTCGACCTCCTAGGCACAAGTGATCCTCCCATCTCAGCACTCTGAGTAGCTAGGACTACAGGTGTGCGCCACCATGCATGGCTAATTTTTAAATTTTTTTGTAGAGATGAGGTCTTACTATGTTGCCTAGGCTGGTCTTGAACACCTGGTCTCAAGTGATCCTCCCATCTCAGCCTCCAAAGCTCTGAGATTACTGGTATTAGTCACCATGCCCAGCTCAATTTCTACCAAAGCAAAAAAAAAGTCTGCTGGAATTGTGAATGCATGGAATCTACAGCTCACTTTGGAGAGTAATGACGTTGCCGTTATCCTGTTGCCCTCTCACCTATGTGTTTATCTGTCTTCAACTGAACACCTCTGCAATCCCTGGATTTCTCTCTGTTGCTCTCTCCTCCCTGACACTCTGGTCTCCAGTGTGGCTGTTGGTCTTCCTATTGGCTCCAGCACAGCTCTGCTGGCCTCCCCACTGTTTGGCAGCCTGAAACCTCCCCAGGCAGTCAGCCAGGCAGTCGCAGGCGTACCTCATCTGCTCGCTACCTCTCAGAAGACCACTGTCCCTCACTGCCAGGACCCTCTTGGTCTTCCCAACCACTGTCTCATGTTAAAATTGTGACAGGGAGGAAGCTAAGCCTGGTCTCTGTCATTCTATCTTCTTTGGAAGTGGAATCTCAAATTTTAATTTTTCATGTCAAATCCATTCTCAAAATTATAAAATTAAAGTAAAAACAGGACAAAAACATAACTAGTAATTAGTATCATGATTATCACTGTTCACTTATTTGTTCATCAACCCATTTCACTCCACAAATATTTACTGAATTCTATGTAGTAAGTATTGAGAATTAAAGCCAGACATGTCCCTTGCTCTCACAGAGCTTAGTCTAGCAGGACAGACACACAGTAACCAAATAATTATAAACAGAAATATAGCACTGCAACTGTGCTATCTGCTGTGAAGACCAAGAAGAGAGCAATGCCATGAGGACCTCTAGGAGGGTGACTTTCCGGCATTTCTGATAGGCTCTACTGAGCCTACATCCCTGAGTAGAAAGATATCATTACATTTCTGTCACAAATAAATTACATTATGTATATAATGGGAAATAAGTACCCATGAAGTAAGCTTCTCCATATATGGTGTACCTCCCGGGTGTAAGACAAGACACTCAGTGCTCTGGAGCACGCAGACATTAGAATACCACAAATCATAATTCACATTTCAAATCTAATTGGGCACATAAAGTCAGTATAAGGAAACAGAAAGGCTATCCATTTCCTGTATAATGTGAACGGAAATTGGCCACTTAACATCATTTTGTCTATCTCCAATAAAACAGTTATTTTTTTCATTGGTCTAACTACAGAATTTTGAGAAAACAAGATGTTTATTTTATCTTGTCACATCTTACCTGGAAATCTCCGCTTGGGAGTTTTTTTCTCCATCGACAGTGAAAGGTGATGCTCCAGTGAGTAGCTCATACATGAGGACACCCAGACTCCACCAGTCAACTGCCTACAAAACAACAGTCAGCTTACTTACAGGGTTACCAACTGAAATAGAGCTCATAAGAGTGAACGAAATACTTTAACAAAAAGATTTTGTGCAGTTTTCAGTGTAAAGAATGTTAAATTAACACATTCCGAAAGCCCTTTAGAAGACAAGTCTGCAGGTTCCTCAGCACAGACAGTATTTTAATTATTTCCTAAATTAGTGACAGTTTTACCTCGATTAATTAAGAACATTTAAAAAATTTTAAGCATTGAAAAAATTTAAGTATGTGAAATCTTTGGGCTTATGACAGGGAAAAAAGTACCAATCAGCATTTTTTAAATCAACTATTCTGCTTCAATGAACCTTAAGACGCCTAAATCAATTCTCTTATAGACCCTATTACATAAATCTAAGAGTCTTCATTGATGGGAAGATTTAAAATAATATAAAATAAAATGTGTTCTAATTTCGAAACTAACTTATAAGTACAATAACCTGAACTGAGAGCACAACAAATTATATACGGTTTCAAGAATCTTGATGTATTGAAAATTGTTTCTTTTGTAATTAGGTAAACCAGGATTTCAATAACATTTGAATATATAAGCTTACGTTAGTGAGAAACATTAACCGGATGTTATAATTTTAAACTATCTGCTTCCAAATTTCAGGACCTTAGTTTTAGAGAGGTGACACATGAGCCTAGGGCCTATTTTAAAGAAAACATGGAACACTGGCATATAAAACCAGATCAGGCAGATGAAATCATGAGTGGAAAAGTGCTGGGGGATTCTCCGTGCTGGCACTGTCAGGTGTGCTTTGCACACACTGTCCATTCAGTTAACCATAGTCCTTGGGTGCCCTGGATGTAAAAGAGCATTCATGATGAGCTGTACTCTGGCCCTCAGGGAGGCAGGATTCTGGGAGTGATACGAGCTTTTCTTATGTGAAGATTGGTTCCATTACGTCTTATAAGATAATTTTCAAATTTTAACAGTTATAAATTCCTACCAAATTTCCCAGTACCTTCAAAGAATGCCATGAAGCAAACAAAGCCAGCAAGTCAAGTCTGCTCATACAAGTAGTGGCTCTTCCTTGAGTCAGACGCTCAGAACGTCTCATTGTTGGATCTGAAGCCATGTCCTCGACTAATACAGACCAACAATCAGATTCCTAGCCACACATTCAGTCCACAGCCACACAAGCTTGAAGAACGTGCTTGTAAAGATATGCTTGGTCATCAGAAACGAGACCAAGGATTCTACATAGCCAGGTACTTGAATGGTATATGTGGGGCTTTGAAAGAGAATGAGAGAAAAGGAAAGATGGGGAGTAGAAAACAGAGTTCTTTATTTGGAGAAAGGTATTAATAAGGCAGAAGTGTTAGGAAAAACTGAACAAATTGTGTATCCTTTAATACATGAAGAAAAAAATATGACCTAGATTTTATAACACAATTACTTACAAAGTTTCTTCTAAGAATCTTTATTTTGCACATGAAAGGGAAGTGAGGAGAACACAAAACACAAAACAAAAACAAGCTTTTTAGAGGGTTTAGGAAAACAAACTGAGACACACCAGAATGCAAGACACCTTCCTTTCTTTCAAGGGTTATTGCAATATTCATCTCTGCTGGAAACACCAGTCTCTCTGCCAAGTGAAAGGAAGAAATAGGGGAACAAGAAAATACGAGTAATTCCCTCTGCAGTAACTTCTCAGTGACCTCTGAGAAGGTAAATATTAATTAACGCAAAATATTAACTATCGCTATACACATGACTATACAATTCTGCAGGTTTTTCCAGTAGAAATTAATGCCGGTAAGCACTGTCCAAAACCATTCATTGCAATTCAGACAGAAACAGTGTGCACAGTTTTTGCATTCGGTGACACCTCTCTGTGTTGCACTGTGATTCCATTGTATCCTACATACCAAGGTCCCATGCAAAAGAAAAAGAATACTTTTGTTTCTAGAATGGAGTCATAATATGTGCTTTGCTTAGAATATAAGCCCTTTTGATGAAAATTTAAAAAAAGTTATTTGAAGAATTAGTCCGTTTTGAGGTCCTAACTTTAACAAGAGTGTTTCTCTATTAAATAAAACAAAATTCTCATCAGTAAAACCTTAAAAAGGTACATCTAGAGTAACCTAACCTTTCTATTTTATCTTGACACCATAAGGTGTTCAGGTGTACAAAGCAAAAGAAAGGAAAAGAACTGAAGGTGACACCATCAACAGCAAGGAGGGTGTGGCTGAAGAGCTGGCTCCTATTAACTGGGATTCCTACACGTTTGTAGAGAAGAATCAAAATGGAACTGTACCTTGTCATGTCCGGAGTCTCCCCCTCGGACGATATCCGGTGCCATGTATTCAATAGTTCCACAAAAGGAATATGCTCGTTCAGTCTTGAACAAACAAACAGAAAAGGGCTGTGATTGCAAGCCAGCACAAGCGACAAAAGAAGAGAGTTCGTAACACACATCGGTGGCTGAGATACACCAGCAGCAACACAGTGGCAGAACCCACACAACAGCCCTCTCATCCCCAGGACAGACTGTCACCTACACAGGTTGAGTCCTGGGTAAATGGCCCAGTGAAAGGTTACTCTCCCCCTAGAAGCTAAAAGGAGTAGTCCCAGCATGCTTCACTGGTGAGGTCAGGCAGGGGAAGGGCACAGCACAACACCTATCTCCGGAGTGGGGGCAGGAAAGCTTCAAAGGTCGTATTTTATAAACCACAGTATAAAAAAGCCAGAACAATATAGCACAATTCTTTTATGATTATAGTTTATTGTTTGTTCAAAATATCTTTACAGCCTTAATTTTTCCTAGAAGAGAGGCCATCAATCTATTTAACATTTATGTCCATACTATTTTATAAGCAACCTTACCATTAAAACTACCACAAAACTGTGCATTAAAATTTACTTGAATATGAGTGAAAATGGCAAAAGTAGCATGTATGCACTCTCCTGGCAGAGAATATGGAGTATTCATGTGTTTAAGTAATCAGGAGAACAAACAGGCTTCATTATTTCTTAGAGAAAAGGATCCAAAAACTAGGTTCCTACTAAGGAAGACTCCCGATGGAAACTCAACCGCCAAGTTTAAGTACTTTTCAGTGAAGACTTACTTGATGAAATTATTTCTAGCTTTTCACTGCCAATGGTTTGTTCTTATCTGTTTACGACAGATACATTTATGAGTTAAACACAAAATTGCCAATGAAAACAGGTAATTCCTCATTCTGTATTTGGCAAGATTCCTCATTTTGGCAAATCTCTTTGGGATGAATGCCTAGAAATGTCTGATTTTTAAAAAACAAGTGTTGCATTCTAATCACTCAAAGTTATGCTTCCAAAGAAGATGGGGGAAGCCTTGGGTGCCAGCCAGGAAGAGGATGCAGCGAGCCAGGGAAGTGGGCCTCCAACACCACAGCTGCATGTGACGGGGGAGGGGTGAGCTGCCACACGTCTCAGAACCAGGAGCCTGAAGTGTACACCCTTGTGAGGGCAAAAACTGAGGCCCTCAGCTCTGATGAGGTGGGGAACCACCACTCCTACACAGACCTTGAGAAAGCAAAACCCTCCCTGAGACAAATTCTGGAGAAATACATTAACCCACTAGCACAGGTTTGCTTCTATTTAGGGCCTAGCTTAAAAAAAACCAAATAAACATTCCTCTTGTGATATCAAATCCCTGTGTTTCTGTGGACGTGGGGTCTCATGGTATGGAAATGTGGGACAATCTGCTTAAACATGGTGATACCCTGAGCCTCATCACAGAAGCACAGACATTCCCACACTTAGCTGGCCCAGGATTCCAAGATAAAGCCCCAGAGTCTTGATCTTACTAAACGAATGAACTAGACTCCAAACAAACAACAAACAGGATTACTTGAAATAGTAGAGAAACAATCTATAAAAGACTTGTATGTTATAGAAGACATAAAAGAAGAAGAATTGCTGTACAACAGAGCAGCATAGAAAAGATTAGAAACATGTAAAAAGAATCAGATAGAGCTGTACAAATGAAAAATAAAGTAATAAAGAAGGCATATTAAACATATTAGACACAGCTACAGAGAGAACAAGTAAATCAGAAAATACATTTGAGAAAATTATCCAGAATGTTAGAAAACCCCCAAGCTGACTAAATAAAAATATATCCATGAGTGACCAAGTTCTATGTCTTCACGTGAGTGGTGGTTACAAGGGTGTTGCCTTATAATAATTCACTAAGCCATACATTTATTTTGTTTTTGAATGTTTTATTTTATAATAAAAAGATATTTTAAAAATCACAGGTCCTGGGACTTCTGGCAAGATGGCAACGGGGTAGCCTAGTCTGTGAGACCCTCCGCAGAGGGTCTCTGGCTCTCTCCCCGGGGGCTGCGGATCCCATTGTCAGCAGCCTGCTCTTCACACAGAGCTCGGCCGTCGCCACTGCTGGGGCATCGCAGTGGTCTGGACAGCCACTGCAGCCGCAGACACAGCAGCTGGTGCTGCCGCGGCTTCTGTGACTGCCATAGTGCATTGTGCCATCTGTGCCTGAGGCAATCCACGACTTCAAAACTTGAAGCCCCTGCAGGCAAGATCTGCTGGGATCACTGCCACCTCTGCTGCCACCATGATGTCCTACTGGCTGTAGGTCTCCTCCTGTGTGCCCTGAGGCAGGCTCCCATCTGTGGCCTCTGCCTGGCTCCTGTCCAGCTCCACCCCCTCTGGGGTGAGCAGCTGAGATAGCACCACCAGCTGGCGATTCAAGGTAACAACACCAAAACGGGAAAAACAAGCTTAAAAAACCAACAGGCCGGATTTGAGTGAACTGAGTGGTGATCAGAACTGCCCTTCACAGCAGGCCAGGGGCAACTGACCCTAACTGTGAACAAATTTACCAGCCTGAGAAGACAGCTAGAAATCAGAGTTGAAAGGACATTGGACTTAAATGAAAAGTCTCAGAGTGTGCTCGATTGGTTCTGTTAGTTTAATGACTTGATTCTATTCCTACTGTTTTGTTCCTTTTTTTTCTTCCTTTGCTTCTCTTTTCTCCCCTCTGTAAACCATATCTTTATATAGAGGAACAGCACACCAATGAGGTGTTTGGTTAGCTTGTATGTTAGCATCATTGTATGTTTTAGTTTTTTTTGTATGGGAGTTGGTTAGTCTGTAGCTGTGGTCTATTGTTTTTATCTGTTTCAGTTTAGGTTTCTCTCTCCATTTGTTGATACACTCGTCTGTTTCCCCCCTTACTACTCTCTCTCTCCATCTCCCTCTTTTCCCCACTGTCTGCTCCATTCTCTTCCCTCGACTAACCTCATTTTATTTCAGGAAGTAAACCTACAGCCCCAATGCACAGACAGATTCCAAGGCAGAGGAAAGTGGGTTTCAGATTATCCATATACCTGTTGGCGGATACCAGGACCTGCAGATAGATTTTGAATCACAGCTCCCCCCTTAAGTAAATCTCAAAACTGCAAAAAGGATCACCTCCAACCTACAGTGCAACTCCAGAATTGAACAAAGTAAGAGGGCATACATAAAGAAGAATAAGAGATTGAACAAATAAAAGTAAAAGCAACCCTTCTACCCCTGAATAACAGAATTAAAAAAGACGGTGATGTGGAGGGAAGGAAAAAGTAGGGAGGGAAAAAACCGCACAAATGAAAAAAAACCAAAAGAAGAAAATAGGTCTCACAGAGACCCCTGGGAGGTCAGACACTGAGAAAACAGACTCTGGAACACAAACAATGAAGAGGCCCCAGAATGACTGGTCACATGCAATGAACCCAGACATCAAGACACTGATAGAGAGAATTAAAAAAATTTAGGAGAGACAAGAGGAAAATAGGAAGGAGCTGATGTCAGCAGTAAAGAATACTGTGATAGAAATAAAGAACAAACTAATAAGCATGGAAAGCAGAATTAGCCAAGCAGAAGAATCTCAGAGCTTGAAGACCAAAACACAGAACTAACCCAACTGTCAAAAACATAGAAAAGAAGCTCAAAAAGACAGAACAAAACCTTCAAGAGATGAATGATTACTTCAAGAGACTCAATCTAAGAGTAATAGGCCTTCCTGAGTCAGATAGTCAGAGGCCACACTGGAACAAACATTTCATGAAATCATTCAAGAAAACTTGCCCCATCTCATCAGTGATGAAAAAATTCAAACATAAGAGATTCAGAGAACCCCTGCAAGACAACAAATGAGAAGACCAACTCCCAGACACATAATAATTCAGCTAAACAAAGTATGTATAAAAGAAAAAATCCTAAAGGCAGCAAGAGAAAAAGGTCAGACTACCTACCAGGGAAGACCAATTAGAATAGCAGCAGATTTATCTACAGAAACCCTGCAGGCTAGGAGAGCTTGAAGCCCTATCTTCAAAGTCCTAAAAGTTAAAACAATTTCAACCAAGAATAACCTACCCAGCTAAGCTAAGCTTCATCAGTGAGGGAGAATTGAAATCTTTCCCAGATATCCAATCCTTAAGGACCTACGCTGCCACCAGACCACCTCTACATGAAACACTTAAGAAAGTATTGAACACAGAAGAAAAGGAAAAAACAACAACGTTCTTCACAAGAGTACAGGCAAAAAATTAAAAACACACATAATCCAACCCTAAAACCCAAAGAAAGACAACACGCAAATAGGAAGAACAGCAACTATACAAGAACATTATGATATGGATCAACTCCCACATTTCAATAATTAGTTTGAATACGGACTAAATGCACCACTGAAAAGACAGAGAATGGCAAAATGGATAAAATAGCACCAGGCAACAATCTATTGCCTTCAAGAGACTCACCTCACTAGAAAGGACACTCACAGACTAAAAGTAAGAGGATGGGAAGCAAAATTTCAGGAAAAGGAAAACAAAAGAAAGGAGAAGTCGCGATCTTAATCTCAGACAAAATACCCTTTAAGCTATCAAAAATTACAAAAGATACAGAAGGCCACTATATAATGATAAAAGGTCAATCCATCAACAAGAAATATCCATCCTAAACATATATGCACCCAACATAGAAGCACCAACTCTCATAAAGCAGCTCCCAGGTAAACTAAAAAAAGATATCGACTCCAATATCATCATAGCTGGGGACTTCAACACCCCACTCACAACCCTAGACAGATCATCAGGACAAAAAATCAGCAATGAGATCTGAAACCTCAATGTGACTCTTGATCAAATGGACTTAATCGATACCTACAGAACCCTCCATCCAAAGACCACAGAATACACATTCTACTCATCACCGCATGGAACGTACTCTAAGATTGACCACATACTTGGCCATAAAACAAGCATAAGCAGATTTAAAAGGATTGAAGCTTTACCATGCATCTTCTTGAACCACAGTGGAATAAAAAGAAACATTAACACCAAGAAGGTCCCTCCAAACCTGCAAAGACAGGGACACTAAACAGCATGATGCTAAACAACTCCTGGGTCAATGAAATCAAAACAGAGATTAAAAGATACCTGGAAATAAATTAAAATGAAGAAACATCTTATCAAAATCTCTGGGACGTCATGAAAGTGGTAGTAAGAGGGGAATTTATATCCCTACAAACGCACATGAAGAAAATGCAAGGATCACAAATTAACAGCCTAACAAGCCACCTAAGGAAGCTGGAAAAGCAAGACCACAAAAATCCTAATTTCAGCAGAGGAATCCAGATCACCAAAATAAAAGCCCAAATCCAGGTCATAGAAGACAAAAAGATAATACAAAAAAATCAATGAAACAAGAAGCTGGTTCTTCAAAAGGATAAACAAGATCAATGGTCCCCTAGCTAGACTGACTAAGAAAAAGAGAGAAAAAGCCCAAATAAACACAATCAGAAACACAAAAGATGAAGTCACATCTGACCCTGAAGAAATATGAAAGATCATTAGAGACTACTATATACACTTGTACGGACACAAACTTGAAAACCTTAAGGAAATGGAGGACTTTCTGTCATCACACAACCTGCCTAGGTTGAAACAAGAAGAAATTGAGACCCTAAATAGACCAATAACAATCAAGGAAATTGACTACATAATAAGAAAACTACCTACAAAAAAAAGCCCTCGATCAGATGGCTTTCCAGCAGAATTCTACAAGACATTTAAAGAGGAGCTGATACCAATCCTACTGAAGGTATTCCAGGCGATTGAGAAAAATGGAACTCTCCCTAAATCATTTTATGAAGCTAATATCACATTGATATCCAAGTCAGGAAAAGAGCCAACAAAGAAAGAGAACTACAGGCCAATATCTTGGATGAACATAGATGCTAAAATTCTCAGCAAGATCCTAGCAAACCGGATTCAACAACACATCTCAAAAATCATCCATCATGACAAAGTAGGCTTCATCCCTGGGATGCAAGGCTAGTTCAACATTCATAAAACCATAAATGTAATTAAATACATCAACAGATGTCAAAACAAAAAACAAATGATTATATCATTAGATGCAGAAAAAGCTTTTGTTAAAATCCAGCACCCATTCTTGATAAAATCCTTGAACATCTAGGCATACGGGGAACATATCTCAAAATGGTAAAAGCCATCTACAAGAAACCCACAGCCAGCATACTCCTAAACAGACAAAAATTGGAACCATTTCCCTGAAAACTGGAACAAGACAAGGATGCCCACTCTCACCCCTCCTGTTCAATATAGTATTGGAAATCCTGGCTAGAGCAATCAGAGAAGAGAAGGCAATCGGGGTATCCAAATAGGAAAAGAGGAAGTCAAGTTATCTCTCTTTGCAGATGACATGATTGTGTACTCTGAAAACCCAAGAGAATCTGTCAAAACCTCCTTACACTGATAAAGGACTTTGGCAAAGTCTCAGGATATAAAATAAATGTGCAAAAGACAATCGCATTTCTTTACACCAATAATAAGCAAACAGAAACCCAAATAAAAACCACAATTCCATTCACAATAGCCACAAAAAAAATGAAATACCTTGGCATCTGCCTAACCAGAGACATGAAAGACCTTTACAATGAAAACTACAAAACACTGCTCAAAGAAATCAAAGATGACACAAACAAGTGGAAAAATATCCCATGCTCATGGATTGGAAGAATCAACATTGTGAAGATGTCCATCCTACCTAAGGCAATCTGCAGATTTAATGCAATACCCATCAAATTACCAGCAACATTCTTCTCAGACCTAGAAAAAACAACACAGGAATTCATATGGAAACACAAACGACCAAGAATAGCCAGAACAATCCTCAGCAAGCAGGTGGTATCACATTACCAGACTTCAAACTTTACTGTAAAGCTACAATAATCAAAACAGCTTGGTATTGGTACAGTAACAGGCATATAGACCAATGGAATAGAACTGAGATTCCAGAAGCAAAACCTCAATTTCTCAACCAACTCATCTTTGACAAAGCCTCCACCACCTACCACTGGGGAGAGGAGAACCTATTCAGTAAATAGTGCTGGGAAAACTGGCTGACCACATGCAGAAGATTGAAACAAGACCCCTATCTATCCCCATACACAAAAATTAACTCTAAATGGATCAGAGACCTAAATGCAAGACCTCAAACTATAAGAACCTCAGAAAATGAAGGACATACCCTCATGGAAATTGGAACTGGCATCAATTCCTGAACACAAGCCGAAACCCATAGGCCATAAGAGATAAGATAGACAAGTGGGACCTCATTAAACTGACAAGCTTCTGCAAAGCCAAAGAAACCATCAAGAGAGCAGGGAGACAGCCCACAGACTGGGAAAAAGAATTTGCCAACTCCAGGTCTGACAAAGGCTTAACATCTTGGATCTACAAGGAACTCAAATGTGCTGAAAAGAAAAAAACAAACAACCCCATTATAAAATGGGCAAAATACATGAACAGACACTTCTCAAAGGAAGACATCTGAGCAGCCAACAGACACATGAAGAAATGTTCAACCTCACTAATCATCAAGGAGATGCAAATCAAAACCACATTAAGATACCACCTAACTCCAGTCAGAATGGCAATTATCAATAACTCAAAAAATAGCAGTTGCTGGAGAGGGTGTGGTGAAAAGCGAACACTTCTACATTATTGGTGGGAGGGCAAACTAGTGCAACCTCTGTGGATAACAGTATGGCGATTCCTAAAAGCTCTAAACATTGACCTCCCATATGACCCTGCAATCCCCCTACTGGGAATATATCCTGAAGAACTCAAATCACTCTATGGAAAAGATACCTGCACACATGTTTACTGCAGCATTGTTCACAATAGCAAGTACCTGGAAGAAACCATGCTGTCCATCAAAAGAGAACTGGATTTAAAAAATGTGGCTACATATACACGACGGAATACTATGCAGCCATAAAAAAGAACAAAATCATGAATTTTGCAGCAACCTGGATGGAACTACCGTCTATAACACTGAGTGACCTCTCACAGAAACAAAGATCTGAGAATCACATGTTCTCACTCATATAGTGGACTTTGAACATCCAACGTAATACTATAAGAAAATGACTCACAGTGGTTGGAAACTGGGTGGGGAGGGGAAGGGAGATAGGATTAATGGTAGTAAATATCTGTCTGGGGATGGGGAGACACCTCTTATCAACAAGGGTGCCTGAACGAAGCATATTTGTATACCTAACCCTTAAGTGTACCCCACAATATCATAATAAAAAATATTGATTATATAAAAAAAATCACAGGTCCATTTCTAGACATATCTATAACCAGCTACATTATCACTAGATATGCCAAGCATAATAAAAGCATTTTAAGATGAAGGCAGAATTTACTGATCATTGATACTTGCTGAATAAATCTAAAAGATATATTTCAGAAATAAACTGAACTCAGAAGGAAAAACAGAGATGCAAGAAGGAGTGAGCAGAGAAAACAACTAAATATCTAAGTAAATCTAAACAAGCACTGAGTTTACAAAATGAAAATAATAATTGTACAATCATAAATTTTAGGAACTATAACATGAGGCAGGATGAAAATGCTTAGTAACAATAATACATAAATTGAGATAACGAATTGAACTTAGAGCATTTTAATGTTCTCATAGTAATTATGACAATCTGAGAGATAATAATTTTAGATTCTGTTCAGTCAGTATACAAGTTAAAAATGTCAAGGTAATAACCACTAAAATAATAGAAATAGAATATACACATTGTCTAGCCCATTAGGGAGAAATGAAATAAAAAGGTCTTAATCATTTAAATAGAAGACAGGAAAAGAGGAAAGAAAAAAGCAAAGAGAAAGTATGATAAAGAGAAACACAAAGCATGAGAGGGGCAAAAAAAACAAAACAAAAACTTATCAGTATCAATTGTACACATATTTAATTTACCAGTGAAAAGGTAGAAACTCTGTATAAAAAAAATCCAGCTATATATTATTTATAAAAGGCACACTTAAAACTCGATGATAAAGAAAGATGGAAAGTAAAGAGATGGAAACGGATATAGCAGTCAGCATCAACCAATGGAAAGCTACAGTATCTTTATTAATAGCAGAAGAAATAAATGTTAAGGCAAAGAGGATTATTAAAAGAAAATAGGGGCCAGGCACAGTGACTCACACCTGTAATCCCAGCACTTTGAGAGGCCAAGGCGGGAGTGCAGGAGTTCAAGACCAGCCTGGGTAGCATAGTGAGACCCCTGTCTACCAAGAAAAAAAAAAAATAGCCAGACATGGTGGTGAACACCTGTGGTCCCAGCAACTAGGAGGCTGCAATGGGAGGACTGCTTGAGCCTAGGAGGTGGAAGCTGCAGTAAGCTGTGATCACACTACTGTACTCCAGCCTGGACAATAGAGTGAGACTTTAATTCCACAAAAAAAAATTTAAAGTAAATAGGGTCATTATATAATAATATAAGGAACATTTCTCAAAGAAAATAATAATTTTTAAAGAGTCTTAAAATATATAAAACAAAAATAGAAAACCTTCAAAGAAAAATTGACAAATCCATGAACGCTGTGGGTATTTTAATATATGCCTCTCATAATTGACAGATCAAGAAGGAAAAATGTTAGTGAAGATATTCAAGATTTCAATAAAGTTAACGAAAATAAACAAAATCCTGTACACAACGATTAAAGAATACACAGTCTTTTCAGGCCTAAGTGGCACATTTATAAAAATTAACCATGTACTCGGTCACAAAGTAAATCTCAAATGATACAGAAATGAAACTGTATATATTTTATTCTCCAATCACAAAATAATAAAATCAGTACTCATTTGTGAAAAGATAACCAAAATATTCTATGTATTTTAAAACTTAAAAACCCATTTCTTGGCCAGCCACAGTGGCTTATATTTGTAATCTCAGCACTTTGGGGAGGCCAAGGAAGAGGACTGCTTGAGGCCAGGAGTTCAAGACCAGTCTGGGAAACATAGGGAGGCCCCATTTCTACAAAAAAAAAAAAAAAAAAAAAATTAGCTGGGCATGGTGGCAGGTGCCTGTAGTTCTGGGAGGCTGAGGTGGAAAGATCACTTGAGCCTAGGAGGATGAAGCTACAATGAGTCATGATGGTGCCACTGAACTACAGCCTGGGCAACAGAGTGAGACTCCAACCAAAATAAAATTTAAAAAATCGAAATAATCCATGCCCCTCAAAAATTAAAGTTTTGAAAGAGAATATGAAAGAAACAAATAGAAAGTAAAAGGAACAAATAAAGAAATGTCATCAAAGGAAAAAAATTGAGAAGCCCGACAAAGTTATTTCTTACACAAGAGTAATAAGATGGACAAATTTCTGGCAAATGGATCAAGAAAAGTTACAAACCCATAATATTATAGTAATTTTAGGGGAAACATTATCATAATTACAATAGAGATTTTTTTAAAATAAGGGAATTCTGAACAAACTGATATAAAAGAATTTAAAGACAAAATATATCATTTTCTAGAAAAATTAAACTTAACAAAACTGACTCAAGAAGAAATGAGAAAGCCAGATATACCTATAAAGTATCTTTTAAAATTAAGTTAGTATTTGAAAAGCTGCTTGCACTCACCTAAAAGGGAAAAAGGAGAAAATAGGTCCTGGCAGCCCCAGCAGTGCACTCACCCAGACTTTTAGAAAAGGATCAACCTTATACCAATGAGTCCAAGTCTATTTCATGTCAGTTTATCCTTGACACCCGCCCTGACAAATGCAATGATTTCAAGAAAAATTACATGTCAACTTGGACAATAAATTCTTAAGAAAAATATTAGCAAACAAAGCCCAGAAATGTATAAAAAATTTATATCCTGGAAAATAAAGTTTGATCAAAGAACTGAAAGATGGTCTAATACTGAAAAAGAAAAAAAAAAAACCTATTAATATAATTTACACCATGAGGTGGTTGAAGAGAAAAACCATAAGAATTTCCTTATGTCTATAAACTCTCAGAAACTAAGAATATAATTTATCAACTAAAAACCTAGAGCAAATATCATACTAAATGACTAGAACACATTTCCTTTCATGTTAAAAAAAACCCCAAAATACTATATACATATTTATGTATAAAACTTAACAAAGTAAAAAAACCAAACCAAGCCAAAACAAAACCAGCCCAAACACACACAAACCAAAGGAAGAGAATTCAAAAGAAACAAAGCCATCATTACGTACAGACAGCGGTTCCGATTTTTTTCTTTTAATATAGTCTACATAAAAACAATCTATAAAATCTGTAGAACTAATATGAATTTAGCAATTTGTTATGTACAAGATTAACAACATTCCCATGCTTTGGTAAGAAAAACAAATACTCCACTTTTTATAAAGACAACACTTATAATTGTAACTGAAAGTATAAATAGAAATAAATCTAATAATATATGTATAAAACAACAGAAAATTATAAAATATTTTAAGGACATGAAAAACAAATACATAAATGGGAAGACATGAGCATCTGTAGATGCGAAGTCATTGATCAGAAGATTTACTATCCAAAGAACACAGTTCTCTTCAAACTAACTTACATATTCAATTCCACAATTTGTGTGGAGGAACAAAAGGCCAAGAATAGAGAAGACAGAAGTGGGGGAAGGAGGTCGGGGAAAGGGAAGGCCGAGAGGACAGGGGAGAGTAAAAGACCTCACCTTTCCAGAGTCAGGACTTGCTCTCAAGTCATGGGGTCCAGATATTTTGGTTATGATGCAAGGAGAGGTAATCAGACAGATGGAGTTCAATGGAGAGCCCAGAAATAGACTCGCACGCACAGGAACTGGTTCTGTGACAGAATCTCATTTTAAATCTGCAGAGAAAGGACTAACTGACCAGCCAATGGACACTTAAAAGGTAGCTGCGTTATCTATGTAAAAAATGTCAAATAAGATTTCCACCTGATTTTATATCCTATTATTCATATCCTATTAAGACCTCAAACTATGGAACTCCCAGAAGAAAACAGGGAAAAGTCTCAGGACACTGGTCTTGGCAGTGATGTCTTGGATATGAAACAAAAGCACAGGTGATAGAAGCAAAGAGACAGATGGGACGGCATCAAACTTAGGAACCTCTGAGACTCAGATGAAACAAACAGAAAGAGGAGGTAGCCACAGATGGGAGAGAACATCTGCAAGTCATAATATGACAAGGGGTGAGTATCCAGAAGATATTAAGAACTCCTGAAAGCAAAAAGAGAAAACCCCAATAACCTGATTTTAAAATGAGCAAAGGACCTGAATAGACATTTCTCCAAAGAGGATACACAACTGACTAACAGCAAATGGAAAGATGTTCAACATCACTGGTCATTCGAGAAATGCAAATCAGAATTACAATGAGATATCACCTTACACTCAATAGGACAGCCACTATGAGAAAAACCCAGAAAACAGTAAGCACTGGAAAGAATATGGAGAATGTGGAACACTTCTGCATGGCTGGTGGAAACATAAAACAGGGCAGCTGCTTTGGACAACAGAACGAATGCTCCTCGAAAAATTAAAAATGGAATTATCATACAACCCAGCAATCCTACTTCTGGTTGTAAATCCAAAAACAGAAAGCAGGCTCCTGCAGAGACACCTGCACACCCACTACTGCAGCGTTAGCCATAACGGCTAAGGGGTGGCAGCAGTCCAATGTCCACCAACAACAGATAAATGAATAAACAAAATACAGCAGATAAATACCATGGAATACCATTCAGTCTTAGGAGAAAGGAGAAAATCCTGCCACATGCTTCAACATGGACTAAACTGGAGGGTATTATGATAAATGACTCCACTCATATATCATAAGTATCACAGGCAGTCAGACTCACAGGAACAGAAAGTAGAATGCTGGTTGCCAGGGACCTAAGGAAGGGGGAAGAGGGACGTTGTGTTCAACAGGTACAGAGTTTCAGTTCTAGACACAGAAATTCTAGAGATCTGTTGCATGACAATATGAATATCATAAAAGCTACTGACTGTATACTCAAAATAGGATGATAATTTTTATGTTGAGTTTTTTTTAACCACAATTAAAATTTTTTTAAAAGTCAAAGAATATAAACTTTAAAAGATTAGTAAATTTAATTATATTAAAATGGCTTAAAAAATCTTTAAACAAAGTTAAAGACAAGTAAAAGTCTTAGAAATTTACAAAATAGCTGGGTGTGGTAATTCCAGCACTTTGGGATGCTAAGGCAAGCAGACTGCTTGAGTCCAGGAGTTCGAGGCTAACTGGGCAACATAGCAAGACCTCATCTCTACAAAAAAATTTTAAAATTAGCCTGGCACGGTGGTGTGTGTCTCCAGTACCAGCTACTCAGGATGCTGAGGTGGAAGGATCACCTGAACCCAGGAGGTCAAAGCTACCAGGAGCCGTGATTGTCATGATCATGCCACTGCACTCCAGCCTGGGCAAGAGTGAGACCCTGACCCTTCCAAAAAAAAGAAATTTACAAAATATATAATTGTGCAGTTCTAGAACATTTAAAGAATTCCAACAAATCATTAACAACAAAAAAGTGGATACACTGTAATAGAGAAAACACAGAAACAATCTAAATATACTTCAGTAGGAGAAGAGATAAACAAACTGGATAATTCATGTAAAGTAATATCACATACCTGCTAAAATAAGTGAAACAGATCCAATTTATCAACTTGGATACATTTCAAGAACAAGTCATATTAAAAATTGGCAAACAATATGCCATTTATGCACATTTTAAAAACGTGATAATAGCAGTATACATTGTTTATGGGTATACACACATGAAGTAAGGGTACTAAAACAAGATTAAATTCAACCCACCAGCCCCTCTACCTGTACCTGTGCAGCTAAATGTGGCTGGAGAAGAGCTTACCATAAGGCTGGCCAATTTCACGTGATATGCACGACCATGAACTCCAGTGGGCCTTCAATGCTGAGAGCACGGCCTTGTCTCCCTCACCAGCCACTCCACTCCATCCCTTGGCTAGCTGATTATTTTATGTCGCCCCCTCTCTGGAAGCCTCCAGAGGATTTGTCCCCTCCTCACTCTCACTGAGAAGGCAGAAGCAATCTCGGAAGCCTTTGTGTAAGCCCCCTCACCTTAACCCCCACCTACAGCCATGCCCACACCTCACCCTCCTCCTGCTTCAAGGAGGAATGGCCTATGCTGGTGGCCAAGGACTTCACCCTCACTTGTGGACCTGCCACCATCCCTCTTGAGGACAGTGTCCAGCAGACTCCTACTGCCTCTCCTGTGTCATTACTGCCTCTGCCCACACTCCTGTTTCAGAACTGCTCCAACCCGCATGTGACATCTGTCATTCCTCCCACCTTAGAGCAAAAAGCCTCTCCTGTCCCCGCTCCATCCTCTGCCATACCTACAACACAACTTCACCACTCATTTTACAGCAACACCACATTGTCTACACACGTGGATGACACAAGACTAGCCCAGATACTCCTTCCCAAGGTTAAAGGGGAGCGGTGCACAGACTTCAGCACTCAACTTACTGCACCTAACAACAGCTCATCCTTGAGGCACTTCACACTTGACCTCCACAGCCATCTTCTTCCCAGGTCCCCGTCCCTTCTCTCCATCTCCTTGGCCGGCTCCTTCTCTCCTGACCCTCTCATGCAGAAGTGGCTCAGAGTTCAACATTCACCCTTTCTTCCTCTCCAGCTATGTAGACTCGGTATTTTAATCCATCTTCATGATTTTAAATATCACTCATATACTGGCCAATTCCACATTTATCTATCCAGCCCAGCCTCCACTCCCAAGTGCCACTCATCTACCCCCGTCCATGCAACATCTCTGCTTGTGTCTAGCAGACATCTCAAATGCAACTGTCCAGTTGGACTTCTCCTTCCCTGCCTAGTCCTGTCCCTGGCACAGCCCACCACATGTTAGCCAACAGCAGCTTCACCCTTCCGGCTGCTTGGCCAAAAGCCTCAGCTGCCTGAGAGTCCTTACATGCACTCACACTCCAAGTACAACCTGTCAGAAAATTCCATGAGCTCCCATGTCAAAGTATCCCCAACGCTGACTACTTCTCACAGCTGATTCCACTGTGCTGCAGTCTAAGCTAACTCTAGTTCCTGCCAGGACTCCTGCCACAGCCTCTTAGCTGGACTCCACATGCCCATGTCTCAAGCTCACCTCACTGCACTGCAGTCTAACTCCAGCTCCTGCTAGGACAATCCCCACAGCCTCCTACTGGACTCCATGTGCCCAGACTCATCCCACCACTGCACTGCCACACTCAGCAACCCAAATGATCCTTCCAAAAAGTCAGACCACGTCACTCCTCCACTCTGAACTCTCCAGTGACGCCCCATGCTGCATGGAGAAGCCAGCCCCTACAGTGACTTTTGGTGCCCTCATGGTCTGCACAGTCCTTCTTCCATGAGCATTCCCATGTCCTTGCTTCCTGCCATGCTCACCCTCACCTGTTCCAGGCACCCACAGTGGCCCCTTCACCATTCTCAACGCCCCATCTGAGGACCCTCACACTGGCTGACCCCTCTACCTGGAAGTCTCTCCTGAGACAGCTGCCTGGCTCTCCTCTCACCTCCTGCATGCCTCCACTCATCACCAAATCCTGGGAGGCCTCCCCCACCACCCGATTTAAGGGCAAGCTCTTCTCCCCACCCTTCCCATGCCCTTGCCTGCTGCACATCCTCAACACCTTGCACACCACATGCCCAGTGTGCTGCCTCCCTGCCATCGTCTCCTCCTGGTGTGGAGAAGAAACTGCTGTCCACTTTGCCCATGATTGGATGCTAGCACTGAGACAGAACAGTGCCTGGATCATAGAGATGTCCAGGCAGCATTTGCTAAATGAAGTGAGAAAAAGTACAAATGTTCAAGGCGGAGAATGTGAGTAATGTGCGCCTGGATTCAAGGATATAATTTTGCATTTTTATAGTTTATAGTATAAAAATTTAAAGAGAAGTTTGGAAAATATAAACACATATTAATCACATTTACGCAGTCTTATTATTCTAGGATCTGTCTTGCTAAATTCTTCACATGGGGTGAAAGTCTCTAACACTCAGCACAATTTTACATCATTTTCCTTTCTTAGAAAATAGATAGAATAAACTGTAGTTGCTAAATATAGTTTCTAAGTAAATGAAAAAAATATATATTCAACATTATTTGAACAATGGAATATGTAACACTGGAAATTTTCTGTGAAAATATTCTCAGCTGAAAAGTTGTCCCTGCTTTCTCTGTGATGTTATTGACCCTGAATCTACCTTTTAAAAAAAAAGTAGATTGAGTCAAGCTTATCAGAGCCAATAATTTCTGCTGTAACTTCTAAAGGCATCCCTGAAGCAGACACTTGCAGGAAGAGCAGGTCCTTGGAGGGGGTCAAAGTTCTACTCTGAAATCGTGCATTGGAAGGGGATCCCCAGGAACATATGGCTGAAGCTCGTGTGAACATCTGAACATCGTGGAAGAAATATTGGGGCAACAGAGCAACACCTGCCTGCCTTCCAGGTCTCCCACTATCCACTGTCCAACTCAAGGTTTACCTTGAAACAATTAAGGTCATCCCAGAGTCATGAGTTTGGCCAATGCCTGGTGGACTTATTAACAGAGACCTAACAGATTTTCAGGAGCACCTGCAAATGAAAATAATCATGAATGTATGTCACCACAAATCAATTAGGAAAGGAGACAGAGGCGAACAGAAAAGCTGCCCTAGAGAGGTGGGCTGTCTGATTCTCAATGCACAAATGCTTCCTACAGGCCTGCCTCTGAGATGTATTAATCATCGCAGCAGAAACCTGCACTTGGCATTCATAACCAGGCATGTGTTAGAGAAGGATACGACTTAAAACTTTCCTACAAATAAGAAATAAAAATAAAGGGAGAATAATTTAAAATCCTCCATCATCATGTATGTCAATTTTGCTTACAGGAATCTGAAATCTGAGCAGTACTTCTGACAAGTAGAAATTGACATTTATATAGTGTTTTAAACTTTAAATTTACTTTCATGAGCATTACTTCATGTGTCTGTATGACAACCATGTAAATTAGATGTGATAGATGTTATTTTGCAGCTGAAGACATGAAGACTCAGAGGGCTGATGGCAAGTGCCTTGCTCAGTGTCACACGTCCGGAAAGTGGAGAACCAGAGTGGACCCCGACTTTGATGCACGTATTCTTGCCATTATACAAGCATGACTCCTATGTGTTCAAACATATGTGTTCAAACTAACATACGGCATGATCTGAACTGAGCAAAGGCTAATTCTTCTATTTCTGGAAAGAGAAAACAGCCATAAAGCCAGATATTTCCCTTTAATTACAGATACCTTGCTTTAAATGTCAGAGCATTATCTTTCTTGACTGAAAAGCCACAAGCCTTTCCCTTTGAGTACAGACACCCTGCTTCAAGTGTTGGGCATTGCAATTCTTGACTGAATCTTCTAGTTTAATTCACCTACCTGGGGAGTCACATTAATAATCTTTCAGAAATATTTGAAATATGTTCACTTAAATTATAAAAACACAGAATGTATATAACATAGTTAAGCATAGAGTAATTAATAACACATGGCTATTGTCATTTTTGACATTATTTGCTTATGAATAAGAACAGAAACAATTTTGACAAAGCTATCTCACCTTACCCACACTCCTCAACTATCTTCAAAGGCTTCAATGTTAGAATCAAACATCTAATACCTAGCAGATTGTCTGACTCAGAGTAAGAAGTCAACAAATGTCTGTAAAACTATACTCTCAAAAACAACCCGTGGAAGATGTACCCTAGCCTGCACATTAAAAATGTCTTCTTTCATTCTCAGAATATCCTGAATTATCAATTTTTGTGGTTGAGAAAAGAATATATCAATAAAAGTATCAAATTTTATCAAGTGTTAATCATCATATAAAATATCTTTATGTTTCTGAAATACATCAATTTTATCTTGTGTGTAATCCAGGCTAGCAGGCAATTATCTTAAATAATTATATGAATATTTGACAAGCACCTCTAAAACACAGGCTCATGAGGGCAGGGGATTTGCGATGTTTGCCACCATATTTCTAGGGTGCAATCTGGCAACAGCAGGCACTCAAATATTTCCTGAATTATTAAATTAACAAATAATTTGAGTATCAATAATACCATAAGCAGAAACATTAAACACATTAAAAAGTGAGTTCCTGAAATTACATGTAAATATACTTCCCAGACCAAAGGAGACCAGAATTAAAGTATCTGAGACTATGAGATGCTAAAAGGGAAGCGGGTTTGGGGGAAAGGACCAGTAGTGTACCAGAAACATGGCGTCTGCAGGCCTGGGGGAGGCAAGCGGAGACTCTACGTGGGCAGATCTGGCTTGGAGCCCAGAAGAGGCCAGGCCCAGTCATCTGTGCTTGGGGCTCTGGCAGCCTGTAAGGGAGTCCAGCACGGAAAGAGAGAGACCGGGGGCTGGCTGTGAGGAACCCCTACAGAAGGGGAAGAGCCCACCAGAGACATGGGGAGAGGGGAGTCGGGGAGGGTTGTTCAGAGTCTGTGGGGGTAAGTTCCAGGTCAACACTATGAGCACTCAAGCAGGATAAAGGCTAAAAGGACTGAAATGAGGGTCAGTGATGATGCTGGCCACAGTGCCTGTGGATGGTGAGTGCAGACCAGGTTGGAGCTGACTAAGGAGAGGGTGACACGTGGGTCATCAGATGAATGTTGACAAGGGAGGACAATGGGACAGCACTAGGTGGAAATGGATTCCACGACTTTTGTCCTTTATTCAGTCCATCTGTCTCTCCACTTTACAATTCTAGGATCAATTAGGTGTACTTCAACGGCGACAGAACTGGTGGAAAAGAAGAAGCTGCAGAGGGGAGAAGGCAGTTGGAGAGATACACTTAAGTTGGAATGGGGCAGGGCAGGGGTAGAAAAAAGAAACTTGCCCCGAATGGGATTATCGTGACATGAGTCGGGCTGGCAACTGACTAGATCAGAACAGACGAATGGTGTCAGAGAATACAGCTAGGATGGAAAGGCCCAGGCAGGGATGCTTGCTGAACAAGTGCGAGGTGGAATCAGGGAGCTAGGGTCAGTAGATCAAGTTTCAGGAGATCCAGAAAAGGAAAATCCCACTTGATCCCTGAGAGTTAGACCTGAAGACCAGCATGGCAGCATGTCCCCTTAAGGCAGGGGTACCCAAGTCTTGGCAGCACAGGAGGAGGAGAGCAGTGGATAAGTGAGTGAAAAGCCACTCCCCATCGCTTGTATTACTGCCTGAGCTCTGCCTCCTGTCAGATCAGCAGCAGCATTAGATTTTCATAAAAGCATGAACCCCACTGTGAACTGGGCATGCAAAGGATCTAGGCTGCAAGCTCTTTATGGGTTTGACTGCACATCCTACCCCCATCAGTGGAGAAATTGTCTTCTATAAAACTGGCCCCTGATGCTCTAAAGGTTGGGGACTGCTGCTCTAAGGCTAAAAGGGAGGGTGAGCTGGTGGTCTGAGGGTGAGAGAGACAACTGTGAACCTAACTCGTTATATGAACAGAGCTGGGATATACTCAGGGCATGAGAAGGCAGCTCCAACTTCTCTACTCCAGCGCAAAGTCCAGTGCTTCATGTCTATACCCAAGCAACCAGGAGCACAGAGCTGGTGGTACCTGGAGAACAAGCTGCTGATGCTACAGCAGAACTCAGCCTTCACTTCTGAAGGACTTAGTTGTAAGCTCAGCGCTTCCACTGAGCACCCTGCATTGAGGCCCGACAGCTGGGTCGACTTTGACTTTGCTTGTCTGTCAGCTTGTTTCAGGTTCTAACACTTTGCTCTTTGCAGGCCAGTGTCTGTTTCTTCTGTTGCTGAATGGTCAGCCCACATTCCCACAGACAGAGGATTCCCAGGAGCCTTCTCCCTGCCATGTGACCAGAACCAGCACAGAGGCCCTTGGCAGACTGGTCCTTGACAGATGCTGATGAGTGAACAGGCCCTGAGGAATGGGCCCCTGGGGGAGGAGGAAACATCCTGAGATGGAAATGCGTGGATGGGCCATGAAGGAAGTGTGGACAGGCCCTGAAGGAAAGCCCACCGGGAGAGGAGGGAGCATCCTGAGATGCGTGCACAGGCCATGAAGGAAGGCCTGGGAGCATCCTGAGATGAGTGGATGGGCCATGCAGGAAGGTCCCCTGGGGGAGGAGAGAGCATCCTGAGGATGCCTGGCTATGAAGGAAGGCGCCCAGGGGAAGGAGGGAGCATCCCTGAGTCTCTGTGAAGGGAGTGCGAAGCCCTGAGTGCCAAGGGCTTCTGGCAGGCTGCAGAGGCTGAATCCCTTCTCAGAATCTTGTCTTCTAAAGGAAACTGAGGATAGTAGGGAAGGTCACTGTTTGCAGTCATGACACTATCACACCACGCTTCTGGGGTGCAGCAGGGCCTGTGGGCTGCAGTTTCCCTGTAGAGACCCAGCCGAGCACTCATAGGTTTCTGTCCCTCATTTCTCAGAGCGGAGCTCTAAGACTCCTGTCTGGGAGGCTGCTGTGCCAGGTGAAGCCACAGAAGAGGCTGGCAATCGCACAGCTGTGTGCATCACTTTCCATGCGGGGTCCTCACCCTCACCACTTCCAATGAAGCAGGCCTTTCTAGGCTTCCCTGGGGGAGGAAGGCTCTGCTCTACTCGAATGGGGCAGAGGCTGCAACCGAGGGTCGCCTGTTTCTCAGACAGACTTCCAGTCACTCCTGGGCCCTACCTCATCTGTGCTCCTACCTGAGGGCTACCTGGTGTCTCTGATTCTCAAGCCTTCCCGCAAGGGTGAGGGGAGGTTGGGAATTAGAAGTGCACAAGCACAAGCCACCCAGAGGGTTAGAAGTGCACACGGTCCAAGCCTTCATGGGGTGGAAGTACACATGACCTGCTTTTAGGCCCCCCTGTCACTGTCTGCGGATTCGACTGCATCTGGGACACTGCATGACTGGTAGTCTCTGCTGTCTACCTTCCAAAACGTGACTGCTCCTTTCTCTTGTCCCTTGAGGACAGGCCTATTTGCCTTTTACTTTCACTCTGGAGGGGTTTCATGAGGAAGCAACAGTCAACATACTTTATCTGCTACATTTTACTGAAGTTGCCACTACAATTTTTACAAAGGAATGAAAAGTTTTAGAAACCAAACTTGGAATCAATTCCTCAAAATTTACCTAATCTATTTTATAACTATGATTTTTCTATCAGAGATACGCAAGTTCATGTGACAATCACAGCATGATGAAGGTAGAGGCCACTTCCATTTTGGACACCACTGTACTGTCCAGTACCCAGCACGGGAGAGGTGATCAGTACTACTCTGAGTAATGAGGTGAATGAACACAGATGGGGTAGGAAATTGGGATCTCTAGTGTCTACAATGTCAGTACTTAACCTCACTCGTCAAGGATGCTTTGGCAACATTCCAAAAAGCCATGGGAAACACACACCTAACTTGGAACCCAAGAAGGACGTGCTTTAGAGCAGCAAAGTCCTGTAGACACCGTCTTCTACCCAACACATCCCCGGAAAGAAATGACACTGGCATTCAAACTCAGCTATCTTAAGAAACTTGCAGTGCAGAAATACACATGCATTATTTACAACCACTACATAAATAGTATTTAATTACAACTAATAGATGTACAAGCTTAAGTGTCATTAAATGCATGTGAAGTATTAAACAAGTTCATAATTAATACTGAAAACGTAAAGTACTCCTTATCTAAAATCTGCACACTAGCTACTACATTTTAATTCAATTTGAGCAAAAAGCAGTGAGATTATTAGAGAAATGGGTATGGCAGGTCACTGCCACTCCTGTCCTCCCAGCAAGCCCCACTTTGTAATGCCAGTGTTGATTGTGGGTACTCATACAACTCTTTACTGGCCACCATTTCAGCCACAATTCTCTCCAAGAGCCAAAGCGTGATTTAATTTTTCAGTGACACTTTTTGTATTTTATGCGAAAATTAAATGCAGAGGTTTTTGTTTTTAAACTGGGCAATTCTGATATATTCACTGAAAGTTTGCTGCAATTCTAACAGGATGGCTCCATGGGTATTTTAATCTATAAATCTTGATATTTTTTGTGTCAAAATGTTCCTCTGGGCAACCCTGAACAAAGTCTATGACCCATGCGGCACTGTTCTGTCAAACACTGATTCTACAGCTGACTTTTCTTCCTTATTTATATTCTATTATTACTAACTTCAAATTAAAATATTATACTCACTTCATCAGCCACAAACTCCTTACTCAGCCCAAAATCTGTCAGCACCACATGGCCATTAGAATCAAGGAGAATATTCTCAAGCTTAATGTCACGATATATAATCCCCAACTGCAAAAACAAACAAAAATGCATTTTAAAATAATTTCCAAAAAAACACATTAAGACAGTTTTTCTTATCCACCTTAAAGAGACACCATTTCCCTCGGACTCCTGGGACAGCCCTAATGGCTGGTCGGGGCAAGTGTGCTCCTCTACCACAGGGCACCTCCATCTCGGGGCACCTCCGCCTTAGGGCTCCTCCACCTCAGGATGCCTCCACCTTGGGGTGCCTCCACCTCAGGGTACCTCCACCTCAGGGTGCCTCCACCTCAAGTCTCCTCCACCTCAGGGTACCTCTACCTCAGGTCGCCTCCACCTCAGGGTGCCTTTGTCGGGCCTCATTTCCTTGTTTTCCATCCCACAGCTCCTGTGTTTAAATTCCACTTACCTATAAACCACTGAGGCTGTCTAGGAATTTCCAGTTTTTTGTTGTTGTTTTAAAGAGACAGGATCTTGCTCTGCTGCCCAGGCTGGAGTGCAGTGGTGTAAACATAGCTCACTGCAGCCTTGAACTCCTGGGCTCAAGAGATCCTCCTGCCTCAGCCTCCCCAGTAGCTGGGACTACAGGTTAGCACCACCACACCCAGCTAGCTGTTTTGTAGAGAGACAGGGTCTCACTTTGTTGTCCAGGCTGGTCTCCAACTCCTGGCTTCAAGCAATCCTCTCACCTTGGCCTCCCAAAGTGCTGGGATGACAGGTATGAGCCACCACACCCAGCCTCCTGTTTGTCAGACCTTAACTCTGCTTTTCGCTTTTTAAGCAATGATCCAGTATTTTTACAGTGTCATGTGTCAAATAGGTAAATAATGACTTGTTGAATAATAGGCTCTTAAACATAAAAGTTGAAGACATTAATTTAATGAAGGTTAATTTTAGTTGAACTTCAGTTCTAAATATGTAAATCAATTAAATACCATTTCTGTCCCTCTGTTTTGTTCTGCATGAAAGTTTTATAGCAAAACACTTCAGCTAGATAACATAAATAAAAATACCCACGTTATTTAGAGGTGCTTAATCTATGTGAATTCTATGTTTAATGTTTTTAGTTATGTCAGCCAGAATTAAATGTTTTAAGTTTAGAAATATTGCTTTCCTCAACACTAAGTATATTAAAAAATTCTTACTAATCTCTCAAAATTGAAATAAAAATCACACACAACAAAACACAAGGCACTTTGCCTTCAAGAATGCAGTGTTTTACCAGAAAGACAGGAAAGAGAACACCAAAAGTCTATCTAGAACATTTGATTGGAAGCATACATGCATATAACAATCAGCAGGACTTTTCAAAAAACAACCTCTTTGGAAAATATTTGGGTACAAATCACTTCCTACATGCTTTATGCCTTCACTTCCAGGAAACGACTGTTTGCCTCCTGAAACCCTGTGTTAGTGGCTACATCAAGAAAACACTGTTCTCTGTGTGAGAACAGTGTTCACTGTTGTCTGTGTCTCTCTGGGGTAGTAGGATTAAGAGGGGGAGACCTATTTGCTATGGGACTTTCATTTCATATCAATTACATTTATGTTTAGTATTCATGTTTCTCTAGTTCTGTTTCCCACTACTGTCTTGGTAATGAGCATTCCAAGATTTTCCTTTAATAAACAGAACGAACAGAATGCAAGTTTCATGTAAATTAAATTAACTTTCTAGCTTACCCATCAGTTGTCACTTATATTTATGACAATTTCTACCAGTTTTTAGATTATAACAATTACATCTAATAATGCATCTAATCTATTCCAAAGGTCTTTGAGGCCTGCTCCTGGGTCTGATTTGTTTTCTGTATAAGGATGTCTTAGCTACTTTAAATCCCACAAAAATCCCAGGCATGAGGCTGGGAGCTTATGGGAGCCCCATTAGCAGCACGGTGTGGGATTGTGCCTGCCTGCCCCTTCTGGCTCTCCCTTCGCTCTCTCTACTACACACAGCCTTCCCCCTTCCCCTTCCCTCCTGTTCTCAGACATTCTCTAGGCCCTCTTAGGGGTCCTAATCTGAAGCTTCTCCTTGCCTCCATCTGTGCAGCTCTGGGCAGATCCACCCTTCTCCATTCCTGCCCTCTCCTGACATCTGCCCTTCATCCCTCCGCAGCCCTGCCCACCCGTCACCTCCAGCTTGTTGATCAGTTTCCTAACCTCTAGAAACTTCATGCTTCTTCCTCACTTTTTCTTTCAACTTTCTCCCTTTTCTCCTACACTCTGTGATCAGCACTTACGCTCAGTGTACCTGAAGCTAGTGTAGGACCTGAATGCAGCACGATGAAGGAGTGGCCTCATGACTACATGACTACATGCTGTCCTAATACAGTGCTTCTGGTCATCCTGGCCTCTTAGGGCCTTATGCACCTTGGTAAAAGGTACTTGAGAACGTTCTATCTCTGAGGAAAAACACAGGTCCAGTCTACATACTGACTGCTTCTACAATGTTTCCTTATTAAATCAAATAAACAAACAAAAAACTGAGTCAAAATTTCTTGGCTCGAGATTAATAGTACCTGTAATAATATTTTTAAGTTTAAACTGATTTTTATAGAGTGCAAACAGAGTCATGAATTCCATTTAAATTTTTTAGCAACAGAGTTTAGGCTACAAGGAGACACCGGGTGGGGGTGGTAGTGAAAGCGGGTGTCAGGGACAAAACACAGGAACAGGCAGGCAGGAATCGAGAGAAAGTTGCTTTCCCACCTGCCCAAGGATGTGCAGATGAGTCTATGGCAGGCTAAGTTACAATTAAGAAAGACATATTAGGACGTGTGGTTTCTTTTCATCAGTTATTTTAATAATTAAAAGCTTTTATTCCAATGATACCTTGTAATAAATGAGCATCAGGATTTTTTCATGAAAAAGATCAGAAACTTGCTCAGGTTCTGTCCTTTAAAGTGTATCACAGCCACTACCAGAGGAGAGTGGATTTGGAAAGGGAATCGTGACTTGAGAACGTTGGCAGTGTTCCGGTGCTTTCATGATCCCTGGAGACAGTGCGTGGGAAGCACGAGCTCCTTTAGCTCCCTCACCACCCTCTTAACAGGCTTTTCAGGAGAGGAACCCCAGGCAAGTTGCCTTACCTTGTGCAGGTGTTCCAAGGCGAGCACGATCTCTCCAACATAGATCTGCACCTCATGCTCTGTGAAACGCTCTCTTTGAGAAAGATGAGTAAAAAGTTCTCCACCATTTATATAATCTAAAAACGAAATATAGTTTTCTTTCTTTGACTTGTATTCACAAATGAAGTACTTCCTTGTAATCACTCTGAATTAGTCATAAGCCACTGATTTGAACACACTGTCTTTTTACAATTCTTAGTACACAGCACAGAGTTTCATATAGATTTATTACTAGATTCATACAATACAGTTTCATAATAATTACATTAAACCACAATCGAGTGATGTGCAAAGAATATTGCCATTATAACTGTGATATAAAACCTGCATACGTTTTCCCAAATACAGCCTACCAGAAGCCTCTGCCAATACCACACAGTAGATTCTTAACTTACTGTGGAGTAAAACAGCGGCTGCTGTGATAACTGAGACAGAAAAAAGCAGACAAAAACTACTGTAAACCACAGACAAAGTCCCCATCTCCCCACACTTCCAACACTTGTATCAGGCAGCAGGCAGCCTTTTTAGTGCCCATGTAGGCCCAAATTACAAGATGCATGACTTGGCCAAAGGAGAAGGTCTAGGACTAGAAGAACCCATGTCTCTCTCAGTTAGCCTTGTTTACCCCAAGGGAAACAATGGAATAGGAGACAGGCGACATTAGAAAGTAAACAAGGAAGCCCAGGAGCTGGTGGCTGCACCACTGCACTCTGTCCAGCCTGGGTCAGATAGGGCTAGGTCCTGTCCCCCTCCAAAAAAGGAAGAAATTTAAGAAATAAATAAGGAAGCTGGCTATTAAAAAAAGAACGAAAAAGAAACAACCAATCATGTTGATAATTAGCTTTAGTAGGATATTTATTAATAAACTGAAATCTTATATCATTATTTATTATTTTAGGTAACAGCTATACAAATTAATATTAGAAATTGTTTAAAACCCTGTGGATAGTTAAGTTTCTTGCAAAAATAAATGTTGCAACAGAAACAAACCACCGCTACATTAATATACAATATTTGTGTGTGAGAAACAACTTACATCTGGAACACAGTCATAAACAGTTTAAACTTTTCTCCTGAAAAGTCTAAAAAGTGTAAATCCCAAGTACATTCACTTGGCGAGTTTACTGCAATTTGATAAGAGAATAAAGCAAATTCTTTATGAACACACATTTATTTTGCCCATTTTACTCTAATTTCTAAACAGCAGATGCAACAGAATTCAAGAGCTCCAATGGTTTTGCAGTGTATCCTACAAACCACACGTTGGCAGGAAGAATTTTCCTTCTACAACTTATGTATTTTGTCAAGGAGTTTTACTTCTATCTGAACACAAAGCTAATTATTAAAAAGATATAAAGGAACACAGCATTCCTGCAAACTGACAATGATTTTTTTCTGCATTAAAGTAGCTATTTACTTAAAACTCAACACAGGTATTCATACCTAAAAGGTTTCCATAGCCAGTCATGACAGAAACAGGCACCCAGGTATCAGTTGACCAATTCCTACACAGCCCTGAATGCCCATTTTCCTCATCTTGTCTTCCATGGCCACTCCAGCTGAGCTGGTCACTCCTCCTATGTCACCACTGTCCTTCTTAAAGACTTCTACCACTGCAGTTCTCTTGCTGTATTGCAAATGTTGATTTGCATGCCTGCTTTTTCTGCTAAAGTCAGGGTCTGTATTTTTACCACTCCATACCTGACATAGTGTCCGCATATTGCAAGCATCGGTGTTGGCATGCAGTTGTTCATGGTAATCCCTGACGATCCTTTTAATTCCATAAGGCTAGTAGTAATGTCTCTTCTCTCATCCTTGATTCACCCATTTGAGTTTTCTTTTTCCTTGGTTGGTCTAGCTAAAGGTTTGTCACTTTTCTGACCTTCACAAAGAATCATCTTTTGGTTTCATGGACTTGGTCAGTTGTTTTCATATTCTTTATTTGATTTTTTTTCCTTAATCTTTATTATTTCTCTCCTTTCTGCTTGCTTTGGGTTTACTTTGCTCTTCTTCTGTGATATCTTAAGATGAAAGATTGGGTTGCTGATCTGGAATCTTTATTGTTGTTGTTGTTTAATGTAGGCAATTATGGCTATACATTTCCCACTAAGCACTGCTTTAGCTGCATCCCATAAGTTTTAGTATCTAATATCTTCATTTTCTCTTATCAAAGTATCTTCTGGTTTCTCTTGTATCTTCTTTGACACACTGGTTATTTTGAAGTATGTAGCTTAATGTGCACATAGTTGTAAACATCTCAAATTTCTTTATTTTTTAACGTATTTACTTTTTAAAAAAATTTTTGAGTCAAGGTCTCACTCTGTTGCTCAGGCTGGAGTGCAGTGGCACAATCATGGCTCATTGCAGCCTCAAATTCCTGGGCTCAGGGGATCCTCCTGCTTCAGCCTCCCAAGTAGCTAGGCATGCACTACCATGCCCAGTTAAGGTTTTATATTTTTTTGTAGAGATGAGGTCTCCCTATGTTGCCCAGACAGGTATCCCACTCCTGTGGGTTCCATCAATCTTCCTGCCTTGGCCTCCCAAAGTGCTGGGATGACAGGTGTGGACCACCGTGCCCAGCCCATTTGCAGGAGTAGTTTTGAGGACAGTATTGAAGTGTGTCCTGGCTCCTGGAAGACCCTTCCTAGCTATCCACAGCCAATGGCTCAGCTTGCTCCTCTTATGGAGTTTCTGGTCTCTTTTTATTTCTCACCACCAAAATTCACCCGTGCCCCTGAAGAAAGCACCCATGATTTTGAACTTGACCCATATTCTACTACAAAACTAGTCAGTTCTTTTGGTGAGAGCTTCAGAGTTTTCTGTTCTTATGAACTGCCTCTTCCCCCAGGAAAAAAGTCTCTCAACCATTGCTCTGGAGTCAGGCTGAGGACAGTGACCCATTCTCTTGGAGTGACACCCATATTTAGGTATGGAGGATTCCGGGTGGCACCAGCAGGGTCAGGAATAGGGATGTCATGAACCCCTGCTGGCATCTGAGAAGACGAGTGTCTTCAGCTTCATTACTCAGAGAACCGCCCCCCCACCCCGTCTTCTAGACCCCACTGCCTTTCTAGATGGACATCAATTACATTTTTTCATATGGAAGCTCAGGCTGAATAAAGCACCTGAGAACTGCTTATTGCCAGGATTATCTTACACACGATCGGCCTGGTGGGCTCCAACCCTGAATTTATCTGGCCTGAATAACATTTCTGCCAATGTACAGATCTTTTAGACTTCTGAAAAATCTTTCTCAAGTCTCTGCCTATTTCTGCCACAACAAATTGCTGATCTAAGCATTTATTTTAATGTTTCACCCAATGCTCTTTTTAATTCTCGTTATTATAGAAAAGCTATCAGCAATAGCATGAGAGTGCTCAGGTTTTGCTGATACTCCCTCTGCGTTTTGCCTCTGGGAACATCCAATGAAATGGACAAGTGCTACTGCACACATATACCCCTGGTCACTGATGTCTGCACAGATGCAGCATCTCAGTGACACAGACAGGCAGGGAAGGCGGGAAGGGCCAGAGGTAAGAATGCAGCAATGTAAAGGCAGGACTTTGCTGCCTCCAGAAACACCTGATCTTAACTCAGCCCACTGCTTCCAAGACGAGACAAAGAACAGGAGCGTAGCTACAGACACTGGGCAATGACTTGGGTCCTGTGCATTTAGATATGATAAAACTGACCCCAATAATTATGCTATGAAGTAGGGACTATAAAAGTATATGTATAATCACTGAGATGATAGGATAATCTCCAGGGAAAAGTGAATCTCAGTGGTTAAGTCAATCACCCAGAGGTAACCTCCTTCTTAGGTCAGGGAAGGATGAAACAGGGCAGTCAACACCAAAGACAGAGGTTTCACGTGTAGTTGTAGGGCTGCTTTTCCCCTCCCACATAGTAAGGCTGCTCTTCTCTCCCACATAGTAGGGCTGTTCTTCCCTCCCCTATAGTAGGGATGCTCTTCCCACACATATAGCAGGGCTACTCTTTCCTCCTTCATGGTGGGGGTGCTCTTCCCTCCCACAGAGTACGGCTGCTCTCCCCTCCCACATAGCAGGGCTGACTTTCCCTCCTATATAGCAGGGCTGTTCTTCCCTCCCACATAGCAGGGCTACCCTTTCCTTCCCACACAGTATGCATGCTCTTTTCCTCCCACATAGTAGGGCTGCTCTTCCCTCCCACATAGCAGGGCTGCTCTTCCCTCCCACATAGCAGGGCTACCCTTACCCTCCCACACAATAGAGCTGCTCTTCCATCCCACATAGTAGGCCTGCTCTTTCCCTCCTGCATAGTAGGGCTGCTTTTCCCCTCCCACATATAGGGCTGCTCTTCCCCCTCCCTACGTAGCAGGGCTGATCTCACTCCCTCACAGTCCGGCTGTTCCTCCCCTCTCACATAGTAGGGCTGCCCTTTCCCCTTCCCATATGGCTGTGCTGCTTCTCACAAAGGGCAGTCTTACCAGCCAGCCTTGCTAATTTTGTCAGAAAAACTGCCTTCATACCAACCATTCTGTCCTTCAAATACTTAGATGACTTAGAGTCAATAATTATGTATGTTTGCTCATATATTCACACCATCTTATTGCTTTTCATAATTAAATTTGGAGGGCTCATCAGAATGTCATGGTACTCAAAGGCAGACATTCTAAGTATACTGAGTTTTTAAATTGGTTACAGTAAACAATGAGTTTAAATCTTTTTCAGAATGTGCTAAGTTAAATGATCACTGATAGGTTTGATGGCATAGAAGTTAGAGCAGTCATTTAATTCTTATAATTATGAGTCTCAGACTGCCTCCTTGAAAAAAGCACTGGCCTTGCCTGCAGGAATATCTACAGCCTTGCAGAAAGCACTTTAATTTTTCCTAAGAGCTTGTCATTGTAACTCACGTGTCTGTTTAAGTGGATGGACCAGAATTTGACAACATTAAAGGGATACATTCGTGTCTCTTGCCAAAAGACTAGAACCTCAGATTGTCTGCAGACCAAGTATCATTAAATGTTCAGCTACAAGAAATACACACACAGGACAATGGTGCAATTGATGTGTCTTTCTCATGCCATTATGGCTCTGGACAAAGTTGGAGCAGTAGAAGGCTTTGCACATGGATCACGCTGTTCTGGAAAAACCACTCTCTCTCTCTCTCTCTCTCTCATTGTGCTCACAGGCTACATGAAGCCTGAAGAGTGGCAAGTACTTGTCCCCTGTGTAATCTAGGATGGCCAGTAACAACTGTCCGCTATATTACATGGTGGCTCCTTAGTGAAGCCCTGGTAAAGAGGTGTTTCCTAGGTCACAACGCCTTTCTTGGGGCTTTATTTTTATTTTTATCTTTCAATTTTTTGTTAAAGATGTGGGGTACAATTCAGGATTAGTTATACAAATATTCATAATGCAGGTACACTTGTTGATGAGATATGCACACCCCTCCTTGCCCCGGCAGATTCCCACTATTGCCAATTCTGCTTTCCTGTTCTCCTCCTGGCAGTTTCCCACTACTGCCAAACCATTTCTTATAGTATTACAATAACTGTACAAGGTTTGCTAATGAGTGAGAACATGTGATACTCAGCTCTTTGATTCTGTGAAAGATCACTCAGTATTACAGACTCTAAGACCATGCAGGTTGCTGTGAAGTTCACGATTTTGTTCTTCTTTATGGCTGTGCAATATTCCATCATGTATATGCAACACATTTTAAAAATCCAGTACTCTTTTGATGGGCAGCATGGTTGGTACCATGTTCTTGCTACTGTGAACCATGCTGCGATAAACATATGTGTGCAGGTATCTTTTTTATATAGAGTGATTTCAGCTCTTCTGGGTATTTTCCCAGTAGGGGGATTGCGGGGTCATATGGAAGGTTGATTTTTAGATCTTTTAGGAATGTCACACTGTTGTCCACAGAGGCTATACTAGTTTACACTCCCACCAACAGTGTAGAAGTGTTCCCTTTTCCCTGCATCCTCTCCAGCATCTGTTGTTTTTTTGAGTTATTGATGATAGCCATTCTGACTGGAGTTAGGTGGTATCTCAGTGTAGTTTCAATTTGGATTTCTTTGATGACTACTGAAGCCGAGCATTTTCTTCATGTATCTGTTGGCTGCTTGTATGTCTTCTTTGGAGAACTGTCTATTCATATCTTTTGCCCACTTTGTAATGGGCTGTTTGTTTTTTTCTTTTCAGCACATTTGAGTTCCTTGTAGATCCTAGATGTTAGGTCTTTGTCAGTTATACAGTTGGCAAATATTTTTTCCCAGTCTGTGGTCTGTCTTCCTGCTCTCTTGAAGATTCCTTTGGCTTTGCAGAAGTTTTTCAGTTTGATGAGGTACCACTTGTCTATCTTATCTCTTATGGCATGGACTCTTGGGGTTTTGATCAGGAATTGGTTGCCAGCTCCATTTTCCATAGGGTATCTCCTGCATTTTCTAAAGTTCTTATAGTTTGAGGTTTTACATTTAGGTCTTTGATCCATTTAGAGTTGATTTTTGTTTACAGTGATAGGTAGGGATCTTGTTTAATCTTCTGCATGTGGTCAGTCAATTTTCCCAGAAACATTTATTGAATAGGTTCTCCTCTCCCCAGACTTGGTGGTAGAGGCTTTGTTGAAGATGAGTTGGTTGAGAAATTGAGGTTTTGCTTCTGAAATCTCTATCCTGTTCCATTGGTCTATATGCCAGTTCTTGTACCAATACCAGGCTATTTTGATTACTGTAGCTTTATAATAGAATTTCAAGTCTGGGAGTGTAATACCTCCTGCTTTGCTTTTTTTGCTGAGGATTGTTTTGACGATCTGTGGTCATTTATGTTTCCATATGAATTCCTGTATTGTCATTTCCAAGTCTGGGAAGAATGCTGCTGGCAATTTAATGGGTATTCCCTTAAATCTGCAGATTGCCTTGGGCAGGATGGACATCTTAACAATGTTGACTCTCCCAATCCATGAGCATGGAATATTTTTCCATTTGTTTATGACATCTTTGATTTCTTTGAGCAATGTTTTGTAGTTTTCATTGTAAAGATCTTTCACGTCTCTGGTTAGGAAGATGCCAAGGTATTTTTTTTTTTTCCTGGCTATTGTGAATGGAATTGTGCTTTTTATTGGGTTTCTGTTTGCTGTTGGTGTATAGAACTGCGACTGTTTTTTGCAAATTGATGTTATATGCTGAGACTTTGCCAAAGTCCCTTATCAATGCAAGGAGGTTTCTGACAGATTCTCTTGGGTTTTTGAGATATAGAATCATGTCTACAAAGAGGGATAATTTGACTTCCCCTTTTCCTATTTGGATACCGCTGATCTCCTTCTCTTGTCTGATTGCTCTAGCTTGGACTTCCAGAACTATGTTGAAAAGGAGGGGTGAGAGTGGGCATCCTTGTCTTGTTCCGATTTTCAGGGGAATTGGTTCCAATTTCTGACTGTTTAGCAGTATGCTGGCTGTAAGTTTCTCATAGAGGGCTCTTACTATTTTGAGGTATGTTCCATTGGTGCCTAAATGTTCAAAGGTTTTTATCAACAAAGGGTGCTGGATTTTATCAAAAGGTTTTTCTGTATCTAATGATAAAATGATGTGGTTTTTGTTTTTACATCTGTTGATGAATTTAATTACGTTTATGGTCTTATGAATGTTGAACCAGCTCTGCATCCTGGGGATGAAGCCTACTTGGTCGTGGTGCATGATTTTTGAGATGTGTTATTGAATCCAATTTGCTAGGACCTTGTTGAGAATTTTAGCATCAATGTTCATCAAGGATATTGGCCTGTAGTTCTCTTTCTTTGTTGGGTCTTTACCTGGTTTGGCCATCAATGTGATGTTAGCTTCGTAAAATGATTTGGGAAGAGTCCCATCTTTCTTGATTGCCTGGAACACTTTGAGTAGGATTGATATTAGTTCCCCCTTGTATGTTTTGTAGAATTCTATTGGAAAGCCATCTGGTCCAGGGTTTTTTAGGGTAGGTAATTTTCTTTTGACATAGTCAATTTCCTGGATTGTTATTGCTCTGTTTAGGGTCTTGATTTCTTCTTGTTTCAACTTGGGGAGGTTGTGTGATGTAAAAAAGTCCTCCATTTCCTTTAGGTTTTCAAATTTGTTTTCATATTAGTGTACATAGTAGTCTCTGATAATCTTTTATAATTCTTCAGGGTCAGTTGTGACCTGACCTTTTGCATTTCTAATTGTATTTGGGTTTTTTTTCTCTTTTTCTTGGTCAGTCTAGCTAGGGGACCATCAATCTTGTTTAACCTTCCAAAGAACCAGCTTTTTGTTTCATTGGGGTTTTTTTGTATTATCTTTTTGTCTTCTATGGCCCTAATTCGGGCTTTTATTTTGGTGATCTGGATTCTTCTGCTGTAGTTACTGTTTTGGTGGTCTTGTTTCTTCAGCTTCTTTAGGTGATTTGTTAGGCTATTAACTTGTGATCTTTCCATTTTCTTCATGTGTGTTTGTAGAGATATGAATTCCCCTTAGTACTGATTTCATGGCATCCCAGAGGTTTTTGTAAGATGCTTCTTCATTTTCATTTGTTTCCAGGTATCTTTTAATCTCTGTTTTGATTTCCATGTTGACCCAGGAGTTGTTTAGCATCATGCTGTTTAGTGTCATGTCTTTGTGGGTTTTGGGGAGCTTTGTTGGTGTTGATATTTATTTTTATTCCACTGTGGTCTGAGAAGGTGCATGGCAGGATTTCAACCTTGTGAAATTTGTTTACTCTTGATTTATGGATGAGTATGTAGTCAATCTTAAAGTACATTCTATGTGGTGATAAGTATAATGTGTATCTGTGGTTGTTGGGTGGAGTGTAGGTATCAATTAAATCCATTTGGTCAAGTGTCACGTTGAGGTTCTGGACCTCCATGTTGATTTTTTGTCTTCATGATCTGTCTAGGGCCATAAGTGGGTTATTTAAGTCCTCAGCTATGATAGTGTTAGAGTCATCTTTTTAAAGTTTACCTAGAAGCTGCTTTATGAAAGTTGGTGCTCCTTGGTTGGGTGCATATATGTTTAGGATGGATATTTCTTGTTGATGGATTCAACCTTTTATCAGTATATAGTGACCTTCCATATCTTTTAAAATTTTTGACAGCTTAAAGGGTATTTTGTCTGATATTAAGATTGTGACTCCTGCTTTCTTTTGTGTTCCGTTCACCTGAAATTTTGTTCCCTATCCTCTAACTTTGGGTCTGTGAGTGTCCTTTCTGGTGAGATGAGTTTTTTGGAGATAATATATTGCTGCCTCATGATATTTTATCCATTTTGCCATTCTATGTCTTTTCAGTGATGCATTTAGTCCATTCACATTCAGGCTAATTACTGAAATGTGAGAGTTTATCCCTGTCATGAGGTTCTTATAGAATTTGCTGCTGTTGTTGCTGTTTGTTTTTCTTTCTTTTGATTTTTGGGTTGATTCATGTGTGTTTTCAGTCTTTTTCCTGAATTCCTGTGAAGGGTGTTGTTGTTCTTTTTTTCCTTTCTTCTGTGTTTAATACCTTCTTAAGCGTTTCTTGTAGAGCTGGTCTGGAGGCAGCATAAGCTCTAAGGGATTGAATGTCTGGGAAAGATATTAATTCTCCATCACAGATGAAGCTTAGCTTAGCTGGGTAGGTAATTCTTGATTGAAATTGTTTATCTTTGAGAACTTTGAAGATTGGACTCCAAACTCTCCTTGCCTGAAGTGTTTCTGTGGATAAGTCTGCTGCTATTCTAATTGGTCTTCCCCTGTAGGAAATCTGACCTTTTATTCTTGCTGCCTTTGGGATTTTTTTCTTTTATACCTATTTTGTGTAGGCAAATTACTATGTGTCTAGGAGTTGGTCTACTCATTTGCCATCTTGCAGGGATTCTCTGAATCTCTTGTGTTTGAATGGTCATGTCACTAATGAGATGAGGAAAGTTTTCTTTGATAATTTCATGGGATGTTTGTTCCAGGGTGGTCTCTGTCTCTCTTTCTGCCTCAGGAAGTCCAATTAATTGTAGGTTTGGCCTCTTGAAATAATTGCTCATCTCTTGAAGGTTTTGCTCTGTCTTTTTAAGCTTCTTTTCTATGTTTTTGACAGTTTGGGTTAGTTCCATATTTTGGTCTGAGAGTCTTTCTTCTGCTTGGCTAATTCTGCTTTCCATGTTTATCTGTTTGCTATTTATTTAATTCACTGCATTCTTTACTGCTGTTATCTCAGTTATCAACTCCTTCATTTTTTCCTCGTGTTTCCTTGATTCTATTTACTCTCACTATTAATGTCTTGATATCTGGGTTTGTGGTTTGAGACAAGTCATTCTGGGGTTCTTCATTGTTTGCATTCTGAAGTCTGTATTCTCAGGGTCTGACCTCCCAGGAGTCTGTGTGAGACCCATATTCTTCTTTTGGTTTTTCTCTATTTGTGTAGATTTTCCTCCCTCCTTTTTTCCCCCCTCTTCTTTAACTCTGTTGTTCAGGGATGGGGGGGTAGCTTTTACTTCTGTTTGCTCAATATCCTATTCTTCTTTATGTGGATCCTCTGGCTTTGTTCAATTTTGAAGCTGGACTGTGGTGGGTGGCTGTACTTTTTGCAGTTTTGAGATTTAATTGAGGGGGAAGCTCTGATTCAGAATCTATCTGCAGATTCCATTATCTATTGACAGGGTTGTGGGCCCCCTGGAACCTACTCCCCACTGCCTTACAATCTGTCCATGCAGTGGGGGTATAGGTTTGCTTCCTGAAAGCAAAATGAGGTAAGAAAAAGGAAAAGAATGGAAAAAGGAGGGGGGGGAGGAGAGGGGTGTGAGAGGAAGGTGGAGAGAGGAGTAAGAGGGAAAACAGACAGATGTACCAACTAAAATGAAAAAAGACAAAAACAAAGACAAAAAAGAGTTAAAAAAAAGAAAACATACAGACAATCATACAAACACACAAACTGACAAAAACCCCCCTATTGATGTACTCTCCCTCAAAAATACCCATATATAGACAGGAAATCTAAAAAAAAAGCAATAAAATAACAGTAACAAAGCAAGTATGAAAACTGAAAGGGAGAAAAAAACTAAAACAAAAAATAAACAAACATAAAATGAGCAAAACAAACAGACAAAAAAAAAAAAAAACCTCACTCTGAGGTGGTTCCTGTAAGTCCAACTTCCTTTCAGCTCTGATCTCCAGCCCCTCCCTTCTGCTCTCAGCATAGGCTGACAGGGTTGCCTTCAGCCTGGGTCAGATGCCCCAGGCCTACTGTGAGAGGAGGGTGGATCAGATCTGGATTCACCTGGCTTGCTGCCTGTCAAGTGTCCCATTCAGATTTGACGTGTCTATGTCTGATCCAGAGCGGGGGAGAGGCTTCTGTCTCTCTGAGTTTGATGAGATTTCCTTAGGTCCCAAGTTGGAGGCTGGGTGGAGCTGGGTGGGCAATGCAGGTCTCTGCCTGGTCCCTGGACAGAGAAAATGGCTGCGGTCGGCGTTTCCTCACGGGGGTGGAGCTCTTCTCCAGTTTTCCCCGATCTTCTCTTTCCATGGATTGGATTGGGGCTCCAGTCGCTTTGCTGTCACCGGTGATGGTGTGGGCCAGGTGCCAGGCGATGAGAATCTGCTGTATTCGGCAGGCTCTTCTCAGGAGAGTCCCAAGAACCACAGATGATCCTGCATGCTGGCGGCTCCAATCTCAAGGCGGTGGCGGGTTGTAGTCACCTCCAGAGGAGAGCCCCGTGTGCATGAACCCGAGCCTCCCCTCAGATAGACTTTCACTCACCCACCAGCACACGCCTACTCAGGCAGAGAGTCTTTATGGGCACTGGCTTTTGCGGAGACTCTCACAGTCTGTCTGACCTGTCCCATGGCCGTCTTGCTGGAAGTCCCCTATTTTTTTTTTTTTTTTTGAGTTGGAGTCTCACTCTGTTGCCCAGGCTGGAGTACAGTGGCACACTCATGGCCATCACAGCCTCAACTTCCTGGGCTCAAGCAATCTTTCTACCTCAGCCTTCCAAGTAGCTGGGACTACAGGCACACAGTACCATACCTGGCTTATTTTTTGATATATTGTAGAGATGAGGTCTCACCAAGTTTCCCAGGTTGGTCTCAAACCCCTGAGCTCAGGCAATGGGGCTTTATGTTTTAAAACTTGATACAACTTCAAACTTACAAAAAAGTTGCAAGAACAGTACAAGGAATCCCTGCATGCCCATTGTAAAATTCATTGTTTACAGTCAGCTTCATTCCCCTGAGTGTTCTCTCTGTGGTCACACACACACATTTTTTTCCTGAACCAGCTATGGATATCATGCTTCTGGACTCCTCACACTTCTATGTGCATCCCTGAAGAACAAGGACGTTCCTCTCCCAGAACCACAGTGCAATCATCAGCATTAGAACCAGTCACAATGGCAAAGATACTATCTCTTGCTCTCCACTCTCTGTTCAAATACTGTCCTTCACCCTCCTAATGCCTTCTGTATCTACTTTTTTCCAGTCCCAGATCTGGTTCAAGGCCACATAACATATTAGAAATCAAGTCTCCTTCATCAGGACCCCTCAATCTTTCTTTCTTTCTTGATCTTGGTATCTTTGAAGAGGATGGACCTGGTATTTGTGGACCAACCCTCCATCCAGGTTTTATCTGGTGTTTTATCATGATGCAGGGTGTTTACTCTTGGAAAAGCATCAGTGAGATTAGGCTACCCTTTCCAGACCTTGGAGAAAGAAAACCCAGGAAGCATGGATGTTGGTTTTCCCAACATTGGTGTTAACTTGGAGTCACTAATGTGTGTTCAGATTTCTCCACTATAAAGTGACTATGTTTCCCCTTTGTAATTAACTGGTAGGGTGCAGGGACATGAACTGAGACTATGTAGAAACATTCTGCTCCTCATCAAATGATCACCCACTCATTCCAGTGCCAAGGGTGATATCTAATGCCATCATCCCCACTCTGTCAGCCAGCGTCCTCCCCTAAAAAAAGCTCTCCCTCTGCCCTTCTCCCCACCTCTGCATGGTTCCGCATGTACTTTCTAGCACACCAAGATGTCCCACTCTCATGCATACTCTCCTAGGCTTTATTCCAATACAGTCCCAACGGATGGATTGCTCTCTGGCGGTGGGTGAGAGGAGACACTGCACTTTACATACATCATACATCCCTCCATTCAAACCAAACATCCCAGGTAGACAGACAGCAAAGTGTCAGATTAAGTGATCTTTCCAGGGTCCTGTGGCTAGGATACAGGAGACCCAGAGTTGAGCTCAGGTAAGTATTCAAGACCAAACGAGGAAAACAAAATGCGTGTTCACAGGAGAGTGATGAGTGCTTGGCTTGGCCAAGCACAGGGATCAGAACATGGCATGGAGGACTGGGAGGGGAGGACAGGTCAAGGCTGGGGCAGACAGAAAGCCTGGGTGGAGCTGAGATCCACCTCTTCAAGTAAGTGGAGCACTGGGAGACTTCCCAGTTATGGGTGAGAAGATGCATTAAGTAATAAAGAAAAGGCTCGAGAGAGGCCAAGAAACGGACCCCAGAGCTACTTCTGATTCCGTAATATTAAACACAATGCTGCTTCTCCCAATACACCAAAGATGTCACACCTGGCTGAGCTTCATGCAGAAACGAAGCTGTGTGGCTCCTCCATGCCAGCTCTGTGACTTGGGTGCTTCTCCAGCATCCCTGAGCCTCAGATGCTGCTTCTGCGAGAAAAAGATGACAGTTCACACTCTGGCAGGCTATGGCAAAGAAGGAGAAAGGACTATACATGGAAAATGCCAGAACAGTACCTGACAGCACAGAAGTACTACATCTAAAAAGGACACCAAAAGTACTTGCACCTTCTCAAATGCCTGGACATGCTTCTGGACACAGAAGCCTGGGATTTTTTGGCCTACAGACTATAGACAACCTTAGTTTGTTCTGACATTCTTGTTCTCATAATCATTAGAACAATCATAAAAGCAGCAAGGAAAAAAATGCCACAAGAAACAGCCATGGACATACATTCTGTCCATTTGGACAAACACAGATCAGTAGGAGACTCCTAAAACTAGTCCACTGAGTTCCAACACATATACGATGACATTTTGATGACTATGCCAGGTTTTGATAAGTACTTTCCTCAAAAAGGAAGAAGTATTTATATCCCCCATGAGCAGTGAATAAATGCCTTTTAAAAAGTCCTAAGTCAGCCGGGCTTGGTGGCTCAGCCTGTAATCCCGCGCCTTTGGGAGGCTGAGGTGAGTGGATTGCCTGAGCCTGCGGGTTCGAGACCCACCTGGGCAGCGAGCCCTCATCTCTATAATAAATCAAAAAATCAGCCGGGCGTGGTAGTGCATGCCTGTAATTCTGGCTACTTGGAAGGCTGAGGCGGAAGGATCACCGGAGCCCAGCAGGTCGAGGCTGCGGTGGCCGGGAGCGGCCACTGCACTCCAGTCTGGGCGACAGAGTGAGACTTTTTTTCAAAAAAAAAAAAAAAAGAGTACAAGATGAGGAAGGCATGTCACAAGCCTGTGCACTCAAGGATACCCACAAGGTACAAGGAAAAAGGTTGGAGAGGAAGACAAGGGAGAGGTCTGAGAAGGGGGAAGAACATAACAGTCCCAAAGGCAGGAAAAAAAATCTCCAAAGCGCCCATGACAGCAGCCGCACATGCAAGGAGTTCTCAGAGTCCAGTCCTTCCACAGATCCCACTTCTCTCATTCCACAGTTTACCTTCCATTCCAAAGGTTCACTTATGCATTCTGCCAGAAAGCCAAGTTGGGGTCTGGCACTGATGAGGCAGACCACAGCCCAGGGCAGTTCCCTCCCTGCCAGGAAAGGCCTAACCCTGGTAAGCTGAAGCACTAGCACTGGGTAGAGATGTATGCAGGAATGGTTCTGGCTACTAACGGCTCCAGCCACACAGGTACAAGGTGGGTTCCTCATCTCGGGCTGAGCACTGTTTCAGAGATGGGAGGACAGTCCCACAGCTCAACTGCTGAAAACTGCAACTGACATGAGCCCACAGGCAGAAGACAAAGGGAGGGAGCTGGTGACAGCAAGAGCACCTTTCTCAATGACACATCACTCAGCTTTACCTCTTCTCCTAAGAGACAAGTTCAGGGTAAGCCTTGAGATAGACTCTAGTCACAAATGAACAAAAGAGGGTCCCTGACAGACCACAGGCAGGCAAAGACTAGTATATTAAAAACAAATAGGCAGGCCATAAACCAGCGTATGTTCTCAGAAGCCATCAGAAAATGATCATTAGTGTGACTCTTCCAAAAAACAGACTGCCTGGCATTTCCACCGAGACACATTTAGGGTCCATGCAATAGAACACCCTACTGGTCCCTGTGCAGATGACTGATTCCCAAATTAAAGTAAAATGAATTTCTTTGTTGTATGAATATGACTGTATCTCAGTGCTTTTGAATTTGCTAAATGATGTTCTATATCTTCAAAATATTAACATAAATAATTTGAACTCCCATGGAAGACTGACAAGAGGACTAACTGTGCTACTGAGGACTATGTCTGGGCCAGACATAGTAGGCACCAATTAAATGGGGACTAAGGGCTCTGTTATTATTTGTAGACACCAGTTATGATTTATAGACCTGCAAATATCACCAAGCTTAATTATTATGGCTTAAGTATACAAATCTGATTCTTGTGTCCTGACTCATCTCTCAATGCAGTCTTGATTTCAAGGCTCATAAATATTCAGCATATGTCTCTGTGAGGCACTACTAGGTCTCATTAGCATTGGCCAGTATTAAGCTAAAGTGAAATCTCCTTATGTAACTGATATTTGAGTGCAATTCTAAATTTTAACATTGTAGAAATACCTGGATTTTCTTCAAATGCAACAAACTTGCTTTTTTTTCTTTTTTTGAGTTGGAGTCTCACTCGGTCGCCTAGACTGGAGTGCAGTAGCCACTCCTGGCCATCGCAGCCTCGCCTGCTGGACTCCGGTGATCCTTCCGCCTCAGCCTTCCGTGTAGTCGGAACTACAGGTGTGTGCTACCACACCCGGCTGATTTTTTGATTTATTGTAGAGATGAGGTCTCGCTGCCCAGGCGGGTCTCAAACCCGCAGGCTCGGGCAATCCACTCACCTCAGCCTCCCAAAGGCGCGGGATTACAGGCTGAGCCACCGAGCCCAGCTACAAACTTGCCTTCAAAGAGTCAGGGAGTACTTTTCAGTCCTCATATGACTTAACTCTTCAGCTGTGCTTTGCAAGCCAAGGAATATTATAATTCATGAGGAGCTGTGGGTCAGTCCAAAGTGACCCCCTCAAAAATGGCTGTGCTCAGCCACCAAATTTTGGCATAGTTTATTATACAGAAAATGCTGATACATTAGTAATTTGTAGATGATGCTTGTAACTGTTTTGTTCAGGATCACACAGTTATTAAATGTCCAAAAAAAGAGCTCTTTTTATTTTATCAGAATGACATTCTTTTAATTTAGGTCATCCTTCTGTCATGATATTGGGAGCACAATTTATATTTCATTCCAACAGCACATGATTTACACAGATATTCAACAGTAGCAAGTAGGCTTTATATTGTGTGTGTATGTGTGTATGTATGTGTGTGTGTGTGTGTGTGTGTGTGTGTGTGTGTGTGTGTGTTTTAACTGAGGTCTTTACTCCGTCAGCCAGGCTGGAGTGCTGTGGCACACTTGCTGCCACCCCAGCACCAACCTGCTGGGATCAGACGATCCTTCTGCCTCAGACTTCCAAGTAGCTGGAACTACAGGCACATGCTACCACGTCTGGCTAATTTTTTGATCTACTGTAAAACAGCCAAGTTGCCCAAGTTGTTCTTGAACCCGTGGGCTCAGTGCTGGGATTATGGGCTTGAGCCACCGCACCCAGCCTATTGTATTGTTACAGGGTCAAACCAACCTTGGCCATACTTTCTTCTTGGATTCAGAACAGCATACTGTGTGTGTGTGTGTGTGTGTGTGTGTGTGTGTGTGTGTATGGGAAGGTGGGTAGAAACTAGAGACAGAGAAGGGACCTTTATACTAGCAAAATGTTTTTTTTAAACACTGAATTAATCCTAGAAATTTGAAATAAAGATCTCCACAAAATCACTCACATTGTTCTAAATATGGAATTAACATTGGGGTAAAACAACACCTGTTCTCAATCAAAATGATCACTTTATAAACACAGACTATCTACTTAGATGGGGACATTTCAAAACACAGCAGAGAGGTGCCCCAAGTCCCAACAGGTCTACACAGCACATTTTTCTTTCTTTTTTTTTGAACTCATCAACAAGGTGTTTAATAAAGTCCTGGGATATACATTTAATTAAAAAGTATTAGATGGCTTATAATCTTTATCAATCAATAAGATTATAGACTTTTTCCAAGACATTTTATGACAATAGATTTTCAGCAATAAAGATGCAAGCAATTATAAAGTGGTTTTCCCAAACTGTTTGAGATGCATTAACCTGACACAAATTTTGTACAAGCTTGTGGGTAAATTTTTGTTGTTGTTGTTGTTAACCTTTTCCCCCCAAAGTCTATTGTGTTTATGCAGAGTCTCACAAGATAAAAAACAGACTTTTAAGGCAATCGATAAGTTCTCTTACCAATTACGTTATTTTTTTTGAGGAAACAGTTTATCTAGATTTATGAAACAGTTATTAAAATGTTTCTTCTTAATTTCAGCCTTGATTGCAGTAGTGAAAAACTTGATTTGGAAGGTCCAGCATGAATCTGAAACATTCTTTTTTTTTTAATTGATATTTTTTATTTTGATATTGTGGGGTACAGTTAAGGGTTAGGTATACAAATATGCTTCATTCAGGCCCCCTTGTTGATAACAGGTGTCTCCCCATCTCCAGACAGATGTTTACTACCATTAGTCCCACCCCCCCCAATAGTTTCCCAACACTGTCAGTCATTTTCTTATAGTAGAGTGCATTGGATGATCAAGGTCCACTATATGAGTGAGAATATGTGATACTCAGATCTTTGTTTCTGTGAGAGATCACTTAGTATTATAGACTCTAGCTCCATCCAGGTTGCTGCAAAATTCATAATTTTGTTCTTTTTTATGGCTGCATAGTATTCCATCATGTACATGTACCACATTTTTTTAATCCAGTCCTCTTCTGATGGACAGTATGGTTGGTTTCAGGTTCTTGCTATTGTGAACAATGCTGCAATAAACATTCACGTGCAGGTATCTTTTTTATAGAGTGATTTGAGTTCTTCAGGGTATATTCCCAGTAGGGGGATTGCAGGGTCATATGGGAGGTTGATGTTTAGAGCTTTTAGGAATCGCCACACTGCTTTCCAGAGGTTGCACTAGTTTACGCTCCCACCAACAGTGTAGAAGTGTTCCCTTTTCACCACATCCTCTCCAGCAGCTGTTATTTTTTGAGTTGTTGATAATTGCCATTCTGACTGGAGTTAGGTGGTATCTCGGTGTGGTTTTGATTTGCATCTCCCTGATGATTAATGAGGTTGAGCATTTCTTCATGTGTCTGTTGGCTGCTCGGATGTCTTCCTTTGTGAAGTGTCTTTTCATATCTTTTGCCCACTTTATAATGGGGTTGTTTGCTTTTTTTCTTTTCAGCACGTTTCAGTTCCTTGTAGATCCAGGATGTTAAGCCTTTGTCAGACCTGGAGTTGGCAAATACTTTTTCCCAGTCTGTAGGCTGTCTTCCTGCTCTCTTGATGGTTTCTTTGGCTTTGCAGAAGCTTGTCAGTTTAATGAGGTCCCACTTGTCTATCTTATCCCTTATGGCCTGTGGGTTTCGAGTTTTGTTCAAGAATTGGATGCCAGTTCCAATTTCCATGAGAGTATGTCCTTCATTTTCTTTTTTTTTTTGAGTTGGAGTCTCACTCTGTCGCCCAGACTGGAGTGCAGTGGCCGCTCCCGGCCTGCTGGGCTCTGGCAATCCTTCCGCCTCAGCCTTCCGAATAGCCGGAATTACAGGCATGCGCCACCATGCCCAGCTGATTTTTTTTTTTTTGATTTATTGTAGAGATGAGGTCTCGCTGCCCAGGCGGGTCTCGAACCCGCGGGCTCAGGCAATTCACTCACCTCAGCCTCCCAAAGGCGCGGGATTATAGGCTGAGCCACCGAGCCCGGCTCCTGTCCTTCATTTTCTAAGGTTCTTATGGTTTGAGGTTTTACATTGAGGTCCCTGATCCATTTGGAGTTAATTTTTGTGTATGGGGATAGATAGGGGCCAGCTAGTTTTCCCAGCACCATTTACTGAATAGGTTCTCCTCTCCCCAGTGGTAGGTGGTGGAGGCTTTGCCGAAGATGAGTTGGTTGAGAAACTGAGGTCTTGCCTCTGGAATCTCAATTCTATTCCATTGCTCTATATGCCTGTTCCTATACCAATACCAAGCTGTTTTGATGATTGTAGCTTTATAGTAAAGTTGGAAGTCTGGTAATGTGATACCACCTGCTTTGTTTTTTTGCTGAGGATTGTTCTGGCTATTCTTGGTCGTTTGTGTTTCCATATGAATTCCTGTGTTGTTTTTTCTAGGTCTGAGAAGAATGTTGCTGGTAATTTGATGGGTATTGCATTAAATCTGCAGATTGCCTTAGGTAGGATGGACATCTTCACAATGTTGATTCTTCCAATCCATGAGCATGGGATATTTTTCCATTTGTTTGTGTCTTCCTAATCAGAGACGTGAAAAGACCTTTACAATGAAAACTATAAAACTCTGCTCAAAGAAATCAAAGATGACACAGCACACTTTCCATGCGCATGTGGGAAGCCCCGAGGCCACAGCAGGAGCAACTGAAAACACGTACTTTGAGGGAAGGAACACATGCTGTGATTGAGCCTAGGAAGATTCCCACTGATCCACACACTGGTGTCCACATGCCAGTGTCTAACCCGGAGACCTCTGCACCATCCCACAGCACCTAGAGATCCCTGGAGAAACTAAGTGGATCAGCCTGAACGTATTACAAAAATTGACAGACCAGTCTCCACAGCTGCCTCCCTTGAGGATGGGAAAGGACATGACAGACCAGCTTCCACAGTCTGCCCCCCTGAGAATGCGAAAGGACATAAAAGACCAGCCTTCACAGCCTGCCTCCCTCTAGGACAGGAAAGGACATGACAGAACAACCTCCATAGCTGTCTCCCCAGGATGGAGGCCCCGGTGTCTCTTAGGCGGCATCCTGTCCATGCACCAGATTATCAAAACCATTATGAAGTTCTAGGAATATCCCTCCACCTGTGTTATGAATCAGTCATATTTACTTCAAAGCAAGGCAGTTCCTTCAGTTCCCGTCAGTCCTGTCACAGGAGTGACAGCAAGGATCACAACCATTCTGTTATTGGCTCGCAAGCATACTCTCCCTCACAATTATGCAGAAAACACCAACACTCAAAAGTGAAACTTCACTACTTTATTTTTTTGTATTATTATTATTATTATTTTTTGAGTTGGAGTTTCACTCTGTCACCCAGACTGCAGTGCAGTGGCCGCTCCTGGCCACTGCAGCCTCGACCTGCTGGGCTCAGGCAATCCTTCCACCTCAGCCTTCCAAGTAGCTGAAACTACAGGTGCGCACTACCACGCCCGGCTAATTTTTTGATTTACTGTAGAGATGAGGTCTCGCCAAGTTGCCCAAGCGGGTCTCGAACTCGCGGGCTCAGGCAATCCACTCACCTCAGTCTCCCAAAGCATGGGATTACAGGCTGAGCCACCAAGCCCAGCTGAAATTTCACTACTTTAAACACCTATAACTGTGCTGAAAGGGTGACTCACAGTGACAGAACCATATCCAAAGATAGGTGGCACTCATAATGACAGTGAATTCTACTGAATAATGTGATGGTGTATTACAGCTATAAACCAGCTGCTGTTTTGACAAAATTGCTAACAGAGTCCAGAGAACATCAAAAAATTTTTGTTTTTTACAGATTATTTTCCATGTAGAAATCCCCCCCCAGGATAGTTGAAATAAATATGCATGTTACAAGAGAACAGATGAAGATGCGTTTTTATCTCTTGTTGCAGCCATGCACAAGTATTGAAAAAGTTATGAAAAGAGATATGGTTTTCATGTTATAAGATTTAGAAGAGGTAAATAAAATATTAAGGAAAAAGTACATGAAATCCATATGATGCCATTAGATATAAATTAAAACAGCCTAAAAAAATGGTCAACACATGGTAGTCCAGAGGCCAAATCTAGCCCATTTCTGCAAATAAAATTTACAGGAACCTCTTCATGCCGTGTGTTGACTCTTGCCTGTGATCAGAGACATCAAGGCCTATAAGGTTCAGCATATCTACCATCTACTGGTCAGAAAGAGGGCTCACCCTGATCCAGAGGAAGGAGGCTAAGTCTCATGGATGGAAGTCCACTGCAGAAACAACTGGACATGCCCTGACTGACAGTCCATCCCACATCTGGCCACTGGAAGCAAGTTTCACAGGGGAGCCTCTGGCTAGATCACATTCACACTACAACATTCTCATCTGGAGAAACCTATGCTGACACCGCAACTCTGGCTCCTGTGAAACAGGCCTATCAAGGACTCCACAGGAGTCATGACACCAGCCCAGACCTTCCACACTGGCTCCCAGAACAGCTTAAGAAACAGCAAGAGTGACCATCAGTCTCTGCGTCTACTTCTTCCACGGGACAAAGGGACAAAGAAGAGCCATGTGCATCCAACAACCAGCTGCAGAACAGGATGGGAACAAGACAGAAGAATGCAGCAAGACAGCGTGATGCAAATCCACACACAAAGTTAATTGTTGCAGCCAGAAGGTCTGACAGTGAAAAGACCCCACTATGGTCGCAAAAGGCGGTGGAACAGTTGGACTGACCTGAGAAATGTGGGTGGAAAGAAAACAGAAGACACTCCTGAAGGTTGCAAAAGTGGACCTCAGTGTGAGAAGGCAGCCCTGCTCCTGGACAGACACAATCAATATTGTCAAAATGTCATCTCCTCAAGTGAATGCTTTAACTTAAAGCAATCCCAATACAAGTGCCCTAACAAGCTTTCCCCTCAGAACCAGAGAAATTGATTCTAAAGTTCATGTTGAAAAATAAACCACTAGGAAGAGCCTTCCAGATAGCTCTGAAACATAACAGCAATGAAAGGTAGAGGGCTGGGGGTGGAGAGTGGACTAGCCTTACCAAGTATTGAAACATATTCTAGAGTCTTGAGAAATAAATCAGTGTGGTGCTGGCACCTGAGTTAACAAACCAAACAGAACAGAAATATATATGAGAATTTAGTTGGGTGCCTGTAATCCTAGCACTTTGGGAAGAGAGAAGATTGCTTGAGTCCAGAGGTTCAAGACCAGCCTGGGCAACTTGGCAATACCTTGTCTCTACAACAAATAAAAAAAATCAGCTGGGCATAGTGGTGCACACCTGTAGTACCAGCTACTTGGAAGGCAGAGGCAGAAGGATTACCTGAGCCCAGCAGGTCAATGTTCCCGTGGCCGTGAGAGTGTCACTGTACTCCAACCTGGGTACAAGTGAGACTCTGACTCAAAAAAAAAAAAAAGAGAAAATTTAACAGATGAAACCTCAAGTCAGTGTAAATGTAGACTTTTTACTAAATAATGCTGGGAAAACTAAGCAGTCACTTGAAAAAGATAAAGTTGGATTCTTATTTCATGTCATGCTCTACACGGATCAAAGTTCTCCATGCAAAAATTAAAACTATGCCAGGGCTGTGAGAAAAAACCTGTGAATTCTTTCACAACTGTAGAGGAGAGATAAACTGGGACTTGAATCCCTAAACTATAAAATAATTTTTAAAATAAATTCCACCATAACTACATTCAATTTTTTACATGGTAAAAACATCATAAACAGACTTAAAAATGGAAAACAAGAAAAAATATTTACAATGCATATCAGAAATAATTAATCACTCTACAAACTTCTAGAGATTGAGAAGAAAAAATAGGCAAAGGGTCTGTAAAGATAATTCTCAGAAAATACAAGTGGCTCTTTAAGCACATGGAAAGGTGCTCACATCACTCAAAAGACAACATGAAAACGAACTCCACGAGGCAACAGACTCCTGATCTACAAGAGGGGCAACTGCCAGGAGCTGGGCAGGAGCTTCTGGGGAGAAACAGTCATGCTCACAACTGCCGGCAGAATGTGAGATGGCCCAGTGTCCAGGAAGGGGGCGTGGCCAAGTCACAGGTGGCAAACACAGGTCCAGAAGTCCTTGTCTTCAAGACTCCAGCTTGCTTCAACACACATGGAAAGTGATATATGTGCAAGTTATACACTGAAGCATCATCATAAGACAAGGTTGGAAACAATTAATCCAGGACACAGTCACTTGGAGCCAGGGAAGTGTACCTGGGATGGAACAGAGCATATGCTGAAATGTAAAGAACCGGAAGGGCTTCACACCCTGACAGAGCTTGTGTGTCATGTCACAACAACATGCTGTGCCACATCACAAGAGGAGCTTCATGTGCTGACATGGACTGTGTATCATGCAACAACCACACACTATGTCACATCACCAGGAAGACTATCACACCCTGGCAGGGCTTGCATATCATGTCACAACCACATGCTGTGTCACATCATGAGAGGATTTTCACACACTGTTGGGGCCTGTGCGTCACATCACAACCACTCGCTGTGTCAAACATCATGAGAAGCATCATGCCCTGATGGGGCCTGGGTGTCACGTCACAACCACAGGCTGCGTCACACCACTAGGACTGTCATGCCCTTACAGGGCCTGCATGTCACATCACAACCACAAGCTGTGTCACACCATGAGGAGCATCATGCCCTGACAGAGTCTGGGTGTCACATCACAACCACAAGCTGTGTCACATCATGAGGAGGAGCATCACACTCTGGGCCTGTGCATCACGTCACACCCACGCATGGCATCACATCACAAGAGGAGCTTCATGCCCTGATGGGATCTGCGTGTCACATCACAACTACACGCCGTAGCACATCACGAGAGGAGCATCACGTACTGACAGGACCTGTGTGTCACATCACAACCACATGCTGTGTCATATCAATGAGGAGGAACTTCATGCCTTGACAGGGCCTGCGAGTCATGTCCCAAGCACGTGTTATGTCACATCATGAGGAGCTTCACATGCTGATAGGGTCTGTGTGTCACGTCACAACCACATACTGTGTCATATCAATGAGGAAAAGCTTCACGCCCTGACAGGGCCTGTGTATCATGTCACAACCACACGCTGTATGACATCAAAACCACAAAGCATCAAAACACCACACAAAATGCTCTCACCTCTAAGGGAAACTATAACCTGTAATGAAGGCACTGGGCTGTCATTACATAACCCAGTCTTCACGTCACTAATTGGGGACAATCAGATAACAGGTTTCTCCTAATGTGATACCATATGAAATACACGCCACCTATGGTATAATCCATTGCAAAATGTTTAATTTCAATCTAATAAGCATTTAGGTCCAGTTTCCCAACCTCTTCTGGAATTCAACAGAAGCAGGAAGAAGTTAAAAGATACTACAGGACACAACCAAGTGTGTGGTCCTGGACAAGACACACAGTTATAAAGGACAATTGTGTGACAACCCGCGAAATCCGAATCGGCCTTGCATGGTGGATGGCCATGAAGCTATCCCAGTGCACTCATTGAGAGGCGACATCTGTTCCCCCGTCCCTTAACACTAGGTGGTCCTGTGTTGAGAGCAGGGCTGTGTGAGTGCCAAGGTCCGGCCTCAGGAGGCACTGCTGCCTTCAGCTTTGCCCTACTGGTGGTCTTTACAGGCTGCCTGAGATGGTCACGCTACACAGAAGCTGATCTAGCAACTGGAGGCCACGGGGAGGAGAAAAGCCCTGCCATCAGCTAGTGCCAGCTGACAGACACAAGAATGAAGCACCATGGCCCACCAGCCCCGCCAGCTCTCCAGCTGCACACCAGGCAAGTAAGCCCAGACAGACCAGACAGACCAGAGAGATCTGCCCAGCAACCCACAGGCCATGGAAAAGTCACTGTTTAAATTGATAAAGTTTAGGTGCTTGTTACATTGCTGTAAATAACTTGTATAACTAACTGGGTGTTCAATGGAAACATATTAGCCAGGAAAAAGGAGATGTCATTACCTGGAAAAAATCTGGTTGTAAAACGTATGTATAGGATAAACTCATTTTGATAAAACACATGCCTGCAGACATACAGACAGAAAGATTAGAAGGATGTACATTAATAACAGAGGGATATAGAGTAAGGTCAACTCTGGATAGGGAAAACATGTTTTCATTTTGCTTTCCTATACCTTCTGCATGAACATACCTTGCTTTTGGACAGAACTTTTTAAAAACACCATATGTCTACTCATCAGACAGAAAGTCAGCTGGGTTCCTGAAGGGCTGGATGTGTGAATTCCTGCTATCACCTCCCGAAAGGCTGAAGAAAGCCGTGCATCATAAACCTCTGGGACTGGCTTGGGCTGACCTGCATCCTCCCAAAGCTCATGCACTAAAGCTGTAACCCCCAGAATGCAACTGGACTTGAAGTTAACAGAAGGCCACAGGGTGCACCCTTAACCAGTTTGACTGGTGTCCTCACAAGAAGAGGGGATTTGGACACAAGGAGATGCAAGGGGCACAAGGACACAGAAGATGCCACACCATGTGCAAGCCCAGGAGGGAGGCTCAGAGGAGCCAACCCCGCCAGCTTCCAGCCTCCAGAACTGTGAGAATATTAAGTTCTGAGGTTTTGTTAGGGCAGCCCTAGCAAACTAATACCAGGACTAAGGACAATTTTGGAAAGGTGACCTAGTGTGCGACAGAGTACTGCAGGCAAATAAAAGCAGGTTACAGTAAAGTTCTGTTCGAAATTTCTGAAAAGTTTTTTATCTTTAAATCAAATAAGCTGGATGTGGTGGCTCACACCTGTAATCTCAATACTTTGGGAGGCTGAGGCAGGCGGATCGCTTGAACCCAGGAGCTTTGGATCAGCCTGGGCAATATAAAGAGACCTTATTTCTATAAAAATAAATAAACAAATAGAGTCAAATAACAGTTACTATAAACATGCACAGAGAGAAACTATGAAGGAAGTCTGTGCAACCAGGAGATAAATGGCATGCTTCTTGGATGCACTGTCTCCCTGACTGCAGAATGAACATGCCATCTCGTCATCTAGTTCACACTCCACTCTCGAACTGGTCTGGGAAATGGGCTGTATTTGCTTATTTATGAGTCACTGACAAAGAGCCAAGATAATGGGGAGGCTTCAACTAGAAAGAATATTGTGACTGAGGACAAACACAAAATATGCCACTCAGCAACTTTTAATGTGAAGACCCGGGTCATAAAAACGACACTACTTATAATACACAATAAGAAATATTTTGAGTACAGTAATGATAAGAGAACAGAAACACAAGAGAAGCAAGGCGCCCAAGGGGGAGGTCAGCTGCATGGGGTGTAGAGTCAGAGGCCGAGCCCCAGAAGCAAGATATGATGTTATGAGCTCACTGCACAGGGAGAAGCTCAGATGAGATGCTCAGTTCTGCAGTCCTCACAAACCTCACAGATTCCCAGAGGCTTTCCCAGAAACCCTCCCGGGCTGAGGAGCAGCGGGGACAGGCAATGCTGGGCCATACACCCAGAGGAGGCAGAGTGTCCCCTTTCTATGGGTTTCTACTTGAACTTCTGTGCATTCATTCAAGGGAAGGGTCCTGCAGCTAAGTGTTTTTGAAACCACTGCACCAAAATACTGTCCTCTACAGTGGTCTTATCAACCATGCAGTAAAGACATCCATGGGAAGAGTCAGTCAATAATAGGCAGCAGACACATACAGGAGCAGGATGATGGGCCATGTGACACTGACTCCCTGGAAAAGCAGGTGAGAATGTCTCTGGGGATGATGAGGGACAGAGAGATTGTGCCCGGTGAACAGAAGACTCAGGACTGCAGGTGACAGTGAGCATGGCAAGCAAGCCCAAGTATAATGCCTAGCTCAGAAAGGGAACACCATCTTAGGCATCACTAAAAAGAGCAAAATTTCCAAAATGAGATCATTTCATAAAACTGCCAAATATATAATTTAAAAATCACAGAATACAGGCAGTACTTCAGGCAAAGAGAAGACAGACGAGGGATCTGAGTCCCAACCTAAATGTTCAAGCTCACACAAGATACATAACTTTAAGATGTCACCTCCAGTAATGAGGGGCTCCTGTAGTCTCTGTGTAAGGATCTGTGATGCCACAGAGAACACGCAGCACAACAGCTGTACACCATGAGCGCTCAAGAGACCACAAGTGCTCGAGGCGCTCCACGTGCAATTCCAGCTCATCCCACGCGTCACAGGTCTCGGAGGGGGACTGTAACACATCCGTGCACATCAGCACACCAAGGGCCAACTCAGCAACCAAAGAAGCACTCCACAGTGGCAGAAGAACACACAGATGTTCAAGTAGAAACCCGTAGGAAGGGGACACTCTGCCTCCTCGGGCCACATCCCATTTACACCCAGTGGGAACAGGAAATGGTACAAACGTTCTCCAAAGCAACCTGGTGCTGTGCACCAAAGACACTTCCAGAGTGCCCACAATGGGCCAACTCTACCCGGGAGGGGAAAGCATTCCAAGAAACTACAGGGAATGTGTGGCCAGAGGGCTGATTGACCAGTGGCTGCTACCATGATGTGCAGGGCTTTTACCAGGAACGCAAGGCATCTCCAAGAAGAAAGTCTCTCCTTTCTTTTTCATCCTTCCATGTTACTGGTTTCCATAATGTCCCCTTGCGGCCCAAACCTGTTCCCTGCTGAAAACTCCTGAGGCAGAATGTGCTTCTCATCTTCAGTTCCCACATCTGAATGGAGGCACAACCTGGAAGACGGATATGCCTGACAACTCAGCTGCTCTCGAGATTAACAAGGAGTGTAGACCAGAAATGTGCCAATTCCTTCAGCCTGGACATCTCAAATCCAGGCAATGCATGCTGTCAAGGACACAGCACCACAAGGAGAAGACCGTAAGCCCAGATGTTCCACCTCTTCTGGGCCCGGGGCATGCTGCTCTGTGAGTGCTTCCCACTCGAGACCCTGGAAAACATCTCCATGAAGCCTGCTAGCAGCCCCACTTACCCAGGATTAGGTGTAGCTTGGTGTCCGTCTGGAACGCATAGTGCAACGTCACCAGGAATGGCGACTGCCGGATGTGCTCCAACACCTGCCGTTCTGTTCGTGTGTGTTCAGTGGTCTTGGCCTTCTGGATGATGGTTGCCTTTTTCAGAACCTTCATGGCATACAGCTTTCCAGCATCATGGCCACTGATCTTACGAACCAGAAACACTTTACCATAGGCTGAAAATAGAAAGATAAAAAGAATTAAAATGCTATATAGAATGGAAACTTATTGGAAATAAACTTATTTAATGCACAAAAATCCTATTTCAAGGAAGAAGTATCTTTGGTGCTGATTCAAATAGTTATTTGACATTTCCTCAACTTGATACCAAATAAATTTCCAGGGCTCACCTTAGCATGTCCATATCTAGCACTGTTGGCTGAGCTATACCTTCCTCTTTTACTGTGACTTTTACTTCAGCATTTTTAGCTGTAGGAAGCTAGCTGTTATTACGACCCACTAACCAGCACAACCCAGTTCTAAAACATGTAGGAAATTTCAGACATCAGATAAAACCTCTAGATTATTGTAGACAAAGGAGATGATGCCTAAGAATCACATACACACATGTAAATCAAGTTCCTCAAATATTTCTCTACTTATAAAAAAGCCTAAAGCAACACAAGCTGACATTATATGAAAAAGAGACCTTCAAACTTCTGAAACACAAGAAGACCCTAAGCTGATGGTCCAGACAGGGCCCCGTGCTCTCAGGCAGCAGTTCACGGCCACTGCAAGACCTCCCACACTGTGTGAGGAAGGTCCTACTGGGCACAGGCCAGTAAGGGGCCACTCCTCCAGGTGGTGAAACTGGGGCCACATGGGCACTGTGACTCGTGGGCAGAGCAGGTCCTCTGCACTTATTTCCCTAGAGAAGCAGGGTAGGGGAGGAAGAGTAGAAGAACCGGCAGGCCAACAGAGAACCCATAACATTGTGAGAGGGAAAAGGTAGGTCTCAGTTCATCCCTGCAAGGTATGAATTCTCTAGTGCTGATTTCTTGACAGATGTAAATGCCTTCTGGGATGTTAAAGTCAACCACCCTCTAGAAGGTAAATGCTTTCATCAGACCATCCTGGAGTTTGTCTGAGTTCTAGCCCAGACCAATACTTCCACACACCCAGTTCACATCTGCAGTATGATCCACCTGACTCTATCACAATCTACCCATTAGAGGAAGAGAGCTTGGGAAAGGCCTTCAGGGAAGGGCTTGTGCACCCAGGATGCTGCTCAGGTCAGTGGCACGGGGTGAAATGAGCACTGACACATGAAGAACAGAGGAGGGCTGAAGGCTTCAGTCACCTGAAGACAAGGATCATCACCAGTCAAGGATGTGCCAGCGTCAACTCCGTCACCTTAGGACAAGGATCAACCAGCGCCAGGCTCCAAAACCCTGAGGACAAAAGATCAGGACCTGTCAAGGATGTGCCTACACCAAGCTCTGTCACCTTAGGACAAGGATCAGTGCCTGTCAAGGATGTACCCGTGCCAGGGTCCGTCACTTTAGGACAAGGAGCCAACATTGGTCAAGGGCATGCCCATGCCAGGCTCCATCACCTTAAGTCAAGAATCAGCACCAGCCAAGGATGTGCCCATGCTGGGCTCTGTCATGTTAGGACATGGATCAGCCAGCACCAGGCTCCAACACCCTGAAGATAAGGATCAGCAGCTGTCAAGGACGTGCCCACATCAAGTTCTGTCAACTTAGGACAAGGATCAGTGCCTGTCAAGGATGTGCCCATGCCAGGGTCCATCACCTTAGGACAAGGATCAGTGCTGGTCAAAGACGTGTCCTTGTCAGGTTCTGTCACCTTAGGACAAGGACCAGTGCCAGTCAAGGATGTGCCTGTGCCAGGCTCTATCACCCTGAGGAAAAGGATCAGCACCTGTCAAGGACATGCCCATGCCAGGCTCCATCACCTTAGGACAAGGATGTGCCCGTGCCAGCCTCCATCACCTCAGGAAAAAGATCACCACCAGTCAAGGATGTGCCCATGCCAGGCTCTGTCACCTTAGGACAAGGATCAGTACCAGTTAAGGATATACCCATGCCAGGCTCTGACAACTTAGGAAAAGGATCAGTGCCAGTCAAGGATGTGCCCATGCCAGGCTTCATCACCCTGAGGACAGGGATCAGCGCCTGTCAAAAACATGCCCGTGCAAGACTCTGTCACCTTAGGACAAGGATCAGCATCAGTCAAGGAAGTGCCTGTGCCAGGCTTTGTCACCCTGAAGACAAGGATCAGTGCCGGTCAAGGACATGCTCATGCCAGGCTCCATCATCCTGAGGACAAGGATCAGTGCCAGTCAAGGACATGCCTGTGCCAGGCTCCGACTAAACCTTCCCACATACAAGTCACTTGGTCCTCACGACAGTCAGTGATGCTGGGACTTTCAGGGATTTCACTTCCCTATGAGGATCCGGGTTTAGAACAGTCAAGGAAGCAGTCACAAGATGGGGCAAAAAGCAGACCTCATTCAAATTTAGGCAGTGTGACTCCAGAGACCACAGCTTTAACTGTAAGTGGGTAAGAATGTGACCCGCATGAGTACTGGGTATCAGGTATTGCAGGGCCTTAGAAAAGTCAGCCCTGGAAACACTGAACACACCTGGGAACACAGAGAATGTCACCAAAGTATGTGTGTTCCCTCATAAAACACAGAATATTGTAGGTTAAGACCTCAGTAAGGCAGGCGTGAACAAAAAAAAAAAAAGGAAACAACAACTTTCAGAGCATAACAAATTAACCTAAAATGTAAAAACAAAAAAGTTTATTTGTTTAGAAGCAATGAAATGAAGCTAAAAAACACAGAGTCCTACACATAGCCTTGGGCTTTGGGGTTCCAGATTCCCCTCTCTAGAGCACTGTGGTCCTTGGACATCACAGAATCCGTTATCCCCTCTAAAGCAGGAACTCTTCCCATAGATTACCCAGGCAAGGCTGCTAAGCTGGGTCCTAGCCACCTTCCATCTGTCCTTCAGCTCAGTGTGATCATGTGACAGGCAGGCTGCGTTTGAGACTTCTCAGACACCATAGGTATGATTAATTCATTTCTAACATCCCTTTAAGGAGATGAGAACAATCATGTCCACTTACAGATGAAGACACTGAAGTGTGGAAGTACCACTTGGTCACTTGCCCAAGACAACACTTACCTAGCTAGTCTGATCCTTGGACCACAACCTTACCTGTTCCCTAGCTTCCTGCCTTAAGTGAATGTCCTTACAGGCAAATAAGCTGGGACCAGATGTCAGCAGAAGTCACGATGCAGGTCAGGTGCTATGAGAGTGGGAGGGATCCAGGGTGCTGCTTCCAAGATAAGGATATTTTTCCAAGAGCCCACTTTATAGATGAGAAGCTCTGAATGCTAGAAGGCATTTCTTACACTAAGTGGAAACAGGCCTCTTGATAATTTTCACCTGTTGGTCCTTTTGTACCCTCCTCTTCGAAAACATAATTTTTAAATATCTAAAAACACTGTCATGGCATCTTACTTGTACTTCATGAAGCCAGTCTTAATGTAAGATGACTTTGAGACCTCTCACCACTAGGAGGCTCCCTTGATGTGTTCTGTGGGTTTGTTAATATTTTTTTTCTTTGATTTCTTTCCCTGTTTTTTTGAGTCTGTTGCCTAGGCAGTGACATGATCACAGTTCACCTCAGCCTTGATGTCCTGGGTTGAGGCGATCCTTTCATCTCAGCCTCCTGAGTAACTGGGTCTACAGGCGCAAGACACCATGCCTGGCTATTTAAAAAAAATTTTTTTGTAGACACAAGGTCCTACTATGTTGCCAAGGTTGGTCTCGAACTTCTGGACTCAAGTGATTCTCCCATCATCAGCCTCCCAATGTACTAGGATTATGGGCATGAACCATTGCGCCTGGCCTTGATTTCTTGGTTACTTTGTTACTTTAAACCTATTTCACTTAAAATATGCTTGAGGTAGTGTAGATGTTCCTGTATGTGGTCAAATAAAATAAAGTCATCCTTATTGCCATGCTACACTCTATATGGTCAAATAACACACAGTCATCTTCCTTGCCATGTGATGCTCAGAAGTCTCTGAATAATCTGAATTAGAGACCACACACCTCTGATACAATTATATTTATCCATTGGAATGTGTCAGGAAAAAGATAGGTGGAAGTTCGCAAGTTTTTTGCTTTTATAGCCACAACTGACACGAAAGTTGCAGGACTTCTATCACATGGTAAGTACCAGAAGAAGCCTAAGCCAACAAAACCCAAAGTGTACCTACACCATTCCCCACAACAAATACTTCAGACCAAGCTACTCTTTCCGAGAGGCTGTATGATTAAGGGCTTGCAGCACCCGCAGCACCATAGGGCCTCACATCGCCAGGGGGAAAAAGAGCACATTTGCAGTTGGAGAGACCTGAAGAAGCCTTGCTGGTTAACGTGACAGTTGGAGCAGAGATGGATGTGCCCTCTACTCCAAGGCCACCCCTGCTTTCTGGTCATTCAGGAGGGCCACAGACATGGGAGCTGGTGAGGACACTCTCTTCTTTAGTCTGCACCTACTGCACAACTCCAGCAAGGGCAGTTGACCCTGCCTGTCCTTCCTTACAGCCGTGCTGACACTGGCAAAGCATTCCAGCTACAACAGCATCTTTAGGAAGCTGCTATGGGTGGTGAACACTGTTGGGGCCAAAATAGACAAACGTCAGGACACTGTGGCTGGATCCTGCGTGGGGCACCTGTGCACGTAGGGCCATGCTGCTGGGGGAGAACTGAGCTTCAGGTCATTGCACAAGTCTAATGTCTACAGCATGCAGTGCCCACGTGCTCTCCGAGCCATCCCCAGAAGCCGTGCCTCTGCTGCAGATCACACCGGCTACAGCAGGACCAGGGCCTTTCCAGAATACTCTGTCAAGAAACATGACCAACACTGCATGACATTAACTCGCTTCCAGAGGACTCATCCCTGCAGTGCTTGGCTGAATTTGAGGGGGATGTTCTGCTTGTTTTGAGACTGAGCAAACAGGCGATGAAGAACAGGAAGGATGATGTCCTGACTTGGCTTGGCAGACACCTGTAACCGTGTAAGTGAGGTAGATCTCTTGGGCCAGGCTCTAAGATACCATGTTGGAAGCTGCCAAAGACCGGGGTACTCTTTAGTCGAGTGGCCATTTCAGAAGAGAGAACTCGGTCAAGACAACTCCGCAGATTTCTGCACAACTGGAGAAAGTTTTTTTTTTATTTCAACAGCTTTCAGGGTACAAATGGTTTCTGGTTGAATGGATGCACTGTACAGTGATGAAGAAGTCTGGGTGCTGAGTGTACTCATCACTCCCATCTGTGCATGTTATAATCAACAGGTACTTTTTCAATCCTGTCCCCTGTCCCCCTCCCCCTTCTGAGTCTCCAGCATCCCCCATACCATTCTCTGTGCCTCTGTAGTTCCTTAGTTTAGCTCCCACTTATAAATGAGATAATGCCATGTTTGGTTTTCCATTCCTGTGTTACTTCACTTAGGATGATAGTCTCCAATTCCATCTAAGTTGTTGTAAAATACATGATTTCATACTTTTTTATGGCTAAACAGTATTCCATGGTGTATACAGACAATGATTTCATCATCCACTGGCTGGCTGATGGGCATTCAGGTTGATTCCACATCTTTGTCATTGTGAATTGTGCTGCAATGAACATGCAGGTGTCTTTTTTGCATAATGACCTCTGTTCCTTAGGGTAGACAACTAGTAGTGGGATTGCTGGATCAAATGGTAGATCTACTTTTAGTTTTCTGAGAAATCACAAAGCTGGAGGAAGACTTCTACTGGGGGGGAGGAACGCTAAAACACCAGAATTTATTTAATAAAAATTGTGTGTTTATTCTGACATGTTTAAACTTCAGTCACCTTCAAAGCACTCATCGTTTGATACAATACACCAATCAAAATGCTTTTTCCAATGCTCAAAACAGTTTTTGAACTTTGATGCTTTTTGGTGTTTCTGCCGTTTTTGGTTTCATCTCTTTCACATCAGGAAAACTGAAGACTTCATCCAAGGAATAAAAAGAAAGTCACTCGGGGTGAAACTGAGTGAATAGGGAGGGTGGGACATAGGGGCCATGCCATTTTTGGTCAAAAACTGCTGAACACTCAGTGCAGTGTTGGGCCGGTGTACTTATAATCACCCATCATGAAAAGGCAAACATGTTGAAAGAATCTCCAAAAAAATTCACTGAAGCTGAATGCGGTCTCTCACAACAATGCTAGCTGGTACACTGATGCCAATGGGGTCCTAGAACACTTACCTGGGGGGGAAACCTGTATTACAAGGGGTCTGCCTTTCAAAAGATAATTCCAGGTTTTTTTGGGTCCCCCTCATATAGGGTTGGAGAAACACTACAGATACCTTCTGAAGGTTACTTCTGTTCAAACTGAAATGTTCTACTAGATGTACACAGCACGATGTTGACAAACCTTGTTGATAATGATTTCATTGGCTTGATGACAATGGAAGTCATGTAAAATACACTAAAGGAGGTATCATGGAGAAACTTCTGGCTCCTTGGAGTAGGCCTCTTATCAGCTTGCTTTTCGAAACGTGGGACTCCTACTCCATTTGCCACAATTATCATTGTGAATCGAGTTTTTAGCACTCGTAGTCATAATAAAGTTGTTTTTTAAAACTGACTGACAGTTTTAAAATCAGAAGACATTCATGCTGCCATGTCAAAAACCACTGCACAATTTCAACTTCTCTTTTAAGCCAAGTAAAGCAGTCTTCCTGGTGAAGTTCACTTTGAACATAAGCTTATGTTTTTACTTCATTTATAAAATTTGGATTTATTAAAAATGTTCAGGAAATAGTTTTTAATTTTCACATTAAAATGATGATGAGGTCAACCATAAGAAAAATATTTTTACAATCTGCAAAAACAATCAATTTGCAATGTAATAGAAAGAAATGCATGCAAAATTGTTACGTGTATACATTGACGTGCATTCTTCTAGGGAAGCAGCCACAGCCATAGGAGGTTCAGGGTTGTCATTCACAGGCCTCTAGTGGCTGTCCTCCCTACGGTGCTCCACTTGGGCATGTACTCTCATCTGGGCCAAATGGCTTGACCACCGCGAGACCAACACCTTCTGTTACTCAAACTTTTGTTAATGCAGCTTAAAATTGTATACTTTATACAAAGGGTTCCCAAAAAGTATATATACATTTTAAGAAAGCATTAAAATTATAATAATAAGACGAATGCAAGTCACGTCTGACTTCTGCCATTGCAAGAGGTGCTCAAAGTGGTTGCCATCAGTGTCCAGACACTTCTGATGAAGGCAAACGTCTCTTAAAATGTAATACATTTTTTTGGCACCACTGGTATATATTACCTGTTCACTATGTCAGACTTTGGGTTCATATCAACCTTATAAACTATTGTATTTGCACTATCACTTAAACAAAATACAGCAGAAACTCTCTCAACTTCTTCCACCTGGCCAGCTCCCAAGATAATATTCCCTTGCCTGCTGTACAAGCGCTGCCTGTGCTGACAGCCCACAGCCAGCTCATTCATGCATTTCTGCCCCCATGCAGTTCCACACCACTCATGGATGCCTATTGCCTTACCTGTCTATGCGTGTTGATTGTGTAATTATTATGAAATTTCATTAAATATTGCAGAAACCATTGAAATGTGTATGTAAAAGAAAAGAGAAAAATGAGGTTGGAAGCTTTGAAAGGACTAGGTAAAAGCAAGACACTAAAAAAAAAGGAACTGCTGAAAAATTAAGAAAACTATAAAAGACTAGGGGAAAAGTTGTGAAAATCTAAAAGGACTTTTGTGCTCAGATTACTTCAAATATGTCTAGTGTTCACTCCACTTTAAAGAATCTGAAATCATTGATTTTAGATGATGCATTCAACTGTGTATGCAAAATCATCATTGTTTATGAACTTATTCTCAGAGTCCTGTGCCTACATCCAAAGACTGGCAAGTGAATTTACATATTTTCAGTGAAAAATATGTTCAAAAATACATAGAGGTCCTTTTTAAATGATTCCCACTTGAACCAACTTTTTTTGGTTGACTACAGGTAGCAACTGTGGATGAGAAGGTTTCTACTAACTGAGGGGTCTATCAATCCCTGCTGAAATACATCCTTCCAGGTGACTAGAATCTTGAGGATGGTGACTTGGCTATCAACCACATTAGCTATGCCTTCCGGCATGCTTATACCCTCAGTCTGGTAAATGGCCTTTTGTGCCATCACCTACTTGATAAAAGAGAACTCTTCTGGCTCGGAACATGTGATTTCCAACTGCTCTCATGATAAACAGCAGCCATAACATAACCCCAAGTTCCTAAACTATCTGGTTCTCCCTGGCTCTCTCCGCCTTTTCCCCATCTCATCCACTACCTCCTTCAGAACTCAGATCAGCCATTCTTCCCTGGCTTCCCACACAAAGACAAGTCTTTTTACATGAGGTTCTCATAACTCCATGCACTTCTGCATCACAGAAACCATCAGAAACACAGATTGCTTCACTGTCTAACTTCCACTAAACCATAAATTCCACGAAACGTTTGGCCTACGTCTGATTTTACTCACTGTAGCACTAGCAAGTGACTCTGGAGCTGCCACATCACAGAAACTCCATACTTGTGAATGAATGTGAGAGAAAGACCAAGCCAACAGGATAGACCACAGAGGGCTCCGGAGGACACTGCCAAATCCCTCTGTGTCAGTAGACCCTTCTGACCCAAGTTAAAGCTAGGGCTTGAGCAAAATACTCCAGCAGTGCAGATCCACAGTACAGAGTCACAGCTGGTCAGCCCTTTCTCTTTTAGGAAGAAACAATAAATGTGCATGAAACAATCCCTTTTCATTCTGGCATTACATCTGAGTCCTGGTGAAAGTGAGCTCAGGAATCCCAGCTGCCACCATGTTAGGATAGGAAAGTGTCTAAACATAGTGACATCTATATATGGTCACTGCTTTGTAATCTGCCATAATATGTAAGAACTAATCCCAGTGCCCAACCATATCCCTTCTTATGTGTGATTTAGTTCAGGGAAAGACTCCTGTCTTTCCACATATGATCTGTCCTGTGCACTAGCACCCGGTTGCCTGTCCCTACCCTCCCCCTGAAGAACTTCATTCACCCAAGAGAGCAGCGCCAGAAACGAAGCCAAACAAGACACATGCTCCTGAGACTCTAGGTCTCACTGTCCTGCCCTGGAATGCTGACCTTGCTAACAGGCCAGCCGGAAGGACATGGCAGGTGATGCTAAGGTCATGTGTAAAACACCTCAGTGGAACCACTAGCACTGAAAGAATCCTCAGAGAAGCAGATGCACTTCAGTATCATCACAGCACAGTCCATACATTCAGAGCAAACATAAAACACAGACATTCTGAAGTCAAACGTGAAAAGGACTGACCATTATCTTGTGCTTCTAAAGACTCAGCTGAAACATCTGATTAAACTCAGAAATGTTCAGCCCAGGAAAGTCTCTAAATCTACCCTGTGTTAAGACCGATCAACAGAAAGCACCTCACCTGGACCACCCCAGGAGCTAGCATCTACTCAGAAGGACGTCAGCCAATTGAGGTATGCTCTTCTGTATGTGACTTTAAGAGAGTCTATGTGAAATCATCATGATGCTTTTGCAAGAACGTGTTTCTCCTGTCCAAGATGCTTCTCTAATGACATTATGTGATGCCCATGACACAAGAGCTGTAGATAACTTCAGTGCTTGTTAAAAGTCTTTGGGGACCAGTGTTTTTTTTCCACACTGTGGGCTGTGGTCCGTTAGCAGATGATGACATCAACTGAGTGGGTCCAACCAGCATTTAAAAACTGAGATAGAACAGGATATGCTAAAGGTGTTCCATAAAACTCCTGTTTCCTCTTTACATACCCATCACACACATGTGTGTGCATATGAATGTAAACAAATCTGAGCCCATAGGAAGGGGAAGAAGGGGCAGAAAAGAGCAATGGCCACACAGGTGCTGGTGCCTGATGCCCCAGTGTGAATCCGGGACATACTCTTCCCTAAGTGAGGCTGTGGCAAGACGTTTAACTCGGCTCTGCCTCCATCTCCTCAGTAGGGAGAGTCATAGTTCCTACAGTAATAGTAATGCAGCTTGGGGTTAAATAAGTTACTATAAGCATCGGACCAGGGCCTGGCAGACAGCAAACACTATGCAACTGATAGTGAAAAAGCGCATGCATGTGGGGTGTGTGTGTGTGTGTGTGTGTGTGTGTGTGTGTGTGTGTGTGTGTATCTGTACACACATAAATATACACACCATGCTGCAACCTCAAAATGTACCTCTTCCTTGCTATGGGTAATAGGCAAAGAAGTTTGAAAGTCATTGTCCTAGATAAATGCGTGCAGCCACTTTTATTAAAAAACACAAATTATGCAAGCCAAAGACTTGTCTCTTTGCCCCCCTGCTGGAAACCTCAGTGTTAAATTTAGGACTCACACACCATGGCTATCTCATCCCAGATGTCTACAACACTGACTGCATTTCCTCTAATTTGTCTTTCATTCTGTTTTCCCTTCTTTTTTCATTTTCTAGGTTCTGTCTTTGTTTTTTTGTGCTGTCTTTGAAAACACATAAACTTCAAAGCACATTTAAAATAGAGTGTATCTGATTTTACATACTTATCAAACAGAAGCAGTAATTCCTACGCCCCTTTACACAGATATCTCAATATATACTACAGCTCAAGTATTTTAAAAAATACCTTCAAAACAAAGTGTTTCAATGTCATTTTAAAGTAAAAATGGAGAATTTAAGCCACTTACTATAACTACTTTTTAAGTTAGTCATTGTTGCCAGGATTTATAAAATCATAAAAGTAAAGTTTCTAAAATTAAAGTTTGGCTGATGAAAAATAGATTACTCTTCTAATATTAAAAAAAAGCTGTGACCCCAACATATGTTTGGTTTAGCAAACTGATGCCAAAAGTCAAGAAAGGAGACACAGTACACACATGAAATCAAAGGCCGTGATCTCTCTGAGGTAGGCCATTCATCTAGCATAAACATTTACATGCTCTCTAGATAAGAGATACATAACAAAAGTGCCTCAATTCCAGACTTAACTCAATTCTAGTTTTTGAATTAGCCAGAACCACTTGGCTCACTTGCTTAACCACTGGAATGGCCAACACAGCTGTCCAGCACAGTCAGGGACACTGAGTGGTGCATTTTCTCATGGATGGTGGCAGCTCCTGAAGAAAACCTTCATATGTAACAAGGTTGAAAAATAAAAGCAGTAAAGGAACCAGCTACCAATAGATTCCATTTAGAAATACTGCAATTAGCTTGACTAACTGAAGACAAATTGTATAAGAATCTTTCTTCTAACCTTCAAGTTTCAGAGAAAGCTATGAGATCTATACGCATTCAACCTCTCATGACTACACGTGTGCAGGGCTGTGGTCAACTCATGACAGCTTCCACATGGAATGTCCATGTCATCCATGGGCCATTTCAACCCCTGGCCCAAATAACTTAGAAACCAATGAGTTCTGGCCCAGTTGAAAAGAAGAAAAGCTGAAAAGGAAACCATGTCTGACTGTGAGGACTACACTTGGAAACAACTGTCTATGGACTTCACCACCAAGCATCTTACTAAACAAGAAACAGTGCACACAGGAATCAAGGAAGACCGGAAGCACATTCATAAATAATTCCCTACCTGTATCTCAATACACAAGCTGTCTGCCTAACTAAAGAGCTGGGTCTTGCCCGCTGAAGTCAGTGACCATCTGCAGTGGCTGCTGAGGGCACCCTACCTGGCCCCTCTGCAGGCTGGTGCACTGTTCTCAGCTGCTGTACTGGTGGCTGCTAGTGGCCCACAGCTGTCCCCTTCTCTGGAGAAGAGCTTCGGGTGACCAGGAGCTGCCTCAGTTGGGAGGGTACGTTCTACCATTCCCTATCCTCCCCATCCCAGCCAAGCAACCTGCAGCCCTTGATTGCTGTGAGTATCAAAGGCCTGCCTCCGGGCTCTTGCCCCAAAACCTCCTGCCAGATCTCAGCTTCACCTACATGCTTTCCAGGCTCCGCACTTGCCATCCTACTTACTCACCTGCCTTCCCTGTGAGCACTCCTGCAGTAAATCACACAGCCTGACTTCCATCCTGGGCTCTGCTTCTAGCTAACATGACCTCACATAGCATCAGCAACTAGGCAAATTGTGTTTCCGCTAGACAGACAATGTCAGTCGGCACCTTCATACCATACGGAATCACCTTTTGATTATGGCATAAACATGTAACCACTAGATTTACATAAACACGGCAGACTTACACTGAAGCATATGGTATGGTGGGTATACACATACAAAATAATAAATTTTTGAATGACAATTTAATGAATATATACTTTTAAAGGTACTATTTTAATAGGGATACTTTCCAAACACTTAAAAGAATAAAATGACAAATGATGACTAACTCATCATACTTTTAAAGACAGTCTTTCACATGACTGAACCAAGGTTTTTTTTCCCCCCTTTATCAAGTCACCAAAAAGTAGCAGTGTCTTTTTAAGTTGCCTACTGCGATTTCCAGCACCCTCTAGTGGCAAATTACCCAGAAGAAATAGAAGTATGCCTATTTAATAAATGAAATGTGTTTCTGAAAATTTTCTGCAAAAAAGATTGAAGAAAAAAGACTACCGTGTCAGGGAGATTTTCATAGAGACTGGGACCAATGATTAAAGAAATATCACAAATCGTGTTTCAAGACATACTTGAAGCTGGGGTAGACAGCCCCAAGACAGTATCTATGGGGAAAGCCACTGTTTCCGCAGAACAGCTTGCAGGATCTGCTGGTGATTTGATGACAAAAAATTTTTTAAAATTAAAGAAATAAATAACATGATAAGGAAAAGGTGATCTTCAAAAGTGGGTACCAGGGACTGCAGGAGCATAGGTGGGTTTTGTTCATGGGACCCCACCACCTTGCACTCTGCCAGTTCTCACTCCAATACTTCTACACTCAGAAACAGGTTCATATCCATGCAACCAGCTCTGCATCTTGTGAGGTCAGATGCAGGACGTGGATTTTTAAATACTCTCTGTTCTGTCCCCAGTCCACAACAGTACCTGCCTCTCATTACATACATGTGAAAGATGAATACCAAAAGCAATGGTCATGAACTGAGAGGTTTTAAATGGGAAAGTGACAAGATCAAACCTGCACTTTGGAAAGACCAATCTGGCTGTGACGTGGAAATGGACCAGCAAGGACCAGCCTGCAACCAGGAAGACCTTGGCAGTGGTGATTCCTCTACTGCAGGACATACTTTAGGGTTCACAATAAAATATCCACTAAGAAATAACATTCACTTAGGAATCCCGCTAATCAGAGAGCCTGGTAATGTAATACTGTAACGTAATTATATTAGCTCTTTTAGAAACTCGGCTACTTTCCCTTTCAGCTTCAACAATAATAGTTACAACTTTTTTTAAATAGTTAAAACTGGCTAAGTGTGGTGGCTTATACCTGTAATCCCAGCACTTTAGGAGGAGTGCTTGAGCCCAGGAGTTCAAGACCAGCCTGGACCATACAATAAGACCTTGTTGCTACAAAAAAATCTAAAAATCAGCCAGGTGCGGTGGCATACACCTATAGCCCCAGCTACTTGGAAGGCTGAGGCAGGAGGATTGCCTGAGCCCAGGAGATCAAGGTTGCAGCGAGCTCTGATTGTGCCACGAATTCCAGCCTGGGTGATGAAGTGAGACTCTGATTAAAAAAAAAAAGATAAAACGTAAATAGCCCTTATTATGTGTGAGGCAATCTAAACACCTTATTACTCGTAGCATGTATATCTTAGTGTAACTCTGTTAACCTATAATAAATAAAGATTGTTCAGAACTAAAACACTGCATAGTTAAGAGAAGAAAACAAGAAAGAAATATAATTTTTTTCATTTGATGAGTTGTTTAAGGTAACATACAAATCAATTTCTTTTAAGTGCTAATAAGTGTCAATTACCAATATTTCATTTATGAGTTTTTTTTAACCTGTTAAATTTGCATTATTAGAAAGACTAAAGGTCTTAAAGAGGGAACGTCATGGGACTCTGGTAGAAATGACAAGCAAAGGAGCCCAAATGGAGAAGACTCAGAAGCCACTTCAAAGTTTCTAGCTTAGAAAGCTAATCAGAAGATTAGCAGAAGGCCAAGGGAAACAAGACAGCTCAAAAAAAAACAAAGCAATCCTGAGTGAAAGAGATCTTGTAGGGCTACCAGACACAAGTGTCAAAAAGTAGACCTTTCATATTCAAATATGCCACAAAGTCAGGATAGTTCATTAATAGTATTTTGTTCTGGTTTAAATATGTAAAAGTTAATTCATCATGACAGTTTTCAGTTTCCTCTCCAAAGAAAACCTTACATGACACATAAGGACATCTGAAGAGGTTTTTTTATTATTCTAAGCAGCACTGAAAAAATATCTTTAAAAGGTAATGAAACTAAAAGATTAGCAGTGAAATTTTTGAATAAAAATTGAGATTTTATTATATTCATAATAAAAGTTTCCACCTACTCCATTTAGTCATCAAAACTGTGATTTTTAAATACAGAGATACCTACAATGACAAGTCTCAGTTATTGCATCTTCTCAAAAAAGCACTATCCTGTCAGCTGACAAAAAGAAGCAGTGTACATGGCTGATGGAAGGCCCATTACAGAACAGTGCACACATGTGAAAAGGAAATGCACAAGAACAATGCACACATACGAAACAGAAACGCACAAGGAGAAGAGGGGCATACACATGAAACAGAAACACACAGGAAAGTGCATATGTGTGAAATGGACACACACAAGGGGAACAGTGCACACACATGAAAAAACACACAAGGAGAACAGTGCACACGTGTGAGATGGAAACACACAAGGAGAAGAGTGCACATGTGTGAAATGGACATGCACAAGAACAGTGCACACACATCAAACAGAAACACGAGGAAAACAGCTTATAAACATGAAACAGACATGCACAAGGAGGACATTACTGGTGCCTTTGCAGACTGTCATAAAGCCTGTGGTCAAACCACTCAAAGCTGAGATAGATTGAATGTGTTGAAAGAAAATACATACAACATTTGATGTTATAATACTGATATTAAAAATTTCACACATGAAATGGGCCGATAATTTTCCTTTCTTGTACTGCTAGAGTTTGTCTTTTGAACCAAGGTTACACTAGCCTCACATAATGAGTTGGAGGAAATAATCTCTCTTCTACTGTTCTCTGAAAGACTTTGAGGAAGATTACACCTTGACTGTGTAGTGGAACTCATTCTTAAAATTGTACCAAGTGACTTCCTAGTTGGAAGACTGTTAGTTACTAACCAATTTCTTTAACAGTTTAGGGCTATGTAGGCTTCTTATTCCTTTTTCAGTTTGGTAATTTATACATTTCAAGATTCCCGTGGATGTTAAACTCTGAGGAATACTATCTCAGAACACTATATAATTCTTGTCACCTCCCAAATTATGTGCTATTTTGTTTGATTCTTCTGTTTTCTTTTTTAACTCCACAAATAAAGACATCACAATTGGTGGGGCTTGGTGGCTCAGCCTGCAATTCTAGTACTTTGGGAGGCTGAGACGAGTGGATTACCTGAGCCCGCGGGTTTGAGAGCAGCCTGGGCAACTTGGTGACCTCATCTCTACAATTAAAAAAGAAATAGCCAGGCATGGTAGCATGTGCCTGCAGTTCTGGCTACTTGGAAAGCTAAGACAGAAGGATCGCCGGGACCCAGCAGGACGACGCTAGGGTGGCCGTGAGCGTGCCACTGCACTCCAGCCTGGGTGACGAAGTAAGACTCCAACTCAAATAAATAAATAAATAAGACATCACAACTACAGATTTACACAGTCAGTACTACTTAGATTTTGTTTGGTCACCAATCCTTTCTGCATCTCAGAAATCCTCCAGGGATCATTTTTCTTCTTCCTAAAACTTCATCTTTTAGAAAATCTTTTATCTACTGGTAGAAATCACACTCAGATTTTGTATGTCTGAAAATATCTATTTTGCCCACACTCCTGGAAAACAGTTTTGCTGGGTATACAATTCTAGATTAACAGTTATTCTCCCTGGGCATTCTGAAGATATTATTCTACTTTCCCATGGTTTCCCTGACTGCTGTTGAAAAATCCACTGTTAAACTACTCATTGTTCCTTTACAAATAAGTTATTTCCCTTTGGATGTTTTTCAAGTATTTCTCTGACTCTTGTGTTCATCAGTTTTTCTCTGACGTATACACAAAATAATGTTTTCATACTTGTCTGCTTGGGATTTGCTGTGTTTTCAGTATCTGTGAATTCACATGTTTAATTAATCCCAATAAATTCTCAGCTATTATCTCTTTGAATAGTGCCACTGTTCATTCTACTAGCTCCTTCAGGAACTCTGATTACACAATTGTTATATATTTTCTGTCTATCCTCTATGTTTTAATCTTTCTCTTATATATGCCACCTCTTTCTTCTCCATTCTATATTCTGCATATTTTCCTCAACTCTATCTTCCAATTCACTATCTTTTCAGGTACATCTTATCTGCTAGTGAACCTCCATTGAGTTTTTATTTTGAATTTTTTGTTTTCACTTCTAGAAGGACTGTTGGTTATTTTCCAAATCTGCCTGGTCATTTCCAGCATGTCTTATTTCATAATATTACTATCAAATCTTTTTAATTTTAAAAAGTATTCAAATTTATATTTCATATCTAATAATTCCAACAGTCTCTTTAGGTCTAATTCTGCTATTTGTTGTTTATACTTATTTCACTCATAGTGCTTAGCTTCTTAGATGTTTATGATTTTGGCTAGTAAGATTATGTCTATAAACTTTGGGGTTTTTCCTTTACTTTTCTTTCTTTCTTTCTTTTTTAGTTTCTTTCACTCTGTTGCCCGGGCTGGAGTCCAGTGGCATGATCATGGCTCTCTTGGGCTCAGGCAATCCTTCTGCCTCAGCCTCCTGACAGCTGGAACTACAGGCACACGCCACCATGCCGAGCTAATTTTTTAAAAATTTTGTTTTGTAGAGATGAGGTCTCGCTATGTTGCCCCGGCTGGTCTTGAACTCCTGAGCTCAAAGAACCCTCTTGCGTTGGCCTCCCAAACTGCTGGGATTACAGGCATGAGCTACTGAGTCTAGCTTCTTTGGTATTTCTTTAAGATCTAAGTAAGTGTATTCCTCCAAAGAAGATATACATTTGCTTTTGCTACTGTTGCTGGGAACACTACCAACTCAGGACTAAAATAAACTAAATTCAAACTTGTTTGGGGGATTTTTTAAAACCACATATGTGAGTAAAAACTCAAGCTACAAGCCTGCACGATGTTTGGAAGGCTGTGAATGCTCAGAGAAGGTTTCTATGTACTTGTTTCTTTCAGCCAAAGCCAGTGCTAAGCCAGAGAAGTCTCTCTTCCCTCTCACTGTGCAGGGTGGGTTTTGTTTGTATGTTCTCCCATTTAGTCTTTTTCTGAGCAGGAGCCTCAAATGGTAAGTCTGAAGAATGAGCTCACAGTTCACTAGCAAAGTCCCCAGCATAACTTCTGCCCACAGAAAGATGACTTACTTCTCCAGATCCCTGCTCTCATTTTATTTTTCACTCTTAGGGATTTCCTTATTCTTCTCAGCTGATCTATGCAGTTGAACAACCTTTTTTTTAAGGTATTCTATCTAGAACTTAAGGAGTTTACTAATGGCAGAGAATTTTCCAGGATATGTAAGCTGTCATCTAATAATAAAAGGAAAATAACCTGCTTTTTTTTTCTTTGCTTGTTTCTGGATTTGTAATATAGTGCCATACATAAAATTAACAGATCAAGGAAAAGAATTCATTTCATGAGTCTTGTTATATACTATAAAATCCAATGATAAAAAATGAACTAATATTACATTTTAATGTTGTCCTTGAAAAGATTCTATACATATTATGTTTATTTTGCTATAGAGAAGTTATTTATTACTATTGAAAAAATCTGTTTGGCTCTGATCATATCTGGAATAAGACATGATCTCAGTCTGGGTTTTACAACTTATTTTTTAAAGAGCTATAAATCTATTTCATAATAAGATAAATAGTAATTGCGTTAATCAAAAGTAGAGGTAAAAATATGTAAACAGTAGTTTCATTTGACCAATTGTGCTAATATTTTTACTAAGTTTTGCTTTTTTTTTTTTTGAGTTGGAATCTCACTCTGCTGCCCAGACTGGAGTGCAGTGGCTGCTCCCGGCCACCGTAGTCTCGACCTGCTGTGCTCCGGCGATCCTTCCGCCTCAGCCTTCCAAGTAGCTGGAACTACAGGCGCGCGCTATCACGCCCAGCTGATTTTTTGATTTATTGTAGAGATGAGGTCTCGCTGCCCAGGCGCGTCTTGAACTCGCGGGTTCAGGCAATCCACTCACCTCAGCCTCCCAAAGGTGCGGGATTACAGGCTGAGCCACTGAGCCCAGCTAAGTTTTGCTTTTTAAAAAAAAAAAAAAAAAAAAGCAGACATTTCTACAACTTTAATTGATAAAGACTGTAAGTTCTTATCTCTAGAACATGAAAAGGCTACAAACACTATAAACAAAAAAAATCAGTTTGCTATTAAAATATTTAAGAATTTTTATAGAAATCCCTTATGGGTAACAAGCATATTCATTAATTCATTCAAAAAATATTTATTGAGAGGTTATTATGCATAAAGCATTACTCTTAAAAAGTCCCCCATTAAGAAAATTGCTGTCTGTCTAAATTCTATTTTTCTGCCATCTGAATGCCAGATTGGCATTGGAGAAAATATGCCAAGACACCATAAACTCTCCAGGCAGCATAGACTGTGATTTAAAATTAAAGCACGTGCTCTTCTTCTGTCACAGATTTCTTACTGTCTTACAAATTGTGAAACCTAATCTGTAGCAAAAAGGAAGGTAAGAAGACCATTCTCTCACCGAGGATTACTTAAAACTGAATAAATGTAAGGGGGAAATTTATAGATCCTTGCATTCAAAATATTTTAAAGTATGCAATTACTATGTGTAAAATACCTGAAAATGAAAATCAGTTAACCTGGACAATAAATCGTTTATACGAACAAGAAGCATTAATGAATTTCACTCCTCAAGAATTAACCTAAGCTATTTCCCATCCAGCAGGATGACTAGAATTAAAAAGTGAGATAATAAGTTTTGACAGGGATATGCAAAAAGCAGTACCCTCCTACACTGCTGGTAGAAATGTAAAATGGCGTAGCCACTCTGGAAAATTACCTGGCAGTTCCTCAAGAAATTAAACACAGAGTCACCATCTGAATCAGCAATTCACTCCTAGTTATATACCCAAGAGAAATGAAAACATGTTCACAAAAACGCTTGTACGTGATTGTTCACAGCATATTCTTGATAACAGTCAAAGGTGAAAACCCAAATGTCTATCTCTTGATGAACAGATACATCCAGACAATGAAATGTTATCAAGCCATGAAAAGCCTGAAGTACCGACACGTGCTTCAATACAGACAAACCTAGAAAACATGATGGGAAGTGGGAGAAGCCAGGCACTAGTGTGACTAAGCCCAGTGAATAGTATTCCCATCAACTATGTATTGTTGGAAAGAAGGTAGTGTAATCATGTAGTGTGATCACATATACACGAAATGTCCAGAGCAGGCAAATATGAAGATACAGAAAGTAGGTTAGTGGTTTGGGGGCTAGAGAGGATGGTGAGCGTGCTTAAAAATTAAAAGCTAAAAGGTTCAGAGTTTCTTTTTGAGGTAAGGAAAGTACTGTAAAATGGATTGTGATGATAGCTGCATAACTGTAAATATAAGAAAACCACTGAATTATACACTAAATGAATGAATGGTATGTTATGTAATATACAAATAATTTATAAGACAAACTGACCTTAAAAAACTTTTGATCAGATGTAACAAACATTATTTTTAAGGAAATTTAGTCACCACAGAACTGTGACCCTCATTCCCCTTTGAGTAGACACTGACTTTGAAAAAGAAAGCAAAATAGCAATAAAGGATATTATTTGATACTTGCAAAGCACAAATTCTTAGGGATTGGGGTGGGGGTGGAACTACACTTTAAAAAAAATACACCTTTACAAATGATCTGAAGGTGAAAATGACCAATACAATCTCAAGCTGACAATTACACTACCTTCCTTCTAACAATACAGTGCTTAGTTGATGGGAATACTATTCACTGGGCTTACTCACTGGTAGCTGTGAAGGTTGCATCTATGTAACATATTTGACTACTTGGGCTTATGAAGGCCCTGGCATGGAGGTTCCTTCCCAAGTGACCTCAAGAAGATTGCGTATATGAACTTCAACTCCACAGAGGCTCAGCAGTGGCTGGAGTTGATGCAAAAGCCCAGGAAAAAGGCGTCTTCTCTCACAGGAAGGTCTGCATTTGGGGCAGTATGGGCAGACACCCTTACGTGGACAGGTGCAATCCCCCCATCAGGGCTGGGATTCCAGGACAGAAGTTGGGAGGGTGTGCAGCTCAGCTGCATGGGGAGAAAGCTAGGCTGTCCTCTGAGGCACTCCCTCGCCTTCCAGGATGAACCCTAGGCCTGCTGAGGATGAGAAAGGAGTCCAAAGTCTCCTTGTGCTCCTCCTGAAGAAGGAAGGTGAGAACATCCAGAGCCCACAGCCAGGGTTTTTCTGAGGGAGGGCTCCAGGTAGGGCTAAGGGGAGGGCACACTCCTGGCAAGGCCACTACAGCACACAGGGCCAGTCACGACGGGCAGCGGAGCCCTGGTCATGAGCCGTGAGGATTGTCAGAGAGGGATAGCAGGGTACTGCATTGAACACTGGCTTTGCTAAGATTGGGGACCCTGACAACTGCCCAAGGCCAGCCCTGACTCCTGAACACGCCAGCAGTGGCTGCAGAAACCCAGAAGGCACAGGGAGGCAGAAGCAGCAATCAAGATACTGTAAAATCCCACCACCTAACTGAACCCATCCCCTCAGCCCTCAATACCCATTGACCTGCTTTCCGCATCAATGTATTATATCTGCCTGTTCTGGGCCTTTCCTATAAATAGGAGCCCACACTATGTGGCAGCTGGTGACTGGCTTCTTCCACTTCACATGTACCACAGGGTGAATATCTCAGAGATGTTCTCCATACTCATCTATGTGTAAACGTGTAGTCATCTGATTTCCTACATTTTAGAAATGGTAGACTGTACATTCTTTTCTGTAGCTTTTAAAAAAACATATTTTGGAGAGTTTTCAAAGCATTAATAAATATAGATCACTTCAATCCTATTATATAGATTATAGAACATTCAGATCCCTGCTCCATTTAACCAAACCCCTATTGATGGGTTTCTAAATAGTCCTGGGTTTTTCATTATTACAAATTATGTGTGCTGAATATCAACAGAGTGAAGAGTGAATAGGTCAATCAATATAAAGCACTTCACAGAGTACTTGGCACATAACAAGGGCTCTATCTGATAGTGCTGTTGTAAAAGACTGTGTCCTGTGTGAAGGCTGAACTCACATTCCCAATAGCAGGGTAAAGAGAGTGGTTCCCCCAAATCCCTGCCAACTCCTTCCACTCCTGCCTTCTGTGTTTCTTCTATGAATGGCCTGTGATGATCTCTGACAATTCTCCCACCAGATTCCTCGTGCTTTTAAGAATTTGAATTAATTTCTCTCTTGGGGATGTCAATCCTTTGTCATAAGAAGTACTTTTTTTTTTCCTTAAAAAAAAATTAAGACTTACCTCCAGTTCCGAGGACCTTCAGTAGCTCGAAATTTTCAATCCCCACTTTCTCTGCATGTCCTGTTAAATTAGCTAAAAAGAGAAGAAAGAAAGAGTCAGGGGATCAGCAACAGGAAGCTCCTGGAGCTTCTCAGGTGCCAACAACATTCTGCCTCCTGCCACGTGTGGTTAAACCAAGGTTCACGTTGTAATTATTTGATAAGTGGCATGGCTATATTTTGTGTGATTTTCTGTATGCTATAGAAGTATGACTACTCTTTTGAGAATTTAGGAACTACTTGCATATCATTTGTCAAAACTTAACATAGTGTGTTAATAGCCACTAACCAAAATCAACTGAAAACAAACTAGAGATGCAGTGGGAAGGAAGCCAGACAAGCATGGAAGATGCCTTAATTTATACAGTAAGTATTCACTGGTCATCTACTAAATGCCTCCAGGTTCTAGGTTGAGCGCTGGTTCCAATTCTGCACTAAGCTCATGGATGTGACTTAGTCTGTATCAGTCACTTGAACACCCTGTGTCTCATTCCCTTATCTCTGGTCTCAGTGAGTTCTAAGACTCCTGCCAGCTCTGACATTCTAGGACCATGTTTAAAAATATAAACTCTTCAAAAATGTGTTGTATCCTAAGTAAACACAGTAAGGAAAACTCCCAAGTGAATACTTTTCAAAGAACATCCCACTGGATTCTGGTCCCATCCTATGAGAAGTCAGCAGGTGCCATGTCTGGGGGAAGGGTGGGGCAGCGTGTTCTGGGGGAGAAAGTTCAGAAACAACCAGCATCAAGTGACATGGCTTCTTCACCGCTGGACCTGACAGAGCCTGTTCCATGAAAACAAGCATGTGGGCCTTCAAGATTGAGATACTACACTGTTAGCTTATTTCATCGCAACGTTATGTTTATGGTAATGCCTATCAATGTTGTGTGAACCCATATAAAGGTTTGATCCAAATCCTCATAATGCCATTTAAAAGCTGTGCAACCTTGAACTCAACTTCTCTGTGTCTCTCAGCTCCATAATGTAAATTGAGGATGATCAAAATACCTCCCCTCAAAGCATACTGAAGTCTGCAACTTATCTGGAAATGCATTTTTAAAAAATAAGACAAATCAATGAACAATATAGGTATGAACAGATGTGTCATAAAGCAAATATATCAAAATGTTAGTTGCAAAATCTAGATAGTGAGTATAAGGGTATTCAACAATTCTTTCAAATTCTCTGTATATTTGAGAATATCCATAATAAAATGAAATAATATCTACTCCATAGGGTTTGATGAGGATTACACTGTGCCTGCTGTGTGCCAGGAAGCGTGATATAAGTGTTTGTGAATATATTAGTGCTTTAGGACTACAACTTAAAAGGAGAACCAGCTCAGGACTTCTAGAATTGAAACACTGGGGGCATAAGTAATTTCAGCGTCCTTTCAAAGCGTAACTAAATTAATAATTTAAAAAAATTTTTAATTTGTGGTAAGAAATACACAGCATAAGATTGCCCGTCTTGAAGTGCACAGTTATTAACAATATGCACAGTTATGCAACAAATCTCTAGAACTTTCTCATCTTGTAAAACAAACTCTATATACACTAAAAACTCCCCTTTTGCCCTTCCCACAGCCCCTAGGATCCATCATTCTACTTTCTGTTTTGTTTTTTTTGAGTTGGAATCTCACTCGGTCGCCCAGACTGGAGTGCAGTAGCCGCTCCCAGCCACCGCAGCCTCGACCTGCTGGGCCCCGGCGATCCTTACGACTCAGTCTTCCAAGTAGCTGGAATTACAGGCATGCGCTACCACGCCCGGCTGATTTTTTGATTTATTGTAGAGATGAGGTCTCGCTGCCCAGGCGGATCTCGAACCCACGGGCTCAGGCAATCCACTCACCTCAGCCTCCCAAAGGCATGGGATTACAGGCTGAGCCACCGAGCCTGGCTACTTTCTGTTTTTAAGAGTTTTCTATTAATGCATCATTATAGTGGGAACAAATCAATGTACTTGGCCCAGCCTAGAGTTCACATTGACATCAATATGGAACTAAAATGAATACCAAAACACAGGTAGCGTCTTAAGCACACAATGGCTCATCTTCCTCTAGCATGTCAAGCAGCTTATACAGAATGCTCACAAGAGACAACTGCTTTTGAATTACGTGCTCTTCTAACCTAATGTTAAATTCTATTTTTTTAATGCAAAAAAAGCTTAAGACATTATTAAGGAGTCATATGTTAAAATAATTACTCTTGGTTCCATTAGAACTCATTTTTCTTTATTTTCGGAGACACATAAAGGCCCAGCTTTCCAAAAGCATTGTCCATAAACATTTTTCCCATATCTATATTTGCTGCCAAACTAGGAAGGTAAGGAACTATCTTTTAATACACAGAACAACTTTCATTGAAAATTTTAAAAGGTCATTCCCAAAGAGAGTTCAGATGATCCATGAAGGGCTGTTTTTGTTCGTAAGCTGCTACTTCTATGGTTTTCTTTCTGGTGTATGTTAGCATGTTGCCTGCTAGGGATCTCAAGGCATCTCTGGCCTCCTATCCCTGGAGGAAGAAGAACAGGCCTCCAGATGGAAGCCCTGATGCCTTCTGCGCTGGGGGCTGGGAAGGGAGTGCTGGCATCTTCCGGTGTGTTCTCTGGCTCCTCCTCCCACTGCTTAGCAGCAGGTTTCACTTCTCCTTGGTTCTGCTTTTCCATCAAGCCTGGTCCCAGGGGGCTCAGAGGTAAGGCAGAGCTCGGGAGGTTCCTCTCTCTAGCCCACCCCAAGACCCAGGTCCTGGGAAAGCTTGAGAAGGCTGGGTTCAAGCCGAGCTCAGCCTTGGGCTTATGAAAAACAAAACAAAACCCAAAACTCTCTCTCCGCCTCAAGTTTCTCCTAGAGTTATCCTTCTTGGCTTTTCTTGTTTAAGAATGGTAAGATTCCAGGAAACAAGCTTAAAGGGTGTCTGCTCAGGGCAAAGAGCCGGGAAGGCTTAGGCAGGTCCATGTGGCCCTGCCAGCTCACCAAGGTCAAGGCTCATCTGGGGTACAGGACCAAGGATCAAGTTTGTCATATATGCTCCTCACTTTTCTTCCCTCTCTTCATTTCACCTGGGAACCAAGCAGTTTCAACTCAGCAGGCGAGATGCAGAGAATGTAATCCTAACCACAGTCCTCAGGTTACTACTACCTGATGCTGTCAGATAACATTCCTTTGGTTCAGATCTTTCTGTCAAGACGTGAGAAATATTAACTTTTTTATTTAATTCAAGTAATTACAATTTCAATTGTAATAGAAACAATATTATTCCCCATTTAACCCTGGTTTTATTTTATTTTCTATTTTTCTTTTGAAGTGCTAAAAAATAAAAGCAAACAGTTCATGGATCAACTTTTTTTTGCTCGAAGGAAAAATTAACTGAAGACATTTGAGCACCAGAGTTTTATAAAATTTATATATAATACAATTCATTGATTTAAATAAACAATTTGATAAATTTTGGTAATTGTGTGCAGTCACAGAACTTCTACCACAAGCAGGGTAGAAAACACGTCCATCACCCTGAAAAGTTTCTGGATGTCATTTTGAAGGAAATCACTTACCAGGCAACCAATAATCTAATTCCAGCCATTATAGTCTTAGCTTTTCTAGAATTTGCCTTGGCATTTTGGCTTCAGTCACTCAGCCTAGGGTCTTTGGCCTTGCTCCTGGTTTTGAGAGTCTTCTATTTTCCCACCAGAATCCCCAAGGCGTGGCCTGCACTGGGACTGACTCTAACTACAGCCCTCAAGAGTTCATCTAATAGAGTGAAATAACATCTGAAACAGTGATGTGATAAGGCCCATCTCAGGTCTTGAACTTAACAGTCACATGACTCTTTCCTTGACATGACATCTATTAGGCAAAGCAAGTGATCACATGCGAAAACGAACCAGCAATAAGCAAAGCCTATTTAAGCATGTAAGAATTTTTTTCACTGTGTTAATGACAAAACACATGAAGCAAATGGTAACAAGCATTCTATACAGAATCCTAAGCAATAAAAAACACATTTCAAACACCTGAGTCTAGGGGTCTATATAGTTCTTATTTCTATGCTATTATTTTATCATTATGATTAAAGCTTCTGAACATGAAAGTCTAAAAATAAACTGCATTTCTCTTAATTAAATTGTTAACCTGAGAACAAGAGCTCAAACTTCTCAGCAACAAGACTAACACTTATTAGAAGACTTAAAATATTTACATGTTTTATTTCACCCGAGAGGTGAAATGAACATCAGCCGACTGCAGAAATTTGCATGTGTGAGTTGTTCACAAGCTTGGTAAATCCAAAATGTGCTGATCAGATGATGTGGGCTCCCTGCATATCTGGGACAGATGCACAAGAAGCAGGCCTGCCCCACAAAGCAACAGGCGCAGCTGTGTGCTGTCTTGCTGCAGGCCCCTAAGGAGATGGCACTGGATAGTGGCTGTGGGCGAAAAGAACGCTTGCTCCTTCTCCAGTTCCAGACATGCCTCTGCCCAACCCGCTTCCAGTTCTCCCCAAAGGCAAGAGAAGTCACTAGTTTATTTGTTCAAGAGTTCAGAGCTCTGAATGGGCACAGTTAGCAGGGAAAGCCACTGTGTTAAAAGGTCAGGCTCCACACAGGGCTCTGCTTTTTGGTCTCAAATTTCTGGCCTGGCCTGACTCCCTGAAGCAGCCTGACCACTTCTCCCTTCAGTGTATACAGCAGAAAGCTAGGCAGATTTGGGGTTCTCCTGGGGCCTGGTGCTATGATCTGAGTGTCTGTGCCCCCCTCCAAAAAGTACACGTTGAGATCCTGATATCCAACATGATGGTATCTAGATATGAGGCCTTTGGGAGGCCAGCAGGTCCTGAGGCTGGAGCCCTCAACATGGGACAAGTGCCCTTACATGGGAGACAGGAGCACTTGAGCTTCCTCTCTCTCTCTCTCTGCTTCTGCCACAGGAGGATACTACAAGAGCACTGCCTGTCAGCATACCAGAAAGCGGGTCGCACCAGACCCCGGAGCCACCAGCACCTTGATCTTGGACCTTCCGGCTCCAGAACCATGAGAAATCAATGTCTTGTGTAAGCATCAGTACATGGTGTCTGTTATAGAAATCCAAGACCACCAAGACACCTAGTGCTCACTCACGAGCCTGTTCACGATGGTCCCCTGGTTACAAGTAGGTGGGGCTGTGGGAGGCCTTGAACCTGAAGTCCCTGGCCCAACGTGGCTTTTACTGAAGCTACAACACTGGTGTGCCGGAAGTTCACCCAGTTCTTAGAAGTGGAACTACCATTCCTGTCAGACAGGGAAGAGAGGAGATGGGCAGAGCAAGGCTTGGGCACATTGGGGTTTCTGGCTGTAACAGCAAAATAGCACTGAAACCTCACCTCCAGCCTCTAAATACTAACTAAAAGGGTTAACTCTTTCCCACAGAAACAATGCTGTAAGAAAGCTCTTACAGGCTCGGTGGCTCAGCCTGTAATCCCGTACCTTTGGGAGGCTGAGGTGAGTGGACTGCCTGAGCCCATGGGTTCGAGACCCGCCTGGGCAGGCGAGACCTCAACTCTACAATAAATCAAAAAATTAGCCGGGCGTGGTAGCACGCGCCTGTAATTCCAGCTACTTGGAAGGCTGAGCGGAAGGATGGCCAGAGCCCAGCAGGTCGAGGCTGCGGTGGCCGGGAGCGGCCACTGCACTCCAGTCTGGGTGACAGAGTGAGACTTCAACTCAAAAAAAATGAAAGAAAGAAAGCTCTTCACAAATGTACATGTTAACAAAGAACACCAAGGAACTTTAAAGATGCAGCACAACCCATCAGCTGGGACAGAACAGGACGAATGGGCCGCTGTTTGCTTCTGGCATCTATTCTGATGCCACATTGTGAGTGGTTAGATTTCAGGAAGCATGGACTAAAACAAGAAATACTCTTCAAGGTCTACTTTAGCTCATCTCTATTGTTCTTCAGTAAGTCTCCTCTCAAAAGCACTTAGTGTGGGCAACTAGGCAAGACCTCATCTCTATAATAAATCAAAAATTAGCCATGCGTGGTAGCACGTGCCTGTAGTTCCAGCTACTTGGAAGGCTGAGGTGGAAGGATTGCCGGAGCCCAGCAGGTTGAGGCTGCGGTGGCCGGGAGTGGCCACTGCACTCCAGTCTGGGCGACAGAGTGAGACTCCAACTCCAAAAAAAAAGCACTTAGTGCTTTGATTTTTTTTTTAAATATTAATGCCTTATTAAGTTTAATAATTTAGAAAAGAAAGGTGTAAGTAGTTTTAATGCTTCCACAAAACAATTTTAACCAATTTTTTTCTTATTAAAATATTTGGAACTATCTCACTGAAAATCCTTCACTTGCTGAATAGTGTTATCCTACGATGCATGCTCTTTGGTTAGAAACTCACATTTAAAAATATATGAATCTACGCAATCAGTTGATTTTTCAAAAATGTTTGTCAAAATTCAAATGAATTTCAATACAGAAAGTCCCCAACATATGAACAAACACAATGGGCTAAATAGTACTATATGTATGTAACAGGCTATACTGCCACCTAGTGGAGAAAAGTAATGCATAAAAAACACACATTCACATCTTTGAATGCTAGTAACTTGAAGGTTCATATGTAGGGGACATACTATGTTTAAATGACTCATTTAAAAAATATTTTGAATGAACAGTTCTTAAGATAAATATATTTTTTATTAAGTCCTTCAATTCTATAATTTTTTAATTTTTATTTTATTAAGCCCTAGAAAATCTTGTATTATGTAACATAAAATAATTGGATCCTTCTATGATTGGGTTCCTTCAGATCCTCCTATAATTAATAAATAAATATTAATACGATTATGTGCACTGTGGGGAAATATGATTCATGTCACTTTTTCCAATTTCTCATTGTGGTAAAACAAATGCAACATAAAACTTACCATCTTACCCATCTGTAAATGTACAGCGCAGTTACTAAATTCATTCAAAGTATGAAGACAGCACCCCTATCTACCGCCACAGCTCTTTCCAGCTTATAAAACTGCATCTCTATCCATTAAACAATAACTCCCCCTTCCTCTCTCCCACTAGCCCCTAGGAACCAACATTCTACCTTCTGTCTCTGTGACTTTGACTATTCTGAGTATCTCATATAAGTGGAATCAAACAGTGTTTGTCTTTTTGTGGCTGGCTATTTCATTTAGCATAATGTCCTGAGTTTTCATCCATGTTATCGTCAGAATTTCCTTCCAGTGTCTATACATACCACATTTTGCTTAACCATTCATCTGTCAACAGACACCTGGGTTGACTGTGCATTTTAGTTATTTTGAGTGCTGCTGCTATGAACATGGATATCCAAATATCAATATCTCAAGTCCCTGTTTTCAGTTTTCACGGGAATATATCCAGAAATGCTTGATCAAATGGTAATTCTATTTTTAATTTTTTGAGGCACCCCCATACTGTTTCATGTAGATTGTAAGAGAGAACTTCAAAAAGTTCATGGAAAATAAATATTATAAAAAAAAACTATGCATAAATGTCAAAACTTTTTTGAACCAAAATAAGCTCATACTAATTTCTTACAGCATGTCTAAACAGGATCTATCTAGTTGAGGCTCTAAGAAGGATGAGACATCAGTCTGAACAAAGACCCAACCAGAGCAAGATGAATTCTGCTAACACTGAAGAAAGAATACATATCAGATTTATGTGAAGCTTGTGTGGAAGAATCATGAAATCGCTGGTGTTTTACAAAGAGTTTATGAGGACGATGCCTCAGAGAAATCACCAATTTACAGATGAAGAACCTGTGTTAAGAAGAGCTAAGACAATGTTGAAGGTGAAGCCCACAGTGGCGGGCTACCCACCCCAGCCTATAAGGAAAACATTGGCCTGGCTCATGCCCTAACTGAAGAGGACTGACCGTTAACAGCAGAAGCAACAGCCACCACCACAGACATGTCAACTGGTTTCGCTTACACCATTCTGATGGAAAAAAACAAGGCTGGGCAACTTTCCACTCAACAGGTGCCAAAATCACTTAAGCCACATCAGCTGAAGACAGGAGCAGAGCTTCCAATGGGAACTTTTAACAAGCTGGATTAAGATCCTGCAGCATTTCTTTGAAGAACCCCAACAGGAGATGAAACATGCTTCACCAGCATGGTCCTGAAGACAGGGCATAACCCAAGCAATGGCTATGGAGGGGTGGACTGGTCAAGGGCAAAAGTCATGCCAACAGTTTTGGGGATGCTCAAGGCATTCTGCTTGTTGACTTTCTGGAGGGTAAAAGAGCAGTAACATCGGCTTATTATGAAAGTGCTTATTAACAAAGTTAGTCAAAGTTTGGATAGCAAAACGCCCAGGAAAGCGGCACCAGAGAGTTCCTCACCACAAGGTTCCTGCTCATTATCTCACCAAACAAGGTCAATTCTGCAAGAATTTTGAAGGGAAACCATGAGGCATCATCTTACAGTCCTGAGGTAGTTCCTTCCACCTGCTTGTTTTGTTTTGAGTTGGAGTCTCACTCTGTTGCCCAGGCTGGAGTGCAGTGGCACACTTACAGCCACCCCAATATCAACCTGCTGGGCTCTGGCGATCCTTCCACCTCAGGCTTCCAAATAGCCAGAACTACAGGTGCACACTACCACGCCCAGTTTATTTTTTATTTATTGTGAAGACAAAGTCTCACCAAGTTGCCCGGGCTGGTCTTGAGCCCACGGGCTCAGGCAATCCACTCACCTCAGCCTCCTAAAGTGCTGGGATTACAGGCTGAGCCACCGAACCCAGCCGGCTTGTTGTTTTAAAAATCTGTAATGGGCGCCCATCTTTCTTCAGTCAATAATGTAAAAAACACTTCATTGTCATGGTTAAGTTCCTGGGACCCTCAGTTCTTTAGGGATGGACTAAATGGCTGCTATGATCACTTATCTTGACCTTGATGGAGCTTATACAGGGAATAAGGTTTATGTTTTTTATTGTTATCTTTTTATTCCTTTTTTTTTCTTGGAGTCAGGGTCTCACTGTGTCACCCAGGCTGGAGTAAAGCAGCAAAATCATAGCTCACCACAGCCTCATCATCCTGACCTCAGGCAATCCTTCCACCTCAGCCTCCTGAGTAGCTGGGACTATAGGCATGAAACACCATGCCTAATTTTGGTTTTTCAGGGGATGGGGAGGGTTTATAGAGATGAAGTCTCACAATGTTGTCTAGGCTGGTCTCGAGCTCCTGGTCTCAAGCAACCCTCCTGCCTCAGCGTTCCAAAGTGCTGGGATTACAGGTGTGTGTCACCACGCCCAGCTAATTACTTTTTTTAAAATTTTTCGTAAAGATGAGGTCTTGCTATGTTACCCAGGCTAGTCTCGAATTCCTTGGGCTCAAGAAATCCTCCTGCCTCAGGCTCCCAAAGTACCAGGTTTAGAGGCAATGACCCACCTGGCCCAGCCTAATTCCATTTTTCCATGAATTTTTTGAAGTCTGCTCATATGTACCATTTTACATTCCTACCAACAATGCACAAGAGTTCCAACTTCTCCACATTCTGGCCAACACTTGTCATTTTCTGGGTTTTTGTTGCTGTTGTTTTGTTTTTAGAATAGTATTCATCCCAGTGGCTGTGAGGAGGTGACTTATATAATTTTAAAAACAATAAATTTAGGATTGGGCATGGTGGCTCGTGCCTGAAATCTCAGTACTTTGGAAGGCCGAGAGAGGACTGCTTGAACCTAGGAGTTCAAGACTAGCCTGGGCAACACAGCAAGGCCTTGTCTTTACAAAAATCAAAAACTTAGCCAAGCATAGTGGTGCATGCCTGTAGTCTCAGCTACTTGGGAGGCTGAGGTGGGAAGATCACCTGAACCCAAGAGGTTGAGGCTGCAGTGAGCCATCATTGTGCCACTGCACTTCAGCCTGGATGACAAAATGAGACCCTGACTCAAAAAACTAAATAAATAAAAACAGTAAACTTAGGATAAAAGAAGAATTGTCTTTTCCCTCAGATTTAAACAACATTGTCATTGTTTTCCATTATAAAATAATCCAAGTTCACTGTTTTGTTTTGTTTATTACTAGACACTATAAATAGGCCTAATATAGACCCTGAGAGTTCCCCAGTCCCAACTCAAAGGTAGCTGGGGTCCATCCTTGGCAGACTCTCCCAGAACTTCAGCCACAAACCTGTGATTGACAAGTGGCTTCTTAACCCCACTTTCTAGGCAATTCTATGACCAAATGTCATTTGTAATACATAGTATATGCAATATTTTTTTAGTTGTACAATGTTTAACTTGGAACTTCCCACCCTTATGGAGAAAAACAATCCATGAAAGCACATCTTTCACTCCGTTGCCATAGTTTCTTCTAAGCTGCACAAATCTAACTGCACAGAGCACGGCTGAAAGCATCTGATTAGATCCAATGATTCTCTGTGTGAAGGCTAAGAAAAGGCTTGATTTAAAAGCACTTTTAAAATTAAGGTAGAAATAGGGAATAATGTCTTTAAAGCCATTTCAAACATGTTTCTTAGCATATGACTAAGGCACTAATGTGATGAATTTTATTCACTGAATTATTTATTAAACTTGCAATAAGGTAAGAGACATTACAGTAACATACAGGTCCATGGAGCCTGTGGACCTGAAGGAGACTGTCCCTGCCACATGACGCTGCTTAGAAAAGCTGAGAATACAGGTCCGCATTCGCACACTGCACAGGCAGTCCCCAAGCGCCCACCAAGGCTATGCTCTGGCTACACGTCAGGTCTGCAGCACAGAGGTACAGGACTCCTACTGGCAAAAATCAAGAGGACAGCTGGGGACTCCCAAGCAAGAGGCATGGTGAGAGCAGAATATGAGCAGAAATGACTGTTCCCAGGAGAGGGTAGTGAGAGGACTTTCTAATTAGCATCACAAGTGTATGTGGGAAAACTAAAAACATAACATAAAGCAGGTACTGGGAGCCAGCTGATTCAAAGCCTAGAATGCCAGACTAATTAGCTTGAACTGAATCCATAAGTAATCATGGCTCTTGCCGTGATGAAGGTGATGTGTAAGGAAGATTACTCAGGCACAGTGTGAGGGATGACAGTGGCAAGGAAAAACCACTGTTGAAAAGTGAGGAGGCATCGTAGCAAACTTGGTGTGCTGCCAAGAGTTGGGTCTGAGGAAAAACCAAAGTGAAGAGGAAAGAATGCACCCAACAACCACTGTGGTGCTCAGTTTAAGAAACATCCGCTGAACTCTGGCCTTGGATATTCACACTACAAAGAGCCAACAGGACAGGGTTCCCTCTTGCAAAGACAAATTAATTGACCTTCTGTTTCGTTGTTTACCTACTGGTCCTTGCTATGCTCTGAATGTCTATGTCTCTTCAAAATCCATGTGTTGAAAGCTAATCCCCAGTGTGCTGACATTAAGAAGTGGGGCCTCTGGGAGATGGCGTCGTAATTAGGATAGAGCCTCAGAAATGGGATGAGTGCCCTTACAAAGGAGGCTGGAGGGAGCCTGTCGGTCCCTCCCACCATGTGAGGACACAACTAGCAGGGCGTAGCTATGAAACAGGAAGCCCTCACCAGACACCGAATCTGTGGGTGCCTGGATCTTGTTCTTCCCAGCCTCCCGAAATGTGAGAAATAAATGTCGGTTGTTTATGAGTTACCCAGTCTAAGGTATTTTGTTACGGTAGCCCAGACAGATGAAGACAGTTCCATATCTAAAGTACAAGAAATGAAAACCTGCCAACAGAAAAAGGAAGGCAAAAGGGGGAAATCTTGGGGTTTCAACACTGATTCTGAAGTGATAGTAATGGCAGAACACCCCAAAAGGCAGCTCCAGACAAGGAACTGAATTCTGCAGAGACATCGCCCATCATGTTATCAGCACATTTGCAACCAGCAAATTTTTTACCTTCCCAATACTAAGAGCAGGTGAAAATTAAAAAAAAATCTGAAGCTGGTTGCTGGAAACTTGTGTTATCACGTACAAGTGAAATAGTCTTTTCTAAATTGTCACCTTTTTCACAATTCAGCTGAAAGTTGCAGACATATCCAGTATTTGCCTCAGACACCACTCTGACTAGCATTCCGAACTTTCTATTTTTATTCAGATTATAAATGCAAAAAAGACAGTCTTCCACAATGAGGCAAATTCATATCAGCAGCAATCAGGAAGAGAATTTAGAATGACATAAACTTTTTTTTTTTTTGAGTTGGAGACACTCTGTTGCCCAGGCTGGAGTGCAGCGGCCCACTCATGGCACCCCAGCATCGACCTGCTGGGTTCCAGCTATCCTTCTGCCTCAGCCTTCCAAGTAGCCAGAATTATAGGCATGTGCTACCATGCCTGCTTTTTGTTGTTTTTGTTTTTTGGGTTTTTTTTTTAATTATAGAGATGAGGTCCTACCATGTTGCCCAGGTTGGTCTCGAACCCACGGGCTCAGGCAAACCATTCACCTCGGCCTCCCAAAGTGCTGGGATTACAGGCTGAGCCACCAATTCACGTCAGCGGTCGTGAATGAGTTAGGAGAGGGCAACGGCTAAAACTGTAAGAAGAAGGCCCTTCAGGGGAGCACACAACAAGAAAGGTGAGTCTTGACGATCACCTGGAGTTATGAAGCAAGAAGAAATGAGCCAGAGAAGGGGTTCAATGAACCGTGTACCGAACCCAAGGAAAGTCAGATGTCAAAGAAAACGAAGTATCAATGAGGTCAAATGAAGCAGAAGGGGAGAAGCAGATGGAGACCTAACTCTGATTCGGTTAGGTCACCAGTGTTTTTAGTGTGTTTATTTTTGAAAGAACCATTATAACCCTTTATACTTGGAGACATTTCATGGATCACCTGCTGGTAACTCGATCACACTTTTTTACAAAATAGTAAACATAGAATCACTTCATATTAAATAGTATAGTGTTAAAACCAATTATTTTACTGCAAGTATACTTGGCTTATGATGAAATTTTGGACATTGAGGAACTTATTTACAACAAAAAAATCAAAATTGTATATCTTATATTTTTCTAATGTGAGGTAACTTGTGAAACAGTCAGTGACATGCATTGCAGGTTCATTGATACATGTTATGCAACAGTAATTTGTTTGATGTCTTCCACCTGGCGTTTTTCTATTAAAGCAGACAGTGCAATCTCGTTTTCTTCCTCCCACATTAATAACATATAATTTATTGTCCAGTCTGTTGTTCAAAGAAAATGTGGAAGGACATTCTACGTAACATCACCTGAAATTTTTTTTACGCACATCTCAGTATATATTCCATCTCTTTATTTGCTTTTTTGTGCAATTTGAATGGAAAACTTCAAGGATACACACATTTTTGAAATATCTGCACTGGCATAAGTTTGTCCTGTATAATAACCAGCAATTCTTTATGTCCCCAAGGGGGGACATCCAGTAAAAAGGATTAAAAGTAGAGGGGTGAGAGCAAAACCAGATTCCAAAAGCATAATGAAGAAAGTGGTACTTTGCTATGTTTTTTAAAAATGCAGAAGAGGGAGGCATTATTCTAAAAAACAAAATAAACAGTCAAAACAGAAGATTGAGGACATCTTTAACAGACCAAAAATGGCTTCTTTGCAAAAATGCGAGCAAGAGGGAGGCATGATTCTAAAAAACAAAATAAACAGTCAAAACAGAAGATGAGTAATCTTTAAACAGACCAGGACATGGCTGTTAAGCGGGACAGCAACCACAAAAATGGCCCACCTTTTGAACTACGAAGTCAAAAAGCAATAGCTGGACCCCTAACATTCATGGCCATAAGCTGGGGAGCTAGAAAATGTGTCCCAGGATGAAAACAACACACCAGCCAGAAGAACCATGAGATCTATGGGGAACTCCACAGAGTCAGAACACCCTGTCATCAAGCTGTCCAATACACTCAAACTGAGTCATAGCTCACTTTTCAAAGATGGCATGAAACTCCTGAGTGCCCATGCCAATCCAACAGGCATCTCACTGTGTGTTGTGAGTGGCACGCAGTTAGACACAACCAGGTCCACACACACTCGTGTTGTTCCACAATGTCAGACATTCCCTGATGCTGTCTTGATCATACAAGCCCTGAGCTCTGTGGTGTTCCCAAGGAGGCAACTCCCCCTAGTCAGAGCCACGGGCATGAGGCTCAAGCCACTCCATGAGTCAATCAGTAATGCAAACTATCACATTAGCACACTCAATCAATAGATTAAACATTCCACAAAACAAAGTAACATTCAACATTAAGAGAAAGGGACGGAGGAAGGATTAATGAGCCAGTCCAAGGGAAAGCAAGGATCAGCATGGCTCAAATATGCCCCCAAGGGAGAGAAGAAATCTGTGCCAAGTCACCTTAAGAAATGAAAATCACTGTAAGCAGAGAAGGCCCTGAACAAAACAAAAATGAAAGAACAAAGTTCCAAGGTGGGCAGGGTATTTCCAGCACTGTCCTGGGCCCACCTGACTGGCTGATTCAGATGCCAGGTCCCCTCGGAAGGACGGCCTCTCACGCAAATGACTGTGTCACATCCCTAAGCCCCATGCCTCTGGCTATGAGAACATCCACCAACTCCTCTCTAATTCCATGCTTGCTATGGAAGGGCACCTTTAAGTATATCAGCCTTTGATTATAGCTAGAGCTGTAATCAAGGCACAAAGAGAAAACAAACAGCAACAAGAATCAAGGCACAAAGAGAAAACAAACAGCAACAAGACCTAGTATTGAATGATCCTATCTGCCACCATCAAAGCACATTTGATTAGTGGGCAAAGGACATAAACAGACACTTCTCAAAAGAAGACACACGAACAGCCAACAACCACATGAAAAAATGATCAACATCACTAATCACCAGAGAAATGCAAATTAAAACCATCACCACATACCAGTCAGAATGGCCATTATCAGTGTCAAAGAACACAGATGTTGGCACAGTTGCAGAGAAAAGGGAACACTCATCCACTGCTGGTGAGGTTGTAAACTAGTTCAGCCTCTATGGAAAACAGTCAGGAGATTCCTCAAAGAACTAAAAATTGAATTATCATTTAACCCAGCAATCCTGCTACTAGGAATCTACCCAAAGGAAAATAAACCAATAAATAAAAAAGATACCTGTACTTGTATGCTCATTGCAGCACTAGTCACAACAGCAAAATCATGGAGCCAACCTAAGTGTCTACCAACAATTGACTGGATAAAGAAAATGTGGTATATATACATACACCATGACATACTACACAGCTACAAAAAAAGAATGAAATCATGTATTTTGCAGCAACATGAATGGAGTTGGAGATCATCATCCTAAGTGAATTGACTCAGAAAAAGAAAACAGAAAACCTCATGTTCTCACTCATATATGGGAGACAAATGGTCACAAAGATGGAAATAATAGACACTGGGAACACCACTGAGGGGGGAGGAAGGTTAGGGTTCAGAAGCTACCTACAGGGCACAATGTTCACTATCTGGGAAATGGGTGTCTTGAGACCCAATCCCCACCACTACAAGAACAATGCATGTGTACTCCCGAATCTAAAATTTTTAAAAAGCACACTTAATTAACAGCAATATATATACAATGATGCAGTAAATAAACTGTGAACTTGCCAATGATTTTCTGATTGTCTTTATTCCAGAAAAAAAGAACAAATACAAAAAATGACATTGTGAGATGTAGTTGTGAATGCAGAGTGTAGAAATTACAGCTTGTTATAGCTAACTGAAATAAATAAGCCAGAATTAATTATCAATTTATAATCTAAGAATGACATCAATTTCTAAAACTTAAACTTGGTCTATTCAAAGCCTTATCCATTTTTCAATTACTTAGCAGATTTCTTTCCTTTTTGAGACATAAGTTTACCAATTAAAACAACAAAAGAGGGACGAAAAAGTCTAACATGGTAAGTAAAAAGTTCCTGTTTTTGGTAAAGAAAGGAGTTCCAGTCTGGGTCCTTACTCCCCGTTCTTCAGCAATCAGCTACGCCTTGTCCTTTCCAACATCTCTGCTGTTCAATAAACCTCAACACTGACCTCTCATTTCCAAGTTCTGATATGAACAAGATCATGGTACCACACTGTCCTCTGGTGCAGACTTTTCTTGTATTATGACCTGTGATGGAGAAAGTCTGGAGAAACATTAACTACGCAACTGATTGTTGGACACTGGCTACTCTCACATCTGTGCATTCATTTCCAGTCTTCTAGTGTTCTCTGGTTGTGTATGTATCCTAGCTGTAGGCAGGGCTTACCAGCCTTTTATGAAATTGACTCAAATCCTGCAGCGTCACTGCCTGTGGAAGCCAAAGCCTCCCCCACCAGCCAAGGTTTCCCTCAGTTACTAGGGAAGCTGACTTCCTCAGAACCCAAGGAGCTACCTGGTCACCATATATTTTCTGCACTACAACAATCCAGAGGACACAGGGCACTGACTTCTATGAAAGCCAAAGCCAAAGCCAAAGATCTGCAAAGAGCATTCTTTAGCACACAGACTCCAGAGGAGAGTCCTAAAGACAGGCAGGAGTGGTACACCAGGTAGCAATGCAAACAACTCCCTCAAAAGAAGTTGGTCAAAGGATTTTTTCTTTTAAAGGACAGAGTCTCATGTTGTTGCCCAGGTTGGAGCAGTGGCGCAATCATAGTTCACTGCAGCTTCAACTTCCTGGGCTCAAGGAACCTCCTGCCTCAGCCTCCAGAGTAGCTGGGACTATAGGCTAGCATACCACCACACTCAGCTAATTTATTTCATTTTATTTTTGTAGAGACAGGGTCTGCGTTGCCCAGGCTGGTCTCAAACTCCTGGTCTCAAGCAGTCCTCTCATCTCAGCCTCCCAAAGCTCTAGGATTACAGACATGAGACACTGCGCCTGGCCTAAAAGGGCATTCTTAATCTATCTCCCCATCATTCAGCCCTAGGGAAGAGAATCTTTATCTTACCTATTCCCTGGCCTTAGCCTCACATCATTTTTCTGACTTTTCTCTCTCCTTCTCCCTATTAGGAACAAAACCAGCAAACCGTCCAGTTTCCCTCCACTACTGATCTCTCAGCCCCACTAACCCCATCCTTGCATGACAGCAACCTTAAGGCTATGCCCTGGGCACCTCCCTCCATGTAAGGAATTCTGGTGTCCACTGCTACCAAAGTACACATTTCTTCTCTGCACTTACTTCATGGGTGTCACACTGTCATCATGCTCTACATGTAACTGCATAATCTATTAATCGAATAAATACCCTGAAGGCTCACTTGTATGTGACACTGGGCAAAGCACCACAAGACTGGGACAGGCACTTGCCCTGATCCCAAGTTCTCAGGGTCTGGGGGACACAGGCAAGGGACCAAGGTAAAGAAGTGTCTGGATTACAGGAGATTCCTTGGGCATCTCTTCGTATGACCCTGCCCTGTAATTAAAGTCGATGAAAACTACAACCATCCAGTTCAGGCAAGACTACTAGTGGTCCAGACCTTTCCAGAATGAATGTTTGGGTAACATTCCCAGGTAAAGAATCACCACCAGCTAAGGTGCTGGCTGAGGGCAAAGGCACGAAGAAGGGGTGACAGGAGAGGATAACTGTAAACATCAGCCCTAACATATGGCCAGGTAAGTGAGGATGGTAACTGTCATGAGTATTTCCTTATTGTGTTGTGAACATATCTGTATGTAGTAATATATATTAATCAAATATCTTTGTTCCCTACCCTCTCTTATACCCTTACCATGTGACCTAAGATATGGTATCATACTATGTAAATTACAGGATGCCAAGGAGAAGAGTTAATGTCAACCAAGGACTTTGCACCCTCTCCTGGGGAAAGAGTGCATTTTCAGTTGTACATAGGATAGCTGTACCACGTTAGTCAGGATTATGACCTTGCTGCTGTCATTTATATGGAGATTAAGTATGACTTAAGGAGATGTATAAGAGTGCAAAGTTGACAGAGGGTGAACTTGTGATAGTTAATTCTATACGTCAACTTGACTGGGCCATGGGGTACTCAGATATTTAGTCAAACAAACACTATTCTGGATGTTTCTGTGAGGATGATTTTGGATGAGATTAACATTTAAATCAGTGGACTTTGAATAAAACAGACTGCGCTCCATACAGTAGGTGGGCCTCATCCAATCAGCTGACGGCTAGAATATATAACAAAAATACTGCTGTCCTCTGAACAAAAAAGAATTCTCCTGCACCATCTTCAGACTCTATATGCAGCACTGATTCTTCCTGATTCTACCGCAGACTGTCTTAAGACTCAAATGAGAACGTTGACTTTCCTGGGTATCCACCCTGCCAGCACACCCTGAAGATTTTAGACCTTCCAATCTCCATCATCACATGAGCCAACTCCTTACAATAAATCTTTTTCTATTTATATACACACACACAGTCCCTGACTAACAATGGGTTCAATTTACGATGTTTGACTTTACAATGGTGCAGAAGTCATACATGCTTAGTAGAAGCCACCATTTCCCATAATGCTATGTAGTGGCAGCCAGCCATGGGTAGTCATGGGCAGCCCCGTTTTCAGCTTAAGGTAGCTGCCGCCTGCTGGGAAGCCCACCATAAGTCAGAAACATCTGTACACATAGTAGCACACCACTCAATAATAGGGCTATGATGTGAGGAACGTGTTGTCAGGCAACTTTGTCACCGTGCAGACATCATAATGTATAACTACACAAACCTAGATGGTGCCACCTACTACACACCTCAGCTCTGTGGTTTAACCATCACTCCCAGTCCACAAGCCTGTGTGGCACGTTACTGTACTGAACACTGTGGGCCAGTCATTATCACACAATGGAGAGTATGTGTTAACTAAGCATATCTAAACATAGATGAAGGACCATAAAAACACAGTGTCATAAGCTGATGGGACCTCCAGTGTATATGCAGTCTAGCCTTGATCAAATGTCATTACATAGTGCACAGCTGTGTGTGTGTGTGTGTGTGTGTGTGTGTGTGTGTGTGTGTGTGTGTGTGTGTCCCTCCATACCCATGGGCTTCATATCCATGGACTTAACCAACTGCAGATCAAGAATATTTGGGGGAAAAAAACAGCAATAAAAACTAACAATATAATAGTAAAAAAAAATACAAATAAAAAGGAATACACTATACCAACTAGTTACATAGCATTTACATTGTATTAGGTGTTATAAGTAATCTAAACAGGACAAGGTACACTGGAGGATGTGTGGAGGTACATGCAACCACTACAGCATTTTATATCATTTCAGAATAAAAAAGAATCCTGGAACCAATCTCCCACAGATACCAAGGGATGATGTGTACATGTACGTGTGTGTGTGCGCGCGTGCACGTGCATGTGCGCCCTACTGGCTGTTTCTCTGGAAAATCTAACACATCCCTATAGCACTTTTTCGTTGAGTACAAAATTCAGTATATAATCACAAACTGCATTTATTTTTGTCATGTCTCTGTAGTCTCAGTTCATCTGGAAGCTTCTCAATTTGTGTCTTTATGATACCGATTTTTGTTTACACATTGTGTTCTGTGTGGCTGTCAAGTCCTCATGGTTCAGATTATGCATGCCGAGTACCTAAGTGATGTGCGCTTCACAGGTGACATGATCAGAAGCACACAGTGTCAATTTGTCACTCACTGATGATGTTAGCTCTGATCACCCAGTTCAGGTGCTATCCAGTATCTCTAATGCATAGGTACCAATTTTCCCCTTGCAATAAGGAATTCATGCAGAGACACTCTAGGGTCATGGAACGCTTCCTGTTCCTCATCAAAACATCCCCCTTAGACTTAGGAAGTGTTGGTGATTCTCACCTGGATAGCTACAGAAGAGCAGTTTCCAGCTCTTCACTCTTTCAGAGTGTATCAGTCAGCAGCGCACTGTAAGAAGGGCCCTCAGTTGGGCTCGGTGGCTCAGTTTGTAATCCCACGCTTTGGGAGGCTGAGATGAGTGAATTGCCTGAGCCCGCGGGTTCGAGACCCGCCTGGGCAACTTGGCGAGACCTCATCTCTACCATAAATCAAAAAATTAGCTGGGTGTGGTAGCGCGCTCCTGTAGTTCCAGCTACTTGGAAGGCTGAGGCAGAAGGATCACCGGAGCCCAGCAGGTCGAGGCTGCGGTAGCCAAGAGTGGCCACTGTACTCCAGTCTGGGTGACAGAGTAAGACTCCAACTCAAAAAAAAGAAGGGTCCTCCCTTGTTCCCACCTGAGTATCTGCCTACCTAGGTATCTACCTACCTATACTACTTATAGATTACAATTTTTTCAATAGTGACTCCTTTATCTATTTTTCTTTTTCCCTCTCTCTCTTTTTTTTTGGGGAGCACTTCCTTGAGTTGAATTACAAATAACCTTGATACCTTTTCACGGAAAACAGTTATCAGAAAGCAAGTTCTGGGTGCCAGGTATGCTCCTTGCTATTTTAATTTGAAAATGTTACATGGTTTGCAGCTTCTGAGTTCTGCTTCTGTGTGTTACATCTCAAGGAACTAGATTTTTGCTATGATCTCAAGTAAAACTGAAATTGAAACTAAAATCGAGAACAAGCATGTATATGTACTTGTGCTCTGTGCATCACTACAGCATATAAATTACAAATACATGTTCAATATGATTAAGGTTCACATACTGCTCTTACAACTCTGGTCCGTCTTGTTGTGGTCTCAGTTCTATGAATAAATACACTACGTGCTCGCCATCAGTTCTCTTCCCCAGTCTGTTCAGATGCAGTTCTTTGTCTAGATCCTCAGGAAGACTTTCTGTGTAGGGTCTTCTCTGAGCTCTTTCCTGCTCAGGACTTGTGCGATAGCCTGAATTGAAGGCATTGAGTTGGATACAGTTCTTGGTTTGCACTTTCTTAAGTTTCTTTTTAAAAAAACAATGCTGCTCCAGTGTTGTTTGCTTTGCATGTTGCTTTTGAGAAGTCTAATGCCAGTCAATTATCTTACTATGTTAATTTACTTTATCTTTTGTCTGAAGCCCAGAAGAATTTTTTTTTAATTTTTAAAAATCTAATATTACTAATACTAATATCAAAGTCTCACAGCAATACAAGCACACGTCTGGCTATCATGGGACTTGACTACTGCATTACTACTGGGCTTCCCCGGTACCCAACAGATCATTCAGCACATAGACTTGGGTCTTCTTTTAGTCTGGAAATTACATTTCTTGGGTAAATTTTCTTCTTTAAGGATTCCCATTGTACATATGTTACATCATATTTGCCTGTTCTCCATTTCAACCACTTCTTCTCTGACTTTTTTTTTGTTTTTTTTTTTATGCATCTAATTTTTTAAAAAGTATTTCCCAGCTTTTCTTCAATCCCCTTATTAAATTTTTATTTGAATCTATTATTCCTTGGGGACCTTGTAAATATACCCATCCTTTCTGATATGATTGTGTCTTTTCCTCCATTTTTTTCAGAATCCTATCCACTGGCACTGCATTTCCTCCTCCTTCACTGTTTTTTGTTTTTTTCGGGGGTGGGTCCATTTCCTTCCTACTTTTTAAATATCTGATTCAATGTGTGCTTTTGTTTATGTTTTGTTTTTTTCCCTTTCCAAATCATCTAAGGCTTGTCTCAGGATATGTATTCAGTTTCGAGTATTATGTTCCTGTTTCTCTTCTACATAATGATTGGACTTGGGAGAATGTTTTGATTTGCATTTTCTGTTTTCTTTTTAGTAGTTTCATATTAATTTTTTTCCTACCTCTAGGTATTGGGTCAACAGGTTCTGATTATAAAAGGCCATTATCAGTTTAGTGAGGTTCACTTTGCTTAATAAATGATGGGGAAGGACTGGTGTGTACTTTCTCTTGCTTCTGCAAGTTTTCTCGTTACTTCTTTCTCTTCACTGGCCATATCTCCAAGATGCCAACCCCATTCTGCATCTGGTTCTCCTCCAGAAGCAAGGCTTCTTTGTGGTTGCTACTTCTGTTCCTGCTCATTTTATTTTTTTTAAAATAATTCTCAACTATATGTACTTTAGTGACATAGCCTGAAAATATACAAAGCAAAAATGGACAGAACTAGAAGAAGAAAAAGACGAATTCCAATCCCAATCATATCAGGACATTACAACACACTTCTCTCAGGAATAGACAGAACAAGCAGATAAAAACATCAATAAAGATATAGAAAAATCTGAAAAATACAATTAAGAAATGTGATCTAAAATAACATAGAATACTGCCACCTATAATTGCAAAATTCACATTTTCAAGCCTGATCGCCTTAAAGTTCTTTTCTTTTGCCAAGGCTGTAAATGAACAAGCTCAGTATTTTGGCACACATTGTCATCACTTTCTCTTTCTCAGGCTGATTTCTGCCTGTGTTTTGACCAAGGTTTGGGGCCTCCCCTTCCCAAGTCTGTACCCTGGACTACTGCAGCAAGAGCCTGTGCAATCTGGTTGGCACAGATAGGGTTTTCCTTTCCCCACCTACATATAACCTGAAGAGGATGGTATTCCCTATCTCTTAGCAATGCTGAAGACACAGGTAAGTCATACATGGGCTTATTTGAGCTTCCTGTTGATCTGACGTTTTTTTGTTGGGGGTGGGAGAAGGAGATCTGAAATCAGACAACTGTCATTATCCTCATTGTCCTTGCTCACTGTTCCTCCCCTACTGTTAAAGTGTCACTTCGGAAGTTGTAAAGAAAAAGCAGCAAAAACTCCTCCAGGCAAATTGAAAGCTTCCAAGTTGGTTTGGGAGTCTCACAGAGGTGTTCCAAAGATTTAAAACCCTTCAACCCCATCTCCACTGACCTCAGTGGAAAGCTAAATGCCACTATCATTTTTCTCTTTTAAAAAAAAGGTGGATTCTTTGCAGCTTCACAGTCTAAAACAAATGCTAAGCAGCTTCACACAAGACTTCCCGCAGGAGTCATCGCTCATAATCATATAAGTTATAATGCAGTAACATATCCTGAAACTTCAGTGGCTTAAAACAACAGTGTATTTCTCCCTCATTCTACACGTCCACTGTGGCTTTTCTAGGGTCTCTGTTCCACATCTGCCTCCCTAGAGGCCCTGGGATCACAGAGATGATGCCATCGAGACAGAGGATGGAGACAGCTGAAGCAGCAGGGAGAAATGCTTTTAAGGGAGTTACACTGCCAACCAAATGCACCAGCCTGGAGGCTTACATGGAATCTCTGCTCAATTTAATTGGTTAGAACTCATCACATGACTCCACCCAACCACAAGTGGACCTATCTTGTGCAAGATGGAGAACCAGAACTCTCTACCAAAGAAGATACATCTCACACCTTAAATATTCTTAAATATTTCTATTAACAGCAGTAAGGAAATGGACTTCTTAGCATGTGATAACTACAGTGATTCAGTATTAAAATTTAAAAAACTCATGTTCTAATGAAATTCAAATAACACACAGTAAGAGCTGTCAAATTTATCCAACATTTTAGATGGCCGATGATGAAGACAAAACTGCTTTAATTAGAGTTCCCAGAAAACAAAGCTATTGCCAAAGCAAGATACTGCCAACTTTAAATTATGGAAGATGACTGTATCCATAATATCCTTTTTAATAATTAAGAAAATATGCATGATTTTTAATAAAGGGACTCACTAATGTAGACACACATAGGTTTACGATTATATACACAGAGATGTTTATCTATGTGTAGGTATAGGTGTTATTAATTACCTGTTTCCTTATTGAAAATACATCAGAAATAGTATCTGAAGGATAGTAAACACACAGGAAGATACTTAATTTTGTATTCATAGTGGTGCTTATTTGGGCTACACATCAGAAAATAAAAAGGCAAGTTTTTAAAGTATCCATATGATCTGGATGGTAGCATATTGACAATCATAAGCAAAAAAAAAAAAAACAAGGACATTCATAGTGAAAGAAGATTAACCACAAAAAAAGTCTCCTTTCTTTGTTGCATACCTGTAAAAAGGAATTTTAAAGAATACTGGAATAATTTTAAAGTCCACAGACTTCTCACGAAAATGACACAAAAATTTCAATTTCTCTTTCCCATTACTTGCTCTATTATTGTCTTCTATTTTCCAAAACTTTAAAAACCTGAAAGAAAAACATACTAAATTTTTAAAAGAGGTTTCCAGTTTACTAACCTGTCCTTATTTATGACATTAAAATTGACTCCAAAAATAACGAGAATAAAGATATTGAGATTTCACAAAGAAAAGAATAGTAAGTAGGCGATAGCTAAAGGTGTATCTACCAAAAAAATCTTAGTTAAAAAATTAAAAACCAACATACCCTTTAAAATATTCCTCTGCAAACATTCGGCTAGCTCTGATTACACGCAGGCACTGTGCAGAGCCTCAAGCATGGCAATGGTCCAGAGCCTTGCTGCATGGCACAGAATCCAGACTCCATCTACCAGCTACACACTCTAGGAACAAGTCATATAACCTCACTGTGCCTTTGCATCTTCATCTGTAAAATGAGAATACTAATAGTGTTGGCCTTGTAGGCTTTGTTGTGGGAAAAGAGCTAGAATATTTACAATTCTTAGGAAAGTCAATGCCTGACACAAACCAGAAGTTTTAAGGGCTGATAAGATAATGAAAGCTACCACTTAGAATGGTGCCATATAGTATATGTTACCTGAAGCTGTAAGTCATTCACTGACTTTCAATTTCAAGACAGTAATGACATTTCTATACCCACAAATAACAAGGTAAACAACAAAAAAAGAAACACATTCAACAGCCCACGAAGATGTCTGTAACCCTAGGCTACAATGAGGACAGAGAACATTTGAAAGAAAGGCAAACAACCCAGCAGAGGGTAAAATGGCAAATCAAAGTGCCTCAGAGGGAACTGTCCACTGAACCAGCTGATCACTCCAAAGAACACTAGAAGGCTCGGGATACAGAAGCCCCAGGAAACAGGAAAGGCGGAGGACTGAGGGAGATGACCAAGGGGAACACAGGACATGTCTGGAAGGGGTGCAAGGAGCTTTAGTCCCAAGTCCTCCCACTCACAATACACAGAACTAGTCATTCAGGAAAAAAGAATGAGGTGTGGGGTCACCAGGCACAGAGAAGGCAAGGATGAGGCAGAGGACAAACAACACAGAATAAAGCAGAGTCAACACATCCCCTGCTGGTTCCAGAAAGCACAGTGCCAGGCTCATGCTCCCAAGAAGATGCCTGGAGGGTCCTCTAATGGAACAACAAACAAGCCTGGGTAAAAGACAGGGTGGTGCTGACATGTGCGGTTCCCCGGAAAAACACTACAGCATCAGCCTCCAACCAGCAAGGCGAACATCGCTCATGCAGAGCTGCTAACCAGCATTTTAGTATCTCACTTATTTTAACCAAAAAATCAAGAAAATCCCTAACATGCAAGACATCAAAATAAACAGGAAAAAAACATAGGAACACAGAAGAAAGAGAGGGAATTTGGGGTAAAAGAAAATGAAGCACCATAAAAAGTAAAATTAACTAATATTCTTAAGGCGATCTAGTTCAACCACAAAACAGAAACAGAGAGTAATGAAAAAGAAATAAATTACAACAAAAGAGCGAGCTCTTAGAAATTTTTTAATCTGGGGAAAAATGTCTATTAATGGTCTGGATAATAAAATTAAAGAAAAGTAAAATAAAAATGCAAGGAGATGAACAACAGGACAGAAAAAAACAAGAAACTACAGAATAATCTTGGAAATCAGTATCTAAGAGAATTCTAGAAAAAAATGAACAAAGAACCCAGGAGGAAATTATCAAATATATAATTCAATAAATATCCCCAGGGCTGAATGAGTTTTAAGGGGTACACTCCGTACATAATGAATATTAAAAATACATGTAAATGCAAAATTCTAAACTTCTAAACCAGGGATCAAGAAAAGATCCTAAAACCTTCCTGAGATTAAAAAAAAGAGAGATCATGCCAGGCTCAGTGGTTCAGCCTGTAATCCCGCGCTTTGGGAGGCTGAGGTGAGTGGATTGCCTGAGCCCGTGGGTTCAAGACCCGCCTGGGCAACTTGGCGAGACCTCATCTCTACAGTAAATCAAAAAATTAGCCAGGCGTGGTAGCGCATGCCTGTAGTTCCAGCTACTTAGAAGGCTGAGGCGGAAGGATCACCGGAGACCAGCAGGTTGAGGCTGCAGTGGCTGGGAGCGTGCCACTGCACTCCAGGCTGGGCAACAGAGTGAGACTCCAACTCAAAAAAAAAAAAAAAAAGGTCACATACAAAGTCCTGGAAATCAGAACGGCATCAAACTTCTCATCAGCATCATTAGAAACGAGAAGACAATGGGACGATGCCTTAAAAATCCCAAGTAACAATTCAATCTGGAACTTTACACCAGCCAATCAATCTATCACAAGTAAAAGAACACAATGAAGACTTTTTTTTTTTTTTAAGAGACAGGGGTCCCACTATGCCCATGCTGGTCTCAAACTCCTGGCCTCAAGCAAACCTCCCACCTCAGCCTCCAGAGTCACTGTTATAGGCATGAGTCAACATGCATGGTTCCATATGAAGACATTTTAAAATTTGAAAAATATTTTTAAAAAATCTCTTATGCAAGCCTGCTCAGAAATCTACTGGAGGAAGTTCCACAAACATAATACTAAAAAAGAGGAAAGTTACTAAATCCCAGAAACAGGACTGAGCGCATCATTCCCAGGATAACAGTGAAGGAAAAGTCCCATAAAGACAATTATGCAGGAGAGAGAGAAACCAGTGCAGAATGGAAGGGAAGAGGGTTCCAGAAGGGATAGTTTAAAAAAAAATAAAAGCTAGAGTTCATAAGTTATCTCATCTACAGAAAATCATACTGAAAAGTATTTCACAAAGCTGTTAAAATAAGTGGAAACACTTAGAGACACAAGAAAAACTAACTCAATGAAACAATGGGGATGATTTAACTCCTGAAAAAAACAAAAACAAATTTATTCAAGGAAGGAAATGAAAACATAGACTACTTGGCTCAGCAATGGATACTCACGTAGCTATTAAAGATAGAATATAGATGGATTCAACCAAAATTACACCATAACTTCACTAAGGAAAGGCAGGGAAATGAAGGAGGTCTGAACCTGATAACATGAGCTCTAAAATGCACTTAAAGTTGGTAGACAGCATGAGAAGGCAGAACTGGGGCTGGGACAGCACGCCAGGGACAGGCCCACTAGGTTTTGTCTTTGTTTTGGTGCAAGCCCTCTGGTGCTATCTTACTAAGTATCCATATGAATGATTTTGAAAAAATTTTAAAAGTTAAACAAAGAGTATTTGTGGAGTACTCTCTGTGACAAACACTGCAGGCAGGTCCACTTAACACCAATTTCCACCCACCTTCTCTCCTGGGAAGCTAAAAATTCAACTTCATAGCTTCCCTTGCAGAAGAATGGCTGTATGACACCATGTGGCCAAAAATGACACATAACAGCAAAGGCTAGCAAAGAAAATCTCAAATCCTAATGCCACGAGGAAACACATCGTTCCTATCTGAATGAAGATCAAGCAGGGCAAGAGCCCAGGCAAATGAAGTCGCCAGAGCAGAAGGAAAGGGCCTAGACTCTTAGGCATGGCTGCCTGACTCGATTCCTGGTTCTGTGGGGCTTTATTAATCCTGCTTATTTAAGCCACTGTAGTTGGGTTTTCTCTTACTTGCCGCTTAAAGCACACAGTTAACCATGACAGGCACTGGGAAACAGAAGATGAAGAAACAGTTCCTCCCTCCCCCCAACAAACAGTGTTACCTATTAGAGTAAACAGAGCCAACAAAAAATGAAATACCAAGAAGAATGCACAATGGTCAAGACAAGGTACTGTGAGAATTCTGAGGAGGGAGAGGGCACATCTATAGCTGGTACATCAGGCCAGGCTTTGCTGGTGGCTGCTTCTAGTGCCACAGAACTCAGTGAGTTTCAGTAGGAATTTATACTCCATGTCAAACAAACAGAATGAGCAAATGTACCTGGAAACCCAGAGCCTTTTCAAGAAAATCAATGGCTTCTGTGCTGACAAAGTACGAGACAGAATTTACAAAGAGCTCCTATAGCAAAAATGAAAAAGATAAACCATACAACAGGAAAACACATTTCACACAAACACCTAAAAGGCCAGTAAACATCTGAATGGTGTTCATCCTCATGGGAGACCAGGAAAATGTCCATTTCAAATCACAATGAGATCACAATGAGATTTACACCTACCAGATTGGCAATTTTTTTAAGTCAGACAATAAAAACTGTTGGACAGAATGAAGAACAACCAGATTACTTAAACATCTCTGTTAAGAGTATATATTAACATGAAAATTTCAAGGAAAAAGTCAGAATCATCAGTACAGCTGAAGACATGTATACCCCATGACCTCTGGAGTACCTGACTTCCACGTGTGTATCTCAGAGAAGCTCTGGTGCATATGCCCCAGGAGACACATCACAAAAAATGCTCACAGCAACCTCATATAAAAGACAAAGAGAACACAACGCCAGTGTCCACTGACACTAGGTGAATAAATTGTCGTCTCCATACATGTAATAGTTTAGATCCATGATAATGAATAAAACATTTCTGCATGTAACAACACAGACATATCCAAGAATACAAGTCTATGTTGCAAGCAGCATTAAGAATTTCTTCTAAACAGAGACACACAATCCAACACAAAGTCTGATTTCTATATAAGGGGCAAAAGATATGAACAGATCACTTCACAAGAGAGGGAAACTGTCAGCAGCCCTATAAACCTATCAGCATTCATGGAAATGTTCATTATTAACATTTTAAAAGCTTGACAATACCAAGAGTTGGCAACTAAAGTAATGTGAATTCCTGTATCCTGCTGGTGGGGATATAAAATCACTTTGGAAAGCAATTTGGCACTACTGAACAGAAATGAAGGTATACATACCCCAACTCAGTGACTATCTTCTGGGGCATACACCTGGAAAGACTTGCATGTGTGTATGTGGACTCACATTCAATACCATAGTCAACATCAGCACACAACAGTGAAAAAGTAAAACCGAAATGGCCATCAACAGGGTAAAAGATAAGATCACAATAGTCATTCAAAAATACACTAATCAAAACTACAGACATCTCCATTGGTAATTCTCAATGTTAGCAAGGAAGGACACGTATAACACGGGCAACAAGGCTATACACAGGTTTAAGAGGATGTGAATATAACATGATGTAACTTAGGTAAAGAGAAAAACATGCCAAATGTTTATATACTGTAGCTTACGGCTATATGTCTGTGTTGTAATGTATGAAAGTGTGACTGGGTTAACAAAAATGAAATTCAGGACAATGTTACTTCTGGAAAGGAAGAACATGGTGTGGGGGGGGTGCTGTGGTCAGAGAGGGTACACAGACTTCAACTCAGCTAGTAATGCTTTTATTTCTTGAAAAACAGGTATGAACTAAACATTACAAACAGTGAGATCAGATAATACTCGCTGGCAGGCTTACAGGCACTCGTTCTCTGCACCTATCAGGAAAGATGCACGCTTTTAGAAAACAATCTCATAAGACAAAAACTAAATAATAGTCAATCCCTAAAGACAGAGACATCAGCCTCTCTTCCCTTACTGCCTTCCTTACACCCACCACCTCTGCCATCACACCTTCCCCACCTGAAGACAGAGCAACTGACAGAGAGGGAGATAATTAAACACAGACATGTTCCTCCCAGGTGGGGTAGAAACTCAGCCAGGGAGAGAGTGTCAGGTCAGAACATGGTTTCTGGAGTCCAAACATCCGGAGTCCCACTTGGCTCTGCCACCTGTAAGATGTATGAACTCCAGAGCAAAGCTCCTCACCTTCGTTTCACCTTCCAGAACCCCAGGATAAGCACAGCTCTAGTGGGAACACAGAGGTGAAGCACCTGCCCGGATCCCACCATCAGCACTGACAACAAAGTCAGCATATACAGCCAATCTCACCCTACCTCAAGAAACCTGTGACTTGTTCACAATCTTCTAAGATGGCCTAAAGATGACACTTTTAAAAATAGTAGGGTCAAATGTCTTCCAGGAATAACGACCACCAGGAATTAAAATGTTCCCAAGAAAATTCTTTCACGGTTCTGGTCTCATGCATCTTACTTCATATTTTTCTAGAATAGACAAAAATATAGTCAAAATATAGAATGATACAGTTAAACAATTCTCATACCAATAGCAGAACTAAAGAAAGTCTATACCTTATGGCAAACAAGTATCAGATGCCTGTGCATTCTGCTCCCTTTCCTCTTTGTTCTTTATTAATTTCAGAATATCAAAAACGAATCTATTTTCTGAACACATTCATGTACAGAGACAAATTTCCCCTCTGACCTGTACATCAGTGAATTAATGAGGTACAAGTTGACTAACATCTGTTGTTTATAACAGGATCTTCCTCTAAGAAATTCTGAAGAAAGCCAGTTTTTCAAAAGGTCCTGTGAACTATAATATAGTCATATACAGACCTCTTATTTAATCCGCCAAAATCTCGTGGGATTTTTATGGCCAACAATCATGGCCAACAATAAAATGGAGTATTATAAATAATAAATGGAATGAATGGATTCCTTGTTCTAAGAAATAGCCCTCACTTTTTAAAATGTTTGTTTATGCTATGAAAAGTTGGGCAGAAAAACACCAAGTTTCTATCAACAGACTAATTATGAATTATTATATTCTACATCTCTTCCACATATCTTCTACATAGTATATGTCTACATCTCCAGTTTCCTTAAAGATATACAACCATGTCATCAAATCCTTTATTTCAAAATCAGTTACAGAAAAATCACAGACCAACTCTTTCTAGGGTGCTAAAAAGTGGCAATAACTGACCAAATTGTGGGATGTGGGCTCAACTACACCAAAGTGGATTAGGTAGACTCAGCATGGCACATTTAAGAACACAGACTGCCTTTTCTTAAGTATGTGGAATTTCAAGCCATGTGGCTTATGAAATAAATACCTTTTGTATAGCCAAATGTAGAAAAATCACTTATACATTAAAATGATCCAAAAGCACAGAAATTTCACAAAACCTTTCCATAGACACCATGTGAAAAAGAAATAATGAATGAACCACGAATCATGTCTGATTCCAGGGTTTTAATTATTCAACCACATGAGTGATAAGAAAAGGAATATATGATGGCCATTTTAATTTTTAAAAATTAACAAACATGCAGCGACGCCAGTATGATGACCAACCTGCCCACACACAAACAAATCAAGAAATACATGTCTACATTTTGACCAAAAGAACCATCGGAGGGCTCCGCAGGGCAACAAGGCAACAGCAGAGACCCTGTGGGGCACAGACACCCAGGATGGCCACGTGAGGAAGGGACAGGAATACCTGCCTGGGCCATGCCAGGCCCAGGGGAGATCAGAGGGACGTCCCCAAGGGGAAGGTCCGCACCATGACCTCAGCAGTCCTTGAGACTGGGGACCCTTGCAGTCATTACAGACTAGAGCTCTGCAGGAGCGAACCAACCCAGGGGAAGAGCCCACAATGCCCACACCCCAGCCTACACCACCACTGCCCTGTCCACACCCAGGCCTGTGCGGCCACTGCCCACATCATCAGTTAGAGCATGTCCTAAGAGTAGCAACAGAGACCCTGCAGGGCACAGACACCCAGGACCACCATGCACGGAAGGGAAGGGCTTCTCCAGGGCTGTGCCAGTGTTGTGCCCTGCCCCCAGGGTCAGAACACAGCTGCATCCCAGTCCCCGGGGAAAGAGCTGTGGGGTGTGCCCAGAGCAAGACTCAGCTCAGGAGGAGATCTGCACCCCCTTGTGCTTGGAGAGTGAACCGGCAGCCAACCCACAGGTGGGTACAGTAGGTTCACAAACCCTGAGCCCAGGAACAGCCTGCACAGCCACCCTGAGCATCTGTGCCCTGGAACCCAGGCCACTGTGGCTACCTGTAAGCCATGTTGGACACAGTACTGAGAGAGATGCCCTCAGCTAAGACTTCCCAGTGCGAGAGAGACAAGGACAGGAGAGTCTCTAAGCCCTTGCCCTGGTAGCCAGCATGGTCATAGACTTCCACAGCCTAGACCACAGAACCATCCATAGTCCTCACTAAAGCTCTTGCTCTAGTGACCTACATAGCCACCATCACAGCCACAGACTCCCACAGCCTAGACTACACAGGCATCACAATCCTCACTAACACCCTTGCCCTAGTGACCTACACAGCCACCATTATGGCCACAGACTCTCACAGCCTAGACCATGCAGGCAGCCCCGTCCTCATTAACACCCTTGCCCTAGTGACTTACACAGTTGCCGTCATGGTCACAGACTTCCACAGCCTAGACCACAGAATTACCCACAGTCCTCACTAAAGCCCTTGCCCTAGCAAACTACACAGCCACTGTTATGGCCATAGACTCCCACAGACCAGATCACAGAGGTACCACAGTCCTCACTAATGCCCTTGCCCTAGTGACCTACTACACAGCCACTGTCCCAGCCACAGACTCCCACAGCCTGGACCACAGATATACCATAGTCCTCACTGACCTGATCACAACTGAAGAAAGTGCACGGAGACTACACCCCAGCACCCACATGGAGTCAGAGCCATGTACCCTGCCCAGCCCATACCCTAAGCCATTGTGGGGGAGGGCCACTCTGTAAGGTTTGGAAGAGGAGATTGCACCACATAGACATCAATGCAGGGACTAAGAAACACAAAAAAGCAAGGAAATATGACACCACCAAAAAAAAAACCACAACAAAACTCCAGTAACTGGCCCCAAAGGAACAGAAATGTATGAATCACCTGATATTTATAAATAAATAAATAAATTTGTTAATCACCTGCTAATTATAAATATTATAAACTATAAATAAAACATTGATAAAAGAAACTGAAGGAGCCATAAATAAATGGAAAGCTATCCCATGCTCATGGATTGGAAGAATAGTGTTAAAATGCTCATACTACCAAAAGCAATATACAGATTCAACACAATCCTTATCAAAATTCCAATGGTATTCCTCACAGAAACAGAAAAAAAAAAAAATCCTGAAATTCCCATAGAACTATAAAATACCCCAAACCCAAAACAATTCTAAGAAAGAAAAACAATATAATTTAAAGTTATATTACAAAGCTACAGTAAGCAAAACAGTGGGCAGGGTGCAGTGGTTCATGCTTGCAATCCCAGCACTTTGGGAGGCCAATGAGAGAGAAACACTTGAGTCCGGGAGGTTGAGCTCAGCCTGGGCAACATAGTGAGACCTCGCCTCTACAAAAAATGAAAAAATTACCCAGGTGTAGTGTCTTGCTCCTGTAGTCCCAGCTACTCTGGAAGCTGAGGCAGAAGGATCACCTGAAATCAGGAAGCCAAGGCTGTAATGAGCTGTGATTGCGCCACTGCACTCCAGCCTGACTTAAAAAAGAAAAAATATATATGGTACTGGCACTAAAAGCAGCTACACAGACCAGTGGAACAGAATACAGAACCCAGTAATAAGTCCAGACATAAATGGTCCACTAAATTGTGGGAAAACAGAATTTCCACATGCAAACAGTAGCCCATGGACTGGGAAAAGACATGTGGCATATACCTGATGAGTGGTTAGCATCAAAAATGCATAAGGAGAACATACAACTCAACAGCCCAATTAAAAATGGTAAAACCCTTAGCCATAGAAGCCTTCTGTGATGATGACGTGGTGGTGTAACAGCAGAGAGAGAAAACAGTTTGAGTGTGTTTCTGAAACAAGGACTTAGACAAAGCAAGACCAAATCATCCCCAAGAGAGTCCAGCAGGAAAAGGCAAACACTAAGAACAGGTCAGGTCTTGGCACTTGAAAGCACCAGCCTGCAAGGAGGCTTGAGGCTGGCCTTGAAGGACATAGTTTCTGAGGGCAAACCAGGGAGAAAAGGGTGGGTACTCTCAGAGACACAGCATGAAGGGAAGAAGAGGGAAAACCAAAAGATCTCACAGAAACAAAAGAGAACAGGCCAAGCCCTCCCCTCTCCAATATCATTCATACAAGAAAATGCACAGAGGCGGATACTGTGGACTCTCTCAGCAGGGAGGAACACCTGTAGGAAGGAGCTTTCAGGTAATGTCAGATGACACCAGGTGGTGCTTCAGAGGCAACTAACAGCACACAGTGCAAACCCCCACCCGCCCGTAGTCACTAGGTCTTCAAGGAGAAGCTCAAGTGGAGACTACATAATGGTGACAGGAAGGAACTTATCTTAAACCCAGGGGATGTATGGATGCTTCTGGTTGCTCCCCTCCTTGGGGAAAAATTGCTAAGCAGGCGTTTGCAGCAACCGTAGCCCAACAGGTGCAAGGACTGAAGACACAGACCCCTCAGAGATGAAGGTCGGGATCCCACACACCAAATAACATCCTGGCTGCTTATCCATCTTCCTTGTCCCATGAGCCACTGGTCACTGACCAAGATCTCTGTGGTCAGCACAGCCTGAGTGCCACTCTGGCCATCATGGAAATGACATCCACCCTGTTCTGAAAGGCAACACCACCATCTTTCCTCTGACACTCCAGAATCCTCTCATTTTTATGGCTCCTGGGGATCCCAGTTCCATGGGATCTCCCAGCAACTCCAGCCACGCCCACTCCCCCATGTACTCTTCAGTATCTTAGTGGATGAAGCATTTTCTGTGCACCTCTAAGAAACACAGTCAGACAGTGTGTTCTCCAATCTCACATAATAAATCCACTCTAATATTCCCATTCTAACTTGTCCTGAAGCCTTCTGACTTCAACACTCTGCCAAAGTGGTTGTTGCATATTTGTCTAATTTATTCACATCCTTCATGTCCTATTAGGACCAAGTTACTAGGATGTTAAATCCTGAGTTAAGAATAGAGCTCCCAGGTGAGTCACTTTCATGCTAACAGGCCTGCCCATCAGCCTCATCATTCTGCCCCCCCTCCATCTAGTACCTGCAAGGCCTACCTCCCCATATGTTCCTCCACTCCTCCTGGTATGGGTCCTGGAACACGTTGCCTGGGTATTTTCTCCCCAAATAAGAACAATGTCCCTGATGAGACTCTGCTGAGATGGTGTCTAGTTCTTGTTCTGGAGATAGCAGAGGAAGGGATAGAGTGGATCTTACAGAGAACAGGCATCACCTTGTACAGTCCCTGCCTCAACAGGATCTCTGCATGGTCTCCAAACAAGGGGAGGCAGCCATCGTCTATTATAACAGATGTAATAACAAGCTGCTGGTCCTGCCTGCCTGGAGGATTCAGGGAATCAGGGGCTCAGGATTCCAGGTCGTCCACCCACAAGTCCCCTGCTGAGACAGGATCCACTTACTCCATATTAGGACCCTGCTTTGGCCCTGAGCAACTGTCAAGGGTGTACGGGAGAGACAGGACCACCATGATGACACAGAATGAGGGACTTATATAGAGAGAGCCTCACCCAGATGTGGCAATGAGAACAGCCAGTGAGATTATCACTTCTGCACATGGAGCTGAGCCCAGGACAGGCAGGCTGGCAGCCGGGACGGAAAGACAACCAAATGGGGAAGGAGCAGGGATAAACGGCTCCCAGAGACCAGCTGGCACCTGTGGAATTACATAGCGTCCACATTGTCTCCCACCACCTGCAGCTCCAGCCTCAAGTGGTGCAGGCAACCTGTGGGAAAGGACACCCAGGGTCTCCAGAAGTCACTGGAGGGGATCCCACGGGAGTGGAGTGCCGAGGGTCTGCTACTGCTCCACAGTCTGACACTGCAGGCAGCAGCCAGGAGTGGAGTGGAGTGACGGCACTTCATACACCGCCAGCTTTAGAAACGCAAAAACACGTGGTGGGGCTTCACATCTGCCTCCACACCTCACTCAAGTGTCTCATGGCCAGGGCCAACTCATAACCCAGAGGAAGTTCTGGAAACAGAGTTCCCATTCAGCTCTGGTAACACAGTACAAGCCCACCACTAAGGGATGCAGCCCTGCTGCCCTCAGGATCGATCCTGGGTCTGACTTTTTAGCATGATCTGTCCCATAACCACAGGAGTGCTCCATGGGCCCTCTTTTCCCAGTGCTCTGCACTGACAGCAGCTGGCCTTTTGTTTTCAAAGTTTCAACAGCCAAGAGGCCAGTCAACTCAGAGTCCTGATAATGACCACTGCCCTCACCCCACTCTCGTCCAAGAACAACAGAGCAGCAATCTTCCACCTGCCACTCCATGCTGGTCCCAAGGCCTGAAGCCAGAGTCTAGGAGTTGGTCATCCTGCCTGCCAGCAGTCACCAGCACCCGAGGCTAGCAGCGAGGCCCCTGCTGCAGCCTTATGGTGAGGGGCCCACTCCAGCCTCCCATCCCAGGGGTGCCTTCAGAGCCTCAGGATATTTCCTGGTCTGTGTTCACACATGGGTGGTCCAGCTGGTAGGTAATCCCAGGTGAAAAGAATGAGGAGGAATGGAAGGTGACATGGGGAGTGAGTAAAAACCAGTGCAAGGATGACCGCAATGGGGTCTGGATCCTCTAAGGAACATGTTACCTCCCCCAGTGTTCCCTTCATGGTCAATCCTAGGAGCACTAGTGATTATTCTGCAGCCTATGAGCTGAAGGCCACCCAGTGGAACGTTAACATCCACACGTGGCCAAGCATGATGGCTCAAGCCTGTAATCCCAGCACTCTGAGAGGCCGAGGCAAGAGGATTGCCTGAGCTCAGGGGTTCAAGACCAGAGTGGGCAACTTGGTAAGACCTTGTCCCTACAATAAATCAAAACGTAAGCTGGGTTTGGTAGTATGTGCCTGTAGTTCCAGCTACTTGGGAGGCTGAGGTAGAAGGATCGCCAGCAGGTCAAGGCTGCGGTGGCTGTGAGCATGCCACTGCACTCCAGCCTGGGCGACAAGTGAGACTGTAACTCAAAAAAAAAAAATCCTAACGCTTCCAAGCTGACTCCCCACACAGTCCTGAGCAAGTGAGACACATGTAGTGCACATACTGGCAGCTACTGTGTCTACTTGAAGTGGGCTGAACCTACACAGAACGTCTGCCATGGCCCACAGCCCCAGCTGGACTTGAGTGAGGCAGACGGGAACTGGAGGCTGCACATCAGAAGTGTCACACACATCCCTATCACACCAGTGTGTGAGGAGAATTAAATAAGACATGCAGAACACTTGATGGAGACCTGACACACCAAGCTACATAAATGGCAGCTATTAGCACTGGCACAGACACTCAAGCAAGACTGTAGTAGCAGTGAGCAATAAAACTAAGGTGATGTTTCTGAGATGTCACTGACGATTAGGAGAGCAAGCTGGCAGGTGGGGAGGATGGAAGAGTGGGGAGGGAGTGCGGGACAGTTCTAGGGTCCTAGCAGTGCCACCAAACACAACCCAGAGAGTTGGAAGAAGATGCGTGATCAACTTCAGAGTCTAGGGGATCCATGGACCATCCGAATGTCCTATTCCTAATGGGCTCTTGGAAGCAACTGGTAAGAAACTCAGGTCACCATGTTTTCCTAGCTTTGGCCCCCTCCCCTACCTTGAGGAGGTGAATCTCCTCTCTCTAATCTCCAAACAAACTATATTTTCCAATCCAAAAGAAAAAAGAAACTCAAACAAGAGATCTCAGTTGAAAAGAGGCATGGATGGTAGTTCTAGCCATGATGATGTCTGCTGCCCCAGGAAGATCGTGTAGTCACATGAAGAGAGGGCAGGCAGTGGAGCACCAATACTATGGCCCAGGCAGAGAGATGGCGGCCAGCAAGCAGGGGTGGGGTATCATAGAGGAGAAGAGTCTGGTAGAAGAGCACACTGTCACCAGCAAGAGGACAGTGCCAGCACATGGCACCAACTGCTCTAAGAAGGGCAAGCCACACCAAGGTACTTCTGCAGATGAGGGAAACAGATGCCAGTAACCTCAGGGAGGACAGTGCTGGTGGCTGCTGACACAGATGCAGATGTGCCACACACTAGAGTGCCCGGCAGACAAGGAGGGTGGAACAGTGGACGCCAAGTGCGCTTTCATCAACTGGTGGGAGGGGAGGGCAGCAATGACTTCGGGGACGGGGACTTCCTTCTTTGCTTTTTTATTTTTTACAAACAGACTCAAACCTCCAATGTATCTATAGGAAGGAAGAAGACATGAAGATTGGGGAAGGGGAGGAACGAATGGAGGCTCTGCAGCACAGGCACAGAGCACAGCCTCATGCTATCGCCTTCGCTCGCCATGCCTGGGTCTGCTTTTAATGCGCCAAACAGGAAATATGTGTTTAGCATCTCATGTCCTGGGACCAACCTAGGAAAGATGTGAACAACATCAAAACACATAAGCTTCTTGGGCTGATTTAGCTTCAGTCAAAAGTTGACAATTGTATGAAATGAGAAAAAAAATCTTTTTCTGCTATTTGAGTTTTTCTTTTTCTTTTTTTTTTTTTGGTCAGGGGAAATAAATTATTTATAAAGCAATTTACCAGATAAGCACTAATTTAGAGGGTGCCCAGTATAGTATTGACACACATACACAACTCCAAAATCTGAAATCTGTAGCTGCTGCTGTAGGGTCCAATTAGCCGGAGTCTAGGGAATGCGAGAGCTGAAAACAAGCTAAACAACCAGCACATTTGGGGCCTTTCCGCTGCCAGGTGGTAAGCTGTTCTGATGCTGTTTAGATTTGTGGTTGGGCCTGGACCACATCTCTGGTCAGCATTCTGCTGGAGGCAGAACAAAGTTCTATTTAATATCTGTGCGCTTTAAAACAATGCCGCCCATTTCTCTTACTGCCAGGTCACTAGCCCTGGAGACCCACTGTACTTCTGCTGTATAAAACAGCAGTGTTTACTTACCCAGCTGATTTTGGAATTACATGATTAAGCCAATATGAAAAGTGAGTCAATAGGAAAACAAATGCTTATAAAGCAGTAACAAACAGCCTTTATCCCAATATGTGTACCAAATAAAATTAACTTAGAAGAACTGAACTAAATATAAAACACTTCAAAAAGGAAAAACAGAACAGTAAGCTTACTAAGAGTTTTGGCATGATCCAGAGAACACGCTCAGGGAACTGGCCTCTGTGGAAAGAGCAGAGCATGTCAGCGGCTTTTGGAAAGCTGCTTTGCAACACTCTGCAAACTTCCATTGGATAGCATATAAATCTTGGGTTGACTTTCTGTGTGTTTTTCTATATCTAAGAACTTTTTTAAAGACCAGAATTACAATTTTTTAAAAAACAATGAAGCTATTTTTCTCTTCTGGAATAAAGAATGGCCTTTTCTTCACAATTCATGCAAGGAAAGAACCTGGCACTCAACACTCCCAGATTGTCACCAAAGCCACCCTGCACCTCTGTGCTCTCAGACACCACTCCTGTGAGACAATCAGTGCAGTCCTCGGATCAGGGGTCACGCTGCTCTCCTAGTCCAGGCGCCCACAACCTCCCGCCACCAGAGGCCATGTGCCCTTCGAGCCCAGGCACCCACACTCCCATAGGCCACGCTGCCCTCCAAGCCCAGGTGCCCACAAATTCCTATCCCCAGAAGCCACACTGCTCTCCAAGCCTAGGCGCCCACACCCTCCACCACCATAGGCCACAATGCCCTCTGAGCCCTGCTGCCCACGTCCCCCAGCCCCAGAGGTCAAGTGCCCTCCAAGCCCAGGTGCTCATACCCCCACCCCCACCCCAGAACGCGGGCTGCCCCCATCTCTTCTTGTATATTTCAGTCTCTCTCTGCAGTAGAGGCGGGCCAGTTGTATTCAAACATGTTCTAGCATGGCTCTTCTTAAAACAAGAAAACAACACGTAAGCCCTCCTTGCCCCATGCTCTTCTCCAGGACCACTCTGTAGTCCCCCCAGAACTATGTCCCTTCACTGCACTCAGTCTTCAACCTACTCTGGTCTAGCCTCTCCCACCGTGTCTCCACCAGATGAGCTCTGAACAGCCGTCAGGTAGTTAGAGAGTACGACTCCCCACCCCACCCCAAAGTACCTTCTCTCCATGGCTTTCGTAAGCCCACAACTGTCCTGCTTTTTCTTTGCCTGTTCTTCCTCTGTATCCTTTCTCAGCAACTCTTGTCTATCCATCCTTTACACTGTGGAGCTGTTCAGGGTGCATTCTCTCTCCTTTCCCCTTCCTTTCCATAACCTTCTTCCTGTCTTTCCATTCTGCAACCTCTCCTAAGGCGGTCTCACTGACCACCTTGGCTTTAAATGTCAACTCAATGTCAACGATGCTAAGATTTCTAGTTGCAACCCAGACCTCTTTTCCAACTCCAGACCCATATCCCAATGATGCCACTAAGCACAGGCTTTAGAGAGGCCTTGGGGCCAGACTGCTTGGGTTTCAAAACCAGTACTACTTACTTCCTGGGTAACCCTGAACAAGTTGATGGCCATTCTAAGACTCAGTTTCCACCAACTGAGGAATAATAGTGAAACTGCAATAACAGTAAAGTTGGAATAATAGTAGTCCTCACTTTATAAGGCTGTTATGTAGGGTTGATGAGCACTACTGTGTGGCACATCACCATGGTTACCATTACCTTGCATGCATACCAGGATACGTCCAAGGCAACCCAGATGTACCTGGATCTGGGTCACCCTGGATCCTCTCCCTTCTCCTCACCTCATGCATCCCTTCTGGCATACCATCTGTGAATCTCAAGGCAGAATTCTAAGATGCCCCGATGACTCTAGCCTTTGTATGGTCTCCCCTTCAGCAAGTGACTAGAATTAAATCTCATTCTTGTGACAAAGGGATTTTGCAGATGTGATTAAGGTCCCAAATCAATCAATCTTATGATAAGAAAAGTATCCAAGTAGGTCTGGCCTAATTACATGAGTCCCTAATCTGGGTCAAGAGGTCAAGAAGCCAGACAGTACAGGTATGGAAAGGATCTGACCTACTTTTGCTGGCTTAAAGATGAAGGAGCCACTTGAGAAGGAAGCAAATCACCCTGACTGACAGCCAGCTAGGAAGTTGGAATCGCAGGCAACAACTAGAGGAACTGACTTCTGCCAAAAAGAATGAGCCCTTAGACAAGAACTCTGTCTGGCTAACACATCGATTTCAGCCTGCGACACCCCAAGCAAGAAGCCAGCCTTCCTGGGGTATGTGTGACCTACCAACCTATGAGCTAATGTAGGATGCAATCACAAACCACTGACTTTGTGATCACTTATGATGCAGCAAAAGGTTAATACCCCATCTCAATAAACAGCACCTTCAGACACATGCTCAGTCCAGCCAGAAAACCCCAAATCAACACAACACCAAGTTCTATTGATTTTTGTCTCCTTAACAGACCTCAAATACACTCACAGTCCTCAATTTCAGTTGTTACCTAGCCTACACCTTTACACTCTACTTGAATTTCTGCAGTAGTTTCCATATAATCTTTCTTCCCATTCTCCTCATGGAAATAGGAGCCACGTTTTTTACAATGCAAAACTAATGCCATAATTTCTCAACTGAACATCCTTCGGTAGCTTCCCACTGCCCTTGACGCCTGAACGTCATATCATAACCTACAAAGCCCTGCACAAAATGGCCTGGCTCCCCTTTCCAGCCCATTCTCTGCGACGCTCCTGCTTGGACACCACACTCAAGCCTGGCCAGGCATCCGGTGTGCCAAGCCCCTTCCCGCTGAGGACTGCCTGTGCTGCTGTGACAGCTGTGCTGTCCCCAGCTCTTTACCCCATGGTAGCCAGACTCAACTTCCACATCATGGCCTTATGTCAGCCTTCCCAGTCCTTACACAAGGAGGTCACCTGCAGGTTCTGCAACCAACCAACTAGCTAGCTAGTTAGGGATCATATATTTAAGGTCTTTCTCTTGGGTCATACTCAGTAAGGTGGTAGCCCCATCTCATTCGATCCCCACTAAAGCCCAGATCTAGTCTAGTAGCAGACACAGTGGGAATGCAGTAAATCCTCAGTGGAGAAGTAATACTGTGCTGGTTTTGCCCAACTTATACATGGCAAAATTAGGACAAAGTGATGAGTCTGTGTGTGGCTCCATTAGATTTGCTCTATTCTAGCTCTGATTATGATGCTTCCTTACAGAGGGCATTAGTGCAAAGGAAAGCCGTGGCTCAGATCACAGAGTGGGTCAAAGCAAAGCTACCACCAAGACGCAGGTGCGCATATCTCCTGATGGAATTCACACTTAGACATGAAAGGCAACACCATCCTCAGTACACAGTTCACATAATTTTTCCTTCAGAAAAACACTTAATCTCTCTTCAGATTATTGATGAGGCTAACAGAAAGAATGCTTTGGCTGACTGAATGTTCCAGGTAGGGGTGGGAGATATCACTTATGCAAGAACTGCATAGAACGAAGACAGACCTGAGTATGGCCTCCACATTTTGGCCTCTGGCATTCTCTTAAGTATGCCCCTATTTTATTGATTTAACTTTAGGTATTTTTTTAAAAAAAAATCAAAAGCATGTCTAGTTAATCAGATACTTTTTTCTTTTTCAAAGAAATATTTTAAAAAGCATGAACAACATATGACAAATATTTTATTTAAGAAGCAAAACACAGGGGAGAAAGTCAAATATCTTTCCACATTTTCCATATTACTTATGGGGTGTGTGTGTGTGTGTGTATGTGTGTGTGTGTGTGTGTGTGTTTCTAAATAAATGCACTTAATTATTATTTACCCAATCCTTACCTTGTTCCAGAGAAGATGAAAGGCAAATTACTGGAATGAATTAAAGCATAAGAAAGAAAAAAAGAAAAATGGCGGCACAGCGTGGCACTGACAAGACTCCAGATGCCTGTCGAGTCAGACTTCTCAGTGGCCTTGGCCTGAGGTTTGAAACTTTCACCAACTCGGTAAAAGAGCTGCTCAGGGACCCACTGCAGAGCACTCCAGAGAACAGAACAGCTGGTCAAGGCAGCCCAAAAGGCTTGGCACTAAGATCAGGAAGGAATGACTCCTGGGATTCTTCGGAGAGGACACCATTCTACAACGAATGGCACTTGCTACCACTTTCTGCTAAAATAGGTGTTTAAGTAACTAGCTGCCTTCACATTCTGTAACCACACTTAGTCACCCAAACCTGGGACACATTTATTTCTTTGCTTATCCAATTTTAAGTAAAATGTATTCGCTTCCTATCCCCGCAATAAAAAACAACCTAAAAAACCCATAAACTTGATGATTTACTAATAACACAAATTTTGTTTTCCCTCAGTTCTGACCAGAAGTTTGAAACTGGATCTTAGGGTGCTAAAACCAAGAGGACAACAGAGCTATGTTCCTTTTGGATGCTTGAAAGTAAATCTGTGCCCCGGTGTCCAGAGGCTGCCTGCGTGCTTAGCCCACTGCCCCTCCCAGCAGTGGCATCACTGCTCTGTTTCCTCACCTCATCTCCTTCTCTTCTGTTCTGATGCCGGCTTCACACTACCTTCTCTGACTCCCTCTTCTAAGGACCCTTGTGATTTCACTGGGCCCACCTGGATAACCCAGGCTATCTAATACATCTGCGAGGTCTCTTCTGCCATGTAAGGGAGCATACCACAGGTTCCAGGAATCAGGACGTGGACATCTTTGGAGGAGAAGGGGGGTTATTCTTCAGCCCACGACACAAGACTTCACCATTTATCTGCTTGAAGCTACTTTACTACATTGTAAAGATGGTGTTTTAAAAAAGTTTACATAATAATAGTGTGAGCCGCAAATGGGAAACTTAATCAAAACTTTTTTGAATACAAGTTAGAATTCCTTTAAGTACCAAATTCACATTCTATGCCAAATAATATGATATACAAGAGTATTATTTACACAATGTTGTCAAGAACACACTGACTATATAAAAAGGAGCATACCTACACAAAAACTTGAGTGTGAAATAAAATAATCATAGTACCCCAAGTAGCATACCAAAACTCAGGACACCCACCTCCCTACTCTCCGTGCAGCCACAGGGCAGGATGGTTACTGAATTTTTTTTAAAAGGAAGAAAGAAAAAAGTGAGACAGTCGGCTCACTCACAACTTTAGGGACATACAAAGTACAGAAAACCGATTTGATTTTTGGAGGATGACACTGCTAGAAACAAACGTAATGAGGCCAAGAGTCTATTCCAGATCCTTTCAATTTTCCTAACAAAAAGAATGTGGGAGGATCATCCTTCCAGCACACAGAGAGATCTGTAAATCATGATGGGGCTCTGAGGAGGTGACTTGACAACCCCAGCTCCCACAGCACTTCAGGATTGACATCTCTCAGCAGGGTATTTAACTGTGAAACTTCAACTAACACACGATGCCATAATGTTAGATTTTCCCTAGAGGAGTTTTCACCCAGAATCAGCTGTTTTTTCACAGGGAAGAAGTCAACCCTGCCCATCAAACCACTTATGTCTCCAGGAAGCCACAGTTTCAGGATGCTTTGTTGCTCTGGAGTGGAGGTTAACACTGGGGCTGATACACTACCATCTGAGGATCCCCCATCCTGACTACCATAAGCTGGAATCCCCTGACCCCAACAGATCACTCTGCGAATCTCTAAACTGTGTGGCAGAAAGTTAAGAAGAGATTTTCTTTCAAGGTCTAGGCCCTAGTGAATCACCTATTCATATCGTGATCTTCCCAATGTATTTCATTAAACTAAAAACATCAAAGCCTGAGTCCTGCCTCCTCTTCTCAAAGTAAAGGAAATATGAAAAAAGAGATAAGTACTATTAAAAAACACACTCACACACACATACAGTCATGTGTTGCTGAACAATAGAAACACATCCTGAGAAAACCATCATTAGGCGATTTCACAGTAGTGTGAACATCATGGAGTGCACATATGCCTACATGGTCTAGCCTACTCCACACCTAGGCTATGTGGTCTAGCCTATTGCTCCTAGGCTACAGACTTGTACAGTAGTTTCTGTGCTGAATACTGTAGGCAACTGGAACACAGGGTTAAGTACTTGTGTGTCTAAACATTTCTAAATATAGAAAAGGAACCATAAAAACACAGTATCACAGGCTTATAGGACCACTATCTATATACAGCCCATTGTTGACCAAAACATCATTGTGTGGCTCATGATTGTATATATTTATACATAAAGAGTGTAAAGAGGAGAGCTGCACTGTACTCACCGATGACTAAGTCTGTCATTGAACTCTTTCAAGGTATCTTATTGTAGATAATGGTTATGTTTTCAAATAGTACATTAAAAATTAAATCCTTATAAATGGAAACATATTTACAAATCATCAGGAAATGATTGTTTTTCAATGGATTCACCATGAATCCTTTGGACAGAAGAGAATGATATGTTAAAGTGAATCGCCACTCTTGACTTTTGTCTATCCCAAGATGTCTATAGAAATTCCACAGAACACCCATAATGCTGGTAAGTACTTTGGATATCACTTAGTCTATCACCTTTAGTTGATGAATGAGAAAACATGGGCTCAGAAAAGCAAAATGACTTATCCCAGATCACACAGAAAGACTTATCCCAGATCACACAGAAAGATAGGGGCTAAATTAGAACTATAGTTAACGCCCTACTTTGATTAAATCTTTACTTAAAAGTGAAAGGATAGACCTCCGGCACACCAGCTCCAGTGGTGCTGCGCCTCTCTCCCCTCTCTCCCCATCCATCCATCCACCCTCACCCTATCCGTACCCTAACAAAAAGACCCTCAATAAGGATGCCAGTATCCAAAAAGGTAGGATCTACAGTTGGTGGCAGAAATCAACCCGAGAACTCTTTGGTCAGACTAGAGAGGAACATCATAAAATAAGAAAACTACATCATAAAATAAGAAAATTACAGACATTCGTGATCTGCCTGGGCAACCTGGCGAGACCTCATCTCTACAATAAATCAAAAATCAGCCGGGTGTGGTAGCACGTGCCTATAATTCCGGCTACTCGGAAGGCTGAGGCGGAAGGATCGCCGGAGTCCAGTGGGTTGAGGCTGCAATGGCCAGGAGCAGCCACTGCACTCCAGTCTGGGCGACAGAGTGAAACTGCAACTCAAAAAAAAAAAAAAGAAAACTACAGACAAATATCTCTTATGAATACAGACACAAGAATCCTTAACAAAATACAAGCAAACTGGATCCAGCAAGAAATTAAAAGGATTATATGCCATGACCAATGGGATTTATCCTAAGAATGCAAAGTTGGCTTAACATTCCAAAATTAATACACCATATCAACAGAATAAAAAACAAAACCACATGAAAATCTCAATAGATGCAGAAAATATATGTGACAAAATTCAATACCTTCCCATGATGGAAAACACCCAAAAAAACTAGGACTAGAAGGGAATGTCCTCAATCTGATAAAGCACATCTGTGGAAAATCCACAGCTAACCTAATACTCAATGGAAGACTAAAGCTTCCCCTGGGATCAGGAACAAGACAAGGATGTGCCGGAGTCCAGCTCCAGCCGGGTTCAGGGTACCCCAAAGGTGGAGATGGTGTCGGCGAGTGGGGGGAAGAAGAGAGAAAGAGAGAAAGAAAGAGACTGAACTCCGGTCTAGTGCAGAAGCGATATGTGTTATTGGGAATTACAACGGGTCTTTTATACACAAAGGCAGATGTGGGAGGGGCATCCCCCACCCACCAGAAACCTTAATCCATGAAAACTTAATCAATGATTGCCTTTAAATCCTTTTCATATGATAATCTTAAAATCCCATAACAAAGGATAACCTAATCCGTGACTGACATATTCTATAAACCTTTTTCATCCTAAGCTGATTGATTTATGCCAAGTTAAACAATTCTATAGAAGCTTAAGTATTTACTTTACAAACGAAAGTGGCCCATCCTAGAATGTTTGGAACATGGCCCAGTCCAAAGTTCACAGTGGGCTACCTGCAAGTAACCCAGTCGCATTCTTTCAACAAAATGGCTGTCTTCTAAAACTATATTCTACAATTTACACCTTCAATAAATCCTAAGATCATGACCCAGAAGCCTGTGACCAATACTAAGGCTCTTAGATATGACACAAGTTTGAATTATAGGTTGTGTGAAAGCCAAAACTGCAGTCTGTGGAAGAATGGGAGCAATGAGCTTCTAAAGTTAGCTTGTGTTTGTCCCGGTCTCAGAGTTTTTATGTTTTGAGCTCACAGGAGCTTCATCTGGTTAGTGCTGAGTAGAAAGGGGGAGGAAATGGGGTCAATAGCTCCCAAACGCATCCTAGTGGTCTCGGAGTCAACGGCCCTTCCTGATCCCGAACGCTCAGTGGGTCTCCGTGGCCGGCTCCCAACAAGGATGTCTGCTCTTGCCAATTCTACTGAACAGTGTACTGAAGTGCTACACAAGGCAATTAAGCAAGAAAATTAAATAAAAGGCATCCATACTGGAAAGGAAGAAGTAAAATGATCTGTATTCACAGCTGACATACTCTTGTAAATAAAAAAATCCTAGCTAGGCACAGTGGCTCTCACCTGAAATCCCATGACTTTGGGAGGTGGAGGCAAGAGGATTACCTGAGCCCAGGGGTTTGAGACCAGGCTGGACAACTTGGCAAGAATTTGTCTATACAGTAAATCAAAAATTAGCCAGGTATGGTGGTGCACGCCTGTGGTTCCAGTTACTTAGAAGACTGAGACAGAAGGCTTGTCCAAGCAAAGCAGGTTGAAGCTGTGGTGAGCCATGATTGTACCATTGCACTTCAGCCTGAAGAAACAGTAAGACTCCAACTCAAAGAAAAAGAAACAGAAAAAGAATATCCTATGGCATCCATTAAAAAATTTGAGAACTAACAACTAGTTCAGCAAGGTTGAAGGACACAAAATTAATATACAAAAAATTGTTTCTATACATCTGCAGTTAATGACCCAAAAATGAAATTGAGAAAATAATTTATTTTACAATAGCATCAAAACAATAAAATGTTTAGAAATAAAGTTAACAAAAGAAGTGAACATTTACATCATTTATACTCCTGAGATGGGTATCTGGCAACTAGTTTCTCAAAAACAAAGGTTGTAAGCCAACTGAGACCAACTGAGACCAAGACACCAGGAAAAGTAAACTCTGCTTCTAATTTCTGCTCATTATGCCCCAATTATAATGTATTACCATGCTAGAAGACACTCCCACCAGTGTCCATCACAGTTTGCAATGTCCATGGCAATTCCCAGAAGTTATCTTATGTGGTTTAAAAAGGAAAGGAATTTTTGATTCTAGAAACTCCTTGCCCCCTGCCCCTTTCCTGGAAAACCCATGAATAACTCACCCCTTGCTTGGAATAGAATCAAGAGATAGCTATACAAATAAAATCCCAATGATGTATGACTGCTGTTGTTTTTCCTATAGACCAACCCAGGTCACTCTACCTGTACACTAGTCTGTTCTCAGACATTTCAATAAACTTACTTTATTTTCCAACTGAAACCCCAGAGACACACATTAGCTACTCTACCTATGGGGTAGCCATTTTCCTACTTCTCCATTTCTTTAATAAACTTGCTTTTCATCTCCTACTTATGACTCATTCTTGAATTCCTTCCTGCATGGGAGTCAAGAACCCACTTGGCCTCTCAGGTCAAATCCCAATTCTGGGGTTCATCTGCATCAATCTGAAAAATAAGAAAACACTGTTGACAGAAATTAAAGAAGACCTAAATAAATGGAAAGATATCCCAAATTCATGGATCAGAAAATTTAACACAGCTAAGATGGCAACACTCCCAAACCTGATCTACAGATTCCATGCAATCTCTGTCAGAATCCCACCCAGCTGGCTTCTTTACAGAAACTGACAAGCTGATCCTAAAGCGCACATGCAAATTCAAGGAACCCAGAATAACCAAAACAATCTTGAAAAGGAGGAACAAGGTTAGAAGACTCATTCTTCCCAAATTCAAAATTTACAAAAATGTTGGAGTAGTCAAGACAAGTGTAGTTCTGCCACAAGGTAAAATGGAGAAAGAACAGTCTTTTCAACAAATGGTGCTGGGACAATTGAATATTCACATGCAAAAGAATGACTGTGAATTCACACCATATATAATTATCTCAAACTGGATCAAAGGATAAACAGGTAAAAATCATAAAACTCTCAGAATAAAACAAAGGTATAACTCGTTATAACCTTGGATTAGTCAATGATTTCTAAGCCGGGCTCGGTGGCTCAGCCTTTATCCCGTGCTTTGGGAGGCTGAGGTGAGTGGATTGCCTGAGCCTGCGGGTTCGAGACCCGCCTGGGCAACTTGGCAAGACCTCATCTCTACAATAAATCAAAAAATTAGCTGGGCATGGTAGCGTGTGCCTGTAGTTCCAGCTACTTCGAAGCCTGAGGCAGAAGGATCACGCAGATCGAGGCTGCGGTGGCCGGGAGCGGCCACTGCACTCCAGTCTGGGCAACAGAGTGAGACTCCAACTCAAAAAAAAACCAAAACCAATGATTTCTTAAAACAGCATAAGAAAAAAAATAGATAAATTAGAATTCATCAAAATTAAATAGACTTTTGTGCTTCGAAGGACAGCAACAAAAAATGAAGACAACTCACTTTAAGGAAGAAAATAGTTGCAAATCACATTTCTGATAACATACTTGTCTACAGAATACATAATGAACGCTCACATCTCAGTAATAAAAAAGATAAATTAGCCTATTAAAAAAGGAGCAAAGAAATAAAGATTTCTTCAAAAGTATATAAATGGGCAATAAGCACATGAAAAGATGCTCGTCATTTTTCTTTAGGAAAATGCAAATCAAAACCACAATGAACTAACACTTAACACACCCTGGGATGGTTGTAAGCAAAAAGTGACAATAACAAGTGTTGACTAGACTGTGAAGAAACTGGTACCCTCATACATTGCTGGTGGGAATATAAAATGGTACAGCCACTTTGGAAAACAGTTGAGTGGTTTCTTAAAGAGTTAAACAAAGACTTACCATGTACTCTTGTAATCTTACTCCTGATATATACCTTAGAGAAATTAAAACATAGGTCCACACAAAAACCTGTCCACAAATGTGCATAGCAGCATTATTCACAATAGCTAAGAGGTGGAAATAACCAAATGCAACCAACTGATGAATGGACAAGCAAAATATGGTATATCCATACAATGGAATACAATTTGTCCACCAATTTTTTGTTTGTTTGTTTTGTTTTGTTTTTTTGAGTTGGAGTCTCACTCTGTCGCCCAGACTGGAGTGCAGTGGCCGCTCCCAGCCACCGCAGCCTCTACCTGCTGGGCTCCGGAGATCCTTCCGCCTCAGCCTTCCAAGTAGCTGGAATTACAGGTATGTACTACCATGCCCGGCTGATTTTTTTTATTTATTGTAGAGATGAGGTCTCGCTGCCCAGGTGGGACTCAAACCCGCAGGCTCAGGGAATCCACTCACCTCAGCCTCCCAAAGGCACGGGATTACAGCCTGAGCCACTGAGCCCATCTTGTCCACCAATTTTTAAAAATATATATTTATACATGGTACAAAAGAAATGTATCTCAAAAACACTATGTCTATAGGAAAAACAACAGCAGTCATACATCATTGGGATTTTATTTGTATAGCTATCTCTTGATTCTATTCCAAGCAAGGGGTGAATTATTCATGGGCTTTCCAGGAAAGGGGCAGGGGGCAGTGAGATTCTAGAATCAAAAATTCCTTTTTAAACCAAAAGACCACAATTTTATCATTCAATTATATGCAATTCCATAGTAGGAATGTATAGAAATAGGAAATAGATTAGTGGTTGCCAAGGGCTGGGTATGGGCAGTGGAAATAGAGTTCCTGATGTAAATGAGTACAAGGTTTCACTGGAAGGTGACAGAAATGTTCTAAAATTATTAGATTGTGGTGATGGCTGTGTATCTCTATAAATATACTAACTGTGTTGAACTGTACACTTATAAGTGGATTTTATGGTGTGTAAATTATACTCAATAAGGCCGTTTAATGAAAAAGACACTATGAGTTCCTTGTTGCTCTCTCTTGGATCACTTGTTCTGAGGAAGCACCTGAGAACACACAAGCAGTCCCCTGGAGAGGCGCACACAGCAAGGAATGGAAGTAGCCTGCCAACATGTTGGAAGCCATCTTGGAGGGCAACCACCAGCCCCAGACAAGTCTTCAGGTAACTGTAGACCTGGCCAACACCTTGATAACAACCTCATGAGAGGCCCTGAGTTAGAACCAGCAAGCTAAGCAACTCCTGAATTCCCGAGCCTCCGAAATCATGTTGCTTTAAGCCACTGAAGTTTGGAGCAATGTGCTACACCACAGAGATAAACTTCCACAATCCGCTCCTCAGTGTTCCACTCTCTCTCCTAACATCTATGTAAATACCTTGCAAGCAACTTTTCCTCCTCTAAGAGTTTAGTATTACCCCCATTCACAGGTTTACCTTAGTTGCTGTCATGTCAGAAGAACGTGATCCCATCCCCTAGGTTCAGCTGAACAACCCAAAAGTGGATGCCTGGCCAAAGCCAGGCCAAAACAGCCTTTGCTGAGGATTTTATGTCTGAAGTCAAGAAGGCAGTGCCTTCCCAGTATCTGAAGCTGCAGGACGTAAAACCTGGGGTCTGTCAGCAGCATAACCTTAATCATGTGGGAAACGTGAAAATGAAGCCAACAGACATAGACAAGCAGACTTCCAAGATGGAAAGAACACAGACAGTAGCATACCTAGGTCCAGCAACTCTGGATGCAGCCTGTTCTGCCAGTGGGGAAGCATCCAAACAGCACCCAGCATGCAGAGTTCATAAAATATCTTCTGAATAAATGAGTGGGAAAGACCCACCATCCTTCCAATAAGACTAAATTTTTTGTTGTTGGTCAACAGTTAGACTTGCTTACTGAAAGGTTATAGTTCTAACATCTCTGCTCGCTTCGTACCTATATATCCCCCATTATTACACTTGATGATATGTCTTAATTACTGTTCATATGGCCTCCTCCACTACTATTTTCTTAGCTAGTTTTCGTATCAGTATCATCTAGGATAGAAAACAGAAGTGTCCAAAATGTATGTGTAACTGATCTGCTCAATTCTGCACTATGTGTTCCTTAGCTTCTAAAGCCACTGATACCAGTTTTTCATGCACCTAACATCTGCAAGGCACCAGGAGGGAGCACAAGGAACTTCTAAATGTGCTCCTGGGTTTTCATTCATTTAATAACTATCTGAGCACCTGGCACATCCCAAGGTTGCAGACAGACAAAGGACACACAGCTTGCCCTCAAGGACCCGACAGTCTAGCACAGACCAGTAAACGGATGATCACAGTGCTGCTAGGCATCAATGCTACTGAAAAGCTCTGCACAGATTTTGAGCAGGAGCAAGAATTATAGGAGTCTACACTCGCCACAAGAAGGCAGGACACAAAAAGGGATAGCCACCAGGCAGTGCACCATGGGTGCCTCACAAGTCACACTGGAGTAATTCCCACACCTTCAGGGAAGATGTGGCCATGTGGTGCTTCTCAGATGCATATCCAGCCAGCACTTCCGGAGTGCCCACTATGTGTGGAGCAGGGTGATTAGCACCTTCCCAGCAGTGTCTTGCTCGGTTCTCACAATCAGCAGATGAAAGAAGCCCATCTGAAAGGGTGATGTGATGTGCCTGAGTCTGCATAGCCAGTAACTGGTAGAGCTGGGATATAAACCTGTCCCCTGGCTCCACATCCAGGTATGCCATGCCTTTTGTTCCACACAACTGGGGCAGCTGCCAGGTCCTTCCACTCACCCTACGGCACACCACGAGGTGCCCTGCACAAACAAGCCATCCGCAACTGCCAGCCTGACATCACTGCAGCTCATCCACATTCCGAGGAGAGACCACAGCAGATTCAATTACCCCAGGACCCATTATAGCACCGTGGCTGAAGGGTGCAGCTGGCCAGGGACCAAGGGCTCTCTCAAGTCACACTCTAAGTGCTTCTGGTCACAATATCCAGTCACTCGTTCCTGTGTGCAGCAATAACTCAAAATGACTGCTCATTTCCTTTGACGGCTAACAGTACTAACGAATTCAGTATAATCTCACCATCCATCAGAAAAAGGCCTGAAATGCAAACTTGAAGCTGATGATTCACACAGGGAGTAGAGGGGAAACAGCCGCATGTGGGGCTTTCTCTGGAACCAGCATTGTTCGTGGCCTCCGGAAACTGAGCAGTTGGCTGACTACTAGGGCAAGGAGGTGGTTCCCCAGCCATTTAGCAAGACTGCACCATGGCCAGGGGCTGAGGAACATGTGATGTCAAGTAGCTTTGGCTGTACAACCCAAGCCCTATTCAAATCAGTGAGCCATTATGTAAGAGAAAAATTCAAAATCTTCACACCAGAAGGCACCTGACACTGAGCCTGGCACCAGTGAGAAACTAATACTGAGTAAATGGACACCGAGTTTATTATTTCACAGTCTTCTGACAACATCAGCTGTCTATTAAATTGAGAAAGAAAAGCCAAACCTGAACCTACGCAGGTTATGCTAGGAACTCAAAAACATTAGGGAGTAACAAGCTCAAGAAACAGAACAGATTCACAAGGATCAAAAAGCTGCCTTGAAAGCTGAGTTTGACATCTCTTAGATGAAGGCACCACGCTGGCACCCGGGGAGCGCCAGTAGTCAAGCCCAGGAGCAGTATCAACAACGGAAGGAACTGGCGAGCAGGGCCAACTTTACAATCTGTTCAAAACAGGAGCAAGATGTCCTGAGCCAACACCTGAAACCCGCGCTTCAGCTCTGCGTCTGCACAAGAAAAGGACAGGCAGCGTGCCGGAGCAGCCTGTCAAAGCCTGACACACTGCAGGAGTATTTCATAACTGGCTACTCATCAGCACGATGATCTGTCCAGGAGAGGAAGTCTTTACCGCGAGCCCGCGCTCCACGCACCGGAGCCCGCACGGTCCTGATTGGTCCAAACGCGCACCTTCCAAAAACCCGAGACACAGGACCTGCACCACGAGTGATTTACCAAGCCCGGAGCTTGGGCAACTAGGGAGCTCGACAGAAGGACGTGGGGCCCAAGCCTGCTGAGGGGTCCCCTCGGTCCCTGTCACCTGAGGCTTTGTGCGGACACAGCCTCCACCAAAGAAGACCGCTGTAAGAAAGTCAAGGCCAAGTGCAGGATTTCACGGAATGAAGGCGCTCGGCCCCTGGAGCCCGCGAGTCTCCTGCGTGGCACCACGCCTGGTCTCGCTGAAAGCCCGGGGACACCCCCACGCCCCCGCACGACATCGCAGCGCCCTAGGGCCCCAAAGACCCCGGGAACCCGCGGGCGCGCACAGGGTGCAGTGGCGAGGCGTGCATGGAAGCCCAGCGCAGGGCACCCAGCGTCAAGGAGGATGCCCCTCTCGCCATCGACGGGACGCGGTGACATGTGTCACCTGTGCGGGGAGGGGGCCGAGACCCTCAGAGCCCAGTGCCACCCGCTACGGTCGACAGCCGCAAGGGCTCCACTGCTCAACCTGGGCTCAGGAAAACTTTCGACCTCCTTGCCCCTCGGCGCGCCCCCACTTCCTGGGACCCCCTGGTCGCGCGCGAGGCCCCGCCCCGGGCCCGCCCCCTACGCCCACGGCCCTGCGCCCCGGGCCCAGCGGGTCCCCGGGGCGCGCCCCCGCGCGGGCGGGCAAAGAGGGCGGGGCCTCACCCGTGCGCAGCTCGTGCTTGACTGTGAGCAGCCGCTCGGCCCCGCCGGTCCCTGTGCCGTCGCCGGTCCCTGCGCCGCCGCCGCCGCCCTCCTCCATCTTCTCTTCTCCAACCCCGCGGGTCGCCACGAGGGAACCCAGAGACAGCGGCTGCCCGGCCCCTCGCGGCTCCCGCGGCGGCACGGGAGCCGGGGCGCGGCGGCTCCAGAACTCGGACGCGAGGAAGAGTCTCTTTCCCGCTCTGGCCGCGCGGCTTGCTCCGCTCCTCCTCCCCCTCGGCGGGCGCCGCTAGTACCGCGCAACCAAACCGCCCCCCTGCTCCGCCACCGCCTCCTCAGGCCGCTCCGCCCACCACCAGCAAGGTAGAGGGGCCACTTGAGCCGCCGCCGCTGATTGGGCGCGGGGCGCGCGCGTCTGCCAACGCCGGCTCCCATTGGGCAGGCCGCTGTGACGTTTCACAAGCCGCCCCGCCCCGCTCCTCGAATTGTTGTTGCTTGGCGGGGAGGCAGGAGAGGAAGGAGCGGGGCCACTCCGATTGGTGAGACCCAAGGCTGTGCCCCGCCCGCTTATTGTGGTGCGCACGCGCAATCAAGACCTTCCCTTCCCTGACCTCCCCACAACTGTCACACCCCTTATTCCCCAGCTTCGATGTGTTAGTAAACAGTGTCTAGTAGTCAGGAGGCGCTCGGGGTCTGTGATTGGCTGCTGCTGAAAGAGGCGGGGAGGGATGATTGGAACGCTTGGTCCGCCAATCAACGTGGACAGAGGCGGGGCCGGGAGGGAAGCGCTCGTCGCCCACGTGTTTGCAGAAAAACCTAAGGGTCCCGGGCAGCGGGCCAGGGCCATGTGTGTGTGACCACCTGGAGGACTGCGTGCCCCAGAAAGGTGTTACTCGCGCTAGTGACACCAGTAAAGTGGAGTGTTTGTTCTTAAATACAGATAGTTCTTAAGCATTACAAAATCCCCCAGCTCTGATGAGGATCTGTGCAAAGGAGAGCTTTTGTACAATACTCTTCCCAGGCACCGAAAGGATACAGAGGTTAATAAAAGAGAATACAATTCCTCCTCTAGAAACCTTCAATAGAACGTGAGAAACAGACAATCTGTGTACTTACACAGAAAACTATGAAACAGACTTCGAAATAAAAACAGTCAAAGAAGTATCGTTAGAGACTCACACAGATGGCAATAGTTGTTCTCAGCGGAGGAGCTGGAAACGGCTTTTTAGGACACGGAGGCATTTGAGATAACCAGCTTAAAGGATGGGTGAGATTGAAATACCTGCCTCAGACATTTCACATGGAGATGGTAACTGAGCTTTGGACTAACGCAGAGAAGGCAAGAGTGGGTTAAGTGATTGACAGGCCTAGGTGGAAGGATGGTGGTAAGAAAGGAAAAGCCATGAATACTAAGCTAAACAGTACAGATTTTATGTGGCACACAATGATGAACTGAAGGGAAGAGAAGTGAGACCGCGGAGCAAGAGTACCGTTGGAAGGGCAGAACTAATGGGGGCGTAATTTCTGGTAGCAGATGTGAGAACAGCAAAGGACAGGCCTACAGATGTGGACACAATTCACACAGAAGTGATCTTTTCAACTAGCAAGGATTAGATCAGAAGTCAGCAAACCTTATTCTGTTAATGGCCAGATAGTAAATATTTTAGGCTTTGAGGTCCAGAGGACCTCTTTCACAAAAACTCGACTCTGCCATCATAGCTCAAAAGCTATCAGAGACACTACATAAAGTAAAAGAAAAGGACTGTGTTCCAACAGGACATTTTTATAGGCACTGAATTTGAATTTCACATAATTTTAATGATTCACAATATATTCTTCCTTTAATTCTTTTTCAATCATTTAAAAATATAAAAATTTTTAACTCATGAGCCATTTAAAAACAGGCAGCAAGTCAGATTTGGCCTTCAGGCACAGTCTGCAGACTCCTGGATTCGATTGCCATGAAGGAGAAAGCAGAGAACCCTTAGGAACCTCTTCAGGTGGCTGTCACCACTCCCTGGACTTCCCTGCCTGGGACACTTATCAGTAAACCATGACTGCCTACTGCACAAGTCAAGTACTATTTGGAGCCAGGAAATGAGTGTGTGCAATTATTCATTTGTTCACTTAACAGCCTTTATACCAATTATATCCCAAGTACTGTGATAGGTGCTTGAGACACAGTGGGAGAAAAACAGATGCAGTCCTTGCTCCTATATAGCCTGCAGTCTAGGAACGGAAATAAATATTAAATAATCATGCAAAGAAATGTAACCTTTCCATTGTGATCATGCTGTAAAGGAAAATTACAGGGTGCTACAATAGAACATATCAGGGGTGCCTAATTTAGGTTGGAAGAGCAAAAAGTCCTTTGTAAATAAGTATTATTTAAACTGAGCCTTTAAAAATGAGCAGGGTTTAACCAGGATGTGGCAAAAACTAGCCTGATGCTCACCAATCTCATTTCCTCTTCCAGGACACACAGGAAGCCACCTTCTTTTTTTTTATTTTTATTTTTTTCCTCCTTTGCAGTTAGGTTAGGTTCATGTGACTGTGATCTGGCCAATGTGGTGTGGGCAGACATGGTGTGTGCCATTTTCAGGCCTAGCCAGGAAACTTGCATAATCACTCACTCTCCCTTCCCCTTCCATAGCAACCACAAACTGCTACATGTTTAATATGGGGGTACCATAATCTAGAAGAATCCTGAACCCCTGAGCTTTTACTTGAAGAAGAGTCACTTGAACTACTTTAGACTGTTCCCAGATAAACTAGTCCAGTAGCTTCCCTCACAGTCAATTGAAGTCGAGAGGCAGAAACTGGGAGAAAAAGGAGTTTATTCTGCAACCAAATTATAGGCAATAGGTGGAATCGTTACCAAAAAATTGTCTCCAAGGCAGTACAACTTACTAAGTATAATTTACTCTCTATTTGATGCAATACACCTATTGAGATGCTTTTCCACTACTCAAATCAGTTTTTGAACATGTCAATTTTGATGCCTTTTAGTGTTTCTGCTGGTTTTTTTTTCGCTTCTTCCACATTGGCAAAATGTTTCCCTGTGAGGACTTTTTCATCCAGGGAAAGAAAAAAAAAGGTGAATACAGAGGGTGGGGCACAGGGGTCATGCCATTTTTGATCAAAAACTGCTGAACACTCATCAAAGTGTATGGAAGTGTGTTGTCATGGTGGGATACCCACTTACCTGTTTGCCAGAAGTTAGGGTGTTTCTTCCACAAATCGTGATGCAGCCTTATCAAAACTTCCAGATAAAAACTTTGGTTGAACATTAATCCAGAGGAACAAATTTCAAGTGTATGACAAGGGACCCACCCTACATAAGATTATTCCATTTTGGGGGGGTCCCCTCTTGTATTGTGTTGAGAGACATAGAGAAAGCCAATGACACCTCAACACAGCAAGCAAGGGCTGAGCCAAGGGGGGTCAGGCAGAGACCTAATCAAGAAGCATTTTGTTAAAGCAAATATATGAGGAAGTAGAGATGTATGTGGATGTATTTTCTCATGAAGTGTGCCACTGATGCAAAATAGAGAAGGAAGGTCCTGCCTGGAGGAACCCAAGGAGTTATTTAGTCTGGGTTTGTTCGTTTGCTTGTTTGTTTGTTTTACTTTTTTTTCCAAATAATTTTAAAACTGCAGAAGAGTCACAAAATTTGGTAAACTGAGTCAAGCAGAAATAAGTCATACAGAACTCAGATGTGCTCAATGCAGGAAGTTTTCTCCAGAGACTTATACACTGTGCTGATGATGGTCTAGGGACTTTGGGACAGTTGGAACCCATTGGAACAGTCACTGGAAACACAGCAAGTGAGCTTGGAGAGTTGCTCCAGCGGAGACAGAAAGCCCAAGTCAGGAGCACGAAGTGTCTTTCTAGCAACCTAAGCATCCCCTCCGAGTTGGACATTGAAAGATGGTGGCGCACAGTGAGACTCAACACCCATTAAGGCCAAGAGATTTAATGAGTAGGAGCAAGGGTGGCTACAGGGCCTGAGGGTCAGGCTGTAGCACCGAGGCAAGGGCATGGTGGCTTTTATAGGGGCTTAGGGAGACCTGTCAGTCATTTATAGGTCTGCTGGCAGAGCTTCATTTAGGTTGGTGGATTTTTCACGGGCGCGGGAAAGGGTGAGCCGGACTGTGGAAGAAGAACCCGGAAGGTGCCGTTTCAGACGCCCCCTTTGTTTGCCGGGTTGCCATTTTAGGTGGGGGCTGGGTTTGGGCCCCTTTCCAGGAAAAGGGAGGGGATGTGGTTTGCTAGCACCTGGCGGTGGCCCTTCATTCCCACCTCTTTGGTTATACGGGAGAGGGTCTGAGTTTATCTGTCTAGCTGCTTCCTGCTGACAATGGGCGTCGGTGGGTGAGGTGGGTGAAAGGCCAAGCCACATGAGACCTCACAAGTAGGCGCCAAAAGAAAAAATTTCATCTGAGTGGAAGTCCTGGAAGGTACCTTGTAAGTGGAAAACAGCAAGCTGGTCCAGCCAGTCGTCGAGTGGACACGGGAAAGGGAGGAGCCAACTGTCACGAAGAAGGTGGTTAAGAGACGCTAAGAATCTGAGTGGTAGGTCTTAGGGGTAAACTTTAAGGCGAGCATGTCTGAAATGAGAAGACAAAGTTAGAGGTCTGTAGCCTTTTGGTCATAGGGGCACCGGCTTGTTCTAGCTATTTTCTGCTGGGAAGGGGCGGTGTTGGTGGGTGGTTTAAGGCTGGTATGGGGCCGAAGGTGGTTTGGACAGAAGGGACGAGTATGAATGTAACAGTAGTTGGTTGACCATTATTCGAGACAGTTCTGCCAGGCGCTGTTGGAGAAACCTAAAAACACATGGGGCCATCGACAAGAGGATAAATATAACAATTAGTGGAGTTAGAACAGGGAGAAGCCACGTTAGGAGTTGGGGTTGCCACCATCCTGAGAATGGGCCCCTGGTCAGGTCTTCTCTCCATTTTTGGAGGTTTTCTTGTAATTGTTTAATTCTGTCCTTGACTATCCCTGATTTATTGGCATAGAAGCAAGCATTTCTCCCTACGAAATAAGCATATTCCTCCCTCTTTTGCTGTAAGCAGGTTTAGTCCCCATCGATTCTGGAGGACCATATCAGCCAGGGAATCTAGTTGTGTTTGTAAGTTTAGGACCGTGTCCGTCACCTGTTGTATGTCCTCGATCTGTTGGGAGGAGAGCTGTTTGTAAAAGTGAAGTGAGGATTCCAGCCCTGCTGCCCCTGTTCCCATGGCCGCGGTAATACCCAGCCCCGCCAGTAGAGGTATGAGCTGAATTGCCCGCCTTGCCCGCGACGTTGAGGAACCAACCAAGGGGACAGGCAGGCTTTGGTTACCGGGTGCTATTATAATGGTGGGGAGGAGGATGACAAGAATGCAGGACCCCGACCAGTCGGGGGACAGGACCGGATAGATGGTAGTTCCGCATAGAAAGGCAGTCCCATTAAGTGGGGGGCAGAGGCTGTTATTTGATTGGACCATGAGTGATCGTGAGCAGAGGCAGAGGGGGGCCCATCCGACTTCCAGGGTGCCATTTCGTGTTATACACTGGACGGCAGGCAAGTTAGGTGGGAGAGGGATATTAGAATGTGGTAGTGAAGGTGGACATTGGGTTGGAGGCATAGGGAGAGTCCAATTTCCTGCGACTCAGGCCAGACCTGAGGCATAGTCAGCAGTCCTTTGTTAAGGCAGGGTTAGTAAGGTTAAGCCGGGTATGGGTTTTGTTAAGGACAGAAAGGAGTCCTGGGTTTGTCTGATAAGGGCCTCGGGGTTTTGGGAGATTGGGGCGCACCAAAACCGGTCCGTTGAAATGTTGAATGAATTCTTCCATGACCTTGTTGTTCTGCTGTTCTGCATAATCCTGCGCCCCTCCCATCTGATCTACCCACAGGAGGTCTGAGGTTCCAGCAGAATTTTTGTCCCTGGTGCCTGGGACAAGAATACCCAGCATGTTGTCCCAGGCTCCGTCCTGTCCAGGCCTGTTGTTTGGTTGGCCTGAGGCAGACCGAGGCTTGTGCGTAGCAAGGTGCCTCATTCGATTTCCACACTGCCTTGTTGGGAGGGGCCGTGGAAATGAATGCTGGACTGTTGTCTGACTGGATGGATATTGGGAGGCCGAAGTGGGGGATGATGTGCTCCACCAAGGTTTCAGCCACCACCGAGGCTGTTTTCTGGCTCGTGGGAAAGGCCTTTCTGGTGGACAAGAGGAAAGGTTTGTGGAAGTTAGGAAGCATAAGCGGGAGGGGGGAGCTAGGAGCATGTTTTGCAAAGTTTTGAAGGTGCGGGCTACAGCTGAGGGAGATGTGAGGGGGCCGGTGAGTTTCCTTAGCTGCAGCATATAGCGGTTTAGCAAGTATAGCGAAATGGGGGACCCAATGCCTAAAGAAGCCCACCAGCCCAAGGAATGACAAGATTTTAGCACTTGAGATGGGGGGTAGGAGTTTCCTGATGGAGGTGGTGTGGTCTGGCATGAGGGCCTTGGAGGTGGGGGTCAGGGCCACCCCTAGGTAGGTGACTTGTGAGGTAGAGAGTTGAGCTTTGGAAGGGGAGACCCTGTATCTCCGCTGTGTTCGAAGGTTAAGGGGGAAGGCTGTATCCCAGAGAGAGACCTCCCTGGAGGGGCTGCACAGGAGGAGGTCATCTACATACTGGAGGAGAGTGTTATACCTGGAGTCATAAGAGGACAGGTCCTCGGCCAACGCCTGGCCGAAAAGGTGGGGACTATTATGGAATTTCTGAGGCAGGACTGTCCAGGTTAATTGTTGGGTCTTGCGGGTGTCTGGATTCTCTCAAGTAAAGGTAAAGAGTGACTGGGAGTTTGGATGTAGGGTGAAGAAGGTATTTTTAAGGTCCGGAACTGTGAAATGAGTGGTAGTGGGGGGTATCTGAGATAGGAGAGTATGTGGGTTAGGGACCACTGGATGCAGTGGTATTTTGGCAGAGTTGATTATTTGCAGATCCTGCACCAGTCAATAAGTATCAGACGGCTTTTTATTGGGAGGATGGGAGTATTATAAGGGGAGTTGGTAGGAACCAGAAGACCCTGGAGGAGCAGCCAGTTAACAATGGGCTGGAGGCCCTTGTGATAGGCATGTGAGATACGAAATTGAGGCCTGGATGGGAAGCAAGAGGGATTTTTAAGGTGAATAAGGACTGGGGTGTGGTGATTGGTCACCACAAGAGTGGAAGTGTCCCAGACTACTGGATTAACTTTTGGGGGGGAAATGGGGAAATCAGACGAAGGTTCCAGGGGAAAGACAGCACAGGCGAGGGTCAGGAGCGGAGTCGGGGGAACGTGGAGTACGGTGAGGCAGATAGGTGCCCTGAGCTTATACAGAAGGTCTTGTCCCAGCAAAGGGGCTGGGCAGGATGGGATAACTAAGAAAGAATGGGTAAAGGGATGACCTTCAAAAGGCAGGACACCAGACCCATCTCCAGCGGCTTGGAGGGCACCCCTGAGACGCCCACAACCGAGACCTGAGAAGGATGTAAATGCCCGTGGAAGGAGAGTAAAACAGAATAGGTAGGCCCTGTGTCCACCAAAAGGGAGATGAACTTACCCGCTACCCATAGTGTGGCCCTGGGCTTGGCAAGGGTGATTGGGGTGTTCGAGTCCAGGTGGCTTTAGTCATGCAGGGGACCCAGGAGCTTTGGCGAGGGGCCCGTTGGGGGAGCCAGCCCCCCACAAAACTCTGTTGCCGGGGGATGGTTTTCCCCCAGGGGGCACTCAAATTTCCAGTGTCCCTTTTGTCTGCAGACTGGGCAAGGTCGAGTCGGTGGTCTGGGGTTGGGCATTGTTTTGCCCAGTGGCCTTCCTGGCCACTCCTGAAGCAGGCTCCCAAAGGTATTTGGGTCTCAGACTGTTTCCTGGGACAGAGGCTTTGAGGCCCCTGTTAAGCTGGCTGCAGGGCAGCGACCAGGGCTTAGGTTTGAAGGGCCACTTTCTGTTCTAGCCTCTGGGCCTGCACGGCCTCAGCTTCCTCCTCTCGGGCATTATAAACTTTAAAGCAGTATAAACTCTAAAGGCCATATTTACCAGGTCTCGGAGTGGAGTTTGGGGGCCCTTTTTCACCTTTTTAAGCTTGTGTCAGATGTCCGGAATGGATTGGGTGATAAAGTAGGTAGCTAAGACTGTGGACCCCGGCGGTGAGGAAGGGTCCAAACGAGTGTGAAGGATAAGAGTTTTGTTAAATGATTAAGGAAAGAAGCTGGGTCTTTATTAGGTTTTTGTGTGAGCCGCCTTTTCCATCGCTGCAATAAGGCAGCAGACCAAGATGGCGGTGACAGCGGAAGAGGAGGATACAGCTTCTGGGTGGCTGGGCTGGAAACACAGGAGTCAGGTGTGACGTTACAGGACGGGAGGAGGGAGGCAATGCCTCCGTGGCAGCAGGGAAGGAAGTGGATGGGGGAGGGGAGCCCGGAACAACCGGAGCTGAGGACAGAGGAATTAGAGATGGCGGGTTGGGAGGAAGAGTCGGATATAGGAGAGGCAGGACGGGAGGTTAGGCAGGAGCAGATACCGGAGGGGCCTGAGTGGAAGAGGTCTGGTCATAGGAGGTCGGATAAGGAGGGGGTTGAGAAAGAGCAGACCTTTGAGAAGAGGCAGACAGGAGAGGAAGCTGCAGGGGTAGATGGGGTTGCCAATAGAGAGGAGGTTTATCTGCTGGGTTGAAGTCAGAGACAGAGGAGGGAGTTGGAGGTGTAAGTGGGACGGGGGAGGGAGGGGAATCTCTGCCCACTTTTTTGAACACTCGCAGAAGTTACAGAGGTCCCGTATAATGGGGTTTAGGGACCCATAAGGGGGCCAGTTATTTTGATTGTCTAAGCGATAGGTGGGCCAGTCTTGGGTCCTGAAGAGGATTAGATGCTTGGGTTTAATGTCGGGAGTGAGAGAGAGAGAGAGCGGAGAGGTTGTCTAAGAGACATTTGAGGGGAGAGTCGGCCAGCAGGGATGATGAGTTTCCCAGCTGGGGCTGAGCAGGGCGTCCCCTGGACAGCTGGCTGTTAGGATATGAGGAGGTTGCAATAAAGCCTGTCGTCACAGGATGTTATTACAACCCGCGACTCTCCTGGAGAATCGAGGAGGTTGAGGGTAACCTGGTACCAGGATTTTTAATGAGGAGGATACCCAAACCCAGACAGCAGGAGGGAGTAGACTCGAAATTCCTGACGGCTGAGGGAGGGGAAAACCGGTAGGGTCCGCTGTGGCCTTAGAGACCTAGGCAGGGTGTGGCCCCCCCCTTGCCTGAAGCCGAAGGCTCTGCCGGACAATCAACGGTCAGTTCCCTCCGGTTATCCCAGGCAAGGTTTTAGGTTTTCCATTTAGGGGACACTTACCAATCCGAGGGCTGGTGATGAATGCCGTGCTGGAGTTCAAGAAAGTGGGCAAATGCCTTAAGGGGTGAGTCCCGCTGGCACTGGAACGGGGTCTCTCCTGAGGGCGAGAGGAACCCGATCCAAGTCATGGCACCAATGAAAGACGGTGGCACACAGTGAGACTCAACACCCGTTAAGGCCAAGAGATTTAATGAGTAGGAGTGAGGGTGGCTACAGGGCTTGAGGGTCAGGCTGTAGCACCAAGGCAAGGGCGTGGTGGCTTTTATAGGGGCTTAGGGCGAACTGTCAGTCGTTTATAGGTCGGCTGACAGAGCTTCATTTAGGTTGGTGGATTTTTCGTGGGCACGGGAAAGGGTGAGCCGGACTGTGGAAGTAGAACCCGGAAGGTGCCATTTCAGATGCCCCCTTTGTTTGCCGGGTCGCCATTTTAGGCGGGGGCTGGGTTTGGGCCCCTTTCCAGGAAAAGGGAGGGGATGTGGTTTGCTAGCGCCTGGTGGTGGCTCTTCAGACATGAGCAGTTGGTCAACACCCTGGTTGAAATGAGTGACCCTAGGGCCCAAACTGGGTGAGAAGTCAGTGGAGCCAGGAGTGAATGGTAGCCCAGGGGACTAGGATGGTGTCCAAGGAGTTGGCTTAGCATGGCAGCATCCTCCACCTTGACTGCACATTGGAATCACCTGCGGTACTAAAACAACAAGCACACTCCTCCCTCTAAAGAATGCAATGTAAATTGTTCTGGAGTGAGATCCGGATCTGGAGATTCTTTTTAAAGTTCCCCAGGTGATTAGCCTACTCTGCAAGCAAGTCTATAATGCACAACTCAATTATAGACCCACTAGAGAAAGGATGGTAACTAAGAATGAATTTTGACAAAGTGACAGCTTTTCAGAAGTTGTGATGATGCTAGAGAGGTTGGGAGAAAAACGATCCATCAGTGGCTGAAGACACCAAATAGTATGTTGGGGGGGCTAACAGACCAGGAGTGTGAGCAGATGGGATGGGTCAGAACAGGGAGAGCTGTTGTCATGGGGTGGGATCGTGGACTGTGGCCTGGGGTTGCAGCAACTGGATATGAGGGGATATTACCAGAGAGTTGAACCAGCAGAGAGGGCAGGTCCATGAAAGGTTGGGAAAGGACAGTCATCCAGCAAAACGGAGGTGTCTGTGCAGGTCAGGAAGAGTAATAGAGAAACAATCTTGAAAATACGTTTGTTCTCCTTAGAAACAGGCTCTCCAGCCTGGCTGGCACCTGGAGCTAGAATATGGGGAGTCCCTGCTTCCCCTTGTGCTGAGAACCTGCATCTGGGGCACCATTTTATGTGGTGGCCTCACAACCCTCAGCAATACCCCTCTTCACGGGCAGAGGTAGGCTCTCTGAAGCAAGCTGGGAGAGGCCCTTACTTGCTGTGAGCCACCAGGACTGGATTAATCACACTGTGGCAGGATGCGGCAAATGCTCAAATATATTTCTTGTATGATTGAGTGAATAAACGCAGAAACACATGTAGCTACTTCGGGATCAGCAGTTGGCCTCATGGCAATCACCTGGGATGACAAAATGTCTCCCACTAACCCTGTGGCAGGAAGGAGGGTTGGTAGCAGTTAAAGGTATTTCCTTTTGAAAGGCAAGCTGCAGCCAGGCTCAATGGCTCAGCCTGTAATCCCACACCTTTGGGAGGCTGAGGTGAGTGGATTGCCTGAGCCCGCAGGTTTGAGACCCACCTGGGCAGCGAGCCCTCATCTCTACAATAAATCAAAAAATCAGCCGGGCATGGTAGTGCATGCCTATAATTCCGGCTACTTGGAAGGCTGAGGCGGAAGGATCGCCGGAGCCCAGCAGGTCGAAGCTGTGGTGGCTGGGAGTGGCCACTGCACTCCAGTCTGGGTGACAGAGTGAGACTCCAACTCAAAAAAAAAAAAAAAAGCAAGCTGCAACTTTAAAGACCCGCCAGGCACTGGGTAGGTTTTGTTTAAGAAAGGCCAAATGGCCCAGACTGGCCATTTCATAGAAATGCAAAAGAGTAACTAATTCACAGACTTTCCAAAACCCCTCCTCTGAAGTTGACGGTTTACAACTCGGCAGTTCCTGAAAATGATCAAAAGTTCTATATGCAGAGGCATTTAAAAAATTAATTTCACTACTTTGCAAACAAGATTATATCCTATAGAATATTAAATGCCAAACTCCAGAGGCTTAACTCAGGACCAGAATACCAAACTCCCAATTATAGAAGGCTTCTGAAGTTCTTAAAAACTAAAACATTAAGAAAAAAAAGGAAAAGAACTCCAAAATGAGCACCAGCCAGAGGAAAGGTAAACAGATTGGCAGTTGCCACCAAAGGCGAAGCTCCAGCCACCCAAAAGAGGCCTGATAAGGATAAATCTGCTAAGGGGGATGGTATCAGCTGCTATGAATGTGGTCAGTCTGGGAACCTAAAGCACAATTGTTCTTAATGGCCTAAGCCCCCAGGACCTTGTCCAATATCCGTACTAAAATGTCACTGAAAGTGATGGTGTGGCCAGCCTCTCCCGAAGGGCGGGGGAAACACCTAGCTCAGTGATGGTGACTGTTAACTGAAGGGGGAGGGGCATGGCCTAGCGCAGCACTCTGTATGCCATCCACCCAGAGAATCCTTGGATCTATATAAATGTGACTGGGGTCCAAATTAATTTCTTAATTAATACTGAGGCTAAGTTTCTAGCCCTTGTGCTCATACTGAACTTCTTTCTCCTAAAACCTGCTCTCTAGTGGGAGTTAAAGGTGTTCCAAAAACTAAATGTTTCACCTAACAGTTACTAAAAGGTGAATTCAAATTATGACTATAAAAGGTTATCTATAAATAAATAAAAAGGAAAGCAAAAGCAAAGAAAAACATAAAAAGGTTTTTGGTATGCAAATAAGGTTTTAGTAAGAAAACAAAAAAAAAAGAATATAAGAAAAAAATATTTTTATCTAAGAGGAAATCTTATATGGTACATTTCTGTCCTATAATAAAGTAGATAGTTATAAGAATTTCTTTTAAAAAGGGGGTAGGGAACAAAAATAAAATGATATAAGCATGCCACAAATGGTATAAGGAAAGTTTATGAAAAATATACATACAAAAGAAATTCTATAAATAATCTAGGCATAATAAAGTCTTTTTTGGATGCAAGTCTCCAAACATTTTCGGATTTCTCTTCAAATTTTATATAAAATTTACTTAAGTGCCTAGTTCAAATTATAGTATAAAACAATCTGTCAGGCTACCATTATAGTCCAGAAATACAAAAGCTGGTTCTTGTAATAAAGCCACAGAAATTAAAGTTTATCATTTAAGTTATGCTAATAACTTCAGACCTTGAAGCTTTTGTACAAAAGGTAATCAGTCACTGCGTACAATTGTCAAAATGTAGGCCTGACTTTATTCCTTTTATTGAGTTAGAATCCAGTAATTTCATGCCCACAAAATGGTCATGCAAAAATTCCAGCCAGTGCCTGCAGACAATGCCACTGCTAAAACAAATCTAGATGCCTCAAGTCAGACAGGGAAAGATTTTCGATCTCTGGCTAGGCAGGACTGTGCCCATTATCAGCTCTGAAGAAATTACAGAGGATGGACCTTTACCCCATAGCACCCCAAACGATTATGGGATCAAAAAATCTCTAAAGAATAAATAATTGAGGCAGGGTAGCCAGCACAGGCTAGACATAAATAAATTTCCTATAGGTAGGTTTTAAAAGGCGTTCAAAAGTTTCTACTGCAGGCCGAGTGGCAACCTATCCCACCACTTGGCAAATCCAGGGAAAACTCCATCAGATATAAAACTAGGACAGTACAATCTTTCAATTTGCGGGTTAGCATAATAATCACTAGAAATCCTTTGAGACATGAGTAAACTAAACATAGGTATTTGGTATTGCATCACTCAGGATCCAAGTCCCTGAAATGGAATTTGTTAAACCTTTGAAATTGTTTAGTGGTAGGCCTTTTTCCTACACCTCTGAAGGAAAGGGGAGCCACAAACCTAAATGCTCATAAGAAAATGTGTTGTCTATTTGGGACAAATTTTAATCACAGTTTATGAGCTTATTTCCCTAGACGCTTCTTGGACCAGAAGAAACTCAAAACATCCCAAGGGAGTAAGTGCTGCTAAAAATTGAAGAAAGGAAGGACCCAACCAACAACTCAGAACTAAGCTGGCCTTCCAGGACTAGGAGTGCACCGCAGATTCGGCAATACCCCTTAAGCTGACTGTCTGGAAAGTCAAAATTTCTCAAGCCCTGCTTCAATCATACACCAGAGGCCGACTGATCGATGCACAGCAGAAGATTAAGGATTCAGCTTAAAAACTCAGTGGACATTACTGATAAGCCATTGTTTTGCTTTGTCAACCTTTATATTTGCTAAACTGTTTGTCATTTTAATTGCTGTAAAACTAGCTTTATTTGCTGTAGGATTAACAGAGTTGTTACACTGAGCATGTTAAAAAAGGGTTTCACTAGTATTCCCATTCTTTCTTATAATAGGAATTGTTCTTGTGCTTTCATGTATTTCTGCCTAATTTGGGTGTTTATTGCTTCCTTCACACACCCAGCATGTATGTGTATAGAAACTATCTGACCAGATGTAAGAGTTTTCCATCATTATTCATCCCAGCCAGGAGTTTGTTCTGGTGGCCAACAAGGCCTGTTTGGTATTGGGCATCTGCTTATGCAACTAAATCTTCTCAATGTACTAAAGGGCTATTTTGGACATATGAAAAGTTTGCATATTCCCAGCTCCCAGCATTATGAAAAGGCACGTGTACCATAGGAATAATCCAGTCAGGATTTTTCCTTCTGCCTAACCCAAGGGGGGATGAACTAGGCATTCCCCTTTATGAAGGCCTCAAAACACAAGACACTCGATCCCTTAACCAAGTTCTTAATAATAGGAGGGACCCAGGTTTGGAAAAATAACAAATGGCCACCCCAGAAAATTATAAATACTTATGGCCCAACCACATGGGCACAAGATAGGAGTCAGAAATGCCGCACGCCTATATAAATATGCTAAATCGCATTATCAGGTTACAAACTGTCTTAGAAATTATAACTAATCAAACAGCCACAGCTTTTGAGCTTGTTGTTCAGCAGCAAGCCCAAATGCGCACAGCTATTTATCAAAGCTTAGTTTTGAACTACCTAATAGCGGGAAAAAAAAAGAAGTATGTGGTAAATTTAATAGCTCCAACTGTTGTTTGCAAATAGATAATAATGGTAAAGTTATAACTAATATTGAAGGGCTACCACCAGGGCCACCGCCAGGTGCTAGCAAACCACATCCCCTCCCTTTTCCTGGAAAGGGGCCCAAACCCAGCCCCTGCCTAAAATGGCGACCCGGCAAACAAAGGGTTCATCTGAAACGGCACCTTCCGGGTTCTTCTTCCACAGTCCGGCTCACCTTTTCCTGCACCCGCGAAAAATCCACCAACCTGGATGGAACTCCGCCAACTGACCAATAATCGACTGAAAGGTCACCCTAAACCCCCATAAAGACTGGCATGCCCTTGCTTCAGTGCTACAGCCTGACCCTCAGGTCCTGTAGCCCACCACGTTCGACCCATTAAATCTCTTGGCCTTAACGGGTGTTGAGTCTCACTGTGCGCCACCATTTTTCATTGGTGCTGTGACTCAGATCAGGTTCCTCTCGTCCTCAGGCAAGACCCCATTCCGGCGCCAGCGGGACTCACCCCTTAAGGCCTTCACCTACTTTCTTGAACGCCAGTGCTGCATCCATCACCGACCCTTGGATTGGTAAGTGCCCCCTAACTGGAAAACCTAAAACCTTGCCTGGGATAACCAGAAGGAACTGACCGTTGATCGTCCGGCAGCCCTTTCAGCCCCAGGTGAGGGGGGACCACACCCCGCCTAGGTCTTTAAGGCCACAGCGAATCCCTACTGGTTTTCCCCTCTCCTGCCTAGGTCTTTAAGGCCACAGCAAACCCCGACTGGTTTTCCCTTCCCTCGGTCATCAGGTATTTCGAGTCTGCTCCCTCCCGCCATCTGGTTTTGGGCATCCTTTTCGCTAAAAATCCTGGTACCAGGTTGCCCTCAACCTCCTCAATTCTCCAGGAGAATCGTGGGTTGTAATAACGTTCTGTGACGACATGCTTTATTGCAACCTCCTCATATCCTGACAGCCGGCTGTCCAGGGGACGCTCTGCTCAGCCCCAGCTGTTAAAATGGGAAACTCGTCATCCCTGCCAGCCGACTCTCCCCTCAAATGCCTCTTAGACAACCTCTCCACTCTCTCCCTCACTCCTGACATTAAACCCAAGCATTTAATCTGCTTCAGTACCCAAGATTGGCCTACCTATTGCTTGGACAACCAAAATAAGTGGCCCCCTTACGGGTCCCTAAACCCTGACATTATACGGGACCTCTGTAACTTCTGCGAGTGTTCAAAAAAGTGGGCAGAGATTCCCTATGTCCAGTCTTTCTCTTTACTCTGGGAACACCCTCGTCTCTGCCTCTGATGTAAACCAGTTCACCTCCTTGTGGCTGCAAAGGGCCCCTCTCTCCCTCCAACGCCGTCACTTCCCTCTTCCATCTCTAATCCATCTCCCTCTTCTGTTTCTAACCCACCTCCCTCTTCCGTCTCTGACTTTGACCCAGCAGATGAACCTCCTCCCTATCGACAACCCATCCACCCCCGCAGGCTCCTCTCCCGTCTGCCCCCACCGTCCCTAATCTTTACCCACCCCTTCCTCCAGTTCCTGCCACCCCATGCAGTTCTCCTGTTACTCACTCCAAAACAGCCCCAGCCACTCTCGCTCCTCTTTGCGAAGTGGCAGGCACTGAAGGCATTGTTCGAGTTCATGTCCCATTCTCTATCTCGGACCTGACCCAGGTAGAAAAATGCCTCAGGTCCTTTACAACTAACCCAACCACCTATATCAAGGAATTCCAATACCTCCTCCAGGCCTATAGCCTCACCTTTCACGACATCTACATGGTTCTCTCCAATATGGGGCAGTGGCAGTCCCGGACCAGGACCCTGGCTGGGACTATAACTCCCCCAACAGCCTCGGTGCCAGAGATCAGTTCTCTACCTGTCTCGTTTCCAGGTTGAGGCAGGCAGTGCAAAAGGTTGTTAATTTTGAAAAACTCCAGGAAGTGGTCCAAGACAAAAACAAAAACCCTTCCTCCTTCCTTGATCACCTTACCAAGGCCCTCCAACAATTTACTAATTTAGACCCAGAAACCTCAGACGACTGTCAACTCCTTATGACTTATTTCTTCTCCCAAAGCTACCCTGACATTAAAGCTAAGTTTAAAAAAGCTAGATCAAGGGCCCCTTACACCCCAAAATAAGGTTTTGGCTGCCACCTTCAAGGTATACCACAACCAGGACGAAAAGGCTAAGTGGCAAAAATACCAAATGCTGGCTCAGGCTCTTTGCAGGACAGACACTGGCCCTTGCAGCAGTAGAGGAGGTGTCCAGAACAAATGCGACCCTCCAGGGCCCTGTTTCAAATGCGGCAAGGAGAGACATTGGGTGCGAGCCTGCCTTAACCCTAAACCTCCATCAAAACCTTGCCCCAAATGCAATCTTCCAGGACATTGGGCGGTGGACTGCCCCAGCCCCCAGAGAGGAGCAGGGTCAGCCCCCAACTCCACCCTGGACCTACAGGGCATGGCCACTTTGGAATGATGGGGCCCTGGGTTTCCCCACCCGATGCATATCTCAAATGCTCAGGAGCCTAGGGTCAAAATTACGGTTGACGGACGTCCCATCCTCTTCCTGCTAGACACTGGAGCCACCCTTTCTGTCCTGAGGGAGTTCTGGGGACCAACCTCACCGTCCCGGTACCTGGTAGGGTAGGGGGCCAAACCTTCATCCCATGCACAACCACTACACTAACGTGCATATTTACTAGTGTCCCATTTACCCACTCCTTCCTGGTCATGCCTCAGTGCCCTATACCCCTTATGGGTGGGGACATCCTGACCAAATTTCAGGCATCCATCACGTTCAACCCCAGCGCTGCCCTCACCAACCCACTACCGACAACTTCCTTACTCCTCCTTTTGGCCTCTAGTCCCTGGCCTTTCTCCCAACAACCCGCCTCACTCCCTTTCTCACTCGCTTCAGCGGTTAACCCATTAGTCTGGGACATCCACACCCCTTCATTGGCCCAGTGCCCGCCCATTCACATCCAGTTAAGGGATCCGTCCACTCACCCCAGTCAGCCACAATACCCTCTCCCAGGGCCAGTCTGCTAGGTCTGCAACCTGTCATAAACACCCTACTATGTAAGGGATACTTAAGGCCCACCAACTCGCCATACAATACTCTCATCTGGCCATAAAAAAACCTGCTGAAAGCTACTGGCTAGTCCAAGACCTTCGACTAATAAATGCAGCCATTCTCCCCATTCACCCACTGGTTCCCAACCCTTATACCATCCTGTCTACCATTCCTCCAGGGGCAACTCACTTTTCAGTTATAGACCTCAAAGATGTATTCTTCACCATTCCCTTGGCAGCTGAATCCCAGGACATTTTCATGTTTACTTGGACCGACCCTATTTCCCCTCACTCTCAACAGCTCACATGGATGGTCCTCCCACAGTGATTTCGGGACAGTCCCCATCTGTTCGGCCAGGCTTTAGTAGCCGACCTTAAACTTCTATCACTTCCCAAATCCGCTCTCATCCAGTATGTAGATGACCTTCTCTTATGCAGCCCCTCCATAACTGACTCTCACACGGACACTATCCTGCTTCTCAACTTTCTAGCACAAAGGGGATACCGAGTTTCCCCCACAAAGCTCAGCTATCCGAAACACAAGTCACCTACCTTGGTGTAGCCATTTCACACCAGAAAAGGCCATAACAACCAGCCGCAAGTCTGTTATTCAGTCTCTCCCGGTGCCCAAAACAAAGGAAGAAGTCCAGTCATTCCCTGGATTGGTGGGCTACTTCCGAGCCTGGATCCCCAATTTCACCCTTCTCGCCAAGCCACTCTATGACCTGGCTAAAGGTGACCCTAAGGAACCATTACTCTCCCTCTCAGCCATTAGACAGCCTTTCACCGCCCTCCAACAGGCTCTCCTCCGGGCCCCCGCCCTACGGCTACCTAATGTCCACCGACCTTTTACCTTATACGTCCACGAAAATAAGGGCACAGTCCTAGGAGTTCTAGGCCAATTCAGTGGACAAACCTTTGCTCCTGTAGGTGGGAGCAAAACAACTTGACCACACGGTTCAGGGATGGGCCCCATGCCTGCGGGCCCTGTCAGCCGCCCACTTACTCGTGTGTGAATCCAAAAAACTCACGTTTGGAGCACCTATTACCATTACTTCCCCCCACCATCTCCATCACCTCCTAGGATATAAGGGCCTCAAAACACTCCCTCCCTGTCAGGTCCTATCCCTTCTGGTTTTCTTTGTCCAAGACCCCTCTTTCTCCTTCCAAACTTGCACACCCCTTCACCCAGCCACATTATTCCCTTCCTCTCCTGTCAACACTCCAATACATGAGTGCATCGAAGTCCTCGAGTTCCTACTCCCCTGTCCAGTACACATTCAGGAAGCACCTTTATCTGTGCCCTCCTATGTTTGGTTCACAGATGGAAGTTCATATATACATGAGGGGTCTCGGGTGGCAGGATACGCCATTACCTCTGCCACTGACATCATCGAGGCTAATCCCCTCTCGCCCAACACCACTAACCAACAAGCAGAACTCACAGCAGTCACTCAAGCATTCCAACTGGCGGCAGGACACTCTCTGTCGCTTTACACCGACTCCAAATATGTCTTTCACATTTTGGTTTCACACTCACCCATCTGGCAAGAACAGGGATTGTTAACCACCAAAGGGTCGGCCATCATAAATGCTAAGCTCATTTCTGACCTCCTTCAAGCCTCTTTGCTCCCCATGGCCATAGGCATCTCACACTGTAAAGCCCACCAGGTCGATTCATCTTTCATCACCCAAGGGAACTTGTAGGCCGACAGGGCAACTCGCCAAGTAGCCCTAAAGCCCCTTCCTACCATACTCGTTAACACCCCCTCCCCACCAGCCAAACATACAAGTGAAGTCCCACAATTGTCCAATCTCACTCCCTACCTACACTCAATTTTCCACCCAAACCCAGTGGCTCTCACTTCATTTCTTAAAACTTTCTTCCACCTCACTCCTGAACATACAAAACTCATACACACCCTTTCCTCTCAATGCTCTACTTGCCACCGAATGAATCCTAGTACCCCCTTAAAGCCCGGAACGTTTCCCACCCACCAGGCTAGGGGAGAGCTCCCTGGGTCAGACTGGCAAGTGGACTTCACCATCATGCCCCCTGTCCATAGCATCAAATACCTTCTGGTCCTGGTTGACCCCTTCTCCGGGTGGGTTGAGGCCTATCCCACCTCAAATAAGCAGGCTGCTATGGTGGGATCTATCTTAGCCAACCACATCATCCCTCGGTTCGGGGTCCCCTTCTCCCTTCAGTCAGATAACGGGCCTGAATTCACCTCACAAGTCATTCAGTCTCTAACGGCGGCCCTCAACATCAAATGACACTTTCACATTCCGTATCACCCACAATCATCAGGAAAGGTTGAACGAACTAACCGCACACTAAAGGATATCCTCACCAAACCCTCTCTCGAACTCCATCAGGACTGGGTCTCCCAACTTCCCCTAGCTCTCTTCCACGTTCGCATCCTTTCTAAAAGGCCCACTCAGCTTTCACCCTTTGAGGTCCTATATGGCAGACCTGCACTTCCTCCTGGCATTCCAACCTCTCCACCTCATGTCCCCCTTCATATAACCTACCCCCTCCTGTCCTTCATCCGTTCCAATATCTGGCAATATCAAGATCTCCTTTTGCCCGGTCCCACAGAAGCACATGATCCAAAGCCTCTCACCCTGGGACAATGGGTTTTCCTCTCAGACCCAGAAACCAAAACTCACTTACAACCGAAATGGCAAGGACCCTTCCAAATAGTCCTCTCCACCCCCATGGCAGCCAGGCTGCTCATAACCAAAGGACAGCTCAGTCCCTGTATTCACGCTTCTCGCCTCAAACCAGCTAAATTGCCTCCCTTTACCCCTTCCTCCACAGAGTCGCCGACCTATCCTTGTTCCACAATTCCAGGCCAGCCTCTCAAACTTCGAGTATCCCATGTTGCTCGCTCCCCCTCCCTGCCCGTCATCCAGGAAAATCCCACATAATCACAAGACACGAAGGTTGCCACCTGCACTCAACAACTGCCCTCCGCCAGATGGTCATCAGCTTTGTTCTTCCCTTACTAATAGTATTGCCTTTCCTTCTACTCCTTCTTTTCCTCCTACTTTCACATTGCTGCACGTAGTGCTGCTCCTTGGTGCGGGTTGCTCAATCCCCTCCTCTGCTCACTATCAATAAGACCCAACATGATCACTGCCTTCCTCTTTGCCGTCATCTTCCAAACCAAGCCCACTACCTTGTCCGTTCTCCATTATCGGTTTACCATCCGCGAACTTTACAAAAACACCCTCGGATTAGATGCAGTCAAGGACCTAGACAAAGAAACATGCCCCATAAACAATTGCTCACAACCTATTTCCCTCAGCTTAAAGTCCTCAATAAGCTTGACAGATGCCCATTGGCTCTTGCTATGCTTACTGGAAGACCAAACCCTAGACTATTGCAAATGGTGGCCTGACAAATATAATGGCTGTCCCTATCGGTCATTCAGGATTCACTATGCCGACGAATCCAGAAGCAGGAAAGCCTGGGGGGGGGCAAGCTTCCTTGTCCACCATTACGTAGGAGGATAGCCGGGGCATGGAGGCCTCTTTTCCCACTTCACCTTTGACATCCCTAATCCAACCGCTGATCTCTGGAAAGACCTCATATACGTAACCGTCTACCCAAAGGATTATTACCAACATCCCACGGGGCGCCTATCCATCTCTCATTCCACCTTTACCCCTTCCGTTATGGTATCAGTGGTGGAGCATGTAAAGACCCAAGAACAACAGCTCCTGGCAGCGGTAGACCCTTTGCCCCCTTCCTCAGAAGACCAACTCTCCTTACAACCCTCCCAGCATCTCCCTTCTTGGCTTACCATAATAGGCCACACCCTCCACTTCTTAAATCGGTCCTTCCCTTCTCTCCCCTCCTCACAATGCTTTCTTTGTGCCTCATTACAACGACCTCTGCTGGCTGCCGTCCCACTTCCTGCCTCACCCAACCGTAATAATACCCTCAACCTGTCTTCCACCAGAGAGGCCATCACCAAACCTCACGTTCCACTTTGGGAAGTGGCATCCAACTCCTCTTACCTCTGTATTGGTCCGTCCAATGTCCCCACTCTCCATCCAAATAGCTCTCTCTGTTTAACCACCATAAACTCGATAAACGGACACTTCCTCCCGCCCGGCCTCTTCTTATGGTGCAATGTCACCTCCTCTCCCAGACCTCCAATCTCACCTCCCCCTGTATAGTTGTTACACTAATCCCACAGCTCTCTCTCTACTCCATTGCCGACCTCCAGACCCTATTAACTCCCAAACACCGATGCAAGAGGACTGTCTTCCTTCCAGTCATGGTAGGATTGTCCCTGGCTTCTGCAGTCACCTCCATAGGTCTATCAGGAGAGGCCCTTGGCTACTCACTATGGGCCATGGAAGACTTACAAAACAAAATCCAGTTAGCTTTAGACACCACCTCCGATTCTCTCCAATCATTACAAAGACAGATAACAAGCATAGCACAAGTAGCCCTCCAAAATCGTCGGGCTCTAGATCTCCTAACAGCCGAAAAGGGAGGCACTTGTCTTTTCCTCCAAAAGGAGTGCTGTTATTATATTAATGAGTCAGGAGTCATCGAACAAAACATTAATAAATTACAACACCTCTCCTCACAGCTCCAAAGGACAAAGTCTTCCCAAGTTGGCAGCCTACTACAAAACTCCCTACTCACCTGACTTTTGCCTGTCGTCACACCTGTCATTCTCATTTTCGGCCTGTGCTCCTTTCTCCCTTGTATCATCAAGTTTCTCCAGTCACAACTTTAAAAAATCTCTAATCAAAACATTAATCAGCTTCTCGTACAGAATTATGACCTCCTGCCCACCGAAGATCCAGGTCTCAACTGTCCCAATCCTACAAACCTCTAACCTTGTCTTCTCATTTCAGACATGCTCGCCTTAAACTTTACCCCCTACTACCTACCACTCAGATTCTCAGCGTTTCTTGACCACCTTCTTCGTGACAGTTGGTTCCTCCCTTTCCCGTGTCCACTCGATGACTGGCGGGACCAGCTTGCCGCTTTCCACTTACGAGGCACCTTCCAGGACTTCCACTCAAATGAAATTTTTTTCTTTTGGCGCCTACTTGTGGGGTCTCATGTGGCTTGGCCTTTCACCCACCTCACCCATTGATGCCCGTTGTCAGCAGGAAGCAGCTAGACAGATAAACACCGGCCCTCTCCTAAAGAGGTGGAAATGAAGGGCCACCGCCAGGGCCACTGCCAGGTGCTAGCAAACCACATCCCCTCCCTTTTCCTGGAAAGGGGCCCAAACCCAGCCCCCGCCTAAAATGGAGACCCGGCAAACAAAGGGGGCGTCTAAAACGGCATCTTCCAGGTTCTTCTTCCACAGTCCGGCTCACCTTTTCCCGCGCCCGTGAAAAATCCACCAACCTGATGGAGCTCCACCAGCCGACCAACAATCGACTGACAGGTCGCCCTAAACCCCCATAAAGGCTGGCGTGCCCTTGCTTCAGCGCTACAGCCTGACCCTCAGGTCCTGTAGCCCACCACGTTCGACCCATTAAATCTCTTGACTTTAACGAGTGTTGAGTTTCACTATGCGCCACCATCTTTCAAATATAACCACCAATGTTAGAAGACTTGCCCATGTCCCAGTGCAAAAATGGCGAGGCATAAAAATCGGCAATTAATTTGAAAACATGTTCTCGGGTCTGGGAGGATTTAACTATATTATTGGATCTATAGTCCTAATGGTGGGATCCTGCCTTATCCTCCCTTGCATAGCCTCAATAATTATGAATGCCATTTCTAAGTTTGTGGAAACAGTTGTTAAATGAAAAACTGCGGCCCATATAATGTTAATGCACCAAATTAAGAATGATGATGCTTTAGATCCATAAAGGATCAAGCATGAAGGGGGGAATGTGGCAGGATGTGGCAAATGCTCAAATATATTTCTTGTATGATTGAGTGAATAAATGCAGAAACACATGTAGCTACTTCGGGATCAGCAGTTGGCCTCATGGCAATCACCTGGGATGACAAAATGTCTACCACTAACCCTGTGGCAGGAAGGGGGGTTGGTAGCAGTTAAAGGTATTTCCTTTTGAAAGGCAAGCTGCAACTTTAAAGACCTGCCAGGCACTGGGCAAGTGTTGTTTAAGAAAGGCCAAATGGCCCAGAGACTGGCCATTTCATGGAAATGCAAAAGAGTAATTAATTCACAGACTTATCCAAAACCCCTCCTCTGAAGTTGACGGTTTACAACCCGGCAGTTCCTGAAAAACCATTTGTTCTTTGAAAAATCTGATTTTTCTGAGTACAACCTTGTAAGATTCCAAAGGAAATATGTAATCATCCAACATGACCCCCTCCCTTACCTAAACAAGGGTATAAGACCCCACTTCTCCTGTTCTGGGGTGCTCAATTTGGATGCATTAGACCCTCGGGCCCACTGGGATGGCCAGCGTAATAAAGTGCCACTTCCTATAATAGTCTCAGTGTCACGATCTCTCTATTTTTCCTGCTACAACACTATCTAGGCAGTGCACACAGGAGCTCCTTCTCTGTGGATTTCTAGGAAGTTGGAAACACCAGAAGCCTGCTGTATCCCACTCCCCTTTAACTGACTCAGTCAAAACTCTCTAGTGGTGAGCACATTGGCTCATGCCTGTAATGACAGCACTTTGGGAGGCCAAGGCAGGAGGACTGACTGATCCCAGGAGTTCGAGACCAGCCTGTACAACATAGTGAGACACCCCTCTCTAAAAAAATTTGAATAATTAGCTGAGTATGGTGGAGCACACCTGTAGTTCCCGCTACATGGGAGGCTGAGGCACAAGGATCACCTAAGCCCAGGAGATCAAGACTGCGGTGAGTTGTGAGCCACTGCACTCCAGCCTGGGCAACAGAGTGAGACTCTGTCTCAAAAAAAATGCTCCAGTGTATATGCAGATAAGAAAGGAAATCTGTCAAAAAGTCAAAAACTGCATTATCAAGATCTTGAAACTATTTTTGACCCTGTCAGTACCTTCCCAGTGTGATCACACATCCAGTGAGTTGCCAGGTTGGCTATAGGATGAAAAGGCCAGCACCACAGGGTGTGAAGTCTGCACTTTCTGAAGACACCCATCCACTGCCGAAGTTGACACATTACTGGGTTCTGAAGCAAGGATGTCAGGAAGGAGAGCACACAAGCACACGCCCACACATGTACACACACACGCACACTCACATGTACACACATGCACATACACACATGCAGGCACACACATGTGCACACACGTACACACATGCACACACATGCGTACATGCACCCACCCCTTGAGTACACACATGGGGAGGAAATCTCGTGGAGGGCAGCAGCAAGGAAACAGCTTTCTTGCTCTCTCTTCCTTCTGGAACCCCAGATGGTCCCTTCAAAGCCTAGAAACCTTCCAAGCATGGTGGACAGGGAATGCTGGGCTGAACTGGAAGACTCGAGTCTGAGGTCTGGCTGCCCAACTTCTGCGAGGACCTGGGCCAGATGGGAGGGACTTCAGAGGGGCACACATGAGATATGCATCCAGTTAAAGGTAGCGAAGACCTTTCACTCCTTCCCTCACTCCTTGAAATCTCTCAGAAGCAACACCAAAACAAAGCACAGCAAAACACAGAGAAGGCCCCATTCATCATGAAATAAGGAAACGCTCAAAACCTCAAACCACAGAGCATGAAGTATGCCGGCCAGTACTGTAAAACCTGTACCAAAATTGTGACATGCCAACAGCTGGCCTGCACTGCCTTCAACATCCAGCAGGAAATGCTTCCTTAGAGGGATCAGGTCATTGACCCTTGGACTGGAGCAGTATTTCCCAAAAAGGAGGGGGACATATTACTGGGGAAAGATAAGGGATCTTTTAGGGGTCCACCGACAGTCACTAGTCATAGACAATAGCACAGTGGAAAGGTGATGTGTTGCTGTGGTTCTCTCTCATTTACGATGGCACCAAGAAGAAACTTTTGTTTGGTGCCCATAGTCTTTATTTAGCTTTTATCTAATGTGTACTAGTCACTCTGTCCAATAAGGAAAGTGTAGACCTTAGACTCAGCTGCCCCAGATGCTGTATCTGGCTAGAACTTACTGTCATTTGTTTTCATTGTAATTATTTTATTAATTAATTCCTATTTATGACAAGTGATATTGGCTTTTCTCCTCTTCCTCTTCCTCCTCTTTTTTTTTTAAATCTCCTCTTCCTACTCCTTATTCTTCTTCACGACAAGTTCTCAGAATGTTGCCCAAGCTGGATTAGGACTCCTGGGCTCAAACCATCCTCCTGCCTCAGCCTCCCAAGTAGCTGGGACTATAAGTGCATGCCACTGCACTCAGCTGGCTTTTTGTTTTTGTGGGTTTTTTTGAGTTGGAGTCTCACTCTGTTGCCCAGACTGGAGTGCAGTGGCTGCTCCCAGCCACCGCAGCCTCGACCTGCTGGGCTCTGGCGATCCTTCCGTCTCAGCCTTCTAAGTAGCTGGAAATACAGGTGCGTGCTACCATGCCCAGCTAATTTTTGATTTATTGTAGAAATGAGGTCTCACTAAGTTGCCCAGGCATGTCTCGAACCCATGGGCTCAGGCAATTCACTCACTTCAGCCTCCCGAAATGTTGGGATTACAGGCTGAGTCACCGAGCCTGGCTTGTTTTTTTTAACTTATGATAGTGATATACCTCCTTTTGGAATAAGTTTAAAAATCCAGAATTAATTTAAAGAAAAATAATAATTTTAATATGGGTGCTATGCAGGTAAGGCACAAATTGTAGAAATGGTACTCCAATGACCACTCAATAAGATTTGAGTAACCAGATCCAAGGACTTCCTGGGAGAAGCTGAGCATGTTCCTGGGACGAGCCCCTGTGATAGTGGGGAAGGTTGAAACCGGGGGGAAGTCAGGCTGCTGGTTATTGATTTCCATTTTCTGTGACCTGTCCTCCAAGCCCAGAGCCTTCTGGGGATGAGAGGGTGGGAGAAGTAGAGAAGCAATGGCTCGATTATGCCCAGAGAGCCTGGATTGGGAGCCTGGACTGAGAAAGCTTTGTGGGGACCCCGGTAGCCTCCTGTGTGTCAAAACCAGAGCCTCTCAGAGTCATTCTTTCCCGGAAAGGAAATGCTGGGACCAGATCTGGACACACCCCAGTACAGCTGCAGAGGGAGTAGAAATTGACAGCCATTGCAGGACCTCCCAGCCGGTTGTAGACATATCAACAACCTGATAGGAAAGACCCAGGCAGTGCAACTTCTTTGAGCTCCACTCACTGTGGGAGATGGGTCCGATAATTTTCTGCTCCTCTCAGTATACCCAGCCTCTCTGAGATCCAAAGCCAGCAAGCGCCTCTTCTTTTCTTCTCTTGAGTCATTTTGGCTGAAGGAAATCTTCCCACCGTGGGATGACAAAGCCAATATTACGTTTCGTACTGAGCATCATACAGGTATTGAAGGGGGTGGGAGGCTGTGGTCAGCAGCCCTGAGAGGTGTGGCGGTGCTTATGACTGCTGCGCTGTGTGTGCACATGCTGTTGGCAAGGGCAATGTTTGCTGGGTGGGTCTGGGAGGCAGAGTGGGAAGTGTAGTCTCCACCATCCCCATCTGATATGCTCACTGCATCACCAGTGTCAGCCCCAGGCCTGCCTGGAGACCAGGAAATGGACCAGAAACCAATTCACCATCAGGAGCCTGAGCTTCTGCATCTAAAAACTGGGATAATAAAAATAGCTGTTTGTACTTCATGGTGTTGTTTTGAGAATCAAATGAGCCGCCATTCCTGGGTGACAGAGTGAGACCCCAACAAAAACAAACAAACAAAAACCTATTTACATAACAAGATACCCACAATAACAAAACACATCAGAAGGGAGGGTAAGACTGTCAGTGAAGTCCTTAGAATGTCCTGACTCCTACAACCAAGTGATGAAACAGAGAGAGCCCTTCCAGAAGACACACATTATCCTTGGTTTCAGGAACTTTGCTTATGTGCTGGTCTGCTCCCAGAGAATTCCCTTCATGCTTTACAATCCCTTGGAAAACCACCAGAGAACTGTGCTGTCAAGACCACACCAAGTTCTAACTCAACTCCACTGTCCGGAGAGCAGGAACTGCCAGAGTTCCTTTGCTTGGGGGAGGTCTGACCTGCTACTCAGACAATGTTTGCGCTGTCATTCTGTTTCCTCATCACTGTGGACTTTCCATAATGGATGGCACAAAGATTCATGTATGAATATATTCATGGAAGCAATTTTTATGAGAGCAAACAATGTGAGAATGACATGTAGCTCAACCATAGAGAAATTGTTAAATAAATAATATTTTATAGTGGAGCTTCTAGCCATTAGAAGTGTATCTACACAGTGGTCACCCCTGGGGAATGGTAACACTAGAGACATCATCCTGTGAGCCTAGATCATAACAGATGGTGAGCAGGTCCTTCTAATATCCAGTACAGGCCAGCTGAGAGTGTGCAGATGTGTGACTTTAAATAAGGTTGCTCAGCTGTACAGTGCTAGCAGCATCCGTGACTCTGCATAGGTTGGACTTGCTGCTGTCAGGGGATGGGGGGCACTGTTATCATTAGGCAGATGAACCTGGCAGCCTTCACAGAAAACTGGTGCCATGCACAGGGAGAACTCCCAGAAGTCACCATATTCTGAGAAGGCTGCCCGTGCGACACCGTCCCTGTCAGAGAGGCCATCTCAAGTGAGAAGAATCAGGCCACCAAGACAAGGAATAAAAGATCTGGAGGTACTCAACTGCATGTGTCCACAGAAGCAGAGTTCTGCGTGCTTTTTCCTCTTTTTCCTTTTCCTTTTTCAAGATAGAGTCCCACTATCGCCCAGGCTGCAGCACAGTAGCAGGATCACGGCTCACTGCAGCCTCGACTTCCTGGGCTCAGGCAATCCTTCTGTCTCAGCCTCCCAAGTAGCTAGGACACCAGGCACACACCACCATGCCTGGCTAATTATTTTATTTTTTGTAGAGATGGGATCTTGCTGTGTTGCCCAGGTTGGTCTCAAACTCCTAGGCTCAGGCATTCGCCTCTGCCTCCCCAGGTGATTTCCAGGCATGAGCCACCACATCCAGTCTGACTTGGGCTTATTCTGTTGGCCCATGAGATCTGTCAGGAGAAACTCGAGCAGGTCTCAGAAATGCCAGGAATCCTGCTGGATGGAAAAAAGAACGCATCCGGGAACAGCAGGATTAAAGTTGGAAAGATATTTGGGGTTGCAATGTGGAGGAGTTTGCACTACTTTGGGCAATAGTAGCACAGCATGGGGGTCACCCACTTGGCCTCAGCCAATTTTATAGATATTTCTCTCTCTTGCTATGTAAGTATCTATATAACACTCTCAGTTTTGCCTCTTGGCCTAAAATATTCACTATCTGGCCTCTTTATAGAAAAATATTGCCAGTCCCTGAAAGTCAGTGATTGAAAAAATTATAATTTTTTATGAGTTGGGGTGTCACTGTGACACCCAGGCTGGAGTACAGTGGCATGATCACAGCTCATTGCTGCCTCCAACTCCTGGGCTCAGGCTGTCCTCCTGCCTCAGCCTCCTGAGAAGCTGGAACTACAGGTGCGCACCACCACTTCCCACCAGTTTTTTTATTTTTGTAGAGACAAGGTCTTGCTATGTTGCCTAGGCTGGTCTCAAATCCCTGAGCTCAGGCAATCCTCTTGCCTTGGCCTCCCAAAGTGCTGGGATCTTACACTATCTTAAGTCAACTTTTGCTACCACCAAAGCAGCCAGAGTCAGCATGGGTCATTCATTTGCTCCTTCACTCAGCAGCCTTTCCTGAGTCCTTTCTGTGTGTCAGGGCTACAGGGTTACCAAGATGCAGATCAAGCTGCCTGCTCATGGCCATGCAGGAGGAGACAGGGCACAAAAGTAGGTCCTCCAAGATCCCGCGGGCAGCAAAATCCAAGGGTGCTTAAGTCCCTGGCACAAATGGCATCTGCACATCACCTAAGCATCATCCATATCCTTTCATCCATCCTTAGAGTGCTCAGAATGCCTGGTGCCACATCAGTGCCATGTAACTAGTTGTATTGGGTCTTATGTGTATTTTTGTTTGTTTGTTCTGGAAACTTTTCCATCCACAGTTGATTGAATCTGCAGATGTGAAACCCACAGACATGAGGAGCTGACTGTGTGTGTCATGGTGTCTTGAGTGCCCTACTGTGAGCATGCTAAGGACCTGGCGGAGGTGAAAAAGAGCCAGTGCTCCAACCCACTGGGAAGGGAGGGCCAGGGAAACTCCTGGGGCTGGGGCCATTTGGGGGAAGGATGGAAAGATGAGTGGGCATGGACGAGGCTTGGAGCAGGAGTCCAGGCAGAGGGAACAGCTGGACAAAAACACAAAGGCAAGCCAGGCGTAGGGGCTCATGCCTGTAACCCCAGCACTTTGGGAGGCTGAGGCAGGAGGATTGCTTGAGCCCAGGAGTTTGAGACCAGCCCCATTTCCTACCAAAAATAAACAATAAAAAAATTAGCTGGGCATGGTGGCATGAACCTGAAGTCTCAGTTACGGAGGAGGCTTAGGTGGGAGGATCACCTGAGCCCAGGAAGGTCAAGGCTGTGGTGAGCCATGACTGTGCCACCGCACTCTGGGGGAGAATGAGACTCTGACTCAAAACACACACAAACACACACACACACACACACACACACACACACACACACACACGCACACACACGAAGAATGCAGCCTGGGGACTGCAAGTGCCCAGGCCCCAGAGCAGGGATGCTTTGCCAGGGAGAGAGTCAGAGGCCAGACGACAGCGTGCCATGTGCCAAGCCACGGGGCCAGGACGGCTCACAGGAGCCAGGGAATCACACAGCGGTGCAGCGAGCAGATTTTTGTTTCAGAAAGTTCCAATCACGCACTAAAATAACTTTCTTCTTAGTGATACAAAGCATCCCCCCAAACAGACCCTGCTTGGTGTGTCTTTCTGCTGCAATAAATATTAGCAGGCCTTAAATACTAAGCTACTTTGTTTTAATTATTTTAAATAAGAATCAGGACAATAAAAGTTTTATTATTATATTTGAATGGTATGCTAATGAGCAATTAGACCGAGTTCCCCTCAGAAACTGAATTTAACAACCATGACCTACATTTCATTTCAAGGAACTTGACTGTCAGCTTTTGTCCTTGAAATAAAAACTTGTGCCTTTGGAGCCTAATATTTTAGGGGAGGTTGCAGTAGAGAAAGAAGAATGGAAGGCTTTTCTGCCGGGCACTGTGGCTCATGCCTATAAGTTCAGCACTGTGGGAAGCCTGGACGGGAGGATTGCTTGTGCTCAGGAGTCTGAGGCCAGCCTGGGCAACATAGCGAGACCTCACCTCTACAAAAAAAAAAAAAAAAAAAAAAAAATGAGCCAGGCGTGATGGTGTCTGTAGTCCCAGCTACTCCAGAGCCTGAGACGGGTGGCTCAGCCTGTAATCCCGTGCCTTTGGGAGGCTGAGGTGAGTGGATTGCCTGAACCTGCGGGTTTGAGACCCACCTGGGCAACTTGGCGAGACCTCATCTCTACAATAAATCAAAAAATTAGCCAGGCGTGGTAGCGTCCACCTGTAGTTCCAGCTACTTGTAAGGCTGATGCGGAAGGATTACTGTAGCCCAGCCGGTCGAGGCTGCGGTGGCCAGGAGCGGCCACTGCACACCAGTCTGGGCGACAGAGTGAGACTCCAACTCAAAAAAAAAAAAAGAAGGATCATCTAAGCCCAGGAAGTCGAGGCTGCAGTGAGCTGTGATTATGCCACTGCTCCACTGCTCTCCAGTCTGGGCGACAGAGTGAGACTGAGACCCCCCAACTCAAAAAAGGAAAAGGAATATGGTTGTGAACCCCCAACTGACTATTTTCAGTATAGATTAGGTTTCTTCCCTCCTTGGGGCCACTCAATTACCCACCACCCCAGTGAAAGGACAGGTTGAGAGCAGGAAATGCCTCTCTCTTTACTCTTCTCCCTAAATCTTAATACGATGATGAGAAAGTAGAAGCTATGCTTTTGGAGAAATGCACACTTTAAGTAAAATTAACTTTGCCGACTTTGTCTTTTTAGGAACAGACTTCCCAGTGCCAGGTACCTCATAGTGTCAATCGAGCTTGCCTTAGAGTAAAGGGAATTTATAAGGCCTAAGATATCATACATTGGTCAAGGACTGTAAAAGTCATGAAACTTGTAATTACAAAAGTTATAACCCACCCAGAGGGGGAGCAGGTGGGGACCTAATCTTCCAGTAGAATGGGCCCTATCTACAGGGAAGTCAAGGGCCCCCGAAGCTACCTACCGAGAATGCCTAGGAGATAAGGAGGAAGTACACACTCCATTAGCTCCAAGGAATGTTGTTGGGGAGAATTAGAATCCTTGTCACACCCTTCTCTAGGGGTTATGGTAATGTGGGTGGACATTAATGAATCTCTGTGTCACAGGATCTCCAAGACATCCACAGATGGTTGATAAGGAAGTCACGGGCAGTCACATGCAGTCATGAGCAACATCTCCAAGGAAAGGATTTAAGCCAAGACTTGGGGGGCTACAATGCCACACTCACCTGAGTGTAGGCCCACTCCCTGTCTGTGGGGGGTGAACTTTTATTAAATAAATCTTTTCTTCTCTCACCTCTGTGTGCTGCAATTCTTTGCGTCTACTTGGATCTCTGGGTTGCCAGCGCGTATCTCTGAGGGCTTGCCAGTCCCGGCAGTGCTGCGTGCCTCCCTGCGCCTCTCCACCCTCACCCTGCCGTACCCTAACATTTTTGGAAGTCCCACCGAGATTTTATCTCTCTCTCTCTCTTCTTTCTTATTTCTTAACTGGTGGACTGCGTTGGAACCTGGTGGCAACTGAAGGCTCTGGCTGAGGCTACACTTCAGCGTGCTGAAAGACCCCAGGGAAAGACATCAGACTGCTGTGACCCAGCTGGGTGAGGGACTAAGCTTAGCTCTTTACTTCCTTCTAGCCAAGATTTCTGAGTTTCCCCATGGACCAGGCTGGATTTCGGAGACAACTGATGGTCTCTGCCTAGGGCTACTCCCTAAGGAGGCAAGAAGGTCCCCAAAGGAAATTTCAGACCGCCAGCTCCCATATGGGTGGGAGACAAAGCTCTTGGTTTTCTTTACTCTTTTCCTCTCTGGCTGGTGAAGTAACTCCACGAAGGACCTTGAAACTCCAACAGCTATGATATGCCTTTCTGTGCCTTTGATGAGTCATTCCCTTTTTTCATCCACACACCCATATTTGAATGCGACCTCTTGGACCACCCTTTGTTCGGATGACTTTCTGGGTCTCTCGGGTTTCCGGTTTTCATTTTGGGAGACCCCTAGCAAAGGTCGGGGACCTAGTTGCTCATAGTCCCGGTACCAGGCCTTCCAAGACATGGTGGAGCATGCATCCGGCAAGCTCCAGTGGGCACAGGGACGGGAGGATGCTCTCTCCCTGCTGACTCACATCCTCTGCACTGATTCCTTTGAACTTGCTGGGGACACCCAGCAGGGGATCTGGATGGGATAAGGCCCAGAAACAAATCCATGATACCAAGAACCCATTCCAAGAGTATCCCTGTTTCCTTTTACAGGAACCATGGGAAACTCTCAATCAGTTGTAAAGAAAGATACACCACTGGCATGCCTTTTAAAACACCTTAAAGTTTTAAAACTCAGTGAGGATATTCACCCAAAGCATTTAATATTTTACTGCAACACTGTTTGGCCACAATATATGCTGGGGGATGGTGAAACCTGGCCAGACAGCGGCTCCCTAGCCCCTAACACCCTTTTGCAGCTTGATTTGTACTTAAAGAAAAATGACAATTACTTGAAATCCCATATATTCAGGTCTTTTATGAGTTAGCTCACCACCCAGATAGTCATTCTTCCTGTCACATTTTTGTGTTGGTTCCTCAGACCCCATTGCCCATAGGTTCCTCAGAGGATACCAACTCTGCCAATTTAGCTGCTCCTCCTTTGAAAGATTCCACACCTCCACCATATTCTCCTACAACTCCACATCCTTCAACCTTTACTCCTTCTCCTATCTATTCACCTCTGCCTATCGAGGGCTTGCCATCTTTGGCCGGGACTCCTAAGCCCCATTCTATGTCTCATTCTCCTTTTACAACTGTAATAATAGATCCTCCTACACCCTCTAAGTCTCCAATACATCCATCTCCAGCCCACACTCATTCGGGCAAATCCTTTCAGGCACCACTTGCTCACCAATTTCCCCTGCAGGAAGTAGCAGGTACAGAGGGAATTGCATGAGTTCATGTGCCCTTCTCTTTAACTTATCCCAAATTGAATCTAAACCGGGCTCTTATTCCACTGACCCAACTAAATGCACTAAAGAATTCCAATATTTGACCCGTTCATATGACTTAACCTGGAAGGATCTCCATGTTATTTTAACCACAGCCACTATGCCAGGGGAATATGCTCGTATTTTTGGCAAGGCTTGGGAATATGCTAATGAACTAAGCTGTACCCAGCCAGATCGTTACTCCCCGGCAGTCCTATCTATTCCTGAGGTAGATCCTGCTTGGGATTATCAAATAAACTCTGTGGATAGACCTAAAAGGGACCATATGGTTTCTTGTTTACTACAAGGAATGAAAAAAAGGTGTTATTAAGCAGGTTAACTATGACAAAATAAAAGAGGTTTTTCAAAGACCAGATGAAAATCCAGCAGTGTTTCTAAGTCACCTCTCTGAGACATTGCAGCAGACTAACATTGATTTAAACTCTCTGGAGGGACAAGCTCTTTTGGCTATGTATTTTATCTCCCAGTCAGCACTGGATATTAGGCACAAACTCCAAAAAATAGAAAAGGGCCCACAAACCCCTCAACTAGAACTATTGGACACAGCTTTGAAAGTCTTTAACAACCAAGAGGAGGAAAGAATGCAGGACCACAAACATAAACTGGAAGCATTTCAGCTTTTATCTACCACTTTAGAAGAAAAAGCCACCACTGATTATCTTCCACCCCAGATGGTCAATCGCAGAAGGGATACACAGCCCCCTTCCCAGGTTTGTTTCCGATGCCGTCAAAATGGGCATATAGTTAAAGACTGTCAAGCCCTGCCACCCGCAAAACCCTGTCCCAAATGCAAACAGCATGGACATTGGGCTCGTGATTGCCTCGTTCATCCAGACGGAGGAGAGCACATGGCCCAAAGGCTTGCTTCAAGTAAGGGATACCAGACATCTCACATGATCTCGGAAAGGGATCTCTTGGGCTTGCTCCAGTTGGATTGACTCGCCCCTGACTCAGTAGCCCCAGTGTCTTTGGAACAAACTATCAAACCAACCGAGCCTAGGGTGGAAATATCACCACCCTATATAACCCAGCTGGCAGGGTTATATCATTTGTTATTGATACGGGGGCTACATGCTCAGCTCTACTTGAAATTCCCAGTCCACTCCTTCCTTCACCCCTTTCGGTTGTGGGGGTGCAGGGCATTATATCCAGGCCCCTCACTATGCCGTTACTTCCATGTGTTCTGGGAGATAAAATATTTCAACACGCCTTCTTTGTTATACCAACGTGTCCAGCTCCATTATTGGGAAGGGACATTATGACCAAAATTGGAACTCGTATTATTCTTTACCCTGAGCCATCCCCACTGTGCTTTTTGGGTACCTTCATTTGACTTTGGATTCCCCTAATAGTTCTGTGTTGGATCCTATCCAAGCCCTTCCACTGCATATAAACTTATTGCTTTGGTTAGAGCTCTGAGGTTAGGAAAAATGTAAAGAAAGTTGTTAGTATAAGGTATGTTTTTGGTAAGAAAGGATAAAGGAAAGAGAAATAATTTTGTATAGGAAATAATCTTGTATGGTACTTTTTTGTTCTATAATAGAATGGCTGGTTATTTAAGGAAAGTATAGAACAAAAATAGAAGGTTCAAGCATGTCAAAAAAAAATAGTATGTGTATGTCAAACATGATAGGTGAAAGTTTGTGAAAAGAAATGTGAAAGGAATACTATAAACACTCAAGGCTACTAAAAAGGTTCTATAAATTTACCATTAATATCAAGTACACTAATGCTAGGCCAACATGCTACTCAAAGACGAGAACATGAGCTTCTTTATTCTTTTTTTTTTTTTTTGAGTTGGGGGTCTCACTCTGTCACCCAGACTGGAGTGCAGTGGCCGCTCCTGGCCACCACAGCCTCGACCTACTGGGCTCCGGTGATATTTCCGCCTCGGCCTTCCGAGCAGCCGGAATTACAGGCATGCACTACCATGCCCAGCTGATTTTTTGATTTTTATTGTAGAGGTGAGGTCTTGCCAAGTTGCCCAGGCGGGTCTCAAACCTGCAGAATCAGGCAATCCACTCACCTCATCCTCCCGAGGGGCAGGATTACAGGTTGAGTCACCAAGCCCGCCTATGAGCTTCTTAATTAACAATCTCCAAAAGAATTTTCTCCTTTAAACAAAAGAGGGGGGAAAGGAAAAGACAAAATTTAATTAGCTCTCCCCCTCTGTCTTTGTCACAAAAAAAGCAAGGTTTTCTTTTCTTTTGAAAATCTTTGGACTATCATTGTGGCTAAATAAGTAACCTTTACAATAATTACTGTGATTTTTATATTGTAACATTCTTTTAAAAACTTTGGTATTTAAACTCTTCAAGTTCTCAATTCAGTCTCTCTAGGGTGAGATAAGAAGCAAGCTCCAGGAACCATACCTGCACCATACCCTCCTCCTGAATTTCCTGTAGACCAGGCTTTGTCAAAGTGGCTGCATTTCATTGGTAAAGTACAACTAAAGACAATTTACAAAGGAATATTTCGATTTACATTGATAAATTAGAAGCTTTGGCTGAGCATACATATAATTTACAAGACTACTTTCATTTTTCTAGCATTGTCTCAGGGGCAATAACCTGCTTTATCATTGTTTGCTCAATAATTTTTGCCTGTGCTCTCACTCAATGTTTCATTAGATCCAAATAATATACGGTTAAGGTTCTGCCGTTTCCTATTCATGCCCTTGGAAATAGGTAGGGACATCTCTACGGTCCCTTCTCAGCAGAAAGCAGTTACAGAAGAATGATCTTTGCCCCCATTTTCCCAGGAGCATAAGAATATTTCCAAGAGCAGGAGTGGGGAATGAAAGGACAGGCCAAGAGTGGGAAATTCATCTTTCTTTACTCATCTTCCTAAATCTTAATGCAATGATGAGAAAGTAGAAGGTATGCTTTTGGAGAAATGCACACTTTAAGTAAAATTAACTTTGCTGACCTTGTCTTTTTAGGAACAGACTTCCCGGTGCCAGGTACCTCATAGTGTCAATCAAACTTGCCTAGAGTAAAGGGAATTTACAAGGCCTAAGATATCATACGTTGGTCAAGGACTGTAGAAGTCATGACACTTGTAATTACAAAAGTCATAATCCGCCCAGAGGGGGAGCGGGTGGAGACTTAATCTTCCAGTAGAATGGGCCCTATCTACAGGGAAGTCAAGGACCCCCCGAAGCTACCTACTGGGAATTCCTAGGAGATAAGGAGGAAGTACACACTCCATTAGCTCCAAGGAATGTCGTTTGGGAAAATACAGGAGAATTAGAATCCTTGTCACACCCTTCTCTAGGGGCTATGGTAATGTGGGTGGACATTAATGAGTCTCTGTGTCACAGGATCTCCAAGACATCTACAGGTGGTCAGTAAGGAAGTCACAGGCAGTCATGTGCAGTCATGAGCAACATCTCCAAGGAAAGGATTTAAGCCAAGACTCGGGCTACAGTGCCACACTCACCTAGAGTATAGGCCCACTCCCTGTCTGTGGGGAGTGAACTTTTCTTAAATAAATCTTTTCTTCTCTCACCTTTGCATGTTGCAGTTCTTTGCATCTACTTGGATCTCTGGGTTGCCAGCACACACCTCCGGCTTACCAGCCCTGGCAGTGCTGCATGCCTCCCTGCACCTCTCCACCCTCACCCTGTCCCTGCCATACCCTAACGCCCAGGACTGCCCAGCCACTAAGACACCATGGTCCTGGAGCACCGCATCACTGTCATTGTTGCTGCTGCCATAGTGCTTCTGTGAAAACCCAGAGCCTGAGCAGGGCTTGTTCAAGGAAGGAAGTGTGTCCAGACCAGAGACGGGAGCAAGTGAGGGAGAGAGTTGGGAGGAGGGTCCTTTCCACAGGGTCACCCTGAGCCAGTGACCTCAGCTTCAGGGACCTTGGCCTGCTGGCTAGGCCCCTTCAAGACCTGTGAACATGGACAAGCATGTGTGTGCACACACACCTGGTCACCCCCCCAGGGGTGAAACCACACACCTTCTGGGACTAGCACCTCCTCAGGGACCCTCCTCCCAGCAGGGATGACACTGTCTCTGTGGGAAGTGAGGGAGAGTGTGACTTCTCGCCTGTGCATAGCTGGCAAGCTAGTCATTAGGCAAACGCCATGAAGCCACTCAGCAAACTTGTGATGCTGGTCTCTCCAGGCAAGGAGGGGGACTATCCATTCTGACTTTCTCCCTCCATTCTTGTCCTGGTTCCCGGAGAGCCGCCAGGCTCCAAAACCACCCTGCCCTCCTGCCCATGATGGCACAGCAAGTCCCCTCCTGGGTGTTTTTGGGGGCTCACGACTGGGAAAGTCAGTGTCTCTCTGACAATGGAAGCTGTCAATTCAGGAGCTGGTGGCAGCTTCACTTGGCCATGAAGAAAAGGATGACCACTCAGGGATAAAAGGCAACCCAAGTCACGGGGTAGACCAAGCCAGAGCAATGGCCAGGGGCCCTAAGGGGAAGCCCTGTTCTGCTGTGTCTGGGGAGGGGCCCTGAGGGGGAGCCCTGGTTCCTGCCGTGTCTGGTTTACCTGCGGTTTGGTAAGAAAATTCACCCTTTTGCTTAAACTACATGCATGCTTTATGTAAGGTTGCTCCTTAGAAGTGAGGTAACCAAGCAATTCATCACCTACTCAGTGTCCCCTTCTTCATGTACGTCCTGGAGAACCAACCTGTGAGATTCCTCAGACAGTCCCAGAAGGGACCAGAGCAGGGTTGGACCATGCACTCCATGGCCACCAGTGAACTCTCTTTCTTGACACTGCTGCTGGTGGCTCTTAGTTTGCTAACTAGGACAGGCCTGTCCCTAAACTGCAGCAGGAGACAGTGTTTACCATTAATCATTTTTTTACCTCTGAACTTTTTATTGGCCTTCTGCTTCTCCAAAGTGTACCCTGCTCCTGCCTCCTCAACACCTCATAACTTTGGTGTCATTGGTCTCAGACACCAATTTGCCATCCACTATCCTGTGGGTGGTGGTCTTTTGGATGGTCTGAACAGAGCTACTGCTGTCCAGGGCATCACCAAGACCGAAGTTCTCTCTGTCCTCCAGCAGACGGTGGTAGGTGGTGATCTCAGCCTCCAGCTTGACCTTGATGTTCAACAGGGTCTCCTACTCCTGGGCCTGGCGCTTGCCCTCTGCCCGGGTCTGTGCCCGCTCAGACTCCAGGTGCAGCAGAATGGCACTGAGCTGCTCCATCTGCATGGTGTTGCAGGCCTCCACCTCCCTCAGGCTGTTCTCCAAGTTGGACTTCAGATTTCTCATGGAGTCCAGGTCAATCTCCAAGGACTGCGCCATATGTTTCAGCTCCATGAGTGTCATCTCGGCAGCTCCAATCTCGTCAAACTGCATGGTGTCCAGCTTCTCTTGGATTTTCTGAGCCGGTTCACCATACTGGGCCCAGATGTTCTCCACGAGCTTCCTGAGGCCCTGAGATTTGGGGCATCTCCCTCCATGGTCAACCCAGAGCTGTGTCATCAATGACCTTGTGGTGCCTATTGATGTCGCTCTCCACGGACTGGCACAGGGCTAGCTAGTCTGTCTCATACTTGACTCTAAAATCATTGGCAGCAAGACGGGCGTTGTCAATCTGCAGAACAATGTGGGCATTGTCCACAGAAGTTGCAAAGATCGAGCCCTCAGGTCCTCAGTAGAGTCATATTTCCAGTCTCTGGGCTGAGATCCCTTCTTCTCCAGATGTTTCTGGATTTTGCTCTCCGGCCTCCAGTTCTCGGTCTCCAGGCTCCTCACCCTCTCCAGGTAGGAGGCCAGGCAGTCGTTCAGCTCTTGCATGGTCTCCTTCTCACTCTGGATGCCCCCCAGTCTCCCAGCCATCCCCATAGCCAGGGTCCCGGACCTCCAGACACCCCAGAAGCTGGTGGAGCGAGACACAGAGATCCAGGAGCCCGAGCCTCTGGTGCCTGCATAGACACTGGCCACACTTCTGGTGGACTGGAGGCTGGGTGGCTGGATGAAGCCCAGGGACCAGTAGTTGGTGAAGAAGGGGGTGGAGTGAGTGTGACGTTCATGGTGACAGCAGAGGAGAGTCAGTAGGCAGGACTTACATTCTCCACCATTAATAATTATCCCAAGGTGGGGTGTGGTGGTTCACACCTGTAATCTCAGTACTTTGGGAGGTTGAAATGGGAGGATCGCTTGAGCCCAGGAGTTTGAGACCAGCCTGGGCAATATAACAAGACTTTCTCTTTACAAAAATTTTTGCCAGGCATGGTGACACGCATCTGTCGTCCCAACCACTCTGGAGGCTGAGGCAGGAGGATTGCCTGAACCCAGGAATTGGAACCTGTGGTGAGTGTGATCGCCACTGCACTCCAACCTGGTTGACAGAGTAACTCAAATAGTAATAGTAATAGTAATAATAATAATAATTACTCTGGGAGAACAGATGTCACCTGGGATGGTCCCAGATGAACCAAGACCTCTGTTTGCCCTGCGTATACAAATGGATCCAATGGTGGAGACAATTCTTCTGTCCAGCACTCAGGACAACAGGCTAGGGCCTGCGACAAGCAAGCACCTGGGTGTGTAGGCACTGAACTGGCTGCTGTGGGGACAGGTGGCCTGGGAGTCCCTCCTCCTCTTCGCTGCCTGAATCGCTTCTGGTACGCTGCCAGAGAGGAAACGCCCTGTTCCTGGCTAGGTCCAAAGTTGTCTCAGGCTTTTGCGGGGAAGGTCCACAGATTGGGAGCGACGCCAGCTCCCATCTCAGCCTTGGGTCTTGGCAAGGACCACACGCTCTCCCCCACCTCAGGAAAGGAGAGGGGTGGCCCCGCTGAGTGACAGCCCACCGCGACTCTCTTGTGATGGACTCAGAAAGGGTGGAAGGGCCCTAGCACCTGTCTCGGTCTAACGAGACTCGACCTTGGAAAGCTGAGGCTGATCCTCGTGCGGTGGGACATGGGAGGTGTGAGGTGAGGACTGAGGCAGGGAGCGGGAGTGACCTTTCTGGACGATAAGATGGAGAGAGTGCTCTCTCCCTGCCCTTCATACCAAACATGCCAGCCTTCAGGACGTCCTGCTGCTCTCACTCAGACGAGGAAGGATGCTCATGGCCAAAGTCATGGCGGGGGTAGGCAGGGGCTGAGAATCCCAAAGAGGATGTCACTCAGGAGGCAGAGGTCTGAAACACAAGGGCAGGGTATATAGGGACAACATCACTGTCATTCAGTGGGGCCACCCCTCTCTTTTCCTGAGGTGGGGTAGAGCGTGTGGTCCTTGCCGAGATCCACGGCTGGGATGGGAGCTGGCGTCGCTCCTGATCTGTGGACCTTCCCCTGCAAGAGCCCGAGACAACTTTGGACCTGGCCGGGTACAGGGTGTTTCCTCTCCAGCAGCATAGCAGAAGTGAGTCAGGCAGCGAAGAGGAGGAGGGACTTCCAGGCCACCCATCACAAGAGAGTCGCAGTGACCTCTGGGGAAGACAGTGTGACAAGGGATGTCGAGGACTCCGGGCACTGTTATTCTGTGATGAGCACATTGTGAAACAGGTAGGATCTTGGTCACTCCCCACACTGGTGCTGCAAAGGGGCCAACTGGACCAGTGGATGGTGCATTGTGGAAACTTGGAGAGTGAGAACTGGTCACTGTCTCTTCCTGGGCCAGGCAGCAATGGACCAGCAGTGTGCACAGCCCTGCAGGCTGTAGGTTACCTCAGAAATGCCAGGGACCAACTACAGCTCCGTTCTCCAGGGAGCTTGTCTGCCCTGGGAATGCTCTGGGTCCACACTCTTCCCACCCCCACCCCCCGCTCCTGTTCTCTGCTGCTACCCTTTCCCCACCTTGTTTCTCTAAATTCCTCACCTACCAAGTGATGGCCCAGCTCACCTGTGGGAACTTTCCTCTTCCCTCCCTCCCTGGGACCCAGCCAGCCTGCTGGGAAGGGTGGATCAATCCTGATCAGGAGGCGATTTTACTGATCTCACCCTGAGAAGATCAGAAAAGGGGCCAGGCTGGCACAGGGCAAGCCACCCATGAGATGCTCTCCTGGACTCACTCACACACTTCAGAGTTCTGCGTCAGCCTAGAAAATAGCCTCCAATCCGTAAGGGCAGAAAGGAGGTTGGCGGCCTCCCAGGGCTGGAGAGAAAGAGTTTGAGGCAAATCTTGCTAAAAAATTACTGACTCATAAACTTTAAGGGAGAATTGTATACATGTGGGAATTATCTCAATAAAGCTATACTTTTAAAAAGCCACATCAGTCCCTCCTAGAATGATCAGCATTGAGAGACCCCGTAACACAGGCCTGTGGGCAGCTTGCCCACCTGTGCCCTCACCCCATCCCACTCTGCTTGGCCTTCAAGGACCAGTTTGAAGCCACCTCCCACAAATTCTTAATTATTCATTTGATTCTTCCTACCTCACAGGATGTCATTTGCAGCCAGTGGTATAGTAGTAAAGGTTTAACAACAGCTATCAGGAAGAAAAAGGAAAAAAAAAACCAACCCTAGTTTGTGGCATTGGCCAATTTCCATGGTAAACACTCACCACAGCCAACATTGAGCCCCCAACCTGATATCCCTGGACACAGACACCATCTATAGGGCTTTCACCACATGGATGCAAAGACCCCCAAGGGCAGGAGTGACAGTGAAACACCAGAAAACAACCAGGAAGTGAAGAGTTTTCAGTGCATGTTGCCTTTGTTTTTAATATAATTTACCAACTTGTACATTTGTATAATTTAGTTTCTAATAATGGCTGTATTGAGCAACCAGCTGGTGGACTTCTTGGGTGTGTCACAATGGGCTCCTACCAGGGTCCCTCCCACCTCATCCTGAGCATTGCAGCAGGCCTGTCCCCGTGCCGAAAGCGCCCTTCCTTAGAAGGTGAACTGGATGCTCTGTGAGGTCAGGGTGGTATTCGTCTTGTTGGTCACTGAATAGCCCACATGGCCCAGGGTCGGCACATGTTAGGAACACTCAGCATACATTTGCAAAAGGGAGAAAGGGACCATCCAGGTAAGTACTGTGGCATTCTCGAATGCCTGGCAAAGAACAGGTTTCTCTGAATACTGACTGATTGAATGGTGGAAAATAATAGAATAAGGGGGAAATTGAATGCAGAGGTCTCCAGGGGATTTATCTTTACAAGTGGAGTAAGGAACAAAAGGTATCTGCTCTGTCTGCACTTGGGGTATGATGTAAGAGGAGAATGAGAGATGAGGAAGAGGAGGGAGGAGTCTGCTTGAAGCCAGAGGCAGCTCTGGAAGAATTAAGGCTACTAGGCTGGGCGCAGTACTCATGCCTGTAATCCCAGGACTTTGGGAGGCCAAGGTGGGAGAATTGCCTGAGCCCAGAGAGTTCAAGACCAGCCTAAGCAACATGGCAAGAAAAGAAATTAGCTGGGCATAGTGGTGTGTACCTGTAGTCCCAGCTATTCAGGAAACTGAGGCAGGAGGATCGCCTGAGCCCAGCAGGTCAAGACTGTGGTAGCTGTGAGCATGCCCCTACACTCCAGTCTGGGCAACAGAGTGAGAAGCTGACTAAAAAATAATAATAATAATATGACTATTGACAAAAGATGCCAAATTCTGTAGAATATTTAAGGTGGTTTGTTCTGAGCCAAATGTGAGTGATCTAGCCTGTGACACTATCCCTAGAAGGCCCTGAGAAGATGTGCCTGCCATGGTTGAGCTGTTATACACATTTTAGGAGGAGAGAAGTTTTGAGAAACCACAAATCAACATATGTGAGATTTACACTGATGCAGTCCAGGAAGGCAAGTATCTCCGAGTGAGGATTGCAGGCTATGGGTGAATTCAAAGGCTTTTCCAACTGGCAATTAGTTCGCTAGAGTTATCTAAGGAATTTTGAAAGCAGTAAAGGAAGTGGACAGCTTGAGGAATGAAAGCCAAGTTTCTTGCCGTGTAGATGAAGCTTTATAGGTGACAGACTTCAGAGAGAGCAGGAGACTATCTTCAAAGGTGCCCAGAGTCCCCAAGGGACAGCTTCACAGGGTCCTAAAATACCTGGATTTTCTTTCTTTATCTGTGTTGTGACATGTTGCCAGAGCCGGGTTGGAAAGTGAACCACGTTATGTAGCTAATGAAAATGCCCGTCAGTGAGAAATTTGACAAGGAAACTGCACTTCCTTGAAGTCATGGAAGTAAATAGCAGTTTAAGGGAGGAGGCGATGTGGTGTGGATCAGGGTTCTTGAACTATTTTTAACATAATCTCTCAGAGATTCAGGTCTGTTTCCCTGGGAGTGGAGGGTAACCATCACCTTAGACCAGGCATGACTGACCCACAGATCACGTGTGGCCTAGGATAGCAAGTCATCCGACCTTACTAGATCTTTTAATGTCTTATGGTTTTGTTTGTTTGTTTGTTTTGAGTCAGAGTCTCACTCTGTCACCCAGGCTTGGCTCAGGCAATCCTTTCACTTTAGCCTTCCAAGGGGCCGGAACCACAGGAGTGTGCTACCAAGCCTGGCTAATTTTTTGATATATTGTAGAGATGAGGTCTCACCAAGTTGCCCAGGCTGGTCTCGAACCCCTGGGCTCAGGCAATCCTCTCACCTCAGCCTCCCAAAGTGCTGGGATTACAGGCTTGAGCCCCTGTGCCCAGCTACCATCTTGTGTTTTTTAGTGCTTATTTTCTTCATGACCTCATGTGTAGTTCCATTTTTGAAGTTCACAATCATGCCTTATTCATGACATCACTTTTTGGCCACACATACATTTGTGAGCAGCTGTTTTCAATGACAAAGCACACGAAATGCAAAACTTGAACAAATATTTCTGATGAGCACCTCAAGAACTCACTAAGAATCGCAATGGCTTCCATCAAACCAGACGTTGATAGATTAGTTTTACACAAAACAAGGTCAAATTTCCCACTAGTTTATATGTTGTCATTATTCTAAAATTTATAATAAAAAACATTAAAAAATAAAAGAAGTCTTATTATGTATATACACTAACTGTATTATATGACTTATGTGCGGCCCAAGACAATTCCTTCTTACTCAATGCGGCCCAGAGAAGCCCAAGGTTGGACACCCCTGCCTCAGGGATGAGAATCATTCAGACTCAGTAGTTCCAGTGTTCCTGTCAGCCCGAGGTGGCTGCAGTTTTATTTAGGAAACTAACAATTTTGGTCGGTTGGGCTGAGATTCGGGATGTAAAAGTCTGAGCCCAGGGTTGGTGGCAGCCTCTCTGGCACTGGGGATTGTGCCAGCCATTGAACTTGTTGTGCAGCCTTTGACAAGTGGCTGCCCTCTCTGGTCAGTTTCCTCACTCTTATCTCCTTACCTTTCACTGGAAAATTGGACGGTTTTGAAGTTTCCTTTCAGCGCTAACTTTCCATGATCCCAAGTTCATTTTTCATCTTGACCCAGATTTTAAAGATAATGTACTTAAAATATTACAAAATTTGAAAGTGATCAGTTGTCTCCTCTGCTTGGAAATGTCATCACTTGCAGTGCACTGGTGGGCGTGAGGGGCTATTTTGGTGCCTGGGTGTTCAGAGGAGGAGGCAGAGAGGGTGGAGAGATTACCAATTCAGTAACCTCCGCACGACTTTTGGGGCCAAGTGATGCCTGTCGTGAAGGCCTGATCCAAACAGCTATGAGCTGTGGAGGTGTGTTGCAGGGGCGAGAGAAATAGCAAGTGCTTTCTTTCTTTATTTTTTAAGTCAGGGTCTCACTCTGTCACTTAGGCTGGAGGACAGTGACACGGACACGACTGAATGCAGCCTTGACCAGGCTGGTCTCAAACTTCTGGCCTCAATCCTTCGACCTCAGTCTCCCAAGCAGCAGGGACTACAGGCATGCACCACCATGCCTGTTTTTTTTTTTTAAATTTATTGTAGAGATGAGGGCTCGCTATGTTGCTCAGCCTGGTCTCAAACCTCTGGGCTCAAGTGATCCTCCCACCTTGGCTTCCAAAAGTGCTCGGATTCCAGGTGTGAGCCGCCAGGCCCAGCCACAACTGTTTCTTTTGCAGACTGTGTGATTTTCAAGATGACTTCCCAAGGAGTGCAGTAGACAGTTCCTGGGAGCAGTGAAGTCACTTACCCACTCACTCTCTCAGGCCTGCATAGCCAGATAGGGCCAGAATCCAGATTCAAATCCAACCTCCATGCCTGCGGTGATGAGGTATGAACCCAGCCAGCAACATCAGCACCCTGGGAGCTGAGAAATGCAGATTCTCGGACTGTACCCCAGGCCTGCTGAATTGAGGACTCTAGGGACGAGGTCCCAGAGACCTGTGTTTTAACAAGATCGCCGGGGAATTCTTTAAATTTTTTAAAAAATTTTATTGTGGTAAGAACATTTAGCATTTACCCTCAACAAATTCTTACCTATCCAATACAGTATCTCTTTTTTTGAGTCAAGATCTCACTCTATTTTCTAGGCTAGAGTGCAGTGGCATGCTCATGACTACTGCAGCCTCGACTTGCTGGGTTCAGGTTTCAGCCTTCCAAGTAGCTGGAACCACAAGCATGCACCACCATGCCCAGCTAATTTTTTTAATTTATTGTACAGATGAGGTCTTGCCAAGTTGCCCAGGCTGGTCTCAAACTCTGGCCTCAAGCAATCCTCCCACCTCCCCTTCCCAAAGTGCTGGGATGACAGGTGTAAACCACTATGCCAGGCCCAATAAGGAATCTTTGACTCCAGATACAATGTTGTACAGAGGATTCTAGAGCTAATTTGTCTTGCTTCACTGAAACGTCACATTCCTTGGTTAGTAATTGCCCATTCTCCCTTCCCCCACTCACCTGTGCTCCTGGCACCAACACTGTACTCTTGGTCTCTGTGGATCAGACAATTTTGGGCCCCTCATGTAAGGCAAGGAGTCACACAGCATTTGTCCTGTGATGACTGACTTCACTGCTGCTGTGTGGTGCCCAGCTGCCTCTTGGTCATATCTGGCCAGTGGCCATGCCCTGGAGACCCTCAGAAGGTCAGCCCTCCTGATGCCCTTGTGATGATGTGGTATTTCACTGTGACACTTAAAATCACCCACCCCAAGCCGGGCTCGGTGGCTCAGCCTGTAATCCCATGCCTTTGGGAGGCTGGGGGGAGTGGATTGCCTGAGCCCGTGGGTTCGAGACCCATCTGGGCAGCGAGACCTCATCTCTACAATAAATCAAAAAACCAGCCGGGCGTGGTAGTGCATGCCTGTAATTCCGGCTACTTGGAAGGCTGAGACGGAAGGATTGCCGGAGCCCAGCAGGTCGAGGCTGCGGTGGCCGGGAGCGGCCACTGCACTCCAGTCTGGGCAACCGAGTGAGACTCCAACTCAAAAAAAAAAAAAAATCGCCCACCCCTTTGCTGTGGGTGACATCCTCACACTTCAGGGATGTCCCAAATACCACACACACCATAGAGTTGACTTATGTGGCATTCTTGAGTCAAGTCAACATGAATCACCAGATGTTCAATCAATCAGCAGGATAGCTATCATTACCAGTAATCTGTTGTAAATGACAAAGTAGTCAGAAGAGAATGAGAGGAAAGTTCCTAGCATAAAGAAAAGATTACTACTTAAAGCAATGAACATCCAATTGCCCTGAGTTAATTATGTGATTGCATTAGATGATCACATGCTCCCTGAAAATATGCACATCTAACCATGTATCCATAACAAAAAAAAGTGTTGGGCGTGGTGGCACATACCTGTAGTTTCAGCTGCTCTGGAGGTAGAGGCAGGAGGATCGCTTGAACCCAGGAGTTATAGTCCAGCCTGGGCACCATAGTAATGTAGTGGCCGAATGTTCAATCCGAGAGACCACCAAGAGCCATTTCCGATGAAAGTTCAAGAGGGTCTTTACTTGCAAGCTCGAGCTTGGACCTCTGTCGAAAACCCGACGCAGCGGAGAACATCCAGAGGCCCTGACTTCCTTAAGCAGACACCTTTTATGCTTTTACACAAAGGGAGGAGGAGTCTGGGGGGACTTTCCAGTCTTGTTACCATTTAATTGGGTAGTAACCTCTGGTGGTCAGCTCAGTCGTGGAGGATTGGCTAGCTTGACTCGGGCTGACCTTGACCCACTAGCTGGGGAAGTTGCCGAGACATTTGGAAACTTTAGGTGATTTTCCCCTGATTGGTTGTTGCCAAGGGGAAAGTGGGTCAAGGGAAGGGGTTGAAGCTTGAACTGGAGCTTTGCAGTTTTTCCCATAACTGAAACTTTAAACAGCTACAGGTTATGTTTTAAAGCAGAAAACTAAGATGGCTGTGCTATTGTCCACAAGCCGATGACATATTTATTGGGTTATAGCATGCTCTTAACCTCAGTCTATGGTATACTCTGTTATGGCCCTCTCATTCCCCTCTTCTCATGAGGGTAGAGTGAATCTAATCTTGGATTCCTTCAACATGCTGAGTTGTCCAGGGGTACCTGTTGGTATTGTTGTCTGAGGACCATAAGTTGCACAGTGTTTATTCTAGTTTATATAAAAGTTATTAGCTTGTTTAGAATATATGGACCGAAGGTCAGCAACAGCAAAAGTATGATCACGGGGCTTATTAAAGCAGAAAATAGTGTGGGTAACCAAGGTGAGTAGTTAAACCAACTTTCAAACCATCCCTGCCTTTGGTCCCGCTCTAACTTGCACTTAGCCAAACCTTCTCGTACCTTAGCCATAGATTCCTTTACTACGCCTGAATGGTCGGTGTAGAAACAACATTCTTCTCCCAGGGTGGCACAGATGCCACCTTGTTGGGGGGACAGTAGGTCTAGGCCTCTACGGTTTTGCAAAACTACTTCAGACAGTGAGGTTAGGGAGTCCTGTAAGTGTGAAATAGAAGTTTCTTTTTCTCTATGTCAGAATCTATTGCAGCCTGAAGGCTACTGTAATGATGGGACTGAGTGGCTAGGGAAGTAATCCCCATTCCTGCCCTGGCAAGGCCTAGTCCTAGCAACATTGACAGGATTATTGCAGAGACCGGTTCCCTCTTAGCCCAGGGGTGTTCTCCTTGTGTCAGTAACCGGAATACGTCCTCATCAGTGTGGTACAGTATTTTGGGAAGTAACTGCACCAAGATGCAAAAGCCATCTTGAGACTGGTTGAGTACCACGTCTTGGAGCTCAGTATTTGGCTCCAAGGGACGGGAAAATGTCACACCCCATTGCGAGGTCCCAGTCGCGGTTGGTGTACATTTGGCTCAGGTCCCAAGTTAGGGTTGGGAACCAGGTGCCGGGGGAGGCTACCGTGGAGGTCTGAAAAATAACATCACCATCTGAGGAGGTGTCTAAGACCTGCCAGGTTAGGTGTTGGGTTGGTGGGGGTTGGGGGTCGCCCAAAGAAGTTTAATCATTGTTATAAGGAAGAAGAAGGAGCTTGAAATAGTCTAGCTTTAGGGGATTGTCCTTGTCCGGTCAGCTGTCCCATTTGGGTGCATAGTCTTTCAGCACAGTGGGGGTGTCAGCAAGTTTGATGGGGGTGTGGTGTATCCAAGATGCGATACCTTCCACCTTCAAGGCAGTGGGGGTGGACAGGATCACGATGTATGGTCCTTTCCACCACGGCTGCAGAGTCTCATGTTGATGTTGCCGGACGTACACCCAGTCCCCCAGTTGGTAGTTGGGGGGAGTTGGTGGTGGTCCGGTCTCATAAAGGGCTTTCAGTCTGGGCCACACCTGCTCGTGGACCCTTTGCAGAGTTTGGAGGGAAAAAAGGAGTTTTTGATCATCTATGTTTATTAATAATTCTGTCTTTAAGTTAGGTATTCCCGGGTGGTGGCACTCCAAACATGATTTCAAAATAAGTAAACCCTAGCTTATAGGGTGAGTTGCGCACCCTATACAGTGCAAAGGGAAGGAGAGCCACCCAGTCCCCGCCAGTCTCCTGGACTAATTTAGTCAAGGTCTCTTTTAGAGTTCTGTTCATCCTTTCTACCTGTCCTGAGCTCTGGGGCCTGTATGCACAATGTAATTTCCAATCCGCCCCCAGTGCCTGAGCCACCCCTTGTATTACCTTAGAGATGAAGCTGGGCCGTTGTCTGACCCGATTTGGACCGGGAAACCATACCTGGGCTTCAGATCTTCTAGGAACTTCTTGGCTACCACCTGTGCAGTTTCATTCTTGGTGGGGAATGCCTCAGTCCACCCTGAAAAAGTGTCTACAAACACTAGTAAGTACTTGTATCCGTACTTTCCTGATTTTACCTCAGTGAAGTCCACTTCCCAGTACACTCCTGGCCGGTTTCCCTGAAGTCTGGTTCCCGGGTTTTGTTTGGGATTGGTTGTGTTGACAGCCTGATAAGCCTGACATTGATTTACAATTTGTCCCATCATTTGTTGACCGTTGGGCATAACCATGTTTGCATGACGTATTAATTCTTCCATTTTTCTGGTTCCCATGTGGGTACTTCTGTGCATTTTTATAAGCAGTTGCCGACCCAACTGTTCTGGAAGGATGACAACCCATTTGCTGGTGGTCATATCCCAGTGTTGGATCCACCACCAGCTGTTTGAGAACATAACTCTAGGTTGCCCATTTATCCATTTTAAATCCTCCTCTGTATAATTTGGGCTTTCTGGCAGATCTGGGGGCCCAGGGTCTGGTAGTGTGGTTACTAGGACATGGTCCACAGAAAGAGCCGCCTTTTTGGCCTCAGCGTCTGCCAGATGGTTTCCCCGTGCCACTGGTGTGTCCTCTTTCTGGTGTCCTGGACAATGTATTATGGCCAGTGCTTTGGGTAGCCAGAGTGCCTGTAACAACTCAAGGATCTCAGTTTTATTTTTGATAGCCTTTCCTTCTGCAGTTAAGAGCCCCCTCTCCTTATAGATGGTTCCATTAATGTGCGCAGTTGCAAAAGCATACCTGCTGTCAGTATAAACATTTATTCTCTGCTCTTTTTCCATGACTAGGGCCTTAGTGAGGGCAATGAGCTCAGCTCGCTGCGCCGAGGTTCCAGCAGCAAGTGGCGCTGCCCATAAGGTCTTAGTCTCTGTAGTCACCGCTGCCCCAGCATACCTGGTTCCGCCCTGCACGAAGCTGCTGCCGTCTGTGTACCAAGTTTCTTTGGCGTTGGTTAGGGGCCGGTCCTGGAGGTCTTCCTGTATTCTGTGGACCTGTGCCAGGATGTCCTGGCAGTCGTGCAGGGGGCCTTCCCCGTTCGGGTCAAGTAGCAGGGTGGCTGGATTCAGAGTAGCCGGAGCCTGAAACAAGATTCTGGCTGGGTTTAAAAGGAGACTTTGATAATGAGTTAGCTGGGCATTACTTATCCATCTGTCAGGTGGTTGTTTTAGAACTCCTTCCACAGCATGGGGGGCGGTGCCATGTAGTTCTTTTCCCATGGCGATTTTGTCAGCATCCTTGACCATAGTGGCAACTGCCGCGATGATCCGTAGGCATGGGGGCCACCCAGCAGCCATGGAGTTTAATTTCTTTGACAGGTATGCCACTGGCCTCTTCCATGGCCCTATTTGCTGCAACAGCACTCCTTTGGCTATTCCCTTAGACTCATCAACAAACAAGAAAAAGGGTTTAGTCAGATCTGGCAGTCCCAAAGCTGAGGCTGACACCAGGGCTTGTTTAAGAGTTTTGAAAGATCTGTTCATGTCCTCCGTCCATGTGAGGTTGGACTTATTTTTGGTGGCCTCATATAATGGCCGGGTGAGCTCAGCAAACCCAGGAATCCATAGGCGGCAGAAGCCAGCCGATCCTAAGAACTCACGTACCTGTCGTACATTCTGTGGTTGTGGAATTCTCAGTACCTCTCCTTCCAGGCGTCCGATAGCCATCTCTGCCCGTCTTTCAGTTTGTAGCCCAGGTAACTTACTTCAGTTTTACAGATTTGAGCCTTTTTGGCCGAGGCTCAATAGCCCAGAATACCTAGTGTTTGCAGTAAATCTCTAGGCGACTGTACCAGTGCTTAAATTTACTGTTCTCTTAGTGGTCCAGTGTGCCGGTCTTATCTCGTTAGCTCCTTGAACCCATGATATTTTGTCTGAGAGAGGGCCTTGTGGTTTTAATAATACGGATTGCTCCGCTCCTGAATCCACATGAAAAGTCACGGGGTTTTCCCGCCTACCTCCAAGGTTATCCGGGGGTCAGGGGGGGACTCTGAGCCCTGACCTCCCTATTCAGTTACAAGTACAGTCACTTTGTTCTCAGGACGGGGAGGGCGCTTATGGCAGTCCTTTATGTAGTGCCCTTCTTCCTTACAGTAGAAGCACTGATTTTTCCCTAACTTGGGGTGGTCCGGCTGAGGGTTCCCCGGTTTGTTGCCTGACTCAGAAGCCAATTTTTTTAGCCACTTCTGTTGTTCCTTGGGGTCGTGGGTAGTGGCGGCTAATAGAATTTTGGCTAATCTCTTGGTCTGCTGCTCGCTATGCCTATCCTGGCGTTCTTCCGGACTGTCTCTATTGTTAAAGGCTTTCTTAGCCACTCCCAGCAGATCCTGTAAACTTTTCTCTCCTAATCTTTCTACTTTCTGCAGTTTTCTTTTGATATCTGGTGCTGCCTGATTAACGAACGCCATGATTACAGCCACTTTGGTTTCTGGTACCTCTGGATCCATTGGGGTGTATTGATGGAAGCTTCCATAATACGCTCCAAAAATGCAGCTGGGCTCTCATTCCTGTCCTGTCTTATGTTATATACCTTAGCCAAATTAGTGGACTTATGAGCAGCTGCTCGGAGACCTGCCATCAGTGCCTGGCGGTAGACCTGGAGTTTCTCCTTACCTTCTGCCATGTTAAAATCCCATCCAGGTCGGGAAAGGGGAAAGGCTGCATTCATAAGATCAGGGTTGGTGGTGGGCTGTCCATCAACTTCTGGAACCAGCTTCTGGGCCTCCATCTGGATTCTTTCCTTCTTTTCAGTGGTGAATAATACCTGTAGAAGCATCTGGCAATCATCCCAGGTAGGCTGGTGGGTAAAGAGAATGCTTTCCAGCAAGTTAATCAGCCCTCTAGGATTCTCTGAGAAAGTAGCAGTTTGCGTTTTCCAGTTGTATAGATCACTAGTGGAAAACGGCCAATAATGCATGGGTTGGTTCCCGGCCTCATCTGGGGGCCCAGCCACTCTCAGTGGCAAGATCACCGTGGAGTCGGCCGGGCCCACTCCAGGACCAGCCACCCTGGCGACTCTCCCTTGAGTCCCCACGGCTGGTCCATTCATTTCTCTTTCCTGCCTCCCCTCCCCGGCCGCTTCTGGCTCCACCTCTGCAGCAGTGGTGGCTTGGGGTTGTGGTGCTGGCAGGGCTGAAGGTTTAGGGGGAGCTGACTGGTATGGGGGGGGAAATTATCTCTTCCAAGTTAGAATCAGGGAGAACAGGGTAAAAGGGGTTCTTTGGGGACTTATGGAAGGGATTCTGCTTCTCCCAAGGCTGTGATGACACACTCTCCGGAGGCTTTGAAGGTTCCACCCCCTTCTCCTGCAAAGTGAGCACTCTCAATGCCTTTAATGGGGTCGGAAGGTAGGGTTTCACCTAAGGGGGGGGGGATTCCACTACATCTTGCCAGACCAGTATGTAAGGTAGTTGGTCTGGGTGTCCCTGGGAGCCTCTTTGGAGGATGACATTCTTGACCTGCAAGAGAACACTTGTTAGAAAGGTCCCTTCTCGTGGCCAGCCTACATTGAAGGTGGGCCACTCAGTGGCGCACAAATCCCGGAAATTCTTTTTGTGAATTTTGACACTCAAATTGTGCGTCCTTTCCTTTAGTTCTGAAAAGTGATCAGTCATGAGAGTTAACAGCATTGCCTGTGCCTGTCCCATCTCATTCGTCAGTACTGTCATTACAACAAACACAACCAACAAGACAAAAGGGGAAAAAGACAAGAGACAAACAGTAGCAGCCGCGAAAACAAATCTGAAAGTACGATAGGGGAGAGACAGACCGTTGACGAGTCTGACCTTCCCCACAGATGAAGGCCTTATCTTTCGGATGGGGTCATGGGACGTCTCCCACGAGCCCCGGCCAGTGGCTTTCCAGTGCGTCCGCCTATCCTGATGCCGACCTCAGAACAAAGTGTGGAGCTCCACCTGAGATACAGGACACAGATGCGCTAACCTGGGAGCGACTTACCAAATGCCGGCTGAGAACCCTCCAGACTGGGGTCTCGGGGGGGGGGTCCTCTGGGATCCCGGACGAGCCCCCAAATGTAGTGGCCGAATGTTCAATCCGAGAGACCACCAAGAGCCAATTCCGATGAAAGTTCAAGAGGGTCTTTATTTGCAAGCTCGAGCCTGGACCTCTGTCAACAACCAACACAGTGGAGTACACCCAGAGGCCTCGACTTCTTTAAGCAGACACCTTTTATCATGGTTACACAAAGGGAGGAGGAGTTTGGGGGGACTTTCCAGTCTTGTTACCATTTAATTGTGTAGTAACCTCTGGTGGTCAGCTCAGTTTTGGAGGATTGACTAACTTGACTCAGGCTGACCTTGGTCCACTAGCTGGGGAAGTTGCAGAGACATCCGGAAACTTTAGGTGATTTCCCCCTGGCACCTGATTGTTTTTTACTAAGGGGAAAGTGGGTCAAGGGAAGGGGTTGAAGCTTGAACTGGAGCTTTGCAGCTTTTCCCATAACTGAAACTTTAAACAGCTACAGGTTATGTTTTAAAGCAGTAAACTAAAATGGCTGTGCTATTGTCCACAAGCCGATTACATATTTATTGGGTTATAGCATGTTCTTAACCTAAGTTTATGGTATACTCTGTTATGGCCCTTTCAGTAAGACCATATATCTTTTAAAAAAAAAACCTTAAGAATAATAAAAGGTAAATTTTAAAAATAAGTCCCAGGGACTGTTCTTCTAATCTGACTTTCTGGTTCCAGGAATGTGATCGGTGCTCTAGGCCTCTGAGACTCAAGGATCCCATGAGGGGGGTGGAGTCTGGGATCAGGGTGAAATGAAATCCCTCCCACTGGAGTTTCCTTTTGCTTCATGTCCAACTGGAGACTTGCCTAAGACAAACAGATCATGGTGTCCAGAGCTGCATGTATACAATGATCTGGAATGCTCATAACCCACTGCTCTTCCTATGGGGCGAGGACAGGAGCCAAAGGAAGTGGGCGCTGGGAATGGCCAGCAGCCAGGACTTGCCCAGGAGCAGGGGAATGTGGAAGAGTGGGCTTGGCTCATCCTGGTGGGGTGACATGGAGGCCTGCAGGCCTCACCCAGAGTGCAGGGTGGTAGTTCTGTACGGTCAGGGGGATGGGTGATCTGTCCTTAAGAGGAAGTCTGTGGCATCAGCTCTGGGTCCTGGCAGTGCACAGGCCCAGGTGTCCCCAGGCTCTGAGGATGACCCGCTCCCAGGAAGGGTGCTATGGCCTTAATTCTGGTGCTGGCAGTGCACAGAGGCCCCACATGTCCCCTGGGCTCTGAGGGTGACCTGCCCCTGGGAGGGGTACTGTGGCCCCAGCTCTGGGTCCTGGCAGTGCACAGGCTCAGGTGTCCCCCGGGATCTGAGATGACCTGCTCCTGGGAGGGGTATTGTGGCCTTAGCTCTGGGTGCTGGCAGTGCACAGAGGCCCCACATGTCCTCCTGGCTCTGAGAGTGACCTTCTTCTGAGAGGGATACTATGGCTCCAGCTCTGGGTCCTGACAATGCATAGCTGTCCATGCACTGAAGGAACAGCAACTGGACACGGACCCTCTCCCACAGACTGCTGGGAGCTCTGCCTGTGTCCAGGCATCACCCTCATCACATGGTGTTCCCAGAGCAGAGGTTTCCAGAGAAGATCCTCATACCCCATGGTGATCTCCCTCCCAATCTTGGTCTCTGACTGCCAATGGGCATCAATGCTGCCAAGCACTTCTGCTCTCCAAGGCAGGAGCTCTATCTGCTCCCCCTCCTCCTATCTTCTCCTTCCTCCTTTTCCCCCCACCTCCTCCTATCTCCAGGCTCTGCCATAACACTGCTACAAGCTTGACGGGGAAGCAGAAGCCCCCCCAAGGGCCCCCTCCTCCTGCCACCCCACCATGCAGGACTGCACCTGCAGCCGCAGCAGGCCTGGCTCTCTCCCTCACACCATTAGTGTTACCTCACACTACGCCTTCTAGACTGGTCCTTCAGCTGTGGCTAGACTGCTTGTTCCTTGTGGCCTAGCATGGAAGTTCACTGCTGTCTGTGTGTGTGTGTGTGTGTGTGTGTGTGTGTGTGTGTGTGTGTATGTGTGTACATATGTATGTATATACACATGCCTACATGTATATATATGACGGGGGACCTAAAAAAAGCCTGGAATTATCTTTTGGAAGTGAGCCCTTTGTAGTACAGGCCTCTCTGCTAGGTGAGTGTTCTAGGAACCCATCAGCATCTGTGTACCAGCTGGCGTTGTTTTGAGAGGCTGCGTTTGGCTTCAAGGAATTTTTTTTTAGATTCTTTCAACTCATTTGCCCATTTCATTAAGGGTATGCGGAGTGTTCACAGTTTTTGACCAAAAACAAAACACGGCAGAAGCACCAAAAGGCATCAAAATTGACGAGTTCAAAATTTAACAGTGTAAAAAGTGTCTCGATATGCGAATTGAATCAGACAGAGAGTACTTTGAAGGCGACTGAAGTTTAAACATGTGAGAATAAATACACAATTTTTTATAAACAAATTCAGGATTTTGGGGATACCCCTTGTATATCTCTCCTTCATCAGCAAACTTTCTCTCTCTCCTGTATCATTGCCACCAACCTACAGACCTTCTTTAGGTGTTATTATATATGTAATAATAATGATTGTACATATGATTATTATATATGGCATATATTATATATTCTTATATATGTTACATGAGTATGAGATATGTTATTGTATGGTATATCTTATATTATTATATGATATATATGATATGATATATAATTACATATTATACATTATATATGATTATCCATTGTATATGCTATATATTACATATATAATGAGAGATAACAGAAAAGGTCTGTAGGTTGAAGGCAATGATACATACTGAAGGTGCCAAAAAAATGTAAACACACTTTAAGAAAGAAAAAACCTGCCGGGCCCAGTGACTCAGCCTGTAATCCCAGCACTTTGGGAGGCCCAGGTGAGTGGAATGCCTGAGCCTGTGGGTTCAAGACCAGCCCGGACAAATTGACGAGTTCTTGTCTCTACAATAAATAAAAAAATAAAAGTAGTTCCAGCTATTTGGAAGGTTGAGGCAGACAGATCACCAGAGCCCAGCAGGTTGACGCTGGGGTGGCTGTGAGCATGCCACTGCACTCCACCCTGGGCAACTGAATGAGACTCCAACTCAAAAAAAAAGGAAGGAAAAACCTGTATAAAATTGAAATATTTAATAGATACCAATAACAAAAGATGACTACAAGTCACATCTGATTTCTACAATTATAAGAGGTGCTCAAAGTGGTTTCCACCAGAGTCCAGACACTTCTGGCAATGGCAAACTACTGCTTGAGCAATGTTGACCGAAGCGCCCTCTCACAATACTATACCCTTCCATCAGGGTCGTCTCGCTCAGGGCACTTAATGATCTCAGGATGCAAACTTTCCACTTTGCTGTTTAAGAATGCATCGTGTGCTTGTTCTGCCGACTCCTGTCTTGCATGCACATCATTTGGTAGATGTCTGTGGTGAGCGTGCCAGCTGTTCCAGCACACAACCGCAGAAGCAGGACTTGTTCCTGGACGAGGCCTCTGGATCTTCCCTTGTGCACATCGCACACAGTACCTGCGTCTCGCACTCATCACAAATGCGTGCAGTTGTCAGGCGTGTTGGAGGGTCTGTGCATACTCACACCTCCATTGTCATCATACTTCCACAATGCTCTCAAATTTCAAAGACCACTTCAAAACGCCTTGTGCTCCTCCAACCACAACCATGCTTCCGCCATTTCCTTCAACTGTCCTGTCTTTCGTGTGGTGCCACTAGCATTCATTTGATAAACTCCATCTTTTGAGTGAACGTATTGCTACCCCAATTCAATTCCCTGCAATTCAATTCACCTTCAAAAAGTTTTACATGGGCAACAGCACTTAAAATATGTACACTTTTTTTGGCACCCCGGTATATACTGTATATCTTATATATGATATCATTATTTCATATATATATATGAAAGTTTTAAAACAATAGCTGTAGTGACCCGCCCCCATCTCCTGCCCCCATACACTGTACTCCCCACCCTCTCCTCTGCCTACTCCAGTCCGGCTTCTGCCTGCCATTCTACAGAGCTGTCATGTTCAACCCAGGCAATGTTGTCCTCTGGGGACACTAATGACATCTGGAGATACTTTTTGTAGTCACAACAGGGTCGGGGCAGCTGGGGACCCTGGTGAGAAGAGGCCAGGGGTGCTGCCAGCATCCTGCCAAGTACGGGGCAGCCCCACCACATGGCAGCATCTGACCCCAAATGTCACCACCAGTGTCCCAGTTGAGTCCTGACACAGCCACTGCTCTTGTCAAGGATTCCACGAGCTTCTGTGGCTCCAAATATGAGAAATCTTTGTCCAAGCTCCGAACATCCAACTTTTACCACTTGGGTTTCCAGCCAACCTGTGGCTGTTCCCTGCCCAGTTGCTTTCTCCTGCTTGCCCCAGACTGTCTCCTCGTCCTCCTCTTCCTCCCTCTCCTCCTGATCGGGCCTTCTAGTAGCTTTCTCTCATTTCTAAGCTGGCTCTGGAGTATGACTGTCTGGGTCAACTCCAGCACTGGCTTTTCCATCATGCATCTGTAGTGACGATTTCTTCTCTGTCACTTGGCAGCCTCAGTTTCCCCTTTGGTAAAATAGAGGTATAAGAACACTAACTGCATGAAGTTTGATAACTGAATGGGAAATCCAAGTAGATCTGATGACAGCGAGTTTAAATCATGTTAGTGCTATTTATTTATTATTTATGTATTTATTTTTGATTTGGGGTCACCCAGGCTGGAGTGATCCTGGCTCACCACAGCCTTGACCTCCTGGGCTCAGATGATCCTTCTGTCTCAGCCTCCCAGTACCTGAGACTACAGGCACGCACCATCACACCTGGCTAATTTTTTTATTTTATTGTAGAGACGAGGTCTCACTATGTTGCTCTGGCTGGTCCTGAAATCCTGTGCTCAAGCGATCCTCCTGCCTTGACCTCCCAAAGTGCTAGGATTACAGGTGTGAGTCACCATGCCCGGCAGTTATTTTTATTTATAACTCTACGACATAAAAATGGCCATTCTTTTACTTTTCACCAGACAACTCAAGAACGTGTGCTGGGGCTTCACCAGATCAAATCAGGACACACGTTCGGTTCAATTTCATTAAAAAAAAAAAAAACCAAACCCCACCCAAGTGTGAGCCATGCACCAGGCCTAGAGCCAAGGCTGGGGTGCAGGTCTGCAGGGCAGCACCCCTGCTCCAGAGAGCCCGCCTTCAGTGCACCAACAGAGGGAAATGGAGAGGACTGTGTAGGTGCGGCATGCAGCACATAGCAGGTGCCCGATTATTAACAGACCAGTAGTTTCCCAACAGCGGTCCAAGAAACCCGTTTTTCAGATGCTTGGAGGGGAGGATGTCTCTTGAACTACAGCCAGACCTTACTCAACAGCAGGGATGTGTTCTGAGAAACATATTGTCAGGAAAGTTCACTGTTGTGTGAAAGTCACAGAATTAGCTCACACACACCAAGATGGTCTAGCTACCTACCACATACCTGGGCTGTGTGGGCTAGCCTGTTCTCCTGGGCTACACAGCTCTGCAGCATGTGACTATCCTGAATGCTATAGGTCATCAGAGCACAATGCTAAGCTAAACACAAAAAAAGCACCGTAAAGATACCGTCTTATAGTCTTAAGAGGCCATCATCATATATGTGGCCAGCCATTGACTGAAACATTGCTATGGGGCACATGACTGTATTTTAAAGTTGTAATTTTAAAAAAACACTTATGAGTGTATTGCAGGCTAAATTTTGAAGCAGTGGAGATCATTAGTGCAATGAGTTTAGCCTCAGGTTGGTGGGTTTGTGTCCAGACAATGTATCCTTCCATCTCTAATTAATACCAGAAAGTCTTGATCCACCCAGATAAGAGTTGCAAAAGGAACTGTTTTGTTTTAACACTTTTATTGAAATATAATTCACATGCCATACAATTGACCCATTTAAAATTTTTGTTTTTTAACAATTACAATTTGTGATTGCTGGCAGGGCATGGTAGCTCATGCCTTTAGTCTCAGCACTTTGGGAGGCCAAGGCAGAAGGACTGCTTGAACTCAAGAGTTCAAGACCAGCCTGGTCAACAAAACAAGATCCCATATCCATAAAATAAAATTAGCTGGGCATGGTGGTAGCATGAGTCTGGAATCCCAGCTACTCAGGAGGCTGAAGCTGGAAGATTGTCTAAGCCCAGGAAGTGGAGGCTGTGGTGAGCTGTGATGGTGCCACTGCACTCCAGCCAGGAGACTGATTCAAAAAAGAGACCGTAGCCAGGCTCAGTGGCTCAGCCTGTAATCCCACGCTTTGGGAGGCTGAGGTGAGTGGATTGCCTGAGCCCGTGGGTTCAAGACCCGCCTGGGCAACTTGGTGAGACCTCATCTCTACAATAAATCAAAAAAAATCAGCCGGGCGTGGTAGTGCATGCCTGTAATTCCGGCTACTCAGAAGGCTGAGGCGGAAGAATCGCCAGAGCCCAGCAGGTCGAGGCTGCGGTGGCCGGGAGCAGCCACTGCACTCCAGTCTGGGCGACGGAGTGAGACTCCAACTCAAAAAAAAAAAAAAAGAAAAGAGACCGTGAGCCAAAAAAAAACCAAAAACAAAAACAAAGCCAATTTGAAACTGCTTATCTGAGTAAGTCAAGCTTCTCTAAACCACCCTGGAATTCGACCTTTCCCAAGCGACTGAGCAGGCACAATGAATGCCAGCCTCTTGCCTCTTTCTGTTTTTGTTATGACTGATTCATGCAAAACAGGAAGTGCCACCGTGACAATGGCGTTTTTTGTGGCTGAGAAATGTACTTGGAAAAATCCTGCATGCTGTAGTCCCTGGTGCTGAGGCACAGTCCTGTGTGGGACATATTCCCGGGGAGTGGGCTCCATTCTAGCAGGGCCATGGTTCCTCTGGTCTGACAGCAAGGGAACACAAGGGCTGCTGTGTTCCTCAGACGGAGGCAGTGGCTTCGCTGTTCAAGAAACGCCCGTGTGAGGTTGGGAACAGCAGCTCACGCCTATAATCCCCAGCACTTTGGGATGCCAAGGTAGGAGGATAGCTTGGACCCAGGAGTTCAAAACCATCCTAGGCAACATAACAAGACCTCGTGTATACAGGAAATTTTTAAAAAAATTAGCCGAGTGTGGTGGTATACAAGTCAAGTCTGCAGTGAGCTGTGATCGTGTCACTGCACTGCAGCCTGGATGACAGAGTGAGACCTGGACTAAAAAGAAAGAGAAAGAGACAGAGAGAGAGAGAGAGGAGAGAGAGAGAGACAGAGGGAAAGAGACACAGAGAGAGAGACAGGAGAGAGAGAGAGGAGAAGCAAGCAAACCTGGTGTGCAAGGCCTGTGCTCAGAAGAGGGTGGCTGGCTGAGGCTGCTGGGCACCAGGAAGACCAAAAGATTTATAGGAAGTCCAGGACACACCCCTGCCCAGGCCTGGGTCCTTGAAGTAGCAGACGCAGGCTGAGAGACCCCAGAGGAAATTCCCCAAGACAGGTCAGATCCAAAAGTGTTGGGGTACTTTCCGCCCATCCTGGCAAATGTGGTCACCATTTCCTGAATGCCTCCTCTGAGCCAGGTCCACAGTTTGTTTAAAGTAGGAGCTCTCGTAGTCAATCCCAAGACTGTGTAGTAGGTGCTAGTATTACTCCCATTACCAAGACAGGGAAACAAGGCTGGGAGAGTTGGCTACACATCTTGTCCAAGTCAACACAGCCAGCCAGCCACAGGGCAGGACTGGGACTATTCTGAGGTCCCTTATATATGCTGCACACAACTGCATTTCATCCTCACATACACGAGGGAGATGAGGCTCACAGATGTTAAGCAACCTGTGTGAGGTTACACAGCCAGGAACTCCAGCTAATTGTTTCTATTTTATTGTAGAGATGAGGTCTTGCCATGTTGCCCAGACTGGTCTTGAACCTGTGGGCTCAGGCAGTCCTCTCGCCTTAGCCTCCCAAAGTGCTGGGACTCAGGCATGAGCCACCACACCTGGTTCACAAGTATTTCTTGAGCATCTACTCTGTGCTCATCACTGTCAGGCGTGAGGGACATGGACGCCAGCAAAACAGGCTCCTGTGCAGCTTAGCATCTGGTGGGAGAGACAGATGACTAATGTTGTAAATGTAGAATTCCATACAGTCAGCCGGGTGCAGTGGCTCACACCTATAATCCCAGCACTTTGGGAGGCCAAAGCAGAAGGATTTCCCCCAAGCCCAGGAGTTTAAGACTAGCCTGGGCAACACAGCAAGACCTCATCTCTACAAAATTTTTAAAAAACTTGCCGGATATGATGGTGTGTGTCTATTGTCTCAGCTACTCAGGAGCCTAAGGAGGGAGGATAGCCTGAACCCAGGAGGTTGAGGCTGTGGTGAGCCATGATTGTGCCACTGCACTCTAGCCTGGCCAACAGAGTGAGACCTCCACTCAAAAACAAAAACATCAATCAGGAAAGGTATGAGAGTGACAAGGACAGATAACAGGAGGAGCCAGTGTGGTCCTCAGAGTCGGGGTGACATCCTCGGAGTACCTCTGCCTTGAGACTGGAGATGCTGGGGATGGCTAAGCCTATCCCTGCTCCCACCCTCAACTGTGGGTCTGTGAAACTGGACCTCCTCCCACAGGGTAGATGCTGACTGAGTGCATGCTCTGTGGCCTCCCTCCCGCCTACCCCTTGTAGAGGCTGAGCATGCAGCACTTGATCAGAGGTGCAAACTCGCCCTGCAGGAAGGGAAGCAGGATGAGGCCCGAGGGTGGAGACCCAGGGAGACCCACCCTGGTGGAGAGCAGAAGCAGCACCGGAGTCGTTCTGCCACTTCTATCCACCCAACAAATGGGGGCCTGTCTTTTCCCAGCTCCTGGGCTGGCACAAAAAGAGCAGAAAGATACCAAGGGGTGTTGCCGATGGCCAGTGGCATTTCCCCAGGTGTGGCCGATGGCCAATGGGGTTTCCCTGGACGTGACCAATAGTGGTGTGACCAATGGCCAGTGGCTTCTGCTTGGGTGTTGGTCAATGGCCAGTGGCATCTCCCCTGGCGTTAGCCATGGCTGATGGCTTCTTCTTGGGTGTTGTAGGCAGGGCCAGGATTCCAGCATCATGGAGCTGAAGCAAGAAATAGGTTTTCTTTGATTTTTGATTTTTTTTAGAGAGGCAGGGTCTCACTCTGTCACCCAGACTGGTGTAATCACAGCCCACTGCAGCCTCAACCTGCTGGGCTCAAGTGATACTCATACACCACCATACCCAGCTAATGTTTATTACAGTATTTTTTTATGGAGGCAAAGTCTCGCTCTGTTGCCCAGGTTAGTCCCAAACTCCTGGCCTCAGGCGATCCTCCTACCTCAGCCTCTCAAAATGCTGGGATTACAGGTGTGAACCTCTGTGCCTGGCCAGAAATAGGTTTTGATATCTCTTCAACAGTTTGCAAAAACCTCAGTTCTAATCCACTTTGAGGACAAATCCCTCAGCCTTGCCATTTTAGCTCAGGCTGCCATCACAAAACACCATAGAGCAAGTGGCTTAAACAACAGAAACTGATCTCACAGCTCTGGGGGCTGGAATTCCAAAAGCAGGATGCCTGTGTGGCGGAGCCCTGGTGAGGCGCTCTTCCTGGCTTGTGGTGGCTGCCTTTGTACCAGTGCTCATATACAGAGAAGGATAGAAGGGAAGCCCTCTGGTGTCCTTAAAGTTACTAGTCCCATCAGGCTAGGGCCCCACCCCATGACCCCATGTAGCCCTAATTATCTCATAAAATCTCTGTCTCCAAATTCACCCCCTTGTTAGAACATCAACACAGGAAATGTGAGATGACACAGACATTCAGTCCATAACCCCTGTTCTCAGAGATGGCCCCTTCTGGAAACTGTGTGTCTAATTCCGGTGGAGAAGCCTCTCTGGGCAAAACATCTGGGATCCCTGTTTCTGTTGCCCCCCAACTCTCTTCAGTTGCCTTCTCTTAACTTTTAAACAGCTATGATTACCTGGCATTCACTGGGCTTAGTTTTCTTGGAGGGACCTCACCTTAGCAAGGCAGTTGCACACGTTAGCCTGATGACACATCTCCATTCTTCTGACTCGAGCGATGCCTCTCTTTCGAAGTAGCTGGATGCTGCCTGGTCCTGCAAGACTCCCTTCCCTGTAGTTTTGCCTGAATGTTATCACTGGAGAAGCCGGCTATAGACACATGTCGGTCCTTGCCCCTCTGGTCATCCACAGTCACGCTTCCAGGCTCTGCATCTCAGTTTTCAGCCTTAAGAGAACAGAAAGGCTGGGCGGGGCCATGCTCCCAGCCCTGGGCTCTGCTGAGTGTAAATGTCATCTCCTGAGGGTGCAGGTTGGAGTGTTGCCACAGTGTGAATTTCTAATAAAGGGGGTGTTTTTAATTGTGGGAAAATATGCACAACATAAAATGTAACCATTTATTTCTGAGTTGGTGTCTCACTCTGTCACCCAGGCCAGAATGCAGTGACATGATCATGGCTCACTGTAGCCTCGACCTCCTGGGCTCAGATGATTCTCCCATCTCAGCCTCCCAAGTAGCTGAGACTATAGGCACCCACCACCATACCCAGCTAATGTTTTTTTTTTTTTGTAGAGACAAGATCTCAAATTCCTGGACTCAAGTGATCCTCCTGCCTCAGCCTCCCAAAGCACTGGGATTACAGCCGGGAGCCACTGTAACCAGCCCATTCTAACCATTTTTAAGTGTACAATTTAGTAGCATTTAGCACATTCACTATCACCACTATCCCTTTCCAGAACTTTCTCATGATTCCAAATAGAAATTCTGTACCTATGAAGCAGTAATGCCTGTTCTCCCTCCTCCAGCTCTTGGTAATCATGTTCTACGTTGCATCTTTCTGAATCTGCCTGCTCTATGTACCTCACATAAATGGAATCATACAGCATTTGTCCTTTTGTGTCTGGTTTGTTTCACTTAGCTTGATGTCTTTGTCTTTGTTTGGGCTACTGTCATAAAACACCACGCACAGGGTAGCCTCTAAACAACAACTGTATTCCTCCCTGTTCTGGAGACTGGGAAATCCAAGATCAGAGAACTGGTAGATTTCACATCTGGTGAGGGTCCCACCTTCTGGTTCGTGTCCTCACTTGGTGGAGGGGACAGACCGCTCTCGGGGTCTCTTTTACAAGGACACAAATTCCATCATTAGGGCTCAGCACATGACTTTTGGAGGGACTTTCAGGCCACAACAGTCTTCAAGAATCATTCATAGCATATACCAGAAGTTCATTCCTTTTCACGGCTGAAGAGTGGTCCACTGTGTGTGTATCCCACGTGCTGTGCATCCACCCACCTACTCACGGACATGTGAGTTGTTCCCATCTTTTGGCTCTTGTCTAATGAAGCCTGACCTAGCAGATGGGACTCGCTTCCTCTGTGACTGGGCATCCGTTTAACTACCCTTTGATTGACTCCGTGTCATTCTCTGGAAACATGACACCAAACAGAGTAACTTAGGTACAAGGATCTGCAGGCAACTGGGGGTGGAGAACACACAGGCTGGGGGGTTGCAGTCACCAGGGACCTCTGAGCTGTGCCCAGGTTCAGCAGGTCGTAGCAGGTCACTTTTCACTCAAACCCATTCATTCATTCACTCACTCACTCATTTCTCTCCCTCTCTTCTTCTCTCTCTCTCTCTCTCTCTCTCTCTCTCCCCCACTCCCAAGCTAGAGTGCAGTGGAACGATCACGACTCACTGCAGCCCCAACTCCTGGACTCAGGTAATCCTTCTGCCTCAGCCTTCTGAGTAGCTGGGACTGCAGGTGCACAACTCCATGCCACCCTAATTTTTTAATTTTTTACAGTGATGAGGCCTTGCTATGTTGCCCAGGTTGGTCTCAAACTCCTGGTCTCAAGCCATCCTCCTGCCTTGGCCTCCCAAAGTGCTGGGATGACAGGTATGAGCCACCACGCCTGACCTCATTCCGATATTACTGAACACTTAGTGTGAATCGGTGATCACGAATGGTGGGCGAGATAGGCCGTGCTCAGCCTGAACCTACAGCCACTGGGGACGGACAGACCAGGACATCAACATGGACATAAGGATGAGGCCTCAGAGAAGTGTGGTTGCTCTGGGAATACACTGGCACTGCCTAAGTTTTGGGGCAGGGAAGGCTGCTTGGAGGAAGCCACAACTCTTCAAGCCCTCAGGGAAGGGAAGAAGGTCCCCAGGGAGAAGTGAACTGGGCATCAGAGGGGACACAAAGGCCCAGGCTGTGGGGGGCATGCTGAGGGCTCCTGCATGGTTCATGTTTGGGGTGTGGGTATAGAGGGTCATGGAGGCTAGGACGAGAAGCCAGGACCACTTGGTGAAGGGCCTCATGTGGTGTCTGGGCCGGATACAGCTGACGCTTTACTAACACGAGTTTGGACCATGTGGATCCACTTACACTCAAATTTCCTTCTGCCTCAGCCACCCCTAGACCGCAAGGCCAGCCAGCACCCCACACCAGCTACTCACGTGGAGATGCAAGGATGAAGACCTCTGTGATGATCCACTTCCACTTAGTGAAGAGGAATTATAGTTTTTCTTCCTTGTAATTTTTAAAACAGCATTTCCTCTTCTCCAGCTCACTTCATTATAAGAATACAGTGTATAATCTATGTAACCTACAAAATGTATGTTAATCAACTGATATTGGCAAGGCTTCCAGTCAACAGAAGGAGGTTGAGTTAAGTTTTTGGGGAATCAGATGTTATGCATGGAATTTCAAGTTATACAGGAATTGGAGCCCTCACCCCCACATTGTTCAAGGGTCAGCTGGACTGGGTCCAAAGGGATGTTCTGATGGCTTTGAAGCAGGAGAGAGATCAGAAGGGAACTGAGGCCAGGTATAGCAGCTCACGCCTGTAATCTCAGCACTTTGGGACGCCGTGGTGGGAGGATACCTTAAGGTTAGGAGTTTGAGAGTTTTGTCTTGACAAAAAAATAGAATAAAATAACTAGATGGGTGCAGTGGGGCACACCTGTAGTCTTAGCTACACAAGAGGCCAAGGCAGGAGGATCCCTTAAGGCCAAGAGTTCAAGAATAGTCTGGACAACATAGTGAAACTACATCTCTACAAAAAAAATTATTGTTTTAAGTTATTTTTCCTTTATCATGTCTTCCAGGAATAAAAAAGTTTTAAAAAGAAGGAAACAGAACCTGTTCTCCCCACAAAAGCCACAATTACAGCCAGCATCTCTGGAGCACTTCCTGAGCACTGGGCACTGTTCTGGAGTCTCGTGCTGATGGACTCAGTTAATCCTCAGAACAGCCAACAAGATGCGTGAAGAGGAAACAGGTCTAGAAGAGACACTTACCCAGGCCTCTGAGTGTGGGTGGAGGCATGTGGATCCAAGCTCAAAACCTCACCCCGCTGTGGGTGGTGTGGCCTGTGGCCATGGCCATTTCTGGGGAGTTTGATAGAAATGCCTGTCAGTGAAAGATGCCAAGCTGCAAAACACTTAAGAAGGTTTATTTTGAGTCAGTGAGTGACCTAGGCCTGTGGCACCTCTTGAGAGGGCCTGAGAACATGTGCGGGGGTGGGGGCAGAGGTTGAATTCTGTACCTCACAGGAAGATGGAAGTTACAGAAAACCGTAAATCAGTACTCATGAGATTTGCATGGGTTTGGCTCAGGAAGGTGGGACATCTCCAAGCAGGGGGTGGGGCTTGTAGGTCATAGGAGGATTCAAAGATTTGCTCTAAGGAATTCTTTTTTTGAGTCAGGGTCTCATTTTGTCACCGAGGCTGGAGGGCTGTGGGAAACAGAATTGACCCTTCTCGGTTTCATCATTAAAGAACAACATGAAGACTCAGAGATTGGTGGAGGGAAGCAACACTTTTAATATCATTCTTTCAAGAACGGGTGTCTCTTGGATGAGTAGGCACACTAAAGCAGGAAGAAACAGCACTTTTATCCCTAAAACACAGGTTCTTCTCCTGGCTCCTCAATGACTGAGTACTGCAGAAGTTACAGGTCTTCCCGTACAAATGCCTACATGACACCTTTTGATTGGATTACAGAATCATTTCATTTGTGTGTCCTATTTGCTGATTGGCTTACAGAATTACCATTCTGATTAGATCCTGCCAAAAGTTTAAACATGAAACCCACCAGAGTAAAAAGCCTATGAAAAGGAAGCACAAAGAAATAGGAAACGAATCAACAAAAGAGCAGCACAAAGCATTTAAACACCATCTTGAGAACCCAAAATAAGCTAGGCTCCAGTCTGAAAATAAATCACCCTTCTTATTTTCCACAGGACAGTGGCACAGTCATGGCTCACTGAAGCCTCCCCCTTCCAGGCTCAGGTGATCCTCCCACCTCAGTCTCCCAAGTAGCTGGGACTATAGGCACACCTAGCTAATTTTTTCATTTTTGGTACAGATGAGGTCATGCTATCTCAAGCTGCTGAGCTCAAGCAGTCCTCCTGCCTCAGCCTCCCAAAGTGCTGAGATTATAGGTGGGAGCTGCTGTGCCCAGTCGTCTCTAAGGAAGTTTGAAATCACTTGAAGAAATGCTGTGTTGAGATAAGGAGGTAGTTTGAGGAATGATGAGGAAGTGAAGGCTCTTGCTATGTGGAAAGGGATTCTACACAGATGCAAATTTCCCAAGAGATGGCTCTGAGGGTCATGAAATATTCTGATCTCTTTATGTATCTGGTATGTGGCCCATCTCTCTGGGCCCTTAGTGGGGAATTTGGCAAGAGAAAGAAAAGAAAGGTGGGAGTTTGGTCTGCATGGGGAACGTCTGTCTGGCCCCAGAACTCCCGATCAGTGTCCCTGAGAACCTCAGTGCCCACTGAGGCTTGAGCAGCTCTGAGTGAGTCCCAAGATCAGCTACACATGAGCACTTAGTGGGAACTGTTGAAACTCCTTAGTGTCCAGGCTGGGTCCTCAATCAGTCCCATCAGAATTTTGGGGCTGTGACATGGGTTTCAGGTTTCTTCATAGTCGCCCCCATGATGTCGGCTGCATCCCAGGCTTGTGCCGCCCTGTTGCCTGGGGATGGCAAGATTGGCCCCTGAGCAAGAGATGAGCAGGGTCCCCCAGCCACTCCCAGCTCTGCAGCTTTAAGAATCAGACTAGCCTGCTGACCAGAGACCACACTGTCACCTGGGTGGGCCACATGAGTGCCACTGAGCAGCTGCAGCTGCTGCCGTCAGTACCTGGGGGCCGCCTAGTGGGTTGACCCTGGCCCCCAGCAGCCAGGCAAGCAGAAGAAAGGGAGCCTTTTATGCCTTTTGAGGAAAGCAGCAGACTGCAAGGTCGTGGAGACAGAGGAACTGTTGCAGCCCCAGACAAGACGCCCCAAACACACAGCAAGTCAGAAGGGAGTGGATTGCACAGCCTCGCTCCAGTGATACCTGCCTACCCTACCCCCTCCGCCCAGGGGCCTGGCAGGACAAGACCCAGGAGCAGGGCAGAAAAATTCCCCAAGATCCTCCACTGGCCCGTGTGTTCCCCTCCTTAGAAAAAGGCGGGACTTAGGCTGGGGGTGGTGGCTCACACCTGTAATCCCAGCTCTTTGGGAGTCCAAGGAGGAGGATCACTTGAGCTCAGGAGTTCAAGACCAGACTGGGCAACATAGTGAGACCTCACCTCTATTTTTAAAATAAATAAAGTTGGGCTCAGCTCAGGGCAGGCAGCACCTGGCTATCCACAGGACTCATCAGGGTGGGGAGTATCTGCCTCCTCTGTCCTGTCTTCTGCAAGGGGCCTTGTGGTTCTTGTCACTGCCCTTTTTTTTCTTTAACTTTTAAATTTTTTTATTTTAAAATTGTGGGGTACAATTCAGGGTTAGGTATACAAATATTCATTGTGCAGGTACCCTTGTTGATGAACTCTGCCCCCATTTCCCAAAGCAGATTTCAACTACTGTCAATCCCACGTCCCCGCCCTCCTCCCCCCAACAGTTTCCTGCTACTGTCAATCCTCTTCTTACAGTATTTCAGTGGTTGTTCAAGGTCCACTTATGAGTGAGAACATGTGATACTCAGTTCTTTATTTCTGTGAAAGATCACTCAGTATTATAGACTCAAGGTCATATGAAAGCAAAGGACGTAGAACTAAACTGTGTGTGTCGACCGTAGGCTTGCTGAGGATGGTGTCAGTTGACAGGGCTGGCCCAAGGAAAGGAGCTCCAAGCTGCCACGGACGCCCGCTGGGGTCTCCTGGTCACCCACGGAATCAGAGGTTGTTCCTGCCTTAGGAGTGAGAGGGGATGGAGACAGCAGCAGCCTGGTCACCCCCATGTGGACAGGGCCAAGGCTCTGTGCATCCGTCCAAGGCTCCCTGCAGGTCACAGGGGCTTCTTTCTAGTCTGCTTTGGGGGCACCAAAACCCACATAGCACAGGCGAGTGGGGTGCTGGCCTGTGGACCCAGTGTGTGCTGCCCAGTGTGAAAGGCACAGCCAGGTGGCTTTGGGAGTCTCTGCTCTGGGGTTCTCTGTGCTTCCCTGCTGCCCTCCTTCACTACAGACCATTGAGAGCTGACTACCATCCAGCTTGCTTCATGAGAACCATGCACAGTTGCAACACATGTCTTATTTTTTCTTCTTTGAGTTGGGGTCTCCTTCTGTTGCCAAGGCTGGAGTGCAGTGGCACGATCATGGCTCACTGCAGCCTCCACCTCCTGGGCTCAGGTGATCCTCTTACCTCAACCTCCTGAGTAGCTGGGGCTACAAGTACACCACGCCCAGCTAAGTTTTGTATTTTTTGTAGAGATAAGGTCTTGCTATGTTGCCCAGGCCGGTCTCAAACTCCGGGGCTCAAGGGAGTCTCCTGTCTCAGCCTCCAAAATTGTTGAGATGACAGATGTGAGCCACCATGCCCTGGCCTTTCCCCCAATTTTCTAATGGTCTTTTTTTTTTTTTTTTTGAGTTAGAGGTATCATTATGTTGTCCACACTGCCATATACAACAGGTTTTTTTCTTATTGATTCATAGACATTCTTTATATATTCTGGATGATGAATACACACACACACACACACACACACACACACACACACACACACGTACTTCATGTGTTCAAACTTGCAGTTGGGATTGCCTTTTTTTTTTTAATTTCTGGTGACTTTTGGACAGAAGTTCTTGATTTTGATTTAAATATATCTTGTCTAAGAAAACTTTCCCAGTGAGGTCATAAAAATGTTCTATACCTTATCTCCTAAAAGTTTCTTATTTTGTCCTTCATATGTAAGTATTTTGCCTTTTACTTTTAAATATTTGATCTGTCTGGGTATGAGTTTGTGACTGCTGTAAGATAACTGACTTCCAGTTTTATTTTTGAACCCACTTCTCTGCAGTGTCCTCTCTGTCAGAATGAGGTTTCCCCACACAAGGGTGGGGCTTTTTCCTGAGCTCTCAATTTTCTTTGTTGAACTGCAGTTTTTCCCAAAATTCATTGCAGGCCAATATTTTTGTAGATACAATAAAGATTAATTGCTAGGAAAATGAAATTTTACAATACACAAAACAAAGACCCCAATTTAAAATTATTAGATTAATAATGACAAAGTAGACATGAGGTTACTGGGTCAAGTTGCTCTCAAGACTACTGAGTGCTGACTTTCACCGTGGCCCTTGCTGGTGGCCATTGGCAAACAGTTCAAAGGTGACCCCGTGTACAGACCATGCCTTGAACAGTACCGGTTTACATTGCTCCACTGATGTGTTATTTTACACCTAATATCACTGTCTTTTTCTCCTTTAATTGTGATCACATATACATAACACAACATTTGCCATTTGAACTTTTTTTTTTTTTTGAGTCGGAGTCTCACTCTGTCACCCAGACTGGAGTGCAGTGCCATATTCACGGCTATCACAGCCTTGACCTCCTGGGCTCAAGCAATCCTCCTGCCTCAGCCTACTGAGTGGATGTCACCACAGGTGTGCCCTGCCTCGCCCGGCTAATTTTTTTTATTTATTATAGAGACATGGTCTCGCCAAATTGTTCAGGCTGTTCTCAAACCCCTGGGCGCAGGCAATCATCTCACCTCTGCCTCCCAAAGTGTTGGGATGACAGATGTAAGCCTCCGTGCTCAGCTCATTTTCACCATTTTTAAGTGTAGAGTTCCGTGGTACTGAGTATTGTGCAGCCATCACCACTGTCCAGCTTCAGAACTCTCTTCATCTTGTAAAACTGGAAGTCTGCACCACCAAGCACCAACCTCCCCTTCCTTCCCCTGCCCGAAACTATGCTGATTACTCTAGATACCTCATATATGGGGACTCACACTGTGCTTGTCCCTTGGTGTCTAGCTTCTTTCACTTATAATGCCCTTCAGAATGTCTTTAAGATACATCTATCTTGTAGCATACAGAGTTTGACAATTAAGTTTGCAAACTCATCCTAGAAAAAGTGTCACATACTTCATTGCTGAATATCACTGTGGTCACCTTCAAAGTACTCTCCTTAGGAAGCTATTCGCCAATGCCAGTGCCTAGTCCACCCATCAAAGCAATTTTGGAACTCTTTCTCTGCAATGACCATCAGAGTCATTGTCATATTACCCTTGATGTCCTGAATGTCATCAAATGTCTTCCTTTCAATATTTTCTTTATCTTCAGGTAAAGAAAAAAGTCAAGGAGGCTGGGTAAGATGGCAGCTGAGCCAGTCAGACTATGCGAGTCCCTGTGTGAGTGAGTGAGTGTATGGAAAATTTTGTGTATGTGCTGGTGAGTGAGTGGGCATGTGAGTGGCTGACTGAGTGAGGGCTAGGGAGCTAGCAGTCAGGGCTCTCCTGGTGCAGTGGCTGGTGTCACGGCTGCTCGACTTGGATCCTAGCAATTCCCAGGATGTAGAAGCTGAGCACCACTTTTTTTTTTAAATCAATAAAACCCTTCCTGGGAAGAAAATGCCGGGAGAGACTAAATGTAGGCTCTTGAGCAAGTGGCCAGGGCCCTCCTGGTGCAGCAGCTTCCCAGATTGCAGAAGCCGAGCACCATTTTTTAAAAGTGGACAAAAGATTTCCTGCAGGGAAGCAGTGGGAGAGATGACTGGCTCTAAACTCTGCCTCACCACTGCAGCAGGAGAGACTGCAGGCTCCAGACTTTGCCTCACCACTTCAGTGCCTGGCCAGACACTGGCAGCAGGGGCTGTGGAGGGAGCCTAGAGGCAGAGTCCCACCAGAGAGGACAAGAGAGGCACTCCACCACCATCTTTATGGCGGGGCAGGAAAATGATTCACCTTGTTCACCACTGAGCATCAGACCTGATCTCTGTGACTGGCGGATCAGCTACTCAGGGGTTGATTGTGACCCAGAGGGAATATCCTGAGAGCACAAACTTCAGAGAGACCTGATGAGGGCTGAATCCCAGGTGCCCCACCCCCTACCCTGATCTAGCTGTGGGACAAAGGGTATGGCCAGAAAAGGACAAGGAAGAAATCCAAAGAGATCAGTGGTGAGTCTAGGCTGACCCAAACCCCCTTCTTCCCAACATCCTCTGAACATCACACCCACACAGCCGGGCCACAACTGAGAGGGACAAACCCAGGCAGAGCCTGGATGCCAGACACAATAGGAGAACTCCATTCCAGGATAGACCTGGATGGGGCAACCCGCACAAGTACATACTGGGGAAGAGACAATTCCACACCTCCCCACTGGAGGGGATCTCCCTGACCATCCAAGAGTGAAGAGGAGGACTGCAGCCCCACCCACCACCACCTCTCTTCCTTCCCTCCTCAGAACACTGGGGAGAGAGTGAAAGAGGTGGAAGCTCTGTAGGAGAGAGCAGACTAGAAGAACAATTACAAAGCCTGCCACAAGAGGGAGAATTTTTTCTTTTTCTTTTTAATTAAAAATTTTTTTTTGCCTGATTGTTAGCTCATCTATTTAAAAAATATTTTTCCTTTGTGCATGAATGGATGTGAGGGTTTCATCTGCATTCTCCACCTTTTTCTTCTTTTTTTCTTTTCCTTTACTTTTTCTTTCTTCTTTTGTTTTTTTGTTTTCTGTTTATGTGTGTATGTGAATGATTGAGTGCTCATCTTTCAGTTTTTTTTGTTGTTGTTGGTTTGTTTTTGCTCTTCTATTTATTTAGTTAGTTAGTTTAAGGTGTGTATCAATATATGTCTGAGGGTTCAATCTGAATTCCCCTGTGTTTTTTGTTGTTCAATCTTAATTCCCTGGAGTTTTTTTTGTTATTTCTTTTTTCTTTTTTTTTTCCAGGCTTTCTGTTTGTCTTCTCCATTCATTTTGTGCTAGGCATGTGTGTATGTTTAGATTTTCTTGTGGTTTTTTTTTTTTTTTTGGTTGTTGTTGTTTGTTTTGTTTCCCTTTGTTGTTATTTCAGTTTGTTTGGGGGTGGGTGTGTGTGTGTCTGTGTGTTCAATTGTTTTTTGCTGTGGTTTCTGCTTTCATTGTTCTGTATTTTTTTTTAATTCTCGTCCATCTTATATCATTCTATTTTTCACTGTGCTCCTCACTGCTGTCATTGTATCTTGGACTCAGGGAGTACACACACATACTCACTGCATCATCATATAGAGTGGTGGGGGGAGGGAGTGGTCTCAGGGAACATATACCACAATCAGGGAACATTTGTAATTTTCAAGTCGTTTCTGAATCCTTTCTCTCCATCCCCTATCTTATTTGACTTTCAAAACCACAAGAAACAGCAAAGTTTCCCACCCACAGTCCTGTTTCAAAATAGAACAAATACAGAGCTGCATCAGGAAAGAATAGAGGACTGAGCAAACATCAGAAGGGAAAGCCTCTCTGGTTGACACTGAATAATAGAACTAAAGAGAAAAACAAGAGATCTGTCACAAATGAGGAAAAACCAAAGGAAGACTACAGGTAATTTCAAGTGTAACAGAGAAAACTCCTGAAAAATCAGATCTCAGAGCCCAAACAATGGAAGCCACCAATGACTGCCCTGAGAATATGACAGGGATTAGGGAATGGATGGAAAGAGTGAATAAGACTCAAGAAAGACAAGAAGCAACACTGAAAGAACTTGTAACTGAAATTTTGGCAAAAAAAATTTCATCCAGGAAATAAATAACAAGATGACAAGCAAGGAACGCAGAATTAATCTAGCCAAAGAAAGAATCTCAGAACTTGAAGGCCAGAACATGGAATTAACCTAATTTGTAAAAAACAGAAAGAAGACTCAGAAAGAAAGAACAAAGACTACAAGAGATGCATGATTATATCAAGAGACTGAACCTATGCCTGATTGGTGCCCCAGAAGAAGAAAGGGAAATGGAGAACAACTTGGAGCAAGTATTCTAGGAGGTAATCCAAGAAAACTTTCCCCATCTCACCAGAGATGTGACCAGCCAAACTCAAGAGATACAGAGAACCCCCATAAGACAGCAAATGAGAAGATCAACCCCTAGACACATAGTAATTCACCTACACAAAGTAGGCACAAAAGAAAAAACCTTAAAGGCAGCAAGAGAGTTAGGTCAGACTACCTATCAGGGAAAACCAATCAGAATAGCAGTAGACCTACTGGCAGAAACACCACAAGCAAGAAGGGACTAGAGTCCAATATTCAAAGTCCTCAAAAATAAACAATTTAAACCAAGAATTTCCTATCCAGTCAAGCTCAGCTTCATCAGAGATGGAGAATTAAACTCCTTCCCAGACATGCAATCCCTAAGAGATTATGCAGCTTCTAGACCAGCTTTATAGAAGACACTTGAAAAGGTATTAAGGACAAAAGAAAGAAAAAAAAATAATGACCACACACTTCCCAAGAGAACAGCAGAGCACAGAATCAACAGAAAATACAGCACAACAACGAACTTGAAAACACACACATACATCAACCCCAAAGCCAAAAGAAAACAAGCAAACAGGAAAAAAAACTTCATAAGAACCTCATGACAGGGATAAACAATCATATTTCAATAATCAGCCTGAATGTGAATGGAATAAAGGCACCACTGAAAAGACACAGAATGACAAACTGGATAAGAAACCATGACCCAATTTTTTGCTGCATCCAGGAAACTCATCTCACCACAAGGGACTCACACAGACTCAAAGTTAAAGGATGGCAAATGAGTTTCCAGGCAAATGAATCACAAAAGAAGGCAGGAATCATGATCTTAATATCAGACAAAACAACCTTCAAGCTATCAAAAATTTTAAAAGATACAAAAAGGCACTACATAATGATAAAAGTTTTAATCCATCAATAAGAAATATCCATCCCAAACTATATATGCACCCATCAGGAGCACCAGCATTTATAAAGCAACTACTAAGTAAACTTTAAAAAGATATTGACTCTAACACTATTATAGCAGGGAATTGAATACCCCACTAACAGCCCTAGACAGATCACTGAGGGAAGAAATCAACAAGGAGATCCAGAACCTAAACTTGACACTCAACCAAATGGACTTAATAGATACCTACAGATTATTCCACCCAACAACTACAGAATATACATTCTACTCATCACCACATGGAACATACTCCAAGACTGATCACATACTTGGTCATAAATCAAGCATAAACAAATCCGATAAGGTTGAAATATTGCCATGCATCTTCTCAGACCACAGTGGAATAAAAATAAATATCAACATCAACAAAATTTCCCCAAAGTCCACAGAGACATGGTCACTAAACAGCATGATGCTGAACAATTACTGGGTCAACACTGAAATCAAAGCAAAAACTAAAAGATTCCTAGAAATGAATGAAAATGAACAAACATCTTACCAAAACCTCTGGGATGCCATGAAAATAATTCTAAGAGGGGAATTTATATCTCTACAAGCACATTTCAAGAAAATGAAACAATTGGGTGGGGGGGGGCAGAAAATGGAAAAATTACAAGTTGAGAGCCTAACAAATCACCTAAGGGAGCCAGAAAGAGAAGACCACCAAAACCCTAACTTTAGCAGAAGAATTCAAATCACCAAAATAAGAGCCCAAATATGGGACATAGAAGACAAAAAGGGTTAGGGTTAGGGTGCAACATTGTTAAGATGTCCATCCTGCCAAAGGCAATTTACAGATTTAGCATAATTCCCATTAAATTACTAACATCATTCATCTCAGACTGGAAATGACAGTACAGAAATTCATATGGAAACAAAAATGATCATGAATAACCAAAACAACCCCCAGCAAAGGAAACAAGCAGGAGGTATCACACTTCCAGACTTCAAACTTTACAATAAGGCTACAGTAATCAAAACAGCCTGGTATTGGTACAAGAACAGGCATATAGGGCAACTCCTTCAGGTCCCCTTCCACTATGGGAGCTTCTCTGTCCTCTCAAGAAATTCTGCTTAAAAAAAAAAGAGAGAGAGAGAGAACAGGCATATAGATCAATGGAACTGGATAGTGATTCTGGAAGCAAAGTCTCAATTTCTCAACCAATTCATCTTTGACAAAGCCTCCAACAACAACCACTGAGGAGAGGAGAACCTATTCAGTAAATGGTGCTGGAAAAACTGACTGATCACATGCAGAAGATTGAAACAGGACCCCTACTTAACTCCATACACAAAATTAGCTCTAAATTAATCAAAGTCCTAAATGAAAAACCTCAAACTATAGAATCTTAGAAAATGCAGGAGACATCCTTATGGAAATTGGAACTGGCAACCAATTCCTGATCAAAATCCTAAGCATCGATTCCATAAGAAATAGGATAGACAAGTGGGACCTCATCAAACTGATGAGCTTCTGTAAAGCAAAAGAAACCATCAATAGAGCAGGGAGACACCACAGAACGGGGAAAAAAATATTTGCCCACTGTATGTTTGACAGAAGCCTAACATCTGGATCTACAAGGAACTCAAACGTGCCAAAAAGAAAAAACAAACAGCCCTATTAAAAAGTGGGCAAAAGACATGAATAGACACTTCTCAAAAGAAGATATACAGGCAGCCAACAGACACATGAAAAATTGCTCAGCCTCACTAATCATCAGAGAAGTGCAAATCAAAGCCACATTGGGATAACACATAACCCCAGTAAGAATGGCCATCATTAATAAAACAAACAACAGATGCTGGCCAGGATACACAGAAAAAGGAACGCTTCTACACTACTGGTTGGGAATGCAAACTAGAGCAACCTCTTTGGAAGACAGTGTGGCAATTTCTGAAAGAACTAGAAATTGACCTTCCATATGACCCAGCAATCCTCCTATTGGAAATATGCCTGGAGGAACTCAAATCATTCTACAAAAATGATACCTGCACACACATGTTTGCTGCAGCTCTATTCACAATAGCAAAAATATGGAACCAACCATTCTACCCATCGAAACTGTACTGGATAAAAAAAATGTGGTACATATTCACAATGGAATATTATGCAGACATAATGAAGGACAAACATAAACTTCGCAGGAACTTGGATGAATTTAGAGTCGACCATACTCAGTGATCTATCACAGAAACAAAGAACAGAGCATCATATGTTCTCACTCATAAGCGGACCTTGAACAATTATCATAATACTGTAAGAAAGGGATTGGCAGTAGTAGGAAACTGCCAAGGGAGGGGGGGTGAGATTGGCAGATGAGGGAAACTGCCAGGGGAGGGAGGGGCACATCTCATCAACAAGGGTACCTCATAATGAATATTTGTATACCTAACTCTGAATTGTCCCAATGTCTATAAAATAAAAAATAAATAAAAGGAAAAAGTCATTGGAGACCAGATCAGGTGAGTAGTGAGGATGTTCCAATACAATTATTTGTTCAGTGCTGCCAATGTAAGTGTACGGTAGCAAGTTCAGAAACTTAATTGCCAGACCTCAACAAACAATGATGATAGTTCTGACAGCCATTTCAGAATAAGAGTTCTAAAATTGCTTTGACAGGTGGACTAGGCACTGGCATTGGTACATAGCTTCCACAGGAGAGTACTTCAAAGGTGACCATAGTGATATTCAGCTATGAGGTATGTAGCACTTTTTCTAGGATGGTTTGCGAACCTAATTGTCAGACCTCGTATGTAAGAATTTAATTCATTTTTAATGCTGGATGATAGTCCACTGCATATGTGTACCACACATGTTAATCTATCTACCCATCCGTGGACACTTGGTTGCTTCCACCTTTTGGCTGTTGTGGGTAATGCTGCTGTGAATGTTGGTGCACGAACATCTGTTCACATCTCTGCTTTCCATTCTTCTAGGTATATACTCAGAAGTAAGATTGCTGCATCATGCAGTAGTTCAAGGTAATTTTTTGAGGAACCACCATACTGTTTTGAGGCAGGTTATTTTAGTATAAATTAGACACAGGTAAGTTTCTTGGAAGTAGTTTTAAAATAGAGTAGGCATTCAGACATTTCTCCATCATGGCACACAAGACCTGACCACACTGTGAGTTGAAATGTGGACTTGCCAGGGAAGCCAACTCTTTCATTCATGGTTAGCATAATAATCACTGCAAAAGTCTATCAAGTTCCCTGTCAAAGGCAAACTGGCATTCAGGAAAAGCCCATCCTTTAGCTCATGAAAAGTGGAAAGGTGGTCATCAAAACTTAGGACCAGATACTTGCAGCCTAACCTTTAGCTCATGGTTAGAACAATCATCATTGTATAGTATATCAAGCTTCTTGTCAAAAGCAAAAGTGTGGTTTTTCCAGACGCCCATGCCAACACCTCTTGTAAATCTTGTCTTAAAACTATATCGCCCATGACTTTGGGAGGCTGAGGTGAGTGGATTGCCTGAGCCTGCGGGTTCAAGACTCGCCTGGGCAGCGAGACCTCATCTCTACAATAAATCAAAAAATCAGCCGGGTGTGGTAAATCATGCCTGTAATTCCGGCTACTCGGAAGGCTGAGGAGGAAGGATCCCCGGAGCCCAGCAGGTCGAGGCTGCGGTGGTCGGAAGCGGCCACTGCGCTCCAGTCTGGGCGACAGAGTGAGACTCCAACTCAAAAAAAAAAACAAAAAAAAAACTATATTCGGTACGCTCTGAAATTCCTTTCTGTGGTGAGTTAAAGAACCCATAGAGTATCATACCGTACCCAGCCGGCAACATTTTCACAGAAGGCTACACCATGTTCCATTTATACCAGCAATAGCAGGGATTCCAGTTCCTCCTCATCCTCACCAATATTTATTTTTTAACTTTGTTTTTTGCTAATAGCCATTCTCATCTGTGTCAAGTGCTATCTCATTGTGGTTTTAATTTGCATTTCTATAATGATTAGTAATGTTGAGCATCTTTTCACGGACTTATTGGCCATTTGTATAGCTTCTTTGGAAAATGTCCACTTGAGTACTTTGTGCAACTTTTGATTGGACTGTTCATTTGTTTTTTGTTGCTGAGTGGTAGGAGTTCTTTCACTTGACTTGAATTACTATGGTTTTATAAGTTTTGATATCTGGTAGAGGACAGGTCCCTCACCCCAATACGCAACTGTCTATTGCTCTTCTATAGAAGTGATTTGCTATTTCCTGGTCCTTTACCCTTCCATATAAATATTTGAATCAGCTTGTTCTGCTCCTTTTTTAAAATTTGAAACTTGTAGGGTACAATTCAGGATTAGGTATACAAGTGATCACTGTACAGGTAAAATTTGGGCCTCCCTTTGGTCCCCACTTCACCTGGTTTGAGATTTTCCTTGGGTCCTCTTCCACTGTGGAAGCTTTTCCGTCCTCTCAATAAATCCTGCTTTCTCAGAAAATAAATAAATAAAAATAAAAACCTGTTAAGATTTTGATTGGAATTTCCTAGAACATATGTTTGATTTGAGGAGCTCTGATATATTGACATGGTGTCTTTCTTTCATGAACATGCTATCTCTCTGTTTACTAGTTCTTCTTTAATGTCCTTCAGTAAAGTTTTACAATGTTCTCAATAAAAGTCTTCCATGTTTTGTTAGACTTACTGGATTTTGGTGGTGTCATTATAGATGGTATCTTTTAAAATCACATGTTCTAAATGCAATGATCATCTACATATTTAACCCTTCCTAAGATCTCTTGCTGATTTTTATACTTTATTTGTAGATAATGTTGGGTTTTCCATGTAGGCAGTTGTAACATCAGCAGGTTTTTTTCTTCCTTCCCAAGCCTCACACATTTTTATTTCCTTTCTTTTTCTTGTTCTGCTACACGGACTGGTACAATATGTGACACTGGGAGTTCTTGGACCTTGCTCCAGATCTTAGAGGGAATGCTTTCAACAGTTCACCATTAAGTATGGTAGAGGTTTTTGTTTTTTTAACCTTGCTAGACGTTCTTTATCAAGCTCTAACTTCAAATGAATTGAGTTTTTATTATTGTTGTAGCATGTATCAGAATTTTATGATGGACAGATATTAAGTGACATTAATTTTCTCCTGCATTTATCATAAGTTAGATTGGTCCATCACTTTCCTATCTGGTTCTGTCTTCATCTTCTTTTGGTCCTGAGAGTTTACTTTGATCCCAATAAATTTTCTGGGGACTGAGGCTGTGTTCCTGTGAACTAAGAAGAGTGGATCGTGGCATCAGCTCACTTGGTGATGCAGCAGTGGCTGTGGGGCTCTGTGTCTGGATGGGATCTGACTTGGAGTCACAGTGATCTTAGAGACCACATGCTAAAAAATGGTCAGTTCCTGAGAAGTTGCTCAGCAAACTAGGTAAAGGACCAGATGGTACACTGGAAGCTCCGTGGACACGAGCCCCTCTGTGTGTTAGCCAGCGTTCTCCACAGAAACAGAACCTACAGGAGAGAGAGATATAGCTCAGGAGATTTAGAATGGGGAATTGGCTCACAGGATTATGGAGGATGAGAAGTCTGATTATCTGCCAATCGCACGCTGGAGACAAGGAAATCCAGGGATAGGAATTCCAGTCCATATCCAAAGATCCGAGAACCAGGAGCGCTGAGGTTGCGGATCCCAGTCCAAGAATAGGAGACCAAAGCCCCAGCTCAGTCAGTTGGACAGAGTGAATTCTCCCTCCCTGCTTCTCTGCTCTACTCAGGTCCTCAGTGGACTGTATGATGGCCATGGCCGTTGATGATGGTGGGTTTTCACACAGTCTACTGAGTCTTAGGCCGAGCTCTCTCTAAACACCTCCCAGGTGCACCCGGAAATGATGTTTAACCAAATATCTGGGCACCATGGGATGCAATCAAGTTGACACACAAAATTAATCATCACACTATTGCTCTTCCTTCTCCTCCTTCTCTTCTTCCTCTTCCTGCTCTTCCTTCTCCCCCTCCTCCTCTTTCTCTTCTTCTTCCTCTTCCTCACTTTCTTTTCTTCCTTCTCCTCCTCTTCCTTCTTGTTCTCCTTCTCTTGCTCCTGCTCTTCTTTCTCCTTCTACTACTCTTCCTCCTCCTCTTCCTCTTCCTCTTCTTCTTCCTTCTCCTCTTCCTATTCCTTCTCCTCTTCTTCCTCTTCCTTTTCTTTCTCCTCCTCTTCTTCCTTCCCCTCCTCCTCCTCCTCGTCCTTCACAACTCTTTAAAAACTGGTCAGGCACAGTGATTCACGCCTGTAATCCCAGTACTTTGGGAGGCCAAAGTGGGAGGATTGCTTGAGTCCAGAAGTTTGAGAGCAGCCTGGAAAACATAGCGAAGCCTTGTTTCTACAAAACATAAAATTTAGCTGGGTATGGTGGCACATGCCTGTAGTCCCACCTACTTAGAACGTTAAGGTAGGACTGCCTGAACCCTGCAACTTGGGTGACAGAGTGAGACTCCAACTCAAAAAAAAATATAATAATAATAAGATAAAAATTGTTCTTAGCTCACAAGTCATAGAAAAACATTTTCCAGCTTGGTTCAGCCTATCTCCAGTGTCTACAGCTCCTTGACATTGTGTTGTTTCCCACAATATGGCGTTGCTTTTGTGATTTCCTGAAATAAATGATTCACGAAAGTTGAGTCTGATAAATAGCTGCCACCTTCTAGTAATTCATGCTGCCACATCTCTACCCAGCATAGCTGCCATGTCTTAAAATAAGGACTAGCCTGAACATGCCTATGCAAGTGTCCGCAACACTAGACACCGGGATCAGAGAGGAGAACTTCCCCAGGGCTCTCTCTTGCTGCCTCTCCTGGGTGGCCTGTTGCTGAGACTCCGATGTGAATCCTGGTGGATTTCAAATGGTTCAGCAAATCTTCAGGTCTGGCTGCTGCTCTGTAGACTTGTCAAAGTCCTTACCATGGACAGTACTAGTCAGGAGCTTCACATGCGTTGTGATGGCCAAGTTTGCCTATTATTTCTTGTAGGGTCCCAAGACTGTTGGTGTGTGGGTGTTATATAAAGAGTCATTGTGTATTGAGTGTTTATGCTAGGTGGCACTAAGCAAGTGTTACTCCATTTCATCCTTACACCAACCACGTGCCTTGACTGTCCAGCACTGGCTTTGCATAGGTGGTAAAAGGGAGACCCAGAGAGGTAAAATGACCCACCCAGGAACCACAGGAAGTGGGTAGTGGCACTGGAGCTTGGAAGTTGGTCCAAATTCATCTAACTCTAAAACCTGTGTCTTCACTGCTGCCCAGGGCTCCTGATCATTTGTGCCATCTAATTAGGAGGAGTGGCATGGGTTCAGGAATCTGCTTTTTTACACGTGCTCCAGGATCCTGATACAGGTGTCCTGAGGGCTATACCCTGAGAACACCCATCCCAAATAGAAACTGAACTGCATCCAGTAGGAGGATGAAACTGCCCAGTCACAGAAGATTCCTCCTGGGAAGGCCACCTGCTGGGCATCCTGTCCTTCTCAGAGTCCAAGGGCAGGTCAGAAGAGGGTGATGAAGTCAAGGATATCTTAGCTCTACGTTCTCCCAGGCCTGTCAATCCCCACCTACACCCATATCTGTGCACCTCAAGTGCATTTGCCTGGAGAGGAATGACACCCTCTTTCCTGACAAAGACCCTGGGCCAGTGTGTGTGGGTATTGGACAGCACTCAGCATCTAGTGGAAGTTCTCGCTGCTCCAAGGAACAATTTTGCATATTCATTGAAAGTGCATGCTAGCCACCCAATAGCGCCCTTGGCGATTTTTTTTTTTTTGAGTTGGAGTCTCACTCTGTGGCCCAGGCTAGAGTGCAGTGACACGCACAAGACTACTACAGACTTGACCTACTGGGCCCAAGTAATCCTTCCACCTCAGCCTCCCAAGTAACTGGAACTACAGGCACATGCCACCATAGCCGGCCAATTAAAAAAAAATTATTTTTAGAGACAGGGTCTCACTATATTGCCCAGGCTGGTCTTGAACTCCTGGGCTCAGGCAATCCTCTCGCCTCAATCTCCCAAAGTGCTGGTATTACAGGTGTGAGCCACCACACTCCTACCTATTTTTAATAAGTCAGACAGCGTTCAGGCTGTCAGATCTGACATCTTCAAGGCATGCTGAGCAGAGACAAAAAGAGAAGGCTTAGGCATGAGCTAAATACAATGAATTTGCAAGGAAATGGAGCCACCTGGCTGCTTCCACTTCTTGGCGTGCTCTGGCTTTCTGGCAGTAAATCTGTGCTTGCCAAGGAATGGGAAGGAAAGTTCTCCCCACCTAGAGGCAGATTTTTTTGAACTTCTCTGACTTTCTTTGGTCCCTGGGTGGGGTTAGCCATGGTCCACAGAGTGGGGTGGGGGATCATACACCCGTGGGGCCAGCCACTTGTCCGGGCTCAGCAAAGGAGGAAAATAGCAGAGAAAGAACAAGTGTTGACGAAAGATGACAAGCCCTGTGCAACATTTAAGAAGGTTAGTTCTGAACCCAATGTGAGTGACCTTGACTCATGGCACCATCCCAAGAGGCCTGTGCCCAAGGTGGATGAATTGCAGCTTGGTGACATACTTCTTAGGAAACAACAGCAGTTATACAAAACCATAAATCACTACATGTGAGGCTTATGCTGGTTCAGCCCAGGAAGGCGGGAGGTCTCCAAGCAGGGGCTTGCCTCATAGGTGGATTCAAAGGTTTGCTCTGTCTAGGGAATGTTGAAATTGCAAAAGCAGTGCTATTGTTGAGGGAAGGGGCCTTGAAAGGAAGTTCCTTGAATGTAGACGAAGCTTCAGGTGTGACGGCAGCTTCAGAGGGAACAGGGGTCCTCAAAGGAGCACAGAGTCCCCAAGAGACAGCTTAACAGGATCAAAAAATACTTGGATTTTCCTTCTTTATCTGTGACATGATGTGATGCCAGAGTCAGGTTGAAAAGTAAACCACATTATGCAGTTAATAAAAAAAAAAAACCTGTCTCTCCAGGCCCCATAGTTGGAAATTTGGTAAAGAAAAGATCAGCATGTAACCCTTAGAGAAGCCTTGCCCTGCCCACCCAGCCACAGACCACATGAGGGGTCACTGCTGCTGCATCTGTTCCTCTGGGTAGAGCCCCTCTTCCAATCCAGACAGGTTCCACTCACAGGCCTTGGCAAAATACCACCAGCTCTTGGGTATAAGAATAGTGTAAACACAACAAAGTGTTTTTTGGATACTGGGATTACATGTATCACGCACTCAGCCTTGTGCCTTTTTATTTATTTATTTATTTTGAATTGGAGTCTCACTCTGCCACCCAGACTGGAGTGCAGTGGCCGCTCCCGGCCACCGCAGCCTCGACCCGCTGGGCTCTGGCGATCCTTCCGCCTCAGCCTTCCGAGTAGCTGGAACTACAGGCGTGCACTACCACACCCGGCTAATTTTTTTGATTCATTGTAGAGATGAGGTCTCACCAAGTTGACCAGGCAGGTCTCGAACCCTCGGGCTCAGGCAATCCACTCACTTCAGCCTCCCAAGCTGTGGGATTACAGACTGAGCCACCGAGCCCGGCTGCCTGGTGCCTTTTTAAAGTACTCAGCAGAACGAGGCCAGGTGCAGTGACTCACATTTATAATCCCAGCACTTTGGGAGGTGGAGGAGAGAGAATTGCCTGAGCCAAGGGGTTCAAGATCAACCTGGGCAATGTAGCGAGACCTCGTCTCTACAAAACATCAGAAAATTAGCCGGGTGTGGTGGCATGCACCTGTAGTTTCAATTACTTGGGAGGCTGAGGTGAGAGGATCTACCGAGCCCAGCAGGTCGAGGCTGCTGTGAGCATGCCAGTGCACTCCAGCCTAGGCAACAGAGTGAGGCCCCAACTCAGACAAATAAACAAAACCATAAAGTACTCAGCAGAACTGTGAGTCTTGGCAGGCCCCTGGAATGGAGTGTCTCTGGTTGCAGGACGTTCCGTTGACCTTTTAGTGACAAACACTTATACTTAAGAAATGTATAATCCACCTGGGGAAATGAACTAAGTTAATATTTAGGAAAATAAACCAAAACATATTAGGAGCCCACATATCATACAGAGCTCTGGCTTCCAGCCCTGACCTCACCCACCACTCAGTGTGTAGCCTTGGGGAAGATGAGCTCCTATCTTTTGGGGCACTCTCCCTGGAAGAGCAGAGACACAACCAATTTCAGTGGGTTTATTCTTGGGATTAGATATGTGGTTGATGCCTAGTCAAGGGCATGGAGGGGAAATGGAGTCAGGGAAAGGAACTGAACTTCCTTAAAGAACCGACCTTGGCCGGGCTCGGTGGCTCAGCCTGTAATCCCGCGCCTTTGGGAGGCTGAGGTGAGTGGATTGACTGAGCCCGTGGGTTCGAGACTCACCTGGGCAGCAAGACCTCATCTCTACAATAAATCAAAAAAATCAGCCGGGCATGGTAGCGCGTGCCTGTAATTCCGGCTACTTGGAAGGCTGAGGCGGAAGGATCGCCAGAGCCCGGCAGGTCGAGGCTGCGGTGGCCGGGAGTGGCCACTGCACTCCAGTCTGGGCGACAGAGTGAGACTTCAACTCAAAAAATAACAAAACAAAACAAAACAAACAAACAAAAAAGAACCGACCTTGGAACTGAGCTCTGGATGTGGGGGGCCTGGAGCTGCAGGGAAGTTTCTGGGTGTTTTTATTCTTATGCTGTAGAAAATCCAGCTCAAATTGGTTTAAATATTAATGGGTGGTAGGCTATAGTCCCAACACTTTGGGAGGCTGAGGTGGGAGGACCACTTGAACCCAGGAGGTCAAGACCAGCCTGGGCAACATAGTGAGCCCTCATATCTACAAGAAATAATAAAAAAAAATTAGCCGAGCATGGTGAAACATGCCTATAGTCCCAGATATTTGGGAGGCTGAATTGAGAGGATCACTTGAGCCAAGGAGGTTGAGGCTGCAGTGAGTTATGATGTTACCATAACACTCCTGCCTGGATCCTGTCTCGAAAATAGCAACAAAACATAAGTGGAATGTGTTGACTCCTAGAACTTTGACGTGCAGAGGCAGGGCAAGATGCAGGTGCGGAGCCATCTGAGTGTTTATATCGTCCGGGCCCAGCTCTGATTCTTCTGGCTGATGCCCACCGGCCTGTCACGCTTTGCCTACATGTTGGCTTTGCTTCTTGCAGGGAAATGACTGGACCTGTCCCAGTCTTCACCTCTGGACAGTGCTCACCTCTGGTCCTTGTCAGGAAGCGTCCTGAGAGTCGCTCTGATGGAACCCGCCTGGGTCATGTGTGCCAGCCCCTCACACAGCAGGTGGCATTCATCAACTGGCTTGGCACGAGTCGCAGTCCATTCCTTGGAGTCGGGTCTGGTTCCTTGGAAGCACATGGACTCCTAAATGGAACTTGGGAGCCCTCATGGGGAGGGAGGCTCTCAGGGGACAGCCACGAGGGTCACAACAGGAAAACTGCATTACACAAGCCAAGGCAGGAAGGAGCGTGCTGTGTAACAGCTATGCTTTGTTCTTGAGAATGAGTTGTGGGAAGGGGCATTCACAGGGGTGGGGGCACTGGGGGGCTGGCCTGACCGGGGCCAGGGAGCTGGGGCCGTGGGCTCTGTGTGAGCCTGGGAGTTTAGGTACATTTACCGGATGACTGGCAAATTCAGGAAGCAGGCCAGCTTCCTCCTATTATAAAGGCGACTCCTTTGTTACGAAGAGGGGTGCTCGCTCAGTGCCAGAAGGTTCTCTGTGGGGTTGGGAGGGAAGGAACCCCTCGCCAGGAGCTACCAGGAATAAACCCAGTGGACTTCTCGTGGCATTCTCTCTCTCTCAATGCTCCCAACCTCCCTCTGCCGCAGGAGGCATCAGCCCATTTCACAGATGGGCAGGAGAGGGCAATGAGATCACTCATCCTGAGTCACTCAGCAGGTTGGTGGGCAGAGGGGAGGAGGCTCAAGCCCTTAGGGCTGCTGATGCCCTGGCCGCAGGCAGGGCCCATGAGGACAGCCTGAGGACATGAGATCCCCTTGAACGCCCAGACTGAGGGCGCCTCTACGTGGCAACACCTGCCGTGAACACAAGCTTGTCCTCGGCTTCGTCTGCTCTGCTGGGAACACTTGCAGGTGAGAATGGGCAGGGGCTGCTCATGGCCTGAGGACTGTGAGAACCTGCCTCGTTGGTACTGAAGATGGAATGTCAGGCCCAAGAGAACCGAGGCAGGCTGACAGCGACCCTGTGGTCCCACATGTCATGGCCAACTCCTCCTCCCCACACCCCAGTCTCCAGCAGTGACTAAGCACACGTGACACACCAGTCACTCTCTTGTGCTGTGCATAGATTATCTCCTGGGACGTCCAGAAGCTCCTCTGAGGTGCCTGCCATTTTTATTCCCATTTTATTTTATTTTTATTTATTTTTGAGTCTCACTCTATGGCCCAAGTTGAAGTGCAGTGGCACAATCATGGTTCACTGCAGCCTTGACCTCCCGTGTTCGGGCGGTCCTCCCACCTCAGCCTCCCAAGTAGCTGGGACTACAGGCACGTGCCTCCACGCCTGGCTAGTGTTTTCGTTTTTTTGTGCAGACTTTTAATTTTTTGTCTCGCCGGGCTTGGTGGCTCAGCCTGTAATCCCGCACCTTGTGAGGCTGAGGCTAGTGGATTGCCTGAGCCCGCAGGTTTGAGACCCGCCTGGGCAACTTGGCGAGACCTCATCTCTACAATAAATCAAAAAATTAGCCAGGCATGGTAGCGCGTGCCTGTAGTTCCAGCTACTTGGAAGGCTGAGGCGAAAGGATCACTGGAGCTCAGCAGGTCAAGGCTGCGGTAGCCGGGAGCAGCCACTGCACTCCAGTCTGGGCCACGGAGTGAGACTCCAACTCAAAAAAATAATAATTTTTTGTCTCACTGTGTTGTCCAGCCTGGTCTTGAAATCCTGGGTTCGAGCAATCCTCCCACCTCAGCCTCCCAAAATGCTGGGATGACAGGTGTAAGCCCCCATGCCCTGGCTCCCCATTTTATAGGTGATAAAACCAAGGAGTGACTGTGAAGGTTGAAGTCCAGCAAGTGGCTTGTCCCTGTGAGGTCTGCACACTCACCCCACCCCCCGTTTTACAGATGAGTACCTTTAACCCTGTGGGGTTGTCTGCTAGCCTCACGTGGCTAGCACATGGCTGAGACAAGATTCGAACTCAAGTTCTGTCTGACTCTAGAGGGTGACTGTCAACTTAAAGGAACCCTGTGGAAGGCGACCCAGCCCTGCTCACTCTCCCTGAAGCACATTTCCAGATAGCTCCAGGAAGGCCTGGGATCCTCTGTGCTGGATCGAGCGCCGGCCCTTTCTTGGGCGGTCTGCGCAGGCCGACTCATGGCCCTTGTCCTCCATGTCCCAATCTGCTTCCTTCCCCCAAACACCTGCTGGGGACCCCAGAGAGCCCTGAGCCCTGGAGGAGCGTATGCCTGCAACCATCACGAAAGCAGAACGCTTCGAGGCCTCCTGTGGCGTGGCCCCAACGGTACCAAGGACAGCTTACATCTCCTACAACAGAAGTCAGACACTCGGGAGCATGGAAGGGGCCTTGAGCGCTGTCACAAGGCATGGTGACAGCCACCAGGAAGTTGCTGCAGGGAGCGGGTTGCGTGCCTTCTCTCCGTGTTCTGTTTTTAGCTGTTTTTCAAGTAAGTAGGTGCCATGGTGACAGGTGCCATAGAAATCCTCAGAGCGGCTGCCCCGTGCTGCCAAGCTGTTCCCCTGGGAATGCACCAGGAGCTGAGGGGAGGGGACAGGGTTCTGCTCCCAGCTAGGATTCTTGAGGTCTTGCTACAGGGCCCCAGGTTCCCAATGCTCAGCCCCCTCTGAAGTCACCTGCCGCTTTCTCTCAGAGTCCTTCTAGGGACTTATCCAGGGCCAACAGTGACCCCAGAACGCACACTGCCAGCTGTCCTGTCCCCAGGGCCAGGAGCACACAGTCCCCATATGCCTGGACGTGGAGCTGCCACTGGGTTTATGCCATGGATGATGGAGAATGTGTGGTGCAGGGACTGAGCCCTGAACACATGGTGCCCAGGAGTATTCATGAAACTAAATCTCAGAGCGTCTCACCCTGAAGGCTAAGTGTGGAAGGCATGACCTCGCCTGGGGCTGTGGTTTCCATCTGTGAAACCTCATGCCGAGGAAGGCTCTGCCTTAACTGTGCTTGGATGCTGCCCAGATGAACAGAATGACCCTTGGAAGCCATCTCATGCCCCATGGTGCTCACGTCACCATCTGTGCGAGGCTGTTGGTGGATGGATGTGCTCAGAGCCTGCAGGGCCCAGCTCAGTTTTATTTGGATTTAGGCCAATTGTATGTCTTCTGAAACGTAACCCACAGATATACACACACAGCTTTTAAACCTACCCATCTCTTGGCTGGGCACAATGGCTCACACCTGGAATCCCAGGACTTTGGGAGGCTGAGGCAACATAGCAAGATCTTATCTCTACAAAAAATAGAAAAATCAGCCAGGTGTAGACCTATGGTTCCAGCAACACTGGGGACTGAGACGGAAGGATCGCCTGAGCCCAGGAGGTCGAGGCTGCCATGAACCGTGATCGTGCCACTGCACTTCGGTCTGGGCAACAGAGTGAGACCCTGACTAAAAAAACCCAAAAACCTAACATCTCATATCAGGCTCAGCATAAGAGGGTCAGGCTTCAAGGGCTTTGGATGTCACATCTATTCCCTAATATCTGTGTCTACTCTGTATATTGGTTTCCGTACATTTGTACCATCAAGTGTCACTCCCTTCATAGTGGGGAAAATGTAATTCTGGGCTAATGTGTGGTTCTGAAAGCTGTAATTCTAAGCACCAGCCAGTTAATTTTATTCTCAAAGAAACATTCACACACCCCTAACCAAGGGATTTTAAAAAATAAACCAAAACCTTAATAACTAAGAACATCATCAAACTCATGAATAATAGCTTAGGTAGTTACAGATTATAGAACAGGAAAGTGCTAACAAAATGTCTATGTTAGCCGGGCTTGGTGGCTCAGCCTGTAATCCCACGCCTTTGGGAGGCTGAGGTGAGTGGATTGCCTGAGCCCGTGGGATCGAGACCCGCCTGGGCAGGCGAGACCTCATCTCTACAATAAATCAAAAAATTAGCCAGGCGTGGTAGTGCGCTCCTGTAATTCCGGCTACTCAGAAGGCGGAGGCGGAAGGATCACCAGAGCCCAGCAGGTCGAGGCTGCAGTGGCTGGGAGCGGCCCCTGCACTCCAGTCTGGGTGACCGAGTGAGACTCCAACTCAAAAAAATAAAAAAAAAAGTCTATGCTACATGTGCAGCATTTGACATGAAGAAACTAAGGCTATATAAACCAAAAATAAAAATTGAAACCCCCAACCAACTGAACACCCATGCTGGATCAAGAGAAACTTGAAAGACTAAATCCCAGGCCATGATGGAAGAGGGGATGGACACGCCTTATTATCCCCTTCCTTGTGGAGTTTAGGTACAACTGATCAGCATTCACATCAAAATAAAGACCCTAGCTGGTGTGGTGGCTCACGCCTGTAATCCCAACACTTTGGGAGGCCTAGACAAGAGGATTGCTCGAGGCCAGGAGTTCAAGAACAACCTGGGAAACTTGGCAAAACCCTGTCTCTAAAAAAAAAAAAAATAGAAAAATTAGCCTGGTGTGGTGGCACGTACCTGTAGTTCTAGCTACTCAGGAGGCTAAGGCAGAAGGATCGCCTGCCCAGCAGGTCAAGGCTGTGGTAGCCATGTTTGTGCCACTGCACTGCAGCCTGGGTGACAGAGTGAGACCCCGACTCAAAAAAAAAAAAAAAAAAGAGAGATCATAAGACAGACTCTGTGGCAACAAGACACCAAATTCCAACCTGACCTTGCTACGGCATCACGTGACGGATAGCAGATTCTAAAGAAATAAGGTCTATTTCACCCCCAATATATTTCTTTGACATATTTGGAATAGCCCTGCAGAGCTGTCCTCTGTGGGGAAATATGTATGTCTATGGAGACCCTCCTTTCACACAATCAGACCTTTCCCTTTCCAGGCCCTCCCAGACCCAGGGGGGATTCACTGAAAGCTGACACCTTCAAGGCTGAGTAATGGGCCTTTGCCATCTGCTCTCTCTCAGGGCTATACCTAATGAGGCTCATCCCTGTGTCAAGAACCTCTTCTTCCCCAGCCCTTGACATCCTTTCCATAGCTGATTTCAAGATTCTTTAGATACAGCTGAACGCTTTCTACCAGTTGCCAATCAGGCCATCTTTGAACCCACTCAGGACCTGCGAGCTTCCCCCTCACACTTGAAGACATCCCTCCTTCCTGGGCCAAACCCATGTGACCCTCGCGTACAGCAATTTATGCCCTGCCTGTGACTTCTGTCTCCCTAACAAGAAGGAGAGAGTCAAGCTGTCTTTCCGCCATTTGGGGCCCACATTCTCAGGCTGGCCTTGCAGGTCTGCAGGGCACCGAAGGGTTAAGGCAGCCTCTTCTTTCCCAGGAGGGAGACTTTCTAGATGCTCCTGTCTCTGGCCTTCCCCCTCACCTGCCAGCCTCCTGCTTGGTTGCCCTGCGTCTGTTCCCCACCAGCAGCCATAGTGACCTCTACAAAAGGAAAGTGTCACAGTTACTCTACTGTGATGACCTCCAAGATTTCCCACCATTCCAGGGTAAATCAAGCTTCCTTGCCTGGACCTGAGCTCTTCACCAGCTGGCCTCTGCTTCAGGCCTCCTCCCTGGTCTCTCACTGCCTGTTGCCTCCTCAGGCCAGCCCCTGGGTCTAGAGGCCTTCCCTTCTCCAGCCCCTGCTGGCCTGGTCACTCCCTCCTCTGAGTTGTGGCCCCCGCTCCTCTTACATTTAATGTCTGGCTCCAAGGATGGTGAATCCCTGTGAGTGGGCTGTGACCCTCTTATTCACCAAGTGTCTCCAACATGTAGGCCAGGAATGGTAAACACTTAGTGCCAACTGTGGACAGGCCAGGAAGTACCCTAAGGCCCTTGTGTGTGTTTACATTCAACCCTTACCATGATATTGTTAAATATATACTCGGTCTCCGTCCAGCTTCCTTGCATATAGCTTCCAACACCTTGGAATCTCCAAAGGGATAAGTGTGATTCTGTGTGCTGAACAGTTGACGGGTGAGGGCAGCTTCAGTGGGGACTGGTCACCCAGAAGACCAGGGCAGGATTGGAGGATCAGGACCTCCAGCCCCATCCCCCAACCTCCTAGGAGGGAGGAGGGGCCGAAGGGAGAGCTGACGACTATGGCCACCATAATGAAGGCCATAAAACCCAAGAGACAGCATTCAGGAGTTTCTGGATATCTGATTCCATGGGGGGTTTTGGAGGGTGGAGCCCAGGAAGGGCATGGAGGCTCCACCCCCTTCCCATACCTCACCCTAAATGTCACTTCATCTATGTCCTTGGTATCCTCCTCTATAATAAACCAAGAAATGTGTTTCCCTAAGTTCTGTGAGCCACTCTAGCAAATTAATTAAACCTGAGGAGGATGTTGTGGGAACCTCAGTTTATAGAAGCCAGTCAGAAGCACAGATGATGCAACCAGGGCTTAATTCTGGCGTTGGAAGTAGGGGATAGCCTTGGGGGACTGAGCCCTGACTCTGTGGGATCTGATGCTGTCTCCAAGCAAACATTGTCAGAACTGAGCTGGAGGACACCCAGCTGCAAAACTGATTGACTGGTTGCTGGTGGGGAAAAACCCCCAAGCACTTCTTGGGGACAGAGGTCACTTCTAGAAGTCTTCTGTGTGACTGTTTTTATTTGTTTTGTTGTTGTTGTTTTTAATCAATATTTTTTATTATGGTTTTGTGGGGTACAGTTAAGGGTTAGGCGTACAATTATGTTTCATTCAGGCACCCTGTTGATAAGAGGTGTTTCCCCATCCCCAGACAGATATTTGCTACTGTTAATCCCATCCCCCTCCCCCCCCATAGTTTCCCAGTACCGTCAGTCATTTTCTTATAGTGTTACATTGGATGTTCAAGGTCCATTACATGAGTGAGAACATGTGATACTCGGATTTTTGTTTGTGTGAGAGGTCACTCAGTATTATAGACTCCAGTTCCATCCAGGTTGCTGTGAAATTCATGATTTTGTTCTTTTTTATGGCTGCGTAGTATTCCATCATGTATATGTACCACATTTTTTTAATCCAGTCCTCTTTTGATGGGCAGCATGGTTGTTTCCAGGTTCTTGCTATTGTGAACAACGCTGCGGTAAACATATATGTGCAGGTATCTTTTTTATAGAGTGATTTGAGTTCTTCAGGGTATATTCCCAGTAAGGGAATTGTGGGGTCATATGGGAGGTTGATATTTAGAGCTTTTAGGAATCGCCACACTGCTTTCCACAGAGGTTGCACTAGTTTACACTCCCACCAACAGTGTAGAAGTGTTCCCTTTTCACCACACCCTCTCCAGCAGCTGTTATTTTTTGAGTTGTTGATAATTGCCATTCTGACTGGAGTTAGGTGGTATCTCAGTGTGGTTTTGATTTGCATCTCCCTGATGATTAGTGAGGTTGAACATTTCTTCATGTGTTTGTTGGCTGCTCGGATGTCCTCTTTTGTGAAGTGTCTGTTCATATCTTTTGCCCATTTTATAATGGGGTTGTTTGTTTTTTTCTTTTCAGCACGTTTTAGTTCCTTGTAGACACAGGATGTTAAGCCTTTGTCAGACCTGGTGTTGGCAAATATTTTTTCCCAGTCTGTAGGCTGTCTTCCTGCTCTCTTGATGGTTTCTTTGGCCTTGCAGAAGCTTGTCAGTTTAATAAGGTCCCACTTGTCTATCTTCTCTCTTATGACCTGTGGGTTTCAGGTTTTGTTCAGGAATTGGAGGCCAGTTCCGATTTCCATGAGGGTATGTCCTTCATTTTCTAAGGTTCTTATGGTTTGAGGTTTTACATTTAGGTCTCTGATCTATTTGGAGTTAACCTTTGTGCATTGTGAATGGAATTGTGTTTTTTATTTGGGTTTCTGTTTGTTTATTATTGGTGTAGAGAAACGCGATTGTCTTTTGTACATTTATTTTGAATCCTGAGACTTTGCCAAAGCCCTTTATCAGTGTAAGGAGGTTTTTGACAGATTCTCTGGGGTTTTCAAGGTACACAATCATATCATCTGCAAAGAGAGATAACTTGACTTCCTCTTTTCCTATTTGGATACCCCTGATTGCCTCCTCTTCTCTGATTGCTCGAGCCAGTACTTCCAATTCTGTGTGACTGTTGAAAGAGAATCTAGGAGAAACTGAAACTGGTTTTTCTGCATTCTGAGGTACATACTACTATTAGTCTTATTTTACAGATGAAGAGATAGGTCTGGAGAGGTTAATGACCCTGTCTAAGTGAAGAGCAAAGTTTAGAATCCAGACAGTCTAGCCCTGAATCTGTGCCCCTTAACAAAGCCTGCTGAATGAATGGATAAGTGGAAGGATGGATGGAAGGAAAGGTGGATGGATGGATGGATGAATAAATGGATAAATGGAAGGATGCATGGATGGGTGAATGGATGAATGAAAGGATGAATGAATGGATGAATGGGTGGGTGGATGGATGGGTGGATGGATGAATGGAAGGATGAATGGATGGATAAATGAATAAATGGAAGGATACATGGATGGATGAATGAATGAAAGGATGGGTGGAAGGATGAGTGGATGGATGAACGGATGGATGAACGGATGGAAGAATGGATAGATGGAAGGATGGAAGGAAGGAAGGAGAGATAGATGGATGAAAGGAAGGATGGATGGATGGATGAATAAAAGCATGGAAGAACAGATGGATGGATGGATGGACAGACAGACAGGTGGATGGATGAATGGGTGGGTGGGTGGATGAATGGATGAATGGATGGATGGATGCATGGATGGATGCATGGATGGATGGATAGAAGAACAGATGGATCGAAGGATGGATGGATGGATGGAGGAACAGACAGATAGATGGAGGGGTGCGTGAGTGGGTGGGCAGATGGACAGATGGGTGGTAGATGAATGGGTAGGTAGGTGGATGGATGGATGAATGGGTGGATGAACGGGTGGATGGAAGAATAGATAGATGGATGGATGGACTGGTGGACTACATAAGGCAGGGGTTGTCATCCTTCTTCCCCTTTCAGTATGCACAACTGGTGACATTTGGGTGTATGCAATACTCTCAGCAGGCATTGTTCATTTACTCCAGGCCAAGAAAGCAGTCTAGAATCCACTTGCACTAAATTAAGACAGAATAGGCAAGAGCCCACAGACCTGGGTCCTCTGGCTACCCAAGGTGGCTAGATGGATGTGACAGAGCAGCACCCAGCTTGCACCCACTGCCTCCTGGAGGAATAAAGGATGAGAGGGAAGCAAGGCTGCAGCCCCTGTGCGTGGCCTGTGCCAGGGGGCTTGGACAAATGCAGACATTTGTCAAAGGCATCTGGTGACTGTCCACACTGTCACGGAATGGTCCTCTCTCTGGCCTCTGCAGAATCCTCCACCGTGACCCTGGGAACCAAGAACATCCAGGACGGAGCCAGCTGCTCAGCCACTGGGGTCAGGCTTGCCAGGCCAAGTGGGCTCTCAGCCCAGCAGGCAAATGTGTACTTGACCTGCCAAAGAGCTGCCTTAAGCTCAGACTCTCCCCCTGGGGACAGAGCCAACCTCAGCCCCTTCCAGCACCTCAGTCCAGCCCACGGGACTCACTGTTCCTTCCTCAGTGTCTCCACGGTACTTTGTTCCTGCAGCTTTTAAACACTTGCTGCAGGCTGGAAACACATCTCTCTGCTTCCAAGGTGATATTCTCTCCGCAATCCCAAGCACTCCTGGGGTTTATGTAGTTTTCTGTCTATGAGATTAGAACTGGAAATGCAAGTGATGGTTGGAATCCCACTGGGCTCTTCTCTTTAGGTAGAAAGAGTTGTGGAAAATCAGACTCCTCAGTGAGAGTCGTGACGAGCCTTCCTGTGGAGATTGCCTTCGAATTGAGCTTCCATCCATTCTGTAGTCAGCCAGTCATTCAACATTTCCTGAACTCCCACTTCTGTGTCTCTACACCAGGCACTGGGTAAATTTGGATAAAAAGGACGCGGCTCTGCCTTAGATGTCAATACAACGGGGCTATCAGGCCCTAGAGTTTGCTGACATGCTCAAATCTCTCTTTTTAGAGAAGAAGTCACCTTGTAGGAATTTTTTCTGAGAGTCATTTACTAGGGCTTTGAGACCATCTCTCTCTTTTAATTTTTCTTTTCTTTTTTTTTTTTTTTGAGGCTGAGTCTCACTCTGTCACCCACGCTGGAGTGCAGTGTCACACTCATGGCCACCGCAGCCTCTACCTTCTGGGATCAAGCAATCCTTCTGCCTCAGCCTTCCAAGTAGCTGGGACTACAGGCGTATGCCACCACGCCTGACTAATTTTTTGATTTGTTGTAGAGATGAGGTCTCACCACGTTGTCCAGGCTGGTTTTGAACACTGGCTCAGGCAATCCTCCCCTCTTGGCCTCCCAAATTGCTAGGTTTACAGGCATGAGCCACTGTGCCCAGTACCATCTCTCTTTTACAAAATATTGTTTTAAAACTTTTAATGGTAATTTTTTAAAAACATAGTCTATATTTTTAAATCTACAATATCTATTCATTCACTAAAAATCTGTATGCAGCACTGTGCCTGGGTAGGGTGGGAGGAACCACAAAGTAGAAAAAAAAACTTCCTTCTAAGAGTCCAAGTGCTAAATAGCAGGAGTTGCATGGAGGCAGAAAACCAGCCAGGCACTTCATGTGTGATCGCAAGTGTCATTCATTCATTCCTTCATTCAGTCGTGAGCATTGCTGGTCCGTGCTGTGCCTGGGCTCGGGCTGCCACGGGAGCTCGTATGGCAGAAGGAGTCCCAGATGAGTCCTGCCCTCAAAACCCAGGGAGAGAAAGAAGTAGTGTAGGGTAAATACCAGGCTACTGTGGCTTCACCAAAAAGCCCATGCCAGCCTGCGGCCCTGCACAGAAGCAGAAGATTCTGTGGGTTCTGAAGAACTGAAGGGCTTTGGGGAAGGTGGGAGGGCATTTCAAGGCCGGGAGGGCAGAGCAAAAGCCACAGGTGCTAGGGATTTCTCATTAGGAACTGAGCCCCAAAGGGGAGACCTTGCTCCAAGTAATATCTGCCTCAAGGGTCATAAATGAAGTAGGTTATCAGTGCGGGCTAGACACCAATGGATGAAGGTCTTGCAGGCAGGTTAAATTAAAACAGGGGTAGTGCGTTCAGACATCTTTCCTATCGTACATGACCTTCAGCCGACCAATCAGGCACTCCAGATCTGACCACCTTGTGGACTGGAATGTGGAGATACTAGTGCAGGAAATCATGGAAATGGGGACTCACCCAAAACGCAGACAGGATGTTCTAAGAAAAGCCCACATTAAAGTTATTAGGCAATAACTTTAATTATTTAGAAGGTTGGGAGATGGTCATCAAAACTCATGACCAGACACCTGTAGCCCACCCCTCTTAGCTCATGGTTTACTTAATCATGATCGTATAAGTATATAGGTTTCGTTTCTTAAGCATGCCTCATTCTAATAAATTCTGCCTTAAACTATACTCTAGGGTAACCCCCTCGGGTCCCCTCCCACTGTGGAAGATTTTCTATCCTCTCAATAAATCCTGCTTTCTCAAAACAAAACAAAAACTATACTCTAGACTTGCTCTGAAATGCTTTTCTGTGGTATAGTCAAAGAGCCCACAGAGCATCACGCTGTCCCCCAACCGGCACAGCTCACTGATGCTGAAACTGCTGCCTTTGGGAGGGGTCATACTCTCCAATTTGCTCCTCTCTCTCTCTTCACCCAGATTCTCTGTGCTGTTCAAGGCTGGCAGGATGGCCTTCACACTCCACCTGAGGTCCTGTCTTTCCTCTGCCATAAGGAGTTTGAGTCTCCAGAATAAATCATCACCAGGAACACAGTCAACATGGCTGGGGGTAAGTGGTAAGTGGTGCTAGATGTTGTTTTATTTTATGTTTGAGACAGTGTCTTACTATGTGGCCCAGGCCTCCCAAAGTGCTAGAATTACAGGTGTGAGTGCCACACCTGGCCAGTGCTAGATGTTTAAAAAAAAATCCAAACCGGGCTCGGTGGCTCAGCCTATAATCCCGTGCCATTGGGAGGCTGAGGTGAGTGGATTGCCTGAGCCTGTGGGCTTGAGACCCCCCTGGGCAGCGAGACCTCATCTCTACAATAAATCAAAGAAATCAGCCTGGCGTGGTAGCGCATGCCTGTAATTCCGACTTCTCCGAAGGCTGAGGCGGAAGGATCGCCGGAGCCCAGCAGGTCGAGGCTGCGGTGGCCAGGAGCGGCCACTGCACTCCAGTCTGGGCGACCGAGTGAGACTCCAACTAAAAAAAAAAAAAAAAAAATCCAGGAAACATCAGCTGTGTAGAGCCCAGAAATTCCTGAGATAATAAGCTTCTGCATGGGAGACAGAAGGTAAGAGCAAAATGATATTAGCTGGGTCACAACTTAACTTCCCAGAAGTAACTGGCACCTTGGACCAGACTCAAGGTGCAGAAGGCTCATTGGATGGGCCTGGCACCCCTCAGGTCTACTAGGTCACCTCAGCTTCATGCAGGGAACCAGAGATCTGCCAACGGGCTCGGAGGACGGAGGGCTTCTCCTGGAGGGAAGCCATTCCCAGTTGCACTGCAGTTTCATCTGATTTGGAATCGACCAGTCCTCCCTACCCTGGACCCCAGGTGGCACCTATCCCCCCAGTGTCTCCCAGGAGTGACACCCAAGGGTCTCAAGTGTCCCGCAAGAGAAAGTGGATGTCAAATTTGTCATGGATCTAAGTGCCAGCAAAATTCCACATTAAAAAAGGTTTTGGGCTGGGTGCAGTGGCTCATGCTTATAATCCTAGTGCTTTGGGAGGCCAAGACAGGAAGATTGCTTAAGCCCAGGAGTTGGAAATCAACCTAGGCAACATAGTGAGAACTCGTCTCTATAAAAATAAAAAAATTAACTGGGCATGCATACCTGTGATTACAGCTACTTGAGAGACAGAGACGGAAGGATCACCTGAACCCAAAAGGTCAAGGCTGTGGTGAGCCATAATTGTGCCACTGCCCTCCACCCTGGGCAACAAAATGAGACCTAGACTAAAATGAAACAAAACAAACAAAAAATCAGACTTTTCTTGCTATGTTGTAAGTGTCAAGGGGAAAACCAGCAACACTAGAGCAAGACAATTTTCCTTTAGTTTATTGACCTCTCTGACCTCTGTTGCTGTTTATAAGCTAACAGAGTCATCTATTGTTACATAACAAAGCACCCCAAAACTTAGTGGCTTAAAATCTGATTCTGTGATTGAGGATGGGCTCAGCAGGCAGTTCTTTTGCTCCATTTATGTCACTGTTGGGGCTACATCATCCAAGGTGACTTCTTCCTCACATGTGTAGTGTCTACTGGGTGGCTGGAACAGCAGAGGCTGGCTATTTCTCTACGAAGCCTCCCCACAATGGTAGTCAAACTCCTCTAGGTGGTAGCTCAGCACCCTAAGAAAGAGTATTCTAAGAGACTGAGCCCTAATGCCCAAGCACGTGTCAAGCCTCTGTTTGCATCTCACCTACTTTGTCCCATCAGTCAAGGAAAATTACACAGCCAAGGCCAGAGTTGCTGGGGAAGGGGCTATGGTGGGGTGTGAATATTAGGAAGCATGTTTATGAGGAGGGACCTACGAAAACTGGAATTATCTTTTGGAGGGTAGGCCCCTATAGTACAGGCTTCCCCTGCTACGTACGTGTTCTAGGAACCCATCAGCATCCGTACACCAGTTAGTGTTGCTTGGGAGAGACTACATTCAGCTTCAGTTAATTTTTTTTGGAGATTCTTTCAACATGCTTGTCCATTTCATGATGGATGAATTACAAGTGCACCTGCCCACACAGCCCTGAGTTCAGCAGTTTTTGACCAAAAATAGCATGACCCCCCTCATGCCCCACCCTCCCTATTTACCTGACCTAGCCCTGAGTGATTTTTGTTTGCTTCCCCAGATGAAAAAATCCTCAAAGGGAAATGCTTTGCTGATGTGGAAGAGGTGAAACAAAAAATGGCAGAAGGAAAAAAAGGCATCAAAACCGATGAGTTCAAAACCAGTTTTGAGCAGTGGAAAAAGCATCTCGATAGGTGTATTGCATCAAATGGAGAATATTTTGAAGGTGACTGAATGTAAGAATACACAATTTCTTATAAACAAATTCTGGTTTTTTAGGGGACCTCCCTTATATGTATACACAATAGTGAGCCGCCGAGGTAATTGTCTACCACGACCTGCTACACACAGTCAGTAAACACTAGCTTAGCCCTGGGCCTATGCCTCCTTCCAGGCTCTCACAAGGCTGGACGGCCTCAAGCCCAGAGTCTGGCAAATCTTGGTTGGGCCTTTTCCTGTATGATCTCTCCAGGTCACATCTGTAGAATGAAAGTAGCCACAGAATCTTCCCTGTGGGTCCATCGGAGGGTCCTGGCCAATATGGGGGAATGTCAGTCTCTGTCACCTGTTTAGTGGGGCGCTCCAGGGGAGAAAGTCTTATTCTACCAAACAGTTGGAAAATTCCAGCTTAAAACTGTTCTCCAGGCTGTATACGTGGTCAGGCATGCCAAAGGCCATTTTTCTGTTTGCCACCTCCCCCCTCGCCTGCTTTGTCATTAGGTTTTTAAAAAAACTTGATTTTGGGTAAAAGGACCCAGAGGAATCCCTCAGTTTCTCTACAAAGAAGTGGAATTGCTGTAGATGAGCCAGAGGGACTCAAGGGACGCACGGGTCACCTCGGACTATGACATGCCCTCAGCAAGAAGGCAAGAACTTCTAGTCCCCTGTCCTCCAAAAGGGGCCAAGGAGCCCCCAGTCTGTGTCCTGTTCCTGATGGGCACAATTCAGGACTTCTCTGTCCATCTCTGGCATGAAGAAACAGTACACACAGGGCCCCCGCCGGCTGTGCAGTCAGGAGGGAGACAGAGATGCTCGGTGTGTATAACGCCACCCAAGTCGTATGAAAAGCCCAATTTTCTCTCAGATCAGGCTCTGGAGGAAAGAGGCGGGTGGAGTGAAGGGGGCCCAGGCCAGCTGCGCCCTTTCCACCTGCCTGCACCGGGCTTGCTCGAGATGCATGTCTGCCCCCTAGGCCTCCGTAGCTGGGATGTCCATGTGTCCTTGTTTAAAAAGTCTGTCTGGCCGGGCTCGGTGGCTCAGCCTGTAATCCTGTGCCTTTGGGAGGCTGAGGTGAGTGGAATGCCTGAGCCCGCGGATTCGAGACCCGCCTGGGCAGTGAGACGTCATCTCTACAATAAATAATAAAAAAAAAATCAGCTGGGTGTGGTAGCGTATGCCTGTAATTCCGGCTACTCGGAAGGCTGAGGTGGAAGGATCGCCGGAGACCAGCAGGTCGAGGCTGCGGTGGCCGGGAGCGGCCAGACTGCACTCCAGTCTGGGCGACAGAGTGAGACACTAACCCAAAAAAAAAAAAAAGTCTGTCCGCAGCACCGGCAGGCACCACGGCCGAGGCCACTGCTCCAGGCACTGCCAGGGGAGCAGGAGCTTGTCCTCGACTCTCCCAGCACCTGTGTCAGTCCACAGTCCCCAGAGGAAGGGCTGCAGGAGGTGGTGAACCCACCTCAGGGAGGCCCAGTGCGTGTGGTCCATGAAGTGAGAGAAATTCAGGGGCCACCTGGCCCAGGTTTAAGTGCTGGTTGTGTCACGCACCAGTTATGTGTCCCTGGGAAAGTTACTGTACTTCTCTGAGATTTACTTTCCTCATATATAAAATATGGATGATGGCTGGGCACCGCAACTCACGCTTGATGTCTCAGCATGTTGGGAGGCCAAGACGAGAAGATCACTTGAGGCCAGATATTTGAGATCAGCCTGGGCAGCATAGTGAGATCCCATCTCTACGAAAAATAAAAAGTTAGTCAGGCATGATGGCGCATACCGTACTTTCAGCTCTTCAGGAGGTTGAGGTGGGAGGATTTCCTGAGCCCAGGAAATCAAGGCTGTGGTAAGCCATGATCATGCCACTGCACTCCAGCCTGGGCAACAGAGCGAGATTCCAACTCAAAAAATAAGAAATAAAAAAGTCAGGCATAGTGGTGTATACCTGTAGTTCCAACTACTTGGAAGGCCGAGACTCCTTGCTTGAGTCAAGGAGTCCAAGGCCAGCCTGGGAGGCATAGCGAGACCCCATCACTTTAAAAAAGTAAAAAAAAAAAAAAGTTGAATGAGCATCTGCCAAGAAACAACTGATTGTACGTTTGTCCCCTCTTCCACCAAGCCAGCACTCTGGCCAGCAGCAGGGTGGTCCTGCATGGGTCCCAGTGCCAGCCTCTGGCAGGCCAACCCCAGCCCTCTGCCCCTGCTGGGCCAGAATGACCCAGAAAAGTGGGTGTCACTCACCCGAGACCCAGTCCCAGACACCAGGTGAAGAGGCTGGACTATGGGGGTGGAGGCTCGGGAGTGTCAGAGGCTGCAGCCAAGGGGCCTCCATCCCACCTCAGGGACCCCCACGGGCCTGGCACGGGTCCCTCTTATGACAGTTGCTCAGGAATGACCGGCCTCCCCAATTCCCGCTCCTCCCCTAATCCCTGGCCCTATGCGTGGCCTGGGTAAAATCCTCAGGATCATGGAGAAAGCCCAACCCTGAAGCCCTGAGGGCTCTGCCATCTGCCCACACTCGCCCAGATCAGACCTGATCAAGGAGAAAGTGAAAACACTCTCATTAAACACAGACAGACACATTGCAGTGTGTGTTCTCTAGATGGTTTGTTTGTTTTGTTTTGGAGTAGAGGTCTCCCTCTGTCACTCAGGTTAGAGTGCAGTGGCATGATCATGGCTCACCGCAGCCTCAACCTCCTGGGCTCAGACGATCCTCTCTCCTTGGCCTCCCATGTAACTGGGACTACATGCACACCACCACCACATCTGGCTAATTTTTAGATTTTTTTTTGTAAAGACAAGATCTCGCTATGTCACCCAGGCTAGTCTCAAACTCCTGGGCTCAAGCCATCCTCCTGCTCTGCCTCCTGAGTATGGGGATTACATATATGAGCCACTGGGCCCGGCCCCTGACAGTTTTCCTGAAGCTGGGGCAGGATAGGTAGGGGACCCCATGACCAGCAGGGTCTGGTGGAAGGATCGCCTGAGCCCAGGAGGTCCATGCTGTGGTGAGCTCTGATCATGCCACTGTACTCCAGCCTGGGCAGCAGAGTGAGACCCCCGATTCAAAAAAAAAAAAAGCAAACGAACAAAAAGCGCAAACCAGAGGCCACAGCCCACAGAGACACTCTCTCTGGCTTTCTTCTGTCAATCCCAGAGCTAGATCTCCTCACCTGAGAGGCTTTTCCTTTGATGAAAATATGATTACTTACCTTTCCTTCTTTCTTTCTTTTGTTTTTTGTATTGTTTTGTTTTTAGAGACAGGGTCTCACCCCATCACCAGGCTGGAGTGCCATGGTGTGATCAACGCTCATGGCAGCCTTCAACTCCCAGGCTCAAGTGAGCCTCCCACCTCAGCCTCCCTTGTAGCTGGGACTACAGGTATATGCCACTCCGCCTGGCTGAGTTTTTAATTTTTTTTAGAGACAGGGTCTCACTCTGCTGCCCAGGCTGGAGTGCAGTGGTACAATCATAGGTCACTGCAGCCTCCAACCCCTGGTCTCAAATAAGCCTCCCACCTCAGCCTCCAAAACACTGATAAGCCACTGTGCCCATCCAGCTTTGATTAAATACATTTCTGTCTGCTGAAGCCTCACGGCCCGTTTTAACAGAAGGACCAACCTTCAGCTTGACTTTCTGAGACATTTTGGAGATTGGCAGGGCCTTGAAAACAAAAGTAAAGCCAAGAGCCACAGCTAAACCCACCGTTTCCATGGTATTTGCAGGGCGACTGAAAGCAGTGCCCGCGTACATTTTCCAAAGGCCAAGGGTGATGTTATGACAGAGACACACGAGGGCGCCCTCACTAGCTCACAGCAAGAGGAATGTGTAGAAATGAAAATCACGACCGTTGCACGCTGGAAACCTCCGGTCCGTTCAGCCACACTTGCACTACAAGCAGAGCACATAGTGTCACTTTAATTTGAAAGCACTTATGAGAGTTCAGCTATCAGAACAGCCTCATGAGGGGGAAAGGTAATCTCTAATACAGAAAGAGGCTAGATGCCAAGACCTTTGGAGTCCATTCATTTGTTTAAGGTGCGTGTATGGGGCATCTGCTGTGTGCCAGGCACGGGGAGAGCTTAGAAATACCATGTTGCACAGAGCAAGAGTCCCCTGGGCACCTGTGGTCATTTCTTTTTGCCTGGTTGTTTTTTTGAGTTAGGTTCTCACTCTGTTGCCTAGGCTGGAGTGCAGTAGTACCATCACATCTCACCACAGCCTCCACTTCCCGGGCTCAGGTAATCCTCCTGCCTCAGCCTCACAAATAACTGGGACTATAGGTGTGCACCACTATACCTGGCTAAGTTTTAAAATTTTTTGTAGAGACAAGGTCTCGCTACGTTGCCCAGGCTGGTCTTGAACTCCTAGACTCAAGCCATCCCCCTGTCTCAGCCTCCCAAAGTGCTGGTATGGCAGACGTGAGCCACCATGCCCATCCTCAATACATACATCTGGCCTCTCTGGGTTGAACTGGTGGGATCTCCTAGCACTCCAGCTGTGCCTGTGCCTCCCTCCTTCCCCCACACCCAACTCATCTTCCCTTTCCCAGAAACTGCAGGCAGTTGTTTCAGTGGAGCTTGAGGGCACTGTACACCTGCCTGTGCTGACCCTGGTCCTGCAGGCGGAACAAGGAAAGCTGTGGGCAGAGGCAGAGGAGGCGCCATGTTGTCTGTCAGCAGGGCTGAGTGGGCATGGGCTGGGCATGCCGACATGGCTGGGCTTGGCCCTCCCGCTGTGTGTTCTAGGGACCAGTGTCTCTCCCCACCCCCCACCTCTTGCCAGCTTGCCGGGCTGCACGGTGATGACGGACCTCAAGGGCACCGAGGCACCGACCGGCTGCCCCACCCCGAGAGGGTCCCTGATTCCCACCGAATCTCTCAGCATCCCTTGTGTGTCAGCATCATTGGCGTCAGCTGCTTGGAAGATACGAGGCTGGGGACCATCATCACCGCCAGCAGAGTGGGCAGCATAGTGAGATCCGACAACTCAGGTCAGAAAAAACACATTCACATCTAAGACTCCCCACCAGTGGGATACACACTGTCTCCACAGCAGGATCAAGTGTCTACACTGAAGATGAGTCCCAAAAAGACTAGGAGAAGTGCACCAAAACATGGACACAGACCAGCTCGAGGGAGTGGTGTTGAGGGTATTTTGTTTTCTTCTATAGCTTTTGTTGGTTTTGCTCTAAATTTCCACGCTGAACATTGGGGTGTTTGGTGAGCGTATTAGCTGGGCATGTTGCCATGCAGGACTGGATGAGAGTGGGGAGGTGACGAGGAGGGAGATTGCTTCCCAGACAGGGATGGCCACCATTTTTAAATGGTGTCTGCATATTTAATAAGGTCCCCAATCGTCCCTGAAAGGTACCTATAGAAACCTAGAAGAAACTTAGTTTAGTCTTTTTGCCTCAGCATAACCATTAGAAAGCATTCAGACATTCTACTGCAGAACAAGCAGCAGCCTATCCTATGCCCCCTCGGCAAATCTCCATCAGATGCAAGGCCCCGACAGCCCAACCTTTCAATTCATGGTTTCGTATAATAATCTCTAGTAAACTTTTAGGTTCCTTGTCAAGGCCGAAGATCAAAGATCACCCTTTGGGCTGGCCAAAGTTATAAAAGTGATAATAAGACCAACTTTGGTCAAGGAGTTTGTAAATTACAAATGTCTGAGTTTGTGAATTGCAAATATCTAACAAGTCTCTTGCAGGAACCACACCCTCCCCCCCCTTAACCTAATCAGCCCTTTGTGACCTACATGACATGAATAAACCCACCGTGGCAGCAATCATGTGCCTAACCCACCCATCTGCCTGCTGTCCAGCGTCTGACATCAGTACCTGCGCTTGCCTGCCCCTTTGTGATGACGAGCAGCAGACCACCACCCAATCACCTTAATGATCTTCCCCCATCAAGGGGAATGGTTAAAAGGACTCAACCACAAGCAGCCAACGGCCATTGCTTTGCTAGACTCTGGTGTGGTCATGTGCTCTTTGAGCTATGGCTGTCACCATGCTTCCTGGCTTTGGCCCCCTCCCCAACCTTGGGGAGGTGAATCTTCTTTCTCCCTTCTCTCTTTCTAATTTACTTTTAAATAAACGTTTTGGCCGGACTCGGTGGCTCAGCCTGTAATCCTGCGCTTTGGGAGGCTGAGGTGAGTGAATTGCCTGAGCCCGCGGGTTCGAGACCCGCCTGGGCAACTTGGCGAGACCTCATCTCTACAATAAATCAAAAAGTAGCCAGGCGTGGTAGCGCGCGCCTGTAGTTCCAGCTACTTGGAAGGCTGAGGCAGAAGGATCGCCCGAGCCCAGCAGGTAGAGGCTGCGGTGGCTGGGAGCGGCCACTGCACTCTAGTCTGGGCAACTGAGTGAGACTCCAACCCAAATAAATAAATAAATAAATAAAAATAAAAAATAAATGTTTAAAAAAATAAACTTTTCTTTCTTAACCTCTTTGTGTGTTGCATTTCTTTGCATTACTCGGATCTCTGGGTTACTGGTGCTAAGCTGCCACTCCCCTCTCTCTCCTCACCCCTCCAGCACGCCGCCCTCACCCTATCCAGACCCCATCAGTCCCCTTCTGTGCCATCTGGGTGGGGCGCAGAATAGATGACTTTTATACTAAGCAGAGGAGTAGCAGGGGCGCCAGATTGCTTCTCTTTTGGGGATTCGGCAGGGTCAGGACCCGGCAGCCGCAGTCTCACGAATTTGTAACCAACCTGGGTATTATATATCACATCTTGGAAAGGACAGCCCTCCTGGCCAGCCATGGTGGCTCACAGCTACAATCCCAGCACATTGTGAGGCTGATGCAGGAGGATTACTTGAGCCCAGGAGTTCAAGATCAGCCTGGGCAACATAGTGAGACCCTCATCTCTACAAAAATAAAATAATTAGCCAGGTGTGGTGGTGTATACCTGTAGTCCCAGGACTCAGGTGGCTAAGGAGGATAGCCTGAGCCCAGGAGACAGAGGCTGCAGTGAGCCGTGATCATGTAACTTCACTCCAGCCTGGGCGACAGTGAGACCCCCCCAAAAAAACACCAGTAAATTCGGGTCATATGCCCACCACAGACACACTTGTAGGATAAGCGTGGCTACATGTCCACAGTCTCCTACATGGCTGGTCTCCCAGGTGAATTTTCTCCTGAGGCGTCGTAATACCTTTCCCTCCGCAAACGTCCTTGCAGGCTGCCAGCTCTCCACTCAGCTTAGGCTGCAAGGGATGATGAATTATTAACTCTGCCATTAGGGTAGATGACAAACTGCAGCGGGTAGAAAATCTCCTGTAGGCGTGACGCACCCACTGCATAATAAAGTGGCTGAGAGGTCACCCATACGTCACCTGTCTGCGCCAGGCTCCAAGGACAGGCTGAGGGAGGCGGGTTTATGGTGGTAAGAGGTGCTGGCTTCATGACTGGACCTGTTTTTCATCCTCGGGTCAACAGAGACGACCTCTGTGTTAACAAGGAGATGCAAGACTGATGGTGTCCACTTTGCGCCACTCACGGGGTGTGAGGACAGGCCCCGCGGGCACTTCTGAGGGGATGGGCCTCTGGGGTCCCAGGAGCATAGGAGGGAACATGGGGTTTATAGTAGTGGACTTCACGCTGATCATGAAATCATTATAGATCATTTTTTCCTTTTTTTGAGTCAGAATCTCACTCTGTTGCCCAGGCTGGAGTGTAGTAGCACAATCACAACTCACCACAGCCTCCACCTCTTGGGCTCAGGAGATCCTTCCACCTCAGCCTCCTGAGTAACTGAGACAACAGGCGTGCACCACCACGCCCAGCTAATTTTTAAAAATTTATTGTAGAGATAAGGTCTCATTATATTGCCCAAGCTGGTCTTGACCTCCTGGTCTCAGGCGACCCTCCCACCTCAGCTTTCTAAGTAGCTGGGACTATAGGCGTGAGTCACCTTGCCTGGCTAATTTCTTGATTTTTTTGTAGAGACAATGTCTCACCATGTTGCCCAGGCTGGTCTCAAATTGCTGTGCTCAGGTGATCTTCCCACTTTAGCCTCCCAGGGTGCTGAGACGACAAGCATAGGTCACTGCGCCCAATCTTGAAATCACTATGAATGTATACTCCACCCTGCGGTTGGCTAAGTTCTCTCTCCTGCCTTCTTCTCTCTCTCCTTGGCACTTACCACGCTCCGTAACACAGGTCACATCTCCGTGCTCTTCTTTAAAAGGGTTGTTATGGCCGGGCTCGGTGGCTCAGCCTGTAATCCCAACACTTTGGGAGGCCGAGGCAAGTGGATTGCCTGAGCCCGCGGGTTCAAGACCAGCCCAGGCAACTTGGTGAGACCTCGTCTCTACAATAAATCAAAAGAAAAAATTAACCGGGTGTGGTAGCGCACCCCTGAGGCAGAAGGATAGCCGGAGCCCAGCAGGTCGACGCTGGGGTGGCCGTGCCCATGCCACAGCACTCCAGCCTGGGCAACGGAGTGAGACTCCGACTCAAATAAATAAATAAATAAAATAAAAAAAATAAAATAAAAGGATTATTACTTTTCCCCTCTCGTGGTCGTGGTAGATGCTTCAGAAACGACATATAAGAGTGAAAAGACCCTGGAGTGACTGGGGCCGTCAGGACAAACTGCCAGCAGCAGGGGGCGCCTACCCTTGAAGCCACTTCCCCAGCCTGGATTGCACACGTTTGCCCCGCTCGACCAGGAGGCGCCCTCCTCTCTTGAATAAACACATTGGGAGCATCTCCCCAGGCCATTCGACAGCCGCCTGGCGCATCCTTTCAATGTTTGTGCAGGACTCCATTTGGGAATGTTCCACTAGTTTGTAAATATCCTGTTATTCAGCCCCATAAACACTCTGGGTGACCACCAGGACTGGGATTACCCTCCTGGAATACAGGGGCCTGGAAGTGACAGTGACAGGCGGTTCCTGTGGAATGGGGTTGTCTAAGCGCAAGTGGCTCCCAGACCAGAGGGTCCCGGTCCCCTCCCGCACCCGAACCACCCTCCATTCTCCACGTAGGGAAGCGGAGGTGCAGAGAGGTCAAGGGATGAGGCAGCATCACACAGCTTCCAGATGTCAGCACCTGGACGGAAGTGTCCAGATTCGGAACCTGTTCCTGTTCCTGCTATAGGGCTCCAAGCCCTGCATGTCCCAGGCTTTCCCCACCCCGTGGGGCCAGAGGTCCCTGTGTTCATCCCTCATCGCTGACTGCAGCCACAGTGGGGGAGGGAGTCCTGAGTCACCCACTGCCTCCACATGGCGCCATCTTGTTTGGGGTGACCTGACTGGGGGCCAGGGCTGGACAGTGTATCAGGAGTGAGCCCAGCTCGGCAGCCCCAGGGACGTCTGTAACTGCTGTCCCATCCTGTCTTCTGGGCCCACCTGCATCCACCTGCAGTTGCAGGGGTGATCCCAGCACCACAGCACCCACGGGGGTACGGTCTCTCTGTCCTCTGGGAGGCTGGGGTGGGAGGATCGCTTGAACCCAGGAGCTCCAGACCAGCCTGGGCAACACAGTGAGAGTTCTCTACAAAAAAATGTTTTTAAAATTTAGCTGGGCATGATGGTGTGCACATGTAGTCTCAGCTACTCAGGAGGCTAAGATGGGAGGTTATTTGAGGTTCAAGGTTATATCCCACCACTGCACTCTAGCCTGGGCAGCAGACAAGATCTCACTCTGTCACCCAGACCAGAGGGCAGTGGCATGATCATGGCTCACCACAGCCTCAACTTTCTGTGCTTAGGCGATCCTCCCACCCTAGCCTCCCAATGTGCTGGAATGACAGGTGTGAGCCACTAAACCTGGTCTAAGTTGTTTTTGATTCAAAATAAAAATAGCTACTGCATGTTATGATTTTCTTTTATGTTTTATTTTTTGTGATTCCAGGCCATCAGGGGATCCGGCACCTGCTCTGTGAGGAGGAGCTGCTGAAGGTCGTTCTGTCCTGTCTTGTCCCACGCCCGCTCCAAGCTGGTCACCATGGGCTTCCCCATGCACATCCAACACGAGCCTCCAGAGGAGACGGATGGCCCACTGGGAGCCCTGGCCCTGGGCGCCTTCCCAAGGCCACGGCAAGGAGGTCTCCCTGGTGGCCGACCAGAGGGCGTTGGGCTTGCACCAGAGACTCCTGGAAGACGCTGTTGAGCAAAGTGAGCGGTGAGGCTTGGGCCATGACCCCACACGGGCCTCTGTGAGAAGGCCGGAGGGAGCCCCTAGACACAGGGCTGCACACCTCACCCTGCACCCTCTCTGGGCTCAGCTGCTGGACTCTGTTTCACAGATGAAGAGACTGAAGCTCTGAGGGGCTGTGTGATTTCCCCAGCAGGAAAGGTGAGCTGGGATTTAAACCTGGGTCCACCAGGCTCCCAGCATGGCATCCTTTCCCACGAACTACCTCCTGCTGGGTGGGGAGCAAGAGTCTCAGCAACCCAGGGTGGCCCTGGATCACATCGGGGTGTCGGGGAGGGGACACGAACAATGGGGTAGAAAGGCTCAAGCCACAGAGTCCGCCCGGCTCCGAGGAGCAGGGGTGTTCCTGGAGCTCCAGGCAGGCGTGAGAACCCCGGGTGTCTGAGACTAAGGCCACGAACTACTGAGTGTGATGGTAAGAGCGGCCTTGGGCTTGGGGGAACAACTGCTCCCACCTCACTTCCGTCCAACCTGTTTCCCGCTGCCCGCCTCTCTGTGTCACTCGGATGCATTCTGCAAAGCAGTATTTTTTTTTAAGCACTTTAAAGTGGCTTCAGCCCCAGTAAGTCACGCCCAAAAGCACCCATTATGTGGGAAACTGAAACGCCTGTGTCTAGGCCGGGCGTGATGGCTCACGCTTGTCACCCCAGCATTTTGGGAGACCAAGGCAGGAGGATCACTTGAGCCCAGGAGTTCAAGAGTAGCCTGGGCAATTTAGTGAGACCTCGTCTCCACAAAAAATCAAAAGGTGTGTGGTGGTGCGTGCCTGTAGTCCCAGCTACTCGGGAGGCTGAGGCAGGAGGATCACCTGAGCCCAGGGGTCAAGGCTGTGGTTAGCCGTGATTGTGCCACTGCATTCCAGCCTGGGCAGTGGAGTGAGACCCTGACTCAAAAAAAAAAAGTCCAGGTTTGACATGACACCCTCATGATACAGGGACCTACTGATGTCCCTCCATATTACCACAACCCCTAGAGAAGGGCATGGCAAGGGTTCAAGCACTCCTGCACGTTCCTAAGCACGTTACTGAGAGTCCCCTGGTCTTCTATGCATTTTCAGTAAGAAACTTGAAGGATCCTTGACTTCCCTGCAGTCTACGCCCAGATGTAAATCCCTATTACTCCTTCTGTTTGAACTATATAGTGTCAAGGGAATCATAAGTCTTGTGATTTGCATAGATTTGCAACACACGATATCTTAGACCTTGTAAACTATACTTTAAATGTCACTATCAAAATGTAAAAAGCAGCTGGGACTTAAGTTTCATGCAATACTCTGTGGATCATGTGGCTAATGTATAGGTACCGACAACTCTGGACTATAAAAGTGAACTGTAAAAGCCTGGAGGGTAAGCAGAATCATTTTGGAAAGACCTCAAGTCCGGCTCTGCTCCCTGAATTTGAACTCAGAAATAAACTTCTTTCTACCAGTTCCCTGTCCCTTGATTTATCGGTATCAAGGGTGAGCAGCTGAGTGTTACTCAGACCATAACAATAGGGGGATTATAAAACGGCACAGATGGACTGAAAAACAGCAGGGCAGCAGGTAAAAGAATGAAAAATGAAAATCCCGTGTGATCCTGTGACTCCACTTCTGGTGCAAATCCTCAGAGCAACAGCAGGTTCCTGAGAGGCCTCTGTCCACCCACGCTTGAGGCATTCTTACTTAGAGGTAGCCGGAAGCAGGTGTCCATCGATGGATGGGGGATCACAACGTCTACACACACAGGGAACAGGATTCGGCCTGAAAAGGCAGGAATTCTGACAGTGCTGCAACACACACGGATGATATGAAGTGGATTAAGCCAGTCACGTGGCACGACCCGCTCCTGAGAGGTCCCTACAGCTGTCAAGGCCACAGGGACAGGAAGTAGGTGGGAGCTGCTGGGGCCAAGGGATGAGGGGAGCCGGTGTCTAACCGGCACAAGGGTTCCATTGCGAAGATGAGAATGTTCTGGAGCTGATGGTGGTGATGGTCACATGACAGTGTGGACACACTTGATGCCACTGAGTGTGCAGATGACAATGGCTAGATGGCAAGCTTTACATGGTGTGTTGTTTCCAAGGTCTTTTTACCTTTCGTGGACATTATTTTTTCACTTGTCTGGAGAAGGCTAAAGGAGCCATGGTCTTTTTTTAGAGAGCACAGGTGTGGGCATTAGGTGTGAGCAGTTTGTCTGTGGAGAAGTCAGGCAGGCGGTGGGTGGTGTCTGGGAGGAGGATGGACATAGGGCCATGGGCATGTGGGCATCCTCTCGAGCTGGGACGCAAGTGGCATCCTCGGGAGATGAGAGGGGACAGCAAAGGACCCAGGATCGCCTCCAGGTTTCCGCAGTTAAGAGGATGAGAAGGAGGGCCGCCCAGGAGGAAAGTGAGGTGAGGCTTGGAGGCCCAGGGAAGGCCAGGGACCGCGTGGCTTCGGCATAAAGTATTCAGGAGGAGGCTGGCCAGCCATGATGCACACCCTCTTGGGTGACAGGCGTTCCCTCTGGAGGGTCTTCTTAGCTGTTCTTCCCACAGGGACTCACCCAGGGCTGGGTCTACACAGCTCAGGGACTCACCCAGGCCAGATCTGCACAGCTCAGGGACTCACCCGGGGCCGGGTCTACACAGCTCAGGGACTCACCAGGGGTCGAGTCGACACAGCTCAGGAGCTTGCCCAGGGCTGGGTTACACAGCTCTAGAACTCACCAGGGACTGAGTCTACATAGCTCGGAGACTTGCCCGGGGCTGGGTCTACACAGCTTGTGGACTCACTAGGGCTGGGTCTATATAGCTCGGAGACTTGCCCGGGGCTGGGTCTACACAGCTTGTGGACTCACTAGGGCTGGGTCTATATAGCTCAGAGACTCGCCCAGGGTCAGGTCTACACAGCTCAGAGACTTGCCCGAGGCCGTGTCTACACAGCTCGGGAACTTACCCAGGTCAGGTCGACATAGCTTGGCAATCATCTGGAGCACGTCCTACCACCTGGGACTCTGAGGCTGAACTCCCCAGAGTTTTGTTACACCTGGACACGAAGACAGTCAGAGCCATTTGGCCTCTTGATGAAAATCATTTCAGTCCTTTTATAAGTGATGCCCGGGAATGTCTTACAGAGCAAAGGCAGAGCCATTTCCTCCCCATCTTGAGCAGCAACCCACCAAGACGTGTAGAGTCCCCACGTAGTCCACAATGATATGAATTGTGTTTGGGATGAGAAGAGCTGCTGTAGCTAAGCGTCAAATTCACCATCTAGCATAATTCTACAAGAAAGGGATTGGCAGTAGCAGGACACTGAGGGGCAGAGGGGGCACATAACATCAATAAGGGTGCCTGATCCCAAACCAGGCGAAGGGAGGTCCAATGGGAGGCCCAAACTTTACCTGCACATAAGCCACCTAGATACCCAATCCTGACTTGTACCCCTCATCTTTAAAATAAAATAAAAATAAAAAGAGTCAAATTCAACTTGGAAATCACTCCAGCATGAGAGCTGGCCCCTGGCTCAGATTCTGGGAGGTTCCCTCAGTTTTATTTTCATTTTTTTTTTTTTAGAGATGGGGTCTTGCTATGTTGCCCAGGCTGGAGTGCAGTGGCACAATCACAACTCACCACAGCCTCAACCTCCTGAGCTCAGAAGATCCTCCCACCTCAGCCTCCTGAGTAGCTGGAACTACAGGAGGGTGTCACCGCACCCTGCTAAATTTTTTTTATTTTTGAAGAGATGAGGTCTCACTACGTTGCTCAGGCTGGTCTCAAACCCCTAGGCTCAGGCAATCCTGCCACCTCAGCCTCCCATGGTGCTGAAAGACAGGTGTGAGTCACCACGCCTGGCCAGGTTGTCCTATTTTTTTTTTTTTTAGTTGGTGTCTCATTCTGTGACCCAGGCTGGAGTGCAATGGCACACTCATGCCACCGCAACCTCAACCTGCTGGGCTCAGGCGATCCTTCCTCCTCAGCCTTCCAAGTAGCTGGAACTACAGGTGCGTGTTACCATGCCTGGCTAATTTTTTGATTTATTGTAGAGACAAGGCGCTCAGGGTGGTCTCAAACTCCTGAGCTCAGACAATCCTCTCACCTTGGCCTCCCAAAGTGCTGGGATTGCAGGCTTGAGCCACCACGCCCAGCTCTATTTTTAATTTTTGAGGAAACACCATAGTGTTTTCCACAGCTGAGTTGAAACTCAGAAGCACCCCATCGTGGGCTGAGGGAGATTTAAAAGTGCAATTTGATGTTCTTAAACTGGATTATGGAAGCAGTCTTCCTACCTACAGTAATGACACTCCAGGAGGCTTGAGGCCAAGCACCTTGTGTGCAGTCCATCATGACACGGGTGCCGGATGCCGTGGCCCTGTCACATTGCAGAGGCAGAAAGTGGAGGTTAGAAATGTCATATGACTCCCTCGGGTCAGCGGGGAAAACCCACCTCAGACGCAGATGATCGGATGCCACCACCTACTTCTGACCACCCGCTGCCTGTGGTCGTGCTTCTCTATCTTCTTCTACCTAAAAAATTGTGTCTGATTTTCTGTTTCAAATCCTTTCATCTGTTTCGTGTCTGTAAACTGAGAAAGATTCTGGATCAGCTGGCCAAGGGCAGGCAGCACTCACAGTCCCGGGCTGCCTACTCAGCTGCCTGAAGGGCCCAGGTGGGTGCCAACACTGTTCCCTCATCTGCCACAGCAGCCCTGACTGCCTCCCTGCTCACAGCCTCTCACCCTAATAAAGAACTTGGCGGCCGTGAGGCGCACAGGTGGGGCCGCCAGTGGCAATGACCACAGTGCGAGGAAGGTGAGCACTAAGCACCTGTTGACCTGTCCACGACCTCTTTCTTGCCACGAACAAGATTCCTGGAATCACTCGGCCGGTGAGTGAGGAGCCTGCAGGAATCCCAAGGATGCAACAGGATGTGTCACCACTGGTGTCTCTTAAGAGACTGTTGAACACATGACTGGAAAGAGTTACACGGGGACCCCGTTGTCCACTCCAAAGACCGTCTCTGCGTATTAGACAGTGATGCTGCTGTTTAGAAATCCAACATCCCCAGCCCAAACTTTACCTGTATGGTGACCACTTATCTATCTGATCCTGAATTGTACCCCACATCTTAAAAAAGAAAGAAATTTGACATCCCCACAGGCAAGGACGGGAAATGACTTTTTTTTGTTTTGAGTAGGGGGTCTCACTCTGTCGCCCAGGCTAGCGTGCAGTAGCACACTCATAGCCACCGCAGCCTCGACTTGCTGGACTCAGGCAATCTTTCTGCCTCAGCCTCCCAAGTAGCTGGAACCACAGGCGTGCAACACCACACCCAGCTAATTTTTTTATTTATTGTGGGGACGAGGTCTTACCACGTTGCCCAGGCTGGTCTCGAACCCATGGACTCTGGCAATTCTCTTGCCTCAACCTCAGTGCTGGGATTACAGGCATGAGCCACTATGTCTGATTCGGGAAATGACATTTAACCCAGTATCTTTTTTTTTTTTTTTTGAATCAGGGTCTCACTCTCACCCTGGCTGGAGTGCAGTGGTACAATCATGGCTCACTGTAGCCTCGACCTCCTGGGCTCAGGCACTCCTGAGTAGCTGGGACTACAGGCACGTGTCACCATGCCCGAATAATTTTTTTATTTTTTGTACAGACGATGTCTCGCTATATTGTCCAGACTGCTCTCGAACTCCTGGGCTTAAGTGATCCTCCCACCTGGGCCTCTTAAATTTCTGGGATTGCAGGCGTGAACCACCATGCCTGGCCAGCCAAGCATCTTCTATTTGCCTGACTCTAAGGTGATAAAAGGAATAATAAAATAATATCAGTAATAAAATTGAGGCCCAGCATGTCATTCTGGTCAGGTAGGGTGATGGTGCCATGTATACTATAAAATGTGTTGGCTATACATCTCCCACATGTGATGAGTGTAGTATGTCAGCTGTTAATAATAATAATGTGATCATGCTGTGTTTGCACAGAACTTGGGGATGATCTGAGAGGTCTCACAGTGTTTCTGAAGCCTCTTTAAAATCCTGTGAGGCAGGTAAGGCCCAGGGAGAGTTCCCCAGGGTTGCCTGCCTAGGGGAGTTGCTGATAGCCCAGGAGCAGGTTCAGACCCCAGGCCCAGACGTCACGCCCATGTGACTTCTGGAAGGCTCAGTGTAACCCAAGGGGAGCCTGCACCCTTCCCTCGGGGCCTTGGCCCCAGTAATCAAGGCCTGTCTGTCTTTCTCCTTTCCAGCAGTCAGAGTGTTTCCTGGACTCCTTGGTCCCCTCGGCCTTTGAGGTTTTGAGGAGATGGAAAGTCTTCTGGGCTGAGGAGACGTTTTCTGCGAATCGCTGGCCTTTCCCGGAAGAGGCTGTGGGTGTGGCACCTGTGGTATGGGCTGCCCGCCAGCTTCCTGTCCCTCGGCTGGGCCTAACAGGACCAGGTGCCTGTGGGGAGGGGTCCAGGCCCTCAATCCCCATGTGCAGGAAAGGTTGTTGAGACCACCATCTTTTGGAGTGAACTCCCTGGCCTTCTCGTCTGCGGAATCTGCCAGAAATACTTGGACACGGGGCCATACAGTGCCCCTGGGGTCTGGAGCCCTGCCCCACAGGGCACAGGCTAAGGGCCGCCTGCTGTTTCAAAGTCTGTTCGTACAAGGATGCGGTGCCAAGCCACGGATCTCCAGCACCCTTGGGCTCACCAAGGGATTAAATTGCTTCTAATGTGTTTATCCCCGCTCTCACTGATTATGCTAATTAACAAACCCCTGGTGCTGATGACCAGACGGTGTCTAGACTGGGTCACACCCACACCCTGGGGTGTTCCTGACTCGAACTGTTTTTCAACTAGAGAAGTTTCTAAGCCGTAGCTCACGTCTGTCATCTCAGCACTTTGGGAGGCCAAGGCAGGTAGATCGCTGGAGCCTGGGAGTTCAAGACTGGCCTGGACAATATAGCAAGACCCCTATTTCTACAAAAAATAGAAAACGTTAACCGGGCACAATGTCATACACCTGTAGTCCCAACTACTTGGGAGGCTGAGGCAAGAGGATCGCCTGAGCCCAGGAAGCTGAGGCTGTGGTGACCTGTGTTCGTGCCACTGTGAGACTTCAACTCAAAAAAAAAAAAAAAAGTTTCTAGAAGGCCCAAAGTTTGGTTGTCTGAAAATCACCCTCATTCCCCTGCACATGAGGGGCATGGCCCCCGCTGTAACCTGCCCTGTGTTGCCCTGAGCCTCTGCCCGGACTCAGACCCTCCCTTCAGGAGTCAGTGACAGAGGCAAGGACCTTGGGATGGGCTAAGTCCAAGAGGAGGCAAATTCGGAACGGGCCATCATAACCTGGGACGTGGAGGCTGACTGCTGTTGTTACTGGTGAAGACTCAGATGGCCGCCTGGTCAGGCCAGGGACCTGCCTGGAGCCTGTGCAGGCTTTCTCTTCTGCAAGTAGTCAAGAGGGCACCAGGGCAGGGAGGGGAGTGTGGTTTGCAGCCTCTGACCTCTCATCAGTCATTGAACAAATATTTACTCTGTGCCAGGCATTGTTCTGAGCACTGGGATTGCAGCCTCAGTGACCCAGCTTTACAGACTTCCCATTCTAGAACTGGGAGACAGACAGTGAGCCCTGGCAAACACATACACAGATGGGTCCAAACAGTGATAAGAAGTTGGATCGGTGGCTCATGCCTGTAATCCCAGCACTTTGGGAGGCCAAAACAGGAGAATTGCTTGAGGCCAGGAACTTGAGCCCAGCCTGGGCAACACAGCAAGACTCCATCTTCAAAAAATAAAAATAAAAAAATAGCTAGAAGTGGTGGCACCTGTAGTCCTGGCTACTCGGGAGGCTGAGACAGGAGGCTCACTTAAACACAGAAATTTGAGACCAGCCTGGGCAACATAGCAAGACTTCATCTCTGCAAAAAAATTTAAAAATTAGCCTGGTGTGGTGGCATGCACCTGTAGTCCCAGCACTTGGAAGCTGAGATGGGAGAATAGCTCGAGCCCACTTGAGGCCAGCCTGGCAACATAGTGAGACCTCATCTCTACAACAAATTAGCCAGGTGTGGTGGTGCATGCCTGTAGTCCCAGCTACCCAGGAGGCTGAAGTGGGAGGATCACCTGAGCCCAGGAGGTCAAGGCTGCAGTGAGCTGTGATTGTGCCCCTGTACTCCAGCCTCGGTTACAGAGTGAGACCCTGACTAAAAATTTAAAAAGAAAGAGAGAAACTATTTCACTGGAGCCTGACCAGCCTGGGGAAGGAGAACACACACCCCCAACTCCAAAAGAGGAACAAAAGTGAAAATTACTCCTGACTCCAGAAACCCACACACAAGAAGAGAGGGGAGCAAGATGCTAAAGGCGTGGAGAGGTAAAGACTCCCTTCAAAGATGAGGGAGAAATGAAGACTTTCTCAGAAATGGAGGGAATTCACAGCCAGCAGAATTGCCTCACAAGAAATGTTCAAGGAAGTTCTTGAGAGAGAAGGAGAATTATGAAGGCCAGAAACTCCAATCTACATAAGGAAGAACGTCAAGGAATAAAATATATGAAGATAACATAAAAAATTCATATTTCCTTTTTAAGATTTTTTATTTATCTCATTATCGTAGACAGGGTCTTGCTCTGTCAGCCAGGCTGGAGTGCTGTGGTGCTCACTGCAGCCTCTAACTCCTGGGCTCAAGTGATCCTCCTGTCTCAGGCTACTGAGTAGCTAGGGCTACAGGTGTGTACCACCACACCTTGCTTTTTTTTTTTTTAACTGTTTTTGGAGACAGGATCTTGTTATGTTGTCGAGACTGGTCTCAAACGCCTGGTCTCAAGTGATCCTCCTTGGCACCCCAAACTGGATGACAGAGTGAGACCTTATCTCTAAAGAAAAAAGAAGAAGAAAACACAGCTTGCCCCTTCTCTCACCTCTCCTGCTGAGTTTTTGATTAGGTCTGGGTGGAGCCAAAGAGTCTGTGTTTCTAAGGGGATGCTGGTGCCCTGGTCCAGGGACCTTTCCTGGAGATGCTCCTGCCTGGAGGCCGAATGATGGACACACAGCCTCCCAACCCTAGGACAGAATCTTCTTTGTTGATCTAGGTGTTTCCATTGGCGAGGCTTCGCCCTGGCCTGCATGCTGTACCTCCTGGGTGCATGTGAGACCCAGAGCTGTTACCTGAAGGTGGTTGGGCCCTCCAGAACCCCTGATTGGCACTGGACTCAGGCCATCCTGTTAGTCATGAAGGTAGCACACCCACAGACCGCCACAAGAAGCAGCTGTTTCCCAGGGTGAGCAGTGGACCTGGTATTCCAAGCCACAGCCAGAGGCTGGCACCAGACTGTCTGTCAACAGCCGGGGCAGGGCCAGCCTTGAAGTAAAGTTCTCTTGGTTGACTTGGGTGACCTCTGGCATACTCGAGATCCCGAGTGCTGTGGAAAGCATGGTATACATGGCTGTTTTCCTTCTAGTTGGGCCTTAGGTGGGTCGACTTACCACTCTGAGCCTCATTTTCTCCCTGTCAACTGGGGGCAATCAGCATTGCTGTGGGAGAAGCAAACTGCCCGACCCACGGTGAGCATCGGTAGTGACAGGTGAGTGTCCTTATTGTCCACCTCCAAGGAGCTCATCACCCAGGAAGGTACTGAGAGCTCTGGGATGAGACAATTGTCACCCTAAGCACTGAGGGAGACAGGCGGGGTGCAGAGGAGAGTCTGTGGACAGAGAGTAGACGTAATAAACTGGATCGAAGTAGAAAGCCTCGACAGGAGAGATGGTGAGGTCTGTTGACAAGATGCCAGCTCTGTAAGATGGCTTGTTCTGAGCCAAATGTGAGTGGCCTGGGCCCTTGACCCTGTCCCCAGGGATTCTGAGACCGTATGCCCACCATGCTGAACTGCAGCTTGATTATACACAGTTTAGGAAGATGGAGTTTCAGGAAACCATAGATCAACACACATGGGGTTTGCATGGTTCGGCTTTGGGGAACATCTCCAAGGCAGGGCTTGCAAATGGATTCAGAGATTCCCTGACCGGCCATTAGTAGCAAGAGCTGCCAAGGAATTTTGAAAGCAGTGAGGGAAATGGGTGGCTTGAGTAACAATGGGGAAGTTGTTTCTCATGTGTTTATGAAGTGGGTGACGTGGGTGACAGACATCACAGATCAGGTGAGTGTCTCACAAGGTGTCCAGAGTCCCAAGTGATGGCTTCACAGGGTCTTAAGATACTTGAATTGTCCTTTTTATCTGTGATGTGATGTGATGCCAGAGTCAAGTTGAAAAGTGAACATTGTACAGAGCTCATTAAAAACCCGTTTTCCCCAAGTCCCTGAGTTAGGATTAAGCTCCATGAGGAAGGCCAGGTGTGGAGTCCTCAGAGAGAAGACTGGAAGACTGGAATCGCCTGGCACTGGTTTCAGGGAGACGCTAGAGAGCAGGAGGCTGGGGGTGGTTAGGGTCAAGGGGGGATATCTGACCCCCAGACCCCCAAGGAGGGCCATGTGTCCTGAAGCAGTTTGTAGAATTATTCCTGGGCGTGCATTTTTCTGACAGGTATCCGTGGTTTCCTCCAATTTTCCAAGTAGTCGGGGGCTCCTAAGAATCCTGGGAGAGGCAGGTCGTGTCTGCTGGATCCAGGAAAGCCAAGACTTTGTCCCTGAGGATTCTCCCTGGGAAGCAATAGGGAGCCACTGAGGACTTGGGGCAGGGGGCAGCCCCACCAGGCAGCTTCCATCCAAGCTCGACTGTGAAGTATTGCATGCAGTGCCAGGCTTGCCCATATCCCGTGCAAGGGGAGGGCACTAATGTGTGAATGTCTACCTTGTAGGAATGGTTACATGTGTGGAAAGAGTGCAGAAGAGGTGGCCACCCCCAGGGCCCAGCCTGGCAGCGGGATGGGTGGCAGGACTGGCTCTCCCTACCATGGGCCTCAGTTTCCAAGCTCTAAATGGAGCAGGCCCCGCCCCCAACATCAATTCCAGACACCAGCCTGGGCTTCTCAGGAGAGGGGACACAGGTGAGGTGCTTCCAGCAGGGCATCTACTTGGGGGATTTCCCAAGGGAACTCACACCGTGGGAAGTGGGGCCAGAGCTCTGATCTGACATCTACATCCTGAGGCAGGTGTGACCTCACCTTGAGCAGACCGTAGAGCTGGGAATGGGGGCTGGTGGTCGGGGCTATAGAGGCCTGGTCTGGGCAACGGGTGGATAGTCTGAGAGTCCGAGATGGGTGGGCACTGCTCAAGTTCCCCAGGCCTAGAGGGCAGAGGCCCCGAGCCCGCCAGCATCCACACCCCTGGCCCCTCACTGCCTCTGACCTGTCCTTTCTGTTGCCTTGTACCCCACCTGCTCCCTTTTCCCTTCTCCCTGCCTTCCCCCTCTGTCTCTCCATCTCCTCATCCTTTCTGCCCTGGCCTCTGTTTCTCTCACCACCTGCACTGGTGGCTGGCGTTGGCCCCTTTCACAGATGAGGAAGCCTGGCTCTGACAGGTGCGGTGGCTTGCCTGAGACCCCCGGTTGCAAGGAGGCTGAGTCCTGAGCCTGGCCAGGGCTTTCTGACTTTGCACTTACTGACATGTCTGGTCTGTTTCCCGTTAATGCCAGGATGCCTTGGGAGTGGGGAGCTGGGCAGCTGCAGTGACACATCCAGAGGAAATGGCCTGCCCGAGGGGCCCAGGAGCCTCTGTGCTCCATGTCCTTCCTGGATCTAAACTGAGAAAGCTCACTCAGGGGCGGTCCACATGCATGACTCACATGGACACAGAAGCCAAGCTGGCTCACATGGCCCTACATGCCCCTGCAGAGGTGGAAGCTCTGCCTGGCATCTCTCCCTGGTCCCTCCTAGTTAGGTGACCAACGCACCGCCCTTACAAAGAAATACAACGGGATGTTTCTGAGCAGATGCACAAACACGTGTCTGTGGAGCCCCAGGCTTGCTCTGGGGGACAACTGGGGGTCAGACACGACCCTTGGGGAGAGGACTCAGGGTTCGCTGGGGACAACACATGATGGATCATTTCAGGGACCGGGAGGGATGAGTGCATGGCAAATTGCTGTGGGACACAGACACCAGCATGTAGCTCACAGGGTTCAGGGGAGCCTGCCTGGAGGAGGTGGTGTGGAGCCGTGTCTTGAAGGGTGAGCAGAATAGAGTTAACCAAGAAAGGAGGGTGGGGAGGGCCTTCCAGGTAGCAGGGCTCACACAAGCAAGGTGCAGAGACACAAGGCAGTGCCATGTGCAGGTGTGACACCTGGATTCGTCCCACGAGAGCTCTGCGGGTCACAAAGTGGGGTCCCTGAATCAGCCAGTGGTGCTGGGCAGAGCTGTGACCTGAGCTGGTGCAGAGTCTCACTGTAGGGACACAGACAGGTCCCTCATTCCCACGCAGCAAGTGGTCTGAAGGAAGGCCTTCTGTGTGCGCGACAGGAGTTTGCAGGGGTCCGATCATGACTGTGGCAGGAGGATCCCGTGCTGAGGATCCCAGGGAAGCGGATGCCTCTCTGCAGGGCATACCCTGCCCACTCCAGCCCCTGGCACCAAATTCCTCAGAACAAGGGACAAGTGGTGGCCTCGGGCTTCACCTGAGGGTGCCCACTCTCCAGAGCTCACCAGGACAGATGAGTCACCTTATAGGCACCACAGTAGTACTGCAAGGTCAGGTGCAGGAGGGCCCAGAGTGGAGTTGGAGGGCTGGGTCTGCCTCAGCTTTGGGCCACAGCGCTGCAGTGGGGCAGGTGACAGAGCTCTGTGCGGGGCTGGGGGTTATACAGGCTGAAGACTTCCATGGAGGAGGCCCAAAGAACCACTCACTGAGCCGTCTTCCCCCAAGCTCGGCAGGCCTCAGACGGGAGCCAAAGGCCAGGTCTCCTAGAGGCTGGTCTGGGTTTGGACCATGTTCTCAGTACTTTGATGGTTTGTGGACATGCCTCTGTTTCCTAGGACCAAGGCCTTTGTGAAAATGTCCAGCCTGCCTTGGGCGAGTGAAGTTGGTGGCCAGGGAGAGCATGGGCCAGAGCCAGACTGCTGGCTCAAGGTCCAGCTTCACCTACTGCAGCCTGAACAGGACTCTGACCTTGGGTGTCCTCAAGTAAGGTGGGCCTGATAATAAATCTACCTTGTGGGTTATAGTGGAGATTAAATGAGTCCCTTCGTTTTTTGGTCCCTAGAGCATAGTGTCTGTCATGCAGCAAGTGTTTAATAAATGCTAGCCATTATCGCCATCACACTCACCATCGCCCTCACCACCACCATCCTCATCACCAGCATATCATTATTGCCATCATCACCACCCTCATCACATCTCATCACCATCATCACCGTCATCATCACCACCGTCACTACCATCATCACCGTCGCCACCGTTATCACCGTCATCCTCGTCACTGTCACCATCATTATCACTATCATCCTCCTCATCATCACCATCACCATCATTACCATCATTATCACCATCCTTATTATCATGAAAAGGTCTTTTCTCCACTTCAGTCAAGTCAAGGCAGGTGTCAGGGTGGCTCTGAGCTAAGCCTGGTGGTGGCAGCAGATGGCCTATGTCGAGAAGGGCCCGGGCAGCCAGAGTGGATGGAAACGAAGGCCAGGAGGCAGCTTACTCAGCAAGCTTGGGTCAACAGAGCAGGAGTCCCAGGCACTGTGTGGCATCACGTGGGACTGTCTGTCCTTTATGTGCCCAGGATTGAGCTGTTTTGCCAGTTGCTGCTCTATCAGGCTAATCCGACCAGCTGGTTTCCCCTGCCTCTCTCAAGGTGGGGCCACACGACAGCAGGCCAAGCCCTCCTCCACCAGCAGCCTCCACACCACGCTTTCACCAGCCCTGACATTGCCCAGCCTGTGCCAGAGACTAGGGCCAGGGAGTTCCTAGGCTTCCAGACCCTGCCTCACCATCCCTGCCCCTCAGGTGCCAGTCCTTTGCCAGAGAGCACAAGGAGGAGGCACTGCCCAGGAGGAGTGAGCCACTTCCAGGAGGCAGCTCTGGGCAGGACAAAGCAGGCCAAGAAGAAATGGGCTTGTGGTATCGTCAGTGTCCTGAACTTCGCCACCTCAGCCCAGAGGCTAAGGAAGAGGAACCCAGAAGCTGGAACCCAGCACTTGGAACTGGAGGGGCCGCTGAGGGCTCTGGCCAGGTTCTTCCGCTCCATCCATGATCCAGGGTGAGTCTTCCCATGTGGGATGGAAAAACAGAAGAGGGCTCCTTTAGTCACATGTCCAGTGGCAAGGAGGGCGGAGTCAAAAAGCAAGGGCTGTTAGAGGGACAAATGATGACTTATGTGTCCCTGCTTTAGGGCCTGGCCCAGGGAAGGCACTCAGGAGAATGTTGGGTGGAGGGCTGATGGATAGGTGAATGGATGGATGGATGAATGATGGCTGAATGGGTGGATGGATGGGTGGGTGGATGGAAGGATGGGTGAATGGGTGGATAGGTGGGTGGCTGGGTGGATAGATGCATGGATGGATGGATAAATTGTGAGAAATGAACTCACCTGTCCAAAATCAAAAGTTGGGCATAGAGATGTGGAGTAAAGCAGAAGTGAGACTTTCATGATGATCTTGCAAGATCAGGTGTCTGGTGTGCAGGCACACCCAAGATGGTTACAACAAGCTTTTTTATTTTCTAGTGTGCAAACACCTTTCCTGGTTCCTTGTTGACTGAATAATACAGAGGTTACAATTTCTCCTCATCGTTGCCTAAGCAGTTTTTGGTCCAAATAAGGGCAAAATAAGTATGTGTGGCTATTTGGTTGGAAGGTTTCAGCTTTCTTATTTCTAAGTAAGCTTTATTTCACCAAGATGTGACAATTACTACACCTCCCTTTGTTTTGTCTTTTGGTCATGTCAGCAGTAATCATTCACTGTCCTTCAGTGATGTGACTATTACCAGTCTCCCTCTGTTTTGTCTTTTGGTCACATCAGCAAACCTTTCTCCATTTTCTGGAAATGAATAATTTATTATCCTTCACAGGATGGATGGATGAATGGGTGGATGAATGAATGATAAACGGGTGAATAAATGGATGGGTGGATGGACAGATGAATGGATGGATGGATGGGAGGATAAATGAGTGGATGAATGGGTGGATGGATAGGATGGATGGATAAATAAATGGGGGAAGGATGGGTGGGTATATGTGATGGGTGGATGAGTGGGTGGATGGATGAATGGATGGTTGGGTGGGTGGAGGCGTGGGGGTATGGATAGGTGGATGGATGGATGGATGATGGGGTGGACAAATGGATGGATGAGAGGGTGGATGGATGGATGGGTGGATAAATGGGTGGATGAATGAGTAGATAGATAGGATGTGTGTATGAATGTATGGATGGATGAATGAATGGGTGGATGGATGGGTGGATGGTTGGATGGGTGGATGGATGAATGATGGATATGGGTGAGTGGATGGATGATGAGTGGATGGATGTGTGGGTGGGCGGGTGAGTGGATGGATGTGTGGGTGGGTGGGTGAATGGAGAGATGATGGATGGGTGGGTGGGTAGATGGATGGATGGGTGGATGGGTGAATGGATGGATAAATGGTTGTGGGGATGGATGGGTGGGTAGATGGAGGGATGATGGATGAATGGATAAATGGGTGAATGGATGGATGAATGGATGGTTTGTGGATAGGTGGATGGGTGGATGGATGGATGGACGGATAGATGGATGATGAATAGATGATGGATGGATGATGGATGGGTAGACGGGTAGATGGATGGATGGATAAATGGGCAGATAGATGGATGAATAAAGAATGGGTGATGCAGAGTGGCAGAAATATGGCCTTCGGTCTTATTCTGGGCCCCATTATCTTCCAGTACTTTTATTTCATCCCACTATATTTTATAACTTTTTGTTTGAGTCAGGATCTCACTCTATCACTCAGACTGGAGTACAGTATTATGAACACAGCACACTACAGCCTCAGCCTCTTCAGCTCAAGCAATCCTTCCACCTCAACCTCCTGAATAGCTGGGACTACAGGTGCATACCACTATGCTCAGCTAAGTTTTTGATTTTTTGTAGAGATGAGGTCTCACTTTGTTTCCCAGACTGATCTTTGGCTCCTGGGCTCAAGCAATCCTGCCTAGGCCTCCTAAAGTGTTGGGGTTACAAGTGTGAGCCACCATGCCTGGCCCTATAACTTATTTGTATTGAGGTAGTACTAACATATAGTAAAGTGTGCAGTTGGATGAATTTTTACCTATGTATACACCCATGCAACCACCACCAAGATCAAGATACAAAACCTTCAATTTCCCCGGAGATCCCTTAATCCCACCCCCTTTGAGCAGCAGCATCCTCTCTCACACATCAGTCTACCATACTCCCAGCAAGCACCCATGTGCAGCCTCTGAGCCCAGAAGTCATCCCGGGGCCATGTTCCCATCCATAAAGAATGAGGTCCCAAGCGCTATCCACTTTGCCTCCCCATTCCTCCCCTGTCCTGCTTTCTCCACTTGCACAGGGAGAGCAGCCTCCAACCCTCTGCCCCTAGCTGCTTCCTGGTCTTTCCTCCCTCTTTGCTCAGCCTCTCGGAGGGTGGGATGGTCCTTTACCAATTCCTAGAAACTTACAGGGAGTTGCTGTGGTCCCTGCAGTTCCTAGAGACTGGGTGCCAGCTTAGCCTGTTGACTGATCACGTGCACCCCGAGACCTCAAAAGCCCTCCCTGGGTCCCAGAGGATGAAAACCATGAGCTGGAAGGAATTGGCCCCAGTCCCAGAACGTTTCCCCATTAAAGAGAGGATGTGACCCATGGAGAAGAGAATGGACAACAAAGCCCAAACAAAGGGTGGGAAATGCCATAGTGGGAAGGGCAGTTGGCAAGGCTCAGTGGGGAGGGGAGGCTCCAGGCCTCCTTCCCACAGAAGACTATCCTCCTTGGCCCCCAAGACAGAACAGAAGTGCAGGCTCACAGACCAGCTGTGAGGGGCCATTCCCGGGTGACAACATGGTCTTCACTCTTGTAATGTTTTCAAGGAGTGCCCTAAGGGTCCCTGCTAGCTCGTTCCTACTTTTTCCTCACCTCTGATCCTCGCTGCCCCTTGCCTCAGCTCAGCTGTGAAAACGAAATACTGTAACTGGGGTGGCTTGAACCACAGAAACTTAGGTGTCAGTGTTCTAAAGGTTGGGAAGTCTGAGATCAGGTGCAGCAGTCTTGATTCTTGGCGAGGACTCTCTTCTGGGCTTGCAGATGGTCTCCTGCTTGCTGTATCCTCACATGATGGAGAGAGAGCTCTGGTCCCTCTTCTTTTTATAAGGGCACTGATCCCATTGTGGGGGCCTCACCCTGATGACCTCACCTCAACCTAATTACTTTCCAATTTCAAATACCATTAATTAAGCATTAGGGCTTCAACATGTGAGTTTTGAGGAGTCCTTAACTCCTTCCTCCAGAAAACCTTCCCTGAGTCATCCTTATAAACCAGGCTGGGTGGTCCTGTTCTGGTACTTTCCAGGTACTGTGATGGCCTGATTTCTAGACTGTGATTCCCCCAGGGCAGGGACGATATCACACTCACCGTAACATCACCAGTTCAGAACCTTGCCCATGGCAGGTGTTTAACAGGACTCTGTTGGATGACTGGGTGAATGGGCAACCATCTGGGCAGGAAGGTGAGAGTCCTTCTCTCATCTGCCCTAACTCCCTGCTCCAGATTCCTCTGGCCTCTTCCTCTCACCTCCTGCCTTTGTGTGTGGAGGAGGAGAGAAGGAAGAGGAAGAGGAGCAGAAGGAGGAAGAGGAGAAGCAGAAGAAGGATGATGATGAAGAGGAGGGTGAGGAAGAGGAGGAGGAAGAGGAAGAAGACAAGGAAGAGTAGGAGGAGGAGGAGAAAGATGAAGAGGAGGAGGAAGACAAGAATGAGGAAGAGGAGGAAGAGGAGCAGGAGGACACGGATGAGGAAGAGGAGGAGGAGGAAGAGTGGAGGAGGAGAAGGATGAAGAGGAGAAGCAGAAGAAGGATGATGATGAAGAGGAGGGTGAGGAAGAGGAGGAGGAAGAGGAAGAAGACAAGGAAGAGAAGGAGAAGGAGGAGAAAGATGAAGAGGAGGAGGAAGACAAGAATGAGGAAGAGAAGGAAGAGGAGCAGGAGGACATGGACGAGGAAGAGGAGGAGGAGGATGAAGGGGAGGAGGAGGAAGAGAAGGGTAAGAACAAGCAGGAGGAGGAGGAAGAGAGAGAGGAAGAGGAGTAGAAAGAGGAGGAGGAAAGGAGGAGGAGGAGGGGGAGGAGAAGGGGGATGAGGAGGAGGAGAGGAAGGGGGACAAGAGGGAGGAGGAGGTGAAGGATGAGGCGGAGGACAAGAAGGATGACAAGGAGGAGAAGGACAAAGAGCAGATGGGGGAGGAGGAAGAGGATGAGAAGAAGGAGGAGGAGGACGAGGAGGAGGAGGACAAGGAGGAGGAGAGGAGGAGGAGGAAGACAAAGATGAGGAAAAGAAGGCAGAAGAAGAGGAGGAGGACGAGGAGGATATGCTTGACTTGCCTGGCGCCATCATCCAAGACTCTCCTCCCTTGGGAGCCTGAGGTGTTCAGCCATGAACAGACACATAAGTGGTGTGACCTCGTTTTGGGAGGGAGAGGGAAGGAAAAGGATCCAACTCTCTTTTTGGTTGGGGTCTCCCTCTATCACACAGGCTCACCACAGCCCTGACCTCCTGGGCTCAGGTGAGCCTTCCACCTCCCCAAATTTTCTGTGCACCATCAGATCCAGCTAATTTTCTGAATTTTTGTAGAGACGAGGTCTTGCTATGTTGCCCACGCTGATCTTGAACTCCTGGGTTTAAGTGAGCCTCCTGCCTCGGCCTCCCAAAGTGCTGGGATAATAGGTGTAAGACACTGCGCCCAGTCCAAGCTGCTTTTTTTAAAAAAAGTTTTAATTTATTATCAGCACATGAGCCAAAGGAAGAAAGCTCTGGGCTAAAGCCAGGAGACCCAGCCCTAGCAAGACAATCAGTCTCATCTTGTGAGCACCCACTGTGTGCCGAGGATCATGCTAGGTGCTTTACTGGCATTATCTCATTTAATTCTCACAACAACCTTCTAAACAAGGCATCATCATCATCATCAACCTCCCCGCTTTACAGATGAGGACACTGAGGCCCAGAGAAATTAAAACACCAGCTAGGAAGCCTCAGTCAGATCTGTCTGATCCCCAAATCACTCTGCCCACAGGACCCTGGGCTGCAGCTTCAGGAAGGGACTGCAGCTTCAGGAATAGGCTGCACCTTCTCCAGCGCTCCTTCCCTTCAGATGTTCCCACGTGCACACCAGGTGACACTAGCAGATCTTAGTGCATGCCCATATGAGGCGAATGGTAGCGTCTCAAGAGGAATGGGGGTTTCTGGCATGATCAGAGTCATTGACACATAACCAGGACTAGGCGGGGCCAGATTGGCAAGAAGCAGCCCCCAGAGGAAGAGCCTTGGCATGAGCAAAAAATGGAATCAGGCGCAATGGTTCACATCTGTCATCCAAGTACTTCGGGAAGCTGAGGTGGGAGGATCACTTGAGCCCAGGAGTTTGAGACCAGCCTGGGCAACACAGCAAGACCCCATATCTGAAAATAAAGAAACAAACAGAAAGAAAATGGAAGCATATTCTTTATTTACACGGAGGTCACAACCGGAAGAGACAGGCCAAACTGCTCAAGTGGTTGTTTCTGGGGCAGGTGTGGGACCAATGAGGTGTAAGATTGGTGGGTACCACCCCCCACCACCCCACCTGTGCCCAAGCTTTCCCACAGAAGATGACACTGGATATCTCAGCATCTCAGTGCAGCACGGGGTCTGGAACAGGGTCCCGGGCATCATGGGAATGAGGTGGATGGGCTGCCCTTCCACAGCACCCACTCTGAGCTCATCCAGATGCTGCTGACGTCACCACAGGGCTCACCTGACTGCCTCGTGATGTGTGTGTGGGCTCCTGCCTGTGGCTGAGGCTGCACCTGTCCCCAATGCTACCCCTTCCCACAGGAGCTCCCCGTGAGCCAGAGACCATGTGCAGCTCCTGGGAGGGAACCATGCAGATGGCCTAGGACAAGGACAGACCTTCTCAGATGTGTTTGCTTCTATGGAGGAGGTGGGGTGCTGGAGGCGGGTCACCCCTTCTCTCCTTGCTTCTCAGCTGCCCTTTAAGTCGGCTCTGAGAATCTTCAGAGTCACCACTGGGGGCACCAGGGAACACACAGGGGACGTGATTGCAGCCAAGAGACTCCCCCAGACTGCAGCCCCCTGATCTAGGGTTTCAGTGGCCCACAGTCAACCCTGCTCTGAAATATTAACAGGAAAATTCCAGAAATAAACAACTCAGTTTCAGTTGTGTGCTGTCCTGAGTATCACGATTCCATCTCGCATCGTCCCTTCCAGGATGTCCCTTCCCTCGTCCAGGGTCTCCACACTGTCTACACTGAGTCGACTTGGTGCCATCCCGGGGGTGAGATGGACTGCCGCAGTGTCAGTGTGATGTTTAAGTCCCCTCATTTGACCCCACGATGGTTTCAAAGGGCAAAAGCCATGAGGCTGGCAACTGTGATGTGCTGAGAGCTGCCACAGAGGATCCTTAGGTGAGGGGGGAGGGCTTGGGGGAAGGCAGGGATGAACCCTCTGCCGAGGTAGCCAAGACCCATGGTGAGAGCAGATGTCAGCTCACGAAGTTGTGATGCAGGAGCGAGGCATCAGTGCCAGCTGTGCCGTTGCACTTCCAGCCACACGTGGCGGCTACAGCAGCCGAGCCTATGGTGAGCACGGAGAAGGCATCATGTGTGGCCAGAGGCTGAGCAGGCGGGTCCCCCAGCCTCCGGCCACACATGGCCTGCCTGTGATTTCAGGACTCCCTGGGGTCTGTCCCTATGACGTGTGACAAGTGGATATTGACAAAGTTTAGGGCCTGTGGAGGGGTGACTCACCACCACCACCAAATATTTATACCCCGACATGCCTTCCTTCTCAAAGTGCGTCTTGTTTACCGAGGTGGAAGGTCCCCAGAGAGCCTTCACGGGCCCCTGCCTCCCTTCCACTTCCTCTACCTGCAGCCCCCTCAGCCAAGCCCTTTGGCTTCCTGCACAGAAGGATGGCCACACCCTGGAGCTAAGGAGGCAGGGGCAGGCCGTCCAGGTCTCTGGCCACTCATAGAGCCACTGTCCAATGCAGTTACAAATGGAGTCGCTGGCAGCTTCCCGTTCCCCTCTCATGGACTGTTCTGATATGATGACTGGTGTAGCCCGTGAGCTGGCTAATCACCAGGCGCCGTGTCTACTGGCCTGCTCAGGGCAACGTCATGGTCTTAGACATCTCCTGGACTCTTTGGGGCATCACGTGTCGCAGGAACAACTCCACGCTGCGCCCGGTGCAGGGTGTGAGGGGGCAGCTCAGGGTACCTGGGCTAGAGTCCTATCCTCCCTACACAGGGCATGAGGAGGCAGCTGGGTGGGATCTCTGTGCAGGTCTCCCTGGGCATTGAAGAGCAGCCCATGAGCTCAGTCCTCTGCCCACAGCTTCCAACAGCTTGGGGACACCACCTGGGCTTTGCAGCATCACAGGCCAGAGCTCTTGTGAGGACAGCTTTGGGTTCTGTCTGGGACCACCACATTCCACACAGGGAGCCTTGGACTGAGAAGGAGCCCCAACTTTTCCAAAACCCCAAGAAAGAGACCCCCTATCCGTGGTGAGGCCACCAGCGCATGTCTGACTCGTGTCCTGGGGGAGGCACCAACGGGCCTGGGGTTTGGCCCTGGTAGTGGCAGGATTCATTCACAAGGGAGGCTGAGCATGGCCATGTGACTGGTCATCCTTACCATGGGCAGAAGCTGGCCAGGAATGAGTGAGTTGTTTGGCTAAGCCCAAAGGAGGCTGGGAACAGGGGCTCCAGACTTGGTGACGCACCCAATGGCCCCTGCAGGTAGACAGGCCCACATCCACAGTGGGGCTGAGGTAAGGGAGGGTCAGAAGGAGACCCCGGCAGGGTTAGCCCTGGGGCCTCAGAGCTCTGGCTTCCAGGACCCAGCCTCTTATTATTTTATTTTATTTTGAACCAAGGTCTCTCTCTGTCATCCAGGCTGGAGTGTAGTGGCATGATTATGTCTCACCACAGCCTCCACCTCCTGGGCTCAGGCGATTCTCCTGCCTCAGCCTCCCAGGAAGCTGGGACTTATGGGTGCATGCCACCATGCACAGCTCATTTTTTAATTTTTAGAGAGATGAGGCCTCACTATATTGCCCAGGCTGGTCTTGAACTCCTGGGCTCAAGCGGTCCTCCCACTTCAGCCTCCCAAAGCACTGGGATGACAGGCGTGAGGCCCTACACTCAGCCTGGGATCCAGTTTCGATGCCTGTCCATTCTACAGTATGACTCCCCATAGACGTTTGGTACAGATGTTGGTACAGTGTTGTACAAGGTTGGCATCTTGTCCGAGCCTGGACTACACTTTGGGGAAGGGCCTGTGTCTGTGTCTGGAGGGACCTGGGGAGTGTAGCTACTGCCTGGAGCAGCTGGTTAAGGGAGACAAGAGGTGACCTGCAGGGAAGGAGTAGGAGAGGAGCCTGGAGCCAGCCAGGACAACGCAGCAGGAGATCAGATGAGAGGTGGGGGAGGGGCCTGGTGCTGCTCAGTGGATAGCCATGGGCAGGCTGGAGGCCTTGGCCCACGGAGACAGCACCTGCCACACAGACCCTGCAGGAGGCGGGACTTGAAGGTGGCAGGCCAGGTGAGAGGAGGGTCGCCTTAGTTCTAGGGGGTCCCTGTTGCCCAGCAGGGAAAGGCTGAGTGGCAGGGATACCAGTCCCTTCCAGACTTGGCCTAACATGAGATTCTCTTTTTGGGGTTTCCTCTCCCTGTGTGGATGAAGAGGACGACAGCAAGGTGGGGACTTTCTTGACAGAAGGATCGAGTTATGGACAGCACTTGGGAAAAGACGTACTAGAAAGCAGTACCTCACTGGACTTGGCAGAACGGGAGAAAAACACTTCAGGTCTTTAGTCTGTCCCTGGGTGAGAGGTGGGGAGTTGGGGAGGTTGATGTGTGCCTGATACAGGCTTGGAAGGGTTAACACTGAGAGGTGAGGTGTGCCTGGGGAGACCCGTGGCCCCGAGGGGAGAGGGTCTCATTCACATCACTGGGAGTGAGGGATGTTCTGCCCAGCCCTAGAGTGACTGGTCCTAGGTGGCAACGAGCTAGCAGTCACTGGTGGTGTTAATGGAGACTAGACAATCGTCATTGAGAGATGCAGAGGGGCCATTTCACAGGGAGGGAGCTAGGTGTCAGGCCCTCTCTGGCACATCCCAGCACCAGTGTCGAATGTCTAAACCAGCTGGGTTCCTCTGATGGGTGTTGAATCAAAGCCAAGGGGACTGAAATCCTACCCCATCCCCGTGCCCTGGGTGCCCCAGGACCCCAGGATGCAGGCCATCTGCCTTAATCCATTTTCTCTTGCTACAAATAGCACAGACTGGACATTGCATAAACAATAGGCATTTATTTGGCTCATGGTTCTGGAGGCAGCGAGTCCAAGATCACGGCGCAGGTTTCCGGCAGGGGTCACCCCACGGCAGAAAGCAGACAGGCCCAAAAGCAGGAAGGTGGAGCTAAACCAGGCCAGACTCCCAGGATGATGCCCTGGCCCACCATGGCGAACCGTCTCCCACAGCCATCTGTTCATCACTCACGACCCAGTCCCCTCTTGAAGGTCCCATCTCTCGACACTGCTACAATGGCAGCAGAATCCCAGCATGAGCCATGGAGGGAATGGTCACATACACCACTGGGGACCACCATCTTGGCAGGTGAGTGAAGGCTGCAGGATCCCCCAAAGTGGGCAAGAGCATGAGCGCCTGGCTCTCAGTGGCCTCAGAGGAGCCACAGGTGGGTGTGTCCATGTGCAATATCCTCCTGTGCGGCCGGCCCAGGACTCGTAAGCATAAACAGGAAGAGAGGCCGTCATCGCACTAAGTCGCATGGGCAAGTGAAAAGGAATCTTAATGGCTTCTGCCACCTTCCGTCCAAACCAGATGGGCTCCTCCCCAACCCTCTCAGGAGAGAAAGGAGGGAGTCGCAATCCCCAGTAAACTACTCACTGTGTTTGGGAGAAGGCTTGGCCCTTCCGGAACACTCCGGGACACACCACAAGTCTGACCCAGAGGGGGATTAAGTGACCTACGTCCCACTTACATTTTAATATGACTCAGTTCATCCTCAACCATAAACACGGTTGAGAACATGCTGGGGCCTGAAGAGGCCGGTCACCAACAGGACCTCCCACACAGCCCAGTCACCGAGGACAGCCCCAAGGAGGGACACGGCAGGCCTCGTGCCTGGGGAGCCTTCTCAGGGAAGGAGGGGAGAGTGTGATGGGCCCCCTTGAGGGGGGAACAGTGGGCACAAGGGGCCTCATGGACAAGGGCGGGAGTGACGGTCTCCTCACCACATGGGACCCTGCCTCACAAGGAGGAGGCTGAGTCAGTCCCAGGGTGCGAGCATGCTCCTTCACGTGGGGGTCTGTCTGAGGCTTCTCTGAGACCAGTCCCTGGTCAATTCCTCTGGGGATTTCAAGGGCCCTCTGGGTCCCCTTGGTGTTGGAAGATCCTCCCCTATGAGGACTCCCACTATGGCTGGATAAGTGGCTATTCTGGCCACACAAACCACTGCATGTTCACCACACATGGACTCAGCATAACAGAGGACACTGTAAAAATCCACCCCTTTTTTTTTTTTCAGTCGGAGTCTCACTCTGTCACCCAGACTGGAGTGCAGTGGCCGCTCCCAGCCACCGCAGCCTCGACCTGCTGGGCTCCGGCGATCCTTCCGCCTCAGCCTTCCGAGTCGCCGAAATTACAGGCGCGCGCTACCACGCCCGGCTGATTTTTTGATTTATTGTAGAGATGAGGTCTCGCTGCCCAGGCGGGTCTCGAACCCGCGGGCTCAGGCAATCCACTCACCTCAGCCTCCCAAAGGGGCGGGATTACAGGCTGAGCCACCGAGCCCGGCTAAAAATCCACCTCTTGACAGTAAACAGAACTGTCCTCAGTTTACCTCAGCGCATGATGGGGGACCTCAGTGTGTAGAGTCAGAGAAGGAGGGACAATGGAGTGCGAGGGTTGGGGGCTCAACCTGCGCCACCATCTCGGTGACACCCTTGCCTGGGCTGGAGGTCCTTGGCTGTGAAACCGTTTTCTTTTCTTTTCTTTTTTGAGTGAGAATTTCACTCTGTCGCTCAGGCTGGAGTGCAATGCCATGATTACAGGACTGCAGCCTCAACCTCCTAGGATCAGGCGATCCTCTAGCCTCAGCTTCCTGAGTAGCTGGGACTACAGGCACATGCCACCACCCCTAGCTAATTTATTGATTTATTGTAGAAACGAGGTCTCACTATGTTGCCCAGGCTGGTCTCGAACTCCTGGGCTCAAGCAATCCTCCCACCTGGGCCTCCCAAAGTGCTGGGATTACAGGCATGAGCCGCCACACTGGGTCTTGTGCAGCTATTTCTGCCACCTTCAGACCTGGTCACGTCCCCCTCTAGGAAGGGGATGGGACCCTCCCCAGGTCACCAGAGACCCTGGCAGGGGCATGAGGATCTGAGGATCTGAGAGGGGCTGCCCAGCCAAGGCTGAGTGTAGCCCTGAGTAACCCTCCTTCCCTAGGGCACATCCCTCCTGGGCTGCCTGCCTCTGGGCACCGCTGATAAAAGGGCTGAGACCCAGGGTAGAGGATCAGCCTCCTAGAGGTTGAGAAAGGGCTTCCACCTGGGTCTCCCTGAACAGATCCCAGAAGCATCCCACAAACACCAGCATCTATTCCCTGCCCTGGCCTCTACCCAGATGAGGTCCACTCAACCTCCTGGTTCTGAGGATGTCAACCCAGGCCTGGGAGGGTGCTCTGGGAGTCAGGGCTGGCCCTGCCCACTGACTGGACCGTCTGAGGGCCAACGAGTCTGCAGTGGTGAGTGGGGCTCCTAGGGAAACTGTGGGCCTTCTAGCTCCAGTGCAGTCCCCAGGCAGGGCCTGGGTTGGGTACATCCCAGAAGCAAAGTCTCTGCATTTGCCCAAGTAGGATGAGGCTGAGGGACTCCACAGACCCCCTGCTGCTCTCCAGCAACCATTAGGGGACTGTGCTCAGGGGTGAGCAACTTTATTGCACAACTGACAGGAGAAAGTGTGTGTGTGTATGCACATGTGTGTATGAGTGCATATATGTGTGTGTGTGCATGCGAGCGTGCGCAAGTGTGTGCACGCACATGTGCATGTATGGGTGTGCATGTATGTGTGTGTGTGCATGTGTGTGCATGTATGGGTGTGCATGCACATGTGTCCTGAGCACAGTCAGGCACCAGGTTGCAGGGGACATGAGCCCCGTGCAGCTTCTAGGGTAGAAGCTGGTGGCCAGGACCCCAGGTGACATCTGACCACCGGCCCATCACTCTCCTCCAGGCAGACGAGCAGAGGGCAGAGGCCACCCCTCCTTGCCACAGGAGCTGTTTAAACTAAGGAAGCTGGACCCAGGCCCTGGGCAGGAGCTGCAAGGGACGACTCTTCTGCCTGCTGTGCTGTGTCTGAGAATCGGGAGGAGGTCACGCTCCAGTCACACCAGCGTGTGGAGGGGACAGGACTGCCAGGCACATGACCCTCGCGTCAGTGTCCAGGCACCCAGCTGTCATGGAGATTCTGGCATCTTAATTGTGATCTCTGCCTCTGTCTGTCTCTGTCTCACTGTCCTTCCCACGTCTCTCTCTAACTCTGTCTCTATCTCTGTCTCTGTTTGTCTCTCTGACTCTTTCTTCCCTTCCTCTCCCCACCTCCAGGCTGTCACGTCTGGTTCTTCGGGACAGTTGGAAATAGCACGTGAATGAGGAAGAGCCTGGGTAGAAAACTCGCCAAGGTCCCCGGCTTCTGGCCCTGTCCCAACACTTGCACTCCGGCACTGACTCGGGAGACAGCCCGACACCTCCCTGGGGAGCCCAGGGCCTGTTTCCCATCAGCCTTCGGGCCAGGGACCAGCAACGCGGCTGGAACCAGGGTGCTCCTGCCCGTCTCTCCTGCCCCCGACCCCCACCCTGGATCCAAGTCTCCCACTTTCCCTCCCCCACCCCATCCAGTCCCTTTTCCCACCCTGCTGTGGGTGGGGCTCACAGGTTGAGACAGGACCGCTTCATGGGTCACATGGTTAGGTCACGCCACACATAGGGATGGTGTCATCAGTGATGATGGCACTGGAGGCCCAGTGGGTGGGCCTTCCCCCCACCCCCCCGGCCTCCACACCCGTGAACAATGCAGCCCCTCCTATAAGGGAGGGGCCACCATCTCCCTCCGGCCTGCAGACCTGGCCCAGCCTCATCCCAGCCAGCTGCAGAGGACATCACCAGCCGGCAGGGCCCATCCCCAACCCTGACAGTTTCCCCAGGTGCGACAGGCAGGAGCAGGCTTCCCGGAGCCAGCAGGACTCTGCTGCAGCCAGGCCCACTGGAATGAGGCCCCAATGTGTGGAGACACGGGAGATGGTCGGCAAGCTTGGAACCCTGAGACCCATGCCCCACTGAAGGCTCAGGCTTCGTGGGGTGCCCCCATGGGGGACCCTCCCCCTGCTGGTGCATCAGGGGCAGGGAGGGCTGCGTGAAGCCTAGCCAGCAGCTCAGGCTCCTCACCCTGGGTCCCGCTCTTCCTGGAGGCCTCGGAGGCGCCAGGTGTGCGGGCATCCCCAGCCCCGGCCCTGGAGCAGGCCAAGAGGGTCCGGCAGGCCCCGCGAAGGCGGGCCAGGTCCCGGTGGGTGGTCTCGCTGACAAAGCAGTAGAGCACGGGGTCGGCCACGCAGTTGAGGCTGGTGAGCAGCAGCGAGAAGTGGTAGGCATTGAAGATACGGCTTGCAAATTCGCAGCTGGCCTCCCAGATGCTGCGCACAAGCAGCAGTACGTGGTAGGGTAGGAAGCAGGCCAGGAAGATGAGCACAGTGCTGAGCACCAGCCGCTGCACCTGCGCCTTGCGGCCCTGCTGAGTCCCGTGGCTGCGGCGCACGGCGCGCAGGACGCCCTGGTAGGCCGCCAGCAGCAGGCCCAGGGGGAAGAGGAAGCCCACCAGGAAGCGGTAGTAGTTGATGCCGCGCTGCCAGGCTGCCAGTGGGTAGTGCTCGAAGCACACGCGATGCCGGTCCTGGTCCTCCACCACCCCCTGGTGCAGCAGGAAGTACACGCTGGCCAGCAGCTCCTTGACCCAGACGATGGCGCTTACGGTTGCAGCCGCCTTGAGCGTCCGGAACTGGTGGAAGCGAAAGGGGTGGGCCACGGCCAGGTAGCGGTCCACGGAGATGCAGCACAGGAAGCCCACGCTGATGTAGATGTTCTCGTAGAGCAGGATGCCGCTCAGCTGGCAGGACAGGTCGCCGTGGGCCCAGTGGTCGTGCTGCAGCACGTACTGCAGCCAGAGCGGCAACGAGCTGATGTAGAGGAGGTCAGCCAGCGTGAGGCTGCACAGGTACACACCCAGCTCGTTGCGGGCACGCACCTGCAGGTAGCCAAAGTACAGCGACAGGCAGTTGGCCGGGAGGCCCAGCGCCAGCACTGCCACGTACACCACCGGGGCCAGGGTCTGGTGGATGGTGTGGTCGATGGTGCAGCTCTCAGACGTGTTGTCTGCCGTGATGTTCCCCATCTCCGGTTCTGGCTGGGCCTCCCCGCTCAGGGGCTCGGGGGTTGGGCTTGTCTCTCCACCACCATCCTGCCGGTACACGGGGGCTCAGGCGCTACGAGGGCCAGGCATTGCTTTGGGTGGGCGAGGCCCTGAAAGTCAAAGCAGGAAAGGCTGAGAAGGGCGGGGGTTAACGTTTATACAGGTGGGACGGACGCCGGGCTCATGCCTGTCATCCCAGCTCTCTGGGCAGCCGAGGTAGAAGGGCCACTTGAGCCTAGGAGTCTGAGAACAGCCTAAGCAACACAGTGAGACCTCATCTCTACAAAAGATTAAAAAATTAGCAGGACATGGTGGTGAGTGACTGTAGTCCCAGCTACTTGGTAGGCTGAGGTGGAAGGATCGCCTGAGCCCAGCAAGTCAAGGATGCGGTGGGCTGAGATTTTGCCACTGCATTCCAACCTGGGCAACAGAGTGAGATCCTGACTCAAAAAAATTTGAAATATAATAAAATATAAAATAAATAAAATGCATTTACATAGGCCAGGTGTGGTGGTTTACACCTGTAATTCCAGCACTTTGAGAGGCTAATGAATGGAGGATCGCTTGAGTCCAGGAGTCCGAGACCAGCCTAGGCAGCATAGTGAGACAATGTATCTACAAAAAAATAAAAAAAGTTAGCTGGGTCTGGTTGTGTGTACCCAGTACCTGGGAGACTGAGGCAAGAGGATCACCTGATCCCAGGAGGTTGAGGCTTGCAGTGAGCCATGAGGGTGCCACTGCACACCAGCATAGACGAGAGTGAGACCCTGACTCAAAACAAATAAAACAGTTACACAGCACCTACTGTGTGCCAGGCACTAGCCTAAATCCTTCACTTATTCAATTTAGAAGATGTAAGAGTCAACCAACCGATTTGACTAGAATGTGTGAATGGGTCACATACTGAGACATTGAGACTGGGCTTCTGCCTCCCTGCCCCCTTCTCTGGCTGCCCTGATTCATTCTGTCCCTTGTTTATTTCCTGGTTCCTCAGTGCAGCAAGTGAGCGTGGGGTCCTGTACAAGCCTGGCTCTCCAGGGGAGGCTGGAGGTAGAGACCAGGCCAGCCATGCAGTGGGGACAAGGCCGCCTCATCCACAGCAGGAAGGTCGTTCACATTCCTCCTACTTGCTTCCAGGAGTGTGGTGACTGGGTCCTGAGCAGGGAGCCCACAGCCCTGCCCTGACCTCTGCAGACAGCATGGAGGAGACCGGCCCTGTCCACAACCTGCTGCTTTCTGGCAAGACATGGAGGCCCTGCCTCTAGCTGGCACCACCTCCTCGTGTGCTCATTGGCCCGCGCCATCTCTGCCTCCTTCACAGACCTGGGAAAGGCGCTGGGTCAGGGCCCAGGATGTGAGCACCAGGCCAGGGACAGTGCAGGCTGCCTGCCATTCACCTCAGCTGAGCTTCAGTTTCCCTACCTGTAAAGTGGAGACTAAGATGCCGGCCCCCGGAGGTCAGTCTTGGCCACACCAGATAATGAATGTGAAAATGAGTCCCCTAGAAGCAAGAGGAGAAAAAAGACCTGATCATCTTTCTCCAATTAGTGAAAAGGTCCCAGGTTGGATTTTTGTTTGTTTTTGAGCTGGACTCTTACTCTGTCGCCCAGGCTGGAGTGCAGTGGCACGATCATGGCTCACTGCAGCCTCCTGGGCTCAGGCGATCCCCCTGCCTCAGCCTCCTGAGGAACTAGGACTACAAGTGCAGGCCATCATACCCAGTTAATTTTTAAATTTTTTGTAGAGACGAGGTCTCGCCACGTTGCCCTGGCTGGTCTCAAACTCCTGGGCTCAACTTATCTTCCCACCTTGGCCTCCCAAAAGTGCTGGGATTACAGGCATGAGCCACTTGCACCTGGCCTCAATTGTTGAGGATTTAACAAAGAAGATGCCAGATATACAAGTAAGTTTAAACAAGATAGAACACAATGTTTTGCTGCATGCCCACTTTATAAATTAACTATGTCAAGTGACAAGCCTGAGCTGCTCTGCTGATTAACACTCCTTACTCAGATGAGAAGCATCTCACTGGGTCTAAAACAACATTTTAAACCTTTTTCATTCTCCCTCCTTCAAAGAGCCTTTTAGACATTTTTCCCCCTAACCACTTCCTCCCCACACCAATGAAATTTGAATATCCCAAGTCTGCAGTGCATGCACTGTGGGCCTTTGGAGTTGACAAATCACTGTTATCTCTCACATATTTTTCATGCCACCCCCAGCCAAGAATACCCCAGGTTCACACCATCAAGATGCATAGTCCACATGGCTGCAAATTCTGAATGAGTGGGGTCTGAACCAACCAGCTTTGGCACCCAGAGATCTGCCCTGCCCTCTCAAGCCAGGGCTCATGGATTGGGAAGGGAACCATCTCAGAGTCCATGCCCTGTACCCTGTCAGCCACTGACCTCAGTTCCCGTCCTCAGCAATCTCCCTCCAGCTGGCTCCTTGGAGACTCCCACCCACCCTGGCAGCCACCAGAGCCAGAGAGCCAGCCGGGGGCCAGAAGGGGGCTGGGAGACAGGTCCACAAAGGACACACTGAGGAGTCTCCCTAATCCACACTCAAGGCTTCATGAACATACATCGTGCATCTGCCCTGGAAAAGGGCCTTCCCGAGGATCCCTGAGACGAGTGGGACGGACCCAATGCCGCCGTCACCTCACGTGGACTGGACACCCATGGGAGCCTTCTCCCCACCCGACCCTCCCCCCAGCTATCCTCTCTGCCACCCCTGCCCCAGCTTTGCCACTTGGGCCCCGACCTCCAGGCCACAGTAACCTCAGCCCCTTCTTTGCTGACCCATGGAGACAGCATTTCACCATCCCTGGAGTAACATCGAAACTCCTCACCGGGCTGCAGGGCCTGGCACCAGTTGGCTGGCTCCTTCCGCCCTGCCAGCCACCACAGCACCCCAGCCACATGGCCTGCCCTCCGTGTCTCAGTCTCCCACCCTCAGCTCTTCCCCAGGCCTTTGCACCAGCATGCCTCACTCTGAAGTTCCCCACCATCCTGCCACCCTCCCCAGCACAGCTGTGGTCACTCCAGCAAGGCCTTATCTGACCCACCTGCGGGGCCACCCTTGGTCACTAGCATGTCCCATCTGACAGCCTGTAGTGCTCTTGTAGCATCTGGCTGCTCCTCCTTGCTCTTGTCCGCCCGCGAGTGTCCTCCAGGGTGGACATCCCACAGGCACTGGCCTTATCCACCTGTCCCCACTGCCACCAGCAGCCAGAGCTGGGCCTGGCACAGGCCCACAATCATGTTCTCGAGTGACCATGTGAACAGCACATCCCATGCTCCGGGTGAGGAAACTGAGGCACTAAGGGGAAGTGGCTTACCCAAAGCCAGCCAGAGAGAGGAAGTATCCACACTCAGATCCAGGTCTCCTGGCTCTGTGCCACCCTCCCTGCCTTGTGCTCCTGTCAGAGACGCACCCCAACCTACCAGAAGACACAGACTCTGGCCAGACTCACCTCCCCACCCCTCCAGAGCAGACACATCCTCCTCTGGACCCCCCATCCCTATCCCCTTCAGGGCACTGACCTAGAATTTCAGTGACTGTGTGGACGAGGGTTTCCTGTTATTTTCATTCTGGTAAAATACACACGACATTAAATTTACCTCTTTTTTTTTTTCTGAGTTGGGTCTTGTTCTGTCGCCCAGGCTGGAATGCAGTGGCACAATCATGGCTCACTGCAGCCTTAACCTACTGGGCTCAGGTGATCCTTGCGCCTCAACCTCCTGAGTATTTTGGACTACAGGCACATGCTACCACACCTGGCTAATTTTTTTATTGGTTTTGTATCTCACTATGTTGCCCAGGCTGTTCTTGAGCTCCTGTGCTCAAGCGATCCTCCTGACTTGGCCTCCCAGAGTGCTGGGGTTATAGGCATGAGCCACCGCCCCCTGCCTAGAATGTCCTGCCTTTTTAAGGCTGAATAATATTCCCTTGTATGCATAGACCACGCTTGGTTTATCATTTTGTCCTCATATGCTGGGTCATTTCCACCTTTTGGCTGATGGAACAATGCTGCTGCGAACATGGGTGTGCAGATGTCTCCTCAAGTTCCTGCTTCCAGCTCTTGAGTCTACACCCAGACTGGAATCTCTGGATCACTGAGTCGTTCTATTTTTAATTTTTTGAGGAAGTTCTACGCTGTTTTCCACAGCAGCTGCACCATTTCATGCTCCCGCCAGCAGTGCCCTGGAGTGTTTTCAGGTGTGTCTGCTTGTTCTCACGGACATGTCCTCTGGTGAGAGGAAGGGAAGAGGGAACAGCAGAGGCCCATGACCTCAGAGCTCTGCCCACAGCCTAGGCATCAGGGCTCGGCTCCCCTGCTCTCACTGGCTCTCCCATCCCCAAACGCCAGGCCCACAGCTGTGGGGCCAGATGCATCATTGGGCTTGCCTTTGAGAAAGTCCATACGGCACTGGTCCCCAACAGTCCCCAGGGGCCCTCACCCAGGACGGCTCATGGTTTCGGGTTGACTTTGGTTCTGCAGTCCATATAATCTGCCCAAGGAAGATCAAATCCACTCTAAGCCCAGGACCCAGGCTCCATCAAAACAGGGCACATGGCTGGGCGTGGAGGCTCATGCCTGTAATCCAGCACTTTGGGAGGCTGAGGTGGGAGGATCACCTGGGCCCAGGAGTTTGAGACCAGCCTGGGTAACATAGAAAATACAAAAAAACAAAAAAAATAACAAAAATTAGCCTGGTATGGTGGCACACACCTGTAGTTCCAGCTACTCGGGAGGCTGAGGTGGGAGGATCACCTGAGTCAGGAGGTTGAGGCTGTGGTGAGCTGTGATCATGCCACTGCACTCCAGCCCAGGCAACAGAGTGAAACCCTGACTAAAAAAAAGAAAAGAAAGGAAAAAGAAATAAAAAGTGACTGAACCTGGCTGAGCACTTACACCTTTTACTGGCAAAATATTCTTAGTTTACAGAGCCTTTCACTTCTGCCCTCTTGTTCAACCTTCACAACAACCAAGTTATTGTGCCCATTTTAGAGACAAGAAAACTGAGGCCCAGACAGATGGGGCCCAGTCATCCCATCTTCTGACTGCCACTGGACAAGTATCTGTAGAGCATCCATACTGTTCCAAGCACCAGGCCAGACATGAGATCAAGAAATGGCTCCTTGGGGAACCATCCAGCTTACAGGACAGGGATGCCCCACACACGAATCACTGCCGTGCCACGGGCTCCCCTCCACACACCAAACGCTTCCTCTTTCCACTCCACATACACACCCTTCGGGAAGGCACCTCCTCCATTTCAGCCCATCTACACTGAGGCTCCCAGACCTCCCCTGGGCCACAGGTTGGCACAACCAGCTTCATGCTGCCTCCCAGGGCATGCCCAGTGAGGCCCAGGATGACTGGCCTCCAGCCTCCTCCCACCATCATCCACAACGTGCAGCTAATGACCAGACTCTGCGTCTTCAGCTCCACAGTATGCCCATGCCCACCTCTTCCTCCTCACTCTCTTGCCGGTGCCTGAGAGAGGCCTGGTCAAGGTTTCCTCCCCAGAGTCAGAGAAACAGCCTCCCATAGGGTGCCCTGTCTCCATCTCCCCATCTCCATCTCCCCACCTCTAGATACAAACTTAACCAAGTCACACCTTGCTCCAAATGCTGCCATGGCTCTCCAATCATCCATCCCTCTGTCTGCCCATTCACTCATCCACCCATCTACCTTTCTACCCACCCATTCACCTATCCATCCATCTGTCCACCTGTCCACCCATCCGCCCAACTGCTCATCTACCCATCCACCCATCTGCCCATCTGCCCATCCATCCATCCACTCATCTACCCATCCAACTATCTACCCATCCACCCACCCTCTCATCCACCCTTCCACTCATCTGCCCATTCACCCTTCCACTCATCCATCCATTCATCCATCCATCCATCATCCACCCATCTACTCATCTGCCCATCTGCCCATCCAACCATCTACCCATTCACCCATCTTCTCATCCACCCATCTGCTCATCCACTCATCTACCATTTCACTCATCTACCCATCCACCAATTCATCCATTTGTCCATCTGACCATCCACCCAGCTACCCATCCACTCAACTACTCTTCCACCCAACAACCTACCTACCTACCCACTCATCAACGTATCACCCATCTACCCTTCTACCCATCCACCAATCTACCCTTCCACTCATCCACCCATCTGTCCACCCATTCACTCTTCCACCCCTCCACTTATCCACTCACCCACTCATCCACCCATCAACTCATCTACCCTTCCACCCATATGTTCATCCATCCATCCATCTGCCTGTCCATGTATTCATCCACCATCCACTCATCTACCTTTGCATCCATCCACCCATCTATCCTTCCATCTATCTCCCCATTCACTCATCCACCCAACCACTCATCTACCCATCCATTAGCCCATCCATCTGTCTCACAAATAGCTGGAACACTCATAAAGCCCAGGCGCTGGGCATGTAGGATTTCTCCCTGGCTGTTCCTACCACCCTTCGACATCATGTCGCTCCTTCCACTTCTTGCTTCCTCTCTAGCCATGCCCATCTCAACCTAGACCCACTTTTGCCAGCCTACTTTCAGTTCCTCAAGGCACTATCTTCTTCCGCCTCTCTGGCCTACTGTACATATTTTCTGCAGCAGAAACTCCCCTCAGCCTGGGCATTCCATCCTCCTTGGCCTCCTCTGGGTTTGGCAACCAATGGTCAGGAAGGCCTTTCCTGACTGGTTAGGTCACCTCCTGTGGACTCCTATAGAGTCATGTGCTGTCCTCATAATCCTGCTTCACAATTCTCTCCCTCCCCTTAAGACTAAAGGCCACTTGATACCAGGAGTGGTGTCTATGTTGTACCTCTCGTAGAATAGCTGCTCAGGGGGTGCCGTTGCAGGAATAAATATTCAAAAGGATGGATGGACAGGTGGACAGATGGACAGGTGGATGTATGGGTGGATGGGTGAGTAGGTGGGTGAGTGGGTAGGTAAGTGGATAGGTGTGTGAGTGGATGTGTAAGGAGAGGGATGAGGTAGACATAGATAGGTGAATAGATGGGTAGGTGGGTGAATAGGAAAGTGGGTGAGTGGGTGGGGGAATAGATGGGTGGATGGATGAGTGGCGAGTAGATGGGTAGGTGGGTGAATAGGTAGGTGGGTGAGCAAGTGGAGGGGTGAGAGACAGACAAGTGAATGGATGGATAAGTAGGTGGGTGGGTGAGTAAATAGAGAGGTGGGGTAGACAGATGGGTGAATGGATGGGTGAAGAGATGAACGGGTTTGATGGGTGAAGGGTGATGGATGGATGGATAAGTGAACAGACGGGTGGGTGGACAGGTGGGTAGATGGATGAATGGCTGGGTAGACAGGTAGATGAATGGAAGAGTACATGGGTGGGAAGGCGGAAAGTGGGGCGAGTGGATGGATGGGTGAATGGGTGAGTGGGTGGACATGTAAAATGAGCATGAATGGTGGTAGATGGACAGATGACTGAGTGGATGCATGGTGAGTGGGGTCTGGGGCTGGGTGCTGGAATGGTGGGGTGCTGACAGGAGCAGAAACGTGGGGGGAAGAGCCATGGGGCCCCCTCTCTGCTGGGGTCCACTGGAGCTGGTCAGTTAATGCTGAGAGTGCCCTCCTGCACCACTCTCTGAGGACCAGCACCAGGCAGAAACGCTACCTGCCTGCAGTGTCCCTTCCCTGGCGGGCCTCCCCAGGAGACCTGCTCCTCAGAAATCCATTAACACAAAGGAAATCAGAGTATCCTGCCACAGAGATGATGGACCTACAGGGCCACGCCTGCCTCTAGGACCCTCCACTCAGCAGGCACGTGAGCATGTGTCCCTCACACTCAGTACCGCTTCTCAGCCCCCACGTTATAGACAGAGAAACTGAGGCTTGGGGACATGACCCACCACTCAGAACCCTACAACCAGCTGAGGCAGGCCAGGTGTTGGATGTGGGATGGCTCATGCTCCCCTGGCCACCGACCACGGCTGTTCCTGGGCTGTGGCCTCAACCCAGGTCCAGCCCAGCCCAGCCCTCACAGTGCTGCTGCAGGGTCCCAGGCTTAACCCTGGGCCCATCCCTGCACGCTGAGGAAGCTCTTTCTGGCCAACCATGTCTTCAACACCCACCGAGGAAAGCCCACTGTGCACTTGCCCATGGTGTCCCCAGGTGGATGAAGTTGGGGAAGGAATCCCAGCAACACACCACTGACCAGTTGAGAAACCAAGAACCCCACACGGAGGCTCCGCGCCCAGGCAAGTCTTCAGACAAACGTTCACCAGCATGGAGGGCCAAGGACCTCATGATCACAGGAAATTGGCCCCACAGGAAGAAAGGGCCTCCGGGACACCAGCCAGGAGCCTCCCCTGTCCAGGGCCAGGGGTGGAGGTGCTGAGGGCTGGGTCTTGGCCGGCGCATAAACAGTCATCTCACGCATCACCCGCTCCTCCACTTGGTGCACACAGGCAGCAGACATTACTCACAGCCCAGCCACAGAGCTGGGGAGTTTCCCGCAGGCCTGGCCTCCCCTTTGTTGGCTTTAAACCAGTCAGCTTCCTCTCCCGAAAGCTCTTGACTTCTCTCCTGGGTCTCCAACCTTCTCGCAATCGCCTCGCTCCAGACGACAACAGGGACGGTAGGTCTCATGTCCAAACCTCGACACTGTCCAAGTGCTGCCTATTGGGCTAACCCACTGCCGACCCATTTCACAGAACCCGAAGCCCAGAGAAGCTACACCAGCTGCTCACACTCACACAGGAAGTCGGGCAGATCCACAACCCAGGTGTCCGGGCACCGGCTGCAGCCTTGGAGTGATTTCTACCACTGCCCATAGCAAGAGATACACTTCACACTGTGACCCAACATGCATGAACACACACTTGTGCACACACACACATGCACACGAACACACATGCACACACACACACACACACACACACATCTGGATAAAGAAACAAACTTCCCCAGCAGTACTTACCCTACCCACTGTCTGTGTACTCCGAGGGGATCTCTTCCCACTTGCTTTTTAAATGCAAGTCACCAGCTCCTAAGTTGATTTTCTGACCCGCCAGAGCAGCTGGAAGCAGCAGCTGACCCACCAGTTGATTTCCTGCTGCCTTGACTCCCCTCCATCGCAGAAGGTGATATGTCACCCCGGCACTGCCGGCTCCTCCTGCCTCCGGACCCCAAGGGGCTGCTGGCCTCCACAGTCAGGTGAAGCTCCAGGAGCAGGCTGCTGGGATGGGCGTTGGGAGTGCTCTGGGGGACGGGCGTCCTCAGCCTCTGCCAGCCCGCCAGGCTCTGCTCGAGCCTCCAGGCGGCCTTCCTGCAGTGCTGGCAGAGGCCTGGAAGCCTGCCAGACCGCAATCCCTCTGGGGACTCCCACGGTCGCCCAGCTGTGCTCGGAACCCCCGCTGGAGGCCACCAGAGCTGAGGCAGAATCATGTGAACTCCAGGCGGTGTCAGGCTGGGCGGTCGCCGAGAAGCCGCTCCCAGCCAGGACAGGGCGGGGGACTCTCCACGCACCCCTGGCCCCCGCCTTCCATGCGTCCTCCCTCCCTTTCACCATCCTCCCTGCCCTCACGCAGCCTCTTGGAGGCAGCCGGCAGCCTTTAGGGAACGTGAGTGGGGGCAGGGCCCTCAGAACGGGGGGGGGGGGTGGGGGGTGCAGGAGGAGGTGGGGAGGCATGTGGGGAGTGGAGGGGCCATGGGGGAGGGGCAGTGGAGAGAAGTTAGGGGGTGCACAGGGAGGAGAGCATGCAGGGAGGGGTGCAGGGAGGAGAGGATTGTGGGGGATTGTGGGTGGGGGCATGTGGGGGAGGTGCAGGGGAGGGAGCATGGGGGACAAGGTGTCCCCCCGTGGGTGAGGAGAACAGAAGGACTTAATAGGTACATGGGAAGGGATGGGGATGGGGGGAAGGAGGAGAGAGGAGTTGGGGTGCTCGGGGAGTGGGGGACACTCAGAGAGGGGGCCTCTGGGGAGTGGGCAGCACGGGGGTGGGAGGGAGCAGAAGGAAGTGGGAATGCTTGAGGAGTGGGGGGTGCTTGGCAAGAAGGAGCACAGGGAGAGTGGGAACGTGGAGGTACGGATTCCCCCCACTGCCCTTAACCCTAGCAAGACGCCGGGACACAGTCCTGGCATGGGGCCCCACATCCAGTCTGTGGGTCTCAAACCTGGGCATGGGCATGGGAAAGGTCTATACCCAAGCCCCCAGCCAATCAGCAGCAGGCTCAGATGGGGGGCAGGTCCTTGCACCGTAAGAGTGAGCAGGAGCCTTCTGGCTGTCCGGAGCACTCACTGAGTACCAGGAGATCCTCCCCAGGTGCCAGCTCCAGACCCCTGAGGGGTCCCATCCCCAGAGCGGCTTGCACTGAGCCCCTTCCAGGTGCTTCAGTCTCACCCCAGGTGGCTCTCATCCCTGTGCACAGAAGAGGCAAAGGAGACTTGTAGGCCACGCCCGGTCATGCAGCTGGTGACCCCACAGAGTGGCGATCTGAACCCAGGACCATGGATCCCAGAACAGGCTCCTGCCTGCAGTGACAGCCTTCCATCACCTGTCCTATCACTGTGACAAACGACCAAGATTCAGTGGCTGAACACAACACGTGGGGCTCATCCACGTTCTGAAGGCCAAGAGTCTGGGGTCGTGAGGCTGAACTGGGTGTCCGCAGGGCTGCCTTCGTCCTGGGGCTGGGGCATCCTCAGTCTCCAGAGGCTTCTGGCCCTCCTTGGCTCTGCTGCCTCTCCAAGGCCCTCCTGCACCGCACGCCTGGCCTGGCTCCTGCCTCCTGTCCCCTTCTCTGACCTCTGCCTCCCTCCCCCATGTGAAGACCCTTGTGGCAACACCGGATGGTGCCAGCTGCCAGTAATCCCAACCCCACCTGCTGCCTTGACTCTCCTCCATCACAGATGATGTGTCACAGCTTCTGGGGAGGAGAGCTGGATATCTTTGGGGGCAGACACGACTCTGCCTCCCACACTGACCACATTGCACTTAACACCCTACCCAGCAGCAGGGCCAGCTGTCAGTGGGTCAGGAATCTTGTGAAAGTGCAGTCCATCTGGTAGGTCTGGGGCAGCTCCGAGGTTCTTGGTTTTGACAAGATCCAGGGCCTGAGCTGAGGCCCACCTTGACCTCTTGTGTGCCCGCGGCAATGAGCATAGGCTGTGCTACTTCGGATGATGGAGGGAGAGGGGGGAGGGAGGGATGGAGGGAGAGGAGAGGGAGAGAGAAGGGCAGGGAGGGTGGAAGGAAGAGAGGGAAGGGTGGAGGGAGGGTAGGAGGGAAGGGAGAGAGAAAGGGAAAGAAGGAGGAACAGGGAGAGGGTGGGGAGAAAGAGAGGGGCTGGATGGTGGAAGGGACGAAAGGGGGAAGAAGGAAGGTGGGGGTGAGAGGAAAGGTGGGAGACTGGGAGCCTGGGGGGGAAGGGAGGGGAGAGTGGGAAGATGGGAGACTGGGGATGCTGGGGGGAAGGAACACCTGGACACCATCCCCACCCCTGTGCCAGCCAGGACAGGTTAAATGGCGGAGAGCAAGCTGCCCAGACAAGCCCATGGACACTTTGACGTGCGAGGAGCTTCGTGGGGTGGGCTTTAGGTGGCCGAAGTGTGGAGGGAAGAGCCCTTCTTGTCCAACATGCCCTGCCGTGAGCCCTGCTGTAGCCTCCCCTCTTCCCCCAGTGCTCCTGGTGGTCATGACCACATGCTTCTTTCTCACCTTCAAGCCCCCCCCGGGGAGGGGGGCTCAGGACGCGTATGTCTGTATCCCCTGGCGCCTCCTCAGTGCAGATCTCAGGCCCTGCCACAAGGATGAGACCCAACTGCTGCATTTTCAGCACTCTTCCACCTTCCTGACACAGCAAAGCTTGAGAGGACTGTTGATGTTTTGTTTTTTTTTTTTTGAGTTGGAGTCTTTTAAGGGGCAGCTCGAACACTGCCCTCCACACAGCCCTCCCGATAGCCTCTCTCCAGCCACACCCACAGCATCAACTTGAACTTGACCCTTCCCAGGTCCTCATCATAGTCCCTAGTATACTTGAGACTTCTGAATGGCAAAGTGCCCGGGTGTCTTATGGCAGAAGAGGATAGCGACCAGGCTACTCTCACAGGGGGAAGGTGGCCATGGGTCCGAACAACCAGCAGGGGCTGACAAGGGCAGGACAGGTGTCACAGGCCTGAGCAGCCTGTGTGTAAGGCTCTGAGCCTCGCCCAGGGGCTAGCCTGACGGTACATGTTATCATCCAGCTTCACCACTGAGAACAGACATGGGGCTGTCTAGGGCCGGGTCACAGTAAGCAAAGGCCAACATGGGTTTGAGGTCTGATTCATTGTACTTTAATTTTTTTTTTTTTAGTTGGAGTCTCACTCTGTTGCCCAAATTGGAGTGCAGTGGCACACTCCCAGCCACCGCAGCCTTGACCTGCTGGGCTCCGGCGATCCTTCTGCCTCAGCCTTCCAAGTAGCCAGAAGTACAGGTGCACGCTACCATGCCTGACTAAGTATTTTAATTTTTAAATTTTATGTATTTACTTATTTATTTAGAGACAGGGTCTTGCTCTGTTACCCAGACCAGAGGGCAGTGGTGTGATCATAGCTCACTAGAGCCTCAATCTCCTGGACTCAGGCAATCCTTCCACCTCAGCCTCCCGAGTAGCTGGAACTACAGACGCCACCATGCCTGGCTGTTTTTACTTTTTGTAGAGACTAGGTCTTGCTATGTTCCCCAGGCTGATCTCGAACTCCTGGCCTTAAGCAAGGCTTCTCCCTCAGCCTCCCCAGCTGGGATCACAAGTGCAAGCCACTGATCCAGCTGGTCATATTCAGTCTTTACCAGTGTAATGTAGGGAGGTTTGCCTGACTCTCTGATACCCACTCCCCCTTTAGACAGCAAGCCGTGCGAGGAAGGAGCAGGACTGTTGTATTCTCAGCTGGGAAAAATGCACACGGAAGACATGGAATGCTGGGGTGAACGCATGAGTCTAAATGCGTTTCTCACGCGGCCTGCTGGGAAGGCTGGCAAGGCTAAAATTGGAGTTGGAAACAGACAACCTAGGGAGACCGTCAGGACACAAGACATGGGACACGGTGACAGGAAGGGGCTGGCTTGGACCCAGAGCATGGGCGGGTGGCCCTTCAAGGAATGCCTCAGACTTCCAGCCAGGAGGGTCTGCAGTTGGAGAAGGTCTGGGCTGCAGGAGGAGGGAGACATCCTTCCTGGGCGAGAGCCTCAGCACAGCTGGGGCCTGGAGGTTGCCATGGCAACCTGGGCCAGCCGCACCCACCTCCAGAGCTCCCCAGCCATCAATTAATAGCCTCACCAGGCATGACAACAGTTAGTCCAGACACCCGGTGGCAGCTCCCGGAAGACAGACAGACAGACCTGGACAGCTCCCTCCAGCTCTCCTTCTCGATTAGAGGGGCTTGACAGAACCGGGAGGAGGCTGGCCCACCAAGGCGGATTCCACTCCCAACAGCCCAGGAGAAGACCCTGGGCCACATGCCACAAGCCTGCTGGTCCTCTCCCTGGAGGTGGCCTGCGTCCCTTACAAAAGAGTCACTGACTCATTCCACGGTGAAGGCAAAAAGGAAGGCTTGCAAGTGTGCCAGCCTGATGGCTTGCAAACGGCTCCCTTTCCCTGTCCTTCAAGGGCAGGGCAGGGTCTACATTCCCTCCAGCAAATACAGGCAGGCCGGTGACTGCCTGACTGAGAGGAAGAGGGCAGCCATGCTGCACCCGCTGCTTGCCCAGGCCCGAGGGATCGGCCACTCCTGCTACCCTGGAGCCCACATGCCCCCTGCAGGGAAGCCTGACAGCCCAGCAGAAGCCATGTTGAGGACCCAGCACCCCCCCAGCATCTGCCCGGTCCACCGCCGGCTGCCCTGCTTCCACACTCGCAGGCACCCCTAGAAAATGACCTCCCACCTGGTCCCATCTCAGCTAGGCGGCTCCTCCCACCCAGCCCTGCCCAAGTCACAGACCTGTGAGCCGAGTGGATGAGTGTCACTTTAAGCTGATGTGTTTAACGCCGCGTGCTATGCAGCTTCAGGTAATTAAAATGTATGTCTTGTTTTCCCCCAAATCGTTTGAGGTCCTGTCATGCGTTGGACCTGTTCTCATGATTATGAGACTTTAACTTTTACAGCAGTTCTGCAAGGTCGGGACCATCATCTCCAAGTTCCCATGAGACCAATGGCTCAGATGTTAAAGTGTCCTGCTTGAGGCCAGGCAGGGAGGATGCAGCGGGCATCAGGATGGCGCCAAAGTTCACACCTATTCACCCACCACCGCCCTCATTGGTACTGGCACCCAGTACGGTTTCCTCCAGAACCTTCCATGAGCCACATCCTGCAGGCCCCCATCCAGCACCAGCCTCGGACGCCTCCACACTTTGCAGGCATTGCCTTGAACCTGTTTTCTGCTCTGTTTCCTGTGAGGGGCAACTTCTCTCCCTACAGTGTACGCTTTTCTTTTTTCTGAGTTGGGGTCTTACTAAAGTTACATATCTTGTGTGAACTTGGGCGTTTAGGTTGGGACTCAGATCTCATGTTCCCCAGGCTGGAGAGCAGTGCTGTAATCAAGGCTCGCTGCACCTCAACCTTCTGTGCTCAAATGATCCTCCCACCTCAGCCTGAGAAGCTGGGACCACAGGTGCATATCACCACGGCCGGTTAAGTTTTTAAAATTTTTTGTAGAGATGAGGTCTTACTATGTTGCCTAGGCTGGTCTCGAACTCCTGGGCTCAAGCAATCCTCCTGCCACAGCCTCCCAAAGTGCTGGGATTGACAGAGCAGGAAGGTTAGACTAGGAAAGTTGCAGGGCTAAGAACAGTTCTAAGCTCACTGATGTGTCCAGCAGCTGACGCAGAATTTCGCGTGCAAGCAAAGGACTGAGCTACAGGAAACTTCACACCTGCCTATCTGTTAGACTCTCATCAGACACCCCTGCAGCCCAGAGTCCACCCACCCAGGATGTTTGCGGTCAGGAGCCGACCCCGAGGCAGGAACCAGCTTGGAGACCGTAGCCAGGGGTGACCCCAGGTAACCTTGACCTACTTCCACCTGCACTGTGATACTATTAACATAAAGTCACCGGGGAGAGCCTCCCACGGCCATCACACACCCAACACCATGACAGTCTGTGTGACCCTGTGAGGCCTGAAACTCCCCACTCAACATGAGAGCAGTGACAGGGATCCAGCCCCAAGCCCTCTCCTCAGCACCCCTAAGAATGAAAGTCAGGGCTTGACAACAGTTAGACAAACAGCAGCAGCTTCCCTAGCCATCTCTGCCAGCCCCTCTTTTGGGCGCATCCTCCTCCTTCGCTTAACAGAGTTTCTTGCTTGTCCTGATCCTCAGGTATCTGCTTGCAAATTCATTCCAAAATCGTAAACACAAGAACCTGCCATCCACCACTTCACTTCAGGAGGAGCAACCCTGCCTCACCCTGGGAGGAGCACGCCTACTCCCATGAACAGGCTCACAGGCATTGAGTTACCATGCTGGCCACTGTGTGCGGTCACCTGAAGCTGACAGTGAGAACAGGAAGGCCGGGGCTGACATGGAGGGGCACCACCAGGCTTGTGGATGAGCACTCTGCTGGTGTGATCTCACCCCCCTGGGAGGGGAGCTCCCCATCGCCCATTTCCCAGAAGGAGACCTGCCCAAGGTACCACCTAAGCTGGAAGAGCTGGGATCTGGACCCCACCACAAGATTCTGGAAGTGGCTCTGGGTGAAAATGCTCTGGTCCAGAACGCACCAGCGACTGCTGCTCCACTGAGCTTGGGTACTCTTCTCTCCCCTCCTCTTTTGGAAGCTTCCGGGGGGGGGAGAGATGGGGCTGAAGGTAGCCTGTCGTCTTAGCTCTCTGCAGGTGACCATGGCTCAGCCACAGCAAGTGACTCGCCGGAAGCCATACAGCCACTCTGCCTCCTGCTCCGCGGAAGGCTCCCCTCCCTGCGCCGTGCTCCCCAGCGTGGGGACGAACTGGGCCACTGGGGCCTCAGTTAGACCGTCTGATTGCCGGGGGGGGGGGCTGCAACCAGTTACCCCCCGCCCCGGCGCTCCTGCTGTGACCAAGTGCGGGCCAGCTTGCCCTCCCTCGGCGGCAGTGGGGGGGGCGCCTTCGCGGAAGAGGGACCTAAACTTGGGGGCGTTAAGGACGGCTCGAGGGGGAGTGGTGGCCGGCAGCCGCGCTGTCTTGCACCTCTGCGAAGAGTAATTACCAGGCGGCGGCAGAGCGCAAGAGGGGGCGGCTGCTAAAACCGGAGACAACCGCGGGCGGAGAAGCCTCCCTCGGAGGGGCCGGGACGCGCCGGCGCTGCGGACACACGGGACGGACACCCGGGGTCCGGGCGCCCCGCGCCCGCCGTCCCCACGCGCTCACGTGCACACACCCCCGCCACACACGCACATGCCCCCGCCAGGCACGCGCACACGCCCAGTGCACACACACGGCTGCCCCTGCGCTTGTCTGGCTCGCCCCGCGCGCGCGCGCGCGCGCCATCCGCGTGCCCGCCCTGGACGCACGCGAGCCAGGCCGCGCCGGGGGAGGCGCAGCGCGCTCTGTCGGAGCCCAGGACCCGCCACGGCCGCCAGGATCCATGGCCGCAACGGGAGGGAGGATCCGGCTCGGGGACACGTACCTGCGCCAGCCGCCGTCCCCCGCGCCCTCCTCCTGCGGCGCACACACGGTGTGGCGTGGCTCGGGCCGCCCGCGCGTCCGTCCTCCTCGGGGCTCCCCGCCCCGCCAGCCCCGCAGGCACGCCGGGCCCTGTCGGTCCCCGCTCGTCCCCGTTCTGGCCGCCGCCGCAGGCCAGGCGCTGCCGGGAGGGCTCGGGGCGCAGGCGCCCGCCCTGGACGCGCCGCCGCTGCCAACCGCCAGGAACAGGTCCAGGACAGGCTCTGGGCACCGCGCGGGCTCGGAGTAGGCCTGGCTGTGAAAGGTCGGGGTTCTGCCCCTGTGCTCCCACCTGGGGCCGCCGCCTCTCGCCACAGCCTAGGAGAAGCTGGGCGGAGTCCATGGAGCATCCCGGCACATCGTGGCCACTCAGCAGGTGCCGCCGGCGTGGCTGTCCTGGGCCTGCCGCCACCCGTCCTGACCGCAGCCCGGCCAGCCCCGCCAGCCCCGCCAGCCCCGCCCGGGGCTCTGCGCCAAGGCCTGTGGCCTCCCCGGCCCTGCCTGGTGCACCCTGGAGCCGATGTGTCTGCAACGGGGACCTGGGATGGCACAGAGGCGTCCTGCTGACGTTGCTGGGAACCCAGGGGTCCTTCATGCGCCACGTGCTCACCGTAATAATAAGCAGGAGTTACCGCGTGCATTTATTGAGCGCTGCTGTGTGCCTGCACTACCGTGAACACACAAATGCATGCACTCATCTAACCCGCAGGGCTCTGAGGCAGATTCGGCTATTATTACAATTATATATGGGGGGGAATGAGGCACAGAGAGGACAAATAACTTGCCCAGGGTCACACAGCAGAGGAGGCCGTGGGGTTTAGATCCAGGCAGGTGGGAGTGGAGCCCTCTCCGCAACCCGTATCCTGTCCCACCACCCTCTCAGCCCCTCACTCCTGCGTCTTCTCAACTGCGCACCTGGGCTCCCTCGGCTGCCTCCACTCATAGGCCCTCCTGGCCCCAGCGTCTGAGTGCCTGCCCCAGTCTCAAGACCCAGAAGTCACTTCCCCTGCAGAACCTGCTTGGTCGCCCCAGGCGATGTGTGCAGCCCCTCTCCCCACCCCTTCCCAGCAGTCTTTGCACTGCCCGCCTCTCCCTACCAGCCCTGCTCGGTGAAGTGATGCCTTGAACCATCACTGCTACAGCCTGCTGTGGGGGGGGGATAGATGGGGGGAGAGGGGGGCTGGGATGAAGGGCACTGGAGTTGCGGGGTAGGAGTGGGGGGAGGGAGTGAGCGACTCGCCTTTGGCTAACCCCTCTGGGTGGCTCCAAGCTCTGCATGGCGTGGCCTGCATGCCAGTGAGTCTCTGGAAGGGAAAGGACAGTGAGAGGGTAGAGGTTACCCTGGAGAGGGGAGGCGAGGGAGGGGGAGTGGGGGGGGAGAGCAGGGCGGGGGGGGCAGGGGACAGGAGGAGGCGGAGAGCAGAGTGAGGCAGGGGTCAGAGGAGGCAGGAGAGGCAGGGGAGTGGGGTGAGAGGGGGAGGAATGGCAGGGGAGGCAAGGGGGAGTGGTGACAGGTGAGGTGGGGATGGGAGGAGACGGAGACGGGCGAAGGGGAATGAAGGCAGAGGTTTTTCTTTCGCCCCTGGGCACCAGCCCAGCAGCCTCCCAGCCCGCTCTCTCAGAGGCTGGACCAGCCTCCTTTGCTGGGCCTCCTTTTGAGACCCCTCCTTTGTGGCGAGTCTTCACCCATGAGATGTCCACCCCATAGAAATGCTTTCTAAACGCTGCCATCCCAGCTGTCAGGAGTTTGGCTGTAAAAGCCAAGTGTCAGGTTTGGGCCAGCTCCCCTTCCCCAAAGGTGGTTCCTTCTCTCCATTTCCAGGTCTGGAAACTGAGATTCTGGGAATTAAGGCCCTGCCACTCCCAGGTGGCCAAGTGGAGCGCTTGGAAGCTGTTTCTTATTCTTCTCCTTCTCCCCCTCCCCATTCTCCTTTTTCAATGGAGTCACACTCTGTCACCCAGGCTGGAGTGCAGTGGCTTGATCATGGCCACCATAGTCTCAACCTCCAGGGCTCAGGTGATCTTCCCACCGCAGCCTTCTGAGTAGCTGGGACTGCAGACACATGCCACCATGCCCAGTTAATTTATTTATTTTCTGTAGAGACAGAGTCTCACTATGTTGCCCAGGCCGGTCTCAAACTCCTGGGTTCAAGTGAGCCTCCTGCCTCGGGTTCCCAAAGCACTGAGATTACAGGCCTCATGCCCAGCCTCGAAGCTCTTTCTTCTAATGCTGGAGCTCTGCCTCATCTGTCCCTCCAGGAAAGAAGTTAATGTTCTGAAGCCCATTGTCCGTCGCCAGATCCAGGATTTGGACTCTCGTGGAGAGTTTGTTATGAAGTGAAGCCTGCCTGGGCTACCACGCAGCACAGCCCAGGGGCATGCTTTCCTCAGGAAAATGCTGGATTTGGAGCCACACAGAAACCCATCCTGCAGTCCACAGTCATCTCGTGGCTGGATTTAGCTGTATTTCCTGGTGTCCAGATGTCCAGTACCTGACAGGGTGGCAGTATCTGTCCTTATCAGCTGAAACAGCTCACTGAGGTGAAAGGAAGCCTGCGTTGTCTTCCAGAACCTTCCCGGGCGCAGAGAATGGTCTGTTATGGCTCCTAGAATGCTGATCTGGAGTGCCGCGCTGAAGACCACCTTTCTTGCATTCAGCTGCCGTCTCCACGCCAAGCTGGACTGAGTCACGGTCAGAAACTCCACTCCCAGCACGGTGGCGTCTGTACCCCTCCTCCCTCTCCAGGCTCTGCGGGTGTCTGTCTTGGCATCCTGTCTAAAGGCAGAGTCTTCACACAGAGCCTGGGGACAGCGTGTCCACTCATCTTCCCAGAGCCAAGCTCAGGGTGACACTGCAGGTGCCCGGAAGTGGTGACCAAGGGCTGTGTGGTCGAGAATTTGGCAGCAGATGAGCCCTGCCAACATCCACTGCCCACCCAATCTAGCCTCCACCCCTACTCTGAGGTGTCACCCACTCCTGCCCTCTGCTTTCTGCTGGGTCTGGAATGGGAAGAACTGACCAGAGACCGGAGAATGGGACGAAGGTGGGGACCGGGAGCCAGATCCCTGCAGGTTGGCTGTCCTCCTCGGCCAAGGGCATTGGTGCCTGCTGGAGTCCCTCTCCTGCCTTCCCCCCTCCCTCCCCTTGCAGGCCTGTCAATTCCCTGAGCCCTGTCCACACCTCCTCGGTTGCCATGCCAAGGGTGCACCTGCTTCCCGCCAAGACCGACTAGGACAGGCAGATGATTCAGACGCGTCTTCACTGCAAGCCAGCACCAATGGAGGACGTGTGCATATTTGGGAATGTGCACAGAGGACCTGCTTGGAAAAATTACTGTTTTTAGGTCAGGTACAGTGGCTCAAGCCTGTCATCCCACACTTTGGGAGGCCAAGGCGGGCGGATCACTTAAGCCCAGGAGGTCAAGACCAGCCTGGGCAACATGGTGAACCTTGTCTCTACCAAAAAAAATAAAAAAAATTAGCTGGGCATGGTGGTGCACACTTGTAGTTCAAGCTACTCAGGAGGCTGAGGCAGGAGGATCACCAGAGCCCAGGTAGTTGAGGCTGCGGTAACAGAGTGAGACCCTGACTCAAAAAAAAAAAAAAAATTTCCTATTTCTCCAGTTCACTTTCCCAACTAACACAGCAGCCCCCTCTGAGGAAAGTTGTCCTCACCCTAGCAGCAGAATGTGCCTCCTCTTCCACCCCGGACCCAGCTCCCACTCCGCTCCGGCCCTGCCAGGGCTCAGCCTCCTTGGGCCGACCCCTGCTGCCCATGTTCCCTGTCATTGGAGACTCCTGGGCCAGACCTCCAGCAGAGGAATTGGAGGACAGCCGGACCTGCCACTGACTTGAGCCCCGCTCAGGATGGCTGCCGCAGAGAGAGGCTGGCATTTCTAAGGATTCTTGCTTCTGGCAACACCCACAGTCCAGCAGGCCCGGGCCTGCACCGGTTAGTCAGACAAGCTGACGAACTCCGCAGAGTCGTGTCTGCTTCTGCTCTGGATGGGTCATGACTCATGGGCACACGCCACGGCAGAACGTCATGAGGCCAACTGAAAGCTCACGCCAGGTGACGGGCAGCATTTGCATCCGGAGGCTGGACCTGGGAGCCCGGGAGGAAGCCTTCAGACCGAGCTTGCTTAGACTGTGGCCATTTGGGAGAATGGGGGGTGCAGGGGATCCCAGCATCAAAATGCCTAGGCTAGAATCCAAAATGTATTGCTTTCAGAGAGCCCTGGCAAGGTATGTGGCCTCCCTGGGCCTAGGCCTCTTCTTTAAAATGGAGATAGGCCGGGTGTGGTGGCTCATGCCTATAATCCTGGCACTTTGGGAGGCGAAGGCAGGAGAATCACTTGAGCCCAAGGGTTCAAGACCAGCCTGATCTCATCTCTACCAAACATTAAAAATTAGCTGGGTGTGGTGGCACACACCTGTAGTCCCAGCTACGTGGGAGGCTGAGGTAGGCAGATTGCCTGAACCCAGGAGGTCAAGGTTGCATGAGCCATGACCATGATACTGCACTCCAGCCTGGGCAACAGAGTGAGACCCTGACTCAAAAACATAAGATAAAATGGGATTAATAATTAAAATTGGAGCAAGGATCACAAAGTTGCTCTTGGGAAATCTGGTTGACATAGAAACTAGGAGCCTAGCGGAGCGGGTGGTACTGGGGTGGCCAAGGGGGCTTTGCGGACAGAAGCCAGGCTTTCAGCAGCCTCCGCCAGCCTCTGCCTGGGCTCTCTGCTTATGGAAGATGGAGACAATCCTGGCTCTGCCACTCATTGGCTGTGTGACCTTGAGCAAGCAACATGACCTCTCTGTGCCTCAGTTTTCTCACCTGCAAAATGGGAATAACAACAGAACCTCCCAGGGTTGTTGCTTTAAATGAATGAGTTGGTATTAAAACTCTTACAGCCAAGCCAAGCCTGGTGAGCTCTCAGCAAACGTCTAGCCATCCTCCACCTGAGTCCACAGACGCTGATGCCACTTTAGTGTGCAGGTGTCTGGTTGCCGGCGAGCTAGGGACGTGGTATTGGGGTGCTCCTGATAGGATGGGCAGGCCAGACGAGCACAACCTCAGGGCTGCGGGATGCCTGTGCCGCTGGGGCAGAAGCTCAGCATAAGCGGTGGCCTCATGTGGGGACGTCGCTCCCGCCCAGTGCCGGACTTTGACGCACAGGCGGCCCCGGTCCACCACCCACGACCCTGAGACAGGAACCGGCTTGGAGGCACCCCAGCATGTGCACCCACAGCCAGGGGTGACCTCAGTTAACTTTGACCTGCTTCCACTTGCACTGTGATACTATTAACATAAAATCACCCCAGGGAGCCTCCCACGCCCATCACACACCCGACCGCCATGACATTCGGGTGACCCTGTGAGGCCTGAATCTCCCCGTCCGCCATGAGGGAGGAGTGACAAGGACCCAGCCCCAAACCGCCTCCTCAGTACCCCTGAGAATGAAAGTCAGGGCTCGACAACGGTTAGAAGAATAACAGAGCCTCCCTGACCATCTCTGCCGCCCCATCCAGCATCCCTCCCCCCGACTTCACACAGCGACTCCCTCCTCCGTGGGTCTGTTTGCAAATTCTCCCCAAACCTGAACACAAGAACCCAGCGTCATGCCCAACCCCTGGGTGAGGGTGGCGGAGGGTGAGAAGGGCAGGTGGGCAGGCTCTGGAGGGGCCAGAAAAGGTGATGAGATGGGTCTCCCTGAGCTTCCACAGAGGATCCGACTCTGGCCTCTAGAATTCTAAAATGACACGCGTGGGTTGTTTAAGATACTAACTGTGCGGCGAGTTGTTCCACAGCAGCAGGCAATGAGCACAACGGCTGAGGCCAATGGACAGAGTCCATCCCTCCATAGTGGCCACTAAGACCAAGGTTTATGTCACCCACAGCCCCCGTCCTCTGGAGGTGTGGGGAACATGCCAGACCACGGAGCTGAATGTGCCCTGGGTGTGGGCACTGCCAGGACGGCACATTCAAGGGCAGGAGAGCTTAGGGTGGGTCAGTCAGCTAAAGCCATCAGCTCTTCCTGTGTCAAGGGAAGGGCCACTTCTTCCAGGAAGTCCACCCTGATGAGCCCCCAACAAGCTCTCCTCCTGCTGTGACGCTGTTGTGATTTTTTGTAACGGCATTGTGTCTTCTGTCGGTTAACGCTGGTTAAGAAGGGCTTCCTTGGCTGGGCTCCGTGGCTCAGCCTGTAATCCCAGGCCTTGGGAGGCTGAGGTGAGTGGATTGCCTGAGCCCGCGGGTTCGAGACCCGCCTGGACAACTTGGCGAGACCTCATCTCTACAATAAATCAAAAAATCAGCCAGGCGTAGTAGTGCGCGCCTGTAGTTCCAGCTACTTGGAAGACTGAGGCAGAAGGATCGCCGGAGCCCAGCAGGTCGAGGCTGCAGTGGCAGAGTCTGGGTGGCAGAGTGAGACTCCAACTCAAAAAAATAACAAAGAAGGGCTTTTTTGGGAAGACAGGTCCTCCAGGGAGACTGAAGGATGGATCGGGGCACGGAGGAAGGATGTTGCTGGAAGGCTCAGCTGGACCGAGGTCAGGGAGGCCCACTCAGTCATGGGCTCATTCTTCCTCACTCTGCTCGGCAGCTCCATGCTCTGGGGCCTGCTGCAGGGCCTGGTCGTAAGGAGAGCAAGACAGACCTCGAGTTGTTCTTGTGACATCTGTACTCAGGAAGACTTGATGCCAACACCACAAAACGGGACAAAGTGTCACAGCAGGAGTGCAGCTGGTGAACGGCACATCAGGGTGGGCCTCCTGGAAGAAGCTGCCCTCCGGTGGTTGCAGGACAGACCGAGGTGGCCTTCTGTCCCTCTGGGCTTAGCGGTGTTCGGCACGCAGCAGGCCTGGTGGGAGCAGCAGGGTGGTTAGCTGTCATCCCGCCAGGCCTTTCTCAGTGACTCACTAACCCAGGAGGAGCCTGGCCAGGCTGGCGTGTCTGGAACGCCCGATCTTGCCCAGCCCCCTTGGTGCCTGGGAGCCGGTGGGCGCGGCCGGCACTGGGAGTTAACGTTTGGTGACACTCGGCTTTCCCTACTCTTGCTTGGTGTTTCCACCTCCTTCTATGGCTTCTGTTTTTGGGAATGGAATAGAATTTCCCTTTAAGAACGACGAATTTGTGTAATTGTCCGGGAATTGACTAGGGTTAGGGCTGGGGGCTGAGGGTGAAGGTGAAGGTGAGGGTGCGGGCTTAGGAGTTAGGGTTAGGGATTAGGGGTGAGAGTTAGGGCTAGAGGTGAGTTAAGGTTCGGGGTTAGGGTTGGGGTGAGGGATCAGGGTCAGAGGTTAGGGATAAATGTCAGGGGCTAGGGGTTAGGGTTAGGGTGAGGGTTAGAGTTAGGGATTAGAGGTGAGGGTTGGGGTTGGTGGGAGAGTTAGGCCAGGGCTGAGAGTCAGGGTTAGGGTTAGGGGTGAGGGGTTAGGAGTTAGAGTTAGGGATTAGGGTTAGGATGAGGCGATGGAGAGGGGACTGAGAATTAGGGGCGAGGAGTTGGGATTAGAGTTAGAGGTGAGGGTTCGAGGTTAGGGTTGAGTGTTAGGGGTTAGGAGTTAGGATTAGGGTGAGGGTTATAGTTGGGGATTAGGTGTTACGGCTAGGGGTTGGGGTGAAGATTTGGGGTTAGGAGTTAGGATCAGGGTTATGGGTTAGGATTAGTGGTGATTGCTAGGAGTTACTGTTAGGGGTTATGGCTAGGGTTAGAATTAGAGTTAGGATGATGATTAGGGTTATGGTCAGATTTTAGGGCCAATGGTTAGGGTTTGAGTTAGGGCTAGGGTTAGGGTTAGGAATCTGGTTAGTGTTAGGGCTAGAAGTTAGGGGCAATGTTTAGGGTTGGGGCGGGCTTAAAGTGAAGACAGGATTATGGCGTCTCCCTCCATGGTGGGATCTGACTCCTCATCAGGATGTCCACCAGTTCCACCCACACAAGCTGCCCCCACCTTGACCCCCCACCCAGACCCACTCACACACTCAACACGTGGTTGGGGAGGGTGTCAAAGGGGCAAGTGGATGCTGGGAGCCTCTTGGACCTGGCGTGCAGCTGTCCTTTCCAGAGGATGGACCAAGGTCCACTCATCTTCAGTCAGGGAAGAGGGCTCATCTTGAATAAGAGAACCTGGACCCACAGGCCTGGGAAGGGTTGACCCTGTCAGGACGACCCCGGGGAGTACACAGATCTGAGAACAGGGCTTAGGCCGGAAGCCTCCCATTTCCTGAACAGAGGCTCCACAATAGTTCAGTTCCCAAGTAAAATGTTCAGAGACAAACACCATGCTTATAACGGAAATGTAACTCGAGTGGCTGAGCTTCTAAAGCTCTGATTTACAAGGGAAGCCCCGGCTCACGCAGCAGTGACGACATTCTGATGACAGCTATCCAGAATAGAGGATAATGGGCAGGGAGGAACCACACCGTGCTCGCCCAAAGCACCCCATCTGGAGAGCAGGCAGTCAGGGAAGCCTTCCTGGGAGAGGTGATTCTAAACCGAGACCCACAGGAGACTAGGAGGTATCCTGGGTACCCCATGACTGCGGTGTGTGGTGTTGTGGGTATAGAAGGGGCTTGTGAATGTTGGTGGGGGCTGAGGGCTTTCTCTTCAGTCTCGATGTACTGCTGGGGCCAGGTGTGCCTCCATTTGACAGGAAGGAAAGGCAGGACAGACCTCCCGCCAGCTACTCCTCTGAGTTGGTCTGTCTCCTGTCTCTGGAGCACCAGTAGTGTGAGCAGCACCAGATCCCTCCACCTTGGGACAAGACCCAGCAGAGTGCCCATTTCCTGAATGAATGAATGAATGATTGAAGGAATGGATGAACTGAGACAGTTCAACAAAATCATGTGTGAGAAGGATCCGCCATTCTCTTCCCGGATCAGAGTGGAGTGATATTCCCCCACTGAGCTGACGACCTCCAGCCTGGGCTGAGTCTCCCTGAGTGCTCCTTCTGTCCTGGGACTCTTCTCAGGTGCTCCTCCTGTCCTGGGATACCTTCTCAGGTGCTCCTCCCTGTTCTGGGACTCCTCCCCAAGTATTCTTCCCTGTTCTGGGACTCCTTCCGGGTGCTCCTCCCTGTCCTGGGAGTCCTCCATGAGTGCTCCTCCCTGCCCTGGGACTTCTCTTCAAGTGCTCCTCCCTACCCTGGGATTCCTCTTCGAGTGCTTCTCCCTGTCCTGGGCCTCCTCCCTGTCCTGGGACCCCCCTGGGTGCTCTTCTGTCCTGGGACTCCTCCCGAATGCTCCTCCTATCCTGAGACTCTTCTTCAGGCACTCCTCCCTGTCCTGGGACTCCTCCCCGAGTGCTTCTCCCTCTTCTGGGACTCCTCCAGGGTGCTTTCCCTGACCTGGGACTCCTCTTCAAGTGCTCCTCCCTGTCCTGGGACTCTTCCTGGGGGCTCCTCCCTGCCCTGGGACTCCTCCCTGAGTGCTCCTCCCTGTGCCCTGGCTGCAGCTGTGGAGGGCCAGGCATGTCTCCAGGGTCTTGGACAGTGCTGGACCTTGGAGATCGGCCCCTCCCTGAGGAGCCCTCGGTGTGGATGGTCCAGAGCCCAAGGGCTGGGTCTATTTGTGTCCCCGGATGGAGACCTACCATGGCTATCTCCTCCTTCCCCTCCCCTCTTCTAATCTCCTCCTCCTCCACCTCCTCTCCCTAGCCTCCTCCTCCACCACCACCTCCTGCAAAGCTTTTATTCTAAAAATCTCGATTGCAAATTTCCCACCCAGGAGCTGTTGGGACAGGCCTCCAGGCAAGTCAGCTCCTGGCTCTGGTCAGGGGAAGGGGCGGTGCGTTGCAGGAGGTGGATTGGCCCTTGGGCTCTCCTGTCTTGGTGCAGGGACCCCAGGCAGTGCTGCAGGCAGTGGGGGCTCATTTGCCCACCTGGCCGCGTGGACACCAGGGCAGATGCCAGGCCAGTGCCAAGCCCTCCCCCAAAGAACTGGGAGGGTGTGACTTCCAGAAGGCTCCTTGGGGCCATCGCTTTCCTGTGGCAGTTGTGGGAGTCGGGGGTAGGGGCAGAGGCTCCCTCCCTGTAGGCAGCACCACAGATGTGGCCTGAGGAACTTCCCCTCAGTGGGCTGGGCCCCAAAGCTATGGCTTGGAAGAAGGTTATCCCCCAGCCTGCCTTACAGTGGACTCTGCCAGGTGACCCTTGCCCCCTGCAGGTGGAAAGGCCACACTCCCCAGGGGCACTCTTTCTGCTCCCTGGAGGGAGGGTGGAATGAAGAGAGGAGGAGGGAGGGCAGGAGGAGGGAGGGCAGGAAGAGGGAGAGCAGGAAGAGGGAGATGGAAGGAGGGAAGGAGAGAGGAGGGAGACAGGAGGGAGAAGCCTGGGGTCCTCCAGCTCCAGCCACGCCCAGCGGCCTTCCATGTGCCCCAGTGAGAAGGAAACCTCGCTCAGATCTAGACTCTGCTGTATGCGTTGGGGCTACGGAGCTTGGTGGCACCGGGCTGCTTGGTCTGAGTCTGCTATGCTTGACCCTGAGCCCTTGGGATCCAGCCCTCTCTCCCGCTGTCCTGCTGCTCCTGTCTGAGGCCACTCCAGGAACAAGAGGAAAGCCATCCTGGAACCCACCCATGTAGGCTGCACCTACCTGTGGGGCTCGGGCAGCCTGGAATCTAGGCTTCATACTTCTCCATCTCCCACGGCTCAGGCTCCAGGCTCAGGGTAGCCTGGACTCCTGGCTTCAGGCTCCTGATCCTACGATCCTCTCTCGACGGCTGTCTCCATCCCCCATGCCGGGGCCGCCCGCACTGCTTGTGGGAACAGGTTGAAGATTTCCCAGAAGTTTTGCAAGCCACTTACTAAGCATGGGCGGCATTAAAAATTAACTTATGTAAACCCACAATCACAGAAACTGCACTAAAAACAAAGGTAGTACTCAAAGTTCACCACTTTCTGTTTTACCGTTTACCCTCTCGGGTTCCACCTGCCGTGTCTGTGGTGCGTGATGCAGGTCTATGGGGCGCTACACGTCTCTCCTCAGGGAAGGAGGTCAAAGGATGTCACCCCCAAATAGGGCTCCCGGTATCAGGAGTATTTTGAGTTAAAAACCCAAGCCGGGCTCGGTGGCTCAGCCTGTAATCCCGCGCCTTTGGGAGGCTGAGGTGAGTGGATTGCCTGAGTCTGCAGGTTCGAGACCCACCTGGGCAACTTGGCGAGACCTCATCTCCACAATAAATCAAAATGAGCCGGGCGTGGTAGCGTGCGCCTGTAGTTCCAGCTACTTGGAAGGCTGAGGTGGAAGGATCGCCGGAGCCCAGCAGGTCGAGGCTGCGGTGGCCGGGAACGGCCACTGCACTCCAGTCTGGGCGACAGAGTGAGACTCCAACTCAAAAAAAAAAAACAAAAAAACAAACCCTTAGAGGCTAGGTACGGTGACTCACACTTGTAATTCCAGCACTTTGGGAGGCCGAGGTGGGAGGATTGCTTGAGGCCAGGAGTTCAAGACCAGCCTGGGCAGCATAGCAAGACCTCGTCACCGCCACACACACAAAAAAAGAAAATTAGATGGGCATGGTAGCACATCCTATAGTCCCAGCTACTCAGGAGGCTGAGACAGGATTGCCTGAGCCCAAGAGGCTGAGGCAGTGGTGTCTGTGATTGTGCCACTGCACTCCAGCCTGGGGTACAGAGAGAGAGACACTGACTCAAAAAAAAAAAGGTAGGACTGACCTGTCAGGAACAACTGTCCTTCCCTTCCTGTGCTCTCACTATCCAGGACAGGAAAGAGGGCCGAGATTCTGACCACACCAGCAGACCAGTTACTATCTGTTAAGATAGTAACTGTCTCTAAGGACCATTTACGTTCCAAAGAAAGCCACCTGCTAGCTGACTCTGCCCTGAGCATGCCCCTGGCAACCTACTGTTGCCCCTCGATGTTCTCCTCCCTTCCCGTGACCTCAAGAGGTCCATTTGCTTCTGTACTTGGGAGGCTGGGCCTTTGCCTGAAGGTTCTTACATACACGTCACACAACTGTGGCTGCCTCTTCTCCTGTTAATCAACCTGCCTCATGTCAGTGACCTGTGAGCCTTCGGGGGCCTCGACCCCTCCCAGCTCTGAGCTTAGTGACATATTCAACACTGGTTGACCTGACATTGGCCGCCCTTGGCAAGAGTATTTACACCGCAGAAATGGGAGGAGGCCACAACCCAGGGCTTGATTTATGTCATCGTCTGGTGTCTCTGACAGTGAGAGATCAAATGTCTTGGTGAATGTCATGGAATGTAAACATCTCAATTTTTAAGAAAGCATGCTGTGTCTGTGAAATGCTGGACCCTCAGTACTCCCCTCAAAGGGAAGGTGCTGTGTCCGACAGGCTGAAGAAATGACTGGAGACAATGGATGTGACACGGGCTTTATTCAGCTCACGTCCAGGGAGATGGCCCGGGAGCGGCCATGGGCCAGGAAGCCTCGCCGCAAGGTAAAAGGCACCTGGCCAGACAGCATCACATGTGAGGTTTCTATCATACAGCCCAGCATGAGAACCAGCTCATGGTCCATCCCTCATGCAGGGAATGGCTGCAGTCTCTGCAGGGTGGGGTTTTTAGTATTAATGAACTAAAGGTGAGCTCAAGGTAGCCAGGGGTTGGGCCCTGATCCAGGTGAGCCGATCTGGTCCGGGCAGGCTGCTCAGGTCCAAGCCAGCCTGGGGTCGACTGACTCCCATGAGGGAGTGCGAAGACATTCACTGTGCAGGCTGCGTGGGGGTCAGCAGGTGGATACATCCTCCTGTAACAGGGGTCTCCATGTGGCCTGCTGCCTAGCTGGAGCGTGAGGGAAGGGGACGTTCCTGGCTGACCACCCTGGGGTCTGTGACAGGCTCGTCCTGACCTGAGGCCTGTCCAGGGTGTGCGCTCATCACTGAACAGTGGGAGTCACTCTACAGCTGAGCCACTGTGGTGGGAACAACACCAGAGACTAAGCATGCACCCACCCAGCATCCAGAGATGGCTACCTGGTCAGGCAAAGGCACCCATGGTGCTTGCGAATGAGGGTCCGAGGCACGTCAGACCCGCTTCTCTCCCAGCTCACATGCCGACGTAAAAGAACATGCCAATCACACGCATGTTGGCACCACCCCCACTGGCCAGTCCAAGTGCAGGTCAGCTGCCAACGTGCTAGCCTGGCACAGTCTATGAGGTCTCTGGAAGTTTGTTGACCATAGATTTTTATAATACACAGTAGCATATGTTCTGCTTGTAAATTGTCATTTTTTTTGAGTTGGAGTCTCACTCTGTCACCCAGACTGGAGTGCAGTGGGATGTTCCCAGTCATCACATCCTCAACCTGCTGGGCTTCGCAATCCTTCTGCCTCAGCCTTCCAAGTAGCTGGAACTACAAGCCCCGCTACCACGCCCGGCTAACTTTTTGATTTATTGTAGAGACAAGGTCTCGCCAGGTTGTCCGGGTGGGTCTTGAACCCACGGGTTCAGGCAATCCACTCACCTTGGCCTTCCAAAGTGCTGGGATTACAGGCTGAGCCACCGAACCCGGCCAATTATCACATCTTTTACATCCCTATTTCTTGTATACACACACCTCTCTCCTCTCCTGGAGGCTGGCTGGTATCCTGTGGTCAGCATCCAATGCTGACTGGGGATCCCGCAGGCGAGCCTCTGCAAATGGGCCCACTGTGCTCCCCAAATAACCCATCTAGTTTCACAGCTGATCGCAACACTTTTTTGTTTCTTGTCAATGTCTTACTTTGTCACCTAGACTGGAGTGCAGTGGCACCACCATGGCTCACTGCAGCCTCATTTTCTTGGGCTCAGGCGGTCCTCCTGACTCAGCCTCCCAAATAGCTGGGACTACAGACGCACCACCACATTAGCTAATTTTGTTGATATTTGTAGAGACAAGATCTCGCCAAGTTGCCCAGGCTGGTTTTGAACTCCTGGGCCCAAGCTATCCTCCCACCTCGGCCTCCCAGGGTGCTGGGACTACAGGCATGAGCCACTGTGCATGACCCCAAAGCTTTCTTTGGCCAGACCTCACCCCGAGCTACCAACATGAATACTCAGCCCCACTTGGCTGTCTCCACACTCTAGGTCACACACTGCACGGGGCCCAGGCTGTAACCCCGTAGTCCGGCCCCCAGACACGGTTGTTTGGGGTGTCTGTGGAAGGGAGCAAGGTCTGAGCTGAAGCCAGCAGATGGGGAACAGGACATAGGGAAGGGAGAGGTCTGCCAGCGTACTGTGGGTGGTTGGAGGAACCAGCACAGACTTTGGGGTGAGGGGTAGGTACAGGGAGAAGGAACACAGTTGTGGGAGGAGGGGCGTGGCTCACGTGCAGGCCCAGAAGCCAAGGTCCTGTCGAAGGCCTCTGACTTCAGGGACCTGTGGGTCCTTGCGACCTTAGTGGGAGACCTCCTACCCAACCCACAGGACCCTGCTGGAGATTGAAGAGGAAGGGACTGAGAGACCAGCTGGTTGGACAGGATGACCTGCCATGGGGACAGCAGGCAGAGGGGACGGCCAGATTCACACTCTCACGTCAGGAGGTGACCTGCAAACTGTGGGAGTGGAGACAGGGCTGTGCTATAGAGGGTACTCAGGAACAAGGGAGAATGGAAGGCAGAGTCCCAGCAGTTGAGGGACCCCAGACCTGAAGTCAGGAGAGGCCAGGCTGGAGGTCAGCACCTGCAGGTGCCCCGTGCAAGGGGAGGGGCCCTGAAGGATGTGCGTGTGGGGTAACGGGAGGATGCTGGGGGAGAGCGGCCCTGGAGGATGAGCAAGGACCAGGAGTGGTTGCAGTGACCAGGGCTTGGACCCAGTGGCTGTCTGCGGGAGGAATGGGCAGGTGAAGGGGCTTCTGAGACTGTCCCAGAGGGAGCATCAAAGGACAGAGGCTGAGTACTCCAAGGAATGACTTGCAGGTATCAGCCCCCACTAAGGCTACATGGATGCGGCTCACGGATGGCCGTGCTCCTCCTGACTTGGGCAGTGTGGACGTCGTCCTGCAGCAGACACAAGGGCCAACTGCAGTGCCACGGAGGGCATGGGGGAGGGGTGACAGGAAGGAGGGTCTTAACAAGCAGAGGCAGGGACGCAGCCCTGGGACACTGTAGGGAGGACCTGGTGCCTGTGTGGGTCCACACACCCCCTCCCTTCCTTGTCCAGCCCTGGTTTCTGCATTGGCCAGAGCTGCAGATCCCAGGCCAGGCATGTGGGGCTGAGCAGCCTTGGGATTCCAAGGGCCCTCCCCGTGGAGCCCTGCCATGATGGAGCTGGCTTCAGAAGATGCAGCGGGGAGTAGTTGTGTACATGAGGGTCTGCACTCTTCACTTGAGTCTGGCTGGTTGTGCAGAGCGAGCAGTGGGTTCTGCGGCCAAGAGCCTGGGATGTGGAGCCAGGGGACAGGGAGCTGAGTCCACACCCTGCCACTCGCAGTGACGACACCAGCATGTGCTTCCCCGTTCTATTTTATTCCAGCCCACCCTCAGGTCCAGCTGCTTGACACCAACCCTACTCCTCAAGTGCATCCTGCAAACACTAGGTCCCCCGTTTCCTTCTCAGAACATTAAACCAGAAAAAGTCTTAGCCATCAGCAGGCTTTGCTCACCCCGGGAAAAGCACCGACAGCAGGAACAAAATAGGCCAGGAATCCAACCAAATACAGAAGCAGCAGGTGAGATTCCCAGAAGGACAGCCCTAGTGGGCACAGACAGAACCCCAAGCATACGCGTCTCACACTCGTGCACGTATGTGGAATATATTAAAAGAAATCTGGTTTCTACCCCAAAAAGCTATTTGGAAATAAAACAATATCCCATCCGAGGCAGGAAAACCGGGCTGCACAGCCCCCGCTGGGTGCACACTTGCCAGGAGGAGTCAGGTGCACGGCCCCCGCTCTGTACACGCTTGCAGGGAGGGATCAGGCAGGGCTCCCCGTCCCGCTCCCTGGGCCCGGCAGATCCAGTGTTTCTAGAAGTGAGGCAGGGAGGCCGGGAAGGCGGGTGCTTGTGTGGTCCCAAGTCCACCATGCAGAGACTGGAACCAGGTGGAGAGGCACACAGATGCCTGAGGCTACACATCACTGGCCTTGAAGGCCACCCTTGGCCTTGGGGTCAGGGGACACGCTCAGGGCCCTGGGAAGGGCCAGTCACACTCCTGGGCTTCATAGCAGGCTTGACTTTGGGGTCTGCCCATGGCCCTCCAGGTATTTGTGGTACGGCTGGTCAGGAATTCCCTCAGGACCAAATGGCTCTTGGGAGGGGGAGTGGGTCTTCAGACCCAGTAGGGCCTGTGACCTGCAGGGTGGGCGTGCATGCGGTCACGGAGCACTGCAAGCATGTGCTCTACCAAGCATGCCCTGCCGAGGGGCCTCACACCAAGTGAAGAGACCAGGGGCTGGATGCTGTGCACACAGGAGTCGTGGTCCACACCTGGAGTGGCACCCTCCTAGGGCTTGGCACAGCATTTTCACCAACAGAGCAAGCAGGAGATGTGGCCCCTCCCCCCATCCCTTCCAGCACCCAGGCTGAGGAGAGACTGGCGGAGTCAGAGGGAGCCAGGAGCTCCAGGCCAGGCTCAACTGGCCCATGCCATCACACACAGCCGTACTCATACCACACCGTCTGTGGGTCCCCACCAGGCTCGGGGGATGCAGGTGTGCTCTTTGAGCTGCCCCCTCGGCTGAAGTCCTCAGGGCCCCGGCCTGTGTGGGGAGCTGCATCTGGAGACCGTCCTGAGCTCTTGGCCGAGAGGCCTTCCCCATAACCCTTCCCGGGGGACCCGTCTCCCTCCGAGGGGCTGAGGCTCGCCCGGACTGGGGTAACGGTGGCCACTTCACCCGAGTGTGGTGGCGTCTTGGGCTTGGTCCTGGTGGCTGGAGGGGCCACGGGTGGGAAGGGCTGGAGCTGGGGGCTGGGGCCGCCTCCCACGGAGAGGGCGAGGGCAGGGGCCGTGGCGGATAGCTGCAGTGGGGCCAGCCTCTCCTCCTTTGGGGGAGCCAGGGAGAAGCGCCGGGTGTCCGGTGGTCGGCTGCGGGCACTGGGGCCTTGGCAGGAGCTGCTGGCCCTTCCCCCCAGCGGGGTCCGCTCCCGGGCCAGGCTGTGTGAGCCAGAGAGTGTGGGGCTCTGTGAGATGTGGCTGCCGGTCTCTTGGCCTCCTGGGGCCTCAGGGTCCTCTGGCTTTGGAGGGGACCCCTGCTTGCAGGTCTCTGGCCCGCTGGCCCGGAGAAGGTCAGCTGAGGCCAGGCTGAAGGCCCGACTCAGGGAGGCACTCCGGCTGGCAGGGACATGGGGAGCAGGGGACACAGCGGCTTGCCGGGATCTGCCCAGAGACAGGCTCTGAGGGGGCTGTGCGGGACGTGGGGGCGTGCTGAGCAGGGCCTCGGCCTCGGCAGGCCTGAGGTTTGGCTTCACATAGTGCCCGGGCTTGGAGAGCCTCGCCTCCATGGTGTGCGGGGCCATCTTGACAGTGGGGGCCACCAGGCTGGTGGGCGTCTTGGCCCCCTCCCTCCGGGCGGGTGGTCCTGGCTGGCCTCCGATGACCGGGGCATCACCAGTCTTCCGGAAGTAATCACTCAGCAAGTAATCCTGGCAGCTGGGGGTGTCCTGCAAGAAGAGGGTAAGGAGGGAAGGCAGGAGTGAGACGAGGTGCCCTTGGAGCCTCCTCCCACCAGCATGCCTCAAGCAGCCCATGTGGCCAGGACCGCGGTCTCTGCCTCTGCAACGTCAAGGCACACATCACCCACCACACACACACCCCAGTGGAATGCCGAGTGGTCAGGGCAGCATGCAGGCCACCAGGAAACAGCCCAGATTCTCCCAGGCAGTGTCCTAACGTCACAGGCAAGGAAGCAGGTCAGGGAGGGGAAGGACCCCCCAGGGCTGGTGACACCCGGCTGGCACAAAGGGCCTGGATGAAAGCGACAGCTTTAGTCCACCTCTCAATTCTGCACTGAGCAGGGAGGGGCTGAGAATCTGACCAGCGTGAACTGCCACCTGGTCACTCAGCATGCACGGGGACACCCCAAGGACTTGAGCCCCTGAGAGGAAGAGAGACAGGAGCAAGTCCTGAGAGGCTGGAGCCTACACTGCCCCTGCCGGGACCTATCTCCTGGTTCCAGAAAGGGGAGATGGGGGATGGGGTGGGCAGCTGGGGCAGAGGGCCCTGCAGTGGGAGGGCAGGACTGCCCAGGGAAGCCCATAGGACGGCCCAGCTGCCAGATTGTTCCTGTCCAGCTGCTGGTAGGCTGTGCGTCCCCTGCTCAGGGAGCAGTATCCTTGGTCACCGCCTCAGGAACAGCATAGCCATGGAGGTCCTGGTATAGGACTCCATCAGGCAGCTGCAGCTTCCTATGAGCAGAGGTTTCTCCTGAGGCTGACGGGCACGGAAAGAAAAGGGATGCACATTCTTGAGACATGGGGGTCAAAGTAGCCATCTGGGGGACAGGCAGTGGCTTGGGAGCCCCTGTACTGCCCACAACTCCTGCCATGACCACATCTGGACCTGGTGTTGCCTAACAGATGTGGCCACTGTTCCAGTTGGTCTGATGCTCCGGTCTTGGTGGGTGTCCAGTGAGACCCACGGTCATTCCTACCTAAGGAGCCACCTATCACCTGCTGTCCTAGGAACTGCAAATGGACTTGAAAGGAAGCTCCTTTAACTCTCAAAGCAACCTTGCAGGGTTGTTTAAAGGTCAAGGTCAAGAAACCACCAGCCTGGGCAACATAGTGAGAACTTATCTCTACAAAAAAATCAAAAAACTTAGCTAGATGTAGTAGTGCTCACTGTAATTCCACCACTTTGGGAGGCCAAGGCAGGAGGATCGCTTGAGGCTAGGGGTTGGAGACCAGACTGGGCAACATAGCAAGACCTCGTCTTTACAAGAAAAAATAAAAATAAAAAAATTAGCTGGATCTGGTGGTGTGTGCCTGCAGTCCCAGTTACTCAGAAGGCTGAGGCGGGAGGATCACCTGGGCCCAGGAAATTGAGCCTTTTGTGAGCCATGACCAAGCCACTGCACTCCAGCCTGGGCGACAGAGCGAGTCCCTGACTCAAAAAACAAAGAAACAACCCCGAAACCAAGTCAAGAAACGGAAGTCACGGAGGCCCACAGGTCACACACCTGGACGGAGGCTGGGCTAGGATAAGCCCCCAGTGTCTGACTCCAGAGCTCTGGCCGCTCCAGCCAGCTTCTCTCCGCCCATGGCCATGTCTTGACTCCACCACTTCTGGCCACCCAGGAAGCCCTGTCTTGTGATACCACCTAGCATCCCTAGTACCCCAGGGAGCAGGGGTGTGGGTGGACGTGCCATTGTCCTTCTCTGGGACAGGAAGCGGCTGTCCATGTTAGGGGTCCACTGGGGAGGGCAGCGGGTGTCGGGGCACTGGGTGGCGGGAGCAAATACCCCAGGCATAAGGGAAAAGTAGCTTGCTAGGGCCACACCCCTGCTTCCAGCAGGCTCCATGGCAGCCACACAGCTACGAGGGATGGGTTGCAGTGCAGAACGTGAGGATAGTGACCATGGAGAGGGTCTGAGCTGAGCAGGGAGGAGCCTGAGACCCCTGGAGGGAAAGAACAGAGATGAACGGGCACAGCCAGCTGGCCCCCATTTACAGGCGCCTGGCTCCTGGAGTGTCTCTGTTCCACCCTAGACTGGCAGTTCTCAGAGTGGTACCGACACAGCCAGAGCATCCCCTGGGATGCACTAAAGCCCCACCTCAGGTCCACTGAATCAAAAACCCAGGGACAGCCTCTGGGGTCCGGGGAGGCCCTGGTGATGCTGGCACACCAGTGTTTGAGTATCACCACATCAGGACTCTGGAGTCCTCCAGGCAGGCCCAACTTGCACTGCCTGGCCTTTCCAGCTCTCTGCACACAATTAGAAACATGAATGGAGGAAAAAGGGGCCTTATACCCTCCTGGTTCACCTGTGAGGTGGCCCCAGCTGCATTCAGTGACAGCCTCCAGAAATCTCTGTGCTTGGTCCCTCGAGGAAGGCACTGTGCACACCTCCCAGCGGACAGAAACACCCACCCAACAAGTGCTCCATCCTGTGCCACTGAGCCCTGGCAACCCGATTATGGTCTACAGCAGGGCCAGAGAAGGCCTGGCTGTGCTTGTTCAAGGGGGACAGAAAGGAGACTGACAGGCTAGTCCTTGATGGTGAGGTGGCGCCCTTACACCCCCCCAGCTCCCGATGGCCCTCAGACTGGATCCAGGTAGAGTCAGAGGCTCACACGGCGCATGGTTGAAGGCAGACACTGGACAGCTGGCTGAGGACAGTGTTAGCAGACGGTGTTCAGGGCCTGGGGCCACGGGGCAGAGCCTGACCAGCCCGGCCTGCTGCCCACATTCCTACAGCCTGGAAGCTGAGAGCGTTTCTACACTTTCAAATGACCAGAAAGAAACTCTAAAACAGCAGTCCAAAATCTTTTTGGCATCAGGGACCAGTGTCATGGAAGACAATTTTCCCACCGAAGGTGTAGGGGTGGGATGTGCAGCCAGGCCTCACTGCTCATGCTGGTCTGTATTCGTAGCCCCTCCCCAGCGCTAGCATCACCGCCTCAGCTCCACCTCAGTCATCAGGCATCAGATTCTCCTAGGAAGCAGCAACCTAGATCCCTCACATGTGCAGTTCACAATAGGGTTCGCGCTCCTGTGGGAATCTAATGCCGCTGCTGAACAGACAGGAGGCAGAGCTCAGGTGGTAATTTGAGCCATGGGGAGCAGGCAGAAACACAGATGAAGCTTCCTTGCTGCTCACCTCCTGCTGTGCGGCCAGGTTCCTAACAGACCACAAACTGGTATCACTCTGTGGCCCAGGGGTTAGGGACCCCTGCTCTAAAAGGAACGTACTTCCCGACAAGTGAAATTCATTTGAAATTCAAACGCTAGTGTCGGAAGACATAGTTTACTAGACAGCAGCCCCGTCTACCCACACCTTGTGATCAAGGCTCACACTCCAAGGCGGCAGAGCTGAGCAGCTGCCACCAAGGGTGCACTATCTGGATGCTTAAAACACATACTCTGGCCCCTTCCAGGCCCTTGGATGTCAGCTAGCCCCTGGTGGGTAGGACAAAAGGCAGGCAGAGACCCAGAGCTCTGTCACAAGTCTTATTGTGAGGCCAGGCGTGTGACCATGAGCTAATCATAGCTACTGGGGAGGCTGAGGAGGAGGAGGATCGCCTGAGCCCAGGAGGTTGAGGTTGTGGTGAGCCATGACCATGCCTCTGTACTCCAGCCTAGGTGACAGAGTGAAGCCCTAACTCAAAAATAAATAAAACCTAGTGTGAGATCCTAACTCCTGCAAGCGGAGTGCCAGCACCACACCACCTCCCCCGCACCGTCCCTCCCCCCAGCACTGGCCCCATGTCATCCTTCCCCTCTGTGCTGGCCCCAAGCCATCCCTTCCCCTGCAAGCTGGCTCCACGCCTTGCCAGCTCACCTCCCAGACCTGGAGAAGGGCAACCTCCAAGGCCTGGTGACCAGCTGGGGGTGGTCCGCTGACCCGTGCTCTGCGGCCCCTCCCACACTGAGGCCGTCTGGTACCTAGCCCAGCCTCCTGCCCTCCCATGCTGCCTCCCCCACCCCGCCCCACAGTGGGGCCCAGCCCACAGCGTCCTGGCCACTCACATGGGAGGGCGAGTCCCGGCTACTCTCCTTCAGGAATTCCTCCAGGGTGACCATCTCGTTGCTGGGTGGGACCGCGCAGGGCCGTGGGCCGGCATGTGGCGGGGCTGAGCTCCTCTTCTGGACACCCTCCTGGGGGACAGGCCCGTTCCACGGCGGGGGGTGCTCGTGGCGGCCGAGGACGGGGTGCCCTTGGATGCTGGCGTCCTGGTCTCTGCAGGGGATCAGGTCTTCACTGCTGAAGCTCTCGGGGCGGCCATGGAGCTGGTCGGAGGAACCTGGGTGCAGGCAGACGACAGGGGCACTCAGTCACGTGGTTCCCATGGGTGCTGTCCTATCCCTCGCCCACATGGAACAAAGAAAACCTGCCCGAAGCCCCCAGGCTCATTCCCGCCAGGCAGGGATGCTGGAGGGAACCTTTCAAGCTTCATTTTGGCTTTTACAAACAAAGTAACATGAAACTGAACAGCCTCTGAAGTTTAAATTACTACTGGTTGAAGGCACCTCCCCTCACTACCACTCACCCATCCAAGTATTAAAAGTTTATTTAGGGCTGGGCTTGGTGGCTCAGCCTGTAATCCCAGTACTTTGGGAGGCCGAGGAAGGTGGATTGCCTAAGCCTGCAAGTTCAAGACCAGCTGGGACAACTTGGCGAGACCTCGTTTCTACAATAAATAAAAAAAAAATTTAGCTGAGCATGGTAGTACACGCCCATAAGTTCCGGTTACTTGGAACGATTGCCGGAGGCCAGCAGGTCAACACTGGGGTAGCTGTAAGCATGCCATTGCACTCCAGCCTGGGCGACAAAGTGAGAATCCAACTCATAAAAAAAATTTTAAAAAAAAGTTTATTTAGGTACGGTGCAGTGGCTCATGCCTGTAATCCCAGTACTTTGGGAGGCCATGGCAGGTGGATTGCTTGAGGCCAGGAGTTTGAGATCAGCCTGGGCAACACAGCGAGACCTCATCTCTATAAAAATATATATAAAAATGAGCAGGATGTGGTGGTGTGTGCCTGTAGTCCCAGCTACTGGGGAGGGAGGCTGAGACAGGTCGAGGCTGCAGTGAGCCATGATGATGCCACTGCACTCCAGCCTGGGTGACAGAAAACCCGACAGAAAAAAAAATCATAATAAAACATGAGCCCGGAGTCGGCCCCTGAGTGAGCTCCTGAAAGCCCCCAGAAGTCAAGGACGCACCCTTGAGGTGCAGCGGGGAACTGCTGCTAGAGGCGCTCCTGCTGCCATCCACGCTGGTTCGTCGGGATGCTGCAGGGATAGGGGCGTTGCGTTTAGCTTCAGAGCCGATGCCAGGAACACCCACTAACCCTCCAGCAGGGAAAGCACCAAGCAACTCCAAGCCTAGGCCCAGGCCCAGGCCCTGGAGAGAGTGCTCTGGGTTCCCTGCACACCCTGAGGAAGCTCAATTTCACCCAGCATGCGTGGGCACGGCACATGCAGGCTACCAGCAGGGACAGCATTGGCCATCTGCGTCCACCAGGCTTGCAGTTGTGGTTCAGGACATTCTCCCCTCTACAGACCACAGATGAGAAAGGGGCTGCCCTGTCCCAGGCACAGGGAACATGTAGCTTTCTGGAACATGCGTGAATGGCCCCTGTGGAGACCTCAGAGACAGAGATGAGAGCATTCTACATTACATGTGTACACGCATGTGTGTGCAAGCGTGTGTGCTGTGCAGTGAGGCCTCCTGCTGGGTGGCTCTGGGGAGCGGGTGCTGGGTCCTCAGGAAGAGGCCCTGCTGTGCACCTCAGCTTCTGTTCTACCTCAAGGTCAAATATGCCCCAAGAAGAATCAGGACTTGCAGGAGAACATAGGAGAACCCACCTGCATCCCCGGCCACTGCAGGGCTCGCCTGTGCATGTCTGTGCCCTGCCGGCTGGCCCCAACACTGGGAAGGATGATGCCAGGCAAGTCGGCTACCCAGGCCTCTCCTGGGCCACCCTGTGGTCGTCAGTCCTATGTCTGGCATCTGTTCTGCTGGACTCTGCAGCCCAGGGACGGGAGCATACCCATCACACGCCCAGCACATGTTGGGTGCCAGGCATGCTGTGTTGTCAGGAGCCAGAAACACTGGGCACCCCTGGCCTTCTGCCCCCAGGCAAAGTCACTCAGGCATCTGGGGCCCCAGGGTGCCTGTCCCCAAGGGCAGGGGAGCCCCGTGGCAGCAGATGCTGGAAACCCAGGAGCCAACAGGGCCGGGAGGAGCTCAGTGTGACTGGCACTCATGAAAACAGCAAGTCCCCCTGAGAAGAGACACTGCACGCCTCTCTTCAGAAGGAAGAGGCTCAGTGCTCTGGGGAACTGGGGAACTGAGCACCAGCCCAGAAACACCTTTGCTTATTCAATGCTGCATGGCAAACCTTGCCCCTTCTCCTGAGAGGAGCCGGAGGACTCGGGGTGTGAACAGGAACCTGTGTACCACTGACCAGCCACACATCTGGCAGCTTGGGCCAAGCTAGGCCTAGCAGACTCCAGCGGACAGGTTTTCCCTTGGCACGAGGACACAGGCCCCGTCCTGACTCCCACAGACCATAAACGCCGATGTCTGAATGAACGTCTATGTCACACAACCTTAGACCACGGAGAGGGTAGATGGGAACCCAGCTTATCCCCTTACTGTTCACATAAGAAGTGAACTGAGTTAAACTGACACTTGGAGGGTTTTAAAGGACAATTTTCCTACCCCTGTGTGGCTGCTTTTCAAAAATTAAAACACAACAGCAACTTTCTTTTTTTAGTTGGGGTCCCACTCTGCTGCCCAGGCTGGAGACCTTCATGGTTCAACTGCAGCCTCAACCTCCTGGATTCAGCTGATCCTCCAGCCTCAGCCTCCTGAGTAGCTGAGACTACAGGTGGGTGCCCCACTCCTCGGGTTTTTTTGAGTTGAAGCCTCACTCCAATGCCCAGGCTGGAGTGCAGTGGCACACTCATAGCCACCGCAGCGTTGACCTGCTGGGCTCCAGCGATCCTTCTGTCTCAGTCTTCCAAGTAGCTGGAACTACAAGTACATACTACCATGCCCGGCTAATTTTTTTTTTATTTGTTGTAGAGACGAGGTCTCACCAGGCTCAGACAATCCACTCGCCTTGACCTCCCAAAGTGCTGGGATCACAGGTTGAGCCACCAAGCCTGCCTGGCTAGTTTTTTGATTTGTTTTATTTTTTTTGTAGAGACAAGCTCTTGCTGTTTCCCGGGCTGGTCTTGAACTCCTGGACTCAAGCAGTCTTCATGTCTCAGCCTCCCAAAGTGCTGGGATGACAGGCATGAACCACCACACACGACTGTGAGCTTGTAACTTTTGAGATGGCTGGTATAGCGTGCTATCCCCTTTCTGCAGAAATTCCCAATCCTAAATCAATCGAGAGCTCCTGAGGATTTCTAAGACTCAGGACAACTATGGCCCCAGCGAGGACAGCAAGAAACTTTCCTGCAGTGAATGCCCCCCCACCCCCACATGGACTCCCAGCAAACCTGCAGGGGGGGGGCTTGAGGAGGATCAGAGCTTCCAGGAGCACGGTGCTCGGGAGGCAGTGAGCTCCCCGCCACTGAAGGTATGTCAGCAGAAGCCACAGGCTCAGGCCCCCAGGAGGGCAAGGCAGAGCGCACCCCCTGGGCCCCCTTCACCTGGCTTGTGCTGGGCTCCACACGGGCCTCGGCTTTTGGGAAAGGTGTCGCTAGTAAAAGTCATTCTGAGAACCCAGCCAGGGGGCATGGGGCCCCACTCACCGGACTGCTTGTGCCCGATGGCCTCGAGCTCCAGGGATGGCTCACAGAGGCTGTCATCCGAATTATAGCCTGAGGCGAAACAAGACCGTGAGTCAGGGCTACAGAGCAGCCAACATCTGCAGGACGTGCGGTCTTCCCAGCCAGCCAGTCAGCCCCGAGCCTCCCTGACGCCCAACGTAGGCAGCATCTGCTCTGGGACGGAGGGAGGGACACATCGACCTCACACTCCTGACTCCTGCCTCTCAACTCTTGACTGACTCACGTACTTTAGAGACAGGGTCTCGCTGCCACCCAGGTTGGAGTGTTGTGGCACGATCGTAGCTCACCGCAGCCTTGACCTCCTAGGCTCAGGAGATCCTTCTGCCTCAGCCTCCCAAGCAGCTGGGGCTGCAGGCACACACCGCCATGCATGGCTAATCTTTTCATTTTTTGTATAGAGATGAGGTCTCACTATGTGCCAAGACTGGTCTCAAATTCCTGGGCTCAAGTGATCCTCCTACCTCAGCCTCCCTAAGTGTTGGGATTACAGGTGTGAGCCACCACACCCGGCCAAGGGATATTTTCATGCTTGAAGGTGTGAGTCCTCAACTGGAGGAGGAGCTTGTGAACCCTCCACCAAATCCCCTCATGTTCGGCTTAGGACAACCTGCCTCCACTGCATCAACGGACTCATGGGTCAGACAGAGACTCTTAGCGTGTCCTCCAGGAAAAAAGCCTCCCGGTCTCTCCCGAGGTGGGCAAGGGCAGCTGCCAGGCTTAGCCAGGCCTCGGTTCTAGTCCACTCTTCCTCTCCCCCCGCTCCCAGGAGCTACCTGGAGCCATCACCTCCAGAGCACCACAGGTGGTGGGCTCCCAGGCCCCACTGCAACCCAGCCTCGGCAAGATCTAGTTTCCCACCCAAAGCTGCTGGGCTGGTATGCAGGGCTGAGTGGAGGCTGCATCGTAACATCAAGCATGACGGCTGTCACTGCCCAAAGGCTCCACAGGGGCCCCACGACTCACCCTTGGTGCGACCCAGGTGCCGGGCAAGGGGGGTGGACGTGGTGGGGGCTGGAGCAGCGGCTGAGCTCGGGCAGGTTCTCGGGCCCAGCTCCGAGGGCCGGGACTTCATGGCATGGTCTGCAAGGGCATCTGCGCGTTCAGGGCCACCTCTGTGTGGGGAGCCACGCTTGGGTCTCAGATTCCCAGGGCCTGAGGCAGAAGAGACACAGAAATGAGGTGCTGGTCCCAGGCCCAGGCTGGCCACCATGCCAGGGCCAAGAAGCGGAGACAGCAAGGCACGAGGATAGAGACAGAAGCTGGGCTGCAGTGGTGCCCGGGCCACGGCACAGACCTGGCCTCTGCTGGAGCCCCTGGGGCAGGCACCAGTTCTCGTGATGGCCACACAAGCTGGGCAGGAACAGAGGGAGACTCAGGAGACACCAGGCACTGGTAGGAAGCTCAGCACGGGAGCTACAGGTGAGCCCCCACACGATGCTGCATTGAACTCCAGTCCTAGACTCACAAGGAGCTGAATGGATGTCACCAGGGCCACCCACACCTGTGGCTGAGGGTCCTGCCGGTGGCTTCACGGGATGTCACGTGGACACTGATTGCCAGTCACACAGTATCCAGTTTTTCAAAAAGAAGCCTTCCCCTGTGTGGTGGGACCCACCACAGGACGGGGTTTACCTCGGGTCTTGCACTTTCCCGCAATCTCTAAGTTCTCCACTGTGAACTAGACTCATGTCAGAATTAAATAGAATCATAAGAAAAAAACACCCCAAAACTAACTACTCCCACAGGAAAGAAAATGGGCTCTCCAAATGTGAGATAAAAATTAGGCTGAGTGCAGTGGCTTGTGCCTGTAATCCCAATACTGTGGGAGGCCAAGAAAGGAAAATCGCTTGAGCCCAGGAGATCAAGACCAGCCTGGGCAACATAGTGATACTTCATCTCTACCTGCCCCCCCCAAAAAAAAACTATTGGCTGAGTGCGGAGGCGCATGCCTGTAGATCCAGCTACATGGGAGGTTGAGGTGAGAGGATCACCTGAGTCCAGGAGGTCAATGCTGCAGTGAGCCGTAATTGTGCCACCGCACTCCAGCCTGGGCGACAGAATGAGACTCTGACCAAAGGAAAAAAAAACCAACATGGTTGGTTTCTAACAGCTGACCAAGCACTCTGCAAAACATCCTGCCCTACGCACCCAAGGGCTGTGGACCCCAGACAGGACCTGCTGCTGAGACCCAGTCCCTCCAACCCCCGGCCTGGTCTGGGCAACCTGTGCTATCTTAAGTGTCCAGATGTGAAATGCAGGGACACTTGGATTTTGAAAGCTACCCCGGATAAGAATCAAGACCCAAGTCTGGCAGGATGTATGGGACAGGCCAAGCCACAGTGGGCTGAGGCACCCAGGAGGGTGAGGTGGGGGGTAGACAAGCAGCAGTGAGCACACGGCAGAGACACAGAGATAGCACGACTCCCACGGCACGGAGGACAGCCCAGAGGCTCCGGCTCAGTGGCCTGGGCTTCCTGAGCAAGGCACGCAGGCAAAGGCAACGGCCCGTCTGCCAACTTCATGTTCTAATGCACATAGGATGGCTCTGGTTCCCTGGTTTTTATGATGACAGGTGCTCTTCACTCACAGGACTGACACAGCAAGCTTTCCTTTTATGTGTTTTATTTATTTTTTGAGTCGGTGTCTCACCCTGTTGCCCAGACTCCAGTACAGGGGCACAATCAGATCACAGCTCACTGTAGCCTCAAACTCCTGGGCACAAGCTATCCTCCTGCCTCAGTCTCCCAAAGTGCTGGAATGACAGGCATGAGGACCATGCCCGGGCAGTCTGTCCTTTTAAAATAAACGTAACTGCAAGCTGTGAGTGAGCAGGAGGGAAAACACGCAGGGCAGGAGGAATGAGGACGTGGCAGCACCCATGAGGATGGCACAGGCATGCCTGAGACAGCGTGTGGGGCTTGCTAGCACATATCCTGCTGTGGACCTGACTTGTGTGCTGGTGTCCTCTCTGTCTCCTACTGTCTTGACTTTGGCATCTAGGATGTCAAGGGCTACTGCAGTCGTGAAACTTCACTCTGGCTGGGCAAGAATCCATTCTGTGATTCAAAATGCCTGGACAAAGCCCTTGGCCTTCGGGATACAGAACATGCCTCAAGGGGCCTTCTAAGCGAAAGCCAACAACTCAGCGCTCCAGCAGGGGTAGAGGAGGGAAGGTGGCAGCTTTACGTTCAGCGGCTCAAAAGTCAGTCTTGAAAGAGAGACTCAAGGCACGAAGGCTGTCCCTCTAGGAAGCGCAGCAGCCCAGCCAGCCGGGTCTGACACACGGCAGGACAGGAGCTTGCAGGTGCGGGGGGTAGTACACGGCCACTTGACTTACTCAGTGCGGACATCCCGGCCCCAGGACATGTGCGCGTTCGTCCGAGGCAGCCCTGAGACCGGGCTGCAAGGAAGACATGGTGCTGGGAGCATGACAACTGGTCTTCTGTTTGAAATCAGAATCCATGCAGGCTACTTTAAGCTTGGAACAGGGTGGGGAGAGGGTTGGCTATAGCCGCCTGGCCTTCAGACGCGGGCGAGGTATGTCTGAATCTCAGAAACGGAGGAGGACATGCGATGCAGACACATGAGAGGGAAGGGTTAGAAATCCCCGAGGTCTGAGAGAGAGAGAGGCTCGCTGGGGGAGGGCGGGGTGTCGGAGGACCAGAACCGCAGGCGTGTGGAGAGGGCCGGGTGGGTCATCAGGGGCTTGTCTTTGTCCTTGCTTTTGCTTCTCAAAAAGGGACTCTTTTTGCGCTGAGATGCTGAATTGTTATCAGCCAGATAACCCAAAAGAGGAAGGAAAAAAAACAACGAATAAATGAAATGAACAGTGACAGCAGATGAATCTAGGTTAGCTAAATGAGCTCAGGAAGGCAGGATCCTGCTGGCCCAGGAAAACGCAAGCTGGGCCCAGTGCGTGATGGACAAGAACCCGGACTCAGCGAGTCACTCGCGTGTGGACTCAACTGAATTCACTTAGGGGCATCTTGGCAACAAGGGTTTACCTCACACATGACAAGAATTGCATACCACCCAAGGAGCTAGCAGTGTAGACAGCTTTTCAGTTTCAATGTGCTAAACTATTAACAGGATTAACTCAGGACCCAGCCCCCTCGTCTTGAATGACAGGGTCTCGGACCATTCGGTCACCTCTGCTCCTGCTCCACTCGCAGATCTCAGGCCCCTGGCATGAGTCTGCCTGAAGTGTTCACTTTCTTGTATCTCTTTTGGCAGGATGAATTTTTGAAAAATTAAAATACCTTTTTATCATACAAAAAATACCTCAGGGCCAAGAAAAGTCATGATTTTCCCAGACCTCCTGCACACCCTCCACTGCAGTCTCACTCTGCAGCCTCCCCATTGTGGGGCCTTCATAGAGCAGGCAGCTGGTCTAACCTCCCAGATACAAGTTATGGCCACAACAACCAACCTGACCCATTTCTGATCTAGGATGCTGGAATCGCCACCATCGATTGCTCCACAACGCCACCTGGTGACCATGGCTCACACCACAGAGTCAGGGCCTGTCTGAGCGGGGCTGAGCAGTACTTCCAGGACCAAAGGGACCCTCCCTGGAGGAAGTGTCAGGGCTCAGAGCCTGACGGAACTGCATCTGGACCCCACTTCCAATATCTATAAGCACTGGTCTGGCCTCTCACCCAGCATGGGGAGCAGCACGCATCTCACGGGTGGGTGAGATGAGAACGCTGAGTCCTGGTTGAGGGGTGGGGGAGGTGCTAGGACAGGGCAGCGGCTGTCAGCAGTGGCTGTCAGCAGCGGTCCCTGACCGGCGTGCTCCTGGGTCCATGTCACTTTGGCCCAGGCAACCTTCTCTTTCTCTGAAATTTCCGACTCAATCAGGCTGACTGTAGTTAACTGACTTGACGTGAGGATGAATGTCAAAGTTAAGCAGCTGTCACCAGTATGCACAATGGAAGCCACAGATCCCTCCAGATAAAAGACCACATCACTGGCATGCACACCCTTCCCTGACTTGCCTTATAAGAATGAGGGCACACGTGTCAGCACCCATGCGTGTGAGCTGGAGCACCTTGCTTTTCTTTCTTTTTTTTTTGAGTTGGAGTCTCACTCTATGGCCCAGGCTGGAGTACAGTGGCACTGTCCATGGTTCACCACAGCCTCAACCTCCTGGGCTCAGACGACCCTCCTGCCTCTGCGTCTTGAGTAGTTAGGACTACAGGCATGTCACCAGGCCCAGCTAATTTTTTTAATTTTAATTTTTGTAGAGACAAGGTCTTGCTATGTTGCTCAAGCTGGTCTCGAACTCCCAGGCTCAAGCAATCCACCCGCCTTGGCTTCCCAAAGTGCTAGGATTACAGGTGTGAGCCACCACGCCCAGTTACATTTCTTTTTTGCATCTGTGACACAAAAGGTACTTGCAGCAATGAATGTCATCCCGAGGCTTGTGCACGTTGTCACACCCAGGGGACAGCCTGTCCTGGGTCCTCAGGACTCCATCCTCAGACCTGAGAGCTCAAGTCCCAGGCCTAGACCGGATCCTGAAAAAGTCCCATGTACCGCAGGGCACAGGGTGCGGTCCTGGCATGAATCATCCCCAAGAATACTAAAAATCTGGCTGTGTGCAGTGGCTCACAACTGTCACCCCAGCACTTTGGGAGGCGGGAGGACTGCTTGATGCCAGGAGTTTGAGACCAGCCTGGGCAACAGAGTGGATACCCTCATCTCTAAAAACATTTTTTAAGTAAATTTTTTTTAAGGCATTGGCTGTGTTCTATTGGTTCTAGAACATTTCTTCCTATATTTAACATCACTGAGGTCAGGAAGCCATTTCCATGCATTCTACGGTCACCATTGTGATAGCCGTCATTGTCATAACCAGCTTATCTTGCTCACAGAGACTTCGGCAGGCTCACACGTATATATGAAAGTCTGCCGAAGTCTCTGAGAAGCACTCTCTCAGTAGAATGTGATTAAAAACTTAAATGGGGGCCTCAAGCCACATGAGGCAGCCTCTTCCCTGTGGTCTAGGAGTCACCCTATGGCTTCTCTGGCCTCTGAAACAGGAGGAAACAGCTCGCATACTGGAAGCCTGCTCGTGTGCTGACCTCTAGGGGACCCCAACGACAGCCCTAAAGTGCACAGCCGCTGGACTCACAGCCAGATCCAGCTGAAGATGGTACCTCGCTGTCTCTCAAGGGCTAACAGGGGAGGCCGCCCAAGGACGTTCTCACACACAGGACACGCCAATGTGCCCTGGCTCTCCTTGCAGAACAAGGCTTGCTGTCATCCCTGACATACTTGAGGGAGCCCAACACCACCCACTGCGTGGTCTCCACAGTGCCATGTAGACATCTGCGTGGGTACGCACACACCTACCAGTCCACGGCAAGGGTGATGCTTCCCATGCTAAAGTGATGACGTTATGAGGCAGATGGTCCCAACACTGACACAGGCCCTGCCCAGCTCATGACACGCCTAAGTGGAGCACACATGTTCACACACACCCCCCGGTCTTCCCGCAGACATGTGCACATGTCCACAGGGCGCAGTCCCCCTACCTTTTCCTGCCAGCCCATTGGGGGTGCCCTGCTGGTCTGTGCAGTCCATGCCCTGCAGGGGGGTGTCGGGGTTCTCCGGCTGGGGTCGGGGGGGCTGTGAGGCCAATGGTGAGGCCAGATCTGGGGACTCCAGCTGCCAGGGGGCACCGTCTGTGGCCGACTTCAGTCGCTCCCGGGACCCTTCCTTCTTTGGTTTGATGAGTTTGACTAAGGCTTTGGCTCCAATCCAGTGGTTCTTCCTAGTCAGAGGCAGAGTTTTAGGAGGATACATCCAGCTCCCACCCCTGGCAGATAGTGGCTCCCTCGCCAGACTGGGAAGGTGGGCCACTAAGGCTCAGGAGGAGGGCGCATCACCCTCGCCTGAGCTGTCGTATCTGGGGCTCGGGAGCTGGCACCTGTCAGGCGCAGGCCGGGTACAGCGGGCACGTATATAGTGGTGGAAATCCACACTAGCTCCTGGAATGAAGAATTCCAGGTGTGCTCAGTCTAGTCGGCATTTTTTCTGTCAAAAAGCTATTTTTGCCAGGTGCAGTGGCTCACGCCTATAATCTCAGCACTTTGGAAGGCCAAGGCAAGGGAATCGCCTAAGCGCGAGAGTTCGAGACCAGCCTGGGCAATGTAGCGAGACCCTGTCTTCACAAAAAATAAAAAAATCAGCTGGGTGTGGTGGTGTATGCCTGTGGTCTCAGCTGCCTGGGAGGCTGAGGCGGGAGGATTGCCTGAGCCCAGGAGGTTGAGGCTGTGGTGAGCCATGATTGGCCCACTGCACACCAGCCTGGGCGACAGAACCCCCAACTCAAAACAAATAAAAACAGGACGTGGCTGGCCATGTCACACGAAATTTCAGGGCGGAAACCATCAGGGTAGCCTTTCTCCTGCTCTGAAGGCCCCAGGACCACAGCTCTGCCCCTCAGAAGTGCCAGGGCTCCATTAGACCTGTCTCATGGAGTCGCCAGCGTCTGTCCTCCCACAGGACAAGCTGGGCAAGGGCAGTCAAGAGGATCCCTGGAAGCTTCTGGGGTACACTTGAGCAGGTGCCCACCATACGGAGGCCCAACCCCAGGGGGCTGCCTGCCATGGGGAGGAGGGCCAGCTGCGTCTCTGTGCCACTCAACGGAGGCCAACTCACTTCCTCGGGGCAGGATCGTAGAACTTGTACTGATCCATGATCTTTTCCTCCAGTTTCTCCTTGTGTCTCCGCAAGGCGTTTAACTTGTCACTGTGAATGGAAGGAACAGAAAACCCATTCAGTCAGTTTTAAACCAAATGACTGATTTGACTTAGGCCCAGTCTGGCACTGGGCAACGGAGTGGGATTTCCCCGGGATTTGGATGTCACGGTCAGAGTTGGGACACGTGAGTGGACACCTCTGCCGGTCAGGGAGCCCTACGACCTGGGGTCTCAGGCATCCGCCCAGCCGGCAGTGAGCTCGCGACAACAGGCCTCTGAGTACCTGAAGATCGGTGCTCAGAAGCCGAAGGAACCCCCCAGGGCTGGAGTTCAGGGCACCAGGCAAGCAGAAGCCACCTCCTGGGGTGTGTGTGAACCCGATCTGGGCACAAAGGATGCAAAGGTTCAGCTAAGGCAGACCTTTGGCCTGGGCCAAGGTTTCAGGGCCAAAGGGAAGATCTGAAGGAAGCAGGGCTCTACAGAGGCACGGGAGGAACTGCAGAGAGCCTGGCCCAGGTGTGTGGGCTCAGGTGGGCCCACAGTGTTGCTCCCCAGGAAGCTGGAAGCTGGGTTAGGAGGCAAACTCTCCTGACTTCCAAGTCTTGAAACTGGCTTGTGTTTCCAAAACACAGCAAGGGATGAGAGATGCCTCCTGGCCCTAGGGCAGCCACACCTCACTCGCAGGGAGAGCCCCCCTTTCCTAACAGGAGGGGAAGCTTTCATTTCAGCCTTCTGAGTCCTGGGCAATGTCCACAGTGCTGCCTGCAGGACCAGAACTCCTGGCCTGTTTCTGCCTCATAGTTGTGTGGTCTTAATGGCCCAGACCCCTGGTTTCCTGGCTTGATTTTTTTTTTTTTGAGTCAGGATCTCACTCTGTCACCCAGGCTAGAGTGCAGTGAGTGGCACAATCACGGCTCACTGCAGCCTCACCCTCCTGGACTCAGGCGATCCTCACAGCTGAGCTTCCTAAGTGGCTGGGACTACAGGCATGTGCCATTATGACCGGCTAACTTTGTAAAAAATATTTTGTAGGTCTCACTGTGTTGTAAGGTTTCACTGTGTTAACCAAGCTAGTCTCAAACTCCTGTGCTTAATCAATCCTCTTGCACTGATTTCCCAAAGTGCTGAGATCACAGGCATAAGCCAGCACACCCAGTCTAGTCTCTGTTTGAAAATGAGACCTTAGCCACCAGTGACTACTCAAGCTCCTTTGTTCTCAGAGCTGCCGGGGTTCAGCCCAATCAGAGGCTTCCGAGGAGGGGTGCCATGAAGTGATCGCTCTTTGATCCCAGACCCTGCTGGATGCCTGCACCTTGCATCTGTCCTCACTGCTGTGTGCCTGGTCACATGCCTGGGTGCTTCTGTGGCTGCGGCTGCCCCAGGACACACCGGCTCGCAGGCCCTGGGCAGTTCCCAGCAGTCCACCAGGTCCAGGCCTGGGGCATACACTCTCTGATGCAAAGCATCACCAGTGGTGCCATGGGCCCCAGGCCCACCCTGCTAGTCAGCACCTGCCCAGCCCGTTGGGTTCTCTACTGGAGGGACTGTGGAGGCCGAACTTGGTAGTGTGGTCTCTACCCACAGTCACGGCAGGCTACATGCACCCCGGCCTTCCGTGGCAGGTAGGCCAGCTCTGAACCACCTCTGGACATGCAGACGGGGGTGGTAGTGGGACCTGGGACCTCATGACATGAGAGTCTGGAACAGCGCATGGCGCTCATGGTGGCTGTGTCCCTCCACTGGCACATCCCTTCCTGCCTTCCTAGGAGTGCCAGCACACCAGGGACTGCTGGGATGCTGAGCCCAGCCATCCCCAGTTACAGGGAGAGACAGGCCACAGCATGGAGCAGTGAAGCCACCTGGCATCTCGAGAGCCTCTCGAGAGCCCAGCTTCTGAGGCACCAGGCGCCCAGCAGGGCTCCTGAGCTGGTGATGGCCCTCTCCCATCCCCACTCACCCCTCCCTTCCTGCCCCTCCCATGTGCAGCAGCCCACAGCTCCCTTCATCCTGCATGGAGCCTCCGATCTGGCTACACTGGACAAGCCCTGTCCATGACCCCCCCACCCCCGCTCGCCTGTTGCTTCCCGGGTTCATTCTGGGTCTGCACCCTTGCAGGACCGATGGTCAGTGAGTGCTTCACCAACACCAGCCAAGTGGACACGTGAGCATGACGCACCACATCTAGGAGCCAGGCAAACTGACGGTTCCCAGACCTTGTGCCCAGCCTGGTCTGAATTCCCTCCCAGAGATGCTTCTTTCTTGTGCCAGCCTGTTTTAAAAAGTGAGGTCAACTTTCAAAGTGGAGAAAGAAGTTTTGGGCAGTGGAAAGCGCCTGCGAGCAGGCCAAGAGCAGCCACCCAGTGCGACCTCCAGAGACAGAGCTTCCAGGGACCATGGGCTGGCCCAGGGTTGTGCTCTGCCCAGAATGACACAGGCCTCCGGTAAGGGGCAAAAACAGCCAGTCCTCTGAAGCCCGAGGATAGGGCCTATCCGGAGGCCAACGGGGAGGGGTGGGCCCCTCAGGGTCAGAAGGCCTCCTGAGCCCAGACATGGGCTGCAGCACCCCAGAAGAGGGCTGGGCCCCCACATGGCCTGCTGCTGCTCCTTGGGGTCAAGGGTCTCCCCACATGCTCCACCCCTGTTCCTTGAGAATGGTGTCCTCCCACATGTCCTGTTCCTGTTTCTTGGGGTTGGGGTCTTCCCACATACCCACCTCTACTCATCGGGGTGCCCTCCTATGTCCCGTCCCAGCTCCTCAGGGTCAAGGTCCCCCCCCACATGTCCCGTCCTTCTTATGCTGCGTCCCCTCCTTACATGTACTGCTTCTGCTCCTCGTGGTACTGCTCCCGGCTCTCCAGGCTCTGCTCCAGAAGCATCTGGTTCTGCTGGCTTAGCAGCTGGATCTGGCTCAGGAGGTGATGGTTTTCCTCTTCCAGGTTCCCCTTGAGGCGGGACAGCAGCTGGAACACAGACCAGCGCAGCTCAGACCTGTAACCCCACCGCTAGGAGCCTGGCTTCCACAGGAAGAAGATGGCCCGCATACAGAGGGTCCCCTCAGTGTTATCTCCATGTGGGAAGCTTGGAAAGGACCAAGTAGCCAATGACGAGGGAAACAGCTGAGGACCCCCAGCAGCCCGGCCGTCCAGGTGGCCCAGCCACCCATGCCTGCTGAGCACCTAACAAGACAGTCAGTCCTAAAGAAGATGTATCCCCAGGCAAAACACACAGCATGTCCTAAAGGCTTTTGTGAAAATACAGAAACTCTCTCCAATAGCTTTTCAATTTATCACATGAAGTGGTTAAAAGAAATATAACATAACAATCAATTTAATGTTTATGAAAATACCTTTTTATGCATGGCTACTAGAAAATGTTCAGCTGTGGCTATGGCTTGGTGACATTCCACCTAGACAGCTTTGCTCCAGAAGGGAAGCAGCACTTCTTCCGTAAAGAGCCAGAAAGCAAACATTTCCGGCTTTCCAAGGCACACACGGTCCCTGCTGCAGCCACTTGACCTGCCTTCTAGCACAAAAGCAGCCTTAGACAGCATATAAGCACATGGTGTGGCGGTACTCCACTAAAACCTTATTTACAGCTTATGCCGGCAACCCAAGCCCTCTGAGAGACCAAGGCAGGAAGATCACTTGAACCCAGGAGTTGGAGACCAGCCTTGGCAACACAGCCGAGGAAAAGGCCTTGAAGACACCGGCTCACGGATCCTGAACTTTCAGCCTCCAGGAGAGAAATACATTCCTACTGCTTAAGCTGGGGGTCCCCAATCCCTGGGCCATGGACCAGTACTGGTCCGTGACCTGTTAGGAACCGGGCCGCACGGCAGGAGGTGAGCAGCAAGTGAGCTAAGCTTCCTCTGTATCTACAGCTGCTTCCCACTGCTCACATTACCACCCGATCGCCATCTCCTGTCAGACCAGCAGCAGCATTAGATTTTCACAGGAGCGTGAATCCTACTGTGAACTGCACGTGTGAGGGACATAGGCTGCGTATTTATGAGAACCTAATGCCCGATGATCCCTGCCCCGTCCATGGAAAAACTGTCTTCGACGACACCCATTCCCGATGTCAAAAAGTTTGGGGACCACTGGCTTAAGCCACCTGGCCTATGGCATTTTGCTAGTCACCTGAGCCGACCAGTGGGGGATGCGTCTGTGCTGGGCCTGGAGTCTGCTAAACCTCCATGACCAGCCAACTCTGCTAAGGACTCTCCCCAATCCCCTCTCATGACCTGTGTTCCAACTGGTCTCAATCATCAGTGTTTCCAAGAAGCCCTCCACCCATGTCTGCCACATCAGTCCTCTCTGTGAAACACCCACCCTCACATGTCCAGGTCTTGCTAGTCCTTCAATGCTCCTACAGCTGCAACATGTCTGTGGACCCCTGACCCAAGTCTCCTGGAACACCCTGACTTACCTCCCTACGATGGTACAGCCTCCAGCAGGCAAGGGTCCTCAGGCAGTGTGATGCCTATCTCAGCCCTGCCCCCACCCAGTGGGCTTTCAGGGCCCTGGGGCCCCCAACCTCGGGCGTAGCATAAGATGGGGCAGGGTGACTGTACCAAGGCTTCTCAGCACCCTGGGCCTCGGTATCCTCACTTGGGATGTCTCCCAGGGTCACTGATCGTCAATGGAAAAGGCTCTGAAATTGTTTCTCCACAATCTAAAGGCAAAAGCGAACCCTGCCCCAAGGACACTTGCTGTCCTGGTCTGCCTATGTGGCCAGGTGAGGCCATCTTGCTTTTCCCTGCCAGGCGTGCTCCACCTGCCTGGGTAGACCCAGCCTGTTAAGGATCTCATTGGGAGAGGGCTTTCATTTTTTTTTTTCTTTTGAGACAAAAACAAACGTGGCTTCAGACACTGCTGAAGTGCAGTAGCACAAATCATAGCTCATTGTTGAAGGACTAATATCTAGGCTCAAATCTCCAAGCAGCAGAGATTACAGGCACTGCCATCACTATGCTCAGCTAATTTTTTTGATTATCTGTAGATATGATGTCTCACTCTATTGCCCAAGCTAGTCTCAAACTCCTGGGCTCAAGCAATCCTTCTGCCTTGGCCTTCCAAAATGTGGGGATGACAGGTGTGAGCCACTACACCTAGCAGAGAGGGTCATTTTCAGTGATTCTTAAGATCATTTCCAAGACCGTTACTTGAAGGGATGGCTCTGGAGGCTGGGACTCCCAGAGAAGGCCCAACCTACCGGCCCAGGGTCCTGAGTCAGTCACTCAAAGCCCAAAGGGGCGGATTCACGCTATCTCTCTAGAAGAGCATGGCTGCGGACCTGAAGAGACACAGACAGTGTAGACAGGACAACAGACACAGAGCATAACCAGTCGTCTCCACGTCCCCCGCCCCAGGCTACAAAAGAGTCACATGGGTGCTTCCTGACACTGTCCTACAGACACGGTATCCACCTACCAATACCTCTGGCTTCCTCTTGGCCTCTGTGAGGCTCCGAGCACAGACTCCCACAAGGGCTCATCACAGCCTGCTCAGGCCTGAGCTATCCGCTTGGGGGCCTCGTCCTGGTTCCTGTTTTGGCTCAGGTCTCACCTTGCGAGGGCTGTCCAGCTTGGTGAGGGAGACATCCCCATCCCCTTAAGGACCTCAGCCCCAGTTTCAAACTCACCTCGCAGTGGCTGTCTAGCTTGGTGAGTGAGATGTCCATGCTCCGGTGCTGCTCCTTGAGCTCGTCAAAGCGGGCCTGCCAGCGATTCAGCTCCAGCTGCGAGCTGTTCAGTGCTGTCTTCAGTTCCTTGGAGTGGGCGTGAAGCTCCTCATATTCTCCCTGCAGTTGCTGGTGCAGGAAGCTGACCCTGGGTGGACAGCCAAAGGCAGAGGGCTGAAGAGCGCCGAAGAGATCCAGTCCAACACCTGGGCTCTGTGCCAGCTCTGATAGGGCACGCTGTGCAGCCTCAGACAAAACCACAACCTCTCTGGGCCTCTGTCTTTTTCACATGTAAACTGCCGTTTTTCAAACTGTTCTCTGGGGGAGGTCTGAGCAGGTAGGCTTGACACCTGCTTCATCAGAGCATCACTGGTCTGGTGTGGTGGCTCACACCTGTAATCTCAGCACTCTGGAAGGTCAAGGTAGGAGGATTGTTGGAGTCTAGGAGTTTAAGACCAGCCTAGGCAACAAAACAAGACCGTGTCTTTGCAAAAAAAAAAAATTAAAAAAAAAAATTAAAAAATTAGCTGAGTGTGGTTGGTGGACCCCGTAGGCCTAGCTAATAGGGAGGCTGAGGAAGGAGGCTTTCCTGAGCCCAGGAGGTCAAGGCTGTGGTGAGCTGTGATTGTGCCACCACACTCCAGCCTAGGTGACAGAGTGAGACCCCAATTCAACAAACAGAGCCTCACAACTGCTATCTCCTCTATCTGGCAGCTCTGGCATCTCTGCAGACTTGGAGAAAAGGATCCTGCCATTGATGGTTTTTAAACACTGAGCAAGATACTTTGGCTCCAGAATCATGACTCCAACCAGCTCCTCTCCAGTTCCTGCCATTTCCAATTCCAACTCCTGAGTTAAGACTTGCGATGGGAGCCTCAAGGTGACCTGCTAAAGTGACCTCTGTCATTGTGACTATCAGCTGGCTTCTCTCCGAGACTCCATCAGAAAGCTCGGCTTGTCAAGGGCTCATGGACTTGACCTGGACACAGATGTGTCGTACTCAGCCTGTGCAGTTTTATTTTTAAAAAACAAATTAGTGGCCAACATGTAAAAACTCAAAAGTTTCATACCAACATCTAGATGTCCGGGTTCTCTTGAAAAACATAAATCAAAAGGCTGAGTCGGTGGCCCTGGGCCTGCCCCTGCGGCACCTTGGTGGGAGCCACCCCAGCTGCCCTTCCGGTCGGTGTGCAGTCTCCATTTCCCAGCCTGCGGCCTGACTCTGACACTGTCCTGCCCACATGCTGGACCTGCCTGGTATCCAGGGCACCCAAGTTGCAACCCTGGCACACATTCACCCAAGAAGAGCTTCATGCGGTCAAGCCTTTGCAACCAGACCCAGATTCAAACTCGATTCTAACTAGAAGCACTGACCTTGGACAGGTTATTCTCTCTGAACCTATTTTCTCATTAAAAAAAAAAACAAAACAGGATGGGGCTGGACGTAGTGGCTCATGCCTGTCATCCAGGCACTTTGGGAGGTTGAAGTGGGAAGACTGCTTGAGCCCAAGGGTTTGAGACCAGCCTGGACAACTTGGTGAGAACTCATCTATAAATTAAAAAAAAATTAGCCAGGCATGGTGGAGCACACCTGTGGTCATAGCTACTCTGGAGGCTGAGGTGGGAGAATCAACTGAGCCCAGGAGGTTGAGGCTGTGGTGAGCCATGATCACACCACTACACTCCAGCCTGGGGACAGAGTGAAACTTCGACTCAAAGAAAGAAAAAAAAGGAAAGGGATAGACTGGGTGTAGTGGCTCACACCTGTAATCTCAGCACTTTAGAAAGCCGAGACAGGCAGATACTTGAGCCCAGGAGTTCAAGACCAGCTTGGGCAACATAGCAATGCCTTGTCGCTACCAAAAAAAAAAAAAAATTAGTCGGGTGTGATGGTACATGCTTGTAGTCCCAGCTACTTCAGGAGGCTGAGGCAGGAAAATTGCCTGAGCCCAAGAGGTCAAGGCTGCCATGATCGTCATGATCATGCAGTGCTACTACATTCCAGCCTGGGCAACAGAGTGAGACCCTGACTTAAAACAAAACAAAATAACAAAGGACAGTGACAGTGCAGTCAGTTCTGGTGTTCTGTAAATGGGTGCAACAATGAATTAGTGAATATCGAAGTCTTCCTCTTGGGGAAAACACAGGGTCAGATTCCTGGGAGCCTCTGGTCATGAGGCTGTTGTCACCTGATCAACCCATTATCACGCTTGATGCAAATTTCTGTTTAAAGACACCTCATGTGACAGGTTTGCAGCCCACAGTGCCATGCAAGGTTCACTCAGCACGTGCACTTTCTATACAGCATGCCACAGGCCACTCATGCCTGTGAACAACAGGTGGCACTTCGGTCCTATACGTGGGGCCATCGTCAACAGCAAGATCACCCCAAAAAACACAGAGTACAAAAAACATGGCACTACAGAGATTCAGTGAGGATACCCATCGGCAGCAGGAGCTGGACAGAGAAGGCAGGGCATCCCTCTGCTCAACCACGGCTGGGACTATGCACATCTAGGACTCTGTGCCTGGCCACGGCAGCCCACAGACACCGGCCCTGGGGTCACAGACACTGCAGCATGTGGGACTCTAGGTAACAAGGGCCAGCTGCAGCTCCTGTGAGCCCCGCGGACTCACATCAGACACACATGCCTATGCCCAACACACTTGCCATATGGGGGTAGGGACCAGAGGACACGGACCAAGCTCATGCCTAGGTGCACCCGAGTTCTCGCAGCCCAGCATGCAGCCAGACTTTGTGCCTGAGGACCCGCTCAGCTGTCCATATGACAAGGGGCATGAACGCACGAGGCTGGGAACTCACTCGACCCAGGTCTTGCAGGCATTGAATGCCATACTCACCTGTCTAGCTCCCCCCGCAGCCGCTGGTTCTCGCCTGTGGCGACGGCACTGGCCCTCTGCTCCTGCTCCAGCGCCTCCTGCTCAGCTGCTAGGGCCGTCTCCAGCTCCTGCAGTTCTGCCTCACGTGTCCTCAGGGCGCCATGCCTGTCGGGAAGTACTTGCTGTGAGTGTGGCTGGGGCCTCCATGAGGCCAGGGCCTCCTTCCCTCCAGGGAACACCCCCTGCAAGCTGAGCACGACTGCACTGAAGAGACAGGGTCCTCTGGAGGCTTCTTTGCAGATGTGAGGGGGATGGGACCGGGCAGCCGCTGGGGGTGAGGTCCAGGCCAGGGCCCCATCTGCTTCCACCACCCCTCGATGCCCTGTCAATGGAGCTCCCGCCCCTCAGCCTTTCAGCAACACCAAGAGTCCTTTAGGGAATCACAAATAAGCTCCTGGGTGGATCACTAAACACAAACTAACCTAAAAGAAACCCCCAAACAAACAGCCAAACCACCCTGCATATGACGGCCAATCCGTCTCGGAGACGGGGAGCCTCCCTGGGAGCCTGCGATGCCTTGTTCTTGGATTGGCCTGCCAGGGAACAGAAGCTTGCCCAAGGGCTAGCTGTCACACTGACAAACACGCACACATACACTTGCATGTGTGCACACACGTACATTCGAGTACAGGTGTGAGCCACCATACCAAGCCTGATTCAAGGGTCAAATGAAATGAATACAGATCCCTCATCCTGGTGTCCCAGGTCCCCACACTTCTAAACCTGTGGCCCTGCTGCAGACAGACCCAAGGGGCCTCCAGTCAACTGTCCAGCCACAACAAGGCCTGAGTGACCACCACATGCTGTGGTGAGCAGGGGCTACAGGGAAGCAGCAACGACTCCACCGGCAGTTGGCCCTGCTCGCATCTGGAGAATCTCCTCTTCTGTGGCCAGGCAGGGGGTTCACGCCTAGGAGGCTGAGGTGGGAGGATTGCTTGAGCCCAGGAGTTTGAGACCAGTCTGGACAACATGGCAAGACCCTGTCTCAACAAAAAATTAGCTGAGAGTGGTGGCGCACACCAATAGTCCCAGAGGCTGAGGCACAAGGATCACCTGAGCCTGGGAGGTCGAGGTTGCGGTGAGCTATGACTGTGCCACTGCACTCCAGCCTGGGCGATTGAGTGAGAGCCCAACTAAAAAACAACAACAACAACAAAAATAAACCCCTCCTCCTCTTGACAGACATCAAGAAGACACTAAGACACTGTGATACTACATGCAGGATACCAGAACTAGACCCTCTTGCAGGTGCCTGGTGATGGTGCATTACAAGGGCACCAGACCCAAGCAAATGCCTTCTGCTTCATTTCGTTAGTATGTCAACTGGATGCACCCCCTACCATGTCTAGACATAGCACCATGTATACAGTAAACATGCAATAAATGTGGATGGGTGAAGGGGGAGGTCAAAGCGCCAGGAGGCAGAAGATGGTGCTTCTGGACAGAAGAAGCAGAGTCTCCTAAGAGCAGATGCCTCAGCAGCCCCAGACATGGGCAGAAAGGAAACATTTGGTGAGGGAATAAGTGAATGCCATCACCATGTGTGCATCCGCAGATGTCTCCAGCATCCACAAGGCTCTTCTGCTCCTGACCTCTGTGGTCCCCTACAGCGAAGCATCCTGTCCATGCTCACCCCTGACCCAGTGCTTACTGGTCATCTTGCTGAGACCAGATACGGGCAGTACCAAGCTCCTTCTGCTCCACCCAGGTGTTCTGGAGAAGCACATTGCAGGCATGCCTCTCATGTGCATTAGGCTAAGATGCAGACCCCTCATCCCTTCCCTCATCCCTCCTGGCACCCTCAGGGATCTGCCCGAAGCCAGAGTCTAGCTGTGTCGGTTGACTGCATGAACACAAAACACAAGACCCCAGTCGTCAAGAGTGCAAAGCTGAAATCTATGCATTTCATTCTATGCAAATTTTTCCTAAAAAAATAAAGTGTAGGGGTGGACAGTAAGAAGTACAGATCTAATGAGACAGCCACACTGCACTGTACAATTCTGCTTATTTTCTATATACTTGGAACTTTCTGCAATTAAAGTTTAAAAATAAAGAAGAGAGAGGTGGACCTGATAGAAAGAAAATCCCATAGTCGGGTTCGGTGGCTCAGCCTGTAATCCCAGCGCTTTGGGAGGCTGAGGTGAGTGGATTGCCTGAGCCCGTGGGTTTGTGACCCGCCTGGGCAACTTGGCGAGACCTCATCTCTACAATAAATCAAAAAATTAGCCGGGCGTGGTAGTGTGCACCTGTAGTTCCAGTTACTTGGAAGGCTGAGGTAGAAGGATCATTGGAGCCCAGCAGGTCGAGGCTGCAGTGGCCGGGAGCGGCCAGTGCACTCCAGTCTGGGCAACAGAGTGAGATTCCAACTCAAAAAAAAAAAAAAAAGAAAGAGGATCCCAGAAGCCAGAGGCAGCTCAGCCCTGTAAACTGGGGCTGTGAAGAACTTCCCCTTATATTGGTTGTGGACAGAAAATAACCCTTAGGGGAACGGGTCCCCAAGGCTCAAGTTGGCATCCTGGAGCCAGGAGGAGCCAGTGCACCCCTTCTCCCCACAGGACACCCTTGCCCATCTCCAGCAGCACAAACTCTGAATTACTGAATACAATGTTTCATTTCTCACTTTGGGAAAGCAGAGGTACCTGACAACGGGAAGCAGGAAGCCAAGAGGAAATGTAGGCTAAGGATATGGGGAGGCCCCGATGTCCAGGGTAGCCTGACAGACACGCCCCAAAGGCCAGGACCTAAATCCCATAGGTTTCTCTGCGGGCCCCGCCTCCTCCCCAGGCCCCTCTCCTCCCCAGCAGGCTCCTTCTCCGCCCCCCACCCCGCCCTACCTCCTCTGCAGGCCCCACCTTCTCTGCAGATCCCGCCTCTTGAACAGGCTCCTTCTCTCTCCGGAGAGCCACCTCCTCTGTGGGCCCCGCCTCCTAAGGCCCCGCCCCTTCCCCCGGCCCCACCTCTCCCGGCAAACTCCTTCTCTCTCGCAGGAGCCCCACCTCCTCCTTAGGCCCCACCCCCCCTTCTGGACCCTGCCTCTCCCCTCACCCCACCTCTTCCCCCACCCCCGCCTCTGCAGCAGGCTCCTTCTCTCTCCCTGGAACCCCGCCTCCTCTGCCGGCCCCGCCCCTCCTCTGGGCCCCACCTCTTTCCCCGCCCTGCCCCCCACCTCACCTCTCCCCAAGTTCCTTGTGCTCCAGCTCCAGGTTTCGATGCAGCGTCTTCAGGCAGCTGTGCTGGCGGATGAGGGCCTCGTACTCGGCCGACTGGCGCTCGTGCAGAACGCCCAGGTGCTCGTGGTCCTGCAGCAGCGCCTCGTAGGCCGCCGTCAGCTGCTCCTGCTGCTTCTGCAGGCCCTCGATCTCTGTCTCCTTGGCCGTCTGCTGGCTCTGCAGCAGCGTGTACTGCGCAGAGAGCGCGGCGCTTTGGGAGCTCAGGGCGGAGTTCTCCACCTGTGGGGGGGAAGCCGGCAGTGGTCTCACCGGGGGCAGGGACCACGAGGGGGTGAGGCCATAGTTCGGGGAGCAGGTCAGGTGCCAGAGCCCGCATCGAAAATAAGTGGGACTCTCGGGGCAGGCTGGGCTCAGAAGGGACCCAGGACAGCTTTTCTGGGGAAGAGGACTGAACGGCAGGAACGGGCTGTCTGAGGGGGCTTCAGCCCAGAGCCACCCCACAGACTCCAGCTTTTGGGTAGGTTATGTCCTTTCTCTAGATAACTTCCTCGTGAGCCCTCTATTTTAAAAAGTCTGTTTTCTAGAACAAGTAGACAGAAAATCTGTGGATACAGAATACCTGAAGGATGCTATCAATCAACTTAATGGAACTGACATTTATAGAACACTGTGTCGGACACTGTTAGAAGACTGGGAGGGGAGCTTCCTCCCCAATCAACCTACGGAGCCAGAATTACCCAGGTATTAAAACCAGATGAGGATGCCACAAGAAAAACCCGGAGCAATAAGTCAAGACTTTTCTTGTTTTAACAGAACAAATCCCAACCTCTCTATCAAGTTTCCTGTCTAGTATCCCTGTCCTGTAAGTTACATATTTTCAAACTTTCTAGAAGGTGCAGTAAATGGTAACTCATGTCCCCACGATCTGCTAGCCACAAATAAGGACAAGCACCCCAAGTTGTCCAGAATGCCAGTCATGCTCGTGCTGCTGACAGTCTGGGATCACCTCACACCCTAATCTTAAAGACTCATCAGTTTGCAACCCCGTTAACACTTTTTTTTTGAAGTTGGGGTCTCACTCAGTCACCCAGGCTGGAGTATAGTGGCATGATCATGGCCCACTGCAGCCTTGACCTGTTTGGCTCAGGTGATCCTTCTGCCTCAGCCTCCCAAGTAGCTAGGGCTACAGGCATATACCACCACGCCTGGCTAATTTTCTGTAGCTATGAGTCTGGCCTAGTTGCCCGGGTTGGTTTTGAACTTCTAGGCTCAAGTAATCCTCCCACCTCAGCCTGCCAAAGTGCTGGGATTACAGGTGCGAGCTACCGCACCCAGCTGCTAACACTATTTAACCTAACATATTTGGTCCCATTCTCCAAGTCACTCCTAATAACACAAGGAAGAAACTTGGGAAACAGGGGCAAGAGGCATGCAGGAGAGAAATGAAGTTTTTCCACCCATGCAGCTGACACCCAGGCGCTGGAAAAGACTTATGAACCACCCACCTGTGCAAATCACTGACTACAGAACAAGCCCAAGCTCCCCATGCTCCATCCTGTGCCACCTGCGAAAAGCCCTGGCCTGGCCGGCCTTGCGACTGGGTATGTGGTGCTCACCTGAAGTTTGGCCGTCTGGGTCTGCAATGTGGTGTTGTGCTCCTGCAGGAAGGCGCTCTGCTTTTGCAGTGTTAGGATCTGGCTGCTGAAGGCCACATTCTGGGTCTCGAGGTGCTGCAGCTGGTCCTTCAGCAGCTGCCTCTCGGCCTGCAAAGCTGCATTCTGGAAGACAGGGATGCGTGAGCCTGTCAGACTCTGGCTGGGTTGATGCCAACCGGCCGCAGGCACGTGGTCGCACTGAATCTCCTGATACTTTGGGGGCCAAAGCCCCAGTCCAACAGGTGAGGGAAGTGACACTTCCCTCTTTAAAAAGGACAATCAAAATAATTTCTAAAAAAATAAAACATAAAGACTGGCATGTGGTGGCTCACGACCGTGATCCCAGTGCCAAGGCGAGAAAATGGCTTGAGGGCAGGAGTTTGAGACCAGCCTGGGCAACAAAGTGAGACCCCATTTATACAAAAAACAGAAAAATTAGCCAGGCATGGTGGTACACACCTGAAATGCTAGCCACTCAGTCAGGAGGTCAAGGCTGCGGTAGCTGTGATCGTGCCACTGCATTCCAGCCTGGGCAACAGAGTGAGTCCCTGACTCAAAAAAAAGGTAACAAAAACCATCACTAAGAGCTTCATAAAGTTGAGAATCAAATTAGACCAGAGGTGTGGACATGCACTGGCAAACTCTGGAAGGGGCCGACAGCAGACACTGCCAGGTCTCCAGTCACATGGTCTCCACCTTGCCCAGGGAACACATAAACATGTAGGGCCTGGCTGGGATCCAGCAACACTGTATCTAAAGCAGCAGGTAGGGCCAGAATCTGTCCATCCCTGAAAGTCAACCCTAAAGAAAGACAGCAGCCTGCTGTGGAGACCACGGGCATCCCCCAAGGGCAGCAACACTACAAGGAACTCTGACAAGAAGGCCCTTCAAACCTGCCAGGTCAGTCAAGCTGGACCTGGGTGAACCAACAGACCCTGACATCCCACACTCCCAGTGGTAATGGCGGGTCCTCGAGGGACTGTGGACAGGATGGCCTCTCCCCGAGGGCCTGCTGTATGGCACTCACGTCACGTTCCAGCTCGATGGCACGGTCCTTCACGCGGAGCAGCTCCATTGTGGCCTCCTTGTGGCTGGGTCCCCAGGCCTCCTGCCCCTGGTGGCCAGTGACCACCCGCCCTGTGGGATGCTTGGGAGAGTCCTGTAGTTGAGTCCCCTGTTGCTGGTTCTGCCGGAGGCTCGCACACTCCTCCTTCAGCTGCAGGCAGACAAGGGTGTCTTCAGGCAAGGGGAGCCAGCTCAGAGCCCTGCGCAGCCCTCTGCCCCCCGCAAACCAACAAGGACAAGTCACACACGCTCCTTATGGCACATGGCCTCTGTCCTCCATGCTTCCTCCTTCCCTTCCAGAGATGGTGGCAGGGCGGGGCCTCCTCCCATGCAAGCCAGTTCCTACTCCAGCCATACAACGGTGGTACGCCCTCCTGTATCCTGAGCCTCACTATCCACTCCAGGGGACATAGAGGCGGCCAGGAAATGGGGACTAGGGGAGGCTGGGGAGCAGGGGAGGCCGGAAACCAGGGGAAGCCAGAAATAGAGGAGGCTAGGGAACTGGGACCAGGGGAGTCTGGGGAACAGGTCCAGAGTCGCATGTCTCCTAAAACCCCTCTGGCACTATAACTGCTTGGCTCCAGACTTCTATTCAATCCCGCAGCCAAGAAATGCAGCATGTGTTCAAAGAGGAGGCATGAGGAAACACGTGTGTGTGAAGAGGAGAATGTGTGTGCCCATACATGTGGAAAGTGTGGACACATGGAAAACATATGAATGCATGTGGAGTGTGTGCACGTGTGGAGAACACGTGTGTGTGTGTGAAGTGTGTGTGCCCATGAGGACACGTGTGTGGAGAGTGTATGTGGGGAACGTGTATGTATATGCTGTGGAGAGCACATATGTGTGTGGAGAATGTGTACACACGTGAAGAGCATACACCTATATGTGTGTGAACTGTGCACACACACGGAGAGGACATCTGTGTATGTAGGGAACACATGTGCATGCGTATACCCAGGAGGGGACACAGGCATCCTCACAAGCCCCCGCACCTGTCCTTCCCACCCATGAGAGGGCACTTGTGAGATTAAAGGCCACTGCCTGGTGCCCACAGCTCACAGCTCACATGAGCCGTCACCAGGACCTGCCTGGTACCTCGGTGCTGCTCCAAGCTGCCTCTTCCCATAGCCTGACCCGCACCCTGGTCTATCTCCCCAGCGTGTGGGACTCAGGTGCTGCTGCTCAGTCACCCTGTGGCACAGCAACTCCTATCCCATGCCACCCGGGCAAGGCCTGGAGCAGCAGGGCCTGCAGTGTACCCCGCGCCCTCACCAGCTGGAGCTCGCCCTGCAGCTGGCAGTTCAACTTCAGCTTCTCTTCCACCTGGGCCTCCAGGGACACGATTTTCTCCTCCTTCAAGGCCAGTGTTATTTTCAATGTTGATTCATTCCCGCCCTCCAAAACCTTGTACTTTCTAGAAAACACAAGGACATTGTGGCATCACTTACCACCTCCTCACCCACAAGCCCCAGTCTCCTGGCTGCCTCTCCATCTGCTCTAGCAGCTTCTAGGCCAGAAGAACTCCAGGAGCAAAACCTACCTGCCCAGAGCCCTTTCTGGGGCTCCTCGGGCAGACATGCCTGTGACCAAAGATGACACTGTGCTACGTCCTACTCATGACAGCCATTTTACAATGGGAAAAGTGAGACTCGGAAGGGCTCAGCAACTTGCCCAAATTCACAGTGATGGGTGGGAGGCCCACAGCCTTCCAACTGGTGTGTGGACTTGTCGGGACAAGTCCAGGGAAAGTCCAGGATGCAGGACTTCCCTGCAAAGCAAGACCGCTTTGAGTGCTACAGGGAAACCATGAGCGACGAGTCTTTAAAGTGAGCATTTTACAGTGGACAAATGCCCCCCACGCTGCCCAAGACCCCAGGGACAGGCCAGACAGCAAGGCCCGTGGCAGGGAGGATGCCTACGTGTTGCCGTCGCCATCCCGCAGCAGCTGCTCCTTGTCCAGGCCAAGCTTGTCTAGCTCCTGGCTCAGCCTGTCCAGCTCACTGGTTAGCTGCTGGCTTCTCAGTTTCTCTAGCACCAGGTCCTGTGAGACACGAGACATGAGACTCGAGACCCGGGTATGGGCAGGATGCGCGAGGGAGGACGGGTGGGGACATGGGAGGGAGGCCGGGCACCACAGGACGCACGGGGGAGCTGGGTGCCAGCCCCCTCAGGGCTGAGCAGCTGCCTCCCGGCCTCAGCTGCCCCAAGTCAGGCAACAGGCACAGGCTGTCCCCACGGATGCCCTTCCCTAGGGAGGCCACACAGGCTTTAGCCCTCCTGGTGCTGAGGACCATATGCTGGGGCCCGATCTGGGTCCCCTCCCAAGGACAGGTGTGAAATGCCTCTATGCTGACCCCTGTGGCAGGTGCGCTTCTGGGGACACGCCAGCCTTCCTGCAAGCAACAGGTAATTAAGAACCCACTGCAGACACTCTGCTCAGATGGAAGAGACTGTGAAGGGGAAGATGTCCCAAACCCAAACTTGACTTTGGTCACTACAAAGCGTGGGTGCTGGGCTAGTGTGGGAGTTCACGTGCTCCCACTGCACACCAGCTCCTGCGGCCTCAGGCAACCACTACCTGCCTGGTGTCATTGCTACTCATGGGCACACTGTCCCTTGCACCCCATCACAAGACCCAAGGTGGTGAGACATGCTCCCTGCTCCCCCAGATGCTCAGCTACACTGGACCAGCAGAAGCCAGGTGACTGGGGCGGCAGGATGCAGGTCACTGCCTGGCTGGTGCAGGACACTCCATGTGCCTCTTCTCCTGCCACAGGGACTGCCCTGGCCCAGAGCCACGAGACCAAACAGTGGGTAGCTCAGTCACAGATAAGGGACAGGCTACTCAGGGCACCCCAGACGTTGCAAAACCAGGTAGGCCTTGGCCAAGATAACCTGCAGAGACGCCAGGCTAGTGGTGACCACGGCATACCTGACCCATGCAGACCGCCAGGGTTGCAACTATCCATTCTGGCTCTCTCCCCCAAGGCACACTCACTAGGTCGCATGGACAGTCAGTTGCATTTGCAAACATGGAGGCCACCAGGTGCAGTGGCTCACATCTGTAATCTCGGCACTTTGGGAGGTTGAGGCAGGGGGATTGCTTGAGCCCAGGAGTTCAAGACAAGCCCAGGCAACATAGCGAGACTTTGTCTCTACAAAAAAATCAAACAAGTAGCTGGACGTGGTGGCACATACCTGTAGTCCTAGCTACTTGGGAGGCTGAGGCAGCAGAATCTCCTGAACCCAGGAGGTCAAGGCTGCAGTGAGTCATGATTGTGCCACTGCACTCCAGGCTGGGTGACAGACCAAGACCCCTTCTCCACAAAAAAATATAAAAATTAGCAGGGCATGGTGGCAAGCACCTGCAGTCCCAGATATTCAGGAGGCTGAGCCTGCCTAAGCCCAGGAGGTCGAGGCTGCGGTGAGCCATGATTGTGTCACTGCGCTCCAGGCTGGGTGACAGAGCGAGACCCCTTCTCCACAAAAAAATATAAAAATTAGCAGGGCACGGTGGCATGCACCTGTAGTCCCAGCTATTCGGGAGGCTGAGGGAAAAGGATCGCTTGAGTCCAGGAAATCGAAGCTGCAGTGACCTGTGGTCATGCCACTGCACTCCAGGCTGGGCGACAGTCAGTGCAAGGCCCCACTCAAAAACAAAAAAGTCAGGTGTGGAGACCACTTAAGAGCGACTCTCTCCTTCTGCCTGGCACACCTAGGGTGGGGCCATGTCTCTGAGCTCCGCTGGGACACGTTCCAGGCTCACTCCCTTCCAGTCTACCTGCTACGGGCAGAGGTGCCAGAGGAGGCCCCATGGGGAGAGGCTGGGCCTCAAGACAGGGAAGGATCCTGAGCAGGGCCTTGGGCACCTTGATCCAAGCACTGCCTCCTCCCTGAGGCACGTCACACCCCACACACATATGTGAGGCTGCACTTGGGCCTCCTGGAGCTGTTGTTCACCTGACATCCTGATGATGACCAAGTGGCCCACACTAAAACACGAGGAGAGAGCAGAACAAACAGCTCTGGGTAGCTGCATATCCACAGTGCTCACACCCTGCGACCCTGAAACTCCACCTCTGGGAATACATCTGTACAAGGGTGTCCAGCGTTACTTAAAGTAGTGAAAAAGAACGAGTGCTCACGCCTATAATACCAGAACTTTGGGAGGCCGAGGAGGGAGGATCGCTTGAGGCCAGGAGTTAGAGATCAGTCTGGGAAACATAGTGAAATCTTGTTTCTATAAAAAATTAGCTGGGCATGGTGGTGTGTGTCTGTAGTGCCAGCTAGTCAGGAAGCTGAGATGGAAGGACTGCTTTAGCCTAGGAGTTCATGACCAGCCTGGGCAACATAGCAAGTCCTCATCTCTACTAAAAAATTTTAAAACTGGAGCCACATGTGGTGGCATGTGCCCAGCCACTTGGGGAGCTGAGGTGGGAGGACCACATGAGCACAGGAGGCTGAGGCAGCAGCAGCCGTGATCATGACACTGCCCACTAGCCTGGATGTCAGCGTGAGATCCCCCCAACTCAAAAAAATAAACTAAAATAAAATGATGAAAATACTGGAAACAACCTAAATGTCCAAAACATAACCACAGTTAAGTCTATAGGATTAAACACCTTGTAGCCATTAGGGTATCATGGCTCTGAAACTCAGTTAACACAGCGAGAAAAGGCGTCACAAATAAAATAAACAGAACCACTAAGCTGTGTACACAGTGTGATGCTGGTGTGTCTCTCCACATGTGTGCACAAAGGAAGAAACAGAATATGCCAAGCCAAATTCCAGGACCATCCTCTATGAGCGAGAAGGCCACACACAAGGGCTTCACTGATCCTTAGGACTCTGGGTGTTTTCTGTGGACTTCACTGGTGCTAGAACTATGGGAATTTCTGTGGGTTTAACTGGATTTTAGACCTCGGAGTATTTCTCTGTAGGTGTCACTGGTTCTTAGACCTCTATTTCTCTGTGGGTTTCACTGGTCCCTAGACCTCTGGGTATTTCTCTGTGGGTTTCAATGGTCCTAGACTCCTGGCATTCCTCTCTCTAGAACCAGGGAAGGCGTCTGAGGAGGACCCGAGTCCCCTTGTGCCCACACCCCACCCAATGCCATCCTGGGCCACCCACGCTGCTCACCTCCCGAAGTGTGGCCAGCGTGCTTGTGTGCACAGTGAGCTGCTTGGCCAGGTCTCGGTTGTCCTGCTCCAGCTCCCGGAGCCTGCTGGCCGCATCCCTACAGCGAGCCAGTTCACGGTCCCTTGCGCGGCCCTCCCGCTCAGCAGCTGACAGCCGGGCGCTGCTGTCATCCAGCACGGCATCCTTGAGCTCCACCTGCTGCCACAGACGCCGAGTCTCACGTTCTAGCAGCTTCTTGTCCTTCTCCAGCTGTGCCACCTCCCGCTCCAGGGCTGCACGGGCCTGCTCGGCACCCTCCAGTTGCACCTGGGCTGGCCTCAAGGCCTCCAGCTCGCCCCGCAGTGCCTGGTTCTCGGCGTCCAGCTGCTCGCCACGGCGCTCCACATCCTCGAGCCGTGCCGACGCATCCTGCAGCATGGCCAGTGATTCCTGCAGCGTCCGGTTCTCGCGCTCCAGGGCCTTGGCCTTCTCCCCTGCCGCCTCCAGGGAGGCCGTCTCCTTGGCCAGTCGCGTGCGTTCCTCCCGCAGCACCTGCTCTAGCTCCTCCACGCGAGCCGCTCGCTCTCGCGCTTGCTCCAGATCCCGCCGCAGCTGCTGCCTCTCCAGCCGGCTGAGCCTGCTGCCAGCCTCCACCCCCGCTGGCTGGAGGGCCTCACTCTCATCTTCCATGTCCTCCGTGCAGGCCTCACCGCTAGCCTGCGTCCTCTCCCGCAGTGACCGCACTGTCTGGTGTAGCTGGTCCTTCTCCTGCTCCAGCTCCCTGATCTACGGAAACAACAGGTACAGCCAGGCTGCCACAAGGGCCTGCTTCAGGGACCCTGGTGCACACCAGGGGTCCAGAAAGTAGAGGCTGTGAACGACCATCCTCCCTGTACCCAGAGGCCCCCTAAGTCCCTGACTCAGACACAGGGGAATGGGTGTGAACAGGACCCCCAAATGGCTCAAGTCACATTCAAAGCAGCCAGGAGTGATTTTTTTTTTTTTTTTTTTGAGACAGAGTCTCACTTTGTTGCCCAGGCTATAGTGTGTGTAGCCTGGGCAACACTGAGCTCACTGTAGCCTCAAAATTCTGGCCTCAAGTTATCCTCTTGCCTCAGCCTCCCAAGTAGCTGGACCTACAGGCGTAAGTAATTTTCTTAATTTTTATTTTTAGCAGAGATGGGGGTCTCTTAATTTTGCCCAGGTCTGGAACTCCTGGTCTCAAGCAATCCTCTTGCCTCAGCTTCCCAAAACGTTGGGATTACAGATGTGAGCCACTGCACCTGGCCAGCCCAAGATGGTTTTAGAATGCTAACTCATCTCTCCTTTACTCGAAAGTTTGGCAACTCCAGCAGTCCTTTTGGTCACGGTTGCAGAACCCTGGCGGCCGGCCCCGCCCCACTCTGCAGCATCGTCTTACACCACCCTCCCGGCCAACTCCTCCCAGCTCCCAAAAGCAGGTACTTCACTCACGCTCTTCCCTCAGCCTGAAGCACTTTTCACAACTGCCAGCCTCACTGGCTCCTCATCCTCCTGGGCATCAGCTCCCAAAGCAGACTTGCATGACAACCCCAAGACAGCCCTGCACCCTCCTCCACCCCACACCCTGCACGCCTGGGTCGTCCTGCCCTCACTGGGCAGGCCATCTTCCCACTGTGGGCTCCATCTTGGCAGGACCCTCCTGTCCACCGCGGGCCGCCCCCCTGTAGCCCTCTTCTCCCTCTTCTGTTCCTCTAACACTGAGGCTGAGGACACTTGGCCCCCTTGCAGGCAAAAGCAGTCATGTGCCATTCTGGCAACGGGGCAACTGCAGAGAGCATCCTTGGAGGGCTTCCTTATGCCTCTTTTGCCTCCACCTTTCTCCTGTCTGTGCCCTGGGGATGTATGGAGGCAAGGCTGAGGCTATCAGAGCAGGAGGCCAGAGGCCTGGTTCCTGGTGGCATCAGGCTGGACTACCTGCCCATGGGCTCCTTGTAGTGAGGCAATAAGACCATGTTGGAGGCCAAGTATGGTGGCTCATGCCTGCAATCCTAGCACCATGGGAGGCTAAAACAGGAGGATCCTTTGGGCCCAGGCAATCGAGACCAACCTGGGCAAGATAGCAAGATCTTGTCTCGACAAAAAATAAAAAAATTAGTCAGGCATGGTGGCACATGTCTGTCGTTCCAGCTATTCAGGAGGCTGAGGTGGGAGGATCGCCTGAGGCCAGGAGGTTGAAGCAGCCTTAACAGCATAGCAAGACCTCACCTCTTTAAAAAAAAATAAAGGTAGTTTGGGCCGGGCACGGTGACTCATGCCTATAGTTCCAGCTACTCGAGAGGCTTAGGTGGGAGGATCACCTGAGACCAGGAGGTTGAGACTGTGGTGCGCAGTGATTGTGCCACTGCCCTCCAGCCGGGGGGACAGAGCAAGACCCTGACTCAAGATAAATAAATACAACCATGTGGGTTCACCAGGTCCATCAGCGGGATGCCACGGGCACTAGCGGCTGGATCCCTCCCATGAAGAGCAGACTGCACGCTGCAATGTGTCTAGCAGTGTCCTTGGCCCCGCCCACCCTCTCTCCTCCTAAGTCCTGACTGCCAGAACAGCCCTGACCGGGTGTTCTAGAGGCGAGACCCCCTCCACGTGTTCGGCTGCCGCAGATAGGGAAGGACACCCACACGGGAGATACAGGCCGTTCGCGCCTGGCTCTGCACCCACCTGGCGGGTGCGCTGGGCCCTGAGCACCTCCAGGCCAGCCTGCAGCTGCTCCTTCTCACGGATGAGCTCCTCGCTGAGGGTCTCCAGGTCCTGGCTGCTCTGCCGCTCCCTCTCCAATTGGGCCTGCAGTTTCTCAATCTGTGAGGCCAGAGACCACAGGGCCGGGGCTCAGGGTGAGGGGCCATTGTAAAGAGCCACCTGAGGGGCACAGGGGGCCCATCCACCCAGTGCTGGGCACCCATCACGTGCCAGGGCCAATACAGTCAATGGTGCGTACACACACGGTGCGAGGAAAGCTGGCCGTGGGGCCAGACCAGACTCCAAGTGGGCCCAGGGTGGGCCCAGCAGGACAGCAGGCAGCTGTTCCTGGGCTGGCACTTGCCTGGGCACGGCAGGCCCTCCTGCCCTCTCTGTCCACCCCCCCCCGGGGGGGGTCTGTGCCAAGACAAAGTACCTGAAATGGAAGTGTCTTGTAGGCTTGAGTCCTCAGCCTGGGGGTCTGCACTAATGCCAGACAAGGTCAGAACTGAGTTAAGTTCAGGACGCCCCGCTGGTGGAGACTCCCGGGGACCCAGAAGCATCGGAGCAAGAGAGTTGCCCTCAACCCCACCTCACAGGTGAGGATGCAGAACATAGAATTCACATGTCGTCACCCTGGGGATGAGGTCACACAGCCCTGACCTCCCCATACCCACAGGTGCCACCATCATGGTGCCTGTGACCACATCTGGACTCTGTGCTCACCCAGGGTGCAACCCCCCCCGACACCCGTGTACCCGGCCACCTTCCTGCCTGCATGTCACAGATGGGACTGGGGCAGTTGGTGATGGGCCTGAAGCCTCCTCGCTATCCGGACAGGCTGCAGTACCTTCTTGCTGAGCTGGTGGTTGTCCTTCTCCAGAGCCAAGGATGCATCACGCAGCCCCTGCACGCAGCTCTGCAGGCTCTGGTTTTCTCTCTCCAGCTTCAGGACGCGGCTGGACGCACACTCATTCAGCTCAAACACAAACGACTTCCTGGAGGCTGAGGCATGAGGCTGAGTCAGGGCTTCCACTTCCACGCTCGCCCCTGGCTCCCACCCAGCCAGGGTCTGCTGGGCACCCGTCCTGCCTCCACCCCTTGGTACCTGGGGTCCCTCTGCTGGTTTGGCTGGAGCCTGTTGGGGGCACCCAGAGCTCCAGAGAAAGGAGGCCCAGCCAAGGCCGCCACAGGAACTAGAGGCTGCACAGGCTGTGGGACCGGCTGTTCCCAGGGGGTGTGTGTGTGGGTGTGTGTGTGTGTGTGTGTGTGTGTGTGTGTGTGTGTTTTGAGTCAGGATCTCACTCTGTTACCCAGTACAGTGGCACGAGCATGGCTCACCATAGCCTCAACCTCCTTGGGTCAGGCGATCCTCCCTCCTGAGTTGCTGGAATTATAGGCAGGTGCCACCACACCCAGCTAATTTTTTGATGATTTTGTAGCGACCTGATCTCACTATGTTGCTCAAGGCTAGTCTTGAACTCCTGAGCTCAAGCAGTCCTCCCGCCTGGGTCTCCCAAAATGATGGGACTATGGGCATGCCTCCATGCACAGAGGGCTCTTCCTGTGATCTCACAATTATATTCAAGAAAAGTGGGATCATATATGCAAATTGCTTGAAAATTCTGAGATGGAAGAGAAGCTCAAGATAGAAGAAGGCAGGTCACTGTTAAACTGCTTGGCCACAGACAGAGGAGAAGCTGTCTCCAGTGCTACGACCGAGAGCTCCTGGCCCTCTCGGCCACAGGCAGGTATAACTTTGGGCAAGCCACAGGACCTTGGGGTAGAAAAAGAGGATACGTGAAACCCTCCAAGAAAGGACCCTGTTGCTTGAGCCCAGGAGTTTGAGACCAGCCTGGGCAACGGAGTGAGACTTCATCTCTAAAAAAAAAAATAAAAAACATAAAATTAGCCAGGCGTGGTGGCATGTGCTTGTAGTCCCAGCTACTTGGGAGGCTGAGGCAGGAAGACTGCCTGAACCCAGCAGGTTGAGGCTTCGGTGAGCTGTGATCATGCCGCTGCACTCCAGCCTGGGCAACAGAGTGAGACCCCAACCCAAAATAATAAAATAAAATAAAATAATAAAGAGACGAGGTGCTTGCCCCAGGTCACCCTGCTAAATAACTAGGGGGCAACTGGGACATGCAGTCAGGTCCTTGCGACTCAGGAAGTCACTGGCTGCACATTCAGGCATGTCCAGGCTCTGCCTGTGTAAGGCCTTCGTTCAGGCCAATGCTTAAACTCCAGCTGGGTACCAGGATTCTAAAGGGCTCACACATCATAGAAAAGGCCGAAATCGACGAGGACTCTGGCTCCACCAGTCACTAGGATCCACCAAGTACACTTGATGGGAGACAGATCCAGGCAGCCTGCACCACTGCTCTGCTCCACTAGGGGGCGAGGCTCCCCCACGTCCACCCCATGGACTTGGCCTCTTAGACCAGTGGTCCTCAGCCTTTTTGGCATCAGGGAAGGTTTTGTGGAAGAAAATTTTTCCACAGACCGGGGTCGGGAGGGTGGGGGTATGCAGTCAAACCTCACTGCTCATGTTTATCTATATTTGCAGCTGCACCGCCTCAGTTCCACCTCAGATCATCAGACATTAGATTCTCATAAGCAGCAGCAACCGAGATCCCTCACACGTGTAGTTGACAATAGGGTTCACGCTCCTATGAGAATCTCATGCTGCCACTGATCTGACAAGAGGCAGAGGTCAGGTGGTAATGCAAGGATGAGAAACAGCTATAAATACAGATGAAGCTTCACTCACCGCTGCTCACTTCCTGCTGTGCAACCTGGTTCCTAACAGGTACCAGTCTGTGACCCAGGGGCTGGGGACCCCTGGTCTAGAAGCAGGGAACTGGGCAAGCCCATCCTGGTCTAGCCCCCAGGTGCACCGGTACCGGAGCACAGATAGCACCAACCTCTCACACAAATGAATGGTCTAGCTAACTGACAGGACCCTTCAAGAGAAGAAATACTCAGCTGCTTTCAGTAACCTTTCAAGCAAGCCTGAGGGTGTTTATCAGGATTTTAAAAAGTCAGTCGGGTTTGATGGTTCACACCTGTAGTCTTACCCCTTTGGGAGGACAAGGCAGGAGGACTACTTGAGCCCAGGAATTCAAGACCAGCCTGGGCAACATAGTGAGACCTTGTCTCTACAAAAAATTAAAAAGTTAGGGGGGCATGGTTGTGCATGCTTAGAGTCCCAGTTACTCGGGAGGCTGAGGAGGGAGGATTGCTTGAACTCAAGAAGTGGAGGCTGCAGTGGCCGTGATCATGCCACTGCACTCCAGCTGGGCAACAGAGTGAGACCCTGACTCAAAAAAAAAAAAAAAAAAGCCAAAGGCCCCATCCCACCAAGAGTCTACATTAAGATTAACTCCGCTATTGGGGCGAGGGAATGGCCGGCGTGTGCTATTTCCAGCACAGGAACTAGCTCATTGTTTGCAGCCGAGGCTTCCTGCCTAGGCGCGGGCGCAGCCCCACCTCTTGTCCAGGCCCAACGCCTCGCCTGGTGGCAGAACAGGCCCAGGAGAGGGCCACTGGGCCTGGTGAGGTGGCAGAGCACATGGCCTTGAGAAACAGCAGCACGGACCATGCGGGAGACAGAATGGGCTGCCTCTGTCCTGGCCGACGATGCAGACAGGGGAGGAAACTTTGCCAGGCGCATTTACAGCAGGGCCAGTGACCAGTGGCTCCTGCCCTCCAGGATAGCCTGCCATGAGCCATCACATGGAAGCCAGAAAGCCACGACACTTGTTTGTATCGCATGTCCTGACGCAGAGATGGCCAGGCCCATGTTCGGACTGGAGAAGCAATCTCCGATGTTGCTCAAAGGGCGCTCAGGGGAGTCACACCAGCCTGGGTGAACAGACGGGCTGCCACGGAGACCCGGGTGGGACTTGGCTCCCAGGCAGTGCCAGTAACCACAGGCCTGCTCCTGTGCCACCTACCGTCTGACATGTCGGCGCTCCTGGACAGCTGCTCCAGCTCCCAGCCCAGGTGGGCCGACTCATCCATGCTCTGCTTCTGTGCGATTGCCAACACTGCGTTCTCCTCCAGTAGCTCCTCAATGCGCTTCTTGTCTGCATCCCGGTCCTGGGGAGGCAGAGGGCGGGGAAGGCTGTGGTGGCCCCCAGGACGAGTCGGGCCCTGTGTTTTCCATCACACACGGCTAGGGAAGGTGCACCAGCTCATGGCCAGGCACCAGGGCGGGCACAGAGCCGGCTGCCGGGAGGGCAGGGCCACTACTGGTTACCCTGACCCGCATGGTTCCTTGCTGGGGCCATCTGGGCAAAGTGAAGACCGTGCAGGTCTGTAAGGCCACTCAACAGTGCGGCTACCTTGGGCCTCCAGAGCAGGCCTGGCGGGCCTCAAGCGGGGGGAGCTACCACACCTGGCTCTGCATGTGTCCACGCCTGCCAAAACCCTCCCTGTGGAAAACGCACGCACATGCGTCCTTGCAGAAGTGTTGCCGCCCTGCTACCATGGGGTGCCCCCAAGTCCTGCATCCAACAGCTCCAGCCCCATCAACATCCAAGGGGCATGGCCTTTCCAGCCCCCACGCCAGCGCACCCATACCAGCTCTAGGTCATGCAGCTTGGACTTGAGCTGCAGCTGCTCCTTCTCCAGCTCGTGCACGCGGTCGCCCCGGGTACGGGCTGCAGTCAGCTGCTCCTCCAGCATGGCCTTGGTTTCTATCAAGATGGTGTTATCCTCCCTCAGCTCCTGAGAGCAAGCATATGCACGGGAACATCAGACAGAGGGGCACTGTCAGGCAAGGGTTCCTGGGCCAGTGGACAGAACTCCAAGGCCAAGGTTCGTTCAGGCACCTGGTCCAAACATGATCTAGAGATGGCAGGCGTGGTGGCTCATGCCCATAATCCCAGCACTCCGGGAGGCCAAGGCAGGAGGATCGCTTGAGCCCAGGAGTTCGAGACCGGCCTGGGCAACATAGTGAGACCTCATCTCTATAAAAATCAGAAAGATTAGCCAAGAGTGGTGGTATGCCTGTAATCTCAGCACTTTGGGAGGCTGAGGTGAGAGGATTCCTTGATCTCAGGAGTTCAAGACCAACCTGGACAACACAGAGAAATGCCTGTCTCTACAAAAAATAAAAATAAAACAATTAACCAGGTGTGGTGGTGAGCACCTGTTGTCCCAGCTACTTGGGAAGCTGAGGCAGGAGGTTGAGGCTGTGGTGAGCCATGGTTGTGCTACCGCATTCATTCCCACCTGGGTGGCAGAGTGAGATGCCCGTAGCAGGACACTGTGTCTCCACCCTATACCTAATGCACCTCTCTTCGTTAGGAAGGACACATGGACTTTCTCCACTGCAGGAGACAAATCTTCAAGCCCACAAGGGCCAGGCATGGAGCTAGGGCCCTGACATCATGATGTCATCCGGACGGACACAAGGACTCTACATACACACAGGATCTGAGCCGTCCCTTGATGAGGAGGGGGTGGGCCTGAGTCCCATCTCCACCCAGCTGTCACTCACCGACCGGGGTCCCAGGAAAACATGGTGATGCAGACAAGCTTTTGTCAGCACACGGCTCCCACATGGGTATCTTACACGTATCCCCTTGGAAGATAGAGCCTCTCGGCCGGTTTCCGGGACAGGGGCTTCAAGGCAGCCCAGCAAGCTGCCAAGCGAGAGTCCACGAATGAGCACCAGTGAGGGGTCCCCAACCGCCTGTCACAGGTGGCACAGGGAAGACGTTGTCTGTACCCACGCTCTGCTGTCCCTTGGTAGATGGCCTTGGTTTCTCCTCTCCCCAGAAACCCCCAAATACCACTCAGCAACCTGGGAGGACCGAGTCTCCCCCAGATGACTCTGGAGCTCACAGACAGCTACTCAGGGAGCATGTCCACAGCTGGGCAGGTAGAGCTTTCTGGGGCTCATCCTACCCACAGGCCACATGGGAACAGGGCTGGGAGGCTCTGTGTAGCTGCCACGTGCCCACCTTCCTACACAGGCCAGCATCTAAGACTCCAGGCAGCAGGGAAGACACATGCTTCCCGGTCAGTGGACAGAACTTTGAGCAGAGCCAGCAGCCAGTGGAGGGCTTAGTCAAGACTCTCAATGACCTGGCATGCCTCCCTCTGCCCGTCCCCATAAGAGGCGATTTCTGCTCTGGCCAGCCCTGTATGAGGCAATCCCATGGGTCCATATCACTCACTACACACAGCAGCCCTCAGAGGGAGGCAGAGACAGTCCCCTCCTACGGACAAAAGGCTGGCTCAGGAAAATTAGAAGTTCAAGGCCAGGCACGGTGTCTCTACCTGTGATCCCAGCACTTTGGGAGGCCGAGGCAGGAGGATGGCTTGAAGCCAAGCGTTCAGACCAACCTGGGCAACATAGTGAGACCCATCTCTACAAAACAATGTTAAAAATTAGCTGGGTGTGATAGCATCTAGTAGTCCCAGCTCCTTGGGAGGCTGAGGTAGGAAGATCATTTGAACCTGAGTCTGAGACTGCAGTGAGCTACGATTGTGCCACTGCAATCCAGCCTGGACCACAGAGCAAGACTCTGTCTTAAAAAAAAAAAAAAAAAAAGGAACAGATGAGTTCAAAGCCACAAACCCAGTCGGGGCAACTAGGGATTGAACCTGGCTAGAGATCTCTAGCCCTGTATCTCTCCACTGCCCTCAGCTGCCTGAAACCCCGCCTCCCTGGGTGACACTGGGAGCACCTTAGGGGTGTGCATTTGGATTAGAGGTCAGTGCGTGTGTGTGTGACAGAGACACACACACACAAGACACTCTGGGACTGATCATGACAGAGACACACAGAGAGAGAGGCGCATGGGGGAGGGGAGGGAGAAAGTGACAGAGACAGATATAGAGACAGAGAGAGAGAGAGAAACACAGAAACGGGAGAGAGGGAGAGAAGAGGGAAAGAGAGAGGATAGAGGGGTCAGAGAAAGATGACACCCCAGGGCTGACAAACCCACCCATCCCTCGGCCCACCTCTCACATACAGATCTGTTCCTAGCCTTTCTCATCTGGGGGTGCCTGTGGAGAGAGACTCACTAAAATAAGCTCACACCAACACTCCGATGCCAGGGGTCTCAGAGATGACAGATCCTTCCTGCACAGGGGGACAGACCCACCCGTACCCACCGGCTGGCGTCCAGAGAGCACCATGCCCAGCTAGTCAGCGCCTGGTGCTGACGTGCACTGCCGGGCTGTGACTCTCCCCAAGGGAGGACGCATCCTGCCCAGGGTACATGTGGCACCTGCCTCGCCCTCGAGCTCTCGGTGGAAAATGAAGCATGGGGAGAGGAAAGCTTCTGCTGCCCTCACGCTCCTCCCACATGGCTGCGAGGGCCCCTCCCTCCAGTGAGACTTCTCAACGACAGTCGCCCATTCTGCTGTTCATTATTTTAACCTTTACATGAACTAGACGAAGCTGCCAGACGCTTAAAGACGAACTGTTGTACGCTTGTGGTACTTCCATGTCTTTCTTTTCTTTTTTTTTTTTTGAGTCAGAGTCTCACTCTGTCGCCCAGGCTGGAGTGCAGTGGCACACTCACAGCCACCCCAGTGTCTCGATCTGCTGGGCTCCAGTGATCCTTCCGCCTTACCCTTCCAAGTAGCCGGAGCTACAGGTGTGCACTACAACACCCAGCTAATTTTTGTTTTTTATCGTAGAGAAAAGGTCTTGCCAAGTTGCCTGGGTTGGTCTCAAACCTGCGGGCTCAGGTAATCCACTCTCCTTGGCCTCCCAAAGTGCTGGGATTATAGGCTGAGCCACTGAGCCTGGCCTCTTCCATGTTTTTCTAGCTGAAATTCAGCTGCCTGGCCTTGCATCCGCCCCTTCCTCTCTCTCTCCCACAGCAGGACACACCCTTGGGTGGCATGTTGATGTGTATCCAGCAGGTGGACTGGGTAGCCCTTAGGGGAACTGGCCACGTCTCCTCCCACTGAACCCAGAAGTGTGTCATGCAGGCAGGTCCAATAGCTGCAAGCTGTCACGGGCGCAATGGCCACCCTCCAATTCTTCCCCCATGCAGAACCGTCCCTGAGCCTAGGGGACCCAACTGCCCTCTTCCCCAGATAGCCCTTCCACCGCAGAGCACAGGGGGCAGGGTCACCGAGGGGCCTGGGTATGCTGGCAGATAAGACGGAGGTTCCGCCACAGGGTCCACATGGAGGGCCCTGCCACACTCTGTCTAGAGGCTGGCCCTGCTCTACAAGCCTGCATCCCCATCTCCTCCTGGCGTGGAGGCCTTGCAGGAAGACCCACTGTCCACCCGCCACCTGGCCCCAGCTTGGGGGTGGAACATCAAGGATGGCGAGGGGACACGTGTGCACGCCAACACCAGTAGCGGCCCCTGGTATGTAGGCTTCTATTAGCTGCGCTAAGGGACATCCATGACCCCGCTGACACGCTTGCTCGTTGATATTAATGTGCAGCCTATGGCAAGCCTTCTCGGAAGCATCGTACTTGCCAGGAGGCGCGGATCCTGACAGGACTCTACCAACCCCTAGCCATGGGCCCGTTGTTAGTTTTGTCTTTCATGAGATTTTTGCCCAAAGAAAGGGAGGGCTGCACTTTCTCTGACAGACCGAGTTGGTGAAGCGTGTTCTTGGTTATCAAAATACGCGTGTAGCTGTGGATTGTGGATATCCATGATGTGCAAAAGGTGGGGGGTGAAGTGGGTCGTGTTGGGCACATCCAACAAAGTATCATGTCTGGGCACATGTGGGGCTAGAACACACACATACACACGAGACATGCATGCCTGGGACACGCATGCCCCAGAAACGCACAGGACATGAGTGCCTGGGACACCCGTGGGACACACACATGTAGGACATGCATGCCCCAGGCATGCACGTGCAGGACATGTGTGCCTGAGACACACACACACACATGCAGGATATGTGAGCCTGGGACATGCATGGCCTGGACATGCACACACATGCAGGACATACATGCCCGGGACACGCACACTGGGGACACACACATACAAGACACGTGTGCCTGGGACATGTGCACATGACTGGGATGAGTGAGCTCTCTGCGTCTAGTCTTTTTCAGTTTCCTAGAACATCCACTTTAACCTTAAAAAAATAGAGGTTATTTTTCAAATGACGGAGATAGCCTGGGAGAGGGCCTGCAGAATGCAGACTCCAGGGTCCACTCTGGGCTCTAGGGTGGCCCAGGAATCTGCATGTTAGAGAGGCCCTTCAGCTGACACAGGCAGACAAAGCCCACATCCAAGGCTTACAGGAAGCTGGTTCACAGCTTTATTTTACTTACTTTTTACTTTTTGTAGAGACTGGGTCTGTCATAGCTCACTGCAGCCTTGACCTCCTGGGCTCAAGCAATTCTCCCGCCTCAGCCTTCCACAGTGCTGGGATTACAGGTGTGCATCACTGTGCACAGCTACTTCAGTTTAAATGGGTTGCTTTCAACTGTTTCACAGTTACTCTGAGGTGGCCGACTAGGTTTGAGCTGACTCGACATGGTTAGTGTCCCACCATACTGCATGGACTGTCCTGTCCAAGATCTTACTATGAAAAACAAAACTTCCTGGAATGCTGAAATAACCACAGCACACACAACACCCCGCTGGTCCCAGTTAACATCTGCTACACCTGCCCTCTCCCCTGTCTGTCCGTCCGCCCCTCTATCCATTTTGCTTTCACTTCCTAGATGTGTCCACCCAACATGTGGGTCTTTTCTAACCTGAGGTTTCACCTTGCAGGCCAACCTCAACTCAGATGCGCTTCCTCACAGCACTGCATGCTTTTAATTAACCACTTAGAGATTATTCTTAAGGAAACCACAAGACCAATTCCTTGGAAATCGGTGTATCTACACTCTGAAAACCTGGATTCTCACACACGGTTGGGAACATACATGTTCACTGGCATGCAAACATGGGCCCACCGATGTCATCCAAGCACTCAGATAGCACTGGTTCCTCAGAGCCCACCAGTGGACTGACAGGCCTGGCCCTGCTGGGGGCGGCAGGGGCTCTCCTCCTGAGCCCCTGGATCTCATCACAAGGCAGGGGCTCTCCTCCTGAGCCCCTGGATCTCATCACAAGGCAACTTGGCTCCGGGTCTCTGAGCCACTTTCCAAGTTAACTCTACCACACACCCAGAGGCTAGGGAGGCCGTGAGGGAGGCCCATGCTCCTGTGCCTGGTCTCCTCTCCTGAGCCTGGCCTTGGTTCCCATGCCTGGCCTCCTCTCACGTGGCCTCTCTCCTGTGCCTGGCCTATTCCCATGCCTGGCCCCCACTCCTGTTCCTGGGTCTCTGCTCCCGTGTCTGGCCTCCTCTCCTGTCCCCTGGCCTCTGCAGCACCAGTGTCAAGGAGGGGGCCCCGCCAGCCCTGTAAGTGCAGCGCTGCCCGAGCCCACCACCAGCAGCCTCGTGGCCTGGGACTATTCCAGACACTGAGAACGTGCCGTGAGGGGACCCGCCAGGGACGTGGGGCGGCACGGTGAGAAGCAGGAACTCGCGCCTGGCTCACCTGGTCCATGGGCCAGGTAAGCTTCTTCTGAAACGCCACCACGCCAAGCCCCTGGATGCACTCAGCGAGGATGGTGCGTGCCGTGCCCCATCACCATGGGGCCCGCAGCCCTCCTGCTTTGCCCCATCCACGCAGATGCACCAGGGTTGGGGGGCCCTGGGCTCCTGTCTCCTGCCCTCTTGGCCTCCAGCCCTCTGCTCCACCCTCTGTGCGGTGCCTGCCTGGTTAACCCCTCCTCCTCGTTTGAGGCCTGGTTTTCAACATCACCTCCAAAGCCCTCTCTGGTTCCCACCCAGTCTGGGTGAGGTTCCTCCTACAGGGCCCCCAACATAGCCCTGGTGTCACCTGCCTCTCTTCCCAGACAGAAGCCATAGGCCCTGCTTGTCCCTTCTGTTATCTGACCTTGCTCTGCAGTGGATACCACTGCAAGAAGAAACCAAAGCCTTTCATATACACAGAGGTCACAAGTACGGGGACAGGGAGAAAATCAGGACCACCCATGCATCTTATGAGGCCTGAAGATGGCTTGGGAGGCTGTTGAAAAGCTCCAAGCCAAGGATGAGTGTCCTCCATGTTCACCCAAGCGCTGAAGGCACAGGCATCTGAGGAGAAGACTCGCTCCTCAAAACAGTGCCCTGGCCAGGCACGGAGGCTCACGGCTATAATCCTAGCACTCTGGAAGGCCAGGGCAGGAGGATGGCTTGAGCCCAGGAGTTCAAGACCAACCGGGGCAACATAGCAACCCCATCTCTACAGAAAAATCAGCTGGGCATGGTGGTGTACACCTGTAGTTCCAGCACTCTGGGAGGCTGACACTGGAGGATTGCCGGAGCCCAGGAGGCTGAGACTAAGGCTGCAGTGAGCTGTGATGGGGCCATTGCACTCCAGCCTGGGTGACAGAGTGAGACCATGACTTAAAAACAAAAACAAAAAAAGAAACACAAAGGCCAAAGGACCTCACTGTGGCTTCAGGCGGGAAGAGAGAACCCTAACAGGAGTTGCAGCCTTCCATCCACCACAATGCCGCGAGGCAGAAGAGGAGCCAGAACCTGGCTGCCTCCTCACTCCAGGGACAGCGGCTGATGGCCCCAGAAGCCCCAGGTCCGCAAGCACCGCCCACCTCCATGCGGGCCTTGTAGAAGTCCACGTCATGCAGCCGTTCCCGGCAGCGCACCAGCTCCAGCTCCAGCCGCTCCACACGGGCTGCCTTCTCCCGCAGGGAGTCCAGCTCATCGCGATAGGCACGGGCGGACCGGGCATCGGCTGCTAGCTGGGTGTTCTGGAAGGTGGGAAGGCAGAAACCCCATCAGGGCATCCCTTGGGGAGACAGGGAGGCCAAACTGCTGACACTGGGTCTTTGTGGCCACCCGCAGCACACCGGAACAGCACACCTGACCCGTTGGGAGCCCCAGCCCTCCCCAACCCTGACCGGCAACTCACCTCCTGCTTGGCCTTCTGCAGCTCCAGCGCCAGCTGGTCCACCTCGTGCCTGGTGTCCACCAGCTGCTCCGTCTTCTCCTCCCTGCAGGGTGGGTTGAAAGACGTGGAAGGGGCTTCCTTGGCTAGCCAGGTGTAGGTCACCCTCCCAGACCACAGTGAAGAACAGGGACCCGGGCTCCTGACAGCAGGCAGAGACCTGCTGTGGGGCTTGCAGTGAAGTCCCAGACTCCAGCAATCCTTCTGCCTCGGCCTTCCAAGTGCTGGGATGACAGACTCAATACTCCTCTCATTTTTTAAGTTGGGATCTCACTGTCACTAAGGCTGGAGTGCAGTGGCACGCTCACAGCTCACCGCAGCCTCAACCTCCTGGGCTCAGGTGATCCTCCTGCCTTGGCCTCCCAAAGTGCTAGGCTGACAGGTGTGAGCCACCATGCCCCGCCTCTTTTTAAGTTTTTACTTCCTGTCCTCAAAGTACATCCACCCACCACCAAGTTTCCCTCAAGTATGTGAAGCAGGTAAGGGGACCACGGCCACAGTCACACCACTACCAGCCACATGACCAGTCATGTGACACTACCAGCTGCAGGAACTCAAGAGAACAGGCCCACCAGACAGGCGAGACACCTGCTCCCTCCGGCCAGGAACACACCAGCCTGTAGTTGTGCCAGCCCTGCCGGGCCCAAGTAGGGACAGCAGCTGTTTCTACAGACAGTCTGTTGGGCCTGGCCAGGAGGTACCTGAGTGCCAGGTCAAGCCTCCCTCCCCTGCAGGCCTGTGGGAGGCGACTGCCCTGGTCAACTGCTCAGAGAAGATGCAGTTGAGCCTGGGCCCTCAGAGTTGCCTATCAGTAGCATCTCATGCGGGTGACAGCACGCTAGGGACACAGGGACACACAGGAGCCACTGGGACTCACAACTCCTGCCGGGTGCGCCGCAGCCGGGCCTTCGTGTCGGCCAGTTCCACAGCCAGGTGCTGCTTGTCTTCGCTCGAGAGGCTGCTGCTGGGGCTGGGCGTGGAGTCCGCACTCGAGGACCGCATGGGGCTGGGTGGGTGCTGCGCCTGCAGGTAGTCGCGCTCCTGGGTCAGGTCCACGATCAGCTGCGGCCGGGTGGGGGGGATGGGGGATGGGGTTAGCCCACGCCTGGCCCCGTTAGGATTTGGGAGAGGGATGGAGTTAGCCCGTGCCTGAGCTGGTTAGGACAGAGGGGATGGGGGACGGGATTAGCCCATGCCTGGCCTGGTTAGGACAGAAGACAAGGGATGAGGTTAGCCCACACCTGGACTGGTTAGGACAAAGGACAGGGGACAAGGTCATTCCGCACCCGAGCTGGTTAGGACAAGGGGGTTGGGGACAAGGTTAGTCTGTGCCTGTCCCAGTTAGGACAGAGGACAGGGGATGAGGTTAGCTCATACCTGGGCTGGTTAGGACAAGAGGGACTGGGATAGGATTAGACCATACTTGGCCTGGTTAGGACAGAGGGGATGGGAAATGGGAGTGGGGCTGGTTAGGACAAGGGGAACGTGGACAAGGTTAGCCTGTGCCTTTCCTGATTAGGACAGAGGGGGTGAGGGGTGGGGTCAGCCCACACCTGGCCTGCTTAGGACAGAGGACAGGGGAGGAGGTTAGCCTGCACCTGAGACGGTTAAGACAAGGGGGATGAGAACAAGGTTAGCCCATGCCTGACCCAGTTAGGACAGGAGGATGGGGACAAGGTTAGACCATGCCTGGCCCAGTTAGGACAGGAGGATGGGGACAAGGTTAGACCATGCCTGGCCCAGTTAGGACAGAGGGGATAGAGGATGGGTTAGCCCACACCTGGTGCCTTAGTCAGTTGAGGGGGAGACCACCAGGAGGCAAGAGATAGCCCAGTTGAGACCAGGGGCTGGAGCAGAACAGGAGGTGACGGGGTTTCCAAAGGGGTGAGATGTCTAGTGGGACAGAAGGGAGCTGTGCGAGGAGGGATCCTAAGCTCTTAGGTGACTGTTCACTGTTGGGGACATAACCAGGGAAAGGGCCCATGTCTACCCCCCTAGAGCCAAACCTGTAGGACTGGGAGGTGCCCAGGCTGAAGATGGAGAGTGAGGAGGGTGGGGAGGAAAGAGAAGGGGGGAGAGGAGGAGGGGAGAAAGGTGGAAGAAGGGGGAGGGGAAGAGGGAGAGGAGGGGAGGGGATGGAAGAGGGGAGGGAAGGGGAGAGGGGGATGGGAAAAGGGAGGAGGAAGGGGAAGAGGAAGGGGGGAGGAGGAGGAGAGAAAGGGGGGAAGGGCAGGGAGAGAACGTAGGGGGAGAGAAAGGACAAGATGGGGGAGAGAAGGGGGAGAAGAGAGGGGGAAGAGGAGGAGGAGAAAGGAGGGAGGAGGGAAGGTGAGAGCAGAGGGGACGGCCCTGTCCGTGGCCCACCTCGGTGCACGCATCCCGCTGGTCCACCAGCCTCCGCAGGTGTAGCGCCAGGCTCCTGGACAGAGCCTCTAGCTCCTCTGGGGCCACGTCAGGCAGCTCCAGCCACTGCAGGTCGAACACATTCTCCTGGTTGTGGGTTACCTGTGTGGGCACAACGGGACAGCACTGTGAGCATCACCAAACACTGGTGGCAGTGAGCATCCCCAAGTCACACAGTGAGTGCCACCATACTGCAGGCAAGTATCACCAAAGCACATGATAAATGTCACTGAAACACATGGCAAGTGTCGCCAAACACTGTATGGCAAGTGTCACGAAAATACATGGCGATTGTTGCCAAACACCGTGTGGCAAGCATCCCCAAACCATGTGGCAAGTGTTCCCAAACCACGCAGCGAGCATCACCAAGCTGCCGTAGTGCTCGGTTAACGCAGGCCACTGCCGCTGTCAGGGCTGGGTCATGGAGGACACTAACTTGGTCTCAGGATCAGAAAACACATTTTACAGGAGACCCTGAAGATCCCGAGGTGAGAGAGCCTCACTGGAGCCACGTCAAGTTACCCCACAAGAAGGCTGAGCCTGGGGGAGCTGGGGAGGGCTGGGCATTGCTTCTTAAAATCCAGGCAGACAAAGCAGAGATACCAAGACCCTCATCTCAGAGCGCTGAGCCAATAGCAATCTCAGGGGGTCTGAATTACCCATAGCCTGAAACAACATTCAGTAGGGGTGAATCTCACTGTCCCCAACCACGGAAGACACCTGGCTGTGCCCTTTCCCTGGGCAGGGAGCAGGGCTCACAGTTCTGTCTACATGAGTAAACTCAACCCGGACCCCAGACCCCCAGAGGAGGAGAGGGCTCTGTTCTGAGTTCACATCATTCCCTCTTTTTCTTATTCTTGGAATTGGGGTCTCGCTCTGTCACCCAGTCTGCAGTGCAGTGGCACAATCACAGCTCACCACAGTCTTGACCTTCTGGGCTTGGGTGACCCTCCTGCCTCAGTCTCCCAAATAGCTGGACTACAGGTAGACACCACTGCTCCCAGCCAATTTTCTGTAGAGATGACATCTCACTATGTTGCCCAGGCTGGTCTTGACTCCTGGGCTCAAGTGAATCTCCTGCCTCAGCCTCCCAAATTGCTGGGATCACAGGCACGAGCCACCGTGCCCAGTCCCATCCTCCCATTTTTGAGAAGAAACACTCTAGTGCTCAGGCCTCAAAAGGGGAAACAAGAACCAAGGTGGGTGTCCACTCCATGAGGACACCAAGAAGATACATGATTAATCAAGGCAGCAGGTGGAGGCAGAGAAGGCCTTACAAGAAAGAGACCCCAAAAGTACAAAAAGCAAAGCAAGTCCACCAGCAAGGGACCCCCAGTGTCTCAGAAATTGCCTCCTTCTCACCTCTCCTCTCCCGAAAAAGACATATCTGGACACAATCGATCTCTGGGGCTCAGGAGAAATCTCCCCCAGGGATTCAGGACTCCCTCAAAATGTGGGAGCCAGAGGCCATTCTAGACCTGCCCCCAGCCCAGTGCTGGGGAATGTCCTCTGATGCATCAGGGCCTCCTGAAGGCTGGTATGGCTGGGCTTGAGGGCTCAACATGCCTGTACCTGGTCACCTCCAGAGCCTCTATCAGAGGCTCATTCCTCCCTCCCCAATTCTGACTCAGCAGGTTTCTCAAGGGGATTTTTAAAAAGCACCCCATGGCCAGGCACAGTGGCTCATGCCTGTAATCCTAGCGCTCTGAGAGGCTGAGGCAGGAGAATGGCTTGAGGTCAGAGGTTTGAGAACAGCCAGGGCAACATAGCGAGACGTCATCTCTATAAGAAATCTAAAAATCAGCCTAGCATGGTGGCACATCACCTGAGCCCAGGAGCTCGAGACAAGCCAGGGCAACATAGCAAGACCTTGTCTCTACAAAAAATAAAATAAAAAAACTAGCCAGGCACAGTGGTGTATGCCTGGAATTCCAGCTACTCGGAAGGCTGAAGAGGGAGGATCACTCGAGTCCAGGAGGTCAAGGCTGCGGTGAACCCTGATCATGCCACTGTACTCCAGACTGGGCAACAGAGTGAAACCTTGACTCAAAAAAAAAAAAAAAAGGGCTCCCAACAAATTCTGAAGCACAGTCCCCACAACCACTCCAAGTCTGATCACCACGCAGGGCTCTCTTGCTGTACACTTTAATAACCCAAAGGGCAGGAAAGGCAATGCGTGGCTGATAACTGACCAACCTCAAGCTCTGGAGGGACCCATCTTCAAAACACATAGACACGGACACCAGGAGGCAGGATAGCTCTCAGGCCAGCAGGCGGTGGCAGTGGTGGAAGCAGGAGCTGGAATGCTGGTGCTCCCTGACACGGCTTCGTGGGACCTTGGCCCAGCAGGCCACAGCTGATCCCACCTCAGAGCTCACTGCCCCTGGGGCCTGGCCACAGCCCATGGCAACATTAACCACGGAGCTCCATGCTGTGCAGCCTAGGCCATCTCACACCAGCTCTGGACTGCCTTTCCCGTGCGTTTGTCTCATCTGTCCATCAGACCAAAGATATGACTCACAGGCCCCGAGGCCATGACGATCGCACACAAGATTCATTTTGGAAGGAGCGGGCAGGGCAGATCAGGGAGTAGACTACTGGGGGACTTGCCTTCCAGTGACATCCCCTCTGCCAGCGTCTGTGGCAGAGGGCCCGGGAAGACCTCACTCAGGCCAGGCTGAACAGGACAGTGACCCCTGGTCAGCCCTCCTGACCCCACTGGGGCCTGAGTCTGGGCTGAGCCAGGTCGCCTGGCGGCACCTCCTGTAACTCGCGGCTGCAATACCCAAGCGGTGCCAGCCATCTCGCTGCGTTACTGACATAGCAGGGAGTCTATAAGGAGCAGCCTTTGAAGGCTCAGTGACACTTGCCAGGGTACGTCTCCAGGGCTTGTAAATCACATTCTGAGCCTAAACCACTCAACAGTTCTTAAAAATAGTCCAAGTCCATATTAGGCAAGAAGATGGAGACAGGATAAGACTTAATTGAGGTGTTTTTTAATTTTATTTTTATCCCTCTTTTATTTTAGCTGGCTGATTGACGGCTGCCTTTCCAAACAGAATCAATGTGTCTGTGCTGTCTGAACCAAAAATGAGCAGAATTATTCATGGGTAATGTATTTTCTTTTTTAAATTTTTTGATTGTAGAGATGTGGTCTTGCTATGCTGCCCAGGTTGGTCTTGAACTCCTGGGCTCAAACAGTCCTCACACCTCAGCCTCCCCAAGTGCTAAGGATTACAGGCACGAGCCACCATGCCCGGCCTGATGATGGAATCCTTAATTTTTCCACCAGTGGGGGTTCTACTCCCAGCTGCCACAGGAGCACAGACCATGGCTGAACCATGCAGCCACACACCTACCTCCTGGATGTGGGCCACAATCCCAGCCTGGGTCTCAATGTCCAGCTGTTTGATTCTTTCGATAAACTCCTCTTTCCTCTCACACTGTAGAGGGGACACATGTTAACAAAAGCACTTTTCAAGTGGGGGCAAACCTGAGGCCACCACAGCCACAGAAATACAGTTTCAGATGACCGTCCACTTGCCAGTCCTGGTGAGCTCCCCCACCACCAAGAGCACTCCTGACCTCCTGCCAGGGCCACCCGTGTTAGACTCACCTGGGCAACCTGGTAGCAAAAGCCCATCTTTAAGTCTCTCCCAGACTGAAAACAAAAACATCAGGGTGGGACACACTCTTCCTTTTTTTTTTTAGTTCCATGCGCGTGCAGCCTGGGCTTCACTCTGTCCCACAGGCTGGAGTGCAGTGGGATGATCACAGCTCACCAGAGCCTCAATCTCCTGGGCTCAGCCAATCCTTCCCACTCAGCCTCCCGAGCAGCTGGGACTACAGGCACATGCCACTACATCTGGCGAACTTTTTGTAGAGACGAGGTCTGTCTATGTTGCCCAGGCTGGTCTGGAACTCCCGGCCTCAAGCAATCCTTCTGCCTTAGCCTCCCAAAGTGCTGGGATCACAGATGCAAGCCACTGTGCCCTGCCAGACTCTTCTCCTAAACAAGTCTCCAGGTGATTCTCAAGTGGAGATAAAGAACACCTGGTATGGGCCAGGGGCCGGCAACAGTATCTGGAAAAGGCCAGGTGGTAACTATTCTAAGCTTTGTGGCCAATCAGCCTCTGCCCCTGCTCAACTCCTCCACTGCTGTGAGCAATGATCAGCCACAGACCACGTGCCAAGAAGTGTGGCTGTGTTCCAATAAAACTTTATTTGCAAGTGCAGGCCGCAGGGCCAACCGCCTGCCCACAGTGGTCTGCAGATGCTTGCTCTGGGTGGTCCTGTGCTGGGGCAACCTGCTGGTAGCTTCCCGGCCTAAGGATTCCCACTCAACCCTACCAAGGTGCCCTGGCTCTAAGAATAGTTGTCACCAATGATGACAGCCACTCTCTCCCAGAACTGGGGACCTCCAGTCCTACTGGACTGAAGGAGGCATCACTTTCACCCAGATTGGGGAGCCTTGCAACCCTGCAGCCCGACACAGGGTGGCCCTCTGCCCAGCCTACTGTACCACACACCCAGCCCTGCCCTACCGCATGGACACACCCCATTCCCCAACCTGCACATACATACTCCTGCACCCCTACCTGCAAGGACACACCCTGGCTCCCTACCTGCACGGACATACCCCCACCCCCTACCTGCATGGTCATACCCCGTCCCCCTACCTGCAAGGAAACACTCCCACCCCCTACCTGCATGGACACATCCCCACCCCTCTACCTGCATGGACACCCCCCACCTGCACAAAACACCCCCACCCCACTATCCACATGGACACATCCTGCCCCCTACCTTCGCAACACACCCCATCCCCCCTACCTGCACAGCACACCCCAGCACCAGCAGCAGGAGCTTCTTGACTTCCTCCATGCTCTTCCCTGGAGTGAAAGAAACTGAATTAGGCTCAGCTGTTTCTACGATTCACATGGGTTACTGCATGGGGAAAAACATCAGATTTGCTTTGAAAAACAAAAACAAAAACTACCCCTCTACCCAGAACGACCACTGAGGTCTACAGCATGGGCTCATTTGCTTTTTTTTTCCCCCCTTTTTGTACAGGCAAGGTCTCATTGTGTTGCCCAGTCTGGTCTTGAACTCCAGGGCTTAAATGATCTTCCCACCTTGGCCTCCCAGAGTGCCGGGATTACAGGAGTGAGCCACCATACCCAGCTTAAACTGACCTTTTGATTATGTGAAGTCTTGTCTGATGAGGGAGGGGAATGCACTGAGCACTGTGATACACTCAGTTCCTTGCTGTCACTGTCTGCACGTCAAGCTCTATCTCCTGCTCCACCCCCTTCTGCAAGTTTCACAGTCTGGCTGGAGTGTTTAACGTGAACCCCAGGTGACACGGAGACATCGTTTGTGAGCACTCTGCACACTCACCCTGTACCGAGGCCACTGACTTACTCAGCCAGCCCTTCCAGAGGTTCCTTGGTAGCTAAGTCTACAGGCCACCCCTGTTCACCCTGCAGGGTAGACTCTTCCAACTCCTCACTCCCTGAAGCACCCTGCAGACAAGCATTAGTCTCACCTCGAGGGACGCGCAATAAACTTCATTCCTCCCTGACTGATGCCCAGCCCATCGCCCTCTCTCAACTCAGCCCATTGAATGCGCCCAAACCCTGTCACCCCTTTAACTGTGTCTCCTTGATGGTGTTTAAGGCCGAATGCATCTTCACTGGTGTGTCCACCCCGACCACATAAACATACAGAGCCGGGATGTCTGTCTAGACCCGGCTTGACCACCTTAGTGACCTGGACAAGCCATATATCTGTCTCGAAGCCTCAGTTTCCACATCTGTAAGATGGAAGGAGCTGGCCTGGGTGATGTGCAGGGTTCCCTTCAGATAAAAAACAGTTCTGAGGTTTTTCTGCCATTTTCACTGTAGCCTGGGTACTTGGGGATGAGGGGACAAGCCAGGAACAGCGCTGTCCTCGTGGAAGGCTGGCCGACTCACACGCATTGTGCCCATGTGGCTTGAGTGTCAACCAAGGGTCATGGGGTGACAAGATCAAGCTCCTGCTCCAGGGCCCACAACTGTGGGTCCTCAGGCCCTAGGGTCCAGGCTGCCCAGGCACACACACCTCCTGACACCCAAAACTGAGAAACAGCAGACACAATGGCATCGCTGTGGCTTCAGAACTGCAAAGTGAAGCTGAGGCAGGAGGACTGCCTGAGCCCAGGGGTTCGAGACCAACCTGGGCAACTTGGCGAGACCTTGACTCTACAACAAATCAAGAAATGAGCCAGGCGCGGTGGTATGCGCCTATGGTTCCAGTTACTTTGGAGGTTGAGGAGGGAAGATTGCCTGAGCCCAGCAAGTAGAGGCTGTGATAGCCATGAGTGTGCTACTGCACTCCAGCCTGCGCAACAGAGTGAGACCCTGATGCAAAAAAAAAAAAAATTGGGAATGGGAGCTGGGTCACCACTGTGACAAGAGCCTGGACAGTATTTCCACAGCAGGGACTAGGTCAGGAACCAGTCACATGAGGGCTCACAGCTACGTCCAAGGGCTAGAACAGGGCCAGAGCAAAGGGCTCCACTCCTTCAGCACCCTACGGTGACAAAATGACAACCTGAGTCCTTTGTTCATTCATTCCTTCATTCATTCCAATGCCTATCAGTTTTGTGACAAGGGAAAGAGACTTTCAAGGACAGGAGGGGCCGGACACAGGGGATCATGCCTGCAATTCCAGCACTTTGGGAGGCCCAGGTTGGAGGATTGCTTAAGCCCAGGAGTTTGAGACCAGCCTGGGCAACACAGTAAGACCTCATCTCTACAAAATTTTTAAAAACAAAATTACCAGGGTGTGATGGCATGCACCTGTAGTTCCAGTTACTTGGGAGGCTGAGGTGGGAGGACAGAGTGGAAGCCCGACTCAAAACAAACAAGCAACAACAATGAAACTTTAAAAAGGGGGGATATGGAAGTCCCCCCACTTCTTATGAGAAGTTGATGCCTAATTTCAGGATGAGTAGTGAGAAGAGCTGCTGTTTCCACAAACCTGCCAGATAACAGGTTTTGCAGAATTTCAGAACATCCTGGATGATGCCCCCCGGGGCCCCGGCCACAAGACAGGTGCAGTGACAAGTCATGCAGGCAGCTCCCCACCAGGCACCCACTATGTGCTGGGAGCCCAACCAGAAACATGAAAGCTGGTCCGTGCTTCAGGGCCACAGGGGCCCCACACAGGGCTTCTCACTTGCATCCAGGACCAGGCATGGTTTCCAGAGTGATCACTTCTGAACTGAACTCCCTCCACCTCAAGAGGAGGAGACGGACATGGGCGGTAGATGTGGGGAACAGTGTGTGTGGTGGCCCAGAGGTGGGCAGGTACGCTGTGTCGGCTATCATGTCATCAGAGCTGTGGTCAGGCTTGCTCGAGCTGCCATTCAGGGTGAGGCGGGGGTGGGCTGAGGAATGATGGGGGTTTCTCTACAAGTGAGTCATAAGCAGTCACCCAGGCGGGGGCCAAGATGCAGCAGACATCATCTGTACCTGCCCATGCCACACAGCTTGCATGAGGGAACCCCCAGACAGCCCAAGCCGCAGTGGAGTCTAAGAAAAATCTCGTTGACTTGCCAATCCACCTACCCTGGCCTTCTGGAGCAGAAACAAAACGCAGACCCACTGACCCTCACCCTCAGCAAGGTCACAGGTGTCATCAGTCATCAGCCTTGAAGCCGAAAGGCAAGCCTTTCACACTGCTGTGCATGCGCATGTGCACAGGAGGCAGGCATGTAGCTGGGCAGCGAAACACGCCATTCTTCAATGTGCGTAAGCTGGATTCCATCAGGGCTGAACTCCCTGAATCTAATCTTGAGTCTGGGAAGACATGGTTCGTCACTTACCCCACTTTCTTCTCAGCTTGGCACTAAATCTCAGAATCCTTCTGAACACAGTGCTCACAGACTGCCAATCCACGATGTCAGCACTTGCAGCAGCATCTGCCCTCCCTCCTGACTGGCCCTTAGTCTCTGGGTCCCTTCCGACTCAACTCTGGCTGTTTGTGGTGTTGCTGTGTGAGTGTTCAGAATACACCTCCAGTCTGCGGCTATGGAAGATAAATCCTGCTGTCCAGAAACGATAGTGGGTGTGAAGCCAGGATCCCGGCAAAGGCAGGCAAGTCCCATTTTCCAGGAGGGGGCCCACGTCCCCCAAACTTCACAGACTTGCCTTGATGGGGCCGGAAGGCACAGTGGGCTCCCCACATGGACAGCAGTCTGACAAAGCAGCAGGACTGGCCCCTGTCCTCAGCTCTCCACAACCAGAGGCCCAGGACCTCCGATGGCAGTGAGACTGGCTCCAATGACAACCCGAGAACTGACCAGACTCACGGGGTCCCTCTGTCTCCCAGAGGCCCAGGACCTCTGATCACAGCAAGGCTCGGTCTCATCCCACAATCCAAGGCCCTGACCCAACTCATAGGGGTCCCTCTGTCTCCCCATTGCCCCCCATAGACCACTGTCACAGAACTTTAAACACAGCTCCTATCATCTGACTTAGCCCCACTGCCACCCCAAAAGGGTGGCATTAGGGTCATTAGCTCCATCTCATAGGCAAGAACATGCTCAGGAGAACAAGGAACTGCGACCTGCTCCTGGCTCCACCGCCACCTGGCATCCCCCAACTCATCTGACCGTCGTGATGCACTGACATGTCCTTCCAGAGCAGGGATCCACAGGGTCCTGCTTCCGGTCCCTGTGGTGCCACGCAGGTGTCCAGTCAGTGTTTGCTAACTGAGTGACGTGACCGCTAAGCATCAGCTACCTGTGTAGAAGAGCCCAGGTCAGGAGAATAGCTTCCTTTCCTCTCCCACTAGGACATAAACACACTGCACAAATACTCTACATTCTCTTCCTTTCGGCTCCCACACTGGAGTGAACCAGCAGCTGTGCTTGGCCTGGTTGTCTATTTAAAAACCATTTCAGTTGGGTGCGGTGGCTCCTGCCTGTAATCCCAGCACAGCCGGAGAGTTCCCAGGATGGGCACATGGGGACCCTCCTCCCAGCGGTGGGAGAAGGCACCTCTACGTTCTGGGGGAGCCCTCGTGTGGCTCCCGCCAGACGTTAACACAAACAAGCACCCCCATTCACTCATGTAGTCACTCAATAAACGTTCTTCAGTCGTGGACTCTGGCAGGTACCAAGCAGCATGTCTGTGTAATGAGGTGGGGGCCTCCCAAGGGCCCCTGACCCATGGTCCCTGCACCCAGTATCTTTTCTTCGCCTGCATCAAGTCAGTCCCACCACTACAGGCACCCAGTGCCATGGTGTGTGGCAGAAAACAGCTGCCCCCAGGCCACACAGAGCCATCTGGAACAGGCCCACCAAGCCCCGTGGAGCACCGTCACCCCACAACGATCTCCCTGCCTGCCAGCCTGCCATGGCTCCAGACACTGGGTACCCATTACCAGCACCAACAACTGAAGAAGATCAGGAAGGCAGAACCGACCACAAGCCTGAGACCCAAGCGTGCTAGGCAGCAGGGGACATTTGAGCCAGGTCCCCCCACCCCAGGGACACCTCCAAACAGAGACCTTTGGCAAACAACGACTCTTCCCTCCTCCTCCGCCGGCCGTGGCCACAGAGAGCCATCCCACTGGAAGCCATGGTGCATCCCTGCCCGAGCTTCGAGGAAGTTTACTAACACAGTGGTCTCCAGGCCACCCGCGCTGCCCGCCTCTCTCTGGTGGAGGAAGCCCAGCCCGCAGCTCCTAGGCAGGAAGGCTGGACAGACGGATGCACTTCTGAGGCCAGCAGGCAGTCAGAGCACAGTGGGTGGACAGACGCCTTTGGCAGGAGCAGCACAAAGGCCCTCTTCCCCCACTCACTCGAGAACATTAAATCCCGGAGACGTGGCTTCCCCCCCTCCCTTATTTCTTCCCTCTCAGGCAAAGGCCCCAGGTTTTTTCCAATATGAAAGTGACTTAAAAACACATAAATAGGATTAGACATTTAAGTCCAGGAGACGTGAAATGAACACAAGTCAGGACTGGGAAGAGCAGACAAGTGTGGCCCACAAAGCTCCGAGGACGACCCTTGGCCCCACGTCCTGTGTCCACAGCAAGCAGAACAGGTATGGGCAGAGGGTAGGGCGGGGGGGGGGAGTGGCAGGGGGGGTAGGGACGGGGGAGGGGGAGGGCAGGATAGGGACAAGGAGAAGGGGAGAGGTGGGGGAGGAGAAGGCAGGAGGGAGGAGAGAGGTAGGGGACAGGGGAGAGGCAGGGGAGGACAGAAGGAAGGGACAGGGGACAAGGGGGAGGGGAGAAGTGGGAGAAGGGAGGACGGGAGGGGACAGAGGAGGGCAGAAGGGGATGAGGACGGGGCAGTGGAGAGGTAGAGGGGAGAGGAGGAGGGCAGAAGCATGGACGCTGAGGAGAGAGGGAGGGCAGGGGACACAGGAGTGACGGGGCACCAGGGGAGGGAAGAGGTGTGGGGAGAGGGGCACCGGGGGAGCGGAGAGACAGGGAGCAAGGGGTTGGGAAGACAGTCCTTCAGGTCTTTAAAAGCACACTCTCACAGCAGGTGGTCATTCCTACCAGGTGGGCTCTGAGCCCTGTGTGGACTAGTTTGAGCCCGGCTGGGCTGCCAGGCGGTCCTCACCCCCTCCCCCAGCAGGCTCCCTCAGCCTCCAGAAGGCGGGGCAGGCCTTGTAGACAACAGGGGGGTTTCCATGGCATCTGAGAAGGCTCTAAGGACGCCTTGGCAGGGGAGTAAGTCAACACTGGAGGGTTAAACATTAAATCCAAGGCTTTTCTGGCGCTTCCTGATGTGGCCCTCGCTGTCACAGAAGACGGCCTCCCTTGTCCGCTGCTCCTCGGAGACCCCGACAATGACCACTCCTTGTCCTCCCTTCCCCTGCCCGCTGCTCCTCAGGGAACCCAGCAGTGTCCACTCCACATCCTCCCTCCCCCACCCACTGCTCCCTGGGGACCCCGGCAGTAGCCACTCCTCATTCTTCCTCCCTCATCTCATGCTCCTAGGGGACTCCAGCAGTGTCCACTCCTCGTCCTCCCTCCCCCACCCACTGCTCCTCGGGGACCCTGGCAGTGCCTACTCCTCAGAGCTCATCCCACCCAGGACATCTTTCCTTACCCTCTCTGTTGAGTTTCCCAAGGCCCTGCCCATGCACCCTCACCCTGGAGTGGTCATGCACAGTCCCCCTCCCCCGCCCACAGACCAGGCTTGAGAGAGGCAGTGGGCTCATCTCCCAGTACGGTGGGCATGTGCACAGCAAGGGCCGGAGGACAGGCTTGGGCTGCGCTGCCTGGTGAGTCTCTGGCAAGGAGTTGCCAGCTGAGCCAAGGAAGGCTGCAGGGAGTTCTAGGGTCTTTTATTTAGGGAGGTTTCTCTGCCAGAGCAGCAGATGTCACTAGGTCCTGCACTTGACCAAGAAGGGACATTCACAGTCCTTGGCATTCAGGATGCAAACCCACAGGGACTTCTCTGCTGTGCGAGACCCTCTGGGACCCCAGTAAGAGTGATAAACCTTGGGGCTAAGGGCCAGACCTCTGAAGAGCAACACAGAAGCCCTCAAGGCTGCTCTGGAAGGTTCCGGCTGTGCTCACAGGAGGGCCTGTAGGGAGTGCCTATGGGGTCACAGCTCCTCCAGGGCCCCCGGGAATCCTGCCTGGCATTTAGGACGCAAGTGGCATCCAGACAGGACAGAGACAGCAGCCAGTCCTCTCACATGGGGCTGGTGGCTGATTGTCCACAAACATGACTCTTGCATGATTTATGGTGAGAAACGCATCTCTTGCTCACTAGGACCCCCACATTGTGTACTTCTGAATGGCTCCTTCCCTCTATGGGTTGGGTTCTGTCCTGTATGGCCTGTTCCCCTCGGGTCTACATGGCTTAGGTGGAATCGTCCATTTATGAGTCTGCAAGCCACCACTGCACTTGGACATAAACCCTGGAGGAAAAGCAAGGCTGTCTTCCAGCACGACTGTCCTACGACTCATCACAGAAATTAACCTGCTAGCACTCTTGCTTCCCACCAGACAAATCAGGTCTTGATTTATTTACTTTTTAAGAGACGAGATCTCGCTATGTTGCCCAGGCTGGTCTCGAACTCCGGGGCTCAAGAAACCCTCCCACCTGGGATCACAGGCATGAGCCACCACACCTGGCCCAAATCTGGGCTTTACCTGTGCATGTGACACAGTGACAGTCCAGATGCCAAGAGGCTAGCTCCAGAAAAATCCAGGCTCCCTCCACCCAGCACACCCCCAGCTGGGCAGACGGAGCAGACGCAAGCTCCTGCCCTCTGCAGCACTGTGTAGAGCATGCCCATCACACATTGTGCACACCTGCTGCATGGGGGTGCAGCAGCAAGATGGCAGGCGGCTCTCAGGGGGTGTATCTGGCCTTGGGGAGACAGATGCATGGTACTGACAAGGACTAGGCCTCACTTGGTCTTGACCTTTTCACCCTGAGAGCATGTAGTTAACACCTGCAAGGGGGCCGGCTTGAGGGAGGAGCAGAGAGGAAGAGACATAGGTGGATACCCTGCACAGGTGCTGCATTACTGAGCACCTACTGTATGCCAGGCATTGATTCAGACATGCTGGCAATAGCCAAAACCCCACTGTCTGCCCTCAGAGAGGTGGACAGTAAGAAAGCCAAGGACATGAGAAGTAAATAAATGATATAGTGTATTCCAGGGGTGACAACGGCTTTGAAAGGAAGGAAAGCAGGCCAGACACAGTGGTTCATGCCTGTCATCCCAGTACTTTGGGAGGCAGAGGCAGGGGGATCACTTGAGCACAGGAGTTTGAGACTAGCTTGGGCAACACAGCAAGACCCTGGCTCTACAAAGAAATCACAGTTCTGGCTACTCAGGAGGCTAAGGTGAAAGGCTCGCCTGAGCCCAGCTGTTCAAGGCTTGCAGGGATGATCGCACCACCACACACCAGCCTGGGTGACAGAGTGAGACTCTGACTCAAAATAAGTAAGTAAACAGAGCATCTGCGGTGCTGTTTCTCATGTGCTGCATCATTTAGGGCGGGAAAAGAGATCCTTCTGTCTGACGGGCAGGGGGTGAGCCAGACAGCCAGATAAACCCCCTGGTGTTACGAGCTGTGACATCGTCCCATCTGAGGTCAGAGGAAGGGGACAAATCCCAGCCTTTCGGGACTTCAGTGTCACTATGTAGAGGAGAGGGTGGCCTGGATGCTCTGCTGGGATCTAGAATCTGGAACCTACTTCCACTGTGATGTGTTTCCCAGAAACAGAAAAATAACCCCAAACTGTAAAGTGTTATAAATCACAGCAGGGTGTCAACACCCGCCCAGAAGAGTGAAGCCTGCCCCCACATGCATGTAACAGAGTCAGTTAGAAAGCATACTCAGCCCAACCCCTGCCAGCCACACAAACACAGAAACCACTTTGATCTTTGTTTAAAAAAGAGACACAAAAAGCCTCACACATCTACTTTTAAAACTGGAAATGCCATCTCGTAAATCCGTGTTCCTGGCCCCGGCATGCACACGACTGTATCTTCCTCCTGGTGACCATGGCTGGCCAGGGCCTCTGAGCTGGTGGCACTGGGCGTCACTCTCACCTGGGGCTCTCCCAGCACCCACTGTCTCATCTCTCTACACCTTTCCGTGCTAGGATCAGAGCTCTCCGATCCATGTGCCCTTTTGTTTCTTCGTTTTTGTTTTTTTTTTTTTTTTGAGTCAGGGTCTCCCTCTGTCACCCAGGCTGGAGTGCAGTGGCACAATCATGGCTCATCACAACCTGGACTTCCTGGGCTCAGGTGATCCTTCGGCTTCAGCCTCTCGAGTAGCTGGGACTACAGATGCACGACACCACACCTGGCTACTTTTAAAATTTTTTTGTAGAGATGAGGTCCTGCTAAGTTGCCCAGGCTGGTCTCGAACTCCTGGCCTTAAGCAATCCTCCCACCCTGGCCTCCAAAATGCTGGGATTACAGGCCTGAACCACCACGACCAGATTTGTTTCCATTTTTCAACATATTCAGTGCTCAGTGCACGACGGGTTTCCTGAGGGCTCAAGCCGCCAGCATCCTCCTCTCTTGCTTCTCTGTTGTCCCCAGGACAGACAAGACGTGACCCACCGTCTCCCGGCATTGCTCTCACCTCTCCCTTAACACCAGCTCCCAGTAAGTCAGGGAGGTGGCTCACCTCTGCTGGGCAAAACAGAGTCCACTTCCTCACAGTCACAACAGACAGCACGCGCATCCCCCTGCCCTGGGAGCTAGGGCCGCAGCTAGAACAGGCTGCCTGTGGTAACCCCACCTTTCTCAGGGGACCTGGGAAGTAAAAGCCAGAATGCACCAGGCCACCAGGGCTCACGTCCAGCATGAAGACCAGGAGGTGACAGAATGCACTTCCGTTGGGTTCCCACAAAGAAAAGGGGACACCAGCCAGCCGGAGCCCAGAAAGAGCCTCCCCTGCCCCACAAAGCCACTGCTGCTATGCTAGGACCTGCTGCTGAGAGAGGGTTGCTCCCCTGGGGTTGTGCTCTCAGCAAGTCCTTGGAGACTTCTCCTCTAGTCTCAGTGACTCTAGGCACTGTCACACAGAAGGATGAAGGATGGCCACACTGCAGAAGGCCCTTCTGAGATGCCTAAGGAGGCCTGAGTCCTTGGGAAAGGCACCAGTGTCTGGGACGAGGTCTGCCCCACCTTGGAGGCATGTTTCCTGAGGCCAAGGCCCTGGGCTCAAAGGTGGTAACGAGGTCTCCACTGGCATGAGGGAGTCCTGGCTAGTGAGGACATTTGTCCAGGGCCTGGGACCTTCCATCCACAAGCCCTGGACAGCGACCACCCATGGAGGTAAGAGGGAGGTCCCCTCACTCTGTTAATGCCTGGGGCGTGAGTGCAGCAAGTACACATGCCAGGTAGGATTGTGTCCCGAGTTTCTGGGGGTACTGGGAGGATGCTGCATCCCATCTCCCAAACTTACACCAAGTGCCAGGGATGGGGAGGCCCTGGGACCCTGTGAGTCCCTGCCCCTTGGGGAGATGCCTGGTGAGCAACCCAGGAGCATGAACTAGCCTTCCAGGACCCAGTACTCCCTAGAGAGACTCTTACTTCCCTGTCTGCCCACCATGATGGTGTTGTCTGATTCCACATTCACAGGGGAGGTGTGCCCAGCACATGGCCCAGGCATGAACCCACACCTGTCCTCCTGGAAGGAGCAGGGCAGGACTCACCTGCCTGTGTGCATACCTGAGGGGCCAGGAAGGCTCATTCCCAAGGAAGACACATGGTTCATACCACAGGTGACAGTCCCATTCTTTAAAACCTCCCCAAAGTCACTGCCTGTGTCACTATGCAGGCTCCAAGATGGCAGCCCGAGTTCTGCAGCACACAGCTGCTCAGGCCCGGTGGGGGCAGAGGGGAAATGAGGGGGTGAGTAGGGGCAGGGGGACTTTCACTCACCAGACAGTGGGTCTCTGCCAATCATCAAAACGTTGGGCAAATTCATTACAATCAGCTGCTGGAGAACTTCCTACAGAAACAAAAGGAAGAAGACACCATCACAAACGGAAAACAAAACACAGAGTGATTAAGTAACTCACAGCTAACCGGGTCACTGGGTGAGTGTGCAGCCAAACAACAACTGCAAAGGCACTAATGATGGGAAGGAATTTTTTTTTTTTTTTTTGAGTTGGAGTCTCACTCTGTCGCCCAGGCTGGAATGCAGTGGCACACTCACAGCTACCGCAGCCTCGACCTGCGGGACTCAGGCAATCCTTCCGCCTCAGACTACCAAGTAGCGGGAACTACAAGCGCGCACTACCACACCCAGCTAATTTTTTTTTAAATTATTTACTGTAGAGACAAGGTCTTGCCAAGTTGCCCAGGCTGGTCTCCAACCCACAGGCTCAAGTAATCCTCTCACCTCAGGGGAAGGAATATTTGAGACAGGAATATACGTAAAAAGTCAAAGCCTCATTGTGCCTCTGCCTTGATTATTATCAAATAAAAATTATGTTTACAGAAGATTCATTGAGGTTATGAAAAAAACATCTTAAGTAGAATAGGACAGGCACCTGTTATTCCAGCACTTAAGGAGGCTGAAGCAGGAGGCTCACTTGAGACCAGGAGTTCGAGACCAGCCTGAGCAACATAAGTAGATCTCGTCTCTACAAAAAAAATTTTTTTTAATTAATAAAAGTAAAAAATAAAAATGCCTGCCTAGGTAAAGACCTTGGAAAAAGAAGATATATGACATGCTAGGATGGCAAGGGTACATGAGTTCATTCTTTCTTTCTTCCTTTCCTTCCTTCCTTTCTCTCTTTTGTAGAGCCAAGGTCTCAATACATTGTCCAGGCTGACCTCGAACTCCTGGCCTCAAGTGGCCCTCCCACCTCAGTCTCCCAAAGTGCTGGGATCATAGGTGTGAGCACCATATCCAGCCTGTGTCTTTTTAAAAGCAACCCTAATTATTTTTACTGTACGGTTTGTGCAGTGAAGATGAACGGGCCACACAGAGCCCTATGATGTGACGCTATGGGTGCAGGTCTGCTGCACGAGTTACACACACAGTCACACATGAGGGGATGTCTCACAGCACAAGGACTCCCGGGACAGGACAAGTCTGCATGGCTGAGAGGGCAGGGGCTACCCGCTGCCTCCTCACACCAGGGCTTGGGCAAGGGCCCAGGTGCCACATCTGTCACTCCCTCCATTGGGGCCTCCCATGGGCTCCCTGGGACACTGGGCTCAAAGGCTGACCCCAGGCATCTTCTGGGTTCTCTCTCAGGGGGGTCGTCCTCTCTGACCTGTGGGCCTCATCATTCGCAAATGAGAAGAAAAAAATTCCAACCTTAGAGAGGACAAAGAAGAGGTGGGTTTTGTGAATACTCTAGAAGCGGTCACTATGGAAATTTTCCCCAAGAAGGCTCCTCCTGGGCTTTCAAAAGCATTTCCAGGTCAGGCGTGGTGGTTCACGTCTGTCACCCCAGTACTCTAGAAAGCCAAGGTGAGAGACCACCTGAGCCCACGTTCAAGACCAGCCTGGGCAAAATGGTGAGACCTCATCTCCACAAAAAAGACAAAAATTAGCCAGGCATGGTGGTACGCATGTAGTCCCACTACAAGGAAGGCTGAGGCAGGAGGATCGCCTGAGCCTAGGAGATCAAGGCTATGATGACCCGGGATCATGCCACCGCATTCCAGCTTGGGCGAAAGAGAGAGACCCCAACTCAAAAAAAAAGGGCTTCCGTTGAGATGTCTGTTTCACAAGTCACCCTGCTGCCCTGCTGTGTAACCTGTGGGTCTTGGTACCTAGGATGCCACCACCCAGCACTCAGAAAGGACAGGTAATCACACAACTGCTGGTCCCACAGCCTCAGGGTGCATCTCAGAATGGCTCTGAGTCAGCAGACAGAAGTTAGGACAGGGCCAGGCAAGCACAGGGATGTAACACTGCTAAGGTTTCCAAGGTGGTGTCATCCTCTCTTCCGACTTCCCTTCTGTGGTTCCCAAGCACACTGCACACATGGGGGGATGCACTGCAGGGTATACCCCAACCTCACATGCCAGCATCTCCTCTTGGCATCGGGCCCATGCTGCTCTGAGATCAGGGTCACGGCACCATATCCATGACAGTCAGCATCTCAAACCTATCTCAGTGGGAGGATGCCTGTGAGTGTCAACAGAGGCGTGGGTGGTCTGACGGCCTCTGCCCCTCCAGGGCTGGAAAACGTCTCAACTGCGTGAGTGCAAAGGCTTCCTTGCCCAGGGCAGGAAAAACACCAGTGAAGTCAGTGACACCCACAGTCCTGCTTAGTCACTGGGTAAAAGCAGAGTGCCCGGCGGCAGCAGCCCACCCTGCCACACGGCCCTGCCATCAACTTGGGAAAGAACAAAGGTCACTACCACCTGCCATCACTGGCCCTTCTGAATTCCTGCTCCTATCCTGCCACACCCACCCAGCACTACATCAGGCACACATGTTTAAGATGAGATGGTGTGTGAGGCCAGCTTAGTGCTTTGTTAATCTGAAGGTCACTGCAAAAATGCAAAGCGGTATCTGTGTACCAATTCTTACCTAAGCAAAATACTGACGGAATTATTGCTAGAAAACGGACATCGTCTCCGTCTAAAGCAGGATGTTTAATTTTGTCTAATCAGTACTTTCTAATTTTCCCACCAAACACACGTCATTTGTACAAATAAAAAATGTTTTATGTTTTATAGGCAGTGGCTAATGCCTATAATTCCAGCACTTTGGGAGATCATGGTGGGAGGATCACTTAAGCACAGGAGTTCAAGACCAGCTTGACAATATAGTGAGACCCTCTCGCTACAAAAAAAAAAATCAAAACATTAGCCAGGTGTGGTGGCGCCTGTAGTCTCAGCTACTTGGGAGACTGGGGCAGAAAGATCACCTACCTGAAACTAGGAGGTCGAGGTGTGCTGTGACCGTGCCACTGCACTCCAGCCTGAGCAGCAGAGTGTCCCTAACACACACACACACACACACACACACACACACACACACACACACACACACACACAATCTCATCATAAAGAGTCGAATTTTAGTTGCCCCCTTCAAAACACCATGGGTCTCCTAAGACCTAAATCTATGTCCAAAGTCACTCCCCAAGCCACTGATGGTGCCCTAAAGGCTCAGCGTGCAGAGCCTGCCCAGTCGTGGACATAACCAACACACATATTCGTTTCAAATTTCCTAGTAGGCCCCTTTAAAAAACTAAAAAGCAGGTAAAAAAAAAATCTCAATTCAGCCAGTATAACCAAAATGTAATTACATCAACATGTGAACGATATAAAAACTGTACTGAGACACTTCACATTCTCCCTCTGTACATCCTTGAAGTCAGTAAGTCACACAAAAACCTGCCTCCACCCGGGGCTGAGTCTGCATGGAAATACCTGATATGTTTCTGGATTTCCTGAAACTTGGAGTCGGAAGGGGGACCAGCACTTCCAACACGCCCAAGTCCTCCGGTACCAAGCTGAGGATCCAAAACTCACATGGACTAAAGCTGAAAACCCACTTCTCCATCACACCTGGTTCTTCTAGGCCCTGACAGTCACCCCCAGCTACCTCTGCTCTCTCCTCCTCAAGGACAGGAACTGGGTGTGATAGGGTCTTTGGGCTGGACCCAGCCTCAGCCTGGCGAGATGTGAGGAGGCTGCAAAAAAGGGAGGCCTGGCCACAAGCTGGAGCAGAGAGCTGTGGCAGGGTCAGGGACGCCATGCAGGGTTGTGCCGCACACTGTAGGCTGGGACAGGACCGCATGGGACAGGAGTGCCATGCTCAGCAGTGAGCTCTGCGTGGCCCCCCAGATGTGCCCACATACCCTCCCATTCCACTCTGACCTCTGTGCAAGCAAAAGAAAATGCCATGGTCACATCCTGAGGCAGGGGTGTGGATGAGGACGCTTGCCCGTCTGGAGGTTCCTCTCAGGTGGTCGGATGGGCAGGAGGGAGGGGCCCCTCCAGGGTGAATGTGCACCCACCTGCCCCTCTGCCCCTCCTCCCCTGGTTTGCTTCTAGATCCTCTAGAAGGTGCCGGGAAAACCCCGATGCTCCTTTGCAAACGTGAATGTGCACTAATTGCGTCCTGGGATGACCCCACTGCCAACCAACTGCTTCAAACAAGGAAAAGTCGCAAAACTACACGTTGGAAAAGAATGTGTCTGGATCCTGCAGGGAGAAGCCAGGCTGGAAAGTGCTTTGTGATGTCGAGAAGGGAGGGAGCCCCTGACATCACTCAGGTCTCACAGCCAAGATCTAGGCTCTTATCAAGGCCCAGCGAGACCCTGCACTCAGGGGTTGGAGGGACAGGCCGGACACCACAGGAGGCATCTGTCATCCTAGCTGTGTCCGGGACAGCAGCTGGGTCTGCACACAGTGTCACAAGCCTGGTCCAGCTTCCTGCAAACAACAAGAGGCCAAGTGAGGGTGGCTCGGGACATGGGGTGGCTTGGGCCTGCAGCACAGCCTCCTGAGGCCACAGTAGATGGGGCAGAGGCTCCAGGAACAAAACCAAACAGGGATGGACACGCCATGCTCACCAGAGCCCTCCAGAGACACAGAGATACATGACCAGAAGCCAGAACTGTCTTCAGGACACAGGACACAGTGTGTTGAACCTAGGCTTCCCAGGTGACAGACGACAGAGGTGATGTTGGATGTTTGAGGCACTTGACACGGGAATGAGTGGCCAGGACTGGGGCTGGGGCTGCAGCAAAGCAGGACAAATGTCCAGGTGATAGCACCCCCTAGCGAGTGGCCATGCCAGGCGCTGCAGCCGCGGCAAACCAGAACATCCAGGTGAAGGCATCCCCCAGCCTATGACCTGGTAAGCACCACTGCTCCTCAGAGCCCAACACAGGCCCATCTTCAACTCCAGCTGGCTCCAGCAGGTCCCACAGTGCCCTCTGGTCCCTGTCACTGAGCCCTCCAGCCCAAACGCTCCTCCCCTCCCTAAACTCCCTGACCCTGGTTCCTCCTAAGCAGGGCTGGGCGTGTCCCACACATGCGTACCTTGCTGGGTCAAGGGCATCTTGCCCTCCAGGGAGGACAGGGTGAGGCAGACAGAGGCCCGGGGGCAGGGCAGTGGGGAACCAGAGACTCGACTAGGACAGTCCCTGGAAGGGGCCCAGGTGCCCTCTCCACCACTCATGCTGGTCCCCCAAGCCCAACATGACCCTGTGTGGCTCCCGGGTCACACAGCACCCTCTGGTTTCCAGTGATGGGTGAAGGTCACCTACTGTGTCCTGTCCATCGAGGCCACTAAACCACCAGGTCCTCAGGGAGGACGGGCATCCTGGTTCCTTCTCAGCCAGCCTCTGTCCAGGACTTAGAACTGTCCGGGAGCCCTCACCGAGTCCTTCTTCCTCTCAGGTTCTCCCCCACCTCCCACACTGGCTCAAGCCCCCTAAGACGCCACCTTACCTCCATCTAGAGCAAGCACACACCCCGGCTCTCAGAAACTGCCTTCATGCAGTGAGACTGTCAGTTGCAGACAAGCAGTGACTGATGTGAGGCCCCGGCTGCCTCCTGGGACCTCAAAACACAAAGCAGGCACGACAGGGCGTGGGGCAGGAAAAAGCGAATCAACCGTCTTGCTGCAATAGGACACTGGCAAGAGGGTAACGGATGTGCAGTCTCCCAGTCAGGAAAAGGGAAAACATGTCCACGTGTAAAGGACACTCACTGTGCAGCACCAAGGGTGTGCTGGGGAAAAAAAAAACAAAACTCAAGGGAAACAAATCATGCCAAACAAAAGGATTTTTCTTTCCTTTTTAAAATTTTTATTTATTTTGCTTAATCATAGAGATGAAGTCTCACTATGTTGCCCAGGCTGGTCTCGAACTCCTAGACTCAAGTCTTTCACCTCAGCCTCCCAAAATGCTAGGATTACAGGTGTGAGCCAAGCTCCCGGCCAGAATTTTCTTTATTGGAGCGTCAGAAGTAGGAAAAGTGTCCACAGCACTTTCTACATATTCTGTGATGTGTGTCTAAATACTTTAACCCTGTGGCTCAGCTTCCCATGCAGAGACCAAGACAGCTAGTCACCAGGTATCGCAGCAGTGACCATGGCAGGCACACCTAAAAAACAAATATGCATTCTTCCCCGAGACCATTTACCAAGTGTCTAGGAGGAAAGATGAAGAACACTGCTTTCATAAAAAATATCCACAAAAAAGCCAACAGACCCCTGACACCTCTCGCCAGACACACAAAGCTCTTCCATGGGGAAGGGCAGCTGCCAGCCCAGAGAAAGCAGGGGCTGCAACCAGGGGACTGCCTGGGCACCAGCCCCTTAAGACAGAGGCTCGGTGTCCCAGAAAAGGCCCACCCACCTGAGGCAAAGTGAGGGCCCCAGTGAAAAGGCCCGACATCCTACCAGGACTGTCTGAACCTCTGCGCCTGCTCAGACAGGAAATTCCCTTCTCAGCAGGAGGAACGTGAGGTCCCGGGAAGGACTTGGAGTGTGCATGTGTGGCACGGACTCACTTCAGTTCCTGCTGGAAATGTGGGGATCGTTGGATCCAGAACAAGGATTTTAGCCGGGTGCAGTGGCTCACACCTGTTATCCCAGCACTTTGGGAGGCCAAGTCGAGAGGATCACTTGAGCCCAGGAATTTGAGACCAGCCTGGGCAACATACCAAGAACTCATCTCTACAAAAAATAAAATTTCCCAGGATGGAGGCATGTACCTTCAGTCCCAACTACTCAGGAGGCTAAGAGAGAATCCTCTGAGCCCAGAAGGTCGAGGTTGCTGAGGCTGTGATGGTGCCACTGTACTCCAGCCTGGGCAACAGAGGGAGACCCCGACTCAAAAAACCAAACCAAACAAAAAAAAATCCAATGATTTCATGAAGAAACAGGAAGAATAATTTATCTCCCACCAAGGGAAACCAAATCTCAAAGTTCAATATTCCACCAAGAAGGAGAATCAAAACTGCTGAAAGCCCATTGGTTAGGTACACAAAGGACCATTCACGGGCTCTGACGGGAGCGGCTGATGCAGGGTATGTCAGAGGGCTACCCTGGGGAGGCTGAGACAGACCCCAGTTGGGTGGCTGAGGGAAGAGGTGAGCACGGTGGCCAAGGAGACCCAGATGTCCAGACAGCAGCGAGCCTTTCATGGCCGGAGCACCGTGAGAGTGTAGCTGCGGCCCTGCTGGCACTCGAGTCTGGGCCTCAAAGCTGAACAGGCGCACCGATGGCTTTGGGGGGTACCTGGCACACCTCCAGGCCAGGCCTGGGGTTCGGACACTCGCAAGACACACGCCGCCCATGCCCAGCTATAACCCAAGACCTTGAGCCTGCCTGGGGAGGCAGGAGCCCTGCCAGACTCTGCCCCAAGGCCCTGGAAGGCTGCCCAGAGGAGGTGGCTTCAGGGCTGGGCTGTGCAGAATGCTCAGGAGTCTGACAGGAGCAGAACAGAGCCAGGGACAGATTAACTGCAAGGGTGTGTGCAGCAAGTCAAGCCTCTGGTGACATTGAGCTGAATCATACATTTGACACTTCCCAGCAGGGGGCCTGCCTCAAACATCACCCTGACAACCAACCATCAAACCCACTCTTCATCAGCTACAGCACCGCCTCCTCCATGCAGTCACCTGATTCCCCTGACTACATGTGACTCCTCCAGCTCCGCACACCTCCTCCACGTAGTCACTCAACGCCCCTGATTACACATGACTCCCCCAGCTCCTAACGCCTCCTCCATGTAGTCACCCGACACCCCTGATTACACGAGACTCTCCCAGCTCTTCATGCCTCCTCCATGCACTCACTAGATTCCTGATTATATCTGACTCCGCCATAGCTTCTCCTTCCTCCTCTGCCCACGCCTGTGAGGTGTTCCACACCGCACTTTGTCAATCCCGCCCACAGGCAGCATTCGCTGGTGTCCGTCAGGAAGAGGAGATGGGTCAGAAAACATCCCCAACCGTCCAGTAAGGTTTCAGGACTCTCTCTGCAGAGGCGAATCCTCCATCCTGTTCGCGCCAACCAGGTGAGTAATATGCCCCCCCACCATGGTGGTGTTTTCATCCTTAATCCCTGTGCCCTGAAATCTGGCAAAATCTGACCCCACGTCCCTCCAGATTCACAGCCTGTAGCTGTGAACAAAATTCAAAAATGATTCAAAGTGAAAAATACCAAATCTGTTTCGGAATTTTCCATTAAAACTCGTGTAAGTGAAACATTTATTATAAGTTATAAAAACATTAGACTTGACTGTGGATACTAACTTGACCACGCCATGCTGTTCAGTGGTGGAATACCAAACAGGACAGTCTCACGTGCAGCCAAGCAGAACTCAGTTACTCCTAAATCCCTGAACCCTAGAAGTGGCTTTGCAGGGAAAGGAGCCACACGCATCCAACATTCCAATGCCCACCCTATGCTCTGGGGAAGGAGGGGTGTCCCACCCCGCAGAAGCTTCCAGTTTGCAGTGCAGGCCAGTGAGAAGCTCACAGAGACCCACAGAGAGACCCAAGTAGTCAGCAGGAACATCCTGGGTGCCACTGCAACGTTGACCCCATGTCATTAACACTCCAGGGATATGTCTCAAAATCTCTCCCAGAAGCACTCAATGATTTGTTGGCACGAAGCAAACCTGCCTGACAACCGGCACTAAGCACTGCCCGACCACCCACCAGACCTCATAGCTGCTGGCTCGCCCCATGTCCTCCAAGGTGGCCAGGACAAGCCTTACTTGCATCTCCAGTCCCAGAGACCCGCAGCATGACACTGATCCCGCGGAGCTTTCTTGGGATCTGGAGTAAGGGCCAGGGCTGAACCCCTGCCTGGTGAGCTTCCCCCACAATACACCAGGTCCCAGTGCCTGGAACCAAAGCACTTCTGGCAGCACACACCTGCCCAACCCTCCGATACCCAACATGCATGGGCTGTCATCCGCCCAGCCAATCCCACCCCTACCCCCATCCCATGGTGCCACCCATCAGAGGGCAAAGGACTCAGCCCCAAACCAGCAGCAGCCACCCTTCTGGGATAATGACAACAGCCTGGGCACAATCTCTCATCAAGCTACGGAAAAGTGACACCAGCAAAAATGTAACCTCATGGTCTGCGAGAGCCAGGACAGGACACAGGACATGGGCTCCGCGCAGGCCCACCATCACCGGCCTTCTTCCTTGGGGGCAGGGAGCCCTGGCAAGGCAAGTGAGTGGTGAAGCGCTGCCTTGTGAAGGGGCCATCTTGGGTTCAATCCATAGCCCCATCTCACTTCAACTTGCCCTGGGAAGGCTGGACGCAAGGACTCATGCCTGTAATCCCAACACTTTGGGAGCCTGAGGCAGGAGGATTGCTTGAGCCCAGGAGTTGGAGACCAGCTTGGGAAACTTGGCAAGACCTCGTTCCTACAAAAATAAAAAAATTAGCCAGGTGTGATGGCACGTGCCTATATTCCAGCACTTAGGAGGCTGAGGAGGAAAGATCACCTGTGTCCGGGACAATGAGACTAGCCTAAGGCAACATACCAAGACCTGGTCTCCATGATAGAAAAAGAAAAAAAAAATTGGCTGGGTGTGGTAGCATGTGCCTATAGTGCCAGTTACTCAGAAGACTGAGTCAGGAGGCTCACCTGAACCCAGGAAATCAAGGCTGTGGAGAATGGAAATTGTGTCACTGCACTCCAGCCTGAGCAACAGAGGGAGACTGACACCAAAAAAAAGAGAAAAAATCAACCCTGGGTCCCTGGGCCTGACACCAGCCCCCACCCGCCCAAGCCCAGGAGGCCGGCCGTGCCGCTTCTCAGCATCCACTGACTCAAGTCACCAGCTTGAACTGTCCGAGGCTACTGCATCACAGAAACCCCCTCCCACAGGACACGTTGCCCCTGCTGGTCCTCCTGGCTGTGTTCACAGAAACACACACCCATTCCTTGCTCACAGAAAGGAAAACATTTTCTTTGACCAGGAGGAGGAACTGGTGGAACACCTGGAGACACCATATGAGGGCAGAGCCCTGACCCTGGCCTGCCTGCAACTTCGTGGCCTCAGCGGTCTCAGTCCCTCTCTGGCCATGCCCTCCCATACATGACCAGAACTCCAGGTCTGTATGGGGTTAAGGCTCTTGAGGGAGGTGGAGGCTGGAAGAGGAGTCACATGCGGAGGGAGGAACATGTCTTCATGGCGCTCACCTGGCCATGGTGCTAACAAGCAGGCCAGTGCCCACACGACCGGGAAGAGCTGGGAACCCAAGCAGGACAGGACCAGAGGACACTCAGGTGTCCCAGGAGAGCCCACCACCTCCCCTAAGGCTGTGTGAGGCCCGGGACTGCTCTGGGCGGAGCTGTCTTTTTGGTATTCTTATCTTTTTGAAGAGATGGGGTCTCATTATGTTGCCTAGGCTGGTCTCAAACTCCTGGGCTCAAGTGCTCTTCCCACTTTGGCCTCCTAAAGTGTTGGGATTATAGGCATGGGCCACCGCACCCAGCCTGAGCTGTCTTATCTGCTGCCAGGAAGTGCCTGCTCTGAGCCCCGGAACTAAGGAAGGGGGTTGGGGTGGGGTGGAGTAGGGAAGCAGCCCCGGAAGCGTGGGTGGGGCATGGCACTGGGCTCCCCCGAAAGGAACTCCTGCCCATCAACGTGCTTAGAAACCACTTTACAAGGCGGATGCCAGCCTTCTCACCGGAAGCCAGAGCCAGGCTTTAGGGACACCCTTCTGCAGTGACACCCTCAGCAACCGCAGGTGCAGGGGGAGCCTGGGTCAAGACAAACCCACGGGGGCACACACATCCGTGCACACAGGTCCTGGCCAACGTGGAAGGTGAGAATCCACATTTTAAAACCAGAAGAAAAATTTAAAATATAAGCCAGATGTGGTGGTACACACCCATAGTCCCAGCTACTTGGAACTAAGAGGTTGAGGCTGCGGTGATCTATGATGGTGCAAGAGGACAGCTTGAGACCAAGAGTTCAAGACCAGCCTAGTCAACACTGAGAGACCCTCATCTTTAAAAAAAATTTTTTAAAGTAGCCAGACATGGTAGCACGTGCCTACAGTCCCAGCTGCTCAGGAGGCTGAGGCAGGAGGATCACTTGAGGCCAGAATTTGATGTTACAGTGAGCTATGATCACAATACTGCACTCCAGCCGGGGCAACAGAGTGAGACCCTGACTTTTAAAAGCACAAGAAACCCCAGGAGAGTCTCATAAATAACCAACAGAGCTGGGAAACTGAGACCCACAGGGGAACACAACAAGGACCCCAGGTCTCCTCGGACTCCCTCTGTTAGCAGCACCAAGGAACACATGTTATTCCATGGTTGCTGAGGGCCTACAGGCACCAAGGTTGTGCTCCAGCTGTGGGATGGGGGAGGTGGAGGGCCAGGTCCCCACACAGCAGCGTCGGCTGTAGTGTCAGGCCACCCCATGTCTGCCCCCGCCTAAGTCCACCCCTCCCAGCACCCCTGCGAGGCCATGCAAGAAATGTACTTTTAGGGCCATGAACGTCATGCTCTGCTGAGCAGGTAGGCATGAAGGAGGCCCTTCTTACACTTCTGGAAAAGTCTACATTTGTTGACGGACAGGTAGGAAAGGGGCAACTGCAGCCTGCACAGTGGGCAGGGACGTGTGCAACCCCCAGTCTGTGATGGTGAGGTCCCATGGGAGAGGCGGGGGTACAGCACAGCACTGGCCTGCATATGACTCTGCCTCCTGCCCTTGGTTGGGCTGGCTCCCGCTGACCTCCCGGCAGGCAACACCTGTCTTGGGCATCCTTTGAGTTCTGTGACTATGGCGTGGCCATCCTGTCCTGGCACGTAGCTGGGCTGGGTCCCATGTCCACCCACGGCTCACCCACCCAGGCCTGTAGGAACCCATGCCAGGGCAGGGCTAGGACTGCAGGTGCCCTATGTGGTGGTAGGTCCCTTGCTCCTGGCGCACATGGGGTAGGAGTGGCAGAGGGCACCTGGAGCCTCCAGCGGTAAGTTATGGCCCAGATGATCAGGGCAGGAAAAGTCGGGGGGTGGTTTGGGGGTGAGACCATCAGGCTACTATTCATTCCCCAACCCAAGCCCAAGCCTCAGGGCATAAGCACAGCAGCCTGTGGCACCAAGGCTCCCAAGCCAGCCAGGCCACCAAGCCCATCCCGTAGGCGAGTGTCTGGAGGGCAGGGAGTTCCCCAGGAAGGCAGCCGCTTGTACTTCTCCTTCTGCCACCCATCTCCTGGGCACTCCTGTGGAGTGTCCGATGGGCACTGGCTAGGAGGGGATGGGCACAGAGACGAAACCCCTGCTCTCTAATCTAGGAAACGGACCCAGATAAGCAGGATGAAACCTGCAGGGGTAGCAAGGGCCTGGGGTATGCACTGCGAGCTGGGTCCCACCCAAGGGTACTCACAGCCTAGGACAGTCCCTCCGACTAGCCTTGCACCCTAGCAGAGGGGATGGGGGCATCTGAGTTGGGGGATGCAGGACAGGGAACCAAGAAAGGCTCCAAGAAAGAGGCGTCATGGGGTTGAGACAGGCAAGAACCAGGAGCAGGTGCCACCCGGGTGTTTGTGGGGGTATGTGGGCTGTGCCAGTACAGACAGAACCTTGCGAGGGTAAGGGCAACACAGAAGGTGCCCCACATGTGCTGAGGGACCAGGCTGGAGTGACGTGCTCCCCACACAGTCCCAGGGTAAAAACAAGTGACAACCAGTCAGCCATGCCTGGTCTGTGGAGTCCCCTCTGCCAGCCCCAGCCGGGACCACTGGATGTCTTACCCACCCTGCAAGTGACTGAGCCCCGCAACGGCATGTCACAGGCCCAGAAGGTGCTGGGTTGACATGTGGCCTTCCCTGTTCCCCAGTTTGCTGGGTGCTGCTCCTGATGGGATCAGAGACCCCCTCCCCGCTTCAACACGGGATAGATCCATGGCTAGCAGATACAGGGGCCTCAGCTACTATGTGCTCCCCTGGAGAAGATAGTCTGCCTGACCCCTGGAACACAGAGCCCACCCCTATTCCTTCCTTCCTCATCACTCAGGGCCTGAAGAGGAGGCCCAGGAGAGTCATCAGCCAGTCCACCTTCTCTGGCCTCCCCTGGCCTCAGGAAGACCGAGACACACACACACACCTGCCTGCACCGTCAGGGCGGTCTGCATTTGCAGGGGCTGGCAGGGTGCTGCACGGAGGACTCGGCCCTAGGGGCACACAGGCCACGGTTGATTAGTGATGTCTACCTTGGGCAGGGCAGAATCTGGGTGAGCATCTAAGGCTGGAGAAGAGGGGAGGAGACACCCCAACACGGGAACCAGCCCTCTGGAGGATAAGGGGTAGGTCTGTGCCCCAACCCCATGCAGTCTTCCAGACAAGCCTCTGGGATGGAGCCACGGATGGGCAGGCAGGCATTTCATGCAACCTGGACACTTCCAGTCGCAGGAGTCACTGCGAAAGGTCAGCCTCTGTCGAGGGAGCAGGAGGCTCTACATGGCCCTGAGAATGATTCCACGGCAGGAAACTGGGACGGCAGCTGAGGACACGACGACCAGTTGGCAGGAAGTTCACCAAATGGCAGGAAGTGAAACCACAGCAGATGCTAGACTCAGGCAGATGTCCAGGCAGGATGGGTGACACCAGAGAGGGTTTCAGTGCCAGCCTGCTCCTGCCCTACCTGATGTGCTTCTTTGTCCTGTGATACCCCCGAGGCCTCCCCTACCCAGAGCCTTCCTCCAAGCTGGTCACTGAAAATGATCCCCTCGAGTCCAGACATGGTGTAGCCTGCACACCAGGACTAGGAGTCTCAGAGTCCCTGGGGCACATGACATGACTCCTCACCTCCAAATGCCCCAAGACTCTGCACACGGGGGGCCCATGGCTAAACAAACCTGGTCACAGGGAGGAGGGTCTGGTGGGAACAGGTGCCCAGGACCTTCACCTCCACACAGCCTCCCTCACCTACAGTGCAGAGAACACTTTACTTTGAATAATAAGAATTCAGAATGCTGAGGTTAGGTATGGTGGCTCATACCTGTATTCCCAGAACTTTAGAAAGCCAAGACGGGAGGATCACGCAAGCCCAGAAGTGAAGACGAGCCTGGGCAACATAGTGAGACCTTGTCTTTACAAAAATAAAAAAATTAGCCAGGTGGTGGTATGCCTGGAGTCCTAGCCACTCGGTGGGGGGGAATATTGCCTGAGCCTCCCTCAGTTGGGGGGAAGATTGCCTGAGCCTCCCTGAGCCTAGGAGATTGAGGCTGTGGTGAGCCAGCAACTGAGTTAGAAACCAGGTGTCTAAGACCTCCCATAACCCTCCCTCAAGGGGTGGGACCAGATCAGACCCACCAATCATTGGCTAATGTAAGACCTACTCGGTCAACAGATGGCTCCACTGCGCAGACAGAGAAGAGAGGTAAACACACATCCTGTGCATGTGATGTGACAAAACAATAGACAGGTGGGCTGGAGAACAGGAGGCAAGGCTTCACAGGCTGTGCCAGAGGCCCTCTGCAAGAGGTCAGCTCAGCTGACCCAGGAGCAGAGTATGATCCTGGCAAGCATAGGAAGAAGACCCCAGGCAGGGGAGCCATGAGCAGGGCCAGGCTGGGACCAGAACCTGCCTGCTGCCCCAAGCAGGTCCCTGTGGGCCTGTCTGCCCAAGGCCTTGCCGATGATCCAGGGGGGCGTGACGTGAGCCCCGAGGCCAAACGTCCTGTTCTGAAGGGCATGAGCTCCCACACAAGTAACTCACCATGATGGCATGAACCTGGGTCCCAGCACTGACAGCCAGTGTGGCTACCACAGTCTGTGTTGAGAAGCACTCTACAGCTGCTGGCTCAGGGTAAAGGGGGGCCCACTCGATGGGCGTGAAGATGCAGCAATGCCCCTCAAGTGTTAGCACACATGGGGCAAGTGCCGGGGGGTAGATGAGGTTGGCGGCTCTACCCTGCTGTGGACGGGGCTTCCTCAAGAAGCCAACCTCACTCTCAAGCCTCCCCTGGGCTGGGCTCCCGAGGCTGGTGACAGGGCCTCTGGCTCCCGCTGGCCAAGACTACCGCACAGCAGGGACTTGGCTGTCATGTGCCGCATGGACTATGAGAAGCCATAGCCCTAGAGTGGCACCTGTACATGCCTACATGTACAAGTCACTGTATGCATAGCCCGAGCATGGGCTCTGAAGGACAGGACAGAAGCAGTGACCTCCAGCGAAGCCAGTGGGGCCACTGTACAAGAAGCGCATTCCTCTTTCTTCTCAGACACAGGGAGGCTCTTCTCCCGCATCAGGTGGGCATGAGGGCACCACCACTCAAGGACACATGGGGGAGGAACAGGCACAAGGACCTGTCTGGCACTGGCCACAGGCGGGCGGCTACTCCAGGCTCTCCGCAGCCACAGAGAGCCCATGCCTCAGGCAGGCACAGGCACCTGCGCCAGCCGTCCCAGCTAAGCCAGCAGGATGCAGCCCATGCCAGCCCCGACCCTGCACACTGATAGGGGTCTTCAGGGCAGTGGGGGAAACATCTACTCTGGTCTCCCCTTTCTAGCCATCCTGAGTCTTCTCACGTACAATGGAGGAGGTGCCACCTCCATGCCCATTTTACAGAGGACTAAACTGAGATGCCAATGGTAAGGATGTGCACTGGGGTCACACATCTGATCCCAACAAGGCTGGGGCAACAGGCTTTCCCCACCCAGAACTCGTGGTGTGGCTGGTTATGAGAGGCCAACAGCCCTGACAACTTGCGACCTAGGTGCGTCCACAAGGGGACAGGAATCAGGGCAGGGAGGTCCCCGCATGATAGCCAGGAAAGCCCTGGCTGCTCACCCAGCAGATGCCCTGAGAGGAGCTGGTGCTCCACACACAAGCCTCCCTCCCTCACTGTGGGAGCCTTCTTGCACCCAAGTGCCCTGGGGGACCTCCATCCATCTGGCCTGCAGTGGGCGCTCTGTGTCTTACCCACCCATTCTGTCACAGTCCTCCATGCCTCACACACTAGTAAGCTGCCTTGCCTTATACCCACTCTCGTTCATGCAGTCAGTCCTCAAGCAACACTGAACCCTGCTCCCTTCAAGGCCATGTACAGGGTCTGGGAGGCAGCAGCACATCAGGCAGGTAGTAGCCCCCAACATCAGGCTCATGGTGGAGACAGGCCACAGCCCTGAGGCTAAGGAGGGTCTGGACACACGTGACACATGTGCACAGGGGGTAGGAGGAACGCAGAGAAAGCAGCTACCACTGGGTCCACCTCCAGCCAGGGCGGGCAGGAGGATGCAGGGAGCAGCGCCATTGTAGAGAAGCCCGGCAGTGGCCCGACACCCTGGGCCTGCAGGTCTTTGTTAGAAGAGAAAAACAGACAGAAGGGACATGCTCCCAGAAAGCCTGTCCTGATGGCCACCCTGGACTTTTCCCAGGGAGCGGGCAGCTGCAGAGCTGGCAGTGCTGGCCTGGGTGGGATGGAGGGGAGGGCCCTCAGGTCACTCCCATGTGGCAATGCCATGAGTGAGCTGGCCACAGGATGAGCTGACTCCTGGCTGCAGGCTGCAACTCATGGCCTGAGGTGAGGGTGATGTGACGGTCGCACAGGCGTGGGTAGGCTACACTTCGAGAGCTGATGCTCCACCACTCAGTGCTGCTGTCAGAGATGCGTCTAGTCAACGCGCCAGACCAGGGGCAAGCAGAGTCTGGCAAGCTAAGTGATGTGCCCAAGTTAACACGGGGGCATGAGACTTGGGACCCAGGTCTCTTGCTAAATGCAGACAGTTCCCAGGAGTCCCAATGCCAAGCCAGGGCCCTGCTGACATTTCAGCCCACAGGACCCCTGATGCAATCATTATGCACCTTGCAGTGCTGAGAACCATGTGGGAGTGGGGATAGGGGTAGATGCAGCCCTGAGGATGTTGCTCATCTGTGAGCCACAAACACCCAAGAAGCATCAACTATACATGACTCGAGTAGGCATAAGGGCCCCATGTATGGATGCCACACAGCCATGCAGTCATGCCAACCTGCAGGCTGAAGGTCTGCAATTCAGGAAGAAGGGGGGTGGGCGTGGCCATGGGCAAAAGCCTGTCTCATGGGAAGGGGTGAAACACCAGCTCCAGCCCCGTGAAGAACAGCACATCTTCAGGGAGACACATGTGGAAATGGCCACTGGCAGGGCCACATATCCCAAAGCACTAACTGTGACACAGGAGGGGAAGCAAGTGACAGAGGGAGAGCAGGGCTACTGGGAGCCTGTGGTGGCCTAGAGCAGGGCCCAAGTGCGTTGATAGTTGATGAGAGGAGCTGGGAGTGCAGTCATGGAGGAAGAGGCACTACACCCCCCCATGAGCCAAGCCTGAGGCCATGGACGAGGTTAGCTGCTCGCCAAGGCCTTGCTAGACTCTTCCCTAGTCCCCACATACACACCTTTTAGTCACTTTCCACGGGTGACAACCCCCTGCCAAGCCACCACCTGACACAGGCAGAGCTCGACAAGAGCCTGAGGCCTCCCTGCCTCCCTGACCAGGACACACATACCACACGCAGTCCTGCTCAGTTCCACAACATCTGTCAACAACCCTGGCAAGCACACTCATCTCGGCCACTTCCACCTGGTAAGATGGCACCATGTTGCACGTCGTGGTGAGTGAGCTGGTTTTGCCCATTTATGGCTCTTCCGGGGTTGCTCACCTCACTGTGCCGCTGAGGCTGATGTGTCTGAACAGTGACGTTGCACTCCACCATGATGTGAACTCAGCCTTCCCCCATTGGGGGGTCTGGGCAAGTTTCAGCTCCTGAGGCCATGAGCAGAGCACATGAATCTTTTGGAACACATCCTGGCGTCCCCGCTTGGGTGCATCTCTCGGGGACACCCAGAAGCAGAGTCAGCTGGGCCATGGGGCTGTGGACGCCAAGCTTCAGGCACTGAGGCTGTTTTCCATGGTGACCAACCTGAACCCTACCAGTCATGGGTGAGTCATGGGACAAGGACCATGTGAGACACTCCAAGTCGCTGAGAAGTGTGATCCCTCCAGCCCTCCCCAAGGTGCAAATAGACCCATTATGACCCAGGATTGCAAACCATCATGTGGAAGAGCCGGTCGTGACCCCAAGCCAACCGGGCCCTGACCCTGTGTTCCCACTCAATGCTCCTGCCTAGCAGGGCCAGAAACTCCAGCAGCTCCAGCTGGAGGCATGCAACTCTGGGGGCGGAGGACAGGAGCCATCAGGATGACACCAGAGGCCCCTCCACAGGGTCAGCTCAGGGCCAAGGGCTGACACAGACACCAGGGCCAGTCTGCACAAGTTGGGTCTCGGTCACCCTGGTGCCCAGGACTGACAGGTTCTGTCAGTCTGCGCGGCCCACACTGGGGTCTGCAGCCAATGCACATGCCTCCTTGGAGGTAAGACACAGGGATACTCTGCTTGCCAGGAACGGCCCAGACACAGGCTCACCCCCATCCCCCCTGCCCTAGGCACAGGTTCACCTCTGTCTCTTCTGTCCCAGGCACAGGAGCACCTCCGTCCCCCCTGCCCAAAACAGGTTCACCCCCATCCCCCTTGCTCAGCACAAGTTCACCCTCATTCCCTGCCCTGGCACAACCTCACCTACATCCCCCTGCGTGCCTGCTTGGTCCTTGTAGACCCAGGGCCCTCCTGCCATACCACAGCTCTCTCAGTCAAGAAGCCACTCTTGAAGGGGGGGGTCACCCTTGGCACCCTGGCTCTTCCAGGCCCGGAGAGTCAGAGCAGCCCCTCCCATGGGAAGGCCCCTCTCCCAGGGTTGCTCACAGTCAGGCTGACCGTGCTCCAAGAGGATCTGGCCAGGAGCCTCAGGGGGCCATGAATGGCCCGGGAGTGAGTAGCTCTGTGTCCACCAAGCTGCCCGATGTGATCCAGCCCTCCTCCCGCTGGAGCACGTGAGGGGGTGGAGGGGGGGCAGCCAGGCGCTCTGCATCCTCCCAGGCACCAGTCACTTACAGAACCCTCCAACCTCACGGCTGGGTACACCCAGGGGATCCACTTACTTCCAAAACCAGTTCTCGCTGCTTCCCGGGGCAGGGGGGCCTGGCGAATGGCCGATGGGAAACCGGACACCCCTGGGAACAGCGCCATTCTCGGGGAAGACACAGCACCCGCGGGTCGCGAACTGTTCCATCATCATGTGTGCTGCGCCAGGAGCTGGAGTCTCCACTGAGTGGTAATGCGATGCCTCAAGAGAGGCACCCATCTTTCCCACCACAAGACAAATGCGTCTGCATGTGAATGCAGGTGGCCCGAGACCTGCAGAAGGGCAGGGTCCCTCTCCCCACACAGGGGCCAGCTCTGCAGTCGATGTGAGGGCACCATGCCAGGGAGTCCGATTAGAAAGGCCACGCCTAGACACAGGGAGCCCAATGCATACTGGGAAGGCATTCCAGGGCCCCTCAGTCAGCACCAAGAGACTGGTGCACCCAGCATCCACACTTCAAAGTCCAAGCCCAAAACCCTCAGGCAGGAAGATGGCCCTTCTACTGGTGTACTATGATGTGCCCCAATGGGGAGAAAAGGGCGCCTCTGCATTTCTTGGTCTCGCCTCACTCATGGCTGCTCTGTGGCGCTGGGGCAGCCAGTGACCCAGGTTTGTCAGTGGGGGCCAATGAGCCCCGTATGGTGCTTGCCTTTGGGTCTGGAGTCCTCACATGGTGCATCGTGGCGCCCAAGCCCTGCCCTGGAATCCACAGCATGGGGGAGGGTCTCGGACAATACCCAGCACCAAGGGACAACGTGGGACTGACCCTCCAGATGACAAGCTCTGTCCTTTCTTCCCCTGAGGCCATGCAGTGTGACCCCTTGGAGAACCAGGAACCTCTTCTCCTGAGCCAGACAAGCCCAGAAGCCACCACCTCTCTCCTGAGTCAGACAAGCCCAGAAGCCACCACCTGTGCAGGCCTCAGGACCACAGCACTGGGAGCCCACACAGGCAGTGCTGCCCTGGGCCTGACACAACTGTCTACCACCATACCAACACGTTCCTGGCCTGAGGAAATTCAGCACAGGAAGCGCCCCCGACTGTGCCCATCCTGCCCCCACAGTCCACAGTCCACATGGTCTGCAGTTCTGATAGACTTCAGCACCTGGGCCTGGATCATGATGTGAGAACCTCCCCCACAGCCCATGGTTCACATGGCCTGCAGTACGGGTAGACTTCAGTTCCTGGGCCCAGATCATAATATGAGAACCTTCCCCCACAGCCCACGGTCCACAAAGCCTGCAGTTCCCACAGACAGCGGCACCTGACCCAGATCAGTTCCACCCAGGGCTGAACTCAGTTGTCCATAGCAAGCCCTCAAACCGACACACACACGGCAAGCTGCCAGTCACTTGAGAAACACAGAAAACAAAAGGATCAAAGCACTCAAACGTGATGTTTCCACCAAATAAAGACTGAGTTGGAGTGCAGTGGCTCACACCTGTAGTCCCAGCATTCTGAGAGGCTGAGGCTGGAGGACTGCTTGAGTCCAGGAGATCAAGACCAGCCTGAACAACACAGCGAGACCTCATCTCTATGAAAAATTAAAAAATTAGCCAGGTATGATGGTGCAAGCCTGTATTCCCAGCTACCTGGAAGGCTGAGGCAGGAGGATCACCTGATTCCAGGTGTGACGAGCTGTGATCGCATTGCTGCACTCCAGCCTAGGTGACAGGGTGAGACCCTGACTCGAAAAATAAAAAAATCCGGGCATGGTAGCTCATGCCTATAATCCCAGCACTTTGGGAGGTAGAGGCGAGAGGACTGTCTGGTCCCAAAAAAAGATCAACCTGGGCAACTTGGCGAGACCTTGATTCTACAATAAATCAAAAAATTAGCCAGGCATGGTGGCGCATGCCTATAGTCCCAGTTACTTGGAAGGCTGAGGCAGGAGAATCACCTGAGCCCAGTAGGTCGAGGCTGCTACGAAAGTTTTTGTGTCACTGCCCTCCAGCCTGGGCAGCAGAGTGAGACTCCGACTCAAAAATAAAAATAAATTAAAAATAAATAAATAAATAAGGACCAAGGTCCGTGCTAATAGTGGGCCAAGACACCAAAGCCCACTGGAGGAAGAGATGAGAACCTCTTTCTCACACCCCCCCAGGGCTGGTGCCAAGGACTCCTGGGGTATTAACAGCCTTGAGCTGTGCCCATGAAACCACAGATCTCTTCCCAGGGCAAGACACAGGTATGGTGGGCTAGATGGTTTTTTAGACGTGACACCAAGTTCAAAGCCAAAGCCAGCGATCTGAACCCAAAGGCTTCAAGCAGAGAGGGATGCTTCTGCATCTGACAGCTGAATCCTCCCTGACTTAAGCAGGAACTTCCCAGAAGCCTTCCTATCCCAGGACTACCCGTCAGCAACAGGAATGTCTTGGCTGCTGGGATGTAAAAGATGCCTTGATGTGGAAAAATTCCAGATGCTGACGCCTTGCATTTTCCTCTTAAAAAAAAAAAAAAGAAGAAGAAGAAGAAGAAAAGAAAAAAAAAAACACAGGCTGGCATGACAGCTCACATCTGTTACCCCGGCACTTTGGGAGGCCAAGGTGGGAGAATTGCTTAAGCCCAGAAGTTTGAGACTAGTCAGGGCAACATAGTGAGAGACCCTGTCTCTATTTAAAAAAAAAAAACAAAACAAAACAGAAATGCTGCTGACCCCGCCAACCAGCTACGTGGCTTGGCCCCCTGAGGGGCAGGGATCCGTCACTCATAAGGCCAGGTTGTGGTTTCGAGCCCTGGTGATGAACACATATACTCTCACCCAACACCCATTTCCACCCCTCAGATAGATCCAAGCACAGACTCTGGTACACAGCCTTACGTACCAGAAAACTCTCCATCCGCATAATTTATGCTGCTGGCATCTCTACCTTATTATCAGACCAGAGGCAGGACCCATCTCACTGAGGGCAACGGGACATGTGTCCTGCACTAAACGAAGGAAACCAAGCTGGCCTCTGAGGTGCTCACACTCGTTAATGTCTCCTGTCGCAGAGAACCCTGGGGTGTGAGCAGAGGCTGCCCGGGCGCTCCCCCATCTAGGCTGGAGTGCAGTGGCACAATCACAGCTCACCACAGCCTCGACCTCCTGGGCTCAGGGTGTCTTCCCGCTGCAGCCTCCCGAGTGGTTGGGACCAAAGGCGTGTACCACTACACCCAGCTAATTTTTACTTTTTGTAGAGATGAGGTCTTGCTATGTGGCCCTGACTGATCTCAAACTCCTGGCTTCAAGCAACCCTCCTGCCTCAGCCTCCTAAGTTGCTGGGATTACAGGTATAAGCTACCATGCTCGGCCTGGTTTCCTAACCAGCTGTTCTAAATAGTGCCACTGGACACCAGGAGCAAAGCCTGCAGACAAGCAGTTGCACCTCCCAGTGGCAGCACCAAGTCACCTGCCAGCTACATACACAGAGCCAGTCACCAGCTTCATCCTTTAACAGGATTTCCAGAGCCTGAGAGAGTTACAAAGAAAAAAATCCGAAAGAGTAGAGATTCCCAAGGCCCAGAGAAGGGTCAGAAACACCCTCTGGCCTTTGCCCAGGCTCTCACCGCCTGCCAGGACTAGGGGGAAAAAGGGACAGGAGCCTTGGGAAGGTGGCTGCAGGCTCAGCTGCAGACCCCGCCACCTCCTGCTGTGAGACTTTGGGCTTTGGGCCAAGGTTCCTGGGGTCCAGGGAGCCTCTGAGTACCCATCGCCTCATCTCTGAGATGGGAGTAGACCCATCTTGGGATGGCAAAGGCCAGCAGAGATTTAACAGAGAATTTCTAACAGTGGCCCGAGGCCCTCAACACCACATGGTCACGACGACGCAGTCACAACTGGAAGGTTCTGGAACTTATGGGAGCCAGCCCACTCACTGGCACCTGTGCGTCGGGCCTCACACTGGGCTCTGGAGACACAGGACACACTTCCCTCAGTTTACCATCATCCCCACGGTCAAACCCTCTTGCTGAAGAAAAGGCCCCCAGGTCCTCGCTCTTTAAGAAAATTGCAGTAAAATACATAAAATCTAAAATTTGCCATTTAGCCTTTTCTAAGTGCATCACACGGTTGGGCAACCCCCACTTCCACCCCTCCGGGACCTTGGCCCATCCTGCACAACTGAACTCTAAGCCCTCACACAATGGCCCCACGCTTCCTGGAGTCGGGGACGTCTAAGTCAGGCAGCTTCCCAAGGGCTGGAAGCCAACCAGGACCAAACATACACTTGGATTTCAGTAGCGTCATGAATGCACTGACCCTCCAGGCTGCTCCCAACCCCCTGGGCTGCTCCCAAGAGGCTACTCCCAACCCTCCAGGCTGCTCCTGACCCTCCAGGACTCCTGGGGCAGCTGCCCCTGGGGCCACCACAAAAGCTGCCTCACCCAGCCTGCGCCCACCAACATACCACTCCCAGTGGCCCAAGTCCTCCTGTCCTGAGTCTAGAGCTGGGAGGATTCAAACAGATGTGGTAACTCACATGACCTGTGAACTCTGGCACTGGGCCACCCCTTCCTACTACCACATTCCTCCCCCAAAAAAGTCCCCGACCCAATAAATCTGAAAGTGACAACGGACAGGAGCCCCAAGGCGCCGATTGTGCCCCCAGAGCCAGGTAGGTGCCTCACGGGTCCACAAGGGCAGAGGAGGACGCAAAGGGAAGAGAAGGAGGCTTCACCATCACAGTCTGTGTAGACACTGCTAAGCTTTAAAGGCACAAGATCCAGCAGCCTGTCACTGCAGCTCGGCTTACAGAAGCCAACTCACCCCATCTTCTGAGCCCAGAGTTGGTGAGGACCCCAGGCTACAAGACCTAGAGACCGAAAAATGAGGAATGTTCCTGAGCCCATGCCGGCCTGTCCACATACCAGCCCAGCCCACGCACCTGCCTGCCCAGACTCCCACACCAGCCTGGCCCTCTACACGTGCCCACCCCACCTGCCTGCACCAGGGAGTTCTTGGGCTGGCCTCTGATTCTGGCTGGAGAGGCGGCCTTCAGGCCTACCATGCTGCTATTTCCAGAAAGCTCCAGGGACTGCAGCAGGGGACTCAAGCAGAGAACAGCAAGCGTCAGAAGGCCCTGTGGTTGGAGGCACTCACTATGCTGCCTACTGTGCTGACTGATGGGGAAAGGGGAGGCTACCAGAGCTCCCACCCGGGGAAAGCCTGCAAATGGGCACAAAGGAGAAACCGAGTCAGGGCAGAGGGTGAGATGAGGGTGCAGGGGGATCAAGGAGAGTGCTGCGGCAGGAGGGACCACAAAGGCAGGACGAGGGTCTGGGAACAGAAAAAGCCCACACGCAGCAGGCACCACACATGCCAGGTGCCAAGGCACCAGAAGCCACGGCACCACAAGCCACATGTCCTAGGAGCCATGGCACCAGGAGCCACGAGCACCAGGAACCACATGTACTAGGAGCCACAGCACTAGGAGCCATATGTACCAGGTGCCACGCACACCAGGACCCATGTGTACTGGGAGCCACAGCACCGGGATTCAAGGCACTAGGAGCCATGCATACTTGGAGTCATGCATAGTAGGCGCCACGGCACCAAGCTAAGCATTTAACACATATGTGGGAGAGCTCGCTCTCTCCCTCTGAAATGTCACAAGCCAGGGAGCTGAGTCCAGTTACTGCCCCCATTTGACAACGGAGGAAATGGCTTGGAGGGGCTGGGGGTGTGGCCCAGGTCACACCAGTGTCAGGGGGCTGGGCAGGGACAACAGATCCGGCTGCCATTGTTCTGGGCAAGGGACTGAGCCCAGCCCCATGGGCAGAGGGCCAGGCCAGGCGGAGACAGCCTGAGCGAACTTCAACTTCCCAGTAAGGACATGGGGGAGGGAAGGAGGGGAGAGGATGAGGGGGCAGACCTGAACCCAGGTTCCCCAGGTGACCCCACCGTGACTCTGTCTGGCCCCTCAGAAGGGCCGGACGACCTGTTTGGGGTTCACTGCCCCAGAGGGTATCAAGGCAGCCTAGAGCCATCAGAGACCATCGGCCGCTGAGCTCAAGATGCCCACCTGCCCACTTGGCTCATCTCTACCCAAGGGACATTGTTGCAAGCTCTGTGCTGTGACATTCAAGCGCCACCTAAAAACCAGATGACCCACCGAGCACCCAGGATGGAAGCTGCCCCAGAGCCCCCATCCCGTGAGGAGCCACAATTCCACGCTCCAAGGGCTATGAGCCCGACTTGCCAGACAGAAGATGAGCTGCATGGTTACTCAGGTTGGGGAAGGAGGCAAAAATTTTATTTTAACAACGTTGAAGTAATTAAGCCTAAACCTTAGTGAGCTCAGGGAGCCAGGCTGGCCGGACAGAGCTGAAAACAAGCAACATAATTCCAGCCCCCAGGGGCTGAGCCTATACCTGACAGATGGCATTCCCATCAACAAAGCAAACCCACATGAAAGCCACAGGTCTGCGGGAAGCAGCAGGGAACCCAGAGCTGGCTCAGAGGTTCCAGCCCCTCCCTGCCCCCAAGCTCTCGCTTGTCTCCGTTTACGCCCCCCACCCCCACCACCCTCACCATGTGTCAGGGACACAGAATGAGAGGCCAGCCCCTGTCCCCCATTACTCAACAGTCCAGCAAGGGCAGCAGGCTCTGTGGGACCATTTCTTCCTGGAGAGAGGGTTCCCGGCCCAGGCCTGGAGCAGGGACGTGCTCCCTACATAGAATGACCTATCCTTGGTTTCTTCATGCCCATATCATGGCTTCCAGTGATAGACGTTTCCATGTGCTGTGGCATGCCTGCTTTCAGTGATTTCATTCCTGGGGGGGGTGATAAAATCGGGAGGCTTCCTGGGAGAGACACCCCTGGAAACCATTCCACATGCCACAAGCCACACACAGGAGACTCAGAAGACAAAGATCACAGGGAACAGGACGCGGCAGGCCAGAGACAAGCACGTGTGCATGCGCATTAGACTAATCTGAGTCAGGGGCAAGGTTCACAGGGAGGGGGGCCCTCTTGTAATCCACTCAGTGTGACCACGAGGGGGTCGGGGAGGAGAGGGAGGCCCATCCCCCACCCCATGGTTCAGATATGACAGATCCTCCGAGAGGAAGGAACTTGTCGAAGGCCACACTTGACCTTGCGCCTCAGCAGATGCTGAGGTCTGCCAGGGGATTCCTACTCTCTTTCGTAATTTTTATTTGGACTTGTGTCTCTTGCCTCAAGTCCTCTATCTGCAAGTAACCGTCCCCCCACTCAGAACTCAGGGTTTCGCCTGAAGGTCAGCCTGGGACCATGGGCTGTGGCTACAGCTGTTCACTGATTCAAGAAACCTGCTGTTATTTCATCTGAGTCTCACAGCAACCCTGTTTTGCCATCTCTATAGGTGAGGTGAAATGACACACCCTAGGCCAGACACAGTGGCTCACGCCTGTAATCCCAGCACTTTGGAGGACCAGGGTGGGAGGATTGCTTGAGGCCTGGGCAACATAAGAAAAACAAAAAGTTAGCAACTGGGTGCTGTGGCTCATACCTATAATCCCAGCACACTGGGAGGCACTAAGCAGGAGGATCACTTGACTTGAGTCCAGGAGGTCGAGGCTACAGTGAGCTATGACTGTACCCTGTACTCTAGCCTGGGTTACAGAGCGAGACTCTGTCTCTGGAGCACCCTAACTCATACCACCAGGAACGGGTGACACGCACGTTACTAACTCATGCTGATGAAGCAGTGCGCCCCTCATGTTTTCCCCACTGACCCCAGTCATCTTGTCCAATGGCTTCACCTTCCTGGCCTTCGGGGACAAAGAAGTCACCCAAGAGTTGGCTCACTCACCTGCACGGGCGGCTAACCCCATCCCCCTGGTGGGAAGGTACACCTGCCTCCACCTCCCCAGCTTCCACCAGGGCCAGTCAATCCCAGCTGAGGATGGGGGCGGCCACAGGCAGCTTCTCTCTGGAGCTCGCTACCCATGGAGAACATCCCGTACTCAGATCACCCCCCTTCCCTGAAACCTTGACCTACTGATAACCTGACCGCAGGCCCACAGCTGCCTGGATATAGCTGCCTGGATGCCCTGCCTTTCTGAAATATCTTCCTGCCCCCCAAGACCCACCAGCAGCAAACTCAGAATTGGGGGCTCAGATGTGGCCCCTACAACCTCCTAACCCTGGCTGAACCCCTCAATGTAAGACAAGCACTTCCTTGCCTTGCCAGGAAGACCATCCACACTTGCTTCGACCTTCTTCTCTTTACTAGAAAATTAGACTAAAGTCACATGGTAGAGGGCAAGCCGCTGAATGCCAGGCAAAGTGGCGAGGACTCTCTGTGCAGCACTGTCACAAGCCCTAGGCACAAGCCACACGTCAGCCTCCACAGAGGCAGGGTCTGACTGGGGAGTTTCCTCAGAGATGCCTTGAAAAGGCAAGCTGCAAGGCCAGTGCTCTCAGTCTGGCATTCACACCAAACCCAGGCATGGGAGAGCCTTTTCTTCCTTTTTAGGAACTTGAAAAATCCGTTTTTCTCCTTTCTGTCACAAGAGGAAGCAGCAGCCTTCACCACTTCCCCCGCCCCCAAGTTAAGGCGTGTCTACAAGGTACATCCCTGCCTGACCTCTGTTCACCCAGCCCTGCCCATCTCACAGGGACCACTCAGGACAGGCCCTACTGAAATCAGGGCGTGACCCCAACCGTCAAGTGGGGGCACTAGCAGGTCTGTCAGCCGGGCCTGCACAACAGCAGCAGCCACAGGTGGGTGACATCCCAGCACCTGGGAGCCACAGGTAACCAAGAGCCCTTCCTTGTTGGGGCAAAGGAAGTGCAGCAGCTCCTGGGACAGGATCCCCAGCCAGTCAAGGTCAGGACCAAGGCCAGGAGAAGCTAGGACCAGGATGATGTGCACGTGCGCACGCGTGTACACACACACACACACACACAAGGCCAGGAGAAGCTAGGACCAGGAAGATGTGTACGTGCGCGCGCGTGTACACACACACACACACACACACACACACACACCCAGGAAGATGTGTACGTGCGCGCGCGTGTACACACACACACACACACACACACACACACACACACACACACACACACACACACACACACACCCAGGGGGAGAGGAGCCTGTAGAGACCAGGAAGGTGGTCCCCGCATATACATGCTCTTTCTCTTTCAATCTCTCTTTCTCTCTCCCCTTTTCTCTCCTCTTCCTTCCCTCCTTCCTTCCTTCCATCTCTCTATACCCCACCACCACCCCATCTACCTTCTCCCTCTGTCTCTTCCTCCTCCAGCCTTGGTGGAATTCCAGCCCTGCCAATCACCAACCCACTTGGACCTCCCCCAAGCCTAGAGCCCTACTTCCTGCCATCTGGGTGATACCAGCTGCTCCCCATCTACCTCCTGTCCCACCCTGGAAGTTTTAGGGAGTTCTGAAGCAGCCTGGCCCCCTCCTCAGGGTCCCAGGCCGGTAGAAGCCTGATGATGAGGGGGTGGCACCCCACTGCCAGCACAAACCCAGAGTGGCCTGTCAACCCCTGGACAGTAGGGGTTCCGTGTGAGGAGCCAGAGAGTCCTCCCCACACGGCTCTGGTGACGCCGCCCAGCAGCTGATGGACCAAGGACACTTACTGCCTCTGGTGCTGCCTCACCGTCCTACTCCACAAGCCTTGGTCTCCAGATCTGTGAAACAGGCCAGTGTTTCTTCCATAGGACATCAACAGAATACTGAAGAGCCGAGGCCCTGAGATCCCAGCATAGGCATTCAGCCGAGGCCAGGGCCTCCATTCTTGCTCAGCCTCCAGTGTGGGCACAGAGCTGAGGCCCAAAGCCAACCAGCACACCTGGAGAGTGTCTCACAGCAACAGAAGGTGGGAAAAGGAGAGAGACCAAGGCCAATTTGCACCTTCTGCATTGCAAGACAAAGCCTGCCTCCTAAGAGGGCTGGGCTCAGCATGCCCCTGGTGTCCTGGGCCATCCACTCCACCCGACCCCTGCTCTGGGAGCAGGACAGGGCACACGTGGGTGGGAGCATGCCCCTTGCTGAGCATGGAAAAGGGACATCTGGTGGCCAGAGCCCTGCAGACCACGCCTGGCCAAGGGAAACCTCCATGTGGGTTGCAGTGGGGGGGGTGAGCTATCACCTGCAGGTGCAAAAACAGTCCCAGGCCAGGAGAGCCCTTCATCCCCTGCAGATGCAGCACCAGGAGGACCCTGGGGAGGATATGAGCAGCCAGGTGGCCTGTGAGGCGGTAAGCAGCCCCGTGCAGGAGCTCTCTGTCCTCAGAGACCTGCGACCATTCCTGCCTTCCCGTTGGGGGCTCCTCCCCACCCCCTGGGGCTGTGTGCTCTGCTCCCTCACCATGAGGGCTGCAGCCAGCCTCAGCACCTGCTCCTGCAACTCCCAAGGTAAGCCCCAGCTGCAACTCTCCATCAGCATCCCCAGCCAGACCCAACCCGACTCCAGATGCACCTGCCCCAGGTGGCCCCACTGAGTTCTCCCGACCCCAGATGCATCTGTCCCAGGTGGCCTCACTATGCTGGCTGGCCCCCAGACCACAGACGTACCTGCCAAGGCAGCCCCACCACGCTGCCCACCCCTCATCCCAGACACACCTGCCCCAGACAGCCCCTCTGAGCTGCTCCCCCAACCCCAGATGCACCTGCCCCGGGCAACCCCCCCCAAGACGCACTGGCCCTGGTGGTCCCACGATACGCCCCTACCCCCTATCCCAGATGCACCTGCCCAGGCGATGCTCCCGCCTTGGCCTCCCAAAGTGATAGGATTACAGACAAGAGCCACCATATCCAGACTTTATTTATTTATTTATGAGTCAGGGTTTCACTGTTGCCCACAGGGCCACATTGCCCACACTGAAGTGCAGTGGCATGATTGCGGCTCACAGTAGCCTTGAATTCCTGGTCTCAAGCAATCCTTCCACTTCAGCCTCTCAAATAGCTGGGACTACAGGTGTATACCATCACACTGGCTAGGTTTTTTTTTTGGGGGGGGTATTTTTTTTTGTAGAGACGAGTTCTCACTATATATCCTATATCCCAGGTTGGCCTCAAACTCCTGGGCTCAGGCAATCCTCCTACCTTGGCCTCCCAAAGTGCTGGGATGACAAGGAGGACATCATATTTTATATATTCTGTCACCATGGAAGAAGGACCCAAACAGGTCATTCATTCACCCAAGAAAATGGAAACATTCTGCAAGCAAGGCCACCACGGCAATAAGCAGCAAAAGTCCTCAAGTGTACACACCCTCTGAAATTTATTCTAAAGAAGAAAAAACATTTGTTGGAAGACTGATGTATCAAGTAGGTCCATGGTGGTATCGTTTACAATTCTAAGATGGAAAGAGCTCAGTATTAGTAACAGTAGTGTATACGGTGGCTCATGCCTGTCATCCCAGCACTTTGGGAGGCCAAGCAGGAGGACTGCCTGAGACCAGGGGTCCAAGACCAGCCTGGGCAACTTGGCAATACCTCATCTGCACAATAAATCAAAAAATTAGCCGGGAGTGATGGCGCACACCTGTGGTTCCAGGTTTCAGCTACTCAGAAGGCTAAGGCAGAGGGATCGCCTGAGTGAGCCAAGCAGATCAAGGCTACAATGAGCTGTAATTGTGCCACTGCACTCCAGTCTGGGCAACACAATGAGACCCTGACTCAAAAAAGAAAAATTAAACACCACAGTCAAGTGGGATTTACCCCAGGAATACAAAGTTGGTTTGTCATCTATAAATCAACTAATGTAATACATCATATCAATAGATAAACTTTTAAAAAGAAAAAGTCACCAGGCACAGTGGTTCATGCCTATGATCCCAGAACTTTGGGAGGCTAAGGCAGGAGGATCACTTGAGCCCAGCAGGTTGAGGCTGCAGTCGCCGTGAGCATGTTCCTGCACACCAGCCTGGACAACAGAGTGAGACTCCGACTCAAAACAAAACAAAACATCAAAACACTAGCAAGGCCACATGGTGAAATGTCACACCCACACTGACATTTGTATTCTGAAAAGATATTTCATGGCATGGGAAAATGCTCACCGCACAGTGGATGGAACAAAAGCCAGCGACACGCAGCCTGAGGGCCTCAGTGACCACACAGCGGCACAAGGACCACAGTGTTAACCACGGCACCTCAGGGCAGGGGATGACAAGGAGTCAGTTTCCTCTATCCAAACTGTCATTTTCAACTTCCTCAGGCGTGGACAGCAGCTACGAGCCCAAGACCCCAGCCTCCTCCAGCCTCTGACGTCAGAAGTGGAGGAAGTTGTTCCTCTCTGCAAACGCAATGCTGGATGTTACTCCTAAAGTGAATTCCTTTCACCTGTGGCCAGGCTGCTGGCCTGTGAGTCCCTGTGCACCATCCCAGTCACTTGTGCCATCAACAGACACAGTTTTAACTCAGCCTGCCAGACCCCGTGGAGGGACAGAGGCGCAGGCGACTAAGAGCTGTTTCCAGTGACGGGCATGCCAAGGGCACACTTCCTTCTATTCTTGCTTCAGACAAAAGTCTTTCCTTCAAGCCAAGTGCACACATTCCTCAAGACAATTCTAACATTTAGTAGACAGCCCATGCTTATCTAACACAACCACAGGAGGCTGACAGACCTCGAAGCCAAGGCCAAGGGGAGGACGCAGTTACAGGTGGTGCCACAGCCACAGACGTTTGGCCGGGTATGGTGGTTCATGCCTATCATCCCAACATTTTGGGAGGCCGAGGTGAGAGGATGGCTTAAGCCCAGAAGTTGGAAGCTGCAGTGAGCCATGATCATGCCACTGCACCTAGCCAGGGCAACAGAGTGAGACCTCCACTAAAAAATAATTAACTACTTTAAAAAATAAAGATGATATGGAGCTGTGTGTGTGTATACATGTGAATACATATGTTCTGTCCACTGGCCACCACCAGGCTAATGGCAGGTGTCACCCTCAAGAAAAGAAGGATGACTGGACGTGGAGGCAGGCTGAGATTCTATATCATCAGAAAAGTGTTATTTCTTAAAATAATAAGAGAAAAAATTCCTAAGCAAATGGAGAAAAGTCACATGTTCATATTTATTCTGAACAAGTATGTACGTGCTCGTTATACCATTTGTGCTGTTTTATTTTTAATTTTTCAAGATAATAAAGGAAAAAGGAAGGTGCTACTGCAGGTGAGGCCCTGGGCTGTGTTTACTCTGCTGCTTCACTGAGCTACGGGATTTTTGCCAGTCTGTCCCAGTCTGGCGACACATGTGAGAGGGCCAAAAGTCAGAGCCCAGAGGCTAGGGCCCCGTAAAGCAAAACTTCCTAAATCTCCATCTCACGGTCACTGGTCACCATGTCACTGCTAGCCACTGCAGCCTCTCCCTCCCCACTCGACAGCTCCAGGACCTGCCTTCCTGTGTACCTGCCACATGTGATAGGGGCTGGTGACCTGACATCCTGGGACCTGAGCCCACTCTGCCTTAGGGGACCTGGCCGGGGGTGACTCTCCCAGAAACCCCTAGAAAGGTCCTGAACCATGGCTCCTGCAGGAGTGCACCTCAGTCACCAGGAGGCTTGTTAAACACAGGATTAGACTACCGGCCTGGCAATCTGCATTTTGAGTACGTTCCCCATGACACTGGCCCTGCTGATCCAGGCCTAGAGCATAGATCTGCCGCTTGCCCACTGACATTCAATCCTGTTGGAGAAAAAGACCCAAGTAGCTGGGGAGCTTCTGAAATACAGATTCCAGGGCCCCTACCCAGAAGAGCCCAGCGCAGCTGGCCAGGAAGAGGATAGAGAATCTGCCTAGGCCCCTGGGGACAAGCAGGACCCTAGCTACAATGGCCTCCCCCTATCCTTTAACTTACGCTCCCAAAAGTGGCCAAGACCTCTTTGATTCCACAGGCTTCCCAAGGCAAGCCCAAGCGTCCCAGAGGAGCAAGGACACACTCCCGAGAGGCATCCTCATCCTTCCCAAGCGTCACCACCTGAAGAAGGGAATGGTCTGGGGAACAGAGCAACCGCCCGGCAAGCAAGACCCAGTGCTATGCTGTGCAACCTTGACATGTCTACTGAAAAGTCACAGGCAACAGGGGCTCACGCAGGTGCTGCTCATCTCCTGACCAACCCAGGCAGAGCAAGGAATGATGTGAGTCCCACTACAGGCCAAGCTTTCAAGGCCCTCATGGCTATTCTCTAAAAGAGAGCCTGAGGCCAGGCGCAGTGGCTCACACCTGTCATCCCAGCACTTTGGGAGGCCCAGGCGGGAGGAATTTGAGACTATCCTGGGCAACACATTAAGACCTTGTCTCTACAGAATATAAAAATTAGCTGGGTGTGGGGGCATACCTATAATCCTAGCTACCTGGGAAGCTGAGACCAGGAGGTTGAGGCTGTGGTGAGTCATGACTCCAGCCTGGGTGACAGAGTAAGATCCCAACTCAAAAGACAAAACAAAACAAAAAGGAGGCCAATGGTGATTCTTTGAGGAATGTTCTTGAACACTGCTTTAAGATAATAACCAAATGTGTCTGTGCTATAATGTGGGGGGAGGCAGGATGTGAATTGTGTACATGGTGCAGCCACAATAACAGAGAACAAGAGACATCACTCGGTCAGAGGGGAATGGGAGGCCCAAAGGTGACCATCCAGGTGGCTCGTGTGCTGCCTGCCCTCGTCACATGCTTGTTTCTGAGCTGTTTACCTGGAGCGTGTACCATTTCACCTGCCTGCCACACTGACCCTACTCTCCCGCCCACTGGAGGGAGACACAAGCAGGACATCCCAGGAAGCCTATAGCCCCTGCTGCGGGGTCCTGCCCACTTCCTCCTGGCGGGCAGGGCTGTGAGGCAGGGACCTTCCGGGCCAGCAGCAAGTGCCATCAGGGAAGGTTGACTGACTGCTCTGAGCCAGGGGCAGGCTGTAGCCCTGGCCTCCAGAGCTCACAGTGCAGGAGGAGACCCGGAGGCGGGTCCTGTTTCCAAGGCTGCAGCCCCATCTGCTCTGAGTCAGGCAGAGGCTGCAGCCCCGGCCTCCATGGTGCAGGAGAAGGAGGCCAGGAGGTGGGTCCTGTTTCCAAGGTTGCAGCCCCATCCTCCAAGGACAGGGGAGTGGGTCCTGTTTCCGCTTATGAGTCCTCTGGGCTGAGGGTGGGCTAGCCATCTCTTGCTTCATGCAACCACCTCCCATCTTCTGGGACTCTGCACGGGCCAAGAGCAGCAAATGGCCTCTTACACCAACAGCCTCCAGTGGGCACTGAGCCCAGTCCGGGCCTGGACTTCAGAGCTGGTGCCCCCAGTGGCAGAGCCCTCCTGAGCCACAGGCAGCATTCATGGTCCAACAGCCTGCAGCAGGAGCCTGACCGCTGTGTGCTACTCACGGGACACTGCAGAAACACGGCCCTGTCTGAAACTCCCATGACGAGGTTTCCACCTCCCGACCACAGTGGGCAGGAAACACACCTGTCCAGGAGAAGGCCACGAGCTCAGCCCAGCTCAAGCACGGTCCTTCCCATGACTATCCACACTGGAAACTGAGTTGCTCATCAAAATGCCACTCAGGTGTCACCTCCAAAAAGTCTTCCCCAACTGCCCCCATGTGGACTGTATTGGGAATCTTGTCTCTTGACTCTTGAGCCTTTAGCACGTGCTTCTCCTTAGGACGGTCCTGAAAGCCCCTTCCTGTCACAAACAGCGCCTGCAGACAGGGCCCCGCCACCAAGCACCTCACTGTGGACACCCAGGTCCCCAGCAGCACCATCCCCTCTGCCCGGCATCCCCTGCCCAACTGTCACAAGGGAGGCAATAGCGGAGGTGCCTGCCCTGGGCATGGCCTCTTAGACCCGGAAACAAAACCACCTAGGTCCCCAGAATCACCTCCCATGGGCTCTCAGGCCATCCCCTGGCCCCTCTCACCCCAGACCCCTTGAAATGTCGGGTACTAAAGGGACAGGGCTGGGAGGCTGGGACAGGACTTCTGGAGGTCACGGCCAGAGCCCATGGGGCCACGCTCCCACAGACTGTGGGCCGAGCATGGGTGGCCACTGCTGTCCACACAGACAGACCATGCCAGCACCCATACCCAGGAGGGGAACCTGCCACCCAGGAAGCCCAGGCCACCCCTGTCGTACCACCCCACGTTGGCACAGAAGCTCCTCCAGCACTCCCCACCCTGACAGGACGCAGCCGGGCACATGCACAATGCCACAGCACACACTCTGCCAGGAAGCCTGTCCCAAAGCCCTCAGGGACCCTGGATGCTGCAGCCTCTGCTCAAGGGCAGTCAGGGACTTCCCCACCCCGCAAGCCTTCCCGATGCCTGAGGATGTCCCCGGAGCGCAGAGGCAAGACTAAGCCACAGGCCAGGAGGCCATGTGCAAGGACCAGCCCGTGGCAGGGCTGTGCTCAGGTTCAGGGGACTGGCAGTATCAGGGAGGCAGCATCAAGCAGTCATTCTCAAGTCACATTCCCGGGTCATGGGAGCCCAAAAGGATGGAGTTGAGGGAGGGAGTTGAGGCCCCAAGCAGGGCATGCCCAGGTCCCCAGGCCATGTTAACTGAGTGACGTGGCCCGCAGGACCTCCAGGATAAGCACACAGGAGGACAACGCTCGCCATGGAGGACAGGCTCATGCCCAGGCCAAGGTGTAGTCTCAGCCCACTCCAGCAGGACTGGTCTTCCAGATCATGAGCTGTCAGGGCTCTCAGCTTGCTTCCCCACGTCATGTGGGCCTCCACAGCAGCATTTGTCATGCACCAGTCAGACGCGGCAAGACCCAGCCGGGGGACATCCGCCTCACCCGTAGTGGGGATGCCCTCCCAGGGCAGGAGACACCCTGCCCCTCCCTGGCCAGATGCACGCCCTGTACCTCGAGTCCAATCTCCTTCTACAGCTGAGGGGTGGGCTGATTACACCCTTGGCCCTTCTTCCTCTCAGCCCTTCAATGGCTCCCATACAAAATGGCCCAGACCCAGGGGCTGAGGACATAACCGCACCAGGGCCCTCCTGAGCCCATTCCAGCAAGTTCCATCTGTGAGGTCCTCCGGGCCAGGCTCCCCTCTGGGCCCCACAGTGCAGGCCCAGCACTACCCAGAGCCCACAGAACACAGTGGACAAAACCCAGCTACACCAGAGCCACCTTACATGAGGCCAGGGAAGGGCTCGTGAAAGCCCCACCTGCAGCAAGCGGACACCCAGCCGGACCCCTCCCTGCCCCCCGGCCTCACCTGGTAGTAGGCCTTGACGCTGCGCACCAGGACGGTGAGGTTCTGCACGCGGAGGCTCGCGTCACTGCTCACGTGTTTGTTGATGTGTGCGTTTGTCGGCCGGGGGTCTCTGGGGAAGAAACACTGAATGGAAACCGGATCTTGGGCCACACTTCCTGTCCCGGCGGCGCCTGAGCTCTGGTCCCGTGTGACCATGAGGCCATGACACTTAAGTAAAGTCCTAACTGCACAGCCACGCCGGGACTTCAGGTGGGCCACAGCCCCCACTTCCCCCACCTGAGGCCAGGGGTCACCCCAGGGCCTTAACTCATGCGACTTCCATTCTCACTGGAACACCCACAGAGGACAACCCCATGTCGATGCAAACCCAAAAAGTTATACTGCACAAAAGTCAACGCAGGCTGGGTCGGTGGCTTGTACCTGCAATCCCAGCACTTTGGGAGGCTGAGATGAGAGGATGGATCACTTGAGCCGAGGAGTTCAAGACCAGTCTGGGCAACATAGTGAGACCTCATTTCCACAAAAAAATCAAAAAATAAGGTGTGTTTCTGTAGTCCCAGCTACTTATGAGACTGAGGTGGGAGGATCAAATGCAGGAGGTTGAGGCTGTGGTGGGCTATGATGGCATCACTGTACCCCAGCCTGGGCAACAGAGCAAGATCCTGTCTCAAATAAACAAACAAAAAATAGCCTAACCAAAAATCATTTCAAGTTTAAAAGCTGACCAAGGCACAATATGTGAAATACCTGTAAAGACAGAACAGGGGGAAATGGCACACTTTCTGACTTAATAAACCCACAAAATCGTAACAATCCACTTCACACGGGCCCCCATCACTGGGCTGGTCTTGGGCTGATAGCCCACTGAGTGTTCCATGAGCTCTGGGTGGTGCTGGGCCTCCTGCCTGTGACTGATAGCCCTGAACCCAGTCCCACCTTGGAAAGCTGGCACAGGTGGCCCAGGACACCACCCAGTGTAAATGCGCCCCGAGAAACACTGAAATGCAAATAAGTTACGAGGAAGATCCGAGGGCAACTTGCTCCCCAGCCTCAGGCCAAAGGCAAGTCTGGCTGTGAGGAACTGGAAGGCCACAGGGAGTGACTTACAGTTCCACTCATCTATAGTCATCTATTGCTCAGAATCCTCAGAGTCGGAAAACGGTTCCCACTAGAGAGCCGTCTTGCAGAGGCCAAGTTGGCCTCCACTGGCCTCACAGAGGCTGAGCTGGCCTCCACCCTTCCACACGCCAAACACTGCTTCTGATAACAAAGGCCTCCCTTCTACCCAACTGTCCCAAGACACCATGATGTATAATTCAACAGAGGGTGGCTGCACCTGCCATCCAAGCCCTGTGATGCCAGCGCTGAGCATCCTGGGGCCAGCGTGGGGAGTTAAAGAAATCAATCTCAACATTATTCAGCTTGTTCAAAGCCAACAATTAATAGAACACTGATAGCCAGAAAAAAAGCCGAGGCCGGGTGCGGTGACTCACGCCCTTCATCCCAGCACTTTGGAAGGCTAAGAGGGGAGGACTGCTAGAGTCCAGGAGTTCCAGACCAGCCTGGGCGACGTAGAGAGATCTTGACTCTACAAAAAAAATAAAAAAAAACTTAGGTGGGCACCTGTAGTCCCAACTACTCAGGAAACTAAAGCAGGAGAATTGCCTGAGCCCAAGAGGTTGAGCCTGCGGTGAGCAGTGATCGTGCCACTGCACTCCAGTCTGGGCAACAAGGTAAGACCCTGACTGAAAAACAAAAGCAAAACTCTACAAACCAAAATCATTTTAAATGTGTCTGGAAGTGTGGTTTTTTTTGGTAACACAACTGGTTAAAGTTCACCCATTAAGTGTCTGACATGCACACCACAAGGCCTCCACTGTGTCACACGTGTGCAGACCCTGTACCTACAACATCAGTCAGCAGCCACGGGTTTTATGCAGTCACCCTGTACCCCTAAAACAGTTGGAGCACCTCAGGGCCACCAAAGCCCTCTATCCAACACTCAGGCAACAACATGCACTACTGTCCTAATAGCAAGATAGAGCGTGGCCAGCCATGTGTTGCTGCCTGTCTTTCTGGGAGACCTTAATCACCAAGAGAAAAAGGTTAATGGCCTGTGGAGGTTAGCTAAGGAAGGGAGACGTCTAGAAGTTAACTGCTGAGGTGTTAGCTTCCAGAGGTTCCCAGCGTCACCAAGTGACTCATCTTGAAGGAACAATTCTCCCTTTGCTGCAAAACCTGAAGAGAATCAATCTTGTAGCGACAGGTGTGCCTTTTTTCTTTTTTTCCCTCGAGTCAGGTCTTACTGCCACCCAGGCTGGAGTGCAGTGGCACAATCACGGCCTACCAAAGCCTTGACCTGCTAGGCTCAGGCGATCCTCCTGCCTCAGCCTCCCAAAATGCTGAGATTATAGGCATGAGCCATCGCGTCCAGCCATAAACATGTTTCTTAAAACAGCGTACTCAGAGAACACACGGGGTTGTTTCTGCTTCTTGCTGGTGGAGTCCCAGTCTCCATCCAGTCAGACGGGGCCAGCCCAGGAGGGCCAGGAGCCAAGCCAGGGACACCAAGCGGACATGCACAGCTTGTGCAAAGGCCCAAGGATGGGCACCTGGGAACCCTTACCCCATAGCCCAGAAGTCTCTACACTCCACTGCTGTCCCCAGTTCTGGGAGGAAACTGTCAGTGAAACGAAGCTCTGAAAGAACCCTGACACTTCCGGGCTGAGTAATGAGACCCACCGTCGTGACCACCAGGGCTTCCTCCTACAGCTAAGGTTTCCTGGGTGAAGTCACAACAGACACCTCCCCAGGCAGGTACAGCTCAGACCTGCTGGGCCCCATGCCCCAGGACTCTGCCCCTCTGTGCTGCAGGAGGCAGGAGCCGGCAGATGTGGGTTCCAGGTCCCAGGAATGGCCAAGTTCTCTGGGCCTTGGTGTACTCATCTGCCAAGAGGCTGCAGGACCTTCCTTTGAGCCCACAAGGGCTGCCATTCCGTGAAACCCAGATCTATGTCTGGAACTGTACTCGGGCTCACATCACAGGAAGACAAGACTATAACCACCATGCAGCTGCACCTCCCCAAGAGCCACGGTCAGAACACCCACAAGACAGCCCTAAAGCACAAAACCTCACCGGCAACAGGACCACAGAGGAAGGACCCATGGTGTGTCCGGTAGTGGGTCCAAACATGGGGCCATTTAAGTCCAAAGTGCTCCCCCACAGGGGTTTCCTTCTCATAAAATGTCTAACTAGGAAAAAGAAGTCAACTCTTGCTAGAACTTTACAGAGAGTTGTAATCCAGGTTTATAGCAACCTGCACCCCTCCTCTGGGAGAGGAAGTTCCCAACTTTTAGTCACATTCCAAAGACTTCCTAAACCTGAAGCTTAATGAAGAAACTGTGTTGACACAGACAGAAGAGATGCGCAGGCTCAGAGTGGTGGCGCATGCCTGTAATCCCAGCACTTTGGGAGATGGGGGAGGGAGGATCACCTGAGCCCAGGAGGTTGAGGCTGCAGTGAGTCATGATCGCGCCACTGCACTCCAGCCGGGTCAACAGAATGAGATCCCGACTCAAAAAACAAACAAAAAGGATTGCTACTTTGACATGGTAAAATTATAAGCAACTTTTATTTTGCTCATCTATAAGGTCTGATTCTCCTACAATGAACATAAGCTTTTCGTGTGATCTTTAAGGACTCAAACCCCCACAAAGAACAAGGTATGCCGTAGCCAAGGAAGGAAGTTACTTAAGTCACAAATACAAGTCATTTTTTCCCAAAGCGTTTGCACCAACACAAACTCATTCAACCGACAGGCATTTGCCTTTTACCCTTAGCCTCCACACCCAAAAAATGGAAACATAAACTACTCTTCAAGTACATTGAAGAGAAAAGTATCCTATTTCTTTTTTCATTTTTGAATAAGGGTCTCACTCTGTTGCCCAGGCATGATCACAGCTTACCACAGCCTCAACTTCCTGGGCTCAGGCTATTCTCTCATCTCAGCCTCCTGAGTAGCTAGGACTACAGGTGTGCACCACCACATCCAGCTAATTTTTTTATTTTTTGTAGAAATAGGGTCTCACTATGTTGCCTAGGCTGGTCTCGAATTCCTGGCTGCAAGTGATCTTCCCGCTGTGGCCTCCCAAAGTGCTAGGATTACAGGTGTGAGCCACCGCATCTGGCCTTGTTGGGCATCTTCCATATGCATAATTTAATCCTCCTCAAATCTATAAAACGTCCTCTCCTCCTTACAGACCAGGAAATTGAAGCTTCGCACATCTACATAACATGTTCAACATAACAGAGCCTGCAGGTGAAGATGTGAACTTGCTTGCCTGGTGCCGGGGTCAAGGCTCTTGAATAACTCCTATAGGAGCGGAAAGTCTGTCCAAAATTACCCAAAGAAACACGTTTCCCTCGGTGCCCAGGGCCAGCACCGCAGTGTTCAGAGGCAAGCAGCAGGATATCTCCACCAAGTTTGATGCTGCTGGTTCCCACGGCCTCCTAGCCGTGGGCCTCCCCTGAAAACCGAGTCCAGGCTTCCCTGCCTCCTGCTGCTGATGTGAGCGGAGGCCGAGTCCAAGAGCCTGCTCCTCCTGTGACTACAGTTGCCAGAGACAACGGTGGGGGGGTCACGAGGCCCAGTCAGCCTCCACGCAGCTCCAAGGAGTTGGGTGACAAGCCTCTCCACTGGGCTGGGCAGGCCAGGGCACGATCCCTCAGGACCTGCTAACCTGGGGAACGGTCACAGCAGGCACAGGGGTTAGGCAGAACCCACCAGCCGGCCCAACAGCACCCACGAGGCAGACATGCAAGCGGAGGCTGAGATGGTGGACAGCCTGGGCGTGGGGCCGGGACTTGGGTGACAGAGTCCAGCCCCACCCGAGGCCGCACCAGCAGCAGCTGAGCTGAGGACCACGTAGTCATTGAGGGACTGAGTATGTGGGGGAAGGGCAGGCGGGAAAGAAACCACCTTGGGGTGCTGGGACCCTCTGGATAGGCTGGCGCCTGCATGAGTGAACCGCGATCCCAACCCCACAGGCCCCAAGCTGAGCACTGACGCCGCATTAAAGCCTCACAACATTGTATCAGGAAGAGACTCTGTATGCCAATTTAAAGATAGGGAAACAGAGGCACTGGGTGATGTGCCCGGTGTCACGCCGCAAGTATGAGGGACATCTGGGGTTCAGACCCAAGCTGGCTACATAGGCCATCCAATGCCGGGCCCAGGCTTCTTGTATTATTTATTTATTTCTATTATTCTTTTTTTTAGAGACAGGGTCTCATTCTGTCATCCAGACTGGAGGGCAGTGGTATGATCACGGCTCACTGCAGCCCCAACCTCTCAGGCTCAGGTGATCCTCCTGCCTCAGTCTCCCAAGTAGCTCGGACGACAAGTACTTGCTACTATGCCCAGGTAATTTTTTGTAGAGATGGGGTCTTGCTATAGTCCAGGCTGGTCTCAAACACCTGGGCTCAAGCAATCCTCCTAATTCAGTCTCCCAAGTAGCTGGGACTACAGGTGCACACTACCATGCCTAGCTAATTTTTTTTTATTTTGTGTAGAGACAAGGTCTCACTATGTTTCCCAGGCTGGTCTCAAACTCCTGGCCTCAAGCAGACCTCTCACCTTGGCCTCCCAAAGTGCTGGGATGACAGGCATGAGCCACTGCACTGCCCAATCTATTTCCTTTCTAGTTGAGGCAATTTTACATAGAGTGAAATGCTTGTATCTTAAGCTACAGCTTGAGGAGTTTTGGAAAACGAAGCGCGCTCCAGTCAACAGCAGAACACCTCATCCTTCTCAACTTCCTTCCCAGCAAGCCCCGCCCACCTCTAGACCCCCCTGCGCTGCTGCTTCCCAGCACCTGGAGCCGGGGTCCTAGGATCAACCAGGCATAGACCATGCTGCTGGCGTCTGTGCCCGCCCGTCCCTGCCACTCCTGCTCTGGAAAGCCACAGCCTGTGGCCTGCCCAGTCTGAGGGCCCCAAAAGCAACACGGCATCTCCAGTGCAGAACGGTTGCCTTGGGGGATCACGGAGGGGGCTCCACACTGCTTCCCCAATCCAGCCAGGCCAGGCGCACACTAGGAGTGGCTACTTCTCAGAGGCCTGCCTCCGACTCACAGCAAGCTGTAAACGCTGCAGGAATTCCAAAGGTCAGGGAAGAAAGAGGACCAGCCTGGGCTTTTGTCTCTCCTGGGCCGGGCGTGAAGCGAATGAAAAGCCTGGGACACTGCTGGCTTTTTAATTAAACAGGCCTGGGCCAGGGAGGACAGGCAGAAGTCTCCCCGGTCACAGCACCAAGGGAATCCAACAGTTTTTAGGGTCTAAGAGAAGCGGGGGAGTTTCCCGGGGCTCAGCCGTGCCCAGCCGGGAAACACGGGTTCATTCACGCTCCAAGCAGCGTGCCAGGGTTGACGATGGATTTGTTTTCTTGATACCTCATCAAACACAGAGGATGGAGAAGACTGGTAGGAAGCTTTTTTCCCTACACGAACAGCCATGAATTGCCTTTCTTTTTTTAAACATTAAACAGCACGACATCAAATGACTTATTCAAACAAAATGAGAGTGGTCGAGCATGGTGGCTCATGTCTGTCATCCTAGCACTTTGGGAGGCCAAGGCAGAATTGGGAGTTTGAGACCAGCCCAGGCAACCTAGCAAGACATGGTCTTTGGAAATAATAAATAGTAAAAACAGAACAAACAACATTCTTCGGAAGCATCTAAAACAGGCCTCCCTGGGCAGACCCTACTTAAGTCACTTTCTGGATGCCAGAAGCAAACAGCTTCCTTCCACCGTGGGCAGCTCCCATCAGCAGGAGTTCATGTGCACCCTGGAGGCTCTGAGTGTTCCCTGCTCTCTGGGAGCTCAAGGTAGAGCGCAGCCACGGAGCCTACCTCGGCAGCCCTCAATCAGGAGGCAGGCTCCCAGACCTCGAGCGGGGTCCTGCTGGGAAGGCAAGCTTCCACAAGACCCAGTGTACCCCGGTTCCCGACCGGCTGGCCCCCAACACGGCCACTTTCAACTCAGTCCGTGGCAGGGAGCTCAGAAAGGCAGGCCCCACCGCGGTGAAACTCTATAGCCGCCCTCGGTGCAGGGCCGGCCCACCCCACACTTCCTGTAACCGGACACTCCGTCACAGTTCTGTGCCCCCAAAAAGAAGGGGGGCTCTTCCATCTCATTGTTAAAGCCACAATGAAGTACTGAGTCCGAAGTCAACTGCACTATCTATACCATGTGGATGACAACCACTAAGCTCCAAATGCCCCTCATCTCGGAAGGGACTGCTCGCCCACCTACCCACGTGCAAAAAGGCACCTGGCCACCGAGACGGCGACAGCAGCGTCTCCACCCGCAGAGACCCCTCTCCTACCCCCCTGAACTTTTGAAGCACCGCCCCACCCCAAGACAGGCACTTACATCTGCAACATGATTTGGTTCAGGAAGATGCCATCCACCAGGTCCATGTACATGGTCAGGTTGTCCTGGGCGCCGCCTGCAAACGGGCCGAAAGTTTTCACCTGCGGAAAGTGGGGAGAGAGGCAGGAAGTCACCTCGGGCGCAGGCGGCTGGGGGGGGGCAGGATCCTGGGGGCAGTCGGCCAACCCCGCCAGCAGAGGGGGCACAGGCCGCACCACTTTCCCGCCCCAAGCCCATCCCGCCCCGAGCGACAGCTTCCCCGCCACTCTCACCCGCGTCCCGGCGCGGAAAAAAACAGGGGACTTTTCAATAAATGTCTCACGTCTCGATTGCTATGGAAGTCGGCGGGCCCGTCTAGACCGCTCGAGTCCCCGGTGAGCGCCCCACTCCCCACCGCCGTCCCCAGGCTGGTCTCGGCGCTCGGAAGCCGCACGAGGTACTACTGCTGGGGAGCGGGGAAAGCCCCGGGACAGCCGCGGCCGCTGGGACCCCGCATGTCCAGCGCCCAAGCGGGAACAGGTGTAGCCGCTCGCGCGCGCGAGCCCGCCTGAGAGCGCACCCGGGGCCTGAGGGCCCCCAGACGCCGCCCCGAGCCCGGCCCGCCGCGGCGTCTCCCTCGTCCCGGGCCCCTGGCGCCCCAGCCCAGGGAGCGGAGCCGGGCACTCACCCAGGCCACCAGTGGGCTCTGCAGGAAGAGACCCAGGAGCTCCGAGACGGTCACGTCCATGCTGAGGCCGCCGCGCCCGCCGCGCCCCCGTCCCCGCCCCCGTCCCGGTCCTTGTCCCCGTCCCCGCGCGCGGCACAAAGCGGCTCCGGCCGCGAGCGGCGGGCGCGGGGCTGCGCACTCCGCCCGGGAGACAAAGGCGGGGCGCAGGCCCACGTTCCCGGCTCCGGCGGCCGCGGCCCCGCCCGGGCTAGAGGGAAGAGGAAGGGGGGGAAGCGGAGGGAGGGGATCGAAGGGGAGGGAGGGAGGGAGGGAGGGCGCCGCTCGGGGAGGAGCCAGGCGCAGCCCCGCCCCGGGGCCCGGAGCGCCGCGCCGCCTCGCGGTGCCAGCCTGGGCGCCCGGGCGCGGGCGCGGCTGCGCAGGTGCCGGGCGGGGGGGGGGGGCGGGGGATTGGGGGAGGGTGTGGGAGCCGGAGGGGCGGGTGCCGGGCGGGGCCCGGAGGGGCGGGGCCGCGGGGCTCGGGTCCGACCCCGCCCGGGAGGCACCGCCCACGCCGTGCGCCCCTTCCGCGCGTGGGGCCCCAGCACGTGGCTCTCCCTGCGCGCGCGCGGCGGGTCCAGGCGCCACGTGCAGCCGGAGGGCGGGGCCTGGGACGCCCCTCCCGGCCGCCCTCGCTCCGCGTCGGGGCAGGTGTAGCCCAGGTGACGCCGGAAGGCCTCGCGTGGCGGGAGCCTGCGCGCGAACGCCCCGCTCGGGGTGCCGGGGTGCCGGCGGAGGAGGAAGCTTTCCGTCGAGTTGGGGCCGGGGGGCGGGCTGTGCGGCGCCCCACCTCGCCACCTGCAGGCTCCCCGCCTTCGAGAAGTTCCTGCGGAAGCCGAAGTGGCAGCTCCGACCCGGGCCCACGCCCAAACCGCCGGCTGGAGCTGGAGTCCGACCAGGGGGGCAGCAGCTTGGCGGTCGCGACGGAAAGGGGTACAAGGGACCCCTGGACGGACGCAGGCCCCGGGGAGATCTTCCTGCGGAGGCAGCCGCGGCGCGGGAGAGGCGGAGTGGAGGCCGAGGCTCCGGGCTGGTCTCTTGCACCTCACCAGAGCCTGGCAGAGCCTGGTAATGACTGCACGCCACGACCCAGCCATTTTTCAGAGCGCTTTATACGATTTGACTGGTTTAATTCTCACGGCAACGTATTTCGCAGCTGAGCCCTCTGGCCTAGAGTTGACCTGAAGAGCTTAGCCTAGTCCTTGGCACGTATACAGCAGGCACTAAATGGCTGCTGGTTGGCTCATTAGTAGTTTTGGAAGTCGGCGCAGTCAGGTGTTGGGGCTGCGACATCTGCTGGTGATTTGGGGCATTACAGCCCATCCCGAGGGACGTCGTAGGGCTAGAGTGTGAGATTGTGGCCCCAGGAGCCAAGTGGGCGGGGAGGGCTCGCTGGAGAGAAGTGTGGAAATCAGAGCGACTGGGTGTAACGGCTCAGGCCTGCAATCCCTATACTTTAGGAGGCCAAGTTGGAGGGTCGCATGAGTTGGAGAGACCAGCCTGGGTAACATAGTAAGATCTCATCTCTACAAAAAAAAAAAAAAGTCAGCTGGGTGTGGTGTGGCGCCAGGGTAGTTCCAGCTACTCAGGAGGCTGAGGTGGGAGGATCTCCTGAGCTCAGGAGGTCGAGGCTGTGGTGAACTGTGATTGTGCCACCACACTCCAGCCTGGGCAACAGAGTGAGACCCCCAACTTAAAAAAAAAAAAAAAAAGGCAATGCGAAGGAAATAAAATATGCAGACCACATGGTTTTCTTGTGCAGCGGAAATCCCTTGGAGGGGCTCTTTCTTTGCCAATGACAGAGGTCGGTTGGAAATAGGTGTGACGTGTTTCATGCATGTTTGATGTGTGTTCCATCCAAGTTCCTCAGAAAGCCCCTGTTCTGAAAAGGAAAAGGTGCCCACTCTGCCAGCCAGAGGGTTGGTTTGTTCTGATGCTGGCTCTGCTTTGCTGGAAGGCGAGGAGGAAGGATCTTGAGAGCTGTTGACGGAGCCCACTCTCACACTGAGAAATGTGCTGGGTAAATGCCTTCTGACAGTTGCGAGACTTTTCCCATCGTGGCAGGGAATTTTCCCCTGGGGACATGGCAGTTCCTGGGCCACAGCTGCGTCAGGAATTCCTGTCTTGGGGTCAGCTGGCTGCTGTGTTGGTTCATGACCCTGGAGCTATCTGCCCTGTGCCTTGGCACCACCGCCTCATGGGATTAAGAGGATCTCACTCAGCTCCCTGGGTCCGTGGGAGGCAGGTATCCTGGGTGGGTCCCAGGTCATGGGGTTTGGGAGGCTTCACCGGACTGGATGGCCCTGACAAGTTGCTTCCTAGACGTGTCCTATCTGTAAACATTTTCCCTGCATGCTTTTACAAGATAATTTTGGAGTTCAGGATGAAGTTCAGGGTGGTGCATGAGGAAGCGTGGAAACCATAAAGCCTGATAAAAACAGAACTGGGCCCGGCACGACAGCTCACACCTGTGATCCCAGCACTTTGGGAGACCAAGGCAGGAGGATCACTTAAGCCCAGGAAGTTGAGACCAGCCTAGGCAGCATAGCAAGACCTTGGCCCTTCAAAAAAAAACCAAAAAAAATTGGCCAGGCTCTGTGGCTCAGCCTGTAATCCCAGCACTTTGGAAGGCTGAGGTGAGTGGATTGCCTGAGCCCATGGGTTCGAGACTCACCAGGGCAACTTGGTGAGACCTCATCTCTATAATAAATCAAAAAATTAGCCAGGCGTGGTAGCACACATCTGTAGTTCCGGCTACTTGGAAGGCTGAGGCAGAGGGATCACCAGAGCCCAGTAGGTCGAGGCGGTGGTGGCTGGGAGTGTGCCACTGCACTCCAGTCTGGGTGAAATACAAGCACATTTTAACACAAGTCAAATACAGAGACACAGGCTGGGCTCGGTGGCTCAGCCTGTAATCCTAACACTTTGGGAGGCCAAGGTGTTTATATGTATATTTTGAGTTGAGGTTGCGCCCTCTGTCACCCAGGCTGGAGTGCAGTGGCACGGATCATGGCTCACTGCAGCCTCAAACTCCTGGACTCAAGTAATCCTCCTGCCTCAGCCTCCTGAGTAGCTGAGACTACAGGTGCCAGTTACAACTGGCTTCAGTGTAGTTTTTATTTGCTTTCCTTGGCCTGGTGCAGTGGTTCACGCCTGTAATTCCAGAACTTTGGGAGGCCGAGGTGGGAGGCTTGCTTGAACCCAGGAGTTCAAGACCAGACTAGGCAGCATAGCGAGACCTCATCCTCCAAAAAGTCAAAAAATTAGCCCAGCATGGTGGGGCATGCCTGTAGTCCCAACTACAGGAGGTCGAGAAGGGAGGATCACCTGAGCCCAGGAGTCAAGGCTGTGGTGAACCGTGATCATGACTCTGTACTCCAGTCTGGGTGACAGATGAGACCCCAGCTCAAAACAGACAATTTGCTTTTCTCTTTTTATGAGTGAACTTGAACATCTTGTTTTCCTTTATTTCAGAAGCTTTGGGGATACAAATGGTTTTTGGTCTGGGCTTTGGTGCACCCATCACCCCCACCTGTGCACGTTGTACTCAACAGGTGATTTCCATCCCTCTGCCCTTCCCTCCTCCCGGAGTCTCCAGTGCCCCTCACACCATTCTCTGTGCCTTGGCAAACCCTTGGTTTAGCTCCCACCTCTAAGTGAGAACATGTGGTGTTTGGTTTTCTGCTTCTGAGTCAGTTCACTTGGGATTATGATCTCCAGCTCCATCCAAGTTGCTGCAAAGACAGGATTTCATTCTTTTTGTGGCTACATAGTATTCCACGTGGTGTATACATACCTCATTTTCATTATCGACTGATTGGTTGACAGACATTCAGGTTGATTCCACATCTTCGCAGTTGTGAACTGTGCTGCAATGAACATGCAGTTGTCTTTGTCATATAGTGACCTCTGTTCCTTAGGGTAGATACCTAGTAGTGGGATTGCTGGCTCAAATGGTAGATTGACTTTTAGTTCTTAGAGCAATCTCCATACCACTTTCCTTGGAGGATGTGCTAATTTATACTCCCACGAACAGTGTCTAAGCATTCCCTTTTCTCCACATCCGTGCCAGCGTCTGTTGTCTTTTGATTTTTTTAGTAATGGCCATTCTGACTGATGTAAGGTGTTATTACATTGTGGTTGTAATTTGCGTTTCTCTGATAATGAGTGATGTTGAGCATTTTTTCGTATGTTTGTTGGCCATTTGTGTGTCTTTTCAGAGATGGCTGTTCATGATGTTTGCCTACTTTTTTTTTTTTTTCTTGAGTTGGAGTCTCATTCTGCTGCCCAGGCTGGAGGGCAGTGACATGCTCATGGCCATCACAGCCTCAACCTTCCGTCCAAGCCTTCCAAGTAGCTGGAACTACAGGCATGCGCCACCACTCCTGGCTAATTTTTTTTTTTTTTTTGAGTTGTTGTCTCACTCTGTCGCCCAGACTGGAGTGCAGTGGCCGCTCCCGGCCACCGCAGCCTCGACCTGCTGGACTCCAGCAATCCTTCCGCCTCAGCCTTCCAATAATTTTTTGATTTATTGTAGAAACGAGGTCTCACCAAGTTGCCCAGGCTGGTCTTGAACCCCTGGGTTCAGGCAATCCTTTCGCCTCTACCTCCCAAAGGGAGGGATTACAGGCATGCACCACCATGCCTCTGCTGTAGATTTTCTTAGATGCCCTTTATCTGGTTGAGTTTGTGGACTGTTTTTGAATGTTATCAGATGATTTTCCTGCATGCATTGAGATGATCACATGGTTTTTGTGTTTTATTCTTTTTTGTTTGTTTGTTTTGTTTTGAGTTGGAGTCTCACTCTGTCACCCAGACTGGAGTGCAGTGGCCGCGTCAACCTGCCAGGCTCCGGCGATCCTTCCGCCTCAGCCTTCCAAGTAGCTGGAACTACAGGCGCGTGCTACCATGGCTGGCTTATTTTGATTTATTGTATCTCGAGATGAGGTCTCGCCAAGTTGCCCAGACGGGTCTCGAACCCACAGGCTCAGGCAAACCACTCACCTCGGCCTCCCAAAGCACTGGGATTACAGGCTGAGCCACCAAGCCCGCCTGTGTTTTATTCTTTTGATATGTTTGTTTTTTTTTTTTTTTTGATGGGAGTCTCAACTCTGTCACCCAGGCTGGAGTACAGTGGCAAGCTCACAACCACTGCAGCCTTTACCTGCTGGGCTCAGGCTATCCTTCTACCTCAGCCTTCCAAGTAGCTGGAACCACAAGTGTGTGCCACCACACCAGCTAATTTTTTTATTTATTGTGGAGATAAGGCCTCACCATGTTGCCCAGGCTGGTCTCAAACGTGTGAGCTCAGGCAATCTTGCTTCAGCCTCCCAAAGTGCTAGGATTACAGGTGTGAGCTACCGCATCCAGCTCTGATATGGTTTATTATGCTAATTAACTTCCAGTTGTCAAACCAACCATGCCTTCCCATGAGTATCCAGTTGGTCAGGTGATTCTTTCTCTTGGTTGCAGGACCAGTTTTCCAGTATTTTGTTGAGTGTTTGCAGCCACAGCATGGAGGTGTGGCCCTGTAGCTGCCATTTCCTGTGATGTTTTGGTCTGGATTTTGCATCAGGGTAACACTGACCTCACAAAGGGAATGAATGGGAAGCGACCCTTCCTCCTCCATTTTTTGGAAGAGTTTGTGAAGAACTGGTAAAACTCAGCAGTGACACTACTATCTGGGCCTGCGCTTTTTATAATGGATAGTTTTTTCGATTGTGAATTCAATGTCCTCACCAGCAATAGACGTCTTCAGATTGCCCGTCTCCTCCTGAGTCAGTTTCAGTAGTCTCTTTTGGGGAACGTTTCATCTGAGCCATCAGATTCACTAGTGCACAGTTATCCATGGGATTCAAGATTGGGCGTCATGTCCCAGCCAGGAGTCTTTGGTGTGATTTTAGCAATGTGGGTCTTCTTTTCTTCTGGGTCAGGCGCCTACTCCCTTAAACCCAGGGTGTATTTTTTCATTCCTCCAATCCAGTCAAGCCAGCCATGTCCACAGGGAAGCCGCTTGTTTCCAAGGCTGTCCTGCCTGGAGGAGCTATCCAGCTGGGTGAGCTGATGGCTAGGGGTGCGAGAGGAAAGGGCCAGAGGAGGTAGGGGTCAGACTCCCAGGGCTCGGACCCAGGATTCCTGAATAAACTCTTCTCTGTGTGATGTGCCTTTGGTTGGTTGCGACACCTGAGATGGTTGGTCTTGGCAGTTTTGCTCCGTTCTACCTTTGCTTTTTAGGGGGAAGATCTGCCGAGCTCCTCACTCTGTAATTTTAGGGTGTATGATTTTAATCAATATATTGATTCCCACTGCACAGACTGTCAGTGACTTCTAAAAGTAGACAATTTCAGGCTTTAAGGAGCATCACCATCACAGCCATGTCCTTCCTGGTGTGGACTGTACTATTTAATATAACACTGATTTAAATAAATAGACTTCGTCTACTGAACACATACCATCTACACATCTATTCTTTGGTGGTTTTGTAGCTATCATTCCCAACAAATGAGGAAGCCAAGGCTACAGGGACCTTCCTTAGGTCTTAGTAGCAGAGGAAGAATTTAAGGCTGGGTGCAGTGGCAAACGCCTGTAATGCCAGCACTTTGGGAAGCTGAGGTGGGAGGATCACTTAAGCCTAAGAATTCAAGACCAGCCGGGGCAACTTAGTAAGACCTCACCTCTACAACAAATAAAAACGGGCAACCCCTTTGGGTCCCCTCCCACTGTGGGTGCTTCTCTGTCCTTTCAATAAATCCTGCCTTCTCAAAAAATAAATGTAAAAATAAAAACATTAGCCAGGCATGGTGGCGCACTAGAGTCACAGTTGCTTGGGAGGCTAAGGCAGAAGCCCAGGAGATTGAGGCTGCAGTGAGTGGAGATCATGCCACAGTATTCAAGCCTGGGCAACAGAGTAAAACTCGGACTCAAAACAATCAAAATATATAATAAAATAAAATGCCTTTATATAGGCCAGGCAGGGTGATTCATGCCTGTAATCCCAACACTTCGTGCAGCCCAAGGTGGGAGGATTGCTTGAGCCCAGGAGTTTGAGAGACCAGCATGGGCAGAATAGTGAGACCCTGTCTCTACAAAAAAATTTTTTTTTAATTAGCCAGGTGTGATGGCACACACCTGTAGTCCCAGCTACTCGGGAGGCTGAGGCAAGAGGATCACCTGAGCCCAGGAGATCAAGGCTGTGGTGAGCCATGATTGTACCACTGCACTCCAGCCTGGGCAACAGAGTGAAACTCTGACTCAAAAAAAAAAAAAAAAAAAATTAAACCCAGGCCTTTCTGTGCTTCTGCCAGTACACTTTGTCCACAGTTTTTCACCATGTTCTCACCAGGAAATCTGTTTTCAGAATGATCTGACCAACACACAAGCCAAGGGACATGCTGAGAGGTTTCCTGAGGGCACTTTCAGCCATGTTAATTCTGTGCCTCTCCATTCCAGCCTTCCAAAGTGGGGCCTTGATGGCTTCGAATGGGGGCTTTGGGTGGAAGGTTTTCACTACACTCCCCACATTCTCTCCCTTATTGAAAGCCACCCAGGAATTTTTTTTTTTTTTTTTTTTTTTTGTGACAGGTCTTCTCTCCGTCATCCAGACTGGAATGTAATGGCATGATTATAGCTCACCACAGTCTCCAACTCCTAGGCTCAAGTGATCTTCCCACCTCGGCTTCCCAAAGTGCTGGGATTACAGGCCTGAGCCACTGTGCCTGGCCAACCACCCCAAGAATTTTAAAGGCCAAGTACTTGTTGGTGCTTAGTTTGGAGACTCCTACTCCTCAGTATGAGCCAATGAGAATTGCCATGGCGGCTGTGCACTCTACTTCACCTTCCCGAGCAGTACCATAGAGGGAGGACTAGAAACCCAAAACCAGCCAATTCTTTACGGATCACAGTGGCATTGAAGCAACATTCCTTCATCTGCTTTTGTCTTTATCACAATATTAAGACACATTTCTGCAGAAGGTATTTGGTACTGGAATGAAGTGCTATAACTTCTCTAGAGAACACATTTTTCAGGTTTTTTTTTTTTTTTTTTTTGAGTTGGAGTCTCACTCTGTCACCCAGACTGGAGTGCAGTGGCCGCTCCCAGCCACTGCAGCCTCAACCTGCTGGGCTCCGGTGATCCTTCCACCTCAGCCATCCAAGTAGCTGGAACTACAGGCGCGTGCTACCATGGCTGGCTCATTTTGATTTATTGTATTTCGAGATGAGGTCTCGCCAAGTTGCCCAGATGGGTCTCGAACCCACAGGCTCAGGCAATCCACTCACCTCAGCCTCCCAAAGGCATGGGATTATAGGCTGAGCCACCGAGCCCGACTTTGTTTTCAGGTTCTTTATCTGAGTCTTCCTTTCAAAACTGAAGAGCCCAGGCATGGTGGTTCACGCCTGTAATCCCAGAACTTTGGGAGGCTGAGGCAGGAGGACAGCTTGAGCCCTTAAGTTCAAGACCAGCATGGGCAACATAGTGAGACCCCATCTTTACAAAAATTAGAAAAAATTCTGTAGTCCCAGCTACTCAGGAGGCTGAGGTGGAAGAATTGCCTGAGCCCAGGAGTTGGAGGCTGTGGTGAGCCATGATTGTGCCACTGGACTCCAACCTGGGTGACAGAGTGAGATCTTGACTCGGGGGGGAAAGCAATCAGCCACGTTAAAGCACATGCTGTTATAGAAACCAAGAGAAACGTTATCAGGAACACAGCAGTTGGTGTTGATTTTGCCCAAGTGTCAATTTAAGACGGTAGAAGTGCCCATTGAATTTGCAGGTAGGCTGTGACCTGGGTCACAGCCGTTTCTGTAAAATGGTGGTGGGTGGTGGAGAAAGTTAAACAAAAACCCATGTAGCATGATGTTGGAATAACCAGTTTCCTGAGTCCACGGTAGAACGTATCTTCGAGACTGAAAAGATCAAGGAAAGTTGTGTCTTCAACCAGAACTGTTTTAAGAAAAAAAAAACTTGCATCTGTCTGAAGCCAGGTTCTTGACAACTCTTCAGGTTTATCACTCTCATGAGCCAAGAGGAGGCATCAAGGCCAGAGAGAAAACTCCAGCTGACTCAGCACTGAGCATCACAACATACCAAACTGCTCCATCTCCAAGTCCCTGTGTTGTGGGAGATAAGAATCTATCCCATAGGTTTAAAAAAAATCATCTTTCTTGAAAAATATGTCAGGAGAAGCTCATATAGCCTATGAATGCAAATTTTGAAAGTCTTGAACTTTCCTCCAAAAGAACTTTAACAAACGGTTGTAAGTCATTTGTGGTAAATACTAGGAACCACTTGACAATCTGAAGTTTTCTACTTAAATCTCCCGTTTACACTTGTTGCTGTGCTCATCTTGCAAAGCCACTGCCTGACCCTCTTCCCATTCAACCCGAGGATACTCGCTGGCGGTGCTTATGGCTGCAGCCTTTACCCAGAGAAAAAGGAGAACTACAAAGTATAGTGATTATCTTTTAAGTAATTCTTGTTAGGGTTAGAGACAAGTTTTGTCTAGAAATATCTCCAAGAACAGTTTTTATGTCTCATTTTCATATTGAAAACCAGCTTCAAAGTGCATGTCTATGTAGGATTAAATAACGTGGCAGCAAGCTTCATTTTTTGCTAAACAGGAAAAGGGTTATATCAACTAAGAACAAAAACAGTAGTAAGAACATGTCCCCAATTCATGGCTCTTATCATTTCCAAATTCGTAAAAAATGATTTGCAAATTGAAGTCCTGGGGAAATTATATGCAAGAGCTAAGAACAACAGATAGGGAAGAGACCACTCAGCATCAGGCTGCTAACAATGCCGGGCTAGTGTTTTAGCACAGGACGGGACATCAAGGTGTTTCCTGCAAGAGTTAGGAATCTTTTTCAGAAGTTGTTGTGTAATCACTCTGGGAGGTGAAAACTTTTTCATTTTAAACACAGCAAAATGATCACAAGAACGACTTGGTATCACTAAGGTAAATAATTTGTAACTCTATTCACATCATTTACCAAGATAGTATCCATGATTGACAGCATAGACTTTTGAGTCAGATGGGACTGTGTCAAGTGTTGTTTCTAACAATTTCTTGCTAACAGCATCCCTCCATGAAATGACAAGCTATCTGAGACCCCATTTCTCCTCTTATTGTAGCAACATTTGTGTCAAGTTTGTTTCGGTAATGTGCTTACTAATAACTAAGGGAATAACAGTCGATCAACGAAAAGCATCTCTTAACTGTGGAAGACCAATAGTTTATTAATAGACCACAGTTGATGAAAGTAAGTGATGCTTCTTCCCCCTAGCAAAGAAGCTTTAGGACACCATGACAAGTGTTTGAAGAATCAGTCAGGAAGATCAAACTGCATGTTTAAGGCACTGGCATTACTTGACTTTTTAAGTAACAAAGGAAGACATAATAAATTGACTTAGTTCTCTATTAAGTTTTTCTTCTCTTTACTTGCAAGATAACTTTAATAACTAATAGCTGAAACTTGTGACTTGGAAATAGATCTGTACTCCAGTGAAATACACTTAATCTTTTAAATTATGCACCCAAAGTTTCTGTTGTTTAAAAAAAAAAAAGCAGCTTTGCATAACTGTAACAAGTTGTAATTTTCTGGTTTTCTTTTTTTTAGAGTTGGAATCTCACTCTGGTGCCCAGACTGGAGTGCAGTGGTATGCTCCTGGCTACCACAGCCTCAACCTGCTGGGCACCGGCCATCCTTCCGCCTCAGCCTTCCAAGTAGCTGGAACTATAGGCACGCACTACCACGCCCGGCTAATTTTTGATTTATTGTAGAGACAGGACCTCGCCAAATCCCCCGGGCGGGTCTCGAACCCGCGAGTTCAGGCAATCCTCTCGCCTCGGCCTCCCAAAATGCTGGGATTGCAGGCTGAGCCACCGAGCCCAGCCCATTTTCTGGTTTTCTATCCAACTATTCAATATAGCCTTGCTTTTGGGACCACAATTAAAATTTACTGAGGAAAAAGTAAGCAGCATATAGTGCATGCTAGATTCTCAGTTAACACATGCACAACTGGCAAATTATTCACTTTTCCTAATACTGAGTGCGGAAAAATAAAAATCTGAAGCTGGTTGCCACAAACTTCTGTCGTTAAGCACAAGTGAAACGGTCTTTTCTAACTTGTCACCTTTTTCACAATACAACCCAACGTTGCAGACATATCCAGTATTTAAATGCCTCAGAAACTGCTCTGACTAGCATTCCATACTTTGTATTTTTATTTAGATTATAAACCTGAAAAGACAGTCTTCCACAATGAGGTAAATTCACGTCAACAGCATCCAGGAACAGAATTTGGAATGACGTAAATCACGTCAGCCGTCACAAATGAGTTAAGTGTATGATACTTAAAGTAGCATCCTTTCCTGGATCAAGATGGGGCTTTATTCATATTTGAAAATAATGTAAATCTTCTTCAGTAAGTTCTAAATCTTCACTTTAAGTGAGGGTTTGTGGAATTGTCTGTTTTCATCTCCCTGAAATAATCTGATCACATCTAAGACAAAAAGTTTTGATAAGGTGCTATCTGATGGTCTCTGGCCAGCTATTTACTTAGGAACCACCACTCAACTCAAACTGGTATTCCAAAGGGAGTAGTAAAAACAAAAAACAAAAACCAAGAAACATACAACTAATACAACTTTCTCTTACTCTTCACTTTTTATTATTCAAAAGTCAAATATGTTATTTTTAAATCATCCATCCTCAATTTTGATTTAATGTACCGTCATTTCCCCAAGATATGAAATTTCAGAATCTCTTTGGAATACTAATTTCATGTTTCTAGGTTTAACAAAACTGTTGAAGTTTTAAATTCCACTCTATTTCCCTGAATTCTCAAGACAGTTGCTGATGTAAATTTTAATATAAAATATTTAGTCACAAAATAGTATTGCTTTTGTATGCACATAGTTGTAAGATTACTTTGCTTTTGTCAATAAAAACTATACCATCTTTCATAAAACTCTAAACAAAGTAAGAACGGTGGTGTAGAACAAAAATTACACATGGTAAAACAGGTACCGGCACAACGTCAGGTTATATTACATCAAAAAAGGTTTAATGGTCCCAAATATATATACTCAACAACTAAGCATACACTCAGGGGAGGAAAAAAATCAAAAACAAAGTGAAACAAAAAAGTATGACACAAATGACCACATCTAGAATTCCACTCAATCTTTAATCAAGCAGGGACAAATCCCCACTTAAAAAAAAATCTGCAGTTTGAAGGGCAAAGGGAACAGATAAAAAAGAGGAAACTGTATACTCGCCCTCCCCCAGAGGGTTTCCAAGCCTGTTACAGCTTGATTAAAATGTTCAGAAGGTTCGGCTTTCAAGGCAGGTCTCTTTAAACAAAGAAACTGCTGGCATTCTTAGCTAGGAAGAATCAGGGCACGGGGCCCATCTTCTGAGTCTCCAAAAGCTGTCTGCCCATGGCACCGACCTTCCGTCCCGAGTCCACTCAGAACCCTGCCCCGTTGGCTTTTTGTTTCCAGTTCCTTCCCTGAGAAAAGGGCAATGTGTGGTCCAGGCTGGAGAGCTCAGAGGCAAGTCCTCCCCTAGGTGCATGTCGGCCCCTCCTGCTCCGCTGAATTGGCACTTGATGAGCAGAAGTCGAGTGCGAGGCTGACTGCGTCAGTCATTCACAAGAGACCACTGCTTGTCGTGGACTTCATAGGGGGAGGGGCAGAGAACCAGTTTTTTCCAACAGGTACTGATCATAGGCAGTTGCCATTATTATGAATCAAATTTTGCTTTCTTTGACAATGGTAGCGTATCTTCCTTGTCTTCATCCTCATCATCATCTTCATCATCGTCAGGATAATCTACCAGACCCACGAGGCCTCCCTGGGCAGAAATAAGGATTATTTAAGGAACAGGAAACAAAACGCTACATCTAAATATATCCCTGTTTTAGGTCTGGAGATAGTAGAGCCTATCCTGACAGGTTAACTGTGGCTGTTTCTGGATGGTGGGACTATATTCAACTGAAGTTAGTTATTTTTACGTAGTTCTTAAATTGTTCATAATAAACCTAAATTTTTTAATATTAAGGGAAAACTATGCCAAGTGCTGTGGCTCCCGCCTGTAATCCCAGCAGGAGGCCAAGGCAGGAAGATAGTTTGAGGCCAGTAGTTCGAGACCAGCTTGACAACAAAGAGAGACCCCCTGTCTCTACCAAAAAATTTTAAAAAAGGGAAAACATTTAAGTTACATAAAATTAAAACAACACGTTTTCAGTAGTTTCTGTCTTCTAGCAAATCCCCTGGGAAATAAAAGTTCACACTGCCTGTCCTCAGCCTGCCACCATTCCAGTGCATCTCAGATTCATTTCTCAGTCTTTAGGGGTCTCCTGCTCAGATCAGGAGAGACAAAACAGGCATTAGATTCCAGACTGAGTCAGTGATTCCCAAATGCCAGTCTTCAACTGCTAGTCCAATAACCAATGTATTATAAGGCAGCCAAAAGAAGCGGTTTTATTCTGACAGTATGTCTTTTTTACATTTTTGTCATTAAAATGTTGTACCTTTCTTATATGAAATGTTACTGATAGTAGATGATTACTTTAAAAACAAATCTTAGTTGGCAAAGAAAAGTTAGGGGTATCCAGATATTTCATATATATATTTTTTGAGTTGGAGGGTCTCACTTTGTTATCTCAGCTGGAGTGCAATAGCATGATCACAGTTCATTACAGCCTTTACCTCTAGAGCTCAGGCAATCCTTCTGCTTCAGCCTCCCAAGTAGCTGTAACTATAGGTGTGAGTCACCATGCCCAGCTAATTTTTTTATTTTTGTAGATGAATTCTATGTTGCCCAGGCTGGTCTTGAACCCCTAGACTCAGGCAATCCTCCTGTCTCTGCCTCCACATCCCAACTGTTGGGATGACAGGCATGAGCCACTGTACCCAGCCAGTATCCAGATTACCCCTTTTCCCACAAAGTCTGTCTAGGTATTAATTGGGAAAACTAAAACTGTAAATGTTTTGACATATAAATCTAAAGCTGTAGTTCTGAAATGCAAAATACCAAATACAAATATATTTGGACTTTTGCCCTGGTCATAAAAACTTTAAAAATGTCCCAACTTTTCGTCAGCTCCGTGTATGGCGGGCTCCCATCCTCTAGTTCGCACATGTTAGGCCAACTCCACAAGGCAGCAGCAGAAAGGAACAGCAGTCCAGCAAACTGCTGAAGCTTCAATCAGGGAAAAAGGGAAAAGTGGGAGTCCTGGGCATAAGAGCCGTACCTTTGTAGTAATAGCTGCCGTCGGGGATGTACTTTTGGGGACGGATCCAGGAGAGCCGGGAGAGCCTGGGGACCCGGGTGAGCCCGGAGAGCCTGGCAGGCTTGCTGCTGAGGACTGGCTGGTGAGGTTCGTCTTGGTTCCACTGGACAGCGAAAGCTTAAAACTCGGACTCTGCCGACCAGAAAGGTTCGTCTTCAGGAGCACCTCCTTCTCCTCACTCTCTTTTACTAAAAGTGAAAACAGTGTCAACAGCTGTCACTCACACACTTGCTTTTGTAACTTCTCCAGATGAGGAGACACTAGACCACATTTAACTAGCTTACTATTTGCTAGATATTTCATATATATATATTTTTTTGAGTTGGAAGGTCTCACTTTTTTGCAATGGCATGATCACAGCTCATTGCAGCCTTTACTTCTAGGGCTCAGAGGGCTCAGGCAATCCTTCTGCTTCAGCATCCCGAGTAGCTGCGACTACAGGTGAGTCACCACGCCCAACTAATTTTTTTATTTTTTGTAGACAAGTTCTATGTTGCCCATGCAACAATTGAAATGAAATTCAATTAATGAGTAACGCTTACCTTGCTCAATTCCATTATATCCACCAGATCTGACTCCAGAGAAGAAATGAACCCTCAGTACCACATTCAGTCTTCCCATCCTTCCTGAAACACTATTCCTCCTTACTTACTCAAGTTAAGTTAGTCTATGCCTTCACAACAGAGCTACTAATTCAGTCTCAATCTATCAAGCAACAGACTCTTTAATATCTACGTCATCACACATTCCAAGTGGACACTAGCTCATCATTTTGTCAAGAATTAAAGAATAAACTAGAGTGAGCATTCCAAGTGGATACTAGCTCATCATTTTGTCAAGAATTAAAGAATAAACTAGAGTGAGAAGTCTTTGCTTTCTCTTGCCCATCTGTTCAACATACATTTCTTCCTCTCCATGAATTTACTGATTGGATCCATAATGTCATCATCATTTTTGGCTTTGTCAGATGGAGACACCACGGCCTCTCCATCTTCCATGTCATCCTCGTCTGTGTTGAACCACATTTCTTCCTCGTCTTCCAGGGTTCTGGCATCTCTTCGGTATCTGTGATTCCTCAAGATGGAACGCATGCTGCGAGTAAGAGAGTCATAGAATCACAGAATAGCTGCATTTAGCTTCCCTTCAAGCACTGCTCCAAAATCAGATATCATCTTAAGAGGTTAATGTCAACAGACATGAATGAAAACCCAATTTTACCAAACACATACTCTGAAAAAAATCCCACCATTTCTAGTGTTAAGGAATGAAATCAAATTTCATATTATCCAAATTGTTCTGCTACAGATCACTTAAACTTCTCAGCATTAGTAATTAACAAATAATCTACAAATTTTAAAATATACTACAAAGTATATTTTCGAGTGTTTAGAAAAAGACTTTTTAGAATCTGCAATCTTAATAATTTGTATTTTAAGCAAATTAGACACTATTCTGAGTTTATTCTGAACGCACAAGGCCTCATTCCCACATGTTTTTTATTATCTGGCTTCATACATGCCTGAGGGTCTGCAGGTAACACTATGTCCTCCTACACTTCAAGGAAACATCTATGTTGACCATTACAGAAAACTGCAACTTCTTTTAACTATCTGCCTATGCCCCTCAACTCTGTCAAGCCAAATAACAACAAATAAACAAGCCACTACCACAAAGCTTGATGCTCAATGAATAGGTTCAAATATTTAGTGACCTACCTATCAAGTTTGGGATTATCTTGCCTTTCTCTTTGTTGTTCAAATCTCAGTTTTAATCCTTTAAATGTCTGTACATAATCTACATCTTCCAGTGCTTTCCAGTAATTTTCAATTACATGAGCAGTTAATGATTTTATATCTTCCTACAGAAAAGAATTGTAATGAAAAAAAGATAGAAAAATGTCATTCTAGTAAATGAGACTTACTTTAATGAAATCATAAGTCACCCAAAAAAGCTTAATTCCACAAAATTACATAATCTTAGAGATATAATCAAACAATGAAAATGGGAATAACATACACTGACTACTGCAGTAGGCGCCAGTTTGTTTATGGCTTTCCAAAGTCAATGCCCAGGTCCCACCCGAGGTCTGATGTCATAGGTCTGCCATGGGACCTGGGCATGAATATGTTAAAGCAAGTCACAGAAAAGTTCTGGAGATGGATGGTGGTGATGGCGGCACAAGAGTGTGAATATGCACTTAGAAATAGTTAAAATGGAAAGTTTAATGTTATGTATATTTTACCATAATTTTGTAAAAAGCAAACAACATGCCACAGATAATTTCACATAGCACCAATGTTTGACAGTCATGGCTCTCAAATCAAGAGTTTATTATGAAATTACACTCTAGAAACATATGAAAGTAGAGTTGCTCATCTGTCAACTCTAGTTTTACTTTCTTAAAATGATTAGCATGACAGTGTTAAGTCAGTTTTCAAGTCATCCTATAAAGGAGTTATAGCTGCTGAGATAAGATTATTTTGGCTTCTATTATCTTGAATCCAATCTTAAGCCTTCAATACATTGTTTTTTCTCTTTAAAATTCTCTCCCTTATACAATAATCTCAAATAAGCCCAAATACTAGTAATACATATTCAATTTTATAAATTAAAAATCAAGTGCTAATTTAAAAATACAGAACCTACCACTCTAATAAATTCAAACATCTCTATTATGGCAGAGTTCATCAGATTGTAGCGGGATCCATTGTTGAGAAATGCTTTGACAACTGGTTCAAACAGAAAACTTTTCATTATGTAGCGGTTGTAAAATTCATCTTTCAATCCAATAATCTTTCTCTTAAAACGAAGGGCACCTGAAACACAGAGGCACTGGTGTTTAAGTCACATACCGCATGTATATATTTCAGACTTACTATCAAACCAAACCAAACCCTGTTTAACAAACATCAACAAGTCTTCTTGCATAGTGATATGTTAGCACTTCCAGAAATGTGAACCTAAAGATAAGGATTATAAAAGTGTTATCAGAAAAATGTATCCTAAAAGTAGTGTAAGTCATAATAGAACACAAGTCTCAGAAAGCCAAAACAAATTCGGGAAATGACCAGAATGTATTTTACATCTCAAATAAGAGCTGACATGAGTGAGCCTAACGTACTACCTACAATGAAAAAATTCCACATATTCTTTTATATATACCTTAAAATACTAAAAATTGCTTTATTAGGGCAATCCACAGTGCAATTTAATCCTCAATATTTTTAGACATGATATTTTGCATCATAGTTCATGGATTTACATTGATTTGTCGATGTGGTTGTAGAAATACTATAAACCCACAAAAATCTGCATGACCCAAAATTTGCCTTCCCACAGTTTAGAAATAAATTTAGAGACTGTTGTTTAAAATGTGGTCCTGTGTGCTTATTGCAGCGAGTATGCTTTTTAATTTTTTCCTAGTTTTCCTTTTTTATAATTAGGCTTTAACTTACAGATTCTAAAGTATATTTATATCTTGAGGTATGGGGAGTTACTTAAGTCACCATTCGTCAAGATACAAATATACTCAGTCAGCTAGACTTCAGCAAAGCCCTCTTTACCTAAGTGAAATGATCAGTAAGTTAATGCCCCAGTTGCTGTAAACAGTTCAAAAAAGCATACTCACTTCATGCAGTCACATCGTCTTCGGTTGGCAAGATTAAATATTGTGTTTGTATTTTGGTTTCTTTGGAGATCATGGAAGTGGCTCGTTAAATTGCCAATTTGTTATTAATCAAGTCCTTCATGAGCGGGTAGCCAGGCAACCATGCTGACACGGTTTCTGGGTGGGAAGGCAGAGTAAAGCAGCTCAATTTTTCTTTAGTTGGCAGAAAAGAGGTCCACAAGTGAATGCCCAATTAGGTACAGTTGATCATAAACTGCCGAACAGTACAAATGATGAAGAGTGTATCTTCCTAAAGAAACACTCTGGGCAGGGAGTTTCCAAGTAGTTTATAGAATAATACTTGCATTTTATTTTTTAAATTCCTGAATATTTTTAAAAACATAGCATGGTGAAATAAGACATTTTAAACAATAAGAGGCATCTTTCTGTGTGGTAAGTCAAAGCCTAACAAGGGTTTATTACCCAAAACAGTATTTGCAGGTTTGTTTTTTTTTTTTTTAATGTTAATTGGCAAGGGAACTTAGTGAGGCAGTTCCATTTGCTGGAATGAAAATACTTTAGCACTTCTGCTAGAAGGTCGATGTTAATCTCTTAGTGATTCCAGCAGAACTCCTTTTAGGAACCAGGGCTCCAGTGCTACAGGCTTTGTAGACTTGTGTCCTACCATGGCACACCCAGGACCCCTCTGGTCTGCATGTCATTCCTTGGTGAGTGAAACTCCCTTCCTGGAATTCACTAAGACCAGGACACACAGAGAGTGCTATGGCCTTCAAGCACCTCTACCCAGAAACAGCTGGCAGAGGGCGGCGCCCATGGCCTCCTGCTTTGGCTGCATTTCCATCTGCCCTCACACGTGTATTTCAAGAATGCTGTGTGATTTCCACTCAAGCCCAACCCTGGAAAGAAGCCTGCATCAAAAATCCCCAACCTCTGTTCTTTGCTGTTGAATATAAAGTTGCTTTCAACACTTTACCAGTGAGCTCTACGATGGCAAATCACTCAAAGGAGATTAGAGAACTCTTTCGAGACAGGCCAGATTGGCAAAACCACTGGATTTTCAATGTAAAGCACACTGCATACACTCACATCTCTAACCTTCATTCACATGCCAGGGACCTTCTTGTGCTTAGTTCAATCATCTCTTAAAACTCATTTGGCCTTACCTTACACAACATGAGATTTCATGCAATAAGTCTACAATTTTTTGCCTTGTATGTAACTAATAATAGCTGAATAAAAGCTTATTTCATTCCTTTCAAAGATGTCCATATTTTAAACAAAAATAACAAAAAAACCAAACAATATAAAAGTATGATATAATAGGCTACAATGTAAGATCCAAGGATCTTGAAAAGGCCAAGGAAATAGACTGAACTGGTAACTAACTTGTAAAGACTGAGTTTAGTTGATTAGTTGTCTATAAATATGACAAAGTATACCAATTAAGAAGCAGCAGATTTAAAAAAAAAACTGACTGGATGCAGTGGCTCACACCTGTAATCCCAGTACTTTGGGAGGCCGAGGCGAGAGGACTGCCAGAGCCCAGGAGTATGAGACCAACACAGACAACATGGCGAGACCTCATTTCTACAAAAACCAAATTAGCCAGGCATGGTGGCGTGTACCTATATCCCATCTACTTGGGAGGCTGAGGTGGAAGGATCACCTGAGCCCAGGAGGTTGAGGCTACAGTAGCCATGACTATGCCACTGCACTACAGCCTGGGTGACAGAGTGAAACCCCAACTCAAAAAAATAAAAAAAAGCTCCACAAAGCTGGGCTCGGTGGCTCAGCCTGTAATCCTGCGCTTTGGGAGGCTGAGGTGAGTGAATTGTCTAAGCCTGAGGGTTTGAGACCTGCCTGGGCAATTTGGCGAGACCTCATCGCTACGATAAATCAAAAATTAGCCAGGCATGGTAGCGCGCGCCTGTAGTTCCAGCTACTTGGAAGGCTGAGGCAGAAGGATCGCCGGAGCCCAGCAGGTCGAGGCTGAGGTGGCCGGGAGCATGCCACTGCACTCCAGTCTGGGCGACGAAGTGAGACTCCAACTCAAAAAAAAAAAAGCTCCACAAATCCCCCGTTTACATTTCACCACTCATTATTGCTCATTATTTACACATGTGCACCTAAACTTAAATATTTATAAAACCCTCCCTTAAAAAACACTATACATAATACTTTATTTCAAAGTATAGTTTTCCTCGAAGAACTATAAGTATCTGAAGCTTCTCCAAATTTATATTTAGTTCTTAGAAATCTCTGCTAGCAGGCCGGGCGCAGTGGCTCAAGTCTGTAATCCCAGCACTTTGGGATACCAAGGTGAGAGGATTGCCTGAGCCCACAGGTTCGAGACCAGCCTGGGCAATTTGGCGAGACGTCCTCTCTACAATAAATCAAAAAAATAGCCGGGCGTAGTAGCGCACACCTGTAGTTCTGGTCACTTGGAAGGCTGAGGTAGAAAGATAGCCTGCGCCCAGCAGTTCAACACTGGGGTGGCTGTGAGTATGCCACTGTACTCCAGCCTGGGCAACAGAGTGAGAATCCAACTCCAAAAAAAATAAATCTCTGATAACAACAACTACTCTGTCCTGCAAAGCCAGTCCTAAAGGCATGTTCCTAATAACTGGTATCCTCTTTAAGAGACACTCCTACTTTCAACCCTGGGAAGAAAGGCGAACCCAGAAGTCACTTAAGAGTTCCGATTAGTGATAATCTGAGTCAGTTTGGAAAATATCAACAATAATAAAACATAACTAAGGTTTTGCTAGTGTACTTAGTTTCTGACACCGTAACTTTCATTGATCTGTCATGATTCTCTCCACAGTTGGCAAGAGAGTAGGAGAAACTGTCCTCACAAAACCGCAAGCAAAATAACACAATGAGGAACTGAACTAGAAAAAAGTCCTCCCCATTGAGCAGCCTACCATCTTGACACTGTCCCTGGACTGGTGTCCTAACTGCAGGAAACGTGCTTACCTCACTTTTCCACACTTAACACCTGCTTGCGTATTCAACTGAGAACGCCACACTCTCCCATAACCAAGACATGACTGAAGTTACAACTGTCTTGTGAATGTTCCTGAACAGCCTCATTAAGTTAGAATACATTATCTCCACTATGCTTCCAATCACACCTTAATATAGAGCTTGTATGTTGCATATGACTTTCACATGATTCCTAATAAGCATTCCCTGGACAGCAGAGTCCAAGGTCTCCCTCATCTTCATTTTTCTTGTATAACAGGTATGTATCATACCAAATCAAATAGAAGATGCCGCTGATTGCAAAAAACTTTTTTTCTAAAACTAAGGAAACAAAAAGAATCAGCAAAGTGAACTACCAATTATAATAACATGCCATTAGTTTTAAGACTCACCTTGATTTCAGAGATGATAAATGTATAAAAGGCACATTTTAGAATCAATGATAATATGGTAGTAGGTTTTAAGTGTATTTATTGAGCAAAATTGCTTAAACTTACTCATTTATTGGGTTTTTCCATTCTGTCCCATCTGTTCACACCCCCTTCCCACACTTAAACAAAACTGTCTACTTTGACATGAAAGAATAATTCAGTTATAGACTTCCTTTAAACTTAACTTTGAGCCGGGCTCGGTGGCTCAGCCTGTAATCCCGCGCCTTTGGGAGGCTGAGGTGAGTGAATTGCCTGAGCCCGCGGGTTCGAGACCCGCCTGGGCAGCGAGACCTCATCTCTATAATAAATAAAAAAAAAAAATCAGCCGGGCGTGGTAGCGCACGCCTGTAATTCCGGCTACGTGGAAGGCTGAGGCGGAAGGATCACCGGAGCCCACCAGGTCGAGGCTGCGGTGGCCGGAAGCGGCCACTGCACTCCAGTCTGGGCGACAGAGTGAGACTCCAACTCAAAAAAAAAATAAATAAATAAAAAACTTAACTTTGGTGCTCTCACTTTTACTGCGGTAGCTATATGAGGAAAACAAATACAAGGTGTCACCTGATAGAAAGTTTAATAAATTTCTTTAAGAAGGAAACAATGTGGTTTTTATAGTTTATAAATTTTAAATAAAATTTAAACTTATAGTTGTTTTAATAATCTATAATTTTAAAATTTAAGGATATTTAAACCAATTAAGTAAAACAATAATTAGAAATGAAGTAAACAAAAGATAGCAAAAATGGAGTATGTATGTTCAGGACTCTAATTAGTGGGTGACTATGATGCCTCAAAACAACAACACACCCCCAAACTTACCTTTAAAACCAAAAGGCAAAAGTTAGTTGTTGAACTTCTAGGGTACCTCTAACTGTGGTCTAACAAATTACCAGTAAAGACAATTTAGTTATAAAAACTCATGACTTAAGAAGTCTGGCTGCTGCATGATTAAGAACATTCTGGATTAATCTATTTCCAGTTCAGAATCATGTTTTACTCCAACAAACTAGAGTCTTAAGAATACTGTAAGTTAGTTCTTGAAAAATGTGTGTCTAAGAATAGTCTTTTTAAAAGACTGCTGTTTTCAAAGAGTGTGTAAGCTTTTCCCATAAAGATCCACCTGGAACATATTTTAGGCTTTGGGGGCAACATGTGGTCTCTCTAGCACATCCGTTTTTCTCTTTTTTAGGCCACCTTTTAAAAACATAAAAAACATTTTTCAGCTTCTAGGTTGTACATAAATAGGGCACAGGCTATTTTTCTGGTCATGGCTATAGCTTGCCACCCCTATTCTAAAATAACTGAGGTGAAATGATCAAAGGTGCTGTGTAATAATGGAATATAACACTGCAGATACACAACTTTGCCGTACACTGAAAGAGTCAGGAAAATCATCTGCTCAATGTGGCAATCACCTCATCAGTGGCAGAATCAGGACTAGGGTCTAGGTCTCCTGATCTATGATCAGTGTGACTTTTTCTTTCAGGTAATATGATCTAAAGACACCACCAACATGACACTACATAAAGATAGTAAACAGTTCTATCAGAAGCAACACTTACACAATGCCAGGAAAGCATGCTTCGAGGCCATGAGGACCAGCACTCTCCGGAGGATGTCCTTATTGATAATGTAGTTCTTTATATGGTAGGTATGGTGCTCCACACAAAATGTTAACAATTCCAACACAAGTGCCAACAGCTGGGCAGTTTGGAAATCATCTAAAAAAAACCAAAACACAATTCTATTTAATGACAACATGCTTTTCCTCCTCAAATGTAAGAGCTCAAATTCTAATCTAGTGAGGTCCCTTGTTCTAGTAACTCAAATATTTTAACTTCAGGAGGAGGGCACTAATATTTATTGAATGCCTACCATGTGCCAGGAACTGTACTTTACAGTTTTTCTTATTTAATTAAAAAACCCTGTGAAAAACTATTTCCACAATATTATGAGTCTATTAACCAACTAGACCTGAGTCAGAAAAGTTAGTGAGGCAGCTAGGATGCAAATCTAGAAGATCTGCTTTATTCCAAAATTCAAGAGCCATCTACCAAGTGTCCCCACTAGATGCACACTCAGTACAGGAGGTTCTGCCCTCCAGCACATCATCTCCAATGCATCACTTTCTTCCTGCTCTTGATTCCAGTATGTCTTGTGACCCCACTTTACTACTCGTAATTACGAGTCCACACTGAATTATAATTATTGCCTTATCTTTATTCCTCACCAGGCAGCAAAGCTCCGAAAGGTTCACTTCCCACCATCCTCATTTAGACCTACAGATTATATATCAGAGTCCTTCCACACAATGAGTTCTCAATAAACACTGGGTGAATTGACCATGTGATTGGGGAAGAAGCCTCAAACTTTCCCCACTATGAATGAAGTAGGCAGGAAGAACAGATATTCCTATTTCAAGAACTTGATTCCAGAGTAACCCAAAAAAGGAAGGGGAAAAAAAAGGAGTTTAACATGTATTTTATGGACACGTATAAGTTAAATGTACTACATTGAGAATTCATGGCAAAATGTTCTTGTTCCTAGAGCTTCAATAAGGAATTTCCCAATGGAGACCTTAAAACTATTTCCTAAATTAAACACACATACACAAAAGTTAAAGCCCTAAGGAATAACATGCAAAATAACAAATCCTAACATATCCTCAATGTAAATGAAAATAGCTTAATATTGAGCAAATAACTTAGCTCTCCATCTACACACCTGGAGTCTGAATAATTTAAAATATTTTTCATAGCTACTGTCTTCTATTTATTTCACTTGTGTAAATGCAGACTAAATACAAATATTGTTTAACAAAAAATTGCTTTAAAATTCTTAAAGCAACAAATAATCCTCATTTTTGCATGCTTCTCTGTTATCTGATTATAGCACTTTTAAAGAAATTTTACGACGAACATTTCTCTTTAAAATACATTATTAATACTCCAGCTTGCTTTTGATTAAAAAAAAATTATTACGACCTCAATGAACTTTTGAAGACTGCTACTTTTTTTAGGGTGTGTCCTGTCACCCCACTCCGCCCCTACCCTCTGCCTCCCCTGCTGCCTCCTATAAAAACTGTTATTTAACATCAATGTTGAATTCAAAAACAGAGAACCTAACTACCAACCTGCACGATCTTACCTTTACTAGGCTTGTCTTCTGTTGTATTTGCCAGCAAGGGGGCAGTGAGAACATGCATACAGTGCTTGTAGAAGAAACCCAGAAATTCTGTCTTTTCTGTTTTCTAAGGAATCAAAAATACATCCATGAACTTTAACTGTACTGGTTCCTAGCAGCAATCAACAACATGCTAGTCATCAGAAAGAGGAAAGGTACCCGTGGCTTACATTGGCAGTAGCCAGCATGTTCTCAGGGTCCACTAAAGTTCGAAGCAGGCCCATGAGCTGGACTGCTCCTCCAAGTTCAGGGTCTGTGTCACAAATCATATGCTCTATGATGAGGTTGATGAGCAAAATGTCCTGATGAGAAAAACAGACACTAAGGCTCACTTGTGACCAGACAGAACAGAGAAAGCATGAACTAAGACATGCACTGCACGTTACTCCTGGCTCTAGCTGTCTTGCTAACTGCAAACAAAACTAAATGATTGGCTCACTTACTTGAGGGGACACATGACAGTGTTTCTTTCCCTGAAGTGTGGTGCAGGACATTATACTGAAGAGCACCGAAAATAATTTTATTTTCTTTTATCTTAAATTTCACTAAACAAAGTTTCCGTGTGATCCTAATAGATCTTTACATCTCTCTCATAATGTGGTTTAACTTTTGAAGAAAGCCCCTGGCCTTTGGGTCCATAGCTTTAACAGCAAGAACACTGGGCTATGATAAAATCATTCTGCTTCCATTGCATTTATTTTCCTTCTATTTATGGTAAATGATAACTGTTCTCCATTTGTGGATATAATAGAGGTGTTTTTTAAAAAATAAATTTAGGAAAAAATTAGATGGTATCTAAATGTCTGAAATTGGGGGAAATGAAACTATGATACTTAGAGAACACAAATAACTAATCAATTATATAGATTCCAAATGCCATGGAAAACAAATTGCTCGTTTTCCTAAAGCTCTGTTATGACTGGCATCACCGACCGGCCCAAGGAGTAAATAAAAACTGAGAAGGATTAAGGGAAAAGATTCAGATCTTGCCTACACACATGCAAAGGCAGGGTGCACAAGGGTGGAAAAGGAGACGGCGTGCAGAAACAATGGTCAGGAGTGGGAGGCTAGTATCCTCCTGCATGTGAGTAAAGTATTTTGAGGTGTATCAACAGGTGTGCAACTAGTGGTTATGGGGGTCAACAAGAATCACCTTTATTTTCAAGAATATAGATATTTGGTTCTCAAGAGGACATTTTTGTTATTTTTTTAAAATATTTGTTTTTTGTACAGATGAGGTCTCACTATGTTGCCCAGGCTAGTCTTGAACTCTTGTTCTCAAGTGATCCTCCTACCTCAGTCTTCCAAAGCACTGGGATTACAGGCATGAGCCACTACTCTTTTTTCTTTTCTTTTCTTTTTTTTTTTTTAAAGAGACAGTATTTTGCTCTATCACCCAGGCTAGAATGCAGTAATCATAGCTCACTGCAGCCTTGAATCCCTGGGCTCAAGCAATCCTCCTGCTTCAACCCCCTAAGTAGCTGGGACTACAGGTACACACCACTACACCCAACTAATTTTTGTTGAAACAGGGTCTCGCTATTGTTGCCCAGACTAATAGGACTGCTTTATAAAAGAAAAACGTGAACTTAACATTCAACAGTTCAAATTGGTACTATTTTGCAACTACCCTGGCACTATAATTTAAAAATAAAACCTTAAATTTAGAAGTTACTAGACATTCCACTTCATTTTGACAATACAACACATTAAATAGGATCTTTTCAAAAAGTAACAGTCTTTTTCTCATGTTGTAAAAAATACTAAAGACTGGAATTCTACACAGATTTTTTCTGTATCTTTCCCCCCATCCTCCCTTGAGAAGGAGTTGAGGGCAGTGTCTTTTTTTTTTTTTTTTTGGAATCAGAGTCTCACTCTGTCACCTAGGCTGGAGTGCAGTGTCACGATCACAGCTACTGCCTCCTCAGCCTATGGAGCTCAGGCAATCTCTTTGCCTAAGCCTTCCAAGTAACTAGGACTATAGGCACACAACACCACACCTAATTTTTTGATTTACTGTAGAGATGAGGTCTCGCCAAGTTGCCCTGGATGGTCTCGAATCCCTAGGCTCAGGCAATCCTCTCACCTCAGTCTCCCAAAGTGCTGGGATTACAGGTGTGAGCCACCACACACCGCTATTCTTAAGTAAAGTTACTGCCAAAATGTTATGGGAAAAGCAGGAAAATCAGAATTACTGGTTCAATTATCTGACAATAATGCAGAAGTGCACATACAACCAGGGTCCATGTGTGCCACACACCACAGGTCCCAAAATGCCCTGCTCTTAACCAGCTGAAGTATCTCAGGTACTCTGCCACCAAGGGGTCTACTGTGGTTTCCCCTCAATGCTGGAGTGTGTGTGAACAAGACAACAACTTGTTCTCTACACAATAAAGAAATAGCACCCTAAATACTTTTCAAAGGACTGCTTCATTTCTTCATTCTTGATAATTTTAAGAATCTACCCCTAGCAAAGTCAATGTTTTCCCAGAGAAGTTACTCATAATTGCATAGATAGAACAATTGATTGATTAAATGATTTAAGAAAACATAGCAAGCTAACTTCAGAATTAAAAGGAAATCTGATGCCCACATTTTAAAAGAAATTTAAACTGAACATTAGCAAATAATTGCTGTAGGAAAATACGTTTATAAACTGAAACAGGAGCCAATTTAGGGGAAGAATAAGCTCTTTGATACTATGGCTACATTTTTCCCAAACAGCAACGAACTAAATCTTAGGAGTGTGTAATAAACACAGTTACAGCTTCCTATGTAGAAATACTTACTGCGAATGCAAATAATATTTACCTTGCTGGTTATTTTTTGCTCTGTTAACTTCTTACTTACATCATCATTCTGTTGTGCCTCCTGCATGACAAACTCTCGTACCATGGATGGATTATATTCAACCAAGTATGAGAAAATATCAGTAGCTGCACTTCGCACCTGCGTATCATCCATGCCCTGCAGATAAGAAGCACTTATTTCTCCTATAATTGCAAATATATGAGACTTACAAAACAAATTAAAAGCAAAAACATTCTAATATAAAAGAAAGGTTAAGGAAATTCTGCAAGAAAAACATTGTTTTATGGATAAAATTATACTTTCTAAACCCTGTATTGCTATTTGTCTTTCTGTTTTAACATTTCATCTAATAAACTGCAAAGCTGACAAATCAGTATGAAAAATTCCTCTAACTGCATTTTTTCAATACTGTGTAAAAATATGAAAGGAATTTTATAGCTTCTTTAACATAATGTAATACATAAGTAACATTAAATATTGGCTATAATCAAATACTTCACATTACATAAAAATATTATTTCTGTGGTTTAAAAAGAGTTAATTAAAAACAAAGAGAAACAAACTTACAAGGATGACTTCTAAAGCTGGTAATATGCCCATGTTTGACAACGTCTTGAAAAAAGCATCTCTGTTTTGAGGTTGTAGGGTTTGGGAAAATGCACAAAATTCTTTTAAAAAGTTAACCTGAAATTAGGAATAAGGATAAGTAAATATAAAAAAACTGTTGTTTTATTTGTATGCCTTTCTTAATCTCTAATTTCTTACCAATTCCTGTCTTTTTTCCTCATCTGTTGCTTCATCTGTTAGCTGTGCAAACAAATCTGTCAGAAATTTTTCATCTTCCTGTGAAATAAAGGACAAGTGTAATTGCATTAATAAGTGAAATAAAATATAATTTCAGGATGTTAAAACATAATCAGCAATAGCTAGAAAAAAGCAAAGCTGGTACTGGCAATGTTGTTCTGTAAAAGAGAAGGAAAAACAAACTGCAGAAGGGTTAACTTTTGGCAAAGCGATTTCTTCTGCCTATTCAAGGGTCAGATGATAAATATTGTGGGCTTTGCAGGTGGTGTGGTTTCAGCACTACAACTCCTCGGCTCTCTCTTACAGTATGAACAGTCACACAACATGGAGATGAATGAGTATGTGTTCCAATAATAGGCATGGGCCACCATTTGCTGACCCCTCATTTTTAAGGGTTTTATTACCTTAAAAGTTAAGGTTCTACAACCTCTCAAATGAGAATGAAAATAAAGATAAAGCTTTCTTCATGTTTTAAAGACACAGAAAAATGACCCAATTATTTAAAAAACTAAATTCAGAGCTTTTAAAGAAGCTTATTTGAAGACATCACATACACAGTAATATACGTTAAATTGTTTTGAAAAGGATCCAAAGAATACCCAGAGAGGATATTATTAACCAAGGTAAGTCACAGAAGTAGAGAGCTTGAAAAGAACTTCCAATGTTATCTTATTCCCTGATTTTGTAACTGAGACTGAGTCTAAAGAATTAATAGGTAGTAGAGCCTTTCTGACTGCCCATTCATATTTTTCTCATTACCTGGAAGACAGTACCTTCCAGTCTTATTTGTTTCATTTTAATTACATCCAACCTCAGCTGGTAGCAGTAGATTAAATACTGCTGTCTATGGCCCTAGACACACCAAAGTCTAAACACACACACACATGTACAGGTGTATTCAACCTCTCACTATAGCTCCACATTCACTGCTGTGGGTGCTTGGAAAATATTTTCTGTGTGACATTCAATTAGCTTGGTTATTCCCACCGTTACTTTGTCTGAAATGTACAAACAGGTCACACCTCATTACACATGATCTTGTTTGTTACCATATGGCATTCAGTTTCGAGATATATCCCAGATATAATAAGGTCCATTGGTTGGAAATCAAATGGTTAAAAAAAGAAATTCTCTGAATTGATGCAGTTGGGGTCCAGAAGCAGACCGAAGGAGAGTGTTGAGCAGTGTCACAGAGGAACAGTGTCAGTGGCAAAAGGGGGTAATGCTGGGTGTCTGCACAGGGTGGGCAGAAACCTGCCTTACACGATAACTCAATCATTCCTTGCCACAACATGTGTGACACACTCCTGCCTTCACAGCAGCACTTGAGACATAAGTACCCGGCAACAAGAGAAACATATGACGACAGCGCTGGCCGCCAGCATTTGCAGAAAGGAAAAGACTTAGCAATTTGAAATTATTCATACTTAATGGGTAAAACTGGCATTTCACATGTATGAAGACCAAGAAAACACAGAAGTAACAAATCCTCACATAACAAAAACAGAACCATATGGAACTGAAAAAAAAAATGATCAGAGAACTCAAGATGAGCCAAGGAAACCAGGCTCAAAGTTGGACCAGAACAGAGGGCTCTGCTAGCTAGCAGAAACTAGTTCCTTATCAAAAGCAAACAGAAACCAGTACCAGAACCTACTTCCTCCTCCATGACCAAATGCAGTGCATCATATCCAGGACAACTACTGCATCTAAGACGGTCCTGCCCCCATCACTTATCTACATGCCTATCTCTAATGGAAAACAAGTCACATTAGCCAACAGGAACTGGAATTATTAGTAGCTTTAAGAGAGCAGTTGTAGGTAAAACTGATTTTTCAATTTGAACTCATACTTTTTTTTTAACTCAAGTTTTTTTTTTTTAAAAAAGGTGACAAAACAACGAATCTGGAAATACAGAAATTTTCTGAAAAGGAACAGATGTGGAGATTAAACACACTGCTGCACTTGTACTGGGTACCACGAGGCAGCCCCTGCTGAAATGACCACCTCCTTTCTAGATTAGCAAAGGGAGGTTTCAAGTAATTCCTTCACTTGCAGACCTGAGGTAAAGTCTTGCAAGTCACATCACATTATCTATTATTCTTACAATATCATAGGCATCAAAGAAACAAACATGAAGGAGGTGTTCAAATAACCAATCTTCTTTGCACTAAGTAAACTTCCATGTCAGTTAGAATAGGCAGATCCATACATGGGATGATACAGTAAGAGGTTTCCTAACTTTGGGGATGTTACCATGCAGATTATTACCACAGACTTTGATTCTGTGTTTTGTGCAGAACCCTGGAAACTGAGATACAAGGATCCTAAAACAAGAGACCTGCAATACTGGGCATACTATAAAAAACAATTTGGCGTTTAATAAGTAATACCTCAATAGACACTTGCAGAAATGCTCCCAAGTTTTACATAACATTAACTACTTCACATGCATGATTTCACCCCATCTTCAGACAACTTTATAAAGGAGGCACTAGTGTCACCATCCTTCAGATGGGGAGGTCACAAGCTGCCCACGTCATAGTCACTGAGAGCTATTAAGTGGCCAGCAGCACCGAAACTCAAATTCACATCTGCCTAACTTTCCCACAGGCACCCCCACTACAACAATGTGCCTTTTGGTGGGATACACACAATTCTAATTCACCTCCTCTGCACCTTCCCTTGGCCCTAAAACTGGGCCTTCAGTGTATCATTACCAGGGACTGTTACACATTCTATAGAACCCGGATTCTATATTTAATGACCTATCTCTTGGTTTCCCTGTTTTCTCCTTCTTCCAGTCTGTTTTACTCTGTGCATAATTTGTAATTAATAACTCTCAAATTTGACTCAGTCATTTCCTCAGTATCACTCCCCTGTAATTTCATCAGGCTAGGTTTCTTTACTACACTCACCTTCCCTGTCCCAAACATAACCACCTGTAATCTCATGGTACATTGTCTATTATAATCTCTTGTAGCATCACCAGAACACTTAGTTGTTAAATGCTACCCATCAAGCAGGGCATCTTCTGATGTAGGAGAAAAGGAAGGAGCTGACTCACCTGTAACATACCAACAATTTCTACCTTATTGAAGAAGATAAAGGAGTGAAGCGTTGACAGCATGTTTTCCTCAAAGACCGAAGGGGTGGGGAGAACCATGTCTTGGATGTACTGGACTCTGTAGGTCTGGTGAATTTTTTGTTTCAGCTCAGGATCTGATATGGGAATCACTTCTTTGAACTTGGCAGTTTTTGTTAGAAATTCCCTGTGTTTTCGTGGTTGTGATAAAGCAGGGTCATATTCTAAACATCCAATGACGTCCATTATACATTCCTCAGAGAACATAACTTCGAAAAGAGCAGTTCGATTCAAGAGGAAGATGCCTTTGATAATTTCATACAAGTGGTGCAGTCCTTCAATGTTTTCCAAATCCTCACACACATGGAAGAGCTCCAGGAGCTTTTTAATGTAACCCTCATTTTCCAGTGCCAATGCAAGTTTTTCACGACGAAGGGGTGAAGGTAAAGATGATGCCACAAGCTCTGCAATTTCCTCGAGGCGACTTAATTCACAAGACGGCAACTCCAGACCTGGCGACGACATGTCGTCAAAACGCTCCTCTTCAGATTCATCCACAAGATCCTGAGTGATGTCCACTGAAGGGTCCTTTCCTTGAACCTATGAAAAAAATGTGTAATAGCTGACAAAATATAAACCAGCAACCTGAAATGATTTTCTAAGAGAAGAACAAAAGCCATTATAAGAAAACTATTGACATAATTTTCAAGTTTAAGACTCTTTTTTCAAACTTGACAAAATCGTCTACTTTTCTAAGATACATTTCTCCAATACCACACACTTTCAATTTTACTGAAGTTAATTCAAAGTTCAAAGATGGGGCCAGACATAGTGGTTCACGCCTGTCCTATGATTTCAGCACTTTGGGAGGCCAGAAGTTTGTGACTAGCCTGGGCAACACTGTGAGATCTAATCTCCACAAAAATTTTTAAAAATTAGCCAGGCATGGTGGTGCACACCTGTAGTCATAACTACTTCAGAGACTAAGGCAGGAGGATCGCTTGAGCCCAGAGTGTGGAGCTGTAGTGAGCTATGATCGCACCACTGCACTCGAGCCTAGGCAACAGAGCAACACCCCATCTTAAAAAAACAAAATCACAACAAAGTCCAAAAAAATGGAACGAGCTTCCTCATAAAGTACAAAGTTTGCGACAACAACAATTTTCTAGGACAGGATAACCCAACTGAGGCTGTGATGAAGAACCCCCTGCAGACCCACAAGTAGTACCTGATGCTAAAACACCCCCCAAATCTCATATCCCTAGCCCTCCTTTCCAGCAAACCAGAGCACATCTCAGCAACAGGCCTAGGACTGGGCTACAGGATAGGTACCACCAAGCTCTTCAATGTTTAACGCTGAAGTAAAGTTCAAATAAATATTAAATATCATAATGTTACAAATAGCTATGTATAGATATTGTCAAATGATTCTACAAATCAAGGACCAAAGAGTCTGACCAAATTGGCATGGGACCACACTGGGGCACGATTTGCTCTAAATGCTAGATGGCAGCCACAAAACAAATGATTTTTTAAAACCTGGGTAGAATACAAGTATATCTACACAAAAACAAAGGCACCTATAAAGGAAATGCAACCTGTGTAGAGTGGAGCTATCCCCCAAGATCACCTGCTTAAAGTAACCAAACTATGAAGAGGTTTTCCTTTCTACATACCCTAACCTGTAGCTTTCATGATCTTCCAGAAGCCCTAACATCTGTTATAAAACCCAAAGTCACTGTAGAGGCTCTAATTGTAAAAACGTAACTTACATTACTACACACATTCTCAAGTAAAAGTTTTTGTTTTTAAACAAAGGGTCAAGAACAGATTTTGAACTAAAACGAGTTTTGCTATCTTGGCCCTAGAATTTGGGACACTGTATGCAGCCCCACAAGCTAAGCAGAATGGCAAAAGGATGGAAAAATTAAGTCATATCTGATATAGCCAAGAACTATAAACTATGTAGCATAATTAAAACATATTGCTGATGGACACTGGAAGAAAAGCCATCCTGAAATATTGGTTGAAATACGCTGCAAGGTGATATGGTCTTGACCTCAGCCAAGGAGCAGCACCACTAAAAGGAGGCGAGGCACACTCACAGCATATACCTGGCACGGTCTCTCATGCTGGCTCTAGATTTGTAAATTAAAGAAGTTCTCATTATAGCTTTGAGTTCCTAATACCCAAACTATGATTCTGCCCACAGAAGAACAGTGAACTTGGCTTAGTAACCAAATGAAAAGTTATAAGCGCCCCAACTGTAATGAGAATGCCATCTTCTCAAGTTCCGACAAAAATGGTGAATATAGTTCAAGAAACAGATCTCAGAGAGCAAAATGTCGTGACTGCCCTAGAATGAGCCAGGGTCCAGAAAATGACTACAAGTAGACAGAACTCATAAAGAATGAGAAGTAACGCCAGGAACATAAACTCTATGAAAATCAGAGGTACCAGAAAACAACATTGAGCACTGCTGTTCAGAAGGCCGTGTGTAGCACGGGACCATGCAGCTCAGGAGGATGGGTAGGAGGGCAAGATCTGCCTGGATAGGGAAGGTTTTGAGCACAGCCTGAACTCATCGCCCTCCTGTTTCTCTGGGAGAACTCCAGTAACAAGTCCAAAGAAATGTGTTATAAAAACTGCTACCGGACAGAGAGCAAAGAAAACCAGAAAGCTGGCACTCAGATGTAGTCAGTCTCTCATGTTTAGAGACGAACAAGAGCCCAACAGGCAGGTTAATTCATGAAAAACAGCTGAGCAGAACATATGGCTGAAATCTGTTAAGGAAGAACCATGCCTAAGGGACACGATAGCTGCTATGAAGGGCTTTGGCTCTCAAACTTCAAGGTGCTTTCAGAATCACCAAAGCAGAGGGGGATAACCTACCACCGAATCTTGCCCACTACCTGCTTTTGGGAATAAGAGCTTTCCTAGAAGACAGCCACTCCCATGCATGTATATGCTGCCTGTGGCCGGCCACCTTCCAGCTAGACCAGCAGAGGTGACAGTGAGACCGAATGGTCACAAAGTGTTAAAGATTTGTTTTGCTCTTAATGGAGAAAAACGTGACCTAGAGGGCTATTTAAAACATAACTAACCCCTATCTGTCCCTATACACAAAAATTAACTCTAAATGGATCAGAGACCTAAATGTAAAACCTCAAACCATAAGAACCTTAGAAAATGCAGGACACACACCCTTATGGAAATTGGAACTGGCATCCAATTCCTGAACAAAACTCGAAACCCACAGGCAATAAGAGATAAGATAGACAAGTGGGACCTCATTAAACTGACAAGCTTCTGCAAAGCCAAAGAAACCATCAAGTGAGCAGGGAGACAGCCCACAGTCTGGGAAAAAGTATTTGCCAACTCCAGGTCCAACAAAGGCTTAACATCTTCGATCTACAAGGAACTCAAATATGCTGAAAAGAAAAAAACAAACAACCCCATTATAAAGTGGGCAAAAAATATGAACAGACACTTCTCAAAGGAAGACATCTGAGCAGCCAACAGACACATGAAGAAATGTTCAACCTCACTAATCATCAAGGAGATGCAGATCAAAACCACACTGAGATACCACCTAACTCCAGCCAGAATGGCAATTATCAATAACTCAAAAAATAACAGTTGCTGGAGAGGGTGTGGTGAAAAGGGAACATTCCTACACTGTTGGTGGGAGTGCAAACTGGTGCAACCTCTGTGGAAAACAGTGTGGCGATTCCTAAAAGCTCTAAATATCAACCTCCCATATGACTCCGCAATCCCCCTACTGGGAATATACCCTGAAGAACTCAAGTCACTCTATCAAAAAGATACCTGCACACATATGTTTATCGCAGTATTGTTCATAATAGCAAGAACCTGGAATCAACCATACTGTCCATCAAAAGAGGACTGGATTAAAAAAATGTGGTACATATACACGATGGATTACTACGCAGCCATAAAAAAGAAAATCATAGCCGGGCTCGGTGGCTCAGCCTGTAATCCCGCGCCTTTGGGAAGCTGAGGTGAGTGGATTGCCTGAGCCCGTGGGTTCGAGACCCGCCTGGGCAGCGAGACCTCATCTCTACAATAAATCAAAAAATCAGCCGGGCATGGTAGCACATGCCTGTAATTCCGGCTACTTGGAAGGCTGAGGTGGAAGGATCGCCGGAGCCCAGCAGGTCGAGGCTGTGGTGGCCAGAAGCGGCCACTGCACTCCAGTCTGGGCGACAGAGTGAGACTCCAACTCAAAAAAAAGAAAAAAAAGAAAATCATAAACTTCACAGCAACCTGGATGGAACTAGAGTCAATAATACTGAGTGACCTCTCACAGAAACAAAGATCTGAGTATCACATGTTCTCACTCATATAGCAGACCTTGAACACCCATCGTAATACTATAAAAAAAGGACTGACAGTGGAGGGAAACTATGGGGAGCGGAGGGAAGGGAGGTGGGATTAACGGTAGTCAGTATCTGTCTGGGGACGGGGAGACACCCCTTATCAACAAGGGTGCCTGAACGAAGCATATTTGTATACCTAACCCTTAACTGTACCCCACAATATCAAAATTAAAAATATTGATTAAAAAAAACATAACTACAGGACCCCACTCAGAGTTTTTGCTCCAGTACACATAGGATATGTCTCTATCAGTCCGCAGGTGTGCTCATGCTGTTGGCTAGAGGCTGACACTGTGAGAACCACTGACTCATGGAATCTGCTGAAGATGACTCTCCAGCTGGAATAACTGGAGGTGGAGAAATCTTCCCTAGAAAGAAATGGCCTACATGGGCCCTAACAAGAGCCAAGGGCTTCAGTCACTGGAGCACACACAATGCCCGTTCACATGAGACTGTGGAGATTGTGTCACTAGAATGAGGTTCAAGAGACACAAAGGAAATTCTAAATAAAGAAAGAACATCCAAGTTTACCTCAGAGGTAAAGGTGAAAAGGTTATCCAGACCACACTCTTCGGGGACAGGGCAAGGGTGGGTTTTCATTCAAGAGCCACCAGAGGTTACTCAACAACAAATGATGTTGTGAACAGACTTGCACTTTAAAAAGATCACTCTAGCGGAGATTTGCATCTGGGGAGACCAGTCAAGAAGAGTCAATAAACCAGGCGAGGAATGACGGGAGCTCAGACAACCACGATGGTGGTAAAGTGAAGATAAGTAGATGGATCTAAGACATGTCATCGAGGTACTGATGGATGAGAGGAGGGAGGGACAAACAGGACCCACAAGTTTCTGGTTTCAAGATCTAAGTGTTAAGATTATGTCTGGTTTGAGCTGCTAGTGAACACTCAAAGAGGAGTTCTCAAGAAGGTAGTTGGGCTGGGAGTGGTGGTTCATGTCTGTAATCCCAGCACTTTTGAGAGGCTAAGGTGGGAAGACCACTTGAGCCCAAGAGATCAAGACCAGCCCAGGTAACATAGTAAGACATCATCTCTACAAAAAACCAAAATATTAGCCCGGCGTGGTGGCATTCATCTGTAGTCCCAGCTACTTAGGAGGCTGAGGCAGAAGGACCTCCTGAGCCCAGGATGTCAAGGCTGTAGTAAACCGTGATTCATGCCATTGCACTCCAGCCTCGGCAACAGAGTAAGACTTTGACTCAAAAACAAACAAGCAAACAAAAAGAAAAAAAAAGCAGGCAGATGGATATGAAACTCTGGAGTTCAGCAGAAGTCTGGGCTGAACAGTGTGCTATCAATAAATTATACCTTCCTTTAAATCAAACTTTTCACAGACAGCAGTGAATTAAGATCTATTTGGAATTTATTTAAATTCTTGGGTAGTTACTGAAAGCATGGCAATAAAACAAAATAAAGAAAATATGTTGATTTTCTATGTTTCAAATTACCTGACATATTTTCTCCCAAATTTCATCACATCCAGCTTTTTCTTGAAAGCTAAGGGCCAAGTCATAATTTTCTGCTTCAGACCACACAATCAGAGTGTCCTTTGGAGACAAAGAAGGCATGTGAACATACATTATCACAAACTATTTCAAAGTGTAAGGCAAATGATAACAAAACAGCAGGAACTGAGAACAGGGCTCATTTTTACTTTTTGCAACACTGACACCAGTAATTACCAATGTCTTTTTTAAAACAATGTCTTTTCACTTAAGGCTTCACTTTACCTAATCTCTAAAATGAAAACTATGTTTCCTTAAGTACAAGTTTAGCCAATATATGAAAAGTACTACAAAAGCTACAAATAAAACATTCCATACTGCATCACAATGGCCCAAGGGGAAGCCTAAGGTTTAGCACAAGGGCCTGCTGAGAAGACAGGATGAACACAAGTCCTCTCTTTTTCCATGGCCAGTGCACGCTGCTTCCCTAGGATTTCTGGTGTCCATGAAGCTCTTTGAAATCACTGGCTCAATCTGCATGTGTGAGCGAGCATCCACCTGGTTTTTTTTTTAACACTTACCTAAGTACTATGGTTCAAGAAGTAGCAAATCCCTAGTGCCTACCTCCCTCTCACTCCTGTTCAGAAAGAACTTTAACAACAGTACATTTAATAAACAGTTCAAGTTCCTGTTAACTCATTCATGATCACTGATGTGAATTTATGTCATTCCAAATTCTGCTCCTTGTTGCTGCTGGCGTCAATTTACATCTTTGCAAATTCTGTTTCTGAATGCTACAACATTGTCATGTGTATGTGCTATTATATTTTGCTTGAAAATGAACAGTGAGGCAAGGAGAGAGAAACTCAATTGAGATAATTATCTGATAGCAACGTGCAACGCTGTTATTGATTTACATAGTTGGTAAAAATTGCAATTTGGTCATTATTTTGTTGCGATTAAAGTTGCGTATTTGTATTTTGCTATTTCAGGGCTTTCATACTTCAACATTAAAAATAATTTCGCATGATTATGGAAAATGAAGAAATATATGCTGATGAGATTTCCAAGGTCAAAGGTGAATCCAGTGAGCTTATTAATGATTGTGAGATGAACAGTGATGTAATAATGTAAACAAATATATATGTATATATATATACATACACATAATATATATATTCAGTTTATAATCTGAATAAGAATACAAAGTACAGAATGCTAGTCAGAGTGGTGTCTGAGGCAAATACTGAATATGTTAACTTTCAGCTGTACTGTGGAAAAGGTTACGATATAGAAAAGACATTTCACTTGTGCTTAATGACAGAAGTTTGTGGCAACCAGCTTCAGATTTTATTTTCACCTGCTCTCAATATTAGAAAAGTGAAAAATTTGCCAATCACGAATGTATTAAGATGCAATCTCAGCAAGACACTGCCCAAGAATACTGAGACCATCTTACATTCCTCATGGTACAGAATCTGTATTCTACAATATGCATGGTATATAAAAATAACTACAGAGACTAAATATGTATAAGTTCTAAGATATCCTGTCAAATTCACTGGCTGTAAATAAGCATATACACTGATAGTAATCAACCATTTTTTAAAAGGGCCCTGTCACTCAGAGAGGTCTATGAATCATCTCATACAGGAGATGATGACTGGTATTAGGGAAAGGAACATTTAACGGCTATCTTCAAAATCTGAAGGGCTGTCACTCAGCATTTTTCAAGTTAGTCCAAAGAGCATTTAGGAGAATAGAAGTTGAGTTAAATGGAGTTCAGTATGACATAAATTAAAAAATAATTCAATCCAACTAATAAATAACCAGGAGGAGAGAGAGCATCCACCAGATGATAAAGGTTCGAGGTCAGCATAAGGTACCTTAAGGGATCTATGATTCTACTGCAGCAGTTTCTAATCCTTTTCACTAGCAAGAACACTTGTTAATCTAACACAAATGGGTAAGCCAGGCATGACAGCGTACCCCGTAGTCCTAGCTACTCAGAAGGCTGAAGCGGGAGGTTCATGGGAGGACTACTTGAGGCCAGGAGTTGGATGCTGCAGTGTGCCATGATCGCACCTGAATAGCCACTATACTCCAACCTGAGCAACACAGCAAGACCACATCTCTTTAAAAAAAAAAAAAAGGAAAGTAAAAAGAGGCCAGGCGCGGTGGCTCACACCCAGCACTTTGGAAGACCGAGAAGAGAGGACTGCCTGCGCCCATGGGTTCAAGACCAGCCCGGGCAACTTGGTGAGACCTTGTCACTACAATAAATCAAAAAAATTAGCTGGGAGTGGCGGTGCGTGCCTGTAGCTACTTGGAAGGCTAAGGCAGAAGGATCACTTGAGTCCAGTAGGTCGAGGCTGCGGTGCCCGTGAGTGTGTCACTGTACTCCAGCCTGGGCGACAGAGTGAGACTCCAACTCAAAAAAACAAAAGGCCAGGTGAGGTGGCTCACACCTGTAATCCCAGTACTTGGGGAGGCTAAGGCAGGAGGACTGTTTGAGCCCAAGAGTTTGAGACCAGCCTAGGCAACACAGTGAGACCTCGTCTCTATTTTAAATATATTTCCAGGTGTGGTGATGTGTGCCTGTAGTTCCAGCAACTCAGGAGGCTGAGGCAGAAGGATCACCTGAGCTCAGGAGGTAGAGGCTGCAAAGAGCCATGACTGTGCCCAAATCAAAAAAAAAAAAAAAAAAAAAGGAAAAAGAAAAAGTCAGGCATGGCAGCTCACACCTGTAATCCAAGTGCTTTGAAAGGCCAATGTGGGCCGAATGCTTGAGTCCAGGAGTTCGAGACCAGCCTAGGAAACACAGCGAGACCTCAACCCCCCAAAAAAGGACTGAATAAAGAATAAGCCTACAGTCCATATTCAATACAACTGTAAGCAACTGCTCTGCTATAATTGATATTCAGAATCATCTGGAGGCTGATGCCTAAGTCAAGATGTAGCCAGACCTATGCTTCTAATTATCCATTTGGCAAATTTGGGAAGTTTGAAAATTTTTAGAAATTGCTCTTTCGTTTTCCTAGAAAAGTCTACACCAATCATCTTGCTTGTCATCCAACAACCTACAGGCTGAGACACAAATCTGTTCATTCTCCAAACAGGTCCACTCTTCCCTTTCTCTTAGGATGTGCCTTTACCCTTCAGCTGACTAAAACTTCAAAACATAAATTAAGTATAGAAGATCAAAGAAAATGTTCCAGTCTCCAGTTTTTTCATCACATTTAAAAGTTGTCTTAAGAACATTAAATGCAGTAAAGTGTTAATGGACCATCAAACTATCAAGAAAATATTTTATTATATAATAATAAATTATCATATAATTTTAATGATAAATCATTATATAATAATACATCACCACTAAATATATTTAGGAGTTAAAACCAACTTTCCTATCCACTATTTGTGTGCTATCAAGCAAGTCAAAATCTTTAAGCATCATCTAATGGGCAAAATAAAGCCAATACTAACATCCTTCTAAGTAGTATTTTAAGGGCCAATGTTGAAGTAAAGCACTTTACAGACGGGTTAGTAATATTCTTTCTTCTAAATTAACTTTCTATCTGTATTTTCAGGGCAGTAAAGGAACTGATACTGACTTCATGGGTTGTAAAGAGCACTTGCCTTATGTGTGTGCTGAAAAAATATCACTTGATGACAGAGCTGGTTGATTCTAAGTGAAAGATTTTAGATTTTCTTTGCATATTAGAAAGGTTTAAGAAAGACACGTGTACTCAAATTGAAAGTATCTTCAAAAACTGTAAAATGACAATAACGCCCTACTCAGTCTCTAGGAAATCAGACTCCTAGCTACACAGCGTTGCCATAAGAGGAGATTCTCATGTTCCTTCTTCACTAGCACCCACAACAGGAAAGGAAGGAATGTTCACCATTTGGTTGTCTTAGCAGCAGGCTATCACATCAATGGTAACCCTTTTCTCTTTAGGTAAAAACAAGGAAAACTTTAGAGTGCAGTTGCTATAATATCTGGAACACAAACTTAGCTTAACTTGAGGCAAGTTTTTTTTTAAAAAATGTATAATTACTGTGTTAAACACTATAGAAACTGAGAGAAACCCTATTTTAGAATTCGACTGGCAAAATATGTCATAATCTGTTCTGAATTTGTCATTGTAAGGAATCAGAAGGATAATAAGCAAGATAAAACACAACATCTTCAAAATTTTACCTGTTGTTTCTGGTATGCAGTGTTAGGATTTATTTTGGACTCCAAAAGTAGAGAACCTAAGAAACAGAACAAGATACTCCATTAAGTTACTGTAAAACAGCAAAATCAGATTCTCTTACACACACACACACACACACACACACACACACACACACACACACACACATCTTTCTTTTGAACATATGATCTGCGTACAATTTCAGTTAAGAAAAAAGTTATGAAACAACATAAATTTAATTACAATGACTTCTAACCTGAAATGTTTATCTTATATACGCTTACTTAAAAAAAAAAAACAAAAAACCAGACATCATAATCTGAAGAGTGAGGACCAGAGAGTAACAGAAATCCACCAGTTTATGGGCAACACAAGGTTGTGACACAGCAGGACGCCAGTTGATCTAGGTCTCAATTTTAGATATACTATGTAACTTAGTAGGAATACTCAAAAATATGCAAATATGAATGATAACAGAATCCGATCTATGTCTCAAGACTAAGACTAAAATGAGAAATTATTTGCAAAAATTTGAAAACAAAGCATATAAGCACTATCCAAGTACATCCCCAAATTATACTTCAACCTCAGAAAGTCTCATATTTCTATTTCTTTCCTTTTTTGAAGTCAGAGTTTTACTCTGTCACCCAGGCTGGAGTGCGGTGGCACACTCACGGCTATCACAGCCTTGACCCGCTGGGTTCAGGCAATCCTTCCACCTTAGTCTTCCAAATAGCTGTAACCACAGGTACACATTACCAAACCTGGCTAATTTTTAAATTTATTGTAGAAACGAGATCTCGCCAAGTTACCCAGGCTGGTGTCGAAACCCTCAGTCTCCCAAAGTGCTGGGATTACAGGCGTAAGCCACTGTGCCTGGTGTCTATTTCTTGACACAGGACCTGCCATGGCTTTCCATCTTCAAATAATCAGTTTATCCCTTGCAGTAAGCTAATTTGCACACTGTTGTCTTTTCCTTGGTAGTCCCTAAAGATGCATGATGTTTAGAATTTAACTGTTGCTTTGTGAGGAAGAGCAAATTTTAAGACTAAAGTTACACCCCCCCTCTCATCAACCAATTCCAGTTTATATTAAGAGCACTACCTACAGACACACTTGGCCCCAAAAGCTTGGAAAGCAGCAGTTCCTCTGCAGCTGTCTCCCACACAGGGCTTTCATTTCTTCTCATATTAAACTCAGTTGAGTTGCTTTACTCATTCCAAGCAGTGACTAGACAGCTGAGAAGAGGATTCAACGTTTCCAAGTTTAGTCTGCTTTTACGTCAAAGTTCATTTGTTTTATGATACTGTCCAGTATCGGTGATTTATAGTCACTACTATGTGCTCAGAACAGTGCCAGTGGTATTAACTGCCAAGTAAATTCACTGAGCAGTGATGGCTCCACTTGTGAACATCCTGCGCACACATGACCTGATTAACCCAAATCTGTTTCTGATTCTTTCAGTACTTAAGGCAACTAAATTTAAATGCTCTCCATAACTTTTTCTACTTTAGAATTCCCCAACTCCATTTCCTTAGGTTTTTATTTAAAACAACAAACAATTTTTGGCTCATTATGCTTCAGACAAGCAGTTTCACATTTAGAGAAAATTGTTTTAATTTTCTTTCTCTTTTTCCTTTTTTTTTTTTGAGTCAGAGTCTCTCTCCATCACCCAGACTGAAGTGCGGTGGCCACTTCCGGCCACCACAGCCTCGACCTGCTAGGCTCCAGCGATCCTTCCGTCTCAGCCTTCCAAGTAGCTGGAACTACAGACATGTGCTACCACGCCCCGTTAATTTTTTGATTTATTGTAGAGATGAGGTCTCACCAAGTTGCCCAGGCGGGTCTCAAACCCATGGGCTCAGGCAATCCACTCACCTCGGCACCCCAAAGTGCGGGATTACAGGCTGAGCGCCACCAAGTCCGGCCTTCTTTCTCTTTTTCGAACTTTTGCCAGATTAATCTAAACAAATTTTCCAGTGTTCCTTCAAATCTCTTTAAGCACAATTGTCAGACTTTTATTTTGGTGATTATTAAGAGCTGTGATACATTCATAACAAGAAAAAGCAGTGAGCAAATCAACAGAATGCATTCAACATCTAGAGTCCCTCAGAAGTTTTAAAGTCCCCAATTATCTCTGTAGTCTTTTATTGTTTTAACTATTAGAACAAAATTGCACTCTATTATTTTCCATTGATCTCATAAAGTATGTCAAGTATGTCAAACTTACCTTTTAAAGATTAGTTGGGGCACATAATTACACTTAAATCATGAATTCTATGAGAAAATACAAGCCAGCAAACCTACTGAGATACAATTCATGCCCTCAAAAACAATCTATCTCTAGAAAAATACAGAAAGTAAAATAGAGTGAAGAATTGGATTACTTTATAAAATTATATTTCAGAAGATGCAAGAGGTCTAGGGGGACAGAACCAAACTAAGTAATGCCTCTTTAAAAGTGAAACTGCAGCTGGGCTCGGTGGCTCAGCCTGTAATCCCTTGCCTTTGGGAGGCTGAGGTGAGTGGACTGCCTGAGCCCATGGGTTTGAGACCCGCCTGGGCAACTTGGTGAGACCTCATCTCTACAATATATCAAAAGTGAGCCAGGCTCCAACTCAAAAAAAAAAAAAAAAAAGTGAAACTGCACAAGGGTCAGGGATGGTGGCTCATGCCTGTAATTCTAGCACTTTGGGAGGCCCAGGCAGGCAGACTGTTTTGAGAGACCAGCCTAGGCAACGTAGCAAGATCTCGTGTCTACAAAAAAAAAAAAAAAAATATCCAGGCATATTCAGAACAGGGAAAATCAGAGATAGAAAGCAGATTAGTGGCTGCTTAGGACTGGAAGGAAGTGAAAGTGAATGGTAGTGACTGCTAACGGGCACATGATGTCTTTCAGAGGGTACAAAATGTTCTAAAATTAGATTGTGGTGATGCATGCACAAACCGGCAAATATATATTTTTTAATGAAATTATACACTTTGGGTGAATTATGCAGTATGCAAAAGCTGTTTCAAAAAAGGTAAAGTTGGGGGATGGGCTCAGTGGTTCGGCCTGTAATTCCAGCACTTCGGGAGGCCAAGGCGAGTGGATTGCCTGAGCCCGTGGGTTCATGACTAGCCCAGGCAACTTGGCGAGACCATGTCTCTACAATAAATAAAAATTAGCTGAGCATGGTAGTGTGTGCCTGTAGTTCCAGCTACTTGGAAGGCTGAGGCAGAAAGACAGCCTGAGTCCAGCAGGTCAACACTAGGGTGGCCGTAAGCATGCCACTGCACTCCAGCCTGGGTGATGGAGTGACACTCCAACAACAACAAAAAAAAAAGGTAAAGTTGAGAGGTGGAGTGGAGGCAGGAGAATTGCTTGAGACCAGGAGGTTGAGACTAGCCAGAACAACTTAGTGAGACCCCGTTTCTACAAAAAATTAGGCCAGGCTCAGTGGTTCAGTCTGTAATTGCAGCATCCATCCCAGCCGAGGCAAGTGGATTGCCTGAGCCCACGGGTTTGAGACCCGCCCAGGTAACTTGGCAAGACCTTGTCTCTACAATAAAAGTCAAAAGTTAGCGGGTGCGGTAGCGTGCACCTATAGTTTCAGCTACTTGGAAGTCTGTGGTGGAAAGATCACCAGAGCCCAGCAGGTCAACACTGGGGTGGCTATTTGCATGACGCTGCACTCTAGCCTGGGTGACGGAATGAGACTCCAACTAAAAAATAAATAGCTGGGCACCGTGGGATGTGTCTGTAGTCCCGGCTACTCAGGAGACTAAGATGGGAGGACTGCTTGAGCCCCAAAGGTTGAAACTGCAGTAAGCCACAATCATGCCACTACACTCCAGCCTGGGCGACAGAGAGAAACCTTATATCAAAAACAAAACAAACAAACAAATAAAGTGCAAATATTTATACAATGGAATGCCACTATCAGTTCTAATGAAAGAACCAAGCAAAAGTGTGAATGCAACATCAGGTATGAATCTTACAGACATGAGGAAGAGATGTCTAGACCGGTATACACCTTGTAATTCCACTCACATAAAGCTCACCAAGTGGCTAAACTAACCTACGGTTAGGCCAGTGGTCCTCCCTGGGGGGTACAGTGACTGGGACAGAACATGGAGAAGGCATCAAGAACGCTGTTTACGTTGTTTCTTCATCTGTGTCATTTTGTGAAAATTCATCAAGTTGGAGACTTATGATTTGTGTACCTTTTGATGTGTTACACTGCAATTTAACAACACATGGCAAAGGGGACCGAAGTGATCACTTCAAGCTGTGCTTTCAAGGAACACACATCTGACTTTGCAGCTGCTAAAACAAATGAAAAACCAGCAGTGTAGTAGTACAACATTGTTGGCTACCTAATCCCTATTAGAAATTATCTTTCAAGTATCAAGTCCCTTTTGCAGTTTCTTCAAAACCTTCTTGTAGTGTTTACAGGGTCAGGATAGAGAGGGAAAAAACCGCACAAACTTGATGTGTTCCCTCCAAAAGTTCTGGCTAAAACAAGAAGCTTCTGGTGCTGGCAAGTTTCTTTTTCTTGTTTTCTGGGTTATTCCCATTTCAGTCATATCCCATGGCTCTGGTCTAAGATAGCACTGTAGGAAGTCCAGCTCTGGTGACCAATACCACATTCCCCAAAAAATAAGGAGGTTATAGAGGCTGTAATGTGGGCAACAGCCTCTCAGTCTAGGGCTAAGTAAGATAGTATATAAGACATATTACTAGTTTACTCCTGGTCCACACTCTTAGGGCTCCCATCACTCACTGGCATGGTAACATGAATTAACATGATCCTTCCCCTTCCCCCCCAAGTTTATTTGTATCTTGTCACCATGGCTATTATAGTAGAAATAGTAATTCTACCCTAGTAATGCATTGGTATGGATGGGTTAGAGAGTTCAGTTTCAGGGGAGGCATTTACCAGAACAGAGATGATAGTGGAGAAGCGCAGATTATCCTCAGGAGGAGGGAGAGGTAGGTAAGGTTCTCACTAAGAGTAAAACCTGGTTCTGATAACAGGTACTTATAGTAAAACTTAATAATAACTGAAGCATATGCTCAGGAGAGCACCTCTCCCTCCTCCAACTCATTTGAGAAACACACCTATCCTCTCCAATGAAACAGATACCCTCCTCTCCCAAGAGAAATCACACATGTCCATGATACCACTTTCCAAGCAGCTGAGAGACACTGTCACAGACCAGAGAGAGTCCTATATGCCAATTCAAGAAAACTCCAGTATCAAGACTTGAGAAACACATGGGAACATGTGGAAGGAAATAGACAAAAATCTGAGACAGAGTGATCAAGCTAAGGGGAATGCCTCAGTACACATAACTAAATGAATCACTGTGGAATCCGCCACTCCAGACCACTGACCGCCTCCTGCACAATAGGTGCTTGTCAGAGGTCATTCCAAAGACATTGTGAGAAGTCTACTAATTTATATTTGCACATGTACTTCCTAAAAAATAAAAGGGGTCCCTTAATGTTCATTTACTACACCCAAGACTGAAATGGGGCCCTTGATGCTCATTTACTGTGCCCAAGACTGAAATGAACAGTCTTTCTAGAGGGTCGTTTATCTTCACCCACTACAAACACCCACTGCTCTTTGGTCCAAACATTCTTCTTCTAGGAAATCACCCTACACTCTCACACGAGTGCAAAGGTGTGTGAATAAAGATTTCACTAGCGGGGTCTGTAATGGCAAAACACTACCAGCTGTCCTCAAAGTATGCTGTGGAGATGATGCTAAGGGGTCTGAAAACCAAAACTATTTCAGAGATAGGAGGTAATTTGCTTTTTCCACCATTAATTCTTGCACACAGAATCTACACTGATACTATAAATGACTGAATGCAGAAGCAGATGACAATCTCCTGGTTTTAAAAAATTAAGTCAGATGTTAAGGAGATTTGTAAAAATATAGGCCTGGTGAGGTGGCTCAAGCCTGTAATCCAACCAAGGTGGGAGGACTGCTTGAGGCTAGGAGTTTGAGATCAACCAGGAGATCATAGCAGGACTCTGTTTCAAAAAAAAAAAAGTCAGCCAGGCATGGTGGCATGAGCCTATGGTCCCAGCTACTTGGGAGGTTAAGGTGAGGTGGCAGGATTGCTTGAGCGCAAGAGCTCAAGGGTGCAGTGAATTATGACAGTGCCACTGCACTCCACCGTAGGTGACAAAGCCTGACTGTTCCTCCAAAAAAAGATATTTGTAAAAGTATAAAAACAGTCAAGTTCCTCTCAGTAAATTCTGTTGTTTTAGAAAAGTTATTTTTTAAAAAGGATTATTTTAACATGTTAAAACATCATTTTTCAGTGAATTGATGTCTTTTTTAAAGCTTCAGTTTTAATTTCTAATACGGTAAATATTGATAAAACCCAAATGAACAAAAGTGTATGGGATCCTCAATTTAAGAGTATGAAAGTATTCTGAGGAAAAAAGTTTGAGAAATGCTACTCTAAGCCACCAACAGAGAACAGCGTAAATTAAATGTGGTGGAATACTATACTACTTTTTTTTTTTTTTGAGTTGGAGTCTCTGTCGTCCAGACTGGAGTGCACTGGCCGCTCCCAGTCACTGCAGCCTCGACCTGCTGGGCTCCGGTGATCCTTCCGCCTCAGCCTTCCGAGTAGCCAGAATTACAGGCGCGTGCTACCACGCCTGGCTAATTTTTTGATTTATTGTAGAGATGAGGTCTCGCCTGCCCAGGCGGGTCTCGAACCCGCGGGCTCAGGCAATCCACTCACCTCAGTCTCCCAAAGGCGCGGGATTACAGGCTGAGCCACCAAGCCCAGCTTACTATACTACTTTTAAATGAGATTGATCTGTGTCCTGATAAAAACTGATGCCCCAAATATACTGATGATGAAAGTCTGTACACCCAGGAAATGGGAAAATGATGACACCACAGGAGACACTCAGTACACGGCATCAAACAACTGTAGGTGGAAGCCATCACACACCAAAGCAAGAAAAAGTGAAAATAAACAGTAAAACAAGAATATAAGTCTGGGCGTAGTAGCTCACGCCTATAATCACAGCACTTTGGAAGGCAAAGAAGGGAGGAACACTTGAGCCCAGGAGTTCGAGACCAGCCTGGGCAACATAGTAAGACCTCATTTCTACAAAAATAAAATAAAATAAAAAGGGGGATATAATTAGGTCATTAAAAATGCTCCCTCTCTGCTTCATGACCCCTTGGTTCTTCCTGTAAATTGAACTGTGAGGACCTTTCCTATGTACTATTGTTAACCCTCACCAAAACACAAACCACTGGGGATGGGACAAGGACAAGGATAGTTGGCAGTGCATAGTGAGGTATTATTCACAAAAATTCTAAATTAGACAACTCAAAATTTGTGCCTGCAGCTAATTTTTTGAGGCCAGAAGTCTGAGACCAACCTGGGCAACATGCAAGACCAACCTGGGCAACATGCTGTCTCAAAACAAATAAAAAAAAGTTGCACCTGCAGGACAGATCTCACATTTTAAAAGACTAGATTTCAGGCTGAGGTGAATGGATTGCCTGAGTCCGCAGGTTCGAGACCTCATCTCTACAATAAATCAAAAATTAGCCGGGCGTGGTAGCGTGCGCCTGTAGTTCCAGCTACTTGGAAGGATGAGGCGGAAGGATCGCCGGAGCCCAGCAGGTCGAGGCTGCGGTGGCCGGGAGCGGCCGCTGCACTCCAGTCTGGACAACAGAGACACCAACTCAAAAAAAAAAAAAAAAAAGACCCCATTAAACTATTCAAAGAATCAATACACCAAGATTAATGATTAGGAAAAATAATACCTACCCCAGAGCATTGCCATGAGTATTAACTTAACGTTTCTAATAAAGTGCCTATCCCAATATTTAGTATAAAGCCAGCATTCAGCACCTGTGTTTTAGGGTATCCCTGTACTTCGGTTTCACTAGCATCACACTGTGCTGCTGAAGACTAGGAAAAAGAGCATGGATAAAGATATCCCCCACATACAAGACACATGAAAGGCCAGCCAGCACAGGTTCAGTACACTGTGCAAAGACAGGCATTCTAGAATACAAACAGTAACCATTCCACAAACACTGGTGACTTTTTTTTGAGTCAGAGTCTCACTCTGTTGCCCAGGCTGGAGTGCAATAGCATGTTCACAGCCGCCACAGCATTGACCTACAGGGCTCAGGTGATTCTTCCACCTCAGCCTTCTAAGTAACTGGAACTACAGGCGCGTGCCACAATGCCCAGCTAATTTTTTTGATTTATTGTAGAGACGAGGTCTTGCCATTTTGCCCAGGCTAGTCTCAAACCTGTGGGCTCTGGCAGTTCGCTCACCTCCACTTCCCAAAATACTGGGATTATATGTGTGAGCCATCCCGCCAAACCACGCTGGTGACTTAAAACTTCTGGTACAAAGCCACTGGAGAAATGACAGGACAGAGCCTTCCTTCAACTCTCTCTCTTCAATATCAACCAATCAGATTCAGGTAGCAGGGGGGGGTAATCTGGGAGTGTTGGGGTTAAAAACTTTGGTCCTGGCCATAGTCCTGACATGAAAAAACACTGAAGGACTTCAGGACAACAGCTCCAGCTCTCACAATTCCAGTGAGCAGCTCAATCCACCAGCCTCTCCAGTCCCCCGTCCTTACCAGTATCCACATGAAGGCTGGGGACTCAGGACCTGTGCTTCGTCAGTAGAAAGCAAGCAAGTCAAAAATGAGGTAAGAGAGTCCCAAAGCTCATCTGGGTGGAATACTACTGCATGCTACATAGCAGGTCTGTGCTACAAGTTCCTCCTTCCTGTTTTTTATGGGAAAAATTCTAAATGCCATATTACACAATGGCATTTAAAGACTAAAGTGAAGGCTCAGGAAAAATAAGGAAGTTGGTGGCATCATATCCCTCTGCACTCAGCGACACCTTCTGATCACCTGCTACAACTCAGCCACACTTTTTTACAAACCGTGAAAAGCGAATCATTCATATTAAAAAGTATAGCACTGGAACCAGTTATTTTATTGTAATGATATTTGGCTTATTATGGAATTATGGACACTGAGGAGCTTATGACAAAAAAATTCAATTTTACTATATGTTTCACATGTTTCTAACATACAGTAACATGTGAAACAGTCACCAACATGTGTTACAGATTCACTGATACATGTTGTGCAACAGTAATCTGTTGGACTTCTTCCACCTGGTGTTTTTCTATTTGAGCCCACAATGCAGTCTCATTCTCTTCCTCCCACATTAATAACATGTAATTTATTGTCCAGTCTGTTGTTCGAAGATGATGTAGAAGGACACACTCATGATTCCTGAAAACCAATTCTCAGCTGACTGATCAGAAGTGTGACAAATTTCAAATGGGACATAAGTTCTTCATTGTTTTGAATGGAAAACTTCAAGGAAACATACATTTTTGAGAAATCTCTTTATATCCCCTTAGAAAGGACATACAAGTACAAAGGTATCTTAAAAGGTACTACACCTAGGTCAAGCCTCCCCGACCCCATCAGCTATACCCATGTCGCTGGTGGCCCCCACACTTTTCTAAGCTATCACATACATCAGATAATAAGGGTCTGCTCACTCTAGGACTATTAATCTTTTATAAGTCTTCAACAAGGAAAAAAAGTGTTTAAGCAAACTTTTCAAAGTGAAATACCTCTCCTTGTGCTGACATCGAGCTCTTTGTGGTAGTTAAATACACAAGTGGAATGGTCACCATATGCAAAATTCTGTGCTACTGACTGACTTATAGGAACACAATGAAAAAATGCTGATGTTATCTGTTCATTTCTTTCTCTCACAGCCAAAAAAAAAAAGTCTTTTCACCCCAAGTGTTCTGCCCTTCCTAATTTGAGAACAGATAGAGGCAGACCAACTTACAATGGCCATAAAAATTCTAGCAAGAGGCAAGAGGCACAGGACTGGTTTTACCAGCAGTCAGCAGAGAACAAAACACTTCTCCATGTCTCATTTTCTTGATGCCTGAAGTAACAGTGAGAGTTTAACTCTGTAACAGGCAAGTCAGAGAACAGATAAAACTATTTTGAAATGTAAAAAGTACTTGACAAAATTTAAGATTAAAAACCCAACTTTAGTACACTATGATAGATGCCTTGGCAAGCAATTCAGAATAAAGAGCACAAATGTGACTACATTTATAGACCCCTTCAGTGTGTGAAAAACCCCAACTCCTTTACACTGCTGAACCAATTCTAAAACTGGCAGGTGGAAGTGGCAAAGGCTATGATGGAGAAAAGATATAAAGTGATTTGACCACAAAGTGAAAAGGCAAGCAAGGGGCATTATTATCCTGATTTCAGCAATTCAACGGGCACGGACTAAGCTGAAAGAAGAAAAACGAATCTGTACTGGAAAATGGAACCTGGCAGGTACACGGCTACCATCAAACCCAATAAGGATGAGATCACCTATCTTCACCAAAGAAAATAATGGGCCAGGCAAAGTGGAACCTGGTAAAGTAATCCCAATGGGTCAGGCTTGGTTGCTCAGCCTGTAATCCCCGTGCTTTGGGAGGCCAAGGTGAGTGAATTGCCTGAGCCCGTGGGTTCGAGACCTGCCTGGGCAACTTGGCGAGACCTCATCTCTACAATAAATCAAAAAAATTAGCCAGGCGTGGTAGCGTGCACCTGTTGTTCCAGCTACTTGGAAGGCTGAGGCGGAGGGATCACCAGAGTCCAGTAGGTCAAGGCTGCAGTGGCCGGGAGCGGCCACTGCACTCCAGCCTGGGTGACAGAGTGAGACTCCAACTCAAAAAAAAAAAAAAAAAAAAGTAATCCCAATGCTTTGGGAGGCTGAGGCAGGAGGACTGCTTGAGGCCAGGAGTTTGATACATGCCTGGGAAACATAGCAAGATCTGGTTCTACCAAAAATTAAAGAATTGATTGGGCACAGTGGCATGTGCCTGTAATCCCAAGCTACATGGAAGGATCATTTGACCCTGGGAATTAAAAGTTACAGCAAACTATGACTATATCACTGAATTACAGCCAAGGTAACAACACAAGACCCTATCTCTATTAAAAATAAATGTTTTTTTAAAAAATAAAGAAAAAGATGTGTTCCTACAACAGGAACCTATAGAGTAAGAATGCAATCCAGGAAATGGGCTTAGAAGTTTGGCAGGAGGTCCCTCTCCTCTAAAGCAAGGTGGCTGTAGATGTGATAAGCCACTCCATTTCAGAAGGGAAAGGCACACAGCACTGGCCCAGGCATACCTGCCCTATAACGTGAAGGCTCCAAGTACTTCCAGTAAGCAGTCCCGTCCTGACTTTTGGTCCGTGTATCTGTTTCTCCAACCAGAATGAGTCGAGATGGCATTATCACAGCCTCCCTGCCTCTGACACAGAGCCAATGAGAACAGTTTAAAACGACCTAGGCTTGCACATCTATGTTGACACTACAGAATTGTTTAATTCCAAACAAGTTGTAATCACCAAGCAGTAAGATTGTAAACAGCCTGAATGTGAATCCCAGCTCATACCACCTTAACTGATGAACAGCTCTGGACATGTCAGTCAACTTTTCTGGGAGAACCTATCTTTAAAAAAACACCACCACCACCTATTTCACAGGTATGCAGAAGCTCCTGTCACCCCCAGTATTGGGCAGTTTCTCACCAAATTAGCTGGACTGGGAAATAACATCCTATTTCTAAGGTGGATAATTAACACATCACAAAAAGTTACTAATTTTACAGTAAAATCAATATAAATATATAAAATATTTAATATAAAGTATTTCAGAAGTGTTAAGAATCAATTTTTATTTTGTTCTGAAGAAATCATCTGAAAATCTAAAGAATCTTGGGAGGAGAGAAGCGATGAGCAAGTTAGCCTTTACACGGTCAATCCTTTTGATTTGAAAGCATTTAGTAAGAAAAAAGGAAAATAAACACAATGACCAGGTCCAGCTCAAGCATGAAAAAGTTCAATTATGTTAAGTTTCTATTGGATAAATGACTCACTTTATGGAAAATCAGAAATACTTTCCATTTTTCTTATCACAATCAAAAGAAAACGATCAATTATCCTACAGTGGAGGTGGAACAAACACACAATAACGAGTAACACAAACTAGCAGTCAACACAAACACATTCATGTGTATCATTGGCTAAAATTATTTTCATTTTCTCAGAAATACACCTTGAGACTACAAATAAGGCAGCAAATTTAAGTAGACATTGTAAACAGTCAATGATAAGACACACTAGATCTCTCAAACCCAGGCCACCCCCTATGTGAACACTGACCTTGCTTCTACCTCACTGTGTGATCTTAAGTTACTTGCTGTCTCTGTCCCTCGGTTTCCTCATCTGTAACCTATGGCTAATAGTACTGACCACATCAGAAGACTGCCGTGAGAATTATGTAAATCAGCGTAAGGAACCTCTTAAAGAGTTTCTGGTACACAGCAGGCACTCAACACATCTTGACAATTATTATTATTCCCATTTGGCATTTTCCTGTTAGAAGAAATGCCAATCATCAAACTAAGGATTATTTACAACAATATTTCACAAGCCCTGTGGGATTTTTCCAAGTCCCTTCTTTGAGCTGTCTTCCTGACAACCTACATTTACAGGCACATCAGTCATTCAGCTCAGTTCTCTTCCCCTGTTGGACAATGAGTGATTTTTTTAGTCATTCAACAGCCTTACTGCAGAGCCTCCAATACTTCCCAAAGGAAGGCGGGTCAGGGGCTACTTCTGAAATGGTAAAAGCATAAATGGGAAAGGACAGACTGACAGTATGACACTGAGCTTTCTTGCTTAAAAATGCTTTAAACATGAGCATCTGCACAAGAATCACACTAGGCACGTGGTGTGAATGGTGTACACGCTGAAGTCGGACCTCGGGAGCTGCGCTGGGTCCACACATTTCTCATCTAGAGAGCAGCTGTGATCGAAGCCCGCCTTCCCCTGACCATGGAGAGTTTCAAAATGTGCAAAGCTGAGGGGACAGACAGCAGCATACTTTAACAGGCTAACAGAAGCTGGGCCCGACATTTCCAAGGCTGTTTAAGCCCCCAAAGGAAGCGACTCCTGCAGCCTCACGAGGACACGCCGCGGGCCACAAGCCCGAATCGCCGTTTTTCAAATGAAGCCGGACACCGGTGTTCCCAGAGTCCCCGGTTAGGGGGCTCTGCGGTTCCCGCAGCCTCAGTTCCGGGCACAGTCCAGTGGAAAAAGCGCCCGCAGAGGAGCGTGCAGACGAGGACACGCGGGCCAGCGGGACAGTCCACCGCGAGCCGCACCGACAGCGGCCGCCCTGGGAAGGAACCTGGCCCGAGCGACTCCAAAGTCACCAGCCAGCGTGCCCGCCTGCGAACGAAGCGCCCAAAACAGCTTGCACACAATGAGCCCAGCGTGCACGACGGTCACACAGAAAGACAACACCGCGGCGCCGCGTTAAAAGACACCGATGCCGGCGACAAAAGCCATCTCGCCGACAGAGAGACGGCGCGTTCCCCGGGCGCGGCGCCAGGTGCCCGGGCCAGCGCCCACCGCGAGGACGGGGAAGGTGCAGGAGACACGTTCGAAGAGGAGGGGACCGCGGGACGTGAAGCGGCACGGGTGCGCCGGCCTCCAGACGGGGACCGAGGCAGGGCGGGTCGGCGGCCTCGCTCAAGGTCACTCGCGCGCGGCAGCCTCGGCCCCGCACGCTGCCAGGCACTCCGAAGGGACACACGCCGGGCGCGCTCGCGGAGCCCCGGGGTCGAATGCCTCGTCGCCCCCGACCGCCCCGGGGAGGGGCGCCTCCTTCCCACCTCCCTGGCCGCCCCGTCCTCCGCCCCCAGCGCACTCACCGTCGCTCTCCGCCCTGACGAGCAGGGACATGCCCTTCAGCCGCTCCACGTAGCCCGACGACACGTGCCCAGTGCCCCGGTCGTCCCACTGGCGGTCCTCGTTGAGCGTGTACACCTTCACCCGCCGCCGGGTGTCGGTCATCGTGCCGCCCGGGCCGCCGCCCTCCGGGGCCTCCGGGGGAGGTCGGGGAGGTGGGCGCCGAGCGGGGCCGCCGCGAGCGAGGCCGCCGGGCTCACGAGCGCCGCTGGCCGCCGCGGGCCCGCGCCACCGCCTGCATGGCCCGCCGGGCTCGGCCCGGCCGCCTGTGCCCGCTCACGCCCGGCGCTATTGTCCGGCGGCGAACCGGCCGCCGCGGCCCGAGGGCGGCGCTCCGGGGCCTCCCGGCCCGCCGCGCTGGGGTCGCGGGCTGCGGTCACTGCCCCGCGCCCGCCCCCGCCATGAGCTCCGCGAAGCCGCTTCCCGCCGCCGCCGCCTCAGGCCGCCGCCGCCGCCATGTTTTCCTCCTCGGGACCCGGCCCTGCCACGGCGGCCCGCGGCTCCGCTGCGCTCCCCGGCCTCAAGCGTCGACGGCGCCCAGCGCCGGCTCCCGCTGCAGCCGCTGCCGCCGCGCGGAAGCTCCGGAGGGCCCCAGCCGCCTGAGCGCCCCGGCCCGTAGAAGCTGCCCTCGCCCCGCCGCACCTCTTCCGTCTTCCTCACAGTGCCGAAGCCGCCGCCATCTTGGCTCGCCCTCCTGAGCGCGGGGCCACCCGGGCCGCAGCCGCAGGGGGGGCCACAAGCACCCCCCCACACCTTAAAGAGACAGGCACGAGGCAGGAGCCTCTCTGAGGTGGAGGCCTCGGACGGAGGCGGGGGCCGAATCGCCGAGGCGGTGGGAGCGCGGGGAGCGGAGGAGGCGGGACGCTGGCGCACGGTGACAGCCCGGAGCTGCCTCGCGCCTCCCTGCGCGCGCCGTCGCAGCAGCGCGGGGCGACGTGTGCGTGCGCCGCGCCGCGTGTGCGTCATCAGCCGGCGCCAGGATGCGAGGAGCATGGGGTCGTCCGGTCTCGACCTCCCCGGCGGCCCCAGGTCCCGGGGCATACCCACGCCCGGGGCGACGCCCGCCCCCGACAGGGTCCCCTCGGGCCGCCTCTGGGGCTGGTCTCGGCTCACGAGACCCACCCGGAGCCTTGCGATCTTCGGGAGGGTCTCCTTGGGGACGCAGGTGAGCAGCTTCCGGGCGAGGGCTCAGGTCCGGAGCAGGCCCGAGCGCAGGGCACAGTCCCACGGGCTCCATTATCAACTTGCGGTATTCTGGCCCTCCTCGCTGCAGAGACCTCCCGAGGACTGTGACCGGGACGGTCCCACGCCGCACCATGTGTGCCGACGCCCGCTGGGGTCCAGCGCAATGACCGTCTGCGTCGCGGCATGAGAGTGACAGCCACCGCCTAGGGGCGTACCCCATCTGCTAGGCCGCCTTAGTTCAGTCCTGCCCTCCAGAAATATAACGCGAGCCACATGCGTAGTCTTAAATTTTACACTGGCTACTTCTCTAAAAGCGGAATAAACTGGTGAAATGTAATCAATCATTTCACTAATTATTCGTGAGGTATTTAACATTCCTTGTTTTCGGTACCACGTCTTCAAAATGTGATGTGTCTTTTATAGGAAGTCTATTCGGATACTGAATTTACATCGGAAATATCTGATCCGTACTTAGATTCATTACATTTGTTTTATCATGAAAAAACAATTGAAAAAGTGGATTCGCATACTTGTTATTGCAAGCATAAGAACTTTCCACAAATTGAATCAAGTATCTAATTTTAAATTTAAATTTAATTAAGTGTAAGAAGCAGCAGCAGCCTATCAGCCGCACTAGCCGTATTTTACACACTCGGTAGCCATGTGGCGGTGATTTGGCGCTTGCTGTCACCATGAGTCTGGTATTTGGCCCATAGGGTAGTTGTACCCACCTATTCAGAAGGAGGCCAGGGTCAGGGGTTTCCCAGATGCCACGCGGGATTTTGCAGTTTTAGAGTCAGAAATTGAGACCTTCCTCCCTCACAACTTAAGTATAAAGTGCTTGCAAAGACTTGTCTGGAAGTGTCATCCTTTGCAAACAAACTTGAAAATTATTAAAACAAAGCAACTGCTTTGTGTGCGCGTGTGTGTGAATGTTCTTTTAATGAAATTGACAGCAACCAAATGATACCAATTTTATAAGTCTGCACATAGAGAGGTGGTGGGTATTTGGAAAGAGATCTGTGCTCAATGAATGTCTTTTTGATTCTTTAGAGAAAGGGAACTATTCTAAGTTCACATCAGTAACCACCAGGAGAGCAGTTTAAAACAGATGGGACAGGGGAAGCCCAGAAAAAGAAAAAGGAATCTGCTTAAAACCGGGTATTCACTGGAAGAGGTGAAATGACTTCTTAAACCTCATGCTTCCCTCGAGTTTTTGGTGGTGTTTTTCATTGTTGTTTTTCCACAGAATTTATTTGCTGAAAACTTTCCAGACTGTTCTTAATGCCTGTCAAAGGATGGTCCCCATTTGTTTTCATGTTTGTTTGTTGAGTTGGAGTCTCACTCTGTTACCCAGGCTGGAGTGCAGGAGCACGCTCACAGCCACCCCAGTATCAACCTGCTGGGCTCAGGCGATCCTTTTGCTTCATCCTTCCAAGTTACTGGAACTACAGGTGTGCACTACCACACCCAGCTAATTTTTTTTATTTATTATAGAGACAAGGTCTCACCATGTTACCCAGGCTGGTCTCAAACCCGTGGGCTCAGGCAATCTTCTCACTTTGGCTTCCCAAAGTGCTGGGATTACAGACTTGAGCCACTGCGCCCGGCCTGACAGTCCCCATTTATAATACTTCTAGCTTGGCTGGTTTCGAGTTCTCCTCTGCTCAGTCTTAACCTTATGTGACTGCCAGGTGATTCTTGATGTAATGTTACCCTCAAAGTTACTCAGGTACTAAAAAGTGTTTAGTGCCTCTCTGCTGCCTGCTCACAGTTGCTTTTTCTAAAATGTAAAATGCAGTGATTTTAAGTATTGGGACATGAGAGAAATTTTATCCAATTTTGATGCAATAAGACATTAAACTTACATGTTAATACTTACGTGATCCTCAAACCAAAAATGAAATAATTTTTAGAAAAATCATACTTAGAAGGTGAATTAAACCGCAGAAATTATTAAATGCAGAAAGGTTTAACATATTTTATGTTACAAATAATATTAAAGATTGAACTTAAGTGAACTTTTAAATAAAATTTTTTTTGTTGTTTTTTTGAGTTGAGATCTCACTCTGTCACCCAGGCTGGAGTGCAGTGGCACTATCACAGCTCACCAAAGCCTAGACCTCCTGGACTCAGGTGATCAAACCCCCTTCAGCTTCCAAGTAGCTGGGACTACAGGTGCATGCCACCACACGGGGCTAATTTTTTTTTTTAATTTTGTAGAGATGAGGTCTCGCTATGTTGCCTAGGCTGGTCTCTAACCCCTGGGCTCAAGCCACAGGCAGTCCTCCTGCCTCAGCCTCCCAAAGTGCTGGGATTATAGGCGTGAGCTACCCAGCCCAGCCTATGAATACAAGATCAAATAATAATTGTGTCTGGATTCTACCTGAGAAACAAACACTAAGATACATCTATACCCAGAAAGAGAAAGACATCTCGAGGAATTTGTTTATATGATTGTGGGGTCTGGCTAGGCTATCCTGAAATATACAGGGCAGGCCGTAGCAGCAGACAGGAAGCTCTTTGGTTGGAACTGACACTGATGTCCACAGACAGCTACTGCTTCCTCAGGGAAACAGATTTGATCTTAAAGACTTTGACTGCCTGGTCGAGACCAACCCAGATAACTTCCTTTATTTAAAGCAGTTGGTCAAGTGTGGTGGCTTACACCTTTAATCCCAGCACTTTGGGAGACCAAAGCAGCAGAATCCCTTAAAGCCAGGAGTTTGAGACCAACCTGGGTAACATGCGTGCCACTGCATTCCAGCCTAGGAGACAGAGTAAGACTCCATCTCTGGAAAAGAAAAAAAAATTTTTTTTAATGATCCAGGCTTGGTGGTTTGAGCCTGCCGTCCCAGATACTTAGGTGGCTGAGGTGGGAGGATCCCTAGAGACCAGGAGTTTGAGGCTGCCATGGCATGATCATAGCACTGCACTCCAACCTGGGTGGAGACCTCATCTCTAAATAATGTAATTTTTTTTTTTTTAGTCGGAGTCTCACTCTGTCTCCCAGGCTGGAAAGCAGTGGCACGATGGGCTCAGGCAATCCTTCCATCTCAACCTTCCAAGTAGCTGAAGCCACAGGCGTGTGCCACCACACTCAGCTAGTTTATTTTTTACTTATTGTAGAGATGAGGTCTCACCGTGTTGCTCAGGCTGGTCTCGAAGTCCTGAGCCCAGGCTAAAATAATTTTTTTAAAGTATTTTGCCGGGCTCGGTGGCTCAGCCTGTAATCCCGCGCCTTTGGGAGGCTGAGGTGAGTGGATTGCCTGAGCCCGCGGGTTCGAGACCCGCCTGGGCAGCAAGACCTCATCTCTACAATAAATCAAAAAATCAGCCGGGCGTGGTAGCGCGTGCCTGTAATTCCGGCTACTCGGAAGGCTGAGGCGGAAGGATCGCTGGAGCCCAGCAGGCGAGGCTGAGGTGGCCGGGAGTGGCCACTGCACTCCAGTCTGGGCGACCGAGTGAGACTCCAACTCAAAAAAAAAAGTACTTTTATTGATGCCTATTTGTATATGTGTATTGGGCACATGTGATATTTGCTATATGCATAGCATGTGTGAGGGTATTTAGGGTGTCCATTACCATGATCATTTGTCAGTCCTGGGTGTTGGGAATGGTTCAAGTCCTCTCTTCCAGCTATTCTGAAACACATGCTACCTTCTTGTTAGCTGTAGCCACCTCCTCTACTCCCAAACACCAGAGTATGTTTCTTTCATCTACCTGTATGCTTGCATCCAGAGTCTGGGAAGGATAGTGGGGGTGACTTCTCTTTACTGCCCCCACTATCCTTCCCAGACTCTGGTAACCATCAGTCTTGTCTTTCTCCATGTGAAGTTGAGAGTAACCTTTCCTCTCTCTGCCTCCGTGAGGTCAACTTGCTTAGCTCCCACATAGGAGTGAGCGCATTGTGATACTTGCCTGTCTGTGTCTGGCTCACTTAACATAAAGGTCTCCAGTTCCATCCATGCTGCTGCAAATGACAGGATTTCATGATTTTTTTACGGCTGAATAATATACCATTGTGTAAATATAATACTTTTTTTTTGAGTCAAAGGCTCTGTCACCCAGGCTGGAGCGCAGTGGCACACTCATAGCTACCACAGCTTTGACCCACTGGGCTCAAGTGATTCTTCTACCTCAGCCTTCCAAGTAGCTGGAACTACAAGTGCACACCACCATGCCCGGCCAATTTTTTTTATTTATTATAGAGACAAGATCTTGCCAAGTTGCCCAGGCTGATCTCAAATCCCTGGGCTCAAGCAGTCCTCCTGCTTTGGTCTCCCAGAGTGTTGGGATTACTGTGGGAACCACTACGTTTGGCCAGATGCTAAACTTTCTAACTGGGGGAAGTGACTTAGTAATTGACCACAGATTAGCTACAACAAAAATAGATGTTAAGTAAAAAGTCATATGCAAATGAACACCGAAATTATGATTAAAATGATGATTGGAGGACTCAGGGAAGAGCTTTGTGGAAGACGCAGTGTTGACATCAAGGGAACAGGGAAAGGAACGTTTGGAGCTTTAGTACCAAGAGAAAGCATGGAGCTGTGAACATGGACAGAGACTTTGGAACTCGTGAGCAGGCCTGCATGGCTGAGAGTACAACTGGGAGAAACAGAACATGAGGCAGAAAAAGTATTTTGGGGCCAAAATGTGAATGCTGGAAATGCCATTATTATTCTGAAAGGGAATGGAGAGACTTGTGAAACTTCTGGAACAGGACAAAGAACCTGCACTTCAGGAAAACAGTTCCACTTACAATAGCACCAAAAGGAACAAAGCTCTTAGGAATAAGCTTACCCAAGGCGAAAAGGACTTGTACACTGAAAACTATAAAACATTGCTGGAAGAAATTAAATGTTTACATGGAAGTACACCTGTGTTCCTGGGTTGGAAGACTTAATGTTGTTAAGATAAAAGTATTCAAAGTGATCTACAGATTCAGAGGAATCCCTAGTCAAACTCCAAGTGCCACTCTGCAGAAATTGGAAAACCCATCTTAAAATTTGTACAGACACACCAGGGACCCCCAAAAGCTAAAAACCATCTTGAAAAAGAGCAGAGTTGGAGGACTCTTTATTCCCAATCTTACTACAAAGCTATAGTCATCAAAACAGTGTGGTGCTGGCATAGCGACAGACTTCTAGACCAGTGGAATGGAATAAAAAGCCCAGACTAGAACCTCACACATATGATCAGGTGATTTTCACCAATGATGACAAGACCATTTATTCAGTGGGAAAGAGGACAGTTTTTGCAGCAAATGGTGCTAGGAAAGTGAGTCTCCAAAGGGAGAAGTAACGAAGTTGGATCCCTCTTTTAGGCCACATACACACATTCACTCCAAATGGGCCAGGGACCTAAATGCAAGTGCTGAAACTGTAAAACTCTCAGAACGAAACTGGGAAGGGCTCCGTGACATTGGATTTGGCAGTGATTTATCAGACATGACACCAAAAGCAAAGACAGCAGGAGCAGAGAAATATACAGGATTTCATCAGAATTAAATGTATGTGCATCAAAGCAGAAGAGGGAGCAGGCAACCCATAGGGTGAAAGGAAATCTTCACAAATTATACATCTGATAAGGGATTAATATCCAGAATATATTTTTTAAAACTCCTACAACTCAGCCAGGCTTGGAAGCGCACACCTGTTGTCCCAGCACTTGGGGAAGCTTGAGCCCAGAAGTTCAAGATCAGCCTGGGGAACATAGCAAGACCATGTCTCTACAAAAAATAAAAATTGTCCAGGCTTGGTGGTGCACGCTACAACATGAATGACCTTGAAAACATGCTACCCAGTTACTCAGGAGCTGAGGTGGGAAGATCACCTGAGCCCAACAGGTCAAGGCTGTTGTGGGTCGTAATTGTGCCACTGCACTCCAGACTGGGCCACAGAGTGATACCCTGACAAAAAACCAAAACAAAACTACAACTCAACAACAAAAAAACAACAAACTGATTTTAAAAACAGATAAAGGACCTGAATAGACTCTCCAAAGAAGATGACAAATGGCCAGCCATCACATGAGAAGGTGCTCAACACCACCAGTCACTGGGGAAACATAAATCAAAGCCACAGGGAGACATCACTTCACACCCATTAGAGGACTATTATGCTAAAAAAAATATTGGCCAGGATGTAATGCAATTGAAATTCTTTGCATTGTCAGTGAAAACAGAAAATGGTACAGCTGTTAGGAAAACCAGGATGGCAGCTTCTCAAAGAACAAAACAGAGGGCTGCCATATGATCCAGCAATCCTGCTTCTAGGCATATACCCAAATAAGTTGAAAGCAAGGACTCAAACAGATGTTTGTATACCCATGTTCATAGGAGCATTATTTACAATAGCCACCAGGTAGAAACAGCCCGAGGGTCCATGAAATGGATAAACAATATTCACTGTAATATACACATGGGATATATACACACACACACATACACGTTTATATACACACAATGAAGTATTATTCAGCCTTAAAAAGGAAGGAAATTCTGACTAACACTACAACATGAATGACCTTGAAAACATGTTAAGTGAAATAAACCAGACCCAAAAGAATAAAACACTATTGATTCCACTTATATGAGGTACTTAGAATAGTGAAGTTTATAGAGATGAGAAGTAGTGTGGTGGTTACCGGGGGTTGGAGGAGGAAGGAGAGTAGTTTTTCAATGGGTGTGGAGACTCAGTGTGTGATAAGACATGCTGATGATGGATAGGGGTGACAGTTGTGCAACAGTGTGAATGTACTTAGTGCCACTAAATTATGCACTTAAAAATGATGAAAAAGAGCCAGGCGTAGTGACTCAGACTGTAATCCCAGCACTTTGGGAGGCCGAGGTGGGAGGATTGCTTGAGCCCAGGAGTTCAAGACCAGACTGGGCAACATAGTGAGACCTCATCTCTTTAAAAAAAAAAAAAGTTAGCCAGGCATAGTAGCATGTGCCTGTATTCCCAGCTGCTCAGGAGGCTAAGGTGGGAGGATCCCCTGAACCCAGGAGGTGGAGGCTGCAGTGAGTCATGATCGTTCCACTGCACTCCAGCCTGGGCAATAGAGTGAGACCCCGACTCACCAAAAGGAAAAAAGAAAAAAAGTGGTGAAAATGTATGTAAGCGAACAAATTGAAAGATCTAACATGCAGCATGATGCTAGTCACTAGTATTCAGGATATTTGCTGTGTGAGTAGATTATAGCTGCTCTTGCCACAGGGGTGGGGGGAACGGGTGACTGTGATGGTGTTATGCTAATTTGCTTCACTATAGTAACCATTTTACTATATATGTTTCTTACAGAATGATGTTGTACACCTTAAATATACAAATTTATTCTGAAAAGCAATCTGTAATTAAAAATAAAAATAGGCTGGGCTTGGTGGCTCAGCCTGTAATCCCAGCAGTTTGGGAGACCGAGGCGAGTGGATTACCTGAGCCTATGGGTTCAAGACCCACCCGGGCAACTTACTGAGACCTCATTTCTACAGTAAATCAAAAGTTAGCCGGGTGTGGTAGTGTGTGCCTGTAGTTCCAGCTACTTGGAAGGCTGAAGCGGAAGGATCGTCAGAGGCTGTGGTGGCCGGGAGCGTGGCACTGCACTCCAGCCTGGGCGACAGAGTAAGACTCCAACTCAAAAAATAAATAACTAAAAATGAAGTGCACTGTGCATACAAAAAAGATTAGAATAGTAAATTTTATGTTTATATTTTACCACAGTAAAAAAAAAATTCTGCACTTTAGAATTTACTGCATTCTAGTAGCAACATTGATAACAGATTGGAGAAGATAAAGATGGCATCTAGGAGACACACTGGAGATGAGGCACCAGCCAGTTAGAGGTTCCCAGGAGGGCCTGCACTGGCACCAGGAACAGGTTTTGGAAAGACAGGAGACTACAAGAGCTATTTATTTTTATCATTATCATTATTATTTGAGTTGGAGCCTTCACTCTGTCACCCAGGCTGGAGTGCAGTGGTGCAGATCACAGCTCACCATATCCTGGAACTCCTGGGCTTAGATGATCCTCCTATCTCAGATTCCAAGTGGCTGGGACTACAGGCGCCACCATACCTGGCTAATTTTTCTATTTTTTATAGAGATGGGGTCTTGCTATGTTGCCCAGGCTGGTCTTGAACTCTTGGGCTCAAGTGATCCTCTCAGTTTTCCAAAGTGCTGGGATTATGGATATGGGCCAAACATTTTTAATTACACATGGGGAGACGCCATAGCCTCCTCAGTTCTCTGGGACCCTAGAGGTCTTCATCCCTCACAGTTTGCCTGAGAGCTATTTCAGATGTACAACCAAGAGGAATTGAACTCACTGAACACTAAGGTGGGTGGAGTCACAGATGATTAATACTTCAGATCACACGACATTATATAAGAAAGGCTTCCTATGAGGAGATTTGGTAGGAATATGATTTATATATATATATACACGAAGAAATATGAAATGAGTTGTAATTAAAGGACCATGACACAATCATTCACCTCTTCCTCTAGATCAGTGCAGTCAATTCTATTCTGAATTGTTTGCAGTAACAAAGTTCACTGTGGGCTTAGAGCAAAGCTACAGATTTAGACAGCATCTGTCCTTTCTGTTCCTAAATTTCTTGACACCCAAGGCATAAGCAAAAAATGGGTCAGATGGGTCTAGAGTCTTTTATGTTAGGAGGTGTAGCATACGTACACAAAATACACAAACATTTACATTTCCGAAATAATAGTGAACAACCATCTAAAATAAATCTTTACCAGCATCTGAGAAGTGCCCTGTGTCACTGTCCTCCTCCATCTTCCCTCAGGAGAATCACTTGGTTCTTTTTCTTTTTTTTTTTTTTGAGTCAAGGTTTCACTCTGTCACCAAGGCTGGAGTGCAGTGGCATGATCACAGCTCATTGCAGCCTCAGACTCCTGGGCTCAGGTGATCCTTCTGCCTCAGCCTCCCAAGTAGCTGAGACTACAGATGCGTGCCACCATGCCCAGCTAACTTTTTTGATTTTTGTAGAAATGAAGTCTCAGTGTTTTGCCCAGGATGATCTCGAACTCTTGGGCTCAAGTGGTCCTCCTGCCTCAGCCTCCCAACATGCTGGGATTACAGGGTCAGCTACTGCATCTACCCACAATCTACAATTAAAACCTTATTTGGGCTGGGTGTGGTGGCTCATGCCTGTAATGCCAGTGCTTTGGGAGGCTGAGGCAGGAGGACTGCTTGAAGCTCAAACAGTCTTCCCGACTCAGCCTCCCAAACTGCTGGGATGACAGGCATAAGTCACTGTACCTGATCTCTTTTTATTTTAATTGAACAGAATCTTCCTATTAGTTGCGCCCTACCAGCAGCAGCAGGAGCCGTGGCCACAACAGCTACCATAGTTCTTGCTGTGAGCTGGGCCTGCTCTGAATCCATGTACTAATTCATGTGTCTCCCAGGAGCCCTGCAGGGAGGTAGCAGTGACACCCGCATGGTGCAGGTGAATGGACTCAGACAAGGAAGCTGAGGAACATGCCCAGGTGACACAACTAGCAGTGGCAGGCCCAGGTCCACCCTGGAGCTGGCTCTCCTCCCACCTGCTGCTTGACCCTCGCTGGAGAACTCCATTGATAAGGAAACCCCAACCCAGTCTGCAGCTCTCAGGACTCTGGACCCAACACCTACCCTGTCCTGGTGCTGTTAGCAGGGGTTACTCCTGGGCTTTTCCAGGTAGGCTGGCTCCAGCCTCTGAATGTGCGCAGGCAGTCTCCTGGCTCTCTGGGAGCAGGTCATTGAGAACATGCAGAGACGAAGCTTCCAGAATCCTATACTCACGCAGGCTGGGGAAACAACCCCTTGCCAGATGCCACATCTTCCTGCATCCCATGGTGGGGTCACATCACCCTGTCTTTTGGTGCTACAATCTGGTTTTGAGGTTGCCCCAAGAAAACTGATCAGCTTCCTTATGTATTTGTTTGTTTAAGTCAGAGTCTCACTAACTTATTTATTTGAGTTGGAGTATTGCTCTGTTGCCCTGGCTGGAGTGCAGTGACATGATTGTGGCTCACCACAGCCTCAACCTCCTAGGCTCAGGTGACCCTCCCACCTCAGCCTCCCATGTAGCTGGGACTGCCAGCTACTTGCCGGCAGATGTGTGCCACCAGACTCAAGTCAATTTTTTTTTGGTAGAGATGAAGTCTCCTGATGATACCCAGGCTGGTCTTGACCTCCTGGGCTCAAGCGACCCTCCTGCCTCAGCCTCCCAAAGTGCTGGGATGACAGGTGTGAGCACCATGCCTGGCCCCCTCTTTCATTCCGCAGGCTCTAAGGGAGCATCCACCAACTGGCTGTCTTCCTGCTTACATCCCCACCCCCACCCCCACCATTCCCCACCTCATGCTCTGATTAAAGTCCATCTGGAAGGGGCAGGGCACAGGGGCCCCAGGCTGGGCTCCAGTCATAAGCATTGACACACAGGGAAATCCCATTCCACATGGAGTTGCCCACCATTTATATTTTCCTGAAAGCCCCAAGGTAAACCTATCCAAGTGTTGACTAGGACATCTCCTGTGTGTTCACAATAAGAAGGCAGAATATAAGCACACGGACACATGACAATCTGAGCTATAACACTGGTTCTGTGGCATTTTACCTGTTCTGCAAATCTGCCATTTAAGTACATTGTTCTAGGGACAGGTTGATACAACTAAAAGTCAGGAGAAGTCACGGTATCTGTGTTTGCCATCAGACACTCACCCCAGAGGCAGCTTGGTGCTGCTGCCCTCTAACGGGCTCACTCTGCCCCTTAGAAGCCACCTCCGGAGTGCCCTACAGGGGTGGATGTTGTGCAGCTGCAGCAGGAATGCTGTGAAGATTAACCCTCCAAGCACAACAGCAGCAGCCATCGCGATCATGGTGTGTCCTGGGAAGGGCAGGGGGGCCTCATCAACGTAGATCTGCAACAGAGAAGCAGAGCCTTGCAGCTTCCTAGGCCCAAGAGTGTAAGACACATCACCGTGTGAGGCCCACAGTCCGTCGCCCAGCAAAGTCCTGCTTGGACAGTTGCATCTGTAGAGCTTAGAAGCAGCCCTCTCTTGATAACTTGCACACAGTAAATAAGGATCAAGAATTCCATTTGTTTATGTATATATTTTTAGAGACAGGTTCTTGCTCTGTAACCCAGGCTGGAGTACAGTGGTGCGACCATAGCTCACTGCAGTTTAAACCTCCTGGGCTCAAGGGATCCTCCTGCTTTAGCCTCCTGAGTAGCTAGGACTACAGGTGCACACCTCCATGCCCAGCTAGTTTAAATTGTTTTTTGTAGAGACAAGGTCTCAGTGTGTTGCCCACGTCTTGAACTCCTGGGCTCAAGCAATTCTTCCACCTCAGCCTCCCAAAGTGCTGGGATGACAGGTATGAGCCACCGCACTTGGCAAGGATTCAGTTTCTCATCCTCTGCCTCCACTCTATCCTTCATGGTAGAGGGAGGAAGAGGGAGCACTGATACTGCTATCTCTGGGCCCATCTCTTAGCCTCGCCTGTCTCTAAGCTTCATCCATCACACACATTCTACCTGCTTTTTCTCTTCAGTGTCTCTTGGACTGGGATTTGTCATGGCATCCCCCAGACTACCCCCCAAATCTGATACCTTGTCATCCACCATACCTGAAATTCTTCAACCAAGTTGCAAAAAGTAACACCTGGAACAACAGTCACTCTAAAATGGAAAAGCTCCGAACCCTGTAGGGAAAATCACAGCAGTCTCAGCAGTGCCAGCATGTCTGTTCCTTTGCGCAGTAGTCACCCAGAACCCCTTCACCTTGATTCTGTGGAAGAAGGTTCCCACCCCCTGAGGCTCTGTTACACATACCACACATCGAGATTGCAAGAGGTGCTGAAACAGGCATTCCTTAGGATGAGGAAACAAAACCAAAACCTAACTTGGCCTTGGTAAGTGCTTTGGGATGGTCTCCAGCTTGTGATCTGCTATGTCTGTTTCTGGTTGTTTTCCACGATCACCTGGATGATGCCAACCTCATGTATTCATGTGGCAGCTAGAACTGGGAGATAGACATCTGTGCATTCTGGGTGAGGAACACTGAGCCTGTTTCTGCCCTCTGACTTTTAGAAGTAGCCTCTGCTCCAGAGTATCTATCTTGGCTAGCTACTCTGTCTTGCCTGTCAGCCTGACAAAATAGTAGCTTAATGTTCAGTTCAGCTCTAGAAATCACAGATTCAGGGGAAATAGAGAGGAGACACACCTGCTCCAGGTACTGAAAGCTGCTGTTTCCACCCTTCATGGATGCCTGTGCTTTAGAGCACAACCCGGTCTCAGCTGAGACACATATGTTTATTTAAACTCAACACAGTAAGAACAAACATTCTGTCAACTTACCGTGACACTTAAGTTGAGACCTGAAGGGTTATACACAGGAACCTGAAGAATCAGTTCTAAGTAGTTTTTCAATTTTTTAACATTTTCTGGTACAGTGTGTTCTAAAAATACATGGAACATATTTTAAGCACATTTATGCCATTTTCTCATTTTGCACAAGATTTGTTACATACCTTAAGGTATGATGAAAGAATAAATGGTTCACTCCATGATGTGACTAAATAATTTCATGCAGTTAGTTCTTTTCTTTGTAGGAAATATATTCGAGTGAAATTGGGCCCAATATCTCGGTTGCTTTCAAGGGTGCCCTCTGGAAACACATGACTCCAACCCCCTGACCTCGAGCTAATTTCTTCTTTTCGGCTCCATGCACTTGGCCAGTTCTGACTAGCACATGCTTTGTGGTTTTGGCAGTAGGATCATCTCAGGACCTCCTAAGTGGTGGGACAATGATTTTCAACAAGGTGGCAGTACACTGTGCATGGTGGCTCATGCCTATAATCCCAGCACTTTGGGAGACTGAAGCAAGAAAATTGCTTGAAGCCAGGAGTTCCAGACCATCCTGGGCAACATGGCGAGACCCCATTTCTTTAAAAAAAAAAATTAGCTGAGCGTGGCGGCACACACCTGTAGTCCCAGCTACTCAGGAGGCTGAGGTGGTAGGATCCCTTGAGCCCAGGAGGTCAAGGCTGCAGTGAGCTATGATCACATCACTGTACTCCAGCCGAGGTGACAGCGAGACTCTTAATTTTTAAAAAATGGCAGCAAAGATTTACAATAAGATAACTGAAATCTTTTCCAAATAAGTGATTGGTTATTCCTGTCCTTGTCATCCTTTCTAAACCCAGACAGGTGACATCAAGGAGTGCAGGAGTCAGAAGCTCCAGGGACAGATGGTCCACGGGATCTAGGGCAAAGCTGGGACTATAGCATCTGCCAGCATCCACAGTGTGAATACTCTTCCCATAGCTGATCTCGGGCTGGCAGGGGTCTAGCAGCCAGCTTGTCAGCTGCATCGTACTAGACAGTTAGTTCTGAGTCTTGGAGAGTAGCCCCAGAACACCTCAGAGAAGGGGGCATCAGTGACACAAAGCACGCAGTGTCTGCTTCACTGAATTCTTCCTTTCAAACATGCATAGATGTTGCCAGTATAAGACTCACTGAAAACCAAGTGTCTGGATATTGAGTAACATGTTAATGACTGACCAAAAGTTCTGTTCAGTTAGTTCTTTCTGATGGTGTAGCTATCATATGTCTATCTTTCATTATCTATCATGTCTGTCTATTACCTCTCTATCATTTATGATCTATCATCCATTCATCTATCTGCCTACCTATCTATCACCTCAAAATATTCATATGTGCACAAACACAAAATGTGCTAGCAAACATTATATATTTGAGGTAAAACTGAATTGAGGTAACTACCTTATTTTAAAGTATTCCTGCATATCTCCATTATTTCACCATAAAAATTTTCAAAACCTTACTAATTGAATTAGAAGACAAATCCCAAAGCTTATCTGGCAGCACCTCCTCTGTAACAGCAGTGAAAGAAGATGCTAGACCACACAGGGCACAGACTCCGTTAATCACTTTCTACTCATCCACAAAATGGCCTTCAAATTTTTTGCAGTTTAAATTCTTCAAAAATGCCTCTCCCTCTCTCTCTTTCTCTGTCTCCCTCTCCCTCTCTCTCTCTCTCTCTCTCTCTCTCTCTCTCTCTCTCTCTCTCTCTCTTTTGAGTTGGGGGTCTCTGTCACCCAGGCTGGAGTGCAGAGGCGTGGTCAGGGTTCACTACCTCAGCCTCAATCTCCTAGGCTGAGGCAATCCTCACACCTCAGTCTCCCAAGTAGGTGTGTGCCACCATGCCTTGCTTATTATTGTTGTTATTATCATTATTTTGAGTTGAAGTCTCACTCTGTCACCCAGGCTGGAGTGCAGTGGCACACTCACAGCCAGTGCAGCCTCGACCTGCTGGGCTCAGGTGATCCTTCCGCCTCAGACTTCCAAGTAGCCAGAACTACAGGTGTGCGCTACCACGCCTGGCTAATTTTTTTGATTTATTGTAGAGATGAGATCTTACCAAGTTGCCCAGGCTGTTCTCAAACCCGTGGCCTCAGGTAATCCCCTCCTTGGCCTCCCAATGTGCTGGGATTACAGGCTTGAGCCACTGTGCCCACTGGCCTAATTTTTATTGTTATTTATTTATTTAGAAGAGATGAGGTCTTGCTATGTTACCCAGGCTGGTCTCAAACTCTTGGGCTCAAGTGATCCTCCTGCCTCAGCCTCCCAAACTGCTAGGATTAAAGGTGTGAGCCACCAAATTTTGCCCCAAAATGCTCTTCTGCTGGAAGTGATGATGAAGTAAGTGGGAGATAAGAGCAGGAGAGACGGAGGGGGGGGCGGAAGAGGAACAGCAGGGGGATGAGGGGAACAGTGGGGAAAATGGGGAATAGCAGGAGGAACAGAGGGGAACAGTGGGAGGGACAGTATGGGGAAAGGAGGGGGAAATGGGAGGGAACAGCGGGAGGAACAGGAGAGAGAATAGTGGGGGAACCAGAGGAGGAACAGTAGAGGGTAACAGTGGGAAGAACAGGAGGGGGAACAGGAGGAGAACCAGAAGAAGGAACAGCAGGGAAAACAGGGGAGCAAGAGGAGGAACAGCAGGAGGACAGGAGGAGGAACAGTGGGGGGAACAGCGGGAGGGGGGCGGGAAACAAGGGTAGGAACAGGACGGGGAACAGCAGGAGAAACAGGAGCAGGAAGGGGGAGAACAGCAGGGGAGAACATGGTGGGGAACAGGAGGAGAAACAGAAAGGGGGAACAGGAAGAGGAAGGAGTGGGGAATAGGAAGGGTAACAAAAGGGAGCAGTGGGAGCAACAGGGAGGGGGAATAGCAGCGGAACGGGGAGCAGTGGGGGGAATAGGAAGGGGAACAGCAGGAGGGGAACAGGAGGAGGAACAGTGGGAGAAAAAGGAGGAGGAACAGCAGGGGGAACAGGAAGGAGGATCTGTGGGGGGGAATAACAGGAGGATCAGCACAGATAACAGTGGGAGGATCAGTGGGGGGGTCAGTGGGACATCAGCAGGAGGATCAGTGAGGGAATCAGTGTGGGGGTGTTTGGCAGGGAGAACAGCGGCCGGGGGGCGTCAGTGGAGGGGGGGATCAGCAGGGAGAACAGTGAGGAGGCAGCTGGAGGAATGGGAGGAACAGGAGTGGGAACAGAAGGGAGAATAGTGGGGGAACGGGGTGATCTGTGGGGGAAAACAGTGGGGATACCAGCAGGGGGAATCTGTGGGGCAATCAGTGGGGGGATCAGTGGGGGATCAGCAGGTGCCAAGGAACTCGAGTCTTTTTCAGATGACTCCTGGCTGTGTCTTGTGCAAACAGGCTTTGCAGCCACTGACCCTTGTACGCCAGTAACAACAGCTCACTTATAAGATGAAATAATTACACACAGAAGCGAGCCCTACTTAGTTTCCAGTTCTGTCGCATGTTCACCTCGGTCACAGTGACCAGATATGGAGATTTCACTGGGACACGTCCATCCTCATTGGAAATTTCCAAGGACACGGGGTACTGTGTAATCGGAAACTTGAATCGAGGAACCTAGGACACAGATCCCAAGAAGGAACACATGTTTAGAAAGTCCCTGGTGCCTCATTTCAGGGCACAGCATGGACAGAGATACCCCAGCAGCTGGGCTATGGAACAAGACGTACTGCTGGGGGTTTCTGCCTCTTCAAGTGTGAAGAGTCTGTCTTCCAACTCTGTCTTCCAACAGAGTTGGCGTGACCTCAGAAGGCAAGACCCGTGCACAACAAAACCCATGGCTTACCAGAGGCCTCTCCACAGAGACTGATTGTGCTATCCTCTAAACCCGTTGGGCTACCCGGCATCCTCGGAGGCCACAGGAATCTCCTGGGCTCTGTCTACACTTCCGGCCAGCCAGTCTTCCAGGCACAGTCTGTAGACTCAATGAGCTAAGTCCAGCCCCAATACATTTGACTGTGTGGACCTTGGCAAATGGCCTGTCTTCTCAGCAGCTTGAACTGAATGAGCCAAATCACAGAGAAGGCTCTGGCAGTGTCCAGTAGGTAGTACATACTCAAGAAACGTTATCTTAATTCAACATGGTGCATATAGCAACCACCTTCATAAGGTACTGAATGCTGACTATGCCCCACATACACTACACACATGACTATTATGTGTAGGGTTTATACATGCGAGTCCATACATATCTCGTATGCTTTATATATGTAGTCTTGTATATTATCATCTCTTTTCTACAGTGTTGCAAGGACTTTGAAGTAGATCTGCTTGGAAATTACATCAACTGCACATTTGACTCTGCTGATGAAAATACTAGCTTTAACTTGATATATCTTCAAATGCTTGGATACTAACAGAATGAAATATCTGACACAGAGTCCATTCGCCTAACCAACATAAGACACTAACTTTCACTTGTCACTACCATGGGCTGAGCTTCTTAAGTGCAACGACTTTGCCTTCTATATTTTAAGAACCTGATACATATTAGACACTCAATAATTTTTTTAAGACAGTCTCACTCTGTCACCCAGGCTGGAATGCAGTGGTACGATCATGGCTCACTGCAGCCTCCAACCCCTGAGCTCAGGCAATCCTTCTGCCTCAGCCCCTGAATAACTGAGACTACAGGTGTACACTACCATGCCTGGCTACGTTTTGTATCTTTTTGTAAAGACGCAGTCTTGCAATGTTGCTCAGTCTGGTCTCGAACTCCTGGGCTCAAGCTATCCTCCCGCCTCAGCCTCCCAAAGTGCTGGGATTACAGGCATGAGCCACTGCACCTAACCCAATACATGACATTTTTTGAATGAATCAATATTTACCATAGTCTGGCATAGTGCTTTACAAATTACAGATTGCTTTCACATAGATAGGTGCGCACTTGTGTGTCTTTATAAGAATCCTGTGAAATGAACAGGGCAGTGCAGATATTGATACTCTGTTTTACAGGTGAGGATTGTTCAATGGTCTAGGGACATTTAAGTCCAGATATTTCTAGCTTTCTGTCATATTTATTCTACATCACAATAAGACATTATTTCTATGTCTCAGTTTTCATGCCTAACCAAAAAACACATTTCAAAATCTTGCTAATGTGAAAGTGTTGTCTTTAAGTAATTAAAAATTATCTTACTTTTTCTCTGCAATCCGAGAAAGCAACAGCATGTGAAAACTTCTGGTCATTTGTGCAGTTACACTCCTCCCGAGTAGAAGCATTTGCACACTGTTTGAATTTACCAGCTTTCTGCAAATAAGTAAGATAAGTTGATTTGCTTTTCTGTGTTGTGGTATCTCTACAAACTGAGTAAATGCTCGATAAATATTTGTTGCCTGAATAAGCAATATTCCTGAGAAGTTAAAAGAGGAAAACAATTCATTGAATATAAAGTAAGAGTTGGGCATGCTCACGCCTGTAATCCTAACACTTTGTGAGGCCAAGGTGGGAGGATTGCTTGAACCCAGAAATTTGAGACCAGGCTAGGCAACACAGCAAGACTTCGTCTCTAAAAAAATAAAAGATAAAAAAGCTGAGCACAGTGGCGCATACCTGTAGTCCCAGCTACCCAGCTACTCAGGAGGTCAAGCTGCAGTGAGCCATGATTGCACAGCAGCACTCCAACCTGGGTAACAGAAGGAGACCCTGTCTCAGAATAATAATAATAAAGGAAGAGTCCAAGAACAGTATTTCTGAATTTCTGTCATCTCCGTGCTTGGTCCTTTGAACCAGCTGCCCGCTAGTTAACCTCAGTGTGAATGTGTGGGCCAGAACCCCCAGGGTCATGCTGAGTCCCCACATCAGGACCACAAACCAACACCCTGGTCCTCCCATTGCTAGCATCCACATGGCGAGCTGAAAGAGCAAACCTGATCATGTGGCTGCAGAGCCCCAGGCACGCTCCCCCAGTCCGCATTTCACGCCTGCCTTTTGTCAATGCCTTCCTTAATGACATTGAAAATCTCTACATCTGCTTGCTTGTCATTCATTTTTACTTGATCACTCTTGCTAGATATTGGTTTATTATTGTTGTTTTTAAAGAATTGGCTTTTGAGTTGACAATCAACTTTACTTTTAAATGTAATATCCTTCCTTCAGTTTTTTTTTAGGGCCACCATTTCCCTCCTAGCTTCTTCTTTTCTTATTTTGATTGAGATAAAACTTACTCTTTTCATCATTTTAGAATGGGTTTTAGTATATTCAGAGTCAGTTAACCATCACCACTATCTAATTCCAGAACATTTTTGTCACCCATCAAGGAAGTCTACACCCATGAGAGTCACTCCCCACTCCCTGCCCTGCCCCTGGTCCCAGCCCCTGGCAACTACTCATTTATCTCTGTGAATCTGCCTGTTATAGACATTTCATATAGATGGACCTATGTGGTCTTTTGGGTCTGGCTTCTTTGACCTAGCATGTTGTTTATCCTTTTGCTGTTGAGTTGTATGAATAGTATATATAGTCTGGACACTAAGCACATGCATGTTATAGCTTGTGCCAGTACCTTTTTCCTTTTCATGGCTGAATGTTCCATTGAATTGACATAGTGTGTTTTGTTTATCCATTCATCAGTTAATGAACATTCTATCATGTCCTCTTTTGGTTGCTATGAATAATGCTGCCATGAAGCTTTTGCTTGGACGTACGTTTTCGATTCTCTTGGCTAGATCCAGGAGTAAAATGGTGAGATGATATAGTCATCTATGTTTCACTCTTGAAGAATTGCCAAACTTGCCCATAACAGCTGCACCATTTTGCATTCCTACCAGCAATGTATGAGGGTTCCAGTTTCTCCACCTTCTCAACAACACTTCGTTTCATCAAAAATATTATTATAGTTACCCTGGTGCCTGTGAAGTAGTATCTCTTTGTGGTTTTTGATCACATTTCTCTGACAACTAATACAACAAATATTTTTCATGGGTCTGTTGGTCATTTGTGTATCTTCTTTGAAGAAATGTCTATTCCAGACCTTCACCATTTCTTTTTTTTTTTTTTTTTGAGTTGGAATCTCACTCTGTTGCCCAGACTGGAGTGCAGTGGCCGCTCCCGGCCACCGCAGCTTCGACCTGCTGGGCTCCGGCGATCCTTCCGCCTCAGCCTTCCAAGTAGCTGGAACCACAGGCGCGCGCTACCACGCCCAGCTAGTTTTTTTTTTCATTTATTGTAGAGATAAGGTCTCGCCAAGTTGCCCAGGTGGATCTCGAACCCGCAGGGTCAGGCAATCCACTCACCTCGGCCTTCCAAAGTGCTGGGATTACAGGCTGAGCCACCGAGCCCGGCCTCTTTCACCATTTCTAACTGGGCAATTTACCTTTTTGCTGTTGAGTTGAATGAATAGTTTATATAGTCTGAACATTTAACACTTAGATATATGCTTTGCAAACATTTTCTCCTGTTCTGTGGGCTGTCATGCACAAAAGTTTTTAATTTTGATGAGGTCCAATTTATCTATTTTCTCTGTTGCTCGTGTTTTCAGTGTCATATTTAACAAAACATTGCCTAATCCACGGTGATGAAGATTTACACCTGTATTTCCTTATAGGAGTTTTATAGTTTTAGCTCTTACGTTTAGGTATTTGATTCATTTTATATATGGCGTGAGATAGGGGTTCAAATTCATTCTCTTTCATGTGGATATCCAGTTGTGTCACAATCATTTGTTGAAAAGCTCATTTTTTTCCCCACTGAATGGTCTTGGTACCCTTGTCAAAACTTAATTGCTTTATTTCTGGACTTTCAATGTTATCTTGTTTAAACATAAATCTATATGATCCATAGATCGATCTATCTATCTATCCATCTATCCATCTATCTTCTTATGCCAGTGCGACACTGTAGTTTTGCAGTAATTTTTGAAATTGGGAAGCATGAGTCTTACAACTTTTCTTTTTCGAGATTGTTTTAGCTATTCAGGGTTCCTTCAGTTCTACTTGAATTTTAAGATCAGTTTTTACATTTCTGCAAAAAAAGCAGTTGGAATCTTAGTAGGGAGTGTATTCAGTCTATAGATCAACTGGGGGAGTACTGCTGTTCTAACACTATTATGTCTTCCAATCCATGAACACAGAATCTTTCCATTTACTTAGGCCTTCTTTAATTTCTTTCAGCAAATTCTGCAGCTTTAAGTGTCTAAGTTCTGCCTTTTCTGAGTCATTTGAGGTGATCATGTGAATTCCCCCCTTTATTCTCTTAATGTGGTATATCACATTGATAAATTTTCTCAAGTTGGGCCACCCTTGCATTCCTGATTGCAAACAGGATTTGATCATTGTGTATAATCTTTTTAATATTCTGTCAACTTTGATTTGCTGGTATTTCATTGTGAAGTTTTGCATCTATATTCATAAGGAATGTTGGTCTGTAATTTTCTTTTCTTGTGCTGCCTTTATCTGGCTTTAGTATCAGACCTAATAGAATGAGTTAGAAAGTGTTCCCTCCTCTTCTATTTTTGGAAGAGTTTGAGAAGGATTAATCTTAATTCTTCTTTAAATATTTGGAAGAATTCACTAGTGAAGCCATCTGTTGTTTCTGGGCTTTTCTTTGTTTGGAGGTTTTTGATTACTGATTCAATGTCTTTATTGTCTTAGGCCTGTTGAGAGTTTCTATTTCATCTTGAGTCAGCTAGGTAATTTCTGTATTTCCATAAATTTGTTCATCTAAGTTATTTAGTATGTTGGCATATGACTGTTCATAGTGCAAGCATACTTCAGAGATATTGTGGGTTTGGTTCCAGACCACTGCAACATAGTGAATATTGTGATAAAGCAATCACACACATTTTTTTGTTTTTTTTGATTTTTTTGTTTCATGGTACACATAAAATATATGTTTACACTAGACTGTAGTCTATTAAGTATGCAACAGCACTATATCTAAAAAATGTACATACCATAATTAAAAATACTTTATGGCTAAAAAATGATAATGATCTTCTGAGCCTTCAGCAAGTTGTTCAGGAAAAAAACAACAACATTCCTTTCAAGATATTACTGCTCATTCACAATGCACCTGGGGGGCAGTCTTGCCTTGATATCAATGGCTGCTGACTGACCAGGGTGGGGAGTGCTGATGACTGCGGAGGCAACATGACATGGCACACCTCACGACTCTCTCCATTTCGTGACATTTTCCTGTAGCAGGCCATGCTGTTTGATGGCATTTTACCTAGAGTAGAACTTCTTTCAAAACTGCAGTCAGTCTTCTTGGACCCTGCCGCTGCTTTGTCAATGAAGTTATAGAACATTCTAAATCCTTTGTTGGCATTTCAACAATGTCACAGCATCTTCGCCAGGATTTTAGCTCAAGAAACCACTTTTTTGGCTCATCCATGAGAAGCAATTCCTCATTCATTCAAGTTTGCTCATGAGATTGCAGCAATTCAGTCACATCTTCTGGATTCCCTTCTTTTTATTTTTTTTTAAGAATTTACTTACAGACATGAATAGACACCTTTCAAAAGAAGATATACGAGCAGCCAACAGACACATGAAAAAGTGCTCAGCCTCACTCATCATCAGAGAAATGCAAATCAAAACCACACTGAGATACCACCTAACCCCTGTAAGAATGGCCATCATTAATAAAGCAAACAACAACAGATGCTGGCGAGGATGTGGGGAAAAAGGAACGTTTCTACACTGCTGGTGGGAATGCAAACTGGTGCAGCCCCTTTGGAAGACATTGTGGCGATTCCTGAAAGAACTAGAAATTGACCTTCCATATGACTTAGCAATTCCTCTATTAGGAATATACCCAGAGGAACTCAAATCATTCTACCAAAAAGATACTTGCACACGCATTTTTGTTGCAGCTCTATATAGCAAAAACATGGAACCAACTGTGTTGCCCATCAAAACTGGACTAGATTTTTTAAAATGTGGTACATATTCACAATGGAATATTATGCAGCCATAAAGAAGGACCAATATATGGACTTTGCAACAACTTGCATGGATTTGGAGTCGATCATACTCAGTAATTTATCACAGAAACAAAGAACAGAGTTCCATATGTTTTCACTCATAAGCGGACCTTGAACAATTATAATGCTATAAGAAAGCAATTGGCAGTAGTGGGAAACTGTCAGGGGAGGGGGGGTGGGATTGGCTGTTGAGAGAAACTGCTAGGGAAGGGAGGGGCATACCTCATCAACAAGAGTATCTGCATGATCAATGTTTGTATACCTAAAACTGAAATGGACCCCACATCTTTATAATTAAAATTAAAATTAAAAAAAAAGAAAGTGACTGGCAGTAATGGGAAACTATCGATGGGGAGGGTGGGATTGGCAGTTGAGGGAAACTGCTAGGGGAGGGAGAGGCATACCTCATCAACAGGGATACCTGCATGGTCAATGTTTGTATACCTAACCCTGAACTGTACCCCACATCTTTATAATAAAAATTAAATAAATAAATAAATAAATGTAAAAAAATAAAGAAAAAATTTAAAAACTTCTTTCTGTAACTAAAGGCAAAAAAAAAGAATTTACTTTTATTTTATTTATTTACTTTTTATTTTTTATTTTTTTGAGTTGGAGTCTCACTCTGTCGAGTCTCACTTTGTTTCCCAGACTGGAGTGCAGTGGCACACTCACAGCCTGTGCGTTCACTGGAGAATCACATTTAATTTACTTCAAGATTTTTTCCTGTGCATTCACAGCATAGCTCACTGGCAGTGTCTTGGCCTGTCTTGGCTTTTGACACCCTTCCTCACTAAGCTCAATCATTTGTAGCTTTTGATGCAAAAAGTGAGAGGTGTGTGACTCTTGCTTTTACTTGGACACTTAGAGGCTGTTGTAGGGTTAGTAATTGGCCTCATTTCAATATTGTGTCTCAGGGAGTAGAGAGGCCTGAGGAGAGGGGGAAAGAGGGGAACCGTAGGTTGGCACAGGGGTCAGAACACACATTTATCAATTAAGTTTGCCCATATCACATGGTCATGGTTCACGGTGCCCCCAATGACAATAGGAACATCAAAGACCACTGAACAGAGATCGTCATAACAGATATCATAATTATGAAAAAATCTGAAATATTGTGAGAATTACCAGAGTGGGACACAGACAAGAAGTGAACACATGTTGTTGGAAAAAGGGTGCCAATCATCTCATTCAACTCAGGATTGCCATGAACCTTCCATTTGTAGAAACACAGCACCTGTGAAGTCTAATAAAACAAGGTGTGCCTACATTCTCCTGCGATCCTTTTTATCTTTGTAAGGCTGGTAGTTATATCCCACTTTCACAGCTGATTTTAGTTATTTGTGTCTTCTTCCCTTTTTTTCTTTGTCAGTCTCTCTAAAGTTTTGTCAATTTTGTTGATCTTTTCAGGAACAGCTTTTGGTCTCATTGAGTCCCTCTATGCTTTTCTCTTATCTATTTTATTTACCTGCTCTCGAATCTGTATTACTTTTTCCATCTACTAGCTTTGGGCAAGACCATAGTATTGTAATTACCTTTTTATTTATAAGAGGACAAATTCCTAATTCATTTTTCATTCTTAAAATTACTGAATTAGTGCCTTCTTTTCAGAGCAGAATAAGTTCATTTTTATCTCTAAAACATATCCTTTCAAAGTTTTGACAGTAATTTTACTTAATTTATAGATTAATCTAGAAAGAACTGGTAACTTTATAATGATGAGTCTTCCCACCAAGTTGACATTTCTCAATTTCTTACGTGTATTTTGTGTGTTGGTTAAGTTGTATAATATTTTTCATATCTGTCTTTGAACATATTTTTAAGTTATTTATTGAATATGTATATATGAATAGTGGGCTATTTTTCATTATACCTTCTATTTCATTATTACATATATATAGTAATACTATTGATTTTTCTTTGTTGAGCTTGAATTCATTGGGCTACATTATTAATAGTTATTATTAATTTTAATAGTTTGTCATTTGATTCTTCCATGTTTTCCAACTAACTAATTGTATCTGAAAATAGTGAAAGTTTTTCTTTTCTTTCAAAAAAATTTACTGGCCAGGCTCAGTGGCTTAGCCTGTAATTCCAGCACTTTGGGAGGCCGAGGTGAGCGGATTGCCTGAGTCCATGGGTTTGAAACCAGCCCAGGCACCTTGGCAAGACCTCATCTCTACAATAAATAAAAAAATTAGCTGGGTGTGGTAGTGCGCGCCTGTAGTTCTGGCTACTTAGAAGGCTGAGGCAGAAGGATCACCAGAGCCCAGCAGGTCAACACTGGGGTGGCCGTGAGCGTGCCACTGCCTTCCAGTCTGGGCAACAGAGTGAGACTCCAACTAAAAAAAAAAAAAAATTTACTGTAGAGATAAGGTCTCACCGAGTTGTCCAGGCTGGTCTTGCCAAGTTGCCCAGGTTGGGCTAAGGCAATCCTCTTGCCTCTGCCTCCCAAAGTGTTGAGATTACAGGTGTAAGCCACCATACCCAGCCTGAAAATGGTGATAATTTTATCTCTTTCCAATATTTATGCTTCATTTATTTTTGTCACATTGCCTTAGACCCTACAGAACAAAATCCAATAGAGGCATTTAAGCTTGAGTGTTTCTAATATTTAATTTTTATATGTGATATTTGCTACAGGTTTCTTACAGATATTATTCATTAGATTCGGGATTATCTCTTCTATTTCTGATTTGCAGAAGTTTAATCAGGAATGGGTGTTAAATTGTACCAAATATCTTTATGGCCTCAAATGAGATTATTTTTCCTTTAATCAACTTATAAATTATTCTAATATAGTTTTGTATGCTCCAACTTCCTTACATTTTTGGAGAAACTTTCCAAAACTTAAGGTTATAGAATGGGGACTGCATTAAACTTTTTTGAAATTCCTTTAGATTGTATTACAAACTAAACAGCTGCTTGCCTAGATGTTCTGTGTAAATTGAGAAGAATGTGTATTCTCTCTGTTGCATACAAAGACATACACACGTACATATGAGTTAATTTGTCGTGTAGCTCAGTCATCTATCGAGTTCTCTGTTTCATTGATTACATTTTTAGTTTCCAATATTTTTGGGGTGACATCTACATTTTTTTCTTGGTTGCATTATTTCTTGAATCTTTCTGAAAACAATTATCACTCTCATTCCGAAGTATGTTTCTAGCTCTGATGTTAACTCTTTTCTGAGGCATAGGATTTGTCATTGGGATCCGTGCCTCTTCTATCGTGTAACTTTCCTTCTGATCTTGGCATTCCATAGCGCTCTGCCCCTCCTGCACTCCAGCTGCCACAGCATGCTTTTAGAACGACACCACACATGGTCACAAGTGTGGGAATGACATCATACAACAAGGTAAGCCATAGCATTGGCTCCTGGGCACGTGTTGCCCACAGGGTACTGTAGTGATGTGATCAGAGGCCGAGGCGCTCACATTTAGAGTGGTCTGCCCCTAACCCAGCTTCCCACTTTCCCTCGCCCTGTTACTCTCTTAGGGAGTGATTTTGTTGAATCAGAGGTTTGTCAGGGTTCATAGTTTCATCCCAGTAAAACACTTGTCACTTCTGGAGATGGCCTGTGCTTACTTCTTGGGACCCTGGAACGCGTCTAGCACCTGTACTGGCATCTGGTGACCCTCTGTCGGAGCTGACTTGGGGCCGGCCTGCCTCTTTGATCAAGTCCACTCTGGCTGCTCTAGCCTGCAGGGGCTTGAGGAAGGCCCAAGCAGCTCAGTGGCACTGTTCACCACAAAGGCTGCAGAGAACCCCATCTTGATATGGTTTGAATGTCTACCCCCTGGAGTCTCATGTTGAGAGCGACCCCCAGTGCTGGAGGTGGAGCCTGGGGGCATTTGTTGGATCTGAGGGCAGGTCCCTCAGGAGGGGATTGATGCCATTCTCATGGTAACAAGTGAGTTAGTTCTCTTTTGGCTCACGTAAAAGCGGGCCATTTAAAAGAGCTGGCAACTCCTCCCTCTCTTGCGCCTGCTCTTGCCATGTGACATGTTCCCTCTTTGCCCTCCTCTGGGAGTAAAGGCTTCCTGAGGCCTCATGAGAAGCTGAGCAGATACCAGTGCCATGCAGAACTGTGAGCCAAAATAAACCTCTTTTCTTTCCAAGTTATCCAGCCTCAGGCATTTCTTTACACAACACAAATGAATTGACACTCCACTGTTGTGATCCCTTCTGCCTGTATGTCTCTGTGCATCTGATGTTTTTTGCTTTCTATCTCTAGAATTTCCTCAAACATTCTGGCCTCTTAATAGAACTGTCATCTACCTGTTTATTACCCACTCTGATACATTCTGTTTGAAAATATGTTTACCAGTGTTTCATAGCATTTGTACAGGACAGAGTGTAGATGTTTGTCATATTGGTCTCATCATATTTTCAAAAACACATATGCCATCATGTCACTTTCTCACAACTCTTGGCTGAGCTTTGGTCTCTCTTGAGATGAAGCTGAAGATCCTCCCATGGCCTCAAGATCTGGTAGTGCCGCGGTCTGTTGTCTCCAGACAATCTCCTCTCACTCATCACGGTCTTGGGGTTCCTTAGACAAAGCCATGATGTATCCGGCAAAAGAGCATCCAGACAGAGGGATTTCCTGCAGCTGCAAGGCCCTGAGGTGGAAATGTGTCTGGTACATTTGAGAACCAGTGGAGAGATCAGTGTGACTAGAGAAGACATGACTAGGGGCATCAGGTGAGAGGTAACACCAAGGCCACTTAAGGAGGACTCTGAGAACAACTGGTATTTGCTCTGAGTGGGATGGGCAAGCAGTGGAGAGTTTTGGACAAGAGCAACACCAACTGCATGTCTGTGTGTGCATGCACACACATGTGAGTACCTGTAACTGTCTGTATATGAACACAGGTGGGTGCGTTTTCTGGAGAAGGATTCCACAGGCATCTGTGAGGCTCTCTTGAGAAGCCACCCCCACTGCACTTTCCCTCCAAACCTCCTGGCTTCTCCCTGTTCTGCCTCATCGTTCTCCCTCCAGGGAGGCAGGCACTGTAGGGTTTAGCTATTTTCCAGGCTGAATCTCAGTGAGAGTTTAAACATGTCTATGTTGGCACGAGCAGTCTTCTTTCCTCCTGGACACCACAGAGTTCACAGGTCTGAAGATGTGAGATGGAGCTGAGGGTCCTATCACTGGAGAAAAGATGCTTTAACCCCACCAGGGAGATCCAAATGGAACCTGGGATCAGGGGAAAGAGTCCATTCAGTCTTGACTCCAAAACTGTATCCAGGAGGAAACACTAGAGGAGAGGGGCTAAAGTTGTAGTAAGAGGAACAACAGTAGTAGTAGCAGTAGTAGTAGTCATGATAGCTGCACCTTCTCACTTAACTCCCACAGCGAGGTCCCTGTGTAATCTTACTGAATGATTTCTTGAATTCAAATAAATGTGAGTTTATTTGCAGAAGAATCATTTACCTTTGACTTGTGAAATAGATTCCTTGGTATGGGCTTGCTGGGATCTGCATGATAAAAGTTATCTGTGAGTGGAATAGCAATTCCCATGTTAGATGGAGGCCTGTAGTTTACCTGCAAGTGATTAAACAAAGAGAACAGATTTACTAAGTTTTTATTTACATATCCAGATCATTCAGAAAACCAGTCAATGCAATGATTCCATTTTTAGCTCCAGGTATTAAAGTAAATATCTCTACCCTAACTCTCCTACCCCTCATTTTTTGAATTTCAACAACTTCAACTCATGGCAATATAACTTGAAACTTGTACACAAATGAAAAATACTTGTAATACCTAAAGTCACTGCCATAAAGTCAGTGCAATGAAGTTTATAGTTTAAACAGTATAAAAGAGCCTTAGTGGTGTTGTCAGTAAATATGTTTCTAAGTTTGGTTATTTGCTTTTTGTCACAAATAAAATTGTAAGTAATAAGTTAGCTGATAAAGAGTAATGATTTATATTTTTAAAAGAGTCATAGACTTTAATAAGACAACAATTAAATTTATCACACTGAAATGGGACCAGTAAGATATACTAATGGCCCTTGAACAATGCAGAGGTTAGGGGTACAGACCCTGCCCCTTGCATGGTCAAAAATCTGCATATAACTTTTGACTCCCCCAGAATGTAACCACTAATAGCCTCCTTTTGACTGGAGGCTTTACCATAACATAAACAATCGATGAATATGTATTTTGTAGGTTATATGTATTATATATCGCAATCTTACAATAAAGCAAACTAGAGAAAATAAAATGTTATTAAAAAACAAAGGGAGCCGGGCTCAGTGGCTCAGCCTGTAATCTCGCGCTTTGGGAGGCTGAGGTGAGTGGATTGCCTGAGCCCGCGGGTTCGAGACCCGCCGGGGCAGCGAGACCTCATCTCTACAATAAGTCAAAAATCAGCTGGGTGTGGTAGCGCATGCCTGTAATTCCGGCTACCTGGAAGGCTGAGGCAGAAGGATCGCCAGAGCCCAGCGGGTCGAGGCTGCGGTGGCCGGGAGCAGCCACTGCACTCCAGTCTGGGCGGCAGAGTGAGACTCCAACTCAAAAAAAAAAAAACAAAGGGAGAGAAAACAAATTTACGGTACTCTACTATATTTATCAATACCATACGTTTATGCTATCTGTTTACAGGATGACTCATCTGTCTGAAATGGCAGCAATCGAGGTTGTAGACCCTGGTGACCCTTCATGTGGGTCAAAGGTTACCCATAATGCACTAAACACTGTGAAAATGACACAAAAACCCGAGATATCACTTTCTGTGTGATTTGCATTTACAGGAGAGATAAATTGCTCATGGGGATGACCAGCATCCTACAGTGTTTGAAGAGGATGCTGGCAGGAAGAGCTCACGGTGCCGGCAGCAGAGGTGGCCGTGGACTCACTGCAGCAATGCAGTGTGTCCTACACGCCATCTTTACAGTTGCTTATGGCACCATGTTCGATCTGTGTTTGTGTAAGTTTTGATAAAGTTTAACTTTTATTTTTTGAGTTGAGGTCTCACTCTGTTGCCCAGGCATCGGCATAATCACGGCTCACTGCTGTCTCAATCTTCCAGAAACAGGTGATCCTCTCGCCTCAGCCTCCTGAGTAGCTGGGACCACAGGCATGTGCCACCATGTTTGGCTAATTTTGTTTTTTTATTTTTTGTAAATAATGTTACCCAGGCTGGTCTGAACTTCCTCCAGTGGTCTAGCATTCCTCCTGCCTTGGCCTCCCAGGCATGAACCACCATGCCCAGTAAAAGTTTAACTGTTTATATCAGATTTTTGTATAGTTTATGATAATAAATGATAAAATACACTAATATCTACATATATTTTATGCATTCATGACATAGCCAACTTTTTCTTATTTTTTTCTACATTTCTTAGCTATGATGTTTGCTGCAAGTTTTTTCAAATTGTTGCCAAATTTCAAATTTTTTTCAATATATTTATTGAAAAAAATCCATGTACAAGTGAACCCACACAGTTCAAACCTGTGTTCTTCAAGGGTCAATTGTATCAGCTTAGGACAAGTCAATATAAGGGTAAATAGCCATAGATATGATAAAAGCCTAAGGTTGCACCATCATAATATAGCATAAAATGATATTTATAATGATAAGACTGAACTATCAAGAAAAATCATTATTTCAGAAAGTTTTTACATTTTAGAAATAACCATCATATCCTCAAAATGAGACAAGATGTCTGAGAAATAACTGTGAAGCTTTAGAGCATCTCAGAAAAGAAAAGCTGAACTGAACGGCCAGACAACCATGAAAGTCACACCGCATTGATCCTCTAAAACCAATAGATGTAGAGGGTTTTACCGGCAAAGTTTTGATCAGGTTGAAACCCTGACTGTCTTTGTAAACTCCACTGATCCAATTTTTAAGTGGGATGAGTTTGCCAGGAATGTGATGCATGGATCTGAGGTAACTGCAGCTGCTCTTCAGCACTGGCACCATGGTGGTCACAAAGCACTCGGTAGATGCTCCCCAGATGATGAACGCCAGTGATGTGGAGCCCTGCAAATACCCAAATACATAAGGGTTATTTACAGCAGCTGTTATGGATTGACTGTCCAACCAGATGGGTATGTTGAAGCCTTAACTTCCAGTGTGTCAGAAAGTGACTGCATTTGGAAGCAGGACCTTTAAAGAGGTCATTAGGTAAAATGAAGTCATTTGTCTAGGCACCAATCAAATATTACTGGTGTCCTTATAAGAGGAGATTAGGCACAAACAACACAAAGACTGAGGGTGATACTGTGAGGACATAGCAAGAAGATGGCCACCCACAAGCCAAGAGGATTGACCTCAGAAGAAACCTAGACTGCTGATACCTTGATCTTGAGCTTGCAGCCCCCAGAAACGGGAGAAAATAAATTTCTGTTGTTTAAGTCAAGTCTGTGGTATTTTATTGTGGTGGCCCTAGTAAATTAACATATTAACAAACAAAAATATAGAAAAAAATAGAAAATTACTGATAATGAAAATAGAAGTTCAATCATAAATATCTGTTTGGGAATAAAATCATAACAGAATTCAAATTCTTTTCCAGAAAGAAATATATTACAACTAAATTGGATTTGGGAATCATTTGGAAATAAGCAAAAATCAAGAACATGATGACAATAGTAAATGATGGTGAATTATATTCAGTATTTTTGTAAAATGAGTACATTATAGCTGCTGTTGCCACAGTGGGAAAAAAAATGGGCACCTATGTGAGAGGAGGGATAGGTACTTATGTATGACGATGAATGGAGACCTATATGAGATGATAATTTGGACTTATGTGAGATGCTGGATGGGTACCTATGAGAGATGATGGTTGGGGAACTATGAGAGATGATGGATGGAGAGCTACAAGAGATGGTGAATGGAGACCTATGTGATTTGATGGATGGGGACCTATGTGAGATGATGTATAAGCACCTATGTGAGATGATGCATGGAGGCCTTTGTGAGATGATGGAAGGGTACCTATGTGAGACGATGAATAAGGATCTTTGTGAGACAGTGGATGGGGATCTGTGTGAGATGATGAATGGGAACCTATGTGAGATGACGATGGGGACCTTTGTGACATGATGGATGGAGATCTATGTGAGATAATGGATGGGTACCTATGTAATATGATGGAGGGGTACCTATGTGGGATGATGAATGGAGACCTCTGTAAGATGATGGATGGGTACCTATGAGAGATGATGGATGGTGGCCTATGAGAGACGATGGATGGTGGCCTAGAGAGACGATGGATAAGTACCTATGTGAGATGATGGATAAGTGCCTATGTGAGATGATGGATAGGAACTTATGTGAGATGATGGATATGGACCTATGTGACATGATGGATGGGTACCTATGAGAGATGCTGGATGGAGACCTACAAGAGGCAATGGAGGGAGAGCTATGTGATTTGATGGATGGGGACCTATGTGGGATGGTGGATGGGGACCTATGCGAGATGATGGATAAGTACCTATGAGAGATGATGGATGGGTATCTCTGTGAGACAATGGATGTATTCCCATGTGAGACATTTGTTTCACTATAGCAACCGTTTTACTACATATGTTTATAACATAACCACGTTATGTACCTTAAATAAACACAATCAAATTGATTGAAAATATTTTAAAAAGAAGAATTTTTTTTTTTTTAATTTGGAGTCTTACTGTCACCCAGGCTGGAGCACAGTGGCACACTCACAGCCATCCCAGTGTCAACCTGCTGGGCTCCAAGGATCCTTCCACCTCAGCCTTCCAAATAGTTGAAACTACAGGCACGCGCCACCACACCTGGCTAATTTTTTATTTATTGTAGAGATGAGGTCTCTCAAAGTTGCCTGGGCTGATCTCTAACCCGTGGCTCAGGCAGTCCACTCACCTCAGTCTCCCAAAGTGCTGGGATTACAGGCTGAGCCACCGAGCCTGGCCAGAAAGAAGAATTATTAAATAAATACCAGTATTATATCCAATTCAGATCTAAGAAGCTTCTCTCATTCACTGATTAGCACCTGAATATTTGTTTTGGTGGTGTGAATAAAATGACTTTGATTGGTATACATTTTGAAAAAAATATTCACTTAGTAATCACTGTATTTCTTTCTTTTTTTTTTTTGAATTGGAGTCTCACTCTGTCGCCCAGACTGGAGTGCAGTGACCACTCCCAGCCACTGCAGCCTCGACCTGCTGTGTTCCGGCGATCCTTCCGCCTCAGCCTTCCGAGTAGCCGGAACTACAGGCATGTGCTACCACGCCCGGCTGATCTTTTGATTTATTGTAGAGATGAGGTCTCGCTGCCCAGGTGGGTCTCGAACCCACGGGCTCAGTCAATCCACTCGCCTCAGCCTCCCAAAGGCGCGGGATTACAGGCTGAGCCACCAAGCCCGGCTTCACTGTATTTCATAAAGAGCTATTTTTGGTAGGAATTTATGCACAGTAAATGTATTTGGCCCCTGACAATCTTAAACATCAATAAAATTTGATAAATATTTTTTAAAAAATTTTAAGTATTTTTGGGACTTTTAAAAAAAAAATATATATATAGGGCTGGGAGTGGTGGCTCATGCCTGTAATCCTAGCACTTTGGGAGACCAAGGTGGGAGGATTGCTTGAGCACAGGAATTTGAGACCAGCGTGGACAACACAGTGAGACTTTGTTTCCACAAAAAACAAAAATAAAAATAAATTAACTGGGTGTGGTGATACAGGCCTGTAGTCCTAACTACTTGGGAGGCTGAGGTGGGAGGATAACTTGAACCCAGGAGGTGGAGGGTGTGGTGAGCTGTGATTATGCCACTGTACTCCAACCTGGGCCACAGAGTGAGATTCAGTCTAAAAACACAATACACACACACACACACACACCACACACACACACACACACACGTAACTGCAGTGACATAGTAGTAGACTCTGTTAGGATAGTTTTGCCTCATTCCTATACTCTGTAGCTTTTACCAGTGATGTATTTTTATGTACTTTTGTCAAACACATTGAATCTAAGCAGAGTTCTTTTATTAATGGAAACACAGGCAGCTAACTGCACAAGTAAAGTAAGACGCAAGAACGCAAACAGAGAAATTCAGAGTGTTGCATATTCTAGGGTGCAAGTTACCCAACTTCTACAGCAACTCAATGGCAGGGAAGAAAATGGTATGCCAGCTGCCTCCAATCAGAGGAAACTAAGAGACCAACAGCCACATGCTGGGGGAGTCCTGTTTCCTTCTTTTTTAAGGCTAGGTAAAATTCCACTGCATACATTTCTACACCTATTTAATGCTTGCTTTATTCATTCATTGATGGACATTTGGGTTGATTCTATAACTTGGCTATTATGAATAGTGCTGCAGTACACATGGGTGTACAGATATCTCTTTGACAAACCAACTTCAAATATTTGGGGTAAATACCTGGACATGAGATTGCTGGATCACATGATTAATTCTGTTTATAATTTTTAAAGGAAACTTCATACAGATTTTCATAATGGCTCTGCTAATTTACGTTTTCACCAACAGTGTACAAGGGCTCCCTTTACTTACAGCCTTGTCAAAACTTAACTCTCATCTTTCACTGCTTTGTACCCCATAAATGTGTATAATCATAAACTGTTAATTTATAAGAAAAAAATACAAAGAAAAAAATGTCACAAAAGCACACACTCCATATCTGTATCTAGTCCTCTCCAGATCTTGTGTGGTTCTCACGCACTAAATAAAGTAATGCTGAAGATGGTTTCATAGCCTGGTCATTGTCCAACGTTAAAAAAAAAAAAATCTGACTTCTAAATGTATTATTCAAAATTTTTTCTCTGAGGAACTGGTATATTTTTGCTTCTTAGATGATGAGAGTTTAGTAAGCTGCATCTGTGTTATTTTCACCACTTAGTGTCCAGCAGTAGCTCATCTTTATATTACAATTTCAATAAATAAATCATACTAAGTACCTACTAGGAAAATAGTACAAATGGAAACAACTCAGAAGCAGATAGTAGAATGTCGCATGTTCTCACATGTAAGTAGGAGCTGAATGATGGGAGTATGTGGACGTACAGAGTGGAACAGTAGACACTGGGGACTCCAAACGGTGGAGGAGACAGGGGCAGGGCTGACAATCACCCGGTGGGTACAGTGTTCACTATTTAGAGATGTGACCCTGAGGCCCAGGCTTCACCATTACATGATACATGCACAAGAGAAATCTGCACCTGTACTTCCTAAGTATATATTTTTTCTATTTTTTGACAATACTAGAATTTTATTTTTTGTGGAATACAATGAAGATTTATTTTATTTTTGTTAGAACTAAAAATTGATCTTCCATATGACCCAGCAATCCTTCTCCTGGGGATATAACCAGAGGAACAGAAATTGCTCTACCAAAAAGACACCCGCACACACATGTTTATTGCCACACTATTCACAATAGCAAAGACATGGAACCAACCCTGCTGCCCATCAAAAGTGGACAGATAAAGAAAATGTGGTACATACACATGATGGAGTATTACGCAGCCATAAAGAACAAAATTGTGGCTTTCATAGCAACATGGATAGAGATGGAGACCATCATACTAAGTGAACTATCACAGAAACAAGGAACTGAATAGTACATGTTCTCACTCATAAGTGGGCCCTAATCACTGGTCACATTAGCACAAGGGTGAGATCGGTAGTTGCAGGGCACTGCTAGGGGAGGGAGGGAGAAGGTGTGGGCATGTGACAACACACTGGGTACCTAGTCCACTACCATGGGGAGTGAGGGACACCTAGAAGCCCAAATTTCACCTGTATGCAGCCTGCTTATGTAGTAGACCCTCACTTGTGACCACAACTCTATAATTAATATATATTTTAAAAAACAACATAGTATGAATAATGATCTCTAATTTCAAGTAATAAATTACTTGTTATTGAAAGTACTCCCTATTTTTAAAAAGTTGAAGGAAGAAATGTGATTAGCCTGTATGTACATATAAAACAATAACAAGAACTCAACTAAAAAAAAAAAAAAAAAAGGAAATGCTCTTAATTGTTTCTTTTTACCCTTTTTCCTTAACTTTAATGGAATATTTGCAAAAATTATAGATTGAACTATATAATACTGCCAACATTCCACTGTTTTGGCCTACAAAATGGCAATTCCATATAGTGTAACTTTATATTTTTGTGGTGAAAATATATGTGTCTGAAATGTATAATTTCCTTTAGCTTCATTTCAATTTTTCCTTTAAGTTTGATAAATATATATAATTATTTAAAATATGCAGAACATAAATCTATTTATATAAAATTATTACCACTTTTCCTTCAACCTATTCATCTTTCTAACTATATGCTTTTTTTATAAAAACTTTTTATTGATAGAACTGGGCTCTCACTATGTTGCCCGAACTGGTCTCAAACTCATGGCTCAAGGGATCCTCCCTCCTCAGCTTTCCAAAGTGCTGGGATTAGAGGTGTGAGCCACGACACCCAGCCATTACTACTTATATGTGTATTTATGATATAAACAGAGATGTTAAAATGATGCTCATTACATGTTAATCGTGGTTATTTAAATTTTTTCTATAATTAACACTTTTTTGTAATTAAAGAAAAATCTTACTTGTTGTGTGAATTCGCTGGCTACAGAGATTGTAACTAGATAACTGTCTGTATCATCAAAGGTGCCCCGAGCCTTAACATCCAGCAAGGTAGGGTTTCCAACTAGCACTTCCAGCAACGGGGCTTCAATGACTCGAAGACCTGTGGGAAGAGGATCAGGGTCAACATCATGTAGTGAGAGCTGTAAACTCAGTTTAAGGTGATTGATTAATCGGGGTTTCAGACCCTCAGCAGACTCCATTACAAAGGCTGTGTCAGCTGCACATACTGTTAGCAATGTAGTCAGTCAGCTGTAATCATTTTTAGACATTTTTAGCTTCACAAATATTTTCCCCAGTTTTCTCTCTTCCACGCCTCACCCCTCAGCCAGGCTCCAGTGTAATCAAGGTCTCCTGGATGATCCTGGCTGTAGAGCTGGCTGACTTAAATAAACTAAAGAGGCCATGCTTAACTTGAAGGGCCTCCAGTCCATCACTGCCCAGGGGAAATGCAGGTGTTTCAGACAAAACGTGTCACCAGGACCGCTTCTGCCTCAAGGCTACCTGCTTGCAACTTTGCCATACTAAAAGCTTTAGTGGAAAAGAGATTTGGAACACCGCATAGTCTAACTGCCATCTTTACTAATCAATAGGACAGAGAGGAGAACTCGTGAAGGCCTTGTGTGAGGATTGTCTATAGCCGCTTCCCTTAAGCTCATGCGAGCAGGCCAGTGCTTCTTAACATTCAGCTGGGGATTTGTTAAAACACAGGTTGAACAGGTCTGGGGACGGACCTGGCCCAGGGACACCCCTGGAGTAGCACAAAGTTGGTTTTCTCAGAAAGAGGCAACTGACAACTTGCTGATTGCCATTTGCTTCTGTCAAACTGAAAAGCTTAATGGATTGAGCTCTTACCAATGGATGTAGTATGTTGTAAGGCTAAAATCTTCAGAACTTTGTGGTATCGGTGCCAGAATATAGAGGCACTACAACAACATGGATTTTAAAAATTCAGAAATGGTCAAAATAACGTGTGAACCGGATGCTAAGATAAAGTTATGTTTTGAAATTATAAAGAAAGCACACGTTATTCAGTAATACTGTTGGAACAACTAGCAACCATCCATAATACACCACAACAAAATGTAGACAGCTTCAAGAATTAAATGGAAAGTTAAAAAATAAAATTTAAACTCTTAAGTTATCTGGAGGAAATGTGGAAAGTCAGATAACCAGCCAGAAAATGTTCCTGGGGTTTCCAACAGATGGACAGTTTTCAGTATATTTACTCCCCAAGAGCAATAGAAAGAGATGGTTTTCATTTTGTCAAAGTGTGTAATTTTCATTTATATAAGTTGTACTTTGTTCTGTTTTTCAAGTGAGCCTTTAAAAAACAGCATTTTGTCCTTTCATTATATCTTCTTTCATTCTAAGAGGTTGTTTGTTGTTTTTGAGTCTGAGTCTCACTCTGCCATCTGGGCTGGAAAACAGTGGCACAATCATGGCTCACTGCAGCCTCAACTCCTAGGCTCAGGCAATCCTTCCACCTCAGCCTCCTGAGTAGCTGGGACTATAGGTACGTGCCACCATGCCTGGTTATTTTTATTTTTGGGGGGAGACAAGGTCTTGCTAAGTTGCCTAGGCTGGTCTTGAACCCCTGGGCTCAAGCAATCCTTCCACCTTGGCCTGAAATGCTGGGATGACAGGCATGAGCTACTGGGCCTGGCCCACTCCAAGAGTTTCACGCATGCTTATTTTACAGTGCCTTTCTGATCTCCTATTACCTCAAGTTCTTGGGGTTTAAATTCTTCTGTTTCTGTGCCTGATGACTATCCTTTATGTTGGGTCATTTTTTTTTTTTTTACATGTTTTTAACATTCTTTTCCTCAATTCCTGTTCAATAGAGATAGATTTTTTTTCCCATGAAATTCCTGAATTACAAAAGTATTCCTACAGAAGCCCTGGTGCTTGCTTATGCTAGGAGGTGTCTCCATTTCTCAGCCTACATCTGGCAGGTGGTCACTGATGGGACAGTCTTGGGGTAGGAGTGTTTTATAGGAGAACGCTTTGCTTCCCTCCAAGTCCCCTGAGATGACAATCCCTCTTGCTGCCTCTTTGGGCTGGTGAATAGAGTTTTCTTCTTCCTCTCTTCATGATTTGATGGTCCCAGCTGTCTGTAATGGTCTCAATTCCAACTTCCAAACTAGGAAAGCTCAGAGTCTGACTTTCAATTTTGGGCATTAAAATAAATCCCCCGCCTGCATGGCCTGCACCTGAGCCTGGCATCCTTCAGGGAGGCACACATTAGCTAATTTCTGTGACTTCGAGTTCCCTCTTCATTTCTGGTGATGAGTTTTTCTTCTCTTCTTTCCTTTTCTCCCATACTCCCTACTTCTTTTCCATCTTTCCTTCCTCTCTTTCTAGCTTAGTTATTCATTAATTTTTTTAAAATTTTCCGCTGTCCCATTTCTCCGGCATCTTTAATGATTTGCGTTACTTCTGTAATAAATACCTATTAAAATGGGGAAAAAATAGAATTCTATTTAAAAGCCATTTTTTGGCTTAAAATAAAAACAGTTGTCCCTTGGTATACATGGGAGTTTGTTCAAGGACCCCTTCATATACCGAAATCTGCACATGCTCAAGTCCCAGGTCAGCCCTACAGAACCCTTGTATATGTGGGTTTCACAACCTGTGAATACTGTATTTTCATTTGGTTGAAAAAAATCTGCACATAAGTAGACCCATGGAGTTCAAACCAGTGTTGTTCAAGGGTTAACTTTACCTGAAATAAAGATAACAATAGCAAAGTAAGTAGAGAGTTATCATTTCAGAAGACAAAAAAATCTAAACTAAAATTCTGGACACAACAGTGTTACCCCAGTGCCAGTGGCCTGGGACACCTTCCTAATCTCACTGGGGTAGCCAAGAGAGCACACTGGGGGGCAGGGGGCTCAGCCCCTTTCCTCTGCACTCCCCCTGAAGGCTCAAAGAAGACAGAGAACTTGGAAAATCCCCAGAGCCCTGCCCTTGACCTAAGAAGGCTGAGCACTTCCTTGGAGCAACACTCACCAAGGAGAAACCCTACAGCCACCATTGTAGCTGACTTTCTCCCATAAGTGCCATCTCCTGGCCAGAGATGAACAGTACAACCCTCCACACTGGATACAATACCTTAGTTTTGGGGAAAACCAGATCCTAGGTACTAGCTAACACTGTCAAAGCCACTCTGGCCACTCAGGATGCCATGAACCAGTGCAGGTACACACCACAGAGCTGCCACAACTGGCAACTTAAGAGACTCACCACACCAAGGAAATATATAATCAAAGGAAACCTACATTGTCCACATCAGCCCCCTGCCAACCTCAAATAAGAAGAAAGTATCTACCCAAATGAGTTCTCCAACATTCCCGAAAGGCCACACCAACTCTTCTGCAATGAACCCTAACCAAAATGAAATTTTTGAAATTCCAGACATAGAATTCAAAAGGTTGATTACAAAATTGATCAATTAACTTCAGGAGAAAATTGAAAACCAACATAAAGAAAAATTTTAAATTAAACCATTCAGAACATGAATGAAAAATTTTCCAAAGAGATAGACATCTTTTTTAAAAAAAGCTAAAATTCTGGAAATAAAAGAAGTATTTAGGAAGTACAAAATGTGGTGGAAAGTTCTAACAGTAACCTAGAAGAAGCTGAAGAAAGTACCTCAGAACTTGAAGACAAGGCTGTTGAATTAACCCAATCAGACAACAGTAAAGAAAAAAGAATCAAGAGAACAGAACAAAGTCTCCAAGAAATTTGGGATTATGTAAAACATCCAAATCTAAGAATCACAGGTGTTCCTGAGGAAGAAGAGAAAACAATAAGTTTGGAAAACCTATTTGAGAGAATAATGACGGAAAACTTCCTTGCCCTTGTCGAACATCTAAACATTCACATACAAGAAGCCCAAAGAACCCCCAAGTAGATTCATTACAAAAAAGTCAACCCCAAGGCATATAATCAGCCAGTTATGCAAAGTTGATGTGAAGGAAAGAATTTTTTTTTTTTTGAGTTGGAGTCTCACTCTGTTGTCCAGACTGGAGTGCAGTAGCTGCTCCCGGCCACCGCAGCCTCGACCTGTTGGGCTCCGGAGATCCTTCTGCCTCAGTCTTCCAAGTAGCCGGAATTACAGGCATGTGTTACCACGCCCGGCTGATTTTTTGACTTATTGTAGAGATGAGGTCTCGCTGCCCAGGCAGGTCTTGAACCTGTGGGCTCAGGCAATCCACTCACCTCAGCCTCCCAAAGGCGTGGGATTACAAGCTGAGCCACCGAGCCCGGCTCTGAAGGAAAGAATTTTAAGAGAAGTGAGACAAAAGCATCAAATAACTTACATAGGTAAACCTATCAGACTAACAGCAGACTTCTCAGAAGAAACCCTACAGGCCAGAAGAGAGTTGGGCCCCATCTTCAATCTCCTCAAACAGAATAACTGTTAGCCAAGGATCTTGTATACCACAAAACTAAGTTTCATAAGTGAAGGAGAAATAAAGTCCTTTGCAGACCAGCAAATGCTAAGGGATTTTGTCACCACTAGACCAGCTCTACAAAAAATAGTCAAAGGAGTCCTAAATACTGGAACAAAAGGTAGAAATACACTAGTAGAAAAATGCTGGAAATCATAAAGCTCACAGGCCTTATGGAATGCTAATACAATAGAGAAAATAAATAAAGCAACCAAATAACAACCAGTATGATGAATAGAACAGTACCTTACATATCATTATTAACTCTGAACATAAATGGTCTCAATGACCCTCTAAAAAGATATAGACTGGCAGAATGGATTAAAAAAACACAACCCAGATATCTGCTGACTTCAAGAGACCCACTTAACTCATAAAGACTCCTATAGACTCAAGGTAAAGGCATGGGGAAAAATATTCCACACAAAGGGAAACCAAAAATGAGCAGGAGTAGCCATTCTCATATCAGATAAAACAGGCTTTAAATTAATAACAGTAAAAAAAAAGGCAAGGATGGTTATTATATAATGACTAAGGGATCAATCCAATGAGAAGACATAATTATTTTAAATATATATGCACCTAACACAAGAGCTCCCAGCTTCATAAAACAAATTCTAGGCCATTGCTTTTTAAACTCTGGTATGCCCATATAGCTGTTTGAGCTATGGCTGCCGTTTCCTGGCTTTGGTCCCCCTCCTCTGTCTCTCTCTCTAATTTACTTTCTAAATAAACTATATTTTCAATCTAAAACAAACAAACAAAAAATCCAAATTCTGCTAGACATAAAAGAAGAGATAGATAGCAATACAGTAATTGTGGGAGACTTCAACATTCCACTGACAGCAATAGACAGATCATCAAGGCAGAAAGTCAACAAGGACACATTGGAGTTAAATAGGACGCTAGAGAAAATGGAACCAGCAGACTTCTACAGAATATTCCATCCTAAAACTATAGAATGTACATTTTCCTCATCAACACATGGAACATTCTCCAACATAGATCATATGATAGGCCACAAATCAAGTCTCAATTAAAAAAATTTCAAATCATTTCAAGCACCTTCTCAGATCACAGTGAAATAAAGCTAAAAATTAACTCCAAGAAGAACTCACAAAACCAAACAAAAACATAAGTTAAACTAAAATTCTGTGTAGGCTGTTTGCAGTGGCTCATGCCTGTAATCCCAGCACTTGGGAGACTGAAGAGAGAGGATTGCTTGAACCCAGAAGTCTGAGACCAGCCTGGGCAACATATTGAGACTCTGTCTCTAAAAAAAAATCTATAACTTGTCTGGATGTAGTGGCATGCCCCTGTAGTCCCTGCTACTCAGAAGGCTGAGGAGAGAGGATCGCCTGAGCCCAGGAGGTTAATGCTGCAGTGAGCCATGATTATACCACTGCACTCCAGCCTGGGTGACAGAGTGAGATACCAAATCCAAAAAAAAAAAATTCTGGGTAAACTTGGGCTGGTAACTTAACCTCATTTTCCTTATTTGTAAAATGAGGACTATAATCTATATTTTTAGTGTTGTTAAAAATATTAAATAAAACAATGCATAAAAATCATTTAATATAGAACCTGGCACATAGTAAGTGCTCAAAAATTAGAAGCTAACACTATTATTAGTAGAATGTCAGCAATTATGGAAACCAAAGGTAAAGCCAATATCAAAGAGTATATTTCACATTCCAAGAAAGAAACAACATCTTCTTCTGATACCCTCCAATGAAAACAAACTTGCCTTTTGTACTGGGTATGACCTTGAATTTTAAAACCTGGGAGTTTCCCAGATCGATGTATTTCACTGTGTTGAGGGTGAGTGAATCATCATTTTGAAACCAATAATTACATGGTTTTGCATATATATTCCATGATCGTCCATTCCATTGCCCGAAGTTGTATAAGAACCAAGAGTCCTTCAGGAAGGTCACATTGTTGGGGGCTATCTTGGGCATGGTGGCAAGAGCCAGCGCATGCTTAGGATCTAAGATGCTTGTGATCAGGAGGCTGCTGTAACCGGGAATCACCACAGTCTTCTGCAAATCAGTGTCTTGAAACAAGACTTGAGGATCTGGAGATGAAACAGAAAAGATCTGGCATAAAATACAGCCAGCGTTTGCCAAGCACGCCAGTGTACACAGCCAATAAACACACTAGTTGAGTTTTTAAACTAGTACCTTAACCAGATAACACATTTTCCAAATTTCAGGCTATAATTAAAATGATTGTAAGGAAAATTTACCACAAATATGTCATCACCTGTACTTTTATGTTTACTATAAAACCTTTCGATAAAATTCTCAGCAGAAAAAAAAATATGTGCATAAGTAGGGTTAAGTTAAAGAAAGCTGATTTCTGGCTAGGCATGGTGACTCATACCTGCAATCCTAGAGTTTGGGAGGCCAATGCAAGAGGATTGCCGGAGCCCAGAAGTTTGAGACCAGCCTAGGCAATGTAACATATAATAGTAGGACCTTGTCTCACAACAATTTAAAAATTAGCTGGGCGTGGTGGCACATGCCTGTAGTCCCAGCTACTGGGGAGGCAGAGGTGAAAGGACCACCTAAGCCAAGGCTGCAGAAAGCTGTGAGTATGCCACTGCACTCCAGCCTGAGTGACAGAGTAAGACTCTGACTCCTAAAAAACAAACAAACAAACAAACAAAAAAAACAAGCAAAAAAGGAAAAGTGGTTTCTTTTCTATAGAATTGCTACAAATTTTAGTGAGCTGAAATATTTATTGTGATTCTACAAAAGAAAGATAATATAGCCAGTGCTTCCCCAGGGCCTGCAGGTGTGCCTGGTACACAGAAGATGCTCAATAAATATTCACTGAATGAATGAATAATTGATTATTCAAGGACAACAGGAAGATTGAGAACAGAGAACAGAGGCTCTAGGCAAGACCTTGAGGAACACCATCACTTAGGGAATGGGAAGCAAAAAAGATCCTTTCAAGAGATGAAGAGGGAAGGGTTGGAGGAAGTCCTTCAGAGGATGTCAATGATGCCAAGAGGAGTCTGTTTCAAGGAGAGGGAAGTCATCCCTTCAACACTGTTTATAGGTCATGAAGCACATCAACATCATGAAACACATCAACAACACTCTTCTCACTACAAGAATGAAAAGATCAAATCCATCAGGAAAGAGCCTGCCAAGGCCCCTAATCTCTCTCTCTCTCTCTCTCTCTCTCTTCTCTCTCTCACACACACACACACACACACACACACACACACACACACACACACACACTCTGACTTCTCGCATTTTCAACAGACCCACAAGATCCCTTCCGATATTTCTCCAACAGACACATGATTCCTTCCCTCTCTTTCATGGAGAAACTCCCTGAAAGAGGTACCCTTACTCGCTGTCTTCAAATCCTTTCTGCTCATCATTTCTTGAACCCGTTCCAAACAGATGATTGTCCACACTGCTCCTTGCTTCCTGCTACACCTTCCTCATTCACCTAGAGACATTCTCTTAGGACTCTTTTCTGCCCAGGCCACGACTCCCTCACTGTGTCTCCTCTGTTTGCTGAAGTCTTGGGGTTGGCCTTCCTATGGCTCCATCATCCTTCAGGGTCTCATTTGGTCTCACTGACCACCCTACAGATGTTGGCGATGCTCACATCGGCGCCTCCAGTCCAGATCTCTCCCTGAACTCCAGACTTGGACTTCTGAACTCCCCCTTATTCCTCCTCTTGGATGAGCAGCAGCACCCCATGCTTCATGGGCTGGGCAGCCCTGACTGCTGCAGCAGCCGGCTGGCCGACGTCTCTGCTTCCTCCTCGCCCCCCAATCGCCTGCCCCATCCACTCTCATCACAGCAGCTGAAGCTCTTGTCAAAGCAGAAATCTGATCATGCCACTTTCTGCTCAGAGTAAAATCCAAACCCTTAGAACAAACAACACTAACGTTTGCTATGGATGTATCAGAAAATCCTTTCAAATAGAAATATCCTCCACAATGGTGATTCAGAATTAGTTTACTAAGACAGGACAAAGTCTGCACAGATGTCCTATTTTCTGATTGGATTGCAGTTTAAGACAAAATAACCTTACAGAAACAACTGACAGGCATGACTACTGATGAGATGCCAGTGAAGTCACAGGTGGGCTTTATTATATGAGAAACAAATCGATCCCCCAGAAACCAGAGTACGTACAACGTCCAGCAGGCTGCCAGCTGAACCAGCAACTGAAACCTGTTGCTCTATAAATGAGCGTAGTCTTCTCAGAAGATCATTTTCCTGGCCATCGGAGATGTGCTGTACTATCATACTCACCATGTAAGTCGAGAGTGAGTTTATAGGAGGAGTTTCCAGCATGACTGACAGAAAGAGGGCTGGACAGGCAGGCACTTTCATTTGCTTCCTCTATTCCGAAAGGGTCTATCATTTCTGCAATGACTGAGGACAGAAATCCTGGAAGGGTCTCATGCTGCAGTATCTTTCTTATGTAAGCTTTTCCAGTTTTCCTACAAAGAAACAAACCATTAAGCAATTTGGATAAAACAATGGCCTATGTGAGCCATTTTATGAACACATATTTTACAAACAAAGCCAGGCATGGTGGCTCACGTCTATAATCCCAGTGTGTTGGGAGGTTGAGTCAGGAGGATTGCTCGAGCCTGGGAGTTCAAGAACAGTCTGTGCAGCATAGCAAGACCTCATCTCTCCAAAAAAAAATTTTAAAAATAGCCAGGCAAGGTGGTACCCAGCAATTCCACTTTGGGGTATATACTCAAAAAGAATTGAAAGCAGTGACTCCAACAGGTATTTGTATACTCATGTCCATAGAAATACTATTTGTAATATCTGAAAGGTGGATGCATCCATCAGCAGATGGATGGATAAACAAAATGTGAAATTATGCAGATACAATTAATGGAATATTACTCAGCCTCAAACAGGAAGGAAATACTGTCACAAGCTACAATAGGGATAACACTTGCAGACATTATGCTAAGTGAAATGCACCAGTCCCCAAAGGACAAACATTGTGTGGTTTGGTGTCTGGTGAGGGCTGACTGTCTGGTTCACAGGGGAGTCTTCTACACATGTCCTTCTGTGGTGGGAGGGCCTAGCTGGCTTTCTGGGGTCTCTTTCATAAGCACAGTCATCCCATTGATGCAGGCAGAGCCTCATGACTGAATGTCTCCCCAAGGCTCCTCTCCTAATGGTACCCTCTCAGGAGTATGAATTCCCATGTGAATTTTGGGGGAACATGAACATTCATACCACAGCAGTGGGTTTCTGGTAATCTGAAAGAGTTTCTTTTCTGGTTGCTGGATTTGGGGGGTTGTAGAATTCGCATTGTCTTAGAAAAGAGCTCCTAGGCCTTAATAGCAGCTCCCAGGGCCACTGGCTTCTCCTGATACCTTGAGGGTAAGTATTCCTGAGGACTGTATGGACCCTGCCATGTCATTTCATGAGAGGCAGCCTCCACTAGCTAGCAGGGTTGGTCTCTAGGACAGAAAGGAACTGTCATGGGAATGGACTGCAGTGTCCCAAGATAGCCCAGAACACGTCTGGTTCTCATGACAAGGAACACCTGTTTCTGTGGCCCAGCCTGAGGGTGCTGGTGCAAATGGCACCAGGCCTCTAAGATGGGGGCATGACGCAAGACAGCTCAAAGCCACCTATATATGTGCTTGGCTTTGTGGGGCTCAAAAAAGGCTTAATCTATTTGACCTAGGAAAGTACTCAAAGGAGGCTTAGACATTTAGACTCTAGACACCAATGTGCTATGAAAACAATCATGAGGTGAAGCTGAGTACCCGGAGTGGATCACTTTTCCATAGTGTATGTTCTTGAATTTCTTGGTGTAGACAGTGTCCTGGGGCTCGTTCTCGGGGACGTACGCAAAGAAGATCATCTCGTGTGCGGAGATGTACTGGGGGGCGAGCGCTGTCTCAAAGCCCAAGTCGGGAGGCTGGAGTGGAGACAGGAAAATTTTGTATTTAGACAACTGTGTTTTGACAATGACAAAATTCAGGTCACAGACTTATCTCCAGCTCATGTCAAAACAACACTGTCTTCCTCAAGCTTGAGGATTCCTGAAAAGTACTAAGGCTATAAATTATTTACAATTCTGTATGACACACAGCCTGAGACAGCAGGAGTGTCCTGTGAAATGTGAGTACAAGTTCAGGGAGAGGCGAAAAGCCCAGGGTGAATGCAGTGGCCTGATCATGGCTCACTGCAGCCTTGACCTCCTGGAGAAATACTTCAACGAGTCCTGTTTGAACATGTGTGTGCAAGGGAAGATATATTTTTCTGTGGGAAGGAAAGAAACTCTGACGTCTATAACGTAGTGTGGATGGCTGCAGCACCTGGGTATGCAGACACTCACTGTGTGTGTGTGTGTGTGTGTGTGTGTGTGTGTGTGTGTGTGTGTGTGTGTGTGTGTGTGTGTGTAGAGCCCCTGGGTACGCAGACACTCACTGTGTGTGTGGTGTGTGTGTGTGTGTGTGTGTGTGTGTGTGTGTATGTATGGAGGCCCGAGATGCAGACTTTAGAATTGGGTTCTCGCTGGAGTTTTGTTAGAAAAGCTCCATAAGGCTCCCTCCTCCCTGGAGAGCTGTCACCCCATCACATACTAGAGACCCCGATATCCAGGGTGGCATGGGTCTTCCTCACCTCCCACAGGCACCCCTACTGTCAGCTGGGGCACTTGTGATTTGGATTTCTGATCGCGGGTCTTTCTTTTCAAAACACCCATCTCCAGTCCTGAGCCTGTCCAGCTCTGGGACTCCTAAGGGTGAGAAGAGAGGTGGGACCAGCCCAAAAGGATGTTGGAGCTGCCTGTGTTGCCATCAGAGGGAGTGGGTGGTGAACAGTGTGCACTGGTGGGACCCACTAGCTGGGGCCCCCAGGACCATTCCCCAGCAAGCTTTTCCTCTAGTCTCTGAATTGTGGGAACCTGACGAGAAGGGAAAAGGGGAAACAAAGTCAAGGGAAACAAATGTGGGACTGAACAAATAGCTTGAGGATTCCTGAACAGTATTAAGGTTAGAAATTATTTATAATTCTGTATGACATTCTGCCTGAGACAGCAGTAGCACTGTGCAATGTAGGTGCAAGTTCAGGGAGTGGTGAAAAGACCAGGGTGGGTGACAGGGTGGGGTGGGAACGGACAGGATAGGAACAGGGCAGGGAGGGTGACAAGACAGGGTGGGTGACAGGTCAGGAAGGGTGTCAGGGCAGGGTGGGTGACAGCACATGCCCCACAGTCAGTACTTGGGATAGATGTCTGGTTTTAGGAACTACCTAGTTGTGAAATTTGGGCTACACCTTTTAGCCTTTACTCACAAGTAAAATGGGGATAAATACTTGTTACAAAGGTTAACAGCTCACAACAGTGCAGCAGGAGCTAGTGATTGTTATTATTGATGTTTAAGTTGGGGTCTTACTCTGTTGCCCAGGCTGGAGTGCAGTGGCACAATCAGGGCTCACTGCAGCCTCTACCTCCTGGACTCAAGTGATCATCCCACCTCAGCCTCCTAAGTAGCTGGGACTACAGTTGTGTGCCATCATCCAGCTAATTTTTAAAATTTTTTGTAGAGACCAGGTCTCACTGTGTTGCCCAGGCTGGTCTCGAACTCCTGGGCTCAAGGGATCCTCCCACTTCAACCTCCCAAAGTGCTAAGATTACAGGAATGAACCACAGCACTCAACCTAGTAATTATTTTTTTTATCAGAGAAGACGCATGCACAGCTTGTTGGAGAGAGCATTTTGAGTGTGGGTTCCTCAAGCTTGTCTTGAGTATGAAAGTACCTGCCGAGTTTATTTTAATAATTTAAACTTTCATATAAGGGAATTAAATCACTGTCTACAAATTGCGAAGCTTGTGAAAATTGAAGTAGCTTAGCTGCTCTTTGGTTAGTTCCACCCTCCTGCTTACATAAATCACTTTGTATCTGTGCAGAATCCTCACTCCAGACTAGAGCAAGTCCCCAGGGTCCTGTGGTGGCCTCTCACTCTCCTGTGGAAGTCTCGCCCTCACTCTGGATGCAGATCTCAGAGAAAGCTAAAACTCCTCCTCTCAACTGCGGTCTTGGCCTGGCAATTGGAATAATCTTTTATTTTATTTTATTTTTTCCCTGAGTCATCATAGAAAATGGAATGATCTTTTAAAACTAGAATCAATCTTTGTTGTTTCCTTTAAGCCAAAGGGCAGGTTTGATTAAACCCTGCTCAAAAGTGCTGAATTATTTGCTGAGAGCTTGTGAGAGTGCGTTTTCATGACTGTGTGCCCCGCAATGAGCTCTTGGGTGTATAGACTTTCACATGTTTATAAAAACTGGCATCTGGTGTCATCTATGGAGGGGAGAATTCCTTTCTATGCTGGCATTTGAGAAAGGGGCATTGAGAGATGAGGAAAGTCAACCAGACTCATGTTTCTCCAGGGCCAAGCTGGAGAAGCAGAGAACCAGTCCCCAGGACCTGGGGTTGGGGGGTGACAGATCCATCTCAGTGTCAGGGTGCTCCTCCCTGAAGTGTCTACATCAAGACATCCTCGGTGGAGTCAAAGCTTTCAACCCTGGTGGGAGGTGGAAGTTTTGGAGATATTCTGTGGCTTGGAAAGGTGTTTCCTGTAGTTAAATAGAGCAAAGTAGCTGGGTGTGGTGGTTCATGCCTGTAATACCAGCACTTTGAGAGGCTGAAGTGGAAGGATTGCTTGAGCCCAGGAGTTCAAGACCAGCCTGGGCAACATAGTGGGACTGCGATGCTCCAAAAAATAAAAGAAATTAGCTGGGCATGTGGCACATACCTGTAGTCCCAGCTACAGAGGAGGCTGAAGAGGGGCGATCACCTGAGCCCAGGAGGTCAATACTGTGGTAAGTCATGATCATGCTACTGCACTCCAGCCTAAGTGAGACCTTGACTCAAAATAAAAAAATAGAGCAAAGTACATTAATAAGAGTTTGTCCTAAGGAAAATGCCTTCCCATTTCCCCATTATTCTATATATCCAAGCTGGCATCTATTCGTGAAATAAACAGTTTCAATGCACGATGTCACTGACCTGCCCAAAAAGGTTCCTGTATTTCCCAAAGGCTGCAGGGGACCCACTGGCTTCAGAGTGGTCTGGAGTGATCTTGTGCATGAAGCCCAGGTGATCATAGTACAGTGTGAAAATGCTGTCAACCACACTTCCCACCAAGTTGTATCTTCTCAATCCTGTCAGAAAACACACAGGAGGCTCTCAATAGTGACATGATACAACCAGAAAACTTGAAGCCCCAGCCCTTGCAAACGCCTCTTCATTTGAACCGAGGGGTGGAAGTAAGGGGGTGGGAGAGCCCTGAATGCAGAGAACACACTCCCTTGTGCTGGGTGCCTGGGAGTCTCTTCTGGGCTCTGGGGCCCCACCAACTGAACCAGTTCCAAGAAGCAGGACTACAGGGCAGAGGGAGGAGCTCAGGGTAGGTAGGACCCAGCAGGAGCAGAGTTGGCTCTGCTGGAAGGGCCTCTCTCTCTGACACCAGCAAGTCAAGCTCCTCCAGCCCTGACCCTCCCAGTCACCCCGACCTCCTCCTCCTTCACACCTCCTTCACACCCCCCCCACACATACCCGTCGCCCAGGCCTCCTCCTCGTCCTCCCTCCCTCATCTCCCCTGCCCACCCAGTTAAGCTCTGGCTCTCCTGCTCATTCTCCCGTCCTTACCCTCATGCCCACCTGGTTAGTCCAGCCCCCTCACCCCCACTTCTTCTCTCACCCCGACCCTGCCACTGAGTGCTCAGGCCTCGGTTCTTAGGATGCTTCTCTCACTGTCCTTGGAGAACTCACCTAGTTTTAGGATTTTAAGTCCACCATTGTATGGATGATCTCCAAATCTGAATCTGACATTGAGTTCTCTTCCTTCAGGGACTTCAGGTCTAGACTTCCATGTCCAGCCTCCTACCTACAGCTTCAAGTCAAGGCCGGGCCTCTCAGACTGACTCCATGCAGACCCGAATGCAATCTCCACACGAGCCTCTGGCACCCAAGGAGGTCTCTTCGCCCCATTCCTTAGTGCCCCTCACAGTTCCTCTTCCTGTCACAACCTAATCTAACCCATCAGCAGCTCCTATAGACTCCAGACCCAAGATACAAGCAGAACCAACCACTCCCCACCTCTGTCGTCCACATCTCTCTGTAGGAGTCACCATCCTCTCCTTTGTGCCTCCTAATTGGTTTCCATGACTCTGACCTCAGCCCCTTCAGAGCATTCTCAAAAGAGCGGTCAAGATAGGACTTTTTAATTTGTTTTTTTGAGTCTGAATCTCACTCTCTTGCCCAGTTTGAAGTGCAGTGGCATGATCATGGTTCACTGCAGCTTTGACCTCCAGAGCTCAGGTGATCCTCCCACCTCAGCCTCCCAAGTGCATACATGTCTCGCTACTTTTTCTATTTTTTATAATGATGGGGTCTCACTCTGTTGCCCAGGCTGCTCTCGAACTCCTGGACTCAAACAATCCTCTCACCTCAGCCTCCCAATTTGCTGCTGCGCCCAGTTCTCACATATACATATATTCCAGATACACGCAGAACCAACTACTTCCTGCCTCTGTCATTTGCGTCTCCCTGTACAAGTCACCACCCTCTTCCTTGTGCCTCCTAATTTGTCTCTGTGACTGCCCTCAGCCCCCTTCAGATCATTCTCAAAAGAGCAATCGAGACACTTTAAACATGCCAGTCACTCCATCCACTCCCATCATCCAAACTCTTCACAGCTCCAACCTCTCTGTGTCAAAGTCAAAGTCCTCATAAGACCTCAGGGCCTCCAAGTTCTGGACTCTGACCTAATTCTGTCACCTTCTGTGCCACACACTCTGCTGTGGCTGCAAGAGCCCAGCCATCCATGTCCATAGTTGCAGCGTCTGTCACAGGGACAGCCCTGCCCCTGTCTGGTCACTTAGGTGGTGTGCTGACCGGTCACTGCCTCTGTTGCTCCTGCCTCCACCCCCCCACACGCGGAGCAGGAAGAACTGAGGAGGGAGGATACCCCACAGCACCCTGCCAGCACCACTGCCTCCACCCCTGCCCCCTGCAGGTCAGGACATCCTAGAGAAAGGATGCCCTATACAACACGTGCTGGTAGAACAGGTTGGCCACATGCAGGTGGGTGAAGTTGGGGCCCCGCCCATCACCCCAGGCAAATCTTAACTCAAGGAAGACCCCAAGCCAGGAAAACCCCAGAAGAAAGCCTAGGACACATGTCCTGGTCCTCACCTCGGCAGTGAAAGCATGGCCACGCCCTCAAAGAAAAACACAGCAAAAACTAACATTTGACAAGTGGAGTCTTATCAAGTTCAAAAGCTTCTACTCAGCAAAAGAAGCCATCGACAGAGTAAAGAAACAGCCCATAGAATGGAAGAATTTTCAAACTAGGTACTCAACAAAGGCCTCATATCCAGAATCTATAAGGAACTCAAATGAATCAAAGAGAAGAAAAAATAACTCTGTTCAAAGGCAGACAAAGGCCGTGAACAGACACTTCTCAAAGGAAGACATCCAGGCAGCTGCAAACTTGAAAAAATTCTCAACTTCACTAATCATCAGAGAAACACAAATCAAAACCACAGTGAGATACCACCTTGCACCAGTTTGATGGGCCACTATTAAAAAGTAAAAAAAATACATGCTGGCGAGGTTGTGGAGAAAAGGGATACCCACATGCTGTTGGTGAAAATGTCAACTAGGTCAGCTGCTGTAAAGAACAGTATGGAGATTTCTCCAAGAACTAAAAATAGATTCAACCTAGAAATGGCACTACTGGGCATCTACCCAAAGGAGCATAAATCATTCTACCAAAAAGACACCTGCACTCATATGTTGATCATAGCACTATTCACAAAAGAACATGGAACCAACCCAGGTGCTCATCAGTGGTGGACTGGATAAAGAAAGTGCAGTACACACACACCAGCCATAAAAAAGAATGGAGCCATGTCCTTTGCAGCAACATGGATGCAGCTGGGGGTCATCCTTTCTAAGTGAACTATCACAGAAACAGAAAAGTGAATACTGTGTATTCCCACTCCTAAGTAGGAGCCAAACACTGGGCCCACTGGGCATAAGGACGGGAACAACAGACACTGGGGTCTTCTAAGGGGGGAGGGGAAGAGAGATGAGGGTTGAAAAACCACCGTCGGGTACCACGCTTGCCACATGGGGCGTGGGCTCAACAGACCAGCATCGTGTAATGCACTCAGCTAACAAACCTGCACATGTGCCCCTTGAATCTAGAAAAAAGATGAGCTCAGACAGGGTGAGGCTGGGTCCCACATCAGTGACTGGTGTCCTTGCAGGAGGAGGAAAGGACCTCACGGCACATAAGGAGAGTCACGTGAGGACAGAGGAGAGACTGGACTATACAAGGGGAGGGGGCTGCCAGGAACCTCCAGGAGCTGCGGGAAGCAAGGAGGGATCCTCCCTCCAGCCTCCAGAGCTGAGACAGAATGCATATGTGCTGCTTTAAGTAAAAAAAAATTCATAAATATTTCCTCAAAAATGTATGTGGTCAGGGCTTTTCTTATCGCAGTGAAACTCTGCTGATAACCTCACTGAGGTTCAACATGCCACATTCCACTGACATCTTAAGTTACACTCATTTCCCACTTTAACACCTCAGGAGCTGAGACAGTCTTCTAACCGGCATGTCTTACAAGCACTGTCCACCAGAGGACACTCATGCCACACAGTCAGTGGTCTACCATTTGGCTGCTTCTGCTGGCCTCAGTTGAATTCTGGAGTCACCGGTGACCCGTATTGCAGTTTGAAATGCCTTCAGCAATACTATAATTTAGCATTGAAAGTAAGTCACTGTGGGTACAGCAAGAGAACAAAGCAACAAACACATTTACCAATAAAGTTGGCGTTACTGGAAGGATGACCACACCTCCACGTTTTCTTGTAGGAAACCACCAAGTATTTCAGAGGCCCCAAGGAAGGAAGAAACCCACGTGCAGATGAAAGCTGTGTTGTGTTTGACTTCTAAGATACACACGACTGTCTGTTCACGTGGCAGGCATTACCATTACAGATAGGAGAGACGGGTCAGAGCAATTCATGCATTCGGGCTTGGTGTTGAAGCTGGATTGGAAGGGCTTTGCTCCGTTTAATAGAACAAAGTGCATCCTTACTCAATGAAATCTGTCTGTCTGTCTATCTACCTATCATCTATCTCTTAATCTATCATCGATCACCTATTATTTATCATCTGTCATATCTACCATCTATCTGTCTATCAATCATCTATCTGTCAATCATCAATCCATGTATCTATCTATCTTACTCCTTTAAGCAAAGGGACTGTACCATTTTTCTTCTGTTGCTGCTCTCTGGATATTTTAATTGACTTACTTTCAATGCTAAATTATAGTATTGCTGATGGTTCCATTACCCATGCCCACCCCTCCACAAATAGTCTCCTTAAAGTTTCTCCAGATGAGACACCTGAGTGGAATTACATTTCTTGTCAGGTCCAAAACTGATACTGTATTTTTACCTAAAATGTTCCTAGGTCATAGTATATAGAGGTGGGAATCTGGGCCTAAGTTGCTTATATCTTTTTTTTTTTTTTTGAGACAGTGTCTTGCTCTGGAGTGCAGTGGTGCTATTATAGTTCACTGCAGCCTTGATCTCTTGGGCTCAATGATCCTCCCTCTTCAGCCCACCCAGTAGCTGGGACTACAGGCACATGCCACCATACCCAGCTAATTAAAAAAAATTTTTTTTTTTTTGTAGAGACAGGGCCTTGCTATGTTGTCCAGGCTGGTCTTGAACTCCTGGGCTTAAGTGATCCTTCCGCCTCGGCCTCCTGAAGCATTGAGATTACAGGCATGAGGCACAGTGTCTGGCCTGCATATCCCCTTAATGAATGCACAGATGGATGTCTGTGGAGGGCAAAATTTGAGGTGATCCAGTGGGGTAGTTGCATTGATGACAGTGACAAACATGGTTTTCATGAAGACTGGGTGGCATGACTAACACACACACATGCACTCAGCATGCATGGGTACACACACATGCATACATGTGCACACACATGTACATACACACACATGTATACATACACTTAGGATCTTGAACTTCCAATTTGAGGCCAGAGTAGAGTCTCTGGCACCCATATTGAGGAAAATTAATCTCACTTCATAACATACAAAATCAGAGATTTTACATTTGACATATATATGAAATCTAAAGCAACAATCAGCTAGAAGAAAACAGAATAGCTTCATAACTTTGGGGTAGGCAAAGGATTCCTAAACAACACAAGAAGCAAAAAGTCCCAACCATACAAGAAAAGATGATAAATGGAACTTTTAAGCATTAATAATTTCTGTTTAAGAGATACCATGAAGAAGATAAAAAAGGACAAGCCACTAATCGAGAGAAAATATCTGCAAGTCATATTTCTAACAAAGAACTCCTATCTGTAATTGATTAAAAACTCATAGAAATCAATTACAAAGTCAATCTAATCAAGGGGGAGCCACTTCAACCCCCTCACTCTGCTGGCTGAAGAGCAAATTGATACAGTCACCTGGGAATAAAGTTGGCAGCACTTAAGATACTTTTCTACAAAAAGTGAAACCAACGTATCTTTGTGACGCAACATTCCGTCCTAAGTATACAGCTACCAGACAAGAAGGCTAATGTCCAGCACAAGACTTATCCAAAAGTGTTCATCACTGCATCATTTATAACAATACCCAAATGGAAACAACACAAACAGCCATCAGCAGTGGAAAGGGTGAATAAATTATAGTATATTCATACAACAGAAGTCTGCACAACAATGAAAAATAACCAACGGCTAATCCATTCAACAGGCTTTTTTTGTTTTGTTTTGTTTTGAGTCAGGGTCTCACTCTATGGTCCAGGCTGGTGTGCCGTGGCACAATTATGGCTCACTTCAGCCCTGACATCCTGGGCTCAGGTGATTTTCCTGCCTCAATCTCCCAAGTAGTTGAGACTACAGATGCATGCCACCACGCCCGGCTAAATTTTGACTTTTTGTGGAGATGAGGTCTCATTATGTTACCCAGGCTGATCTCAAACTCCACGGCTCAAGTGACCCTCCCACCATGGCCTCCCAAAGTTCTGGGATTACAGGCATGAGCCACCACCCTGGCATAGATTTTTCACTTATCTTTGAATCCCTAGCCCCATGGAGTACTTATGTCAGTGAAGGCAAATTCCTTACCTGCCTTTGTGACGAAAACCTGTCTACTCTGGGAAACAAAAGTAATATCTTGAGTATAAAAACTATGAAAAGTGTCCTCTATGACATCGTCATGAAAGTCAGCTAGTAATTCGAAGGTATTGCCACCATCTACTGAAAGCCAGACCTGCAGAAACACAGGGACAATAGCACCTCACTAAAGAGTGCCTTGCAAGGTGAGCAGCTATCTGTCACTTAAGCTTCCTACATAAGTCACACACACGGGTGTACTCACATAGGCTTATGCACGCAGGCATATGCGCACTCAGGTACACGCATCCTGGAGTCTGCACAGGCATGTTTGTGGCAGAACATCAGGTCTGCATGGTGAGAGCACAGACAACAAAGCAATTTCATCATCTCATAAAAGGACGAATGTGGGTATGTTAGAGTGTGCCGAAGGGTTGACTCCAGAGGATACAAACTCCCGGCTTGGGCATCCAGCAGACGTGCTGACATTCTGTGTCACGGCCAGGCTGTGTCCTGGGATCTTCGTAACCCTAATCACTTATCCCACCATTGCATGCTGTCCTCTACTTTCCCATCTTTGGGTGAGAGTCGCTTGAGGATAAACTCATCGATCATGAAGTGGGTGGATCCTGTCTGCTCCTCTGTAAGCAGCCTGAGTCACATTCAAGTGGATTTAAAAATTAATTTTAATAAAAAGTTGTACTTGAAAATAGGCTTTCCTTAAATTCAAGCCTTTATAAATGTGGCTGAAGTGTCCTGAACCACCATATAAACAGCTTTCCTCCCATACCTCACCAGATACAGTCCTGGCCTCTCCTCTCCCTTCCTAAAGGTGTTAATTTCTTCTTTTTCCTTTATGTTGGGGTCTCACTCTGTTGCCCAGGCTGAAGTGTAGGCGCATGACCATGGCTACCGCAGCCTCAAACTGCTGGGCTCACGCGACCCTTCTGCCTCAACCTTCTGAGTAGCTGGAACTACAGGCATGCACCACCATGCCTGGCTTATTTTTTGATTTACTGTAGAGATGTGGTCTCACTATGTGGTCCAGGCTGGTCTCAAACTCCTGGGCTCAGGCAATCCTCCACCTTGGCCTCCCAAAACGCTGGGATCAAAGAGCCTCTGTGCCTGACCTCTTTGTTCTTATTTTGTCTTCCACTCTTTCTGCCTTTTGTGGTTTTAACTGAACATTTTATATGATTCCATTTTCTCTCCCTTGTTAGCCAATTGGTTTTACTTAAAAATTTTTTGATGCGGTAGTGCTAGTTTTGCAATATACATTTACAATGATTCCTTGTCCACTTTGCGATAACACTGCACCATCGGTTGTGTGAACACTGTGTAAGAACAAATAATCCTGGTTCTTCCCTCCTGGCTCTAGCATCATTGCTGTCTAGCAGCAAGTATATACTAAAGCGTCCATCAGAAAATAAATACATGTATATCAAATACATTGTGGCTACTATTCTGAACAAACTGCTATTTGTTAGTTCAATTACCACTAACCAAAGACACTTTTTACTGCACCTTCCCTTGTCCCTCCCCAGCTTAGCTCCATGTTTCTGGCTTTTATCCAATCTTCCTTCTTGCTAAAGTGTTTTAATAACAATATTTCTTGCAAGGAAGTTATACTGGCAACACGTTTCCTCTATTTTTGCTAGTCTCAGAATATTTCTCCTTCACTTTTAAGGGATAACTTTTCAGGGTCCAACATTCTTGGTTAGTGGTTTCTTCTCTCCAGCATGTTCAATATTTTGCTCCACTCTCTCCTTGCCTGTGGATTTTCTGAGAAGTTGGATGTAATTCTCATCTTTGCTCCTCTAGAGGAAAGATGTTTCTTCCCCCTTTATTTTCTTTCAGAATTGTTCTTATCTTTGTTTTATTGAAGTTTGAAAATAATATGCCTAGGTTTTTTGTTTTGCATTTATCTCACTCAGTGCTTTCTGACGTTCCTGGATCTGTGGTTTGACATCTGGCATTAATTTGGGAGAAATTATCCGTCATTGTTTCAAATATTCCTTCTGTTCTTTTTCTTCTCCTGAAACTCTCCTTACATGTATTTACACCATTTGTAGCTGTCCCACAGTTTGTCAATATTCTTTTCTGGTTTCTTCCCCAGTCTTTTTTCTCTTTGATTTCAGTCTCTGGTGGCTTCAACAAAGAGATCTGGAAGTACAGACTCTTTCTTCAGCCATGTTCCACCTCCTAATGGGCCCCTCAAGAACATTCTTTTTTTTGTAGTTGGAGTTTCCCTCTGTCGCCCAGACTGAAGTGCAGTGGCCGCTCCCGGCCACCGCAGCCTCGACCTGCTGGGCTCCGGCGATCCTTCCGCCTCAGCCTTCCGAGTAACCGGAATTGCAGGCGCGCGCTACCACGCCCGGCTAATTTTTTGATTTATTGTAGAGATGAGGTCTTGCCTGCCCAAACGGGTCTCGAACCCACGGGCTCAGTCAATCCACTCACCTCAACCTCCCAAAGGCGTGGGATTACAGGCTGAGCCACCAAGCCTGGCTCTCAAGAACATTCTTAATGTCTGTTATGGTGTTTCTGTTCTCCAGCATTTATTTTGGGTTGTTTCTGGAATTTCCCTCTCTCTGCTTACATTGTACACCTGTTCTTGCATGCCATCTCCTTTGCCCTTCAAAGTCCTTTGCACTGTAATAATAGTTGTTTAAATTCTTGGTATGATCATTCCAACACCCTGCCATAGGTGAGTCTGGTTCTGATGCTTGTTCTATCTCACTAAACTGTGTTTTTGCCTTTTAGTACATCTTGTCATTTTCTTCCTGATAGCCAGGCATGATGTAGTTGGTGAAAGGAACTACCATGAATAGGCCTTTGGTGATGTGGTGAGAAGGTGTTGGGGGAGAGGACGTGCTTTATTGTCCTGTGAGCAAGACCTGGTTTGTCAGGGCACCTGTCATCTGAGCCATCAATGTGACATGTGTGCCTCAGCCTTCTCCATCTTTGGTGGGGATGGACAACTAGAAGGAGTGGATCAGGCATCTCCCTCCCACAGGGCAGAAGCTCTGGTGAAGTAGCTTATCAGAATGACAGACCTTCCTAAGAAGAACAGAACCATCTGCTGCTTCTCTGGGGTCCTTTCCCATCTCCTGCCAGAGCACAGGGGTTTTCTCTAATATTCAGTGTGAGGATCTGGTGGAGCTGCTGAAGGCACAGCTCACAGAGTGCGGGGCCCAGTGCTCGCCCCAAGGGTTCTCGTCTCTTGGACTTATCCACGCTGTGTCCCCAGCAGTTGGGCTGGCTGTAGCCTGGCCCTGGTCTCTGCAGAGGTTGTGTTCGTAGACTTCTACCTCAGCCTCTGTTCTTGCCTGCTGGCCTCTCCAATTCTGGTTGGCCCCGACCGACCCCCTCCACCCCACCCTGCCAGATCTAAGAAGAGTTGTTGATTTTTAGTTTTTTCAGCTTTTTACTTACAAGGACAGAGTGGCAACTTCCAACTTCCAACACACCCACCCAGGAGCTGCAAGTCCTCTCCAGAACCTTCATCCTGCAGAACTGAGACGCCATAAAAAGCTTCCCTTTCCCCGCTGCTCCTGCTCCTGGCAACTACTATTCTACTTTCTGTAAATAGAAACACTGATTTGACTACATTAGATAACTTGTACAGGGGGGATCCCCCAAAATACCAGAATTTATTTATTAAAATTGTATATTTATTCTTCCATGTTTAAACTTCAGAGTACCCTCCAACTGATGCAATACACCTATCGTGGTGCTCAAAACAGTTTCTGAATATGTCAATTTTGATGTCTTTTGGTGCTCCTGCTGTTTTTTGTTTCTCCTCTTCCACATCACCAAAACGTTTCCCTTTGAGGACTTTTTTCACCCAGGGAAACAACAAAAAGTCACTTGGGGTGAGATTGGGTAGGGCATAGGGGCCATGCCGTTTAGGGTCAAAAACTGCTGCACTCAGCACAGTGTGGGTAGGTGTGTTGTCATGGTGGAAGAACTAGTCACCTGTTTGCCGCAACTCAGGACGTTTCTTTTGCAAATTGTACACAACCTTCTCAAAACTTCCAGATAAAAACTTTGGATGACTCTTTGATCCAGAGGAACAAATTGTGAATGTACCACAAAAGCACTGCCCTCCAAAAAAGATAATTCTGGTCTTGTTTGGGTCCTCCATATGAGGAAACTGTGCAGTATTTGTGCTTCTGTGACTAGCTTATTTCAGTTAGCATAATGTGAGCCATCAGGGTTCACCCATGTTGTAGCATATGTCAAGAGGTCCTTTTTTTTTTTTTAAGACTGGGTAGAATTCCATTATATGTATACAGCACATTTTGCCTATCCAATCACCTGTTGAGGACATTTGGGTTACTTCTGCCTCTTGGCTATTGCGAATAGTGATGTTATAAACATGGGTATGCAAGTACTTCTTAAAAATCTTGTTTCAATTCTTTTGTGGATATACCAGGGAGCGAGATTGCTGATCAGATGGCATTTCCACTTTTAGCTTCTTGAGGAGCCACCGTACTGTTTTCCATAGTGGTTCTCCACTTCCCAGTCCAACCCACAGCACTTGCCATTTCCTGCTGTTTTGACAGGAGGTGTCCTGGGTGTAAGGTAATCCTCATTCTTGCTTTGGCTGGCATTTCTCTAGTGACTAGTGAGGCTGGATGTCTGTTCACATGCTTGTTAATCATTTGCATGTCATCTTTAGAGAACTGTCTCTAGATCTCTCTCCTCGTCCAGCACACAAGAAACAGTCAATCCTCCCTCTCTTGGTTATCATCTTCCCGCCCATCTCAGAGTGCCCTGTCCTTGTGTGCACCCACTCAGTGCCAAGCGAGCACAGAGTCATCTCTCCCAGGAACGTGGACTTTCACATGACACACCTGATTGCCATAGGCATACAGAAAGTGACTTCGAGGGTGGAACACCATTCCAATGGGAGACGAGAATGTTGGCGGGAACTGGAAGGGTGGGAATTTCGGTTTTAAACTAGGCTGGTTATTTCTCAAGATGCTCACGAAGGCAGAAGCCATTCTCTGGACCTGGGTGAACACAGCAAGAACAGGTTGTAAGAGCTTCGTCCTAATGTTATTAGGCCATTCAGTAATTTTTGGACTTTCCTGTTACCTGAATTTTTATTAAGAGAGGGACACATCAATGAACATAGTGCAGAACTACAAGATTTGCTGCCTCTGAGCTCTGCTGCCTCTGTACCCATCTGACAGAAGTTGAAAATGAAGGTTGGGAACTAAACAATTTGCCCAAAGTCCTAGAATAAATGGCAAATCGAAATTTATGAGAGACATTTCTGAACTCAACAATGCCTGTGCACATAGCTACCATGCCAAACATGTGGATGCCTGGATCCTGATCTTGAAGGGACTTGAGTATGACACCCAAAAACATGCCACTTTTGTATAAAGATTATTTTAAGTTGAAGACTTTTGATATTCAGCAAATGCACGAAAAAAGAAAACCAACCTTCCAAGAACTTCCTTGCCTGACTAAAGCAACAACTTCTGGGAAATGAGGCTGCCAGAAATCCTTCTGTGAGGCAGACCTACTCCCAGGAGGGAGAATGAAATAAAGCCTGCCCCAAGTCCCTTCTGGGGGTTGTGTGGCTCTGAAGGTGAAGAAAGGACTGTTCATACCTGACCAAACATACTCAAGCATACCTGTTGTCTTGTTTGTTCTTCTGATAACTTACTTATCTTCCCCAAAAAAGTTGTTTTTCCATAAGTGCCTTTCTCCCTCTCCCCTTCCCCTGCTAAGATGGCATATGAGCCCCTAATTTTAGCCACCCCTTTGAGTTACTCATCACTGACTTTCCCCCATGTAGAGGCACACTGCACATATATACACACTGCTTTCTTTTCTCCTACTAATTCACCTTTCTCCAGCTTACTTTGCAGGGCTCCAGGCATCGAACTTCACAACGTAGAGGAAAGTATTTTCCTCCCCTACCATCTTGAGGACAGAGACTGGACATATGTCTGTTTATCTAGAGACAGGGTCTCGCTCTGTTGCCTAGGCTGGAGTGCAGCGGCACAGCCATGGCCCACTGCGGCCCCCAACTCCTGAGCTCAGGTGGTCTTCCCACCTTCCCGCTCAGGTTACAGACATGAGCCCTCATCCCTGATTGATTATGTATTTTTTAATGGCCCTAAGAATAATTCTAATTCACAGCTAAGGTGAAGGATCTTTGGAAAAGAAAATACAGATCTTTGGCACCCTGTTCCATTTTTTCCACTTTTACTAACCATTTTATGAAACATTACATTTATACATAGAAAACCCAGCTTATATTCTCCTGAAGAATTAGCAAGGAGAGTCACTATGCAAACAGCATCGCGGTTTCTAATTTCATCAAACTGAGTGACAATCAGAGGTGAGAAACAACTACCATCCAAGGACCAATGGGGCCCAACCCTGCTTAGCTTCCGAGATGGGATTGGGTGCAGTCAGGGTGGTGTGACCATGAACCAGAGGTGAGAAACATCTCAAGTGCTGACTGCATATTCAACCTTAAGCAACTTTTCTGTAGCCAATGATATCAAGTTCTATTGCCAAAGACACCAAACACTTGAAAACAGCTTCTGTGAATGTAAATTGTCATCGTCATGGTGTCAAGAGTAATCACCTCTGGAGCCAAGCCTACCTGGTCATACAGAAGGTAAACACCAGTGCCGTGCTCCTGGTCCACAAGAAAGGTGATCACATCTGGGAAAATGTTTCTCATTCCTCTTAAAATATAAGGGGAACAAGGCACCCACTGCAGAAATGGTTCTTTACTATAGAAGCAAGAGCTTGCCTGTGGAAAGAGAAAGAAAAAACTGATGCTCTTTTCGAACTATGACTCTGAGCTCGTTTTCACAGGAAAACACACTCATGGGCCACCATTCCCTTCCTACTGACCACACGTCTTCTGCGGCCATCTTGAACATTCGTGCCTCTCCTCTAAGGGACTCAAGTCCAGAAAACACTGTCCAGCGTCTCTTGCTGGTGTGACTTGTTCTAGAATCATCCTAACATGATTGGGTAACTACCATTAAACCCAGCTTCACTGGGAGCAGAGTGACTGGTAAGCCTGTCAGTCAGTCAGAACTGCCAGTTTTTAGATTAATAATGATCCATGAAACCATGTACATTTCTTCCTTCCCTCCCTCTCTCCTTCTCTCCCTCCCTCCTTCCTTCCTTCCTTTTCTTTTTGAAACAGGGTCTTGCTCCTGTGGTCCAAGCTGGAGTAAAGTGGTAGTCTCTGGAGTAGCTGGGACTACAGATGAGCACCACCAGACCTGGTAAGTTTTTTATTTTTATTTTGTAGAGGCAAGGTCTCACAAGTTGCCCAGACTGGTCTTGAACTCCTGGCCTTAAGCTATTCTCCCTCCTCAGCCTCCCAAAGTACTAGGATTACAGGCGTGAGCAGCTAAGCCCAGCAAAATTTCTTACCTTATAAAATATTAAATATCATACCTCACTTAGGGTCTTGTTTCTATGAAAGGTGATAGTTACATAATCAACTATAAAATATAAAGGTACAGAAATTATGAGCACATCTATATTTCTTAAATGTGAAGAGTTAGTGTTAATAAAATACTGTTCATAAAAATAGCAGAATTATATGTCATTAATTAATGTATACTCAAATATACTTTTCTTACACTCATAGCAGGTGGACCTGTTATATCAGATTTAAGTTACATTTTTAAACTCAGTTTTAGGTCATTAACTTACACAAAACAAACATAATTTTACATTTTATTCTATTTTTAGATTATGCAATTTTATTAAATCTTTATGTGTTATCTATATTGCTAAAAACCTTTTTATTTTTATTTTTAGTCAGGTCTCACTCTCTTGCCAGGGCTGAAGTGCAGTGGCACAATCATGGTTCACCATAGCCTTGACCTTCTGGGCTTGGGCGATTCTTCCACCTCAGCCGCCAGAGTAACTGGAAGTACAGGAATGCGCCACCACGTCTGGCTAATTTTTTTGTACAGATGAGGTTTCACTATGTTGCCCAGGTTAGCCTTAAACTTCTGTACTCAAGCGATCCTCTCACCTCCACCTCCCAAAGTGCTGGGTCATAGGCATGAGCCATTGCACCCCATTGCTAAAAGCCTTTTAGTACAGTATATCTTTAACTAAAATTTACCTTCAAAGTGTTCTCTGTTGGCAAAACATCTCTCATTATACCATAAATTTCCTGTGATGTAGTCTGTCTACATAAATAAACAGAAATATTATTTAGGTAATAGTAGTTTTAAGATACAAAATCAGAAAAACTTAAAAAGTGTCCAAGTTGGTAGCTCAGGCATGTGAAGTAAATTGAGAAAGACTGTGTGCAAATAAAAGGGTTGTGAAATGAAGACAAGAAACAAGAGTGTACTTTTTTTTTTTTTTTTTTTGAATCAAGGTCTTGTTTGTCACCCAGGCTGGAGTGCAGTGGAATGAACATGGCTCACCACAGCCTCCAACCCCTGAGATCAGGTGATCCTCCTACCTCAGCCTCCCGAGTAGCTTGGACTACAGGCATGTGCCACTAGGCCTGGCTAATTTTTCAAATTTTTTGTAGAGACAAGGTCTCACTAGGTTGCCAGGCTGGTCTCGAACTCCTGGGCTCAAGCAATCCTCCCACCTTGGCTTCCCAAAATGTTGGGATGACAGATGTGAGCTGCCATGCCTGACCAAGAATATACATTTTGAACAATACACAAAAAGGAATAGAAAGAAAAGAAATTGTACGTGAATTAGCCTATGCTAACAGCAGATGCCCTTGTCTTTCTGGAGCTGCCAGAAGTTGCTGGCCTTTCATCAGTCAGTGGGTTGCATGTTTATCTTCTGTTCCTCATCAGCTGAAGTGGGTTTATGGAGCCTTTACAGAAGCCTGCCAGCCACAAGAAGCAACCCTGGTTCTGAAAACTGTTCATGAGAGCGAAGCTTCAAAGAGAGTGAGAGTGTCTATGTTAGTTGTTAGCTAGAGGCAATGGTTTTGTTATAGAAAGTTCCTGACCTTCAAGTTACTCTTGCAACAAGAGGAAACCCTTATGCTTTTGTAGACTGTTATAAAATCTGTGCAATTTGTGCATAAAAAGCCTTTGCTGCCATCTCATAATAAAACCTGAGCAGATGAGGAGTGGCTTCTGTGGATGAGTCAAGAAAGCGTTCATTGAGGTGGAACCTACTCCTGGTGAAGACGCTGTGAGCATTTTTGAAATAACACAGGACTGAGAAAGTTCTGTCAACTCGTTGATAAAGCAGGTGGGGTTTTAGAGGATGGACTCCAATTGTGAACAAAGGCTCTATGCTGGGTAAAATGCTGTCAACCAGCACCAATGATACGGAGAAGTCATTTGTGAAGGGAAGAGTCCACAGATGTGGCAAACATCATTGTCTTATTTTAAGAATAAAGATGGTACCTGTGAAGGGCGGGGAAAGCGGGGGTAGGGTCACAGCACACATCTCTAGATAACGTTTCTGTCTTTCCACTACGTAAGTGTATTACCCATTTGAACATAATAATTTGTAGGTGACAACGATTCTCATTCCCTTGTAACACATCCTTCCTTTCTATAGACTGAATGTTTATGTTCACATGTTAAAGCCTAATGTCTGATGGTTTTTGGAGGTGGGGCCTGAGGGAGGTGATTAAGTGGATGGAATTAGTGTCCTCATAAAAGGGAAACCATGGAGACCCTGTCGCCCTCCACCCTGGGGAGACAGGTAATAAGATGGCTGTCTCTGACCCATAATGGGCCCTCAGTGACATGGACTCTGCCTGCACATTTACCTTGGACTTTCTAGGCTCTAACATGATGAGAAATATACGTCTACTCTTTAAACGCCCCCCAGCCTATGGTAGCTCTGTTACAGCAGCCCAAATGAACTAAGATATTTCTGTTCCAAAAGTTGTTACCTCGTATGCTATTTTGATGTCTATGGAAAACACACAAGTAGATATCGGATAAAGTGAGAGAGGTGGTCAGACACTGCTCACTACTCTTTCTTCTCGTCATCTTCCCTTGTACTGAAACACCTGTCTATATTCATTTATCTTGTTAAAGCTCTTGAGCATTTTCCTTAGTTGGGATAACTGAGTTGTATTCTCTTTAAATTCTTTTTTAATCTGAAAGATGAATAATATCTTGCTGGAAATAGGAATTCTGGTCTTTAAAATTTTGTCTTAATAGACCGCAGGTGTTGATTTCGCTGTCTTTAAGCTTCTACTGTTGTGTAAGCAAAACCTAATACTAGTGAGGCATATTTTGATTTTATTATTTCTGTTTTGAAACTTGTAATATTTTCCCCTTTACCTTGAAATATTATTCAGATATGCTACATGCATATTTTTTCCCCAGTGCTCTCAGGATTTGGTAGATCCAACCCATAGCCTTGAATCTTTCATAATTCCAGTGAAATGGTCTTCTATTCTTTGATTTCTTGTTGCCATCTTCTGTTTCTTTTTTCACTTCTGAGGCATAATTCTGAGAACTCTGTTGCTCACCTGATGGTCCTTCTGGACCTCTGATTTCTAGTTATTTTCCCTAGATGTTTTGAGAAGTTTCTTCTTCTTGATTTTACGTGCCACTCATCTGCATCTAAGCAATGGCTATCTTTCAATTTATTACATTTTTTTAAATTGCAATTTTGGCATTTGGTCCCAGGAATTTTTTTTTTTTTTTTTTTTGAGGTGGAGTATCACTCCTTGTTGCCCAGGCTGGAGTGCTGTGGCATGCTCATGGCACTCGACCTGCTGGGCTCTGGCGATCGTTTCACCTCAGCCTTCCAAGTAGCTGGAACTACAGACACACGCCACCATGCCTGGCTAGTTTTTGTGATTTATTGTAGAGACGAGGTCTTGCCAAGTTACCCAGGCTGGTCTCGAACCCCCGGGCTCAGGCAATTCGCACGCCTTGGTCTCCCAAAGTGCTGGGATTACAGGCTGAGTCACTGCACCCAGCCAGGAAGAATTTTTTTAAATGTATTCTTTTAGAGTTGTGGGTACAAGTGAGGATTAACTACACAAGTAGGCTGCGCTTCCAACTGGCCCTCATGCCCCGATAGTGGACCAGGTACCCTTTGTGTTGTCATGTGCCCCACACTCTCTGCCCTTCCTCCCTCTCCTAGCAATGTCCAGCAATTGCTGATCCCTCCCTTGTGCAAATGTGATTAATGTTCAGGGCTCACTTATCAGTGAGAACATGGATATTCAGTTCTTTGTTTCTGTGATAGTTCACTTAGTATAATGGAGTCTCCAACTCCATTCAATTTGCTGCATGCAAAGTTCATAATTCTATTTTTCTTCGACTCCATCGTGTACAGGTACGACGTTTTCTCTATTCAGTCCACTTTTGATGGGCATCTGGATTGGTTCCATGTTTTTGCTATTGTGAATAATGCAGCAATAAATATGCACGTGCAGGTGTCTTTTTGGTAGAGCAGTTTATGGTCTTCTGGGTAGATTCCCTCCCAGGAGAGGGATTGCTGGATCATATGAAGGTCAATTTTTAGTGCTTTTAAGAATCACCACAGTGCTTTACACAGAGGTTAAACTAGCTTGCACTCCTACCAACGGTGTAGAAGTGCTCCCTTTTCTCTACACCCGCACCAGCACCAGCTGTTTTTTGACTTATTAATGATGGCCATCTTTACTAGAGTTAGGTGGCATCTCATTGTAGTTCCGATTTGCATTTCTCCGATGATTAGTGAGGTTGAGCATTTTTTCTTGTGTCTGTTGGCTGCTTGCTTGTAAGTCATCTTTTGAGAAGTATCTGTTCATGTCCTTTGCCCACTTTTTAATGGGGCTGTTTGGTTTTTTGTTTTGTTTTGTTTTTTCTTTTACTTTGAGCTCCTTGTAGATTCTGGATGTTAGGCCTTTGTCAGATGCATAATTTGCAAATATTTTCTCCCATTCTGTGGGTTGTCTCCTTATTCTCTTGATGGCTGCTTTTGCTGTGCAAAAGCTTTTCAGTTTGATAAGGTCTCATTTGTCTATCTTAGCTTTTATGGCATTTGTTTTTGGGGACTTGGTCAAGAATTCATTGCCTGCTCCGATGTGCATAAGGGCATTTCCTGCATTTTCTTCTGAGATTCTTATAATTTGAGGTTTTACATGTAGGTCTTTGATCTATTTATAGTTGATTTTTGTATATAGTGATAGGCAGGGGTCCAGTTTCACTCTTCTGCATGTGGTCAGTGAGTTTTCCCAGCACCATTCGCTAAATATGGTCTCCTTTCCCCAGTGATTGTTATTGGTGGCTTTGCCAAAGATGAGTTGATTGAGAGACAGTGTCTTGACTTCCAGAATCTCTGTCTGGTTCCATTGGTCGATGTGCCTATTCCTGTACCAATATCATGCCTTCTTGATTACTGTAACCTTGCAACATAGTTAAAACTCTGGAAGTGTGATAGCTCCTGCTTTTTTCCTTTTACTTGGGAATTGTTTTGACTATCTGTGCTCTTTTTTGTTTCTGCACGAATTTCTGTGAAAATTGATGTTGGTAATTTGATGGGTATTGCACTGAATCTGTAGATTGCCTTGGGTAGGATAGACATCTTGACAATATTGATTTTTCCAGTCCATGAGCTTGGTATGTTTTTCCATTTGTTTGTGTCATCCTTGATTTATTTGAACATAATTTTGTAGTTTCTGTTGTAAAGGTCTTTCACTTCTCTGGTTACGTGGATGCCAAGGTTATGCTTGTTGCTGGTGTATAGTCATTTATCAGTGTGAGGGGGCTTTTGACAGATTCCTTAGGGTTTTCCAGATATAGAATCATACTGTGTGCAAAAAGGGATAGCTTAACTTCCTTTTCCTGTTTGGATACCCCCAATTTCCTTTTCTTGCCTGATTGCTCCAGCTAGGACTTCTAGCACTATGTTGAGTAGGAGGGGTGAGAGTAAGCATCCTTGTCTTGGTCCAGTTCTTAGGGGGAAAGCTTCCAGCTTCTGCCCATTGAGCACAATGTTGGCTGTCCAGGAGGTATATTATGTTGTACTTGAAACTCCTGCTGGGGTTGACTGTCTTTTTTCCTGCTAACACTCTTGTGTTAATGACAGTAACCACAGAATAAGTGCCCATGTCTGTCAGCTGCTTTCATTGACTAAATTTTGTTCTTGTTCAGGTGCTGCTTTTTCTACCAGTGATTCTATTATTGCTCTGGTTCTAAACATCGCATTCTGCTGGGATGCTGGGCAACCTGAGATGGGCTTTGAAGGGAGGGTCAGATGTGGTTTGTAGCAACATTGGAGTGAGAGGAAAGGTCTCTAGGCCTCTGGGCTGCCATTCTCCCCCCTTCTCTGCTTCCAGGCCTCCTTCAGCCTGCCCACCTCGGGCACAGGGATGACACAGCCCACCCCCCAGTGGATGTCTCCCCAGTCTCCCTCTCAGCCACACTCCCCACATGGAGAGAAATCTTCTCTGGGAGCTCAGGGAGAATGCTCCACCTGCTCTGTGTTGCCAAAAGCCTTGCTTTCACGTGATCCTTGAAGGAGAGAAACATGCCCTGCCTCCATAGTGGGACTCCTTGGGGTGACCGTCACATGTCCAGGTGCCCAGCAACTTTGGATTCCATAGGCAGATGAACTGGAAAAGGCAGTCATGGGAGTCGACGGGCCGGGAGTAGGGCTCAGGCCATCTCTTCTCCGCCTGTTGACTTGACCTTTCATGTGAGTCTGTTTTAGGGGAACCATTGGCATACATGCTAGACTTTCCTTAGTTTTGTGTAATATTCCTTCCCCTTGTGACTGCTGTGATGCCTGGTTCCACTTCCATCATCTGACTTTCCCGTGTTTTCCATTCTCCTAATCAATCTCCTAATTTGGAGATTGATTCTCCTGCAAAGATCTTTAAATACTTTATTATCCACTGAAAACCTTCACTGTTCTTTCTTGTTGTATCATCTGGAGTTTGGGTCCATCCAATTATTTTATTTATTTATTTATTTTTGAGTTGGAGTCTCACTCTGTCGCCCAGACTGGAGTGCAGTGGCCACTCCCGGCCACCGCAGCCTCGCCTGCTGGGCCCCGGCGATCCTTCCGCCTCAGCCTTCTGAGTAGCCGAAACTACAGACATGCGCTACCATGCCCGGCTGATTTTTTGATTTATTGTAGAGATGAGGTCTTGCTGCCCAGGCGGGTCTCGAACCCTTGGGCTCAGGCCATCCACTCACTTCAGCCTCCCAAAGGCGCGGGATTACAGGCTGAGCCACCGAGCCCAGCTTCCATCCAATTATTAAACACAAAATGTATAACTGCTTTTTAAAGTTATACCAATTTCATTCTTTGAACAAGTATTTATTCAGTACCCAGCTTGTGTCAGTGCCCTTCTGGCCACTGGGGTTCTCTAGTGACAGCACAGACAAGGCCCCTGCTCCCACAGGCGTCAGCGTTCATCTAGCTCTCACTGTGGATCTGGCATTCCCCTCCTTCCTGGGGGTTTCTGGGTGGGAAACTCTCCCTGTGTCTTTATCTATGAATTTGTCTTTACTTCACCTTCATTCCTGAACAATCTACTTTAACTAGGTATGGAGTTCTTTTTTTTTTTTTTTGAGTCAGAGTCTCACTCTGTCACCCAGGCTGGAGTGCAGTGCACGTTCACAGCTACTGCAGCCTCAACCTGCTGGGTTTAGGTGATCCTTCCACCTTAGCCTTCCACATGGCTGGAACTACAGGTGCACGTCACCATGCCTGTCATTTTTAAAATGTATGGTAGAGACAAGGTCTCACCAAGTTGCCCAGACTGGTCTTGAACCCCTGGGCTCAGGCAATCCTCTTGCCTCCACCTCCCAAAGTGCTGGAATGACAGCTGTGAGTCACCGTGCCTGGCTTGAAATTCTATTTTGATAGTAATTCCTTACTTTCTTCCTCATGTGAATCACTTTTGCCCATCCCATCTGGCTTTCTCAGTTCTCTGCTTTGTTTTTCCTCTGACTAGCATGGCAACAAGTCAGTTCTATTTGCTTCCTGAGAAATCAGTTTTCCCTCCTCACAGATGGTGGGAATGTGGTGATGTGTGCACGCAGGCCTGCTGGGGACAGGAAAGGGGGGTGGTAAATGTATGGTAAATGACTGGGAATACTCATCATTTCATGTGTGGTTTTCAATGGAAGCACGCGTACAAGTGGATGGGAATGAACTGATTGAGTCACAGTACTTGACTTTGTGGCAGAGAGGAGTGATAACTGATCGAACAAAGCCCTCCACCAGGACAGAAGTGCACCTGTGGCTAGATTATAGGCCATTTTTGTGCACATTAGAAAAAAAATCCCCTTTTCTCCAGGTAGGACAGGCCTACACCAAGGTACACAGATCAGAGAGCAAATCATCTGCCAGATTCGAGCCCCCACTCTCGTCTGTCAAGTGTCTTGTGCAGAGGACCACCTGAACGGTTGCAGTGAGTCCAGGTATGGTGTTGGGGGGACTCTGAGCCTGGACAGAGGATTGGGGGGATCTGAGCCCGGATGGAGTGTTGAGGGCTTTAAGCCTGGACAGTGTTTGGGGGACTCTGAGCCTGGATGGAGCGCTGGGGGCTCTGAGCCCAGACAGAGTGTCAGGGGTGACTCTGAACCTCGACTGAGATTTGGGAGGTTCTGCGCCCAGACAGAGTGTTGGAGGGCTCTGAAACCAAGAAGAGCACCACCTCCTCTTCTTCTGAAGCAGGAGAAGAGATGATTAACGGCTGCTAGAACTGTTGTTTTAGTCCAAACTGTGAATGATATGGGAATAATAATTACTTCCATTGTGAATTATGGTCTTGCATCTCATCTCTTAAGTCACCAAGTAAATGTGTATCTTCTAACCAGCCCTGGAAAATGTAAAGCTTCTTACCTTTTCAAAACCACAAAAGTCTGCCCTTGAAAGCTACAGGAAAAAAAAGAAACGTTAGCGTTGCTTGCATGTTGGAAGGCATACCAAGACATCACAGCTTACATTCTATCAAGGAAATCATCCTTCTTCTACCCCAGCAATTAGGATGGCCAGACCTCAGGCCTGCCTCTGGCGCAGTCTGCACAGGATTCTGGAGAATTCCGCTCAGTCTCTGCCTTGCTTTACTGTGTTTTGAATCTATGTTTGCCTTCGTGCTGTTACAGAAAGAGTTTGAGATGAGAACCACCCCCTTGTAGAGTTAAACAGAGGCGTTAGGAAGCATGCAGGAGACACCACGTCTGCCGCCCCCATGGGTTCAGGAAAGCGCCTACCACCCTGCCACCCCCCATATCTGCTTCTTCCTCCCAGCCCCGAGGTCAGGCCTTCAAGGTTTGGCCCATGTCCACCTCCCTGCACATCCACTTAAGCCATAGCAGTCTTCCTGGCTTCTTTGAGTCTGTCATAGCAACTACGTGATAAGCACATAAAAGCTAAGATCTGTTAGTTATCTGAGTATGAATGGTCTTTCTCAGAGACGGGAGGAGGGAAGGCAGGTGGTGAGCATTCATCAACCTGAAGGGAGACACCAGTCACCTGTGAGGGGAACACCTGCTCCTTGGCCAGCACAGTCGCCTTGTTCCTGCCTCCTGTCACCTTCTTTCCTGCTCCTGAGTCTTTAGTGCTGGGCTCAGGCCTATTGTCATGATTCTTGAGAGTTGTTCACTAACATGTTTAAGAATTCCAAGGTATTCATATGATATATCCTCACCTAGAATGTATTTTCCATCTCTCAATCCAAACTTTTTTTTTTTTTTTTGAGTTGGAGTCTCACTCTGTCACCCAGACTGGAGTGCAGTGGCCGCTCCCAGCCACCGCAGCCTCGACCTGCTGGGTTCCGGCGATCCTTCCGCCTCAGCCTTCCAAGTAGCCGGAATTACAGGCATGCGCTACCACGCCCGACTGATTTTTTTGATTTATTGTAGAGATGAGGTCTTGCTGCCCAGGCGGGTCTCGAACCCGTGGGCTCAGGCAATACACTCACCTCAGCCTCCCAAAGGCATGGGATTACAGGCTGAGCCACCGAGCCCGGCTTCAAACTTTTTTTTTTTCCTAGTCAGAGTCTCACTCCATCGCCCAGGCTAGAGTGAAGTGGTACACTCACGGCCACCCCAGCCTCGACCTGCTGGGCTCCAGCGATCTTTCCACCTCAGCCTTCCAAGTAGCTGGAACTACAGGTGTGCGCTACCATGCCTGGCTAATTTTTTATGTTATTGTAGAGATGAGGGCTCACCAAGTTGCCCAGGCTGGTCTTGAACCCGCGGGCTCAGGCAATCCACTCGCCTCAGCCTCCCAAAGTGCTGGGATTACAGGCTGAGTCACCAAGCCCGACCCCAACACTTATTTTTAATTTATGCTACTGTGTGATCCTATATTTAGCTTAATAAATTATCTGAAAGCATTTGGGGAACATATTGTAGCTATAAATAAATTGATGGATAAGTAGGTAGATAGATAAGTCTTTTCCACATGCAAGTATTTCAAACTTACTATACATTTGAATAGCAATAAAATAACACCATTTCCAAATTATGTATCCAATGCTATAAGGCAAAGGAAAACGTTGCTGTATTATGCTTTTACATTTCTTTCAAAGGAGGAAGTTTTTCAATTCTAAGATATACCACACATAGCTCAAATATTAAATACTTATCTTTATATCACAGAAAATATTTCAGGTCAGCTGTTAGTGATGAAGCAATGTACATACCTTTAAGACATGAGCTGATGGATAGCGAAGGTCTTCACTTACAAAAAGACCCAGAGTGGTAAGGATGATCAAAAAGTGATTGGTTAAGACCAAATCCACCACTGAAATGTCTGTGTATTCTAAAGAAAGAAATCACATCATGGATTAAGACATAAGAGGAAAGCAAACTCCTCAGCAAAGCTAAGACATTTCATCAATACTGATCAAGTGTTGGTGTAAGTTTCATGCTCAAGACGAAGATACCATCAGGATTTACCTTCCTGGAGCTGGGAAAAATGGTGTCTGTCATGTTGTACCACATGGTATCTTTGTAATGCCAGAATCCAGAAGAGGTTACACCTATGAAAACACCCACTGCAAAAGAAAAGGCAAAGTAAGATCAGGTCACCTGACAAAGCCTGCCACGGAAATCTAGTGTTAGGCCCTAAGGCAGGAGCCTGAATCTGCTCCATCTTCTAACCCCAGCTCCTCTCCAGCTCCAGCACCCTCCTTCAGTTTGATTCTCACTTCCTAGGCACTAGAAAGATGGAGTGACTTCAGGTGACACCACAGAACTTCAGCCAACCTTCCAATACCTACAGCAGTCCCCTCTGGGAGCTATGCCTTTAAAATAAATCTTCTTGGCCAGTCGCAGTGGCTCATGCCTGTAGCCCCAGCACTTTGAGAGACCAAGGTGAGAGGATTGCTTGAGCCCAGGAGTCCCAAACCAACCTGGGCAACTTGGTGAAACTTTGTCTCTACAGTAAATAAAAAAATTAGTCAGGTGCAATGGCGCGCACCTGTACTCCGAGTAGCACCAGCTACTCGGAAGGCTGAGGCGGAAGGATCGCCTGAGTCTAGCAGGTCGAGGCTGCAGTGGCCACTGCATTCCAGCCAGGGTGACAGAGTGAGACACTAACTCGAAAGAAAGATGAAGGAGAGAAGGGAAGGAAGGAAGAAAGGAAGGAAGGAAGGAAGGGAGGGAGGAAGAACTTTGCTAAAGCCTCATGAAAACCTCTTAAAAGAAGATTGAAGACTGAACACACTGCAACTCTGAAAGCACTTTATTACCAATCTCAACTTTCCTTGGCTATAGCTAGGCATGTTGAGAGATTTTTGTGTTTTAATATGGGATGTTGTTCTGAAATTTTGTCAACAGGTGTTAACTACTGGGGACTGGGAGTTGGGGAGGCTGAAGACACTTGACAATCGAATGCATACACTTTGTTTCCAACAGAAGACATCATGCTTATTCCTGTGCAGGGAAAGATGGACACGAAATTGTTTTTATTGTATCCCTTTTCCAGGAAGAAGAAAATGAAAGATAAGCCTTTCCTTCCTAGGCATGAAGTCTACTTTTGCAGATAATAGTGGGATATTCTACTTGGGAATGACTACAGGCATCCATCATGGTAACACATCATCAGATCCCTGAAAAGTTTAGAAATATTTAGTAGAGAAATAAGCAATAAAATAAATACTTTATGCTGGTCGGTATTTTTAGACTAAAATTAAGTTGAAGGCCACTCTCTTTGACAAATTGTCCTCAACTGTATCCCAGGGCTACAGAGACTGATGTAGGAGGAGTTTGTGAGGAGTTTGGCTTTTGCTCTAATGGCAAAGGGGAGCCATGGAGTGCTTGAAGTGAGGGTGTGATGTGGTCTGTGTATGCTTAGAAAATCACCTTGGCTTGTATCGGGGCGAGAATAGCAACAGATGGACACACAAGAAGCTGTAATGTGCTGGGTAGGAAGCAATGTTGATTTGGCGTAAGGTTTTAGCCGAGGAGAGTGGGGGTCATACTTGGGACTATTGAGCATCATTCAGGAATGTCATGAGAGTCAGAGCCATCAAAAGTGTGTCCTAGACGGCAATTTAGACTAAATTAATACTAATCGAGGTAAGGACTATTGAAGAGGAGCAGATTTTACAGGGAGATGAGCCGAGAGCTCTGAAGTCGACTTGTTATGCTTGAGATGACTGCTAGGCATTGAGAGGACATGCAGAATAGGCGATTAGACACAGGACCATTTGGTCCTAAAAGAGCAGTCGGCACCAGCAGCGGGGATCAGCAGGGACTCATGAGCCAAGAAGGCACAACTACCTTCAGACAAGATCAAGTCTTCGGGGAGAACGTGGTAACCTAAAGAAGGCGAGTCAGGGACTGAGTCCTAGGTTCACTAACATTTGAGGTCACACTGAAAAGGACCCCCCAGAAACCAAGGAATGACCAAGAGGAAAGAGCAAAGGACTTGAGGAGGTGTCAAGAAAGCCAAGAGAAGAGTATGCAAGGAAGTGTGGTCCACTGTGTTTGGTGCTGCTTGGGAGAACGTGGAACAGGTACGAGGGACAGACTGCTGGAATCGGCAGGATGGAGACCTCAAGTGGTCTTGAGAAGAACTGGCTTAGGAAAGTATGGAAGTCAAAGTCAGATTTATAAGGGAATGTAGGTACAATGGGAGATGAAATCGTAGCACCCTCTACAGCACATTCTGTCCATGCACAGTGAGATGCAAGTTTTGTTCAAGATGGGGATATCGGGGCCTGTCTGATGCAATCAGACACAGTTCAGTGGGGAGGAGGAGCATGTTGACATCAAAGAGCAAGTGAGATGCAGGACAGATGTGGGGCAAGGTTCTCCTGATGACCATGGGAACCAGAACCCCAAACATGAGGGTGGAGGGTGGCCTTGAAAGCGGCCAAGACATTCACAGTGCGACAAGGGACAAGCAGGTAGCAAACACGGCAGGAGGGTGGTTTTCAGGTGTGACAACAGCTCCCAGTCATCAATCATTAAAGAATGATTCTTTAATGACTCTGTGAAGTCCTAGGTCCAGGCATAGCCAAGTGTAGGAGGGAGAGGAAGTGGCATGGCATGTCCAGGAGAGGGAAGTGTGACGAGGCTACGAGAGTGGTGGGATCTCAGGTGGTGCCGAGTACCCCCACCTGCAATCGTGAGTCCACAGTGAAGCCTGTCAGGGGAAGGCTATGGTGAGACTAGCATGAATCCAGCCTAGTGGTGTCCTGCCCTTCCAGGGCGGAGCAGAGGGCGTTGTGACTAAAGGGGGAGAGGGGGTGCAGGCGAGGAAGAGGGCAAGGTGAGGCAGTCACAGAAGCGTTGAGAAGGATGGCTATGAAAATATATGAGGAAAGAGGAAAGCAAGGAGTTGGGCAGTGAGGAAGGTGGCCAGGACAATGGGTCAAAGTCTCGATGAGGTCACAGCAGCGCTGGAGTGTGAGTGCTGGAATAGGCAGGAAGGGTCAGAGGCAGTGGATGGGGCACAGGATGCGTATGGGGGCTTTGGAGATGACTATGTCCTCAGAGATGACGGATCAAGAATGCATCTGTAGGAGTGGGATTGGGAGGCTGGGATCGCATGGCCATCCATATGGATGGTAAAGCCACCAAAAACTGTGACAAAAATTAAGGAGAGAGGGAGGCAGGAACCCAGCGGCTAGACTTGTCAATGAGTGAGTGCACATCACATGCCTACAACCACTGAAAATCGAGGGAGGTAGTACTGAGTTCCAAGGAGCTGGGAGTTTCGAAGGGGAGGGCGGCATGATTATAAACCAGTGACTGTAAGGACAACAGCCCTGCCCCCAGGTTCTGAGCTCTGTGCGCGCAGGCAGACTGAGGGGAAGACACCATGGGGGCATGGCCAGGCTACTGCGCACTGTGAGGTCGTTCAGGGACCACTCAGAGAAAACATCAGTGGTCTGGGGAGTTTGTTGATGACAGACCGCAAATTCCGTGAAAGGACTTGGGTGGACAGAGAGGGACAGAGGCCTGGTTGGTAGTATGGGCAATCAGAGCCCTGTGTGGGGCAGGGCGGCCACAGGCGGGCTGGGAGGCGTGGGTTTCTGGAAGTGAACAATGAAGCCTGATGGGCTCTGTCTCGTGCTAGGAGAGGGTGGGTACTAAGTCGAAACTGGAGCACACTCCCAGGTTACTATACCCATCATGAACTCCGCATGGCATGCAGGACAGAGGGACAAACGGGACCTGGCCCTGGCAGTTCGGCACACAGGATTCTTTCTTGCTTCGGAACAGTGGTGACTGGCTGAGGAAAGGTGGTTTCACTAACAGGACCTGCCGCTGTTCTTTTTCTGAGAGGTTGGGGGGGAGAGTGACCCTGAGCCCTAAGGGGCCATGACGGCCTTTCCCCCAGAATTCCAGCTGGATGGCAGGAGCCAGCATTAGGTGCCAGGAAGGCACCCCTCCAACAGTCCCCAGGGTAAGTTTTTTTTGGGATAAAGGAAGGGAGGAGGTGGACCTAGCCCAGACCTCCTGGCAATGGAACCAGGTGGGCTGATATCATGTAGCCCAGGACCAACAGAGCGGGGAGGGACACCATGTCCAGCTGCAAGCCACCAGGTGGCCAAGGAGTTCAAGGAGTTCGGAGCAAGGCTGTCTGTCTCACCCGCATTCCATAATCAGCCGTGGGAGCACACATGTTTGTTCTTTTGAATCTCCTCTAAATTTATGTTTGTACTTCATGGGGCTTCACTCTCCTGTAGGGATTAGGGAATTGGTTTCTCAAATTCTACACAAAACCCCCACAAAGCCCAAAATTATAGCCAGAATTTTTCTTGGAAGTGTATTGAATTGACTGATAAATTTGAAGAGATCGAACATCTTCATAACACTGGAAGTTCCTGTCTATGAACATGGAATCTCATGCGCACTTTGGTCTCCTTTTTACGGCCTTCATTGAGAGTTTTCTAATTTCTGCACAACAGGCCTTGCAACTCCTTTTTTGATCTTATTTCCAGGCACATGTGGGATTTGCTACCTTGTGGAGAGGATTTTAAAAACTGTTACCTTGAATTGGTTTTGGGTGGGTGGGTATAGATATTGTTACACATCTCACAACCTTATAGAGCTCCCACATTTGTTCTGATAGTTTTTCCACAGATCTTTTTGGATTTTTATACATATTATCTGTGAGTAATACAGTTTTGTTTCTTATTTTTTAATCACTATATTAAATTTTTACCCGTTGTGTTATTGGATTTGGGGACTAGAAGGTCATCAATTAGCTAAGAACAACAATTAGAATGCTGGATTAGTAGCTAAAATGTGCCACAAAGCTGTGATATTGTGAGGTGATAAGAAATACATGTTTGGTCTTGGTCTCTGGCTCCTAATGGAGCCCCCAAACCTCTTAGTTTTCTGCACTATGGGGTTCTGAGAACATCTTTTATTTGGACATTGTTTTACCTGTTCCTGACATATCCCCTATATGCCTTGGAATTTCCTGGTGATGGGATGACTTTTGTTCTAATGCAGCCACTCTTGGAGGGCTCCAGATGGCTCTGGCATGTGGACTGTCACCAGAGAAAGACAGCCAGGATTGGAGCTTAGAACTCCAAGCCCATGACCATCTCCCAGGAAGGTGAGAGGCACTGGAGGTTATGGAATGGAACTAAGGAATCATGCCCTTCACGAGTCCCTCAAGGACAGAGTATTCAGATGGGAAACACACATACCAGGAGTGGGTGTATTACCATTCCTGGGGGACAGAAGCCCTGTCTTGAGAACCCCCTGGACTGCACCAACATCCTTCTCCATCTCCTGGGGACAGAAGTCCCATCCTGAGAATCCCCTGGACTATGCCAACATCTCTCTCCATCGTCTGGAGACAGAAGTTCCATCCCGAGAACCACCTGTACCATGCCAACATCCCTCTCTATCCTTGGGAACAGACACCTCGTCCTGAGAACCACATGGACCACGACAATTTCCCTCTCTATTTCCTGGGAACACAGCCCCAACCTGAGAGCCCCATGGACCATGCCAATGTACCTCTCAATCTCCTGGGGACAGAAACTCGTTCCTTAGAACCTCCGGACCCATACCCAACATCCCTCTCCATCCATGGTGACAGAAGCCTCATGGACCATACCAACACCCCTCTCCATCTCCTGGTGACAGAAGCCCTGTCCTTAGATCCCCCCTGGAACACACCCAACATCCCTAAGCATCTCTTGGGGACAGAAGCCCCAACCTTAGAACACCCTGGACCATGCCAACATCTCTCTCCATCTTATGGAGACAGAAACCTCATACTGAGAATCCCCTGGACAATGACAAAGTCTCTCCCCATCTTCTGGGGGATGGAAGACTGGTCCTGAGAACCTCTGGACCATGCCAGCATCTCTCTTCATCTTCTGGGGACAGAAGCCCTGTCCTCATAACCCCCTGGGCCACGCCAACATCCTTCTCCATCATCTGGAGACAGAAGTCCCATCCTGAGAACCCTTTGAACTAAACCCATTGTTCCTCTCCATCTAGTGGGGACGGAAGTTGCATCCGGAGAATCCCCTGGGCCATGCCCACTTCCCTCACCTTCTCTTGGGAACAGAAACCACATCCTTAGGCTGCACTGGACCACATCCAATGTCCCTCTCCATCTACTAGAGATGAAATCCCTGTTGTGAGAACTCCGCGGACCAAGCCAACATCCCTCTCCATCTCCTGGGGACAGAAACCCCATCGTTAGGACCCCTCAGACACACCCAATGTCCCTCTCCATCTTCTAGGGATGAAAGTCCTGTCCTGAGAACACAATGGACCATACCAACATCCCTCTCCATCTCCTTGGGACAGAAACCCCATCCTGAGAACACCCTGGCCATACCCAATGTCCTTCTCCATCTCCTGGGGACAGAAGTTGAGTCCTGAGACTCCCCTAGACCATGCTAATGTCCTTCTCCATGTTCTGGGGACAGAAGCCCCATCCTGAGAACCCTCTGGACTGCACTGTCTCTCTCCATCTCCTGAGAACAGAAGCTGCATCCTGAGAACCTCCTGGACAGCCCCAATGACCCTTTCTATCTCCTGGGGACAGAAACCCCATCCTGAGAATCCCATGGACCACATCCAACATCCCTCTCCATCTTCTAGGGACAGAAGTCCCATCCAGAGAATCCCATGGACTATGTCAGTGTCCCTTTCCATCTCCTGGAGACAGAAGTCTTGTCCTTAAAACACCCCTGGACCACACCCAACATCCCTCTCCATCACTTGGGGACAGAAGCCCCATTCTGAGAGCCCCATGAACTATGCCAACATCCCTCTCCACCTCTTGGGAACAGAAGCCCCATCCTGAGAACTCTCTGGACAGTGCCAATGTCTCTCTTCCTCTCTTGGGGACAGAAGCCCTGTCCTGAGAACTCCCTATACTGTGCCAATGTCACTCTCTATCTCCTGGAAACAGAAGCCCCTTCCTGAGAACCCCATGGATGAAGCTAATGACTCTCTCCATCTCCTGGGGTCAGAAGCCTCATCTTGAGAAACGCCATGGACCACACCCAATGTCCCTTTCCATCTCCCGGGGACAGAAGTCCTATCCTTAGAACACTCTTGGACCATACTCAACATCCCTCTCCATCACCTGGGGACAGAAGCTCCATCCTGAGAACACCATGGACCATGTCAACATCTCTCTCCATCTCTTGAGGACAGAAGCCCTGTCCTCAGAACTTTCTGAACTGTGTCTATTTCCTGGGACAGAAGCCCCGACTGAGAACCTCATGGACCACGCCATCACCTCCCTCCATCTTGTGGGAACAGAAGCCCCTTCCTGAGAACTCCATGAACCACGACAATGTCCCTCTCCATCTCCTGGGGACAGAAGCCCCATCCTGAGAACCCCCTGGACCATACTCAACGTTCCCCTTCGTCTCCTGGGGACAGAAACCCTTGGACCATGCTAATGCCTCTCTCCATCCACTCTCCATCTATACCCTTAGGCATGCCCTTTATGGTAAACTGGCATCATAAGGAAATGTTCCTTAAGTTTTGTGGCCCGCTCTGGCACAATACTGAAGCCAAGAAGGGGACTGTGGGAACCCCCAATTCACAGTCAACTGATTAGAAGCACAATGTGGGACTTGTCCCAGCATCTGAACTGGGTGGCAGCCCTGGGACTGAGCCCTTATCCTACGGGGTCTGTACCCGCTCCGATAGCTAGTGCCAGAGTCGTCTTAAGTCCTAGGCCACCCACTCGGCATCCCAGTTAACTTGAAGACTTACTTGACATGAAAAATTCATTCTTGGTGTCAGAAGTGTCATGGATGAGAGAATAGAGAAAAGTAGTTGTCATTTTTTTCTATATTGATGCTATTAGATATCACAGTAGTAATGAAAAAATGCATATGTAATAAATACAACAATGTAGTACCATGGGAACAATACCTGCTTATACATGGCAAGAACAGCAGAGGGATTAGAAATGCAGGGAATGGTTTCTAAAAGGAAGTAGCATATCAGAGGAGTGCTGAGGATACGTGAAGTTAGGCGCCACCAGAGCCACGATTAACATGGCAAAAATCACAGCACGAGTATTTCACACTTGCAGGGAGATGAAGCAGGGAGATTCAAAGTTAAGTCTAGGTATTTTAGGAAACATTTTCACTCCACTGTGTCCATGCATTTAGTTCCTGCTGCGAGTTAAACACCACGGTTAGAAAATGCCAATTTCAACATTCAGTTAAGCCATCAACATACCATCCACTGTGCTGTCCATGATGAAGCCTAGCAACGCCACATCGTTGGCACAGGGGCATTTCGTCACTTTGAGATCTGTCACAAATTGATATGATTGACTGATTTTGCTTTCTGGCATCCTTAGCCCCAGAGACCACTGAAGAATAGGTTCTGTGGAAATAAAAACACGGGTGTTGAAACTGTGGCAGCACTCCTGAAAATGGAGCGCCATTACTTCCCTTTAATGGCTTTAAAAGAACGGTGTAAAGAAAGGATTCCATAGCTCAGAAAAGGGAGTATGGCCTCACTCTTCTTGGTCTAAAATGGGTGGGTTCTGATCTCCAGTGCAGAAGGAATAAGGTTCTATCCGTTGATGGGGGACCTGCAAGTTTGCATTGCAGAGGAGCACCTGGGGTGGGAGGTGTCGCTTTGGCCACATCTGGAGATGCCATTTGCTGAAGGGCCTGTCCCAGGAAACGGAGCTGCACGCGTTAAGTTCACAACTCAGGGCACAACTGCTTCGTGGGCCACGTGTTTACCATGGAAATGGCAGAGTCGTGTAAAAAATGAGAATATAGTCATACAAAAATGAGGGTGTCTCCAGAGTAGCTGGGAGAAGAGGGAAGATTCTCATTTGTGGCCAAGAATCTTGGGGGTTTCTGGAGGACAGAAAGAAGCTGGGGATGGGACCAACAGGGAGAAACGAATCAGGGCGGGGCATCTCCCATGGGCTCAGGGCATGTGGCAAGGCCCTTCCCATGCCATCGACATCCTCCCGGCTTCTGGCTTTCGGGCCAGACCTATCCTCCCATCTAGGCTCCGGCTCATGGACTTCAGGATGTCTGTTTTCTCTCAATCCCCTTTCTCCGGTCTTGATTTTGATGTCACCTCCCCTCCTCTGGGAAGCCTTCCAGGAAGTCCTGGAGTGAGGGAGGCCCTCTCCCAGGTGCTCCGAGAGTACCTGCCCTTCACTGTAGAGGAGAAGCAGTCCCCTCCTCCTCACTTTTCCCTTCAATACCAGGTGACAATGATTCTTTTGCAAGACCCTAGCCAGACAGGGCTTTGTGACTTTTTCCACATAAAACACTAATTGTGGACACGCAGAGGACTGGAGCTAGATAAAGTCAAATGTTCATGCATGAAAAAATGAGGGACGACCCTATCGGGTTCCCTCCCACTGTGTGAGCTTTTCTGTTCTTTTAATAAATCCTGCTTTCACAACTTAAAAAAGAAAGAAAAAAGAAAGAAAAGTAAGAAATGAGACTCCACAAAGCAAGCCAGGTCGGTCTGAAAGAATACTGCTGTTGAAATTTCAAAAACAGTCAGAGGACTTTCAAGAACAGAGGCATCTAGCAATCAGGTCTTTCACTGCCTACATCCTACCTTATAAATCTCCTCTGTCTCCCCAAACTTCCAGTAAAATCTGCTACAAACCCAAGGACTTTAGTAAGAAAAGGAGCCAAGTCTTCATCTGGGTTGACACAGTGTACATGGGGACAGTCGAGAAGGGAAAGAAAACACAATTTATAGCTAAACGAATTCCACAGAAAGTCACTCTGGAATTCATAAAAACTGAGGCAAAACAGCTGGCCTTGAGGGTGTGGTGTGTGTCCGGAGGCCGTTTATAGCCAGGCCTTAGCGCCCAGGACACCTAAGTTCAGACACAACTGCACTGAACTGACAGTGTCCCTCTACGTATGTTTAGTCTCTTCAAACCCAAGTACTGTATTTTAAGTGTTTTCGGTAAAAGGGGGTGATTAGAAGCTCTGACTGCTACTGGGAAACTAAGAAGTAGACAGAAAAGTGACCAGCATGAAAGCCACTGGTTCCTGTGATTGACAGCATTGGAATGGCATGGAGGAGACAGATGGCCGAGTGACTTGGGGTGTGGCCTAGACATAAAGATGCAGGGGCAGGACTTCCCAGAATTTCCTCAGGGTCTAGTGGCAAAAGCAGATTCTGGCTAACTCTAGCCTCAGCTCTTGATGTCACTTCCTAGGCTGCTCCTCCTGGCTTCAGTGCCTCAGAGAATGAGACCATCCAATACTCCAGGGTTCCCAACTCCTGGGCCATGGACCAGAACCTGTTAGGAACTGGCTGCACAGCAGGAGGTGGGCAGCAGGCATGAGAGTGAAGCTCCATCTGTCTTTGCAGCCGCAGCACCCCATCACTCGCATTACCGCCTGAGCGCCGCCTCCTGTCAGATCAGCAGCATTCGGTTCCCATAGAAGTGTGAACCCTATTGTGAAATGCGCATGCAAGAGATCTGTGTCGCTGCTCCTTATGAGAATTCAAAGCCTGATGATCTGGGGCAGAGCTGAGGTGGTGATGCTAGCGCTGGGGAGCAGCCGTAAATGCAGATGAACATGAGCAGTGAGGTTTGACTGCACAGAGACCACGATAAATCAATTGCTTGCAGACTCACACCAAAGCAATAATTTCATCAAAATAATAATTTCGTTACATATTATAATGTCATTGTAATAGAAATAAAGTGTCCAATAAATGCAATGCTCTCGAATCTTCCTGAAACCATCCCCCGGTCTGTGGAAAAATTGTCTTCCACAAAACTGATCCCTGATGCCAAAAATATTGAGGACCTTGGCTCTACTCCACTGCCCGAGTAAGACCAAGGACTCGTTCCTGCTGCTGCTGTTCTCTGCACCTCTGGGCCTCCATGCCACAGCAGCCCGGCTTCAAACGTGCTTGAAGGCCCCCCCACCAGCCCCACCACAGAGGCCACTGCCCACGCACCCAACTATCACCTTGTTACCATCCTTCACATCATTCTTACCACCCTTCATTGAGAGCCAGTTCTCTATACGAGAGCGTGTTTGTGTACATACACATGCACACATGTCTACATGTGCATATGAGGAGGGACCAAAAAAAAAAAAAATCCGGAATTGTCTTCTGGAGGGCGGCCCCTTTTTATACAGGTTTCCCCCACGAGGTGAGTGTTCTAGGAACCCATCGGCATCAATGTGCCAGCTAGTGTTGCTGTGAGAGGCTACATTCTGCTTTAGGTCTTTTTTGTTTTTGGGGGGGGGGTTGGCGATTCTTTCAGCGTATTTGCCCATTTCATTATGGGCGATTTATGAATGCGCCTGCCCATACCATGCTGAGTGCTCATCAGTTTTTGACCCAAAACTGTATGACCCTCATGTCCCACCCCTCCCTATTCACCTGATCTCGCCTCAAGCAACATGGTTTTGCTTTCCCAATGAAAAAAGTCCCCAAAGGGAAATGTTTTACCAATGTGGAAGAGGTGAAACAAAAAACAAAATAAGAGGCATCACAATGGACAAGTTCAAAAACTGTTTTGAGCAGTGGAAAAAGTGCCTTGATATAGGTGCATTGCATCAAAAGGAGAGTACTTTGAAGGTGACTTAACTTTAAAGATGTAAGAATAAACATACAATTTTTTATAAATAAATTCCTGTTTTGAGGGTTCCCCCGGTACTGTAGCCAAGTGATCTCTTGTTCTCTCTTTCTCTCTCTCTCTCTCTCTCTCTCTCACTCTTTTTCATACAGACAAGGTCTGCTACGTTGCCCAGGCTGGTCTTGACCTCTTGGTCTCAAGCAATCCTCCTGTCTCGGCCTCCTTAAGAGCTGGAATTACAAGCGTGAGCCACTACACCCAGTTATTTTTCACTCAGTGTTTTGAGTTCTGTTCTTGATGATACATATAGATCTATTTCCTTCATTTTCACAGAATATTTCTCATCATGAATTATATTTTCCCTTTTTTATGGACACAAGTCATTTTCAGTTCTTTCTTATTAAAACAATACTGCATTAAAGAGACGTATACGTGATGGGCACACATGCAAACCACACTCCTCTAGAGAAATTCCTGGTGCTCATTGTATGTTAGAATCACCTGGGAAGATTTTTCTAAAATGACAGATGCCTGGCCCTACTTGTAGAGATCAGATTTTAAATAGTGTTTGGTGGAGTTGAGACGTCTTTACATTTTTTAAAGTGCTCAGGTGATTAAATCACAAAAGTGTAATATTTATTTATTTTTACTCTGCATTCTACATAGCATCATATCCAAGTGGGTCTAAAACAATTAAAGCAAAAAAGGAAGGTGAGGAAAGTCAGGATAAATACAAGACCCAGGACTGAGGATTAAAAACATTTATACTGCCGGGCTCGGTGGCTCAGCCTGTAATCCCACGCCTTTGGGAGGCTGAGGTGAGTGGATTGCCTGAGCCTGCGGGTTCGAGACCCGCCTGGGCAGCGAGACCTCATCTCTACAATAAATCAAAAAATTAGCCAGGCATGGTAGCGCATGCCTGTAATTCCGGCTACTCGGAAGGCTGAGGCGAAAGGATCGCCGGAGCCCGGCAGGTCGAGGCTGCGGTGGCCGGGAGCGGCCACTGCACTCCAGTCTGAGCGACAGAGTGAGACTCCAACTCAAAAAAAAAAAAAAACATTTATACTGCAGTGCCATAGGTGACCAAAATTGGGCTTTAAATGTCCTATAATACAACTGAAAAAGAGAAGCCTAATTGGTCGTTCTACTCAGTGTTTAGGAGCTTAAAGCAACAATTTTTTTTTTTTTTGAGTTGGAGTCTCACTCTGTCACCCAGACTGGAGTACAGTGGCCACTCCTGGCCACTGCAGCCTCGACCTGCTGGGCTCTGGCAATCCTTCCGCCTCAGCCTTCCGAGTAGCCGGAATTATAGGCGTGCACTACCATGCCCGGCTAATTTTTGATTTATTGTAGAGATGAGGTCTCACCAAGTTGCCCAGGCGGGTCTCGAACCCGCGGTCTCAGGCAATCCACTCACCTCAGCCTCCCAAAGGTGCGGGATTACAGGCTGAGCCACCGAGCCCGGCTGTAACAAATTTTTAATTTTTAGAAGCCCAACTGTTCTTACAAGACTTTTTACTGGTGGTCCTCATAAAGAAGACTGTGATGCAATAAACAATAACTAAATAAGATACATCTAAGATACAAAACTGACTTCATAAAGTATTGTTTATAATGACTCCCAGTGTGGCCACAGTAAAGATATATTTCCATATTTCTATAGCACATTTTACAGACCCCTATTAATAATTACCCACAAATATTTAATTTTTTAATTTAAAATATGATGGAATATTCTGTTAAGATGAAGGAAATAGACCTGTATGTATCACCAAGAACATAACTCAAAAACATTGAGTGAAAAAGCAGCTGGGTGCAATGGCTCATGCCTGTAATCCCAGCACTTTGGGAGACTGAGTTGGGAGGATTGCTTGAGGCCAAGAATTCAAGATCTGGCTGGGCAATATAGCAAGATCTTGTCTCAATCAAAAAAAAAAAAGAAAGAAAAAAAGAAAAGAGAGAGAGAGAGAGAGAGAGAAATCACTTGGCTGCTATACTAGAGGAGACCCAAGCAAAAAGAATTTATTTATAAAAATTGTGTGCTTATTCTTACCTCTTTATTTTTTATTTTTCAAGGTTTTGTATTTAATTACTGTGTGATATTAATCAAATCACTTAACTTCTCTTGGCTTTATTTTTTTCCTGCATAATATTTTTTATTTTTTTTATTTTAAAGATGTAGTGTACAATTCAGGGTTAAGTACATAAATGTTCATTATGCAGGTACACTTGTTGATGAGGTGTGCCACCCCTCCAGAATCCCACTACTGCCAAACCTGCCCCAGCAATTCTTTTACATTCTTTTACTTACATTCTTTTCTTATAGTATTATAATAATTGTTCATGGTCCACTTATGAGTGAGAACATGTGATACTCAGTTCTTTGTTTCTGTGATGGATCACTCCGTATTGTAGACTCTAAATCCATCCAAGTTGCTGTGAAGTTCATAATTTTGTCCTTCTTTATGGCTGCATAGTATTCCATGATGTATGTGTACCACATTTTTTTATCCAGTCCTCTTTCTATGGACAGCACAGTTTCCATGTTTTTGCTATTGTGAACAATGCTGCAATAAACGCGCGTATGCAGGTGTCTTTTTCATAGGGTGATTTCAGTTCCTCTGGATATATTCCCAGTAGGGGGATTGCAGGGTCACATGGAAGGTTGATTTTTTAGACCTTTTAGGAATCGCCCAAGTGTTTTTCACAGAGGTTGTACTAGTTTATACTCCCATCAACACTGTAGAAATGTTCCATTTTCCCCACATCCTCTCCATCATCTGTTGTTTTTTGAGTTATTGATGATGGTCATCCTGAGTGAAATTAGGTGGTATCTCAGTGTGGTTTTAATTTGCGTTTCTTTGATGACTAGTGAGGCTGAGTATTTTTTCATGTACCTGTTGGCTGTTCGTATGCCTTCTTTTGAGAAGTATCTATTCATATCTTTTGCTCACTTTGTAATGAGGCTGTTTGCTTTTTCTTTCTGGCATGTTTGAAATCCTTGTAGATCCTAGATGTTAGGTCTTTGTCAGATATACAGTTGACAATTTTCTTCCCCAGTCCATGGGCTGTCCCCTGCTCTTTTGATGGTTTCTTTGACTTTGCAGAAGTTTGTCAGTTTGATGAGGTCCCACTTGTCTATCTTATCTCTTATGGCATGGGCACTTGGGGTTTTAATCAGGAATTGGTTGCCAGTTCCAATTTCCATAAGAATGTCTCCTGCATTTTCTAAGGTTCTGATAGCTTGAGGTTTTACGTTTAGGTCTTTGATCTGTTTAGAACTGACTTTTGTGTATAATGATAGGTAGAGGTCTTCTTTTAATCTTCTGCATGTGATCAGCCAGTTTTCCCTGCACTATTTACTGAATAGGTTCTCCTCTCCCCAGTGGTTGGTGGTGGAAGCTTTGTTGAAGATGAGTTGTTTGAGAAATTGAGGTTTTGCTTCTGGAATCTCTATCCTGTTCCATTGGTCTATATACCTGTTCTTGTACCAATATCAGGCTGCTTTGATTATTGTAGCTTTATAATAAAGTTTAAAGTGTGGGAGTGTGATACCTCCTGCTTTTTTTTTCTTTCTTTCTTTCTTTTTTGCTGAGGATTGTTTTGGCTATTTGTGGTCATTTATGTTTCCATATGAATTCCTGTATTCTGAGAAGAATGCAGCTGGTAATTTAATGGGTATTGCATTAAATCTGTAGATTGCCATGGGTAGGATGGACATCTTAACAATGTTGATTCTTCCAATCCATGAGCATGAAATATTTTTCCATTTGTTTGTGTCTTCTTTGATTTCTTTGAGTAGTGCTTTGTAGTTTTCGTTGTAAAGGTGTTTCACGTCTCTGGTTAGGAAGCTGACAAGGTATTTCATTTTTTGTGTGGCTATTGTGAATGGGATTATGCTTTTTATTTGGATTTCTGTTTGTTTATTGTTGGTGTATAGAAATGCGACTGTCTTTTGCACATTTATTTTATACCCTGAGACTTTGTCAAAGTCCTTTATCAGTGCAAGGAGGTTTCTGACAAATTTTCTTGGGTTTTCAAGGTATAGAATCATGTCATCTGCAAAGAGGGATAACTTAACTTCCTTTTTCCCTATTTGGTTACCCTTGATTTCCTTCTCTTGTCTGATTGCTCTAGCTAGGACTTCCAATACTGTGTTGAACAGAAGGGGTGAGAGTGGGCATCCTTGTCTCATTCCAGTTTTCAGGGGAAATGATTCCAATTTCTGTCTGTTTAGCAGTATATTGGCTGTGGGTTTCTCAATGATAGATCTTACTATTTTGAGGTATGTTCCATCTATGCCTAGATGTTCGAGGGTTTTTATCAAGAAAGAGTGCTGGATTTTATCAAAAGCTTTTTCCACATCTAATGATATAATCAAGTGGTTTTTGTCTTTACATCTGTTGATATATTTAATTATGTTTACTGTATTGTGGATGTTGAACCAGGCCTGCATCCTGGGAATGAAGCCTACTTGGTCATAGTGGATGATTTTTGAGATGTGTTGTTACATCCAATTTGCTAGAATCTTGTTGAGAATTTTAGCATTCATGTTCTTCAAGGATATTGGCCTATAGTTCTCTTTCTTTGTTGAATCTTTACCTGGTTTGGGTATCAATGTGATTTTAGCTTCAAAAAGTGATTTGGGGAGAGGTCCATCTTTCTCAATCGCCTGGAATACTTTCAATAGGATTGATATCAGCTCCTCCTTGTATGTTTTGTAGAATTCTGCTGGAAAGTCATCTGGTCCAGGGTTTTTTTTTTGTAGGTAGTTTTCTTATGACATAGTCGATTTCCTGGGTTGTTATTGGTCTATTTAGGGTCTCAATTTCTTCTTGTTTCAACGTGGGGAGGGGGAGGTTGTATGATGTAAGAAAGTCATCCATTTCATTTAGGTTTTTGAGTTTGTTTCCATACAGGTGTACATAGTAATCTCTGATAATTTTTTATTTCTTCAGGGTCAGTTGTAACTTCATCTTTTGCATTTCTGATTGTTTATTTGGGCTTTTTCTCTCTTTTTCTTGGTCAGTCTAGCTAGGGGTCAATCTTGTTTATCTTTTCAAAAAAATAGCTTTTGGTTTCATTGATTTTTTTTTTTTGTATTATATTTTTGTCTTCTGTGTCCTGAATTTGGGCTTTTATTTCAGTGATCTGGATTCTTCTGCTGAAGTTAGGGTTTTGGTCTTGCTTTTCCAGCTTCTTTAGGTGATATATTAGGCTGTCAACTTGTGATCTTTCCATTTTCCTCATGTGTCTTTGTAGAGATATTAATTACCCTCTTATGGCATCCCAGAGGTTTTAGTAAGATGTTTCTTCATTTTCATTTGTTTCCAGGGTATCTTTTAATCTCTGTTTGGATTTCTGTGTTAACCCAGGAGTTGTATAGCATCATGGTGTTTAGTGTCCATGTCATTGTGGGTTTTGGGGGAACTTTGTTGGTGTTGATATTTTTATTCCACTAAGAAGGTGCATGGCAGAATTCCAATCTTATGGAATTTGTTTATGCCTGATTTATGGCTGAGGATGTGGTCGATCTTAGAGTACATCCATGTGGTGATGAGTAGAATGCATAGTCCGTGGTTGTTGGGTAAAGTGTTCTGTAGGTATCAATTAAATCCATTTGGTCGGCCGGGCTCAGTGGCTCAGCCTGTAATCCTGCGCTTTGGGAGGCTGAGGTGAGTGAATTGCCTGAGCCCGCGGGTTCAAGACCCACCTGGGCAACTTGGCAAGACCTCATCTCTACAATAAATAAAAAAAATTAGCTGGGTGTGGTAGCGCATGCCTGTAATTCCAGCTACTCGAAAGGCTGAGGCGGAAGGATCGCCAGAGCCCAGCAGGTCGAGGCTGTGGTGACCGGGAGAGGCCACCACACTCCAGTCTGGGCGACTGAGTGAGACTCCAACTCAAAAGAAAAAAAAATCCATTTGGTCAAGCATAATGTTGAGGTTCCAGATCTCCTTGTCGACTTTTTGTCTTGATAATCTGTCTAGAATTGTTAGTGGGGAGTTTAAGTCCCCAGCTATGATAGTGCTAGAGGCATTATCTTTTTTTAGTTTATCTTGAAGCTGCTTTATGAAAGTTAGTGCTCCTATGTTGGGTACATATATGTTTAGAATGGATATTTCCTGTTGATGGATTAAATCTTTTATCATTACGTAGTGATTTTTGATAGCTTAAAGGGTATTTTGTCTGATATTAAGATTGCTACTCCTGTTTTCTTTTGTGCTCGTTCACCTGAAATTTTGTTTCCCATCCTCTTATTTTGAGTCTGTGAGTGTCCTTTCTGGTGAGATAGGTTTCTTAGAGACAATATATTATAGCCTCATGATATTTTATCCAATTTGCCATTCTATGTCTTTTCAGTGGTGCATTTAGACTGTTTACATTCAGGCTAATTATTGAGATGTGAGAGTTTATCCCTAACATGAGGTTCCTTGTTGTTGTTGCTGCTCTTTATTTGTTTGTTGTCTTTCTTTTGATTTTGGGGTTGATTCATGTGTGTTTTCAATCTTTTCCCTGCATTCTTGTGAAGGGCATTGTTGTTCTTATTTTCCTTTCTTCTGTGTTTAATACTTTCTTAAGTCTTGTAGAGCTGATCTGGAGGTAGCATAAACTCTAAGGAATTGAATGCCAGGGAAGAATTTTAATTCTTCATCACTGATGAAACTTAGTTTAGCTGGGTAGGTAATTCTTGGTTGAAATTGTTTATCTTTGAGAACTTTGAAGATTGGACTCCAGGCTCTCCTAGCCTGAAGTGTCTCTGTAGATAAGTCTGCTGCTATTCTAATTGGTTCTCCCTGGTAGGTAGTCTGACATTTCTCTCTTGCTGTCTTCAGGAATTTTTTTTAGACCTACTTTGTGTAAGCGAATTACTATGTGTCTGGGAGTTGGTCTTCTCATTTGTTGTTTTGCAGGGGTTCTCTGAATCTCTTGTGTGTGAATGGTCACATCACTGATGAGATGAGGGCAGTTTTCTTGAATACTTTCATGGAATATTTGTTCCAGGATGGTCTCTGTCTTTCTGCCTCAGTGATTCCAGTTAATCTTAGGTTTGGCCTCTTGAAATAATTGCTCGTCTCTTGGATGTTTTGTTCTGTCTTTTAAAGATTCTTTTCTATGTTTTTAACAGTTTGGGTTAGTTCCATATTTTGGTCCTCAACCTTTGAGATTCTTCTGCTTGGTTAATTCTGCTTTCCATGCTTATCAGTTTGTTGTTTATTGTATTCACTGTATTCTTTACTGCTGTTATCTCAGTTATCAACTTCTTCATTCTTTCTTCTTGTCTCTCCCCATTTCTATTTATTCTCTCTATTAATATCTTGATATCCAGGTTTGTGGTTTGAGACCAGTCATTCTAGAGGCTCTTCATTGTTTGAGTGCTGGAGTCTGTATTCTGTATGCTGACCTCCCAGGGGTCTGTGTAAGACTCATATCCTTCCTATGGCTTTTCTTCATTTGTGTAGGTTTTCCTCCCCCTCCCCTCTTTTTTTAAAACCTCTTCTTTAATTCTGTTGTTCAGTGATGAGGGGATAGCTTTTATTTCTGTTTGCTCAATCTCCTATTCTTCCTTCCGTAGATCCTCTGGTTTTGTTCAGTTCTGAAGCTGCACTAGGGGTGGGGCCTGTGCTTTTTGAAGTTTTGAGATTTAATTGGGGGGGGCAGAGAGCTGTGATTCAGAAGTTATCTGCAGATATCGGTATCTACTGACAGGTGTGTGGGCCCCTGGAACCCACTTCCCACTTTATTACAATCTGTCCATGCAGTGGGGGTATCTGTTTGCCCCTGAAAGCAAAATGAGATTTTTAAAAGGGAAAAGAATGGGAAAAGAAAAGAGGAAGATAAAAGGAAAGAGAGAGAAGAAGAAGAGGGAAAACAGCAGGTATACCAACTAATGAATAAACAGACAAACAAAGACAGAAGAAAACAAAAAAGACAAAAACATATAGGCAATCATATAAACAAACAAAACACCTGTTAGTGTACTCTCCCTCAAAGCTACCCATACATAAACAAAAAATCTAAAAAAAAAAAATTTTAAATAGCAGAAACAATGTAAGTAAAAAAATGGAAACAAAAACAGAAAGAAAGAGAGAATAAAAAAGGTTAAAACAAAAAACAAACAAGACAAACAAAACAAACAAAACCCCTCACTCTCTGGCAGTTTCTGTGAGTCCAGGTTCCTTTCAGGCCTCCACCTTAGGGAGTGGCTTTGGTCTCTGACCCCTCCCTTCTGCTCTCAGGGCAGACAAATAGGGCTGCTCTCTGCATGGGTTGGATGCCCCATGGACTACTGTGGGAGGAGGATGGATCAGATCATGACTCACCCTACTCACTGCTGCTGCTGTCAAGTCTATTCTTAAGTCACCTTCTGGGTTTAAAGTTAAGTCACCTTCTATTCACTCTTGGTTTAATACAGTGAACTTATCAAGATGCCCCATCAGATCATGAGTCTGTCAAGGGTTATAATTATCTCTTTTTTATCTCTAGGACTTAGCACAGAGTCTGGCATATAGTAGATTTCAAAGTTTTTTGAAAGAATATATGAATTCTTTTGTCTGTAGGCATTTACCTCGAACAGTATCCAGTAAAGTTCCTTCAGTGGCATAAATATTCAATCCATGATGCAAAGTGATCCTTACTAACCATTCTTCTACAGCTGCAATATCTGTTTGAAGACAAAAGGCAAACAATTAACTATTTTTTCATATGACATGTTGGTGAAACTTAAGGATATATGGACATTGTCATCAATGATAACCTTTGCTTTTCCAATGATTTTGGCTGCATTTAAATGTCAGGATTTCCCTACAAACATTTTTCTGATAAAATAATGAAAAAATAATTATGAAGTGATCTTACCAGCATAATAATGACTCTAGATACTAGTATTTTATACCATAATTTTTCTCCTAGAGTTGTTGTGGCTTGGTAAAAAAAATTATGACACTTCTTGTGAGATAGTATAATATTATTTAAAAGTAGACCATGATTAATTAAAATATATAGTGCAAGCCCTATGAGGGGTCAGTAAAAATTTTTTAAGGTATAAACAAGTCAATAGTGGAGGATAAAATAGTATCATGAAAAAATTAATATGAGTAAAGGCAGAAAAAGAGAAGAAAAAGTAAAACAGAAAAGATGGAACAAAAAGAAAGCAACCTGCAAGGTGGGAGCTGTCAGTACCATTGTCCAGTTCAACAATTACATTAAGTGTAAATGGCCTAAAATGTCAACTAAAAGATAGATTTCTGGATTAGATATAAAAATCAAGACTGAACCATGTGCTATTTTAAGAAACCCACTTCAGATAAAAGAGCATAGATGGGTTAAAAGTAAAAGAGTGGGTGCTTATCATGCTACACTTCCATAAAACAACTTACTAATAGATTATATAGTAAAATAATACATTATATTTACAGCTGACAACATTTTATAATGATTCATTTTCAGTAAAGTTAACTAGTGCACAAACAATAATACAATTTCCAAGTTCTAGAAAGTGAGCTTATTTTAAGTAAGGGGTAATATAAGTGTTGTGTATATCAAAATGATCTACCTAGAATATGATTAGATAAAATACAGGAAGCCCAGTTAAATTAGAATTTCTGATAAACCACAATACGTTTTTATTATGTATTTCCCAAATATTACATGGGACACTTAAATTGAATAACAAATAATTTTTAATGTAATAAATGCTTTTTATTTGCTAATTTGGCAATCCAGACCCATGAGTAAGATAATTAACTCAGATCACCCTTACCTGTGTTTTGTGTGATATTTTCTCGAGGAATATCAACCAACCAGGAAATTCGATCACTGAACTTAAATAAGGAAGACATCAGAAAACAGCACTTTACAATGTTAATAGCAAAATTTGTATTGTCATATTGTACTCTAACTTTTATAAAATAAAATTAAATGAAAACATTCAACACACATGCCCTCTACCCATACTTATATTATACTCATATATGTGTGAAATAAAATGTGTCCAAGAGTGAGTCTGCATCATTGTTTATAGCAGCTGAATATTGGAAGTAATGAAGATGTTCATTAGTTATATATAATAATACAATCACATAATGAAATACCACGTAGCCAAACTTAGGCAGCACAAAGTTAAAGTATTACTGGCCTAATATGTCAAAAGTAGAACTCAGGGTTGGCAGAGTATTTGGGAAGTTAACAGGAGCAAGAAAGCTACAAGAACCGAGCACTCTAAGACTTAAATATGAACTCTGCCCAAGTCCTTGGGCAATAAAGGTGGAGGAGAGACCTCCAGAAGACCAGTTAAAAAAAATAGCAGTGAAAGCTAAAAAACAAAAACTGAGCAGAGATATCAATGACCAAAACCACAGGTAAGACAGTTTGCAGTTTTTGCCAAGACAGTTATCTGCCTCTTAGAATAACAATAAGAACAGCAATTTCTCAGAACAAAACAATACAGAGTTGCTACAGATTATTATCTTTAGTGTCTAGTTTTCAACTAGAAATGACAAGTCATGAGAAGAAACAGAAAGTGTAACTGAAATTCAGGAAAAAAGACAGACTGATCCAGAGTGAGTACAGCTAGCAGACAATGACTTCAAAAGAGTATTATAAATATGTATATAAATTTAAGGAAAATATTGTCTGATGAGAGAATAGAGAATCTCAACACAGAAATGAAAATATAATAGTAAGCTGGGCTCGGTGGCTCAGCCTGTAATCCTGCGCTTTGGGAGACTGAGGTGAGTGGATTGCCTGAGCCCGCGGGTTCAAGACCCACCCAGGCAGCTTGGCGAGACCTCATCTCTACAATAAATCAAAAAATTAGCCAGGTGTGGTAGCGTGCACCTGTAGTTCCAGCTACTTGGAAGGCTGAGGTGGAAGGATCGCCAGAGCCCAGCAGGTCAAGGCTGCAGTGACCGGGAGCATGCCACTGCACTCCAGTCTGGGTGACAGAGTGAGACTCCAACTCAAAAAAAAAAAAAGAAAGGAAAATATAATAATAAAACCAAATGGAAATTAAAAGCTTGGAAAGTATAATAACTGAAGTGAAACATTAACTAAGCAGATTCAGTAGTAAGTTAGAGTTAGCAAAAGAACTAATAAGTGAACTTAGAGATACAGCAACTGAAATTATCCAGTTGATAATATCCAATTGATAATAATGGGGTGTAAAAAATGTATTCACATTTTAAGAGATGTTATCTATGTATTACTTTTAGGTCACCACAATCAGAAGTATCTGGCTGTTGATGGCAACCACTTTGAGCACCTCTTGTAATTGCTAGAAGTTAAACATGACTTGTATTCATCTTTTGTTATCAGTATATATTATTACAAATTTAATATAGTTTTTCCTTTCTTGATATGTGTATACATTTTTGATACCCTCTGTATATTATATTATAATATATCTATTATCCAACAAATATAGCAATTGAAAAAAGAGGGATATGGTTAAAGAAAAATGAACAGTCTTAGAGATCTGTGGGACAATATTATGTGTTCCAAAATGTGCATAGCTGAAGTTCCAGCAGGAAAAGAGAGAAAAGGGAAAAAATATTTTTGAAGAAACAATGACTGGAAACTTTCCAAGTTTGGTAAGCATATAGTCCAAGAAGCCAGTTGGGTAAATACAAAGAGAAAATCTTTAAGCATCCAGAGAAAAATGACATGTTACACACAGGGGGCAATAATACAATTAACAGCAGACTTCTCATTCAAAAACAATGGTGTTTGATGACATTGGAACAACATATTCAAAATGCTGAGAAAAAATTGAGTCAGCCAGACATTTTATATCTGACAAAACTATGCTTCAAATATTCAGGGAACCAGCCAGTCACAGTAGCTCACACCTGTAATCCCAGCACTTCGGGAGGCAGAGGCAAGAGGATAGTCTGAGCCCACAGGTTCAAGATCAGCCAATATGGGCAATATGGTAAGAGCTCATTTCTACAATAAATCAAAAAACAAAAAAAATTCAGGGGACCACTAAAAACCTATTAGAACTCATAAATGAGTTCAACAAGGTTACAGGATACAATATCAATAAGCAAAAATCAATTGTGATATATACACTTTCAGTAAACAATATGAACATGAGATTAAGAAAGCAATCCTCTTTTCAACAGCATCAAAAAGAATAAAATACTATAAATAAATTTTATAAAATAAGTACAAATCTTACACTCTGCTAACAAAAAACATTTTGAAAAACTAAAGACGATCTAAAGAAGTAGAGCAACATCCCGTGTTCATAGATTGGAAGATTTAATATTAGTAAAATGGCAGTAGTACCCAAATTTATCTACAGATTCAACACAATCCTTATCAGAATTCCAGATGGCTACTTTGTAGAAATTGACAAGTTTATCCTAAAATTCATATAGAAATTCAAGAGACCCAGACTAGCAAAAACAATCTAGAAAAAGAAGAACAAATTTGGAGGACTCATGCTTTATGATTTCAAAACTTAGTACAAAGAACAATACCAAGACAATATGATACTAGCATAAGGATAGACATGTTGGTCAATGCAATAGTATTGAGAATCTAGAATAAACCCTCACATTTATGGGCAACTTATTTTCAACAAAGGAGTCAAAACAATTCAATAGAAAAAGAATAATTAGTTTTCCTACAAATGGTGCTAGGACCATGCAAAATAATAAGTACATACTCCCACCTCACATCACATACAAAAATGAACTCAAATGGATCAAAGACCTAAATGCAAAAGCTAAAATTACAAACCTTCTGGAAGAAAACATAGAGCTAAGTTTTCATAATCTTGGATCAGGCAATGACTTTCTATGTATGACACCAAAAGTACAAGCAACAAAAGAAAAAAACAGATACAGTGGCCTTTATTTTTTTTTTTAAAGTTCATGCATCAAAGGATACTATGAAGAAAGTGAAAACACAATCACAGAATGGGAGAAAATACTGCAGATCATATCTGTTAAGGGACTTGTATGGAGAATGCATAAGGAACGTGCACAATTCAATAATGAAAAGACAACCCAATTAAAAATGGGCAAATAATCTGAATAGATAGTTCCCTTATTGACCACTTGAATATCATCACAGAAATGCAAGTCAAAATCATAATGAGATAGCACTTTACACCTACAAGGATGGCTACTAAAAATATAAAAACAAAAACCAGAAACTGGAACCCTAGGCCAGTGCGGTGATTCATGCCTGTAGTCCTTGTTGAGCAAGAAGCTGAGACAGGATTGTCTGAGCCCAGGAGTTCAAGCCCAGCCTGGGAAACATAGTGAGAGACCCAAAAAAAAAAATTGAAATTTTTAATTTTTCTTTTCTATTTTAGATTAATGGATGCACAAGTACATTAAGAAACTTGAATTCTAGTAACCTGCTGGTGGGATGTAATATATGACATCCACTTTAAAAAACCACCTGGCTGCTCTCCAAGAAGTTAAAGAAGGAGTTACCATGTGACCCATCAATTCCATTCCTAGCTACATACCTAAGAGAAATGAAAACATATTTTCACAGCAGCATTACTCACAATAGCCAAAAAGTGAGAATCATCCAAATGTTCATCAACTGATAAATGGATAAACAAAGCATGATATCTGTGCAGAGGGATATTATTTGTCCATAAAAAGGAATGACATGTTGACATGTGCCTCAAGGTGGATGGACATTTAATACATTACGGGACTGAGAGAAGCCAGTCACAAATGCAACATATTATATTTTATTCACATACGTTCCGAATAAGCAAATCTACAGACAGAAGGTAGATGAGTGGTTGCCTGGGGTAGGAAGCGGAGGGGAGCAGGGAGCAGTGTCCAGTAGTTACAGGCTGTCTCTTCAAGTGATGAACATGTTCTGGAATTAGACAGCAGTGATGGTGCACAACTTTAGGAATATACTAAGAACTATTTGACTGCATGTTTTAAATAGATGAATTTATCATATGTTAATTATGTATTTTTCAAGTCATTTTTCAAAAATAGGTGAAACAAAGACATTTTCGGGGGCGAGGACCCCAGAGAATTCACTGCCTGCACACCCACACAGTAAGAAACGCTAAGAGAAGTTCTTCAAGCTAAGGACAGCTGACGGCCCTTGAACCTCCAAAAAAGAATGAGGGATAGTATAAACAGTAAGTATATAGGTGAATAGCAGAAAAGGTATTCTTCTTCCTTTAATTTCTTTAAGAAGCTATGACTGTTTAAAGCAAAAAGCACAGCACTATTGTTGGGTTCAAAATGTACATCGATGTAATGTTACTGAAATATCTACTTTTAAAACAAACACATCCTCTACTGGGAGGAGCGTGCTTTTTGTTACAGAATAAAATAAAATGTAATTACCAAGGTTAATTTAAAGTGGAAGATGCCATTATATGTACTATTTACAATTTCCAAGCTAGGAGCAAGTCCTCCTGATGTGAACATACTCAGCATTCCCTTGAAAGTTAGGTCATTTTCAGTTTGGAAAAAACACTGGATTTTCTTTGGGAAAGAGAGAAAAAATAAACATTAATAACAATTGTCAGAAGAGATGCATATTACATGAATTTAAAAGTAGGGAGAAATCGGTGACAAGCAGCTACTGAAGACGGCTACCTTTGGGAATTACTGTCTGTAGCTAGGGGGAAAAATCTGTTTTAAAAATTATACTTTGAGACCTCAGTCATCCATTATGACAATGTCATAAAGGTCTCCTTCTTACATAATCTTCTCTATCATAGAGATGGCAATCATTATTACACTCAGTAAACACAGAATCAAAGCCATATGCTATTGCATGTAGAAATTCCAATTTCACTAAAACTGTATTATGTATCTAGATAAAAAGGAAGCAAATGTACAAAGCAAAGCTCATCTTACTGCATTTTTATTGATTATTTCCTAGTCTTGAGAAGATATGTGAACATGTAGTAATCACAAATTATCGATTTTACGGAAAACTAACATGGGACAGATACTAAGAACTCTATTTCAATTAATTCTCCTGGTAGTTAAGATCACTTTGCAGCTGGTGTGGTGACTCATGCCTATAATCCCAGCACTTCGGGCGGCTGAGGTGAGAGGACTGCCTGAGCCTGTGGGTTCGAGACTAGCCTGGGCAACTTGGCGAGACCTCATCTCTCTACAATAACTAAAAAAATTAGCTGGGCATGGTAGCGCGCATCTGTTGTTCTGGCTACTTGGATGGCTGAGGTGGACTGATCGCTGGAGTCCAGCAGGTCAATGCTGCGGTGGCTGTGAGCATGCCACTGCACTCCAGCCTGAGTGAGAGTGAGACGCCAACTCAAAAAAAAAAAAATCATTTTGCACCAATTCCCTGAGTTTAATTTCCCTATCTAAAAGAGAAAAACACATTCATTTCAAAAATGTCTACTGAATAGCAAGAACCTGGAAACAACCACGCTGCCCATCAAAAGAGGACTGGATTAAAAAAATGTGGTACATATACACGATGGAATACTACGCAGCCATAAAAAAGAACAAAATCATGAGTTTCGCAGCAACCTGGATGGAACTAGAGTCTATAATACTAAGTGACCTCTCACAGAAACAAAGATCCGAGTATCACATGTTGTCACTCATATAATGGACCTTGAACATCCAATGTAACACTATAAGAAAATGACTGACAGTACTGGGAAACTATGGGGGGGGAGGGGGATGGGATTAACAGTAGCAAATATCTGCCTGGGGATGGGAATACACCTCTTATCAACAGGGTGCCTGAATGAAACGTAATTGTACACCTAACCCTTAACTGTACCCCACAAAACCATACTAAAAAATATTGATTAAAAAAAATGTCTACTGAACACTTACTATGAATCAAGCAGGGTCATAGGTGCTGCAAATACAGAAGTGAGTAAAAGAGGCAATCATCTGGGTCCTTGTGGAATTTATATTCTAATGAGGATTGGCAGGGAGACAAACTGGCGGATGGACTGGTGGATGGGCAGATCAGTGGACAGGCAGATGGGTGGACAGGTGGATTGGTGGATGAATGAATTGGTGGATGGGTGGATTGGTGGACAGGCAGATCGGTGGACGTATTGGTGGACGGGTGGACTGGTGGATGGGCGGACTGGTGGATGGATGAAGGAAAAGATAGAACAAGCAAAATAAATATTGAATAAATGATACAAATAAAGTAGGAAAGGGAGATTGAAACTGTAGGAGTTTGGGAGAGGAGTGCAATTTTTAACAGGGTCACAGGGGAAAGGACTAGAGTACTTACCTCAAGGAAGATTAAATGTCACAATGAATACAGCACATTTTGAAAAAGGCCTGATAGACATAAACATGTTATAAAGGTAGCTATTATTTCTATTAATACTGCTATTAGACCTCCTAAGACACAAGTATATAAAACGTAGGTCAAAATTCACTTTTTAAGAGGAAAAACGGTCAGAGAGGTTAGGTAGCCCGCCCAACAACACACAGATCATAAGTGGCAGAGCCGAGGTTTGTCCTCTGCTCCATGATCTGTCTTCTTCCAAAGCCCCTTCTTTTCCCACAACATGTGACCACAAATTAGGAACGCAGTTTTGACATGAAAGGCGAGCACTTCACAGTTGTTACAGATACAAAACTCACATATATGTCTGGCATATCAATAAGGCAGGGATAAATGTTACATATACACTATACATACTTATGGATATACATAAATGTCTGGCATATCAAGAAAGAGCTGACCTAAGTCAAAGCAGACTTAGGGATAACTGTTCTCAGGGGTGATTCTCCCTGCTTTTATTATATCTGCCATAGATTTTTAGACAGCCTGTGAATATTTTGTTAACTAATATTTTTGTCAGAATTTGCTGCATGCCGGTCTTAGTAATGTGCTTTATTTTACTTCATTTTTTAAAGAGTCTTGCTGTATGTGAGCCAAAGGATCATACACTCCCTTAGTCCAAATGACAACGGCTTGTGATCCTTGTTACACAAGGAAATGCTTCTTTTTCAAGGTCATATGAGTTAACTTTCTTTCTCTAACAGGCTACATCTGCCAAACTTTAAAAGGACATATCAATTCTATAAAAAATTAAGACTATCACAGCCGGTCTTTTAAAAAGGGGCAAGGGGGCATCACCTTAAAAGAAAGAGAAAGTGGCCGAACTCGGTGGCTCAACCTGTAATCCCAGCACTTCGGGAGGTCAAGGTGAGTGGATTGCCTGAGCCCGCGGGTTCGAGACCTGCCTGGGCAATTAGGCGAGACCTAATCAAAAATTAGCCGAGTGTGGTAGCGCGTGCCTATAGTTCCAGCTACTTGGAAGGCTGAGGTGGAAGGATTGCTGGAGCCCAGCAGGTCGAGGCTGCGGTGGCCGGGAGCGGCCACTGCACTCCAGTCTAGGTGACAGAGTGAGACTCCAACTAAAAAAAAAAGAGAGAGAAAGCAAGACTGCCCAGGGAGCCCAGCATCCAAATGAAATGTTTTTTCTGACTGGACACAAAATAGCAAGGATGGAAAATATCATTACTCAGGTAGAATTGCATCTCCCCGAGTCTGGACACAGTGCAGGGGTTTACACCCAGACCCTCAAGGAGTGTGACATGTTGCAACAAGTGCTCCCACGGGACCTTACCAAGCTGTCTGAGGAGAGGTACAGCTTGATGAGCTCATTCTCCACAGGGAATCCTGTGCTGGAACAAGCAAAGTGCTTGTCCGTGTCACCTAAATCATAAAACAATACATCTATTAGGTCACTGAGAGAAGAATTTCCATGAAAGGCACCATATTTTTAAAACTGACAGAATAGTTTTAAAGAATAAGAATTATAATTGCTTGCTTTAAATTTACTTTAGATAAAATTTAAATCATCCACTCTTTTTTATTCTTTTTAAAGATATTGTCATCAGGACACGAGAGAGGAATGTTTGGCTGGACACTAAGCTACCACATGCTAGACCATGACACAAAATGTTTACAGGTGACCAAAGACCAGATCTTGACACCTCAAATCCTCACCCTTGATGAGGGCATGTGAGATTCAGGACCTGGAGCCTGAGAGAGAATTCACATTTTTCTGGAGAGCAGTGATAGGAAGACAGTGGGAGGGGGACCCTCCTTCTTGCCTTGAGTCTGAAGAGAGAGACCTTGATGGGCAACTCAAAATGTAACGTAAGTACCTGCAGTTGGGGGCACAAGCTCAGACTCCTGCTTAGAAAATCTGAATGACCAGAAGGATCCAAGATGGTCACTGGGGAGTAGCCAACTTGTGTCTATCTTGCTGAGTGGAACAGGTAAGATAGACTCAGCCACTGGTAAACTCAGATGGCTTGAGCAACTTTGGATGGGAAAGCATCCTGCATCCCTCAGAGCAGGGGTCCCCAACTCCTGGGCTGGTACCGATCTGTGACCTGTTAGGAACTGGACCACACAGTAGGAGGGGAGTGGCAGGTGAGTGAGCGATGCTTCATCTGTATTTACAGCCACTCTCCATCGCTAGCATTACTGCCTGAGTTCCGCCTTCTGTCAGATCAGCAGTGGCATGAGATTCTCAAAGAAGTACAACTGAGAACTGTGCATGTGAGGGATCTAGACTGTGTGCTCCTTATGAAAATCTAATGCCTGATGATCTGAAGGAGGTGAGGGGATGTTGCTAGTGCTGGGGAGCAGCTGCAAATACAGATTAACATGAGCAGTGAGGTTTGACTGCACAGAGACCATAATAAGTCAGTGGCTTTCAGACTCATCAAAACCCCATCAGTGAGTAACAGGTGAGCTGATGTACTTCAATTGTACTGCCGCATCTGGTGGCAGGCTTTAAGTCAGAATCTGACACTTACTTTAGTCCGCACATCCATTATTTTATTTGCTACTTCTGTGTGTGCCTCTTTTTAATGGTAAGCTGTATAATTATTTCATTATATATTACAATGTAAATAATAATAGAAATAAAGTACACAATAGATGTTATGTGCTTGAATCGTCCCGAAACCATCTCTGTCCCCGGTCTGTGAAAAAAACTGACTTCCATGAATTCGGTCCCTGATACCACATAGGTTGGGGACCACTGCTGCAGAGGACTCTTCAAAGACACTAGGACTGAGGAGAGGAGAAGCTGAATGGCTGACATGGAGCCAGGGTGCCCATCCTGCTGCACGCCAGGCCTGCATAGCACCTACAGTCCTGTCTTGTGTGTGAGATGGGGTAAGTGGCCCCGGCACAGTCTGGGTTGGTTACCTCCTCCCAGCTGGGCACAGGGCATTGGAGTCATATGGGAAGAGATCTGGTTGGGGCACAGTGGCATGCGGCTGGAGCCCACAAGAGCTGGGAATACACCTGCACTCCCAGCACTTGAGCCAGTCAGCCCCCAAGTGCATGCTCCCTACCAACAGTGCCTGGTTTGGCTCCCAGGCCAGGGAAGTCACCTCCCAGTCACACTCACTCAGTGTCCCCTGCCAGTATCAGGGGACCAGCCTCCCCTCCTGGCCAGGAAGGTTTTCCTGCCAGCCTCATGTGCCCAAAGGGCGAGTCCCTCCATACCAGGGAATCTGCTGTTTTTCAAGTGCTGAGTGCAGACTTGGACCAGAGATGGGGAGACACGAGAGGCACCTGGAGGCTCTGTTTCTAGGTGGGAATGCTCTGGTCTGTGAAGGTGAAGAGCTGCCAGGGTCCCAGACCCTGACCCAGTCCTTGCATCAAGCTCCCAATGGGAATTGAAAAGCAGTCCAACTGGTCTGATCATAGGAAAAACTTCATCAGAAAGTCACTTTGAATGCAGAGCACTGCCCAGCAAGCATGTCAGAGCAGAAGTGAATACCATCCCTCCCCCCCAAGTGAACTATTCTGAATGACAGAAAAGGCTCTTGGACAGCAGGACATCATCTAGCTACAAAACAATATAATTAAACAATGTTAATAATAATAGAAAAAGTCCTCCTCCCAGATGAGGAAGAACCAACTGAAAAACACCAGCAATCCTCAAAGGCTTAAAGAGACATAACCTAAAAAAAGCAGCTATCAGTCACCAAATAATGGAAGCCACCCAGAACAACCTGTTTCTAATGACAGACACAGAATTCAGATATTGTATGGCTAAAATGAATAAGGAAAACCATGAGAAATTAGAAGCAAGACTCACTCAAGCCATGCAGGAAGTAAAAGATGAGTTGGCCAATGTAAGAAAGGTCCCTTCTGAAGCCCTGAAAATGAAAAACTTCCTCCTGGAATTTTAAAGCACAATAACAGGCCTAGGGAGCAGAATCAATCAGGCAGAGAAAATAAGACCAAAATATTGAACTCACCCAGTCTGTCAAAAGCATAGAGAAAAGACTCAAAAAAATGAGCAAAGCCTACAAGAGGTGTGGAACTACCTAAAGAAACCAAATCTACAATTGATTGGAATCCCTGAAAGAAAAGGAGACACTGAGAAAACTCTGAGACAGGACTTCCCTGAGGTCATCCAAGAAAATTTCTCATATCTTGCTAGAGAGGCAACCATCAAAATGCAAGAGATTCAGAGAAACCCTGTGAGAAGACCATCTCCAAGACACATAGTAATCCATCTCCCCAAGGTAAACCCGAAAGAAAAAAATACTAAAGGCAGTTAGAGAGAAGGGACAGACTATCTACCATGGAAGACCTATCAGAATTGCAGCAGACTTATCAGTAGAAACCCTACAAGCCAGAAGGGACTGGAGTTTCATTTTTCATGTTCTCAAAGATAAGCAATTCCAGTCAAAAATTTTCTACCCTGCCAAGCCTCATCAGTGATGGAAAATTAAAGTCCTTCCCAGACATTTAATTCCTAAGAGAATATGCTGTCTCCAGACAACCCCTTCCAGAGATCCTTGGGAAGGTCTTGAACACAGAAACAAAATAATAGTTACAACCATCACAGAAGCACAGACAAGCACAGGGTTAACAGAGCATACAGAGCATTTGAAAAGTTAAAAAAAAAAAAAAATATATATGGAAGCAAAGCAACCCCCTAAGAACCTTATGATAGGCATAAACTCTCACATACCAATAATTAACTTGAACATGAATGGACTGAATGTGCTGCTAAAAAGGCATAGAGTAGCAAAATGGATAAAGAAACATGATCCTGCATTCTGCTGCCTCTAGGAAATCCATATCACTGCAAAGGACACTCACAGGCTTAAGGTAAAAGGCTGGAAAAGGATCTTCCAGGCAAATGGAAAACAGAAAAGAGCAGGGGTAGCTATTCTGATATCAGACAAAACAGCCTGCAAACCAATACAAATTTTAAAAGAAGGACACTACATAATGATAAGAGGCTCAATTTGCCAGCAATAAATATCCATCTCAAACATACATACACCCAACACAGGAGTACCCAGTTTTATAAAATAATTGCTAAGTAAACTAAGAGAGGACACAAACACAGAATCATAGTCAGAGACTTCAGTACTCCACTAACAGCCCCAGGCAGATCATTGAGGCAAAAAACCAACAAAGAGATCCAGAACCTCTAATATAACACTCAGCCAAAAGGATTGAATAGACATGTACAGAACACTCCACCCCAAAACTACAGAGTATGCATTCTACTCAACAGCACTTAAACATACTCCAAGACTGATCACATTCTTGAGCATAAATCAAACATGAGCAAATTCCAAAAGGTTGAAATAATACCAAGCATCTTCTCAGATCATAGTGAAATAAAAATAAATACTATTACCAATAAGATCTCCTCAAAACACACAAAGACATGGACACTAAACAACATTCTGCTAAATGACCATTGGGTCAACACAGAAGTCAAGACAAAAACAAAAAGATTCCTGGAAACAAATGAAAGCAAAAATGCATCTTATCAGAATCTCTGGGATGCCATGAAAACAGTAGTCAGAGGGAAATTCATAGCATTGCATGTGCATATTAAGAAAATAAAAAGATCACAAGTAAACAGTCTAACATCACACCTAAGGGAACTGGAAAGGGAAGAACATGTAAATCCTAATTTCAGTAGAAAAATTCAGTTTACTAAGATGAGGTCACAATTGCAGGATATAGGAGAAAAAAATATCATAGAAAGGATCAACAAGACAAAAAGCTGATTCTTTGAAAGGATAAATAAGATTGACAGACCCCTGGACAGATTGACTTAAAAAAAAAAAAAAGATAGTCCAAATAAACACAATTAGAAATGTAAAAGGCAATATCACAACTGACCCTGAAGAAACTCCAAAGATTATCAGAGATTACTGTGAATATCTGTATACAAATAAACTAGAAAACCTAGAGAAAATGGAAGATTTCCTGGCATCACACAACTTCCTAAGGTTGAAACAAGAAGAAACTGAAATCCTCAACAAATCAATAACAATCCAGGAGATAAATTCAGTTATAAGAAATCTCCCTGCACCAGATGTTTCTCAGCTGAGTTCTATAAGATACACAAGGAAGAACTGAAACCAATTTTATTGAAAGTATTCCAGACAATTCTCCCTAACTCATACTGGTACCTCAAATTGGTAAAGGTCCAACAAAGAAAGAATTGCAGGTCAATTTCTCTGATGAGCATAGACACAAAGATTCTCAGCAAGCTTCTAGCAAATGGGATCCAACAACACATTACAAGTCTCATTCAACACAATCACGTTGGCTTCATTCCCGGGATGCAGGGCTGGTTCAATATTTGGAAGACAATAAATGTAATTCAGCACATTAACAGGAGTAAGACCCAAAACCACATGAGTATCTCAATAGACAAGGAAAAAAACACTCGACAAAATCCAGCAACAGGTCTTGATAAAAACCCTTGAACACCCAGGCATAGAAGGGACATTCCTCAAAACAACAAGAGCCATCTATGACAAACCTGCAGCCAACGTTTGCTCAATGGGCAGAAGTTGGAAGCTTTCCTCCTAAGAACAGGAACAACACAAGTTTGCCTAACTCTCACCCTTTCTGTTCAATATAGTGCTGGAAGTCCTAGCCAAGCAATCAGGCAAGAGAGGGAAATCAGACCTTTGAAGCAACTTGGATGCAACTGGAGACCATCATACTAAGTAAATTATCTCAGCAGGAGAGAGATCCTGCTAGGTGATCTTTTACAGCCGAGCCCCTTTTCCAGACTCCCCTGCACAGACCCACACTCCTACACCTCTGAAGTGCATGTGGTGTACTTCCATTCTCTGCTTCCACTCTCTGACTCAATTTTTTTTTAGTCGGGGTCTCATTCTTGTCACTCAGGCTGGAGTGCAGTGGCACAATCACAGCTCACTGCAGCCTCTACCTCCTGGGCTCAGGTGATTCTTCCACCTCAGCCTCCTGAGTAGCTGGGACTACACCAGCAGCTAAGTTTTTTAATTTTTGAAGAGACAGGGTCTTGCTATGTTGCCCAGGCTGGTTTTGTACCCCTGGGCTCAAGTGATCCTCCCTCCTTGGCCTCCCAAAGTGCTGGGATTAAAGGCGTGAACCATCAGGCCCAGCTTGGCTCAAATTTTAACATGTTTTAAGATCCAGTTCAAATAGAGTTTTTTTCTAACCTTGTCTCAGGGAAACTAGACTTGTCCTCTGCACTTGGTGTCATGCTGTGAATAGCATGCTTTGTCAATGGGCTCATTGGCCCGGGCAGTGCGAGGGAAGGTGCCCACAGGGGTTGTGGTGAGAGATAGAGACAGGCTTCCTGGGTTGGCCACCGTGGACCCTTAACCTGGAAATCCTCAGGTCACAGAATGTGCTAGATGCTGTTTTTATCATGGAAGGTAAAAAAGTGACTTTTTTGCAAACTTCTAAAGGAGAGATGTGACAGCGAAGTGACCTGCCTACCAAGAGTACCACTGTCAAGGGAAACACACACGGAGCATGGATGCAACATCTGCCCGCCTGGAGGCACCTCCACTGAGGCAGAGCCGGTCAGGAAATGTGCTCACTGCTCCATCTACCGTCGTGCAATCACAGCAGGCGCTCTTTGGCCATGGACTCATCCTCCTGTGTGTCAGTCACCTGTGACCCACCACAGGCCAAAAACCAAGTGGAAAATTTCAGAAATGAATGCTCTTAAGTTTATGTTGTGTGTGCTGTGCCCAGTAGAGTGACCAAGTCTCATGCCACTGGCCCCTCCTGCCCTGGATGTGACACATCCCCTTGTCTGGTGTGTCCACACCACACAGGCTGCCCACTGGCCACCTAATAACTGTCTGGCGGTCAGATCAGCTGCCTGGGAACTGCATGTGTTCCAGTTCCCTGATTTTATTCACTGACGCCATGTCACACACCTGTGTCCTCCCTCCATCTCATCATTAGACCTTTTTAGACCACAAATGTCACAAAACTTTTATTGCAGTGTGTTGCACGTATTCTGTTTTATTGTTAGTTACTGTTTTCCACCTCTTCCTATATTTGATTTATAAATTAACTTTGCAAATTAACTCTATAAGTTAAACTCTATCATGGGTATAGATGTAGAGGAAGAAACACAGAATACATAGGGCATGGTCCCACTGTGGTTTCAGGCACCCCATGGGGAGCTGGAGCATAGCCCTGTGGGTGAGGGGGGCCCACAGGACAGTCACAAGGCTGAAGCCAGAAGCACATGAGGGCCTTCCCTCTCTTTTCCACCCACCCATCACACACATGCTGCTGCGGAGGTCAGAGAATGCCACTCTCAGGTATGCCTCTTTGGTGCGTGGATTATTTTGAGCAGAAGGCAATCGAGAGACAGCAGGTACTGAAGGGCTCTCTGCCTTCTCCTCTCTACCTGAGGCAGGACACGAATCTCCAGTGGCAATGCATCCTGCTGGAACCTTTCTGGCCATCCAGAAGTCCTCCTGACTGGTTCACTCTGTGTAGTGATTCCAGAAAACACTCTTCTGCCAGCCTTACAGGCAGTTTACAATTCATACTACATGCAACCCTTCATGGAAGAGCATTCAAATAATTAGAGTTTTGAAAATATAAAATTAAACTTTAACTATTGTATGACTTCTAAGTGATGAGCTACTATAAAAAGAGAAAAGTCTCTAAGTATACGACTTCATAAACGTAGGTTCATAATGGCGCTATTAGAAAACTCCGGACCAGAGTAAAGATAAAGAAGAAATACTAAAAGAAAAATGTTTCCACAGTAAATGAGGAAGTGGTTTAAATGAGAACTCCTGAGAAGGAAACAGAAAGAAAGAGGGGGGAAACTTACCTTTATTATACACTATTCCTGATGAAAATTCAAATATGTTCACAGGTAAAAGTACAACATATATAAGCGGCAATTCCATCTGTTGAAATAAATAGCAATTGTTTCCATTCACTTACTCTGAATCCATTTTTTTGTTCCTTTTATTATAAACAACTACAAAGAAGCAAATAAATCATCTCTTCAACTTAAAAATATTCCACATTATGTGACAAAAAGTGGACAACTTAACAACTGACTAAACTTTTCATTTACTCCCTAATTGGGAGGTGAATGTTTAAGACAAGTTTGTAAGTACAATGACTACCAACTAGAAAAAGAGTCACAGATCTTTCTTTAATGTGGACAACTATTAGAGGGGGAAGACTAGTCGACTGCATAAAACAGAGCCTGAACTGGCAGACACAGAGGACAGCATAGCTGTGACTCTTCTGGCACTTTGGCATTGGTCGTGGGGGAGGCAAGCCAGCTGGTCCTGGATATGCACAGTGAGTCCCCTACATACGGACTGACCTTCAAGTTACAGCTTTAATGATGCGCACCTGATTTTTTATGTATTATTTCTCTCCACCAGGAAGCAGTATAGCCTGTTACATACATAAAGTACCAGGTAGGCGATTTGCCAGTTGGGTACCTAGGCTAACTTTGTTGGGCTTAAACAGATTGGATTTGCCAGCGGGCTCATGGACTATAACTTGTTCGTATGTTGGTGACTTCCTGTATATGTTGTGTGTGTGTGTGTGTGTGTGTGTGTGTGTGTGTGTGTGTGTATACACATATATATATACATAATGTTCTTTTGGGAATGACCTCTAGGGTTGATACACAAGATATTGAGTGACATATTCAAAGTACACTACTACAGAGTTGGGCGGAGTACAGAGATCTGGTTCAATAGACCCAGTCAGCCACAAAGATGCCACAAAATAACAATTTACAAACTAAGTAGATGTCAAGCATCTAACTCCATCTGACCTATCACCAAAGCGGCTACACTGTCCCTCATTCTGCCCAATGCACATGTGGTCCCGTACTCTTCACTTCCTTCAATATGACAGCTTTTCTCAGTTAAATACGACTTTCTTTCAACAGCTGTCTCACAATTAGAGAAAAGGCAGAGACTTTAGCTGAAGATGAGCTCCATCACTGGGATTGCTTGCTCTTCAGCAGGTTCCTTGACTTTGAGTTCATCTTTTACTCAGCGAGTTGGGGACCCCAGCCACCCCAAGGTGTCAGTATGAGACTTGCATGAAAGACATGTAAGCATCTCATGGTCACTTGGCATACCACAAGCATATGATGCATGCGCCCATCGAACCCCTCTCTTTTCTCATGGCATGGCAGCAATTTCTTGTCCTCATCACACGCCCCTACTTACCTGCTGGTTGGATCACCCTGGTTATCTCAGTTATAATGGGTTTTACACAATGGTGAGACACAAGTTACATTCCTGGGTATCCACCCTTCTCTGGCACCAAATCAACACCAGGAACTGTCCCCAGGAAGGAACCTACCCACCCCCCAGCTGGCTTGTGTGTGGCTATCCAATTTCCATGGAATAGCGATTATACTGTGAACTTGTAAGGCCCTAGTTTTAATATTTCTAACTATGATTAGTTTTAATCTTTCTAACTATGTTTTAATATTTCTAACTATGATTACCTCTTAATGGGATGCCTGACTAGCTTTTCTTTTCTTTTCTACAGTTTCCCCAAGTTTTCTTTCATATGGCCTGAGAAAGAAGACCTGAAATTCAGAGCTGAGTTTCCACAGTTGACGGGCTCAACGGTTCATTCAGCTTGGTAACAGCCAATCAGTTGGTACCAAGTGCAGAAGTACTCCAGAAGTCTCCAGATGGCAGTTGGAACTTCCAGCTAACTGCCTCAGAGCCCCAAGGGGAATTTCCTTAAAAACCTGTGGGAAGCTGGGCTCGGTGGCTCAGCCTGTAATCCCGCACCTTTGGGAGGCTGAGGTGAGCGGATTGCCTGAGCCCGCGGGTTCGAGACCCGCCTGGGCAGCGAGACCTCATCTCTACAATAAATCAAAAAAACCAGCCGGGCATGGTAGCGCATGCCTGTAATTCCGGCTGCTCGGAAGGCTGAGGCGGAAGGATCGCCGGAGTCCAGCAGGTCGAGGCTGCGGTGGCCGGAAGCGGCCACTGCACTCTAGTCTGGGCGACAGAGTGAGACTCCAACTCAAAAAAAAAAACCTGTGGGAGGTGGAGTTTCTCCAGCATCTTTAACATGCCCCCCAAGGAAGGTTCAGTGCCTACCTGTGGTCCTCTATAAAATACTCCAGTCACCAAGTGACCTGGAGTCTGAGAAAAAGGCTGCTACCTCCAGCGAGGCTCACAAGAACATCTGTCCAGGTGAGTTTCATAGCTGAGTCTCGAAGGAGGAGTGATATTTGAAGTAGGGAAGACCTCAACGCAGATAAATGAGATAAGCAAATACACAAATCACAAAGCCAAGACCAAGCCATGGGTGTGTGGGAAAAAGTAAGATGGTGGAATGCCAATGTGTCCCCATTGCCATCACTGTGGGACTGTCCTTTCCATGGGGATACTGGTGGGGTGCGGGGCAAAACTCGTGAGCCCTTTGGCTCAACCCTGATATTAATTCCAGAACAGCCAGCATAGTTTTAAAACAGAATTCATTAGAGAAAGTGAAGGGGAAAGACAGAGAGAGACATGCCAGAGCTGGCAAGGGCCAGGGAAAAACTATGCTTTTGCTTTTGACAAAGGGCCTGATAAGCCCATTTAGGGATTGGCATGTTGATGAATGAGCAGGTGAGGATATCTGCTCAGAAGAGAGGACCATCTCTTGCCTCTGATGGAAGAGGGTGAGGTGGACTGGAAGTCTGAAGTGAATCCACATTCCAGCATGCAGGGCGGTTCAGCCTGTCAACATGATGGTTTCTGGATACCGTCTTTCTAAAACGAAAAACTGTCTATAAGAACTTTCCTACCTATACCTAGCCTGTGCTACCACTCAGCCACTCAGGCTGTCTTTGGCCGAGTGCCCATGAGCTGAGGCAGGACCTTCCTGACTTACCCCGTGCCCTGGCGAGTCATGAATGGCCACACAGGGTGACAATTCATTTTTGACAATGATGATAACAGAGCCTGCTTTATGCTCATCCTCTACTTCAGAATCCCTGCACACAGCCACGTGAGACATATCTGGTGTCTGGGTTTAGTCTATTCCTGGAAGAACCTGTGTCAGAAATGCTTTTCTCTCCCTTCTCTGGTAACTGTGACTGGTAATTATTCCAGGTTACGCCTCAACTGAAATAATGTGCAGAACTCATCAAAATCTCTCTCCTGATGAAGACTCATTTCCCAGAACTGTTGGGGGGGACTCCCTTTGTGTTGGCCACCTCCCACTAGAGAAGATAACAAAGCTTCTGTATGGAAGCAAGTTGCCGTTTTTGTCATCGCAGCAACATTGTGATAAGCAACACCGCATCAAAATGAAAACATTTTAGGCCTGGCATGGTGTCTCGTACCTGTAATCCCAGCATTTTGGGAGACCAAAGTGGGAGGATTGCTTGAGCCCAGGAGTTTGAGGTTATGGTGAACTATGATGGAGTCACTGCACTTCATCCTGGGTGACAGAGCAAGACCTTGACTCAAAACAGAATAAAAGACTGGGCAAAGTGGCTCATGCCTATAATCCCAGCACTTTGGGAGGCCGAGGTGAGAGGATTGCCTGAGCCCATGGATTCGAGACCAGCCTGAGCCCATGGATTCGAGACCAACCTCATCTCTACAATAAATCAAAAAATTCACTAGATGTGGTGGTGCATGCCTGTAATTCCAGCTACTTGGAAGGCTGAGGCGGAAGGATCACCTGAGCCCAGTAGGTCAAGGCTGCGGTGGCTGTGGAGTGCTATTGCACTATAGCCCGGGTGACAGAGTGAGACTCCAACTCAAAAAAAAGACAGAATAAAAACGTCTGAGCATGTTGAAAGCACACATTGATAGCTCTAAGGAAAATCACAACACAGTGACATTTGCTTTCTTTTCCCCATAACCCCTCTGCCCTCTTTTCCTCATTTGCCCCCACATGATGTTTCCTCCTCAATAAAAGTCAAGGAGCATCCTTCAGTCCCGCGACTAATGACTAACACTCTGATGTGAATAAACACTGAGTGCTCTCCCGAAAGGTCACATATGCACAACAGTGAGATGAAAGTTGGTTGTCCCCCAAGGGCAAACCAGGCACAGGCGTCCAGGCAGAAGGACGGGGGACATGGGAAGGGGTTCATTGGAAGAGGCGTGACTGACATGTTCTGTGGATATTTTCCTGACTAGAACATGCTTACTCTGCAAAACATGAAAAATATAAGCACTATGGAGAAACTCATTATTCATGAATCAACAGCCAGGTCTGACTGCTGTGAACATGTCAACATGCTTGAGTCTGCTCCCTCTGCATGTACATATTTAATGTAGGGTCCTCCTGGACACAGGCACGACCTTCCTCAGTCACTGTTACTCAGACCATTTTCTCACACAGCTCAATGTTTTTTAAAACAAGTTTCACAGTTATGCATCTAAAATAACTGTACACTTAAACATAAGATATTATGCTGTTTCCAGTGTTTTCCTATTATGAATAATATGGTAATAAGTAGTCTTAAACAAAAATCTTGTCCTGAATTTGAAAATATTCCCTTAGGGTATGAACATGTTTAAAACTCATGATGCGTTTTTGGCAAACTGCTTTCCAGAAATCTAGCAGTAAAACTACATGCAATCTATAATGATCTGATACATAAAAAGTATCCCATTGTTTAGTTTTCAGAATATTGGTACAATTGAACATTTTAAAATATGCTTGCTGGCCATTTATTTCTTCTATGAATTATCTGGGCATGCTCTTGACTGGAAATTTAGTGTTTTACCTGTGGAATGGTAAAATAACTCCTTGCAATATTTGCTATAAATATTTAATCCAATTTTCCTAATTTAAATTTAATTCTATTTATGGATTTCTCTCGACTTTTTTATGTGAGAACTTTTAAAAGACTCAAAAAGTTCAAAGAATAACAAGAATATTTTGATCACCCCAGATTAACATTACTCCCAGTTTTTAACAACTTTTTATTATAGGATGTTTCAAACATTGAGAAAACTGTAAAGTGACTCCCAGTTTATATTTATATTTATTTTATTATTACTTTTTGTCATAGGCACCTGTCCTATGAACTCCCAGTTTGTGACAATTTTTCATTCTGGGATGTTTCAAACATTAGAAAACAGTAGAGAGAGCTGAGCCATGATTCCCTTGTACCAGCGCTTGACATCAGTCCTGCATGTCTGTGACTCCCCCCACCTTCCTCCTCCAGAAATGCTCTGAAGATTGCCTAGACATTTGTACGTAGTTCAGGGTGTATTACTAAGGAAACTGTCTTTTTAAAATAAAAGCAAACCACAATGCCATTTTTCACCTAAACTTAATAACGATTCCTGAACATCTATCTACCCAGTGGCTATGTGTAGTTCCCCAGATCTCTCTTTCTCAACATTTTTTATAGCTGTATTAATATGAATCAGGATCTAATAAGCCCAAACCCTGCCATTGGTTGCTGTATCTCTGAAGTTTTTAAATCTGTAAGTAAGCTTTCCTTTCACTTCCTTTCCATCCAATCATTTGTTCCCTCTTGCTTTTTCCTTACGACTTATTACTTGAAAAACTAGTTAGGTCTAATGTGTTTCCCACAGTCTGGATTTTGCTGGGGTCAGAATTCAAGAGTGGATGTCCTATGACATCACCAATCAAGGGCTACTGTGTTTTGGAAAACATGATATCATCCTTAAATTTGCATTTCTCATGTTATATACCTATTTTCATCTAAACTGTTTGCTCAAGGGCTTTGCCTCTTTTTCTGTGGGTTGTTGATCTTTTTTCTGTTGATTTGTAAATGTTTTTCTGTGTTAAGGAAATTAGCCCTTAGTCTATGAGGTGAATTACAAAGCATCTTCTCCATCTGTCATTTGCCAGTTGACTTTTTTATAGGGAAGTGATTTTTTTTTTGTAGTTAAGTAAACTGATTTTCTCTTTTATCTTCTGGTAATTTATGGTTTCAGTTTTTTAAAGTGACATATTCATCTGGAAATCATTTGGATAGAATCTGTGAAGCAGAGACCCAGCTTGTTTTTTTCCTCAGATGACCACTCAGTTGTCTCAGCAATACTTACTGAATAACCCATTTTTTTCCTCCACCGCCTTAAAATAAAATCTTTATTTAGTTGTTGTGTATATTTGAATCTATTTCTGAATTTTCTGTTCTGTTTCTTTGAACTGTTGATCCACTCATGTGCCAGGACCTCATTATTTTCATTATTATATAATAAGTTTTTATTTTAGAATCAGCTCGTCTGATTCTAAACAAAAATAAAAGTACTCCACTGGGGTCAGTTAGATTAGGGAGAGTTGATGGTATGATGACGCTGTACTTCCTGATGGTGGCAACGCCTTCACATGTGTCGTCTTCCTCTCCATGGTGTTTCTTATAGAGATTCTATGTATTTCCTGGCAAGTCTATTCCTGTCTTTGCTAAAGCCACACCATGGGGTCATTTTTCCCATCCCCTCTTTTACCTGGCTGCTATTGGACTATGAGAAGTTTCTATTCCTGTGCTTTTTGTCTCAGTGACCTTAAGGAATTATCCTAACAGCTGGCCTTTGAGTGGATTCCTGAGGTCTGCAATACTGGTTGTTAGGCTAAAACTCCCAGTAGGGCCTCCAAAACGTTAGGTCAGGTCCAATGGGGGTGTCTGGTTTGCAATCCAGTGCCATGTGAAGGATGCAAAGAATTGCACAGAAGTTAGATTGAAAAATATAGTTTATTTAGAAAGGAGAGAGAGAGAGAGAGAGAGAGAGAGAGAGAGAGAGAGAGAGAGAGAGAGATTCACCTCCCCAAGGTAGGGGTGGGGGGCAAAGCTAAGAAAACATGGCAGCCATAGCTCAAAGAACACATGGACTGGTCAATGCTTAAATAAACAATGGCTACTGTTGTTTGAAGTTGAATGCTTTTAAACCTTCTCTTTGATAATGGCAGGTCGTTAAGATGACTGGGTGGTGGTTTGCTCCACATCATCATGGAGGGAACAGGTAAGCACAGGTGCTGACATCAGGTCATGAACAGTAGGCAGATGGGTGGGCCAGTCACATGATTGCTGCCATGTTGATGGGGTCTGTGTCACAAATGGTGATTAGGTTAACTTATTTACAAAACAAAATGGGTAGAGGGTTGTAAGACAATTATCAACAGCTACCTCTGAGAAACTGGTTCTGTCCTTGGCTAGTGATTAGAGGGTAAATTACAGTGAACTGCTAGAAAAACATGACAAAGTTAAGCAATGTTAAAATGGCTGCTCATTGGGTATATCAACTTATGTTATTTTACTGGTTTAATCTTCTTTGTATATTACATACATTTATTTATCTTTACATTTTTTATTTTTAATTGACAAAATTATATATATCTATGGTGTACAACATGATGCTTTGGTATATGTATACACTGTGGAATGGCTAAATCAAGCTAATTAACACAGGCTTTACCTCACATAGGAAGGGGATTCCCAAAAAACACAGAATTATTTTTTGGAGGGTAACTCCTTGTAGTACAGGCTTCCCCCGCTAGGTAAGTATTCTAAGAACCCATCGGCATCAGTGTACCAGGTAGCATTATTGTGAGAGGTTGCATTTGGCTTCAGTGAATTTTTTTTAGAGATTCAACACGTTTGCCCATTTCATGGTGGGTGATTTATGAGCACACCTGCCCACACCCCTGAGTGACTTTTTTTTGTTTGTTTCCCTGGATTAAAAGAGTCCTCAAAGGGAAACGATTTGCCGATGTGGAAGAGGTGAAACAAAAAACAGCAGAAGCACTAAAAAGCATCAAAATTAACAAACTCAAAAACTGTTTTGAGCTGTGGAAAAAGCATTTCGATAGGGTATTACATCACACGGTGAGTACTTTGAAGATAACTGAGGGTTAAACATGAAGAATATACAATTTTTTATAAATTTCAAGTTTTGGGGACCCTCGCATACTTACTTTTTTGTAGTGAGAACACGTAAAGTATACTCTCAGTGATTTTCAAGTATATGCATTACTATATTGTTATTAACTATTGTCACTATGATGTACATCAGATCTCTGGAACTTATTCTAATTGCAATTTTGTATCCTTTGTGCAACATGTTGCCAATCCCCCAACCCCCCCCGCCTCTGGTAACCAGCATTCTCTACTTCTTTGAGACGTTTTTGGATTCCACGTGCGAGTGAGATCTTGCAGTATTTGTCTTTCAAGCCTGGCTTATTTCACGTTCCATATCGCCTTCCAGGTGCCATCCATGTTGTTGCAAATGACAGGATTTCCTTCTTTTTAAAGCTTCATAGTGTACCATTGTATATATACACATTTTCTTTATCTACTCATCTGCTGATGGACACTTAGCTGTTTCCATATCTCAGCTATTGTGAATAATGCTGCAACAACCATGGGCACAGATAACTCTTCTACATATGGATTTCATTTCATCCAGTAATCCAGAAATGGGATTACTGAATCATGTGGAAACTCCATTATTAATTTTTTGAGGAAGCTCTGTCCTATTTTCCATACTGGTTGTACTAATTTACATTCCCACATCCTCCGAGCCCTTGCTGTCTTTCATTCTTTTAATAACGGCCGTTCACTGTGGCTTACATTTGCATTTCTCCGACTATTCGTGATGTTGAGCATTTTTCATGTACCTGTTGATCATTTGTATGTCTTTTTTTGAAATATGTCTATTCAAATCCTTCACTCATTTTAAAATTGGGTTATTTTTTCTCTTACCATTGAGTTGAGTTTCTTATGTAGTTTAGATATTAACCCTTGATCTGATGTATGGTTTGCAAATATTCCTCCAATTCCACAGGCTGTGTTTTTACTCTGTTGATTGTTTTCTTTGCTGTATAGATGTCTTTTTTTTTTTTTTTTTTGATACAATGCCATTTATCTATCTTTCCTTTTGTTGCCTATGCTTGTGGGGTCAGATCCGAAAAATCGTTGCCCAGACTAACCCATGGAACATTCCCCTAGGTTTTCTTCTATTGGTTTTTTTTTTTTGAGTTGGAGTCTTGCTTTGTCACCCAGACTGGAGTGCAGTGCCCGCTCCCGGCCACCGCAGCCTCGATCTGCTGGGCTCTGGCCATCCTTCCACCTCAGCCTTCCAAGTAGCCGGAATTACAGGCATGCACACCAATGCCCGGCTGATTTTTTGATTTATTGTAGAGATGAGGTCTCATTGCCCAGGAGGGTCTTGAACCCATGGGTTCAGGCAATCCACTCACCTCAGCCTCCCAAAGGCGTGGGATTACAGGCTGAGCCACCGAGCCTGGCTTCTTCTATTGGTTTTAAAGTTTCAGTTCTTATGTGTAAATGTTTAGTCAGTCTTGAGTTGATGTTGTACATAGGTTTGATTTCACTCTCTGCATGTGGACGTCCAGTTTTCCCAACGCCATTTACTGAGGAGACTGTCCTTTGCTATTGGGTGTTCTTGGTATCTTTGTAAAAAAAAAAAATCAATTGACTGTGAGTGCATGGAGTTATTTCTGGGTTCTCTATTGTATTCCAATGGTCTATGTGTCTGCTTATATGCTAACACTGTGCTTTTTAAAATTACTATCACTTTGCAGTAGATTTTAAAATCAGGTAAACAAGGACACCCACTTTCACTACTTCTATTCAATATAGTACTGGAAGTTCTAGTTAGAGCAATTAGGCAAGAGACAGAAATAAAAGGCATTCACATCAGAAAGAAAGAAGCTAAATGATTTCTGTTTGCAAATGACATGATCTTATATACAGAAAACCCTAAAGACTACACCAAAAAAAAAAACAACTGTTAGAATAAGTGAATTCAGTAAAGTTGCAGGATATGAAATCAATATTCAAAAATCAGTAGCATTTCTAATCACTAATAAAGAGCTATCTGAAAAAGAAATCAAGAAAGTAATCCCATTTATAATAGCTACAAAAAATAAATTAAACCAATAAGGTAAAGATCTGAAAACTTATAAAACAATGATCAAAGAAACTGAAGAAGACACAAATAAATGAAAAGATCTCCCATGTTCATGAACTGGAAGAATAAGTATTGTTAAAATGCACATACTACTCAAAGAGACCCACAAATTCAATGCAATTCTTATCAAAATTCTAATGGCATTTTTCACAGGAACAGGAAAAAAATCCTAAAATTCATATAGAGCCATAGAAGACCCAGAATAGCAAAAGCAATCTTGAGCAAAAGAATTGGAGGCATCACACAGATCTCTTTTTTTTCATTTTTATTTTTCACTCTATATTTCTACTTCAGTCCAATCGCAATGGCCAATACCTCCAGAACAAAGATAAGTTAAATAGTCATTTTTGTCTCATTCCTGGTTTTATTTTATTTTTTGAGTCAGGGTCTTACTCTGTTGTCCAGGCTGGGGGCAGTGGCATGAACACGGCCACTGCAACCTGGACCTGCTGAGCTCAGGTGATTCTTCTGCCTCAGCCTTCCAAGGAGCTGGAACCACAGATGTGCACCACCATGCCCGGCTAATTTTTTGATTTATTGTAGAGATGAGGTCTCACTAAGTTGCCCAGGCTGACCTCGAACCCATGGGCTCAGGTAATCCTCTCTCCTCTGCCTCCCAAAGTACTGGGATGACAGATGTGAGCCACTGCACCTGGCTCGTTCCTGATGTTACTGGGAATGCTTCTTGTGTTTCTCCATGAAGTACGATGTACCCATTAGTCTTCTGCAGCTTATGGTTGTTTGGTTCTATACTTACTGATATCATATTAATTTGAACAGGCCCAGTTAATCTAAGTTCATTACAAATTAATTTTTAATCTAGTGCATTATTTTTTAATATAGACTTTCAGAGGAGGAGAGGGCTTGAGGGAGAGTCTGCCACTACATGGACAATGGTGGTAGGATAAGATTACTGAGAGTCGCCACAAACGCACATGACTGCAAACTTTGAGAACTGGAATATAAGAAGGCACTGGAGTGAAGGAGTGGCAGATGAAATCATAGTAAAAGAGAGATTAACCAGTTTTACAGATGGGGCAGGAGTCCTTGGCTCCTTGGGTTGATAATCAGACCAAAATAAAACCCAGATGGCATGGCTATTAGGAAAATCACTGGGCAATTCACTTCTAGAGCTTCTAGATCTGTTTTATCTTAAAAGTACAAATAAATAAAAAGAGCTTTAAAAAAGCCAGAAAAAAGGGATAGATCACCTAAAAATAAATAAATAGAATGACAATTGACATTTATTTAGCAATAATTATGGTCAGAAGGCAATGAATAAACACTTTCAAAGTTTTGAGCAAAATAACTGTCGACCTAGAATTGTATGCTTAGCAAAACTGTCTTTCCAGAATGTGAGTGAAGTCAAGTCATTTACAGATAAAACAGGTGTGTTTACTACCAAGAGTTCCACAATAAAGGAAGTTCTAAAGTATGCCCTTCAAGAAACAAAATAACTCCAGAAAGAATATCAGAGGTATAAAAAGGAATTATAATATAAGGGGGAATAAGTAAAGAAAAAAGGTAGTGTTCTTAGATACAACTAATTTGGCTGATTTCTGAATGGTAGTTGGCTGGAAGGATATTGTTTGACCCACAGAATTGCTCGAAAGGCGCAGAAAATGGGCAGCAACACAGGAACTAAAACCTTAGCCAAGTATCACACCATAGACTAGTCCATGAACACATTGTTGCTGTGGCAACCAAAACCACAAAACACCTGCAGCTAGTCACAGGAACAGGACACTGGATGTGCCAAGGTTCTCCACCTCCCTACTTCTTTCTGTCACCAGCACCAGACTCAGAGTCTGTGTGGGATAGCATTAGCATATCGGCCAACTCACAGCTGGTCATTGCATCACCAGTCACTGCTTGGCTTAACCCATCCCCTCCCTGGGGTCTTCAAGAAATACAGTGCCTGGGGACTCTACAGTCTCAGAAGTGTACCCGGGAAGTGGAAGTCCATACAGAGACAGTGACATGGGGTAAGGTTTGCGGGCCAGAGGTGGGGGGCTCACAAGCATGAGGTATTCAGACAAAGCAATACATTGAAATTAGGCAAACAGGAAGCTGGAAGAATATGGTTGTTCAAGGTCATGTGGGTGTCTAAAAAGGTGCTGTGGGGGCACAGAGCGACAGGCGGTGTACATATGGAAGCAAAATAAGGAATAGGCAGATATAGTAAAACCTAAGAAATGAACAGATACTGAGAAAAGGTGAAAGCAAGCACTGTCACATTCACAAAGAAAAGGGATAATACAAAGAGAAGGCATTGACAAGATAGTCATATTTGTATATGGGAGAAAAAAAGAACTCTGTCACTGCTTGTATTAATTTTAATTTTTTCATAATACTTCATTTACTCATCAATTATTATTTATTGAATATGTGCACACCTCATTAGGTGCTTAGAATAAAATACGGACATGTCCCTGCATTCATGGAATTTAGTCCTATGAGAGAGAAAAACCAAAATTAATAAAAAGTTGAGTAAATGAATGACATCACAAATCATATTATGTCGTGATCACAAGCAATGGAGGAGGGGCATGTGCCCTCGTGACCCGAGAGGTGCGTAGCCTCTCAGAGATGAATGAGAAGGAGGTAGCCTTCAGGTGAAGCGCTGTGTACCTAAGGGTGGCAGTGGAGGGCGTGGCTGTGGAGGGCAGAGGAGGCAGCCTGTTAATCCTACAATTCTTCCTCCTCATGCTTCAATATTCCAAGGTTGTTAGGATGAGGGCGTGTGCGATGGAGCACACAAGGGAACATAAGAATGCTCTTGCTGGAATAGGGAAGCTTCCGGGATGCTTAAATTTTGTGTTTTCATTTCTACAAAAGTCTCTTAAAGTGGAATCATCTTCTGGATCATCTGGATGACCCTTGGTAACTAACAATGACTGCATAACTCTACTGCCCAAGGACGTGCTCATGACTTTGCATTGCTTTGACTTTCTTCATAGTTCCAAGAAAGAACAATTCACAGTATTCCTTTCTCTTCCCAGCTCTCCATTTTAGCTTTTGTTACATTAACCAAAAGCATGAGAGACAGCCCATCCTCTAAACATTCTTCCTGGGGTCTCCTTAGCTCCCTAACCTCTTTATATTGGATAATCTCTGGGCTCAGTCTTTAGCACTTCTCTACCTAGACTCATCCCCCAAGCAAGTTCATGCAGGTTCTTGGCTTGAGTATCAACGTGTACCAGCCACCCCAGAATCTACATTTCCAGCCCAGACCTGGTCTCTGAACTTCTAATGCATAGACATGCAGTTGCCCTCTTGAATCTATTTGGACATTTCACATTTAGCATTTAAAATGATCAAAGTGGAAGCCTCCATCCTGCCCCCACCATGACCAACCTTCTCCTCCCCAACATCTCCCTCATCTCATCACCTACCCAGCAGCAGAAGTCACAACCTTGAGAGCCATTCAAACATGATTCTTTTCTCTCTCTCACCCTCCAACTTGTTGGCTAATTTGGTGGATTTTGCTTCCTAGATTTTTCTCAACTTTCTTTGCTTCTTCCCACATACAATGGCAGCACCCATCCCCAAACCATAACCTCTAACAAACAGGGCACTGCACTGGTCTCTCGATTTCTCTGCTTCCACTCTAAACATTCTCCCTGTAGGAGGACAGCTTTTAAAAACATAATTCAGAACCAGAAAGTTCAAGTTCCTTCCATGGCTTCCCACTGCACTTAGGCTAGAATAAGACTTCTTCCCCTGGCCAGGGTCCACTGAGATCTGGCCTCGACTGAGCCTTCACCTTCTCCGATGCTACCTCATGCCCTTTAACTCAACCCTCCCCCCAGCTCTGTGCTTCAGCCACCATACTCGGCTCTCCAAGTCCCTAGATACACCGACTCTCCTCCACTTAGGGACTGTCCTCATTCTCTCTCTGCCAGAAACTCTTCTCCTAGAGCTCCACACAATTTACTTTCTCAGTGTTCAAAGGTCACCTTCTCAGACAGGCCTCTTGGATCTCCAAAATGACCCAGGGTACACAGCACCTCCCTTAAATCTTTTTTCTTTGCATGAAGGTGTAAAGGTAAATTTCACACTGCCCAGCCTGGGTTAAATATATGCTTTATTGGGCAAAGAGAAAACCTGCAAGAAAAAGGCCAAGGCTAGCCAGAGAACAGAAGACATGGTGTCTGTCCTTCCCATGGGAACCATCACTGCTTCTGGTGAGAAGACAATGGCCACTCTGCGGTTCTCCCTGTTTACACAGGCTCAACGTCAGAGGACCACATTGGTGCCGGGCAGTCTGGCTCCAACAGTCAGCAGGCTGTTGACTGAAACTGTTTGAGAACACCAGCTTCCCTGCAAGGTCATGATCACCTCTCCTGAGAAGACAAGTCACTCGTTCTGTAAGAACCGGAAAGAGGACCCCCAGTTCCCATTGTCCGGGAAACCAAGAATGACACCTCATGCCTATTTCAGACACCCAGGTCCCTTAACGATGATGACTGTCTTGTCTTTCTCCCTTACTAGGCAGGAAGACCCACTAACACACAACAACACAGTTTTTGTCCCCTGCTGTATTCCTAGTAATCACATGCTGGGCACACAGCAAAGACTCTGTACAGGAATGAATGGTGGGCTGGGGAAGGCAACACAAATAGCTCCAAGATTAGGAAAACACAACCACTAGTCCTTAGGTTGAAAGGAAACTCAGGAAACAAATCTTGCAGAAAGTATTCCGAGTTGTTACATTCTTTCCCAGGTCAGATTTCTGATCAAACCAATTCCACAGGGATTAAAATAAGCCCCAGCGGAGAGGTGTTTAGGGTGTCCAGTGGCAATGGTAGGATGATTCAGACACGGCTCAAACGGCCCCAACTATAAACTGTGGCTCACGTGGTCAAGCTAGCCCAGTAACAGCCCTTGGCTGAACAGAGAAATGTAACCAGTCCACAGGCAGGTGGCAGGTGATGTCAGCTCTGCTCGGATCCCTCAGACCCACAGACCCTCTCACGCTTGCTGGTTTCCACTCCACAGCCTGCGCCTGTGTCTGCCTGCTGCTACTCTTAGGCTGCCCAAGACCATATGCCCGAATAGTTGGAGGTTCCTGTAATTGACATATCCTGGGGTCAACCCCTGACCAGAGATCCTCAGCAAGAAAGTGATTCTGACTCCAGGAGTGAGAGTGTCTAGAGACACTTCTGATAGTCATAACTGGGCAGAGAAGGGGGCGGGACACCTTGGACAGGTGAAAGCCAGAGATGCTGCTAGACAGCCCGCAATACGGGGCACACACGCCATGACAAGAACAAAAACTTCCCCTGAGATGTCAGTAGAGGTTGAGAAACTCCACCTCAGACAAGGGGTGGGGGACTATACCCCAGTGTTTTTCTTCTGACCTACTCTGGACAGTTCTGATGGGATTTACACCGTCTCTTGGGGACCACACAGGCCACTTTCTCAGAAGTCTGCCTGACACGTGTCCTTGCCGGATCTCCTCCCTGCTGCTACTTCTCTACTCCCTACCAAACTTTCCTAAGAACACATCCTAAAAAGTCACCTTTACACACATCCTCATTGGGTTGCTTCTGGGGAAAACAACCTAAAACAACAGGTACAAATGACCAGAGGAGAACTACAGGTTTTTTGTACACAGAACAGGGCCAGTTATTAAAGGGTTGGCAAAGTCCCGTGGTTGGATGAGCCCACAAGCAGGGGGCCAGAGAGTCTTGAACACCAAGAAAGCATGGTATCACAGGAAAAAAGTACCTGGTAGACCCGAGTCTCAGTCTCACCTCTGTGACGAAGGTGCCATGAGATCACAGGTAAATCACAGCCACACAGAAAATGAGAAAATAGGGATACTTCCGAAGGTCTTTCTCTAACATTCTATGTTACCTTAGAACAATGGTTCTCAGCAGGCGATTCTGCCCTCCAGGGAGCAGCAGGAGATGTTTGGAGGCATGGCTAGCAATCATAACTGGGGGCAGGTGTCATTGGCACCTTGTGAGTTGAGGCCGGGTGCTGCTAAACTGTCCACCTCAGCAGGTAATCACCCCTGCTCCCCCCACCTCCACCCCCAGAATCATCCAGTCAAAAATGTCTGCAGTGCTAAGACTGAGAAACTCTATCTTAAGGAAATAGCAGATATTAACTTCAGAAGTTCCTGACGACTAAAATTATTAAAAGTAGGTGCTGTGATATTGAACACCATAGACTGCAGACGCTGTTCCGTTAAGGCGTGGACCGGCTCATTTGAAACAGATCTTGAAGTGATGTCCAGGAAGCCCTGAGGGAGGAGCTGGAGAGGGAGGGAGCAGGGCTGGTGTGGCAGGCCTGATGAGTTCTGACCTGGGTCATCATCCATGGACTGGACTACACTCTGAGTGGACTCCCAGAGCTACCCCCACCCACTGCAGTCACTAAGGACCCCCCTAATGTGTCACTCACCTTCATTTACAACTTTCTCCTCTGACATTTTCCTGGAAGGAAAAATAAAATTTCCCCAAGTCATTACAGGTGAGGGTGAGAGAAGACTAAGCATTTTATAGCTGGCTTATCAGGTTGATAAAACGTGGCCATGCACTACATATGTGCTTATGGATCTGGGTCTATTTGTGGCAGGTGGTGAGATGATGCCACGCTTGACTCTGAAGTAACATTTCTGCTGGTCAAGCCCCGCACGTCCTTCTTAAACACAGGGCTGGTGGCAGAGCCCAGTGTGTGTGTAACTAGCTGCGGGCACACCACTCAGGACGGCCCCACTCCCAGCAGGAAGTCTCAAGGATCAAAGGGTTTTTGTTTCATTATCAGAAGGGCAGCTTGTTCCAGTAACCACAACAGGTGGGCAAGAGTGACAAGACTTTTTCCTGGATTGTTGCTTGCTCTGAAAGTAATTTGAGAACAGACCTATGACTTTTGGAGTTGGTCTGACATAATGGATTCTCTCTGATAATATTTTTAAATGTGCATCAGAAATCTCCTGAGGTGCTTAAAACTCTAGAATCCACTTGGAGGCAGGAGGCCTCGGACTTCCACATGGGCAGCTTGCCTGAGAGGTTGGACGAGCACAGGCCTGTAACCTGCACTCCCAAGTCTCCTTCCACAGGAACCAGCCCAGGAGAGTCACATTCTTTCTGGAATTGCTGGCAGACCCACCCATTGAAGGACCCAGATGCCGTCCACCACGGCTGCCACACAGGGCACACCAACTGCAAAGCAGCCCCTGTGTAACAGAAATGCAGAATGTTGGGTTTTCTGATCCGAGCTATCCAAGCTACGGCATTTGCTCTTGATGATACAACTGCCAGTGTTGCCATACGTAGCAGGACACACATCTGGTGCTGATTCACACTACCTACGGTTAGTTACTGAGGGAAACATTGAAACAATTCAAAAGCAAGGACTTTTTGTTACTGATAGGGTCACGCTTATCGTCTCATGGGGATACTGCTTATCATCCAAAGGAATGGAATTAATATTCACCTGAGTCTACTCCAAGTTTTCTCATGTGTTGAAGTCAGACACATCTATCCTTAAAGTGGGCAGGGCAACTGGAGGTGTCCATTTAACTGAAGGCAATTTTACCTTCTCTTGTGGTATTTAAAAAATGATGACCCTAAAAACAAGATTTACTTTTTTCCTTCACAACTTGAGATGTTAATGTTTCTTTGATTTAAGACAACAAAAAGCTGCACACTCCCATGTTAAGATATGATGTCCAAAAATATTTATTAAAGAAAGAGCTCCTAACGGCAGCAGTAGGTCAGCATTCCCACATCAGCTGCTTTAAGAATTTTCAACAACCAAGACAAAAGACAAAATCATTATTAAACTTTGAATTACACAAAAGCATCACTCTATCACCGGGATAACATTTGATATTTCTGTATTTCCTCTTCTCCAGCTGAAATGGGCAGTGCCTTATAAAGGTATTGCACATTCTAAAATTACTTTAATCAAAATGTATTTAACATATGCCCTCAGGATGTCACAGGCACCTGATGTCACTAAATCAGACGTCAGGAAACATGAATCCTTGGCTCAGCTCTGTCATTTGACTAGCTGATAAACCTATCAAGTCATTTATACAGTCCCAGTTGTTTTGGTTATAAAATGTCCATTTGGCTCTAAGATGAATCATATGGACTAAATAACTAATTACATTTTAAAACAGGAATTATAATGTTAAAAATCTACACTTTATGTAAAATGCCATCAACCACTGAAAAACAGAATTGAAAGAGGAAGCAGAAAATTGGGCTAATAGTGTGTGTGGAGGAAAAAAGACTAGTGGTCAGATTGTGATGTCCAGAGAATGATAAGACTGGAGTGAAATGAATGGAATCGGTCACAGGATCAGAAAGCCAGAAGCCAGATGCAGCAGAGAATAATCTGGTCACAAGTGTCACGAATTGGTCAGATCACACCTAGAAACTCAGCATAACTACAAACCAGAAGCACCATAATCTCCTAACTAGATACAACAAGTTATTTACTTCTAATTTCTCCAAAGGCAGAAGTGGCACAGTAGTGACAACACTGATTCAGGCCTCCATATCCCTGGCCCCAGTTTGGATGGGACTAGGGAAGGCATATGGCTAATTCTAAGCGTCAGCCTAGAGGGTGTTTTGGGGTGAAATTAACATTTAAATTTATGAACTTTGGGTAGAGAAGCTTGCCACCCATAGTGTGGGTACACTTCATCCAGCCAGCTGAAGTCCTGCACAGAAAGAAGAGACTGCCCTCCTCAGACTGGAGAACCATCTCCAGCAGATGGCCTGCAGACTGCGGAAAGAAAAGCCCACCCTTCCCAGGCAAGAGGACTGTCTCCAGCAGACTCCAGAAAAAAGAGCCCTCTCTCCCCAGGCAAGAGGCCCATCTCTGGCAGACGGCCTGCAGACTGCAGAAGGAAGAGTCCACCTTCCCCAGGTAAGAAGACTGTCTCTGGCAGCTGGCTTGCAGACTGCAGAAGAGCCCTCCCTTCCCAGGCAAGAGGCTCATGTCTGGCAGATGGCCTACAGGCTTCAGAAGGAAGAGCCCTCCCTCCCCAGGCAGGAGGACCATCTCCAGCAGAGGGCCTACAGACTGCAGAAGGAAGAGTCCTCCCTCCCCAGGTAAGAGGACCATCTCCAGCAGATGGCCTACAGACTGCAGCAGCACCTGCAGCTCTCTTGGGTCTCAGGCCTCCAGCCACACTTCCCAGTTGTCATAGTCTCCAGCACCACCAATTCCTCATAACAACCCCCTCTATTATATATATAGAGAGAGAGAAAACAAAAAGGATCTGTAGATGACTTTTTTCCCTACCATTTTATCATTGATGTGCATGTGAGGCATCATCTATATGTAATAATTAATGTGTAGGTTCCCCGAGTTTTTCTTCTCTCTAGAACCTGATGAAGCAGGCTTCCTGGAGGAGGTAACTGTAAGCCGAGACTCTCACAATACCTAGAAGTCAGGTATGTAAAGTGAGGGAGAGGAGGAAGAGGAGGAGAAGAGGGGCACTGGCTGAGTGTTCCAGGCAATGGAAAACAACATGTCACAGCCCACCAGGCCAGGCTGCGGACGAGGCACATGCAGATACCCCAAGACCCGAGCTGACAGCATCAGCCTTATGGGAATAACTCTCCTATTTTGTATCCTGAGAAAAGGAGCGCTAAGCAGTTCCAAGTACATGGGCTTCCATACTACTACACTACTTCTCTTCTCAGGAGACTCATGGCCGGTAACTAATCTCTTGGTTAACGCTAACCATCACTACTTGGCTGGCGTCAGATTCCATCTGGAAGACGTCCAACTATTCACGGTCACTTGATCACACAAAATCAGCTAAGAGCTTTCCCACCCCCCTCTCCCAGACAGGCGTGTGAGACAGTGTGTCAATACATGCAGGATGGATGGAAAGCTAAGTCTTAAATGACAGGCACAGTTTGGCAGGGCAGTAAGGTTGATATGGATGTCAGTGAGTCATAGGATAATTATAAAACGAAAGAGTACAAAAACAGTCTTCTCTAGACTCCATGAATAATCAACATTCGATATACACTGGCATACTTGAAAGCCAAATCTAGCCTGAAATAATTTTAAGTCACTTATCTGTTTAAGATAAACCATTTCGGCTGGGCTCGGTGGCTCAGCCTGCAATCTCAGCACTTTGGGAGGCTGAGGCAAGTGGATTGCCTGAGCTCACGGGTTCGAGACCAGACCGGGCAACTTGGCAAGACCTAGTCTCTACGATAAATTTTTTTTAAAATTAGCTGGGCATGGTAGCACTTGCCTGTAGTTCTGGCTACTTGGAATCCTGAGGCAGAAGGATCACTGGAGCCCAGCAGGTTGATGCTGGGGTGGCCATGAGTGTGTCACTGTACTCCAGCTTGGACGACAGAGTGAGACTCCAACTCAAAAAAAAAAAGATAAACCATTTCTTAAGTGCTTATTATGTTCTGGTGTATGGACATTAACTTAGCCCCTTCAAACGAACATGGTTTTGCTTACGACCAATTTGCTTAGTTATGGTGAATGATATTTTACTTACTTTGTTCCTATTCCAGGACTTGAATTTTATTTGTCTGTATTTGTTTCTGCATTACTGCTATTTCCATGATAAAATTGTTTGGAATCATAACAGATATAGCCTTTTCCATAAACGTAAACTTCCAGCTGTTTTTTATAAATATAATTTTGTAATCCTTACTGCCCCCAAACCATTATTGATGGTTTCTGTAATTGTGACCATATCCTAAAGACAGTAAGCAGAAAGGATGATTTAAAATTCAGTAAATCCTCCAGTAGCTTTAGCTCTAGGACCTTGTAACTGTCTCTAGCCAACACGGCTGTAAGATGCTATCTTGATGACACTCATTCTGCCACTTGATTAGAAATGCGGATGGTAAGTTACTTTTGGATAACTTTTCAGCACCACCTCCCTCAAAAAGCAGTGAAGATGGCACCAAGTAAAGGGATCTTTAGTGTTAGACAACATTGTGGATATTATGACTCTTATAATGAGGAAACGCTACTGCTGAAACTTGCAGAAAATATCATGACAGTACAGAGAATATCAGTAAGTCTTTAAAACATAATACCGACAGATGATCACATTTCTTTCAAAACAGCTGTATACCACTTTTGGAATGAAAAGTGTTTCTTATTTTCTCCTAAGGCAGAAAAGTGATAAAACATTGTTGCTTTCAGATAAATACATGAAGATGCCAAACTGTATCAAACGTCTATTCAGCACTTCCAAGCGCTCCTCAATAAGCTTGCTGGGTATGAGGGCACAGAAGGGCAGAAGCAGAAATTAATAGCAACAATCTCCCTGTGTCTTAGAAAACACCACTACTTGGAGACTTTCAGCTCCAGTCATCCGAATTCCAAAGTGCCATGTTCTTGGGATGCAGAGTCGCATGATTGTAATGATGACCTGAAATATTCTTTGGCAGGCTAGAGTACTCTGTTCTAATAGTTCTCTCTTACCTTCCTTGCAGCCAACCACAAGGTAAGCCCTGTCTTGCTTCCTTACCCTTTGAATGACACTGTCATACTTTCAACCCAGCTAATCCGGTAATAAAGGAACCCTCTCCAAAGTTTCTCAGATGTGAAGGAAAGTGTGGAGAACCAACTGTGTCAAATCAAATGCTTCAGGACTTCAAATACTTTAAATACTTCAAACAATGGATAAAAAATTGCAACCCTGGAGGCTTCAGACACACATTTACTTATTTCCAAAGAGTGGAGAGAATCCCTAAAACTGCACTTAAGATAACCCAGGTACAGGGGTGTCTGGAAGACGTCATAAAATGTGACTATGACTTAGCAAGTTGAAATCTCACTAAGTAGATGATAACTTGCTTGGCCCAAAGACTCTGTAGGCAGTTGGGAATAGTTAGAACAAAACATAGCAAAAGGGTCATTCATAGAAGTAGAATAAACGTGTGAGTCCTGTGCTCTCCAGGAGAAAGATGTTCACATGGCATCTGAAGGTGAAGGTTTCCAGCAGGCTCCTGCTGAGGTGGGATGTTACCTGACCACAACCACCTGGATAACACTGTCTACAACCACTTCTCTGCTTTGATTTCACGCTCCTCCAACAATTACCTGGCTTCTAAAATTCCGTTTCATGTATGCTTTGACATAAATGAGGTGCTGTGAAGACAGACACAGATACTTGTCATTGGGATGATCATCCCTGTATAAATTAGTAAACTTGTAGTTTATATATCAGACCTCAGGAGTTTTATTAGCTGAACCGATTCCTCTAATGTATTAGCGTTCTTATGAAACTAAAATTCCAGCCTGGTGAAACTGCGGGCCCAGAACCTGAGGAAGATGAGGCCATCCTGAGGGTCTTGGTCTCCCTGAGTTAGTCCCACGTCCTTTCTCAAACAACCAGGTCTTTCAACTGTCTTATGGCAAGCAACAACAATCACACAGGGTATGAATAGAATAATTATTTCTGTTCCACCAAGGAATAGTTTGAGTAATTAAACCAATGTTTTTCCAAACATGGCTCAAAGACTAAAAGATGAACATCTTCCAGCATTCTGATTTTTAGAATAAAATGCATGTACCTGTCTCATTTTCCTCATTCCTGGCACATGGACAATACCTAGGCAATAAAGAAAAAGTGATCAAGAAATTCAAAAGAATAAAGTACACATTAACATGTAAACTTCCTGAAGATAGAACTGTGTAGCCAAGGTGATGCATGTGAACTTCACTATGGTCTACCTACCTCAAGAGTACCATAAGGCATATAACAAAATCTCGTAGATTTTTCCAAGCTTCACAATCTGGTGCAAATTATTGCTTCTGTGGCTCACTCTTAGTGACAGAAGTGTGTCATTCACCTAAGATGTAATGGGGAAGAAAAGAGATCAAGAAATAGTTTGTTTCATGTATCCAGGTAAAACCATAAGGGAAAATTTTTTTTTAATGCTCTCAGCTTTCAATAAGGAAGGAGGAATAGAAACCCCTAGCACATTCATTAGTTATTTATTATTATTTATGATCTACACAACACAGCAGAGGCAGAACCTAGAACACAGCCACAGGTCCTGCTCCACAGAACCATCTAGACTGCAAGCCAAACACCAACCTCACGGGCTCATTCCAAACATTCTAACATTTCATTGTTTCTACAACTTCTTTTCTTCTGGACTAGGAAAACTTTTCTCCTTTGTTATTCTCACACTTAGTTTTTCTTGGACTGGGAAAAGAAACGAACTTGACTGTGATCACATCTGTCACAATGTTTCCATTGCTCTCCATGCTGTGAATCATTTATTCCCTTGCTTTCCAGGAGACAGATGTCATTTTTCCAACTCTATAAGATAAAGGGCATGTGTGTCTTGTGCCCAGTGTACCCATGCACACCCACAAACAGTACCATAAACCAAGTCCTGACAGTTGCTGTCCTTTTGTGACCCCTGACGTCACCATTTCCCATAAAAGCCCAGTGTCTCCAGGCGCCCTGAGGAGTAGACACCATAAAACGCCCTGGTTTCCGTCTCACACTTCCTTTCACCTTGCCCATATGCTATAAAAAAACCAACACCCTTAAAAAAAAAAAACCAAGAAAATGCTTTAAAAAAATACTTAGGCTGGGCACAGTGGCTCACACCTGTAACCCCAGCACTTTGGGAGGCCGAGGTGGGAGGATTGCTTGAGCCCAGGTGTTTGAGACCGGCCTGAGCAATATACCAAGACCTTGTCTCTGCAAAAAATAAGAAAAAAATTAGCCAGGTATGGTGGTGTGTGACTGCAGTCCCAGCTACTCGAGAGGCTGAGGCAGAAGGATCGCCTGAGCCCAGGAGATTGAGGCTGTGGTGAGCCATGATCGTGCCATTGCACTTCAGCCTACACCACAGAGTGAGACCCTAACACAAAGAAAAAAGACAAGATTTCACTGCATTTAGTTAACAAATTATCTAGTTTTAACATTTTTTTTTGAGTTGGAGTCTCACTCTGTCACCCAGACTGGAATGCAGTGGCCGCTCCCAGCCACCACAACCTTGACCTGCTGGGCTCCGGCGATCCTTCTGCCTCAGCTTTCCAAGTAGCTGGAACTACAGGCGTGTGCTACCACACCTGGCTAATTTTTTAAAAGATTTATTGTAGAGATGAGGTCTCGTCAAGTTGCCCAGGCAGGTCTCGAACCTGCGGGCTCAGGCAATCCACTCACCTCAGACTCCCAAAGGCGCGGGATTACAGGCTGAGCCACCGAGCCTGGCTTAGTTTTAACATTTTAAGAAAGTGCTTCTGGATCTCTTTTACCTTTCCGGCCATTTCCAGAGGTAGAAAAAGATACACATGTGTGATCACATTAGAGAGTGTAGATATGAACACATACATGCACGCATATACACACTCATACACACACACACACACACACACATGCACAGGGGGAAGGAAGCAAATGCAGAAATCTGAACATACTCTCTCCTTGGCCTTCCCAGATACTTTAAAAATAATCTACAATACAAAGATGTCCACTGTCTTTTTTTTTCGTCCAAAGTCAATGAAAACAAGATAACACTTAAAAATCAATCTCATTTTTACCATCTTTTTTTTTTTTTGAGTTGGAGTCTCACTCTGTTGCCCAGGCTAGAGTGCAGTGGCACACTCATGGCCACCCCAGCGTCGACCTGCTATACTTTGGTGATCCTTCTGCCTCAGTCTTCCAAGTAGCTAGAACTACAGGCACATGCTACCACGCCCGGCTAATTTTTGACTTTTTATTGTAGAGAGGAGGTCTCACCAAGTTGTCTGGGCTAGTCTTGAACCCACAGGCTCAGGCAATCCACTCACCTTGGCCTCCCAAAGAGCTGGGATTACAGGTTGAGCCACCGAGCTCAGCCTCTACCATCTTTTATTAAAGCCAGGAAAACCCAAATACAAGTAACCCAAATAAAAACCGATTTGCAAGTGAGCTGTTCATAAAACAATCACAACGTATCCTTGGTAAGGAATTCTGAGGTGGTTTATCAATCAATCACTGAATAAATATGTATTTACTGTTCTATCTCAAAGAGTAGCTCAAGGAAAATCTCTTTAAATGTACCTTTTGAAAAAAAAAGTATTAATGGAATATGCATTCATGCATATTGGATTTTTAAACATTTTAGAATTGTGGGTCCAAGTGCATGTTTGTTCTGTGTGGCGGTGGGCATGGGGTCTCAAGTGGCCCATTTCCCAGATGGTGAACATTGTGCCCTGCAGGTGATTTCTGAACCCTGGCCCCTTTCCCTGCCTCCCCCTTATTGGTATCCCCATTGTCTATTTAATTTCCATCTTCATGGCCATCTAGCTCCCACATATGAGTGAGGACACATTAATATATTACTAACATGAGCATTTGTAGTAAGAGAGTGGATAATGCAGAGTATATACATGCAAGGGAAGGCCAGGAAGAATGTTCTCATCTTCCAGCTGCCCAGTCACTGCCTGAGACCTGTCAGCATTCATTTGGCAGTATTCTATATGTTCTGACATAGTCACTAAAACACAAGCTCCCGAGGGAGCCCTTTGGGCCTGTTTTGTTCAGCATCGTGTCCCAGCTCCTGACGTGAGTGGCACAGAACGGCTACCCAACAACTCTCTGTTGAATAAATGTTCCTATGTTCTAGTTAGCAGGACATTTGCACTACAGGGTTCAGGTCTCCATCCAGGCACAGGAGTCAATGATGCTATTATCAGAGACCAAGCTAGTTCAGATTTTCAAACAGGAAAACAAAAATGGGGAAGTTTTGGCAAATAAGCAAGGAGACAGCAGAGAGGGAGAGAGAAGGGCAGGAAGGAAGGAGAAAGGGAGGAGATGGCGGGACAACTTGAGAATCATGTACATATTCCTTGGAAGGACACTTGAGTTCTGTTTATTTTTTATTTATGAATTGGGGTCTCACTCTGTTGCCCAGGCTGGAGTGCAATGGCACAATGACAGCCCACCACAGCCTCCACCTCCTGCGCTCAGGCTACCCTTCTGCCTCAGGCTCCCAAGTAGCTGGGGCTACAGGCGCATGCCACCACACTTGGCTAATTTTTTTGCTGTTTTGTAGAGACCAGGTCTCACTATGTGTCAAACTCCTGGTCTCAAGCAATCCCCTCAGACTCCCAAAGTGCCAGGATTACAGGTGTAAGCCTGCAATGAAACTGCATTTTGACAAGGTGTCTCAGGGCTGGGCGGCGTGTGGACTGCTGGACTGCTCACCTCTTCCTTCCTATTGTCCATCCTCAACTGCTCCCCATACGCATTCCTTCTCTCACTGGCCTCTCTTTCTGATTGCCAATGCCCTTCCCTGCATTCTTGCACTCTTTTTCATCATGAATTAAGAAAACACTACGCAGCAAGCCTCTCCACCTTTCTTATCTCCAAATTGACGACCTGCCCTTCCTAGATAAGGGAAGGGAAAGGAAACTGCCCTCAGTTCTGAGAGGTATGTGGGGTTCAGCTTCTCTTCCCTCTTCCCTCAATCTATCACGTAAACGTAAATTCTCGTTCTATCCCTCCAGGAGGAGAACGATCACCTAACACATCTTCCACCAGTCTTCTCTCCTACACAAGTCTTAGGCATCCGGTTCAGGCCTAAAAATAACAACTATGGCACTTATTTACTTAAGATTTCTTAAACTTAAGTAGGTTATTTACTTCTTGTAGCACATCTTCAAAGTTGGACAAATCTAAGAATCCTTTATGTAGTCATTATATAGCTCGTTCCCTGCAAAAAATAAATGTTTTAAATACATTAATACGATTTTTGTTCTTGGCCATTATATATATTAAGCTGCTAATGTAATTATAAGGTAAATCTGATGACTATCTCAGCAATCCACAAAAGGTAGTATTAATTATGTATTATAAACAGTTTAGACTTTCAGAATTTATTTTTTTCTAAGTCTTGATAGTATGAGTTAAGGAGATATGAAGCTATGTTTCTCTTCTCTATGATTAAGAAATGCATCAATGAATTTTGAAAGTAAATGTGGTAAGAATGCATAATATAGAATTATCTCTCGCAATAAGATATTGGCCTTTAACCACCACTTTACTAAGCCATAAAACCTGACCGTGTGTCATTTTTGTTTGTTCACTGTTACATCCCCAACACCCCGACAATGCCTGTCAGTAAAATGATGAATGAACCGATATTGACTATGTCCCTCTCACAGGTCACGTGTGTGCAGGTCCAGGGATACAGCAGTAATCAAGGCCCACCTGAAGGCCCACCTTCAGGAACTGCAGGGCAGGAGAGACACTGAACAAACACTGTACAAGTAACTGTCCAATCATAACTGAGATAAATCCTACATAATATGAAAATAGGATCTAATATTGCTTGAAAAGTCAGAAAAGTTTTTTCTGGGGAACAGACACGTAAGCTGGAACCTCAAAAAGGAAGTGCATTTAGCCAAGATATACATGCGTGGAGGCCCCAAGGGAGATGGCTGTGCTTGTGGTCCAAGAGCCGCAGACAGGGCAGTTAGACTGGAGCAAGTACAGTTCAAGACCAGGCTGGGATGGAAGGCAGAGATGCACAGATGCAGGTCGCTGTGCATTTTTAAAATTTCCTGCTTTCCTGATGCCTCAACACCCCACAAACAGGCTACGAACACCATGCCCAGGCCACCAGGGACCCGTGTGATAAGGCTGGGCCCAGACACAAGTACCCTTTGTGCTATCCTGACTTTGACCTAGTGACATTCACACCTAGTGACATCCAATGAAATCCCCTCATGCTTTCTGCTGTGACCTCCAGACCCCTGTAGAGGCACTTGCTCCTGAGTCCTCCCCCACCCTCTGTCTGCTCCCCACTTACTTACATGGGCATTCTTCCCATGTAGCCTTCCACAGTCTCCTGCATGGCACACCATGCCTCCCTCCCTCTCCTAGGACTATGTAAAAATCTCATTTTCGTGTGTCTCTCCATGTGTGATTGTATGTCCACATCTAACTGGTCATCAAAAAAAAACATTTTAAGTGACATAATTATTCCTTACAACACAACAGGCTAAAGAATACAGGGTATGCCACCCCAACTATGCCACTTTGGCATGAGGATAACAGTATTTTGAGCTGAAGGCAACTGAAACTCAGTGCATGTAGGAGGCACTCTCTGCCCTGCCATTATGCACCTAAAAGCAGGGCATCAATTCTGCTGCGTCCAGGTATTCTACCCACTCGCCAGACCAGGAAGGTGAGGGACTCAGCACCAGAGACAGAGAGTCAGCTCCAGGATGAGTTTGTATAAACAGACCTGAAGAAAACAGCCCTTATCTCCATTAGTTCCTCTACAGAGTTTCTAGTGACTTCCCCACAATACATCAGCCCTGGAAGCCCAAACCCCCCGAGTCCAATTCCCTCTTTGAGTTTCACTTTTCTGTGAACTCTCATGCATGTAAATGTTTATAAACATTGTTGCCTTTTCTCCTGTTAATCTGTCATTTGTTAGGCGGAGTCATAGGCCCCAATCACTGAATATAAAGGAAATGAGGAAAAGATTTTTCCCCACAACAAGGGCCTTGTGGTGTGCTTAAGGTTTTGGGGCTTCATAACAAGAGCAATGAGAATCAAGGTATGACAATCGGATTATGGGAGAGTCTAACACTACAGGTAGGGGATGATGTTGCCTTGGACTAGAGAAGCTACAGTAGAGATAGAGAAGTGGGTGGGCTCAAGAGCTACCTAGAATGTATGTTAATGAATAGTGCAGTTGACCGAGATTGGGAGATGAGAGAGGAGCTCCAGGTGACAATGACATAAGAAATATACATGTGGTCTTTGTCCCTGATCCCTGGCACACAGATCCTAATCCCTTGGAATTTCTTCATTGTAAGAGCAATAGATGCATCTTTTCTTATAGGCGATTGTCCCTGGCTCCTGAAACAGCTCAAGTGCAAAAAGGGTAAGAGAAGAAGCTTCTGTTATTCATAACAAGCCCCTTTAAACCACACGTGAGTTTATGTTAATGAAGTGGCTTTCAGAAAGCCCCTAACAATGGGGGCTTGTTGCCAGAGGACCCAACCAGGGGATTAGAGGGTTGGAGCCTTTGGGTCCACCACCCAAACCAGTCCAACCTCTGGGGAGGGGGGAGGGGCTAGAGATCGAGTTCGATCACCAATGTCCAAAGATTTCATCAACTACACCTACATAATGTCGCCTTCATAAAGACCCTAACTGAAAAGGCTTTCCAAGGTCTTCTGGATTGGTGAACACACTGAGCTGGTAGGGTGGTGTTTCCACGGGGCGCCTGGACCTTCCACACCCCTTCCTTACATCTCCCTTCCATCTAGCTATTCCTGAGTTGTGCCCTTTATAATAAACCAGTATATATACATTGTTTCCCTGAGTTCTGTGAGCCACTCTACCAAAACCTGAGGAGGAGTGGTGAGGAGGTCCACTCGCAGCCCAGTCACACAGAATTTATGGGTGTTCTGGGTGCCCAGCACATATGACTGGCATATGAAGTGGGGGCAGTCTTGTGGACTGAGCCTTTTACCTGTGGGGTCAGTGCCAACTCTGGGTAAGAACTGACCTAAATTGTAGGACACCCAGCTGTTGTCCACAGAAACCTGGAGAATCACTTGGGTGGGGAAAACCCACACTTCTGGTATCAGAAGTGTTGTGAGAATAATGAAACAGCGTTTATCCATTTATAAGGTGACTCCTAGTTTTTGGTGGATGATAGTGTCTTTTACTCAGATGAGAAAAAGGGAAGACCAGATGTGTGGTAGGAATAGGAAATCAAAAGTTTGATTTAGAGCAGTGGTCCCCAACCTTTTTAGCATCAGGGACCAGTTTCATGGAAGATCATTTTTCCATAGACCGCAGAGTAGGGGGAATGTGCAGTCCAACCTCACTGCTCATGTAAATCTATATTTGTAGCCACTCTCCAGTGCTAGCATCACTGCCTTAGCACTACCTCAGATCATCAGGCATTAGATTTTCATAAGGAACACGCAACTTAGATCTCTCGCATGCGCAGGACACAATAGGGTTTGTGCTCCTAGGAGAATCTAATGCCGCCACTGATTCAACAGGAGGTGGAGCTCAGGTAATAATGAGAGTGCTGGGGAACAGCTGAAATACAGATGAAGCTTTGCTTGCTTCACACGCCATTCACCTCCTACTGTGTGGCCCAGTTCCTAAAAAGTCATGGACCACTATCAGTTCATGGTGCGGGCCTGGGGACCCCTAGTTTAGAACATGTTCAAGAAGAGAGGTCCACATGAACTATGAGATGGCAGAACACATAGCAAGATTTGAGTAGAGATATAAATGTGACATCCACACTAGAGAGCATCTGAAGTCATGGAAACGGAGGCCCAGAGACAGCGTAGAGAGAGAAGCAGAGATGGCCTAGAAATGACCCCTGCCAACTCCCAATTTTTAAAGGTCAGATCCATGAAGACAAGCCAACCCAAGAAGAAAGAAAAGCACAGGCTAGGGAGGCAGTAAGAAAATAAGCAGAACATCCTGACATGGAAACCAAGGGAAGAGATGGCTCCAGGGGGAAGATTTACTGCTCAGAAAGCTGAGAAGTCATGATGGGAAATATATGGAAGGCATTTACAATTGCAACATGGGTCTCAGTGGAACCGTGAGGATGGGAGACTCAAGAGGAGAGGTCATTAGAAGTTATCTAGGAAGGGGAGACCAAACAAGGCAGAATCTAGAACAGGACAGGAGGTCCCAAAGTGAGGGCTCTCTTTAAAGAAGGAAATAACACACAGAGAGGCCTGACAGGTGACCTGACCGATGCCACACTGAGAAACTGACCTTCCTATTCATTGAGTGAACAATACTTAAAATCTTAGTATTTACAAATCTGCTGGGATTGTTTCTACCAGTGACTAGCACTTACTGAGCAGGCAGACATGGAAGCTATGCTTGGGAACAGTCAGGTGGAAGAAGGACAGTAGCAATTAGAAACCCCTGTGGGAGTGGAGACAGCTCTGGTGCCTGGGGAATCTGCACTGGCCACCATTGGCTCACTCGTAGTGTGACCAGGGGATCTCTGCCTTGAGCAGACAGACGGCCTCCTCCTTCCTGCGATGTTTTTGTCTTAGTCCAAGGTTGCTATAACAAAACACCATAGGCTGGACAACTTAGAAACAACCAAAATGAATGCCTCACAGTCCTAGAAGCTAGCAAGTCCAACATCAAGGTGCCACCAGATTGGATTTGGGTGGGGTCACTTCCTCATGGACAACCATCTTCTCGCTGTAACCTCATCTGGTTGGAGAGTTAAGGGCTCTCTTTGGATCTCTGTTATAAGGGCACTAATCCCTTAATGCCCTAATGACTGATGCCTCAATGACCCAATCACTTCCTGAAGGCCCCACCTCCTGCTAAAACCACTTTGGGATAAGGGTTTCAACATTTGAATTTGGGGGTCATAGCATTCAGTCCACTGCAGTTTCCATGGGTTCCTTTGTCAACCACCAAAAGGACGTCTGTAGAGTTCTTTCCATCGAACACAGCACCAACCAATTCTGAGATTGCCATGATCAAGGAGGTTTGAAAGATGGAAACGAAGAATCCAGTAGTATCAGAGAGGCTCAAGGAACAGGAGAGACTGGGCACAATTGAGTGAGAGTCCAGAAAATGCAAAGGGCTGGGTCAGAATTCATGGGCAGGGACCAGTTTTCCAGCATCATGGAAGAGAGGGTGGGCGGGTGGCAGGAAACTGAAGGAAAGCCTGAAAGTATTTTACTTGTGAGTCATGAAACAAGATCTTCTACTAAGAGCAAAGAAAGCAGCAGGAGGGTTAAAGGTTAGAGAGAGAAGGAAGTACAAACTTCTTTTTGCAGTGAGTCAGCTGGCAAAACAAGCTAAATGAGCTTGCCAGGAAGGCAGGGCAGTGGTGAAGAACGACTGTGCTCCATGGCTTGGTATATGTTTCAGGTTGGGGCCCAACAATCCTTTCCCAATTCCTTCAGCTGCATTCAATTCAGTTTTTATTTGAGCCTCTAAAGCATTGTGTCCATACCCCCAATCCTGCTCTTTCTGCAATCCTGCTTTATGTTGCTTTATCTCCCTCCTAAGATATAAATCCTCATGTAAACGACGAAGGCTTCTCATCCTTGCATCCCTGGAAACACCTGGCACAGTCCTTGGCAGGAAGTGCTACACAGATTGCTTTGCACTTAATTATTAAATATGTATCATAAAACGACACACTTAAAAACGTTGTTGTTCCAAGACCAAAATCCCATACATCATCAAGAAAGACAAAAGACCCAGAAATTAAAAGACATTTAGAGCCACAGTCAACCAAATTTATTACTGGTGAAAAATAAGTCTCCTATCATAGAAGGCAGATATTTCTATCATCCTCCTGCCTCACAAACTAAAGAATGGTGACCCAGAAACAAGCCCCACAGCATACAAGTATGAAAGTCAATATTGAATAAACAGTATCATTTTAAAAACATATCTTGCCCAGTGATTTAGTTTGGCATGAAATCAGACAACTTTTTATCATCTAAGAAGACTAGCATGGTAACCCCAAATTGGAGAGGGCTTGCACATAATGTTTACTTGTTCCAAAGAAGTCACCCACAGGTCCAGCAGGGAGAGACGTGGGTTTATTAAAACTCACGAGAGGCACTGATGGCAGCAGGTCAGTGGAAAATCCACACTTCGGGCAGGATAGCAAGCAGTTTTATAATAAAAGCTATCAAGCTAATCATTCAGATTTCCACCCACTGTGTTCAATTTAAAAGTGACAACCACGTTGCTTTCAGCCTTGCATGGTCACCTGCACCCCCTGACTCATTCTTGGGAATATACACATGCTTCAGAGACCAGCCTTGGCCAGAGGTCATTCCCTGAGGGAGGGGCAGGAAGAAGTCAGGTACCGGAGGAGACGGTCCACGTCCAGATAATACCTCACACCTGACTGCTGATATGAAAAGCTGAAATTTATTGCACAATTCTGAAATCCTTCATAAGTAAGCAAATATTGTTTGAACAAAACTGAATACTTTTACTGGGAAATATGGCTTTCACCTGGCTGCTGAGTACATTAGTGTCAGAGAAATTCACACAGCTATATTCACACTGAACTTCAGATCATTTTCAGAGCAGTGGCATGTGTTCAAAATCTCACTGGTCCCTTCTCCAGTCTGATGAGAGCTGTAGCTGATACACTTTGGGGGCCACTTCTCCATGGGTTCTGCTTTACAACTCATGCAAAACCACATGGAAGCCCAAGAGAGGGGATTTAGCTGGACACAGGCTACAGTGTTTCTCATCTGAAAGCTTATAAACAAACACTCGGTTAGAGAGATCACCACTGGCCTCCACAGCTCCTCAGGTCACCCAGCACCATGTGTCTCTTCTACTGGGTAGGTGATCAAGGTGAAGAAATGCCTACACAGATCAAGAGAAAGGACTCAGCAAGGATCTCACTTTTATTATCGGTGCCTAACGAGCACCCACCAACAGAAGAGTGTATTTCTGTCTATATTTTCACATGGAGCCTCAAGACATTCACCAAGATGTAGCCGTATCCAAGACCTCTTCCCCTGAAAAAGGTTTAGGTACACATGAATGAAAACACTTCTCTACCTGAAAGCGCTCTTAAATGAAAAGGTTTTCTTTTTATTGTTTCCATTACCTGGGATTCTAAGAAACCATGAAGTCATAGCTTTCCCTCAAATTATACATCATACACATATCCTAATAACATTAAATAATTAAAACTCGAGTAAATTACATGATTATGAGTTCTAAATTGAAATCATTAACACAGAAAACTGTAAAAATAAAACTCGAGGTTTTAAAAACCGAGAAAACCTGTTATTTATTGCCGAAACACCACTGCATACATTTATGTCTTTGGTACCTATTAAAGTAGCTGCATTTGCAGAGGGACTTTAGGGCAGTGAGATTACCCCATGTAATACTGTAATAGTGTAATGATGCCTATCACCACATGTGTGTCACAACCTGTAGACTACATGACACTCTGAGGGAGCCCTGATGTGTGAGCTGTGGCTGACAGTGACAAGCCAGTGCAGGAGCCTCAGTTGTAACAGGTATACCATTCTGGTGCAGGATGTTGACCATGTGAGAGGTGGGGATGGGGCGCAGGGGTGGGGGAGTGAGGGGGGAGATCTCTGTACCTTCCTATTTTTCTGTGAACCTAAAACTGCTTTAAAAAATAAAGTCTATTTTTTATTTCTTTTTTATTTATTTATTTTTTTTGAGTTGGAGTCTCACTCTGTCGCCCAGACTGGAGTGCAGTGGCCGCTCCCGGCCACCGCAGCCTCGACCTGCTGGGCTCCGGCGATCCTTCCGCCTCAGCCTTCCAAGTAGCCAGAATTACAGGCATGCGCTACCACGCCCGGCTGATTGTTTGATTTAATGAAGAGATGAGGTCTCGTTGCCCAGGTGGGTCTCGAACCCTCGGACTCAGGCAATCCATTCACCTCAGCCTCCCAAAGGCGCAGGATTACAGGCTAAGCCACCAAGCCCGGCTAAAGTCTATTTTTTAAAAAACAACTAAAGAAGAGTTGCATTTGTCTCAAAGAGTCAAAACATGATCACACAAGGTGATTTCTCTTAGAAATCCATGTGAGTAATGACCTATATGCCATTTTTACAAATCTAAAACAAAAGCATTTCAGAATGTCCAGTGTCAGCTCGACTGGTATCAAGGAATCTGGGTGGGAGCAGCAAGGGGGACGTAAAATATGTACATTTGTAGCTGGGGGAGATGGCACCTAGGAAACGGAGAATTAGGTGTTTATTTGGGAAAATGTTAATGAGACACACAACACAAGAATTGGAATGAAGAGGGCATTGCCTAAGTGTGCTTCTGGTTTAAAACATCAGCATCTGTCTCTTGGCATATGCATAACAAAGAAAGGAAGAAAAATGGAAGCCTAGGATCACAGAGCACTGGGTCTATTCTTTATAAAAAATAAAGTCAAGTATCTACCAAATCAAGGACAATGTCATCTGTCTAAAAAGCTGTTCTTTTTAGACATATCTCTTGTAGCCAACCAAGCTGAAATTGCCTCCATATACTGAGTTCCAATAAGGACCCAAAAGGCAACTGCAATAGAGAATATTTGTTATACAGTATTATCAGGCATGGTTATGAAAAAACATGGAAAATTACACTAATGTGAATTACTGAATAAATTAAAAATTGTAAAAAAGGAAATGATTATCACAAAATACTGAATTTCTTATTTACACTCATTTAATTCTGCTAGTTATAATGAGCCATATGGATGATACTCTTATTTCAACTCCAAGTAAAACAGAGCAAAAATATTTGAAGAAAACAGCAAAATACATGTGTTCTGGGTTTCCAGTTAAACGTTGGCCTTCTGGTATTTTCACTTGTTTCTGTCAAAATGTGATTTCTATTTCTGAAGTTTCTTGGTGTTTCTTGGAGATAAACAGCTCACAAAATGGCAATGTGATGCCTCATGAGTAAGAGATGGTAAACACAAGGGTACAAGCTTTTCACAAACATAGAAAATAGTTGAAATGATTGAATTGATTTTTACTGAGAGAAAATATGTAGCAAGAGGTAAACAGTAGAACAAAGATCTAATCACTAAAATAATGGTAAAGTCTTCTAAATGTCCAACCATTCAGTGACTCACTATACCAGGTTTTGAATATCTAGGTAAAGCTTAAAAAACAAAGGCAAAAAAAAAAAAAATGCAGAAAGAACTATCTATGGATGATATACTCATAGACTGTATTATTTGCTTAAATGCCCTAATACTACCCTCTTATTGTACTGTGTCTGTTTGGTAGTTTTAAAACATTTCCTTCACTTGGGATATCTGCTAAAATTCATTATATTTTTTACCAAGTTTAGTTTTCTACCAGATCTACTACATCCTATAATTATTGCCTCCATAAATCAATTGACAAGTGTATTGATTTGTCTCTTCTCATTAGTAGCAAATTGGAATTGTAAGTCTTCTAAAGGAATGTCAAGTTCTTCACTAAATTAAAGAAGTCTTCAGGATGGATCTAATTTGTGCCACTTGGTAACAACCTTTTCTGGATTTCTAACAGTCTCTTTCCACTGGTTTGATGCTTCAATGTTGTTACTGTCTTCACTTATCCAAATCTGTAAAGGAACAATACAATTATTTAACTTGACACAAGAATAATACTGAGGTCAAACATTTAATTTTATTAATAAAAGACATTTGAAAGTTTGGTTTACGTATTTCCAATCAGACACCGTTCCTTTTTTCCAAAATTTAGTTTGATTTCTCTATTTGACACTTAAATGTTAAAACACTTAACCTGTTTAGTCAATTTTAAGACTATCTTATAAGATGTAATTAAAAAATTCAAGGTGAGATATTATAAAATCATTTCCTCCAAAACAGTTACAGTATTAGTATCCTTTCCTATTCAATAAACCTAAGAGCTCAACTTAAAACTGATCCCGAACACCCAAAAACATTTTTGTAAAGATTAATTAAACTGAGGCTAATCATGATTTAAATTAGATTGGTAAGGAATGTACATTTTAAAGCACCTTTGACATGAAATAAACGAAATCTTAATTCAAAGCTAATCAGTAGTCATTCTTGATCAATAGTAAGTAATTTCACAGTACCCATCACTTATGTAACTTTAGGTATAATACTATATGTGATTGACCCTGAGGAAAACCATAAATATTATGCAAATGTAGGCCATTACAATGGTTACATTACCATGGAGACAAAGGAGGAAAGGAACCAAGAAACCTGAGCCCTAACTGTAGCCCTACCAAAGTTCTTGTTACCTTGGAGTTAACTTGTCTGAGACTCCGTTTCTAATTCTTTTAAGAGACTGGAGCAGGTACTGTTTTCAAACTTTTTTCCTTTGTCTAAATAAGTTTTCTGTCAATTAAGTCTTACCAAGAACCCCAACAAATGAAACAGACAACATTGGAGTGCTTTGGCCAATGCAGGGGTGGGGAGTGGAATCCACATCTGGCTACCTTGTCCAGGTGAACCCAAGGCTACCAGACAGGTTGCAGGGGCAGATGCCCACCAAGAACCCTCCAGAATCATAATTCTAACAAGAATCTCAACCAGGAAAGCTGAATCACCCCAAAAGTGATCCTGAAAATCACCTCGCAGGTAAATTTCCTTTTCCATTTTCACGGAATAGCTGAGGCATGATGCCAAAGGAAGACTTTAACTGAACTGACTTCAGAGGACACATGGCCATCCAAGTGTGCTAGTTACATGAATTCTTAGGTTCAACTCTTCTCCAAATAAGAGGCAATGAAGAACAACACTTTAAATTAATATTTTAGGTAAAATATATTAAGAAGTGGGTCAAGGAGTCATTATCGATCTTTGAAAAGTCATTATTACTTGAGGATTTCATGTAGACTGTTGATAATACCTTGTCAAGTGGAAACTTTAAAACCAAGAATATAGATTTTGGACTTTAAGTGTGGTTCAAACAAGTGCATTTAAGATAAAAGACAATGAGCAGCTACCACCAGGTTATTCAGAGCAAGGAGAGAAACACAAAAGGATGCAAGTCACTAGAGGACCGGCAAGCAAGTCATATTGTCTTATGCAAGTTGTACTAAGAATTGTTAACTAGATTAATCCAGACACCTATCCAAACAGTATCACAGCCACTGCTAAAATTGATGTCTTCAGGAATCCAAATCTCACATCACTCAAGTAACAGAATATAAAAAGTGCCTGTTAAACATTAAATTGAAGAAGAAACAGAATAAAGGAAATCTGATATCCAAAGCCTTAAGAAATATGATTTAAATACTTAATGTTCCTTCCTTCCACAAAGAACAAGTCAGTCAAGTTAGCAGTACTGAAAAACTGACCTTTCTCATACTTTTTAAAGTTGAAAAGTTCAGAGAAAGCCATATTTAGCCGGGCTCGGTGGCTCAGCCTGTAATCCCGCGCCTTGGGAGGCTGAGGTGAGTGGAATGCCTGAGCCCGCAGGTTCGAGACCCACCTGGGCAACTTGGCGAAACCTCATCTCTACAATAAATAAAAAATTAGCCGGGTGTGGTAGTGCGCGCCTGTAGTTCCAGCTACTTGGAAGGCTGAGGCGGAAGGATCGCCAGAGCCCAGCAGGTTGAGGTTGTGGTGGCCGGGAGCGGCCACTGCACTCCAGTCTGGGTGACAGAGTGAGACTCCAACTCAAAAAAAAAAAAAGCCGGGCTCGGCGGCTCAGCCTGTAATCCCGCACCTTTAGGAGGCTGAGGTGAGTGGATTGCCTGAGCCCGCGGGCTCGAGACCCGCCTGGGCAGTGAGACCTCATCTCTACAATAAATCAAAAAATCAGCTGGGCGTGGTAGCACATGCCTGTAATTCCAGCTACTTGGAAGGCTGAGGCGGAAGGATCGCCGGAGCCCAGCAGGTCAAGGCTGCGGTGGCCGGGAGCGGCCACTGCACCCCAGTCTGGGCGACAGAGTGAGACTCCAACTCAAAAAAAAAAAAAGACATATTTAAAGATAAACCTTATTGCTCAGAAAGTTCCACTATTTGCATTAAGGCAAAAAGTTTGACAAGATTTGATTTTTGTGGCAGCACTGAATTTTGATCGACAATGCTGAGGAGTTGTACTCTATTCAACTTCAGCATGATCCTGTGTTCCTTTGTTAATCGACTATTTGAATGCACAGAAAGATTCAAGGAATTCAAGCTAAAAGGTCCCTTCTCACCTGGCCCACGAAGTGCCGTCTTCTGACAGAGCTTCGACTATAAAGCTTCACGAGAAACACAATATCCTGTTCATTCTGTGTAAGTGGGAAAACCATGGTCTCGCCCCACTTGACTCTCCCGCTGGAGGCCTTCAGCAGGCGGGTCTTCTTCTTATAAATCAGCTCTCCTGAGCTGAACATGGCCACCTTCACAAAAAAACCTAGACAGTGAGAAGTTCTGATTTATCTCGTGGCTCAAAATCCCATACAAAGGCATACATCTGCCTATTATACTCACAGCAGAGAGATAAACGAGTAGCTCATAAAGGTCTGATGAGCCAGTGCCCTGACAGTAAACACCTCTAGTCGACTCTATAACCTTGACCACGCTTTGCCTGAAACCTTGAACGAATGCAGCCCTCCTCTGACTGAACGCATTGAAGACTAGAATACAGGCATAAGTGGCAATCAACGCAAAGTGCATGCGAGGAAAGGCCACACTAAGGAGGGATGCGGGTCTTTGGCTAGCTGGAGGTGTTGCCATCACTATGGTACACAGGTAAAGTTCTCTGCTGGTGACCCGCAAGTTCAGCGCATGCAGAGCTTCCAGTAAGGCAGAACAGCTGGTGTAAGCACCTTCCCACAAATAACAATAATGCACTTTGGAAAAAATACAAAAACATTTAAGATTGACCATAAGCAGAAAGAAATGGGAGGAGGCTGGGCTCCATGGCTCAGCCTGTAATCCCAGCACTTTGGGAGGCCGAGGTGAGGGGATTGCCTGAGCCCACTGGTTCGAACAGCCTGGGCAACTTGGCAAGACCTCATCTCAATAAATCAAAAACGTTAGCGGGCGTGGTAGCATGCACCTATAGTTCTGGCTACTTGAAAGGCTGAGGCAAGGATGGCCTGAACCCAGCAGGCCAACACTGGGGTGGCCATGAGTGTGCCCCTACACTCCAGCCTGGGCGACAGAGTAAGAATCCAACTCAAAAAAAAAAAAAAAAAGACGGGGACTGGATGCATTCAGGCTTATGCAGCTTTTTGCTGGAGCACATGGCCCCCCCGACTGCATGTGACGCCCACTGCTCGAGCATAACATGCACCTGGTTGAGGCAACAGAGCCGGGGCTGCCTAGACAGCAAGTCAACGAGGAGAGAACTCCAGGACAGAGCCACAGCGTGAGGACGAAGACCTAACCACGAGATCTGTAAATGGTGACCAGCGGGCACCATGATTAGCTGGGCTGTCTTGATCCTGAGAGCCACTTGTTATTTAATAAGTTGTTGTTGCCAGGCTCGGTGGCTCAGCCTGTAATCCCGCGCCTTTGGGAGGCTGAGGTGAGTGGATTGCCTGAGCCTGCGGGTTCGAGACCCACCTGGGCAGCGAGACCTCCTCTCTACAATAAATCAAAAAATCAGCCAGGCGTGGTAGCACATGCTTGTAATTCTAGCTACTCGGAAGGCTGAGGCAGAAGGATCGCCGGAGCCCAGCAGGTGGAGGCTGCGGTAGCCGGGAGTGGCCATTGCACTCCAGTCTGGGCGACAGAGTGAGATTCCAACTCAAAAAAATAAAATAAAATAAATAAGTTGTTGTTTTCTGAAACTCACTATTCAGAGTCCTAGTGATTTACTCCAAGTTGGGTCTTATGGGCTGATTTTAATCTTAGGATTTTTGTATGTATCTACATAAGTGATATCAATCTATAGTGGTATCCATTATGTTTTGATATCAAGAATATGCTAACTTCATTAAAATTGCTCTTTCCATCTTTTTTTCATGTTTTGGAACAGCTTGTATAGAACAGGAACTATGTGTTCCTAGAAAGTTTGGTAAATCTTCCAGTAAATGTATCTCAGCCTAGTGCTTTTATTAGAGGCAGTTCTTCAACTACCTTTTCTTGGTTATTCTTTTATTCAGATTTTCTTCCTCCTCTTGAGTGAATTTCTTTGTAAATAACTTATTTTATATATATGCCCAAATATATGTATATAATCCTTGGAATTTGAGATTATATCCTCTTCCTTGTTCAGAGTATCACTCATGTTTTCTTCATGTTTTTGTTTGATCCAACCTGCTACAGACTTGTCTACTTTCAAAGAAAAAGCTTTTGGTTTTACTGATCATGATTCTGTTGTTGCTGCCATATTTGTTAACCTCAGCTTTAGCTTCAATGCTTCTGCTTTCCTTGGGTTTGTTGTTTTCCTAGCTTCTTGAATTGAATGCTGTTTCATTTATGGTTCATTTCTAGTTACAGTGAATATGCATTGCTTCTGCTGACTCCAGACAGTTCCCTTCTTCCAGTAGAAAAAAGGAGGCTGGGCTCAGTGGCTCAGCCTGTAATCCCAGCACTTTGAGATCGAGGTGAGCGGACTGCCTGAGCCCATGGGTTTGAGACCTGCCCGGGCAACTTGGCGAGACTTCATCTCTACAATAAATAAATAAATAATTAGCCAGGTGTGGTAGCGTGCATCTGTAGTTCTGGCTACTTGGAAGGCTGAGGCAGAAGGATGGCTGGAGCCCAGCAGGTTAACGCTGGGATGGCCATGAGCATGCCACTGTACTCCAGCCTGGGCAACAGAGTGAGACTCCAACTCAAAAAAAAAGAAAAAAGGAGACCCCTGGCTCCACTCCCAGCCTGTGAGGTCCTAGACTGACCTCAAACTTCTACACCTTGAACCCCTGGTTGTACATTAAAAACACAGGGAGGGAAAAGTGTTTCTAGATTTGAGTTTGATATTTGGGTTTTTTTTGGTCTGTTTTTGTTTTTTTTACCATAGGTTTCCAGTTAGCAGGGCATTCAACAAAGGGTACAGACCTAAAGAGACACTAAATTATTTAGGTAAACATATCTGGTAAAATATATCTGAGAATCCTCCGGACATTCAACCTGAAGAACTGGTAAGCTAAATAATGCCATCAAAGGCAGAGAGGTCACAGTTGGATAAGGATCAAGAGACCACTGCATTAAGGCTGACACAATAGCTAAAATTTGAAATCTCATAAAGAATCTGAAGTGAAAAGTAAATATTTAGGCTAATGAAAGTCATCAATATTTCTATCTCCATTGTAACAAATGTAGGAAAATCTTTCTGTCACCAATACTGGCTGAAGTCTCCTCTGAACCACTGACACACTTACTCAGAGTCAGAGGTGTCGATGAACTTGGAAGATACTGTGCCTCATGAATGTGTAACTGAATCCTGCTGTTCACTGCTTGAAAACAAGTCCCCAGCTCAAGTTCCGCGTGACAAACCTGCATATTAAAAAAGTGCCATTTGGTAATTAAGAAGGAAGTTCTGTGATTTTTTAAAAAATCAGAGATAAAGAGCTAGGGTAGACACTTTGAAAGTACACTTTGAAAGTACTGCATTCTACTGATGCTCAAAGCCCTAAGCTATAAGAGAAAGGTAAGAGGATAAATGTCATAGACTCTTTAAATATAAGTTCTCACGTGCAAGAATTCTGAAAATACAAGTCATATCTACAGACTGAACCTTCAAAGTCAGTGGCACTAAAAGCCAATTCAAATTAAAAACAAATTCATACATCTAATGACCAGCTTCTGTAAAGTAAGCCATTACAGTCATTTTTTACCAAAAAAAAAATTAAGCAATATTACTGGATAATATGCCAGTGAAATGAACACAAAAGGAATACACTTTCCAAAGAATTAAAAGTAGCCAATTAAATTATTCTGTAAGAACACACAAAGTATGATAAAAATGTTACATATGAAAATCATAGAAACCAGAGTAGATGCTACCAGAATCAGAAGACAAAAGATTACTACAATCAACAGATTTGTGGATTAAGAGTTAAATTACTGCGCTGAATGGAAGAAGCTGCAGAGAGTTGGCAAGAAAGAAACTAGTCAAAGTGATGAGGCAGGAAATAATTTTTAAAAGGTCAAAGAAAACCTGAGGCACACAGTAAAATGAAGGAGATTTGGGGGAAAGGGGGAATTAAAATATGCTCTTCAGGCAGAAAGCTGGTAATATGTCTGGAGATACAACATAAGACAGACTACTTGTATGCATTCCAAGGTCCTTGGACTGAAAAATAAGAGAGAAACACAAAGTTGTCCAAACACAAAAACATTACTGTTAACATGTTGAAAAGAATGGAAATAAGCAAGAACATAATGTTTACAGATCCTATGAGGGCTCAGCAGAGAGAGACACAAAAGTCTTTGCTGTACAGATTCCAATAAAAGCATAGAACAATAGAGGAGAGGGTTTATATTTCATAGTTGCCCATTATTCCCCAATAATTGGCTCATGGCTCACTGAAAGAAAAAAAAAACCACAACCTTTCTATATAAATGACATTGGCTGAAATCTGGGTATTCTCTAAAAACATGCTGTGTTTTAAAGTTGGTGATGTCATAAGAAATCAAGAGAGACAATGGAAGTAATTGCTTAACAAGTAAAAACTCAACTTTAACAGAGTAGATTCCCTCTTGAAAAAGTCTAAAATGATGGTAAGACTTATTATTTGGCAAAAATGCTGGCTTCTAATAAATAAGTGAATGTATTGCTTTTGATTTGAATCAGAATGCAAATGGATTAATAACTTTTCACATGAACTGATTTGGCAGCCATATAAAAAATAAAATCTCTGCTGACTTAAAAAATTGTTGCTGTCCTCGGCATTAAAATAAACATTCTAAAAGATACAGACGGTTATTGTTTATAAAACACAAGGGAAACCATGATTAAAATTTTTAAATTCTTTTTTCATTATAGTTTTGTTCTATGTGATAACACTTATGAAAAAACTCCAAAAGGTGGCAAAACTCATTGTTACACAAACTCATGAAACAGAGCAACATTTGGCAATGGGCTTTTCCACTTCCGACCTGCCAATTTTGTTGTTTCAGAAATTCAATTTATGTTCCAGGACATTAATTCAGATCATGAAAAATTATTCAAAGTGGTTTTCAATCTCATAATAACCAAAAAGTTAAAATTCAAATCAATGAGCAGGTATGTATTGACTGTATTTAATGAACACAAAACCATGGGAGATGTAAGACATGGTCTCTGCTCCTGAATGTATCACTTTTGTTTAAAGAAAAGAAACTTTTATTAACCTTCCTGGAACAGCTGAAGATGAAATGTCAGGCACAATTAGAGAAGACCATGATCTATGAGGACTGGGAACATGTTTTCAAGGCCGTGCACGGTGGAGCCAAGAAGGTGAGCTTTGGAAGTAGAAAGCTCCATGCAAATCTTGACATCCCCCATGGGTTGTGTGAACTCAGGAGATACTCCTGGTCCCGACCCTCAACAGGAATAAAGGCTGGGCCTTAATCTGGTGTGGCTATTGGACTACTCGGCACTGAACCAGCTTGAGGCAAGTACCACACACGCCCACTATGTCTTCAGGAAAACATGTCTCTTCACGTTATTCAACACAGAATTTGAGGTCTGAGGTAACTACTTACATGACTGTCAAGGTCAAGAACTCTTTTTGTTGAGTAAAATGTTAGTACAACATGAAAGCTGTGCTGTTCATGTGAAGTAACTGTTGAGAATAGGTACGTGTGGCTCGTTCAGTGTCACAGTGAGAACATGTATCTTCTTCTCCAACACTTGAGACACAGCATGCTGTCCTTGCTTTAGCCAGCCCTATGACACCTTCATACCCAGCAACATGAATTCACGGCCCCAGCACAACCCAGCCCTTCTCCTTCCTGGCATCGGTCCTTCTATCTCTAGCGCCTGGCATATGGCAGCTACACTGTTGCTCGTAAGACCCTTGACATACGAAATGTAATTTAGTAGAAATTTAGCCATAGTCCCCTTGGATTCTCCAAGGCAGATACAATAATCATGTCTCAATTCCCCAAAAAAGGTCTTCACTGAGCTCTCTTCTAATGTACTCTGTCTTTAAAGTTTTCATCTATGAATTATCCATCTGAATAGTAAATTTGTGTCTTCTGTAAAATATGGTTGCAGATTATTGCCTACTAAGCTAGTGTCAAAGATGCCAGGGACAAACTCCTGTCACAGTTACAGAACAAATATGCTCTATTTTACCAGAAAATAAGTACAATCTAATTTGGCATGTTTTTATTCACCATTTATTCCTCCTTATCTTGCCTACCTACATACAAATGTTCAGTGCCAATAATACACTAGGTCCTTTCTAGGAGCACAATGAATATAAAAAAACAGACGGAAGTTTGAGCCTAGTTTTGTCTTGTTTAAAGCAAGCAAATTAAACAATTATTAAAGGGTAATAAAGCCCACAGGTTCGTGACCCGCCTGGGCAACTTGGTGAGACCTCATCTCTATAATAAATAAAAAATTAGCTGGGCGTGGTAGTTCCAGCTACTTGGAAGGCTGAGGCAGAAGGATCGCCGGAGTCCAGCAGGTCAAGGCTGCGGTGGCCGGGAGTGGCCACTATATTCCAGTCTGGGCGACAGAGTGAGACTCCAACTCAAAAAAAAGAAAAAGAAAAAAAAGGGTAATAAATGTTATAAAGAAAACATACTGGCCAGACTCAGTGGCTCAGCCTATAATCCCAGCACTTTGGGAGGCCAAGCCTATAATCCCAGCACTCTGGGAGCACTCTGGGAGGCCAGCACTCTGCCTGAGCCCACAGGTTTGAGACCAGCCTGGGCAACTTGGTGAACCCATGTCTCTACGATAAATAAAAAATTAGCTGGGCGTGGTATCACATGCCTATAGTTCCGGTTACTTGGAAGGCTGAGGTGGAAGGATCGCTGGAGCCCAGCAGGTTGACGCTAGGGTGGCCATGAGCATGCCTCTGCACTCCAGTCTGGGCGATGGAGTAATACTCCAACTCAAAAAAAAAAAAAAAGAAAACATATTGGAGGTTGAGATAAAGAAAAACAGGCAAAAAAAAAAAAACTATCAAGAAATTTCAAATTCTTCTGATCAATTAATGAATCTTTTTTATTTTCTAACCCCCAATTTCCCCTCCAATTTGGTGGTTCTCAGTCAGACTCCAGATTAGAACCACCCATGGAGCTTTCAAAACCTACAAACATGTCTGCCTCACACCCCAACAAATTTTTTTTAAAGCTCCCAGGTGATTCTAATGTGAAACAGGGTTAAGAAGCATTTCAAGCTGGGCTCGGTGGCTCAGCCTGTAATCCCGCGCCTTTGGGAGGCTGAGGTGAGTGGATTGCCTGAGCCCGTGGATTCGAGACCCGCCTGGGTAGGCGAGACCTCATCTCTACAATAAAATCAAAAAATTAGCCGGGCGTGGTAGCGCGCGCCTGTAATTCCAGTTACTCGGAAGGCTGAGGTGGAAGGATCGCCGGAGCCCAGCAGGTCGAGGCTGTGGTGGCCGGGAGCCACCACTGCACTCCAGTCTGGGTGACAGAGTGAGACTCCAACTCAAAAAAAAAAAAAGAAGCACTTCAAGTTACCTTAAATAACTTTGGAAGTAGGTAAAATATAAATACCACATAAACTTAAAATTACACAGAGGTTTGACATTATAAACTGATGTATGACTGATTTTTTTAAGTATTATCCTACACAGAAACTATATAATTAAGTTATTAGAAATTGCTAAACAATTTAAAGACAGTTTTCAGCTGACTAATTGAGAGAAGCAATTATCAGGTCTCAAAAATCAATCAACACTATTGGTAATCAAGCATTCAGCTGTGAAAACTTCCAATCAATTTATGAGCAAGTACAGAGCTTACTCATGACTAAGGTAACTTTGCTCATCTACTTCAGGGCCTTTGAATTGAGTTTGGAGTTTACACTAGCTTAGTAGTCATCTGCAACCATATTTTACAGAAAGCACAAAGTTATCAGCTGTCCAAAAAAACTAATTAATAATTTAAAGATATTCATACTTCAGGGTTATTTTCCCTGAAGTATATAAAACATTAACAACAAATGTGCTAGGAGAAGGTGGCCCTAAGGTTATTTTCCAGTAAAGAAAAATGGTCCAGTTAATGTTTTATCAATTGTTTCTAAAAGACTATTCTAAATAACTTTATTGTTATCGCTCCTTGAGAGCCTTTCAGATCCTCTACTATTCTACAGTATTCAAGTCATCCTTCAACAAGCAGACAAAACCCATCCCCTAAATAATTCTGAAAGTATGAAAGACTTTTAACACTACACACTATTATCACTTACAGAAATTTTTGACGGTGGTGTTATATCCAAAGAGTAATCCATTTCCTGTGTGCTAAGCGCTCTGAGTGATAGTGAACATTCTCCAATGGTTTTCTTCCTGGGAGCCTGGGTTTGAATCTTAAATACAAGCCTTACAGTTTGCAGAGTTTGAAGTTTAATGGCAAATACAAAAGTTTCCATAAATTCAACAGCCTTGGAAAAAAACAAGGAAGCATAAAATATATAAATAAAAGAATAATATGCCAAAATAAAATAATATCTTATTTAATATCCAGGAAAGGTATATTTCGTTCTTTTTAAAACAACAAAAAAAATGTTTTTTAATGCAAATGAAAATGAGAATGGTTTTTGCAGTTTGTCCTGGATACAACCTTTCTCAGTTTCACAATCATTCTTTCAATTACCTAAGAATTCAGGCCAGTATTAACACCTCCCTCAGCAGGATGTAGCTTCTTACTTCTGTGAAAATGAGATTGCTTTTCCATCTCTGGTTCTGTCATTCACCAAGAATTCCATGTGCCAGCCCTCTCAATGCCCAACACTGGCTTGCTCACATCAGGACTTGAATTACTTCTTTAAAGGAGCACTCTTTGCCTAATGTTCTTCCTACTATCTCAGGCTTCAATCTCTCACCCCCCCTTTTTAAATCTGAGAATAAAATTCCTCGACAGGGAAACAAAGGAAACCTGAGTTTAAAGTTACAGTTTCTCTCATGAGCCTCAGATTTTCCATGCTCAGAATGTTTTTAAAGTTATTTTATTCCTGTTGCTAATGTCGAGTTGAAGCTAGACTGTGCTCTGTTGCCTATTTCCTTCTTTCCCTTGTGGAAAGGGAAGCTCTATGGGTAGGTAACATGAATATTCTGGATATAGACACACCTCATTTTGTTGCACTTTGCTTTACTGTGCTTTACAGATATTGCACTTTTCACACACTGAAGGCTTGTTTGTTGCAACTCTGCTTCCAGTAAGTTGATCAGTGCCATTTTCCCAGCACATGTGCTCACTTCATGTCTCTGTGTCACATTTTGGTAATTCTCACAATATGTCTAACTTTTTCATTATTATTATATCTGTTTTGGCGATTTGTGATCAGTGATCTTTGATGTTACCACTGCAACCGTTTTGGAGCACCACAACTTGCACCTACATCAGCCAGGGAACTTAACCAACTGATAAATATGTGTGTTCTGATGGCTCCCCCATAGACCAGCTGTGCCCCATCTCTCCCTCTCCTTGGGCCTCCCTGTTCCCTGAGACACAATATTGAAATGAGGCCAGTTAATAACCCTACAACAGTCTCTAAGTGTTCAAGTGAAAGGAAGAACCACACACCTCTCACTTTATGTCAAAAGTTAGAAATTATTGACTCAGCAGGGAAGGGTATTGGAAGGGGAGACAGGCCGAAGTCTAGGTCTCTACGGCAACAGATGGCCAAGTTGCGACTGCAAAGGAGTTCTGGAAGGAAACTGAGCATGCTTTTCCAGTGAACACATGAATGACAAGGAAGTGAGCAGTCTGATGGCTGATCTGGAGAAAGTTCCAGTGGTCCGGACAGAAGATCAAACCAGCCACAACATTCCCTTAAAACAAAGCCTAACCCAGAGTAAGAACCTAACACTCTTTAATTCTACAAAGGCTGAGAGAATTAGCACTCTTTAATTCTACAAAGGCTGCAGAAGAAGAGTTGGAGCTAGCAGAGGAGGGTTCCTGAGGTTGAAGGAAGAAGCCGTCTCCATCCATGACATCAAAGTGCAGGTGAAGCAGCAAGTGTGATGGAGAAACTACAGCAAGTTCTCCAGAAGATCCAGTTGAGATCATAGATGAAGGAGGACACACTAACAACAGATTTTCAATGTAGATGAAACATCCTTCTGCTGGAAGAAGATTCCATCTAGGACTTACATAGCTAGAGAGGAGGAGTCAGTGCCTGGCTTCTAAGCTTCAAGGGACAGGCTGACCTGCTTAGGGGCCAATGCAGCTGGTGACTTTAAATTGAAGCCAGTGCTCAGTGACCTTTTTAAAAAACGTAAGGCCCTAAAAAATCATGCTCAATCTACTCTGCCTGTGCTCTGTAAAGGGAACAACAAAGCCTGGATGGCAGTACAACTGTTTACAGCATGGTTTATGGAATATTTTAACCTCACTGTTGAGAGCTACTGCTCAAAAAAAAAAAAATTTCTTTCAAAATACTGCTATTCATTGAAAATGCACCTGGTCATCCAACAGATCTGATGCAGAGGTACAAGGAGATTAATGTTGTTTCATGCCACTAAAAGCTCATGGATCAAGGAGTAATTCTGACTTTCTAGTCTTAGTATTTAAGAAATAAATTTTATAAGGCTGTAGCTGCCACTGATAATGATTCCTCTGATGTACCTGGGCAAAGTAAATTGAAAGCCTTCTGGGAAAGATTCACCATTCTAGATGCCATTAAAGATGTTAGTAATGCATGGAAGGAGGTCAAAACGTCAACATTAACAGGAGTTTGGAAGAAGTTGATTCCAACCCTCATGGATGACTTGGAGGGCTTCAAGACTTCAGTGTAGGAAGTAATGCAGAGGTGGTAGAAACAGCAAGAGAACTAGAACTAGAACTAGAACTAGAACTAGAAGTGGAGCCTGAAGATGTAACTGAATTGCTGCAAACTTGTGATAAAATTGCTGTTTCTTGGAATGGAAGCCACTCCTGGCGAACATGCTGTGAGCATTGTTGAAATGACAACACAGTATTGAGAAAGTTCCATCAACTTTGTTGATACAGCAGCAGCAGTGTTCAGAGGAGGGACTCCAATTTCAAAGAAGCTCTACTGTGGCCAAAATGCTACCAAACAGCATCACAAGCTAAGAGAAATCATTCGTGAAGGGAAGAGTCAATGATGCAGCACACGTCATTGTCTTATTTTAAGAAATTGCCGCAGCCACCCTAGCCCTCAGCAACCACCACCCTGATTGGTCAGAACCACTGCATCAGGGCAAGACACTCCACCAGCAAAAGATTATAATTGGCTGAAGGCTCAGATGATCATTAGCATTTTTAGCAACAGAGTATTTTTAAATAAAGGAATGTACATTTCTTAGACATAATGCTACTGCACTTTGACTAAAGCACGGTGTAAACACTACTTTTATATGCACTGGGAAACCAAAAAGTTCGTGACTCTTTATTGCGATATCTGCTTCCTTGTGGTGGTGTGGAACTAACCTCTGGTACCTCCCGGGTGTGTCTGCACTATGTCTTGGCCTCTACTCTTACTGCACTCACCTCTGTCTGCACAGTGACAGTGTTTCTGAGTCTCCCACCACTGAGCTATCTTTTCCATTTAGAGTCACACCAATAATATATTAAACATACAATATTTAACGAGCTTACAAATTAAGCAAGTGTGCTAGTTTACTTTACATTCTCTACATTTTGCCACAATAGAGATCTTCCAAACAGCTTTATACATAATAAGAAAACTTTAAAAGGATTCAATAAAGGTTTTAATATGAGAACATTTTTTCCTAACTTTTCCTAAGTTAACTTAGTTTTATTTGAAAAATCAAAAAGTAAAACTCAGAAAGTATTCATCTTTGAGTGTTAAGGGTATAACCAAAGTTAAGATTTATTTCCACCTAGACTTTCAAAGATGCATATTTTCATAAAGTAAGATCCTGATACACACACGCACACACACACACACACACCACACATACACACGCCAATTTTGATTACTGCCTTTTACACTTATTAAGAACATTTTTCCATGTCCTTAGAAACACTTCCTAAACATTATTTTTCACAGCTGCCTAGTTGTCTACCACATGATGTTATGGGTTGACTTCTACCTCCCAAAAGATATATTGAAGTCCTAACTCCCAGTCCCTCAGAACGGGAACTGCTGAGGAAACAGGGTCACTGCAGATGTCATTTGTGGTTGAAGAAAGGTAATATTGAAGTGAGGATGATTAGTGTCTTGTAAGATGATGTCCATGTGGATGCCACATGCGATGGACACAGAGATTAGAGCGATGTGTCCACAAGTCAAGGAGCACCAAGGACTGCTGGCCAAGAGAGGCATGGGGTAGAGTCTTCTCCCGAGAAGGACCCTGCACTGCTGACACTTGACTGCGGGCTTTCTCCAAAGCTGAAAGAAGAATGTCTGTCATTTTAAATCACCAGGCTGTGGTACACTACTCTGTTATGGCAGCCCTGGGAAATTAGCATACACGGATATACCGTCAGATTTCTCACACATTCTTTTCTGTGAGACGTTTAGATTGTTTTCAATTTTTCCACCACAAACAAAACAGCCAAAAATATTTTACATATTTTTTGTTTGCATTTTAGCTTATTTTCATGGAACAGTTTCCAAGTAGAATTATGAGGTTAAAAAGTATAACGAATTTAAGGTTTTTATATGTACTATCAAAATAATTTCCAAGAAGTTGTATGTTCTAATGTACTTGTAAAATTTTTCCTACTTCTAATAAGCAAAAAAGGAGAAAGAATGAAAGAGAGAGAAGGCAATATGTAATTTAAATTGGTATTTCTATGATTAACAGTGAGAGTAAAAAAATTTTTTTTGGCAATGCTATCTCTTGGGAAAAAATCTGTATATGTTTATTAGTCTCTTGATTATCTTATTTGTAAATGACACTTCTTTCATAAGATACTTTTTCATTTGCATATAAAAACAATAACCTTTGACCGTATCCAAAGACAAAAATGAATATGCATTTAAATTAATGTGAAATCTACAATCTAGAAAACCAAACCCTGGATTATAGGTCTTCCAGGTATATGGAAGTATTTCAAAGAAATGCACTGCAATTATGCAACTATTTTTCAAAGACAAAGTGGGCTGAAGGAAAGAATAGACAAAATTTATTTCCGTTCATATAAGAAAAGTAAATAGGTTTCTTAATATTGTTCATCTTCCATATATTTTAGTGATTAAGATATTCTTTTTAAATGAATCTTAATATTGAACAATGAAATACCAAATATTTTTGAAACTCAAAATTATCTTAAAAAAGAAAAGAAACATAGTTTGTACTTTTCCCAAAGTAAAACATTCTGATTGTTTACATGGATAAAATAACATATATGAGAAAAACAGAAAACAAATTTAAACACAAACAGTCACTTACACTGGATCCTTCCTTGGCTGAAGACTTGAAATGCACTGGTTTGGGTAATGTTAGTATTCCTTTTACAGAAATAGTAGGAGTATCTCCATAACTAGAGGGCCAACTTAAATCTCTACACTAAAAAAATCAGAAATACAGTGTGAATTTTACAAAGGACTCTGATGATATTTCTTGAGTTAATGATTTTAGATAAAAGCTACAAAAACAAACTTTAGTCTACTGAGAACTCATGTTTCATCCACATTAAGTAAATTCTGATATTTAAAATTCTAAATGTCATATCAATTTCCTTCCTGAGGCTAAAAACATACAAACTTCCATCATAATACCCACTTATTTTTAGATACTTTATTAAATATTTTCTGTAAAATACAATGTAATCCCAAGTTCCCAAGATGGTATTGACCCATTCCCCAGAAAAAGGCAACAGTAGATGCTTACAATGTCTAAATATTCAATTTTATAATAAAAGTTAGTGTTAACTATACTAATTTACCTGTAAAACTGTGATCCAGATCTGTTCTACTGAAGAATTATAAAACAATTTCACATTCAGTCTCCCAAAATCTCTTTCATCTCCTGAGAGAGTAATTGTATCTGGATTGTGAGAGGACAAAGATGTTTGAAATGCCATACAATCCTTCAGTTAAGGTCCAATATAATCCAATTTTAAGAGCACAACTGAATTGGGTTATACTACAATTACTTTTCAGAGTTTCTGCTTAATAAGACAAAAACCACGTTTCAGAGTTTTTATTAAAACACTAGGGAAAGATGTACTATAAAAAGCACATGGTTTAAAAACTGAACCCAACTGCAGTGTGAGAGGTTTAAATTAAAACTAAGAAAAGCCTTCCCAAATAACATTTACATGGCCTTAAAACTGTATGCTTCTGGAATTTCCTTCACTAATATACTTCTAATAAGCAAACAAATAAAAACAAACAAATAAAAAGACATCTAACTGCTTCACTTTTAAAAAGCTGAATCCATGCCTCAGCACTGAGAAGTGGACCACCTGATCTGAGTATCCACGTCCTAAGACTTCCAACATAACCATGATCAACAGGGATAGTCATCTGGAGTTATTTTTTGCCTTCTCATATACACTTGCAAATTACGGTTGAGTAGCACTAATTTCCTGCAAGAGTATAAAGATAAGATCCTTTATTCCTTACCCAGGCTCCTGTTACTCCCCTGAGAATTCTTCCTTGAAGAAGAACTGCTGGGTACACTGGACAATGAGTCATGTCTCTACAAATAAAATTCTACTTTAGTGATAAACTGACATGAAACTTTAAGCATTCTGACACTTATGCCTCAACATGCCCCCCAGTAACAAACTGCTAATTTGACAGTGTTTACTGTCAAAATGAATTTCCCACTTGTTGATAGTAAAGAAGAAAAGAAGATGTTGTGTGTGTTATCAAGAAAATCTTCAACATTTTACAGGATAATGCACTGGAAAGCCTCCTTTACTGGTTGGGTTTGGTTTTGCAATAAGGGGAAAGATGTTTCAGCTTAAGTTTTACCCTGAAAACATTAGTGAAAATCAGAATATATTTGGGAATGCCCTGTCATCTAAAAATCTGTAAAGCAGCAGTTACCAACTCATGTTGCCTCTGGATCAGCCCCACCAATATCACTTGAGAACTTGGTCAAAACACAAATGGAGGCCCCCTGATGGTACTGAATCAAAACTTGGGGCTGAGGCCTGGCACTCTGTATTTTAACAAGCTCTTCAAACAATTTGAATGTGTGTAAAAGAACTGCTGTTATAAGGAACTGAGTCTGTAAAAAAGAAACTTGACTGAGGATTATTAAGGATTGTTTAGAATATTTCGTAAAACACATATATACATTCATAGGAAAGAAAGTTCACAAGTACACAGGACATTATTTTCACAGTACTTTTACTCTCAGTTATAGAAAATATAGATGGTTTGTCTTTTTTTACTTTGCTTATCTCTACTTTTTAATTTTAAATAATCATAGTTTACCTATACTTTTAAAAAAGTTTTTAAAATATCAAAAAAATTCCCAATTCCGAACAGGAGGATATGATGCTAATATTAGTAAATAATTAAGTCCTATATCTCAAGAGAAATACTAATTTTTAATAACTAACTGTTATGTTCAATAAGGAAAGTTAAATTAATAAGCAGTCTTAATTATACCATTTTAAGTACCAATTGCTTCCAGATTTCCTGAGCGCATTTCAATTGAGATGTAAAATTAATTTAAAAAAGAAAAACTGTCACCTTTTATTAATCAGATGACAGTTTCCTAAAATAACATATAAGAAAGATTAAGTATTCTTCAGATATTAGAATAGATATATCTATAAAAAATATAACACATATTGTTCCTAAAGTAATCATACATTCCTGAATTTTTAACTTGAAAACAAATTATCACGTATAATTAAATGTATATGGTTAATTTACCTGGATGAATCGCTGAGATGAACTTGAAAGATCAAACATAGATTTGCTTAGCCCAGGAGAACTGGGAAGTTTGTTGGTTCTTAAATCACAAACTACAATAGGACATGAGAAAAGTACTTATTTTTACAGTAAAGGAAAAACACCCTGGAATTCTACTATATCATGAACTATATCTCCATAGGAATACATCATGAGTTTCATATGCAAATCTACACAAGAGATAAAGCCTTCTAATGAAAATGTTAGGTTTTTTTCAATTATTTTACTTCTGTTTGAAAGCAACACAAATCAAACAGCACATTTTCACATCCATATCAGATAAACAAACAAGAAAATTCACTTTTTCCTTATGTTTCTCAATCCTTGATGTGAGGAAAATAATCTAAGAGTAAGTACTTTGTGCTAGTTGCAATTCAACTCCATTTAACAAGCACTTAGTGCTTTAAAAAACTCAACACAGAATCCCATGTTTTCCAGACTTCTAGTTTATATTTTCGTTTCCCTCCCCAACTGAAAGATCCTTGGAGAAAGACACCCTGAATACCAGGGTATTCCAGCAAGTGGTGAGCACAAGGCAAGCCCTTCTATACACTTCTTCATTTTCAGTTTCTCACCCTGAATTCAGTGGTTGAGATAGCTGTTTTATATATATTTATATACATATATATACTGAAAAATAGTGAGTATTTTGTGAATCACAGACATACATGGTAGACTCTAACTGATATAGTCTCAAATATGAAACTAAAAAAGTTCTGTAATCATTTAAGCATTGTCCATTTTCTTGGTTTATATTCCTACTCATATCATGGGTTTTAAAATTTATTATTTTCACTATCTTCACTATCTAGAGCAGAAAAGAAAAAAGATAATAGCTAGTTGTTGTAGAATTTGTGAAGATAGATGATACATAAAATGCATACAGAATAATCTGAAAACAAAACTTTTTTATTGTATGTATTCATTGTGTACAACACAATGTTTTGTACACTGTGGAATGGTTAACTCTAGCTAATTAACAATGCATCACCTCACACAGTTGTCATTTTTGTGGTGAGAACATTTAATATGCACTCTCAGCATTTTTCAAGAATATACAATATCATAATTCACCACAGTCACCATGCTGTACCACAGATCTCCCAGATCAAAACTTCTTTCAAAAAAGGAAAAATAAAATGGAATTGTGAAATACCAACAGACGTAGTTCACTGATCTTTTAATTTTTATACTAGACATAATGCTGAGAGAAGTCACAATGTTTACCACAACACCTATGAAGACTGCTTTTCTCCTATTTTGAAATTGCTTCTAATAGTAAAAATCATTTCTTCCAGGAGCTTAGATTTAATTTGATTTCTAAATTTCTTAAAAAGGAAAAACATTTTCATACCTGATCCATACAGTCTCGTTGCTTCTGCCCGAGGAGGGAAGCGCCGGCCCAGGTCTGGGGATATGTGCCGATACATGTAGAACGGGTTATACACGTCATAGCTGGGGCCATGCTGGGATGAACCAGAAAGTTCTACTTTTCGATCTCCAAAAGATGCTCTGGCAGATCCTGAAAGCAAATGTTTCTAAAGTTTTACAACATCCTTTTTTCTGGAACAATACAAGTAATACTATATCACATGCCTCTAATATCTAAAAAAATAAATCAGCACACGTGTACAGTTCTGTGTCAAGTATGGTAAGGGTCTCAAGATAGTCTGGTAACATTTAGCATTTTCCATTGCCCTATAGAAAATTCTATATTTGGTGATCTGAGTTTCCTCCTATTTTTCTACGTACATATAGGACATCTTTTAAATAAAAAGATTATCTTTTTTTGGAGATGTACCCTTTTCAAGGTGGCACACAATATTCATAAAAACGGATCACATGCTGAGATACTGAGAAACTCTCAGGTCTGAAAGGATCAAAGTCATACAGAGTATGTTTTCTTACCACAGTGCAAAAAGTAGGAAATCAAATCGCAAAAATATGAAAAGAAGATATTTATATGGAAACACTAAGGAGCAAAAATAACCAAAAAGGTAATCCTTTGGAGGAAAAACAAGACTACAAGATCTGCTCTACTGAGTATTAACAGAATATCAACACAATGATAGAAAAACAGACCTTGGGAGGCTGAGGTGAGTGGATCGCCTGAGCCCACGGGTTCGAGACCCACCTAGGCAGCGAGACCTCATCTCTACAATAAATCAAAAAATCAGCCAGACGTGGTAGCGCATGCCTGTAATTCCGGCTACTTGGAAGGCTGAGGCAGAAGGCTCGCCGGAGCCCAGCAAGTTGAGGCTTCGGTGGCCGGGAGCGGCCACTGCACTCCAGTATGGGCGACAGAGTGAGACTCCAACTCAAAAAAAAAAAGTAAAAAGAAAAACAGACCAATGGAAAAGAAGGCCCAGAAAGAGATACTCATTTAGTGAACACTTAAATCATAATTAAGGTGCCAACACACAGCAGTGGAGAAAGGACCATGTTTTCACTAAAAGGTGATAAGACAAAGGGATATCAATATGGAGAAAAACAAGCCTTCATTCAGTCAAATATATTCACAAAAATTAGTTCTATGGGGATTGCAGATCTTAATTAAATGTTAAAGGTAAAACAATAAGGCTTCTATATTTAACTTATAAGAAAATTTTCATAACCTTAGACAGAGAAGCACTTCTTAAATGGAGCACAGGAAACATTAATCATAGAAATCGTTTAAAAAACTGAACTACACTGAAATTTTAAATGTCCATGTGTCCATACTTGTCAAAAAGACTTGTCAAAGGACAACTTAAGAGAGTGCAGAGGTAGACTACAGAGTGGGGGAAGGCACACGTGCAAGCACAGCTCACTAGGGCTCACGTCCATATTACGCATGGAGCCTACACATAAGCAGGAACAGACAGACATGCCCACGCAGAAATTAAGACTTACACAGTTCAGAAAAGGGACTATCAATCTCATCAGTCATGAGAGAAATGTAGGTTAAAACCCTAATGAAAAACCACTACACACTCTCCAGAAGCATTAAAGCTAGACACACTGACAACAGGAAGTGTTGGCAAGAACGTAGAGCAACGTAGACAATCATATTCCACTGGTCTACTGGTAGAATGTGAATCAGTACAATCACTGTGCAAAAGAGTTTGGTAACTTCTACCAAAGCTGAAGATATTTATACTCCATCACCCAACAATGCCATTCTGGACACATATACAATGGAAATGCTCACGCATGTGCACCAAGAGACATGTACAAGAATGTTCATGAATAACATTACCCATAGCAGCCAAAACTTGAAAAAACTCAAATGCCCAGTTAACAACAGTAGATCTACAGTAGTATATACTTACTACATAAGAATACCATACGCTATGCTATAAAGACACACTACTGTATACACCATGCCATCTCAAACACAGGAAGATAAACTGTCATCTACACTTACTGCACAGATATAAAAACAAACTAAAACTACCAGCAACTTAAACGAGTCTCACAAACATAATATTGAATGAAAAAACCACTAACAAAAGGATCTAGATTGGATATATCATTTCATTTATATAAAGGTCAGAAAACAGAAAAAATTAAGCTACAATATTCAGGAGTATGAGTTTAGATGGTAACAAGTAAGAAAGGAGAGCTAAGATCACAACAATTGTGACACTGATTACTCCAGGGGACTGCACCGAAGGAAGCTTCAGGGTTACAGGTGATATTCTGTTTCTTTTTTGGGGGGAGTATCAAATTTCTTTATTTGAAGAAATGGTACAAATCAAAGAAATGAAGTGGACATTTTGGTGCAATCTATAGAAAAGGTAAAGGAAGCCCCAACATGCATGCATTGCCTTGGTGACCAGAAAAGTCACCCAGTAGCTATGGGGAAATTAGCCCAAGGTTTAGCTGTCATCACTCTTTCCCAGGATGTGCTTGTCAGAGATATTCTGCCATGCTAGATTCGGGGGTGCCCATCTTGCACTAAGTTGGTTATGTAGTCACCCAATTCTTTGATGGATTTCACCTGCTCATTCAAGTAATGTGTCTCAATGAAGTCACACAAATGGCGGTCATTTTTGTCAGTAGCCAGTTTGTGCAGTTCCAGTAGTGACTGATTCACGTTTTTTTCCAAGTGTAATGCACACTCCATGGCATTAAGCCCATTCTCCCAGTCATCACAGTGTGGTTTCTTGATGAGAGAAATGAAGGCTAAAACCCTAATGAAAAACCACTACACACTTCCTGAAGGAAGATGTGGCCACCGTGTTGGTTTTGCAGCTTCACTAGTTTCTCAGCAAGCTCCCTTTCCTCATGAGATTGGTGAAGAAGTATTTGGCAAAGTTCTTCAAAGTCACATCATCGCAGTCAAAGTAGTACGATGTGGACAGGTAGACTAGGAGGCATAGAGCTCCAGGTTGATCTGGAGGTTGATGGCGGCCTCCAAGTCCTGGTGGTAGTTCTGGCGCACCTGCGAGGTGACGCGGTCGTCATGGCGGTGGTTGAGGACGCGCGGTGATAGCTGCACAGTGCAGGAGCAGCGGCGGAGGCCTTGGGGCGGTCAGGGGGTGCAGTGAGGAGGTGGCAGGGGGCTGGCTCGGAGCAGCCAGCCAGAGCCGGAGATGAGCACCAGGTTCCGTCCAAGCACTGTTCACGCAGGAAACCGCGGCAACTCTCGGCGCAGAACGTCTCGATAATCTGTTTCTTTACAAAGAGGTGACTATATAGGTGCTCTGCTTTGTTGTAAATCGTTGAACTGTCTGTTTCTGTTCTGTGCGTTTTTCTATATGTGTATTATATCCAAAAAATTAAAAGGGGAAAACAGATCAAATTCCCCTCAAGTTTAATAATCACAGTGGGAATAATATATAGCCATGAAATTAAGTTTCTCAAAGGTTTAAACTGCAATCATTAAATTGCATAACAACATTGCAGTCAACAACAGACTGCATATACAATGGTGGTCCCATAAGATTATGACAAAGCTGAAAAATTCCTGTGGTCATCGTCAAGATGTGTAAGCCTAGACTAGTGTGTGTGTTTGTGTCTTAGTATTTAACAAAAAAGTTTAAAAAGTAAATTAAGAATAGGATTGAGTTTATACAGTAAAGCTATAAAGAAAGAAAATATTTTTGGACAGCTGTACAATGTGCTGTGTTTTAAGTTGTATTATGATAAAAGTGTCAAAAAATATTTAAAGTTTATAAAGTAAAAGGTACTGTAAGCTAAGGTTAATTTATTATTGAAGAAAAATATTTGTAATAGATGTCAGGTAGTCCAAGTGTGTGGTATTTATAGTCTACAATGGTGTACGGAATGCCCCAGGCCTTCACATTCACTCACCATCACTTACTGACTCACCGAGAGCACTTCCGTCCTGCAAGCTCCATTCATGGGAAGTGTCCTAGACAGGTGGACCATGTTTTATCTTTTATCCTATATTTTGACTGTACTATTTCTATGTTTAGGTATGCTTACATATATTCACGTGCTGTGCAGGTGTGTAGCCTGGGAGCGACAGGCTGCACCACAGAGCTGGGGCACAGTAGGCTGCATCATCCAGGTGGGTGTGCGTGCACACCACGACGTTCACACGATGATGAAGTCACCCATCGATGGGTGATGACATACCAATCACAATGCTAGTCCTCACTGACAGTGCTCTATGCCATCCTCTCAAAAGCTTCTCCACCCCAGCCCCTTATTCTCCACCCCAGCCCCTTATTCACGCACGCATACATGCAACAAACACACACACATTTGAGTTCTATGATTAGGTACCAAGAGTATTTTCTTGGTCCTAAATAAATAAAGTAATTTTCTCTCTAATATATAAAAATGAGATGGTTTTATCACTTCTTCAGTAAGCCTGTAATTTAAGAGTTAACCAATTTCTCACTCGTTCAACTCAAAAGGCAATGTTTTCTAGTAAGTGCAATGAAAATAACAAGAAAACCTATCACACATTGCTAGGGAAATATTTCTTACTTTTTTCTGATTATGGAAATAATATACAAAAAATAATAATTCATAATATATGATGTGAATGAAACAGATCACAAGATGGTATGGCTTAATTCTAATATTGTTAACAAGTATGAAAGAAAGAGAAAGACAAATTTATTAGAATATCCTGGGAGCCAGAACTTTTAAAATCTACTTCTGAAAACACTATTGGTGTGTGCAAACAAGATGTGAACCTTGAAAAAAAAAGCCACTCCTACCAGACCCATCTCTGCAGATAACAACAATAAACTCCAGACCAGGACTAAAAGAAAACAAATAAAAGCCCTCAAAGCATGGGAGAGTAAAGAAACATAGTACAGACTCTGGGTGGGAGCTAACTCTCAAAAAGATAATGGCACAAAAGTCTGTTTTTACTGACTTTTAGCCTAAGTGCAGGTCAACGTTGACACCACACAGGTGTGTACAATCCAATAGGAACTCTGTCTTTCTGGCCTGAAGAATGATAGGATGGAGTTCAGGGCAACCAGAGCTGCTGGGAAGTAAGGTGGGAAAGGAGAGAATCCAAAATCTGTAAAACAACAGCTTGAATATGTGGCTGACCTCTGAACCAGCACCCAAGAGTTGCCACCCAAGTCACAGAACTTGTAGTCTAAATTCAAATTACTCATCTGGAGAGAGGAAGGGAAGTAGGGAGGGAGGAAAGACAAAGTTTCACAGAGGGATATAACCAAATCTAGAGTCTCCATAACATAGCATTCAATGTCCAGGACACAATCCAAAATTACTCCATATACAAAGAAAGAAAATGTAATTCATTCTCAAGAAAAAAGATAATCCACAGAATATAAACCTAGATGTTGCAATTAGCAGACAAAGACTTTAAAGCTCAAAGACATAAAAGAAAGTAGGCTTGCAATAATGTACAAATAGGAAAATGCAGTAGAGAAATAAAAACTATAAAAAAGAACCAAATATAAACTCTAGAATTAAAAAATATAATGTCTAAAATATAAAACTTACTAGATAAGCTTAACAGCAGAATGAGGATAACAGAAGAAAAAATATTGAATTTGAAAATAGATCAATATTATCCAATCTAAAGAACAAGGAGGAAAAAAGTAAGACTGAAAAAGAAAAAGTAGACTCAGAGGCCACAGAACAAAATCAAAAGGTCCAACACATGTGTAACTGGAATCCCAGAAGAGAGTCAATGGGGCAGAAAAAATTATTTGGATAAATAGTCTAGATCGTGATATAGATTTGGATTACATTGATATGTATATTTGTCTATGTTCAATAAATATATACTTAAAAGTTCAACAACTATTCAAAAATTCAACAAATATTCACTTGGGCAGCTTACTGTGTAAAATTTACACTAAAAGAAGAAAACTATAAATAGGTCATTGAATTCCATCAAATGAGATACATGTTTAGGTATTTGGATGGAGGTATATTAATGCCTTTACTCTGAAATGCATCCCTCAGATGCCTCCAGAAAAAGGGACTAATAATAAACAGAAGAATCAATACGTGGATAGATGTGTGATAAAGCAAGTAAAGTAAAATGTGAACAGCAGAATCCATGTGATGGAACACAGACATTCACTGTTAAACTCTTTTACTTTTCTGTATGTCTGAAATCCTTTTAATAAAATTTCGAGGGGAAAAAGCCATTGGGACTGACAGTGTTCCAATGGACTAACACAAACTATCTTTAAAAAACAAGAATGACATGCTGTTTCATCTCATCCTCTTTTAGTCCACTTCTCTATATCAGCCAAGGTCAGGCAATGAATCTACCTTCTTCAGTAGCTACAGACTGGGAAGTACAGACTGGGGAAGAAAGAAGGGAAGGAAGAAGGATTACTTGATGGCTTCTTCATTTTTCAATTCGCTATATATTAGAAAATCGTAGACAAGAAACTATGTTTTCTATGTTTACTGTTCAAGCACAAAATCATTCCTTTACGTTTTCTTTCAAGATATGTGGAAGATAACTGAGTATTATAATTACAGTCATCCCTTGGTATCTGTGGGAGGTTGGTTCCAGGAGCCCCACAGATACCAAAATCCAGGGACACTCAAGTGGCTTACATAACATGGTGTAGTATTTGTAATAATTTACACACATCCTCCCATATACTTTAAATCATCTCTTGATTACTTATAATACCTAATACAATGTATATGTAATGTAATCAGTTGTTATACTGCATTGTTTATGGAATAATGATAAGAAAAAAGTTCTATACATGTTCAGACCCAATCATCCTTTTGTTTTCAAATATTTTCAATCTGTGACTAAGGCGGAACCCAGGGATACAGAAGGCTGACTGGATATTATTCCTTTTTTAAAAAGTCAAACCTACATACAAATGTGCTGCATTATAATCAGATGTCAAAATGGGGCTTTTCAAAAATACTGTACATTGAGTTCCGCTACAGAAAGAAAAAACATGTAATAAACAAAAGGTAAAATTTTCACAGAATTTTTTTTATTAAAGATATAAAAGAACAAAATAACAGCAATGTCAGTATTTCCAGTATGCTTGCTGGTTTTGAAGCCCTGACATTGTGTTGTTTACCTTCAAGTCCTTCCAGATGTGAAGGAATCCCTTGTGTCCTCGGCTGAACATAAGATAACTTAAACCTGGGCACCACAAATGGTACTTCTTTGCCATCAGATGGTAATTTGGAAAGTAAATAATCCTCAGTACAGCCAACCTGAGGCTTCACAAAAACAGATGTCAAGGGAGGTGTACAGATGGTAGTATTCTCACTATTTGAGACTGCTGCTTTAAAGTCTCTTTCCAAAGAAACTGCAAAAAGAAAAAAGTCACAAATATGAATACAGATTACATATTATGATCTAAACCCAGTATGCCTTGGTACTTATTTAATCATTTTAGAAGAAATTCCTGATACATAAACTACTCTTGGGTCCCATCAAACATTTCTAGAATCTACATTAATTTTATCCAAAGTTTGAGCAATTAATCCACTATTGCCAAATAACATTAACTTATAATGATAAAAGTAGTTTTTAAAGAGTTTCATTCCCTCAAGAGTTCATAGATGACAAAGAAGCTTATTTGGTAGTCGGTCCCACAATGCTTTTAAGTAAAATCTATCCATTTAAAAATAATGTCAACAACTTCAGTTTAGTACGGGTAGATTCAGTGTGACACCAGGGGGCATGTGATGCCAAGTATGGGCCTGGCCTTTAGGAGGTATTCAGTAAATGTTTGTAGAGTAAATGAATACAAATATCACAAGGGTACAAAATAAAAATGCTGTCAACAAAGATACTTCTTGTCAGTACTATGGTGAACATCTGTCCTAACTCCATAGAGTAACTCTTAAAAAAGAAACTAAACTTCTCCAAGTCTACAAAACTCCACCAGATCACAAAATGAAACACACACTGACTACAGATATACACCATAACGACAATCTCCCAGCCCTCGTTTCTAAGCCCCATTTGCTCATTCTCTAGAAGGATGATGTGATTTCTAAACCACATGACTTAAGATGGGGAGGTGAGGAGTACTAAGAGTTAGTCTTTACACACGTCTAATATTCTTTGTAGACTGAAAATATGACTACTCCTGTATAGAAGCCTTCCTACTAAAATATCATAGGAAGCTCAGCTCTAGACCAAGAAATACACAGAACAGCCAGAGAAAAGCCTGGTTGCAGTCATAACCCTGAGGAGATAAGGAACCCACATAGGAGAAAGTGCACTCTCCAGGGGCCTGTGATGAACGTGGGTCTTCATCAAGTCCTCTGTCTCTTCCCCATTGGTCATTACTTCTGAGAAAACATCTTTTTTTTCTTATTCTTTTTTTTTTTTTTTTTTTTTTGAGTCAGAGTCTTACTTTGTTGCTCAGACTGGAGTGCAGTGGCATACTCATGGCTACCGCAGTCTCGACCTGCTGGGCCCAGGCAATCCTTCCAAGTTCTAGAACTACATGCATGTGCCACCACATCTGGCTAATTTTTTGATTTATTGCAGAGACGAGGTCTCACCAAGTTGCCCAGACTGGTCTCAAATCCCTGGGCTCAGGCGATCCTCTTGCTTCGGCCTCCCAAAGTGCTAGGATTACAGGCATGAGCTGCCATACCCAGTAGAAGGCATCTTTTAATGATCTATACATAAACTGGAAATTGTTTTATTTAAATCTAAACACTATTCAGAATATGCTGTCCCCCAGACACACTTTTTCCCCATCTCTACCTGGGTTTTCCATCCTCTTACAACACCCAAGTCCAACGTTCACCTTCTCTTCCTCCTTCCCACCAAATTGCCAAAATCCCGTCCAATTCCCATGGCAAAGACAAGCTTCTTCATTGGGATGCCTTGGGTGTCTTCTGGGTTGAACTCTTTTCTCTCTATCTCCCCTGTACTCCATGGTACTTGGAGCTCTGGAATATTGACCTAGTGTGCCTTATGTTTCTGCCTCACCCAAGTTAGGAAATAGGCCTAATTTTTTTATACAAAGTGCCACAAAGAAAGCACTAAATAAATGTTGAAGTCAAAACAAAGTGAAACTCACGGTTGTGCTTGTCTGTTTCACCATAGAAACACCCTCTGCAGCAACTCTTCATAAATTCTGTTGCCATTACATTCAATTTCCAGTGTCCAGCAAAAAATACAAACTTCCAATTTTAATATTAACCTGTGACAGAACAGCAAACAAGTTACCATGCTTGTTATGTTTAATGCCATTAGATATCACTAACAAACCACAGCATCTGTATTTCTGAGACATAATGAGGGCCCCGAAGCAAAAAAGAAAAAAGTCATGAATATGAATACATACTGATTGTTGTTCCCATATGTAGAACCCAGAAGTTTTATAAATTAGTAAACGAACACACTTAAAAATTACTAAATGAACAATCTCAGCATTAAAATATGAAAAAAGAAAATCCTACTCTTGATTTTCTCTTTCACCTGATATACCTAAATCTATAACCAAGCAAAATTTGAAAGAAAATATGGCATTTATAAAAAGTATGAGAAAAATTTCACTTTCTCTGGATCAATTATTTTGGGAATCCAAGGTCCTATAATAACTGCACACTTTATGACTTATTCTAATCCTTAGAATTACACAAATAGAAAAGTATACTTTAAGACTGCGTCACACACACAAATAAGATCTAATGCAAATAAAAGGAGTCCATTTTATATTTATCAGAAACATAAAACTGTGCAAGCACCTCATGTCCGAGTTCCTACCTTCCTGGGGTTCAATGCCTTGTTCCAAATCACTCTCTCCACTTAAGGCTCCTTATACTGCATACATTTTTCACAGGACATTTTAAACATATGCCAACAGAGACAGAACAGTGTAACAAAACACTCCCCCAGATCTGGCAATCACTAACTTGTGGCAAATGTGACTGCATCTCACCTCCCACCTGCCCTGTGTCCTTTGGATTATTTTGAAATATGTTCTTTCATATAACCTCGCCCCCTCAATACCTAAGTAGGAACATAAAAGACACAGCAGAGGACTCAGGAGTTACCTCGTGAGGCTCTCACTAGTTAATGGTGAATCACTTCAAGCACTAAAGCAAACGGCATCTGTCATGGATTGTAACATATCACATGACTCTAGAAGATGATTTTTAAACATAACCATAATTGCATTCTCACAGATAAGATAATTAACGTCATCAACTACTTAGTGTTTGCATTTCCCCTGGGGTTTCAAATTTAAATTTCTTTAAAAGATCATTGATGCTTAGACAAAAATAATAATAATGTCAAAGGACTACGAGATTAGTTTAACATCTGAAAATCAATTTATGTAATACATTATAGTAATAAAGTATAAAAACTACATGATCACCTCAAGATATGAAAAAAACGGACAAAATCTAATATTCATTCATGATAAAAATGCCGAGCAACCAGGAATAGCAGAGAGTACTTTCCACATAATGAAAAACATTCACAAAAAAGCTACAGCTAGCATCAGTTAGATTTTTTTCCCACTGAGACCAGGAAAAAAACCAGAAATGTCCACCCTCCCCACCTTCAAATACTGTACTGGAGATTCTAGGCAGGACAATTAGGCTAGAAAAAGATATAAAAGGCATTTATATTAGAAATTAAAGACACAAAACACTTCATATTGGTAATTAAGAAGGAAACCCTCTTTATTCACAGACAACATGATCTTGTAAATTTAAAAATGCCTAAGGAATTCACTAATGAACTACTAGGAGGTTACAGGATATAAGAACAAGACATAAAAATCATTTGTATTTCTATATACTAACAATAAATAGTCCAAAAATGAAAAAAAGAAAACAATTCCATTCATAATAACATTAAAATAAAACACTTAGCTGGGCGGTGGCTCACGTCTGTAATCCCAGCACTTTGGGAGGCCGAGGCAAGAGGATTGCCTGAACCCAGGGGTTCGAGACCAGCCTGGGCAACTTGGTGAGACCCCTCTACAATAAATAAAAAATTAGCTGGGCATGGTGGCACACGCCTGTAGTTCCAGCTACTTGGGAGGCTGAGGTGGAAGGATCAACTGAGCCCCGCAGGTTGAGGCTGCAGTGGCCGTGAGCATGCCACTGCACTCCAGGGTGGGCGACAGAGTGAGACTCCAACTCAAAAATAAATAAAATAGAATAAAATAAAATACTTAGTAATACTTTAACAAAAGAAGTACAAGACTTGTACACTGCAAACTATAAAACATTACTAAAAGATATCATGAAATATCTCAATAAATGTAAGAGGATCTCATGCTTGTGAATTGGAAGATGTACTATTGTTAATACATTAATATTATTAATGTCATTAAATGGCAATACTCCTCAAATTGGTCTACAGATTCAACACAATCCCAACCAAAATCCCTTCCAGCTTCTTTATAAAAATTGACAAGTTGATCCTAAAATTCACACAATGCAAAGGATGCAGAACAGCCAAAACAATCTTGAAATTAAAAAAGAACAATTTTGGAAGACTAACTTCAAAATTCACTACAGAGCTATGGTAATCAAGGCAGTACAATATTAGTATAAGTACAGACATATAGAATAAAATCAAGATCCCAAAATAAACCCTTACATTTATGTTGAACTGATTGTTAACAAATATGTCAAGAAACTTTTCAACAAATAGTACTAGGACACTAAATATTCACATGCCCAAAAATAGAAACAAAAATAAATTGGATCCTTACTTCACACCATACACAAAAACTTACTCAAAATTGATCACAGACTGATATGTAAGAGCTAAAACTTCAAAACTCTTAGAAGAAAGCATTGGAGTATATCTCTGTAACCTTGGGTTAGGCAATGATTTTTTAGATACAAAATCAAAAGCATGAGTGATAAAGAAAAAATTGATACATTAGACTTAATCAAAATTTAAAATTTTGTGCTTTAAAAGACATCATGAAGAAGGTGAAAAGACCACCCAGACTGGAGAGGTATTTGCAAATCATAAATCCAATAAAGGGCCTACATCCAACATATGCAATGTCTTATTTCCTTGCGTACTTGCTTGTCTTTGACAATGTATTCATTAACCATGAAACTGAGGCCGAACTCAGTGGCCCAGCCTGTAATCCCAGCATTTGGGAGCCTGAGGCGAGTGGATTGCCTGAGCCTGCAGGTTCGAGACCAGCCTGGGCAACTTGATGAGACCTCATCTCTACAATAAATCAAAAATTAGCTGGACATGGTAGCGTGTGTCTGTAGTTTGGCTACTTGAAAGGCTGAGGCAGAAGGATCTCCAGAGCCCAGTAGGTCGACACTGGGGTGGCCATGAGCGTGCCACTGCACTCCAGCCTGGGCCATGGAGTGAGACTCCAACTCAAAACCAAACAAACAAAACCATGAAACTTCACTGGTAGAATTTTTTTTAAAGCCCAAAGTATACTCCAGAGAAATTTGCATATGTTTACTAGATCATTTTATGTTAATGCCTTGACAAATAACCCAGTTTAAAAATGGGCAAAGGATTTATACAGAAATGTCTGCAAAGAAGATAAGAAAAACTACCAATAAGTACATTAAGAGGGTTAAACATCATTGATTATTAGGAAAATGCAAATCAAAACCACAGTGAGACACCACTTCACACATGTTTAAAAATGACAGAAAGTAAGCATTGGTGAGGATGTTGAGAAGGCACGACCCTCCTCATGGCTGATGAGACTAGAAGAGAATGCAGCTGCTTTGGAAACACTTTGGTAGTTCCTCGAAAACTTCACACAGTTACCACAGGTCCCAGGAATTCCACTTCTAGGTAAATGTACCTATGAGAATAGAAAACATATTTCCACACAAACACTTGTATACAAAAATTCATAGCAGCACTATTCATAATAGTCAAGAAAATAGAAACAACCCAAATGTCCATCAACTGATGAACAGAAAAACAAAATGTGGGCCTTTTCCATGCAGTGAAATGTCATTCAACCATAAAAAGGGTGGACAAACCTCGAAAACATTGTGCTAAGAAAGCAGCAAGGCACAAGACACACTGTGTGACCCCATTCACATGCAATGACCAGAACAGGCAAGTCCAGCCACAGAAAGCTGGGCTGAGACAGAAGGAATGGGGAGTGACTGCGGGGGGGGGGTGACAAGAATGTTCTGGAATTGGACAGTGAAGATGGGTGTACAACTTCATACATATGCCCAAAAAACCCCACTGAGTCGAACACTCTAAAAGGGTGTGATGGTGTGATGGTGGGGGACAGTTTTAGAGCACCAGGATGCTAGAAGCTCTCCCTACCTTCAGTTCGGCGGTCACAGCTTCCCAAGGACAGGCTTTTTCCCTCTGTTTTACTTGGCATTGAGGCAACTTTCCGTGCAGTCCCTTAGAGGAAGTAAAGTGAACGTGCACACTTTCCATGACGTAACCACCCTCTGGGATGTCACAATTGGGCCAGAAGGCCTCTCAGCTTAGCCTGAATGAGCCCTGGGCAACTTCCAACTATCCCCATGTCCTGAAAATCCACCAAGTTCTTATGCAAATCCATTAGCGTTCTCCTAGTTCAGCAAACACCCTCAGAGCAAGAAAGACTGAAACACTCCCTAGTCTCTCATATTTTCAGTTTTTTCTTAGATTTTGTCATGTTAATTCCTATCTTTTAAAATTGTTTTTAAACTACAACATTCTTAGCAGTTTTTGGTGTAAAAGTTGTTCCAAATATCTCAATTTACTATATTCCCAAAATGAAATTTCTATATTTACTTTTCAAGTTAAAATTAACTCTAGTCAGTTAGGAAAGAATTTGCAATCTAATATAATCTATATTACAGTAGCTCCGGTATTATTACAGTATTATTTATGGCTTCAGGTGATTATAGTAGATATTTAAGAATTAAATAACACATTATACTTCGATTAAAAGTTTACTTTTAAAAAAGAAAAAATTAAACATTAATTTGAGGAGGAGTCTGGTGTTAAGAGAAGCCTGAGCAGATGACTTGTTCTTTCAGGTGTCAAGGTTCTTTACACAGCTAAAGTAAACACGACTGTGTGGTCAGAATATAAAAACAGATTTTTCTGTTTCAGAAAGAATAGCCTAGAAATGTTAACTACACATACATGGAGGCCTCGTCTGTGAGACTTGAGGATCACTGGAATATAAAATAGAATATTCAATAAATGATGCTGGGAAAATGGATTACTAGTATGGAAAAAAAGAAACTGTCCCCCACCATCACACCATGTAAAAACCAATTCTACATGGATTAAAGACACAAGTATGAAGAGCATCTTTTTTTTTTTTTGGCAAGATTTTATTCTTTAGAGCAGCTCTAGAACCATAGCAAAACTGAGAAGACACAGAGATTTCCCATATACCCACCTGTTGTTAGCAGAAAATATCAGATTATATTTTTATGATCTCAGAAAAGGGAAAAATTTGTTAAACAATATGCCAAACACATGAACCATAAAAGAAAGGGTTGACATAGGCAACTACATTGAATTATAAAATGTGTTCATCAAAAGACACTACAAGAGGGAAACCCCTTCAGGTCCCCTCCCACTGTGGGAGCTTTTCTGTCCTCTCAATAAATCCTGCTTTCTAAAAAAAAAAAAAAAAAAAAAAAGACACTACAAAAAGCAAAAGACAAGCTGCTCCCTTCAAGAAAGAGAAATGTACCACATCCATAACCAGCAAGGGATTAGCAACCAGAATGTATAAAACTTTTCGGAATGAATTTTTAAAAACACACACACACACACACACACACACACACACACACACACATACACACACAATATAAAACAGCCAAAAGACATAGGAGATACCCACAGAAGAGGAACATTGAAGTTCAACATCGCCAGTGATTCATGAAATGTAAACTAAACCCCCAGGGGATACTATTTCTCCCTCACTAAATTGTCAAAAAGAAAAAATTCAGGTAATGACAAATGTGTAAAAGTCTTAAATGTTGCTGAGAAAGGGAACACCGTGCACACTTACACACATCTGTGAGGGATTAAACTGGTACTTCCACTTTATAGAAACAATTCGGTGTGATCCAGCAAAACTGAAGACCTACAACCCCATGCCTGGGAAAGCTTTATACATAAACACAAAGACATGGATTAGAAAAAAAAACAAACAGCTTTTAGCCGGCTTGGTGGCTCAGCCTGTGATACTTTGGGAGACTGAGGTGAGTGGATTGGGAGTGCTTTGGGAGACTGAGGTGAGTGGATCGCCTGAGCACGCGGGTTTGAGACCCGCCTGGAGAACTTGGCAAGACCTCATCTCTACAATAAATCAAAAAGAACTAGCCAGGCGTGGTAGCACACGCCTGTAGTTCCAGCTACTTGGAAGGCTGAGGCGGAAGGATTGCTGGAGCCCTGCAGGTCGAGGCTGTGGTGGCTGGGAGCATGCCACTGCACGCCAGTCTGGGCGACAGAGTGAGACTCCAACTAAAAAAAAAAACCAAAACCCAGCTTTTAATGACAAAGAGTAAAAATTAAATTAAAAAAGGATAAACCTGAAAACACCCTAGAAATCATCCACAAGCTGGTGGAGAAGCAGTTGGTAAGATCACATAGCAGGATGACATGCAGCAGTGAAGAGTGGACCAACAGTAACACACAGTAACACGAAAGGATTGCAAAGATGACGCTGTGCAAAGAGAGTAGCAGAAACCACAGAGTGGAATGTCTTCCATATAAGCAGACTAAACCAAACAATGCAATGTCTAGAAATGTGCACATCTGCGGTAAAACTCTAAAGAATCCAGGAAGAGTGGAAAGAGGTGTAATTGGGGAGAATATGCAGAGTGGCTTCAAAAATATTGAGTGTATGCTATTTCTTAGGCATAATACGGGTACAGGGGCATTTCTTTTATTTGTATTCTTTAAATACATAAGATGTGTCAAAAGTGCTACTTTGAACAGGAGATAATTTCTCATTTAGTAAATTGAGTAAACACATGGTTTTTGTACTACATGGTTGTGGTACAAAATGTAAAAAATACAGAAGTCTATATGAAAAAATGAAAACTATTCATAATCCCATTAACCTGAGATAACTACATCATTTGAAGGAGGTAACTATATTTGCATCATGTGTTTTCTTCCACTCTTTATTTTTACTTAGTCTTTTTAAAAACCTTATTGAGGTTTAATTACCTATAATAAACTGTATATATATATATATGTTGTACAACTGAGTCAGATGTAAGTACACACTGGTGAAAAAGAATCAAGAAAGTGACTTGTTCGTCACCTCAAAAACCACCAGGCCCTTCTCCATCCATCCCCCTTACTCTCTCATGCTCTATCCCCAAGTAACCACTCCTGTGTCTTCTGTCACCCTGGACTAGTCTGCACTTTTTCTTTTCTTTTCTTTCTTTCTTTCTCTTTTTTTTTTTTTAGTTGAAATCTTACTCTGTAGCCAAACTGGAGTGCAGTGGCATGCTCATGACCACTGCAGCCTCAACCTGCTAGGCTCAGTGATCCTTCCACGTCAGCCTTCCAAGTAGCTGGATCTACAGGCATGTGCCACCATGCCCAGCTGATTTTTTGATTTATTGTAGAGATGAGATCTCGCCAAGTTGCCCAGGCTGGTCTCAAACCCGTGGGCTCAGGCAATCCTCTCACCTCAGCCTCCCAAAGTGCTGGGATTATAGGCTGGAACCATCGCACCTAGCCAAGTCTGCACTTCTAGAAGTTTGTTAGGTATATGTTTGGACATAGTTTACACATATGATCTACTTCAGGAGACACTGCCGAGAAGTCTTCCAAATGACTGCACCAATGGACATCTCCATCAGCAGAGCAGGAGACTTCCAGGCACCACATAGCTTCCTCAACACTCAGCTGTCGGCCTCTTCCACTTAACCATGACTCTCATATTCCTAAGGCAAATGCTCATGAAACTAGCCTGAACTCCAGACAAAAAGAAACTCAAACTTTCAATGAAGACTGAAGTGAAACTCATTATACAGAAATTCTAACCTGAGAGCATTTTCCTTGAATGCTGCTACCTTGCATTCCCTTGAATGCTACAACTGCAGCAAGGCCCTCACTGATGGGGCCTCTGGAGTCCCAACAGCTGATTTCTAATAAGCTTTTTAGAAGAATCATGGTGACACACACGAAAGAATCACAAAACTTAAAAATAAGTTGGAAATGTCAAAGTACTGGGACTCAGTGAAGCAGTCCAACACTACTTAAACCTGGGACTCAAACACTGACAACCCTGAACCCAGCACATCAAATATCACTAAAACAGTGATCAGGCTTGGGGGTGAAGGGTGGGGGAAGAGGGACTCCTTGACCACGAACAGTTTCATTCAACATGCTCAGCACAGGCTCCCACTTCTGCCGCTTCATTGAGACAGACATATGGGGAAGAGGGGGAGGGGGGGAAGGAGAGAAAGAGAGGAAGGGAGGGGATCCAATACCACAAACCCACTGTTGTTGCCATGTCCACAACTCAGGATTCACCACCACAAATCCACTGACACTGCCACATCCACAATTCAGGATCCACCACCTCAAATTCACTGATGATACCATGTCCACAACTCAGGATCCATCACCTCAAATTCACTGATGCTATCACATTCGCAACTTGGGATCAACCACCACAAATCCGCTGCCACTACCACATTCACAACTCAGGATCTGCCCCCTCAAATCCACCGCCACTGACATGTTCACAACTCAGGATCCACCTCCTTCAAATCCACTGATGCTACCACATGCACAACTCAGGATTCACCATTCAAATCCACTGACGCCGCCATGTCCCTAACTCTGACCCTGACTGATCCAATGTGTCTGGCTGCCAGGTTGGTGAGACAGCTCTGGCAGGTGCCCACAAAGAACCTCAAACTCCTCTTATTCCAACCTGAATCACTCTATTTATTAGTGTTATTCACAAACACACAGTTATTACTCAAGTGAAGCCAATAAAGCACAAGACATACTGAAATTTTTCTTGACGGGTTGAAAAAAGAATGAACATGCATTAAGGCTTCTTCCCACTACTGGGAAGGTAACTCATATTCATTAGCAGAAACCACAAAAGCAAAAGACGACAAAAAGCAAATTTCCTGGACTCCCAGCTCTCAAAGGCAAGCAACATCAACAAGTCCTTCCAGAAAAAGCATTGTCTAGCCATGCTGAATTTACCCATCAAAACGGTAAATCGGCAACAGAGCTGTGTTGCCGTCGCTAATTCTCGGCACATTCCAGGCAATCGTCACAGTATTAATCAGGGAAGAAACCCACCCCATCATCCGCCAGCGTGGAGTGAGCGTCAGGATATGTTAACGACGGATGCGACCCCTTCGTGCGCGGCACTTTGAGTGTCCTAAGGAAATCAACGTGTTCGGGGTAGCCTGTGTCGCGTCTATGCCGCCGTCCGCCAGGTGCGAGTCACCCACACAGCCGTCCACGGCATCTCCCTCTATTTAAAGGAAACAGCAGGGAGGGGGAAGTCGAGTCTAGGCCCAGCCGTCAGGCGGGCGCGCGAAGTCCCCAGAAGGTGACACTGCCACGCGCTCCAGCCTTCGCCACGTCTCAGAGCGTCGCCCGCGAAAGCCCCCGCGGGTCCGCGGGAAGAACGGCGTCTCCTTCCGGGCCCTGGACGCCCGTCGCGAATCCCACCAGGCCTCGCCTCCCCCGCCGCGCCCCCAGGTGAGTCGCCGTCCCCGGCCGCGCGACAGTTTAAAGTCAAAGCCACGAGGACAAAGAGCCGTCGATCCGCGCGACAGGGGGCACACTCGCCCCCACAGCCCGCGCCCGCCCGGGCCGCTCCGGCCTCCCCGCCGAGCCGCGCCGCCCTCCGCGGGGCTCCCGGGGCGCCCCCCACGCCGCTCCGGGCGCTTACCTGCTCAGGTGCGGGTGCTCTCCCGTCACCGCGAGCCGCTACCCGGGTCACCTAGCGAGGCCGCGCCTCAAGGCCCCGCCCCCGGAAGCCCCGGCCACTCCGGGCCTCCTGCCCCCTTCAGGTGCACTCCTCCGCCCCGCTCCGGCGACGCCCCGCCCCTCAGGCCTGCCCCGACCCGTCAGATACGCCCCGCCCCGGCGACGCCCCACCCTCCTTAGGTACGCCCCGCCCCCGGAGGTGGGTAAAGGGCGAGGCGGCCTGGTGGGCGGGGCCGGGCTCGCACCTGGCCCGTACTGTGCCGGCGTCCTCCGCGGCACCGCGCCGCTCTCTTCAGAAGCTCCCTGTGATAAAGTCTAAAGGGACCAGGTAGAGCTTGGGGTGTGTTGAGGATCGAAAGGAGACAAGGGGGGGGCATGGAGGGAAAGCTCTTGTAGTGATGTTACTTGACTTTCAGAGTTTTTATTTAAAAGTCGAATAATAAAGTCTTTGAGGCTCACACATGTAGTTCCAGTTACTTGGGAGGCTGAGGCAGGAGGATCGCTTGAGCCCAGGAGGTCGAGGCTGTCGTGAGTCAAGATCATGCCATTGCACTGCAGCCTATGCCACAGAGCAAGACCCTGTCCCCCTCAAAAAAAGGAAAATTATCTTTAAAAGTCTTTGAGAATCAGCCCGTGTCTCTTGACTTGTGTTGCTCTATATCTGTGGCTGCCTTGTCACCAACAGGTGTCTTGAAGGAATATTAAATGTGTCTACTATGACCGATCCTGTGCTGGAATCCGGTCTAACTTTCCTCTCAAACCTCCCATGATGGAAATCTCAAGGCTGTCCTGGGAAAGTTGTGGAGTGACTCTCTAGATGATCGATGAGAACTGACTGCTTCTGACGCTGGTGGCTGTGCACTGAAGGGAAGGTTCACCCTTTTCTCCTGGAGAGTAGTCTTTCCCAAAGTTAGTTCCATCAGTTCCAGGCCCTAGAGATGCTGTAGTGGAGGTGGGCCCCAAGATCACATTAATCTGGGGAAAGAGACACATTGTACATGTTTTCCTTGAGATCCACAACACACACTAGCATCTTACAGGCCTAAGAGTCATGTTTTGCCTGGTCTAATTCTGCATTTCCCAAATTTATTTGACCACAGAGCTCTCTTCTTGAGAAATGCCTGTTTCCATCTTTGGGCATTAGTGTTTCAATGAACACTTTGATAAACACTGCTTTAAAGTTCTGGTGCATTCACCCTCACTATTTATCACCAATGTTTGCAAAGTTCTATACTGTTTGCACAAAGCTTTCACATGAGTCATCCTGTTTAATCCTGGCAATTGTGATGTAGCTGTTATTATCTTCATACTACAGTTGAAAGAAATTTAAGGTCAAACAACCAGTTCATGATTGCCCAAGCATAGAGCCAAGATTTGAATCTGGACTTCAAGCTCCAAGGCTTTTTAAACAAATTCTCCATCTCTCTCTGTTTGACCCATAAGTTAGAAATCCGATTGATTCTTGGTTAGAAATCTCTAGATTCACGTGTTCCTACTACTTGGGAGGCTGAGGCTGGAGGATCACCTGAGCCCAGGGGATCAAGGCTGCAGTGAGCTATGACCATGCCACTGTACTCCAGCCTGGGCCACAGAATGAGACCCCAAACCGCCTCCCCCCAAAAAGGTGTTATTCACATGTACAGAATGAGTAAAAGAAGAATGAACAAATGCATTAATGCTCAATAACTGATGATAGGACTGAGCTGTGAGCCTGTTTCCCTGAATGCACCTGAACAACCTCTTTACCAATACAGAAGTTCTGAGAGCAGGAACTCCCCGAATTGTTTGTAGTTTCCATCCACCTTCCATGTTAAAAAGCTTTCCTAGAAGAACCCACTCTGTTGACGTATATAGTTCCTGTAAAATCATGAACCATGTCCTTCGCTTTCCTGAAATGGGCCTCCTTCCTGTTCCACTCTCAGAAGCACAGTACAATTGGCATGAGTGGGGGATAGTGCACACCTTTCTTTGTGTTTCTGTGTCTAAACTCTTCCCATAAAGGATCCTCCTTTCAACATTTTGAGTGGGTGTTTGTTTTGAGTAAAGGGTCCCACTCTGTCCCAGGCTTGAGTGCAACAGCATAGTCATGACTCACTGAAGCCTCCAACCCCTGGGCTCAAGTGATTCTCCTGCCTCAGCCTCCCACATAGCTGGTACTACAAACTCATGTCACTACTACAGCAGGAGGATTGCCTAAGTCTCCCAAAGTGCTGGGATTACAGGTATAAGTCACCATGCCTGGGTTTTGTTTTTTAATGTTACCAATCTTATATTTTTAATGTTACCCATCTTATATTTTTAATGTTACCAATCTTCTCTGTTGGTAAAGAGGTTGTTCAGATTTCAGGAGGAAAATAGATTTTGGTTGATATGAAACACGGTTGCCTGGATTTTTTTTTTTTTTTGAGTTGGAGTCTCACTCTCACCCAGGCTATGAGTGGAATGCTCATGGCCACTGCAGCCTCAATCTGCTGGGCTCAAGTGTTCCTTCCACCTCAGCCTTCCAAGTAACTGGAACTACAGGCGTGTACCACCATACCTGGCTAATTTTTTTATTTATTGTAGAGATGAGGTCTCACCAAGTTGCCCAGGTTGGTCTCGAACCCTTGGTCTCAGGCAATCCTCTTGCCTCTGCCTTCCAAGTGCTGGCATTACAGCCTTGAGCCACCACGCCCGGCCTGGCTGCCTAGGTTTTACTGTGTGCAATTCTTTCATTTGAGAGAGACATCACATAATCCCTATTCCTCATCCATGTTCCCTAGGGTGTACTAGTTGGCCAGTGGCGAGTTTGAGGATTCAGTTTCTCGCCCTCAGTAAAATTCTACTTGATATTTTCTGTCCTTTGAGTCATTTGTGAAATCAAAATAGTTGTAACAGCAGAGTCGAGAAAGATTTAAAAACTCTCTGGGTGGCTGCTTCTGAAGGTGAATGACTATAGATGCCACTCAGAATCACTGTCTGAAATGAAGTCCGGAGCTTATCATTTGTGACTTTTGCTTTCACCAGAGTTTTAGGAAACTGCATCCAGCAAGTCTCCAGGCAGGGTGGAATACCAGCGCTGTTGTCCCCTCTTCAAACTCACTCCAAGTCCATAAGGAGAATTCACAAATGAATGTTGTTGGCAAATGGACCAAATGTCCAGAGACATGCTTTTGAAGACATTGGCTGAGGTCTTCAATGTGTTGGTCTAATGCCCACGTAGGTCTCCATGTGAGTTGGAAGCAGGAAGGGGTGCTTGCAAGGCTCCTCATCTTATTTTCTTGAACATTCCTTCTTTGGCACCCCTCCCAGCCTCTCACTGGCTCCCCCACCCTCCTGGCTTATGAAGAGACGGAGATGTTGGGATCTTTTTTGCAGAAACGTGGGAGGTCTGCAATCCATTTCCTACAGGACGTGGGTGACACTTTCCAGAAGGAAAAGGCCCTGCAAAGACATTTCCCATGCAGCTGGGTGGCCGCCCCACAGAGTGGCTTCTGACCCCATCGGGGACAGACAGGGTCTGTGAGGGCCAGAGGAGCCCACCCTTCCATTCCTGAGAAACATCCGCAGGAAAGAGTTTGGTGTTTCCTGCAGAGCGCAAACCTGCCTGGCAGCCCGACCAACTCATCATCCCATCTGTCCCACACTGCAGGCCTAGTGTGGACTAGTGTGGATGTCATGAGCACAGCTTCAAGAGGGAAGGGGCACAGGAGCCAAGCCACACCCCTGCAAGTAAACACTCGTGGACACGCACCCACAGACACATGCACCCCAGACTTAAAAAGCTGCTCTTAAAATATCAGGACGGATAAAAGCTTCCATCAAAACCATATCATGTTCCTGGAAGAAAGGTGAATGTCACTTCCTTCTCTCATCCAAACACAGACACCCACATGTTTCAGAATGATGATAGCCACCCTTCTCCATGGACCTACTATGTGCCAAACACAGTTAAGTGTTCGTATATATTACATGTCATTTAATGCTTTAAAAATCCTGTAAGAATGAGCAGGTGTTATTGAGATTTTGCAGATTAGTAAATTTTTCAAGATCACAAATAAGTGATCAAAGGGCCAAGATATGAGCCCAAAGCTGTGTGTTATTCTAAGGCCCAAACTCCTTTCATTAACCACAGACTTAGGTCTGACGTGATGGCTCACACCTGTAATCCCAGCACTTTGGGACATCAAGGCAGGAGGATCGTTTGAGCCCAGGAGTTTGAGGCCAGCTTAGGCAACATGGCAAGACCTCATCTCTACAAAAAATTAAAAAATTAACTGGGTGTGGTGGTACATGCCTGTAGTCCCAGCTACTCAGGAGGCTGAGGTGGGAGGATCTCCCAAGCTCAGGAGGTCAAATCTGCAGTGAGCTGTGATTGTGCCACTGCACTCCAGCTTGGGTGACAGGGTGAAGCTCCAACTCAAACAAAAAAGAAGAAGGAGGAGGAGGAGGGGAATGTCCTCATCCTTTTTCTTGTATGTCCTCATCCCTTTTCTTGTCTATGGAAAGATCATCAGAACTAGGATGGGAATGTCAGATGCCTGGTGGCAGGTACCAGCCTCCCTGGCATAACTGGAGCTTCTGTGGAGAAGGAAAGGGCTTGAGTCTAGGCAAAGACACACTCAAGTTCCTCCGACTCTCTTAACAAAAGAGGCCCTGGGTCAACAGATGCCAGCCTGGAGTCTGTAATGTGCCCTTGCCAGTCTGTCCCTTATCCCCACTCAGAGAATTGTAAATCACCCTGTGTTGTTATTGTGGTGGGCTTGGTTCTGCTCTGATTTGAAAAGTAAGTGCTTGCACACTAGTGACAGATCACTGGTGGCTGTGTTGCAGCTGACCTGGTGACTGAGAGCTGGTACTCTAGGACGTTCTGCACCCACAGCTGAGTAAAACTGATGGCACCAGCAAGGTCATTTTCAGCCATGTGTCACAGAGAATCCATTCAAATGATCATGAGAGGAAGGTCATGCCTTTGCCAGAATGGTGACTCCAATCATGTCTGCAATTTTTTGGAATGCCCTCAACAAAAGTTGGAATCTACATCCTCTGAGCTGCATCTGGGCTGACTATAGTGACAGGCTGACCATTGAAAGATGGTGGAAATGATGCCACTTGATGGCTGACGTAGATCACAAAGGTGACATGGTTTCTACTTGCATCTTGAAAGTTGGCTCCTTGAATCCTGCTTCATGTCCCGAGGAAGCCCAGTAGGCTGTGGAGAGACCCCTGGAGAGATCACTGGACAGGAGGAAGGTCCCGACCCTCACAGGGACTGAGCTGGTACTGCCCACCGGCAGAGAGGGAGCTGTCCCCGAAGTGTGTCCCCCACCCCTCACTGAGCTGCCAGCCTTCCTCTTGTGGAACAGATACATGCCCTCCCCATGGAACCCTGCCCACATTGCAGATTCATGAACTAAATTATGATAAAACGCTGTTGGTTTACATCACACTGTTTACATTCTGTCTTTGTGTAGCAAACCTTCACACTATGGGGTGTGAAGGTTTGCTACACAAAGACAGAAACTGATCCAGTTAACCTAAAGGAAGGTAGATCAACTTCAGAGGCATCGATGTAGGAATTCAGCCATTTATCCCTGAATGTTAACCCTCTTTCTTCTCCAAATACATTATCTAATTTCACCTTTCCCTCTCTCCTCTCTGATCACATCATATAAACTTTATCCTGTCCTTTCCTTTCTCTGATCACATATCATCTAAGCTTCATCCTTTCCTTCCATTCTCCGTGATCGTGTCACTGCACTACAGCCTGGGTGACAGAGTGAGACTCCATCTATCTATCTGTTTATCTATCTAATCTATTATCTCTTTATCTATCTATTTATCTATCTTTCTATCATTGTGAATTAAACTTGGGATGCTCAGAGACGACATCTGCTTCTCCATGATCATGAGAACAACTCTCCCTCCATTCCCAAGTTGGGTGACTGCTGTGACTTCACTTCTCTCATCAGAGTTGATTGGCTCATGAAAAGGCATCAGACTCAAGATGGTCAATCAGAATCCTCGCCTAGAAATTTCTGTTTTCAAACTATAACTAAGAAAAACCAGTCAGTTCCCTCTAGTGACAGAAGATACTTTGGCGGCCATGTTTCCTAGGTAGAAGAAGTCAACCTATGATAAAGGAGCATGTTTATGATATGTTGAGAAGTCAAGATGAGAGCTCGGGTGGGGGCTTCTCAGGCCTCAGACATCCTGGCTGCATTCAGTCCTGAGGTAGGTCACACCCCCACTTTTCCTGTCATGCTAGGACGTAGCCACACCAGGCATAAGCCCATAAGTTATATCTTTTGCCCAAGATAATGCATATTTAATTCTTGTCTCTTAAACACAAGAAACTTAATATGAGAGCTGAAAAAACTGTGTCTGTAAGATTCTTTGGAGCTGAGTCTTTGGCATCTTCATTTGATTGCAATTTGCATACATTTTCTTTTGTTTTAACAGCTTGCCTCTTAGTGTTTGTTTATGGCACGGAACACTAGGTGGGAAAAACATGGGATTTAGAGGAAGTAAAACCTGAGTGTAAGTTCTAGTTTTAATGCTTCTTTGATGATACGAGAGCCTCTCTGGGCCTCAACTTCTTTCCTACAAAATGGGGATAATAATCATCATCTTTGCCCCAGGAACCTCTCAGGGTGATTATGATGATCAAAGTAAGAAAAGGGGAGGGACAGGGCCGTGTGCATCTTTGCATTTCCAATGTCTGTCACAAGGACTGGGGCAGTGGTACACATACTGAACAAATATTTGATGAATGAAAAAAACCAAGAGCATTTTGTACTCTTGAAAGCACTATTGAAATGTGAATTACATCGTGAAGTCCACCCTGCCATAGTAGAGTGTATGTGTAAATATTCACATGAGCGAGTTGAGTCAGCCTAGAGCTGGATGACAGTTTCAGTGTCATCAAGGGAGCTTCCTGTAAACAGGCTATAAAGGAAGTGGGGTCAGTGTGCAGGACCCTCCACTTGCTCTTCGGCTGTCCTCCCTCTGTCAGGTCTAAGTAGTGTGTCAGAGTCTCTGGACCCAGGTCTTCTAAGGGCCCGGCACTCTAGAGTTGTATGCTGTGGCAGTGGCATCGGAATGGGAGGGTAACAGTTCCCTGAAGCCATCTGCCCTAGATTAGCACAGAAACTCACCTTGCCCTTTGCAGCATCACAAAACTCTCAGACTGAAGATTGTCCATGATGACTTTTTCCTTTCCAAAATGCCCATGTAAAATGACCCCAAGGAGGCACGAGCTCAAGAAGCACGAGAGCCTGGGCCATTTGTGAGGGACTTGCAGCCCTGCACCCTGGGCTGTAACGCAGCAGAGCGTAGCCACTGATGCTCATCCTGTGCCATCAAGTAAAACTACACACCATGGAGTCTGGCCACCAAGACACGAGCGGTCAAAACTTCCTTTTTAAGAACTGTCAAAATGACTCACATTATTTTAAAGATTTAGTACTTCAAAATGAATCTTCTGAGGTATTTGAAACATATTTCCCAAAATGATTCATTTCCTAACTCTTGGAGAAAGCCTTTGTTTTGGAGTGTCATTGCTTATTCGGTGGTTCAGGAAATTCATCCCAGGAGCTAGATGCCCAGAATGTAAATCCCACAGCCCTTAATGCTCTACAGCAGGTGATCACCAAAACCAGGCATACTCTATTGGGAGAAAAGTGCTTTGCTCCACTGACTTGACTTCTCCATTTATGAGGGAAACCTACCTTTGACCAAATCTCCTACAGCAAAGATTGCTGAGAAATAAATGGATTATCATGGACTGTAGATTTTTTTTTTTAGTTCCATCAATAGACACTAACTTGTCAATTATTTAAAACAAATTGCTCTCCACTCTCCTGTTATAATAGATGTAATAGAACATGTGTGCACCAACCTATGCTTGACCATAGAGGAGAAACTTGCCTGACACATTTGAGGAACAGGAGAGGCCAGGGTGGCTGGAGCAGGAGGAGGGGTGGGTGGAGACTGGGGCAAGGGTGGCTGAGCATGGGTCAAGGCCTGGGGTAGAGGGGCCACCACGGCCACCAGGAGTGTCATCTTCTACTCTAGATAGGCTAAGGGACCTTTGGGGGGATTCGAGGGGTGCTGTGGACTTAACACCATGCAGGTCACAGCGGCGCTAGGTTGAGAATAGAACATGAGGAGCAGGAGATGGGGGTGGAGGCAGAGGCCAGCCAGCAGACTCTGCCTATGAGCAATGGGAGGGAAGGTGTGGGGCTCAGGTGGCAGCAGGGAGGTGACAGGTATGAGGGTCACATGATGCAACACACATGAGGGAAACAGTGCAGTGGCTATAGCCAGTCCTAGCAGACGGTCACTGTTATCATGGCATTCTGAATGCCAAGACTCTTCAGTAAATGCTGGTTCATTGAATGGCAGGTCCAGTAAGTGTCCTGGCCAGGGTTAGAAAAGGAACTCTTTGGACATATCTGTGTAGATCAGTTGAAAGGAAGTGGAATTAAGTCAAAACTAAAGAGTTCATCCTTGCTCTCATTGAATTCTCTGCTCAGATTGTTTTCAAAAGTTATACACACACACAATCTTTAATCTAAAAGGCTATTGAAATGAAGCAATTGCCCAGAATCCAGCTTGACCTTGCAGCACTCCTCGTTATTAAAAATCATTTCTATGGGCTTACATTTTTTGGTTTAATAAGCACAAGAGGCCACGAACTCTAATATCTGAAGCAAACGTGTTAAACATCTGGGATCTGGCATAAATTTCTCCTGGGGGATGCGTTGTTTGTACAAACTTTTATTGAATAAAAAAAAAGTAAAGACTGAGTTTCAAAACATTCGTGTAACCTGGTAAGACTATTTCTCTGAAGCCAGGGTCAAAATACAGAGTTCTTGAAAGAGATTAATAAACTTAATTTAAATTTAGGCTAGAAGTCTGTTATTAAAACACAGTATGGTTTGGAACTGGAGTCAGGCTTACACACCCACAGCTCGAGCCCTAACGAGAAGATGGCACATCTGAATGGAAAGGATTTCTCCAGTCTGAAGGCTGCCCCTCACAGCTGCTCCAGGAAAGCCATGGAGTTTGCAAGAAGGACACTGGCCTGGGGCTGAGGGCGAGCTCTGTCACCTAATTGCAGATTATCTTGGCAACTGACTTTACCCTGGGCTTGGTTTTCCTCATTTCCTATAAAAATTGGAAAGAAAAATACTTCCCCATGAGTCTTAGAAATGCTCAAGCACAGAGCTGGGACCCCAGACCCTGCCAACTTGTAATGGTGAATCAAGACAACAGAACCAGGGCCATAGAGGCGGAGACTTGTGATGCCCATGCATTGCAGGGGCTGGCAGAGGGTCACAAGCTGATCAGAGGCCATCTTGGTCAGTAGGAAAGGACCAGGTCCACCAAATATCACAAAGGATACACCTGAGTTGCCTTGGCTCATGCCTGTCATCCCAGCACTGTGGGATCACTTGCCCAGGAGTTCAAGACCAGCCTGGGCAACATAGCAAGACCTCATCTCTACAAAAAAATCAAAAAATTAGCTAGGCATGGAGGCATGTGTCTGTAATCCCAGCAACTCAAGAGGCCGAGGCAGGAGGGTTGCCTGAACCCAGGAGCCTGAGGCTACAATGAACTGGAATGTGCTATTGCACTCTAGCCTAGGCAACAGAGTGAGACCCTGACAAAAAACTAAAACCACCGGGCTCGGTGGCTCAGCCTGTAATCCCGCACCTTGAGAGACTGAGGTGAGTGGATTGCCTGAGCCCACGGGTTTGAGAACCGCCTGGGCAACTTGATGAGACCTCATCTCTACAATAAATCAAAAAATTAGCCAGATGTGGTAGCACGTGCCTGTAGTTCCAGCTACTAAGAAGGCTGAGGCGGAAGGATCGCCGGAGCCCAGCAGGTTGAGGCTGCGGTGGCCGGAAGCCGTGGCTCAGCCTGTAATCCCACGCCTTTGGGAGGCTGAGGTGAGTGGATTGCCTGATCCCGCGGGTTCGAGATCCGCCTGGGCAACTTGGCAAGATCTCATCTCCACAATAAATAAAAAATGAGTCAGGTGTGGTAGCACGCGCCTGTAGTTCCAGCTACTCGGAAGGCTGAGGCAGAACGATCGCCAGAGCCCAGCAGATCGAGGCTGCGGTGGCCAGGAGCGGCCACTGCACTCCAGTCTGGGTGACAGAGTGAGACTCCAACTCAAAAAAAAATTTTTTATTGTTTTATTTTAAAAATTATTTTATTTTTAAAATGGGTACAAATGAGGGTTAGGTTCATCTGTGGTCATCATACAGGTAAAGTGTGGGTAGCCTTGTTGATGTTATGTGCCCCCCCCAGCAATGTCCCACTACTGCCAATCCCTTTCTTATGATATTATGATAAATGTTCAAGGTGAGTGAATACATGTGGTACTCAGATCTTTGTTTCTGTGATAAATCACTGTGTATTATAGACTCTAATTTCATACTGGTTGCTGCAAAGTTCATAACTTTTTTTTTATGGCTGCATAGTATTCCATTATGTAAATGTACCACATTTTCTTTATCTAGTCTACTTTTGATAGGTAGCATGGTTGGTTCTTAGGGAAGGATGGGGAAGCTGGCATGGCCTCACGCATGGGTTCTGTGGGCGGGAAGGCAGGACGTTGAGAAGGAGTGTGTCCCCCCAGCAGGGTAGGAACTGCAGGGTGAGTCCAGCCACTCTCTGAGGGACTGCCATTCCTTGCTGGGCATTGTCCGCGGCTGAGCATCAGCTGAAGTAATGGCCTGAGTGATGAGGGAATTTAACTACATGGGAGTTGGGGTCTGCCGAACAGAGTTTGATGATTGTGGAGTTTGGGAAGCTCATGGGAAGAGGCAATGGAGAGGCAGGTGGAGCAGTGGGAAGGAAGGATGGGTGGGGAACAGGAAGTTAGGGAGCACAGTAGGGGTGCTGAGAGGTGGCTTCCTCTGGGAAGGAGGGAAGGAGGGAAGGGAAAGGGAGAGAAGCAAGAAGGATGCAGGAGGGAGGTGGCTTCCTCTCTGTCCTGCTCCCACTTTCAAACCCAGGCAAAGCAGACCACTCAGCCAAATGCCAGGGTTGTGCACTTGGGCTGTCACAATAATGTCCAGCAGCCCAGGTGGCTTCTCTCACAGTTTGGAGGCCCAGAAGCCAACACCAAGTTGTCAGCAGAGTCATGTGCCCACAAAGGTTCCAGGCAGGAATCCTGCCTCTCTCACCCTGGCTACTGGGGGCTGCTGACCATCCTCAGTGCAACTGGGCTAGTCTCTCTAACTTCATCTCATCTCCACTGGCCTCCTCCTCTGTGGCTCTTTGGTTTCCTGTCCTCTTCGCATGAGGACCTCAGCTTTTGGATTTGGGCTCACTTTTTTCCAGGATGTCTTCATCTTAACTTGACTAATTACATGTACAAAGACCCTATTCCAGATTAGGTCACATTCTGATGTTCCACGCAGGCATGAACTTTGGGAGGACACCATTCACCCCACTCCAGTGTTGTTTGGTTTGGTTTTTGTAGAAATCAAGCAAGAGGCAGAGTTTCATGTCAGGGTCAGTCAGCAAGGGACAAACTACACAGAGCTTCTGAAATGGGAGCTGAGAGCTGTTTTCTGAGTCCTCCTGGTAGGACACCCCTTGTATTCCTTAAGAATTGCCCCAAAGTGCCCAGGCACGGGGAACTGTCCCATGAGTCTAGACTGACTGACGAATGGGCAGGTCCCTCTTGGAGCTTTCTAAGGGAAGAACAGGAAAGCAAGGGACCACGAGGGGGGTTATTGCAGTGGGGTGGGGAAACAGCCTGCAAACCAATGGATTCAAGAGCAGTTCAGAGTGTGGGGTCAGAGGTAACCCGAAAATAAAAGCTCCTCCGCCTCCCACAGGAGTTCTAGAAAGCAGGAGGATGCTGGAACCCCGCAGAAAGTGGAACCAGGAGCTCAAGGCAGTGGCAATCAGACCTCATGAGCCAGAAGACCACAGCTGACTTCTGGCTAAATAAAATGAAGACACACAGGAGAGGAGAGAGAGATGGGGGAGGGGGAGCATAGAAGGTGGGAGTAAGACAGCCCAGCCGCCACTCGGAGCCCCCAGTGTCAGGGTCTCTACTGGGGGCAGCGGGACGCCTTCTTCCCAAGGTCCCGCAAGGACGCATGCTCTGTCTACATCCTGGGTTAGTTGCTGTGCTCTCCTCTGTGGTTTCTGCTGCCTGGCTGGGTCCAGAGCTCCCCAACTCGGAAGTCCTGTAAGCCATCACAGAAGCACTCTGGCAAGCGAGTGTCCTGCAGGACCAAGGGCAGAGATCCCTGTGAGTCATGCGTAACTCTAGGCTCACCCAAGACGTGAGCAGGTAAAGTCACTTAGGATTGGAAGGTACATGTGTTGGGGGCAGAGAGGAGACCAGAGCTGGATGGACACCTCTCTGCCAACCTGCCACCAGCGCACCATGTCACAGTGCCAGTCAGGCCCCTCTCTAGCCCTGGAGGCTGTGCTGGCTCTTGCAACAGTTTCTGAGGCCTCTTGGCTGTCATGGTCTCTGATTCCATACTCTTGGAAGCACCGTCACAAATTGAATCCCAGCCACCCTGGCACAACCACAGTGTGTGGCCCGCATGAAAGCGCCAGGGAAGCTGCATCCCCCCAGCCTGCAGAATGCGACCATGGATGGGCCTAACCCCAGGCTTTCACAGCATCTTCTCAGAACAGCTAGAGGAGGTGAGCATTATCAGCCCCACTTGACAGATGAGAAGAGTGAAGCTAGAGAACCTAGGAATGCTCAGGCCACGGACCAGTCATGGCAGGGCTGGGCCCCTATCCTGGTCTCGTCGGCTCCGGTGCCATGTTTCCTCCGCCTCTGAGCCAGAATGACAGGCCTATAAAAAACGGAGTGTGCATAGCCCACGTATCCATTCTCCGGTTCAGAGACCAGGGTATGCCCTGGAATGCAGTCATGGCTGTCTGGCCAGGGACCAGGGCACACAACGGTCTGAGCAAGATTCTTCAGCCAGGTCAGTGCCAGGGACATAGGAGAAGCTTGAAAGAGATTTGGCGAGGAGTTGAGCAAATCATAAGATTCAGGACTGACATCTTCGGCAGGCTACAAGGAAGGGTCAGCACTCAGAGAGGCCAAGTGCTGGCTCAGGTCAAACAGCGGAAAGAACTGGAAGAAGAGCCAAACACACCTAGACTTCCAGACTGGAATCAGCCCATCACGTGGCCACAGTCCTCTGCCAGGAACAGCTGTTCTGTGCATTTCATGGAGTGCAGTGTACTCTGGAGAGGAATGAATGCCGGTTTCCAGTGAGGCACCCACTTGCCTCATGGGTTCATCAGCAAACAAGCCTACAGCTTCCGGAAGCTGAGGGCCATCATGGTGGGTGCTGTGTTCAGCTTTCATCTTAGGCTGTGAGTTGCTTTAATTTGTCTCAGGATTATTTCCTCGTGTAGTCATATATGGTGGCCAAGATCGCCAAGTCAGGAAGCCGCTGACTGAGCCACTGTGAGTGAACAAGGAAACCTGCTTTCAGGGGAGTGTTTGGCTGTATAGACCCCAGAATGGGCCCTTGACACGTTCCCAATAAGTGGTGACCATCCCGTTATGTGTCCCTCCCACTCGCAAGACACCTTCTAATTCTTCCACATCCCACACAACAAAGAGGAAGCCCCATCTGACCAACACAACCAAGAAACAGCAAAGGAAGGAGAGGCCCTTGGATGACTGGAGGGGGTCCCCAACCAAGGTGTCCCCATCCGAGGTGGGCTCTCACCCTGTGGCTGCTGGCTGTGGCTTCCCATTCCCGGGCCGTGTCGTGGGTACCCAGCATCTCTTCTCACCAGGCCCTGAGCTGAGGCTGCATCCCAGGCTCCCTCCTCAGTACATGCTGCTGGCACCTTCACACGCCTTCCCCTGGGGAGTCCCCATTGCCTCAAACTCAGCATGCTATTTTTGTCCAAATGTGTCATCAAGGTCTATGTACCACTGTGTGTAAATTTTATCTCTATAAAAAAAAAAACATGGCTGGATTCGATGGCTCAGTCTGTAATCCCAGTGCTTTGGGGGGCCAAGGGGAGTGGATTGCCTGAGCCCATAGGTTCGAGACCCGCCTGGGCAAGTTGGCGAGACCTCGTCTCTACAATAAATCAAAAATTAGTTGGGCGTGGTAGCGCATGCCTGTAGTTCCAGCTACTTGGAAGGCTGAGGTGGAAGGATCACCGGAGCCCAGCAGGTCGAGGCTGCAGTGGCTGAGAGCAGCCACTGCACTCCAGTCTGGGTGACAGAATGAGACTCCAACTCAAAAAAATAAAAAAAATAAAAATAAACATAAGCCAGGTGTGGTGGTTCACCCCTGTAATCCAAGCACTTTGGGAGGCTGAGGCAGGAGGATCACTAGAGTCTAGGAATGGGAAACGAGACTGGGCAACATAGCAAGATCTCATCACTACAAAGAAATTAAAATATTAGCTATAGTCCCAGCTATTCTGGAGGCTGAGGCAGGAGGATTGCCTGAGCCCAGGAGGCAGTGGCTGCAGTGAACGGTGGCCTTACCACTGCTCTCCAGTCTGGGTAACAGAGCAAGATCTTGCATAAAAAATAAAAACGAAAACTTAAAGAACTTTAACATGAAATCCATCCTCCCCCTCCGCCTAAGCCCCAGCCCACCTGCAGGGATCCCTGGCTCCCTGGTCCACGTGACACAGCACGAGGCCTGGGAGTGTGCCACGCCTCCTCCAAGATTCTCTTGCATTTTTCCCTCCTCTGTGTTTTCTTGCCACTCTCATCATCACACTCACCAGGATAACACTGCCACAGCCCCATGCCAGCCTGCTTGGCTATGGTCACGAGCGACATACAAGTAGTGTCTAGTGTCATGAGGGCGTTTGCATTATAGAGCCCTGGATGGTGACAACACCACAGATGCACTGGTCACATGGAGGAAGACTCACTCTCCACAGGGTGGGGTGGGGTCAGGAGGGTCTGGATGGCTCGGGAGAAGCTGACTTCAGCAGAAAGATGTGTAGGTGGCCGGGCATGGTAGCTCACACCTGTTATCCCAGCACTTGGGGAGGCTGAGGCAGAAGGATCTCTTGAGCCCAGGAGCTTGAGACCAGCCTGGACAATATAGCAAAACCTCATCTCTACAAAAATTTTAAAAATTAGCCTGGCTTGGTGGTGTGCACCTGTAGTTCTGGCACTTTGGGAGGCTGAGGGAGGAAGATCGCTTGAGTCCAGGAGTTTGAGACCAGCCTGGGCAACCTAGTGAGACCTGTCTCTTCCAATAAAAAAAGCAAGATGAATAGGCATTTGCCAAGTGGACAGAGAGAACTGCTGTTCAGCCAAGAAGCGCTTGATGAGGACAGCTGGAGGGACAGACGAGCTGCGTTCTGGCTCAGGGCGTCCTGTGAGTTTACTTGCGTGAGAGTTTGTTATCAAGGAGGGAACGGGGGAAGAAGCTGGAAACACGGAAGCCAGACCGTGGACAGCTCTGTCAGTCATTCTCAGGGTTTGGACCTCAACTAAGGGCAGCAGGGATGTGGGAAAGGAGTTCCAAGCAAGGAACCCGCTGGCCTCAGAAAGAGCCTTTCTCTAAGAGGCCCGCTTAGTGATCATGACCTCTATGTGAACGCCGCGGTTACTTTTCCTAACCCCTGTTTACATCATTTCCGGAGTGATCGTCCTAAAACCGAGACCCTGTCCCTCGCCAGTCATCAGCTCTGCGACTTCAGATCCATTCTCAGTCACAGGTTGGAAAGTGAGAATTAGCAAAAGGGACAGGTGAAGACCAAAAGAGTCCTCCCCAGATAGAGCTATTTATTTAATCAAATTAATTTATTTACTTTTATTTTTTGTAGATAGGTGGTCTTGCTATGTTGCCCAGGCTGGTCTTGAGCTCCTGGGTTCAAGCAATCCTATTACCTAGGCCTCCTAAAGTGCTGGGATTACAGACATGAGACAACCTACCCAGCCCAAAACTACTTATAAATGAGATCGAGCTACCCCGTGACTCTCTGGCCCCCAATCGATAATAATAATGTATCAAATTCTGATAAACAGGTGTAATCATGACATTGGTCCTTGCATCTATGCACCACTTTCCCCAGCTTCGTCTTTACATTACTGCTTAAGAATATTACAGGTTCCTGAAAAGGGGCCATTAGTTGCTGCCTGTCAGCACATTCTTCCCCTCCAAGGAAACACCACAGTGGCAGTGGCATAGGCCACTCTTATGTGGACACCTGTTCTCTCACCTGCCTGGCTCGTTTCTCTAAGGCTACCAAGGACTCTAGCTGGAGGCTGTCACCCCAGAAAAGGCCACTAGCTTGATGGCTCTCACTTCCATGCTCTCCTGTGTTCTAGAGCATCGTGGATTTTTTTAAAAACCATCTCTTAGTTACACTCAGGGATTCTAATCAAGACCTCAGCTATCTGTTGAGCAAAGGGACAAAGAAATTCGAGAACAAAAACATCAGCACAAGAAGGGATATGCATTTTTTTTTTCCAAGTCAGAATCTCACTCTGTTGCTCAGGCTGGAGTGCAGTGGCACGATCACGGCTTCTGCAGTCTCAACCTGCTGGGCTCAGGCAATCCTCCTGCTTCTGCCTCCCAAAGTGCTGGGGTCACAGGTGTGAACCACCATGCTGGCCAGTCTGCATATTTGTTTGTTGTTCATAAGTGTTGGTCAATTCCAAAATAATGGAGAGCTTCACTAAATGCTCAATTTTTTTTCCTAGAAAATATTTCATTTTAAAATACACACAGGTTGTATAAAAAAGAAAGAAAAACTTTTACCTAACATTTATCAGTGTCTCCTTTAAATGTATTTAATAATTTAAGCAGATTCAACTTCTAAATTTCAAACACATGTCCTTAAGTGTTCATAAGAATGTTTGTTGTATAAAATGATCTGTCTCGATAATTAAAACCTGACTAAAATTTCTGTTCACACTGCTTATGCACCTGTCACGTTCCATTCCATTCCCATGCTACGCAAACCCTTGGATTAAGGAGTCACCGGTGGCCTGACTTGTTCCTGTCTCTGTATCCTGCAACTGGCTCACCCACAGTGTGCTGTTCCTTTAAGACAAAGACCTCATTCAATCTAGGTTTCATCTGGTGAGGGGGAAGGGAAGAACAGTTGTCCCTTTGTTGTGTTGTGGCTCTGTGGTGACCCTCTTGGCTCAGAAGGAAAAACCTGGGCATATTAAACACCCAGACCACAAAAATACATTTAAAACACGGAAAATGAAGTACTCAGACCCACTTAAATGTTTTTACCATCTGGCAAATAACACCCCAAGGGCCAAGACTGTTACCTAAGAAAACTTTCAAGTATGTTACCCAAGCCTGAGAGGCAACAGGTAGGCAGATCTCGTGCCAGTTAGAAGTGTTATGATTGGCAGAGTGTGGTGAAACTCTGAACTTACAGCTTAATGGAAGTGCTGGCTGGCATTCCCAAAGTACATTTCAAGGAAGCAAAAATTTGAGAATTAGGACTGGGCATGGTGGCTTATGTCTGTAATCCTAGCACTTAGGGAAGCCATGGTGGGAGGATTGCTTGAGCCAGGAGTTCGAGACCAGCCTGGTCAACACAGTCAGACCCCTATCTCCATAAAAAAAATTTTTTAAATGGCTGGGCATGGTGGCGTGTGCCAGTAATTCCAGCTACTTGGGAGAAGGCTGAGGTAGGAGGATTGCCTGAGCTCAGGAGGTCGAGGCTGCAGTGAGCCATGATGTACTCCAGCATGGGCAATAGAGTGAGACCCCAACTCAAAAAGAAAAAAGCACCGTGAGAATTAGAAGCCACTGAATGGAGATCCTCATCCATCTGGCATCTGGAAGGTGAAGTTAACAAAAGGGTTTCTGCATAGGTCACAGCCTTAATCTGCACCCCTCCTGCCACCATGCCCTGCACCCTCAGGACTGAAGAGGCAGGCCAGGGCAGGGGCCACTTGACAAGCTCTCAGCCCATCTCCCAGATGGCACCAGGCTGACAAGGGACAGATATGGAAGCCAGAGGTCTCAGGGCCCAAGAAACAGCCAGCCCCACTGGACAGTGCAGCTCGGGGGTCGGAGAGCTTACCTCAATCTTGGGAAAAAATAACCCCGATGATGTCCGAGGTGTGGAAGAAGGAAGTGGCTGAAGGACCTGGAAGCCCTGGGAACTGGCACCTGAATGGCTTGGTTTGGCCTCCGAGCACACACTCTGCTCCAGCCGCTTTCCCCTGGTCTTTAGGCCCAAGCGTATTCTAGGGTGAATTGATCCCACATGCTCTGATTCATTTCCACTGACCACCTCAAACTGCATTTCCCTCTGAGGCCCAAGGAGCCTGCCAGCCCCTCACCAGCCTCTCTGAGCCTCTTGGGAGCAGGAAGCTGCCTTGTGCATGAATGGCACGCAAGCTCTAGAGACTCGGGTCTGCTTCCAAACATGGCACCTATGAAACCAGTGGGGCCCCAAGGCACAAGACAAAGTGGCCCGGACTCCCTTTCCAGCGGGTGGATGACATCTCGCCCTGTGCTGTCGGGTCTGGGAGTCAATATCCAGAGCTGCCAGTGCAGAGCAAACAGTCACCATCGGTGCTCTCAATCACCCCGCCCCCACAGGGCACCCCGGCACTGCCACCTTCCGTTCTCTGCTCTCAGGAGGGCTGGGCTGAGCCGAGCACAACTAGAGGAAAACCCCCTCCATCTACCGAGCTCTGAAGGCTCTGAACCCAGAGTGTGCCAAGCCAGGTGTTCTGATGTCACTGTTAAGGTCCTTGACTCTCATGAAAGGGGCACGGCTGGGCGTGGCCTAGACATGCTTAGCTGTAGTTGGAGAAGGAAGTGGCCAATAACCAAGCAGCGTGGGGGAGGCAGGCGTGAGACAGGTTCCTGATGGGGAAAGCGGCCCTGTTGCTGCCTGGGTGAGTGGCTGCTCCCTCCCTGGCTACAGAGGACCAACAGGACGCCTGCCTCCACGGCTACAGAGGACCCACGGGATGCCTGCCCGCCACAGGGCCCGTGCACAGCTCCGACACAGTGCAGTCCCTAAAGAGAACATCATCAGCAGGTAGACCGGCTGTGGCCTCAACCGACGGGGGTCCACTGCTCCTGAAGCCCAGGCCAGCCTGGGGACGGGATATGAAGGCAGCTGCCCGCCTGCCCCCCAGTTGGATGTGCACTGTTGCCTCTCTGGGGCCCTGCCCGGCATTCTGAGACTGGAAGGAAACCAAGGCCCTGACCAGGAAAGGGGGATGAATCCTACAAGGAAAAGGTGCCAGGCACAAGGGGGCTGGGCCTGGGCCTGGGCCACACCTGCCCACCTATCTTTGAACAGTGTGCTCCCAACGCTGGCTATTAGAGTTTCAGAAAGTCGGGTTGGCCAGGCCCTGCCTAAGCCCAATGGCATCAGAGTCTCTGTGGTGAGGCCCAGGAAACCATCTTTGCTTCTAAACTCTATGAGTTCTCACACCATGCAGCAGATGAGGGCCTGGTGTGAAGTAGCCTGAATGTAGCCTGCCCTGCATGGGTCTTGGAACTGTCTACACAAGGGAAGGGCTGTGGGTTGTTTTCTAATAGAACGGACCAGGACTCAGGCTGATGCTCCCCCCCACCTCCCACAACACCCTAACGCCCCAGGCTCCCATCCTCCTGCCTGGGCCACAGAAGCTGCCAGAGACCTCTGGAGGGTTCCAAGCCAGTCCCCAACAGGTGCACACAGGACCAGAACTAATGCCAGCAGCCGAACCGTCTGAGATGTCAAAATGAGGCAACCACAAGATCTCTTCAAATATTTAATCAGTTTGGAGACTTCTGCCTTCCAACCCAGCTGGATAAAAACTCAAGAAGGCAAGGTAAGGGGCCTTCAAGGAAGACACTGGGCTAACACAGAGGGGCCTGGGCTTGGGGAAGCAGCAGAACAAGTGTAAGGCCTCTTGTGAACTCTATATCACATCTTAGAAAGTACTCAGAATGCATGAGAAAGGGTTAAACAGCTATACAAACTTGTGGACCACTAAGACTTCTCTTGTGGCGGAAAAGGCCAGCCACGGTTGGAAACTGAGTCTTGGAGCCCTCTTAAGCCCCCCACGGGCTGTCTCCACGGCCTCCCAGCACATGGGAGAAGCAAGCTAGCAACACCTGGGCCCCTGCGCCCCCAGGGTCTCAGCAAAGCAGCAGCGCAGGGCGGAGGGGGGAGAGGTGACGGCAAGCCGCTCACAGTCTTTGCGCAGAGACTCAGACCCCAGCAAGCCTCAGCTATTTTCTTGGAAAGGCATGTAAATAAACAAGGCCTCAAAAAGTCTCCGACGAGCTCATGTCAGGGGCCAGTGCCGGCCCTTTCCCGTGACCGCATCGCAGGAGCTGGGTGGTGTGTCCTTCAGAGGGGCAGGCTGTGGTAGAGCAGTGGGGGCCGGGCATCAGGGCCAACTCCGGAACGTCCAGCAGGGGGCGTGACACCCATCTCTGTCGTGTGTCCTCTCCTGTCCTGGGGGCTGGCGAGAGCGTCGGGCCCTGCACAAGGCTCAGAACGGGTACTGCGACACGTATATCCTCAGCCGGATTACAGAGCTGCCCCGGAAGTTGATGACGGTGTTGACAGTGACCATCTCCAAGTCCAGCTGGATGTCCCGGGGCCCTTTGATGGGGCGCGTCATCACCAGGGTGGCACTGATGGGGCCTGTTTGCTGCAGACATAAGCAGGGATGCCAGTCAGAGGCCTGCGAGGTGCCCTGCACCCTCAGCTAGGGCCCCCTTGGCCTCCAGCCAAGCCAGCCTCCCCTTGCTACCTCAATGGGGCCACACTCCTCTCCAACTGCTCCTTCCTGCTAACCCTGCAGGTCCCCCCAGAGAGAAGCCTCCCTGGCTCCCCAAACTAAGTCAGGTGCCCCGCTGTCTCTCCTCCACGTGGCCTATGTCTGAATCTTGGTCCCTGCTAGACTTGAGCCAAAAGGTCACTCCAAGGAGGAGCCTCCCTGGTCTCCCAGGCTAAGTCAGGCCCCCACGGCCTCTCCTCCATACAGGATGGACAGCAATGTGTAACTATCTACACTACCCCCATGTGGCTCATGTCTGAGTCTTGTCCCCGCTAGACTATGAGCCTGTAAGAACAGGCATCATTGGGGTCAGGGTTCCCACCACCGCGTCTACCCTGAGCCCTGAGCCCTTGTGGTGCTGGGAACATACCAGGTGTTCAGAAGATAGATCTTGTATGACAAGAGCATGACAGGGTGGTACTCCACCTCTGGGTCTCATCTCTAAACTAAGGATCCCCCGCCCAGGTCCATAATTCCCAAACAAATGGCACCAAAAGTCACTGGAATATTTTTTTTCTGAGTCAGGCTCTTACTTTGTTGCCCAGGCTAGAGTGCAATGGCACGATCATGGCTCACTGCAGCCTTGATCTCCTGGGCTCAGGCAATCCTGCCTTAGCCTCCCGAGTAGCTGGGACTACAGGTACCACCACACCCAGCTAATTTTTTATTCTTGTAGAGATGAGGTCTTGCTATGTTACTCAGGCTGGTCTCCATCTCCTGGCTTAGGCAATCCTTTTGCTTCAGCTGCCCAAAGTGCTGGGATTACAGGCATAAGCCACCATGCCTAGCGGGAATACTTTTTTAAAAAAATTTAATGTTTTGTTTTGTTTTTTTGAGTTGGAGTCTCACTCTGTCACCCAGGCTAGAGTGCAGTGGCACGCTCACGGCCACCGCAGCCTTGACCTGCTGGGCTCAGGCGATCCTTCCGCCTCAGTCTTCCAAGTAGCTGGAACTACAGGTGCATACTACCATGCCTGGCTGATTTTTTGATTTATTGTAGAGATGAGGTCTTGCCATGTTGCCCTGGCTGGTCTCGAACCCCTGGGCTTAGGCAATGCTCTCGCCTCAGCCTCTCAAAGTGCTGGCCACTGCGCCCGGCTTGAGAATACTTTTGAAAAACAACCCAGGAACCTATTCCAAGACGTCCTAGGTCAGTACACATTAGGGATGCCTGGGAAGGGGGAGTAAGTTTGAGACACTCCTCTAGATGCCCTGCAGTCTCTGCCAGCGTCACCATCCTGTGACCCTACCACTGAGTCCTAAGAATTTCATGTGAACTTTCTCCTTGAGTCTTCTTCTAAAACCTCTGAGGAGACAGGGAGGGAGGACTGACATCAGCTGGACCTACACCATGTGTGAGGCCCCCTTCCAGCCTCTGCAATGTACATCTTGTATCTAATTCTCATGAAAAAACCCGACAGCAGGGCATCTGCAGGGGCTTCTGAGAACCACAGACCCTCAGGGCCGCCTAGAATCTCCTGAGCCAGGCAGGCTCTGCAGCTTAACACGATGCCCACACTGATAATTGAGAGGAGCTGGCCTAAAAGCTAGGACCTGCAGGTCCCTGCTGCCCTTGTCCAGGCACTGAACAAAGTGGATGTTTTGTTACTTACCCATTTTAAAGCAGGCACACCGAGACCCAGGGAGGTTCTGCTAGGATCACCCAGCTAGTCAGGCAGAGCCAGGGCTTCTCTGCCGGTGCTTCTGTTTGACCCCAAGCCCTCGGCCTTTTCATGGCACGAGGATTATCAGAAAAAATGGATGCGAGTTTCATTTCTTTTTCTAGCTTGGACCTAAATGGAGGTGCCCAGAGTCAGTGCAATGGACAGATGGTGGCAGTGGCAGAGAAAGCTGTGTGAGGGACAGCTGGGAGGGCTGGATAACCACAGCCTGTGGACACTGCCCACTCCACAGGTGTAGAGCCCAGCCCCGTGCCCAGGTGTTCTGCACCTCAGGGGACATGGCCTGTTGAAACCAGATGCATTCCCCGTCTCCATAAAGGGAGGCCCCCATCTGTTCTGAACACCCCCATGGGCTGCATAGGCACAAGGGGGGTGCTGGCAGGTGGGTGCTGGGACCTCGCCATCCACCAGCGGTCTCAGCCCAATGGCTGTGCAGTGTCCTCCTGGCAGTGGCCCCCTCTATGCCCGTCATATCCGTGTAACTGGCACCTCCTCGCCCAGAGGATCACTCGACTTCTTGGTCAGACTTGAAAACCTCAGGGCCGTGGGCCAGGATCAGAGGGGGCAGCCCCACAGGGAAGTGCCCAGACATCTGCACACACAAATCCTCCACCAGTCTTTGCTATGAGCAGGAGCAAAGGTCAAGAGCTGAGGACCTGAGTCGTGGGTGGCCAGGGACCCTGAGCCATAGGCTGTGTCCTGCTGTGTTTGCAAGGCTGCCTGTCCCCTCCCACGACAGTATGTGTGGCTCCCTCTGGGGCATGAGCCAAATCCTTTTTGCTCCTGAACGCTAGTGCCTGACTCAGAGCCATATGCACAGTGGTGCTGGAAGGATGCATGCCAGTGAGCTGTCCGTAGCCAGCGTTCTCTCGGCCCTGGTCCCACACACACTCGGGCTTGCCCTGAGTCACCTTGCGGGATGGTCCTGTTCAACTTGTGGCCTGGTCCCCCCCCACATGTCAAGAAGCAAATGGCCCCCCCGTCCTTGCCACTGGACCCAGGCATGTCACAGAGTAAATGTTCCCCTCATCCCGGCCACTGGGCCCCCACGTGTCACAGAGTAAATGCCCCCTTGTCCCTGTCACTGGACTCCCATGTGTCACAGAGTAAATGCCCCCCTCGTTCCTGCCATTGGGCCCACACGTGTCACAGAGTAAATGTCCCCACATCCCTATCATCGGACTGGGGCATGTCACAAAGTAAACGCTACCCTCATCCCTACCACCAGACCTGGGTGTCACAGAGTGAATGCACCTTGGTGTGTCTGAGCCCTGTGATCATGCGTCTTCTTCTGAGTCCCAGACTGGCCAAAGCCAGTCACTAGCCCTCTGTCCAGGATCAATGTGAGACAGAACACCAAAAAGGCTTATGACCTGGGAATGCATGCATGTACATATTTGTGTGTGTTCATGCCTGTGCGTGTGTGCACTTGGGTGTATGTGCTTTTCCTACTGGGTGAGCTGAAGTTCTTCCCAGGCACCTGTCATGGAATCAATGCATCTCAGGGTGGTGGGCCTGAGCAGCCCCCAGTGGATTCCTGACATCTCCAGACCCCAGAGTTCAGTCTCTGATGGGAGCAGCGGCGGCAGCAATGGTGTGACACAAGTATGACCGTGTTCACTGAACACGTTCCTTCTTACTGGATGTCAAAGGGGACTTTGTTACCTCCATTCCTGCTGAGACTCCAAAGCTGGAAGAGGAGGTGACAGTACCTCACGTTCTAGAGAAATGTCAGAGCACACACTGGCACCAGGCTGCCAAGGTTCAGCTCCTGCTCTGGTGTTTAATAGTCGTGAGACCTGCTGTGCAGGTCACTCAGCCTCTGGGCCTTGGTGCTCTCAGCTGCAAAACTGGGTGATAAGACAACCCTTGTCATGGGACTGTGGAAATGAAAGGCTTGCTATGTGGAAAGTGCTCAGAGTCAAGTGTGGCACATGTTGGGTATCCCACAGGACTTGCTGAGGCCATACATGTAGCTGCTATGACCTGCAGTAACGTATGGCCCAAAGCAGTTGTAATAATAATTCATGGTTATTACTTTGTGGCCAAAGCCAGAAGTTTCCCTGTCACCAGTCTATACATGCTGTTGTTTTGTTTTTAGAGACAGGGTCTCACTCTGTCACCCAGGCCAAAGTATAGTGGTGTGATCTTGGCTCACTGCAGCCTTGACCTCCTGGGTTAAGCAATCCTCCCACCTCAGCCTCCCAATTAGCTGGAACTCCAGGCATTAGCTACTGTGCCTGGCTCTGCAACTGTGTTTTATTAAACATACTCATCAGCCTCCACCTCAAGCAAGAGTGGGTTTCAAGAGAGCTGTTCAGAGACACGGGCCCTGGAGTTCAAGGATGCAGAATGGTACGGGACTCTCACCCGGAGACGTCCTGAGATGATGTGGCAAGTGCCACGGAAGAAGAGTACTTTTTGTTGTCTTTGTAGAGACAGGGTCAAAGTCTGTCACCCATGCCGGAGTGCAGGGGCACAATCAGTGGGATGTGTGCTCCTAAGTTTGTCACTGATGCACACAAGGCAGTGTGTCCGTCAAACCCAGACGCATCCTATATCGGGCCCATCAAAGCAGCAACCACACAGGGCTCCTGAGCACCTGACATAAGATGCCCAGGCGACAGACAGGAAAGGGGCCTGCAGGGGCCAGCGAGGCCCCACCTCAACCTGGCTCACACTTGCGCACCCCTGGGTGACGTCTCAGGTCAACCCGCTACTGTCGGGCAGACTCCTCCTGTGGCAGAAGCCCAGATTTGTTTAGCAGAAACACCAACCTCTGTGTCCCTTCGATATTAGTTTCTCTCTGTCCCTGGCTCAGAGCGGGGAAGGATGTGGAAAACCTTGTCGCTCCCACTGGCGACAGTGGAAGCTCTGGTTCCTCCAGGGCTGGAGGTGGGGCTGCGGGGGGTGGAAAGGGCATGGCAAGGAGCTGGGGTTTTCCTCCAAGTGTGGCTATTATAACCAGGCCTTGGTGCTGACCCAAAAGCTCTTGCTTTCACAGGGTGCCTGTGGGTTTCTAGAATACTCGCCCAGTGGGGGGAAGCCTGTTCTACAAGGGGCCCACCCTCCAAAAAATAATTCCGGATTTTTTGGGGTCCCCCTTGTATTCTCACAGTTGTGGAAGCCCAAAGTCTGGAATCAGTTTCCCTGAGCTGAAATCACCATTTCAGCACTTGCGAACAAGTGTCCATGTCCACACTGAAAGATGAGAAACACTGCCCCAAGCTGGGGGACTCCAAGGGGGGTGACCACCCAGGGGCTACAAGATACAAAGTTCAACGGTATAAACCGCACAGTGTTACATGTGTGCAACTGACAAAAAGCAGACACATTGGGATGTGTGCTCCTAAGCTTGTCACTGATACACACAAGGCAGCATGTCCGTCAAACCCAGTCGTGTCCTATATCTGGGCCATCGAAGCAGCAGCCACATGGGGCTCCTGAGCACCTGAAATGTGGCAAGTGCCACAGAAGAACTGCATTTTTTGTTGTTTTTATAGAGACAGGGTCTCATTCTGTCACCCAGGCTGGAGTGAAGCGGCACAATCATAACTCACTGCAGCCTCAAACTCCTGAACTCACGTGATCCTCCAGCCTCAGACTCCCAAGTAGCTGGGACCTCAAGTACACATGGCCATGTCCGGCTTTTATTTATTTTTTTGTGGAGACAAGGTCTCACTATGTTGCCCAGGCTGGTCTCGAACTCCTGACCTCTTAACCCTTCCACCTCGGCCTCCCAAGGTGCTGGTATTACAGGCATAAGCCACCGAGCCCGGCCTAAGAACTGGATGCTTTATTTTATTTAATTCCAACTGATTTTTAAAACTTGGCTTGATTCATTAGATTTCAAGAGCCACACTAGCTACTGTGTCAGCCCACTTCCATGAGCCACACCTTCACATGCACTGGAGAGTGAGCACTACGAGGTTGGGATTTGGGATGTTTTCTCCATGGTGGCACCTTCAGTTTCTAGAAGTACTCACCAAGTGCTTCATCGATGCTGTCACATGGGTGGATGGCTAACTGGCCTCCCAGAGAGTTTTAGGGGAAGGGCAGCCTGAGGGCATCCTGGTCTGAACTCTATACCACACATGGGGACACTGCAGTCTACACAGGGGGAGTGTCGTCTGCAGGCCACACAGACCACAAGAGAAACCAGGACTCCAGTCGCCCGTTCTCTCCTCTCACCCTGTGTGGCCCCCTGGCCAACTGTTCCCCATGTCCTGCACCGTCTACTAGAGGGCCAGCCCAGGCCACCTTAGGGACAGAGTGCACACCATGCCCACTTACCCGCATGTAGAACTCACGGCCCTCGTTCCCAGATTTGATCTGGAAGATGTAGTAGGCGCCCGGGTAGCGCGTGGTCGCCTGCATCTGGAAGATGTCAGCAGGAACAGAGCGACCCGACACCACGTCCATGTCCCGGTACAGGATGGTGAAGGGTTGGTCTCGGCAGCCAGGATTCTCCGCTGGGCACATGCAGCGGCTGGTGGGGGAAGTTGCAAGAGACAGGAGATCGTCCAGGCGGGGCCAGGCATACTTCCTATCCCCAATAGATCCTCCCTGTGCCCACTCCCTATTCCCAGTAGGCTCTCCCAGGTGTGTCTATGCCTACCTCCTCTCCCAACTAGGTCCTGCCATTGTGTCTGTGCCACTTTCTTTCCACCAGTCCTGCTCTGTGTCGTCCCTTCCCATTCTTGATCAGAGCAGGACTCACCTAGAGAGCCCTGAAATCCCCCTGGCTGCCATGCTCCTAGCAGGCTGGGTGGGTGTATGTAACTTCCCCTTCATCTCCAGTGTGAGGGCCCAGCTGTGTCCCAGGATTGCCAATGTGTGACTACGTGGAATAGAGGAGGGCACATAGGTACCTGTGTGTGCATGTATGTGTGTATGTGCATGTGCGGGGAGGCCAAGGAGGAACTGAGAAAGTCACACAGTATCTAAAAGAAAAGGAAAATGAACTCCTGTCCATGTGTGGAGGCTCTTGCCTGTAATCCCAGCACTTTGGGAAGTCGAGGCAGGAGGATCCCTTGAGTCCAGGAGTTCAAGACAAGCCTGGACAACATAGCAAGACCTAGTCTTTACAAAAAAAAAAAAATTAAAATTAGCCAGGTATGGTGGCATGTGCCTGGAGTTCCAGCTACTTGGGAGCCTGAGGTGGGAGGACTGCCTGAGCCCAGGAGGTTGAGGCTGTGGTGAACCAAGTTTATACCACTGCACTCCAGCCCAGGTGACAAAGCGAGACTGTCTCAAAAAATTATTTAAAAAAGGAAAAAGGAACTTCCAGTGTGCTCAGAACAGAAAGCCACTGTCCAGGTGCATGTGCCTTTAGAGGCTGTCTTCACTTGAGTTCTTCATCAACTCCATTGTTTGCCATCTGGTGATTAGCACAACATCGCCCATGATGATGCTAGAGACGTGATCAGATCCAGCTAAAAGTCCTCGCAGCTCACAGAGCCATCCTGAGACTGGAAGCACTTATTCCACCTGGGATCACCAGAAGGCAGGATCGTGGCTCACCTCAAGCCAGCATCTAGCAAGACCACCAGACAAGTCCTGGGTGTGTTACATGTGAGAGCCCTGCAACAAACAACCCTGTGTCTCCAGAACAAAGTCCTTAAAGGGAAGAGGAGGTCAGGAGCCCCGTCTCCAGGCTTGGCCAGCTTTCTGAAGGGGCTCCAGCTGGGGCGTGAGGGCTGGGGCCACAGAGAACCATGTGTGTGTTTCTTACCATGTGTCCTATGTGGTCAAACATTTTGAAAAACTCTTTTTTCTTTTTTTTTTGAGTTGGGGTCTCATTGTGTTGCCCAGGCTGGAGAGCAGTGGCATGATCACAATTCATCACAGCCCCTACTTCCTGGGTTCAGGCAATCCTTCCATCTCAGTCTCCCAAAGTGTTGGGATGACAGGCATATGCCACCGAGCCTGACTACATTTTTCATTCTTTGTAGAGATGAGGTCTCACTATGTTGCCTAGGCTAGTCTCGAACTCCTGGGCTCAAGCTATCCTCCTGACTCAGCCTCCCAAAGTGCTGGGATTATAGTTGTGAGCCTCCACGCCAGATGAAAAATATACCTTTATCATACATAGGAATGTGTTTCAGATCTTATAACTTGCAACATGATGTTTTGCAGACTTGTGTGACAACAATAAACAGTAGCACATTTTGTACTGCAGACCAGTACACACAACTGAAACAGATGTTCCAGAAAACAAGATGGACTCTTGCCATGTGCAACATACTCTGCTGTTTCTTGCTCCAGTCTGCTCTATGCTATACATGGGTACACACATGTGTTTATACGCCTGAACCCCTGCAGGAGTCCAGGCTGTCTCCTCTGGCCCCAACCTGCCAACCCAAGCTGAGACCCTCAGCTCCATCCCCACCCCAGGGAGCCACGACTCACTTGTCACTGATCTGCAGGTAGGGCTCCTCGCAACGGATGGGGTCGATGCACTTGAAGCCCCCCTGCAGGTTGTAGCACGTCTGCTGCAGGATGCACGTGTGGTTCCGGTGCTCACACTCGTTGATGTCTGAAACACCAGAAGGACAGACACTGAGGCAGGGTGGTGGGATCAAGGTGTCAGCCCCACTCCTTGGGCCTTACCACAGGGCCACACTATCCAACACGACGGTGCCAGCCACATGTGACTATACAGCACATGGAACATGACTGGTCAAAACCAAGATATACCATAAGCAGAGAATACACAGCAGGTGTTGATGACTTAGTACAACAAAGTGCAAACCACTCATCTATAACCTGTATATTGAGGCTGAACATGGCGGCTCACACCTATAATCTCAGTACTTTGGGAAACCAAGACACGAGGACTGCTTGAGCCCAGGAGTTCGAGACCAGCCTGGGCAACACAGCACGACCTCATCTCTACAAAAAAGAAGAAAAATTAGCTGGGCATGGTAACGTGTGCCTGTAGTTCCAGCTACTCGGGAGGTTGAGGCAGGAGCATCGCCTGAACCCAGGAGGTCAAGGCTGCGGTAGCTATGATCATGCCTCTGCTCTCCAGCCTGGGCCACAGAGTGAGACCCTGACTCAAAAAAAAAAAAAAAAAAAAAAAGTGAATGTTGAGTGCATGTGAAATACTGTTTTGGATACATTGTATTACATATAATATTGCAAACGATTTCACACATCTTCATGCTTGTTCAGTTGGGTCCTGGAAGCTGTGGTACTACACAGGCAGCACACACATGTAGCTCACGTGCACTCTGTCATCTAACCCTGCAATGGAGAACCCCTGCATGGGGCTGAGATGGGGAGGCTCGAGGAGTCTGGGGATGGGTCAGTCAGTCCTATAACAACCCCATGGGTGGCGCAGGAGCGGGAAGTTAGGCCTAGCAACCCCTCTGCAGAAGACCCACCCTGTTCACAGCTGGCTCCCAACCCACAGGGGACTTGGCCATCGCGTGCGAAGGTGCCCTCGCCACTGTTTCCCAGGAAGTCCGTGGGGAGGCAGCTGAGCCACCCTCCAGGCCATGTGAAGGCTGGGCCAGGACCCCCAGTTGGGCACAGAGACCCTCCCAGGAGGCAGGACTCCATATTGGGAGGGACCCTGTGTCTGCAGAGCTGGACACCCATGGTCCCTGGGCAGGAGGTACTACATGGCATCTTCCTGGAACTGCCAGTTGGAAGCCCCAGCACTCACTCACACCTTCACCCTGCCCACTTCCCAAGCTGCAGAGACTGCCAGTGAAGACACTGGGTGACCCGAGACTGCCCCACCCCGGGCCAGGCCCACCCAATGGCCTTACCCTGGCAGCTGCGGTTGTCATCCAGCAGGATATAGCCCGGAGGGCAGGAGCAGAAGTAGGTGCCGGGCTGGTTCACACACTCATGCTGGCAGAGGAACTCGGAGAAGCTGCACTCGTCCATGTCTGCAGTGACAAGTGACACTTGCTGTAACTCATCACAAACTGCGTGGGGAGGGAGCCCTATGGTTGTCTACACTAGTGCCACACTCTCCCAGAACATATGACAGCTTCACTGCCAAGAAGCTACGACTCACCTCTGGAATACGTCCACTGACAGAGAACTCACTACCTGTGGAGGTTGCCCATTGGTACTTGGATGCTCTAATGGTCAGAAAACTCTTGCCTACTCCCATGGAGCTGAATTCCACCCCCATGGAGCTTCTACCTCTGGTTCCACTGCACCTGCCACTGCTTACCAGCTGTGGCCTGTGACGTAGAGAGTAATTCAAGGACATGGGTCACAGCACCCACCACTCCTTACTGACCATGGCCTGTTCGCTAGAGAGTAATCCAAGGACATGTGCCACTGCAGCTACCACTCCTCACCCCCCTATAGGTACATCTACCCTCCACCTTCCACCTGCCCAAAGTGCTGACAGCTGTTTGCCTGCTGGGATTATCTGGATGTGAGCTCTTTCCAAGACTACAAAACCCATCCAGGCCTGTAGGGTCCTTTTAGGGGTGACTCCAACAGTGCCAGCTCCCCTCAACTACCACCTTTTCCGAGTTGAGGAGCACCTTGGTCCTAAAATCACAACCAGATTGCTGTGACACACTCAGAATGCCAGGGCTTTAATTATAGGAAAGCTTCACTGTGTCCAAAAAGCCCTCCTCAAACAAGAAACATTCTTGGGTGGGGGGCTGGGTGGTAGGCAGTCAGTGTCTCTCATGGCCCTTGGAGTGAGGCAGGCAGGCAGGCAGGCAGCCACAGTGTCTCTCATGGCCCTTGGGGTGGTGTGGGTGGGCAGACACAATGTCACTCTGTGGCCCTTGGGGTGGCATGGGTAGGCAGGCACGGTGTCCTTTCATGGCCTGTGGGGTGGGGTGGGTGAGCAGGCCTGATGTCTCTCCGTGGCCCTTAGGGTGGCGTGGGTGGGCTGACCTAGTATCTCTTTATGGCCCTTGGGGTGGTGTGGGTGGGCAGGCCCTGTATCCCTCCATGGCTCTTGGGGTGGCATAGGTGGGCTGGCCTGGTGTCTGTGGCCCTGAGGGTGAAGTGGATGGGCAGACATAATGTCTCTCCGTGGCCCTTGGGGTGGTATGGGTGGGTAGGCCCAGTGTCTCTCTGTGGCCCTTGGAGTGACATCGGTGGGCAGGCACAGTGTCCCTCCATGGTCCTTGGGTTAGCATGGGTGGGCGGGTGGTATCCCTCTGTGGCTCTTCGGGTGGCATGGGTGGACAGGCATGGTGTCTCTCTGAGGCCCTTGGTGTGGCACAGGTAGGCAGGCTGATGTCTCTGTGTGGCCCTTGGAGTGGGGTGGGTGGGAAGGCACTATGTCTCTCCACGGCCCCAGGGGTGGCGTGGGGCAGGCCAGTGTTCCTCTGCAACTCTTGGAGTGAAGTGGGTGGGCCGGCACGGTGTCTCTTCGTGGCCCTTGGAGTTGGTGGGCATGCATGGTGCCTTCTGTGGTCCTTCGAGTGGGACGAATGGGCAGTCTCTCTGTTGCCTGTCTGCCTCAGTTTCCCCCAATACATGGGAAGTGGCAGCTTCCTGCTGCCTGGAGCCTGCATGGAGCTGGGGCAGTGGGCTCGAGGGAGAGTGCCGCCCTTGTGATTTACAACCATCCCATGGGCCATGGCCGTCGGGCAGACACAGGCGTTCCAGCAAAGCCACCGCCTCATCACAGAGTTTGGCAGCGGAGCTGTGTTCGAGCCTCCCTCGACGAGCTCGCCAAGGAAAACATGTTGTTCTTGCATTGTTGTTTCCCGAAAACTTGCTCCCACCAGATTCCCCATGTGACATGTCCTTAGATCACTCTCAATTCACAGACTGCAGTGGCTGGAGCCACCCAGGGGGGTGTCGGCACTCAGTGCTCTGTGGCCCAATCAGAGTACCCGGACACATGCACCAGCGTCTCCCACTAAGAAGGAAGTCCTGCCCATCTCTTGGGAGCCTTCAGGGGATGGGTCTGGAGTTGTCGGAAGCAGGACGACAAAACGTGAAGTTGGAGCGTGCCCAGGGAAGACTTGCCTGTCATGCCCCCCCCAGAGCTTTCTGGAGCCGAAATCTCTGCCCTAACCCAGCATAAGGAAGTGTCCTTCCAAGTCTTTTGCTCTACACATGCCCCTGGGAGTGGGGATACCTGCCAGGTCCCAAGGTTCCCGTGGGCCAGGTGCCGGGCCAGGTGCCAGGTCAGATGCCTCCCAGGCCTCATCTTATTAATCCCCACCTCTGTGGATTTCTCAGGAGAAAACAGAAGACTTGCAGGTGTCAGTGACTCAAGCAGGTTCACAGACAGCATGGAGCAGGAAGGCAGGAACAGGGCCTAGCTGCAGACTCCAAAGCCCACGCCCATGAGCACAACACTGGTCCATGCTCCCTGCTCGCTGAGGTTCACGATGGATACAGGGTGTCTGGGGAGTCCTGGGGCTGAGCAGTTCCCCAGCGAGGGCCACTCTACCAGATGGAGGGATGCACTTTGCCCACCTCCCACAGGGCAGGAGAGGCGCTGCAGACCCACTCACCTCATCTCTTAGACTTCACTAAGACTCATCTCTTTAGACTTCACTAAGGCTGCAGCTCTAGCCTCCAACAGGGCAACCACAGCCCAGCTCATCTCGGGGCACATCCAAGGCCTGCCCACCCATGCCATTCCAAGAGCCACGGAGGGACACCATTCCACTCCTCCACAGGGCACTGGCTGTGGTTTCCAGGGGTCCCTGGCTTGGTAGATCCCTGGGGGGACAAGAGGATGGGGATGGGCAGGGCCTGGGCTGCACAGAGGAGGGGCCACAGCCATGAGAGCACAGTGAAGATAATGTGCTTGGGGACACAGAGATGCACAGGGGAGGTTAAGGAGGAAGGTGCCAGGTCAGTCCCCCAAGAAAACCCAGGGCTGCCAGGAGAGTGGGTGTCAGGGTGAACTCAGAGGACAAGCTGGCTGTTGTGGGTAAAGTGAGTCAGCTGTGAATCTTTGCCAGCTCTGGGCTCCTCGTGCAGGCAAAGTCTCTCATACTCACACTAAGAGAAAGAAGGCAGCGTGTGCCAGCACCTGAGTGTACCAACCATCCCAAGGGAGCCCGGCTGGCTGGTTGTTTTTTAAAAAAGGATGAAACAGGCTCAGGGAGTGACCCGGCCAAGGTAAGTAGTAAACAGGAGAGCTGGGATTTGAACTCAGCTCCATGTGGCTCCCAAGTCGCTCTGTCGCAGAGTAACAGACAATGGAGACTCGGAGAGGAGCAGCTGGGGTGAGGGGTGAGACGTTGCCTGGTGGGTGTGACACACACTGCTGGGTGATGGCCACACTAAAAGCCCAGACCTCACCATCACGTGACATATCCACATAACAAAATTGCACTGTGTCCCCAAGTCTGCAAGAATGCAAAACAAAAACTCTACAAACAACACAAAACAGTCACTCTAGCACACTGCCCCTGCAGGTGGTCAGTAACACCAGGGGAACACACAATCCCATCATGTAAAGCCAAGCCCTCTACGCCTTTTCGTTCAGCGGCTCGGACTCCCCATGGGGCCATGGAAACTGAAATCTAGGAACAACGAGCTTTTCATCCTGCAGCGTCTGATTTCTGCCTTTGGAACTGATCCTGAGCAGCCCAGGGCCCTCTGTGGCTGCCCCCGTGGGCTCTGATATCCCTGGCCTGGGAGAGGTACTCATTTGTTGCAGGGAACTCCATCCCCAGAACACCCCAGCCCTGAGTGACACCATCACACAAGTCTCATTCATGACCCAGTCAGTTCTTGTTACAGTGAAACTGGGGTTAGGAAACTTTCCATTCTGTGGGACAAAAGCATTTTCATGGCCTGGTGTGTAGCCCACTTATTTTGAAAAGTCCTGGGAAGCATTATTACTCTGGGTTGTACTATTCACAACTGCTGACGATGCCAGAATGGGTGAAACAGAGTTTACGTTATTTCAACATTTATAAAAAACAAAAAGGAGGGAGTGAGGGAGGAAAAGAGAAAGAGAGAAGGAAAGAAATGAAAGAAAGAAGAAAAAGAGAGCCAGAAAGAAAAATAGAGAAGGGAAGAAAGAAGAAAGAGAAAAAAATGGAGAAGAAAGAAAGAGAAAGAGAAATAGAGAAGGAAAGAAAAAAGAGAAGCAAGCAATGGAGCTATATGTGCCCTGCGTGGACACTACAGAGATAAATACATAAGACGTGGTCCCTATTATCGAGGAGTTTACAATCCAGTAATAGTTATCTATCTAGGAAAATAAAATTTAACTTTCTGGGAAAAACCAGGAAACAAATAAGAAAATTACCCCAGAGTCACCCAACTGGCATGGGTAGAGATTCCCACTCCTCAGGCTTGGAAGGAATTGAGAAAAGCCAACTAAGCCACAACATCAATGTTCTCACACAGCGTTAAGATTTCATTCATTCAGCATTCGGTCATTCATCCACTGACTCAAGAACAGTTTTTACGTGCTGCCTGCATGCCATCCTGGAGCCGGGCACTCATTGTTTGAGGGGATTTCAGGGGGATCGGAGCGTGCATGTGTCCACACACATGATCATGCTTCCACAGGGTCCCCAGTCCTCCTGATGGGACACGCTGTCATCCCTGGGTCCTGGCCCTCTATTCGTGCTGTCTGTGCTGTCCCCAAGCTATGAGGCGGCATCAGATGAGCACAGACACTCCCAAGTCAATGTCCGGAACTGGGGGCTCCTCATCCTGTCAGCCCCAGCAGGCAGCACCACTGCCTCTGCATTTAGGGCCAGATGAAGAGGAAGGTGAGACCACATTCGTCTGCCTGGAAGCAACTCATCTCTGTTTTGTGTGACTGTGACCCATGGCACTATGAGATGTCCCCAGCTGGATGTGTGTCCAGGAAGCAGCTGAGCAGAAGCCCTGGCCCCCGCCCCACTGGGCCTCCATGCAGGTGGAAACTTCTGGAGCCTGTTACCGCTGCAGTGGACGCCGTCCTCCTGGAGTTCATATCCAGGGTCGCAGCGGCAGATGAAAGAGCCATAGGTGTTGACACAGGTCTGCACACAGGGGTTCTCCGTGGCACACTCATTCACATCTGTAGAGAATAGCACATCACAGACCATTCCTGAAATACCACACAGCAAGGCTGGAGCATGCACTGATGACAAAATCTACCACCACTGGGGACCATCAGAGGGTGACCTCATACCCCAAGTGTTCACACAAGGACCTGGGTCTTCAGCTACAGGTCCCTTGGGGTCAGGGGACAGAAAGGGGGAAACATGCATACACTTGTGTACACACGTGTGTATAAATGCACGTGCATATACGCCTGAACATACATCTCAGTCTCCTCCCCTGGGCTCACCGACACTGCCTTCTCCATTACCCACCACACCCCGTGGACAATTTGCCCTTTTCTCACCCTTACAGGTTTGGAAGTCTTAGGGAAGCCAATGATCTTGACAATTCTAATATGTTTATTTTGTATAAACAGCTTCAGGATCATCACCCATTTTACAGGTTACGCAGGCTGAGGAGAGACCACTGGCACAGGCATGGTGATGGGTGTTCATCACCTTGAGAGTGGCGATGGTTCTTGGAGCATCCGTGTCAAAATTAACAGAATTGTGGGCCTGTACAGGTGCGGTTTACAGCACATCAACTGTGCGACATTTCTGAAGATGGGGAGCTGGACCCACTGGCCAACCAGTGACCACGGCAACGGGATGCAAGTCGGGTATTCTCCCATCACCCAGGACTCCTTCTGTACAGTTCATGGGGGCGGGGAAGAAGCTCTTCCACAGGCATGAGCCGAACCACTGTGAGTGTTCCTCCTATGAACCATGTGCTAATGGGCAAGGCCCCAGCAGAGAGGGTCCTAGCCCCACAAAGGCCAGCTGAAGCCCTTACAAAGCCGAGGTCTGAGCACCTCCAAATTGAGCCCTCTGCAGTGAGCTTAGAGGCTTTCTGAGAGCAGAGGGCTCATCCCCTGTCTGCAAAGCCACTGCAACCCACTCCCTTTGGAGCTCCCAGGTGGAAGGGGACAGATACATAAATGAACAGCCCCGTGGGGGGTTCCAGCAAGACCCAGGGCTTTGCAGGAGAAGGTCCGTGGCACTGAGGCACTGAGTGCCGCTCAGACAGGACAGTGTGGCAAGGACTCAGCTGTGGTGAGCAGGCTTGGCTCCCTCTCCCTGCCCTTGGCTGCTTCTGGACAACAGAAGAACCAACAGGACTTACCCCCGGGCTCTCGCTGCCCTTGTTCACCCTTCTAAACACTCTTTAGCATCCACAGAGGGATCCCGGCTCCTACTCCCACCTGCTAGACAGAAGGGCCACCCCCGACTGTGAGATTTGGGCCAAGTTGCTTTGCCCCTCTGAAACTTGATTTCCTCATCTGGGAGGCAGTGTCACAGACACCCACCTGCTGTCCTCAGAAAGCTGTTGTTGGGGAGCAGTAGGACAGATGTGGCAATACTTTAGAAGGCGGAGCTCATGTCCAGCATGAGGCTTGAGGAGGGCACAAGCCCACGTGAGTGGGAACATCTTGTCCTGCTGAGGCAACACCCTGTGGCTGAGAGCCCGTGCCCAGGCCTGGGTATGTACCTGCTGCCCCATCACACCGCTGGACTTGGCAGTACCAGGTGCACTAACTGCTCCTTGCCACACACCTCCCTGAGAAGCCTGCAGGACACAGTACCTTATGGCTCTACAGTGCATGGCTGTGCCTCAGGGACTGGGCACCACGCCAGCCTCTGGTCAGCACTTCTGAGCCCCAGTCTTGCCCTGAGCCTCCCATCACACAACAAGAGAAAGACCCAAGCACCCATTCCCGGCCTGGTGGGAAGGAAGGACCCCCGTTCCATCCACCTCTTCAACCTCCCAGCCTGGCCTCCACTCCCAGCAGAAAATGACCTCTCCTGGCAGGAGGAACATGTTCAAGACTTCATGGAGCAATGAGCGGAACCAGCTTTGGAGGAAAGACTAAACCAGTCCAGGATCAAGCTCTCTGACGCCGATGCCTTCCTGTCTACCCGCCAACTGAGATACGATTGAACTAATGGAGACACAATATCCTCCCATGGGCTGGCCCGGAGCCGGCAGCCAGGCTTCGAATGGTGTGACAAGGAAATGAGCCTCACAGAACCTGAGCCTCAGACAAAGGCCTCATTCTGCAGCTTGGGCATGGTCTCCACCTGGGACAAGCAGCTGCCAGGGGCTGGAGGCCCAGGCAGGAGGCTGGGGGTGGGGCTGGGCCAGGGGCCAGGGCAGGACTTGCATGGATTCCTAGGGTCTTAAGCTCCCCATTCACTTGCTGAGCAGAAGAATCCTTCAATGGAAACCACAACAGGCATGCTGCTTGTTTCTCTTGCTTGTCAGCATTTGGTGTGATCACATGGAAGACAGAAATGCCTGTTTCATTTGGGTTTTGTAGGGCATGCTGGGTAGCGGGAAGTGCCACCACCACCAGACTCTTTGCTAGTGATAGGCCCTCCTGGTACAGGTTGGAGGGAAACGGGTTGGAGCCCTCAGAACTGCCTATGAAACCCCTACGCAGAACATCTGTCTATTGCGCAACTCCTCGAGGGCCAGGGGCCCTGACCCATCCCACTCTGGGCCCAGAAGTTGAACTTGGACTACAAGACACAAAACAACACTTCTGACTGCCCAAGGCCACATGGAGGGCAGACAGAGAAGCAAATGCCAGAAACCAAGGCTCCAGCAGGCCAGCATGGTGATCCTTCCCAAGCAGTGCTCAGAGCACTTTTCAAGGAGCCTCCCACAGCCTTGGGTCAGGCCTCAGGTTTCTGTCAGCAGCAGGGATGGGTGGGCAAGGACAGAATGGGACATGCTTTAACAGCTGTATTTCACACAGATGCTGCTGGGCTCTGAGGAGACCACGCCCAGGGCTCACACTGCAGCCGGGTCATCACTCACGCTGTGTACCTTGGCAAGACCGCCCATCCTCATTGAGGGTGAATCCAGGGTTGCACGTGCAGGAATAGGACCCAGGAACATTGGCACACAACTGCTGGCAGTAGCCGTAGCGACACTCATCAATGTCTGTGGACGGAGATGTGGGCGACATGAGACAGGTCTCCTTGGTCACCATGGCTCCCATCAGTGAGGCAGGACCGCCCCACACGCCCTCTGGATTGCAAGGCCCGATCTCCCTACAGGGCTCACCTCCCCGGCACATCCCAGTACCACAAGCACCTAACCCCATCCGAAACCTGCAGAGGAAATCCTGCTTTGAGCAGGACGCTCGGCAACACAGCCTCACCAACTGTATCCAATTCTACAAAGTATATCCAACATTAAGGTTAAGGCCAATGGGGGTGGTTCACATCCATCCCCCAGCACTTTGGGGACTGGCCAGGGCCTGTAGGGTGATGCTATCGGTTCTTCCTGCTTGTGAAACTGCCTTGTCCCTTCCCAGGGCAGGAAGTCTAGACAACACCTTAGAGTTGAATCTTTTTTTTTTTTTTTTTTTTTGAGTCAGGCGGGAGGACTGCTTGAGCCCAAGTTCGAGGCCAGCCTCGGCAACATAGTGAGACTAAGTTTCTACAAAAAATTAAAAAATTAGCTGGACATGGTGGTACGTGCCTATAGTCCCAGCTACTCGGGAGGCCAAGGCAGGAGGATTGCTTGAGCCCAAGTTCGAGACTAGCCTAAGCAACACAGCAAGGCCTCACCCCTACAAAAAAATTTTTTAAAAGTTAGCTGGGTGTGATGGTATAAATCTGTAGTCCCAGCTACTCAGGAGGCTGAGGCAGGAAGACTGCTTGAGCCCAGGAGTTCGAGATCAGTCTGGGCAATGTAGCAAGCCCTCATCTCTACAAAAAATTTTAAAAATTAGCTGTGTATGGTGGTGTGCACCTGTAGTCCCAGTTACTCAGGAGGCTAAGACAGAAGGATTGCCTGAACCAGGAGGTTGAGGCTGCAGTGAGCTGTGATTGTGCCACTGTACTCCAGCCTGAGTAACAGAGGACACCCTGACTCAAAAAAAAAAAAAAAAAAAAAAAAAAAAGATTCAACTCTAAGATGCTGTCTAGACTTCCCGCCCTGGGAAGGAACAAGGCAGTTTCACAAGCAGGAAGAACCAACAGTATCGCCCCAGAGGCCCTGGCCAGTCCCACTAATGATGACCACAGTGAAGCCAGGTTGAGAGGACACCACTGCGGGTCCAGGGCTTGGGGAGGCTGGAATCTGCCTCAGGCCACTTGCACAGGGCAAACATAAAACTCTGAAAGGACATGCCCCTCCCAAGCACAGCTGGCCTTCCCAGGAGGGTGACCCGGGACACACAGGTCCTGTGAGCAGAGCCGGGCAGCCAACTTCCCTGCAACACGCACTTGTCATGGCAGCCTGGTGTCCTCAGGAAAGCACCCAGGCTGGAGGGACAGGGGCTGGGAACCCACTCCCATGGGAGGGCTGACATGCCACCAGCCTCCACACAGTGTCCTCCCCACGCAGCCTCCTGCTGTGACCCAGGGTCTGACTATGGCTGTAACTGCTCCTTATTTCAAATCCCTCTGAACTATTTGCAGGGCCCCCGACCTCACCTTCAGATCCCTTGGAACCTGGACTACTCAGGGCTCTAGCCAGGAGGCACAGTCCGTGTGCCTGGGTCCACATCTTCTGCCAGACAAGACTGTACCTTCCTGGCCTACTCCAGCCCTCACCTCCTGTCCAGCCCTCCCACCTCATCCCACTCCATCTGCGCTGACCCCCACCTCTCCCCTCCCCTCCTGTCCAGCTCCCCACCTCTCCCCTCCCCTCCTGTCCAGCTCCCCCACCTCACCCCACCTCTCCTGTCCAGCCCCCACTTCTCCCCTCTCCTGCCCTGCCCCCACCTCAGCCCTCCCCTCCTGTCCAGCCTCCCACCTCAATTCTCCCTTCCTGTCTAGCCCTCCACATCACTCCTTCCCTCCTGTCCAGCCCCCCATCTCCCCTCTCTCCTCCTGTCCAGCCCCCCTTCACCCCTCACCTCCTGACCAGGTCCCCAGATTCTGCGCCTGTCCTTGTGACTGTCTTGTCTCTCACTGGCCCCACCCCTCTGCCCCTAGGCTGGGCAGATTCAGCTTGGAAGGCCACTGGCCTGCATAGCTGCTGGTCCCGACCTCTTCCCAGGGTGCGGTGGACATATCACCAAGGCCAGGAGGCAGCAGGGGCTGGAGACGTCCCTTTAGCCAGGTGGGCCTTGGAAGAGAGGCAGCTCTGCCCTCCTTTTGTCTGCAAAAGCAGTGTCCCCACAGGTGCACAGAGCAGGGGGCAGCCAAGGAAGCGCCTTTGAAAGAGGGGAGGGTCCGGCCCAGGGGGACATGGGTTCTGCTCTCATTAGGAAAGGCATTTGCTCAGATGTATAGTGAGGCAGTGCCACAGGGTTCACATTAGGCCTCCACACATGTCCCTCTTGAAGCTGCACTTTGAGGGACAACCCTCCCAGGTGGAGGACAGTCCGGCACACCAGTAGCCCTGAGTCGGGAAGGTTCTGGCCCTAGATCTCCCTGACTTACCAGCGTCCCTTGTAGTAGGAAAAAGCTAGCCTGAGATGCAGGCATCTTGGTCAGTAGACCCAACTGTTTAACTTTGTCCAAAAGGTCCCTTCTCTCTGAGATCAGTCCCCGACCCTATAAAAGATGACACGACATCCAACGTCCTTTCCAGCGTGGAAACTCTTCATCTTACCCTCCTGTGCAAACAACTCTCTCACTGATCTGCTTGTGTTCTAATGAGCAGCCTCAGATTCTCCATCATAGCAAAGGGTTGACATGGTGACCATTTCATGTATGTCCTGCACCCGCCAAGGGGAGGGCCAGGCCGAGCCCAGGCTGGCCAGCCGAACCTCCAGAATGCTCCACCAGGGCTCCAGCGCAGACCCAAGCCCAGTCTCAGGCAGGAGCAAGCACATCTTCTCTTGTTTCCAGGGTGTAGCTTGGGTCTGCTCCCAGCACCCCCTCCTCCCTCCCAGGACTGACTCTCAGGCACTATGATCCTGTCTCTGAGGGTTTAAACTGGTAGGGCCTTTCCCAGAGAACACAGTGAGGAAGTCACACCCTAGGATGAGTACCCAGTGACAGAGAGGGAGCGCTGTGAAGTCATTCACTCGGCCACACCCACACAAAAGTGGGAGAGAGGAAAGGCCCCTCTGGTGAAATAGAGAGGCCAACTATGAGCGATGGAGCCTCTAGCGGGTGATGAGAGACTCTGCAGGGGTCGAAGGGCAGGCTGAAGCTGGTGGTGGCATGGCAGGTGTGGCGATGGGTTCTGGGAGGAGCAGTGGGAGGTCAGGGTCCATGGGCCACCACTCGAGACCTGGAGCACTTCTGGGACTAAGCAGAAATACTCCATTGCCCTCCTCTTGGAATTATTTCTAACCAGAGCGAAATGACCGCCCCCACCAAGACCCCTCCTTGGTTTAGACAGACACTTCCTGAAGGCAGCACAAGTTCTGGGAAAAATCAGACTTGAGCCCTAAAAACACCATTTGAAAGCCATGTGCTAACATGGTAGGGACAGAGACACCTGGTTTTCAAGGGGGTGACACGTGAGCTCAACGGCCTTCTACTCTCTGCCCCCTGAGGAAAAGCTCTCTCCCTTCGGGCAGCCAGCCATGCCCAAGCCCACAACACCCCAGGACCCCAGGGGTTGTTACCTAAGCACTGGCCTTCCAAGAGCCAGTACCCATCAGTGCAGGAACAGGTGTAGCCTCCTTCCGTGTTGATGCAGATCTGGGTGGGGTTGCACTGGTGGGAGTCTGTCGCACACTCGTCCACATCTGTAACAGACACATCCAGACAACGTCACTGCATCCATCTGGAGCCCTGGAGCCTCCAGAGGGGCCAGTGGCCTCTGCTCCTGGCTGGGAGGCAGCTGGATTACCTCAAGGAGACACACAGCACCCTGGCAGGTACCTCTAGGAAACACTGACTCTACCTAGAGGGGCAGAGCTGGTCTCTCCACAAGTCCACAAGGGGAACATCCAGGAAGGGCGTACACATCCTCGGGCACTCCTCTGCCACCCTGTTCCATCACCATCTAAAAGTATGTCACCTTGACAACTACCATCTGAAAACACATCACCTCTACAACAACTACCTGAAAGCATATCACCTCAAGAACCACAGTCTGAAAGCACATCACTTCAACAACTATCTGAAAGCATAACTCCTTGACAACCATACTGAAAGTATGTCTCCTTGACAACAACCACCTGAAAGTATGTCGCTTAGACAACCACCGCCTGAAAGCTTGTTGCCTTGACAGTAACCATAAGTAATGATTTGACTTAGAAAGGTACTTTGTAGTAGGGTTTATTTGTTCATGTGTTAAACAGGGGTCCACTGTGTGTGTACAGCGTGTAGAAGACTATGATAAAACACTGAGAACAAACCAGACGTGAGGGAAACATTCCCTGCCAGTAGATGCTGCAGTTTAGTCACCTGATTATAATCATCCATGAAGTGCTAGACTTTCAACGTGGGGCTCCTGCCCCTTCCGGAAGCTTCTTTGCAGAGCCTTCCTGCTGTCCCTCCATGTCAGAGCTCCGGGGCTAACCCCCCTGTCCTCTGCTCTCCACGGGTCTCTCAATATGACCACAGACCCCACCACCGTGTGTCTATCTGGTGGTGTGAGGGTCCCCATGTCCAAGGCAGGCACTTCTCCTCAACTGAGCGCTTCAGAGCACAGAGATCAGGTTGTGTTCACAGTCAGGCATTTCTATGGCATCTGGCGCAGATGCAGTACACAGTTGGTGCTCAAAGCTGTTCGTCTACACTGGAACATTCTACCCCTTTCTCCCTGCACTGCCCTTTGAGGAGAGTCCCGGACCCTGAGACAGACCTCCTCGCCTCACTCTCACTTTCCACCTCACACACGTGCAGTAGTAAACCCACAAGGATGCAGTGTGCATTAGGGGTCTGCCTGCTGGCCCCCACACCTGTCCTACCTGTCAGTCCTGCCTCATCTGCCTGCACATAGTAGGCACCTTCCTTCCCCTTCACAACTGCAGCCTGGATCTGCTCCTTCTCCCACCTGCACCAAATGCCTTTCTGTACAGTTGGAGATAACACTAGAAGCTGTAGTCACCGCATTTGCCATGTGCCTGAACCCCACCTGTGACCAGGTGTGTTCCCACCTCACCCTCACCCTGTGAGGTGGGTTCATGGTCCCCATTTCACAGGTGGGAAAACTGAGCTGAAGAAGCTGACAAACCAAGAACTGTCAGACTTCTCTGCCTCTAAGTCTACTCGGGGCAGGAACAACAGAGGTTACGTTGCCCAGGACCAAGTGGGCTTGGGAGGGTGGCAGACCGAGCAGGGTGTGGGCCAAGCTTTCCCACCTTTCACCGACCTCCCCACACCATCAGCATAGCCCACCTGCCTCTCAATATGTAGACTCAGACTTGGTCATGGCCCCATTCATCGGCTTCTTGAATGTGTGTGGCGGGTGAGGAGTGTAGAGGTGTCAGGGCCCTGATCTCCCGAGGGCAGGACCATGTGTGGCACAGGGCTGTGTGCTCCATGCATCAGAAAGCCAGAGCCCTGATTAAGGAGGATGTGCTATCAGCCAAAGGGATCCCTGGGGTTGAGGTGATACCACCACACCCACCACCAACTACAGCATGGATGCCAACCACCCCCACCCACCTGAACACCCAGGTGTTTGGTATGCTTCTTAACCTGGGGTGGTGTCAGTTGTGAGCCCAGCTCTGCCCAGCCCCTGCAACCCTTCCAGGGGCGCCAGGAACAACTGGCCCAAAGGCACCACTGGAATCCATCTTGAAGCCCTGGATGACAAGCAACGCCGTGATCACCAGTGCATGTTGACACTTTCCCAGGGGTGACAAGCAGCAGTCGTGTCCCAGGAACGGGCTGCTCAGAGACATCTGTATGCTTCCTGCCTTGAGAGGCATGAAGGCGGAGGAGATCAAGGGCCAGGAGGTGTGGTGGAGGCCAGATGGCAGCAAGTCCCAGTCTGAGCTCCATCACCTGGGGCCCGTGCACCATGCCCGTCAAGTCAAGAAATACTTGAGAGTGAACCAGGCCAGGTCCAGAGGGGCACACGGGACCTCTGCATGAATATGTGTGTGTGAGTGTATGAGTGTGTGCATGAGTATGTATGTGAGCATGTGCGTATGTGCAAGTGTATGTGTGAGCATATGTGAGTGCATTGTGAGCGTCAGTGTACACGTGTGAGTGTACATGTGGTGAGTATATGTGTGTGAGTGCATATGAGTATGTGAATGTATACATGTGCAAGTGTGTGTATGCATGCGTGGGCATGTCAATGCACACAAGCCCGCACAAAGTATCCAGGCCTAGAAACAAAATCTTTGCAGTTCACTTTTTACTCCAGCATTGTTACTGAATGAAAGGATTAACTCAGTGATGTTAACTCCATAATTAACACCCTTCTGCTGACGCACATTTAAAAAATTACATGTTTAGCTTCCTGGACTCCTGTGATGAACCAAGTGCATCTGTTCTGAAGATGCATCGAATCCCTGGAGTTGGGGGTGACTCCCATCCTTCTGTCCTCCAAATGTGCCCAGTGCCTACGTTGTCCATGGTGAGTGTCCCAGTCTCACCAACAGTTGGGTACATGAAGGACCATCGCCATGATCCCCTGGGCAGGTGTCCCTACCTGCTGACACAGCTGTTCTAGGGTGTGTCCTTTGAAAACAACCACACCTGCCAACCTGCTGTCCATGTATACTGGACGCAGCTGGAACTGGACACGTCCACAAGCAGGTCACCACTTGGGCACAGGACCTACACAATCCAGCTCGCGGTGGGATGATTCATGTTAAATGTGTCTGACTTAAAGAACAGGAAGAACATGCAGGCATCGGCCAGGCCCATCTTGCACCTGCAGAAAAGTCCAGCCATGAAAAAGCTGAGCATGCATTGCCATTCTCGGACACACACAGGCCTGGGACACCCCTTCCTGCAGCAGTCAGGCAGAGTCTTCTAAGAGAAAAGAGCAGCAGGGGCATTCATTCACCCACTTACTCATTCTCTTTTTCTGTATCTTGTGTGTGTATGTGTGTACCTGTGTGTGCATGTGTGTGGTGTATGTATGGGCATGTGTGTGCAGGGGTGTACACACGTGTGTGCATGCACGTGTGTGTACATGTATATGTGCACATGTACCCTCTACAACCTCTAGGCCATCTGAGGGGCTGGCATCGTGCACATTCCTGCCTACCATATGTGTCCCAGGAGCCGACTTACTGCGAGTCTTTCTGCCAGCTCCTTGCCCCTCCTGGCTCCATAGTCTGCCAGCTGTGGGCACTCAAGGGCTCTGCCACAGCAGCCAAGGCGGGGTTCTCCCCAGGTGGGGCTGGGTCCACATGCTGCCCAGGGGACCAGTGCCCCAGTGACTGGCAGAATGTGCTCACCAACTTTCCAGAAAAGCCCAGTGTCACGCCTCCACAAAGAAGCCATCATCTGCACAGCTGACCTAATCTCAGCATTGTGCCTCCACAAAGAAGCCACCATCTGAGCAGCTGACCCAATCCTAGCATCATGCATCCACAAAGAAGCCACCATCTGCACGGCTGACCCGGGAAGCTTGGTCTGGCCGCCTTCCTTCAGATGTCCCAAGTGGTCCCTCCACCTGGAGCAGCTGCTGGCTCAGGAGAATCAGCGACACCCATCAACACTGACTTCATGATGCTGTCCAAGGAGGCTACAGGCATCGGGAGGGGCTCCAGGCCACAGGACAGTGGAGCCCAGACTACGGATGCCTGTTCAGGATGTCACACCACAGCTGTGGTTCAAGCCCAGTTGGTAGGCTGCTTCATGTGGCAGGAGCCGAGACAGAGTAGGACAGTCTTTCAGACAGGTGTGCTGGTCGACAGCTCACAGGTGCCAGGTGGAAGACCTGACCTCAAGACACCAAAGCACAACCGTCCCACCATCCTGAGGACAATGTGAGCAGAGTCGTCCACCTAGCTTGAGGGATAGCATGGGAGCCGCAGCCCACATACCTGCTGCTGGCCTCAGACTCTTGAACAGGAGTCTCAGAGGCAGTTAATGGGGACTGGCACCTGTCCCGTGGATTGGAGGCGTTCTTGAAGGACTTATGGGTATTGTGCTATTGGTTTATTCCCACTTTATATCTCCTGTGGGAGTGGGCTGGTTCTTAGAAAACGTCATACAACCCACTCTTTTCCATATAAAACTAATGGTGTTGGGTGTGGTGGCTCATACCTGTCATCCCAGCACTTAAGGAGGCTGAGGCAAGAGGATTGCCTGAGCCCAGGAGTCCAAGACCAACCTGGTCAACATAGCAAGACCTCATCTCTACAAATAGAAAAATTAGCTGGGCATGGTGGTGTGCCTATAGTCCCAGCTGCTCGGAAGGCTGAGGCAGGAAGATTGCCAGAGCCCAGGAGGTGAGGCTGTGGTGAGCCATGATCGTACCATTGCACTCCAGTCTGGGCGACAGAGTGAGACATTAACCAAAAAAAAAAAAACAACTAATGGGACAAGTGTGATCCTTCTTAGTGTTAATTCACAAAATCTCTATGGGTGGGTGTAACAGACATATCATGCTGCTATAAATATGCATAAACATATTCAAGTACAAATAGCATGATACATACTACAAAACACAAAACAAATATTGCTCCATGCCCACAAGCGATGCATTTTCTAGGCCATTCTCCTAGCACCAAAATTTAAGAGAAAGAAGCCCAAAGGGCCAAGATCTCACCTGAAATGGCTCGTAGGTAAAAGCACAAGGACTTTGGGGGCCAATGGAGCTGGTGTGAAGCTGGTGGGCTCCTGTCCCTGACTGCCGAGTAACCCTGAGCAGGTTCAAGCATCTTGGACCCCCAGGTGTCCGGGGCTGCCACTGGGGGAGTCCACCCCACCTCCTGCATGCAGAGGGTGCCCAGGGAGTTCCAATTCCCTCTCCAGGAGTTACTGCTTCCAACATCCTGGGCAACGGGGAGCTCGGTTCTCCCGCAGACTCTGTGCTGGAACCCACCAAAGACACCAAGAGCTGAGCTCAGGGCTGGGAGACATGCTAAGCCTCCCCCAGGTCCCAAGCCCCAGCCATGCTGGGAGACTCAGAGGAGAGAGGAGGAAGGCAGGGTGTGCCACCCTCGGACCCACCTATGACTCCGCAGCTGTCGTATCTACTGATGTGTGCGACCTAGAGGCTGCAGCCAGCTGCCATCTGACTACCTCTCAGTCTACAACTCCCCCACCCCTGTGCCTTCTCTTCAGGTCCTGTCTGTTGTCTGTGGGGACAGCCATCAGCCAAGGCAGACATCCTCCTCAGGCCACGCCAGGGGCAGCTGCCGAGCCCTGGGAGACGTACCTCCCTGAGGCCTCCACGCTTCCTTTTATGGACGTGGCAGAAATAATTTCCTTGGTAGTAAATTTTTGCCCAGTGAAATAACATGTTTTCCCAGCCCGATTTTGTTCCCTGCCTAAGCTAACGGGGACTGATAAGGAAGGAAATAACAATGGTGAATTCCTGAGCTCCAAAGGAAGCCAGGTCGGGTGCTGCTGGGCTGGGGCTGGGCCACCTTCCAGCAAGATGAGCCCAGCCAAGGCTGGAGCCACACGGGATCTGCTTCCCAAACACCTGCTTAATGAAAGATCTCAGCTCTGGAAAATCGTGAGCAGATTCCAGGGACATCTGCGCTCCATGTGTCCTCTGGTCCAGCCAGTTACCAGGAGCCCAAGCACTGTTTACAGCCTTTCCCCAGCACTCCAGCAGCGTAGAGCACAGAGTCTGCTCACTGCGTGCCTCTGATTAGGCACCAAGTATGTGGTCCACTTTCCAAACAGCATAAAATCCTTCCCTCTTGGATGGGAACGCTGGAATCCAGACCCCAGGCCCTCTCTGGATCCTCTTTCTCTACCCATAAAGCAAGAACCCGAGGAGACTCTGAAAGGCCTTCTAGCTGTGACCATCAGAGAGGCACACCATGCAGCTGAGGGGATCAGGGTGTCCGGTCCTCAGCTAATTACTTTCATCCCTAGAGCCCTGGGTAAACATCAGATGACTTCAGCTGCCCAAGCTGAGCCGTGAGTTGGTCAAGCCCATTCAACGTGCCAGCATGTGAGTGGTCAATGCTGTGGGGTGGGGGGGACACACACGTCCCCTTTTGAGCATCGGACATCAAGATGTCCAAAAATAAGGGGACAGTGCTTCCTATGTCCATCCAGACATTTTTTTAAGAGCACAGGGCGTTGGCCATTATTGTGAATGCCAAGCACCCAGACACGGCGCTCAAACGAGATTTCCACTGACTCCGAGTCAGGCCACTCATCCATCCACAGAGGAGATTCTGGAATGTAGACCAGCCAGTGGTTTCCGAACCCAGCCACCTGAGAGACTCGCCTGAATAAGAACAACTGCAGCTGAGACTTGGAAAGTAGTGTTATTTTAAAGTTACCCAAAGAGCCCAACGTAAAACTACATCTGGAGTCCACTGTGCCCAACCCACACTTCTCAAATGTGAAAGTATGTATGGATCAGCAGAGGTCTTGCCAGAATTCAGAGTCTTTTATTTTATTTTTACTTTTTTTTTTAATCTTGTAGAGACAGTCTTGCTAAGTTTCCCAGGCTGGTCTTGAACTCCTGGGCTCAAGCAATCCTCCCACCTCGGTCTCCCAAAGTGCTGGGATTATAGGCATGAGCGACCTTGCCAGGCCAAAAGTGCAGATTCTGGTCCAGTGTAGTCTGCCTTCCTACCAAGCTCCTAAGGGATGCCCACGCCACTGACTTGGGGACCAGGCCCTGCACAGGGAGATTCTGCACTACTTTGAGTGACACGTGGTTCTACATCCACATGACCAGCCCAGGACTTCTGAAGTCATTTCAGAGATCCCAGACAGGAGTTTAAGTATCAGTATCAAGTAGTGGGTCCTAGCTGGGTTCTTCCCTCTCTAAGAAGATTCTGAGGGTTAGAACAGCACTGTGATTTTTGGAGTCTTATTAAAGACTCCAGAACCATCCGGCCAGAACAGAAAGCTCTTCTGGTGCACAGACCAAGCCTGTCCTTAGCCCCACCCTGCGTGTGTCTGCTGCTGCAGTGCCTGGAGCCAGGGTGTCATGGGCTTCCAGAAGGTTCACCCTCCCTTTAGGGCACTGGTGGCATTTTGATCTCCCCTGAGTAAAACTCCATTCCCTGAATCTTTTTTTTTTCTTCCTGAGCCGGAGTCTTACTCTGTCACCCAGGCTGGAGTGCAACGGCATGCTCATGGCCACTGCAGCCTCGACCTGCTGGGCTCAGGTGATCCTTCAGCCTCAGACTTCCAAGTAACTGGAACTACAGGCATGCACCATCACACCTGGCTAATTTTTTGATTTATTGTTGAGACAAGGTCTCGTCATGTTACTCAGGCTGGTCTCGAACCCCTGAGCTCAGGTAATTCTCTCGCCTCCGACTCCCAAAGTGCTGGGATTACAGGTGTGAGTCACTGTGCCTGGCCATTCCCTGAATCTTAACTACATTCTTAGAAATACTGCCCCCAAGGGATGACAAAAAGGACAGATGGTTTCAATTTGGAGCAAGGAAAATGTCTTTCCTCTAATATAGACATCCCTCCCTCCCCCCCTTTTTTTTTTTGAGTCTGGGTCACACTCTGTCACCCAAGGGAGCGCAATGGCTCAATCACAGCTCATTGAAGCCTCAATTTCCTGAGCTCAGATGATCCTCCCACCTCAGGCTCCCAAGTAGGTGGAAGTACAGATACATGCCACCACACCCAGGTAATTATTTTTTATTTATTGTAGAGATGAGGCTTTGCTATGTTGCCCAGGCTGGCTTGAACTCCTGACCTCAAGTGATCCTTTCACCTCGGCCTCCCAAAGAGGTGGGATGACAGGCATGAGTCCCACACTCAGCCTCACAGCATCCTTTCTAACTGAGCCCATATATGCTGCAGACTCTGACTCAGGTCACTGTCTGCCTCCCTCTGGGCTCCGCCTCCTCATCCCCCTCTGAGCTTGCTCCCCACCACACATCCTGACCTGTCATCTTCAGGAGCATGGTCTGGGATCACCCATCACCTCCTACCTGGCCCCTAACCAGCCCCATTTCCGTGCTCGTCTCAGATAATGATGCTACTGTTTTCAGTGGCCCAGCCGGAAGTCTCAGTCCCCTAATCCCTGCCCTCAAAACAAGGGCCGAGTCTTGCGATTCTCCTTCTAAAAACCTTGCAAATTCCCCTCTTTCCTCACAGCCCCGCCCCACAGACCCCAGATCCTTGTTGTCTTTTCTCTAAAGGATTGTGATGATGCCAAGACACATTGGCCAACCTCCTGTCTCCCTGCTGAAAGTCCGTCAACCCAACCCTCACAACCATCCACGACAGCACAATGTACGTGTAGCTCTCCTGCTCACAACCCACCATTCCCTCCTGGGACCTCACACACTCCTCACACTGTGGGCTGCGTGCTAAGCCTGTGTCCCACGCATGCGTGTGCACCGCACGTCTAGTGTGCACCAGTCAGGCATGTGCACCTGCACTCCAGCTTCTAGAAAGCAGGCAACAGGCCTTTCACACAGCTGCACCCCAAGCCTCTGATGGTGCCCGGCACACAGAGTGTTAGCGTGAGGTGTCCCCTTGAAGACTGTTCTGGAAGAAAGGGAAGGAGTCCAGGCCAGCCCCAGACATCAGCAGAGATCAGCCGCCCCTCCCCTCACCCTTCCTGGGCCCCTCTCATGCCCACAGGACAGAGGGTGACTCCACAATTCCAGCTCCAGCAGAGCCTAGGCTAAAGTTTGTGGAGCCAGAGGCTGCCTCCCACCCCAGCCAGAAGGCCACCCCCACCCCAGCCAGGTCTCCTCCCACCCCAGACAGGAGACCTCCCCCATCCCAGCTAGGAGACCTCCTCCCACTCCAGCCAGGGCTGATCTGAAAGTATCTTCAGCCCCAGAGGGTTCAACATAGCACACACGTCTGTCGGTTGGAGCTGCTGTAACAAAAACACCAGGGACTGGGTAGTTTCAACAGGCATTCCTGTCTCTCAGCTTCAGAAGCCCTAGACTAGTGCCAGCTGCCAGGTTCTGGCAAGGTCTCTTCTGAGGTGGAGAGTGCTGGGGACTTCACCCTCACAAGGGCACTGCCTCCTGGGGGCCCCCATGCCGTGATACCGCCCATGGACTGGGGCCTCAACATGTGGGGTTGGGGATACGAACATCTGGTCCATAGCAGTGTGCTGGTTTTGGGGGAGAGGTTAGTCGTGTGTCCTCTCTGATATCCCCCACAAGAAGGAGCTCGACTCTCACCATGCGCATGAAGGAGGGACACCAGTCAAGGAGAGACACTCCCTTTCCTGGCCTGAAGGTTGCAGCAAGGCCTCTCCCAACACACCCACACTGCAGGAGGGAAAACCTGCAGGAAGTCCCCTGGCCAAGAGAGGGTGGGTTCTTCTGAGATGATGGAGAGCCCAGGCACAGCAGCTCATGCCAATCATCCCAGCACTTTGGGGGGCTAAGGTGGGAGGATTGCCTGAGCCCAGGAGTTCAAGACCAGCCATCTCTACAATAAATCAAAAAATTAGATGAGCATGGTGGCACACGTCTATGGTTCCAGCTACTTGGAGGCTGAGGCGGAAGGATTGCCTGAGCCCAGGAGTTTGAGACCAATCTGGGCAACGTGGCAAGACTGCATCTCTATAAAAAATTTAAAAAATTAGCTGGGGTGGAAGGATCACCTGAGCCCAGGAGGTCGAGGTGGCGGAAGCTGTGATCAAGCTACTGTCCTGCTGCCTGGGTGACAGAGTGAGACTCCTATTCAAAAAAAAAAAAAAAAAAAAGAGGGATGACAGGACAGGCTGGCTGCACTGCACACTGCTGAGAAGACGTGAGAGAGGAAGATGGAGCATGGGAGGGGCCATCGGAGCTGGCGAGAAAGATGGGACCCAACCTCCTTTAGGGCTGCGACAGACCCTCAGCCAGTGCTGCCATGGGAACTGCCAGGTGTGCAAACTCACCACAGATCGGGGCTCCTCGGCAGCAGCACACACTCCTGCAGGTCAGCTGGAGCCTGGTAATGCCTGCAGGTACACTTCCCACGTCTGGAGCCAGGAGACTCGTGGCTGCTCCCCAGTCCATGGCTAGCTCACCAGGTGACCTGTGTGGCCAGCGGCCTTCCACACTGTCACTTCCTGTCTCTACAATGGAGCTGCCACACCCACCCCAGAGCCTTCTGGGAGGGAAGATGGGGCTTGCACAGGAAGGCAGGCACTGGAGAAGGCTGGGGTGTCCTGAGGAGAAGTGTGCGGAAGGAGATGGAGAGGGCCAGGATGTCTTAATCTGGGAGGGGATTGTGGGTCCCAACATGGATGGACACGTGTGGAGGGCACTGGGGAGGGCTGGGGTGTCCCCATCTAGGAGGGGAGGGCAATTTTCTCCACACTGGACAGGGACGCAGGTACTTATTCGCTCACAGGCACACTCCTGAGGCCCAAAGCCTCCCAGGATGAGGGTGGACACATGCCACAAGCTCCTTCCATAGAGCAAGCTTCAAGAAGCAGCCAGCAGGCTGCTTAGAGCAGAGGAGTTCCTTGGGACCAACCCACTCTGCTGGCCACCTCACCCCCACCCATTCCCACCCCAGCAGGGCCCAAAGCTCCGCTGCCCTCTCTAGCAGACGGCACAGCATGTCAGGGGATAACAAGGGGTCTATGACCCCAGAGGGGTCCTGGGACACACCATCTCCCACATTTCGAGAGTCTATGAGTGAAGGCCACACCCACACAGCACAGGCTGAAATGGCCATGCCCTGCTTTCTTCCACCTTGTGGACCTGTATGGGTTGGATGATCATGTGAACGTCCGATGAATACCTGAACCAAATCAGCACTTCTCAGGATTGTGTGCTGACCTGGCCTTCTCCCACTCATCCCACCGCAGACTCTAGGCTTCCCAGGTATGGGCAGCAGAAGGCCAAGGAGGCACACGTGGGCCAACCACTGGCTGGCAAACCACACTAGCCCTCCTCCCACCATCAAGGGCTTTGCCCAAGTCCACTGCCCACGAGAATTCCCTCATGCCACATGTCTGCAACAGCCAGTGCTGCAGGTACGAGGGACTTGGACCTGTGTGTGGTCCAGTCAAGCACAGGCAAGGGCCAGTGACCCCAACTTGGCACACGTCATGCTGGAGAGGGGCAGGAGCACCCCAGGAAGAACAGACATCCTGGGCACAAGACCTCTGGGTAAATCAGAAGAGTCAGGTGGCAGGGATAGTCACCATCTTCTGACACCCACCCTCTCAACTAAGGCTGCACCTTAGCTTCCCTCACACATGGACTATAATTAGATAATTATGAGATTAAATGCCAGTGGGATCCAAGCCAAAGCCATGTGTACAGAGTCTGGCTCAGGCCTTTAAAAAAATGGGTGATCCAGCAATCCCACTACTGGGTATCTACCCTAAGGGACAGAGATCATTATACATAAGACACCTGCACCCACACATTTGTTGCAGCACAGTTCACAACTGCAAAGATGTGGAACCAACCTGAATGCCCATCAGCCAGCCAGTGAATGATGAAAATGTGGTACATATACACCATGGAACATTATGCAGCCATAAAAAAGAATGAAATCATGCCTTTGCAGCAACACAGATGGAGCTGGAGATTATCATCCTAAGTAAACTAACTCAGGAACAGAAAACCAAACAGCATGTTTTCACTCACATGTGGGTGCTAAACCAAAGGTCTGCAAAGGCACAGAGAATGGTGTGAAGGACACGGAGACTCAGGGGGTGGGGATGTGTGTGGAAGGATGGAAATCACCTATTGAGTACAACATGCACAGGTAGGGGTGATGGGTGTACTAAAGCCCAGACCATAAACTATGTGCACCCCCAGAGCTACTGAAATAAAGAAAAAAATAACAATAAAAAGAACGTGTGTGGCCCTTTGTACCTTCTCTCCAAGACGTGACAGTGACTGCTCTTGAGTCCAGAGGCTGAAGCCACACACTGAGCTGCCCAGCCAGCCCCAAACCACCTGCCTCTGGACTGCAGCATGACCAAGAAAGAAAACTTTCTCCTGTCTAAACCATGTTGCTGGCCTACTTGTTACGGGACTCCCTGTGTGCCCTGAAACGAATGACTAGGAGTGGACAAGACAGGAAGGTAGGGAACAGCACACGCAGGGCACAGAGGCACAGGGACTTGCAAGGTCACAGCACCGAGGGAGGCTCTGAGCAGTGAGTGCAGCAGGGGTGTGTGAGTGCATGGGGGAGCCGGGCAGGTAGATGAGGTGGAAGCCCACTGCAAAGGAATCATGTGCCCCCAGGAGGCTACAAAAGGGGAGGAGGTGGAGGATAGAGGCAGGGAGGATAGGAGAGGAAAGTAAAGAAGATGCAGAGATGGAAGAGGAGGACAGAGGAGAGGAGACACTCTCCTGCATGTGGGATGGCCTTGGTTTTGCCCAGTGAGAGACCCCAGGCAAGTCCTGGCCCTTAGCATTCGGCAAATCCGGCACTAAGCTTCCTGTTGCAATGTGCTCTCTGAGCTAGCTTCCGTCAAGTAACTTGACCTCCGTGTTAAAAAGACAAAGGCCACAAGAAGGTGGTCCCACATCCTGCCCCAGACATACTCCCTGACACTCAAGGGCTGGCTCAAGAGTCTGCCCTAAGTGCCTTCAGCAGGGGCTCAACACTCTATGGAGGCGTGTTAGCGGCAGTAGGGACTGGTAATAAAGTCAGAAAGACAATGGCCCCAGGGTGCATCCCAGTGACCCCCCTCCCACAAGCATCCCTGGAGGTGGCATCTATGTCCACACTGCCACTCTTAGCCTCACTCACCAGGTTCCAGCTGCAGCCTCTCTCTAAGGTCGCCTCCAGCCCTGTCCCATTCTCTGTCTTCCTCCTTCCACCTTCCGGGCCGCATGCCACCTCCGGCTGCCATTTGGAAGCTGCCTCTATCAGCCTCCCAGGACCTTGCCCTCTCTTGGCTTGGGACTTCCTGAATGGGATCCTGGTGCTCAGTCCAGGTGTGTCAGGACACAAGCTAAGTCTTTGCTTGGGTCTGTCCTTGACCTCACACGCTAGATGACCCCGACAGAGCCCTGAGCAAAGAAGATGCATCAATAAACACCTGCCGAACTACAAAGTGCTGCTGGGACAGGATTTCACAGTGGAAGAGAACTTAGAACTCATTTATCCAGAGTTGTCACCTGAGGAACTCTAAAACATTCTGGTGTCCATCCCAATCCAGTCAAATTCGAATTCCTGGGGAGGCCACCACAGTTGTTTGCTTTGTTTTGTTTTTGTAGAGATGATGTCTTGCTACATGGCCTAGGCTGGTCTCAAACTCCTGGGCTCAAGCAATCCTCCTGTCTCAGTCTCCCAAAGTGCTGGAAAGACTAGGGGCCGGGCTCGGTGGCTCAGCCTGTATTCCCAGCACTTTGGGAGGCTGAGGCGAGTGGACTGCCTGAGTCCACGGGTTCGAGACCAGCCCGGGCAACTTGGTGAGACCTCGGCTCTACAATAAGTAATAAAAAAATTAGCTGGGTGTGACAGCACACACCTGTAGTTCCAGCTACTTGGAAGGCTGAGGCAGGATAACCAGAGCCCAGCAGCGACGCCGGGGTGGCCGTGAGCATGCCAACTGCACTCCAACCTGGGCAATGGAGTGAGATTCCAACTAAAAAAAAAAAAAAAAAAAGACTACGAAGAGCTCCTGCGAGCAGGACTCGAAGCTTCTGGAAGGCACACTGGGAAGAGTCGGATACAGACACACTCTTCTCTCCCACAGGGACAGATTCTCAGGGACAGAGAATGTATCTGAATCTCGTCTGTGTCCCCAGCCTGTCTACGCACACAACCAGTCATCACAGCACAAAACTGAGTAGATGATGATGGTCAGCTAATCATAAACAGCTGCATGCACGAGGGTACAACTGGGCTTGTCCCCAAGCTGAGTGCTTCACATGCTGTGTCTCCCCATGCCCCCAACCCTTCTATAAGATGTGCATGACTGCTCCCACTTTAGGGCCAGAAAGCTGAGCCCTGGATAAATGGAGCTGCGTGACCCAGTCAGTAGCTTGTGGAGGCAGGATTGAACCTACTCTGTAGCCCATGCTCACCCACATGTACCACGGCAAACCCTCGTGGATCCTAAATGGACTGGCCCCCTTGCCTACAGCCTGCTGGGACACGCCTATGACTACATACTACAACATGGCTGAACCTTGTGGACGTCACACCATGTGAAACAGGCCAGTCATGAAAAGGCAAATGCTGTGTGGTCCCCCTCATACTTAGGGTCATCAAATTCACAGAAACAGAAAGAAGAATGGTGGTCACCAGGGGCTGAGGGGGCCGGGGGGAGTTGTCCTTCGTGGGTGTAGAGCTTTAGCCTTATGAGATGAAGTGGTCCTGGAGACCGGCTGCCCTCTACATGACCAACCTATGCACTTGAAAATGGCCAAGATGATGAGTGTTTGATAAGTGTTTTACCCTATAAAAAAATTAACATCTGTGAATCCAAGCATGTCTTTTCATCAGCTTGCATTCTTAATTCTATGAACCGTTCCTACTCAAAGAGATATCTAACCATGCCCTAAAACAACACCAACAAAGGACAGTCCAGTAGCCATCCGAGCCCCCGAGAAGCTGAACTCTTCACCCAGTGCCCATGTCTCTTCTCCACAAAGGAATTGAGAATCAAGTCCCACTGGGCAAGGCACAGGGGCTCACGCCTGCAATCCTAGCACTTTGGGAGACCAAGGTGGGAGGACTGCTTGAGGCCAGGAATTCAAGACCAGGCTGGGCAACATAGTGAGACCTCATCTCTACAAAAATAAAAATATCAACTGGGCGTGATGGTGTGTGCCTGTAGTCCCAGCTACTCAGGAGGGTGAGGCAAGGAGATCACCTGAGCCCAGGAGGTTGAGGCTGCAGTAGCCATGAGCATGTCACTGTACTCTAGACTGGATGACAGAGTGAGACTCCAACAACAACATCATCATCAAATCCTACTGAATGGAAGCAGATAATCATGGGGAAAGGGTAGAAAAGGGAGGAAGATGAGACAACAGAGGAGGGATGGGGGAGGGATGCAGGAACAAACAGGTCTGGTCTGTGACACAGGGTGTGTTGAGCCCTAAGTGACGCCACTGGAAGCCAGCACAGGCAGGCAGGGACATGGGCTTTGGAGTCTGATAGGGCTCAAACTCTCCTGCCCCCATTTTTGGTTGCTTACTTTTAGCCCCTAAAACCCTTGGTGTCCTCATTTGTAAAAGGAGTTGATGAAAGAACTTAATTCATGGGGTTTGTGCAAACCATATGTAAGTAAAGTTCTCAGCACAGCACCAGAACGGACCCTCAGTCAAGACGAATGGGATAGACCAGGCATGGTGGCTCACACCTGTAATACCAGCACTTTGGGAGACTGAGGTAGGACTGCTTAAGCCTAGGAGTTTGGAACCAGCATGGACAACATAAAAAGACCTCGTCTCTACAAAAAACAAAAACACATGCCAGATATGGTGGTGCACGCCTGTAGTCCCAGCTACCCAGGAGGCTGAGACAGAAGGATCGCCTGAGTCTAGAAGTTTGAGGCTGCAGTGAGTCGTGACGTGCCACTGTACTCCAGTCTGGGTGACAGAGTGAGATCTGACTCAAAAAAAAAAAAGACTATGTATCATGTTGAGGAGGAGGGAGAGGAGGGGCAGGAAGAAAGAAAAAGCTTGTCTCCTAAAAGACAAAAAAGGGGACTGAAGTCCAGGTTCTAGGCCAGAACCTTCCACTAGCCTGACAGTGACCTTCGAACAAGTCTTTCTCAGCTTGTTTCAGCTTCTGAAAAAAAGAAGTCCCTCCTGGGGTCCAGCTGAGTTTCCTGTCCTCTCAGCTCACCAAACCTCTTACCCATGCAAGGTCAAGGAGGCCCTCTGGAGGATGTGAAAGGAAAAGACACAAACATGGCCAGGGTACCTGCAGTTGGCCCCGTACCCCTGTGCACCTGACTATCAGCAGGTAGGGAGAAAGCCTGGCGAGAGGGTGACCTGCGTGGCCTGGTGAGAGGGTGACCTGCGTGGGGATGAGTTCCTCACCCAACCCACTTCGAAAAGCATCTGCGTGGCTGGGCGTGGTGAAGAACGTCTGTATCCCAGCACTATGGGAGGCCGAAATGGGAGGATTGCTTGAGGCCAAGAGTTCAAGACCAGCCCGGGCCACATAGCGAGACCTCGTCTCTACAAAAATGAAAAAAAAAAAATTTGCTGGGTATGGTGGCACATGCCTGTAGTCCCAGCTACTCAAGAAGCTGAGGTGGAAGGATTGTCTGAGCCCAGGAGGTCGAGGCTGCAGTGAGCTGTGATCATGCACTCTAGCCTGGGTGACAGAGTGGGACTCCATTTCAAAAAAAAAAAAAAAAAGTAGCCGGGCTCAGTGGCTCAGCCTGTAATCCCGCGCCTTTGGGAGGCTGCGGTGAGTAGATTGCCTGAGCCCGCGGGTTCAAGACCCGCTTGGGCAGGCGAGACCTCATCTCTACAATAAATCAAAAAATCAGCCGGGCGTGGTAGTGCATGCCTGTAATTCTGGCTACTTGGAGGCTGAGGCGGAAGGATCGCCGGAGCCCAGCAGGTCGAGGTTACGGTGGCTGGGAGCGGCCACTGTACTCCAGTCTGGGCAACAGAGTGAGACTCCAACTCAAAAAAAAAAAAAAAAAGTATGTGGGAGCACGATCAAGTTATCTGTCTTCTGGTCTGCTTAATTCATGTGTCTCTTATACTATAAAACATTGTTACAATGCATAAACATTGTGCTAATGTATGAACATTATGATAAGAATGTTGTTGCAATATGTAAATGTTGCTATAATGTGTAAACATTGCCATATTTCCTGAGATTTACACTGAAATAAGGATGTTCTAATATCTCCCCTGGGACCTCTTCCAGACTTATTTATGAGGCATCTTCGAAAGGCCCTTTTCTGGGCTTAGGAAATGCCTAAGAAGCTAATGATTCACTCTTCTCTCTTTAATATGCCAAAACGAATACTGATGCAAAAAGAAGAAAATGCACCCATCAAAATAAGGACAGTTCATTCATTCATTCATTCAATGAATATCTCTGGAGCAGTGCAGAATTGATTAATGCTTTTCATTCTTTGTCTTCAAATGCCATTTACAAGCAGAATTCCATTGGAAGTTTTTATTTTACCTCTACTATCTTAGGTAAATCTAAGGTCTTCCTATCCTGTTATTGTAAGTGATTAAGATGAGGTGGAGCTAGTTAGTGTACAGAACAAAAAATACACATTGGGAACTTGGCTGGCCCCACCACTAACTAGATTTATGTCAGTCTCCCCACTTTTTAAATGGGAACATCGTGATGGAATATTTTGAAGGTTTTATGAGATGAGACCCCCATTCTTCAGTGGAAGAAATGCCACTGAAGCTATATTTACGGAGCCCCTGGCCATGAGAGAAGAAATGCTCATCTCCAGGTCACAGAAGATAGAAGAGGGAGAGCTGTGATCTGAGTCTATCATGTAGAGGCCTGGGTCTGATGGTCCACTGTCCATTCTCAGCCTCCTCTCAGGCGACTACTCAGTGTCTGCTTCCCAGGCCAGAGCAGCACGGGGTGGGCAAGACAGGAGATGCTTTGAGGGTCTGCTGTATTCCTGGTCTCATCTGCAGAGATATTCCAAAACGTGAAGTGTCTGGGAGGCGTTGACGCCTGGTCAGGAAGCGATGTTTCTTTGGATGCCTGGTCACAGATATGTGCTCATCTGTCATTCATTATATCAGCAAAAATTTACCAAACAAGCCCTACATTCTTGGCATTGTGCTAGGCCCTGTGGATAAATCATGTTCCAAACAGATTTCACAGCATCGCTATCATGAAGACTATATCCCCTGATGACAACACAATTAAGTTAGAAATCAATAACAAAAAGATAATCTAAACCTCATAAATGTGTAAAGTTTAAGAACTCACCACTAAATAAATCATGGACGAGCCGGGCTCGGTGGCTCAGCCTGTAATCCCACGCCTTTGGGAGACTGAGGTGAGTGGATTGCCTGAGCCCGCGGGTTCGAGACCCACCTAGGCAGGTGATACCTCATCTCTACAATAAATCAAAAAATTAGCCGGTCGGTGGCTCAGCCTGTAATCCCGCGCCTTTGGGAGGCTGAGATGAGTGGATTGCCTGAGTCCGCGGGTTCGAGACCCTCCTGGGCAGCAAGACCTCATCTCTACAATAAATCAAAAAATCAGTCGGGCGTGATAGCACATGCCTGTAATTCCGGCTACTTGGAAGGCTGAGGAGGAAGGATCGCCGGAGCCCAGCAGGTCGAGGCTGCGGTGGCCAGGAGCAGCTACTGCACTCGTCTGGGCGACAGAGTGAGACTCTAACTCAAAAAATAAATAAATAAATAAAAATAAAAATAAATTAGCCGGGCACGATAGCGCGCGCCTGTAGTTCCAGCCATGTGGAAGGCTGAGGCGGAAGGATCGCCGGAACCCAGCAAGCCGGGAGCAGTCATCGCACTCCAGTTTGGGTGACAGAGTGAGACTCCAACTCAAAAAAAATAAATAAATAAAAATAAATCATGGACCATAAGAAGTAATTACAGTGGAAATTATAAGATCCTTACAACTTAATAGCAATGAAAATACTACATATCCACACAGACACACAGAGAAATTGACAGTCTCAAATGACGATATTATAAAAGGAAAAGGCTCAGAATTAGTGAACTACGTAGACTGCTTAAGAAATGAGAAAAGGAACCAAGAAGTCCAAAAAAAGTGCAGAAATAAAATAAAAATCAAAAGAAACAGAGGAGATCAACAAAGCCAAGGACGCGTTATTTGAAAATGGCTCATGAGATTGATGTGACCCTAGTGTTATTTTTTTCTTTTTTTTTTTGAATTGGAGTCCCACTCTGTCACCCAGACTGGAGTGCAGTGGCCGCTCCCGGCCACCGCAGCCTCAACCTGCTGGGCTCCGGCGATCCTTCCGCCTCAGCCTTCCATGTAGCTAGAACTAGAAGCGCGCACTACCACACCCGGCTAATTTTTTGATTTATTGTAGAGATGAGGTCTCGCCAAGTTGCCCAGGCGGGTCTTGAACCTGCGAGCTCAGGCAATCCACTCACCTCGACCTCCCAAAGTGCTGGGATTACAGGTTGAGCCACTGAGCCCGGCCTATTTTTTTCATTCAAGAGTCAGCAGTAGGAACAAAAACAGCAACAACAGTAGGAATAAAAACAGCAACAACTACAAGCTTGGGAGAGATTAAAAAGATAAGACAAAGAATGCTGTGAAAAAGCTGTCACTTGCAACCAGAACATCCTGATGACCAATCCACTGAGTTTAATCCAACACCCCTCCAGTTTATGAAGCCACATGGGCCCAATGTGGGCATTGGCTCCTCCAAGCCCAGGGCACCACGAGTAACAAGGGAACGCATTTTATCTTAGAAGTACTGAGAAACCTGCTCTGTGCTCCTAGAAATCTCTGCAGAACACATCAGCCTAAAGAAATCCTTCCCAAGCTTTTTCATGTGAGGTACACACAGAACATTACAGTGTGCAAAGGCCAGGTATGGTGGCTCATGCCTGTCATCATAGCATTTTGGGAGGCTAAGGCAGGAAGATCGCAACAGAGGGACACCTCATCTCTACAAAAAATTTTAAAAATTATTCGGGCATGGTGGTGTAGGCCTGTAGTCCCAGCTACTTGGGAGGTCAAGGCTGCAGTGAGCTGTGATTGTGCCACTGTACTCCAGCCCAGGCAACAGAGACCCTGACTCAAAAAATGTAAAAAGCGTGTAAGGCACAGTGAGTAACTAGCCCAGGGACTGAGATATCCCAAGCCTCTGCCAATCTCCTCAGGAGCTGACAGGACACCTGCCACCAGATCGGAAGGCACATCTGGAACAGGGTAGGAGGTGGGAAAGGTATGTCAGGGAATCCTGCCACAACAGGACCAGCCTCGTCCGGCTGGGCCTTCTTCAGCCTCTGCTTGGTCCCAGAGTAAAGTGCTCCAAGTTCCTCGCAGCTTTTCGGCCCTGCCTGCCAGAGCTCAGCCACCCCTGCACAGCCAGGCTCCCTGGGGTGGCTTTGGCCCATGAGAGGGGCCCCCTGCTCTGAACCCACCTCTGCCACTGCAGCCGACCCAGGCTCCAGCCAAGAAATTCAGGCAGAGGTCACTGAGGGGGCCGCTGGCCGGAGGAATGCCATGACCGAGGACACTGCCCGGAGCCACGTCTGTGAACTCTTGGGCTCAGGAATGCTAGGCGTCCAGACTGGAAAGTCCTCCGCCAACCTGTGTGGTCGTGTGTGGACGAAGGACAGAGGGGGCTTCTGCCCTCTTTGACCCAGTGACACGGCGCTGTGTGAGCACAGAGTCTGAGGGAACCAGCAGTACCCCCAGCCACAGCCATATCCTCGGGGGATCAGGAATGACCCCAGAGTTCATCTTCAACTCCTCTTCGTCAGAGAAGATAAAATCCATGGCCAGAACCCAACTCCCATCTGACAAAATTTCAGCTCTGCTCTTCAGAAGCCAAAGGCAAAGAGACCTCAATGTGGAAGGTTCCGGAAGCACCACTCCAGAGACTGAGCAGGGCTCTGTGCAAGACAGGCATGAGTTCAACTCCTGCAGCCTGGTGAAGTTTGGATCCCTAAGTTCAACTCACCACAGAGATTCCATGAAAACCCTCCATGCAGTCCACACACAAGGTTACCCATGGCCCTTAGACAAGGCTCAGGTGCGAGAACATTAAAGGAAAAGGTCAGGGAGGGAGAGAGAGGACTGAGCAGCCCAGGGTTCCTGTGGATGGCGACTGCCCTCCTGCGTGGGTGATCAGAAGAGAGGGGACCCAGCTGGGCCATCAGTCAACTGGCCGCTGTCAGTACCATCAGTACCAGGGAGGGCTGGCAGAGAGTCTCCAGCAGAAGGCATGGACAGTGCAAAGGCCCTGAGGTGGGAGGAGCCTGGTGTGTTTAAGGAAGAGGAAGTTGCCATGTGTCCCATGAACCACAGGGCTGCCATGGATGGGCAGGGTCTGTGCTCAGCAAAACTAAGTCCAGCAGCCTAAGCGACAGATGAACTCTGGGGTGGGGACAGCCCCAGAGCCTGCCAGGCTCTTCTGAGGAGTCCGTGAATTGGTGGGTGAGAAAGCACCTGGACACTGGCATGGATGTGGTGAGAAGGTAACATCACACGCCGCTGGTGGAAATCAGCATGGAGATTCCTCAGAGAACCAGAAATCGATCTACCATGCAAGCTGCAATCCCACTACTAAGGTATCTGCTCTAAGGGCAAAAAGGACACCTGCACCCACATGTTCATCACTGCACAGGTCACAACTGCAAAGATGTGTAATCAACCTGAATGCCCATCAATCAGCCAGCCAGAATGATGGAAACGTGGTATATATAAACACCATGGAGTACCATGCAGCCATCAAAAAGAATGAAATTATGTCTTTGCAGCAACTTGGATGGAGCCAGAGATTATCATCCTTAGTGAACTAATACAGGAACAGAAAACCAAATGTAGCATGTTGTTGTCACATAAGTGGGAGCTAAACTAAGGATCTGCAAAGGCACAGAGAATGCTGTGAGGGACACTGGAGACTGGGGGTGGGGGGTGGATGCAAACCACCTGTCAGGTACAATGTGCACAGGTGGGGGTGACAGGAGACTAAAACTCAGTCTTCTTTGCCTCTGTACAATGCAACTGTGTAACCAAAAACCACCTGCACCCCTATAGATTCCGAAACAAAGAGGAAAAAAAGTACCTGGAGGGCAAGTTCAAAGTGGGACTTATGATAAGAAGGAGCTGAGGGCATGCCCTCCTGGCCCTGCCGGCTCTTGGAGCTAAGCCAGGTGCGGATAACTCTGGACACTGCTGCTGCTCAGGACGTCTGCAGGGACTTCCAGAGGCCTTGGGTGCGGGGCTGGTCAGAGAGGCCTCAGCTGCCTGGGAACTGAGTTGTGCCCAGTCATTAGAGACTCTCCCAGACCCCATGCTGTCCCCACGCCAGAGGCCAGGTCTCCATCCGCAGATGCCCCTTCTCAAGGGCTGATCTCTGCCTCAAACTCAAAGGAAGATTCCGATAAGGACCCTGAGGACATGGAGGGGATGCCGTGACCAGACAGCCAACCACTGGCCTCCGGAGCTGAGACAACACCAAAATCACCTGAGTGAGAAGACCCACATCTAGCCGAAGCCCCGCCCAGGCTGTCACAGCACTTTCAGCCTGGGGGTTGAGGCAGGAGGACCATGGAGATCCAGGGCCCAGCCCCTCCCGTGCAGAAGGGAGGACGGGTGCACTACCCCCCACAAGCTCGCTGAGGTGCTGAGCAGAGACCAGGCCTCCGTCAGCCAAGACTACAAGTCAGAAATCTTCTCCCAACAGACACAAACATGTCGCTCTCCCGCTCAAATGCCCATGTTCCTGGAAGAGAGCCAGAGGCAATCCCATGGCATTTGAGGCCCCGTGGAACAGTTCCAGCCTCCTTTCTCAATCTTGCCTGGCATTCCACACCTGCCATGCCACAACCCATGTCCCTGCCTGTTGGGTGTCATAAGCAGTCAGGTGACCTACAAGCTCACACCCAAGGCTGGCTAGCAGTGAACATCCTTGCCACCATGCCCTTGCCTCTACTGCTCCCTCGTACAGGATGTCCTTTCTGCCCAACATGAAAGCCCCCTCAATGCTCTGAAGATTCCCACAGAGGCTGTCACGCCCATCCCTATGCCTTGTAGAACTCCACAGCACCTGGGATGCCAAGCTCTGCCAGCCACTTATAACCTTCTGCCTATAAAGACTTCCCAGCCTCCCCCGAGTCCTCCACAGAGTGCAGCTGAGCGGTCCCCAGGGCAGGGACAGTGTCCTCTGCATGTTAGCCCCCTTCCAGTGAGACAGGAGATAGCTAGAGAAAGGCTAGGCAGACAGACAAGGGGGTCCTCTGGTAACAATGTAGCAAACTCCTGGCAGGCCTCTCAGGCTCAGCTTTGGTAAACAAGCTTCCTGTGAACCTCTCAAACTAGAGTTTAAGTACTCACTGCTGGGATCGAAAAGCAACCAATCAGCTCACCATTAGGCCCCTTCCTCCTGCTGATTGGTCCCTAATACTGACCAGTCAGAACAGCTACAGTTCACAGCTAGCACTAGCCAATCGGCTTGGACTTAGGCCCATATAAGCACCAGGTTTTTGGCCCCAGACAGGCAACCCCTTTGGGTCCCTTCCCACTGTGGGAGCTTTTCTGTCCTGTCAATAAGTCGTGCTTTCTCACTTCCCAGCTGTCTGTGTCCCTCATTCTTCCTGGGCAAGAGACAAGAACCTCGACCCTGAGGAGCTGCGACCTGAAGAGCTGCAGAAGATCATCAGAGTCAAAGAGCCATGCACCCCAGAGGCTGGCTTACCAGTTGATGGAGCTGGCTGAACCAGGAGAACTGCTGGAAGAAGGTGAGACTCCAAAGCTGGGACACCCTGGGGGCTAGGCTTGCCAGGCCACTGAACCAGCAACACTCTCAGGGCCTGGTTTGCCAGCCTATTAGAGCCAATACTCTGGGGCTAGGGTCGCCAGCCCACCGAATCACAACACTCTCAGTCCTTGGCTTGCCAGTCCATTAGAGCTGACACTTCCGGGGCTAGGCTTACTAGGCCCTCAACGACTCTCTCTGGGGCTTGGCTGGCTGACCCATTGAGCTGACACTCTCAAAGCACAGCTGACCTGAAAAATCCACATCACCAGCATGCATCTGTGTCTGAAGAGTGTTCAGTCAACATCAGCTGAACCAGACGTGTGACATCATCCCATGGAAGGACACTCCCACCAGGGCCGATGCAGGGCATGTGCCCAGTTTCCTCTGTCCTGTTCATAGGCTGGCTGTAATACTTGTGTGGGGTTCTGTATTTCCCACAACTCACCCAGCTCCTGCCAAGAGCCCGTGAACTCGCCAAGGCAGTCACAACTCTGGATTGTCCCCGGTGTGCACAGCTCAGCTCTCAACACATAGATGGTAACTAAATCCATCAATGATGCAATTAACCTGTTTGGACAACTGTCCTCTTCCTTATTTGAATCCTTTTTTTAGAGGTGGGTCTTGCTCTGTCACCCAGGCTGGAGTGCTGTGGTGCAATTATAGCTCGCTGCAACCTCGACCTCCTGGGCTCAAGCAATCCTCCTGCCTCAGCCTCCCAAGTAGCTGGGACTACAGGCACACGCCATGCCTGGCTAGTTTCTTAACTTTTTGTAGGCGAGGTCTTGCTATGCTGCCCAGGCTGGTGACAAACTCCTGGGGTCAAGCAATCCTCCCACCTTGGCCTCTCAAAGTGCTGGGATGACAGGTGCAATTTCACCCAGCCTGAATCCTATACATACAGTTCTTTCTGTGAAGCTTTTCCACTCATTCAACAAACATTTCTCAGGCACTAGGAAACACAGCAGTGAGCAGGACAGAAGGCTCTGCTGGTGGGAGAGTAAACCAAACGACCACAGATGTCCACTGACCCCAGTCGCGGAATGTGCAAGGACAAGCGTGGGTGCTCGGTCACCCCCAAGCCCACCTGAGCTCCCCAGCAGCCCTGCCCCATGCACTGTCTCAGCCAAGTCACCCCAGCAGAGAAGACCACCCTGCGCCCGGCTCAGATGCAAGAAATAAATGCCCGGCTTTGTCCCCACCCGGAGCAGGGCAGGGATTTCTGTGTCTTGCATTGTTTCATATAATCTCCCCAAATTCTTCTCCCCTCCCGCAGAAACTGTAGAAGATGCCAACTCCTGCTGGATTCCGGATGCCGAGTCTGTCCTGTCTGACCTCACTGACTCCCAGGGGCCATGTTAAGACCCATGAAATATGCAGCGCTCGTGAATCAGTCCTGGCTGGACTTCCACGAATGTTCTAGTGAGAGAGGACCAGCCAGCACAGAAGAGGCCCTGAGTGCGACGCCTCCCAGCCCCACATGGCCGGCCTGGTGTCTGCATGCTGGCTGCCAGGGCAGGGCCAGCACTGGCTGTCCCCGTCTCCCCTCTGGTCTGCAGCCGACTCCCAGAGGGGAATGCGAGGTCAGTCCCTGACACTGAGCCCAAGTCTGAGGCCCTCAGAGGAATCCTGTGAATGTTCCTTCCCTGCCAGCCCCCAGGGGATGCACGGAGACCCTTCCCCAAGTCTGCACCTTGGGTCCAAGACAAACAGGAGGCCGGGATGGCTGCTCTGGGGACACCACAATGCACATGACTGAGCGGCATCCCCTGGAGTTGTGCAAGGAGAAGTCCTGGCTGGGGAGGACACGAGAGAACCATTCCCATGCAGGGAACAGAGCCTGGGCCCAAGACCTGGAGAACACACACCCCCCTTCAACATCTCCCAGTGGAGGGGCAAGGAGGTCAGTCTCTGCAGACCCAGCTGGCCAGAAGGTTCTACACAGCACCTTCACCAGGGCAGCTCATCCGATTCCATCCACATTCACAAGCACCAAGTACCTGGCACCATGCTGGGTGAGGCAGACACTGCAATATAGCCCTGCCCACAGGCACTCCAAGAACAGGGAGACTCACTATCTCCGTCTTCCCCTGGCAACCAGCACCGTGGGAGGGGCTGGCAGGGGTGGGGGACAGGAGACTGAGCGTAGTGAAGGCCCCCCACTCTTGCCTGGGTTCAAAGCGCCCACTCTCCTTCCTTCGCATTCATTAAAAATCACAGCCAGGGCCGAGAGTGGTGGCTCAGCCTGTAATCCCAGCACTTTGGGAGGCCGAGGCAAGAGGATTGCCTGAGCCCAGGGATTCGAGACCTGGGCAGCTTGGTGAGATCTCATCTCTACAATAAGTCACAAAAAATTAGCTGGGCATGGTGGTGTGATTCTGTAGTTCCAACTACATGGAAGCTGAGGTGGCAGGATCATCTAAACCCAGCAGACTGAGGCTGTGGTGGCCATGAGCAATGTGCCACTGCACTCCAGCCTGGGCAACAGAATGAGATTTCAACTCAAAAAAAAAAAAAAATCACAGCCGTGTGTGGTGGCTCACACCTGTCATCCCAGCACTCTATGAGGCGGAGGCGAGAGAACTGCCTGAGCCCAGGGGTTTGAGAACAGTCTGGGCAACATGATAAGACCTTCACTCAGCCAGGCTCGGTGGCTCAGCCTGTAATCCCGTGCCTTTGGGAGGCTGAGGTGAGTGGATTGCCTGAGCCTGCGGGTTCGAGACCCGCCTGGGCAATGAGACCTCATCTCTGCAATAAATAAAAAAATCAGCTGGGCGTGATAGCCCGCGCCTGTAATTCCGGCTACTCGGAAGGCTGAGGCGGAAGGATCGCCAGAGCCCAGCAGGTAGAGGCTGCAGTGGCCGGGAGCGGCCACTGCACTCCAGTCTGGGTGACAGAGTGAGACTCCAACTCAAAAAAAAAAACAACAAAAAAAGACCTTCACTCTACAATATGTCAAAAAATTAGCTTTGTGTGGTGGCACATACCTATAGTCCCAGCTACTAGGGAGACTGAGGCAGAAGGATTGCCTGAGCCCAGCAGATTGAGGCTACAGTGGCTGTGAGCATGCCACTGCATTCAAACCTAGGTGACAGAGTAAGACTTCAACTAAAAAAAAATCATTTGTTCACGCCTGTAATCCCAGCACTCTGGAAGGTCAAGGCAGAAGGATCACCTGAGCCCAGGATACTTGCCTGGACAACACAGTAAGACCTCATCTCTAAGAAAATAATAATAATAATAATTAGCCAGGCATGGTGACATGTGCCTACAGTCCCAGCTGCTTGGGAGATCGAGGCAAGATGATCACTTGAGCCCAGGAGTTCAAGACTGGCCTAGGCAACATAGAAAGATCTCATCTCTACAAAAAAAAAAAAAAAAAAACCCTCAAAAAATTAGTTGGCATGGTGGCACACACCTGTAGTCCCAGTTACTTGGGAGGCTGAGGTGGGAAGATCGTCTGAAGCCAGGAGGTCAAGGCTGCAGGGAGCTATGTCACCCAGTCTGGGTGACAGAGCCAAACCCTGTCTCTTAAAATTAACAAAAAGGCTGGACTCGGTGACTCAGCCTATAATCCCAGCACTTTGGGAGGCTGAGACGAGTGGATTGCTTGAGCCCGTGGGTTTGACACTAGCCCAGGGAAGCTTGGCAAAACCTTGTCTCTACAATAAATCAAAAATTAGTTGGGTGTGGTATTATGCGCCTATAGTTTCAGGCTGAGGCAGAAAGATCACTGGAGCCCAGCAAGTCGACTCTGGGGTGGCCATGAGTATGCCACTGCAATTCAGCCTGGGAGACAGAGTGAGACTCCAACTAAAAAATAATAATAACAACAACAACAAAAAAGAACCTGTGAGCAAGGGGACTGGATGGGGACACGACAGAGGTGACAGTCTAAAGAGTGCATCCTTGCCAAACCTTGAGACAGTCTTGCAAGATGAGTGTCATTGCCCCAAACCGTAGACAGACATGCTCTAGGGTTGAAAGTCCTGAGTTACAGGTGGTGAGACGGACTCGAACCCAAGCGTGCGTGCCCGCCGTGCCCTTCCCATTGCCCACATGACCTCCCACTCTTCCTAGCACAACAGTGGCTAGCTCTGGAGTCTCTGAGGAATCAGGACTCCCTGTCTTCCCAGCAGCACGCTCTACAGCTTGGGCCCCTCGAGCACACTGAAACAAGGCTGCTGTCAGCAATCCCAGGCAAGACTCCCAGGCGGTGACTCCCACAGGTCAGGCCGGGCCAGGCGACACTCTGTGTGAAGGCAGTGCCCCGCGCTCACAGGTATTCTCACTTCTTCATTCACGAAACCCGCCTGACAGCACAGACAGCTCCCAAATCGCTCTGGTCTTGCCTCATGGCTGGATGGGGTGGACACCCTTGCGGACGCAACTAGGAGTGTGAGGATGTCTGCGAGGCTGCTCACATCTGAACAGAACCTGCAGCTCCTTTCCAGAGCTCTCCATAGGTCCCACCCACTCACACCTAACAGTGGCTTGAAATCGATGGCCAGGCTAACAACAGAAGGAATGGGCAGCCCCTTCCCCATCCAAACACACCACTCCAAGGAGAGCCATGACACGCCCCTCCAGCTAATGTCATCTCAAGCTCCTGGCCTTCAGTGATCCTCCTGCTTTGGCCTCCCAAAGTCCTGAGATTGCAGGCATGAGCTATGGCACCTAGCCTCCACTCATTTTAGAGACGCCTGGCCTCCAGTTAAGCAGCCCTGACCCTGGCACTCAAGGCTCCTTGCCCCCTGGCAGGTGAACCCAGCCTGTCCCCTGACTGGTATACTCTGGAGACCCAGAAAGGCAGCCACTCTTGCCAGCCCACAGCTGAGTGGTCCTGACTGAAAGGTCCACCCTCCACCCGTCCTCCATGGCACACCTGCTTCTCAAATGCAACTGGTTGACTCCAGAGCAAAACATAATAAAGGAAACACGACCAGACCAAGGTGTGTGTGAAGAGCACCAAGAGCAGCATGTGGGTCACTGAGAAAATGGCACGCAAAGCCCTGAGGAGGCCATCGACCACACGGCGGCACCAGAGCTGGGCGGCGCACATAGTGGGGCCCACCCAGCATGAGAGGCCGGTCAGTGCAGAGACCCTCCACAGGACAGTGCCCATGACCAAAGCCAGCCAAGCGGGGTAAGAGGAACTTCCCTTTGAACATTGACCTGATAGGGTCCCGGTAGAAGGTGTCTCAGAGCGTGTCATGACCAGACATGCAGCAAGTCCTTTGCCAAGCCTCAAAACAGTCCTACAAGATGAATGTTGTCATCCTGTCTGCGCTGGTGAAAACACTCACAGCCAGACAAGGGCCACGTTCCCTGAGCAGTCCAGGAGGGAGAAAGTTAAGAGAAGATCCAGACTGTCTGGACAGCGAAACCGTGTTCCCTAAAGACTGGGAGAGTTAGAACTATAGAACATTGAGAGTTGGAGGGCACTAGAGAAACCATCTGGTCCAAGGAATTAACCTCTCAAGTGTACGCTGAAATGATCTTGCAGACTAATAAAGCCACAGGACCCTTCTCAGGATAACACTTTTTTTTTTTTTTTTGAGTTGGAGTCTCACTCTGTCGCCCAGACTGGAGTGCAGTGGCCGCTTCTAGCCACCGCAGCCTCGACCTGCTGGGCTCCGGCGATCCTTCCGCCTCAGCCTTCCAAGTAGCCGGAACTACAGGCATGCACTACCACGCCTGGCTGATTTTTTGATTTATTGTAGAGGTGAGGTCTCGCTGCCCAGGCAGGTCTCAAACCCGCAGGCTCAGGCAATTCACTCACCTCAGCCTCCCAAAGGCGCGGGATTACAGGCTGAGCCACCGAGCCGGCTAGGATGACACTTTTAACAGCATAAAATAAAACTCAAAGGATGACAAAGGGGATGACGGAGATATGTTATCAAAATATCCTTGAGGCTGGGCTCAGTGGCTCAGCCTGTAATCCCAGTACTTTGGGAGCCCACGGTTTCGAGACCAGCCCGGGCAACTTAGCGAGACCGTGTCTCTACAATAAATCAAAAAACATTAGCCAGGCATAGTAGTGCACCTGCAGTTCTGGCTACTTGGAAGGCTGAGGCAGAAGGATCACTGGAGCCCAGCAAGTCGACGCTGGGGTGGCCATGAGCATGCCACTGCACTCCAGCCTGGGCGACAGAGTGGCGTCCAACTCCAAAAATAAAAAATAAAAAATAAATCCTTGAAAACAAGCATGACCCAGCCACACACGCGCTTCTCTATCGGTGCATCAAGGAACACCATGGACATCAGCTCTCCTATCTTCTGCAGCTTTGGAGTGATGGACAGGAATAAGACTTCTAAACACTCAACATACGCAGAATACCTGCCACCCGTACCGTGCCAACATTGGAGCATCTTGCTGTTGCTGGTGCAAGTGCAGCTGACCATCCTGTGACTTGCTGCTGACACTGCAGATGGAACTGCTAGTTTCAGTTAGAAGTGAGTGGAGAAAAACAAGAAAGCAGATGTCCTGGTTACTATCTATAGACCCCCAGATCAAGACTCCAGTATAGGCTGGATGTGGTAGCTTGTTCCTATAATCCCAGCACTTTTGGAAGTCAAGGTGGGAGGATTGCTTGAGCATAGGAGTTCAAGACCAGGCTGGGCAACATAACAAGATCGCATGTCTACTAAAAGAAAAAGAAAACCTAATATGAAACCATCCCTTTTTGAGTCAGGGCCTCACTCTGTTGCCCAGAGTGGAGTGCAGTGGCACAATCACAGCTCACTGCAGCATCAACCTCCTGGGCTTGGGTGATCTTTCTGCCTCAGCCTTCCAAGTAGCTAGAACTAAAGACATGCACCACCACACTCAGCTAATTTTTTTGCTTTATTTTTTTGTAGAGATGAGGTCTTACTATGTTGCCTAGGCTGATCTTAAACTCCTGGGTTCAAGCCATCATCCCACCTCAGCATCCCAAAGTGCTGGGATTACAGATGTGAGCCACAATAGCTGTTCTTATCCTTCCTTTTTTGCAGATAATAAAACTCAGACCAAGAGGTTAAGTGATTTTCTAAACATCACATAGCAAATCAATAGTAAATCTGGGATCAGAATTCAATTCTTACTAATGTCTTATCTGGTCCCTTTAACACTATCACGATATTGCAATGCAGGCTTTAAAATAATATCTTTAGGCCCGATGTGATGGCTCATGCCTGTAATGTCAGCACTGTGGGAGACTGAGAAAGGAGGATTGGTTGAGCCCAGGAGCTTGAGACCAGCCTGTGCAACAGAGTAAGACCTCATCTCTACAAAAAAAATCAAAAAATTAGCCAGGTTTGGTGGTGTGGACCTGTAGTATCAGCTACACGGGAGGCTGAGGCAGGAGGATCACCTAAGCCCAGGAGGTTGAGGCTGCGGTGAACTATGATTGTGCCACTGTACTTCAGCCTAACTGATACAATGAGACTCAGACTCCAAAAAAAAAAAATGGCTAAACCAAGGTGAGGATCAAGACCTGGTGACTTCATGCCCCCTTTGCTCTGGAGCCGTCTGTCTCCTGTCTCTGTCTCTCTTCGTGCCATCACAGGGATGTATCCAATCCACTTTAGTTCCAGCCGCCTGCATTGTGTCTAATTTCCCCTCACCAGCTACAAGTTTTGGAGGAAGCTCATGGCTGCGCCCACACCCCACATCCCATCAGAGCTCAAGCCAGAGCCTGCACCAAGTGGACCTTGTCCACAGTGACTGAACTCACAGCGCTGGTTTTTGGGAGACGCACCTCAGGGGACGTCTCAAGCCAATATCCTTTAAAGGACTCCCACACGGCACCTCCGCCCCCTTGGGCACCCTGATCGACAGAAAGTCCCGAGCCAGAAGAGGGAATAAAGATGCTGCTTGTGATGTCACAGCGACAAGGAGTGTCCCTATAGTCACTGGGCCAGCCCGGCCAGTGAGAGGCACTTTCTCGGTTACAGAACGTTGGCGAGCATTGGTTGATGGCAACTTCCTGCATCTGCCACTGGGCTGAGCTGGTCAGCAAAGCCAGAACTTGGGACGTCCACCCAGATGACAAGCTGAGGCCCTGAGAGGACAGGTAGGCAGATGCATATGGCAGCCCATTCAGGGCCTGGTCTTGAGGCCATGTGCCACAGGAGAAGGCTCCACACCCAGGTCCAGTCACCCTGCAGCGGCCCACCCACCATGAACTTTCAGCACCCTCTTTCTCAGCTATACCCTTCACATCTGGGTTGCCACGTGGGCAGCTCAGGGTGCTCGTTTGTGTTTGATTTTGCTCCTGTCCAGGCTTGGGTGTGTTCTGGATGGGTGAGACCGCCCTCTCCGGCAGCCCCTCCCTTCCTTGCCAGTTAGCCACGTCTGCCTGGCTCTCCCTCCCCTGAGAATATAGTCACCTGCTCTTCTGAGGGTCCAAAATGTGGGTGACACCTCTTACCAGTCCCAACACCCACCTGGAGGTCACCCTGGAGCTGAAGACCCTCACATCAAAAGGTTGGTTTTCAGAATGACACAAAGCTCCAGGTGGTGGGCTGTGATCCCTGAGACTACTGTATACCCCATCTGCAGGTGTCCCAGGGAATCCAGCCTTCCATCTTGGGGCCAAACTCTGCACCAGAAGAGCAGGGTCTGGTCACCTCCAAAGTGGATCCCAAAACACGCTGGGGGAAGCTCAGTGGTACTGGTCCCAGCACCTAGCTGTCCCGCCCAGCTGCAGAAACAGGGCATGGTCTGACCTGGGCAACAGAGGGGGTTGCTTCCAGGCAGTGGCCCCCAATCCAGAAAAAGTTAACACAGCAGAAGTGTGTGTGTGTGTGCCACCTGCTCCCTCAAGGCACCTGTCTCAACTTTATGAGATAAACTGGGTGTGCACGAGGTGGAGGGTCAAGACTCCAAACAAGCTTCCCAGAAGAGTACACACAACTGGATCAAGTCTGGGACCCATTTAAGGTTAACAAAAATACAGAGGACAAAGGAATGCAGTAGAGACCATCACACAGTGCAGCCAGTCCCATCCCACAGTAGGAAAAGATACAGAACAAGCCCCCGACCCCAAAGTGACAAGGAACAATAAAGACAATGAGTGACAGACTCGTCAACCCACACTCTGTAGCACTGTGCAGATTGGAACCCCACAAGCCAGGAGAGGACAGGCTGTGGAGACAGCTGTACCTTGATCTGAGCCTGACAAGCCAACAGAAGACAGGCTGCTAAGATGACTCTATTCCCATCCCCTCTGTTTTAGACTTGCCATTGCACTGGGGGCACATTCCAAGCCCTGGCTTTGCTGCCCAGCTTGGCTCAGCAGCAGATGAGGAACTCTACCAGCAACAAACACTTGTGAATGTTCTGTGGCTGAGAAAGCACCTCTCGCTGGGGTCAGCTCATCCAGGAACTGCGGGGAGTGGGCATGTCATGATAGAAAGGGGCTATTGTTGGTCATTGTAGGTCCGAAGATGGTACTTTAAGGGGTGGGATGTTTTTGGTGTTTGTTTTTGTTGTTGTTTTTGAGTTGGAGTCTTACTCTGTCATCCAGGCTGGTGTGCAGTGGCATGCTCGTGGCCACTGCAGCCTTGACCTGCCAGGCTCAGGTGATCCTTCTGCCTCAGCCTTCCAAGTAGCTGGAATTACAGGCATGCGCTACCACGCCCAGCTGATTTTTTGATTTATTGTGGAGATGAGGTCTCGCTGCCCAGGCAGGTCTCAAACCCGCGGGCTCAGGCAATCCACTCACCTCAGCCTCAGAAGGCTGAGGCGGAAGGATCGCTGGAGCCCAGCAGGTCGAGGCTGCGGTGGCCAGGAGCGGCCACTGCACTCCAGTCTGGGCGACAGAGTGAGACTCCAACTCAAAAAAAAAAAAAAAATTTATTGCAGAGATGAGGTCTCGCCAAGTTGCCCAGGCTGGTCTGGAACCCATGGGCTCAGGCAATCCTCTCACCTCGGCTTCCCAAAGTGCTGAGATTATAGGCATGAGCCACTGCACACAGCCTTGGTTTTTGTAAAGTGTCTTTATCTCTTAGAGAAAATTCTGAAGCATTTAACGATGAAGTTACATGACTTCTGGATTTGCTTTACATTAACGCACTGAGTGAGGACATAGCAGGAAGAAGGCAGTGCATGTGCAGACAGCTCCTGAAGCTAGGTGGCAAGTAGGTGAGTGTTCTCTATGTTCTTTCTACTTTTGTCTAGGTCCAAAATTTTATAGAACTCTTTTTTAAAAAAAAACATAGGCACGGTGGCTCACACCTGTAATCCCAGCACCTTAGGAGGCCCAGACGGGAGAACTACTTGAGTCCAGGAGTTCAAGACCAGCCTGGACAACACAGCGAGACCCCCATCTCTACAAAAAAAAGTTAACAATTTTTTTAAAAAAGCAAGACAAGGACGTTGTGTTTGGCCCTGGCTTCAGTGCTGACTCTCTAAGATCCCTGAACAAACCTCTAATTCAGATCCTCCGTTTTCTCATCCAGAAACCCTTACAATTCAAACCCTGGCTCAGCCCTCTTTTGTCCTGTGACTCTGGAGGACAGGTTTCTTAGCTTCTTTGTGCACCAGCCCTCTTGTGGGCATGAGGGAATCCTAACAGTTCTGCCTCGTGGCTGTGAGGGTGAAGTGCCTTAACTCACGTAGCGACCCAGGCACACGAGGAGGAAACCCCAAGAAACTTAGCATAAATTTAGTTCACATTTTGCCTCAGCATAACCATTTTTGCTTAGACTGACATGCTTTGGCTCTAGCACAGGTTAAACATAAGTAGATACATTTCTTTTTTTTTTTTTTGAGTTGGAGTCTCACTCTGTCACCCAGACTGGAGTGCAGTGGCCACTCCCGGCCACCGCAGCCTCGACCTGCTAAGCTCCGGCGATCCTTCCGCCTCAGCCTTCCAAGTAGCTAGAACTACAGGTGTCCACTACCATGAGGTCTCACCAAGTTGCCCAGGCGGGTCTCGAACTTGCGGGATCAGGCAATCCACTCACCTCAGCCTCCCAAAGTGCTGGGATTACAGACTGAGCCACTGAGCCCGGCTGATAAAATTTCTAATAGACAGGCTTTAGGAAGCATTCAGACATTTTACTGCAGGTCAAGTTTGCCACACCCCCTCAGCAAATCTTCATCACATGCCAGACAAGGAGAGCTCAACCTTTCAATTCATGGTTTAGCATAATAATCTCTAGGAAACGTTCAGGTTCATTGTCTAAGGCTGAAAGTCAAAGACTACCCCTTAGCTGGCCAGAGCCATAGAAATGATAATAGACCATCTTTTTGCTAAGGAGTTTGTGGATTGCAAACTTCTGACAGGTCTCTTGAAGGAAAAACCTCTCCCCTTGTCTCCTCTCTTCTAGCCCACCATCCAAGGGCATGAGATGCTAATGTCTGGCAACATCAACATTTAAGACTCCTGTGGCTACAATCAACATCAAAGACCTGCAGCCCCTGGACTTTCCTTTTGGCCCAGACTCCTTACCCAAAGGCCCTTAAATATATCCAGTTCTTTTTTATTTTTTGAGTTGGAGTCTCACTTTGTCACCCAGGCTGGAGTGCAGTGGCACGCTGACGGCCACTGCAGCCTTGACCTTCCAAGTAGCTGGAACTACAAGCATGTGTCACATTTTTTTTTGAAGTTGGGGTCTCATTCAGTCGCCCAGGCATGATCACAGTCACTGCAGCCTCAATCTGCTGGGTTCAGGCGATCCTTCTGACTCAGCCTTCCAAGTAGCTGGAACTACAGACTCACACCACCATATCTGGCTAATTTTTTTATTTATTGTAGAGATGAGGTCTCACCAAGTTGCCCAGACTGATCTCAAACCTTTACACTCAGGCAATCCTCTCACCTCAACCTCCCAAAGTGCTGGAATTGTAGGCATGAACCACCGCACTCGGCCATATACCCAGTCCTAGGCCCTTCGATGCCACACTTGCCTCTGAGTATTGGCCTCCTTTCCAATCTGTGAAAAGTGAAAGATAAACTTTACTTCCTTCTACTTCTTACTTGGTTGCAATCTTGCATTATTCCCACAGTACTGGCACCAGCCCACCTCCTCTCGGTTTACCCTTTCAAGCACCATGCAAGCATTCAATATCATTGTTACTTCTGCTGTTGATGTCACTGCTGATCATGATTTTTTATTTATTTTGAGTTGGGGTCTGCTCTCTGTCACCCAGGCTGGAGTACAGTGGCACAATCATGGCTCACCACAGCCTCCACCTCCTGGGCTCAGGTGATCCTTCTGCCTCAGCCTCCCAAGTAACTGGCGTGCACCACCATGTCCAGCTAATTTTTTTTAATTTTGTAGAGACAAGGTTTCACAATGTTGTCCAGGCTGCTCTCAAACTCCTGAGCTCAAGTCATACTCCTGCCTCAGCCTCCCAAAATGTTGGAATTACAGGCATCAGCCACCACACCCAGTTGATTTTTTATTTTGATGAAGAGAAGAATAGACTTAGAGATGTCGCCCACCTCTCCCAGAAGGCTGAGCCTTGAGTGATGTTTCCCAGCTCCCCCTGACTTCACACAGGATCAGAACTGTACTTAGAGAACACCCGCACTCTCCTACCCTGAGCAGCAACAACTCCAGCCTCACCTCCTCTCTTTTCTTGGCAACCTCGCCCTCTGTCTCCTTCCCCCTTTCCCCTGTTCCCAGGCCCAAGCTGTCCCACCCCAGTTCCTGGAAGGAACCCCAAGGCAAGGGCCTCCCTGCCCCAGGCCTCCTCTGGCCCCTCCACCCCCGCAAGGCCACCTCTTACAATGCCTGGAGCGAGCAGCCCTCTGTGAGCCAGGAAACCCGGGGTGGAGCAAGGGGAGTTCAGGAAGAGCAGGGACTTATGAATGCATAATACGAACTTTTGGGAAATGGCCAGCCTGGGGCCAGCCCCGCAGGGTTCCTAGATTGTGTTCTTCTTACAAAGGGCCTTTATGGGGGGGTTCAGCCTCTGACAGGTCAGAACTACAAACAGCTCTGATGTCAGAGGGCTCAGGGGATGAACAGGGCTCCCAGTTATATCCTAGCTGTAAAGCGCCCTGGGACCCTGGAAAGGTGGGGGAGGTGGCCCTTGGCCCTCAGAGAGCAGGGGCTCCCACCCACGGCCCCACCCCAGCCCTGGAGCCACCATACCCCCTTCCTCTGCACCCACCTCCTCTCCTTGAGAGGGCCTACGCAAGGGACATTAGGTTTTCCTAGCCCCTGGGTACCCGGCACACAGCAGCACCCCCTCTGCCTCAGCATTCTTTTCTGGAATCATTTCTGCTATGTGGGAGAGGTCACACAGTACAACTGGGTAATCTTGAATGGGGCATGGGACCCGTATCCACCTCTGGAATAACCTGACTGGCTGGAGACCCCGGCCCTCTCTAGAAGAGGGGAGGTGACACAAACATGGAGAAAAGTCCCTTTCTATGATAATGGTCCACGGTCCTGCTGGTTATAGGGAGAGACTGCCATCGTGTCACCAAAGCTGGGGAGCACATGGCAGGACTAGGCCACTCTCTCCTCCACGGACACCTGGGTCTTGGGCACACAGAAACCAGCTCACATGCTCCACCCCATGCTCGCTCTCTCTTGATCTCTGTGTCTCTCTCCATCTCTCTCTTAGTCTCCATTTCTCTCTTTCGCTGTCTCTTTTTCCCCTTCTCCCCTTCTGCCCCCTGGTCCACTCTCCTCCCCTTTCCCTCCCTCTCTCACTCTCTGTCCCTTTCTCTTTCATTCATTCTCTCCCTCTCGCTCTTCTCTCCCCTCTCCCTTACTCTCTCGCTCTGCTCTCTTATGCTCTCATTCCCTCATTCTCTGTCTCTGCCTCCTTCCTCCCACATTTACACCCCATCCCTTGAGATCAGTAAGAATGCCAAAGTTTAGGTTCAGGTGTACCAAGAATTTTCCCTGTAGCCCTGAAGGACACTCATTTGCATATTATTTACATATACTCTATGAGCTGCAAACTCCTTTGCATGAGCACAGAGAAGACATTATCAATAGCCAACACAGTTTCTCTGAGTCGGTCACAGCTCAGCACTCCAGAACTCTGAAACAGGACCCACTGTCAATCAGTAGATGACACATCTCCCAAGTGTCACTCAGTAGATCACGTATCTACCAAATGTCGCTCTGTAGACCAAGCATCTCCCAAGCATCACTCGGTAGACCACGTATCTCCAAGTGTCACTCTGTAGTCCACACATCTCCTAAATGTCACTCTGTAGACCACGCATCTGCCAAATGCCACTCAGACCAAGCATCTCCCAAATGTCACTCAGTAGACCAAGTGTTTTCTAAGCATCACTCGGTAGACCAAGCATCTTCCAAGTGTCACTCAGTAGACCATGTATCTCCCAAGTGTCACTCTATAGACCAAGCATCTCCCAAGTGTCACTTGGTAGACCACATGTCTCCCAAGCATCACTCAGTAGACAAAACATATGTAACCCAAGTGTCCCTCAGTACACCACACATCTCCCAAGTGTCCCTCGGTAGGCCAAACATCTCCCAGAGTTTTAGGGTTTAGGAAGGAAATATTACAACTTCAATTCATATATATTTTTTAAGAGATGGGGTCTTGCTGTGTCGTCCAGAATGGAGTGCAGTGGCTATTCACAGACACAATCATAGCCCACTACAGCCTCCAATCCTGAGCTTTAAGGATGCTCCTACCTGAGCCTCCCAAGTGCCATGTGCTTCTGTGACCAGCTTTTAAATGTCCTATTTCTTATGGAGACTTTATACTCCTCAAACCATATCAATAGCCAATGCAGCATGCCAGAGTGTGTATATGATTTATAAACATCCATGTGATGGGGGGCCAGGCTCAGAAAGATCTTGCAAGTGGGGTGGAGCCTTCACTCCAGCCCTTCCCCAAATCTGGGGACAGTCACTGGCTTTGGCCTGATCACAGCCAAACAGATCCTAGAGAATCCTGGAAGCTCCACTCCTGGAAGCTCCCTTCACGGACGCACTGGCCAGCAGGCGACCAGCTCTCCAGGGCACTCCCTGCCTGTCCCTCCAGGGCTCACAGCACATACAGGCTGCTTCTTCCCTAATGTCCATACTTGCCATGAACCTCCATCTGTGAGACTCCTTTTGGCCAAAAGAACACTTGTTCCCTAAACTCTCTTCAGAGCAGCTGGTCTTGTTTAAGGTGTCCCATCTTAGGAGTAGTCCATGTTTCCCTTGCTAGGTCTCTCACTGAGATTCATTAAGTAAGTGAACCAGATACATCTGGTATTTAACTGAGAAAATATGAGCTTGGCCTTTAAACAGATAGGAGACAGACAGAAAAGGCCGGCCTATAGACTCATGCCTATAGTCCCAGTTCTTTGGGAGGCCGAGGCGGGAGGATTGCTTGAGCCCAGGAGTTTGAGACCAGCCTGGGCAACAAAGAGTGACCTCATCTCTATTAAAGAGAGAGAGGGTGAGGTGAGAGAAAGAGAGTTAGGTAGGTAGGTAGTTAGACAGACAGACAGATACAGAGATAGACAGGTAGATAGAGATAGATGGGTAGGTAGAAGAACAGACAGACAGGTAGGTAGATGGAGAAAGAAGGTAAGCAGAGACAGGTGGATGGATGGATGGGTATAGATAGGTAGACAGATACAGATAGGCCAGTAGAAAGACGATAGGCAGGCAGAGATAGACAAGTAGGCAGGTAGATGGATCTACAGACAGGTAGGTAGAGGTGGGGGAGATAGGCAGATAGATGAGTGGGTGGATAGAGATAGACAGGTAGATAGATAAACAGGCAGGTAGATAGATCTATAGATAGGTAGGTAGGTAGAGAGAGGGAGATAAGTGGATGGATGGACGATGGGTGGGTGGATGGAGATAGACATGTAGCTTGACACAGACAGGCAGGTAGAAAGATGACAGGCAGACAGACAGGCAGGGAGGTGAATGGATCTATAGATAAATAGGCAGAAAGACATAGAGACAGATATGTAGAAAGGTAGAGAGGCAAAATGAAATAAAGGAGAAAACCAAACTGGCTCTGGAAATAGTGAACGAAATAGCAAAATAACCTCCTGAGTGGGAGCCAGAGATGCCATGGAGTGAAATCAGTACATGGGGACACGTCACTGATCCTGGGGGCACCATGGGAGTGGATTACATCTCCCTGGGGCATTATGGGAGCAGTTGCTGTCTCCCAAGGCATTATGGGAGTGGGTCACTGCCTCCCAGGGGCATCACAGGAACAGGTCACCGCCCCCCGCAAGACACTGTGAGAGCTGTCGCTGTCTCCTGAGGCACCATGGGAGCGTGTTGCATCTCCTGGGGCGTTATAGGAGTGGGTCGTATCTCCCAGGGCATAATGGGAGTGGGTTGCCATCTCCCAAGGTGCTGTGGGAATGGGTCACCATCTCCCTGGGCATTATGGGAGCAGGTCATCACCCCCCCACCAGGGCATCTTGGGAGGGGGTCGCATCTCCCAGGACACCATGGGAGTGGGTTGTATCTCCCCAGGGCACTGCAGGAGCAGGTCACCACCCCCCCAGGGCACCATGGGAGTGGGTCATCTCCTGGGGCATCGTGGGAACAGGTCAGCATCTCTCAGGGCACCTTGGGAGTGGTTGTGTCTCCCCGGGGTAACATGGAAAGAGGTCACTGCCCCACCAGGGCACCATGGGAGTGGGTCACTGCCCCACAAGGGCACCATAGGAGTGGGTCGCCGTCTCCCGGGGCACTGTGGGAGCAGGTCACCATCCACCACAGGGCACCATGGGAGTAGGTTGTATCTCCCGGGCACCGTGGGAGCAGTTACCATCTCCAAGGGCATCATGGGAGTGGTCACCGTCTCCCAGGGCATCATGGGAGCAGATGCCATCTCCTGGGGCAGAGGGGCCACTCTCCCACTCTGGGTCGCATGACCCCATGTGCCCTCCCTGCAGGGCTGGCCACTCACCCACACACTGGCTGCCTTCGTCCATCTGGTACCCGAAGCGGCACACGAGCGGCCTGGAGACGGTGGGGTAGTTGGGAGCTGACAGCGGCGGGGCGGCGGCAGGGTATGGGCCTGCATAGGGTGTCGAGTAGGGGTTCGAGTAGGGCCCCCGGTACACCGGGTTGGTGCGAGGGACGCACAGGTAGCCACCGTTCTGGTTCACGCACATCATGTCTCCGCGGCAGGCCTCAGGGATGGTGCGACACTCGTCCACATCTGGAAGGCCACAGAGAATGTGAGTGTCCAGCCACGGCACGCACACCTCAGCAGAACCCAGCATGGGAGCCGAGGATGGCCAAGCTCATCACGCCAGGCTGGCTCCCGGATGGATCAGCAATAGCATCGCCCGAAAGTTAGCCTTCGGATGTCACCATCAGTCTTGATCACATCCCCCCATGTCTCCTCCAGATTGCATGTTGAGACCTAGCCGTGGTGGTGGCTCAAGCCTGTCATCCCAGCACTTTAGGAGACCGAGACAGGAGGACTACATGAGTCCAGGAGTTCAAGATCAACCAGGGAAACACAGCGAGATCTTGGTCCTACAAAAAATATACAAAAATTAGCCGGATGTGCTGATGCCGCCCGTAATTCCAGCATTCTGGGAGGCCGAAGCAGGAGGATTGCTTGAGCCCAGTTAGAGACCGGCCTGGGAAGCACGGTGAGCCTTGTCTCTCTCTTTTTTTTTTTTTAATGGAAGAGAGAATAAAAAGAAAGAAAGGTAACCCCCAATACTTTCATGTTGACAGGTGACCTTTAAAAGGTGATCAGGTCACAAGGCTCAGCCTTCCTGAATGCATCGATCCATTCTTGAATCAGTAGAGTACCAGGTTATCATGGGAGCAACATTAGGGCTTTCTAAGGAGGAAAGAGGAGCCCAAGAGCCAGCACCGCCTCAGGACTACAGAGGCCCAGTGGCAAGGTAACTTTACCACACACAGCCCCCCTTACCATTGGATTCTGGTCCCCAGAATAGGGAAACACAAGCCTCTTCCTTAGAAATGGCCCAGGCCTGGGTATTCTGTTATAAGCAACAGAGAATAAAACAGACTCACACAAGCCTGAATATCATTCGTTTAACACCTCTTCCCTGAATAAATCCACATTTGAAACCCACACAAATGTATATTTCTAATCTTACATATCTTACATGACTACAGCCAATGGAAATTAGCATTAATAGAAGGTAACAGTGAAAATAAATGCATAACTATTAAAGTAGAGTATTATGGCCAGGAGCAGAGCTTCACGCCTGTGGCCCCAGTACTTTGTGAAGCTAAGGCAAGAGGACTGCTTAAGCCCAAGAGTTTGAGACCAGCCTGGGCAACATGGCAAGATCCTATCTCTACAAAAAATTTTAAAAATTGACTGGGCATGGTGGTGCACACTTGTAGTCCCAGCTTCTCGGGAGACTGAGGCAGAAAGGTGGCCTGAGCCCAAAACACTGAGGCTGCGGTGAGCCATGATCATGCCGCTGCACTCCAGCTTGGGCAATGGAGTAAGACTTCAACTCAAAAAAAAAAAAAAAAGAAAGAGTTTTCCCATGGGTGTGGCATCTAAAACATGCCAGGTAGTGCTACATATACCCACCGCTCTCTGAACTGCTGGGTGGGCCTAAGAATCGCTCCCACGTCTATCTCAACCATGGCCGGCTGGGGAGAAAGAACCCCTGTAGCAAGGAGGACACACCTGGCCACTGGTGATGCTGGTCAAGGAAGCAGAGCCATAGACAACAGGGCCACTTCCATAAGGCCAGGCACTGCCTGTTATGCCTGGGAGGGAGATGCAGACTCCAGAAACCCTCACCAGGGCAGGGACATGGAGCCTGGACTCTGGCCACAGGAAGAGGCAGACCTGGCTCCATAAAGTGACTTATCACCAGCCTTGGAGTCTGCTCCAAGTGGGATCAGAGGATGGGAGGCTAGGGAAGAGAGGCCTGCACCTGGAGTCCACTCCAAGCGGGACCAGAGGGTGGGAGGCAGGGGAAGAGAGACCTGCACCCTAACTCTGCTCCAAGTGGGACCAGAGGCTGGGAGGCTGGGAAAAAAGGCCTGCACTCTGGAGTCAACTCCAAGTGGGACCAAAGGCTGGGAGGCAGGGGAAGAGAAGCCTGCACCCTAAGTCTGCTACAAGTAGAACCAAAGTTGGGAGGGCTGGGGAAGAGAGGCCTGTACACTGCAGTCAACTTCAAATGGAACCAAAGGCTGGGAGGCTGGGGAAGGAAGCCTGCACCCTGGAGTCAGTTCCAAGTGAGACTGGAGGCTGGGGAAGGAGGCTTGCTCCTGGCATTCACCCCATCTTATCTGAGAAGCCCACACCAGGTCCTACTTCGGGAGAGGGGTCAGTGGGATCAGAACATAGCAGCCTATCTCCACTGGGGACCTGGCTTCCCCAGACATGGTTTACTTCTCACCCAAGACCTTCTAGCCAAGCACCCTCTGGAGGGCCAACAAGCAGTGATTCAGATGTCACTGAGAAGGGAACACAGTTCCGTCTACATCTCCTCAGGTGGGAGACAGCCCTACCCCCTCCCTCCCCTAATCCTCATCCCTACACCCATCTACACCTCCTAAGGTGGCGGAGGGGGGTGCCCTACCCAGTCCCTCTCCTAATCCTCATCTCCACACCCATCTACACTTATCATGTGGGGTCAGGACCACCATACCCTCTCCCTCCCCTACACCCCATCCCAACACCCATCTACACCTCCTCAGGAGCGGGGAGCCGCCACGTCCCCATCTACGCTCTGAGCCTCTTTCCCACCCTGGCCTGTGGTGATGCTGCTCCTTCTGCCTGGAATGTCATTGCGACTACTCGTCCTTCCAAGCCCAATTCAAGTGTGACCCCCATCCACCCTGTCTTTATCAACCATGAACCCAGGGCGCCTCTCTCTCCTCATGATTGGCAGGGTCCATTCCAGCGCTCCCATTTGGCCACTACTATATCCTACCACCCTATCCCAAAGCTCATAATTTCCAGCTTGGTCTTTCCCCCAAGGTGGCCGGCTAAGAGAATGCCCCCCAACAGTGTCCTCCTCCTGACCCTCAGAGCCCGTGGCTGTGTTCAGTGACACGACACAGCGCAACTAGGTAGCAGTTGGCATTCTGGCTGCAAATCCTGCCCATCTTGGAGGCCAGTGCATTGACGAATCCTTGCAGGCAGAAGGGTGGAAGGACCTGGAAACCCAGGGGAAGAGACTAAACATCTGAGGCCTGTGGACATCTGCATAGACTCTTGGGAGAAGAAGTGGTGCCAGCTGGGAGCGAGGCCTGTGTGAGGAGCTGGCCTCTGCTGACAGCCAGCAGGGAACAGGACCCAGTCCCGACCACAGGAGCCCAGTTCTGGCCCAAGCCAGAAACTGTGGCCTCCCCTGGAACGCTGGGAAGGGACCGGCCCACTGACCCTACAACTCGGTCCTGTAGTGATCCCCTGGACTCTGGCCTGCAGGACTGTGAGGCGACAAGGGAGTACTGGAAGCCACTGGGCAGGCTGTGTGTGCTGCAGTGGCCCGGGATACTGACGCAGAAGGCTGGCTCCCGGGGACAAATCTGCCTCCCAAGCCTGGCAGCATCCACCCGGGGCCAGGCACAAGGGGTATCCCTAATGTCACCATCGTGTGCTTCTGTGGCATAGCCAGTACAGATTTGACCACCCTGAGCCACTGCCAGGGAAGAACCAGCCCAGCTACCAGTGAGCCCACCCAGGGATGGACCCGCCACACTCGTACCTAGACACTGTCCTGACTGGCGGTCCAGGTCGAAGCCGTTCGTGCACTGCGCCTGCCAGAGGGAGAAGAGACCGCGAGGTCATTCTATGTACTTCTTTCTTTTTCTTTTTTTTTTTTTTTCAGTGGGAGTCTCACCCTGTCGCCCAGGTTACAGTGCAGTGGCATGCTCCCAGCCACCGTAGCCTCGACCTGCAGGGCTCAGGCAATCCTTCCACCTCAGCCTTCCAGGTAGCTGGAACTACAGGTACCACCATGCTCAGTTAATTTTTATGATTTATTGTAGAGATGAAGTCTCACCAAGTTGTCCAGACTGGTCCCGAGCCTGTGGGCTCAGACAGTCCTCTCACCTCGGCCTCCCAAAGTGCTGGGATTATAGGCCTGAGCCACCATGCCCAGCCTGTACTTCTTTCTTATCATAAAAGTGTCATAGCTACATCACAGAAGATTAGGGAAACTGAGGGATTGAAAAGGGTATCTATAATACCAACACCTGGATTACAATCCTTGTTGTGCCCTTTTAAAAGTTTTCAAAAAATAGAAAGGGTGTCTGACTATATTGTCCTGACTGGTCTCGAATTCCTGGCCTCAAGTGATCCTCCTGCCCTGGCCTTCCAAGTAGCTGGGAACACAGGCATGAGCCATGTCCCTGGCCTGAAATGCTCCTTGTAATTATTTGATGCCAAGCTCCTCTTCAAGCTCTCAGCACTGCTGCCCCAGGGCTCACGTTCAGCAGACAGCCACAGGGCTGGTTAACACCCAAAGTGTGAAAGAATCAGTGCCACATGTGAAGTGCACAACACGGGGCACCCACACTCACTCATCCTTCAGGGAAGGGCAGGATGGCTCTCGCACTTGACAGCCCCTCAGGTCCTGGGAACCTGGGCTCAGAGCATCTGGTGTGAGGTCTCCACCTCCCTCCCCACAATCCACCTGACTCCAGGCCCTGGGAATCTCACTCTCAGAGCATCTGGTATGAGGTCTCTACCCTCCCACAATCCACCTGACTCCAGGTCCTGGGAACCTCGCCTTCAGAGCACCTGGTGTGAGGTCTCTGCCCCTAACCTCCACCTGACTCCAGGCCCTGGGAACCAGGCCCTCAGAGCACCTGGTGTGAGGTCTCTACTTCCCCACGCCCCACAATCCACCTGACTCTAGGCCCTGGGAAGCTTGTCCTCAGAGCACCTGGTATGTCTCTACCTCCTCCCCCCACACAAACCACCTGACTCCAGGCCCTGGGGACCTCACCCTCAGAGCACCTGGTGTGAGGTCTCTGCCCCCCCCCCATTCACTTGACTCCAGGCCCTGGGAACTTCTCCCTCAGAACACCTGGTATGAGGTCTCTGTCCCCCATCCTCCACCTGACTCCACAGTCAGCACACAGTAACGGCTATACTGCAGATCCACTCAGTTTTCTAAGAAAGGTAGAATCAGGTAAATTCTATGTGAAACTCAACAAGAAGGTGATCCAAAATTGCTTCCAGAAGGAGACAGATCCAACCACCCCAGAGACTGTAGGTCTAGCATGCACCTTGAGCTACCAGGTTGTGCACCTGGAAACACATCTGGGGTGGATGACACAGGCCGACATCTGATGACACCCAGCCCAGGAGGAGCGTCCAGTGTCTGGCTTTCAAGTTTGCCTCCGCAGCCGAACTGATTGTGGAGATGCGGACTCGGTCTGCACTCCCAGGAGTAGGTTCCAGCCTCCCAGGGCCTTGGGGTGAGGGAGACAGAGCAGGAGGCTGTGCCAGAAGGTTCTAGAGGCCAGGAGCCCCAGGTTCCAACCAAGCGCTGGCCTGGGCTCCCAATTCTCACTCCAGCCCCCACTTGCCACAGAACTGGCCTCAGTATACCCATCCACAAAGTGGGTGATGGTGCACACTGGGTTCTGAGCAGCTATAGAGGCCATGTGTCAGCACACAGGTAGGGCCAGAAGTGCAGCCACACACAAGCAAGGCCCCCAGCTGACCCACCTCCCTCTGTGCAGCATAAGGCTGGGGCAGGGGCTTCCTGTCCCTCGAGGTCTAGAGGGCTTAGTCTCTCTTCCCAACATCCTCCCATCCCCAGTGGCTCATCTTTGTTTCAGAATTCCTGATAGGAAGGGAGAACAGTCGCCTCTGCTTAGGCCTCAGCCCCGTGGAGGCAGCTTCTCACTCTGTCCCAAGCCAGAGAAGCAGGGTGGTCATAGGGGAGGGGGGCTTCAGGACGGACCTGCCCTCACTCCTCAGGACTGCAAGAGGCCGGGATGCCATGGGCTCCCCCCAGGACCCTGCCCCAGCCTCCCTCACTCCATCACCCTCCTTGGAGGCTCAGAATTGGGTCCCCAGTGCTGCATGTCGGGTTGCAAGGGTGTCCCCACCTCTTCTCCCATCTCTCCTGGCAGGCACTGTGGACATGGAGGACACAGACCCACAGGCTACACACAGGCACCCAGGGCACGTCTCCCTTCTCAGCACTGAGAAGACACAGAGATCTGCCGTGAAGACAGCAAGATAGCAGCGTCTGGGTGAGGGAGACCTGGTTGAAGGTGGGACATGGACTCTGGTTCAGCCCTGTCACTTACAGATTACATTGCCCAGGCAAGTCCAGCCTCCCTGGGCCTCTGCTGCAAACTCTGCATGACCAAGAGCAGAATGAGGCAAACTGTCAAGCCCCTTCCACTCCCACAACCTTCAGGCTCCATGACACACGACTGGGCTCCCTCACCCTGGTTTTTAATACACTTCTAAATAATTCTAAAGAATCTCTTGGCTGGGCACAGTGGTCCCTGCCTATAATCCCAGCGCTGTGGGAGGTCAAAGCAGGAGGATCGCCTGAGCCCGGGAGTTCGAGACTAGTTTGGGAAACATAATGAGGCCTCATCTCTACAAAAAATTCAAAAACTAGCTGGGCATGGTGGCTCACATCAGTAGTCCCAGCTACTCAGGAGGCTGAGGAGGGAGGATCACCTAAGTCCAGGAGGTTGAGGTTGCAGTGAGCTGTGATTGTGCCACTGCTCTCTAGCCTGGATGATGGAGGGAGATCCAACTCAAAAAAATGAAGAAAGGAAGGAAGGAAGGAAGAAAGAAAGACAATGAAACTCTTACCTGTGCATCCCCAGGGCCTGGAAGACAGAGAGCCAAGAGGGTCACAGTGAGTATCCTGTGGGGGTGAGAGGTCATATGTAAATGCCCAAGGCACATCCAGACCTGGGGAATATGGGGCCCCAGTTGCTTGTGCCCATGGGTGGCAACCTGGTGTGTGCTTGAGAGGCCCAGGTGACGCCAACACCCCAGCCCAGCAGCACCACGCCCCTCAGGGAGATCTAAAGTCCACCACGGTAGGACAGGCCAGTCCCTTAGTGTGACCTACTTGTGCAAGATGTGCCTGTGTCCTGAGTGTCTTTATTCTGAAATGATGACACAGTGGGTATGTCATCACACCCTCAACAATGGGCAGCAGAGTGGGAATGTAAGGAATGTCAGCACAAGAGAGCGGTGTCACTGGAGCTCAGCTGGCCAGGGCACCAAGTCCTCACGCAGGCATGAAAGCACCCATCCATGGGGGGCTTAGAGAGCCCATCCCTGACACAGCCCATGCATGTGGGTTGTGGGAACTGCCGCCAGCAGTCCTGACAGGGGAGGACCCTGGGGTCACACAGACCAGAGCAAAGGATATGGCAGGAGAACTTCAGAGGAGCCCAGGAATGGGGTCAGGCGGTCCTGCCACCTGCTCATGAGCCATGAGCCCTCTGTAGGCCTGCGACTCCACCCTCATCACCCACAGGCTTTCAGCAATGAAATCGTGATCACTGACATGCTTTAAGAATATAAAATCTGAGCTGGACTCAGTGGCTCAGCCTGTAATCCCGCGCCTTTGGGAGGCTGAGGTGAGGGGATTGCCTGAGCCCGCGGGTTCGAGACCCGCCTGGGCAACTTGGCGAGACCTCATCTCTACAATAAAAAATAAATAAAAATAAATCAGCCGAGCTCGGTAGCGTGCGCCTATAATTCCGGCTACTTGGAAGGCTGAGGCAGAAAGATCGCCGGAGCCCAGTGGGTCGAGGCTGCGGTGGCCGGGAGCGGCCAGGGCAACGGAGTAAAACTCCAATTAAAAAAAAAAAAAAAGAATACAAAATCTGCTGGGTGCTGTGGCTCACACCTATAATCCCAGCACTTGGGGAGGAGCATTGCTGAGTCCAGGAGTTTGAGACCATCCTGAAAAACATAGTGAGAACTTAACTCTACAAAAAAATTTCAAAATTATATGGACTTGGTGGTGCCCTCTTGTAGTTCCATCTACTCAGGAGACTGAGGTAGAAGGATCGCCTGAGCCTAGAAGGTTGAGGCTGAGTGAGCTGTGATCATTCCACTGCACTCCAGCCTGGGTGACAGAGTGAGACTTCAACTCAAATAAATGAAATAAAATCACAAAAATACAGTCTATACAGGCTATTTAAAAAACAAATCAACAGAAAGTAATAAGTGCAGGGGCGGATGTGGAGAGACCGAAACCCTGTGTAGTCACATGGCACAGCCTCGACGGAGGACAATATGGTGGTTCCCCAGGACAGCACACATGGAACTTTTCAAGACCTAGCAACTCGACTTCTAGGAACAGACCTGAGAGAAGGGAAAGCCAGGACTGGAACAGGCATCTGCACACCCACAAGCACGGCAGTACGTATCAGAGCAGCCCAGAGGGAACACAAGTCACATGTCCAGCAAGAGGAGTGGATAAACAAAACGTGGTCTATACACACAAGGGAATATTATTCAGCTTGAAAAAGGAGGGAGGTTCTGGCATGCTGCAGTAAGGACGCGCCTTGAGGATTTGCTGAATGCAGTAAGCCAGTCAGAAGGACAAATGCTGCATGAGGCCACTTGTATCAGATGCCTGGGATAGTCAAACCCGCAGACAGAAAGTGGAATGATGGCTGCAGGTCAGGGAGGGGTCGGGGATTGTGGAAGGCGCAAGGAGGTGTAGGTGTGTGAGAGTGAGAGCCCTGGAGACTGGCTACACAGCAAGGCAAATGTCCTGAACACACTGGACACTTGGAAATGGGTAAGGCAGAAAAAATATAGAATCTGCACATGCAGAGCTTTATAGCATAGTCACTCAGTTCAGGGGCGATTTACTAAGCAACGGCAGCTCGCAGGCGTGGATGCTGGGTAGAAGAGCTACAAGGCTGTGACCTGACCACTTCCCTCAAGGGCCAACAGGGAGCCATGTGGACTGATAATTTCTGAACACTTCAGGGAGGGCACAGAAAGAGATATCCACTGGTTGCCATCATGACCGGGCTGGGTTAGGGACAGAAAGGTCAGGGAAGGCTTCCTGGAGGAGAAGGCTTCTCAAAGCCTTCTCCACAGGAGAGTGGACCTGGCTGGTTTAGTGGCCTGTGACTGCCCATGTGCACCGCCACATTACAGTCCCTCCCTTTATCAAAATAGAATTTGGTCAGTCACACAGCTCACACCCATGACGTGCTCATCTGCGTCAGCAGCCCCTGGGTGCTGAAGGCCTGGAGTCAAGGTGACATACATGCAGGGGAGCAGAGACCTGGTGGATGCTGGGAGGCGCAAGCCCACTCCCTTCAGCCAGTCCCCGGCCCCAAGAATCAAGCCCTCATCCCATCCCAGGATCATCCCAGGGCCTGCGAGAGCCAGGGTCGAGAACCTGGAGCTCGGACCTCAGAAAGCACAGAGCCAAATCCCAGGGCTCTTGACATTTTCTGCGGCCAGCGTTGTATCTGGGAGGAATGAAAGAACAATAACAAATTTATGTTCCAGTCTGTGTGTATCATGAATTTCAATGTTTTCCTGTTTCTTCTCAGGAAGCTTCCCAAAGGTGGTTCTAAAACCTTGTGTCGTTTACACTGGAGCCACGGCTGCCTGCATCACCAGGGACTTCCAGAGCTGGTGGAAGGCGGTTGACCCCAGCCCTCTCAGCCCCTGGGCTGGAGGCAGCCCCAGGACAATCCGGTCGGAAGCCCAGCCTCCCGGAAGAGCCAGGCTGGGTCCTGGGGGGCCAAGAGGTTCCAGGCCCACAGAGGGGGCTTTCCCGGGAATGAGATCAAAGCCAAGCACCACTGCTGTCAACACCGAGGACAACTGCACCTTGTCACAAAAACCCCAGGAAACGCACAAATGAGCCAGCTAAGGGAGCACTGTGCTGGAGGGAGGCGGTCTGGTGCTCACCGCCCCAGGGTCATTCTAAAGCAGGTGGGTTCCCCTGCCCGAAGTGCGGGTGAGCCTGAGACCTTCTGTCAGGGAAGCGCTGGCCCCAGCCTGGGACACTGTTTGGCTGGGCGTTCAACATGCACACATGCTCCTTAAAGCAGCTACGCTTTCTAGCGTTTGCTGAATAAGACTGTGCAGATGTCACCTTGGAAAAGCTCCTCACGCCTGAAGCCGACCTAACTGGAGCAGCGACTTCCTTAAAGAACAGCAAAGCGTTTGCTTACATGAGGCTCTGTCCGCAGTCCCTGCTGCTCCCCGGCCGGAAACTTCTGGGTCCCATGCCCTCTGCGGGTCCCACACAGACATAGGGCACGTCAAGCCGACGCTGCAGCGGGGCTGCGGGTCAGCTAGTCATGGGTCTCCCGGGTTTAAATAAAGGCACAAAAAGCCTTCGAGCCGGCACACAAAGCGGCTGCCCTTTCCAGAAAGAAAGGACCGGGCGCCGGCCTCCCGCAGCCTCTGTCGAGGCCGACTTCTGAAACTGTTAGAAGTACCCACTTCCAGAGGAAGGCTGAGCTGGAAACTGCAGGCGCAGCTTGTTACAATCAGCAGCGTCTTGCATCACCGGCCAGCCCTTTCCCAGCATCCTGACCCGCCTGGGTCGAGCCCAGCCATTTTCCACCCGTCGGGTTTGGAGACGGTGTCCAGACCCCGGGGAGGGGAGGTCCGGCGCCCAGAACCCACCTTCTGAGTCCCGGCATGTCCGAGGCGCGCGGGGCAGGGCGGAGGAAGAGCTCGCGGTCCGTGCGCCTTGGCCTCGCTGGCCCTGGCTCCGCGTCCCCTGGGGCGGCGATGGCGCGGGCGGGGGCGTCCTGGCCGCGGAGCCGCACCTGGTTCTGCTTAGCCTCGTCAGTAACTCAGCATTAGGCCAATTGGGGGAGGAATGTTAAAAATGAACACTTCATTTTCTAAGTATGTTAAACAATGCAAATGGGGCCTCGGCCTGGACGCAGCTGGTTCAGATTACAGCGCGCACCAACTGGCCAGACTCCCTACAAGCTGGGGCGTCTGCCAGGCCAGTGCGCGGCGCGCGGGGGGGGGGCGACTTGGGGGGAGCATGGGGGGCGGGCTGGAGGGGGAGGCGGGCACGTGTGGGGTGGGGGGGCGGGCACGTGCTGGGGGGCCTGGGGGAGCAGACCCTTGACCTTCCACCCCGGGAAGGGGCAGACACGTGCGAATGGGGGGCGAAGGGGACGTGGACCCTTGACTTTCCCCCCTAGGGAGGGGTGGGCACGTGCGGGGGAGGCGAGACACGAACCTCTGACTGTCCATCCCGGGAGGGGGGGCGGCGGAGGGGAGGAGGACTCAACCTTCCACCTGAGGCGACCTGTGCTGGGGTGCCAAGGGGGGAGAGGACTCTTGACCTTCCACCCGGAGAAGGGACTGGCACTTGCGAGGGACCCTTGACAGGCGCGAGCTGAGTGGGGGAGGGGACGCGGGAACTGTGGGATGGGCCTGGGAGGTCTGTTGGGGGCTGGGCTCTGTGGCTTGGGCCTGTAATCCCAGAACTTTGGGAAGCCGAGGCACAGGATCCTTTCAGTTCAGGAGATCGAGACCAGCCTGGGCAATATGGTGAGACCCTCGTCTCTACAAAAAGTAATTCTAAAAAATTAGCCCAGCGTGGTGGTACACTCCTGTAGTCCCAGCTACTTGGGAGCCTGAGGTAGAAGGAACCCCTTAAGCCCAGGAGCTGGAGGTTACAGTGAGCTATGATGTGCCACTGCACTCCCAGCCTGAGCGATAGAGTGAGACCTTTTATTTATTTCTCAAAAATAAATAAAATGACAGCCAATATCTGAGTTCAGCGTTGAGTGCTGGTTCCACCCTACAGGGTGTTGGGGAGATTTCTGCTACTACTGGTGCCCCCCAGGCGTCCCCTCTCTTCCCTCATCAGACTCCTCTGAGTTCTTTTCCCAGCTGCCTCCCTGCTACACCTTAACCATGGCTGCATCCCGAGTTTCCAGTGGCCTCCTCAGGGCCAGGCAGCCCGCCTTTCCCATCTCTGACTGTCCCAGCGTCTCTGCAGGGCTGGTGCCGACGCCCCGCTTCCTTCCCACATCCAGGACTTCACACGTTCCTGGTTTTCCTTCTGTCAAGCCGATACATTTCTCCAGCCCATTTTCTTTCTCCTCCTCCCTAACCAGAGTCCTCCAAAATCTTCCAGTTAATTTGGGCTAGCCATGGAACTCAGACATGCATCTGCTGAGGACAACCCAGGGTTTCTTCACTCTGCTCAGCTGCCTTTCTTGTTACCAACTAACCAGGCTCCTGGGAGAAGGTCAGATGTCCCCTGCATTCAACTTGAGGCCAGATCCAAGCTCTCCTCTTCCTCACTTCCAGTCCTGGGAGGAGTCATGGATCCCCTAGCATCGACAATCACTGTTACATTGGGCACACCGCCTAACTTCTGACTTTGCCTCCCCATCTAACTTCTCTCTTGCTCCAGATGCCAAGTGTCCAACGCCACCCCTTGAGGAGTAGGTTCATGACTCTCAAAACACAGAAGCCCCCACCCCTCCAGAAATAGGTTCATGACTCACAACACAGACCTCCCCTCGCTGCCCAGAGTGGGATCATGACTCTCAGAATAAAGGCCCCCTTACCCCTAAAGGAGTAGGTGCCTGATGCTCAGAAAGTGAACCTCCCACCCCCTCAGGAGTAGGTCCATGGTGCTCAGAGCCCAGACTCACCCCAGCCCCCAGGAGTAGGTCCCTGACTCTCAGAACACAGAACTCCCCACCCCTAGAAGTAGGTCCATGACGCTCAGAACACAGATTCCCCCCAATTCCCCCCTCGAAGAGGTCCATGAATCTCAGACCACAGACCCCCGCACCTGCCCAGGAGTAGGTCCATGACTCTCAGACATAGACTCCTCCCCAACCCAGAAGCAGATCCCTGACTCTCAGAACACAGACCCCTCTGATCTCCCCGCAGGAGTAGGCCATGACTCTCAGAACACATATCCTCCCCACGCCCCCAGAAGTAGGTCAGTGACTCTCAGAACACAGATGCCCCCCACCCCAGGAGCACATCCGTGACTCTCGTGACACAGACATCCCCCACCCCCCATGAGTAGGTCCATGACACTTAGAACACAGACCCCCCCATCCCTCTAGGAGTCGGTTCATGACTCTCATAACACAGACCCTTCCAAGCCTCCAGAAATACGTCCACGACTCTTAGAATGCAGACCCCCCATCCTCCCGGGAGTAGGTCCTTGACTCTCAGAAAAGATACTCCCTCGTCCCCACCCCCCCTTCCAGACTCCATTGCAGCTTTGTGTGACCGGCAAGCTCATCCATCCCACATCCTGAACGAGGGGTGGTGGTGGGGTCATTGTAAGCCTTCTGGGCCCTGCAGAGTTGGTCAGCGTGGTTCTGGCCTGGACCCACCTACAATCTGTCATGTGACAGAGCATACTATTCTATTATCAAAATAACCATTTAGCGATCTGCTTTGAAGAAAACACCCAAATCACCACCACCAAAAACCCTCAAATAGTAACCCCCCGCTGGGTTGGAACCCTTCTGACCTGTTCATTAGTTATAGGCATGAACCTATTACCCTAACTTGGTACCCAACAAACCAGGACAGTGCATGGATTTGGGTAAGTTTCGTTTTTGGGTGAGGGGGTCAGAGTCTCACTCCATCGCCCAGGCTGGAGTGCAGTGGTAGGCTCTCAGCCACTGAAGCCTCAACCTGCTGGGCTCACGATTCTTCCGCCTCAGCCTTTCAAGTAGTGGGAACTATAGGCATATGCCACCACGCCTGGCTAATTTTTTTGATTTATTGTAGAGACAAAGTCTTGCCAAGTTGCCCAGGCTGGTCTCAAATCTGTGGGCTCAGGCAATCCTCTTACCTTGGACTCCCACGGTGCTGGAATTATAGGCGTGAGCCACTGCACCCAGCCAATTTTGTATTTTGAGAGTCTACTCTTTGGGGGGGATGGAGGGGTCTGTATTCTGGAAGTCATAGACCCATTCCTGGAGGGAGTATGGGTCTGAGTTCTGAGAGTCAGGGACCGACTCCTGGGGGTGTGGAGTGGCCTGTATTTTGAGTGTCATGGACCTACTCTGACCAGGGGAGTTCTGTGTTTTGAGAGCCATGGACCTACTCCTGGGCGGGGGGTGGGGGAGGGTCTGTATCCTGAGAGTCAGAGACTGACTCCTGGGGGCTTGGTGTTCTGTGTTCTGAGAATCACGGACCTACTCCTGGGCGTGGGGGTCTGTGTTTTGAGAATCATCAACCTCCTCCTGGGGGGTGGGGGAATATGTGTTCTGACATTCATGGACCTTCTCCTGGGAGTTTGGGGTTCTGCGTTCTGAGGGTCGGGGACCGACTCCTGTCAAATCGGGGACCCTCCCCGGAGGGCAGAGATGGGTGCTGCACCACAAGTCGAGTCTCCACCAGAAACTCGAGGCTGTCAGCTGCCTTGGCTCTCTCTATAGTAGAAATGTCCATGTCTTTCATGTTGCAAATGTCTTCATTGGTTTGTCTTTTGCCTTCTGATCTTGTTTATGGCTTTTTTAGAAATAAGTACACTTTATACAGAGGATGCCAAAAAAAGGCATGCAGTTTTAAGAAAGGAAAACCCTGCATTGAATTGTAATACTCAATATATACTGATAACAAAAGATAAATACAAGTCATGTGTGACTTCTGCAATAACAAGGGTGCTCACAGTGGCCACCATCAGTGTCCAGACTCTTCTAATGATGGCGAACTACTGCAGGACTTGTTGCTGCCTGAGCCCTCCTAGATCTTACCTTATACTCGTCACACACAGGACCATGTGTCTCATACTCATCACAAATGAGTGCAGTTGTCAGGCGTGCTAGAGGTTCTGTCGCATACCCACGCTTCCATTGTCATTATACTTCTATAACGTTCTCAATTTTTTTTTAATTTTTAATTTTAAAGATGTGGGGTACAATTCAGGGTTAAGTATACAAATGTTCATTATGTAAGTACCCTTGTTGATGAGGTGTACCCACCCCCAGCAGAATCCTACTACTGCCAATCCTGCCTCCCCTCGCCCAGCAATTTTCCACAACTGACAATCCTTTTCTTATCATATTACAATAATTGTTTAAGGTCCACTTATGAGTGAGAACATATGATACTCAGTTCTTTGTTTCTGTGATAGATCACTCAGTATTATAGACTCTAAGTTCATCCAAGATGCTATGAAGATTTCAAAGATCGCTTCAAAACGGTCTTGCGCTCCTCCGACAACCGTGCTTCCACCATTTTCTTTGATTGTCCTGCCTGTCTTGTGGTGACACTAGCATTCGTTTGATGAACACCATCTTTTGAGTGAAGTCATACTACACATTGCTACTGTAATTCAATCCAACTTCAAAAAGTAATACGTAGATAACATCCCTTAAAATGTGTATACGCTTTTTTGACACCCCAGTATTTTTATGTGTTTTGATGTCTTAATCGTCCATGGTACCTCCCCCCAGTGCTTGTGTTAAACAGACAGTGACCTCTAAAAACAGATCTGTAAGATCCCTTTGCTCCAAAGATATTTTCTGGAGAAGCAGGTTGTATGTAGGTTACGCTTGACCTTTTCCCAAAAGTTAGTGCACGAAAGGTAGCTTGGCAGAGTTAAGTGCATTAACTTTCAAGTGTGTATGTGTGTGTGTGTGAGTTCCAAGACTAGCCCAAATTACCTGGACAATAATAAACGTACACATTCTTAATTCTAATACTTCAGTAGATTCACCTTTGCCTTTATATTTCTAGTTCATCTGGGATTTAGCTTGGAATAGGATATATGAATAGTAGCTATTTAATTTTTCCCTAAGCAGTTCATCCTTTGGAATAATAATGCCATTAGTCACATATGTCCTTCTCCTGCCTGGTTCAAAACCACTTTTACATTAGCTACTTGTGTGCCCAGGTCTGTGCCCTGCTGTCCTGTCCCCCGCCAGCATCACAGCATTATTTACAGTTATTTAAAAAACATACGTAGCCGGGCTCGGTGGCTCAGCCTGTAATCCTGCGCCTTTGGGAGGCTGAGGTGAGTGGATTGCCTGAGCCCGCGGGTTCGAGACCCCCCTGGGCAGCGAGACCTCATCTCTACAATAAATCAAAAGATCAGCCGGGCATGGTAGCGCATGCCTGTAATTCCGGCTACTCGGAAGGCTGAGGCGGAAGGATCGCCGGAGCCCAGCAGGTCGAGGCTGCGGTGGCCGGGAGCGGCGACTGCACTCCAGTCTGGGCGACAGAGTGAGACTCCAACTCAAAAAAAAAAAAAAAACATACGTTGATGTCTGGCAGGGTTTATGGCCCTCCTGATAGCTCACTCTTCATCAAGAATGTCCTGGCCTGTCCACCACACTCTATCTTCCAAATGAAGTTTAGAAGTATTTCTCCAGCCGGGCTCGGTGGCTCAGCCTGTAATCCCGCGCCTTTGGGAGGCTGAGGTGAGTGGATTGCCTGAGCCTGCGGGTTCCAGACCCGCCTGGGCAGCAAGACCTCATCTCTACAATAAATCAAAAAATCAGCCGGGCGTGGTAGCGCATGCCTGTAATTCCGGCTACTTGGAAGGCTGAGGCGGAAGGATCGCCGGAGCCCAGCAGGTCGAGGCTGTGGTGGCCGGGAGCGGCCACTGCACTCACTCCAGTCTGGGCGACAGAGTGAGACTCCAACTCAAAAAAAAAAAAGGAAGTATTTCTCCATATTCTAAAATAACCCTACTAGATCGTAGTTGGAATTTGTTTAATTTTTTGGTCTTTTTGGAGAGAATTGTTATTTCATTAATATTGAGGCCTCTTGCCAGGAACGTAATGTATCCCCCATTGATTTGAGTTTTCAAATGTCTCTTGTAAAGATTCATTAATTTCTTTATAAGCATTTATTCATTTTCTTTTTTTCTTTTTGAGTCTGGGTCTCACTCTGTCTCCGAGGCTGGAGTGCAGTAGCAGGATCATGGCTCACTGCAGCCTCGACCTCCTGGGCTCTGTCAATCCTTCTGCCTCGACCTCTCAAGATGCTGGGACTACAGGTGCGTATTACCACCTCCGGCTAATTTTTTGACTTTCTGTAGAGATGAGATCTCGCTGTGTTGCTCAGGTCAGCCTTGAATTCCTAGACTCAAGCAATCCTCCCATCTCAGCCTCCCAAAGTGCTGGGATTACAGGTGTGAGCCACTGTGTCCAACCATTCATTCATTCATCGGAGTATTTCAAGTGCTTACTAAGTGCCGCTATGAGGAACGGGTTTCTGAAGTGAGGTCAACTTAGGTTTGATTCATTTCTTGTTATTTACTCTCTCTGGGGCCCTAAGCAAATTCTGTAGCCTCACAGAGCTTTTGTTTTTAGCTGCAAAATGGGGACACAAATATATTACAGGGTCATAAGTGAGAGAGTTCATAAAGCAGTTAGCAGGCGCCAGTGCACAGTGGGCCCTCTGCCAAGATGAGGCTCTGTCTCTCCTTCTGTCTCTGTGTCTCTCCCTCTCTCCTTCCTTCCATCTGTCTCTGTCTCTGTCTTCTCTCTCTCCCCCTTCTCTCTCCCTTTCTGTCTCCCTCCCTCTCTCTCCCTCTTTTTTCTCTATCTCCGTCTCCCCCCCCCGTCTCTCTGTCTGTCTGTCTACCCCCACCCCATCATCTCTGTCTCTCCCACCCTCTCTGTCTCTCCCTCTCCCCATCTCCTCTCTCTCTCTCTGCCCCTGTCTCTCCCCCCACTCTCTGTCTCGGTCTCTTTGCCTCCTCCTCACCCCATCTCTGCCTCTGCCTCCTTCTCTCTCTCTCTCTCTCTTTCTTTCTTTCTTTTTTTTTTTTAGCCAAGATTGGTCAATAGTAAAAACAAACAAGAAAAGATTGGTCAATAGTGCAAGTGGATGCCCACATGCCAGGCCCACAGGAGGAGGTAGGCCTCCCGGGTCCTGAAACTGTGACCCAGGAATGCTGCCTGGAGGGGGAGTCCTGGCCCTTCTGAGTCACTGCTGTAAGTCCCAACTTTAGAAATGGAGGCCCCCCACCTACTCCCCAACCCCACAGCAGGCAGAGCAGGATGGGCACCTGGTTCCCCGCTCTTGCCAGGAGTTCTTCCCAGTTGTCTGGACTCCCACCACCCATGATATGCCGACTCACATGGGATGTCAGGACTCTCTGGATGTACCTGGAGCTGTAGGATATTCAGCAAATCACAAAACACTCAGGCGTTCCTCATGGGACGTTTTAATATATGACCACATGCCCGAGATGGTCCATACTTGACAAAGAGACCTCAGGCCCAGCCTTGTGAGAGCCACATGGCATCAGAGGCCGAGGAGTGCGTGTGGCTTTGTTCTTGTTGGTTTGCTTTCTGACAATATGGATTGAGGTTTGGGGCAAACCTAATATATTTAACATAACGATGAAATGGAATGATGCTCAAATCACCTCATTTCCTACTTAGAATCCACATGAGAGAGACTGTGTTAGTGGCTCCAGATTCTTGAATTCACCAGACAAGTAAAATCAACAGCTTCCCCCCCAAAAATGGAGAGGATAATATTCTGCTGCCAACTTTTAATTTTGCCAAAAAAAATGCAGCCATCATATATCATGTCATCATGTTTCATGTGAGGAAAGACTTTAACACCAAACACAGGAGAGACAAGAACGCCTGGCTTGACTAACTGGCCTATGAAACATTACTGTGCTTTAAGACAGTTGAGACTTAGCCCTAACTACTCGGGAGGCTGAGGCAGGAGGATCGCTGGAGCCTAGGAGGTTGAGGCTGTGACTGTGCCACTGCACTCCAGCCTGGGTGACAGAGTAAGACCCTGTCTTGGAAAATAAATAAATAAAAGGGGTGCTCACGCCTGTAATCCCAGCACTTTGGGAGGTCAAGAAAGTAGGATCGCTTGAACCCAGAAGTTTGAGACCAGCCTGGGCAACTTGGCAAGACCTCGTCTCTACAGAAAATCAAAAAATTAGCTGGTGTGGTGGCACACACCTGTAGTCCCAGTCACTCAGGTGGCTGAGGCAGGAGGATCGCCTGAGCCTGGGAGGTCGAGGTTGTGGTGAGTTGTGAGCATGCCACTGCACTCCAGCCCGAGCGACAGAGTGAGACCCTGACTCAAAGAAAAAAGAAAAGAATGGTTGTTAATTTCGTAAGGTCTGACTACTTCTAGCATGTCTTTGTCTGTTGAAAGGCATACTACAAACAGTGGAGGTCAAGGAAGCAAGTCTGCACAGCTGTCCATTGTTGAGGCTGAATGAGGGTTCGTGGACGGTCTTCTTCCCAGTTTTGTTAAGAATCATACAACTAAATTCAGAACGAATGTTAATGCACTTTTCACTTGGTCATGTGTGATAAGAGTAAGGCTCCTCCTCCCCTCTCAGTGACCCATCCCCCTTCTTTGGGACAACTGTGACCCGGGGCCATCGGTGGGTTCTCATCGGCGTGTTAATCTGTGGACTCAGTCCTACTCCTGAGTGGCTCTGAGGAACATCCTATTCCAAACGTCACATTTAAGGTCAGCTTCAAGGAGAAACCATGACAGTCAAAGAAGGAGCATTTCATTTCAAATTAGACTCAAGCCTATGATCATCTTGAAGTACAGGCTTTGCTGGAAAATTTTTTTAAGGTCACAGGATAGAAAAATCTTATAATATCAAAACAGCTTTTCTGTACCCAGGAAAATAAACTTGAAGCAGAAGTCAGGAGGTGGGGAGGCTCCGAGGATGAGCTTAGAGGAAGAGGGTTGAGGCTCTGAACTCTGTGGGAGCCCCAGGGGAGGCCAGAGGACACCGGGCTCCACTTCCAACAGCTCTGGGAGATGGAAGCGGGTGGGAAGAGCCCAGGGCCGCTGGTGGCCTGGCATCCTCCTGTCCATGCTTTGCAGGAGAGGGACCCATGTTCCCGCACTCCCGGGGGCCACAGTGAACACTGGTTGGGACAGACGCTCTTGTCCAGGTAGAGACCTCGACCCAGGACACACCTGCGATGGCAGCTCAGGGCTTGGGGACTGGCCCAGACCCCCACTCCTCACGGCTGGAGCCACGTTAGGTGTCCATGAACTTCAGAGGGGTGTCAGATTTCAGCAATATCCCTGGAAGGTCAAGGGGCAGGAGCAGGACACTGGTCCTTGGCAGTGTCTCCCAAAGAATTGCAAGATCTATCACTCCCTAATTCTTTTTCCTCTTTTAATTTTTATTTTAAAATTGTGGGGTACAATTCGGGGTTAGGTATACAAATATTCATTGTGTAGGTACCCTTATTGATGAGTTGTGCCCCCCGTTCCCCAGGCAGATATCCACTACTGTCAGTCCCAACCCCTCCCCCGCAGTTTCCCGCTTCCAATTCTTTTCTTATAGTAATACTATCACTCCCTATTTATTGGCTCTTTATGGATTATAGTTTTAAGATGTGCAATGAAAAATGCTTTCAAAATTTGAAAACAAGAAGCAGGCAAGGAGCAAGAGGAAGCCAGCATGAAAGGCCTGAGCTGACCACTGTTAACACTGCGGTGAGTACACGGAGGTACAATTTCACTCTCCTTTTATGTCTCAGTGCAAAGTTTTCTTCAACTGTTTTTTAAAAAATTCTTGAGTCAGAGTCTCACTCTGTCACCTAAGTTGGAGTGCAGTGACATAGTCACAGCCACCACAGTCTTGACCTGCTGGGCTCAGGTGATTCTCTTGCCTCAGCCTCCTGAGGAGCTGGAACCACAGGTGCGTGCCACCATATCCGGCTAATTTTTTGATTTATTGTAGAGATGAGGTCACATCAAGTTGCCCAGGCTGATCTCGAACCCCTGGGCTCAGGCAGTCTGCTCATTTCTGCCTCCCAAAAGGCTGGGATTACAGGCATGGGCCACCGTGCCCAGTTTATAATTGTCTTTTAAAAAATTCTTTGGAAAATATGGCATGAGATTGGACTGAATAAAGAAAATGCAGTTCATATATACCATGGAATACGGTGCAGTCCTGAGGAAGAGCAGAACTGTGTCCCTTACAGCAATGCGGATGAGCTGGAGACCATCACGCTGAGTAAATGATCACAGAAACAGAAAATTGGACACTCATGAATGCTGAAAAGGGGACATGACAGAAGCTGGGGACTCAGGGGAGCGGGGAAGGGGGAAGATGGAGGAGCGAGGGTTGAGATGCCCCATCGGGGCACACATGCTCCACCTGGAACAGCTCAGCAGAGCCTACACCTCACCATCTCACAGAACACCCGGTAACAAACTCGCCTGTGTCCTTGAATCTGAAGTGAAATAAGAGAATGTTGCTGGCAATCACAGGTAGGGAGAACTGTCTCTGCAGACCAGAGCTAGACTAAGGAGAGCGACAGTCCCTGTACTGTGCCATGAACTGTCCCAAATAACAAAACTCTCAGCATGCAGACTCACTTGGCTCATCACTGACTCCAGAGCTTATAAAATAAACCTCCAGGACTTACTAGACTCTGGTGTGGCCATGTGCTCTTTGAGCTATGGCCAGCACCATGGTTCCTGGCTTTGGCTCCCTCCCCTACCTTGGGAAGGTGACACTCCTCTTTTTCTCTAATTTACTCTCTAAATAAACTATATTTTCTAATCTTAAATAATCTCCAAAAAAATCGCTGTCTAAACCCTTTTCTTTTAAAGAATAAAATAGTAAAATTTGCCCTGGCACTCCACAAAAAAAGCCCCCCAAAAACAAAAAAAACCAGGAGAGAGTTTTAAGGTAAAAATAATTGTATTCTTGTATATTTAGATATTAATATATTTAACAAGAATGAGTTGGCAAAGAATGTGGTAATGTTGTTAAATGTACACTAATAAAAAAGTTATAGAAATCTACATGCAGTGTGAAATATAGTCAACAGGAATGAACTCTGCACATGGTCAGTGAGACTCTGGGGTGCTGTCTTGTCGATAACAAAAGCATCAGAGGGGATTTACAGGATATTTTTCCCTTTGGACTTGAGATCACACAAATGCTTTTAATTTAGAATTTCATTGTCGGCACTGTGGTTCATGCCTGTCATCCCAGTACTTTGGGAGGCCGAGGCAGGAGGATTGCTCGAGCAACTTGGGCAACATAGTGAGATCTTGTTTCCAGAAAAAAATTTTAAAATTAGCCGGGTTGGTGGTGCCTGTAGGACCAGTTACCTGGGAGGCTGAGGCAGAATGACTGCCTGAGCCCAGGAGGTCGAGGCTGTGGTGAGCTATTATTGTGTGAGACTCCTAAAAAGAAAATCACTTTTTAATTAAAATAATCGGAGCCACAATTTAGTATTTATGATTTCAACGCTGGGAGTCTTGAGTTTATCATGGCATTCTCTGTCACTTTTTCTTAAATGCAGAGACAGAGGTGGGCAGATGGGGACTGGATAGGATGTCAGAGCTCTCCTCCCCCCACCCTCACAATAAATCCAGCGATATCCAGGGTGGAGCAGCAGGAGCTGGCACGAGGGCACTTTCCACCTCATCGTCTTCCTCAGACGGGTCCTGGGATGTTCCTGTGGGTTGACCAATCCCAGGCCCACGTGCTCCTCTGGACCCCTTGCTCCTGCGTGGGCCACCCTCCCTCTGTGCACTGCTTATAACTCCCAGTTGACAAGTGGACAATCAGGTCGTGTTGCAGTGACTGACTCCAATGTGCATCTTCGAAGCTTTTAACCAGAGTGGGTTTAAACCGTCTCCACACGGGAGGGGGATGCTGCATCTGCTCAGCTTGACCTTCTCACTTCTGCCTCCTAGTCTGGCCTCCCAGGGCCACTCCTGCATGGCTTGGGGGGTTCACAGAGGCTGTGCCCGGCACACACCCGGGCCCAGGCCTCCCACACCCAGGGCACTCGTCTGATGATCTCCGCATTAAATGCCTGGAATTGCAGACCCGTCAGCAGACCTATTTCCTTCCAAGTTGGCCACTTTTAATTGACACCAGGGGTTTGCACCGCCTCACACTCCACCACTGAGTCCATGAAGCTGCAGGTTTTCATGTAGCACGTTCGGGGCAAGGAAAGCCAGGCAGCTTGGGGCGTGGGGTGCCGGGGCCTCAGGTAGGAAGGTCCCAGCCTCTAGGGGCTCCAGCCTGAAGCTCTAGATGCTTTCCAGAAATAAAAGACTCTCAAGGTCATCTCTGCCCTTGGTCAATTTCCAGAGAGGTGGTTTCTGACAATTTTAGTTTCAGGCTTGTTTTCTGCAGTGATCGACTGATCGCTTTACACCACCACCACCACTGGCCCTCCTAATATACAGTGACCTCCTTTTCAATGTTTTCAACATGTGATGCACACATGTGCACACACAGATTAAAGAATGACAGCTGGGTCAATGTCTTTTCTGTAAGTAAAACTGATGTCTGAAGGGGGGTAAAAAGTGGAAAGGCTTAGAAAAGGGAATTCCTAACTCCTCAACTAGCAACCCTTGAAAAACTGATTCTTACCATCATCACATTCGGCAACACAGGAGCCACCGAACTGCCAAGTGCAATCGTTGAAGCACTGCAGGGGAACGTGTGTGTCCAGGACACCCCATGGTCATGTGCACATGGCCCGGAAGGGCATCAGGGAGGAGACTTGATGATTCTAAAATGCTCAAAGACTTCATGGTCCATACACGTTTTTTTTTTAAAGTTGGAGTCTCACTCTGTCACCCAGGCTGGAGTGTAGTGGCACGCTCACGGCCACCACAGCTTTGACCTGCTGGGCTCAGAAGATTCCTCCGCCTCATCTTTCCAAGTAGCTGAAACTACAGGCATGAACCACCATGCCCAGTTGATTTTTTAATTTATTGTAGAGACGAGGTCTTGCCATGTTGCTCAGGCTGTAATCTTCTCACCTCCACCTCCCAAAGTGCTGGGATTACAGGCGTGAGCCACTGTACCCAGCTACACATTTTCAAAAATAAAAAGCCCCTCAAGAGGACTGGGACTTGACCACCTACCACCTTCTGATTTGGGGAGTGCCAGAATATGCCTTTAATAAAGAGATTAATGTGTTGACTCAGAGGACACAGTGATTCTTTACAAATACGACCTGTGGTCCTAGCTACTGAAGAGGCTAAGGCAGAAGGATGGCTTGAGCCTGGGTCAAGGCTGCAGTGAGCTGTGATTCTGACACTGCACTCCAGCCTGGGCAGAAGAGCGACACCATCTCTAAATACAAAGAGCTGAAGAGGAAGCCTGAAGCAAATTTGTATTATTTTGTTTGGTGTCTCCCTTCACCACCTAGGAAGCACCACATCCTCTGGGAGAAGCAGGCATTTAGGACACAGTAAACATGTGTCCACATGGTCACAAGAGGCTGGGGGCCAACGCATGGTGACGAAAGAACCTGCTTCAACACCTAAATGCCTGTTTTACACAAGATGCAAGGCGTCCCACATTTTTAAGTCCAAGGACGTCTAGTAAACAACTTAAGCAAACACTTAAGTTCACAAATATTTTCAAATCATCAAGATTTCATCTTTGAGGGTCAAAAACAGTTCACTGAAGTCAAGAATGTTAGCACTGAAGAGACTGTGCTTGTAAAGGCAGTCACAGCTGAACACTGTCACAGTTAAACTGTCCTTATGGCACAAATTATCAATTCCTTACCCAGAAAGGCTAACAGGCCAAGGCAGGAAGACTCCACTTGAAGGGTTGGGGCAAAACCCAACTGGAGCTTCAACTATTGGCCTTAAGTGATCCCCTTATCAACATTCTTGAATTTTCTGTATCTCCAAGATAAATATTGTTGCAATCATAACGGACTATTAATTTGCCGGATATGCTAAATTCCGACAGTAACATGCTATAAACCCTTGGGCCGCATCCCGTTAGCATGGCCTGGCCTGAGCCTGAGGACAGGAAGCTGAGGTTCGGGTTCTGACGTTCTGTGTTCCTAGAATGGGCTGGAACCCTCTGACTTATCTGACATTTTTTTTTTTTTGAGTTGAAGTCTCACTCTGTCGCCCAGGCTGGAGTGCAGGGGCACGCTCACAGCCACTGCAGCCTCGACCTGCTGGGCTCAGGCGATCCTTTCGTCTCGGCCTTCCTAGTCTCTGTAACTAGTCATGTGCCACCATGCCCTGCTAATTTTTTGACTTATTGTAGAGATGAAGTCTTGCCAAGTTGCCCAGGCTGGTCTTGAACCCATGGGCTCAGGCAATCCTCTCACCTCAGCCTCCCAAAGTGCTGGGATTATAGGCATGAGCTACAGCACCCAGCCTAATCTGACATTTAATGTTCTAGCTCGGCTTCCTTCCAAAGAGCTCTAATGTCACCTCCTTCAGGATGTGTTGAAGCCCACGCCCTCTCCCTAGCAGGCCCAGGTGGGGCCCTTATCCCCACTACGTGTCCCCAGGTCACCCCCAGTCTGCGCCTGTCACTACCTGGGGCCACCTGGTTTCCAGCGATGAGCTCCCTCCAAGCCACTGAGGAAAGCCCCTGTCCTCATCAAGTCTGTCCCCCACCGCCCCTGCCCCACAGGGACCCTTCCCAGCAAGGTGGGTCCTCCCACCCTCGGCCTCCTCCACCTCCACTCCTTCCCCTTTTCATCTGGCCCCAGCTCTGCCCAGGAGCTCACCTCACTGCTCCTCACTCAATTCCTACCCAGCTCTGGCACCACCAGCAGCCCATTCTGGCTCCTCAGCCCCAGGGTCTTAACACCCCTCTCCCCTGCCCTTGAGCAGGCACCTCTGCTCTGACCTGCCTCCCCTCCTGGAGAATCTTGGCTGCACACCTCACGCTGGCATTCCTGTTCACTCTCGGGCCTCAAAAATCCCAACTCCAGCAGCTGTTCAGAGCTAGGAGCTCAGAAAATGCTCCACAGCGGTGTGCTTACTCAATCAGTATCGTGCTTACTCAATCAGTATCAGTCACTGTGTCATGTGATGCTACCCTTGGGAGGTTTTACCAGGTGGGTGCGACTTCAGAGATGAGAACAAGGAAGCCCACAGGCCAGTGACTGCGTTAAAGGTCATGCAGAAGGGTCAGAACCCAGGCCAGCTCTTGCCTTGGAAATTCACGTACCTCCCAGATCTACCATCATGTTAACAGCTAAAACACTCGAGATCCCATCTACAGAAGCACAGCCACACTGATGATCTCAAAAAGAGCCCAGGCAGCCGGTGGCCCGGACGTACACAGAAAGAGGAGGCTGCCTGGACCATGCAGCCCTCACTCACAGAGCCTGCCATCTTGGAAACTGTCCAGTCACAGAGCTTCAAGGTCCGAACTGCACTCTGATAGTGGATACCCGGGGAAAGCCCGGGTCACTGCTCTCAGCAGCATGTGGAAGCCATGTCTCTCTTCTTAAGAAACAGGCAGCAGCTGTTTGCTAAACATATTTTTATTGTGGATGAGACATTGCCAACCTATGTCTACCATCTTTATTTGGAGAATTTTTCTGCCTTGCAGTGCTCCTGAGAAATTAAAAAACACACTAGCTCTATAAAACACAACCTGGTATTAAGGCTGTGCTGGAAATGTCCCACATTTAGAGATGTTCCCCCAAATCAAAAGGTAATTTGTTCATTTTAAACAGAGAAACCTTAGTAAGTCAAAAAGTAAAGATTGGCAAATAATCACAAATGTCAGAACATTGAAAGTATCATCTTTTCTCATAGGAATATATAAAATAAATATCACCTGTACTTACTTGGTATTTACAAAATTAAAGTTTTTGCTGATGGAAAATGCTTTAAACACTTTCATACATGAAAATCAAGTCTGAATGCTGGGGGGCGTAACATGTGGACATCTGGTGACAACAGTATTTCTAAGTAGCTTCCCTTTCTCTTCCATTCCTGAAGATACCGTGCCTCCCTGCTGCTGCTTGGATGCATATTTTGAGTTTTTGTACTCCTTTCAATTAACCACTAAGAGGTTAAATGAAACCAAAGGCTTGGGGGATGCTGGATGTTGTAACTGGCAGTAGTAAGAAAGCCACACCTTTTTCCCTAGAGCTCTGTTGTTTGGTTTTGGTTTTTTCCTTTTCCTTATTTTGAAAAAAACTCAAGAACGGCACACACTAAAACTCAGCCATGTGCCCTAGTATTATGCTACCATCACATTCAATGGCTGGATGAGTTTTCTACTATAGTGCAAAGGTTAAAACCACTAGGAATGTGGTGAGAAACTGTGGCAGCCAAGGTGGAATTCAACCACAAATTCAACTAAGCGGATAAAGAAATAAACAGAAAAGTTATTGTAGTAACAATACTACAGTTAGACGTACCGTCAGCAACATCTTCCTGCCAATATTAGGACAGTCTCACCAAGAAGAGCGTTCCTTGAGCAGATGGTACAACCCTGACACATCCAGTGAGTCCTATCTAGTTCTGATCATGAACACTGATTGTGCACCCCAGTCAGCTACAGTTTCAATGCTCCAATGAAACCATGAGGCACTAGAGCTGCAGCACAAGGGCAGTGACACACTGATCCATGTAGCAGCCATGCGACAGCATGCACTATGGTGCTTATTCCCAGACTTTTAAATTCACGTCAGCAAGGGATGAGGAGGGATCAGCCTGTTTTGGTCAGAGAAGGAAACACTCAACATTATGAAACATATTTCAAAGATAGTGACATACTACTTAAAGAAAACCTTTTCTTATTCTATTTCTTCAAAATAAAGGCCCGTGTGTCTTTTTTTCACCTTAGAAACTAGTATTTCAGTTGTCCCCACTGAGATAAACTTCAGTGGCAAGCAGCACATCATTTAGGATAGCCAGTGACAGTGATTCTAAAAGAAGATGAAAACCTGAGGGTAATACGTCAAGAGAAATAAAAGTGGGCAAAGTCAACAGGAGGCAGCTTGACAGTTCCAAGGGGACCCTGCCTAACAGCTTCCTTTCAAGTGTGCCACACAGAGGATGGCCAGGTGCCTGAGCAAAGGAAACGGACGTTTCAAGCAGCATTCTCTGCTACTTAATTTTCAGAAAAACAAGTTTTACCCATCAACATATCATTAGGACTTCCAGTCTTCCAACAAGCCGGGCTTGGTGGCTCAGCCTGTAATCCCGCGCCTCGGGAGGCTGAGGTGAGTGGATTGCCTGAGCCCATGGGTTCAAGACCTGCCTGGGGAACTTGGCGAGACTTCATCTCTATAATAAATAAAAAATTAGCTGGGCATGGTAGTGCATGCCTGTAGTTCCAGCTACTTGGAAGGCTGAGGCGGAAGGATTGCCGGAGCCCAGCAGGTTGAGGCTGTGGTGGCTGGGAGCGGCCACTGCACTCCAGTCTGGGCGACAGAGTGAGACTACAACTCAAAAAAAAAAAAGACAGTGTACAGTTAATCACAGCAAAACTTACAAACACCCCCATTAGCCTGCTGCTTAGTCTTGTTTTCACCTTCTCTTGTTATACAAATATTTCTATTTTGAAGGCATATTGAAATTTACAAAATTTGCAGGAAGTTGTTTTTAAATGGACAACTGCAATAACTAATACAAATATGAACATTCTGATACAATTAAGTTTCAAGTCAGGGTTTTTTTCTGGCAGATTTATAACAAATTAAAGAAACCTTCTCTTAAGTTTCCAACACTTGGTGCTGTCGGAGCAACAGCACAGCTGTGGGTGATGCTATGCCGGGGAGCAGACCTCTCTCCAACTCCTGTCCCCGACTCAGCACCTCAGACAGGAGGTTGAATGTTCCATGACATGGCTAACTAGTAACATGGACACAGCTCATGAAAGTTGTATGTATTTGTGAGGAGACATATAGTTTTAGGATGGTATCTTTAAACAGATACCTTAACTCTTAAAAACTAAATTCTATATCCATACTACGTACTCAACTATAAAAAGGAACAAACTACTGATACTTGCAACAGCCTGGATGGTCTCAGAGGAAATGATGCTGAGGAGAAAAACGTTCTCAGAGCCGACATGCTGTGGGATTCCGTCTCACAATCCCAATGCAACACAGAGGTGAGGTGGAGACCGCGAGTGGCTGTCGGGATCAAGGCAGGTGCAGGGCAAGGCAGTGTGCTGGCAGGGCAGCGCAGGAGTCCTGTGGCGGGACATGGGTCCACACACTTGGCAGGGCTGCACAGGACCCGAGACATACCTGTTCCAGGGCCCGTGGCCTGCCGGGGACAGCCTGGTTCCCAGCCTGCTGATGAAGTCCTCCGAGACATCAAGTAGATATGTCCCACTGACTTCCTGTACTACTAGTATTTTCCTTCCTTCTTCATTAAAAAAAAAACAAACCTCTCGGTGATCTTTAAAAGATAAACCACGTCTCCAGCTTAAATGAGAAATAAAAAGCTAATAGAGAGCTACTGGTATTTGTCTTTTTTTTTTTAAACTAAGATAAAGATAAATCAAATGCTCCTAGCTTAAATTAGGTCAAATAGGAAGGAAAAAAGCAGATTACATAGCAAACACTTGCTCTTCTGACATCTGCAATATCTAAAAGCCTTAATGGTTTAATATTTTTATTAAATTCAGAGAAAGTACAACTGCAAACAAAAACATGACTTTTTCCAAAAGGCCACTTTGTGAAAGTATGTACACATAGTGTTCATGGTTTCTTTAAAGTGCTACATCGTCTCTGGCTTGAGAATCATCTATTGCTTCAAAAGGTCTTTCAATACGACTCCAGCGCTGCTGTCAGGTGACACCGGCAGAGGTGTGAATGTGGGCAAGACATCCAAGATGGGTTTCAGCAGGAGATGCCCGGACCCCCCAGGGCCCAGCCCAGCTGGGTTGACCAGAGGCACAGCTGCAGAGCGGGGGGCGAGGAAGGGGCTCACGTCTGCTCTTCTCCCAGGCCTGGAGTCTGTTGCATCTGAATGACACAAAATGGGTTATTTCATCGCCTGTCCTTCACAAAGAGGTCGAAATGAAGTAACCCTCTGAATAAAACAGCACAAAGAACATTACTCCCACATTGTTAAACTGGTTAGCCTAGCTACACAAGAGCAATCAACTTTAAAGTTCTACTTTGCAGCCAGGTGCAGTGGCTCATGCCTGTAATCCCAGCACTTTGGGAGGCAGAGGCGAGAGGATTATCTGAGCTCAGGGATTCAAGATCAGTCTGAGAAACATGATGAGACTTCATCTCTACAATAAATAAAAAAATCAGCCAGGCATGGTGGTGCATGTCTGTGGTTCCAGCTACTTGGAAAGCTGAGATGGAAGGATAGCCTGAGCCCAGCAGGTCAAGGCTGTGGTGGACATGAGTGTGCCACTGCACTCCAGCCTGGGTGATAGAGTGAGACTCTGACTCATATGTAAATAAACAAACAAACAAACAAATAAAAGTTCTATCTTGCTAGTAATAACACTGGCCTTGAGTACTTATTCTTGGACTGCTCTTTAATTATTCAAAATGAAAACACCAACAGGTCTCAGTTCCTAAACACAAACACTAATTTTTATCACTGAAATCTGACTGAAATTCATTCTTAGTAATGCAAGAAATTTTCTGATAAGAACCACGCTATCCATGTGTTTTACATTCCTAGATTTGGCCCTGAAATAAACCCAATTCACGTACTTCTGGGTTCTGGATCCCACAAGCAAGGCCCATGAAATACAGAAGGTGAAGGAGGACAAGAAATAAAAGAAAGGGCAGCCAGGTGTAGTAGCACCTGTAGTCCCAGCTACTCAGGTGGTCAAGGTGGGAGGATCACCTGAGTCTAGGAGTTCAAGACAGCCTGTTCAACAGAAAAAAGCATAAGTAAAATTTAAAAATGAGAGAAAGAAATGGGGGAAAGGAGAAAGAACAGTATTTGTACATATATGTAATACTTTATTAAACACCTCAACACTGTTGTTTTATATTTAAATATCAGTTATATAACTGATAAATCTTCATTTAGAATAATCACAGATTTTTAAAAGGTCTTGTCCAAGTTGCAAGGCCAACCCTTTACTCATCTACCTGATAGAAGAAAGACCTGAGAACTTTTCCCCAAATAATTGTAATGGTCATAAAAAGCAAACTCATATTACAAAGATAACAATTAGAATTAATATTCATTTAAAGTAAGTAGAAAATATATGTACACATTACTTGATTATCGTGTAGGCATTCAAAGGTTTGAAAACAATTCTTGATAAGATCATTTCTCTATCAGGTTAGACTGCTCAATTCACTTTTATTGGAATAGGTGTTTGGTTTACAGTGGAATGTCTCCTTTTTTTTTTTTTTTTTTTTGAGTTGGAGTCTCACTCTGTCACCCAGACTGGAGTGCAGTGGCATGCTCCTGGCCACCACAGCTTCTGGCGATCTTTCTGCCTCAGACTTCCAAGTAGCTGGAACTACAGGTGCGCGCTACCACGCCCAGCTAATTTTTTGATTTATTGTGGAGATGAGGTCTTGCCAAGTTGCCCAGGCGGATCTCAAACCCACAAGCTCAAGCAATCCACTCATCTCAGCCTCCCAAAGTGCGGGATCACAGGCTGAGCCATGGAGACCGGTTGAATGTCTTTCTTAGACACAGTCTGCTTTGTTACTCAAGACCACTAACAACTCTGTCGTAAGAGACAGGCCACCCCCACAGTGCCCCCTTAGCCAATGGGGTCCAGATAAGGAGAGCACTGCAGCACCTTTTCACATCCACCTGGCATTGGGCACGTCTGGGGTGCCCAGACTGCACATTCCCAGGAACTACAACTCTCCAGACTCAGGACTGTCTTCTGGTGTTACCCAGGAAGCTAAGACACACTTACAAATCCAGGATTAAAGACTAAGCTTGCTTCTTTTGGGCAAACCCCTTATCAACTCAGATAATCACTGCCTTTTGTCTCTGATCAAAACAAATCAAGCTGGGCACTGGATTTTTTTTTTTTTTTTTGAGTTGGAGTCTCACTCTGTCGCCCAGACTGGAGTGCAGTGGCCGCTCCCGGCCACCGCAGCCTCACCTGCTGGGCTCCAGCGATACTTCCGCCTCAGCCTTCCGAGTAGCTGGAATTACAGGCATGCGCTACCATGCCCAGCTGATTTTTTGATTTATTGTAGAGATGAGGTCTCGCTGTCCAGGCGGGTCTCGAACCCACGGGCTCAGGCAATCCACTCACCTCAGCCTCCCAAAGGCGCGGGATTATAGACTGAGCTACCGAGCCCGGCAGCACTGGATTTTTAAAAAGGAAGGAGGGAGGGTAGGAAAGGGAGAGGAAAGAAGGGGACAGAGGGAAAGGGAGGGTGAGGAAAAGGGCAGGGGACAAGAGGGAGGAGAAAGGGGAAGAGCTGTCACAGTGAACTTGGGAATCTGCGTCAAGATGCTCCTCCAGTTCAGAGTAACAAGGAAAAATGTCTTCAGCACAGTCTACACCTCTTAGATAAAGTAATCACTTTTCACTAAGTTTAGCAGGCAAAACTGTTATGTAAATGACAAATTATCACTTTCTCTAAGAGTTCAGAAAATAGAAATATTTGTCTAAATAACAGGAAGTATCAAAAATTTCAGAATATAAATTCTTTACTACTGTATTCAAATTTAAGTTATCTGTGATAAACTTGAGTATATAATAACACATACTTTTATGGTTCAAATAACAAACATGTTAGTCTAGATTAAAACATGAAGATTTAAGTTCCTTTTCTTTTTTTTTTTAAGTTAGAGTCTCACTCTGTTGCCCAGGCTGAAGTGCAGTAGCACGCTCATGGTCACAGCAGCCTTGACCTGCAGGCGATTCTTCCGCCTCAGCATTCCAAGTAGCTGGAACTACAGGCACATGCCACCATGCCTGGCTAATTTTTTGATTTATTGAAGAGATGCAGTCTCGCCAAGTTGCCCAGGCTGGTCTTGAACCTGTGGGCTCAGGCAATCCTCTCACCTTGGCATCCCAAAGTCCTGGGATTATAGGCGTGAGCTACCATGCCTGGCCAGATTTATCTTCTAATAGAGGATATTTATCATCTAATTGATTATAATTTAATATCAACTCGAGAGATTTTACTGTATGCTGGTATAGGTGATATGAACATAAATCATATCCTTACCACCTAGCAGGAAAGAAAAATACGTGCACGTGTTTACAAGCACCAGCCACTGCTTCCAGAGACATTTTTCAAAGTACAAGCGTTCTTCACAGTACTCCTACAGGGCTAAGACTGTCTACTAAACTGTGCTCACATACATCAATGAGCCAAGGTTTGGTGACTGAGTGTAAAGCTTAGATTTTCATGGGAAAAACCCTTCTCAAATCACATACTACACATCTAACTCCTAGCAGCAATAGAACCACTGGAAAGGAAAACAGGTCACCAAGCAGTGGGGTAACCAGCTTATCACCTCCAGGACAATCAAGGTGGCTTATGCAGAGAGAAAAGCATTATCTGATACACATTGGAAAAATATTTCAAACTGCTGAAATTAATCTAAGCCAACTAGGAATCAGCTTGCTACAAGAATACATGAAGTCAAAGTCCAGTGCTTCACTGGAATTCTGGAAGCAGTCATTGCATATCTGTAAAACCACTAAAGATTTAGTTAATATCACTATAAACATAATCACAAACATTCAATTTTTTAAATTATAGAAAAAATAAATATCTGACTTTACCTTTATAACTTTCTGGTACATTAGTATCTTGTTTTCTCCTTCCTGGTGAATCTAAAAGTTTCATACCAGGAACAGAAAGCTTTGGTGGTGGAATAGATGGGTGAGATTCTGTTTCTAGAAATTTAACAAAAAGCTCTGAAAAAGACTAAGAGAAAACATTACGATTATATTAGGCTAGATAATAAAATTACATACACTTCAGCTAAGAAAATATACCAGCTATACTAATAAATATTAAAAATTGATCATGCCATTTTGAATCTTTTTAAAATCAGCTTTATGAACAATTGAGAATGCTAGCTTTTTAGTTAAATGATTATCTCTACACAAATGTAACAATTTAATCAATAATCTTTGATGGCAACACACATTTCAAACATCCCACAATCAGAATTAGCCAACTCAAAGCACTTATTTTTCTTGTCATCAAAGAATGGTACTTAGACATCAGATCTTATCACTTTACTGTTAACATGAACATGAAAAACTGCCATCAAAGGAAAAGACGCATTAAACATGATTTTCTAAAGTAGACACAACCAATGAATATAGTTAAAAAAAATAACCAGTAACATTGACAGATTAAAATAATATAGTGCAGACCTCGCCTTATTAAATATAATGCCAGTCAAGCAAAACAAGGTTTTACCTTTAACCAGCTCTGGGTAAGTCACCTATCCTCCGTGTCTTCTTTAATAAAAAATAAAAGAAAATTCCGGATTCTACCTCATAGTCCTCCCCAACTCAACTGACATTCCTCAAAGGCCTACTACATCCTGGGCTGTGGTTTCCTGTTCACTAGCTGGCTCCTCCGGTCAGAATGTGGGCTGAAGCCGGCACCTGGTCTATCTGCTTGCAGCTGCATTCCCAATGCTGAGGACAGTCTGGGGCACTACAGGTACTCACTAAGTACTCATTAGCTCCATGACTTAGAACAAACCCTCTATCTCCAAGACACTCATAATGTAGCAGCCAAGCTGCCTAAGGAAGCAGAGTCAGGCACAAAGAAAGGAACAGCCAACACTCTGAGAAATAAAAGTGCCATATAGAAAGTTAAAAGAAAACCTGTGTGCAAACACAAGCATTAAAACTGGCTTATCCTTATGCTAAGCACCTCTCTGGGTCTCAGTTTCCACAATTCCAAAATAAAAGGGCAGTATAAAATATCCTAAAAAAGAAATCTAAATTTGCAAATGAACGTGACCTACAGTCATTTTACCATTCCTATTCAGCAAGAATAAAATTAGTTCTTACACTATTAAGCACAGATTGTTGATTTGGTCTCAAAGGTGTGTTGGGGACACTTTTTGATGCTCCTCCAAGCCACCCAGTCATCCACCTGGTAACACTGCCCTGATCTTCATTAAACATCTGAAAAATTATTTTAAAACAGAAAAATACTATCAATACAAGAAGACGAAAAGAAGACCCACTTTTACATGATTTCTGGTAGTAGTAAACCTTGCTTTTCATGTCCAATTCCTAGTAAATGTTTCCTACTAATAGAAGCTACAAATACAATAAAATACATCCCAAGTAATCTCAAATAAGTTTTGGGATTGTCATATCTCAAAATAGCAGTATCCTGAACAGTGGCTTATAAACTGTAAAACATCATACAAATTAAAAAAAATCTACCTCTTCAGTGTAGAATGAAATAATTCCATTTCCACATTACCGAGGAAACTATATCCAGTAAGAGAGATCTACAATAAAAGCAAATGCTTTCCTCTGTGCAACCAGCTCAGTAGACATGTGTCCAGTGGCTCTCGCTGTCCATTACCTGCTCCATTTCTTCCCTTCGGACACCCAGAATACTGCCCATTAGTCGTAACACTTCATGACGCTGACTTTTTGGTGTGTGGAAATGTCCAATGAAGAGGTTTCTCATTAGGACTCTGTGAAATAAAGGCAGAAACAGCTCATACCAACGCACCATTGAGTGTACTCCAACACTGAAGACTAAATGTACAAATAGTTAATTATACTAAACAATTACAAACAACTCTTGGGCCAATTACATACAGTTAAACATTTAACTGTAAAAAAGACTAAACAATAATGTAGTTTAAAATGACTTTTAGGCCAGGCATGGTGGCTCACACCTATAATCCTAGCACTCTGGGAGGCAAGGTGAGAGGATTGTCTGAGCCCATGGGCTCGAGACCAGACTAGGCAACTTGGCGAGACCTCATCTCTACAATAAATTTAAAAAAAATTAGCCAGGCATGATTGTACATGCCTGTAGTTCCTTCCAGCTACTTGGAAGGCTGAGGCAGAAGGACTGCCTGAGCCCAGTAGGTTGAGGCTACGGTGGCCATGAGCATGACACTGAACTCCAGTTTGGGTGACAGAGTGAGACTCCAACTCAAAAAATAAAAAAATAAAGTGACTTTAAAAAAAATCTTGACAAACATAATGAACAGTCTTTCAAACAACCTCAAATGATACCTTTCAAAACATCCTGATTAGCCACCCACATTCTCTCCGCCCCAGTATGACCCTAAGTACCTGACACAGACAGCTGAATGGCAACAGCTATTTGTGAGCTTAACATTACAATTATAGTCCCCCACTTTCACTCATTAAAAATGTGTTAATGTCGCCAGGCACGGTGGCTCACATCTGTAATCCCAGCACTTTGGGAGGTGGAGGCAAGAGGATTGCCTGAGCCCAGGGGTTCGAAACCAGCCTGGGCAACATGGTGAGACCTTGTCTCTATAGTAAATCAAAAAATTAGCCAGGCATGGTGGCACATGTCTATGGTACCAGCTACTTGGAAGGCTGAGGTAGAAGGCCTGTCTGAGCCCAGGGTGTTGATGCTGTGGTGGCCCTGAACATGCCACTGCACTCCAGCCTGGGCAACAGTGAGACTCTGACTCAAAAAAAAATGCATTAATATCTACATTTTTAAGATATTAAATGAGATTTTATTGCATATGTATACCTAAGTTTCATACCTAATACATCTGAGCAAGACTGTATTCATTTAAGGACAATAACGGAATGGTAAAACCAAACTTTATTTTCTAGGTACTTCATATTGGGAAGATGAGCTGGGGAAATCTACTTTAAAAAGCAAAAGAAAAGTTACTCGACTCACCCCTCAGTAACATTAACCACATCTTTACTCAGTGTATAAGAAAAAGGAAGGGCTTTTACAAATCTAATCACATATACGCATCAATGTGTACAGTTGTTTTGACCATAAAATACGTAAGAGTTAAGGAAAACACGCGTACTTGTCCACTTTCCCTTCTGTGCTGGTTACCACGTCCATCAGTTTCTTCTGTGCATCGTCCAGCATCTCCTGCCGGAGCTCATCTGTTTTAAAACATGTGAATAAAGATACCATGAATTGACTAAAACCTCTAGATGAATGCACAATGAGCCACTGAGACCTTTATCATGACCCTCAGATAAATGCACTGATTCTAACTGGAAATGTTCAATTACTTCCATCTCTTCTTTGATCCAGGGAAGTAGGCTCTTTGACACTACAATTACCTAGACACCAGAATACACAATAATTCACATGTTTTACCCCCAATACAGTGATCGATTCTTTAGCAGAACATTTAAGAACAAAAAAGGCTTTCCTCCTCTTTAGACACTTCATAGCAAGACAGCCATCCCTCCCTAACCCCCATTTCCTTGCATGGATTGTTTCCAGAGCCACTCTTGCTTAATGGGGGGGAGGTGGAAAGGATAATTTTACGTCTCCCTTTTTCTATTTTCCTGCTGGACTCTGTCATGGTGGACTACAAAGAGCAGCTAATACACTAAGACCACAGCTCAGGATGTAGCTGATAGGGCAAATCATCCGGGTCCAGGAAACGGCAAAGTATAATTCAGGTAGGTCCTCACCTCTCATGTACTAACCATATTACGGTAACTCAGGACTGATTTAGAAGGATGCTGGGACTATTTTAAAATTATCATTTGAAAAGGAAGCAAAATCTGTCAAATCATGGTGGAATACTTGGAACGTAAGCAGCACTAAAGGCAAAGTGTTGAACTACAACAGGAAGTGCCCTGTTCATAAATCCAGTCCTGGCCCAGGACAAGGGTTCCCCAGTGTCCTTAGCTCAGAATCTGTCAAACACGGACTTCATACCTGTTACCCTGGAAATGAAGTTTGAGCTCAGAGGTGCTCCTAATTTTAAGCTAGCCACAGGGTTTGTTCTCAGGGAAATGAAGAGACTGCTGTAGCAGGGCCCTGCTTTCCAAATCAGGAACACAAGAGACGGTCTCTCTTTTCTGGGAGTAGCTAAGTGCAAATCTCCTTACCAGATACATGACTCAAACATTTCTTCCCACTCTGTGGGCTGTCACTGCATTTTCTTGATGGCATTTATCCTTTGGGGCACAAAACCTTTTAATTCTGATGACGCTCCATTTATTTTTTCTTTTGTTGATTGTGCTTTTGGTGTCATATCTAAGAAATTATTGCCAAAACAACATCATGAAATTTACTCCTACCTTTGAAGAGTTTTTACAGTTGCTCTAAAATTGAGGCCTATGATCAATTTTGAGTTAATTTTTATGCATAGGATGATGTGCGGTCCGACTTCATCTTTCTGTGTGTGGATAGCCACTTGTTCCAGCACTAAATGGTAAAGAAACCATTCTTTTTGCACCCTTGTCAAAAACCAATCGACTAATAAATGTATGGTATATTTCCACACTATCAATTTCCACTGTAAGAATTCAGCACAAGTCTTCTCTTCTGTCTGAAAGGCTCTTTCCCATCAGTACTGTCTACTAGCCCTACTCACCTTTCCTGTCTCTGTTCCCAACACACCTTACTCCAAGAATTTTCCTCTGAGCCTTATAGATTAGGTCGGGCTGCTTGCTTTGTTTTCATTCTCCTGTATAATGCTTAAAATTCTGATTTACAGTACTAAATGCATATTTAAAATGTCTAGTTTAACTGTTTACAATGGTTTGTGGTTTTTCTAAACTGCAAAAATCTAAATTGAAAAATGTTATTCACAGAATGGGTCAACCTTACCAAAACAGAGATGGTTGCCACAACCATATTATAAAAGCAAGGTTTGTATTTGGAAAATCTACTACAAACTTTTCCTTTCCTGTCTTTCCAGTAAGGAATTTAAACTTGGACATGGGGGGATGAGGGGGCGGAGGGGGAGGGGAGGGAAGAAGGGGGAGGGGAGGGAGGAGAGAGAGAACTACTGTTCAAGTCTGAGTCAGTACAAGACATTAAAATTCTTCATTGCGCATGTATACTATGAACACATGGTATTACTTGGGCCTTGTCTACATTCTGAATGCAAACAGAATCTTCAATTGTTGAGAGGAAGGACGGTGAGTGAGCTAATCTCTCATCACTGTCCTGGCCTGGTGACCCGCTCAGGAGCCACAGGAGGAGCAAAGTTGGATGGGCTCCATCTTCTCTTCTGTCCCCCAAGGCTCTGGAAGGGCAGCAGAGAAACAGGTCAAACTAGCTGTCTTGACCCCACTTCTCTTCTCTGAGATTTCCCTTCTACCTACGTTCTTTTAAAATTAATATTTTTATACCGATTACATGTAAAAACGATAATGTGATTATAATGGGTTATAGGAAATATATTATCAAAATTAATTTCACCCATCTTTTTACTGTTTTAAAAACAGGGCCAATAAAAAGTTTAAAATTACATGTGGCTCACATATTTCTATTGGATATATCATCTTAAAACATAACCAGGATATAACACTATATTATACTGTCTCTTATTGTTATTTTTATTTTTTTTGAGTTGGAGTCTCACTCTGTCGCCCAGACTGGAGTGCAGTGGCTGCTCCCGGCCACCGCAGCCTCGACCTGCTGGGCTCCGGCGATCCTTCTGCCTCAGCCTTCCAAGTAGCTGGAACTACAGGCGCTAGTTACCACACCTGGCTAGTTTTTGATTTATTGTAGAGATGAGGTCTCACCAAGTTGCCCAGATGGGTCTCGAACCCACGGGCTCAGGCAATCCACTCACCTCAGCCTCCCAAAGACACGGGATTACAGGCTGAGCCACCGAGCCTGGCTTGTCTCTTATTTTTAAAAATAAGACAAACTAAACGAGTGAAATTCACAAAGCAGAGCTGATTCTGACAAAAATGATTTTAGTAAAATAAGTGAGCAAATTTTCACTTTGCACTATAAAAAGCTGATCGAGAAATCAAACTGTGTGAAAGTTCAAAAATATTTTCTTGATGAAACCCATTAAGATTGATGTAATTTTGATGAAAACATCTGTATTCAGAAAAGTGCAGTCAAAATATCCCTAAGGCAAAATGACAGGGCTAAAACTCTTTAAACTCACTATCAGAATGGGCTTCTGAGCTAATGTGACATTTGAGTTGAGGGGGAAAACCTCAGAATTTAGAGGGGGATGGAAGGATGGTGTGAACGACAAGAGGTTTAGAAAAGAAAAGTCTAGGACCCACTTCAAAGTTCCCTGCAGATGCCATGCTCCCTCCAGGCACCCTTGCTCTCCTTCCATCAGAGAGTCTGAATATTTCTCTACAAAAACTGAACTCTAATTCAAACCACAATTTGAAATCAGAACTGTATTTATATGGGCAGGCAAAATATGGTTATTCAGAAATGCGTTTAAAGCCAAATACAATATTTCTGTGAATCAATCTTACATGCCAAAAGAATTCTTTGGAAGATATTTTTTTAAAAGGGCAAGGAGCCACTTAGAAGCTAAGCAATTGAGACCAGGTATGGTGGCTCACACCTGTAATCCCAGCACTTTGGGAAACAAAGTCAAGAGGATCATTTGAAGCCAGAAGTTTGAGACCAGCTTGGACAACATAGCGAGACACTATCTTTACCATAAATTTTAAAAATTTAGCCAGCTGTGGTGGTGTGCATGTGTAGTGGTGCAGGGGGATCTCTTGAGCCAGGAATTGGAGGTTATAGTGAGCTATGACTGAGCCACTGCTCTCCAGCCTAGGCAACAGAGCAACACCCTGTCTCTTAAAGAAATAATAATAAGGCCAAGCAATTGAGATTTGGTCTGGTTTGGAGAAAGAGTTACTCTAACTACATGACCAAGTCAAGTTTGCCACATCAGAGCCTCCTCTCTGAAAGACGAGCCATGGTCTTCAACACCTGAATCCAAATCAAAAGTGAAGATGAAATGTAACTGACTGTGACAAATCAGCATATCATAATTTTATATTTCATCTGTGACTAAGGACAGTTCACGGTAATACTGTCTTCAGAGAACATTTAAAAATGATCATACTTTATCTTAAAATGAATCATCCTCCTTACACAGCCACTTGGCTACTTCATGAATAAGCTCCTGTACACAAGAACCAAGTCAGATTTACTGAATAGTCACGTGACCGAGAAAAACAGAAACTGGAGCACAGAACGCAAGAGTCAGAGGACCTGGACAGGAATCATGGTCCTGCCATCAGGCGACTTCGTTGCTAGTTTGTAAAAGGAGCATGCTCATTTCAAAGGGTTTTGAGAGAATCAACTAAATGATCAAATGGGGTTTTGTAAACAGTAAAGCAAGGCATTAGTATTCATTCATCTGATTTCCTAAAATTACTAAAAATTTTCTCTTTCAGTCTGGTCTTATCCATAGCTAACATATCACTTTGCTTAGTGTTAACATTTAGTAATTATCTTCCCTCCATTTTGCATTCTTGTCATCTTCAGGACCAAGGCAAAGGAGTCAATGAAAGGAAGAAAAAAATTTCAGAAAGATAATTTCTTTTATATACATAAATGTCAACAAGTAAATAGGATCTGGTGCTTTATTTGCATTAGCTACCTAGAAAATACATTTAAATCTGATACAATATTAAACCTAACATATAAGACCACTGTTAGTGCTGAATAATATGTTTAAAGATATCGTATCTATTTGTAATCTGAAGTTTGGTCATATCAGCATCTGCTTTGCCTTCTAACTCAATTCTTTTCCACCACATCAGACACTGAATTTTAAAGTCTAGAGTATATGGTAAATGCTTTCTTGTCCCATAATCATAATTATTAATTGTTGAGAAGAAAAATTACTTTTAAAATTCTACTTCCTAGCAATGAACTCACAGGAAAATAATCTTATTAATACAGCACAGGCCAGGTGCGGTGGTTCACGCTTAGAATCCCAGCACTCAGGGATGCCAAGGCGAAAGGATTGCCTGAACCCAGGGGTTCGAGACCAGCCTGGGTAACTTGGCAGGATCTTGTCTCTACAATAAATCAAAAAATTAGCTGGGCATGGTGGCATGTGCCAATAGTTCTAGCTACTTAGAAGGCTGAGGTGGAAGGATCGCCTGAGCACAGCTGGTCAAGGCTGCGGTGGCCGTGAGTGTGCCACTGCACTTCAGCCTAGGTGACAGAGTGAAACTCCAACTCAAAAAACAAAAAATACAGTATAGTTTCATCAACTTGAATTCCACTAGATCATAACCCATGACTAAAATGAGATAGGTTGTGGTCTACTAGATTATTTGTACAGCTAATGTAACCAAATCAAAATTTTTTTGTTTGTTTCTTTTTTGCTTTTTTTTTTTGAGTTGGAGTCTCACTCTGTCGCCCAGACTGGAGTGCAGTGGCCGCTTCCGGCCACCGCAGTCTCGACCTGCTGGGCTCCGGCAATCCTTCCGCCTCAGCCTTCCAAGTAGCCGGAATTACAGGTGCGCGCTACCACGCCCGGCTGATTTTTTATTTATTGTAGAGATGAGGTCTCGCTGCCCAGGCGGGTCTCGAACCTGCGGGCTCAGGCAATCCACTCACCTCAGCCTCCCAAAGGCGCGGGATTACAGGCCGAACCACCGAGCCTGGCTCCAAATCAAATTTATTTTCCCTCTCCACTTACCCCCAAACCCTTTATTATGACTTCAGATAATCTGTACTATATTTTTCCACACAGAAACAGAAATCTTTTTTTTTTTTTTTGAGTTGGAGTCTCACTCTGTCACCCAGACTGGAGTGTAGTGGCCGTTCCTGGCCACCGCAGCCTCAACCTGCTGGGCTCCGGCGATCCTTCCGCCTCAGCCTTCCAAGTAGCTGGAACTACAGGTGCGCGCTACCACACCTGGCTAATTTTTTGATTTATTGTAGAGATGAAGTCTTGCCAATTTGCCCAGGTGGGTCTCGAACCCGTGGGCTCAGGCAATCCACTCACCTCAGTCTCCCAAAGCGTGGGATTACAGGCTGAGTCACTGAGCCCAGTTGAAAATTTTTTTTTTAAACAGTTAATATTACGAGTCAAATTATATATTTAATCTTTGCTGCTCTGGTATATAACACAGAATATCTATTTAATTTTAAAACGTTTACACACATCAGCCATAGCCCAAAAAGGATTGAAATTGGTCAGTGAAAAGTAAAACATAAAAGTAATAATGCTTCTACCGACTAAGTATCCTCACCACTACAGAAAAGGTCCTGGGACCAAAAGGCTTCCTAAGCTACACCACCAAGCAGAATGGACAGCTTCCTTCCAAGTCAAGCTGGGCATGTGTCTACTGTGCATGGGCCCTTCCTGATTGACTGGAAATCCCCCAAAGGTAGGACCACGGTGTTCTGTCTCCCGATCTCCAGTGCTTCCTACAGAGCTGGGCACACAGCAGATAATGCATATTTGATAATAATGAAAGAATAACTGATTTTCTCTGGGAAGGGAGAATGTCCGGAAAGATCAGAACACAGGACAAAAAGAACCAGAGACTCCGTTCTAAGTTACAGGCCCATCCCCACACACGCAGGACAAGGGGTGCACACACCCTGCAGTAATCAGAGTCTCTAAGCGCCATGTAACTGATCTTATCCTTTATACCTAGAACTGTTTTAAAAATAATTGCTATTTCTAAGATGTAGTTCAGCTTAGTATATTTAAAAATATAACTATTAAGTTAAAAAGGGCTTAATTATTTGCCTAATTGATATACACTTTTTCTTAACTCATATTTTGGCATTGTCTGGTATACCCAGATGTCTGTATCACCACAAATAATTTTTCAGCCATTTATAGCTATTCAAAAAACTGCATCTGGTACTTCTTATATGTTTCCTCTAAAATCACCACTTCTGCCAAAAACATCTCTAAAGAAACCCCTCCTAAGGCCTGGGTAACAAAGTGTCTGGGAATGCATCTGGCCTCTGTTCAACAGGACGTTATATGTTTTTTGTATAAATCATGTCCTGGAAAAGGAAATGTCTTTATTTAAAATAAAAACTCTACCATCCAGCATCATAAAGGTAGTTCCATGAAAAACATTTTAAGTTTCTTTTATATTTGCAGTTTTACAAGAAGTTTTTATGCTTCATATTACCTTACGTTTTATTGGGACTTCTTTTATACATTCCTCTAGATTTTCTTTTTAAAAAATACTCTAAGGAAATTTTCCATTCTCAACTCACAGAAGACTTTCAAAAGCAGTCACTAAATTTCTCTGTTAAAAAAAATCAGCTATGGGGCCCCTTAAGACACAAGTCTAAGATACAGACCAAGAGAGCTGCCAGCGCCAGAACTAAGTCTGCACTACTGAGGAAGACTTGAGTTTCTTTGCACACCATGAATGCACCCCCTTGTGAATCATGGTTATCAAAACAAGAACGGGCTTGTGCTATTTCTGCGTATCCAGTCATTTTCATTTAGGTAGGAATTCATCTCAAGGATGACAGGAAAAAACAGGACGTGAAAGAAGGAAAATGTCAAGTTTGGCCGTAAGGACAGCAATGGAACAATCCCTAATGCTCAGCTGTAGCCTAGGCTCTCACAGATGCGCACTTTCTCTTAGTGACCATTCCATGGACACTCTGAACTTCTGTCAACTAAGAGGGGTTCATGAGAGAGTCCTGAGTCACAGGCTGAGTCTGGGTGCAGGGTAGCATGTGAGTCAATCTCTAGAACTATATTGAAAAATAACACTTCCAGGTAAAATGCTGAAAGGATAATTTCTAAAAGGAAGGATATCAGTGATTATTTTACCAGCCAACATTGCCTGTTCAACGACAGTTCTCAAAGGATCTTAGGATTTCCTGCCATTACTACTTTCCCAGGGAGTGAGGAAGGGGTGTGGGGGAGGGGGGAGAGAGAGACCTGGACCCCCACACAGTGTCCTGCTACTGGTTTCAGGCTCTCAACCAGTTCTTTTCACCATGGAATTTTGCCTGACCCTGAACAGGATTCTGCGGGCACGCAGCAGGCCCTGTGTCATCATCACCCTGTGGACCACTGTCTTAAATTGCTACTTGTAGCATTTCCTCAGCTCAGCTCCTTGAAAGGGGTCCTTTCTAGTATCTCACACATGCCTTACAGGAAGCAGAGCAGCTGGTGCCTGTTTCACACTTAACCCTGATAAGCATTTACCTTCACACATTCATACAACGCCTGTCAATATCCTGAATTCATAGCCATAGCTGCATGTACATGCTATAAGAAATGACCCCAACGAGCCGGGCTCGGTGGCTCAGTCTGTAATCCCGTGCTTTGGGAGGCTGAGGTGAGTGGATTGCCTGAGCCTGCGGGTTCGAGACCTGCCTGGGCAACTTGGTGAGACCTCATCTCTACAATAAATCAAAAAAATCAGCCGGGCATGGTAGCGTGCACCTGTAATTCCAGCTACTCGGAAGGCTGAGGCGGAAGGATCGCCGGAGCTCAGCAGGTCGAGGCTGCAGTGGCTGGAAGCGGCCACTGCATTCCAGTCTGAGCGACAAGAGTGAGACTCCAACTCAAAAAAAAAAAAGAAATGACCCCAATGACCAACATCCCACTGTTTTAACATGGGTATTGTGTGCCAACACGGGTATTATGTGCAAAAGCTCTCTTCAGATGTGAGACCAGACCAAACCGTCTCCTTTCTGGTAGCAATGACATAATCAACCATTCTGAATAAAAATGCCACCTTTTAAAGTGAGTTTCCCAATATTGTTTAAATGTTGAAACGGCATATCAACTCATCAATAGTCTACAGATGCTTAGAAATAAAACAATTCTTGCCTTCTACAATTCAAGTCTTTCTTGCAACAAAAGTCAATCTGTCTTTTTCAAAATTGTTTCTCCTGGCAAATATTTTTGCTGTCTGGCCAAGTTTTGTGTTAAAAATAAAATACAGTATTACAACATCAATCAACATTTAAAGTACTTAATGATCTATGAAAGAAAATACACAGTGATTCTTTTGAAACAAGCGGGCCCATCCAAATTTTGTTTACATTACTGAATCAAGAGTGCAGCACTGAGAAGATAAAATCATATTTGTGTTTAGATATGAAAGCGATACTAAGCTCTTAGGTAATGTAAGAAAACAGATTGTCGAGCAGAGCTGTAACTGGCAAGAATGATTTCAAGACAGAACAGAACCCAGCGTCTCTTTACTACCCCCCGCCCCCACTGTCTGGGCAACACTGGCCTCCCGCCGACCCTTTCAAACACCATTGCATAAGCACAGAGCTTTTTCCATAGCTAAAATGATGCTACAACGTGAGCCCAAAGGTCCCGTGCATTTACAATGAATGCTGTCCTTTGCCACGTGAATAGTAAGCAGCCTTGACCACCTAAGCCTTACCAGATAAAATCTAGGAAATCCGAAAATATTATTCTACTAGTGGGGGCTTAAATCAATGCCTGAACAAGTACCAAATACAGGTTGAGGAAACTCTATCCAAAATGCTCGGGACCAGACATGTTTCAAACTTTGGATTTTTTCAGATTTTGGGAATATTTGCATTATACTAATTTGCATTATAGTACTTCCTAATCTGAAAATCACAAGTCCAAATTAATTCAAAAAGCATTTCCCAGCCAGGCTCGGTGGCTCAGCCTGTAATCCCACGCCTTTGGGAGGCTGAGGCGAGTGGATTGCTGAGCCCTCGGGTTCAAGACCCCCCTGGGCAGGTGAGACCTCATCTCTACAATAAATCAAAAAAATTAGCTGGGCGTAGTAGTGCGCCTGTAGTTCTAGCTACTTGGAAGGCTGAGGCAGAAGGATCGCCAGAGCCCAGCAGGTCGAGGCTGCGGTGGCCGGAAGCGGCCACTGCACTCTAGTCTGGGTGATAGTGAGACTCCAACTCAAAAAAAAAAAAAAAAAAAAAAGCATTTCCCTTGAATGTCATGTTGGCACTCAGAAAGTTTTGGACTTTGGTGCATTCTGGATTTTAGAGTAGGGATTTTGGATTCAAGGACTCTGCAAATATTGGCCCACTATGGTGAGTCATACAACTCATCATGCCATCACCACTGGGAATGTCCAGCAGAGGCCTAAGGGAACGTGGCCTCAGGTGCCAGAGCAGCATGACATACAGCATGAAGTTGTTCCTAACCCTGCCCTGTCGCCACCATGAATCTAGCCCTGTCCTGAGTCAACTCTCGGCAGACTCAGCAGTGCCAGGGTGCCTCCATGCATTGCCCATGTGTCTTCCAGGTGCTACACCTGACTGGCCTTCAATTCAACGAGACTTTCCCAACAAACACTGCCTCTTAATCAAGGCAACCACTTCAACACTTGGGGTACAACACAGAAGATACAACCTTATCTTCAAGGTACATGGAGATATTTATTACAAAATACAAATCAGACTATAAACCCCATTTTCCTGACCGGAAAACAGTAACGTGGAAAAACCATGCATTTTGGTGATGGGCAAAGAGATCACAGTTTGAATCTCAGTTTCTGTTACTAAAAGAATGAACAGCACCTGTTTTGGAACTGCTTATGAAAAGGAAATGAGGAGATGGTGCAGTAACACACACATGTCCATCCAATGTCCGTACAGACACTCGATGAGTAACTGTTTCCTAGTTGCCCACCTCCAGGCCTGCTCCTAGAGCAGGCTTCCCAGCTGCTCTGGCTGACCACATCTCACAAGGCAGAGGACTTTAGTTGGGCAATGATTTGCCTTAAATCAAGACATCCTGAGGACGATCACCTCACATGTACCTTGCTGTTTTCTGTGTTTCTAGAAGCTCTCACAACCTGTCTCTGCAGGACTGGGTCATTCACACAGGCTGCCCTCTGGTGGCCAAGCTCCAGGGGTGCTGGTCTGCCTGCCTCTGCAGTGTCCAGCCACTGTCCTGTTGTTTGACAGGATCTCTGCTCTGCCACCGCCTCCAATTTCTGTCTGTTTTAATTTCTATGTTGTGTGGTTGGCAAGCATTTAATCCCTTAATTCCACACCTTGTCCTGCTGTGCCCAGCCTAGACAGCTGACGTGGCTGCATTTCTAGGCTCCACCACCAGCCTTCCTATAACCCTGGATCAACTAAATGCAGCCCTGTAACAGCTTTACCCTCCTGGTTACACCCAAGTTAAAGACTTGTCATCTTCGTCAGCTATTAAGATTCAACAAAGCACCCAACCATCTGATAATCTGAGGCCCAAGTGATAATCCTAAGCACACGACTCACCTAAGCAAACTGACGGGGAACATGAGACACCAGACAAGCACCAAAAAATACATAATGTGCCTGGTGTTTTCACCATGTATAGTAATCAAAATCTAGTTTTACTCAGACATTAATTCTACAAAACCACTCTTCTATTAAGAATCCTGCCCTCTCTCACGGATAGATGGCATGGACAGGTACACATGAGCTCATCAGGAAGAAGTCATGATCATAACGAGTCAGATCAATCCAATGAGCCTCCTTGATGGTCCACAGGGCGGCTACCAGCACAGCAGCAGTGTCTCGGCGTCCAGGAAACCAGACAGCCACGCTTGCTTAGTGACTCTGGTTTCCCAAGGACTAGACTCAAACAGAAGCAGATCAGCCACGGAGACAGAAAGGAAGTCAGACACCACGAAGCTGGTCTCAGAAGATGATGCTAGTTAAGCCCTAGGACTGCAGGGAGGAAAAAGAAAAGGAAGAAACTTACTTTGCTTTTTAAGTTCTTCGATTTGTTCTTCTTTCAGATCCAGCTGTTCTGTGAGTCTGGATGCTGAATCCAACGCAGCATTTGCTTCCTCCAAACGCTCCTGAGAGAGGACAGTGTGTTAGGAAGCTGTGTGCACAAGTGGCACACGACAGGGCTGGAGACATGCTTCCATGGGGAAGGCTGCACCCTATGGAAGCATGGGGCGATCCTTCCGCCTCAGCCTTCCGAGTAGCTGGAACTACAGGCACGCGCTACCACGCCTGGCTAATTTTTTATTTATTGTAGAGATCCTTCATGCTTCCACGGGGAAGGCTGCACCCCATGGCCTTGGGCAAGTGCGTCCAGCTGATTACTGTTAAAGATGGAACCCACATTATCTCCCAACAACCCGGCCTCCTTCAGGGGAGCTCACTAAAGAGCAGATGCCCCTGAAACACAACACAGTGACAGAGGTGACAAAGTGACAATAATATGAAGACAAAAAAACAAGACACAGAAAGCCAAGAAATACAGTAATAAATGTTCTTCTCATTTTAACTTTTGCAATTCTAATAAATAATGCAATGTTTCGTTATGATCTGTCACTTTAAATTTTATTTCCTCTGCTTTTTACTAGTGATTTTGGGCATTCTTTTTCATGCTTACAGGGCAAGTTGGATTTACCCTTCTGTGAAGACCTCTTTGCAGACGTTGTCCATACTTCCCTTGAGCTATCTTTCTCTTGTAAACTTCTAAGAGCACCTTGTGTATTAAATATGAACCTTTTTTGCCTGTGCTATACAAACGGTTTGCCAGATCTGCATCTGTCTTCTGACTCTATCATCTTTTGTCATGTAAACAATTTTAAATTGCATATAGTCAGACATGTTCTACTTTGCTTTTGCAGCTCCTTGAGTTTTAGTCTTGGCTAGGAGGAATTCTTCATGTCCCTAGACTGTACGTGCAGTTGCTAGATTTTAAGATATATTTTTTAATCTTGATACAGTGTTTCTTTTTTTTTTTTTTTTTTTGAGTTGGAGTCTCACTCTGTCACCCAGACTGGAGTGCAGTGGCCACTCCCGGCCACCGCAGCCTCGACCTGCTGGGCTCCGGCGATCCTTCCACCTCAGCCTTCCAAGTAGCTGGAACTACAGGCGCGCGCTACCACGCTCGGCTAATTTTTGATTTATTGTAGAGATGAGGTCTCGCCAAGTTGCCCAGGCGGGTCTCGAACCCACGGGCTCAGGCAATCCACTCACCTCAGCCTCCCAAAGGCGCGGGATTACAGGCTGAGCCACTGAGCCCGGCTGATACAGTGTTTCTCAATGGGAATGCTTTAGGCACATTCCTGGCCCATTTAATACCAGAAGAGCCATCTAGTGACAGTAACAACCAAATCCATCCCCAGATATTCAGTACCATTCCCAGTTGAGAATCTGTGCTTTGATTCAATTGGAATTTATTTTTGTATACGGTGTAAGATGGAATTCAATTTTTTCTTCCTTATGACAGTTGTGCCAATATCATTTATTATATCATTTATCTCACTAAAGTTTTCTCACTAAATTAAACTTAGTTTGGGTTAGGGTTTAGCTTCAAATTCTTAAATATGCCCTGGGCTCTATTTCTGGATTCTTCTGTTCCATAATCTAGTCAATATCATGTTGATTTCTGGCTCTATTTTGATATCTAGTAGGCAAGTCTCTCCCCCATTGTTCTTTCTCATATTTTTTTTTTTTGGCTATTCTCAAATATCTACTCATGTAAATTTCAGATCAAGTTTTACTGTCTTTAATCAGTGTGATACATTTCCAATATGTCATCTTGGATGGGTTACAGTTGCCAGTTATTCAGTCAAATGTAATCTAGATATTGCTGTAAAGATATTTTGCATATGCAATCAAAGTCCTTAATCAATTGAATGTAAAAAAGGCACATTGTCCTGGATAATCTGGGCAGGTCTGACTGAACCAGCTCGAGGTTCTTAGAAGTAGGACTCAGGCCCCACAGAAGAGAGAAGACGCCCCTTCTCTGGACAGCAGCTCCTGCCTGTGCCTGTGCAGTTCTGTCCTGCTGGTGGCTTTGTTCTTGTGACGGCCTGTGGACAACTCCTGTGGCCCTGCCTGTGTTCAGCCCACCTCTGATGTTGTTTTCCCATCTTTTTTTTTTTTTTTGAGTCAAAGTCTCACTCTGTCACCCAGGCTGGAGTGCAGTGGCACACTCATGGTCACCACAGCCTCAACCTGTTGGGTTCAGGCAATCCTTCCACTTCAGCCTTCCAAGGAGCTGGAACTACAGGTGCGTGCCATCATACCCGGCAAATTTTTTTATTTATTGTAGAGACAAGGTCTTGTCAAGTTGCCCAGGCTGGTCTCGAACTGGTAGGCTCAGGTATTCCTCTCACCTCCACCTCCTAAAGTGCTGGGATTACAGGCATGAGCCACCGCACCTGGCCTTTCTTTGAGTTGAAGCCTCACTCTGTCACCCCAGGCTGGAGTGCAGTGGCACAATCACTTGAACTGCTGGGCTCAGGTAAGTCTTCTATCTTAGCCTTCCAAATAGCAAGAACTACAGGCGTGTACGACACTGCCTGGTTAATTTTTTGATTTATTGTGAAGTCAAGCTCTTGCCAAGTTGCGTACTCTGCTCTCAAACCCCTGGGCTCAGGCAATCCTCTTGCCTTGGATTCCCAAATTGCTGGGATGACAGGTATGAGCCCCTGCGCTGGCCATGGACTTCCCATCTTGACGGCCGGGCCTACGAAGTTCAGGCTTGCTCAGCTGGCCCCTCAATCATGGAGTCAATTCCCTATAATATCTACATGTGTGAAGATCCACATGTATCCCATGGAAAGATCTGACAACACATACACACCCTACTGGTTCTGCTTCTTAGGGGCTGAACCCTGACTGATATGGAGGGACTGAATTTTAAAAATGTAAATAAAATATTTATATTCTAAATCCATAAAACTAAATTTAGTATAAAGAAAATTTAAATAAACTTTCAAGTAATTTCTTAACCTCACAGCTTTTATATTTATGAAATTCTTAAAGCTTAAAACTAAGCTAAGACACTTTCAAAAATCAACACTTATTTTATTTTATTTTTTTAAAGACTTTGGGATTTTATTAAGTTTTTGTTCTTCCGCTCCTTTTTTCTTGAGTTGGAGTCTCACTTAGTCGCCCAGACTGGAGTGCAGTGGCCGTTTCTGGCCACCGCAGCCTTGCCTACTGGGTTCCAGGGATTGTTCCACCTCAGCCTTCTGAGTAGCCAGAATTACAGGCATGCGCTACCACACCCGGCTGATTTTTTGGTTTATTGTAGAGATGAGGTCTCGCTGCCCAGGCGGGTCTCGAACCCGCGGGCTCAGGCAATCCACTCACCTCAGTCTCCCAAAGGCGCGGGATTACAGGCTGAGCCACTGAGCCCGGCTACACTTATATTTCATTATTCTTTCTACCATTTGTCTTTATTTCATAAAGTTCAGGTTTTATCTTTATCTCTTAGTTTCTTCTGACTTATTTTGTTGTTTTTCTAAATGTATATTATGTTTTAAATTTTTAAAAATAAAATTAGTTTAAAAAGATCTAGCTGGGTGTCATGGTACATGCCTGTAGTCTCAGCTACTCAGCAAGCTGAGGTGGGAGGATCACTTGAGCCCAGGAGTTCAAGGTTGCGGTGCACTATGATTGTGCCTATGAATGGCTACTGCACTCCAGTCTGGAAAACACAAAGACCTTGTTTTTTTTTTGGAGTTGGAGTCTCACTTGGTCGCCCAGACTGGAGTGTAGTGGCCGCTCCCGGCCACCGCAGCCTCGCCTGCTGGTCTCTGGTGATCCTTCCGCCTCAGCCTTCTGAGTAGCCAGAATTACAGGCATGTGCTACCACGCCCGGCTGATTTTTTGATTTATTGTAGAGATGAGGTCTTGCTGCCCAGGTGGGTCTCAAACCCGCGGGCTCAGACAATCCACTCACCTCAGCCTCCCAAAGGCGCGGGATTACAGGCTGAGCCACCGAGCCCGGCTTAAGACCTTGTTTTAAAAACAAACAAACAAGGCAGGGCATGGTGGCTCACGCCTATAATCCCAGCACTTTGGGAGGCAGAGGTGAGATGATTGCCTGAGCCCACGGGTTCCAGACCAGCCTAAGCAACTTGGCAAGACCTCATCTTTACAATAAATCAAAAAATTAGCCGGGTATGGTGGCGTGTGCCTGCAGTTCCAGCTACTTGGAAGGCTGAGGTGGAAGAATGGCCTGAGCCCAGCAGGTCAAGGCTACAGTGGTCAGGAGCGTGCCACTGCCCTTCAGCCTGAGTGACAGAGTAAGACTCCAACTCAAAAACAAACAAACAAAAAAACCAACCAAACAAACAAACAAAAGTTCTGGACTTCTATTCCTGCAGTTTTACAGACTTGATACTTGGATCTACCAGAAAGAACTAGAAGTATTAGATAAAATATATCTTTTTAAATTATGAGTTGATAAGAAAGTAAGCATGAATGGTCAATAAACATATTAAAAGATACTTGATCTCATTGTAACCAGAGAAATGCAAATCAAAACCACAAGATATCCTCCTGCTATGGCTTGAACGAATGCCCCAAAGTTCAGATGCTGGAACTTGATGCCCACAAAAGCAGTGGGACCTGATGGGAGGTGTCTGGGTCATGAGGCGTCACCCTCACAAATGGATTCATCCCCCTTAGTGATGCTCCTTCTCAGCTGGGTAGGGGCTAAGATGTGGGGGCCTGAGGAATTCTTAGGAATGGGGTGCTCCTTCTTAACAGGTGGGGACTGAGATGTGCGGGGGCCTGAGGAACTTTTAGAAACGGGATGCTCCTTCTTACCTGAGTGGGGTCTGATATGTGGGGGCCTGAGGAACTCCTGGGAGTGTCTGCTCCTTCTCACAGCAAGTGGTGAATGTGTGGGTATTTGCTGCATTGTTATTCTTATATTTCATACCTATTACCTAGATTGTTGTGCTGTCGCTTACTGTTTAATAAAAATGTTAAAACTATAGGAAATATGTCTTCACATACTTGGAACCTGAATGTTCCTGAAGAGCACAGTCACCACCACCAATGCCAGTAAATAAATTTCACTATGTTGCACGAGCTATCCACAGAACCTACTTATGACTTAGGAAAGTTTTTCCTAAATCTAAAACAAGTCACTGTGGTGTCATATCTCTTCATAGGGGTTTTTTATTTGTATCTTATGTATACTTTTTGTATGTATGAAACACAGCATTGGCAATAAAGCAGAATCTTAGCAGGCCCGTGTGTGTGGGTCTGTGTGTACTGTGCATTCTTATAGTGCCCAACGCAATCATTTTGAAATGGTTTGAGGCCTTGCCCTGCTCCATTCAGAGCAAGGTCACAGAAATTTCAGACAATTACTAAAAAAATTAAAAATAAAAAGAAAGGCTCAGGACTTTTATTTATACCAATGGCACATGATTCAGAATAAAACTAGTCTCTTGATTAAAAAAAAGTAAAAATCATTTCAAAGGGTGATGCAACAAAATAAAAAGATTTAATGAGATTGAGATACAGTACTTTAATTCACATGAAAGAGTGCTCAATATATTTTGTCGAAAATAGAAAATTATAAAGTTGAACAGGTAATTTTTCTGGGGGGATCTCTAAAATACCCACATAAGAGTATAAATGTCCCACCATCTTGCATTTGCTATGTCTACTCTGTCATCTGAGAGAAGTCCTGAGTACTGTGTTCACTGCTAGCCTCCAAGAGATAGCCAAACACAGAGCAGCCACGCATAACACACTCACTAAATGAACGTTTTCAGAGATTATTTCCAAGCTAAAGTTTCCACAAAAGCAATTCTTTCATAAATAATAAAAACCACAAGAGGAAACCGCTTTGACCTACCTGTAATGATATCACTTTTCCTTCCAAATGTTCTGTCTTTTTCTTCCACTCACTGATATGCTGTTTTTGCTTTTCTAGTTCAGCAGAATACATAGCTTTTTCCTCTAAAGAAAAAAGAAAGTTACATTTTGCAATTACATAATAAAACTGGAATTTTAAACCCTCTGAAATATTAATAACCCAACAAAACCAAATGTCTCAACAAGACAAGTACACATGCTTTAGTGATATGTTAAGTGGCCCTGGTGCAGTAAGTTCAGCTTCCTCTGCCTAGACCCTTCTTCCCTGTAGAACTCCATTCAAATGCTTCGTCTCTGGACATGTTTTTCCTACTGCCTCAGTGCCACACTACTTTGTATATATGCCCCATCTAGTAATTCTATCATATTGTAAAACAGACCTAGAGAATTCTTTATTTCAAATTCAAAACTTCACTCCTGAAAGACACAGAAATACAAATTTAAAGTTTTGCCTAGGCACAAAACTACAAGCCCCTGTTATGTCCCCTCATCACCTATCCATCAGCCAAGAATTGACTGTTAACAGTTTACTCATGCATGAGTGACACGTGGATGAATGGATGACCCAGCATGGGCAGCTCTAAGGACAGGAGATGGAATGGGAATAGGCGTGCCTGGTCCTTGGGATAAAACTGCTCTGGTTACCACTATTGTGTCTCCCAAAAGTGACTTCCACTTGTGCTAGAAAATGTAGTTACCTCCAAGCATAGACAAGTAGCTGAGAACAAGTCAGTCAATGTCTCCAACAACAGTAAAGACTAATGACCAACGCTCTAAGTAGCTCAGCCCCAGGCAGTACTTGGAACCCACCATCCTGGGCGTGTGCGTGTAGCCCTCTCTTCCTTTGTACCCCCTCTTTATTACTTGGTCATCTTCCCTTAAAGTTCTTCAATTCTCACCTTAACTGGCAATATGACACTAAAGCCAATGTTTAATAATTACTAAATACACTTTATGGTTCCCATCCTAATTGTAAAAAGAGCCTAAATTAACCTTTCCCCTCACAAGTGGGCAACCCTTCAATGATTCTCCATGCCTGATCTAAAACAGCACTCAAATAAGGCAAAACTGTCAATAGATACAATCTGTTTCCACTGAGAGAGTGAGCACAGACTCACCTTGTTGGAAGTGCTCCAGGACCATCTGCAGGTTGGCCAGTGACAGCGCATACTGCTTCACCTGCTCCTGAGAGGCAGAGAGCTGCAGTGTGGTCTCATCCCTCTGCCTGGAGACCACGTTCAGTTGTTCCTGCAACGACTCCACCTGTACACTGGCCTGATGGCTTCACACAGAAGAATAAAGTCAACTGCTTCTATTTAAATATTTTAATAAGAACACATTCCTTACATATTATTGCCTTAAATTCGGGTTAGTCTTCAAAGTATGTAGAGACTTAGGTAAGGTGAAAACATCTTCCTTAGCCAGGCTCGGTGGCTCAGCCTATAATCCCGTGCCTTTGGGAGGCCGAGGTGAGTGGATTGCCTGAGCCCGCGGGTTAGAGACCCGCCTGGGTAACTTGGTGAGACCTCATCTCTACAATAACTCAAAAATTAGCTGGGCGTGGTAGCGCGCGTCTGTAGCTCCAGCTACTTGGAAGGCTGAGGCAGAAGGATCGCCAGAGCCTAGCAGGTTGAGGCTGTGGTGGCCGGGAGCGGCCACTGCACTCCAGTCTGGGTGACAGAGTGAGACTCCAACTCAAAAAAAAAAAAATCTTCCTTACATTTTTTATTATGGTAAACCGTTTTTAAGTGTACAGTTCAGTGGCACTCAGTACACTCACACTGTTGGGCAACTGTCACCACCATCCATCTCCAGAACCTTTTCATCTTCCTAAACTGAAACTCCATGCCCATTGAACAGTAACTCCCACTTCCCCTGGCAACTATCATTCTACTTTCTATCTTTATGAATATGACCTTCCCTACAATTTGCTGCTTTAAATTCAGGTTAGGTTTCAAAGAAGCTTGAAGAGTTCCTCTGATCTTTGTTCTCCCTGCTTTAGTTAATTCAATCATCCTTCTTGTGAAAGTAACTTTGAACAAAGGGCAGTCCTTTTAAAGACTAAGAATTAGGCTAAATAAAAAATGTAAGCCAAAGAAAAATTTACAAATGGTCCATACTAAAACTCTAAGTTGTAATTTATCTAAAACTGTAGCCAGGCACAGTGGCTCACACCTGTAATCCCGGCATTTTGGGAGGCAGAGGTGAGAGGACTGCCTGTGCCCATGGGTTTGAGGCAAACCTGGGCAATATGGCAAGAACTCATCTCTACAATAAATCAAAAAATTAGCCTGTGCCTGTAGTTCCAGTTACTTGGAAGGCTGAGGTGGAAGGACTGCCTGAGCCCAGCAGGTCAAGGCTGCGGTGGCTGTGAGCGTGCCACTGCTCTCCAGCCTGGATGAAAAGTGAGACTCTGACTCAAAAAAAAAAAATTTATCTTACAATGTTAAGTTGCCGTGTGAGCTTCCAGTCTCATCAGGAACAGATTCCACGACTGTCTCCTGCTTTAGTCACATGCAACCACAGTGAACACCCAGCTTCTTAGAGGTTATCCCGCTGATGAACTACTCCGACTACTGGTTGATTATGTTTTACTATCATCTCTTTTTCTACCTACATTAAATACAATAACCACAAACCTACCCAAATAATAATCCAGACAGTTCTAAGAGATTTACACAGCCCCTATCCAGGCTTATGTCCCTGGTGTACTTCCTTAGTGTATAGCAATTATATTAAAAATACTTCCTGGGTTTTAAAATCCAGTTAAATTCTTATTGAGACCAGCACATGAAAGCTCGTTAACACCAACTTACTGTAAAGAGACTTTATCCATAGCACCCTCTTATGGAAAAAGCAGTAAACTGATCATCAGGAGACCTGAACTCTGCCCCCAAGTATCTCTGGACTTTAGTAAATCACTCAAAGGATAAAATGAGCTGTGACAGCAATAAGAAAAGTAACCTAGTATTACTATCATCAAATAATGCTCAAAACACCAGCCTGTAGATTTGAGTTACTCACACAACAAATATTTACTGCACAGCTATTAGACTACGTGTAATATATGCTGTGCTATAGGTACAAAATGGCATCATTCCTCACCCCCAGTGAACTAACATTTCACTGGGTGGGAAGAGTATATGATAGGTCAATAATAACAAGAGGCACATACCACTAATAGAAATATAAATGGATATAATTTTTCTGGAAAATAATTTAGCAGTACAATCTCAAAAGGACATGTCCTTTGTCCATGAAGTACCTGTAAAACTTAGAATAGACTGCAATAGCTTGTTTAACATAAGTAACTCCACTTTGTAACAGATCCTCCATATTAGCTGTTTTAGCTGCTTTAACCTAAAAATGACCCCCTACATAACTTTTTTATAATCATAAGCTGTAACCTTCCCATAACTAGGAGCCTACACCCTTGTTTCCTTGAAACATTGGAAACTCCTCAACCATAAGTTCTGTATTTATGTGTATACGTTTGCACATTTTGCTTTCCTTGTGATTTTAATATTCTATATGTGTGCCCCATGCTATGTAGCCTAATTTACCTTATGTTTGTACCCCATGCCATGTAGCCCATTCAGCAGTTTTTGTCTTTATAAACCCTCTCTCTGCTTCATTTGGGGCTGACAGTTTTTGGAGGCACGAGCTCCCTCTTGGTCACCAGCTTCATTAGAGACTTCATAATCTGACTCTGGTGTTGACAACGTCTTCCTTGCATTCTGGTCACAACATCCAGAAGTTCCATTTTTTAAAACTTACACTAAGGAAATAAGCTTTCATCAACACAAAAACACGTCTTGGGATAGGCCTGACAGCACTCTTAGTGATAACAAAAAGTTAAAACACAAAAGTCCCCAAAATAAATGACTGGGTTAAAAAAATTATGACAAGTTCAAATAACGGTATATTAAATAGCCATAAAATGACAATGCAGAAATACATAGCCTTACATGTATTGACATTCATATTCTTGATAGAAACAAGTTACAAAACAGTATGAACAGTAGCATGATCTCAATTTGGCTTTAAAAAAAGATACATACACACAAGCACAAAACCATAAAAAGGCACAAAAAAGATGATCTCTGGGCGGGTGGGACTCTGCTTTTTGTTCCTTTGGTTTGTGTGATTTTCCTAAGGTGGAAAATACAACACTTTTACAATAACAACAACAACATTCTTATGAGCAAAATAAAACTTTAAAGTATATAAACAGGGACCCATTGTTCAAGTTTTAGGCCAAGAATTGGATCTCCACACCAACCCAGGTCTCACTCTGACTCCTTTATCTCTCTTCTTCTAGCTCCCACTCCCAGCTCAACTGTTTGATAAAAAGTACAACCACATAAATGAACGCAGTTTCTGGGAGCTGGACAGTCAGAATTTCAGACAATTCCTCTCAAATGGTAAGAGACAACCATCTAGGATGATGGCTAAGAATCAGAGAGCTGGAGGCTGACCAGCCTGAGAGTCCCAAACCTGGGCATGACACCACACACCTTGAGGGCCTGACCTTGGCAGGTCACCACATCTCATTACCCTCAGCTTCTTTATCCATGAAACAGAGATAAGGAATCTGGCGAGGATGAGCTAACATAGAAAAGAAGCTTGCCAAGTCTGACATTCAGAAGTGTTCAGCTAACGTTAACCCAAGACAATGAAGTTACCTTGCATTTTCCATCGCATTGGAGGATGACATCAGCTTTTCCTCCAATGCCACAACTTTCTTTCTGAGTCTAGCCTCTCTGTCTTCTGCAGCCAAGGCCTCCCGGGTGTAAGAATCTTCTGATTCTAAGAGATGGTTCCTTAGTCTCTCGAGTTCCTGGTTCAACCGCGACTCTTTGTCACGTAAATGTTGGACCTAGGGAGAGGACACTTCTTTACCTTTCCCCTGCTAGTTGCTTTGTTATCTAAACCCTTTCCCATCATTGAAGTGTGTTAACTGTATAGTAAATTCTCACACTGCAAGACATATTTATGCTAGGGAAAAATTCACCTGAGATAGTCTTGAATATTCATTTGGAAGTTTTACTTTGAAGATCTTGTTCCCTGTGGCTATAATGGAAAATGGAATTATACAAAAATAAGCTGTGTGAAGTACTCTTTGTGGAAGGTCATTTTTTAAGTAAATCTCATTTTTTTCATTCTTTACAGATCAGAAATGTTTCTGACATCCAAGGTATGCCACAGTTTCATTCTAAAAACTGAAATAAAATACACTCTGGGAGATCAAAGTTCTACTATTGCATACCAGAGAAAAATAAATTCATTTTAATTAATAATCTTTATAGGTCTCCTACTTAACAGTTCTCAAGCTTATTGTTTTAATCCCTGTGACTTGACAGTGGATGTGTACCTCATTCTGTAGGGCACTGCTTTCCATCTGTTTTTGCTTCAGGGCCAATATGACTTGGTCTCTCTCCTGTTGAAACACAACTGTCTTCTCCTGCGCTGCTTTAACAGCATTTAAAAGCTGATTTAACTCTCCAGTTTTGCCCTTTTGGAAAGAAATAATATTAAAATTTCAAAAATACATTTTAAAAAAGATATTTTCTCCATTAAATAATTAATTTAGAAGTACAACAAACTATGTCAAAGACATGAAAATAAGGAAAGTCTGAGGATCTGCCACAGACTATGAGCTTAAGGGCCAACATGTGAGCAGAATGTGGCATCCAGATGGACAAGAAGACATTTGGCCAAAGGTAAGGAACTCGAATAAAGCATGAACGTGCATTCACAGCAGCTGTTCACAATGGGCTACTGGTCGTGACAGACGCACCACAGCCCATGAGATGTTCACAAAGGAGACTGCATGAGGTGGAGCACATGCTCCACCCCGCAACCGTTGGCACTCCTCTATAAATCTGAAACTATTCTAAAAGAAAAAGTTTATTAGAATTATGTTAAAAGGAACCCCCAAATAAAAATCTCAAGTTTACCCACAAACACCTCGATTAACAAGAGATGAGGCCGGCTCAGTGGCTCAGCCTGTAATCCCGTGCTTTGGGAGGCCAAGGTGAGTGGATTGCCTGAGCCCGCGGGTTTGAGACCCACCTGGACAACTTGGCGAGACCTCATCTCTACAATAAATAAATAAAAAAATTAGCCGGGCATGGCAGCGCGTGCCCGTAGTTCCAGCTTCTTGCAAGGCTGAGGCAGAAGGATTGCCGGAGCCCAGCAGGTCGAGGCTGCAGTGGCCGGGAGTGGCCACTGCACTCCAGTCGGAGCGACAGAGTGAGACTCCAACTCAAAAAACAAAAAACAAAAACAAAACAAAAATGAGAGATGTGTATACGTGTGAACACCTGTCCACTCCCAAGGCCCCTCCACCGTTGTCAGAGAAAGACACTTCAGTGCAGGTGGCAGGCCAGGAATTTCAGAAGATTACCGAAATTCTAAAAAAGCACAGAAAAGTACCAGGAGGTTTACAGTCAATTCTTTTGTTTTAAATATGCATATCAAGTGAATCTATTTATTGTTCAGTATATTTTAAGTTTTCGTGTTGACTTTCCATTTCTGTAAGAATATATAATATAACCCCAAGATAAACCAGTAACACTAAGACATAAAACCATCTGTTTCTTTCATCTCAACAGCCCCTCCTGGAGAGGGAAGCCAAGCTTTTCCAAATAGTTTCTCAGTTAATTTTTTTTCACGTCACAGATAAAGAGCAAATGTTTGGGAAATTAAATAGTTCTGAAAAATTTGTTGAGAACATTCCTTTTCTCCTAAAAAAAGATGTTATTTGCTATATTCAACATATAATCTAAAGGTACCCTTAAATTATATAGAGAGTACTAGAAGATATGACTTTACACTACTTGCCCTCAAGTAATGCAATACTTACATACCACTTAGCTAACTCAGGGATGCTTCCTAAATGTAAGTCAGCCTTAATAAAATCAGCACACTTTAGATCTATAGATGTCAATGACCTAGAACTAAACTGCATAAGATGCTAAAACCACATAAGAAAAAACAGACATGACAGGAGACTCCACTGTCCAGTCCCTCCATCCTACCCTTACAGTGGTATGAGATGCCCCTCGATTTCAGCCGGTGAGCAATAGGCAGCTCCAGTCTCAAGAGTTCTTTCTCACCAATTGTAGACCAGCATGTCAAGGTTAAGAGGGCACCTTGGAAGCACTTGAGCATCTCACACAATAATCCATGTATCACTTAATCAGGTGGTGAAGGAAAAAATGAGGGAAGTTGTCACAACTTATTTTTTCCTTTTGTCTCCTATCATCTCGCCTTTTTAAAAAATGTGTGTTTCACAACTTAGTCCATGACTCTAAGACAGAACTTAACTGACAAATGAAGTTGAATCATTTTGTATCCTGCACCTGGCAGCAGGTAAATGTTCAAGCATTCCAAGTTGATATTCCATTGTTCTGCCCATCATCTCTTTTCTAAATTTTTCTATAAAAGTAAGGTACTTTTTCTATGAAAGGTACTACCAAATAAGCTTTACATAGCACCTACCATAGTATAATAGAAATCCTCAATAATTCTTACAAAATGAACTGAAAGTAAAAATGTAAATGAATCAAAAGCTAATAGCACTGTCCCTAAACCTGCCAGGCCCCCCGCTTTATAGTTAAAAAAACAAACAATAGGTCAAAATACACCCAGTCATACAGGTGACAGAGCCGGGACTAGAATATTTATTTACTGAATCTACGATGGGAAGAGTACTTCTCATGCTGACACTTCTCAAATTACAGGTTGTGATGAAATGATTCACAAAAATCAATGCAATTAGTCACTCAGCACATTCTGTTTTCAACAGAGCACCACAGGCAGTAAGCGCAACTTCTAGTTCCCAACACTTCCTTTCAGCTTCACACACACAAGTGCTTCCTGTGTCACAGCATGAAATGACTTCTCGCTGTCTCGAGATGGCAGTCAAGTGTGGTGTGTCTCCACAGTGCCTTCCCTGACATTTAAGAATCACATCTTTTTCTTTCTCGCTGCAGATCTGATCAAAGTGTAGTGTGTTTTTCATGGTGCCTTTCCTGATGTAAGAATCTCTAACATGTGAACCATTATTAGCAGTGTCTGAAATACACCTAAAATGTGGTTCCATTGAAGTGACTTCCAAATACCCTCTTGCGACATACTTCTATTTTCTAAAGAAAAATAATAATTACAACCAATATTTTTTCTGATTGGCAAGCTGTAAAACTTATGTACTACTAGAAATATTTAGAAAATATCTAAAACTTTGCGGAAGAAGTTTCCAGATGCCTCTGAGGAAAATTTACTTAGAATGAATTATAGCACCTTGAAACACTATTTCTAAGTGAACAAATCCATGGTCCTCTTCAAGACCAGCATCAGTAAAGTAACTAACTCACTAAAGACCCCCCCACCCCTCAACTTCCTTCCATAGTGTTTCACCCAGAACATACCTGCTCTTTTTCCTTCAGCACCTGTTCAAATGCCAGCGCCTTCTCCTTCATCGAATGGCACTCAAACTCTTTTTCTCGCAACATCATGGAAAACTTCATATTCGTCTCCTGCAGGGCCTGATACTCGGTTTCCTTTCCCCTGGAGGTCTCTACTATCTTTTCATTTTCTCCTTTTAGTTTACCAATGTCCATTTCTAAAATTAATATTCTCTCCTTCAGGTTTGTTACTGCCTGCCTCAAGAGTTCATTTTCATTTACTTTGTTAGTGAAATTTTCATTTGAGGAAAGTAACTGATCACTTTTGGCTTTGATTAAGAGGTCTTTTTCCTTAAGTAACTTCTGTAAAACATCCTGTTTCTCCCTTAGCTGCTTAATTTCTGAGTCAGTCTGCTCTTGCTCTTTTCGTTCTAGCTGGGAGGTGGCAGCAACAGATTCAGACAGTCTGTGGTTGTTTTCCTGGAGAGTTCTAATTGTGGCATCTTTCTGTTGCAGTGATTTTCTCAGCTCCTCCACCTCCTGCTGAAGTGGCTGAGAAGACTCCCCCACTGCCGCAGATTCCCTCACTCCAGGAGACTCTTCCAGCTGGGGAGCCAGTGGTGGCCCGGAACTCAGCTGGGGTGAGATGCTATCCAGCTTGCCCAAGAGCAGGTCCTTGGTGCTACAGAGCTGTCCTATGCTGTGCTGAACCTGCGCCAGCTCCTGTCCAACGTTTCGGAGTTTGGTTTCATTCTGCTCATAGCTCTGGATAAGGCCTGTGTAGTCCACCTGTAACCTGGAGCTATTGTCACTGTCCACCAGCACCTGGGCCTGCAGCTGCTGCAGCTCTGCCTGGAGCTGGGCCGACTCATGCCGCATGTTCTGCACGGTGGTCATCACTTGCTGCTTCCATTCCTCCATCTTCTTCACCTGCTGCTTCAACCTGTCACGCTCCTGCAGAAGCTCCTCAAACTGGTTACTGTTCACTCCTCCAGCCTCGTTACCAGTGCTGGATGTCTGCAAAACCGCCAGTAGAGTCTGGCATTTCTGGCTAAGTGCATCTATCTCAATGTCTTTTTCTCGAATGATACGTGACAAGTTCTGAACAGTCTCTCTAAACATGTCTTGGCCACTGCTTTCATACCGAGTGGACAGTTTCCTATTCTCATCTTGCAGCTTGATGAGGGCTGCTTCCTTGGCAGCTACGACATCCATCATCTTGTGGTACTCTGCCTTCAGATGGCTGTTCTCCCTGGTCTTCTCGTTCAGGACAGCCATCACCTGCTCACGCTCCAGGGTGTAGGCCTGTAACTGCTGCTGAAGGTAGGTGAGGTCTTGGCTGTAAGGCGCTGCTGCCATCCTGGCATGAAGAGCCTGGATCTCCAGGTCTTTCTGCTGGATGATCTGAGTGAGCTTGCCCACCTCATCTCTGGACAGCTGATCAATCTGTCTTGTGAGAGAGATGTTCTTCTCGTTTAGGAGTTTGATCTCCAGTTCTCGCTCTTTTAGTCCTTTCACTAGCCTTTCAGTCTCAGCTTTGGATAAATCATGCTTCTCACTGCCATTTTCTATATTCAGGCTCTGTACTTTCGCTTCTTGAAAAATGTCAGAATCCTCTGCCTGGATATCCGGCGTCTCTTCCTGCACCTGGGTTTTGACCTGCTCAATAGTCCTCTGCAAACTCTGGATTTCCTCGTCTTTCTGCAGGAGGACCCGGGCATGGGCAATACTCACCTGCTCGTGCTGATACCTCAGCGCATCCATCTCCTTCTTTTGCTCCTGCAGAGACTGGAGCAGCTGCATCTTACTCCGGCTTTGCTCTTCAATGACCTTCTGGTGGTGTATAACTTCCTCTTCAAGACGGCCCTTAGCAACATTCAGCTGCGACACCTCTGCCTCGAGTTCCATGATGCTGTCAAGGGCCCTGGGGTCGGCCACTGGCGCAGCGCGGCTCTGCTGCTCCCGGAGTCGCTCCAGCTCCTCCTGCAGGTGGTTGTTTTCCTCCTTCATGGCGCTGAGGCTGCGGTCCTTCTCCTCAAGGGTCTGCCTTAACAGCTCATTTTTTTTAAAGGCCTGTGAATACTGACCTAATTCCTCCTGCAGCTCTGAACTTCTCTCTTGAAGCTTTTCAATACACACTTCTTTCTCGCTGATAAGTTGTGTCAAGCGCTTCTGCTCTTCTAAGCTAGATGATAGCACCCTCTTCGTCTCTCTGTGGGCAGAGTCCAACTGCTCCATGCTCTTCCTGAGCTCTGCTATCTCACAGTTCTTCTCTTGGCTGAGCCTGGCTAATTGTTCATGCTCCAGCAGTGGGGCAGAGGCATCAGGACCAGGGTTGCATACAGCTGACAGCCCCTCCGGGGCGTGCTTGTCCTTGCTGGCTTCTTCCACCAGCCTCTGCTCAGCCCGACACAACCCTGCTGTTATCTGTCCTGGGCCCATTTTTAAAGTCTCCACAATAGTGCTTTTTTCCAGAGGAATCTGACTGTCACAAGCAATAGAGTCTTCTAACTGATGTCTTAAATTTTCACAAGCTAAAACCAACTTTTCATTTTCCATTTTGACATCAAAAGCAACTTTCTTTAAATTTTCATTGAGCTGTTCTAGCTCTGAAAGATTTTGCTTTAAGTGTCTAATTTCAGCCTCCCTTTCTTTAAGCAAGTTATCCTTAAAATCACAGTTAGAGTCTTGTTTATGTGACAGAGCTAATTCACTTCTGAGTTTGGAAAGCTCGTCTTCGCTCTGTCTAGCATGTTTCTTAAGTTCAAGGTTTTCCTTCTGGATGTATACATTATCCTTTTGTGATCTGTTTAGCTGATCTGCTAAATCTTCTACTTTACCCTCAAGCTTCTCCTTGGCTAAACGTAAATCATTCAGGACCAGTTCACTGTGAATTAACTCTTCTTTTTGTACACCCAGTTCTTTGGTAATGCTCACTTCAACATCTTCAAGTTGATGAACTCTCCTGACAGCATCCTCCAGATCTTGCTTCAGTTTACTGATGATGCTATCACCTTCATTTTGCTGTTTTGATAGTTGATCTTTTATTAAAATCATGTGCTAAAAGAAAAAGTAATTTATAGGGTAACTTTACATATTCTCATTTTCATACCTAAAGAAAATTTTACAAAATTTCACATACAATAGAAGGATAATTCCTAGATATTTCTAATCCTCCTTAAAAATATTATTTTTCCGGTTGGGTATGGTGGCTCACACCTATACTCTCAGCACTTTGGGAGGCCAAGGTGAGAGGACTGCCTGAGCCCACATCTCCACAATCAAAAAATTAGCCGGGCATGGTGGTGCGTGCCTGTAGTTCCAGCTACTTGGAAGGCTGAGGCAGAAGGATCGCCTGAATCCAGCAGGTCGAGGCTGCGGTGGCCATGAGTGTGACATTGCACTCCAACCTGGGAGACAAAGTGAGAATCCAACTAAAAAATATGTGTGTGTGTGTGTGTGTGTGTATGTGTTATTTTTCCTATCACAACATCCCCTACAAAATTATTCCCTAATATCTTACTGCAAGCCATCTTAATTGCTTTTTCATTTTAGGGTTAGGATTTTATGTTTTTAGAGACAGGGTCTCACTGTGACCCAGTCTGGAGTACACTGGCAGTACACTGGCACAATCACGGTTCACTGCATCCGTGAACTCCTGGCTTCAAGAAATCCTCTTGTCCTGGTTACCCAAACTGCTGAGATTACAGGTAACAGCCATTCCCAACTGGGATAAGAATTTAAAAACCAAAGATGGAAATAACATATGTTGTTTATTTTTGTACTCTTAGACACTAGAGTGGAGTCAACAAACTACAGCCCATGGGCCAAACTGGGATTGCTGCCTGCTTATGTGAATAAAACTATATTGAAAAACAGTCACATTTATTCATACATTTATCACAACACAGTTGAGCAGCTGCAACTGAGACTACCACCTGCAAAGTGTTAGATATTTACTATCTAACACTACAAAGAGTTTGTCAATCTCTGTGACTACAGCATTAATGAACTAAGGTATTAAATCACAAATTAAGTTACATTATCATTTCTGCATGCTAACCCAGTGTCCAGTCTACAGAATGTGCCTTTACTTATTTATTTCTGAGTTGGGGTCTCACTCTGTTGCCCATGCTAGAGTGCAGTGACATGATCATAACTGACTACAACCTTGACCTCGACCTCCTGGTTTCATACGGTTTTCCTGCCTCAGTCTCCTAAGTAGCTGGGACCAGAGGCATGTGCCACCACACCCAGCTAATTTTTAAATTTTTTTTGTAGAGATGGGGTCTTGCTATTCTGCCCAGGTTGGTCTTGTACTCCGGGGCTCAAGCAATCCTCTTGCCTCAGCCTCCCAAAGTGCTAAGAATACAGGTGTGAGCTACCACACTGGGCTTCACTGTCTTTAATCCTGTGTTACCTTTGTAGCTTCCTGGTTCTGTCTGTCCAACTCTTCCAACTCAGCTATCAGTACTTCCTTCTCATTAATACTTTGGTTGAGTTCTTGTTCTTTTGCCGCCAAACTAAGTCTTAAGTCATGTAATTCTGAATCCAAAGTCATGTCTCTTGTAGTTGTACTTTTAATCACTTCATATTCATTTTTCAATTTTAAAAGTGATGTTTGAAGTTCTTCCTAAAATGATAAAGGAGAAAAAAACAACACATTGTCGACTGGAGACACCAGAAGATTAAAAACATGTATGAGCATAGCCTGGGGTCTATTTCAGATGCTCTGCAAGGAAACATTGCTGAGCAATACCTCAATGGTATATAAAATTCAACCAATCACAGTTTTCCTTCAAGAGCAGCTTCAAACAAAACATTTCTATAATCTGAGATGAGGTGTGACAGCTAAGTAACAACAGCTAAGTCTGTTCCAGCTTCTTTACCAAAGGCAGTCCCATCGAGGGCTTTCCTATACCCCTTCCCCTTATCCCCTCAAGGACAACCCCACCCAAGGGCTTTCCTCCCCCCATGCTCCCCCCCAAGGGCTTTCCCACCCCCCTTCCTCTTAGCCCCCCAAGGATGGTCCCACCTGAGGGCTCTCTATGCCCCTTTTCGCTTATCCCCTCCAAAGACAGTCCCATTTGTGGGCTCTCCTACCCCCGCTTCCCTTTATCGCCCCCCAAGGATGGTCCCACTCGAGGCCTTTCTACTACCCTTTCCCCTTATCCCACCTCAAGGATGGTCCCATCCATGGGTTTTCCTACCCCTTCTTCCCCTTATCTCCCTCAAGGATGATCCCACTTGAGGACTTTCCTACCTTCCTTCCCTTATTCTTTTTTTTTTTTTTGAGTTGGAGTCTCACTCTGTCACCCAGACTGGAGTGCAGTGGCCGCTCCCGGCCACCGCAGCCTCGACCTGCTGGGCTCCGGCGATCCTTCCGCCTCAGCCTTCCGAGTAGCCAGAATTACAGGCATGTGCTACCACGCCCGGCTGATTTTTTGATTTATTGGAGAGATGAGGTCTCGCCAAGTTGCCCAGGCGGGTTGCGAACCCGCGGGCTCAGGCAATCCACTCACCTCAGCCTCCCAAAGGCGCGGGATTACAGGCTGAGCCACCGAGCCCAGCCCTTCCCTTATTCTTCCCCCGCAAGGACGGTCCCACCTAAGGGCTTTCCTACACCCCCCCCTTATTCCCAAGGACGGTCCTACCCAAGAACTTTCCTAACCCTCTTCCGTTATCCCCTCCCATGGGAGGGCTTTAACTTAAGTAAAACCAGCTGACAACTGTCCTGGCAAAAGAATTACCCCAAGTGGTACAAAAATGAAAATACTTCTGAATCCCTCTACCCCTTCAGAGTCTTCCTCCATCCTTGCTACCAATATACACAAAAGATCCCATTTCTACCACTGTGAATGTTCCTTTACCTTCCCTGCTGGGTAATCTCTGTCTTCCACCCTGGACACATTCTGAGTACACAGAGCATGTACACAGTGATGATAGTGGGCCACTGCAGACCCCAACCCACCTGTATACACTGCTGCTGCCAGGCCTTCCCGGGCCTATCCATCTGTGTCTGTGTGCCAGTTGGCTATCTCTAAGCATAAACCCTGCCAGCCTCTCATGTTCTCAACCTTGCCCGGGGCCCTAAGCCTGGCCCAACCAGCACTGATGAGATCAGCCTACTCAGGACTTTCATGATCACACGCTCTGCAGATAGAAACCAGCCCTCAGCTGTGAACTACACATGCACTTTTAAAATTCTGCCCTATTTTCACACTCACCTTTTCTTGACTCAACAACAACTTCTCTTTTTCTAAAACTTGGACCCGTGTTTTAAGTTTCAAATTGTTTTCAGCGAAACTGTTATCCTACAAAATGTTGAAAACAGGGTTTTCAGATAACAAGAAACTTCTATTTTACAAAAAAGTAGGCAAGTTCTACAATTGCGCATTTCTACTCAGTATTTCTACAGGGATACAGAAAAATGTGTGAGGCTGTAACACTGGCCCATCGAAAGCCTTCATTCATTTTAGACATCCTTATAGAGGGTTTCTTCATTATAGTTGAAAAAATGTGAAAAAAACACTTACAAAGTAACGAGTAGTTATTTGAGAAACAACTTCCTGTATTCATTAGGGAAAATCAAACTGCTTGTACTACTTTGTGATAGGATTGACTTCTACTCTCTCTACACATAAAATATTGGTGAAATAATCTTCAGAGATACACCAGCATTTTTCTATTAACTTTTAAAATAATGTCAATTTGCAATGCAAAAAGTTTGTTACTAATCAGTAAATTACTGAGATGAAAGTAGTTCCTAGGGTTAAGTTCACATGAATTTGTAAAGGAACACAAAATAAGCAACTATAATAAATCAACCAACACCAAAAGCTTTCTCCTTAAAATAAGTTTACCTGGTTTAAACTACTCAGTCTCATTATTTCATTTTCAGCATCTGTAAAAACAACAGCAAATGAATCTGACATTAAAATTATTTAGAATAAAATCACCTCCTATATTAAACTCAGAAATGCAACCCAATTAAAACAAAGTATACATCTAAGCATAATTAGTGTGCACCAATAGTTCTAGAGTGAGACATATCTGCTTTGACTTTACCAAATAAATCATAATATAAATCAGATTAAAAATCATGTTAAAGTCAGGCACAATGGCTCATGCTTGTAATCCCAGTGCTTTGGAGGCTGAAATGGGAAGACTGCTTGAGGTTAGGAGTTTGGGACCAGCCTGGGCAACATAATGAGACTCTGTTTCTATAAAACATAAAAAATTAGCCAGGCGTGGTGGCACATGCCAGGAATCCCAGTCACTCAAGAGGCTGAGACAGGAGGATCACTTGAGTTCAAGGCTGCAGTGAGCCATGATTGCACCACTGCACCCCAGCCTGGGCGACGGAGCAAGATCCAACTCTAAAACCCCTCCCTGAAAAAAACCAAAAAAACCATGCTAAAATCCAATTCTATAGAAAAGTATAAGAAAGAATTATAACTGTATTCTGGATGAGTCATAAATTATTGCCTTGATAAAAATACAAATATGTTACAAAATGAGTTGATTAGTTTGAGTAGCAGGAAATATAAGGTCTACGATTTTAGGAAAACAATTAAAGTAATAAATATATATTTATACCATAACAAAACAGTAACCTCTAAATTATCTTAAGCAATTTCAACCTGACTGCTGATACAAAGGTCCTTCAATCTGGTATTATAAATAGATCCAGTTCTGGAGGAGGCACACAAAGAGAATACCATGAGTTCAGTGGAAATAATTGATTTAACATTCATTCCAGAAACACTGAGCATTTACTGAGGCCAGATACCAGAAAACACACTCGAAAAATCTTGTCCTTGCTCTCCAAGAGTATACGTTTCAGAGTGGGAAAAAAACCAGTGAACTCATGACTATATCATCCCAACACTATGGATAAAAAACCAAGACAGAGATGTTAACCAACTAGCCCAAGTCGGCCCAGTTAAGTTGCCTTAACCACTAGGCGAGTCTGCTCCATTAAGAGATGCACTAGTTAACGCAGGCAAAAAGCATCATGATTGGCTGGAGCAATCCTGTGGTAATGGAGTTGAAGAAGTGGAAGCATTAGGGCAGGTGTGTTATGAAGCACATAAATGCAAATGGCTCATTCGGTATAATAAATAAGCAAGTCAACTTGTTTTAAAACCGCAGAGCTAGGCCAGGTGTGGTGGCTCACGCCTACAATCTCAGCACTTTGGGAGGCCAAGGTGAGAGGACTGTCTGAGCCCACGGGCTCGAGACCAGTCTGGGAAACCTGGCAAGACCTCATCTCTACAATAAATCCAAAATTATCTGGGTGTGGTGGGACATGCCTGTAGTTCCAGCTACTTGGAAGGCTGATGCGGAAGGATTGCCTGAGCCCAGCAGGTCAGGGCTGCGGTGGCTGTGAGCAGTGTGCCACTGCACTCTAGCCTGGGTGACAGAGTGAGACTTCGACTCAAAAAAAAAAAAAAAAAAAAAAGGCAGAGCTGCTTCAATTGAAGACAAAAGCCAAGTGAGAAAGAAGTCCAGACAGCAACCACAGTGTCTTCCCCTTGCCTGTAGGCCTGTAGGGGGCTCCCAGGAGACACTCTTAAAATCTCACTGAACCAAGAGAAGCCAAGGAGAGACCAAGGTAGGGAAAGGAAGAGAAGGAAGAGGACTGTCCCTAGAGCTTAACTTTAGTTGCAAATTCCACAGGGTGTGGACAAGCTAGCCATCCAGACTAGGAGCTCAAGGTAACTGATGGTGTGAGGGGCACAACTGGATGGTCACAAGCACAGAGGGCTAGGCCACCAGAGCAGGAGCAAGCCAGTTCACAAAGTGGGTGCTGACCCTGCACAAGAGATGCAAATAAAATGCCTGTCAGCTCACAGGCTCCCCTTAAGTTTTCTTGGCATGAACGAGTACTGGCATTCAGGCTAATTCATTTAATACTTATTTTGTGTAATGCACCGATATAGGGACAAAGTATCATTCTGAGCATGAAAAATGGTAGACCTATGGCCCTCCTAACTTAGGTCTTTGCTTCAATGCAGGACATCGTTTCAAAAGGAACCAGCAGGTTTGAGCCTGCAGTTCTATACCCATAAGAAACAGACTTGTACCTCTTCCCAACTGTATCTTTGTCCATAAACACTTCTCAAAAACCCACCTAGCCTCCTAAGTCAAGCAGTTTCATGAAAATACTGAAAGGATGGGGAAGGAAGCTGAGACACCTCGCCAAAACCTAACCCTTTCAGTAGAAAATCCCTCTTTGCAATCCATTAACCATGGCACTGAATCCAAACAATTCACTCAAATCACACAGTCACTTCCATGAATACTCTATTTCTACAAAGCATTCTATTATTCAAGTGTTTGTCTCTAAAATCAACTAGTATGCAATAAAGCACTGATCAGAAGCAAGTTCCACATGTATTGTACCCGACAGTGCCTGCTGCAGTCGCACCACTTCCTCCACTGGGATGCCCTGTGTAAGAGTTCTGTCCTCCCCCATCACAGCGTGGCCCTGCTTCACAGTGTGAGGCTGTAACTGACCACATGCCAGCTTCAAGCGTTCATATTCTTCACTCATTTGTCTGTTTTCCACCTTCAGCTGTTCTTGTTCTCCCCTCAAAACATCTCTGTCATCTTCTGCAGAAGACAACTTTTTGTTTGTATCTTTTATTTTATCCTCAAGTTCTTCAATTTTTTTTGTAGACTCGACTTTTTCAGTTTGTAGAACTTGAATGGTTTTTTGCATCTCATAGATCTTAGAGTGATCTGTTTCTGTAACTCCAGAGCCACCTAGAACATAAATATAAAATCAGGACATCAAATGTCAAGTACCAGCTGGGCGCAGTGACTCACACCTGTAATCCCAGCACTTTAGGAGGTGGAGGCGAGAGGATTACCTGAACCTCTGAGTTCAAAACGAGCCTAGGCGACATGGCGAGTCCTTTTCTCTACAATAAATAAAAAAATTAGCCAGGCATGGTGGCGCGTGTCTGTAATTCCAGCTACTTGGAAGGCTGAAGTGGAAGGATCGCCTGAACCCAGCAGGTCGAGGCTGCGGTGGCCGTGGGTATGCCACTGCACTCCAGCCTGGGCAACAGAGTGAGACTCTGACTCAAAAAAAAAAAAAAAAAAAGTCAAGTACCAACAAAGAAATAGTTTTCTATAAACCACTAAGAGATTTAAGAGAGCTCAGAACTTGGAAAGTTTAAAAAACAAGTTAGCTAGGTGTGGTGGCTCAAGTTTGTAATCCCAGTACTTTGGGAGGCAGAGGCAAGAAGATTGCCTGAGCTCAGGGGTTCAAGACCAGCTGGAGCAACATGGTAAGACCTTGTCTCTACAATAAATCAAAAAATTATCCGGTTGTGGTGGCACATGCCTGTGGTTCCAGCTACTTGGAAGGCTGAAGCAGAAGGATCACCTGAGCCCAGCAGGTCGACCCTACAGTGGCCATAAGCGTGTCACTGCACTCCAGCCTGGGTGACAGTGAGACTCCAGCTCAAAAAAAAAAAAAAAAAAAAGTCAAGTACCAACAAAGAAATAGCTTGCTATAAAGCACTAAGAGATATAAGAGTGCTCAGAACTCGGAAAGCTTTAAAAAAGTTAGCTGGGTGTGGTGGCTCAAGCCTGTAATCCCAGCACTCTGGGAGACAGAGGGGAGAGGATTGCCTGAGCTCAGAGGTTCAAGAGCAGCCTGAGCAACATGGCAAGACCTTGTCTCTACAACAAATCAAAAAATTATCCAGACGAGGTGGCACATGCCCGTGGTTTCAGCTACTTGGAAGGCTGAGGCGGAAGTATCACCTGAGCTCAGTAAGTTGAGGCTGTGGTGGCCATGAGCGTGCCACTGTACTCCAGCCAGGCGACAGAGTGAGACTCCAACTCAAAAAAAAAAAAAAAGTTAATTATTATAGTAAACTAAGCATTTTTAAATAGACAAAAACTAGGGGAAAATATTATTTGAATCAGCTATGAGAAAGCCTATGTATCTGAGTTTGAAAGAAAGTGAGAATATCTCTAGTAATTTATTGCCAATGTATCGTCACCAAACAATGCAAAGCAATCTACGAATTATAACTATTTATCACAAAGGCAAAAAGATCTTTCCATTTCTGCAAAATGTTGAAAGTAGTGGGGCATTGCAAATCCTAGTTCTTCTAGACAAGCAGAACTAGTAATTTATTTATTTTTTAGAACTTAGTCCAGGTTTACAGCTGTGACCTAGAGTGCTCAGTTTACCATTTAATTATATCATCTAAGATGCTAAACTGAAAAACTAATAACCTTGCTGTAGCAGATTTTCGAGTTCTTCAATTCGTTCTTCATAGTCACATAATTCCTCTCGATGTCGACGACTTATTTCTGTCAATTTCTGTTGATGTGCATTCTGCAACACTGACATTTCATGTTGATGGTCATCAATTTCCTGACTTCGGTTCTGTTTAAGTTCCTTGAAAACAAAGGTAATCACATTTATGACCAATGACTTTACTAAGTTATTTATTTCATTGTTTTGTTCCAAAAGTCTGTATTATTAAAAAATAATTCTGAACATATTCAGGCTGAAAAGAATTTAAACATGGGCCACAAATTAAGATAACCACCCTTCCCTTTGTCAGGTCTTAAAGACAGTTTTTTCTACCTTTAATGAAGGAGAATCTACAAGAAAACATTGAAACAAAACATGAGCACAAAGCACTCTCCCTCAGTGTCTGTGACCACGAACATCTCCCTTTCCTGTGGATACTCCCACCAACACCTGTGTCAGTCCTCACTAGCCACACCTGCTATCCCGCCACCCCCACCTCTCACTCAGTTTTTGTTTCACCAGTCTTAATGGGAATACCCAGTGGTCACCCAAGCTGCCGTGCTACCTGTGTTGAGACCATCAGGGTCTCCCAGGAACCTAGATCTGGAGCCAAGACCAGAGGGGCTGGTTGGAGCTTCTCACAGCAGCACCCTCAAGGCTGACCACAGTGTCTCTTACCCAGACTCCTGCTGCTGCCATCCTTCCTAAGGCCGAATGCTCAACTCCTCCGAGTCCTGCAGATGGGTTACCCTGGCTCCTTCCAGGGAATGCTCTTTTGCTTTACTGAGCAACAGATGGTTTTTGTTGCCTATAACTAAGAATCCTCACCCATAAATTGGCTTCCATCTCTTGGGAAGACAAGTGAAATCTATCCTTTAATCCTATGCATTTACCTATGTGCCAGTACTGGGCTAAGAACTTTACATTTAAGCCTCAAAACAATCCTACAAGGTAGGTATTATGATGGGATCTACTTTACTAATAATAAAACAGAGTTTGGAAAGGTTAGGTAACTTGCCTGAAGTAGTGCAGTTGGGAAATAATACAGCTACGATTCAAACACAGGTCTGACTCTAGAACCTAACTACTAGGACTGTAATAATAATAATAAAACCAGAAACTAAACATTCTATATCTGACAATAATTTAAACACTAAAAGCAATTCATTGCCATGATAAACATATTTAACTAAGACTTTTCTAGAAAGAAATAACAGATGACACAAACTAGCAAAATCTCACCACTAAGGTAAAATAATTATTTATAATGAATAATATTAACATTTTATTTCATCAGTATCCTTTAATTCTAAATCTTAGCACATCAGCAACCCTAGAATTGTTTTAATAAAGATAGTTTTATAAGATACAACACAATACAGAGACGGATGAAATATAAACTACTTAATAAATTGTTTTGGAAGGATAGATTTTTAATATATCATGTCAGAAACAATAAAGAGGACAAAAAAACATTAAAAGGCCAGGCACAATGCCTATAATCCTAGCACTTTGGGAGGCTGAGGTGGGAGGACCAGCCTGGGCAACATAGTGAGACCCTCATCCATACAAAAAAAATTTTTTTTTAATTAGCCAGGCATAGTGGTATACATCGTTAGTCCTAGCTACTCCAGAGGCTGAAGCAGGAGGATCACCTGAGCCCAGGAGTTCATGGTTACAGCAAGCTATGATCATGCCACTGCACTCTGGGCAACAGAATGAGACCCTATCTCAACAATGACAGAAAATATCAAAATCTACATAATTACTTTTATAACTGAGAATTTTCTTAATTTAGGCTCATACTTTTAATAAGCAGATTTTATATGTATTAATAGCAATTGACAATCAACAATTTGACATACCTTAATGATATTTTGCAGTTTGCAGATTTCACTTTGATCAGAGCTATGTGTTCCTTGTGCTTTAGAAGTCTAGATCAGAAAAAGGAAATTAGTAAATAATTATTTGAATTTTCTTATAAAACAGAAAGTCACAAACTAACTACATTAAAAGACACTTTTGAAAAAAGGGGCATTTCCTAGACAGATTCTGACTAAAAAATGCCAAGTATCTCTTTAAAAACATAGTCCAATAGTGAGTAATACACAATAAACAAAAGATACCATACTCTTTAACTGCGAGGCAACAGTTTTACAAAAGAACCAAAGATAAGACAGAAAAGGTCATAGGATATTTTATTTAGCTTAACAAAATTTAAGTGTAAAGATAATACAGGCCGGGCTTGGTGGCTCAGCCTGTAATCCCAGCCCTTTGGGAGGCCGAGGCAACTGGATTGTCTGAGCCCGCAGGTTCAAGACCCACCCAGGCAACTTGGCGAGACCTCTTCTCTACAATAAATCAAAAACTAGCCAGGTGTGGTAGCGTGCGCCTGTAGTTCCGGCTACTTGGAAGGCTGAGGCAGGATCACCGGAGCCCAGAAGTTCGAGGCTGCAGTGGCTGGGAACGTGCCACTGCACTCCAGTCTGGGTGACCGATTGAGACTCCAACTCAAAAAAAAAAAGGTAATCAAGCAGTTTTCTAAAAAGAAATTTCTAACACAGAAAGTTACTGAATATTAACATTAACACTTTGCACTCAGAGACATCGTGTGGATCACCTACCAGCAACTCAACCACACTTTTTTAATGAAACAGTAAAAAAGAATCACTCATATTAATTTTTTGAGTTGGAGTCTCCATTGCCCTGACTAGAATGCTGTGGCATGCTTCTGGCCACCACAGCCTCAACCTGCTGGGCTTCGGCGATCCTTCCGCTTCAGCCTTACAAGTAGCCAGAACTACAAGTGTGCGCTACCACGCCCAGCTGATTTTTGATTTATTGCAGAGATGAGGTCTCACCAAGTTGCCCAGGCGGGTCCAGGCTCAGGCAATCCACTCACCTTGGCCTCCCAACGCTCTGGGATTATAGCCTGAGCCACCGAGCCAGGCCAGTCATATTAATTTGTATAGCTTGGGAACCAATTATTTTATTGCAATGATATTTGCCTTCTTATGAAATTCTGGACATTGAGGAACTTCTTATGACAAAAAAATCAAAAATTTTTATCTGATATTTTTCTAATATGTGGTAACGTGTCAAACAGTCACTGACATGCACTGCAGGTTCACTGATACATGTTGTGCAACAGTAATTTGTTGGACGTCTTCTACCTGGTGTTTTTCTATTTAAACAGACAATGCAGTCTCATTTTCTTCCTCCCACATTAATAATATATAATCTATTGTCTAGTCTGTTGTTTGAAGACAATGTGGAAGGACACACTCACGATTCCTGAAAACCACTTCTCAACTGATCGATCAGAAGCTTGACAAATTTCAAACGAGACATAGGTTTTTCATTGTTTTTTAATGGAAAGCTTCAAGAAAACATACATTTTAAAAAAAATCTATGCTTGCATAAGCTTGTCCTGTATAATCACCAGCAATCTTTTTATGTCCCTTGAGAGGGGACATCTGAGCACAAAGGGTTAATAATGAGCCAGTACAAATCTTTTATTTTTTTATTTTTATTTTTTTGAGTTGGAGTCTCAAACTTGCCCAGGCTGGAATGTAGCAGCACACTCACGTTGACCCGCTGGGTTCAGGTGAGCCTTCCACCTCAGCCTTCCAAGTAGCTGGAACTACAGGTGAGCACTACCCCGCCTAGCTAATTTTTTGATTTATTGTAGAGTTGCCAAGTTGCCCAGGCTGGTCTCAAACCCGTGGGCTCAAGCAATTCTCTCACCTCAGTCTCCCAAAGTGCTGGGATTGCAAGCTTGGGCCACCGCACCCAGCCAGTACAAATCTTTTAAAAATTATTTTACCCAGAAGCCTCTACCCAACAGAGAATCATCTTTGGTTTGACAGGTAGGTAAAAGAGCACGTAGCTTCTCCTCCTCACGTTCCCAGTTGTGTGTTGCCTGCCTGCCTTGACTAACAACACTACATGGCAATCAGTGTGCCCAAGAATGGAGGGACTGGGGGAAGGAGCACAGCACAATGAAACAACACAGGCTGTGAAGTCAGACACCTGTGTTGAAATCATAGTTTAATGATTCTGACAGCAGGTGTGTTATATAAGCATTTAGTTTCCTTATCTGCAAAATGGAGGTAATCAATTCGCCACACGGTATTGAGGATAATATATATGCTGAGATAGTGTATGACAACATCTTGTATACTGTCAATACAAAGTTTACTCTGCCTTCTCACCTTTACATTCCAACACAGGTGTGTAATGTAGCAGGCATTCAAGAAACGCTAAAGTCAGTATGCCAAAAGCCCTTCCCTCCCTGTGAAATCATACTCTTGCCAGTATTCCTTACTTGTTCTTCAAGTACCAGAGTCACTTGGAATGTTTGTTTGAGTGGTTTCCAAGGCCCTAAAATAGGCTGATGAATGGAAAACTGTAAAGGCAGGACAGGGATCTACAATACTATCAAGCTCTTCAGGTTGTTTGTACACACAAAAAGAGTAAGAACTACTGATTTTGGGAGATGAGACAGATATACAGGACACCCTCTCCAAGGTTTATTTTGGGTACTGGAAATGTCTAGCAACTTGGGAAGCAAGGAGATAGTTTTAATTGGGGTGATTTCTCCTTTATATAACTACAGTACATTCACAAAAAGATGGAAAATAATCTCTTTACTTATATACTTTTTTTCTATGTTGACAAAGTTAAACCCAAATGAACAATGTTCCAGTTTATTCCAGGTCTCATGCCTAAGAACAGCACCATGGTATAAAGGTTGAGCATACCTAACATGAAAATTTGAAATCTGAAATGCTCCAAAATCCAAAATTTTGTGAGTGCTAACATGATGCCACAAATGGAAAATTCCACACATAGGTACTTTGTATTTCACACACAAAATATCAAAAATATAGTATTCAAAATTACCTATGGGTATAAGTTACATATGAAACAATGAATTTCATGTTTTTAATTGAGTTCCACCCTCAAGATATAGCTCATTATGTTTACGGAAATATTCTTGAAGCTAAAACAATGCAAACTCCAAAATACTCTGGTCCCAAGCATTTCGAATAAGGGATTCTCAACCTTATAAAATCTGATATGTAAGACAAAAAGGGCTCCCTGGAAGAAAGTTTACAACCTCAAATGGCAAAAATCCAATTTGTAGTGCATGAGAAATAACATGGGACAGTTAATCACATTTAATAACAGCAATGATCAAACTTTCATTCTACATGTAACAAGAGCTAGCAGAGGCTCAGACAACACTCAGGTAGGCAGTGTTAGATATATGCCTGGTATTCCTGCCAAAGAAGCCCCAGGACGCCTAGGGATACCCAGTAACTCAGTTTTTATCTTTTGAGCCCTGGACTTGTAATTTTTTTTTTTTTTTTTTTTAAGAGATGAGGTCTCGCCAGGTTGCCCAGGCTGGTCTTGGACCCATGGGCTCAGGCCCACTTAGGCCTCCCAAAGGGCTGGGATTATAGGTGCGAGCTGCTGCACCTGGCAGCTTTTTTAAAAAATGGATCTATCGCTTTAAATTTTGAAAATATTTTCCAAACCATGTACAGAAAGGGAAAAAGAGGCTGGGAGAGAAAGATGACAAGACCTAATTCACTTAGCAAGTCACTGGCAAAATCAGAACTCAAATTTTCTATTTCGTAGTCCAGGGCTCTTTGTAACACCACAAGTTCTACCATTGGTTTTCAATCTAAGACCAGTATTTTCGCTCAGAAGATTGACCCACCTGAGCAATATGTCTCCAATGACCAACTTCTGACTCAAGTCTTGAGACTTCGTTTGACAATCTGTTGATTTCTTGCTGGGATGAAATGATGTCTCCAAAGTCCATGTCATCATGTTGGAAGGTGGGAGCATGGGGACGGACACCACAGTTGAGGGACAAAGATGCCATGGGCTGCTCGGCTGACTGCAGCTTCAGCACCTGCTCCTGCAGTGCCATCTGCCTTGCTTTAAGGTGGCTGATTTCTACCTGCACAGTTATGAGCCAGTCTTAGAGAACTGACCATGTGGACCTGCTCATGCATTCACAATACTAACTTGTCTAATGTTCTCCACGGGTGCATGCTTGACTGAATCCTAATCTTCTCTATCATCCCAACCGTAATATCTACAGTTAAAAAACAAATATGATTACCACAGTGGGCTTGTAACTTTGTTTTCTTTGTATTCATTTTATTTTTGCAGCAATTTATTTTTAATTATATTTTATTAAATTATCAATTCCCAACAACTTGGAAATACAAGCTCTACTTTTTTTTCTTGAGTCTCACTCTATCTCATTCTGTCGCCCAGCTGGAGTGCAGTGGCACACTCATGGCTACTGTAGTCTTGACCTGCTGGGCTCAGGTGATCCTTCTGCCTCAGCCTTCAAAGTAGCTGCAGGCACGCGCCACCAGACCAGCTAATGTTTTGATTGTAGAGATAAGGTCTTGCCAAGTTGCCCAGGCTGGTCTCGAACCCATGTGCTCAGGCAATCCTCTTACCTTGGCCTCCCAAAGTGCTGCGATTATAGGTGTGTGCCACCAAATCCAGCCAGCTCTACTTGAAATGTTTATATTTATCTTCAATGTGGTACACTTCTCTTTTTTTTTTTTTTTTTTGAGTGGGAGTCTCACTCTGTAGCCCAGGCTGGAGTTCATTGGCACACTCACAGCCACTGTAGCCTCGATCTGCTGGGCTCAGGCAGTCCTTCCGTCTCAGCCTTCCAAGTGGCTGGAACTACAGGCATGCACTATCATGCCCAGATTATTTTTTGATTTATTATAGAGACGAAGTCTCACCAAGTTGTCCGGGCTGGTCTCGAACCCCTAGGCTCAGGCAATCCTCTCGCCTTGGCCTCCCAAAGAGCTGGGATTATAGGCTTGAGTCACTGCGCATGGCCACTTTTATTTTTCACCTTAGCATACCATCAAAGAAATTAGAAATCAATGTATCTAAATTTTATAAGCCCAAATATGAAGTTATGGTAGAAATGAACATTTAATAAAAAACTGAAGAACATCCAAAGATATGGATACTAAAATAGGAAATGGTTCAATTCAATGTAAGTATTTATTGGACCACTTGCATAATAAAACATTAAGGAGAATTTGATAATTTAAAGGGACAAGGTCTTGCTCTATCAACCAGGTTGGAGTGGTGCAGCGGCATGATCACAGCTCACCGTAACCTCAAGGCTCAAGTGATTCTCCTGCCTTGGCTTCCAGGGCAATGGGATTACAGGTGCATGCCACCATGCCCTGTCCCAAGAGCATTTTTGAAAGAGAACATGTCATTAGGAATGACCACACTAATTTAAAATAACTTAAAATCAGAAATTAAAAGCAACAGATACCTAAAGCTAGTTTATAAAAGAACTTTTCTTCTTTTGGAAAGAAGAGATGAAACTCCACAAAGGTTTATATAAAAAACTTAACAGAAAAGCTTACAAAGTTCTTATTAAATTAGTGATATCGAACTGAGTTGGGTTATTAAACTCACATCCTTTCAATATTTTTATGGATCTAAATATAGCTTGCTTTATAATGTAACTCTTTACAACATTTCTACATACATTACAGTGATATACATAAGAAGTAACTGTGGTCTCCTTTACCTCTTTCTGTTGTAGTTGACTTCGGTAACTTGTAGATTGCTGCTTTATTTGAAGCTCTGATGCTTCATGCTTTTCTTCTAGATCAGTACAAAGTTTCTTAAGTCTTTCATTCTAGAAGCAAAAATAAAAGTATTTCAACAAAAAGACATGTAAAACATGTTAGTAATAGTTATGTAGTAATAGTTAGGTATGTGGCGTCACACAAAAAAAATGATATAAAATAAAAAAGGTCTCAGATAGAATCCTGGTCTTTAAAATGCACTTCAAGTTACACATGTATTAAGCATGCTTATACAGAACATAACTAATGTTAAAACAAAGAGGAAAATTAACACTTTGCTCAGTCTGATGTTCTGCTAAGAAACAGCCACGAATCAGTGTTTCCCCATCTTCATATACCCAGAGTCTAGCATGTAGTCCGCAGTACATGTCTAGTAAATGAACAGATTGTACCTTTGAGCTTTTGCTTTCTCCCCAAGCAAAACTATTTTAAATAAATGTATTTTTAAAAGATTTCTGAGCAGGGCATGGTGATTCACGCCTATAATTCCAGCACTTTGGGAGGCAGTGGCGAGAGGACTGCCTGAGTCCAAGGGTTTGAGACCAGCCTGGGCAACATGGTGAGACTGCGTCTCTACAATAAATCAAAAAATTAGCTGAGCGTGGTGGTGTGTGTCTGTAGTTCCAGCTACTTGGAAGGCTGAGATGAAAGGATCTTCTGAGCCCAGCAGGTCAAGGCTGTGAGTGTGCCATTGCACTTCAGCCTGGGTGACAGAGTGAGAACCCGACTCAAACAATTTTTTTCCTGCATAGTTGCCTGTGCTTGTAGTCCCAGCTACTCAGGAGGCTGAGGTGGGAGGATCACCTGAGCCCAGGAGCTCAAGGCCGCAGTGAGCCATGATGGTAGCACTGCACTCCACACTGCGTGACAGAGTAAGACTTTGTACCTAAATAAATAAATACTTAGAAATGCTTTCTGGTTGAAGCACAAGAGGAAAGCTCAGATCTCAAGTTACTGCCTGCTTGTCCCCAAGTTCCCAGAGATACCTCTGAAAACTCCAACTCGAAAACCATGATAAGAAGTTTGAAAAACTACTGTTAGATACATTCAAAATAGTCTAATTCAATGAACCTAGACAATACACACAGTCTTTTAAGATGTTGGAAAACATGAAAATATTACTCTCATTTTTTACGTACCTAAATATTAAATTATTTTATCCTATTGTCAATCCTTACTATTTGAACGAACCTTAAGAATATAATGGGCTAAGAGAAATGGACACTAAAACTCTTGAAAAAGGAATTTACAAATTACTGCAGATAGCAACTCACTAAGCACTCCACTAAGTCACACACAGCTTAACAATGATGACTGAGAAAGAGGAGGCTGACGATGGGATGGTTCCTATCAAGAGGCGAAGACTTTCGTATGGGGATGTAACGTTTTCTTAGACTCCAGAAACTTCTGACATGAACAGAGGTGAAAATTATGATCCAAGAAAGAATACATTCTGAGAGAAAAGCAAAAGAGTAATTACAACATCCACAAGTCCTGGTTTGGAGCTCTGGTTCCAGAAATCTAACACACACCGTGGTTATCTTGCAGAAACAACAGTGAGGAGCAGGACCAGTGGCTACACAACTGATGACCTCGGCTGCTTCTATGCACCTGTCTCCGAGCTGGTTGGTACTTGCACAATCTCAAAAACTGAAGTCAAACCTGGTTCCAAGTCTGTTGGAGACTTTTCACACAAAAATACCTAAGGCTACTTGTTTAACTCAGATTGACTAGAACTTACAAACTCCGAATATGGCCAGAACCTGCATGGCTGCCTATCCTCATCTGCTAGCCATGAGGGTCAGAGAGGAGACAGAGCACTTCAACCAAGAGGCTTCAGGGTCAGGTGTGCTATGGCATGGATTAGGAGCAGAGGGACTGATCTGAAAGGAGAAATACTCACCAAAAGAACAGAGAAGGGTCCATGCACAGCCTCCTGGGGGCCTCAACTCCAGCTGCGGCCCTTCCCTCAGTGGGTCCACATCGCTGTTCTGGGGCCCTGAGCCCACCCTCAGAGCATTCCCTCCTGCTTAGCCGTGAGGACCCCTCTCGGCCCACAGGAATCAGTTTTCGTTTCTTTTTAAGGCAGTCCTAACTATTGGTAACAATTGATATGTATGACTTTTACTCTTCCTTAAAGGTCTTCCAACAAACAAGAAGAAAATTTACCTTGTTTTCCATAGAAAAAACTCATTCTATCTTGTAATCACCATCGAGATACACTGTATCCTTTTACAAGTCTAAGAATAATCATGGCATCATAATCATCTTGTTTTTTCTCTATCTTGAAATATTTTGCTATTTACCATGCTATATATTTCTTTCTTTCTTTATTGTATTTATTTATTTTTAGGTGGGGTCTCACTTTGTTGCCCAGGTTGGAGAGAAGTGGCATGAACACAGTTCACTGAAACCTCCATCTTCTTGATTCCAACAATTCGTCTGTCTCAGCCTCCTGAGTAGCTGGAATTACAGGCACATGCCACCACATCTGGCTAATTTTTTTTTAAATTATTTTTTGTAGAGACTGGGTCTCACTATCTTTCCCAGGCTAATCTTGAACTCCTGGGCTCAAGCGATTCTCCCACCTCAGCCTCCCAAAGTGTGCAGATTACAGGCATGAGCCACTGTGCCTGGCCCATGCTATGAATTTATTATTATTAATCAATTCTTCCCAACTATGCTAAAAATTACTAAAATAACAAAATGGAAGACTTATAAAATAATCTAGAAGATGCAATAATGAAATAACCAGTTTTCTGACTGCATTGCCCAAAGAACTGCATTAACTCTTTTTTTTTTTTTTTAAGTGGGAGTTTCACTCTGTTGCCCAGGCTAGAGTGCTATGGCACGCTCACAGTCACCACAGCCTTGACCTGCAAGCAATCCTTCCACCTTAGTCTTCTAAGTAGGTGGAACTACAGGCATGGCACCACCACGCCCAACTAATTTTTTGATTTATTGTAGAGATGAGGTCTCACCATGTTGCCCAGGCTGGTCTCGAACCCCTGGACTCAGGCAATCCTCTGGCCTCCGACTCCCAAACTGCTGCATTCTCTTTTTAAAAGAAAGTAGCAGTAAGGAGATACCATCTTTGTACTCTTTTTTTTTTTTTGGCTTTCATCGAACACAGTTGGAAATTCAGAATTGTTTATTTTTCAACAAAGAGAAGAAAACTGATGAAGGAAAACACTGTATGATTATTATACAGCACAGAAGATAAGTGCAAAGAGAAGAAAGCAGCACTGCAGTTTGACAGTTACGGTGAGGCTGAGTATAGAAGCAAAATCTCCAAGAAGTCTTTAGATGGCAATCCCCTAGAGATGGGCTTCCTCAAACTCAAGACTGACAAATTATGTATTTCTCAGAACAAAAAGGAAATATGGTTTTCACACTGACTAGTCACTCAACAGAAATATATTTTACTTTTCACTATTTTGTGACAAAGACCTAAACCACCTCATTTTGCTAATAAATGTGACAACAGGCTTTGTTACATATGATATTTGCATGCCAATATTTACTTGACACAGTTCACATGTGGACAAATGCTGGAAGAAGCTGTGTATACATAAGAGACTAGGAGGAAACAGATGACACAAAATGAAAAAAATTCAGTGGGTTGATCACTCTAATTGTCATTTACAAATCTAAGAGTAAAAATGCTTTGTAATTATGGAGCAAAGGCCACACCCACTGTCTCTTCAACAATATCATGAACCATTCAAGTTTTCAAAATTCTCAGTTTTAATGACACAATCAAGAAGAAAAAACCAGAAGTAATGATACCCTGAAATCTATTAGGGAGGCAAATGAAATCTAGAATCAGTATTTAAAAGACAAATACACTCTGGTCTATGTATAAGGGTTAATAAGCAGTTAACTGAACTCAAAGAACATTGCCTGTTTTGAGTATATGTTTTCAAAAGGATAATTTGTATTTGCTGTATGAAAATTGTACTAAAGTTTCCAATAGTTTTCTACTATCACTTTATTCGTATTTCAGTAAATTATTTGCAAAATGACTTAATAGTAAAAGATTAAGGGTCCACTAGACCAAGACAGTAAATGTGATGACTGGTCTTCTTGACATACAGAGGATTAGGCTAGCTTAGATTGGTTGCTATTACTTGCAACTAAAGAATCCCAACTAACTCAGTCAGTTATCATATTAACATCTGCAAGCTAAAATCTAGCTGAAATCTAATTTCCTTTGGAAAACACATGCCCTCTGTCTATGTTAAAATCTTCTACTTAAAATATTTAGCCATAGGTTGGGTGCAGTCACTCACATCTGTAATCCCAACACTTTGGGAAGCCAAGGCAGAATTGCTTGAGCCCAGGAGTTCAAGACCAGCCTGGGCAACACAGCGAGATCCTGTCTTACAAAAATTTTTTAAAAACTTGGCTGGGCATGGTGGCATGTGCCTATAGTCCCAGCTACTCAGGAAGCTGAGGTGGGAAGATCACTTGAATCCAAGAGGTCGAGGTTGCAGTGAGCCATGATCATGACACTGCACTCCAGTCTGAGCAACAAAGTTTTTTTTTTTGCCTCCAAAAAATAAAATAAAATAAAAAAATTCAGCCATGTCTTCACCTTATTTTCCTACAGCAACAGGGAGTCTTGGTCAGAGAAGGGGTTAGGGTAGGAAGGTAACCAAGGTGAGAATCATGCAGTCATAATTACCTTAGAAAATAAAGTGAGTAGCTCACTCTACTTTGGATAAGAACCCAACAAGAAAACTGGTTTGCATTTAGGACTGTGTTCTCCCAAAAGCAAGCATTTCTAGATACTAGAATATGTGCCGTGGTCTAATGATAACACTATGGTGGGCATTAAAAGAACTGAGACCGACACAAGCTTTCTATCCCAGTTCAAGTTCAATATGAAGCAGACATTTAGGAAGCAAGCTCACTTTATCTACTTGTACAAATGTACCCTAGCGAGTTCACCTAAGTGGGAGCTTGCTCCAGGACAATTTCCTATGTGACCCATCACTAGAGTACCTACACTCCTACAGGTAATGGCAGCTAGGGTCTCTGAGTGCCCCCCGACCACCACCCTCAACTGGAGCAGTAACTACTGTAATTCCTTCCTTGTCTCAGATTCCACCCTGATCACCTAGACTACAATGTCTGTAAATATTTTCTTACAGCTAAATTCAAAGTTCTTTTTTATGGATTAGTAGAGAGTAAAAAAGAATAAAAACACACCTACTATAGCCCTGTCAGAGTATCTTCTGCTGAAATATACTTGTGTCTGCTCATGGCTCTTGTTCCAGGGACATAAGCTTGAGTTTCTTAGTCCTTTGTAAGAGACCCCCTCTTGTACCCTCTCACTCTTGGCAGACGTCTTCTGACTCTCCTCAAGCTCCCCTCATGTCTATTAAGTACAATGTCCAGAACTAGTCATGTCAGACATCAGTAATATAATAAAACAGGAACATTCATTTGCTATTCCCATATTCTTAACTTCTTTGCATCCAAATATTATTATTACTTTCATGTTAGGGACTTTAAAAGCTCCAGATTTAGCCAAGCACGATGGCTCATGCCTGTAATTCTAGCACTTTGGGAGGCAGAAGCAAGAGGATTGCCTGAGCCCAGAGGTTTGAGACCAGCTGGGCAACTTGGCGAGATCTTGTCTCTATGATAAATCAAAAAATTAGATAGGCAAGCTGGCGCATGCCTGTAGCTCCAGCTACTTGGAAGGCTGAGGTGGAAGCCAGAGCCCAGCAGGTCGAGGCTGTGGTGCACTCCAGCCTGGGCAAGAGTGAGACTCCCACAGAAGACCAAAAATTTTAAAAACTCCAGATTAAACAGAATTACATTCTTCATTATATACTTAAATAACTGTACCACTGCAATTTAGCACACTGTTAGAACACAGTAACTCCCTGATGATGATACACTGTTGCCATTACTGTTTCTACACTTGGCAGTTTTCCTACTTCCCACATATAGAAATCGAGCTGGGAATATTAAAGAACAGCAAGCTGCAGTATACTACATGTAAATACCTTGTTCATCTAAAGGAGACTGACAAAAGCCAAGGGGGAAAAAAATACAAAAGACCTAAGATAAATACCAAGAGATGAAAGGTAGTGTTTAAAGAGAAGACCAAAATGAAGTTTGAATAACATTCAAGGCTTCAAAAAAGAAAAACCTAAGTGTGATAAAAAGTCTTCAATTTTCCTTACCTCTGATCTCAAGATTGCAAGAATGGCTTCAATTTCCTTTGTCCTAGAATTAGGTAATTCTGCTACAAAAGAAATAGCATATATTGAATGTTTGATTGACATATGAAGTAATAAACAGGCATTTTCAGGATACTGAATTTAAACAGAGTAGTAGGCTAGTATGAGAGCAAATCAGAAGAAATACATCTACCAATTTTCATCACAACTTTCCATTACCACCAATGTCCTTTCCTGTTGTACAAGTCATTCCTGTATCTCAGGATGTCTGCCTATACTTTATTAGTGTTCATTAAAATCTTGTTGCAGGAAATTAAGTTTTGTAAATTAAAAACTCTTTCTCTGTTGGCTTATTTACACTGCTATAATTTTAGATGAAACTTACTTAGCTGGGTTTTAAGACCTTATTTCTAATTTATGCTTCTAGTACTATCAAATAATTAATGACCTATAAATAAAGAATAAAAATACACCGAGAATACTTACTTTAAGTAACATAGACACAATTTATTAAAAATGAAAATGAGGGCCAGGCATGGTGGCTCACGCCTATAATCCCAGCACTTTGGGAAGTCTAGGTGAGAGGATTGCCTGAGCCCACGGGTTCGAGACCAGCCTGGGCAACTTGGCGAGACCTCATCTCCACAATAAATCAAAAAATTAGCCAGGCATGGTGGCGTGTGCATGTAGTTCCAGCTACTTGGAAGGCTGAGGTGGAAGGATCACCTGAGCCCAGAAGGTCGAGGCTGCAGTGGCCATAAGTGTGCCACTACAGTCCTGCCTGGGTGACAAAGTAAGACTCCAATTCAAAAAAATTAAATAAATAAATAAATGAAAATGAGCTGGTTTTGTACATTTTCCCTTAAAAGTGGAGTCAGAGTCGGGCTCGGTGGCTCAGCCTGTAATCCCGCGCTTTGGGAGGCTGAGATGAGTGGATTACCTGAGCCCACGGGTTCGAGACCCATCTAGGCAACTTGGTGAGACCTCATCTCTACAATAAATCAAAAAATTAGCCAGGCATTGTAGTGCATGCCTGTAGCTCCAGCTACTTTGAAGGCTGAGGCGGAAGGATCACCGGAGCCCAGCAGGTCGAGGCTGCGGTGGCCAGGAGTATGCCACTGCACTCCAGTCTGGGTGACAGAGTAAGACTCCAACTCAAAAAAAAAAAAAAAAAAAAAGTGGAGTCAGAGTCCAGCAGTGCCAAAGTGGCACCACTTATGCTGTTAGAAAGTCACCACCTAGAGTTAGATTTTTTTTCTAGGTACTATTTATAGCATTTTTCATTACTCACAGTACTGATATTATAAAAATAACTTCTCTGAGCTACAATTTAAATCAAAAGAAGCATGCAATAAATCACAGTGACACATACTCTTCTCGTTTTGACAATCACCAGGTAGGGTTGTTTCTGTGGTTGTTTGTACATCTAGCTTGAAATTATGAAAGGACTGTCTAATTGCTACTCTGAAGAGGACAAGGTGTAATCCAATTTGTTTGGGAAGGTAATTGTTAAAGGCAGCAACTGTTTCAGAAAGATTGAAAAGGTTCATGCAGACTCCCATGGACCCCCCCCCCCACAAAAAAGTATGCTCCTTTTAAGCAAAGGGGAGATATTACGCAGACGAAAAAAAAATTCTGACTTTCCCAATGCGGGAAACAAAACATTTACCACTTATCAATGTTTACAATTTGCCAGGCACAGTTCTAGGCATTTTACACTCATGATTTCGTGTAATCCTCTCAACCTCATGACAGGTAAGATTATTCCTTTTTAACAGATAAGAAAACGACTTTTAGAGGTTAATTTTCAATAATTTTCCAAAACCCCCACAATTTGTCATGCATGGAAGTGGCATTTCAACCTGTCTGTCTGATTTAAAACCCCACGCTCCTAACCCTGAGTAACCAGGGAAAGCGTTTGGTAGAAAGTGTTTGGTAGAACCTTCTGATACTGGAAGTATGACTGTTTGTCAAGTTGTACCCACAGTGCTACTGTGGAACTGTTATCTTGTTCACTGCTGGCACAGGGTAAACACCCAATACTTGCTGAATGAATAAAAGAACTGCACTCTGGCCCCTATTTTTAAATAATTTACAAAACCAATAAATGAGGTGTTATGCAGCCTCTGCTGTAATACAAAGGGAAAGGAATAAATGCATTGAGCAGCTCTGCAGGTTTCTAATCACCCACTTGCACAATTTTCACAAAGAATCTCCTATGTACCAAGAAAGATGCCATGTACTGGCAAGACAAGGTGCAAAAAAATCCAGTCCCACCCTGGGCATCAAGGAAAGAGATAAAGTATAACTCAACATGGTAGGCGCTGTCAGGCAGAGACCCGCAAAGCTCTCTGACATCCTGCAGCAACTCTACTGCACGGGAGGTAGGACGGTTTCACCAAGCACCTTCAAGTGAGCAGGACTGGACAGAAGACTCTTCGGGTGAAGGAGAAAGCAGTGAGGAAAGGGCTTTCCGTGCAGAGGCCTGGTGTTGTATGGCACCCGACAGAGCCTCACATGGCACAAGCTCTGTGAATAAGCACACATTTGGCAGCTGCTATGGCAACGAGCACCCAGACAGGACAAGTCATGGCCTTGCAACTAAGAGCTTTGGATTTTATCCTGTAAGTAACAGGGTCAAGAAATGTTTCAGCAACTTTGTTTTTGGAAAAGTAACTGGCAGTACAATAAAAAAATGGACTGTAGTAGGGAAAAATGCATGGCAGGACACAAGAAAGACAGTCCCGGCAGCAAGGATGGAGATCTGGACTCAAGGGGCAAGTAGATAAGGGGAGGATGACTAGGACAAGGGTGGAAAAGATTTGGAGGTCAGAGGTCAGATGGAAGGAGGGGAGGCAAAACAGACATGAAGATGGATACCTGGAAGCTGAGTGTGTAGTGAGTACACAGAAGCATGGCTGGTGGGAAGAACAGGACCAAATCCACCAGATATCAGGCTGAGGGACCAGCACTCTCAAGCCCAGGGTCATGGGCACAGTCCATTGTTCTGCCGGTTCCTCCCCTCACCATCAGGTCCCAGAGACCAGCCGCTTCCCCTGGCTTCCCAGCCCTGCTCTGCCTCCCCGCCCTCCAGGACCCTGCCTTCTTCCACACACGCAAAGCCCCTCGACTCCCATCTCCCACTGTCTCCCATGCACCTCCCACCCAAGGGGACTTCAAGCATAAGTGGACTTCAGTAGGACTCCCCAGTCTTCCTTCCTTGCAAACAGACCCCACAGAAACTCTAGATATAAACACTATCTATCAAATCATCCTTCTCTGTTTCGACCAAATAAATATGGAGGCCCATATTAACTCAGGAAGTTAAAAAAATTAAGCGAGAATGCTAATTTATTAATTTATAACAAATGGAACCGTGAAAGAAACTGCTCTCATCCAGAAGTCGATCCCATTATCTCCCCAGAGCAGACAGGCTGGAATGTAAACTCTTTTGATCAAACACTACTTGATGAAAGAAATGACAAGAAATCAAAACAGTAATTAACTTAATCAGTGATTGCCATGCAACCATGGGTCACTATTCATTAGCAAAATAAGATGAGGACTTCAAAAATGAGTGATGTATTCTAAGAATAGGGTCTCCTCCCTGTTCTACCACAGAAATACGGGAGAAAAGGGCAATTACACCCCAAAACACGTTTTCAGCTGGAACGCCGTCAAGTGTCCCCACAAATAGCAAAAACATAAAATAACTAAATTCGCAAACATACGTAAATATGTTTCACTAACAAATAATACACTCAAGACAGAAGGGACGACAGCCTCCAAATGTTTGTTATGAGTTACGTAAACTGTTATAACAAAGACAGAAAAAAACTTTTAAGGTGATTATTTGTCATACACAATTCTAACTGTGCCAAAATAAAGATGACAAAAATCAGATACGCCCCCAAACGGAGAGCACGGATGACCCCAACAAAACAAACTGTCCCCGATCCCCGGGTACTTCCGGCCGCTGCACTTGCAGGCATTAGAGACTCAACTGGGGCACAGTCGAACCCTCCCCGGGCCCGGGAGTCCCCACCTCAGGAAAGCCAGCCGCGAGGAGCCGAAGTAGGCGCGCAGGCACTGGCGGAGCGGGGACTGGATCCCCGCGGCGTCCCGGGCCCGAGCGCCCCCTCCCCGTGCAGGCTGCGGGGGAGCGGCGCCCCGTGACCAAGTCGGGGTCCCGCGACGTCCCGACCGGCCGTACCTTCCGCCTCCTCCGTGCCCTCCATCAGCATGTCCTTGGTGAAGCTGGAGATCTGGCCGGTGAGCGACGCCAAGCTGCCCCCCACCTGACCCAGGGACTGGCCCAGGCCGGAGCCGAGGCCCCCGAGCCAGGACGACATGGCTGCGGGTCTAGACGGCCTGGCCCGGCCCGAGGGGAGCGTCCCGAGCCGCGGGCTCCACTGGGCCCGTCCGGAATCCTCCGGCTGTGCCGACGCACCCCGGGGCTCCACCAACTGCCAGCTCGGCTACAAGCGGGCCCCGCCCCCGGCGCCGCGGCCGCCCGCACGGGGTCTCTTGTGCATCCCCAGGCCTTCCGGCGTCCGGCGGACCCCTCCTCGCTCTGCCTTAGCGCCTGTCCACGGTCTCCGCAGCAGCTCCTGCCACCTCGACGCCGGCCGCCATAACACCGCCCTGCGCACAGCGCGGACCATAGAGAGGAGCCGCGGAGGCGCAGAGGGCCTGCGAGCCGCCGGACGTGTCCTTGGCGCGAGGGAGCATGGGATCGCGGAGGACCGCGAGCGGAGGGCTTAGCGTCTTCAGCCGGCCTAGGCTTGGGAGCAGCAGGCGCTCCCGGCCTGCAGCAAACGCGTTCGAGGCAAAGCCCGCCCTGGTGGGCTCCTCAGAGACCCACGGACCCTCGTCATGGGGCTGGAAGCGAGTGTGCGAGGGAACTGGCGGGGGCCTGCTCTGGCGGGAGGCGGCCTCTGATGACGTCACGCGTGGGTGACGACCCGGCGGGCCCGGGGCTGCCCCACGACGGGCACTGTGTGGGTGCCGAGGACACGGGGGCGCCAGGCCTGGATGCGCACCGGTGTCCGCGCGGGACACGCTCTCCCCGACCGGACCGTCCGACCGCCCTGCCGCGACACTGCCTTCTCTAACGTCTTGATGCCTGTGGGAGTCCGTGGGTTCTTTGACTCGAAATAATTCTTCAGGGCGTCCAGCAAAGGTTCAAAACAGCTTATTAGAGAAAGAAGAAGGGAAAGGGAGACGTACCGGAGCCGCATGGGCAGAGGAACCTGCCCTTTGCCTTTTACAGCAGGCCTGGTAGACCCTGACAGTGATTGATGTGCTGGGGGTGGGGGACGCCTCTGCTTATGATGGGGGGAGGGGAGGGGTGGTCTCTTCCTGACCACATTGTCTTCGGCAAGAGACCTGCCCGACAGGTACGTAGGTCAAAAAGTGGTCTTACCAGCATTTTGACGGCTTTGGTCAGTTAAGGGGTGGTAACAGGGAACCTGAAAGATTCTTAGTGATTATGATGCTAAATCCGGAATTGGAAGTCCTAGTCTTACATCTGGATGGGATTTCTTTTGATGTGCCGAGGGAGTGGGGTTGGGTGCCACCTTGGCCTGCAGTAAAAATGCAATAAAAAATGTCTGAAGGCTTCCTAAAACTGTCTTCGGGAACATTATCGATGTCTGACCTGTGCTGGCTACCCTGCAGCAGTCCCACGAGGCCTCCTCCAAGTTTAGCCCCAGGAGCACCCACTGGAGAGCAACGCGGAGGGTCATGGGATGCTGGCCTGCGTGTTGGGGGCGCCCTGTGCAGTGCCCACCCCTTAGCCGGGCTGTCCTGCCTGGGGCCCTCCTGCACATGAGTGTGGTCCCAAGGTGTAGCCCCCGGCCCTGAGGCCTCACTCCTCTTGGAGGCTGTGATGGGGCTGCCATTCCTTCAGGGATAGCATGTGAACATGCTGCATCTCTCTCTCTTTTTTTTTTTTTTTTTTGAGTTGGGGTCTCAGTTTGTCGCCCAGGATGGAGTGCAGGGGCACAATCACAGCTCATCACAGCTTAGACTCAAAAAAAAAAAAGGAAAGAAATGCACTAATCACACACACAACAACAAATGCTACATGATTCCACTTACATGAGATGCTAGTCACAACCATGGAGACAGAAGGTAGAATGGTGGTTACCAGGGGTTGGGGGGGAGTGAGAGGGGACAGAAGTTGCAGGTGATGGGGAACATGCTCCCTAGTTAACAGCATGATGGGTGTGGAGTTTGATAGCATGAGAAGTGTTCAGGAGGTGGGTGGTGAAGGTTGGCACACTAAGCCTGCATTTAATACCACTGAACTGTACACTTAAGAATGGCTAAGATGGTCTATTTTATGTATATTTCACAATTTAATAAGCAAAGCTATCTTACTGTTATCTGGTTGACTTGACCACCCTATTTTCCAGTGGTTTTTGCTAGTTTCCTTTGGTCGCCTAGGCATGAGGTCACAGCAAATAAGGATTCAGCATCTTCCTGTCCAATACACATCATCTATCCCTGTGACCTGTTGGCAGTCACACAGTCTCACCTTTCAGTGACTGGAATGACAGTGGCCTGCTGAGATGCTGCTGCATGTGCTACACCACAACATGACAATGTCCTGGAGTAAAAACGGCAAGACAGACACGGTGTCACTGGGAGAAGTCCAGATTTTAGCCACCATGGCTGATGACTATGCAACGATGCCAGGGTCTGACACTGAGCTATCATCTGATGGCGATATTTTAAATTGTGTAGATTGAACAGGAAGGAAAACAAATGCACAGGTGGGGGAAGCCCTGCTTGAAAGTGTGCTCTGATTTCAGCCAAACATAATCCCCGCGTTTAACAATCCAGCCAGGTCTTGGGGTTGCATAAGGTGGACACGAGTCTGGACTGCTCTTGGGCAGCAGATAATGGGCCTTTTACAAACTTTTAAGGCTTGGGGATCTTCTAGAAAGGAGAGGAAATTGGGGCCAGATTGTTTGAGGTAGTAACATAGAAACAACCCAAAATTACTTTCGTTTGTAACACCTCATGGGCCACTATCCTGCCAATGCCCGATTGCATGGCACCACCACCTGTTGGCCTCACCTCTGCTCCTCAGACGGGATGCCATTCCCCTGCCTCAGAGCACTGTGCTTGTGGGTACCCTGTCACATGGCAAGTGCCTAGATTGTTAAGTGTATGACACAGTTGTGCTTCTCTCCAGTAGCCTGTGAGGTGAAGGGGCTGGGTCCCAACCGGGAGAGAATGAAACAGTCTTGGAAGAGCGCAGGCACAGCAAGTGCTGACGGCCCAGCTTGCAGGAGTCCTCGCAGCAGGGGACAGGGGAACCAGGGCAAAGGAAAGGGCACTGGAGCCAGGTGACTATGAACTCTAGGCATCTGGTGACACACATGATGGCAGAAAGGCCCTAAAACACACAAATCACAAGGGCCCCAGAATTCCACTGGAGTTTTAGCTAACTTATAAAACGGGCCCACAGGTAGTGTGGTGAACAGAGCCCTCCGATGGCATCCGAGCTACGTGAGCCAGTGCTGTTACTGCTAAACTGCAAAGTGATGCTAAGAAGACGTGTCATAAATTTAAAAATTTTAACACATTTCAAAATGTACACACGATCCTAAGAAAGCTAGAAAGTATATCAAGCCTCATTATAAAATCTTAGGGCAGTATGTCCCTTGATCAATCTTGGTGGATTCCAGTTATCACATTTAGATTCTGGTGTCCCACATCGGATAAAATGAGGGAAACAGCACTATTTTTTTTTTTGAAGGGTTTTTGTTCGTTTAATACATCTGAAAAGAATGCGTATACAAAGAATTGAGACAAGAGAAAGCATTGGTTCAACGCTAATGAATCTACAAGAATTAGGATTTGGGGAAGGTGGAAAAGATTACCTAAACATTTTTAAAAATTGGAAACTGCAACTGAAATAAGCTAATAAAATCCCTATTAACACTTATGAAGAGTCTTCTTAAGACTCTTTCCATGATTTTTATTAAACTAGAGAGCCTCATCTGGCTGCTCTAGGGTTCCTCATATGCAAAACAGAAATAAGGGGATTCCCCTGACTGGTCCCCATGTTGTTAAGTGTTCTTCCCACCCCACCCCACCCCCAGCTTCTTAATGAAGCAGGCCTCCATCCTCATAACTGAGAGGATGTGAATCATTCCACAGACAGTTGTCTTCTAGCACCGCCCCTCATATTACCTCTACATACCAGGTTTTCAGCTGTGTTCTAGGAACACCATATCACATACTGTTGAGTTGCAAATCTATGCTAAGCATGTAAGACAATGACTGACAGGAAAAAATTTTTTTTTAATTATGAACTCGATCCATTTGGTGTATTCCAAAGGTGCAATACTTTTCTTCATTTATCAGTGAAAGAAGTTAGAAATTAACTTCCCCCCCACAAAAAAAAAAAATCAGCAAATGGCAAACCAATTTCCTTGAAAGTCACAGTCACATGTATAGTGCATCCTAGAAAAGAGGAGGGGCAAGACAGGTTCCACCCACTTTCATGAGTTTCATCAAATACTGGATCTACTCAAGGGTGGAGAGAAAAGGCAACTTTCAAAAAGGAGTATGTTATTAAATGAGGCATTTACTATACTCCTTCCTAAGAGCACCGGATGGGGAACATGTTTTCTAAACTAGATCTAGGAAGTGGAATGTGAAATCAATCCATCCTCCTCCCCTCAAGGGCTGTCCATTGGTTAATTAAAAAAACAAGACTAAAAAACAAACCCCACACACACTCCCCCCCAAAAAAAGAAAAATAAAATAAAACAAAACACTAAGATGTCCCAGATTACTCTCCAGAGTGGAACCAGGGAGCAGCTTCAACAATTTGAATTAGTCTGTTACAGAGTCATTACAATCATGCCTTGCTTTTAAATAACAAAACAAACAAAAAATTTTTTGAAACAACAAAACAAAAACTAGTACTGATCACTTTTCTGACAATACACAATTACTCAAAATTAACTAGTACTGGGGGGTAAGGGGGGGCCATACCTATGGGCCTTGTCTCACATGAGTGCATGTGGGGAGGTGCAGGGCATTTGTCATTATTGCAAAAACGAATTTTAATTTTTAATCTTTAGTTTGATTTAAACGTTGCTTTTAGTATGATGCCGACACCAGCACACACCTGCGGCTCTTCTTCGGTTCGGGAGACTCCAGGGCAGCCAATATTGCTTAGTCAAATACATTCTTTAGGCCTTTCTGTGTGAGTGCAGAACACTCCACATACTTGACAGCCTTCAGGTCACGGGCCAGCTTTTCAGCAGTCTATGGAGTAATAGGCTTCTGTTTGTTCTTGGCAAGTTTTTCAATAGTAGAGGGGTCATCTCTGAGATCAGTTTGGGTCCCGACAAGAAAGGAGTCTTTGGACAGTGGTGAGTTATCTCAGGCACCCACTTTTCTTTCACATTTTCAAATGAGGATGGAGAGACCACTGAAAAACAGACTAGAAATACATCTGTTTGTGGATAACTCAGCGGTCGTAATCTGTCATAATCCTCTTGCCCTGCAGTATCAAAAAGTCCATGAGTATATGGCTCTCCACCAATCATAACTGTGACTGCATAGTTGTCAAAAACAGTCGGTACATATTCAGATGGAAATGTTTGTTGTATAGGATATCAGGAAGCATGTTTTACCAACAGCACCATCGCCCACAACCACACACTTAATTGTCTGCATTGCTGAAATAGTTTTTTATCCACCTTAAATATTTCAAATCTGATGTTGACCTCAGCTTCTCCACCGGGGCATTGGCCAGAAACAGCACTATTAAAATCCATTACTAATGTGTTTTGTTTGGGTTTTTAAAAAAGCAAACATTTAAAAATCAGATTTCAAATACAAATTTTGGAATTCTCAGCTTCTCTTGGAAAAGACTGGTAGATCCAGCAATTGTGGACCCTGGGAGCACTGAGCTGGGGGGAGGGTGTGGTTCCCGCCAGCCACTGTGGCTGGTGAAAGACCATCCAGAGAACAATGGCCACTGTGAAGAATGCAGGTTCTGATTTCTTGGGTCAGAGTTGTTGCCTGAAACTCTGCATTTCTGAAAAGCTCGATGAGATGCTGCTCCATTAACATAAGCACAAATCCAACAGGAGATAGAAAAGCAAACAGTATCTTTATTTAATAATCTTTGATATTTAAAATACAACTCATGGAACATCCACATGGATAAGAGAATAAGCAGTGGTCAATAGTGCTTTGGAGGCCCGGCTTTCCCAAGGACCAGGCGGAGGCCTGTGCATCCTGAGGGCAGGGCTGCAGAGCTGGGTCCTGACCACCACCCACCACCCTGCACACGGACCGCGGCCAAACAGCACTTCCTATGCCAGATGTCGTATGAACTTGTGTGTCAAATATTTTATTTATACAGAACAGTAATATTTAAAAATTTTGTCCAGTGTTGTAGAAATTAGATAATTACATCTCAAATTTGTCTTCCTCTTTCAAAAGAAAAAAGATTTTTAAAAATCTCAGGAAACATTCACCTTTGAACTTTCCAAGAGGTGACTGAGCACTTCCTGAATAATCAGGAATGTCCAGGTAAATGTTATCAATGTTCCCACTGCTTCGTCTAGGAATCCAGTCTTAAAATATTTTTTGACACATTAATATTAAACATGCCATTACCATAAATTTAGAAGCTAGGTTATTAACATTAATTCTTTTTTTTGAGTTGGAGTCTCACTCTGTCGCCTAAGCTGGAGTTCAGTGGCACCCTCACAGCCACTGCAGCCTTGAACTGCTCAGGCAATCCTTCCGCCTCTGCCTTCCAAGTAGCTGGAACTACGTGCGTGCACCAACACATCTGGCTAATTTTTTGATTTATTGTAGAGATGAGGTCTCACCATGTTGCCCAGGCTGGGCTTGAACTCCTGGGCTCAAGCAATCCTCTGGCCTCCACTTCCCAAAGTGCTGGGATCACAAGTGTGAGCCATCACACTTGACAACATTAATTCTTAAAACACCAGAACATTTTGGAAAAAAAATACATAAAGAGCAGAGGTTTTCTTTGAATTAAAAAAAATTCAAGAATTAACCATTTCTATAATCTTTTCATACATGACAGCAGAACAGAACAAAAATACTTTTATTCTATTTAAGGTTTAAAAAAAAACAAAACCAGATCATTTCTTTAGGACCAGGAATGCAGGAAAGCTCTTATTTCAATATGAAAAAACAAATGACTGACACTGCTGAAATGAGCTGCTCCAACCTGGCTCTTCTCAGCTAAGGTCACTGTGTCTGGCTCCTGTTTGTCCGGCCGGATGCTGCAAACAACTCCCTCGGAGAACAGCAACCTGAGGCCTCTTCCCTCTCGGATAAAGTCTTTAACAAGGAAGTCATCAACACTAATTATTGAATCTTCCAAAGAATTTAAAATATCAAGATTTTTCAATTTAAGATGAAAAAATTATAATACTTTGATTATGTACCAAATTGATCTTTTCTGATTTGTACAGGTCCAATGAGCCAGTTTTAAGATTTAGTAACACAGCACTACCATGATTTTTAAAATAGTATCAAACATGTAGACATTCAAAATGTTATTTAGGCTCTGAAATAAAACTTTTTTTTTTCAACTTAATATTAAATGAAATAACATAGACTCATGGTACTTTCACTATAATACTTAACTAGTTTTGAGCCTTTTTCCTCATTTACTTTGGCATCATGAATAATCCTTAAGAAAAATAAATTTTAAAGAAAAAAAGCACCTCCTTAAGATATTTTGTAAATTGTAAATTATTTGGCCAAGATCTTAGAGTTTAAATATAGCGTTTACTTCAGCAACCTTTTCAAACAATTTACATTACTGAAATATCTGTATGTTAATTACTGTAAAAAAGTATGTTGATGGTTTTAGATCAGAATTATTCATAGTTTTAAAAACATAAATAACTTATAAATCTACGACATCTGAAAATTTGAAAGTGGTATTTCCGAGGCTTGTTTAAACACGTAACACTAGCATCACCACTGTACATATTTTATCCTAATACAAATTATACATTAGAAAAATGATACTAACAGTTTAAATATTAAACGTTGACATTTCCCAATTGGCAAATCAGAATGGAAATCTCTGTCAGTTCCGGCGAGGTGGTCCTTGGGGCCCTCCTACAGGTTCCCTGATGTGTCAGCTTGACACTTTGTGATGCTGTGGTTATAAGTGCTGGCATCTGGGGTCTAAACGTTCAATTACATTTAAGTCAATCCAGCCAAAACAGCGGCTCATGAGTGACCCTAGCTCTGCCTGCCAAAGACAGCGAACCCACAACAAACACATTCAGACGCACTCAGCGTGTGCTCAGCTCTGCTTACAATTCCTGACAACTGAAAGTCAACATTCTGCATTTTCTTAAGTGCTTTAACTAGGGTATATAATACATGAACTTTATAAATTCTTAAATGCATTCTGGTTTTCTCACTTTTATATTACGTAGTTCATCAAGTGTATGAAAGGTTTAATGTAACTTTTCAATGAGAAAAGGTAATGGCCAAATATCCGTGGAAAACATGACTACTGAGATAACTGCATAAATGTTCAGGCTGAAAATAGTTAAGTCTTGAGGGAGCAGGACAAAATTCTAACACTCCTCACAGTTCTCAAGTTTCATAATTCTTCTGAAACATTTTCAACTGTTAGGAAAAAACTTTAGATTTTAAAGTAAAACTAATTCTATTTAAGGGAAACCAGAAAACTTTAATTGGCACGAAATAATGACTTAAAAAGTCTGTTATATTCAATAAAAAGCTATTTTATAATCAAAATTAAAATACATTTTTCCATTTCTTTTCAGTTAGCAACTCTAGATCAAAAAACTTTCCCTGATAAAATGTGTGCAGCCACATGCCAGTAGGGCACCATACCGCTTCAATATCCAAAGTTGTCAGCTGAAATTTCTTCGATTTGAGCTTATGAACAATGCAACATTCAAAAGGGCTTCAACAGGGGTTGGAAGCAGGTAAGAGAATCTAAAACACCCATTTCAGAGACATGGTTTTCACCAAAGTCATACCACTCCACTGACCCAGCAAAAAAACTCTCTGTACATCCCAATTAAAGAATATTTATCAAAACTATGGACTTTCTTATTTACAGACCCATCAAGTCCTGTGACTTCTACAGTTTTGTTTTTGTTTTTTTTGAGTTGGAGTTTCACTGACGCCTAGGCTGGAATGCAATGGCATGCTCACGGCCACCACAGCCTTGACTTGCTGGGCTCAGGCGATCCTTCAGCCTTGCAAGTAGCTGGAACTGCAGGTGTGAGCTACCACGCCTGGCTTATTTTTTAATTAACTTATTTTTTGATTACCACGCCTGGCTTATTTTTTGAAGTTGCCCAGGCTGTTCTCAAACCTCTGGGCTCAGGCAGTCCTCTCGCCTTGGCCTCCCAAAGTGCTGGGATTACAGACTGAGCCACTGCGCCCGGCCAAGTTCTTAAGCTATCTAAGCATGATGCAAATGTCAAATCACAATATACTTTCAGTAAGTCATTCTCATGTTCCAGGTGACTGTCACTGGCAATCCATACCCGCTAACAGATGTGAAACAGACATTGGTATTCCATGGATAGACTGTATCCCAAGCACAAAGCTCCAGTCACAGGGGAAAACAAAATGAAATTGCTATCAAAATTGAAGGCCAACTCGTCTATCATACATTCACGGTGGGTGTCATGAGAGTCTTGTGACAGGGAGCTGCTTGCATCCTATGCTTCTGCTTGTCAAGAAGAAAAGACATTAAGGCGCAGGGAAACGGGGTGCACCCAGCTGTGACTCTGACATCACTAAGAAGACATTCAGGAAGCACTAGGGACAAATGCATCCCACAGATAACATGCTCATGTATCCTCCAGTGCTTGGTCAAGGCTGACTTGACAGTTCGGGAGTGCACCAGAGTCATGACAAAATCCCATCTCAAGGGGCTTAAAAAGCAAAACCTCAGCAAAGATTACCATCTTTCAGAAGAGTTGCAAAAAAAATAATAAAAATCAGGTGGTGGAAAAAACAGAGAGAATGACACGAGAAAATGTTCAAGCATGACACATGGTCGGAAGGACCATCCACCCTCTAGGACTGCTGCTGTCACCAACACAGACCAGACACTTCCCAAAAGGCTGGTGTGATTAATGAGAAAAAGAGACAGTCATTACACAGGGAAAGCAACCCAAATTATGTCCAATAGAAGACAGAAAAAGAAAACCCAACTATCTGGAATAAGTTCTGTGGCAAGAGCCAAAGAGCCGGTTTGCAAGAAGATGTGGGGGTGTCAGACGTGTTCAATATTGCACACTCGAGAAAGGAGGAGGGACGTCTGGAAAACTATTTGAAGTCCTTTAATTGCCGATGCCTCTTTGGGTAGTATCTGGAGGATCGTGCTTAATCCTGCAACTGACGCATTTTCCCACCTTCTCATAATTTTGTTTGCAAACCACCTAAAATTCTTATTTCCCCATGTCTTTGACATGTGCCAAGTGGACCCTATGCAGTCATCACAAGGACGACGTTGGAAAGCGGGAGCATCTGAGTGGCTCTTAACAGGAGTTATTTTTTCCTTCTGTTTTCAAGTCATTCCCAACAGTCTCTAGCGACATGGTCATGGCCGCCTGCAGCATGTCCTCTTCGCTCCGCGAATCCCCTGCTGGGAAGGAAAACATACTGATCAGACATTTCTGGAAAATTCTCAGATCATCAAAAGGCAAGCTCTTAGGAAATGGATTTTTATCTAAGCACAAGTGTCTTTTCTTGATTTTTTAAATTCACATAAGTAAAATTCATGTGTATAATTGTATAATTTTTGATAAATGCATATATGGCTGTACTAACACCATCATCAGGACATAAGACCAACCCACTCTCCTGGACATCCTCTGGGGCTGCCTGAGCTAGATCCTCATGCCCAGTCACCAGTCTGCTTTCTGTTCTACAGTTCTGCCTTCTCCTGTGTGTCATATACAGAGAATGGCAACTTCTATTTAGCATAACACATTTGAAATGTGTTGTGTTTATCGACTATTCATGCTTTAAAAAAAATTTCTATTCTACAATTGTCAATCTAAAGGAAGTTGCAAAGAGATTTCAGAGAGGTCTCATGTACTCTTTGGTCCAATGTGACCCAATAGTTATATCCTAGGTAGCTAAAGCCCAAACGGAAGCTTGGATGTTGACATCGGCAGAGGCTGGGCAGTTCTGTATGGCATTTTTATCACATGTGGATTCATGTACTCACCATGACCAAGACACAGAACTGCTGTCATCTCACGAAGACATCTCTTCTGGTCCCATGCTCATACCCACCCCCTTGTCAACTCTCCCTGCTGCTGGAGTCCAATCATTTGTTCTCTGCATTCACATGCCTGTCACTTTCAGAACGCTATACACATGAAGTTACATGGTGTGAGTCCTTCTGAGCAAACATTAGCAGTTTCCAATTGGGGTAGTCACGAATAAAGCTACCATCAGCATTTAAACACATTTCTGTGTTAACCTATTTTCTTTCCTCCTGGTCATGTATGGAGGAGTGGGACTGCTGAATCACATGGTTAAAAAACACCAGTGTCTTCCCAGGTTGCTGTTCCCTTTCACATTCCCACTAATAGTGTGTGAGGGTCCCACCGGGTGCTCTGTTCCTTGCTAGCACTTAGTGTTGTCAATTAATTAAACCATACTTGTAGGTATGTAGTGCTATCTCACCGTGGCTTTAATGTACAATTCCCTATTACTTTTATTTTTTATTTTAAGCTCAGGGGGTACATGTGCAGGTTATGTGTGCTGGTGAGGTTTGGGCTTGCCCAGTGGGTTGTTTTTCAACCTGGCCCCACTACTTCAAGAGCTCAGTGTCTGCCGTTCTCATCTGATGACCAGTGATCCAGAGCACCTGTCCACGTGCTCTTGTCACCCCTATATCTTACTTGGTGAGGTTTTCAAATCTTTACCCATTTATTGAGCTGTTTCTATATACTGCAGTTTTTTGTTTGTTTTTTTTTTGAGTCAGAATCTCACTCTGTCACCCATGCTGGAGTGCAGTGGCATGCTCACGGCCACAGCAGTCTCAGCCTGCTGGGCTCAGGAGATCCTTCCACCTCAGCCTTCCAAGTAGCTGGAACTACAGGTATGCACCACCAAACCCGGCTAATTATTTATTTATTGTAGATATCAGGTCTTGCCAAGTTGCCCAGGCTGGTCTCGAACCCATGGGCTCAGGCAATCCTCTTGCCTCTGCCTTCCAGAGTGCTGGGATTACAGGCATGAGCACTGCTTATAGTGCAGTTTTAAGAGTGCTCTACACATGCTCCCTACAAGTACTTTGTCAGATGCAGTCACCTTATCACTCAACTGCTACTATCAATGACTAGCCAGAGTTTAAGACCTGGTGAACCAAGGCCAGGTGAGTAACTACTTCCTGCTGTATTTAGATTATGCTCAAGTGGTTTGCACTTTCCAAGTGGTAAAGTGTATTCATTTTTCACCTATTAATATTCATGATCTGAGAAATTTTTGGAGATGTACTAATTACTGTGAAGTTGAAACACAATATTCACTGAATGCCCTAGTCTACCTGCTCCTTAAAATCCAGGGGAATTCAGCAGATTACAAATTCATTTAAGAGTTGTGATACAATTAAAGAGGGAAAAATACTGCAAACCAAAAATCACGTGGAGCCTGTGTGTCCAACAGAGTGCAGATGACCCATGTGGTGGGCAGGTGCTGTACCTGGGCTGCTCTCCAGGGCTCCTGGGCATGCGGTTGGCCTGTCCCACAGGTGGGAACTCGGTCCTGGGGGACCCACCTGCTGTTGCTGCCTGAAACATGCAAAAGTGAATGTATGTTAAAAAAAACAATCAAAACTAAGAATAAAAACACCAAGAGAAAACTATTTATATGGAAAATAAACAGTTCCACAAATCAAGACAGTCCCTGGCATGAACATCACAAGAGAATGCAAGAACACTGAGGCTCATATGTATTTCTTAAGAGTATCCAAGTGAGGATCCCAGGAAGCCTAGATATAAAATTTGAATTTATCAAATCAATTAAGAGATATTTTTACCATAAAAATAACATAACCAAAAAGATTCCCTCATAGCTATTCTTCTACAAATGAGCACTGGTTATGATGCACATCTCTGAGGAGACAGGCAAGCTGGCAGCATGCAGGATCTCTCATGGCTGGTCCTCCTTGCCTTCAGGTTTGAGCTCAACGCCTTTCCTGACTGCCCACCCAAGGCAGCCTCCTGCATTCTCGTCACCTTGTCACAGCCTTTTAATTCTCAGCATGGACGTGCCATTACCTGATCTTCCTTGCTAGAGTACAAGCTAACAAGACCCCAAGCCTATCTTTCTCCCAGTGCCTAACACTGTGCTGTCAAAAGAGCAGTCATCAAATACTTGATGAACTGAGGAAAAGGAAACAACTACTAAACACAGTCCAGTTTCCACTACCATCTATTGCATCAAGTTACCCCGTATATTTTTTACAAATAAAAAGCAACGCCATAAAAATCCACATTTTAACCCTTTGCACTGGATGTCCCCTCTGAGGGGGACACTAAATCTAGCAAACCACTCGGATGTCCCCTCTCAAGGGACATAAAGAGACTGCTGGTGATTATACAGGACAAACTTATGCCAGTGTAAATTTTTCAAAAACGTATGTTTCCTAGAAGTTTCCACTCAAATTGCATGAAAAAACAAAGAGATGGAATATATACCGAGATATGATTGATCCATTGAGAAGTGGTTTTCAGGAATCATGAGTGTGCCCTTCCACACTGGCTTCGAACAACAGACTGGACAATAAATTACTTATTATTACTGTGGGAGGAAGAGAACAAGACTGCATTGTCTGTTCCCACAGAAAAACACCAGGTAGGCCAGGCACGGTGGCTATCTATAATCCTAGCACTTTGGGAGGCTGAGGTGATAGGACTGCCTGAACCCCCAGGTTTGAGACCAGCCTGGGCAACTTGGCAAGACCTCATCTCTACTAAATAAAAAAAAAATAAAACCAGGCATGGTGGTGTGCACCTGTAGTTCCAGCTACTTGGAAGGCTGAGGCGGAAGGATTGCCTGAGCCCAGCAGGTTGAGGCTGCCGTGGCCAAGAGCATGCCACTGCACTCCAGCCTAGGCAACAGAGTAATACTCTAACTCAAAAAAAAAGAAAAAAGAAAAGAAAAACACTAAGTAGAAGATGTCTAGCAAATTATTATTGCACAACAGGTAAACAGGTATCAGTGAACCCACAACGCATGTCGGTGACTGTTTCACACGCTACCACATTAGAAAAATATAAGATATAAAATTTTGATATTTTTTGTCATAAGTTCCTCAATGTCCAGAATTCCATAAGAAACCAAATATCATTACAATAAAATAATTGGTTCCAATGCTATACTATTTAATATGAGTGATTTGTTTTTCACAGTTTCGTATAAAAATGTGGTCAAGTTGCTGGCAGGTGATCTGTGAGATGTCTCTCAGTGCAGAGGGTTAAAATGTTTAAACATGTTGGTAATGATGTAAATATGCAGGTACACACCCTTGTACTTACAAAATACACACTGAAAGTGGGAACCAAACAGAGGCCCAAACTTTACCTGTATGATGATCACTTGTATACCTAATCCTGAATTGTACCCCGCGTCTTTAAAATTAAAAATTTTTTTGAATTAAAAAAATACACACTGAAATACTGAGATGCTATCATGCCTGCAAGTTACCCCCAGATCCCTAGGAAGTGCCAACAACTGGAGACTCAAGGCCAGGTAGAAGGAACTCTGTGTACTGTTTCTGCTTTCATGTAAATAAAAATTTGAATTCGGAAATGCTTCCGGTTCCAAGCATTTCAGATGTGGGACACACACCCTGTATTCACACATAAAAACACAAGCATGGAAGACGAAAAACATAACCTATAAACAGCCAAACATCTGAGAAGCCATAGGTTAACAAAGATTACAAGCATTTTAAAAGGAACCAGAGTTTTTAAACTAACATTTATTAATAGGATGGCATATTTTCTCTGTAGTCCCTCTTAACCTTGTCATTTAAAAATATGAGCCCAAGTAAAGTCCAGCCAGGGAGCAGTGCCAGTTCTCCCTGCTGGTGTTGGAGCCAGGATGCTGCAACTCATAGGCACCTGGCCGTCTCAGGTGGAATGTGATCAGACAATATTCAGTACCACTCTCACGGGACCCTCAGTACACAGGCTGCAGAGCTCACCCCACACCCCCAGGGTCCCTTACACATGGGCTCTGTCCAAATACACATTCACCTGGCCTCAGCCCCATCCCTGGGTTCCCTTACATATGGGCTCTGTACAAATCCACACTCCCCAGCCTCACCCTCATGTCCCAGGTTCTCTTACACAGGGGTTTGGTATAAATCCACACTCGCCCAGCCTCATCCCCATCCCCAGGTTCCCTTATACATGGGCTCTGCACAAAACCACACTCACCTTGGCCTCACTGCCATGTCTCAGGTTCCCTTACACATGGACTCTGTACAAGTCCCCACTTGCCCAGCCTCACCCCCGCACGCCAGGTTCCCTTCCACACAGGCTCCATACAAAGCCACACTTGCTTGGCCTCACCCCATGTCCCGGATTCCCTTACACATGGGCTCTGTACAAATCCACACTTGTTTGGCCTCACCCCCATGCACCAGTATCCCTTACACACTGGCTCTATATGACTCACACTTGCCCAGACCTTCAAAGGCAGAAGCGAGCCCTCTTCATCCTCCTGCTCCTAGGGGTTCTCTACTAGCAAGAGAGCCATGGAGGCGTCAGTCCCAGAATATGCCTTGTCGACAGTGCAGTGAAGGCCACACTTAGGTGTCTAGGTACCTGAGGGGGCATCTTCCCTATCCCAGGGCCACAGCCTCTGCCATGCATTCTGAACCCTAACCCCATCCCTGGTCCCAACAGGTGGGGTCACAGTTCTCCTGCACACTAGCTATGGCGGTCGGCAAGCCTGAGTGAGAGCAGTACCACCAGCTCCTCCCAAGCTTATGGAAGTCCCTAGCTTCTGTAGTAAACACTTTTCTTGTTAAAACCCTTCTGTTTCTTAAGCTGAGCACTACCTGGTCTGGTGAACTATGCGATACCACTGATTTGGTGGCTCAAACCTCAGGCAATTCAAAGATTCCTGCAGTCCAGGCCAAGAAGAGATCTGTGTCCCTCCTTGCTGGGAAACACTGTTTTTCCATAACAGAAAGAACCCACTTCACTTCCCAGTTCCCTGGAGGAGACATGAGTCATGCTAGCATCATCAGTGGGACACCTGACACTGTATAGAACAGTTTTACACATATCGCCCAACTTGATGCTCACATTCCTTGGTCAGGCAGTTTTTGCAGTGACACTGCTGATGTGGTAGACTGTGTTTGGGGTCTTATAACACGTAAACATTTAGAGATGACTATGAAAATATTTCTTAACAGCTCTTACCAATAAACTGCAATAATAAACAAATAATAAAACTAGAGGCAGATTTTTCACAGTATTTTTTGTTCTGAGAGAAACCCTATAGTGTGCTTTATGAACAAATACTATGGTTACTATGTCAGGCACAAAGCTTCAAATACTCGAAAGGGGGAAAAACCATATGAAGAATGAGTTAGCACCAAGGTCACTGTGGGGAGCACAAGAGGAAAGAGAGAGAACTAGCCGGTAAGCTAAAAGCCAAGTGCCTAAACCTGAGCTGGGAGGAGGAATTGCCCAGACTGAGTACCAGGAATCTCAGGGAAAGGAGAATTCTAGCTTTCAGTTCTTCTACTAATGAGCTCATAAGGTTTTGAATAAGAGTCATTGTTAAAAACAAACATCGGCAGGGCTCGGTGGCTCAGCCTGTAATCCCAGCACTTTGGGAGGCCGAGGCAAGTGGACTGCCTGAGCCCGCGGGTTTGAGACCCATCCAGGCAACTTGGCGAGACCTTGTCTCTACAATAAATCAAAAAAACTAGCTGGGCGTGGTAGCACACACCTGTAGTTCCGGCTACTTCGAAGGCCGAGGCGGAAGGATCGCCAGAGCCCAGCAGGTTGAGGCTGCGGTAGCCGTGAGCGTGCTACTGCACTCCAGTCTGGGTGACAGAGTGAGACTCCAACTCAAAAAACAAAAACAAAACAAAACAAAACAAAAAACAAACACCAAGAAGTCAGCTCGTAACTCTTCTCAGCAACATGTGACAATGCGAAACCCTTTCTGGCACTCCAAGTTCTCGCCGGCCACTTGAGGGCCAAGCCAGCAGGCAGAGCTAGTGACCAACACTGCACAGCTTCCCCAGTCAACTGCCCTTCCACAGGAAGGAGGTGTCCAACATTCCAACACTTGAAAAGGGTGTGAAGTGGACCATGGCGTGTGTGCGCCAGAAGCACTAGCTACTGCCTGTTCTAATCCAGTCATTATGAACTGTCACCACCAAGTTATCAAAAACTCAATTTAGTGAAAGTTTCACATTTTTTAATCCAGTAAAATCTAAAATAAAAGTTTAAATAAAAGACAGTTTATTTTTATACTTTATAGATTTTTCTTTTTCTTAGATGTACTAGTAAATTTTGTAGTTTCCCTACGAAGTATGGACTGTTTAGGCCATTTTATTCTTAAAAAAAAAAAAAAAAAGACTAAAATAAGCATGTTGGAGGTATCACCTGGGAACTACTCTGGAAAGCAACTTAGAAGTCTGTACCAAGACCTTTAAAATGTCTATATCCTTGACCCAGTAACCTGACTTCCTCAGAATAATGAAAGTAAACAATGAGAGATCCTAGGCAGAGTTGGTTGGAGGACTGTCCGCTGCAATATTCATCATAACAGCAAAAATCAAAGGGTCCACCTGTCAACCATGCCCCATTCATTCACTGACAACACACCAGGCAGCTTATTTCAAAGACAACTTGCTACCATGGAAAGTGGGTGTAACACAACTAACGTGTGTGTCTGGGAGGCGAGAAAAGAACATGCCAAGATGCTAACATGAGCTGCTAAAGGACAGTGGGAGTGTGCTTGCTTTTCATTTTGATATTTGGATATTTCCTAAATCCTCTAGAATATGATATCAGCTTTATCTAATAAAGTAGGTTTGAGTTATTTTTAGACTTAACTAGTTGTTTAACAATACAGGATCATCATTAATAATTATCATGAATATTGTGTGACAACAGCATTTGGTCATGCTAAAAAAAAGCCCAAATATTTCAGAGACATCTACTAAAGTAGTTACAGAGTCAAGGAGACACTGACTGAGCTTTGTTACACAAAATCACTCAAGCTTCAGGTAGAAGAGTGGAGAAGGGGAAACGGATGTGCAGAAGTGAGACTGGCCAGTGCAGACCCTATCAAATCTGGGTTATGGGTAAGAGAACTTCAGTGTGCTAAGCTTTCTGCTTCTGTAAACATTTAAAGTTTATTATAATTGAAGAGTTAATTTTAGAGTTGTTTTTTTTTTTGAATAGGAGTCTCACTCTGTCGCCCAGGCTGGAGTACAGTGGCACACTCACAGCCACTGCAGCCTCTACCTGCTGGGCTCAGGTGATCCATCTGCCTCAGCCTTTCTTTTTTTTTGGAGTTGGAGTCTCACTCTGTTGCCCAGGCTGGAGTGCAATGGCACCCTCACTGCTACCACAGCCTCGACCTACTGGGCTCAGATGATCCTTCTGCCTCAGTCATCCAAGTAGCGGGAACCACAGGCACGTGCCACCATACCCGGCTAATTTTATTTTTTTGATTTATTGTAGAGACATGGTCTTGTCATATTGCCCAAGCTGGTCTCGAACCTTTGGGCTCAGGCAATTCTCTTGCCTCCACTTCACAAAGTGCTGGGATTATAGGCATGAGCCACCGCATCTGGCTTGCCTCAGCCTTTCAAGTAGCTGGAACCACAGGCGCATGCCACCATGCTCAGCCAATTTTTTGATTTATTATAGAGACGAGGTGTCACCAAGTTGCCCAGGCTGGTCTCAAACCCCTGAGCTCAGGCAATCCTCTTGCCTCTGCCTCCTAAAGTGATGGGATTATAGGCGTGAGCCACCAAGCCTGGCCTAAAGTTTAAAAGAAAGTGAAAAGCACTATTTTGAAATCTTAAATATAATTAACCATTACTCTATCACTCAAAGACTAGAAAGATCTCACGTTAAGAGGATATCAGCAGATCAGAACTTCCCTTTATATACTTCTGAGTTGTGACTTAAAAAAAAACAGTTAATAAGGTAAATATTATCTTCCCTACACCATCAAAGGTAACATGCTCCAGTATCTTAGATATCACTCAAATACTGTCAATTATGGCTGTAAGATACTACTCAATTTCAGAGATGTAGAAATGTAAAAATATGTGCATCTTATAATTGATAAAATGCAGTACAGCAAATATTAGGCCAGACTCAGTTACTGGTCTTTTGTTTTCTGACATGGGATCTGATCTGATGATCTAGTATAGAGTTGTTTTTTTTTTCTGACACAGGGTCTTGCTCTGTCACTCAGGCTGGAGTACAGTGGCATGATAAAAGATCTTTATAGCCTAGAATTTCTTGGCCTCAAGGGATCTTCCTGCCTCAGCCTCCCAAGTAGCTGGGACTACAGGTGGGTACCACCACACCTAATTTAAAAAAATTTTTATTTTGTAGAGATGGAGTCTCACTATGCTGCCTAGGCTTGTCTTGAACTCCTGGCCTCAAGTGGTCATCCTCCCTCCTTGGCCTCTCAAAGTACTGAGGTTACTGGTGTGAGCCACCACATCTGGCTATTATACATTTTATAATCTTTAAGATAGAGTTTTACTTTTCTTTCAAAACAGGGAAGATGACTTGTGAATGGTAGTTGCTGAAGGCAGGTATTTTCTTTTCTTTTTTTTTTTTTTTGAGTTGGAGTCTCACTCCGTCGCCCAGGCTGGAGTGCAGTGGCACGCTCATGGCCATCGCAGCCTCGACCTGCTGGCTCCAGCGATCCTTTCGCCTCAGACTTGCAAGTAGTTGGAATTACACACTACCACGCCTGGCTAATTTTTGGTTTATTGTAGAGACGAGGTCTTGCCAAGTTGCCCAGGCTGGTCTCAAACCGTGGGCTCAGGCAATCCACTCACCTCAGACTCCCAAAGTGCTGGGATCACATGCTGAGCCACTAGGCCCGGCCCGCAGAAGGTATTTTCATAGGGTGTAAGTTCTGTTTAGTGAACACCTACAAAGCTGGGCCCTGAAGGTCAGGTTTTAGTAGCTGATTTGGTTTTATGGTGTGCTCTGACGCCCTGGTGCTGACAGTCCTGAGGATCCCCCAGTGACCACGAGCAGGACGGTGAACCACGAGCCTCTGTGGGGTAGTGTGTTCCCCCCGATCCAAGCTGTTTTCCATGGATTGACAGAATTTTGCAGGGTCAGGTGGCAGCCAGGAAACACATTCCAGGTCTTGCCCTCATCCTATTTTCCTTTTCATAATTAAAATTTTATTAGGTTTTCCTACCCTATTTTATGTAAATTTATCCTGTATTGGGGCAAAGTTTTTCCCTAAAACTGTATTTCGTAAGTTATTTGCTGCAAAGTTTTTAGAAATACATTCCAGTGTTCACAGGATTCAATCAATAAACAGTCCATTTACAGACAAAACAGCCAAAACAAACATTAAATATGAAATTTTAGTTTGTACCAACTACTTTACTTTTCAAAGTAGGCTTCTCTTCTCTTCCGCAGCTCTTCTGAAGTAAGATTTGTACCTGACGTCTGTGGAACATCTGGAGATATATTCCTGGAACTACCTGAAAACAAACAGAACAAAGAGCTGTCATTTTATTTGCCAGTTCAAGCAACAGCATGTTCACACTCATTTGAGCAAACTTTTTTTTTCTGAGTCAGAGTGTCATTCTGTCACCCAGGTTGGAGTGCAGTGGCATGCTCATGGCCATCGCAGCCGCGACTTGCTAGGCTCAGGTAATCCTTCTGCCTCAGCCTTCCTAGTGTCTGGAATCGCAGGCATGTGCCACCACACCTGGCTGATTTTTTGATTTATTGTAGAGACGAGGTCTTGTCATGTTGCTCAGTCTGCCCTCGAACCTCTAAACTCAGGGAATCCTCTCGCTTCCGCCTCCCAAAGTGCTGGAATTACAGGTGTGAGCCACCTCACTCAGTCTTGAGCAAGCTTTAAAAAAGCGTCTTTCAGCTGGGCTCGGTGGCTCAGCCTGTAATCCCGCGTCTTTGGGAGGCTGAGGTGAGCGGATTGCCTGAGCCCGCGGGTTCGAGACCCGCCTGGGCAGCGAGACCTCATCTCTACAATAAATCAAAAAATCAGCCGGGCGTGGTAGCGCGTGCCTGTAGTTCCAGCTACTCGGAAGACTGAGGCGGAAGGATCGCCGGAGCCCAGAAGGTCGAGGCTGCGGTGGCTGGGAGCGGCCACTGCACTCCGGTCTGGGCGACAGAGTGAGACTCCAACTCAAAAAAAAAAAAAAAAAGTATCTTTCTTAAAAATATTCTCGAGGCTAGGCTCGGTGGCTCAGCCTGTAATCCTAGCACTATGGGAAGCCAAGATGAGTGGATTGCCTGAGCCCACGGTTTGAGACCTCGTCTCTAAAATAAATAAAAATTTAGTCGAGTGTGGTAGCGCACACCTATAGATCCGGCTACTTGGAAGGCTGAAGCAGAAGGATTGCCGGAGCCCAGCAGGTCAGCGCTGGCGTGGCCATGAGCATGCCACTGCACTCCAGCCTGGGCAATGGAGTGAGACTCCAACTCACACACACACACACAAAATCCTGCTGCTATTCTGTAAATATGAGAAGGGTTCTTTAATTCTCTGGGAAAATCTGATCAAGGTAGTCCGAATGCACAGCACATCCACTGCAAGCAAAGCTGTACCCCATCTGTGGTGGAGAAGAGATGAAAAGTACGTCACACAGCTGACATGGAACGAGAAGTCATGAACACCACACAGGTCACACAGGTGTGCCCTCTCTTTTTTTTTTTTTTTGAGTTGGAGTTTCACTCTGACGCCCAGACTGGAGTGCAGTGGCCACTCCCGGCCACCACAGCCTCAACCCGCTGGGGCTCTGGCGATCCTTCTGCCTCAGCCTTCCGAGTAGCTGGAATTACAGGCGCGCGCTACCACGCCAAGCTGATTTTTGATTTATTGTAGAGATGAGGTCTCGCTAAGTTGCCGGTGTGCTCTCTTTAACTTATCAGAAATTAATCCACACCTTCAAAGGCGCAGTATTCTTCAAAGCAACTTAAACAAACTTATTCTCTGTGCTCCTCTATTCTCAGACATTTGTGGACTACAACTTAAATGCTTCCATGTTCTCGCTTGATAGCTGTTCCCGCCAGAGATTTTGCACAAATTGTGAAACAAAGTGGTGAAAAGAATGAACTACAAATAAACACCTAAAATTATAAAAGCTAGCTTCTGTCCACTCCAGGGCTAACCCAGCAGGGCTCTATTAATCAGAAATGGGACCAAACGCCAAATGGACTACTCAGAGTTTGCTCGGAGGCAAGAAAGGTTGTGGCAAAAATTACCTTCATATTAATGAAATCTCAACTTTAGCCGGGCTCGGTGGCTCAGCCTGTAATCCCAGCACTTTGGGAGGCCGAGGTGAGTGGACTGCCTGAGCCTGTGGGTTCGAGACCCGCCTGGGCAACTTGACGAGACTTCATCTCCACAATAAAACAAAAATTAGCCGGGTGTGGTAGCGTGCCTATGGTTCCAGCTACTTGGAAGGCTGAGGCGGAAGGATCGCTGGAGTCCAGCAGGTCGAGGCTGCGGCAGCCGGGAGCGGCCATTGCACTCCAGTCTGGGTGACAGAGTGAGACTCCAACTCAAAAAAAAAAAAAAAAGAAATCTCAACTTCATTCAGATATTCAGGGATTTCAACTGATGAACAATTTCAATGAGAAATAGCAGCAAATTCATATGAATTAGATAAAAACAAAACTACAAAAACAACATGTCAGCTGGGCTTGATGGCTCAGCCTATAATCCCGTGCTTTGGGAGGCCGAGGTGAGTGGATTGCCTGAGCCCGCGGGTTCAAGATGTGCCTGGGCAACTGGGCGAGACTTCATCTCTACAATAAATCAAAAAATTAGCCGGGCATGGTAGCGCACGCCTGTAGTTCCAGCTACTTGGAAGGCTGAGGCGGAAGGTTCGCCGGAGCCCAGCAGGCTGAGGCTATGGTGGCCAGGAGCGTGCCACTGCACTCCAGTCTGGGTGACAGAGTGAGACTCCAACTCAAAACAAAAAACAAAAAACATGTCATCATTTTACCTGAGCCACTTTGAGCTATGTCTCAACAAGTCTCTCTGCCTAGGTTTCCGAGGGGACGTGTCTTCACTCCTCTCTGTTGAGGGGCCTATATCACTATAAGTGGGCCTACTGAAGTGGTCTTAAGCTTTAAGTTGCACAGTCAACATGTGCTGAATTTTTGTAAAACCAATTGATAGTTTCTGCCCAGCCCTTCCATTGTGTCCAATGACAGACGTTTATGAAACGGCTGGTTTGGGCAAGGGTCAACTGATGCCCACAAAGATCAACCTCAATTTACTATTGTATCAGTACAGTATTATAGTCAAGTAAAACAACCAGAAGTAAAAACATAACTAGTACTGATGTAACACAGGTTGTAAAAACCGATTTCTATGACAGCAAATTTATGTACGTATGTACATATATATGTATGCACGAGTTGAAGTCTCACTGTCTCCCAAGCTAGAGGCAGTGGCATGCTCACTCGACCCGCTGGGCTCAGACAATCCTCCTGCCTCAGCCTTCCAAGTAGCTGGAACTACAGGTGTGCACCACCAACCTGGATAATTTTTTTTTATTATTAACTGTAGAGACAAGGTCTCACCAAGTTGCCCAGGCTAGTCTCGAACCCCTGGTCTCAGGCCATCCTCTCGCCTCCGCTTCCCAAAGTGCTGGGATTAGAAGCATAAGCCACCACACCCAGTCACGACAAGAAATTTAAAAGAAAAGCTGACTGCGTACTACTTGTTTCTGCAGTAATTGTCAAAGACCTGCTATGAGCAGTTAATCAATGTCCAGGAAAGTTAACAACAGTCAGAGTCACTTCATCACAAATAAGGTACCAGGGGACTGTCCCCACCTTGCATACTCAGCTGAATGGCCCTGCGGAGATCCGCTTCCTCGTCTTCCATGTCCATTTCTTGGCGACTCAGTGCCAAAGCCTTCTGCAAGTCCTCCTCATCTTGGTCTGCCATGCCCGAGCCTTCATTTGCTCCAAAGACGCGTTCCAGGTCTGTCTTATGGACTCTAAAGAACAAAAGCACTGATGAGGACTGTGACCAGTCTTCTTTGTCAACATAATATAAAGACATCACGTAAGTCAAAACCTAAATATTTTCTGGCAAGGAAGGCATGGTAATATAAAGATGGTGCTGTAATTTGAATCTAAGTAATATTCAAGTTATCCAAAGAGTTGATTCAACTTCACTAAACTATGACGACTAAAAATGAGCGGCTGACAATACAAGGTCCCCATGTTCACTGTCAACATGAGTGCTCAAGTCCCACAAGGAAGTCCCACCATGCGCTCCCTGTTGTGGCTGGCGTTATTCCACATACTCGACCTGAGCACAAGCACTCAAGTCCTGCAAGAAAGCCCCACTATGTGCTCCCTGCCACAGCTAGCGCTATTCCACACACACGACATGAGCATGAATGTTCAAGTCCCGCGAGGAAGCCCCACCATGTGCTCCCTGCCGTGTCTGGCATTATTCCACACACTCAACGTGGGCACGAGCATTCAAGTCCCATGAAGAAGACCCACCAAGTGCTCCCTGTTGCAGCAGGTATTATTCCACATACTCAATTTGAGCATGAGCATTCAATGCTCCCTGCTGTGGCCTGGTTACCTCTGCTCTTTCAGCTGTGCCAGCTCCTCTCCAATGAGCTTTGGCCTTTGCATCTGCTGGACCCTGACCATCTGCAGGAGCTGGTCGGCCTCACAGTCGGGTAGGTCGCCCTTAACAACAAATATGGAGTAGCCTAGAAGGCAAGAAGGAATGGAAACTCTAAGAGGCTCAAACTTGACGTAAAATGCCAGTAGACAGAGAGGCAACAGGCTAATGGGAAAAAATACACACTGAGGGTTCAGAAAGCCCTAGATTCCCATAATGCCTCTACAATTACAAGCAAAGTGACCTAGGACAAGCTTAGTCCTTAGTCTCCGAGCTCCCTTTCTTCGCTTGAGGATGGGAATAGCCATCTCATGTGACTATGAGAAGTGCAACAGCATCTGTAAAGGGCCACACCGGTACAGTGCTTGCAGACCTCCACCCAATGCCACTGGAGAGGCAGCAGCAAGGGACTGGAACTGGATTCCTGGTCACCCAGCTGCATGTCTCTGCAAACTCCTCCCCATCTGCCTCGGCTTCCTTGGTTGCTTAATCGATGACACGGGTCCCTCTGCATAGGACGGTTATGAGGACGCAATCAGACAACATGTGCAGTCACAGGGAACATGGGGAGAAACAATTGGCCAACGTTGACATCCTGACACCACATCAAACTGGAAATGGGAGCTGGTAAGAAGCACCCCAAGCCGGCCACAGTGCCAAGTGTGTTGTCAGCATCCCAAAGCCATCACATGGGTCCTATGTATGATTCCATGGAGCCTGGGTTTCCCCACCTGAACGCTCCATATAAGCAGAACACAGGGCTGTCCCTAAGTCTGTCTGACTGATGTTTTTCTACCACACATTTTTTTCTAGATGTTGTTGTTTGTTGTTGGATATCCCTCCAGAACAATGACAGATCAACATGACCATTAAGGAAAAACTCAAAACAGTACGTTTAACATTTTTATTACAAGTATATTCGGAGTTCAGATGGTTTAACGTATTTTCAGCCAGTACAACTGCTTCCGTATCCTAGAATAAGTAAGTCGCTCACCATGGTATTCCATGAAGAGCGTCACGGAGAACAGATACTCTGCCTTACTCAGGAGGCATAGAAAAGATCGTGAGCTCTACTCAAGACTTCAGAGTTTGCTCTGTGTGGTGGGAAGTCCTGCATGGTGTGGGGTGTGACATACACACCTTACATTGCTTAACCAGCACCTAGGCTACTCTGCCATCACCACACACAGGAACCTGAGACAAGGCGCGGAAAGCCTGGGGTGACCCGTGTGGTGGGAAACGCGGCCAGCCCCTGCAGACATACCCATTGGAAATGCTCTCAGGATGTCTAACTGATGAGGTCAAAGTCAGGTACTCGGTGCTTAGGGTGGATGTCGAGCTGACAATGATGGTGTGTAATCACTAGAGATGGTATTTAAAATAATGGGATAGAAAGTAATCAAGAAGTTTTCCAAGACTTGGACTTTGGATCACTGCAAAACCAGGGACTGGCGAGGGCAAGAGCCACAAGGAATCTGAAAGAAGCAGGCAGAGATCCAGAGGCTGGCGGAGGGAGGCTAAGGTGGGCCAGTCTCCAGGAGGACAGAGTGAGAAGCCAGGTTCTGGGTGTCAAGGAGAGACAAGTGCATAAGAACAAAGCGGAAACACTGTAACCCACTTGTGAACCAGAAATACAACAGGAGCACAAGCCCTGCAGAAATGAGCAGACTCAACTGTGACTCCAACGCCATTCCCAGGACAATGAGGCCAAGTTCAGGGCAGGAGACATGCACCAAGCTGCAGCATTGGGTTCAATAGGAAAGACACCTCCAACAGCCCACAGTGGTCACACCAGAGACCAGGGACAGGCAGTTTAAGTATCAATATGAATAATAACCACCAGGGACCAAAACTCTGAACTCTGTTGTAACTGTTTAGTTCACAATTATACGCCAGTAAAAATGAAAACAAGAAAGGAACATGTATCCTGCTTTTCTTATACTTCAGGGTAACCAGGTGACTAATGAGCAGAAGCTGATCTATGGAGAAGTACTCCAGCTAATCAAGGAAAGAACACTGGTCTGCACTGCCGCTTTGCAAGTTTTAATCATGGGGATCTAGGCCTGGTTAACACTAGAGAGAAGCAGGCATCAAGCACCACACCATCTGTGCAGTCTGTCACCCTCGCCCCAAAGTCACCCCGAATTCCAACAGGTCTAGATTCAAGGACCTGTCTACAAAGTTCAGGGACAGAGAAAAAAGGGACAGCTATCAGCAAAACCCAGAATGTGAGGACCATTTTTTTTTTCCAAAAAAGCAAATCAAGGAGAAAAGTAAAGAGGAGAGAAAGCCTACAGGTAAACCTGGGAGATACCAATCCAGTGCAGTCCACAAAGCTTATTTAAATCCAGATTAAGCTGCACAAAACAGCAGAGATCACAATTGAGACTGCAGAGCTGAACACCGACAGGTGCTGGATGTCATTAGAGCACTGTGATTACTTATTTTGGTGTCACTGTAGTATTGCGGCTACACATTTAAAAAAGAGCCCTTGCTTTCATGATTTTAATAGAAAAATCCATAGAGAACAAGATGCCTCATGTCTGTTTCACAGTGGATGGGAAAGAGAGAAGGGGACGGCAGAGACATAAGACAGGATGGAGGCAGCACAACGCTGAGCAAGGTGCACAGGGCTAATCACACTATCCTTACTTTTAGCTATGTTCGAAATTTTCAATAAGAAAGTTCTGCTTCATAGAGGGTATAATCCACCACAACCTCCCATACAGCGAGGCCAAAGGGAAGCCTGGGGACTGAGGGCTGGCTTTGGCAAGGCAGAGGTTGCCAGCGACCCAAGAGGCTCTTCATGATGCACTGGTGACAACAGCATGACAGAGAGAGTTCAAGAAAAGGAGAAAGTGCATTTGGGACAATTCTAAGGGAAAAATAAAGACAGGGCAGCCAGGAGTCCCACAGAGTTGAGAGAGGCTCTTACTTTTGAACCAGTGGAGATGGTACTTACTTAAGGGGGGAAATCCCCAAAAAACAGAATTTACTTATAAAAATGTATATTTACTTTTACATGCTTAAACTTTAGTCACCTTCAAAGTACTCTCCATTTGATGCAATGCATTTGAGACACCTTTTCCACACTGCTCAATAGTTTTTGAATTTGTCAATGTTGACGCCTTTTAGTGCTTCTGTTGTTTTTTTGTTTCACTTCTTCCACATCAGCAAAATGTTTCCCTCTGAGGACTTTCATCCAGGGAAACAAAAAAAGTCACTTGGGGTGAGATAGAGTGAATGGGGGAGGGGGACTGAACTGAACACTCAACACGCTACGGGCAGGTGCACTCATAAATCACCCATTGTGAAATGGGCAAACATGCTGAAAAAAATCTCCAAAACAAATTCCCTGAAGCCAAACACAACCTCTCACCACAATGCTAGCTGCTACATGGAGTCGATGGGTTCCTAGAATACTTACCAGCAGGGAAAGCCTGTACCACAAAGGGCCGCCCTCCAGAAGATAATTCCAGGTTTTATTTGGTCCCCCTTGTATTTCTCTGACAGGAATGCCACAAAAAAAGGGGGACTGATCACAAAGAGTGGAGGGACAGGAGCAGGAGCATCTCGAGGGGAAGAGTCAGGACCCCAGGTATACATGCAGGGACTGTTCGCAGTAGATGCAGGACACCGCATCCATCTTAACAGAGACAAAAGTAAGCTGACAGATCTTCTGGCAGAAAGATCTGGATGTTCTCTTTTACTTGCTCCTATGTTCTTGTAGAAAATAAAGAGAGGCCACAAGCCAGGTGTGGGGGTGTGGGGGTTTGGAGTAGTGAGTTGTGACATGATCACCCTGGAGCAGCTTAGTGGGTTTAAGAAACCCCAGTGGGAATGTCAGGGATCATCATGATCATACATTTAAAGTAGGCCAGGCTCCTGTAATCCCAACACTTTGGGAAGCTGAGGCAGGAGTTTGAGACCATCCTGGGTAACACAGTGAGACCCTCATCTCTACAAAACATTTTGTGTGGCAGTGCACACTCAGCTACTCAGGAGGCTGAGGCAGGAGTACTGCCTGAGCCCAGGAAGTTGCAGCTGCAGTGAGTTATGATTGCACCACTGCACTCTAGCCTGGGTGACAGAGGAAGACCTTGACTCTAAAAATAAATAAAATTAAACCAGTCATCATGTTACTGTTATTCTCTGGCCATGTTCAGCGGCTCTGGTACAGGAATGCACAAGGCCAAGATTCAGGCTTAACCAGAGCTGAGATTTCTGTTGTTAGAGTACCATGGAGGGAGGGAAGGGGAAAGATGTGGGGGACCACACTGGGGTGATTACGACAGACAATAGGGGAGCTCCTGGGCCTTACAGATTGTTGGAACTAAACACACTGGAGAACACATGGGATAGAGAGGAGGTGGCAGTCACAGTAAGGATGCTAGTCACTAAGATCTGAAGGGGCTCGATGACTAGCAAAGGCAAGGTGAGCATGAATGATTTCTGCAGGAGAAAGCCAAGGGGTACTGGCTGGATCAATCTCTAAGATAAATCTCTAAGAGCCACGAGAGGAGCTGAAGCAGAGAGAAGACACAGAGTCAGGGGTAAAAGGTGGCTCAGAAGCTGGGCATGGGGTCTAGGTGCTGGAGTCACAGGCAGAACAGGGACAAGAGGGGGTGAGGAGGAGCAAGGTGAGCACCCACCCCCTCTTGGCCCTGTGGTGTGCTGGTGAAGAAAAAGTTGGTCTTGAGGGCTGCAGGCAGGTGATGAGTGGGCACAGTGCAGCAGCCACCACCGGAGGCCTCGCGTCCAAGACTGTCTCATTGCCACAGAGGACACAGGGCTCACACTCATGTCCAGAGGCACCTAGGGTGAGGGACTTCAAAGATAACATTACAAAACGGTCAGTGTTTATTTACCTTCCTGCTGTAATTGCGCCAAGAAAAGTGCAAGGTATGTATCTGATATTAATTCTGGACCCGTCAAGAGAGAATTCAAGTTAAACCACTGGAAAAAAAATTATCAATACTTAAGTTAGTGCACATCATAGGTAACAAGGAAGTTTCACATATAAGAATAGATATAACCCGTCTAAGCTTCGTAAGATTGCCAAAACAGTGCCGATATGTCAAATTGAGAGCTCTGTTTTTGAGTCAAGGTCTCCTTCTATCACCAGGGTTGGATTGCAGTGGCATAATTAGGGCTCACCGTAGTCTCAACCTTCTGGGCTCAGGCGATCCTCCTGCCTCAGGCTCCCCATTAGCTGGAACTGCAGGCAAATACCACCATGCCTGGCTAATTCTTTTAATTTTTTTGTAGATATGAGGTGTTGCTATGTTGTCCAGGCTGGCTTGAACTCCTCCTGGGCCGAAACAACCCTCTCGCCTTGGCCTCCCAAAGTGCTGGGATCACAGGTATGAGCCACTGTGCCCAGACAAGAGCTCTTCTAAAGTAACGGAATAATACAATTTTTAAAAACTAAAACAATGCAGGCACAGGAGCTCAAGCCTGTAATCCCAGTACTTTGGGAGGCTGAGGCAAGAGGATTGCTTGAGTCTAGGAGTTTGAGACCAGCCTGGGCAACCTGGTGAGACCTCGTCTCTACAATAAATCAAAAATCAGACAGGCCTGGTGGCACATGCCTATAGTTCCAACTACTTGGAAGCCTGAGGCAGAACGATCGCCTGAGCCCAGCAGGTTGAGGATGCGGTAGCTATGAGCGTGTCACTGCACTCCAGCCTGGACAACAGAGTGAGACTCCAACTCAAAAAACAAAAACAAATAAACAGGCTGGGTTCGGTGGCTCAGCCTGTAATCCCAGCACTTTGGGAGGCCAAGGTGAGTGGACTGCCTAAGCCCGTGGGTTGGAGACCCACCGGGGCAACTTGGCGAGACCTCATCTCTACAGTTAATCAAAAATTAGCTGGGCATGGTAGCGCACGCCTGTAGTTGTGGCTACTTAAAGGCTGAGGCAGAAGGATTGCTGGACCCCAGCAGGTCGAGGCTGTGGGGCCAGGAGCGTGCCATTGCACTCCAGTCTAGGCGACAGAGTGAGACTCCAACTCAAAAAACCCCTAAAAGTTTGCTTTAAGCCATAAACTTTAAATCCCCACCAAAAGAATAGAAACGAATAGTAGTTTATTAGTAGGTATAACTAAATCTTTTTTCAAAGTACCAGTCAAAAAAAAAAAATGCAAAAAACAAACTCACAAAATACCAGTCTGATGACTCCAATCACATCTATTGTATCAATGTAGAAGAAAAATGACAAGTACACAAAGTTTCCCCACTACTGATAATTGGTCAAAATACTCCCAATTATGGTAAAGTTAGAAGTTAGATATTCTAAAAAGAGAATTTATAATTGCCAACTCAGTTTTTAAAAAAAGCACTAAATGACCATTGCATATAATTAACATCATTTATCACTACCTCATAGGAATCCTAATTTAACTCACAAAAGTGTCAAAAGTTACTGTCAACTGAGCACAGTGGCTCACCCCTGCAATCCCAGCACTTTGGGAGGCCGAGGCAGGAGGATTGCTTGAGCCTAAGAGTAGGAGACTGGCCTGGGCAAGAGTCACCTACTCAAAAAAAAAAAAAAAAACCAAAAAAGTTACTGTCAACATCATGAACAACTACTTTTCCTGGATTCTGACATTGCTGGTAATATGTTTTTCAGCCATCTCTTTCATTACACAGGGACCTCAGACAGAGTCCATAATGAAAGACACAATTTTAAACAAAAATAAAAACTAGAACCAAAGATAATAAACTAAAATTTGTCATCTTCTGTAATTATCAAAAATAAAGTAGCTCAAATATAAATTTGTCAAAATAGACAAATATTTCTGTATTTGTCAAAAATAAACATTCAATTTTGCAGAACTAAAATTTTAAAACCTCTCAAAATATTAAGACAGGTAAGTTTTTAAATGCTTATGTTCTATAGAGACAGGGTCTCTCTATGTTACCCAGGCTGGTCTTGAACTCTGGCTGCAAGCAGTCTTCTTGCCTTGGTCTCCCAAAGTGCTTGGATCATAGGCATGAGCCACCATGCCTAGCCATTTTTGCTATTTGCTTATTTATTTATTTATTTATTTATTTATTTATTTTTGAGTTGGAGTCTCACTCTGTCACCCAGACTGGAGTGCAGTGGCCGCTCCCAGCCACCGCAGCCTCGACCTGCTGGGCTCCGGCGATCCTTCCGCCTCAGCCTTCCGAGTAGCTGGAATTACAGGCATGCGCTACCACGCCCGGCTGATTTTTTGATTTATTGTAGAGATGAGGTCTCGCTGCTCAGGCGGGTCTCGAACCCGCGGGCTCAGGCAATCCACTCACCTCAGCCTCCCAAAGGCGCGGGATTACAGGCTGAGCCACCGAGCCCGGCGTGCTTATTTTTTTTAACAGATTTATTGAGGTGTGACTGACAAGCAACAAACTGCATTCTGAAAGATTTCAACATCTGTATACTGTACACTTGAAACCATCCCAACTCAGTGAACACATCCTGTCAGGTCTCCTGTCCCCTTAGTGACCCTCCCTCTCACCCCTCCCTGCTGTTTCATCCCCCAGGAAACCGCTGGGTGACCTGCTCTGTCACCTCAATGAGGTGGCATTTTTCTAGACTTTTTGTAAATGGAGCCAAGCAGTATGCAGCATCCTGTGTCTGGCCTCTTCGTTCAACCTAGTTATTTTGAGATTCATCCATGTTGCTGTCTGTATCAGTGATTCATTACTTTTTATTGTTCTAGCCAGTTTTCAATGATCCCCTTTCAAAGATTCAAAATTCCAATCAAAACGACTGTCAATGATTCTCTTTCTTTAAAAAGTTTTTCAAGACATGCTCCATATTTTCTTTTCTTTTTTTTTTTTTTGAGTCTAAGTCGGACTCTTGTCTCCCAGGCTGGAGTGCAGTGGCACACTCACAGTCATCACAGCCTGGAACTGCTGGGCCCAGATGATCCTCCCACCTCAGTCTTTCAAGTAGCTGGAACTACAGGTGTGTGCCACCACACCTGGCTAACTTTTTGGTTTATTGTAGAGACAAGGTATTGCCATGTTGCTCAGGCTGGTCTCAAACCCCTGGGCTCAGGCAATCCTCTCACCACTGCCTCCCAAAGTGCTAGGATTACAGGCATGAACCACCACACCTGGTCCATTTTCTTAAACAGAAGGACTCTCTGTAGATGCACGTATTACAAGGCATTTTGGAATCCTGTCAACACTCTTACTGGAGCAATACAGCTGAGTGCTTTCACTCATGCCTGGCATTGTTCCAGGCTTTGAGCCAGTAAGGAGCTAAGTACATATCTACAGATGTAATAATATCTGACAGAACACAGTCATCATCTAAAAACCCACTTAAAAGTAACTACATCAGCAATGTCTTAAATAGAAGTTTTTCTTATTATATAGTTCAATCATATGGTTGTCACACATCTAGAATGGAAACTGATATTATCTTTTTAAATGGGAAATTTCTATCAAGGTTGAAACCATGACACACACACACACACACACACACACTCTCTCTCTCTCTCTCTCTCTCTCTCTCTCTCTCTCTCTCTCTCTCTGCTGGTTGGTTTCCTCATTTTAAGGAACTAATCCCTAACATTTTAGTTTTAAATGGAGTGGAAAATGAAAAAAAAAAAAAAAAAAGACACAGAGAGATAAGAAGTATTACCTGTTTTCCTAATTTTCTAACTGTAAACCAGTGCTCTTTATAATTGCATATAAATGATCTTTCATTTCTAGAAGAGAAAAAACACAAAGACAATATTAAGTTTAAATATTGAGTTTATATTCATTTGTCTACTAGCACACATTATATAAAATTTGTGATCATTTAAGATTATGTTTTCAGTTAAGTATCACTGTTTTTTTCCTTAAATGAAACAACTGCATGAGCCTCTCTGCAACAGCATGGTGGTGCCGTGGCAAATGGTGGCCTCATGTGCCATGTGAGGGTCAGCCCTGCACCACGCAAGGGTCAGCTCAATGCTATAGACAGAAGGTCAGCCCTGTGCCACATGAGGGTCAGCCTGGTGCCAAAGATGGTCTGCCCTGTGCCATACAAGGGTCAGCCTGGTGCCACAAACAGAGGGTCAGCCCTGTGCCACATAAGTGTCAGCCAGGTGCCAAAGACAGAGGGTCAGCCCAGTGCCACAGACGGGGTCAGTCCGGTGTCACGGACAGAAGGTCAGCCCTGTGCCACACGAGGGTCAGCCCTATGTCACAGACAGGGGTCAGCCCTGTGCCACATGAGGGTCAGCCGTGTACTACATGAGGGTCAACCCTATGCCCCAACAGGGGTCAGCCCTGTGCCACAGGAGGGTCAGCCCTATGTTGCAGACAGAGGTCAGCCCTGTGGCACATGAAGGTTGACCCTGTGCTACACAAGGGTCAACCCTATGCTGCAGACAGGGTCAGTCCTGCACCATGCAAGGGTCAGCCTGGTACCACAGAGGGTCAGCCCTGTGTCACAGACAGAGGGTCAGTCCTGTGCCACAGACAGAGGGTCAGTCCTGTGCCACGTGATGTTCAGCCCTATGCCACAGATAGGGGTCAGCCCTGTGCCACATGAGGGTCAGCCCTATGTTGCAGACAGGGATCAGCCCTGGACCACATGAGAGTCAGCCCTGTGACACATGAGGGTCAACCCTATGCTACAGACAGGGGTCACCCCTGTGCCATGTGAGGGTCAGCCCTGTGCCACACGAGGGTCAACCTGAAGCCACAGACAGGGGTCAGCCCTGTGCCATATGAGGGTCAGCCCTATGCTGCAGACAGGGTCAACCCTGTGCCACAGTCAGAGGGTCAGCCCCGTGGCATTTGAGGGTCAGCCCTGTGCCACGCAAGGGTCAGCCGGTTCCACAGAGGGTCAGCCCTGTGCCACGTGAGGCTCAGCCCTGCCACAGAGGGTCAGCCCTGTGCCATGTGATGCTCAACCCTGTGCCACAGAGGGTAAGCCCTGTGCCATGTGAGGGTCCATCCTATGCCACAGACACCAGGGTGTCAGAAGACTCAGGCATGTGCTCACAGACATCAAAAAAGGTGAAACAGAAAGTCTGAGGGAACAAAACAGGGAACATCAAAATAAAAGTATTTAAGACATATTTATCTTAAGAAATTATAACTTTAAAAATCATTTGCCTTTGCTTTTTCAGTGAGGAAAAAAAAAGTAAAACTTAAATTTAGGAAAGGAAACATAGGAAATGCAAAATACAATCTTACATAGGATTGATCCTGAGCCTCTGATACTCTGGACTGTTGAAGAGGATGAGTTCTAAGCCCCAAACTTTCAAGGCATTGCTTATCACCTGTTAAAAAGATAGCAACTTTTCATGTGCTAAACCAGTCAATTCCAATTTTAAGTAAGTAGTCATGGTAGTCATGTAAACAATTGTACTTCACATGTAAACTTCACTAAAGGGTATGGTCTTAAAAAGCATGTGGGTACAGACAGATCACTGAACAGCACACACATTTATTATGAGAGTGCTTTCTGTATTAGATTCCTGAGATGTTCAATAGAGTCATACAATTCCTAGATAAAACTGCCTCAAAACTCTAGATGGATACGGTATCCAGCAGGCGCTGTCCTTAAAGCCAGTCCACTCACAAATCTGATAGTCTGGCTGCTTTAGAAAAGTCACATCCAACTCACTAACTGCAGCGTCTGAAATCTTGTGTCTTTTAGATGAGTCCTCTGGGGCATCAGAGACCCTAGATGTCTATTACGGTAACAGGTTTTTAATTTGTAGGAAAAAACCAAAAGACAAGCCTGATTACTTCAGAGAAAACAGGGAAATTTCTAAAAATGCTCAGATTGTTTCAAGTTGTCTGAGAAAAAGGGAACTTTCTGAAGACTCGTTCTCTACCCTCCAAGCAGGGCGGCCAACAAGAAGCCAACAAGAAGCAAGGGAAGCAGGTCCTGGAACAGACAAGGTGAGCGCAGTGTAGGGAGTGCAGCTGGGGGTAAAGGGACACCAGCAAGAAGTGGAACCCTGCAGCAGCCATGACCCGCTGAGGGTGATAGCACAGTGCTGATGGGAACGCCAGTGGGTACAGAGTTCAGGAAGGCAGCACAGGAAAGTAGCAACAAAGGTGTGTGCAGAGCAGGCCCCTCGGGAGGGCTTCTGAGAGGACTCTGGGTACGACCCACAGTCAGAATGAAAGCCCCATGATAAAGGGATCTCACAAGTGTGTATATGCTGCAGAATTCAAAGGAAGCCAAGTGATTAAAAAAAAAAATCAGAAGCCACAGACCACAATAAAGAAATCCATTCCTGGTAGGCTGACTGAAAAGGAGCATGGCCAGGTATTGCACTTTCTCAACTTACCCAAGAGAAAGTAAGTTTGAAGCACTGTGACTTATTAAAATTATGATTATTAGCATCCAGAGGCAAATTAAATAATCTCTCTCAAAAAGTAACTTTTAAAAGCCCTGCTCTAAAATGAAGGTCCTACAACCTAATTTTCACATCTGTCTACATAAACATCTAGTGTTCTACAGTGCAATCTTAATCTCTGCAGATACTATCTACTGGAAGAGCTTCTGCAGGCCACATCACTACAGTATTACAAAAGACTGATAAACCACTTCTGGGACATAAGCCACGCATAGTGCATGCCCATGACTACTCACCTGAATAGAGAAAAAGCCACTGTCATCCATATTTCCAGAAGGCTGCTGTTCATTTTGATAGGTAGTCGAAGAGGGGGAAGGAAGGAGAAGGACAAAATCTGTTATTGGTGTGCAAATTTAAAAAATTTATTTTTATTTTTGAATCGAGGTCCCACTCTGTCCTTGGTTGCCCAGGCTGGAGGGCAGTGGCACGATCACAGGTCACCACAGCCTCAATTGCCTGGGCTCAGGCAATCCTCCCACCTCAGCCTGCCGAGTAACTGGGACCACAGGCAGGTGCCACTACGCCCAGCTAATTTTTTTTGGAGATAAAGTTTTGCTTTGTTGCCCAGGCTGGTCTTGAACACCTGGGCTCAAGTGATCCTCCTAACTCAGCCTCCCAAAGTTCTGGGGCTACAGGCACGCGCCACCATGCCCAGCTTAGGTCGTAGTCCCACTTACAAGGTTAAGAACAGAGTTACAGTTAATCAGTCAGATCCTTGTGGGCAGAATGGCTCCTCCTTTTCTAGGCAGTACCCACATTTTAGGAAGCAGACTGAGTTTAAAGTCAACACCTGCAGAAACGTCCGGTAGTCTTCGCTGGTTACACCCCCCTCCGCCATCCTCATCCGCTCCTCCTCGTCCAGCTGGTGTGCGATGGAGGACAGCTCCACGGGGCTGAAGTACTCCCCCTGCAGCAGGTTGTTCAGGCAGTGCTGCGCGCACAGCGAGCCTTCTTGCTGACCAGCCCAAAGGGAAATTCACGGGTGAGTCACAGGACAGACTGCACAGCACCTTCCCCAGCAGACTCCAGCAGCAGCTCGTGAACAGCCAAAGCGCACCCCCCTCGCTTGAGACAAAACATGATGAGCGCAGGTTCACGCATTTCCATCTGTCAACATTTACTGCACAATTCTACCATCAATGAAACTACGATTTCTTGGATATTGGGTGAAAAATGTAAGAATTATTCACTTTATACAAACATGATCATCTATCAATGACATCAACTTTTATATCTTACTAAAAAACCACTGTATAAAACAGCCTCCCTCGTCTTCAGTACCTAAGATAAATTTATCTTTGGAGATTGATAAAAGAGACTTTTGATCCCAAGAACATTCATTTATTTTAAAAGTGGGGTCTCACTACATTGCCCAGACTGGACTTGAACAGATGTGCCTTAAAGTCCCATAGAGGAACACTCACAAAAGCACAACTCAACACATACACACCCCACAATCCAGCAACTCCACAACCAGGCACACGATGACACAATAAATGTCCATCAAAGTCCCGCAGAGTGATGCTCACAGAAGCATGACTTGCAACAGTCCTAAAATGGAAGCTATTGAGATGGACAGCTCAGATCACAGTAGAATGGAAATCATGTTGTATTCACCAGGAAACGCTCTGTCACAATGAGAAGAAATTAACCACAGTTGCCTGGAACAACATGGACAGATCTCTCAAACAACATTACACAAAAGAGGAAGACTCCAAGGGTACAGTGTATGACTCCACTCACAAGAGTTCAGAAAAGGCAAAGCAAATCCATGGTGTTAGGGTTCCGCAGCATGGTGACCTCGGATGTGAGCTAGAAGAGGGCATGAGGGACTCACGGGACACGGGTAACTCATGTGTTCACTCTGAGTACTCACAGAGCTGCAGTGTTACAGGTGTGCACCTCTGTGTTACATTTAATAAAAGTTCACACACCAAGCAGAAGCCTCTGCTGAGATATGGCCACTCCACACACCAAGAGCTGTCCAGCACAACCACCAGACTTGGGCTTTCTGGGCACTGTTGTAACTAACCGCCGTCCTGCCGTCAGGCTACAGGTCTCAGTGTGGGGTCTGTGAGGTATGGTCACCACACTCAGTATTATACAGAGAAATAGTGACATGCAAACAGGTAATTAAAATTCTCTCCACAAAATGTAGCTTTAAATTATAAAAACTAAGCACTTGAAATTAAATCCTGTCAAAGTAAAACTGTTGCTGAAGGAAACACCAACTTCTCTACTTCTAACACTATTTAAGGAAGGAAAGGACAAATAGCATAGTTCAAATTTAAAAATCACTTAGGTCACTACATGGATCAGACTTACCCAGACTAGAAAGACTGTCTGATGGCCTAAGATGATACATTTTCCTGCCTGCCCCATTCCAGTCATCTCTTTCCATCAACCCTTGACCAAAGTAGAGTAAAAGTTCACTTTGCTAGCGGCCAGGTCCAGTGGTACTGAGACCCCAAGACTTCAGGTCCAGACTCCACGTACTGGGCTCAGAGGAAAAGTGAACTGAGCTCTACTAAGATACTTGATAACCACAACAGGGGCGACCTCCTCCCCAGTCTCTTAGGACCAGCTGGAAACTTGCTCAAATTCCCACAGACACTGTTCACTACAACAGACACCAGGGATGAGGCTAAGGGTGCTCTCAGAAACAGGCCAGCCGGGAGCACTCAGCCAACCCAGCAGTGCTCGTCATCTCCTTTGGGGCTCTCCCACCAAGGAGGAGCAGACACAAGCAGTATTCTCATGAAGTGACATGGAGTGCTAAGTTTCCCATACTGAACATGGTCCCACACCAAAGCCTCTGAAGACAGTAAAAACATGCACATGTACAACTTCTCACCCCTCCTCAGCCAAGCAACCAAATCGCTCCTCTATGATTCATAAATCATGTCGATCAAAAGATGAGTGATAATTATGCCACTATATCTTCCTCCTCCATTCAAAAATCAGTCTGCTCCAGTTCCAAAAGATTCTGAAATGGTGGTTTTTTTCTTTTTTTGAGTTGGAGTCTCACTCCATCACCCAGGCTGGAGTGCAGTGGTACATTGGAGTGCGTGGGCCTGCTGGGCTCCAGCAATCCTTTTGCCTCAGCCCTCCAAGTAGCCAGAACTACAGGTGCACTACCATGCCATGGCTATTTTTTATTTTATTGTAGAGACAAGGTTTCACCAAGTTGCCCAGGCTGGTCTCAAATTCATGGGCTCAGGCAATCCACTTGCCTCGGCCTCCCAAAGTGCTAGGATTACAGGCTGAGCTACCGAGTCCATCCTGTCTTTTATTTTGTCTTATTTTTAAGTTAGGGTCTCACTGTCTCCCAGGAAGCAGTGCAGTGGCAGGATCATGGCCCACTGCAGCTTCACCTCCTGGGCTCAGGCGATTCTTTCACCTCAGCCTCCAGCCTAGCTGTTTTAATTTTTTGCAGAAATGATGGCTCACTGTATCGTCAGGCTGGTCTCAAACTCCTATGCTCAAGCAATCCTCCCACCCTGGCCTCCCAAAGTGCTGGGATTACAAGTGCGAGCCACCCCGCCCAACCTGAAATAGTTTCCATAAGGAAAAGCATTCCACCTAACAATTTGTTTAGTGGCAGGCAACACATTTATACCATGCCTCTTTTGCCTCTGATGAATGCTTTATCTAATTGTTGCACGTGTGCATTTTTAAATGTCTGGGATAAATGATCATTCAAAAGTATTTACTAAAACAAATTACTTCAATCCTAAGTAACATGCTCACCAGAAACCCTCCCCAAACCTCCCATAACTGTCACAAATCAAGATATCAGAACTAGAGTCGTCCTAGGAAGGTCCCACTCACACCTAAATAGCCTGACAATGGTACCTGCCACAAACAGCGTCTTGAAGTGCAAGGTCAGGAGGAATCAAGGTGACAACAGGCTGACCACGACAAAGTCGTTCCAGTCCACCCCAATACCTAAAATCAAAGCTGGCCCCTACCCCGGAAAGCCCAGAGAACCAGAAGAACCCCCTAAACACCTCACGGTAAAAACTTTGGCGGCGACTTCCCTGTTGGGGCGCACGGCGCTCCCCACTCGGCGTCCCGAGTGCGGGACACAGAATTGACTGAGTAGGACTCCAAGGACCGAGTGTGGGAGGTTCCAACACACAGCCCAAGAGCCGCAGCCTGAGAAATCAATCCCGCGGGGTGAGGCTGGAGGGGCCGGGGCGGCATTCCATGGGCGAACGGGTGGAGGGAAGGAGGCAGGGGCGGAGGAACTCCGGAAGGGCTGCGGACTGGCGGGACCCGCAGATCCGGCCACGCGCCACCGTTCCCAGGTCCCCCGACCCTGGCAGGGCGTGTGGGTAGTGGGGAGTCCTCAAGGCTCCTCCGATCCGGGATAGGGCGTGGGGGTAGTGGGACACCCGCGAGGCTCCCTGGAACTGGGGCAGAGCGTGGGGGTAGTGGGGCGTCCTCGAGGCTCACCCGACCCTAGACAGCGCATGAGGGTTGCGGGAGTCCGCGAGGCTCCCACCGCGGGCTGCGGATGGAGCGTCGCCCCGGGCGCGGGGTGGCGGGACGGGGGCGACGCGGGCCCCGCCCGGCCCCAGGGGAGGCGGTGAAACTACACCGCACACCCGCCCCTGTCTTGGGCAGCCCCCATCGCACGCGGACACTCACTTTCTCGTGAAAGATGGACTCCATGTTTGTTTGTCTGGAGTCAACGGCCCCCGCTCCGAACCGCCCCCTCGGGCCCCACTCCCAGCCCACTCTCTGGTCCACCCCGCCGCACCACAGCCCACGTGTCTCAGACTGGCCAATCACCACGAGGATTAGAGTCATGTGGCGCGAAGAGCGCGTGAACGCTGGGGCGTTACCTTGGTAGTGCGTCCTCCCAGTTTGTTATCCGGCCGTATAGGGTGCTACGGCGCCACCTGCCGTCCGGAGGACCTCCGCTTCCTACCCATTTCTGTGGATTCTCTGGTTGGCTGGGGTCTGGACCACTCACCTCGGGTCTGTGTTCTTGTTTTCCTTTGTACTTTCTACTGATCACGTCTGCATATGATTATTTGCAGGAAGAAAAAGGCACCATTGCATTCCCTCTAAACCTAGCACTTGTGTAAAAATGATAGTTTGTATTTACATAGGGCTTCCTATAGGCTAGGCACTCTTCTAAGTGCTGTGCATAGAATAATGAATTTAATACAGCAACCGGTGATGTAAGTGTTGATACCAGCCTTATTACACACATGAGAAAATTGAGGCACAGAGAGGTTTATAAAAGCACAACGTCCAAGGTCAAATTAAGTGTCAATTGGGGAAGTAAGAAGTCCAAAGGGGAGGGGAGGGGCTTGTTGAAGGATGGGGCAGATCTTGCCCTTGGAACCAGGCTGAGGTGTCCTTTACTTTATTTTTTATTTTTTATTTTATTGAGTTGGAGTCTCACTCTGTCGCCCAGGCTGGAGTGCAGTGGCACGCTCATGGTCGCCGCAGCCTCGACCTGCTGGGCTCAGGTAATCCTTCCGCGTCAGCCTTCCAAGTGGCTGGAACTAAAGGCACACACCATCACGGCTGGCTCATTTTTTGATTTATTGTAGAGATGAGGTCTTGCCAAGTTGCCCAGGCTGGCCTCGAACCTATGGGCTCAGGCAATCCTCTCATCAAGGGCTCCCAAAGTTCTGAGATTATAGGCGTGAGCCACTGCACCCGGCTGGAGGCGTTCTTTTTAAAGGCAACGGGGTGCTATCTAAAGATTTTCAAAAAAGGACACTGTCAGACTTGCATTTTAGAAAGATGGAGCAGGTTGACAGCAGTTGCTGGAAGGCGTCTTGGGAGAGATGGTGGTGGTTTGGATTAGGGTAGTGACTTGAAGCTAGATAGACTGCTCTGAGAGATAATTAGGAAGTGTAGAGACTCAAGACATCTTGGTAACAGACTGGGAAGGAGACAAAAGTGTGAGGGATGGCCAGGCACAATGAATCGCACCTATAATTCCGGCACTTTGGGAGGCACAGACGGGAGGATTGCTTCAGGAGTGCAAGACCAGCCTAGACAACATAACTAAACCTTGTCTCTACTAAAAAAAAAAAAATAATTAGGACTTGGCAGCAACTTGGATGGATTTAGAGTCTATATATTCAATAATCTATCACAGCACAGAAACAAATGACTGGGTACTACATGTCCTCACTCATAAGCAGACCCTGAACATTTACCATATTATAAGAAGAGATTGGCAGTAGCAGGACACTGTGGTGGCGGGGGGGGGGGGGGCACATAACATCAATAAATGTACCTGATCTCAAACCAGGCAAAGTGGAGACCAAAGGGAGGCCCAAACTTTACCTGTGCAATGACCATTTGTATACCTAATCCTGAATTGTACCCCACATCTTTAAAATACAATACAATAAAATAAAATGAAGACACATAAAAATGGTTATGATGATAAATTGTATGATGTATTTTTACTACAATAAAAATCGACTATTTAATGAAAAAAAATTAGCCAGGCTTGGTGGTGCCTATAGTCCCAGCTATTCAAGAGGCTGAGGTGGGAGGACCACTTGAGTCCAGAAGCATCCTGTTACTGCACTCCAGTCTGGGTGACAAAGTGAGACTCGGACTCAAAAAAAAAAAAAAAAAATGTGAGGGACAACTTGAGGTTTTCTGCCCTAGGCAGCCACTATGGTCAGAGAGACATCATTGAGGTCAGAAACACGGGAGGAGTGAGGTTTTGGGAAGAGAAAACAATGAGTTAACATTTTGGAGAAACTGAATTCGAAATATCTATAAGACAGTCAAGTAATCATGTTGAATAATGGTTGGCTATCAAGCTGGAATTCAGGAGGCTGGTTTGGGCTGTGGGACAGGGAACTGTTAGCATGAAAAGGGTAACTGAAACCTTAGGTGAGAATAAAATCCTCTTAGGGAAATGAGGATTTGGAACTGTGCCCCAAGGGCAGAGGAGAAGTGGCCAAGGAGGGAGGAAAGGCATGTAGTCTCACTGTGGCCACCAGGAAGGGGAAGTTTCAGGAGAGGCCAGTTGGCTGCCAACAAGTCAAGTGACATTATAACTCACAGGAGTCCACTGGTGACTTGAAGAGTGCAGGTTCAGTGGAGCAGGGGCGCGGTGAGAGGCGAGGGATGGAGACTACTGTGAGGACCAGGAGCTCTAGGAGAGGAGATGGTGGCCACTAATGAAACATCTGTGTGCACAATCCACTGTCCTGTGCTGGGGGAGGGCCTTACTCTTATGGAACTTCGACCTAACCAGTGAAATAAATCATAGTCTCATGAGATGAAAAAAATGGCAAACCACTTTTTCTATTTTTTTTTAAGTTGTAGCTGATGTCTTCCAAATTAATGAAGCCAGGCGTCTTAGTCTGTTAAGGCTACAGTAACAGAATACCTTAAGCTGGGTGATTTTTTTGTTTGTTTATCTTGTTTGGTTTTTTTGTTGTTTAATTTAAAAATTTTTTATTTTAAAATTGTAAGGTACAATTCAGGGTTAGGTATACAAATATTCACTGTGCAGGTATCCTTGTTGATGAGGTGTGTCCCCCCTTCCCTAAGCAGATTTCCACTACTGTCAATCCCACATCCCCACCCGTTTTGTTTTTCAATACTTATTATAGTGTTTACTAGGTAGTGTTTGAGATGTATTTATAAACAGATTTCTTGCTCACAGTTCTGGAGTCTGAGAAGTCCAAGATCGAGGCTCCAGCAGTTTCTACTGGTTTGAGACCAACCTGGGCAACTTGTAAAGATTTCATCTCTACAATAAATAAAACAATTAGCCAGGTGTGGTGGCACACACCCGTTGTTCCAGCTTTGTGGAAGACTGAGGCGGAAGGATTGCCTGAGCCCAGCAGGTCGAGGCTGCGGTGGCCATGAGCGTGCCACTGCACTCCAGACTGGGCAACAGAGTGAGACTCCGACTCAAAAAAAAAAAAAAAAAATTAGCTGGGTGTGGTAGTACACACGTGTAGTTTCACCTACTTAGAAGGCTGAGGTGGAAGGATTGCCTGAGCCCAGGAGATTGAGGTTTTGGTGGCTGTGAGTGTGCCACTGCACTCTAGCCTGGGCCAACAGAGTGAGACTGACTAAAAAAAAGAAAGACTTCCTCAGGTCTGTCTTATGAAGGCACTGATTCATTCTTGAGGCCTCTGCCCCCATGACCTGGTTACCTCCCCATGGCCCCACCCCTTAATACATCAACACACTGGGGATTAGGTTTTGAACTCCGAGTTTTGGAGGGAGACACTTAGACCACAGCACCAGTCATCTGGGAATCATCTGATTTCCTTCCCAGCTCTGCCTCCATCGGTCCTCAGATGCATGGGGTCCACACCTGACTCTCTTGCTCGTCTTCATTAGTTCAAGTCCAAGGATCTCTGAATCCATCTTGTGATTCCAGTCCTAATATGTATAACTCATGGTGTGTCCATGATCTTTCAAAAGTGCAATATTTCCAGTTTTTCTTTTATTTAACAAATGGGGGTCTTACTGTGCATCAGGCATTGGACTGTAACCATGAAAAAGATAAGCCGGATTCGGTGGCTCAGCCTGTAATCCCAGCACTTTGGGAGAAACCCGCCTGGGCAACTTGGCGAGACCTCATCTCTACAATAAGTCAACAATTAGCCGGGCGTGGTAGCACGCGCCTGTAGTTCCAGCTACTTGGAAGGCTGAGGCGGAAGGATCACCGGAGCTCAGCAGGTCGAGGTTGCAGTGGCTCTCCAGTCTGGGTGACAGAGTGAGACTTCAACTCAAAAAAAAAAAAAAAAGAAAAAGATAAACTGTCCTTTCTTCAGGGTTTATGATGGGAAGGATGCTTAAATAATTACACAAATCTTTCTTTTAAAATGCTTCAGTGCTTCCCATGGCCTTCCTGTTGATGGCTTAAAAAGCTCTTTGTGACCTGAGCAACCACCTGTCCCACTTTTTCTCCTCGAATTCCCTCTGCTCCAGTCACACCAGGTTCCTCCGTTGATTTCTGGAAAGTTCACTGAGAAGTGCTTTGTGTCACCACTATACCTTGCCTATACAAATATATACATACATATATATATATATACATACATATATATATATATATTATGCTTTTTTTTTTTTTTTTTAGTTGGAGTCTCACTCCATCACTCAGGCTGGAGTGCAGTGGCACACTCACAGCCACCCCAGCGTCGACCTGCTGGGCTCTGGCGATCCTTCCACCTCAGCTTTCCAAGTAACCAGAACCACAGGCGTGCACTACCACACCCAGCTAATTTTTTTTTTTTTGAGTTGGAGTCTCACTGTGTCACCCAGACTGGAGTGCAGTGGCCGCTCCCGGCCACCTCAGCCTCGACCTGCTGGGCTCCAGCGATCCTTCTGCCTCAGCCTTCCAAGTAGCCGGAATTATAGACATGCACTACCACGCCCGGCTGATTTTTTGACTTATTGTAGAGATGAGGTCTCGCTGCCCAGGCAGGTCTCAAACCCACGGGCTCAGGCAATCCACTCACCTCAGCCTCGCAAAGGCGCGCGATTACAGGCTGAGCCACCGAGCCCGGCTTAATTTTTTTATTTATTGTAGCAACGAGGTCTCACCATGTTGCCCAGGCTGATCTTGAACCCACGGGCTCAGGCAATCCTCTCACCTCAGCCTCCCAAAGTGCTGGGATTATAGGCTTGAGCCACCGCGCCCAGCCTATGCCTATCCCTATATTAAATCACTCTTTATACCAACTGGATTCAGTACTTTCTACACTACTGAACTATCAGCTCTTGAGGGTCAGAGGAGCCTTGCTCTTTAAGTCAAGAGTTGGTACACAGCGGTGAATACATGCACAAATTGCTTCTGGCACAAAAAAGTATAGTAATTCAGTAAAAGAGAGAGTGAAGTGATTGAGCTTATCAGGTGAGTTCCTGGAGACAGATCATACAGATGCACTTCCATTAGGCTTCCTATGTCACCTTGGACAACTCAACTTTAATCTACTTCACTGAAACCGTATGTTAACAAATGAGACTGCACAAAGATATTTCCATCTTCTTGAACACTGTATCTTTTAAATTCAAACTGGTATTAATTGTGTTACCAAAAATCAAATGGTAAAAATAAACGTCAAATGTTTCACTTTTTAAAATGTATAATGTGTTAATTTAACTGTCCTGGTTCCCACAAGAATCAATAACTAGGAAGTACTGTTTCATTGTAAATTTCTAAATTCAATCTTACCTAAAACAGATTGATAAAATTTGGCTTCCAAGAAGAGGTAGTTGAACTTGACAGTATATTTTTTTAAATGGACAATTGAATTAAGAGAGAATCCAATTTACTTGTATAAATCTTAGCATTAGCAATTTATAGTTCATGCAAAATATACACAATAGCATTGTGTTGAAACTCCCCAGGGCTAACGATTTGGGGGTACTAGTGTACTAGTGGTGGCAATAAAACCAAAGAACAAAAGAAATAAAACCTAATGTTGCTGATCAGTGCTATTTTTGTTCTTTCTAAAAAATATTATCCTAACATTTGATTACTTATTTTTTTGTCAATCTGCCTTCATGTATTGATATTTTATTTACTTCTCTGGTGTTGCTTTCACTTTTTTTTTTTTAGAGACGGAATTCTCATTCTGTCACCCAGGGTGGAGTGCAGTAGTGTGATCATAGCTCATCGCAGCCTCAAACTCCTAGCCTCTAGTGATCCTCCCACTTCAGTCTCCCAAAGCAGGACTACGGGTGCCCATGTCATCATGTTTGGCTAATTATTATTTCTTGAATCAGAGTCTCACTTTGTTGTCCAGGCTGGTATGCAGTGGCATGCTCACAGCCACCACAGCCTTGACCTGCTGGGCTCAAGCAATCCTTCCACCTCAGCCTTCCAAGTAGCTGGAACCACAGGTACTGTGCCACCATGCCCAGCTAATTTTTTGACTTATTGTCGAGACAAGGTCTTGCATGTTGCCCAGGCTGCTCTCAAACCCATGGGTTCAGGCAATCCTCTCACGCCTGCCTCCCAACGTGCTGGAATTACAGGCATGAGCCACCACACCTGGCTCTGTTTGGCTAATTAGAAAAAAAAAAATTAGAGATGGGGGTCTTGCTATGTTGTCCATGCTTGGTGTTGGTTGTAGAATCCTCCCAGTAACTAGTATGTTAAAAGGTATTACTTTGCTGGGCTCGGTGGCTCAGCCTGTAATCCCACACTTTGAGAGGCTGAGGTGAGTGGATTGCCTGAGCCTGCAGGTTCGAGACCCGCCTGGGCAACTTGGCGAGACCTCATCTCTATAATAAATCAAAAAATTAGCCAGGTGCGGTAGCATATGCCTGTAGTTCCAGCTACTTGGAAGGCTGAGGCGGAAGGATCGCCGGAGCCCAGCAGGTCGAGGCTGTGGTGGCCAGGAGCGGCCACTGCACTCCAGTCTGGGTGACAGAGTGAGACTCCAACTCAAAAAAAAAAAAGGTATTACTGTTTTTCAGTTATTACAGCTTTATTGAGGTATAACTATTGAGGTACACTATATCTGTACAACTTTGAAGTATGCAATTTGAACCACAATAATATATCAACTCATATCTCTTCAGATGGTTATTAAAAAAACTTCAAAAAATTAAAAATAGAACTACCATATGATTCAGCAATCCCACTTCTGAGTATTAATCCAAAATAATTGAAATCAGGATTTCAAAGAGATACAGTAAGCCCCACATTCATTGTATCACTCTTAACAATAGCCAATAGAAGTAATCTTAATGTCCATCAAGGTATGAATGATAATGTGTATATATTATATGTACATACATGCATATGATGAAATATTATTCAGCCTTGAAAAGGCAAAAGATCCTGTCATGCAACACGGATGAGCTTTGAAGACATTATGCCAGATGAAATGAGCCAGTCACAGGACAAATCCTGCATGATCCCGTGCAGTTCTGAGGTGTCTAAATGGTCCCACATAGAATCAGAGTTGAATGGTGGTGACACAGGTGAGGGGCGGGGGAACAGGTACTTGCAAATCAATGAGCAGAAAGTTTCAATTATGCAGGTTAAGTCTTGGAGAACTGCCACACAGCACTGTGCCCTCAGTTAACACTACTTTGTACATTTACAGTTCTGTTCAGAGTGTGGCTTTCATGGTATACTCTTGCATTTTTTAAAAAACCGTGAACAAGGTTAATCCTGCTCTTACGAGGTTTAAAGTCCATGAAGAACAAAGAAGCGGGACAGTTTACAACTTGAAAAATCCTAACACATAATACATGTAATAGATGACATGTGTGCACCTGTGACACCATGTCTGCCATCACACATGTAACAGATGGCATTTGTACACCTGAGGCCATAACCGCCATCACACATGTAACAGATGGCATGTGTGCACCTGCGAGGCCATGACCGCCATCAAACATGTAACAGATGGTGTGTACCTGTGAAGCCATGACCACCATCACACATGTAATAGACGGCGTGTATGCACATGACACCATGACTGCCATCACACCAACAACTTACTTGGGTCCCTGGTGGTTCTTTCCACCCACACTTTGCTGGACTCTGATCTCCTGAGGCCACTGCTGAATAGCTGTCACTATGCTTTACATTGATAGAAATGCAACCACATGTCTGTGCTTATTGTCTGGCTTCCTTCATCCCACACAGGTGATCTGAACTTCATCATTGCTGCATGCCAACAGATCATTTCTTTTTGCTGCTGAGTGGTGGCCATGATAAGGATTCTACAATTTTCCCTTCCGTTTGTTGATGGACGTCTGGGTTCTCTCTACCAATCAAGCTGTTGTGAACATTCATGAAGGTCTTTGTGTGGATGTGTGCTTTTATTCCTCTTGGGTAAACTGCTAAGCTTACTTCCAAACCAGTATGACCATGGTGGCGGCACTGCACACTCCTACTGTCAGTTGGTAAGCTGCTGCTGCTCTGCATCTTGGCCAACACTTGGTGAATCGTAACTATTCTGACAGGTGTGTAGTGCATCTATTGTGCTATTGATTTGCATTTCCCTAGTGACTACCGATGGTTCATATCTTTTCGTGGACTTACTGGCCATCCTCATCTTGTTTGGTGAAGTAGCTGTTAAAATTGCTGCCTATTTAAAAATATTAGTACTATTTTGCTTTCCTTATTAAGCTATAAGGATTTTTACATATACTAGATACAAGTTCTTTGTTGCATATGTTTTGCATATATTTTCTCCCAGTCTGTGGCTGCTTTTCATTTCCTTTGCCAAGTTGCCCAGGTGGGTTTCAAACCCGCAGGCTCAGGCAATCTACTCACCTCAGCTTTCCAAAGTGCTGGGATTACAGGCTGAGTCACCGAGCCCGGCTCCTTAGTGTTTTCTGAAGGAAAAAGTTTTGATTCTTTTTTTTTTGAGTTGGAGTCTCACTCTGTCACCCAGGCTGGAGTGCAGTGGCACACTCACTGTCACCCCAGTGTCGACCTGCTGGGCTCAGGCAATCCTTCCACCTCAGCCTTACAAGTAGCCAGAACTATAGGTGCACACTACCACGCCCGGCTAATTTTCTGATTTATTGTAGAGACAAGGTCTTGCCAAGTTGCCCAGGATAATCTCAAACCTCTGAGCTCAGGCAATCCTCTTGCCTCAGCCTCCCAAATTGCTGGAATTACAGGCTTGAGCCACTGCACCCGGCTAAGATTTGATTCTTTAAGAATTTTATTATCTAGATGGGGGTCTCACTAGGTTGCCCAGGCAGGTCTCAAACTCCTGGCCTCAAGCAATCCTCCTGTCTCAGCCTCCCAAAGTGCTAGGATTACATGTGTGAGCCACCATACCTGGCCTGCAAAAAGTTTAAATATTTTGTTTTGTTTTGTTTTTGAGTAGGAGTCTCACTCTGTCCCTCAGGCTAGAATGCAATGGCACAGTCACAGCTACTGCATCCTCGACCTGCTAGGCTCAGGTGATCCTTCCACCTCAGTCTTCCAAGTAGCTGGGACTACAGACACAGACCAACATGCCCAGCTAATTGTTTGATTTATTGTAGAGACAGTGTCTCCCCAAGTTGTCAAGGCTGGTCTCGAACCCCTGGGCTCATGCAATCCTCTTCGCCTCCATCTCCCAAAGTGCTGTGGTTATGGGTGTGAGCCCAGTCCATTTAAATTTTGATAAATGCAACTTGCTAATTTTTAAAAAGACTTCATGTTTTATGTGCTGTTCTTTAAAAAAATCTTTGCCTCCAATGTGTATGCTGAATTTAAAATAATTTTTTTTTTTCCGAATCCAAAGTTACTGAAATTTTCTGCTATGTGACTTTTACCAAATAAAAACCTAGTATCATCTTTCTAAAGTTTCCTTGAAGTACACGGTTTGGAAATTTTTTTTCTGAAAAAACATCTGAGGAAAAACATGGTTATATGACTTAATAGTACTGTGGTCCAGAAAACAAAATGCTAATTATAAAATTAACAACAATGTCTACAATCAGGTAGCCAATAAAATTTTTTTACGCTAAGTGTGCCTGTTACTTGAAAGATTACCCAAGTATAGAACACACTTCAAATTCTTCCAATTAAATAATAAACAGGTTTTTATTTCTCTCATAACTTTTAAAATGTGAATGTCTGGACATTCAGCCAGTCTTTACTTCCAGGTAACTTCTTCATTGGGTCTCAATTCTCTGTGTGGAAAGAAAAAAGGAAGGAACAGAAAAGGTATAAATAAAACTGGGGAAAAGATAAAAGAGAAAGTCGGCAAAATATGAGTTTAGCATTTTATATCCTGATACTCTGCCCCATATAAAAAACTTGCATGAGCTTCTCATTTGCATTCTATTTGCTCATGATTTTAACCTCCTTCTGTCTCTCTAACTTCTTCTAGATGAAAAACCTGTATTTCCTAATTGATGTGCACATGAGAGCTGCCATCCCATCAGTGAATTCAGGTAGGTTTTTTTTTTTTTTTTTTTTTTTCAGTTGGAGTCTCACTCTGTCGCCCAGACTGGAGTGCAGTGGCCGCTCCCGGCCACCGCAGCCTCAGCCTGCTGGGCTCTGGCGATCCTTCCGCCTCAGCCTTCCGAGTAGCCGGAATTACAGGCATGCGCCACCACGCCCAGCTGATTTTTTTGATTTATTGTAGAGATGAGGTCTCGCTGCCCAGGCGGGTCTCGAACCCGCGGGCTCAGGCAATTCACTCACTTTAGCCTCCCAAAGGAGCGGGAATACAGGCTGAGCCACCGAGCCCGGCTTCAGGTAGGTTTTGACACCCTTGCCAGCTCTTTCCACTGTTCCTGAAGCCCAATTCATAAAACACCTGCCCTATCAAGTCCCTGGGGGAGCTGCTGGACCCTCCTGTCCCAGGGTTTCCTCCAGCCCACCTGTGCACCCACTACATGTGTCCTGTCCCCGTACTTCCCAGCTGTGCAACCACTGCAGGAGTTCTGTCCTGATCTTCTCAGCTGTGCACCCACTACAGGTGTCCTGTCCCCATACTTCCCAGCTGTGCACCCACTGCAGGTGTCCTGTCTTGCACTTCCCAGCTGTGCACCCACTGCAGATTTCCTGTCTTGTCCCTGCACTTCCCAGATGTGCACCCACTGCAGGTGTCCTGTCCTGTACTTCCCAGCTGTGCACACACTACAGGTGTCCTCTCCTGTCCCTGCACTTCCCAGCTGTGCACTCACTTCATGTGTCCTGTCCTGTACTTCCCAGATGTGCACCCATTGCAGGTGGTCTTCTTGTTATCTCCCACTCTCTGCTGCCAGAGAAGCCATCTCTAGACACGGCAGGACAGCTGCTATCACTTAGCCTCCAGGTCTAAGGTGCTCAAGTAGCATGGCTGAGAACACAGCACCAAGCCACTACTGCAACTACTTAAGAGCTTAGGGAAGACAGAATAGGATTACACAACAAAAGCTGTATATAGGGTAGGCTTCAGCCAGCCAATTTAAAACTGCTCCTATATTGAAATGCACTCTGAAAGTTACAAAATGAGACTATCCTAGATCTAAAATACCTGTTCACAAGCTGAAGACTGTTTACATTACAGAGGTACTCATACAGTTTCATACAAGGATTAAAAAACAAGACTACAAACAGTATCACTTGAATCCAAGTCCTTTGAGGTGGGGGACTACCCCTTCTGTTTATTTTTGGCACATATAATATGAAGAATATTCCCCAAAGCTGACCAATTGCTGGTTTTAAAAAATGCAGGCACTAACCTTTTAAACAACATACTCTTATTCCGGAAGGCTGTCAGTTTTTCATCATTCTTTCTGTCTAAATAACATCCAATGACGAATCCCATAGGGACAAGTATATGAACCCAGTGGTCACGCACAATCTGAAGCAAGTTCACCATGACTGCTTTAAAAAAAAAGGATTATCAGTAATGTAACTGCCTTTGAAATAAAGATATAGATATTAAAAGTGGGCAACCCTCTTTCCAGTCTCTTCCCATGGCTGCAGGAGCTTTTCTGTCTTCTCAATAACCTCCTGTTTTCTTTAAAAAATGATATTTTTTAATTTTTAAATTTTTTATTTTAAAATTGTGGGGTACAGTTAAAGTTTAGGTATACAAATATTTATTGTGCAGGTACCCTTGTTGATGAGGTGTGCCCCCCCTTCCCCAGACAGATAAAAAAATAAATTACAAAATAAAAGCAAAATAAGCCTCTTTGGATTTGCTTAGCAAAAGAACGTAATATAATAACTTAAATCTAATCAGTGAGGATTATATAGGTGCCAATGATTACTATAAACATTACACTGCACTAAAGTCTATTTGTTAGTTATTTCTAGCTTAACCAGTGGTTTGATACTGAGCAGAGAAATGGATTATATAAAAAGCACCGTCTTTGTATTAAGAACTATTTTTCCTGCAGGGACAGGACCTCACTATGTTGCCCAGGCTGGAATACAATGGTTATTCACAAGCACTACAGCTTGGAAGTTCTGGGCTCAAGCGAACCTCCTGCCTCAGCCTCCCAAGTAGCTGGGACCAAAGGTGTGTGCTACTGAGCCCAGTTCTGATTTAGAACTTTTACATATATAATATATTTTTAGGACCTCTCATGATGCAAAAGCAAATTTAGTAATATTTTGCCAGAGTGAAATTCTTTAGGTAAAGCTATAATTACTGAAAACGAATGTTTGAAAATAAATTAAAACATACAAGTCAAGTGTGGTGGCTCACGCCTGTAATCTCAGCACTTTGGGAGGTGGGGGCGAGAGGATTGCTGGAGTTCAGGGGTTCGAGACTAGTCTGGGCAACTTGGCGAGACCTCATCTCGACAATAAATAAAAAATGAGTCGGGAGTGGTGGCACATGGCTGTGGTTCCAGCTACTTGGAAGCCTGAGGCAGAAGGACTGCCTGAGCCCAGAAGGTTGAGGCTGTAGTGGCTGTGAGTATGTCACTATACTCCAAGCCTGGGTGACAGAGTGAGACTCTGATTCAAAAAAAAAGAAAAAGAAAAGAAAAGAAAGAAAAGAAATTAAAACATATAAGAGAAATTTAAGAAACAATCATATTCATGAATGTTCCAGTAGATCTAAATATCAATTAGATGACTCTAAAAAGGCAAAGGGAGAAGGGAACATACTTCTGTGGAAAGACGACCAGGAGCCAGAGCCATCAGGTTTCTATATATGATGTGAAATAACTGTGATCCATTTTACAGATAAGCAAACGCCTAACCCAAAAAGCACAGAGCTGGAACTTGAATTCTGCTCGCTCCACTGCCCTGGCTCCTGTCACATCACAGGGCTACCTAACAGACCCCTTTCTGATGGGTATTTATGGTACTTAAGAGCTTTTAAGTTCTAAGAGTTTTCAAACTGCAGAGACAGACGAGGAGTAGAACTATAGGCTGAGTATCCCTTACCGCTTGGGGCCAGAGTGTTTCAGATTTTCCGGATTTGGGGATATTTATGTATGCAAAATGAGCTATCTAGGGGATGAGACCCAAGCCTAAACAAGGATTTACTTATGCTTCAATACACCCTACACACAGTCTGAGGGTGATATTATACGATATCTTAAATAAATTTGTGCATGAAACGACACATGAGGTCAGGTGTGGAACTTTCTACTGTGGCATCATGTTGGTGCTCAGAAATTTTCGAATATGATGGCTCACACCTGTAATCCCAGCACTTTGGAGGTCCAAGTGGGAGGACTGCTAAAGTCCAGGAATTTGAAACCAGCCTGGGCAACAAGAGACCTCATCTCTACAAAAAAAATTAGCCAGGTATGGTGGTGAGTGCCTGTAATCCCAGCTACTTGGGATGCTGAGGTGGAAAGGTTGCCTGAGCCCAGGAGGTGGAGGCTGTGGGGAGCCAGGATCATGCCACTGCACTGCAACCTGGGTGACAGAGTGAGATCTGACTCAAAAAAAAAATGTTTTGAAGTTTGGAGCGTTTTGGATTTTAGATTGGGGAAGCTGACCCTGCAGTAGTCATCATGTGGAAAAGAACGAATGGTACTAATTCAATGAAAACACAGTTGGAATGTTAGTTTTCTGTAAAAATATACATACAGATGAATTAAAAATACACCTGTGTGCACATGGATCTATGAGAATAACTCATGCATCTACATGAATAAATCATATACACTGGTGGAGAAGACATGACCGAAGACAGAATCCACACGTCATTGACAACAACAGTACTCAGCACTAGGCTTTCTTTCTCTCTCTCTCTCTCTCTCTCTCTTTCTTTCTCTTTCTTTCTTTCTTTCCTTCTTTCCTTCCTTCCTTCCTTCTTTCTTTCCTTCTTTCCTTCCTTCCTTCCTTTCTTTCTTTCTTTCTTTTTTTTGAGTTGGAATCTCACTCTGTCGCCCAGACTGGAGTGCAGTAGCACGTTTCCGGCCACTGCAGCCTCAACCTGCTGGACTCCAGTGATCCTTCTGCCTCAGTTTCCAAGAAGCTGGAAGTAGAGGCGCACGCTACCACGCCCGGCTAATTTTTTTGATTCATTGTAGAAATGAGGTCTTGCCAAGTTGCCCGGCCAGGTCTTGAACCCGTGGGCTCAGGCAATCCACTCACTTCAGCCTCCCAAAGCGCGGGATTACAGGCTAAGTCACCGACCCTGGCTTTTACTTCTTAAACTTGAACTAGATACCCAGTCTCCAAAGTCACTGGGTTAGGAAATGGCCACCAAGTGAAAAGGCATATGTTCATTATGTGCTGTGCCTGGTAAGTAACACCATACACAGCAGGATCCAGTCTGAACATCACTGAACTGGAAATGTACAAGTAAATGATGAGCTATTTAATATGTTATTTACAATTTAGTCATCGGTTCATTTTAAGTTCTAATCTATTGTCTGCAGCTGGAGTTCTCAAACTTGACTGAGCAACACAATCACCTGGGGAGTTTTTTCATTAGGGACTCCTTAGCCTTACCTCCAGGTGAGGTGGAAGAACCCTGTCCCTTCCGATTTTGACACAAATGGTTCTTGGACATAAAAATGTAAGCACACCCAATCTTTACCTTCTAAGAAGATGGTGCCTGTGATAAGTGGCCTTCCTTGCATTTACACCCTAAGGTGCTTTTCATGATGCTGCTGAGGGCGCACCAAGTCAGCTCCCTGCTTATTTACTTTATAAGCTTGAGCCTATCAGGTAGGGGATAACAAGGAATGCCTTAAATAAGACATGCAACTCTGAAGTTACCAGTCTGCAAAACACCAGACAACATAGAACCCTGTTCAAGTTCAGTGAACTCAGGGGTCATCTATTCTGTCCTTGTTAGTATGCTCAAATTTCTTTTTTTAAATTTTTAAGTCAGGGTCTCACTCTGACACCCAGGCTGGAGTGCAAGTGGCATGATCATGGCTCACCACGGCCTCAACTTCCTGGGCTCAGGTGATCCTCCCACCTCTGCCTCTAAAGTAGCTGTGACTTCAGGCGTGCACCACCACACTCGGCTGAAGTTTTGGAGAGTTGAGGTCTGGCTATGTTGCCCAGGCTGGACTTGAATTTCTAGGCTCAAGCGATCCTCCCATCTCGGCATCCCAAAGTGCTGGGATTACAGGCAAGGGCCACCGCAACTGGCAGGACCCTCAAATTTCTTAAGAGGGGTCCATTCTTCCCTCAGCATAGCTGTTAGATGGTTTTGTACTTAAATACCAACCAGAAAGTACTTGATTCCTAGCCCAAGGAGGTTTTGAGGTCATGGTCACCTGTGGGCTCTGAGCCCTTACTGTCAGCATTCTTTCAACGGGGCCAGAAACTAAGGAACTGCTTGTGTCTGGCTCTGCTCAGAGCAGGAGACAAGGCAAGTCCCAGGGTGCTTGCCACATAAAAGCTTGTACAGAGACTGCAGAAGTAAAGAAGAAAAGGATTCTGTATGGTCAGAAACCAGAGTTGGACTCAACAACCAAGAAGGAACCATGATGCCATCCCTAAGAGCTGAATGATAAGTCTTAGCTCTACAGGAATTTTGTGTCACAATTGTACAATCTATCTTTAACCCTTTGCACTCAGATGGTCTCTCTGAGGGGACACCGAAAATCTAGCAAATCACTGGGATGTCCCTCTCAGGGGACATGAGATTGCTGATGATTATGCAGGACAAACTTATGCCAGCACAATTTTTTCAAAAATAAATGTTTCCTTGAAGTTTTCCATTCAAATTGCATGAGAAGGCAAACAAAAGATGGAATCTATACTGAGATATACATTTTTAAAAAGTCCTTCCACATTGTCTTTGAACATACCAAACAATAATAATATGGGAGGAAGAAAACGAGACTGCATTGTCTGCTCGAATAGAAAAACACCAGGTGGAAGACATCCAACAAATTACTATTGCACAACATGTATCAGTGAACCTGTAATGCATGTTGGTGACTATTTCACATGCTACCACGTTAGAAAAATAGAAGATATGAAATCTTGATTTTGCCATAAATAATTTCCTCAATGCTCAGAATTCCATTAAAGCCAAACCTAACAATAAAATAAGTGGTTCCAGCACTACATTGTTTAATATGAAGTGATTAGCTTTTCACTATTTTGTAAAAAAAAAGTGTGGTCGAGTTGCAGCAGGGGGTCTCGAGATATCTCTGAGTGCAAAAGGTTAATTGACTTTAGGGCAGAGCACTGCACGTAATTTGCCCTGCATGCTTTACTGTGAGTGGATAACCAGAGAGGACTAAGATTGATGAACACAAGAAGTCAGCTAGAACAGCTCCCAGGAGAATGGGCGGGAGGGGGGGCTGAAAAGAGCTTCACCTGAGAGGCAAAAGGCAGTGAGAACCTGCTAGGCTCCAAGGATGCAAAGGGGAGCAAGGACCTGGCCAGGATCCATGGAAGCAAGCCTAGGTTCTAGATGAGGGAAAATGTCAGCAGAGGGCGAAAAGGTCCAGAGGCTTTGGGGAGTAACGTTCCTATGGGTGCCATGAGAGCATTGCACCTATCACTATTTAAGGATCCTCAGAAAAAAACTTGCTTGCACTTCTGAACCAGGAGTAGCCATGATATTTCTGATAAAATAAATTGGGACTTACCTTACGGATGCAAGGAATCATGTACCCAATCCTTCAATACCAAAATGATCCAAATTTATTTTGCCCACTTCTAGGAAAAGGTGAATCTTAAAGCACTGTCAGGCACAGTTTGTACTGATTTTCACAATCACCAACTCATTATGAATCCAGAAGTAAACCCAAATACCTACAACCAACAGATGTCTGACAAAGCAGACCAAAACATACATTGGAGAAAGGACACCCTATTCAACAAATGGTGCTGGGAAAATTGGATGGCAACATACAGAAGAATGAAACTTGATCCCTATGTCTCCCCATATACAAAAATTTACTCAAGATGGATTGAAGACTTAAAATGTCAGACCTGAAACCAAATTCTAGAATAAAACTTAGGAAAACAAATTTTTTTTTTTTTTGAGTTGAAGTCTCACTCTGCTGTCCAGGCTGGATGGAGTACAGTGCCATCTTCACGGCCACTACAGCCTCGACCTGCTGGGCTCAGGCAATCCTTCTACTTCAGTCTTCCAAGTAGCTGGAACTATAGGCGTGCACTACCACACTAATTTTTAAATATATTGTAGAGACAGGTCTCACCATGTTGCCCAAGCTGGTCTCAAGCCCTTGACTCAGGCAATCCTCTCACCTCTGCCTTCCAAAGTGCTGGGTTTATAGGTGTTAGCCACCGCGCCCAGTGGGAAAACTCTTATGGACATCGGCCTAGGCAGAGAATTTAGGGCTAAAACCCCAAAGCAAATGCAACTAAAACAAAAATAAGCAAGTGGGACTTAATCACCAGAGCAAACAGATAACCTACAGAACGGAAGACATTCAGAAACTATACATCTGACAAGGACTAATGTCCAGAACCTAAAAAGAAATCAAACAAATAGCAAGGAAAAAAGCAAATAACCCCATTAAAAAGTGGACAAATGACATGAACACTTATCTCTCAAAAGAAGATATACAAATGGCCAAGAAACATGTGAAAAAACAACCAGCATCACTCATCATCAGGGAAATGCACATCAAAATCACAATGAGATACCACCTTACACCAGCCAGAATAGCCATTATTAAAAAAACAAAACACAGACGCTGGGGCAGATGTGGAGAAAGTGGAACACATATACTGTTGGTGGGAGTGTAAATTAGCACAACCTCTAAGGAAAGCAGTATGGAGGTTACTCAAAGAACTAAAAGGAGATTTACCATTTGATCCAGCAATCCCACTACTAAGTACCCTAAGGAACACAGGTCATTATATAACAAAGACACCTACACCCACATGTTCATCACAGCACAGTTCACAACTATGAAGATGAGGAATCAACCTGAATGTCCATCAACTGGCCAGTGGATGATGGAAATGTAGTATATATACACTATGGAATACTATGCAGTCATAAAAAAGAATGAAATCATATTCTTTGCAGCAACATGAATGGAGCTGGAGATCATCATCCTAAGCAAACTGACTCAGAAACAGAAAATCAAATACCAAATGTCCTCATTCATATGAGGGAGCTAAATAATGGTCAGAAAGATGGAAATAATAGACACAGGGACAATAATAAGGGGAAGGGTTCAGAAACTAACTACGGGGTACCAAAAAAAGTCACCAACTCACAATCCTCACAATTCTACTATACACGTTATTAATGGACGTAATTAATGTCCTCAGTGCAATAGGCGTATTTTTTTTCCAGATAAGGAAATCCAGGGACAATTGTGGTCAAATAACTTGCCTAAGGTTATAGGTGCAATCAAGAGGCAGAGCTGTCAAGAGTGTAGATTAGTACAACCTCTATGGAGAGCAGTATGGAGATTACTCAAAGAAGTAAAAGTAGATGTACCTACAGATTACCTGGCTCGTTGGTCCAGGCTCTTACTTGTACTTTGCTGTCACTCATTGTAAGTACGTTGGAGTCTCGCCCTGTCGCCCAGACCTGAGTGCAGTGGCATGCTCACGGCACGCTGGAGACTTTTTATATTAACCTCACTCTATCTTTTAATTTTTTTAATCTTATTTTTCCTACTATTACTTTTTCTTCAACCCCCCCCCTTAACTATTAAAAGGAAAGCAACGAAGCATCTGGTGTGTGTCTGGCTTCGGCAGGTCGCTTCAATTCGCGTTGGAGACACGCAGACTCGTCCACACGGCACTTTATATACGCTGCTCAATAAGTGTGGGATAACCCTTGAGGACAGCGTCCGGCACCTTGGAGGGACTTAAGTCCTCGAGGTTTTGGTGACACAAGACACCTGTAAACGCCACGTTTCCAAATAGCATATGGGCAAGGGCATGCAGGGTGAAACGGCGTCGGCTCTCGTGGGCCTGACGTTCGGGAGAACTAGCTCGGCTGGGGAGAGCGGGAGCGAGGGCGGAGAGGTTGCGGGGCGGGCGGAGGCCTGGGTGGGAGGGACTTGGGCGGGGGACCAGCGCAGGGAAGCCACTGCCCTGCGCCGGGAGACGGTGGGGCCTGCCGGATGCCAGCTGACCGTCCCTATGGGCGCCCTTCCCAAAAGCAGCCGGCAGGAGGAGGACCCGGGAAGTACGGCCTCCCCGACAGACAGACAGACACACACACACACCCTCCCCGACACACACACACACACACACACACACACACACACACACACACACGGCCTCCCCGACACACACACACACACACACACACACACACACACGGCCTCCCCGACACACACACACACACACACACACACACACACACACGGCCTCCCCGACACACACACACACACACACACACACACACACACACACACAACACACACACGGCCCCCCCGACACACACACACACACACACAAATGGCCTCCCCGACACACACACACACACACACACACACACACACACACACATACACACACACACACTACCGACAACGTCCCCGGCGCCCTCCCGCTTCCGCGCCTCCTCGGACGCCCGGGCCCACCTGCAGCCCGGGAACCGACGATGACTGGGCGGCCAAGGGCAGAGACGAGCTTGGCCTCCCGAGCAGGCGGAAGCGGCGACCCCGGGCCCCACCATTCACCGTCCGTACGGGGGGGTGCGCCGGCGATCCGCCTAGTCTTCCCCCCGGTGTCTGACTCTTCGTTGGTTCCGGTTTCCAGATAGCCCCAGTAAGTGATGAGCCCTGACCCGGACCCGGACCCGAGCACCCACGGCGAAGCGCCAGAGTCCCCGCAGCTTCGCCACCGCCCCGCCCCCCCGCCCCGAGATGGTATCACCCGCGACCTAACCGAGCCGCGGGCACTTCCGGTTGCAGATGGCGGCGGCCCCGGGGGCGCCTCAGCCGGCCTGGCGTCTGGGCCTCCGCTGACAGCTCTTCTTCGCCTGGAACCTGTATCCGACTGGGGCAGGAAGGGCGGTGGACGGCGCTGGGGGAGACCTGACGAGGCAGGTGAGGGCGCCAGGGAAGGGCGAGCCTCTGGGGCAGGAGCCTGATGCCGGTCTGGGCTCCCGCGCTCGCGGCGATGACGGACCTGGCGGCTCCCCGCGCAGTGCTCGACTGAAGGGCGCGGGGCCTGGGCTGCAGTCCCGGGCGGCGCGCCGCGTGCTGCCGCCCCTCTGGCCCCCTCTGCTCCTCCTTTCTCGGCGCTGGGGCTCGACCCGTCGGCCGCTCCGGTCCCATGGCCTTGTTTTCACAGTGTTCCCGGAGGCGCCGTTGTCTTGGGCGGAGACACCACGAGGCTGCAAGCACCCACCAGAGTAGACGCTCTCTGGGCTCGTCGAGGCCCAGAAATTAAGATGCTCATGCTCGCTCCTGGAGCGATGCCTCGCCCCCCGCCCCCCTGCCGCTCTGATCACACTGCAGCTTCCAAGACCTCATTCTTTTTTTTCCTTTTCTTCACGATTTTTCATTCTAGGATCTTCATTCTTGCTTTGTACTGTGTATGTGCTCGTCAGACAACAAGGAGTCAGGCCTCCTGTGGCTAGGGGAACCAGGGCTGCCCTTTGCCCGTCCCCTAATTCTTGGTTACTCCATTGACCCTGTCCTCGAACTCACCAAGAAGAGAGGCTTCCCACTCAAGGAGCTCCCGGGCTCTTCCAGATGCTTTCATTTCCCCCAGGATTTCTCATGTTCCCATTAGATGTCATCAATACCTCCGATCTTGTTGATTGGGCGAGTGACAGTGATGGGTATTTGAGATGAACTCGTATCTGTCCAAATCAGTGCCCTGAAGGAATTCATGGTATGATGAGGATTCATTCCTTCTTTCCTACACATTTGTGTTGCCTTGAGCGCTGTGCTGGGTATTGGAGATACAAGAGCGCTGTGCTGGGTATTGGAGATACAAAGGTGGTCACTTTTCCTCCTCTGTTCACACAGCATCCATTCAGCAAATATACTTTGTGCCTCTTTGTGACACAAAATAACTAACTCTGCTTGAGAGCACAGGAAAAAGCTTTGTAAAGGAGTTAGTACTTGAACTGGATCACTTAGGATCATGGAGAGTTTCATGAGCTCTAAAGGAGGAGGTCATTCCTGGGTGCAGTGCTGGAACACAGCGCTTGGAGCAGCTTCAGGAATGTACAAACTTAGAGAGAGTGGGAGAAAAGACAGTGCTTGAGCATTTGGGGCAGAGTGGGAGACAGGTGAAGCCAAGAGACAGGTTGAGATAGTGGGGGGTGACAGGTGAAGCCAAGAGGCAGGTTGAGATGGTTGGGGGTGACAGGTGAAGCCAAGAGGCTGGTTGAGATCCACTTGTGAAACATCCTGCTTTCCAGTCAAGGCACCTAGGTTATATTCAGCAGTTAGCAGGAAGCCAGTGAGTGTTGTGTGCAAGGAGGGGCCATGAAGATATTTATTTTTTAGGGTGGACTCTTTGACAGCTGTATGGAGAATCAGTTGAATTGGCAGTCGTTTAGATAAGGCGGTGAGTGCCTTCCCTGGGGGAGGACTGTAGAGAGAATCTGAGACACTAAGTAAATGATTCAGTTGGTGGTGGCTGTCAGTTTGATGGTAAGAGTTTTTAGTCTGGGAGGCTAGACAGTTGGTGATGCCATTAAGATCTAGCCTGAGACGTACATAAAGATAGAACGGGGCCAGCCTGCACTTTGGGAGTGGCAGGCACAGTGCGCTGCAGTCTAAGGCATTGATTGAGTCTAGACCTGCGCTTTTTGAGTGACCGCCAGTCATGCACAGGGGCCACACACTTGAGATGTGCTGTAAGCATGAAGTGCACATAGGGTTTTGAGGACTTAGTATAAAAATGATGTAAAATATTTATGTTTAATAATGATTGCATGCTGAAATGATAATATTTTGGTATTGGGTTAAATAATGAATAGTATTAAAATTACTTTCACCTGTTTTTGACTTTTTTTTTCCTGAGTTGGAGTCTCACTCTGTTACCCAGACTGGAGTGCAGTGGCCACTCCCGGTCACTGCAGCTCGACCTGCTGGACTCCGGCGATTCTTCTGCCTCAGCCTTCCAAGTAGCTGGAACTACAGGCGCGTGCTACCATGCCCGGCTAATTTTTGATTTATTATAGAGATGAGGTCTCGTCAAGTTCCCCAGGCGGGTCTTGAACCCACGAGCTCAGGCAATCCACTCACTTCGGCCTCCCAAAGCCCTGGGATTACAGTTTTTGACTTTTCAACATGGCTGTCAAGAAATTTAAAATGACCGTTGTGGCCTGCATTCTATTTTTGTTGACAGAGCTCTTTCAGACTGACCTGCTGATGGGGAGTATGTAAAGAGATGGAACATGGGAGCATGAGCTAGGCCTTGAGGCCTTGAGGGTGGTGATGTCTGGGTCTTCCTGGCAGCCCCCATCACCAGTAAGGCATTCGGTTGTTGCTTTTTGGTTTTTTTTTTTCCTCAAACAATAAGAAACCTTGAGAGATTTCTGAGCAAGCAGTCATGTGTTGGGGTGTTTCTGAAGGTCAGTCTGGCAGCAATATTAAGGCTGAAGTGAAGGGCGGAAAGGCTGGAGGCAGAGAACCTGAGAAACCCAGCGGTCAGGTGGTAAGGTGCTGCGTGAAGGTACGAACAGTGGGAATAAGAGGGAATGGCAGGTGTGCAAGCGTGAGGGCAGGATAGATAGGAGCTAGGAACAGGCCATTCAGGAGGAAGGGCAGGGGAGGATTGCATGGAGAGGGTCAAGCCTAGGCCACAAGATGACCAAGGCACTGATGGCACAGAATTGTAAGATATACTGAGGCCCAGAGAAACTAAGAGGCAGATCTTTTTATCTCCCTGTATTCTGTCGTTCTGTCTTGTCTAATCCGCTTGCACACCAGCTGATAGTCCCACAATACAGAGCTCCTCATATCTTGCCATCTTTGTCCTTGGCACTGAATCATAAAGTGTTTCCCTGTTGCCTGTAGAGCTAGGTCCAGTGTCCAAGGTCCCTCCTTGGTGATCTGACTCCTTCCCTGTTCACCGGGCCTTTTCTTTCAGGGTTTGTTTTTGTGAAAGTGGATCGGGCTAGTTTTCCCTCTGGTACTCTTATGCTTTTGTTTGTGCCTTTGCTCATGTTATTCCTCTGTTTTGAATAATTTCTTTTTCTTCCCAAGTCTTACCAATCTCTAATGAATAATCTTCAGTCTCACCTCTTCTGTGATTCTCAGTAACAGACTGTCAATTTTTAAAGTATTTCCTAAATTGCATATTTGAGTCCCTATTTGCAACCAAAGTTATTATAAATGTAATAAGTGTTACTTTTAAAAATATCTTTTATGATTTTATCTTAAATTTTATGATTTTAAGCCTAAGCTTCCTAAAATGACAAATTTCATTTTTTAAAAAAGACCATTGATTTTACTGTTTGCTGCTGCTCCTGGTTCCTTAGGGCAACACACAGGTTACACACAATGATTATAAACAGATCTAAGTCATTATGCCCCATTCACGAAACTTTTGTTTGTTTTTTAGATTTATGAAGAACTTTGGTTTTTTGGTATTTCATCATATATACAACTGAGATTTCAGTAAGTAATGAATATCTAATAAAGATATAGCTTTATGGGCTGGGTATGGCAACTCATACTTGTAATCCCAGCACTTTGGGAGACCAAGGCAGGAGGCTTGCTTGAGACCAGCCTTGGCAACGTAGCAAGACCTCGTCTCTACAAAAAATTAAACAATTAGCCAGGCGTGGTGGCACATGCCTGTAGTCCCAGTTAATTAGGAGACTGAGGTTGGAGGATCGCTTGAGTCTAGGAGCTTGAGACTGTGGAGAACCGTGACTGTGCCACTGCACTCCAGCCTGAGTGACAAAGTGAGACCCTGACTCAAAAACAAAGCAAAACGAAACAAACAAAATATATATACGCACAGATATGGATAGAGATGTATAGCTTTATTATATTATGAGAAATTGTGGTAAAAATATTTTTTCATCTGTTAAAATCTTGGTCTGTGTGCAAAAAAGTTTTATCATAGCTCATTTGGTTCTAGCTGCAAGATACTTTGTGTTTTCGCTACATAGTCTAAATGAAGAAAGTGGGAATTAAGGAAGATTTGAGTAGAAAAGAGTGTCTCTTAGGCCACTAACGTACTTGTGGTACAGGAAGCTTTTTGGCAGGGAGACTTTCCTAGGTCCTTTCCAAAGTTGTATTTATAAACATTTTTTTATCAAATAGAGAATTCATGTCTTTGTACTTCTCACATCCTAAATAAGAACATATTAAGCCAATATATTTTAAATTTAGCCTGCCAGCAATTATTTATTGAACAGCCACTATTTACAGGGCATGTGCTAATGTACTAAGGATACATAAATGGATCCAGCCTTGTCCTGGGCTCAGCGTGCTCTCCAGGCACTGGGAGATACACATAGATACATGTCATTCAACACTAGCCATACCTCATTGCTTCATTAAAGAAACATTTTTTTGACCACCATTGTGTGTGAAGCACTGGAATAGACACAGTCTTAGTCTTCATGGAGTCTACATTCTAGTGGGAATAGAAGGGAGAGAAGGGGACAGCCAAGTGGGTGAGTGAGCAGCTAGCAGTTATAGAGAGCACCACGTGCTCTGAGTAAGTAGGGTGCTGTAGAGTTTAGCAGGAGGAAGGAGCACTTCAGGATGGTCAGAGAACATCTCTGAGAATAAATCATGAGAGAACTTGTGACATGGACACAGAAGGAAGTTGGAGGAATGTAATGGGTTGGTGCCATTACCTGTCCCTGGGTGTGCTTTCCTAGAGTGGTGGACGAGCCTGCCTCTCAAGCCCATGGATGTTCCCTGGCTTGTCAGCTCGGGTGACGCTCATGGGAGGCGAGGGCATGGAGATGCATTTGTGGATGTGGATCTGAGAAATTTTGCTGTGAAAGGGAAACAAATGATGTGGTGGCTATGGGGGTTGTTAGGTTTAGAGAGGGTTTTTGTTTTTTAAACTATAAAATTATTTTTATTTTTAATATTCAGAGTGCTTAATATAAGAGCCAGAGCTTCCTCCCAGACTCAGTCTTATAAATCCTCAATGGGCTGGGGAGGCCAATCAGGAGACTTGTCTAATTTGGTTTCTGGGAAGATTTCATTCAAGTCTTCAGGGTCATCTGATCAAACAGAATTACATGCCTCATCTTTTCCAGCTGTTTCTCATATTCTCCAGTGCTAGCCTTTGAGAGACACAAACGCAGCACAACTTTTCACATCTTTTTCTCTGGACAGTGTGTTTATCTCTTGGGCGGTGTATTTATCCTCTGGCACAGGAACCTTCAAGGCTTCGAAACTTCTTGTAGTCATCCACCCAGCTGCCTTGGCCATAGTGGGCTTATAGCAAGCGCAGTCAACAGTTGGTGGATTCTCAAGTAAAGCCAGCCTGGAGGTGAAGGTCTCCTTCCAGGATTCCAGGGAATTAGCAATGGTCTTTTGGTTTCGGGATGTGATCTCCGCAGAAGCTATCCATTCAGGTGCTTTTAATGCAAGTTTTCGCTTGCCCATCATCAGATCCTTCACTGACCCTGGCAGCCCACTGTCCACAGCTCAGAGAGGGTTCTTATAAGAGTGTCTTCCTGCCCATGAGATGGTCCCTCTGCCACCCACTGATGCAGGGGACAGAGGGAGCGACTGAAGATGTCAAGTCTTTTACAAGGTAAATGAGTGGGCTCAGCAGCCCCACAGAGGACTGGCCTTGGATGGGTGACCCAGTGATTCCATGTGATGGGAGACACAGCGGTGCCCAGGCAGGTGGGTGAGTAGATTTGGTATCTGGGCGACTAGGAGTTGCTATATAATTCCCTTTATTTTCTGATTGAAGAATGAGGTGAGATGATCAACTAAGAGCAGTGGCAGGCAGGTGGGTGGGTGTGTGAGCAGACAAGAGGCGGTGTGCGATCATGGTCTCAGAGTTGAACTGAAGGGTCGTGCTTGGTGCCTCTGTGAGGTCTTTGGCCGTGAACTTAAAGAGCAAATAGTATTTTTCATGATTGTGTTTTTTCCTCTGGCAGCTCTCAGCTGCTGGGACAGACACGATGAATGGAGAAACGCCGGGTTGAGGTTTGACCAGGTTGGTGCAGGGTACTGGAGGAGTGGGTGTGTGAGTCTTGCAGGACAAGCATGATGTGTGATGGATCGGAGGTGAGGACCTGAGTGGAGACAGAGGAGTCCTGGGTGGGGAAGAAGCTGTCAGTGGACAAGAGGAGTGCCAGGGAGTCCAGAGTACTCATTCAGGGGGAAGGTGAGTGAGTAGGTGGCAAAACTGAGAGATGCCAGCAGGGAGAGGTTTGTGGAGTACAGGTAAGGATGAGGTCTGGGCGTAGCCTGGTGGCAGGCAGCTGATGTGAGACAGAGGTGACTGGAGTCAGGGTCAGCAGACCAAGGGGTCCATATTGAAGTTACTGAGAGGACAGCCAAGTCACAAGCTAGTCCTCTGAATAATGCCACAGTGTACAGGCTAGTGTGGGGGACAGGCAGTGAGGTGACATGGAATCTGGAGCATGGACGCATACTTCCTGCTTTTGAGGTACTGGGTATAAGAGATTAAAGAAACAACTCTTGAGAAGGTTGCAGGAGAAACTCGTAGGACAAGCAGGTGAGGAGAGCTTCCAGAGAGGTGGTTGGAGCTACAGGTGAGTGTGATCATAGTTTCAGGGCACATCTGGAAGGATGGGGAGGGACAGGAGGTAAGGTACTGGGCCTGATCAGGAGGTGTCCACATCCACAGTCACCGGTAGCCCAGGAGTCTTGGGAGTTGCTGTAACTCAGATAAATGAGGTTAGAAAGTGTGATGGGCTGAGCCCCCCTCAGCCCTTAGGAAAGGTGGGTAGAGGGTTGAGAACTGAGTAGTAGGCAGTGAGAGGAGCAGGCCGTTCTGTGACCTCATTTGACCAGGAAAGGCTGACTGATGGTAAGGAGCTGAAACCTGAAGTGGTGCTGAGGAATTGACCCTTGTAGTGAGTATTTTTATGACATCTGTTTAATAGCATATGGTTTTAGGTCCTAACCCCAGTCCATGTGTTCATGTATGTCTTGCTGAGATACATGCATTCGGTGTGCCATGTGCAGTCCCGTGGGATCCATGATGAGCACCTACTTTTGTCAGGTTCTGTCTTAGGAGCTGCAAACATAAGATGATGCCTGTTGTCAGTTGCTCACTTTCTGGTGCAGGGTTCTTTTGGTTTTTAAGTCAGAGTCTCACTCTGTCGCCCAGACTTGAGGTGCAATGGCACACTCAGGGCTACTACAGCCTTCCAAGTAGCTGGAACTACAGGCACATGCCACCATACCTGGCTAATCTTTTGATTTAATGTAGAGACGAGGTCTCGCTGTGTTGCCCAGGCTGGTCTCGAGCCCCTGGGCTCAGGCGATACTCTGCCATCTTCCTCCCAAAGTGTTAGGATTACAGGCTTGAGCTACCATGCCTAGCAGTTGCAGGGTTCTTAATGTTAAACTCCCTGAAAAGGATGTGAGTTTCTCTGTGTGTGTGTACTTGTATTGGTGTGTGCATGTGCATGTGTTTTAAGAATTGGGGGAGAGGGGAGAATGGAGGTCCATAGCTTTTTAGCAGATTCTTAAGGCGTCTGACTTGAGGAGCCCTGGAGAACTAATAGGAGAGATGAGCATAAACCACTTCTCATAATGCCATGCAGTCTATGTACCACAGGGCAGGGTAGAGGAAGAGCAGCGTCCCCTGGGAGGTTGAGTTCACTAGTTCAGTCCATGAGTTAGTTCCTAGGCATGTGGAGGTGGTCTCTGTTCTAGGTAACGTATACATTCCTCTGAATTCTCCTACATCTGTTTATATATATGTTAATACTAATGTTTATAGACAACATACACAAATGAGGAAAGTTTACTAACTTGCCCCAATCTCATAGGAGTGACTCAGCTCTGGGTCTACCCGATTGCAAGACCCATCACTTCTCCTTAAACCCACTGGGGAGCCTCTGAAGGACTCATTATAAACAAGGACTCATCATAAACTTGGCAGTGACAGAAATGGGACCTTAAAATGTTTACTTTCCATGTTTATGAAATTTCTGTGCACTTCCAGATTTGGAATAATTTTAGTTAATTTGTCTATTATATATGTTAGACTATGCTTTTATGCTTAGTTATGGTTTTATTTCTCTTGAAAGAACCTTTTAGGCTGTTCTTACTAGACCAAAAAGAATGACATCCATTATCAAATTAACTACCCTCTCTGGGGTCCAAGAAGAATCAGCCCTTTGCTATCTTCTCCAAGTTGACGAGTTTCGATTTCTATTGGACTGTGGCTGGGATGAGCACTTTTCTATGGACATTATAGATTCCCTGAGGAAGTAAGTACACTTCATATATCTAGGCTTTTATTAAATTACCTTCTCTTTTCTATACTGGAATACTATTTTGATGTTATATGTGTTACTTTTTTGCACTAATTTAGTCTAGAGTAAAATACTTAATTTTACTTATGCCAAAAAGCTAAATAGTGACTGTTTTAACTTGTACAATTTTTAATTGACTTAAAAACTTTGTTTATTGAAATTCAGCAAAATACTAAGTTAATTGTTACTTGGCTAACGGAGTTGAGTAGAAATTTTTGCACGTGAATTTTAGGAAAGAGCCAGAGTATGTAGGCATTTGAGGTGAGGAAGCACCTGTGGGAAGGTCCTGCAGCTGGATTCTGCTAGCTGATCTCTGTATGTTTTGATGCTAAACATTGTGACTTGGTCCTCAGGACCATGCATTGCAAAAGCATCCGATTTATTAAAAAGCTCAGTAATATTTGTAGTATTATACTAGTTATAGAAGGAAAGAGACTTAAATATTTAAAGAATTTAGAACTTGAAGCCAAAATAAAAACCCCAAACCATCTTGCTAATTTCCTTTGTTAATGAGAACATATGCTTCCCTGATTAATTGAAGGTTTACTGTAATGAATATGCTGTTAGTCATTTCTGCTACAAACCTGGAGCAGAAATCTAAAATAGCTGGGTATGGTGGCTTATGCCTGTAATTAATCCCAACACTTTGGGAGGCCAAGGCTGGAGAATTGCCTGAACCCAGGGGTTTGCGGCCAGCCTGGGCAACTTGGCAATACCTCATCTCTATAATAAATCAAAAAATTAGCTGGGTGTGGTGGCACACACCCTGTAGTTCTAGCTTCTTTGAAGTTGAGGCAGAAGGAACACCTGAGCCCGGCAGGTTGAGGTTGCAGTAGCTGTGAGTGTGCTACTACACTCCAACCTGGGTGACAGAGTGAGACTCCAACTTAAAAAAAAAAAAAAAAATCCAAATTCATAATAAACACTTGGCCATTTAAATATCCTCTCCTTAATAATTTCTGAAATTCCAAGCTGAGTTCTTAAGCTTTATTAAGTTAATAATATACAAGATAGCTATTCAAAGTCATCTTACTTGTGGTGTCTACTTTTTTTCCTTCTTTAAATATGTCCAAGCCGGGCTCGGTGGCTCAGCCTGTAATCCCAGCGCTTTGGGAGGCCGAGGTGAGTGGATTGCCTGAGCCCACGGGTTTGAGATCCGCCTGGGCAACTTGGCGAGACCTCATCTCTACAATAAATCAAAAAAATTAGCTGGGCATGGTAGCGTGCACCTGTAGTTCCAGCTACTTGGAAGGCTGAGGCTGAAGGATCGCTGGAGCCAGCCCAGCAGGTCGAGGCTGTGGTGGCCGGGAGCGTGCCACTGCACTCCATTCTGGGCGACAGAGTGAGACTTCAACTCAAAAAAAAAAAACAATGTCCAAATGACATCTATTTAGGTGCAGCCTGTACGACAGTTTTGATATCTGTGCAAAGCCAAGTTAGTAATAATCAGAATTCATAGTGTCACCATCTTAGCTCTTTTGCTTATCTGCCCCAGCTTAATCTTCAGTCCGGAGTTGGTGAATAATGTTAAATACCCTGCCTTTATCCTTAAAAATTAGATCGAGAAAGCAATCCTGTGTTGTGTTCCAGGCATGTTCACCAGATCGATGCCGTGCTGCTGTCCCACCCAGACCCCCTCCACCTTGGGGCGCTCCCGTACGCTGTTGGGAAGTTGGGTCTGAACTGCGCTATCTATGCGACCATCCCTGTGTATAAGATGGGACAGATGTTCATGTATGATCTTTACCAGGTAATTGGAGCAGTTGGAAATGTTTCCATCACACTCCTTCAGTGACTGTTTCTAACCTTTCATTTGTGTTATTCTTTTAGTCTCGACACAATACAGAAGATTTTACACTCTTTACCTTAGATGATGTGGACGCAGCCTTTGATAAAATACAGCAGCTAAAATTCTCTCAGATTGTGAATTTGAAAGGTAAAAAATATTTGCAGTAGTGAGCAGTTGGGCTAATGGGACTTAACTCACTGAAAAATCCTGAAGAGAATCCATAGTAAAAATTAGCATATGGTGCCTTGATATGGGACTCTGAACTTCCATTTGAATTTTTAAACATTTCAGACTGAATGCTATCAAAATGTTAATAGCTCATGCCTTTTCATGCTGAACTTGGGAGCGACTCATTTTTGTATGCATTGTGTGTGATGACCGAAGGTAACATGGCCAGATTTGCCTTCTCGCAGTTAGCCTAAGGAGACGCCAGGGCTGAGATGGCTAAATGCAGTGGGCAGAAGAGATGAGGCAGATGGGTCTGAGTTCTAGGGTTGGACATTCAGAAGCTTGTTATTTATTTAGGTCAGGCACTTTTTTCATAAAAATGTACCCCGGCATTGAAAAAATGGTGCAGTACTAGACTCTGAAGATTTAACCCAGAAGTAGCAATGGTCTCAGCAGTCTTTTTTTTTTTGAGTGGAGTCTCACTCTGTCACCCAGACTGGAGTGCAGTGGCCGCTCCCGGCCACCGCAGCCTCGACCTGCTGGGCTCCGGTGATCCTGCCGCCTCAGCCTTCCAAGTAGAGCAGTCTTGCTTATACGAATTGTTCTGTAGGTTAAATTCTTTACCATAGTGAGACTTGAATTATTCTGTCAGTTTAAAGGTTAGCCCAGATTTAAACACTTGATAATTGTGTGGGTACTATAAATATTAAAGTATATTAGTTTACACTGTGTAGTTCAATAGTATACTAGCTTTGAAGTCCTGTCTCTAGCCTTCTACTTATGAGCACAAATATTTCTGTAAGAATAAGTATGAAAATGCTAAGGCTGTTTGTCTCTAGGGAGTAAATGGAGTAGCTGGGTGTGGGAGAGGGAAATTTGTTTTTTTTTTTAACTTTTGAATTTTTTACTTTTGAATTTTTGTATTATTGCATGCACAGTATTACCTATTAAAATATCTTAGAAATAAATAACCTTTCTTTAGGATTGTAAAAACATCTGACTATTGTCATCTTGTTGACACAGGTAAAGGACATGGTTTGTCCATCACACCTCTGCCAGCTGGTCATATGATAGGTGGGACAATATGGAAAATAGTCAAAGATGGAGAAGAAGAAATTGTTTATGCAGTTGACTTCAACCACAAGAGGGAGATGTAGGTATACCAAGACACAAGCTAAAGGAAATGTAGTTGGTATTTCATTCTTAAAGGGAAGCATTCGAAACAAAGTTGCTTTCTTAACAAGAATCTAGAGCAGTTTGAAAGATCAAATAGTGAATGTTTTCAAAATTATTAATTTTTTGCATAGTAAGGGAAAAAGCTTGGTATAAGACATAAACGAGATTTAAAATATTTACACCTGAGTATGCACTCTGTAAAACAGGCATCTCGAGCTAGACTCCCATGCTTTGGGAGGCTGAGGAGAATGGATTGCCTGAGCCCGCAGGTTCGAGACCAGCCCAGGCAACTTGATGAGACCTCATCTTTATGATAAATCAAAAATTAGCCGGGCGTGGTAGCGCACCTGTAGTTCCGGCTACTTGGAAGGCTAAGGCAGGAGGATCACCAGAGTCCAGCAGCTCGACGCTGGGGTGGCCTTGAGTGTGCCACTGCATGCTAACCTGGGTGACGGAGAAAGACTCCAACTTAAAAACAAAAACAAGCCGGGCTCGGTGGCTCAGCCTGTAATCCCGCGCCTTTGGGAGGCTGAGGTGAGTGGATTGCCTGAGCCCGCGGGTTCGAGACCCGCCTGGGCAGCGAGACCTCATCTCTATAATAAAATCAAAAAATTAGCCGGGCGTGGTAGCGCACGCCTGTAATTCCAGCTACTCGGAAGGCTGAGGCGGAAGGATCGCCGGAGCCCAGCAGGCGAGGCTGCGGTGGCCGGGAGCGGCCACTGCACTCCAGTCTGGGCGACAGAGTGAGACTCCAACTCAAAAAAAAAAAAAAATAAAAATAAAAATAAAAAAAAAATAAAAACAAAAACAAAAACAGGTATCTGCCTGGAGATGATGTACAAGAGATGAATTTTTATATATCAAATTATGTTTTATATGCTCTTGGTCTGCTGCTTGATGGAACTTTGTGGGTGGGTTTGTTTTTTAAAGTCAGTAATTACCATCTAATATAACTATCCTGTATATTTAAAGTCAGAGTTCCTTTAAAAGGGGACACAGTACTAGTTAACAGTTTACATACTTTGTTTGGTACTCCAGCATTACTATAAAAGGTTTTTGGTGTTTAGTCATAGGCTTCTTTTGTTATATCTGTACATTAAATTTATAATTATTTTGTATTGGAGTATAGTAGCCTCAAGATCTTTATATTAAGAAACATTTAAGACAATAAACTGAGCTTTAGACTTTTAAAACCATAGATTAATGAGTGAAGGGTGGTTAATGATATTGGGGAATTCAGCCATTTAGGGAAAAAAAATCAATTTGTATTTTTTCTGTCATACAGCAAAATCAATTTCAGGTGGATTAGAATTTAATAAAAATGAGGCCATATTAGTGAGTCTGACCCCTGATTTGGAAAATACTTTGTAAGCATACATATAATTAACCAAGTTACAAAGGAATAGTCTGATAGATTTGATCACATATAGGTTCAAAATATCGGAAACAATCAACTAATTTAAAAAGTCAAATTATGGAAAATACTTAACAAGTTGGCCAGAGACTTACATATATATGATCAGATATTGATTGATTAATCAAAAATATATCAGTTGCAAAACGAACAAACACTATAAAGCCAAAAAAGAGGAAATCTAAATATTTTTAAAAATTAGATAGCATTAAAATTATTTTTAAGTTGTGATATTCTTTTGGGAAGTGTGTGGAGAGTTGGTCTTTCTGGTTGAACCTTTCTGGAAAAGGTTAAATCTTTCTGGAAAGCCTTTTAGCAATAGTGTATATCCCAGTAAATACATTTCTAGGGATGTAAACTCAAGAAACAATCAGAAATGCAATGGAAGCTTTTTGTAAGGATGTTCTTTGAAAGATTATTTATAAGGGCTAGAAAGTGGCCTAAAATAAAAAGGATAAAATAAATATGGAATACCTACAATAGATCGTTTTTACAATTGTTAAAAATTTGGTTTAACAAACATTTTTATGTTGTGGGGGAAAAAACAATATAGAACTGAATATATAGAAGTGTATATAGGATATCAACTTTTAAAATCTGTGTGCAATTGCTTAGAAGAATCCACCAAAATATATCAGTTACTGCTGAGAAATGGTACTCTGAAGATTTTTATTTTCTGCTCCAAACTTTTTTTGAATTTACCAAATTTTCTTATCAATGAGCATGTATATTTTTATAGTTAGATGGGGAAACATCTTAGAAATAAATTCTTTATGTAAGAGAAGCTATTGCTGTTTATTTGGAGTAATATAAAATGCTCTTCTTGTTAAACTGTGTTACAGCCACTTGAATGGATGCTCCCTGGAGATGCTGAGCAGGCCCTCCCTCCTCATCACAGACTCGTTCAATGCGACATATGTGCAGCCACGAAGGAAGCAGAGAGATGAGCAGCTTCTGAGTACGTATGTGTTTAGGCTATGGAGGGTGTGGCGAGGCTTTACTATTAGTTCTGCCTAACACACATCTTGGGGATCAGAGATCGGCTGACTCTGGTGTTGTTTAAATACTGTCATGTGACCCTACCAGTGTTTGGACAGGAAGATGCTTCAGCTGGTCTGAGTTGAGCTTTCGTGGTATGGGTAGAAATGTTGGCTTCTCTTTTGCCGCTCAGCACATAGCTGGCTCTCCTTCACGCTCACCGTCTCGTCTGTAGACACAGACCTCATACTATTCTACCAGAAAAACACTCCAAAAGAAAAGTGAACCAAAGAGAGAAATGGGGGCAAGCAGGCCACACACGGGTTCTGGGTGTCGCACATGCCAGTGCAGTCCTGGTCCAGGAGGTCCCTCCAGGCTGCTGCTGCTGTCCACAAGTTGCTTCATCGCATATTCTGTGTGAAATCCATGTGAGGACTCAGCAGGGAGACTTGGATTCCACTTTTAAGCATGTTTGCAACCACTGCCTTGGTCTGTCTGCTTAGAAAGTGTAATTAGTATCCTGCATTATGTTAATTTTAATAAGCTCTTCAGTGCTTATCTTTCTGTGTTTGTTTTTGCTAAAGTTTGGTTTTACCAAATGTTTCCAAGCAGACTTCCATCTAGAGCAAGGAAATCTACAAAGATGCACTTATGATAGGATAATATCTATATTTTATGCTCCAGGCATACATACATACAAAATATGTATTATACACAGCCGACCCTCCATATCTACGGGATCCATACCCATGAATCCAACTAACTGTGCATTGAACATATTTGAAAAAAAAAAGAATAGCATGTACCAATAAAAAATAATACAAATAATAAACAGTACAGTGTAACAGCTATATACATAGCCTTTACTTAGGATTAGGTATTATGAGTAATCTAAAGATTTAAAGTATACGGGAGGATGTGTATAGGTTATGTGCAAATATCATGCCATTTGATACAAGGGACTTGGGTATCTGTGGACTTTGGTATCCATGGCAGGTCCTGGAACCAGTCCCCCGTGGATACTGAGGGATGACTATATATGTAATTGTGTGTTTATCAGTTTGGGAATTCATCATAACGAAGTTCACTGTGGTAGACAGGAAACACCAGACTGGTTGCATTTGGCCTAGTCTTGCAGTTTTCCTAGTGATGCACATGTCGTCTTCTGTGTGCATCATGATGTGTGAAGTGTTGAGGACTACTGATTTATGATTTTTCAATGAAAAGACAATTGAGAGTTAATGACATTGTTTTTCATTCTATGAAGATATATTCAACAGAATCAAAAGTAGTTGTAATGACCTGAACAAAATTCATCTTGTACCTAGGCTAGTCATTGCATATTTGTAAATTGGTTTTTTTAGTACAAGCAGGGAGATCCAGTCATCTTTAATTAGTACAGTTGTGCTAGTATTGTTATGCTCTATAGGGGTTTTACATTCTTGTTTTCTAGCAAATGTCCTGGAAACACTTCGAGGTGATGGAAATGTATTAATAGCAGTGGACACAGCAGGCAGAGTTTTGGAACTTGCTCAACTTCTTGATCAGATTTGGAGAACTAAAGATGCGGGATTGGGTGTTTACTCATTGGCACTTCTAAATAATGTCAGTTATAATGTGGTGGAGTTTTCTAAGTCCCAGGTTTGTTTTCATGTTATCGTTTGTAATAAAGAAGTTTGCTACAGTGATTGGGCTTATAGAATAGAGTATCTTAATTGCCCTTTGGGTTTTGAGGTTGTTAATAATAGCTAACCACTAAACACTTACTGTTCTGTGTACTTGACACATTTGACTTCATTTAATCCTTATGACCCTATGAATTAGTCTCTGGTTTTGTCCCCATTTTAAAGACTGGGCTTGTTGTTGTCTTCTAACTCTTAGTATCCCAATCTGTAAAATGGGAACAAAAATAGAAACTACCTCATAAAGTGTAAATGTTGGAATTCACTGTTTCCCTCCCTCCCTCCTTTCTTCCTTTTCTTTCTTTTTTGAGTCGGTATCTCACTCTCTTGCCCAGGTTGGAGTGCAGTGGTGTGATTATGACTCACCACAGTCACAACCTTATAGGCTCAGGATATTCTTCCACCTCAACCTCCTGAGTAGCTGGGATTACAGGCATGCACCATCATATCCAGCTAATTTTTTTTTTTTTGAGAAATGAGGTCTCGCTGTATTGCCCAAGCTGGTCTGAAACTCAGGCTCAAGTGGTCCTCCCTCTTTGGCCTCCCAAAGTGCTGGGTTTACATGCATGAGCCACTGTGCCGGGCCCTATTTTTTTTCTGTTGTTTGTTTGTTTGTTTGTTTTTGGAATAAAAGCTCTTCCCCTTAAATAGCATCTCTGGAAGTTAGATATTTATATACATGGCCTTCTCAGAAAGATTTAAGGTGATTTATAAGTGAAATGTAATGTAAAATTGGATTTTTAAGGATGAAAACTGGGGAGGAAGACTGGAAACAAGCAGAAAGCTGCTTTTCTAAATAGTACAAATTTAATCAGCCAGTGAGCAGAAGACTTGAAGAGAGATAGAATTTGAATTCCTTGACTGTTAGCGAATATGTTGAAGCTATAATATAGTATTGTCTAATTATTGTCATCTTTTCCCCCCTACCAGGTCGAATGGATGAGTGATAAATTGATGAGATGCTTTGAGGACAAAAGAAATAACCCATTTCAGTTTCGCCATCTCTCTCTGTGTCATGGCCTATCTGACTTGGCTCGGGTACCCAGCCCCAAAGTTGTGCTTGCCAGCCAACCTGACCTGGAATGTGGATTTTCAAGGGATCTCTTTATTCAGTGGTGTCAGGACCCTAAAAACTCGATTATTCTAACTTACAGAACAACTCTTGGGACTCTAGCACGTTTCCTAATTGATAATCCTTCTGAAAAAATTACAGAAATAGAGGTAAGCACTTGTATGTGAACTTTCTCTTAAAACTGTTTAGCTGATACATTATGCATGATGTATAAAAATCGGTTACCTAGCCAGGGATAGTGACTCATGCCTGTAGTTCCAGCTACTTGGAAGGCTGAGGCAGAAGGATCGCCTGAACCCAACAGGTTGAGGCTGTGATGGCTGTGAGCATGCCACTGTACTCCAGCCTGGGCGACAGAGTGAGACTCCAACTCAAAAAAAAAAAAAAATTGGTTACCAAAAATAAACCTGGAAGTTGCTTCAGAATTTTTGTCAGAATCACTGTGGAGAGCCAGGCATGGTGGTGTGCCCTGTAGTCCCACCTACTTGGAAGACTGAGGTGAGAGGATCACTTGAGCTCAGGAGTTCAAGACCAACCTAGGCAACATTGCGAGACCTTGGTAACTCTTTGATCCCATTGGGACTTTAGGTTCCTGACCCACACTGTTGACTACCTATCATCCTTCCATTTTGGAGTCTGGTCCATCGCTCGTCCTAATTTTATGAACACTTTGAACCCTCTTCTCCTTTCTGCTGGAAAAACCTCGACCCTAATCGAACCATGGGCTCAGTTTGAGCCTGTGTTCAAACAGCTTTATGTTACTGAAGTTGAAAACTGCGGTGTAGATGAGTTCCCTTCACCCTGTTGACTTCATGTGTCAGAAGGGCACCCCCTGCTGGCACTCCTCATCCTGCAGGATGTTCCCTTCCTTACTGTCCAGGGCGATGGTATACCCTCTCTCTCCTCAGACACCCGACAGCTCACCTTCAGGTCTTGTCATGGCACATTACCTTGTCTCAGACTCAACAGAGAAGTTGAGACAGTGAGCAGGAGTTCCTTAACTTTCCACCACTAAACACACTGACCTGATTCTGCATCTGCATCTGCTTCTGTTATAGGAATCAGACAGTTAGCTAAGTGACCAGTGGTATACCAGAAGATCATTGGCTTAATAACCAGCCCATCAAATCTGTCAATTTTCCAAAACTAGTATCATTAAAGTTCTTAGCAGGTGTTACTGAATTGGGATGGTTACTACCTGCCAGAGCTGTGTAGAGTTTCAGATGACTGTTTTTCATTCGTCTTGGTAGCAGTCATTTTAAGGAATGTGGAGTTTGTTAAAAGCTAAGTGGCAAGGGTATCTTTGTTTTATAGCTTGACTTAAGAAAAGCTTAGTATTAGTGACTAAAATCTAATATATATTTACTACAAATACAGAATTGTTGAGCAAGGATTCAGAGCAAATGTACCGAAGTAAATACTGTCTTCTGGGTTATTTAATAGCTTAGAAATACAACATTAGGTGAACTCAGAAATATTTGAAACAGTTTCATCAGATATGAAACACTGAATTTGCAAATTTTAATTACTAGAAATTCAACTAGGACTAATAAAGCCATTTGAGGAATTAATGAAAGAAAAATGGTTTCAGTTTGGAAAAAAAAAAGAAAATGACATTCAGAGCCATTCTAAGGAAATGCAAAGCAGCTGAAACATGAAATGTGAGCCTTTTGTCTTTTCAGTAAGCAGTGCTCATGCCTAGGGCTCCCCCCCCCTTGGTGAGAGTTCTATTCTCCATTGGTGTTTTCTTCTACTTGATCACATCTAGAGCAATTGTTACTGTTGTCTCTTTCCCTACTCCCAAACCTGATCTTCTCCGTCTTATCTCAGAGAACAGCAACACTTGTCAAATATTTATTTAAGCCAAAAATGTAGAAATTTTAAAAATGTTAATTGAAGTATAATATACGCTGAAAAGTAGATATATAAGTGAGTAGTGTGATAGATTTTCACAAGTTGACCATACCTGTCTGGCCTGCACCCATATCACGAAATAGAATATTTTCTTAGCATGTCAGCAGAGCCAACTAAGGTAAATAATAGAAAAGATTTTTTAAACTAAGAAATGGAATACTGCCAGAAATTCACATATTCCCTTTCTGACCCTCCTGTCCCCATGATAAACACTGTCTTGACTTCAAATGCACAAATTATTACAACTTATTTTTTCATTTCTTTTCTCTCAACATCCACAACAGGTCCATCAAGTCCTGTTGACTGACCTCCAGACATATTCTAAGTTTGTCTGCTGCTCTCTGTCTCCACTTCCATTATCTTGGCCCATGCTAAGTGGACTTGCCTGGACCTGCAGTAGTTGCTCAACTGGATTTTCTATTTTAACTTTTTCACCCCCTTAATCCTCTCTTCTCACAATAGCTGAAGAGATCTATGTTTTTTTGGTTGTAAAAAACACGATTTGTATCTCAACCACTTTTAAGTATACCGTACAGTGGTGTTAGCTGTATGCACATTGTTGAACAACAGATTGCTAAAACTTTTTCATCTTGCAAACCTGATACTATACCCAGTGAACAGCAGCTCCTTAGGAGATTATGCAAACGTTGATCATTTCATGTCACACTCTTCATCAGCCCTCCAGTAGCTGGAACTACAGGTATGCCACTACGCCAGGTGAATTTTTTTGATTTATTGTAGAGATGAGGTCTCACCAAGTTGCCCAGGCTGGTCTCAAACCCTTGGGTTCAGGCAATCTTCTCGCCCCTGCCTCCCAAAGTGCTGGGATTACAGGCTTCCTCATGCTCTCTGCCATACTCCTTACCGAGCTCTTTCGGGTCCCACACGATCTAATCCCAGCCACTTCTGTGACCTGAACTTGTCCCACTCTCTGCTCTATACTGCCGTGTTGCACCAAGACCTCTGCACCTGCTGTTCTTTGTCTTGTAGTGTCTTTCCTGCCATTGCACTTGGTTAGCTCCTTGTCTCAGGTTTTGGGTTAAAGGTCACACCCTCAAGTAGGCCTCTGCCTACAGATCTAAAATGCCTACCCAGTTTAGTTGCCAATCCACCACTTCATTTTCCTAGCTAGCACTCATCACTGTCTGATGTATTTGTTTGCTGTCTTCTTCTTCCTACCATCAACCAGAATATGAATTCCATGAGAAAAAGGACCTTGTTTTTGTTTTTGTTTTTGTTTTTTTATATCCCTAGCACCCAGGAGAGTGACTGACATGTTGGATGTTCTCAATAAGAGTGTTGGTTCAATTCATGGATGACCAAAAGAGTACATATGTAGCCAGGCATAGTAGCTCACGCCTGTAATCGCAGCACTTTGGCAGGTGGAGGAGAGAGGATTGTCTAAGCCCAGGGGAAGGGTCCCCTGAGCCAGCGGGTCAAGGCTGCAGCAGCCTTGAGCTTGCCACTGTACTCCAGCTTGGGAGTGAAGCTCTGACTCCAAAAAAAAAAAAAATTGCATATACACTAACCTAACCAGATTGCTGACCATGTTAGACAAGGAAGTGTTCACCATGGGTGGTATTTTTTCATCTACATCGGTCGCCCTCTGAACCAAGTCTTACTCATTTAGAAAAAGCAAAAAGAGCAAATGAATAAGGATTAGTAGGTTGGAGTAGATTTGGATTAGGAAAAGGAGTAACTTGGAGGTAATACAGTGAAGAAGTGGGAAGGAAAACATCTTAGGGTTTGGTTATTCTAGAAATCTCTGAATATAGCTGTTAATGTAGGGATCCCTGAGACCCTTGCAGGAAGTCCACAGGCCAGGTCTTTGTCATAATAATATTAAGATGTCACTTGCCTTTTCACTGCACCTCATTAATGCTGATAGGTAAAATCTGGTGTGTGAGGGGCTGTACCTTGGCCTGAGTCTTTTACCACCAGCATATACTTGGAGTTTTAAAAAAGCCAGTTTCTTTTAAGAATGTCCATGATGAAACAGTAAAAATTATTACTAAATCCTTTTAATAAAAGATCTTCAAAAACAGTTTGGGTGACAAGGTAAGTATTCATAAAGCACTTGTGCTAGCCGGGCTCGGTGCCTCAGCCTGTAAGCCTGTGCTTTGGGAGGCTGAGGTGAGTGGATTGCCTGAGCCTGCGGGTTTGAGACCCCCACCTGGGCAACTTGGCAAGACCTCATCTCCACAATAAATAAAAAATTAGCTGGGTGTGGTAGCGCGCACCTGTAGTTCCAGCTATTTGGAAGGCTGAGACGGAAGGATCGCCAGAGCCCAGCAGGTCGAGACTGCGGTGGCCGGGAGCGGCCACTGCACTCCAGTCTGGGCGACAGAGTGAGACTCCAACTCAAAAAAAAAACAAAAACAAAAAAACACTTGTGCTAATGTACCATGACTATCTCTAAGAAAACACTTGTACAGTTGTTTGAGTTTTGAGTTAAACTAGCCATTTTTTTCTTGGAACACCATTTTTACATGAAATAATGACATGCTTATTTAGCATTTTCGGCATGGGTGTTTGGCACTTTCTTGAAAATAAATTGAGCCTGTCATTCTAAAGAAAACAGTTGACAGCATTTGTTGCTTAAATCTGGTAACAGTTGACAGCATTTGTTGCTTAAATCTGGTAAAATTCTAACTTTCAAATGAAAATTAGAATTTTGAACCCGGTAATGGTGGCTCAAGCCTATAATCCCAGCACTTTGGGAGGCCAAGGCAAGAGGATTGCCTAAGCCTAGGAGTTTGAGACAAACCTAGGCAACTTGACGAGACCTCATCTCTACAATAAATCCAAAAAATAAGTGGGTGTGGTATCATGTACCTGTAGTTCCAGCTACTTGGAAGGCTGAGGCAGAAGGATTGCCTGAGCCCATTAGGTTGAGGCTGTGGTGGCTGTGAGCGTGCTACTGCACTTTAGCCTGGGCAACAGGGTGAGGCTCCAACTCAAAAAAGGAAAATTAGAATCTTGGAAATTTTATACCCAACTCTGGGAGAGTGACTGAAAATATTCTGATGAGATTTGTGGTGATATTCTTGAATGTGATTTTTTTTTTCGCCCTCCCTCTTGAATGTGATTTTTAAAATACTGTCAACATTTGTAAGATCTATGACTTGGTGGACTAGTATTTCCCAAATAACCAATGTCTGATGTTTCAAAACAGTGCATGAATAAAAGTTCCATTATGTGCAGGGCCCATTAAAAAATTTCAATATAATAGTACAAAAAGTCTATTGGTATGGTTTCAGATTCTACATTAAAACTAACAGCCGGGCTCAGTGGCCCAGCCTGTAATCCCGCACTTTGGGAGGCTGAGGTGAGTGGATTGCCTGAGCCCACGGGTTCGAGACCTGCCAGGGCAACCTGGCAAGACCTCATCTCTACAGTAAATCAAAAAATTAGCTGGACGTGGTAGCGCGCGCCTGTAGTTCCAGCTACTTGGAAGGCTGAGGTGGAAGGATCGTCGGAGCCCAGCAGGTCAAGGCTGCGGTGGCTGGGAGTGGCCACTGCACTGTAGTCTGGGTGACAGAGTGAGACTCCAACTAAAAAAAAAGAAACCAAAAAACTAACTTTTAAGAAACATCTGCTTTTTGAGTTTTAATGTGGTATCAAAGGAGAATATCTGTGAAAAGACTGTTTAAATATTTTCCCTTTCTGCCTGTACCTCTGTGTGAGGCTGGGTTTGCTATACTTTAAACAAACAACATACTGCAAGAGATGGGATTGAGAAGCCGGTGGGAGAGCCCAGCTGTCTGTACTCTTGAGTTAGACAGTAAGGAGATTTTCAGAGTAGAAAATAATGTCATCTTTCCCATTATCTTTTTTTTGTTTTGGAAAATGTAATTTTTTTTTGTAAAAATATGTTAATGTTAACAGGTAATGGTTTTATTATTTTTTAATGAACAGATTTTTTTTAATGTCTTGATTTTAATTTCTGATACAGTCAATACATTGATAAATGTAACCCACAAGAAACAAAAGCTCTTTCGGGGTCTCTAATTTTTAAGTGTCTAAGGCAGCCCTGAGATAAATATATGAGAACTACTGATTTAATCATTCCATAATGATGGATTTTAAAGTTTTGTCCAGTTTTTTATATTATAAACATTACGGCTGTGTCCTTTTGTTCAGTGCACATTTGTGTGTTTCAGTAGGATAAATTCCTAGAAGTAGAAATACTGTATTAAATGATAAGCACACACTTGTTTTTAGAGGTCAACACGGTGGTTGCACTGATTTCCCATAGACCATGGATGAAGTTAAACTGTGGCTAGTCCACAGTTTAAGACAGCTGTACTATAGTTTCATGTTTTGCACTTTTCAAAATCATTAGTATAATTAGGCATCTTTTAGTCAAATTAGTCATTTGACTTTTTTACTTTGTAAATCGCCTTTATATGTACTTTATTGTTTTTGATGTGTTGGTCATCTTTTTTCGCTGATTTGGAATAGCTCTTAGGAAAAAGTAGCTTCTGACAGTCATGCTGCTGACAATATTTTTCTCAGTTTCTCTTACTTTTTTCTTTTCAGTTTCTTTTTATTTTATGAGATTTAAAATGCCAAAGGGAAATTTTATTTTTTCTTTCATGTTGCTCTATTCCTTTCCATTATAACTTTTGGGTTTTATGTTATATGTTCTCACCTACTACAAATTATTGAAAATATCTGTATTTTCTTAACCAGTTTGACTTAAACTCATCCTAGATGTGTGACAGCTCAGTTTTAGTACTGATCTAAATAAGAACTATACCTGGGTATCCTAGAAACTTGAGGAGAATGCACAGGTGGTGGATCAGTGCAGGGATACGATGTGTCTCATACCCTACTTCTTAACCCCTGATAGTGATGCTTTCCTTTGTCTGTTGTTTTTCTGCAGTTGAGGAAACGTGTGAAACTTGAAGGGAAGGAACTTGAGGAATACTTGGAAAAAGAGAAGCTAAAGAAAGAAGCTGCTAAGAAACTCGAGCAGTCCAAAGAGTGAGTCATTTCCAGCAGATTCTAAGCCTATATAAACTGTTTGCATGTAAGTTTATTGCTTAGCTGTGTGAAAGGTTTAAAAAGATAATCAAGACTTTTTTCCCACTTAAAGAGAAGAAAGTGTTTCTAAGACTTAAGAGTTTCACTGAAAATATTTAAATTTTCATAGCACTTAATGACTTTTGTTAGACATCTTTCAAATGGCTAGAATACTAAATCCTTCCAGTGCTAATTATCATGTATTTATTTATTGGCAGTTCATGTTCTATTTTTAGAAATATTGATCCAGTAATATTGAGTATTATTCCACTTATGTGTCATTTAACGACAGGGATATGTTCTGAGAAACGTGTTGTTTGGTGATTTTGTCCTCGTGTGAATGCCATGGACTGTGCATACATGAACCTGCATGGTCTAGCCTATTATGCACCCTAGTATTATGGTAGAGCCTGTTGCTCCCAGGCCACAAGCCTGTACAGCATGTGACTGTACTGAACATTGTGGGTTACTGTAATCCGATGGTAAGTATTTTTGTGTCTAAACATATAGAAACATAGAACAGGTATAGTAAAAATACAGGGTTTTTTTTTGTTTGTTTTTTTGAGTTGGAATCTCACTCTGTTGCTCACTCTGCAGTGCCATGGCATGCTCACAGTCACAGCAGCCTCGACCTTCTGGGCTCAGGTGATCCTTCCGCCTCAGCCCTCCAAGTAGCTGGAACCACAGGCATGTGCCACCATACCTGGCTAATTTTTTGATTTATTATAAAGACAGGGTCTCACCATGTTTCTCAGGCTGGTCTCAAAACCCTGAGTTCAGGCAGTCCTCTTGCCTTTGTCTCTCAAAGTGCTGGTATTACAGGGTGAGCCATTGCGCCCAGCAGAAAAATACAGTATTATACTCAATGGGATCACTGTTAAGATGTGATCCATCAGTGACCCGAACATTGCGGCATATGACTGTATTATTATTTGAATTAATATTGAATACCGATTCAGTAATAATTGTATACATATTAATTTAAGATCTCTTGGTGACTTGATGACCTTGATCTATTCCAAAATCCCCCAGGGCAGATATAGATTCTAGTGATGAGAGTGACATTGAGGAAGACATTGACCAGCCCTCTGCTCACAAGACCAAGCATGACCTGATGATGAAGGGCGAAGGCAGTCGGAAAGGAAGTTTCTTCAAACAAGCAAAAAAGTCTTACCCTATGTTTCCTGCCCCAGAAGAAAGAATTAAATGGGACGAATATGGAGAGATTATCAAGTATGTGAGCAAAACAAACTTCTTTGTTAGTTTCTGAGCATCTCAGCTTGAAAGCTGTGAAGACTTGTGATTTGAAGTGAAATGTCGAAGAGCATCTAGACAGTTAATATCAAGGGAAAATCGATTGTTTTATTACCTGATTGTGTGAAAGGTTTAACAAGACGAGGAAGACTTTTTCTACTACTTGGTAAGATGAGAGAAGAGGTGGTACTTTGGCAGTTGGGTTGTGTTATGTTTGGGAAATGGGCTGCATCTCAACTAGTGCACGTGTTTATGAGCTAATGAGATAAGAGGAACGTGAGATAGCATGTGTAGAACCGTGGGGAGTTTTTTTTTTTTGGTTTTTTTTTTTTTTTTGGAGTCAGTGTCTCACTCTGTTGTTCAGGCTTGAGTGCATGGCACAATCACAGCTCACCACAGCTTTGACCTCCTAGGCTCAGGTGATCCTTCCCCCTCAGCTTTTCAAGTTGCTGAAGCTACAGGCATGCGCTACACCCGTCTAGTTTTTTTATTTACTTGGCGAGGTCTTGCCAAGTTGCCCAGACTGGTCTCCAACCCCTGGGTTCAGGCAGTCCTCTTGCCTTGGCCTCCCAAAGTGCTGGGATTACAGGTATGAACCCCTGCACCCAACTTGAATCCTGGAGAATCTTAACAGATCTGCACCCACTTAGAAAAGCAGCTGAACCATGTGCTGTGCTTGTTGTACCTTTGGAAACACTTCTATCCTCAGGATTCTCCCTGCTTCCCTGTGAATGTCATCCAATGCACATGATGGATGGAGTCTTTCCTGATGGGGTTTCTGTATATTTCAGTTTTTTGTCATCCTCTCTTTGGGATCTCAGCCTTCAGTTTCCTCTAGCTTGCTTTTTGTGTCATGCCTTTGCACATGTTGTTCTGCAGCCCCATTCCGCCTTCCTCTTTCAGGTTTCCAAGTGCTGAATCTGACCTCATAAACTACTGGAAGCTTTCCTACCTCCTGAGAGTCGGGTCCCTCTCTCGTACATTCTTTGTACTTCCATAAAGCTATCTTGTGCATAGAGTGGGCTTGGGTCATACCTGGGTTTAATTAGGAAAATTTTATGGTCTGCTTGGCTCTCCAGACAGGTAATGACCCTGTGAGTGAGCACCCTGTCTGTTGAATGTATGGACAGTGGTCTTTAGAGTCAGTGTTCTCAGCTAAAGATGGGATAAGGATTACATGAGGTCATGGTAAGGCACTCAGCAAGAGCCCGGCTCATAACAAGCGTGCTACACATGGTTGCCACTGCAACTGTCATCTTGTGGTCACAGTTGGATGTGCTGGGCCCTGATTTGAGTCTGGGGGAAAGAGGCCTGGCTTTCAGAGAACAGCAAGTGGGACACAGACGTCATAGGCAGTTAGGGAGGGGCTGTCAGGAAAGTGTTGTTTTTAAAAAACTTAAACTAGAATAGAGCTCTCTGATATGGGAAGTAAAAATGGGAAGATAGATGTACACTGAAATAAAGATCCAGGCTTCTGATAGTGCTCAGGATTTTGTATCTCAGTCTTGGTAATGTGCAGATGAAGCATCATCTATTTTCTTTGGACACAGAGGAAGTAACTGGGGGTCTTAAGGACATCAGAGGAGTTCTGAGGTGAATAAGTATTGGGATTTGGTAAAGGAAACCACAAAAATTGAGAAAAAGAGTTACAAAAAAAATACAGGACCTGGTACAGTGGCTCATGCCTATAATCCCATCTACTCTGGAGGCTGAGGCAGGAAGATTGCTTGGGCCCAGGAATTTAAGCAACAAGTGACATAGCAAGACACTGACTTTTTTTAAAAAGTTGAGCATGGTGGCTCGTGCTTGTCATCCGAGTGCTTCTGGAGGTTAAGACTTAAATGTCTCTAGGTTTGCTTGAGAGCAGAGTTCAAGACCAGCCTGGGCAATATAGCTAAATCTTATCTCCTGATAACTACTAAGATCATCTTCTTTTTTATTTTTCTTACCTTTTATTTTTTAGTGACAGAATCTTACTCTGTCACCCAGGCTGGAGTGCAGTGGTGTGATCATAGCTCACTACAGCCTTGACCTACTGGGCTCAAGTGATCTTCCCACACTCAGCCTCCTGAGTAGCTGGGACTACTGGTATACACCGCCATGCCTGACTAATTTTATTATATCTTGTAGAAACAGGACTTTGCTATATTGCCCAAGAGGGTGTCATACTCCTGACCTCAAGTGATCCCCCTGTGTTGGCCTCCCAAAGCATTGGGATTACTGGTGTGAGTTACCATGCCCACCCTGCCACTAAGATCTTATAATGACCTATCTAGGGGCCTTTCACTATTCCATACAGTGTGGTTCAAAGAATACCCTTTAATGGTTATGAAAAGCATAATATATACAGTCATCTGTTAATTGATATTATGAATTGTGTTGGTTTTGGAACAAATGTATGTTAAAATCTTAAATATGTCCTGAGTTGGACCCTACATCTTTAAAATAAAGAAAAAGAAAAAACACAAATAAGTGAAAACCTACAATGACAGATAAAAATACTAATTTCAAAAATAAATGATTTAATAAAGTGACTGCCCTGTCACCCCCAAAAAATCTTAAATATGTGAAGAGTCTAAAAATTATTCCACCTGATAGTTAGTTATACATATTAGATAATATTAGCTTGCTTTTAATACTTCTAATTAGAGACTTCTTCTTTAGACCAGAAGATTTCTTAGTGCCAGAGCTTCAAGCTACTGAAGAAGAAAAAAGCAAACTGGAATCCGGTTTGACCAATGGTGACGAAGCCATGGACCAGGACTTGTCTGATGTCCCCACTAAGTGTGTGTCTGCAACAGAATCCATTGAGATAAAGTAAGTGCTTCCATGTCATTCTGAAAAGAGAATGTAATACCTCAGGCCTTTGAATTATGGGGTTTGCAATGTTTCAAAAGTGAAATTTCTGAATATTTTCTAGTAAGCTTGTGCTTATATAATTTAATTTCTTTTTCCATTAAGAGACTTATGAAAAATGGTGGTATGGCATTTCTCTTCATTAATGATATTTGAATGCCAAAGTAATTGAATTAGTGATGGATGAACATTAAGTTGTACATTTACATGAAGAAATATTGTTTCTTTCCTTTTTGGTAAGTCTAGGGGGAGGTGAAAGAGACTGGTGCAACTCAGTTTAATTTTTCTGAGTAACTACTTGTTTCTTAAAATATACTCCTTGACTTAAATGTCTATAGTATCCTAATGTTCAGAAAATACTACTGTGTATTTAAGAAACCTTCCCCCCTTCTTACTTAGTACAGTTAATAATACCAGCCAATGATCATTTCAAATTTTTTTTAAGTCATCAGAGAACAAAGTGGTTTATTTGTTCAGTAATGATATTCAGTATATTCAGGTATAGATGAGATCTAAATAATACACATTAATAATATAGCGTGTATTTCTCAAAGTCTAGTTTTATATATTGTATCCATTTATTTCACGATAATAAAAGCCATTTTTTAGAATATCATGTCAAAAAAAGTAATCTTGAATAATCATAATCTAATTACAGAGCCAGGGTTACTTACATAGACTATGAAGGACGCTCTGATGGAGATTCCATTAAAAAAATCATTAATCAGATGAAACCACGGCAGCTGATCATTGTCCATGGCCCACCAGAGGCCAGTCAAGATTTGGCAGAGTGCTGCCGTGCATTCGGTGGGAAGGATATCAAGGTGTATGTGCCAAAGCTGCACGAAACAGTGGATGCCACAAGCGAGACACACATATACCAGGTAAACTTCTAGCGGTCAGCCTGTGGAACAGCATGCACTCTAGCTCAAGTTAGGACAAAGACAAAGGAGACAGCATGGGTCACACTGGCATACCTCTGAGAGTATTGAGCAATTAGGGATTAGAAAAGTCTTCTTGGAGGAGTTGATGAGCAGGCTGAATCCTGACAGATGTTCAGGTGGTTGTCAGGACAGACAGAGGACAGTGGGGCAGGGAGCTTCAGGCAGAGGCGAGGGGAATGACGAGTGTCTAGGGATTCTAAGTTTTAGTTTTAGAGAATTCCCAGATTCCAAGCTTCTGTTCCTGGTAAGAGTTGGGGGGGAGGGAGTGGCAGGTGCAGTATGTAGGTCTTGCGCAGTGCAAAGAGTGACATCTGTGTCTGGAGGAGGTGAATGGGAACTTATCCTGAGCAGAGCAAGAGAAAGCAGCATCCCAAGCACATGGAGGTGTGAAACTGTGAACTGTCCAGGACAGTCACAGCATAGCAGCAGTGCACACAGTCTGGAAGGTGGGCTTGTCAGTACTCCTCGGCTTCAACTGCCTATGAGCATCACCTGGAGTCTTGCAGGTGGTCTTTTTTTTTTTTGAGTTGTAGTCTCACTCTGTCGCCCAGACTGGAGTGCAGTGGCCGCTTCCGGCTACCGCAGCCTCGACCTGCTGGGCTCCGGCGATCCTTCCGCCTCAGCCTTCCAAGTAGTCAGAATTACAGACATGCGCTACCACGCCTGGCTGATTTTTTTATTTATTGTAGAGATGAGGTCTTGCTGCCCAGGCTGGTCTCGAACCCGCGGGCTCAGGCAATCCGCTCACCTCAGCATCCCAAAGGCACGGGATTACAGGCTGAGCCACCGAGCCCGGCTGGGTGGTCTTTTTTTTTAAAAGCAGGATTTATTGAGAAGACAGAAAAGCTCCCACAGTTGGAGGGGACCCAAGGGCGTTGCCTGCAGGTAGTCTTAATTGCACCAGATGCTAGAGCCAAGGCCCTGGCAGAGACTGCTTCAAATGGCCATGTGATTCCAGTGTGTGGTCAGAGCTAGGCCTCTCTGCTTCAGAGGTGTATGGACTGAGTGATTGCCCAGGCGCTGAGAACATCATAGGGCCTTGATGGCCTCAGACAAGTGAAGGGTCTTCCCACCTGAGTCTGTCACCACAGTTAGTGACCATGGGTCCTGTGCACATGTTAATCTGTGCTTGTCACCCCTCCTCCCTTGGCATCCAGGTGAGACTGAAAGACTCACTTGTCAGCTCCCTTCAATTCTGCAAAGCAAAGGATGCCGAACTGGCATGGATTGATGGTGTCCTTGACATGCGGGTCTCCAAGGTGGACACGGGGGTCATCTTAGAAGAGGGAGAGTTGAAGGACGATGGAGAGGACTCTGAGATGCAGGTGGATGCCCCTTCTGACGCCAGTGCCATCGCACAGCAGAAGGCCATGAAGAGCCTGTTTGGAGATGATGAGAAAGAAGCATGCGAGGAGAGTGAGGTCATCCCCACCCTGGAACCCCTGCCACCACACGAGGTGAGTGCCATGGCCTTCCCAGCTTCCTGAACCTGTCGGCTGGCCAGAGCCATGCTTTGTTTTTGCAGAACTGCGTGGGCCTGTGGAATCCATTATGCTTCTAACCATTTAAGATGTGTGTCATGGGAAGGCTGAGTTCAAGCTCTGTGTGTGTGTGTGTGTGTGTGTGTGTGTGTGTTCTATGCAGCTTGGGAGCGGCAGCAGTTGGAAGAAGCCAATGGGAGTCTTTTCTGAGGCTCACCCTGGCTCATGGTTGGTGTGTCCAGCGTGGTTTTTGTATGTTGGGTTGATGGTGGGAAGAGAGGGTGAGCTTCCAACCAGGAGGCTTATTGGTCCTCTCGCCCTCCATTGTTACATGTCAGTTCACATCACCTGTTTTGGTTTTGACAGGTAGAAATCTTTTATTTAATATAGATGTAATTCTAGTCTGGTATTTACATGTTCTCGAGAGGCATCTAGTTAATTAGCAAAGATTCCAAGTAATCAGAGAAGTCTCACAGCTATGGGAGTCCCGCTTGTGTGTCATGGGCTGTCTTCAGCTCTGTGTGAAGTTAAACCTGAGACAGCCCATGTGCTAGACGCCCTTCTCATACTGCTCTCGAAGTCAGGAGGAGGAAGCGAGAGAATCTACATGTCCCTTTGTGCTGATGCTCTTCAGGTGACTTCACAGCAGCAGGTGGGGCAAGAACCACGGTCCCTACTGGGGAGAAACCCAGGTGCCCGTTGCCTTTGCCCTGAGCAAGGAGGACCGTGGAAGGACCTGACTTCTGAATAAGGAAAGGCCCGGGACCTGGAGGGTGGATTTTTGGTTCACTTCTGCCTGCTGGCACTGTGGCTAACCCCTTAGGCAGGTGAGTAAGTAAGGAGCTAACACGTCTCTGTTCTGAGTCATGACTGCGAATGTGGCTTGTGAGGCGTCCAGAAGACATGAAGGACTTTGTAATGTTTAATAATGGGTAAACTCAGGGTGACTCTTGGGAGGTGACTTAGAGTCTTAAAATGATCTGTTCCAGATGTCCTATGGTGTATTGCATTACTCAGCACAACTGCGTGTCTGGTGCTTTACTTAAAGTTATTCTTTCACCTTCAACCTTCTCCAAGGTTCCTGGACATCAGTCAGTTTTTATGAATGAACCGAGGCTGTCAGACTTCAAGCAAGTTCTTTTGCGAGAAGGGATTCAGGCTGAATTTGTGGGAGGTGTTCTTGTTTGCAACAATCAAGTTGCCGTGCGCAGAGTAAGTGTGTTTTTAACAAGGACTGACTTGAACACATACTTCTGATGTGTTGTCATTTTGAAATTCTGTAATTCTTGATTGGTAATTTCACACAACTGAAGATCAGTAATTTATATTAATAATGGTGGCCTCTCAAAGAAATGATACGTAATTTTATTGTAAGTTTGCCTTAGTTGACATTCATGTGTCTGTATAAAATTAATGACTTTAATTTTACATCCATATTCTGTGAGCCAGAGCCACCCATTTCCTAACCAGTGGTAAAGCAATCTATTTCATATATTTTGGCTATTATATCTGCATATAGTGAATAGAAAATGTACTAAAGAATTTTTTTAAATTTGGTTTCTAGACGGAAACTGGACGCATCGGATTAGAAGGCTGCCTTTGTCAAGACTTTTATAGGATACGAGATCTTTTATATGAACAGTACGCCATTGTATAAAGGACTCGGTGTCAAGGAGTGTCTGCTTGACCTTTCCAGAGAAAGGGTTCTTATCTTATTCTAAGCTTCTGCTGTTTTGTTTTATAACATACAAAAGAAATCTGCCAGGAAAACTTAACATGGTTTAGATTTTTTTAAATGTAAATAGAGAACATTTTATGGATGCTCTGATGAGCCTTCTATCCTCTGGCTTTCCAAGGGGTAGCCATGCCCAAGGGTTGACAGTGATGGTTTCCTTTCCACACCCCTTATTCTAGAAGGGATTTTCACTTGAATAAAATAATGCAGCTTGGCAAACCAGTTCATGGCCTTAGAGAAACACGTTTGCATGAGTTCTTACAAACTGTTTCTTAACATTTTCTGGAATGAAAAGTGAGAATTATTTTGAAGAGATGAGTAACAAAAAAAGAAAACTGATAAAAACAGTTTTTTGAAGCTTGTGTATTTAAAAAAGCAAACATGCTATGATTCTTCTTTCAACTTGACTATGCAGTTATTTTTACATGGAGCTTATCTGTTTCACACCTGCGTTTTCCAGTGATTCACTCTACTATAAGGAGGACATGTTTGGTTCAGCAATTTCTGTTTCTTTTGTTTCTTGATTGATCAAGGTTTTCTTGTTGCTTTTCTATTTGAATTATAAAACCATCATTTGAATATCCATGTTTCAAAAGAACTCTTTGATGTGTTACTGTCCTAAGGGTTCTGCATACCTTAGGTATGTCTTAGCCATCAGCATGTTACTACATTGGAAGCTGTTTGATGCTGTGTTTTGAAGAAAACAAAGTCTGAGCCTCACACTTGTTTTATTAAGAGTCTTGGGTGTTGTCATCTTTTCAATGTGCTTTCCTGTGGTCACCCTAGCAGGGACTGAGTTTTATACACATTGCTGCTAAAGCCACACTGAGGTTGGGTAAAGTTCTCCTTTCCGTGCGCATGTCTTTCTTGAGGGTAACCACCCTGATAGAGTGTAAGCAATTTTGTGTCCAAGAGTAAAAACAATACTTGGAATTTTCATTGAACTTAAGCAATGAAAACTGTGTTGTTCCGTTGTAATATGTTGGTGTTTTGTTAGAAAGTAGCTTAATCATGGCAGACCTTGATGCTTATTTCTCAAGTATTTAAGCCCTCCTTTTACTTTTTTTATTTTTTGTAGATACAGGGTCTTGCTGTGTTGCCGAGGCAGGTCTCAAACTCCTAGGCTTATGCAATCTTCCTGCCCTGGCCTCCCAAAGTGTTAGGATTACAGGTGTGAGCCACCACGCCCAACCAAACTCTCCTTTTTATCCTTAGCATTTTTACAAGGGTCATCTTGTTTCGCTTATATGGAACTATATGTATAACAACTCAGTGATATCAGACTAGAGTTACTATTTTATTCTAGTCCTAGGACTTAGAAAGCTTCTATTGTGAATTGTAGTGCTAATACAAAGTTTATAGCCTTTTGATACTGAAAACCAGATATACAAAACAGTGTACAAAAGATGAATATAGAGCGAATGTGTTTTTAGTGCTTTGAAAATCTTTCACTTAAACTCTTATAACTGTGTAGAGTAAGCCCATAATCTTATTTACAGTCCAAGGGAAGGTAATCTGCATTTCCTTCATGATTTAAAGCATCTGGTTATACACATTACATGATAATTCCAGTGTTAAGAATTGTTTCTTGCCTAGCCTTTTTATTGTCCTGTGAACAGGAATGAGATCTTTTTGTTTGTTTGTTTGTTTGTTTGGGTTTTTTTTGTGATGGAGTCTCACTCAGTCACCCAGACTGGAGTGCAGTGGCACGCTCCCGGCCACCACAGCCTTGATCTGCTGGACTCCAGCGATCCTTCCGCCTCAGCCTTCCAAGTAGCTGGAACTACAGGCGTGTGCTACCACGCCCAGCTAACTTTTTTGATTTATTGTAGAGATGAGGTCTCGCCAAGTTGCCCAGGCGGGTCTCGAACCCGCAAGCTCAGGCAGTCCACTCACCTCGGTCTCCCAAAGCATGGGATTACAGGCTGAGCCACCGAGCCCGGCAGGAATTAAATCTTAAAGCACTGCTTAAGGACAGTCATGCTAAGCAACAGCATTGCAAGAGCCATATTTTTACCTGTTTCTAGATGACATCATTACTAAAATTTCTAAAATGAAGACTTTTGTTATAACTTCAGTTACTTATGAAAAACATAAATTTAAAAAATAACTATGAGCTAAATCATGAATTGGGAGGAACTTTCAGACCTTTATTATTTAGAAACAAGAATAAGCACATGTGGGTTATCAGCTGATACCTGCAAATAATTTGGTTAAAAAGAAAAATTTTATTTTAGTATTTGTTGCAGTGGGATTATAAATGTCAAATATTATTGCAAAAATTTCTATATTTTTATGAGTCTATAGGTGACCTGAAACAAGTGATGAAATCTGTTTTCTAAGATGGGCCATTTGCCATTAAAAAGAAAAGTTCAAGGCTGATTTACATACCACAGAAGTCACTCTTGAAGTGTGTAATTCACGGTGTGGTGTGTTCACCGAGTTGTGCAACTGTCACTGCTGTATCAACCAGAGCATCTTAATCATCCTGAAGGAAGCTTCATCCATCAGTGGTCAGTCCCGTTTCCCTCCGTGTAGTCTCTGGTAGTCATTAATTCACCTTCTGCCTCTTCTCAGCATTTCATAAAAATGGAGCCATACCATCTTTTCTTTCTGGCATCTTTTCCTGAGTGTAATGTCTTCAGAGTCATGGATGCTGTATGGGTGTCAGTGCCCTTTTTGTGCTGAGTGATGTCCCGTTGAATGGCTATGCTACATTTTATTCTTCTCTTCTTCCACTGGTGGACATTTGGTTGTTTCCAGTTTTTGGCTATTCCGAAAAATGCTGCTCTGAATGTCATGTATGGTTTTTTGGTATGGACATGTTTCAGTGTTCTGGGGAGTGTACCTGAGAGTGAGTTGTTGGGTCATGTGATGACTCTGCTCAGCCTTTTGAGGAGCCACCAGGCTCTTTTCCAAAGTGGTTGCACCATTTCACAAACCCACCAGCGTATGTTTGATGGTCCCGTTTTCTCACTGTCCTTGACAACACTGATTACTCTCTGTCTTTTTTGTTTTACTTGTTCTAGTGTGTGGGAAGAGTATTTCATTGAAGTTTTGATTTGCATTTCCTAATGACTAGTGATGTTGAGCATCTTCTCATGTGCTTATTGTGCTTACTGGCTATTTGTATATTTTCTTTGGAGTAATGCCATTCAGATCTTTTGTCCAGTTTTTATTTTTATTTTTTATTTTTGAGTCAGACTCTCACTCTGTCCCAACTGGAGTGCAGTGGCACAATCATGACTCACAGCAGCCTCGACCTCCTGGACTTAGGCAAACCTTCCGCCTCAGCCTGCAGAATAGCTGAGAGTACATCACCACACATGGGTAATTTTTTTTACTTTTTTAGTAGAGGTGAGGTTTTGCTATATTGCCTCGGCGACTGATCTTGAACTCCTGAGTTCAAGTGATCCTCCTGCCTCGGCTTCCCAAAATGTTGAGATTACAGGTGTGAGCCACTGCCCCCGGCCATGTCCATTTTTAATTTTTATGTTTTTTAACTGCTGAATTGTAAGGGTCTTTTTAACATATATTCTGGGTACTAAACCATTGTATATGATTTGCAAATATCTTACCCCATTCTGTGGCTTATCTTTTTACTTTTTTTTTTTTTTTGAGACGATGATCTCACTCTTTTTTTTTTTTTTTTTTTCGAGTTGGAGTCTCACTCTGTCGCCCAGACTGGAGTGCAGTGGCCGCTTCCAGCCACCGCAGCCTCGACCTGCTGGGCTCCGGCGATCCTTCCGCCTCAGCCTTCCAAATAGCCGGAATTACAGGCATGCGCTACCATGCCCGGCTGATTTTTTTGATTTATTGTAGAGATGAGGTCTCGCTGCCCAGGCGGGTCTCGAACCCGCGGGCTCGGGCAATCCACTCACCTCAGCCTCCCAAAGGCGCGGGATTACAGGCTGAGCCACCGAGCCCGGCTGATGATCTCACTCTTACATGGGCTGGAGTGCAGTGGTACAACCCTGGCTCACTGCAACCTTGACCTTCTGGGTTCAAACAGTCCTCCTTCTGCAGCTTCCCAAGTAGCTGGGACAGTAGGCGCATGTCACCATACTTGGCTAATTTTATTTTCTTTTTTTGTAGGGACAATGTCTCACTTTATTGCCCAGGCTGGTTTTGATTGAACTTGGGTTCAAGGGATTCTCCTGCCTTGGCCTCTCAGCCTGGGCAACAGCGTGAGACCCTGACTCAAAAAACAAAACAGGAAAAAGCAGATGTTCCAGTTTGCATGGTACCTTGGTAATGGTGAAATCAGCATGGGCTCTGAAGGTTTCCACTTGGAATGGAACTGTGTGGTCTTGGGTTTCTGTTTTGCACTTGTTTATTTTGTTGAAATGTTTTCCTCATTACTTTCTACTCTGTAGTTAATCCATGTATGTGACATTTAGGCAAGTGTCGGGCAAAACAATGATCGCTGTGGAGCGGAGTTAGTGGAGGAACGTATGAGACAGAAGGAGGTGCCCACCTGGTCTGCAGAGGCAGTGGTATGGCGAGTGTAGCTGTCTCTGTCTGGAATGCTCTGTAAGCCAGAACACATCAGCAAGGATCTCAAGGAGTGTGTTGATAGTGTTTTGTAACTGTCCGTGTGGAAACCCTGCCTTTCCATTTATCACTTGGCTCATCCGCCCCCAACCCCACCCACCCCAGTTCTGAAGCTTTGGGAGTGTCAGGACCAGGTTCACTCTGAATGCTGTGCTGTACTCTTATTAAACAGTCAATTATTCTTCAGTCTTCACAGAGTGTAGTAGGAGGAATAATATCAGGGCCCTGGACAAGTGATGCTTTGGAAAGCTCAGGATGGAGCCAGTTACATAACACGTGTAGGCAACTGTATCGTAACTATTAGAACTTGTTCCTACCTGCAGGAAAATGAAGTTCTGGCCACAATGCTTCCATTTTCGAGGCTTGGTTCATCTGCTGGGAGTGATTGCTCAAGAGCCCTTTTGCTGAAGATTAACCGAGCCCTTAGCAAGAGCAACTATCGCTGAGTATTTTCTACATACCCAGTGTTTGCTAAGCAGTCTCACTTATTTATTTTTGGTTTCTTTTCCAATTAAGCAGTCTCATTTAATCATAATGTCTGTGGGCTATGGGGGCACTATTATCATCCCCACTTACAGTTGAGGACTGAGACTTGGAGTCCATCACTAGTCCTCCCGTTCTCACACAGGAAAGGCATTCCTTCATGGAGTGGTTTTGACATGTTACCAGTTAGAGTTCTTCCGTTTTGAGCAAAAGCAGCTGTCCCTCAGGACGAAAGGCAGCCCCAGGTAGCTCCAGGCTTCAGGCAGCAGGCCTGGCCGTCTTCATGGTATTGCCAAGAGAACTTGGTCCCTCCACAGTGGTGTCATGAGGAATCCCTCCCTGGCTTTGGAAGGACATGCACCTTGTTGGTCTCAGATCACACCTGCTGAGAGAACTCTCCTGTGCATTCAGGGGGCTGTGACCACAGGCAGAAGTGTGGATGCAGGCAGCAGAGACATACCAGGTACCCCCTTCAGACACCCTGGTTGGGAGCTTGGGCTCTGAGTCAGGGCTTCAGTGCCAAGGCTGCCGCTGTCTGTAAGGATTGGGCGGGTTGCTTTACATCTTAGCACTTGGAACCCTTACTAGACCTTGTGAGGGTAAGGCATGAGCCACACCAAATACTTGGAGTATGTGGCCCCTGGAAGCACCTTTACAATCATAGAGTGCCACATCGCCCTGTTCTATCCTTATGGCAACCCCAAAGGCTAGATGTCACCTCCGTTTTTACAGTTTAAAGAAACTTGCCTTGAGGGGGGTGCTCCCAATGCCTTTTTCAGTCACACAGCTGATCACTGGGGAGTCAGTACTTTTACCATGCCACGTGATTTATAAAAAAGTGTTCTAGTATTTATCCTTTTGGCTTCTAGCCAAGAATTCTTTATAGTAACTTCTGATATGTTATAAATTCCTCTGGATAACATGGCATTTATGTCAGGTGACCTAATACAGGTATCAGACATTTTTTTCTTTAGACATTTTCTAAGACAATTTAAATGCAGCCGGCTTTCTGGCTTGGTCAGTGTGATCATGCATTTGTCTAGAGATGCTGAATCTTTTCTCATCTTTACCTCTGATTTTATACTATTCCCCATAGAGCAACAGAAAGCAGTTATCCCTTAGTCAAAAATAAAAACCCGTAGGCTGCATGAGAATCTTGGAACGTGTTCATCCAGGAATGCTTATATGTTGGTTTCAAAAACCCATCTAACAGTTTCTCAGAAAATCTTTGGAAAAGAGGGACAGGGAGAGATGGGGTTGTTTAGGGTTTAGACTGGTGGGTTTTTGACCTTGCCAAGCTATTTTAAAGCATGCTCTGTGCTGCTCTGAATTCATAGGTTCTGTCCTTATCCTGCCTTACTTGACTTTGTGTACGTTTTCCAGTTGAGGATATTGGTGGCAGGCTAAGGAAATGTGCAAATACCCTGTCCCTGGAAGATGTAGCTCAGATGTGAAAAGACAAAGTTCGTACCTAAATGGATCCTGACAAGTTTGGAAAAGGGACCAAACCCAAGAAAATGGAGTGTTACCTGTCTTTCTAACCAGTGGTAGATATATCCTGGAGAGACTGAGCCTAGAATTCTAGGTTTTGGAAAAAGCATTTTATTGGACTAGTAGCTGAGTATAAAGACAGCAGCCCCTAGGCCCTCGGCTTAGGGCCACAAGACTGATGAAGAGACAGACTCTGTCTTCACCAGGGGACTTCAGGATGAAGATGGCGGTGGGCTCACTTCACTCTTCTGGGGAGAAAGATCTACCTTGGAACTCCTCATGCAGGAATGTTCCCACCACCCTAATGTTCCCGCTACCCTTTCGACCTTTCTTTTCCTGCTGATGAGGAATAAAGGCACGTTGTAGAAAATGTAGAAGGCATAGAAAAACAAGGACAGACACCTCTACTAAATGTAGTACTTTTTACCATTTTGGCCTATTTATATCTTCTTTCAAGGAAAAGTTTATATAATTGATATGCATACAATTTTGTAGTGTGTCTTTAGAGAAAATCTTCCCATGTTGATAAACATCTTAACAGCTACAAATACTCCATCATGTGGCAATATCATGACCTATTCAGCTCTCCTCAATTTTGGATAGTTTCCCATTTTTTCTCTGTAATCTGAAACACAGATATTTAGGTATAGAGTCATGTATCTTGGTGATATTTTTAACACTAGCAGGTGATTGCAAACAGTCAAGTCCCACTTATTAGGAACATGAGTCACTGACATAGGTCCAAGAAGCATCAGCAGTGTGTAGAAGGACCTAGAAGCCCAGCAAATCGGGGGCCCAGAATGCTGGGACTGGGATTTGCAGAAGGCTCATTTTTGGAAGAGAGATGGCTTGCAAAGAGATGCACTCGGGATTGCAGAAAGCTTCCAGGGCTGATCGTGGGTGAATGGCGGGGTCCTTTGTCCCGAGCACCCGTCTTCATGTGCTCTGTGCGTGGTGGACCCTGCGTGAGTGGTGGGGTCCTTGATCTCAAGCACCTGTCTTTATGTGCTCTGTGTGTGGTGAGCCCCCTTTTTGTGGGGAAGAGGAGGCAAGGCTTCGACATGCAGCACTCTTCAAGCACCAGTGAAATGCCCGCCAGTGCCCCAGACATTGCTGCTCCAGGATCAGCCTCCAAGCAGCATCTTCATTCATGTTGTCTCCATGGACCTTCCGTTCTCCTGCTGCCTTTTTTTTTTTAAAGAAAGTTTCTATCTCTTTTTAAAAACTTGTGAGACCATATTTGGTCCTGACCAAGCTGGGGGAGACAGAACAGTTTTTAGAAAGACTTATTAGCACTGTCACTCTGCTCATTACCTTATTACTAAGAACTGTTAGACATATGTTTCACGATGGGAATAGGCAGGGCTGTTGTGGCAACAGCGGGATGCACTACAGGCATCAGCTCCCAACTGCAGTGTCCAGGCTTGGGCAGGTTTTCATCCCGTGACTGGTTTCCTGAGACAGAAGCTGATGTGGGCACAGCTGGCTCTGGAGCTCCCAAAGGGGTTGACTTCAGTGGCTGTTGGCCATTCCATGGAGACTCACAGAGGACACAGGCAGATTGTGAGCTGGGTGACATGATGCATTGCACACTCTTAATACACTGGGCCTAGGATTAAGGAGACTTACTGCGGTCACATGCTGGCCACATGTGACCCTGGTTTAACCCTCAGAAGCCCATTCCAGATCACAGGAGTTCTGCTGCTTTGTAGAAGAGGATGTAAAGACTCAGGCTGAGTGTGTCTGAATGTCAGCTGAGGTCCGAATCCAGATTTCTGAGTATTTCAATGTTCATACTTCAGACTAGAGTAGTTGAAGACTTGAAAGGAGTTACTGCAATTATAGACCTGTCCTAATGTGACAGCAAGTAGGCATTCAAAGAAGAGGGAGGGGTCTGTGGTGTGAATGGAAGTGGGATATGAAGATGTGTATGAAACAAGACAGTCATATTTCATATTCTTCAGAAAAGGAAACTCCCATGTTTCCCTGTCCCCTGATCGAGACCCCAGAATCTGTCCTTTTCCAGGGCTCTGACTTGCTGTCCTCACCACCGTTTCAGAATAAAAGCAGTGGTTGCCCTCATGGAAGCTGGGGTTTCATAGAATTGCATGATGCATCTCCCATCCAAAACGCATTCACATGACACTGCTCCGCCCGTCTGCTTCAGAGTCTTTCAGCTGCTGACAGAGCTGCCCAGATGCTTCACTTCTTGATATCTGCCTTTGAAGTAAGGTGGGAGAGGACCGGGGCCATATGCAAATTTGGAAGCCAAGGAAAGCGCACAGACTCAGCAGGGAGGTGTGCAGAATAACGAGGCATGTTTTGGAGTTGCTAAAACTTCATTCCAGTTCCCTTTCTCACTGAAGCCATCAGGAAGGCTAAGGAAGACAGGACACCTGCCACGTGGACTCACTGTAGGTGGACACAGGGCTAGGAATGTTGTTACCCCCTTGTGGGCCACAGCAAGCCTGACTGAGGTTCACAAGCAGGAGTGTTATTGGGCTATGATGGTGTAGCCATGCAGCAGAGCACATGGCACTCAGTTAAGAGATGCTCTAGAGTGATCTGGAAGGATATGCATGTTATGCTAAAATGATAGCAAATTGTGGAGTAGTGTGTGAAGTACAATTTCTTTTGTGCGTGTGTCAGGGCCTCTCTCTCTGCCAGACTGAGTGCAGTGGCATAATCACAGCAGCCTCGACCTGCTGGGCTCGGGCATCCTATCCTTCTGCCTTAGCCTTCCAAGTAGCCAGAACTACAGGTGCGCTACCACACCCAGCTAATTTTTTGATTTATTGTCGAGATGAGGTCTCACCAATTTGCCCAGGCTGTACTCGAACCCATGGGCTTAGGCAATCTGCTCACCTCGGCCTCCCAAGTGCTAGGATTACAGACTTGAGCCACCGTGCCCGGCCAGTTTTTTTATTTATTGTAAAGATGAGGTCTCACCACGTTGCGAAGGCTGGTCTTGAATCCCTCCCTGGGCTCAAGCAATCCTCTTGCCTTGGCCACCCAAAGTGCTGGGATTGCAGATGTGAGCCACCACGCCTTGCCCGATTTCATTTTCTGAAGCTAAATATGTAAATAGCTGAGGGAGATTCCGACCTGTGTCTGTTGAGGACATTTTCCTATGTGCTCAGTGAATTTGACAAATTCTTTTTTCCTTGCCATGAGTGCTTCATCTGAAAGGATACTGCACAGATAACACATCTGTGTCCCCATGTACAGGGGTGCTGGAGGGGGCCATGGAGGAGGAGGGACAGGGAGGAAGGAGAGGCCAGAGGCGGGGAGGCTGACTGGAGCCCTCGCCCGGAGTACCACCTCTCTCAGCCTATGTTCTTCCATGGCCTGCTGTGTACTGAGTGGACCCTGTCTTTGAGGACATCATAGTGTAGTCCAATCTATGCGTGTCTCATTTCCAGTGTATGATTCATTGTGCTTTAAAAAGTCTGTGAGTTCTGATGCTTGGTCTGGTTTTGAGTGAAATGTTTTAGGAACAGGCACATGTGACTTGGCACCAGCATCTTGGGTCATGTCCCACGTTGGCCACCCAGGGTGAATGACAGATATGAGTGGAAACCCAGGAGTGCCTCGTGGAGGACAGAACACTGACTGGAGACCTGGAGGGCCTGGGACCAACATTTTCTATGGGACCTTGGCCAGATCTCTGGCTCCTTCTGACCCTCAGTCTATCAGTCTGTAAAGTGGACCTGGGTAGGGTTAACCTGCACAATCTGAGTCCTTTTTGACATTATAAGTCTGTCATCCAAGATGAGTGCTTTGTGCTGCTTAAGGTGTGCCAAAATAGACATTAGATCTGAGGTGCTGTGGGGAACAGGTAGTAAGGAAGAGCTGGCAAACGAATGCCTTTCTCGGCCTCCACAGCTGTGTCCTCCACACTGTCTCCCCCTCCTCAATACCATCATAATTAAATGGGTAGAAAACATACTGTGTTAATTCAGCCCACTGTTCCCAATGAAGGGAAACTGCACATGATGTCAGCACCACAGGGAACATTCCTTATTGGGTAGATTTACTGTTGAGTGCCTCAAACCTGAGTAGGGAAGAGCCCTCCTGTGCGAATGGCTGCCCTGAGGGCGTTCATGTTAAAGCTACACTCTGTTTATAAGAAATGGGTTTATGAGTCATTTTCAACAGGGTAATCCTAGAGGCCTCCACCTAACATCTAATCTTAAAAAGGGCAGTTAGCTGGAGTTATTAACAACTCACCACCTGCCTGTCTTTGAAGACTCCTGCAGAGCTTTGGAAAACAGTAATTCCCCTCTTCAAGTCACTCTCGCAAAAAGAACCCAAGATATTCCTTAGAAACGAAGAAGTCTATGGAGAGCGGTAGAGGGTAAATCTCCCCCTCTTTTCAGCCTGAAGTCAAGTAGAATTTCAGGAAGACACAGGAGAGTGTGGGTGAGATGAGAGAGGTTAATTCAGCCATCTTGCTCCATCTAGGAAGATGGTAGGATGTTGGGAGAGTGGGGCGGGGAGCTTTATTGGGAGGTACTAGGCTCAGAAAGGACCCCATTTGGGGTCCATTTGGGGATATTATTTTTTAAAATATATAAAGCAACCGATGATGCCTTGATCAACAAAATAAGCCCAAGGCAGATTTCCATCCCACGCAGTGTTCATGAAGCTCTCTGTCCACTGGAACAGTTGTGGCTTCTGGAACACTCCAGTCAGGAAGTGTAGATTAGCACCTATCTAGTATTAGTGCCTAGCACCTAGTGTAGTGTAGCACCTATCTCATTGTGCCTTCTATCACCTATTGAATGCTAACGCTGAGTCTCCTCAGGAGTGGGGCTGGTGCAAGGGAGAGAGCATTTATGGAAGGCTGACTGTATGTAGGGCCCTGGACTCAGAGAAACAAGCAGTCTTGGCCTGAACAGTGATGCATTCAGGACACAAACTCAGCTGTGTCTCCAGAAGGCCAGGAGACTGGCCAGGGAGGGGCAGACGGAGGGGGAGAGCTGGTGCTGCCTTGGTGAGGTGGCCTCCAGAGGCGAGGTGGAGGGCTGGACCTTGGATGCTTTCCCGTAGCCTCTCCGCGGGTCTTGAGGAAGAGTACTAGGTGGCCGTGTTCTTGACCATTGGCTTTCTGTACACCTGAGAATACGCTCCCCAGACGAAAGGTGTTGCTGCCGGGTGGAGGGTGACTGGCTGGAAGTGAGAGGCATGGTGGATGAGAGGTGTGTACAGATCCAGGGAGGCATGGTGGACAGAGGTGTGGATGAGAGACATGCTGGACAGAAGGTGTGGATGGGAGGGGGCTGATGAGGCAAGCCAGGCTTCTGACAGCGAGTATGAGTACACCTGGGGAACAGGAACATTCTGACAGCAGTTCAACCCCCTTACGGCCTGTCTCCACATTGTGGACATGGGGTCTGGCTGCAGGAGGACAATGACTCTGTTTCAACTGAGTATTGGGAATAGTGACTGGGTGGTGTCTCCCACACCTGTCCCCCTTCCTCCCAGCTTTCTCTTTCTTCCTTCCCTCTGTTCCTCCCTCCCTCCCTTTTCTTTCTGTCTCTCTCTCTCTCTTTTCTTCACAAGGTCTTGCTCTGAACTCAAAAGACCCTCCTGTCTCAGCATTCTGAGTAGCTGGGACTATAGGCACACATTCCCTTGCTCAGCAATTTTTTTTTAATTTTAAATTTTTTTTAGAAACAAGGTCTTGCTATGTTGCCCTGGCTGGTTTAAAACTCCTGGGCTCAAAAAAAAAAACATTAAAAAAAACCAAAAAACAAAAAACTCCTGGGCTCAAGTGATCCTCCCACCTCAGCCTCCCAAAGTGCTGAGATGACAGGCATGAGCCACAATGCCTGGTCCTCAACACCAGATTTTCCTCTAGATTTTTTTCTCTCTTTGAACCCAAGCAATCTCTGAGGTGACTTGAGCCCTGCCTGCCCCATGGGGTTTAGGGTGGAATCAAGTAGGACAGTTAGACAAGCCTTTGGAACATCAAAACAGCACATGACTACTGGTCATGGGGCTGTCAACCATTCCCTCCAGTTGAGACTCTACGTGGAAATGTTGCCAAATCAGAGATTGTCCCTAGATTTAAAAAAAAAATCAGATATGAAACCAAATCTCTTTTTTTTTTGAGTTGGTGGTCTCTGTTGCTCAGGCTGGAGTGCAGTGGCACCATCATGACCTACTGCAGCCTTGACCTCCTAGGCTCAGGTAATCCTCCTGCCTCAGCCTCCCAAGTAGCTGGGACTACAGGCATGTGCCACCATGCCCAGCTATCAGTTTTTAAAAACTTTTTTTATAGAGATAAGTTCTCGGTATGTTGCCTAGGCTGGTCTCAAACTCCTGGACTCTGTCAGTCCTCCCACCTCAGTCCCCCAAAGTGCTGGGATTACAAATGTGAGCCACCGCACCTGACCCAAATAACTGTAGTTTTTAAGCATAAAAAAAAATTATAATTGGATATTTCCAAAGGGGCCAAAATGGGTGGATCTGGATACAGGAGGAATTGTGAGGAAGGGGAATGGCCTGTCAGCTAGGCTCTCTTGTCTTTGAAGTCTTGGGAATTCAGGGGAGAGAAAAAGAGGGAGGAGAGAGGAGCCCATAGCCCAGTTGGAGGCTGGCATGTGGCTGCTGGACGAGGCCGGAGAGACATAACTCGCATCACAGACAAGCACCTTTTTGGCAGCCCAGAGACAGCAAGGACTCAACCTACTTTCCAGTTCATTTGGGGGTTTCTTTTGACGTGTCTGTGCCAAGTGGGGTCTCACAATGGCTTGGGCGTGTGTGATTTTACCTGTAATATTAGGAAACCTAAATTTGTAGAGGGACTTATAATTTCCAGGGTGTAGTTTGTCAGCATCTCACCGAAGACCCTCCAAAGTGAGCTCCTGTCTGTTCACGGGGCTCTGGGCAGGGGCTACCAGCTGATCATGGGAGAGCTGAGGTGGGGGGTCTCCACCCCCGTGTCCGGGCTCCCCCTCCCCCACTTACTGTGTCTCTTCCTGCCTCTCCCTTCAAGCTCCCATCCTCACCTACTGTGGGACTAGCCGACTCTGCTCTCCATATTCACTGGCACTGACAGCATCTCGGAGGGCACGAGACAACGTTGTACCCTCCATAAATAATCACCCTGTGTCTCCACATGTAGCCTTCTGCTGTTGCACACACCCCCAGACGCAGGATTTGGGGGCAGAATGAGTCTCAAAGACCACTTGTTCTGATTTTCCATGAGCCTTCAAGTCAACAACTCACACCAAACCTGTACTGTAGGGATTCTGCTACATGTTATCCATTCCAGGAAGCACATCAGCTGTGTTGTAACAGCTCAGAAGCTGGGGTATTGTTTCCTAGAGTTGATGAAAATGATAACATGGCTACCTCTGAGGGCACTGTGTGGGGCTAGAATCCCGGAGTGTGACACAAAAGGTTCTTCTGTCCTCTCTGGCCAACCCTTCCAACTGGGAGGCTGTGTCCTGGGAGTTGGGAAGGACTGTGATCCACCCAATGTCAGTAGTATTCTTGTCTTTATATCAGCCATCTCATGGGTGAAGTCAGTTTTAAGTAGTGGAACCAGCCATGGCCCCAAACCCATCCTAGGCTATTACCCAAACTTCTAGGCCTCTGGGAAGTTGCACAAAACTTGGGGTCTTCCGCCCATGGCTCATCCTATAGGACGCTTGGCACCTACTGGACCTTGAGAAAATGTCCTGCAGGGGTCGGGGAGGCTCCAGATTGAGACACAGGCCTGAGTCTGGTGCAGGGAAGCTGATGGGTGAGAGCTGCCTCCCCAAGACCCTGTCCCTGCTGGTGCCGGGGAGGCAGGCCTAGCCCCAGGAGAAGTTCGGGGCCCCAGGAGGTAGCCCTGGGCCCTGAGAGGCAGCCCTGGGTCCCAGGAGAAGCTCTAGGCCCTGGGAGGTAGCCTGGGCCCAGGGGAAGTTCTGGGTCCTGGGGGGCAACCCTGGGCCCCAGGAGAAGCTCTGGGTCTTGGGGGGCAGCTCTAGGCCCTGGGCGACAGCTCTGGGCCCTGGGCTCAGAACTGAAGCAGCGTCTTCAGTCCCAGTGGGAATCCCAGGTTGGTTCTTCCTCCTGTCGCCTCCATGCCTGTTGGAGTCATGCTGCATCACAGGTGAGAACCAGGTGGACTACACGGGTCACGCACAGCACCCCCATCTTACGGGTGCGGACACGACTGGGGATGGCACCTTGCCTGGATCTTGGTGTGAGTGGCAGGGTGGGAACCAAGCCAGGAGTCCTCGCTCCCAGATGACAGCTGCCCATCATCTGCAGTACTGATGCAGCCTGGAGGAGGGATAGGTGGGGACAGGCAGTGCTTGCCCTGAAAGGCCTCCAGGGGGGAGCCTCCATGGAGGCTTCCCTAGCTCCCAAGCATCCTCCTGACAGTCCCTGCTGAACACAAGCCACGAGTGCTCACCTCAGCTGGAGCTGGTTGGAGGCCACTCTAATCCTGCCCTCCCTAATTCCACAGTAATCTCTCCAGCCTGGCCTTAGCCTACTTCCCAGCTGGAAGACACAAGGGGTAAGCCACCTAGCTTAATGGCAGCACAGCCACGCTCAGCACCCACTTTGCCAGCACAGGCCACAGGGTCGGGGTGACAGCAGCCATGTCTCACAGGCAGGAGTGAGGCCTGAGAGGCTGGGTCGTATCTTGGCCTGCAACCGTGGGACTCAAATCTGACCCTGCACCACAAAGCTCAGGGCCTCCCTGTGGGGTGATGCATGAGGCTGACCAGCTCCTGGGGCCTGTTTCCTTCCAGGGGATGTCTGCAGTGGCTCCTGTGGCCTGAGGAACAGTGCCTGGTCCTTTTCCTGAAACGGCAGGAGGAGTGGGCCTCCCCCCACCACTGTCAAGGCAACTCAGGATCATATACTGTGGTGGCCTCCAGCCTGCCCCACCCCTCACCAGGGCAGGACGGTGTGGAGTGGTAGGGATGTGTGTGGGTATGCACAGGTGTTACACTGCCTGCCACAGAAGAGCTGACCCCACTTATCAGGGCCAGAAGATATGTCCCTCCGTTAGCACCCACTGTCTGCCACGTGCTAGGCAGTGTCGTCAGAGGCTGGAGAGTGTTCGTTCTCACAGCCTCAGGTGGGCCCAAGTTCCTCAGTGTACAGAGGGGGAAACTGAGGCACAGAGCAATGACATTGCCTGCCAAGGCCATGGCTGGCAGAGCTGGGTCTTGAAGCCATGTTTGGCACCAGCGCCTGGTGCTCTGAGCAGACACATTGAGCTTCTACTTTCTGTGGGCCTGTAGAGAGGCCAAGGTGAGAACAACCTGTCCCCTAGATGCCAATAGGAACGTGGACACTAGGGTGAGAGCAGGAAGACGGTGGCACACCATGACTCTCTGGGGCACTGGGGACGGGGGTTGGAGGAACTAATTTAATTTGTATGTGTAGTTTGCTTGTTGAGCTCTGCTGACTGCTTGCATGCCGACTGTCCATCCTACACTCAAATGCAGGAGCAGGAACATCTCTTCCCTCCACACCCTCAGCACTCAGGGCAGCACCTGGCCTGCACCAGGTGTTCAACTCTCAGTTACTGTTAACGTGGCATATTAAAGATGGCCAAGTCTTCTTTGCTGATGAATCTGCATCTCCTTCCTTGGAATCCAGGCTTACCTGATGGCTGGCAGCATACAGAGTGGCATTCTGGAACCTCTGACACTGGGTCCCATGGAGCATCTCGGGATCCACCCAGTCTCCTGGGAGTCCTTGCTCCCAGAAGCCTCCCTCTCTGAAAAAGGCTGGTGTGGACATCCCTGTCAACAGCCTCAGCTGAGCTGCTGACTGGCAGCGTCATCTGCCAGCCACTCTTAGGGGGTCATGTGAACATCTGTCGAGACAAGAGTTCAGACCACAGCTCCAACCAACGTGTGACTGCAGCTACATGAGACCTCACATGAGAACTGCCACAGAGCCTAGTCAGTCCAGAGAGCCATGAGATAGGCTGGGCTTCTGACATAGGAGGGGAGGGGTGCAGGCCATGATGACACAGCACGTGTGTTCTGGACTCTATGTAAGATCACACATGTCTGGGTGATCGTGCATGTAGAAGGGCTTGCAAGGTGGCCGCCAGATTGTGAGCGGTGGTTATCTCGGGTTGGTGACATCTGGGTGACTTCTCTTTATATTTTTAAAATTCTTTATACTTTAATGAACTGTTCAGGTTCTTTACAATGTGTGTATATTATTTAAATAATTATCTAAAATTAGCAAGATTACTGGGGGAGTGGGAAAAAAATAATAAATTAAACTCAAGGTATTTCTCTAACACGGTGGACGTCCTTAAAGGTTGTTATGGCTATTCTCTTTAGGTGGTAAAATTAAGAGGACTTATATTTTGTCACTAAGCTTCTATTTAGATCCTGGTCCAGGTTTCAGAAACTTACCAACATTGCAGACTGGTGTATCATCAGGGTTTCTACTCAAAATAGAGACCATCTCTGACTGATTTAAGCACAAGATAAATTTATAAGAAATCACTGGGAAAAAAAGAAGAACAAAAGAGATCACTGGGCATCTATTCTTGATTTTAAAAATGTCTCAGCAAACTTAGGAATGAAGTGGAACTTCCTTGCCCTAATAAGGAGCATCTGCAAAAGCTCATAGCTGACATCGTATTTAGGGGGCCACATTGGCCACTTTCCCTCAAAGACTGGAGAAAAGGCACAGATTTCTACTCTGACCACTCCAGTCAGCATCCTAGTCAGTACAAAAAGACCAGAAAAAGAAATAGAAGGCATATGGATAAGGAAGAAATTAAAATATCAACAATATGGTTTTCTACACAGAAGAACCCAAAGAATTTACAGATACTATTAGGTCTAACAAGTCAGTTTAGTAAGACTGCAGGATGCAAGATCAATATACTAAGGTATGAAACTGGGTGCAGTGGCTCACACTTGTAATCCCAGCACTTTGGGAGGCAGAGGTGAGAACATTGCCTAAGTCCAGCAGTTTGAAACCAGCCTGGGCAACTTGGTGAGACTTTGTCTCTACAATAAATAAAAAAATTAGCTGGGTGTGGTGGCACACACCTGTGGTTCCAACTACTTGGAAGGCTGAGGCAGAAGGATCGCCTGAGCCCAGCAGATCCAGGCTGTAGTGACTGTAGCATGTCACTGCACTCCAGCCTGGGTAGAGAGTGAGACTGTGACTAAAAAAATACACAGGTGTGTTTATTTACTTAATTGTATTTTTATATGCCAGCAATGAACAGTTGGAAGTTTTTGTTTTTCTTTTTAAGGAATAATTTACAATACTACCCAAACCATGAAATATTTAGGAATAAATAATGTGCAAGATTTGTAAGCTGAAAGCTACAAAACCCTGATGAGAGAAATCAAAGAAGACTTAGAGAGCACTGACCCCATTTCTCTGGAGTATAAGTCTCCCCCTCCCCCCAAAAGACTTAAATAAATGAACTATACCATGCTCGTGGATAAGAAGACTCAATATTGTCAAGATGCCAATTCTCCCCAAATTGGTCTTAGATTCAATGCAATTCCAATCAAAATCTCAACAGACTTCTTTGGAGAAATTGACATGCTGATTTTAATATTTATATAGAAAAGCAAAGGATTTAATTAACCAAAGCAATATTGATAAGGAAGAATAAAATTGTAGGACTCATACTACCTGATTTTAGGACTCACCATATAACTATAGTAATCAATACGGTGTGGTATTGGTGAAAGGAAAGATGCATAGATCAATACAACAAGAAGTAGAACCCAGAAATAGATTCATATATACATCAATTGATTTTTTTATGTACCACAGCAATTTGATGGGGGGTAGTCTTATCAGCAAATGTGTCTGGAACATTGGACATGTAAAGTAGTCAAATTCAGAAAGTAGGATGGTGGTTACCAGGAGCTGGGGAGGGGATGTTGGGAGTTAGTGTTTGATGGGTGCAGAGCTTCAGTTTGGGATGATAAATGAGTTCTGGAGGTGGATGGTGGTGGTGACTGCACAACAGTGTGAATGTCCTCAGTGCTATTGAACTGTGTATGTAAAAATGGGAAAATCGTACTCTATTACAGTAAAAAGTTAACCTCGCTCATTTATCATTCCAGGTTTTCTTGCACATATACCAAGAGAAGGGATAACTGTCAACGCGTGGGTTTCACTGGCAGAACAACTTTGCAAACACACAAATGATGCCAATTTGATATTCATGCTATCCAATATTCCAAGTAGAAGATCTACCAACTCTAATAAGGGTTTGATATTTTCAACCAATTCATGGGCTCGAAACAAAGCTTTAGGAAGTTCATTCTGCCAAAGATGAAACATCCAAAATAAATGTAAACACTGTCATATATTTAGTTAAAATGTTTGGCCTTGCAGATAAAATTATTTTTGTGGTTTCAACACAAACATATATTTTGGTGAAACACAGCTCATGATAAAAGTAGTGTTTTTACTAAATTTAACTATCAAGTAGCAATGACCTTGGAATTGGTTGTGATGAACATGTAGTTTCTATTTCATTTGGGCCAGCTGTGATATTCTACCAACAGAGATGGAAGCGGCAGTTGTTAAACGTTGCAGATACTTTTATACACACCCAGAGCAAGGGGATAAACCTGAAGTGGTTTTACAAATACCTTTGGCATGGTAGCACATGGCTTTTTCTTTGCTGAAAGTTGCTCATCAGATTCTAGAAATGTCTGAACTTTTGCTGAAGTGCTTTGTACATCAGCCCAACAGTCTTATGATGATTCCAACTTTAAAAAAAAAAAAAATGAATCCTCTACATTTTGGTCAAAAATCATTTGGAAATATTTACTCAAAGTACTTCATGAATAAAGCACTAATGAAACTTTGGCTTTCAAAACTTTTAGCAGGCTGGGCTCGGTGGTTCAGCCTGTAATCCCAGCACTTTAGGAGGCTGAGGTGAGTGGATTGCCTGAGCCTGCGAGTTCAAGACCAGCCCAGGCAACTTGGTGAGACCTCGTCTCTACAATAAATTAAAAAAAAAATTAGCCGGGCATGGTAGTGCGTGCCTGTAGTTCCAGCTACCTGGAAGGCTGAGGTGGAAGGATCACTTGAGCCCAGCAGGTCGAGGCTGGGGTAGCCGTGAGTGTGCCACTGCACTCCAGCCTGGGTGACAGAGTGAGACTTCAACTCCAAAAAAATAAAAATTAAAAAATTAAAAATGAAAATAAAACTTTTAGCAAATTGCACACACAGCTTGCAAACAGAAAGGCTTGGAGACACCTCCTGAGAAAGTGAGGGAAGGCCTGAGCATGTGGGGGACAAGGCATCCATGGGACACCCCTCTGTTGTGCTTGGATGATCTTGACTCAAAGGGATGCGGTTTTCATGGAGCTTCTGTTTTCAATTGTACAAACTTACATTCTGAACCACAGTGGGATAAAATTGGGAAAGGCCTGCAGTCTCAGCGTGGCGAAACATTTACAAGAACCGCAGACAAGAGATCTCTTATTTGATGCTTATCAAAGGAAGATATTCAGAGGAGGAGGCAAAAATAAGTCAGTGAAAATGTTGGGGCTGAAATAATTTTATAATTTCAATATTTGTACAGTATACAAAATTTCACTGTGAGAGAAATTGAAAATGAGAACATTCTCCATTTAGTAGAGTCTCCCTTAGGCTCACCAGGTCCCTAAGTGCCAGGAAACCACTTCTCTCCATTAAAAATGTCACAGTCAGTAGAGAAGAGTCTCTGGAAGGTGTCAACAGTGTTCAATTTATTAACAATCAAATGCAACTTTAAAGACAATTTCAGGCCACTTTCTTAAAATCTAAAAGCAATGAGCCCAAATGGAAAAAAACAAAGTGAAAGAATCTTTGTGATATGGCATTGTATTCAGAGATAGCTACAATGTGTACTCAAGGACTGTATTGTGTCCCCAAACTCATTATTCTGCTTATGTTTATAGAATTAATAAGGTTTATAGAATTAATATACTTTGAAATTTGCTCAATCATGTTATTTTTATTTTAAGGAAGAATTTTATTTTATTTTTTTATTTATTGCAGAGATGAGGTCTCGCCAAGTTGCCCAGGCTGGTCTCGAACCGGTGGCCTCAGGCAATCCTCTTACCTTGGCCTCCCAAAGTGCTAGGATTATAGATGTGAGCCACCGTACCTGGCTGAATTTTATTTTTAAATATAGTTATTGAATAGAATGACTTTATAGTTTCACTAATGTGATAAAGCCAATCTTTTGGTCACTATATAAATACTTATATGTGTTTCTATTATTTTTAGGACTCCCTACCCCCATGAAAGAGAGACCAGTCTAGAGAGGTTTTTTGCTTTTTTTTTTTTTTTTTTTTAGTGACAGGTTATAGCTCTGTCCCCAGGGTGGAGTGCAGTGGCACAATCATAGTTCACACAGCCTCAACCTCCTGGGCTCAAGCAGTCCTCCTGCTTCAGCCTTCCAAGTAGCTGGGACTACAGTCATGCCCCACCATGCCCCCTAATGTTTTGATTTTGTAGAGATGAGATCTCACTATGTTACCCAGGCTGGTCTCAAACTCTTGGACTCAAGCAATCCTCCTGCCTTGGCCTCCCAGAATGCTGGTATACAGGCGTGAGCCACTGAGCCCAGCCTGGAGGCAGGCTCTTGCCCAGAGGAGAAATACCTGCAGCAGGCAGGCACCTGGGTTCCGTGTGCCCCAGGGAAGGTGTACAGGCTATTTTAAAAACTGGCAGGGAGATGCTAAGTTTTAAACTTATAATTGTGCATTAAAATAGGAAATTATTAAACCAGAGGAATCAGGAAGTAACTGGGATCCCAACTCCACTATTAATGCAGGTGAACAAGTCATGGCACCTATCCATGATTGAGTCTTCTCTGACCACATCAGGTTGTTGTGATGATAAAATGATAAATACATCGTGAAATGCTTTGAAAAGTACAGAGCGTAATGTGAAATACAAGGGTTTTGCCCCAGATGATTTGTAAAGGAACATATTCACAATTCACCTGGTGGCCAGCCAGTCCAGGGCTCAGTATTTAGGGCTTAGGCGGCTGGACCAGCTCACAGAGGGCTGGCAGGTCTGTGGAGCTGTGCAGTCCCCCATCCTGAATTTGTCATTTATGAGAAAGAGCGAATTAGGGAAAATGGGTAAACTCAAATGAGGAAAGCTAGTCATCAACCCTCCTTATAATGGTCTTTGTTTTCCAGGATTAATAAATACTAGGCCATACAGCTCATACAATCCATGTGGTTCTATCATTTGGGTATTAGTGCAGAGAACGAATGTGGAGGTTCTGTCTCTGCTTACCAAGATGAGAAGAGGGACAATTGGTATTCAGGTGGGCTCGTCTGGAGTTGGGGGATTGAATCTTTGTGTTCTGTTCCACACCACCCAGGAGGGAATTCAGCTCAGCTTGGTCGATATTAACTGAGTTTGTTCGGCACCAAGCACTGGAGACCCCAAACTGGCTCCTTCCCTGGGGACAGAGAGGCATGCGTGACATTTTCCTCAACTTCAGGTTGCCTGGAGGCTGTCAGAGGTCACCCCAACCTCAGCCCTGGAGTCTAAGGAGATGGACAGCCACAGTCTGTGACCAGCATACCACACACCTCAACACGCCCGGTGTCAGGGTTTCCAACAGAGGTGGACACTGCATCTGAAGCCATTCCTTCAAGCAGCTACAAAAACCTCTGCATTCTTTAAAAATGTCCTGAATCAAGAATCTGGTGTTTAAGCTGACAGCCACCCAGCTCCTTGAAAAACTAACATCTGAAATTAGAACGCCCAAACATCAGGAAAGCAGATGATGTTTGCGTGCCTTCCTGGAGCGGTGTGTTTTAAGACATGGTCTCATCTGTGTACTGTCGGGGGAGTTTTGTATGTTTGTTTTTTTAACCACAACCAAAACCCCAAACCAATCTCCAGCCTGAGGTCTCCCCATGATTTTGCTCCAAATATTGAACAGATGGGCTCCGAATGGTGTTTTCTTGAACCTAATCCCGCGAAGCTTCACTCAGCTCAGAAATAAATTAACAGGACTCATCCGAAAGTCTAAGAGCATGGATCAAACAAACACACAAACTCCACTGAGGATCACAGATTACCTGTCCCACATTACCTGTGAATGTAAGGTCCTTGAGGGACTGCCAGTCTGGTCCGCTAGACAGAGACTGGCCAGACCTGCAAGTTCTGGTGGAGTGTTTGTCTCCTATAGGACTGGTCAGTGCGGCCTGGGAGGAAGCTGCAGACCCAACCTGGCTGTCCTGTGAAGGGAAGGGACTTCCCTCTGCTGTTGGTACCAAGAGACCTGGGATTTAGGAGCTGGGTGATGTGCTAGACATGGCCCCATGACCCTCCTTGTCTTGTTTTTCTATTGCGCTAAAGTAACACGAGGCAAAACTGCTATAGTCATTTCTGAGCATACAGTCCAGAGGCAGCACATTCACCTTGTTGTGTAACCATCACTACCATTGTCTCCAGAAATTTCTCATCTTTCCACTGAAACTGTCTCCATTAAACATCAGCCCCCATTTTCTCTCCCCCAGCCCCTGGAACCCCCTTCCACCTTCTGTCTATGAATCTGACGACTCTCACATTTCCTGGAAGTGGAATTGTGCAATGCTTGTTCCTTTGTGACTGACCTGTTTCGCTTGGCACCATGTCCTCCAGGTTCATCCATGTGGGAGCCCGTGTCAGAATGTCCTTCCTTATAAGGCTGAGTGATATTCAGCAATGTACCACATCTTGTCTATCCATCCATCCACTGATGGACACTTGGCTTGCCCGCACCTTCTGTGTATTACTAGTAATGCTACTGTGAAAGCAGGTGTGCAGTATGAATTTGGGTTCCTGACTTCAACTCTGTCTTATGCCTAGGTGGAGAGTGATTGGGTCTTGTGGCAAGTCTATGCTTCCTTTTCTGAGGAACCAGAACACTATTTTCCACACTGGCCACATACCAGCAGCCATGCACCAAGGTCCCAATTCCTCTGCATCCTCTCCAACACATGTTATTCTTTTATTTTCAGTTTTTAGATAATGGCAATCCTGATGAGGGTGAGATGGCTTCTCTGGGTTTTGATGTACATGTCCTTAACAATTAGTGAAGCTGAGCATCTTTTTGTGTGCTTACTGGCCATTTGTATATCTTTGGAGAAATGTCTCTTCGAATCCTTTGCCCATTTTTCTATTGGTTTGTTTGTATTTGTTGTTGTTGAGTTGATGCCTCTTTTTATAAAGTAGAAAAATGGGTTGTTGAAAGGTTATACTCATCTAATCATACTCAGCTGGATGTGGGCAGAGCCAGGACCAGAACCAGGGGCCCCAGCACCCCAACAGAGCTCTTCATTCTTTTTAAAAAATCTCTTCTCAGAGACAGAGTCTCTCTCTGTTACCCAGGACTGCAGTGACACAATCATAGTTCACTGCAGTCTTGACTTCCTACGTTCAAGTAATCCTCTTGCCTCAGTCTCCCAAGTAGCTGGGACTGCAGGCATGCTGCCGTACCAGGCTAATTTTTTTTACATTTTTTTGTAGAGATGGGGGTCTTACTATGTTGCCCAGGCTGGTCTCGAACTCTTGGCCTCAAATGATCCTCTCGCCTCAGTCTCCCGAAGCCATCGTGCCCGGCCCCACTTTACTCTTTACAGAGGAGGAAACCAAGGTCCAGAGGATAAGAAGACTCTCTTTGAGCCATATACTTCTATGAGGGCACAACCCACACATGACAGGACCTACTTGCTGTTTTTTGCCAAGTAATTGGAGCCTAATCTCTCAACCATGATGTGACGAGCTGAATTGCTTCTCTTCAAAATGTGTTTGGAGACAGGGCCTTTAAGGAGGTAACAAACGTTAAATGAGGTCACAGTAATAGAGCCCTAACCAAATACAGATGGTGTCCTCATAAGAAGATAGACACTAGGCGTGTGCATGCATGGGGAAGGGTCTCGTGAGGACCAGTGAGAAAGTGGCCATCAAGCCAGGAAGGGAGGCCTCCCCAGAAACCTTGATCGTGGATGTCCAGCTTTCAGAACTGTAAGAAAATGCATCAGATTGTTTAAATCAGGAGTTCCCAACCTCTGTTAAGTCCACTGGAAACAGGCTACACAGCAGGGTCTAGCAAGGGAAGCTTCATCTGTATTCACAGCCACTCCCCATCGCTTGCATTACCACCTGAGCTCTGCCTCCTGTCGGAGCAGCCTGCTTCCGTTTCCAACATCCTATCTTTGTGAAGCAGACTTTTCTGCAGTGATAGCAGCCAAAACAATATTAAGGAGTAGACTGGACATAAACAACACACTTCGGGTGTCACTGTCTCCATCACCCCAAATGGATACATCTAGTTGCAGGAAAACAGGCTTAAGGCTCCCACTGATTCTGCATTATGGTGAGCTGTATAATTATTTCATTATATACAGAGGGTGCCAAAATGTACACATATTTTATAGGAAAAAACTGTATTAAAATTGTAATAATATATACTGATAACAAAAGATGAATGGAAGTCACATTTGATTTCTGCAATTATAAGAGGTGCTCACAGTGGTTACCATCAGTGTCCAGACACTTCTGATGACAGTGAGCTACTGTGAGACTTGCTACTGGGTGAGGCCACCCAGATCTTTCCTTGTGCACATCACACATAGTACCACGTGTCTCACACTCATCACAGACTCATGCAGTTGTCAGGTGTGTTGGAGGTTCTGTTGCATTTTCACACCTCCATTGTAGTTGTACTTAGAATTTCTTTTTTGTTTTGAGTTGGAGTCTCACTCCGTTGCCCAGACTGGAGTGCAGTGGCATGCTCACGGCCACCCCATTGTTGACCTGCTGGGCTCCGGTGATCCTTCCCCCTCAGCCTTCCAAGTAGCCAGAATTTAGGTGCATGCTACCATGCCCGGCTAATTTTTTATTTATTATAGAGATGAAGTCTCACCATGTTGCCCAGGCTGGTCTCGAACCCGTGGGCTCAGGCAATCTCTTGCCTTGGCCTCCCAAAGTCCTGGGATTACAGGCTTGAACCATTACACCTGGCCAGTACTTCGAATTTCAAAGACCACTTCGAAGTGGTCTTGTGCACCTTGAATGACAACCGTGCTTTCACCACTTTCTTTGACTGTCCTGTCACGTGGTAACGCTAGCATTTATTTGATTAACATCATCTTTTGAGTGACTGTCATACTACACATTGCTACTGTAATTCAATTCAACTTCAAAAAGTAATACACAGATAGCATCTCTTAAAATGTGTGTACATTTTTGGCACTCCTGGTCTTACAGTGTAATAATAATAGAAATAAAGTGTGCAATAAATGTAATGCACTTGAATTATCTCAAAACCATTTCCCTCTTACCCCTAGTTCATGGAAAAATTATCATCCATGAAACCGGTCCCTGGTGCCAAAAAGGTTGGGGACTGCTGGTTTAAGTCATGCAGCCTGGAGGATTCTGTTATGGACGCCCTAGCAAACCAGGACGCTGGGATTCAAAGAGTGACAAGTGGAGAGGGACCCAGAGAGAAGGATCTGGTGCGTGGAGGACATTGGTCCATAGGATCCCATGTGGGTCAAGACCCTGCTACGTTTTTGTGGAATCTTACAGGCTTCAGGCTGATGTTGGAATAAACCTCCACTGGCAGAACACAACTTCCAATGCTGGAAATAAAGAACTTGATAAAGCCTGCTAAAATAACTCCTAAGGCTTTCTGGACATCCCGTGGCCGTCCCCAAAAGTCTTCTGATGATTTGAAAGCCCCAAGATGTGTGTGTATTACAGTTCCCTCAAGGTGTGTGGTTTCATCATGGCTGTTGAACGCCTCTTCCTCTGTTCTCTTCTGGTGGGCCCAGTTTTGGGGTGGTCTTCCTCAGTCACTTCTGATGTCTCGATGTCAGTCTTTCCCTCTCTGTGTCTCTCTCAGACCCCTCTCGAGACCCCTGATTTCTGTGGGATCTGGTTATATTTCAGGTGGCCTTGGCCACAGGTGACAAGGGTCTGGTGACAAGGGTCAGTGGGCATAGGAGAAGCCAAGGGCAGCGGCATATGGGGGCATGGTGGGGCAGAAGGGTCATCACTGGCTCTTAGGACTGGTCTGGAGTGGCCTGGGGCTGAGATGCCCAGTGGGAGATGGAGGCAGGACCCTAATCAGGTAGCAGGGATGGCCTCAACACCATGGGTGGGCCAGCGTGGAGTCATCACCTGTGTCTGCACACTTGGATCTCTAAACCACTGTCATCTCCTATCTGCCCCTTGCCTCCTCCAGCCTGGCCACTCACCGTCACATCCTCACCGGCTCACCCACCATCACATCCTCACCGGCTCACCCACCAGTCTTTGAGTTTTCTAATGGGTAGTCTTTCACCTCTCTCTTTCTTGGCTTTGTCTGCTCACTGGAGACTCTCAGGGTAACGTCCCAATCTCAGGATTTCTCTTGGGGTCAAGAGTAGGATCCCAGTCATGTGCAGTGGATAATGCCTGTAATCCCAGTACTTCGGGAGGCTGTTGCAGGAGGATCACTTGAGCCCAGGAATTCAAGACCAACCTTGGCAATATATCAAGACCCTATCTCTACAAAAAATATAAAAAATTAACCAGGTGTGCTGGCACATGCCTATAGTCCCAAATACTCAGGAGGATGAGGCGGGAGGGTCCCTTGAGTCCAGGAGTTTGAGGCTGTGATGAGCTGTGATTGTGCCACTGCACTCCAGTCTGGGCAACCGAGTGAGACCCCAACTCAAAAACAAAAACAAAACCCCAAGAAACAAACTGATGCCCAATGTTGGGAGGTGTTTGGGTCATGGGGGTGGATCCCACATGAATGCTTTGCACTGTCCCTGTGGTAATGAGTTAGTGCTTGCTCTGTGAGTTCTTTCCAGATCTGGTTGTTTTCAGTTTCCAGGGTAAACATCCAGGAATGGGACTGCTTGATAATATAGAAAGTGTATGTTTAAATTTGTAAGAAACTGCCAAGCCATTTCCTGAGTGGTTTCCTCTTCTCACATCCCACCAGCAATGTGTGAGAGTACTAGTTGCTCTGCATCCCTGTTGGCACTTGGTTCTGTCTTTTTTATTATAACCTTAATAGTGGGGATGAATTGGTATTTCATTGTGTTTCTGATTTGCATTTTCCTAATGGTTAATGATGTTGAATATCTTATTTTGCCATTCTTGTATACTCTTTGGTAAAGTGTCTAAGTCCTCTGTTGTTTTAAAATTTGGATTGCTGATTTTAATGTTGAGTTTTAAGAGCTCTTTATATTTTTTGGATGCAAATCCTTTGTTGGATATGGAATTTACCAATGCTTAAGCACATTATTTAAGCACTTGTGCCTCCCAGTTTATTAAATGGGGGACAGGGTGTGGTGACTCACACCTGTAATTCCAGCAGGTTGGAAGGCTGAGGCAGGAGGATCACTTCAGGCCAGGGGTTTGAGACTAGTCTGGAAAACATAGTGAGACTTCCATCTCAATAAATAAACAATAAAAATAAGTAGGGTCAGCACTGTTTTCCCTCCTGCCTTCCCACGTCACTGTAAGGATCAAATGATAAAAGGCAAGTGGAATGCTGGAAATTGGTCAGGGACCACCGTTGCTGTTTGAATTATCCAGAAGCAGTGGGGTCACATTTCACTTGCTTTTTGGTTTTTGTGAATTTTTTTGTTTGTTTTTGAGTTAGGGGGTCTCACTCTGTCACCCGGGCTGGAGTGCAGTGCCACGATCATGGCTCACCATAGCTTCCACCTCCTGGGCTCAGGCAATTCTTCCTCCTCAGCCTCCTGAGTAACTAGAACTATGGGCATGTGCCATCATGCCTGGCTAATTTTTGGATTTTTGAAGAGATGAGGTCTTATTGTTACCCAGGCTGGTCTTGAACTCCTGGGCTCAAGTGATCCTCCTACCTTAGTCTCCCAATGTGCTGGGATTATAGGCGTGAGCTGCCACTTGGGCCTTTGACTGTGTTTCTGATACAGGTTCTCTGTGACTAGTGGTGTCTTTTATTTGCATAACATTGTGCCCCTTCCAAGCAGGCACAGATGAACAGGCTGGTGATGACCGGAGACTCTGCAGGAAACAGACCAGCTGCACACAGGGGTGGTCTCTGTTTGCACACAGCGGTACAGTCTCCTTTCAAAGACCCCTGAGACTTGCCTGGGAAGGGGACCAAGTTGGGACAGGGTCTCCTCCTTGTGGACTCAGCCTGCCTTGGGAAACAGCTCTCATCAGAGTCTGGGCTCCTGTCCAGAGAGGAGGCACGGACCACAAGAGCCAGAGAGACATACTGGAGAGTGGGCTTGCTTCTTCCCCCGTGTGGGGGGAGGGTGCCTGGTTGCCCACAAGTTCCCGATGCTGGCAGCTTTGGTGGGTCCCAGAAGGAGTGGTAGAGTCCATGTTCGCAGGAGGTTGCCAAGGTGGTGGCCTCCCCACCACCCATCTCGACCTTCCCACAGAGGACAGCAAGACTAATTTGCAGTCACTTGGGCTCCAGGGGTGACCAGATGGATGGGAGAACCATCCTATCCCCTTGCTGCTGGTGGGGGTGGGTGGGTGGGTGCGAGGGGGATGGGCACAGAGGGATGGGTGTGTGGGGATGGGAGTGAGGGATGGGTTTGGGGGAGTGGGCATGGGCATAGGAAGATGAGGGGGATGGGCATGGAGGGGGGTGGGGGATGGGAATGGGGGATGGGGTGGGGATGGGAGTGGGAAGATGAGAGGGATGGGCGTGGGGGTGGGTATAAGAGATGGGCATGGGAGTGGGCATGGGGGTATGAGGGGATGGATGTGGGGGAAGGCGTGAGGGGTGGGCATGGCTTGATCCTGCCAGAGGGAGGCAGGAGGAGGCTGGCTGAGAGTCTGGGAAATCCTCCTCTTACAGAGGGAAGGGAAGGCAGGCCCACTCCCTCCCCATCGCTCATCTCAGTCTCTGGTTCCTCCAGCCTTCTCTGGTTGCTGGTAGCCACACACAGGGAGCCAGTCTTGGATGGACGTTGTGCTGAGGAGGGAAAAACCCCAGCCTTTGGGCCATCTCTGAGCCACGGAACCTGCCTGCCCGCAGCCGGTCGTCCTCCTCCGATCAGCTCAGTGCTCACTGTGTGCATCCCAGCACAGCATTGGAGCTGTCAGAGTTGCCCCGGGGCAGAGGCAGGCACCTCCTTCCCAACAGGTTTTACCCCAAGGCTGAGTGAGGGCGGAGGGGAGGGCGGGGCAGAAGGGCGGGGCAGAAGGCCGGGGCCTGTCCTGCCATTGGACCGTCCAGGGTCAAGCCTCAGCTTTTTACTGCCTAGGTCAAAGATCACCTAAACCTTGCTGCCTTGGCTACTGGACGGGGGTGTGAACAACGGTCTGGTCCAGGGACACACATGGGAGCCGGCTCCCCCAACCCTGCCTCCCTCTCCCACCCCCTGCTGCAGGAGACACGGCCCTGTTGCCATGCCCACCACGCTTCTTGGAGAGTTTCTTCACACACGTGGGCTGAGGGAGGCAAGGAGGCAGCGCTGCGGGAGGGGGCAGGGCACCTATTTCTGGAACAAACTCTGTTTAGGTCTCCCCTGGCCTTGGCAACCTTGCGGGGTGTGGATTTTTACCCGCTGTCACGATCCAGCATGGCACCACCCACACACCCACAACTTCCACATCGAGGGGCCTGACAGGGCACCCAGGCACAGGGCGGGGTGTGGTGCAGGGGCCACACTCATGCCCACGTCCATGGGCAGCACAGCCAATGAGGAACCAGTGTGTGCCCGTCATCAGCAGAGGGTTAATCAGAGAGGGGAATGGCTGATTCTGGGCTTTCTTAGCAACCCTGGTTATGAAGATAGCACACACGTGTGTGTGTGTGTGTGTGTGTGTGTGTGTGTGTGTGTGTGTGTGTGTGTGTGAGAGAGAGAGAGAGAGAGAGAGAGAGAGAGAGAGAGAGAGAGAGAGAGGTAGACAGAGACAGAGACAGAGAGAGAGACAGATAGGCAGAGAGAGAGACAGAGGTAGACAGACAGAGAGACAGAGGAGACAGAGGTAGAGGGAGAGAGGAGAGAGAGGTAGACAGGAATAGAGAGACAGAGAGAGATAGAGGCAGAGGGAGACAAAGAGAAGCAGAGAGACAGAGACAGAGAGACAGAGAGTTTGGCTGGAACTCCGCCTTTCCTCCTCTTGCTAGAGGGCTCCAGGGCCTCAGACTTGGGGGGCTGCTGTCTTGCAGTGATGACTCGCCAGCACTGTCTTTGTGGCTCAGACCCTCTTTTAAGATGACTTTGGTTGAGTCTTCCTTCTTCCTCAAGTCCTAACCCGAGCCCTGGCCCCCTGGAAATCCACTCCAGTGTCTTCCACGTCACCAGGCATGTGTCTAAGCAGCACTTGTCATTTTGGAAAGTCTTAGCAGTTTATTGTTCAGGGACTGCTCATTTAGTTTTAATTTGAATCCCATTTTTGTTTTATTTTGATTTTTGTAACGATGGGATCTCACTTTGCTGCCCAGGCTGGTCTCGAATTCCTGGCCTCAAGCAATCCTCCTGCCTTGGTCTCCTATTGGGAGCCAGCCGTGGAGGCCTGCCTGAGCGTTAGGGATCCAGGCAGGCTGCGGACCCTGAGACCACCAGGCTGGTTCAGGAGCTGAAGGCCCATTCCCTCCTCCTTTCTCTGTTGTTTAGCATTACCCACTGGTAGGGATTTTAACGATCTAAGCATGAAGTTCTGAGAATATGGCAGGCATGGCTGACTCTAGAGATCCAATGTTCCCGTTTCTCACAGACTGTGGTTTCGGCTTTAAACTTAACACAGTTCAAACTCAGATCACATTTAGGAGCCTTATACGTGATACAAGCTTCTTTATAAGATTTAAAAATATATTTGTAGAATTAGTATATACATTTAGAGAGTTGCTTCCAGCTTTAGATGATTATCTGGGGTTACCAGAAATGGCCCAGCACGAACTTTGGGCCTGGGCCACATCCCTAAGGGCCCAGCGTCCATTTTGGGCTGGGCTGCATTCTTTTAATACGGTTCTTTAGTTACAATTAGTGTAAGTTTTTTCTACTTATAATAGAAAATACTTTCTATTTTAGAATAGGTCATGCTACGTCAGGGAATTATGTTAGTCCAAGCATGATCAAACATGATACCATAAGGTTTTATAAGAGTTCAACTAACTTTTGAAATTTCATTGTTCCCACCTTCCACTAATTGTGATTTTGGCTTTAGTACAATTACAGTTTGCGTTTGGGTTTATTTTAGAAGCTTTATTACTGATGATCAGCCTTATATATCAGGATTAGGAATTAGAAACTTTTATAGAAATTAAGATAGATACATAGGATTTTAGAATAGCCATTTTGTTAAGAGATCATAATCAATTGTTCCTGGAAATGACCCAGCGTGATCTTTGGACTGGGCCACATTCTTTAGGAACTGGTCTGACCTATAATTAAGAGTTTTTTATAGTACAGGTAAAGTTAGCACAGAATAGAAAGGTATTAGGATTTAAGTCAGTTATTAGGTGTTGGGTATGCATAAGTTTTAGAAGTTATTGACTATTAGGATTTTATGATTTTTTTTTTTTTTTTTTTTTTTGAGTTGGAGTCTCACTCTGTCGCCCAGACTGGAGTGCAGGGGCCGCTTCCGGCCACCACAACCTCGACCTGCTGGGCTCCGGCGATCCTTCCGCCTCAGCCTTCCAAGTAGCTGGAATTACAGGCATGAGCTACCACGCCCAGCTGATTTTTTGATTTATTGTAGAGATGAGGTCTCGCTGCCCAGGCGGGTCTCGAACCCGCTGGCTCAGGCAATCCACTCACCTCAGCCTCCCAAAGGCGCGGGATTACAGGCTGAGCCACCGAGCCCGGCTAGGATTTTATGATATTAAAACTATTGTATTGCTTTTGAGGAACATAAACCAAGCATAAGGAACAGTGAGATAATTTTGGGATTGTCCTTCCTCATGCTTGGGGAAAACACCTGGTGGGCGGGGACGCCCCCGACCCACCTGGCTTTGTGTTCATGTAAAACTCTTGTGATTTGATTAAGATTGTCCTTTCTCATGCTAAGGAAAACTCCTGGTGGGTGAGGACGCCCTCCACTCACCTGGCTTTGTGTTCATGTAAAACTCTTGTGATTTGATTGGGGTCATCCTTCCTCATTCCTAAGGAAACGCCTGTTGAGTGGGGGACACCCCTAACCTACCTGGCTTTGTGCCCACGTGAAAGTCCTGTGATTTAACATGTGAAAGTTTGGGATAAAAGACTCACGGCTGGTCCCAATAAACGGCTTCTGCTCATTTCACTGAACAGTTGTCCACTTTCTTTCTTTCTCTTTCTTCCTCTTTATATCTATGCCTCCATCTTGCTTTCTTTTAATATCTATCCCTACTACAGAATCGGCTTCTGCATTAGACAGAGTCCAGTCTCTTTCTTCCCTTCTATTCTCCCAGAATATTCGCCGACGCTGCCCCACCTTCCAGGGACCCTCTAAATCTCTTTTGGGGGGCTGGCCCCCCATAGTCTCCCAAAATGCTAGGATTACAGGTGTGAGCCAATATGCCTGACTTATTTTTAATTTTTTTAGTTCATAAATAACATGGTTTATTCCATTTTCTAAAACTTCTTAGACAAACTTTATGTTTTAGAGTAGATTTGGAAATGTACCGTTGTAAAGATAGCACAGGGGATTCCAGGGTGTTTTACCTCCCCCTCCTCCTATTATTAACATATGAGTGGGGTATTCTGGTCACAGTGATGAGCTGATATTGATATACTGGGGATGCCAAAAAAAGAATACACATAAGGGATGTTATCTACATATGAATTGAGTTATGGTGGCTATGTGTAGTGTGATATTCACTCAAAAGATGGCGTTCATCAAATGAATGCTAGCATCACCATGTGACAGGCAGGACAGTCAAAAAATGGCGGAAATACGGCTATCATTCAAGGAGCATTAGACCATTTTGAAGTTCGAGAACCTTGAAATTCGAGAACCTTGTGGAAGTACAACGACAATGGAGGCATGAGTCAGAACCTCCAGCACGTCTGACAACTGCATGCATTTGTGATGGGTCTGAGATGCATAGTTCTGTGCGTGATGTGCACAAGGGAAGACCCAGGAGGCTTTGCACAGCAATGAGTCCTGCAGTTGTTCCCATCATCAGAAATGTCTGGACACTGATGTTGACCACTTTGAGCACCTCTTGTAACTGTAGCAGTCAAATGTGACTTGTATTCATCCTTTGTTATTAGTATATATCAAGTATTACAATTTTAATGCAGGTATTTTTTCCTTAAAATGTGTATACTTTTTTTTTTTGGCACCCTCTATATTATTATCAACTCAAGCCCACACTTGACTCGATCTCCCTAGCTTTCCCAGGGTGTCCTGTTTGTCCTGGGATATCAACTAGAAGGCCCATTACATCTGTTTGTCATGCCTCCCAGCCTCCTCCTAGCTGGGACAGGTTCTCAACTTCCCTTGTTTTTCATAGTCTTGATGATTTTGAGCCCTAGTCAGCTGTTCTACAGAATGTTTTTCAGCTGGGATTTGCCTACTGTTTTTTTTTTTCCTAATTAGACTGGTACTACGGGTTTGGTGGGGAAGACCGCAGGGTGAGGTGCCATTCTCACATCATGTCAAAGCCTTCCTTGACCCATGGCTGTGTCACTCCTATCTCTGTCTCCATGGACACTTTGTACCTCCCTTAAGTAGTTGAAACATTACTTCTCCCTGTCAGATTGTCCCTGTAACTCTCTCATAAGGACACTTGCTCTGGATTTAGGGCCTACCCAGGTAACTCAGGACAATCTCACCTCAAAGTCTTTAACTCAAAACTCTTTTCTAAATAAGAAAAAACTCACAGATTCCAGAAATTTGGATGTGAATTTGTTTTGGGGGGAAGGGCACATTCACCCCACTTTATCAATTTGTCAAATTTTTCTTTTATGGATTATGCCTTTGGTGTATCTTAAAACTCATCATGAAACCTAAGATCATACAGAGTTTCTCCTAGAGTTTTGCATTTTACATTTAGACTTTATCCATTTTGAGTACATTTTTGTGTAAGGTATAAGATCTGTATCTAGGTTCTATTTTTCCCCTATGGATGTCCATTTGATCCAGCACTTTTTGTTGAAAAGACAATTCTTTCTCCATTGAATTGCCTTTGTACCTTCATTTAAAAAATCCACTGAACACATGTGGTCGATTATTTGGGCTCTCTTCTGTCTGCTGATCTGTGTTTCTGTTCTTTCACTAGTACCACGCAGTCTTGATTGTTGTAGCCTTATAGGAGGTCTTAAATCGGGTAATGTGTGTCCTTTGTTGTTCTTCAGTATTGCGTTGGCTGATCAAGGTTGTTTGTGTTTCCATATACATTTTGGGGTCAGTTTTTTGATGTCTGCAAAATAGCATGCTGAGATTTTGAGTGGGAATCTGTATCAAGTTGGGAAGAATTAAAACATTACCAATATTGAGGCCTCCAGTTCATGGACACAACTCTTTCTCCATTCATTTACAACTTTGATTTCTTCCATCATGTTTTTTAGTTTCCCATATTTTGTTTGCTTTATGCCTAAGCATGTAATTTTGGGGGTGTGTCAAAATAGTATCTTTTTTGAATCTCACATTTCAGTTGTTCATGACTGGTATATGGGGAAGCCGCTGACAACTTGCGTTTTGATCTTGTATCTTGTAATGTTGCAATACTCATTATGTCCAGGAATATTTTTATTTATATCTCTGGGGTTTCCTACACAGCAATCATGTCACCCATGAATAAAGATAGTTTACCTTCTTCCTTTTAAATCTGTGTAAAGTTTATCTTTTTCTTGTTATTGTGCTGGCTGGGACTTCTAGTACACTGTTGAACAGGGGAACAGGGCTGGTGAAAGGGCACACCCTCACCTTCTTCCCCGTCTTAGGGTGAAGACTTTGGTCACTCACTGTTAGTGTTGAGGTTAGCTGTAGATTTTTGTAAATATTCTTTATTAAGCGGAGAAGGTTCTTGTTTCTAGTTTTCTGAGAGTTATGATAAATGGGCTTTATTTTGTCAAATGCTTTTTCTGAGTCACTTGGCATGATTGCTCATGTGATTCTTCTTCTTTAGAAAAAAGAAAACATTAAAGTGATTATTGATAGATCTACCAGATTAATATCTACCAGTCTTTAACTTTTTTCTATTTATCGAATATCTTTTCTCCGCCCCCCATTGATTTCTGCCTTCTTTGTTTTTTTCCTTGTAGGAAAATATATATAATATAAAGTTTACCATTTTAGTCATTTTTAAGTGTGCAGCTCAGTGGCATTACACATTGTTGTGCAAACGTCACCACCATCATCTCTAGAAAATTTTCATCTTTTCAAACTGAAACTCTCTACCCACTAAACAATTGCCTTCTCTGGTTTTAACTGAACATTTTATGTGATTTTATTATCTTAGCACATCGTTATAACTTTTAATTTGTTTTAGTGGTTGTCCTAGAGTTTACAAAATACATTTTAAATTAATGTGAGCCCACTTTTAAATAGCACTGTATCCCTTCACATATGGTATAAGTGACTTTTTCCCAATCTCTCTCTTCCAGTCCTCATGATACTTGGTGTCATTCATTCATTTACTCAAATCCTGTAATTATGCAATTCATTGTTATTACTGTTGCCTTAAAGTTCTCTTGAGATCAATTAAGAGTTTTTTTAAAGATATTTTATTTTACCCTCATCTCCTCTGTCTCTGATGCATCTCTTTTCTTTAAGCAAATTCAAGTTTCTGACTTATATTGTCTTCCTTCTCCCTGAAGATCTTCTAAAAATATTTCTTGCAGGACAGATTGTGAACAATGGGTTCCCTCAGTTTTATTTGAGAAAACCTTTATTTCCCCTTCACTTCTGAACGATAACTTCGTTGGATGTAGAATTCTAGAGTGGTGTTTCTTCCCTTTCAGCACTTTAAATGTTTCCCTCCCTCCTCTCTTGCTTGCATAGTTTATGTCAAGAAGTTTGCTGTCACTCCTAGCTGGTTTCTCTCTAGTTTAGTATTTCCTACATCCCCCACCTCTGGTCTTTCAAGATGTTTTTGCTGACTTTGGCTTTTTGCAGTTTGCATATGATGTGCCTGAGTGTGTTTTGTTTGTTTATTTTAGTATTTAGTATTCCTGGATCTGTGGTTTGAAAGTTGTGGCTATTACTACTTCAGCTACTTCTGCTCTGTTTTCTTTATCATCTTCCTGGTTTTCCAATTATGCATGTGCTACACTGTTGATATTGTCCCACAGTTCTTGGATGCTCTGATCTGTCTTTGTTTTTTTGTTTCCTCTCTCTTTGTATTTCAGTTTGGGAAATTTCTACAGAGTGATCTTCAAGTTCCCTGATTCTCCCTTTGGCCATGTTGCTCATGACCCCATCAAAGGGGTGATAGTGTTTTTGATTTATAGAATTTTATTGTTATTCTTTCTTAAAAATTACAACTCTCTGCCTACATTTTTCATATTTTTTGTATGTTGTTACTTTTTCACTGGAACCATTACATGTCACTCATATTTATTTTAAATTCCCTGTCAGATATCCAGCATCTGTGTCATATCCAAGTCTGGCTCTGGTGATGTTTGTCTTCAGAGTGTATTTTTTCTTGCCTCTTGGCTTTCCTCATGCTTTTTTTGTTGAAAGTTGTCTCTATTGTATTGGGTTATGGGAACTGAGGTAAGTGGCTTTTGGTATGAGGGAGGGTTTATGTTAATCTGTCTGGGAGTTGGGTTGTGTTTAAAGTTTGATGTTGCTGTGTGCTCCAGACATTCCTCTAGTATCCTTGCTTTCATCTCCTCTTGACTTTGGGCTTCTCTAAGTCCTTCTCTTTAGAAAACATCTGTGTCCTGTGGCCCTTTCAGCTGTAATCTACTGTTTTACTGGATGCTTAGGGTGTTGGCTTTGCTATTCATTTGCTCTGTGACTTTGGGATGTTTCTGTACTGAGTCTCTTTCCTAATCTATAAAATAAGAATAATGTCCCTTGATCGAACTGTGCTGAGGATTAAATGGAATAGTAAGTCAAAACACTGAGAGCTAGGTACAGTGGCACATGCCAGTAGATCCAGCTATTTGGGAGACTGAGATGGGAGGATGTTTTGAGCCCAGGAGTTTGAATCCAGCCTGGGCAACATAACAAGACCCCACTGCCCCAACCACTCCTCAAAAACAAAACAAAACACTGAGCCCTATGCCTACTATAGACTAGCTCTGTGGTTGAATTGATGGATGTGTTTGGCTCTGAAGCCCTAATTGCTACTTGTTTAGTTGGGTGGCGACCTGAGTATTGCTTTGCCTCTTTCAACCCCATAGTTAGGACAAGAGCTCATTCCTCTACATCCCAGAGGCTCAGCTGTATGGATGTTGCAACAGACAAGATTCTTAAAAATAAAGGAAGGTGCCTCCCAGGTACCCAGATGCTTTAAGCAGTGCCTAATGACATATTTAAGTGAAGGACCTGCCAGAACCATCTCCCTCTCTTGAGAAAATTGTAACCTCCCTAATTGCACACTGACCCAGGATACATTCTCCCAAGTAAATAACACACCATTCAGAGGCATCCTAATTAGGTATTTACCACAGAGATTGCAGCATTTTCAGCCTGCTCCCAGGGAAGTACTCAGCCTCATATCTGGGCCGACAGGACTGAAAAACAAACCAGCATCAGGAAAATAAACCATGCTGATGATTTTCCATGAGAAAGCAGAGGACTGGACCCTGGAGGGAGGAAGCATTGGCCAGCCCTAGGTTCAGCTGCCTCCCTGCGTGGAGGGCAGCTCCTCTCCAAGTCAGCTGGGCCTGTGCAGGCCTCTTCACCCACCCTACAGGCAGCATGGAGGCTCTGCAGGGGGTGCCTCTGCCTGTTGGGACCCTTCCTCCCTCCCACTCCTTCCTCCAATTCCTCCCTTCCTCCCTCCTTCCATCCCTCCCTCCCTTCCTCCATCTCCCTTCTTTTCTTTTTCCCTCTCCCTCTTCTTCCTCCCTTCCTCTCCTCCATCCCTCCCTCCCTCCTCTCTCTCTCCTCACTCCTCCTCCCTTCCTCCTTCTCTCCCTCCCTCTCCTTCTCACTCTCTCTTCCTCCCTTTCTCACTCTCACTCCCTCTCTCTCCCTCCCTCCCTCTCATCATCATATCACCCCCCTTTTCTGCATCTCTCATTTGGTTTCTTTCTCTGCTCCCTCAAACTCTCACTCCCCTTCTGCCTCTCCCTTCTCCTCCCTCCCCCCCACCAGTTCTCCTTCAGAACCCCAAGGCACCCAGTCTCATTCTAATCCCCTGTCCCCTGGCTGGAGTTCCCCAGGGCCAAGCCCCTGGGCTCTGGGAAAGCACTGAGATTTGGAAGAAACAGCCATGTCTTGTCACCAGCACCTTGTAGGAGACCTCAACCCTGGAGCTGTGTCCTTCTATTTTCAGGCCCACTCCCTGAGCCTCAGGGTCAAGGTCATGAAGCCCTCAGTCTGAGAGCTCTGCCAAAACCCTGCAAAACACACTGCCCTCAGGACGTTCTTGCTGGTGATGCACTTGAAGCAGAGGGTGTCCGATCTCGGTTCTCAGGGTCAGCAGCTGTCACAGTCAGTGATGCCCTGGGACACTTGGAGATCTTTGCCTTGGCTTGCTCTGCAGTGGCCCAAATAACATGCCCTTCTGTGTCTACCACAGACCTTTTCCTGTCCAGCATGAGCAGTGTCCATGGAGTCTTCAAGGCTGTCAAGTCCTGGGATTCTAACCAGGGTTCACATGCTGGGCTATGAATTTGCCTGTGAGGGTGGCCATGACAAATCCCACAGTAGAAAGTTCCCTTCTTACAGTTCCGGAAGCTGGAAGATTGAGGTCAGGGCGCAGGCAGGGCAGGTTCCTTCTGAGGCCTCCCTCCTTGGCTTCAAGTGGCTGCTCACGTCCTGTGTCCTCAGGTGTCTGTCCCTGTGTCCTAGTCTCCTATGCTTATGAGGACACCAGTCAGATTGGGTCAGGGCCCACCCCATGGGCCTCATTTGGCCTTGGTGACCTCTTTAAAGGTCCCATCTTTGATACAGTCCCATTCTGAGGTACTGGGGGTTAGGACTTCCACATGGGAAGTCGGGGAGGACACAACTCAGCTCATAATGTGGCGTGTGCTTAAAACTGGGTGGAAATGAAAAAGGAAAGATGACATTTTTATTTTCACTAACGTCTGGCTGGACTGTAACGTTGCCTTCCCACACCACGAAAGTAGACAACAAAGCTATAATGGCACCACCAGCACCTGCAATGCTGCCAACAGAAATTACAAATATTTTTACATCAAATTATGGTTGTCACAAACATCTTGAAATCCTGCTTACTCTCACAATGCCTGTGAAATTACAGCTGTTACACCCATTTCTGAGCTCTTGTTGTATTTATGGAGGAGCACATGTATTACCTTACAGCCAATTTGTTTTTTCAGTCTGTTTATAATTGTGTGACAGTGGAAATGGTTTCCCTCATAAACTTCATTTTACTTTATGCAGTTCCAAACATGATCTGACAAAGTGTCCATAGGTTGTACCAGGCTGCCAGGGACCTGGCACACAAGCACCCTGGACCTTGTGCTTTTTTTTTTTTCCAGTGTCAGAGGAAATGGCGCCCAGAGAGGGCAACTCATGAGTCCATGGTCACATAGCTGTTACGGAAAGCAGGGCCTGGAGTCCAGGTGCCAGGACAGCTCAGTCCACTCTGTCACCCCTGCTTGCTCCTGCCATGTGGACATTGGCATACAGTTACCAGCTATGATGTAGATTTCCAAAACACCTTCCAATTTCCAGGATGCCAACAGAGCTCAGATGTTGCCCCCACCCCCAGGTCTCTTGATGACATGTGGTCCCTGTGTCAGAGGCGGGCTGGTGGGAGGCATTTGGACCGTGGGGGCAGGTCCTTCATGAGCGACCTGGTGCTGTTCTTGAGGCAGTGAGGCCTTGCTCTGTTGGTTCACAAAAGCCGGGTGTTTAAGAAGGCCTGGCCCCCTTGCCCTCCCTCCCTCCCTTGTCATATGACACAACTGGCTCCCCTTCGCCTTCCACCACGAGTGGAATTCCCAAGGCCCCACGTGGGCCAAGATAGGTGTCCCTGCACCCCCAGGTGCCTGCCTTCAGGCCACTGTTCCCATCAGGAGTCACCAAGCCCTGTCCTCATTCTGGGAGGGAGGAAGGCCGGTCTCTGGCTACCTCCACTCCAGACACAGCAGGAGTGTCTCAAAGGGGTGCTTACAGGTCCACACATGAGGCCTGGCCCTCCCTGATCGCCTTTCTAGTGGGGTGACCAATGTGGCTCCATGTCCCTCAATCCTGGGCAAGAGGGGCAGCTGGTCACCTCACTGTCAGCCTCTTGTGTGGGCAGCTGCTTTGGCCTGGGCCTCTCTCACCGTATCATCCTGGCTGTCTCGCTGTTCCCTGCTGGCCCACCCCACAGGGGTCTCCAGAGCCCATTTCAAACCAGGCTGCCCCAGCCTCACGCTTCTCTGAAGACCTGAGATTTCCACTGGGAAAGAGAATGAGGGAATAGCAGGGAGTGGCTCTTTGGGCTCTGAGCTGCCCAGGACCCTTGCCCGTGGCCAGCTCTCTCTCCTTGCCTGCCTGCTGCCTTCGGGTGTGGGTTGAGTTCACCCTGTTAGGGTCTCCTACCTCAGGGTCCTGCCCACACCCTGGGCCGGGTATCGGCAGATGGTTTGTCTGGACAGAAGGACGACAGTTTCACAGGCTTACCTTGCTGGAGTGTGCACTGTTCACTTGTGTAGATGTACACATGCTCTCTGAGGCCATTTTTGACTTGAAAGACATGTCCCAATCAGTTGCTTCTGATTCCCGACTATCTCCTAGAACCACTGGTCATGATGTACATTCTCAGTGTTGGTGGAAATGGTTGCTGGTCCTTCTGCAGATCTCCTTGCAGCTCGGCCTCAGGTAACGAGATGATGGCTTTTGATATGCTATTTTAGCTGGGATTCTTCCTATTTCTTCATACCTTAAAGGCATGTGTCCTCTGTCCACCAAAGAGTGGCCATTAGTCTCAGGCTGTGGGGGTGGGACTAAGCCAGAGGCCTCTGCACAGGTGAGCCAGGAGTCAGGCCTCACTGAAGGTCCTGACATTTTGAGGGCTGCAGAATGTCTTTCCTGATGCTAATTCTTAACTAATGGCCATGGGTGTGGTCTTCCCAAGGACCTGACGGGCCATGGGGTTCCCAGGGTCTTCATAGGTGTGGTGCTGGCCAGCATTGTGATCTGTGAAGCAGGCAATCCTCCATCTCGAAGAGGATGTGGAAACAGCATCAGGCATTTAAGACGAAGCTGCCACCTAAAGTTTTTCTCCTTGGCCAGGGAAGTCTGTGAATCAAAAGAGGTGAGTGTATCCCATCCTGAATCAAGCATTCCCTGAGGACTCATGGAACTGAGGGGCTTGGCCTACAGGGAGGAATGAATGAGTGAAGGAATGAGTGGAAAGGCTTTAAGAGTGGGGGTACTGAGCAGGAGAGTGTGTGGGGCCTTGGACCGGGGGCAGGACAGGGACCCTCGGTGCAGTGGAGTCTGGTTTTGGTCTTTAATACCATAGTTTTATCTAGTCAGCCTTGACTTTGGCCTTGGGTTCAAAGCTCCTCTCCAACAGCCCTCCCTGCCCTCCCACCATGATTGCCGGCCTGCCTGACCAGCTCAGAGATAGGTCCCCATTTCTCTGTCTGGCTCATTCCTCTAGGAGAGCTGGTGGGCAGGGAGAAGTGGCCCAGATTCAGTGACACCTGCAGGCTTGGCTAAAAGTCAGGAGATGGTGGTCACTGCACTGTGGGCAGTGTGGTCTGAATGGCAGTGTCTGCGGGTTCCTCGTGAGCTGTCCCCTATCCTCACTGCCACTTCCAGGAAGTCTTCTGGAGTCACCTTCCCTGGCCTTGAAACCCTCTGGTTACTCCCCAGCAGTGCCACCTTAATGAAGTGCCCCTGTCCCCAGCCTCCTCCCCATCGTGTCTGGGCCTCTTTTTAGCCCTGTCACACTGAACAGAGTCCTCAAAATGAGCTCCATGGACACCTGCACAGGACTGCTGAGGCACCTGCTAAGGATGGAGTCCCAGGCCCTAACTCACAGCTCTCCAGTTCTCCAGGGGCAGGGACCAGGATCACCTAGGCAAGTGGACTCACATCTGAGGAGTGGCACTGATTTGAGGCTGCAGGCATGGTGGAATCGGCTGTGGCCTTACTGCCCCAACCCGGACGGAAGTAAATCCACCTAATACCTGTCTGTCCAGTGTTCACTGTGTGCCAGAAGCCAAGGTAGGTTCTGGAATGCAGTCCAGGACAGGGAGACCAGGACTGAGTGTGGGACCAGAGTGGGAGGGGGAAGAGGCAGGCGACGAGGGCTTGGAGCTGAGGCCGAAGAAGAGTTCTGGCCCTGAAGGGGAGGCTGGAGTCCAGCAGATCCTGGGGAGGACAGAGTGGCAGTGCCTCTTTCTTTCGACAGCACTGGCTCCTACCTTACAGGGCCAGAGAAGCTCTACAAGAGGAGACAGTCAGGGACAGATCTAGAAGTCTGGGAAGGGAAGAGACAGGACAGTAGGACTCAGACCCCTGAGGGCTGTCATGAGAGGAAAGGGCCAACCTCCATGTGCAATCTGACAGATTCTGGGAGTGTTGCTCCAGGTCACAGAGAGACAGACTTCCATTCCATTTAGGGATTACTTTTTTGGTTTTTTTTTTTTGAGATGAGATCTTACCCTGTCACCCAGACTGGAGTGCAGTGGCATGATCATGGCTACCGCAGCCTCGACTTCCTAGGCTCAGGCAATCCTCTCTCCTTAGCCTTCCAAGTAACTGGGACTGCAGGTGTATGCCACCACTCCCCGCTAATTTTTAAAAATTTTTTTGTAGAGACGAGGTCTCGCTATGTTGCCCAGACTGGTCTTGAAATTCTGGGCTCAAATGATCTTCTTTTCTTTGCCTCCCAAAGTGCTAGTATTACAGGCATGAGCCACCACACACGGCCTGGAATTAGTGTGTAAACAAGCATTATGTAAGGATGGAACAGAAAATATGGGAGAGTTGTTGCTTTTCCGTTTTAGTCAAACTCCCTGCTCTCTTGATGGTTTCTTTGTCTTTGCAGAAGCTTGTCAGTTAAATAGTGCACTGTTCCGAGCACTTGGCAAATACTCATTTCACCCTCGTAGGCCCTGACAGGTGGGAACAGTGATGCCCCCCTGCCCCAGCATGGAAGTAATGCATTAACGCTGGGCATACTTGATGAACATCCTCACTCAACCCTCACTGTTTCCTCGTCTGGGTTTGCTCATTCATTCGTTGTGGGTTCCATACTGTCACCACACATAGAGAACACTCCAGACTCTCCTTTCTGGGCAGTCTTCCATGACGGGGATGTTTGGGAGGGGATGCAGGCATTGCTCAGGTGCTGGACGGGAAGATGCCTGTGGTGGCTTCTGAGCCTGTGGCTATGCTCTCATGGTGGTGGGTGGGATGCCCCAGGGAACAGAGGGAACAGAGGGGACAGAGGGGACTCAGGGAGAGCCTGGGCCCCTGCAGAGCAAGCCCAGGTGTAGCTGATGATGAGCTGCTCTGACTGCCCAGGGCCCACCACTGAGCCCACCTTCTTCCTTAGTGATGGCTAGACTGGGACTTGGGTGGCCCCTCCCTTCCCGCCCCTGCATGAGTCCCTGAGCAGGATCTGGATGTGGCTGACGCCTTCTCACCACAGGTGTAAAAAGATGTAAAGCAGCTACTTGCTGTGTACCCCAAGCAAGCCCTTTACCTTCTCTGATTTTGGTCACCTCATCTGAAGATAAAGACAGAAGTCCTTCCAGCTCTAACAATTGGGCTGTGTGCACCTCAGGCTGTCAAGGGTCTATGGGGCATGTGAGGGTCACCCTGGTGAGGGCTCAGCCCAGCTCTTGCCAGCCTCCCTCCTCTCCTTCCCCTGTGCTCTGATGCAGACCCAAGCTTCCATCTTGGTTCCTTGCTGGCCTTGAGGGAGTCATGGCTCCACTAACCTGCCTGCACATGGGGGCCACCACGGTGTCCCTGTTGCTCTCTGTCAGCTGGGGAAGCAGCCCAACAGGATAAATGCAGCTGCATGAGGGGAAGTTGATGTGGGAGGCTCATGTGACAATGTTGGCCCAGAAATCCCTGGTCTGTGGCCAGCTGGTTGAACAACTGGGAAGGTGGTGGTATCCTTCAGGCCAAATCCAAGGCCTGAGAACTTGGGGAACCCCTAGTTGGAGGCTGTAGATCTCAGAACTGGAGCAGAGAGTTGCTGGCATGAGTTCTGGAGTCCAAAGGCCCAGGAACCAGGAGATCCAGTGTCTCTGTGTCATGTAGGGTTTACATTCTATGGAAGATAAGCAAGAATCAGTAAATACAGAAAACGTGTGTTTTGTCAGATGCACCATGGAGAACGTTCTGTCTGGAAGGGAGGGGGTAGAGGTGGCTTGGGAGCAGAGTCAGAGGTAGCATCAGGGTGAGTTGTTAATAATTGCCATTCTGACTGGAGTTAGGTGGTATCTCATTGTGGTTTTGATTTGCATCTCCCTGATGATTAGTGAGGTTGAGCATTTCTTCATGTGTTTGTTGGCTGCTTGGATGTCTTCTTTTGTGAAGTGTCTGTTCATATCTTTTGCCCATTTTATAATGGGGTTGTTTGTTTTCTTCTTTTCAGTACGTTTCAGTTCCTTGTAGATCCAGGATGTTAAGCCTTTGTCAGACCTAGAGTTGGCAAATACTTTTCCCCAGTCTGTAGGCTGTCTCCCTGCTCTCTTGATGGTTTCTTTGGCTTTGCAGAAGCTTGTCAGTTTAATAAGGTCCCATTTGTCTATCTTCTCTTTTAAGTCCTGTGGGTTTCGGGTTTTGTACAGGAATTGGATGCCAGTTCCGATTTCCATGAGAGTATTTCCTTCCTTTTCTAAGGTTCTTATGGTTTGAGGTTTTCCATTTAGGTCTCTGATCCATTTGGAGTTAACCTTTGTGCATGGGGATAGATAGGGGTCCTGTTTCAATCTTCTGCATGTGATCAGCCAGTTTCCCAGCACCATTTACTGAATAGGTTCTCCTCTCCCCATGCAGGCCTGTGGGCACGTCCAGTAGGACCCTGGACCTGCAGGGGCTTTGACGTCGAGGAAACAGGCTAGGGCATGGGTCACCTGCCACACCGCTAAGGAGCCCATCTGGAAGCTAGCTCCTGACCTGCCCTGAGTTTTGGCAGGACATGTGTGGGAGCATGGGCAGGGTGGGGGAGGCACTGAGTGCAGAGGCTTGGACCGCCTACAGGGCCCCGTTGTCTAAATGTGAAACAGAGGTGTTTTAAATAGCGACTCAGGCTGGGCTCGGTGGTTCAGCCTGTAATCCCCTGCCCTTGGGAGGCTGAGGTGAGTGGATTGCCTGAGTCCGCGGGTTCGAGACCCGCCTGGGCAGCGAGACCTCATCTCTACAGTAAATCAAAAATCAGCCGGGCGTGGTAGCGCATGCCTGTAATTCCGGCTACTCGGAAGGCTGAGGCGGAAGGATCGCCGGAACCCAGCAGGTCGAGGCTGCGGTGGCCGGGAGTGGCCACTGCACTCCAGTCTGGGCGACTGAGTGAGACTCCAACTCAAAAAAATAAAATAAAATAAATAAATAAATAAATAAATAAATAGCGACTCAGAGTTGTCCCTGCATGGTGGGCTCCAGACCGTGGCCGTGAGCTGGGGCGGGAAGCAGCTGTGGCAGGCTGGGTGTGGGGAGATGGGGCGTCACAGGCGCCAGTCTTCTGCCCCACCCTCAGGACAAGCAAGATGTGAAGACTAACTGTCAGCTTCCAGACACGAGTCAGCACCTGTGAGGCCGAGAGCCTTCAGTCAGACAGGTGGGGCCTCACCGCAGAGAGCCGGGTAAAGGACATCATTTGGGCAGTTGGTCGGCCTGACTCAGCTCCTGTGGACCACACAGGTCTGACTGACGTGTGAGATACACTTAGAGGTTATCCCATGTCTGTTGTTGTCTTGCTTGTGGGATCTCTGGGAGGTATGTGGGCACGGATGACCTGAAGGGGGACAGGCAGCATCTACTCATTCACTCTGCAGCATGGAGGGCAGAGGCGGGAGGCCACAAGATTGGCTAATCCAAGGCAGACAGTCGGCTGGGTGAGCTTCAACTCGTCTGCGTGAGTCGGTGAGGGTGTTGTGGCAGGACACCGCAGGCCAGTGGTGCAAATAGCAAGAGTGTGTCTTCTCACATTCTGGAGTCTGGGAGCTGAGGCCGAGATATGGTAGGGCTGGTTCCTCTGAGTCCTCTCTTGGCTTGAGATGCCACCATCTCTGGGTCCTGACGGTCATCCCTCTCTGGGAGTCTGTGTCCCCTTCTCCTCTTCTTATGAGAACACCGTGCTGCTAGATTGCGTTCCTGGATAAACTCATGCTCAATCACCTCTTTAAAGGCTCTCTATCCAGACGGTCACACTGTGAGTCCTGGGAGTGGAACTTCAACATATGAACTGTGGGGAACACAGCATCATCCAATCCCAAGACTCAGAGGTGCTGGGATCTTCTCTACTGCCAACTCCCCATAAACTCAGGCATGGCTGTCCTCTCTGGCCTCGGTTTTTCCATCTGCTCTGCCCCCTCACTTGGGAGTTCATGTCAATTAGTGTACAAGAAGGGGCTTTGTAGACCCTACAGTGGTGGTCCTCAGAGGCTCTGGCCTCAGTTTCCCCATCTGCTCTGCTCCCTCACTGGGAGGTTCACGTCGGTTATCATACAAGATGGAGCTTTGTAGACTCCGCAGTGGTGGTCCTCAGAGGGGTAGCGCCACCCTGGGCTTTCTGGGAATCTGTGGGTGCATGCTCTGGGATGTCCTAGTAGTTAGGGGACCTCGCGGCATGGGTGGGCAGGAGTCAGGGAGAAGCCGGGAGGCATGAGGGATGGTCCCCACGATAACTGTCCATGTCACTCACAGCTTTCTGACATCTCTGGACACTCAGGTAGGTGAAACAAAACCTGTACTCATTGGAACCCAAGCACCAAATTCTACTTTACATATAAACACAAAGTATCTCTTTTTGTAAAATTTGAACATGCCTTTTTTATAGGAAGGTGCAGCCAACCAAATTGAGGAAAGGTTGTGCCTTATTTTGTTCAGAACTTACCAGAAATTTTCTATCAGGTTAGAAAACGCACATTTTCTACAGCATGTGTTTAGAAAATGCCTCTCTAATGGTAATGTGGCTTGGTTCTCAAGTCATGCCATGACGCAACTTTCATCTGTGGGGTCTGCACGGGCATCTACCCCACTGGGTCTTCTAGTATTGCTATGAGATAAGGCTTGTGATTTACTCTCTTACATCCTTTCTGTGACTGTCAGGGCATTATACACACACCCTTGAGAGTATAAACTGGGTAGTTATATTGTCAATGAATTTCATTTAACAATATAAAGGGAGTGTTACGTTTATTTATCTATTTATTTATTTGTTTTTGAGTTGGAGTCTGTCACCCAGGCTGGTGTGTGGTGGCGTGATCACCACAGCCTTGAACTCCTGGGCTCAGGCTATCTTCTTGCCTCAAACTCCCAACTAATTTTTTATTTTTATTTATTCTTTGAGTTGGAGTCTCACTCCATCGCCCAGGCTGGAATGTAGTGGCATGCTCACGTCCATCCCAGCATCGACCTGCTGGGCTCTAGTGGTCTTTCTGCCTCAGTATTCCAAGTAGCTGGAACTACAGGTGCTCACTACCATGCCCAGCTAATTTTTGATTTATTGTAGAGACAAGGTCTTGCCAAGTTGCCCGGCCTGGTCTCGAACCCGCGGGCTCAGGCAACCCACTCACCTTGGCCTCCCAAAGTGCTGGGATTACAGGCTGAACCACCCTGCCCGGCCCCAACTAATTTTTTAATTTTTTGTAGAGATGAGGTCTCATTATGTTGCCCAGGTCAATGTCCTCATGGGACCTCACTGGGTGGGGAGTTGGCACGGCCAGGCCTGCGTGCCTCCCTCACACCTCTTCAGAGCTGTGCCTGTCCCACCCACCTCAGCCCAGGCTCCATCAGCAAACAGCACACCTGCCGGGGTTCCCCAGGATGGCCACCCTCTCTGGGCCCCTGGGCAGTGTGTGAAGCAGGGCCCTCCCAGCCTCTCTCCCAGCCCACGTTACTTTTTCTGGGCTCACAGCTGAAGGTGACATGGAGAGGCCTCCTAGGAGCCTGCTAGAACCCACCCATGTGTCCCCCAAGTGCAGCGCTCCTGTCTCTTCCTGCACCCCCATTAATACCATCTTGATAATCCATTCTTTACTCCCTCCTCCTCCAGTGCCTGGCTTAGAAGCCCCAACACAGCCTTGCACTCTCCTGGGCTGCACACTCCTCCCCCATGGCAGCCACAAGAGCATCCTCCTTGCTGGCAGTAGGTCTCTGCCCAGACCCACAGACTCACAGCTTCTGGTGGAGGAGGCCTGGACTTGGTGCTTTTTTGTTTTGTTTTGCTTTGCTTTCTGAGTCAGGGACTCTGTTGCCCAGACTAGAGTGCAGTGGCATAATCATGGCTCACCACAACATTGGCCTCCTGGGCTCAGGCAATCCTCCTGCCTCAGCCTCCCGAGTAGCTGGGACTACAGGTGCTCCTCACCACTCCTGGTTAATTTTTTCAATTTTTGTAGAGATGAGGTCTCCCTATACTGCCCAGGCTGGTCTCAAACTCCTGGACTCAAGTGATCTTTCTGCCTCAGTCTCCCAATGTGCTGAGATTACAGGCATAAGCCACTGAGCCTGGCCTCAGTGTTTTGATACAAGATCCCTACGTTATCCTGTGTCCTTCAAGTCTGGGTGCCCCTTGCTACAGAATAAACTCCAGTAGTCTCTGTGGCACCTGAGACCTACTCAGCTGGGTCTGCTCTACCTGTCCGACCTCCTTTTCCACAACAGACTCACAGTGAACCTGCCATTGCTCACCCCCCACTGTTGGGGGCTCTACCCTTCCCAGCTCCTCCACACATGCCCTTCCTGGTTCCTGGAAGGGCTCCCTCCTCTTGCAAATGTCTCCTGGATGAGGCCAAACAGCAGCCCCTGTGGAAGTCTCCACCCCCTCCCGGTGTGTGGCTGTTGCTGCAGCTCCCTGTCATGACATGATGACTCCACTACTCACTGGCTCTGTCCTTATCTTTTTACACTGCACAGCAACCTCCGCAGTGTCAGCCCCTGGGGGGCAAGGGGACTCTTATTTTTCTTAAATACCAGCAACTGCCACCATTCCTGGCGTAATAGTTGGGGGCACATAAATATTGAGGGTACATGTAGTGGGCTCTTGGAGCCAGTCTCCCATCATCCCTTTTTAACTGGGGTTTTGCCTTGGGCTGCTGGACTCCATTCAAACTTCAGTCATTAAGAAGCAGTTCCTCTGCTTCTTCTGTGTGGTTCATATGTAGTCAAAGAGATTTCTTTATCCAATAAACCCAACTCTCCAACTGCTACACTCCTCTGCTCCTCCCACTGGGGAAGGAGATGGGGTCCTGGCAGGTGCTGAAGGAGGACCAGGGATGTTCCCTTAGAGCCCACCACCTGCAACTGATCAAGTGCTGTCTTGGCACCCATTCCCTGCATTTGCATGGCTGAAGGAGGCTCTTGGGGGAAGGGCAACTCTGATCTCTTTCCTCTGTTCTATTGACTGCTTTATTTTTATTTATTTTTTTAGTTGGTGTCTCCCTCTGTTGCCTAGGTTGGAGTGCAGTGGCATGATCATGGCTCACCACAGCCTCCAACCTCCTGAGCTAAGGCAATCCTTCCATCTCAGCCTCCTGAGTAGCTGGAACTACAGGTGCAACCACCACACCTGGCTAATTTCTTTATTTTTTGTAGAGATGGGATCTCACTATGTTGCCCAAGCTGGTCCTGAACTCCTAGGCTCAAGCAGTCCTAGTGCTTCAGTCTCCCAAACTACTGGGATTATAGGCATGAGCCACTGCATTTGGTTTGATGGCTTTAATTTTTAAATGGAAAAAGCCAATCTCAGGTCTGTGTCCAAGAGGAAGCCAGCACATCAGGGAATGTAGACATCATGGGTGGTTGTCAGTAAACCTCAACTCCACAAGAGACTGCATGGGTGCAACAGGCTCTCAGCTCCAGACATGCAGGCTGGGGACAGTCCCTGGTTCCTGGAGACTCAAGACTGCTACTGAATGTCTGCCTGACATGGCGAATTCAGGCACAGATTCAGCCTGAAGAGGTGAGTGGGGTTGAAAGCCATCTGATGGTTTTCAGGACAGATCTCTTCCTTTTTGTTTTTCCTAGTTGAGAATTTGACATCTCTAGGGATTGCAGCTGCTGTTAAAATGTCTTCACAGGTAGTGAGCCCACTGATGTGGTCAGGAGGCTGCTGGGTCTCTGCCTACTGATTTTCAGCAGAATTAAGGGGCTTTGGGGAAGAGTATGTGTCAGACACTGAGGGAACTGGCTGTGCTGAGCTGGACACAAGCAATGCAGTCTTGCTTCTGGAATTCTGAGACTCCTGGAATCCAGGAGAGAGGGCCTTCCAGGCTTGATAATGACCAAAGTCTTGAAGGATCAATAGAAGTTTGCTGATGGGTAAGTCAGGGAAGCATTTGAAACAGAAAAAAGGCATTTGATAAAACAATAACCTTGAAAGTGTGAGTGGGAAAATAACTATGGAGGTCCCCTTTCCACCTCCTAATGCCTGAGACTCTGTGACACTCCAGCAAGTGATGGTCACTGAGCACTTACACAGTCACCTCCAGTGCCCAAGAACTATGACCACTGGGCAGTGTCCCCTTGTTGATCACTCCTGGCCAGCTTCTCCTCACATCAAGCTGATTCCATGCCTCAATTCTGGGACTTCCAGGGGATAGTCCTGCCCATGCCTGCTTGTGTCACCCAGGGAAAGTCTTCAGAGATGTGACATTGTTTTGTTATGGCGAATTGTCCCAGTTCCTATCCACTGCCTCTGTGAGTGATAAAATCCCATATGGTAGGGGTGTCTGACAAGGGCCACTGGGGCAAGCTTCCAGAACATGACTCACTTCTCCCGAGGATGGGCACGCCACCGCCATCCACCACTATCACATCAGCATGGCAGCTGCCATGGCCCCAGAACCCAGCACAGTGCAAGGTGCATAGGAGTACTCAAATACTTACTGGATGGATACAAGGGTGGAAGAATGATGGAATAAATAAGTGGACAAATGGGTGAATGAGTGAATGAATGATGAGCAGGTGGAGAAAGATGACTTGGAACTATTTAGACCAATACATCAATATCTACAGAAACTGTGCTGGGTGGGGGAAGGGAATGCTGGGGAGGAATAAGGTGTTTACAAAGAATATAGACATAATCTTTGTACCAATGTTGACCACAAACAAGACCCAACCTGTGAAAACAGTTTCCTCCCTCTCCAGAGTTTACTCACACATTGCAGAACAGATCGCCTGCAGTGCAAGTGATTTGGGACTGAAGAGAATTAGAGCCAGAGGGATTTGACTGATCAAAAGGTCATCCACTTTCAACAGTGAGGAGCTGGAGGTGGAAGTGATGTCCCCAAGGTCACCTGGGGTGCTGCTGCCAGGGCCCACTTGGGAATCCCCATCTCTTGGTACCCAGCCCAGCACCTCTTTCCAGTGTGCGTTCTTTGCCCTGAGAGTATTTTGCTTGAGTCTGAATTTCATATTTGGATTATTTGCTCTGAAAGTTTGCTTTGCATGGACCTTGCAGGCCTGGCATTGCATTCTATAAACACCACCTGTTCTTTTGCTCATGTGTACCTCATCTGGATACTTGGGCGTATCTATTATGCATCGAGCTCTAAGCAAGGCTTTGAGGATGGAGGGATGAGACATGACCCTTCCAAAAAAGTATCTAGCAGAAGAGAAAGATGCATAAATAAGCAAAAAGCAGTGTACTCGGGCTGTGCAAGTTGTGAGGGCACCCAGCAGAAGAAACAGCTGTCTGGGCTTGGGGACACAGAGGGCCTTCCAGGCTTGACAACAAATCAAGAGGTCTTGAAGGATCAATAGGAGTTTGCTGGTGGGTAAGTCAGGAAAGGCATTTGAAACAGAAAAGGCATCTGCTGAAGCAAGAACCTTGAAAACACCCAGCCCCTGCCACAGCCCTGGGGGACCACACACGATGATGCCCCTCCATGTGCCCCTCCATGTGGGGACCCTCCATGTGGGCCCTCCATGTGGGCACCAGGCCCACACCCTAAAAGTGTCCCCCCAAGGCCCCCAAGGAATGGTGCAGGAGGGCCTTAGACTCACCATGATTATTTGTTCTTGTGTTCTGATGAGATCTGAGGCCTGAACAAGGAGTCCGCTTGGAGCCAAATTCTTTTAAAACTTTCATCACTACTGAGGAGTTAGTGAGGGAACTGCGGTCATGACTGGTTATGGGAAGGGCAGTGTTTTGCAGAAATTATCTGAACTCTTTGGCTTTTACTTTGAGCATTAAGCAGTGAGAATGAACAATGGTCCGCACAGGTGTCATAATGACTTTGAAGCTCGTCTCCTTGAGTTTTTACATAAGATTTGCAGCAACCTCTGTGGGAGGCCAGCGTGGAACTGAGGCCAGCTTCATGTGATTTAAATTCAAGATGGGCCAGATATGATCTGTGATCCATCTTCAGGGCTATTGTGCACTTGGGGTGCAGAGATGTTAAGGAAAACTTATAAACCACCTAACAGAGCACTTAAAAACCTAATAAATAAGAAATACAGTGCTGTTGTCAGAGCCTTGCTGGAGGTCGGAGGGAGTTAGGGAAGTAATTTGTACAATAAATCCTGTTAATTCCCTTTCCTTTTTTACTCCCTACTGTCAGACTAAAAATAGAAGTTCCAAATAAATATATATATATCAGAGGTGGAAATAGAAAATGGTGATTCGGAATGAATTGCTGCATGATGGCTCAAGCCACCTCCTAGAAACTGAAACCAAAACTCTAGGCACAGGGTACCCCCATGTTTTCTGGGAGCCATGTCTGATTTCACAAATCTGTTAAAGTGTAGTTGGAGGGAAAATGTGACCCTGTCTTTAGAAACAAATCAAAGTGAATAAGGTTGAGGCCGAGGGAAGTGTGAGTGTGGAGCCTGGCTGGTTGCCATCTCCTGGGCACTCTGTGGTCTGAGTGCTTCATACTATCCTTAATGGTCATGGTGGGACGTACCCCAGTTTTGACGTCTGAAGCCTTTGGCTTCCCTCCCATCATGTGTCGGCTTTTCCCAAGACCACTGAGGGCCTCCTTGCTGGTGAGGCCAACAGACCCCTGTCTCATTTCCTCTCCTGTCACCTGTTGTTGGCCTGTTGTTGACCCCCCACCCACTTTGTTTGGGTCGGGGTCTTATTCTGTCACCTAGACTGGAGTGCAGTGATATGATCACAGCTCCCTACAGCCTCCAACTCCTGGGGTCAGGTGATCCTCCTACCTCAGCTTCCCAAGTAGCTGAGACAACAAGTGCATGCCACTATACCTGGCTCATTTAAAAAAGTATTTTATAGAGATGAGGTCTAGCTATGTTACCCAGGCTGATCTCAAACCCCTGGGCTCAAGTGATCCTCTTGCCTCAGCCTCCCAAAGTGCTGGGATTACAGGCATGAGCCACTGTGCCTGACCACATTAAAGATCTTAAAATAAAATAAAACATTAAGCTTTTCATGTAGGTAAACCATGTTCTAAGGACTCAATGACTGCACATGGCCATTGTGTGGAATGGTGCAGCCATAGAGCATCTGCGCTATTACAGAATGTCCTGTGAAGCCCTGTTCTAAATCCTGCCACCTGAATATTCCACGAGTACCATAGACTCATCCTGCTGCAAACATGCTATTGACAGGATGCCAATGTGTGTGGGTGGAAGGGCATGCCAGAGAGAAGTAGAGCGGGAAAGAGCCTTTCCGTTGTGTCAGATTCACCTCAAACATGCCCAAATAATAGTAAGGGCTTACAAGGGGGACCCAGAAAACCAGCATTATCTTCTGGAGGGCAGTCTTCTGTAGTACAGGCTTCCTCCCAGGTAAGTGTTCTAGGAGCCCATTGGCATCTGTGCACCAGCTAGTATTGTTGTGAGAGACTGCATTCTGACTTCTTTGGAACAGGTCGACATGACGTGCAAGGCTTCTCAGACGTGGGGTTACTGTGTTACAGCCAGTGATTCATATCACCTCTGATGAAAGTGCCATATTCCTGAAAGTTTTGGCAAAAATATACTTCAGTTCATGGTCGGTAAAGTCACATTTTTTTCAGAGAATGTGAGTTAAGACAAGTATTCAGATGCACCAGACCCAGGCTGCCACGTACAACGAGCATCTGGAGTCAGGGTGAGAGTAGTCGCAAACCCAGGAACAAGTGGTTACCATATCCAGAGGGCCTGAGAACCCCGTTAGCTTTAAGCAGACAGTCACACCTGAAAGATTTCCAGTGGAGTGGCTGGGAAGACCTAGCCATAGGACACTGAAATTTCCTTCTTGCACAAATGAAGAAACATGTTTTTCTTTGAAGTTCCTTCAGATTATTTTTTTCAAAGCCAAAGCATTTGAAATGTATCTGTTGTGGGAAGCCTTCTTGACTATTATTTATGAATCTCTGGGAAGTGGTGGAATAAGGGGAACAGCCACTCACAGAGGTAAAATTGCGTTCCTTAAAAAGATATGTTGGGCCAGGGGCAGTGCCTCATGCCTGTCATCCCAGCAACTTGGGATGCTGAGGTGGGAGGATCGCTTGAGCCTAGGAGTTCAAAATCAGCTAGGGCAACCCAGCGAGACCTTGTCTCTACAAAATGTAAAAAAAAAAATTAGCCAGACTTGATGATACATGCCTATAGTCCCAGCTACTTGGGAGGCTGAGGTGGGAGGATAGCCTGAGCCCAGGATGTCGAGGCTGTGGTGAGCTGAGGTCATGCCACTGTACTCCAGTCTGGGCAACAACGATCCAAACTCACACACAAAAAAAAGACAAGAAAGAAAAGAAAAAAGATATGTTACAGTCTGAACCCCTGCCAGCTGCTCATGTGACTTTATTTGGAAATAAGGTCTTTGCAATGTAATCAAGTTAGAATGATGGATGGGACCTAAAACAAGACCAGGGTCTTCAGCAGAAGACATCTTCTGGAGTTGCCACACATGACCATGAAGGCAGATCCTGGAATGGTGCAGGCGTGAGACAGGGAACAACATGGGTTGCCTGCAGCTACCAGAAGCAAGGAAGGTTTCCCCTGGACACTCCAGGTGGACTCTAGCCTCCAGAACTGTGGAAAACTGTAGTTGTATTGTTTTAAGCACCAGTTTGGTGTATGTTGCTACAGCAGCCTAATTACTTCCTCATAGCTGTAGGCTTAGTTAATTGGGTGGATTTAAATGAATTTTTTTTTTTGAGTCAGGTCTCCTCCTTTGACCAGGCTGGAGTATGGTCGTGTGATCACAGCTCACCATATCCTCGACCTTCCAGGTTCAGGCAACCCTCCCACCTCAGCCTCCACAGTAGTTAGGATTACAGGTGCATGCCACCATGCCTGGCTAATTTTTTTTTTTTTTTTTAGTTGGAGTCTCACTCTGTCGCCCAGACCGGAGTGCAGTGACCGCTCCTGGCCACCGCAGCCTCGATCTGCTGGGCTCCGGCGATCCTTCCGCCTCAGCCTTCCAAGTAGCCGGAATTACAGGCATGCGCTACCAAGCCCGGCTGATTTTTTGATTTATTGTAGAGATGAGGTCTCGCCTGCCCAGGCGGGTCTTGAACCCGCGGGCTCAGGCAATCCACTCACCTCAGCCTCCCAAAGGCACGGGATTACAGGCTGAGCCACCGAGCCCGGCGCCTGGCTAATTTTTTAAAAACTGTTTTATAGAGACGAAGTCTCGTTATGTTGCCAGGCTGATCTGGAACTCTTGACCTCGAGCAATCCTCCCGCCTTGACCTCCCAAAGTGCTGGGATTACAGGTATGAGCTGCTGTGCTCAGCCTAAATGATTTTTAATAGCATTTGGTTATTAGGGATAATCAAATATTCCAGAATAATTGACTCAACACTTTGAGGGCAGTTATCATTTTTAATATTGCTATGATTAAAAAGATATAAACAGTGCCACAAGGCCCCGGGGTCTTTCTTTGAGACAGAACAAGAGCCAGGTCCTTTCCCCACCCTGGTTCTCTAGAGGAGCACATGTCCTCAACCCAGCAGACTGATCCTAGGCGACCTCACAAATACCTCGCTCTCTGGCTAAAGCCACCTGCCACAGTGAGAGTGTCACTTTCCTGATCCCCAACCTCAAAGGGACCCCAGGACTTCTCTCACCAACTGAACAGTCTAGTTAGAGAAGGGACCTTGCAAGAGAGCAGCACCACGGGACATGGTTTTCTGGGCACAGATTGACTCCTGAGCCCAAGAACACGTTCATGTTCTTGTTGGAGGTCACTGGCGACAAGACCACTTCAGCCGTTGACTTGCTGGGGGCTTTGGACAAGATGCATACACGTTCTGTGAACCTTGGGCTGTCCATCTGTAATACAGATCTTAACTCCTGCCTGGCCGGTTTCTCAGGGTTATTTGGGAAGCAAATATGAGGAGGTGACTAGCTGGGCTGAGATGGAAATCGAGCACGAATCAAAGTTGTTAATTCACATCAGGGTGGTACAAAACCAGCTTCTCAGTGAGGGAGGGAGGAGATGTGGGGAGAATTTTCTTTTTCTTCTTTTTTTTTAATTTATGAGTTGGAGTCTCACTCTGTTGCCCAGGCTGGAGTGCAGTGTCACCATCATGGCCACTGCAGCCTCAAACTTCTGGGCTCAGGCAATCCTTCCACCTCAGCCTTCCAAGTAGGTGGGACTACAGGCACGTACCACCACGTTGGCTAATTTTTTGATTTATTGTAGAGACAAGATCTCACCATGTTGCCCAGTCTAATCTTGAACTCCTGGCCTCAAGCAATGCTCCTGCCTCGGCCTCCCAAAGTGCTGGGATTACAGGCGTGAGCCCCAGTGCCCGGCTGTGGGAGGGATTTGATACCAGCGCGTTTCTCTGTTAGAGCTTGGAGTGAGGAAATGAGTTTGCTCAAAATCAATCAGTGGAACATCTGAATACAGTTCGCATCTGGGTCTCTACATGGGACACTTTCCCCCTCCAGCCTGCTCGCTGGCTGCCCTGCCCGCCCTGCCCGACATGGTTTCCCTTCTAAAGTGTTTGTACCACAGAAGACATCCTGCTCCTCCCCCTGAGTCCTCTCCCTCCTGCACTCTCTTCCCTCATCCTCTTCCTCTCTCTCTCCAACCCTATCTTGCCTTTGAAATGGTCTGAGCAGAATGCAGTCAGTGTCTCAGCACAGTCTCACATTAAGGGCTTCCTATGAACTCAGCCTAAGGGGTCTCCTTTGAACAATGTACTTTCATCTGAAGACAGGTTTCTGTGGCATCAGAACAAAGGGCCACGATCCTCTTCAAGCTAAAAGCCTTATTAAGGAGCTCTCAGAAACTCTTGCCACTTCCTGTCATTGGAAGCCTAATTAGTTGGGTGGGTTTACGTGATTTGTAGTAGCGTTAGGTTATTAGGGATAATAGAATATTCCAGGATAATTGACTCAACCTTTGGGGGACAATTGTCATCTCTAATATAGTTGTGAATAAAAATATACATTGTAAATGAGGTAAGGCCTTGTTCTGTGCGGTCCACAACTTGATGAGGTTGGGACCAATGTGTCCCCGGGGTGATGGCTTCATGGTAGGTCCAGTCCCAGCAGGTGGTCTCAGCCCAGCATCCCTTTTGTCTGTGGTCTCTTGTGACACTGTGAGAAGCTTGATTGTTTCCAGGCACCTGTTTCAAGACCTGATTTTGGGGATGGCGGAGAGAACTTGATTGGACCTTGTGATATCATCTCGCTGGGAGACAGTAACCGCTCCAGGCTGGAAACCTGCCATTTCTCAATAACTGAGGGATCTCAGGACAGCGTGCGGTCCCCCTGGAATCTCTGCTGAGGGGGAGAGGAGAATGATACCCACCCTCCCCTGCCTCGCCCACATAGAAGACGAGTGTGAGTAGGCTCGGAGTCAAATCCAAAGTCCTATGTTAAAGGTGGGAGTCCTTCTCAGCCGTCAGTGATCAGAGGGGCTCCGCATGGTGTTGGGAGAGGTCACCTGCATAGGTGTATTCTGGCTTAAATGCCAATGATCCCCCTACCCGTCCCTTCTCAGAAGCTGATCTTGACTTTCCCTGAGACCCTTCGGTCCTCCTGACATGCCTTCCCTCATTGAAAACAGCACTGACCCCAAGGACCTTCCTCAGCAAACCTGGCTTGGCCAGGCTCGTCTCCCTCCCCCAGATGCAGCTCCCGTGGGCAAAGCCCTAGGGACTAAGGGAGGGGTAACCGAGCCTGGCCTCCACACCCTGGCATCTCCTGCAGCCTCTGCTGCCGATACATCCTTGGGGGCAAACTTAGGAGCTCACCGAGCCCTGCCATGTCCGCCTTGTGCATTTCCACCTGACCACGAAGGTCAGAACAACACAAAGCCTGTTCCTGGCCGCAGCCCTTGCTCCTCCTTTTGGAGGATGTTTCAAGACCTGATTTCGGGGATGGGGGAGGGATCCATGGAGGCCCTTCTCCTGCAGGGGTGGGAGTGCATTCTCCAAAGGCCTTACGCTAGGGTGGGCTCTCCCTTCCCTGCATTCACCCTGATCCTGAGGACAGAGGACATGAGGGCCCAGGAGGACCAGGCCATTATGTAGGCTACCTTTGTGGGGAGAATGGGTGCCCTTACTCCTGCCAGCTCCTGTGTCCACCGCACCTCTAGTGTAGCTACTGGCAGAAGGGAAACCCCTCCCTGCCACTAGCAGCCCTGGGTTCGGCTCTTCGGGCACAGGAAATTCACTGTGCCCCATCTCCCATGCAGTCTGACACGGTGGGTCCCTTAGCAAACGTGCTGAGTCAAGAATATGTGCATCGGTTCCATTGGAGCCTGTCAGGGGGCAGAAGGTGGATGCTGGCTTAGAAGCCAGGAGACTCCAGTTTCCTAGGAGCTCCTAGGCAGGGCATGGGCCTGGCTCGTCCCATCCCAGGACAGAAGCCAGGGCCAGCCCCAGTACCCACTCTGCTGCCATGGCCCACAGCCTTCCTCCGGTCAGCCAGCCCACCTCCTCAGTGTCTTCTGCCCGAGTCCACACTCTGTGCCTGGCCTCAGTCAGGCCTTGGTTTACACCCAGTCACTTTCACCTGACTTGTCCTTTTCTTCAGTCTATCGGTGCACACAGGTTGCAGAATGGTCTCTCTCTCTTTTTTTTTTTGAGTCAGAGTGTCTGTCACCCAGGCTGGAGGGCAGTGGCACAATCATAACTGACTGCACTCTAGCCTGAGCACTTGCTGGGAGGCATGCTGGAGACCTGGGTTTGAATCTGGAGCCTGACCACAAGCAAGTCAGTTTCTGTGTCTGTAACAATGACCTGCTTAATCTTTTAAAAGTCAGAGGTTTGATCTTAATAATGTTGAAGGCATGCAGTTTCCATCAGGCTCCCATATCTATATCTTTCTGAATGGGAGAAACCAACCTTACAAAATATTGTAAATGCCATGCTTTCCAAAGTGTCCCCATATACTCATGGGCCCTGGATGTGCTAATGAAAACCACAAATAGGATGAACTGAGAATCCAGCTGAAGAGAGACAAGACAAGTGACTGCTTTTCTCCTTTTCTCAGCATGGCTGTTGAGAGGTGGAGTGGGGATGGGCATCCCACCGAGTCTCACTCGCCATGCCTGCAAGGCACTGAGTGCTGGAACTCTCTCTATCCGAGTTATGCGGCCAGCAAAGTGGTGCGGTCAGCAGAGAACGGGCCCACCCTGGGCCCTCTGCTTTGTAGTCAAGTGAGCCTTCACAATGGCCGGGAGCCTGTTCTTCCTGGGCAGTCACGGCTGTTCAGGTCATGGGCCCACAGAGGTCAGCCAGACATTGATCCCTTGACAATGGCTCATTCTGCACCCCGGTGTTATGCAAAGCCTGCTCCAAACATGATTGCCTTGAACACAGACAGACGCAGGCCCCACCCCCGATGGAAACTTTGAAGGACCCCAGTGAAAACAGGCTGGGCTGCAATGAGGGTGACCCAGAGGCCAGCAGACTCTCAATCAGGGGCCTCTGATGCTGGGTGGGTTTTAGATCCAGGGGCGGAGGATGGACGCACATCCTGCCTGGCTTTCGGATCCCAGCTGACATGGCTTCTGCTGCGCTCATCAGAAATGGGCAGAGGGGGTGGGAGTGACCTCAGATGCTCCCAACAACCTGTTCAGATTAAAATACCGGGCTCCCCTATGCCCATCCTCCTGTGTGCCCGGTGCCCACCTTCAGTCTACTCTTTTATATCACTGGGGCCATTACAGAGGAACAGAGGTGCCCGTCATCATCATTGTCATCAGTGGGCTTTTGACTAGTGTTTACAGCTAAAGGGGCTTTTGCCACCATGGCATTCAATCATCAAGGTGTGCGAGGCAGTGTCTCCCATGCTTCCAGATGAGGAAACTGGGACTCAGCAGCATTCAGTGACCTGCCCAGGGTCACCAGCAAACACACAGCAGCACCAGGGATTCTGGGTGGAGTCCAGTCAGAGTCATCTCTCCCATGGTGCCTGGCAGGTGGTCACCTGCCTTCTGCCTTGGCTGCTCTGAGCACTGAGGAGCTCGCCCCTCGTCAGGCACTTGCTCACTGCATGGTGGCCGACCCTGTCCTCATGTCTCTGTGCTGCAGATCCAGGTCTGCCCTTCAGCATTTTACATCCAGTGCTCCTAGCTTGTCCTCCATGGTGACCTGAAGTAAGCTGAGATCTTCCCTGTGACAGCCTTTCACGTTTGCATCTTTTATGCTGCACCTGGTGCCCTCACCTTCCCCCATGGCTTCCTCTTCAAGGCAGGCAGTCTCCCACATTCTGAGATATCCTCCCCTCACTGTGGTCCTCCTTTGAACATGTTTTAAATTGTTAGCAGGCCTTTACAAACAGGGTCATCAGAACTCAGCGCAACATCCTACTTGCAGCATGAGAGGCAGAACAGGAGGGTTGCTGTACCCTTTGGGCCAGAACTAGGATTCTGTGATGCCACTGGCGCCTGCAGAAATTTCTTTGATCCGGTTTCACCTGGAATAGTAGGATGTGGAGGAGGGATGAGTTGACGGGAAAGTTGTGGAATGACATTCTGAGAGGTGACCCTGGGGACGTGATGGGAATCCTGGGGGCGCCGGGGCTGTTGCAAATGGCAGGTCAGACACAACAAAGAAGGACATGGCCAGCCCACCATGTCTGTCTACTGCCTGGTCCTATTGTGCCTCTGCAGATGGACCTTCCATGTCCCGAGCTCGGGTACCCCATCTGCTGACTAAGCTGCCTTGGGCCCTGTGTTGTGACTGCTGGGGTGACCGGGACATGGGCAGCAGAAATCACTAGTGTCCAATCTGTTCCCTCCTTCCATTATTTATAGAGTGTTAGCTAGACACATGGCCACCTATCTAGAGATGACATTTCCAATCTTCCTTGTGTGTGGGTGTGGCCACGTGACTAGTTTTCAGCAGAATGTGCGCCAGTTCCTGGCCTGGAGTTAAACCAGACCGGCTTCTCCCTGTTCCCTTCTCCCTCTCCTCTCCCCCACCAGCTGGAACACAGCAATGGAGGGACCCACCTTCACTCACACGGAGGAGGATGATACCCAAGGGCTGAGCTTTTCAAAATTGCACTCATCGGAATCCTTCAGAGGCTTGTTGAAACACAGTTTCCCAGGCCCGCCCCAGGGTTTCTGGAATGGGGCCCAAGAATTGCATTTCTAATGAGTTCCCAGGTGATACCACTGCTGTCTGTGGGAGAATTGGCTCCTGAACAGGAAGATGAACCCGGGTCCTTGAATGACTCGGTGGAATCGAGCAGCTCTGCCAGTCTGGACTACCATACTCTTAGTAAAGAAATAAACCTGTGCTGAAGAATTGACAGATTCAGCAAATTAAAATGTCAGATACCCTGTTAAATTTGAATTTCAGATAAACGGTGAATAATCTCAAATGTTGCATGGGACATTCTTATGCTAAAAACTTTGATTGATCTGAACTTCAAATGTCAGCAGGGATCCTGTGTTTTACCTAGGCCAGGATCTTCTGGGGCTCCCTTGGTCACAGCAGCTCAATGTTCCACCCTTCCTAATAAGTCAGTGATGTCGTAATCATCACCAGTGCAGTACCAGGACCCAGAGTGATTGCGTGGTATCACAGGGTCCTGAACATTTGACCTGTCCTGGTGTCTGCATAGTGGCAGGGACCCCACCTACATCTCCTTGTTTTCCCTAGACTCCAGTTCTCCTCACTGGACTTGTGCTCTCTCTCTGGACCAGGCATTGCTCTGGCAGCTGCCTGGGAGCTCGGTCTCTAAGAGAGCTGAAGTCAGGCTGTCCCCCAGCCCCAGCTCTTTCCTGTAACTGTTTATGCTGGGTCTCCCTTCTCAGGGCAGTGACCATGTGCTTTTATTAGTCCTTGCCTCTGCAGGGCTAGCCCGGGCCCAGAACTGAGAAAGTCACCAATAAGTTACGAATGCTGCCCAGTGTCCAGTGGGTCTCTGGCCACTGTGCTGAGAGCTCCTGGTGGCTTAGCCAGGGCAACCACTCAGTCCCACAGGCACACAGAATGGCATCACCATGCCGCCAATAGTCTTTGGGTGCTGAACTTGGAGCAAGAAGTCTCCTTTGAAGAAAAGGGCCGACACCCTAGACATGCCACTGTGGGGGGGACTTTGATCAGGTGACAGTAAGGCCCCTGTGGTGGAAGTCTCCAGGAGGGTGAGGAGGCAGCATTGGAGGGCTGACCCCTAGCCAGGGCAGAGAGTAGCAGGAGTCCCAGCTCTGTGGGACACCTGTCTCTGTCAAGTTGAGGGGGGCTCGTGCCCAGGAAAAAAGTTGGTAAAGAGGCCTTGAAGGACCCTTGGCACCCCAGCCAGAGCTGCATGGAGCTCTGCAGGTGGGTTGCCCAGGGCTCCTCTGGCAATGACCCCCATGCTGGCCTTGCTGAGAGGTCCTGTCAGGACCTGCAGAGGGCAGGGCCCACTCCCTGAGCTCTACCTCTGCCCAGGTACCTTGCTAAGCACCCCACACACTTGGATCCAAATATTGACTTTATTCATGTAGTTATAGCTGGGTTCCCTTTAAAAGACTTTTAGAGAAACTTCTCACCCTTCACAGTAGCCCTGAGTAGTGAGGACTGTTGTCCCACTAGAAGACCACGAGCTGCTGTGTGGGGGCTGCCCAGCGGGCAGGCAGGGCTGGGACTTAAACACAGTTGCTGGGATTCCAAAATATGTTATTTTTCCTGAAAAGGCTTAGAGAAAGCCTGTGAAGCACTTGTACACATAAAGGCGCGTGTTGTGTGCATGTACCCATCAGACCTGGGCCTCCCTTCTCAGCTGTCCCTTGACCCTGGCATTTCCCTGGGAGGTGGACATTTCATTCTCAACATGTAGATGGGGAAACTTAGGCATGGAGGCCCTCCCACCCAGTCAATGCCCCAGGTTGGAGGACACGGGAGGCAAGGTGAGAGCTCAGCATGGTCTGTCTGATCCCCAGAGGCCTTCGAGTCTGCTCTGGACACATTTGGAAAATGCAGGTCCTTGAATGTAAACCTGTCTTCGACCTCATGGATTGGGATTTCCAGAGCCGCTGCCCAGGAGGGTAGTTCTTTCTCAGAACTCCCAGTGACAGATGCAGCTGGCCCACAGTCAGGACTGGGGTGAAAGGCTCAGCACGTGGGTACTGAGTGCAGGAGAGGTAGGATGGGCTGTGGGCAGATCTACCCACACATGAATCTCAGGGACCTCAGAGCCCCTGGACCCTCCAGACAGGACATGCAATCCTTGCCAAGTGGGGTGCGCTGCCCAGAGGAACCTTGTCACACATGACCAGGGTCACCTAGCAAGGCAGCACAGAGGGTTTCTAATCCTTGATGCTCATCAGGTAAGAGGCGCCATCATCAGCGTGTGCCGGGGACTCTAACGCAGTGCTCTACTCAGAGGTCTGACTGTCGTCAGTTCTTGGTGACAGAGATGAGGGGGGTCCTGTGGTCTGGAGGAGGCTGTGCCCCCGTGTCTGTAGGCGCTGTCTTGAGGGGTGCCAACGTGTCAGCTCTGTCCAACCACCGCCCCTTTTGGTCCAGTGGGCTAAGCTTCACCTGCTGCGGCATTCATGGCAGGGTGTGCGGTTGATCCTGCAGTGTGTGGTGATGCTTATTTTGCATCGACCTTTTGGGGATCGATAACTTTCCAACAACTGGACCCCATATCACGGACCCACGGTACCCACGTGGGCCCTCCCCACACCTGGCACAGAGTCTATGGGCTCTCCATGGTCCCACCACGTGGTGTCTCTGCCACGCGATGGGGAAGGTGGGGGCTGGAAGAGGCAGGGGGCTTGGGATCATCCATTTCCTCACATAGGTCACTGTTGGCCTAGAACCACAACTGCTGGCCTGGGGGGCCCGGGCCCAGGTCAGGGCCTCAGAGGAGCCATGGCCTTGCTCACCAGCTGGACCCCAGGGACGACTTTTTTTTTTTTGAGTTGGAGTCTCACTCAGTTGCCCAGGCTGGAGTACAGTGGGACACTCACTGGCTACCCCAGCATCGACCTGCTGGGCTCTGGTGATCCTTCTGCCTCAGCCTTCCAAATAGCCAGAACTACAGGCACATGCTACCATGCCTGACTAATTTATTTATTTATTTATGGTAGAGACAAGGTCTCGCCAAATTGCCTGGGCTGGTTTTGAACCTGCAGGCTCAGGCAATCCACTCACCTTGGCCTCCCAAAGTGCTGGGAGCCACCGAGCACGGCCAACTTCTCCCCATTTTTAAGGCCGAGGCCAGGCGTGGGGACGGGGCTGCCTGCCTGACCACATGACGCTCCATCTGCAGCAGCCGGGAGCATGGCGTGTGCGTGTTAATATTGGATTATTTCTCGCCTCAGCTGCCTCCTCACTCTGCTGTTTCCATGGCAATGCTTCTCAAACACCACTTTGCACTCTGCATACACAAGGTAAACAATCTGCACCAGAATGTTCCCGATTTAGGGGTTTTTGGCCAAAGCCACAGTCCTCTGTCAGGAGGTGCCGAGAAGCAGGATGCAGGATTCCCCACTGATGGATGACCAGGTCAGGTCAAAGTCGCTCACTGCACGATGCACTCTCTCTGAGGGCGACCTGTAGAACTGGCAGTGACGTCCCATCCTTCAACCATGAGGAACCCCGAGCTCCCGGAAGTGACGTGACTTCCCCCTTGTCACAGAATGTTGACGGAACCGGGGGCCCAACCAGGAACTGAGCGCTGGCCCGAGTGCCCCTCAGCATCCACTCTACCCAGCAGCTCATGGGCTTTCCCATCAGACCCAGAGTCTGCATTTCGCCCCCTGTTTCAGCGCAGTATCTGTTGCCCGATGGCCTCTGCCCAGACTGGCTGCAGGTGGCTCCCAGGTGTTGCTTCTACTACAAGGAGAGCAGGGAGTCATCATGTCTGGGGCACAGCTGGCCTATGGAAGCCATTGTCCTTTTCCTTTCATCAAAGGAGCTATTACTACCTCCAGCCCCGCCCCACCCCTAGCAGCCAGGCAGTGTCCATGTGGCCCCAAGCAACGGAGGAGGCCACTACTTATGCTTCTCCCACAGGAAACCTCAGACTTCTTCCTTTCGACTTCTCGGTACCCCTCGGCGTTCCCCGACTTTTGAGCCAACAATCAAGTAACTGTTGTGTCTCTAGCGATGACTGAAGGACATTCATGACCCTGAGAAGTGAAGGGAGGCTTGGGGGCTGCTGGGAGGTGCTGCTGGGGGTCCCTGTTTAGCTGCCAGCTGGGCTTCAAAGCGGTGGAGTGAGGAGGCTGCTGACAAGAGGAATTATCCAATATTAGCACTCACACGCCACACTCCCGGCTGCTGCAGATGGAGCATCACGTGTCCATCACTGAGAGATTTAGAGGGAGAGACAGCATGCAGGACAACCCTGACACAGTCAGTGTTGAGTGTCTACCTCTGCCTGGATCATGGGGCCCAGCTCCCCTGGCACCCATCAGGCCCTCGCCCGTCCTCCTGACAGATCCTGGCTCTACCCGCACCTGTCAGCCCTCTCTACTCCTTGCCATTGGGTTCTCCCAGTCACAGCAGTGTGTGCCCCCTCTCTGCACTCCCAGGTATGGCACGGCGGGTCTCCCAGTGATGCCAGGCAGGGTTACTAGCCCTGCAGGAGTGTGCGTGCTGAGTGCCAGGCCAGATTTCCAGTACCTGCTCTGAGTGCATGCTGGGCTAGTCCAGTTGGGCCCTGCCATGAGAACCGCAGGCCTTGGAATAGTACCCAGGACGCATCCTCAGGCATGCTGGGGTTCTAGGCTGCTTGATAGCCTGAGGGGGGAGCTGGTCACTGAACCTGGACACTGACGCTGTCCCTGCCCTACGGGACTTAGATGTGACTATTGCTGCCTTCTGTTCTTCATTTCCTCTCTGAGGAGAGTGGGGCTGGGAAAGATGGCCCCACCCCTAGAGAAGATCCCTTACCCGAGGCAGCCTGCCAGTGAGAAGGAGCCGTTGGTCAGGAGACCAAGCCTGGGGGCCCAGCTCTAGCACCGACTCACTGTGATCTGGGAGAGTCACAGCCCTTTCTGGGCCTCAGTGGCCCTATTTCTAACACATAGGTTAGGCTATATCAGTATTACTCAAAACCCCAGTACTGTGGGAATATTAGCTGGTGAGAGGAGCCAGGAGGACTTGGGGGAAATAGATGGGAAATGCTGAATTCCACAAGATAAAGACGCCGCCTTGCTTAATCTTCTGAGTCACTCAAGTGCCTGCGGGGCTCAAAAGTGGGTCCTGGCTCACGGTATGTCCAACATTCTTTCAACACCAGAACCCCTAACCTCACTTGGGGTCAGCAGTAGAATTCTCTTTTTTCCTTGGAGAGGCAACAGTAATTGCTCTTTTCGTCTTTAAGGGTCGAAGACTGCTGGGTTTTCTAATTTGTTTCTAATATATAAGTTGGTGCAGCTCAGGGCAGGTGAGGACCCACCTCAAGCCAAGGCTCTTGAAGGACCTGAGAAGATGATTTGGGGAAGGAGATCCCCTCCCCTAGAAGTTGTCTTCAGGGTCTGAGGTACAGTGTCATACTTTCCTATGGGACTCATTGGACTTTCAAAGACATCTGTGACCCCAGAGAAGGTGGCCTCTGCCAGTGGAATGAAATTTGATTTTACAGGAATTTGGATGTGAAAACATACTAGAAGAGACTTTGGTGTCTTGGCAGGAGGGATGGGAGCATGGCGCAGAGTGACAGGAAAGAGGACAGATGCGGGAACACGAGAGGTACCAGCAGCAGCTGGCAGGCCATGGCATCCCGTTTCCTCCTTGGGCCCAGCGGCCCAGCTCTCGAGGACCACTGTGTGGCTCCTCATCACGGAACATGCTTTGTGGCTAGGTCATGTGACTGCTGCCTCAGAGACGTGGCTCCCTCACGGGTCAACACTGCTCAAGCACAGATGTCCCGACAGCATGTGCCTCTTCAAGGCCAGACTCTGAGGCCTCCACCACGTCTTCCTCCATGCAGAGTGGGAGAGTGAGGCTGAGGCTGAGAAATGGTTGCAGGACACCCCCCACCTAGTCACCAGGCACAGCCTGCACGCACAGATGCATCCCAAGGCAGGGAGAGAACTTGTGAGGTGGCCAAGAGAAGGTTCCGAAAGGCTCTTGTGGGCTCAAGAACAGAAGGTGGGAAGTCTAGATCCACAGAGACCCACTGTGACACGCGAATTCACAAGCACAGTTCTCAGGCCAGGCCTGTGGCCTTATACCTGTAACCCTAGCACTTTGGGAGACTAAGGAGGGATGATCGCTTGAGCCTAGGAGTTTGAGACCAACCTGGGAAACATAGCAAGACCTCATCTCTACAAAAAATAAAACAATTAGCCAACCATGGTGACGCTTGCCTATAGTCTCAGCTACTTGGAAGGCTGAGGCAGAAGGATTGCCCAAGCCCAGGAGGTTGAGGCTGAGGTAAGCCATGATTGTGCCACTGTACTCCAGCCTGGGCAACAGAGTGAGACCGTGACTCATAAAGAAAAACAGAACAAAAAGCATAGTTCTTAAGTTCACCGGCTGGCCGTCTGCTGGCTGCCTTTTGGCCACTGGCCTTTGAAACCAAATATTAATCATAAGTTTATATATTGTTACTTTCCAGAGCCCAAGGGATCAGAATTCTCTGGGCTCGACTGGCCCCACGACTGCTCACGTGCAGAGCCCAGAGGAGGATGGTGTCAGTACTTGGTACAGGGCGAATGTAACTATGTGTTTTGGTGACAAAGGGCTCTTTCCTTTCTCTCCTTTACAGGTGCTGGAGAATCTGCATTTTCCTTCCTGAAACATCACCCAACAGGTAGGAATTTGCTGGAGAGTTTGTGTTCAGAACTGGTTACAAGGGGGCGGGCAGTGGGGACAGAGAGGCCCCCAAAGCCAACCAACAGCATCGTCAAAAATCCTTTAAATTAATTTCAAACACTGAGTCATGCGGACAAGCAGCATTGCATAACAGCCATTAAAGTATTAGTGCTACTTTGGGGGGCGCTTTATTATGCAACCCACTGCAAATCTCTTCCGGCCTTGTTTTTTAAATTCCCCTAAAGAGTTGCTGTTTGCTAATTTATTTCTGAACGTGTTGGTCCTGAGTTCCCGCTGGGGCTTCAGCCTCCTGTGAGGATGGTGGGCCATGCAAAAGCTGGTGTCTGGACCTGATGAGGTGCTTGATATTCCAGAAACACTGTGATTCCATGCAGAGTGAGGTAGATCAGTGTATTCCCTTGCCGGGTCTTTACTGTCAGCGAGTGAATGGGAGACAGGCCTGGGCTTCAGTCTGCTTTGCCTTTCTGGCTCAGTTTCCCCATCTGTGAAGGAGGGCTGGCAAAGAAGGGAGCAGGAAGACTCATTCTTAGGCTGAATGGGTGAGAGGGGGCCCTGGGCTTTGTCTGCCAGGTGTTGAATTCCCCTTTGTCCCTCACTAGCTGTGTGATCCTGGGCGACTTACCTGTCCAGAGCCTGTGCTCCTGGGTCTGTAAATCGATAATGATGATGGCACTTATCTCACAGAGGGCTGGGGGATTAAATGGGTCACCAGACACAGAGTGCCTGGCCCAAAGCAGAAAAGGCAGACAGGATCCGCTATGTCGATGGCTCTGGCTGGGGCCCTCGCAGGCTGACTGTGCATGCAGAGACCATGCACAAGCCGCTGTTCTCCTCCCAGACCCACACCTCACCTGCCCAGAGTCCAGGGCCACGAGGCAGAGTGCCAGCCCATGACTTGGCCATGTGGGAGGGTGCAAAGTTGCACATCCCATTCTGAACCTGAGTACCCCCTGCGTGGGATTCTTCGTGTCTGTACTCCTTTGCTGCTCCAGTGAAGATGAGCGTGGCACCCCTGGAAACCACATGTGGAAGAGACATAGCCACATGAGGAAAGATACCTCCATGTGCATGAGACATCAACTTTGAGAGTGCTCAGCCTGAGAGACCTGAGGGCCCAGATGAGGTGCTTGATATTGGAGTTACCACAAGGAAGCACTGGGCCAGGGACCAAGTCTGACAGGAACGGAGTACCCTCCCAGAGGATCCAGCCTGGTAGTAAGGACCAACTGCTGGACTCCAAGTTTCTGATGTTATCTGGGTAACAAGCAAAAGATGCCCTGTCTCTAGCTGGGACAAGCGCTTGTGTATCCAGCAAGTGCTGGCCTGGCTCTGGCAGGCTCCCTGCAGACTGCTGCTCAAGGGGGTGGCCTGGGCTCACTGCCCTGCATTTGGACAGTGATGCAACTGTTCTGCCCAAATGCCTTGGGTTACCCAGGCAGCTGCCCACATTCACAGGGTACTATTTCATCCTCGAAGCCCTGTTCTCCCTGTCTTCCCAGCCCTGCCGTCCCTCCAGTGGGAACTAGCAGGAATGTGGTGTCCAGGAGCCTCCAGAGTAGGCAACGTGAAGTTTCTTGTCAAAATTAAAAAAACAGACTTCCTGGCTGGGTGCAGGGGCTCATGCCTGTTATCTCAGCACATTGGGAGACTGATGCGGGAAGATCGCTTGAGCCTAGTAGTTTGATACCAGACTAAGCAGCATAGTAAGAAAAAAATAAAAAAATATAGGCATGGTAGAGGAAGGAAGGATCACCTGAGCCCAGGAGGTTGAGGCTGCAGTGAGCTGTGAATGTGCCACTGCACTCAAGCCTGGGCTACAAAAGAAAACAAAAAATGCAAAAAACCCGAACACCACATTTCCCAGCAAAGCATAGGCCAGATAGGAAACTCCCCACACAAGTCAGCCTCTGGCGGGTGACTTGGCAAGCGAGTGCCTGGAGGAGCCGTGTTCTCAAGCTGTCCCAGGCTCTACAAGCAGTCTCCCCACTTTGGCGGAATCTCCTCCACACCCGTCTGCAGAGACTCCCTCTCTGATACAATCTCCTCCACACCCATCTGTGGAGTCTTCACTATGACAGAGTCTCCACCATACCTGCATGTCAGGTCTCCTTCCTCTGATGGAATCTCTCTCACATTCATCTGCCGAGTTCCCCCTCCAATAGACTCTCCTCTCCAGCCATCAATGAGTATCCCCCTTCTGACAGATTCTCCTCCACACCCAACTGTCGAGTCTCCTCCCTCTTAGGGAATCTCCTCCACACCCGCCAGAGATGTCCCTTCCCTCCATTAGCATCTTCTCCACACCCATCTGCAGTCGCCTCTCTCTGACAGAATCTCCTCCACACCTGTCTGTTGAGTCTCCTTCCTCTGACAGACTCTCTTCCACACCCATCTGCCGAATCTTCCCCCTCTGATGGAATCTCCTCCACCATCATTTGAGTATCCTCCCTCTGATAGAATCTCCTCCACACTTGTCTTCTGAGCTCCCCCCACAGAATCTCCTCCACACCTGTCTGTTGAATCTCCCCCCTCTGATGGAATCTCCTCCACACCCATCTGAGAAGTCTCCCCCCTCTGACAAAATCTCCTCCACATCAGTCGGTTGAGTCTCTCCCCCCCACAGAATCTCCTCCACACCTGTCTGTTGAGTCTCCCCCTCTGATGGAATCTCTCCCATACCCATCTGTTGAGTCTCCCCCCCTGACACAATCTCCCCCACACCCATCTGCTGGGTCTCTCCCCTCTGATAGACTCTTCTCCAAACCAGTCTGTTGAGAATCCCCCTCTGACAGAATCTTCTTCACACCTGTCTGTTGGGTCTCCCTCCCATGGAATCTCCCCCACACCCATCTTCCAAGTCTCCTCCCTCTGATGGAATCTCCTCCTCACCCGTGTGTCAAGTCTCCCCCCTAGCCCCCGAATCTCCTTTATACCCATTTTGCCCTCTCCTAGCATTGGCCGTTTTCCCCTGGTATGGTCATCATTTCTACCCACGTATCAAAGTTCTTCCTGAGACGCAGAGAGGCCAAAGCTTTCCAGGCTGGAGTCATCAGAAGGAAACAAAGAGATGTGAAGATCAAGCAGAGATTCATCATAGGGAAGCAGCACCCAAGTAATCAGGCTTGGTGGTGCAGTGCCCAGCCACCAAGGAGCTTTGGGCAGCAGAGGCCCACCCACCCCAGAACATGAGCCCAGGGCAAGACTGGCAGGCCCTTTGCCAAGCCCCTTGCCATGCTCTGGTCACCCCTTGCCCCTGGTCACCCTACATGCTATCTTCACTCTCAGGCCCAGAAGAGGGTAGTGGACAGAGGGTGCCCTGGGGTCTGCATCTCAGGGTGGGGGCTAGGCCTATGACCTAGCCCCTGTGATCTCCATCTTAAGGTGGGAGTTGGGCCTGTGTCTCACCTCCTGGGATCTATGTCTTGGGGTGGGAGCTGGGCCTGTGGCTCACCCTCTAGTGTCTCCATCTTGGGATGAGGGCTGAGCCTGTGTCCTATACCCTGGGGTCATTGTCTTGGGTGGGGGCTGGGCCTGTGACACACCTCTTGGGGTCTCCATCTTGGAGTGGGGTCTGGATATGTGACTTCCCACTTGGGAAATGTTGACAAGTCACAGCCACGGTTCCACAACTTGAGGGAGGTCAAGGGGCATCCCTGACATCCCACATCTGCTTCCTCGGTAATGGCTTCTCACTGCACATTCTCAGCTGGAGTGTCCCAGTTTTCCCTGGTTGTGCATGGGTCCAAGATTTTGTCTCCACCAGTGGAACTTGAGGAACAGTGACACAGGTGCTTCTGACCCATGGCCTAGGACATTGGGCCCCTCCTCCAGACTGTCCTCCTCTTTCCTCTTGTTTGAACCCTTCTGTGGCAGTGACTCAGCCATCACCACGCAAGGGTCCAGGATACCTTAGGAATGCAGAGCCATAGGGACAGAACCCTCCATTCCTAGTGCCCACAGGAGTAGAACGACCCTGAATGCCCGGACCCTTCTCTGGGACTCAACCCTGCACACCATGACTCCTCTCTCTCTGGGACTTGATCCTGTACACCTGGACCACACTCTCTCTGGGAATCAACCCAGCACACCTAGAACACGCTTTCTCTAAGACCAGATCTTGAATACCTGGACCACTCTCTCTAGGACTGGGCCCTGCACCACCTTTTCTCTGGGACTTGACTCCTTCTCTAGAATTTGACCCTGTATACCTGGACTACTCTCTCTCTAGGATTCAACCCTGCAGACCTGACCACTCTTTCTGGACTCCACTCTGGACCACACTTTTTCTGGGACTTGACCCTGCATACCTGGACCACACTGTCTTTGGGACTTGGCCCTGTATACCTGGAACACCGTCTCTCTGGGACTCGACCCTGCATACCTGGACCACACTCTTTTTGGGTCTAGATCCTGCACACCTGGAACACCCTCTCTCTGGTGCTTGACCCTGCACACCCAGACCACCCTCTTTATGGGATATGATCCTGGAAACCTGAGCCACCCTCTCTCTAGGACTCAACCTTGCAAACCTGGACCACACTCTCTAGGAATTGACGCTTTACACCTAGGCCACTCTCTCTCTAGCACTTCTGCACACCTGGACCACACTCCTTCTGGTGCTCAACCCTTCACACCCTGACCACTTTCTCTCTAGGACTCAACTCTGCACACTTGGACCACTCTCTTTCTAGGACTGGACCCTGTACACCTGGACAACTCTCTCTGGGACTTGACCATGCACACCTGGACCACTCTCTCACAGATTCAACCCTGCACACCTGGACCACTCTTTCTCTGAGACTCCACCCTATACTCCTGGACCACCTTCATTCTGGGACTTGACATTGCACACCTCAACAACCCTCTTTCTGGGACTTGACCCTGGATACTAAGACTGATCTCTTTATGGGACTTGACCCTGCACACCTGGACCATCCTCTCTATGAGAATCAATGCTTCATACCAGGTCTACTTTCTCTCCAGGAGTCGATCCTTCACACCTGGGCCACTCTATCTCTAGTACTTGACCTTGCACACTTGGACCATTCTCTCTCTAGGATTCGACCCTGCACACCAGGATCACTCTCTTTCAGACTTGAACCTGCACAGGTAGACAACTCTTTCTCTAGGATTTGACCCTGCACATCTGGACAACTGTCTCTAGTACTCGACCCTGCAAACCTGGACCTCTCTCTGGGACTTGACCCTGCACACCTGGACCACTTTCTCTGGGACTCAACCCTGCACACCTGTACCACTCTCTCTCTAGGACTTGAACCTACATACCTAGACCACTCTCTCTCTAGGATTCGACTCTGCATACCTGGACAATCCTGTCTTTGGGACTCCACCCTGCACATCTAAACCACCTTCTCTTTGGGACTCGACCTTGTACACCTGAACCATGCACTCTCTGAGACTCAAACCTGCACACCTAGACTACGCTCTCTCTTGGACTCGACCCTACATGCCTGGACCACTCTCTCTAGGACTTGACCATGCAACCTGGACCACTCCCTTTCTAGGACTGGACCCTGCATACCTGAACAAATCTCTCTGGAACTCAACCAGGTACATCTGGACTACTATCTCTCTAGGACTCAACCCTGCACACCTGGTTCCCTCTCTTTCTGTGATTTGACCCTTCAGACCTGGACCACTCACTCTGTAGGATTCAACCCAGCACACCTGAACCACTATCTCTCTAGGACTTTACCTTGCACACCAGGACCACTCTCATCTGGGACTCCACCATTCACAACCAGAACACCTTCTCTCTGGAACTCTACCCTGCACTCCTGGTCCCTTTCTCTCTGGGACTCGATCCTTCACACTTGGACACTCTTTCTCTAAGACCTGACCTTGCACACCTGGACTACCCTCTCCCTAGTACTCGAAGTGCACAATGGACCACTATCTCTCTTGGACTCAAACCTGCACACTTGGACTGCACTCTCCCTGGGACTTGACCCTGCATACTGGACCACTTTCTCTATAGGACTCAACCTTGCACACTTGGACAACCTGCTCTCTAGGATTCGACCTTGCACACCTGGACCAATCTCTCTGGGACTCGAGACTGCACACCTGGACCACTCTCTCTCAGAGTTGACCCTGCATACCTGGACCACTCTCTCTTTGGTACTAAACCGTGCACACCTGAACAACTCTCTAGGACTTGACCATGCACATCTGAAACACTCTCCTATAGAACTCAATCCTGAACACCTGGACCACTATCTATGACTCAACTCTGCACACCTGTACCACTCTCTTTAGGACTTGACCCTGGACACCAGGACCCCTCTCTGGATTTCGAACCTGCACTCCTGGACCACTCTGTTTCTGGGAATTGACCCTTCACGCCCGGACCACTATCTCCCTAGGACTCGAAATTAAACACCTGGATTATCTCTGGGACTTGACCCTGAACACATGGACCACCATCTCTCGAGGACTCAACCCTGCACACCCAGACAACTCTCTCTGGGAATCAATCCTTCACACCCAGATCACACTCTGTCTAGGACTCAAAACTACATACCTGGACCATTCTCTCTGGCACTTGAACCTGCACACCCGGACCACTGTCTCTCTAGGAATTGAGCCTACACACATGGACAATTTTTTCTGTAGGACTTGACCCTGCACACATGGAACATCCTCTCTTGCGGACTCAACCATGCACACCTGACACTCTCTCTCTGGGACTCTTTTTCTCTCTCTGACTCCAGCCTGCACACCTGGACTACTCTCTGTCTGAGACCCAACCCTATACACATGGACCACTCTCTATGGGACTCCAGTTTGCATACCTGGGCCATGCTATTTCTAGGACTTGACCCTGCACACTTGGACCACCCCTTCTCTGGAACTCAACCCTGTACACCTGGACCACTCTCTCTCTCTGAGATTTGACCCTGCATACCTGGACCACTTTCTGTCTAGGATTCAATCCTGAAACCTGGACCACTTTCTCTCCAGAACTTGACCCTGCATACCTAGGCCACTGTGTCTCTTGGACTCCACCCTGCATTTGGACCATCCTCTCCCTACAACTCGACCTTGCATACATAGACCATGCTGTCTCTAGGACTTGATCCTTCACACCTGGACCACCCTCTCCCTGGGACTCCACCCTACACACCTGGACCACTCTCTGTCTCTGGTACTCAACTCTGCATATCTGGGCCACTCTCTCTGAGAGTCTAGCCTGCATACCTGTACCACTGTTTCTCTGGAACTCCAGTCTACACACCTGGACCACTCTCTCTGGTACTTGACCCTGCACACCTGGACCACTCTCTCTGGGAGTCCAGCCTACATACCTGGACCACTATCTCTCTGGGACTTGACCCTATACAACAGGACCACTCTTTCTCTGGAACTCAACCATGCACACCTGGACCATCCTCCTTCTAGGACTAGACCCTGAACATGTGGATCACTCTCTCTCTCTCCAGGACTCCATCCTGTATAACTGGACCACTCTCTCTCTGGAACTCCACTCAGCACACCTGGACCACTCTCTCAGGGACTTGACCCCGCACACCTGGACCACTCTCTAGGACTCAACCCTGCATATCTGTACCACTCTCTTTCTAGGACTCGACTCAGCACACCTAGACTACCCTCTCTCTTGGATTTGACCCTGCCCATCCAAATCTCTGGAAGTTGACCTTGTACACCTTGACCACCCTCTCTCTGGGCCTCAACCATGCACACCTGTACCACCCTTTCTCTAGGACTCAACCGTGCACTCCTGGAACACCCTCTCTCTGGGACTTGACCCTGTACACTTGGACTACTTCCTCTCTAGGAGTCGACCCTGTACACCTGGACCTGCTCTTTCTTTGGGAGTCAACCTTGCACACCTGGTCCATCTTCTCTCTCAGACTTGACCCTTCACAATTAGGCCACTCTGTCTTTGGGACTTGATGCTACACACCTGGATCACCCTCCCTCTGTGTCTCCACCCTGCATACCTGTACCACTCTCTCTCCAGGACTTGACGCTGTACACCTGGACCACTCTCTCTGGGACTCAACACTGCATCTGGATCACTCTCTCTCTAGAATTCGACCCTGCACACCTGGGCAACTCTCTCTCTTGCTCTCTACTCTGCATACTTGGAAACCTCTCTGGGACTTGACCCTGTACACCTGGACCACTCTCTCTGGGAGTCAACCCTGTACCCCTGGACTACCCTCTCTCTACATCTTGACCCTGCACACCTGGACCACTATCTCTCTAGTACTCAACTCTGCATACCTGGACTACCCTGTCTCTGGGACTTCACCCTGCATATCTAGACCACTCTCTCTCTGGAACTTGACCCTGCACATCTGGACAACTCTCCATCTGGGATTCAACCCTGCACACCTGCACCACTTTCTCTTTAGGATTTGACCCTGTACACCTGGACCACTGTCTTTCTGGGGCTCAACTCTGCACACCTGGACCATGCTATCTCTAGGACATGACCCTGCACCCTGGACCACTCTCCATCTGGGACTCAACCCTGCACACCGGACCGCTCTCTTTGTAGGATTCAACCCTGCACTCCTGGACCACTGTCTCTCTGGGACTTGACCTTGCACACCTGGACAACTCTCTCTGGGAATCAATCCCTCACACCCAACCGCGCTCTCTCTGGGATTTGGCCCTGCATACCTAGACAACTCTCTCTCTAGAAATCAAACCTGCACATCCTGACCACTCTCTCTATGGAACTTGACCCTGCATACCTGGATCACCCTCTCTCTAGGACTCGAATCCTGCACACCCAGACAACTTTCTCTGGGAATCAATCCTTCACACCCAACCACTCTCTCTAGGACTCAAAACTGCACACTGGGACCACTCTCTCTGAGACTCCACCCTGCACACCTGGACCATTCTCTCTCTTGGACTCCAGTCTGCACACCTGGACCACCCTCACTCTAGAACTTGCTTGACGCATATACCTGAACCACCCTCTCTCTCTGGAAATTGACCCTGCATACCTGGGCCACTCTCTCTGGGAGTCCAGTCTGCATACCTGGACCACTCTCTCTGGGACTTGTCCCTGCGCACCTTTACCACTCTCTCTCTGAGACTCCAGCCTCCACACCTGGACCACTCTCTCTCCAGGACTCAACCTTGCATGTGGAGCTCCCTCTTTCTGGGACTCCACCCTGCATACCTGGACTACTCGCTTTCTGGGACTCTACCCAGCACACCTGAGCCACTTTCTTACAGACTTAACCCTGCACACCTGGTCCACTCTGTCCCTGGGACTCCATCCTGCTCACCTGAACCACTCTCTTTCTGGGAGTCGACCCTGCACACCTGGAACACCCTCTCTCTTGGACTTGACTCTGCCCACCTGGACAACTCTCTCTCTTTTGGATTCGACCCTGCACACCTGGACTACCCTCTCTCTGGGCTTCGATCATGCACAACTAGACCATCTTCTCTTGGATTTGATCCTGCACTCCTGGACCACTCTCTGTCTAGGATTCGACCCTACACACCTGGACCACTCTGTCTCCAGAACTAGGCCCTGCACACCTGAAGTACCCTCTCTCTTGCACTCAACCATACATACTTGAATCACCCTCTCTCTGGACTCCAACCTGCACACCTGGGCACCATCTCTCTTGGACTCCACTCTGCACTTGGACCATCCTCTCTCTGGGATTTGACCCTGCACACCTGAACCACTTCCTCTCTGGGATTCCAGTCTGCACACCTGGACCACTCTCTAGGGCCTTGATCCTGCACATGTTACATCCTCTCCCAGGGACTTGATCCTGCACACCTGGTTCACTCTCTCTCTAGGACTCGACCCTACACACCAGACCACTCTCTCTCTGGGACTCAACCCTGCACACTTGGACCACTCTCTCAGACTGGACCCTGCACATGTGAACCGCCCTCTCTCAGGGACTTGATTCTGCACACCTGGACCACTCTCTCTCTTGGACTCCAGCCGGCACACCTGGGCCACTCTTTCTCTAGGACTCAACCCTGCATACTTGAACCATCTACACTCTGGGACTCCACCCTGCATACCTGGACCACATTCTGTCTAGAACTTGATCCTGCACACCTGTGCCACCTTCTGGGACTCACATGAAAGAAATAACTGCCTGTTGTTTCAGTTGCCCGTGTTGACTTCCCCTAGCACAGAACATGAGCCCTGTCTAACTGACACAAATCTCATAGGGTGCAGTGTGGTGGGATCAACTCATGAGAAAGCTGCATGGTCAGGAGCTCAGAGACTGTCTCCCAAATGAGTAGTGAGTGAGTGATAAGTGACTTCCATGATAAATCCCAGGAATCTGCCGGGCATGGTGGCATGCACCTGTGGTCCCAGCTACCAGGCAGGCCGAGGTGGGAGGGTCGCTTGAGCCCAGGAGTTTGCGACCAGCCTGGGCAACACAAGACCCCATCTCATAAAAAGCAAAAGGAGACCAGTTGGGCAATATAGCAAAAACTCATCTCTACAAAAAATTAGCTGAGTGTGTTGGCATACCCTAAGTAAAACAACAACAAAACAAAACAAAATTTAAAAACTCAGAAAAAAAAAAAACCAAGAAAAAAGTCAGAAAACAAAAAGAAATCAGTAAACTCCAAGCAGCTGAGATGGAGGCTTACAGTGCATAGCAGCTGCATAAGTTAACTTCAGGGAGCTCCAGGCCTGGTCTATGTGAGGATCCCCTTGGTGGGGTCTCTTCAGTGGCTGGGGACCCAACAACCCAGGCAGGAAGCAGAGCCATGAGCCCAAACCTTCCATCCCCAGAGCCAATTTTTCCATGAGTCTGTCTGCTTACCTGCTGGGTGAGCGTCAGTGGTGTGGAGTGGCAGGTGGAGGCTGTTTGGGGGGAGAAGACTGGTTTCAAACCCCGTCCAGCCCCCCTATACCTTGTGTGGTCGTAGTTCAGCATCCTAGGTGTCCATTGGCAGGGCTGCTAATTTCGGTTCCAGCTACTTCCTGGGGCCATGAAGATGCTCAAGATGCCATAATGTGAGAACAGAGCAGAAGACGGTCAAGCCATGCTGCTGGGTGTGGCCCAGGGTGCCTGTCCCTCCCTCTACCAGTATTTACTGAGCACTTACTAGGTCCAGGCAGTGAGCCTGGCAGTTCCTGCCCTCACAGTGCTCAGCATCTGGTGGAAAGTACACAAGCACGGAGGCAGCTGTAACACAGCATGAGGAATTTTCTGATAGAAATGCGAGCACCAGAAATGCACAGAAGAAGGACTAACTCAGACTTAAGTGGCCCTGAGTACTTCTCAGAGGAAGTGACCTCTTCTCTAAGGCCGGAAGCAGAGGAAGGGCCAGTCAGATGAGGGAAGCCTATTCCAGGCAAATGAAGCGTAAGTCACTCCCCCAAACCCCAGAGAACAAGAAGTAGCCAGAAGGAGGCTCTGAATGCCTGGAGCTGAAGGAGGGTAAGGATGGTGGATGGGCCGGGCAGGTCTGAGTCAGCTTGGAGAGAATGCTGGTGCCCAGGACCTTAAGAGCCAAGCACAGGAGGGGAGGCTTAACCTAAGAGCGACAGGGAGCTTCTGAAAGTCTTATGGAAGGAGAGGATACAGTGGGTTGCTGACTCTCCAGAAAGACTCCTCGGGCTGTAGGTGGAGGAGGAACGGTCAGAGAGGCTACCCAAAGGGCTGTTGCGACTGTCCAGGTGGGGATCAGGGAGGGATGTTGCAGGGCTGAGGAGAACTGGTCACAGGAGGAAGAGGAAGCCATATGTGGGCATTTGGGAATCCCCAGGATGTGAGTCCTGTCCAGGTGGCACAAGTCAGAACATCCCCAACCCCGAGAGGCGCACTTGCAGGTCACCAGGTGCCTCAGCGGCAAGTTGGTGCCCCGGGCGGGGCTGGAGCCCCGATGAGGAGACCCTGCCCAGCAGGGGCTCTCTACCTTCTCCACAGGTGGGAAAAGTGTGTTCATGTGTCATCCCACACACATGTCATCCACAAAGCACTGGGAGCTGTGGATGAGATGGTGCATCTGAGGCCTTCGCTGCCAGGAGGATGCGGGTCATCTCACCTCCATCACAGACAGTGTGACAGACGGGCTGGATGTAGATGAGGCACAGGAGGGCCATCTCCACCAGACAGGAGGCAGGGCGGGCAGGAGGGTCAGGAGAGCAAGGACAGGGCAGTGCGAGCTCTGACGCAGGCGTCGCGGATGTCACAGGGGCTGCCCACCACTGAGTCTGGGTCTCGGCTGCGCTGGGGGAATGTGGCACTTTTAGCCTCCTCATGGCTGGGGGGCTACGTGGCCAGCCCTGGCCAATGAGTGACAGGTAGACACAAGCCTCGCATGCTCACGCCAGCACAGAGGTGGCCGGCACAGAGGCCTAGAGGGTTTGTGCTCCTCGGCCATGCCCAGCAGCCATGTGGAAGTTGTGCTGTCCCCAGGCACCAGGGGACATCAGACCACATCCTCAGACAGGCCAGAAACACGCTTCCATGGTGCTGGTGTTATCTGCTGTTGCCACAGTGCGACTCAGTCCAGGGGTTCTTGGAGTATGGTCCCAGACCAGCTTTCCATGGGAACTTATTAGAAATGCAGATTCTCTGGGCAACTTGGTGAGACCTCATCTCTACAATAAATCAAAAAATTAGCTGGGTGTGGTAGTGTGCACCTGTAATTCCAGCTACTTGGAAGGCTGAGGTAGAAGGATAGCTGGAGCCCAGCAGGTTGAGGCTGCAGTGGCTGGGAGCAGCCTGCACTCCAATCTGGGTGACAGAGTGAGACTCCAACTCAAAAAAAAAGAAATGCAGATTCTCACATGGTGGTTCATGCCTATAATCACAGAACTTTGGGAGACCAAGGTGGGGGACCACTTGAGCTTAGGAGTTTAAGACCAGCCTGGGAAACATAGCTGTGGTGAGCTGTGATGGTGTCACTGCACTCCAGTCTGGGTGATAGAATGAGACCCTGACTCAGAAAAAACAAAACAAAACAGAAAAGAAAGAAAAAAATGCACATTCTCAGGCCCTGCCCAAGCCTACCAAGGCAGAAGCTTCAGGGTGGGTTTAATAGCTTAAGTGTTCTCAAACCCCAGGAAATTCTGGGGCAGTTGAGTGTGAAAGGTGCTGCCTGGTGGCTGGTAGATACAGCATCTTGGGGCAGAGAGGGGGTCAAAGTCACGGAGAAGGTCCTAGTGAGCTTTGAACATGGAGGGAGACACCGGGCCATGGCCAAGGCTCCTTGTGCCACAGGGAAGCATCTCCTAGGAGAATTTCTTTGTACTCACTGCCCATGGATAGAGTCTTCCCGACAAAACGGCTTCAGCTCTGGCCATGTAGACAGTGTCCACTGCATCTAGCCAGAAGGCCCCGTCCAGAGAGGACTCTGGAATTCAACAACATTGATACCAGGGTCTTGCTGATTTAGAACATGGTCCTGAGTGCCTCAGCTCCAAAAGGGACCCCAAACCCAATCTCTCCTCTACAGACTGAGTCATTAGTGCTGGGGGTAGGAAGTGGTATGGGGGGGGTCTTGAGGCTACTTGGTAACGAGTGTTATTTAAATAAAGCAAAAAGTAGAATTGCAAATGAGCTGCTTTTTAACCTGTCAAAGAAAAGACATCCGTTTGTGCATATGAAGTGATTCCAAGGGCTCTAGCTGTGAAAGCAGATGAAAATGCCAAGGGAAAGAACAGTTCCATTAAAGGGCTGGCTGGACACATCAAGGCAGGCCCCTGAGGACGCCTCTGGCCTGTTTGGCCCAAGGTGAGTTCTATGGACACACATTTTAAGAAAATACAAAATCCTAGGAACAGGTGCCATTTTGTTCACCAGTGTTGCTTTAGCCAGTGTGACCCTAACACTATCTCACAGACAGGATAACAGCCTGTGATCACCGTAACTTTTCCTTTGGCTTGCATCTGGTGCGAAGAGCCTTGGCTAGCTCTCCAAACACCATATTAACAATGTTTCATGGTCTTCTGTTTGCTACTAATGAATGTATCCTTGTATAGTCAGGTCCATGAGAAGGAAATTCTGCAAATGTAGGAGAAAGCACCTGTTGTGAGTGTGCTTGGGGGAGGTCACCAGTGTGGAGGTCGGAACCCAGGAGGAGTCAGCTCAGCAGAAACACTGACCGTGGCCCTTCTGCTCCTCTCCTGCGGGAGCCTGCTGCAATCGGTTTTGCGTTCACACCTTCAGCATCTTTGATGGTATGGAAACAGAACCTGCTCTCTACCAGCCCCGTGCACCTCCAGATCCTGTCACAAGGCCAGGCCACCCCAGCAAGGAGATGCCTGCTGACTTGGCCCAAAGGGAACCATGTGGTGAGACTGGCTGGAGGCACTGGGAAAGGTTTGAAAGGGATGCTCCTATGCTTGAATGAGCACACCCTGACTCAGTGGGCCTGGGTGAAACTTCGCCTGTGCATCTTCCAAGCTCTGGGCAGTGCTCACAGCCACACTCAGCCCAGGAGTGAGGTCTGCACACAGGACTTCAGAACCTCCCTGACAGGCATTGACCCCAGGGTTTGGCTTCCTTATGATCTGCGGCTCCCTGAAAGCAGAGGTGGGTGTCTACACTTTTGTTGTGTTTTGTACCTGGCTGGCCCCTTGGCACAGGGTGGAGAACGGTGAGTATGAGTTTACTTAAACACAGCTGGCCTCCTGCCAAAAAGGCTTTTAAGTGGACTTGACCCCTAGCAGTTCCCAAACGGGTGATGAGGCTGGGGGATGGTCACCCTCAGGTCACACACCCTGAGGCCAAGTTCCCACCCACCCGCACCTGGTGACACCTCTCCCGGGCCGGGTCCTGTGATGCTCCCTCCTGTCTCGTTTTTTAAGCCGTTTACTCCAGAAAGCCGATCAGAAAGGAGGAGGAAAGACAGACCCAACCAGAAAGCCCTGCGAGGCGCTCAGGAACGCCGAGGGCTCCTCCGCTGGGGCCTCCGCACTCGGGTCTCCTGGGTCCGCGGTGGGCGTCGCCCCCTCCCCCGCGCAGAGCCCGCTGCCCCAGCCCCCCAGAGCCGGCTCCGCGGCTTGGTGCCGGGCGCTGTTAGCCCTGTCCCAGCAGTCAATCCTCCCGCCGGGGCAGGGGGCTCGGTCGCCTGGGGGTCTTCAGGAGCCCAGGCAGAAGCGCCCGCTCTGCAGACACCCTGTCCGAGAGCCCCGCAGCCGCCGGGGGAGGAGGGGCCGGGGCCGGCTCCGTGGGGAGGAGGGAGGGATTACACTGGTCAGTAGTCGGGCCTGGGGGAGGGAGGAGCCGGAGTGCGCCCCCGGGGAGGCGGACACGTGCCGGGAGGGGCGGGAGGCGGGCAGAGGGGAGGAGTGGGGAGGCGAGAGCGGGCGGCGGCGCCGCGGCCTCGAAGACGCAGCGTCCGCGGCCGGGCAGGCAGAGAAAGTTCCGGGCGCGCTCGCCCCGGAGGCCGTCGTCGAGGGTCGCCAGGTCGCCGTCCCGCGTCCCGCCTGCGCCCTCGCTTGGCCCCGGCTCGGCTCTCGGAACGCAGGACGCTGCGGCCGGCGGGGGAAGATGCTGCGAGGGGGCGCGGCGGCGCGGGGCGCGGGGGCTCGGGGCTGAGCGTCCCGGGGCCCCAGGCGGGCAGCAGCTCCGCGCCGGGATCGTGCCAGCGCTGCGAGCCCGCCCACCGGCGCCACCCGGCCGCGTCGCCTCCCCGTGGGGCCATGGTGCGCGGATCGCGCAGGCCGCGCGCGGGACTCTGAGCTCCGGCCGCGCCGCGCGCCCCCGGCCCCGGGCTCCGCCGCCCGCCCGCGGGCCATGCGCCCCGGGCACCGGGGCCCCTGCCTCTGAGCCGTGCCCGCCCGCGCCACTCGCCGCCCGCAGCAGCAGCGGCGGCTCGCGTCCTCCCGGGACCGGCGCCCGCGATGGCGTTGCGAGGGGCCCCCCGCGGGATCCCCCGGCCTCGCCAAGTCCGCCGGCGGCGGGAGATGCTGCCGCAGCAAGTGGGCTTCGTGTGCGCCGCGCTGGCGCTGGCGTGCTGCGCGTCCGGCCTCCTCGGCGGCTTGGGTAGGTGCGGAGACCCGAGTCGGGGCCCCAGGCGAGGGGCTCCGAGGCGCCCCCAGCCCTCCTCGGCAGGCTGCCGCCGCGGACTCGTCCAGTCCCCACCCCCGCCGGGCAGGTGGGGCGCGCCAGGGAGCTGGTTGGCGAGCTGGGCTGGTGTCGCCGATACGGAGCCCGGATCCCTGGCCGCCCGGCCCTCGGGGTGCGCGGGTGTGAACCATGCGGCGGGGCGAGGTGGGGTGGAAGGGCGACGCGGGGCAGTGGGCTCCGCTTTGCAGGACGAGTAGGGCTGTGCTGCGGCCTCTCAGAGCCCAGATCCCGCCCTGCTCCAAGGGGTCCCGGGCTCCAGCGCTCCCCAGCCCTTCAGGCCCAGCCGTTGTCCCGTGGGAGGAGCTTCCTCAGCCCTTGGCCCCAGGAAGGAGAGGGCAGGTGTGAGACCCTCCTCCGAGAAGGGGGTGTGAGGTCGTCTAGGGCGGTGGGTCAGGAGTGGAGAGAGGGAAGGGACTTACAGAGAAACCTGTTGGCCAGCCAGGGGTGACCTTCGGAGACTTCACTCCCTAACTGTCTCATCTTAAGTCAGATGCTGTGAACCTTTTCGTTTCATATTTTTAAACGTAAAAAACAAAAGAAATTCCAGTGATTTAGTGCTCAAGGTGTGGAGGTGAGGCAGGTGGGGAGGGCAAGAGCACCTGGGACCCTGTGGAGAGGTTTACAGGAATAAGCACAAGTAGAGTGGGACCAAATTAAACTTTTAAAAAATACTGACTTTCCAAACCTGAACTCTGTGATTTGAGGACAGAGGGTTAAAAAGTGGCTGTTTCCAAAGAAACCCAGGAAGGTTATTTCGAAAATACCTGGTACTCTGCAGTAGAGCAGGTCGGCAGTAGAGCTGGTCAGTGTTTTTCTCTCCCCCTTCCCTCAATTACACATCAGAAATAATAAAATACCTCAAGACTCTCAGTGTCAGCCTTCTAGAGAGGTGCCATTACCCAGCCAAAGCCGCCGGCCTGCATGCCGAGAGAGGAAACCAAATGCTTTAGGCGGGAGTAGCTCTTGTTTACTGGACAAGGAGTCACCCAGGAGCTCACTATCTGGATGCTGTGCACGCCTTCTCCCTTGTTGTTCTGTGTGGCTCTTGGACTGGCAGAAATATCACTTGGGACCTTGTTAGTGCCAAATCTCAGCTCCACCCAGGCCTGCTGCATCAGAATCTGAATTTTAACAAGATCCCCAGGTGCTCTGTGCACAGCTTGGTGTGCGGAACCCCAGGCCTTTGTGCGTGCTTGACTACCTTTTTGTCGGTAGTCCTCCTGGGCATGGCCTGTCCAAGGGCATCTTCCCAGAGGAGCGCTGAGGGGGGTACCTGCCTGGACCCTCTGTGTCTCCTGTGAGGCACTGAGGCCAGCTCAGTACTGACAAGGTCAGATCACACGCTGACCTCTGGGACTGGGATCAATATTCGAGGTCTGGGAAGCAGACCCCTGTGGGTAAGCAGGTGATATCGCACTTCTAGGTATAGTCCACTCCCTTGAGGCAGCCCCTGGCAGTCCGGCAGGGCTGCTGCTGGCAGGGCTGGACACTCAGATGGTGGTCGCCTGGGTATGCAGCCCTTATGCTAACCTAGTGGTGTCTGTGACTTGCTTTCCAATCCAGGGCCCAGAACGGCTTCAGCTGGCAAGCACATCCTGCCAGACACATGGAGAAACAGAAGGCTGATGGCACCGGTGAATGGGACCCAGATAGCCAAGAACTGCACAGACCCAGGTAAGGCACAGGCTTGCCCAGACCCGGCCACCAGGCATCAGATGGCCTGGAGGTGCTCTGTGGGTGGGCACAGCAGTGCCTTGAGGGGTGAGTTGGAGCACAGATGGGAAGGGCATTAGAAGATGTTGTCCAGACATCTGTCTGTTGTGCTGCTGAATTCAAAGTGTCTTTACTGACAACAGAAAAGGTCATGTCCAGGAGTTTGAAAATTGTCTTTTTGTTCTCCCAGTGCTCCTGAAGGCAACGTGTTTCTCTCTCTCTTGATGTGTCTGTTTGTTGAGGTGTTTGTTTTCTTTTTTCACTGTATCTACTTGTTGCAGCAAAACCAGCTGTTCTGGCGGATGGTGCTTTGGGGTAACCCACCAGGGGCAAGCAGGTTGGACCCTTTCTCTCCACTGGGTGTTTCCAGTGTCATCGGTCCCAGAGGCTGGCTCTGCTTGCCTTTGGAGGCAATTGTGATGAACTCAGAGTCTTCTTGGGGGTCAGAGGTGGCAGCGGCCCAGAGATGGCATCATGTGTGTCCTGCCACACAGGCTTTGCTGACACAAGAGAAAAAGGTTCTCGGGAAAAGAGCATCCCAGCAAGCCCCAGGGCTCATGGCCACTGCCTGGGCCTCAGACGGCCACCACTGGGCTTGGCTCTGGCTCCAGCTCTTGGGGTCTTTGTGTGGAGGATGGGGATGGGGGGGTGGCATAGTCTAAAGTCCTCTGGGTGCTCTGAGGCGTGAGTCCACTTGGCTTTTCCACCAGTTGCTGGGCCAGTCACATAACCCTTTGCGAGCAGTTTGCTTACCTGTAAAATGGGCACAACGGTACTGCCTGTCCCAAGGCTGCTGGAGGCCATGGAAGACTCTGGTGAAGCTGTGTGTGAGAGGGTGTGTAGGGCCAGTGGTTGGCCATCTTCATGTGTCTTATTGTCACTCTGTGAGGCAGGTCTCTTCCCATATTATAGGATAGGAGAGATCTCAAGAGGAGAACTGAGTTGCTCAGAGTCACGAGACTCGTGCATGGTAGGGCTGGCTCGGCCACGGCCCGTGCAGCTGTGATGCTCATTGGCTCCTTGTGCTCAAGGCGTGGCCTCCTCCACAGCCATCACGCTGTTGTCTGCATCATCACTGCCCTTCCCTCAGATGCCCTCTGGGGAGCTCGCTGGGACACGGGTTTGCAGGGGAGGGCTCGGCTTCCTGTGAGCCTGGCCGTCCATCCCAAGCAATCACTCATCCTGGTGACCCAGCAGTGGCCAGCCGCCTCTCGCTGTTCTCTCCCCCACACTTCCCCTGAGTGGTCAGGCTGGTGATGTGTGGCCGGCTGATGGGTGCCCAGGGCCAATGGCTCCATGCTGGCCAATGCATGGCACCAAGGATGCTAACCTGGGGACTATCCCACCCTTCCCAGGGACTGGACACATTGGCATTGGCCCCTTCCATGTGGGGAGCACTGTGCTTCTCTGGTGCAGTCAGGGCTGGGAAGTTCTGCCTGGCATCTGGCTTGTGCACACCCTCATCTTGGGCTGGCTGTGCCCTACTGTAATTTGAGCAGGGCTCACTTCTCATGACAGATTCTCCTGTGGCCCACTGTGACCCTGTCTTCTCAGCATCCTGACCAAGCAGGACACATTCCACTAACTTGTGCAGTATCTGTCCTGCTCGACAGGAGGGACATGGGGGAAACCAAAAGCACTCAAGTAACTGTTCATGCTTGCTTTGCGCCAGCTATTTCTGGGACAGAGCCCAGCGTGCGGGAAGGCCTCGGCAGATGCTGTTCGGGCGATGGCATGAAAGTGCGTTTTGGTGTATTGCACATTTTAAGCCTGACTGTGTTTTTGCCAAGATTAGAAACACAAAGCTCAAAGTTCAGGGGCTCCACTTCTCTGGGCTGGTGGGGGCAATTCTGGGCCTTTGACTGCAGACACTGCGCCTCCCTGCACTTTCCCACACCCCAATTCCACCTCTGTGCAGCAGAGGCCCTCCATTCAGGCCAAGAGGGATCGAGGCCCAGCTTCCTCTGGTCTTCTCGTCCTGGCCCTCCTCACTGCCAGCCTTTATGTCTCACTGGTCCATGGCAGGTGCCTGCTGGAGTGTGTCTAGCCATTCTGTGGATGCCTGGTGGCAGTGAGTAGTATAGGACACAGTCTTGTCACCAGGCAGCTTGTGACTGAGTGGCAGACATAGGTCTCCACCTGAGAAAGGACTGGGCGATGACGTGGGGCTGCGATGACCCCATGGGCCACAGGAGGCGCTTGGGCACTTGGGGGCAGATGGCTGGCCAGATGTGGCCCTGTGCAGTCCACGGCCTCTGCTGCCATAGCAGGAAGTCCCCCTAAGTGGGGCTGGCAAAGATGGGGACCGGAAGTGTGGGATCAGAGGTCACGAGGGTCCGTGACTCCAGTTCTCTGTCTCTGGGCTCTGTGTGTTCCAGCGTGGGAAGGTGGTGACCACGGGCCCAACCTTTGTCCTCCCAGACTCAAGACAGAGAAGAGTGCATCTAAGGCCCTGCAGCCTCTGAGGGAGCTGGGAAGCTCTGGCTTGCTGTGGGCCACATGGCCCCCTGAGCCGATGCTTGGGCCGAGGGTGTGCCGGGCCCCAGGTCACAGGCTCACCTCCGGGGGGAGGAGGCTGAGCCTGCTCTCCCAACGTCAGGACTCTGTGACCCAAAGCTCCAGTGAGTCTCAGGATTGACATGACATCGCTTGACAGCTGCCTCCTGCCTGCATCAGGTGGGTGGAGTCCCCAGGAATAGTTGTGGGGTCTTGCTTCCTCCCAGGGCCTCTGCTCTGTGTCTGTCTCCATGGCTGGAGGCAGCTCTGCCCATGGGTTCTTGGGGGCGTCAAAAGGTGGGGCTTTAGGAGTTTCCTCCGGGGCAGGAGGTGGGTGTTCAGCAAATGCTAGTTCACCATTGGCTCCATAAGAGCCTTGGAACAGGCTGGGTCTCTTCTTCCAGTCTTGGATGTGCCCTGCAGGTGAGAGAGGTCCATTTCCTAGACACACCAATGGCCCTGCAGGTCTTCCCTGAAGACAGTGTGAACATGCCTCGGCTGCCTGGTTTTCCTGAGACCATGGTACTTTGATCTCCTCTTTGTGTTTCAGCATGAGGGCTCTGTCCTCTCCTGTTCTGTCCCCCTTCCACATTGTCCTCTATCTAAAATAACTCGTTTCCTTGGGGCCCCAGCTGTCCTAGGCTGGGAGAGTAGCTCGGAATCTTGGCCCATGGTCGGTGACTTGAGCACTTCAAGGGTGTTTTTCAGATGCCCAGGCCCCTTCCCTGGAGTGATCTGATTGGTTGGGAACCCAGGAATTGCTACCTTTTATGTGCACCCCAGGGTTGGCAGGAGGTGGCAGGCAGAGGTAGTGCCCACTGGGCTGGAGGCTGCTCCTCATAGGGGGCATCACCTGGGAACCGGTCAGGAATGCAGAGCCTTGGGCCCATTCAGACCACCTGCTGAATCAGAATCATCATCCTTATGAGGTCTTGGGGTGGCTCATGGGCACCCCAGGGGCCAAGAAGCCCTGGGCTGACATTGCTCGACGTTGGGAGGTGTTCAGTAAATATTTGGATGTTGGCCCAAAGTGACTCAGACAAATACCTGAATGTTGACACTGGCCTAACAGAGCGATTCTCCTAAAAATCTTTTTTTTTTTTTTTTTTTTTTGAGTTGGAGTCTTACTCTGTTGCCCAGGCTGGAGTGCTGTGGCACACTCATGGCCACTCCAGCCTCAACCTGCTGGGCTTCCGATGATCCTTCTGCCTTAGCCTTCCAAGGAGCTGGAACTACAGGAGCATGCTACCATGCACAGCTAATTTTTGATTTACTGTAGAGATGCGATCTCACCAAGTTGCCCGGGCTGGTCTTGAACCAGCGGGCTCAGGCAGTTCACTTGCCTCAGCTTCCCAAAGTGCTGGGATTACAGGCTGAGTCACCGAGCCCAGCCCAGTTGTTTTTTTTTTAAACATATAGGGAAGATAAAAAAAAACACTCTGCCTTATTTTTGACCAGTGATGTCTATAGAAAATTTATAACTAATTTTTTCTTAGAGGCTTGCAGGCATGACCTGGGCTCCTTGGCCTTTGATGTTTCTCTTCGTGGTCTGTGCAAGGTTAGCACTAAAAACAAGAACAGGCCTCTCAGTGCAAAGTGTTTGAAACAGGAGTGTGAGGCAGACAGAGGCTGTGAGTCCCTTGGGAACTGTCTCAGCTCGGGCAGCTGTAACCAAACCCCGGAGACAGGGTGACTCAAACAACAGACATTCACTTCTCGCGGCTCTTGAGACTGAAGCTGAGGTCAAGGTGCTGGTGGGTCTAGTGTCTGTGGAGGATTGCCACATGAATCACAGATGACCCCTTCTCCCTGTGTACTCACATGGCAGAGACAGAGTGGGCTCTCCAGTCCCTCGACCTCCTCTTGTAGTATGGCTAACCCTATCACGGGGCCTTGTCTAACCCGTTACCTCCCACAGGCCTCATCTCCAAGCACCATTGCCCTGGAGGTCAGCCTCGAATCAGGAATCTTGGGAGGACACAAACCGTCCACATAGGGAACCGGCCAGTTTCCATGCATTCCCTGGTGGTGGCACCTGGACTGCTTAGAGACAACCTGGTCCGCCAGGGGGACTCCAACAAATGCAGAGGCCCGGGCCCAGCCCTGACACATGAAGTCAGAACCAGGACAGATGCATCCCACGTTGGGCCCTGGAATCTCCGGGAGCCTCAGTTTCTGCGCAGGTCTTCCCTGTGGCTCTTCTTGTCGCTGTCCACAGACAGTCCCGGGTCGCCTGACCTGAAGTGGCCTCTGGGTCAATGGCTGTCATAGTGTCCTGTTTCGTCTCCGAGGGCACGAGATTGTTGGTCTCTCCCAGCTAGAACCCAGAGGGCGAAAGCCTGTTTGCTTCTTAAAACCACTGGACTTACTTCGATTTTTCCATCTGTAAAATGGGAGCGATGGTTTTGACCCTTGAACAAAACTTCATGGGTCCACTTGCGCACGGATTTCATTCCCCACGGCTGCCACTCTGAGAGGCAAAACTAACCCTGTCTCCTCATCTTCCTCTTCCTCCTGCTATTCTTCCTCCTCCTCTTCTTTCTCGTTCTCTTCCCCCTCCTCCTTAGCCACTCAACGCGAAGACAACAAGGATGAAAACCTTTATACCAGGGATCCCCAAACCCCAGACCATGGGCTGGTCCTGGTTTGTGGCCTATTAGGAACTGAGCCGCACAGCGGGAGGTGAGCGGTGGGTGAGCGAGTGAAGCTTCATCTGTATTTACAGCTGCTCCCCATTGCTCGTGTTACTGCCTGAGCCCCGCCTCCTATCAGATCAGGACAGCATCAGATTCACTTAGGAGCATGAGCCCTATTGTGAACAGTACATGCAAGGGATCTAGGCTGCGTGCTCCTTAGGAGAATCTAGTGCATGATGATCTGGAGTGGAGCTGAGGTGGTGAAGCCAGCACTGGGGAAGTGGCTGCAAATACAAATTAACATAAGCAGTGAGGTTTGACTGCACAGAGACCATAATAAGTCAATTGCTTGCAGACTCATATCAAAACCCCATTAGTGAGTGACAGGTGAATTGATGTACTTCAATTGTGCAGCTGCATCTAGTGGCAGGCTTGAAGTCAGAATCCAACACTTATTTTTAGTCCATGCATGACCCGACCATTATTTTATGTAATGATTTTGTCGTGATTTTTTAAAAACGGTGAGTTGTATAATTATTTCATTATATATTACAATGTAATAGTAACAGACACAAAGTGCACAAAAAATATAATGCACTTGAGTCATCCTGAAACCATTCCCCCTCCCCTCCAGTCTATGGAAAAATGGTCCTCCACGAAACTGGTCCCTGATTCCAAAAAGGTTGGGAACTGCGGCTTTTTTCCTGATCTCTTTCCACTTCACGAATAGTATTTTCTCTTCCTTGTGATTTTCCCAGCTTACTTTATTATAAGAATACAGTATAAAATATAACTTAGAAAATGTGTGTGAGTTGACTGTTGGTGGATTTCCCACCGAGGAGCTTGTTGTGTTACTCATGGTTCAGCCATGCACCCCTGGGGGCTTAGTAGAATTAAAGGAACCAATGCCTATCAGCCTCTAAATTGGTGCATGACTCGTGCTCAGCCCGCTGTTTTCCTGTCCTGTATCCGCTGATCCTGGGATGCAGCTGTGTGTATGAAGGGGCTTCTGAAACTGTCAGCTGAATTTTCTGAGGATGAATTAGCATGTCAGCATGCAGCATCTTGTCTGCTAATGAGTGGGCATGGCTTCCCAGTCCTGCAGACATCCCCACGTCCAAGAGGAGGAAGGGCTCCCCTTTGGGTTTGGGTTTCCGGCATCCTCTGCCCCAGGTCGAAGAAGAAGAGCAGGAGGGACTTGTGCCCCTTTCCCATGGGCGAGAGCTCAGTCCTTCTTCAGGACGGTTGTGTTTGGCTTTCCTTGCCATGTGCCTACCAAGTTGCCAGTGGCTGTGTGCCTGTAGGGGGAGGCTGGGAAGAGGGCCTGCAGGTGAAGGCCCGACAGGAGCAGAGGAGGCCAGTGTGGGCTCCAGGGGGAGGCTGACTCGTGGCCAGCATGGATCTGATCCACATTTATTTTGGCTCTGTGCCTGGCTGGTGTAAAGGCAGCTGTGGGAGGGAGAGGGTGTCAGGCAGGAACCCAAGCATAGGACCCGAGGCTGGGCCAGGAGGAGATGAGGCCGTTGGGTGGGCGGCTGCTGGGGGTCTCTGTTGGCTCTTGGTGCAGGGGCAGAGGCTGGGCCCAGAGGAGGTGAGGCCGTTGGATCGGCACTCTTGCGGGGGTCTCTGTGGGTCTTTGTGTAGGAACTGAGACATCACGAGACGTCATAAGGAGGAGGAGGGACCTGGGACTGCAGAGGGACACCAGGAGAGGGGTGTGGTGGCACACAGCAAGGAGAGGCTTGACCTGCCATGGCGATGCTTCCACAGGCTTGGGACTTGGGAGGCAAGTCACACTTCCGAATTTTAAAACTGTTACATAAAACTAAATTCTGAGCTAGAGGAGCAGGAGCTGAGTTTACCGCATGGGCAGGGAGGTCACAGTCCACTCCTCCCCAGATGGGAGGGCAGGGGCTCTAGGCAGGATAGGGCCTTCCTGTCAGCGGGCAGCCTCTAGAAAGCCAGCAGCATGGAGGCTGAGGAGGCCAGCGGCCTAGCATCCACATGCCCCTCACCCCATCCTGAGGGCTCTGGGATGTCATGGCAGGTCCGTGGCTTGGGAGCGGAGGGGCTGGGGCCTGGCTTTGCTGGGCGAGGTCCTACCTGCCAGCATTTGGGGCTCCTTTCCACCCCTCTTGCTGGGTCAGATGAGGATTCTCAGCAGCCAGAAGAGGCTCCTGTTTGACTTGGAGATAGTGGAAGGATGCAGCGAAGGCAGATGCGTGGGTCTGAGTCCCAGATTGGCCCTTGCCGTCCACGTGACCCCAGATGGTTACACAATCTACCTAAGCTACAGGATTTCTCTCTGGGAGAGTGGGGTTGTAACTCTTCTTACCTACCAGCAGTGCCACTGCCAGGCTTAGTCCACATGACGTACAGAGGTGTTTAAGCTGCGTGGGGCATGTGGCAGCTGTATCATCATCGCCATCACAACTGGCGCCAAGCTCCACGTGACCCGTGGGTGCTGTTCTAAGGGTTTTCCGCATATTAACTCGCTTGTTTCTCACAGTGCTGGCCTTGTCCTCAGTTTGCAGATGGGGAAAGGAAACCCAAGTAAGCCAGGGTCACCCGGCCAGCAAAAAGCAGAGCCAGGTGTATACGTTTGTTTGTTTTTAATTAGAAGCTTTATTTTCTATAGCAGTTTTAGATTTATAGAAAACTTGAGCAGAAAATAGAGTTCCTATATTAATCTCCCCCAAGATCCCCCCTATTGTTGGCATCTTGTATCAGTGTGGCATGTCTGTTACAAGCTTGTCACAATCCATGAGCCAATACCACACACCTTTACATTGTATTATTGTTACAGTGATACATAGTAACATCAACACATTGTATCATTGGTGCATCAATATATTGCTGCTCACTAAATTCCACCATGTACATGAGGAATTGCTCTCAGTGCTGTGCATTCCATGGTTTTGATGATGTTTAATGACACCCACTGTTACAGTGTCCTACAGAATCGCTTCATTATGATTCACAGAAGTCCTGCATGGAGCCAGGTCTTTATTTCAGGTAGTCTGAGTTGTGAGCCTATGTCCTTATTCATACTTATTCACGAAAGTCAAACTATAGATGAGAACCTCTGTACCAAACCACAGCCTGCACTGTCTGGTGCCCCAAGAAATGGGAGGGTCCGACCCACCTGTCCCTCCCATCCTTCCTGTCCCACATGTCCCATGTCCCGCTGGTGCCACCTGTCCCACCTGTCCCATGTCCCACCTGTACAACCTGTCCCACCCATCCCTCTTGTCACACCTGTCCCACCCAGCCCCATGCCACCCGTCTGCCAGAGCAGCACACATCTGTGTGGGCCCTGCGTCTGGGGATGCTCCTAGTCCTGATTTGTTTGCAATCAGAAGTTTTCTTGCCTCGCCCCCGCCCTTGGGGCCATCTGCCAGCAGTTGCTCCTCCTCACTGGGCCATCTGCCACCCCAACTTGCAGATGCTCCACTCCCGACGCCATGGCCTCCTGCAATTTGGAGAGCGCCCACTCAGCTCCTCTTGAACTTGAAGGAATGAACGTTCCTACCAGAGTTAAAAATGGAAACGACTCAGCGTTCCGTGCACCACCTCAGGAGGAAGAGATGCAGCATCCGAGGCAACAAGAGTCGCCTGCTTGAAAAGCACTTCTTAGATTTGACACTGTCTCTGACTGAGGAGGCCATGGAGCAGAGCATTTTACTAAAAGGAAGGAAATTAGATGTGCTGGAATAGTTGACAGTTTCTTTTTTTTTCTGAGTTGGAGTCTCACTCTGTCACCCAGACTGGAGTGCAGTGGCCGCTCCCGGCCACCGCAGCCTCGACCTACTGGGCTCTGGCGATCCTTCCGCCTCAGCCTTCCGAGTAGCTGGAACTACAGGTGCACGCTACTACGCCCGGCTGATTTTTTGATTTATTGTAGAGATGAGGTCTTGCCAATGTGCCCAGGTGGGTCTCGAACCCGCGGGCTCAGGCAATCCACTCACCTCAGCCTCCCAAAGGCGCGGGATTACAGACTGAGCCACCGAGTCCGGCTGACAGTTTCTTCCAACTCAGCAGTGACTGTTCTCAGGAAGGGAGCAGTGTTGCCATGGGGCTGCGGGGCCTCCCTGCCTGGTCCTTCATCGCGGGAGGCATGCCCAGCCCTGGCTTGGGTCCTCAGGCCCCATCTTCTAGTCCTCTCACAGCAGTGTGTGTTTCCCGAGTGTCTGCATGTCCCATGCTGTGCTGGGTTCGGAAGCCTGGGGGTCCTGGTCCCCGCTGTCAGGGGACCCCAAGGGAAACAGGCTGGGCTCAGACACCAAACATGGCTGCCGAGGCATATCCCTGGTGGGTTCTCTTGGGGAGGGTGTCGCGGAGTCTCAGCAAGGGGGCCCTTCTGGAGGCTTTGGAGGGACATCTGCACAGCAGGTGCAGTGTGCACAGGAGTGCTCCTGGGAGGTGGCCCAGCCCCATACCTGGAGGGCTGCTCACTGGCGCTACTGCGGCCAGAGGCAGGCACGCAGCTCCCAAGACTGGTCAAGTAACAAGGCCATGGGGAGGGTCAGAGTTGCCATGGTTACTCTGATTCTTTTTAAGTGGGGGGAGGGGGTGGTGTGTGAAAGACATAGGTCCCTGAGTGGCCCCAGGGGAAGTTGACAAGCACACTCGGTGGCTCCTCCAAACCACACACAGGACAGTTACCGTGGTTCCCAGGCTGTGTATGGCCTGGCAGTGGGTCATGTTGAGTGGCCATGATGAAAATGAGGCACCTGCCATCCCCTCTTCTGCCTTCGAGCACCCTGAGGGTGAAGCCTGTGTCCCTTTGTCCTTGACTCCAGGGCTGAGGCCGGAGTTGGACTTAGGCTCAGTTTACAGCACACAGTGTTGGATGAACAGATGCTCTCACTGTCCCTGTGGGGGCTATGTCCACAGATGGGATGCTGTCTTCCTGGCTGTCTCTTCAGCTTCAACACCTTGGGGACATTGGAGCACCCGACAGGAGCTCAGGGTAAAGACATGGACTCTGGGCCAACCCTCAGGCTCCAGCCTGCCCCTGTCCTTGTTACGTGACCTTGAACAGGTGACCTGACCCTCTAGCTGAGGGAAGGGCCAGAGTTTGTTCACGATATATCCCAAGTGCCTGGCCCTCAGTCTGCATGTGTGCTTGCATGCGTGAGCCTGCACGCATGTGGACTCTTGGAATCCATGTGGGGCCTCTGTCACAGGACTGCGAGTGCCGGCCATGCCAAGTGCTCACACAAGCACCAGGCCCGAGACTGGGTGCTCTACACACCTTTGTGACCAAGATTACCTTGAAAGGGCATGTGGATGGGACTAGAGCTTTGGGGGAGGAAATACCAGAACCAGCCCGGTCAAGGATGGAGGATGACTCTTATGAATGTGGCACTTTTTTGGTCTTGAGTAAAAGTTGAACATTAGCATCTGGAGCTTGTATCTGCTGGCTGTTTGTTCTTTGAGGACAGGACGCTGTTGACCTTTCGCATGACTCCCAAGAGGTGGCTCCGACCGTGGGGGGCGCTGTGGCCTATAGTGTGCGTACTTGTCCTGGAACTGGTCCTTTCTGCCAGTGATGTGGGACTCCATGAACAAGAACTGGAATTCGGGGATCAGTGTCCATGTTCTGACCCTGACACAACCCTGGAGTGATTTTGAGCTGAGCCTCAAAATCACTTTGGCTGAGCCTCAGTTCCTGTCTGTGAAATGGGCTCATGGTGATGTGGTTTGTCCTACAGACTTTTAGGGCTGGGAGCGCAGTTCTGGGCACATGTAGTTGCTGTTTTGGCATGACTGTGACAGATGCTTCACCCTCTGATGAATGCCCCCTCCCCATGAAATAGAGGAAATCAGTTATCTGGGGCCTTTCAGGACTGATACATAAAAACATGGGTGGGATTTGGTGAGATCATGGTTCTGGACTCATGGGGGAGAAAGGCCCCCTTGGTGGAGTGTCCAGCTGGATAGAAGGGTGATCATTAGGCCAATCCCTCACACCCCATTCATGCCCCCACGGCGGGGCTGTTTCACTTCACACAACACACATCTGGCTTTTGGTTCCATCCTACGTGCTGAGTTTAGGACTGGCTGGGGCGACCCCAGGGAGCTCATTTCGGTCTGTATCTAAGATGTTTGTGTATTAAAATAAACAGGCCAGGCGCTGTGTCTCATGCCAGTCATCCCAGCACTTTGGGAGGCTGAGGAGGGAGGATCACTTGAGTCCAGGAGTTTGAGACCAGCCTGGGCAACATAGTGAGACTTCATCTCAGCAAAAAATAAAAAAAATTAGCCAGGCATGGTGGTGGGCCCTGTGAAGTGTGTTGGGACCCAGAACCTCAAAACCCAAGGCCTCTGTACCTCTGTGCTAGGGGTGTCTCTGGGCTGCTCTGTATCTGGAGAGGAGAGCTCTGCCAGCAGCATGGAGAGTGGCCTGAATCAGGTCCTCAGCATGGCCCTTAGCACACTTCTTAGGGCAAAGGACATGAAGGTGGAGGAACAAGAAGCTGTTGCAGACTTGGGTACGGTGAGTGGCCTCGTGGGGGTGTCAAGGCACAGATGAGAGAGGCAGAACCACAGCTCACAGGGCTGCTGGTGGCTGGTGGTGGTCGTGGCTCCAATGCAGATGAGGGTGTGCCTGTGACAGGGTAGTGGCTGAGGCCCTGTGCTGTCCAGGGGGTGTGGGAAGCCTTCCTTCCTCTCCCACCTTCCTCTCCTCTAGGGGACCCCAGCCCCAGGAGAGCTGTGTGCTGATTACTGTGGCTGGGTTATAGCCTGCATTCCATGTTCCAAAATGTATTCAGCAGGTGCTCATTGGGTGCCCAGAGATGGGGCACTAGCAGACACTGACCTGAGAGAGAGGAATCCCTGTCATCAGTAAGCCCACATGCTAGCAGGACAGGGTAGACATGTCATCGCCACGTGTGACCCAGAGTGACACACTTGGGCCCGGTACAGTTGGAAGGCTCTGGGCAGCGCCGACCATGCTTTGGTGCAAGCTGGTATTCGTGGGACAGATGGGGAGGGCGGGGCCTTTCCGGTGGTGGCTGTGGATGACTGTAGAGATAGGTGGTGAGACAGAAGCTGGCCAGATGCAGGACAGCTGGCCTTGGCTCTGGGTCCTTGGTCATGGTGACCCTGAGTCTGGACCATGCCTGACCCATGTGAGCCATAACCAGACTGGGCCCTTGCCAGCTCGTGTGCAGCCTTGAGCAGGAAGGAGGCCTGCTGCCACTCTGGGAGCTGCTTGCCCTTCCCCCTCTGGAGGGGTGGGGCCCAGGGGTGGCTGGGGAGGAGTCTCACCCCAGGAACAGCGAGGAGGCTCGGCCTCTAGTGCTTGTGCCCATTCCACATGTGGCCCACATATGGCCATGCACATTGGGATGCCTGGTAACGTGATCTTTACATCAGTGGGCCTTAATTCAGCGGGATGACTCCAAAGCCCTGATGCAGGCATTTGCTGTCAGTGCTGGGGCTTGTAGACACGACGGGAAAAGTCTGTGAGGTCAGGGCTTGTGCAGGATGCCAAGGGGAGTAACTGAGGCCCTCCGTGGGATGCCCAGTCCTCAGGCATCTGGGTCCTTTTCTGTCCCCCAGCACCCTGACGGGTATGCCAGGTACCCTTGTGGGCTCATCCTGGGAGGGTGTGTCACACGCTGACAGCAGAGTGGCATCCAGGCTTCCTGCCTCACTGGAGCGGGATATGTGGGTGGGGAGCAGGGAACGCTGATATTGTGTGATGTGCCCTGGCCAGCCTTGTCTGACCACAGGGCATGGACAGCACTCCAGGGGTCACTCGGGAGGTGGGACCCACTGACTCAGGGCTGTGGGTGAGAGCTGGGAATGGGATCCCTGACAGAAAGGGCTCAGCCTGAGGAGCCCTGTACCAGAAGAAGTGGGTGCTGGAGACCCAGAGGTGGCAAGAAAGGCAATTCGTGGGGCAGATAGTGTGACTTATCCAGAGATTAGGGTGGCTGAGTGGGCTGGCTCATGGGCTAAGCCTGTGGAGAGGCCGTGGCAGGGCTTGTGGGGTGCTTATGCTGTGACTCGTGGCTGCACCCCAGGACCTGTCAAATGGGGAAGAGCTGCCATGGACAGCTGTCCTCCCCTAAGGTGCTTCTTAAAGGACACCCAGACTCAACAGCCTCCTTGGGAAATGGGGGAAGCCAGCTCCTGGGCACTGCCCTTAGACCCAGTGGCCTGGGAGGCTTGGTGGAGGGTGAGTCTGGGCCTGTGACAGGGTGGACCGGCTGCATCGGGGCCTCCCAAGCTTAGATTCCTGGTGATTCTGTGGGCTCAGAGGGCAAGCCTTGAAAGAGGCTTTGAGTTCCTTTGATCCTTTAAACCTTTCTTGTTTCTCCTTAGCTGGCAGAAATCCCAGCTCAGTGTGGCATGAACAGTAACTGAATGACTTGCAGGCTCTGGGGACCTGCAGCACCAGGAGGAGAGGAGGAGGCGGGGAACAGGTGCCTTGTCATGGACCAGCTGCGCTCCCAGCCCGCAAGCTGAATTCAAGAATATCACACTGGGTCTGGAGGGGACCATGGCGGAGGCCATGGGAGAGGCAGCGTGTGGGTGGCTCAGGGCAGTGCTTCTCATCCTTTATGGGCATGTGGTCACTGGGATCTTGTGAAAATGCCAGTGCCAGAGGGTGGGGTGGGCCTGACCATCTCTATTCCTGGCCAGCTCTGGGTTCTAGCATGCTGCTTGCCTGCAGACCACACTTGAAGGGTCAGGTGTCTAGTCTGACTGCCTGGAGCTTGGGTCCCAGCTCTACCATGGGCTGCACCTGTGGGCTGCACCTTGGACAAGTGATGTGGCCTGCCAGCACTGGGCAGGAGGAAGCTTGCACTCTCGGAGGCTGAGCAAGCACCCACGCTGCTCTGGGAAGTGCTGGTCCCATCATGCAGCATCCTCTGTCCCCTGCTCAAAAGGCTTCCGTGACTCACCATTGTCAGCAGGAGGGTGAGTCCTGCCTCTTGTGGAGGCCGATTGGGCCATGGTAGCATGTCATGTTCAAGGTTCTGAGGTGTTCCATGGTCAGGAAGCCTTTATGCTTAAACTTGTCTTACTGTGGTAGAACATACACAACATAGAATCAACAGTTCCAACCACTGGCAACACACAGTCCAGTGGCTTTAGGCTCGAGTACCTCGTTGCTGGCCACCGCCACCCTCCATCCCCAGAGCTTGCTCATCTTCCCAGACAGGGCCTCTTTCCCTGTTAAACACCAGCTTCTGCCGCTGCCTCCCCCAGTGCTTGCTGCCCACCCTACCTTCCGACTCTGAGACTGTGGCTGCCTTGGACCCTCATACCAGTGGGATCCTGAAGAACTTAACCTCTCGTGTCGGCCTGACTTTGTCAAGGCTCGCCCATGGGCAGCCTGTGTCAGCACTTCCCTCCTTTCAGGGCTGAGGGATTTTTCCCTCTCTGTAATCCCATGTTCTGTGGCCCCATTCGTCCGTCGAGGACACCTGTCCCACCGTTTGTCAACTGTGATAGCGCTGCTGTGAACACGCTGAGCCCTCCAGCCCATGCCTTCCCACCCTCATGGCACGGGGGATGGGAGCACACAGGCCTCAGCTAAAGTCCTCAGCCATGGCTGTGTACTAGAATCACCTGGGGAGTTTTAAAAATGCCCATTCCCTGGCCCACCCTGGACCAAGGTGATGAGAGTCTCTGAGGTTGGGACCAGATTTGTTTAGAAGCTCCTGATGACATTCATGAGGACGGGGGCTGTGAGGGACCCCTGGGACTCGCTGGGGTCACGTCCCGCAGGCCTCAGGGCCAGGACAGGAACTACGGGTGGTGAGTCCAGGACATGCGTGCTGCCCTGCTGTGCGTGTCCCTCATCAGATCAGACCCTGCCCCAGATTCCTGCCAGGCATTTGGGGGGAGTGTGGAGCGTATGGTTGTAGGATGTGACCTCGGCCTCTGGCTTGGACTGATTCCACCATTGCAGGCCAGACTGTCCTGTCCTTGAGGGATGACCTGGTGGGAGGTGTGCTACACCACGTGAGGTTGTGGTAGGGCTGCAAACAATAGAGGCGGTCCAAGCCAATGCCTGGCCCAGCTGCAGTATGAGAGCGGCACGCCGGCTGGAAGTGCTTCTGACACTGAGGATGAGGTTTTGCTGACAGGCAGTGGCAGCACCTTGGTTCAGGTCTTTCTCATGCAGGACGAGCCCCTGGTCACTTTGGGGTCACCTGCCCGCCTGATCACCTTGAGGTGGAGAGACAGCGGCCCCAGCCAGATGGCCTGGGCAGCCCTCGGGGCCCACTCCAAGATGGATTAGCCTTGCATATTGACCTCAGCTATGCTGCTGGGTGGTCTGCATCTGCCTGACTTCCAGAGCCTGTGGACTTGATAGCCTGAGCTCACTCCAGTCTGTTTAACAGTGTGGAGGATTGGTTTCAGGGCATTTAAATTCCTGTTTTCTGAGCATTCCAGGGGCCTGGGAAAACAAACCAGGCACCCATTTTTGCTTGAAGTTGTTACAGTCCGATTAACACTTGACTGCTCTCCCTTGACACCAATCAATCAAGGGACAGGGAAATGGTAGAAAGAGGTTTATTTCTGAATTTGAATCCAGGGAGCAGAGCTGAGCTTTTGGCCCTTTAAAAATGGTTCTACTCACGCTTCAGACTTTACAGACCACTTTTATAAGTTCAAGGTTCTTGGTACCTATACACTGACTACGTGACCAGCAGAGCATTGTATAGAATTTAAGTTACAGCCACATTTTGTCAATAATGACATTTGTGGTCCTCATTTCCTGGTACCAGTTACACCGGGCAGAAGCGTTAATCAAATTTATCATAGAGTAAAGGGAGTTAACAGGGTCTAAGACACCATACATTACTGCATGTTGTTGTATGCAAATGTTACACAAATCATAAGATTATGATTACTTGATACAAAAGTTATACAAATCATAAGATTTCCGATTACATTGATAAAAAAGTTATACAAATCACAAGACTTATGAATACCTTGGTACTGTATTATTCAAATCTATGACTACTAAGAAAAGGGCATATATGGGGGACTTACATCTCAGTGAATTGGTACACTCTGCAGGAAAGTTAAGGATTCTTTGAAGTTGCTTACTGGGAGTGCATAGGAGATAAGGGGAAGCGCACCTTTTGTTAATTCTCAGGAATGTGTGTATTTGCAGGAGCACTCGAGTACTTGCTATGCCTTTCTCTAGGGGTTGTAGCAATATGGACAAACAATAACGAGTCTCTTTATCAAAATCAGGTCTCCCACTCAGCCTGTTCTCTCCAGAAGTGCATGATCCTTTAGTGAGGAATTTGCCAGCCAGGGCCAGGCCAGGGAACTCTGGGGAGTTGACTCCCTGGGCCCTGAGCAATCAGCAGAGGTGGAGTTGGTGAAGCCATGGCAACAGGCCCACGCATTCCCACAACACCTGGTAACTGGTGCCCAACCAGACCCGCAAGTTGGGGACAAGAAAGCCCATTTCTGGTCCGGCACGCCTGGCTGCAGCATCACAGGGCAGTGGACTATCCCCTTGCTCCCCTCCACTGGAGAGTGGCACACGGTTTGGATAGGCTGCAGAAGCATCCCCAAGCTGTTTTGTTCCACCGAGATATGTGGTCTCCAAGGTAGTGGCTACACAGCAGGGAGGATGAGGCTTCCGGTCCTGACCTGACCCCCTTCTGCAGTGTCCTGTGGCTTTCCAATGCCCTGGCCTCCACCCACTCTGCAGGCAGGGCACAGGTGTTCCTTCCTCCCCATGCCCATCAGGCACTCCCTGGGTGTGAACATCGTTAGAGAGCGCTGGCTGTGACGAGGTGGGCATGTGCTCTGGGCTTGGGCATCAGTCCCGAGCTGTGTGTGGACGCTGGTGTGGGAGTGGGTCTGTCGGCGGTTGGGCCATCAGGCATGCCCTGTGCGGCCTGTGCTGTGTTGCCACCAGGGGAGCCATCCATCTGGGCACTCGGGTGCCCTGGCCACTCTCCTGTGTTGTGAGCCAGTGTCGGTGCAGTGGCACTGGGCAGGTGGCCCTGGAGCTGAAGCAGACTCAACTCCTGCTGCTCACTTCTTGTGGTTCATGGTTCATCTGTTCATGTACCTTTTCTGTGATTTTGCTTGTTGTTGAGTTGGAGTCTCACTCTGTAACCCAGGCAGGAGGGTAGTGGCATGATCACGGCTCACTGCAGCCTCGACCTCCTGGGCTCAGGCGATCCTCCCGCCTCAATCTCCTGAGTAGCTGAGACTATAAAGTGCCATAATGCCTGACTATTTTTTGTGTGTGTGTGAAGATGAAAGCCCAGGCTGGTCTCAGACTCCTGGGGTTCAAATGATCCTTCTATCTCAGCCTCCCAGGTAGCTGGCACTACAGGCCTGCACCACCACTCCTGGCTAGTGTTTATTTTTGTCTTTATTTTTGTAGAGGCAAAGTCTTGCTATGTTGCCCAGGCTGGTCTCAAACTCCTGGGCTCAAGTAATCCTTCTGCCTCCTTGCTGGAATTGTTGGTGTGAACCACCATGTCTGAACTATTTTTGTTTTTTTATTTTAATTTCCTTTTTGAGTCGGAATCTCCCTCTGTCACCCAGGCTGGAGTGCAGTGGCACAATATGACTCACCACAGCCTTGACCTCCTGGGCTCAAGTGATCCTTCCATCTCAGCCTCCCAGGTAGCTACAGGCACATACTACCACACCCAGTTGATTTTTTGTAGAGACAAGATCCAGGCTAGTCTTGAACTCCTGGACTCAAGCAATCCTCCTGCCTTGGTCTCCCATAGTGCTGGGATGACAGGTGTGCACCACCATGCCCAGTTTGTAGTCACTTCTTAAGAGCTGCCTTTTGGATGCGGCCCCTGTCGTAAAGTTGTAGTCCCCTGTTGTCTTTCCAGGAGTATTTGGCAGACGGAGTGAGAAGCAGTTTGCAGACTTAGGGGAGATTTCCCCACCCTCTTGCTGTGATTGAATGGCTTTCCTTTTGGCTCATCCTTGAAGCCGGCTTCACCCACCTCCCGACAATGGGCTCCCACTTGCCCCTCCTGTCGCCTCTGGGGTGGGTGTCCACTCAGGTGGCTGCTCACTCGTCTGTTCGCTGGCTTGTTTTCTTATCCAAGAAACCCAGGAGCCTGCGATGTAGGAAGCACTTTGCCAAGAGTGGGTGAGCTGAGCAAGGCTCATCCTCAGGAGCGCCCAGGGCGCGAGAGAGAGGACGGGGGTCCAGGTGTCAGTGGATGATGAGGAGCAAAGTTGCTTTGCTGCTTTTTTTTTATTTTTGGAGACAGGGTCTCACTTTGTCACCTAGGCTGGAATGCAGTGGGGTGATCATAGCTCATTGCAGCCTCCACCTGCTGGGTTCACGTGATCCTCCTGCCTCAGCCTCCCATGTAGCTGGGACTACAAGTGCCACACCACACCCAGGTAATTTTTTTAAACGGTTATAGAGACAAGGTCTCACTATGTTGCTCGGGCTAGTCTCGAACTCCTGGGCTCGAGCAATCCTTCTGCCTTGGCTTCCCAAAGTGCTGAGATGACAGGTGCGAGCCACTGCACCCGGCCTAAAATAACTCTGCTTCTGACACGCGTGTGAGCACACACAGTCACTGAAGCCAGATGGAAATCTAGTTCTCCATCAGCTCACTCACTGCATCAATACTGCTTACACGCCTACTCTGTGCAGGATCCCGCAGGCAGGAGGGTTGACTTCACTTCAGGGATCCTGAGGGTCAATCTGTCAGGAAAGGTGAGGTGTGGAAGGGCCAGTAGCTAAAACTCATCTGGGGTGGGGGAGAGGGGGTGCATAACGCCACACCTGGGCCACACACTGTCGAAGGGTGAAGGCGTGAGGGACCCAGCTGAGGATATGGATAGAGCACTGGGCGCCCAGCAGAGGGGTGTTGTGCCCAGAATGATGTTTGGATGGTCCCGTGAGGACTTGTCCTCCCACTGGGTAAGGCTGGACTTGGCCAGTCCCACATGTCGATCTGGGGAGCAGCATCAACCATGCATTCCTCATGCATTCAGCAGAGTGGGGCTGCACTGCTCAGGCTAGAGCCTTGCATGCCTCAGTTTCCCCATCTGCAGAATGGGTCATCTCAATGAGGGCTGATGTGTTCATCGACTGCCCTGGCCCAGGCCCTGGGGACAGCAGGGAACCAAGAGTCTCCACCCCGTGGAGCTGGCATTTTAGCAGAGGAGATAGGAAGTACACATGTGAGTGATAAAGGTGGAGCATCAGGTGATAAAATTCAAGAGGAAGTACATCAGGATTCGGAGATGGCAGCCAGGACGGTCCTGAGACCCAAAGCTGGGCGATTGGATGACCTCTCAGGGATGGACTGAGCAAAGTGGGGACTGTGTGACTGTCAGGTAGGGGGAGAGGAGTGTGGGAGGATGTTTTGCAGGAGGCACAGAGGCCCTGAGGAGGCCGTGTGCATGTCTGTCCTGGGAGCAGCAAAGAGGCTGTGTGGCTGGATGGACTGAGCTTGTTAATGCATTGCTGGCTGGGTGCGGTGGCTCGTGCCTGTAACCCCAGCACTTTGGAAGACCGAAGCAGGAGGACTGCTTGAGCCCAGGAGTCTGAGACCAGCAAGGGCAACATAGAGAGACCTCATCCCTACAAAAAGTTTTAAAAGTTCGCCAGATGTGGTGGTGTGCACCTGTAGTTCCAGCTACTCAGGAGGCTGAGGTGGGAGGATTGCCTGAGCCCAGGAGGAGGTTGAGGCTACAGTGAGCCATAATCCTGCCACTGTAGTCCTGGGCAACAGAGTGAGACCTCAACTCAAAAAATAAAGTATTTCCTTGGCTTTTTAAGGACATTGAGGCTTTCTGCATCTGTGATAAGTCTAGATCTTATGGCAGATGTGGTGCTGGAGAGAGCAGTGCAGGAGTGGATGTCTGTTCTCCTCGGACCTGGCCTTGTTTTTAGGACCTTGATTTTTCTACCTGGAAGTCGAGAATGACCTTCCCTGCTTCTCAGGATGGCCGTGGGAGGCCCACAAGGTCGTGGGTTCTCTGTGCTCAGGAGGTGTTCGGAGAACACTAACTACCACAGGCCTGGGGAGAGTGTGACCTGAGGTCAGGGACAGTGTGTTTCTGCAGTGCAACATGTTGGAATGAGGCCTGAGACCTGAGATCACACGGGGCGGTGGGGGGTGGGGTTGTCAGAACATGTCATAACCGTCTACTTAAAATGAAAAGGGCCTCATCTCCAAGCTGCTTGAGGTGGGATCTTCCTAGGGAGATGTTGGTGATGTCTGTGGATGGGTGTCCTGAGCTGGTGTGTTCTTTCTCGACCCTGGCTGCTCGCTAGGGCTACCTGGGAAGCCTTAGGAGGTCCCAGCCTGAGTCAGACTCCAGACTGATGCAGTTATTATCTCTGGGTGTGGACACCGTCTGCACTGATGTTTCAGTTTCTCCTTGTGATTCGAACACGTGGCTGTGGTTAAGAACCATGGAACTGGGTTGGATGGGGTGTTGCCTCCCTCGCCCTGGGTCCATGATCATGGCTCCTGTTCTTTAGGGTGGGTGGGAATGACCCTGGGAGTCAGGGTTCCCCTGAATTTCTTCACGGTCCTCACTTGCAACCTGGCTCACCTCGCAGCTGGACATCACATTTTTAACCATCTTGACTCTGCTTTCTTACTATAAAGCATACACACTCATGAGTGGGTTCTGTATCCATCTCCTGTTCCTTTCCTGGGAGTTAGTGACGACCCTTGGTCAGTGTGTTCAAGGGGCTGGTGTAATACACCTCTAACCCGTTCCATGTCCTGCATGGGGCTTGGTCCTTGTTGTGTGAACTGGGATGAGCTGAACCTTTCAAGGAGCCTAGGATGCTGATATGTCAGTTGGTGGCATCCTGCCTCACTGATGGCCAGAGGCAAAGTCACCAACTCTGAGGATTCAAGGCCAAACAGCAGCCAGGAAAGGATTATCCTTTTCATCAGGCAGTGTGATTTTCACATTGTTTCTCTTATTGCTTTGGCTGCTGGGAAGCTCCAAAGTGTTTTACGCTTAGTTGTTTTTGATTCCCATAGAATTGTTTTTTTAATGTGATAATTCATTGCATTTTTGGCATGACATCCCCACACTTAGCTTTCAATTTTTTTACTCTGATCTCAAACCTTTTTGGAAGTATTTGGGTTATAAAAATACTTTTCAAGAGCATACTTGTGCCTTGTGCCTAGATATTTGGTTGAGAAACAGTTGCTCCTGTTATATTCTAAAAGACAGTTGAGAGGTCAGAGTTTCTTTGCAAGCTGGTGTCCCCACAGATGGGAATCAGTCCCAGGGTGAGGGAAGATCCGCTTGGGTGGTGGAAGGAACCAGGTGTTCCTGGCACTGCGTGTGTGGCCTCAGCCAGGTCTAACCCCTGGAACCTTGATTTCCTGATTTATGAGGCAGAGATGATCCTGGCTTTGCAGAGTCCCTGTGTGGGTTGGATGAGCTGAGGTGTGCCAAGCACTCAGCATGATGTCTAGACTTAAACTTGAGCATGGTTGTTTGTGTTTTCATCACGACCATTGCTCTGAGTTGGTTGGCACACCCTTTGTGTAAAGGGCAGATAGATGGTGAACTGGCTGGGGCTTTGTAGGCCATGCAGTCTCTATGGCAGCTACTCAGCTCTGCCATTACAGGACGAATCCAGAAACGGGTGTGTTAGGATAAAGCATGACCTACCCTGGGCTGAGTCTGCCAAGCCTGCTCCGGGCCCCAAGCCAGTTGGTGGATCCCTCACTCCCAGTCCAAGGTCCTTCTTCTGAACCCACCCTGGATGCCATCAGAATGGAGCCTGCACAGTAATGAATCTGTCCGTCCATCAGCTTCTTGGTTAATTTCCCCCTGAGAGTCATGCTGAGGCCAAGTTTCATCTTGCCCGGTCCTCTGACGTGTGTGGGAGGATCCTTCCCAGGACAGTGTTCTGAGGGCCCCTTGGGAGGTTTCTGGAGCCTGAGGACACCAAGGAATGGAGCTGGACCCCACAGACATCAGAGCAGCAATTGCCAGAACTCATCCAAGAGGGAATGCCAGCCTCAAGAAGGAGCTGGAGCCCTGCTGCAGGCTCGGCGCTGACCGGGTCAGGATCTGGCATTGAGCTCCAGGAGGGGCCGGAGCACATGGCAGCCCTGGGAACTTAACCAAAGAGGCCACCCTGAGATGAGAGGAAAGAGGGAAGAGCTGGACAAAGCCCCTCTTCCAGGTGAGAAGGCAGCATGAGAATCACTGGTGAACCTCTCACCAGTCTTCCAGTGTTCTAACTAATGAACATGACTACAAGGTGTTTATTCGCTGGGTTTTTTAGAGCAGGCTTCTTATTTTGAGACAATTATAGATTTGCATGAATTTGTAAGAACTGACATAGTATGCTCCCCGGAGCCTCTACTTCATCTTCTCCTCAAGGTCACAAGTGCGTTGGCCGTGATGCAGTCAATACTCAGGACACTTCCCTGGCCCAAAAGGCCCCTCCCGCGGCTGCCAGCATCTGAAAACACAAGCTCTTGCAGGTTTGGGGGATGCAGGGAGTGCAGTGAGCCCATAGCATGTCAGCATCTTGACTGGCGTTTCACAGTTGTGGCTGAGAGCCTCGCTTGCAACGGCAGGTGCCTCCTTTCTGAATGATGCTGTGAGGGACTTTGCAACTGACTGTCTTCCTGAGAGGCAGCTCTCGTGGGTCTGAGGCTATGCCGCTCCCTGGTCCCATGGGGCAGATGCTCACCACCTGCCAGAGATATTTGACAGAAGGAATGACGTGGGGCTGGTATGGGGAGTCTTATTTTGGGGGAATGTGCCAGAGCCCACAGACACATGAGCATGTCAGGTCTGGCTGAAGCCCTGCTGTTTAGGGAGATGGGGAGGGTTGGGCCATAATGCTAACCCATGCCATGTGACTGCGTGCTACTATGGCCTCTGTGAGCTGCTGAGGCCGGTGAGTCAGGGCCAGTGCTCCTCCTCACCCTGCACACTGGCTCATGGAGAAAGCAAGCTGCCACTGGGTCCTGCCACATGCAGATGGAAGTCCCTGGCAAGGCAGGTGGGGCCTAGTCCTCTCCTCCCATGTTCTGTCCACACTGGTAGGGAGCACCAGCTTGGGGCAGCGTCAGTGATGCCATGTGTCAGGGTCAGGTAACCAGACTCGGGACTGATGGGGGCCAGGCCTGGGCACCCCCAGGATGTGGGCTTCTCTCCATCACCTGATGGCCTGATGGTTACACAGCACAGGCATAATCAGTGTCGTCAGCGAGAGTCTGTTTCTAGCATCTCATGTGACCAGATCACCAAGTTGCCAGCATTTGTAGTCCCTCATGTGGGTGGGCAGACTATGACATGGAGGGACATGGACATGCAGGGTGGAGCAGTGGGCTAGACACCGCACCCCTCCAGAATACATGTGTGGAAGCGTAATCCCCGCGTGGTGGCACTGGGAGGCAGGGGCTTCAGGGTCAAGGGTTGTGAGGGTGGAACCTTGTGACAGATTGGTGTGGGAAGAGGCTGGGAGCCATGACTCTTCCACCCAGTGAAGATGGGTGAGAAGTAGCCACTGTGGCCTAGCGGGGCCCTTGTGAGAGCCCACCGAGGCCAGCACCCTGGTTGCAGATTCCAGCACCCAGGGCTGTGAAAATGAATTCCTTTCGTGGATGGCCACCCCTTCTGGAATTAAGCAACTTGAAGTATTTGAACCCCTGGTGTGCAAGTTCACAATTAGGGTGGCCCACAGCCCCTGGGTTTCAGCAGAAACCACACACATGACACTCACCTGCCCCTGCAGCATCCAGGCTGGGGTTCTTGCCCTGCATTCCCACTTATGACCTAGGGATAGCAAGACCCACCCAGGAGTTGATGCTGCTGCTATGAAGTGAAGAAAATGCTTTCCAGCTATCTCCTCTCTCACAAGAGTGGATGCCAGGGAGAGCCGCTCAGGGATGCCTCCTTCCATCTGGAAGGTACAGGCTTACTCTTAACTTGGGAGATGGGAGTGAGGAGGGTGGGTGGTGAGGTAGGTGGGGAGGAGGAAGGAGCATATGTGGGGACCCCTGCCTCCTGTCAGCAAGAGTCCTGACTCCCAGGGAGAAGTGGGGGTCTGCAGGGGAGAGGGACCTTGAAAAGGAACTCCGAAGGACAGGTGCCATGAACAAGTGCCAGAGACAGCTGGAGCATAGGGTGAGGTCAGACCTGGTGGAGAGAGAGCTACCCCAGGGGGTGTTGTGTGACTTGGGATGCACTGGACAAGCAAAGAGAGGAGAGGGAAGCAGCTGCCACAATGGCTCTGGGATAGGGAGCGCTGTGCTGTCTCACAGTAACCCAGGTGGGTAAGTTTCAAGTGCTGGACAAGCCTGGCAGGAAGAAGGAGGTGGGAGCTGGGCTGTAGGGCTGCAGGGCTGTGCTGAGCATGGCCTGATGGGAGCAGAATGGTACTTGACCTCGGAGCAGGCCCCTCTCTGTTTGCATTACCGCTAGAATAGACTTGATTTGGACTTGGTCATCAGATGCGTGGCATCTCCTAATTTTACAGATGAGGAGTCGAGGCCCTGGGCTGTTGTCAGAGGCCAGGGGTCGTCCCAAGACTCATTGGCCTCTGGTCCTGGTTTCGCCATCTGCCAGAGGAGAGGTGGTTGCTTATGGCCGAGGCCCGTTACGGCTAAAGTGAGAGCGAGCTAGAGTCACAAGGGGACTTATGAGGGGTGAGAGTGCTGGGCCCCCTTAGAATATTCAAGAAAGGAATTGAGTTGCCTCTGAGTTCATGAGACTCACACTTGGGAAGTGCCACCGGCATCTGGCAGTCGACCCTGTCATCTGAAATTGTGATTCTGGGTGAGAACTCACAGAACTCTGCTGAGGATTTCCTGGTGGTGTTTGCAGAAGACACTTTGAAGGGTGACTGCAGCTCAGTGTATGGCATTGAAAAGCATCTGAACAGGTAATAGAGGCACAGGATTCAAAGGAAGCATGAAAGATAACTCTGGGAGGTATCTCCCTCCCGCTTCTGTCCTGAACTGCTCAACACTTCCTCCACACCAACCCTTGCCGGCCTGTCTAGGGCATAGTGTGTGATGATCCCAGTTGGGAGCATGACACATACCATTCCATGTCGACCTCTCCTCACTGTGGAAGGCTAGCCCAGATCACTAATAAGTAAATGTTTTCCCATCCTCTGGTGATCTATGTGGTGTTCTGCTGGAGGGACGGACTGAGGTCTGTCTAATGTGTTCCCTGATGATTTGTGCACAACTGGATGATGGTCTTAGCAAAAGGAGCAGATAACAGTGCTGTAATGAGTGTCTTGATGTGGAGCTGCTGGGTCAGAGGGTGTGAGTGGGTAGTTTTGGCAGATGGTCCATGTGGCCCCCACCACATGTGGCCTGCCACCACATGGGGCCCCACTCAAATGTGCTACACACATGGCACCACCCACATGTGACCCCCTAACATATGTGGCCTCTGCACCACACGTGACTCCCTACCGTCCCACCTGCTAGAAATGCAGGGCTGGTCCCTGCCTCACAGTGTTGTCAGACCTCTGTGGAGTTTGCCCATCTAGAGGAGGCAGCACAGTGTCTCAGTGTGACTTTTCTTTCTGTCTCACTGGCGAGTGAAGTGGGGTATCTACCTGTGGCATCCCCTAGGTTTCCTTTCTGCGTGATGTTGATCTGTCCTTTCCTATTTTGACATCCCTATCAGTTGAGTCCCATCAAACTGTGTCAGTGGGAAGGGGGTCACGCCACTACACTCCAGCATGGGTAACAGAGACACCCTTATTCATGTCGGAGGGGGTCATGCCACTGCACTCCAGCCTGGGTGACAGAGAGACCCTGACTCATGTCAGAGGGAGTCACACCACTACACTCCAGCCTGGGTGACAGTGAGACCCCGACTCATGTCAGAAAGGGTCATGCCACTGTCTAGCCTGGGTGACAGTGAGACCGTGACTTGTGTCAGAGAGTATCGTGTCACTGCACCTCAGCCAGGGAGACAGTGAGAGCCCAATTAAAAAAAAAGTTTAAATAAAAAAAGTATAACAAGTAATTGTAAAGTGAACACCCATGCCCTGATCACTCAGGTCAAGAAACAGGGCATCACTGGATCTCCAGGACCCTCCCCCAGACCTCCTGTCCCACGCCTGCTGCTCCCCCATAACCACCCTCCTGATCTGACATCTATACTGCCTTACCTCCCCTAAGCCAGGTAAACGCCATCTAATTTTGCCCTAATTAGCCCTCTGTCCATGGAGCGAGCTGACATACCCATGCACATGCATTGTTGGCTGTGTCCGGCCCTCCTCATAGCTGTCATTCCTGTTCACGCTGTGGCTGTTCATGTGCTGGGTGCTATGCACGGCTCCGTCTGCAGTCAGTGGTTTCCTGAGCAGGCGCATGCTGGCCATGCTCCCATGAATGCCATGTCTGTGCTCCCCGCACATGTGCACACGCCCCATCAGGTGACACCCAGAGGCTAGCCACCCAGTCACTCGGTCACTCTGTCGGGATGTCTTCTGCATTTGCAGCATTTCTGCCCCCTCTGGCAGCCTCCGTGCATTCTGCTTGCCCACGTCTTTGCCAACACTCAGAATCAGTGGCCTTTGAGTGACAGCCTTCCCGGCCGCGTGGCCTTGTGTCACTGCAGTTATGCTCTTCCAACTCCTACTAAGACCAGTGTCCTTTCATCAGCCTGATGGAAACTTGGACGTGCTTGTATGACATGATTTACAGCTTTTGCTCAATTTTTTATAACCTGTCTTGTGGCTCTGCAGAAGTTGCTTATGTATTTCCAACATGAATTCTTCAGTTTCTGCTCCAAGCACTTCCCATTCCTCGGCTCAACATCTGTGGCATCTTCGGATGAAGAGAGGCTGATGCCATCTTGCATGCCCACCTGGTTAGTGTCACCTACTGGGCAACCCACTGGGAGAGGCACATTCAGCCTTGGATCCACTGTGCAGCTGCCCTGGAGGCCTCTCGTGGAGTTTCTACAGTGCCAAGGTCCCGAAGGCCTGGTTAACTGCAGCATTACTACTGTGTTTTGGAGGACAAGACTGTCCGTGGGGGGTGGGGTTTGGGGCGTTAGGGTAGAGCCGTGGGGCCTTAGATGCTGGCTTGGAATGAGAGGCATTTCCATCCTAGGAGGAGCCGTTGCAGCCCCAGCAGGTGCTGCAGCCTCTGGGAGGAGGAGGAGGCAGTGGGACAGGGGAACCCCTGTGTGGCAGGCCTGGGCCGTGGCTGTGGGAGTGGCAGGGAAGTCTCTACAGCTACATCAGCTGCATGTGCCCATCTCAAGTGTGTAGATGATGGTGTAGGCATTATCTTGCCAAGGACGATGTTGCGAGTGCAGGGCCAGTGTTGTGAGTGTTCCCCGTACCAGCTACAGAGGCTGCATTAGGAGGCTGGCAGGGCCTAAGGTCTCTCCTCAGAGATGCCTGGGGCAGGGACAGGAGCTCAGGAGGGTGTGGGCGCTTCGTGGAGTCCTTTGGACCATGTGCTCAGCCATGTGGGTTTCTGGTCACTGCCTTCGTGGCTTTGTGAAAATGAACAAATGGAGCAGCTGAGGGAGAGGGCAATGTGGCAGGGCATGGCCGCTGGCACATTCAGGGCTGTGTTGTGTGATGGAACGTGCACATTTGGGAGTGCCTTGTGTGGTGGGGTGTGGCTGCCAGCATGTGCGAGGGAGACTTGCATGACGGGACCTGCCTACTGCACATCTGGTGTCGACTTGCTGGTGCCGGGCAGTTGTCACCCTCGGTGTGACAGTCCAGTGTGTGGGGAGAGTCAGCACACATGTGTGCTATGTTGCTGGGACAGGTGAGGCAGTGTGGTCGTCAGAGTGGAACGACGGGGGAGGTGGTGGTGTGGGTGTGGCACCCACGATGCGCTGCCTCAAGGGTCACTGCTTTGAGGTCTCCATGGTCCCCAGAAGGAACAGGGATTGAGAGACGAGACTGGAGATGGGCTCAGACCCCACAGTGGGGCCTGAGCAGGACTCTGGACCATGCATGGCTCCCAGGTGCTCTGGAAGTCTCTGTTGAAGTCAGGATGCTGGTGGTTGCCCGGGCCTAGGGAGGCGAGGTGAGCCCTGGTACTGTCCTTGACCTTGGTTGGGGCTGAAAGGCAAACCCCAGGCCTTGGGTCCCCATCCAGCCCTGCCCAGCCCAGCCCTGGCATCTGACCTGAGCAGCTCCTATGTCCCCCAGACATTGCTGCCATGACCCTGCCTTCCCCTCTCCAGGTGCTGGAAGAGTCTGGGGCTGCTTCCAAGGCGCACAGGTGCCACCCCCACCCCTCTGGTGACTTCTCCCCCGACTCACCCTGTCCTCCCCGTCCATCCTCTTGGCTTCCCAGGTTCACCTCATGCTGCTCTCCAGCAGGCTGGGAGTGGGGCAGCTGTGGGTGGGACTGACCCTCGCTGAACAGCTGCATCAAAACATTGAGCCAGTCCTGTCTGTCGCTGTCACGCCTCTCCCAGCTGCAAGCACACAGCCCCTCTCTCTGAAAGTGCCCCACTCTCTCAGACAGTAGTCTTTCTGTTTTTCCACTTTTGCCTTCGTGATGTAACTGGATGACGACTGTGGGTGTGTCGCACGTTAGCTGATCATGGTGAACCATTTTTCCAGATTCTGCAGATACTGCTACTCACTCCAGCCAGAGTTTGGTGTGATGGTCCTGAAAATACAGCATGAAGATAGCGATTAGCTCCTTGGGAAGAACCCTCCCCCTAATGGACTCTGGTGCAGAAAGGCGGGCAGGACAGAGGTAGCCCAGGAGAGGGTCAGGGAGGCCAGGGAGGTGGTATGGCTGTCCCAGAGGACGATGGAAGCAAGAGGCCGAGGAAGCACAGATGGTTGCCCATTACCACCTGAGGTGGGCACAGGCATTCACGCAGTTGGTGGCTGTGGGGTGGAGGCAGGAGGCAGGAAACTGGTGGCCTGGGTGTGAGGAGGTGACTTTGGGACATGCAGTCCAGCAGGAAGTGGCCCTTTCCTTCATCCTCAGGGCCCCCACTGTGGCTACAGGAGGCTGGGAAGGGAGGAAGGAGGCCCAGCTGCTCCCTCTGTGAAGCCCAGGCCTCCTTCAGGTCTTGTCACCCCGTCACCCAGGGACCAGAGCCTCTCTGTCTGGCAGTGCCAGGACAATGCGCCCCTGTAGTGACGAAGGCAAGCAGCTCCATGTGAGTGCATCAGCCGACTCCCAGTGCCTGGCATATGCGGGGGAAGTTCATCTCTGCCCCTGCCCTGCAGCCTGGGAACATCCCACACGTACCCCAGGAGCCCTGTCCTCCCTGCTCCTCCCTGCCCTTCCCATCCTTCCAGCATGGCTTATGCAGTGCCTCCCTGCTGAAACTCTCCTGGGTCCTCTGGTCTGACGGGGCTCTCCTCCCCTGGCACGGCCCAGCTGTGTGGCACTGATGTCCTCGAAATCTGCCCAACTCCCTCGCCTGATAGCACCGGCCCCATCTTGGAGGCTCCTGAGGGCAAGGACTGCCAGCTCATCTTCTGGCCATGCTCACTGGGCAGAATGCTGAGTTAAACCCATGCGGCCTCACCAGGCTGCCAGGGTGTTGATGAGGTGGGTCTTGGAGCAGCTGGCACTCAAAGCACAGGATCCCACCTTCTGTTATCCAGAGTCTCACTTTGGAGCTCAAGACCTTTGTGCTGGATGGGCCGGCCCCAGAGGGCTCACTTGGATGCCCTCCTCCTGGTCCTCAGGGTCCCCATTCCCTGAGCCCTGGCACCATGTGAATGCGGGAGCCCCATGCAGGTCTGTGCATCCCTCCCTCCCGGGCCCGTCCCCTTCATGGGACTCGCAGTGGCATATCTCATGTGGGACCTCTCTCCCAGGGTTTGAGTCATCTGGGATGCGTGTCCCGGGACACAAAGGGCTCATGTTCCTGGATGCCTTGCTGTGTGTTGGCCACTGTTCCTGGCACTTCCTATCTGCTGTCAGTTCTTCCGAGGAGCTTGAGGAGGCTAAGGCAGAGGGTAAGGGAGTAAGGAACTCGCCAAAGTCACAAGGTGGGAGGAGCAGAGGCAGAGTGGGCGTGAGATGTGTGGCTCAGAGCCCACATTTAAATACCACTGCATTCTACTGTGTGCTGGCATCCTCGAATTTCAGGCATGGGGGGGGATTGCTGTGCTTGAGCGTCGACCATGTGGCAGGCATGGCTGAGTTCTCCGTGTCTGGAGGCTGGTTTTGTGAGTAGGAACCACTGTTCCCATCTTTCAGATGAGGATACCAAAGGCACTGAGAGGCTGATGGATTACCACGAGGGCTGTGGAAGTAGGGAGGAAGGGCTGGCTTCTTCCTGGCCTTCCCTGGGAGCACCTGTGGGAGAAAGATGGGGCAGTGTGTGCAGGGGGTGGGGGGGGAGGGGGAAAGAATGATCCTGTGTGCCCAGGGCCTCTCAGGGCAGGGGGTCCTGGGACAATAGAGTTGAGGAGTTTGTCAGCCAGACTCTCAGGATGAACCTCATCCCTGGCCAGAGGGATGAGGTTGTGCAGCCTCATCCAGCTGGGAGGGACTGCGGACAATGGGACAGGTGTTGGTGGTGTGACCTCATCCCACAGCAGGAGGGAGCACATTGACTGTGTCGGGTTCTACCGTGTGTCACACACCAGTCACCTTGTGATCTCACTGCTAACAGCAGAATCTCTCTACCCTGAAATAGAATGATCTGCCTATAAAATCCTCCGGAGCTTTTTTTTTTTTTTTTGAATCGGAGTCTCACTCTGTCGCCCAGACTGGAGTACAGTGGCCACTCCCGGCCACCGCAGCCTCGACCTGCTGGGCTCCGGCGATCCTTTCGCCTCAGCCTTCCAAGTAGCTGGAACTACAGGCACATGCTACCACGCCCGGCTGGTTTTTTTTATTTTATTGTAGAGATGAAGTCTCGCCAAGTTGCCCAGGCGGGTCTTGAACCCGCGGGCTCAGGCAATTCACTCACCTCAGCCTCCCAAGGCGCAGGATTGCAGGCTGAGCCACTGAGCCTGGCTCTCTGGGGTTTGATAAAAGTGACAATTCTCACTTTCTCTTTGGCTGTGAGTTTCATACGCATTGTCTCTAGATTTTAAAAATGATTTTTAAATTAAAACAATTTTAAAAAAAATTTTGAGTCAAGGTCTCACTCTGTCACCCAGGCTGGGGTCCAGTGGCATGATGACAGCTCACCACAGTTTTGATCTCCTGGGCTCAGACAATACTCCTGCCTCAGCCTCCTAAACAATTGGGATTACAGGTACACACCACAACGCCTGGATAATTTTTTATTTTATGTAGGGTTGAAGTCTCCCAAATTGCCCAGACTAGTCAAACTCCTGGGCTCAAGCAATCCTCCTGCCTTGGCCTCTAGAGTTCTGGAATTACAGGCATGAGCTCCTGGACATGGTCTTTTTAGATTTTTTAAATGACCCTGGAGCAGTCTGGGAAGGGTTGTTTTCATTTCTTCTTCAACCCAGGGTTTGGAGCCTGAGTAGGGGTCCTGCAGATGGGCAGGGGCATGGCAGGGTGGGGTGGGCCTTGTTCTGGGGGGTCCTCTCAGCTCTGCAGGGCTTTGAGGTGACTCCTTCCCAAAAGTGGGTGAGGGAGCAGGTGGATGCTCTGGGAATCATCAGCAATGGTGGAGGAGGACTCTTCTGTCACTTTTTTTTTTTTTTGAATTTGAGTTTCACTCCGTCGCTCAGACTGGAGTGCAGTGGCCGCTTCTGGCCACCGCAGCCTCGACCCACGGGACTCTGGTGATTCTTCCACCTCAGCCTTCTGAGTAGCTGGGAATTACAGGCACATGCTACCATGCCCGGCTAATTTTTTATTTATTTATTTTAGAGATGAGGTCTCACCAAGTTGCCCAGATGGGTCTCGAACCCACGGGCTCAGGCAGTCCACTCACCTCAGCCTCCCAAAGCGTGGGATTACAGGCTGAGCCACCAAGCCCGGCTTCTTCTGTCACTTTGACACCAGTTAGGGGAGGCCTGTCCTGCTGCTGCTTGTGAGAAGCCAGGTGCCCGATACCCTGACTATACTCTGTCCATCGAGGGTGGAGGTGGGGCCTGCATGCCTGGCAGCTCTCAGTTCTTGAGCGCTTGCTGTGTGCTGGGCACCATCCCAGCCATGTGTGTCTGGGTATCTGCTCATGTGACCCTTGTGATAAATGAGTTAACCAATGTGGCAAGAAATCAAGGCAGAGGGAGGCTTCAGCCCGGGGCTTGAGCCCACACCCAGAGTGCCCCTACCCCTGTGCAGCTGGCAGAGCACTGGGGGCAAGGCCCACATGTCCCCAGGTGGCCTCGCCTGACTGGGAAGAGGGGGAGGTTTGTGGTGGGAACCCAATGCTTTGTTGGGAAGGTGAGCTGGATGGAGGTATCGGGAGGGGAACAACAGTGGCTCTCCACAGGGAAGGCAGGGCCAGAGAAGAGGCCATGGGTCCTTGGGGACAGAGCATGTCCCCCCCCCCAGGAGATGGGCTGACTGCCCGGCACTTTGTCCTGGGAGGTGCTTGTCCCTGTCACAGTGAATCTTCAGTCACCATCTGCCCATGGGGCTTCGGGGGTTGGTGTGCCCCGAAGGGGGTGCCTTAGGGGGTGTAGGTGGGGGAGTCAGCATCTCTGTGGGTGGAGAGAAATGCCAGCATTTGCCGGCTGCAGTGTGGGTGGGCCTTCGAGAGAAGCCTGTCCTAGAAGTGGAGTGAGGGAGAAGTGGACACCCGGGGACCATTGGCTGGAGCTCCTGGAGAGCTATTGCTAGGCATTTCTGAAAGCATTAAGCACACAATTCTTGTGAAAGTTTACGGCAAGCACAGCAGAGGCTCCTTCCCTCCTCTGTGAGGGAGCTGACAGGATGGGAAAGCAATGGGGAAGGTTCTGGAGGAGGCGAGTCCCGTGGGTGAGAGGACGCCGGAGGGAGAGCCCAAGTTGGACACTAAACCACCAGAGTCCGAGCGTTTCAGGGCAACGAGGCCGTAACCTTTGGGATGGTCTTTCATCCCTCTAGGAGAGACAATGGGCAGTTTATTAACTTCTGACAGGATACCATCTGACCTGGTGTGGTCAGAGCCACAGTCAGGAGCGAGTCATCAAAGCGCCGTCTCACAGAGCCGCACAAGCCTTGGCTGGCTTGTCTGATGTGACTCTGATATGACGTCGAGAGGACATGAGACTTCCGGATGCCTCATTTTGAAGTTTTGGACAGTTATTTTCCTGGTTGTCTTTGCAAACATCTGAGGGAAGGGCACTTCTGAATTCCCTGTAGGAAATGGAGTTGAGTCCCTGGTCATCATTTACATATCGGGGACATTGGCTCACTGCTGAAGGGGGAGGATTGTCACCCACTCCTTCCCAGAAACCATCACGGGAATGGTTAGGGGATTGTTCTGGAAAGCAAAAACCCAGAACAACAAGAAAGAAAAGGCATGAAGGATTTTAGGAGCTGGAAGCAGAAGTGTGAGCGGCAGGGCATCCTGGAAAGGTGGTGAGGGCCCCATGGGAGGGGCAGGTAGAGCAGCAGATGGGGGTTTGTTGGAAGGTCAAGGTCAAGGTCAAGGTCTTCCTTCCCCCCTGCCCAGGCAGCACCATTACAATATCCCCTCCCAATCTGGCTTTGGTAGAAAAGGAGGCTTGACTTAAGCGAGGGAAACCGAGGGCCCTTGGAGGAAGGGGTTGGGAGGATGTGGACATGTGGTGTGGAGACCAAAGAGTTCCTTGTTAGCTCCCAGCCAGCATGGGTGAATTCTGGACTATCCATGAGGAGACCAGAAAGTTCTCTGGGGAGTTCCATCATCCCCAGAGAGGGACCTAGACCCTGCCTCCAGAGAAGCCTCTGAGATAGCCCCATCCCCCTCCAGGTATGCCCTGAGATGGACAACCACATCCCTCTTCAGAGATGCCCTGGGATGGCTCCATCCCCCCTCCAGAGATGCCCCGAGATGGATTGCCCCTCCCCTTCCTGAGATGCCCTGAAATGGCCCCATCCCCCTTCAGAGATGCCCCGAGACAGTCCCATCCCTCTCTAGAGATGCCCTGAGATGGCCCACCCCCCTTCAGAGATGCCCCTGAGGAATTTGACAGTGCTCTCAGAACTGAATTTCCAAGTGATGAGCCCAGTGAGTCCTCAGCAGAGTGGCTGAAAATAGGTGTCTCTGAGACTCCTCCTTGTGAGATTGTCCTGGGTGTTTAGAAGATTACCTGAAGACCTGGAGCCAGGTGGCCTCACCAGGCCTCTCAGCAGTGCTGGACCCTGTCTGGCTGTGGGTAGTGGACCAGAATCTAGAAAAGAGCCATCCAGCCTGAATTCCCATCCAGCTGAGCCTTGGTCAGGTACGAAGGCATAATAAAGACACCTGCAGACACGCAAGGCCACAAGATGTGTCCTAGGGTCTCGCGAGGTTGCCAGCATGACTCCACACTTAGGCTGCTCCTGGGCAACCCTGTCCCACCACCACAGCAGGGGTGTGCTGGGACCAGGGCACACACTCCCTTCTTCCTCCTGGGTCCTCTGTGCTGTTGGATCTGTGCCGTTGGTCTGATGCTGACCGGCCACACCCGGTGCTGGGCTCTGGCTCCTCCCCAGGGGCCTCTGGACATGGCAGGGACATGGGATCGAGGGGAACAGAGGGATTTTGGCTCTGGCCAGCTGCCACTGCCGGGAAGGACTCCTGGACCCCTCCCTGCATGTGGAAGGAGGGTGGGGAGGGGGGCGGAGCTGGCAGAGCCAAGGGCACAGGCAACACCAAGGGTCACAGGCTAGGGGTCTCCTCTCAGCCCTTGTGAACTTGAACAGACTTGCCCATACCACCTCCTGGTCCCAGATGCGGTCAGTGGAACAGCGGGGTGCCAGGGTCTGTGGTGCGGGACTATGGCCCAAATCGGCTGCTGCCTGGGGGGATTTGGGCATTTGCAGCTGGCCCTGGGGAGAGGCACATGTGTGGCAGTTCCTAGGCCTGCCTGCTGGCAGACTCAGGCCCTGGTGCGTTATCTGTGCCTGGTGTGACCTGGTGTGTTATCTGTGTGAGGTGTGGCCACGGTACACATGTGCCTGTCTGACCATGTGGGTGGCAGAGCTGTGTGGAGCAGCACAGGGCAGCCTGGGCCTTTTGTAGGACCTTGAGTTCCCGTGGACCCTGTTGGGTCACTGTGCCCCCTGTGCCTGCGTCCCTAAGTGTCCAAGGGGAGGTGTCACCCCTCCGGGCCTGGAGTTGTGGGTGGGACATCATGCGTTATGCCCACTCACACTTCTCCCAGCTTCTAGAAGCAGGAGGTCATTGTTTTAGGCAAAGAGTAGACCCCGGCCAGGGTGGAGTGAGCTAGGCTGGGCACTGAGGTGAGGCTGCTGTCCAGGGTAACTCTTTGCGGTGGGCCACAGCCAGCCCCTGCATTGCCTCAGTCACAGAAGTGTTTTTTCATGAAGCTTCCTGAGTGCACGAATGTGGAGTCTCTGAGATTGTGATTTTTCTCTCTAGTCTCTCATACATCAGAGCAACTTGCTGCTGGGGGCAATGGGAGAAAATGCTCTGACTGCACACCTGGCAGCTGAGGATGGGGGATGGCGAGCCCATGGGCCTGCATGAGCCCTGTGGGCCTGCATGAACCCCTCGGGTCCTGATGTACCCCTTGGGCCTGTGTGAACCCTGTGGGCCTGGACGACCATGCGCTAGACTTTTCTCATGAGGACTAAGGCCCATCACTTGGCTGTGTGTTTGAGCCTTTTTTTCTTTTGTTCCAAAGCACATTTTATCATGGAAAATTTCAAACACATGAAGTTAGAGGCGGCAGCAAAATGACCGCGCATGGCCGTCTCCAGGCTCGGCAGTTACTAGCTCATGGCTGTCAGTTCCTCCACTCAGACTCTCTCATTATTTGAAGCAAGTCCCATGTGCCACAGTTCATCTATAAACACTTCTGACGTGTCTCTCAGATACTCTTTTTTAATGGCATAACCACTGTTGCGCCTGAGGAATTATCTGTTTATTAAAATGAGATGGGGCCCTCTGCTGCCTCTTGGAGACCCAGCCCCAGTGCAGGGAGACCTATAGGGGCCTGGCCTCTGTGCTTCTTTGCTCAAGTCCTGGAGGCTGAAGAGTGGTTCTGGGGATGGAAGAGATGGTTTGGCCTGGTTTTTGTGAGTGCTCCCTCACCTCCCTTGAGCTTTTGGGGCTCCACGGTGTTGCTGTGCATCCAGGATTCAGGCTGAGGAGGCCAAGGAGGGAGTTCTTGCACAGATTGGCCTCCTCTTGGCGGGGAGTGCCCCAGGCCTGTCTCCATCATTGGAGGCGACAGTATGCTTCCCACACAGTCAACAAGCAGAGGCTCAGGGCAGGGAGCAGCTCATCCCCATGTCCCCAGCCATAAGACAAGACCAGGGTCAAACCCGGCATTATCTAGAAGGCCCAACTCCGATGGCTGAGTATATGTGAGTGTCCAGTCCTCAGAAGGTGGCGTAAAGACACACATGGACATCTGTGCATGAGGATTCTCCACACGTCAGGGGTTCCAGGCAGTTGCTTCCCACATTCAGGACTGCCCCAGGCAGTTGCTGTTCAATCAAAGGCTCCTCCATGCAAGTACTCCCCACATCCAGGGCTGCTCCAGGCAGGTGCTCCCTTCATCCAGGGCTGCACTGTGCAGGTGCTCCCCATGTCCAGGACTGCTCTGTGTAGGTGTTTTCCTTGTCCAGGACTGCTCTGGGCATGTGCTCCCCTCATCCAGGCTGCTCCAGGCAGCAGCACCTCTTGCAGCCCCTCCAGGCCCCTTCTCCCCTCATCCTCCGCCAGCTCTTGCCGCATCAGCGTTCAGAATTCGAGTCTGAATTTGAAATCAATGCTCTCTGTACATCGAGCCTTAAACAGGATGTTCCAGTCAACTCGTACACAGTTAAATTTGGGGACCTTTAAACGATGGATGCAATGTTTTGCAATTTGCTTTCTTGACCTGTTTTTGTTAATAGATCTTTAATTTTCTTTAAACATTTGCTCCTGTCTTTTGGTTTTATTAAATTCTGAAATATACATGTATTTTTGAGCCCTCTGGGTAACAAAATGTCAACAGATGAAAGAGTTTATTGTTTCATTGCCTATTGGCCCGCAAAGTCCCAGCAATGACCTAGAGCAGATTAGAAATGAGGCTGTGCCCCCCTCATCGCTGCTGTAGAATTTCTGATTAAGAGACCCAGGAGACTTGAGAACTTAAACTAGGGATGGGTCCCCTCAGACACTTCTAATCTTTTGTCAGATTCTTCCCTGGGGCCTGGGCTTCTAGGAGGTGAGTTCCACTCTGTGCTGCCATGAGTCAGCTGAGCCTCCAGAATGAGGTTTGTTGAGTATTGGATCAAGAGACCATTTGGAAGATACCAGTTCACATCCACAAGGATGGTCTCGATTTTAAAAACAACGACAACAAAAGGAAAGTGACAAGTGTGGGGCAGGATGTGGAGAAACGCGAACCCTCGTGCACGGCTGGTAGTGTAAAATAGCGCAGCCTTTGTGGAGAGCAGTGCAGAGATTCCTAAATTAATTAAACTTTGGGTTAGGGTATAACCCAACAGCCCCATGCCCAAGTATCTACCCCAAGTAATGGAAGATAGATGCTCAGACAAAAATGTGCACGCAAGTGTTCATAGCAGTATTATCCATAATAATCAAGAGGTCGGAACACCCCAGATGTTTACTAGCTGGTGGATGGATAAATACATGCTGCACAATAAGGGAATATTATTCAGCCATGAAAAAGAGTGAACACAACCTGGGAATCATTGTGCTGAGTGGGAGATGCCAGACACAGAAGACCATGCACTGTAGGATTCTGTTTACATGAAACATCTGGAACAGGCAAGACTGTGGCACCATGAAGCCGACAGGGTTGTCAGGGGCCATGGGGCAGGGTGGATGGTATGGTAGGGAGTAACTGGTTAATGGATTCAGAGTTTATTTTGGGATGAGGAAAATATATTATAACAAGATGGTGGAGCTGGCTACAGGACATTGTGAATGTACTAAATCATGTACTTTGTTGCCACTGAATTATATACTTCAAAATGGTTAACTTTATGTTATGTGAATTTCACCTCAACTCAAAAGAGAGTTGAGAATCTTGTAACACACTTGTTGTTTTGAGGCCAAGTAAATGAGTTAGGCACACCTCAGAGCCCGTAGTGTGATGCAATGGCAGAACTGACTGGGTAGTGAGATCAAATCCTAGCGGGCTGTGTGATATTGGGTGAGCTACATAATCTCTCTGAGCCTTGTTTTTCTCATTTGTCAAATGGCGAACCTCACAGGCTTGCTTAGAGGGCAATGCTCTTGTCAGCCACACATGGCTCAAACTGGTGGCCTTGGGCATGACGCATCCCCAAACCATAGCTGCATCTTCTGCAAAAACAAGAGTAAGCCCCTGCCTGGCACCCACCTGGCGCACAGGTGGAGACGGAGTGGAAATAGGCTCAGGCAACCCTATGTCCAGGCACGCTCTCGGGCCTGGAGTGTGGGGACGTTTGGAGGGTGGTGGTTTGTCTGCTATGTTCTGTGTTCTACACACAGAGGGCTGACTGGCCCTGACCTGGCCTGAGCCTTGCTGGGTGACCACGGGCCATGCCAGTCTGCCCCCTGCCGAGAGGCAGCATGTGCCCCAAGCCCGCAGGAACAGGCAAGCTTTTCCACACCAGGATTATCCTCCCAAGGTCATTGCTTAAGCCTGATCCCTCTTGGGTGCTGGGGGGAGAAGGAGTCTCTGAGGCTCCCAGGATCATGACTCAGGGCAGTGGCTGGTTCTCGGCCACTTCTCAGGGAGCACTTGGCACCATTGGGAGGCATTTTGGAGCACTGGGTTCAGAGTCAGAAAAGACACATCTCAGGTCTGTGTCTCCTGGCAAGCAGTGAGGCTGTTGGCGGGTACCCACCAGCTCTGGGTACCCTGCCCTGGACCTGGCCCGCTAGCTGTGTGGGGCTGCTGGGTGGGCAGTTGCTGCCCATCTGTTTGGCCACCCCAGGCTGTCATGTATGTGGTGTCACAGCTGTGTTAATAATAGCAGGTGTGTTCTTAACCTCATCACATGTAAAAACCCTGCGGACCTCGTTGCAGAGGAAGAGGCCTGGCCTGAGCTGGAAGGGCCACGGCACCCCTGCCCTGCTCTCCAGCCTCACTCTGACCTCCTGGCATACCCTCTGCGTGTACCTGGAGGCCCAGGAGACACAAGGCTTGTTTGTGGAACTGACAGCCACACAGGCACCTTGGACAGAGGGCAGGGAATCCGAGATCATAGAGGTTCTGTTCATGCTATTTCTGCCTGGAGCAACCTGGCTCCTCTCTGCCTCCAGGAACGTGCCTGTAGATTCCCGGAGGTGCAGGAAATCTCCCCCTTCTGGAACGTTCTCCCCAGGCAGGGTGAGTGGCTCTCTCCTCTGTTGCCATTGTGTTTAAGTCTCTGCTGCAATTCACGCCAGTGACAATGCTTATCTCCTACTTGGCAACTCCTGCTGTTCCAGGCACTGGCCAAGGGCAGGGATGCTGTGCTGGCCTACGCATGGCCCTGAACTCTGCAGGGACCCACAGAGAGGCTCACCTGTTTTTGAAGGAATGAATAGGGCTGCGGCAGGTGAAGGTGCTTCCCGGACACTGGGTGGCCCTCTGGCTCCTTGCCTGGGCCGTGGCTGCAGGTGTCCCTTCCTGTTCCCTCCAGGCCTGGGGTGGCTAGGCTGGGCCTGCTGGGCCCCCTGCAGCTGCCAGGTGCTGCCTCCTGCAGGCAGAGCAGCTCTGGAACGTGCTCAGAGCCAGCTCATGGTGAGGCACTTGGAACCACGCTCGACTCGAGTGAGATGGGAACTGCTAAACACAGAGCAAGCAAATTTCTGATTACCGCTTTGGCCTTGTGGGTGCATCTGTCTGCCTTCCCAGCATTTTCCCCAACTCCGAGGTTCTCCGGAAGGTCCCAGTGGGCAGGGTCTCTGAGTAAAGCAATGTTGGAAACGATCCTCATGAGGAGGGAAAATGGCAGGCCTTCTTGGGCCAGGTTTCAACCTCTCGTCTGTAATTCCATTTTACCTTAAATTCCAGGTCTGCATTTATCAAGACTGAGGGGAGTGTACCCTGCAGTGTAAATTGCATTCGAGAGCTGATGCTTGCTTCCGGGGAGGTTTAATGAGGGGTTTAAGGTCAATGCTGACTTCTTGAAATGTTTCCGCATGTTCACAGGGCCTGCTCTGAGCTTGGGCTGTGGGGCCAGGGAGGGAGGTGGGTTGACCTGGGCGAGGAACCTGCCCTCCAACGAGTAGCCTGACACCAGCCATCGTCCCAGGGCTCTAGGAAAGGGCAGCAGTTCAGATCTATCAGTTCTATTCTGGGTGTCTTCATGGTATTCGAGGCTGGCCCTGGAAGACACTGAGCTTAAACATTTTTTTTTTTATAGATTAGAAAATATAGTTTATTTAGAAAGTAAATTAGAGAGAGAGAGAGAGAGAGAGAGAGAGAGAGAGAGAGAGAGAGAGAGAGAGAGAGGCGATTCACCTCCCCAAGGTAGGGGAGGGGGCCAAAGCTTAAGAAAACATGGCCCAGCTTAAACTTTAAACACGCATTTAACTGGAGCTGTCAGAAGACCGTTTATAAGGGCTGGTCACCAAGTGACCCTACTAGCAGGATGTGAAGAAAGGAGAAATCCGCTTCCCTCTAGACCTCCTTCTCCTCCTCCCTCTCCCCAGCCATTCCTTAAAGTCTGGCTCAGACTGGCCACTGTGAAGAGGGGCATGATATTTCCTAAATAGAGCTTTGCAGGATATGCCACTTGGGCTTGAATTCTGGCTCTTGTTCGTGCCAGCTGTGACTTCGTTTGGGTGACTTAATCTCCCTGAGCCCTGTGTCTTTATCTGCAATGACCTGGGGTAAGGACAGTTCCCATGAGATGAAGGGGTCCTGAAGAACTTGTGGAACAACATGTGGGCTTAGAACCATGCCTGCAAACTGCAAGTGTTTAATAAGCATCTCTTGCTGCCTGTCCTGCAGGTGCTGGCTGACTCCCGGCACATCTGCTGATGCACAGTGCCCCCCGGTGCTCTGGAGGGTCATTCCCTTACCCATAAAGTGCCGGGTTGGGGCTGCCGGTGGCCCCCACTGCTTTTGCAGAGGAGCAAGCCTGCAGGAGGCAGCCGGTGGAGGTGGAGTCACGAGGCCCCTTGATGGCACAACTGGCTCCCAGTTGGCGGCTTTCTCCACTGTTGCTTGGGAAGCAGACTTGCCCGCATCCCATGAGACTGAGCCAGGTGGTTGCAAGGACCTTGTCTTCACCCTGCATCACTTCCCAGCCTCTGCCAGATCCTGGTGCTCATCGTGAACTTGACACCTGAGTCATGTGTGTGTGGGTGGGGGCGGAGGATGAAGACCAGCCAGCGGTTATGTGGGGAGAGGCTGCTGGGTGGCTGGACTCCTCATCCTGGGGCTTGGCGGCAGCTTCCCATCTGGTGCAGGGCCCACCCCTCGAGCTTCGTGTGACCCCTCAAGGGAGACTTTCAGACCTAACTCTGTTCTGGGAAGTATAGTGGGGTGGTGGGGAGGCTTCCCGTGTGGCTTCCTTTTCCCTCCTGGTAGATTTCTAGCTTGATGGGAGGATGTTTCGGGGGCAGATCGACTGCTGGTGATGGGCATGGGGTGCTGTGATGAGCGCTGGAGAGTATCATAGGAGGGACCTGAGCTTGACTACTGTTACCTTGAGCAGGTCACCTAAACTCTCGCGTCCTCTGTCTTCTCAGCCATGAAGTGGGGCCACAGTGTGCACATGACTGTGTAGACGGCCTTCGCAGAATGCACGCAGAACACCTGGTGGTCCTTGTTCTCTGACTTCCTGAATGCCCACGGTCAGCAGGTGCCAGGGCCCCCATCGTGGTGGTGCATATCCTGCCTGTGAGCCAGTTTTCTTCTGGGGGAAGGGCAGAGTGGCTTCAGCATGATGCTTGACATGTAATAAACTCTTGAATGATCCACAGCAGCTGCCATTAACCAGCATTATTATTTCAAGCCAGCCTCATCCTTCCTCACCCTAAAAGGCAGCTTAACCCACAGATGTTGGAGAACTGCATTGCCCTCCGCTGAGCCTGCCCTGCCACAGGGCTGGTTTGACGTGTCTGTTAATCCATGTTTAACGTGTAAGCAGATTATCCGGGCAGAGCTGGGACTTGTGTGTGGGGTGATTTGCTGGGGCTGCCGGCCTGTGATGCTAATCTGGAGGCCAGGCTCTTCTGTGTGTTGAAGCTCCAGGTGGCATCAGGTCAGATTTGGGGTCAGGGGAGGATTCCTAGAGCCGAGGAAGAGTGTTCTCGCCTGCGCCCTTCAACCGGTGGTGGTTGGGAGGCTCAGTGGCTCTGCCCGTTTTGCACCACGGCCCCCAGGAGACTCTTTCCTGGTCCTACAGACCTCCTCACCTAGAGGAGATGGGGCAGTGGAGGTTCTGAGAGGGCCCTGATAGGGGACCCACAAGGAGAAGGCATTTTTGTCACTGAGGTTGCACTAGGATGTCCTCTCTTGGAGGACATAAAGAGGTTGCTGGTGATTATACAGGACAGTTGTGCAAGCACAATTTTTCAAAAATATATGTTTCCTTTAAGTTTTCCATTCAAATTGCCCGAGAAAGCAAATAAAGAAATGAACTACATAAACTGAAATATATGTTTAAAAATCAGCTGGTGTCATATGGAAAGAGAACAGTGTGATGTACTTACACAGTGGTGCTGACACTTCTTTGTAACAGAAGGTAGCAATACAAAGGATTTTTATAAGAAAGGGACTGTGGGTATACCCTTTATATCATAAGACATAACCAAGATATATCAGCAAGTTACTGTAGCCTTAAAAGAAAGATACTTTTGAAGTTGAAGGCAGATCATATTCAAGTATCAAGGGGCACAGATCAAATATATCTATCTGCATTTGGAAAAGTAATGTTCTTTTGATAAATTTAATTTTGTGATTTCATAATTTACAATTAGAGGCTTTTATCCATTTATTTAGTTTACAGAACAATGGCAAAACAAAAAGACCAAAGTGAGAGTTACAGTATAAGCAGCATGGACGATGAATTAGATTTAGATTTTTATACAGATAAGTTAGAAAAAATAAACACTGATGTGGAAGAAAATGATGGAAGCAGTGGTGATATCATCCCACCAAGAAGAAAATGTAATAAAATATAATAGAAAGTGATAGCAATGAAAATATTAGTAGTTTACAAGAAGTGGAAGACAATGTATCACCAAGTGAAGAATGGGAGTATGTTATAGAAAAAGATGATCCTCCAGTGAGAATAAATTTTGTTGTACATCCTCAAACAACAGGACCACAAATAGCAAGTATATAAGAGAACCAATTTGACTATTTTACTCTGTATTTTAAAATGAATTAGTGGATAGTGTAATAAAAGAAACAAATCATTATGCACATAAAAATAAGGAAAAAGCAGTTATCACACAAATCAATTTGGCATAAATTGCATGACATCGACCAACAGGACTTTTTAACTTTTCTTGCAGTTATCCTAAACATGGGACTAATTTAAGTACCACATTTGCAAGAGTACTGGTGAACTGCTTTCAGTAGCAAAATACTCTTCTCTTTGGAAACATTCAGTAGAGAGAGGTTTATGTAAATCTTCTGGATACTTCATTTGAAGACATCTGCATCAAGCTATGGGACAAACAGAACTCATATTCAAAAAGTCAACAATTATTTGGAATACATCAATTCAGAATTTTTGCAGTATTTCATACCAGATCAGGAAATTTGTGTTGACGAATCTGTTGTTCAGTTTAAAGGGTGAATATCATTTATAACATGCAATCCAAATAAGCCTGCCAAATGGGGTATACACATTTATGCTCTCACTGATTCAAAAACAGGGTATCTTTTTTCAGTACTTCCCTACTGTGGCAGGATAACATTCCAAAACATCATTCGACCTGATCTTCCAGCAAGCACCAGAATTCCATTACATTTATATAAGAAGTTGTTGGAAAGAGTTCCCAGTGTAGCAGGATAGTTACATGATTACTAATAGATGTTACACCAGTATTGTCCTAGCAAAAGAGTAACTAAAGATGAAATGTCATCTTCGGTACAAAGTCAAACAAAAGGGCATACCAGCACCAATCAAAATACCAGCATTTTTAATGAAAACAGCAGTAGCATCTAGGAAAAATAATCTTAAGCTTCTCATGTGGAAGGTCAAAAGGATTGTTACGGTTCTCAGCAATTGGAATCATGCAGGAATGAAATCTACCACAAGGACATTACTTGATGGAAATATTGTATCAGTCAAAAAGCCTGAAATGATTCTGAATTGTTTTGCAAATATGAACAGTGTGGATCATTCTGATCAATATGCTTCTGCATATTGTTTTCTGAGAAAATCTTTAGACTGGTGGAGAAAATTATTCTTCTGGAACTATGCATATGCATTATTAAGTCCTATACATGGTACCAAGCATCAAAAAAAAAAAGAAAAGAAAAGAAAAGAAAAATCCACGTTCCATTTGAAATTTGTCAAGTTTCTGATCAATCAGTTGAGAAGTGGTTTTCAAGAGTCATGAGTGCATCCTTCCACATTGTCTTCAAATAACAGACTGGACAATAAATTACATATTGTTAATGTGAGAGGAAGAGAACAGAACTGCATTGTCTGCTCCAGTAGAAAAATACCAGGTGGAAGGCATCAGACAAATTTCTGTTGCATACAACATGTGCCAGTGAACCTGCAGTGCATGTTGGTGACTGTTTCACACATTACTACATGTTAGAAAAATATAAGATATAAAATTTTGATTTTTTTGTCATAAGTTCCTCAGTGTCCAGAATTCCAAAATAATCCAAATATCATTATAATAAAAATAACTGGTTCCAACACTATATTATTTAATACGACTGATTTGATTTTCACTATTTTATCAAAAAAATGCGGTCAAGTTGCTGAGGTGATGCGGTCGAGTTGCTTGTAGGTTGCTGAGATGTTTCCAAGTGCAAAGGGTCAAAATTACCAGCCAGTGGTGACCACAAGCTACCCAATTTGTATTATCTTTTCTTAGTGTGCAAAATGTATAAATGCATAAAATGTGTCAGTTTAGCCATTCTTAGTGTACAACTCAGTGGCATTGAGCACATTTGCACTGTTGTGTGGCCATTGCTGCCATCGTCTCTGGAACGTTCTCATCCTCCTGTCCCCATTAAACACTCCCTTCCCCCCCCAGCCCTGGCACCCCCTGCTCTTCTTCCATCTTTGAACCTGACATTCTCAGAACTCACACTCCCCCTCCCCGCCCATTTCCTTAGGTGAGGGGAGGGCTGGCAGGAGGGTCTGTAGTCTGGTCTCTGCATTGAACTTGCTTTAAATCCAACTCCGGGTGTGTGCACTAGACCATTGAGGCAGGAATGGTGTGGCAGCAAGGATGTCTTCAGGTGGGGCAACAGTGAGGGGAGGCAGGGGGTGAGTAAGACAGCCAGCCCTGGCTGGGGTTGTGGAGTTGGACGGCAGGTGTGTGGGCGCTCCTCATGCCGTGCTGTTCCTGTGTGCATCTGACTTGCTCCACGTGAACCCAGCCCACTCCTGAGGGAAGTTGATTTTTCTCCAGCACCTCTGAGGCATGGGCACCGCCCCTGTTCTCTTATCAAGTGCTCACAGTGTGCCCAGTGGGTGCCATCACCCCATTTCACAGGGGAGTAAACCAAGACTCCTTGACATTCCTGCAGGGCAGTGAACTAGCTGATTCCCAAGTCCCTGCTCTTTCCCCTAGACAGTGCATCCCAGCCCTGCCTCGGCCCTGGGGTCTCGCAGCCTGGCCAGGGCTCAGCCCCAGGAAATGAAGCCCTGGTGGGGGGCCCTGAGCCTCTCTCTGGCTTTCCTCTCTCCCTTTCTGCCCCACAGGTTCTGCCTACATAGACCTACATGACTATACAGAAGGGGAGACTGAGGCCCAGGGTACAGGGGATGGTGAGCTGGCCCAGGTCTCCAGCTCTCCAGTGGCAGAGCTGCATCTCCTGTGTGAGCTGGCATGCCCCCACTTCCAGCCTTTCTTTCTCCCTGGAGTGGCCTTCTCCCTCCCCCAAGCCCTTGCCTTCACTCACAGTCCTCACCTCCATGTTTACCCAGGGCTCCAAAGACCATGCAGACCTCTCTGCCCTGGGCACCTGCATCGTCAGGCTGATTCCCTGGCTGCCACCTTAGCTCGCTCTCCCAGCCCTGTGTGGTTCCCTGACTTGTGCTTCTTCTGCCCAGGGTGTTCCACATCAGCAGGTCCTTTGCTGAGCAGGATGTCTCCTCTTTTCCCGACTGATTGGAAATGTTTTGCCTCAGTCACCTCCTGCCCCTTCTCTCCTTCCTCATCCCAGGCTGTCCCTGCAGTCCTCAGGCCATGTCTTTCCAATTGGGGTCCTCCCCGTGGTCCTTGGGTCATGTCTCCCCCATTGGGGTCCTTTCTGAGATCTCTGAGCCTGTATTTCCCCCTTGGGGTCCTCCTCATGGTCCCTGGGCTTGCATCTCCCCATTGGGTCCTCCCTGTGGTCCCGGGCCTGCCTTTCCCTGTCATGGTCCCTAGGCCTGTGTCTCCCCATTGGGGTCCTCCCTGTGGTCCCTGGGCCTGCGTCTCCCTGTTGGGTCCTCTTTGGGGTCCCTGAGCCTGTGTCTCCCTGTCAGGATCCTCCCCATGGTCCCTGGGCTTGCATCTCCCCACCATGATCCTCCCTGTGGTCCCCAGGCCTGTGTCTTCCCACTGGGGTCCTCCTCATGGTCCCTGGGCTTGCATCTCCCCATTGGGTCCTCCCCATGGTCCCTGGGCCTGCGTCTCCCCGTTGGGTCCTCCCTGTGATCCCCGAGCCTGTGTCTCCCCATTGGGGTCCTCCCCATGGTCCCTTGGCTTGCATCTCCTCATTGGGTCCTCCCCATGGTCCCTGGTCCTGTGTCTCCCCATTGGGGTCCTCCCTGTGGTCCCTGGGCTTGCGTCTCCCTGTTGGGTCCTTCCCATTGTCCCTTGGCCTTCGTCTCCCCATTGGGGTCCTCTCCATGGTCCTGGGCCTGTATCTCCCCATTGAGGTCCTCCTTGTGGTCCCTGGGCGTACGTCTTCCTGTTGGGTCATTCCCCATGGTCCCTGGGCCTGTATCTCCTCATTGGGGTCCTCCTCGTGGTCCCTGGGCCTGCGTCTCCCCACTAGAATCCTCCCCATGGTTCCCAGGCCTGTGTCTCCCCATTGGGTCCTCCCCGTGGTCCCCGGACCTGCCTCTTCCCATCATGGTCCTCATCATGGTCCCTGGGTCTGTGTCTCCTCAGTAGGATCCTCCTCAGGGCCCCAGGTCTGCAACTCCTCACTGGGGTCCTCCCACTTCCGTCTGGCTGAGGCTCAGGCACCTTAGCTGAGGGTCCACATGGCTCCACCCACACCTGGCTCAGGTCCCTGTTTGAGGATCCGCCCAGCCAAACCCACACCTGCCTTGGGCGCCTTGTTGAGGATCCTCTGTTTGTACCCACACCTGTCTTGGGCACCCGGTTGGTGGTCCCCTGACTGGTTCTTTCACCATGACAATGCACTTGCTCACACTGTGCTGAGTGTTCAGTAGTTTATGACAAACACAGCATAACCCCCATACCCCACCCTCCCTATTCACCTGATCTCACCCCAAGAGACTATTTTTGTTTGTTTCTCCATGAATAAAGTCCTCAAAAGGGCGAGACATGGTGGCTCCCACCTGTAATCCCAGCACTTTAAGGGGCAGAGGTGGGAAGATTCCCTGATCTCAGGGGTTCGAGACCAACCTGGGCAACTTGACGAGAACTTGTCTCTACAATAAATTAAAAAATTAGCTGGGCATGGTGGTGCACACCTGAGATTCCAGATACTTGGAAATTTGAGACAGAAGGATTACCCGAGCCCAATAGGTGGAGGCTGCAGTGGCTGTGAATGTACCACTGCACTCCAGCCTGGGTGACAGAGTGAGACTCCAACTAAAAAAAAAAAAAAAATCTTCAAAGAGAAACATTCTGCCAGTGTGGAAGAGGTGAAACAAACAAAAAAACAGAAGCACTAAAAGGCATCAAAATGGACAAGTTAAAAACTCTTGAGCAGTGGAAAGGACGTCCTGATAAGTGCATTATGTTAAACAGAGGGTACTTGGAAGGTGACTGAAGTCTAAACATGTAAGAATAAATACACAATTTTCTATAAATAAATTCTGGTTTTTTGGGTTCCCCCTCATATTCCACATTTCTGTAGATCCACTCCCATCTTGCTTGTGTATCTTTGGCAGTTCAGGTTCCTGTTTGTGTTTGTGTGGTAGTCTTTTGCTTTGAGATGCCATGTCATTGGGGCTCACAGGCTCCTGGTCACCCTCTGCATGCCCATCCTCTCCCTGGGCCTCTCCACACATGGGGTTTTGGATGCCAGCTCCAAGCTGCACATGGTGCTGCCCCAGAGATGCCATCTCGGGCCACAGCCCTGCTTCCAAAACCCTGGTGGCACTTCCTTCTCCTGGACAGAGACTCTCAGGTGGAGTGTGTGCTCTCCTATTCTCTCGGGTCTCGTGTTCTTGGTATAAGGGGGCATCGCATCAGGGAAGAAGCCCATCTGTTTGCTGCATGACTCCATGCTGATTCCAGCTGCTCTGATGTGTTGTGAAATCTACCACAGTGGGTGACTCGAAGTTGCATGTGGAGTGCACATGCATCTGATCCCACCATAGTCACCGCCTCCCACATTTCTGTCATTCCTGGTGTCAGAGGAGTCCTGAGTCACTGCGTGGCACAATTGTCTATGACTAGTGAGGGACCACGGCCTTGGGTTACTGGATCTGTCTTGGCTGGAGAAAGCACATGTGATGAACTGAATGCAGTCTCTTCACCTCCCCGCCCAGTGCGCTTTCCCTTTGCAGGAGGGGAGTGGGCTCTTGGTGTGAGATCAGTTGCATCTGAAGGAGGGCGCCCATTGTCATGCTGGGGGAGGGGCACCGTGTGGCATTCAGAGGGGCAGGGACAACGCAGGCTGGGAATGGCTGGTGGGCCAGGGGTGGGAATGGGGTTTGCCTTCAAGGCCCAGGTTCATCAACACCTCTTTTCTTCCTGAAGTTTTCCACATCCAAGAAATGGCCTGTTTTCCTCAGTCCCCTCCTTCCCAGAACCATGTCCAGCCCGGTGTTGTAAGGATGAACCCCCACCATGTCCCACCTGCACGACTCAGTGCACACCCCTGCCCTCTGCCAGCTGGGATGGGGAGGGATCCCTGGAGATGTTTGGTCCTCTCAGGTGCCTTCCGCCCTCCGGGGAACCTGAGAGACAACTTCGCTTGATGGGGTCTCCATGAGGGCCATCATCTCCCCAGGGTGGCACCTCCCTTACATTGCTAGCTCAGTGCCCATGCTGTTCCCTGGACGTGGCCCCTGGGAACAGAGACTGTGCCAGTTGCCTCTGACAACAATGATGGCTGCAGCATTCAAGGGTTATCGAGTGTCCTGCTGCAGGGACGCCAGCACAATATTGGGCCGTGATGAACAGTGCTGACAGCCTCATCCTGTGAGCCTTGCCAGGTGGCCTTTAAACGCCATGCTCTCCTGCAGTGCCCAGGGAGAGCCTACTAGTCTGTACAGCGCTTCTCTGATCTTAAGATGTACTTTCAGAAGGACATGGAGCCCTTGAGACCCCAGGGGCTCAGAAAGGATGCAGCTAACTCCCATGCCAAGTTACAAGTGCCAGTCCAGGGGTCTGAACTGCTGCATACTCGCTACAGGCCAGATCTCAGCCAGACTCTGGCACCTGCAAGACAAGAGTAAAGATGTCTTATTGGTGTGATGAAAACAGCTCAGATCAGCAGCTCCGTGACCAGGTTTCTCTTTTTTCCAGTATGGGCTGAAGCAAATATATCCAGAAGAAATTAGGAAAGGACAGTCGATTTTTACAAAATCTGGGTGGGAAGTGGCTTCACATCTCTATTCCTTCCCACGCACAAGGTGCTCCCTGAGGGAGAAATTTTGTCTGGAGGAGCTGGCTTTAGGTTAAATGCTGCCTATGGTTTGGTAGAAAACTGTCTGCTGCCTTGTGAGTCCGCTGTGAGATCTGGAACTTCTTACACCACCAGCACGTTGGTGAGTCGTAGGGGCTGGAGTGCAGGGCTACCAGGTTTTCCAGAGGCAAGGCCAGGCATTCACTCCTCAGAGACCCAGCGTGTTCCCTGAGGAAGGTTTTTGGCATGTTAGGTGGTAAGAGGGATTGCAGAGAAATGTGCTCATTGTGAAGGTAGGTAGAGAGTGGACCAGGTCCTGGAGGGACTTTGCAGAGGAGAGCTGGCCTCGTGCATTAGAAGGTAGGGTGGAGAGGCTTTAAGTAAAGTGTCAGCACATTAGAATTGCCAGTGATCTGTTAGTCATCTGTAATTAGGGCACCTTGAGAACCCTGAGAAAATCAGAGGTGGGGGAAACACACACACATGCACATGTGCATACACATGGACAAGGTGAGCACACATGTGCACATGCATGCACACACAAGCACACATATGGACACATGTGCATAAGCACATGTACACACACTTGCATATTGCGTGCACAAACATGTGCGCACACGCACATGTACGCACCACACATGCACGTGCATGTATGTACACATGCATGTGCGCACACATACCACATACACACAGAGCCAGGGTGGCTCAGCCCAGGAGAGGAGGCCTTTCAGGTGTGACTGGGAAGCTCTGAACATTGTTCCTTCCTTGGGCTGTGCAGGGCCAGTTCTCACCCTTGACTTTGAGCCCTGGTTCATTGGGCATGGCCCCCACCCTGGGTAGCTAACTTCATGCATGCTGAGTTACAAGTGCCAGTCCATGGATTCTGAACTGCTGCATACTCGCTACAGGCCAGATCTCAATCTGATTTTGGCACCTGCAAGACAAGAGTAAAGATGTCTCATTGGTGTGATGAGCACAGCCAGACACACAGTCACCCGCAACGGCCCACGCTGGGAGTGGGAAGTTTGTTCCTTGGGCTCCTCCGATGGCCCCAGGCAGCTGTGTCCATGGGCTGCTACCTCTGCCTTTCTTATTTCTGCGGGCCTTGGTGTTTCTTGGAGACACTTACTTTGCAAATGTGAGTTAAAGCCTTTGCCAACGCTCCAGATGCCTGGCATAGACAAGTGTGTTTGAGGTTACCAACCCAAGGCAGGAAGTAAGTCTTGGTGTGAGCTTTTGCCAGTCCTCACTTGAGGGAAGTTATGAGGTGGAGCAAACACGATTCTCCTGAAAGGATCTTTGAGTCAGGGAGAGGGGGGACCTCGCACAGGCTCCAGGAACATGGCCCCTGCTTCCCCAAGGCAGAGAAGGAGGACACAGTGAGGGAGGAAGACGACAGCCCACCCCTCTGTCCTATAAGGATGCCTCTGAAGCCCTGCCTCTGGAGCTGAGTCAGCCAGCAGCACCTGCCCATCAAATTAGCACCTGCTTTTTGCACGCACTGTGTGTCTGGTGCTGTGTTGCGAGCCAGGGGCACCCCACAGGGAAACTGTACAGGTCATGCACCACACAAGCTGAGAGGGTGCCATTCACATCACAGCTACTGTTGACGTGTCTTCTACCTTGCAAGTGGAGGCAAAGTGTCTCAAGGAAGCCTTCCTGATTCCAGGTACCCCATGGCTCATGTGGTCGAAAGGTGGAGAGGAGGAGAGATGCAGTCACATGCAATGTGTGCCGTGTGCCCATGTACACACTGTGCACATGTGTGCAACATGCAGAAGGCCCTAGATGGACCCTCTGTGTGCCCCTGTCATAGAGGAGCAACACTCTGAAGACCTCTCCTCTGGCAGAGAGGCACTGTTGTGTAGTGAGCCAGGTTGTGTTCAGCACCCAACTGCCTGGGCTCAGATCCCAAATGTGCTACCTGCTGTGTGACCATGGCCAAGTTACCCAACCTCTCTGTGCCATCTGTGAGTTGTGGGTGTGTCTACCCATCAGGTAGCAGTTCAGTGGGAATGTGGAAGGGGGCCAAGGAGGCATGTCAGTTCTGCTGTGTGGACTGACAGACTTACTCCCCTCCCCAACAGCACACTCTGGCCCTTTCCTAGGGTTCAGGCCAAGACCAAACCCACCCACCAATAGTATCATCTGTTTTCTTCTCAATATCAGTGTCCACACAAGTAAAAGAAAATGAGGCAAACAGGTTCAAATTAACCTAAACCTGATTGATTTCTGATGATTGGCTTGTAAAAGGGTTGGAATATCTTAGCTACAGGACATTTCAGCACTTTCTGACTTGCTGACTGTGGACCTCAGATGACATTTATCAACAGATACTCTTGTTTCAGGTACATGAGCAAAGTTGAACTATTGATGTTGGCTGGAATTGGTCAACCTTGTGACAAAAGCCAGGCATGAAGTTGGTTGCCCTGGATTCTTTGGCAGTGTTTTTATTTTTATTTTTTTGAGTTGGAGTTTCATTCTGTCGCCCATACTGGAGTGCAGTAGCCGCTCCAGGCCACTGCAGCCTTGACCTGCTGGGCTCAGGCGATCCTTCCGCCTCAGCCTTCCGAGTAGCTGGAACTAAAGGCACGCACTACCACGCCCGGCTAGTTTTTTAAATTTTATTGTAGAGATGAGGTCTCGTCAAGTTGCCCAGGCTGGTCTCAAACCCACAGGCTCAGGCAATCCACTCACCTCAGCCTCCCAAAGCGAGGGATTACAGGCTGAGCCACTGAGCCGGCTGGCAGTGTTTTTAAATGCCCCTGTTAGGCAGGTGGGTTGGGCAGTGCTGAGTGTGGTCACAGCTTAATTTAGTGAGACCACCCCCTTCCCAACTGCAGTGGTCCTGAAATATGTTGAGTTCTGTATTGGTCTATGTCCTTGGTGACAGCTGTGAACATTGTCACAGCTCCTTTAAGTCACCTAGAGTAGACCACACGCTGAGATCAAAACCTCTAACTAGGAAACTTGATGCTTACAGGCTGTTTTGAGAGCTTGAAAGATCAGAAGGTGGCATTCCTTTAGGGGTGAGTTAGGGTGACAATCTCAACAGGAACAGAGAAACCCCAAAGTCTCAGGAACTCCACCCACTGTGACTTCATTTTTCACTCCCACAATGATGGGTGTGCGTGTTCCACAGGGAACTGGCCAGGCTGTGGCTCGGGACCCAGGCTGCTCCTGCCTCTGGCCTCTGCTGTCCTCAGGCCACTCCTCTCTCGGGGCTCTGCCTTCCTGGTGGTGACTCAGGGACTCAGACTGCTTCTGTCTCGGAGCTCTGCTATCCTCATGGATGGTAACTCTCGGACCCAGGCTGCTCCTGTCTCAGTGCTCTGCCTTCCAAATGGTGACCTGGGGACCCCAGGCTGTTCCTGCCTCAGGGCTCTGCTATCTTCACAGGCAGTGACTCAGGAATCCAGGCCACGCCTGCCTCTGGGGCTCTGCCTTCCAGGCAGTGACTCGGGGACTCAGACTGCTTCTGTCTCGGAGCTCTGCTATCCTCACAGGTGGTAACTCATGGACCCAGACTGCTCCTGTCTCAGGGCTCTGCCTTTCAAATGGTGACTCAGGGACCCAGGCAGCTCCTGTCTCAGGGCTCTGCTGTCCTCACAGGCAGTGACTTAGTGACCCAGGCTGCTTCTGTGTTGGGGCTCTGTCTTCCAGGAGGTGACTCAGGAACCCAGGCTGTTCCTGTTTCAGAGCTCTGCCATCCTCACAGGTGGTGACTCGGGGGCCCAGGCTGCTTCTGTTTTGGGGCTCTGCTGTCCAGGTGGTAACTTGGGCACCCAGGCTGCTCCTGTCTTGGAGCTCTGCCATCCTCACAGGTGGTGATTTGGGGACCCAGGTTACTTCTACCTCGGGGCTTTGTTAATCAGGTGGTGACTTGGGGACCCAGTCCACTGCTGTCTTGGGGCTCTTCTTTCCTCACAGGTGATTCCCAGGGCCCTGCAGGAGGGGAAAGAGAGAGAAAGGAGGACATATATGCCTGCTTCTGAAACACCAGGGTGGGGTAATGTGTCCTGCTTGTGACCTGGGCAGGCAGCTGCGACTCAGGGAATCTCCACTATGGAAGTGGGGCAGTCCACCATCTCGGCCATGAGGCACAGTTATGAACATCGAATTAGATAAGCTGGTGGACTGTCTAAAGTACACAGAGTTTTGACTTAAGTTTGGGGTCTGTACACTGGAACTCACGATTTGGGGAGAATTGCCTCCACTCTTTTAGACACAGTTAGGGCCAGTCTGTAGCCACATTTGAAGTCAGCACTTCTCACCTGTTTGTTCTTTCATGCCCTCCAAATACTCTTCCCACAGACTCTGCTAATACCCACTCTGGGAATGGCATCCCCACCCTGCCACAAGCCAGCTCCCTCGTCTGTGACTCCTTCCCTCCTGCCCAGCCACTCATCTCAGTGCTGCTGATACCCAGTTTTAAGGGTAAAGCTGCTGGGGCTAATTTATACTAACATGTAATTGACCCATTGATAGCTGTTTTTCTCTGGGAAATAACTGCATTTTTAAAAGAAGATTTTTGAACACGCTTCAGTCTGTGCCTGCCAGAGCCTCAGTTCAGTGACTATGTTAGGAAAAAGTGAGTCTTGTGAATTTAAGCATGAAACAAAAAGAAACAGCTAGAAAAGGATACTGTTCTTGTTGTACGCATGGGCATGGGCATGTCTGTCTCCCCAAGCAGGGAGACCGTTCACTGTAGTGATGAAATCCTTGCTGACTGCCTGGGTACACACCCAAACTTTGCCACTTGCTGTGTGACTTTGGGCAAGTTACCTAACCTCTCTGTACCCTTGACTCAGCTGTTGCAGAAATGCCTTCACTATCCCAGGAGTAGCATCTGCCCAGCCAGGCTGACCAGGTACATTATATAGTCATGTAACGGGGTGTCATATCCCTCCAGGGAAGTGACAGGTACATTTAAAAGCAAACCTGAGGAACAGTTTGTGTTTGTAACAAAGAGCAAATCTGAACACTCAAGAAACTTTTTCATCTGCCCCAACCCAAGTAATTATGATGACAGGACAGGCATTGCCTAGTGCAGCCTCATGCCAAGAGCTACGTGTGGTGTGAAGAACTGGCCATAGCACCAAGACATGTCTGTAGGATGACTGGATGCAGCAAAAGCAGAGGGAGTGTATGTGTCTTTATTTTATTTTTTACCCAGGAGTGTTTCCAGTGTGGCTTCAGATAGAAAGGATTTCCAGTGAGTCAAGACGTGATGGATCACCCTGGATGTTCATGTGGTTGTGTGCATGCTTGCTGCTACAGGCACATTTGTGTGTGCATATATGTGTGTGCATGTGTTTGCTGCCATGGGAGCATGCGTATGTGTGTGTGTATGTGTGCTTGTGTGTTTGCTGCCATGTGTACATGTGTGTATGTATGTGTGCACATATGTATATGTGTGCACTTGTGTGTGTATATGCATGTTTGTGTGAGATTCATGAGAACGAGTCAGGAGAAAGGGGTGACTTGGCTGACCTGGGTTAGGACCTGTCCTGTGTGTGCGTGTGTGTGCATGTGTGCATGTGTATGTGTGCAGTGTGTGAGTGTGTACATGCGCCTATGTGTGTGTGAATGTGTGTGTATGTGTGTATATGTGTGTCCTTGCATGTGTGTATGTTATGTGTGGTGTTTTGTGTGTGTCTGACATCCACAGGGAGTGAGTTGAAATGGAAAGAGAAAGGAGTGACCCGGCTGACCTGGGCTAGGACCTGCCTTGTGTGGGCTGTGGGATGTGACATCTCCTGGGCTGTCTCAGGATGTGGCTGACTTCACTGATCATCCCAAAATAGTGAGCAGGGAGCTCCGGGTGTCGGTGCCACTGGAGGGCTGTCCCGATTCTGCAGGCGTGATGTGTTCACCTGGCAGCCCCTCAAGTGGCTCTTCAAGTAGGTGACAGCTGTGAGGTGTGCACCAAGGTGGGAAACCACATGGGTGGGAACCAGGCCCATGTGGGGGGGTGGGTTCTGGCCTCCTGGTGATGGGCTAGATGACTGCAGGCAGACTGTGGAGCCCTTCAGAGCCTTGACTTTCTCAGCTGCAGAATGAGTGTGCTGAGCTCTGCCCTTGGCGTGGGAGTCAGGGTCATGCTGTATGGTGACTTTGAGCGTGGACTCAGCATTTTCTGGAACTGAGTGGCACTCGCCTCACTTCCCCTTGTCCTGAGCAAATCAGTCTGCATTGACTCCCTTGGCAGGAAGCTCCCCCATGGGAAGGTGGTGTTTGGGCAGGTTTATCCAGGTGCATCTTTCCTCTATGGTCATGGGAACGTCGATTCCAGTCTCTGAGAACAATGAGTCCTCATTGTCAGGATGAAACTGAAAACCTAGAAGTTGGAGTTTTTTCTCCTTTCCCCGCCCCCTTTCTTCTTTCCATCCTTCCTCCTTCCCTCCCTCCCATCCATCCCGCCATCCATCTTTCAAGTCAGGGCCTCACTTTGTTGCCCAGCTGGAGTGTGGTGGCACCATCGTAGCTCACCACAGCCTTGACCTCCTGGGCTCAAGCAATCCTCCTGTCCTGGCCTCTCAAAGTGCTGGATTACAGGCATGAGCCACCATACCTGGCCCCTGAATGATGTTTTTAAACATGGGTCAGCAAACTGCCATCCACAGGCCAAATTCAGCTCCCCGCCTTCTTTGTCATGGCCCGTAAGCCAACAGTGGTGTCTATGTTTCCAGATGATTGGAGAAAATGAGAAAACAGTGATGTTTTGTGACACACAAGAATGACATGGAATCAGATTTCAGTGATGATGCATGTAGTCTTATTGGGATGCAGCTGCACCCACTTGCTTACCTGTCACATATGACTACTTGGCGCAGCAATGGCAGCACTGAGTCATTCAGCAGGGATCACGTGGCCTGCAGAGCTCATGATGCCCACTCTCTGGCCCCTTATAGAAAGCACTTTGCAACTATTGGTGTAAACACCCTGATCCTGCTGCTCCTGTCTAGTGATCCTTCCATGTGTTCTGGTGTCCTGGGACATGGCCCGAGGTCTCACCCAACACGCTGTGTCCTCCAACCTGCTTGTTTCTGTGTTCCAAACTCTTTTCTTGTTGTGGCCTTCACATGCCCCAGAACTTCCCAGAATTCCCAGCCTCCGGACTCCCCACCTCTCTTGGCATTTGGTAGTTCCTTTGCCTGGAAAGTCTCTCCTTCCTCCCGTGTCTCCCAGGACATCCTCCAGTTCCTACTCTCCACCTCCCAACTTGTCCCGGAGTCAGCTTTTCTGAATTCAAGTTCGTGGGTCCCTTTTCCTCATCCCACTCAAGCTCTGCTTAAAGCTCTCCTTGCGGCATTGGTCTCGCTCCCATCACTGTCACCTGCCATGTTACCCCTTCCAGGTGGTCGCCAGCACTGTCTGGCTCATCCTTGTCTATGCAACCTTAAGCATACACCCTCCCATAGGTCCCACACATTTGGTGCTCATAGAAGAGATGAATTCAGGCAGAATCTGGGCTGGGAGCCACTTCCAACTCAGATGTGTGTGGGAACATGATGCTGAGAGCTGCAGCTAGAGGAAGGAAATGTAAATAGGACATGGTGCCATCGGGCATGGCATGCTGGAGATGGCTGGGACGTGCCGTTGTTCAGAGACGTGGATCAAGCCAGTCTGAGGAGGCATGAAGGAAGGGGTCAGAGGGGAAGAGGGGAGGACAGAGAGTCCTCCTTGTGCTCCTGGCCACCTGGCTCGGGTAGGGAGAATCCTCGGAGGAGGAAGACGTGCGTCGTGATGACTGGTGGACTGGAGCTAAGCTGCGTGAAAGGGAGGGGGTGATGATCTTCAGCAGGAGGAGGCTGAGTGAGACAGGCCTTGGTGTTCAGTGGCACGGAGGGTGTTCACCTCACCCTCAGCCAGGGTCTTGGGTCTTGGGGTCTCAGTCACCCTCCCATTATGGCCGAGGGTTAGAACAAGTCTTTAAACACAGCAAAACCACCATCACAACTACCAAGCCGGGATCATCTTTCCAGGATTGGCTCTCCTGGAGTCTCACAACCTGGAAGTCAAATAGCCAGGGTCTCTCACCCAACACCACTGGACTTGGGGCTAGGGTTTCTTGTCATGGGGCTGTCCTGTGGCCCATGGGATATGTGGCAGCATCCCTGGCCTCTGCCTCCTGGGACAACTGGAGGTGTTCTGGGGCTATGGGGAGGGTGACAGTGACCCCGGTTGAGAGCTGAACTGCATATGACTCTATCTTTCTATTTGACTTCCAGGCTGTGAGACTCCAGGAGAGCCAATCCTGGAAAGATGATCCCGGCTTGGTAGTTGTGATGGTGGTTTTGCTGTGTTTAAAGACTTGTTCTAACCCTCGGCCATAATGGGAGGGTGACTGAGACCCCAAGACCCAGTGACTTTGCTCCAGCCCCACCCCGAGACCCCGACTGTATTGGGTAACATTCTCCTATAAGAGGCCACCACACAATGAAGTCTCTCACTTTGGGGGCATGGGGGTGTCTGGCTGTGGCCTCTGGAGCACCTGCTTGTGGGGATGGTGTTGGGCTCCCTGCAGAATGGCTGACATACCTCCAGTGGAGGGTGCTCGGTGGCTGCCCCCATTACACACTGGGGACACATGGCCTTGCCTAGAAGCCCCAGAGGGGCTGGAGCTAGACTTCCTGCCCGTCTCACCATTGTCCCCCTCCCATCCTTCTCCAAGGCTGACAGTCACACCTGTTGCCACGGTGCTTCGCTGGCTTCTGCTAGAAGCAGGATCAGCTGTGTTCCACATTCTGGCCCAGAGCTCAGGACGCTTGTCTGTGAAGTGGTCGGTGTTGGGTCCCTGTCCCTAGGTCCTAGCCCAGAGAAGCTCGTTGGTGATGGGAGATGCAGCTGTGAGGAGTCAACAGATTTAACTTCTAGGCCCAAGACTCCGTGGAGATGCCGAGAAATCCCGCTGTATGTGTACATGCGTGCCTGGTGGGGCCTGCATGGGGTTAGTAGCTCCAACATACCAGCTCAAGGCAAGGAGCCATGGACGGCCGAGGGTCCCCGACAGTCAGGGAGCAGGGGAGGGGAGGGGAGTGGGAGGAGGAACATCCCCCGTCATGGCAACTGCCCCTCTCCTGCCGTGCCCAGGGGAGCTGAGCAGAGAAACGGTCACTTGGGTGCCTTAGCAACTGTGATTGGGTGTCTTAGAGGCTGTGGTTGGGTGTCTTACTGATTGTGATCTGGTGATTTAGCGATTGTGATTGGTCTTCTTATTGATCACCCCAAGCTGCACTGTAACATGGCAGTGGCAGCACTGCGTCAGAACTGTAATTTCCTGACTCTGTCTGGAGCTGGTGTTTTTAGAGAGGTGGTGGGTCTGAAGCAATGTTGGGGAGGAAAGTCCTTGTTTGGAATTCCATGAGCCCATGTGGCTTGCCTCATGTCTCTGTCTGTGATTCTGATGAATTCCCTGTCTGCAACAAGCCAAGTGCCTCCTCAGGCTCACAGAGCCCTTCGTGGAAACCAGGAGCCATGGAATGTTCCATACCCTCATAAGGGGAAACTGGGAGCAAGAGTCGGGCCCTGGTGATCCTCTGGCGGAAGTGTTTTTGACAGAGCCAAGGATGACCTGGGAGGAATCAAGCAGACGCCTTTGTTCTTCTGAGATTTTAGGAAGAAGGGGCCCTGTGTCCAAGTCACAACTGCTTGTCATTCGACAAATGTTTAGTTAAGCACCTGCCATGTGCGGGGCACACTAGAAATACACGAAGGCTGTCAAGATTCCTTTCTACCTGCAACCTGCATCATCCTGTTAGTCAACACGTGTGGCTGGATAGGCCATGTAAATGGTAAATATTTGCAGATATTGTAAATGTTTAAAAGGTGTTTCGGTTGGTGTTTCAGTCGATGATAGGTTGCATATATGACCATGGTCCCACAAGAGTATAATGGAGCCAGAAAATTCCTGTTGCCCAGTGATACTTTGCTAATCATGACCCTGGGTAGGCCTAGTCTAATATGTGTGTTTGTGTCTTTGTTTTTAACAAAAAGTTTAAAAAAATTAAATAGAGAAAAATATAAGGAAAATAGGGCTGGGCGTGGCGGCTCACACCTGTAATCTCATCGCTTTGAGAGACCAAGGTGGCAGTGTTGCTTGAGATCAGGAGTTCAAGATCAGCCTAGGAAACAGAGTGAGACTCCCATCTCTACCAAAAAATGGAAAAAATTAGCTGGGCATGATGGTGCACACTCATAGTTCCAGCTACTCATGAGGCTGAGGCAGGAGGATCATCTGAGCCCAGAAGCTGGAGGCTGCAGCCCAGGCAACAGAATAAGCCTCTGTCTCTAAAAAAAAAAAAACTTTTTAAAAATAAAAAATATTTTTGTATAGCTACACAATGTGTTTGTGTTTTAAGCTAAGTATTTTTACAGGAGTCAAAAAGCTTTAAAAATTAAAAAGCGTAGCCGGGCTCGGTGGCTCAGCCTGTAATCCCGCACCTTTGGGAGGCTGAGGTGAGTGGATTGCCTGAGCCCGCGGGTTCGAGACCCGCCTGGGCAGCGAGACCTCATCTCTACAATAAATAAAAAAATCAGCCGGGCGTGGTAGCGTGCGCCTGTAATTCCAGCTACCCGGAAGGCTGAGGCAGAAGGATCGCCGGAGCCCAGCAAGTCGAGGCTGCAGTGGCCGGGAGCGGCCACTGCACTCCAATCTGGGCGACAGAGTGAGACTCCAACTCAAAAAAAAATTAAAAAGCGTTGAAGTCAAAAAGTTACAGTAGGCTGAGGTTATATTATTATTGAAGAAAGAAAAGTATTTTAAAATAAATTTAGCATAGCCAAAATGTCCAACATTTGGCATCTACACTGATATACAGGAATGCCCAGGCCTTCACATTCTTTTACCATTACTTACTCACCCAGACACTTCCATCCTGCAGGCCCCACTTGTATTAAGTGCCCGAGTCAGGTGGACTACTTTTATCATTTATGCTACTTTTTGATTGTCCCTTTTGTATGGTTTAGGCATGTTTACATACACAGGTGCTCATCACTGTGTCCCAATTGCCTGCAGTATTCAGCATAGTCATATGCTGTATGGGTGTGTAGCCCAGGAGGATAGGCTAGACCATGCAGTCTGGGTTTGTAGCAGACTAGACCATCCAGGTGTGGGCAGGTTCACTTGTTGATGTTCACACAACAGAATCACCTAACAACACATTTCTCAGGGCAAGTCCTGTAATTAAGCGATGTGACTTAAGCATCCCACTGACCAGGCAGCAGCCCTTTAAGAGGAGATGCTCTCTGTCCTTCCAGGAAGGGCTCTGTGATCCTCCCAGATATCATGAAGAGCCCAGCCTGTTTGTGCCAGGTCCTGGCCTGAGATGTCCTGCCTTGAGGCTGCTCCAGGACCTGCAGGGACTTGGGTGGGACGGGGCAGGGTTGTGCCCAGGAGAGACATAGGGGAGGTGGGAGCAGGGTTGGGGAAGCTGGGCAGGAGCTTGTGGTAAGGCGGATGGGGTCCTGGTCCCCAGTTGGTGGCTTCCACCCTGGACTCCTTGTCCCTCTACCAGCCTGGTCTCTGGTCCTGTCTCTTCCGGGGCAGGTGTGATTCTTCGTTCTTCATGTCCCAACCCAACTTGCCATTGTCCAGGGTACCTCTCAGGGTTCCCCAAAGAAGCAGGACCCGTGACAGGCACATGCACATATGTGTATCTTGTGTGTGTGTCCACAAAGAGGTTCATTTTAAGGGATTAAGTCTCATGATTGTAGGGCTGGGAGGTCCACAATTTGTGGGGCAGACTTCAGCCTGGAGCCCTCAGATAGGCGTGCTTGTGCCGCTGTCTATGGGTGGTGGATGTCAACCATACTCATGAAGTGCCTTCATGGCAACCCCAGGTTTATCTTTGATGAAACCTGGATCCTGTAGTCTCTCAGGCTGGCATACCACACCAGGCTGGCTGCCCTACCCCAGCCTCAGCACCAGGTGAGTCATAGATCAGGGAGGCAGCCTCCCTGCCTTCCTCTGGTCCCTTCCCTGTGGGTGGGGTGCCTGAACCTCTTGCCTTGAAAAATTACACCCCACCCCGGCTTTGGAGGGCCCTTCTGAGTCCAAGCACTCTGAGGCAGCACCTGCCTCTCCCCAGACATTGCCTCTCTGTGTTGGACTCCAGGTTTTGAGTGTCCATGCTGGGAATGGTGAGGTCTTTCCTGGCATGGGCTCCTTTGACCTCTTGACTACTTAGTGTTAATTTTTACTCCAGGTCATTGTCCTCTCAATGAGTAGAGTGAGCACGAAAATTATCATCCAAAACAGGCCACTTTTGAGAGTGCAGAGGACACTGTTAATTATACTTGGCAGTGAATCAGGACTGTCCTGGAGAATTCAGAGCACATAGAAGACTCAGTTGTGACCATTGCTGTGGTGGTCTCAAGAGCTTGTTCATGTGGGAGTTGTTTTCAGTGCCCGTGTGTTGTGAATATGGTTGATCAAATGGACAAATATGAGTGCATCATGGTTGGGGTTGGCAGCCCTGAAGAGACGTACTGACACACTCACCCTGGTCTCTGTGAATGTGCCTTATTTGGAACTAGGGTCTTTGCAAATGTAATTAGTCAAGGTGAGGCCTCACTGGATGAGAGCGGCTCTGAATGTAGTGGCTGGTGTCCTTAGAAGAAGAATGCAATGACTAGTGTCTCTGAAGACACAGATGAGAGAGAGAGAGAGGAGAAGCCATGTAGAGACAGAGGGAGGCTGTGTCTACAAGCCAGGGATGGCCAAGGTCCTGGTAGAAGGTGTGGAGTGAGTTCCCTGAGTCTCCAGAAGGAGCTAACCGTCAACATGCCGATCTGCATCTTGCATCTGCAGAGCTGCAGTGAAAGATATTTCTCTGTTTTTAGTATGTAGTGTTTTTCAGTGTTAGAGGAAGCCCTGTCGTGAACACCCTGGCATGAGTGCTGGGCTCTGATCTGGGCACTTGGGATACATTGCCTGTCAACAGCGGAGATGACTCCTGCCCAGCAAGCTCACAGTGCCAGGTGTGTCCCTGGGACTTTTCACAGACTGTCAGCCACACTATCTAGTCAGACAAAGAGTAGTTGTTTCTGTGGGTTGACAGTCAAGTCAAGTCCAGGGTCTGCATTGGCCAGCAGAGCATGCGCAGGGCAGGTGGTAGCCTCTTCCATGTGGGCCCAGTCCCGAGTCGACAGGTTCTGCTCTTGTCCTCAGTGATGTGACATGGCACACGTGACACCGCCGTCTTGTTCCCAGGAGGTCGCGTGCCCATTGTCATGACCCACCTGAGCCTGGGACTGGCCTGGGATCCTCCCTCACTACTCCCCAGGCTCCTGCACTTGAACTCTGACCTCTGGAGATGAGCTCACCTTCTGGTGGAGCAGCAGGGGCAGAACCAGCCCCGTCCGCAAGCCCTCTCCAGTGAAGTGCCGTAATGGCCGATGTGCCACATGAACTCAGGCGCATTAGTTTGTCCGTTCTTACCGTTTATCTGTTCTTACCATGAACAATGTGATGACAGGTAAGCCAGTGATGGTTTCTTAAAGCTTCTCAATGGTGATACACCCTCTTCCCTGGATGGCGGGGTGATCAGTCTCTCTTCATTGACGTTCAGCTTAAATGCAGATATGCAGACTTTTACATGTCACTGCCACCCCAGTCAAGATGGAGAACATCTTCCTCACCCTAGAAAGTTCGTGGCACCCATTTGGAGCATTCCTCTTCACCTCAGCAGCTCTGACCCCAGTCTTGGCCTTGGTTCTGGCTATTTCTGGCCATTGTATAGGTGAGATTCTGCAGTGCACACTCATCTGTGCTGGGCTCTTATGCACCAGTGTCTTAAACATCATTCTTTGTTTTGATACAACATAGTAGACTGACTTTAATATTTTCACTTGATGCATTTGGAGCCTCTGGGAGGGGAGGGGGCACCACGGAATCCCCACCTGCTGGAACCATGGACAGCTCCAGTGTGTTCCCTTCTGGCTCTTTCCCTTTGGTTGTTTATTGCTGCACACAAACTGCGAGTGATCTTAAGTGCTACCTGTGTCCACCTACCACAAACATCCTCTCTCATCCAGCGTCTTAACTGTCCTTCTGGAGAGTGCTCTGGAGAGATGTTCCCAGATTGAGACGTGGCTGGATCTGGGAGGTGTCAGCAAGTACTCATGGAAAGACTCGAGAAAATTGCATCTCATTTCTGGACAACCAGTGGCATCTGGCATCTTACCTTTGGATGCAACAAGTGTCCTCTCCCATGTGGTGTTTAGATGACACCCTAAGGATGAGTTCCAGATGAAGGATCATCAAGGCAGAGAGAAATAGCGTTTTTGGCTCTTGATAGAACTGGATTGAGCAAACTTAGGCCTTGGTTCTGTCCTTCCCTGCTGCATGTCCTCCGGCAAATCACGTAGCCTTTCTGTGCTCAGGTTTGCCCATCTGTGAATGGGGTGAAGGATAGTATCTCAGAGGCTTGTTATGAAAACTAAGTGGAATACTACATCTCAAGTACTTAGGATGCTTGCATGTGGTGAGTTTTGTTTATGTATTTTCTAATTCTGCTTTGTGGATAGAATATTATATCATGCCTAAAAATGGCACCTGTTTTTTCAAATAGAGAGGAGGACCTCAGTGATGCCTACCCTTGTGAAAGACTTGACAATGCTGTGTTGGCCTGCTGGTGACAGGCTCAGAACTAGGTGCTGCCAGCAGATGAATCCAGGCTTCTGATGAGGGTAGAGCACATGCTGTGTGGAATGTTCTAGCGGGTGCCACATGGCAGAGGTGGGCCGTGCAGGGACACACAGATTGTCACCACAATGCTCAGAGCACATTAACCCAGTGCAGGGGAGAGACAGGTGACACACGAAGACTGTTGCTAGTTGTGGAAGCAACTTGGGATGTGGTTCTGAGCTGCTGTAGCCTGTAGGCTGCCCATCATGGCAGTTGGTGGAGGCTGAGGCTCAGGCCATAGAGGAGGTGCCACAGCAGGAAAGTCTGGAGGGATGGTTTAGGTGGCCGGCTGGCAGGCATCACCATAGGGGCTGGAGGTGGCCGACTAGCAGAGGGTGCCATATGCCTTCGACGTAGGGGGTCCAGTGACAAAGCACTGTGGCAGGATTTTACAGAGAGAGACAGGACACTGAGGCTACTTTGCCAGGAACCAGTGTTAATTTGTACCAGCACTGGCTCAGTGGATTCACATCCAAAGGCTGAGCCCCAAGCATAAGGGGGCATTGCCTTTTATATATTTTTAATTTCTTAGTTCCCCCCATAAGGCTTACATATTAGTAACATACACTCTAATTGGATATTTTACAGCTCAAGGTTGCAGCAGAGTTACACATGCGCACTATAGATTGGGGGGGTACATTCCTTTCTAACCTAAATCTTCCAAGGAAGTTCTTGTCTTATGGTGTTAGAAGGACTCTTTCATTATTCTGGGAAGGCGTTTTTCTTACTGTACTAGGAGCGCCCTTTCTCTATCCTGGGAAGACCCTCATTTTATTAGGCTTGGAGGAGGGACCACAAACAGGTGACTTAAAGCCATGGAAACATGTCCTCACAGCTCAGGAGACCACGCATCTGTAGTCATCCATCCAGAGCTGGTCCCCATGGTGGCACTGAGGGATATCCATCCCAGGGCTCTCTCCTGGCAGTCCTTGGGTTTCCTTGGCTAGTGGACACATCACTCCAGGTTCTGCCTCCACTGCCCATGGCCTAGTTCTCTGTGTTCTTTCCTCATAAGGACACCCATCTTTGGATTCAGGGTGACCTTCACCCAGTGTGGACCATTTCAACTTCACCAATTACATGTGCCAAGACCTTACTAACCCACTATATCTGCAAAGACCTTACTAACCAATTACATCAGCAAAAATCTCACTAATCAGTTACATCTACCAAGACCTTATTAGCCAATTACATCCGCAACGACAAGATCTTGCTAATCAATTACATCTGCCAAGACAAACCTTTACTAACCAATTATATCTGCAAAGACCTCACATTATAGACAGATCGTGTCCCCAGAAGCTCATAGTGGGTAACAGTATTTTGAGATAGTGCTTCAAGGAGGTATTTAAGGTTAAGTGAGGTCACAGGAGTGGGGCCTATCAGATAGGAGTGCTGTCTTAGTCTTTTTAAGGTTACTATGAAGGAATTCCCAAGGCTGGGTATGTATAAACAAAACAGGTTACTCTGGCTCATGATCCCGATGGCTGGAAGGTTCTAGATTGGGCAACTACCTCTGGTGGGGTCTCAGGCTGCCCAGCCCATGGCAGAAGGTGAAGGGAGCATGTGTACAGGTCACACAGGGGAGAGTAGGGAAGGTGCCGGGCTCTTGTTAGCCAGCAACTCTGAGAGACCCAGTAGCCTGAGAACTCAGGGCGCTGATGGACTCATGTGAGACCCACCCCCATGACCCAGATACCTTCCAGTAGGCCCCACCTCTGACAGCGGGATCACACTTCAGCATGGGGTTTAGAGGGACAAACACCCACACTATGGCACCTGGTGACTTAAGAGAAGGAGGGAATGCTGTTGGTATGCCATAGAAAGGCCGTGTGAGGACACAAGCCAGGGAGAGAGCCTCACCAGAAACCAGCCTTGCAGCTCTGACCTCAGGCTATGTGTTTTGTCATGGCCTCCCACGTGACAAATGTACCTCATTTCTAGCTAAGGCCACACCCTGAGGTCCCCGGTAGATGGGAACTCTGGGGGGAGGGGCACAATCATCTCGCTCCAGGGAGCCTGCATGGCTGGGAGGGTCGGCACTGGCCCTCCTGCCCACTGTGGTTGCCTCCTGTGGAGGCTGTGCTATGGGCCTCTGGCCAGCAGTGGAGGAGCAGTGGGTCAGGGCCCCGTTGTCCTGAATGAGTGGCCGTTGTCCCTTGATGTCTTCAGGCAATTCCACTGCTCATGAGCTGTGCTGCTCAGGAGAGCATGTGGCCTCTCTGGACTCACACTCTTCTCTTTAACATGGTGGTTAAATGGTTCTCAGAGCTGGACAGGCTGTTCAGCTTCGGGGCTGGGATGGCAGGGATGGCTTGGAAAACCTTGCCCTGCCCACCCCCTCCTGGGTGGAGGGCTACTGAGTGCACAGCACCTGGGCCTCTGGCTCTGTAGGCTCCCCGGGGCGAACCTGTGAAGGGCAGTTCTACCTCAAGTCTCCCAAGCACACTTCTTCTCAGGGGACCTGATCTCTCTTAGAAGATTCTGGAAGAAAGATGGGACTTTAAACTTCTCTTTGTGTGCTGAAGCCAGTGATTTAATTATTGTGTGATGGTATGAAGCCCAGGGGTCCCCACTGTTGTTCATGAGAGGTGTAAAATCCTCAGCAGAGTTATTTTAAACTGTGCAGTGGGGAATGTCACAATTTTTTGCTTTGGTTCCTGGCATGTGGATGGTTTCTGAAACACAACCTCATATAAGTTGCAATGATAGAGATTTGGAGCTATTTAAAAGTTGTCTTCCAGGCTTGTTTTCATCGTTTCAGAAGAAATGTCAAGGCCAGGAAGGTAGAGTTATTTTTAACGAGGTAGAAAGCAGAGAGAGGGTGGCATGTTTTGAAGTGATTTTTTTTCCCCCTTTTAAAAAAGGTTCAACTCATAGTTTATCTTCCTAAAGAGAACTGGTGAATGGAAAGGTTTAAAAAAGATGAGTATCCACCAGAAAGCACCTCTGTCAAGCTTGTCCCACTTGGCAGGGGTCTGTGGGTACCAAGGAGCAGCTGGGAGATGGGGGGCAGGGCTAGCCTGACTGTCCAGGGGCATTCTGTGGGCAGAGCACATGGCGGCTCCTGAGTGTGTCGGAGGGAGGTGAGGGATCTGGCATGTGCTCACACCATGGGCACTTCCTGGTTACCCACCTTGTGCTGGGCTTGGCCAGCAGCTGGAGTGGCATGGGTACTGAGGAAAGGTAGCACAAGTGAGGCTGAAAAGCTGGTGGGACTGGACCACATGGGTCTCAAAGGCCTTGATGGGCTTTGGTGTTAATCCTAAGTGCATGTTGAAAATACAAAGGAACAGGTAGGATAGGACCCAGGAGATGGTTGGGGTTGGCACAGTGGTCCAGCAAGAGGTGGGGGATGGAGGATACTGAGAGCCGGTCAGGAGGAGACATTGCCAGGGCCCTGTAGAGGCTTGGTGGGAAGGGGATGTAACAGTCAGTGTCCATGCCAGAAGTAGAAGCTGTCCTTCTCCCCGCACCGGCCCCCTCCTGTTCTGAGGGCTTGAATCCCAGCAGCAAGGGCTCCACCCACCTAGGACTTCACCACGTGTCCTTCCTGCTGCCATGTCCACTGGTAGCTGAGGACAGAGATCCAGTGTGGAGAGGCTCCGGCAGCAGCATCCACCGCTTGAGATGATCTTGAGATGGATGACCCCCTTCCTGCTGGGTCTTGATCTGTTTGGACTGCTGGAGCAACATCCCGTAAACTGGAAGCTTAAACAACCAGAAACTGGGGCGCTGGGAGGGGGTGGCTACAGAAAGTCAGCACAAGGGAGTTTTGGAGGTGGTGGGATGATCTGTCCCAGGGGTGCATAGATAGATGGATGGATAGATGATAAATAGGTGATAGATAGGTGATAGATAGGTGATAGATAGGTGATAGATAGATAGATAGATAGGCAATAGATAGACAGGTGATAGATAGATAGGTGATAGATAGGTGGGTGACAGGTAGGTAGGCATATACAAAACTGTATGCCCTTCTCAAAACCCACAGAAATGCACGCCGCACAGAACAAATTATATTATATGTGAGATAGAGAGGTTGAGAGACAGATGATAGAGAGATAGATGACAGAGAAACAGGTGACAGATAGACGATAGAGAGATAGATGGATGACTGATAGGCAGGTAGAGAGGTAGGTAGATACACACCCGTATGTCTTCCTTGAAACCCACAGAACTGCATATCACACAGAACAAATTTTACTGTATGTAAGATAGAGAGATAGATGATACATAAATGGATAGATAGATAAATGGGTGATAGGTAGGTAGGTAGATACACAACTGTATGCCTTTCTCAAAGACCACAGAACTGCACACCACACAGAGCAAATTTTACTATATGTGAGATAGATAGATGGTAGATAGATAGGTGCTAGATGATTGATCGATGATAGATGGATGGTAGAAGATTGTCAGATGATAGAGAGACAGATCATAGGTGAATAGATGGCAGGGAGTAGATGATAAGTAGATGATAGCTGATAGATCTACTCACTTATATACACTTCCTCATGCATAAATAGGAAGTGGCCAGTTTCACTCCGTGTTTCAAGATCAAGGAACATATGTGACCGGCGTCCCTGGAACTGGGGAGCAATGGCCTAGGCCTCTGTGTGGTGGGCTGTGGTGTAGGCAGAACTGACCTGTAAGATGCAGGGTCTATCTCAGGAGTATGGGCTCAGCATGGCCCTTCCAGCCTACGGGAACCCCAGGCCTCTCCACCAATGTGTGCCTGTTGTGGGTAAAAGGCTCTGCTGAAAAGAACTGTGGCTAGGGCTCCCAGCCCGAGCTCTCTGCCTGTGCTGGCCGTGGCTGGGTGACCACAGGTGGAACCTGCAGTGTCTCAGAGCCTCCTCTTCCCATCAACAATCGGGAAAATGAGCTGCTCAGGACTGACTGAGAGGCCAAGGAGCTTTCAGCCTCAAGGCGTAGCACTGCACCATGTTCTCCCTGGTGGGCGGTGTGTTCCTTGCCCCCAGGCAGTGACCCTGGCGTATCTACCACATCACCCAAGTTTCTCACAGCCTCTCCATCATCTGCTTGCTTGTCCATCTGCTCCAGACCAGGCACATCCTCGTGGCTCAGCCCCAGGCTAGTATCAGGCACATAGTAAATGTTCAAGAAATGGGAATTGACTTTCAGGATCAAGACATTTTCAATCCTTGAGGATTTTCAATCCTCCTGCTTCTGGGGATTTGAGCAGGTGGGGCAGGAACAGTCCCTCTCAGGTTTTGTTCTGTCCTTCAGGTTTTGTTCTGTCACCCTGGCTGATGTGCAGTGGCATGATTGCAGCTTACCACAGCCTTGACCTGGGCTCAGGCCATCCTTCCACCTCAGCCTCTCGAGTAACTGTGACTACAGGCATGCACCACTACACCCAGCCAGTTTTTTTTTCCCCAGTGGGGATGAGGTCTCGCTATATTACCTAGACTGGTCTGGACTCCTGGGCTCAAGCAATCCCCCTACCTTGGCCTCCCAAAGTGCAGGGATTACAGGTATAAGCCACCATGCTCAGCTGGAATTTCCATCTTGATAACCTACAACTTTCTGAATGTCTTTGCCTTTCTCCAAAGTCAAGTCGCCCTCCAGGATGAAGTGCTGCCTTGCTTGAGGACACAGAATACATCATAGTCTTACCCAGCAGATCCTGGGGAGTCCAGTGTTCCCCAAGTGGGTGCTCTATGAATAATTGGAGTAAATTCATACATTTGAGAACTAGCAGCAATGCTGGCAGAAGTATGGTGGAGCCTTGAAGGGCGATGCTAATCGGAGCATCACCTGTGTAGCTTTCTGCGTGTAAATAAATAAACTCAAGGGAGCCGTGGGGCTGCTGGGTGGTGACTGTGGGTGCTGGGGGGTAGAGGTGCTTTTCCCCAGGGCCTAGGGGTTGCCACTCCAGAGTTCAGGACAGCACTGGCGGGGAGTCCCCCCAGCTCCCTGGGCCTGCACAGAGTGAGGATGGGTACGTGGAAAGAGGCAGGTACCGGAGGTGTGTGGACACCGGGTGTGCCTAGGACCCAGCATGCTGGGGAACCCCCTCTGGGCATGACATCAGAGGGCAATGGGAGTGGCTGCCTTCCACCCTTCCCTCTCCCACATCCCTGGGATATGAGAGTGCTGGGATCACCAGGTTCCTTGAGCCTGTCACACCTGCAGACATGCTCTCCCCTCCCTACACCACCTCCAGATTTCTGCAGCTTAAAGGCTTAGCATGACCTCGAAAGCCTCCGCATGTGCCCTGCTGATCCTCCCTCCTCCTTTTGGGGATTTGAGCAGGCGGGGCAGGCACAGTCCCTCCCAGGCACGAGAGCCAGTGGCTCCTGATCACAGTAAGCCCGCAGGAGAAGAAAGGTTTCCCCAGGAGCCTGGGATTAAACCACTCCATCGTTCAGATTAAACTGGGTGTCTGGTCTATTTCTCTGTGTCTCTATCTTTCTCTGTCTCTCTCCCTCTCCTTTCTCCCTGTCTCTTCTCTTCTCTCCCTCTCTCTCTGTCTCTCTCCCCTCTCCCTTTTCTCTTTCTCCCTCCCTCCCTCCCTCTCTCCTCTTTCTCTTCCCTCCCCCCTCTTTCTGCCTTTCTCCCTCCCTCTCTTCTTCTCTCTCCTCTCCCCTGTACTCCCTCTCTCCCTCCATATCTCTCTCCCCCATACCCCTTCTCTCTCCCTCCTTCCCTCCCTCCCTCCTTCCCTCCCTCCCTCCCTTCCTCTCACTCCTCTCTTTCGTTCATTCTCTTGCTCTCTTTCCCCACTAGGCTGGTTTTTCCCTCTCTTTTTCTTCGCATATGGAGACTGTGTGTCCCATGGCATTGGGGACAGAAAGCACAGGAAGAGGTGAGTCTGTAAATTTACTGCGCCCAGTGCTGAGCATACATTGTCTCTTGATAACCACCAGCTTCTGCTGTGACCCTGTCATGGTAGGGGAACAGGTGTTAAGCCACTTGCCAAGGTCACATAGGTCACAGAGGCCCTTCCTGAAACCTGTGTCTACCCACTTCTTAAGCCACCATGCAGGGTAGCAGTAGTTCGAGTTGGTGGCAGGTGTGAGAGACCAGAAGTCCCACTGGGGAGCCAGGTGGTCTGCGCCCTACCCCCATGCTGCCCCCATCTAGAAGATTCAACACTTAGACTGGGAGTGGCTGGTCCCAGCTGTCAGTGGCCAGCTGGAGAGGGTAGATAGATCTCTACCCACATGCAGCTTTGGTGACCAGGCCAGGGCAGACCACAAGCCACGGGGGGGAGCTGTTCTGTCACCTCATAACCTTGCCTTTATGTAACAGATTACTCTGAGAGGCAGAGGGCGCAGAGGACATGTGACCAGAGTCATGCATACTCACAGGTGGTCAAACCAGGGCTCTAGTCTACTGTGCAGCATGTCTTCACTTGACTGGACCATCTCAGTGCCAGGGGCAGTTCCAGCCCTGGACAAGGGAAACAGGGTCCCACTATGAGTCCTGGCATATAGGCAGGTGCCCCGTGCTATATGGTCATGGCCCTCTTTGATCTTGTCTGAAGACAGGACTGTTAACAGCCGTGGTGCCTGCGCATGGGTTCAGGACATACCAGGGGGATGAGGGTGGTGGGTCATGGCAGTGGGAGCTCTGCCAAGGGCCTGCTGACAAGATTAAAGCCATGGGTGATATCCACTGTCCTTCATGGCCCCCAGCCTGCACACAGGGAGGTAGTGCATAGAATGAGGCAGGACAGAGAGATAGGAGCCCGTTCCTACCAAGGGCAAAGTCGCTTCTAGCCCACATCCCCTGCTGATGGAGGTCAGACCTGTATCCTCAGCAGCACAAAGATGGCTTGTTGTTATTCTAATATTTCAGAAGTTTTCAGAGATGTCATTCTAATTCCCATGATTGGTTAAATCACAAGCTCTTGAGACACCGCTTTGGAGAATCAGGAAACGTCTGGAATTTCCATGGCAGAATTGTCTTGATCTGCAGTGAAATATGCCAGACAGCAGCATTTCTCCCAGAGGTGAGACCTTGGCCTTGGAAACAGAAGTCTCTCTCTTCATGATTCTCTGTCTCTGACCTTGACCTAGGAAGGGGAGTATTTCACTTCATGATTCTCCGTCTCTGATCTTGGCCTTGAAAAGAGAGTCTCTCCCTTCATGATTCTCCATCTCTGTCTTAGCCTTAGAAGGGGAGTCTCTCCCTTCATGATTCTCTGTCTTTAACCTTGGCCTTGGAAGGGGAATCTCTCCCTTCCTGATTCTCCATCTCTGTCTTGATCTTGGAAGAAAAGTCTCTCCCTTCATGATTCTCTGTCTCTGACCTTGGCCTTGTAAGGGGAGTCTCTCCCTTCATGATTTTCCATCTCTGACCTTGGCCTTGGAAGGGAAATCTCTCCCTTCATGATTCTCCGTATCTGTCTTGGCCTTGGAAGGGGCGTCTCTTCCTTCATGATTCTCCATCTCTGTTTCTGACCTTGGCCTTGGAAGAGGAGTCTGTCCCTTCACAATTCCCTGCCTCTTACCTTGGCCTTGGAAGGGGAGTCTTTCTCTTTATGATTCTCTGTTTCTGGCCTTGGCCTTGAAAGGGGAGTCTCTCCCTTCATCATCCTCTGTCTCTGACCCTGGCCTTAGAAGGAGAGTCTTCCCCTTCACGATTCTCCATCTCTGACCTTGGCCTTGGAAGGGGAATCTTTCCCTTTGTGATTCTCTGTCTCTGCCTTGGCCTTGAAAGAGGAGTCTCTCTGTTCGTGATTCTTTATCTCTGAACCAGCAGACTTTGAAGCAGATCTGCGTTCTTAACTGACAGCAGTAATTCTATTTAAAAAGTTTGATTACAAAAAAGAGAGTGTAGTGAGAGAAGTAAAAGGAGCCATTTTTCATGAAATGCTGCTTGGTTCAAAGTGGGAACATTTTCTGGGTGTCTGGGGAGCTGGTGTTTTCTGCATCTTCCTAGGATAACTGGATCTTAAAAATCAGAAAAGTGTACATATAAGGGAGAAACCACTGTTTTCAGAGGTTAAGGCCAAATTGTATTTACAGGGAAGGGTTTTCTGTCCTGGAAGTTTATTTAACAAGCATTTATAGAGCACCCACCATGAGCCAGGTGTCGTACAGGTACTTGAGGAGTTTGCAAGGATAATAAAAGTGTTCTAAGGATGAGATGATTGTTGTTTTTGTTGATATTTTACCTTTGTTTCTTCGGTTGATTGCTAAGGTCTATTGAGAACCCACTGGTACCAGGGCTGACCCAGGCATGGAGGGTGTTGTCATGTATAGGGTTGTGTGACTCCCTGCCTTCTGGAATCTTCTGATCTAGCTGATGTGCCAAGCCTTCATGGGGATCTGGGGTGTCTCAGTGGGGATTTGTAGAAATGATGCTCATTTATGTATGCATTTGGTCATGAAGTGCTCATCACTGGTTGTTTTGAATGTATGGGGGAGGTGAGTGGGCTATTCCTCTGTTACCCATGAACATCTGAGACAGACAAATGCTCAAAGTGGCTTTGGGGAAAGGAGGTGCTCAAACCCTGAGCACTTGACTTGGATTGTTTCCACAATTTGACTGTTATAAATCATAGGGCTGTGGGTGTTCACAAATGAGTCTTTATGTGAATGTGTGTCCATTTGTCTTGGGCATGCACTTGGAGTAGGATTACTGTGTCTATGGTGGCTTTTATTGTTTGGTGATTGACTCTAAGGTGCTAGAAGATCTATGGATGATCCAGTTTTAGCATCCTTTCCTGAGAGAACTGGTCTGCCCTGGACTGAGAAAGTGCTAGTCCTCTCTGTGCTTAGCACAGCCAGGTGGGCTCTGTGGACTCCCAGAAGTCAAGGGAGGCTTGTTGGGAGGCCTGCCATCAACTCTTGCATGGACTCCCAAAAGTAAGGAGAGGCTGGTTGGGAGGCTCTCGGTGAATAATGCTCTGCATCTCTTGTCTTGCAGCAATCCATGAGTTCCCCACAGACCTGTTCTCCAACAGGGAGCGACAGCACGGAGCCGTCCTGCTGCACATCCTCGGTGTAAGTGGCCCCATGCACGTTGCTGACTCCCAGCTTGCAGAGCCGTCTGTGTGGGTGGCAGAGCTGAGTGCTTCTGGGTCTCCTTTCATCCTTATGGCCCTTCCCCACAAGGAGAGCAGGTGCAGGCCCATTCTACTCGCAAAGACGCAGTGTCTTCAGTGTGTCAGGCGACTCCAGTTTCATGCAACTCATAACCCCAGAGCCAGCATAGGGTATGGGTCTTTCCTGCGCCCATTTTCTACTTTTATGAATTAGGGCAGTGGAACCTGCTCCAGATATGTAAGTGCATGATACTGCACACAGTGAACCCTGTGCATACGGGCTCTCACCGTCTGACTGCCCCTGCATTTTACCACCTCTGCATCGCCACTCAGTTGGTCCTGACTTACAACAATGCCACTGATGATTTTCAGCTTCATGGTGATACAGAAGTGAGGTGATTTGGTAGCAACCATACTTAGAATTTTGGGGTTTTGGCCTTTTCCTGGGCGAGTGCTATGCTCTCCAGTGCTGTATTGCTGATGACCTTGCCTGGCCATGGGCAGATGTGAGTGCTCTGAGCATGTCAGGGAGGGAGACCAAGCCAGGGTGCTTGGTGGGTCAGATGGATTCAGCTCAGTTCTGACTTACGGTATTTTCAACTTATGTGGGTTTGTGAGTCGGGGAACTTCTGTCATTTAAAACCTTGGTATGCATCTTCTCAAATGCCCTCTGTGTTCAGATGTACCTTGTCGACACATGGTAGCATTCAAGTGGTCATCCCAAAAGGAAGAACAGGTTCAAATGATGTTCATTGAGGGGTTTGCAAGGATAATAAAAGTGTTCTAATAGGACGAGATGATAGATTTTTGTTGATATTTTACCTTTGTTTATTTGGTTGATTGCTAAGGTCTGTTGGGAACCTACTGGTACCAGGGCTGGCCCAGGCATGGAGGGTCCTTCTTCTGTGCTGGGATAGGCAAGTCACAGCCCCAGTAGGGTCTCCCAGCCACCTGCTTTGTAAACAAAGTTTTATTGGAACACAAGCACTCCTGCCCATGTCTATATCATCTATGGCTGCTTCTGTGTTTCAGTGACAGAGCTTAGTAGGTGCATCAGAGACTCAAGGTCCACAGAGCCGAGTGCTCACCCTTGGCCCTTTATAGAAAGTCTGCTGACCGTTGTGTGGTGTGAGGGAGTGAAGATGGTCAAGGGGTGCTTCTCAACTTTGGATCATCCACAGCAGACTTTGCCCCGATCAGCTTTCCAGTTGGCGGCACCTGCTTGTGTGGTCAAACTCAGCCAGTACTCATCTTTGAGAGAGACAGTCAAGAAAGTGAAGTCTGGAATTCCCTTGTAGATAGTAACCATGTGAGATCAGTGAATGAACAGAGCTTAGTGAACAAGACATGCCACTGTGGAAGTGAAGGTTGGAGCGAGTGTGTGGCGTGTGCTGAGTGACAGGCCCTTTGCTGTTTCTACACTGGAGTTACGTTCTTCTAGCTTCCCTGGTGCTTCTGGCACATTGAGTTCCAGGTTCCCATCTTGGCACAGCTGAGACAAAACTTCAGGTTTTGTTGAACTTGGGTGTGCCTTGGGAACTCTGAGGACCCTTCAGCACAGGGTGACTGTCTGCACCAGAGAGCCGAATCCTGTCCACTACCTCTTCTGACAAATAAACTTTTGCTGGAATCAGCCACATGCGTTCTGAGGCTGCCCTTGTTCAGATAGCATAGGAGTTTCCAGGAACCATCTGGCTGCAGAGGCTACAGCCTTACTGTCTGCCCTGTGTGGCCATTCTTTCTCTTTTTCTGCTCTGAGTTAGTAGACAGGTGTTGACCTTTCTTAGAGCTCATCAGGGCCCTGGCTCAAGAGCCAGGTTGGCCACAATACTCCCCGGCCCCTGGAATGGAAACTAGGTGTTGTCTTGGCCTCTCTTTCCTCTCTGTGTTTCTGGGCACATCAGAGGAGAAAGAGTCCTCTTGGCCTCCAGGAGGTGGTGCTGGTGGGATTGCTGTAGTATGGACTGAATCTTGATCCTGAGCCTCAGAGTGGGGTCTCGCCCTTTCTCCCTGCCTTATCTACATGTGCTGTTGGTTCTTTTTTGCCCTCCCTTCCTTCTGGGATCAGCTATCTGGAAGCACTCAAGCCCCATCCTTGAGGGTTTTGTGGGGGCTTCCATACATGGGGGTGACAGCACTCACTGGTGAGTGAACAGTTCAGCCTTTGCCGCCAGGTTGGGGATGGGGTTGAACAACACTCTCCAGCCTCGGTCTCTCTGTGACCAACCCCGCCTGAAGCTGCAGGGGCTGACTGGCACCAGTCACCATGAGCACACATGTGACTGTCCAAGGGCTGCAGGAACTGTGTCCGGGAGCCCAGACAGAGGAGAAACATTTCTCATCAAGTCACAGGATCATGGGGTGGAAGGAGCCTGGTGCCCCAGGACCTGAGTTTAGTCCCCTCTATCGCGAGTGTGTTATTTCTCCTCCTTGGGCCTCAGTTTCCCCATTTGCCATTGAAGGGATTGGGGAGCAAAACTCTATGGTGCTGGAGTTTTCCTCTGTGCCCAGCTCTGTCTGTATGGTGGGGGTGTCCCCTGGCAGCCACAGCAGGTTCCCTCTGACCTAGTGTCCTTTGAACCCCTTAACCCGGTTCCCCCAATTTGCTGTCGCCTGAACTGGTGCCCCTAACCTGGTGCCCTCTGACCCGCTGTCCTCTAGCCTACTACCCCTCAACCTGCTGCCACTTGACCCAGTGCCCCCAGCCAGTGTGCTGCCAACCTGCCTCTGTCTCCCACAGGCTCTATACATGTTCTATGCCTTGGCTATTGTGTGCGATGACTTCTTCGTCCCATCTCTGGAGAAGATCTGCGAGGTATGTGGGAGGGAATGTAGGACTCCTTGGGAAGCCTGGGTTGGGGTGACTGAGGACACCTGGAGTAGTATGACTGGTGGAGAAGACAGGGTCGGCAGGGGATGCCAGTGGGCTCACTGAGTGTTCAGCATCTGCCTGTGCGAACACTCACTGGAACCCATGGTGAGTGTGGGTAGGCTGTATCCTTATGGAAGAAAAGCTCCCAGCATGGACTTCTTGCCCAGGGCCACCCAGGTAGCCTCAGTGCCAACCCCAGTGTGGACTCCTTGCTCATGGCCACCCAGACAGCTCTGTGTGTTGAGCTGGACTCCTCTCCCCGGGCCACCCAGGCAACCTCACGTGCTGACTCCTCCTGGTGAGGGGCCCTCACAGGCCCAAGGCTGCGCTGCAGCCGCTCCCCCCACCAGTGCTGGTGGTCAGGAACAGGTGGGCGCTGAGTCCATGGAGGTGAGGGCTACCGTGCAGGAGGTCCCATCCCGGGCTTTGGCAGTGTGTGTTCTGCTGGGTTCTTCTGCTGCTCCTGGTTTCTCCACCCATGAGCCCCATCTGCCCCGTGCTCTGCCTTCCTCCTGGCATCTAGTTGAGAAGGGAATTCAGCCTCTGCTGTAGCACCGTGTGCGGCACTCCCCACCACATCCTGTGGAGCCTCAGCTGCCAGGACCTTGTCGCGGTGGGTGTGCAGCTGGGAGCACAGGAGTGGTGGGTGCTCCCTGTGACCTTCCTGTGACCTCCCATAACCTTCCTGCTATCATGGTGAGTGTGCAGCTGGAAACCCAGGCATGGCAGGAGCTCCCTGTGACCTTCCTGTGACCTCTCCATGACCTCCCCATGACCTTTCTGCTGTCATAGTGGGTATGCAGCCAGGAGTGCAGGTGTGGCAGGTGCTCCCTGTGAAGCTTCCTGTGACACTCCGTGACCTCCCTGCTGTCATGGTGGGTTTGCAGCTCCCTGTGACCTTTCTGTGACCTTCCTATGATCTTCATGTGACCTTCCTGCTGTCATGGTGGCTGCGCAGCTGAGAGCATGGGGTGTGGCAGATGCTCCTTGTGACCTTCCCAAGACCTTCCCTTGACCCCCCCCACTGTTATGGGGGATGTGCAACTGGGAGTATGGGTGTGGCAGGTGCTCCCCGGACCCTTCTGCTGCTGGGTGAGCGCATGAACTGGTGTCCCTACAGAGGCAGCCAGGTTGCAGAGGACCCGGGCTGGCCAGACTGTGATCTGGCGGAGGAGTCAAGGCTTCCCCTCAGGCCCAGTCACATGTCTGACTCTGCTGGACACTGGTTAGAGAGAAATGAACCAGGGGCAGGGATAACACAGGCAGGAAATGCCCCTGGATGTCTGTGCATCAAGGCCTGTGGGGGGTGCTCTGGGGACACAGTGCTACAAGATGGCCCTCAAGAAGGACATACCACTGACCCTGACTGAATACACACCCAGGTGCCACTGGGAGACTACAGCAGCGGGGTCAGGGCTCTGCCCCACTGGGGTTGACAGGAACCCATGGAAAGGGGTAGCTGGCCCAGGGTTACCTGCGGGAGGGGGTACAGGCATCCCATGGGGTCACTGTATCCCTAAGGCTAAGAGTCTCAGCCCTATAGGGAGGCCCATGTGAGGGACTCAGTGAAAGATAGCAGAAGATGAGGGAGAGACTCAAGGAGACTTCCTGGACGAGATGGCAATGGTCCAAACTTTGTAAGTGGGAAGGAGTTTAGTGAGCAGAGAGGGAGGAGAGGGTATTCCAGGCAGGAAGAATGGCCTGGGCAGTGACGGGAGGAGGCAGGACAGGAGGTGCCTGGTGTGGCTCTTGTCAAGAGTCTGGAGATTCTTGGGTGGCAGCATCTGTGAAACCTTGCCCTCTGGCAGGGTTAGGGTGGCCAGGTGCTGCCTTGGGCATTGGTGCTACATCCCCACCCAGCCTTTGAACCTCCTGTGTACCCCAGCTGTGGCTGGCTGACTGGTGCCGGGGGAAGGGGCATGCTGGCCTGGGGCTCCTCCATGACTCAGAGCCCAGGGCTGCCCCAGGATCCTTTGGAAACAAGGAACTGAGTGCTGTTCTGAGGGGCCAGCTGAGTACCACAGCTGGGTGCCTTTGAGTTGGGGTTCAGGTGACCCTGGGTCTCCATGGGGTCTCGACCAGTGTCCAAAGACCTCAGCACTGTGTTGGCCCGAACATGGCCTCGATGAACAGACTGAGCCCTGGCCAGGAGTTCCCAGCTCATTCTGGGCTGTCTCGGCCCTGGGGACAGAACCTCTGAACCTCTGTGGGCCTCCCAAGTTGAACTTGCTGTGGAGGGGCCTTCCAGGGTGCAGGACCATCTAAGTGTGGGGCCCCTGGATCCCACAGTCATGGTATTCTCAGAGAAGCCCTGGAACCCAAAACCTACCTCGGAGGGGATGGTCACTAGACTGGTGTGCCCCTGCAGCGCGCCACTGTGTACAGACCAGCTCTAGGCATAGGATCCCAAGGTGAAGAGGCCAGCCGCTACCTGTGTCATTTGGGGCAAGGCAGGCATGGATTGTAGCTCCTTGGGTGGAATTCGTGTTTATAATGAAGAGTCCAGCCTGGTGCGTCCGAGGGAAGCATTCGGCTCTGGAGGGACATGAGGCAGATCATTCCAGAGGCATTATATGGTCTAGTGCTTAGAAGATGAACAGAAAGTAGATGGGTGTGGAGGGCAGAGGGTTTGGAACTGGAGGCCTGGTGAGGCAGGTGCTCAGTGCCCTGGGGAAGGCTGCAGCTGAGGAGCCTGGCACTGGCCTTGGCTCGGCTTCCTGCTCGCTTCGTGGCTGTTGGGGTCTCTGGCTGCCGCGTTCCCGCCGCACACCCCCAGTCCCTTCTATTTCAGAGACTCCATCTGAGCGAGGATGTGGCTGGGGCCACCTTCATGGCTGCAGGAAGCTCGACACCTGAGTTGTTTGCCTCTGTCATTGGTGAGAAACCCCCACCCGGCCAGGTCTGAGAGAGCCCAGGCACCCTGGGCAGTAGGGCGTTTGCCAACACCAAGCCTCAGTTTTTCCCTCTGTAAAATGCAGGAGTTAGGAAGGCCGCAGTGGTTCAAGCCTGTAATCCCAGCACTTTGGGAGGCCGAGGTAGTAGGATCACTCGAGCCCAGGAGTTGGAGGCTAGCCTGGGCAAAATAAGGAGACCTCATCTCTACAAAGAAATCACAACATTAGCCAGGCACAATGATGCCTGTAATCCCAGCTACTTGGGAGGCTGAAGGGGAAGGATCCCCAGAGACTAGGAATTGGAGCCTACAGTGAGCTGTGACTGTGCCACTGCACTCCAGCCTGGGTGACAGAGTGAGACTTCAACTCAAAAACAAAAAACAGGAGAGTAGGAGAGACAGAAAGTAGATTGGTGTTTCCTTGAGACATGGTGTGGAGCGCGGTGCTCAGGGTTCTAGGACTTCTTTTCAGATGATGAAAATGTTCTGCATTAGAAAGTAGGTTGCACAATTCTGTGAACAGACCACACCCTCTGACTTGTACACTTTAAGTGGGTGAGTTTCACAACATGTGGACCATCTTGATAAAGCTGGGAGGGCTGGAGCAACTGGTCACAGGGGTGCATTCCCTCCCCTACCGGCCCTGCCATCTTCTCAGGCACTGACACACAACCAACTTCTGTTACTGACACACAACCAACTTCTCTTACTGACACACAACCAACTTCCCCATGAGGGACCACTAAGGAAGGGGTACACTGGGGCCAGGTTCCTGTCTCTCTCTACAGGCGTGTTCATCACCCATGGGGATGTCGGCGTGGGTACCATCGTGGGCTCCGCCGTGTTCAACATCCTGTGCATCATCGGTGTGTGCGGCCTGTTTGCTGGGCAGGTCAGTGGTTCCTCCCCAGCCTGGGGACGCTGCCCCAGGTGGGTGTGCATCTGTGACAAGAGGTCAGGGCAGCATGGGGCCCCCGGGGCCTGCCCTTGCTATGCCCGTTGCTCCCGGGCTCTGAGCTGCTTCCACCTGTGTGACGTGGCTCCTGGTACTCCGGCCGCCTGCAACTGTCTTGGGTCTGGGACTCCAGTGGCCGGGCTGCCTGGAGAAGAGCACTCGGTCCATGCAGTGACTGTGAAACATGCCTGCTGTCACTGGTTCTGAGCAGGACTCCAGAGGCTGTTGGGCCCCAGCCCAGCCTTCCCAGTGTGGGGATGCAGCTGGGCTTCTGGGGATACCCCATTAGAGGCCCTCAGAGCTGCAGGGGGATGTTGGACTTGACCCCAGAGGGGTGGACATGTGAGCGAGGCCAACCTTGCTGAAGGGCGTGGAGTCGGGCACACATTGCACCTGCTGGGTGGCTCGGGTGGATGAGGTGGATGCTCACCCATCGGCCGGGGGGCTTGGGTGGACGGGGCAGGTGCCCACTCACCTATCAGGTGGCTTGTGTAGATGGGACATTGCCCGTTACACATGCTGGGTGGTTCAGGTGGACAGGGTGTGACCTCTGCATCTGCTGTGACACGTATGTGGTTGTGTCCTTGGCGGGCAGGGGCAGTTGTGCATCGCTTGAGAGCATTGCTTGGTCTGTCCTGTTCCTGGAACATAACCAAGAACGAGGGAGCTCTGGAGTGAGAGGGTGCCTGAGGGATCTCCCTTCCACCTCCCAGCGGTGACAGTCTCTGTCTGGCAGGTGGTCCGTCTGACATGGTGGGCTGTGTGCCGGGACTCTGTGTATTATACACTCTCCGTCATTGTGCTCATTGTGGTAAGTTGCCCCCTACCCCTGTGTCGGATGGGTGGGACTCTGCAAGGGCCTAGGACCCATGCCCATCTCTCCCCAGCACTGCAGCCAGAGCCCTTGCCACTCCCTTAGTGGGGGAGCCAGCCACTCACTGTGGTCCCACTGGCCACTATGTCCCCTTTCCCCAAATCCTCAGACCTGCCTTTGGTGATCAGGCAAACCCAGGGACTCCCTTGAAGACAGAAAGACCTTGAGAGCACCTGTCCTGTGGCCCATGCTGCCAAGACTTTTTTGAAAGGTGGAGTTGAGGCCAAGATTTTAAGACCACCTGGGCCATATAGCAAGACCCTGTCTCTACAAATTTTTTATAAACATGTTATGGTCTGTCTGGCCTGTCCTCCCCTGCCTCGAAATGTCAGAGACCTCTGTTGGGTTGCAGAAACTAAAAACTCCCTGTGAATGTTCCAGGCCCCCAGGGGATGGCCCCTCTCCCCACTCTGGGGTGCCCTTCTGCAGAGCCTTGAGTTTGGAGCCTCATGGCAATGCCTGATCAGTGGTTCACTCAGAAATGGCTCCCAAGGCTGCTCCTGTCACTCACCACGACAAATAGGAGAGGCCCAGGTGGGAGGAGGATCCAGTCAGGGGAGGGGCCCTGCTGGTGGAGGGGCCCCAGCCAGGGGAGATGAACTAGCCAGGGGAAGGGTTCCCACCTGGGGGAGGGGGTCTAGCTGGGGGAGGAGAGCCTAACCGGGGGAGGGGGCCTAGGTGGGAGGAGGGAACCCAGTCAGGGGAGGGGACACAGCCAGGGGTGGGGACCCAGCAGGAGAGGGGACCCAGCTGGAAGAGGGGTACCCAGATGAGGGAGGAGAACAACTGGGACAAGGGACAGCCAGGAGGGGAACTGTGGGCCCAAGTCCAACAACAGCCCTCAGCTTCCCCTGCCACCACCTGCAGGGACCCTCATGTCTCCAAGGTGAGATTGGCATAACCCCCCACCTCCTGTCCATGCCAGGCTGGGGGTTGAGGCATCCTGCCCTGCACCACAGAGGCAGCATCTGGTGGTGTCATGTGCTGGAGATGCCGGACTGCCAGTGGGCAGCAGTAGTGTCCCCTTGGGAAGCTGGTGTTCTTGCCCACACCCACCCCCTTTCAGATGCGCCAGCCAGAGACCTATCAGGGTTTCCAGAGGGGATTCAGAAACCACACACACCCTGACACATGCACACACACACATACACATACATTTATACACATGGCCACACACACATATACTCATATACACACCCCATACATATATACACACACACACACACAACAGAAGTATACATACATACACTCACATACATATATACATATACACACACACCACACATATACACACATACATGTATATACACACCATAACACATCTCTACACATATACACACACACCCTATACACACATATACTCACATACCCACATACATATGCACTCATGTACATGTATACACACATACATGCCACACACATATATACACACTCCATACACACATATACACACATACCACACACACATATATACACATATACACACACATATACACATATACACACTCTTCATACACACATATACACATACCCTATACACATATCATACACACATACACATGCATACGCACATACACCACAACACATGTACATATACATATACACACACCTCACACACATATAGGTGCCACACATACGCACATATATATGCACATACATGTATACACATTCATAGCATATACATATATACACACATACACATAGATATACATAGATGAGGGGTGACCTGAAAAAAAATTGGAATCATCTTTTAGAGAGCAGGCCCCTTGTAGACAGGCTTCCCCCACTAGCTGAGTGTTCTAGGAACCTATTGGTTTTATCTGGAAGTTTCGAGAAGATTGTGTCACAATTTGTGGAAGAGACGTCCTGAGCTGTGGCAAACAGGTGATTAGTTCTTCCAGCAGGACAACACACCTACCCACACCACACTGAGTGTTTAAAAGTTTTTGACCAAAAAACGACATGACCCCTGTACCCCACCCTCCCTATTCACTCGATCTTGCCTCAAGCGACTTTTTGTTTGTTTCCTCAGTGAAAAAGTCCTCAAAGGGAAATGTTTTTGCCAATATGGAAGAGATTAGACAGAAAACGGCAGAAGCACTAAAATGCTCAAAAACTATTTTGAGCAGTGGAGAAAGCATCCTGATAGGTGTATTATATCAAACTGAGAGGATTTAGAAGGTGACTGAAGTTTAAACATGTAAGAATAAATACACAGTTTTGTCATACACAAATTCTGGGTTTTTTTAGTCCCCCCCATACACACACACACACACACATACACACACACAAACACACATACACATATATAGACACATACACCTTACACACGAGCATGCAGGCATAAGCAGCTATCTCTTCCATCTGTGAGGTGTCTGTTCCGTGATGAGGAAGGCTCTGCCAGGTCCCCAGCAGCCCCTTGGACTGCTTGAAGCGCAGGCCGCTTCTCTGGGGACATGCTAGACCGGGACACGGGTGGCAGCATCCTGCTGACCCAGGCCTCAGCTCATGTGGAGAAGGGGCACAGAGATGGTGGGAGGCCCACTTGTGGTGACATGGAGCTTGCGGTGACATGGAGCAAGGTCAGGGCTGGTTCTGGGGCTCAGGGTCTGCGCTAGTGCTTCCTCTGGAGTAAACCTGTCCCTTCCACCCTGTTTCTTTTGTCTTCTAGTTCATATATGATGAAGAAATTGTGTGGTAAGTGTTCATTCTTCATTGTTTCTTTTTGTTGTTGTCATTAGTTTCCGGTACCCTTGTTTGTTGAGTTTGCTAGATTCTTCTTACAAACATAAGTTACTAACTTGTGAAGGCGAAGAGGGCATCATCCGAAGTCATCAGATGAGCTGGGGGTGGTGCTGGGCCATCAGGAAATCCTGGCTCTGCTGTCTAGGGGGTGCCCCTCGGGCATGTGGTCATGGTACCCATGGGCTGCACACAGGAGAGTAATCATGGCACATCCTAAGGGGATGCCGGGTGCCCAGGTTCTCCTTTCCTGGGAGACCAGGTGTCCCAATCGCTCCCTTCTTGGGAAGCTGGGAAGCCCTGCCTTAGCCTCGTGGACCTCAGAGTCAGAAGAATCCCCCAGCCTGATCTCACTCAGTCACCTGGGGAATTCTGTTGGTGAGACAGCCATGGGTTGGTCATCTCTCCTGAGTGCCTGGGTTCTGACCAGGCCCTGGGACAGAGGGCTGGAGACACCCCATTCCTTTCCCCTCCCATATCCTTATAGAGAGGTGGAGACACCCCATTCCTCTCTGTCCCCCACCCTTCAGGGGAGTGGAGACACCCCTCCCCCCTGCATCCTTCAGGAGAGGTGGAGACACCTGTCTTCCCCTCTTCTCCCTCCTCCATCTTTCAGAGGAAGTGGAGACCCCCTGTCCCTCTCCCCCTCCCGACCCCCTGGTCCTGTCTTCACATACCTCGCCCCCTGCTCTAACCCATCCCTTCTCTCTCTGAGGTGGGAAGGCCTGGTGCTCATCGTGCTGTATGGGTTCTACATTCTGATTATGAAGTAAGTATTTTCTCATCCTGCCTGGCCACCTGGCACCTCATCCCACCCTTGATCCATGAGAGTGGGAGGAAGCCTCTGTCCCCTCCTTGGCCCCAGGTCCCTGGGTGACCCCCCTGGGGACAGCTAGAGTGGGAAGAGATGATCAGACCCTTGGGGTGCTGTCCACACCCAGGCCAGGGGCATGCTGGGGGCAGGCACATGGACTGTGAGGTTGCTCCCCAAACAAGTCCCACACTCGGGCCTCCATCCGCTCTGCACGGGTAGTGTCACAGGCCCCAGGGGAATGGCTCCACCCACTGACTATTTCATGAATCTTCTGATAATGTCATGCCACCCTTCTGAGAAAGCTGGGAGCCTGACCTTTGCCCCAGGCTTCATAAAACACCACTGCTCAAAGTCACTGCTGTGCACAACCAGGGGTTCAAAACCTGTCCAGCTGGTATGACCTTGAGCCCTCCAGACACTGCCCAAACCATCTCAAAACCCCTGTGAGGAATAGTATTCACTCATTAAAAAAAACATGAAGTTCTGACTGGCTACAGGGAGAGCCTTGAAACTACCATGCTGAGTGAGAAGCCAGTTGAAGAAGGCAATGCTATTGGGCTCTACCCACATGTGGGACCTAGAGAAGTCTGCTCTAGAGATGGGATGCAGATGGAAAGTCAGGGGGGAGCCTTGAAACCATCATTCTGAGTGAGAAGCCAGTTGAAGAAGGCAGATGCTGGCAGGCTTCGCCCATGTGTGGGACCTAGATGGGCTGGCTCTAGAAATGGGATGCAGAGGGGAGGTCAGGCAGGGATGGGGGGTGCTACTGAGAGGTTAGGCTGAGCTGGGGGGAGCTACTGGGTGGTCAGGCAGGGATGGAGCTCCTGGTGAGTGGGGGCCGCAGCCCTCTGGATGAGGAGGGTGTTGTGGAAATGGTGGTGGTGGCTGCATGGCAGGGTGCCCGTGAGCAATGCCGCTGAGTGTCCCTTACAGCTGGGAAGGGTCAGGATGGCTTACTCTGTGACACATGCATGTGCTTTTCTGCCAAGGAAGAGAAGGCCTCCTGTGAAGGAGCCAGTTCAGGCCCCCCTTACTCCCTGTCCACCACAGGCATTAAACGGAAAGCCCACGCTCTGGGGTCTATGAGGACATAAATCTCCTTGTTTATAGAAAACCTCTGTAATGCTTTATGAAACGATGAAATGGCAATAAACTGTCAGACTGTGAGAGAACTGTCCTTAAATGATGTCTCCCGAATACCTTTTGGAGAGGAGCTGGCCCAAGGGTCCCTGAGACAGAGCCTCTTTCACTGGGGTGTCAGTGCCAGCCCCATGCAGCCCTCATGAGCAGGGTTTACTGCTGGGGATGGAACAGGCCGGTGACGCCCTATCTAGCCCTTCCTGGAAGTTGGGCTGAGCCTCCTCAGCACAGGCTTGGTAGTGAGCCTGTCCTGAAGCCAGCCTCGGTGGCTCTCTTGGGTGAAGGGTCTCTTACATCCCAGGATGCCCACCCCCAGGAGGTCCCCCAGACCACACACTTTTTCCGGGCTCCTGCTGGGAAACCGAGATTCAGTTAACAGCCAAGGCTTCTCCTCCTCAGCCTGCCGCTCTGACTGTGCTGAGGGTGCATACAGGAATGGGGTGTGGCTTAGCAGATTTTGCCTGCCTGGGAGTGGTCCTGCCTGCTCTGACCTCCTACTCCCCTGCTCCAGGTACAACGTGAAGATGCAAGCCTTCTTCACTATCAAGCAGAAGAGCATTGCCAATGGCAACCCAGTCAGCAGTGAGCTGGAGGCTGGTAATGATTTCTGTGACAGTCACTATGATGACCCTTCCATGCCGTTGCTGGGGCAAGGTAAGGCTGAGCAGACAGGAGGCCCCCTCTCCTCTCCCATGTGCACACACGTGCACAAGGCACACATGTACACGCACACACACATGCAGGGCACACATGTAAACACATGTGTGCAAGGCACACACAGTGTTGTGGACACACATGTACATGCACATGTGGATACAGACACACATGTTCACAAACACAACTACTCACATGTACACACATATACATGCACAGACACACGGGCACACACATGCACACAGGCACACATACATACATACAGGTGCACACAGGCAAACAAATGCACACACAAGCACACACATGCACATGTACACACAGACACGTGCACATACATACACATACTGGCATACACTTGCACGTGCACACACTTGCACAATACATGCACACACATACATGCACCCAGGCACACACTGTGCCCCCAAATAATCATTCTTTCACCTTTGGCCAAAGTCACGCTGTACAAGGAGACTCAGCGTCGGAGGCATTACTCGATTGGCTTGGCACAGGCAGGGGAGGGCGCAGGTAGATGCAGTGGGAAGAAGGAGCCAGTAGTCACATCCTGGGGTTCCCAAGCCTCTGAGGATGGCCTGAGCCTATGGGCTCTTCAGAGATACAGTGTGTCCCTGACCGCTGAAGGGGTGACAGGACACCGAGCACATGGGACAGCCCAGCCTGGGTTTCCCACGTGCCAGCCGGTTTGGGCACTCTGTTCCAGAGAGAGCACTGACTTGCAGACTGGGAATAGTCACCTAGGAGAGGCATGCCTGCAGAGGCTAGGCAGACACCCAGGCTAGTCACTCGCCTAGGAATGGGGGGCTTTGGGCCACCAGGCCCTGCCATCTCTTGCCAGATTCCCCCGGGGCATCCTCAGGAGCCTCAGTGGTCACCTGTGACCAAACAGTTCCCTGGGTACGGCTGCCAGGCAGGTAGTACCACCCTTCCCAGGACCTGGGCCAGGCGCTTGCAGTTAGAATGGTCCAGTGTGCTGAAGGCCCCCAGCTGCTAGTACCTGGTGAGCCCATGGGCTTTCCCCTTCTTCCTGTGCCTGGGTAAATCTCACCGTCTTTTGAGTCAATTCACCTGTGATGGCCGTGGTGCCTATATATAAGGAAGGGGGAGGGGTATAGGTTTTTCCACTCCTCCCTGAAGTGGGGAGGGATGGGAAGGGGAAGAGGTGTCTCCACTACCACAAGGGTGAGGCACCCTTGTGCCTCACCCAGTCCATGGGACTGTGGACCCATGTTGGGGCCCCTGGAGTTGGAATCCGTATTCCTTGGCAACGGCTCCAGGGTGTGTGGCAGGGAAGTGGAGACAACCATCTCCCTCCCCCTCCCTCACCCTTCAGGAGGGATGGAGACACCCTGTCCCCTCCCTATCCCTCACCCTTCAGGGGGATGGAGACACCCATTTCCCTCACTGTGCCTCACCCTTGTGGTAGTGGAGACACCTCTTCCCCTGCCCATCCCTCCCCACTTCAGGGGGGAGTGGAAAAACCTATACCCCTCCCCCTTCCTTATCCTTCAGGGGATGGAGACACCCATCTCCTTTCCCCTCCTTCCCCCTGTTCAGGGAGGTGGAGACACCTGTCTCCCTCCTCTTCCCTCACCCTTTAGGGGATGTAGACATCCACCCCTCCCCCACCCTTCAGGAGGGCAGAGACACCTTTCCTCCTCCCCCTCCCCCCTTTTCCTTTTGGAGGGACAGAGACACCCATCCCCCTCTCCCTTCCCCACCTTTCAGGGGGCAGAGACACCTATCGCCCTCCCTTACCCTTCAGGAGGGTGGAGACACCTCTCCCTCTCACCCTCCCTCACCCTTCAGGGGAGTTGGTTCCCAGGCAGTCTGGCAGGATGGAGGCCAGCTCCTGCTGAGTTGCATGGGTCCTGGGGCTTTCATGGCAAGGAAGTACCATGCAGTGACTGGTTCAGGCTGGAGGGAACCCCCCAGTGCCTTCCCTTTGCAGGACCTCCAGGCTCCCAGTGGCTGCTGCCCACATGCCTTTTCTCGTGCTCTGTTGTGACTATCTCTGTCACTAGTGCCCATGACACGAGGACGTCCCCACGAGTTTATTTTCTCCTAAATATCTTTTAAGTCCAGAACAATTTCTGGAAAACTGGAAGGTTGGACATAGGATGACCCCAAGCTCAGGGAAGGTGGGAGCATCTGGTCTTCCAGCAGCTTCTGTGAGAGCGAAAGCGTTTAGGTAAAGGCCGAGGGAGCAGATGGCCCCCAAGAAGGAAGAGGGGGCACAGACCTGGCATCTGGGAATCTGAGGGGTATTTGGAGACATGAACTTTGGGGTTTTCCACTTGTTTTGCAGCCCATCGTAAGGGGCCCCAGTGTGAGTCCCTGTAGGGTGGTGTCCCTACAGAGATCAGCTGAAGAAGGTGGGAGCCCGGTGACACCCCTGCAGAAGTGAGGAGCCCAGGGCTTCAGGGCCTTTCTTTTCTAAGGATGGATTTTGGTGGGAGGGACATCAGAGTTTCCCTCTTGCCTCAGGCCCTGGCAGGTGTCTGCATAGCCACCCACTCCACCAGGAGGCCCACCAGTGTTGCTGCCGGGAAGTCAGGAGCACAAGCTCTCTCCCAGCCCCGAGCTGCTGTATCTGTTTTTTGTGTTTCTATACAAAAATCACAATTTTTATCATCACACTCTCGATGGGAGAAGGAAAAGCCTCTTCCCTCCACTCTTGTAAAATGCAGACGTGTGTCAAGATGTCTGTAAAGGCCATGCAGCTTAGCCCAGCAGTGTCCCAGCTGCTGCTCAGGTGGCCTCACACACAGTCTGATGGCCAGGGCCACCTGCTCCAGTGCCATGTCTGCCCAGGGGGCTTGCTGGGCCCTTCCAGGTCTCCCTGGGTATAGCTCTGGCTGGCAATAGGGAGGTCAGGGTGCTGACAACCTGGCTGAACCCCTGGAAAGACATGCAGCTGTCGAATTCCCTTCTGGGCTGGGACAGGCCGCCATGCTCCGTCTCTTGGCACCAAGACAAGGGGTGGAGAACCTGGCATTGTGGCCCAGGCTCCCTTCAAGTCTAGTTGTGTCCTTGAGCAGAGCCTGCCAGGGCTGACTCTTCTGGGATCAGCCGACTGGCCTCCCTCCCTCCCTCCCTCCCGAGCAGGAAGGGTTCGTTCTCCTGGGGTGGTCCTCCCTTCCTCCTTCCCCAGCAGTGGGGGCTGCAGGCATGAGGCAGAGGCTCCTGGTCCTCAGCAGGCAGCAGAGCCAGTGAGTCCAGCCAGGAGTGGAGTCCCCTGAGGCCCTGAAACTCCCATAGAAGGAGGCTCTACTAACACCCACTCCATGTAACTCCCTGGTGCCTCTGCTGAGTCAAGAATGCTGCCAGATGCTCACCTCCGCGCTAATCACCTCTGGCAACCTCTGTGCCTTGGCCTTCCTAACTCCTCAACTGTAAGTAGTCGGCTTCACCACGCGTAATACATGCATTTAAGGCAAATGACCTCCACGAGCCCAGGCGACACCTGCCTTCACGGAGGCCACATCCCACCCAGAGATGCATGTCCTCCTGGCTTCGTGTCTAACCACACGCCTCCTGTCTGCTGAGCCTTGCTGCTGTGTGGTGCGGAGTGTGCCTGTCTGGTGTGCGTTTCCATGCCATTAACTCTCGCAACTATTCCCTGTTTTCCTGAGAGGAACAGCTGTAACCAGTGCAGAGGGATGGGTGTATTCATGCAGCAGTCCTTGGGGGGCCTCTTCCTGCTTCTGCGTGCTGTGTCCATGAGCAGGTGGTGACTAGAGACTCCCGGGGCCTGAAGTCCAGAGTCTAGCCCCAGGGTCCTGGCGCCTGCATGTTTGCAAGGGGCAAGGAAGAGATCGTGGCACTGGGAAGTCCCTGAAGCCTCGTGAGGGAAGGGAAGGTCAGAACGTCCCTGCAACCACTCCTGGAGGGGCCAGGGTTTGTCAGCGTCACCTCGCGCCTCAGCCCTGCAGGCTCCTCTCCTGAGCCTTGGTTGCTTGTCTGGGACCTGTAATCTGAATCTTTGACTCGGGCCTCTTCTGTGGAGAGCAGAGTCAGAGACAGCCTCCCTGGAGGGTGGGACCATCGAGATAGAGCAAGAGGTTAGCACCGGTATCTGCTGCTTCCAGCACTGTTGGCTCCTGGGATCCTTGTCTGTCTGTAGAGTTTCATCTGAGCCTCTGTCAACAGGGGAGAGAAAGGTCGCCTTGCAGTCATGGACAAAAGGCCCTGCCTGTGTTGTAGGTAGACTGCCCTGGTGAGGCCTAGGTAGAGGACTGGGAGCTCCTTGGCATGAGCAGGACTGGGCTCAGAAGAGGAAGGAGGTGTCAGAGGCAGAGGGGCTGGACTGGGTCCATGGGAGCCAGTGACCCACCTTGACAGGTGGAGAAGTAAGGCCAGGCCCACAGTCTCCAGGTGGTCGCTGGGATCGCAGCCTGGGGACGCAGGCAGGACAGGGGCTGTCAGTGGGCCGGATGCTGACTGTGCCTCTGTGCTCTGCAGTGAAGGAACAGCCACACTACAGTGGAAGCCCCGTGGTGATGGTGGATGAGCTCGTGAGCTCCAGCCCCCCCAAGTTCAGTTTCCCGGATGCCGGACTGCGTGTTATGATCACCAACAAGTTTGGGCCCAGGACCCGGCTGCGGATGGCCAGCAGGATCATAATTAATGAGGTGGGTACTGGCAGGACAGGAGGGAGTGGCCACAGGTGTGTCCTTGCTCTGGCTCTCGAGGGCTGTTTCTGGGCAGATCCTCAGGCATCTGCTGAGGAAGGATGCCCTGGGCCCCCTAGAAGCCACCTACCACCCACAGATGCAAGTTATTCTTCCAGGGATTTAAAGCAGGCAACCATCAAATGCTGCACCTGAGATGCTTACTTGGTACTTTGTCAGGCTTTAGAGTAGAACTAACTGGAGAGAGGCCAGTCTGGAGTACAGATCATTTCTTTAAAGTGTTAAGAAAGACAAAAAAGGTAAGTGCACAACTGTTCTCTGTGGGCAGAACATCTTCAGAAGGAAACCCAGACACCAGTAAGGATCATGACCTCTGGCACTTCTTGTCACTCTCACTATGCTTAAAGGTCGTGATGTGTGGCTCTTCCTCCTGTGGAAAAATATGAATTTTAATATCTCCCACATAAACATTACAGCAAAGACAGTTGGCTTGTTGCTTGCTGACATTTCCAATCTTTGCTGCACATGTGCATTTTGGAATTTGAGGTCCTTATTCTCAGAAGCATACAGGGGCCTGCAGGCTTTAAACCTTGATTGCTGATGGGGAGTAGTCAGCACAGAGATTGTCTGCAAGAAAGATATCTCACTGTGCTTAAGCATACTGTGTCTTAAACATTTCTGCTTGGATTTTACAAGCAAAGAGCCCTCTCTGTGAAAAGCGCGTTAAGAGAGAGAAGCAACTTTGAATCATCCTGAATCATTTTGGTTCAAGCCAGTACAATTTGAATCAGTGAAATTTTACTGAATTTTGGCCATTTTTCACACGTGAGATTACTGTGCCTGCGTGGTGCTGGGGTTGGGGACTGAACAACTATAAGAATGTGGAGTGGGGTTTATAGTATGTTGTTTGTGGCATTCGCAGCCAGGAAAAGAATAGGCCTGGAGAGGTTGGTAAGGCACCGGCCATTCCGTCCCAATGTTTCTGGCCGCTAGGAAGACCTCATCATCCAAGCCTTGTGACATGCCCACCTGGAGGGCAGCGTGGGGAACCTGGAGGGCTGCATGGGGAGGCAGGAATTCTGTTTTCATCTTACAACAGCCATGAACCCGCTCGATCTGAGGGCGTTCAGGGAGAGAGGACTTCAGTAGACTTCAGTGACGGGCACCAGAGGCCATGTCTAGGGGTTACATGGTGACTTCAGGGAGTTCATCTTGGAGTGGGAGTAGGAAGGACAAACCCCACAAAGCGCCCAGCCTTGAAGGTCTTATCAAGACCCATTGCCTTATTTCTTCTTTGTTGTAGGTGTAACCAATCGACTGGAGTTGTGGGTAGTATAATAATTCACCTGAATCAAGGTCGGGTTTACTGAATGCCCTGTGAGGGAACAGTGGGCAGGGCAGTACTGGAAGGGCTGTCTGTCCCGAGGTGATGATTTGAGGTTGTTTTATAGGAGCACTGGCCCCTTGTCGGTTCCCATCATGTAAATGAGGGATTGAAACATGGCATTTTTGATTGGTTGGTGTTAGTTCCCGCCATGTGAATGAAGGATGGAAACTTGGCAGTTCTGATTGGTTGGTGTTTGTTCTCACCTTGTGAATGAGAGATTGAAACATGGCAGTTCTGATTGGTTGGTGTTAGTTCCCGCCATGAATGAAGGATGGAAACTTGGCAGTTCTGATTGGTTGGTGTTAGTTCTCATCATGCAAATGATGGATGGAAACTTGGCAGTGCTGACTGGTTGGTGTTAGTTCCCGCCATGAAAATAAGGGATGGAAACATGGCAGTTCTTATTGGTCGGTGTTAGTTCCTGCCATGCAAATAAGGGATGGAAACATGGCAGTTCTGATTGGTTCATGTTAGTTCCCAGCATGCAAATGAAGGATTGAAACATGGGGTTCTGATTGATTGGTGTTAGTTCCCACCATGTGAATGAGAGATTGAAACATGGCAGTTCTGATTGGTTGGTGCTCAACTTTGATTGTTGGCTTCTCATTGGTAAGCTGGAAGTTAACACAATGTGGGTCTTATTGTATAAGTATGACTTCCACATTATTCAGTCACCTTAATTCCAGAATGTTACAGAGATGTTTGCAAAGCTGAAATTACTCATGGTGACAATGTCTGTGGAGTGGTACCCTTGTATGCTCACTGCCAGAGAGGGCAGAGCAATGGGGAGTGGGCTTGCAGGGATGGGTACTTGTGGGGTGAAGGGCTGGGAGGGAGGGCTGTGTTTTTCCTTCATGCCAAGGTTACCCCAATCTGACTTGACTGTCCTCACTCAAAACTGCCAAGGGGCCCAGAAACTCACCTACCTTGCATCCCCTTTCCTTCTTATGAGCCCATCCCACCCAGTCACCCACCTCCTTCACCCGCAATGGCTCCACCCCAGGTGCTAAACCAGTAAAATGGGTTGCAACTACTGAGCACCTGCTGTGTGCTGGGCAGTGCCAAGCACTTACCGACATGCCTTGCAACTTTAATCCTCTCAGTGGCCTTCAGCTGAGTCACCATGCAGTTTCCAGCTTGAGCCATACTGTGACAACCATACCCAGGAGGTCCTGACGTGTGCCCTTTGTGGTTCAGATGGTGGCCTGGTTGTATACATTCTATGGAGGCAGAAGTTATAGGAAGCTATACATCAATACATGTGTGGTTTCACTGGTTTGGCCTAGGAAGGAGGGACATTTCCAAGTGGGGCTTACAGGTCATAGGTGAATTTAAGATTTCTTGACTGATCATTTGTAATCCCTGACTAAGGAATGTGTATATCAGTAGGAAGAGGCTTTGCTGAGATGAGGAGGCAGAAAACTCCAGGTTTGTTGATGTGTAGCTGAAGTTCTATATATGACGTTAGGGAGGATAGATAAGGGTCTTACAAGGTTCCCGGACTCTGGGAGGCCCCAAGAGATGGCTTTGCAGGGCTGTAAAATACTTTGATTTTCTTCTTTATTTGTTATGTGGTGTTATGCCAGAGTCAGACTGGAAAACAGACTCTAGGATATAGGGTGATAGGGTAATAAAACTTCATCTGGAAAGTCCGTATCAGGCAGTGGATTCCCAGGCCTCTTAGTTAGGATTGTGGATAAGAGAAAGCAAGGTCAGGTGTCCCCCTCAGGACTATCAAGTCTTGACGAGGATGGAGGCAGCTGAAGTTCTAGGCTGTTGTGGGTGTCAATGTGAGGGGGGTCAACATGCACCCACCTTGTGGGCTAGCGGTGCCACTCCCAGGTCATACCCAAGAGAAGCAAGTGTGTGTGTCTCCAAAAAGACATGCCCACTAGTGTTCACAGCTTTGTTCTGCATAATAACCAGCAAGGGGAAACAACCCAAGTGCCATTAACAGGCAAAGGCTGTATCATGGGCCCTTCATACAATGGAGACTACACAGCCACATTAAGTGACAGACTCCCAACTCACACAGCAAGACATGTGTCTCATGAATGCTGGGTTGCATGGAAAAAGCCAGACAAAAAAGAGTATGCAATACTTGAGCCCATTTATATGAAGTTCAAATTCAGGGGAAACAAACAGATGTTTATAGATGTCAGCATAGTGGTTACCTTAGTTATCTCTGGAGTGGAGGCTGTCGACTGGGAGAGTGCCTGTGGGGGTCTCCTGGGGCTGGAAATGTCCTATGTCATGGGGTATGGTGTCACTGAGCTGTGCACCTAATGTAAACAGGCTTTTTGCATGACATGACTAAAAATTAAAAATTACGGAAGCCACGCAGGGCCTTTCCTGTCCTGTCTGCAGGTGGTTGTGAACACTGTGGGGAGCACCCGAGATGATGGGTGTCATTGGAGTCATGGGCTGGGATGTTGAGCCAGTTCTGGGAGGGGGCCCAGGCCCCTGGTCAATCCTCAGAGACTTCCTGGCAGCCCCTGAGTAGAGGTGGACAGAATAGATGGATTCTGGGGGCCTGGGTTGACTCTCAGGTGAGCCTGTCTCAGGGGATGCTTCTCTGGGAGCCCATGAGAACTGGGTGCATAATGGGACAGGGCACAGGGGAAGCCTCTGGGTGCTTGAGGGGACAGGGCACAGGGGAAGCTCATCATACGTGGGTGTCTACCTCGCCCCATCCACACAGCGGCAGAGACTGATCAACTCAGCCAATGGTGTGAGCAGCAAGCCACTGCAGAACGGGAGGCATGAGAGTGTGGAGAACGGGAACGTGCCCGTGGAAGATCCCCAGTGCCTGCCACGGGAGCAGGAGCCACCGCCACCGCCCCTGGAGCCAGAGCCCATAGAAACCGGCTTCCTGTCCCCCTTCTCCATGCCTGGTGAGTTCTGGGGTGCACAGCTTCAGGTGGAGCTTTCGGGAGTCCCATCAGGACGAAGCTTGGGTCTCCAGGACAAAGGCTGGGACCTTGAGACCAGTGGAGGGCGGGCAGGGTCGATGTCGGGTCACCAGTGGGCACGGAATGGGGCTGGAGCAAGGGGAGTACAGGCACAGGTGCAGGGAGCCAGGGGCCCAGAGCAGCAGGCCAGCAACGAGGCCAGACACCAAGTGACCACGCCGAAGTGCTTGGAGAAGCCGGTCTGTCTTTTGAATGTGAAGAAGCTCCTGGGGTATTTGTGTTTCCATAGCTGCTTTGGCCTCCTGGCCCTGGCAGCAGGGCAGTGGCTTAGTATTCACTGGCACAGAATACCCTAAGGCTCCAAGTTGTCCTTATACCTTTGAGGATGTCTCCTACCTGCACATAAGTCAGGTCACAGCACCACTTCACTGCACACTCCAGCATCCTCTGGTTGCACCTGGAGTCTGACCCCAAGGCCTGGAATCACCTGCTGCCAGCACCTGCTGGCCTCACCTGTCACCCATGCCCTATGCTTAGCCACTGGTCTTGCTGTCCTTTCCAGAAGCCCCAGGTGTGTTTCTGCCTCAGGTCCTCTACTGAGAAGCACCTTTCCTGGCGTCTGCATGCTCACTCAAACCTGCTTCTGGTCTCTGCTTAAATGTGGTCTCATCAGTGTGCCTCCATGACTGCCTCCTTTAAAACATCTCATGTTTTCTTAACTTGTGTATCTCCCCCCGCTAAAACTCTGCCAGGGCACTTACCTTTGCTTACTGCATTTGCTGCTGCATCTCCAGTGCTGGTTGTGGCACACAGTAGGTGCTTAGGTAACTGTCAAGTGAATGACTTGAGAGGTGGATGCCTTCCACTACTGTGTTTACTACGGGGTCCTGGTGCAAGTTCTGGATGTAGTAGGTGCTTAGGTACTTGCCAAGTGAGTGAATTGAGAGAGGCCCCTGGGTTTGGGATCACTGGGAGTCCTTGGGGCTCTGGGTGCCAGTCTGCAGGGCATGCTCATGGCATCCCCTTGATGTAGGGTCACCTGGGTAGCCCTGAGGGTCTGAGCCATCCCTTCACTAGCCCAGGATCACTCGTGTAGACACAGGCTTGGAGTCTGACCTGGGTAGCACTGAGGACCGGAGCCATCACATCACTAGTATAGGTTCATTCATGAAGACACGGGTTTTGAGTCTGGCCTGGATAGCCCTGAGGACCTGGGCCATCACGTCACTAGTCCAGGTTCACTGGTGTGTCCACATTGGCCTGGATCTGTTAACCCACTCCATGGTTACTGTAGGTATTTCAATTTCGTGGGACCTGGAGATCAGATGCCAAGGAGTGCCAAGGTTTAGTCATGTTGAGGGAGGTGCAGCCTTGGTCCAGGGCAGGCATAGCTGGCCAGGGAGATGCACTAGCTGGGATGAGCAGTAGGTCATCATTCAGGGACATCTGTGTGTGTGTCCTCCAGCCCCACGGGGCGGGTGTCAGGATCCTCTTTTGTAGAATGAGCCCTTCTGTGGCCCTGTGGCCACCCCCACTGGTCACTCTTCTATGTCCTAGCACCACAGCTTCCTGCTGTTCATAGTCTGCAGGAAAGCTGGGAACAGGACTGTCCCCAGGTCTCTCCTGCCCTGAGTGGCCACCACTTGCAGAGACTCAGAGACCCTGGATCTCTGGATACCCGACTCTTTGTTCTGGGGATCCAGGTGGGACCAGGATCCCCTTTCAGCCTTGAGCTTGGCAGGATGGGCAGGGAGGTCCCAGGACCAGCTCTCTTCTCCTCGTCCTTATGCTGGGAGTTGATGTTGCCAGAGAAGTGGCTATGGTGTCTCTGGGCAGGTCACCTCCAGGGTGGAGGCACGGCTGAGCCAGATGACTCCCAGGTCCTCCCCTTACCCCCAAGTCCTGCCCCAGAGAGTTCTGCCCATCCTGGGGACAGTGCCTCTTGCTGTGGAGTGGGGGAGAACAGCTCCTTCCTCCAGCTTCCAGAACCTTTCCCTGGGCTTGACCCACAACAGAGCCAGTACAGCCAGCCTCCTCCGTCTTCTGTGTCCTCTGTCCTCCTCAGGAACACCCCACATCCTGTCCCAGTGGGAAGCTCCCTTTGTGTCCCTGCAGATGTGTTGCCAGATGTTGCCCTTGTAAACCATACACCACTTCCTCCTCTTCCTCCCCCTCCTGCATGAAGAACAGGAGTGTAGGTGGCTGATGAAACCGAGTCCTGGTGTGAGCAAAGGTCTGTAGGAACCTGGAGCAAATTGGGGACACTGCACCCAAGAAAATGTCTGTGTGTCCCACTCTGGTCTGTCACTCATTCTATCTCTGCCTCGGACTTTGTAGCAGCTTGTGGCTGGAGGGTGCCTCTGAGTGTACTTATCGGGGGTGAGTGGAGCTCACAGTCTCAAGAGCCGACCTCTAGAAAGATTCACAGGGCCAGAGGAGCCATAATGGAACAGGGGCCTTGTGAAGATGGGAGAAACCATCCTGCTGGTCAGCTTATAAGCAGGGTGGCTTCAGTGTCCGGGAAGGAGTCCAGTCAGACCGATGGACAGCTCTTCTGGGGAGTCAGGACAGATTGGGAGGCTCTAGAGTCCAGGAGACCTGAATTTGAGTCTGAGTTCTACCACTGACCAGCCCTTTGCCTCTGGGCCGCTGCTTTCCCTCCCTAAACCTCTGCTTCCCCTCCACAAGCTGGGTGATGGCATGTACCTCCCAGGGTTGATCTGAGTAGCAAATAAGATGACTTAGTTATGGTCTATGCACACTGTGTGACATACAGTAGGCACTCAGTAAATGTCTGTTCAGGTTGTAATGTGCTTTGATCATGTGGCTTCTGTTAGCCTTGCCTCTTGGAACTGTAAAGCAATGTTCTAGAAAGGTTGTAGGTGCCAGAGTCCCTGGGATCCTGGAATAGTCAGTCACTCCAGGGCCAAGGAGACAGAGCTAGCATGTATTAAACATCATATATCGTGTGCCAGGTGATGAACTTCTGGCACTTTTCAGACAGAACAATCTCTAGTCACTAAATACAGGGGGTACCGGAAAAAATATATACACATTTTAAGCGATGTTATCTGTGTGTTACTTTTCAAAGTTGAATTAAGTAACAGGAGAAATGTGCAGTGTGGCATTTGCTCAACCATGCTTCTGCCATTTTCTTTTGACCTGCCTGTTGCATGGTGATGCTAGCATTCAGTTGATGAATGCCATCTTTTGAGCGAACGTCATACTTAAAATATGTGTATGTTTTTGACACCCCTGTGCTTGAGTACCTCACTTTCTGGGTTCTGGGGATCCAGGAGAGAACAGGACGGTCATAGCCCTGCCCTCTGGGGGCTTCTGGGCAGATCTAAGCAGGCGATAATGTGAGGCAATTGGATGTGGTCTCCCTCCCTTACCACATGACTGGCTGGGGCTGGGGGGCACAACCTGCCATCCCCTTGCTCTGCCCAGCAAATGAGGAATCACTGGGATGGGGGTGCCCAGGAGTACCAGCAGCACTGGCACAGTGTCTGCTGGGTCTGAGGGTATGTTTCCACATGAACACCATATACAGCCCTGTTCTCCCTGCTGGGGACTACAAATGCCAGTCACTGGGTCTCCAGGGTGGCTATTGCCTGGACCAGGGGGAGGAAGAACTTTTTCTCCTAGGAAGCCATGGTCTGCAGTCCTGAAGCTGCCTGAAACAGTCAGCCCATGACCCTGAGCTCCAGCCAGCTGGGAAAGGCCCTTGTGTGGGTTGTTTTGGCTTATAGAGAGTCCACTGAAGCTACACCATGGCCAACCAACAGGATTTTTTTTTTGCTACTCCTGTAAAGAAGCCACATTTTGCTGATGAGGCTGCTGGACTTCACAGCCACTCTTATTATGGCAGAAAGTCTGCTACCCAGCAGACATTAACTGGGCACTTGCCATATGTGAGGCACTAGGCAAAAAAGCAGGGAGTTCTTAGCGAGCTGTGGATCTGTCAGCTCGGGCTGTCATCACAGAATGCCATGGACTAAGTAGTTTAGACAAGGTAAATTCATCTTCCCATGGTTCTGGCAACCTGGAGTTCGAGGTCAAGGTACCAGCAGGTTTGGGTTCTGGTGAGGGCTCTCTTCCTGACTTGCAGATGGCCGCCTTCTTGTTGTGTGTTTACATGGTGTTTTTTTTGGTGTATGCATGTGTGTGTGTGTGTGTGTGTGTGTGTGTGTGTGTGTGTGTGTGTGTGTATGTGTGTGTGTGTGTGTGTATGTGTGTGTGTGTGTTTGTGTGTGTGTGTGAGACAGAGAGCGAGAGAGAGAGAGAGACAGAGAGAGAGAGAGAGAGAGAGATTGAGAGACAGAGAGAGAGAGAGCCCTTTCTTCCTCCTCGACTGGGCTCCCCTCTGTGGACCCATTTAACTGTAATTGCCTCCTGGAAGTCCTATCTCTGAATACAGTCATTTTGAGGAGTGGAGCTGCAGCACACATATTGGAAGGTGGGGGCACAGCTTAGTCCATAGCAGGATCTCATGGGCACTGTGTGCTGTGCCATCCTGAGAACCTACATGTATGTATTCCTTCATGTAAGCCTCACCACAGCATATGGCAGGGGTACTCACTATCTCCATTTTATAGAGAAGGAAAGGGAAGCCCAGAGAGTTGATGTGGCTTGCCCATGGTCACTCAGCTGATGTAGAGAGTGGGGTTTCCACCCCAGCAGTCTATGCCAGCCCCTGAGTGCTGCCTCTTCACACCGTATGCTTTCATTTCATCTTCACTAATCATCCCCATGTTACAGAGGGAAAGACTGAAGCCATGACAGGGGGAGCTGCTCTTTCACCCTGTGCTTCCCCGGCTGTGAATACCATCTTGGGCTGGTCCAGATGGGAGCAGAATCCCAGGCCACAAGCTCAGGGCTGCCACATGTCCAGTGCATGGCCTTGGATGAGTCCTCTTGGCCTACGATGCACTTCAGCTCATTTCTGTGGAGAAACTAGTGATCAGTGTGAGTTTTGTGAAAGCCCAGGACCTTGGAGGTTCTTAAAGCAGGAATAGGGGGTAGAACTTACTCAGCACTTACTCTGTGCTGGCAGGGCGCTTTACATGAATTAAGTCATTACATCCTCACACAACCCTGGGGAAGTAGTTACTGTTATTATTCCCACTTCACAGGTGAAAAAACTGAGGCATAGAGTGGCAAAGTTGCCCATAGTCACACAGGGGGAAGAACCAGAGCTGAGTTAGCACCCTGGCATTGTGATCCCCGACCCCAGATATGCTTAGGGGACAGTACTAACAGTACTAGCCAGTGGGTTTTTGGGGTCTCCTTTCTGCTGGAGCCCACATAGAAATTTTCTCTGTTCAGGACAGAGTACCAGATGACTCATGTCTATGTTGATAAACCATGTTGAGTTGGGGGGGAATCATGGGCCTTTGGGGATCCCACATGTTGGCTTCGTGGCTGGGATGACACGGCAAAGCCCGCTCTCCCTTTATTAGCATGATCATCAGAAGATTTGGGGAAGATTTGGCGCTCATCCACATCCATCCAGCTTCCTCAGTTCAGGATAGCCCTTAAGAGATGAGTGGGAAGAGAGAGGTTTGGGTTCTTCTTCTAAAGTCAGCACTGCAGAAACCCAGCTCTGTGATACCCACACACCCATCCCTCCTCAGCACCATGTTGACGACAGCTGCAGAGACCAGGTGCTGCAGGCTCATGCATGTGCAGATCCACACACAGCTCCTGTCAGTTCTGGGCCCCAGAGCCACATGGCCCTGTATCTTGCTCTTGCCCAATCTCGGGAGCCACCAGGGAAGTTATACATTCAGCAGACTGTCCCGTGAGTTGAGGTCAGGCTTATGAAGATGTGTCCTTGTCTGTCACTCTGTGCAACACTGAGGTGTCTGCTCACAGCTTAAGTCGAGCCAAAACTGGCCACGCATCCTTATCTTTTAATATAACAGGTGTGAGACATGATTCACTTTCCATGACATTCACACCTTTAAAGTATACAATGTAGAGGCTTTTAGCATATTCACAAAGTTAAGCAGCCATCACCAAAATCAATTTTAGAACATTTCCCACAACCCCCAAGGAAACGTCTGCCCATCAGCAGTCACTGCCCTTCCACCCAGCCCCTGGCAGCCACGAATCTACCTCCTGTCTCTTTGGATTTAACTATTCCAAATATTTCATGTAAATAGCATCATTCAACATGTGTCTTTTGTGACTGGCATCCTTCACCTACCTGGCATTTTCAAGGCATAGGCACATGGTAGCATTGTCAGTACTTTATTTATTTATTTTTTGAGTTGGAGTCTCACTCTGTCGCCCAGACTGGAGTGCAGTGGCCGCTCCCGGCCACTGCAGCCTCGACCTGCTGGGCTCCGGTGATCCTTCCGCCTCAGCCTTCCGAGTAGCTGGAATTACAGGCACACGCTACCACGCCCAGCTAATTTTTTGATTTTATTGTAGAGATGAGGTCTCGCCTGCCCAGGCGGGTCTCGAACCCTCGGGCTCAGGCAATCCACTCACCTCAGCCTCCCAAAGGCGTGGGATTACAGGCTGAGCCCGGCTCATTGTCAATACTTTATTCCTTTCTGTAGTTGAGTATTCCGTTGTGAGGATGTGCCACATCATTTTATCTACTCATCAGTTGATGGACATTTGGGTCATTTCCACCTCTGGCTATGAGTGGTTTTCTAAAAGAGCAAATAGAACATTGTGGAAAAGAAGGCTCAATTTTTAAAAAAATCTAAATAAAAGCAATATCCTCTTAAGTTCTCTGTGGTAGCAGCAGTCCTGAATACTAGAGTTAATGAGATCTTGGGAATTTTTAGATAAGTCTTCCTTTTTTTTTTTTTTTTTTTTTTGAGTTGGAATCTCACTCTGTCGCCCAGACTGGAGTGCAGTGGCCGCTCCCGGCCACTGCAGCCTTGACCTGCTGGGCTCCAGCGATCCTTCCGCCTCAGCCTTCCAAGTAGCTGAAACTACAGGTGCGTGCTACCATGCCCGGCTAATTTTTTGATTTTATTGTAGAGATGAGGTCTCGCCAAGTTGCCCAGGCGGGACAAGTCTTCTTATATTACAAAGTGGGAAACTGAGGCTCATAGAAGGGTAGTGGCTTGCCCAAGGGACAGCCTCGGCCAGAAAAACCAGGCATCCAGGCCATCTGCCCTGTAAATAGACTCTGTGACACCCTCCAGCCAGGCCATTGCAGTGTGTGTTGGGGGGCCTATAGGAGGTAAAGTCCCGCTTGGTACCATGTGCTGGGGTCCTGAGCAGAAGGCTCAGCCTGTAATCCCACGCCTTTGCGAGGCTGAGGTGAGTGGATTGCCTGAGCCCACAGATTCGAGACCCGCCTGGGCAGCGAGACCTCATCTCTATAATAAATCAAAAAATCAGCCGGGCATGGTAGTGCATGCCTGTAGTTCCGGCTATTTGGAAGACTGAGGCGGAAGGATCGCCGGAGCCCAGCAGGTCGAGGCTGTGGTGGCCGGGAGTGGCAACTGCACTCCAATCTTGACGACAGAGTGAGACTCCAACTCAAAAAAAAAAAAGAAGGTCAGCAGCAGAAGCTCACCTGGTGGGTCTTGAAGCCAGTAGCAGAAGCCTGGCTGACAGGTCTCAGTACCAGCAGTAGAAGCCCACCTGGCAGGTCTGGATGCCAGTAGGAGAAGCCCACCAGGCAAGTCTCAGCGCCAGTGTGGCAGAAGCCCCCCTGGCAGGTTTCAATGCCAGCAGCAGAAGACCACCCAACAGGTCTCAATGTCAGCAGCAGAAGCCCTCCTAACAGGTCTTCAATGACAGCAACAGAAGCCCACCTGGTAAATCTGGATGCCAGTAGGAGAAGCCAACCAGGCAGGCCTCAGTGGCAGCCCAGATGCCCACCTGGCAGGTTTCAACCCCAGCAGCAGAAGTCCACCTAGCTGATCTTGGGGGCAGCCCAGAAGCCCACCCAACAGGTCACAATGCCAGCAGGAGAAGCCCGCCTGGCAGGTCTCAATGCCAGCAGCAGATGCCCACCTGGCAGGTCTTGATGCCAGCAGGAGAAACACGCCCATCAGGTCTCAATGCCAGCAACAGAAGCCCGCCAGGCAGGTCTCAGTGCCAGCATCAGAAGTCCACCTGACAGGCCTTCTATGCAAGCAGGAGAAGCCCACCCAGCAGGTCATGATGCCATCAGCTAAAGCCCACCTGACAGATGTCAGTGTCAGCAGGAAAAACCCACCCAACAGGTGTCAGTGCAGCAGCAGAAGCCCACCCAACAGGTCTTAATGCCAGCAGCAGAAGCCCACACAAGCTCCCTTATGCTAAAAGGGGGACTTTAAAAATAAGTTAGAGGGTTGTGTGATATACCACCCTCTCCACATCCTGTGGACATGGCGCCTCAAAGCAGCAGGAATTTGATCTGACTTCACCAATTCTGCTTTTCTAATTAGGGACCCAGTTTGAACCCAGAACCTTCCATCTGGAATGCCGCTATTAGCCTTCCAGCCTCTGCACACACTAGAAGGAAACTGGAGCTGGGAGCTGCCGGGAGTTGGCTCAGCCTGTTACCTTCCACTGGACTGCAGGGACCTTGAAGCAAGGCAAGAAGCAGACGGCTCCAGGTGGCCCTGACCAGCAGGCAAAGGAACAGGGCAGCTCTCGGAGCCTCATGGGGAGGCAGGAAGGGCAGGGCTGACGTCTTCCAGCAGGCACCCACCCTGTCCCCAGTGGTCTGCTTAGGTCGCGTGCTCAGTCCCTAGAGCCTCCTCGAAGGCCCTGCCTGACAACTGGTGGGAATCCCCATTTCCCAGAGGAGGAAGCTGGGGCCAGGCTCCTCCCACAGCTGAGTAGGTACCACAGTCAGGGCTGACACCAGGTCTTCAGACTCCATAGCTCTGTCCTCTGCTGACTCTGCTAGGAGGGCCTGGGCTGGAACATCCATGCTGGAATTCAGGGGACAGCAGAGGGAAGGAGAGGAAGGTGGCCTTGGCTGGATAGACGCTGGGAGGACCCGAGGGCTCTGCCCTTAGGTTGCTGGATTTGTAAACCGAGAGGGGGCAGGGAGAACCAGCTAGTGTTCCTGATTCCGTTGTCGCCATGATGTGTCCTTGATTTAATCCTCCCCAGGGCCTCTAAATTTGAGATGAGGCCCTCAGAGGCAGGACCCTTGCTCTGTACTTTCTGCTTTTCTTTAGTCTGTTCAGGGTTCCTTGAGGTGGGGAGGGGCAGTCTCTGCTGTCTCACAGTTGAGGACTTGGAGGCCCAGGGGGATTGAGGGTTCACCTGTGCCAGGCAGTGGAGAGCAACAGGCGGGACATCTCTATGCCAGACACCTTGAGACCCCAGCATGAGGGTGCATGGTGGCCGTGACTTGGGCATCTTAAAGTGAGGGAGTTGGCAACCACCCTTAACATCCTTCCTGTTCCAGCACCCATTCATGTCCAGTCCCAAAGTGCACATGGTGCCCCAGGGAGGGGCTGTGGGAGCATCTGCCATGCTGGGCGGGGGTCCGGGCCTGGCACCAGCTGACAGAGCTCTGAGCCCAGCTTCTGCACTGACTGGGAGGACCTGGTCTGCAGCCCTATCTGTCCTTTCCTGGGAGGGCATTGCTTCTGTGAGGATGCGTGACTGGGGTCTCAGGGCCGGACATGCCACCTGCCTGTGCCAGTGTGAGGGGAGGTGGAGCTGAGGTTGCCTCACTCAGGAGGCCTCCTGTGGCCTGTGAGCTCTCCGGGCCTCTCTACTGGACTGCCAGGGAATGTCTCTCATGGGTCTCTGGCATCTCTGTCCACCCAGCCCTGACTGCACTCATCTGTGTGTCAGGACCCAGCAGGGCCTGCCTTTGACTTTGCTAATGCCTGGTCATGCCTTTCATTCTTTCCCTTCCCCAAGCCTCAGCATGGCCTCCTAGTTCTGCTGAGGGTCCTGGCCTTGTCTGCTTCCTTCCCTCTTTATCTCTCTTGTGCCCTCAGGATCAAAACCTGCCCTCTGGGAGGTTGGGTGGTGTCACTAAAAGGCTTTGGTATCGGACAGTTGTGGAATTGAGTCCTGGGTCTGCCACTTACTAGCTGTGTGACCTTGAACAGGTTACTTTTCCTCTCTGAGCCTGTTTCAGTCTCTGTTAAACAACTGAGCCCAGTGTTTGACAGTTAGCAGGTATTAGATCCATGAAAATTAATGTGTTAATATCAACAGTAATTGAAATTTGAGTGCTTAGTCTGCACTAGGCATTGTCCAAACATGTCACATGTGTTGGCTAATTTTCAGTCTTACAGTAGCACTGAGAGTTAGGGAGTCTTATTATTCCCATTTTCCAGATAAGAAAATTGAGACACAGTGAGGCTAAACACTTTCTTGAGACCATACAGCTAGCATAGGTCAGAGCTGGGATTTGAATCTGGGATCCTATCCACAGAGCCACAGTGTTCCTCAGAAAAGAATCAGTTTAATGATAAGTCTAAATTTAAGGATACAACAAAAACATAAAAATAACTAAAAATTATTGATTCTAAAGGCCATTCACTTCAGGGATGAAAAGATTGGAAAAACTTTAGTTGTTCCCATAAACAGAAGAGGATTCTCTGTTTAGGTGAGATCCATGAGCTAAAAGATTCTACTCTGACAGTTGATCCCTGCCAGCTGGTTAGTAGCAGAGAGCCTTCCATGGGCCCTGAAATCATGGGACTTGGAGGACTGCAAGCAGTACAGCTCAGAGGACCTGGGACTCAGACTCTGAAGATGTGCTTTCAAGAGCTGATACTACCTTCCACAAAGATGCTTAAGTCACTGTATTTCACCAAACCAATATATTTATCTTCAAAATAAGAAAAATACCCCCCCAAAACTGATACAAGGAAGAAGGAGTATTTGTGAAAACAGTTTCTAAGATGAGGCACAACACAAATGTTGGTTAGTGGTGAGGTGATCATCTATTAATCCAACCTTGACAGTACTCTCACTTCTATCTGCATCTCCTCCCCTCCCACAAACTGACTGGGGAAGCAGGGTCTGCCTGTGGCTCTGCCACTAACTTTATGTGAGATTTGGGGTAGTTCATTAGCTTTCTTGAGACTTCTTTTCCACTTTATAAAATGGAGTTCACCAAGCGGGTCTATTCTAGGAATACAAGGTTAGTTCAGCATATGGAGATCAATCAGTGACTCTCTTCCAGGAATGCAAGGTTGGTTCAGTATACAATGATCAATCAGTGGCTGTCTTCTAGGAACATAAGTTTGGCTCAGCATACAAATATCAATCAGTAGAGAATTTATTCAAGGAATGCAAGGTTGCTTCAGTATACAGATATCAATCAGTGGATCTCTTCCAGGAATGCAAGGTTTGTTCAACATACCAAGATCAATCAGTGGATCTCTTCCAGGAACACAAGGTTGGTTCAGCATACAAAGATCAATCAATGGATCTGTTATTCCAGAAATGCAAGTTTGGTTCAACATACCGAGATCTACTAAAGTCATATAGTACATTATTAGGACAAAGGACAGAACCACATGGTCATCTCAAGAGATTCAGAAATAGCATTTGACAAAATTTAATATCTTTTCTTGATGAAAAAACACTCAAAAATTTGTGAATAGAAGTAAACTTCCTCAGCCTAACTAATGGCATCAACAAAAACCCCAAAGCTAACATCAGACAATGGTAAAGTTTGAAAACTTTCCCCCAAAGATCAGGAGCAAAGCAAGGATGTAGTTTCTCTTTTTTTTTTAGTAATTAAAAAGTACTAAATTAATTTTAGTACTCTGGAATATTTTATCTCTTTTCTCTTCTCTTAATTTTTTGTTTAATGACTATAAACAAACACTTAAAAGGAACCCTTGCCATTTATGAAATGAGAAATTCCTTTGCAATGTGAATTTTTTCACACTCTAACTTAGCTATTTTTTTAAAAAAAAAAAAAAAATTTGGAATTATGGGGTACATGTGAGGATTTGTTCCATAAGTAGATTGTGTGAAGGCAAGGTTTGAGCTTTTGATGAGACCCCTACAGTAGTGGACATGGTATCCAATGGTTGGTTTTGTATCCCTCACCCCGCCTCCCTCCTTTAGCAGTACCCAGTGTCTGTTGTTCCCACCCTGTGTCCATGTGTGCCCAATGTTTAGTGCCCACTTATGAGTGAGAACATGGGGTTTTCAGTTTTATATTTCAGTGATAATTCACTTAGAATGATGGTCTCTTGCAGTCATATTTCTGCAAATGACATGATTTTGTTCTTCATTATGGCTACATAGTATGCCATCATGTAAATGTACCACTTTTATTTATCCAGTTCACCTTCAGTGGGTATCTGGGTTGGTTTTATGCTTTTGCTATTGTGAATAGTGCTGCAATAACCATATATGTGCCGGAGTCCTTTTTAGTAGAGCAATTTGTGTTCCTCTGGATATATTCCTAGGAGTGAGATTGCTGGAACAAATGGTGGTTCTATTTTTAGCTCTTTGAGAAATCTCCAAACTGTTTTCCACAGAAGTTGAAATAGCCTACATTCCCACCAACAGTGTAGAAGCATTTCTTTTTCTCTGCAGTCTCGTTAACTCCTGTTATTTTTTTACTTTTTAATAATAGTCAAAATAGTTCTTACTCCTCCTATTCAACATTGTGATGTGGGTTCTATTTAGGGCAAATAGTCAAGAGAAAGAAATTCAGATTGGAAAGAAGTAAAACTTTATTTATTCATCGATGACATGATCTTGTGTTGGAAAATCCTAAGGAATCTGCACAAAAAAATAACTCTATTAGAATCAATAAACTTTCAGGATACAAAATCAATATACAAAATTCAGTTGTATTTCAATACCATAGCAATTAATACTCTGAAAATGAATTGAAAACAATTCCACTTACAATAGCATCAAAAAGAATAAGATACTTAGGAATAAATTTAACAAAAGTAGCATACACTGAAATCCACAAAATGTAAGAAAAAATTAAGATTGAAATAATTGGAAAGGTCCTGCATTCATGGCTGGAAAACTTAATATTTTAAAGTGACAGTAGTGATCTGTAGATTCAGTGTAATCCTTATCAAAACCAGATATGGAAATGTAAGGAACCCAGAATGGCCAAAACAATCTTTACAAAGAGCAAAGTGTGGACTCACTTCCAGACCTCAAAACTTACTTCAGAGATAAAGTCATCAACGTTGTCTGGCTCTGGCATAAGGGCAGACATACAGATTAATGAAATAAAAATGAAAGTCTTGAAATACACCTATTCATTTAAGGCTAGTTGATTTTTGGCACATGTAACAAGACAATTCAATGAAAGAAGGAATAGTATTTTCAACAAGTGGTTCCAGGACAACTAGATAACCACATTTTTTAAAAAATGGAATTTGACACCTATTTTATACCACATACAAAAGTTAACTCAGTATGAAACAGAGTGCTAAATGCAATAGCTAAGAATACAGAACTCTTAGAAGAAAACATAGGTATAAATATTTATGATCTCAAATTAGGCAATTGTTTCTAACTCACAGAATGGGAGGAAACATTTGCAAATTATGAATCTGATAAGAGTCTAGTATTATATGTGTGTGTAGACACACACACCACTTAAAACTCAACAATAAAAGAAGTCCAATTTGAAAATGGACAAAGGATTTGAATAGACATTTCTTCAAAGAAGATAATATGAATGGCCAGTAAGCCTCTGGAGAGATGCTTACAACATTAGTCATTAGAGAATTGCAAATCTAAACCACAAAGAGATACCACTCAATGCACACTGGAATGGCTATAATCAGAAAAGATGGTCGAGAACAAGTATTGGCAGGATGTAGAAAATAGGCATCCCCATGCACTGCCAGTGGAAATGCAAATGGCACAGCCACCTTGGAAAACAGTCTGACATTCCTCAAAGAGGTAAACAGCAGTTACCACATGACTCTGAAATTCCACTCCTAAGTCTGTATCCAAGAGAAATGGAAATTTATGTTCACACAAAAGTGTGTTCTCCAATATTCACAGTAGCATCATTCATCATAGCCAAAAGAGTGGAAGGCAAATGTCCCATCAAGTGCTGAATGGATAAGCAGATGTGATATATCCATGTGATGGAATAGCATGCATCCATGAAAAGGAATCTAATACTGACAGATGCTAAAACCTGAATGAACTTAGGAAACATATGCTGAGTGAAAGAAGCCAGATGTAAAAGTTCACATGTTATGATTCCATTCATGTGGAATGCCCACAATGGTTAAGTCTTTAGAGACAGAAGATTGACCAGTGTTTGCCAGAGGCTTGAGTGATGCTCATGGGTTGGAGTGTACATTGTGGGTAATGAAACTCTTCTGGAATTAGAGAGGTGATGGTTATGCAGCTTTTGAATATACCCAAAACTATCTAATTGCACCCTTTACATGGGTGACTTTTATGATAGGTTAATTCAATGACGTTGATCCAGAGTGGTGGTTTTCAGAGTCTCTTTGGACTATCACCATCAGAGCACCCAGGAACTTGTTAGATGTGCAGACTTTTGGATGTCCCTGCCCCCTGTGTTGGGGGCATCTAGCAGACTCTCCAGGGGTTCTGATTTACACTCAAGTGTGAGAACCGGCACTCTAAAATTCACACTCTGGTCATATATACACTCCTAGAACTACCACTCTAGAAACCACACTCTCTAGTTGTATAGATGCTCCTAGAACCACCACTCTAGAATACACACTCTAGTCCTGTAGACACTCTTAGAACCACCGATCTAGAATCCACACTGTCTAGTTGTATAGACGCTTCTAGAATCACTACTCTAGAAATCACACTCTAGTCGTGTAGACACTCCTAGAACCTCTACTCTAGAATCCATACTTTCTAGTCATGCAGACGCTTCTAGAACCACTGCTCTAGAATCCACAGTCTAGATGTGTGGCCACTTCTAACTCCAGGATCCTTAATGACCTCCTGTCCATCATCAGTGACATAAACACCCCACACACCACAAATGAGCCCCTCCCATAACTGAAGATCTAATCAATTTACTGGCCACGTTAATTTGTTGGAGGATTTTCATCAGTAATCACATTTGTTCTTTATCTTTCCCTCTAGTATGATGAGCCGTCTGTTTTCAGTTCATTTTAAGGATTTTTTCTTCACATAATTAAATTGTAATTTTCTGCTTCAAAAGAAGACTCCAAGTTTAGCAAAAGACACAGTGGCAGCCCTTCTTTCCCTGGTATCTGTGCAACAGTCAGGTTCCCTGTTGTTGCACAGGAAGGGATCACAGGAGGGGCCAGTAGGAAGTGTGGGGGGACATCCCTCTGTATGCCCCTGGGAGTGTGGGGGGACATCCCTCAGTATGCCCCCCAAACTCTAGATTTATCATTTCATATGTGAGTTAGTCCAGACTCCCCAGTGTTAGGAAACTCAGTTCAGACTGATTACACTGAGGAGTCCACATGGTAGATTCCTGGGAGCATCCACCTTCTTTTGGAAGGTCTGGACCATTGCTACTTCTGAGAACTGGTCAGCCTGGGAAAGACAGCCTCTCTCCAGCCAGGGAGGCCTCAGACACTAAAGCACCAAGAACACAGAAGATGTAGTTGATACATATCAGTAACTTTGTAAATTGGCTTTCTACACATCAGCCTCTTGAGAGTTTTGCTCATGCAAATCGGTTTCTGGTCTGTAGTGGGCATTCATGGTTCTTGTCTGACCAGCACTGTTCCCCTTAAATGGTAAGAGCACATGTAACTTTCCTCCAGGGAAACATCCATGCATTCCACATTAGTCCATGTGGTTTAGATGGCCGACTCTGCCTCCTCACTACGCTGTGGTTCTGGATTCAATCTTGGCTAATCATGTATTCACGTTCCTTCTGCTAGGTACTGGGAGTCCAGTGAATGAGCCGACATCTGACCTCCTACCTTGTGGGTTTATAAGTTTCTGGCCGGGCCCATGGAGAATGTAACCTCACTGGGCCCCAGGTCCAGCCTTGCAGAAGGCAGACTTCAAAAGAGTGCTTGTCACCTGTCTCACGGTGCTGCTGCCTCTCTAAGCCACCTGGCCTTGCCCCATGGAAGCCACCGTAAGGGCTCTTGCCCTCGCTTTTCCCTCCAGCCTAGCCATGTACACATGGTGCCTCTGTCTAGGTTAAGGATCACATTCGGTGGCATCTGACAGAAAATGAAGGTGACAGAGCCTTAAACTCAAGGAACTTCTTGTTACATGATGTGTAACAAGAAGTCCCATGATTAGGGAATTCCGTGGCTCTGTGGTCAATGTCCCTTCACCATGGTCCATATGTGGCAGGTGGTGTTTGTTATGATTAGGAAATCCCATGGCTCTGTGGTCAGTATTCCATCACTGTGGCCCGTACGTGGCAGGTAGTGTTTGTCACAATTAGAGAATCCCACAGCTTTGTGGTCACTGTCCCGTTACTGTGGTCCATATGTGGCAGGTGGCATTTGTCAAATTAGGGAATCTCATGGCTCTGTTGGCAGTGTTCCATCACCGTAGTCCATATGTGGCAGGTGGTGTTTGTCGCAATTAGGGAATCCTGCAGCTCTGTGGTCTGTGTCCCATCACCAATGTCTATGTGTGGCAGGTGGCATTTGTCACAATTAGGGAGTGGCTCCATGGTCAGTGTCCCATCATTGTGATGGATACGTGGCATGTGGTGTTTGACATGATTAGAGAATCCCAAACCTCTGTGGTCAGTGTTCTGTCATTGTGGTCCATACATGGCAAGTGGCATTTGTCACTGTGGTCCATATGTAGCAGGTGGTGTTTGTCATTGTTAGAGAATCCTGCAGCTCTGTGGTCAGTGTCCCATCACCATGGTCCATACATGGCAGGTAGTATTTGCCATCATGGTGCCAAGTGGTTCCTCCAGCTCTGCATGTCCCTGTTCCTGGCAGTAATAAGGGGAACAATGGGAAGGAAGAGAGGGACTTCCCTAGAAGCTGTACCAAGTAGATGTCCACTCATGTCTTGGTGTCCAGAACTGTCAGAGCCATACAGGCTTGCAAGGAGACTGGGGAGATTCAGATGTTTACCTGGGAACTCACTGTCCCAAGTAAAAGGGAATCCTCTTGGTAAAGAGGAAGGGACAGTGGTCCTCAGAGGCTATGATTCCCCGCAGAACCCCCTTGGCTGATTTGTTGGGTCCTGCACCCACATAGAACCTCATAAACCCATGAGGCAGGAGGTCAGATGTTGGCTCATTCACTGGACTCCCAGTACCTAGGACAGTCCCTCGCAGGAGGGAACATGCTGAACATTTATGGGATACATGATTAGCTGAGCTGGAATCCATATATACCCACAGGGCAAGGAGGCAGAGCTGGCTGTCTAAACCACGTGGACTAATGTGGAATGCATGGATGGTTCCCTGGAGGAAAGTTACATGTGCTCTTACCATTTAAGGGGAATGGTGCTGGTCAGACGAGTACCATGAATACCTACCGCAGCCCAGAGTTGCTCAAAATCTTGAGACCAATTCACATGAGAAAAACTCTCAAGAGGCTAGTGTATAGACCTGAAAGTCAATTTATAAAGTTACCAATAACTATACTTTCTGTGTTCTTGGTGTCTTGGCATCTGAGGTCTCCCCATCTGGTCAGAGACTGCCCTTCCCAGGGTTAGCCAGTCCTTGGAGGCTGCATGAACAGGAAGTTGCACGGTGACCTCAGTCCTTAGAGACATACTGGGAGTATGAGCGCCCTGCATAGATTGTCAATTTGAGCCCTGCTCTGAACCACCACCTCCTATGTGCCAGGACGTTCCTCTGTGGCAGTCAGCCCAGAACAGGGTACCAGATGACCAGAGACACCCCCTGGACCCCAGCACTCCTAAGTTATTCCATTCTAGGCCTGCATGTCCACCTGGCCTTGCCCCATGGAAGCCACCGTAAGGGCTCTTGCCCTCGCTTTTCCCTCAATCCTTCTGCCTCCTGACCAGCACTGTGCTTCCCCTCGTGGCCTTTGTGGCAGTCCTGCCTCCTTTCTCTAGGGATCCGTGAGCATAAATGCTTTTTCCTTCACAATATGCATTTCGGCGTCTGCGTGTCTTGCCTTTCCTGATTAAAACAAACTCTGGATGCATTTAAAAACACAGTAAGCAGAATCTTGAGAAGGTTGGTGGGACTCAGGAGTCTGTACATTAACAACCCCTTTCCCCCTGCCACGATGTGGCTGTTCCACTGGTTTGGGAAAAAACTGGTTTGGGCTCAGTTTCTCATTTTAAGGCTGAGAATACTGAGGCCCAGCCTGGTGGGCAAGGCTGCTGGGAGCCCAGATTCTGGACAGGAGGCTGCTTGGTAGGCACAGAAGTGAAACGAGCAGTTAACTGTCTCTGTCCCTGACCCATCTCGGTCCCTGACCCATTTCTGTCTCTGACCTGTATTGGTGTCTGACCCGTCTCTCTCCCTGACCCATCTTTGTCTCTGACCCGTCACCTCTGTCTCTGACCCATCTCTGTCCCTGACCTGTCTCTGTTCTGACCTGTCTCTGTCTCTGACCTGTATCTGTCTCTGAGCTGTCTCTGTCCCTGACTTGTCTTTATCTCTGATCCCACTCTGTCTCTGATCCCCTCTGTCTCTGACCCATCTCTCTTCCTGACCCATCTCTGTCCCTAACCTGCCTCTGTCTCTTTCCCTTCTCTCTCTCTGACCCATCTCTGCTTCTGACTTGTCTGTCCCTGACCCAACTCTCTCCCTGACCTGTCTCTGACCCAACTCTCCCTGACCTGTCTCTGTGTCTGACCTGTGTCTGTTTCTGACCCGTCTCTGTCTCTGACATGTTTCTCTCCCTGAGCCGTCTCTGTCTGTGACCTCTCTCCCTGACCTGTCTCTCTGACTCACCTCTGTCTCTGACCCATCTTTCTCCCTGACCATCTCTGTCCCTGATCTGTCTCTGTTTCTGACCTGTCTCTCTCTCTCTGGCCCCGTCTCTGTCTCTGACCCATCTCCGTCCCTGACCCATCTATCTCCCTGATCTGTCTCTGTCTCTGACCCATCTCTATGGCTGACCTGTCTCTGACCCATCTTTCTCCCTGACCATCTCTGTCCCTGACCTGTCTCTGTTTCTGACCTGTCTCTGTCTCTGGCCCCATCTCTGTCCCTGACCCATCTCTGTCCCTGATCCATCTTTCTCCCTGATCTGTCTGTCTCTGACCCATCTCTGTGTCTGACCTGTCTCTGTCTCTGACCCATTTCCCTCCCTGACCCATCTCTGTCCCTGACTTATCTCTGTTTCTGACCTGTCTCTGTTTCTGACTTGTCTCTCTTTCTGACCAAGTCGCTGTCCCTGACCTGTCTCTGTCTCTGACTTGTCTCTCTTTCTGACCCAGTCTTTGTCCCTGGCCCTTCTCTGTCCCTGACCCATCTCTTTCTCCCTGACCTATCTTTGTCCCTGACCCATCTCTTTCTGTGACCCATCTCTGTCTCTGACCCTTCTCTGTCCCTGACCCATCTCTGTCTCTGACTCTTCTCTGTCTCTGACCCATTCCTTGCCCCCAGACCTGTTACCTCTGCCTCTACCTCTTCCTACCTGACTCCGTAATTCCAGCCACACACAGAACATGGTCTCAATTCTGGCATCCTGGGGGACAGACTCTGGCTGACTTAGTCTGATTAGAGTCACCTGGTCTAGTCACAGGCAGGTGCACAGACATGCAGGTCAGATGTTTTACCCCCTACCAGGAGAGCTGGGCTCACTCTGCCTGTGTCCCATGAATCAGAACTCCTGCTCCCAGAAGGCCTCCATGGCCCCAGTAGGGCCTGGGATGGTTTCAGGCTGTCCACACCTCTTTACCCTGGCTAGGTGTAACTGGGCCCTCTGACCTTTCCATTCCAGGTGCATTTCCCGGTGACCTGGTCTCGTGACGCAAGTTCAGGAAATATCTGATTGATCAGCACACATAGGGCAGAATGGGCTTCTGGGGCAACTGCTACACCCACTGTGTGTGATTTGTTATGAATGTATGTTTCAGATGCTCATTTCCTGGCCATGTCCTCTCACACAGGGACCCTGCAACCTCCTGAGTCTAACACAGGTGTTGAGTTTGAGAGGAGCTGGACTGGGGGCTCTGCTCTTTCCCACAACTGGAGAAGAACCTGCGGGCCCTGCTTATGAGCTGCTCTGGCTTCAGGACTCTGCAGTGGCTGCCTCTTATGAGTCAGGTGTCAAGAGTCAGGGCTGCCAGCTCCCTGCATGTGGAAACCCTGAGAGTAATGGGGAGTGTGCCTTGCTGAGACCCTTCTAGGGGCCACACATTGACAAGTAGGAGCACATTCCCAAGCTGCCAATGTGCTGTTGTCACTCCCATTTTAAGGTAAGGAAATTGGACTCAGGGAGACTGCTTGCCCAGTGACCCATAGCCAAGTTACCTGGATTTGAACCCAGGCCAGTTGCCAGGACTCTGCCAGTGCTTGGCCTTGGCCTTGGTCACTGCACTTCAACATATAGAGAAATTAGGAAACAGCAGTCGATAAAATGCAAAATTGTGCAGAGCAGGCTGTTAGGACAGGACAGTGCCAACTGTATGGTCCAGACTGGTGCAGGAGGCACCAGGCGCTGTTATTAGCTGTATGTGCCCCTTAATCAGGAGAGGCAGAGTCAGTGGATTCAAGGAGATAGACTGTGTGTCACTTAGGTTGAGTTTCAATAAGGCATACATTTTCTTAAAATCCAAAGCAGTTATAGGAGGGAGAGATACTCTGGGCTAGCTTTTGAGAAGTGTCAGAGCAACGGGCCAAGGGAGTGGAGAGGTGGGGACAGCATAAGTAATAGGACAGAAGCCAGCATGAAGACCATGGGAGTATGCCATGCCTCAACCTTGACCCACAGAAGAAACATCTTGCACACATACATGAGTATCCAAAGAAAACAACTTCATGAAATAATATTTAACTCTACTCCATGCAATGACTTTATTTCCCCTTCTTACAAAAATGCTGGTTGCCTTTCACCAAGTTGGTTTCACACTCTACTCATGGCTCCAATATTGAAAAAACCCCAAAATGACCTGGAGCATTGTTCTTTATTTTTTTCTTTTTTTTGAGTTGTAGTCTCACTCCTTTGCCCAGGCTGGAGTGCAGTGGCACGCATGCTCACAGCCATGCCAGCATCGACCTGCTAGGCTCCAGCAATCCTTCTACCTCAGCCTTCCAAATAGCTGGAACTACATGCATGTGTTACCACGCCCAGCTATTTTTAATTTTATTGTAGAGACGAGGTCTCGCCAAGTTGCCTGGGCTGGTCTTGAACCCGTGGGCTCAGGCAATCCACTTGCCTTGACCCAAAGTGCTGGGATTATAGGCTGAGCCACCGAGCCCAGCCTGGAGCGTTGTTCTTAGGGAACAGTGTTGGGCTTTCATGCTGGACACCTGGGTGGGCCCAGATGGTGGTGGACATCAAAACTAGATGCAAAGCCCACACTAGCAAAAAGGATAAGCACCTGACGTAGCTTGGTGTCTGAAAAAATGAGAAAATTGTCCTTCTACTGTGGTATTTATGTATATCAACAGAGATGTTCCTGGGCACTTACATGTCCAGGGTTACAATACCTCAAAGTGAGTTCTTCCCCTGTATACAGAGTTTCAGGTTAATCTAGAGATGTCCTGGGACTTCCTCAGTGATTTAAACAAGTTAGGATATGGCTGATGAGAGAAGAGCCTGGAATTTTGGACACACCATCAAGGAAGGAAAACTAACATTTGTGTGGGGATTTCAGAGGGTAAAGGGGTATGTGCATAAAAATCCAGGCAGATAGATGTCTAGATGTCCATCTAAGCAGTATACGCAGATGGATTTGCTGATTTCAAGGTAGATCTGAGAAGACAGATGTCTAGAATGTGCATCTAGTGTGGACACATGGATGGACTTGGAGATTTTGAGGTAGATCTGAGAAGACACATGCCTAGGATGACCATCTAGGGTAGATATGTGACCATCTAGGGTAGATGCTGGTTGCCTTTCACCAAGTTGGTTTCACACTCCACTCATGGCTCCAATATTGGAAAAGCCCCAAAATGACCTGGACACCTGAACCTCTGTCCTTTCAGATCTACCTTAAAATCAGCAAGTCCAAAACAGCCTGGACTTGCTGATTTTAAGGTAGATCTGAAAGGACAGAGGTTCAGGTGTCCATCTAGGGTGGGTACATGCATGGACTTGCTGAATTCAAAGTAGATCTGAAAAGGCAGGTGCTTAAAATGTCCATCTAGGATAGATATACAAATGGACTTGCTGATTTCAAGGTAGATCTGAGAATACAGATTTCTAGGATGTCCATCTAGAGTGGGTATGTGCATGGACTTGCTGACTTAAAGGAAGATCTGAAAAGATAGATGATCAGATGCCCATCTAGGGAGGATATATAAGTGGACCTGCTGATATCAAGGAAGATCTGAGAAGACAGGTGTCCAGATGTCCATTTAGGGTGGATACGTGAGTGAACATCCTGATTTCAAGGTGGATCTGAGAAAACAGATGTCCAGATGTCCATCTAGTGTGGGATGTGCATGGACTTGCTGATTTCAAGGTAGTTCTGGGAAGGCAGATAGCTAAAATATCCATCTAAGGTATATATATGGATGGACTGTTGATTTCAAGGTGTATCTGAGAAGACAGATGTCTAGGATGTCCATCTCAAGTGGATACGTGAGTGGACTTGCTGATTTCAAGCTAGATCTGAGAAGACAGGTATCTAGGATATTCATCTAGGGTAGATACATGCATGGACTTGCTGATTTCAGAGTATATCTGAGAAGACAGATGTCTGTGATTTACATCTAGGGTGGATACGTGCTTGGTATTACTGATTTCAGGGTAGAACTGGGACGTCAGATGCCAGGGTAGATCTGGGACATCTAAAATGCCCATCTAGGTTGGACACATGGATGGACTTGCTGCTTTCAAGCTAGATTGAAGGGGACAGATGTCTAGGATTTCATATACCATAGGCACTTGCATGTACTGGTGATTTCAAGGTAGACCTGTGAAGACAGATGTCTAGGTTGTCTGTCTATGGTATATTTGTGGATGGACTTGCTGTTTTCAAGGGTGATCTGAGAAGAAAGATATCTAGGATGTCCATTTTGGATGGATCCATGAATGTACTTGCTGACATCAGTGTACATTGAAGACAGATGTCTAAGATGTTCATCTAGGGTGGATAAATGGATGGACTTGCTGATTTCAAACTGGATCCTAAAGACTGATATCTAAGATGTCCATCTAGGGTAGATACATGAATGGACTTGCTAATTTCAAGGTAGATCTGAAGACAGATATCTAGATGTCCATCTAGGGTGGGTACGTGGATTGCCTTGCTGACTTCATGCAAGATCAGAGAAGACAGATATCTAGAGTGTCCCTCTGCAATGGACATGGAAGTGGACTTGGTAATTTCAAGGTAAATATGAAAAGACAGATGTCTAGGTTGCCCATCTAAGATGGATATGTGGGTAGACTTACTATTTCAAGGTAGATCTATGAAGACAGATGTACAGATGTCCATCTTGTTTGGATATGTGAGTAGATTGCTGATTTCAAGGTAGGTCTGAGAAGACATATTTCTAGGATGTCCATCTTGCTTGGATATGGGCATGGACTTGCTTATTTGAAGCTAGAACTGAGAAGTCAGATGTCTAGGATGTCCAAGAGTTGGTACATGTGTGAACTTGCTGATTTCAAGGTAGATCTGAGAAGACAGAGGTCTAGGATGTACATCTAGGGTGAGTACATGAGTGGACTTGCTAATGTCATCTAGTTCTGAGAAGGCAGATGTCTAGGATATCCATCTAGAGTGGGAACATACATTAACTTGGTGATTTCAAGATAGATTTGGGTAGACAGATATTGAGGAGGTCTATTCATGGTGAATACTCAACTGGACTTGTTGATTTCATGGTATATTTGAGAAGATAGATGTCTAAATGTCCATCTAGGGTGGGTACAAGGATAGACTTGCTGAATATAAGCTAGTTCTGAGAGGAAAGATGTCTAAATATCCATCTAGGGTGGGTACGGGGATGAACTTGTTGACTTCAATCTAGATCTGAGAGACAGATCTAGATGTCAATCTAGGGTGGAGATGTGCATGGACTTGCTGATTTCAAGGTAAATCTGAGACAACAGATGTCTAGGATGTTAATCTAGGTTGAATACATGGGCAGACTTGCTGATTTCAAAGTAGATCTGAGAAGACAAATGTCTAAAATGTTCATTTAGGATGGATACGTGGATGGACTTGCTGATTTCAAGATAGGTCTGAGAAAACAAATGTTTCTGAGGTCCATCTAGGGTGGATATGTGGATGGACTTGCTGATTTCAAGGTCTGTGAAGACAGATGTCTAAATGTCCATCTTGGCTGGATATATGGAGGGACTTGCTGACTTCAAGCTATATCTGAGAAGTCAGATGTCTAAGTGATGCATCTTAAATGGATACAGGGGCAGATTTGCTGATTTCATGGTAGCTCTGAGAAGACAATTTTCTAGGATGTCCATCTAGCATGGAACTGCTGATTTCAAGGTAGATATGAGAAGACAAATGTCTAAAATGTCTATTTATGATTGATACTTGGATGGAGTTGCTGATTTTGAGGTAGATTGGGAAGACAGATGTCTAGCATGTCCAACTAGATTGGATATGTGAATGGACTTGCTGATTTCAAGCTAGATCTGAGAAGACAGATATCTAGGTTGTCCATTGAGGGTATGTACGTGCCTGTACTGTAGATCAGAGAAGACTGATGTCTGTGATGTTCATCTACAGTGGGTATGAGCATGGACTTGCTGATTTCCGGGTAGTTCTGAGTAGACAGATGTCTAGAATATCCATCTAAATGGATGTACTGATTTCAAGGTAGATCTGAGTAGACAGATGTCTAGTCTGTCCATCTAGGGTGGAAACCAATTTACTTACTGATTTCAAGATGACCTGAGAAGACAGATGTCTAAATGTCCATGTAGGGTGTGTTCGTGGATGGACTTGCTGACTTTAAGCTCAATCTGAGAAGACAGATGTCTAGCATATACCATCTAGAATGGATACGTGCATAGACTTACCGATTTTAAGGTAGATCTGAGAATACAGGTGTCTAGAATGTCCATCTTGAATGTATATGTTTGTGAACTTGCTGGTTTCAAGGTAGATCTGAGAAGACAGATGTCTAAAATGTCTGTTTAGAATGGATAGGTAGATGGACTTTCTGATTTCAAGGTAGATCTAAGAAAATGGATTAGTCAGATGTCCATCTAGGGTAGAACATAGATAGACTTGCTGATTTAAAGGTAGATCTGAGAAAACAGATGTGTGCCATGTTCATCTAAGGTGGATACATGTATGGTATTGATGATTTCAGGGTAGATCTGAGAAGACAGATGTCAAGGATGCCAAATTTGGGTTGATACATGAATGAACTTGCTGATTTTAAGGTAGATCTGAGGAGACAGATATCTAGGACGTCCATCTAGAGTGGGTACATAGATGGACTTGCTGATTTCAATGTAGATATGGGAATATAAAATATCTAGGGTGTCCATCTAGGGTGGGTACGTGAGTGCACTTGCTGAACTCAAGGTAGATTTGAGAAGACATGTCTAAGTTGTCTGTCCAGGGTGGATATGTGCCTGGAGTTGCTGATTTCAAGATAGATCTGAGTAGAGAGATGTCTAGGATATCCTTCTTGGATGCAAACCAATGGACTTGCTGATTTCAAGCTAGTTATTAGTAGACAGATGTCTAGGATGTCCCTCTAGTCTGGAAACCAATGGACTTGCTGATTTCAAGGTACAACTGAGAAGATAGGTGTGTAAATGTCCATCTAGGCTGAGTCCGTGGACAGACTTGCTGACTTCAAGCTCGATCTTAGAAGACAGATATCTATCATGTTCATCTAGGGTGGATACGTGCTTGGACTTGCTGATTTTAGGGTAGATCTGAGAATACAGATGTCTAGAATTTCCATCTAGAATGTATATGTTAATGAATTTGCTGAGTTCAACCTAGATCTGAGAAGACAGATGGTTATGTTGTCCTTTGAGGTTGCATACATGCCTGGACTTGCTGATTTCAAGGTAGATCTGAGTAGACAGATGTCTAGGATGTTCATCTAGGGTAGAAACTAATGGACTTGCTGATTTCAAGGAAGATCTGAGAAGACAGATGTCTAACTGTCCATCTTAGGGTGGGTCCGTGGATGGACTTGCTGACTTCAAATGATGCTCAATCTGAGAAGACAGATGTCTGACATGTCCATCTAAGGTGAATGAATACGTGCATGGACTTACTGATTTTAAGGTAGATCTGAGAATACAGATATCTAGAATGTCAATCTAGAATGTATATGTTGGTGGACTTGCTGATTTCAAGCTAGATCTGAGAAGACAGATGTCTAAAATGTCCATTTAGGATGGATACATGGATGGACTTGCTGATTTCAAGGTAAATCAGAGAAAATAGATGTGTTCCATGTCCATCTAGGGTGGATACATGGATGGACTTGCTGATTTTAAGGTAGATCTGGGTAGACAGATGTGTAGGATGTCCATCTAGAGTTGGTATGTTAATAGACTTGCTGATTTCAATGTCGATATGGGAAGCAACCTATCTAGGGTGTCCATCTAGGGTGGATACATGAAAGTATTTGCTGAATTCAAGGTAGATCTGAGAAGATAGATGTCTAAGTTGTCTATCTAGGTGGGATATGTGCAAGGACTTGCTGATTCAAGATAGATCTGGGTAGACAGATGTCTAAGATGTCCATCTAGGGAGGATACACAAATGGACTTGCTGTTTTCAAGTTAGGTCTGAGAAGACAGATGTCTAAATATTCATCTTGGGTGGGTATGTGGATGGACTTGCTGACTTCATGCTAGATCTGAGAGACAGATGTCTAGGATGTCCATCTAGGGTGGATATGTGCATGGACTTGCTGATTTCAAGGTAAATCTGAGAAGACAGATTTCTAGGATGTCCATCTCAAGTGGATACGTGAGTGAATTTACAGATTTCATGCTGGATCTAAGAAGACAGATATCTAAAATGACCATTTGGGATGGATTTGTGGATGAACTTGCTGATTTAAAGTTAGGTCTGAGAAGAAAGATGTCTAAATGTCTATCATGGGAGGATACATGGAGTGACTTACTGACCTTAAGCTATATCTGAGAAGACAGATGTCTAAGAATTGCAGCTAGAATGAATATGTGGGTGGATTTGCTGATTTCAAGTTAGTTCTGAGAAGACAGTTGTCTATGATATACATCTAGCATGGAACTGCTGATTTCAAGGTAGATCTGAGAAGACAGATGTCTAAAATGTCCATTTAGATTGATACTTGGATGGGGTTGCAGATTCAAGGTAGATCTGAGAAGACAGATGTCTAAAATGTCCATCTAGTTTGGATATATGAGTAGACTTGTTGATTTCAAGCTAAATCTGAGAAGACAGATGTCTAGATTGTCCATCAAGGGTGCATACTTGCCTGAACCTGCTGATTTCATGGTAGATCTGAGAAGACAGATTCTATGATGTTCATCTAGAGTGGGTGCATGCATGGCCTTGCTTATTTCAAGGTAGCTCTGAGAAGACAGACATCTATGTTGTCCATCTAGGTTGCATATGTGCATGAACTTGCTGATTTCAAGATTGAACTGAGTAGGTAGATATGTAGGATGTCCATTTAGGGTAGAAACAGTGGACTTGCTGATTTCAAGGTAGATCTGTAAAAGACAGACGTCTAAATGTCCATGTAGGGTGTGTACATGGATGGATTTGCTGACTTTAAGCTCAATCTGAGAAGACAGATGTCTAGCATGTCCATCTAGGATGGATACTTGCATGGACTTGCTGATTTTAAGGTAGATTTGAGAATACAGATGTCTAGGATGTCCATCTAGAATGTATATGTTGGTGGACTTGCTGGTTTCAAGGTAGATCTAAGAAAGCATATGTGTAAAATGTTCATTTAGGACAGATATATGAATGGACTTGCTGATTTCAAGGCAGTTCTGAGAAGACAGGTGTCTAGGATGTTTATCTAGAGTAGTTACGTGAGTGGACTTGCCCATTTCAAGGTAGATCTGAGAAGACAGATGTCTACAATATCCATCTGGGGTTGGTATATTCATGGATGTGCTGATTTCCAGTTAGATTGGAGAGGACAGAAGTCTAGAATATCCGTCTATGGTGGGTATGTGTGTGAACTTACTGATTTCAAGGTAGAGATGAGAAGAAGGATGTCTAGGCTGTTCATCTAGGGTGGGTATATGTATGGATTTGCTGTTTTCAAGGTAGGTCTGAAATGAGAAATATTTAGGATATCCATCTTGAGTTGGTATGTGCATGAAGTTGCTGATCTTAAGGTCAATCTGAGAAGACATATCCAAATGTCTATCTATGGTGGATATGTGATTGAACTTGCTGATTTCAGGGTAGATCTGAGAAGACTGATGTCTAGGATGTCCATCTAGGTTGGATACATGATTGGACTTGCTGATTTCAAGGTAGATCTGGGAAGAGAGATATCTAAGATGTACATCTGGGGTGGTTATGTGAGTAGACTTGATTTCAAGCTAGATCTGAGTGGACAGATATCTAGGATGTCCGTCCAGACTGGGTACATGGGTATACTTGTTTGGATATACTTGCTGTTTTGAAGCAAGATAGGAGAAGACAGATGTCTAGGATATCCATCTTTGTTGAGGACATGCGTTGACTTGATAATTTTAAGCAAATCATATTTTCTTGACTCATTATCAACAATCTGGACTTTTCTCTCTGTATATATACTTTTGGTGACTTAGGAAGATTCAAACACGCATATACTGAACTAAATCCATCAGTTTCAGTCTACTTTACAGTTTTCCATTTGAGATACCATTCCTATACCACCCTTACAAACTGTGCAATTCTCTGGTGTTTGCTATGTTCACAAAATTGTGCGACCATTGCCAATATCTAATTCCAGAACATTTTCATTATCTCATTTTCATAGTCCCACAAGCAATGAGTCTTTCCCCCCATCCCTCTCTTCCTCCAACCCCTGGTACCACTCACCCTCTTCCTGTCTCTATGATTTGCCTGTTCCAGACATTTTATATAATGGAATTTAATAATATGTAGCCTTTGTGTCTGACTTCCTTCCTTGAGCATGATGTTTTCAGGGTTTGTCCGTGTTGTAGCATGTTTCAGTGCTTCTCCCCTTTTTATGACTGAATAATATTCCCTTGTAATTATATGCTACTCTTTATTTATCGGTTTATCATTTGGTAGATATATGGGCTATTATAAATAATGCTGCTATGAACATTTGAGTAAAGTTTTTATGTGGACATGTGTTTGCATTCCTCTTGGGCACAGAACTGGGAGTGGAATTGCTGGATTATGTGGTGAATCTGTTTACCTCTTTGAGGACTGTCGTCTCACTGTTTGCCAAGATGGCTGTGCCATTTTACATTCTCACTAGCTGTGTGTGAGGGTGCCTGTGATTCCACATTCTCACCAATACTTACTTATCTTTTTTATTATATTTATACTTGTGGCTGTAAAACCTCTTTGAATTATATTTTTCTAGTGACTTTTTGGGAAAATTGTCTATTCAAATCCTTTGCACATTTTTGAAGTTGGTATTTTTAAAAAAATTATTGAGTTGTAAAAGTTCTTAATCTCAGACACTGGATCCTTATCAGATATGTGATTTGCAAATGTTTTCTTTTTTATTCTGTACATGGTATTTTCACCTTATTAGTAGTGTCCTCTGAATCACAAAAGTGTTTAATTTTGGTAAAATACAATTTATCTATTTATTCTTTTTTGTTTGTGATTTTATTGTCATTTAAGAAACCGTTGCCTAACCCAAGGTCATAAAGAGTTTTACCCAAGTTGTTTTATAGTTGGAGCCTTATATTTAGGTTTTCAATCATTTTTACAAAATTTTTGTGTCTAGTATGAGGTAGGGAACTAGATTCATTATTTGTATGTGGGTATCCAGTTATCTCTGCACCATTTGTTGAAAAGATTATTCTTTCCCTATTTAATTATCTTGACATCCTTATCAAATATCTGTTGACCTTAAATGTCTGGGCTTATTTCTACACTCTAAATTCTGTGTCATGGATCTACATATTCTGATGCCAGTAACACGCTCTCTTGATTACTGTGCTTTGCAGTAAGTTTTAAAAATCAGACTGTGTAAATCCTCCAGCTTTATTCTTTTTCAAGATTGTTTTGGCTATTCTGGGTTCCTTGCATTTTCATATGAATTTAAGGATCAACTTGTCAATCTACAGAAAAGCCAGCGGAGGTTTTGATAGGGATTGCACTAAATCTGAAAATCAATTTGGAGAATATTGCCATCTTAACAACATTAAACCTTCCAATTTCATAACCAGTATGTCTTCTCATTTAAGTAAGTCTTTCATTTATTTCAATGATGTTTGGTAGTTTTCAGCATATAAAAATTGTATTTTTGTTATTACATAAATGTAAGTTAATTTTTCTTTTTGATGTTATTATACATGAAATTGTTTTCTTAATTTTATTTTTGTATTGTTCATTTTTAGTGTATAGAAATACAACTAGATTTTGTATATTGATCTCATAATTGCAACTTGCTAAACTTGTTTCTTAGTTCTAGTAGTTTTTTTATGGATTCCTTAGACTTTTTTTTTTTTTTGAGTTAGAGTCTCATTCTGTCGCCCAGACTGGAGTGCAGTGGCTGCTCCTGGCCACCGCAGCCTCAACCTGCTGGGCTCCAGTGATCCTTCCACCTCAGCCTTCCAAGGAGCCGGAATTACAGGCATGCGCTACCACACCCGGCTGATTTTTTGATTTATTGTAGAGATGAGGTCTCGCCAATTTGCCCAGGCGGGTCTCGAACCTGTGGGCTCAGGCAATCCACTCAGCTCAGCCTCCCAAGGTGCGGGATTATAGGCTGAGCCACCGAGCCCAGCTAGACTTTTTTATATACAAGACGATGTCATCTACAAATAGGAATAGTTTTATTTTTTCCTTTCCAGTTCAAATGACCTTTACTTATTTTTCTTGCCTAATTTTCTCAACTAAAATCTCCAGTTCAGTGTTGAAGGGATAAGAACAAGTATTGTCATCTTGTTTCTGATTTGGGTTGGCTGGGAATAGTTTTCAGTCTTTTACGAGTAAGACTAAATGTTAGCTGTGGGTTTTTTTTCATAGATGCTTCTAGCAGTTTGAGAAAGTTTCTTCCAGTTCCTAGTTTGCCGAGTGTTTATCATGAAAAGGTGTTGGATTTTGTGCTTTTTCTGCCTCGGTTTAGTTGACTGTGTAGTTTTATTCTTTATTCTATTAGCATGGTATATTATATGTATTACATTTTATATGCTGAACCAGCTTTTATTCCTGGAATAAATCTCACTTGGTTATGGTGTATAATCATTTTTATATGTTACTAGATTCAGATTGCTAGAATTTTAAGGATTTTGTGCCTAAGTTCATAAGGGATGTTTGTCTATAGTTTTCTTTTCTCTTGACATCTTTGTCTGGGCTTAATATCAGTGTAATGTTGGCTTCATAGAATCAACGGAGGAATGTTTCCGACTCTTCCGTTTTTCCAAAGTCTTTGTGAAGGATTCATGTTAATTCTTCTTTACATGTTTGATAGAAATCACCATGAAGCCATCTGGACCTGGCTTTCCTTTCAGGGAAATTTTTTAAATTACTGTTTCAATTTCTTGTTATAAGTGTATTCAGATTTTCTATTTCTTCTTGAATCAATTTTGATAGTTTGTACCTTTGTAGGGTTTTGTGTGTTTCACCTAGGTTATCTAATTTGTTAGCGTACAATTGTTCATAGTAGTCCTTAATAATTCTTTTTATTTCTGTAATGTTTATAGTGATGCTCCTCTTTTATTCCTGACTCTAGTAATTTGAGTCTTCTCTCTTTTTCTCTTGGTCAGTCTAGCTAAAGCTTTGTCATTTTTGTTGATCTTTTCAAAGAACCAAGTTTCAATTCCTTTGATTCTCTGTATTGTTAAATTTTCTATTTCATTTCATTTTAACCTTGATTCTTTCCTTCCTTCTGTTTTCTTTGGACTTAATTTGCTCTTCATTTTTTGTTTCTTAAGGAGGAAGATTAGGTCATTCATTTGAGAGCTTTCCTTTTTTTAACATAGGCATATACAGCTATAAGCAATTCTCCAAGCATTGTTTTCATTGCATCCCATAAGTTTTGATATGCTACATTCTTATCTTTATTTATCTGGAAGTATTTTCTAATTTTCCTTATGTTTTCTTTTTTGACTCATTGGTTATTTAGGAGTGTGTTATTTAATTTCCACATATTGGTGAGTTTTCCAGTTTTCTTTCTGTTAATTTCTAATTCCATCTCCTTTTGGTTAGAAGACGTGCATTATTTCAACCCTTTTAAATGTATTGACTCTTGTTTTATGACTTAACATATGGTCTGTCCTGGGGAGTATTCTATGTGCACTTGAGAAGAATGGTATACTTCTTGAATATATTTGCTGTTTTAAATCATACTTGAGGAGATTGTGAGCATGATCCTTAAATAGTCTCAGATGGTCTTCGTGCTCCCTGCTCCCCCCCACCCCCCCGCACTCCCACTATGTGTATGCTGGTCTGCTTGGTGGTGTTCATGGTCTCTGAAGCCCTGCTCATGTTCTTCCATTCTTTTTTCTTTCTCTTTCTCAGAGTAGGTGAGTCCAGTTTGATGCCGGGTGGAGTAGGGTGCAAAACTTGTGAATTCTTTGTCTCGTTTCTAAAATGAATTTTAGAGCAGCAGCAAAGTTTTCAAACAAAGTTTATTAGCAAGAAAAAGAGAAAAAGGAAGAAAGAAGATTCATGGTAGAAAGACCTGCCACAGGCAAGTTTTTCAAAGAAGAAAAACCACACTTTTCTCAACTCCAAACTAGATATAGCTACCTAGTTATTGATATGCTCATGTGTGGAGTGCAGGTAACCATGGCTCCAGAGAGACTGACATCTCTAGGCTTCTGATGGGAGGATACAAGGCGAGGGGTCTTTCCTGACCACTTTGTTTCCCAAAGGAGACCTGCTTGAGTTTTCCAATTCCCAGTTTCCTTAGTTAAAAGGTGATCTTATTATAATTTTCATGGCCTTGGTCAGTTAAGGGGTGGTCTTTGGCCTTCTGCCTTTGACAGGGAACCTGAAAGTTTCTTAGTGACTATTATGTTAAACCATGAATTAAAAGGTTAGGCTGTCCTAGTCTTATACCTGATAGAGTTTTCTTCTGATTTGCCGAGGAGGTGGGGTAGGCTGCCAGCTTAGCCTGCAGTAAAATGTAATTTTAATAATGTCTGAAGGCTTCCTAAAACCTGTCTGTATCTATCTATGTCTAACCTGTGCTAGCTGCCCTGTCTCAAGTTGACCTATCCTCATGGTTGTTGATATTTTTCTCCTTCCTGCTCAAATCTGCTATTGAGTCCCTCTAGTGAATTTTAGTTACTATACATCTCAACTCCAGAATTTCTATTTGGTTCTTTTAAAAAAAAATTATATTTATCTCTTTATTGGTATTTTCTGGTGAGGACTCATTTTCTTACTTTCCTTTAGTTTTTTTTAGACATTTTAAAAACTTATTTATACATTGTTAGGTCAGACCTGCTGGGGGTGTGGATATCAGCCATATTCTGTGGACTCTTTGCTGAAAGATGCAAAGAACTGCACAGAAGATCGATTGAAAAATATAGCTTATTTAAAGAGTAAATTAGAGAGAGAGAGAGAGAGAGAGAGAGAGAGAGAGAGAGGAGATTCACCTCCCCAAGGGGGCCAAAGCCAGGAAACATGGTGACGGCCATAGCTCAGAGAGCACATGGCCACACCAGAGTCTAGTAAGGCAATGGCAACTGGCTGCTCAAGGTTGAATACTGTTAAACATTCCTGTTTGATGAGGGAAGGTCTTTAAGGTGGTTGAGTGGTAGTCTATTCCATGCCATCACAAAGGGGCAGGTAAGTGAGTGCAGGTATTGACATCAGGTGATGGATAGAAGGCAGATGGGTGGGTTAGTCACATGATTGCTGTCATGGTGGTGGGGTCTGTCTGAGTTGATTTGGTTAACTTGGGTCTTATGGGTAGAGGCAAATACTTGAAATAGAAAAGCTACTTGGTACATTACAAGTTGGGGAGGAGGTTTGTAAACAATAATCAATAGCTACCTCTGAGAAACTGGTTCTGTCCTTGGTTAGTGATTGGAGGATAAGTTAAGTGAACTGCTAGAAAAATGTGAGATTTAGGTAATGTTAAAATAGTTGCTCATTGGGTATATTAAATGCATGTTATGTACTTTTATGCATATTTTAAATGGATGATTTAAAGACTGTCTTACAAATCCAGTGTCTTCCTCATTGCTTCTGTTGACTGCTTTTTTTTTCTTGTATATGAGCCATGCTTTTTTTTTTTGCATGTGATAATTTTTTGTTGTTATTGTTGTTGAAAGCTGGTTATTTTAAATAATACAATGTGACAACTCTAGAAATCAGACTTTCCCCCCTTCCTAGGGTTTATTGTTCTGCTATTATTATGGCAGTTTGCTTAGCGACTTTTCCAAACTAATTCTGTAAAGTTTGTTTTCTGTGTTGCCCGTGGCACTGAAATCTCTGCTGGCTTAACCTAGAGGGGTTCAGCTGATGGTTGGATGGAGTTCCTGAGATGCCTGGATCAGGTGGTTCTCCTGGTCCTTGCTGAGGGGTTCAGTGTGTTTTGGGTTACTCCTCCACTTAGCCTTTACTTCTTAAGTTTGCAGGACTTCAGTGCTGGCAGAGGTGACTGTGCAGGGCATTCCCAAGTCTTTCCTGAGCATGAAAATGACCCTGGACACAGTCCTGGGCATACTCATGGTCTTTAGATTCCCAGAAGGACTTAGGAGCTTTTCAAGGCTTGCCATGGGCATCTCCTTTCCCAGCTTTTCCTTCAAGCTGATTGGTCAGTCTATTGTTTAATCCAGTTGTTATCTGCCACCCCAGGGCATGAATGAATAACTACCTCTGATTGTTTTTGACAAGTACCCTCACAGAAAAGACTGCTCATACTGGGTAAACTCAGATTCAGGTAAAAAGACAGCCGTGAAAGTAAGGTGTTCCAGAAAGCTACCAGACAGGTCAATAATCGCAATTCTATGGAGTGCCCTACCCCTGTGTGGCTGTCTTTCACTGTGGCTGCAGGTGGCTGACTTTCAAGGCTGCTGTGGAGCTAGAAACGGAATGAAAGTAGGAAATTTAAACTCCACAATGCTCTTGCTGAAGGTCAGCTGATTTTCTTAAACAGACATTCTCTGGATTGCTATGAACCTTTGGTCAGTTTCCAGAGTTCTGAAAAAAGTTGGTTCTGATATTTTTGTCACTGTTCTTGTTGCCTTTATAGAAAATAAAATATGTTGAGGCCTTTCTTCTGCTGTTCCACTGACCACAGGTGTTTTGAATCTGCATGTGCACGCCTGTACTCAGTGGGTCACTGGGGCCACTGTTCCTCGGTTGAATTGTTGGGGTATTTCTTTGAAAGGTGCCAGTGAACTCTGCACTGCCAGCCAGGACACTCATGCTTTGTCTTGTGCCTATCCTGGGTTGACCATATGACCTTGGGGTAGAGGAGCTGAGGTTTCCTGAGCACCTGCTGTGTGCTAGGCTCTGTGTGCTGGGTGTTCTATGTAGACTCTATCCCATTCTTGCAACAACCAAGAACGAGATAACATTTAACAGTGAAGAAACTAGTAAGATGTAAAGTGCTTAGTCCTGCGCCTGCTGCTTGTAGCAGATATCGGATGTGCTGGTTATTGTCACTACAGCTATCATTAGCAGAGAGGAAGTGGGGTTGAGGGTTTCTCAGGGTCCTGGAGCTCATCTACATTTCACACCTCATCTCTGCTCCTCCTAGAGAGTCTGTTTCCACTCTGGGTCTCACTGTCTTTATCCTGTCAACTGAAGGATTACAGTGACTGAAGTTACTCAGTCAACAAATACTGAATTGTCACTTGCAGAGTGGCATTGCAGAGGTCAGTGATTTCGTGAGGCCAGTAGCTCGGGGTCACATCGGTGGCATTCTCTTATTGAACTTGGAAAGTATCCAACTGACCAGCAGATATGTGACCCAGAGTGTGTTTCCCCCCCACCCCTTGCTGCTGCAGAGGCCAGAGGGGACAGGGCCAAGTGGGTGTTCACCTGGCCACTCATCTTCCTGCTGTGTGCCACCATTCCCAACTGCAGCAAGCCACGCTGGGAGAAGTTCTTCATGGTGACCTTCATCACTGCCACGCTATGGATCGCTGTGTTCTCCTACCTCATGGTGTGGCTGGTGAGTGCAGGCATGGTGGGGCTGTAGGGCGACTGGGCTGGGGGACTGGACTCAAGGGCAGTTGTGGGCCTCCTGAGCCCCCTTGAATGAGATGTTGGCCTCCTGAGCCCCCTTGGACGAAGTGCTGGCCTCCTGGGCTCCCTTAGATGGGTTGCTGGCCTTCTGACCTCTGCTCATTTCTCAGTGGGAAGGCATCTGAGTGAGGGGTCAGGTGCTGTGCAGGGACCAGGGGTGCCAAAATGTAGCATGGGACTTGCTTGAGATGTGCCACTCTGGGCAGGGTGGACAGAGTGAGGTGGCACGATGCCAGTCAGTGGGCATTCCTGGGGCCCCAGGGAGGTGAGAGAAGGAGACTGGAGTCCATGGTGATAAGGACAAGCCAAGGCTTCTCTGCACCCCACTGGAAATGCCCCTCCCACCTGTGTCAGATGCTGGCTTAGCACTCCACATGAACCCTTCTCCAGCCTCACCCCCACAAGATGAACATTGTTGAGCCTATTTTACAGATGGGAAATTCAAGCCATGGCACTATGGAGCCATTTCTTTAGGGTCACTTGACTTGTGCATGCTGGGTGGGGGTTAGAACCTGAGTGAGCCAGTAGTCTCAGCTGCTCCCCATAGCCGGCATCCTGCTTGCCCTGGAGTTCTGAGAGGCCATCAGTGGAAGTCCTGAATGCCCAGAGGTGATGGCTCTTACCCTGCCGGAAGCCCCTGCCCATCCTCTGTGTACTGCCTGGTGGGGTCCTCTTCTCCTGCTCATCCCTGGTGGAGAGCACCGAGGGGGAGATGGTCACCTCAGGACTGCGCTCATCTTGACTAAGAAGCTCACCTGTTGCCCTCACACCTGGCGGTTGTCACCTAGTCACTTCATCCTCCTGACACCCAGCCAGCAGCAGGGAAGACAGGAGGGTCTTGGGGGAGACAGCAGGTTGGGATGGGGGAGATGGCATCTCAAGGGATAGACAGCAGGGGGAGGGGGGAAGATGGCAGGTCTCCAGGGAGGGAGATGGCGGGTCTTAGAGAGACGACGAGTCAGTGGGGACTGCAGATCTAGCAGGGAGGTGGCAGGTCTTGGGAGAGAGACGGTGGGTCTGGAGGGGAGACAGCAGATCTTGGTGGGAAAGACAGGAGATCTTGGGGGGAGGTGGCAGATCTTGGGGGAGGGAGACGGCAGGTCTTGGAGAGATGGCAGGTCAGGGAGGGATGGCAGTCTACAGGGAGAGATGGTGGGTTTAGGGGAACAGCAGGTCTGGTGGGGGAGACAGCAGGTCTTGGTGGGAAAGGCAGCAGATCTAGGGGGAGATGGCTGGTCTTGAGGGGGAGACATAGTGGGTCTAGGGGGTGGAAGATGGTGGATCTGGGTTAGGAGACCGTGTCTGGAGGGGATGGAGGGTCTAGTAGGGAGACAGCAGGTCTGGAGGGGGAGACAGTGGGTCTCGAGGGAGAGACAGTGGGTGGGAGGGACAGTGGGTCTAAGGGGAGATGGCAGATCTCGGTGGGGGAGATGGCACGATTAGGGGAGAGAGACAGTGGGAGTGGAGAGACAGCTGATCTGGGTCAGGAGACAGCGGGTCTCAGCAGGGGAGGCGGCAGGTCTTAGGAGTGGGGGAGATGGCGGGTTTCGGTGCAAGAGATGGTGGGTCTGGGGCAGAGACGGCAGGTCTCAGCGAGGGGGGTGGTGGATCTCAGAAATGGAGGAGACAGTGAGCCTTGGTTTGGGGGAGATGGCAGCTCTCCATGGGGGAGATTGTGGGTCTCGGTGAGGGAGACGGCAGGTCTCTGCTGGAGAGGCAACAGGTCTCGGAAGTGGGAGAGATGATGGGTCTGAGGGAAAGAGACAGCTAATCTGGGTCAGGAGACAGCAGGCCACAGTGGGGGAGGCAGCAGGTCTTGGAAGTGGGGAAGATGGCGGGTCTCGGTGGGGGAGACAGTGGGTCTCGGAAGTGAGGGAGATGGCAGGTCTCTGGGCAAGAGACAGCGAGTCTGGAGTGGGGCAACGGTGGGTCTGGGGGAGAGGCAGTGGGTCCTGGAGCCACTTTGCTGGGGCATTCCTAAACATGGCTTTGAATTTGAGAGAGCCTCAGTTTGGCCTTGACAGTAAAAATCAAGGAAGGCAGTGCCCGCATCAGCCCTGATTTTTCCCGAGCAGTACATGCTGGCCTACGTATCAGGTGAAATTGCGTGGTATGCTGTGAGGCGCCCAGAGTGGGCAGTCCCACCTGCTGTCCCCTAGCCCCAGCTCACCTTTAATATCCCTCATCCCCAAGGCTTTGGGAAGAGTGGTCCTTGAATGTCAGTGTCAAAAGGGAGAGTCTTAGAAACGGGTTGTCCATTTTCCAGCTTAGACACCTGAAGAATGAGAACCCAAGAGAAGGCAGTACTTTCATGAGGTCACATAGATGGGCAGGGCAGAGCGAGACTAGTTCTCCCCCGCCAAGAGAAGATGTAACTTCTGTGAGGTAATGCGGGTGGGCAGGACAGAGCAAGACCAGTCCTCTCCCCCAAGAGAAGATGGGACTTCTGGGACATCATGTGGGTGGGCAGAGCAGAGCAAGACCAACACCGACCACCCCCCTAACCTTACCACCCTCCTCTCCAGTTTTCCCCCCTACAGGGCCTCTGGAGACGGGAAGGCCTCAGCCCTGTCACCAGGACCCCAGCCCTGCACTCATGGGGCCCATGGAGGTGGGAAGCTCCATGTGCTGTGTGGTGAGCTCATGTCTTACCCACTCTGCAGGTGACAGTCATCGGGTACACTCTGGGCATCCCTGATGTCATCATGGGCATCACTTTCCTGGCAGCGGGAACCAGTGTTCCAGACTGCATGGCCAGCTTAATCGTGGCGAGACAAGGTATGGACCCTGCCCTGGCCCACAGCTGCCAGTGTCACCGTGACCCCTTCCTTGCCCCTGCCTCAGTCACAGCTGGCCATGCCGTGGCACTTGCAATGGGTGCTGTTGGGTCCTGCTATGTGGCACCTAGGAAACGTGGCTTACTGGAGTCCACTCATGATGTGATACCACCAAGGGCGTCTCCTCTAGACCCCTGTCTAGACATTCCTGCCATGTTGTCATTAAAAGCAGACGTGTGCTGAGGTCATCAGTCAGGCTGAACTTGGACAGAGCTTGATTCCGGGTGTCATGGAGGAAGTGAGCGAATGACAAGGAGGGTCCTGGGCCCAGGGAGGCCAGGCAGGTCCTGGTCCTGGCCCCTCTCCCACGCCCCCTCCAGCCCCAGAGCACGGGTTGCGTCTTGGTGTGCTTGGTGTTTTTTACTCTGGGTTTGCCAAGTGACTGACTGAACAGGACAAGGAGTGACTGTGTATTCTCTGATGGCAGAACAGAGAGCTGGGCAGAGTCTGCCTTCCTGCTCCATTTCTGCAGGTGGGTAGCTCCCCAGATGGACTTCTACGGACTCTGCTTGCAGGTCAGAGGAGAAAGTGTGGGGTTGGGATGGGAGGATCATGGGTGATATCTCACAGGGAGAGGAGAGAATGGTACCAGAGAGGAAAGCTGGCATTGGAAGAAGGACAGGACATTGTGTCCCTCCGAGATGGAGAAGGGTGGACTGGTCAGCCAGTAGGGCTGAGAAGTCTGAGATGGGGGAGAGGACAGGCATGTGGTTATGGTAGGTGGGGCCTTGAAGAGAACGGGACCACTGGGGACAACTGAGAAGAGTGAAATTCAGCTGGGTGATCTTTGATGTGTCAATTTCCTGGGGCAGCTGTGACAAAGAACCACAACCAGGTGGCTTAAACAGGCATAGGATCTGACACCTTAGAATCCTGGCTCCGGTTGTGGGAGGCACTCCATGGCCTGGTGTGAGGTTACTAGGCTGGGCGTCCTAAAGCTGAGCCCCACAAGAGCTGCGCCCTGGACATGGCCTGAGCTTCACTGCCATCTTCTGCCGTGTGAGCACGATGCTCCCCTCTGCCCCCACCTCACCGGGTGACAGGTTAAACAAGGCAAAGCTCATGGCAGGTCCTCGGAGACTAGCAGCAGATGCACTGGCAGGAGGAGTAACAAGGGGCCCCACGTGCACCTGCCAGGGCTGTCCTTCCCACCCCGTGATGCCAGCAACAAAGACTTGCCGTTTCACAGTTCGGAGACTGGAGTAGGTCTAAGGCTAAGGTGCCAGTAGGGCTGACTTCTTTGGTTGTGAGGAAGGGTCAACTCCAGGCCCCCTTCATGACTCTTCATGGCCACCTCTGTCCTCTCCCTGTGTTCTCCCATGTGTGTCTGTGTCCAGGTTTCTCCTCTTTATTTATTTACTGTTTTTTGAGTTAGTGTCTCACTGTGTCACCCAAGCTGGAGTATAGTGGCACCATCATGGCTCACTTGCAACCTCAACCTCTTGGGCTCAGGCAATCTTCCTGCCTCGGCCTCCTGAGTACCTGGGACTACAGGAGTGTGCTACCATACTCAGCTAATTCTTTTTTTTTTCTTTTTTGGATTTTCACCTTGGCCTCCCAAAATGCTGCCCTGCCAAGTGTCTCCTCTTTAGGACACTAGTCATATTGGGTTAGGGCCCACTCCAGCAGCCTCACTTTGACTTTTGCCTCTTTAAAGACCCTATCTCCAAATAAGGGCACATTCAGAGGCACTGGGGGCCAGAACTTCCACATGTGGTTGTGCAGGATCACAGTTCAACCTGCTGTAGCCCCTGGAGACTCCATGGAGGGAGCGGATCTCAGCCCTCATAAGATCCTTTGGAAACATGGGGCCGCAAAAAGGGAATTCCTTCCTGAGGACGGGTACTGATAGAATTACAAGAAGGAGCTGGGTCTCAGTGACCTGCTTTCAATGGACATGTGTTGTCATCTCTGCAGGCCTTGGGGACATGGCGGTGTCCAACACCATAGGAAGCAACGTGTTTGACATCCTTGTGGGCCTCGGCGTGCCATGGGGCCTGCAGACCATGGTGATCGACTATGGGTCCACGGTGAGTCTCTCCTGCTGTGAGTAGGGTGGGTGTGTCCCACCAGGAAAGATGGCAATGCAGGCCTGTCTCCTCAGAGTCTCCAGGAGATAACCCCTTTTCCCTGGCATCCAGGTACCCACTCTCCGGAAGCTTCCAGAACAACCCAGGTGGTCTACCATTTCACTCCCTGTCTCAGTATACCAGTGCCCGCCCCATCCCAGGTCACCCCCAAGGAGTGGGTCATGACTGGGTCCACATCCCCTGTCCCCTGTGGCCCGCTCACCCGTGAGCATGAGTCTTCCTGAGGAGAGATTCGTTTCCTGAGTGCACTGGGCATTTGGCACAGACTGGTAAGGGGCCGGGCTCAGGGTGCATGTTTGTCTTCCTAGGTGAGGATCAACAGCCGGGGGCTGGTCTACTCCGTGGTGTTGCTGCTGGGCTCTGTTGCCCTCACTGTGAGTCTCTGTTACCCCAAATAGATGCCTCATGTTTACATTGCCTCACCTGACTCTGCCCATCCCTTGTGGGACCCAAAACGCCTGCCATCTCTTTGGCAGTGAGGGAGGAACCCAGGCAGTATAGATACAGAGACCCCCAAGAGCACCAACACCCCTGCTCCTACAGATGAGAAGTCACCAGGGGGGCTGGGCACAATGGCCCATGCCTGTCACTCCAGCACTTTGGGAGGCTAAGGCAGGAGGATTGCTTGAGCTCAGGAATGTAGATCAGCTGGGCAACATAGCGAGACCTCATCTCTACAAAAAAAATCAAAAATTAGCCAGGCATAGTGATACGTACCCATAGTCCCAGCTACTCTGGAGGCTGAAGCAGAAGGATCACTTGAGCCCAGGAGGTCAGGGGCTGCTGTAAGCTGAAATCTTACCACTGCACTACAACCTGGGAAGCAGAGTGAGCCCCTGTCTCAAAAGAAAAAAAATAGTCACTGGGGAAGGGAGTCATTCCCTACCTCTCGCCGCCTGACCTAGTCCCCTCTCTGGTGCCAGGGAGAGAAGCCCTCCCCTGTCCACCTGAGAGGATGAGCGGTGTGGCAGCCCCCATGAGGGCAAGTCAGAGCCACCCAGGCCTTCCTGCCCCCATACCCCGTCTGTGCCGAGCCTCGACTTCGGTCTCCTTGTTTGATCCACAACCACCTGCTGTGGTGGTCAGTATCATTTTGCAGAAAAAATGGAATCTCAGGTGCTGACTTGCTGAGGCTGCAGTTGGCAAGTGGCAGAACCAGTACCTCAGGCCACAGCATCCCAGCACCTGCCCGTGGCACCCTGGCCCTTGCCCACAGCACCCTGGCTCTTGCCCTTGGCCCCCTGGCTGTTGCCCATGGCACCTTAGCACTTGCCCATGCCACCTGGCTCTTGAGCTTTGTGCCATGAGGTTCTTGGGATCCAGCCCCCAAAGAGCCTGGACTTGAGACAGGAAGGTGGGTGCAGGATAGGGAAGCATGGAAAGTCAGGGAAGGATGTAGGCTGGGGATATGCCCACCCACCTACCCCCTGCGCACACACACAGAGAGACGGCCCTGTGGAAGGTACCCAGCCGTGGTTCTGGTGGGCCTTGGGAAGCTGCTGAGACCCGAGAGTAAAGACCATGGTGCCACGTTTTGCAGCACAGGGTTCATCCAGAGGAGGGTGCTGCTTGTCCCCAGAGAAGCCTGGGCCAGGAGGTCATGTTGCCAGGAGGAGGCAGCCTGCCTAGGGAGGGCAGTCCCAGGAGGGCGACTGCAATGTCCTTGGTCTGTGGGACAGGAAAAGTCTAAACCTTCTGGGGCTTGATCTGGTCCAACCAAGGCTCAGCCAGCAGCGCCCTCTGGGCTTGCCACATTCTGCAGAAAGTCCTGGGCCCTGGGTAGATGCCGCTCCCCAGGAAGGACTGCAGGAGTGCCTCTTGCACATTTTTCCCTGAGCCCAGCTCCCGTTCCCCACCAGCTTATGTTCCCCTCAAGCTCTCCTTGCTCACCCCTCAGGTCCTGCTCCTCCTCCCCCCTAGGTCCCCAGTCACCACCCCTCCGCCCCAGGTCCTGCTCCCCCGCCAGGTTCCGCCCCCCACCAGATCACCCTCTCCACCCCACTCCCAACCAGCTCCCACTTACCCCCCCTAGCTCCTGCTGCCCCCAGGTCATGGGCCCCCATGTAGGGCTCCCAAGAGGACCAGATATGCCTCTCCCAGTCCTGCCTGAGCCCAGCTCCCACTTCCCGCCAGGTCTTACCCCTCCCCCCCGTTCACTCCCCCCTAATCCCTGTCCCACTCCCCTGCTGGGTCCCCCTCCCCACCAGGATCCCTCCCTGCTGGGTTCTGCTCCTCCCAGTTTCTGCTTGCCCTCCCAGCTCCTGCTCCCCCACCTAGCTCCCGCTCACCCCCTCCAACTGCCACTCGCCTCCCCCCAGCTCCTGCTCCCCAGGTCCTGGGCTGCAAGTAGGGCTCCCAGGAGGACCAGGTGCGTCTCTCCCAGCCCCACCCAAGTCCAGCTCCTGCTCCCCCACCACCAGGTCCTGGGCATCCACCTGAACAAGTGGCAGCTGGACCGGAAGCTGGGTATCTGTGTGCTGGCCCTGTACGCTGTCTTCCTATGCTTTTCCATCATGATTGAGTTCAACGTCTTCACCTTCGTCAACTTGCCAATGTGCCAGGAAGACGATTAGGGCTGGGCCTCCCTGGGAGCTGTCCCGAAACCCTGTGACACTGGCATCCCCGATATCATCTCTGCCACAGGCCTGTCCTGCATCTGTTTCACATGTGGAAGGAAGAGCTGTCATGGCCCTGTCTGGTCACAGTCCTGCTGGGGCATCCTCCTCCTCTTCGGAGCTCTGCCCCATGAGGCAGGATTCGGGATTATTTGAGCAGCTGTGAGGACCCTGAGCTGCCAGTCAGAGGTATCGTGTGTCACCTCTTTCCTGCACTTTGAGGAGAACTCCATGTGAAGCTTGGCTCCTGGGCTGTGATAGCATGGGATGTGAGGCGGGTGGCACATGGGGCCTCCTGGGGCTGTTCCCAGGTGGCCTCTGGCCCAGGGGTGGCCCCCTGGGCAGTGTGTACTCCTGGGAGCCTCCGGCTGTACCCGGGAACACCCCCAGTTTGGAGGGGCAAGACCTCAATCTGCAGGGGATTGAGACTGTGATGGCAGACTTTTCACCCCATTTTCTAGAAAAATTGGAAGGATGGAAACAATTTTTCTCAGCAGAAGAGAGAAAATGAGTGAATATTCTTATCACTTTGACACATTCAGAGAATGAGCAATGAAATATTAAAAACAAACCATCACAGAGATTATCATACTTGAAAAATACTGTTCCACACACAAGCATCACGTTGCAGATCAAGAAGGTCATGACTTCAGAAGGCATCCGTGTGTCCCGTCTGACCCCAAGGTGTGTGGTCTGGAATGGAGAAAGGTGGGGCCAGTCTTGAAACGGGTACCAACTGAGAGACAGTCGGAGACTCCTTCCCGGTTGAATACTGCAGGCTTCTGTGTCTCACAAGGCACCATCGCTTGGGTTGGTCGTTTCTTTGTTAATGCTGTGGTTTCAAAACCACTGTGTTGAAAGACCCGATTGTTTATGTCCAACAAATTTCATAGCCTGCTGCACTGGACGAGCGTGTCACAAATGCTGTTTGATGACAGAAGGAGAGATTTACTAAAAAACAACAATTTGTTCTCAGGTTAGCTCACGGCAAGTATGGAAACCATTGCTTAGAATTTTTGAGCTAAGTTTCTTAAACAGTGCAGTTTGCTACAGGTGATAGGTCAAGGATGGGAGGCAGGTTCAAAATAGAAAAATAGGAACCAATTTTAGATAGCTCTGTAGCTCACATACAAATGTACATCAGAAAGATCTATGAACATAAACCATTCGTGATTTCTAAAAAGAAAGCACAATTAATTTTATAGAGAGGTTTTTTTATTTTTTTAATATTTTTATTGCAAAAGTCTATCCGATCTGATGCACTTTGAATATGGGATATTATGCATGGAAGAGCATGTGGGAATAGCCCAGGATGATGTGAGACAGGAAATTGCTCTAGATGCAGTGATGGATTTAAATCCAGCAGCAAATCCCTTCTGGGGGCACAGAGACCACAATTACATGGAAGTTTCTGGCTGTGCTTTCTCAGGTCTCCTGGGTTTCCTAAGGAGAAAGTGTCTGACCTTGTGCTCTGTTTCCTTACCCCAAGCAGCAGTGTACCCTCACTGTCACCAGGCCTTGCACGAGTCACGTCAGTATTTGTGGCTGCACCAAGTCTGCTTCCCTTTTGGTCTCTCTACCTAGAAATGGGCTCCAGGGTCTTTGAGTTGAGGACAAGGGTAGCTGTCCTGGAGGTCAGCTATGCCAAGGACCCTGTAGACTCACCAGTGTAGACTTCAACTGCAGGGATCTGGGCCCTCGGCTGCTCTGGGCTCTGATAGCTTAGTCCTCTGGTTCCTTCAGGCTTGTCAAGCAACGTGCTTCTGTCTCTGACTTAATTCTCCACACTGCCCTGGGTGTAAGTGGTGATTAGTCTCCCCATTCAACAGAAGGGACTCTGCTGTCGGCCAGTGATGGCAGCTCTGGGACCCAGCACCACCTGTCACCCTCCTGGCTCATCCAGTCTGCTGGGTGACCACCCCTGGGGAAGGAGTGTGGGTACAGAATGACCAGGCCAGGGAGGAAGTGAGCATGCTGGGTGGCCACCCTGGGGAAGCAGTGTGGGTGTCACTTTGCCCTTGTGACTTGTTCTTATCGTTTGAGTCCAAACTTCATCAACACTTAATTGGCCCCTGTGATCCCCAGGTCCCAGCCTAATCTTTGTCCCTTCCAATGTCTCTACCTTTTCTTGAAAAAGACCCAGAATGGTTTTTAGCCTTGATGAGGCACTGGCCACATGGCACCAATGAGTACCTGGTGGTTTTCAGTTCTCTGCACCCTGGCACAGATTTCAGAGAACACGTCCTACCCACCCTCTTCCTCTGCAGTCCCATCGGAGATTGTAAAGTGCGCTGCGGGTGCAGTTAGACACTAGACACTAATGCTTCTAGACCGTGGTGCGTCCTCTTGGCTAGCTTTCTTTTCACATTAATGTGCCAATGTCACTTCTTCAAAGGATCTATGCACCTGTCATACTTAGGAAATTCTGTGTACACTGGAGGTGAGGAAGTCTTCTTTTTCACGGAATGTTTTTCCATTACAAGGTTGGCTTAAGTAGGCCTCATTTTAAAATCACATGTTCATCACTGTGCAGGACTACTTCTTTTATTTTATTCCCAAAGCTCATTAGCACAGGGGCAATTACTCTGCTACAAAAATAGGCAATTAAAAAAATAAGTCTAGCTCTTCTCACTGGGGGCAGAAAAGAGAAATGAACCACTGCGCTCCTATAGAAAATGTCGATGGAAGCAGGAACAGGCTTCCACCGCTCTCCAAGTGGGAGCGTGCCCTTGCGGGCCAGGAGGATCAGGGTGGAAGGTGTGCAGCGTCCTGAGGATTGGGCCTGGGGAAGATTCCGGGTAGGTGTCGAAGAGACTGATGATCAGGGCACTGTGGGCAGGGCTATGTCCTCCCCCACCCCGCCTCCCTGCTGCTGCCCCAGCTCCTTCCCCACCACTTGTGGCTCCACCTTCTGCCCGGAAATGACTGCGGTGAGTGTTCACCGCCCATCCCCCTCCCTGTTGGGCCCTTGCTTTGTGCTGTCAATCCCTGGCTTTAGACCCTAGCAGCCGAGGCACCCTGTCCCAAGGGCCAGGCTCACCCTGGTGTGTGTCACCCCAGGATCATCCTGCAGACCTGGACCACAGCCCCCCACTGGGCTCCCAGGGTCCACCTGCTGTTCCCTGTCAGGATTTGTGGCCTCATCGCATCCCAGGAGCCTCACTGGAGAGCACCCTTCCCAACAGATGGGCATTTGGGCAGGGCATGGTGGCGGCCTTGCCGGACACCCATCTTCCTGCCTGGTTTTCTCCTCCCTGAATCCTACGGCCCCTCCCTCTCCTTAAGGCAGGGTGGACAGAGGCAGCAGGGATTAGGAGAGGGTCATGTCCTTCCCCCACCCTCCAGGAAAAGAAAGAGTGAATCCCAGCTCCCAAGGAAGCCACTGTTTCCCACACCCTACCCACCCTCCCTGAGTATGAAGCAGCTGGTGGGGCTCATGCCTGCCCTGCCCTCCCTGGGTGTGAATTGACTAGCAGGGCTCACACCCTTCCCACCCTCCCTGGGTGTCAATTGGTTTGTGGGGCTCACGCCCTCACCATTTTTCCTGGGTATGAGGAAGCTAGTGGAGCTCATACCTCCCCGCTCTCCCAGGGTGTGAAGCTGCTAGTGGGGCTCATGCCCTCCTGGCCCTCCTTCAGTATGAAGCAGCTTGTGGGGCTCATGTCCTCCCCATCCTCCCTGGGTGTGAAGCGGCTGGCAGGACTCATGCCCTCCCTGGGTGTGAAGTGGGTGGCAGGGCTGACATCCTTCCTGCCCTACCTGGGTGAGAAGTGGCTTGCAGGACTCATGCCCTCTCCATTCTCCCTAGTTGTGAAGTGGCTGATGGGGCTCATGCCCTCCTTGTCCTCCCTGGGTGTGAAGCGGCTGGCAGGACTGACACCCTCCCTGGGTGTGAAGTGGCTGGTGGGGCTCACAGAACTGGAATGGGAGTGGGTTTTGCTGCTACAGTTTGACATTTCCCCAAGAGTCAGCAGCTGAGAGGCAGAGGCCCTGCTTCTCTGGCTGAGCCTCAGGGCATGCGGGTCTCTTGTCCCCCTCATCCCTTCTCTGTGGTCATGCGGCCTCAGCAGACACCTACTCTTCTGGTCAATACAGAACTGCCTGGAGCCTGCAGGAGGGTCCTCAGGAGGGTGGCCCCTGGACCAGCTCTGAGTACTCTCATGTCTTTCTAACACCCCCAGATGTGGGGTCGTTCTTCCGGGGGGCAGTGAGCAGGTGTATCCTGGCCCCTGAGGGTGGGCCACATCTCAGAAGCTCTGTGGCCACATCGTGCCCATAGGAACTTCCAGAAGCTTCTGCGTATATGCCCGGGCAGCTCTTGAGTGGCAGGATGCCTATCATTCCCACCCGAACCTGACCTTCATGCAGACTCGTCCAGAGCATCTAGCGCCCTCACCAGGTGCGATGGCTGCTCTTGGGCTTTCTGGTCTCTGCAGCTCCGTGGGAGCCCCTGGCGCAGGAAACCTCCTCAGGCCTTCCTGAAGCCTGGGCCTCCATGATCTGGGTACATCTCCCACTGTGTTGGTGTGTGGGATGAGATGAGGGGTCTTTCCCTGGGCCTGTCCTACAAGGCAGAGGACACAGGATTTTGGTCCTTCTGCCACAGCCTTTGCTTCCTGGTGTGGGGAAGCCCATTGGCTCATGGCTAAGGACTATCCTCCAAGGGCACACTCGCAGGGAACGGGCCTTTAGGAGGCGCTTGGGTTCAGGTTGTCATGTTTGCTTGTTAATGAAGAAAACTAAGCTGGGACACTAGCTTTGTGCTCACCTTCAGTCTAGGAGCTGCCAGTGGGTATCCAGCCTGTTGTCCTGTGACATGGGAGGGGGCACCTCCATCCTGCCATCAGGGTCTGCTGTCTATAGGGAAAGCCAGCTGAGTGATGTAGGGCATGATTATTTTACAGAGTTTTTAAAAACCCTGACTTTTCTTTTTTTGAGTAAGAGTCTCACTCTGTTGCCCAGGCTGGAGTGCAGTGGCACACTCACGGCCACCATAGCCTTGACCTCCTGGGCTCAGGCAATCCTTCTTCCATCTCAGCTTCACAAGTAGCCGGAACTGCAGGCATGCGCCATCATGCCTGGCTAATTTTTTTTTTTTTTTTTGGATTGGAGTCTCACTCTGTTGCCCAGACTGGAGTGCAGTGGCCGCTCCTGGCCACTGCAGCCTCGACCTGCTGGGTTCCGGCGATCCTTCCGCCTCAGCCTTCCAAGTAGCTGGAACTACAGGCACGCACTACCACACCCGGCTAGTTTTTGATTTATTGTAGACATGAGTCTCGCCAAGTTGCCGAGGTGGGTCTTGAACCCGCGGGCTCAGGCAATCCACTCACCTCAGCCTCCCAAAGGCACGGGATTATAGGCTGAGCCACCAAGCCCAGCTTAATTTTTTGATTTATTGTAGAGATGAGGTCTCACTATGTTGCCCAGACTGATCTTGAACCCCTGGGCACAGGCAATCCTCTCTCCTCGGCCTCCCAAAGTGTGAGATTACAGGCGTGAACCACTGCACCTAGCCAACCGTGACTTTTCAGTGCAAATGACTCCCATTGGCTCCCAGCTTCCGTTGTCTCTGATAAACTCACAGGCACCATTAGGGGCGTGTTGCCTTCCACCTGCATATTTCTGGGCTCTACATCCAGTTATGGCATTTGCATCCAGTTGTTGAGGTTGTGTACCTTCTTCCCACTTCTCTGCAGGGCTGAAAACATGCTCTCCCTTAGTCTAGGACAATGTCTGTGGCCTGAAGCCCCTGTGGCAGATCTTGGGGGGCAGGGAGGCATCTCTGAGGGTTGAAAATCCACACAGTGCCTGTGTCAAGCCACAGGGAAGGTGAAGCCTTTGGCTGTGTGTTCTTCCCCTCCAGTGGGTTTACAGGCATGGGATCAGCTGTTCCTTCGTTAAAGCCCAGTGACAGATGCTAACACAATTCACACCCATTCCCACTATTGCCAGAATTCCCAATAGTTGCTTTTTAATTTTAATTTAATTTTATTTTATTTTAAAGTTGGCATCTCACTCTGTTGCCCAGGCTGGAGTGCAGTGGCACACTCATGGCCACCCCAGTGTCAACCTGCTGGGCTCTGGTGATCCTTCCGCCTCAGCCTTCCAGGTAGCCGAAACTACAGGCACATGCTATCACACCTGGCTAATTTTTTTTTAAATTTATTTATTGTAGAGACAAGATCTCACCAAGTTGCCCAGGTTGGTCTTTAACCCGCAGGCTCAGACAATCCACTCGCCTTGGCCTCCCAAAGTGCTGGGATTATAGGCTGAGCCACCTAGCCCGGCCTGCTTTTTTATTTTTAAAATCGGGCCCAGCTTGGTCACCCATGCTGGAGGCAGTGGTGTGATAATAACAGCTCAACGCAGCCTCCAACTCCCAGGCTCATGTGATCCTCCCACCTCTGCTTCCCAAGTAGCTGGGACAACAGATGCCACCATGCCTGGCTAATTTACTTTTATTTTTTGTGAAGACAGGGTCTGTCCAGGCTGGTCTTGAACTCCTGCCTCAAGCGATCCTCCTGCCTTGGCCTCTCAAAGCTCTGGGGTTGCAGGCATAAGCCACCATTCCTAGCCCAGACAGTTATTTCTCATGCACCATGTTGGCTAGAACTTGTCCATGGGCCAGGCCAATATACTTCCTAATCCTGCAGAGAGTAGCCTCTCCTCACCCATCATTGAAAAGCATTTCCTAAGCTATCAGGAGAGAGACCACACAACTCAGGTGTCCAGGGTGGGGTTGTGCTTCAACCTTTGTGCACAGGAAGCTTCTGCACAGCAGAGGCCTCCAGCGGCCATCCGTGTTCCCAGCACAGAAGGCCAGTTCACCCAGGCCTCGCCATGGAAAGAGTGAGGCTTCTCCTGTCCCTGAGAATGCTGGAGCGTGCACAGGCAGCTCTGTTTCTCCAGGGAGAATGCTCCACTGGGCTCTCTCACTGGTGGGCCTCTCTGCCCTCATCTTCATCCCTACCCCTCTGAGCTAGAGACCCCCAGCACAGTCGCTGCCTTCAAGAGCTGGTACCTGGAGGACTTGGGGGCCCAGGAGACAGAGCTGTGGCTGTGCTGAAGTGTCTGCTTTGGGGAGCCTTGGTCTGAGGGGTATGTGGGGTCTGAAATCGGAGCAAGCGCTCCCTGGCAGGCCCCCTGCCCAGCCACTGCCTGCGGGGAGTCATTGCTGGCGTCTGAGCACAAAGGGAGCTGTTGGCCAGGTGAGGCCAGGCCAGTGGGAAGAGACCAGTGTGGCCAGAAGCAGGGCTGCGCGGAGAGGCCGGTGTACCTAAGATGCCTGAGAGGCCCATGTACCTAAGATGCTTGAGGGACTTCCAGGGCACTTGGGCTTCAGGGTCCTCCCGACTCACCACCACATAGCAGGTAGATAGGGTTAGGGGATGGGTGTCCTGGAAGAGTCTCCCTAGAAAAAACCCTGACCGTGCCTGGCCCTCAGGCACGTCCAGAAGGCCAGGCTGACCACCGCCATCTCACTTCATTCAACATCAAGGCAGGAGTGTTGAGCTGAACATTGTAAATAATGAATATATTTATCCGCGATTTATTTTTTCAATAACTGTGACCTCCTGCACTGTGAATGCTCCGTGACCTGAGACGCTTAGTTTACTAAAACTGTCTTTACACTGGAATGAATTGATGTTATTGGTTACTAAACACTGGCATGAGTTTATTTTTATTGTGAAGAAAAATCTAGAGTAAACATGAACTAATCCTTTGTAAGAATCTAGCAGTCAGTATTGTAATGCAGTCTATCCAGTCTGTACACTGTCGGTTAAATAAAGGAGCACAAAGCTGTCTGTCCCTACCTAGGTCTTTCATTCCCATTTAATAGACACATATTTGTATTTTTTGAAATAATTATATACACTGGAATAACAGCCATTGGAAAACGTTTCTATCTGCATATTGAGAAAAAAAAATAAAGTTCAAAAAGGAGGGGGCGTTGGAGCCTTTTAATTTCAACGGTTGTGATAAGTGAAGAAGGGTGGAGCTTATGTCCTGGCCTGCAGGATGGTCCAGGGTGGCCTAGCCTGGGCTTCTTGGCAGCCACATGTCCCACGACACCAGGAGAACCCAGCCAGGTGGGTGCTGTCTCAGAAATGCTTAAGGATATTAAAAGGGATCACTGTGCCCCCTTGCGCTGGGCTCTGCACACCACACAGCCTGTCCTGGCCATCAGGCAGAAGGTTCAACCATTAGCTCTTGTGAAAAACTGAGGCTGGGGGTGGAGAGTTTCGGCCATCCCTTCATCCAACGAATCCCTCTCTAGTCCTAGCTGCCATGGGTCACCACAGATGTTAACACACAGACAATCCACTTGGGCATCACGTTAGAAGCGGCTCTTGCTTCTGCGAGAGTGGAGTGGGACCGGGATGTGGGCATCCGGCGGTTCCCAGCTGATGCTCACAGCCTGATCAGGGCACCCAGGCCAACTCATAGCGCCCCATCTGTCTGAGGCGAGGGCAGAGATGAGAGAGGCTATGCACACCTGTGGCAACTGGATGAGCCATTTTGTTGAATCTGGATTTTTGTTGCATTTTTCTAGCAATTTCCTTTTATTGTGTTTTATGAAAATATCAGTCCACAGTGAATTAAAATTTTTGAAGATATTTTTAAGATTTTGCTCCCAGCTGGTTGGCGAAGCTCTGCCTTAGTTGAGAGTTGGTCGGGAAGCCCTGTCATGCTGACCACCTGTCCTTCCATGAGGCGTGAAGCCAGTCTGTGTTGTGGAAGGACCTCACTCTGGCTGTTCCAGGTCCCACCAGGAACACACCTGCCAGCCTTGTGCTTGGGGCTCTGAGTGTCCTGGGATCCCTCAATCTGTCACTTCATGGCTTACAAGGCCAGTGAGACACGGGACAGATGAAGAAGGTGAGGTGGAGGCTGCATGCTGAACCAGGATCTCTTGGGGACTCTCAGAACCACCTAGAAGTCCCATTTCCTTCTCAGCCCAGGTCGTACAGACCAGATGAGGGATGGAAGTGTGGCTGAATCTGACCTGCCTGTTGCTCATCTCAGCTGTTTCACAGCCACAGCTCAGTGTCTGTCATCGTGTTTTTTGTTTGTTTGTTTTTTGAGTCAGAGTCTCACTCTGTCACCCAGGCTGGAGTGCAGTGGCATGCTCATGGCCACTGCAGCCTTGACCTACTGGGCTCAGACGATCCTTCCGCCTCAGTCTTAAGTAATTGGAACCACAGGCATGTACCCCTATGCCCGGCCAATTTTTTGACTTATTGTAGAGATGAGGTCTTGCCAAGTTCCCCGGGCTGGTATCGAACCTGTGGGCTCAGGTAATCCTCTCACCTCGGCCTCCCAAAGTGCTGGGATTACAGGCTGAGCCACTGCGCCCTGCAGTGGGTTTTTGCTTTTTGTAAAGATGGGGTCTCACTACGTTGTCCAGTCTATGCTCAGACACTGCCTCAAGCAATCCTGCTGACTCAGCTTTCCGAGTAGCTGGGACTACAAGTGTGCTCTATTTATTCATTGTTTATGTTTTCTAGAAGCTGCCCCAGGCACTTCTGAGTTCACATGGGTCCTATGCAGGGGTCTGGGGCCTCTCAGGGCTCTGCCACAAGTTTAGCTGGTGTCTACTGGGAAGAGCAAGGTGGGGGGAGACATAGGAGTGGGTTCCATCCTCACTCTGTCCCCACCAATGAACCCTCCTGGGACCCAGTCTATACTCGCTACCTCTGAGGCCTCACGTCCACCCTCTGCCTCGAATGTGTCACCAGACCATGATCTAGGGCTCATGTCCTCGGCTGTCCTGCATCTTCTCTGTAGGCTCTGCCCTGGTCTCCTCACTCCTTCCATTTCCACCCCTGGCTTTCCCTACCTGCTCTGTAGGTGAATGGTCTCCCCTGCATCATCCTGGAGCTTCCTTCTCCCAGGGACTTTCAGTCCTGGCTGTCTACTGACATCACCTGGACTCTTCAGATAGATGCCTCCCGGTTTTTTTTAAAGGTGTGGGGTATAACTGAGTATTAGGTATACAAGTGGTCATTATACAGGTAAAGTTTGGGTCTCCTTTTAGTTCACACTTTGCCTGGTTTGAGATCAGGTACCCTTATTGATGTTGTGTTCCCCATCCCCCAGCCCGGTGGTCTAAGTAGGCAAATGTTCACAACCGCATATCTAAAACAGCCAAAAATCTTAGAATGATGCAAATGCTCAACAGATGAGTGGAGAAAAAGAGAAAAAAGTCTAAATAAAGGCATGCTAAGACCATCCACAAAAAAAAAAAAAAAAGAAAAGAAAAACAACAAGTATTGAACTCTAGGATGCAATAGGAGGCAGTGTGTGAGATTCCAAATGGCCTCCTCTAGAGTTCTGCCCTGGGGAGAGTGTGAGATGAGAGTGTGGATACACGGGACCCAGGGCTCCTGCCACCTCCCCAGGGCCACCAGGAAGGGTGCTGTGCACAGCACTCAGAGCCCAAGTATAGGCAGCGTGGCCAGCACACAGGGAGGCTGCCCTCACAAGCAGGACCCAGCAGAGCCCCATGGGGCTGCTCCCATTTGTGCAGAGGCTGACTTGGGCTTTCTGGGCCAGACATGGGGATGGCGGAGGCAGAGGGGCCTGCAGCTCCCGGGGAGGCTGGGCTGGAGGAGTGTGGCTCTGGGCTGCGACCAAGCTGGGACTGACGTCTGTGTCTCAGGGACCCGCAGTCAACCTAAGAGTGGGAGTTGCCCCCACCAGGGCCGGCTGGGGGGCCTTACCCCCCAGAGCCTGTGCTTGGATGGGACACACTCAGAGGGTCCTATGCTGGGCACAATGCTCTGCTGTCCTGAAACCTGGGACCATTTTAAAGCAAGGGGTTGCGTGTTTTCAATCTGCACTGGGTCCCAAAAACTTTGCAGCCTGCTTGGCATGGCCAAGGTTGTGGTGAGGACCATGCCAGGCAGGAAGCATCTGTGGCTTCTGCCAATGAGACCCTTGGGAGAGAGGGACGTAACATGTCTGTTTGGTCCCAACCTCACTTTGTCTGAGGCTGTTGATCAATGGCAGCAAGTCTGAAGCCAGGCTTCCCTAACATACCCCTTGGCACCCCTGCCAGAGAGGGCCAGGGCAGGAGACACTGAAGGGTGTACATACTGGTCTCTGTTCAGCTCTTGCAAAAGTCAACAAAGGAAAAAATAAATCAGCATAGCAAACGACATCCGTCATGAATCTATGATGCAACACCATCAGCCATAGGTTCCTCTCAAGCAGCTCTGGGAGATATACCTTACCCATCTTCCAGAGAAGGAGATGGGCCCACAGAGGGAAAGAAACTTTCCCAGGTCACACAGCCAGTTAGAGTGGGCTGAGAAGGAACCCGGGCTGTGTAGTTCTGAAGCTAGTGTGTCCCATGAGGAGTGCTCTCACCAAGGTCCTGGGGCCTCCTCCTGAGGGCACACCGGGGATGATAGCAGATCAGGTGGAGCCAGATGTCCCCTCGCTGACTGGCTCACTGCCGCACACAATTCTGAACAAGCCTCCCTGACTTTTCTCATGGGGAAGAATGCTGGAGCACCACCCTGGTGCTCTGAGGAAGAATCTTTGACAGGGAGAGGTAAGAGAGCAACAAGTCACATCTCTCACCACATGGCCATGGGCACCTGCATTGCTGAGCTGCTGTAGAAGTGTAAGATGCAGCCAGGTTCAAGAACGGGCAGGCAAGTGTCTGCCATGATGAGCTGTCATGACCCTTCTTTCGTGGGCACCCGTCTTCCGTAGGCGGACCACAGAGGTGTTGCCGCTCACTGCAGGCTCAGGTCAGGACCACCTCAGCAGACAGAACGTTGTAAAAAAGTGGGTCACATGAAGGTTTTGGTCTCCCAGTGCAAATAATTATGTCCACACTGCTCTATAGTCTGGCAAGTGTGCAATAATGCTATCGCACAACTTTCCTACCTTCCAGAGAAGGAGGTGGGCCCAGAGAGGGAAAGAAACTTGCCCAGGTCACAGAGCCAGTTAGAGAGGGCTGAGATGGGAACCCAGGCTGTGTGGTTCTGAAGCAAGTGAGTCCCATGTGGAGTGCTCTCACCGAGGTCCTAGGGCCTACTCCTGAGGGCACACTGGGGATGATAAACAATGTACATACTTTAATTAGAATATACTTTATTGGCCGAACTCGGTAGCTCAGTCTGTAATCTGGCGCTTTGGGAGGCCGAGGTGAGTGGATTGCCTGAGCCTGCGGGTTCGAGACCTGCCTGGGCAACTTGGCAAGACCTCCTCTCTACAATAAATCAAAAAAAATTAGCCGGGTATGGTAGCGCGCGCCTGTAGTTCCAGCTACTTGGAAGGCTGAGGTGGAAGGATCACTGGAGTCCAGCAGGTTGAGGCTGCGGTGACCAGGAGCAGCCACTGCGCTCCAGTCTGGGCGACAGAGCGAGATTCCAACTCAAAAAAAAAAAGAGAATATACTTTATTGCTTTAAAAATGCTAATGATCATCTGAGCCTTCAGTCAGTTGTGATCTTTTGCTGATGGAGGCTCTCGCCCTGATGCGATGGTGCTGACCAATCAGGGTGGTGGCTGCTGAGGGCTGGGGTGGCTGGGGCAATTTCTTAAAATAAGACAACAGTGATGTTTGCTGCATCATTGACTCTTTCCTTCGTGGATGATTTCTCTGTAGTTTGTGATGCTGTTTGGTACCATTTTGTCCACAGTAGAGCTTCTTTCAAATTGGAGTTCCTCCTCTGAACCCTGCCGCTGCTGTATCAACAAAGTTGATGGGACATTCTCAATCCTGTGTTGTCATTTCACCAATGCTCACAGCATCTTCACCAGGAGTGGGTTCCGGTCTAAGAAACAGCCTTCTTGGCTCATCCATAAGAAGCAACTCCTCATCTGTTTGGGTATGACCATAAGATGATAGTCATTCAGTCGCATCTTCGGACTCTGCTTCTGATTCTAGTTCTCTTACTGTTTCCACCATATCTGTCTTGACTTCCTTCACAGAAGTCTTGAACCCCCAAAATCATCCATGAGGGCTGCAATCAACTTTTTCCAAACTCCTATTGAAGCTGATATCTTGGCCTCCTCCATGAATCCTGAGTGTTCTTAACAGCATCTAGAATGGTGAACCCTTTCTAGAAGGCTTTTTTTCAATTTTTTGTCCAGATCCATCAGAGGAATCACTATTTGTGGCCATTACAGTCTTACAACATGCGTTTCTTAAATACTAAGACTTGAAAGTCAGGATTACTCCTTGGTCCATGGGCTATGGGAATGGATTTTGTGTTAATGGCAAAAAAAAAAAAAAGAAAAATCCACCTCCTTGTACATCTGCATTAGAGTGCTTGGGTGACCAGTTGCACTGTCATTGAGCAGTAGTAGTTTGTTTTTTTTTTAAATTAGAGTCTCACTCTGTCATCCAAACTGGAGTGCAGTGGCGCAATCATGGCTCATCACAGCCTCAACCTCCTGGGCTCAGGCAATCCTTCCACTTCAGCCTCCCAAGTAGCTGGGACTACAGGTGCATGCCACTATGCCTGGCTAGTTTTTGAAATTTATTGTAGAGATGAGGTCTCACCATGTTGTCCAGGCTGGTCTCGAACTTCTGGGCTCAGGCAATCCTCTTGTCTCAGCCTCCCAAATTGCTGGGGTTACAGGTGTGAGCCACCATGCCCAGTCAATGTATGGTAGTATTTTGAAAGAAATTGAGACCTACTCAATAGTGAGTAGGTTTCAATAGTGAGGTTAAAATATTCCATAAACCATGCTGTAAATAGCTGTGCTATCATCCTGGCTTTGTTCTTCCCTTTATAGAGCACAGGCAGAGTAGATTAGTCATAATTATTAAGGGCCTTAGGATTTTCAGAAACGTCACTGAGCCCTGGCTTTAACATAAAGTCACCACCTGCATTGGCCCCTAACAAGAGGGTCAGCCTCTCCCTTGAAGCTTTGAAGCCAGGCACTGACTTCTCCTCTCTACCTATGAGAGTCCTAGATGGCATCTTCTTCCAATGGAAGGATGTTCCATCTTCAATGAAGATCTGTTGTTAGTGCATCCTCCTTCATCTGTGATCTTAGCTGGATCTTCTGGAGAACTTGCTGCAGCTTCTCCATCAGCACTTGCTGCTTCACCTGCACTTTGATGTCATGGATGGAGACGGCTTCTTCCTTCAACCTCAGGAACCCTCCTCTGCTAGCTCCAACTCTGCTTCTGCAGCGTCCTTACCTCTCTCAACCTTCATAGAATTAAAGCGTGTTAAGTTCTTGCTCTGGGTTAGGCTTTGGCTTATGGGAATGTTGTGGCTGGTTTGATCTTCTGTCCAGACAACTCGAACTTTCTCCAGATCAGCAATCAGACTGCTCACTTCCTTGTCATTCGTGTGTTCACTGGAAAAGCATGCTCAATTTCCTTCCAGAACTCCTCCTTTGCAGTCACAGCTTGGCCAACTGTTGCCACAGAGACCTAGACTTTGGCCTGTCTTCCCTTCCGACACCCTTCCCCCTGGAGTCAATCATTTCTAGCTTTTGATATAAAGTGAAAGGCATGTGGTTCTTCCTTTCACTTGAATACGTGGAGGCTGATGTTGCAGGGTTATTAATTGGCCTTATTTCAATATTGTGCCTCTGGGAACAGAGAGGCCCAAGGATAGGGAGAGAAGGGGCATGGCCAGTCTGTGGGAGAGCCACCAGAACACACACATTCATGAACTGTTTCCTGTCTGATGTGGGTGCTGCTTGTGCCACCCCAAAACAATTTCAGCAGTAACATCAAAGCTCAGTGGTCACAGCTCACCATGATGGACATAAAAATACAGTCCAAAATAGTGTGAGAATTATGAAAATGTGACACAGGGACGTGAAGTGAGCACATGCTGTTGGGGAAGATACCCACAGGCGCTCGACACAAGGAAGCGGCAACCTTCAGCATGTGAAAAACGCAGTGTCAGCCGGGCTCGGTGGCTCAGCCTGTAATCCCACGCCTTTGGGAGGCTGAGGTGAGTGGATTGCCTGAGACCGCGGGTTCGAGACCCGCCTGGGCAGCGAGACCTCATCTCTACAATAAATCAAAAATCAGCTGGGCGTGGTAGCGCGCGCCTGTAATTCCGGCTACTCGGAAGGCTGAGGCGGAAGGATCGCTGGAGCCCAGCAGGTCGAGGCTGCGGTGGCTGGGAGCGGCCACTGCACTCCAGTCTGGGCGACAGAGTGAGACTCCAACTCAAAAAAAAAAAAAAAAACGCAGTGTCTGTGAAGCGCAACAAAATGCAAGTGCCTGCAGTTCGCTCTCCCTGTGACCGTTGTGACAGGAGAAGGCTCCTGCTTTCTAGCCTTTCCTTAGGTCCCCTTCTACTGCTTAAGCCCTTTCCTGGTTTCTACCTATTCCAGGAAACCCCAGGTAACAGTGGCTTGGACAGGATGGGATTTAATTGTCCTTTATGTAGAAGGTGAGACTGCTCAGCCCCAGGCTGATGTGGCCCGCATGGCGTCCATGCCCACCTCCCTCCGTGGCTGTTCTGCTTTCCTCAGTGCACGGCATTGCCTCATGATCCAAAATGGCTGCCTGGCCGCGTCTTGTCGGCCGCCTCTAGGAGAGCCCAGCCAGGAGCAACCAGTTGGGTTGCTCCCAAGTTCCGGACTGAAACTGTAAGAGTTTAAAACATGTTCATTATTATTTAAAGCTGCTAAATTAGAGGGCTTTGCTGTGTATCCCATGAGTTGTTAGTTCTTTGTATCCAGGTTTCCCTGCATTTATTCACTGTCCTGTGCCACCAACCAAGGCATACGCAAATGAATCAGACTTGGTTAAAGGTCATCTTCTGTTACAGGTTGAAAAGAGGCCATTTTGGTTATATTAAAACAGTCATTTACAAAAGACTTAGAAACTTGTATTAAGCTGAGTTGGGCTAAACGTAGAAGCCATTTAAATTTAAAAGTGAACATTTTTCCTTGTCCCCCTTTCATTGTCCTTGGATCTAAGTAACTGCTGCTAGTACTGAAGGGAACACAATCACCTTCACTGAGCCCCTTGATAACAGGAAGACTGCACGTCCCTGGAAAAGCCTCTTCCGGACCTAGATAAGAAATGGCTCTACTGAAACTTTCTAAAACCCAAAAATGTATCTGTTCCCTTAGTCTCTAAATGACAGCTGTTTTCTTTCATGTCTTTGTATTAATTTTATGTATAATGTTTAATCAAGCCTTGTGAACCAGAACTTTAAGCAAAAAAACTGTAACCAACTAGAAAGTGCGCAGCCCCAAACTGTTCAAGGTAATTGTAACTTGAAAGAATAGCAGGACTGATGTAATCTGAGTACCAGTTTATGACAGTAACTGTTTGGGGTCTAAACACTGATTAAGAAACTGAGCACTGGTCATAAGACACATAATCATTATTAATCAATAGTGGGAAAAAGATATGTAACTGTATGTTTTATTATAAATACTGCATGAAAGCTCTGCTTAAATGAACAGGGTTTTGGTGGATACACAGCTTGTTCCCTGATCCAGTGGTATTAGAATAAAACTCCTTACTTCTCCCATCTTTCTGCCTCTTGTATTTGATTGACTGTGAGGGAAGCAGCCAATTGTTGGATTGGGCCGTAACACTTCCAGAGCTGGGTGCCCTGGCTCACACCTGCAGTCCTAGCACTTTGGGAGGCCAAGGCAGGAGGATCACTTGAGCCCAGGAGTTCAAGACCAACCTGGGAAACATGACCTCATCTCTACAAAAATTAAAAAAAAAAATTAACGAGGTATGGTGGTGCACACCTGTAGTCTCAGCTACTCAGGAGGCTGAGGCAGGAGGATTAGCTGAGCTCAGGAAGTAGAGGCTGCAGTGAGTCTTGACTATGTCACTGCACTCCAGCCTGATCAACAGAGTGAGACCCCAAACCAAAAAACAAACAAACAAACAAACAAATAAAACAGCCACCTTCCCGAACATGTGTTCCTAGAAGAGGCAGCCACATGTGCATCCTTGCCTTCAGGACCCTCCCCCAACCTTTGTGCTCAGTAGAACTGCAGTGCCAGGTGCCTGGGAGGAGCTCTGTTTCCCAGAAGAGAGACCCAGCCTCTCGGCCTCCCTTCTTGGAGGTGAACCAAGACAGAAATGATGAGCTGCGAATACTTGGTCGTCTGGAACCTTGTCAAAAATGTGGCTTGTTTCCCAGAGGTCCCTGCGTCAAAGTCTGTTTTCACTTCCTTACTCCAAAGCTGCCAAGGGGAGGGCAGCCTGCCAAACAAGTGGGGCCTTCCCAAGCCTGCCTGCCCCTCACCTGCAGCCAGCACTGAGGGACTGTTCAAGTTCCACTCAGGGGCCACCTCCTTCAGGCCTCCCTGATTGTTCTTATACTGAGTAGGAGAAAGCAAAGAAACTATCTTCTTGAGAAATGACTCCCCCATGCCAACACGTGATGCACCACATGGTCAGAGCCACATGAACTCTACCTATAGCTCACAGCCTTGGTTTTAGACGATAAAACATATGAAACACTTTCCACATAGTCAGTTGACTTTCACAGAATGCTTTACTGACTTTTGCCAAACTCCTGTATCCAAACTACAGTTGCAATTGGTGAATATCGCCGGTGCTATAGGTGAACATGTTTTTATTTACACACACTAAGTGGGTATGACCACAGCACAATGACAGAGATACCTATTCATCCAGGACATGAGCGACTTCACTGCAAAATCAATAGTTTTTGAAAACTCGAATTCTTAGTTTTTTTGTGCTTTTCACAACATAATGGCTAAAGACATGACATACTTTTGGGCAGAGTATGGTTGTTCACACCTGTCATCCCAGCACTTTGGGAGGCCAAGGTGGGAAGATTGCTTGAGCCCAGGAGTTCAAGACCAACCTGAGCAACATAGTGAGATCTCATCTCTAAAAAAATCAAATAAAAAAAAGACATAACATACTTTAAAAACAACTTCTCTGGAGTATAACTGACACATGGTAATTGCACAAGTTTAAAGTGCACAGTTTGCTGAGCCTTGATCTGTGAACACACCCAGGAGGCTGTCCCCACAATCAAGATAATGAACACATCCCTCAGTCCCCACATTCTCCTCACGTGTTGGGGCCTTGACTTTCTGGCCATTTCTGTACGGCTGTGGTGGACAGTGTCTTATTCTCAGGCCAACATCCATTCTCTTCTTCCTTCTCAATAGAATCTTAATTTTGATCAGGTTTCACCACTTCTCCAACATGGTCTGGGGGAAGGTCACCCTCAATCCCAGGATCAAGTGTGGATCTCAATGAACCTAAGCTGATCCACACATGATACTCGCATAGTGACTGGAGCAGGCATGTGATCTAAGCTGGCCCATCACACTCTGCAGAACTTTATTCCATGATTGGAAGAGAGGATTTTCCCCTCTTCTGCCAGACAGGTCCAGATAGCATGATCCCAGTTGTCCCGGAAGCTGTCTTGGAACCATAGGAGAACCAGCCTTAGGGTAAAGGCAACACTGCCAAGGTCAGAACAAACCTGAGTTATGCCAGGCAACACTGTGTTGCACATGGAGCCTTCCTCTAGCAATGGCTTCCAAGATGGCTCCCAGTGAGTCCTGCCTCATGGTCCCTCCCAGCCTCTAAGTTCTGTGTCATTCTGAGGATTGTCCCTGAATTGTGCTATCAGAAGATGAGCTAAAACCAAAGTCATGAATATCTTCAATTCACACCATCTACAAAGTTAATGACACCAGTGAAGCAGCAGGGGGTCATGAGGTCCTGCCTGTTAGCAGCTTAGACGCTGGTTGGATGGGACAAGTTATAGAAAGACACCTCCTGGCTAAGTGTTGCATCCCTTTCTGGTGAGTGGGGGCAGCTCCTGGGACTTGCTCTTAACTGACAGAACAGGGAAGAGTGATGGGCTGATGCTTCCATGATTAGGTTACATAAGTCTGGGACCTGGTCTTGCAGGAGCACACTCTCTGTTGTCTCCTCAACCCACATGCTTTGGTGAAGCAAGTGCTCACTTGGAGATGTCCATGTGGACTCCAGGCAACAGCCAGAAGGAACCCAGACTCCTATCCCAGCAGCCCTTGAGGGACTGAAGCTGCAGCAACCAGGTGAGTATGGAAGCAGATCCCTCCCCAGTTGAGCATTCAGATGAGACTGTAGCCCTGGTCAGCAACCTGGCTGCAGCCCTGTGACTTGCCCCAAAGCAGTGGTAGCCATCAATGTGTTCCACGACTCTCAACTCACAGAGACCATGAGATGACAAATGCATATTATTTTAAGCCACTCAGTCTGGAGATAATTTATTGCATAGCAATAGATAACTGGCATACCACCCTATTTTTAGGCTTTGATTTAAATAAGACAGTCCATTTTCTTTGTGCTCAATCCACTTAGAGACAGGGCTTTCTGTCACTTACACCCAAGGGCATCTTCCTGTGCCATGTTTCATCCCACTGGAGTCTACAGAGCGTCATGACCGCCTGGTGTCTCTCTGATGGCAGTAACTGTAGATGGTGGGAATTAAGGACACTCTTGTCCCTGATCTTAGCTCATCTTCTGACAGCACAAACCAGCAACAATCCTCAGAATAGTACAGAACTCAGAAATGGAGAAGCCTTTGTCCTTGGTTATGATTCTTTTCTATTTAGTCAACAAGAGCTTATTAAGTGCCTACTATTTGCAGAGCCCTTTACTGAATATGGCGCGGGTGAGAAATATTTAAAAGGAAGATGTACCCCTTGCTCCCAAGGAGCCTGCACCTGTGCTACAGATAGTTGAAGTGTGAGAACCCTGCAGTGTCTAGAAACATGTAGCAGGTGCAAATTAATAGGGCACTTGGGCTAGGAGCAGACAGGCTCCAGGGACAGAGCTGGGGTTGTCTGGGTGGGAAGTGGCTTTCCCGAGAAAGACCTCAGAAGCCTCCAGCCTCTGCCCCAGAGATGGGTGGGGCTAGCTGGGGGGTGGAGCACAGGGACACCCACAAGAAGTTGCCCCAATGACACAAGTTGGGGGCTGCCCAGAAGGCTTTGGGGTGCCTCTGCTGCTCACTGGCACCATGTCTCTGGAGCTGCCCGCCCCTCACAGTCAAGATACGCCTGTCGGGTGACCACTCCTGAAAATTAGGAATGAGTCCATGGGGTGCTGGTCAGACTCTACATAGCTGCAGCTGAGGCTGCAGACTTGGGGCTTGTTGGGGGGTCTGTCAGAGTGGGACCTTTAGGGCTGGGTGATGAGACAGAATCCTGGAGAGCTGTCATCCCAGGGAAGTGAGCCCAAGCATGTCCCCAGGCCCCAGAGAGAAGAGGGATGAAGGAAGCCTGGTCAGGGTGTCCCAGGGGCCACAGCTAAAAGGGCTCCTCAGATGTCTGGAATTGCTGACCCTCTCCTACATGGTCATTTACCAGCAATAGGGTCACGGGATGGGGGCGACTTGTATGGGGTCCAATCGGAACCCTCCATTTGTCAGTCACAGTGGGTGCTCTATGGATGAGCAATGTCCACTCGCGAGGTTCTGGCTCTCAGAGCAGGTGACCATGGGGCCTGGAGAAGGGTTTAAGCCTTGGGGCTGGTACTACCTGGCTGTAGGGGGCTGAGCCTGTTTCTCAGCAGGGTCTAGGGAGCAAATGAAGTTTGTTGGGGTGAGAGAGAATGAGGAGTGAGTTACTGTCAGTCGACACCAGACTGGGAGGGCTGCATGCACCTTTTCCTGGGGCCACGGCTTGTTTTAGGAACAGCAGAGGAATAATACTAGTACCCTGGAGGGTGGTCTTCTGTGCTATTCACTTTTTTTTGGGTTGGGGTCTCTCACTCTGCCACCCAAACTGGAGTGTGGTGGCACACTCATGGCTCACTACAGCCTTGACTCATGGACTCAGGCGATCCTCCTGCCTCAGCCTCCTGAACAGCTGGGACTATAGGCATGCACCACCACACTCAGCTAAATTTTTAATTTTAGAGATGAGGTCTCGCTATGTTGCTCCAACTGGTCTTGAACTGGGCTCAAGTGACCTCCTGCCTTGGCCTCCCAAAATGCTGGGATTACAGGTGTGAGTTATCACGCCCGGTCCTGTGCTCCTCACTTTGACAGAGCAATTGGGGTTCTGGGAAGGCCTGTGCCGGGCCACACACTAGAAGGTCCCATGCCTGCATTTGAACGGGGTCTATCCTCAAAGCTCCCAACAGGGAGCTACAGCCCTACTGAGAGAGACAGGAGGCCTTCCCAAGGAAAGTCAGGCCGTGGCTGGTCCTAAGGAGAGAGCTAGAGAAATCTGGACAGAGAGCAGGAAGCTGGGGCAGGCAGCACGGCCTCCTGAAGCTGGGCTTTTCCCCCACTAAAAAAAAATGACAGTTTTATTAAGACGTAACTTACATACACTTACAGCGTATAATTCAATGGTTTTAGTATCACTACAGAGTTGTGCAACTGTTTTTATGATCCATCGTGGAATGTTTTTATCACCCAAGGGTAACCCTGTAACCAACAGCTGACGCTCCTGTTCTCTTCCACTGTGACTCTGGCGCCCACTGACGCGCTTCCTGTCTCCACAGGTGTGCCTGCCTGTTCTGGACATTTTGTATAAACAGTAGGTGGGCTTCTGTGACTGGCCTCTCACACCTAGAGTGTGTTGAGGGTCCTGCAAGGCATGTGTCCCCATGTTTCATTCCTTGTATGGCCTGTGTTCTGTGTGTGGATGCACCACACTGTGTTGATCCTTCCATGGGCTGTTCCACACGTGGCTCTTATGGATGATGCTGCCACAGACACTCCTGCACACGTCTGTATGGACATGAGCTCCTGGGGACACACCTAGGAGATGACTTGCTGCTTCATATGGTAACTCAAGGAGTGACTTTTTTGAGGAACTGCCAGAAAGTTTCCCACAGATACTGCACCATTTACATTCTCACAGGGAGGCTGCACTTCTTTTGTTTTTATTTATTTTATATTTGTACTCTCTACTATACAAACAAGGAGAAGAGGCTGTACTTTTGTGGGGTTTTTGTTGTTGATGTTGTTGTTGTTCTTTTTTTCTGAGTCAGGGTCTTACTGTGTCACCCAGGCTAGAGTGCAGTGACACAAATTCATGTTTCACTATAGCTTCAAACTCCTGGGCTCAGGAGATCCTTCCAACTCAGCCTTCTGAGTAGCTGGAACTACAGGCACACACCACCACACCACACTACAGGCTAATTTTTTAATTTTTTGTAGAGACCAGATCTCTATCTTGCCTAGGCTGGTCTCCAACTCCTGGGCTCATGCAATCCTCCTGTCTCGACCTCCCAAAGTGTAGGAATAACAGGCATGAGCCACCATTCCTGGCCTAAGAGGCTAAACAGCAAGTCTCCTACATACGAATAAGATCTATTCCGAGAGCACGTTTGTAAGTCCAATTTGAGTGTAAGTCTAACAAAGTTAGCCTAGGTACACAACTAACACAGTCAGCTATGTAGTACTGCACTGTTATAGGCTTATAATACTTTTCACACAAATAATACATAAAAAACAAACACAAAAAAGAAAACATTTTTAATCTTACAGTACATTGCTTTTAAAAGTACACTAGACACATGACTAACTTACATGACTGGACATGCAAACACATGTTTGCATCTTTGAAAGGTCGCAACTTAAAGGCTTGTGTGTAGGGACTGACTGTACCTTTAATCTACACTCAGATGTGGGTTCTCCTTTAACTTCTGACAGGCTGATGTGACTGAAATCCAGGAAAGATAGGGAAGGAAGGGGACGAGGGGGTGGCAGGAGGAACATAGTGGACAGAAAAGCCAGGATGCTTCCACCAAACCCTGATTGCTGTGGGGCCTCAGGCAAGTCACCGCCACTCTCTGGGCCTTGGTTTCCTTCTCTATAAAATGAAGGTGTTGGACCTGGAGGACTTTGTCTGGAGATATTTTTGGTCTTCCCGGGAGAGGGTGCTGCTGTTGTATTTAGGGGACAAGTGTCCTCCCATGATGCAGAAGACAGCCCCAGTGACAAAGCATCATCAGCCCCAAGTGTCAGCAATGTGCAGAGAAAGAAACCCTGAAGTAGACGGTGACCTCATGGGGCCCGGTCCTTCCCGGTCACACCCAACATGCTGGGGAAGACTGGGCTCAGGAGGCATGTTTGGGTGCCTGGGCTCTCAGAAGAGGCCTTCTGGTCCCCCCAGGTGGCCACGGAGGCTGCGTCTGTGTGGTTCCCTGCTTCCTCCCTCCGCCCCCACCTGGGTGTGCGCCCAGCACAGGTGGACTAGGGGCCCGACTGGTGGGTGAGCAGCCTGCCTTGTGAGGTTGTGAGCTCACCGTCAAAGGAGGCATCCAAGAGGAGGCGGGCGAACACCCTGCAGGGACGAGAGCAGGCACCTGCCTCTGGTCTGGGCTCCTAGAGCAGGAGGCAAGGCCGTGGCTCCCTGAAGAGCCAACTCCTCAGCTCGGGCCTCCCCACCTGCCCGCTGCGGTCTAGGCGGCCAGGAGCAGAGAGCGTCCGCCCGGAAGACCTGCCTCGGTTTCCCTCGCCCCCTAGCCTGGCGGCGGCACCCCAGGGGGCGCCCGCGCCGGGCGCCGCCCGCCCAGGCCCGGCCCCGGGGGCGCGGCCGCCCGGCTTCCGCGTGCCCGGGGGTGCGAGGGGGGGTCTGCTTGGCGGCCGCAGCCAGGCGGCCTTCGTCGGGAGCCCTGACCACCCGGCCGGCCCCTTCCTGGGGCCCCACGCCGACACAGGAAGTGCAGGGCGCCCGGCGCGCCTCCCGCCGGCGCGGCCCCTCCCCAGGGCCGGCGGGGCCACGCGGCCGCCCGCGACTCGGCGACCCGCGCGGCCCGGAGCCCGAGCCCGTCCCGTCCCGGAGCGGCCGCGGCATGATCCCACGCGCAGGGGCTCCCGCGCGTGCGGACCCCGCGGGGTAAGTCGGCCCCTTCCCCCGCCCGCCCACTGCCCACCCCCTCTCGCCCGCCGGGTCCTCCACGCTCGGGAGGAACTCTGCCGCGGGATCTCGGGGCGTCGGGCTGAAACGCGACCCCCGCCGCGGCCCAGGCCGGACCAGGGCTCAGCGGGGAAGGGGCGGCCCGGGGATTCTCCCGGACCCGGCGACGTGGCTGAACTTTTGAGGCCCGTTGGAAACCAGCGCGCGCTCGGGAGCGCGTCTCTACCTGTCAGACGCGGGCTGCCCGCGTGGACGCGGCCCCCTCCCCCTGCACCGGCCCCGCTACGCTGTGCCGCCGCTCTGCCTAGTCTCGCGCGCGCTCTGGCTCCGTGGGGTGGGAGACCTGGGTCCGCTATGTCTGGTGCCCAGCCCCACAGCGGACTCGCAGTTCCGGACCGGGGCCCACCAGGTCCCCTCCTCAGTCCCTCCGGAGGCAGTGACTTTGGACTAGCCTTTTCAGCCTGGTGCTTGGGGAGTGTCCCCGGCGCGTGAGCTGCGGGAGTCAGAGTAGCTTCAGAGAAGGGTTCTGGAATCTAGATCCCCGCCCCGCTCTCTCCCATGCTTACCCCCCCACCCCAGCTGGGACCTTGCCCAGCTGGGCTGTGGGAAGAGGGTCCCGAGAGGCCTAGCCCAGACGGGGCGACTTGGGAGGCTTCACAGTTCCAAGGGAGCCAGTTCCCAGTGATTCCTGGAAAAGCCCATGGGCACCGTCTGGTGCTGGGGTGACGCCTCCAGGGGGTGCGCCTCAGGTTTGGTTTAAGAGTTGGAGGCCTCCTCCTGGGTGGACACCCTCGCTGGATGACCTCACCTCCCTGCCTCCCTGGTTCTCCGGGCTCCTGCCTGTCTTGTGCAGTCTGGGTTGGGAGGGGCAGTGCAGGCGACTGGCCCCACTCCATGGGGGGACCTGGGAGGGGCCCTTGAGCTCAGGTCTGGAGGTCTCCCTCCCTCCTCCCCCTTCGTCCGGGCATTCTAGGTGTTGGCTGCTTTCCCTTGAAAGGATGTCCGCAAAGACAGATGCCATCCGGAGGCAGGAACTGGGAATTCCTCTGGGCCCCCCAGGAGCAAGTATCTGCCACTCCCAGGACTTCGGGGTGGGGCCAGCAGGGAGGAAGGGGAGGTAAGGGCCAGGCCCCGACCTTGTCAACTTCCCTTTTTCCCAGAGGTGACCTGGCCTCACCCACGTCCTCTTGCCTCTCTTTGTTCACCACTGGGCCAGTTATTTCACTGCTGTGTCTCCGTTTACTTACTATAAAGTGATGATGAGTAGGAATAACTGCCCCTTGGAGTTGTTTTGATGATAAGTGCATAGAGGGAGTTGGGCACATTGGCCCACAGCGTACACCCTTGATGATCATACTTACCATGACTGTTAGTATCTTCATTGTTGGGTGTGATGCCTCTTTTGCAACCTGGATGAGGGACCTGGCCTCTGCTACATCTATCAATTGGGGGTAATAGTAACTCCTGCCCTGTGGAAGTGTTGCAGGATTGGCTGAGTTCATAGTCAAGTAGCCGTCCCAGGCAGCGTGCTGAGGGAGGACCTTCCTGTTGGAAGGGTCCCTGTGTGGAGGGCTTTGCTGATGGGTTGGTTGGTTGAGAAGGGGCAGAGAGGAGTCGAGGGTGACTCTGGTGATGCCAAGGGCCAGCGTTTCAGGGGACAGATACCAGGCTGTGCAGTCACCTGAGAATGGGTTCTGTTGCTGTCTACTCAGGCCAGCTGCTTTCAGGGGCAGGGGACCCAGCAGACACCCCACCGCACTGTGTCGTGGGGACTGGTTGCCTTCTCTATCATTGATTCATTGTGGGTCTCTAAGTGTTCATTTGGAGAAGGAGTTCATGCTGGAAAAAGTGTGTCCGTCACTGACCTAACCCAGCACCCTAACTTAACAGGAACCGCAGACCCAGAAGCAGGAAGCACCTTCCCTGTGTTGTGGGAGCTGGAGACAGAACTTGGGTCTCCGGATCCTGGGCCTGTTAGCTTGGGGTCCTGCTGAGGTCTTTGAGAGGTGCCCCTTAGCTCCCCAGGCTGAGACTGTTCCAGGGTGGGCACACCCAGGGTGAGGCCAGGGATGGACTCAGGGTTCGAGGTCAGCCCTGACCTGGATTTCCTTTATACTGGGCCGGGGGAGGACAGGGTTTTACTCTGTTGCCCAGACTGGAGGGCAGTGGTGCGATCCCAGCACACCATAGCCTTGACCTCCTGGACTCAGGCAATCCTCTTGCCTCAGCCTCCCGAGTAGCTGAGACTACAGGTGAGCTCTACTATGCCTGGCTAAGTTTTTTATTTTTTGTAGAGATGAGCTCTCACCATGTTGCCCAGGCTGGTCTTGAACTGGGCTCAAGCAATCCTCCTGCGTTGGCCTTCCAAGTGCTAGGATTACAGGCATAAGCCACCAGGCCTGGCCTCTGGGCCTCCTTGTTTCAGGAGCAAATGCCCCCAGGTAGTCCTGCTGGCACCCAGTGGAGAACCTGGCCTCTCCAGACCCTAACAGACCCCATGGCCTAGATTACCTTGCCAGCTCAGGCCTGCATCCCTGGGTCCCCAAGAAGCCCCCACACATCTTCTGAGAAGCAGCTGGGAGTGCGAAGGGGGTACAGGCTCAGTAGGGACAGGAGTCTGGACACACACCAAGGCCCTCCTGCCCCTTCCTCCAATCCCTCCTGCCCCCTCCCCCAGTCCTCCTATCCTCCTCCCCCCAAGCCCTCCTGCCCCCCTCCCCCCAAGCCCTCCTGCCCCCTCCCTCAAATCCTCCCACCCCCTCCCTCCTGAGTCCCCTTCCCCCATCCCCAGCCTTCCTGCCAGTTCCCTCCCTGTGTCATGGTCCTCCCTGCAGCAGCACACATTAAATGTCTGCAGTGCCCCAGACACCTGCACTTCAGCCCAGGAGATTTGGAAATCAGAAACGGAAAGAATGGAGAGGGAGCATGGTATTCGGGACACACCTTGGTAGACAGGAGCCTGAGGTGACCTCTAGGTCCCCCACCTTGTTCTTCTGACCCTTCGAAGGCCTCACCTGTCACTGGGTGCTTCTCAGTCGAGTCACTGGCAGGGAGTGAGCAGAGCTGGGAGGCAGCAAGGAGGAGGATGGGCTCAGCGGGAGGGGCACACAGCACAGCCTTGGAGACAGGAGGGCAGTGGGGCTGGAGAGGGATGTGCCCCCAGAACCTAGAAGTGGACAAATACGCCACTCTGCCAGGAGACCTTCAGGTAACAGGAATGGAGGGAACAGCAGGCACATTTTGGACAGGAAGAGATGAATGGAAAAGGGGCAGAGTGTGGGGGGGCTGCCCACAACCCCCTCCCCCCGGGGACTTGGGTCACTCCAGGGCTTTGGGGAATCTACTTGCCCAGAAGAGCCTCCATGTGGGGAAGTGGCCCACAAAAACCCCTTGACCTCCAGCTCGTCCTGTCTCCTTTAGAAGGCAGGGGCCATGCCTCCTTAGTCCTAGGAGGGTGTCAGCATCAGCTCTGGTCCTACAACACAACGCCTACCTGCTGTCTTTCAAGAACCAGGAAGTCGGGGTGCTCCTGCCCCAGGGGTGTCTAGGAGCTTGGTCACCAGTGGACTCTGAAGGAGCGCTGGCCACCTTGGTGGGCCCCAAATGCAGGTCTCTGGAGCACTGAGAAACTAGAAGAATCAGGGTGTTGTGTGTGAGAGTGAGAGAGCCAGGGCTGCCTGCTGTCTCTTCCTGGGCAGAGCCATCTTCCCTGCTCTGAAGAGGCTTGGAGGCCCACCCTTGTAGGCCATTAGTTAGGTTGGAGGATGTCTCTAGGGTCCAGGGTCTTGCCTCCTCTGGTGTTTTGGGATTTTATTCTAGGAAGCAATCCCTTATTCTCCTTGGACCTGTTTCCCCATCTGAGATATGGGCTCAGTGTTCTCTAAGATCACTGCTCAGTCCAACATTAGGCGATTTCCCAAATTACTGGGCAGCAGTCAGCAGATACTGGTACCCTGGAAAAAAATTGGCCATTGGGGTTGAAGTGCCCGTTGGAAGTGAAGCCTCCCTTCTTTCTTCTGATGGCTGGAGGGGTGGCCTGTGGAACAGTTTAGAACACAGGCACACTTGCACCAAATCAAAGCTCCATCAAGGAGACTTCTGGGCCAGTGCCCTGACCAAGTGCCTGGAAGTGTGGGCTTATTTAGAAAAAAGCTAGTTTTGAAGAAGGATGTTGGATGTTGGGCTCCCACTCTGGGACATGGCCCATGGCTTCCTGTGGCTTCATTGAACAGTGGGCTGGGGTGGGTTGGCATGGCCTCTCGTTGTGGCGGACTAGTGAGGTGAGGCCCACCAGACCCCCGTATTGGAGCTGCAGAGATACAGGCTCAAGGTTGCCACAGGGCCTGGTCATCTGAAGTTGCCCCTGGAGCCTGCCCTGTAGGGCATGGGGGAGAGGGATGGGTGGGCCCAGGCTGAGGAAGAGGCTCCTGCCAGGCCCTGGCCTCCTTGCCCGGGCCATCCCTGTTCAGTGGGGGAGGCGGTAACACATGCCTCCCGCTCCCATACCCAGTGTCTCGCGGTGTAGACAGTCCTTCCCTCCTGCCAGGAGAAGAGGGTGGATGGGCACAGAGAAGCCTCTTCTCAGTCCAGGTCCCCAGGTGGTGGGAGGACCTTGCAACTGTGTGGCTCAGCTGCAGGCCTCCATGGAAGAGCTGGAGGCCAGCCTAGTGTCATGGCTCTCACTTTCCTGCAGCCAGGCTTCCGTGCATGTCCCCTCTCTGCTGGGCAGGGGCTGCCCCACGTGGAAACAAGGTCGATGATCAGGTGCGCTGAAGGTGGCTGCAGAGTCCTTGCTCCATCTTGGTGAATTCCTGGGGTGCCCCCACCCCAACCGAGACTTGCTTGATGGAACAAGTGACCTGCTGTGAAATGTCGGCTCCCTTTTAGAAGAAGCCTGGGTGCCTGTGGTCAAGGCCCATCATCCGAAGCCACACACATACTGAGGCCACATCCTGTGGGACGGTGGCACCAGCCTCTGGGTGCAGCCCACAACCCTCCTGGTTTGAAAGCCCCCAGCGCAGGCTTCACACGTGCCATGGAGGTGGGCTTCCAGGAGACAGAAGGCTTGGGGCACCCTTGTGAAGGTGGTCCCCATTTGCCACTGACTCTGAGATTTAAAAAAAAATTTTTTTTTTAAGTTGGAGTCTCACTCTTGTCTCCCAGGCTTGAGTGCAGCAGCTTGCTCACGGCCACTGCCGCCTTGACCTGCTGGGCTTAGGCGATCCTTCCGCCTCAGCCTTCTGAGTAGCTGGAACTATAGACACACGCCACCACGCCCAGATAGTTTTTGTGATTTGTTGTAGAGACAAGGTCTCACCAAGTTGCCTAGGCTGGTCTCGAACCCCCAGGCTCAGGCAATCCTCTCGCCTCGGCCTCTCAAAGTGCTGGGATTACAGGCTGAGCCACTGCTCCCGGCCATGTATTTATTCTTTAACTTTTTTTTTTCAAGTCAGAGTCTCACTCTGTCTCCAGACTGGAGTACAGTGGCCCAATTATGGCTCACCACAGCCTCGACCTCCTGGGCTCAGGCGACCCTTCTGCCTCAGTCTCCCAAGTATCTGGGACTATGGATACCACTATGCTTGACTAACTTTTTAAATTTTTTTTGTAGAAACAGGGTCTCACTACATTACCCAGGCTAGTCTTGGACTCCTGGGCTCAAGTAATCCTCCTGTTTCAGCCTCCCAAAGCACTGGGATGACAGGCGTGAGCCACCATGCCCAGCTCTGATTCTGGGATCTTTAACAAGGCCAAGAGTGTGTTGTTCCCCAGTCAGGAGATGAGACTTTAGTGCTGGGTGCCCACCTCCTGACTGCCATTCGATAGAGTTATTGGGGTGGTGCGAAAACCTGCTTTCTGGAGGATAACCCGAGAGGGGTGGGCAGGGCACCCAGAAGGCACCCTGGTGGTGTCAGAGAAGCCATCCCCTCCTCCTGATTTCCCAGGGCTAAAACTGTTCTGTGTGGCAGTAGTGTGCTGCTTCACTCACCTCTGAGTACCTGACACATAAGGGGCCTGCATCTGAGATTCACAGTCTGATGGTCTCTGGCTCCACCTGTCACGAGAGAACCCACCAGGGACCTCCCTCGCTAGCCCTGTGCTCCCAGCTTCCTTCTTTTCAGTCATTGTCAGAGGCCGAGCATATGAACTTCTCTGGGGATGTTGCATTTGAAAATGAGATCATAGCTGTATGCCAGTGGCACCTGGTGATGGCATTGATCAAGCTTGCCTCTTTCTGTTCTTGATGCTTTTGACAGAACATCCATAAAAAGTATATTTAGGGATTCTTCTCACAAAGAAAGTCTTCCTCCTTCGTTGTCACCCATCCTCCTAACTGTCCATCCATATTATCTCACCATCCACATATCTACCACCCACACATCCAGCCATCCATCCAACCAGCCAACCATGTATCTATTCACCACCCATCCATCCACTTATTCATCCATCCACCTATCTACTGTCCTACCTAGCCAACCATCCATCTACCCACGCATCCATCCATTCATCTGTCTACCCTCTCATCCATCCATCCATCCATCCATCCACCCACCTGCCCATCCATCCATCCATCTATCCATCCACCTACCTACCCATCCATCCATCTGTCCACCTACCTACCCAACTATCCATCCATCCATCCATCCATCCATCCATCCATCCATCCACCCATTCACCTATCCATCCACTGTCTTATCCATCCATCCATTCATCCATCTATCATCCATCCACTTATCCACCCATTTTCTGAACACTTGAACCTCTAGGAGTTTCCAGTTTATCCACTAGGGAAAATAAGAGAAATAAACACAAAATTAAAGCATAGGGCACTACATGAAAAGATGCCGAGGTTCCCTTCATACTTGGCTGTGGTGAGCAGGGAGGACTCCCTGGTGGTGGTGGCATTTGAGTCAGGTCTTGAAGAGTAGGTAGGATTGTAGCCACTGAAATCAGGTGTGTGCAGAGAAGGGTATTCTAGATGGGAGAGAGGCCCTGGGTGGGAAAGTGGGAGCAAGCAGGTTGTGCGTGGGTTCCCAGAGAACCAGATGTGGGACTGAGTTCTGTGTGTGAGGGGCCTGGATGGGGGCTGGGCCCATTTGGCTTGGGTGGGCAAGCTTGGTGGTGGAGACCATGGGTCTATGGGGTGACCCTGAGCCAGCACTGCCAGAGCACCCTACTCCTCCTCTGAGAAGGTGCTGACCCCACCCCAGGTTCATGTTGGGATTGCAGGGAGGATGTGGTTGTCTCTTGAGGCCGAGGGACCACTCGAGGGCTACACCTGTCGTGTGTGTATGTTTGTGTGTGTGTGCACACATACACATATGCATGTATGCTGTTGGTGTTCAAAAAAAATGTTTTTTGTTATAAACTTTAAAAGTGCACACACAGAAACACACAAATGGTGGAGTTTGCAGCATCAGATGCTCTCATGTCTGTGCCTCTGCACCCAGTCCAAGCACTTGCTGACATGCGTGTCTCTTTCACTGAGTGTTACTTCCTGCATTTCTGCTCACTTGGTGCTGGACATGTGCTGCCTCCCTGCCACCTCGCCAGCCTGGCCACAGTATGGTCACTTGAATGCTCAGAGCTGGCATGTCCACGAATCTGGGCTGACTGAGTTCTTCCAAATCCCCTCTGTGTTAAAGGAAGCTCCTGAACATATCTGTGGGTCTAGGGTTTAGGGACCTGTTCCTTGAGATCTATCACATCTTGGAGTCTTGATCTCAAGTGTGGAGCAGAGTCTGCTGCTTGGCCTTGGGTTTCAGCTGGGTGTACATTTTAGCTGCACATTCCAAGGTTCCTTGCCACAAGGTGTAGCCACATGATTAAGTTCAAAACAGTGAGATATTTGCTTGTAGATGCCCTCAAAGCCAAGGGGCATGTCTTTTTCACTCCTCCTCTCTCCTGTTGCCTGGAAGGCAGATGGGATGGCTCGTGTTGGAGCAGCCCTCTTAGACTCTGAGATGAACTTAGGTGTGGAAGCCATGCAGGGTGGGACAACTTCACAGCAAGGTCCCAGAACTACTGGGACTATGCTGGCATGTCCTCTAGCTCTGGACTGCTCCTCCAGGCTGTTACATGCGAGGAGCACACAGTGATCTTGATACATCTGTGTGGTTTTAGATTTTCTGTCACCTACAGACAAGCTTGATTCTGATGAACACATGGAGTTCTGTGTGTGTCACATGGCCCCACATTCTATCAGCAGCACCTAGCCGTTCTACGAGGCCACCTGCAATCCTATCTCCTGTCAGAAGTGGGTGGGAGGACGGGCAGTGGGGAGAGACGGGAGAGGAGGGTTGGCTTTACCTGCTGGAGGCTCTTGTGTTGAATTGTCAATTTCACTGGACGCTCAGACTGATTATTCTGGTTTGTGTTTCTGATTTCTGAGTCCTTGTGCTTTGATGGGCAGCTGTCTCTTCTCTAGCCTTAGTTCCTCCTCTGTGCCTGAGGTTGGGGTGTACCCAGGTTAACCCTCCCTGTGCTGGTGCCCTGCAGCTGCTCCTGAGAGCTGTTCCTGCCACTCTAGTCCCAGCGGTGCCGGTTCTCACCAGCTGCTACCATTCCTGTGTTCATTCACCATCTCTGTTTTGCTTGGGCCAGATGCCAGGCTGGGTTCATGCATCCTGCAATGGCTGGGACTTGCTTCCCCTTCCTGGGACAGTGCACTTGTGTCCCTGTAGAGCCTGCTGGGAGCCGTCCCAGGATAGCCCAGGTCACCCAGATGTGGGGAGACCCTCAGCACTATCTGAGAGGCCCAGCATGGCCTGGGATTAGCAGGAGTCATGAGAGCTGGGCACATGCCCCTTGAAGTGTCTGGAGGACAGTGAGGTCTGGTTTCCACTGGCTGAGGCAGCCCCCTCCCTGGTCCAGAATCACCAGGCATCGGGCTCAGAGTTGTTCTGCAGACCCTCCCAACCTAGCCCCTGCTCACAGATGCATTGGTGGCTGGGAGAGGGGAAGGGGCTTCCTTAGGCCTCACAGTGTACCCAGGCCCTTTCCAAGGCTGTGTGTGGGTCCATGGCTGCTCCTGTGCACCAGTTCCGGAGATGGGGGTTGGGTACCTTGGCCTCTACCGGCTGCCTCTCTCTCTGGCCACTGGAAGATGCTGAGCACTTTCCTGCCTCGGGGTCTCAGCACGAGTGCGCCACCTGTACCTCTTGCAGGAAACCTCCCAGGCTGTTGCCTATAGGGGCTGTTACCTACTGGTGTGCAGGTTGTTTACTGCTCAAGTGAACCTGACTGAGTGTGCAGGTTGTTTACTGCTCAAGTGAACCTGACTGAGAGAGAGGCGTGTGGGGTGGAAATTTTGTTCTCTTATCAAGCTTCATGTCATGACAGGCATGTGGGGGTAGGGGTGTGGGTCAGCCTGCACCCAGGGAGCAAGGGGCACCTTATTCTATTAATTCAGAGGCACCCTATGGGGCCCTAGCCAGCAGAAGAGCCATGAACACACTCGAGCCTTGTTCCTTGGGCCTGTAGTGGCTGACTTGGTTGGCGGCCCTGTTGGACTGTTGGCGCCCATCAGTGGGGTCGCGGATTCCTCCTGGTGGGGTGCAGGGTGTCACTGCTCAGCAACACCACACAGGGCACAGGGCACTTGCCCAAAAACACTGGTGCTGGGTGAGTTATCAGAGGAGTGAGCGAGGATCTGGTGTAGGGTTTGTTGAATGAATATGAGAAGACAAGGCAGGTTAATCCCAAGGAGAGGGATGGGGAGCCTTGCTCAGGACAGAGGGTGTGGAAGGACAGGGCTGCTGGGAGGTTGAGAAGGAGGGTGGGCAGCCGGATGGGGGTGCTGGCCCCAGAGTGGAGGATGTGGCCGAGAAGCCAAAGCAGCCTGGCCTAGCCCTTGGCCTTTACCTCTATACACCAGGGAAGAGCCAGGCACAGTGCGGGGGTGTTGCCAGAGCCCCCAGTGCCTCCAGCCCTCAACTCGGGGGCACCTTTCCTGCCACCCCACTCGGACCCAGCCAGGACTGATGATTTGCCTCATCCTCAGGGCCCTAGTCTTGTGAGATGTGGGAGGGACACCAGGTGCTGGGTGCAGGGCCAGGTGGTCCCATGGCGCACTGGGGTTCTTGGGTGGCCCAGGGTGTCCTGCTTGGCTGGGCAGTATCTGGGAGGATGTACGGAAGGAGGTGTCTGGAGTCTCGCAGGGAGTGCAGGTTCTGAGGGTCAGATATGTACACTCCAAGTGGATGGAGGGCAGAGGGGCCTGGACAGTAGAGGCAGGGGAGCTTTGGGCAGGGATTCCTCTGCTTTAAACACTGGGTCCCATGCCAGTGTCCTGGCTGCCAGGACAAAGTGCCACACACAGCATGGCTCACAATGACAGAGGTATGTCCTCTCAGAGTTCTGGGGAGTCTGAGCCCTAGGCTGGGCCTGCTCCCTCCCAGGCCCCAGGAAGGCTTCTTCCTCACTTCTTCTGGCATCCGGGGCTCCAGTAGTCCTTGGCTTGTGGCTGCGTCACTGCCTTCTCCACCTTGGGTGTCATGCGGCGTTGGTTCCCTCCTCAGCGTCACCAGTTGCTTCACTCCTCAGCCTCCAGAAGGCACTGAGCTGTCTGTGTCTTTCTTCTTGTGAGGACACCAGCCCTGTTGGGTTTCGGCTGTGCTTCCCAGTGTGACCTCATCTTCGTGATTCCTTCCAAATAAGGTCCCACATGGAGGAACTGGGGTTGGAACTTCTCATCTTCGGGGACTGTGTCCAACCCACAACATGCTGCGATTCACAAGGAGGAGAATGCGTCCGTCTTACCACACACTCTGCGAGTTTGACAACACGATCACGTTGCAGCCACATGATCACGACAGAGCAGTGCTGCCCCTCTGAGGGTCCCCATGCCCCATGGCTGGCCCCTCCTGCCCAGCCCTGGAGCCGCCCACTCTGCTCTGTGCTCAGTCCTGCCTCTAAGAGCATCCTGTGTGTGGGTCACACTGTGTGCCATCTTGCGACAACTGCTTTTCTCAGCTGGATGCACCTATCTGCATTACCACATGACTCAGCTGTCTGCTCTTCAGTTGCTGTACCTGTTTCATGGCATGGCTGTGCCGTATATGTATTCCTTCCCTGTGAGACCCCGTTAATTCCCAACTTTTTGCGATTACAAATGAAGGCGCCACAAATGTTTTTTGACTTTTACATCACAAAGCACAGGCAGGCCCGCATTTGGCCACTGTGTAAGGAAGGTGCGGCAGCACACTGGGGGGGCGGGGTGGAGCCTGGGGGACTGCCTCAGCATTCAGGATGGAGCAGGTGGCTGCAGGGTCCTGAGGAAGCTAAGTGGTTGGTGGCTGCAGTGGATTGGGTGTACCCATGTAATTGGGGCCACCCCATCCCCCCCGACCCTTAGGAGGACGACTGTCCAGACTCAGCATGGCCATATGGACATGTGACAGGTGGTGCAGGGGTCGGGACTGTGGGCCCCAGAGTCACCCATCAAGTTTGCCTTCTTCTGTGTGCCTCAGTTTCCTCCCTTGTAGAATGAGAGTAATAATAGCTCCTAACTCAGAGCTGTTCTCATATTGCATGAGCTAATATATGTAAGATAGTTGAACACAGTTGGAAATAGTAGGCTTCAATAAATGTGCATGTTTTCCGTGGTCTTCTGAAGGGCCCGATCCCACATCCTCTTGTCCATGCCACTCACCAGTTTGTGGTGCCTCCTGTGGGCGGTGGATGGCATGCTTGTCTGAATGCTGGGGCCAGTCCCCTGACCAGTGCTGGATCTGCCCTGACTTGCTGTGAGACTTAGGCTGGCTCTGTGGCCTCTCTGCATGTTGCTCCTCCCATCACGCTGTGGGCAGGGACAGGCACCACTGTGTGCCAGGCACTGTGCAAAGCAGCCACACGGCCGGCGCCTCATGACGCCATCCCTTGAAACAGAAGCACATGAGACAAGGCTGCGTGTTGATCGGCTGACCGAGGTCTGAGGCCCGAGGCTTGCGGGAGCCAGCCCCATTTCTCTGGGAATGATGCTCAGTGTTCACTCACTGTGTTCATGGGATGCTGTGGAATGAAACTACCCCAAACATGAGTTGCTGTGTCCACACCGTGTGGCTCTGCCCCCCCAACCCTCCCTCACCAGACACACCTTTGCCATTGCCTCCATAGTCTTCAGGAAATGTACGATCCTTGGGGTACATGCCACCCCTCAGTCTTGGAGCCTTGGTCTTTTCTTGCCCCAGGGAATCCGAGGGTGGGAAGGGTCAGTGTTTCAGAAAGGCAGAGGTCAGTGCTGGTGTGTTGTGTGTCCACCAAGGCGATGCAAGCGGGAGTCCTGACCTTCACAGACTTGATGCTAATGACCATGGCAGCTGTTTTCCAAGCATGTCCTGTAGCCCACGTTGCCAGAGCACTCTCTCAGTTAAGGTCACAGCCCCTCAGGCTGGGGCTACCTACCCCATTGACAGGCGAGGAAACTTAGGCCCAATGAGGGAGCTGGTCAGAGCTCTCAGCAGCAGGAACTTGGACCTGAGACCAAGTTCCTCGGCGTCCAGACCCTCTGCCTCTGACCCAAGGTTCTGGGGTTGGGAAGGGGAAGGGAAGGAGAGTAGCGGTCCCTGGTAGACACGGCTACCCCCAGAAGGGGAGACAGGGGCCCCGGTCCCTCCCTCAGGCCCCTGTCCTCACTCCACCTCGAGACTGGCATTTTGGTTCCTGTAAAATGAGGCAACCCCACAGGACCGCCTCCCAGCCTCCCAAGCCCATCAAAGGCTGCTCCCCACCCTCCCCCAACCAGGCCCTATGTGCACAAGCCAGGTAGAGAGCCAGCTCAAAGCAGTGAGCCAGCCCTGCCCACCTGTCCCCAGTCCTACCCACCATGCCAAACCCTGCCCCCACGCCCAGCCCCACCCTTAACCCCACCCCCAGACCCACTTTCATCATGTCTTGGGAGCTCTTGGGGTCACCCTAACCTGGTGGAACAGAGTCTCAGATCTCCCCCTTGTAGCTCCCTACTCCACCTCTGCCCATTGCCTCTGTGTTGCCCCAAAGTTAATCAGTTGGTGTCTTATTCAATTGTGATAGCAGGATGCCACAGTCTGGGTGACTTTTAGACAGTGGAAACGTACGAGTGGGAACCAAAAAAAGAAAAAACCCTGAGATTTATTTATACAGAATTGTGTGTTTATTCTTCCGTGTTTAAACTTCAGTCCCCTTCCAAACTCTCTGTTTGATGCAGTACGCCCATTGAGGTGCTTTTTCCACTGCTCAAAACAGTTTTTGAGCTTAGCAATTTGGATGCCTTTTAGTGTTTCTGCTGTTTTTTGTTTTACCTCTTTCATATGGGCAAAACGTTTTCCTTTGAGGACTTTTTTTTCATCTGGGAAAACACAAAAAGTTGCTCAGGGTGAGATTGGGTGAAGAGGGAAGGCATAGGGTCATGCTGTTTTGGGTCAGAAACTGCTGAACACTCAGTCCACAGTGGGCAGCTGTGCTTGTAAATCACCCATCATGAAATGGACAAATGCATTGAAAGAATCTCCAAAAAAAATTCACTGAAGCCGAATGCAGTCTCCCACACAACACTAGCTGGTACAACTGATACCAATGGATTCCTAGAACACTTACCTAGTGGGGAAAGCCTGTACTACCAGGAGTTGCCCTCCAAAAGATAATTCTGGGTTTGGGGGGACTCTCTCTTGTATTTCCCCAGTACTGGAGGCTGGGAGTCCAGGATCAAGATGTGGCAGACTGGGCATCTGGTGAGGGCTACCTTCCTGACTTGCAGACAGCTACCATTTCCCCATGTCTCACCTGATAGAAGGACAGGGAGCTCTCAGGACCTCTCTAAGGGCACTGTCCTGGTCATCAGTTCCTCCTTCATGACCTGTACCCCTCCCAAAGGCCCTGTCTCCAATGTCATCCGCCTGGGTTGAGGTTTCAGTGTGCATTTGAGTGACATCAATGTTCAATCTGTGGCAGCCAGTGTCTTTGGCTCCCTTCAGCCCCTAGTCTTGAGAATTCACCCCAGGGACCCCACGTCCTTGCACTAGGGACTATGCACACTTTGAAATTAGAGGGGACCGGGCACAGTGGCTCAGGCCAGTAATCCCAGCCCTTTGGGAAGTGGAGTTGAAAGAATTGCCCGATCCCAGCCTGGGCAACTTAGCAAGACCTTGTTGCTATAATAAATAAAAAATTAGCCGAGAATGGTGGTACATGCATATAGTCCCAGCTTCTCAGGAGGCTGAGGAGGATCACCTGAACCCAGCAGGTCAAGGCTACAGTGGACATGATCATGCAACTGCACTCCAGCCTGGGCGACAGAGTGAGACTCTGACTCAAAACAAAACAAAACAAAATCGGAGGGGGCAGTTGGCCACCTGTGTTAGCAGAGAACAAAAACTTCATGGTGGAACCTCAGGCCTGGGGGGGACATCTGTGTGGTTTGCAAGGAGGCCTGGGGCTGGGAGGCGGCACCTACTAGAAGCTTCAGGACTGCAGCCAGCATGGGGCGAGCACGTGACACACTTGTTCCCCGGTGGAGGAAGTGCGGTCATGGCAACGTAGGGGGGCTACAGGGTGACTCAGTGTCACCAGGGTGGAGAGATGGTGACACCACTGAGTTTCCGAAAGTACAGGCGGGGCTGGGGTCCTTGGCCAGTACCTGTGGGAGGGCAGCCTGCAGGAAGCAGTGGTGCATGCTGCCCCCTCCAGTGTGAAGACGGCTCACTTGTCCCAGCACACCTCCTGCCCCCCTCAGTGCATGCTGACCTCTCCAGTGTGGAGACGGCTCACTTGTCTCAGCACACCTCCTGCCTCCCACCCCGTGCACACTGACCCCTCCAGTGTGGGTGGGTTCCCACCTCCTGCCCCCCACCCCCACCACCATCCCCTAGCAACCCCATGAAGCAGGTGGGAACACATAGCCCTTCCCTTACTGTACTGAAAGAACCAAGAAGGAAGGAAGGTGGGGTCCCTGGAGTGAGTTCTCCTGAGCCCACACAGTGAGCCACACAGAGGCCAGAGCAGACCCACTGCCCTTCCAGGCTGGGGGTGTGTTCTGCACGCTCAGAGCTGCACAGAATGAGCCAGGTCCACGGTGGCCATTTCAGAGCCTTTCAAGGCCCAATGCCTTCGCCCTTGTCCTCACCACTACCCTGGAATTGTCTCATGTCACAGCCACTGAAAGACCAGTCTTGGGTGGAGTCAGGCAGGGCCCCTCGTCTCCCCTTCTGGGGAGAGCCATGTCCACTGGGGGCTGCCGCTCCCCCACCCCTCCTCAGCCCCAACGTAGGAGGGGTAGGGAGGGCATCTTCCCATTTCCCCCACTCACACCTTCTCACCCACGTGTTGTCCTGTCCTGTTCCACCCGGCAGCAGATAGAAGGTGGGCCGGAGCTCTGTAGGGGACAGGTTCGGTGGCCAGGATGGGGTCCGTGTGCAAAAGCCTGATCCAGGAAGGGAACGTGCAGCTGGCCAACCTTGGTAGCTCCTGGGAGCCCAGCTATGAGCACTGAAACAGATGACCTTGGACTGGAATTTCCTTCCTGGAGAACTTTCCAGACAGGGACACGACTGGTAGGAGCAATACTCACTGCACAGTTTCCTCCTGGTCCTCGAACCCCACTGCTTCCAGCCTCCTACCGCCAGAACACAGGGCTCACATCAGGGCCTGTCTGTTGCCCTCAGTGACTTGGTCCTTGAGCCCCGCTGCCTCCGGCCTCCTCTCTCCAGGACACAGGTCCCAGATCCCATCCTCCCCGTTACCATCTCCATGTCCCGTGAAATTTCCAGGAGCTTTTTTTTTTGATCAAGGAGTGTCAGCTGCTGTCACTGTGATGACTATTATTGTCACTGTGATGACAAGCCCAGGACGGCATCTGGCCCCGGTGGGTGCTGGGCGATTAGTGGATGACACCAACGTTGCGGGACACCTTGGCAAACAGATGCCACCCTGAACTCTGTCCAGCAGTGCACTGAGGTTGCCACGTCTACATGCCACATTGTAAGTAGGGGCCATTTGAGGCACAGGCCTGGTCACTTACAAGGCCCCAAGCCAGGGTTCTAATTCAGCCCGCCTGTTCCTGAGCCCCTGTTAATCACTAGGCTGCACGGAGAGAGAACCAAGAAGGAAGGAAGGTGTACTGAGCATAACTGCATGTGGCCCTGGGGACAGACTTGTTATCACTGCTTGTGAGCCGGGGCTGATGGGAATGGACAACTCTACCCAGGATTGGGGGTGGGGTCAGCAGGACAGGCAGATTGAGTCAGGTAGGCCTGGGTGGCTGGGATTGGAAAGGCACCTGTGAGCCAGACGAGGTTCCAGAGGGAGGATGGAGGAACTCAGCTTGGATTTCTTGGAGGCCATGGGTACCCAAGATTCTCAAGAGCAGAGCCGTGGGGAAGCAGAGCAGCCGGGGCTGGAGGCCAGGGCTGGAGGCCAGGTAGGGTGAAGCCACCAGGGCAGGCCTGGAGTGAAGGGAGCTGCCCCCTGAGGGGTCTCAGGCTAAAGCCAGCTGTCTCCCTGAGGGGCACCTGGCCTGTCTCGGCGCTTCCAGGGTCCAGAAGACCTGCCCAAGCTGACTTCCCCTCTGAGAGCCTGTGGGCAGGGGCCTGTGAGCCCATCCCCTGTTCCTGGGCTGACCCCCGAGGGTTGGGGTCTCAGGCTGCACCTGCCCCCCTCCTCCTAGAAGGCTTCTTGGTTTCCTGAGTGAGGAGAAGCCAAGGACATTCTCCCACCAGGATTTTCCCAGAGCTGTCCTGGAGCCCCAGGCGCCTGTGGAGGCCCCCAGGCCTCTGCGGTTCATCAGCCCCAGAAACGGGATGACAGCAATTGTTGAGTGATTGTGTGTGATGCGTATGTAACAGATTCCGATTCTGAGGCTCCCACTCCTCTCCCATTCCCGTGGGACCTCTGTGGTCAGCTTGGCACTATCTTTGGTCCTATGTGCACCAAAGCCTGAGCCAGACATAGCCTGATGATCAGCTGAGATCAGCCTCGCACACAACTAGGAAAACGTGCTTGGCAGGCCCAAAGCTGTAGGGAAGCCAGCCTAACTGCCTGCCTTCCTGGCCTGTCTGCTGGGACAGGGCCAGCCTGGCCTGGAAGAGAGCCCTTTGGGGCAGCTGCCAAGGGTCCATGGCAGACATTCCAGGTAGAGGGCCCAACCCCCAGTGAGCCACCAGCCTAATAGTCCAGCTGTCCCAGGTGGAGCCCCTCCAGTGAACCTCTACCTAACAATTCAGGGTCCCAGGTGGATGTCTCCCCCTCCTCCAGTGAGCCATTAGCCTTCTTTTCCGGAGTCAAAACTAGCCTTCCAGTGTGTGTGTCTTGGACCACTTAGTCTCAGGATCACTTGGGTGGCATCTGAGCAGAGCGTGGAGGAGAATGTCAGAAACTTTTGCTGAAGAGTGACTCACAGTGAAATGCACACATCTTTAGTGTGCATGTAGCCAGACTTTAAAACATGTCTACAACCACCTTACTACCACCTGATCAGACAGAGGCCTGTGCTGCCAGTGTCGTGGCCACCAGCTAGGTCCTCTTTAGCAGTTGGGGAGTAGAACAAGCCTGGAAAGGGTCTGGGATCTCATAAACCAGACAGAAATATGAGCAACAGCCAGTGCCCACTCCCCAGTGAAACTTTTGGGTTGGGTTTTGCTGTTTCCTGGGGTTTGATCCCTCCCCTCCTCATCCTGGGGATGTGGGGAATGTTGGCCAGGAGGGGCACAAAGAAACCTTCTGGAAGTGTTCTAGAGTGGCACTGCCCAGTGGAAACATAATGCCAGCCTCATGTGTAGCTTTAAATCTTCTAGTGACCACATTAAAAAGGAACGGGTGATACTAACTATAGTAATATTTTAGTTAGCCCAACATATCTAGACGATTACTTCAACATATAAACAGTGTAAAATGTCTTTAATGAGCTACTTGACATTCTTTTTGTCACACCAAATCTTCCAAGTCATATGTGTATTTTATGCCTACAGCACATCTCGATGTGGACAGCCCTCTCCCCCCCCACCACTGAAGAGCTCAGGAACCCCTCGTGGCTGGTGGCCACGGCACTGGCAGCACAGGCCTCTGTCTGATCAGGTGGTAGTTATGTGGTTGTAGACACGTTTTAAAGACTGACTAGCTGCACACTAAAGATGTGTGGATTTCACTGTGAGTTACTCTTCATCAAAAGCTTCTGACGTCCTCCTCTGCCCAAGTGGTACTGAGCCCTCTGACTGAAGGGGCTGCTTCTGGGCCACGGTCTCCTGTGATGCATCCCCTCCTAGTGCAGTAGCTGGTTGTCCGGGGCACATCTCCCCCCCTACTGTAAGCACCCTGAGGTGAGAGTGTGGTCTGCTCCTCTTTTAGCCACCACAGATTGCTGATTGCTGGCCGCAAAGGAAATTCACCAGCCCAGTGGAATACTGCAAGTCATGGCTTGCCCGGGCTGCTGCGGGATGGCTGGTCACTCGCCTCGGTTTCTCAGTTTTCTTCCAGATGTTGGCAGAGAGGAAGAAGAGGAGGAGGAGGAAGGGGGCGCAGGACCTTGTCTGCCAGCCGCCCTGAAGAACTGCCATTCCCACCATGGGATCAGCCTCCTGGAGAAGCTCATAAGGACCTGCTCCGTGTGGCTGCAGCTGAGCTTGAGCCAGTCAGAGGCGGCCAGGATCCTGCACCGTGAGGCAGCCGGGGTGAGTCAGGGCTCATGGGTGGTGGGCACGGTGGCAGGAACTCTGGCACATCCCACACCTGCTTAGAAGCAGCTACACCCAGAGAGTGTCTGGAAGACACCAGCTTTTCTACTCCAGTGTCTTCCAGAAAGTGGAAGTGGGGGCTGTAGAGGCCTGGTTTCTGCTTTGGGGATGCCAGAGGTGGGTGACTGGCGTGGGTTCCCTGGGTACATGGGCCTACAGGGGCAAGAGTACCTTGCTGGTCTGCTTGGACTCTGAAATCTCAGCCAGGTGCCTGGGTACTAGAGCATGTTAGAACCAGTGTAAAATGGTTTTACACCCCTGATGGAGCCAGGATGTTTTGGAGTCAGACCCTGTGAGCTGCACAAGCAGCTTAAATTTCCTAAGGCTCACTTGTCACATTTGAATGGGGGCATTCACAGCTTTCCAGGGCTGGTGTTCCTGTTCCATGGGAAGACAGATGGATGGGTGGATGGATGATGGATAAAAGGATAAATAGATGGGTGGATGGATGGGTGGGAGGGTGTGTGGATGGATGATGGATAAAAGGATGGATATATGGGTGGATGGATGGGTAGGAGGGTGGGTGGATGGATGATGGATAAAAGGATGGATAGATGGATGGATGAGTGGATGGGTGGATGGATGATTGATAGATGGATGGGTGGGGGGATAGATGATAGATAAAAGGATGAATGGATGAATGGATAAAAGAATGGATAGATGGGTGGATGAATGATGGATAAAAGGATGCATAGATGGGTAGATGGATGGGTGATTGGATGACGGATAAAGGGATGAATAGATGGGTGAATGAGTGGATGGATGGGTGGGTGGATGGATGGATGATGGATAAAAGGATGGATGATGGATAGGTGGGTGAATGGGTAGGTGAATGGATGATGGATGGATGGATGGGTGGGTGGAAGGATGGGTGAGTGGATGGATGATGGATGGGTGGGTGGGTGGATGGGTGGGTGGATGGGTGAATGGATGATGGATAAAAGGATGCATAGATGGGTGGATGGATGGATGAGTGGGTGGATGGATAATGGATGAAATGATGGATGATGAATGAATGAATTAATAGATGGATAGGTGTGTGGGTGGATGGGTCATATATGGATGGATGGGTGGGTGGGTGAGTGGATGGATGATGGATGGATCGATAGATGACAGATGGATGGGTAGATGAATGAATGAATGGGTGGATGGATAGATGAATGGATGGGTGTTTAGATGCATGGATGATGGATAAAAGGATGGATGATGGATGAATGGGTGGATGGATCATGGATAAAGGGATAGATGGATGAATGGGTGGGTAGATGGATGATAGATGGATGGGTGGGTGGGTGGGTGGTTGAGTGGATGGATGATAGATGAATGGATGGGTGATTGGATGAATGGATGATGGATGGATGGGTGGATGAGTGGATGGATGGGTGGGTAGGTGGGTGGGTGGATGGATGGATAGATGATGGATGGATTGATGGGTGGATGAGTGGATTAATAGATGAATGGACGAGTGGGTGAATGGGTGGGTGGGTAGATGGATGGATAGATGATGGATGGATGATGGATTGATGAATAGGTGAATGGATGGATGGGTGAATGGATAGATGAATGAATGGGTGGGTTGGTGGGTAGATAGATGGATAGATGATGGATGGATGGGTGGATGGATGGACAGATGGATGGTTGGATGGGTGGGTAGGTGGATGGATGGGTGACTGGGTGGGTGGAAGGATGATAGATGAATGAATGAGGGATGAATGGGTGGATTGATGGATGATGGATAGATGGATGGATGGATCTAGACAGATGATAGGTGATGACATGTGAGTCAGAGCCCATCATAAACTACTGTTGCCTCCTGTACGCATTTTCTTGTATGCTGCTTTCTTTAAAAAAAACACTTAATATGTGTAATCATAAAAGTGATACACTCATGTGTTCATTACTTAACGAAACCCAGCTGGACAAAGCGAATAAAGTACAGAGTAACATGTCTCATAAAGGTCCCTCCATCTGCTCTAACCTAACTCACTGCCCAGAAGTCTTGTTTTTATTTGAGGTGTCAGTAACATTGTATAAAGTTAGCTATTTCACAGTGCTCAGCTCAGTGGTGTTCAGCACGTTCACAGTGTTGCATAGTTCCAAGACATGTTCACCCCTCAAATGAAGCTCACACCCATTGTCTCATTCCCCAGTCCCCTCCTGGCCCCTGGGCAGCCACCAACCCACTTACAGAACTTGCAGTACTGTCAACATGTTGTGTCCTCCACTCCCTCTCCTGCAGTCACACGTCATAGCAGCAGGCCTTCACTATGTGCCTGCCGTGGTCCAGGTGCTCTGGGAAGTTCTTCTGTGAATCCATCCATTTGTCCTCACAATCACCCTGTAAGGTGGATGTTGCTACTCTGACCATTCTACAGATAAGCTAACTGCAAAACAAAGAAATTGGGTGCCCCCCAGGATACAGAGCATGGCAGAGCTGGAATTTAGCCCCAGGCAGTCTTGTGCCTTCAGTTGCCAGATACCTGACCTTTGACCCTCACTACAATTTCTTTCTAGCAGGTGGGATCAATGTCCCCAAGTCTGGGAAGGCACAGTGTAGACATCTCGCTTGCCTGGGGTCACACAGCTACTGGAACAGGGTCAGTGGTGTGATCCCTGGGATGCTGGCAAGCCCTCTACTACCCAGTAGCACACCCAAGGGACTGTCATTGTACAAGGACATCGTCATTCTTAGTGGCTGGCCCCCAGGCTATGCGAGTCCTGAGGGTCTCCAGAGATCCCCTGGGTCGACCCCTTCCAGTACGTGAGAGGCAAGACGCCATCATACCTGGGGCCTGTGTTCAGGAGGCTGGGAATCCCTCCCCTTCCTCCCAAATGTCTATATGACCTTGACCACATCCCACCCCTCTCCCTGCGAGCCCCTCCCGCCCTGCAACTTGCTTCTCTGATAAAGTGTAGGGAACATGCTGGCCCAGTTTGGTTTATGTGATCCAGGAACAAGGTAATCAAAAGCCACATTTATTTATTCTGCACTCATCTAGCTTGCAGGATGTTTTATTCAGAAGAGTCTTCAAGGTGCAGAACATTGCCAAGATAGCACGGTGCATTCCCACACACTCCTTACCCGGGGCTCCCACGTCTGTCCCAGTGAGGACCGATTGGATACATTGGTCGTCGCTGAAGCCGTGCTTTGTTCAGATTTCCTTGGCTTTCACCCATTCCTGTTCTGGGCTCCCATCTGGGAGACCACGTGGCATTCAGTGGGGGTGTCTGCAGACTCCTCTTGTCTCTTTGTCTCTGATGACCTTGGCAGTTCCAGGGAGCATTGGTCAGGTGCCTTGTAGACTGTCCCTTGTCTGAGATATATCCAATGGTTAGACCAGGGTGTGGGTTTTGGGAGGAGACCAAAGAGGCCAAGTGCTGCTCTTGTCACATCTTATCAGACACATGCTATCAATGTGGCTCCCACTGGTGATTTGACCTCGCTTACCTGTCAAGCGGTGTTCGTAGGTTTCTCCACCATAAGATGACTCTTTCTTTTCTGTGCTTACTTTCTGGAAGAAAGTTACCATGTGCAGCCCAGCCTGTGGGGGATGGAGGCACCGTGCCTCCCTATGTACCTAATGAGTTATTTGGAATTCTGCTTGGGGACGTGACTCTTCCCCACCATCTATTCACTTATCCAGTCATTTCCTTACATGGAGCCATGGATTTACTTACACATGGAGTTGTGGATTATAATCCAATACTACTTTGACAATTATTGCTCAAATTGTCCTGACTGTGGCTCCTGTGTCCCTTTGATGCCACCTCACTGTGTGTTGTGTGTGTGTGTGTGTGTGTGTGTGTGTGTGTGTGTGTGTGTGTGTCTTGCTGGGGTCGTCCCTGCTTTTCCCTGATCTGAGGTGCTCCTGCCCCATCTTGTATTATTCTGCCCCCATCCTAGAATCCTTTCTCCCAGGAGTCCTGGTTCCTTTTAGTGAGAAGGACGTTAGAAACCAAGACCCAGGCGCTGTGGGTGTTCACAGCTCCCAGAGTATCATTGCTTCGGGGCCAAGGAGTTCCTGCTGAGAGAATTCCCTTGTAGGTGGGGACTCAGCATGAGCCCTGGGAGTACCAACTCTGCTACATGTGAGTTTGATAAAGATAGTCAGGGAAGTCCCTCTTGTGAGATGGGGGCAGGCTTCATTCTCAGTCAGGTAGGCTCTGCTGTGTTCAGGCACCATCTCTCATCCCTGCAGCCGTGTGGATGGTGTGAGATCTGTCCTATGAGTGAGGCAGCTGGTGAGGCACGGCAGAGTGTGATATGAACCCGCAGTTGACTGGCTCCATGGGCGTCTTGGCCGTGCCCCAGAGATGCGTCTTTCTTTGGTTTGGAGTGGCCTTGGCTATCAGCATGTTTTTATTATTGAGAAGTGGGGTATTAGTGAGTATTAACTATACAAGTAGGCTGCATGCAGATGAAGTTTGGACCTCCAACTGGCCTCACTTCCCCTGGTTTGGGACCAGGTAAGCTTTGTGTTGTTATGTGCCTCCCCCACTTGTCAGTGCCCAGTGACTGTCAATCCTACCCTTGTGCTAATGTGACTAGTGTTCAGGGCCCACTTAAGAGTGAGAATATGAGGTATTCAGTTCTTTGTTTCTGCGATAGATCAGTAAATATGATAGTCTCTAATTCCATCCAATTTGCTGCAAGCTCCCTGGGTAGTTCTGATGTGCAGCCAGGGTTGAGAAATGCTGCCTGGGCCATGCTACAGCTATGTTAAAAGTAGTAGGAAAGATAGGCCTCAGTTTCCCCATATGTCGATAAAGGTACTGGGCAGCGCATACTTTTCCCTCACTTATAGTTCTCAGTGATTCTGAGGATTTGTGACTTGATGTTTGTGCAACGTTTCACACACTCGCCCATGCACATGCATGTGCACACTCACATACACGCATGTGCATGTGCATATACTCGTGAACACACGCATGTGCAAATACATGCACTCACATACACTTACACAAATGCATGCACACACATATACACTCACACACATTCATGCATGCACACACTCACACACACACACACTAACTCCCACACTCTGTTGGAGTCAGGACCAGGGATGGAGGACACATGCTGCATCTTGCCCCCACCCACCTTGAGTCTAGGGTGGCCTCTCCTGGGACTGCCAACCTCTGCAGGCATAGCCATGCGGTAGCAACTCGGAAAAACTGGCCGCTTCTGCTCCCATCCCCGTGGGTGTGAGCAGACGTTTCCCCCGCAACTGGAACATGGCCCTAAAATAACAGAAGTGGAAAAGCAGACAGCTCTGGCTGTCCAGGCCAAAGACAAGTAGTAAAAGCAAAACCATGCATGGCGCATTTAGCTCGGGCTCTTTCTGTATTTATGTGGAGTGGTGGCTGAGTGATGCCCAGCACGCTCTGCCCAGCTGCTAGTGAAGGCAACCCTGAAGGCAGATGGGGAGGGAACCCAGGGCTGGCACGCCAATCCCCTGGCAACAGCAGCTCACTGTGAACTGTGGCCTCTTGCAAGCCTCATGGGGGCTGGACTGACTCCAGGGCACTGATGCTATGGGGCGTCTTCTTGAAGGAAGATGTCCCAGGATCCATCTGCCAAGTCCCTCACAACAGACGGGAACCGCCAGCTCAGAGGGGAGGCAATTGGTCAAGGGCTCAGAGCCAGGAAGGACACCAGCATCCCTGCTCACAGCCCAGTGTTCTCACCCTACCCTCTGCTGTTGGGGGAATGGGGGGATCCTAGCCCTTCAGAGAGAATCAGACCCTTAGAGTGGGCGAGCCCCTGCAGTGTGTGCTATCTGCTGTTAATCAATAATAGTATTATAATTACAGTGTTTATTAGCTGTTGTGTATGTAGCATTTCTGTAATACCAACATTGCATTAACGACTATGAGGACATGCAGGATAACAACACTAGTCATCCAGAACATGGCGACAGAGCTTAGAGCACCACCAGAGGGGAGGTAGAACAGGTACTCCCTTAGAGCTTCCCATGCTGGGGCCACACACCCCATCTCCCAACCTGCAGCCCAAGGCTGGAGCCTGAAAGGCCGAACTCAGGGATGGGGATGGGGGAGTGGGGAGAGACACTGGGGCCAGGCCCTCCCCATTCCTGAGAAGGCCTCACCCCTGGAGGATGGAGAGACTCCAGAGGGGGTTGCCTGGGAAGGAGGGAGGAGCTGCCAGGACCAGCCAAGACCAGGAGGGACATTTCTTTTTTTTTTACAAGCAGGATTTATTGAGAAGACAGAAAAGCTCCCAGAGTGGGAGGGGACCTGAGGGGGTTACCCCAGGAGGGACCTTTCAAAGCACCAGCATTTGTGAAGAGAAGTGAGAGTCCACAGTGTGACTGCCATGGGAAGGGCTGCTGTGGGGATCCTCTTGGGAGCAGGGGCAGGAGGCGTGTCTGTAAACACGTGGCACAGGTGGGGCCTCGCCATGTTGGGTTACTAGAGTGCAGGTGCATGTTGGGGCTCAGGGTGTCTTCGTCACACAGAGTGAATCCACAGGAGGAGTGGGCCTGGCTGGTGGGACTTGGGGGCTGCATGGAGTGGCCATGTGTCACGGGGTCTTGAGCATCCGGGCCAACTCCCCTGCCCCTCAACAGTGGCCCTCCAGAGTGTGTCAGTGGATGGGGTCAACTTACAGGTGTCAACTCAGTCCATCATCACAGCAGCTCCAGGAGGGGCATCCTGGGATGGCTGTTTCTCTCTCTGTAGAGTGGGGCTAATAAGAAAGCTGACACCATGGGGTGATGGAGAGGATGGAGCACACTGTTCTCTGGGGAGTGTCATGCAGTTCTGCTCCCAGAGAGAGCTCTGTGTTAAGTACAGCTGTTTTTATTTTTTATTTTTGCAAGAAAAGAATTAAAATGGACTAATGTCTATGATTGTTTCCAACAGCCGCCCCCAGAGTAGGTGCCAGGGTGAGCTGAGGCTCAGCCTGGCTCCATCACTCAAGCTTCCAGAGTGAGGACACTATACTGCCCACAGCAGTGCCTCCTGCTTCCAGGCCCCATAGGCTCAGCACTCGAGAGCAGGAGGCAGGGCTTTACCGACCAGACCTCATGTCTACAGCACACAAAGGGAAACATTGACTTAGTCAAGCCGCCCCGTGGGCAAGTGAGAGGTGGCGACTCCCAGTGGCCCTGCTGGCCACAGCTAGGTGCTATGTGGCTCAGGCAGACCCCGCGCTCCTGAGGGTGGCTCCCTACTTGCCTCCTCGAATCACAGCCTTTCGGTTGCTTCTGTCCCACCATGTCCTCCGCAACACGACCTGAGTCCTCGACTCATGACCCTCCATGCTCCTTTTCAGATGTTTCTGGTCCGCCGGGACAGCAACCTGGAGTGCCTGGTGCTGTGCGTTCACCTGCCTTCCCCGAGCGAGAGTGCATCTGATGTGCTGGAGTACCCCATCAAGGAGGAGAAGACCAGTGAGTACCCGTGGGCCCCACCTGCCCACTGCGGCACTCCTGTCTGCGCCAAGCATAGGAGGGGAAACTCTCAGCCTGCTGGCACTTGGCCAGGCTCGTCTTGTCCCTTGGAAGTCCCCATGAGTTTCTGCTCACTGTCACCATGGCCACAAGCTCTGCTTTCTTGCAGCCACAGTGACGTGTCCTCTTATTAGGGAGCAAGGATGCTGGAGAAAGGGAAGAAAGAGAGGGAAGGTGGGCCCAGGTTCTGGAGCCAGCCCAGCACACCCAAGCCATGATCGTGGACAAGTCACTCCATGTGTCTGAGCCTCAGTGGGCCCCAGGTACTCGTACGGCCCAGCACACACTCGCGCTGTGATCGAGGACAAGTCACTCGACGTATCTGAACCTCAGCTGCTTGCCTGTCAGATGGGCCTCGCAGACACAGGGCTTTTGTGAGGTCTGTGGAGGGAGACCCATGTGTACGCAGTGATGCAGGGGCAGGCATGGGCCTTGTGGAAAGACATTTTGGGCCCTGTCATGCTTTGCGCTGATGGGCATTGTCTGAGGTTGGCTCTGTAAACTGTGGGGCTTAGCCGACTATACAAGCGACATTGCCACGTGGGCCATGTGAGTCTGTGCCAGTAGTCAGACCTAGAAAACTGTTAGAAGAATCGTGGACCGTCCCAGATGCTCCCTCACATCCTCTCGTAAGTGGGTCCAGGTGTCCGGGAAGCTCTTTATCCTGGGTAGCAGAGTCGACCGCTGCTATGAAGAGGACTCCTTCAGTCCCCGCAAGGGGCTGTTCCTCAAGACACATGTGCTGACATGGAAAGGGGTAAAGACCAAGAGGGCAGAATTCTGGGCTTGAGACAGCCCAGGCTGGCGAGAGGGACAGACGTCCCTGTGCCCTTGACAGATGTTACTGCCAAGGATCCCTGTGTACAATTCGGGAGAGTGACCACGGGGTGTTCAGGTTGGCCCCAAGGGGAGTGGTCAGTGGGGACACTGAGGATGCAAGTCCCTGTGGGTGACAGGAGGGTGTCGGGGGGAGGGCGTCCAGGCTGGTTATAAGGGGAGTTTGTCTGGGGGGGACACTGAGGATGCAGTTCTCTGTGAGTGACAGGAGGGCGTCAAGGGGAGGGCATCCAGGTTGGTCCTGAGGGGAGTGGGCAGCTCAGCTGAAAGTTCATTTCTAGTCCCAGAAGTGAACTAGAAAGTGGAAGCAGAAGCAGCTCCTCTTCCCACTGTAGAGGGTCCCTCCACACCCACATTCCTGCTCCATGGGTGGACTTAACACATGCCTCCATGTGTTTAACAAGTGTGATGTGCCAGGCACTTCTCACTGCTAGGGCCAGGCAGGGGCAGAACACAGTCCCTGCCTCTCAAAGCTCACTTCAGGTGGGCACGATAAGCAGGTGACAGTACAGGGTTGCCGTCAGAGGGAGAGTCATGCTGGAGACAGGTAGCGTGAATGTGGACAACCAGCCAGCTGCTGCCCCACCCAGTGTCAAGCCTTCCATGTGGAAACTGGGTTCCTGCTCACATGTGAGATCCCAGCCAGTGGGAAAGGGACACTGAGGGACTCCAGCAGACAGAGACTGGGCCACTATCAGCATGTGGTCTCCAGTGTCCCACAGTTGATTTGACCCCTCCAGGCCTTGGTTTATTTCCTGTAATTGGGTATTGTGACAGCGCCCTTCATGGAGCCCTAGAGCAGCTGGTACGTCTATACTGCTTAGGATCTTGGATACTGTGTCAGTGCGGCTCACATGGGTGTGGCTCACATGGGGGTGGGAGGAAGTGGGCCAGAGGAGGCCCAGTTGGAACTGGGGCCTGCTGGGATTCCCTGCGCAGGACTGAGGTAAGGGGCTGTCCCGACAGGGGTGGCCAGCCGCCCAGGCAATTTGCCTTGCTTGGGAAACACCCACCGTGACCACTTCTGCGTTTCTGACCTTGTTTCTGGTCAAGAGTTTCTTTGAGAAGCCCCAAGGCTGTCAGCCTGCTCTGGTCTTGCTGTGGTCACAACACCTCTAGCATCCAGTGATCGACATGTGGGGCATGCACTGAGCACATGAGTGGGCTGCCAGACCTCTGCACCCACAGTCTCCTTGTTCATGAGCCAGCGATCTGGGATCACACACATGACTTAAAAGGAAGAAAAAATAACAATACAAAGGCAAAAATGATGCAAATAAAAGCACAGCATCACAGCTGCTTGCATGCATCTACACGTATCTAGAGGCAACCTGCAGGATTCAGGGGAAGCACCCGAACAGGTAGGCCTTGTGAGCATAGAGGACTAAGAGAACCAGAAGCTAATGCCAGAGGACAGAGGCATCTGCAGAAGTGCAGACACCCAGGGTGGGCAGGTCAGCATGTGGCTGAGGCGAGAATCTTGATGGAGACTGCAGAACTGAAAACAGCAGAGAGAAGAAAGACTGAAGATGCAGGACAGGGCACTTGAGAACCACAGAGCAGCTACAGACGGCATCACATGCACAGCAGGAATCCCAGAAGGAGAACAGTGAGAGGAGGCACTGGAGAAGTGATAGCGATGGAGACCTTCCTCAAATTAACATTGGATGCCAAACCTCAGACCCAGGAAGCTCAGAAAACACTGAACAGAATAAAGGACAAATGGCTAACCTTGGCATGCCATTTTCAAACTACAGAAAATCGAAGACAAAGAAGGAATCTTGAAAGAAGCTGGAGGTGGAAAAAACACCCAACCTATATAGAACTAAGATAAGAATTACATCAGACTTCTCAGGCACCAAGTAAGCAAGAGCATGGAGTGAAATAATTAAGAGTGTTGAGAAGAAAAACCATCAACCAAACATTCTGTGCCCTGTGAAATTGTCCTTCAAAACTGATGCAAAAATGCTTCCTCAAACAAAAAGTGAGGGAATTTCTTGCCAATGGGATTACCTCATGGAGGTTAAAATTTCTTTAGAGAGAAATAAAATGTTAGAGTCAGAAACTCAAGTCTGCGAGCATTGGAGAAGGAATATGTGAAGGTCAAATAAAAATTTTTTTTCCTATTCTTAATTGACTTAACAGACAAGGGCTAATTAAAAATAATAAAAGCAGCAATGTATTCTATTACTTATGTTTCTATGTATATATACATATGCTTATGTATAAGAAAAATGAATAACAGCAACAATTCAAGGAAAGAGATGAGAAATTTTTCCTATTTTGTTTTTAGAAGATAAAGTCATGTCATGGTATTTGTGGGGGTTGGTTCTGGGATCCACCCTTGGATACCAAAATCAGCAGGTGCTTGCATCCCTGATATAAAATGGTGTAGTATCTGCATATAACCTATGCACACCCTCCTAAGTAACTTAAATCATCTCTAGATTACTTGTGATACCTAATGTAATGTGAATACTATGCAAACAATCATTATACTTATTGCTTTTTAAATTTTGTATCTTTTTATTGTTGAACTTTTGCATTTTTTTTTCCTAAATACTTTGATCCATGGTTGGTTGAACACAGGAATATGGAACTCACAGGCACAGAGGACCAGCTGTGCTCACACAATATGTGGAATGGTGCCGTGTTATTTGAAAGTAGACTTGAACTAGCTGTAAATGTATGTTGCAAACTCTAGGACAACCGCTAAAAAAAAGTTTAGCAAGAAATGTCATTGACTAATAAGGGAAAGAAAACAGAATCATATAAAATGCTCACTTAAAACAACAAAAGCCAGGAAAAGAGTGGAATATAAACATAGAATCAAAGAACAGGGTAGCAAATAGAGAAGAATGACAGGTATAGCAGACGTCAATGCCATTATCTCAATACTCACCTTGAATATCAGTGGCCTAAATACACTAATTAGAAGACAGAGTTGTCAGAGTGGGGCTGAGGCAGGAGAATCACTTGAGTCCAGGAGTTTGAGACCAGCTTGGACAACATAGTGAGAACTCGTCTCTACAGAAAATCAAAAAATTAACTGGACATGGTGGCAGATGCCTGTAGTCCCAGCTACCTGGGAGGCTGAGGTGGAAAGATTGCCTCAGCCCAAAAGATCGAGACTGTGGTGGCTATGATTGTGCCACTATACTCCAGCCTGGGCAACAGAGTGAGACTCTGACTTAAGACCCAACTATATGATCCTACAAGAAACCAACTTTAAATATAAAGACACGTTTAGATTAATAGTAAATGGCAGAAGGAAGTTATACTATGCCAACACTAACAAAAAAAGCTGGAATCACTATATTGATTTCAGACAAGGTGAACTTTAGCTCAAGGAGAGTTATTAAAGATAAAGAGTCCAGGCTTGGTGGCTCACACCTGTAATCCCAGCACTTTGGGAGGCCAAGGTGGGAGGACTGCTTGAGCCGAGTTCAAGACCAACCTGGGCAGCATAGTGAGACCTCATCTCTAAAAAAAAATTTAAAAATTACTCAGGCTTGGTGGCATGTACCTGTAGTCCCAGCTACTCAGCAGGCCAAAGAGGAAGGATTGCTTGAGTCCAGGAGTCTGAAGGTGCAGAGAGCCATGATCACATCACTATACTCCAGCCTGGGCAACAGAGTAAGACTTAACTCTAAAAAATAGCAGCAGCAACAGCAACAACGATAAAGAGGGGCATTCTATGACAGTGGGGACAATACTCCAAGAAGATATAATAGTTCTTTATGTGTGTGCCTAACAACAGAGCATCAAATACTTAAGGCCAAAGCTGATAGAACACCACAGAAATAGATGAGTCTAGATCACAGTTGGACACTTCACACCCCATTATCATCCATGGACAGATCCAGCAGGCAGATCACTAAGCATGTAGCTGAAGTCAGAAGTACATCAGTCACCTGGGTATCTGAGATTGCTTTACCTACCAGCAGCAGAAGCACATTCTTCCCAAGCTCATGAGAGGCACTCTCCAAGACAGACCACAAGACACATCTTGACATGTGTAAAAGAACTGCAATCATACAGCATCTGCTCTCAGACCACAGTGGAATTTAGTGAAAAATCAGTAAGAGAAGGATAGCTATAAAGTCCCAAAATACTTAGAGATTAAACAACACACTTCCAAATAACATGTGAGTCAAAGAAGAAACCTCAAAATAAATTTTAAAATACTTTGAAGTGAATGAAAATGAAAACACAGCTTATCAAAGTTTGTTGGGTGCAGCTAAAGCAGTATCTAGAGGGAAATTCACAGCATTAAGTGCATCTATTACAAAAGAAGAAAACCTGCTTTCACAGTCTGTTCTCCCATTTAACTAGCTCTGTGAACTAAAGCAAATTATTTGACTTTTGATCATCATTTTCATCAACCACACAGTGCAGTTAATGATACCACCTAGGAAACAAGAAAGTAAACACAGATGAACATATCTAAAACCTGGTAGAAATGCAAGGGTGAGTCGAATACTGCTGTGTTCATTCATTCATTCATTCACTCATTTATTCAGAGTATATGTAACTAGTGTCTGTGATGCCCTGGATTGTGGTAAGATGGGGTTCCTGTCCTCGAGGAGCTCAGGTCTGGCCAGGGAGGCACAGTCATCAATTGCAGGTATGTCAGGACTCCAGTGATCAAAGAGAGCCAACTGAGAGCTAACAAGAGAGGTGTGAGGTGGCATCACAGGCAGGGCCCTGCACGAGCACAGGCCGGAGGTGAGCCAGCCTCTGCTCGTCAGAGATCCCCTTGGGTGACTGAGCAGGTTGGGGCAGGAGGAGTAGAGATGGGGAGGCACCATTCACCCTAGGTGAATGGTGTCCTGGTGTCCTAGGAGGCTCTGCTGGTACCAGGCAGGCCACCCCATGGAGAGGACTCCTAGGCAGTGTCTTTAGGGGACTCACTTTGGGGCTTTTTCCCAAAAGGGAACATTGGGAACCACCTCTGACGACCTCTGGGCCCCATCTCAGACTTGCCTTGCTCTGGGAGCTCCCACGACCTCACCCCAGATGTGTGAGCAACATCAGAGCCAGGGTGAGCATGTGCAAAGCCATAGCAGGCATTAGGGAGCTGGGTTCTGATCAGTCTCCCCCAGCAACTTGCACCCTCCTTCTCTGAGACTCCTGGAAGAAGGGACCCTGATCCCATGTGGCGAGAGGTGGGTATAGATGCCTTAGAAGATGTAGCCCTGCATGGAGAGAGGGCACTGGGCTTCTGTTGCCCGACCCCCGGTGTCCCAGGCACTGACTGTCCAGCCTCACCACAGCCTGGGAAAGCATGACCCTTAGGGTCCAGGCAGCCCTGCTGGCGTCTCAGGAGGCCATGTCATTATGCCTTTCTCACCAACTTCTCCTTTCTGCCCATGCTACTTATGGAACCAGTCAGAGGTGAGGCCTTCTGGAAAGTTCCAGACATGAACTGGTGTGGTAACCCCTCCCAACTTTCTGTCGAGGGTCATTGACTGGTTTGCACAACTTCTGTCAGTGGACCTGATCCTAGTATAGTTATCTTACTGTGCTCATTGCTGTCTCTGTCTTGCTTCCACTCTGGAAACTTAGGGAACTTGGCCCAGAGGAATTCCCCTACTGGAGTGTTCCTTTATTAAAGCGCCCAGTTCAGGCAGTCCTTGGCTCCTAAAGAAGTAGGTATCCCGGTGAGGCCCAACTCCCCAGTAACTTGGCCAGGAAACCATGCTCTTCCTCGGCCCCAGATGCTGGGACTGGCTGTACTGAGTACCAGGGGGTGTTCGTGGATGTTGGCCCTTCTGTCTTCACAGCCCATGAAGCAGGTGCAGCTGAGGAAGTTGTGCTTGGGATTAGCCCAGGTGTGTAGATGCCATGTGCAGGCCCCATCACTGAAATCAAGTCAGCCTGCCTTGTCTCCCAAGCCTGGGGCAGGGCAGGACTCCAGAGAGGACGCAGGATGGGCCATGATGAAGCATTCATCCTTGCCATGCGGCCGGGTCTTGTCCTTGCCTCCGAGCAGTGGATTTACTTGGAGGGCACCGGGCCACCCCCAGCTCTGGAACCCAAGCCAAGTACATGTGAAGGAGCTTCATGTCTATTGCCAAGGACCTGGACTGGGCAGGGAAGCAGAGGCCAGGACATGGGGCTTCAGTGAGGCCCTCATGGCGAGGGGCGCAAGTTCCATGCCTGCTCTGCCTCTCGCAGACTGAGCACAGCGCTTTCCTTGAGCTGTGACCTTGCGGTGAGGGCCGCTGTGTGCGTCTCCCCCACTTGGGGGTGAGGACTTCACGGAGATCAGTAAACATTGTGAACCAGGGTTTCCCCAGAGGGCCGGTCATCAAGCACTTGACAGCACCCTGCTGCTCAGTCGCCCCATCGGTAAAATGGGGTGGCGACACCCCTCGGAACCACTGAGAGGTGAAGTGTGTGTGAGCGTCTTGTCGACTAATGCATGACACATGTGCATGTAGCTATGATATGTGAGCTTACATGTTAATTCTTTGTCATTCTTACGTGAAAAGCTGGATCTTTGCTGAGGCAAGAAATGAGCTGGAGTGAGGGCATGGTGGACCCGGGGAGCCTGAATTCCAAGGGAGTCGGACAGGTGATGTGAGGCTGAGCTCATGTGGGATAGTATCTAGTCGTGAGGAACGTCCCTGTGGAAGCTTGGGGCTTCTCCTTCCTGCTTCAGGGTCCTGAGGACCAAGCCCTGCCATACAGGGAGAGGTGAGACCATGGCTTGGCACCTGTCCCCTGAATTCTCACCCACTAGGGCTTTTGCCCCCTGCTCGCCTGGGCTCCCAAAAGTGCAGCTTGGCTCTGCCTCCAGAGCAGGCACCCAGAACGTGCCCCCTGACATCAGAGCCTGGTCACCTTTTACATTGGGGACTGCCCTGGGCGTGGCAGAATGTTGGCCTTCCTAGCCTCTGCCCACTGGACACCAGTAGTGATGCCTAGAATATCTCTGCATGTTGTCACATGCTCCAGGGTCAGTTTGCTCCTGGTGAGAACCACGGCTTTAGGCTGTGCCACCCATATGCTGCCAGGGCCACACATGTGGCTAGTGAGCCCTTGAGCCAAGGCCGTGAGTGTCTACACACCGGGGATTTTGGACATGTGGTATGAAAAGAGAATTGCGATGTCTCATTAGTGACATTCTCATTAGTGACAGTGTGTCTGTGGCACAGGCAGTGACCACAACTCGCCTACACTGGCTTAAATAAAACACTAATTGTTTTGCCTGTTTCTGTTTGCTGGGTCTAACATGGCCATGGGGGAGTTTGAACCTGCTCATGTGGCTCTTGGCCGGGGGGGTCTGGAGCGCCAGCCCACATGTAGGTGAGGGCGGACGGCAGAGTCAGACCCACTAAAAGTTGTGTCCTGCCTTGTCACTTCCTGCTCCATGACCCCTGATGTGTGTTTAGCCTCTTGGCGCCCCATGGCGTGGCTACTTGCTTCTGCTCCCAGATCAGAATTCCCAGACAGTGGTGGGGGTGGGGAGGCAGGGAGGGAGGGACGAACCCAGTGAGGGCCTGACATTGCAGCTGGTGCTTCCAGATGTTCATGGCGGGACCTCCTGCAGCACTCGCGCTGTTCTCGCCATTAGGGCAGCACCTTGGGGCCCCTCCCCCAACACCCCTTCCAATCCTTCCCCTCTGGTCCCATAGAGAGCAGTGAGGCTTTCATGACAGTTGGCCAGAAATATCACCTTGTCCCTGGCAGGAGCAGAGGCACACAGGATGGCTTTTCCAGACCTGCACTCACCCTGGACGGAGGGTGCCTTTGCCTAGCCCCCCACCCCCTGCCTCCCAGAAGTCCTCCCTGCCTCCCCCCCCCGCCTCCTCCTAGAAGTCCTCTCTGTCTCCCCCTGCCTCCTCCCAGAAATCCTTTCTATCTCCCTCTACTTCTTCCCAGAAGTCCTCCTTGTCTCCCTTCTGCCTCCTCCCAAAAGTCCTCCCTTCTTGCTTCTCTCCATTTCATCTTTCCTGACCCTTGGCAGTTTGGAGCTCTGTCCAGCATCTCTCCTGTTTTTGGCATCTGGGCCTGTAAATAACTCAGTTGAAGTCAGAACTGCATTGAGACGGCTTGTACGAGGTACTGTGTCCCTTTACACAGATGACATTGCCAGCCTGTGAGCTGTGAAGCAAGTGGTGTGGTCTGGGTGAAGTGCTGGGAGAAAGTGATGTCTAGCCCTGCTCTCTGGAAGCTTCCTCTGAGCTGTGTGCGGCCCACAGACAAGTCATGAAGGGATATGATTGGCCCTGAAGCAGAGTCCATGCCTGGGGCCAGGCGTGGGAGGGCCAGGGGAGGGGACGGGCCTGCCAGAGTAAAGGAGGTATTACGGCCTCAGGTAGGGTGTCCCAAGGCAGGGGCCGGTTGATTGTACTTCAACACCCACCCTCCACCCGGAACTGTCTTGCTGAACAAAAGGTACCTAATTCACTGGTGGCAACTTGGCCATACCCTTGGCCATTGCCTCAGATCTCCAGCCTCAGTTTCTCCACCAGCGAGGGTGAACAACAACGGTGAGTACCCACAATGGCAGGTGACATGGTTGTCATCACACCTTGAAAGGTGCTCCTCCTACCCCACCCCACACCCGCACTCATCAGGAACCTGTGGGGCTGAGTGGAGAAGGACACACCATGGCAGAGTTCACATTCCAGAGTACTCCAGAGCCAGTCTGGAAAGACCCAGGTCAACGACCTCTCCAAGGATGAGGATGTGCCCTCTCTAAACCTCAGTTTGCCCATCTATGCAAACGGGGGGTTGCAGAGCTATCTCCAGGGGCCCTTCCGTCTGGCTTTGGTGGTGCCTTCTCTGTGGCAGTGACTTAGGGCACTTGGAAGTGGAGTTGCTTGGACCCCTGACCATAGCGGCCAGGTCTTCCAGTCCCTTTCCCTTGGCCCCCAGCCAGAGGTGCACTGGACAGATCCACCACCTGCCCGGGCCCTGAATGGAGGAGGAGATGGGTGTCTGGGAGGGTGACCAACCCCCTATAGATGGAGGCCCAGGCGGGAAGAGAAACATGGGTTCCAGTGCTGGCTTTGCTTCAGAGGCCAAGGTACCTGCCCGATCCTCAGGGACAGGCACAGGGGGAGAAAGCAGGTCCCAGGCCCCATGGTGGGAGTGGATGGGTTCCACATGGAGTTGGTCAGGACCGTTGGGCCCTGGGCTCTGCCCCCACCATAGCCCAGTCCTTACAAGGCAGCAGATCTGCCCAGGAGCAGCCGTGACTTGCAGGGACTGTTTGTTCTCCTCATTTGTCAGCTCTGCCGTCAGCTGGCACTGGGGGTTCTGGGACTCTGGGCTGGGCGTGCCATCCCCAGGTAGGAGGGGGCTTGTCTCTGGGTCACAGCAAGGTGGCCACACTGCAGAGCTGGTAGGAACCAGGGCTGGGCCTGCAGCCATGGGGTCCCTGGACCTCCCGAGAAACTGCTGCCCTCCCGCCCTCAACCCGGATTCTATAAGTTGGACCTTGGATGGCAGGCCTGGTGACAGCAGACAGTTCTTTCTCTGCCTCAGCCATGCTCTGGCCATGTGGAGTTTCCTGTGGCAACTGCAGGGCTGCTGAGCAGCCACAGATGCCGGCCGAAAGGCAGCCGTGTCCTTCAAGCAGTGGCCTGCAGGATGGGGGAGATGTGAAAAAGAGACAGCATGCCCCCCCAGGTGCTTCTCTCCCCCACCATGCCTCTTCCTCCTGCTCCCAGCTGTGAGTTACTCACTAGCCCTGTCACTTGGACTTTGGTCTCAGGGTCTGTACTCTCAGCCTTTCTGGTCAGGGACCCCCTGGGTGACCCAGTGCCCTTTTAGGATCGGACCTTCAGCTCGTCCTGGGTAAGAGAAGGGTTCAGAGAAGGTTGGCTCTGTGTTGTCACCTGGGGGCGGGGAGGGCATCTTTCCTCAAGCTTGGATCTTCCCGCAGAAGTGGTGTCCACACCTTCCTTGTGGCCCTCAGTGAAAATTTCCCCCAGCAGGTCTAACCTACCAGCTCGCTAGTGACAGTTTCCCCTAGGCAGCTGTAACCCATCAGTCCTCTGGAGTCCTCTGGTGACAGTCCCCCCCCACCCGCAGCTCTAGCCCATCTAGTGCTCAGTCCATAAATGCGCATCTTGAGGCTTTGCTACTGCAGAGTTTTCTCTTAGATAAAGTCAACTAACATCTCCTACCTCACTCAGCCGAATTTGCAGTTACCGGGTGGGAATGAGCTGTGGTTTTGCATCTCCATTGCCCGCCCACAGGAAGAACTCCAGGTAGGCCTGACCCACACCATTGACAACTCCCTGTGAGCTGCCAGGTAGTGAGGCTTCCTCTTAGCATCCTTGTCCTTTCACCCTTTATTATTTCTGCAAACTGTAAGCACAATAAATACTTGTCAGTGAACGAATGCGTAATGAGAATGTTCTAGCCAAGGAGTGACTCAGGGTCAGGACTCCTGTTGCCTATGGAAAGGTGTTAGAACTGAAATCTCTGGAGTTACCAAACCTGTCTCTACTACAGAAGACCCGACTTGTGTCTCCTGAGTAAGTGCAGGCTTCACAAATAACAATCCTTGGCAAGGTGCGTACCCAGCCAATGTCTTGTCGTCATAATCTGATCCTCACCAGAGCACTGGGTCGAGCTCAGGGAGAAAATGGTCATCCTTTACTTGTCAGCAAAGATAACTCAGATCTAGTGAAGGCACATGCCAACAGGCATCCCTGCTTGGGTTGGGGGGGGCGACAGGTATGGCCGAGGATACCTGTTCATGTGCTGAGGCCACAGCCTCTGTCACTGGGACTCTTAAGTGACTAAAATCAGACACGACTGAAACTCACCTTTGCACCACTGTGAAGAAAACATCTACAAAGGGAGTTCAGTGTCGACAAGGTTGCAGAGGGGACTTTGACCTAGATGCCAACAACAATTGGTTAAAGGCCCATCACACCTTAACTACATCAAGAGGCAGAGAAGTTGATGGCTACTTAGAGCAGATTGGAAATAGCCCTGTTGAGTCACTTATGCAACACCAGTAGAGTGCCTACACTTTGGCAGACAAGCTTGGACAGCATTCATTTTTTTTATTATTAAAATAAGTATTTGAAAGACAATGTTAAGAAGGTGAAAAGGAAAAAAAATAAAACCAAATATTTTGCCTATTTGTTAAAAAGAAGATGATGATGAAAAGACAAGGCTGGACATGGTAGTACACACCTGTGATCCCAGCTCCTCAAGAGGTTGAGGTGGGAGGATCCCTTGAGCCCAGGAATTCAAGACCAACCTGGGCAACAGAGTGAGTACCTGTCTCAAAATAAAAATAAAAAGAGAGAATGAAAAGACAAATTACAGAATGGGAGAAAATATTTTCAGATCACATATCTGACAAAAGACTTGCATCTAAAATATATAAAAACTCCCAAAACTCAATATTAAAGATAAGTAGACCTATTAAAAATGGGCAAAGGATCTGAATAGACATTGTTGTCACGTATATATACAAATGGCAAATAAACACATTAGAGGATGCTTAACATCACTAGTCATTAGAGAAATGCAAATCCAAACCACAATGAGACACCACTCTCTCCCTATCAAGATGGCTATTATAAAAAAGACAATAACAAGTGTTGACAAGGTGTGGAGAGATGGGAACCCTTCTGTGCTACTGGTGGGGACATAACATGGTGCCGCCCCATTGGAAAACAGGCTGGTAAGTCTAAAACATACAGTATTACCACCTGACTGAGCAGTTCCACCCCTAATTCTAGGCCCAGGAGAAATGAAAATGTGTGTCCACACAAGAACCTCTACATAGATGTTCACAACAGCTTTACTTCCAATGTTCAAAATGTGCAAATTCCCTGAATGTCTGTCAGCTGGTGAACAAGTAAAAACAATGTGATATGTCCATACCTTGGAATATTATTCAACCATAAAGAAGAGCAAAGTACTTACTCATGCAGCAATGTGGACGAACCTTGGAAGCATCATGGTGAGTGAGGTCAGTCACAAAAGACTACATGTTGGGGTTCCATTTGTATGAAATGCACAGACTTGGCAAATCTGTAGAAGAAAGCAAGCACCAGTCGCTATAAAGGCAGAATGGGCTGTAACTGCCAATAGGTGCGTGGTTTCTTTTGATGAAAATGTTCTGAAATTATGGCGATGGTTGCATAGTTCATTGAATTCTGCACTTTGGTGAATTATATGGTATGCAAATTATATCTTACTAGAGCAGTTAAGAAAACCTGCAGCATTAAAAAAAACCCATTAGAAAATGGGCAAAAGACATGAACAGACATTTCACCAGAGAGGCTGAACAGATGCAAGCAATCACATGAAAAGATGTTCAGCATCATTAGCCTCCAGAGAAAAGCAAATAAAACTACTGTGAGATGTCACCATCTACCTGTTGGGATGACTACAGTAAAAATAGGGACAATGTGAGGCTGAGGGTTGGGGGACAGGATCACCCCTCATGGCTGCTGGGAATGTGAGCTAGCCTTGCTCCTCTGGAAAGTAGCTTGATCCCCTGAGGCTGCGAGCGGACTTACCCTGTGACCCGGCAGCCGCACTCTTGGGCAACACATCCCAAAGAAGTGAAAAGCGTGTGTACGATGTTCCCAGCAGACTCAGTCACAGTAGACAGTGGAGACTACCCAAAGGTCCTTCGGTACACAGCGGTACACCCATACCCTTGCTGCGACTCAGCTGTAAGAAGGAAGGAACTACTGATTTGTAGAACAACTTGGATGAACTGCAAGGAGGTCATGATGGAAGAAGCCCGTCTCCAGAGGACAGATTTAGCAATTCCATTTATATACATTTGTAAAGTGGCACAGTCGTAGAAATGTGACTAGATTAGTGGCTGTCAAGGAGGATAGAGAGGGGTGGATGTCACTCTGAGGGGTGACACGAGAGCCTTGGGTGATGGTTCAGTTAAAGACCTTGATGGCAGCAATGGCACAAAGGCACCAAGGGATAACATCGCCTTATGCTGCACAACACGCACACGCAGGCACTGCTGCTGACACTCGGGGTTAGCTCTGGGATTCTAATGAGGTCAGGCTCCTGGCTTTGACGTTGTGCTCTAAGGACACTCAGTGTTACCACTGAAGGATGGGGGGATGGGTACACTGGACTTCCCTGTTCGTTTGTCTGCAACTTCTTGTGAACCTGTATTTCACAACAAAATGTTTTACACATACATAGATAGGTCCTTGAGACTGGCAATGTGTTAAGCACCGGGCTCCCTGGGACTGGGGTCCCATGGAGAGCAGAAGATACAGTCTCTGTGCTTGGCAGTTCATGGTATGACTGAGTGATGAAATTGATTTTCTTTAAAAGCAAAACACCTGTGGCTCACACCTATAATCCCAGCACTCTGGGAGGCTGAGGCAGGAGGACTGCTTGAGCCCCCAAATTTGAGACCAACCTGGGAAACATAGCAAGACCCCCTGCCTACAAAAAATAAGATTAAAAAATTAGCCAAGTATGGTGACACACACCTCTAGTCCCAGTCGCTAGGGAGGCTGATAGGAGAGGATCTTCAGAACCTAGGAGGTCAAGGCTGCAGTGAGCCATAATCATAATACTGCACTCCCGCCTGAGCAACAGAGTGAGATTCCAACTCAATAATTAAATAAATAAACACAAAATACCTAACAGCCTCTAGCTCTTCGTGGATGTTCCATTTTGGTGCTGACATTGCAAGTTCCAGGGGCTGGTCGGGTGTGTGTGTACCTGGCATCTCTGCCTGCCCAACCCAGCCCTGGCAGTGAGTCACACATGAGAGCTGAGGCAGTCTAACCTGGCACCTGTCGTTGCCTCAGGGTGTACCAGCTGGTGCCTGTCCTCACATGTCACCTGTGGACACAGGAGCAACGGGGTCTGGTAGGTTCCCGTTGAGGCTCTTGTCGAGGGATTGTGGGAGAGTCCACAGGGTGACAAGTCAAGGGGATCACTGGCACTGGCATCTTGTAGGGAGGAGCAGGCGGGGTTCCCTGCCAAGGGAGGAGGTGCTGGGCGACTGGAGGCTGTCGGAACTGGCTGGGGAGGGGAGAGTGACATGGTGTCTGGATGGTGAGTGGACAGGGGCTTGTCAGCTGTGTCCAGTAGGCTTGTGAGTGGCTGCTAAACCAGCATGAGCTGAGGAGACGCTGGAAACCAAGACAGATCCTGACTATGTCTCCACCCACAGAAGTCACGTGTGCTTATTATAGAAATCCCAGTAAAGCATGCAGGAAGTGTAATTTGGTCCACTCTTTGGGTGTGTTTCTTTTCTCTCTTTTCTTTTAGAGACAAGATCTCACTCTGTGACCCAGGCTGGGGGACAGTGGTGTGATCACAGAACACTGCAGCCTCCAATTCCTGGATAGGTGGGACTACAGATGCATTCTACCACACTGGCTTTTTTTTTCCCCCTGAAGAGGTAGGATCTCACCTTTAAGCCCAGGTCATTCTTGAACTCCTGGCCTCAAGTGGTCCTCTTGCCTCAGCCTCAAAAAGCCTTGGGATACATGTGTGAGCCACCACACCTGGCCACTTTCTTTTTTATAACAGCTGTATTTAGAGGCATTTATTTAATGTTTTCAGTATCATTTGATTTGCCTAACTTATGTGTACAATTCACTGACCTTTGGTATATTCACAAAGTTATACAACCATCACTACAGCCAATTTAAGAACATTTTAGCACCACAAAAAAAAACCTTGTGTGATAGTGTGAATGTACTTAGTGCTACTGAATGGCACACTTAAGAATGATCACAATGCTAAATTAAGTTATGTTATTTATGATTTACCACACTTTTTTTAAAAGAAGAAAGCCCACACCCTCAAACCATCAGCCCCCCCAGCCCTGAGCAGCCACTGGCCTCCCTTCCGGCTCTGTGGGGCCCACCCTGGATTTCAGCCCCAGGAGCCCTGTTTGGCCAACTGTCCTGGACGGTCCTCACAGTACGGCTGGCTCAAGGCTGGGCTCCATGCAGGGGTGGAGCAAGGAGATGCCTTTCTGCTCTAGTGAACTCACAGCCTGCAGCCCAAGAGCCCTGCCTCTCCCTCACTGTGTGAACATGTGAGGAATGCAAGATGTGTGATTTCCCAACAGAGAGGCCAGCACCTTGGGTTGCCATGACCGTGGCCAATGGTGCCCCTGGAGCTGGGCTCTGGAGGCTCAGGGTCTCCGTGCAGGACCAGCTGCTGGGCAGAAACAAAGAGTGGGGCTGGGCCTGCAGGATCGGAGGGAGAGGGGAGGTGTCTGAGGACAGGCTGCTTCTGAAGAGCCACGTGAGAAGAGGACATGTGAGGACACAAAGCCTGCAGCCATGCCTCACACTGCAATTGCTGAACTTGTGTCACGACAGTTTCTAACACTACCCTCAACTGTGCAGGCCGTGCTCTGGTCTGGGCAGCTCCAAGGAGTCATGCCTCAGGCCCAGCTGTGTTGCAAGGCCGGGCGTCCGCTTCCTACAGCTGCTGCCCACATACCTGCAGAACAACAGAAACTTGTGCTTGCGGCCCTGGGATGCGAGGTCTGGAACCCAGGTGTCGGCAGGCCTGGCTCCTCCGGGAGATGAGGAATCTCCCCAGGGCCCTGTCCCAGTCGCTGATGGAGGCTGCTGCTCCTTCTTCGGCTGGTGGACGTGTCACCCCATCTTTCTCTGCCTTCACATGGCCTCCCTTCTCTGTGTACTTCCCCTTTGGGCCTTCTTACGAGGACACCAGTCACACCAGACTCCCCAGGCATGGCCTCATGGGCAGGGATGGGGTCTGTCCCAGAATGCAGGGCTCCCTGGATGTGGCCTGGTGGGTAGGGATGGAGCCTGTCCCAGGATGCAGAGATCCTGGGTGTGGCCTCATGGGTAGGGGTGCTGTTGGCATGGTCAGAAGTGGAGAGGCGCAGGACTGGGACCTGGGAGACTCCCTTCGTTGACAGACTGGTAAATGTCAGGGTCTAATTGCAAAGAGCCAGGTGTGACGACTTCACATGTGAGTTTACAAGTCTGCGGCTTTGACAGTGAACCTGTGACTGGGCCTGTCCTTCTAGGGACGCATTGGGTCTCAGCTCAAGCACGGATGTGCCCTGGTCCTGCCCCCAGGAGCAAGCACGGTTGGTAGCCCCGGTCTAAGGTTGTATGTGGCTGCTATTTTGGGAAAAGCATGCAGGGCTCTATGTGAGGGCCGGGTGGGGTGCCTGGCCTTGTCTTCAGGGTTTCGTTTTGGGGAAGGTGTGCAGGGCTCTATGTGAAGGCCAGATAGGGGTCACCTGACCTTGTCTTTTGGGTTTTGTCTGTTCTGTAGGGGTCAGGTTGTGCCCAATGGCCAGGGAAGCTGTGGGTGTCAGGTGTACCCCTGTGCTACGCTAGACCTTGGCACATTAGCTATCACCAGCCCCGCTTGCAAGACTTGGAGGAGGGCCCTTCCATGCCCTCCTGCAGATGGAGGCCCCACTCATGGCTCTGGGAGGTCTCCGGCCCCAGCCTCCATGGCTGCAGGAGGTCTCTGGTCCCGGCCTCCGTGGGCCACACCATGCTGTCCCCTGCAGGCATCCATGAAGCTGTCTGGGGTTGCCTGTGTCTGTGACTTCCCTAAGGCTGGTGACACCTCAGGCTGCTGTTCCTGAAACAAGGCATCGGAGGGCAACTCTGGGCACCTCCTGCACTTAATCTAGTTGACCTTTGGCTTCAAACTCTTTTTTGAAATGTTATACATCCTAATGGGAACCTTATCTCTCTGCCATAGAGGAATGTAAGAGCCTTTTAAGATCTGTGAACTGTGGTGAGCCGGGCTTAGTGCATGGGAGAAGGCAACACAGAGCAAGGCGAGTGACACAATGCATCGAACCACGTCCCTGTACCCACTTTGTTCCCTGCAGTGGGGTGTTGTCCCTCTGCCCATAGGCTGCCCACATCTCCCATGCAGTTCTAGGCTCAACAGGCTCCTCCCTGTGCAGGCCAGCACTGAGAGGGGAGGGACATCCTCATAGTGCATTGTTAGTCCAGGATCAAAGCTGGGCCAGGACATGGTCCTGTCTCTCTGCCCCACAGACTGGGGACCCTCAGGAGACTGACACCACTCTGCACTTCCGCGTCTATCGCCCCCTGGTGCCTGGGTGCACTCACCATGGGCTCCCTAGCGCAGGACGCCCCCCTCAATGGGCCAGGCGATAGGAGGACAGCCAGAGTCCAGGGGAGGCGTCTGTGGGACACTCGCCTGTGGGAGACCTCCATGCATGGAGCTTCCCTGGATCCCTTGTCAGGCTTCCATGCAGGGCATGACATGGGGCCCTCTTCCCCACTGGGTTTGTCCCCCTCCAGGCACCTACTTCCCCATCCTGTCCCCTGCCCTGGAAGAGCCCTGTCCCCGCTGCTTGGATTCTTGGGTAGATACCCTGACGCCCTTCCTTGTCCAAGGTGGAAGTGTTGGAGCTGCCTGTGCTTTCAGTTGCTGTGCCCCAAGTCAGGGTAGGTTCTGATTGGCCCTGGGAAGCCTGGGTAAAAGGTCAGTGGCCTACTCCAGTGGCTTGGTCCGTGGGCCCCTTAGAAGATAAGCAGACCTGGGCAGCCTCCCTCCTGCCAGCCCTCATGATCCTCAGACTCGCCATGTTGTGGAACTGCCCCTCGGGATGGCCCTGACCAATTCAGTGTTTAATTCAGCGCTTTTACAATCTAGAAGCCTCTGTGCTGTTTTGCCAGAAGTGGTAAGTGTGTATTAGTTACCACCAGCTGTTCTGTAGGTAGCCCCTGTGGCCTCCATGGACTCACACTTTGTTCATGACTCGCTCACCTAGGGTCTCACGGCAGCTGATGTGTGGGGCCACGGGCCAGGCTCTAGCAAGTGCTGAGACCCCCTCTTCTTGCCCCTGGAGGGCCGCTGACCCAGGCATCCCGTCTCTCCCCAGTTCTGTTCCTGGAAGGCTCAGTTCTTGTGTTTGAGGACATCTTCAGGTTGATCACGTTCTACTGTGTCAGCAGGTGAGTAGCCTGGCTCTGTGGGAGGTGTCTGACTGTGGCTGACATCCCGTGAACTTGGGGGATCACAGGAAGCCCTATGGGAAGGTGTGGCCCAGAGGTGACTAGCCCCTGGCCTTGGCCCGGTAATCATGTGGGAGCGTGTTTAGCTGGCAAGGGCCCCTCCCCACCCAGCCCTCTAGCTTGATGCCCATATCCCAGCTTCCTGTGTTAGCAGTCAGGGATGCCAGCATCCTGTGCCAGCCTGAGCTGTGTCCCAGGGGTTCTGGAGGGAACTTTCTGCAGGGGCAACCAGAGGTCTCCCTCCTCTGACCTCCCTGGCCTCCCTACTCTGTTCCCTGATCTCCCTCCTCTGGCCTCTCTGGCCTCCCTCCTCTGTTCCCTGGCCCCCTTCCTCTGGCCTCCCTCCTCTGTTCGCTGGCCTCCCTCTTCATGTCTGGGGAGCTAGGGGATGGGAACCCCATCACGGGAGAGAGCCTGAAACGGTACAGCAGCGCCGGGGAAATTGGGTGTTGGGTACCCACACCAGGGCTACCCTGTTCACTCAGAGCTGGTTTATCAACGAGAACTGGAAATGCATTTGGAGCTGGCGGGACTGGTGAGAGCTGGGCAGGATGGGTCAACAGTGGGTTCCCGGCTGCCACTACATGCTCATTCCAGGGAACTCCAGGCCCTCTGTGCTCAGGTGAGCAAGAGATGCTGACTGCATGCTCCCTGGGATGTGCTGACTATGTGCTCACTGGGAGATGCTGACTGTGCACTCCTTGGGAGATGCCTTACTGTGCACTCCTTGGGAGATGCCTTACTGTGCACTCCTTGAGAGGCCTGACAGTGCGCTCCCTGGGATGTGCCAACTGTGTGCTCCCTGGGAAATAACTGACTGCGCATTCTTTGGGAGATGCCTGACTGTGTGCTCCTTGGGAGATGCTGACTGTGCGTTCCTTGGGAGATGCCTGATTGTGTGCTCCTAGGATGTGCCAACTGTTGGCCAGCAACTCCCTAGGATGCACTCTCTGGGAGATGCTGACTGTACACTCACTGGGAGATGCTGACTGTGCACTTATTGGAAGATGCTGACTGTGTGCTCACTGGGAGATGCTGACTGTGTGCTTGCTGGGAGATGTCTGACTGCTCTCACTGGGAGATGCTGACTGTGCACTTCTTGGGAGATGCTGTGTACTTATTGGAAGATGTTGACTGTGCACTCACTGGGAGATGCTGACTGTGTGCTTGCTGGGAGATGCTGACTGTGCACTTGTTGGAAGATGCTGACTGTGTGCTCTCTGGGAGATGCCTGACTGCACTTTCTGGGAGATGTCTGACTGTGCACTCACTGGGAGATGCTAACTATACACTCTCTGGAAGATCCTGCCTGTGCGCTCCTTGGGAGATGCTGACTGTGTGCTTGCTGGGAGATGCTGACTATGCATTTGTTGGAAGATGTTGACTGTGTGCTCTCTGGGAGATCCTGACTGTGCACTCCCTGGGAGATATTGACTATGTTCTCTTGGGAGATGCTGACTACATCCCCTAGGATGCGCTGACTTTGTGCTCTCTGGGGAATGCCTGACTGTGTGCTTGTCATGAGATACTGACTTTGTGCTCATGACACGTCTCAGTGAGGAACAACAAAGATTGCGGTGGGAAGGGTGGGTCACCTACCCTTTACCCTATAAACTGTCAGCAGGCCAGGAGACCAAGGAGGGATATGGGCCCCTCCCCATGCCTGGGGATCCCACATCTGGGCTCTGGTACCGTCAGGGGCCTAGAGCCTCCTGAGGTTACCTCAGCCCCAAGGCTCTGCCTTGTCTGCTAGGAGGCATCCAGGCTGTGGGGAGGAGCAGCCACAGGGGAGCAGGGCTCTTCCACTATGGGCTGCAGGCTTGGGATCAGGGAGACTGGGTGTGGACATGGGAGGGACAGACCCTCCCAGACATGCCTTGATTCCCTGTCTCCACAGAGACGTGCTGCCCTTCCCGCTGCGGCTGCCCTGGGCCGTCCTTGAGGCCAACAGTGCCACGGACCTCGAGACCATCTCCAGCCTGGGCCTGGGTGAGTCCTCCTGGGGCCCAGGGGCTGGTGGGACTTTCCCATGACTTTCCCGTGACTGCCATGTAGTGACATGGTCCCTCAGGCTGACACAGGTGGGACCTTGAGTCCCAGCACCCCTGGGACCACCCACCCCTGACCCAGCCACTGAGCCACATGGCAGGGACACTGTCCAGCTTCCAAGGTGCCACCTCTGCCCACTGCCTGGGAGTCCCAGACACAGCATATTGGTCTGGTTGGGCTGGGGCAGCCAGGGCCCGAGCAGCTGGTGTAGTTCTAGAGGGCTAGGCCCTCAACAAAGCCCTTCCGGTGAGGGTCAGAGAGTGGGGCTCTTCCCCAGCCTGCCTCTGTCCAACCAGCTATCGGCCTCCCCTCCAGTTCCTGGGGTTAAGTGAGGAGTGGAGAGAAGACAGAGGGTCAGGGTCAGGAGCGTAGCTGCCCCTAGCCCGTGTGTGTGATAGTAAGGGGAGTTTGCCACTGTGGGCCACACTGAGTGCCCCAGGGGGATGGAGTTACCCAGGACCAGGGCCTCACCACACTGGCCCTTGAGAATCCCCGGTGCCACATCCATAGCTGCCGGGAAGCCAGACCACCTCTATCGGCTGCATAGGAGCAGAGGATCCCTGGCGGAGAAGGGAGTGTGTTCCAACAGCTGCTTCAGAGCCGCGGGGACCCCAGAGCCCAGGCAGAGTAGAGCCTGGCAACCCAGGCCGCCATCACAGTTACTCACAAAGCCGTTCACTGGCACAGCTTCATGAAGGCACACCACACCCAGACATGGTGCTGTGTGTGGCTGACATGGCGCCAGGGATTCCGGTGCCTGCTCCCCATAGAGATGGGATGACAGAAGCAATGACCCACAGGACGGAGCTGGGTCACAAAGGATGCTGGGTAGACCTGGGATCCAGCACCCAGTGGGGCCAGAGACAGTCCTCGGTCAGACCAGAAAGTGAGCGGGGCTCAGGACCTGGGGTGCTAGTAGCGGCCATCAATGTGCAGCCCTTGAGCTGCATCTACACAGCTTCAGATAACCTGGAAAGTGGGTCTCCCAGCTACTGCACAGGAAAGGCAGGCATTGCAGTGATGTCTCATGTTGGGTGTCACAGCCCATAGTGGGCTAGGATTCAAACCCATGCCACATGACTCCCACACCTGACATACCTAAAACTGCCCTCAGCTGCCCACCCGACTATTCTGGGTCTGAGTTACCCAGTTCACAGACTGTAGGGTCAGCTTTTGGTGGATATTGGGAATAAACACTGAACTTGGCTTCCCAAATTCTTAGTTGTTGAGCTCTTACCCTCCCAGGAGTGTGGATGAGAGACAGGTGACAGTTCAGCCATTTGCACAGTGCAGATGACCTCCCTCTGGGGGCTTAGGTGATGTGGAAGATGCTGACCACTGCTGGGTACTGGGAGCTGCCTGGTGTCATTCTTGTGCATTTTAAAGATGACAGATCACCATGTTTTAGCCCAGCTGAGCACTGTGTGTGAGGTGGCCAGACAAGACTTGCACCAAGGGCTCCCTGTCTCTGGACACGGCCCTTGCACGTCCTTCTCTGTTTTTGCAATGAACATTCGGTAGCCAGTTTGAAAGCCACATTTGTGGGAAAGCCTCCTGCCTCCTGACTGCCTCTGGGCCTTACTGGATGGAGGCAGGTGTCCCTGGACTGGCTGTCCCTGGATTCCCCCATGGGTTCCTCCCACTCAGAAGAGCATGACTTTCCCTGTGACCTGGGAAAATGCACCTCCTTGGGAGACCCGTAGTCCTTTCTGAATAGACAAGGCCTCTCTTCTGGGAGAGCATGGTCTTGGTGCAGCAAGGGATGGAGACAGAAGGTCATGTCCGGAGAGCTGGGAGAAGCCGGAATGTCATGTCTGGGGAGCCAGGAGGAGCCAGGGGATTGTGTCTGGGGAGCCGGGGAGTTGCATCTGAGGAGCTGGAGGCTGTGTCAGGGGAGCCAGGGGGTCATATCTGGGGAACTGGCAAGGTGTGTGTCTGGGGAGCTGGAAGGAGCTGGAAAGTTGTGTCTGGGGAGCCGGGAGTCGCATCTGGGGAACCGGGGGGCCACATCTGGAGAGCGGGGGAGGTTGTGTCTGGGGAGCTGGAGGGTTGTGTCTGGAGGGCCGGGGATCCTGTCTGGGGAGCCAGCAGCAGTGGGGATTCATCTGTCAGCACTCGCTTCCTTGAGGATGGGATGGAAGTGAAACTGTCAGGACCCGGGGGTCCTGTTCAGACCTGGGGTCCCCAAGAACTGAAGGACAGGAAGCTGGGCTCACCAAAACTATTGTTCCTGGCCAAGAAAAGTCAACTGTTCAGCCCCTGGGTGGATGGAAACCTGGAGCGAGCATGTCCTGTCGGGCTAGCACCTTTGCATATGGTCAGAATGGTGTGAGCGGCGTCACGTAAAATAAAAGAGCAGCATCTACCACGGCCTGACACATCTAAGTACTTTCATGGCCAAGGAACAAAATCCACTCAGGCAGCTTAGATAAAATGAGACTTGAGAAAGGACACGGGGAGCCTCCAAGAAGAGGGGACCCTCTAAGGACTGTAGGAGGGGTCATCTGGGTGCCTAGCCAAGGCCCAGGAGGCTACGGGGCCCACAGGTGCTTCCTCAGCCTGAGGGTTAACAGGAAGGGGAGGGCACTCTGAGGGGCAATTCTGCCACGGGCCGAGACCAGCGTGTGCTGTTGGGCACTGGCACCCACAGCTTTGCCAGCCTCTAGGGTTGCGTGACATGGCGTTCCACTTCCCCTGCGGCCTCGGCATTCGTGGAGTGTGGAGACGTCACCTACTTCCTGTTCTTCGGGGCCTAAAACCCTGCACAGCTGCTCCGGCTCCCTGGCCGGCCCCAGGATCCCAGGGTGCAGCCCCTCGGCCCCTAGCTTCCCACCCTTGAGCGCCATCAGCTTTGGGACCTTTGCCCTGCCTGAGTGCCCCTCTAGATCTGTCTTGGGGGCAGAGAAGCAGCTCCTTTTCCTCCAGGCTGAGGCCCCTTCCCTGGTGTCTACTCCACTCCGGCCAGCATCCTCAATGAGCAACAAGAATGGGCCACTGTCCTGTGGCAGGCTGTCCTGTGGCCCATCCAACTGCAAGCACCTCTGGCCTCCCTGGCCTGCCTCCTCTGTTCCCTGGCCTCCCTCCTCTGGCTTTCCTCCTCTGGCCTCCTTGACCTCCCTCCTCTGTTCCTCACCCCCACTCCTCTGGCTTTCCTGACCTCCCTCCTCTGTTCCCTGGCCCCCTTCCTCTGGCTTCCCTGGCCTCCCTCCTCTGGCCTCCCTGGCCTCCCTCCTCTGGCCTCCCTGGCCTCCCTTCTCTCTGTGCCTCATCTCTAAACTTCTTCCTGTGGTTCGGTCATCCCTAAGAGCTGTTGCGACTGCCTGAGCCTGCGTCCCATTCCTTGGAGCCTGCCTCCCACTCTGGCTGATCCATCCATGGGTGACAACTGAATTGGCTCCTGCTCTAGACAAGTGTGGCCTGAGCTCTCGGGACACCCCAAGGAGGAAGCCTCGCAGAGCTCCCAGAGGGCTGGGCCGGTTGCCGGACAGACGTCCAGTGGTCGCAACTGGCTGTACATCAGGGTGGGCAGGGATCAGGGGGGTGGGCCCGAGGGCTCAGAAGACGCCCCACACAGACTCCACGTGCCAGTCTGTGAGATGAATCAGTGTTGTCAGCTGACAGGGCGGGAGGAGAATCCTGAGCAGAAGCAACAGAGGCCGAGTGGGTGATGTGAGCAGCAGGGGGTAGGTGGAGACTCAGAAGACTTTGGAGAGCTGTGCGGGGCTGGGCCTCAAGTGCCAGGCTAAACACCTCATTGAGAGTGATTCTCAGCAAACGCAGCCACAGACGGCCTTATGCCCAGCCAGGCGCCATCGGGAGCAGAGAGCAGAGGGTCAGCCATAACCGTGACCTGGGCAGGCATCCTAGAAGTGTTCCAGCATGAGGGGAAGTTCTGCATATTGTCTACTCCATGAAACCACCTTCATCCAAAGGCAGTCTTGTGGGAACCTGGCAGGGAGCATGGGTCCTCAGCTTATGTGTGGGTGCTGCCCAGTTCACCTTGGAGTCAGACTGACTGCCTGCTTCTTCTTGCTGGAAAAACTTCCAGGAAACAACTTTACAGGCCCTTGTGGACATGGGCACAGGGCCCCAGATGCTCACTCCAGGGGTCAGAACACACGTGTGCTCAAATCAAGGTGCCTGGAACATGTTGGCCATGGAGGGATCAGGAGGTGCCGAAGGAAGTCAGGGCCAGGCAGCTGAGAGAGTGACTTGGCTAGGCAGGGGAGGCGACTCCAGGCACCATGTCCTTGCTGGGGACTGATGGTGAGAGCTCTACAGATAGAAGGTGTTGCCTGAGAGCATGTCATCCTGGACTGCGGTGACAGCTGAAACCTCTCCGCCAGCTGTGACACTCGACTGCCAGACACAGTGTCTGCCAGGACGAGGCTGAGAGAGAGCCCTACCCCCTTGCCATGAGGGCGTACTCTGGGAGCAAGCAGCTGGGTGGGTCCCCGCACACATCCTGGGAAGGTACTCTGCTCACCCTGACGGTGACTGTGGTCCTGGCCAGCAAGGAATCAAATGCGTACCACCCACCTGCAGGTGCCACTCCTCACTGTGCCACCCCCCTGCCCAAGCCACCCCCCAAGTGTGCCACCTCCCTGTGTATGCCAGTTCCTTGCGCATGCCACCTAGAGCAGGCACACGGCTGTCGACTCTTTCTTCATCCCCTGTTCTGGGTGCGAGCCACCCAGCGCTCACTGATGCCGGGAGGGCCACTGTGACGGGAAGTGTCACAAGTTCCTCTGGAGAACGCCAGCTGTGCAAAGGCTGAACCTGGGTTCCAGAGCAGCCTAACTAGGTCCACCCCAGCCCTTCACCACCGTGATCCGGCAAGTCCTTGCGTCCCCAAGTCTTGTGTCTCCTTCTGTGAAATGTGACAAGGCCCAGCCTGCTCTAGCACCACAGCCATGTCTGGGTCTGTGGGACTGGTTAGCAGTGAGGCGTGTTCTGGTCTCAGTTGTGCCGGAGCCTCGACTGCTCCCGCCAGCCTCTCAGGCTGGGCCCGGGACCAGCCTCTTATTCTAACCTTGAGGCTGACAGAGTCAGAACTGTATTGCATGAATGGGCCTTCCCCCCTGGGAGGGCAGCTGTCAGCCCACCACGAGCCACAGGTTGGCTCTTCCCACATAGGACAACCACGGGGCCTCCTAGGCCCCTTCCCCACTGGCCACATCTCCTCCTTGCGCTCCTGGACATGGTGCTGTTGCAATCTCCTTCACAAGACAAGGAGACCGAGGCCTGGGGAGGTCCCTGCCCAGGCCTGAGGGAACTCAAAGTTGCTATCTGTGTCGTCAGTGCCCAAGAGGGGCCCTGACCAAGGGGTGGGTTGAGCCGGCCTGTCACCACCCGTGCCTGCCTGCCCGCCCCACTGGAGGACCCAGGACCTCCCCTATTGAGGCAGGAAGTGGTGGGTAGGCTTGAAAGGTACAGGAGGGGAAGCGGCTGCGACACAGTCCTCCCGCCCCCCCATCCCCGGACACCGCCCTGTCTGGGAGGGCCGGTGCAGCACTGACTGCCCGCCCTTTCTCGTCCACAGGCTTCTGGGACTCCTCGCTGAACCCCTCACGAGGAAGAGGAGGCCCAGCTGAGCCCCCGGGAGCCCCGGCCCCTGGGGCACCCCCTGCTTGTGGTCCCCGGACCCCCCGTGACGCAGACTGCTCCGGCAAAATCGCCCTCACGGCAGGAAGTGGCCACCTGTGGTTCGTGAGTCCCATTTTCATCGAAGACTGTGGCAGCGTCCGCCCCGGGAGCTGCCCCCCACACCTGCCGTCCCCCGCCACGGACCACACCTTGCCCGTCCCTGGGTGGGCCCCACGCCGCCCGCCTCCCCCGCCCCCACAGCCCCCCTGCTTGTCCCAGCCTCCCCCGGGCCCAGCTCCCGTGCCTGCTGGCCCTCTGCCCAGTCCTCCCTTGGCGCCCGGCCTCCACCTCACACCCCATGCCTCCGGCCCCCCAGACCTGCCCAACCAGCCCATGATGGCCTGTGAAGGGCTTCCATGCCCGACCGCGGGCCTGAGCCCCCTGGAGGAGGAAGACACAAAGTCGGGGGTGGCCCCCAGCTCCCCACAGCCAGCCCTCCCACCGCCACTGCCTCCCAAGAAGAACCTTCTCACCGCTCCCCCCAGACGACATGTGTCAGAGAGGACATCCCTGGAGGGCCGGGGCTCGGGGCCGGCTGAGGGCCACCAGTTGGGCCCACCAGCCCAGGGGGCCTCAGACAGCCCTCAGGATGGGCCGCAGGGGGTCCCGGGACATGACCAGGAGGCCGAGGCCAGAGCCAGCAACTCAGGCAACCTACCAGAGCCCCCGAGGAAGACAAAGCAGCCCCCGGTGCCACCCCCCAGGAAGAAGCGCATCTCCCGACAGCCAGCCGCTGTCCTTCCTGCCCCCACAGAGGATGGTGAGCTCAGCCTGCAGGCGGCGGTCCCAGAGACGCTCTCGCCCCACCCACCCACAGGAGGCCAGGGTCCAGCCTCTCACGCCAAGCCACGGCGGCCCCCCACCCAGGCCGGTGCCCGACCCCAGAGCTCCCTGGAGCTTGTGGGCTCCCTGGCCTCCCTCTCCGACAGCCCTGGGGGGCCTGTCACAGCCGCCGACCAGGACTCTTACTCGACCAGCAGCACAGAGGAGGAGCCGGAACCGGTGGGCAGCCCCGATGTGAGAAAGACACCGTCCATGCTGCTGGGCAAGGCGCGACACCGGCTCAGCCTTGCCAGCGTCAGCAGCGTCTTCCGCGCTCTGCTCTCCCGCGACCGCAAGCTCTACAGACGTGTGGTGGAGCTGGCACAGGACAAGGCCTCGTACTTCGGCAGCCTGGTGCGGGACTACCGCGTGTACAGCCTGGAGATGATGGTGCACCAGGCATCCAGCACCGAGATGCTGCAGGAGATCCGCACCATGATGACGCAGCTCAAGAGCTACCTGCTGCAGAGCACCGAGCTCAGGGCCCTGGTGGACCCCAGCCTGCATGCTGAGGAGGAGCTGGGTCAGTGTGGGGGAAGAGAAGGGAGGGTGAGAGGGAAGGGGGGAAGGAGGGAAGAAGAGGGAGGAAAGCGGGGGAGGGAGGGAAGGAGGAGGAGGGAGAGAAGAGAGGAGAGAGGAAGGGAAGAGGAGGGAGGGAAGAGAAGAGAGGGAGGGGAGGATGGGAGAGAGGAAAGTGGGTAGGAAGGGAAGAATGGGAAGAGGGAGGGAGGGAGGGAAGGATGGGAGGGGGGAGGAGGGGAGGAAAGGAAGGAAGATGGGGAGAGAGGGAAGGATGGGAGGGAGGGAAGTTGGGGGAAGGAGGAAAGGATGGGGAGATGGGGGAAGGAGGGAAGATGGGGGAGATGAGGGAGGGAAGAATGGTGGGGCAGAGCCAGACTGAACAGAGGCATGACATGATCCAACATGCCCTGACAGCACAGCACTGGCCACTGTGCTGAGTGTGGACTATGAGGGCCCAGGCAGGAGCTTACTGACATAACCTGACCAGGGAGGAGGACGGCTGCCTGACCAGCCCAGGTCAGGAGGGACGAGAAGGCAGGTTCTGAGGACATTGGTCTTGAGACTGAGGTCTAGATTAGGAAGTTGGAAGAGACAGTGAGGGTGATTCCACCCTCATTCCCTGGCACTCAGGCCCTCGCCTCACCAGCTGCCCAGGTTGCACACAGCACGACTCATGTGCATAGTGCCCTCTGAAGTCATGGACCAGTTGGTAGCCCTGTGAGGGCTGACTGTGTGTCAGGCGCTGTGATAGGTGCTAGGGCGCAATGACTTGGAGTGCCCTTGCCAAGTCCTTGCAGTGTGGCTGTGTATTGGACAGATCGCCCTCTGTGTCGACCCACGGGGTGTGACTGTGAGGCTGTGATGTGTCCTCCCAGGGCTGGGGATCGGCACGATTGTGCCATTGGTTTCCCGTGCCATCCTCACCCTCACCTCTTGCCTCCACAGAGGCGATCGTGGAGTCAGCCTTGTACAAGTGTGTCCTGAAACCCCTGAAGGAGGCCATCGACACATGCCTGCACGAGATCCACAGCCGTGATGGCTCACTGCAGCAACTCCGGGACAACCGGCTGGTGGTTCTGGCTACCACCACCACTGAGCTGGGTGTGACCACCAGCGTGCCCGAGCCGCCCACCATGGACAGGATCCTGCAGAAGTTCTCCCACATGCACAAGGCCTACTCGCCCGAGAAGAAGATCTCCATCCTGCTCAAGACCTGCAAGCTCATCTACCACTCCATGGCCCTTGGCAGCCCAGGTGGGGGTGGCAGGCTCCGGGGTCGGTGCCTCCACCACAGGACACCAGAGCCCGTGGGGAGGTACTGGGTATGGCGGGATGGGGCTCCTGAGTCCCATCAGGGGTCAGGGCGAGGTCAAGGTGACGGCCATTGTCGGGAGGGGAGGCCACGTACCACGCCTCTGTGTCAGGAAGAGACACCACCAAGTTCACAGGCCGCCAGAACAGCACTGTTGGCTGGATGCGTGGGTGGCGGAAGCCTGGGATCTCATAGCTCTGGGTACAGGGCTCAGGGTAGCTGTGTGGGACATGAGGCACAGCTCTCCACACCCCCCAAGCCTCAGGTCCTTAGCTCTGGCAGCAGAAGCTCAGGCTTCATGGGCTCCTGCATGCCAGCTAGTGCCTCATCACCCCCTGTGAAGACACAGGTCATGGCCACCCTGTCCAGTGTGGCCTCACCCTCAAGTTCCCTCTGCAGCAGCCCTGCTTTGAAGTAGGGTCACACGCTAAGTTATGGAGGGTTAGGTGTTAACGTGTGCATGTCTAGGGGATAGCTCAGCCTGGAGACGTCTGATGCTGAGCACGGCTCACAGGTCCATGGGGCAGGGTAGCTGTCTGACCTGGGCCAGGAGGACCTGACCTCGGCTGGGCTGGGGCTGTGAATGGAGGGGCAATGGTGGAAGCTGGCTGGCTGGGGTGTCCCTTGCCGTATGTGGGTGGTTGATTGGTGCGGTCTGGATTGGGTAGCCTTGCCCATATGTGGGTGGTTGATTGGTGCTGTCTGGCCAGGGTGTCCTTTCTCATATATGAATGACTGATTGGTGCTATCTGACCTGGCGTGAGGACTGACTGAGCAAGCGTCTCACCCACTGACAGGTGAACCCAGGTGTGCACTCATGGTTGCTGCTGGGACCCAAGAGCAAGTGGCCTGTGGGGGCCCTGGCCTGGTGTGATGTGGCTCTGACCTATTTTGTTGACACCAACTCAGATTCAAGGGGGAGAGCTTCCCCTCCTGACAGGAAGGACTGCAGTGTTGCATTGTGGGGGTGCAGATGGAGGAGGACCGTTGGGACTGTGGGTATCTTTGCCCAACACTCTTGGGAGGCAGCACCGGCCCCACTGCAGGGCTCAGGACAGGCAGGGCTGGCTGGGCCCCACTCCCTGTCATCTCCCCAGCTGCCTTTATCCAGTGAGCAGCCTGTGCATCTGTACGTGACTGCCATGGATACAGGGAGTGGGTGGACAGTCACCTTTGTGGCCATGCAGTACTGGGTTTATGCTTCTGGTCTGTCACTTACTACTTGTGAGTTCCGGAATGATTTACTTAACCCCATGGGGCCCGATATCCTTACCTGAGGAAGCTGCTGTACAGAGAAGGGAGCTAAGACCCCTAAGAAGCTGCCCTTGGTCACCTGTGAATGTGAGACACGCTGCTCCTGGTGTGGCTGTTTCAGGAGCATTCTCTCCCCGTTCCCAGAAGGGCAGGCCGGTCAGGTCATCACCCTGCAGAAAGCAGTTGTGTGTGTGTGATGGGTGGGGCTAGGTCCCCTCACCCTGGAAACTTTCCCCGTGGGCCTGTACAGGCCACAGTCCCAGGTCATGGTCACTATTTGTGTTAAGTTGATCTGTGTCCCCCCGACGCCTTGTTAGAATGGATGTGTTTCCCATAAGCAGGCACTACCCTGACCAGAGGACCGGGGACATTTGCCTTGCCCGTGAGGGGAGGGATGCAGCAGGAGTGGGCACAGGGGTGGGCTTGTTTTCACGGTGTGGACTTAGCCTCAGAGGTGGGCATCCCATGCAGCCTGGAGCCCAGAGAACAGGCTGGGTGGGAACTCCATGACCGAGCAACCTCGGAAAAACCCTCAAGAACTGGGTGGATGTCAGGGCAGCCTGGAGGCCAGAGTCTTGGGAGCTCAGCCATGGTTGGTCCCAGGGTTGGAGCATGGGAAAGGGCCGATGCCCAGCAAATGGACAGAGGTTGAGCCTAGCGTGGCCAGCAGCTTCCTCAGACCTTCTTAGGGGAGGCAGTAGTGTGAGGCAGGCTCTGAGGGGTCCTGACTGTGTGTTGGGAGCATCGAGAATCCGGGCCATACCAGAGCAGAGACGGAACCTGGGGACCCTGTGCCAGGAGCAGCTTGGGAGAGCCAGCAGCCACCTGGGGTCCCGGAGAGCACGGAGTGTCAGCCTGGCATCCCTGCCAGCTCCATTCTTCTTGGCCCTGACACCTGCTTGGCCTCTGTCTCCTGTGGTGAATAGGCACAACCCATCCAGGAGGCTGTCTCGTTTAGAGGGGCTGGCGGCTTATGAGTTGCTGCCAGCAGGGGTTACTGGCCCTGGCTGCCATGCTGATGGAGGTTTTCCTGGACTCCTGAGCTCGGGGCTCAAGTTAGGGCCGTGGCCTCTGAGAACCCAGACACCATCGGGGAGACAGCTCCAGGCTGCGGAGGGGCCATCTCGACCTTGAGGGGTTCCAGTCCATGCAGAGACCTGGAAGTCTTCTTAAACCTGTGATGTTTTTCTAGTCAACTGATAATCATGCGGACCCCCCCCAGCGCAGCACATGCACCTTGCGCATGGCAGAATCTGGCCAGTTAGCCCACGGTGGCTTCTGCATGTAGGAAGCAGATGCCACGGCTCTTGGACAATGAATGTGCTCACCACCATTTTCCCGTGGACAGGCCTGTCTCTCTGTGTGCCTCTCACAGTCGCTTTCTCTCTCTCTGCCTCTGTCTCTCTGTCTTTCACTCTCTGTCTTCTCTCTTTGTCTCTCTCTCTCTCTTGTGTGTTTCTCTTTCTGTCTCTGTCTCTCTTTCTGTTTCTCTTTCTTTCTCTGTCTCTCCCTCTGCCTCTGTCTCTCTCTCTGTCTCTATCTTTCTCTGTCTCTCTCTCTGTCTCTGTCTCTCTGCCTCTGTCTCTGTGTGTGTCTCTGTCTTTCTCTGTCTCTCTCTGTCTCCCTTTCTGTCTCTGTCTCTCTCTGTGTGTCTCTCACTCTGCCTCTGTCTCTCTCTCTCTCTGTCTCTTTCTCTGTCTCCCTCTGTCTCTGTGTCTCCCTATCTCTCTGTCTCTGTCTCTCTCTCTCTCTGTCACTCCCTCTGTCTCTCTCTCTCTCTCTCTCTCTCTCTCTCTGTCTTCTTTGTCTGTGTCTCTCTGTTTCTATCTCTCTGTCTGCCTCTTTCTGCCTTTCTCTGTCTTTTCTCTATCTCTCTGTCTCTTTTCTGTCTCTCTTTATCTCCCTCTGTCTGCCTCTCTCTGTCTGTCTTTTCTCTGCCTCTCTGTCTCTCTCTCTCTTTTCTCTGTCTCTCTGTGTCTCTCTCTCTGCCTCTCTCTATCTCTCTGTTTCCCTCTCTGTCCTCTTTATTTCCTTGTCTCTGTCTCTCTTCCTCTCTGTCTCCCTCTTTTCTCTATCTCTCTTTGATCTGTCTCCCTCTCTGTCTCTCTCTGTCTCTGTTTCTCTGACTCTCTATGTCTCTGTCTTTCTCTCTATCTCTCTGTCTCCCTCTCTATCTCTCTCTTTTCTGTCTCTTTGTGTTTGTCTTCCTGTCTCTCTCTGTCTTTGTCTCTATCTCTCTGTCTCTCTCTTTGTCTTTCTGTCTCTCTGTCTCTGTCTCCCTCTCTGTCTCTCTCTATCTCTCTTTTTGTCTCTCTTTTTATCTCGTTCTCTCTGTCTCTGTCTCTTTCTTTCTCCCTCTTTCTTTATAGCTGTCTTTCTCTCTCTTTCTTGTTTTCTCTTTCTGTCTCTCTCTGTTTCTCTATCTCTGCCTCTCTCTGTCTTTGTCTCCCTCTCGCTTTCTGTCTCTGTCTCCCTCTATGTCTCTCTCTGTTTCTCTATCTCTCTGTCTCTCTCATTCTCTTTCTGTCTCTCTGTCTCTGTCTGTCTCTGTCTCCCTCTCTGTCTCTCGTTTTCTGTCTCTGTCTCCCTCTCTGTCTCTCTCTTTCTATCTCTGTCTCCCTCTCTTTCTATCTCTGTCTCCCTCTCTGTCCCTCTCTCTTTTCTCTGCCTCTCTCTGTTTCTCTATCTCTCTCTGTCTTTCTGTCTCTTTCTCTGTCTCTCTCTATCTCTGTCTTTTTCTATCTCTCTCTGTCTCTTTCCCTGTTTCCTTCTGTCTCTCTATATCTCTGTCTCTCTGTATCTCTCTCTCTCTGTCTTTATCTCTCTTTTTCTCTGTCACTCTGTCTCTCTCTACCTCTCTCTCTCTCTGTCTGTCTCTGCATACAAGATTTTTTCTGAATCACACAAGAATGGGTGACCCCTAAAGACCTTCCTGAGTGTTCTTTGGATTGTATGTGTCTAAGATCACGTAATTCCACATAACCACAATGGAGCTGTCTCTTTCATAAATTCATGTTAATACTCATACAATGATTTTATCTAAGCTTCCAGGTTGTTACTAGACCTAAGGTCCTTTTTAGAACTTCCCCTTCCAGGTCAGGGTCCAGTGAAGGGACATATGTGGCATTTAATTGTCATGTGTCTATAACCTCCTTTGATTTAGAATGTGTCATGTCTAGTGCCACAGAAGTGACCCACACACACCTCAGTGGTCTAGCCTGCTCCACGCCAGGTGCGTGGTCTAGCCTGTCACTCTGGGCCACACCTGCACAGTGTGACGGCACTGGACACTGTGGTTGGCTGTAACAGATAGTGTTTGAATCGCTAAACATAAACACTGAAAGGCCCATGAGACATGGTGTTACAGTCTCCCAGGATGCTGCCTATGAGGGCTGTGTTGGCAGGATGTTGTCATGGCTGTGTGGCCATGTTTCCACAACCTTTCCTTTCTTTGGTGACACTGGTGTCTCTGAGGGGATTGGTCTTCCTCTCTGCCCCCTTTTTAATTAGAGTTCCACATTTCGTGTTTGTCATGTGTTTCCTCCTGATTAGACTAAGGCTATGCATAGAGGTCAGATCCCTACAGATGCTCACATTTTGACCTTGACATTCACAATGTCAGGCTGGGCCCCAGCATTCCCTCACACCTCCTGGCAGATGTCCTGGCAGCAGAGTCATCTGTAACCTTGCTGCTGGAGTGTGCAGACCCACTACGCTGACCTACGACCTTCCCTCCCCACCCATCAGTCGCCCTGGTGACCCTGCCCCTGGACGGCCCACTCCTGTCTTGGGAAGGTGCCCTGCCCCATTGTGATGGCACATGGCAGGAGCTTGTGGAACCTGTGCGGCCCACTCAAAGTAAGAATAAAATAGGACTCCACTGGAGAGACCTGCTAGACAGGAAGACAGTGACCCTGAAGACCATGACCCTAGAGACACATGATCCTGGAGACCATGACCCTACACACTGTGACCCTGCAGATGTGTGGACCTGGAGACTGTGCCCCTGGAGACAGGTGACTCTAGAGACCGTGGCCCTGGAGATGCATGGCCCTGGAGACCATGGCCCTGGAGACTGTGTCCCTGGAGACCATGACCCTGGAGATCCATGGGCCTGGAGACCATGGACCTGGAGACAGTGGCCCTGGAGACCATGACCCTGGAGACATGTGACCCTGGAGACATGTAACCCTGAAGACATGTAACCCTGGAGACTGTGGCCCTGGAGACTGTGGCCCTAGAGATGCATGGCTCTGGAGAGGTGTAGACCTGGAGACATGAGGACCTGGAGACTGTGGTCCTAGAGACACACGGACCTGGAGACCAGGTCTTCTCCGGAAGTGCAGTTGCTGTCCTGCCCATAGTGCAGACAGGCCAGGACTTGCACCTGGACTCACCTTGAACTGTAACTCATTAATCAAAAAGAAAATGTGCCCCATGTGCCAGGATCCTAACAATTAAATTATCCAAATGAAAAACACCACCAGACATGAAGCAGCATCTCCCGGGCTGTCTGTCATGGTAAGGGTGGCGGGGTCTTCCCAAGACCAGCTAGTGTTGTACAGGGAGAGCAGAAGCCCAGAGACCTTAGGCCTTAGAACACGGCTGGGTGAGGAGGATGAGCGCTCAGCCGAGACGTCTCCATGGGTCTGCCATGCAGGTCACCTCACAGAGTCCCTTCCAGAACCCCGTAGGAAGGCCGTATTGTCTGCCTCAATTCACACATGGCTGGAAATGCACACTCAGAGAGGTCAAGCCACAGGCAGGATCACACAGAAATGAGGTGTGCACCTCGTGGATCCTCCAGATCTCTCTGACTCTGCCTTTCAGTGCTATTGTTCACCCTCTGTGGTCCATGCATTTTACAAATTGGAAAACAGGCCACCTGGGGAAGCAGAACACAGATGCAGTAGCAGCTCACCTTCCTGGTGCTGTGCAGACTTGGAACCAGTGCATTCCACTTCTCATTTATTCATTTGTAAACACTGAAAGGTCACCAGGACCAGTGTCACTGGCCCAATTTTCAGATGTGAAACAGAAAGGCGGCCACGAGGCACAGTGCTCTCTGGAAACCAGACGGAGGAGCCGTGAAGATGTGACCAGAGGCTGCCCCGGTGCTGGCGCATAGAGCTTGGATGTGCGCCACAGGGCTGGAGGCCAGGAGAGTCTAGTGGCCACGTCCCAGTCAGTGGGCAGGAGCTCTGCTGCCGAGAATAAACCAGACAATGCAGGGTGGGGGGGTATCCAGCCCCACACCAGGCCAGAACAGGTGGGCAGGCCCCCTGGTTCGTCGCATGTGACCTGAAATCACAATCCCTGGCAGGTCTGGGCTTCAGCCCAGGCGGACTTGAGGGCAGAGGCCCGCTCTGGTCCCCATGCTGCATCCCATGTGCAGGGCCATGCCACGGCCCTCTCCCTTGGTTAGAGGAAGTGGGAGGCGGACTGGGCTGGCATGGCCACCCACCACTCCCGGGTCTGCCTCTGTGGCACACTCGCCCATGCCCACATCTGGAGAGCTAATCCTCACAGGTCCAGCCTTGGAGCCTAGACAAATGGGGTGTTCTCCAATCCACCACCTCCCTCCTCCACTCCAGCCCCCAGGGTGTTGGTCCACCAGGACGCTCTGAGCCCTGTGTGTACCCACTCTGGGTGATGAGTCATTCCTTCCGAGAAGCCCCTGAGAAGGGCACTGTGAATCCCCAAAGAGGAAGATTGAGTGGTGGCATCTTGAGCCTTGCAGGAGCCCCCAGGGGGTTTCTGTCTCGTGGGTGGGGTGAGCCATGTGGCTAATAGAACAGGAACCTTCCCAGGAGATAGGAATGTCGACCAGACTGGCTGCTTCAGGCGGGTCCTGAATAAGTGTGCTGTGGCCCACCCCAAGGGCAGCAGGGGTGGCCATGGGCAGGGAGGACTCGGAATGGGATAGTCTCGGTCACCCCGGCAGAGGGCACTTTCTCGGCTCCTTCTTGCTAAGCCTGAACTGTGCCCTGGGCTCCCCAGGAGGCCGACCCCAGGGTCCACCCATCTTGCTGTTGTGAGAAGTGGACGCATTCCTCCTCTAGGGTGGCCGCCTTGCTGGCTCCCTCACCCTGGCAGGGCGCCACTCATGAGAGACCTGGACCTTACCACCCCCACCTGAGCCTCACTGCCTCTACCTCCACCTCACCATCTACCTTCCTCCTCAGGAAAGCCTTATGGTGCAGATGACTTCCTGCCGGTGCTCATGTATGTCCTGGCACGCAGCAACCTGGCGGACATGCTTGTGGACGTGGAGTACATGATGGAACTTATGGACCCCGCCCTGCAGCTGGGGGAGGGTGAGTTCCCATCCCTGGGCACCCAGCCACACCTGGGCACTCAGGTAGCCCAACAGGGTTGGGCGCCAGACTCTGACTGGGCTCTGTGGCCATGAACCTGAATCCCCCACAGGCCCTCCTGGAGAGCTCAGACTAGGAGGAGAGATGAGCCACAGAGGGACTGTGTCACCTCCACATGACACGTGTTGGGATGGTGAGAAGCCCAGATGGTGTGGGAGCATGTTACCCAGATAGTGCAGTCAGGGAAGTCTCCCCAGAGTAGGTGATGCCTGAGCTGTGCATTGAAGAATGAATAGGAGCCAGCCAATAAAGAAAGGGAAAAAGCAGTCCTGGTGGAGGGAGCAGTGGGCACTGTAGTGCAAGAGATGAGGCTGGAGCAGGGCCTTGTTCACGAGAGGAGCATGGCAGGGAGTGATGGGCACCTCTTGGTCAGGGTGGCCTTCAGGGACCCTCAGCCCTTGTGAATCAGGCCTGGGCCAGGACCTCCACCCATGGGAAATGGTGAATGATTTGGGTGACAGGCCTCAGCCCAAGGATGAAGGCGGGGGTGTGGCTGGCTCCACCCTGCCCTCAGTTTCCCTTCCCCTTTTCTCCTCCCACCACATCCTACCACCCACTTGGCCTCAGCTACCCCCACCAAGCACGTCTTGAGGGGTAGCCAGCCTAGACACGACTGAGACAGTGGAGGATGGAGTGAGGCCCCAGGCCTGAGTGTCCCCTGGGATTTGCAGCTCTAGAGGTCAGCGGACCTCTTGGTGTGTGCTCTGGTCTCTGGGGTATCCGTGTGACATACTGTTCTGTGAGCATGTTAAAGACCTGAGTGTCCCCTGGGCTTTGCAGCTCTAGAAGTCAGCGGACCTCTTGGTGCGTGCTCTCGTCTCTGGGGTGTCCGTGTGACATACTGCTCTGTGAACATGTTAAAGCCATGATGTTTGCTGTCATGTATAGTTTTGGTTTGTGGTTCTGAGGCCTCAAGCTTTTTTTTTTCCTGTTTATTTTAAAAATTCCTGTAGATGGAACTTGATTCCCAGGAGGTCCAGGGACTCAGGAGAAGCTGAATTTTCTTCAGCAATAATTATCTGCTGCCCACTGCGTCTGTCCAGCCATATGTCTACTCATCTACCCATTCATTTATCTGTCCATCCATCCACTCATCTGTTCATAATCTACCCACCAGTTCATCCATCCATCCATCTATCCATCCATTTGTCCATCCATCCATTCATCTGTCCATTCATTTATCCATCCATCCATCCATCATTACATCAATCAATCCTTCCATTTATCTATCCATCTGTCCATTTGTTCATCCATCCATCCAACCATTTATCCATCCATCTATCCATTTATCCATCCATCCATCCGCCCATCCAGCCATCCATTCATCATCCATTCATCCATCCATCCATTCATCATCCATCCGTCCATCCATTCATCATTCATCCATCCATCCATCCATCTGTCCATCATCCATCCATCCATCAATCTGTCCATCTGTCTGTCCATCCAACCATCCATCTGTCCATCCATTTGTCCATCCATTCATCCATCTATCATTCCATCAATCAATCCATCCATTTATCTATCCATCTGTCCATTTGTTCATCCACCCATCTAACCATTTATCCATCCATCTATCCATCCATCCACCCATCCATCTGTCCATTCATCATCCATCCATCTATCCATCCGTTCATCCATCCATCTACTCATTTATCCTCCTTCCATCATTCCATCAATCATTCATTTATCCATTCATCTGTCCATTTGTTCATCCATCCATCCATTCATTCATCCATCCATCCATCCATCCATCCATCCATTTATTCATCCATCTGTCCATTTGTTCATCCATCTATCCAACCATCCATTCATCTGTCCATCCATTTATCCATCCATCCATCCAATCCATGTGTTCATTCATCATCCTCCATCCATCCATCCATCTGTCCACCCATCCATCCATCATTTCATCAGTTCATCCATGTATCCATCCATCTGTCCATTCGTTCATCCACCAGTCAACCATCCCTCCATCCATCCATCCATCCATCCATCCATCCATTCATCTATCCATTTATCCATCCATCCATCCATCTATCTATCCATCCATTCATTTATCCATACATCATCCATTCATCATTCCATCAATACATCCCTTTATCTATCCATCTGTCCATTTGTTCATCCATTCATCCAACCATCCATCCATGCATCCATTTACCCATCCACCCATTTACCCATCCATCCATCTATCTGTGCATTCCCCATCTATCTGTCCATCCATCCATCTGTCCACCCATCATTCCCTCAATCCATCCATTTATCCATCCATCCGTCCATTCATTCATCTATTCATTCATCCATCCATCTGGCCATTCATCCATCCATTCATCAGTCTATACATTCATCCATCTTTCCATCCACCCATCCATCCATCTATCCATTTATTCATCCATCCATTCATCATTCCATCATTGCATCATCCATCCATCTATCCATTTGTCCATCCGTCTATCCATCCATGTATCCATCATACATCCATCAATCCATTTATCTATCCATCCATCTATCCTTCATACATCCATCAATCCATTTATCCATTCATTCATTCACCTGTCCATTCATCCATCCAACAGTCCATCCATCTATCTATCCATTTATCCACCCACCCTTCCATCCATTTATCTACCCATTCACCCACTCATCCGCAAACCTTGACACTTGACTGCAGTGTGGGATGAGGTAGGTGAGGCTAATAGCCTCATGTGAATGAGCAAATGCTTCATTCTGCACCCACGTTTTGGGATCTCCACTTCTTCATGTCTTCGTGGGTCTTCTTCCTCACTTCCTGCAGGAAGGGAAGCTCTGATCCTGCACATGGAATCACTGCAGAGCTGAGGTGGTGGCCAGGGCCCCAGTCCCCGCTGAACTGTCCCTTATAGGCCCCGCCCCCTGCAGAGAGGGAGCAGAGGGTCACACCTGTGAGGGGCACTGGCTTCCTACCACAATCCCTGAGCACCTGTCTCCGAGGGCTAGCCTTGAAAGGGACCCACCTGAGGTCTTAGGAAGAATCTTGTCTGTGGTTTGTGCCTGCCAGAAGACCTTTACACATCAGAAACTCCCATACATAGAACAGAGTGTGAACAGTCAGCCTGGGCGGCACTCTCGCAGACCAGCATGCCTGGAGCTGGCAGCCTCAGCTTATAGAGAGCTCTCAGATATCAACAAGAAACATGCGGAGACCCTCATGGGCCCCTGGGCAAAGGCCATTCCTCATCCGTTCAGTAGATGTCACTGAGTCTCTGGACAGCCACAGACCCCTTTTTCATTCCTGTGGGAAGAATCAGACCTTACACAGGTTACACAAACAGCAGACCAGTCGGTTCCCATGTGATGCGAGTTGAAAAGTGAAATGGGCCTGTGTGCCAGGAGGTTGGCCAGCTCAGGCCTTGAGGAGGCGCCCTGCACAGTGGTGGCTCCTGCTCCCAGCCTGTTTCCCATACTTCCCACAATGGGTGTGTGCTGCTGATGTTTCTGGAGAAATCATTTAAAACTCTTCCTAGACTGGGTATGGTGGCTCACACCTGCAGTCCAGCTACTTAGGAGGATATAGCAGGAGGATTGAGACTAGCCTGGACAACATAAGGAGCCTACAATAAATAAATAAATAGCCAGGCATGGCAGTGTGCATCTGAAGTCCCAGCTACTTGGGAGGCTGAACCAGGAGGATTGATTGAGCCTAGGATTTTGATGCCACCACTGCACTCCAGCCTGGGTGATAAAGTGAGACCCCCCCATCTTAAAAATCATAATAACAATAACCTGCTAAAGAAATACCACCAGCCCCACAAAGTTGTGAGTCTGAGAGACAGTGTCCATGATGGTTCTCTGCGGTGGGCGGATGGAGAGGAGGGACTCTGCAGGGCGGCCTGTGCACCAGACCCTCTGGTGTGGCCGCCTACTTGCTGGGCACTGAGAAGCCTACTCCATCCTCAGCCTCAACCCTTGCAACCAAATAGAACTCCAGCCAGGCCCTGTGGCTGAGCTGTGATGGGTGGGCACATGCTTGAGCCAGCAGCCCCTTCCCAAGGACTTCATCCCCCAGTCCTGCCGTGGGCTTGGAAATCCCCCTTCCTGTTCCCAGAAACTGAGGGCTTCTCAGTGGGAAGGGGAGGCCCTGCCACAGAGCCCTGTTCCAGGCAACTTTGAGTGTGCTGGGGACACGCCCAAGGACACATGAGTCCAGGAGGTCTCAAGCAGTTCACAGATCCAGGCCCAAGGCTGCCTGAGCACCTGCAGCCCGGGGCCCGTGGTTGCTCAGGGCCAGAGGATGGATTCCTGTGCAGCACACACCAGCAGGTGGGAGCATGGAAGCTGCCCTGCACCCCCTCTGCCCATCCCTGTACCAGGTGTGGCAGCCACAGCACTGGGACAGGGGTTTGCCTCTGGCATGGAAATGGCTGAGGCCCCCACGTGGTGGGGACTCCACCTTTCAACAGCCTGGGGCCTCCATCTAGAAGCATCTGGGCCCAGGGCAGAGGGGCAGGCATGTGGTTGCAGTCAGTGTCTGGCGAGGACTGCTCCCTGGTTCATAGGTGGTGCCTTTTTGATGTGTTCTCATGTGGCAGAAGGCACGAGGCAGCTCTCTGGGGCCTCATTTATTTATTTATGTGCTTGTTTTGAGTTGGAGTTTCACTCTGTCTCCAGGCTGAAGTGCAGTGGCATGATCATGGCTCACCACAGCCTCAACCTCCTGGGCTCAGGCTATCCTCCTGCCTCAGCCTCCCAAGTGGCTGGGACTACAGGCACATGCCATGACACGCAGCTAATTTTTTTGTAGAGATGAGTTCTTGCTATGTTACCTAGGCTAGTCTCAAACTCCTGTGCTCAAACAGTCCTCCCGCCTCGGCCTCCTAAAGTGCTGAGATTACAGGCGTGAGCTACCATATAGGGCCTCTTTTATAGGGACACTGATCCCATTCAGGATACTCCACCCTCACGACCTCATGGCCTCTGAAAGGCCCCACCTCCCAACACCATCACGTGGAGGGTTGGATTTCAGCATATGCCTTTGCAGGCACAGACATTCAGGCCGCAGCATTCAGGGCAGGATGCGATGAGCAGGGCCCTGCCTTCCCATGGTCTGCAGTTCATGTGCGCACGCCACTCTGTTTTGCAGGGCCACAGTCAGGGTCTGTGCACTTGGACCTGTCCACCCTTGTGATTCAGCAAAGGGCTGACCGGGGCTGCCCTGTCTCCCTGTCTGCTGCAGACGTACAGGGCAGTAGAGACCAAGGGCTCCTTGTGGCAATAGGGGGGGTTGCCGCGGGGTAGGTGGGACTGTGGCCCCTTTGCCTTTCCTGCCTCTCTGCTCAGTCTACTGGCTCTGGGACACCGTGGGGCAGAGGAGACCCAGGCACTGCAGGATAGGCCTCTCCCAGCTGTGCCCCCGTGGTTCCTGTGCCCATGCCCTCCCCACACGGGCTAATGGCTGGCCATGCCAGGCCAGTATGCAAGGTTTTTTCAATCCGTGGACAGTGCCCTCACCCCAGGGAAGAGGCTCTGAATAGCACGGCCGGGTTGCCCGCCACCTAGTGGTCCTGGTTGGTGCTGCATGCCCCAAGGGAAAGGGAAGTTCTGGAGGTCCAGCTGCAGTGCCTCCACCTCCCCTGAATTCCTGGCCAGAGGAATGGAGCAGGCAGAAACCAAAGAGGTCTGTCAGCTGGCTCTGTTCCTTCAAGGTCTTTCCTGGAAGCCCCCCACTCCCGCACGTCCCCGCCCCCTTGCATCTAAGGAGCCAGAATGGTCTCCTGCCTCGTCCTAGCTGCAAGGGACTCTGGGAACTTCCCCAGCACAAGGGAGTTGTTACTTAGGTAGCAGGGCCAGGTGGGGCTGGGGTGGGTCACCAGCCAAATCTGCCTCACAACCTGACACTGAAAAGCCAGGCAGAAAGGCCTGCTGGTGTTGGGGAGGCCATGGAAGCAGGCAGCCTGGGATCACAGAAGAGCCAGGCGCCCAGAGCCCCCCTCCTCTGGTGGGCCCCTGCTCACCTCATGACCTCAGCCAAGTCACCCTCTTTCTCTGGGACTTGGACTCATGAAGTTAGCTCTTCTCAAACCTCTTAGCCAAAGGCCCTAACAGGCTAAGGAGAATGAACTTGTAAACATCCATGAAAATATTGTCTTTCATCGTAAAATTTCATGTAAATTTGCAATCTGAAGTATCTCAAAAGTTTAAATTACTTTAGGAAGCATTAGGTTTTGAGAATATCTTAAGGTAGAAAGAAATGGAGAAATGAACTGTTCAAGTCTTATTTTAAATCTGTGAAAACTGCATGTAATAGTACAACCATAATGAAAATGTCCACTACATCTTTTTAAAGATTGTTAAGGCCAGGTGTGGTGGCTCATACCTGTAATCCCAGCACTTTGGAAGACTCAGGCAGGAGGGTTGTTTGAGATCAGAATTCGAGACCAGCCTGGGCAACATAGTGAGATGCCATCTCTGCAAAAAGAGAAAGAAAAAGGAAAATTATTTTTTTAGACTACGTAATACATTCACATGGCTCAACATTTTTTTGTTTTTTGTTTTTTGAGTTGGAGTCTCACTCTGTCGCTCAGACTGGAGTGCAGTGGCCGCTCCCGGCCACCGCAGCCTCGACCTGCTGGGCTCCAACGATCTTTCCGCTCAACCTTCCAAGTAGCTGGAACTACAGGCATGCGCTACCATGCCCAGCTAATTTTAAAAAATTTATTGTAGAGATGATGGCTCGCCAAGTTGCCCAGGTGGGTCTCGAACCCATGGGCTCAGGCAATCCACTCACCCTCGGCCTCCCAAAGTGCGGGATTACAGGCTGAGCCACAGAGCCTGGCTTGGCGCAACATCTTAAAGCATAAAAAGATTCTGCTCCTAGACTTTTGCTGGGGCTGTGTCCTGATAAACCCGTGGTAATTTGAAAATATCACTAGGTTGACCATGCTCTTAATCCACCTCACCTACAGAGCATCCTGGCATAGCCCATCTTAAATGTGCCCAGAACGCTTACACCCACAGCTGGACAGAGTCATCCAACACAAGGCCTACTCTGTGACAAAGTGCTGCACGGCTCATATACTATATTGAATACAGCCTGAGAGTTGTGTGGGAACCCAAGTCACTCCTGCACCCTGTAAGTGAAGAGACCATGGGGGAGCTGCCGTAAGGGGACCATCTCCATGTGATGTGACACGCAGTGGGACGTCTCCCAACACTGTGTCCCAGCCACTCTTCACTCCCCCTGAAGGCAACTCCGTTTCTCAGTTTCTTGTCTGTCCTTTACATTTTGAAACACTTAAACACTCATTTTAAAGTTAAAAACTCATTTTTTAAGGAAGCAAAAGTTTCATCCTAAAAGGGAACCAATAAGTTTTAAGCAGGACTGAGACACACAGGGCTGGACTCCAGGAAGCCTTCTGTGGTTGGGGGTGGCCTGGGGCCCAGCTCAGTTGTGCCAGCAGGTGACAGTGACACAGAAGCAGGACAGCCCAGGGGTGGGTGGGGCTTGAATGAGAGTGAGGCTTAAGGAGGACAGGGCTTGGGTGAGGACAGATGGAGGGCGGGCTGCTGAGGTGGTCCTAGCCCCACCTCCATGCCTTGTTCCGACAGGTTCCTATTATCTGACCACCACTTATGGGGCCCTGGAGCACATCAAGAACTATGACAAGATCACGGTAACACGGCAGCTGAGTGTGGAGGTGCAGGACTCCATCCACCGCTGGGAGCGCCGGCGCACACTCAACAAGGCCCGGGCTTCCCGCTCCTCCGTGCAGGTGACCGGGCTGAGGCAGGAGGGGGGCCATGCACAGACACCACCCCATGCCTGCTGGCTCAGGGCCAAGATGACCGGTGCCCCTCTGGCCAGTCCTGCATCTGGGAGCAGCGAGATCCCGGCACCCAGCCCTGCCAGGGGGTTTGGTACCCTGCCTGGGTGGATGGGCCTAGAAACGTGCTTCCGTTGGATGCTGTAGCTGGGAAGACAAGTGGGAATGGGGTGGGGAGGAGTGAGACGCGTGCATCAGCACTCCCTGGACCCCGTGGCCCTAGCACCCGGCTAGGCTGGGAAGGGAGTCGGCATCGAAAACGAGACATGTGTGTCAGCGTTCCCTGGCCCCTGTGACCCAGCACCTGACTAGGCTGCAGGTGTGGACACAAGTCCTCCCAGCATGCCCCAAATACAGCTGCCTGTGGTCCCTGGACACATGCAGCAGCTGGCAAGGGTCCCTGCCCCTTGCCTGACCCCTACTCACATTCAAACCCCAGACTCCTGCCTGTCCCACACCCAATGCATCCCAATTCACACCAGCACAACCCAACTCCACAGTGTGTTGGGACTGCTCACTGCCCGCCAGCTTCTGCCCATGCTGGCCTGTCTCCCCCGCTTCACTGGCTGTCACTGTGTGTCCTCTAAGACAATTCAGTTTCTCCAGCAACCCTCTTCTGAGAAGCCTTGCCTGATACTCCCCGCCTCTTCACACACCCCCCATTCCCCATAGGCCGAGTTGGAGTCCCCCCCATTCCCTCATGCTTCCTGCTCTTAAGACAGTACCTATCACACCACATCTAACCCGCACACAAAGCTGTCACCTCTGGGCGGGCACAGCCCATGGTTCACATGTCTCAAGGGTCCACCCGAGTGGCACTGGGTGTGTGGAGAAGGAGTCAGCCAGCTATGCAGACTCACTTTCCTGGTGCCCAGAGCATACCAGTCCTGAACCCAACTCCTGGCTCCCAAGAGACCCATCTCTAGCAGGCAGAGCCCAGGCCTGTACAAGCTTGCTGTGTGGCCCCGTGCAAGCTCTGCCCCTCTCTGGACTCAGTTTTCCTACCCACACAGGCCAACTGGCTAATCAATAACATGTTGGTAAATGTTTGATAACTGGCTCTCGGAGGAGGGAAAAGGCTCTGATTTTAGCTTCTGTCAATTTCCCTGGCATAAATACTCCCGCCACGGCCAGTTTCAACGTGGTGTCCCTGAGCTGCAGCTGGACGGTGCTGCTGTATGAAGTCAGGGCTCCTGTACACTCCTGTCCCTGTCCCCTCCTGCACACTGTCCCCGAACACTCTGGGATGCGGTCACTTGGTCCAAGCCCAGCATCCCTGTCTTTTCGCCTCCACCCTGTGGGATCCTGGCGAGCATCCAGGAGAGCATTGCGAATAGGGAGGGATGGGGGATGAGGAGCCCTTAGCCCCGCCCCCCAGGGTGCACAACCTCCCCTGGCTGTAAAGGCTCAGAGCCAGTCACCAGTGGGAGGCCTCACGGAGGACAAGGAGTCCCAAGACCCCCCACTGGGGTGGGCACTGGGCTCCTCCCCTCCCCCCCAGGAGCAGTCCAGGGAAGCTCTTGGTCTGGAGCCCTGGGGATCGCCTAGGGGTCACCCGTGTGCTGCGGTCACGTCCATCTTCCAGGAGGTGGGTGTCCCTGGCACTCTCGGGGGGGCTCTGCCAGGAAGAGATCAGAAAGTGAGTGAATGATGGGGTCACGCGCACCGGCCACCAGGGGGCGTGCTCACTCCTCCTGGCCGGCCCCCCGGCGCGGTCAGCCCCGCGCGCGGAGAGGCCAGGCGGGGAGGATGCGTGGGGCGTCACCCGCGAGGCGCGGGGCCGGGAGGGGCAGGGGGCGGGGCCGGCGCACCGGGCGGGAGTGGCAGGCCCCCGTGACAACCCCGTGTCGCCCGCAGGACTTCATCTGCGTGTCGTTCCTGGAGCCCGAGCAGCAGGCGCGGACGCTGGCGTCGCGTGCGGACACACCCGCCCGCGAACTGTGCGCGCAGTGCGCCGACAGGTTCCAGGTGGCGCGGCCGCAGGACCACCGGCTGTTCGTGGAGGTGGCCGGGCGCGTCTTCCAGCTGGCCGACGACGCGCTGCCCCACCGCATCAAGGGCTATCTGCTGCGCAGCGGCCCCGGCGACTTCCACTTCGTCTACCGGCCCCTGGACTGCGGCAGCCCGCCCTGCCTGGTGGTGCGGGACCCCAACTTCCTGTGACCCCCTTTCTCAGGGTGTGTCCCTCGCCACCCCCACACTGGCACTGGGCACATCCCCACGGCTGGCTGCCCACTCTCGCGCCCACAGACAGCCACCCAACGCACACCTGCACCCACTGGGGGACCAGGCCAGCCATCTCAGGATGCGTGTGATAGCAACATGGGGTGGGCCCAAGGGCACCTCCTGAAGAGGAGTCATAGCACTGAGAGGCCATGTTCATCCTCAGACAGAAAGGGAGACTGAGGCTTGAGGGGGAAGAGGCCTTCAGCCCCTGCAGCACACGTAGCCCCGCAGGCCACTCCCACCTCTCCCATTCTTGGTTCTTCCAGGGACTTGCTGCATCACTCCTGGCACTTCAGAAGGAAGCTGGGATGTCTTGGGCCTTCCCCTCTCGTGTCTCCTGAGCATCTCAGGGTGTGTTGAGACAGGGACCCCTTGCACAGACCCCCCACCCCCTCCCATCTCTGCCAGACCAGCCAGGTGTTGCCTGGGATGCCCACACAAAGCCCGCTCCAGAGATCCATAGACAAGCCCAGCCTGCCTGGGAGAAGGGGTGGAGCCTTCCTCAGGGGACACCAGTACAGCCTCTACCGGGACGCCCTATAGGGGTGTGTAATAAAAGCCTTTGGAAACGTGTCTCCTCTGAAGGGTTGGAGCCCTGCACAGCCTGCCCGGCCCTGTGCACAGCCTGAGCTTCCTCCTGGTAGCCTCAGAAGGCCCTCCTAGATGGGGAGACTGTCCCCTGCCAGCTCTGTGCCCGCCCTCGGCCTGCACTTCTACCTCCCACCATGCTCAACTCCATCACTCCAAGCTCTAGGTCAGCACTACTTCACCTATCCCTGGAATACCATGCCCTGTGGTCTTTACCTGTCAACTCCTACACATCCTTCAAAGCCCATCTCCAGGAAGCCTTCCTTAAGTCCCAGGTTGGGCCAGACAGCCCTATCCCCACAGCCCACTGGACTTGTCTCTCACAAGAGTGACCCCGTCCAATGGCCGTTGGCTGTCGATACATCTTTCTCCACCACACATCTTTCTCCACCATGAGTGGTTAGCGCTTGACTTCAGGACTAGTTAAACTGGTATTTGTGCCTGTGGCATGTTCACACTCTTCCAGGTCCTGGAAATCAGCAGAGAATACAGTGGGTGAGGAGCCCCAGTGAGAGTGGCTGAGGGCAAGGTGTCCAGCAGCAGCTGGACTGGGCATCAAGCACTCAACCAGTCAACAAACACATGGCAGACAGCTCTGGACCTGCCCAATGGGAGAGGCAGGGGCAGAGCTATGCCTGCAGGCCAGCACAGCGGGTGTGAGGGGATGGGCCGACACCAGGGGACCAGCCACAGTCCCAGACAGTTCATCCTCAGCTTCCAATGCTGGCTCTGGGCTGGGCTGGGCCACACAGCAAATGACTCAACTGGAAGGTGGGTGGGAGAAACCCTATCTCTCCAAGCAACCTATTGCCCAGATGGCTGGGGCTGGGGCTCAAGGTGTAGATGAGACACCAGCCCTGTCCTGGCTCCCAGGAAGGGACCAGTCGCCCAGAGGGCCGAGAGGGGGGAGCTGCTGTAGGAACATGTATGTACATGTGCGTGTGCCTGTGTGTGTGCGTTAGGCCCCGTCCTGAGGCCTGTGCTGGGTCCACCCATCAGGAGAGGCCAGGAAGCCCCCAGAGGGCACAAAGTCCTGCCGCCATGAGCCATTCCACCTGGCCCTGGAGAGGTCTGGCCCAGGGCAGCCCAAAGGGATGTGTCACATCTGCCTGGTGACAAGCTGGCTCCTACCAGGTCAGGCCTGCAGGCAAGGGGCACAAAGGAGCAGGGGCCGAGGTGGGAGGTTGTGAGGAGATGGGGTCCCTGGATGCAGTGTGGACATCCCCGCCCGCCCTACATTCACTTGCAGCTGGGCCTGCCCTTCCTGCTCGGGCCACCCTCCCTGCACCGGCAGGACAGGTGAGGCCGGCAGCAGGCCTCCTTTGGAGGTTGCTGAAACAGAGCCTTGGGAGAAGGTGCCAGTCCCTGCATGGCTCTCCCTCTTCCCCACCTGGGGGATACTGCCGCCCCCCCCCAGGAGCAACCTGTTCGCAGCCCTTAGCCCACGAGAGTTCTGGTATCTGCCCGGCTTCAAGGTTGGAACCTACTCTGCTGTGTGGTGAAAAGAACCTGAACTGGGGGCCACAAGCCCTGGGCAGGCCCTCTGCAGCTCCGTGCCTGTTTCTTAAAATGAGTGCTTGTGACCTCATGACTTTCCAGGCTTGTTGCAGGAACCACCCATGTACCTAGAGGGGAGGGCAGGGTAGTCTCAGATCTCCAGAAGGTAAGTGAACTCAAAGCCTGCACAAACAGTCGTGGAGGCTGTTCAGTCAGCTGTGTGGCTGAGAACACAGGTGGGACCGGGTATCCAATCTGTGCACCCAACAGGGTCCACATCTCGTCATGTGGCTGCACCCCAGAGGAATGAGGAATTGTGTGGTCTGAAGTGTCAGATTTCTGAGGCACAGGATCATCTCCAGTCCAGCATGACCAATGCTCACTGCAGCCTCAATCTCTTGAGCTCAGGCTATCCTCCTACCTTAGCCTCCAGAGTAGCTGGAACTATAGGCATGTGCCACCACAGCAGGATTTTTAAATTTTTTGTACAGATGACTGTGTTGCCCAGACTGGTCTTAAATGCCTGTGCTCAAGCAATCTTCCTGCCTCAGCCTCCCAAAGTGCTGGGATTACAGGCATGAGCCACCATGCCTGGCCGAAATTTCTATATTCATTAGATGAGTATGCATACTTTTGTTCTATGGGGGGAAGAGTAAAGAGAGAAGCAACTCTGGTCACAGGGGAACAGGCTTCTTGGCCCACATCATAAAGATGCAGAAACCTATTTGGAGAACACCCTGGGCCCAACAAAGGTGATGCCATGAGTCCCTCCCTCTCTCCACACATTCCCTGACCCATGTGTGTATGGCCTCCAGGCGTGCTGTGGACCCCCGGATCTATAAACTTCATTTCCATTTCATGTCTCCTCCAATCATTGAAGGGAGCTCTCCATCTTAAAGATCCTAAATTAAAACAACTTTTGATGGGGAGAAGTTGAGGAAAGATCAAGGAAAAACGTGCTTGAAGGTACACAGTGAGGCTCTGTGGAGACGATGGAAGGGTATCCCAGGAGAGGGGGCAGCAGGGAGCAAAGTGCAGGAGATGGGAAAGTGCCCTGAGCACAGAGGGCAGAAACAACAGGTGGCAGGACAGGACTCCAGGGAGGAGGCTGGAGAGACTGGAGGGGCCAGGACAGGACACAGGGAAGAGGCTGGAGAGACAGATGCATGGGGACCCAGGAGAGGCCAGGAGCATGGGCCACAGTCGGGGTCAGGGGTCAACACTCAGGTCCAGTCAGACATCTTTACTTTTATTAAACACTACTGCAGAATAGAATACAAAAGCAATCAAAACTCGTATTTTGTAGAAATAATTTTCCATTTGGGCCCATGGCCTCTTCAACAGAATCATTCTGAAGATTTTAAAAGGTTTCAGTTTCGAATTTCTCATCACAAAAGATTTTCAAGAGGGGATTCAGAAGCCCCCATGAACTTTCTGCTCTTCAAAGCTCATGGGCAAAACCCTCCCAGAAAGCAAATATAATCTCTTAACACAGAACTCCCCCCTCCCACATCTGCAGCTTCTCAGAGAAGATGGGGAGGGGGTGAGGCCAGCACATCGTCCAGGAAAGAGGCCCAAGGGAGCCCTGAGGGGCTGTCCCAGGAAAGCCAGAGCGGGCTCCCCTCTGCCACCTCTTCCGTCTCTGATCAGCACATTCAGGAACGGCATACACACTGGGAGAAGCATCCAGAAGGAGCCCTTCAGCGGCGACCCACACACACATCATTCATGGACGACTTTATCCTGCATGAGATGGGAGGGGTGTGGTAAGTGATGCCGACTCTGAAGAAATGAAGATGCTGTCATCCACATGGGGAGATAGTCACCCAAACGACCTGCACAGCACTAAGAAAGTGGCTGCCCCAGCCCCGCAGACTAATGCCTTGGGACCAAAGCTGGAGACAGAGCTACAGGAGCCAGCCTGCCTGCCTGCAGACAGCAGGGTCACCTACCTTTCATGCCCCATGCAACTTACCTGTGGAGTGGATATGGCTTCTCGCAAAGGTTGACCAGAACGTACAGGTACCTCAGTGCATGCTCAAACTAGAGAATACAGACAAGACAGATGCAGTTGTCATCGCTTCCCTGCACAGTCACCCTGGACTTAGGAACACTCACTCGTGCACTCAAAGGCCAAGCAACTTGACCAGTGGCCCCACCTCATTTGGGGCATAAAATTCTCCCCATCCTCTGTTGGCCCAGGGGTATTCATGGACTCTCTCACGGAAAAGGCTGTTTGAGGGTTTGCGCACAGCCACACAGGCTGGCAGACCATGCTCAGGACTCCTGGTGGAGGATGCCCAGTGGCTCTGCCCCATTCCTTGGGGCTTCCTTGGACACCTGAGTCTTGGGTCTGTGAACCTCATCTTGGGAGGGACGCCCTGATGAGGGGGATGGAGGATGCATGAATGCCAAATTGGACACAAAGTCCTTCAGGGGAACCCAAGAACTCTCACAAAGATGGAGAGGGGACTCACTCGGTGTGACTCCAAAGGGCAAAGCAGAAGACTGGAGGGCGAGGTGACCTCCACCGACCCATGCACAGACAGTGGGGCAGCCCCACAGATGTGGCATGTCCCAGCAAAAAGTTATTTACCAGCAGGACAGGCCACAGGGACATGAGCTGTGGACAGGACTGCCTGCGGGACATTGCCAATCCTTCTCTAGAAGGGCCCGCGCATCGTCCAGAAGGCTTTTCAGGACACTCTAGGAAACCTGGTACCTTCTCCTCCCTGGACCAGTCCTGACTTTAGTGATAAATCTCAGGGAGAGGCCAGAATAGGCCCAGAAGGGAGACGACAGGAGTGACTGGTACGAGGGCAGGAAAGAGGTCTTGGCAGGACCACAGGTGCCCTGCCAGCTAGGAGTGGGGCATTGCATGTGAGTCAGGGCCACTCTCTTGCCACTGGGACAGCATTCCAGGGTCAAAAGTCACAGTCAGTGAATGTGGACCACTCTCTTAGCTTTGATGGAATCCTTCTGCTGGTGTGCATCTAAGGCAGTGTCTGGGGTCCACAAAGGGGGTCCCAGTTGCTCACCGTGCTCGTGAGCCAGTTAAAGCAGTATGTGCGGAAGTACTCCAGGGCCTCGGGGTAGCAGCCATGCCCCGTGAGCGGGGCTCTCTCTGACAGAAGCCTCTCTGCCTCAGCCTCGGACGCCGCCAACAGGGAGACCATCCTGTGTACTGACTCCTCGACGAGGTGCCTGGCCTGGGAGGAACACAGGAGAGACTCACTCACTTGGTCAGAGCACACCCCACTGAGAGCACGGGCCATGGATGGCGAGAGGCAGCTGGGGGACCCCTCTCCATGGCCTGGCTTGCGGTGGATCAGAACCAACACCAGGAAGTGTAATTGGAGGAGGGCCAAGGATGTGAAAGGCACCGGAGACAGCTCAAAAGGCTGCACCCTGGGGTTTCTGGTTTGCAGATACATTACATCTAAAGACCAGTCTCCAACTCCTAGGCTCAAGTGATCCTCCCATCTCAGTCTCCCAAAGTGCTGAGATTATAGGCATGAGCCATAGCAGGGTGCCCTGTCTGAGGAGCGGAGGCTGCAGACCCTGTGCCCTAGAAGAGTCTGTCCCAGGAGGAAGCAAAGGGTCCACTCAGGAAGCCATCAAGGGTGAGACAGCAGACACAGAGGGGCACAGCTTTCCTCCCAGAGGATGGAAAACAGCATCCTGACAAGGAAAGTGTGGCAGCGGGACCCAACTCCAGCCAGGCTCCATGCCACCCTCCGCAGCCAGCACTTCCTGCCTGCCTAACCCCATGGGGCGTGAGCCTAGCAGCTCTCAGCATGGGGCCCAGGATGTGGGGGCACCCGCAAGTGCCACCATCTTCCTGTTCTCCACTCTGTCTCTTGGCAAGGGTGCTCTTCACGCACTGCAGCAAGCAAGAGCCCAGCAGCAAATGCTGAGGCAGGCCTGGGAATCCCTCCAACCCGTCACACTGGACACCAGAGAGACTGGCACAAGGTGACGAAGGCCACTCCTCCCACCAAAGCAGCTCTTGTTTAGGAACATTGGTCATTTTTCACAAAAAGTACATGGACATAAAATGGGCTTACTGTTATTTCTAAATGAATTCAATATTTTGAAAATCTAAGTTTCTATTTTTTTTACAATAATTTTTTATTTTACATAAAAGCGTAATTATGCAACAGGTATTGGGAAAGTTTAAATCTAGTGAGAATTATGTATCCCAGGGACTATTTTCAAATCTGCAGCAGACACCACTACTGTAGGAACCCTACATGATTCACACAGGTGTTCAAGAACACACAAGGAAACTGGTTCCGTTTCCGTGAACTGCCCAAATGATAGGAATAAAAGGCTCTTCTATCTCAACTTAAATTCTTTTTGTTTTCAAATGTTTTATTTTTATTTTTGTAGAAATGGGGTCTTACTGTATTGCTCAGGCTGGTCCTGAACTCCTGGGCTCAAGTGATCCTCCCACCTCAGCCTCCCAAAGTGCTGAGTTATAGGCATGACTCATTTTAATTTCTAATGCAGGAAATACCAATACACAGTCATAACCCATAAACAAGCTCTCTGGGATCAGTAATCTGAAGAGTATAAAGAGGCCAGGACTAAAAAGTATGAGGATCACCCGTCCTACTGTATTTGACAGCAGCTAAAAATATGTCCTGGTTAAAGTGTTGTCACACATGAGGCCCTAGCTTTTGAGATAATTAGAGATATGCATGTAAAACAAACCATCATTTTTAAGGTCTTTCCTAGGAAATCCAGGCCATATTTCAGTACATTGATCGCTGTGCTGTGCTGATGACAGGCATGGAGGTGACACAGGCTGGCAAGTGGGGACGGCAGCCCTTCTGCCCGCATGCCTATGAAAGCACAGCTGTAACCTGCCAGCCCACATGCACGTCGAGCTGCTGAATGCAGGTCAGTAGGGTAGGCTTAAGCATCTGAAGGGAAATTCTAAGCTATGATTTCCTGAGTAGGTGGAAATTCTTGTGGATTAGATATTTTTTATACAAGAGGGTTTCACCGTGTTGCCTGAGCAGACTTCAAAGTCCTGAGCTCAATTGAGCCTCTGGTCTCAGCCTCTTGAGTAGCTGAGACCTGGATCTGGATTTTTAAAATAAATATGGTTAACTAATAACTCAATAAGCAGCAAAGTTAAATGTCCTCTAGGCAACAAAGCATATGAGAGGGAAACACCCACAACCATGGCTTCTTGGCGGGGTATCAGGGAGATGGGCCCTCCCTAGCTCCTACCACCAGAGAGCTCAAGGCTGGTCACTGACAAAGAACAGAGACAACTCTGCTCATTCCTGCTACTGTCTCACGTGGAGAACAAGGCCAGCATCCTTCCTCCAACAGGGCAGGAAGATGGCAGGGACTGATCCATGTGATGCCTACCTGCAGGGACCATCCTGTCCACTGTCCACCTGCAGGGACCATCCTATCCACTGCCCATCTGGCAGGAACCATCCCATGTGCTGCTGCCCACCTGCTGGGATGGCCCCTCCCATCACTACTCACATCCAGGTGCCTCTGGATCTCCTCAAGGAGCTTCAAGGACTCCTGCACGTCATTAGTGCTCATCAGTCTCCTTTTCATGATTGTAAGGGGCACGTCAGGACTAGGGGTGAGATCGAGGCGTGTGACCGGAGGCAGAGAGATGGGAGAACTGGCTTTGTGCTTCATTCCCTGGAACTGCATCACTTTCATTGCAGAGATGGACTAAAGTGAGAGAAGGACAGACGGAGAGATGGGGAGGGGAGAGGGAGAGGAGGGGAAGGAGAAGGAGAGAAGAAAAGGGAGGAAAAGGCGGGGGGAAGTGGGAGGAAGAAGAGGGAAAGGGAGAAAAGAGAAGAGAGAAGGGGTAGGGAGAGGAGGGGAAGAAGGGGGAAGGGAGAGATGGAGAGGAGGAAAGAGGGAGAGGGAGGAGGAGAGAGGAGGGGAAGGAGGAGAGGGTGGAAGGGAGAGAAGGAGGGACGGGGAGGGGGAAGAAGAGAGAGGGGAAAGAGAAAAAGGGAGAGAGGGTGAGAGAGAAGGTGAGAGGGAAAGGGGGAGAAGGGGAAGAGAAGAAGAGGGAGAGAGGGAACGGGAGGAGGGAAAGGGAGAGAGGGGAAGGAGGAGAGGGAGAGGGAGAGGGAGGAGGAGGAGGAGGGGGAGAGGGAAAGAAAGGGGGAGAGACAGGAGGGAAGAAGGGAGGAGAGGTGAGAGGGAGAGAGAGAAAGTGGGGAGGGGGAAAGTAGGCAATAGGGAAGGGGTGAATGAGGAGGGGGAAAGAATGAGAGGAGAGGAGGAGGAGGAGGAGGGAGAGAGAGATAGAGGCAGAGAGGGACATAAGATGGAGAGAAAAAGAGAGAAGCTGATTTGAGTGGGAAGAACAGATGTGCCCAGCATACACTGGGCCTGGTCTCTCCACCGTAGGTTCACCGTCCATCCCCCATGGTTTCAGGACCACTGATGACCACAGTTGTGCCTGTAAGACTAGGAGAGCACCCTGGATCACCCAGGCAATGCTGCTAAGCACCTAGAAGCTACCAAAGAGGGGGCACTCCTGCAGCAGAACTGCTGTTCCCTCAACTGTGGGAGACACGGTTGCTCCAAGGTCAAGCAGGGCTTGGACGTAGTTGGTTCAACCAGTGGTAACCGATGGCTCACCACCCCTCGCCCTGTCCCTAAGGAGGAGTAGGAAGTGGACAGTGGTGATGGATGGCTCACCCCCCTTTGCCCCATTCCTAAAAGGATTAGGAGGTGTACAGTAGTGACTGATGGCTCACCCTGACTAGCCCTGTCCCTAAAGAGCAGTGACAGGTCTGAGCCCATCAAGAAGGGCAGAGTTACAGCTCCAGAGAGGCCAGGCTGACAACCTCATCAGGTCTACCATGCACAGGTGCCATGCTCCAATATGTTCCCACAGACTGCCAATAAGAGGGAAGAAATGCTACAGACTTTCAATAAGAGGGAAGAAATGCTGCTGGCGTCCTGTTTCCAAGGCTAGCAAGACAACCTAAACAAAAAACCAGCACACACAGGTGCAGACAGAGACACAGAGTCACTAAAGACTCATCACAGCCCTCAGCCAGGATCCGAAGTGGCCAGTGTAAGGAGCACATGATGAGAACACAAGGCCCAGGCAGTTTTCCCACATGCCAAGGCTGCATCTGCTCCATGTCCCCCTCCCGGCCTTCTCCTGCGTCACCTCCCTCCACAGCCTCTCTAGAGGCTGAGCAGGCCATGCATGCCAAGTGCAGGCATCTGTCCTGTGACTGCCCCATGGCTGACCGGCTCAAGGTGCTCCACCCACTGGTGATGGCCAAAGGCAGCAGCATCTACTGACGCCCGTTCTAGGAGGCCGGCAAGCTCTCGGTGTGGAGGCTGCCTGGGGACAGTGCCAGGGTACATGATGCCTGAGGCCTGCATGGGTGTGTCACAGTGCTGTGCACACCGAGGCCAGGGCTCTGCCAAGGGCCCAAGCCATCACAGCCTCTGCTGCAACCTGCCTGCCAACAGCACCATGAACTGACCCCCTTAACTTCCTGCAGACACAGCAGGAGGTGCCTGAGGCTTCTACCTTAGGCCAAGGGGAAGGAGCACCCTGCAGCCGCGGGAGCCAGGACTGAGTGTGGCTGCTATGGCTGATGCCAAACGCAGGAGGACACTTTCCAGTCAACAGCCTCTGGCATGCACTGGGTCCGTGTGTGGTGTATGCCACACGCCGCAGCCTCCATCCACACTCCTGGCACCTCAAAACACAAAGGTCTGACCAATGAGGAAACAGATTCAGAGAGACCAAGTATCTTGCCTAAAGCCTCGCAGCTCTGCCTGAATCAAGTGAGGCCTGACTGAAAGTCTGCAGGGTCCCCGGAATGAAGTGGCCGATTGGGCAGAGCCATCCCTGCCCATCCATCCTTAACAGGTCCTGCTTCTCGTCACCCAGGGATGCACTGTCCGGGCAGGTACTGAGTCTGGAGGAACAGGCGCCAGGGCTTGCGGCTCACTCACCTTGTTTCCATACTGCATGACGTGGCTGGTGTTGGTGTGGGTCTTCACCAGGCGGTACTGCTTGTGGAGTGTCTCTGTGGTCAGATCCTCCTGCAAAGAGGAGACCATTGAGGTCCCTCGAGATCCAAGCCCGATGCTGAGCCTCAGCTGCTCTGCCAGGCCCCAGCTCAAGCTTCAAGTATAAGACTCACCACATCTGAGTCCTCCATCCAGTTGACACTGTACCAGTCCCCCAGGTATGTGGACCGCGTCTCGTCATAGTAGCAGGCATAGGATGACTCCCTGGGGTTGGCAGCCGTTGTGGCATAAACTAGAGGAATTAGAGACCATCTTTCAGTCATGCTATATGCCCTGCATGGCTTACACCTAGAGCTTCAGTTCGCCCTGAAATCCAAGCTTGTACCACTAACCAGCACAGGGAAGGCAGGGACATATAACTGGACTCAGCCTGTCCATTCGGTTACAGCAATTCATCTAAATTAAGTGTGGAAGAAAAAGGAGCAATGAGCAAATGCTCATGCTTAGGACACCAGGCTATTCTAGGAGAATGCTGACAGATTTTAGTAGCTCTGGAAAATTGAAGAATATGGGTTTAATTTAGTTTCTAGAGAGTTAATATCAATTGAAGAACCACTTAGATTGATGGAACCTATCCAATAGCTACCACATACTATCTCTGTTGTAGGCTCAGAATTGAGCTAGACAAACATTATTCAAAAAACAACTCTTAACGGGCCATGGTGGTCCACCTATAATCCCTGCACTTTGGGAAGCTGAGGTGGCTGCTTGAGGCCAGGAGTTCAAGACCAGCCAGGGCAACATGGCAAGATCCCACCTCCAAAAAATCAAATCATTTAAACTTAGATGGGCATGGTGGCACCTGTAGTCTTAGCTATATAGGAAGCTGAGATAGAAGGATCACCAAGTACAGGAGTTCAAGGCTACAGTGAGCTATGATCACACCACTGCACTCCAACCTGGGTGACAGAACGAGACCCTAACTCAAAAAAGAAGTAACTCTCCCAAAAGACAGACATTATCTTTATCCCCATTTTACAGATGGGGATAATTGAGAATCAGTGAAGGTTAAGTACCCAACACATTACAAAAGATCAAGGCTAAGCCAAACTATAACCCATGTGAAGTTGATGTCACCATCTCTACCAGAACCCAGAAAGGCACAGTGAAGCTCTCGTTTCCTGACCACTAACTCTCAACTAGAACATGGAAGCGCCTCTGAAGCTCTCATTCCCTGACAACTAACCCTCAACTAGAACCTGAAAAAGCATAAGCTCTTGTCCCGACCACTAACCCTAAACTAGAACATTGAAGAACATGATAAGCTCTCGTCCCCTGACCACTAATCCTCAACTAGGACCAGAGAGAGCATGTGAAGCTCTTATCCCCTGACCCCAAATCTTCAACTAGAATCTAGAAGAGCATGTGACGACATCATTCCCTGAATATTAACCCACAACAAGAACCAGGGAGAACATGTGAAGCTCTCATCCCCTGACCCCAAACCTTCAACTAGAACCTGGAAGAATATGTGGTGTTCTCATCCCTTGACCACCAACCTTAACTAGAACCAAGAAGAGCATGTGACACACTCGTCCCCTGAAAATTAACCCTCAACCTGAACCTGTAGGAGCATGTGAAGCTCTCATCCCCTGACCACTAACCCTCAACTAGAACCTGGAAGAGCATGTGAAGCTTCATTCCTGGACCACTCACCCTCAACTAGATCCCAGAAGAGCATGTGAAGCTCATGTCTCCTGACCACAAACCCTCAACTTTACTCAACAAGAGCATGTGAAGCTCTCGTCCCCTGCCCACGAACCCTGAACTAGAACCAGGAAGACCACATGAAGCTCTCATCTCCTGACCACCAACCTTCAACTAGAATTTGGAAGAGCATATGATACTCTTGTCCCCTGATCCCTAACTCTCAACTAGATCCCAGAAGAGCATGGGAAGCTCTCGTCCCCTGACCACTAACCATGAATTAGAACAAGGAAGACTACACGAAGCTCTCATCTCCGGTCCACTAACCCTCAACTAGAATCTGAAAGACATGTGAAGCTCTCATCCCCTCATGCCAAACCTTAAACTAGAACCTGGAAGAGCATGTGAAGCTCTTGCCCCCTGACCAGTAACCCTCAACTAGAATCCAGAAGAGCATATGAAGCTTTTGTTCCTTGTCCACTAGTCCTCAGGAGTGGAGATCAACAACTTCTGCAACACTTCCCACCTCTGTGCCCATGCTGCTCTACTTGTGAGATCACTTGATTCCTGTCAGCAGTGTCTGACTAGGAGATCACAGCAGAGCAGGTGGCTCACCCTAGTGCAGAGCCCGGCCCCACCTACCATTGATGTCATCTTGAAGGTGGTTCATCATGGAGCCAGATTCACAGGCCTCGATGTAGAACACCATCTGCAGGGAGATGACAGATGAGTGTACCCTGCAGCATGTCCCCTTGCATCACCGCGAAGCTCACATCCCCAACCACTCCCTGCCTTTCCTAACGAGGCTCCCGCACGTGTTGCAGAAGACATTGCTGCTGGAGGAGGCGGTTGTCACATAAACCAGGGGTCCAGTTAATTCAGCACTAATAGAATAAAGTCATCTATTAGCTGAAATAACCCAGGGAAAACAGAGTCACTCAGTGCTAAGGGCGTTTACCATCACTACAGGGAACACTTTCCAAGAGTGAACAACACACAAGCCACCTTTTGCATCACCATTATGCACGTACCCCACCCAGCAGCTTCTGCAACGGTGCTACAGGGTGAGGGGCAATGGTGAGGACACAATGAGGGTATTTCCTCCCTAACTGCTCAAAACCAGGGACAGTCCTAGGGAACAGCGGTCCTCAAGGTGTGGTTCCCAGAACAGCAGCAGCATCCCATGGAAACTGAGGCAGGCGAATTCTCAGGTCCCTTGCAGACCTTGAGGGATAAACTCTGGGGTGAGGCCCACAGTCTGTAAAAGCTCTCCAGTGATGCCAATCTAATAGCTAAAGTCAAAAGGTTAACCCTGGGGAACCAGGGATTGGAAAGACATCCCTTCAAGAAAACACACCCCCATGCCCCCACCTCCCTCCCGCCCCTCCTGCTAGAGAGCCGATCACAGAACTGTAGCTCCAGATCCACTGCCTCTCGCACACCCTGCCCAATGGCTGCCCCAAAGCTGAGTCACCTTTTGGTACATGTGGTGTTTGTACATGTAGTAGATGGTGTCATTCAGGTCCTTGACGTACAGCTGAAAGGGAAGAAGACCAATACTCAGACCAACACCTCAAGAGAAACCATTGAAAAACCACAAATCAAGTCCTAATGATGTCTTAGAAGTTCTCTTCTACTAATCCTTAGAAGCAATCATGGCAGACAGTACAATCCCAGAATGTCATCTCAAGGGTTCATCTACATAATTTAAAAAGGACATGGCTTTATCCAGTCAGAAGAGATGTCCTGGGATAGAGTCCATGCTGGTAAGCTTGCCCTCTACACCCACCCACCACACATACACACCCGCCCTAATAGAATATTAGGAATCATGTGCCAGCAGATTTGACCTCAGCACAAAGGCTGTGCATTCTCTTCTGGTTTGTCCTTACAGTGTCAAGAGGAACTCACGTATTCATTAGGAAAGAGCAGTACTCCAGTGGATCCATGGTCCGTGAAGTAAATGAATACATGGTCCCGAGGGCCGCTGCCAAGAAAGAGTCAGAGGTTAACAGTTTCCCTTTTCTAGTTCTACTTCCCTAGGAAAGCTGCCCTATTCAAAAAATTAAGAAGTTAGGGGCTCACGGCTGCCCGGCCACGTCTGAGGAGGAACACAAGGCCTTGGCATCTAACTGCTATGGCACTCCCCTCAGGGTCACCCTGAACCACAGGCATACCCCAGAGCCTCAGAACTCTGAATCATGCCATAAAGGTGGGGAGACCTTTCCTGGGCAGCCTGTCTGAGGACCTGGTGTGGCTGGACAGTGGGGTCCTTTGTCAACTGGGCCTCATCCCAGGTAGCCACAACTCTCCAGCCAGATCTCCCAAAACGAGTAAAAGAGCAGGACACAACCAGATGCAGGTCTGCAGCCTTCCCCTCTGGGTCCTGGTCAGCAGCCTGGATGCCACCTGCTCCCCTCACCTGGGCCTCCACCAGAGGCACCGCTTCCAGGTGACAGAGATGTGATAACTCCCTTGGAGTCAACAGGTTCAGCCTACACAGATATCCGTCTCTGCGCTAGCTCACACGAGCTTACTTATGCTCAGATCTCCTTTCTAGCATAAACAAAATACGCCACTGAAGTCTCTAACATCACATAAAAATGCTACATAAAGAGGTATTAAACAACAGGCGGGCAGGGTGGCTCACATCTATAATCTCAGGATTTGGGGAGGCCATGGCAGAAGGATCACTTGAGGTCAGGAGTTCAAGATTAGTGTGGGCAGCATAGTGATACTCTGTCTCTACAAAAAATTTTTTTAATTAGTCAGGCATGGTGGTGTGTACCTGTAGTCCCAGCTACTTGGGAGGCTGAGGCAGGAGAATCACTTGAGGCCAAAGATTTGAGACCAGCCTCGGCAATATAACAAGACCCTGTCTCTATGAAAAAATTATTTATTATTTATTTATTTATTTATTTATTTTTGAGTTGGAGTCTCACTCTGTCGCCCAGACTGGAGTGCAGTGGCTGCTCCCGGCCACCGCAGCCTTGACCTGCTGGGCTCCAGTGATCCTTCCGCCTCAGCCTTCCGAGTAGCCGGAATTATAGGCATGCACTACCACACCCAGTTGATTTTTTTTATTTATTGTAGAGATGAGGTCTCGCTGCCCAGGCGGGTCTCGAACCCACGGGCTCAGGCAATCCACTCACCTCAGCCTCCCAAAGGCGTGGGATTACAGGCTGAGCCACCAAGCCCGGCGAAAAAATTATTTAAAAAAATTAGCCAGGCATGATTGTACACACCTGTAGTCCCAGCTACTCAGGAGGCTGAGGCCAGAGGATCACTTGAGCCCAAGAATTCAAGGCTGTAGTGAGCTATGATCACACCACTGCACTCCAGCCTGGGCGACGCAAGACTTTGACTCAAAAATAAAAGTAATACTAAACAAGATGTCGCCAGTCTACAGATAGCAGGATAAGCACCAGCATTCGTCTTCCCGAATACAAAGGTTGGTCCTGCACTTATGACTGAGCCTCTCCTCACTAGGCTGATCTTAGATCAGAGCACAAGGCTGAGGGGCAGGCTGGGGCCCTGCAACCCATCTGGCTACAAGGACTCACAGCTGTTTCAGGATACTCCACTGGCAGTGGGACAAACCTAAGTAACGACCCGAGGATGAGGAACAGCAAGTTTAACTGACAGGGGATGTTAAATGAGGGACTCTGGATCCCAGCATTAACTCAGTACAGACACCAGGAGGAGCCACAGGAACATCAGCCCTGTGCAACCTGACCTAGGGACAGAGCAGAATGCTGACAGGCGAGTAGGCCAGGAGCAAGAACAGCACCTGAATTCCTTCTGCTGGGGTGTAGGTCCTCAGGAGAAACAGACCTTACCTCTTCAGGACTTTTCCAGATCCGACGCCCTTCACTGCTTCTGTATCACCTCTCAGCACAGCCAGGAAATTTTTAGGGGTAACATCCTACAAAGAATTTGAAGCCAAAATCAGATGCTGCTGTCATTCCAAGCCAGAGAACCTGCTGGTCCTGAGGCAGACCCAGGCGCTCACCCACACTTTTCCAAGGCTCGAGGCTTCCAAGTAAACATTTGGAATGCAGGGGGACCCAAAGCAAGGGCTGTGCACAGGGGTGCACGACCTTTTCACAGACATCATCTGGACTGGGCCTATGGCAACTCGGCCTGCTGTTTCTGCTTGACCCCTACACAGTCCACATGCAGAAACCCAAATTGCCGACAGAGTGGAAAAATCAAAGAGGAAGAGGATGCCACTTCGGGGAAAGAGCAAGAGGGAGGCAGGAATGTCAGCACCCGCCCTTCACCCAGCCTGCTGCCGGAGTTTAAGCTAAACCCCAGGGATATCTGGTGTCCTGAGAGGATTCTGTTCAACTGAAACTTCATCACTGAAAACAACACCAAAAAGTACAAAGAAGAAAGTCATCAAAAATCCCAGCACCTAGGGTCTAAACACTCCCTTATGTAACCACACAAAGATAACAATTTCATAAAAGTGGGATTATCCATGTTACATGAATGATATAGTAAATATAACTGTATTTGAACTTAAAAGAAATAAACAAAATGAAACTGAAAAAAATTGCTGAACTTTAGCTGAAAGCATCCGAATATTAGTTCCTAAAAGATCCTTCTAAAATTAAAAAAAAAAACCAAAAAACTACAGAAACCACGAGACTGATATCATTATGGTGTTTTTAAAAATGTGTCAACTTATACAGAAACTGTAATAATAATTAATGAAAAACTATCTCAGCAAAATCCTGAGGTACTTCGCATCAAGCCTGATTTTGCAGAAGACTGATTTTCATAAAACAGCACAGATTATCTACAATCAGATTAACAGCAATATCTCAAGAAAATGAGGTTAATATGGAAGGAAATCTATAATCAGCTTAAAGTCTGAGAAGCAGAAACTAGATATCAGCAGCCTGCAACTTATTTTGCACATTTTGAAATCCCTTTCTCTGTTTATGTTCAAAACTCTCACGATCTACTCCGCAGGCACAAACCTAATATAAACATGAAATCCTGACCAGAAACCAGTCTAGGGAGGCTATGATTCTAGAAACACAAGATAAAATCATCACTAAAATGCAAGTGGTACCACCAGCCCGCCCTGGGCCCACGCCGCTCCCTCATGTACTCCTTGGCCCTCCCTGGGTTCATACCCCTCCCATGTGGTCCTTCACTGAACCCAGGGCCCACGTCCCTCTCCTGTGTGGTCCTGGCCCCATCCTAGGTCCACACCCCTCCCCTGTGTAGTCCTTGGTGTCACCCTGAGCCCATGCTCCTTCCCTGTGTAGTCCTTCACCCTACCCTGGGTCCACGCCCCTCCCTCCACCCCGGTAGTCCTTCATCCTGCCCCAGGCCCACGAACCTCGCCTGTGTAGTCCTTAGGGACGCCCTTGTACACGTCTGTGCCGTTGGGCCTATTGATCACGATACCTGGGGTGGGATTGCTGGAAATGGAAACACAATGTGACACGTCTCTGAAATCTCTCTCTTCCCAAATATATCCCGTTATGTGAAAAGCCAGTACACACTTATGTCTGTGGAAGACACATCTATTCACCTGCATGTCACCAGTGTGTAAACAGTCTGGGGATTTCAGGGGCCCACAAGCCAAGTGCTCTCAGGCCGAACTCAAAAGGCTTGGGACAGGAACCCAAGTCTGGGTATTCCCAGCCTCCTGCAGCTTGAGGGCAAGATCTCCTCTAAACTGAGAGCAAAACTACTCTCATGAGAGAGGCAGGAGGGAAAACAAGGCTTCTATACAAGAGCTGGTGCCTAAGCCCTGACAGAATCACAGCAAGGGCAGCATCCTGGCCAGGACCAAGGTGGGGTCCAAGGAACGGAGAGGTTAGAACTGGGTCATTTACACCAGTACTTGCTGCTCTGGTCTCTGCAAGACATCAGCAAGTGTGAAAGAACATGTAACATTTACTTCAGCTGGAGAGTAAAGAAAGAACAGGTATGAGAGAGGAGCAGGAGCTTGTCTTCACACAAGGCTCGCATGCCCAGCCCCTTGTGCTGCTCCCTCAGAGGTTAGAAACAAGCCCCCAAGTGCTTCAAGCCCTTTCCAAGCACCCATCAGAACTGGCATCCCGGGTCCCTGATGATCCCAGGCACACACACAGCATGGCCAGTGCTCCACATGAGGCACCCTGTGGGCTCTCATCTGGGAGGATTATCTACGTCTCAGCATCAGGATGCTGTTCTGAGGATTCCTATGAGTCTATGTGGCTTTTCTTAATACCCTTAAGTTCTTTACAACCAAGTTCAAAGCACACCCTACTTACTCTTCAGAGTTGGCGATGTCATCATACATCATCACAATGATCTGCTCATCAGGAATCCCGTTTCGGTGAATGATCTGGTAGGCATGGCATGCGTCTGCCTGGAGAAATGAGGCAAGTTTTAGATTTTGCCCAGGAGGTCAATTTTGGAGTCTCATGAATAGTGTGCTCTGTCTCATAGAAGACTTGCTATAAATCACTCCCTATCGATCAGGCATTTACATTATTTTTTTAACACACATGTTAACATTTTTATCTCAATTCTACAAGATCTCCCACCTGCCCAAATTATCCAGTTCTTACTCAACAGGAAGCTCATGTACATATGAGCGGCATACATGCACATGCATGCACACATGCACACACATACACACAGATACAACCCACCACCACCCATCTGCAGGTCACAAGGGCCTTTGAAAGTCCTAAATGACTTCACTTTCCAGACTACATAAATGTCTCCTGAAAGCAGAGATTTGGATCTCAAAAGCAGAAGGACTCAGAATGGTAAACCAACAGGTGAGAAGCTTAGCAGCTGTGCTGTCTCACACAAGACTCTTCCGACTCAAGTAACTCTGTCTGCCATGGTCACTGTTCAGAGAAATGGGTAAAAACCCCAAAGTACAACTCTGGAATTAAAACGAGAAACTGCTCTTAAGTTTACAAAAGTAATGATAACTACAAAGGAAGTCAACGTTAGGGATCAAGAAAAACTTTCCTCATGCAACTCCTCGGCCATGAGGGTGAATGGGTTGCTTCCTTGCCTCGCACACAGGGAGGTGAGTGCTCAGCTATCTGCATTCCCTTTAGGAACGAGACTCATACAATCAACTTCTTTATTTATTTTTTTCTTATTTTTAGAGGCAGGGTCTTTCTCTGTCGCCCAGGTTGGAGTGCAGTGGCATGATCACAGCTCACTGCAGCCTCAAACTCCTGTGCTCATTTGATCCTCCCACCTTGGCCTCCCAAAGCACTGAAATTACAGGCTTGAACCACCAAGCCTGGCCCTATACACATCAAATTCTAAACAGCACTTCTTAACACAATAGTAAATGAAACTTGTCAAACATTAAACCTGGCATGTAGCTTGGGGATGCCCCAACAAAGGGGCTGACTTTATAACAGAGACAGTGTTCATACACAGTTGTTGACTACGGAAGTGTGGCATCCAGGGCCCGGCACTCGAGCTGTCAGATGAATGGATGCCTGAATACATTTGAATGCTAATACATTTATTAGCATCCTTCTGTTTGTCCAGCACATGCTAAGACTATATGCATTATCTTATGTAATTCTCCTAGCAAGCCTAAAGATAAAGGTAATGATCTCCATTTTACAGATGAAGAAATAGAAGCTTGAGTGGTGAGATGGCCTGCCCAAGTCACACGCAACTCACAGTGAGAGCCCAGGCATTCCAAACCCCAAACATTATACTGCCTCATACAGGAACAACAGAGAATTCAATAAAAGAACAGAGGCCCTGGGAGAGCAAAGGGTGCTGACAGCCTAGTTCCCTGCTGGCTCCCAAGGGCCGAAAGTCTGAACACAGGTCATTTTTAAATAGTTCCTAGATATTTTATAAATAGACTGATCCACACACATTGTTAAAATGTTGAAGGCCTGTTTCTATGGGATGATGAGGACCTTCAAACACCAAAATAGGCAGGATAGCAGCCCCAAAGACACGCCCATCCTAACCCTGGAACCCGTGAACAGGCTATGCTACATGCAGGGAGATTAAGATAGCAGATGGATTTAGGTTCTAATCAGCTGGTCTTAAAATAGAGAGGCTTTTCCAGATCATCCCAGCGAGCCCAGTGTAAGCACAAAGGTGTTTATGTGTGGGAGGGAGTCAGGAGACTCAATGTCCAAGAGACACCATGTAAGAAAGGCTCTACTGACCCTTGGCTTTGAGGACAGGAGAAGGGCCATGGGCCAAGGAATGCTGGCAGGCTTTACAGCTGGAAAGGGCATGACAGCGGAACCTCATCTCAAGCCAGCAAAGAACTAGGCTGTCAGCACCTTGATTTCACCCAGTGACAACCACAGCAGATTTTCACCTCCAGAATCAATCGTAAGATAATAAATTTGTGTTGTGTTAAGCCACTAATTATGGTAATGGGTTTGAGTAGTAGTAGTAAACTAACATAGCAAAGGCAAAAGCATGGTGCAACCAGCATTCCACTGTGCAAACATCTAGACATCTTCAGTCAGGCTGAAGCATGTGCCCTCCACCCTGCCTGTCCACTCTCGGCCATCTGCCCCACCAGTCTACTCCTGGCCGTCTGCCCTGCAAGTCCACTCTTGGCTATCTACCCTAGCAGAACTGTAGCCCATAGAGAGCAGGAGAGGGTTCACTGCATCACTGTGCTGCCTACAGGTAAGTGCCGGATGTTAAACGTGGCAAAACTATAAAGCAAAGCATAGGAAGAAATGACAAAAACTCAGGCGCTTGGTCTCTGGAGGGCACAAGGTACACAGGTATTCATTTTATTATTATGTTTTTATGATTTAAACTGTATACATGTTACAGAGACATTCATCTGTGTGCTATTTCATAAAAAAATCAAATCAATATTATGTGAGATTTAATCCACTCCTCTGATGATGTGGGAATGAGCAGATGAACCCACCCCATGACAAGCCACTCCTGTTAGATGTCAAAAGGCCCCCAAAACAAAATCATCACAAAATAAAGTTAAAAAAAGAAGTGCAAGACTTATGCACTGAAATTATAAAATACTGCTGAGGGAAATTAAAGATCTAAAGAAATGAAGAGACATTTCATGAATCAGAAGATGCAATACTGTTTCTTAATACTTTATTATGCTAAGAAAAAAGAAGACAATGCAAAAAATAGAGAAGATCAGCAAGTTTTTTTTTTGCAGAAACTGACAAAATGATCCTAAAGTTTATAAAGAATTGCAAAAGACCTAGAATAGCAAAAATAATTTTGCAAAAGTACAAAGATGGAGGGCTTTCACTTCCTAATTTCAAAACTATATTGAGGAGAAATTAGTCTTTTTCAACGAAAGGTGCTGGAACAATTAGATATTCCACATACAAAAAGATGAATGTAGACCCTCACCTTACACTATTCATAAAAATTAACTCCAAATGGATCATAGATTTAAATGTAAGAGCTAGAATAAAATTTGTAGATGCTAACATAGGAGAAAAATCTTTGGGACCTTGAGTTATAACTGCAAGAAAGTCACGAATAACTGCGAAAGTATGATCTATAAAAGAATAAAACTGATAAACTGGACCTTATCAAAATTAAAAACTTTAGTCTTTAAAAGATACCATGAAGAAAATGAAAAGAAAAACAATGGACTACGAGAAAATATTTGCAAAACACTCATCTGATAAGGATAAAGGACTTACATACAAACACAAAGAATTCTTTGACCCCCAACAAGACAATCAATGTAACCAAAAAAAAAAAAATATGTAAAGGACCTGAATAAACATTTCACCTAACAAGATATGCAAATGGCTAATGAGCACATGAGAAGATATTCTACATCATTAGTCATTAAGAAATGCAAATCAAAACCACAATGAGTCACCATTTTACAATCAGATGATGACAAGTGTTGGTACAGACTAGAGCACCAGGAGCCCTGTACACGGCTTGCGGCGATGCCAAGTGTGTCTCCATCTTGGAAAACAGTTGAACGGTTTCTTGAAAAACTAAACATAAATTTGCTATATGTCCTAACAATTTTACTCCTAGGTACCTACCCAAGAGAAACAAAACCAAAAGCTGGAAACAACACCAATCAACATCTATCAACAGGTTAACAGACAGGCAAAATGTGGCCTACCCGCACAAGGGAATATGATTTGGAAATAAAAAGGAACGTAGTGCTGATGCATGCCACAACATGGATGAACTTCCAAAACCTCATGCAGAGAGAAACCAGGCATGAGAGACCACACCTTGTCAGTCCCGTTTATAGGAAATGTCCAGAGTAAGCAAATCCAGAAACAGAAAGTAGACTGGTACTTGACCAGGGCTAGAGGTCCCGCAGGACCCTGCCAGAGAGATGGAAATGTGCTCACACTGATTTACAGTAATGTTTGCACAACTTAGGAAATTTGCTAGAAAATCCTTGAGCCGGATACCTGACATGGGTGAATTACAGGTGGCATTAAACTAGGCCTCAGTGGTTAGATATGTTTAAGGAGCAGGTTCATCACCCTCTGGCAATGTTTAGAGCCCTCCGTGCCCAAGAGGCAGGTGCTTTTATCACCACTGGAGAGATGGGGCCATGCTCAGCAGGGGCCGCAGCTTGCTCAGGGGTTCAGACCCTGATCCCTGCCTGGACATGCCCCTTCACATGCGGCAGCCTTGAGGGCAGGGGAAGATTCCCTCTGGACTCTGGGAGGCACTTGGTTGCCTCTGCCTTTTTAGCAAAGAATCCCGTGGTTCTTTGCTAAAGTCAAATATTTACTGGCACTCGAGGAAATAAAAGTAGGGCTCAACCAACTCAAATAACTTGAAAATGGTGTCAAAAGTGACTTGAATTACTTCCCTTGAACGTACATTGATCTATGAAACATTCTTTCCCCTAAAAACAGGAAAGCCATATGGGGCAATGGGGCAATATTTGAGAGGAGAGTATTGAGCAAGACTTCACAAAAAGGGCAGAGCCCTGGGAAGGATGAACAGAGATTGCAGTGACTCTGTGGGTTTCACAGCTATGTTAGGAGTTCTGTCTTACTAGCATGTCCTGTGATGTCCTGACCAGGTTGTCGTCTGCCCTCTGTGAGCTCACATTGCATCCAGCCCAGCCAGTGTCACTAAATAAAGGCAGGGGGCATGGAACAAAGTGTGACTACAGCAGGCCAATCTGTGTCCCAGTCACTGGAGGGGTCCCCTGTCACTGGGTGTGCTTGCCTGCTAGGGCATGTATCATGCCTGTGACATGCCCAAGCACCGCTGAGGCCAGGCACTGGGCCTACCTCCAGCCCCAGAGGAGGAATCTAAGGCTTAAAGTGGGATGATACCATTGTCCAGATTAGGACGGCAGGTCACGATGGGCAGGAACTGCACTTGAGGTGTGTGCAGGGCTACGCGGCATTAACTCAGTCGTGCACAGCTTCTAGCATTTACAGAAAACCTGCTGCCCACACTGTCCCAGCCTTCAACAATACCCAGGTCCCTCAGTCTCCATCCTAATGTCCTTCACCCATGGCCTCTTTAGGACAGAGTTTCTTTTTAAAAATATAAAAGTTATGTTATGCATCACACTGAGCTGAGTGCTTGCCCAAAGAGCAGGCAGTCCTTGTCATGCCTGTCACTGAACTTCCTGGCCACTCTCTCCTTACCTTGGTGCTGGCCTTCTGCTCCTGCCAGCCTTAGTTTCGCCTCTCAGCCCACAAACCTTAAATATTTCCTATCTGGCCCTTCATAGGAAAAAGCCTACAGACCACAAACTTAAGCCAGATGGTGCGGTGAGGCTCTGAACATGTGTGGGCTGGGGAAGAGTCCTGCCGGGGCATGGGGTGCTAGAGCACCCCTCATTCTCGTTTTTCTAGCACTAGACACTAGTCCAACCCCTTGTCTAGTGCTAGAAAAAGAAAGGGGTGTTGGTCCTTCTGCCCCTGCCAAGCCTCACTGCAATCTCACCCAGTCTTTCTAGCCAATCCCCACTTCCTACTCCATCTCTCTGGACTGCGTGCTATCCCTGCATGCATGTGGCCACCTTCTTCCTTCCTATCAGGGCCTAGCAATGCTAATGACCCGCCCAGCTCCTAGCTGTCAGGGGCTTCCCTAAGTCAGAACTGCTCCTTTGGTTATGATCCCAAGGAAAATGAAAGCCTCCATGAAAATGGAAGAGTGGCCCTACAGGGACTGCTTCTTCAGGTGTGAACTCAAAGAAAATGAAAGTCTCCATGAAAATGGAAGTGTGACCTGTAGGGACTGCTCCTTCAGGTGTGAACCCAAGGAAGATGAAAGTCTCCATGAAAATGGAAGAGTAACCCTGTAGAAACTGCTTCTTCAGGTGTGTGCCCAAGAAAATGAAAGCCTCCATGAAAATGGTAGAGTGGTCCTGTAGAGACAGCTCCTTCAGATGTGAGCCTAAGGATAGTGAAAGCCTCCATGAAAATGGAAGAGTAGCCATATTAGAGACCACTTCTTCAAGGTGTGAACCTAAGGAAGATGAAAATGGAAAAGTGGCCTGCAGGGACCACTCCTTCAGGTGTGAACCCAAGGAAAATGAAAGTCTCCATGAAAATGGAAGAGCAGCCCTGTAGAGACTGCACCTTCATGTGTGAATCCAAGAAAATGAAAGCCTCCATGAAAGTGGAAAAGTGATTTCCACTCTATAGAGATTGCTCCTTTAGGTGTGAACCAAGGAAGATGAAAGGTGCTATGAAAATGGAAGAGTGGTCCTGTAGAGACCATTCCTTCAGGACTGAACCCAAGGGAAATGAAAATCACCATGAAAATGAAAGAGTAGCCCTACAATGACTGCTTCTTCAGGTGTGAACCCAAGAAAATGAAAGCCTCCATAAAAGAAGTCACCTTACAAGGACTGCTCCTTCAGGTGTGAACCCAAGGAAAATGAAAGCCACCATGAAAATAGAAGTGTAGCCTGCAGGAACAGCTACTTCAAGTGTGAACCCAAGGAAAACAAAAGCCTCCATAAAAATGAAAGAGTGACCCTGCAGGGACTGCTCCTTCATGTGTGAACCTAAGGAAAACAAAAGCCTCCATTAAAATGGGAGAGCAGCCTTGCAGGAACCGCTCCCTCAGGTGCTCTTTCAGTGATCAGCCTCCAGGTCAAGAGAGCCAGTACAGGCTGCTGACTAGGAATACAGGCAGCTGCGGATGGCCCCAATGTCACCATCCTCTTACTTACAGACAAATATTCCAGTCTATGGCCGCTTGCTTTGCCTTGTTTTTATTCTATATTGATATTTATTATTTTATTCAGGGAAATTAGCTACACCGTAAAAAATAAAAGGTTTCTGGGAGCAAAGGGCAACTGGATAAGTTGCACCTCCATTTAATGTTCAACAAGTGTCTGTCATCAGGCTGGCTGTATAAAAATCAGGGTGATTGATAAATCATCTTGTTTGCTATCTGAGATTTGTACTAAATAGTTTCTCTTTCTAACTTGTGGTTAGAGGGAGGAGAAATGAAGAGCTGAAACATATGCAAGTCACTTCTCTTTAAATGGGTCAGGTCTGTGGTTAAGTAGTAAAAGGAGAAGGGATCATTTTGCCATGATAACAACTTTTTAATCAAGCTAAATTTCCTATTTGGCTAATCTGCAAAAACCACTCAAGAAATGAGTTATTCATTCAGAGAGGGTAAATACACACTGAATTTCAAGGACTTTAACAAAAAAAAAGTAAGGTATTTCATTGCTATTATTATTATCCTTAGAGATGGGTCTCACTCTGTTGCCTAGGTAGATGCAGTGGCACGATCAAACTCCTGGGCTCAAGTGATCCTTCCATCTCAGTCTCCTAAGTAGCTGGGACTACAGGCATGTGCCACCACATTCAGCTAGTTTGGTTTTTTTTTTTTTTTTGTAGACATGAGGTCTCCCTATGTTGCCCAGTCTGGTCTCAAACTCCTGGGTTCAAATGATCCTCCCACCTCAGCCTCCTGAGTAGCTGGGTGTACATTAGAAGTGAGCCAGCACGCAAGCTGGCATCTCAATTTTAGTTTTTTATCTTGATTACAAGTTGGCATGATAACAGTTTGGACATACTGATTTAAATAAGTTATTACAAGTCATGTCACCTGTTTGTGTTTACTAAAAAATCAACCACGGCACCTGGGGCACTTCTACTGGATAGGGTTACCCTAGAGCCAGTCAGCCGGGACATGAAAACTGGCCCCATCATGTGCCCGCTGAGCTGGGCTGGGCAGACTGCTGGCCCTGTCCACACCTCCATCCAAGCACTTGTAAGCAGGAGTAAGAGCTGGCCCTGCCCACGCCTTGGTCCAAGCACTCAAGGGGAAATAGAGCTGGATCCACTGCTTGGCCTAAGCACTCATGAGGGGGAGTAAGAGCTGGACCATCCGTACCCAACCCCACTGCAGGGGCTAAAGGAGCTTGTCTGTGTCATGTGCACTCAGGAGAGAGCCCAGCATATAGACACTTGATAGTCTAAGCACCTTATTTCTGAGACTGAAAAGATTAAATGACTTTTCAAAAGTAACTGCTTTATTAGGACACAATTCCCATATCATAATAGCATTTTAAAACAGACAATTCAGTGACTTGCGGTATATCCACCACTATCTAATTCCAGAATGTTTTCGTTACCCCAAAAAGAAACCCCATACTCTTCAGCAGGCACTCCCCAGCCTCCCCTCTTCCCCAGCCTATGGCAACGGCTAATCTACTTTTTATCTCTGTAGATTTCCCTGATTTAAACTTTCATTAAAAATGGAATCATAAAATATGTGGTCTTGGTGACTAGCTTCTCTGATTTAGCTTGCTTTAGGCTCACTCATGTTGAAGCCATGTGAGGATTTCATCTTTTTTGTGGCCTGATTATATTCTGTTGTGTGTATGCATTATACTGTGTTTATCCTTCCATGGATATGGGCTGTTCCACTCGTGGCTCTTATGAATAATGCTACCATGGACATTCCTGCACACATGTCTGTGTAGATGAGGGCTTTCACTTTTCCTGGGGACACACCAAGGAGACAACTTGCTGCTTCCTATGGTAATTCGAGGGGTAACTTTTTGAGGAACTGCCAGAGGGTTTTCCACAGTGACTGCACCATTTACATTCCTGTGCAGGAATTTTTTATTTATTTTATTTTTTCACTCTCCACTATACTAACAAGGACAGGAGGTTATACTTCTAATGTACACTCAAATATGGGTTCTCTTCTTTTTTACTTCTGACAGGCTGGTATGACTGATATCCAGGAAAGATGGGGAATGACAGATCAGCAGAGGGGTGTGGAGGGCACACACCAGGACACTTTCACCTAAGCCATACACTCATTCCTCACTGTGTGGCCTTGGGCAAGTCACCTCTACTCTCTGGCCCTCAGTTTTCCTCTCTATACAATGAAGGTGTTAGACCAGTGGGTCTCAACCTGGGCGATTCTGCCCCATGGGGACACCTGGTGATGTCTGGAGACATTTTGGGCTGTTATAATGGGCCAGGTGATACTGCTGTCATGGAGGGAGAGTCCAGGGATGCTGCTGAGCCTCCCACAAAGCACAGGATGGACCCACAACAACGAATGGCCTGGCCTCCAACAGTCAACAGTGCCAAGGTCGAGAAACTTGCTTCAGGCTAAGGTGCTCCTGCAGAAACCTTTGTGGACCTATCAGCCTGTTTTCCACAATGGTTGTGCCATCATACAGTCCTCCCAGCAGTGAGGAGGGCTCTAGGTCTCCACACCCTCACCAGCCTCCCGGTGTGCACATGCTCTTCCTAAGCCTCTACTATTAGCAAGGTCTACAGAGTGTTTAAAAGAAAGTCGAGCCACACTCCTACCTGGTGCCTGTAATTGTACCAGCCATTTGAGCCTGCGACAATCACCACCCAGTGCTTGCCTCCATCTTCAGGATCATCAATGGGCACAGCTCCAACTCCCAGGACCACACCGAGCAGCACTGCTGCTCTCCATGCCATAGTGTGCCTTGGATTCGACTGCAGAAACCTAAGAAGAAAAGGCAGAGTCAAGCAAAAAGGAGCAAGAATCAGTGAGTGCCAGCCCTAAGAAAACAGCACAGTCAACAGGCAAAAAGAAGAGGCCACACAGTAGCCAGACAGAAACCCTGAAGACAACGATGGAGAAAAGAGAGGGGGTTCCACCTTTAGCTCCACTGCCCCCTCCCCACGTGGAGAAGAGGCTTCCTGCAGCTCCCCATCCTCACTACGCGTCAAAGTCATGTGTACAAACCAAGGAAGGTCCTGAAAGCTTTGGTCACAACTCAAAATACAGTAGGTAAAACACACCAACAAAATTCACTATGAACCTTGTAATTCACTATGAAGCAAGGTTGGTCATAGAAAAATGTAAAATTTAACAGGATCTTGCTGGGTCGTAGGCAGGGTTACTGATTTTCTTCTTCTATTCATCTCCTTTAAATACAACTGGTGCATATTATGTAAGTTTGTAAAAATCCAGAACGTGCTCAATATAAACACTGATGAGCAACTCAGGTCTGTGGTGACTATGCGATAAGCCGTAGTCCAGCATCAATCTGCGTAGCCTCTGTAGAACACAACAGAGCACAAACACGACAGCACATCACAGACCTTGGAAGGCAGAAAACATCCTTCTCCTCATGCTACTGAAAGGGAGGTAAAGGTACAAGCAGTGGTTTCCCCATATCCTCGATCACCATCATGGCCAGAGCCCAGACCCACGTCGCTCACTTTTGGTCTACCACTTTCTCTCCTGCTACATGGTGCTGTGTTAACACTTTACTCAAAAGGAAGTCCATGCCCTACTTCTCACCTCAGCTTCAAAACTTCAGATACGTTTTTAAAGCACAAAGGCAGGAACAGGCTGAGTCCTGGCCACCTTTATTAGCAGGCCACGCCCTGCCCTGTGTCCAGAACATACCATTCTACAAGACCGGCCTTCCTGGGACAGAGAGCACAGCCAGGCCCATGACTGTAGAAGAGGGGTACACAATTGCTGGGTCCTGGGACCCGGAGCAGAAGAGTCCACGAGGCCAACTTGGTAGGAATGCAGCCTCAACTCCACCTAACAGGCAGTGCTGAGGCCTTATCCACTCATCTACTGGCCACTCAGTGGGTCTCTTGAGTATCTGCTCTGTCAGACACTGCCCCAGATACTGGGAATACCATAGGGACAAGGACAAACCTTGCCCTCAGGAGTACACAGTCAGCTAAGGGATGAGCCAGCTCTGAGCACAAGAAACCATCCTCAACACTGCCCCTAGCACTCGAAATGATGGCTCTTCTACCACGAAGAAAGCAGGGGCCTGAGTCTCTGGACTAAGAGAGCCTCGCCAGCGCTTCTCCAACCTGTGAGGGTGTCCATGTTGCTGGAGCCCGTGGAGACAGGCTCTGACTCAGCAGTCTGGGCGGGCAGAGGCCACATTCCATTCCAGTGAGTCTCATGCCAGCCTCAGACCACATTTGGGTGCAGCCCACCCTCATGAACCTGGTCATATCCACCCTGCCCCAAGCCCAGCAACCTGGTCAGCTGACCGCACTGCTGCATTCCTACAGTGTCCCACCCCGAGTTTAATTCTTAATCTGCAAGCCTAACTGGTGCTAGCTCCACTGCAAGGCCCATGGACGGGTAACTGGTAACTGCAGAAAAGTGCCCAGGTTTGGTTTTGGGGGGGAATGCTGAAGCCCCCAGTGCTAGAACCACCATCTGCTAACATGCACCCAAGGAGAGACCCCCCCCCCGAAGTCCACTCGATACAACTGGGGCAGCTACAAGGACACAAATGCGTGAAGACACAACAGTGAGGTCAAACAGGAGAGTCAAGGAGCAAAATCACTCCTGTCCCCAGAGCACTCCGGGGCCCCACAAGGGAGGTATAGCAGTGACTGCTGAGGTGTCCACAGCAGCCCCATCTGACTATGCTCTCCCAGCAGCCTTCCAGGACTCTTCTCCCAGAGTAGGGACCTGCACACTTTCCCCATAAGGACTGATAAGGAAACTGAGGCTCAAAGAGGCAAAGAAACCTCCCAGTAAGGGGCAGCTGAGACCACACAGATCTGACTGCAAAGACTGTGTGTGTTCCACCATACCTCCTGCTTGCTGTCCCAGAGCCACAGGCACTGCACCCCAGCCCAGGGCCCAACCACACAGCAGCCTCCACCTTTCCTCCAGCAGCAGGGCACACGGCACTCTTCCCACCCTGCTACATGAAGGCTCCAAAGGACTCTGTACAAAGTGCATCTGTCTTAGATGAGCCCGTCAGTGGAGAACCTGGACCACACAAATTCAAAGCCAGCAGCAAGCCTAGTGGACTTCTCCAGCCTCCAGTGATGCATCCTCTGCTGTCCTCACTGGGCCTGCGTCCCTGCTCAGGCCACAGGACTATACTAGGTCAATGGTTCACCTAACAGACTCCACCTGACCTTGAGAAAGGTGCCATTAAGTGGGCTTTAATCCACTGGGGAGATCTGGGACAGAGTGCCCATTCCAGATAAATGTCACCAGCAATACAAATAATGAGGCCAAGGTTGCAGGGTCATCTAAGTAGCAAGGTCAAGTTCAGACCCAGGCCTAACACCAAAGTCCACACCTTAACCACCATCAGATGTGACTTTTCACTGCTTGCTGCTGGCTCTGGGTTAGACAAAGCAAACCATCAAAGTCAAGTAAAGCAGCTAGTTACACAATGGCATCTGTAAAGATGCCTTCCAACCCCGAAGGTTTTGATCCAACACTCTGCTCTCTAGGAGTTTAGGATAAAATCATCAGGCTGGGCTTGGTGGCTATGCCTATCATCCCAGCATTTTGGGAGGCTGAGGTGGGAGGATCGCGTGAGGCCAGGAGTTTGAAGCCAGCCTGGGAAACATAGCAAGACCTCGCCTCTACAAAAAGTAAAAATAATTAGTCAGGTGTGGTGGTACACACTTCTAGTTCCAATAATTAGGAAGGCGTTGGCAGGGGGATCACGTGAGCCCAGGAGTTTGAGATCAGCCTGGGCAACATAGCAAGACCCTGTCTCAAAAAGAAAAAAAGTAAAAGAATCCGCAATTTCTCTTTAACACAAGACATATAGCTACTAACTCAGGGGAGTTCCTCCCCTCTCGGGTCTTAATTGTCCACTGTGAAATGATATGGTTGAACTTAATTATCAAGGGCTCATTCAGTCCTTAAATCCTTTGATTTTTCTGGTTAAAGAATGAGATTAAAATGAAATCCAACTAGATTATACCGCAAATGAAAAATGTATTTTATTCAGGTTAGTTTTACCAATTTTTCCCTGCTGATAAAATGAGTGATTCAGTGGCAAACTGGCTCCTAGATCAGAGCACACTCTTCAAGGTTATTCAATTCTGACTCTACAGCAACTATTTTATAACTCCCTATATTGTGGATAACGGAAATGCAAATAATTCTAGTCTAGACATGCAAGTGAACTCTACTAACTGGAAGTGCAACTAATTTCCTGCACTGCTACAGAAAGAGGCCAGTCCTGCTTCCCACGTGCACATCCATTTCAGTATTCAATCCGCAAACTGACTGCACTTTGGAGTCTCCAGCACCTCCCCAAGCTTTCTCACTGAGTCAAAGTCCTTAACCCATGTTCCTTCTTACATCTGTACAGAGTGATTACTTACCTTTTTTTAAAAAAATTATCTTTTAACATTATGGAAAGTACAAACAACTAACATGTATTTCAGAACAAACACAGTCAAAAAATATGGTTTTAATCTACTCATGGTTAGAAGAAATTATGTATCCAGCAAAGTAAGTTTTGGTCAATGGTTAGTAACTTCTCCATATTTTTACTTTCAGTGCTTATTTGGCATTTGAATTTTCTTTCACCCAAATTAATGCTTAGGAATCCTGATACCAGTGCAGTTTGTAGTCTTTTTCCAAAATGACTGAACATGATTTTTATAGCTACAAGTTAATCTTTAAGTTAAAAATTTTAATTTAGGTATAATTTTTACTTAGAAAGAAATTTTAAATTTTAATGACAACTCTTCAATTTTAAGAAGAAACTGAGGAGTGGGCATTATTAACCTGTGAAAATTGAACAGTAGGCATTATTAACCTGTGAAAATGCACAAAGAATAACATAAAACACCTGTTACCTATCACCCAGACCATCAACTGTTATTATTTTATAAATCTGCTAAGTCTTTTTTTCCACATTACAGATGTCCCATTCTCCCCACACTGCAAGATAACCACTATCCTAAATTAAGCATTTCTTTCCAATCCATTTATTATAAAAAGATATATATATATATAAACATTCTCCTACTAATGGACATTTAGGCTGTTTCATTTTGTATTACAAATAATGTTGCAAAATATCCTAATATCCCTCTCCTTATACACAAATGTCTCTATTTCTCTAGTGTATTTTCTAGAAGTGGGACCATTGGGTCTTAAGATAACACCCCTTTTTCTAGTGGCTATACTGTTCTAATATGCACTTGCACCAGTAGTGAGTGGGAATCTCATTTTCTTCAAAGACCTGTCATCTCTTGACAGCATCTAACTTTACAATTCCTCATCTGGTGGATATAAAATGATCTAATTATGGCTTTAATGTGCACTTCCTGAATTACAAGAAAATTTAAATCTTACCATATGTTTATGTAACTATTCAGATGTCAACACCCTCAATACATGTGACAACTTCCCCATCATAAACTGGGGTCTACAAAGCAACTTACGCAGTTAAAAAAAAAAATTGGTGGGCATGTCTTCAAAAGACAGCCATAGCTGGAAAACTCAAGAGACAGAGTTCACTTCAATGTTTTTCGTTTTTGTTTTTTTACTGGCAACCCTGGGAGGTGTGCTCTCACATGTCTCCAAGCAACTGTCTCTCAACACTGATTCTCCTGGGGATGGTGGCAACCATTTCTCAGTCTTGGTGTGGCCTCCAGCCTTTCCACACCAGAGTATCCAGGATGCAGATCCCCAAATGCAGATTCCTGGACGTTCAGGACAACGTCCACCTCTCCACAGCAGGAGGCACCTCTCTGTCCTCAGGACCCAGGAAATCCATCACCCACAGACTCCAAAGAGTAGCTCCTTCCGTACCTGCCCCGTGCCACGTTTTCCAGACTCAACGCTCTTCTAACATTCATAGCTCCTGCCTATCCCTCAAGCGTCCCATCCATTCGAGCACCCCACTTCTGCTCAGTCCTACCCCCAGTCAGGCCTAGACGCGCCCTGCACCAGCCCTTGAACACAGTCTCTCCCCTGCACCGTGCGCCCTGCGCTGGAGGCCCGATGTGCTCCACGCAGCCCACCGTGAAGGGACTCATGCCCACCGTGAAGCAAGGCGCGGGACGCAGCCTCTTCCCGCCCCGGACTCCACGCCTGTCGGGGAATGACCACGATCTGCAGCCACGGCCTGGAGCGCACCGGGCAGGGCACGCCCGCACGCTGTCACTGCCATTTGACCGCGTGGGGTCGTCCACCAGCTCGGCTTCCCCGAAAGGACACGTCCGACGTTTCTATGGTCTCCAACAACCTTTCCCACGGGTGCAATCCTACACATTAAAAGCATCCAAAGGCCGCCCCGCTCCTGGACTGTGAGATCGGAACCCAGCCCAGACCCGCGGCGGCCCAGCTGTGGGCCCCCGCCAGCCCTTCTCCCCTCCCGCCTCAGTTTCCCCTTCCAAACCAGCCAGAACACGCGTGACGAGAGAGGTCCCGTTCCCACCCCAATCTTAGCCCCCATCCTTACCCTCACCCCACCCGGCAGCGAGGTGGCGGGGTTTCCCTCTGGATCCCTTTTCCGAAATCCCCCTTCGTCGGGAAAATGATGACTCAGAAAGGGCCCCGAGACACGAAATCCCAGCCGCGAGGCCACAAGTCGCAGCAGACGGGCGGCCCTTGCCCGGGGCGTGGGGCCCCACCCCGGCCCCGCGCTGGGACCCGCGGCTACCTGCGAGGAGACAGCAGAAGCGACAGCGGCGGCAACAGGACCGTGGGAACTCGCGGCGCAGCCTCGCGTAGACACCACGGCGTCAGCCCTGCTGTGATTGCGGCGCTTCGCCGCCGCTCTCCGCTAGTAGGACCACTGCGCCGCGGTGATTGGCGGAGCCTCGGGGCGTGGCGTCTGCCGTAGCCAATGGGAGGAGGGAACGGGTTGGCGAGCCCCGCGTCAACAAATCCCAGAGTGCGACAGGAGGGCCTTGTGCCACCCGGGAGGCCGCGACCGCGCATGCGCCCCAGCCCGGGTCTGGTCCCCGGGACAGGGATGGGCGTGGGAGGAGTGCGTGACCGCAGAGGCGGTCGCCAGGAGGTCGCGCGCCCACTAGGAGCCCTATGACCGTCTGGTCTCCAAATGTGTCTTCACTGGTGCCCCTGCCAAATGAAATAGAATGTGGCAGCTGTTGAAAGCCCCAGCAAACACTTTAAGCCTCGAGAGATGCGACTGACCCTAGTCACTTGGTTGCGACTTGTGTTCTCCGAGTATAGATTAACTCGCTTTCGTATTTTTATCGTACCGGAGGGAATTAAATAGAGACAAAAACCTCCTGCCTTCTTAAGTAATGACCCTTGATATAGATTAATTTCCCGTCTTTTGTCCTGCCTTGCTTGGACCAGATAACAGAAAATTCACGACTATCAGTCACACCCCTTTAAAAAATGTTAACCACCCTTACCGAAAAGAAACACTGTTTATAACAACATCGCCCAAATTATGTGCCAACATTGCATGAGTAACAAAGTAATCCTGTCGAAAACTCCTCCTCCTCTGTTACATCTTAACTTCCCTACATCCCTACAGAGTTGGTGTTTTCAGGTGGTCTATCCTCACATTTTGCACTTGAACCAACACTCAGTTTATTTAGTGTAGACATTCACATCTCATCTCCAGTTATTGTGATTCCCACAGTTCTGCCTGTTATCTGGGTTTTGGAATCTTTAAAGAGTCCCAGGTGGATCGGACTCATTTAATCTTCATAATTTTATAGAATCCACAAGTTAAGTTTGAGTCCCAAAACACAGAGAGCCAAACACTGACACATCAGAGCTTGGGACCAGAGAAAGGTTTATTCAATTTAGACAAAGCATGAGGGCAGGAGAGAGAAACTGTCAAATCCAACCTGCCTTTGAACATAACCAGAGCTTTTATGAGTAAGGCGTGTGCGGGAGGTGAGATTCCTGGTGATCAAAGTTGCTCATGTTCCCCGGCCTATCAAACTTCTGAATGCCATGGAGGAGGTGTGTGTGACCTAAGGATCACAGGAGGTGTGCATGACATAAAAGTCATCATTCTTTAAAGGAAAAAAAATTCATTTATCTTGTGGGCAACCCCCAGAGGTTAGGTTATGAAAATAATCATTAGCAACTACGCTCTACTGAAATACATGCGAGCAATTATGCATGGAGGAAGAAAAGGACAATAGAAAGGAAAATAAGTAAAATGAATGTTTATGGTTTTTATAATATAGGCTTGGTTACAGTAACAATCCTCTGAGGGAGACACTGTTATTGTCACCCCAGCTTTACAGATAGGGCAACTGAGGGAGGTTAAATCAAGGAGGTTAAGTTGCTTTTGCAAAGGTCACATACGTCTTAAGTGGCAGAACCAGAACTAGGATATAGGCAGTCTGGTTCCAGAGTCCCATGCTCTTACTCCCTATAAAATGCTACTCCGCAAATGTTTTATCTCACAAGAAACTGGAGAGAAAACAAAATACTATACATGCAAGTGCCATGTGGTTGTGATTGTATGAAACTAATGTGACAGAATACGTGCCACCCTGCCCAAAGACATTAAGTACAAGGTTTGGGCTACAATCATGGGTTGTCTCATTTGGTCTTTAAAAAAAAATTTTTTTTTTTACAATAAACCATAAATCAGCATACTGCTCCAGGCCTGCCACCTATTTTTGTAATTAAAAGTTTGTGAGAACACAGCCACACTCACTGAAACAAGGCAGAGGTAAACAGTTGTGCAAGAAACCATATGGCTCACAGAGCTGAAAATACCTGACCCTTCACACACACACACAAAAAATGGTTGCCAACCCCGGGTCAAGTACACAGCCCAAGAACACAGTTTAGAAGTGACTTTGGGCTTCAAGCACAGGTTTGTCTGAGTCCGTTGCCAATCCTCATGACTGCTGTGTTTTCGCAGTCTTCTGTGATAGAGTTCATCCATTCATCTATCCAATAACCCATGGAGCAGGTACAGCTTGTGTGCCAGGTGCAGCTGAACATTGTGATAAATAGGCAAGTACTCCCCTGCTTGGGAAGTCACTGTCTAGAAGGAAAGGCAGAAGTGTGTCCTTCACCACTCCCTATTCACCCAGGATAAATGGTGACCTGTGACTGAATAGGTCTTAGGTGAAATGGAGGAAAAGAGGCAGCCTGATTCCTGGAATATCAAACAAAGGACAGGAGACAGCCCCCTTGATCTCGCTCAGCAACAGTGTGGCTGTTAGCTCAGAGTCTGGGACAAAATATGGTGGCTGAAAGTTGAAGACCAATGGGAGGGCTTTCGGAGGTTGCCATGGTGATGGTCCCAGTAGCCCCAGTAGAGGCTGCGAGGTGGCTAGCTAGGTCAGTCACAAGGAGGAAGTTGAGAGGAGTGGGGCCTGGCGTGGAGACCAGTGTGGGCTCTGCTGTCAAGCTACCAGGTTCAAGTCCCCACTCTACCACCTACATGCCAGGTGCAAGTTTCCCAGCTTCTCATGCCTGGGTTTTCCCACATGTGAAATGGGGGAACACCACCTACTTTGCAAGGTCTCTCTGGGAATTAAATGTATTTACGCTGTGCTTAGCACCAAGTCAGTGCCTCACACATACCAGCGACTCCTTGGGTTCTAGCACCCTGTTGGCTGCTGGGCTCTAACTTGAGAATTCTGATGCAAGCAAGGATGAGTCTGTGACCCCGGGAATTCTGAAAGCAAGGATGAGTCTGTGACCCCAGGAACTGCCTGTGCTGCCATTCCCACTCATAGAATGGCAGTGCTATGCGGAGTCCTGAGCCTGTGGAAGCACCAGGAACAGAGAGGTGGGTGCCAAAACAGCCCTGTGTGGCAGGCTCCCTGTAGGCAGACAGGCATGGGGCCTGCCATCAAGTGCCCCTGGTAGAATTCTCACAAGAAAAGCCATGGCAGGACTTACCTACCATGCAGTCAGAGGCTCGTGCCAGACAGGAACAAGTAGTATCTCAGGAACATGCCAGATAACTGATCACTACAGACAGCAGCAGGAGGAGTCATTTCACACCAGAATCTTTTTAATCTAACCGTGAAAGATTAGCAGAGAGATTTTAAGAATCTAAAGCAGCGACAGCTGGGGAGACATGGAACACATCAGTTAGGTTGTTTTTCTTCCTCAGCACTCCTGACATCTGGGGTGGGTAATCCTGCTGTGGGGTGCCGTTCAGCACTATGGGTTGTGTGGGAGCATCCCCAGCATCAGCCCACTGCTGCCACTAGACCCTGCCTCTGAGTTGTGACAATCAAAAATGTTTTCAGACGCGACCAAAAGTCCCCTCGGGAGCAAAATGTTCACCCCCGCCCCCATATTGAGAACCACTGGTTTAGAGAGAGGGATGAACATATTAATTCATTTATTCTGTTTAGTGTGATGATTAAAGGCGTGGACCCTGGATTCAGGTGTCCTGGGTTTAAATTCCAACGCTGGCAACACTGGCTGTGTTACCTTGGATAATCATGCTACCTCTCTGTGCTTCAGGCTCTTCATTTGTGAAACAGGAAATGATAGTTACAGTGCTCTATTTCATGGGGTCGTTACAAAGATGAAATGAGTTAGTATCTGTAGTGAACAAATATGTCAACTATTTGCTGAGTGTGTGAGAAACAGCAGGCTCTCACCTGCACTTTTGGAGTCCCTGTGGTTAATTCTCCCTTCACAGATGGAGTTAAATGTATTTCAACTGAAGGAAAAAAATACACAGAAAAGTGTACAGATGATAAGTTCATGGCTCAATTAGTGTTCACAAGTGAACACACCCAGATACCAGCACTGAGGTAAAAAATTGAGCCCAGGCAGCACCAAGAAGCTTCCTTTGGAGGATTTTTTAAAAATGTTTCATACCCTCCCTTTCCCTGGTCATTTAATTATGCTGCTTCCCCGGCTCTGAACTCCACCCCCTCCCCCATTAAAAAAAAAATTCTGATCAAATGCTATTTCTTTTTTAAAATTTATTTTCTATTTTTCATTTCTTTTCTATCATGGTAAACACATATAACATTAAACTTGCCATTATAACCATTTCAAGTGAGCAGTTCAGTGACATTATTACATGCACACTTGTGCAACCAGCACCACTATTTATTTATTTATTTTTGAGTTGGAGTCTCACTCTGTTGCCCAGGCTGGAATGCAGTGGCACACTCACGGTCACCCCAGGGTCAACCTGCTGGGCTCCGGTGATCATTCCCCCGGAGCCTTCCAAATAGCCGGAAAAACAGGCGTGCACTACCACGCCCAGTTAATTTTTGATTTATTGTAGAGATGAGCTCTTGCCAAGTTGCCTGGGCTGGTCTCGAACTTGTGGGTTCACGCAATCCACTGGACTCAGCCTTCCAAAGTGCTGGAATTACAGGTTAAGCCACTGAACCCGGCTGCACCACTATTTCCAAAACTTTTCATCATAGCTCCAGCTCACGCGTTCCATCCTTCCTAGGCTCCGCCGGCCAGTATCGTCTGACTCCTGCCGGTCCCCATGACCTCACTTCCACTCCAGCCTCACAGTCTTCCTGTCTCTGCGTCTGCAGTTTCCATTCCTGGAATACCCTTCCCCTTCCAGTCACACCACTGGCCTCTGCCCACATGGCACCTCTTCCTCAGAGGTTGTACTGAGCCAGGGACCTCCGGCAACACACACACCCCTGACGCCGTCAGCCTTGTACCTTGCTTTACCATCTGACTTCATGCATTTGTGTATTCATTTCCTAACTAAAGTTGTCTGAGGGCAGGGGTCTGGCCTGTCTCACTTACTTCTCTACCCCTAGTGCCTGGAACAGTAGCTGTCCTGTTGTCATGCTCAGTAGATGCACATCAATTCAGGTCTGTGCTATAGGAAGCTGTGGCATGGAACTGGTGCATGCAGAACAGTTGAGCACACACTCATCTGTGTGCTATGGCACAGGTGAGTGCAGTTTGCTAAGCTCTTCTCACCAAAGAGGTGCCATCTCTTCCTGGCTGTTTTTTAATGATTTCCAATCACAAGAATGTATTCAAGTCTGTGGTGGGCAATATTCTAAGAGTGACCGCCCCCCCACCCAGTGGCCATCACCTGTGTCCAGTCTCCTTCCCTCTTCACCCAGAGATAGGTGAAGACTCTGAGCAGGAGGGGACATCATGCTGGTGGCTGTGTCATGTTTGGCAGAAGGGAGATTATCTGGGTGGGTGAGCCTACTCTAATCCCACAAACCTGTCACAGCTGCGTTTCTTTCCTCTGGTGACTATAGAGAGACTCGTCGCTGGTTTGAGGATGGAGGGGCCATGGGTATGCTGGCGACCTCTGGTGCTAAGAGAGACCCCAACTGACAGCTAGCAAGGAAATGGGGACCTCAGTTAGGGAACAGAACTCATCCCGCAACCTGAAGGCACTTGGATTCTTCCCCAGAGCATGTAGGTGAGAGCCCAGACTAGTGTCCAAAAGAAAAAAATTCGATACCACTCATTAAAGCATGGTAAGGAAGATGATTCAGGACCATCCAGCTGCAACAGGATTTTGCAGGGAGAAAAAGAGATTGGGCTCACATGGGAATTTATAGCAGTCTTATTCCATCTTCTGCTGCTTTGACAGAGTAGCACAGACTGGGTAATTTATAAGGAAAAGAGATACATTTTGCTTATAGCACCAGAGGTCGGAGGTCACAAAGTCCAGGACTGAGAGGCTGAATCTAGTAAGGACCTTCTTGCTGCATGCAACATAGTAGGAGGCATCACGTGGTTCACAAGTGCATGAGACAGAGAGAAGAAGGGGTCCAAACTCCATCCTTTTATCAGGAACCCACTTCCACAATAACTAACTCACTCCTGCAATAACGGCACAAATTCATTCATGAAGGCAGAGCCCTCATGTCTTAATCACCTCTTAAAGGTGTCATCATAATAGCAGTTAAATTTTAGCATGCATATTGGAGGGAACTATTCAAACCACAGCAATAGCCAAGGAGTAGGTGGGGGTCAGTGGATGGGAAATTACTAAGGGAAACATCAGCAGAAGGGGATTCTGACTAAACCTTCCTGACAGAGTTCTTGCCCAAGGCATGTCAGGTGGTTGGACATCACGTGGGAGATGGTGGAAAATGAGGATATCAGGTAGATAGAATATCAAGGGTGATCAGATGGAGAATGAGGCCAGGCACAGAGGCTCATGCCTGTCATCCCAGCACTTTGGAAGGCCAAGGCAGGAGGATTGCTTGAGCCCAGGAGTTTGAGACCAACCTGGGCAACATAGCAAGGCCTCGTCTCTACAAAAAAATCCAAAAATTAGCTGAGTGTGGAGGTACATGTCTATAGTCCCAGCTACTCAGGAGGTTGAGGCAGGAGGATTGTTTGAGTCCAGGAATTTAAGACCACCCTGGGCAACATAGGAAGACCTGTGTCAAAAGAAAAGAAAAGAAGAAAGCTGGTCATAAAGATATTACCTGAGCTAACTTGTTTGACTGTAGGTCATAAGATCCCCATTCCAGAGAGGATCCTGTCCCATACCCAGGAGGAAAAAGTACATGCTCAGAGATTCCAAGAAGAATCTAGACAGACAGGCCTTTCTGGGTTTCCTCACTCAGTCTATTCACACTAGATCATACACTTTTTGTTCAGTCATATTTCTGTACAGTTGTTCATAATTTGTTAAACATAAACACTAAAATGGACAATTTTAGCCAGGTACATTGGTTCATGCCTGTAATCTTAGCACTTTGGGAGGCTGAGGCGGGAAGGTTGCTTGAGCCTAGGAGTTCAAGACCAGCCTGAGCAACGTGGTAAGACCCTCATCTCTACAAGAAAATAAAAAAAAATCAGCCAGGTGTGATGGCACATGCCTGTAGCCGGAGCTACTTGGGATGCTGAGGTGGAAGGATCACCTGAGCCCAGGAGGTCGAGGTTGTGGTGAGCTGTAATCATGCCACTGCACTCCAGCATGAGCAACAGAAGGAGACCCCCGTCTCCAAAAAAAAGGACGGTTTCCTCCGGAGTCTTTGGGTTTTCATTCTGAAGGCTCATGTGTCACATAACACTATGATCAAATAAATATATATACTTTTCCTCCTATACATCTGCCTATGTCAGTAATTTCCAGTCAACCTTCAGAGGGCCAAAGGGAAATTTTCCTCTGACCCCTACGATAACAAGAACACAGAGAAATGCTTTAAAACATGTATCTATAGTTGAATGAATAATTATAACACAAAATCACCTAGGTACCCACTACATGGGTCAAGTAATAGAAATATCATCAGCATCTCAAAAGCCCCCATGGGTCCCAACCTGATCACAATGCCTTTCCCACCTATCACAATGCCTTTCTCACCTATCACAGTGCCTTTCCCATGAGATGGACTCATGTTATTAAGACAGTTGTTTCTTTTTTCTTTTCTTTTCTTTTTTAGTTAGGTCACACTCTGTTGCCCAAACTGGAGTGCAGTGGCACAATCATGGCTCAACCTCCTGGGCTCAAGCAATACTTCTGCCTCAGCCTCCTGAGCAGCTGGAACCACAAGCATGCACCGCCATACCTGGCTTTTTAAATTTTTTTGTAGAGACGAGGTCTTGCTGTGTTGCCCAGTCTGGTCTTGAACTTCTGGGATCAAGCAACCCTCCCATTTCCACCTCCCAAAGTGCTAGGATTATAAGGCATGAGCCACTGCACTTGGCTAGGAAATTACATCCTTGTATTTGTTTATATGTTTAGCGCCCAATTCTTTATCCTTAAACAGTACTGCTTAGTTTTGCCTGTCTTTGGACTTTATGGGATTGCTATCATATGGGTCTTTCCATAAACATTGTATATATTGCTATCTCCCATGTGGCAGCTTATAGAAGTGGTTCGTTCATTTTCATTGCACCGTCTCATGTTGTATGATCATGTCACAACTTACCTTTCTATTATCGCTGGATGTGTGAACTGTTTCCAGACTTGGAGTGACCCTGATGGGGGTATTACCATTCATATATCCTGGTGCACAGATGCATGAGTTTTCTTAGGTAAGTGTCTGGGAGCCCACTTTTTGCGTCTCGGGGAGCATGTGTTTCAGCTCCTCTGTACAAAGCCAACCCTGTTTCCAGAGGGGCCATCCACCCACATTTCCACCAACATGTATGCAAGCTCCCTCTGCCCCACAGTCTCTCTACAGCCAGTTCTGTCACTCTTTTCACTTTTCGCTGATCTGAGAGTTCATAATAGCACCTCGTTTGGGGTCTTTAATCCACCTGACATTGAGTTTTGTGTATTGAATGAAGTATTTTCTCTTTCTCCAAGAGGCTTTCCTTACTATTCTATGATCCCCTGGATGCCCATCTGTCCTTCTCTCTTCCCTCGCCTGTTTTTTTTTTTTTTTTTGCTAACCTCTGACATTGAATTCTATATTTATTTCTCTTATGTCATGATATTTTATTTATTTGGCTGAGTTATTTTTATTTTCTTAACAGATACCAGCTGTGGCCTATAGGCTTTGCCCTCTCTTTACCTGCAAAACAACCCTGGGAGGATCTGTCCTCAGCGAGGTCCTGCTATTAGCCTGATGTTACAGAAGGAGAAACTGGAGCTGAGGAGATCACGTTCCATGGTCCAGGTCACCCAGCTGGAACATGCAGAGCCAGACAAGTGCAGAGCCTCCTGTTCATTCACTGCTGGTTCCCAGTAGAACAGGAGCTCCAGAAGTATGGAAGCTTTGTTAGTTTTGTCTACCTTGGTGCCTCTGGTACCCAGAACTCACCTAGCATTCAGGAAGTACTAAGAATGCGCTTGTTGGCTTGTTGAATAGCCGTGGAGAAGCCCAATCTTTGTTTATTTGTTTGTTTGATCAGAGTCTCACTCTGTTGCCTAGGCTGGAGTGCAGTGGTATCATCACAATTCATCACAGCCTCAACCTCCTGGGCTCAGGCGATCCTCCTGCCTCAGTCTCCCAAGTAACTGGGACTACATGCGCACACCACCACGCCTGGCTAATTTTTTATTTTTTTTAGAGGTTAGTTCTCACTATATTGCGCAGGCTGGTCTTGAACTCCGGGTTCAAGTGATTCTCCTGCCTCGGCCTCCTAAAGTGCTGGGATGACAGGCATGAGCCACCACATCTGACTGCCACAGGGAGCTCTAAAGCATGGCTTGAACTATGGAGATGGTTCTACCCAGAGGCAAGAACCCTGAGCCATTATGCACATCCACATCAGTCAGTCACTGGCCAATAAGGGGTGTAATCTCCCAGTCATTTGCTGCTGGGATAGTTTCTCACAACCAAGAGCTCAACAGAGCCCACCTGAGAAGGCTAGGCATGAGCTCATAGTGGCCAGCACTGCAGCAGGCGAGGGGCAATGCATGGCCAGTAGACGTGTCCAGTCAGGGTCAGGGCGTCTGCTGCTCAGAGCCGGCACAACTTACACACATACTAGAGTCACGCATATATGGTAGTTTCTTAGTTGTGCTAACTATTCTGACTTTTTATTTTTTTAAGGGAGCTTATTTTTTAGAGCAGTTTTAGGTGTACAGCAAAGTTGTATGGAAAGTTCAATTTCTCTTGAACTCAACACAGTGCCCATGTGCCCTCTGGCCTCCCTTCCCCCTCTGAGGCTTCGCTGCTATGAACCTCTCAAATCTGAGTGGTGCATTGACTACAATCAGCGAACCTACACTGACACGCCATTACCATTCAAAGTCCATAGTCTATGTTGGGACTCACTCGGGATGTTATGCATTCTGTGGCTTTTGACACATGTGTAAGACATGTGTCCACCATTTCAGCATCACACAGAAGAGTCACTGCCCTGAAGACCCTCTGTGCCCTGTCCATCTCTCCCACCCCTGGCAGCTACTGATTTTTTTTTTACTGTTGCCAATTTCACCTTTTCTGGAATGGCTGTGATTGGAGTTATGCAGTGTGTAGTCTTTCCAGACTGGCTTCTTTCACTTAGTAATATGCATTTGAGGTTTTCCCTGCCTGTTCATGGCTTGGTGGCTGCTTTCACTTTAGCAATGGCTGTATCCCATTGTCTGGGTGCACCACAGTTTGTTCACCCATGAAAGGGCATCTTGGTCGCTTCTGAGTTTTGACAATCATGAATAAGGCTACTGTAAACACTTGTGCAGATTTTTGTGTAGGCAAAAGTTTTCAATTTCTTTGGTCAAATACAAGGGAGCACAACTGCTATATTACATGGTAAAAGTGTTTAGTTTTGTAAGAAATCGACAAACTAAAAAGAAAAGGAAATTGCCAATATGTCTTCCAGAGCACTGTACCACTTTCCAGTCTCACCAGCAGTAGACTGGTGCTCCACAAGCTTGCCAGCAACCATAAATCTATTTTATGAATCTATAGATTTGCCTAGTGGACATTTCGAAAAATGAAATGATACAATGTACTGCTTTTTGTAACTGCCTTATTTCACTTACAATATTTTTTATTTTTATTTTTGAGTTGGGGATCTTACTTTGTTACCAGGCTGCAATGCAGTGGCATAATCATAGATCACTGCAGTCTCAAATTCCTAAGCTCCCTCCTTAGCCTCCTGAGAAGCTGGGACTACAAACACACACCACCATGCCTAACTAATTAAAACAATTTGTTTGGTAGAGACAAGGTCTCGCTATGTTGCCCATGCTGACTCAAATTCCTGGGCTCAAGTGATCCCCCTGCCTTGGCCTCCCAAAGTGCTGGGGTTATAGATGTTAGCTACCACGTCCAGTCACTTATTTCATTTACAATATTTTCAAGATTCATTCACTTGAGTAGAAAAGTTTTTAAAAACATAAATAAGTCAAGAGAATGAAAAGACAAGTCACAGACCGGAAAAAAATATTAATATTTTGCAAACAACATATGTGATAAAGGGCTATTTTTTTCAAAATATAAAAATAACTCCTAAAACTCAACAATAAGAAAACAAACAACCCATTTGAAAAATGAGCAAAATATCTGGACAGACATTGCAGCAAAGAAGATTCGTAGGAGGCAAGTGCATGTATGACAAGATGCTCCACGTCGTATGCCATTAGGGAAGCACGAATTGAAACAGCGAGATACCACCTCACACCTAGCAGAATGGCCAAACCCCAGGGCGCTGACAGTGCCACGTGCACTGAGTCAGGTCCCAGGGGTTGCCAGTCACATGTTGCACTCTGCTGAGTCTTGGACAAGTACCCTTGGTGATACCTTCTCCTGGCCAGTAAGTTCATCCTAGTCATGCAGCAGATGTGTTTCCTAGGCTCTGTCATGTGATGGTGTGGGCTGTTCTGGTCAGATGATTTATGGAGATTAGCTCAGCCCCATGGAGCCAAGTGTATCCCCCAGAGCTGTGTCTTGGTGAAGGGCTTCCCACATATGGACTTGCCCAGGATGTCATTCCCCAGAGTGGGTGAAGAAGCAGGTAAACGAAGTGTTCTTAGATGTATGGACTCAGAAGGCACCCTGAGGACACACTGACAGTGGAGACATGAGCTTCCCAGATCCTGGCTGGGTAGTTTTGCATGGGTAACTCCACTGCCAAACTCTGACCTTCTCATCTTGAAGGTGAAAGATTGAACTCAGAGATTAATAGGCTGTCTTCCAGCATTCACAGATCAGCTGGGCGAGTGCTTCCCAAACTCCTGGGTCTCACAGATCAGTAGTTTCATAAACTATCAAGAACTGACACAAGGTGTTTACTATTTACGTTCCTAGGAAGGATGAGAAGACACTACTATTGCCATGTTCTATCATATCATTTCCAGAAAGAAATAATATATTACCTTATAAAAAGAAAAAAGTAAGAGGAAATAATCTCAGCAGAAAGGACTGTTCTTGCCAGGAAGAGAGAGTTAACAACTTCACTTCAAGATATATGCTGGGCGGGTTCGAGACCCGCCTGGGCAGCGAGACCTCATCTCTACAATAAATCAAAAAAATCAGCCGGGCGTGGTAGCGCATGCCTGTAATTCCGGCTACTTGGAAGGCTGAGGTGGAAGGATCTCCGGAGCCCAGCAGGTGGAGGCTGTGGTGGCCAGGAGCGTGCCACTGCACTCCAGTCTGGGCGACAGAGTGCGACTCCAACTCAAAAAAAAAAAAAAAAGATGTTTTCTCCTTCCATGAGCTCCATTTAAGTCTCAAAGTTTTTAATCTCAGATTTCCACTGGAACTCAGCCTAAGGGTGTCAAGAAGGTCCCCTCCCTGGAGAATTGTCTTGAAGACATGTTGCCCAAGCTCCCGGCTGAGGAAGACTCACGAGCTCCGTCAAAATCCTCCTGACAGATTTTGTGGTTCATTCGACCACATCCTGCTAAAAAATCACTGCTTGTTTCATGGACAAGAATCTGGCCTGTGATTTTACACAGTTCTGCTAGACTCTGTAAGCACTTACCAGATGTTGGGCAAGTATTAAGTGGACAAATGAGAGTTGATCCATAGAGCTCCCTGGTTCCAACTTCTGGTGACTTTCTAGGACAAATGGAGTTCCTTTCTGACTTTTGGCTATAGAAATGTGGAACTGAGATAACTTTGGAAAATGACATAGCCTAGGATACTGGTCTTATAACAAAGAGACTGAGGCCCTGAAGGGAACACAAACTTCAGCTCATTCAACAGGTTAGCCATGAAGCAGTTCTGCGGGCTCCTGCCCAGGTGCCTCTCTAGGTGATGCTGTGCATGAAAGAGTCTACACTCTGGGTCAAATCTGGCCAAACCTTTGGACGTCCCCTGAAAGTTATTTTTTGAACCAGTTACTTGGTCTTTGTCTTGCTTTCTTGTACTTACTCTCCCAAGCAAAACTTTTTCAGGCCAGACGTGGTGGCTCACACCTGTAATTCCAGCATTCAGGGAGGCTGAGGCGAGAGGATCACTTGAGCCCAGGAGTTTGAGACCAGCATAGGCAACATTGCAAGACCTCCTCTCTACAGAAAATGTCAAAAAACTAGCCAGGCATGATGACGTGCCTATAGTCCCAGTTACGTGGGAGGCTGAGGTGGAAGGATCGCCTGAGCCTAGGAGGTCGAGGCTGTGGTGAGCCATGATCTTGCCACTGCATCCAGCCTGGGCAGCAGAGTGAGACCCGTGACTCAAAAACAAAACAAAACACACACACACACAACTTCTTTTTCAAATTTAGGGTTCAGTAAACCAAAGAAATACTACCAATATTCTCTCTTGCCCCATCGTCTCTCTTCAGCTCCTGATAAGTATGGAAAGACATGGGAAAAAGTCACTATTACTTTTGGTTGTTGTCCTGGAACCCACGATTCCCACTAAGGTCGAACTGTGCAGAGAGCGAGACTAGCTTGTCATGTGCAGCAACACACACACAATACAACAGCCAACGTTAGTTCAAAAGAAAACCAGCTAACATGAGAGTTCCTCTTTTTCCTTCTTTCTCTACAACACAGTATTTGGTTAAAAGTGAGACTGCTGACTGAGAAAATAGAAAAATCGAAACAGGAAGCGTAAATTACTAGCAAAGCATTGTCTTCAGTAAAAGACTCCCAAATAGTGTCACGCTGACATAAATGAGTGGCAGACCCTGAACTGGTGAAAAAGTTACACAAGGTGTATGAGTAAATCCACCACCCTCCCTTAGGGATGTACTGTGCTAACAAGCCCCTGAAGCCCCTCCCTCTCCCTTGGGTCATTCAGGGAAGGAGTTCTGGTGTCTTCAGCACATGCTGACTCCTGAACACATTCGTATTACCAAGAAAAAAAAAGTTCTTTACTCGAGTCCCCTATGAGAGCTCTTATTTCAGGTGGCAATATGCATGTTGTTTGCCCAAAGTTAAAACACTGCATTCTTTTTGTTTGTTTTACTATAGTGACTGGGACTTCTAGTTCAACATTGCACGGCAGTGGGTGTCCTGGATTTTTTAGAAATCATTTACTTTGTTATGTAAAATATTTCAATCATGCAAGACTTAGAATAAACACCCCTTTTTTTTTACCCATCACCAGCATTATCAAACAATAACATTATGCCGTATTTATTTCTGACCCTTAAAAATTATAAACATATCTAAAGGCCTCTCTGGCTCCACTTCCTCCATTCAGAAGTAACTATGGTTATAATTAATGTTTAGTATTCCTGTAAATATTTATAGCAAATATGCATTTCCATAGCTACAAAAATTAAATAGTACTGATTTATAGATTTAAAATTTTGAAATAACCAGATGCAGTGGCTTATGTCTGTAATCCCAGCTCTGTGGGAGGCAGAGGCAAGAGGATTGCCTGAGTCCAGAGATTTGAGACCAGTCTGGGCAACTTGGCAAGACCTTGTCTCTACAATAAGTCAAAAAATTAGCCACGCATGGTGGCGCATGCCTGCGGTTCCAGTTACTTGGTAGGCTGAGGTGGAAAGATCACCTGAGCCCAGCAGGCCGAGTCTGCAGTGGCCGTGAGCATGCCACTACACTCTAGCCTGAGTGACAGAGTGAGATTCCTACTCAAAAAAACAAATTAAAAAAAAAAGAATGTTATTATGCTATATATATTCTTCTACAATGTATTTTTCCATTCACATTATTTATTCACATAAAAATAATTATGTTAGCTCCCAGCTAATTATACTGGCCAGGCAAGCATATGTCAAACACCCTGAGGCCTAATGAAAGGTGAATTTGTGTTTGGGAATAGCAGTTGCTTCACTCTGGCTGAGCAGAAGAACGCCCACCTGATAAACAATGTCTTTAACTTTTTATTATTTATTTATGTTTTGAGTTGGAGTCTCACTGTGTCACACAAGTTGGAGTACAGTGCCACAATCACAGCTCACTACAGCCTCTACCTTCGGGCTCAGGTGATCCTCCCATCTCAGCTTCTCGAGTAGCTGGGACTACAGGTGTCTGTCAACACGCCTTGCTAATTTGTTTTCTTTTCAAAATGAGGTCTCACTATGTCACCCAGGCTGTTCTTGAACTCCTGAGCTCAAGCAATTCTCCTGCCTGGGTCTCCCAAAGTGCTGGGATGATGGTGCAAATCACTGGTCTTAGCCCTAACAAAAAAATCTTAAAATGTGGATCAGGCAAAAAGTGGAAACTGGAAGGACTTTGACGTATGAGTTAATGAAAGCCTAGAGGGCCCAAAGAGATCATTAGAAGTGGTTTAATGTGGGCTCGGTGGCTCAGCCGAGGCGAGTGAATTGCCTGAGCCTGCGGGTTCAAGACCAGCCTGGGCAACATGGCGAGACCTCGTCTCTACAATAAAAAAAAAAAAATTAGCCGGACGTGATAGTGCACGCCAGTAGTTCTGGCTATTGAAAGGCTGAGACGGAAGGAGCTCTGCAGCCCAGCAGGTCAAAGCTGCTGTGGCTGTGAGCGTGCCACTGCACTCCAGCCTGGATGACATAGTGAGACTCCAACTCAAAAAAAAAAAAAAAAAAAAAAGTGGCTTAATTATGCTCAGGGTATTACAGGCTGAAAACAAGTCATTTTTTATTATATTAAAACAGTCATTTAGAAAAGACTTAAAAACTTGTATTAATCTGAGTTGGGTTAAACATAGAAGCCATTTGAATTGAAAAATGAACAATTTTTCCTTGTCCCCTCTTCACTGCCCTTGGATCTAATAACTGCTGCTGGTACTGAATGGAATACAACGATCTTCACTGAGCCCCCTGATAAGCAGGAGATACACACACACAAAAACTGCACATCCCTGGAAAAGCTTCTGCTTGACCTAGATAAGAAATGGGATCTGCTGAAACTTTCTAAAACCCAGAAATGTATCTGTTCCCTTAGTCTCTAAATGACAACTGCTTTCTTTCATGCTTTTGTATTAACTTTATGTATACTATTTAATCAAGCCTTGTGAACCAGAACTCCTGGAATAAGCAAAAAAACTGTAACCAGCTAGAAAGTACACAGCCCCAAATTGTTCAAGGTAATTGTAATTTAGAAGAATGGCAGGATTGATGTAATCTGAGTGCCTGTTTGTAACAGTAACTGTTTGGGGCCTAAACACTGATTAAGAAAGAAACTGCTATTTTGTGTCCTTACTTTCAAGATGACAAAGAAAAGAAGGAACAGCCACATGCAGTCCATTCACTGAATGAACTGCACCCGATGCATGCCCAAGGCAAAGGCTTTTAAGAAGTTTGGTATTCGAAACATAGTGGAGGCTGCAGCTGTCAGGGACATTTCTGAAGTATCTTCGATGCCTATGTGCTTCCCAAACTGTATGTGAAGCTACATTTCTGTGAGTTGTGCTATTCGCAGCAAGATAGTGAGGAATCTGTCTTGTGAAGCCCCCAAGGACCGAACACCCCTACCCCAATTTAGACCTGCAGGTATTGCCCCACAACCTCCGCCAAAGCCCATGTAAGGAGCTGAGTCCTTAAGGACTGAAGAACAACTATCCTCCGGAAAAAAATAAAATGGAAATTATACTTAATATAGCATGTTGAGTATATCTGTGCTGGATAGAGTGGGGGTTTTGGGTATGTTATACAAGTGTTCAAGTGTGAGTTGCCATATAGTGGTTTAATGGGGAAGAAAGCTCATTCATGTAAATTTAGCCTTAATTTTTTTATGTTTATGTATTTAGCATCCACAATTTGCATAGTTGTGTGAAAGGGGTTTAGACATCTGTGGATATTGGGTTAATTCAACCCAGTCAAGTTAAAGTTGGCATCCTAAAAATGGGTGAAGATTCTCGAGGAGCAGAGAAAAACAACATCTGAGTGAGTAGCACATTGGGAAGTGACTAAGATTAGTGTTCATACCCCTAGTGGAGAACTTTAGTAGGAGATGCATGGCTTGGATAGCTTCAAAGTATTCCGGAATTTACATTCACATCCTCAACTTCCTTCCTTGGAACTGGTCTGCTGGTAGGCCAGTTACCTAATGTACATACTTCTGAGATGCATTTCTCTATGAAGTAGAAATGTCCAAGACATCAGAGGCATTCCTAGAATCTTGTGGGAATTCGATAAGAGGAAGGAAAAAGTTCCACAAAGCATGGAGAAAGGCTATGACTTATCTTGTCTGTGATAGTGGTTAGAGTTCAGAAATAAGAAAGTTAACTGGGGATGTATACTTACATTTATCTGAAAAATCTGCTTGGGAATGGCTTGTTAGGGACTAACTTGGCCAGTTAGGTTATATGTTTTTCCTAAAGCTAAGCCTGTAGCTTGGGGATTTTGATAATATATTTTGTGTTGAAAAATTAAAAAAAAAATTTAAAAAGAAAGAGTAATGGTCATAAGATACATAGACATTATTAATCAATCGGGGGAAAAATATAAGTAACTGCATGTTTTATTATAAATACTGGATGGAAACTCTGCTAAAACAAGCAAGTTTTTGGTGAACACATAGCCTGATCCCATGGTATCATAATAAAACCCCTTACTTCTCCCAGCTTTCTGCCTCTCATATTTGATTGACTGCAAGAGAAGCAGTCAATAGTTGGATCGTATCAAGAGGGGATGGCAGAGAAGGTTTAAAGGAAAATGAAGAAAATATTCTCAGAAACTGGGAGAAAGGAGATTCTTGGTATATAATGGCAGAAAGTTTAGCAACACTGTCATCCCTGGGAATACAGATATCCGACTAAGGACATATCAAACAGAGGGTTGAATATGTCACGTGGCTTCTTTTTGTGGCCTATAGTAAAATGCAAGAGAAAAGACATAAGCTAAGGAAATGATTCTAAAACATGCAATTGCCAGGACTTGCCAGAACTGAACATATCCAGCCCCTCTAGACAGTAATCATGCTAAAATTACGAAATATCTTTCTAGGCAGAAATCAGAGCACAAGTAGGAAAATATGGTTTGGAATTGAAACCAAAGCTCAACTGTAAAATCCTTTGTTAACACATTGAAAACATAAGGCAATGCCTCAGATAACTGTTCAAACAATAGGGCTTCTATAAGTCTTAAGAACATTATGCTAGCTGGGCTCGGTGGCTCAGCCTGTAATCCCAGAGCTTGGGGAGGCTGAGGTGAATGGATTGCCTGAGCCCGCGGGTTCGAGACCCGCCTGGGCAACTTGGTGAGACCTCATCTCTACAATAAATCAAAAATTAGGCAGGCGTGGTAGCGCGCACCTGTAGTTCCAGCTACTTGGAAGGCTGAGGCGGAAGGATCGCCGGAGCCCAGTAGGTCGAGGCTGCGGTGGCTGGGAGCGGCCACTGCACTCCAGTCTGGGCGACAGAGTGAGACTCCAACTCAAAAAAAAGAACATTATGCTTAGGCAGTCTCACATGAAGACATCTTTTAAAAAACATAACCTCATCTGGGCTTGGTGGCTCAGTCTGTAATCCCAACATTTTGGGAAGCCAAGGCAAGTAGTTTGCCTGAGCCTGCGGGTTCGAGACCAGCCCAGGCAACTTGGCGAGAACTCGTCTCTACAATAAATAAAAAAAAAAAAAATTAGTCAGTCATGGTAGCACATGCCTGTAGTTCCGGCTACTTGGAAGGCTGAAGCGGAAGGATCACTAGAGCCCAGGAGGTTGATGCTGGGGTGGCTGTGAGTGTGCCACTGCACTCCAGCCTGGGAGACGGAGTGAGACTCTAACTCAAAACAAAAACAAAACAACATAACCTCAATACTTTCATGACACTTAACAAGTAACTATAATTCCTGACCAGGTGTGGTGGAAGCTGAGACAGGAGGATCGCTTGAGCCTAGGAGACCAGCCTGGATAACATAGTGAGACCTCGTCTCTAAAAAACAAATAAGCAAATAAAGTTCTTAAATACTATCAAAATCCAGTTATTGCTCCAGTTTCCCCAGTTGTTTAATATTGTTTTTTGGTTTTGCATACTTGAGGCAATATCCAAGCAAGATTCATTCTTTGGAATCCACACGTTATCTCCCACCCTGCCCCTTTCTCTATTTCTGTTACTGTTTTTTTTTTTTTAAGCTTGAAATATGTTTGTTGAGGAAATCAGGTTATTTGTCCAGAGAGTTTTTCTCATTTTCGATTTCGCTAATTACATCTCCATGGTGTTATTTAACATGTTCCTCTCTGAAGACTTGATAATATGTGGATTCTAATTTTTGAAGAATGTGTCATAGGTGATGGTGTGTATTTCTATTAGGAAGTGCATCATGCTTGGTTGTGTCTCCCTCATTTTAAAAGCAACTTTACTGAGCTATTATAATTCATATACCATAAAATTCGCTCTTTTAATGTATAAAACCTCTGGGTTTTTTTAAACCATATTCACAGAGCTGTGCAGCCATCACCACTAATTCCAGATAATTTCTGCCACCCCAGGAAGAAATCCCATATGTGCCATGGGCCCTCCGTAGTCTCCTGTACCCCAACCCTGTGACCACCAGTCTACCTACCATCAGCTATGGTCTGACTACTGGTGCCCACCTGCCCCCGATTCACATGTTGGAAGCTAATACCCAGTGTGACAGACTAAGAGGTGGGGTTGGGAAGCATTTCCATCACTGGGGCTCTACCCTCCTAAATGGAATCAGTGTCCCTACAAGAGAGGCTGAAGGGATCTGCCCTGCCCTGTCTGCCAGGTGGAGACACAGCAGAAAGATGCCATCTTGGAACCAGAGAACAGCTTTCACCAGACACCAAATCTGACTGTTCACCGGAAGAGGAGGCCCTTGAAGGACCCCAGATACCCCCCTTTCCTGCCTTAGGATGCCCACAGGTATCCTGAGACGAGGCGGCACAAATTCAGTCCTAGACCTGTCTCTGCTACTGCCCAATGATGAGGTGGACAGAAGATTGGTCATGTCATCCAGTTGGGGCCACCAAATTATTAGGCTGAAGCATATTCAGACAGCCAGACTTGCTTATTCATTAATTCACCAATTCATTCATTCCTCAGGCTTTTCTTGCAGGACTTGTTGCCTTGCTTGTAAGAGAATAGTCCGTGACATCACAGTAAGATACAACATACTGTGTGTTGATTCCCAGGCATGTGCTGTTACCAAAACAATGCAAAGCCCCTTCTCCACCCAGCCCCACTACTGACACAGGGTCATGGGGGCTAGAGGCCTCTCAGCAGGGGCAAAGACAGCTGAAGATGTGGGATAGAAGGGGCCCAGGAGGCTCTATCAGGGGTTCAGTGCCAGAGAGATTTATTTGTGGGATTAGTCTAGCAGCCCAGGCAACATGGAGAACACCAAAACTGGACTGCCACACTTCCAGAAAGGTGTTATCCAAGGTCAGTTCATGGAAAGATTACACTCTGTGATCTATAAACAAAAGGATACAAAGTTTACTTGTTGATCCAGATATAATGTATAGATATACATACAGCACTTTTTTTTTTTTTTGGAGACAAGGTCTTGCTGGAGTGTAGTGGCACAATCACAGCTCACTGCAGCCTCAACTTCCTGGGTTCAAGTGACCCTCCTACCTCAGCAGCCTCCTGAGAAGCTGGGACTACAGGCATGCACCACCACACCCAGCTCATTTTAAAATTTTTGTAGAGATGGGATCTCTCTGTGTTGCATAGACTGGTCATGAACTCCTGGTATCAAGCAATCCTCCTGCCTTGGCCTCTCAAAGTGCCAGGATTACAAGCGTGAACCATCCTGCCTGGTCTCTGTACACATTTTTAAGTACTGAGTGCCCTCTGCTGCTGGAAGCTAAAATTGCACAGAGGCTCACAATTTCATTTTGCAGATCTGTGCAACAAGGAAGAGGAATCACAGCACCACAGAGTTGAGGGAACAAGGAATCTTCTAGTGAGGGGCACAGACTCCCTCTGTTATAGGCTAAAAAGAAGCCATTTTGGTTGTATTAGAACAGTCATTTAGAAAAGACTTAAAAATTCTTATTCTTTTGTAACTAAATTGGGCTAAACGTAAAAAAAAGCTGCTTGGATTCATTTTTCCTATTCCCCCTACCCCACTTCTCCTCTCCCAGCATGGCCTTGCCCAACAGGCCAATCTTATCTAGTAGCCACTGCTGGTGCTGGAGAAGAAACAGCCAGCAAGCCAGACCACCTAATGATTAGGAGAGTGGACCACGGTCAACAGGAGTGGCAGATCCAGCCAGAGATTTCCAGCCTGGTTCGAGCAATTCCTCTCGGAGACGTGACTGTTTCCATAGCCCACCTCCTCATTAGCACTCGGTGTTTTTCATCTTTTTACACTTTAGCCTTTCTGGTGGGTGTGCAGATATACTTCATCATAATTTTAATTCACACTTCTCTGATGACTAATAATATTAAACACTTTTTCATGTGCTTTTGGCAGTTGTATATCTTCTTTTGCTTAAGTAAGATATAGTCCATTCTTATTAGGTTGATTGCCTTTAAAAGAAAAACTGATTTGTAGGAGTGCCTTAGGTATTCTGGGTTTAAGACCTTTGTCTGAGAAATATATATACACACATATATAATGTCTCTCAAATCTTGACTTTAATTTTTTATGAACAGAAATTCTTAATTTTAATAAAGTACAAATTATCAATATTTTTTCATAGTTAGTCTTTTGTGTGTGCTCCCTGCATTAAAGGCATTTTGTCTACCTCAAGGTCCTAAAGATGGTCTCCTCTGTTTTCTTGTGGAAGGTTTATGATTTTATCTTTCATGTTTTGATTAATTTACATTTTTACCAACAATGTATAAGAATATCTTTTTCCCTCATATTCTTGTCAACACACTGTGAGTACATTTTTAAGGGCTTTTAAAAATTAAATATTGTACTGTATACAAAACAAACAAAACAAAAGCAATTAATTGAGGTTGCAAACTTGTCATCCCTAACTCCGGTTTAGCATCTACATTTAATAAATGATGTCTGGGGAGTGGACTTGTTTGCTCAGGTTCACATGGCTAGGAATTAGAGAACGATGAGAACCAAAGTTTTCTAACTTTCAATCTTGATACATTCTAGTTGGTTATAGGCTTTTTTTTTTCCTGATAATAAAATTGAGAATCAGGGCCAGGCTGGGTGGCTTAGCTTGTAATCCCAGCACTTTGGGAGGCCGAGGCGAGTGGATTGCCTGAGCCCGCAGGTTCGAGACCAGCCCGGGCAACTTGGCAAGACTTCGTCTCTACAATAAATAAAAAAAAGTTAGCCAGGCATGGTAGCGCGCACCTGTAGTTCCAGCTACGTGGAAGGCTGAGGCAGAAGGATCGCTGAAGCCCAGCAGGTCAACGCTGGGGTGGCTGTGAGTGTGCTACTGTACACCAGCCTGGGTGACAGAGTGAGACTCCAACTCAAAAAAAAAAAAAATTAATGTTTTATAGAACTCATTAAAAACATATTTCTAATCATAAAATAAATTGAGAGTCAGAGAGATTAAGTCCCTTAAGGATATTAACAGGCCATCTGATTTCTGCCTCTTTACCATGCTGTCTCAATTCACTGGACATCATTATTAATTCGTTGTTCAACATTCAAGAGCATCTTCTGTGGCACGTATGTTCCTGGGCTCTGCTGAAACAGCCACGGACAGGACAGATGCTGCTCCTGTCCTCCCTCACAATAATTATAGTCGTGTATGTGTTATGAAGGAGAAATACAGGGTTGAAGAAGAGCTGGGCAACAGTCAAGTGAGGGGCTTAGGAGGGTTGTCCTGAAAAGAAGCTGATGCTACCTCTGCTGGAGGAAGAAAATACTTCAGTATTAGAACAACAGCTTATTAGGAAGCCTCAACTCAGTGGGGGCATTGGCAGGAAATGACTTAATTTCTTTCACTAATTCTCTTCAAGTATATTTATACCAATTCCCAATTTTCCCCTCTGAATCATAGTTTCTCTGATGACATCTTGGCTGATTCTGTAATTTTTAGCCACTATTAGTAATTAGAACAGACTTGTCCTAGTATTTAACTCTCAGCTCTGTTTAATTTCTTTATGTATATATAAGTTACCACCTGGTATCATTTCCTTTCAGGTTGAAAGTCAAGTCAATTAGCCACAACTTCTCTCAGTCTCTGTTTATCTGGGAATGTCTTTATCTAGCCTTCATTTTTGGAGGGTAGTTTTGCTGGAAACAGAATTCCTGATTGACAGTAATTTTCCCCCTTCAGTATTTAAAATATGAGTCATCCCACTGCCTTCTTCCTTCATTGTTTGTGATGTGAAGTCAGTTGTTATTCTTGTTCCTGTCTGTGGTGAGTAATTTTTCCCTTACAGCTTTAAAGGTTTTCTTTATCTTTTTCTTTTGACAGCTTCACTGTTATAGGCCAGGTTGAATCTCTTTGTGTTTATCCTATCAAGATCATTGAACTCCTTGGATGTACAGATTAATGTTTTAATCAAATTTGGCAAGTTCTTTGACCATTTTTAATTCAAATAGCTCCCCTCCACACTCTTTCTGAGATTCCCATTACATTCATGTGGGAATGTGTGGTGATGTCATACAGATCTATGAGAATGTCTTCATTCTTTAACCTTTTTTCCTTCTAATGATTGGACAAACTCTGTTGATCTATCTTCAAATTCTCTGAGTCTTTCGTCTGCCAGTTCAAATTTGCATCAAGCCCCTCTAGTGAAATTTGTATTCATTATTTAGTATAGTTTTCTTTTCTTTTTTTTTTTTTGAGACAAGTTTCACTCTGTTGCCCATACTGGAACGAAGTGGCATGATCACAGCTCACTGCAGCCTCCAACTCTTGGACTCAAGCAGCCCTCCCCCTTCAGCCTCCTGAGTAGCTGGGATAATAGGCTCACACCATCATGCTCAGCTAATTTCTTTATTTTCACAGGGAAAAGGTCTTGCTTTGTAGCCTAGGATGGTCTCAAACTCCTGGGTTCAAGAAATCCTCTTGCTTTGGCCTCCCAAAGTGCTAGGGTTACAGGCATAAGCCATCACACCCAACCTATTTATTATAGTTTTCAACTCTAGAACTCCATTGATTTTTTGATAATTCCTATCTCTTTATTGATATTCTCTATTTGATAATCCTTAGTTGTCATTTTCATTTAGTTCTTTGGACATAGTTATGACACCTGCTTTAAAGTCCTTATATGCTAAGTCCAACATCTCATAGCATTTATATTGATCCTCTCTCCTCCTATCCCATGTATGGTCACATTTTCTTGTCATTCGCATGTCTGCTTATTTTTGTTAAAAACTAGACATTTTAGATATTATATTGTAGCAACCCTCTGTTCTGATGTGTCTCTAGAAGGATGTTTTTGTAATTTCATTTGTATATTGTTTGTTTAGTAACTTGTTTGAATTAATCCTGGAAAGTTTCTCTCCCACAGTATGTCAACACTGATGTTTCTGCAGTTTTTTTTTGTCATTGTTGTCTTTTTATTTCTAAGGATGGTTTCCTAAGGTTTTCACCAGGGACAACATGGCTTAACATTTGGTCAATGATTGGTCAGGGATGGTGATTAAACATTCAAGTCAATATGACGTCTACCCTTTCTTGGTTGACTCATGCCATCTAGATGGGTTGGAGAACACACTTGAAATTTAGACAACTTATAACAGTGCCCTGACTTTTGTGTTCCTGGGTTTTCTTGTGTCTCCTGTGCATCTGTGCAAGGCTTCACATTCAATCAGGGATGAGTAGATGACAAGGGCTTTTGCCAGATTCTCCTGAGCTGACATAGCCTTAGACCACCAGTGTTTGTGGGAGCTTACCAACACCCACAATGGCCATCTCATTACCTGGATCTTCTTGATGAGCTTCCAGCAGGCCTTCTAGTCAGCTATTTACTCAACCAACACTGCAGCCCAAGTAGCTGTGATGTTGGCATTCCCAGCTGAGCCTTGTGCTGGGCCATGGAGCTTTTCTGGTTCCACTCCTAATCACATCAGCTGCTTCAGAAGTAGGCTGCTGGTTTTCACGGCTTACCTGACCCTGACAGAACCCCATGGAGCTGGGGGAGAGGGAATGGGAATTCCTCCAGGCTAAAATGTCACAGGCTCTCACTGTTCCTACCCAAGGTTTGATGGCTTTTTTTGAATGAATGCTTCTTAATTTGTGTTATACTTTTCCATGGAGTTGAAGTGGTTGTTTTTCACAATTTTGTCCAATTCTATAGTTCTGGGGTGGTGGAGGATTTGCTGAGCTCCTCGTTCTGGCATTCCAGAAGTCACAATACAGCCCTGTTTGATTGAAACTTCATTCTTTAGTGCCATTTGAAATTCTTCTCCCTGGCCCATGGAGCAGACTGGCATGGTTGCACTAGTGACTCCCCTCTTCCCCTTACTTTTCTAGGATTTAGCTCCCCTGGTGGCATTGAGGCAGAGAGGAGAAGGAATAAATGGGCAAATTTTCCAATCTACTGGGACAGCTTGTAGCCTCTCTCTGTCGGTTGAAGTTTTTCTTTGGCTAATCCAGACTGGCCCCAATAACTTCTGACTCTCTTAGGGGACATATGTGGGAATTCTTAAAACACTTTTGGGGAACGTGCCCACTGCCAACTTTTTTTAAACATGAAAGATGTGGCTCTACCTCAACTTCTTTCATTCTTACCCCCTCAGTGATTAAGAATGTTTCTGGAGTCACACTGAACTAAGTTTGAATCCCGGGTATTCTATTTACTCCCTGAGTGACTCTGGGCAAATACGAACTCTGACAATTAAGTTCATGAACTCATCCTAGAAAAAGTGCTACAGACCTCATTGCTGAATATTACTATGGTCACTTTTGAAATACTGCCCTTGGGAAACTATGCACTGATACCAGCACCTAGTCTACCCATCAAAGCAATTGTGGAACTCTTTTTCTGGAATGGTCATCAGAGCTGTCATCATGAAAACGCTAGAGTTTGAATTAGACCAACAAAAAAGCAATAAATTTCTTGTTAAACTTGTCAAGAGTGGAAGTTAAATCAGGGGCATGGTAGTCCAAGTTTATGGGGATGATGCCATGAAGAAAACAGCAGTGTACATATGGATTAAACATTTTTCTGAGGGGAGAGAAATTTTCACTGATGAAAAGATGAACACTAGCAAAGCAGAACTGATGAAAACATTGCAAAATTCATTGAATTGTGCATTAAAATCATTGGCTGACTGTGAGAAGCATAGCAGACCAAATAAACATCAACAGAGAAACAGGAATATCTTGGCATGTAAAGGATGTATGCAAAAATGGTCCTGAAGGAGCTCTTGCATCATGACAATGTACCAGCTCACACAACACTGTCTGTGAGGGAGTTTTTAGCCAGTAAACAAATACTTGTATTGGAACACCTCACTACTCAGTTGATCTGGCCCCCAATGACTTTTTTCGTTACCCGAAGATAAAGGAAATATCGAAAGGAAGACATTACAATGACATTCAGGACATCAAGGGTAATACAACGACAGCACTGATGGCCATTCCAGAGAGTTCCAAAATTGCTTTGATGGGTGGATTAGGCACTGGCATCAGTGCATAGCTTCTCAAGTGGAGTACTTCAAAGGTGACCATTGCCAGACTTGGTGGCTCAGCCTGTAGTCCCACGCTTTGGGATGCCGAGGTGAGTGGATTGCCTGAGCCCGCGGGTTCAAGACCTGCCTGGGCAACTTGGTGAGACCTCATCTCTACAATAAATCAAAAATTAGCTGGGAGTAGTAGCACGTGCCTGTAGTTCCAGCTACTTGGAAGGCTGAGACAGAAGGACCGCCGGAGCCCAGCAAGTCAAGGCTGCGGTGGCCGGGAGCGGCCACTGCACTCCAGTCTGGGCGACAGAGTGAGACTCCAATGCAAAAAAAAAAAAAAAAAAAGTGACCATAGTGATATTCAGCAATGAGGTATGTAGCACTTTTTCTAGGCTGAGTTCATGAATTTAATTGTCAGACCGCCTAAGTAAACCTCACTAAGTCTCAGTGTCTTCATCTGTAAAGTGGGAGAATGTATTACTCAGGTTTCATTAGGTAAGGCTATGTAAGAAACAATCCTAAATCTCAGTGGTTTCTAACAGCAAAGGTTTACTTTTCACTTATGTGACATGTTAGATGTGGTTCTGCTTCACATCTCTTTTCCCTTCCAGGACCCAGGACGAGGAAACAGTCCTGCTTGGGACAGGCCATTCTCACAAGAGAGGAAAAAGACCAAGAGAGCTGGTGGAAATATGAAATGCCTGTTAGGGCTTCTGCTCCAACGTCCTGAAAAGGCCAGTAAAGCACCTTTCAGACAAAAGTATTGTGATGTCATGAATATGGTTGGTTGCGTATTTGAACTGTATGCATAACATAACATTGAATGTGGATTAGTCTAAAGTCCACACTCAGTAATTCAACAAATACTCAGCACCTGCCGTATGCACAGAATTCAGCTCATTTGGCCCCAATGGCAAGCTCTTATTCCACTTACCAAAAGAAGATGGTGGAAGTGAGCCTGACATCAGTGCAAGTACTCCTCTGAAAGATGTACTGCATCACACGGCAATAGATGGTGATGCACAATCTCCACCTGGAAAAGCCAACAATACCACACCCACCAAGTAACAGTACCTTCCTTGTGCTTGTTGTGAGAATTAGGTAAGGTGAAGCACTTGCAATGCTTGGCACAATATTCTGCACTCAGTGAGAGCTCAGTAAATGTTAGACACCATTGCTATTATTATCTCCTTGTGGTGCTGAAAGCTTTTCTCTTTATTGGGCTGGGCTAAAACCAACTGGAAAGGAAGGAAGGCAGAGGTTATAATTATACCCAATATTTAATCTGGAGACAATAAAACACTGAGGCTTTGGAGTAATGTGGACGCCTTATTAGGACAGACCATCTAAGACAAGTTACTTAACCCCTCTAAGCCTTAGTTTCCTCAACTAAGATGGAGATACTTGCGACTATGTTGTAGGCTTGTCACTGGGGCCAAATGAGCGGAATCCTGTGCACACAGTAGGTGCCGAGTATGTGTTGAATTACTTAATGTGTATTTTGTATCCATCCACATTCAGTGTTGTGTTATGCATACAGTCCAAATATTCAATGAACCGTATGCATAACATAACCACCATACTTCTACCTCTGGTCACTGCTCCAGACTCGTGTCCACAGCTCTGACAACGCTCTGAAACTCTCCCCCTGGTTTATGTGATATCTGTCTGTCACCAGAACGCAGGTTCCACGAAACCCAGGATGCTGTTTTACAGACTCCCACCTTCTGCCCTGGACCTCTGCATTCCCACGTGTACACCTGGTGGCAGGCGGGGAAGAGCAGGGAAGAGAAGCACGGGGGCGCTGTATCGGGTCTCATGCTCCGCCCAACTCAGGCCTCAAAGGCCTTCCAGGTTGGGCCGCGTCTCGGTTACCCCAGAGGCCCGGCAAGGTCCTGCCCAATGTAGATGTGTGGGCGTGGCCTCCTGTGTTGTGCCGACCGCGTGCTGGTCGTCGTGCGCGGGAGGCGCGCCACGTCACACGCACGCAGGCCCCGCCCCCATCCCGTCTCGCCGGGGGTGGAAGAGGGGCGTGGCCAGAGCGAGGCCCCGCAGCCGCCGGCGCTGCCGCCTGGTCGCTGCAGGTGTCTTCTTGGGGCTGCCGCCGCTCAGGCAGCTCGAGGGCTACTCTGTTTTGGGGTCCTCGCCTGCCTTCCACGTCTCCCGGAAGCGGTGGCCGGGCCGCGGCAGGCCGGGTAGGAGGGTTGTTTGCCGGGGCCCTCGCGGCGCCGGCGGCTGAGGGGTGCTGCCCGGAGGGCGACCAGGCCTTGGTGCCGCCGCTGCGCAGCCCTCAGGTGAGGCGGGGGTGTTGACGGGCCCCGGGGCAGGTGTCCCCTCAGCTGAGACGCCGGCGTCCACCGTCCTGCGGGGCGGAGGGGGCAGCGAGGAGACCCCGGGGATCAGCCGCCGCTGTGCACTGTCCACTCCTCATCCCTGGTCCCCCCTCCCGGCCGCTCTTCCCGCTCCCCAGGCTGGAACGCGGAAGGGGGAGCGACGGGGGGCGGGGAGCGAGGGGGGCTGGACTCGCCGGCCCGGGGCCACCCATGGGACTGACGGGCCGGTCCCCCGCCCCCCTAACTCTGTGCTGGCGCCTGGCTTAAATGCCGGCCAGGCAGTTGCGTGTCCCATGCGCCCCCGCACTCGCTGCCTCTGGGCAGTGCCCGGGATTGCACCAAGGCTTTGCGTCCACGGGACAAGTGCCCAGGGCCCATCTCAGTATTGGTTTAGTCAGGTAATTAACGTTAAGGCACGTGCCGCAGTTCTAAGGTCTGATTAGCTGTAAAATGGGAGGCATGGCATTAAGGATTGGTGTCTTTGTTTTATTAGGAGAGGTGATTTGTCCCCAGTCACCACTAGTGTTTACGTGAGAATGACACTTTATGTCTTTGTGGAGTTTTATATGTTCCAGAGCATTTCATCTCCATAGTCACTTGATTCTGTGTAAACTCTGAAATACACAGGCTTGTCAGTTCCATTTTGTGAAGAACAGGCTTAAAGGGTGAGTTCTTGAGGTTAATTGGATTCTGAGAGGATAGATATAGGGAGGCAAGGGTTAACAGGTGGGCTGGATACTAGGTTGTCTTAGATTTGAGTATCTGAGCTGCCATTTAAACTCTGGAATCTTTCTAAAACTTTTCCACGTTTGTTTTTTTTTTAACTTTTCCACATTTATTGCTACTGACTACATAATGTGACTGTGACAATTACATGTGGTAAAGATACCCGTGTACATGTGCAAAGCCTCTGGCACATAACCTGCCCAGCAGTATTTATGAAGGAATGTGTGTGTGCTAGATGTTGAGAATTCATTGGGGAGCAAACAAGGCATGGCCTTTATCCACCCCTTCCCTTCCCCAAGAAGAAAAAACATGTTTAAAAAAAAATGTGTCATAGAACATGAAGGACTGAGGGAAAGGAGTAGGGTATATACAGGTAATGGCCTAGCTTAGGTGGAAAGAGCTCTCAAGCAGGTAATGTTCAGTGAAGACCAAAGGCAGGAACGTTGACCGTGGAGGTTCTTGGCATAGGAACAATGTCCACATTCAGGAAGTGGGAGCTGACTTTCTTGCAGTGCCACCTAGATCATGAGAATTAATTCTTCATGACTAATTTATTGTGGCACACAGTAAATATCCAAGTATGTGTATGGTTTTTAATTCTGAACTTAGCATAATGTGCACGTGGTCGATCCTAAAGATCTGAATTTTTGAAGATGTACTTTGGACAGATTGTGTATGTGCACACCTAGGTTATCCATACTAGAGCTGCAGTTTAACATTAAGATCACTTTGTATTTAACAGAAGGAAATGTTTTTCAAGTTTTAGCACCTTAAAACAAACTTCAGAGAATTGTTTTTATTTGGAAAGTAAAACTAGAATTTTGTCATATTGATTTATTTGCTGTTTGGAAACTTATTGTTTGCTCAGGCTGCCATAACAAAGTGCCAGTCTGGGTGACTTGGACAGCAGAAACGTATTTTCTCTCACGATTCTGAAGATTAGACATCTGAGATCAAGGATTTGGCAGAGTTGGTCTCTTCTTGTCTTGCAGATGGCTGTCTTCTTTATGTCTGTGTTGAAATGTCTACTTATAAAGACACGCCAGTCATGTTGGATGAGGGCCCACCCTAATGACTCATTTTAGTTACCTCTTCAGAGACCCTGTCTCTAAAAATAGTCATATGTGAGATCTGGGGGTGAGGACTTCATAAAAATTTGTAGGCGTTCAATTCAGCACGTAATAGATGCTTTTGTTACATTAAGATTTGTCCTTCATTGAAACAGTAATAAAAATAGCAGTGGTGGTCTTAAATGGTAATGGCAACCACTAAAATGAGTGCTGTGTGCCACGCATTTTGCAGAGTGTTTGTTATTGATTATTTTATTTTCAAACCATCCTGTAAAGTAAGTACACTTATTTTCCCCATTTTCTAGACAACATTTCTCAGCCTCACTTTAGTAGATTGCTCAAGGTCACCTAGCTAATAAGAGGTGGGGTTAGAATTTCAGTCCAACATTGTCTGACTCCAGAGCCTGGTCTTAACTGTTATATTTTGATGTTCTGCTACACTGATCATTTGATGTCCTTTTCACAGGTTTTCCAATAGGATTCTCTCACCATCATGTCTTGGCTTGTTGATCTTGCTGGGAAGGCAGAGGATCTTTTAAACCGAGTTGATCAGGGGGCTGCAACAGCTCTTAGTAGAAAAGAGAACACCAGCAACACCATATATAGCAAAAATACTGACTATTCTGAACTTCACCAGCAAAATACAGAGGTGATTTACCAGACTGGACCTAAAGCTGCTTATATTTCTTTGGCAGCTGATAACATTCAAAATAAAAAAGCCACCATCTTAGCTGGCACTGCCAACGTGAAAGCAGGATCTCGGACACCTGTGGAGGCCCCCCACCCTGCTGAAATTGCCTCTGCTCCTAGGCCTTCATCCCAGTTTGTGCGAAGAAAAAAGTCGGAGCCTGATGATGAACTGCTGTTTGATTTTCTTAACAGTTCACAGAAGGAGCCCACCGGGAAGGTGGATATCAAAAAAGAAAAGGGCAAGACTCCTGTCTTTCAGAGTTCCCAGACATCAAATGTCAGTTCTGTGAACACCAGTGTAACCACCCTCAAAACTGCTGAAGAAAATTCTTTTGGGAATCCAACTCGTGGTATCGTCCTCTATTTCTTTTAGAATTAAGCAAATTGGATATGTCATCATAGCAGAAACGTTCTGAGAGTATTTCTCATCCACTGTTATGGGATCTGTCCCCTGAGTAAGGGCAGTTTCTCAGCAAAAGTATGGTGTCAACAAGTAAGGCAGCATTGAATACTGTTAGTCAATATGCAGTTCATAGCAGGGACCTTTGAATGTTGTCTGCAGGATAACTTTGCCCAACCTAGCATCTAAGAAAATAAGTCAAATTTGGCTCTATAAGATATTGTAAGATTTTTTTAAAAGCGAAAACTTCTTTTTGTAATTTATGTTAGAGTTGTGAGGTTCATGTGAGGATGTGCTACATAAGTAAATTGCCTGCAGGTGAGGTTTGGGCGTCTCGTGAGCCCTGTCTCTCCCTGGCAGTGGACATGGTACCTAGTGGGTTGTGTGCCTAGTGTCAGTTCTCAGCTCTGTGCTTGTGGGCCAGTGTTTAGGGCCTTCTTATGAGTGCAGTATTCAATTTGTTTTTGTGATAGTACACTTAGAATGATGGTCTCTAGCTGCATCCATGTTGCTGCAAAGGACATAATTTTGTTCTTTTTGGCTGCATAGTATTCCATTGTGTATATGTACCACATTTTCTTTATTCAGTCCATCTTTGATGGATATCTGGGTTGGTTCCATGTTTTTGCTATTGTAAACAAGGCTGCAGTGAACATACATGTACAGGTGTCTTTCTGGTAGAGCAATTTATGTTCCTCTGGGTATATTCCCAGGAGGGGGATTGTTGGATTGTATGGTAGCTCAAATTTTAGTTCTTTGAGAAAACACCACATTGCTTTCCACAAAGGCTGAACTAGCATAAATTCCCACAAACAGTGTAAAAACAGTCCCTTGTCTCCACAGCTTCACCAATACCTGTTGTTTTTTGACTTTTTTTTTCGAGTTGAAGTCTCACCTCTGTCGCCCAGGCTGGAGTGCAGTGACACACTCACAGCCACCCCAGCAGGTCGACCTGCTGGGCTCTGGCAATCCTTCCGCTTCAGGCTTCCAAGTAGCTGGAACTACAGGCACACCTGACCACGCATGGCTAATTTTTGTAATTTATTGTAGAAACGAGGTCTCACCAAGTTGCCCAGGCTAGTCTTGAACCTGTGGACTCAGGCAGTCCACTTGCCTTGGACTCCCAAAGTGCGGGGATTACAGGCTGAACCACCGAGCCCTGCTGTTTTCTAACTTTTTAATGATAGCCCTTGACCAGTGTGAGGTGGTATCTCATTGTAGTTTTGATTTGCATTTCTCTGTTGATTAGTGAGGCTGAGCTTTTTTCCATATGTTTGTTGGCTGCTTGGATGTCTTCCTTTAAGAAGTGTCCATTCATGTCCTTTGCCTACTAAAAAAGAGAAAATTTTGAAATCCGAATAATACATGTAATTTTGGATTTGGGACTATCTCAGTTCTTTCTTTTTTTTTTAACTGGAATTATAAAAATGGTAGAAACCTATACTTCACATATTTTCTGGGTTGTGGGTTTTTTTGTTCCTCCTGCCCATATCTCCAGAAGTAAAGGTGAGAGACTGAACTTTGATCCACGTTGAAGTGTTGAAGGCACTGATTAAGTAGTGAAGTAAGAGCTTAGACCAGGCTCGGTGGCTCAGCTTATAATCCCAGCACTTTGGGAGACCGAGGCAAGTGGATTGCCTGAGCCTGTGGGTTTGAGACCAGCCTGGGCAACTTGGCGAGACTTTGTCTCTACAATAAATAAAGAGCTTAGAATTCTGATTTTCAGTTGTTTAGTTTTCTGTGATATTAACTCGACATCTCACTTGCAAAATCAGGTTAACATGGTAATATGGCTAATTCAGGTACCTACTAAGTGTTTTAAAACAGCACAATAGTTTTTTGCAGAAATCCTTTTCCTTTTTTTTTGAGTCAGGCATCTCACTCTCACTTGGGCTGGAATGCTGTGATATGGTCATGGCTCATGGCAGCCTTGACCTCCTGGGCTCAGGCAATCCTGCCTCAACTTCTTGATTAGCTGGAACTACGGGCATGTCCCACCACACCAGCTAATTGTTTGATTTTTTAATTTTTTTTTTTTTTTTTTTTTTGAGACAAAGTCTTGCTGTGTTGCCCAAGCTGGTCTTGAACTTCCCAAAGTGCTGGGATGACAGGCATGAGCCACCTTGCCTGGCCCCAACAGTAAACACTTCTGAGAGAAGTGTGTGCCCATTCTGTGTGTCGAGTGCCTGCAAATTATATACAAGCATGGCTATTGGGAATTATTGTCTCAAGGCTTGGTATAAACTTAGTGCAACAATGGAAATAAGTCCATACTTCAAGTAACCTTCCTGAGAATTTCAGCTTTTAGGGGGAGAGAGTCGCTTGCAGATTTGTCACTGGCTTGATTTTATAATGCAGCAAAAAGCAAGGGCTGTCCTCAGGAGAGGAGGGACAACTATGTCATTTGCTTTTTTTTCTCCTGTGCTTACATGATTAGTACTGTCTTCAGTCTGTAGTTTTTTGTTTGAAACATGGTCTTACTCTGTCAGTGAAACTGGAGTGCCATGGCACAGTCATGGCTCACTGCAGTCTCCATCTCCTAGGCTCTGGCAATCCTTCCTTTTCGGCCTCCCAAGTAACTGGGACTTTAGGCATGGGCCACTGTGCCCAGCAAATATTTTTATTCTTGTAGAATGGGGTGTCACTCTGTTGTCCAGGCTGATCTCAAACTCCTGGACTCAAGCAATCCTTCTGCCTCGGCATCTGAAAATGCTGAGCCACTGCACCCGGCCTTGACTGTTTATCTAACCTTGTAAAGTGTCAAGTCTTTTGCCTGATACATGTTGTTTTAGTCAGTTTTATCATTTAGATGGAGTTCATTTTTTGTCACAGAATTTTTAATGTAATTTTTTTCTTTTTTAGTTGGAGTCTCACTCTGTCACCCAGATTGGAGTGCAGTGGCATGCTCATGACCACTGCAGCCTCGACCTGCTGGGCTCAGGTGATCTTTCTGCCTCAGCCTTCCAAGTAGCTGGAACAACAGGTCCATGTCACCACTCCCGGCTAATTTTTTTATTTATTGTAGAGACGAGGTCTCGCCAAGTTGTCCAGACTGGTCTTGAATCCCTGGGCTCAGGCAATCCTCTTGCCTCCACCTCTCAAAGTACTGAAATTACAGGTGTGAGCCACTACGCCCAGCTGAGTAATTTAAAATTATACCTGTGTTACATTTAGTAACATTAAAAATAAGATTAATCTGAGTTAAGGAGTCTCTGTCTCCTTGAGTAAGACACTTTAGATTCCAGTTTGATATATAACGAATTGCTATGACTTCTTATTACTCCCTTGCCTGAAAACCTACAGCTGTTTTATCGTGCCTTCCCAATATTTTCTATGTTGAGACTTCTCCCTATTTTTTTTTTTTCTAAAAGCACTTTGGGGGCAAAAGGGAGTTTGAAGCCTTTTGTACCTGAACTCAACCACTCAGATTATCTCTGATGTTCTTCTTCCCAGAACTGTATTGTGTTCTCTTTCACCATTCATTCGATGTATCTAGACTTTGAAGCTTTTTAGAGGTCCATAGGCTTCATTTACAAGAATGAATTTTCGTCAGAAGGAAGCCTGTTGAGAATTCAAGTTGACTTTTTATGGTTATTTTTTTAACTATAGCCGTCAACTTGAGCCAAAAGGCATCCTACCAAAAAGTAAGCTACTAAAGCATATGTGTTGAGTATGCCAAAGTAACAGAAACATATTCTTTTTTTTTTTTTTTTTACAGAAGCTGCCAATAATTCAGATTCTGGGACTGAAGGCCAAGAGGATTCTTCAAAGGAAAATGCATCATCAAATGCTGCCTGCAGTGATTACGACCCAGCCCCTCATGATGATAGTAGATCCCATGAACTGTCTAATCTCCGACTGGAGAATCAGCTGCTGAGAAATGAAGTTCAGTCTCTAAATCAGGAGATGGCCTCATTGCTGCAAAGGTCCAAAGACACTCAAGAAGGTAAAGCCTTGTTTAAATTGTTCAGGGTTAGGAGTAAACTAAAACTTAAACTGTTAGAAATTAGATGAGACTTGTAAAATGGTATTTATATTGAAATACAGGGCCTATAATTGGAAATGGGACCATTCTCCCACCAAATCAAAACAGAATATTGGCTTGGTTGGCATCCTAACCATGAGATCTAAGTGAGAGAACCAAACATTAGTAAGCATCTCATTTGATTTACTTATTCTGTACTTTAATCCATTCACCACAGATACAGTTAAACAAAGTAGTAGATGTGAATGGGTAGGGTTATAGTATTGCTGTTCCAGGGGCATAAGATGTACATGGAACTCAATTTGAATAGTGCCCTGGGAATTGTGCTGTGAGGTGGCCCTGGAGTAGAAAACCTCAGAAAATCTGAGATGGAGCTAGTCTCATGATGGAGGTAGTGACAGAAGGTGTGAATGTTACTGCAAGTGTGGCTGAAGAGAAAACAAACTGCATGACTGCTGCCTCTGTGCTGGGCCTGATGAGAACAGAGTGAGGAGATAGTGGGAAAAGCAGACTAGGAAGATCGCTTAAACCAACTAGTCAGGCTGACTTTAGAAATAGCGTCTCTTTACCCAGATTGGTTTATAGAATAGAACTTTTCCTGAGATCCTGTAAAGTTTGCTTCAGTAATAAATATTTTTTAGTGGTGAACTGCAATAGCAAATGGTATATGAGGGTGTGGAATTGCCATTGTATTCTGAAATAGAGACTGCATTCCTCTTTTTTCTCAATTTCCTAGGCTAAAAGTAACATCTTTTACAAAAGTAGTTGAAAGAAACAGATTCTTTCCTGCATCTGTCTTTGGATTTTGCTTTTGTTTGTTTTGTTTTCCTGAATTATGCCTTTGATTTGGATTTCCATTCCTTCCCCTGTCTCTAGCAGAACTTGCCAAGTCCACTGATCATTTTAGTGTTGTTGACACTGTACTATCTGCCTACTAGTTCTGGCTCCCAGGTGCATTCTGAAAAATCTCCAGAAAAAACAACATTGTAGAAGAGCAGGTAGCTTCATGCCCCTTACTGATCTGTTAACTGTGCTATAAGTGTGAATATTGGCCTTGAAAAATGGATGTCTCATTTGGGGTAAAAAATTTAAAGATGTTAAGCTCCTAATTTTGGCAACAAGTGCTAAAGGGACTCAAAGTAGAAACTACATGTGCTCTGAGAAAGATGTGTTTGTTTTTACTTGAATAGAGAAATTTCACTTCTTTATAGAATTAAACAAAGCAAGAGCAAGAATTGAAAAGTGGAATGTTGACCATTCCAAGAGTGATCGAATGACTCGAGAACTCCGAGCCCAGGTGGACGACCTGACTGAAGCTGTGGCTGCAAAGGACTCCCAACTGGCTGTGCTGAAGGTCAGACTCCAGGAAGCCGACCAGCTGCTGAGCACTCGCACAGAAGCGCTAGAGGCCTTGCAGAGTGAGAAATCTCGGTGGGTAGTTCTGTTAGTAATGCACAAAATGAGGGGGAAAGATTCTCTTTCCGGTACAAGTAATGGTAAACATTGTAGTGTATCCTGTTTTAGGAAATTGTAGCTTTTTGGGAAATTTACAAGAGGGAAAATTTCTTCTGGCAGTATTAGAAATGTATAGGATTCTGAGGCAGAAGGATCATCTGAGTCTGGCAGGTTGATGCTAGGGTGGTTATGAGCATGCCACTGCACTTCAGCCTGGGTGACAGAGTGAGACTCCAACTCAAAAAAAAAAAAGAAAAATAAAGAAATGTGTAGGATTATACTTACCTGGCAGGGGAGATACCGTGATCCTGAAGGTGGTTTTCACAGGGTGAGGCTTATCCATTGTATTCCAGATGTGCTGACCCTTGCAGTTTCCCCAAATGTGGGAAACATGACTAATAATTTGTGGTAGTGAGGGACTATGTGGAAAAAAAAATGTATAGGATTAAAATGGATTCATTGAACCTACAGATACATTGTTAGCAAATCTGAATTTATTTATTTATTTATTTGTTTGTTTATTTTTAGGGTTAAAAGTGTAATTTTATTTAGATGATACTTGTACAAAAATAGGGAATGCATCACGAATGTGTGTCATCTTTGCACAGAGGCCATGCTAATCTTCTCTGTATTGTTCTAGTTTTGGTATATGTGCTGCCGAAGCAAGCACAGCAAATCTGAATTTAAAAGCATATGAATAGTGTCATTAATCTTTCAGTACATAGTGCATGCTTATATTTAGATACCGAAAAATATGCATTATATTCCATTAGAAAAGAAAAAGATTTCTCCAGGTATGTTTTAGTTAGATCACCTGTTTTATACTTGATTAATAAGCTAACACTCTAAAAGTTATTTCTGCCTTTTTGCTTGTACACTGTGGAGATGAGTTACTGACATGAAGTCTTTTCTTTTAGAATAATACAGGATCACAGCGAAGGTAGCAGCCTACAGAACCAAGCTCTGCAAACTCTTCAGGAGAGACTGCAGGAAGCGGATGCCACCCTGAAGCGAGAGCAGGAGAGCTACAGGCAGATGCAGGTAAGAGTCCGCTGTTATCAGGAGGAGGAAGAATAACTACACAGTTTCATAACACATGTACTTTTTAATAGAACTCTGCAGTGCATTTCAGAAAATTCTGTTTCTGTGACAAAAATCAGTATTTAAAAATTCAGCTTGATTCTTGCTAAATTTATTTTATTTTATGTATTGAGATACAATTAAAAAAAATAATATGCAATGAAGCCAGGCACAGTGGCTCGTGCCTATGATCCTAGCACTTTGGGAGGTGGAGATAAAAGGATTGCCTGAACCCAGGGATTCGAGACCAGCCTGGGCAATGTGGCAAGACCTTGTCTCTACAAAACATCAAAAAATTAGCCAGGTGAGCATCTGTACTCCCAGCTACTGGGAAGGCTGACGTAGAAGGATGGGCCTGAGCCCAGCAAGTTGAAGCTGCGGTAGCTGTGATTGTGCCACTGCACTCCAGCCTAGGTGACAGAGTGAGAGTCTGACTAAAAAAAAATTGCAATGGAGATATACATCTTTTACTTAATTTGTGCAACAATCATTTCCATTATTTGATTAAATGCTAATGGTTGGACGTCTTCTTTTTAAACTTAAGCTTGTGATTCCAGATTAATGTGGTTCATTTATTTCAAGAGAGAATTGTACATATTATTATTTACAGTGCTACTGTTAAATGAATTCTTGCATCTAGTTCAGTCTCGGCCCTGTCTACACATTAGAATCACCTGTGTAATACTTTCTGCTGCCTGGTCTTCACACCCAGAGAGTCACATTCCACTGTATGAGGTAGGACCTAGGCATTGGTGCTTTGGTTTTATAAGATTCACAGGTGTATCTAATGAGCAGTTAGGGTTACAAACCACTGGCCTGGGCTCTCTATTCAACAGGTGAAAATAGTTCAGTCCTGAAAGTAAATGTCAGATAATGTGCTTTGTTTTGTTTTTTAAAAGTTTTTAATAATGTATTTTATAACACAGTATATCCAAAGTATTATCATCTCAACATGTAGTCAGTATTAAAAATTACTAATGAGAATTTTACATTCTTTTTTGAATACTGATTCTTTGAAGTATGGTATAATTTATACTAACTTACTAAATTGGAAGACATTACAGCTAGACCAGACCTAGTATCTAAGTGACTAGGTTCGCCTGGGAAATTTCTTAAAAAACAGAATTCTACCTGCAGTCTTGGCAACTTAATTTAGTAAACCAGGGAAGGGCCTTGGGTGGCTGTATTTTTAACAGACTTTCTACTGATTTTGATGCATTGCCATGTTGGGGAGCCACAACCTTGGATTTCCTCCTCTTGAACTCCTAGCAGATGAACTTTTCCCCTCCCTATTATGTTGTTGGCTGAGCTAATACATCCCATAGGATGTCTGAATGGATGGTTGTAAAGTATGTTTCAGAGCTAAGTGACATAATATGATATAAAAATTTGTCGCAGAGTGAGTTTGCTGCACGCCTTAATAGGGTGGAAGTGGAATGCCAGAATTTGGCAGAGGCACTTACTCTGGCAGAAAGGAAATACACAGATGAGAAGAAGAAGGTTGATGAACTGCAGCAGCAAGTCAAGCTGTACAAGTCAAACCTGGAGTCCTCCAAGCAGGAGTTAACTGACTACAAGCAGAAGGCTACTAGAATCCTCCAGGTAAAGATGTTGAGAAGCTCCATTAACCAAGATACCCATTGAGTTGCATGTTGGTACTATGAGCTGGTTGCTTATGTTTGGCTTGAGTAGCTTGCTTTAGATGCCCTGCTCCGCTTAGATGTCTTATTAAAAGGATGAAATATCTCTTGTTCTACCACTGCTTTTTAATTAATTCTACCACTGCTTAGTTTAGGCCTTCAACCTGTCATCTTAATCACTGCAATGATCCCAGTGTTTACTGGTGAGTAGCCATGTGTCCTTCCTTGTTGACCCCCTGTTGGATTTTTTTTCGAATGGCTGCTCCAGGCCTCATCCAGCCTTTTTCTCTCTTCCTTAGACCTAAGTGACCTTACCCCTCTCCTTTGATTTAAAAACAAAAAAAAACAAACAAAAAAAAACCTGCGACCATCTAATACAGTCCTCAGCTTCTCTTTCTGTGGTTCTTGTACATTTTTTCTAGGACAATTTTCCTGTCCATGCCTGAATTCTGTCTGCTCACCTCGCTTAAGCCCTTTCTCCATGAGTCTGTCCCCTTTCTGTCTATGTCTCTCTCTGCAATTGCCCTCTAGCCCAGTTTACTTGAGAGCATGCAATTCCTTCATGGGAAAATGAAGAGTAGGGTCTTGGAACTCCTGCCTAAGAAAACAGTCTCTTTCATCTTTGTGGCCACTTTGAGCTTCCCTGGCTGCTTTTTTTCAGTGTCAGCCTAATCAGAATTGTCATCTGAGTGCTGTCTTCATTCTGTGGAACTTGATAACTTTAACTCCTACTGCATTTCTGAAATTTCTTCTCAAAAGTCTTGATAACCTCCATGCCTGGTCTCTGTCCTTGTCTTAGTTTCCATGCCCTTGTTGGGTAGAGCGTTTGGCTGTTACCCTCTCCCTCCTTGGGCCTCTGCCTCCTTTGCACTCACACCACCATGGCTTTCTCTTTGTCCTCTTCTGATACTGTTCTATCTCTCTTGGGCCCTCTTCCAAATTTCCAGAGAGTAGGAGTCCTCTTAAGTTCTGTCCTAAACTCTCTTTCGTAGTTCTTCCTTAACATGCTCACTCTGCTTCTCTCTGCCTCCATGTGACTTCAGGCATGTCTCCAGCCCTACCTAACTCCAGTTTCTGTTCAGGCATGGAGTGTTCCAGCTCTCAAATCTGCTTCTCCTTCCATGTCCTATTCTGGTAGATACCATTGCTTTTGGGCAGTAAAGCTTGAAACCTCAGGGTCATTTTTAATTCTACCTTTTTCCCTTAGACTTGAACTCTTGCAGGCTATGAATATCTTTCTTACTCCACTTCCATGAAATAGCATATCTATCTCCTCCAAACCCTTCTTTCTAGTTATTTTTGTTGTATCACTAACTGGTTAATTCATTAGAAGGTACTTATTGAGCACCTGACTATTCATTTGGCAGTGATAGGTGTTAAGGATACAAAGCTCAAACACACTTCCTCTTCCTTTAAGGGAACATTCATTTTGGTAGAGAGAAACTAAGATAATTGACAGGATAAGGCTATTGAAGCAGTACAGTGGGAGCTTGAGAGAAGCCTATAAAACTTGTCAGGGTTGTCCAAGGTCACTCACTTTGATGGGTGAGAGGAAGACTCGTGGCAGGAAGAGATTTCACATGGGACAGGCTAGATCAGTGCAGGGCCTGAGGTGCTGCAGCCAGTTTCCTGTTGCTGGGACATAATGTGTTAGTGATTAAGGGTTGGGAGATGAAACTCAGTGGCAGGCAGGAGCCAGGTCATGGAGGGCCCTGTATACCTTGCAAAGGAGCTTTGATTTGAGCAGCATGATGAAAGTTGAGGGCAAGACCTGTGGCAGTAGCGAAGAAGCTGAGGAGCACTGGGCCTCCGTCTCATTCATCGCTGTATCCAGGACACCCATGGTACTCCTGGAATCTGAGGAAATTAGGAATCATTGAAGGGATAAAATGTGGGATGGTGAGGTCAGAGGCATGTAGATAGTTAAGAGATGATTAAAAGAAATAACGAGGACCTAATCTAAATCTAAGAGATATGTTGGAGACAGAACACAGGAGACTTGGAGGGTTGGTTGGAGGAAGGGGGAAAAGGCAAGTGGAGTCTAAGTGTATGAGTGATGTTCACTTGTACTATAGAAGGAAAGCAAGGAGAGTGTGACAGATGATGGTGAGTTTAGAATTGATGTGACCTTGAGATGAAAGTGTTGGAAGGTAGTTGGACATATAGGCCTGAAGCTCAGGAGAGAGGGTGGGTGCTAACCTTATGGGAGAGGCTGAGGGCTAAGAATACATTCTTGAACATCAGCATTTACAGGTTGGGCAAAGAAGAGCCTGCATAAGAAAAACACTGAGCAGGGAGCAGGCAGATGTTAGGGAACTGGGAGTCATCCAGGGAATCTCAGAAGAAGAACACTGAGAGGGGAGCGGGCAGGTGTTGGGTAACCAAGAAGGGACATGTCATCCGGGGACTTCAGAAGAAAAACACTGAGAGGGGAGCGGACAGGTATTGGGGAGCCAGGAGGGTACAGATACCATCCTGGAAACCACAGAAGAGAAACACAGAGGAGAGCGGGCAGGTTGGGGAATGAGGAATGGATGGATGCCATCCAGGGGGCCTCAGAAGAGAAACACTGAGAGGGGAGCAGGCAGGTATTGGGGAACCAGGAATGGCTGGTTGCCATCCAGGGAACCTCAGAAGAGAAACACTTAGAGGGGAGTGGGCAGGTTTTGAGGAACCAGGAAGGGATGGACACTGTTCAGGGAGCCTCAGAAGAGAAACACTGAGAGGGGAGCAGACAGGTGTTGGGGAACCAGGAAGGGACAGACGCCATCCAGGGAACCTGCACAGGGAGCATCTCAAGTGCAGAACGGTCGGCAGGCACGGCCCTGATGTGATGGAGGAGCACTCTGGGGTTTAACAGCAAGAGGGCCCTGGGACCTCACAGGGGGATGCCAGGGTTACTGACACTGAAGACATGAAGTCGGAGTTGGCCTAGCGTTGGATGTGAGGATGGGTACAGCAGCTTCAGGGGTGTGAGGTCAGGAGGTTTTGGCTCTTCATTTTTTAAAAAATACCTTAAAATTGTATAAATGATCATGTTTATTATGGGAAATTTGAAATATATCAGAAAGTTTAAACAAGGAGGTGGAAATCACCTATAATTCTACCGCATAAAAGAGGGAAAATTATTCTTGAGGAGAGCAACTTTAAAATATTTATATTTGAGGTGAAGAACTGTTGGCCCTACTGCTGTTACTGCCCAGAAATGGTTTCTCCTCCTCAGAACTTCGCAAGTAATCTACTTGTGTCCCTCTTGCAACTTGTGTTTATGGCCTTCCACTGGATACTTGTACCCTTCCTTTCAGTGTGCAAGGTGGAGGGTCCTGTCTTGAATGAGAGACGTTAGCTTTGTTGCACAGAACACTTAGCACAGTGCCAAACATGTACTTGTTGAGTGGAACGTGATAGCAAATAAAAAGTGTGAGAATGATCTTGTTTACCACAGTTTTCAACTGTAACATGATTGTGAGGACTCAACACCAAGGACATGTACCGCAAAGCTCCGTTGCTTTCTTTATCCATGTGAATTTAATAGTCTGTGCACCCTCTTTGATGGAGATAATTGGAATGTTTCCATGGTGGGTTATTTTTTGTGTATAGGTGACATTCAGTACAGAAGCTCATCTTTGCTTTGCTTAAGATGTTTAAATCTTTCTTTTTTCATAATAGTCGAAAGAGAAATTGATTAACAGCTTAAAGGAGGGCTCCGGGTTTGAGGGCCTGGACAGCGGTGCTGTTAGCAGCGTGGAGCTGGAGGAACTACGGCACGAGAAGGAGCTACAGAGGGAGGAGATGCAGAAACTGATGGCTCAGGTGCAGCAGCTCAGATCTGAATTACAGGTACGAGTCCTGTAGCTCTGTGGGCACTGCTGACCCTGGCTGCTAATAGTTTGAGAGGTGGTAGAGTGTGTATCTTGGGGAAAGGGCATTAGTACAATACCGTGTGAAACTTCTGCTGGAATGTTAGTTATCACATAGAAGTGAATCTGAAGCAGTGGGTTTCTTGTCCATCCTTTGACTGTAAAGTTATAGAAATGAGAAACATGGGTAAACCAGATTCATTCACTCAGTGAATGGTTACCTAGTGCCCAACATGTGCCTGGGCTTGGAGCATAGTAGAGACCAGACACAGACTTTATATTATGGAGCTTACATTCTGGTGGTTAAAGCAAATCAGACTTGGGCTTAATGTGAAACTGGGAAGTTTTCTCATATGAGACTGGCCTCAGGAATGGTCTTTTAACTAAGATTTTATCCATTATCTTATAATTTATAGTTTATGTGTAATTACTATTTAATCTAAAAGTAAAGTTGGGCCATTTATTTCATGTAAACATAGGGTCTTTTACATAAGTATAGGGGATGAGAGAAGATAAAGTTCCTTTTCTAGAAAAACTTTTTGGAAAGGAATGTTCATCTGTGCATTAATCCTGCAAGTTGTTGGTTTGTGAAACTTACGTGAACTACAAAAAAAAGTGGAAGCTGTGAGAATAGGGTGTCTTGTCTAGAGCATAGTCTTAAGTATCAGACTTATTCATTAAAGTAAGACTATTTGTTATCTGTAAATTTCATTTTTTGTTTTTGTTTATGAATTGGAGTCTCCCTCTGTCACCGAGACGGGAGTGCAGTGGCACATTCACGGCCACTGCAGCCTGACCTGCTAGACTCAGCTGATCCTTCTGTCTCAGCCTTCCAAGTAGCTGGAACTACAGCCATGTACCAACACACAGTTAATTTTTGATTTATTGTAAAGATGAGGTCTCGCCAAGTTGCCCAGGCTGGTTTTGAACCCATGGGTTCAGGCAATCCTCTCACCTCAGCTTCCCAAATTGCTGGGATTATAGGTGTGGCCACCACACCTGGCCTATCTGTAAATTTGAAATCCAAAGAATTGTGTCCTGTGAACTTAGAAATTGGGTAGGTGTAAATTTATTCATGCCTATTCTATGTCTTTCGGATGAGATTATGAAAAAATATGATTTGTTTTATTTAATATCTTTTATTCCAGCATCATTAATGATGACTCATTTTCTTACCCTTTCTCAAAATTTATGAAATCTATAATGAAAAGTATTAGGCCTAGGAAAATGGAAGAATTATTAATAATTCCAATCGCTGTCATTACTGAGCATGTATGTTCTAGATACTACACCAAGCACTTATATGTATCCTTAACGTTTATTCCTTACCCATAACCCTCTGAGGGAGATGATGGTATTCTCATTTTATAGTTGAGGAAATTTAGGCATGGAGAAAGGAAAGTAACTTGCCAAAAGACTAGTGAGGTGGCAGAGCCAGAATTAGAACCCAAGTCTTACTCCAGATGTGTTTTTGACAACTGTGCATACACTCTGCCTCTCAAGAATTTGCCTGATTTAGTCAAATTGATGACAAGGACTAATCTACCTTCTACTCACCCCGAAAACTCAAGGGTAGGGAAAGTTAATTGTAATTATTGCTTTTTCCTCCAAGTCCACAGGTTGTGTGAGTTTAGAGAATTGCACTGTGATTATCTGGGAGTCTTGTTAATCTCAGTTCCTTTGAACAATATGTGAAGTTCCAGAGTTTGTGGAGATGAGTATCAAACAGAATGTACCAAAAGATAAAAAGCAAAATTAAGATGCTATTTTAGTCTCCTTTATATGAATGGACTCATGGTTAACCCATAAGGAAAATATAGAAACCTAGAGCTCTTTGTCAGTAGGAGATTTGACAGGAAATCCAGAAGGTAGTTTTGGAGTTTGAGGAAGTGAGAGTAAGAAATATGGGAAAATATAAAAACCAGTAATAGTAAAAAAACCAAAAAACAAAAAAAACCAGTAAAACTGAAACAAGAAAATTATATGCTAACTAAGGTGATAAAATGAGAAAGTTATCTTCTTACTGTATGTGATTACTGGGGCATGCACACAAAATGCAGTTTCAGAGGACTGATGTAGTGAAGTCCTTTCTGGTGTTATATTTTGGTTATTTTTGAACTTACTGGCCTGACTAGGAGCATAAATCTCCCAGTGAGCCACTGGCTGCTCTTATTTGTGAGACTGGGTGGTCTGTGTGCTGCTACAGCTGAAGTGGTGTTCATTCCACTCACTGTTAGTGGCAGCACTTGATGAAGGCGTCGGGTGGTGCACTCTTATGGATCAACATCATGCCTAGCCCATCTGATGCCTTCGTGCCTGCAAGCCCATTCATGAAACATAACAGTTGCTAAGTACGTGTTGAGCTGAGTAGTTAACTATTGCTTTCACATGTAAGTTCTTCTTCTTAGGAAATGGAGGCCCAGCAGGTTAATGAAGCAGAGTCGGCAAGAGAGCAGTTACAGGACCTGCATGACCAAATAGCTGGGCAGAAAGCATCTAAGCAAGAGCTGGAGACAGAGCTGGAGCGACTGAGGCAGGTGAGGGTTAGTGCGATGATCACTCGGGACACCCTGTCCTGGCAGTTGTGGAGACCTCCCTAGAGACAGAACTGAGGCAGGTGAGGGTTAGAGTGACGACCACTGGAAAGATCCTGCCCTGGCAGTCGTGAGGACCTCTCAGTAGGGCGGTTTCCTGAAATTCATCTAGTGTAAGCTGAGTATTTTTTCACAGGACTCACCTGCCTTGCCGTCTACCCTTCTTGTTTTCTAACAAGTTTTTTAACAGGTGAAAAATCGAGGCATAGAACGGTCATGGAACTTGCCTAATACAGAACAACTATTTAGGGAATAGAATGGAACCCAGGATTCTTGCCTCAGAGCCCAAAATTCTTTCTACTACCCTGTCTGTATGTTGTTATGTCTCCTTGGATAGAAAGCTTAAAATCATACAATATTAGTCAGTCTTCATAGTTTATTACATTTGTACTTTCTAGGAACAATGGTAAATGTTGTTTAATAGAAATACAAATACAATATTAGTCCCTTATGAACTGCTTTCTGCTGGAGAAAAAAATGCTTATGCAGGCTATTGTTACAAATCGTGTAAAATTATATTCTGTTGTTCAGTTAGCAGTTATGTGCTCCCAAGCCAAGTTATTATACTTTAATGTACTTATATTAATATGATAATTTTTAACTAAAAGTTAAACATGCTTATAGCCATATTTTCAGAATAAGATTCTCTTTCTAATATTAACAACATCACTAATTTACAGAGTAACCACACTGTTATTAGTTATCTAGTATTCATTATCTTATAATAAAATCACCACATTCTCTTTATTTTACAGAAAACTATTATAATTCTCAGTGCATCACTTTTAACATTTGCAACTTTGTGTATCTAAGCCCTTTAAATGTTTTTTCACTAGGATTTATTATTTCTGAAACTGTTTGTATTCTCAGAGAAATTTTTTTAATTATGAAAGTAGTACTTAAAATCTATTTCCTGAATAGTAAGGGAAATACTCGCCAGCAGCAAGCTGTAGGGTTTGTCCTGGCTATTGTAGATAACTTAGTTATAAGGTTAGGTGTCCTTGTAGAAATTGTATTTTAATCCCATAAAGGGGCTATTACATATTAAATGGCAACAATTTGATGTTCTTGATGGTTAATGCAATAATTTTCATTTTATTACAACAGATGGTTTATCATAGCCTCTTCCCAGGGTCCTTTTTAAAATGAGGGAGTTAAGTAGAGGAAAATGGAGCTGAATGTAGCCGTGGGCTATTTATTTAGTAATCAGATGTTCTTGGTGGAAAGTATTTAATCTTGGGATGGAATAGTCTTGAGTGCTCCTGATTAAGGAATTTCAGCCGTAAAATGTGTACTAGCCCAGAGCTTGAACTAAATCTCCCACCCTGATTACCTTTCTGATGTCTCTTTTCTTACTGTCTCGTGTTTGCAGTTTGTGAAAGGAGCAAGCTGAGCTGCTGTCTCATGGAGTCTAGTTTCTCTGTCGCTCCTTCTTGAGACAGTGCCTGTGCTGCAGCTCTGCTCTGTCTGCACAGTGAAGCATAAAGCTTTGAAAGTTCTCAGTGACTTCTTTACTCTCCTTCCTGTTTTACGCTGCATGTCAGTGGCTTGGGCATACTTTTGCATTGACTTGTGCTTGCTCTTAGATCCTGGCCTGACTCCTCTCAAGTGTATCCACAGTGAGTTGGTGCACTTGTGCAATTGTGAATCTGAAGGTGTTTCTTTTTTCTCTCTTTCTTCTGTCAGTGCTGGAGCAGAACAGGTGCAAGATATTGCCTGATGCAGATAAGAACAGGAAAAGCTGCTCAGCATCATTAACTGTTAGGGAAACACAAATTGAAACAGTGAGATACCACCAGAATAGCTACACTTACAAAGACTGACAGTACCAAGTTTTTAACAAGGATGTAGAAAAACTGGAACTCTTTCTTATTGTTGGTAGGAATGCAAAATGGTATAGCTATTTTGAAATCAATGCAGAAAACAGTTTGGCATTTTTCCTTTACGTTGGAAATATACTTACCATATAGTCCTCCAGTTCTGTGCGCATGTGTCTGCTGAAGAAAAATGAAAACATGTGACCACATGAAGATTAGTGCTTTGACATCTGTGGGAACTTTATCCAAAAAAACCTGAAAACTAGAAAAGCCCTAAGTGTTTATCAGGGTGAATGGATATACAAATTGTGATGTATCTGTGCAATAAAATATTATTCAACAATAAAAAGGAGTGAACTGTTGGCACATACTACAACATGAGGAATCTGAGACACATTATGCAAAGTGAAAGAAGCATGACACAAAATATTATACACTATATGGTTTCATTCGTATGGCATTCTAGAAATGACAAAACTATAGTGGTAGAAGGCACATCAGTAGTTGCAGGGGATGGGGAAAGGGGATTGAATGCAGAGGCCATAAGAGAACAACTTGAGGTGGTGGAAATGTTCTGTATGGTGATTGTGATAGTGGTTACACAATTGCAAACTCATCTAATTTTATACTTAAAATTGGGAAGCTTGATTGTGTGTAAGTTAGACCTCAATGAAGCTAGTTTTTATAATGGTATTGTCTGCTAGTGTAAAAGGGAAAAACTACGAGGTCAGTTGATTGTCTATGGTTCTTTCTTTTCCTTCCATAAAATAATTTATTGGTTTTTCCCTAGCACTCAAAAACATATCTCCCCCTACTTAGTGTGATAACAAAATTAGATTAAAAATTTATCTTTTTTAATACATGTATCTTCCATTTTTATTTTTTAAAATCATTGTCATTAAATATTTTTCAAAAGCATAATTTTAATGGTTATATGATATTCCACAATAAAGATGAACTATAACTTGTTTAGATATGGTCCTGTTATAGAATGATTCTGTTTTTGTTGTCATTTTCTGAATTTTTTTATAATTGTCCTGGTATGAGCATTTTTCTTTGACTTTAAATCTTTGTTTGCTTAAATGAAATTTTTGGGAGAAGAATTACTGGATCAAAAGCTATAACTCTTTAAAGCTCAATATATATTGCCTGATTGCTTTTCAGAAGGAGTTTTTATTTTATTTTTTTGAGTCAGGGTCTCGCTCTATTATTTAGATTTCTTCCTCTTTTTTTTTGCTATTATCTTTTGGGGTCTTTCCTCCCATTGTATCTTCTAGCTGCTTTATATAAAAGTATTGATTTTTATGTATTATTTTGTACACTATCACCTTACGGAATTCCTATTGTTTTTCCTTATTTTTTCTCATGTGCTTTGCCTGTTTTTTACAAATCTATTTTCATGAACATTATATTACTATTCATATTAATATTTATCACATTTTGTGAATATTTTCTCTAGTTTGTTGTTATTGATGTTCTTGGGTTTGTTTTTTTTTTTTTTTTTTTTGAGTTGGAGTCTCACTCTGTCACCCAAACTGGAATGCAGTGGCTGCTCTCGCGATCCTTCCCCTTCAGCCTTCCAAGTAGCTGGAACTACAGGCGCACGCTACCACACCCGGCTAATTTTTGATTTATTGTAGAGATGAGGTCTCGCCAAGTTGCCCAGGCGGGTCTCGAACCCGCAGGCTCAGGCAATCCACTCACCTCGGCCTTCCAAAGTGCTGGGATTTCAGGCTGAGCCACTGAACCCAGCTGTTATTGATGTTCTTATATCTCAGGTTCTTGAAGAGATGACCCATTCTTCCTCATTGCTGCATGACAAACTTTTTTGTTGTTGTTTTCTTGTGATTTATTATGTTAACAGTTATTTATGGACCTGAGTTTACAACATATGCTAAAGTATTAACTTCGATCAGACCCATCTAAGCCTGTTCATTTGTTCACTCAGTGTACACTAAGCGCACATGCTGATTGAGTGCTGCTGTGTGCCAGGTACTGCTCTAGGTATAAGGATGGACTAGGGAACACTGAGTTTTTATTAGACCCATCCCAGTCTGTCCATTTATTCACTCATTGTACACTCAATACATGCTGATTGAGTGTTGCTATGTGCCACGTACTGTTCTAGGTATGAGGGTGGGATAGGAAACAGTGATGAGCTTTTGTTTATTCGTGCCTTACTTTGTAGGAATTCCACTATATAGAGAAGATTTGTATCGAACCAAAAACACATTGCAAAGCAGAATTAAAGATAGAGAAGAAGAAATTCAAAAACTCAGGAATCAGGTATGAATCACATTCACAACTTAGGAAAAGATGCTACATTAAAAAAAAATGCAGTAAGATCTTTTTCCCATGTTTTCACCTGAGTCCTGTTGTAGTTGTGACATGTTATTATCAACCTGGTACAGAATTTTTATCTATGCCAAGTCAACATTTGCTTGATTTTTTGATTTGCTTCTTTATAGAAGTATCTTACAGCCAAAGTTACCTTAGGAGATGAGAATTATTCTAAAATTTTATACCTTTTGACTTCATTATAGTTGTGCTGATTGTCAGCTTCATAATTGTGATTTAATTTTCCTAAGAGAAGTCCAATGATAAATCTTTCTATTAGCCATTGATAGGTCTCCTGTAAAATCACCAAGACCTTTTTTTTTTTTTAAGTGAGAAAGCAGGATTTATCAAGAGGACAGAAAAGCTCCCACAGTGGTGGGGGACCTGAAGGGGTTGCCCCACCAAGACCTTTTTTAACGCTGAAAATATTAAAACATACAGAAAATAATGACCCTCAAGTGCCTACCATTCAGAATTACCAAAGCCTTTATCGTTAACTAATAGAATCATGCACTTACCCTATAATTATACTTTGACTTAATATATGATGTATTTATTGGCAATTTACATAATTTACAGGAATCATTTTAATAATTTACATAAATTATTTTAGGTATGAAGCAATGAGGTCTTGCTTTGTTGCCTAGGCTGGTCTGGAACTCCTAGACTCAAGCAATCCTCCCACCTCAGCCTCCCAAAGTTCTGGGATTACAGGTGTGAGCTACCATGCCTGGCCAAATAGTCCATAATTTTAAATGTTTTGAAATACCTTGTCTTAATTTTTATGAGTTGGGAACAGCTAACTTATTTGAGTGTTCCCTTCTTCTTCCCTTATAAATGTTTATGAAATACTTATAAATGGGAATGTGACTTGCTAGCTAGTCAAAGGAGCAAAATTCACCAGTTGGTTAATCCTTAAACATGTCTATGTTTCCTAAATAATTATTGAGTACCTATTGTCTAAAATATTGTGCTGTCTTTTTAATAATCAAGAATTTATCTTAAAGATTTTTTCATGTAATTAGAACAGAGGAAAACCTTTGTCTTATAGAATGAAGTTGACTTCTACAGTTGAAAAGAGATCAGCATCTTCTAAAAAAAATCTGATTCTGAATGAACAACAAAAAAATCTGATTCTGAATGAACAACAAAAAATTTCGCTTCTATCTTATTACCTTTGGGCTTCCTGGGAGAGCAGTATGTTGGTTCCAAAAAATTAGTTTACCAGTTTCAATATTTTTTTCATTCTTTAAAAGCTATTACGTGAGTGTAGATAAAAACATATGGGGGAAAAAAATGAACCTTTGTCCTTATCCCCTAACTAGCTTTGTGGAGTCAACAAAAATTAATTTGGAATGAAGCCAAGTCTAAGCCATAAAAGTCCTAGGAGAAAGCATAGGAGAATCTTTTTGCAATTTAGAGATGACAGATATCTTAGGACACAAAAAGCACTAACCATAGAAGAAGAAAATGATAAACTGGAATTAATCAAAATTAAAAATTTCTGCTCATCAAGAGACATTGTTACAAAAAAGGGAAGAGAAGTAAGCCACAGACTGGCGGTGATATTTATAGCACATACATCTGACAAAGTATATATATATATATAAATAAAACCAGGGTAAGAACTCTTAATAGGAAAGATACACAACAATTTCTTTTAAATGGACAAAGGACTTGAATAGACACTTCTCAGAAGAACATACAGGCATACCTAATTTTATCGTACTTTGCAAGTGCTGATTTTTACAGATTGAAGATTGTGGCAACCCATGTCAAGCAAGTCTTTGGGTCCGTTTTTCCAACAGCATATGATCACTTTGTATCTGGGTCACATTTTGGTTAATTCTCACTGTATTTCAGATCTTTCATTATCATTATATCTGTTATAGTGATCACTATGATAAGTGACCTTTGATGTAACTATTAAATTGTTTAGGGGTGCCATGAACTGCACCCGTGTAACACAGTGAACTTTTAGTTGATAAATGTGGTGTGTGTTCTGGCTGTTCCACCAACTGTCTATTCCCACATCTCTCTCCCTCTCCTCGGGCCTCATTCTTTGAGGCACAGCAATATTGAAGAGTAGTGTATCTCTCACTTTAAATCAAAAACTAGAAATGATTAGTGAGGAAGGCATGTCAAAGCCGGGATAGGCCAAAAGCCAGGTTCTTTGTGCCAAATGGTTAGCCATATTGTGAATACAAAGTAAAACTTCTTAAAGGAAATTAAAAAATGCTACTCCAGTGAACAGATGAATGATAAGAAAGTAAACCAGCTTGATTGCTGATTTGGAGCAAATTTGAGTTGTCTGGATAGAAAATCAAACCAGCTACAACATTCTCTTAAGCCAAAGCCTAACCCAGGCAAAGTGCTAACTCTCTTCAATTCTTTGAAGTCTTAGAGAGGTGAGGACTCTGCAGAAGAAAAGACTGAAGCTGGCAGAGGTTGGTTCATGAGGTTTAAGGAAATAAACTGTCTCTATAACATAAAGATGCAAAGTGAAGCAGCAAGTGCTGATGGAGAAGCCACAGCAAGTTCTCCAGAAGATCAAGCCAAGATCATGGATGAAGGTGGCTATACTAACAGCAGATTTCCACTGTGTACAAAACAGCCTTCTATTGGAAGAAGATGCCATTTAGAGCTTTCTTAGCAAGAGAGAAGTCAGTGCTTGGCTTCAGAGCTCTTTGAAAATAACTTCTTTTTTTTTTTTTTTTTTTTTTTTAGTTGGAGTCTCACTCTGTCACCCAGACTGGAGTGCAGTGGCTGCTCCCGGCCACCGCAGCCTCGCCTGCTGGGCTCCGGCGATCTTTCCACTCAGCCTTCCAAGTAGCTGGAACTACAGGCATGCGCTACCATGCCCGGCTACCTTTTGATTTATTGTAGAGATGAGGTCTCGCTAAGTTGCCCAGGAGGGTCTCGAACCCACGGGCTCAAACAGTCCACTCACCTCAGCCTCCCTGAGGCACGGGATTACAGGCTGAGCCACCGAGCCCAGCTTGAAAATAACTTCTCTAAGCAGTGAAAGAATTATTAGAGTTTTGAAAAATCAATGCTACCATTGTTTTGTGAAAATATAGTAGTGTGGTTTCTACATTGTATGACTTTCAGTTTATGTACTAATTCCGTGAACACGTTGTCTTTCAGCTTACCAATAAGGCTTTAAGCAATAGCAGTCAGTCTGAGTTGGAAAGCCGGCTCCATCAGCTGACGGAGACTCTCATCCAAAAGCAGACCATGCTGGAGAGCCTCAGCACTGAGAAGAACTCTCTGGTCTTTCAGCTGGAGCGCCTAGAACAGCAGGTGAACTCCGTCTCTGGAAGCAGCAGTAATGGGTCCTCTATTAACATGCCTGGGATCGACAATGGTGAAGGTAATCCAAAAAAATCCCAAAAGAGCATTTCATCCAAATATGATTTGAAAAATCGCAGAAAGACAATTTTTATTTGGAAAGTAGCTTCACCCAGTGAAGAGACCAGTTTTCCCATGTGAGACCTGAGCCTTGTACTGTATAATGTTGTCATTAGTGAACTGGGTAGTGGGCCAATTAACATCCTTTACCAGCATTAGGCTTGAGGAAAGGAGGCCTGGGGATTGATCATCATATTGAAATGTATACAGTACTTACTGAGATGGTGTTGACAGGTTAATTGAGTAAGGTGCTTTCAGGAAACTCCAAAACAAGATGCACTTTAATAATCTTCCAGTAAATAATTATAAATATTAAACCTCATACATATGAATATAAAAGCTAATAAGTATATCTATGCTCTATAATTATAATGAAGAAATCTAAAGAGTCACAAAATATGAAATCAAAAAGAATATTACAGAATAAACATCAACAGATCTGATTTTATTCTCAGAACTTCATAGTCTACAGGTGGTCATTCAGCAAACCTTTAAAGTTCTTTGGCTTTACATTTATTTTTCCTTGGTTAGAAAAAAATCCCCAAGTATGGGGATGGATTGTCTTGAAATAGGGTGTTCAAGGAAGCGTCATTGAGCGTGGCATCAAAGAAGGTAAGGTAGTGATCAGTGAAGAGGCCAGGAGGAATACTGTCCTGACAGAGTAAAGGACAGGCACAGAGGACTGAGGTAGGAGTGTGCCTGCCCTATTTGAGGAACAGCAAGAGTCCAGAAGTTGGAGGAGACTGGGTAAAGGAGATGGAAGGTGAGTCCAGGGCAGCTGGAGTAGACTGGGTGAAGAGACGGAAGGTGAGTCCAGGGCAGCTGGTGTAGACTGAGGGAAGGACATGGAAGGAGATTCCAGGGCCCTGGAGTAGACTACGTGAAACAGACAGAAGTTGAGTCAGGGCAACTTGAGTCGGCTGGGTGGAAGAGAAGGAAAGAGTCCAGGACAGCTGGTGTAGACTGAGTGAAGGTGATGGAAGGTGAGTCCAGGGCAGCTGGAGTAGAATGGGTGAAGGAGTCAGGAAGTGAGTCTAGGACAGCTGCAGTAGACTGGGTGAAGGAGAAGAAAGGAAAGTCTAGAGCAGCTGGAGTAGACTTGGTAAAGGAGATGGGGTTGAGTCTGTGCTTGAGCAGGCTATTTGGCCTGTATGTGGAATTCGACTGTGAGTGTGGTGGAGAGTCTTTCAAGGGTCTTGAGGGGTGGCTTGTCTGAGTTGCGTTTTAACAGGACGCCTCCGGCAGTTTTGTCCAATAGAATCCTGAGTGCCAATAGGGGAAGCTGGAGACCCAAAGGCTACTGCATTAATCCGTGTCTAGTTGGGATCTCGAGCAGAGTGGGATTGTGGAGTAGCCTTAGGATTTATTTTAGAAGTGAGGTGCCAGGGTTCGCTTGCAGCCGGATATGGAGTTTGAGAGAAAGAAAGGAGGAAAGGGCTGTGGCCTGAGCAAATGGAGAATGGAGATCTGTCCTAGGTGGACATGGCCGGAACTGCAGGTAGGCGGGAATTCAGTCATGGTTTAGGGTGTGCTGAGCGTGCCGCACCTGTTGGACATCCTGGTGGAGGAGAATGAACCATGGGTGAGTCTGGCATGACTGGGAGTCTGAGCTGGAATGCAGATGGGGAGCCCCCACTGTGCAGAAAGGCTGTTGGCCTCACTTCTGGTAGCTAGGAACAGAGGGTCCATGAGTCTCGCTGCCCTTGGGTGTTTGTCAACTCTTGAATTGTGGCTAAAACTAGTCTCTTAGTTTTTTTCACTTTTCTTTTTGTGGATTTGGAAGTTTGAACTTTTTATGTAATCAAATGTATCTTCATGGTTTCATCTCCTTTAGTGTAATGCTTAGAGGGTCAGCCTTGAGAATTCCTTCCATATGTAATATGAATGTATTTCCAACTATAGTTTTTCTTAGAAAGTTAAATTAACTTTCTTAGAAAGTTAATTCTGGTCTCAGTACAGTAACTTTCTTATTTAAACAGGTGCACGTTTGCGAAACGTTCCTGTTCTTTTTAATGACACAGAAGCTAATCTGGCAGGGATGTATGGGAAGGTTCGCAAAGCTGCCAGTTCAATTGACCAGTTTAGGTAAGCAATGCCAGGAGGAGGAATGATGGGTTGTCAGCTGCTTTTATAATATTTCCAGTTGTTCTGATCATGGTGAAGCCCATCAGGCAGAGGTGATATTTAAAGTGACATTTACCTATTCCTTTTGTAACATTCTAGTGTCATGAAATTGTTTCAAGAGGTCTGCCAGTCCCTACATTTTATTGACAATAATTAACCCTGACCACCTTGCTTCTTCCTATAATAAATTCTATGTTTAAAACTCTCCTTAAATTTTATTGAGAAAACCCTATCTCATGTAAAAGAATCCATTTGAATGTTTTATCTCAGTACTTTGTCATATGATTAGAATAAAAGATGCTACTATAGATAACTGATCAATACTTATATATACACACTTTTTTTTCAATTCAGTGTAGACTCAGACTAGAGTGCAATGACACGCTCACAGCTACCACAGCCTTGACCTGCTTGCTTGGGTAATCCTTTTGCCTCAGTCTTCCAAGTAGCTGGAACTACAGGCATGCCTGGATAATTTTTTGATTTATTGTAGAAATGAGATCTCAACAAGTTGCTCAGCCTGGTCTTGAACCCCTGGGCTCAGGCAATCCTCTTGCCTCCGCCTCCCACAGTGCTGGAATTACAGGTGTGAGCCACCAAGTCTGGCCTATTTTAATATATATTCTTATATATTAAATAACATAATTTGTATTTTATGTATATTTATATATAAATTTTTTATACTGACAGGCATTCACCTTTTCAAGAAAATATTTTAAGAATTTTCATATAGCCTTGTTAAAGTTCATGTCTAAATAACCTGCTACAATTCTTTTCCTTTGAATGTTTATAATTAAACAGTTTTAATGAATTGTTTGCATAACAGTAATCTTTTCCTACTTTTTTGTGTCAAATTAAACTATGGTGTTAAAAATAATATTGACATACTGAGATTTCCTGAAATGGAGGGACCAGGGTTCCTTAATCATTATCTCTAGTCAAGCATACCTATTTTAACTATTCATTTATTCAGCAGACATGGTGGAAGTGAAAGGTGTAGAAAGATGTATCTGCTTATACACATATCAGTCTTGATAGGAAAAAATGTTGCAAAGGGGCGTGAGTAACAATGTCTAGATGTGGTCTGCACTTGGGTTTCTGTAGCTAGGTATCATTCAGGAGCATGTGTCTGTGAAAAAGCTTCCAGATTAACTTTTTTCAGGTTAGTGCCAAGCAGACTATTTTTTCCCCTATTCATGTGGTTGGCACTTAGCTTATCTTAACTAACTTCTTTAGGTCCTAGAAGAAAAATGATTTAAGGGGGAACAAGTTTGTGTTCTGCAGCTGTAGCCATAGAATTAAGAGAAATATCTTGTGCTAACACTTAGTAGGCAAGCCCCAAGTATTTGTTTACTACAATGACGTTTCTATATGGTTAACAATCTATGATAAAAATAAGTCTTCTGTGGTAGCCACAAAAATAGTTTAAATGAGTGAAATTTTTAAAGTGTCCTTAGATGTTACCACGGAAAGACTTGTTTTGACTGTAATTCTCTTTCCTACCCACCCCTCTACCTGTTTGCACAGTATCCGTCTAGGAATTTTCCTCCGAAGATACCCCATAGCACGCGTTTTTGTAATTATATATATGGTAAGTAAACTTCTTTGAAAAAACAGCTACACTTGGTTTTTAACTAGTTTTTTTCAGCTGTTGATCTTTATATTTGGCAGTCAAAGAGTGGAACTCATTCTTGGTAATTAAGATTTTTTTAATAAAGTAGAATACAAGTTAGAATTCTTTATGTCTAGAATATAAATTACTCAAAGGCTCTTCCTATAAATAAAATAAACTTTAGTGAAGTTTAGTAGTTACCTCCATTTTTAAGCCTCTCTAATGATAATGAAACAGAGAACAATTGATTTCAGTTTTATCTTAATGTTGTAGAGTTGTTTTAATTATTTTAATATGTTTTGCTTTATTATCTAAAAGGATCTCCAGGTTGATTTACTTTCTTCCAGATTTCTTAGCTTTAATAAGACAGTCTTAATAGTTTGGGACTATTCTGTGTGCATGTGTCTAAAAGTAATTAGGTTGAATTAAGTTGTGCTGTTTTCTTGAGAAGAAATAAAAGCTTATTTAAATAGAAATTTCTCTGTGATCCACTAGAGGGAAGAGTTATTCCTTTAAACAAAAAGTTTTTAAGAGGGGGAGGATGGGGAGATTAAAAAAAAAAAGTAATGGTATCAGAAAGGTTTCAGAATATGCCCCTAGGGATGGTGCTGTGTTAGGGATCCTGAGTAGCACAGGCATCACCTGTCAGCAGGGTGTGATTAGTGCCCACTGCCAAGATCCTTGGTGATGGAATCTTGTGTCCCCTCATAACTGCCATGAGGGAATTCGTGGGAAATTCTCTCTGCAGATTGTGTGCTAGGTCCTAAGTCAGCCTCTGCAACCTGACATATTCTTGTTGAGAATGTCTGTCCATCTCTTCACCATATCCTGCTGAACCCTCTTCAGAGCATCAGCCATCACCCTGTTGTAAACATGTTTTTCCAGCCAGCTCTTTGTACACCTGGCATTTTTTCATGCCATCCACTCTGCATTATATCACCTGACTGGTTATTGATGCGAACGTGTGCACCTTATGAATGTCTACTCCCCTCACATGAACTCTGAGGGTATAGCAGCTCTTTATTACACTCCACTGTGCTTTCTCGTTTAATAGTTTGTTCATATGTTCCTTCATTATTATGCAGTAAACATTCACTGAGCCTCTCATGCTTTAGACATGGTGCATCCCACAGGGGACACAGAGACGAAACGGGATTCCTCCCTCACCAGGGGTCTTCAGTAAAGATTGGTTTATTGGCTAATGCATAAACTCTTTTTTCTTTGTTTAGGCTTTGCTTCACCTCTGGGTTATGATTGTTCTGTTGACGTACACACCAGAGATGCACCATGACCAACCAATATAGCAAATGAACTGCGCCCAGGTGTTGCGATGATGGTTATCTCTTTCTAGACTTGGGGTCTGCAGATAGGCCCATTGCCTAAAATTACTGAGAAGGGGCACAAGATTACTTTATCACTACAGGCTTTTAACTTTAAGTTATTATACAAGTATTCTGCTACCTGAATCTTCCTCTTATTTTCTTTGAATGGTAAGACGTTCTAAAATAGTAATTTAACACTCTCAGCTCTGCTTTTTTACTTCAGTGGTCCTAACATGTATGTATAGATAGATGTGGGGTCGTTCACCTCTGTACAGACCATCCTGTATTTTAAGTGACACTGATTATGGGTTTTAATCAGGGAAGCTAATTGTATTTAGTGATAAAAATAAAAAGTTTTCCTTTTTGATAATTCAGTCTGCTTTTGTATTTTCATATATTTAACTTTGCAGATAGAGATTTACTTTTTACGTGTTAAAGGCCTTATTGGTGTAAATCTTTTTATTTATAAATACATAAATAAAATTTACTGTGCCTTTTTCTCTGTTAAAATAATGATTTTTTCATCCCAGTAAAGAAGACCTTTCCAGATGGACTTCGGTGAGTAGAGCTAGAAATCAGCAGCTAAAGTCACTAGTGAGTGATTCCTGGTGGTTTTCATTGCTCCCTTGTGTACACGCTGGCTGCCCTTGGTCCCCTGTGGTGTCTTCCTTGGCTTCTTACTCATCCGTCATCTTCCTCCTCCTCTTCCCTTTTCTCTAGACTGAACCTTGTGTTAACTTGTGATACCCCACAGCCCTGCATGCAGCATTGAAGAATCAGTCTGTTTTAGCAACCTATGCATTTACAAACACTCTATTGCAAAGATATTATAGAGTCATTCCTTGAAAAGGGGCATCTCATTTGAAAAGAGTCCAATATTATATCTGTTTGATTTTCACATTCATCTGCACATCTGAGTTCTTAAGTAGTTAGTCAGCCAGGTCCTGGTGGTCTCTCTTCATATGTAATTGACAGGCACGGGTCCTGGGCTGTGCAGGTTGCAGTCCTTCCTGTCAGGGATGTGTCTTTGAGGCAGCTGCTTGCTGCCTCACTGAAAACTTGGCCAGAGCTGCTGTTCTCAGTGCACTGCTACCATGACTTCAGCTGACAGATAAGCCCCATAAATCCTTTGGAGTTGTGGTACGCTGTTAGATGTGTGTGCTTCTCCTTTTTCATCAGAAAATGAAATTTTAAAGTTAATCTTAGGTGCGTTTGGCCTTAATGAAAAAGGCAAAAAGATCCACGTTGTATGAAGGTAGGTGTTGGTCTGGAGATGGAGACACATTGCTGACCCTAGAGAGGGTTTAGGGCATAGTCTTGCCCCGGCATGTTAGCCATCAGCGCCTGAGCTGGTAAGTCAGGGCTGATCTCACTCAGAGACTAGGAATTCAGCAAGAGTTTAGTCTTGTTAATTTATTTTAAAGGTTTTTTTCCCCCTCTCCTAATTTAGAAATATTTCTGGAAAATGGTTAAAACCAGATGACAAACTTGAAACAGCACATGCATTATCATCGTACGTTGCCAGACTTCCCATCTCCTGTGTCTTCCTGGCTTTTGTTGGGATGTCTCTAAATCTTTACACATTCTTGGCTTTGAAAATAGTTTGACAGTGTACTTCCGGAATTATTTTTCTGCAGTTGCTTAAAGCTTTAATTGGGTTTCAGTTTCAGGATTCTACCACTAACAAACTGGGAGATTTTTTAAAGTGTTTGTTTATTCACTTATCCTCAGACAGCACGAGACCTCTTGACCTAATTGAAAGGTTGCATAAAAGCTGAGTTTTTTCCTTCTGAAATCAATATATTTATTTGCTGACATTTTAATAAATATGTATACACACACATACATATATAATATCAGAGCTGTTGAATTTCCCTGTCTCTAGACTGAGCACTTAGCAAACAATACCATTTCTGTTCCTGCTGAATGAAAACTTGAAGAACATGGATCTAGTTAAAATATGGTGGAAAATGGGAAGTAGAATGTCTGGGCAACATAGGGTCAACAGCCAGCTCACCAGAAGGGTGGGGAAGCTAATCACCTGTGCCTCCCTGGGCACCCACTCTTGCTGCAGAGGCCGGCCAAATGTTGGGAAGGCCAGTAGGCATCTCATTGTGGATGGACACAGAGGAAAGAGCTGGTAAGGCCTGACGGATAGTCAAGGACAAGTGGCTTAAGGGACATCAGGCTTTGAGTGGCCAGGACAGAAATGACTGGGATGGTTGTTCCCATCACTGGGAGCCGTTAGTTAAATAATTCTGAACCTCCACACTTAATCAGTGGCCTGCTTTTCAGACAGGCTCAGAACACAGACTCCTCAAATAAGTGAAACACTTTTATAAGAGCACATGAGCATCAGGTGTTATGCATGGAAGCCTTATTGGGAGATGATGATTCAAGGAAAATGTGGGCAGTAAAATCATTTTAAGCCATAAGACTATAGAGTAACTCGAATTATGAGTGCTCTGTGTTCTGCTCACTTCCAGGAGCTGGGAATAGAGTGGTGGACAAAGAAATACCTGCCCAAGCTGGCCTTGTGGGGGAAGTGTTAAGTGCTATAAAAAAAGTACAGTTGAGCCGGGCTTGGTGGCTCAGCCTGTAATCCCACGCCTTTGGGAGGCTGTGGTGAGTGGATTGCCCGAGCCCGCGGGTTCGAGACCTGCCTGGGCAGGCAAGACCTCATCTCTACAATAAATCAAAAAAATTAGCCGGGCATGGTAGCGCGCCTGTAATTCCAGCTACTCGGAAGGCTGAGGCGGAAGGATCGCTGGAGCCCGGCAGGTTGAGGCTGCGGTGGCCGGGAGTGGCCACTGCACTCCAGTCTGGGCAACAGAGTGAGACTCCAACTCAAAAACAAACAAAAACAACAACAACAAAAAAGTACAGTTGGGTAAAAGCAGTGAGGGGGTTGGGGTGGGGGTAACTCAGGAAGTCTGCAGAAGTGGTTTAGCAAAGTGGTGGGCCACATGAAATTCGGGGTGGGAGAAGGTTCAGGAAGGAGCACGCAGCTTCTGAGTGGGCACGGGCTGTGTGTCAAAGACTAGAGGCCGATGTGGTGGGATGGCAGCGTGAGGAGACAGGGAGGGTCGGGCCAGGCCCAAGGGGACCTGCAAGCTGCCGTTAGGACTTCAGATCGAAAGTCCCTTTTTGTTTCTTGGCAGCACCCTGTGCCCCTGAACCACCACCTTTAGCAGGGAAAACTTGTAAACATCTATGTTTGAGAATCTGCAGACTACAGTTCCACTTGTCAGTGCTACAGATGACAGTAGCAATGACTTACTTTGCGGAGGTGAGGACAGGCTGTGCCAGAGCAGGTGCTTTCCTATGTAGTGGCTAAGACCACTGAATCAATGAATGTGTAGACTCCCCAAAATCTTCTTGATCTGCACACTGCAAGTGATTCTTCATGAAGTCCAAGAGTAGAGCTCTTCATGTCTGAAGGCAGATGTCTTCCATCCTTGACTAGCCAACAGCATGACTCACGGGCTGGCAATGCTGGTGCCATGAGCTGAAATGTCTTCCGACCCCTCGGTGTCTGACTCGTAACTGGCCCATGACTGATGTTCATGGAACATCACTGACTGAGTCAAGCAGAGCACTGAGCTCTGTACGACCCCCCAGAGCTTCCTGGACCCTCCCCAGCATATCCCATTCATACAGCTCATCTGGCTTCTAAACCACAGCAAAGGAGAAGTAACGCCAGGCACCTCGACAGTGGTGTCAACTTAGACTGGGCGGCTCAGCAGGGCTTTCCCCAAAAGAGAAGGCTGCGAGGATTTAGAATATAAACGCAGAAGATGACCTGGTGAGATTGCTGATAGTACATGTTCATAGGTGCCTGTGTATGGGCTGCTGTAGAAAACACAGCCTCGGGGGGCTCAGACACAACAGGAGTTGCTGCTCAAGGCGTTCGAGGCCAGGAAGTCTGAGGTGAAGGTGTGGGCATATGCAGGGTCTGCTAGGGGTATGTTTCCTCAGATGGTCTTTCCTATAGCCTCACGGGGCAGGAAGGGTGACGGCTCTCTGGGGCCTTATCCCCTTGGTAATCCACCCTCATAATCCATGTCTCTTCAGGGCATGTGCCGCATTCATCATCCACCTTCATGATCTCATCACCTTCAAAGACCCCACCTTTGTAATAAACTTTACTAGCAATTTGTTTCAACTCATAAACATGGTTTAAGTCAGTTGAATCTAAGAATTAATTAAAATTTTAAATATAATGAGGACCAAAACATATTCCCAAGGGAGTGAAAATTAATTCTTAGGAGGACAAAAATATCTTCCTGTTTTTATATACCCCAGATACACATGTAGTACAGAACAGTATCAGTGGGATTAGGATTTTTTGAGGGGTAGTAATTACGAACAAAAAGTTGAACACAGGGATAGACTGTAAAAAGACAGAGACCTAGTTTCTAACCACACGGAGCCTACATTCTCACAAAGGAAACTCTTTAATTGATATATAATATATGTACATATTTGGGGTACATGTGATAATTTAATACACATAATTTGTAAAGATCAAGTCAATGTAAATATTAAATACTGTCTTTTCCTTATGATGGAGAAACATTCAAATTAGCTTTTTTTTGAAGATGTGGATACGATTCGGGGTTAGGTATACAAATGTTCATTTGTATCCTTGTTGATGAGGTGTGCCCCTCCCTCCCCTGACAGTGTCCCTCAACTACCAATCCCACCTCCCTCTTCTAGCTATTTTTAAATGTATAGTCAATTATTGTAAACTATAGTCACCCTACTGATCTATCAAACGCTAGACCTTATTTCTTCTATCAGACTGCATATTGTACCCATTAATCAACCTCTCTTTCATCACCCCTGCCCTTCCCAGCATCTATACCTCTGTGAGATCCACTTTTTAGCTCCCACATATGGGTGACTTGTGATGTTTATCTTTCTGTGCTTGGCTTATTTCACTTAATGCCCTCCAGTTCCATCCATGTTGCTGCAAATGACAGGACTGCATTCGTTTTTATGGCTGAATAATCCATTACGCATATATGCCATGTTTTCTTTATCCATTCACGTGTTGGTGGGCATGGAGGTTGATTCTATATCTTGGCTCTTGTGAAAACTGGTTTTTCAAGTAGTGTGTGATCTTGTCCTCACTGCCTCATGAGCGTCAAACCACTCCCCATGTCTTGGTCTATACTCCAGCCTGTCCCATTGATGTCAGTGTTGGCCACATGTTTGACCTGTGAAATGTTAACAGACGAGCCATGCCATTCCTGAGCAGACGCTTTCAGAGTTGTCTGTGGTATTGACACCTAACTTGTTCCTCCTCTGTGAGTCCAACATATCCTAGATAGGGGCTTTCCCCCAACCCAGACCCTAAAGAGGAAGATGGGATGTGTTCACAGTACACATGCAGTTTGAATTAAGGAAAAATTTGCTTCTGTAGGTCCCTGAAGTCTGGGGGTTGTTTGTTACTGCAGCACAACCCAGCAACCCTGACTGATACACCCACTGCTGCACCAGGCATTCTACCTCCAGACCCCTCTCTTTAGAACACTTCCCTTGGCTCCTGTCCCCTCACGGTGCCCACTGAGCTGCTGCTTTCTTTGTAGGATCAGAACTCCTCCCTCTTCCCTCCTAAAAAAGAAGACTAGGCTAGGTGTTAATAGTAGGCAAAATAATGGCCCTAAAGACAATTGTGTGCTGATCCCTGGAACCTGTGTTACCTCCCTGGGCAAAAGGATGTTGCAGATAGGCTGTGGACCACAAGATGGGCGATCCCAATTTACCTGCTGTGCCGGTATGGTCCCAGAGGTCTCTGAGAGCTGAAAGGGAGGTAGAAGCATCAGAGAAGGTATGACCGTGGAGGCAGGGGCACAACTATCCTGTGGTGCGAAGGTGGAGGAAGGGCCCAGACGCTGAAGGGAGGAAACAGGTTCTCCCTGGAGTCCCTGCAGAGAAGCCTGGGTAACACATTTGCACTGTGGTAAACTTGCAGTTTGTTACCTAACTTGCAGCAGAAAGCAAAGGCAGGTCCCTCTCATGATGGGCTCCCATAGCACACAGTGGGTCCCCACTACGCCTTGCCTCCTCCCTTTCCAGCCCCCCAGCAGGACTTCAAGCTCAGCGTTTCTGTCTTGTTACAGTTGTCTCTTCAAGGCCTAGAATAGTGCCGGGCACTTAGCAAGCACTCAGTGCAGATTTGTGGAATGAGAAGTTTGAAAATCAGGATTATGGAGGAACAGTGACGTGACAAAAAAGAAGTGTGAACTTAATGTGGAATGCTGCATTTTCTGACTTGGTGGCCTGGCTAGTGTGGTGCTGGGCAGGCCACTCAACATCTGACCCTCAGTTTCCCTGTTCTTAAAAATGAAGAAAATGCCATTGTCACAAAGAATTTCCCTAGTGGTCAGAAGAGTATTTTCTAATTAGTGAAATGTATTCAAATGTTAGTTTTATTGAGTGGTATGTTTATCTAAAGTTGGATGAGACTGAGAAAGTAAAAAGTGGTCCCAGTCAACTAGACAGCCGCATTCTGAAGAAACAAGACATTGGCAAAGCCACTCCTGTGGACACAGGGATGATTGAACAACCCCCCACACACACACACAAACACCTCAAGCGCTGTTTCAGCCTTCCTCCTAAATGGCAGTGGTTGAGGTCACCAAAGTGGCCTTGCTTCTCAGTGACTTCCAGTCCAGGACTGACCTTCCTCCTCCTCCCTCACAGCCGTCCAACACTGGACCAGACCCTCAAAGAAGCCAGTGTCATCTTCTACTGAGATGCCCCTGAAGACATATTCTTCCCTTGTTGCAGCAAACCTGATAACCATAATTTTGAGGGTTTATGTTTTGTTTATTGTCTGTTTTGGCTGTAGATGTGGTCTTTTAGGCTGTTAGCTCTGATAGAAGCTCCTCATATTCAGTTATTAATTTTACAGATAAGCAGAAGTGTCCAACGGCTCATCAAAGTCCTCCATTTCGAAGTAAAAATGAAACGAAGCATATCTTCTGCTTGTTTTCACATAGCTTTGGGTTTGGGATGTTTGGTTACTGAGTGTGTCAGTATGCCCGATCTGACTAGCAAGTCTTCTATTTCCCATCTTCACTAGGACATTCCAGTAGCTTTTAGTTGTGGAGAAAACCTGCCATATTTTTTCAAATAATGCTTAGTTCTGGGACAAAGCCAGATACGGCTGATGAGAGTTAATTGTCCTGTGTCAGAGTGAGAGGAAGCAGGTGTGTGTTCCCGCCGCCATCTGATTTATTTCTCCCACTCTGGGAACAGGCACTCCATCAACCCCCCAGGCAGGAAGTTGCCTTTCTGCAGTAGGTAAACAAGAGGGCTTGCTTTATTTTTAGCCATCAAATTGGACCTAAAAAGCATTTCAAGTCACTTGGGGGTTTCCTCTGATTATGAGAGTATTATTCCTTAATTGTGGGACGTATAGAAGAGGAGAGAAGAATACCATTCATCACAGACCCACCACTCCAGACTGAGAATTCATTCCATTTTGCCTGGCTTCTTCCAGGCTTTTTTTTCCAGTTGTGGATGTGTGTGCCTGCAGAAAGGTCTACAAGTGGAGGGGGAGCAGCTTTTAGTTGGAGTCATCATATTTGTGTTTTTAAATGGCATAACACACGAATTCATGCTGATTGTAAAATCCCAAACACTGCCCTATGGAGACCAAGAAGTTCCAGTGCCTGTCAGCACTTCGGCTTCCCCCACTTCCCAGAGAAGACTATTATCCATTAGGAAGAACTGAGATGAACACACGTAACCTTTTACTGTTCATGTGTAAGTACTCATGAGTGCTCAACAGGGGGCAGGGAAGGTATGGCAGTTGGTGGAGTGACTTCCGTCCCATTAGTGGTGAACAGACCCTAAGCTGACCCCCAGTGAGTTCCCGACTCCCGGGGCCAGCCCTGTGTAACTCCCTCCTCATGGGTGCAGGTGGGACCTGTGCCTGGCTTCTCACCAACAGAATGCAGTAAATGTGAGAGGATACCCTCCCAAAATTTGATTTGTTCCATGACGAAGATGATAGGATGCCAGCCTCATGAGTACATTGCGTCATAGAAGATTCTGTCTTGGTGGGCTGGATTCTTCCTGTTGTCGTGATGAAGTGAGCAGCCCTGTGGGGGAGCCCTGTAGTGAGGGACTGTGGGCAGCATCTGGGGCCTTGGGCAGCCTCCAACTTCCAGCCAGCAGAAAGTCGGGGCCCTCTGTAGTGCAAGGAAGCAAAATTCTGTCAAGACTTGAAAGCTTGGAAGCAGAACCTACCCCAGTCGAGCCTCCAGATATGACCACAGGCCTGGCTGACATCTTGATTGCAGCCTGTGAGACCAAGAACAGGGGCCCAGCTAAACTGTGCCCAGACACCTGACCCTCAAAGTTGGGAGCTAGTAAGTGTGTGTTGTTTTAAGTAAGGCTGCTGAACTTATGGTAAGTAGTTAGTGGTGATAGTACATGAATATACCTTCGATCCACATTTCCATATTAGTAGACAGTACTCCTTGTGTTCAAGCAGCCAACTTGAGCTTGAGCCAACTTGACACCCAACTCTAGCTGGGGTAGGCAAAAAAGAAATCTGTAGGTTCACCCCACTGCAGGTGTGTTTAAATCAGTGACTCAGACACTGTAAACTTGGATCTTTCTCCTAGTGGCTTTTCTTTGTTCTGAGTCAGATGGATTCGCAGGCAGCTCCTCCCCAGACAGACTGACCCCACTGTTCAGTGCACACCCTATCGCCTCAGCCACCTCAGTGGGAAGGAATGCTGCCCCTTCCAGTAGGTGCAGCAAGAGCCCCACGGGGCTGATGTCCATTGGCTCCGTTGGACTAACTTAAGACGGATGCCTACCAATCCCTGGGAACAGATGGGTGTGGCTTGTGTGCCCACGTCCAAACCTCATGAACCAAGAGAAAAATGAGGTGCTGCTGGTTGGAGAAGGTGAAACAGAAGCTGGATGATGAGCAACAGCCATCCACACCCACCACGGGCAAGCATCCAACGTGTGTCCTCCTGTGTTGACTACAGTGTTGTAGACGCTTCCTGTACAGCCTTCTGCAGTTTATGGACATCAACATGAAACACTTAAATCTACAGAAAAGTTGGAAAGACAGCACCACAAGTATCAGTATGCCCTCCACAGAGGCTCTGTCCTCTCAGATGTTCCGCCCCGGCTATTATCTTTTTGGAGTGACTTAAGGTAAATTGCGGACCGTGGGACACTGTATTTCAGGGTGTCTCAGCTTGGGCCTAAGAATAAAAGTTGGTTCCCGTATGACAAAAGCATTTAGCACATCTGACAAATTTAACATTGCCCAGTGATATTGCCTTATATAAAGTCCGTGTTCAAATTGTTCTAACAGTCCCCAAAATGTCCTTTGCAAACTGTTTTTGAATTTCCTTTGGATCCAGGATCCAATCCAGGGTTGTAATGGATTATCATATCTCTTCAGTCTCCTTTAATCGAGAACAGCTCTCCCCGACCCCCTCTTTTTGCTCATTCATATGATGATATTTTGAAGAGTGTGAGCAGCTTATCTCGTAGAAGGACCCATGGTGTGAATGTGCCTATTCCCTAGTGATGAGACTCCTGTTCAACATTTTGAACGTTTTGGGAGCATTGTAGGTGGCGCTGGGTCACTGCATCACTTCCAGAGGCCCATTAGTAACCTCAGGGATGCTGACTTGAGCACTTGTTACGATGGTTTCTGCCAGAACTCTCCATCTTAAAGCATATTCTTCCCTTTGTTGTTTATAGAGGTTTTTTTTAGTGTCTCTGTTGCTGTAAGTGCTGATCACCTGGGCAGGAGGGTGCCCCATCTCAGGTCATGAGACCTAGACTCGGGCTGTGCTGGGGCCCTGGATATGTCCCTTGGCCCCATCTCTGCAGGACACAGCTGCCTGGCCTGCGGGGTATTGGAGACAGAGGGGAGGACCATGGGGCAGTTCGGTGTGGGAGACAGCATCACACATGGCCTCCTGTGGATAACTGCCCCATCCCCTTACCTCTCCACAGAGCACGCACTGAACTCAGCTCCACTCTTTAGTATTTACATGCACATTGTAGTCATCTGCCTATTGAGCAAATGCTGGTCACCTCACCCAGGACCTTCACTTCCTCGTGTCACACGTGGCTCATCATGGACTTTGCTCTGGGTAGTTACAGGGCTTTAAGTAAGATGTGTGCAGTGCAAGGCCTGCTGCGTAATAGCAATAACTGTAATAAAAGTCAACAATTACTGACATTGTCTTTCAGTCACATACAGTGCACCAACAAAGCATGTACTTGTTGCGTTTGCTGGGCAACGTTGTGTTTAATGTGATTCTTCCTCACTACTCTCTGGAAGGAAACATGACTGCCACCTCCTATTCATATATGAGGAAGCTGCAGGTGGTAGTGGTGGGTGTGGGGTACCTGCCTCAACCCCATGTGGGTCCTCATGAGCAGGGCCTGCACCTCCCTTCGTGGAACCTGGCCTCCATGCACACAAGATGCATGCCTGGTACATGGGACATGTGTTGCACATGTGATGTATGCCTGGAACATAGGACATGTGTTCTTCCATCCAGCATCTGCTTGTCAAGCACCTGTTATTTGCCAGGCCTCATTTTTAGTACTAGAGATGTGTCTTAGTTAGCTTGACTGCTATAACAAAGGACCATATACCGAGTGGCTTAAATGACCACTTTTTTCTCACTGTTCTGGAGGCTGGGAAGTCCCAGATCAAGGTGCCGGCAGATCCAGTGTCTAGTGAGGGTCTTCTTCCCGGACTCGTAAACAGTTGCCTTCTCCAGGTATTCCCACATAGCAGAGAGCTCTGTTGTCTCTTCCTCTTCTTACATGGACATCTTGGAGGCTTCACCCTCATGACCTCATCAAAACCGGATCACTTCCCAAAGGCCCCACCTCTAAGTACCATTACTTTGGGCATTAGGGCTTCCACATATGAAATTTGGAGAGACACAAACATTCAGCCCATAGCAGGATTTGGGCTTGAAAAGTTCAGGAAATTTTAAAATCTATTAAAGGAAATGGTCAAAAATAAATTGGAAAAGAATCAAATGAAGAAGAATCAAGACATGAAAAGTGTAATAATTAAAATAAGAGACTCAGTGGAAAAAGAAACAAATCCAAGAGAAAAAAAAGAACAAAAAAATGTGCGTCTCAACAGCACATTAAAAAACAAGACAATTCATTTACAATTTAGACAAGTTGACCAGGTGTGGTGGCTCAAGCCTGTAATCCCAGCACTTCGAGAAGCCGAAGTGAGAAAATTGCCTGAGCTCAGGGGTTTGAGACCAGCCTGGGCAACTTGGTGAGACCTCGTCTCTACAATAAATAAAAAAATTAACCTGGCGTGGTGGAGCGTGGCTGTAGTTCCAGCTACTTGGAAGACTGAGGTGGAAGCAGATCACCTGAGCCCAGCAGGTCAAGGCTATGGTGGCCGTGAGCAGTGTGCCACTGCATTTCAGCCTGGGTGACAGACTGAGACTCCGACTCAAAATAAAATTTAGACAAGTTGAAGTTAAGTTGTATGTTTCAAGACGTATCAGGGTGAAGGCTGCTCTTAATTTGTGTAAGAATGTTAAACAGTGGTCTCTGACTCCCTTCCATGTACTGATCAACAAGCAATCATTGGTAGAAAATTCTGGAAAGCAGGGCAGAGGGCTAGCTTCCCAATGTGAGAGCACACAGTGCCACATTTGTGGCTGAACAACTACTGGGTACCAAGTTTCCCCAGCTACTTCAAACCAAGCATCCATGGACAGAAAGACTTTTGTTTCATGCAATCTCAAGATAGGTTTAATATTACCATAGTTTCAAAGTAGCAAATGAGTGTAGACATTCATTCAATATTTACAACAACTACAATGTGACATAAAAATATCTGTGATTTCCACTGGTAACAAATTCACAAGCATAAAGTTATGGTTTGTTGTCTACATTCATAATTAAAGAAAAATGCTAAATTGTAGAAAGTAAAGAAAATAGCACAGTGTTTCTCCTGTTTGAGTCAATGGACCCTGAAAGTTCTATTAATGGACTTCTCCGGGACTAACAGTGAAACCTGAGCTGAAAATCCCTTCATTGGATGGAAGGAGCCGAGGACCCCGGACTCTGCTCTGAATAGAGTGCTCACCTGGCCACCCAATGGTCACCCTATGACTCATTCTACTGAAGCACTGGGGTCTGGATGCTGTTCAGCAAAGCAAGTATTAACTCTAAAAAGTCCATCAAGCCCCAGAAAGATGAATGAAACTAAATCCACAATGGACAAATCATAATGAAATAGCGTTAATAAAAACAGAAGGAATGAGAAGATGGTTAAAACAGCCAAGGAGGGGAGAGAGGTCGCTTCCACAGGGGCAATACGAGGTGACAACTGCCTTCCCATGAGTAGCTGTGGGAGCCAGAGAGTGGGACAAGGGCACCCTCCATATTCTGAGACAGCTTGGCTGTCAGCCCAGAATTCTAATTCAGCCAAAGTATCTCCTGAGAATAAGGATCTTCAGATCCCTCCCTGCCAATGGAACTATTTGAACTGAGTTATAGCAGATTCTGGGAGAATATGAAGGATGGGTTCAGGATCTGCCTCTAGGTTGGGCCCAGACTGTCCTGGGGTGTCTGCTTTTGCCCAAACCCTGAGAAGTAGGAAAGAGGAAATGTGAACTGTACGGTGCCATCACTATATTCTTACCTGAGCTTAAGTTACACAGATGGCTGTATCAGTTAGCTCCTGCTGTGTAACAAAATCACCCCAAAACTCAGTGATACAGAGCAATGTTGTTGCTCACCATCAGTAGGATGACCTGTTGCCCTGGACTGGGTTCAGCTGATTTGAGCTGGGCTTGCTCACAGTCTGTGCTTAACTGACAGGCCTCTGGGCACCAGCTGATCTCAGTGGCCTGCCTCATGCGTCTACCTTGGCTGGTCATAGCTGCCATGGTGGGTAGTTGGGCTGTGTGTCTCTTGCCATCCAACAGGCTAACTCAAACTTGTTCACGGGGAAAGGCAGGGAGGTGAACAAGACCGCAGGGTTACGCTGGGAACAGGCACATCGCCACTTCTGTCTGCTGATCAGAGAGCAAATGATGGGGCTGGGCCTGCCTCAAGAGTGGGGGAAATAGACTCCATCTCTAAATGGAAGGAGTTGAAAAGCCGAGTTGCAAAAGGCCAGGAGCAGAATTGTGAGTCACTGGGGCCAGTTTTTTCAATGCCTTCCAAAATGGCTTTGAAAGAAGGGCACCAGCGAGTGAGGTGTGGCTCCAGAGGAAGAAGTTGCTCCCATCATTTGATCTTTGTGACTGCCCGACAGCCAGACACCACGGGTGGGAGAGTGAGGAACCCACCAGGGTCGCAGCAGGAAGTGACAAGCCAGGACTTGATCAGGCAGCCCCCTGTCAGGGCGACCTCCACCTGCCTGCTCTGCTGCCTTCCTGACAGTGACCTGTGTGACCTTGGGCATGTGGCTGTGTGTCCCTCAACCTCTCAGGCTTCAGACACTTAAGGCGTAATAATGCTTGTCAATGCATTAGAGAAAGAAAACACCACATAAGTTCATGGTTGCAGTAAAAAGTATCATGAAGGTTGTCGCTCCAAGAACAAGTATGGAAACCTATGGACCTGCCGCCCAGACAGACCCAGCTCTGCCTCTTGATTGGCAAGAGGTCTCTCTGAGGTTCTGTTTCCTCATCTGTAAAACTGGGACCCATCTCCCTCAGTGGTTGCAAGCTAGGTAAAATGACGACAACTGGTTCTGCCCAGCATACAACAGGCACTGGATAAATGCAGACTCCCTTCCCTGGTGTCTCCTGTTCACTGGGAAAGTCCTACGGGCTCGGAAGGGGACCGAGCTGATCTGCCCACCACTGAGGAGGGGAAGGCATCTTGCAGGCATTGAGTCCTCGGTCATCCGACGTGGATTGCTGTTTCTGCCAGAGTGCAATTAAATCTGAGCAGAGACACAGATAATTACTGGTGGGGCTCTTTAGGCGTGACTGGGAAAAGCCCAGTCATGGGCAATTAGTACTTACTGTGTAATTAGGATGCTTACTTGGCAGGGGAGGGTGAGCAGCTTGCCCATCTGGGCAGCAGATGGAAGGCTGGGCCTGGCGGGCCTCATAGGCCAGACACAGGCCGTCGGGGCAGGAGTGCTGGAAAGGTGAGGCCCACTTCGTTGTGCATGGAGCCCTCACTCACAGCTCCATCCTGGAGGCAACTTTTCAGTTGGGGTCAATACCCAAAGCCTGGGTGGGACTTAATTGGACTTTAGGTACAATGAAGTGGAAAGGTGAAATATCTATACTTGCATATTGAGTTTGTGGGTGTTTGTTTATTGAATTGGGGTCTCTGTCACCCAGGCTAAAATGCAGTAGCACAATCACAGCTTACTACAGCCTCAACCTCCTGGGTTCAAGTGATCCTCCCACCTAAGCCTCCTGAGTAGCTGGGACTACAGGGGCTCACTACCATGCCTGGCTTTTAAAAATTTTTTTGTAGAGACGAGGTATCACCACATCTCCCAAGGTTGGTCTCAAATTCCTGGGTTTAAGCAATCTCCCCACTTCGGCCTCTGTAAATTCTGGGATGACAGGTGTGAGCCACTGTGCCTGGCCACATTGTATTTATTTACTTACAGTCCAGATGGGTGATGGCTCCACATCATTCTAACATCAAAGTATATATAAAAAAAGGCCGGGCTCGGTGGCTCAGCCTGTAATCCCAGCACTTTGGGAGGCTGAGGTGAGTGGCTTGCCTGAGCTCGCGGGTTCATGACCCACCTGGGCAACTTGGCGAGACCTCATCTCTACAATAAATCAAAAATTAGCCGGACGTGGTAGCGCGCGCCTGTAGTTCCAGCTACTTGGAAGGCTGAGGCGGAAGGATCACCGGAGCCCAGCAGGTCGAGGCTGCAGTGGCCAGGAGCGGCCATTGCACTCCAATCTGGGTGACAGAGTGAGACTCCAACTCAAAAAAAAAAAATATATATATATGTATACATATATATATATATATGTATATGTGTGTGTGTGTATATATATATATATATATATATATATATATATATATATATAATAGCCGGGCTCGGTGGCTCAGCCTGTAGTCCCGCGCCTTTGGGAGGCTGAGGTGAGTGGATTGCCTGAGCCCACGGGTTCGAGACCCGCCTGGGCAGTGAGACCTCGTCTCTACAATAAATCAAAAAATCAGCCGGGCATGGTAGCGCGTGCCTGTAATTCCGGCTACTCGGAAGGCTGAGGCGGAAGGATCGCTGGAGCCCAGCAGGTTGAGGCTGCGGTGGCCGGGAGCGGCCACTACACTCCAGTCTGGGCGACAGAGTGAGACTCCAACTCAAAAAAAAAAAAAAAAAAAATATATATATATATATATAAAATAAATATATAAAAGACAAACTGTAAAAATCTTCCTCCCACCCACCCCACTATGCTTATAAATGCAAATTCAAATACATATATTCTCTTCCTCACTTTTGTTTTTAAAAAATACAAATGTTAGCAAATATATTGTTTTGATTTTTTTTTACAAAAGTTTCCCTTTAAGGCAGTAAAACAACGGTGAATGACAGTGTAATTGTGGACATGTGTCTTTACACATTTGTCACAGCACCAAGAGCAAACCCTAATGTAAACTGTGGACAGACTCTGGGTGATGATGTGTCGTGTGAGTTCATCGATGGTGACAAATGCATACTCCGGAGGGAAATATTGATGATGATGGAGGCTGTGCTGGGTCAGGGAGGGGCATGTGGAAAATCTCCATATCACCCCCTCAATGCTGCTACGAACCTAAAACTGCACTGAAAAATAAAGCCTATTTTTAAAGGTTTTTTTAAACTCTCTTTTTTAAGCAGGTGTATGGAATTCTACTGGACAGATGTGGTTCAGTTTCTTTAACCAGTCACCTCCTGGTGGACATTTAGGCTGTTTCTAGTCTTTAACTACTTAAGCAATGCCCCAAGGAATAACACAGAATGAACTCTGGGTACATTGTCCTTTTGCTTGGGTGTATGTGGACCTCTAGACTCTTATTAGTCAGGGAATAAAGAGACCAGGTGACAGCACAGTGAGCTTAGGCTGACAGGACCGGCCATATCCTAAGTTATCTTTGCAAGAAGGAGAAAAAGAGAAAGTCCAGGGCATGCGAGTTCTTTCAGCAGCTGAGAGCAGAAGTTGTGCAGATCACTTCGTGCCCCTTTCTGTTTGTGAGAATGTCGAATCATGGCCACAGCCAGCTGCTGGCAAGTGACATCTATAACTGGAAGCCTGCTCACAAAGAAGGGGACTGTGGGGCTGGGAGCACTGGCCATCGGCCACCCAAGGGCTGGATGTACTGGTCAAAGGGTCGATGTGAGAAGATAATGGATTCTTGGTAAAATCTGTTTGACAGGCAAAAATCCTTGAAGCAAGGGCTCAAATGAGAATCAGAAAGGTTGGGAGCCATTGACCAGATGATCCTTACTGGCTTTCAAAAAGAAAGAAAGAAGAAAAAAAAAACTTCCTGAAAATAACAAGTGTTAGGAAGGATGTTGAGAAGTTGGAACCCTCAGTTGGTGGGATTGTAAAACAGTGCAATTGCTGTGGAAAACAGTATGAAGTTTCTTCTAAAAATAAACATAAAAATAGAACTACCATATGACCCAGCTGCTATGGCTTGGATGTTTGCGTACCTCCAAAATCCATGTTGAAACTTCGTCCCCATTGTGGTGGTATTGAGAGGTGGGGGCACTCACAAATGGGCTGAATGCCCTTATGAAAGAGGCTCCAGGGAGCTGCCCAGCCTTTCCGTCTCTTCTGCCGTCTGTCCCTTTTGCCCCCGTCGCAGGCGAAGATGCAGCAAGGAAGTGCCATCTGGAAGCAGAGACTCGACTTCACCAGACATTGGACTTTCCAGCCTCCAGAACCATGAGAAAATAAATGTCTGTTATTTATAAACTGCCCAGTCTCGGGGGTTTTGTTACAGCAGCATAAACAGACTAACACATCAGCAATCTCAATTCTGGATATATATTGAGAAGAATTGAAGGCAGAGACTCAAGCTAAACTGTATACCATGTACAAGTCAAGATGTGTAAACAACCCAAATGTCCACTGACAATAAGTGGGCAGACAAGATGTAGAATGTACACACAACAGAATGGACTTAGTCCATTCAAGCTACTAGAACAAAATATCTTGGACTGGATGATCTTTAAGAGGTAGACTTATAGGAGATTTCTTTTCCTTTTCTCTTAGATTTTTTTTCAGTTTCTAAGAATTGGCATATAATTTTTTATCATGAAAAACTTCTCATTTTGGATAAACAAACTGAGGTATACCCAGACAATGGAATATCGTCAATGTTAAAAAGTCAGAAAACATGGAGGAATTTTAAACGCTCATTGTTAAGTGAAAGAAGCCAGTTTTAAAGGCCAGGTATTCTGTGATTCCAACCATATGACACTCTGTAAAGGTCAAAACTATGGAGACAGCAGAGAGACCAGTGGTTTAGAGGGGAGGGAAGGATGAGCAGGTGCCGCACAGGGGATGCTCAGGACAGTGAGACTCTTTGGTACGATGCGGTAATGACAGAAACATGTCATTATGCATTTGTCTAAGCCCCCAGTGCACAGCACCAAAAGGGAACCCCATGGCAACCAGTGTTTAATGGGCACAGAGTTTCTGCCTGGGAGACAGATGGTGGTGATGTTTGCACAATAGTGTGAATGTGCTTAATGCCACTGAGTTATATTCTTAAAATAGTAAAAATTTATGTTATGTATATTTACCACAGCTGAAAACAGAGAGGGAACTCTGTGAACAGTGGACATTAAGTAATGATCATGTGACAATATCAGCTGTGAGACACTAATGCAAGATGTTGACGGGGATGTCGGGGGATGGCTCCCAGGTACATGGGAACTATCTGTACCTTCTGCTCCAAAATTGCTCTAAAACATAAAATCTGTTGATTTTTTTTGGATCCTCATTTTGCTTTTCATTAAAAACAAAGCCTGGGTTGTGTCAACAGCCATCTTTGATGTGCACACCACCAGCTGTGTGTCTTCCCGATGGATCTGGTTTGGCTTTTGTGCTGAAGTAGCGGGGTCAGCTGTGGATCATTCTCGGGGTCAGAGAAGTGACAGGTCTCAGCCTGGACTTGAGAGCAGCCTTTTATCAACCTGGCAGGACAGGGACACTTGGATCTCACTCCCCAGCAGGCTGACCTTCGGGTGGCAGGAGTCAGGCAGTGTCAGAGCAGGTCTGGGAGGGCTTCCTGGGCATCAGGCATGGGGATGAGAGCACAAATAGAAGAAATGTGTGCCACAGACCCCAGCCCTGCAGCCCCATAGGTCCCAGCCTGATGACATCAGCCGCCTGTGTATCAAGTGGCGGCAACATTCACGTCCTCCCCACCCTGTCAACCCTCTGAGTCCACAGTTGCCTGGAGAGGAGGGGCTGCCTGTACGGATCTTGTTCTGGGTGCTGCGTTCTGCCAGGGGACAAGGCAGAGAGAACCGATGACTTGCTCTGGGCCACAGCCCCTCCCACCTCATACGGCTGGCACTCTTGGAAGACTGGGTGGAGTAACTTCCAGGGGCTTATGGTGACCTTGAACCCTATTCCAGAGAACTCCTATACCAAGGGTCCTTTTCTCCTGCTTTGTATTTATTGTTCAAAATAATTGACAGTTGTTTTAAGTAATTGCATTTATTGGTTTAAATAATTCACAAATAATTTGACATTTAATATTCTAAATAATTCACTGCAAAACAGATCGTTGTTCTGTGAAAAACATTTAGGCCATCTAGACAGACAAAAAGAAGAAAATGAAGATCACCCACATCGACACCACCCAGAAATACAGCCTGGGCGTTCTGCAGTCCATGCTCTGGTCCTGTTAGCTTGACTCTTCACACATTTATTCAACAAGCCTGCTCCCTGGTGTTGGGAGTGGTGTCAGGGAGTGGTGTTAGCACTTGCTGGTGTTGGTTCTGCCCTGAGCACTGGGAATACAATGGTGAATAGGTTCCTGACCTCGGGGGTTAAAATGGATGCACGCATGTATATGTGCATGCGCAAGCACGTGCACACACACATAGAGAGCTGGGGTTTGGTTTTGACTGGAACTGAGCCTAAGGTCTCTGGAAACTTCCCCCCAGCTTAAAGTATTATGAACCGTTTTCCATGTGATAAATATTGTTTCACAAAATCATTTAAATGGTTATATTACACAGAGTTCCATCCTGTGACTGTACCGTCACTTATTAACCAATACTGTTGAACAGTTAGAGCTTCAGTGAAGATCTTTGTAGCTTGATCTTTGAGCACATCTGTGGTTATTTTCTTTTTCTCTGCCGTTTTTATGGTAAAATAGGCATAATATAACGTTTACCATCTGTTAGGTCTGTGGGATAGGCCACTGTCACAGGTAAGATGCAAAAAATTGCACAGATACTAGATTAGAAAATAATTTATTTAGAAAGTAGATTAGAGAGAGAGAGGCAGAGGATCCACCTCTCCCAAACTGTAGAGGGAGACAGGGCTTAGTGAAAAATATGGCCCGGCCAGAGCTCAGTGAAAACATGGCTGAGTCAGAGCTTAATGAAAGCATGGCCACAGCTGCTAGAGGCTGAAGGTTTTTAAGCCTTTCCTTTGGTGTGGGTAGGTCATTAAGGTGATTGGGTGGTGGTCTGTTTTATGTCATCATGAAGGGGGAAGGTATAGGAACCATTGCCATGGTGATGGGGTCTAGCTGTGTTATGTAGGTCACAAAGGGCACAATAGATTAGGTTAGCTTGTCCTTTACGACTGGAAGATAAATACTTGGAATAGCAAAGTAATTAGTACCTGGGGAGTTGCAAGACAATTATTAATAGCTACCTTTAAGAAATCCATTCTGTCCTTGGCTAGTGATTAGAGGGTGAATTAAACAGAATTTTTTAAAAATAGCAAAACTGAACAGTGTTAAAATGACTGCACTTTGGCTACATTCATTCCATTTTGGTCTTTTGTCCTTCCACCATCTTAGCCACTTGTAAGTGTCCTGTTCAGTGGTGTCAAGTGCAGGCATGATGTACAGCCATCACAACCAATCACCTTCCAAACTCTCTTTATCTTGTCAAACTCACTAAATAATCCCCACCCCCTCTCCCTCAGCCTCTGGAAACCACTTTACACAGTTCACATGAGCGGATCATACAGCATTTGTCTTTGTGAGACTGGCTTGTTTCACTTTGCATAAGGTCCTCAAGGTTCATCCGTGTTGGAGCAAGGGTCAGAGTTTCCTTCCCCTTCAAGACTGAGTAATACTCCATTGTGTGGATGGACCACGCTTTGTTCATCCACTCTATGCTTATTTCTTTAGGCTAAATGTCTAAACATGAATGTGCAGGGTGAAGAGCTTTGCTATTTATTGCTTAACTCTCCTCTGGCACACATGCCAGTTTCCTTTCCTCTATTCAAAGGACAAGAGTTTCTATTTTCTGGAACCTCTGCCAACACTGAGCACTATAAGATTTTTAAAACCCTTTTTAACATGCTTTCATGTTTACAGAAAGATTACAGAAGAGCACAAGGCCTTCCCCTTGACCTAGATTTACCAGTGCTAGCATCTGCCCATTTGCTTCCCTCCCACTCCTCCTCCGCTTCTCCTCCAGCTCCTCCTCCAACTACTCCTGCTCTGCCAATTCCTCCTCCTCCAAGTCCTCCTCCTCCTCTAACTACTCCGGCTTCACCAACACCTTCTGCTCTCCCAACTCTTCCTCCACCACTTCCTTCTCCTCCACCAACTCCTCTTCCTCCAACTCCTCCTCTCCTTCAAGTTCTCCTTCTCCTCCACCACCCCTCCTGCTCCAACTCCTCCTCTTCCAACACCTTCTACTCCAACTGTTCCTTCTCCTCCAACTCCTCCTTCTCCTCCAACTCTTCCTTTTTCTCCAGTTCCTCCTCTTTCAACTCCCCCATTCTTCTCCAGCTCCTCCTTCTTCTCAAACTCCTCCTCCTCCAACTCCCCCTCTTCTTCCTCCTATTCCTCCTCCTCCCCGATTTTTCTTTTTCTTTCTGAACCATTTAAGAGTGATTGGCAGACATCACCACCCTTTACCCCCAAATATTTCAGTGCTCACTTTCATAACCACTGTGCAATTACATCAGTAACTTTAACCTTGAAGCAGTTACTCTTTTCTCATTCACAATCCAGATTTGAATTTTACCAACTATTCCAATAATGTCCTTATGTTAGCCTTACCCCATGCAGGATCATGCATTGCACGTGGTTGTTTTGTTTTTATCTTGTTTTTGTTTTTTGAGTCAGAGTCTCACTCTGTCACTCAGGCTGGAGTGTAGTGGCTCAGAGCCACTGCAGCCTCAACCTGCTGGGCTCAGGCGATCCTTCTGCCTCAGCCTTTCAAGTAGCTGGAATTGCAGGCATGCACCAACATGCCCAACTAATTTTTTGATTTATTGTAGAGATGGGGTCTCACCAAGTTGTCTGAGCTGGTCTCAAATCTGTGGGGTGAAGCAATTCTCTCACCTTAGCCTCCCAAAGTGCTGGGATTATAGGTGTGAGCCACCGCACCCTGCCTGCACTTAGTTGTTATATGTCTTTAGTTACTTTTAATCTGTAGCATTAGATATTTTTAATACCTTTGCCAATTGGAAAGGCTGAGAACACTATCCAGTTGTTATTTTCATTTCTTTGATTTCTGGTGAAGCTGAGAGTTTCTGTTGTCAATGATGTACTTGTACTTTCCTTTTGGGCACTGTCTGGTGGTGTCCTTTCCCTCCTCCCTCCTGCATTTACACCAGCTCTTTAGTCGCCAGATGTGACCTTCCAAAGTATTTTGAAATAGCACAGTTTTCTGATTCGAGCAAGGACTCCCAGTTGTCCTTCTAAACTCCAGAGAGCACAAGCTAGGGATTTCTATTTGGGTTTGACATTTCCTGTGGGATCTGACCCTCCGCCAATCCTACCTGTGTTTTCAGAAGGCCCTCTGCTGAGTATCAGCGGTTGGAGGCCCCCAAGGTTATTGTTGATCTACCTCTGCTCCAGTGGGCTCCTGCTTGATGTCGTGGGGGAAGGGATCATGGTGCAATGGAAAGGTCCCAGGGGTGTGGGGCTGCATAGGGGCCCTGGCCCCACCAAGAGCTCAGGGTGCAGACTGGGCATCCCTTGCATCACCTGATAAGCCCCTCACATAGCTGAGTTGCTTCTCTTCTGGAAAGGTGGACACCACAGAGGCTCATAGATCCTAAGACACCACAGGGAAAGAGCTCTGCCAGCTTCCAGGACTCAACGGTTCTCGTGCTTGGATCAGACTTGATCCAAGTCTGTCTCGTACTTAGAGTTGCCATCCTGTGTGTAGACTGTTAGTAAGGCAATTCTTCTTGTGAGGTCATAGGAAGAGACATGCAAGAAAAATAAGCTTCAACCTTCAACATTCAAGGTTTGCCTCTTCTATATCACATGTCTTTCCTTGTCTTAATGTTTTCTAATGAGAGAAAATTTAAGTAAATTTGGAGAAAGCCGAATGACATGTTCCCAGGTAACACACAGCACATGTAGTCTCAACCACCAACCCCCCCATTCCTACAGCCCCTCCCAGATTGTTACGGAATAAACCTCAGACTTCATACTGTCCTCTGTAAACACTTCAGTCTGTGTCTGCAAAAGATAAGGTCCTTTTTAAAAATGTAAACATCAACCTAATATCATACCACAACTAAAAAACCAATGATTTTATAGTATCATGGAAACACATAGTCAGTGCTTAATTGTCCTTATTTTTCTACAGTTGGTTTGTTCAAATTAGGACCCAAACAAGATTTATTATGCTTTGTATTTGGTTGACATGTATTCTGATCCAAATGTGTCCCCTAAAATTTGCAGGCTGAACCTTAATTGCCTGTGTGAGAGTATTAGAAAGTGAAACGTTCGGGAAGTGGTTAAGTCGTGAGGAGGGATGGGCAACCTTATAAAGATCCTGAGGGAACTATGTGTGTCCTTTTGCCCTCCCAACTCCTGCCTTGTGAGGACACAGCATTGGTCCTCTGGAGGGAGCATCCTCAAGGCGCTATCCTTGAAACAGAGCGGCCCTCAGCATACCCACGCCTGCCGGAACATTGATCTAGGACTCTCTGGCCCCCAGAGCTGTGAGGATACATCTCCATTGTTCACAGATCACCCAGGCTCAGGTGTTTCACTCCAGCAACAAAATAGACTAGGTTGCACAGATCAATCTCTTAATCTGTGTGTCATTCCTCCTTCATCTTTTTCCCTTACAATATTAGTGTAGAAGAAACTGGGTCACTTGTCTTGTAGAGTCTTTTGCATTTTTCTGGTGTCATTTAGTCTTCCTCTGTCCCCATATTTCCTGCAAACTGGCAGTTAGACTGAGAGTTGCTTTTATAATCCAAAGGGAGACTATACTTAGATGACTGCTGGTAAATGTGAATTTCCCTTAAGGGGGTTTGGAAAAGAGTGAGACATGATTGAAGAAATTGGGACTGTAGAGATGGGAGCCACAGACCCAACTCTGCTACTAACCCGCTGGGCAGGCAGATTGGGATGGGACACGGTGTTCTTGCCTGTTAAGTCGGGGGTCGGGGGTCGGGTGGACATGGGATCCCAGGGCTCTGCCATGGGGCTGCCTTTCTGGAGACAGTAGTAATGATGTCTCCAGTGGGGCCTCTCTGCTAGGCAGAGATGAGCTCAGCCCAGCCTCTCCAATCTGAGAACTGAAGACAGTGGTCCACCTGGTACATGCCAGCCCTGACTCCCTGGTAGACCTCTGAATGGGGCGCTCAGGCATGGAGATTGGGAAGCTGGTTTGGGCGGCAGTTTCCCAGTGGGGTTCATAGCCACTTGCCTCCTGGTCACGTGTGCTGGAACATTTGTCCACAGGGTCCTAGTGGAGTTCAGAGCCACCTGCCTCCTGGTCACGTGTGCTGGAACGTTTGTCCCCGAGATCCCCAGGGATGCTCGCTCCTTTCTTTAGTAACTCCAGAGACAGCAGCAACATATCTCCCTGTGAGCAGCTCCTGGGATCTAGAAGTAGTTTTAAAGATCTCTCCTCTTTCCTTCCCTTTTCTTCCTTCCTTCCCTCTCTGTCTCTCTCCCGTCTTGGATAATCAGCTGGGTCATTTTTGATACACTGGGAGAGCTGGTGTGTAACAAACCCTGTGGGATGCAGGTGTGAAGAGCTGCCGTGGTGCCCAGGGAAGAACAACAACGGCAGAGCCCACCGTACAAGAAGGGCTGGGAGCCCTGGGCTCAGGTCCCCCTGTCCTCGCCTCCTTCTGTGGCCTGTTGTCCTGGGGCAGCTCATCCAATTGTTGGGGACACGGTTCTAACCCCGCCCCTGCCTCTCATCTGCTGGGTAACATTAGGCAAGTAGCCCAACCTCTCTGAGCCTTCCTCATGAGTAAAGAAGGCAGGCAGTCCCTACCTCACTCTTTGCACAGAGCCCAGAGCACATAGAACACTCAGTTGTGTTACAGGTTCTAAGAGCAGGCTGGCCTGGGAACTGCTTTCCCTCCCTGGTGAGGAGTCTGGAAAACGCAAGTCTGTTCTCGTTTACAGACTGTGAGGCACTCTTGGCTCTGGAGTTCTGTGGTGTGTCGAGATTGTTTCTTCCCAATCAAGTAACATGTCCCTCCTCCAGCCCCCAGATGATGCAGACCTGACTGGCCCCTGCAAGGCAGCCCTAATGTCCTGCTAGATGTGAGACCATCTTGGGCCTGCTACACCCAGTGGCCCCATGGTGACCTCTCAGGACATCTTTGAGCCCTGAGGTCCTGGTCAGGTCCTCCCTGCAATGGAGGGAGAGAAGTGGTACCCAAGTCAAGGTCCTTACCCCCATGTCTGAGGGAAATGGGATGCTTTCCAGGAAGGCAAGGAGGGCCTGGGTGTGGGGTCTTTGTGAACTCCTGGGAGTTAGGTGACGAGGTCAGGAGCAACTGTCGTGACTGCAAACCAGTGGAGCCCAGCCCTGCCTTTTGAGGTGGCTGAGAGGAGTCAGGCTTTGGGCCCGTGGCCAGTGCTTAACTCTAGTCATGACAAGAGGTTCTGGGTTTTACCACTGACACAGGAGGGCACGGACTCTGTCTCTGCTCATCCTCCAGAGAAATCTGAGGATTTCTTCCCCTCAGATCTCTGATGGGGCCAGGACCTTCTGAGTCCTCTGTCATCCCGTCAGCCCAGGACTGAGGCAACCAGGAGCAAGAGGCCCTCGTCCTTGCCTCTGGGCCTTCTCACGAGCCCTGAGTCACTCAACACCAGCATCTGAGTCCTCAGGAGCTGCCAGCCCTTCCTGGGGCTGGGGGACCCTCATCCTCTGGTGCTTCCTGGGCTGGGGGACCCTTGGCCTCTGGCCCTTTCTAGGTCTGGGGGACCTTCGTCCTCTGGCCCTTCCTGAGCTGGGGGACCCTTGGCCTCTGGCCCTTTCTAGGTCTGGGGGACCTTCGTCCTCTGGCCCTTCCTGAGCTGGGGGACCCTCGTCTTCTGATCCTTCCTGGGGCTGAGGGACCCTCATCACTCTCAGGTAGAATGACTCAGGAAAGCAGCTGGTGGCAGGGTGGACGCTCATCTCTGACCAACAGGAATATCATCTCTGTGTCAAGAGAAGCTACAGATATGAACAAATTAAAGACATGGAGGGCCGGGCTCAGTGGCTCAGCCTGTAATCCCAGCACTTTGGGAGGCCGAGGCGAGTGGATTGCCTGAGCCCGTGGGTTCGAGACCCATCTGGGCAATTTGGCGAGACCTCATCTCTACAATAAATCAAAAATTAGCCAGGCATGGTAGTGTGCGCCTGTAGTTGTGGCTACTTGGAAGACTGAGGCGGAAGGATTGCCAGAGCCCAGCCAGTCGAGGCTGCGGTGGCCGGGAGTATGTCACTGCACTCCAGTCTGGGCAACAGAGTGAGATTCCAACTCAAAAAATAAATAAATAAATAAAGACATGGAGAATATGGAGGAAGAGTTGAGAGGCCTGAGTGGTGGAGCGAGAAGGAGAAAATACAGGAACAGGGACACGTGATACTGGATGAAAGAATGCTAAGAACGTCCATCATAAAGGAAAGATGCAAATCTTTAAGTCGGAGAAACACAGAGTCTCCAACAGGATAAAAATAAATGAATCTTCAATTAGACACATTTTAGACAAACTTTATAACACTAAAGGGAAGTCTTAAAAACTCAGAGATAGGAGACAAATAGCCGCGGAGCAACAAATGCTCAGTCACAGCAATGGAATCCAGAAGACGATGGAAAAATATTTCAGTAATGCTTTGAAGTGCTCGGGGGACATATCTATCATCCAACCTATGGGTCAATCCAAGAATGAGGAAGAAGGTCGGCTGCAGTGGCTCATGCCTGTAATCCCAGCACTTTGGGAGGCTGAGGTGGGAGGATCACTTGAGCCTAAGCGTTTGACACCAGCCTAGGCAACGTAGAGCTACCTCATCTCTATAAAAAAATAAGCCGGGCTCGGTGGCTCAGCCTGTAATCCCGCGCCTTTGGGAGGCTGAGGTGAGTGGATTGCCTGAGCCCGCGGGTTTGAGACCCGCCTGGGCAGCGAGACCTCATCTCTACAATAAATCAAAAAATCAGCTGGGCGTGGTAGCGCGTGCCTGTAATTCCAGCTACTTGGAAGACTGAGGCGGAAGGATCGCCGGAGCCCAGCAGGTCGAGGCTGCGGTGGCCGGAAGCGGCCACTGCACTCCAGTCTGGGCGACAGAGTGAGACTATAATTCAATAAATAAATTAATAAATAAAAATAAAAATAAATGAAAGAATGAGGAAACTACAGACTGAGAGAGCTACTACTAATCCATGTTGAGGACTACCGAAGGATGCACTATAGGAAAAGGAAATTCAATCAAGGAGGTAGAAATGAGTTATCAGAAGAAATCCTGGTCAAATGAATCAGCAAACATTGATAAGTTTAAACAAATATTTACCATAGGAAACAATAATCATAAAAGTTATTAACTTGAGGAAGTTTAAACATAAAAACAATGACCCACAATAATACACGAGACAGGAGATAAAACACTTTAAAGTTTTTTCATTATTTGGGATGAAAGAGAACTCCTGATTAACTTCAGGCTTTATTAAATCAAGTGTGTTCATTTTACGAGTACTCACTAAAGAAGAAAATTGGACATGCAACTTCATACCAGCAGAAGAGCCAAGGAGTATTAAGAAAACTTGATCAATTCCATACAAAGCACTAAAGAAGGAGAAAGATGAAATAACCAGGTAAACAGAACACAAAACAAAGGGTTTGATACACATCCAAGCCATCACTAATCACAGCATATACTTGACATTCAAAAGGGAAATGGTGTCAGACTGGGCTTCTGAAAAACTGGCCGTCTGCCTTTCTTAACCTTATCGACTCAGAGCCTGACTCCAAATTATTGTCATTTGTCATGAGTATTTTTTTTCACTTTCTACTATTTAAAATGCTTCCTTCATCTCCCAACCGTCAGCTATGAGCCTCCCTCCTCATTCCCACTATACAAATGAAGACCTCAGGGCTCAGCTAAATCATACGACCTCTCAGTGTCCTCGGCTGGTGTGTGGGAGGGCCAGGATTTCAGCCCAGGTCTCTTGACTCTGAGTCTAGTGCTCTTGAAAGCCCTAGCTATGTGCTTTCTTCTTGTTCTGTCCCTCTTCAAATGTCCCATCTGTGTCTCCTCTAGCAGTGCCCATTCCACCCATTGATCTGCTTAAGTCTGGGCACTGGCACAAAGTCATCTAAAGTTTCATCATTTTATATTTTCATAATAGGTAAGGCTCAGTTCTTCTTTCAACTTTTTAAACTGTATTTCAGTCTTTATTTACCCATATTAACTTCAAAATAATTATGCCCAAATTTTAAAACACAGGACTTTGTGCCATTTTATTTCATTTTTTCAGTGTTCACATTTTCTCTTATTTCCGCATTTTCAGATGACATCCATTCTTCGAGATCTGTCAGTGCCTTTCTAAGGAAACGCCTCCACACAGAGTCTCCCAGTTTTTAAGGTACACCCTCTTCAGACAATGGCACTATCTATTCCTTTCTGAGAGTTATAACTCTTATTGTTTTATATCTTTTTTGTGGTGGCCAGAAACCTCCAACACAGTCAAGTAATGGCAGTGCTTATGGTAGACCCTACGAGTCACAGACACAGACCTCCACTGCCTGCTTCACTGCAGAGCCTGACTTGTAGCCGAGCATGTTTCACTCAGCATTCTTTGCAGCTACTGAGGTCACGTGTCCAAGTTCTGGCCAGTGAGCTGCCAGTGCAGGTTTCTGTGGGGCTTCTGGAAAGTCTCCATCTTCTGCTCTCTCCCCTGCAGGGATGGAAATGCTGACATGTTGGCTGGTCTCTGACTGCCCTCTTGTACATCATGGGAGAAAGAAGAGTGAAGCCCCAAGAGTTCTATGTCCTAGTCCTCAGAGCTTGTGGGCGTGTCGCATGTCCTCAGAACTTGTCACAGTATGTTAACAATAAAAGAACTTTGCAGACCTGGTGCAGTGGCTCATGCCTGTAATCCCAGCTACTTTGGGACACCGAGGCACCGGAGTTGGAGACTGGCCTGGGCAACAGAGTGAGACCTTATTTCTACAAAAAAAATCAAAAAATCAGCCAGGCGTGGTGGCATCTATAGTTCCAGCTACTTGAGACACTGAGGCAGAAGAAATGCCTGAGCCTGAAAGGTTAAGGCTGTGGTGACGCACATGCCTCTATATTCTAGTCTCGGCAGCAGAGTGGGACCCCCGACTCAAAACATTGAAAAAAAAAAGAATTTTGCAGAGCTGACTAAGTTAAAGTTCTTGAGCCAAGAGGTCATCTGGCCTGTCAGGATGAGCCCACACAACTGCAAGGGTCTTAGGTGGGAGAGCGGAGGGCAGGAGACGAGGGTCAGCGAGAGAAAGTGAGGAGAAATGGAGTTAAAACAATGAGGGAGGAATGCGGAGGCCTCCATGGGCTGCAGAGGTGAAGAGGCAGCCTCTCCTGAGAGCCTCCAGGGAGGACAGCAGCCCTGCGGGCACCTCGATTGCAGCTCATAAGATCCTATTGGACAGTGAGATGACACATGTCGCCAGCTTGTGGTAGTCTGTACAGACCTGAGGGTGGACGCCAGGATGGTGGAAAATGCAGAACACATTGTTCTTTAGTGATGACAATGTTTCCCTGGATTTTCTACCTCCAACTTCCTTTGCCTGAAGAAAAGTTTCCATCATGTTTAAGACATTCATTTCCAGATCTTTGCTAATCCGTAAACTCAATACCTAACATACTGATAGACACTACCTCACCTTAATCTTGATTCTAATAGGAATTCCTGTGGTGTTCCATTGGAACACGGTAGAACGAGACAGGAATGAATCTGCATAATACCTGATATTCCTTGTGTGGACATATCTACACAAGGGGACACATCCAGCACAGGCTATGAGGACTCTTCACCTCTTGGTAAGAATGCGTCCACCCAAGGCCCATTCTTGTGTGTCCTAGAGGTGCCAGGATACTGCACGCCCAAGACCTTGCCCAGCAAAGAGGCTTCAGTGTCGGACATTTTTACAGATGAGTCTTTCTTCCTACTCAGCATAAAATGTGATAGGAGCATATAATTTGAAATACTCTTTATTGTGTTAAGGTAATCTCTTTTTTTCTTTTAGCAATGGAGCCTCATGTTGCCTAGGCTGGTCTCAAACTCAGGCGCTCAAACGATCCTCCCCTCTCAGCCTCCTAAGTGGCTGGGGCTCCAGGTGCACACCACTGTGCCTGGCATACAATTGTGTGTTTTTTTTTAAATTTTTCAGGTTTTTAAAATAAGGACTTGGCCAGGCTTAGTGGCTCAGCCTGAAATCCCAGCACTTTGGAAGGCTGAGGCCAGTGGATTGCCTGAGCCTGTGGGTTCGAGACCAGCCTGGGCAACTTGGCAAGACCAAGTCTCTACAATAAATAATAAATAAATAAAATAAAGATTTGAATTGTATTGGATGCTTTTGGAGTATCTCTGGAGATAATTGTAGGATTTTTTTTACATGAATTTGTATAATACCTGATACTTTTTATTTGTAGATTTCCATTCTTGGGCTACTTCTTACTTGGTTATGCTGTATTATTTTTTATTTATTTATTTATTTTATTTTTTTATTTTTATTTTTTGAGTTGGAGTCTCACTCTGTCGGCCAGACTGGAGTGCAGTGGCCGCTCCTGGCCACCGCAGCCTCGACCTGCCGGGCTCCAGCGATCCTTTCGCCTCAGCCTTCCGAGTAGCCGGAATTACAGGCATGCACTACCACGCCCGGCTGATTTTTTGATTTATTGTAGAGATGAGGTCTTGCCTGCCCAGGCGGGTCTCGAACCCGCGGGCTCAGGCAATTCACTCACCTCAGCCTCCCAAAGGCGCAGGATTATAGGCTGAGCCACCAAGCCCAGCTTATTTTTTAAATAACAATTGAATTTTAACTACAGAGAGCTAGACACCAGTGTGCTTAGCTAAAAATCAGGGCTCTATTTTTTTAATTTTTTTTTGAGTTGGAGTCTTACTCAGTCACCCAGACTGGAATGCAGTGGCCGCTCCCAACCACCGCAGCCTCGACCTGCTGGGCTCCAGCGATCCTTCCGCCTCAGCCTTCCAGTAGCCGGAATCACATGCGTGCGCTACCACGCCCAGCTGATTTTTTGATTTATTATAGAGATGAGGTCTCGCTGCCCAGGCGGGTCTCGAACCCGCGGGCTCAGGCAATCCACTCACCTCAGCCTCCCAAAGGCGCGGGATTACAGGCTGAGCCACCGAGCCCGGTTTAGGGCTCTATTTTTTAGGAGGCTGAGAATTAATGCAGCTTTGTCTGTATTAACGACTGGTCTATGGTTTGTTCTGAATATTTCAGATATACCCCAGGGCTATGCTGGCTATATAAAATCAATGGGAAGCGATCTCTATTTTTCTAGGTTCCAAAAGAATGGGTGAATTCCTCTGGACTGTTTGTCCCTTGACCACTTGAAAGGATTCTTCCATAAGACCCTGACATTGAAGCCTTTTTGCTGGGAAAGCTGGTCTTGTGTGTACAGTCTGGGCCTTGTAAGAATGGGCCATGGGTGGATGCTCCCTCAGAAAGAGAAGAGTCATCACAGCCTGAGCTAGACGCACCCCTTGAGTGGAACCGTCTTTCCCTGTGTTGGACTCAGCACGTGCCCTGTGCTTTGCTTACATGTGTGTGTCCAGAGCACTAGCCAACCCAACACCGTATCTGTCCCCTGTGGGCAAGGGATGGGATCATTCCATCTGCAGCACACTAGGGTGGGTGTGGGCTGATGGCCCTGTGTTGACTGCCAGCAGAGACCCAGTTGCAGGGCACAGCATCCACCCGGTAGCTGGCCCTGCCCTGCGCGTCTCCATATGAGTCTTTCTTCCTGGCTTGGCCATGCATGTTTTCCATAGCAGTTTCGATGCTGGGATGCAGGGACAGCAGTGCTCAGACTTCGGCTCCAAGTCGTAGGCAACAGAAGCCACTTGCCCAATGCTTTGTGTCGTATAATGGCTTTGTCCGTTTCTCTCCTGGCCACTGGTCCTGTCATGTTGGCTCTTTCTTGAATTGAGAGAGTTGGGCTCGGAGTCCTAACTTTGGGTTCAGGCTTCTCCTCTTACTGGCTGAGTTCATTCGCAGTTCGTTCATTCCATGAATGCTTGTTGGTACTGGCTAATACCAAGTGCTGTTTTGAGCTCTGACAGTCCGATGATGGATGGGACAGACAAGCTCCTTGGTTCTCCAGGAGAAGAGATCGCTGACAGGTGAGTAAACAAGCAAGTGAAACGCCGATGGAGATTTGTAAGAACAAAAAGGCTGAGCTCTGAATGTGGAGACTGTGCCTGGGTTGCTGTGGATGGTCTCTGGACAGTCGTGGAGCCCTGGTCAGATGCCCTTGGATCCTGCTGAGCGGTTCTTGTGCCCAGTCCCTGCTAATGCCCGCTGCTTCTTGGGGCTCACAACTATTTTCTTCAGAGACCTAACCTTGGGTCATTGGGGTGGGAAGGCTGGAAGATTGGGTCTCCCCCAGGGAGGTGGTTGGCACCGACTGATGGGTGCAGGAGTGTGGAAGCCCCAGTAGGTCCCTTGCTGGAGGCAAGAAAAACTGAGATGCAATTTCCTCTCCAGAATGCCCCATGGAGTCCGGCCGAGTCTGGGGCTGGGGATGGGACCCCACTTCTGCTTGGCTTCTCCTTCGCCTGTCCTGTCTCCCACCCACTTCCCTCTATCCCTACCTGTGCACCATGAATCTTCGTCTCAGGGTTTGGTTTAGGTGGGCCTGACTTTAGACGATCTATGTGAGGAGAAGAGTCTGAAGTTGAGGCCAATGTGTGAGAAGCGGCCAGTCCTGGGAAGAGCCAGGGAAGGTTGGGCTGAGGGTCTGGACTGGGTAGAAAGTGTGAGGAGTCAGGATCCAGGCAGTGGGAAGGGCATGTGCAAAGGCCCTGAGGCAAGATGAGATTGTTAAATCTGAGGCCTGAAGGTACACGTTTTGTTTGGGAAATGGTGAGGGGCCAGTCGAGGGGGAGGGAAGGTATGCCAGGGTTGAAAGGCTTTGAAAGCCAATGTGCTTGGATTGGTGGGGAACATGGGAGAGGCAGAGCACTACAGTGGTAGTGGGAGGTGCCCTGGGGCCGAGTGCTAGGGCAGGACTGACAGAAGGAGCCCTGGAGCCTTACCTTGAGCTCTGGGAAGGGCTCCGAAGCCCTGGCAGGGGTTTTGGCAGGGCCAGATCAGCTTTTTAGAAAGACCCCTTGGACAATGATGTGCTGTACAAGCAGAGGACATCAAGGTTGAGATCATCGGGGCAGGTGGGGATGGCCATGATCCTGGCATGAAGCTTTGTGGCCTGAATTTAGGAACTGTGGGGTGAAGGGGAAGCAGATGCTGGGCAAGATTAGGAGATAAGATGGAAATGACTCAGGAGGCCGGGTGGCACACTGGAAAGAAGAAGTCTAACCACAACAGTCGTATATGAAGATGTGGTGATCTAAAATGAAACAAGTGAGTAGGAAGAAAAGTCTTGGGAATGAGAAAACCTTTTTTTTTTTCAGAGATTGGGTCTCTTCTGTCACCCAGGCTGGAGTGCAGTGGCCCAATCATAGCTCACTGCAGCTTCGACCTCCTGGGCCCAAGTGATCCTCCTGCTTCAGCCTCCTGAGTAGCTGGGACTACAGGAACCACCACACCTGGATCATTTTTAATTTTTTTTGTTTTAGAGACAGAATCTCAGCATGATGCCCAGGATGGTTTCAGGCTCCTGGCCTCAAGTAATCCTCCCACTTCGACCTCCCAAAGTGCTGGGATTACAGGCATGAGAATCCACGCCCTGCCAGGAATACGTTCTTGGATTTGAACTCCATTTCCTTCGAAGTTCATCATGCCACTCTGTCTCCTAGGATGGAAGGGCTGAGTCAGAAGGGTGTGCTGTAGTCGTCATCACCCCTGTGTTTAGAAGAAGTGCCTTCCAAGTAAGCAGAGAACCGAGGAGCCTGTCATCGTCAGGGAAGTTAAGGGATTTCTGAACCTGCAGCCGATTAAATCTATCACTTAGCCAGATTGCTTTCTACTGATGCAATTGTGGGGAGAGGAAGGGGTGTGCTGTGGAAAGCGTGGCTGGCAGGTGGGGCAAATGCGTTAACTGCTTCCTCCCCCTGTGCCTCCTGCTGCCTGGCATCCAGTGACTGGCTGTGCCTCTCCTCCCTCCTGCCATGGAGATCATGACACTAGAGACAGCCAGCATGGCTTCCTCACGGCATGCAGCCCTGGCCCTGACATTCCCTCCTTAGCACTCTCTCCCCACAACTGCCAATGGTCAGTTGATTCTTAGGAAAGAGGTGGCAAGGTAGGGTCCCTCAGATGGGCCATGAGGCCAGCTCCCATACTACCAGGCCTAGACCTTGCTAAGGTGGAACCTCGGGCAGGCTGCATAGTCATAGACAGAACTCTAGGACCCCAGCTCTTGTTCACCAGGAGCCTTGTTGGGACTCTCCCACCCTTCAGCTCTGGGAAGCTAGATGTCTTATTGACCTCTGTGTCCCCAGCTTTGAGCTGGGTCTGGCACACAGCCACCTCTGAGGAAATGGTGTAAAATGATGGATATATGGAAAAATGAATTGTTGAGAGTATGATTGGATGGGAAGATGGGTGAATGAAGGGACATAGGATTAGTAGGTGAGAGGAAGGATAGATGCATTGACGGATGGGCTGACAGAAGAAATGATGAAGGGATGGAGAAGAGAAGGATAGATGAATAATGGATAGAAGGATCAGTGACGGCTGAAAAGATGGAAGGATGGCTCAATGGATAGGCAGATGGATGGAAGGAAGGACACATGGATGGAAGGATGAATGATGGATGGATGGATGGTTAGATGGAAGGATAGATGGATACCTGCAGATTTCACTCCTCACACAGAGATATCAGTCTGAGAGGTCAGCCCAGCCCCTTTTGTCAAGACTTCCAACACATGCCTGGAAGTGACCCAGCAGTCCTGAACATGAGTCTCATCCCCATCTTAAAGTCTTGGGTTAGACTGGTTGATCTCTAAAGTCTCCATTTCTGTTCTTGCCCAGTGGGACATTGATTCTTTTTTTTTTTGAGTCGGAGTCTCACTCTGTTGCCCAGGTTGGAGTGCAGTGGCACGCTCATGGCCATCCTAGCATCGACCTGCTGGGTGCCAGTGATCCTTCTGCCTCAGCCTTCCAAGTAGCCAGAACTATAGGTGCGTGTCACCATGCCCAGCTAATTTTTGATTTATTGTAGAGATGAGGTCTCACCAAGTTGCCCGAGCTGGTCTCGAACCTGTGAGCTCAGGCAATCCACTCTTCTCGGCCTCCCAAAGTGCTGGGATTACAGGCTGAGCCACCGAGCCCATTCATCATCTAACTCGCTGTTCATCCATCCATCCTTCCATTTATCCATTCATCATCCAATTGTCCACTATCCATCCATCCATTCATCCATCCATCATCCAATTATCCATCACCCATCCATCCATTATTCAATTATTTAGTATTCATCCATCCATCCATCAACCATCCATCCCTTTATCATCCAGTTATTCACTATTCATCCATCTATCCACCATCCAATTATTCATCATCCACCCATCCAATATCCAATTATTCAGAATTCATCCATTCATCCCTTCATCATCCAATTATTCACTCTCCATCTATCCATCATCCATTCATCCATTCATCATTCAAATATTCACTACTCATCCATCCATTTATTCATCATTCAATTATTCACTTATTCATTTATTCAATTATTCATCACCCAATTATTCACTATCCATCATTCATCCCTTCAGCATCCAGTTATTCACTATCCATTCATCCATCATCCATCCCTTCATCATCCAGTTACTCACTATTCATTCATTCATCCATAATCCAATTATTCACTACCCATCCATCCATCCATCATACAATTATTCACCTTCTATCCAATTATTCATCCATCCATCCATTCCCATCCATCCATCCATCCATCCATCCCTCTGATCATTCATATAGCACAACAGCACTTCCAGAACATCTCTATGTGCTGAACTTGGAGCTGAGTGGATAAGTGTCTTCCTCACAGAGCTCACAAACTGAGGGTGGGGCACAGACAATTCAATATTAGTAGTGGTGAAGTGTGACAATGGCTGTGGCCAAGATGTGTCCAAAGGATTATTGATGCCTGGAGGATAAATAAAAAAGGCTTCACTATGGAGGTTGATCTTTGGGCTGGGCCATACAGAAGAGTTTGTCTTGTAGACCAGGGAGGGGTGGCTATAGGGAGAGGAATGCTTTTGCAAAGGCCAGGGTGCAGGGCAGTAGGGAGGGGTTAGACTGGAACCAGGTGTAGAAGCCATAGAAGACCTTGGGCAAGAAAGTGATGTAATCTGGCATGTCTTTTAGGAGCAGGGGCTACCTGGACTATAAGCTCAGGGGTGAAGGGGAGGGCATGGTGGGGTCCAGGTGGTGGCCAAAGCCATAGGCGTGAATGAGACCAGTCAGAAGGAGAGTGTCAAGTGTGAGGTCAAGAGGGAGCCTGGAGAGAGAGGGTGAGGAAGGGGAGTGGGCAAGGGCAAGGGAGGGGCTCCCCTCTGCTACAGCCAGCTCTGATCCATGCCCCTACCTCCCGACCTTCCCAGTGAACCAGCTCAGGCTCCTCCACTTCCTGGGGTCCTGGGAGGCCTCTGCCCCAGCCTCCACCACAGCAAATCCCTCTCCTCAGCCTGGACTCTCTCAGAGACGGAAGAGGATTCCCTACTTGGGGGGCTCTGTTTATCCTGGGGGAGAAGCCTCAGTCCCCCTTGCTCCTCCTGCTCCTCTGCTCAGCCCTATTCTGGCACTTGTTTCTTGCCATGGTCTGAATATTAGTGTCCCCTGAAGTCATATACTGAAACCTAATAATCAGTGTGATGATATTAGGAGGCGGGCCTTTGGAAGGTGACTAGGTCATAGGGGCAGAGCAAGTGCTAGTGATTGGAGTTAATGCTTTATAAGGGAGCCCCAGGGAGCTGTCTTGCCCCTTCCACCACCCACAAGTCAGAAAGCAGGCCTTACCAGACACCAGATCTGGAAGTCCCAGCCTCGAGAATGGTGAGAAATAAATGTCTGCTATTTCTATGGCTCAACCCTACCAGCCCCTTGAGAGCCTGTCTTGGCCTCAAAGCTGGAAATCTTCGTCTAAAAATATATATGACATGACTGCTTGTATACATTGAAAAAGTAACACGTCTTTATTCTTAAAATTAGATGATAGTGAGAGAAAGAAAATTAAAATGATTTGCAATCCCACTCCCCAGTGAAAATTGTCATTTACCTCTTGCTGTGTGTCCTTACAGGATATATTTTGTTAATAGGCACATGCATGCACACAGATGTTTTGTTTTGTTAAATAAATAAAAATGGCAGCCCCCTCTATGCTGTTCTGTAACCTGCTTGTCTTTTCTCACTTATGTTGTGAGATTATTCCCCAGCCAGGATACCTAGGTCTCCACCATCACCTTTATTAGCTGCAGAATATTCTGTTGTAAAAAAAAAAGACCTTCTTTCATTAATCACAGCCTCTGACAGACATTTGGGCTCCACCCCTTTTCCTTATTCTGGTTATAAACTTTTCCTGTTATAAATAGTGCTCCGTCCACATCCTTGTTCATAAACCTTTGTGCAATAAAATCAGACGGCTTCAGCTTGGAGTTTAATATGGCCCCAACTCACATCATAAAATAAATTGATTTTTATTTTCAAAGCCAATGGTGATCAAAGGAACAATGGTTGCCAGGCAACCAGTGAGCAGGGATTCAGGTGGAGGCCAGAGCAAACAGCAGCCTCCACCCACCCAGGAACCCAGAGCCTCCCAGGCCTTGTGCTTCCAGGTAATGAGCTGCCCCCAACCCTCACTCCACCTGTTCCACCGGACAGAGCCTCCCCAACTTCCTGCAGCCCAGCCTCCTGCCCCCACCACCCATAGAAAATGAGTCAAGATCTCAGCCATTAAAGGCATCCCTTCACAGAGACCAGCATCTCTGCAAACATTTGCTAAGAACGTCTGTCATGCCCAGTATCTGGGTGGGCTGCCGGACTGTGTAGACCATTCCACAACCAGGTCAGAACTGAACCTCAAGCATCCTGGAAGGTTTAGACATTTGAGAATGACATCCTGAAGCGTCCATAGTGTAAACCAGAGGTTGTCAACATAGTTATTGCTTCTTTTTCTGCCTCAGGTTACCTGGTGGATAGGACCCACTTCCCTCAGCAATAGGATATCAAAAGGGAAGAAGTGGGGGTGGGTGGGAAGATCAGACTCTCCCAGGGGGCCAGTGGGGTTTGAGAAAGGCCCCTCCCACCCCAAAGCCTGAGACTTTAGGTGTGGGCTCCTGGTGAGGGGGCGGGCCATACCTTCAGGGCTCACTTTTGCCCAGGAGAAGCCAGGGGAGGATTTTCAGCAGGGGAGGAGCAGGGTTAATCTATAATTTAGCACCTCTCCCGCCACGAAGTGGAAGGATTGATTGGGATTGATTGGCAGGGCAGGAGTCCTGGCTTCCATCAGGAAAAGGCCCTAGGGCCTGCCCATGCTCTGGGTGTGGCATGGGAAAGAGCAGACAGAACCCAGAGGCTCCTGGTCAGAGTGTACAGCACAGGGGCAGGGAATGCCATGGGAGGGGCAGGACGGCTCATGCAGCCCCTGGGAACAGCTTGGGGCAACACCCCCAGAAAGGATGAGGGTAAACAGAACCCGGAAAGGACACAGGGCAACAGAGCCCGAGAAGAATGCAGGGCAACAGACACGGAAGGACATGGGACAACAGAGCCCAAGAAGGACATGGAACAACAGAGCTAGAGAAGGAGGTAGGAGAACAGAGCCTGGGAAGGGCACAGGGCAACAGAGTTAGGGATGGATACAGGACACCAGAGCCCAGAAAGGATGCGGAGCAACAGAGCCAGGGAAGAAGGAAGGAGAACAGAGCCTGGGAAGGACACTGGGCAAGGAAACCGGGGATGGACGCAGGGCGACAGAGCCCAGAAAGGATACAGAGCAACAGGACCAGGGAAGATCGTGGGGCAACCGAGCCCAGGAAGGACACAGGGCAACAGAGCCAGGGGAGAATGCAGGGCAATAGAGGCAGGGTAGAATATGGGGCAACACAACCAGGGAAGGACACGGAGCAACAGAGCCTGAGCAGCACGCGAGGCAACAGAGCCAGGAAAAGACACAGGGCGACAGTCTTGGGAAGGACAAGGTAACAAAGCCAGGGAAGAATGTGGGGCGACAGAACCAGGGAAGAATGCAGGACAACAGAGCTTGGGAAGAACGCGGGGAAACAGAGCCAGCAAAGGAGGCGGGGCAACAGAGCCAGCCCACCCCTGCCTCAGCTACCACATCCCTCCTGCCTTCCTCTAGTGAACATTAAGCGTGACACTCATAATTACAGGAAACTCTCCCTCAGGGTCAACCTGTTCTGGGAGCCTACATATTTTCCCACTCGAGGCCAGAGATGGCACTGCTAAACGAGGTAAACAAAATAGTAGGCCCCAGCCCATGAGACCAGAGCAAGATGGAGTCACTGGTGCTAAATGCCACATAATCCAACCGAAGCCTTAAAGAAGCATACAGAGTCCGTTGAAAGGAAAACCTTCCAACAAATTAAGCTAAAGCAGTTTAACTGAGTCAAGGCCATTTCGCAGGTTTGGCAGGTCCAGAGATGCCAGAGCTGGCACGTGGTGGAAGACTTGTAGACAGAGAAGGATGTGCAGACACAGCCGAGCAGGCTGAATCTCGACTGCTGCTTCATTTGACTCTGGCTTGGAGAGTAGGCCACCTGTGAGTGACCAAGACTCAGAGACTGGCACCAAGTGACACAGGTTACGGTTTCCTGTGTACAGAGGAACGTTTAAGATATGGAAAGAGGCAGCTTTAGGCTAAACTTAAAACTATCACTCCTAAGAAGACCAGTGTTTCCTGCTGTCTTCCAAGTCGGCCTAGTAAGGCTTCCCTCTGCTTTGCCCTTGCAGAGCAGCAGCCTGGAGCAACCCTAGCTTTCCTTCTGCTGCCCCTCACAAGCCATGTTCACTCTACCCTGTTCTTGAATTGGGACTAGAAGCCAACTAGAGCTGTAGCTAAATCAACTTTGTCTTTTGACAGCACTGTTGCCATCCCTGCTTACAGATGTAGCAACTGAGGATCAGGACATTTGGTCAACTTGGAGCCCAGATTTGAAATCATCTATCTGAGCTCTCCCCTGGTCCCTGTGCACTTGCAGTTGGGAGTAGCTGTGCTATGAGGAGTAGCTTTGACCCATGTTCCATCACATGTGACTCCACCCTTGCCCCTCCGGCCCAGAACCTGTCACTCCGTCAGAGAGGGAAACCAAAAAACACACCCAGTGACAGTAACACCCTCAGATGGCCAGAGAGAGACACAGATGTGAACCTGTGGCCACAGTGTGTAGCTTGGCCCGGGGCTGTTCTCCTCAGGGTCCTGCCCTCGAGGAAGAGTTGGAGTGGGGAAAACAGCACTATTTCCCTTCTGGATGGGACTAACTGCACAGAGGGGGTGGTTGAGACTTCCTCTCCAAGATGGCAGGAAGGTGCCCCTCTGGAAAGGTGCCCTATGCACGACCACTGGGCATCCCAGAGTCTGCAACCCCCTAATATCCCTCATCACTCTTAGTTCCAGGCATTCATGCCTGGTGCAGTCTTCTCCCAAGAATAGAGCTGATGGGTGCGACAAATAAAATGTTATGGAAATGGCAGTACATTTCAAGGCCAGGTCATAAAACATGTTGCAGTTTCCTTATGTGAATTTTGGATCACTCTCTGGGGGATCCAAAATGCCACAGTGCCAGCCACTGTGTCAGAAGGCTGTCCATGCAGCCCTGTGGAGACGCCATGGGGTGGGCACCCGAGGCCTCCTGCCAACAGCCAGCACCATGTTTTCACTTCTGCAAGTTCACCACCTTGTACGTGGATCCCCCAACCCCAGTTGGGCCTTCAGATGACTACAGCCATGGTCAACATCTTGCCTGTGTCGACCTAAATAACAAGCAGAGAGTGACTTTCTAAAAGAAAAGATGCTTATTTGAGAATAGTCTGTTGCCATGAAAATGTGTGTGCCTTAGTAAATATGCGTACTCGTAGGTAGAAGAACACAAAGGCCTTTAAAGGAAGAATGAGGAGGTTACATAATTGTTTCAAAACAATTATCCTTGACCACAGAGATCAATGAAAGGGTGACATAGGTTGGACAGATGGGTGCCGGGCACACATCCTCACAGAAGTACTTTTGGTGTAAGGTGGTGATGGCCTTTGTGTGAAGTTGTGGGTTTTGTAGAGTGTTTTTATTATCAAACAAGTGTGAGGACCCTCTTCGTGGCCTTCCCAGCTCCATTTGTCAGAGTTTTCTTAACATTAGTGACTCCATTTTGGTTCTAGAACTTTCCCTACTTCAGTCTCTTGACCACAACCTTATAGTTCTGAGCCAGAACTGCCCAACAAAGCCACTTCTGGGCTCCCAGCCCTCAGAAACAGTGACAATAAATGTCAGCAGCTGTTTTAACCTGCTTCATCTAGATGAGTGGTTTCAGTTACTTGTGGTCAACCACAGCTCAAAGTATTAAATAGAAGATTTCATAATAAATAAGTGTAAAAGGTTTTAATTGTGCATCATTCTGTTCTGAGTAGTGAAATGAGATCTCACCGTTTTGCCCTGCCTGGACTGGGAATCCTGCCTTTGTCCTGTGCGTCCAACACCATAGATGCTGCCCACTCCTAGACACTTGGTAGCCATCTTGGCAAGAAGATCGAAAAACACAGTATTGGGTTGGGTGCTGTATGCAGCTTCAGGCACCACTGGGGTCTTGAGGCCTGTCTTCCACAGATAAGGAGGGCTGCTGTATTGGCTATACAGGACCACATCACTAGCACCAGCAGGATGCACCCAGAGATGCTAGCAGAGACCGAGCACTGTCAGGTATGGGTGATTCTGGAAAGATCTTTGAGACTCAGGAATGACACCCAAGACACATTCTCCTTGGGACACGTACTGGCGAGAAATCTTATGGTGACAAAGGACAGAAATGACTCATATGAGCTTAAGCAGTTGTAAAAGGTGTAAGAGGACTCATCCTACAATCAGACCGTGCGACTTGGAGGGCAGCACGGAGTCGGTGCTATGCCTGGTGGGTTCAGGCTCACACAGTCCAGGCTCCCTGAGTCCAAGGGCCTGAGTGAGGAGGGCTGGGGAGGGGCGGGTCTGACCCTGACTCTAAATAGGATGCAGTGTCAGGATCTGGAGGGCGGGGGCACCCACATGCTGGTGTGCTGGTCTTCCATCATCCCTTGGACCCCATTTTCCCAAGCCTCCTTTTCTCCACCCTCCACTTTCCCCACCACCCCTTCTCCACTGAGCATCAACGCCTCCTTCCTTTCCACCCAGCCCCTGACTGCTAGCCCCTGACCCCCAGCCCCTGGCCCCTGACCTCCCAGCCCCTAACCCTTGACCCCCCAGTCCCTTGCCCTTACCCTCACCACAGCCGGCACTGCCCACATCTGCCCTGATGGGCGGAGCCTGAATCCACACTTCCTCCCACCCTCCGATTCACCCCACACCCGCTACTCTAACAAGGCCTGCATCTGTCCATGGCTCTGTGTTCCCATGGCCTCCACCCTGCTCTAAACCTTCGAACTCTTCCCTGGGCTATGGAAGCCACTGCAGCCTGCCTGGCCTCCCTTCTCCGTCCCCCGACGTTATGCCCACGTTGTTGGTCTAGAACAGATGTCTCTGAGCCCATATTCCCTGGGCTACATGTGGCTGCTCTGACCACCCAGGGCCACTGGCAGCTCCTCCACACTGCACGCTCTGGCCCCAAACACTGCCCAGCCCTAACCCGCAGGCCCCGGTTTTGTGCAGGGAACCATGATACAGAGAAGGGCATCATCAAATCACTGGCAGTTTACATCTTAAAAGACAGAGGTGAAGGGCAAAATGTCAACATGTTCTCTCTGTATTTAGAAACAACTGTGTGATTCTATAGTGCATTTTGTAAATGTGGAGGAACAACCCTACGAAGCTGGTATTGTTGTGGTCTTCACTTTGCCTCAGGGAAACTGAGGCACGGAGAGGTACCAGGGTCCCGCAACTGATGTGAGGTGGAACGGGATTCAAACCCCGGCAACCCAGGTCCTCCATGGACCCTGAAGGGTACTCTGCAGTCAGATTAGGGAGGTGGATGCTTCATTAGTCGACTGAGAGGGTCGAGTGGGGAGTGAGGCTGGAGGAGTGGAGGGGCCAAGGGAGGGAGTGGACGTCTGCAGAGCAGCTACTGTGCCAGGCCCCGGCTGGACCCTTTACCTATATGACTTTATTTAACCTTTGCAACACCCCCAAAAGTAAGCATTACAGACATGTTTTTGCACATGCAGAAAGTGAAGCTGAAGGTGGTTGTGTGCCTTGTCCAATTTCTCACAGCCTTGAAGGCTCAGGCAGGGCCTGAACCCCACGTCTGGTGGACTCCAAAACCTTTGGCCCGGGTGCACTGAGGCACTGCAGGCTCCTCTGGAGGGTCCTGGGCTTGGGACCAGGTCTCCAGTTCACTGGAGGAGTCCTAGTGAGGACCTTCTTAGCTTGGCCCACAGTAGACAATCCCTCCCTCGTGTTGGGTCATAGATGTCTAGGGATGCAACTGAGATGGCCCTGGTTTTGGGGTTTATTTTCCTAATTGAAGGATGAGACCCATCCAGGTTTACCTCTAGGTCCAAATGGGACACCCCTCCCACCCAGCCCCCTCCATGTCATACCCTGAAGTTTACTTGTGAGTGCAAAGAATTCCACTTCATGTCCCCTGGTCCCTGCTGGGCCAATGTAAGAGTTTCCCCAGCCTGACAGCCCTGGTGTGGCAGTGAGTATGCGGTGGGTGGACACTTTTTCTGTCTGGGGTGACTTCCCTGCTTCTCTGCTCAGCAGCTCAGCAAACACTCACCTCCTAATTAATCACCTGCTTTCTGTCAGCATGATTAGATTCTCCCAAGCAGCCCTCCTAAGCAGCAGGAAGTCTGACTCGAACTCCAACTAAGAGAGGAAATGGCCACTGGGAGGCAGAGGGGCCCACAGGGCAGAAGAGGGGGTGAGCAGAGCTGCTGAGGGAGCAGAGAGACAGCAATGGCCTCCCTGGACTTACATCCCTGGGAGCCACCCAAGTCAAGCTCAATCATTCAATAAACTTAAGTGAGTGCCTACTGTATACACACCCCTACTTTTGGCATGGCAGTAACAAGACGGGGAGGGTCCCATCCTGTTCTCATGGGTCTGAAGTTCTGGATAAACAAATGGAAGCACTTCTTTTTTCTTTTTAAATTTTATTTTATTATAGAGATGTGGGGTCCTTCAGACCTGGGAGGACATGTTGACTCAGGTGCTCTAGGTCCCCTCAGAGCTGGGAAAAGTTTCTGGCTCAGATGCTGTGGGATCCCTTGTATCTAGGAGGAGGTACTGGCTCAGATGTCTGGGGTCCACCAGGGCTAATTCAGATGTTCTGACGTCCCTCTGAGCTCTGTGGAGGTACTGACTCAGATGCTCTGGGGTCCATCAGAACAGGGTCAAGGTATTGGCTTAGGTGCTGTGGGGTCCCTTAAATCTGGGAGAGAGTACTGAGTTAGCTGCTCTGGGGTCCAATGGGGATGGGAGGAGGTACCGGCTCAGCCACTCCCAAGCTCTATAAAGCTTTATATTCTCCAGGCCTCAGTTTTAACATCGATAGAAACGGGGCCTAATGGTGTTTACTTCTCAGGGATGTTGTGTAGGAAAGATGGTCCAACTGGGTAAATGTCCATCTGCTCCTAGCAAGGCAACCAAACATCTCCATGGCAGATTCTATGAAGCAGGGATTATAGTAGTCCTATCTTCTTTCAAGTGATTCAAAGTGGTCATGGGGTAAGTCAGAAAATAGTTCTTTGTAAACTGTAGGATGCTCTGCACCTGGGAGTGACAGTAAGGATGGCTTGATCAGCAAAATGCTGTAGAGAGAACCTGAGCCCTCAGTCCTTCTGGGGAAAGCCCTCAGCCAGGGGAAATGAGTCTCAGAAAATCAAGGACCCCAGAAACCCGGTGGCAATTTCACTAGCAAGGCCATGGACTTAAGAGTCAGACTGTCTGGGTCCTAGGGTTGTCTCTGCCCCTGTCTACTTCCCATGACCTTGAATGAGTGGCGTACTTTCATGAGGCCTCAGTGTTCTTGCTGGTGAAGGAGGTGATGGTGAGTCCTTCACAGGCTTGTTGTGGGCCCCAGCGGGGAGAGCTTGAGGTATGCTCTGTCCAGAGCCTGGGAGGCAGGAAGCACTGGGTTCCCATTCTCCACGTTCTCATATCCCATCCACCCTCCAGGGTCATGTCCTCCAGCCTCAGCTTGTCCCTTCTCTGGTGTGCACAGTGTAAGGAGAAAGTAAACCAGAGAACAGGCAGGGCCAGGGGAAGTGGCGCTGACCCAGCCTTACATGGCAGGGACCATGGTGAGCCATGTCGCAGGCAGGGCACTGGGACCCATCTGGTATAGGGTGTATACCTAGGTCTGCCAATGCACAAATCCTGTGTTCATTAGGTTCTTCCAGGATCTCGCTCCAGCTCTGGCTCTAAATGCTATATGGTCCTTGGAGGGGGTGCGGGGCAGGGGGTGGGAGGGATGTGGACACAAGCCTAGTGTTTCTTGGGCCCAACCTGGCACCTCCTGTCCTTACCCAACTCCCCACCTCCATCCCATATGCCCCTTTGCCCCAGGAGAGCTCTCTGGGCTGGGTGGCCCTGCAGCTACTCCAGGACACTGGAATGGGGCAGGGACTTCAGCCAGCCCGTCCTTCTCTGCCACAGGCAACAGCATTAACAATTGCTTTTGTCCCTTATCTCACTCTGTTTATTACTTCCCTAGGAGATGCTGGAACCATCACCTCTCTGCAAATTAAGCCAGTCTCCGAGGCTGAGGGACTCCTCCCGGGCCAGAGAGTGGAGTGGACAGAGATTACATCTTAAGATGCAGAGACACCCTGTCCTCAGCCCAGGGTGTGCTGACAGGTTTTGCTGTGGGATCCTTGTATCCCTGGGAGCACAGCCAGTATCTGGCAGAAGACATGCTGGATCCAAAGAAGGAAGCATGAGTCTCCCTTGAGATGCACCTGGGCTTGCCATGTGACCTCAGGACCCGTGCTAACTTCCCTGGGTCCCAGGTTTTACAGGGGGCGGAGGAGGATAATAGAGCTTGCCATGGTCATCAACCCAACTTGAGATGGGGACACAATGATGGTTCATGCCAGGTTCCTTGTGTCAGCCTCTTTCCTAGAAACAACTTTATTGACACACATTTGCACATATTTAGAGTAAGTCTTGACATGTGTATGCACCTGTGAAGCCACTACCATCGAACAGTGAACATACATATCACCTCCCAAGCTCCCTCTCGCCTTCTGTGCTCCCTCCCTACATCTACACTCCTCAATGCCCCCATTCGGAAGCTACTTCTCTGCTTTCAGCCTCTATAGATTCATTTGCATGTCCCAGAATTTTATGTAACAGAATGATCCAGTGTGCAGTCTTTTGCTGGCTTCTATTTTGAGATCCATCCAAGTTGTTGTGCATTTCAGTAGATTGTTTCTTCCTATTGTTAAGTGGCAGCCCATTGTATGGATATACCACAGCCCATTTTTTTCCTTTATCTGTTGATAGGTACTTGGATTGTTTTCATTTGGGGGCATTACAAATAAAACTTCCCTGAGCATTCATGTACAAGTGTCCAATGCTTTTATTTCTCTTGAGTAAGTACCGAGGTATGGAACAGCTGAGTCACTGGGTTTGCATACGTCCTACTTTTAAAGAAACTGACAAATTGTTTTGAGAAGTGATTTTTTAAATTTTACATTCCCACCAGCAGCATATGAGAGTTCAAGTTCCTCCACGTCTTCACAAACCCTTGATATCATCAGTCTTTTTAAGTAAGTGGTGTGTAAGTAGTGTGTGGTAATATCTCATTGTTTTAATGTGCATTTCCCTAATAACTAATGATGCTGAGCATGTATTCATGTGCTTACTTGTGGGACTGTTTCTTTAAAGGTTTAATTCTGTAGGCAACATACACAGTACTTGCTTTAGAAAACACCACTAAGTATTTTTTTTAAAGTTTACCAAGCTACCTTAAACAGCTACTGTTGATGTAATGTATGTCTTCAGATATTTCTCATGTGTGAATGCACATAGGAAATGCCATATATGTTTTGTCCACTTAACTATGTTTCATGATTATCTTACCATGTTTATACATCTCTAAAGCATCAGTCTAATGGCTGTAGAATGTTCCACTGTGTACATGAATCAGGTGTGCCAGCTGATCCCCAGTGGCTGGAAGTCTGGATGCTTTCCACTGGGGCTTTCATGAACAAGGCCAAGACAAACATCTTTATATATTCATGTCTGAATCCTTGCTGACTGTCTGGGTCAGAAGGCATGTAAATTTTAAGACTTTTAAATTCACATTGCCAATATGTTTTGGCTACTTGTATTTAATTATCTTTATCGAGAAAGGGTCTCACTCTGTCACCCAGGCTGGAGTGCAGTGGTGCGATCATAGCTCGCTGCAGCCTCAAACTCCTAGGTTCAAGTAATCCTCCCACCCAAGCTGGGCTACAGGTTCATACCTCCACATCCAGCTAATTTTTAATTTTTTTCTAGAGATGGGGATCTCACTACTGATCTCAAATCCCTGGCCTCGGTGATCTTCCCTCTTCAATCTCCCAAAGTGCTGGGATTGTAAGTGTGAACCACCGGGCCCGGCTTGTTTGGACTACTTTTAACATCTGAGTACTTTAGCCCGAATCAGTGGTAACAACCCACCTCTGCCTCACATCAGATGAACAAGCCAATACTTTTCATTAATTCATTTGTTTAGTCAATCAACATTTTCCCACATCATTATCCCCTTTACCTTCCTCCTTCCCTCTTCCCTCAAGGGCCTGGCCGAGGGACACCCTACCTCTCCAGGAAGTCACCTTGTTGCAGGCTCAGCACCCCCAGCAAGTTCCCCAGGCACTAGAAAGAAAGTCCCATCGGAAGAGGGGTCCTGCCTATGCTGTCTATTGCTGAATCTCCAGCACAGACACCAGGCTGGCACATAGCGGTGCTCAGATAGCTGTTGAATGAATGAATGAATGAGAGAACAGATGAAGTGGCCAATGGTCACCGGACTGGACTAAGTGTTCTTCTCCCAAGCCCCTGCATAGGGTAAGGAGCATTACTTCCGAATGGCATTTGAGAAGACTGAGGACTGAATAGCTTAAAAATGGTGAGCTCCACTCAGAGATGTGCTGAGTCCCCCCCTTCCCCTGACCAGGCTGTCTGTCTCAGGTAAGAGGTGAGGCTGAGCTTGGGGATCCCTGGAGCTTTCTGGTGCATCTTTTGTTCTTCATTTCTGCTGTCAGGGAGGCTGTGAGGGACATGAGGTGACCCCAAGGACCTTTCCAGCCCTGTGGCTCTGGGACAAATGCACCTGAGACCCAGCTCTCACCATCTGCAGAAATTATCTGGCCTCTCGGTATCTTTGTGCTGTGTCCACTTTGGCAATTTATTATTTATTGGCATTCAACATCTCAGGAATACGATCTCTCACAGGGCTCCCAAGATGAGGTGGCTGAGTTGCCTGGGTAGGTCCAGGCTTAAGCTGGAGCCTCTAACTGGCAGCCCAAGCTTCTTGTCCCAGAACTGGGAACCAAGAGGACTGATGGAGAGAGGGGAGCTGTGGACTCTTCTGAGCCCCCCTGTCAGGAACATGACAGGATTTGAGGCCTCTAGATCCTTCAAACTGAGAGGCTCCCAGATTCTGAGGGCAAGCCTTTGCTTCACTCAAACCCCCGTTCAGGCATAGATCTTCTCCAGAAGTTGTAGACGCCACTCACTGCTGACATTTTCACCATGCAACTCTCACCAGGAGAGGTGAGACACAGGAAAGGTCATCTCTATGAAGAGCAGAGGGTGGGGATCTTGAATGCCATTCCAAGACAGGCGTGGGTCTCACAGGCAGAAGCCATGTTGTTGCCAACAACTCACTGAAAATCTGCCTTTTGAGTCTGAGACCTTGGGAGGAAGAGCACATGGAGATGTGGGAGACAGAACCAGTGAACCAGGAGCTACTGTGTCAGTGAAGAAAAGGGTCTCTGAGACAATCAAGTCAAATATCTTCCACCATCATCTCCGCCATTTTGAAAGGAGAAAATTGAGGCCCAGCTAGGTGAAGTGACCTGCCCAAGGTCCTCCAGTCAGTAAGAGATAGAGACGGTGCAACATCTACAAAATGATGCTAAAAGGTAGGGATGCACTCCTCCAGAGGGTGAGGGAGGTCTTCTTCTTCTTCTTCTTTTTCTTTAGAGACAAAATCTTGTCCTGCTCCGTCACCAGGTTGGAGTGCAGTGGCATGATCATAAGTCACTGCAGCTTAACCGCTTGGACTCAGGTGATCTTTATGCCTCAGCCTCCTACATAGCTGTGACCACAGGCATATGTCACCAAACCCCGTTAATGTTTTAAAAAATTCTTTTTTACAGACATTGCCTCACTATATTTCCCAGGCTGACCTCAAACTCCTAGCCTCAAGCAGTCCTCTTTCTTCAGCCTCCCAAAGCACTGGGAGTTACTGTATGAACTACTGTGACTACCCAAGAGGGTCTTAAAATCATAAAAAATATTGTGAGGGACATGATGGAATAGACACATGACTCCTCTACTCTCCAGTTTCTCAGAAGTGGAAAATCTTTAATTATTGGAAATGTGATAAAACGCCATGCATTTTTGAGAAACAAAGTCATGATTCTAATTATTCTGGTATGATATGAAAATTTCAAAAGTTTAAACAGCTAGAAAAAATGTAAGATATTAATACTAGGATCTCAGAAACAAGAGTGACCAGTCAGAGCCCAGAGGGATGGTTCAGGACCACGGAGAGCAGCCCGCAGACCCACGCTTGGCTAGTTACATCCAGGTCTTCTGCCCAGCTTCACAGGGCCCAGCTAGGTGCAGACCCAAAGCATCACTTGGCAACTCGCCTTTACATGAAGAGCCAGTGGGAGCCTTATTCACGGGGTGACACACACACAGACGCGAGGTCCAGAAAGGACCTGCATCCCCAGCCTTCCATCTTGTGAAAATTCCATTGTCCTCATATTCCGGTTCAGCTATTTTCACCTCCAGATAGGTCACGTTCCTACAGGTGTAGGGTTAGGTGGTTGGAAGCAATGCCCACCCCCTCCCAAGGCTTTAGACTGAGTTGAGCAGGTGAAAGACTTGCGTGCACAGAGCCCAAACGCAGAGCAGCACATCACTAACAAGATAGAAGCAGTGAAGCAGTGGTGACCACATGAGGCTGCAAGATCCCAGGGATGGGGCGGACGGTGGAGAGGGGCTGGAGCTGGGTGACCAAAGGCTTCCCAAGGAGGAAGGCACTAAGTGGGTTTGAGCTGGGCCTTGGGCTTGGGAAAGACCAATAAGCAAGAGGAGAAGGCAGTTTTGACTGGGGATATGTGAAAGGTCTGGAAGCAGGAACACGCACAGGCCCCCTGTGCCATAGGAGGCAGGGAGGGTTGGGATGGTCACTGGGCTTATGCAACTAAGGCAGAGATGACCATGGGAGGGGTGGGGAGTCATAGGAGAGAAAGCCAAGGAAATGTGAGGTGACTGTCGTGAGGAGGTAAGTTCTGGAAGGTGGAACTGTGGCGGTTCCTTGTGTTCTGAATGCCTTTTCCCTGAGTAGCCCTACACCTCTGTGAGCCTGGTGCCCTTTCACCCCACCGACAGGGAAGTGTATGATGGTGCCTAACAGGTAGCCTCTTCTGGGGAGGGGTGGGGGAGCTGACCTGTGACCTCAGAAACAGAGAGATGGTGGTGGAGTTCAGATGGAGAAGGAGAAGGTTTCTTGGGCTGGTAGGTACAGTGGCAGGCACAGGGCAGCAGCTGGGCTTGCTTGGGTCCACAGAATGAGAGAGGTCATCGTTAAGGTGCACCGGGTCCTGGAGTCACTACCAACCCCTGCAGGGTGGGCAGGCTCTGGAGGGATATGGCTCATGTGATCAGTCAATGGCAAAGGGTAACTACATGGGCCACGGGCTCCAGCGGAGGACAGAATCTGAGGAAGAAAGGGAGGGGAGGAGCTAGAACAGCCACCTGGGGGCACAGGAGGGGATAAACAAGGTGCTGGGCACCCTCAAGGGCCAGGAGCAGGGCTGGGGCCTTCCCTTGGTCAGCAGTACCCCAAGCCGGTCCAACTCAGTGGGCGCCAACAAGTGTTGGTGAGGCTGGATTCTCTCCGCTGAACTCATAGACATCATGAATTTTGGCCATTTTATAGGACAACCTACAGGCTCAGAAGAGTTAAATAACAAGTGCAAGGCCACATGCAAGCACCAGGCAGAGCCTGGTGTAGCCCAGGCTCGCTGGCTCCAGAGGAAGCTCATCCACCCTTCCCCGTGCTCCTGCCAGGCAGTGAGGGGACCAGCATTGCCCCAAAGCCACTGAAGGGCTCCTTCTGTGAGACCCCCACATTCAGGCTCCTTAGAGCCCATAGAGTTGAGGGATCAGGGTCTGGGCAGTGAGTATCCTCTCTTGCTCAGAGACTTGGCTACCTGGGCCCATCTTAGAAGGCCTTCTGCCCTGGCCCTGGCCCTCACCCCTGTCTCCACAGATCCTGCAGCTCACATCTGCAAGCTCCCTCCAGTCTGTGCCATCACCCGGAATCTTCTTCAGGAGCCTCTGCAGACCCACCTCCTGGTGAGCTCCCCTTGGACTCAGAAGCTCCTGCTCCATCGGTGTCACCCTAGAGACATCATGCTCAGGAGGGTGGCCCCCTGTGGGACCATGGCCCCTGGAAGGAGGGAAGGAGGTGGGGCACAGGAAGACTCCTCTGGCTCCTCAGTTTGGGCCTTGTTCCCTTGTCAGCCTGTAGCCCTTGTTCCCAAGTAAGCCAACCCTGATGTCCAGGACTCGGTGCACATGAGTCCTCCTTCCCCTCTCCCATCACCCTCCTGGGAGGGGACCCGCTGCCACCCTCATCCACTGATGAGGGGACCTGCAAACCGCTTTATTAGATTAAAGCAAATATCTGCCCAAGAAGAAAAGCAAAACTTAATTGGAGGCCCCAGGGATGTTTGCAGAGACAGATGGAGGGGATCTCATGAAATCACCTCACTCCGGCCTCCGTGCAAACCTCACCGATAAAGCCCCATCACCAGGCAACGGGCTCTCCACCTGCAGCCTGATAAGGGCTGGGCATGCTGTGTGTTTGGAAAATGTGGCTTTGTGAGCGGTGGCAAGGTCGTGTTGACTCTCGTCCCACGTCCTGGGCTGCACCATCAGATAAGCAACTGCCACTTTCCCTGGGTCCCTTTCCCAGGCAGAACCCTGCTCCTGAGCCCCCGCCAGAGGAGTGGTCAGTTACCTCCCGGGCTCCAGAGCTCACAGACTGGGCATCTCTGACCATTGAGGGCTGGGGGTTTTCATGGTTTTCTCTTCCTCTCCCTGACTCTGGCTCAGCCCCCTGGTGTGGGAGTGCGATGACTACTGGAGCCTGCTGGGTCAGATGGGTGTACCGTATGATGCCCCATTGCACCCAGAGAATCACACCTTCTACCCACTTTTTCCAAGGACTTCTGCTTCCTCAGATAAAAGCCAAAATCCCATGGGCCTATGTGATCTGATCTGAGACTGCCCATTCCTGATGGCCCCTCCTTGACTGCTCGTCCCGCTGCTGTGGCCTTTCAGACTTCCTCACACCTGCCAGGCATGCTCCAGCCCCAGAGCCTTTGCATGGGTTTCCATTCTGCCTGGAGGGCTCTTCTCCATGTATCAATATGGCTGACTCTCTGGAGTCCTTCAAGCCCTCACCCAACGAGATCCACACTGACCTGATTTAAAGGGGCCCAAGCCTCCCCCAGACACTTCACAGCCATCACCATCTTCCAACCATTAGTGTGATGCACTTGTTTTCATGGCTTGCTGTGTGACATCCCCTAGCTATTATACAAGCTCCAGGAAGGCAGAGGTCTTGGCTCTTTTCTTCACTAACATTCTAAGACTCAAGAACAAAAGAGGAAACACAATAGGTATGCCAGAAATGTGTGTTGAGTGTCTCCTTTGGGGTCCCCAAACAGCTTTAGTAGAACTGGTTAGAAAAAAAAATTAAAGAGCCTGGGTCCAGATGTAGCCACGGCCAGAATACACCTTGGCAAGGGTCTGGGGTCACCCGTTCCCCACCACACAAGTCCCCCAGAGGAAGGCTACCTGTTCAGGGAGACCCAAAGCTGGGTGCCAGGACAGCCTTGCTGCCATCCCAGCCCTGTTACTGACTGCTGTGTGGCTCAGGACATGGCACTATCTGTCTCTGGTCTCAATATCCTCTTTTGTCGACAATTTTAACACTTACCCTCTTTGCCTAAAAGCAATAAATGTCCGCAGGGAAGCTTTGGGGCCCTACAGTCTGAGATCAAATCCTGCCTCTGCCACTTATTAGCAGTTAGACAGTTTAGGCAACTCTCTGGACTCTCCCTCCTGACATGTGAGTGAGGAGAATGGCAGCCACTGCATCACGAGCACATGAGACTTCTGCCTGTGTTGCCTGCTGTACCCTTCCTACCTGTGAGGCAGTGGCTTCTTTCTCCTCATGGGAAGTTAGGAAAGTGGCTTTCAAGGGCTGCTCATGAGCCAACAGCAGCTCCAGGCAGACTGTGTGTCAGGCTGACCCAGAACCTGGGCAGTTCCCTATCCTCTCATTCTGTCACTGCAGCTTGGCTGATATAAGACTTTGTTCATCTTCTCTCGGTTGGATTCTGGACTCAATCTCTCCTCACCATTTGTGGTCAGAGGCAGTGCAATGGCAGACAGGACACTTCCTGGGCAGGACATGTGTCCAAAGAACATCCCTCCAGCAAATGTCAAAGAACAGTCAAGCCCAGAGTCAAGGATAGAGGAGAAATCCATCAGGGCCCAAGAAGAGGCAAGGCTTGAAGGGCGCTGCTCCATGTGGCTGCAGGACTGAAGACCATTGCAGGGATGGGGACACAGAAGCTGCCCAGACCTGGGACACAGTTGGTGAGAATCGGTGTCTTAGCTTGGGTTTCCTGAGACAAGGATTTGAGTGCATGTGACTTTTCAGGAATTCCTGGTAGAAGAAGTGGGAGGAAACAGGGGTGGAGAGTGGAGGGCTGGAAAGGAAAGGAAGCCACCAAAGTGTATGCTATCAAGAATGTGTGCTGGTCGGGCTCGGAGGCTCAGCCTGCAATCCCAGCACTTTGGGGAGGCCAAGGCGAGTGGATAGACTGAGCCTGCAAGTTCGAGACCAGCCTGGGCAACTTGGTGAGACCTCATCCCTACAATAAATCAAAAATTAGCTGGGTGTGGTAGTGTGCACCTGTAGTTCTGGCTACTTGAAAGGCTGGGCTACTTGGAAGGCTGAGGTGGAAGGATTGTTGGAGCCCAGCAAGTCGACGCTGGGGTAGCCGTAAGTGGCCACTGCACTCCAGCCTGAGCAACAGAGTGAGACTCGAACTAAAAAAAAAAAAGAGTGTATGCTGTTGTTACCATGTGCATTAGCAATAAAATGTGCACTCAATACCATGTGTGCTACCAACACAGTATGCACTAGCAATACAGTGTGAGTTATTAATACATGTGCATTACCAATAAAGTGTGAGTTAACAATTAAATGTACACTACCAATGAAGTATCAGCTAAATGAGTTAAATGTGTACTACACACATGCACTACCAATGGGAGGTTGTTCAGAGTCCGGAACAAACCAAGGGACACAGCAGGGCTCTGGCTGCACCTGGTAGACTCAGAGCTGGTTTGTGGGGGGGGGCAGCTGGGAGCTCCCCATGGTGGGTGGATGAGGCGCTTCTGGGGCCTCTCAGGGTCAGCCTTGTGGGGTTGCCCATCTGGAAGAGTCACTCTGGATCCTGGGAGCCCAGCTCTGGTGGGGGCTCTGGGTCCCCTCCCCTTCTGTTCTCCAGTTCTGTGCCTGCCATGATCCCAGACATGGGGCTACTGGGCAGCTTCTGCACCCCAAGAGGCTAGGACACCAACTCTGTTCCCTGCTCTCCACACTGCAAGCTAGTGGCTGCCTCCTTCCTGCAGGCAATATCACCACACAATGATGCACAATTTTTTGTGTGGTAAAATATGCATTACACACATTTATCATCATAACCACTTTTAGGGGCACAGTTCTGTGGCATCAAGTCCACTGACACTGTGAAACCATCACCACCACCCATCTCCAGAATGCCTCACCTCCTTTTCCCAGACTCTGCACCTGTTAAACCCTGACTCCCATCCACCCCTCCTGGCACCTGGCAACTACCACTCTACTTTCTAATTTGACTAGAGAGTGATTTTTAAAAAAGCATCTTGGTGTCTAAAAAGACCCCTTCTACTCTCCCATTCCCCACCCCAAGCTGGCCCTTGGGCTTTAGAATCCAGGATAGTCTTTGGGCTGCCTGAAATAGAAATGCTGCAGAAGGTTGTGTATAAGGTTGTTTTTTGTTTGTTTGCTTGCTTTGGGGGTTTTTTTCTTAGTCGGAGTCTCACTCTGCTGCCCAGGTCGGAGTGTAGTAGCACTCTCAGTTCACCACAGCCTTGACCCCTTGGGCTCAGGTAATCCTTCTGCCTCAGCCTCTTGGGTAGCTGGGACTACAGGTGCACACCACCACATGCAGCTAAATTGTTGATTTTTCGTAGAGATGAGGTCTTGTTATGTTGCCCGGGCTGGTCTTGAACCTCTAGGTCAAACAATCCTCCTGCCTCCCAAAGTGCTGGTATTTAAGGCGTAAGCCACCACACCACACCTGACCAAGACTGTTCTTTATAACAACAAAACAAAAGTCAGGAAACCTATCTGTAAATTAGTTATACAAATTGTGGCACACAATAAATTGTGGTGGACCACTAGACTCACGACATGGGAAAACGTTTATATGATGCTGGCAAGCAAGCATGTTCCATGACCCCATGTCATAAGGGCACTTATTTTTTTCAGCACTCATATTCCTTTGCTGGTAACTGACCTCTACTGAATGAAGCTGCCTCAACAAAGACTAGAAGATATGCTTTAAAATGACTAGTGCTTGCCAGGTACACTGTTCATATCTATAACCCTAGCATTTTGGGAGGCCAAGGTAGGAGAATTGTTTGAGGCCAGGAATTGGGGAGACCAGCCTGAGGAGCATAGCAAGACCCCATCTCTACAAAAAAAGTTTAAAAATGGGTCAGGCATGGTGACACATACCTATAGTCTCAGCTACTTGGGAGGCTGAAGCAGGAGGATTGCCTGAGCCTAGGAGGTTGAGACTGCTGTGAACTATGATGGTGCTACTGCACTCTAACTTGGATAACAGTGAGACCCAGACTCAAAAGCAAACAAACAAAAAACAGTGCTTATTTCTGGGTGGAGGAGTACAGGTAGTTTTCTCTATTTTTCAAGTTCTTGAGATGAAATACGTGTTGTTCCTCCACTGTATCCTCCAGAGTTGCCACTCTACCTCCTTGCTACTACTCGAACATGCCAGACATTCCTCTCAGGCATTTGTGTTTGTGGTTCCCTGTCTGGAGTTCTCTTCCTCTAGATGCAAACTGGCCCTCCCTGCCCAACTTCAAATGCCCTCCTCAGTGAGAACTCCTCAGAGCCCCACTGTTTAACCCCACCCTGTCCCAGCACACCTCTCTCCTTTCCTTCCTTATTTCTGTCCCCAGCTTCTGTTGCCACTGACATGCTGAACGTGTTCCTGCTCTACTTCTTCACTGTGTCTTCGCCCTCTAGAATATGGGTATCTTGTTTGTGGCCATACCTTCAGCACCCATGGCAGCTGAGTGCTGTAACAGGGTGTTCCTAGTACACAGTAGGTGCTCTAAGATGTTCCAAGCACATAGTAGGTGCTTAACAAATGGGTGCTGAATGAATGAGTAATTATAGGGATGGGACTATTTCCATCTCATTTGAGCTACCAGGCTCCCATTTAGAGACGGGGAGGTGGAGGGAACAGGCGTGGGATGAGAAGCAGAAAACAGCAGCAGCAGATGGAGGAGGGTGGGCAAGAAAAAGGGGATCTGGACAGTGCCCCCCAGTGACGAGCCCCCGCCCACACACTAGGTTCACTAAGACACTGAAGTCAGGTGAAGGGCTTCCATATCGATATGGCCCCCAGGGCAAGAACAGCCATGGACCAGCCCAGAAGGCCCAGAAAGCCCATGGTAGAGGGAAGCCAGCCGGGAACGACCTTCACACAAAACATCCAGGTGTGGAGAACACTCCAGAGGAGGTGACAGCCGTTCCCCATACAGATGGGCTGCAAAGAAGGCACAAAACGGCGTAGCCGAAGAGAGGCCTCAACCAGGGATTGGGAGGCCACTCCAGGGCCTCCTGAGCATGGGAGACAGCGAATGAGGAGAACGGGAAAGGTATCCAGGCACTAGAGGCATTGGCACTGGGGCTGGGAGCGGCCTGGGCGCACGTGGGAGGCTTGAGGGACTTGCCCAGGACAATCAGCAAGTTGGTGGACCCGTCAGGATGGAGGATCAGCTGAGCCCTCCCCCGCCCCCATCGCAGCCTCAGGGAAGCCACAGAGCCGCTTGGCGGCCAGACCCTTCCGCTCCGAGCGGCAGCGATCAGAGGCGGCGAGGGGTGAGGCCGGAGGTGGGGCGAGCTGGGCTGGACCCTCAAGGTGTGGGGAAGGGGGCAGGGGGCGGCACCGGTGACGTCACTTCCGGGGTCGGGTATTTAAGCGAGCGCCCAGGATCTGCTGCCGCAGCTGCTGCCGCCGCGGTCCCCAAGACAGCGCGGAGAGGCGTGTGGGCGGCGGGACAGACGGACGTGCGCCGAGACCTCGCGCCCCCGGCCCGCGCCAACGCAGCCGCAGCCCGCCGGCCGCCGGTCCCAGGTGCCTCCGTGCCCGGCCACACCGCCCGCCGCTCGTGCCCCGGTCCGCCATGCGCTCCGCCGCAGTCCTGGCTCTCCTGCTCTGCGCCGGGCAAGGTGAGCGAGCGCGGGCTGAGGGGAGGGCCCCCAGGCGCCTCGCCCGCTCCTGCCCGGGGTCCCGGGACCACGCCGCGAGCCCCTCCACGCCGCCCCGCCGAAGCCGCGAGGTTTCAGCACTGCGGACAGCGCCCGCCACCCACCTGGCCCGCACTGTGGCCTCCGCCCAGGACCCGGGGACGCCAGGGCCTGACTCCCCACCCCGCGAGGCAGGGTCCCCCCAGCCACCACCCCTTGCCCGGCTAGGCGCCTTGGCCGGCCAAGGTCATTGGGGAGGTGGCAAGAGGCTGCTGCCGCCCCTACACCCCTCTGCCATCCCCCACTCACTGTCTTTCTGCCCTTGACTTTTGCCTCTCCGCACGACCTCTCCCTGCACCCTCCATCTCTCGGTCCCTCCTCTGGGGTCTCTCCATCCCTGCATCTGTCCCCATCCAACCCCACTGCAGCCTTGGCCTTGTTTCACAGCTCTGTTCCCTCCAGAGCAAGAACCTCCCAGGGGAAGAGGGCCCCAGTGCAGCCTCTGGACCATCCCCTACGGGCCACAGCCCTTGGAAGAGAAACAAAATCAGCCCCTGCCTCTCTTTTGGGTGGGGGCAGCTTTGAGGGAGAGCGTTGGGTGAGTGGCCCTGGTGGGCCCCGCGGGAGGGACTGAGCTTCCCTTGGAGCAGAGGAGTGACCCCAGTGCTCTCCTTTTCTTCCCAGTCACTGCCCTCCCTGTGAACAGCCCCATGAATAAAGGGGACACGGAGGTAAGAAGGGGTGCTGGGTGCCAGGGGTAGGAGGCTCCAGTGGGCAGCTTGCAGCCAGTGTCTGGGCCGCTGCAGGAGTGAGTCTGGCATGCAGCCATGAGCTAGCACTGCGGTGGTTGAGCCTGGGGACAGCTTGCAATGGGAGACAGACAGCGAAGCTTGTTGCCTTCCCTGCTACCCACGGTGTGACTTCCCAGCTTCCTCAGTGCATGTGCAGCTTACAGGGGCTGTGTGAGCCTGCTGCACCGAGGTGCCAGGCTCCAGTCTTTAACAGTGAACCCAACAGGCCCACCCTGGACTGTGGTTGAGGGTGTCCACAGACCCATGAGAGTGACCTTTGCCTGCCTGGCTCTGGCCTCTGTCTTCCTTCCTCTGCTAGGCTCTGCTGGCAACCTTTCCACCCCACAGGCACCCAGGCCTGGCTCTCCCAACTGGGGCTGGAGGTAAGTCACCCAGGAGAGGCTAGGAGACACCAGCAGAGGCTTAACCAGCAGCAAGGGACCCTCCTCTGGCTGTGTACTTGAAATATACCCGGGTCTGAGCTGGGGCTGTTGTCCAGGCTCTGGTGTTTGGGTAAACTTCCACCTGAGGGTCAGAGAAATGTCCATTCTCACCCTTCCATGACTGTTTTCTTCCATGAGAGGCCACAGTCACAACCCAACACATTAAGAGATTTCAGCCTCAACTGACTCCGTTATATTTCCCATTTTTTAGTTGCAGATCAGGCAGAATTTAAACCTCTACCACTAGTCTAGCAGTGCAACCTGGGGAAAATGCCTCAACTTCTCTGAGCTTCCCTTTCCCTTGAGGGGAGGTGTGCAGAGTAGGAATCGTGGATGTGACTGCCTGGCACGTAGCAAGTCCCCAGTAGATGGGCGCTGTTATTCCTAAAGCTTTCCTTCTTGGCCTCCCCATACTTCTTGTGACTCCTGTCCAATTTCTGTCTCCAGAATCTGCCCTCATGGACAGGGGTTATCTGAGCTTCCCAACGCGGGTTGGGGGTTGCAGGGAGACACAGGGTACTGGTTGCTGACCTTCCTTGCTGAGTCCCTTATGGAGTCACCTTACTGTGCCAACAGTCTGGGGTTGGGGCCCAGAGAAGCTGGTTAGGCCCTGAAGCTCCGTCTGAAGTCATGGTGATTGTACACACTCTGGGGACCTGTCAGCCTGGAGCCTTGGACTGATTGCCTTGGCATCCCATAGACACAGCCTGCTACCCCTTTACTCCCTGCCAACATTACTTGATGCCTGTCTGACACCTCCTGCTCCTCTGCCCAGCTCTGGGCTGTTGTGAATCCCTCCCTGGATGGGGTGACCTGTCAGGCTTGCAAGGGGGGCTTTCCATCTGTGCCTCATGACCCCAGAGGGCAGTTGGGAAAGTTCTCACACCCATTTTACAAATGAGGAAACTGAGGAATCACTAGTCCAAGATCACACAGCTAGGATACCACACCATTGCCAAGGAACATTCATGTACAGTTGCCTAATTACCCACAGTGTCTTGCTGGGCACTGAAAAGACCTTCAGGCATGGCTGCAGTTGGCCTGGGACAGGCACCAGATGTAGCCCATGTGTGCTCATGTCCAGTTAGGGGCCTTGTCCCATGGGTGAAGATGGAGCCAGATTTGAAGCGGAGACTCCTTTGCAGGTGACAACACTGTGAGGAGACAGTGATCCAGGTCCTACCTCTGAGCAGGGTAGGGCTGGAGTAGGCTTTGTCTCCTCTGAGAAGTTCAGAGGACTTCCTGGAAGATCAGACCTCTGGGCATCTTCAAGGCCAAAGCACTTTTGTAAGACAGCCTTCTAGTGCCCAGAGCAGCTTTCTCACATTTGAAAAAGCAGCACTTGGAAGTGGAAAGATGCCAGGTATCCACCCCTGGCACAGACACCCCACTCTTCCTGTACTCCACCTTAGAGAGCCCTGATGGCCCTGTGACTGGAGCCTGCTGCACCTGGTGAGCACCATGTAAGGCCCTTCTGTCATCAGTGTCATTGCGTCTGGCCAAGAGCGCAGAGCTATGCCCCAAGTTAGGCACCCCTGAACTCCCGAAGCCAAAAGCAAGTGCCCCCAGTCCTGGCTAGAATTTTGCCCAGGCCCAGACCAGCCCCGACCTGCCCCCACTCTTCTTGCAGGTAATGAGGTGCATCGTCGAAGTCATCTCTGACACGCTTGCCAAGCCCAGCCCCATGCCCATCAGTCAGGAGTGCTTTGAGACGCTCCGAGGAGGTACGGGCTGGGGCTGGGCTGGGGGCTAGAGATGGGTGAGTGGCCTTAATGGAGTTAATACTTTAACTCAACAGTTGCTGACCAGGGTCTGCCTTGGCCAGGCACAGTGGTGGGGTCCAAGGGACACAGGGAGGCAAAGGGGTGGTAGCCCTGTTGCCCACAGGCTGTCAGAGAGATGCATGTGGACACCATGAGCTGGAATTCTGGGCGGGATTAAATCAGCTGGCATGGAAGCCACCAGCTATGGCTCCTGTGGACACAGGTTTTGTGTGCAATGTCCCAGTGTCCATAACAGCCTCTGGCACCTGGTGGGCACCCTCCAGTCGTGAACAAGAAAGGCGTGTCAGGGGTAGGCATGAGGACAGTCCTTCCAGCCAGACAGGCAACTCTCGACTAGCTGGTGGAGGGAGCCAGGTGCACTTGATTGAGTTTTAAAACAGCACTGGAGATGAGTTGGTGGGAACCAAAGCAGGTTCTCCGAGTGGAGCAGATGGCGAGAGCACAGCTGAGCAAGAGCCAGCATGAGCATGGCACTCAGGGAGACCTGCTTACCCCTCAGAGGCTGCCAGCCTTGGTGGGTACCTGGTGTCAGGATGGGCCTGGGTGTTGGGATGGGCCTGGGTGTTGGAACAGGGCCCATGTGTTAGGACAAGCCCGGGTGTTGGGACGGGGCCTGGGTGTCGGAATGGGACCCAGGTGCTGGAATGAGGCCCAGGTGGGTCTGGGTGTTGGGATAGGACCCGGGTGTTGGGATGGGCCAGGGTGTTGGAATGGGACCCAGGTGTTGGTATGGGCTCTGGGTGTTGGGATGGGTCTGAGTTCTGAGATGGCCCTGGGTGCTGGGATGGGCCCTGGTGTTGGATGGGGTCGGCCTCTGATGGGAGACTGGCTGGCATCCTAGAATGGAGGCTATTCCAAACACATTATCTGAAGGTCCCATCTTGGTGCTGCCACCGGCTTTATTTCCAGAGCAAATTCCTTGTGCGCAGCTTAAAACACTGAGGGCAATCTTGTTCTCGGCTGCGCTCTGGAAACCAGTGTCTGATTCCTTCCCTGCAGATGAGCGGATCCTCTCCATCCTGCGACATCAGGACTTACTGAAGGAGCTCCAGGACCTCGCTCTCCAAGGTATGTTCCAGCTCCTGCTGAGTAAATCCCAGCAACTGATAGTCCAAGTCTCCAGGGAAGGCTGAGCAAGGTCCTCTCTGGCACTGTTATTTCCTTTCAATTATGAAGCAGAAAAGTGGAGCCCCTGTGCCACTTGGTTCAAGCTTCTATTGATGTTGTTAAAGAACTCAAAGCTCAGAGAGGTTGAATGACTTGTCGAAGGGTACACAATGAATAGGGCCTTGCCAGACACAGCACCCCAATACTCCACAGCCTCTGGAGTTCAGCCACTTTAGAGGGTGACTTTGTAGGGTAGTGAGCTCCTTGTCACTGATGTCACTGATGATATTGAAGCCAAGTCTGGACAGCTCCGGGGTAGAGGACTAAGTTGCAGTTGCCCCAGAGTCAGCCACTCTACCCAGCCCCCGGCTTCTCCCAGGCTTAATGTGAGGCTCAGTCCCACATTGGCAAGTTGGAAAACAGGGGTTCTGGCCTTGTGTCTCCCTGGCAGATTCCCTGCATTTCCTGCAGGAAGTGGCCATTTTTATGGCCTGTTGGTGCCCTGCAACTTTCCCTGAGAATGGACTCTAGTGTGAATCCAGTGTCTGCTGCCCAGCGAAGCAGGACCTGTGTTTAGGGCTATACTTACGTCTGGGGTGGGGCTGTAAGCCCTTAGGGGCCCACAGTATCACATGTGGGCATGAGAGGGATTCCGGGCGGAGGTAAGAAAAGCAGCCTCAACAGGACCCCTGAGGCCCGCCCAGCTAGCAAGCATCCACCTCTGTGGTGGGTGGAAGTGCAGGAGGCCAGCACTCAATGGACACAAGGAGGAGTGACTGTTATCTGGGGTGTTAGTACGTCAGTAGTGATACTGGGTTATGTGTTTTAATTAAGCATCGAATGGCTTATTACCTTATGATAATTTTAAAGTTAAACTTTAAATGACCAGCTTATTACACTTACATAATTAAAGGTAGCATCAGCAGAGACTGTTCTGGAGACGTGTTCTGCAGCCTTGTGTGTCCAACACTCACGTCAGCATCTCTGTTGAGGGCTGGAGCTGTTTGTCCAGCGTGACCCTGTACACATGTATGTGAGCATGTCCACACACACATCAGCGTTTCTATTGAGGGCCAGAGCTGTGTCTGCTGAGCTCCCATGATACCTTTTGTGTCTCTATCTCCACATGGGCCATGCAGCCCCCTTGTGTCATAGATGAAAAGCCAAATCTCGGTGAGCCCAAGATGTTCAGGGTCACAGAGCCAGGAATAACCAGGAGCAGATTGGAACCCTCACCTGTCTGCAGCCAGAGTTTGGAAATGCCATCATGGGAGAAGTGGTGCACAGGGCAAAGGGGGAGCATCAGGACTTGGCACCAGTGGGGCGGACACAGGTGATCCAAAGAGAGGGGTCTCTGGGTTGGGGCAGCAGGCACCCACCCTGGGCTCAGAGTCAGGGACCCAGTGCTCACAGGGCATGGCCATCTCTCAAGTCTGGACTCACAGGCCCCAGGGCAGCAGGGCTGCCTGGACACAGGGCCGCCAGAGGGGGCAGGCAGCCATGTTCCTCCTACCTCAGGATCCCCTGAGCTCCTAGCCAGTCCTGAGGAATTTCCACTCCCGCTCCTGCCCTGACCCTCTGCTCCACCGAGCCTTTACTGTTCTGTGAAGCAGCAGGTGGGGTTCATCTCGAGTCCCAGCTGGGAAACTGAGTCTGGAGAGGTGTGGCCGCCCTAACTTCCTCCCTAGCTCATGCCTGCTCGGGTCTTGGGGCAGACGGGGTAAGAAAACCTCTGCCCTGACAAACAGGCCAGGGCTGGAGCACACAGTCTTTCTCCTCCTCTCATGCCAGGGGCCCAGGAGCGGGCACGTGAGCATAAGAAGCACAGCAGCTTTGAGGATGAACTCTCAGCGGTTCTTGACCACCAGGGCAGCCCAGCCCAGCTGGAAGGTCAGTACCAGGCCGGCCATCTGGCCAGAGGCAGGAGGGAGGGCAGCGGGGGCAGGAGTTAGGTGACCAAGGGCTCCTGAGAGTCGAGAACCGCTGCTCTAAGCCCAGGAACAGAGCTGCGTGTCCTTCCCTTTTAAAAATGGGGGAAACTGAGGCACAGAGAGTTTTAAGTCCCTTGCCCAGGTGAGCGACTTAGCTGGGGATTTGGGTCTGGGTCTGTTTCACCCCAAAGCCCTTGCTTGGTCCCACCTGTCCGGCACAGGGGCAGGAAGTCTTCCGCCTGGTGAGCAGCTTCAACTCTGGGTCCCCCAGAGGCCAGAGCAGCAGAGCCCTTGCCCCAGTGCCTGCCCACCTGGGACCTGTGGAGCCGTGGGATTGCCAAGCAGTAGGAGGGCCCCAGAGGAGGGATGTAAGGCACTAGTGAAGCTGGGTCATCTTTCTGGAAACCAGAGAATTCTAGGAGTTCAAGAGGCCATGGCCTAAGTCAGGGTATGCTCACCTCCCATTCCCCCCTGGCAAGGGCCGCAGGCTGCCCCCACAGTGCCTGCCCTCTCATGAGGAAGGTGGTGGATAAGGCCAGTTTCTGGGAGTGGACCAGTGGTCGACTATCAGGGGGACACCTGCAGGTGTGGCTGGTGCCCTCCCTACCCCTGGCCGGCACTGGCACCCTGGCAGCTGAGTGGGGCACTGCGGGGACTCCCACTGGATTGTTTCTGGATGCCTCAAGGGGTTAGGGAGGGAGAGGGAGCACCATGCATGTGTGCGTGCGTAGAAGCTTTAATGCAGAGGCAGCCATGTGTCCATGCAAACAGAGCCTGAACTTGACACTGGAGCTGCCCATAGACCCCAGGAGTCGGGATGGGCCCTGGCCTCTCTGCCCATCTGTGTATCAGTGAAATGGGTGTGGGAACATCTGTCACCCAGTTCTGGGAGAACCCCAGTGGCAGAAGGTACTCTGGAGTACTGTGTTCAGCAGTGATCATTCTAGAGATGGGAGGGGTTTTTACTTGTTAAAAGGCTGTCTTCAAAGGAACCACAAGAAATACCTATTAATGAAACCCTACGAATACTGAGGTACTGAGCACTTTCATAGGACACTAAAGACACTCCATTCTCCCCTCGGAGGGGAGAATTAAGCTGCAGTCATAGTGCCTCTTACATAGAGAGGTTGAGCCACTTGCCCAAGCTCACATAGTAGCTGAGCGGGATGTCCTAACATTCCATTCAGAGCTGTGTCTTGTAGGGTAATTTTTGAATTTTGAATTTTTGGTCTGTTTTAAGAGGCAGAATTAAAGAGAGGCACATAATCCAGTTGTGCTGAGATCAAGTCTTGGCAGAGAGGGAGGGTAGCCCTGATCATGACCTCTGACTGGGCTTGCTGGAAGCCAAAGGGGGAAATGATGAAAAGCTGAAAGTGCCCTGGTGAGGCTGGCGTGTGGTCCGAGCCTCAGCGGAGGCCAGCATGTGACCAGGCCTCCGGGTCTGGCTTGCTCCCTGTTTCTGCAGAGGTGACAGACGAGGCACCCTCCACGGATGCTGTGGAGAAGAGGGAGGACCCTGAAGAGGCACCGATGAATGAAGCCACAGACGGAGCCAGGCCCCAGGCCATCCCAGAGCCCAGGCAGGAGCCCGAGATCGAGGGGGGCAGCCAGGCCCCTGGGAGGCAGGGGCAGGAGGCCACCAACACCCACCCCACAACCAGCGCCCCCAGTCAGAAACATCCAGGCCTGCAGGCCTCGGGGGCCATGGAGGACCCTTCCCGGGGCCTGGTGGACAGAGAGAAGGGCCCGAGTGCAGAGCCGGGGCAGCTGGCAGAGCAGGAGGAGCCAGAGGAGGCCGAGGCCGGAGTGACTGCTGTCCCCGAGGAAGAGGGCCCCCACCCGAGCCTTGGCTACAAGGGACTCCGGAAAGGTGAGGGTGTGTGTGGCAATGGAGATCCCAACAGATGTGTCTGGAAGAGGGAATGAATATCCGTAATCTCATCCACCTTCACAGCATCCTTGAAAGGCAGGTGTAGCTCTGTCTTCCAGACGGCCAACGGAGGCTCAGAGCAGTTAAATAATTTGCCCAAGGCCACATAGCTAGTTGGCGGTAGAAGCTGGGGTTCCAGCCCAGGTCTGTCTGACTCCAAACCCATGCATTTCCCGCCAGCCCACACCTCCCAGCCCAGGATGCAAGAAGGGCATTGCATGGGGGTGGGTGGGGGACTTCAGGAGCAGGAGGGGGCATAGCAGGCGGGTGGAGCATCAGCTTTGGCCCGGAGCCTCACGAGGGTCCTGTCAGGCAGTCCACGCTGGGCTAGGGGCTCCTGGGGCGAGCGGCCGGAGGAGGAGGCAGGCTCCGGTCACCCCACCCTGTGAGCTGCAAGGGTCTCACCAACACAGCCGCGGGACGGCTTTTCCTGCCAAGAGGAATTGCCGGGGTGGCTGGGCCGGGCCGGAGCTGCAGCAGAGCCTAGGGTGGCAGGACGGTAGGTGGCGGTTCCCCCTCACTCTCCTGCCCGTGTCCACCTGCTCCAGGTCAGTTGGAGGCCCTGGCGGCAGATGGAGCCCAGAAGGCTGAGGCTGAGGAGGCTCAGCCCCCCGAAGGGAAGGGCAAGCGGGAGCACCTCCTGCAAGAGGAGGAGGAGGGGGGCCCTGGAGGTCCCTTCCAGGGCGGGAAGAGTGAGAAGCAGCTGCAGGAGCAGGAGGAGGAGCAGATCTCCAAGGAGTGGGAGGATGCAAAGCGCTGGAGCAAGCTGGATCAGATGGCCTCAGAACTGACTGCCGAGAAGGGGCTGCAGGGGGCGGATGAAGAGGATGGCTCTGACCGTGCCATGAAGCTCTCCCTCAGGTCCCGGGCCTATGGCCTCCGGGGTCCCGGGTTGCAGCTGCGACGAGGCTGGAGGCCATCCTCCCGGGAGGACAGCCTGGAAGCTGGCCTGCCCGTCCAGGTCCGCGGCTTTCCGGAGGAGAAGAAGGAAGAGGAGGGCAGCGCCAACCGCAGGCCAGAGGTGGGTGTGGGGTGGCACCAGGCCCGGGCTGGGCTGCACGTGAGCCCCGCTGGGGCAGGCAGCCCCCCTGAGGGATCAGTGCCTTGGAGGCAGGGCCAGAGAGGTGCTCAGACAGGGGCTCAGACAGGGGCTCAGACAGAAGGCACCCAGCTCATGGGGGACACGGAATAGAGGTGCCTGGAGCAGCCGCGAGGCTGGACTCCATTCTCAGGGCTGCAGGGAGCCTCTGCAGGCATGTGAGCGGGATGCCCGTCATAGTGGCGAGAGCCTGGGAGGGCCGCATGCTACCCATGGAGCCCGGCCAGGGCAGCTGTGGCCCTGAGCGCTGGGCGTGGTATGGGGAGGGAAACACAAGGGGACAGGCTGCCCCCTGGGAAGAAGGTGGTTAGGCTGGCATGCCCTCCCTAAGCCTGTAAGGAGTAGATGCACCCCTCCAGGCTGTATGGTCTTGGTCTTGGGTGGGTCACTCTGCTTCTCTGAGCTTCAGTGGCTCCCCAGTTATGACATGGGGGTGGAGTCCTTTCTGCTCACCTCATCCTCATAACTCGAGCACACATGAGCTTTGAAAACCAGCTGAGGACAACCCATTCTGGGGCTCCTGTCTTTTTCTAGAGAGCTTTGTTGCTTAATAAACTCCATCTTTCACTCATAAAAAAAAGAAAAAGAAACCAGCTGAACAGGATGCAGGAGTGCAGGATCCAGCCCCATGGTGGGAGAATTGGGTGTCCTGGCAGGTGGTAATGTGGTACCTGCCTCAAGCCTCTGTGCCCAGCTGGGAATTGGGACTCTACAGGGGTCTGACACTTGCCCGAGCCTCTCCTCTGCCCACTCAAAAGAGGACCTGACTGCTCTGTGGCCCCCGCCACCCTCTCTGGGCCCGACAGCTTGAGAGGGAGCCTGAGGGGGGAACCCAGGACACAGCTGCTGGCTCCACCCCCAGCCTGGACCCAGGACAAGGGGTCACCCTAGAGCACCCCACCCCACCCTCAGAAGCTGGAGAGAAGTGGGTGCCAGAGGCCCCCGCTGCTCCCTTCCCCACACACAGAGGGAGCCCTAGACTGCAGGCTGGAGAGGTGAGGAACCAGAATCTGGCAGAAGGGGTGGGGTGAGGCCTCCTCCACCCAAGGGGCATGGAGAAGAAACCCAGGCCCTGAACCCTAGAGCAGCACCACAGAGCTCGTGCTCTGAGGCTGCTCCAGAACACAGGGCCTGGGGTCCTTCTCCAAGGTCAGTCATCTTCCATGTCTGTGTCCATGGGCTGGGGTGCCCTTAGCAGCCATAAATTCTGCAAGGACCCCAGGAAGATGACCCCTCAGGTCCAGGTCAGGATGTAGCCTTCCCTGAGCTCAGGTCTTGAGGCTCAGTGTGCTCTTATGGGTGTCTGAGCTCTGGGGTCTGGAGGATTCTGGAGACTGGGGCATGGAGCAGAACTCAGATGAGGGTCCCTGCTTCCCTGGACCATGCCAGCAGCCAGAGCTTGGGGCCCCCACGATGGGGACTGAGGACGAAGGCCGAGCCCCGGGCAGGTCGACTTATGGGGGAACTCACAACACTTGCCACAGGCCCATGGCCCCTCAGGTGGGGAGACCCAGGCCTGGCCTGCCTAGAGCCATCACCCAGGGCCCAGGCTTGGGCTGGGGCTCATAAGGGCATGGGGGCCTGGATAAGTGGTCCTCAGGGACAGTGTAGAACCCCCTTTTTGTGCAAATACCCTGGGAGTGGCCCAGTGGGGTGGCATCATGTCCCCGTGATACAGATGAGGCCCCTGGGGCTCAGAGAGGCAAAGCCAGGTGTCTGAGGCCACACAGCTGGCAGCAGCCCATCTGGCTCTGTGCCCTCCCTGCTGCTGGCTAGCAGCCCCCACGTGACACTGTGCTCTCTCCTAGGACCAGGAACTAGAGAGCCTGTCAGCCATTGAGGCAGAGCTGGAGAAGGTAGCCCACCAACTGCAGGCACTGCGGCGTGGCTGATGAGGCCTCCTGGGGCCCTGGTCCTGCTGTCCCCTGGCAGATCCCAGCCAGATGGCCCAGAGTGTCCAGGAGGAATGCAGCCTCTGCCCACCACACCCAGGCCACCGTCACCCCATGTGCCCGTCTTGCTCTTGACTCCTGCCCTGGAACACCCTCTGCTCTGCAGGGAGCCACAATAATTCCATATTTGAACACAGGCAGATTTCTAGAAGGTTCCCTCCCACCTTCACGTCCACTGGGCACATTGCACAGCTGCTAACCTATGGTGAAAACTGAGAACTCCTGATTGTAATATGTTCTGTATAAAATGTATCTGAGGAAAAATAAATCTGTTCTGGGCTCTTTCCTCTCTTTGAATTTTCTTTTTCAGCTCAGAGTGGGGTGGCGTGCACTGGATATAGGCAACGGGATGGGGAGGGGTCAGTCTGCCTGGGGTGACGCCTCTCTGGGCTGCTTCCTACGGTGGGATCCGTGCAAGTGACTGTACTTCTGGGCCTCGGTTTCCTCAGCTATAAAATGGGCGTGCCGACCTGCCTTGAAGGGTGTGGGGGGGTGAAGTAACAGGCAAAGACATCCGGGTTCCTTCCTCTCTGGAGATGCAGGGGTGGGGCCAGGTGGGGACACACCTCTGCTTCTAGGCCATCCCACTCTGATGGAGCATGTGCCCCTGTCACCTGGGGTGCTGGGGGAAGGCCCTGAAAGCCCTGCACAGCGCCTGTCACGGGCCATGGGCACAGCTCTGGACTTCCCAACTTGGCCTCCGAGCTTCAGGCCCCAGAGTGAAGCCTCCACGTTCTGCCGTCCCTCAAGCCTGAGCTGGGAACATGGGCATCTACAGTTCCCGTGTATGTCATGGCATGGTTCACTCCAGCGCGCTGGTCTCAGGTTCATTTGAGAAGGAGGAAACCGAGGCAGAGAAGGTGAAGTGACTCAACAGTTTCAGGCAGGACTGCTCACAACACAGAAGCGTGGGGACTGCACAGGACTGCACATCGGGTCAGACCTGAGGGTGCACTGCAGCCATTTGTGATGCTGGAGATTGGCGCCAGTCATGCAGTTGCTCATCAAATCCTTACACATGGGCTGCTCTGGGCTTGGCTGAGATTAGCCCTGGTTTCAGAGCACAACCCCTGGGACAAGTGGAGCCCAGAGCCAAGAGGAGGAGGCCGAGGCCAGGCCAAGTCCTGGTGGCAGTGCCAGGCTGGCGTCCTTGGCCTCCACACCTCACGTAAGAGCATGTGGTGAGGTGTGTGTTCCAGGCAGAGGCCTCGTGTTGGGGCAGCCTGTGTGACACCTTCCTGCGAGGTCAGGGAAGGCAGAGGCGTCACAGGTGGACAAGGTCTAGTGGCACTGATGCCATCTCTAGACCTGGGCAGAGTCACATTGAGTGCGAGCTGGGTTGGGGAACTCCACTCCCAAGTTTCTGTTTGGCAGATCTGGCAGTCAGAGACTCAGGCTTTGACCCCAGTGTAGCCATGACCAGCAGGAGAGGCTGGGCAGGACTAAGTGTCCTCCTCTGTACCACAGGACAGCCCTCACTACTGCCTCACCTGACTGTGATGAGAGTCAGAGGGCACAGATAACACCAGACAAAGGACACAACAGACAATGCCTGTGACCCAAGGGTCTCAGCACATCTAGCCTCTGTGGGGAAGCTTACTGACCTCTGCTGTTGATGCTCTAGCTCCAGAGCAGAGACACCCTCTGAGAGGCTGGCACTGTAAAATGTCAAAGAGGCACAACACTACAGAAATAACTACAGAAACAATAAGCACTAACCAGATTCCACAAGACTATGAGAAGCCAAAACATCTGCAGCTAAGACTAATGAAAACAGACACCATGGGGACACCTTCTCCCTGAAATGGCACCCAAGACAGGCCACCTGCAGCCATGTCACACAGAGTAAGTGTGCAAACACAGGGGCAGTATTCCCTGAAATGCCCACCCCAAGACAGGCCACCTGCATCCACATCACACGTAGTAAATGTGCAACCATGGTGGCACCTTGTCCCTGAAATGGCCATCTCCATACAGCCCACCTGCAACCACGTCACACCGAGTTAGTGTGTAACCATGGGGGTACCTTGTCCCTGAAATGCCCAACCCAACATGAGCCACCTGTAGCCATGTCACACGGAGTAAGTGTGCAACTATGGAGGCACCTTGTTCTTGAAATGGCCACCCTGAGACAAACCACTTGTGGCCAAGTCACACATAGTAAGTGTGAAACCACGGGGGCAGCTTCCTTGAAATGGCCACCCCAAGAATGGTCACTTCTTGGAGTAAGTGTACAACCATGGGGGCACCTTGTCCCTGATATGCCCACCCCAAGATAGGCCACTTGCAGCCATGTCACAAGGAGTAAGTGGGCAACCAGACGGGTACCTTTGCCCTGAAATGCCTACAGGAAGACGAGCCCCCTGCAGCCATGTCACACAGAGTAAGTGTGCAACCATGGAGATACCTTTTCTTGAAATGGCCACCCCAAGACAGGCCACCTGCAGCCATGTCACAGAATAAGTGTGCAACCACTGGGACACCTTGTCCCTGAAATGCCCACCCCAAGACAGACTACCTGCAGCCATGTCACATGGAATAAGCATGCAACTATGGGAGAACATTCTCCCTTAAATGGCCACCCCAATATGGGCTACCTACAGCCATGTCACACAGAGTAATTGTGCAACCACAGGGGCACCTTGCCCTTGAATTGCCCACCCCAAGATAGGCCACCTGCAGCTATGTCACGGAATAAGTGTGCAACCATGGGAGCACCCAGTCCCTGAAATGCCCACACCAAGATGGACATGTCACATGGAATAAGTGTGACACCGCAGCTTCCCTGAATTGGCCACCCCAAGATTGGCCACGTGCAGCCATGTCAAAAGAGTAAGTGTGCAACCAACCACAGGGGCACCTTGTCCTTGAAATGCCCACCCAAAGACAGGCCACCTGCAGCTATATCACGGAATAAGTGTGCAACCATGGAAGCACCCTGTCCCTGAAATGCCCACCCCAAGATAGGCATGTCACAGGGAATAAGTGTGACACCGCAGGGACACATTGTCCCCTAAATGGCCACCCCAATACGGGCCACCTGCAGCCATGTCATACAGAATAAGTGTGAAACCATAGGGACATCTTTCCCTGAAATGGTCACCCCAAGACAGGCCACCTGCAGCCATGTCACACAAAGTATAAGTGTGCAACCAAACCAAAGATCCAGTGGACTGGGCCATGATTCCACATGCAGTGCATGCAATCACACATATGTGTTATGCACACATATGAGCATAAGTACACATCAGCATGGGATTTTGGAGCAGCTGCTTGAGAACATGGTTGGGGCACAGCATCTGTCACAACGCATAATGTGGGCACTAATGTGATGTTCTGGTGAAATCCCCTGAGGGCTGATTGAGGGGAGGAACAGAGGGGACAGTCCCTCTAAGCCTACCAGGAGAAGGCCCAGGGGCCCAGATGCTCCAGCTGGCCGGAACAGGGAAAGGCCCCAGCTGACACAGCCCAGTTGCTGGTGCAGCCAGTTCTCCTGGCCAAAGCAAAGAGGGTCACGCCAAGACTGCAATGGCAAGGACTGTGCAGAGAGGAGGGACAGAGGCACAGAACTTCCACCAGGAGGACAGGGCACCTGGGAGAAGACTCGGCCACATCTCAGAGCTGGGCTCAGGTTAGGGCGTGGGGGAAGATGACTGTGGCATCAGGGGAGGCCCAGGCTCTGTCAGGGCCATGCTCCTCCCTGCCTCCTGGTCACCTGCTTGAGTCCCAAGTCCTGTCAGGAGCTGTGCTCCTGGTCACACACTTAGGCCCAGGCTCTGTCAGGGCCATTTTCCTTTCTGCGTCCTGGTCACCTGCTTGAGGCCCAGGCTCTGTCAGGGTCGTGCTCCTACCTACTGTGAAGGACAATAAATAATTTATTTCCAGGAAACGATGTAAGGTTTGCTGACATGAGCAAAAGACAAAATAAAGGGAGGCTAGTAACAGTAACATCATTGAAGGACAATGATTCATTGCTAACAGGACCAAAAGACAGAACAAAAAGAATCATGGTAACAGTCACATGATCTTGGGGAAATTAAACTTACATAGAAGGAAGCTGAAACTCGCCAAACAAATAGCAACGGGTACTTATTTTAACTTTATCTGAACCAAAACTGCTTAGGCGACGTCCGGAAAGATTGTGACCCCGTGGTCTTTGGTCAGTGAGGAACTGGGGAAAGGATCTGCACACCAGGGACTAAATTGCTTGCTGTAACTGCTTTGGGTGTGTCTGCCCAACAGACATCCGAACTTGCAAAACCATCATTCAAGTTTTGCTTCTGCTGCACTCCACGTCTTGGTGTCCATCCTTTGATTTTGGACAGGTGAGCTTGTTTCTCACAATTTGGGGACTCATCCAGAATACTTTGCATCTACAGAAGGGAGATCCCAGCAGAGGGAGAGATGCGTCCCACCTGATTTTGGGTGGCCTACACTGCGTGGGCATCTCGGCTGCTCGTGGGACTGAAGAGAAGCCCAAGACTGTCGTTCTGGAGGCAGCAGAAGCTACACAGGGGAGACAAAAAAAAAAAAAGCAGGCACTGCAGTGACCTGGTAATCTTGTGCACGAGCCAAGGTAGGAATATTGGACTATTGGTACTGCTTTGGAGGTCGGGAATTCTTGGAGGTTGAGTGTGTGTGACTGAGACGTATCCTAGCTACGAAGCGAGTGCGGAGTCTCCATCCGCAGTTCCATTTTCCCACAAAGGAAACAGCCAGAGACAGACGAAGTGGGTCCCAATGTGTGCAAAAAGGCTCCAGTCGGGTGAGGGGGTTGAGTACACAGGGAAAAACTCAGACACAGGGATTAGTAGCCTGACCAAGAACGGGAAACAAAAATGCTAGGCCTAGGGAAAAAGGGAAGGGTAGTCAGGAGGACTCCCTTGGGATTCTCCTGGATAGTCCACTGGGGCAAATGTTAAAGTTTTGGGAGAACAATCCCAGTACTAAGAAAAAGGTAAAAAAAAAAAAAAAGTTTTAAAAATAATTAGTCAGGAAATAACTTTAAATAATATGGCCTTGTTTAAGACCTCAGTTTTCTAAGTAATTAAGCACACTGCTATAAATGGATAAAGGGAAATATGAATAAGACAATGCTTATGGGTAAGCTCTTCATGTGATTTAAAAATCATATTTTAGAAGCTCATTAAATGGGTTACTTCCAATTAAGAAAAAGTTATAATATAAAAAAGGGTCTCATCTAAAATTACAAAAAAGGGTCTCATCTATAAAATACAAACATCTAACAAACAGTTCAGAATTTCTTGTTTCTTAGGTTGTCACTAAATTTTTAGGTTATTTTATGTAATCTGGGGATTATTTAAGTTTGTGAAAAAAGAAGTTGCAAAATCAGTAAGTAGGAGAGAGAGCTATAAAGAAAGTTACGCATATAAAGATGTATTTTCAGGAAGAAATTTATAAAGGAAAGAGAATAATTTTGCATACAAAAGGATTTTGTATGATAAAATCTTGTCCTAACATAAAATGACTGGTTATTAGGAAACAGGGAAATATAGGGTAAAACAGAAAGTTCAAGCATGTCATCAATGGCATGTGGAAGTAAGGATAAGGTTCACAAAGGGGAATTTATAAAATACATCTTGGTATATGATTAAGTTGGTTATAACTTTTTCTCCAGATATAACTGCGGTTATGGCTTGAAAGGGTTTTAATTACTTAGGAAACTGAGCTTTAAAAGAATTGAGTTTTTACATCAAAATTTTGTATAAGAAAGGATTTTGTATGGTACATTTTTGTCCTATAATAAATGGCTGGTTATTTAAAGGCAAGAAAGTATAGGACCAAAATAGAAGGTTCAAGCATGCTGAAAAATGATATGAATGTGTCAAAAATGGTATGTGGAAGGTTTGTGAAAAGAAATACGTAAAAGGAATTCCGTGAACATTCATGTTTACAAAATTCAGTTAGTTCTATAAATTTATAAATAACAAAATGACTTTGTTTACAGTATTACTAATTATTTTGTGAAATTTTAAGGTATCATTCTAAGGCAAAAGGCCAATACTACCCTTCCTCCCACTCCTCCCATCAAAAGTAAGAGATGTCAAGCTCCAAAGTAGAGGTTACTAAGTCTTCACCCTCTTTAACTAACAATTAATGTAACTAAGTGGCTACACCCTTAACTGTAAAGTTTGATGACTGTCAAGTTTTACCTTGTGAAAATCTAAAAGAAAATCAGAGGCAGCTCTCACAGGTAGTTAAATATCTCTGTCCTGAACAGATCTCAGGTGATCAGGGACCTCTCTGTCCTAGCTGGGGAGATGTGTGGTAGACCATGCAGCTCCAGGGCTGAACTGCTGCTACTCGATTTGGAGATGCTAGGAGATGGAATCATTTACAACCCAAATTACACATATATAAATGGTCCCTCACACCCAACTGCCAGAACTTGCAATGTAACCCCGTACTCCTCACCATTAACAACGCTACTGAAATAGACCAGCATCCACAGGTTCCACCCTGAATGTACAACCGTAGGGGCAGACATATCTGGAAGAGACCTCTTAGGAAAACTAGTTTTCCAATTAGTTACAAATCCAACCCAGTTCGTTACAAATCCAACCCCACATTTTCTTGATCCAACCTTGAGTCCACAAAATCAGTTCAACCAACCAAATGATCCTAAAAGAGTAAAAGTAATTAAGATTAAAGACTTAAGACATACTCTAGAAGTTGAGACCGGTTATGGAGACATCAACACCTGGGTAAAATGGATCAATTTTTCAATACTAGCCTTGAACAAAAATGACTGTTATACATGTACCGCAAGATGGCACAAGTGCAGGTGGTGCTGTTCCCTCTTGGCTGAGACACAGACCCCACTGGGATGAGTTGTATGCTTGCCTTATACCAAGACGAGGACACTAGGGGAAAGGAGACTTGTAGGAGCTTGTCTCTGCTCTTTCCTGCATGGCAGAGGTCAGACCCGAGGGCACTCCCCTCCTTTTCCATAGGGATGACAATTTACTCCTCATGTCTCTCAAGATAAGGGGAAGGTTTTATGACTCCTATGGAACAACTGCTGACTTGTACCCACGTTCTAAATGTCTCTGGTGAATTCAACAGCAACTTCTTGAGTTTACACATCCCTCGAGCAGATGTATGGTGGTACTTTGGAGGGAGGAGCCTGTGTAACCTGTTGCTGTCCAACTGTGCTTGGCCAATTGGTCATTCCATTCACCTTGGCATGTTGCTCCAGTCCAGAAGCTAGGCATCAGCCTAAAAATAAGAGATTCCTACGGGGGTCATGTGACTCTAATGTGTACATTAACTCAATAGGAGTCCCTAGGGGAGTCCCTAATGAATTTAAAGCCAGAAACCAAATAGCTGCAGGATTTGAATCGGCACTTTTTTGATGGTCTATCATCAACAAAAACATAGATTGGATCAATTGTACTCACTATAATCAACAAAGGTTTATTAACTATACTAAAGATGCCCTTCAAAGAGTAGCAAGCAAAAAAAAAAAGGTGTGTGTTATGTTGGAAAAAAAAATGTACTTTTATTCCAAATAATACTGCCCCCAATGGTATTATCACCAAGACTTTACAGGAACTTACCACTCTAGCCAAAGAATTGGTTGAAAACTCTGGCATCAATGATCCTTTTTTCAGACTGGTTAGAAGGATGGTTTGAAAAATGGAAAGGTATGGCTGCCTCTGTTTTAACATCTCTTGTTATAGTCTCAGGAATTTTAACTGTCTAGGATGCTGTGTTACTCCATGTATGAGGGGCCTGACCCAAAGACTTATAGAAATAGCTATAAAAAAACAAATGCCCATGACTTATGCCCAAAACAACCTCCTACTCTTAGATGAAAAGGTAAATCATAAAAAAGAAAGTCAATATTAACTCAACATGTTTACACAACAGGGTCATACAAATCAATGAAAATAAATCAAATAAAAAAAAAAAGAGGAGGAAAATTGTGAAGGATAATAAATGATGCAATTCCAAAAAACAGAGTAAGGTTTGCTGATGTGACTAAAAGACAAAACAAAGGGAGGCTGGTAACAGTCAGGTCACTGAAGAACAATAAATGATTCATTGCTGGCATGACCAAAAGACAGAACAAAGGGAAACGTGATAACAGCCACGATGTCTTGGGGAAATTAAACTTACTTAGAAATAAGGAAGCTGAAACCTTCCAATCAAATAACAAGTAGTTATTTTAACCTTATTTGAATCAAAAACTGCTTAGGTGATGTCCAGGAAAGATTATGACCCCGTGGTCCTTAGTCAATGAAGAACCGGGGGAAGGACCTGCACACTAGGGAATAAATTGCTTGCTGTAACTGCTCTGGGTATGCTTGACCACCAGACACCTGATCTTGCAAGACTGTCACTAAAGTTTTGCTTCTGCTAAACTCCACATCTTCATGTTCATCCTTTGATTTTGGATGGGTGAGCTTGCCTCCTGATCACCTGCTGGAGTACCAGGCTATGTTAGGGGTTATGCTCCTTCCTGCCTTCTGGTCACCTGCTCTAGGCCCAGGCTCTGTCAGGGGCTGTTCTCTTCCCTGCCTCCTGGTCACCTATGCCGGTAGGGTCACATTCCTCTAGGGAAGCCAGCACCCACTCAAGGTCTCTCAAGTTCTCAGGGCCCCTTGAGTCATGGCACAGGAGGAAGAGGGATGCTAGAAGTACATGGGTGAGCAGTTGGGTTCTAGGCAACAGAAGCCAGGGCAGACCCTGCCCTGGGTACATCAGGGAAGACATTCAATGGCCTCCTGTGATCAGTGGCTGGTGAATATCCAAGAGCCAAGGACACACCATCCCCTTGGTCTCAGAGTGACAATCTCAGTGGCCCTGAAATCCTGACAGCTCCCCTCTGCCTTCCACCTATGCCAGGCCACTCAGCTGCCCTCTGGGTAGAGGAACACTTTTCTGGGTTCCTTTTCCATCACTGACAGGATTCAAAATGTGGGCAGGCCCCACACAGGAAGTCCCATATAACCCTTCGGGGCTTTGGCAGGATTGGACCCAGCAGATGATGCTCGGTGACTGCAGGCCCAGCCCCTCTGACCCATGTGGCAAACCCGATCTCTTCCTGACACCCAGAGCACACACTCTAGAATGAATGATCCTGGTTTTCAGGATGGGGTCATGCCTGCACCCTCATACCATTATACAAGCAAAGCACCCTCAGGCAGAACCACAGCCAAGGCCTTGGCTTCAGGGTACGATGCAGATGACACAGGTGGCCCTCTGAAGTTGCCCAGGGCCTCAGCCCAGGGGTGGCCCTGCCACTTGTTCCTGGAGCCCTCCAGCCCTGTCCACAGACCACCAGGACAAGGGCTGCAGGGCCAGGGAGCCATGCACTGACCAACTTGGAGACAAGAAACCCAACCCCCACAATGCCTGCAGGGCCACCTCTAGGTGCTGGTACATACATCCATGCCACATTCGTGTCCAGTGAGTCCTTCCCACCGGCCTAGATGCTCAGCGACTCCCTGGTGGGGGGCAGCACTATCCTGCTCTGGGGAGGAGGCTCCAGGTTGGGCTGGTTTCAGTGGGTCTTTCCTTGACACAGAAATGCCAAGGCCAGAGACAAGGCAGCCCCGGGGGAAATCAACTCCAGGGATGCATCCTGGGACCACTGGGCAGAGTACCCCAGGGGGCGTGGAGGGAACAGTTTTCTTGCTCTGCTTGTAGGGGCCATGCCAGAGACACCAACATCTCCTCACTGTCCAGTTGCCCTCCCTGCCCAGGCTCCCTTGTTGCTAGACACTGTCCTCAGCCTGGCCAGGCCCTGGGTGTGGCCAGCCCCGCCCCTACTGCCTCACAGCCTGTGAGGGAAAATTCCACCCCTTGGGTTCCACTCCTGGAATGTGAACTGCCCGGCATCGCCAAAGCTGGACGTGGACACCAACACACATGACCCCGGAGAGGTCATAGTTGTCTGGGAAGAGGACACAGCAGAAGTCACACAGCATTCCCTCAGATCGGAGTTGAAACTTACTTCTAGGAGGCTCATCTGTTGTTAAACTTCCCTTAAGTACTGAAGGAACAACACAATAATCTGGAGCAACACCTGGTGGACACGTGTGAGATGCAGTTTGATTTCAGTAGTTTATTTTGGAGACAAGCAGTGCAAGAGGCCGGCCACATGTTCCCGCTTCCCTGGGGCTGGGGGGACTCGGAAGGGCGGCATACAGACATTAATCAGGGTTCAACACTCAAGTCGTGTAAACATGGTTAGTCGCTGGGCTCTTGGACTCCAAAAGAGCCAGGTGGTTCCAATGGTTCCTGCCCCTGCCAGGCCCAGTCCCTCTCCCTCAGGGAGGCGCCCCATGCCCCAATGGGCCAGGCTGAAGGAATCCTGACCCAGCTCTGTCTGTGTCCTGTCTCACTGGAGGACAGGGACAACCTTTTTCTCTTTTTCAAAGTGAACTGGCATCTTGAGACACAAAGCCATTCTCAGAGCCCACGTATCTCACTATGGTTCATGTCGCCCTCAGCCCTTCTCTCTCAGAGTGGGCAGCTAGCCTGGGCCCTGGGTTCAGACTGGAGCATGGGGCTGCCTGCTGCCACATGATGCAAGTCTGAGGAGAGCTCCTGGCACCCGCTGGCTCAGTGCTTGGGGCACCAGGAGAATAGGAGAGGCAGTCAGGCCCACGGGGCTAGGGCAGCCCAATGGGTGTGAGCAGGGAGAACCCTGTGGGTGGCCTCCCCCACTGGGAAGAAGCTCCAAGTCCCATGGGGTCAGGCAGAGGCTATGCACCTGTCCTCGCCTGGGTGACTTCTCAGCACCCCAGGGGTTAGGGCATCAAGTCAGCTCTCTAGAGGAAAGGAGACTTTTGGAATTGATTTGCCCCAAACCAAAATGGCAGCGCGAATCCTTGGCTGGGACAGGGCGAGCCTGGGTGGGGTCGGCCCGGGGCTCCAGCCAGGCAGCCTCCCTGCCAGGTTCATGCGAGTGGCAGTGCTGGCTGGGGAAGGAAACTCTGTGCTGGGCAAAGGGGCATGTGTGTCTGGGGCCTGGAAGTTTCTTTCCTTCCCTTCCATGAGCTGTAGCCCAGATCCCCACAGGGAACTCCCGCAGGAGCTGGCTTGGGTGGTCGGCTGCACACTGACAGGGTGTGGCTCACAAGGTCTTGGAGGCGACTGGTGGGAGGGAGACCAGGAAAGAGCAGGTCCAGAAGTGGGAGGCTTGCGGAGAAGGGAAACCATTCAGTGCTGCCGGCTACCAACGCCAACGACCAGCTCCCTTTGGGATCACCGGAGGCCGTGGGACCAGCAGATAGCTGTGCATTCACACTGCAGGGCAACCACATGCACACGCCTCCTCTCGTTCAGACCTAGTGTTGAGAAAGCATGTGTGAGCCCAGTCAAGAGCTCTGCATGGTGGGAGGTGGGTGGAGGCCAGGAAGCGGACATGTGGCACGCTTCTCCATCTTCCCACCTTCGTTTAGATCAGGACTCAGAAAATCAGGTTAAAAATTAAAACAAGAACGAGATCACTGGGAACTCTTAGTAGTAGCATCACTTGTTGGCGCTGCAGCCCGCGGTGTCCCCGCACCCTGCTGGGTCCTGGCTCCGAGGCTACTGAGAGGAGGCCTTGGTGGTCAGGGAGGCCACGCAGTGCTGTTGGAAGCTGGGTGACACGCCGGCAGTGCAGCCGAGTCTCTGGTGCGGCAGCTTGGCAGTGCCACCTGTGTCGGCCTCGGCCTTCCAGGGTGCCTCTTGGCCCATCGAGCCACAGCGGCCGGGGCTGGCGCCGCGTGTCCGCTCACCCGCAGGGCCAGGAGACTGCTCGGCCGGGAGCCTGCTGTGCTTGGGCAGGGCTGCATCCCCTGCGGTGGTGCTCTGGCACTGCAGGATGGTGGCGATATGGTTCAGGAGGTCTGTGAAGAACCCACTCACACCCTCGTAGCCTGCGGTGGGACGGAGAGACAGACAGTACAGGGCATCAGCCAGGGAACAGTATGGGGCCGGGACTCACAGGCTCCTGGGGTGGAGGAGGCCTCCTCAGCATCCCATCCATACGGGCTCGGTGGATGCAGGGGCCGAAGGGAGACATGGTCTGGACACCAACTGGATGCATGCGGCCCTGGTCTGGCGCCTGACTTTGGGCTGCAGTCTGGAGCTGATGAAATACCCTGAGAGCCCATCCCTCTCAGTCACAAATCCACTGTCTTACTCACCCCCAGTGTGGCACATGGGGTGGCCTGATGGGAGGTTACCACGCCCAAGCTGGTGCCGTGCTTCAAGCCATAAATACCCTCAACTCCCTGGGCCCACCGAGTTTGGCTTCAGACCTAGGTGCCAGAGCCGCTTCCATGCTAGGCCTCTGCCTCCTGTCTGCAGACTGAGAACATGGCCTCCCTCCTGGGTGGAGGCTGCTGCAAGCCACAAATGGGGTTGGATGTGGGTGCACCTGTCCTGCAGCAGTGGTGCTGAGTTCAGGCTGCTTCCCTTTCACCCTGAATGCCTGTGGGGATCCCCCTGAACCCCAGACTCTGAGGTTCAAAGTCAAGGGACAGAGATGCTGGGTGTCACCCAAGGCCTAGGTCACAATGAGACTGTATGCCAACACTCTCTGCCTTCTACAAGGATGGACTGGGTCTCCAGAACATGAACCCTGGCACCTGCTGGGGGTGGAAGGACACCAACTTTGGCCACCATGGAGCCCCTGAGTGAGCTTCAGGTCAAGGTGTGCATGGTGCTAATGCCCAGCAAATGGCTCCAAGAGGGATTCAACACAGGCGGATGCCCACTGAGACACAGTGGCACCTTTCCAGACAACATGAGCTGCCGTTGACCAGCAGGGCCAGGAAGGAAGTCTGGAAGTGGCACTGTGTGCCAACTCCTATGAAAAATGTGGCGCTGCACAGGCCAGGCAGACAGCACAGCCACACCTGCACATGCCCATGTCCATTCAGCAAACAGCCTCAGTGGTGGCTCAAGGGACTGTGGCTGGGAATGACAGCTGTCATGTGGTGCCCCCATGCCGGCCTGCACAACTCCCACCACACCACTCACCTACTCTCCATGACATCGCTCTTTCCATGCCACCTGTGAGGAGGTACAACCGCTAACCCCAGTGTAGAAGGGTGGCAATGCTCACAGCACTCAGGAAGCCCCGGCCACAAACTGGGGGTTCAGGCCTTGACTCACCATGTCCCCGCAGCCCCATCTTATGATGAGGACATTGAGGTAAGAGCCCTGTGTCACAGAGTTCCTGAGAAGCATAGCCCGAGTCTGAGCCAGGACCTCAGTCCCGCCTGTGTTGTTTCACCCCATCTTGGGTGCCCCCCATAGGACCAGGATGTCAGTTACCCCAGGAATGAGCCCCTAGCTGCAGCTGTGGAACCTGGGGAGCGATTTGGCCAGGTTTTGCCATCAGGTCAATACCAGGCAAGGACGTCATCCCCAGCAGCTACCTGCTGCTCTCCCTGACAGAGCACTGAGAATGAAAATTGAGGTGGCTCATCATCCCATCCCAGGTTGTAAAGGTGGAGCCTGCTTGGAACCCATGGCTGGTGCAGGGGGTGACCCTCTAGGTTCCACCTGACACTGCATGACACTGGAAGCATGACTTAGCCCCAGTCTCATGTCCTCTGTGTAAGAGGGAATCCTAGAAACTCTTTGCACACTACTGCTGTGAGGACAGTGCGGTTCAGCCCTCGGGGAGCCAGCTCACGGTGTCATCAATATGGCGGCTGCTATTGCTGTTCCTCCCAGGGCCTGGCATGCCCGCCCCTCTCACAGGTGAGGCCAGCACCACAGCATCTCCCTCCCCACCCCGGGCTGACTGCAGTCCCCCTAGGCCAACCTGTGCCCCTGGGCTAACCCACACACTACCCGCCTACCTCAGGCCAACTGTGCTCCTCCTAGGATGACCTACATCCCCCCAACCCCGGGTCAGCTGCACTCCCCTAGGCTGATCCCTTCATGGCCTTCCTTCACAGGTTCTGCTGGGTTCAGCCTGTCTAATTTGGCCTGGCCACCTGGGTGGGCCTCCTCTAGACTTCTCTTGCAGAAGCCTTCTTGTCCAGGCTGGCTCATGGGGGTCCTTTCTCTGCACCCCAGATCACCCTTGGGCCCTCAGGCATCCAGGTGTTTGTGTTGGGAAGGGCCGACCACTGGCCCTACCTCCCATCTCTTCCTTCCTTCTAGAGCTTCCTTTCCAACAGCCCCTGCCACCCATCCCTCCTGTCCCTCCCATGCTGACTCTGCCCTTGTCTGTGCCAGCCCTACACCCTTGTGTGCAGCTCCAGTGGCTCAACAATCTGAGCCTTCCTCTTTACACTCCATCCCCCTGGTACCCCATCCCCTCATCCCCCATCCTCCTCCATCCTCTTCATCCTCCTCATCCCTCAACCCAATCCCCTTCATCCTCCTCACCCCCATCTCCCTCATTCCATCCCCCTTATCCCCTTCAATCTCCTCATTCCTCATTTCCCGCATCCCATTCATCCCGTTCACTCCCTTCACCCCCTCATCCCTCCATCCCTCTTATCCCCATAACTCCCCCCTCCTCCTTATCCCCGGGGTCCTCCTCCCCCTCCTCCTCACATCTCTATTATCCCTGGAGTCCTCACCCCCTCATGCCCCCATCCTCATCATCCTCCCTACCTCCCATCCCCACTCTCCTCCTAATCCCTCCATCCCCATCATCCTCACCTCCACCCCACCATTCCATCATTTTCCTTATACTCTATCCCCATCCTCCTCCTCAGCCCCATTATCCTCATCCTCCCATTCCATCACCTCATCATTCTCCTCATCCCCCATCATCCTCCCTACCCCCCATCCCCAACATCCTCCTAATTCCTCCATCTCCCTCATGCCCCCATCATCCCCTCATCCCCCATCATGCTCCTAACCCCAATTGCCTTCACCTCATCCCCTCTTCCTCATTCCCATCATCCCCCATCCCCATCATCTGTCCTCCTCATCCCCCCATCCCCTTCATCCCACTCCCATCATTCCCCCATCCCCCTGCCCCTCCCATTCCCCTCATCCCTGTGCAGTAAGCCCAGCTCCAGTGAACTCCTGGCTGCTCTCTGTGACATGGGGGAGGTTGCAAACAGATGATGGCCCCATAGGCCTACCCATCCAGCATGAACACAGGCCTCCCACTGCTGTTCCCCACCTTGCCTGGGGGACAGTCATCATTCTCCACTGGCCACACATGGCCCCCAACCCTGTCCTGCACCCCAGATGCAGTCACAGGGTACTGTGGCCCAGGCCCCCTGCTCCATCTGCAGTGGGGACGCCTTCCTTTTGCGGAGTCATCACCTCGTAGAGGAGCCTCGGCCACTGCTGTGTCCTTTACCTCCTCCCAAATAGGACTGGCCATGGTGCTCAGGCTACTCTCATGTTGGCACCAGCGGGGACCCACAATGCCTGAGTGATGGAGGGGGTCAGTGGGTTCCTCTGAGCCTTGGTGTCTGGGTGAAGTATAGTTGTGATGTCACTCCTACTCTCATGCTATGTCGGGGCTCTTGCTGAGCTGAGAACCAAGGTTCCGAGGGCCCGCAAGAATAGGGACGTTTGCACGGGGATCCTTAGGTCTGTTTCTGGCACTGCAGCTGAGCAGAGGCAGCAGGAACCTGGGAGCCTCTGGCTCTGCCACCCATGTGCTATGGGGTCCTGGAGTCTTCTCCTCCAGGGGCCTCAGTTTCCCCTCGTAATTGTGGGTGATTCCCTCCAAGGTCCTATGTCTCCTCAATCTCAAAGGACAGAGAGAGGAGGTGCAGCACCCATGTGAGGCAGGCCCTGGCAGGGTGGAGGTTTCTCTCACACCTGGCCGCACCCTGTGACCCCCATTTTACAAGGGGCAAGGCTTCATAGGGGCTGCACCTGCCCAGACCCCACAGTGAGGGACAGGCCAGCTTCCAGGTCCACCCGCCCCTTGCCTGAGGACACCCGTCTAGATGGCAAGCCCAGGGCCGAGCCATAGGGGACCCACCTCACTGCTCACCTGGGAAGGCATTGATGTCTATGATGGCATGCTGTCCCGTCTGGTTGTTGATGATGATGTCGATTCCAAAGAGGGACACACCCAGCGCCTGCCGCAGCGCCCGCAAGAGCTCCCGGATGACCTCATCACTTGGCCGTGCAAACACACCCTCGATCTTGTCCAGCTGTGACACACAGGGAAGTCAATCTTCAGAGTGAGTAGGGGAAGGGTGATGCACCTCACAGAGGCCTCTTGCAAGGAGTCACAAGGCCCTACTATGCTCCAGGACAGATCCACAGTGGCTAAGTCCCATCAAGGGCTGGGGAGGCACCAGACTTACTTGCTGGAAGGTGGGAGTCAATGTCGGCATGTGACATGGGAAACAAGCTAAGAGAGGGCTGGGGCTGATTCAGGCCGCAGAGCTCAGATGCATGGGGCTGATTTGGACCTACCCAGGCCTCTTAGCAGGGAGGAGGGGGTGGGAACTCTGTTGCAGACACAGAAGTAATGATTCATAGCACTGCAGTTGGGCCTTGATGGCAGGAGGACCTGGGCCTTGGTGTGGGGGTTGGAGGAGGAGAGAGGCACAGCAGAGGCAACAGGGTGGAGGCCATGATGCAGAAGTGGGGAGTTCTGCTCAGCCCCACTTGCCCACAAGGAAGAGCGTGTCCAGGGTGGGAGGTTGAGACTCTGGGGCCATTCCCAACCAGCGGCCCACTGCTGTGTCTCCAAACTCACACCCCATGCAATGTGGGTCTCCCCAAAGGGCTGCTTGGTGGGTCCTGCCTGACTTCAGGGCTCCAAGGTCAGTTTCTGGCAAAGCTCCCCATGCTGGTCAGGCTGTACCAGCCTGTGGGCATCCTTTTAGCCTGGGATTGCCCCCACACTGCTCATTCTCCATTTGGGCACAGTAGGCCTGGGACAGCACACAGGACTTCATGGCTCTACCTGGCCCCCAGTCAGAGCCTGCAGTGACGCAAGTGTTGCACTGGGAGGGATTCTGGAGTCAGGGAGATTTGGGTTCTAATCCTGACAATGAAGTCTAGCTCTGTGGACTTAGGGAAGAGCACTTGGCAGGTGTGTCAGTTTGCTTATCTGTAAAATGAGTCCAATACAGCCTCTGTCCCAGACTTGCCAAGAATAATGTGGTCATTGGCACAGTGGAGATGGCACACGCCTGTCTGGAGGGTGCTACACCCAGGGCAGAACTGCAGTGTGTCATATAAGTTGGCCAAAATGGGGCTCACACCAGGTGCTCAATATGTGCTAGAGTTCTGGGGGTTGTAGACTCAGGGGCCAAAGGGGAAGGGGTGCTGATCCATGCAAGAAAGAAGTGAAGCTGGGTCAAAAGTTAAACCCAGAATGACTTCCTGACCCAGCAATTCTGCTCCCAGGAGTATGCCCAGGGCTAAACATGGACTCATACAGACCCTGCTGCACTATTCACACAGACACAGGTGAACAACCCATATGCCCATCAACAGGAGATGAATAGGAAACTCAAGGGAAACTGTTTAACCACTAAAAGGAATGAAGTCCTGACATGTGGTACGATGTAGATGAACCTTGGAAACATCAAGCTGAGTGAAAGGACCTGGATACCAAGGATTCCATTTTCATTAAAGATCCAAAATGGAATTTTGCTTCTGTGAAAGATCCGGAACAGGGGATTCCGCTTCCGTGAAGGATCCGGAACAGGGGAATCCGTTTCCATGAAGGATCCGGAACAGGGGATTCCGCTTCCGTGAAGGATCCGGAACAGGGGATTCCGCTTCCGTGAAGGATCCGGAACAGGGAATTCCGCTTCCGTGAAGGATCCGCAACAGGGGATTCCGCTTCCATAAAAGATTCAAAACAAGGGATTCCGCTTCCATGAAAGATCCAGAACAGGGAGACCACAGAGAGAAAGATCCAGAACAGGGAGACCACAGAGAGAAAATCAGATCTGCAATTGTGGCCTGGGATGGGGCCAACAGACCCAGGGTTCTTTTAGGTTGGTGATAATGTTGGGGAATGAGCTCGAGGTGGGGACTGGAAAGTACTGGACACTGGGATCATCTGGACACACCTGCCTGGGCACATTCACGCTCTGTATCTACACGGCCTGCTGCCATGTAACAGGCAGGCTGCTCCTCTCACAACCCCAACTCATTGGCAGAGTGTCTGGGGAAACAGGGATTCTGCCAAGGACACCCCTGGGACAGTGGTATCCTGGCTGTGCTGGGCATTTGTCCCTTAGCACTGCCCAGCCTCCCAAGTCCCTCTTACCAGGGAGGGACAGAGGCTTAGTCAGAGAGTCTGGTGGCCACCTTGGTGCTGCCCACTGCCTATGGTACATCCTGAGTCATCTGCAACCCTTCTGAACTTTTTCTCACCCCATAAACGGGATAATAAGATCTTGGGCTGGGTAAGGTTTAAGCCACTTTGGGATGCCAAGGTAAGAGGACTATGTGAGCCCACGGGTTCGAGACCAGCCTGGGTAACTTGGCGAGACCTCATCTCTACAATAAATAAAAAATTAGCTGGGCATGGTAGCATACACCTGTAGTTCCAGCTAATTAGAAGGCTGAGGTGGAAGGATCACCTGAGCCCAGCGGGTCAAGCTGGGGTGGCTGTGAGCATGCAACTGTACTCCAGCCTGGGCAACAGAGTGAGATTCTAACTGAAAAAAAAAAAAAAAAAATCTTGGTCACCCTAGAAGATTCTGGTGAAGACTAGGATGGATGCTTCAGGCTCATGGATGCGGGGCCAGGGTGAGGTTGCAGCGCCATTACAGAGGCTTGAGGTATGCTGGTTATAAAAGCACCCTCTCAGTTCACCTAAGGAATCTCAGAAATCCTTCAGAAGCATTTGATAATTGAAAACCAAACTGCCATTCTAGAACAAGATAAAGGCAAGGAGTCCTGCCTGTGAGTCCTGAGCACACCCACTGCAATGACGTTCTGGAAAGCCAGAAGGTGACAGAGGAGTGAGACGTTGTTCAGTGGGCCCTGAGCTCCCAGCACAGCTGGCCCTGAGCACGTACTACACACCAGGCACTGGGTGAGCATCTCTCACCCAGTAACTCACTGAGTCCCACTAACACCCTCTGAGGCTCAGGGGAGTTGTGACTGGCCTGAGCTTGGGTGAGACCCCAGGCAGCACCGTTGGAGTCTGTGCTCCTCTTAAACACATTACACCAGTTTCTGAAAAGCAAATGTGTTTGGGGACCTGAAAGCTGGGTGGGCCTGGGTGCGCCCTTGGGAGTGCCCAGACTGGGAGGAAGGCGAGACTTTAAGACCAGAGGAAGGGCCCTTGCACAAGACTCCCAGGGAGGCTGAGGTGCGGAGGGCGGGGAGGATGGCCCCAGGTGGGCAGGGACAGGCAGAGGAGCAAGAAGCGTGCTCCTGGGCTTGGGAAGGAAGCTGGCTGTCTGGCCCACATCCTCAGTGGGAAAGGTGGCCCTGACTGCAGTTCCTTTTCCACCTTCAAAAGACGATTGTACTGGTGGGTCCCTGAACAGCAGCCCCGTGCTGAGGGGAGGAGACGACTGCAGACTTCAGAGGTGGAGGGAAGGACCAGCCCCTTCCTGTTTTACAGATGAGGAAACAGGCTGAGCATTTAACAGGTGGTCATCCAAAAAGGTGCCTTCTGGGTGGGTTGTCGGCTTACAGCTCACAGTGTCCCTCCAGCACAAGTTCCAGACCCAGTGGCTGTCAGCCCGGCACCACGTGAGGGCACCAGCAGGGACAGATTCTGGGGGAGTCTGTAGATGCTGACTTCCCTCCATCAGGCAGGCTGCCCCAGGCTCCGAGAAGCCTTGCAGGGAAGAAGCCCTAAAGAGTCTGAAGTTTGAAGAAACCCTTACTGCACAGGACACCTATTTATATCTTCTACTGGGCACAGCGAGGCACTGCAAGGATCTGCCTTGCAGCCCATTGTTCACCAAGTGTCCCCAACTTGATCCGAGGGACCTCTGTTACACCTTGAGGGGGGATCTCTCCAGGTCCCACCTTGTGCTCTGCATAATCCTCAGCACACAGCTGGCTCCCTTCAAGGAGGAAGGCTGCCCTGTCTGGCGGCAGGTCCCCGACAGGGAACATGGGACTGAGGCTGGAGGGGGTGCTGCTGTAGCTCTCGTCGGTGGGGCCCACCCAGGAGTCCTGGCAGAGGGCTCCCAGGTAGGGAAGTGGCCACTGACTTGCTAACTTATGGGGAGATGACAGAGGGAGGCCCAAGCCATACCTAACCGCCTGCTTTGGGAGCAGTTGCTGGAGAACCACTGGCGAGGTAATAAGGTCTGAATTCTTGGAATAACGAGCTTGAGAATCAGACTGATCTGGGGTCACAGCCCAGCCCTGGTCCTGTGTGAAAAGCCTTGTGAACTTAGAGAAGCTCCTGAGCCTCCCTGAACATCAGTCTCCTATCAGTCTCTGCCGTGAGGCCTGGTAGGATTGTCCACAGTGACATGAACACCAGCCACAATATCTGCCACCACCCACAGTGCTGGGACACATGCTGGCAGCTCCTGAATCACTGAGACTGTAAAAGTGCACGATGGGCTCACAGTGAACGTCACTGAATGCACTTGGACCAGGAAAGACAGAGAACTGAGATGCTGCTGCCTCCATCCCCATTAAAAAGCACGAAAATGACAGATTAGAAAGCAGCTCTCCTAACCCTCGCAATGGGAGGAGTCAGAAAGCCTTTCAGGTGAACTCCACCCATGCCCAGGTGCATGCCTCACCTCCCAGGTACTGGGCACAAGTGAGGGCTATTGGCACAGGGCACAGGGCCCAGGGCATGTGGAGGAGAAGGGGGTCTAGGAATCCCTCTGGGCCCTGGTATGGGGCAGAGGTCTCCCTACCCTGCCCTGCTGGAACGCTCGGCCAGGGGCTCCGAGGCCAATAGCACCCTCAAGGGCCACGGAGGAGGGATGTACCTCAGTTAGGACTGATGACGACTCCGGCTTTGACACATTATGGCTGTTGAAGAAGATGGACTCACGATCTGAAAGTGAAGGAAAGGAAGGACCAGTCAGACCCCACGGCCAGGGACGTGATGCCAGTGCCCATATCAGGGGACAGCATCACCCCAGGCTTGCACCACGTGGCCTGGCTAGCAGGTCCTGAGCCCCAGTGGGTGGGTGTTCCACCCAAAGGATGGATGGGCATTCCCATCCTGGGGATGGACACATGTTTCTGTCTTAAGGATGGACATGTGTTCCGTCCTGAGGATGAACAGATGCTCCTGTCCAAGGATGGATATGCATTTCTGCCTCGAGGATGGAAGGGCACCCCCACCCCAAGGATGGATGTGTGCCTACCCAGGGCCTCCGTTCCACCTTCTCCTTACATATGGAAATGATTGGCCTCCTGGACCCACCTGTACTACATGTCACAGTGTCACACCTCGTTCTCCTAATACCCGAGGCCCATTCCCAAGTGTATCTGGGCTACACCACCCAAGGGTACTGGGGGAGGGGCTGAGTGACCAGACACCGCACACCCAAAGGTCAGAGGTCATAGACTCAGAGGCCGGGTAAAATGATCTGCCAATGTCTTCGAATCTAGTGCTCCGAACCCCTCCCAGCCATGGGCTCTCTTGGGGAACACAAAACAGAGACACAAATGGGCTGCCACTGGCACGTGAGCTCTTAAATACAAAGGGCTCTGCTGTTTCCAAATAACTGAGGGAAAAAAATAGAAGATCAGAACACAAGCTTCCATAGGATCCATCCAAGAAAGCATAAAGAATAATCTGTTTGGCACTGGAAGCTGGCACAACCCTCTGCCCCATGATTCCGGCTCCAGCCTGTCTCCTGCCACACCCATTCCCCCAGGGCCACTGGGGACCTGGAGAGGCAGACCAATCCCAAGAACGCTGAAAGTGTAAGTAGATAGAGCGTTGATCCATCCCAGAGTAGAAATGTCCTTGAACCAAAAGCCAAGGTCACTCTGAGGAGACATCAGCCAGTGGGTTAGAAACACGTTCTCAAGCACTGGGAAGCGCAGGCATGTGACACCATGAGCCCCAGCCGAGGTCTGGCAAAGGCTGTCACCACCCCATGACTCCCCAAGACTGGCATGGGACTGGCTGGAGCCACGACTCCCCCGGTAGCCCCAGGAGTCCCTCTTTGAGTCCTTGAAGGGTAGGGTGTTGTGGTTCCTATCTCCGGGATGCAGACTGAGTGATACTGCTGCGTGCCAAGGGCCAGGCCAATGGGGCACCTGCTTTGGTCGCTAGTGACATCCATCAGCTCAGGACTCAAGGTGCGGTACCACTCGATGAGGAAGTACTCAGGGGAAGAACGAGTAGGTGGTGCTGGGATGTAACTGGCATCCTTCCCACTAGTAGGCACAGTGGCCCACAGCTGCCCTGCTGCACCTGGGAGTCCTGCTGCTGCTCAGACCAGAGGCAGTTCAGATGGGGGGCACAAGAGACGGTCCTAGGGAGAGGCCCAGGGAGAATAAACACCCTGCGGGACAGGTGCTAAGCAGCTCCACCGAACTTCACTCCCAGGCGCTGACAGACAAGGAGAGGGAGCCACTGAGGACAGCAGGGCGCAGAGCCTGTGGCCAGAGGCAGGGGCCGAGCGGGGTGGGCACTCTGGCCTTCCACAGGTCCTGCCCACCTTCTCTTCCTGTAGCCCAGCCTGGCCCAGCCCCTGAGCTCAGGGCACCATCCCATGTGGACTCCTGCGGGTCTCTAAGAGCAATGGCGGAGCAGCAGGAGGCCTGGAGGGAGCAGGAACCACCAAGAGCAGGCAGATATGACAAAGTTCAGGAGGCTGGGAGGTCTGCAGGACCTGCGAGGGTAACTCATGGATGCCGGAATGGGACCAGGAAGGGCCATAGGTGGGCCGAGGAGTGTGGTGAGGAAGAAGGCATGCAAAGGGGCTGGCCAGGGAGGAGGCCACATGAGATGTCCTCAGCTCCACTCTGAGTACAGCCTGCACAGAGGTTCAAGGGAGTGGGAGCAGTCTCCAGCTGCTGCCTGTCACCCAGGAATCTACAGGAGGCTGTACCCAGCTCTGAGACACCGGTTTTCCAACTGACCTGGTCAAGCCATTGCTCCTGGAGCTCAGTGCGAGGCCCTTGTTCATGGTAGCACCCTAGACTGGGACCACACAGTCTGTTCCCAGATTAGTCCCAAGAAACCTGTAACAGGTGGAGAACCACCACCGATGTTCTGCAGGGGAGGGAATGCAAGGAAGGAGCAGTGTGTGTCCTTGTTCTCAGTTTACAGAGAGAAAAACAGGTTTAAAAGGAGAATAAACTCTATGATTAGCTCCCAAATACCCCAGCCAATCAGCAGCACAGCCGTGAGCCACGGACACGCTGCCTCCAGTCTCATCTGCTCCAGCTCACGTCTCTTGCAGAGGTGGGAGGTGGGGACAGGCATGTCCCAGTACTGTAGATGGTGTTGCCAAACAAGCAGCACATCTGCAGAGGCCAGTGGCTCCCCTTGCCCGGTGATTCCTAGGACCTCTTCCCTTCCCCTGGGGTCCTCGTCTCAGGCCTCAGGGGAGGGTGGGGTGGGGGAAGCTGCTATCCATTTAACCCCTGGCTGGACCCCAGGTGGTGGGGCTGCTATCCATCTCCTGGATATCCATCTCCTGTACCCTGGGGACAGCGGGCTGCTATTCATCTAGCCCCTGGCTAGACACCAGGAGGTGGGGCTACTACCTAGACTCTGGCTAGACACTGGCACCTTGCATAGGGCTAGGCAGTGGCAGGTTCAATGAATGCTGAGTCACTATTGATATGATTAGCCCTCAAATATCCCAGCTATTTAGTAGCACAATTGTGAGCCACAGCCATGCTGTCTTTAGTTTCATTTACTCCATCTCACATCTCTCCTGGGAGGTGGGGACAGGCATGTCCCATCTCTGTAAATGGCTTCAGCATGGAGATCAGCAAACTAAAGCCCGCAGGCCAGCCATGGCATTTGAAAATAAAGTTTATTGAAACACAGCCGACCCATCACTTACACGCCACCTGCAGCTGCTTTTGTGCTTCAATGGCAGCATTAAATACTGTAACAGAGCTGGAAACAATTATGCTCTGGCCTTTGCAGAGAAGTCTGCTAACCCTGCTCTGTGTGTGCCCCGGGGGCCCAAGTGCCATGCGCGCGGGTAGAGGGAAAAGAGACATGAACTCACCATGCAGGAAGGGGGAGCAGGGAGTCCTGCTCTTCTCTACCCTGGCACAAGTGGAGGATGGGAACACTCCCCAGGAACATGAGCCACGGGCAGAAACGCTGATGCTCCTGCGGCCAGCACAAGCCGCAGCCTGACTTCAGCTCCAGCCAGAGCATCTGCAGGGCACCTTGGCCACGAGACACAACTGACTCTAGACATGCTAACATACACAAAACCAGAGAGTACCCAAAAAGTGAGACACCTGCAGGGGAGTCCAGATCTGCATTCCTGCCTTCATCCCAGCTCCAGAAAATCCTGCTCAAGGAGCCCCCCCACCCCACCCCGTGCATGGACAAGGAAGCATGGGGACCTGACACACTGGGCCACAGGAGCCAGAAAGCTGGGACAGGGTGCTGGAAATAAGCCAAATCCCAGGCCCTCTCTCAACAGGCCCAGTTTCAAGGGCTGCTGTTGCATTTGCTTCTTATCTGGAAGGAGAACACATGTGAAAAGCTCATAGCCCACACTGGTTCCCTCCATGGTGCCCAAGAGACAGGAACACAGAAGCAGCCTTGGGGTGGTCTCAGGTAACAGGATACCATACATGGCTCTTTAGCCCCATGCGCCTCCCTATGACTAGGCCTTGGTCTGTGTGAGAGGAGACACAGGCAGGGATCCTTACCAAAGACAGGCAGGAACTGTACTCTCACTCAACGGCCTCAGCACCAAGACAGAAATGGGCGCAACATTGTGTAACCAGGAGAAAAAGGAAAAAACAAAATCCAACCACACACTTCTGTGTGGATACACAAGGAGACCTGATGTTATATAAGCTTCTTTTAGAGATGGCGTGATTTGAGTAAAAAAAGAAAAAGAAAGGAGTTGATATAAGATATCCCTGCCTTCCACTTCAAGTATTTCCCATAGACTTAGATCATTAGTGCTTTTTTGAAATCAGGAAAATAATAGGACTTTTCGAAACAGCAGCCTCGCCTGACTCATTACTTGGAAGAATGCCGCTTGCTGTAAAGTCACATATGATTCCAGGTCCTTCCATCATCCTGGTGGGTGGGACTGGGACCAGCATCAGGACGGGGATGTCCCGAAACTTGGAAATGCAGCCTTGGGTGGGGAACCCTGTCCAGAGGGAAGGCAGCAGTGCTCTGGAGGGGATGGACACGTACACATCCATTAACAGAAAGGCAAGACACCGGGAAGAAGAGTTGAGGGGTGACAAGGATGCCAAGCTGCCTTCAGGAAGGGCTGCGCAGTGTAGGTGGGAGCAGTCCTAGGAAGGGGGATTCTAAGAGACACATCTGTCTGCTCAGCTGGAGGGGAGGCAGCACAGGAGTTCTGGAAAGCTGTGTGGACTTCAAGACAGTGCTGCTCCAAAGGCTCCCAGAACCCACCTCAGAGGTGCCTTCAGAAGCTGAGAAGGCACTCTCCAGAGAAGCGCCAGTGCCAGCAAATCCTTAGCTTAGTGTAAGTTTTTGGAATGGTCAAGGCTCACGGTGTCAGGCCTGGAGGGAGGTGAGCAGCTCTGAAAGGAACACCCCTTGGTGTGGGAGGGTCCTGGGATGCTCCCCAGAGGGCTGTGGCTCAGGACCCATAACAGCAGTACCAGGTAAAGAATATCCACATGATACCTGAGGGACACCAAGGATCACCATCCTGAGAGGGAAGTGCGATGAGCATCCCACAGCCACTCCTGACCTGCCACAGCTGTGGCTAGGAGGTCCTTGAGATCCATCAGCTATTCAAAGGGCATGCTGCCTGAGCAGAAAGCACTGGTGTCATGTGACCATGAGGACACAGGATGGGCACAGGGAAGGCTGGAGAGGGAAGGGGCACTTTGGTCTCCCCTCCCTTCCCTGAAAGGTCATCAACATCTAGTTGGCCATGCAAATTGCAGCATATTACTGTGCAGGTCCCCAGGAAGCATCTTGGGGAAAGAGAACTTCTGGAAGCTTCCTGGAGTCTGTAGTGGTTCAGGTGACAGAGTCCCTCCAGCGGGCTGGGAAAATAGGAGCCTCCCAGTTCTCCAGGACTGCCTCATCATCCGGTAGACAACTTTACACTTTTGGATCACCTCTTCCACCCAAGAGAACACAGGGTCACTGGGGGAGCACACAACCCACTGGGCCCGGGGTGTGGCACAGCCCACAATGGTGTGAGGAGTGGTTACCTGATGTGCCCGCTGAGAAGTTCTTGAGTGAGGGCCGCTGGACCACGGTGTAGGACTCGCCAACCACAAATACCTTGTACAGGACAGCGTTGTGGTTGATGAAATTCTGGACCACGCAGGGTGGCCGGATTGCATTCAGGCCCTCCTGGTTGAACACGATAGCCATCTGAGGAGACAGGGGCCAAAGGCTCTGTCAGAGTCTTCTGACACAGGAGCACGTCAGCATCCAGGACTCTTCCAACAAGGCCCACCTGTGGCCCTATGGCCTGAGGACACCACAAGAAAAGTCTCAAGCCAGAGTGAGTGGAGTGGGCCTCAAGAACACCCTGGGTCAGTTCACTTCTGCTGCAGGGTTTGGGAACCTGCATCCATTAAGCCTGCCACGGAGGGTTGAGCTGGGTATGCAGTACACAACTCCCAAGAGTGCTATTCACCAAGTGGTACAAGGAACAGGACCCCACATTGTGTGCTACTCATTCCTTATGACATCCTAAAGGATCCTTCACAAAGACTCAGGGGGAGGGGGTAGCAGAAAGCATAAGATGGAGGCTCAGGAGTCCAGAAATCTTGGGTCAAAGCCGGTACTATGGCAAGGGCCTTCTCCAGTTGAGAGCCATGGCAAGCAGGGTTGTCCTCATCCCCATGTTGCACCTCTGAGGTAGGTATATGACGCTTTTATAGATGAGGAAATGGAGGCCCTGAGAAGTTCAGTGACCTGCTAGAAAGTGAACAAGCACAGGATGGAATCATGTCAACCCAACCTGGTCCTTTCACATGGAGCCACATGGATGCTCCCCCAACAGGAACATGCCTTTGTGTTCCTGGCCCCAGCTCCTTGAAAACAAAGGTCTCTGCAGGAGGATCTGACAGGGGGCTGAGGGAGGAGGGCAGAGGGGCAGCTGCAGAAAGCCTCTCAGCTCCGGCTGAGGCCAAGCTGAGGCCCGCTGGGGGCTGCTCTCGGGATGACGAGGTGGAGGGGTGGGCCCTTGGCCAACTCTATCCAGGGTCATAGTTAAACCCTCACCTGGATGCCTGGAAGAGCTATCAGGTGCCTGGGGCTGCTGAGCAGGATGACAGTTCCTGAACAGCTGGCGCCTGCAGTGGCTGACAGCCGTCATGGTGACTGCCAAGGAAAGCCAGTCCTGTGTGCCTCGAGTGCAGCTGGACGGGACACAGGAGAGACCTGGGCCACATGAGACATACACTGCATGTGTGGGGGTGGGGCAGTGAATGTCTCCTTGGCCTCTGGCAAGAATACAAGAAGCTTGCACAGAGGATGGGAAAGAACGTGGCGCTTCTGGAGCCCAGGATACCTGCTTGGAGCTCAGGCTGGCATTCATACTGTTCGCACTCTGCTCTCCTAATCTGTGAAGTCATGGCTTCGGGAGGCTTTTAGCTAAGCAGGGGTTTTTATTTTTTAAAAAAGGGAGATTCCACCATGGAACAAACAAGTACGCATGGACTGGCTCAACCACAAAACAAAGCTGAGCAGCTTTGTGGGTATAGCTGGGAAGCAGAGCGGTGGTAGTCACATGCTGGCTTGCTGAGCTAGGGGCTGGGCAATGCAGGGGTTGGGCGTGGGCAGCCTGGGATGTGGCCAACACTCATCAGTTATGAGATGCTGTCCACCCTCACAGCATGTGACACTATGCACCCCTAAGATCTTCATGTCCTGTGGAGGTCGCTCATGCCAGAGTCCTGCCACACACATACCACCCCCGGAGTCTCGAAGTGCACAGACTGGTGTACACACTTCACAGGCAGTAAACCAGGGAGCACCTTGTGCAGGGGCGAGGGGTGAGGGTGCCCGCATGTACATCTTAGAGCCAGACAGCTGGAATGGTGACAATAGCCTCTCCAAGGGTGCTGACCCCACATGTAGGGATGAGACTCCCTGAGGCCTGTCAGGGGACCCCTGAAGGGCTCACTTGGACCTGAAGTCATACGCTCCTGCAAAGGCCCGGCATGCCCCAGGCAGGCCCCACAGCAGCCACACAGCAACCCCCAACTCTTACAACACTAATGTGGGCAGCCTTGCCTAGAGTCACACAAAAGGCCACATGTAGCACCAGAGCTGGGGCCAGGTGAGTGGAACTCAAGTGCCCTGCAACTCACAGAAGTGCTCTCTCCCTGGGCTGACCAGCTCTGATCCAATCCCAGGTCTGTGGGACTTGCCCTGTGCAACTCACAGAAGCACTCTCTCTCCAGGCTGAACTGCTCTGATCCAATCTCAGGTGTGTGGGACTGGTGGTGAAGGAGGGGGTGTGGAGAGGCAGGCCAGGGCTGGGCAGTGTGGGTGCTAGGAAGACAATGCTGCTGTCTGAGCCTTCCTGCTTCTCCCTGATCTGGCCACAGAGGATACCCTGAAGGGTCCCAGGCAGCCCATGGACGGGAATGCCAGCACCGCAAAACTCCAGAGGCTCCTTACCCTGGAGACAACTGGCCTTGCAGCAGGTAATGCCCTAGACGGGCTGTGCCCACATTCCTTCCACAGACAGGCCTGTGGTGGGTTCCATGGACACATTTCTCTGTGAACACATGCCAGGGAGGAAGAACACAACTAGGCCCACCAAAGGACACTGCTGGGAGTCTTCCACATGGTCATGGCTCACGGGGAATGTTTCTGACATTCAGGCTTTCTCCATGGGGCCCACAGGATCAGGCTTTCTCCATGGGGCCCACTGAGACCAGATGGTCCTGGGCTAGGCTGTGCTGAGACAATGACCCAGGTCTGGGAGCACGAGGCCTCATACAGCCATCTGGTGTTCTCGCCCTGGGAGACTCACACGCTTGCTGTCTCTCCCTGGGGACTCTGTCTCCTCACTGGTCCAGGACTAACCTCTTATGCATCTGTGTCTCTGGCCTCAAGGTGAGGCTGGAAACATCTTCAGAGCAAGTCATGAACAGTGGTGGCAAATCAAGGTGTTCCACCTATGCTCCCTAGCCCCCTCAACTTAGCAGAGCTTGTGGGTAGTGGCAGAAGCTTCTGGGGCTGATGACCCTCACCTGGGCCTGCCACAAATGGCCCTTAGGGGTGATGACACAGATGAGCAAAAGGACAGAAGGCAGGGATGGGCCAAACTAGAGTATGACCCCACAGGCTCCATCAGGGACTAACATCTCTCAAAGTTCACACAACCAAGTCTGCTGATAGTTCACAGAGGTGATGAGGTTGGGCCAAGGCTGGAGGACAGGCCCTCACACAGGATCAGTGCCTGCATGAGAAGAGACCAGGGAGCTAGCTCTTCTTTCTGCCTCCGCACAAAGAGGTTGTGTTAGGACCAGTGAGGAGATGGTCATCTACAAGCCAGAGAGAGAGCCCTAACCAGAAACTAACCCTGCTGGCACCTCGATCTGGGCCTTTCAGCCTCCAGAATGTGTGTAAGCCACCCAGTGTACAGTGCTTTGTTATGGCGCCCAATGACTAAGGCAAGCTCCAAAGGGGGCAGGTAGGTCTAGTACATCTTCCTGGCCTTGGAGACAGCACAGGAATGGGGGTAAAGTTGAAGACCGCACAAAGTCACAGAACTTCTGTTTGATTCCTTTGGCACCCAGGGAATGGAAGGAGACTGCCTGCCAGAAAGCCGGGACCAACAGCAGGATCAGGCAGTGACAGTGTGGAGCTCAGCACCCAGCACCCAACAGGGTCCCATAAGGCATAGTGAGCTCAAGGATGGGGGTAGAGGAGTAGACAGCCAAGTCTTCTTTCACTCACCTCATGAGAGTTGGTGCCATGAGCCACTCTGGTTTTGCAAACTATGGTGAGAAAGAGAAAAGGAGAGAGATTAGTGAGGCCATTCACCCATTAGGCCCAGCCTGGCGGACACAGTGGTCTTGGCACCTCTGGAAAGGAGTCCTCAGGACCCCTGCAGCACATGGTAGGATGAGGCAGGTGGGAGGGCGGGACTCACTGACTCTGATTGCCTGGTCTTTGTACTCAAGGTGATGTGGACAGATGCCTCCTGGCCAGAGATCACCTCGGGCCTGTTCCACAGGACCACGTCCATGGTGTGGGGGCGGGGGGACCCAGCACCACACCTTCCTCAGCAGCCAAGGCTTGTGTCCAGCCTCACGTGAGCTGAACCCCAGAGGGGACTGTCAATTCCATACCCCCTACCCTGGTGGCCCACAGCACAGCCCCTGCCTGTGGAGCTTGTGGTACATGCAGGGGCCTGTCAACCCCACTACCTGCCAGTGGCCACAGTGTGGCCCCTATCTGTGGAGCGTATGGTACCTACTGGCGACTGTCAGCCCCACCCCACCCCCACAGTGGTCCATAGCATGGCCCCTGCCCGGGGAGCACATGGTACATACTGAACGGGAAAGCCAGGCCATTCTGCTCCAGAAGCCTCACGGTGTCGTCCCCACACAGGCTTGTGAGCTCCATGAAGGGTGGTGAGCAGATTCTGTCGTCTAGGGCACAGGGAAGTCCAGTCAGCATGTTCTGCAACGGCCCAGCCCAGGACACCCTCAATGTCCCTGTGCCCCTGGCCTGACTGTCCCCAAACTCTGCAGTCCCGTGTGCTCATGTATGTGAACAACCACGGCATATCCTTTAATTACATTTTCCAGTGATATTTCTATAACTACAAAGCTCATGTGTGGTGACTGTGAAATCTTAAGAGCACAGAAGAGTAAAAAAATACACGTGTTCACAGATATTACCAATTACTACCACCTCAGCTTTTCTTTTGGGCACGTGAACATCCACAGGGTGCTTCACAAGACACCACTTTGTAACCTAAATTTTAACTTAAAAAACTGTGACCACTGTTCTGGTTTGATCCTTTGTCCATCTCATGTATCTGCTTAACATCAATCGCAGGAACACCACAGTCTAGTAGTGTACTGAGGGCTTTGTAGACGTCACCCTCTACGGTTCACAAAATGAGGTCAGAGAAATGAAGGATTTGCCCAAGGCAACACAGGCCTCCCTTGAGTGGACTCAGTCTGGTCCCTGTCTACTACATAATGCAGATAATCACGAGGCACTCCCAGCGCAGCTCTGCCAAGCCGTGCGCCCGACTCTCCTGCCACCACACACCAGCCAGGCCCTGCCCTGGTCCTGCCAATACCTCCTCGCCTGTCACACCACACCCCGGCATTTGAAGACCCAGGCTCTGGCAGGGGCTACCCTCTCCGGCATCCAGTGGATTCTACTGGTGAGTCTGCATTTTGGGAAGCTGAGCTGCTTGTTCGGCATGGTGCTCTGTGCCAGGCACTGAGTGAGGGTGAAACCAGTTTTTGTGGGATAACAAAACGTGTTCTGAATCCCTCCACTGATGGTGAAATTACTGGCTTGTTATTGCTGCCTTTTATCACAGCCCCTTCCCTGATAAGACCACAGGCTCACCAGGAGGTGGGACCACCTTCTGTTTCTAGGCACAGGGGCTGGAAGGGTTGAGCATTAGTGGGGTGGGGGGCTGCCACCCACATACTTGGACACCAAGCCAAAAGTAAACAAGCACGGCAGCTCGTCAAGTCTACAGCTACCTGGCAGGCTAGAAGATGAGTACACGACACCAAGAAAGAACAGCCCCGTTTATCTCATAAGAACAAATGCCAAGAATTACACAGGGCACAATAAAAGCATTTTAAAATCTTCCTTACCCCCCACCCTAATTCCAAACAGGCATGAGACCTGAGGGGTTGCAGTTTCTTTGGGGTCCCAGGAGGTTGGTCTGGAGTCCGCATTTGCCGTGCCCTGGCGATCAGTGTGGCAAGTCCTCTTGCAGGCCTATCCCATCCCCAATGCACCCTGGTGGTGTCTGCACATACAGCGGAGGCCCCAGGGTCACATAGTGGCACAGCCAGGAGAGGAGCCAAGCTTACATGGTAGCCCAGGAGTGGGAGGTCAGGAGAGTCGAGGTAGGTGGCAGGACTGACACAGGTCCTAGTGCTCAGCATTAAACTGTTACTCATAAGGCTCCATCTCTACACCCCACCCAGAGGCAGGGCCCAGGATGCTGGGGAGGCTGATCACCCATCCATGGCTATGAGCAAAGAAGCAGTCTGGGCAAAAGGCTCCCTGCAGCAAACATACAGCCCCTGCAGCCTGGTCCATGGGTGTGATGCTCCCTAGAGCACACTGAAAGGCTCTGTAGTAAGTGCTTGAGATGGCCCATGTACGGTGGCTGACTCTTGGCCCAGTCCCCTCCCAGGAGGACTCAGAGGCTGCTGGGGTCAAACTGGCCACCTCCTGCAAGAACGGCCAGACTCCCACTGCCTGAATTTTCAGAGAAGGTGGATCAGTCTGGCTTTCAGATTTCAAGGCCCCCCTCAACTGGCCCCCCGACCCCAGCCCATCCAAACTCGATATAATACCAGCACTGACAGCCAACATCTCAAGAAACTGCACTTGTTCTGTGCATAGCTACACAGTAACTCACGTACCCTCATAAGCACCCAAGGGTGAAGCACTGCTGTCACCATCCTCTTATAGATGAAGGCACTGGGCCACAGAGGTGGCATGCACTGCATAGAGTTCCATGGCTGGGGTCTCCCACCTGGACAGTCTGACTCCCACCTCCCTGCTGTTGACCATGGCTGTCCTAATAGAAAGGGACCCACTGAGGTCCCTGGCTGCTCTGCTTTCTGGGAAACCTCAAAATAATAGTGTCAACATACAGAAATCAACCAAGGCAATATACCATATTTAAAGGACAAAAACTACATGACTGTCTCAATAGATGCAGAAAAAGCATTTGACAAAAGCTAACACTCTTTCATGGTAAAAAAAAAAAACATTCAACACACTAGGAATACAAGAGAATTTCCTCAACCTCATAAAGGAATCTACAAAAATCCACACTTGAAGATGATAACATACTAACCAGTGAAGGCTAGATACTCCCCCTAAGATCAGGAACAAGATAAAGATATCTGTTCTTGCCTCTTCTTTTTAGCATTGTACTGGAGGTTCCAGCCAAGGACATCAGACAAGAAAAGCAAGATGAAAAACATCCAGTTGGAACGGAAGAAGTAAAACTATCTCTATTTGCAGATAACAGAATCTCATATAGGAAATTCTAAGGAATCCACACAGAAGTCCCCCCAAAACTATTAGATCTAACCATGACATTAAGAAAACAATTCCACTTATAAAAACATCAAAAAAGGATAAAATACTTAGGAATAAATTTAGCAAACATGTGCAACACTTAAAACACTGAAAACTATAAAATGTCACTGAAAGAAATGAAAGAAGATTTCAATAAATGGAAAAACACACTATGTTCATGAACAGGTGATTTCATATTGCAAGCTGGCAGTTTTCCCAACTGACCTATAGACTTGTAACTCCAGCCTTCTTTTTGCAGGAATTGACAAGGAGATCCTAAAATTCTTAGGAAAATGCAAGGGACCCAGAATAGCCAAAACACCTTGAAAAGAAAGAACAAATTTAAAGGACTGATACTTCCTGATTTCAAAACTTACTACTACAAAGATACAGTGATTGAGACAATGTGGTATCAGTGTAAGGACAGACATAAAGATAAATGGAATAGAATTGAGAATCCAGAAAGTAACGCACACATCTATATTCAGTTGATTTTCTACAAGGGTGACAAGACAGTCTAAGAGGGGAAAGGATATTCTTTTCAACAAATGATGCTAGAGCAACTGGATAATCACATGCCAAAGAATAAAAATGGACCCCTACACCACACATCATATATAAAATTAACTCAGAATTTATCATGATCTAATTATAAGAGCTAAATCTACAAAACTCTTAGATGAAACAGGTGGGTATCTTCATGACATTGGATTAGACAATGACTTCTTATATATGACACAAAAAGCAAAAGCAACCAAAGTAAAAATAGATTAAACAGGACATCATCAAAATTAAAAACGTCTGTGCTTCAAAGGGCACACTATAAAGAAAGTAAAAAGACAACTGACAGAACAGAAGAAATATCTGCACATCATATATTGGATAAGGGTCTAGTATCCAAAATATATAAAGCATTGTTAACAGTTAAATAATAATAATAATAATAATAATAACAAAACTTTTTAAAAATGGCCAAAGAAGATGGGTATAGTGGCCTGCAATCAGCACTTTGGGAAGCCAAGGTGGGAGGATTGCTTGAGCCCAGGAGTCTGAGACCAGCCCAGGCAACATATAGCGAGACCTTGTATCTAAAAAAAATTTTTTTTAAGTTAGCAAGGTGTGGTGACATGTGCCTGTAGTACCAGCTACGTAGGAAGCTGAGGCAGGAAGGTCACCTGAGCCCAGCAAGTCGAGGCTGTGGTGAGCCATAATCATGCCACTGTACTCCAGGCTGGGGGAGAGTGAGACCCTGACTCAAAAAAAGGGGGAAGGGGCAAAGGATGTGAACAGACGGCTCTCAAAGTAGGACACAAAAAGTACATAAGTAGCTCAGCATCACCAGTCAGCAGGGAACTGCAATTAAAGCCATGATGAGATATCATTTCACACCTACTAGCAGGATGATCATAAAAATACAGAACAAGTGCTCTTGAGGATATGGAAAAATTCAAACTCTCACACATTGCTGGTGTGAATATAAAACGGTGCAGCCATGTAGGAACGAACTGGTAGGGTCTCAAACAGTTAAACACAGAGTACCACCATGTGACCCAGCAACTGAACTCCTTATGCCCAAGAGAATAGAAACTCACACCCACAAAAGCCTGTCTATGAGTACAGTGGCACTATTCCTTATAGTCAAAAAGTGGCAAGAGCCCAGAAGTCTACCAACTGAGGAAGAGACAAAATGTGGTATATCTACAAGGGAATAATATTAGGCAGCCATAAAAAGGAATAAAGTACTGATGCGTGCTACAACACAAACCTTGAAAACACCACGCTAAGCAGAAGAAGCCAGCCACAAAAGACCACACATCATGAGATTCCGTTGATCTGAAATGTCCAGAACAGGCAAATCCAGAGATAAAAAGAGGATTAGTGGTAGATGGGCTGGGGGAAGGAGGGAACAGGAAGTGACAGCAAATAGGTACATTTCTTTTGAGGTAATAAAAATGTGGTAGAGTTAGTGGTGATCATTGTGCATCTTTGTGAACATATTAAAAACTACGGAACTGTATGTTCACTTAGAAAAGGTGTATTAATTATATCAATAAAAAAAAAAGGGAAAAAACCCAGCAGCAACCACTGCCATCCACTAAGTGCTTGCTCTTGTCACAACACTGGGCTAAGAAAGTCCATGTCTCCCTCCTTCAGTCCTCCCTGACAACCTATCCTCCCTGGTCTGTTGGGTCCAAAGTGAAGTGAGAGTAGGAATGAGAGTAGGAATGAACCCATCTCCCAGAGGTATTTGGAGTCCAGATGAAATGCAGGGACAAGACACTTCCAATGAACAGCCCATGCCCAGCATTGGCTAGACCCACTCCCTCCCTCGACATCCCAGGCTTTGCAGTGCCAGGTGGCAGCCTGGGTGGCAGTGGGGACCAAGTGGTTCAAGAAGCAGGGACATCTACCTGTCATTTGTCAGTTCATTACCCTGTTCTGAAGCTTGCTGAGCATACCCCGAGGGGAAGACACCTTGGCCAGGCAGTCCGCTCAGACTCCAGGGCAGGGTGGTGGGCTCAGACGGAGACCAGCCCAGTCACTCATCCCGAGCCTAGATTCTGGCAGGCTCACCACCAAAGAACCAGCCTTCGTGGAGTGCTGCCCTGAGCCCACAGAGCAGATGCTAGAAAGGACCAGTTCCTCCATGACCGCAGACCGTCCCCACCCAGAGCCCTTTCCACTCTGGACGCTGAGCATGTAGGCTGCAGTGTCTGCAATGCCTGAGCCAGTTTCCAGCCAAAACCAGCCTGACATGCCTGGAATCACAGGAAACCAGAAACATGGCACTACTGCTTCTATTTCAGTTTCAACAGCCATTCACCAACATGAAGTGTTAAGTCTCCACTAAACTCTAGGAGCCAGAGACACAGCAATAAATAAAACACAGACCTGCCCTTGGGGGAGGTGGGGAGCAGGGCCCCAACAAGAAACAGACATGCAAGTAAAGTGTGTGGTGGGTAGTCAGTGGCAAGCAAACAGCATTAAGCAGGGGTGCCGGGGACATGGGCACAGGTAGGGCATGCAGTCTGAGTAGCACAGTGAGGGGTGCCCTGCTGAGCAAGGATGAGGTGGGTGAGCACATGCACAAGTCACCTTCTGAGCAGGGGGCAGTCGGCCCAACCTCCTGCTCCCAGGATACGTGGACCAGACCCTTGCTGAGGGCCATCCTGGGGACGCAGGCCCCTGGCTGAGCAGGAGGCTGGGGGGCACCAGGTCCAGGGGTTTCCACTAGACCAAGCAAACACCCACTACTTGGTCCCTGCAGACAGGCTGGCCCTGCCCATGAGTGGCAGCAATAGCAGAGGAGCCTCCAGCTTCACCGTGGGAGCCCGACAGCAACAATCTTCGCCTGAACAGAGGCAGGATAAAGACCTGATAAGTTGGTGCTGTAGGCCTGGGAGGCTATTTCTGGTTCCCTGAGAAAGGCAACTGCTGCTTATTTACCCACTATCTTTATTTTTGGATGGGAGCGGGAAAGAGTTTTTTTTGGTTAGAGGGTGGGTTGTATCCTGAGAGCTAACATCAGCCTCAGGGAAACTGAAATGCACGTCTCCTCTCTCTGCCACCCAAACCGGAGCCTGAAGCAGGAGGCCCGAGGAGGGGAAGGGCCTAGCTGCAAGAGGGCCATGACAAATCCAGAAAGATGAGGAGGATCATTCGAGGTCACATGAGTCACCAGCAGGGCCAGAAAAGAGCTGATGTCCCAAGTCTCATGAGGCTGCCATCTGCCCAGTCAGGTGACCTCGCTCTCATAGGACCAGTGGCAGTAACAACAAAGTTAGCAAGAAAGCCAAAGGGCCAGTGATAAACAGGTGGACACGAGGGGACACCAAGGGTGGGGGAGAGTCGGGGACTTGAAAGTGTAGCTCTGAAACCAGCCAGCCTGCTGCTGAACCTGTGGTAACTGCAACCTTTGTCAAAGGATTCACCTCTGCTGAGCCTTGTTTTTATCATCTGCAAAATGGGAGCACTGCTCCCTAGACATACAAGTGTACCACAGGAGAATGGGCAGGCTCGAGCAGGGGCCATGGCCCACAGCCCAGACCCCCTCATGAGGGGCCCAGCTGCATGTGCCTTCTTGGGCTGCCTCTCAGAGCTGAGCTTGGTCCTGGTTTTGGGCTGCTTTCCATTTCCAAGGGCCAGTATATGGCAGGAAACAGCCTTCCTCAGAAGGGGCAGGGAAGACTCCCACTGTGTCACTAGTAGAGCACACATGGGGCAGGATCCACGTTCTCAGGATTCTTCTGGAAGCAAGACTTGGGACAAAACCTGAGCCTTGGAGGCTGGTCCCTCAGCCTCGGAAGCCCATTCTTCCCCCTTGTGGCCTGGGAGACTCCTGCTTGTCCTCCAAGACATGGGTCAGGCTACCTCCCTCACATGGGGTGCTTCTCTGGGCACTGTCTTCCTGCTCACCTGGGAGGAGCGCCCTGCTGCACCCGCCCACCCAGGGTCCCACGCCACCCATCTTGACTAATGATGTATCTGCTTCCTCACCTGACTGGGCATCACAAAGGAGCTGCGATGCCTGGGTTTAAATCCTCCTCTACCTCATATCACTAGGTGATCCTGACCAAGTAGTGTCACCTCTCTGAGTCTCCATTTCCTTGGTGTGAAGTGAGGACACCCACAGTACCAAGTTCAGAGGGGCCTCCTCCCACCCCCGTGTCATGGTCCTATTGCCCTTGCTCAGAGGCAGCCACCTCCCAGTAGGTAATGACAGTTCTCACGTTCACCCCCAGGATCTATTATGTGAGCACCAAGAACTGGCTGTATTGTCATCATTACAACCAGGGCCATCATGCACGTGGTGTGTTGGGGAAGCTTCGGGGAGTGGACTGAATGTCAGTTACACACCACAGAATAAGGACACGCAGCACTGTTGCCACGATGGTCGGGGAGCCAGGGAAGACTGCCTGGAGGAAGCTGTCATGGCAGAGAACAGCCTAGAAGGCAAAGCAAGGCTGCAATGATGAGCATCAGCTCTGAGGCCTGAGAGCCAGCCCAGCTGCTATAACCTGGGCCACTGGCCAGGCCACTAAAAGGTTCTCTGATCCTTTTCATCTGTAACATGGGTCATGCCATCAGTCGTCTGGTCTGCCATTACCTGACTTGGTTGCTCGGTGTGCTCTCACCTGTTACGTGGCAACAGGAACTCACATGCCCTGTGACATTACTATGAGTTTCAAAGGGAAGCAACTGGGGGAAAGGGGGGGTAGCCCCGGTGGCTGCAGTCCCTACCCTGCTCCCTGGGGGCATCTGAAAGTCCTGAAGGCACAGCTGCAGCCCCCTACCCCTACCAGCAGCCTGACCCTAATCTGGCTGCCTGGCAACAGGTGAACTGTTGAGGGAAGGAAACTGGGCTGGGGCAGAGGGCAACAGATATGACATGATGGCCCTCAAGAGTGAGCCGTCATCAGAAGGTGGCAGATGTCCCCCGTCTGACTCAGCTAGTAACCCGTCTCCTCCTTTGGGGCTACAGGTGTTTGCACTTGGGATGTCGAAAGCCCAGGAGAGAGGAGCCAGACGCTGCCCAGGTGAAGACACAGACACCTCTGAGTCCAACATCGTCCAAGCCTGGCGGCGGCTAAAACATGAACACATCTAGTGGCAGCTATTCCCACTGATTTACAGTCCCTTCTGGACCCCGCAGATGCCCGCTGCCCCACTTGGCTCCAGTCCCAAAACACAGGCATTTTTAAGACATCTGGAGTTCTCTTTTTGGTAATACCTATTCTAAAAGCAGAACGGAAAATGTCAGCTTGGCCCCAGTGCAAAGATGATGTTTAGATGGTCCATATTCTTTAACAATGAGATGGTTCTTTTTTTCTTTTTTTCTGAGTTGGAGTCTCACTCTGTTGCCCAGACTGGAGTGCAGTGGCATGCTCCCAGCCACCGCAGCCTCGACCTGCTGGGATCCAGCGATCCTTCCGCCTCAGCCTTCCAAATAGCTGGAACTACAGGCGTGTGCTACCACGCCCGGCTAATTTTTTTGATTTATTGTAGAGATGAGGTCTTGCCAAGTTGCCCAGGCAAGTCTCGAACCCGTGGGCTCAGGCAATCCACTCACTTCGGCCTCCCAAAGCGCGGGATTACAGGCTGAGCCACCGAGCCCGGCCGAGATGTTTCTTTATAGAAAAAAAGCCCTGGTCAATCAACAGGGAAGAGACCAACAACTCAATTTTTAACATGGACAAACGACATGAAAAGATTCGTTCACAGAGGAAATGCAACTGGGCGAATACACATGAGGGGTTGATCAGCACTGACAGAAATGCAAGTCCAGGAGAGCAGGGTCCTTCATCAGGCACCGTCAGGAGAAAACTGTTCAAACATTCTGAAGGGCAATCAGCAAGATCTGCCGTGAGGAGTATTTCAAATCTTTGGCTGAGAAATTCTACTTCTATGAATTAATTTTACAGAAATATGAAGAGATGTCTACCACAGTCCAATTTGTTTAAAAAAAATCCAAACAAAACTGGAATGACCTTATGAGTCCAACATAAACTATGATTCACTCATTTATTCACATGTTGAAATATTTTGCTGCCACACAAGGGCAGACCTAAACTCCCTCACCTTTATGGGCTGGCAAGGAAGGAAGCCAAGGTATCTACTCAGTGAGGACACACATAACAGGATCCTGTTTCTAAAAAGCGCACCTACTTTTCTACAAGTACTAGAGGGGCCACAAAGGATGGATTCTGGGTTATGAAGAGCAGCTGCCCCTGGGCAATGACTGCGAGGGTCCTGGGTGCTAACAGAGAGAATCTGGGAGATCTGTGCAACACTGGGATGAGGGACCCCAGAAGCATTCAGTGGGAATTCCTGAGTGAGCCTCTCACTAGCAGCACCACAGACGGGGAGGGGATGCCTCAGCAGACGAGGTGGGGCAGGGTAAATACTGCTGTATTTTTTTTTGTTTGTTTTTGAGTTGGAGTCTCAATCTGTTGCCCAGACTGGAGTGCAGTGGTCGCTCCCGGCCACTGCAGCCTCGACTTGCTGGGCTCCGGCGATTCTTCCACCTCAGCCTTCCGAGTAGCTGGAACTACAGGTGCATGCTATCACGCCCGGCTAGTTTTTTGATTTATTGTAGAGATGAGGTCTCGCCAAGTTGCCCAGGCGGGTCTTGAACCCGCGGGCTCAGGCAACCCGCTCACCTCAGCCTCCCAAAGCGCTGGGATTACAGGCTGAGCCACTGAGCCCGGAAATACTGCTGTATTTCATCGGTTCTAAAGTGTTTTTAAAAATATTTTCCATCTCTGAAATTGAGATGTGTCTCATAATTTATGATATGTAACAATTTGCTTAGAATTTTTTCTTTCTTATTGGACTATAAGGTATCAACGCATCTTATAACTGGTGGTAAAATTCGACACCCCCTCCCAGACTGAAGATTCATATTAACACAGAAAAGGCTCTGAGAAGTCCTGCAGCAAAGAAACACATGATTCTGATCTTGCCACCATATCTGATATTTTTTCCCTTTCCTTATGCTTGCCTTCCCCTTTGTCTACATATGAGATCATGCTGGGGCTCCATGAGGAGCCAGTGGTGCCCTGGGGTGCCTGTAGGGGCTCCCATTGCTTTCTAGGACAACTGAAGTAGAGGGGACCGTACCTTCCACAACTCTGTATGACAACCATGTGACAAGAGCCACAGCAGCAACTGCTGCCAAAAAGAGTCATCAATGGTGCTGCCAGAGCAGGCAAGGTACGAGAAGCAGCACATCTGCAAAGCGTGTTCATGTGAGATTCTCATAAACTACAAAGGCAAAGCAGAATTCACAGTGGAGAAACCTGGTCAACATTGACTGAGTGACTGCTGCTGAGGATGCATTGCTGCCTGGGACTCCCGACGTGACCATGGAGGAACACCCACGGCAGGGAGGCATTCCTGCCCAAGATGAATCGCCTTGACAAACCATGAGAAAACACCAGGTAAACCCAAGCTGAAGGATGTCTACAAAATAACAGTCAAGGCTCTTCCAGAGTGTCAAGGTTATGAAGACAGCCAGAAGGCTTGGGCCCCAATGGCAGGAGATCACAGAGAATTACAACTGGATTGTGGGCCAATGAAAGGGACGGGGGAAGCAAGGGAAAACCTGAATAAGGCCTTTAGACAAAGCAGCAGTGCTGCTGTCAGTGTGAACTTCCCGGCTTGGATAATCACATTATGGCCACATGGTGTTAGCACCAGAGGATGCCAAGGGGTCACAGGAACTCTGGGCCCTCTTTTTGTATCTTTTTTTTAATGTCTAAAATTACTCAAAAATAAAAATTATACTAAACAAACCCAAACATGTAAACTTTATTATAATATAATATAACCTAAAAGCCAATAAAAAGATCAAAGAAAGTCCACCTGTGTACATGACAGGTCACTCTGAAACACTCCTTGTTGGGGAAATAAACCCAGCTACACTCTTGCAAACATGGGGCTGGGTGCTTGGGAGAATTGGGAGAGAGAGAGGATGTCCCAGGGGGCCTGGTTTCACAGAGCCACCGGGGGCCACTGTCGAGGGTGCTGAGGGGCATCTGTCTCACTTCTGGAAGGCTCTGCGCTGGGTCTGAACTGGCTCTGAGCTCAGTGCCACCCGGCATCTGCCTGGGGGGTGGGTCCAGGTGTGCTCCCACCTGGCTGCCTCCCAGACATGGTCATCTAAGAATGCTGGGGCAGGTGAGGCTGTTAAGGTCAAGGCTGAGACCACAATCCTGGCCAGCCAGAGGAGGAGTGGTCATTCCAAGGTCATTCACCCATGGGAAGTGAGTCCCCTAAGGGGTGTGAAAGGAGCTAGGGTGTGGGTCCAGGTGTGCCTTCACCTGGCTGCCTCCCGGATATGGTCATCCAGGAATGCTGGGGCAGGTGAGGCTGTTAAGGTCCAGGCCGAGGCCACACTCCTAGCCAACCAGAGGAGGAGTGGTCATTCCAAGGTCATTCACCCATGGGAAGTAGGTCCCCCAGGCCTTGGAAGACCCAGTGCTCCCCTCCTGAATCCAAAATGCATTCTACCCCTCCTGAGTCTCAGCCAGACAGTGACTGCCCAACACAAGGACTACGTTTCCCAGCTCCCTGCAGTTTGCATGTGGCTAACTCTGTCGGGAGACACGGTATGTTGCAGTTTCCAGACCCTTCCCTTTTGCTTCTTCTTTCTTGGTTGTCCTCTCCATTCTAACTCTAGGCCTTGGAAGTGAGGGCTGGAAGTCTAGCCTCTCCCTAGGATCAGAAGGACCCTACCAGGAAGGACACTGGTGAGTTGAGGTCCTGTTGCTGCACCCAGTGCCCATGGTCGTCCTCTGGTTAATGTGAAAGTGAGAGCAAGTTCAACCTACAAGCCACCATTGTCTTAGGTCTCTGCTGTTACAGCAACTTTAGCACTGAGTAGGTGGGCTAGAGGGTGACAAGCCTGAGGCAGAGATACTACCCTGCTTCCTTCTAGGCTCTGGTTAGAAGAGGACGGGCTCCAGGAGTGTGGAAGTGACCCAGAACCAACCACGAGAGACTCAGACAGGCCCAGAGATTCAGACAGGCAAGGCTGGGTGCTCCCAGCAGGCCCAAAGTCACTCTGATTGGGGGTTGGGGGTGGGGGTGGAGTCTTCCACGGCTGGTGCTCCACATGAAGACAGGCGAGGTCAGGTTCTCCCGGCAGGCCCAGTGTCTCCCTGACGCAGGGGAGGGGTTCTCCAAGGCTGGTGCTCAGCATGGAGACAGGGCCCACCTAAGCACGGACTCTCACTCAAGTGCTCTGCTTGCTATTTCTGGAACACCTCCCCTGGTGCCATGGCCCACTTGCCACCCCCGCTGCAGGCAGGGGCCCTGGTCGTCTCCCTCCTCTGCCCATCAGCGAGACCCTGTAGCTGCCACTCTCACTGTCCTCCCTGTAGTCACACAGGTTCTGTGAAGACAGGGAGAGCGCCCCAGTGCCAAGGGTGGGGACAATGAGGGAGCCTCACCAAGCCCCTTCTTGGACACAACAGCAGCATCCTGGGATTGCTGTCATTATCTGAGGAACTTCGAGGGTGATTATGACCATGAACAGTCTGCCTAAAGGGGCTGCATGCCTCCAGGAACTGCAGGGAGGATGGCCCGATGTGCTCTTGGGAAGATTCTCCGCTCTGTAGTGTGGGAGGCCCACCTAGCAGTGCTGGAAGACAGACAGTCCCCGGGAAGGTGGACCCAAGGTGGGCAGGAAAGGGCTCCAGGAAGCTCCAGCCCCAACAGCCCTCCAGAAAGAACACAAACCCAGCCCAGCATATGGGGTCAGGAAAAGCCAGGGGAAGCATCCACAGCCACATGCCAACACTTCCTGTCAGCCCTGAACCAAGCAAGCGTGCTTTGGGGTCCGGTCAATAAGCTCTCACTGGACCTGGAGGGGACTGGGCCTGCTCATGGATGGCCTGCCCACTCCCTCAGTGGGGCAGCTCCTGGACTTGCTCATCCCTGCACTAAACTGCGACAGGATCCTGCTCACCAGTACTGCCCTCTTCACAAGCAGGTGACCACACTCTCTGCTGCCCCCTCCTGGGCCTGTCTTGGTCCAGCCTCTGGGGTCCTGCTCCCTGACCACGTTATATACACTTGAACCCTGGGCCCAGGCTCACTCGACCCCATTCCTGACTCTACTCTGTAAAATCTGAGAAAGAATCTAAGACCCAATCCAGACTCTCAGGCACTGCCATCATATGGGAACAGTGACAGCAGCCGCTATTTCCTGGGGACCCAAAGGGCCAGATGCCATGCTGAGTGCTCTGCAAATGTCAACTATGTACCCTGCCCCCATGGATGAGCCAGGTATCACCCACCTCTTCTACAACACAGGCAAACCAGATCAAGTGACGTGTCTAAGACATATGGCTAGCAAGAGCCCAGAGTCAGACCCAGTCTCAGCCTGTCTCCATCCACAGCCTGTGTGTCTAGTCCCTCCATACCCCTTCCCTAAGTGCCACCAGAATCTGTCATCCTTCCTGGGGACTTGTACAGGGTGTGGATGCAACCACCGGCCAGACTCCTTCTTCTACTAACTGGGCCTTCGTGTGTTTTAATACGCTCTCCTGCTTCACACAGGCAGTGTCCAGAAAGAGACTGGCCCCTTCCAGAATCAACACCTGGTCGAAATGTTACCTCAGCAGACTGAGGGAAGGGTGGTCCCAGGAGTGGAGGTTCCAGAAGGAACACGCACAGTTCTTTCCTCTCCTTTGGAGTTCTGGATGGACCCAGGAAAGGGATGCAAAGGTGGGGAAGCAGACAGTAGGGGCTATCCACTCCAGACTCAAGGAAGAAAGGCTGCCGGTGTGCCAGGAAAGCCACAAGGGCCCAGGATGACCCCTAAACCCTGCATCCATGGGTGAACATTAGGCACCCAGGGAAAGGCCTCAGGACCCCTTGGAGGACATCCAGGTCCAGTGGCCAGCACCGCCACCAGGCCCGCTCCTTAGAGAGGGAACCAAGAGCTCAGTGACTCTCCAGTCCAGGGACCTCAGCTGCACCCATGCCAGGGGCTTAGGTCCAGGGCCAGCTGGCCACGGCCAGGAAAGCAAGCTTGGATAGGGTAGGACAGGGAGCCCATGTCAGAGAGATGGGGCAGCCACCCCAGCGTTATGAAATGTGGCTACGTCTGCCAACCACTCGCAGCCTCTGTGACTCCGAAGGATCGTCATGCCTACCTTTAAGAGCAAAGAGAGGATGTAAGAAGAACTAACCAGAGCCAGGCACTTTAATGTCCCACACACTGCTCTCAGATCTCTTGACGGGCATATAGACAGGCTGCCTTGAGCCCTGTGAACCAAACGGGGCCCACTGGTGCCGTTGTCATGGGAAATAATGCCAGGGTTAGTCACAATCCAGGCCAGGGTCCAAGGCAGCTGCAGCAGGCCTCCGTTATGGTTTGTGTGGCAGGGGGCACCTCTTCTGACCCTAACACGAATCCTCATGCAGCCACAGGGCCCCAGCCAAGACCCTTTTCTCAAAACTGAACAATCACTATCAGCAAGGAGCACACAGACCGACCAGAGAGAATTAGAAAGTCACTATGAACGTGAATCCTTCCATAAGTCCTCACATCAACAGACTGAACAGGCAGTCCTGACTTCTCTGGAGCTGCCTGCCCTATGGTGGGGTGGGAATGGTAGATGAGCTCTGAGGACAAGTACCTGTGGCTGGCAGGAAGCTCCCAGCTAAGAGGGAGAGTCCCAGTTGGGAAGGAGGTTCCACAAGTAGGAGGGAACCTCTGCAGCTGGAAGGAAGGCTCCATAGCTGGAAGGGAGGCCTCACAGCTGGGAGGGAGGCTCCACAGCTAGCAGGGAGTTTCCCAGCTAGGAGGGGGACTCCACAGCTGGGAGGGAGGCTCCACAACTGGGAGGGAGGCTCCACAACTAGGAGGGAGGCTCTCAGCTGGGAGGGAGGCTCCACAACTGGGAGGGAGGTTCTCAGCTGGGAGAGAGGCTCCACAACTAGGAGGGGGGTGCTCCACTGCTAGGAGAGGGGCTCTACAGCTAGGAGGGAGGTTCCCAGCCAGGAGAGAGCCGGGAGGGAGGATCCACAACTAGGAGAGAGGCTCCACGGCTAGGAGGGAGGTTTCCAGCTGGGATAGCAGTTCCCAGCTGGGAGGGATGCTCCAAGGCCAGGAGGGAGATTCCCGACCAGGAGCAGGGTTCCTAGCTAGGAGGGATGGTCCACAGCTAGGAAGTGGGCTCCACTGCTAGGAGGGAGGCACCACAGTTAAAAGGGAGGCTTCACAGTTAGGAGGGAGGCTCCACAGCCCTTGTGTTGTCAGGACACTCATCAACACCTGCAGATTTAGCACAACAAAACAAGAGCCTGAGAGCCACCATCCCAACGGGCACCATGAGACTAGTCTCCTAACTCCACTGCTTCTGAAACAACTGCCCTATGGAATTCAACCGCTTCCCATCCCAAATGGCTTAAAAGACCAGAACCTGCCCCTGGCCTCATGACCACGGAGGTGGCTGCCTGCCTTGGACACCGAGTCGCACGTGTCCGTACCGTCCATGTAGGCCTCGATCCTGCGGATGAGCTCGTACGACTTGGAGCGGTCGAGAAGGGTCCTGATGGCAGGCAGGGGATCCAGCACGATGGTCTCTGGGTGGGCATCGATGTACTCCTGGAGGGAAATGCAGCCTCTGTCAGAGATGGGGCAGGGCTGAGAGAGCTCACCCCTCATGCCCACTCCTCCCCAGCAGCCCTGGTTTCAGTGAAAGGCATCACGTGAATCAGGCTCGACCAATGAATGAGTATGTCCTAGCCCTGGGGCTGCAGGTCAGGAGAGGGCCTGTGACCTACTGATGTTGGGGCAGACCCCAGGCTCTTGCAGGAATCTGGGGGCAGGAGCACTCTGGACCTTGGAGAAGGAGAGGCAAAGATCCCAGCAGGTGTGGCCCAAGCATCTCCAGCAGAGGCCTGGCAGAGGCAAAACTAGAAATGGAGCTTAAACTCAGAAGATGTCACCAAGAAAAGGAGCTGTGGGTTCTGTCGGGTCGGTCTGCCCCTGGATCAAGGCTTACCTGAAACTCAGATCTGCTCCACATGCTGATGTGTCACATAGTGTCACCCTGTACCCTGCACTGACAGGGACCAAGGTAGGGCCGGGGAGGGTAGGGTGACACCCAAGTCATCAGAAGTCTGTGGGAAGGTTGGCAGGAGAAAGGTGCCACAGGGTGGCTACAGTCATCCACATTAAGTTCTTCCCTCTAAGACAATAGCTTCAGGATCAGCACTAAGGAATACGAAAGGAACTGTGATGAAGATCACAATCCTTAGGGAATTTGCAAACTTCTTGGGGGAAAAAGACACCATTATTTACAACAGAATTCAATAAAACATAGAGCAATATTTTCTAGGAAAACAACACAGGCTGAGAGACAGGCCCAGAGCCCCTGGTGGGCCATCACCTCTGACTACAGGCTCCCTGAGCCCCTGGTGGGCTATCACTTCTGGGACTGCAGGCGCTAAAGCCACCTGGTAGGCCATCACCTGTGACTGCAGATGCCCCAAGCCCCCTGGAGGGACCAGAGCAACTGGAGCAGACACAGCAAGTGAGACCATCCCTTGGGCTCTGAGGTTTCTATGGGCACAACTGGGGAATACTGACAGGAGTGGGCCTCAGGGAGTGAGCTGGGCTTGAGGAAGGCCAAGCTGTTGTGGGTGAACTGTGTTCCCCAAATACATATTCCAGCCCTAACCCTGCGCTACCTGTGAATGTGGTCTTATTTGGAAATAGGGTCTTGGGAGATGCATCAAGTTAAGACAAGTTCATACTGGATATGGGTGACTCTGACACATGGACTGGTTTTCTTGTAAGACGAGAGAAATCTGAACACAGACACACAGAAGAAGACAGACAGCTGGAGTGATGTATCTACATGCCAAGAAATGCTGGTGATCACTTGGAAGCAGCAGGAATGAGGAAGGGCGCACGGAAGAGCCTCTCCAGGACCTGGGAAAGGAACCAACTCCACTGAAGTCCTGACTCAGACTTGGTGGCCTCCAGATAGGAGACAGCACAGTCCTATTGTGTGCAGCCACCATGACTGTGACATGTGATTGCAGCAGCCCTGGGGAGCTGACATGCCAGCTGGATTCACCCATCTGCCCCTACCCACTGGGCTTGTCCACACCCTCATCTTTGAGGTCAGCACAGGCCAGGAGAAAATTCCCACAATGCTGCTTTTCTAGCAAGTCTTATCAACAAAAAGAAATACCCATTTGGGATTATGTTTCTTCAGGAAGCTTATTCTGGTTCCTGGTACCCATTTTTGAGCGCATTCAAAACAAAGGCCAGAGACTCATTCCCACTCCTGGTCTGAAATTGCTCCCCCTGTATTTCTTTTTTTTTTTTTTTGAGTTGGAGTCTCACTCTGTCGCCCAGACTGGAGTGCAGTGGCCGCTCCCGGCCACCGCAGCCTCGACCTGCCGGGCTCCGGAGATCCTTCCGCCTCAGCCTTCCAAGTAGCCGGAATTACAGGCATGCGCTACCATGCCCGGCTGATTTTTTGATTTATTGTAGAGATGAGGTCTCGCTGCCCAGGCGGGTCTCGAACCCACGGGCTCAGGCAATCCACTCACCTCAGCCTCCCAAAGGCGCGGGATTACAGGCTGAGCCACCGAGCCCGGCTTCCCCCTGTATTTCATGCTAGAGCACCTGCTGTGGACTCCTTTCAGCCTTTTTCTCTGACGTTTCTAAAATTCCTCTGTCCCAAGTGGCAGCCAGCATACATGTGGGAGGCCTGCACGACCATCCCTGCTCCCAGAATCCCTGACACTTGCTGGTTCCAGCCCCCAGCAGTCCCTCTCACTGTGCATGGAGGCTATGAACCTGAAGGAGGGCAGAGCTGCCTTCAGGCTCCTTCCCTGCCCTTAGAGACATGACTGCCAGCAGGTCAGCCTGGCCACCCACCAGCTGCCCATTCAACCCACATCTGCCACCCTCACGAGGTTTCCTCAGGCAAGGCTTCACTCCAAGTGGCTCTCTCCCGACAGGCTTAGCCTCACCCTGGAGTCTACACCTGAACTCCCTCCCTGGGGGTTCCCATTCCTCTATCAGAGCTTGGTCTCCTAAGCTGGGACTAGGTGTCTAAGAGCACGCTGCTCCCGAGATCCTCCACCAAGATGCACAGATGTGTGAGATCATATGTGAATAGGTCACCCACCCAACAAACTCCACCTCACTGATAATGCTCAGGGTGCTAAGGGGTGTAGCTGACACCTGGGTGACAGAGAGCCTCCGCTTCACTACACTGGATCTACAACCCTGGCCATGGCATCATGTCCTGGCTCTGTACTCCACTGTCCTCCCCGTCCTCACTTGATACATATGAAGTGGCCAGGCTACATGACCAGGTCAGGAACCCAAGCGCCCAGTGCTAGTCCCTCTCAGAACCACCTGGGGCACATAGCATGGCTCCTCTGGGCTCAGCCTCCTCAACTGTGACATGAGCTCCTACAGGGAACTCTAAGGTCTCTGTACAGATGGCCTCCAGTTCTGAGAGTCTAAGTGGACTGAGAACACGAGGGGTGGTGTCTGTAGAGGCTGATTTTGAGGCTGCACAGGGGATGGCTCTGGGTGCTTGCAGGACCACACACACCCGCTACCCTTCTCAAAAGGAGGTGACACTGGAGATGCTCACCTTGACACCATGGCCCAGTCCTCTCCCAGCAACTAGGCCACTCAAAAATGGACACACTCCCTTCCCCACTCTAAAAATGCCCCCCCGTCCTAAGAAGAGTGTCTACTCACATCACTGAGTGACAAGCTGACTCCGATGCCTCATCTACACATCAGGGCTATGACCTTTAAAGAGATAACTCAGCATCCCTAAGACACAAAGCTAAGCCAGACTTGGGGGGAGGGAGGCCATGTGAGGCCCAAGTGCAACACCCGACAAGCAGATACCAGCAGCTCTGAATGAGGACAAGAGTGTCAATATTAACAGAATCACTCCTACACAGATCTCGCTGGGTGGAGATGGAGGGCAACGTGCTCTTCCAACTACCACTCTCCATGTGGATTCCTGCCCAACTCCCAGCTCATCTGTGACCACGAAGGTCTCAAGCATTTCCCACAAGTCTTGGTTACCAAGCAAGCAGCTGGAAGAGGGAGCGCCCTGTGCTGTGTATCACCACCCGAGGAGGGGAGGCCCAAGCCACCTCCAAGGTGAGTGGTGAGCACATGCTCCTGGAGGCTGGCCTGCTGTGGGACACCCAGGTACACCCTAGAGGTCGGCAAGGGCAGCCAGCTTTCAGCAAAACACAGCCCTGGCCAGGAGGACTGGGAGGGCCAGAACTACTGGGCAGAGCCCAGCAGGTGCCTGCCCAGACATACCTCCCCTAGGCCTTTCAGATGTTCCAGGCTGTGTAGTAATGCACACAGGGGCCGCTGGCCCCCTGCTGACTGGCACCAACAGTGAGCTGATGAGGATAAGATGGACTCAGAGACATGGCTTCCTCAGCAGTCCTACAGCAGGAAACCAGCAGGGAGCACAGCAGAGATCTGCTCTCTTCAGACAGAAAATACTCTCAGAGGTCCTGAGTTCAAATCCAGCCTCTGCCACTGATTCTCTCTGCCTGGAGACTGAGCTAGAGTTGGGACACCAAGACCCCTCCTGTGCAAGACGCCTGCTTTTCACAGGCCACTGCTGGCGGCTGCTGTGGCATCCAGGGGATGGCAGATGTGAGAGGACACATGGCCAGGGCTCTCCCAGCAAGGCCCTCGCTCCAGAGTTCCTGACAGAGAACCGAAGCATGCAAGGCAGGATGAGAAGCCTTGCAGCTCTCACTGGAGCCAGGGCTACCAGTTGTATTCCTGGAGAAAGGGAGTCCACCTCACACCCTGCCACTCAAGCGCCAGCTTTAGCCTAGCGGGATGGGGAGCCCAGGCACTCACCTTGTGGTGTCAGCACAAGGCAGAGCACCCCAGATGGCAATGTCCCATCCCAGAGGCAGTCACAGGTGGGTAGAGACAGAGAACCCAAGGGTTCCTCCATGAAGGAGAGGAGTGTGGGTGTGCGCTCGGGCCACACAGTGAATGGTGGAGTTGAGGCTGCAGCTCCATCCACATGTCCTCCCAGCCAGGGCACTGTCTGGATCCCTGTACTCCCAAAGGCTCTGGGGGACCCCCACAGACAGACCTGAATCAGCATCTGTTCCCAGCACTGCAGCAAGATGGATGAACACAAATGGAAGACAGACACCTCTCAGGACGGTCAACCAATGGTGCGGTTGGAGGCCACAGTCCCCAGGGCCTTCGTGAAGAGGATCACAGGGCACAGAGGAAGTAAACACCAGGCTTGGCGCAGACATGCAGGAGGCTGCCACCAGTGCCTGCTGGATGAAGGGGCCCCCAGAGGGAGGATGGACAGCCACAGCCATGTTGGGAGCACAATGTAGCTCTCCTGTCCCTGGAGGCCAAGAATGGGAGGATGTGGTGGTGAGCCACACTGAGCGACACCATCAGGGAGGATGACCACTGAACCCTCTCAGCAGACCACAGAGGCCAGGAACCCACCACTGCTGACGGACTCCTCAGCAAGTAAGGCCAAGGAGCATGCCCCAGCCTGAGCCCTCCTGCACCTCCCAGCACACCTGCCTGCTGATTACAGCTGACAGAAAACCACATGCCACAGACAGTTCTGGGAACTCCACACTAGGCCCAGGGGCCTTGGCACTACAGAATGAGCAGTCAGCCAAGGCTGGCATAGGAACGGAGCTAGTAGTTTGTGCAGGTAAGCCTTGGAGGCGGGCTCTTAAGAGCCAAGGTTGTGGCAGCATCCAGCATATATGAGGGCAGGATTGCCAAGTCTAGCCATGTGTGTGCCATTCACAGTACCTACTACTGCACTGTGCAGTGTACAAACTGTGCAATCCCTGACAGTCAGCCAATTCTGCCTTCCCCTCATCAGCAGACCCTCTCTTTCAGCCCAGCCACACCTGCCACGACTCAATCCCAACACATGGACCTGAGGCACTGCACATGTTGCGACAAAGGCAGAGCCAAGAAACTTGAGGTGCCATTAGCTTTATGTGGGTCCCTGAAAGTAACTCACTTATGTCTCCCTTTTCCCATCTATAAAATGAAAGCGTCAGAATAACTCCTTTACAACATCTTTTCTGACTCTTGAGTTCTCGATTCTCTGATTCCATCATGTGACAAACCCAAAAAAGTTTTCAGGCCCCTGAACTGAGCCAGAGGCTGCCCAGGCCCGGTAGTATCCAAACATGGGCCAGGCCTACTGCCCTCAGAGTCCATAGTGTGGTGAGTGCATGGGACACAGTCGCAGCAGGCCAGCCAGATGCACCTGCACCTGCCAGGCAAGGGAGGAGGGTCAGTGGGGCAGGCACGCTGGCAGGGACAGTTGACAGCTGCACACTGGGGCCAGGTACTGACCACCAGTCCATGTGTACGTGCAAGCGTGTGTTTGAGGAATGTGTGTGCATGCATGAACGTGTAAATGTGGGTGTCTGTGAGAGGTAGGCATGTGTGTGAGTGTGTGTGCACATGTGGACACAGATGCGTGTGCAAGTGTGCGTGTACATGTGTGTAAGTACATGTGTATGCATGTGTATGTGGTGATGAATACCACCAACTCAGCTTCTGAGCAACCATGTTCAACCCACCCTCACGGGGCTCCTATGGGGCAGATATGGAGTGGAATGAAGGAAGATGTGGAGGTGACTGTGACAACACAGCAGGGGCATGTGGATGTGGGGGGTACACTGGGTGGAGGGAAGGCTCCTGAGGCCACTGACACTGACCCATAGAGGGTCCTGGGCACGGCAGGAGGAGAAGGTGCTTCCAAGAACAGGGAACAGCAAAAGCACAGGTCTGGCCAAGGGAGTATAGCACACTTGAGGACTGGCAGGAGCCTGGTGTGGCCAGGGAATGGTGGCCTGGGGGTGGGGAACGAAGGCCTCGGGGGGGCATGGAGGCCTCAGGGGAGCACAGAGACCTAGAGAGGATGGAGGACTAGGGAAAGACAGAAGCCTGGAGGATGGAGGCCTGGGGTGATGGAGTAGAGGCCTGGGAGGAAAGGAGGCCTCAGGGGGATGGAGGCCTGGGGCAGATGGATTCCTTGGGGGTGGGTGGACAGAGGCCTCAGGGGTGGGACAGAGGCCTGGGGAGGACAGATGTTTGGAGGATGGGGGAGTAGAAGCTTGATCAGCAGCCAGCTATCAAGAGGTGTGCAAGGTAGGACTCAGAGGACTTCATGCCTGTCTGTCCGTCCCCAGAGGGCCAAAGTCAGCAGATGCCCAGCACGAGGTGTGCCTAGCCCACTGTGCTCCTGGCTGGCTAGGCAGCAATGGGACTTATGACACGGAGTAAAAGGAATCCAAGTGGGCTTCATCACAGGCATGCAGGCCATGTGGGCAACATGACACATGCTGGGAAGGCACGTCACCAGCATGAACTGGGAAGGGAAAGGCAGGGTGCCTTTCTGCTGCAGGTGTTACTGAAGGATGGAAGCCAAGGAGACACTAATTTCCTTGGTCTGAGTTCCCCAATGCTAAAAGTAGATACTGTACCCGATGGGGCCTCAGTGTCCACATGTATAGGGGTGGCTCTGCTGATCTGCCTGGGTGCTCGGGGCTGATGGGCTACTTCTAAAGCACTGTGTCGACCAGGGGCGACTCTGCCCCCCAGGAAGCATCTGGAGATGTCTTTGGCCATCCCAATGAGGGGCAGTGGGAAGTGCTGCTGGCATCGAGTGGTCAGAGGCCAGGAAGAGGCCAAAAGTCCTCCACCACACCAAACAGCCCCTAACAACAACAGAATGACCCAGCCAAGATGTCAGCAGGCCAAGGCTAAGAAACCCTGAGATAACATGATGGAAGTTCTTTCCAAAACTTTGGGAAAGGTACTATTTACTAGATATTAGTATTTCTAGAACCCAACATGCCCCCAAACCCCAACCTGCAAAACCCTGCCATCCACACACAAGCAGAGGGACCATGGTCCACCAGTGGCTCAGGGCTCAGGCTTCAGGCCTGTCTCCTGCCTCTGCCCCACCTGGGCTGTACAACGTCCACTCTACTCTCTGCTACTGATAGGGCCACACGTCTATCTGGGGACTGGGATTCCTTTACACGCAGGAAAGCAACTGCAGCCAGCTGATGGTACAAACAGCATCCCCTCCCTTAGACAGTGAGAGCCATTACCAGCCATACCCACCTGGCCTGTCCTAGGTGCACCATGGGCAGACTGTGGCCATTTCCACCGTGGAGGAGTGGTCTTGTGACCCTAGGCAGCAGTCTTCAAGAGGCTGACCTCATGACCATGCCAGGACAGGGTCTGTTCCTCTGAGACCTGGGCCTCCCCAACCATTCCGCCTCCTTTGGCTTCTGCTGGCAGTTTTGTCATCACCACTGTGTCAGAGGCAATCCCAGATGGCCTCTTCCTCAGTGACCCTGAATCATGGGCCCTTACACCCCCCAGGGGCCACCAGCTGTTAGCCAAAGTCCCTCTGGGCATGTCTGAAAGAGCACAAGCCACAGTCCTACCCTCCCACGCTCTAACTGCCCAGAGGGCTAGTGATGGGCCTCCCTGGGCCACCGGTTGTACCCCTGGGAATTGAGTAATTCCATTACCTCAGGAACTGAGATGAGGACCAAAGAGATGAGAGATGGGAAGGTCCACAGCAAGCATGCCACATGGGACACGCCCAGTGAATATGCATAGATGGGGACCCCACCCGGGCCATGGCTACTACTTTGACCCCACCAGTCACAAGGCCCATATGCAAAGCTGGCAGCAACTTACTGGGACCTCTGACTGATTTAGATTTCTTCTTCCTAACTGGACTTGAAGGCCTAGAACAAAAACCTCTACCGCTTCTTCCTCTTGCCTCTCCAGCCACTGCTGTGCTAGTGGCCGCCCAGCAAAGGGCGAGTATGGCAGGTCTTGATCAACACAGCTATGAGGTCATGTGCATGCCATCAGGGCTGGGGGCGAAGGTGAGCTGTGGTCTTGGAGGTGATGGCTAGCACAGGGCAGCTGCCATGGTGTTGGATGTGGCTGCTCTGAGGTATTCTGGACTATCCTGGAACATCCCCTGTGCTGCAGGCAGTGACTGAGGTCCAGGCAGGTCAGCTGAGGAGTGTGGAGCTGGGGACGGTACCCAGTCCCTCCAACTCCCACCTGGCCCTGCCACATTTCCATTGCCCTGTCATAGAATGTGCCTCCCACACGGGGACGCTTTCATAGTCACTGCCTCACTGACACCAATTACAACAAAGTTCTCAGGTCGGTGAGGGTCACAGACACAGCTGAGAGTGGCATTACTGCCACTGTTAGACCACTGACATCAGACTCGGTCACTATGTGCTGAGTAGCTTGCAAGTGTTGTCACACCCAGTGTTGTGTAGCAAGGGGGTCAGCACTTACACACACGTGTTGCACTCACTCAGCACCAGGTGCTACTATAAGAATGTCATGTGCGTTAATTAGTTCAAAGCTCACAGAGAGCCTGTAAGTTATTTTAATTTTTTTAAAGACGAAAAGGGAACTGTGCAGTATCTGCTGTCCTTGCCTATGGGAAGGTCCTGTCTTTCAGCACCCTGTGGTCAGTCAAGGTCATGTCGATTGTGGTAGCCAGGGAGATGTCAGAGTCTGTGTGACAACAGGGAAGACACTGAGCCAGCACGAGCCTTGCCACTTTCTTGTCCCTCTGTCATGACGGCTGGTCAGGAGTCGCTCTACCACTGTGGGTCACGGACACACAGCAGCACTTCAGCCACCCTCTATGGCCACGTGGCAAGAGCTAGCGATGACATGCACCAGGTGACAGGAACCGCCTATCTCTGTGACCAAGCCTGACTCAGTCTGGCAAACCAGCAGCAGGGCCTCAATGTACCAGCTCTTGCAGCTCCCAGCCCTGTCTGCTCCCCATCCCTTGATGAAGGGTGGGGGGGGTGAGAGGTGCTCGATCTTTCCAGGTGAGAGGCAGGGTGGCCAGGTGTGCCTTCTCTTCCTGCACCCTGGGGCCTAGTTGAGCTCCCTCCCAGATCTATTTCATGTAATTAAATAATGGGAGGGACACAGCAGGCGAGAGGGCCTTTGTCCTGTGAGGACCAGATGTGGCTCAAGCTGTTCGGAGGCTAGACTGTCACAGCAGAAAGAGGAGATTCTCAGGACCATGCATGAGATGCCCAAGGCTGATGCTCAGGACCATGCACAGGGACACCTAGGGCTGGGACTCAGGACCACGCATGGGACACCCAGGGCCAGAACTTGAGTCAGCAGCTCCCTTTTCATTTTGGAAACACCCAGTGGTGTCCCCACCTGCTGAGTTCATGCTGTACTGGCAATGTCCCTGCTTGCCAATTAAATCTAATCTTAAGGGCCCCGTCCCATTGCCCCACCCTCATCCACTCCCTCCCTGCAGGATAAAGTCTAAGCTCCACAGCCTGGCATGAGAAAGCCCCGCAGCTCTGGCCCTGCCACCCCTCCAACTTTGTTGCCCTGACGCACTGTCACACCTACCTGGCAGTGCCATCTGCCTCTGAACCCTCCTGACCTCCTCCATCCCTGTTCCCTGCTGCCCAGCAGAGCCACATCCCCTTCCACTGGCCCACCGGAGCCCCTGTGCAAGGCTCCCAGCAGCAGATCAGTGCCCCTGTGCACCTCAGCTTAACAGTCAGGCATGTTCCCCACATACCAGGCACCACGGCCAGCAACGGAAACACCGGGTGCTGGAAGCAAATGCAGCCCTGTTCCAGTGAGGGACAGATGAGAGCAACAACTAAAGGATGGCATTAAGGGCCAGGCTCAATGAGGTAACATCAGTCATCCCAGCACTTTGGGAGACTGAGGCGGGAGGATTGCTTGAGTCCTGGAGTTCAAGACCATCCTGGGCAACATGGTTAGACCCTGTCTCTACAAAAAAATCAAAAAATTAGCTGGGCAAGGTGGTACATGCCTATAGTCCCAGCTACTCGGGAGGCTGAAGCAGGAAGATCACTTGAGCCCAGGAGGTCGAGGAGGCAGTGAGTCAGGATCATGCCACAATACTCCAGTCTGGGTAACAGAGTGTAACCCCTGACTCAAAAAACAAAAACAAAATTAAAGGAATGGCATCAAGGAAAGCTCATGGTTAGGACAGCTTAGGACAGGCAAGGCAGCACCAGTCAGATAATCAGGAGACATTGCTCAGGAAGGGGTGCTGAGGAGAGGGAACAAAGGCACTGAAGCAAGCACAGGTCAGTGCCAGAGCAGTTGCTGTCGTAGGGCCAACCTGTCAGGGAAGGGGTGGGTGTGACGCGATGAAGCTGGGGGTGACGCCACCAGATCACTGGGCCCTGTGGTCCATGTTAGCAATTACAGTCTGAGTGTCACCGCAACAAGAAAGTGTGAAGCAATTTTATCCAGGCTGTGCTGGGATCAGACCTGTGTTTTGCTAATTCTTCACTCCAGGGGCTGTGAGGGCAGCTCCGGGGTTGTCCGATGACCTCCCCTCCTGGCTGGGGCTCACAAGCAAGGCACTCCACAAACTATGTGCTGTGCGGGATATGATCCTCGCAGACTGTGTGCCACTGGCATCCAGGACATTGGGGGACAATTGCCATCCTTCCAGCTAATCAGGGAGAAGGCAAATGGTTTAGACTAAAACCTCTTTGGTCTATCCCGAGAACCCCAAGAGGGCACGTGCCCAGTGAATACAACTACTGCAGCCCTTCGGGACAATTCCAGGCCTAGAAGGGGCAGCAGGAGAGGAGGGTGGTCCCTCTTACCCTGCGGCCACACCTGACAGGTGGTCTGGGTGTCACTCAAGGAGGCAGCTTGTGCCACTCCCCCTAGGAAGGCTCCCAACACGCCAGGAGGCCCCTAGACCTGGCAGGGACCTCCCCACTGTGCTGTCCCTGCTCACTCACGTGGACAGGGCCTGGGGACCTGGCCTGGATCTGGACACTGATAAGCCAACCTGCTGCTGGCTCCCTGTGAACCTTGGAGCAGAAAAACCCTGGAACCATCCCAGTTGAGTCTCTAAGACATTATGAGACTAATCAAAAAATAAAACAAACAAACAAAAACCCAACCAAACAAAAGCCCTCAGGTAGTAGTGAAGGTTCTGTGACAACCAGCTTGAATGCTCACAATAAGCCCGCACCCTCCAACCTGCCGCCAGGGTAGCCTAAGGAGGCACAGCCTCTAGGCTCTGGGACCTCCCTCTACCCAGGCACAGAGGCTTACCAGGAGCAGCCCCAGGAGCAGCCTAGGGCCATCAGGAACATCTCAGAAATTCCTCTTCCCCACCCACAGCCTAGGCCCCTTCCTCCAGGACCCCGAATACTGTTTTTGGAGAAGGCCCTTCTAGCAGATCCCCTCTGGGCAACGCACCCTACCTCAGGGCCACTGCTCACAGCTCTGTGTGGGAACCCAAGCCCTGGGTCCCATTTCCCCTGCCTCTGAATGCAGCACCCACCCCTCCCCATCCCTGAACCACACTTAGGCCCCTTTTATGTCTGGAGAATGAAGATTAAAACCAGATTCTGAAAACAAAAGACACGATCAAGGTCAGGCATCAGCCTCCCTGTGTCTGTGGTCAGCTCTGAACTTGTATCTCTCTCATCTTACGGCAGAGGGACGTGGCCAGATCAGCGTGGACAGCCTGTGCCTGGTGGCAGGAAATAGCCTCCCCAGCCCTCACCCTGTGTCTCTCAGGGTGCACCAGCCCCTGCTGGTCTCCTCTCTTCCTGGGGCCTCTGGAAAAGTGCAGCCTGGCACCCTTTTCCCCAAAGAATTGTTCTGTTCACAAAGGAGGAAACTTCCTGCCTTATCAGATATCCGGCCTCTCACTGAAGCACTCTGCATTAAACACTGATCCCAGAAACACTGGTGCTGGGAGGTTATGGTGAGGTCACCACAGCCATCTCCACCTGCCTCTGGCCAAGGCCGGGGATGTGCCCAAGATCGGACAGACCAGGAGTCCAGCCAAGACCTTGCCTGGTAGATGGCAGTGGCTGATAGTCTTAGCTGCATGTCCTCATGCTGTCCCTGACACTCCCTAGCTCTGTTAACAGGCTCTCCTCTGCCCAGAATAGGAACACAGGGACACAGCTCTCATTCACTGTTCAGCCCTCATATGCCTTGGGCTGCAGGCTCTGTGTTTAGGGGAAGGGCAGATATGAACTGTCCCCTGGGGGTCATTGCTCCAGAACCCTAGTCCATGCTAGCTGGAGGTAGTGGCCCTTGATCTAGGAAGATAGGATAGCAGAAATAATCCCGTGGGTGTAACCAATGGCACAGCAGCAGGAGAGGGTGCAAGTTCTCAGCATGATGGGCATGTTCACGCCTCCCAGCAATCCACCCACGCAGAGAGGAAGGAACCAGCCACACTAGACAAACTGAGGTTCGGGGGGATTGGGCGGCTCCTGAGTTCTGGAGCAGAGACCTGGCTCCCAAGCAGCTCAACTCCCAAGTCCTTGGCCTCAGCCATCTCTGAAGAGGCCGTGGGAGGCTGGAAGCCCGGCTCAGTCACTTCCTAGCTGGAGCCCTGGCAGGCATGACTTGCCCACACCCACCTCCTCACCTGCACAAGAGAGCTGGCGTAGCCCACTGCCTGGGGAGCAGGTGGATGGCCCTTGAGGTGCCTCCTGCAGGTCCACTGCGTGGGGACCACTCTGAGTGTTTCTTGCTGTATGTGAGGAACTGCTGCTATTGTCACATGTGACTCACCCTCCCAACAGTGTCTGAAGGCCACTGTCCCGGTAGATCCACCAGGAGATGCATCACCCCTGACCAGAGGTCCGTGTGGCAACCTGACTTAGTGATGCTCCCCCAGAGGACAGCCCAAGAGCATCATGGGCACAAGAACCGGGCTCTTGGGGCCACCTGCAGGAAATGAGTAGAAGTGAGGCTAGAGTGGATAGCAGGGGCGCCGAAGGCCACTACTTCACCTATGGCCAGTCCCCCACCAGGGATGGGCAGTGAGTCACCCTAGAAAGTCCAAAAAGACTGAACCTGGCTTTGCAAGGTCCCAGTGACCAAGCTGTGTGTGCTCCGAGCTCTGTTTCCTGTTACAGCGGTGATTCTGTCCCAGGAGGTGGATCAAATGCTGCACATGGGTGTATGCCTGTTAGCCAAGCCCTAGTCTGGGACAGAAGCTCAGTAGGCAGCCCACCAACGGGGCACATATCATCTCTGTCTCACTCTGTGCTCTCACTCAGGTTTCTCCTCCCAACATGGTTCAGGGTCTTCCTACTACCAGCATCCATTTTACAAATAAGGAAACTTGAGGCTCCACAGAATCACAGGAGGAGCCATGTCTTTGCCGGCCTCCAGCCCTAAGAAAGGACACACTGCCTAACAGATGGAAGCTGCACCTGCTTCTGGGGCCACTTGCAGGCGGGAAGCGAGGATCTACAGAAGGGAGCTGGCCAGGGAACAAGAGAGAAGTGGGGAAGCATGGAGGGCTGGGGGGACTGGCCCTGAATGCATAGGGAAAATGCTCTCAGCAGGATAACCTGGGTGACGAGGACGCAGATGAGAGCCCCTTCATCTTGGTAAGGAAAAGCAGGTGTCATTCGTGGAAAAGCGCTAGCTTGAGCACCACCCACCCCACCAGGCAGGCCCGCAAAAAGCCATTGTTCAGGGTGCATTTTCACTGATAATACAACTTTGTTTTTTTTCATGACCTCTAAGTTGCTTGCTCTCCAGAGGAAAGAATCGCGTTGTTGTCCACAACAGAGAAAGCACAGGGAACCCAAGTAGGGGACATGAAAACCCCCAGGCGGTAGGCAGGTCAGCATGGGGTCAGAACCCAGGGGGCTGATGGGAAGTGGGGGTGGAAGACAGCCTAATGATGCAGTGAAACATGTCAAAGTCATGTTCAAAGTCAAGCACACGGGGTCAAGGTCATGGGCAGAGGGGGCTCTCGCCGAGGCAGGACTCGGTTTAGGGGTCCCTTATCCCCCTCTCCAAGTACAGAAAAAGGGTTCCACCTTGTGCCAGTAGGAGTCACTAACAGGGTCATGCCTATGCTGATGGGGTGGGATAGGGGCAGTTTCAGTACCCCCACTACACCGAATGAGACTGAGGTGGTACCTGCCCCTGAGCCCATGTCTTGCCAGCACCAGAGCCACATCCACAGCAGCTGCCATGGCTCTGAAAATACACAGCCATTCTGCCTCCCCCTTTACCTCCCATGGGCCGCAGTGAGAGCCACATGTGCTCACTCACTTGGAACCTGTGCACCAGCTCCAGGGACTGGCTGTCATTCTGGTCAGCTTCGAGGATGACATCAGTCAGCTTGTGGATGATGACATCCAGAGGTCCCTGCTCTTCAATCGGCCGGCTGAGGTTCAGCTGTAAGACAGGAAGACAGAAAAGGGGCAGTTCAACACCTGTGTCTATGGCCTGTTCTGCTGCCATGGGCATGCCCCAGAGGACCCTGGGGCCCCTCTACAGTACACTGGAGGGGCCAGAGGAGGGCTGACACTCATGTGAAACAGATGGGACCAGCCTCTGAGACCTGTAGCTCTCCACAAATCCTCGAGGGCAGGCCCCATACTACCGGGGATGCAGATGGACACAAAAGGAGTTCAGGGACCAAATATCTACGGGCCAAGCAAGGGATGCCGGGAAAGGACATGTGGAGTGAACTTAGGAAGTGAGGGCTCAGAGAGGCTGAGCAAGACAATGAGCGCCACACAGGTGGGTCAGAACTGGGACCTACACACACTCTCCAATGAACTCCATAAGCGTCATCAAAGCTGAGGTCTTGGTGAATCCAGGAACTGCCACCTGGAGAGACCAGCACTTGCACGCACCAATCTGGTCTGTCAGGAAAAGTGAGGGTGCAGGGCGGTCTGCAGTCTGTTGGCCCTGCTCCCTGCTTTGTTGAGGAATGTTTGCTTTTTCAAGAGCAGGAGGCTGGAAAGATCAGACCCCAAGGGACCTGAGCCTGCAGCTGACAGACAGTCATATCACCTGCCCTCATGACAGATGCCCCGCTGACAGCCATGCAGCCTGACACCATACTTCCTAACCTGCCAGGTGTCTGCCACCTAGCATGCGACCACTGCCAACTGCAAGGCCAGCTCCGCCAAGGCACCAGCCCAGCACCTGGCTGACCCCCCCACATGACCTCAGCAGAGGCCACAGAAGGCCCTGAGCCCCACCTTCCTCCCACCCCCAGGAGGGACTCCCTCCAGGATCCAAGGCTGGCTATTCTAAGTTACCACTAGATACCACAGAATAGCTACAAGGATGCTTGGAAGAGGCAACATGCTCAAAGCTTGCGTGAATTTGCTTCATTTTATTTAACAACCACTATGATGTCATTTTACAAATGAGGAAAGTAGAGGATAGAGACTTTTAAAATTTCACAACAATAAAAAAACCTCACAACAAGAAAGCAGTGGCGCTAGGATGCAAATGCAGATCTAAAGTGGTGCTGGTTCTGTAATTCCAGCACTTTGGGAGGTGGAGGTGAGAGGATTGTCTGAGCCCAGCAAGCTGAGGCTGCAGTAGCTGTAAGTGTGCCACTGTACTACAGCCTGGGTGACAGAGAGAGACTCTGACGCCAATAAACAAACAAACAAATAAGTAAATAAGTGGTGCTGGTCACCCAGCCCCTCCCCTAGTCCTCCAGGGTCACAACCACCTGGTTACCTTGCCCTCCTGCCAAGTCAGGCCAGCTGGAGGCACCTGGAGCAGAAGATAGGGGAGGAGAGAGGGAGAGCACATGCTCCCCCTATCCTCACACCCAGCTCCCATCGTATCCCCTCTCTCAAGACTGCCACAACCTCACAGTCCCAGGCACATTTCAGCTCCTTTGTCCTGGGCTGAGGTGGGGACGCTTGCCACACACGCCAGCCCTGCCCTGTGTCTCTCACTAACTTCCCTGAACAGTCTTTACTAAACTCGCTTTCAGCCGAGCCCCTGGAATGTGCCACATCCCGTTCTCCTCTTTCCCACTGTCCACCAGGAAAGATGTTAAGGGTTTCCCCTATTTAGAAAAGACATTCTTAGACCTCACAACAAGAAAATAATGAAGAATGTTCTTCCCATGGTGACCAGTCTGTGTGCAAAACAAAACCACACCAGGACAGATCGGTCAGCCAGCAGTGGTCCAACTCTGGGGCTCCAGGATAGGGAAGGAGAGGGGCTCCCGAGACCTCCTGAGACGCGGGTACCTGCTCATCCTCAGGAGCTGGGGACAACTCTCTCACTGTACATCTAACACTAAGGCCCAGGAAGGAAGAAAGACCAAGCAAGGTTGGCCATGCAGGGGAAAGAGGCCTCGTTGTGGCCTGGACAGGGGTTATGCAGCAATGCCCACACATCAGCCTCTACCAGCCAACCTCGGCGCATCATCCCCCGGCCTCGGTTTCTGCTCTGTTAAAAGAAGGGAAATGCAAGGCCCTATTCACAGATTCCACATTACATTCCCATCACAGAGAAGCAAAATTTGAAGGCAGGTGGAGAAGCTGGCGGATAGTGGCACAGTGGCAGAGCACAGCAGGCTCTCAAGGGAAGCTGGACACAGCCCTGCATCTGCTTAAGCCTGAAGCTCCAGTGTGAGGCTCCACAAACAAGAGGCCAGCATTCTCAGACCTCTCAACAGCTGCCAATGGGGAGGAAACCCAGACAAGGAGCCACCCACACCACCACCCATGTCTGAAGAGCTCTCCGGGTCTCCCTGCAGCATGGGGGTCAGAATCAGCCCAACAGGAGCCAGGGGACACCCAGGCATCTGCATCTGACTTGGGTGAGGCCTGTAGATGTGACAACCCGGGGCTGTTTGGAAAAAAAGTTCTCTGCATCCCCGGCTGCTCCGCTGAAGGTAAACAGTTGAGTCTTGGAAACTGGCCACCTTCCTCTGTGTATTCTCCAGGCATGTTATGCCAGCAAAGCCCGTTCACAAGAACAGAACTCAGAACACACAACAGGCCTGGATCTTGCAGCATGGCTGCCTCTTCAGCAGCTGAGGCTTTGAAGTCTCCTCAACACTGTTTCCTCAGGGGCCAGACATGTCACCATCATCCTAAAGGGGTCTGTCCCCTAACATAACTAAGAGAGGTTTCAGTTTCTCCAATGGTGAGAAAAGAGGGGAAGGGCCCTCAGATGCAGCCCACAGAAAGCTCTGGGGACATCAGAGGAGAAAGGGCTCAAACCCGAGACTAGGACAACCACAGGAGGGAACACCACAGATGAAGGGAACCCAAAGAGGAGGTAACACCACAGAGGAGGGGATACCACACAGAGAAGGGGACACCACAAAGAGGAGGGGACACTACATAGACGGGGACACCACACAGAGGAGGAGACATCAAGAGGAGGGGGACACCACAGGGGGACACTACACAGAAGAGGGGACACCACACACAGGAGGGAACATCACAGAAGAGGAGACACCACAGAGGAGAGGACACCACACAAAGAAGGGGACAGCACAGAGGAGGGGACACCACATGGTGGGGAGGGACAGCACAGAGGAGGGAACACCAGAGAGAGGGGACAGCACAGAGGAAGACACAACTGTGGAGGAGACACAACAGAGGTGGGGACATCAAAAAGAAAGTAACACCACAAAGGAGGAGAGACCACAGAGGAGGGGACACCACAGAGAAGCTGATGCCACAGAGTAGAGGATGCCACGGAGGAGGGGTCACTACAGAGGGCAGATACCGCAGAGGAGGGGAACGCGACAGAGGCATGGTCTCACAGATAGCATGGGGTGGGGACTCGGGCCTAAGTGAGCATGTTAAAATATCTGTTTTCCTGATCACACTCTGCCCCCAGAAGAGAGAACCTTCCCAGGGACTACTGCTGCCCCTGGAGGAAGGGGTCTAATGTGTTACTCTAGGCAAGAGCAAGGGTTTCTCAATGAAAGACGAAAGTGCAAGGCAACCTGTAAACTGTTGGGCCCTGCTCCCTGCTCCGCTGTCGCCGGAGGAGGGCAGTGGGCACTCCGTTTCCAAGTCCCGCCACCCTGTGGGGCCCATGCTGGATCCGTTCTGTGCGGCGCCTGGAGTTCAGAATTCAGAGGAAACAAGGGGCCACTGTTTTCCTCAGGGACGAGGTGGGGGTAGGGCTGGGGGAGATGCGACAAAGGCCTGCAAACTCCAGTGGCCCAAGAGTTTCTTCAGCTTCTAGAATGATTAACCCAGTTGTGCCCAGCCCAGTCACCAAGCTGAGCTAGGCCTGACACCAACCTCACCTCCCCCAGTGCCTGGACCCAGGAGGGGGTATTCTAGGCAGAGAAGACCAGGACCCATCCAACTCAGGTCACTTGACTGTCCTCAGTTCCCCCATTTGTCAAGTGAGGGTGTGAATAGCTCTTCCCTAACCCACACAGCTTCAACCTAAAAAAGTTCAACTTTTTCTTACACTCTCACCCTACACTGCCCAAGCAGGAAGAATCCATGGCCTCTGCTCTCTCCACGTCCCTCCAGCACTGCTCCATCGCTTGCCCACTGTCTCCACAGGACTCTCCCCCCATACTGGGCTGCTCTTCCCCTCTGGCCCTCAGAGTCCTGGGTTGCAGAATGCACAGTGCTCACAGAGGCCACAGCCCAACAAAACCCACCACCTTGAACAGCAGCACAGGCTACAACCCCCAGGCCCAAGAGCTACAACTGAAGCTGGAGTGGAAGTTGGACAGGCATAAGGACAGGCTCGTATGGCCACCACCCTCTCAGAACCTCAGTTTCCTCACCTTTAAGGCAAGAAGCCTCATGATCCAACACCAGCACCCGCTCTGGCATACTCACTCAGTGCTGGGCTCTGTGCTAGGTGCTTCACAGCAGACTCATCAATACTCATAACGGTCTAGATGAGGACGAGGAAAGAGGACGCATGTGGCTGAGTAACATGCCATGGTCTCGCAGCTTCATACTCATCCTCACAGACCCCAGCTCACGAGCACAAGGCATCAAAAACATCTGCCATCACACTTCCACACTTACTATTCATATTGTTACTGATCAATGGAAACTCCTGAGACTCTGTCAATATGAGCTCAAGAATAGGCCAGGATCTGAATTTTGCAAAGCTTGGGCCACTTGTCCTGGCTCACAGAGACTCCACTACATGTCCATGGCTACACTAATACTTACTGCCCTCATTAATCATGAACATCAGCCATTACAAAGTCCTCACGTGCAGCCATGTGCTGGGTTCACAAGCACTGACCACATAGGGTACAGATGAGGACACCTGGGATGCCAGCTCAGGAAACAAGCAGCTGGCCAAAGCCACGTTGGCCAGGGAGGCTCACTAAAGCCCTAAGGACATAGCACAGTCTGGTCTATCCTCACAGATTAAACAGGGGCCTCCCACCCCAAGTTTTTCTCTTTTCATTGGTTTCAACAAAGGAATATGGAAGGGAAGGGAAACAGAGAAGAAAAGCAGATTGAAGCAAATGGGCCCTGACAAGAAAGGGGCTAAGTAACATGCCCTAGGTCATGATCTTTCAGTGCATGGAAATCCAGATCGCTCCTGCAGAGCCAGAAGCTAACCTGTACTCCGAAGGGCATCCTAGTGCCCAGGTTTTGCTTTCCTTCCATTCCCCTCCTCCCCGATTCTTCCCTATGAATCAGACAAGATGCTGAAATAAAGGTGGGAGGTTAGCCAGGCTCAGTGGCTCAGCCTGTAATCCCGCGCCTTTGGGAGGCTGAGATGAGTGGATTGCCCTAGCCCGCGGGTTCGAGACCTGCCTGGGCAGCGAGACCTCATCTCTACAATAAATCAAAAAATCAGCTGGGTGTGGTAGCGCATGCCTGTAATTCCGGCTACTTGGAAGGCTGAGGCGGAAGGATTGCCGGAGCCCAGCAGGTCGAGGCTGCAGTGGCCGGGAGTGGCCACTGCACTCCAGTCCGGGCGACAGAGTGAGACTCCAACTCAAAAAAAAAAAAAAGGTGGGAGGCTGAAGGCTGACTCAGCCTCTGTGCTCTCCACAGACCTGAGGCCCTGGCACAGAACCAAGTTCAAAGGCCTGACCAAGCAGAAGCAGGTCTCTGTAGGAGATGTCGGCTCTGGGTATCTCATGGACAGACTTCACGAAAACTTGGCCTCAGAGGGCTCTGTGCCAGAGGTGTGCTTTCTAATGAGTCTGATTCCTGCAGCGACATGGGGAAAGAAGACGAGGCTCTTCCCTGGCAAGAGCAGCTCTCACTTTCAACCAAGCACCAAGTGTCCCTCAGAGAGGTCAAGAGCTGGCGGTCACTGGGGTTGCCACCAGGACAAGCAGGGTGGGCCAAGGGTGGCACTGGTAACCCCAGCAGCCTCTGTTCCAGACTGGGAGGGAAGCTGTCACAAATGCTCCCTGACCTGCTTCCCCCAATGTCTCAGCAGTTGGTTTCCAGTTACCATAATAATAGGAAGAAACAGCAAGCTGGCAAAGGCTAGCGAGTCCTCGATCACCTTTCACCCCACATGATGAAGGTCAGACAACCAAATAGCCTAAGGATGGTAGAACCATGTCGCTCCAAAGTTCTGAGGATGTGCAAATTGGCTCTGCTTCCACAAGGCAGAACACTTGTACTGCTCAGCAAGTACGGCTCCTGAGAACAGGACAGTCTCTTGGGAGCTAAGGAAACCAAGCCTGCACCAGTGCCAGAAAGCCGGTCCAGTGAGGTGAAGGGGATATACCCACCCACACCCCAGCCCAGCAAGCCTGCACCTAGGATGCCAGCTCAGGAAACAAGCAGCTGGTCAAAGCCATGTTGGCCAGGGAGGCTCACTAAAGCCCTAAGGACATAGCACAGTCTGGTCTATCCTCACAGAAAAACAGGAGTCCCCCACTCCAAGTTTTTCTCTTTTCATTGGTTTCAACAAAGGAATATGGAAGGGAAGGGAAACAGAGAAGAAAAGCAAATTGAAGCAAATGGGCCCTGACAAATAAATGCAAGGTTGAGAATGGGGCTTTAATGGGGCTTTGTGGGGAATTGCTTTAGGTTATAGTTCAATATTTGGATGAAGGCAAGGAACAGGGATTTATCCTGTAAGGGGAAAAGTATGTGCCCAATCCCTTAGGATTAGAAAGCAGGAACCCTGAACTGAGCCATGCCATGAATTGGCTCTTTTCCAGCATCCTAGAAAAGTCTGCCTATTTGTCCCCTAAATCTGACAGATTAGCCCTAGATTCCATGTGTCCTGGCCAAGTGGCTGCTTCATATCTGGCATTGTTCACAGTGGCACCCAGGAGTCCCGAGTCAGAGCCAAGGGGACCTGGATCATCCCTTGGTCTCCAGGCACGAGTCTAGTCCTGTTCTGGGGGAAAGTACAAATCATAGACTGGTAGAAAAAGAAGGAAAAGGAACATGAAGGCTGGAGGATCTGGACCCATAAGGAGGAGGGTGTGTAGCAAAACCTGACCGCACTGAGAGTGTGTGTGTGTGTGTGTGTGTGTGTGTGTGTGTGTGTGCGCGCGCGCGCGCGCACGCACATGCATTAAACAGGGTGGCAAAGATCCCATGTGCCACTCTCCCGTGGCCAGGCCTGGAGGAGTTGACTTGCACAGCCCTCTTGCCCACACACTCCAATTGCCATGCAGACCACTTCACTTCTGCCTGAGCCACCCCTCCCCAGGCAGAAGGCTACACAGGTCCAAGGGCAGGGGCAGAGCCTCTGCTGTGAGCCCAGGGGACAGTCCTCCCTGTACCTCCCAAGGTTGCTTCTTCACTTGCAAAGAGGGGGTGAAGAAACATCCGTCCCACAGTTATCACTGCCTACAAAATGGAAGTGAAGAAACATCCGTCCTATAGTCACCACTGCCTGCAAAATGGGGGTGAAGAAACATCCATCCCACAGTCGTCAGGAGCACAAACCCAGGAACACATATTAGGCACCTCCCCCTCCAAGAATACAGCTGGGCCATATTGCACAGATGTAAGCAAATAGGACTTTCTTCCTCACTAGGGTTGAGTTTTCTCTGGTCTCAGTATACTCCCTCCTTGCCTTCTTTGGCTCACCATGGGTACGATCCTAACAGCCAGCTCTGCCAGAACTACCAGGACCCTCACCAAATCCCGGGTGCCCACTGAGCAATGATATCGCTCATTCACCTGATCTCTACATCCTTGGGAGGCAGAGAAAGTTGTCACCATCTTGCAGATGAGGCAAGCAAGGTTCTTGGAGGCAAAATCACTGAACTAAATAAGCTCGTATGACCTGTAAGTGGAAGAGATGGCCATCCCCCATGCCCTAGGTCCTGTGGCTGAGGACACGAGTTTCCACACCCTCTGCTTTCATTAGGAAGAAGAGAGGTCTGACAGCCTTCCCGGAACTGAGGGAGTGGGGCTGGAACAGCTGTAATGTGGTCTAAGGTAGGATCTGTCTGGGAGCTTCATGGGCACAAGATTCCCACCCCAATCCACCACAGTTCCAGGAGGAGAGAGCGACTCTGAAGTCCTCACTCAGAATGCCACCTCCTGAAAGCACCTGTGTTGGGAGCTTAGTAAGCAAGGGGGCATCACTGAGCAAGTCTGGGTCTGGAACCCAGGTCCTCCTGGCCTACCTGCTGCCAACACCACATACCATGGTCAGCTCTGTGGAAGCCCTCCCAGCACAGTGCCAGCACCCAGAAAACATGGCAGCAGCAGGGTTGTGAGACAAGGGCACCCGCACGTGTGAGGAGAAGGCCAGCCTGGCATCCCCACACTGCTCTCTCTTCACGTGACTCTGGTGGAAAATCTGCGCTTTTCTGTAATTCAAATGTATTAATATTTTCATTTTTTGATTCATCATTCCCAAGATTATTTTTTAAATCATCCCATGTTTTTCAAGTACTTTTGCATTTTCAACTTTTATAATTATTTGATCCATCTGGAGTTTATTTTGGTGGAGGATATGAAGTATGTATCTGTGTATTTCCTTCCAGATGGACACTCAGTTGTCTCAACACCATTTATTTATCCATCTTTCCCACTATTTTCAAATGTTGCTGTTTCCACAACTTCCACACTTATTTTGGTCTCTTTTTGAACTCTCCATTAATTTGTCTTGTACCAGTGCCACGCTAGTTTTGTTTTCTTTTTTCCACATTGTTTTAATTACAATAGTTTTATGATACAGTTTAATACCTAGAAAAGCCAGTCCCCTTTTTCATAATTCCCTGACCAGTCATGCTCAGTTAATTTTTCTACACACCCTAAGAACAGGACTGAGACTGGGAATGAGTGGCACTTATGGATCAACTTAGGGAAAATCCAGGGTGTGAGGCAGAATCTTCTTGACCAGAAACACGACATGTTAGATTTGCAGCGTATACAATAAATGTTGAATTTCTTGCATCTATAACAAGGTCCCAAAATTTTATTTTTTAAAAAGGCAACCTAACACAATAGAAGCACGAACCAAAGATATGTCTAGATGTTAAGAGATATTGCGGCAGTTTGTTATGGCAGCATCACTCAGCCTATGCAGACAAGCCCACCCAGCCAGGACACTCTCCAGGGCATTCTTCCCTATATGTGTCAGCCCAAGGAGGGCCTTAGGATTCAGGCCTCAGGTGCTGATGCAATGCAGGAGGGCAGGTAGGCATTACCCAAACCCGGGCCTTTCCTCAATCATGGTCTCTCACCCTCACAACAGAGCAAAAGGCACCTCCTCTCCAGCATTCGACCAGACAGTGCTGGTGCAGCCTCAGCACTGAGCTGACCCAGAACACACCTCCAACAGACACCCTCCTGAGCAGGGTGGCAGCTCTTGCTCCCCCTGAATCTCACCAGCCACAGTTCCCATTGGATCCTCCACCTCTAACGCCATACAGTAACTGCCCCCAAGGGTCAGGTCTGACAAGTCTGAGCACTCAGGTCCTAGGCATGAAGTCAGGTGCTGCTGCCCCCACTGAGAACACTTTGTTGAATCCGTGGTGTCACCGGCTTCAGAGGTGAGGACAGAGTTGAGAACAAAGGCTGTCACCACTGGAGAGCGCAGAAAAAGAATTTTCCTTGACCTCTGCCTGTGCCCCTTGCTGAGGGGCTGTCCTGTTCCTCCCTGTGGCCCATGTGGCCCAGCACAGCGCCCAGCTGGGCCAGGGACCAGTAAGCACATACTGAAGTGATTCCCTGAGGCTGGAGACTAATTTCATCTGCCCACCCATACATTGTTTACTGAGTACTTACACAACCACCCCTCCAAGTAAGTATTACCCCATCATGCACTAAGAAAACAAAGTCACAGTGATCAGGTAACTCACAAAAGGCCACTGTAAGGTGCAGGTCTTTGTGTTCTGATCACAAACTCCTACACCCTCCCCACAGCCACCACCCGACCTGGACCCTCACAGCCCCGAGCTTAGGGACGCTGGTGTTGGACCCAGGGCAGGGGTGCTCCTCGGGGCTCACTGGAGAATCTCCCAGTCTAAGAACTCAGCAGAAGTTCCACGTTGCCCCAGGAATAAGCCCTGGATGCCACAGGCTGGCAAGGTGAGAAAAATGAAGGTGTCTCTGAACAAGAGAGTAAGCTGCCCTGCCCCAGGATGTACACCTCACAAGGGGACACATGGGCCACAGGGCACTGTAGAGGCTTCATGGCAACCATGTTCTCAACCACACGGAAAGGCATGATCCCGGGGCCACAGAAGCCATGGCTCCAACAAGAGGCATGCAGGGGCCACTCTGACCACCCCACAGCTTCCGGAGCCCAACTCATCCTCCAAAACAGACCACCAGTATTGTGAAGACCCCGGCCTCTGTGGGTCCTCCAAGAGCCAAGCATAATGAGAATCAGGCAGTCTCCAGACGCCCACCCTCCAGGCCCAAGAGGTGAATGAGAAAAGGGCAGCAGAGCGGCGATGGGAAGTCCCGACAGAAGGACCTAAGGCTGGACGCACAGGGGTTAGGTGTGGAGTTCTATCTTAGCTCCCAGCCTGGTGCATTCACAGGACTCTTCCCCAGGTGCCCTGTCTCTCTGCATCCCCAGAGGACGTCAGATTGAGGGCAGACTGAGACTAGCCCTACATCCCTCCCAGACGATAACCTTGAAGTGGGGCCTAGTGACCCACATGTGGGGACAGAGAGTGCAAGAGCAGCACATGCATTTACATCCCATAGGACTGACCGGAGAACGTGCAAGAAAAAAGGAAGGAGATGTGCCCATGTGACGAGCTCCAAAACCACTACGGACGCAGTGACAGCAACCTTCTCACTCCACCCATACCCACAATGTATATCAGCAAAAGCACAGCTACTTTATGACCCGCACACGAGAGCCTGTCCTGTATTCTACCCTAGCCTTCGGGAAACCTCCGCTCGGGTGAGTGACCACAGGGAGAGCAACAGCACCTGCTCGGAGGGTATCTTTACTCATTCATTCAGTAGTTATCTCGAGTGGACAAAACCTTCTCTCGTGCAAGTGATGGGGACTCCAGTGCGTCATTCATATAAGTGATGAGGACAACACTGCTTACTTTGGGGCTGTCTTCACTCATGTGAGTGATGGAGACAACACTGCTTGTGCCAGGGCTGTCTTCACTCATTCATTCATTCAGTAGTTATCACGAGTAGACAAAACTTCCATTCATGTGAGTGACAGGGGCAACAATGCTTGCTCCGGGGCTGTCTTCACTCATTCGTTCATTCATTCATTCAGTAGTTATCACAAGTGGATGAAATCTCCACTCATGTGAGTGACAGAGACAACAGTGCTTGCTCCAGGGCTGTCTTCACTCCTTCAGTAGTTATCATGAATGGACAAAACCTCCACTCGTGTGAGTGATGATGAGGACAACACTGCTTGCTCCAGGTATGTCTTCATTCACTCATTCATTCAGTAGTTGTGGTGACTGGACAAAATCTGGCTGTCTTCACTCATCCATTCACTCATTAGTTCAATTAGTAATTGTGAGTAGATACATTTACACCTTCAGGTGACACCTGGGGAAGACACAGGTGTCACTGAAGGTGACAAGGACTGTCAAGCTCCTGTTCTCAGACCACACCCACACCCTAGTATGGGAGACAAATAAATGTCGAGTAAGTACAGAGTCTGCATGTGGGTGACAGGAAGGGGCACCCATAAGAGAGGCCTTGCTGTGGACTTCACTGTGTCCCCAAAAGCAATATGTTGTGGTCCTAGCCCCCAATACCTCAATATGTGACCTTATTTGGAAATGGGATATTGCAGATGGAATTAAGATAAGGTCTTACACAGGAGTAGGGTGGCCCTAACCCAACATGACCAGTGTCCTCATGAAAAGGGGAGATCTGGACACAGACACACATCACACGAAGATGAAGGCAGTGATCAGGGCAAGGCCTCCACATCCCGAGGAACCAAAGATAACAGCCAAGCCCCGAAGCTGGGGGAGGGGCCTGGGGCAGATGCCCCTCACAGCCTCAGGAGGACCAGCCCTGCTGACATTGCACCCTCCAGCTTCTTGCCTCCAGAACTGAGATGATGAATTGTTAAGTTGCCCAGTTTGTAGGACCGGTACAGTGGCCCTAGCAAATCTTGACCTCTCCAGGGAAGGCCTAAACAAGAGGGACCCAGGAGATGTCGGGCAGCATGTTCTAAACAAAGAAGGCAAGTATAGAGGCCAGAAGTGAAAAAGCCAGTGTGGGTGCAGGGGTGGGGGATGAGGGGAATGGTGAAGAGTCAGTGTCCTAGGTGAGGGGAAACCAGTGTAGGTGCAAAGGTGGGGGGGCGTGGTTAGGAGTTAGTATCCTAGGGAGAGGGGAAGCCAGTGTGGCTGCAGAGTTGGGTACAGTATGGTGAGAAGTCACTGTCCCGGTGGGGAGCCAGTGTGGGTGGAGGGGTGGGGGCTTATGGGGGAACATGGTTAAGAGTCAGTGTCCCTGGGGAGAGGACGGACTTGTTAAGGAGTCAGTGTCCCAGGCAGGGGAGCCAGTGAAGGGCCTGGAGCAGGGGAGTTAGATGCTCCTGATTCCTGGAGGTTACACAAGTTAACAGGTGTAAGGTGTTGGCATCTCTCCTGACACATGTGTGAGCACTTAACATGGCAGTTGTCATGTTCACGGCCCAAATGGAATGAGGGGCTTAGGTGTGAACATCAGAAACCAGGACGCTTTGAAGAGAGCAGCAGCTGGGGGTCAGAAGCCTGGTACTGATGCCCCGAGGGGCTTGGAGCCAGCATTTTTTTTATGTCTGGAACCTGGGGTTCGTTAAGATGCAGGCCGTAGAGCAGGTAGTAAGTGAACAGCCCCCACCGCAAGCTGGGACGTCTACTCCATGTTCCAAAATTTCTCCCTGCACATCCTGGCTCCCTGCCTGGGATGTTTGTTGCTGCTGACAACAAAAAACATATCTCAATGTTTCCTATGTCTGTGTTCCTCCTGAAACGGCAACAAGTGCCTAAGAAATCTCCAAGCCAAAAATACTCCCTGTGCACCCTTCTTAACAACTAGGAAGGGAAACTTGGAGTCAGATTTCCACAAGGCTGCATGGATTATTTTTCAAGCCCTGAAGCTCTTCATATATTCACTTCTTTCCATTCCAAAGAGAGCATTCCTTAAGGCAGCTTCCAACTGGTATTTGATATAATATTAATGAAGGAGTATTAAAAAACTTAAAACGTTGCATGTCTTTTTCATGTTCAGGACCCAAAATCAGTTGCAAAGATGTTGGGGTGTGTCAAGCAAACGGGAGCTTTACTGTAGGACTTCTCCGGTACTTTAAGATGCTCATATGCACTAGAGATTGGCAGAGGGACAGACACTGACACTGAAATTCTTTCCTATTCACTTGGAGGAAGCCCAGAGAATAATGCCCGGTCACAGAAACTTAAGAGCAGACCAACACAACACGGCACATGCCTTTCTGGGAGGGGTGCTCCATGTTCTTGACTTCTGATTAGCCACATCCTAGAGGTTGCGTGTCCAGGTGCTTGTGACCTTGCTGAGTTGCTAAGACCCACAATGGGCAACCATATCCTTCAGGCTGCAATGTTCTCTACAGTCTGAGCCAGGGCTGTCCTGGAAGAGAAAGGGTGCATGAACAGGTGTATGTGTGTGTGCAGAGGAGGGCTTGTGGGCAGTACGAATACATAGCAAGAGGTCTACAGAGGACAGTAATGAGGGGGAGGCAGAAAGGAAGCAGGATGACATAGCAGGGGCTGGGGACTACAGAGGGAGTGGAGCACACAGGACTGGGGGGACCAGCCTGCAGCCTTTCTCCAACACCGGGAATGAGGGTGAGTGCTGAGGCAAAGTCTCAGTACCCGCTACCCAAAGTGCGGCTCCTCCTAACCCCAACCCTGACACCTTCCTGCCCCTCCCCAGCACCCATCCCCAGCATACCAGACTGGGAGATGGCATCAGTCACATAGCACCTGCAGCAAACAGGGGTTCCCAGGGCAACCACCCTTTCTCCCTCTGCAGGAGCTGGAAGACACTCCGGAAACCCATTCCAACCCAAGGCAAAGGCTCCGGACTCCCTGGGATGCAAAAAGACCCTGGAGTTTCTTGATTTTGACCCAGAAAACTTCCTTCTGGGGATCCAACAGGCCTCCTCAGGGGGCAACTTGAGTCCCTCTGCCCAGTCCATACCTTTCCTCATTGATTTGTGTGCTCTTCTGGAGCCTTCCCCAGGAATGGGAACCAGAGGTGGGCTCCGACACGGCTGACCATCCTGAGTTGGGACGACCTGTCTGCCTCGGTGCCTGCTGAAGGGCAGTGCTGGTTTGAGTCACCTGGGTACCCCTATGACCTCACACGTCCTTTGTGAGAGGGACTCAGTCAATGTCTGTGGCTGGCTGAATGGACACATGATGACCCTCAAGCAAGGGTCAGGTCAGACACCGAGAGAAACCACAGCAGTGAACCTCCTGCGGTGGTAGATGAGGCACACCGGCAGCAGACATGGCTGTGTGGCTCAGCACATATGGACTGTGGGCAGCACCAGTGCCCAGAGCCCACGACCTATGTGCTCCTGCACCCTTGCCCCAGGCTTCAGTGGCCCCTCTATCCTGAGGTCGTGCCCCCCCAGCACACTCCCACCTCTTAGGCCTGGTGGCCTGCCCTTGCCCGGCCACCCTAGGCAGCACTGAGGGGCCCCTGGGCACCCACAGCCCAGAGGCCAGTCCCAGGGTGAGGACCCACCTCTTTCTTTGGCCCCCTCCCCTCCACTGGGCTCCAGAGACTCCAGAACAATGGCCTGCTCTCCCTTCCCACCATCCCCCCAAAACAGATGAGCTCATTTGGGCTCTCACCTCCCAAGGCTGCTGGTAAGACCGTATCCTCACTCTGCAGACATTTACTCAACACACAGAAACCAAGCGCTTGCTGTGTGCCTGATGTCACACCAGCCAGTAGCCTTTCTCTAACACCAGAGGAGTTACAGGACAATGGGGAGCATCATCTGGGACAGGTGATGCAGTCATCAGGGCAGGGAATACTCTCCAGGGGCAGGCACCATTACCATTGGGGCAGGGAGCACCCTCCAGGGATAGACACTGTAGCTGTCGGGGCAGGGATATTCAGGACAACAGGGAGCACCAGGGCAATAGGGAGCACCCTCCAGGAACAGGTACCATGACCATCAGGACAGGGAGCACCAGGACAATGAGGAGCATCCTCCAGGAGCAGGCACCACAGCTGTCAGGAGAGGAAGCACCAGGTCAACAGGGAGCATCCTCCAGGAGCAGGCACTGTAGCCATCAGGGAAGGGAGTACCCACTAAGGATAGGTACCATGGCCGTCACAGCAGGGAGCATCCACACTCCAGAAGTAGGTACCACAGCCGAGGGGCAGGGAGCACCCTCTAGGAACAGGCACCATGGCCGTCAGGGCAGGGAGTACTCTCCAGAGTCAGGCACCACAGTTGTCAAGGCAGGGAGTATCCTCTAGGGACAAGCACCACAGTTGTAGGGGCAGGAAGTACCCTCCAACAGCAAACACTATGGTCGTCAGGGCAGGGAGCACCAGGCCAACAGTGAACACCCTCTAGGGACAGGCACACGGACATTGGGGTAGGGGGCACCCTCTAGAGACAGGCACCACAGTCATCAGGGCAGGGAGCACTTTCCAGGGGCAGGCACCATGACTGTTGGGGCAGGGAGCACCTGGGCAATAAGAAGCATCCTCCAGAGGCAGGCACCATGGCCACTGGGGCAGAGAGCACCTTCTAGGGACAGGCACCACAGCCATCTGGGCAGGGAGCACCCTACAGGGACAGGTATCACAGCTGTTGGGACAGGGAGCATCCTCCAAGGGCAGGTACCATGACTGTTGTGGCAGGGAGCACTCAGGGCAGCCACTGGGCAGAGAACACCCTCAAGGGGCAGGCACCACAGGTGTGGGGGCAGGGAGTATCCTCCAGGGTCAGGCATCATGGCCATGGGGGCAGAGAAGGAAATAAAACAGAGGCTCTTCCCAAGTGGCCCAAAGAGTGTGGCAGGCACACAAAGGCAGGCACAGGTATTCAATCAGTGGTGAGAATCCAACTCACAGGAGGCGGTAGGTAAGTTAAGACTTGAAGGTCCATGAGTTGCCTCCCTACCCTCCTGTGGGTATGTGTGTCTGCACTCATACACAGGGAGCCCCAATCTGCCAGTGCAGACCAATAAGCTATGGAAACTCTGCAGAGAAGCTGGAGGATAGAAGGTCAACAGATGGTCACAGAGGCAGTGCTGCCTGGGAAACGGGACTGTCAGGAGTGAGGGGACTTGGGCAGCAAAAGCCTGCCTGACCTGACACTGGCAGACGGGAGGCAGCAGCCTCCAGGCACTGTGTAAGGCCCAGGATGGCAGCAGTCACAGCTGCCCAGTGGCCAGTGCCTGGCAGCCTGCATCCAGCTGTCCAGCGCTCCTGGTACCAGGAGATGGCAGAGGTGGGGTACAACAAACCTTGGTTAGCCCGTACAAAGCCTCCTTCCCCTCCAGCTACTGTTGCTTCCCACCAGAAATCAACTGCACCTGAGGCCCCACCAGGACTAGTGAGATCTGAGGTCCAGGGCCATGGATGGTGGGGCTGGACATTTTAGACAAGGCTGGTGGAGGGGGTGTGTGGGGCCCAGTGGCTGCCTCTTCCTACTTTGACTTGAGAAGTAGATGAGGAAATTGAGATGTTTGCATCCCCATGGTGCTTCCTCATAGAAGACAGAGACAGGCAGGAGGATGTACACTAAGCTAAAGGCCACTTCTAGGAGGGCCACAACAGCATCAGCTGAGGAGTCTGAAATCTGCCCCCTCCCAGGAGCTCGTGATTGGCAACACCAGAGCCCAGGGAGTGGAGGACATAACCAGAAGGATGCTGTCCTCATCCTTCAGTGAGGGACTCACCCTGTGGCCACCAGCCCTGCCCCAGGTGGCCACATGGCACTGTGGACTAAATGTCCAAAGGCACATGATCGGGGCTGCCAGAGTCTGCCAGAGTCTGCCTCTCTGTGACAGTCTGCAAAGAACCACAGACTCCTTGCCGAGACACCGAGAAAACAAATGAAAAAGTGGCAGGCTCTTTGCACTCATGGCTGCTTCCATGCCAGCCAACATCCCCAGTGGAACTTCCTCCAAGATGCCACAGGGACGCCCCTTCTGACCCTGTGGCTCTTGCCGTTTGCTAGGGGTGGCCCCTGGCTCCCTGCACCGAGGTTCACCGAGCTTTCTGAGCCCCACGCCCCTCATGACTCATTGGGCCCAGAACCATGGGAGACAGGCAGAGTTCTCCTGCAGGAACATGGCCCCAATTCTCTGGGCTTCAGGATCATGACCAACAACCCACACAGCCTCCTCTCCCACACATCTCACTGCAGAGGGAGGGGCAGGGGACATGGCCCCCAGAAGTGAGAAATGCTAAGAAAAATCTCCAAAGCAGAGCAGGGAGGAAATGAGAGACACTGAAAGCTACCAAAATGGGAACCTACCTACCTGCTGTCAGGGAGAAATCTCAAAGCTCAGTGCCTGTGACTGCCAGGGAGTAGGGAATGACAAAACACATGGAGCCTCCTGGCCAGGGTCCACTCCTACCCCTCAACAATGCCCCTTTTCTTTTGGGCACTGACCCCCACTTTTCGGGGATCTGCTCTTGGAAGAGTCTGCAGGGCTGGGTGGCTGGACCAGAGCTGCCCTGGTGGGTTGCTCCCCCACTTCCTGGGTGGCTCCTACTCTAGGCCAGGCCAGTCCTCATTTCTGGGGGCCACACGGAAGCCCCTGAGTCACAGCAAACCTCCCACCAACCCCCTGAGCCTGGGACAAGGCCTTGCATGGACAACTGGGCAGTGTGGACTAGAAAAGAGCAGATCGGAACTCCCTAACCCAGGACGTCAGAAACCTTGTCTGTTCATCATGTGTGCGTGTGTGTGTGCATGCGTGCACGTGTCTGTCTGCCTTTCTTTCAAACAAATAGTCAAGGCCAAACTCACACTGACTTCTGATGAAAATTCAAAACTTAGTAAGAATTACTCAAGGGGTTTCAAGAAATATGAAGGTTGCGTCTGTGTGGGATTATGCAGCAACCACTGCCTGAAGGCCCAGCTGAGCTCCAGGATCCAGCCTAACCGAGAGCCCCTGCTCACCTGAGCAGTCACCTACAAAGTCGGGCCACTTCACAACAGGAGCCCCCAACCCAGCCCAGGGTTGGGAGCGTCCAGCAAGTGAGCATAGGGCTGAAGCTCAAGCTCAGCTTCCCAATGAGGTGTGGCCAGAATGCTCCAGACAGAGTGATGTCATGGGCCCAGCCCTGAGTGTGCCACAGCTGCCTCCTACGGTGGAGACGTGAAGCAGATGTGTCAATGAAGTGGTACAGCTTTAAAAATAAACTGCCCTCTTCCCTGATCAAGTTAACATATGCTCATCATAAGAAATGTTTATACTCCCAGTTACTTATTCACACCAAAAATTAAGTTGATCTTAGGCATAACCCATAATGCTTGTTTTACACCCTCCAATATTTTAATATATATATATTTTTTGCTAAAATTGGAATTGTACTATACACACAGATTTGGATCCTACTTTTGAATTAACATGCCACCATGAACATATTCCTAGGATATTACATAATCTTCTAAAGCACTATCATTAAAAGGCCAGTAGGGCACAATTTATTTACTTAACTCCCCACCATTTAACATTTGATTGTCTCTAATATACAACCATAAGTAACACAGAAAAAAAGATTAAATTACATTCACACACTCTCTTCCTTCTGAAGACATAGAGGTAAGTTCCAAGCAACTAGCAAAAACATGCATCCAGTGGAAAATGGATTATGTAGGCATGCCAGAAAATGATATTCTGACAACTATGCCTAAAACCCGTGGCCTATTTCTTGCTCAATTTTTCTCTGAACTGAATCCTAAAGATGTTCCATATTTGAAGTAAGGTCCTTACACCACAACCACCGATCCATGGACTACACCCACCTCTCACAGGAGCACCATGCCCGTACCATACAAGAGTCTGCCCCTTGCGCATGGTCCCAGAAACACCCCCACCTCCTTCTTCTGCAGAGACTGTTTTCTCAACTACTCAGCCCAGAAGCTGCGATCTCATAGTTGGAGGCCATTGATGAAACAAACACTCTTAGCAGGGACAGGGCTGGGCACTGGGATGAGGGAGAGCTCAGCCCAACAGGGCTTCAAGGCAAAGATGCAAACACAGGTGGGTATTCCAACTGTATGTCCTGTTGGGCCTGCTGTGGCACTGGGGCTTGTGGGGTGACTCAGGCACTGGCTGTGGAATGACCGGGAGCTCAGGACACAAGGAGGACACAGGGAGGAGCTCCCGGGCAGGAGGAGGAAATTACAGTCTCTTAAAGTCCAAACTCCTTCTCACCCAGCTCCTGCCAGCTCCCATTGAGGCCACAGTCTGAGGGAAGCTTCAAAAACCTCCTGACATTGGTTCAAAATACCGACCCAGGATCAGCCACCTGGGCCACAGGGAGGGGTTCACAGCACACACACATGTAAAGCTGGAGTGAGAAGCAAAATAACTTGCCACAGAAACAAAGCTCAAGCAGCCAGGATCCAAATCCACCTGAATATGAGGGGGGAGGGTGCAAGCGTTTCCGGAGTCAGGTGATTCTGCAGGCAGGAAACACTCATGGGCACGCAGATAACAGCAGAGGGGAGATGCAAAGGCCCACGGTCCTCAGGGTCACTGCAGAAGGTATCTCAACACGCAGGACTCAACCCAGCAGCCACTCTTCCCTTTGGGGCTATTTCCAAGAGAAAATTCCATGCACCTCTCAAGCGGGGGGGAAATGCCATCCTGGGCCTGAAGCAGCAGGGCAGCCCGCCCTGCCTGGCCCCACCCACTTCCAAGAACAAAGTGCACCAGCAGGAATGTGCACCAGGGTTTGGCGGGCCTCCTCCACTTGGCTGGGAGGAGGCTAATTCTTATCTGTGGCTTGATTAAACCAAGACAGGATTACCACGATCTTTAAGTCCCAAGGCAGGGGGTGCTGTAATCAGAACCCTGTCCCAGGGGTACATTGTGCCCAGGCCATACCTCTCCTTGACCTCGTCGGAGAAAGGGCTGGTGTCATGCCAAGGCCCTGCCCATACCACACCCACACCCCTCCTCTTCTGCCACCCTGAAGGCCCCAACGTGCCTACGGTTTCAGCTTCGGCTGTTCTGAGACCTTGGCTGCCTCCAAGGCCACTCCCCACTCATCATTCCAGCCCTGTATTCTCGGCAAACCCAGAGCTTCTCCTGTCCCCAGAGTCCTAAAGTGCAGTCATTCTGGAATCGGGTGTGCGTGGCTAGGCCCTCATCTCTCCTCCTCTGTCCTATCACCTGGAGAGGCCAGAGGCTGCTGAGAGTGCTGTGAGGCCTCAGAAGGAGATGGAGGATCACAGACTGCAGTGCCCACAGATCAAATGTAAACCACGAGGCTGGCTGATGTGGGACAACAGGGAGTGGTGCGAACTGTGGATAACTGGTTTAAATGCTAGCAACTAATTCAAAGAAAGGAATGTAAATTCCTGTGTAGACGAAGCAAGCTGTGTATGGCCGGGTACATCTGAGTCACCAGTGTGTCTGGCCCAACCCCCCACACAAATGGGGACACTGAGGCCCAGCCGCAAGGAAGGTCACTCCAGCAATTACTGAGAAAGTTCAGCATAAAAATTAACCCAGCCTGGGCACAGTGGCTCACACCTGAAATCCCAGCACTTTGGGAGACCAAGGTAGGAGAATCGCTTGAGCCCAAGAGTTTAAGGCCAGCCTGGGCAAAATAACAAGATCTCACCTCTACAAAAAAATTAAAAACAAAAAAATTACCCAGGCATGGTGGCACACACTTGTAGTCCCAGCTACTCAGGAGGCTGAGGCAGAAGAATTACCTGAGCACAGGAAGTCAAGGTTGCAGTAAGCCATGATCGTGCTACTACACTCCAGCCTGGGCAACAGAGTAAGACCCCAACTCAAAATGAAAAAAATTAACCTAAAGCCTAGGCCAGTGCTAAGTAAACACCACTGCCCACCTGCTTAGCTGTGCCACTGGCAAGTGACGCTGCACAAGGTTTGAAAACTCTGAGACTGATTATCAAGGACCAGGGACAAGCCACAGGGCCCCCCAGAGGACTGAGAGCTGGCCGCACATGAGCTGGGAGTGATACACATAACCAACGTGGTAGCTGACCCTCACCCAACTCTGTGGGGGCCATAGAACTTGGAAGAGGTGAAGGACAGTGGCCCATGGACTCTAACATGGTGGGTAGGAAGAAGCAAGAAAATCCACTGACACCATCACCAACCAGTATGGGCTAGAGTCAGGGTTGTGGTCCCATGGGTAGATTTTAATGGGTTGGGGGGCCTTAAATGCCCTTTCTCCCCTAACCAGACAGGGCCCAGCCCCAAGGACCGCAGCCAGAGCAGGCTCCAAGATCCCAGGGCCTATCAGGTTGAGGAGAAAGGGACATTCAAGGCCCCACCCCAGTAAGATCTGTCTTAAAGAACCCTGACTCACAGCCCAGGGTGCTGCCTTTCAGCTTGAGATGAAGTCTGCACCCAAATGTCCATGTTTGATGATGAGTCACCAGGCACCAGTGTCCTCGTACGCACAGGCACTGGGCATTGAGATGAAACCAAGCCTGCAAGCCTCATCCCTCAGAAGAGGGCAGAGAGGCCAGTTACCGCCCGTGGCAAACCCTGGGTCCCTCTGTCCTTGCCTCCCACAATGCCGCAGAGGGTCAGTCCACATGGCCAGCCAGGAAACCACAGAGCCAAGTCAGCACAGTCTTTTAATTCATCTCCCACAGTGATCCCTTAGGCACTGCTGCAGACGAGGAGGCCTGGAGCGGGGCACACCTCCCCATGGCAAAGACTCTCCAAGTGACCCCCAGGATGGGAAGACAAGTGGGAAGGGAATGGTGGGACTACCTAGGACACACTACAGCATTTAAAAACCTATAGAGACCAGGTGTGACACCGCACCTGTAGCCCCAGGTAATCAGGAGATTGAGGTGGGAGGATCACCTGACCCCAGAGGTAGCGGTTGCCGTGCACTATGATTGCACCTGTGAACAGACACTGCACTCCAGCCAGGGTGACATAGTAAGAGGCTATCTCAAACAAACAAACAAACAAACAAACAAACAAACAAACAAACAAACCATACAATTAGAGACCCCGGCTTGCATGCAATACAGAGAACTGATTAACAAGGACCAGTAATTAAAATTAAGCTACACTCTTGAATTAAGACTTTTTTTTACTGTTTCAGAACTAATTTCAGAAACCAGTCTCTAGTCTGGACAAACCCCAATCCACCTTGGGCCAGAACTACCAGAATACCTTCCATTGAACTGTCCTCGTGATCCACTCAAAAAACCTTCAATGGCTTCCCAATGCCCCTAAATGAGGATGGGCACTGCCTCAGCATTCCTTTCCACACTCACGGCTTCCTGCCTAACAGAGCAACTCACAACTCTGGTCAGATGTGTCCACTCCTGGTCCTGAGCCTGGTCCAAAGCCCTGCCTGGCACATACAGAGTCTAACTCCACCTCCATCTCCAACCCCCCACCTTCCATTCTTCTACAAATGCCCCTGTGTGGTATGAAGCAATCAGGCCACATTCCCCCAACTTAACTCTCAGCATCTTGATCTCATCTTCAGAATGACCATCAGCTCAAACTGAGATTTTCTGTGGCCCATGCTCAGTATCTTGGGCATGTACAAACCTGCCAACAGGAAGTGAGTTGAAAGAAGTCTCACTCACTGAGCAGGCCATGGGCTGCTCCCATTTCCTACTTTGAGGAGGAGGAAACAGGTTCAGAGAAACAGCACTAACCCAGGGTCTCACGGTGGGGCAACCAGGATCTGCTCCAGGTTGGCCTCGCTCAGGCTTCCTCTCCCACACACCCACATGTGCTCTAGATCAAGGAAACTAGAAACCACGGCCCTGTCATCAGTGAGATAAGAACAGAACATAAGAAGTAGTAACTGGGTGGGATCCATGTGGCAGACTCTCCTACGAGCTCTGGGGCTTCAAGACCTTCAGGCAGGTAGGGATGGTGAACAGCTTGGAGGGAAAAAAACAAACAAGCAAAAACATCTCCAAATGCATGGTTAATTGGAAAGCAAGGGCACAACCAGGGAACTGGTACTTTTTCATGTCTCCGGGGACTGGATACTCCACCAATCTCCCACTCCACGACATTGTCATTCCCTCCCACAGCTCACAAAAGCAACAAGCGGCGGTTTATCATTGTCAACGCTTGATGACTAAAAGCCCACCCAGGCTGTGGTCCCCAAGGACATATAGGCAAAGGCTACTGAGGCTCACTCCAGCCCAGAAATCACACAAGTCTCTTTGCTTCTGCTCTTTCCCTCCCCCTCCACCTCCCAACTGAACAAAGTCAGGCCACTCAGACCAAAGCTGGGCCCCATGGGGAGCTGGGTTGCTGGTGAACCACCACCATGGCTGTTTCCATCAGGCTTACAACGGTGGCCTGCCCACCACACAGCTTCCTGGAGAAATTCTTTCCCCTACATTTAAGCCACGCAAGTCTGGGGGGGTCAACTCATACTTACTTCAGGGTGAGCATGGGACACAGGCCTGGCCAGCTAGAACAGTAATTGTCCAGACCAAAGTGACTGGCTCAAGGAAGGTTCTGTGGCTTGAACAGTGTGTCCCCTAACAGATCAGTTTAAGACCTAACCTCGGTATCTGTGAATATGGCCTTTGCAAATGTAATCAAGAGTCTTTGCAAATGTAATCAAGTTAAGACAAGGTCATTAGGGTGGACCATGATCCAATATAACCAGTGTCCTAAGAAGAGGAAGAAGCCATGCTGAGACACACATACCCAGGCAGAGGATGGCTATGTGGACATGGAGGCCAAGGAACGCTGGGGGCCCTTAGCTGCTGGAGGCAAGGAAGGACCCTCCCCAGAGGCCCCAGAGGGAGAAAAGCCCTGCCAGCACCCTCATTTCTAACTCCTGTTCCAGAATCAAGAAGCTTCTGTCCTTTTAAGCCACCCAGTTTATGGCAGCTTGTCACAGAGCCTGAGGAAACAATGCAGCAGGTATGTGACCCAAGACAGACCAGCCAGAACCAACAAGCTTCCCGTGGCTATGAGGCTGACAGGACAAAGCTTCGGGCAAGCACGGCCACACAACCTGGCAAAAGTCCACCCAGAATAAATTGTGCCAGGAGCCTGAAAAATGAAGAATCTTGCTGATGGCAAGAATCTGAGTCCTTAATGCCAAAAACCTGCCACACCTACACCTTTGGACCTTCTGAGAGTTATGGACTAAAAAAATTCTACCTATTGACATTTCTGTGAGTTTTTTCATTCATGTGTAAAACCTGCACCATACAACCTAAAAAGCCTTCAAGTTTTCTCATACATAAGGTTATGATATGTTTTTTAACATATGTTCGAGTGATCATGATGCCAACAAGCATCCTCTTGGGCATCCACACTTTTCACATTAACACTAATGACACTTAGAACATCGGCATCCTTCTCTTTGGCAAGCAGCTTCAATCTTCAAAGTTTTGTTTCAATGATGGCCAGTCCTTACCCCTGGCAGCTCTGCAGATATTACTGATATTAAAGAATAACATAGTCCATTAGTCCCTTAAAGGCCCTAAAAAACCACTTTGTGTCTTCTAAGTTGACCCTGGGACGAAGTCAGCAAACACACAAGATTCACGTACCAAGGGTTTCCTATGGCAGGGCTCTTTGATAGGGACTGGACTGAGTGCCCTCAAGAAGCCCCCAGAGAAGCAGGAGAGAGGCCCAGACAGCTGTACTTGCAGAGAGAGACGAGAAGCCCGTGCACAGACCTGCAGTAGTGCACAGTCCTGCAGTAGTTCAGAAGAGAAGGCAAGACAAGGGCAGAAGGGAATGCTAGCAGGTGATATCTGACTGGAGCAGAATGGGACCAGGGTGTGGAGAGGCACGAGACACAGCATTGGTGTCACTGGAGTCCAAGCTGGGGAGGTGCAGGAGGTTAGGGCTCAGAGCCCGTAGGACCAAGTTGGGAAGGGCCTCATAAACCACTCTCCAGAGCTTAAACTTTAACCTCAAGAGACTGGAAAGCAGAAAAAGCCTGGAGCAAGGGCCCAGATAGTTCCATGAAAGGTTGCGGGGTGTAGGCGCATAAAGAGTGAGTCTAGAGGTAGGTATGCCAGTCAGAGGCTGGGCAATCATGGGTATGGAGCCTGGGTCTCAGGACAGAAGGATGGAGGTGAAAATGCAGAAGGAAATGTGCAGGGAGCATCAACAGAACCCAGACGATGAGAAGATGGGGGTGGAGGGACTGGCTGCTTGCATGAGAAACTGGGGTGGGGATACCTTCATGACCATCCAAGAAAACAGGAAGATAATCAGGTTGGAGGGAAAGGTGAGTCAAGTGACAAATCTAGGCCTGCGAGGGGTGCGTGGGGCTGGGAAGCCCTGTGGCTGGGAAGCACCAGCCCTGCTCAGCTTCACCCAGTTGCAGAATCTGGTAGGAATCACCTTCCCAGGACAAAACAAAGGCCAGGGGGCAGTAGGCGGGAGGAAGCACTCTCACTGCCTTAAATAGAAGCAACCATTTGAGCTGGATGGAGAAAGTTTACACAAGGAGAACGGGGTTGCGTGAGTTTTAAGAAAGCCCAGCAGTCAGGTGGGTTTTCCTGTAGGTGCTACCAATCTGTAAAACAACAGCCAGCCGAGACTCAAGACTCGGGCGGGCAAGACTGGCCACCACTGATCTCCACCACATCTGTGCAGCAGGGGTGGGAGGCAGTACCTCCCTCCTACTTCCTGCAAACTGCTTGCAATTGTCCTGTCCAGGGAGACCCTGCTGCCTCCAGCAAAATACCAGGGATTCACTCCTGAGCACCACACACTCCAAATGGCTTTCCAAGAGCCGCCAAGGGGCAACTTCTGTCTTGTCCATGGCAAGAGGTAGGAATCCAGGTTGGTGGCAGGCATTCAGGGCATAGGCAGGTGAAAACTGCGACGGGATTCTGAAGGCATCCATCCACAAGATGGAGCCCACCCTTGGCTCCTGCACCCACCTCATGCAACGTTTCCTCCTTTTTGCTCCCTTCATCCACTTTAAAGGGTGGCAAATCCAAGCCCTGGAGTTGGGGAATTGACAAGAGTAACTCTGTGAAGATGGGGTCAGGTGAGAAATGGCTAGAAACCCAGCGGGCCAAGTCCCTGGACCTCAGCAGGCCCACCATGGGTCGGCTGTGACCTGCAATACGTTCCTGGGGGAAGTGAGCCATGATAGAAGTACCTGTACGGAAGATTCAAATGTTAAGCTCTTTGACAGAAGTGCCAAACAAGACTCAAAGCCTAACCAAGACAGTTTCTGTCTTCCCACTAGACCAGAGGCTCCTTAAGGATGGGGCATGGTGGTTTTACCATCCACCCAGCACTCGGCATAGGACCTGGCTTGCCTGGACACTCGGTGGACACCTGACGAACAGGGAACTAATCACCCAACCAGTGATGGTCACACTCCATCCCACCAGGAGGGAGCCAACCACCGCAGCGCCCTGACAGGTGAACAGCATTCCACACCACACACCATCGCACTTTCCTGGAACTCTGGTTCCATTGCCACCCTGAGCTTGCCTAGCCCACCAGTGATTTTCACTGTCTCTGTCCTCAGCTATCTTTCTGAAATGAAATCTAACCTGGAGATCAAAACAGAGCTGTTCACATGAGGGGGGCAGTCAGCAACTTGCCCTCATTGAAAAGCAGGCACCCTTTAAAGAAGCTCCTGAGGTGCCTCATAGCAAAACTAATTCAATGAACTTGAAAACCACCCCATGCCTCTGAACTTCCTAGTGTGGGACATGGAACAGCAGATATAGTGGAGTCTCTCCATGGAATACTGAGTAGCTCCCAGTCCCTGCTCTGTAACAGCCATGGGGGCTCAGTTCTATACCCTTTGGCTGAGAAACATCAAGAACAGTCACCTAGTTCAAGACCAACTTTGTTATGAGAAATTCCAGCACATTCCACTTTTGAGAGCATCAGCATCTTTACCCTTTTGTAGCCAGAACTTGCTTGGAAGGGAGGCTTCATTTATTTGGGGGTTGGGGGTATCACAAAAGGACCGAGAAAGCAGAGAGCACAGGGATTTGAGCAGCAGAGTCCCCAGGTTCAAATCCCAGCTCTGCCATTTAACAGTTCTGTGACCTTGGGCAAGTTATTTCACCTTTTTGAACTTCAGCTTCTGCACATGAAGGGTAGGATAATTAATCGTCCCCGCAGCTTGTAGGACTGTCTTTGGATTTATATGAGGGATTTTTTTCAAGTGCTTTATAAACCACTCCCAAATGATAGCTATATTTACATTTTTTTTACTGCCGGGCTCTGTGAAGGCCAAGCACAGCAGACTTCGTTTCTGAGAAAGGTCTTTTATCACAAATGCCAGGCACTGGGGCAGCCTGTGGCCTGAAGAACAGGCTGCTTCTCCCACAGGGATCCCATAATCCTGAGCTCTGTACAGTCCAAGTCTCAATGCCACACCCTGCTGTCACCTCTACCAGGGGAGGCCCCGTCTGAACTGTCCTTACCCCAGAGGTCTGATTTGTCCCAGGGGGACCAGGGACTGCTCAAGAGTGACTCAGTGTGCTCTAAGTTCATCGACCTCTTGGCTTACTCTACGATTCAGTATAACACCTGCTTGTACCACCAGCCTCCTCCTAAACCCAGGTCTCCAAGGAGCTGGTGACACAGGAGATGGTCCCACATCTCTCAACCCTGGGTTCAGTCCTGACTCTGAACAGGCAAGGCAAGCTGCTCAAGGGACCAGGCACATTCTCCCAGATGCCCCAAAGGACTTGGAAAGCATGTTGGTGGCTTTCCAAGGGAGGCGCATCCAGCCCAACTGCACCTTTCACCACCACTGTTTAAAACCTGTGGTTCAAAGGATGGGGATGGGGGGGCGGTTCGGGTAAGCAGAAGCACTGACAGCTCCTGGAAACTTGTGAGAAATGCGAACCTTCAGTCCCTCAGACTCGCTGGTTTAGAGGCTCGGCGGGGGGGGGTACCTATTTGACGATGTGATTCCTGAGGATTTCAGGGCACATGCAGGTCTGAGAACCACAGTTTCAAGACAGTGCTCCTCACTGGTTCAAGACACATGTGGATGCCAGTGCTCAGGAACCACCCACTGAGAGTGGGATGTAACTGATGCTCCCCATCAGCCCTTCATTTTTAAAGTGCTTTAAAAAGAACAGGTGTAGCACAGAGGATTTGGGGGACAGAGAAACTACCTGATATGCTGTAATGATAGACACATGTCCTTAGACATTTGTTCAGACTCATAGAATGCATAATACCAAGACTGACCCTAAACATAAGCCATGGGCTCTGGGTGACAGTGATGCCTCAAAGCAGGTTCACTGACTGTAGCAAATGTGCCACTCTGGTGTGGAATGTTGACAATAGGGGAGGCAGTGCCTGTGTGGGAACAGGAGATAAGGGAAATCTCTGTACCTTATATTCAATTTCACTATGAACCAAAAAGTGCCCTAAAATATAGTCTATTAAAAAAAATCTCCCAGGTAACTGTGGTTCAGGTGGTCTGTGGAGCCTGGGCTAATGGTTGGGAGATAGACAGGAGAGCCAAGCTTCAGACACAGCAGGTAATACCACCCAGGCCTGGAGTCATCAAGAAAGATTCTAGAAGGAGGGAAGTCATACTGGTGGCTGAAGCAGGGGAACATGGGGGTTATGAAGAGCAAGGGCTTTGTCATGGTCAACAGGTCAAATGTGGCCAGGGACTCGCCCCACCTGGCATCACTCCAGAGTTCCCACTGCCTAGTAAGTGAGCTTGAGTCAGACACCTGCATGTACCTGCTTTCGCCTTGGTTTCCTCATCCATAAACAGAGTCCTGTGGGCTTGAAAGAGACACAGTATAGTGCCTGCACAGAGGAAACACAGTAAATGGAGGTGTTTACAAAGTGCTGAAAGAGGCTGGACCACATCTGGCTGCATGGAAAACTGCATCTGCACCATGGATGGTTTAGTCTCCTGCCAACAGCACCTCTCTGGCCTAGAGGCCAGACATAAAGCACAAGAGGAAATCTGACATCTCCACACTCAGGAACAGGCCCTACGTTCCCACAGGTAAGCCAAAACCACTGGGACAAAAACCCTTCATTCTGTAAATGATCACTGAGTACCTGATCCAAGACAGATGCCAGGTCAGGCTGAGGCAAAGAACTCACACCCCTTGGCTACAGAGAGGTTCCAGTAAAGGGCAATGGGTTCCTGAGCCGCAATCACACTTGGCAAGGGGCATATCTTCAGCTTTGGGGGAAGGGTATCCCACATGGCAACATGTAGGATGGCTTAAGAACCTATGTTCTAGAACTCCAGGCATGTGTTACAGAAAACCATACTGTCCGTCTCCAGTGGCCATGTGCCTGTTGCTATTTTTATAGGCCTTGTATAGAAGTATATGACTAGAAAGAAAGCAAACACCCTAAGTGGGCAGCTTGATGTACTTGCAAAGGGACACACCCAAGACAAAGACTGAGACAGGAACACCTATGGGATCCCAGCAGGCTCTGCCACGTTCTCACCAGTACCCTGTCTCCAAAGTGACTGCTGGCCTGCCTCCTATCTCCAGAGTGGTTCTGCCTGGTCAGAAACATCTGGTATATGGAATCACCTGTTACATGCGCAGCTGGGTCTATGAGGCTCATCCATGTTGGTGTGTGGTGGCAGCTGGCTCACTCTACTGCTGTATATGATACATATCGTGATTCTATGACATGACTCCATGACAATTTTGTACCCAATCCACAGCTGGTGAGCATTTGGGTTGTTTCCACATAAGCCTATCAGGATTCTAGTTGCTGGGAATACTGCAACATGTCTGGGTAGACACAGCTCCTTTCTCTGGGGTATATACCAGGGGGTAGAATTACAGGGTCAAAGAATAGGCACAGGCTCAGCTTTAGCCAGACCACATTCCAGAATCCCACCCAGCCTCAGCCCTTTACTCTGCCCATTCTTCTCCTAACCCTCCCCAGTACTCCACTCACCTTATACACCGAGGTGTCTGTTTTCAGTCTTCACCTCCTAAACGCAGATGCCCCATGAAGACAGGACTCTGGGTTTGTTCACTGGGTTCTCCCCAGAGCCTCCACAGCCTGGCTTAGAGGGGATCCTCACAGACATCCAGGGCCTCCTGGACATCTGCCTCTCAGCTGGCACAAGCTTAGGCTCCTCACAGCTGTCCTGTCCAGGGCACCACCTCATGGTGCCCTTGAAAGCCTGAGGCCCCCCTCTTCACCTGCACCCTGAGAGCCCCCTGACCCGCTGCCAGTCTCAGATGGTGACTGAAAGCCCCCAGCAGTTTCTATCATTTCCCAGGAAAGTATATGGGTACTTGGGAAAAGTCCAGCCTCAAGTCTCAGCCCTGTGAAAGCTGGCCAACTGGAGAGGCAATGACTCCACAAACATTCCTAAGCTCCGGGTAGGGGCTAAGCACCCAGGAGACAAGGGGGCAGCCGAGACACCTAGTGAGCTCATCACCATGGAGGCAAGTCAGGAAGACCGATGGGGCTGGGGCAGATAAGGTGTTTAGGCCACAGGGAGTTCTGGTGAAGCTGAACCTGGCACAGTCTGCAGAAAGCAGGGAGGGCTTCAGAGTCAGTGTCTCAGGGGTTGCCTCTTTCAAGATGCCAAGAATTCCCAGATAGAGAAGGTCATGGTAGGTAGTGTGAATGGAAACTGGTGTGTGCAAAGCTGCGTAGTAGACGGGTATGGCAGTGTTGGGGGCAAGTCCACTCCTTGCAGAGCAAAGGGGAATGGGGGAGATCATGGGAAGACAGCGGCCAGGAAGCAACTGCAGTCTTATACGGCAGATCTACTCTGCAGATCTGGGAGTAAGGGTCTGCCTTTCTCACAGGCACCCACAGTGCAGTTGTTACTGGCTCCCAGACCACGCCGGAAGTGGCCAGGACTCAGGGGAACAGAACTAGGAACCGTCAGCAGCATAGCCTGAAGAAAGAGGGGCCAAACAGGCAAAGTGAAATTGAAGTAGAACCTTAAACAACTCAACCTGCCCAGGGTTAGCCCTCAGTGCAGTAGTCACAGCTCTACTGCATGCTGCCAGCCCATTCCAGAGCCTTCCATACCACCTCCCAGCAGGGCCTCTCCCCAGACCCCAGCATTGCCATGGCAACACTCCACAAACATAGGGAGCCCAGGCCTTGGTGCCATAAACAACCCTGACAGATTCAATAAATATAGATGTACTACAGCAATTTGTGGAGAATTTATGAGAAATTAAAGATTCAACTTGGACAATAAACAACCCATTTCAGAAATTTGCCCCACTTAAAGTTAAATAAACCGCATGCGAGCATTTTTCAAGCATGATGTGTTGAGGCTAAAAATGGGCCTAGCCAGGAACACTTCCTGAGCATCCAAAACTGGGTGCTTCTGAAGAGAACACCCCACATATCTCTCACATCACAGGGTGCTTGACAGTCTATAAACCACCTGGCTCACCCTCCTGGGCCTCCCAAACACACCTGAGAAGTGGGTGAGCATGAGGGACACTGTCAGGATGATGAGCAGCGGCTGCCTGAGGACACCACGCTGGCCAAGGCCAGAGGCAAGCCACCACCAGGTCACCCTGACTCAAGTCCTCAGTGCACACAAAGGCAGCCATGTGCGCACCTGCCACATGCAGACTCTGCACCTGAGTGGGGTCTGATGGGGGGGGCTGGCTGAATTCTCTGGAAATCTGTCCCCCTGAAAGAACTTCAAACAACACCAATTCTCACCACTCACTCCCTAGCTGCCTGGCAGGGGCAGCATTCAAGCCCTCGTTCTGTAGCAGGAACTCTGCAGTTTCACTGGCTGACAACAAGACAAAATGCCAAGAAAGAAGCAGTTGTGCAAGGACCCTAGGAGCCTCCGTGGCCCTGCTTTATGAAAAGTCAGGTATCCACAGGCATGCAAGCCAAAGGGGACTAATGAGATCCCACCAGCCTTCACTGGGAAGGAGGCAGGGAGGCAGAGCCTGCCCCAACAGCCCAAGGGGGCAGGGAGGGAGAGCCAGCAGGAAGCCCAGGTCTCGCAGACATGGCCGCATGTTCTCCCCCACATGATGTCACAAGACTCAGCCCCAACCATCACGTGACCTCCTGGTTGCTCGTGCCAGGCCTGGAGACTCCAGGTACCTTAGTGGAGACAAATAGTGTCCCAACCCATGATTCCAGTGATGTCTAAGGCTAGGACTATCTACTGACAGGCAGGAGAGATGCATCAGTTCAGCTAGGAGGAGCCCTCCCAGACCCCTTCTCCCATTCCTCTGAGGCAGCCCCATGGTTATCTGTCTCCCCAAGCTACCAGCATAAGGGATGTCAGAGACTTGGCCATTTCAGGGTCCCCAGGGACAGCTAAGTACTGCCACTGGGACCTGAGTGAATGCCCATCAGCGGAAGGAATGGAGGGACCAGCCCCCAGAGGACCCAGCCCAGTGAGTCTGTCAGTTTCCTCAAAGGCCATCAGAGGTAACAGATGATGAAGAAAGGGTCCGTGGGACAACAGCCACGTGGGCATCCGGGAGGGCCAGGTAGGAAAGTCAGAGCTAGAGTGGTCATGATGGAATCTGGGCAGGGACAGAGGACCTGGATCCCCAGGACACACTGCTGCTCTGCCCTGAGGCCCACAGGGTCACAAGGCAGGGGTGGGGAGAGGCTGGTCACACCCTGCTGACCCCTCTTTGCTCTCTGCCCTGCTCCAGGCCAGGACTGGCCTCTGGGGCATGTTTCACTCAAGATCCGGGGTTTCCGGCTATATTCAGCCAATAGGGGGCACTGGACATTTTTTGGACAGTGACTGTGGCTCACACAAGTGCCTCCACAGAGCTTCAGTGACATTGCCTTTGCCTTACCTGTTGGCCCAAGGAGCAGTGACATCTCCCTGCTGTTAGGCCAGGGCCTTACCAGCCCTGCCCACATCTCTACAGACAGCCCACATCAAAGTCTCCCCATCAGACCATCTAGGGAGAGCTCTGCTTCCTGCCAGGTCCCTGGCTGACATGAAGAGGAACAAAGTCTGGGTCACCAAACATACAGAATCAGAAGCGAAACAAACTCAAGTCAGAGGGACACACAAAGAACCACCGTGCAGTGTTGGCAGGGTACAGACACTCCCAGCAGGGGAGATGCCAGGCTGAGGACACCACCTGAATCAGACCATCATCAGCATGGGGACAGATACCTGGGCTCAGGACAAAGTAGCTCTGTTCTGCTGCAAAAAGCCCAGGCAAGGTGTTAGGGGCTGAGCTCATGGCAGCCTCAGAAAATTCAGGAAGACAGAATAGGTTCAAGAGGTCTGCTTAGCCCTGGGCCGGGGTGGGGCTGGAGTTAGCCCTGGCCATGGCAGCCAGTAGATCTGGGCTCAAAGACATACAGTTGTCAGCGCTTGCTAGCTGCGACTGAGCCTCAGTTTCCTCATCAGCAAGAGGGAAAATAATAAATAGATTCCACCTCACAGAGCTATCTGAGCATTAGAAAGATGAAAATAGAAATGTCCACAACAAGGGGGAGGGAGAAACTGGCTCCACAGGACAAGGACTGGGCTCAAGGCCAGGTGGCCACGACTCCCCAGGATAGGAACCCAGGACCACAGGAAAACTCTGCTGCCAACCTGGCTGGCCCCACCCCCCAGGGAATCCACTTGCTTCACCCAAAGGGAACCTAACATGCGAACTGGTGTTTGATACTCCAGAAAGTCTCTTTCCAGACTGCAGTTTCCCAAATAGAAAGTGGCTGCCCTGGCCCTAGCCCTGACCCTGACCCTGACCCTGACCCTGACTCTGACCCACCACCAGCAGTTGTGGACACTCAACACAAACTTTGAACCAGGTGTGACCAGTACTTCCTCTTAGTGAGTCCCTCAGCCTCAGAGGGAGGTGCTGATACACCTTCCCAGGTAAGGAGGCTGAAGTACCCTGTGTAGGCAGCATGGAGGAGGCAGCCTGGAGGCCATCTTGGGACCAACCACGCCCTTGAGTCCACAATCCCTGCCCGGGCCCTGGGTCAGAGACAAAGACACTGGCCCCTGCGCAGGGAAAAAGGCTCAGGGCAGAGCTGCAGCCAGGCCACAGCAACAGTCCCACCCCAGTGGGTAGGGAGGGGTCTGGGCCCAGTGGAAAAGGAGAAGGAAGGAAGGGCAAAGAGAGAAGCAGGTCCACAGAGGGCTTTAGCCCTAACATGGACTCAAGGGCATGGTTGGTCTTGAGGTGACCTCCAGGCTGCCTCCTCCATGCCTCCTAGCTTGAAGACAGGGCTGCAAGGTCTGTGAGGTCATTTTTTCCCCCAAGGAGTATGTACTACTTTTATAAACTGCAAAAACAATAAATATGACTTACTATTTTGGAGTCCAAAGAAATAATCACAGGTGTGCCCCAATAGCATCAGAACTAAAGGTTACCACAATACTACTCGTCACAGTGACAAGCCAGGGCAGTCAAGACACTTCAGTTACAATCAGAGAATATCATGCAGCCACTAAGAAGACAACCCCAAGCAAAACATGTGAAAACACCAATAGTATTCTTTTTTTTTTTTTTTTTTGAGTTGGAGTCTCACTCTGTCGCACAGGATGGAGTGCAGTGGCCTGCTCACGGCCACCCCAGTGCCAACCTGCTGGGCTCCTACGATCCTTCCACCTCAGCCTTTCAAGTTGCCAGAACTACAAGTGCATGCTACTATGCCCAGCTAATTTTTGATTTATTGTAGAGAAGAGGGCTCACCAAGTTGCCTGGGCTGGTCTTGAACCCGTGGGCTCAGACAATTCACTCGCCTCGGCCTCCTAAAGGGCTGGGATTACAGGCTGAGCCACCAAGCCCGGCCTACCAACAGTTTTCTAAGTGAGTTTGTGGGGACAGATTACCACAGGATCACAACTCTGTCTAGAAATGCACTGAAGTCAGGTGTGGCAGCACACACCTGCAGTCCCAGATACTTAGAAGGCTGAGGCAGGAGGATTACTTGAGCCCAGGAGTTCGAGACCAGCCTGGGCAACAAAGCAAGGCCCTGTCTCTCAAAAAAAAAAAAAAAAAGTTTTGCTGTTTACAAGCATCAATGCACCTGCTATTTCTATTCTCTCATGAAGGATGGCTGGTTATTTGGGCTGGGAGGAGGGGTGGCAGCAGGAAACATATTTTTCTCCCAAAAGCTCCATAGAAGGGTCTCTGGACCTTCCTGACAGACATTTGCAAACCCCTCTGAGAGGTCAGGCCCTAGCAGGCAGTTCTGGCCCCACAGCAGTTCTGTGATGCTTGAGGCAGAAAAGCAGGTCAGTAATGGCCTGGCTGGAGGGTCTCCCTGGCTCACAGTCAAGGCCAAGGCCCAGGCCTGGCCTATGGTACACCAAGGTGTTTCATTTGCCCCAGGATAAACAGGATGGGCAGGCGGCCTTGACCCTGCTGGACCCAGGAAAGCACTACGGCCTCAGGCAGCAAAATCACTGAGGGCCCTAAACAGTAAGTCCGGAATACTCAGTCAGCAGATGATCTATCAGGCTCTGCTCTTGCCAGGCCTGAGGTCCTGGGCTTAAGGTAGGGATGGGCCTCACATCTATCAGATTCAATAATGCGTGCCCTGCCCGCCCCCACCATCTCTCTCTCCCACACCAGGCCCCTGCCCCAGCCCACACTCCCAGGCCATTAGCTCAGTCCCAAAGGCATCCTCACCCATTCAAGACTGACGATCTGTCAAAACACTGTAAATAACCTATTTCCACTTGGCAGAGCCTGCAGCAAAAATATTGCCCAGGCAGGGAATGGAGTGAGCTGAGGATAGCCTCCACACTAGGAAGTCCATACCCTCCTACTCAGGGACCCCTGGGCTCCCACCCACCTGAGATGGCAGGGCTGCAGAGCAGAGGCCAAATTCCTGCCCAGTGAGACAGCAGCATGAGTGTCACAAGAACCCTCAAGTCATCTCAAGAGCTGCTGAAAGGCCTTGGCACCCCAGAGCCCCACACCCCATCCCAGCCCTCTCTTCTGACCTCAAGCTACTCACATCTCCCCTAGGAGGGCTTGAAGTTTTGCAAGGCCTTCTCACCCACCCTTGCCTCATCTCATCTGTCAATCTGGTCACCATCTGGTAGATGTGAGAGAGGTTGAGCCATTTTCCTGGGGCTGCTCAGCTGCCAAGAGGCGAAGCTGGAACTGGAGCAGGGTGACCGGACTCTCACCAAGCAGGCAGCCTTTGGTGCAGAGAAGGCACTGACTTTACCATCACCCCCCAGAACCCAATACCAGCTCTGCTGCTCACCAGCTGGGCAGCGCAGGGCCAAGACAATGTCACCTGTGGGAGCCTTGGTTCTCTCACCTGGCAAGCAGGGATGCTGACTGGCAGCCAGCAAAGCACAAACAGGATTACCACTGTTGTTTGGGCTGGTTCACAAAGACACAAAAGGACATTTCAGAATCTTTATGTGCATTCCAGAGCTCTGGGGCAATCCTTCAGGTGTTCACTGCCCAGACACCAAGGCTGGTGGCCTTCCTGCAGAAAATCAGGAGCGGAGTCCTCAATGTTCCCCCCAGAGCACCCCGTCAAAGCCCATCCCCCATCCCTGCACCCCATTCTCATCGGGAGGCTTCTGGGGAAGTGCTGGCTGAGCCCCACACCACCGCCAAGTTCCTGGGACACAGCTGCAGGGCCAGGCACCAGCAAGCTGGGATCTCCTTATAGGGTATGCCTTAAGTCCACTGCATAAAGCTCAGAAGGAGAAAGCCTCAGATCATGCTGGAAAACAGGCCTGCAGAAGGAGAACCAGACACCAGAACAGCCAGGTCCCTGCCCTCCACTGGGACAGAACATCAGAGAATTCACGAGAAAAACAGAAGCCACAGAGTTTCCCAGGGGACTCTGGAGCAGGGGTAGATCAAGGGGAAAAAAAGAGAGGCAAGCTGCAGCTCTGGATTCGCAAAACTTTTGGAAAAGTCACAAAAGTGCTGTGCTCAGAACTCCTTGGGGTCTCCCAGGACCTCCCACCAATGAGGAGACAGTGTAACATCTGGGGGGTTGTGCGGGCAGAGTCAGGGTTAGCACTCCCCAGGAGTGATGCCTTCATCCTTGGGGATGATGCCTTCATCTTTGGGGGTGATGCCTTCATCTCAGGGGTGATACTTTCATCCCCAGGGACAGCACTCCCCAAGAGTGTGATGCCTTCATCCTCAGGGTTGATACCTTCATCTCAGGACTGATGGCTTTATCCCCCTAGGGGCCAGCACTCCGTACAAGTGATTCCTTCATCCTCAGGAGTGACGCCTTCATCTCGGGGTGAATCCTTCATCTCAGAGGTGACGCCTTTATCCTCCTAGGGGCCAGCACTCTCTAAGAGTGATGTCTTCATCCTCAGGAGTGATGCCTTTATCCTGGGGGGGGTGCTTTCATCCCCCTGTGGCTAGACATAGGAAGGTCCAGAAGAAGGGAAAGTATACCAGCCCATGCCTCCAAATGCACTCCAGCCAGGACAAAATCTGCTCTAAGCCCAGAGGGCAAGCTAGGACCTCACTCCCCACAGCAGGAGATCATCCCTAGTAACTTTGCTTTATCCAAACCAAAGAGACAAAACTTATGTTACAGACATTTCTGGCTTCTTGTAATAACAAATCAAACAAGAGAGATCCTTTTGTTTTTGCTCACCTACCGATTCAATCATTTAACTACACAACACCTCATTTAGACTCACATTTTCCATGGGCTGGTGATGATGACAGTGGTGGCAGTGGCAGTGGTGGTGATGATAATGATGGTGGGTGGTAGTGATAGTGAAGATGATGATGGTGGTGGTGGTAGCGGTGGTAATGGCTATGATGATGATGGTGGTGGTAGTGGTAGTGGTGGTGGTGATGATGAGGATGGTGGTGGTGGTAGTGATAGTGGTGGTGGTGATGGTGGTGGTAATGGTGATAGCAGTGGTGGTGATGGCGGCAGTGGTGATGGCAGAGGTGACGGTGATGGTGGTGGTGGTAATAGTGGTAGTGATGGTGATCATGGCAAAGGTGATGGTGATGGTGGTGGGGTGATGACAGGGAGGGTGGTGATGGTAGTGATGATGATAGCAGAGGTAAAAGTAATGGTGATGGTGGTGGGGGGGTGGTGGTGATGGGGGAGGTAATAGTGATGGTGTCAGTAGCAGTGGTGATAGTAGTGATGATACTAGCTGTGGTGATGGTGGTGGCAGCAGTGGTGGTTGTGCTGGTGGTGGTGTTGGTGAAGGTGGTGGTAGTGATGGTAATGGTGGTGGTGACAGTGGTGGTGGTGGTAGTGACAGCAGTGGTGGTGGGAGTGGTGGTGATGGTGGTGGGGATGATAGTGGTGGTAGTGATAGTAGTGATGGTGATAGCAGTGGTGGTGATAGCAGTGGTGGTGATAGTGGTAGTACTGACGGTGATGACGGTAGTGGTGTTGGTGGCAGTAGTAGTGGTAGTGATTATGATCATGGTGGAGGTGATGGTAGTGGGGGTGATGGCAGGGACTATGGTGGTGATGGTGGGGGGTGATAGCAGGGGTAAAAGTAATGGTGATGGTGGTGGTGGTGATGGTGGTGATAGTGGTGTTGGTGATGGTAGGGGTGGTGGTGGTAATGATGATGGCAGTGGTGATGGTGGTGGTGGTGGTGGTGGTGGTGTGGTGGTGGTTGTGGTGGTGATGGTGTTGGTGTCAGTGGCAGTGGGGATGGCAGTGATGATGCTGGCTGTGGTGATGGTGGTGGCAGCAGTGGTGGTGGTGGTAGAGAAGGTGATGTTAGCTGTGGTGACAGTGGTGGTGGTGGTAGTGGTGAAGGTGGTAAAAGTTGTGGTGATGGTTGTGGTGGTGGTGGCAGCACCAGTAAATAATAATGAACAGCTGCTTCTGAAAATGAATACTGTACCAGTCTCTGTGCTATTCCTTATCTGCATTATTTTAGTCCTTGCAACTCTATGAGATTAATTCCATTACTCTTTTTACTTTACAGATGAGGAACTGAGGCTCCAAAGGGGCAATTAACTTGCCCAGTTCTACATCCAGAGCCCAAATGCGCTGGACATGGCTAACTAGCTACAGCCCCAACACCTACTCCTCCTGTTCTCCCTTTCTTTAGCGACAGAATCCTAAGTTCATTCAAGTGGACAATGTGCCCAGCCTGCTGGCTGCTAGGTGCGGCTCAGTTCTAACCAAAGCAATATGGGCAGCTGTACAACATGGGCTGCAGGGAGGCCACCTGGAAAGAACAGACGCAGATGCAAGACAGGGTGCCCTACACCCTTGCCGCTTTCCTGTTGCCTAGAATGTAAACATACATGATGGCTGAAGCCCCAGCAGCCAGCATTAGCAAGGAGCTAATCTCAAGGCTCAGTCAGCCAGTGTAGCACAACAGAAGAAAAGAGGTTCATATTCCCAGAGGCAGAAAGTCAGACCTAAGGTGCCAGGCCCCATCAGCTGGCAGAGCATCCTACCCAGAATGGCCTACCTAGAAGTTAAGAACATGGGCTAGTCCTTGCCTTTCAGAGACATGTAGAAACATTTACCAATAAAAGAAAGTGCCAATGACCTCAAAAGAATCCAATATCCAGTATCTATACGTTTTCCTCAAGATGCTGCTATGTGCTGCTGCACATCCACTAAGGGAGAGGTGCAGAGACACACTGGACTGTGCTTTCTCCATTGGTGTGGCGTGTGGTTTTTCCATAATCGAAAATGTAAAAAATACAAATAAGAAGCCCTGCACACCCAACTGCCTGGGTTCCAATCCCACCTCCTCCACTTAATAAGTATGCAACTTTGGGCAAACTACTTAACCTTTCTTTGTTTTAGTTTCCCTGTTCATAATACAGGGATGACAGCAGTATGAGGCTGGCAGACAACATGTGCTCAGGCAAGGTCAACCCTCACCATTCTGACTCCATCAAGGTCAGCCCCCATCATCCCAACTCCTTCAAGGTCAGCCCCCATCATCTCGACTCCTTCAAGGTCAGCCCTCATCATCCCAATTCCATCAAGGTCAGCTTTCATCATCCCGACTCTGTCAAGGTCAGCCTTCATCATCCCAACTCCATTAAGGTCAGCCTCTGTCATCCCGACACAAGTGTGGAGTGGTGGCCACACCGCCATCCTCACAGAAGTATTGACTCCACTCTGGTGCTGCCTTGGACATCTCTGGGTCTCCTAAGTCCCTACTTCTTGCACAGAGCCAGTCCTGGGGGACACTATGGTAAACAGCAGACCTGAGATATGCCTTGCATGCACAACCAGGAGTGCAGAGATATAGATGGTCAGCACAGTATAAAAATCTCAATACTTACACTCAGTGAAGTCACCTTTAGACATCTACCCAAAGAGGTTACAACCTAAGGTGTGATTCAGGTCTCCAAAGATTTAGCTCCAAACATACCCACGGCAGCACTGCTAGTAAGAACAAACCAGAAATAACCTAGAACTTGAGGCTCAAGAGCAGAGAAATGGTTCTAGACTTTGGTACATACAGATGATAGAAAATTGAAGCGGCCACTCTAACAGTAACTTCCAAGATGTTTAAATGGCAAAAGCAAGTGTTCATCCCCCAAATGCAAAACTATGGACACAGAAAAGCCAACTTGGATGCTTGCCACGTATAACAAGAGTATATTTTACGTAAAGATATGAGAAAGTCTAGAAAAAAAAACACTAAAAATTGCTTTCATGATTATCTCCAGGTTTTCACTTTTAGACCTGTCTTGATTTACTAAGATTTCAACAACAAACACGGATTAATGAGCAAAAGAATCATCTAGAATCCTTTTTAGCAAATGCAGAGTGTCCTGCATGGAGCAACAGCTCAGCCCTTGGTTCACTTGCCCAGAAAACACAGAGTACACACCACAGCCAGGCCATGCACTCCTCAGAGACTAGAACATTCTGGCCTTAGAGGGCACATTGACAGGGAGCTCCAGCATTGGCAGGGCAGGAAGACAGTCTGCTGGGAAAGTAAGGGAGGTGGTTGCAGGCAAGGTGACATCTGACAGGTCCAAAAGTACAAGCAGAAATATAAGAGCACGGAGAGGGCTGAAGAGGAAAACGCCAGATCCTCACCCAACTCGAAGACTCAAGGACACTTCATGGTCTTGGGAACTGAGCCGATGGCAAGGCATGTCTCCATTCCTGCTCTGGACTGTGGAAGGGGTGCAACCAACTGGACACATAGTATGGTCCAGGGCCTGTGCAGCAGTAAACCTTCTCCTCAGAGTCTCAACCCTACACCTGCACTGCCCCTAGGAATCCCAGGCCAAAGGGCACCAATTGTTGAGGAGTCCAGTGTCTGCACCAGGATTTCACAAACTGTTATGTGCACCCAAGTCCCCTGGGGATCACTGAGTAGCAACACTACAGACTTCACCCCGAACGCCAGAATAGACAGCTGCTTTAAAAGTAGAATCTTGCTTCTAGCTCTTTCCATCCCCTCTACTTCCCTATCTACTTTCCCACATTCCTCATTCCATCTGTCCTTTGCTTTTATACAAAGGGTTTACTTGGCACACTCCAGGGAGGCCTCTGAACTTCCGACAGTCAACCAATGTGGTGGGTATGGGAAGATCCAGTACCATCAGCATCTGTTTCCACCTGGTATCCTGGAAGCTGCCCGCAAGGACGCGTCCACACACCCTCAGCACAGGGTGCCCCAACTTCCCCAGCAGAGTCCTCAATGAGGACTTAATGAGTCAAAGGCCAGGAAAGAACCACCCTAGAATTGAGGGGCCACAGGACTGTGACACAGTGACAGTTTCTATTTCTAACAGCAAGCCTAAAAAGCTCAAGAACAAAAATAAAATTGATGGAACCTAAACTACTCAGAGTAGTACAAGGATAGCACTCAACAGCAGTCTGAGAGCATTCTCCCACAGTCTTCCAAAATGTGACCTCTTCTTAACAGCTACATTAGAAAATTGATATGAGTTGACCCCACCCCGATTTATAAAACTCTTCGTCAAAAAAAAAAAAAACAACACACACACACACACTACAGTGATCAAGCTTTTACATTAATTTGTCTAACTCTATTTGTTAACTATATATCCTAATGATTGAGAATGAAAATTTTCAATATTTAGGTAAAAAAGAGAAAAGGACATGCAGTTCAAATTTTAAAAACACAAAAAAATCTATCTTTTAAAAAAGGAATTCGTAAATTCAAATCCACAATAGTTAGAAACCCCAAAGTGGTGAGGAAAGGGAAGGAATACCACATTCTTTACACTGAAACAATGTATCTTTCTAAGCAGCCCAGTTTCATCTGTAGCTATAGTTCCCCTCATATGCCACTGTTGCTCATAACAAAAGATAAGGAAAGATTGACTAATATTCCTTCTGCATCTATTAGGTGTCTTGAGTCCTGTGTACTGTCATCCTCACTTTACAGATGAGAAAAATGAGATCCACAGTCAGAAAACAGAGTAACAAACTCTACTCTGTTCCCTGGACCATCAGGCACCACCAAGAACAATCTATGTCCAGTACTGGTCTCAAATAACCACCCAACCTTGTGGTCTTCCCTAGAGGTGCTGGGATCTGTGTCAGGCTCAGGTACCCATCAGAAAGCCACTGCCCACGATAGGGGTGGACAGGATATTTGCTGTGGGTTCCTCCTACTCCAAGGATATCAGGCCCCTCGGTAAGGCCACAGCAGTCAGTATTCCCAAAGTCCCTTATGTCTGGCCCTAGAGCACCTGGCAAAGCAAACAGATGGAAGGAAGGATGTTCACAGGTGTCCAGCCCTACCTATGCCAATGACATGAAAATAAAATCCATCAAGAGCACCAAATCCAGCCAGCAGGGACAATCTGGAGAGAGTGTGGATGGCAGAGGGAACCCCACTGTGGGTCGATCATCTGACACCTTTATCTGCATACCTCTTAAAACAATGTTGGTACCATGTGGAAATATAACCTAAATAACAAATACATTTTTTTTTTTTGAGTTGGAGTCTGTCACCCAGGCTGGAATGCAGTGACACGTTGCTCATGGCCACAGTAGCCTCAACCTGCCAAGTTCAGGTGATACTTTTGCCTCAGCCTTCCTGGTAGCTGGAACCACAGGCATGCACCACCACACTTGGCTAATTTTTTGATTTATTGTAGAGATGAGGTCTCGCCATATTGCTCTGGCTCGTCTTGAACCCCTGAGCTCTGGCAATCCTCTTGCCTCCACCTCCCAAAGTGCTGGGATTACAGGCTTGAGCCACCACACCAGGCCAACAAGTATGTTTCCTAATGCTGAAATGTTGAATTCAGCATCTGTAATCTTTAAAGAGAAGCATGCAGTGTAGCCATGTGACTCCCTCTGGCTCTAATGAGGAAGCCAGCTACTGACACATGTCTCTGGTGCCTGCACTCAACACACCTGTCAGAATGAGCTAGTGTTGGCCCCATCTCTCCCTCCCCTGGCTGCTGTTCCTGTACCCCTCAGGCCTGGGTGCCCCAGTCAGAAACACAGGAGGAGCCTGGGGACCGACCCCTCACCCTCTCCCACTCACATTCTCCCAGGTACCAAGTCTGCCATCTGTCTCTCACCACCTTCTGTGACTCAAGAACTCCATGACAGTGTATCACCCCTTTCAAGGCTGTGGCCTTGGCCCAACTCAGAAGTCCCTGCTACTTGCCTTCCAGTCCAGCCTTGTCCAGTCATCCTCCATGTGCCCTCCGAGGGGGGTCTTCCTCCATTGCCTGCAGTCAGAGCACGTGCCTCTCCCTAGCAGAAGCCCTTCAATGCCCAGACACAGCACCCCACACAGCACACCCAGCCCTCCCATACTTTCCAGCCTGGTCGCTTGCCAGCCTGTCAAGCCTGAGGCCCTAGCCCTTCCACCCTGTAGGTAGCCACAGAACCCTTTCCCAGCTGCTCTGGGTCTGTGTGTACAGCTGTGCTCCCTGTAGCAAGGCCAGGCAAGCACCTTGCCACCCAGTCAGCCGGATGCCGATGTACTCTATGTCAAGAGTAAAGCCGTCTCTTAGAGGCACTGTGTCACCTGCCCGCCCACTCGCCCTCACATGCTGTCCCCATGTCCTCACAGGCCCTACCACAGTGCACAGGCTGCCCTGCCAAGTGGGTCAGTCTGGTGGCTCTGGCCAGACACCCCGTGGCTCCTCTGCCTCAGAGACCCAGCGACCAGCTCTGCCTCCGCCTTAGCCCTGGGCACATGGGTCTGTCTTGGTCTTGCCTTCTCTTAGTGTCTTAAGTCAGCCATCCAACCTCCTTCCCTGAAAGGCTGGTGCAGGGGGGTAAGGACATCAGTATCTCAAGCAGGCAATAACTCTGCAGAAACCCCTGGCAAAGAGACTTGTGCCCATGCTCCCTCTTGTGCAACCTGGGGAGCTTCTTCCCTTCCTGGTCTGCTACAGAAACAACAGCTGCTTCATCTGCATTCTCAAGGAGAACAGTGAATTCTCAATCAGCAGCGAATGCACTTCTCATACTTACAGCTTACTCATTTGCATTCTAAACAAACCCCCCAAGTTCTCATGCTAATAGTCCTCTTCTCCGACTTTTCACAATCACTTGGGAAAGGTACCCCAACAACGTGCCAGGGCAAGGGACAGCATGCAAAACACACTTTCCTTAAAGGGTGTCCACGCTGGAGGGGGCCCAGACAACAAGGGTGTCGTCCTTCCAGGGTCTTCTTCCACCAAATCAGGGCTGCTCTAGAAAGGGGTGGAAGTCCATGAACAGAGACCTTCCCCATAGATGGGATCAGGGAGAAAATGCTTCCATGGACGGTGTCCAGCAAGGCTGATGCAGACCTTCTGCCTAGCTCTTGGAAGAGGCCCAGACTCACCCCTTCACACTGCTTAATACCCAACCGGTCAAGGGATATTTTCTCCACCAAGGCCCACCAAATGAAGGGGCAATCATCACTGTGCTGTACTTGGCACTAGGTCATCTTAGCATCAATGTTTTAGAAGCAGAGAAGTCTAGGGAGCGAGTCAACAGGCCTGGGCTACAGGTCCAGATCTAACCTCTCAGACTGTTGAGTGGACAAGTCTCATGGCTTCCAGGGAGCCACCCTGACCTACCAGGCTGGAGAGAGCCTTTCTCCATCCCACTTTGGTTACAATGCAGACACTGCAAAGAGTTGAAGGGAGTGGTTTTGGGCTAGGTGAGCTCCTAGCACCTGCAGCCTGGTCCACAACAGGTGTCCTGAAGAGGTTTGCTGGACACTACTGCAAGGAGAACCCTGTCTGCCTGATCTACACCCCCGGTGACAAGGGGCGCTCACCTCAACACTGAGTGTGGTCAACTACCGAAATGGTAGAGTCAGGGCACCTGTATATTCAGCATTTCCATGATGATACCAAAGAAGGAGAGACTGAGGACACAGGTACCAGCAACCATCCCTGCCACAGCAGGTAGGGTCTCAGCACACAGGTGGGGTGTCTGGTCCTACAACACTTGCTATACTCCCCACATGTCCCACAGCCCAAGCCCAGTACTAACACAAAGCAGGACTCCACTAACCCACTGCCTGGCTTCTCCCCACTGTGGCTTCCTGCCTGCTGGGCCTGGGCAGGGAGTAACTGGTCTCTCATGACCATCCCTGGGCCTTACAGTCCAGGCTGAGGGAGTCCAGTAGGTCTGCAGACAAGTCCACTGGCAAGGAAATCTCAGTAGCATCTGGGTCTTGGGGATGCACAGACCTTGAGTCAGCCCGGCCCAGCCCCTCGGGGCCTCTCCTGGCCTGAGAACCAATATAGCCGCCGTAGCTCTCTGAGGCGATACCTGTCCTAGAGTCTGGCTCTGGGAAGCGAACAGAGCAATGTGCTAGCAGTGGCTTTCAAACCAAACTCCTCAAAACAAATGTTTAAACCGCATATCTATCGCCACATTTTTAGGTTGACATCTAAAATTTCTCATCATAAGTTTACTCATAGAGGATGTGATTTCCAACATTCTGTAAATATTAACATTTTAAAATAAAACTGTTATTGTTTCTCTTTTAAATGGATCCAATGGAATCTAAATACCGTAGCAATTTGAGATTTACCATTATCCATTTGAAAATTACATAAGCAAGCTCTTCCTTAACTGCTGGAAATTTAACAATGTTCCTTTTTCCTCCTTAAACTCCCATGTCCAATCCACTTCTTTCAGAGATGTTTATGCTGCCACAGTGTATTTTACATTGGAAAGCATTACAATCATTACCCTATTGTACCAGTGGACAAAAAAAGTATGTAAATGGTTTTTTATTTCACGTGCTCATAAAGCTCTAGGTATCAAACATTTTCTCCTGGAATGAGTTATTACTATAATTACTATTTGTATACAAATGATAAACACAGCAGAAACAGATCACAAAACTGTGTAAGTAATAAGCATGAAAATAAACCTTATTAGGAACACAGCTCTCACCAGGCACGGTGGCTCACGCCTGTTATCCCAGCACTTTGGAAGGTGGAGGCGAGAGGATTGCCTGAGTCCAGGGTTTCGAGACCAGCCTGGGCAGCTTGGCGAGACCTTGTCTCTACAACAAATCAAAAAATTAGCTGGGCGAGGTGGCGCATGCCTGTAGTTCCAGTTACTTGAAAGGCTGAGGTGGAGGAATTGCCTGAACCCAGCAGATTGAGGCTGCGGTGGCTGTGAGCATGCCACTGCACTCCAGCCTGGGAGACAGAATGAGGGAGGGAGGGAGGGAGGGAGGAAGAAAAGAAAGAAAGAAAGAAAGAAGGAAGGAAGGAAGGAAGGAAGGAAGGAAGGAAGGAAGGAAAGAAAGAAAGAAAGAAAGAAAGAAAGAAAGAAAGAAAGAAAGAAACACAGCTCTGAGGAGATGAATGGGAATTTTTAAAAACACGACTTCGTGTATCCATAGATGAATATTGCCTGTTGCTAGAATAAGACAGCCTTTACCAATTCTATCTCCATTTTTCAATTTTTATAGATTCAAGAGCTGAATTCCTCCTCTAGAGTTATATGCCAAGGACTTCAGTAATTTGTTATCAAAAAGCATTCTTAATGCACTATCAGCTGACAACCCGATCAGGTCCTCTTTCGATTTTGCTGTATACAAGGAACGGGAAATACCTTCCTGGACCCAGGGTAGCAATGACTGGCCACTGTCCCTGACCAGGAGGGTTTTGTGCCTTTCAGTCTCACACCTGGGGTCAAGCCTGCCTGTGGATAATTAGAGTGGGTGGTTACCCTGCAGACAGGCAGCATACTGTGTGCCAGGTCCAGGTCCAGTTACTTTACCCAAATTAGCTCAGCTAGTCCTCACAACAATGCCAGGGGACAGGCATCATGGTTATCCTATGGGCAGATTGACACAGAGTGGTTAGGCAACTGGCCCAAGGTCACGCAGCCAGGAGCTCAAACCCAAGTGGCCTCACTCCTCACCACTGATATACTCCTTTGCAGAGGGGGAGAAGAGACGATGTGAGGGGAGTTTACAAGCTCCATCCCAAGCACATCAGTGAGGGGACAGGGCATGATGAAGTCGAGTATCAGCAAAATCCACTTTCTTGAATATATTCCCATCTCCCTCAGGAAGGGTTACACACCAGTGCTTCTTTAGAGTAAACTGCACAATCTGCTGTAAGTGTAAAACACTGATCTGCAGCTGCTACCATCAAAGAGCTGGAAGAAAGACCACAGGATCTCAGTGGCAATTTAGTCTTGAGTGCTGATCCTCAGCCCAACATCCTTTTTTTAGACAGTAGTCGAAGTTCAGGTAATAAATAGGCAAGGAAGCATTTAGTAAATGGGGTGGCTGATTAACATGCAGAGGTGATGGCTTAGCAGAAAAACCAAGGCTTAAATCCCAACTCTATCATTACCAGCTGAATTCCCTGAGGGAAGTCACAGCACTCTGAACCTCAGTTTCCTCACCGCTAAGGGAGACATAACACCACCCCCATCACTGAATACTGTATGGAATGGAAAACACCCGTTAGGGACCCGACACAGGAAGATGGGGGGCTGGTGGCAAGTGGACGCTCACCCTCCTCTACCTGAACTTCGTGGCTGGCAAACCACTGCCCTTGGCCCCAGCTCCCAGGACTCAGCAGCCTGGGGATCTGGCGCGCAGAAGCCTGGCTGATTCTGGAAAACCAGCCATGTGGCTTGGCTTGCCATTTCTGCAAAGCATCTTTCTTAATGTCTTAAAATCTAAAGTCCTCCAAACACTCAGGGATGCCAGGAGGAAGTGAACAGAGAGGCATCACAGTGAGTTTTATTTTTAGATGCTGGGGGTGGGTGGTGGGGAGCATCCACTTTGGCTTCCCCCTGGTCCCCAGCTGCCACTTCCTCCCCCAAGTCACCATCAAAATGAACAGCAGAACATCTAGAAAGATTTCACAACTCTTCTGACCGGACATTCTGACACAGTGGTTCCAGTCTCCTGTCCCACCCACAGATTAGATCAAAGATCTCAGTAAATCTTCCCAGGACCCATATAAACGAAACACCGACACCCCTGCTCATCTCCCTTTCTCTCCTCACATGGCAGGGGTGGCATCTCACTGTGTGACCTTTTGGGTTCACGTATGAACATAAGTAGGAATGCGGAAGAGCCTTTCTTTCCCTTTCAGACAGCATGTTTGCGTGGGGAGCATGTGAACTCACTTCCTCTAAAAATGGCTCCAAAGCAATTTCCTCATGGACCCCACAAGTGGCCCAGAACGTTTCTGGGCTCCATGAGGTTCACCTATCAGTCCAAGAGCATTCGCAAAGGATCCATGGATTTCTAAGGCAACAGCGTCCAAGAGGCCACAGTGTCCTAGAGCAGGGCGGTCTGAGAGATCATCTAACCCCATAGTGATGAGACGGACAACCGTACCTCCCCTGCCCACACCTGTATCCTTGGCAGACAACAACAGTCAACTCCCAAGCTCACCATTCACAGATTTAGAATCCTTCAGGCAGCTACCACCAATCAATCAGAAATGGCCCCTGAGAGAACACCCTAAAAGATTCCCGATTTCCAGCTCCCCTGTTTGATGATGGGGGAAGCAAGGTCTAAAGAAAAGCTCCTGAAGATCATACAACTATACAGAGCTGAGATGAACCTGGAAGAAAACCACAACTCATAAGAGGCTTCCAGAAACTATCTCCTCCTCCCCAAAACTACCTTCTCACCCCAAAAATCTGGAGAAAAATTCAACCCATAACCTGCCAGGAGGGAGATCAGGAGGAAGAATCAGCCACCCTTCACCAGAGTTGCTGAAAAATATGCCCAACATCTCACCGAGCACCTAGCTCTGGTCCAGAAGCAGCGGTCTCTGCAGCCTAAGAGGCAGACGCAGCAGTAAGGAAAACCATGCTCTTTGCTGCCGAGAAGGGGCCTCCAGGCTGGGAGAGCGCCAGAACTTAAGTTATCACAAGTGGATTGGAAGGATCCCCAAGGCTGTTTAGAGATACCCTGGCAGAAGCCAGTGCTCAACCCACGTTGCTCTAGTTTCCAGCCTGTGACCCTCTCACAGCCACAGGCAGATGAGGCCTATGAAGCAAGGAAAAGAAACATCCTTCTACCCTTCCTGCATTTGTCCATCCTTCTTTCTCCCTCCTTCCATCATTCCTCCATTCTCACATCCTTTCTTCCCCTTCTTTCTACCCATCCTCCACTCTCCCATCCTTCCTCCCCTCCTCTATCCTTCCTCCTTGTCATGCTTCCTTTTCTCTCCCTATACCTTCTTCCACTTTCCCATCCTTCTCTCTTCCTCCACCCTTCCTCCATTCTCCATCTTTCCTTCTCCCACTTTCTATCCTGCCATTCTTCCAACAATCTCTCATTGTTCCTTATACCTTCCTCCAACCTCCTCCATTATCCCATCCTTCCCCTCCATCTATCCTTCCATCCTTCCTCCATTCTCCCACCCTTCCTTCTCCTCTCTCCTTTCATCCTTTATCCATTCTCTCATCCTTCCTTCTCCCTCCTTCCACCCTCCACCAATCTCCCACCATTCGTTCTCCCTCCCTCTCCTTCCATCTTTCCCCCATTCTCCCATCCTTCCTTCTCCCTCCTACCACCCTTCCTCCATTCTCCCACGCCTCTTACTCCCTCCCTCCACCTTTTCCCCAAATCTCCTATCATTCCTTCTCCCTCCCTCCAGAACTCCCCCATTCTCCCATCCTTCCATCTCCTTCCCTCCACTTACTCCATTGTCTCATCCTTCCTTTTTCCTCCCTCCATCCTTTCTCCATTCTCCCATCCTTTCTCCTCCTTTCATCCTCCTTTCTCTCCCTTTCCCTTTTCTCCTTCCCCTCTCCATCCTTCCTTCCCTCCTTCTCCCATCCTTAATTCTCTTTCCTTCCACCCTTCCCCCATTCTCCAATCCTTCCCTCTCCCTCCGTCTACTACCTTTTCCATTCTCATACCCTTCCTCCATCCTTCCTCAATCTCCATCCTTCCTTCTCCCTCTCTTCTTTCATCCTTTCTCCATTCTCCAATCCTTCCTTTTCCCTCCTTCCATTCTTCCCCATTCTACCACCCTTCCTTCTCCCTCCCTCCATCCTTCCCCAATTCTCCCATCCTCCCTTCTCCCTCCTTCCATAGGTCCTCCATTATCACATCCTTCATTCTCATGCCCTCTCGATTCATCCTTCCTCCATTCTCCCAACCTTCCTTCTCCCTCCCTCCATCTTCCTTCATTTTCACATCCTTCTTTCTCCTGCCTACCACCATTCCTCCATTCTCCCATTCTTCCATCACCTTCCCTCCACCATTCCTCCATTATCTCACCCTTCCTTTTCACTCCCCTACCACCTTCCTCCATTTTCCCATCCTTCTTTTCCCTACCTCTACCTTTCCCCTTTTCTCCCATCCTTCCTTCACCCTCCATTTATCATTTCATCCTTGACTCATTCTCCGATTCTACCATCTCTCTCCCTCCACCCTTCATCCATTCTCCCATCCTCCCTTCTCCCTCCCTCTCCTTCCATCTTTCCCACATTCTCCGTTCCTTCCTTTGCCCTCCCTTCTTCTACTTTCCCAACATTCCTTCTCTCTCCTTCCATCCTTCCTCTACTCTTCCATACTTTCTGCATTCTCCCATCCTTCCTTCTCCCACCCTCCATTCTTCCCTCATTCTCCCACCTTACATCTCCTTCTCTCTATTCTTCCTCCATTTGGCCAAATTTCCTTCTCCCTCCCTCCACTCTTCCTTGATTCTCCCGTGCTTCCTTCTACCTCAATATTCTTTCCATCCTTCTTCAATTCCCCCATCCTTCCTTCTCCTTCCTGCCACTCTTCCTCCATTCTACCATCCTACCTTCTCCCCCCTCTAACCTTCTAACCTTTCTCCATTCCTTCTTCCGCCTTTCCTCCATTCTCCCATCTTTCCTTCTTCCTTCTTCCATCTTCCCTCCATTCTCCCATCCTTTCTTCTCCCTCCTTTCATCCTTCTGCCATCCTCCCACCCTTCCTTCTCCCTCCCTCCACCCTTCCTCTATTCTCCCATCATTCCTTCTCCCTCCATCTATGTTTCCATCATTCTCCCATCTTTCCTTCTTCCTCCCTTTCATCCTTCCTCCATTCCATCCTTCTTTCTTCCTCCCTCCATCCTTCCTCCATTCTCCCATACTTGTTTCTCCCTCCCTCCATTCTTCCCCCATTCTCCTATCCTTCCTTCTCCTTCCCTTCAGCCTTCTTCCATTCTCCCACCCCTCCTTCTCCCTCCTTCTATCTTTCCGTCCTTCCTACGTTCTCCCTCCTTCCACCCTTCCTTCATTCTCCCATCCTTCTTTTTCCCACCTTCCACCCTTCCCCATTCTCACCCTTTCTTCTTCTTCCTTTCAGCCTTCCTCGATTCTCCCATCAATTCCTTCTCCCTTCCTCCACTCTTCCTCCCAACCTTCCTTCTCCCTCCATCTATCTTTCCATCCTTCCTTCTCCCTCCCTCCACTCTTCCTCCATCCTCCCATCCTTAATTCTCCCTGTATCCACCTTTCCCTCATTTTCCCATCCTTTTTCCCCTCCATCCACCCTTCCCCATTCTCATCCTTCCTTCTCCCTCCTTCTAGGCTTCCTCCATTCTCCCATCCTTTCTTCTCCCTTCCTCCACCCTCCCGCCCATCCTTCCGCCCATCCTTCCTTCTCTGTCCATCTATCCTTTCATCCTTCTCCCATTCTCCCATCCTTCCTTCTCCTTCCTTCCATCCTTCCTCTATTCTCCCATCCTTTTCCTCCTTCCATCCTTTCTTCCTTTCTTTTCCAGCCAGTGTGCAACTGACCCAAGACCACCCTCTGAGGCAAGAAAAATGACAGGACAACAGAACATTCAGCTTTGTGGTCACTGCCCCTCCCCCGCACCCTTTTCCTCCCTCATCCCATCTAGGTTACTGCCATGCACCCCACGTCCCCAAGATTCCCAACTAACCTCTCTCTGCAGCAAGCCCCTTCTACCATCAAAGCCACAATTACTCTCCTAACCTGCTCACCCACTAACTCCAGTCTGTGCTCAATCCGAGACAGAGATCACATCAAACCAAGATGAGCATGAAGAAAGGGTGAGCGCCAGATGCTCAAGAAGGGAAAAGGTGAGCACCAGAGGACTCCACTCGGAGAACAGCGAGGACGTCATCTCTACTCACCTGCACGACTTCTATTCCTCTCTTTCTGTGGAGAAAAAAAAAGAAAAGAAAAGAAGCGTTACTCCAGCAGCAGGACATGTCCTCTTTGGAAGGTTCACTACAGCCAGCTGTGGCAGGACCTTGAGGTGCACCCCAGAAGGGAAACTGGCAGCTGTACCTCCCATGCCACCATCCTCAGATCAGCCTTGTTTGTGAGGGGAAGGCTGATAAGCTGGTAGCCACCCCCCAAGACCACCTTCTAGCTGAGAGGGCTAGCTCCCCCAAGGTCTTGGCTAGAGTCTGAGGAAGGCCACACCTCTCCCACACCTGGGCTGGGCCTCCGTCCTCTAGCCCGGATGGCCCTACCGCCCTGTATCATCAGATTCACTTATGTCTGTCAGTTCATTCAACAAGTGCCTGCTGGGCACCTTCTGAGAGCTGCACACTGAGCAGAACCTTGCAAAGGAGCCACCACAAGAGACAGTATGACAGGCCAAAGAGACTAGATCCCACTGTGGGAGGCACCCGGCCATCCCTCACCCCTGACTCCTTCATGGAACCCTAGAATCCAAGTACTCAGTGTGAGAACTACTCTGGTTGGTGCTTCCAGGGCCCTCTTTGCCACTCAGCTTCTCTGCAGTTCCCGAAGCAGTCATGGCCAATATTTATCTGCGCCCATGATCTCAGGAGGGATGAGCTAGCACAACAGCACAGCCCTGGGCCACCAAGGCCCACAGCAAGGGGACAGACAACATCACACAGAACCTATGCCACATCCAACCATCAGCTCACAGCCCCCACCATTTTTGAACCCTTGCCTCATTCCCAGATCATCCTGGCCCCTGGAGAAAAGAGAAACTGCATTGTCATCAATGATGGGCACCTGCCAGGTAACAGCACGGGCCATGCTGAGCCAACCTAGGCCTCGGCGTGTCTGCCCCAGGATGGACATCTTAAGGTTGAACACCTGTACAAGGGGAAAGGAGGATACAGAGGTGGGTAAGTGACCCATGCCAGTTGAAGCAGGCTTCTGCCAGGCTCTGGGCCAGGCCTTAGTTTTCCTCCAAGTTAACCCTGCTGGCATCCAGTGTGTGCTGGATCACTCATCACTTTACTGTGGTTACTTTCCATTGGTCCATATGCTACATTATCCCAGACAGCTCTCCCTCGCTAGTCCTAAAAAAAATTCTAACTCTGAAAACAGATGGAACACATAAAATAAGCAACAAAACAGTAATTGAGAGAAAAGACTGGCTGAAGTCTTCAGCGGGGTTGAGCTCCCAAGAGCACCACAGTTCCTCTGTAGCTCAGAGACCAAGGCAGAAAAGAGAGGGCATGGCTCCCCATATCCCATCAGGCTCCCCATACTCAAGACAGCCCTCAATCCCCACCGGTGCCTTCTATAGCCTCATGAGGGAGAGGCAGTGACTGTTCTATCACTCAGATGGGCAGGCCAAGGCCAGGGGGCTCCAGAAGGGCAGGAGCTAGCACAGAGAAGGGTTCTCCCCACTCCTGTGCATCACCACCAAGCATTCCACAGTGGGTGAGGCACCACTAAGAAGGGGAGGCCTGGCCTCCAACCTCCAGGACCCCAGGGGAAACCCACATTCCATCTGGGGTGGGACCCTGTATACACCATCAATGCTTCTCTGGAAAATAAGACAGTCTGCCAGGGCTTGTTGTCATCGAGAACTTCTACAGAGCAAAGGTACAGACATCCTCGATGCCCCAAGGAACAGGTTCCTGAAATCCTGCCAGAACTTGAAAGTTCAGAAACTGAGTCATGAAACTGAAAGGGAAAGGAAGAAGGGAGAGAGACAGAGAGGCATGGTGAGAGGAGGGAAGAGAAATCGGAGAACTGGCTGTCAAGAGATGCCTGTCCCTTCTGAAAATCCCACTCTACAACCCCAACTTGTTCCCTAAAAATACAACAAATGTGCAAACAGTTCAGGTTCTGGGCTGGTGCAGCCAAATAGTCTGTGATAGAAGACAAACAGGAAGCTAATCCCATGAAAGGCCACCAACACAGGACACAGTCACAAGGGGTCAATGACACACCACACAGTCACATGAACACCACATGAGGGGCCACTAATACACCACACAGCCATACTAACACCACACAGGGGTCACTGACACACCACACGGTCACATGAACACTACACAAGGGGCCACCAACATACCATATGGTCACATGAACACTACACAAGGAGTCAATGACATCACACAGTCACATGAATACCACACGAGAGGCCACTGATACACCACACGGTCACATGAACACTACATGAAGGGTCAGTGACACACCACAGACACACGAACACCACACAAGGGACCACTGATACTGTACATGGCCACATGAACATCACACTAGGGGCCACCGACATACCACATGGTCACACGAACACCACATGAGGGGGCCACTGCCACACCACACAGTCACATGAAAACTATATTCAAGCCGGGCTCGGTGGCTCAGCCTGTAATCCCGCACCTTGGGAGGCTGAGGTGAGTGGATTGCCTGAGCCCAAGGGTTCGAGACCCGCCTGGGCAACTAGGTGAAACCTCATCTCTACAATAAATCAAAAAATTAGCCGGGCGTGGTAGCGCGCGCCTGTAGTTCCAGCTACTTGGAAGGCTGAGGTGGAAGGATCGCCGGAGCCCAGCAGGTCGGAGTGGCCACCGCACTCCAGTCTGGGTGACAGAGTGAGACTCCAACTCAAAAAAAAAAAAAAAGAAAACTATATTCGATGCCACTGACACACCACACAGTCACATGAACACCACACGAGGAGCCACCAACATATCACATGGGCCACCAACACATCACATGGTTGCAACACTATACAAGTGGCCACTGACATACCACACAGTAAAACAAACACTATACGACGTGTCAATGACACGCCACAGTCACATGAACACCACATGAGGGGTCACTGACACACCACACAGTCATATGAACACTACACCAGGGTCAATGACACATCGCACAGTCAGGTGAATACTAGGCAGCATGCGAAACCAAAATAGTGCACCATGCACCAACAAGAAATCATCTCCAAGACACTGAGTGTAGAAAACGTAAGGGCAACACCCCACATGCTGTGTATAAAACTTATGTAAAGCACAACATCCAGGACAACAGTGTATGTTCTATACACAAAGGATAAATCTGAAAGTGCAATAAGAAATGACCATGGCATGGCCTGTGATCAAGGGAAAGGGCAGCTTGGAAGAGACTTCCCTCTCACCGCGTCCCCTCACACATCTCTTGACGTTTGTGCCATGTGGCTATTACATATTCTCAGAAACTAGGAAAATATATTGTTAAAATTATTTTTCAGGTCAGGCACTGTGGCTCACACCTGTAATCTCAATACTTTGAGAGGCTGAGATGGGAGGATTCCTTGAGCCCAGGAGTTCTAGACCAGCCTTGGAAACATAGTGTGACCTCATCCCTAAAAAAAAAAATCAAAAATTAGCTGGGTGCACATGCGCCTGTAGTCCCAGCTACTTAGGAGGCTGAGGCGGAAGGATCACCTGAGCCCCAAAGGTCAAGGTCGTGGTGAGCTATGATCGTGTCACTGCACTAGGTGAGAGTGAGACTCCAACTCAACAGCAACAACAACAACAAACCCTGTACCTGGAACCTGGAGATAATTATTACAGGTTCTAAAACTGTCAATGTTTTGATAAGTATTGCATGAATATATAAATATATAATGATGCATAACATAAATACAACAATATATTAATATAGTAGTAATATCATTAAAATATAAACATGCTTTTTCAAAAACCGGATTATTGATGAAGGGAGGAGCCACTTTGCAAAAGGACACCTCCCCAGAAGTCCAAAGGAAGTACATCCTTGGGGAAGTTGAAATACAAAATGACTGATGCTTTCAGGGGAGGAAGAATAGCAATTAGAGAAGATGTCAGGAGGAGGCAGCATTTGCCACCTGACAGGGCAGCTGCAGGGCAGCGAAATGGGCACTGGGGAAGAATGGCTAAAGAGGAATAACATGAGGAGGCAGTGGAGCTGTGGGGGCATGAGATTCCTGGGGAAGGCAAGGTGCTCAGAAGCAGGGCGTATGACGTAGACCCAGAATGTCACCTTGCAGTCCAGTCAAATGTCAGGGCAGATGGCTTAAGAATCGCTACAGAAGCTTGTGAAAATAGCAATCAACAGTCCACTCTTGAGGATGCTGACTTGGGAGGTCAGGGACAGGGCCAGGAGGGATTCAGGGTTTGTTAAGCTCCCCGATGTTGCTCAGGAGCAGTTGGGGATGGGGACGGCTGCTCGTCCATGTGCTGGACCTCAACGGGGGAGGACATGAGGGGTGGGGCTTAGGGACAGTCCACCAGGTCGCAGGGACAGGAATCAAGGAGACACAGAACCAGGAATCACCATGATGCTCAGTCTGGGGTCGGGGGGAGCAGATGGAGGCTCTGCACCAGCTCAGGACATGGCAAGAAGGTGGTTTCTGTGTGCTTTTCCAGAAGTCCAGGTTGGCAGTTAGCAGAGTGCAGGAGTTTCAAAAATACAATCTGGGAGACAGGTGTAAGAGAGGGGTGAGTGCCCAAGAGGAGAGCATGGAACCAGACTAGCTGGACCTTGTTCGTGCCTTTGTTTTCTCACCTATCAAACAGGAGAATTCTAGAACCCAGCCCCCCACAGGGTTTTGGGGGAAGAAAAGGTGGCTTGTCCTGGACATAGGGGCCTTGTGACTCTGCCACCCCGCCTGCCAGGAACCACACCTCCTCTGTCCCACACCATTCTGAGGGGCCCCCCCACTCCAGGTAGACATGTGACCTGCCGCTTAACTACAGGATGAGTCCCAAGGGGGCGTCTGTGGTACAAACGGCATAACCTAGGGCTATGGGAGAACACGTGGTCTCAGTATGGCTGGAACCCAGATGAGTGAAGGTCGAGCCAGGAGAGAAGGCCAGAAAGGGTTCCTGCCAGGTCCTGCATCACTGGACTATCCTCTGACGACCTCCAGTTACACATTTCTGCTTAAGCCAGTTGAAGCTGAGCCGCTGAGCAGCAGGGACTCTATGAGTGACAGCAGATACCACTTCTAAAGATGATAAAAATCTCCTTGGATGACCCAGGGCTGAGGGAGAGGGAGCAATAAAGGAGTCCAATAAATTGGATGAAAGCAGGAGAAGTGGAAAGAGTGATCTGGAGTTCAGAGATATGTCCCCGAAGCCCACACCACCACAAGGCCACAGAAGGCCAGCAGCATGGTCACTGGAGGTGGCATCAGGAGGTTAAGGCAAGACACTTTGGGATGATGGGTTCCATCCAGCAGCAGGCCTGCTGCACAGCAGAGCAGGGCATAAAAGGCCCAGGGTCCAAGAAAATCAGTAGCAGGCATGGGATGTGTTGTTGCACTGCCCTGGGTCTCAATTTTCACAACTCTTAAATGACCTTTCCAGCCCCTGGAGGACCTTCCAGGACAGGTGTAAGACCCCAAGGGCTGCAGCAAGGGAAGTAAGTGAAATGGAGAAAAAGCAAAAGAAGGGTTACGCCAGGATAAAGTGGTCCCCTCCAACTCACAGGAGAGACAAGTCCAGCACAACCAGGAGAATTTCAGGGGCTCAGGGACAGCATAGCAGCAGCTAAAGAATAGTGACATTGATCAAAAGAAGGTCCTTAGGTTCACGAAGAACTGCTTTCCCACAGTATGCAAGGGCCCAGCTGCCACCTGCTCAGGCACAGCTAAGAGCGGGCCATAGCAGAGCCATCACCGAAAAAAGCATCCATAGAATAACCCAGCCACAGGTGGGCCAGGCCGGGCCTCCCGGGAACAATTTCACATGAGAGAAAGTCACAGGTTCCCGTCTATCAACAGGTGAGAGGAAAGCAAGTCGTGTGGGGAAGGGAAGCAAAAGGTACAATCATGCATATGGGAAGACTGGAGCACCCTCACTCAAGCACGTATAGCAGAGTCCAGTAATTGCCAGATTTCTGGCACCCGGAGGCACTGGGGAAATAGTCCTGAGTAACTACCACTGTTTCCTGCCTGCAGAGGGCAGGGTCTACAGTGTACTCCAAAGCTCATGATGTGTCTGAACAAGTGACTGGGCCCCTCTCACCCATGTGTCCGAGGGTCACACTGATCTCTGCCTCAAATGCCAGCTCCACATCACCACCTGAACCTCAGGTCAGCTCCTCTGTAGAAGACTTCCTTGGCTCCAGCCCCTCAGAGTCCCCACAGCCCCACGCTACCCACCCAGCCCTGAGTGCAGAAAGGAGCTGCCTGGTTCCACGGCACCAACCCCCCAGGCCAATGTTCAGTGGTGACATCCATGGCATGCACTAATGCTGGCAATTCCCTGCCTGGGCGCTCAGTGCCATTGTGCTGCCCCACCTTAGGTCAGGCATGGCCACAAGACTTGCTTTGGCCAATGCAGTGTGAACAGAAGCTACGGTGGCACCTGCACAGCCAGTGCCCAACTCTCCAACCATTCTTCCCTTCTCAGTGACGCAGGAGTTTCTGCCCCCAGAACCAGCCAGACCTGCTGCCAAGACAAGATGCTGCTGAGGGCAACACAGTCAGGCTGGAAACCAGAGAGAAAGAATTGATCAGCAGGCCCTTCAATCGGCCCTGGTTCCCAACCAGGGGTAACCCTGACACCCTTCCACAAGAACATGCAGTGGTGCCTGAAGATACCTTGAATTTCATGCCTGCAGGAAGCGCTGCTAGCACCCAGTGAGCAGAAGCCCTACTGTATGCAGGACGGGGACCTGAAACTAAGAATTATCCAGCCCCAAATGGCGACACAGCTGAGGCAGAGACATGGGATTCGGGGACACAACACTGAGCCACTGCTAGAGGACAACAGCCCTGAGAGCCGTAGAGATCCAGTACAGACCCTGAACAAACTACCGATAACCCTCCTGGGGCTGTGTGTTATGCAGTCTAGCCTGGCCTGGCCTGACAAACACTCCACAGGGACATGACTTGTGCCCTGTGTCCACAGCCCCAAGTTCTGAGCACAATCCCTGACAATGTGGGCATTTGGAGGCACAGCCAACAGGCAAGAGAGGGAAAACAGCACCAGTTCCTCCTCTCAAACCTTCCCAGAAGGGACCCCACTCTCCAAATGCTAGCACCTGACATACATCTGTGCCTCAGCACAAGCAATGCCTCTGCAGGTACCCTTCTTCACCCGGAGGCCCTTCCTTGGGCTTGTCCCCCAAGAGCAGGCAAACACCATCCTCACCAGGGTCCCTTCCTGCCCCTCCTGCTGGCAGAAATCATGTCTCACATTGAAAACACCTCTGTGCTTGGTTTCTGACTACAAACACTGAGACCACAGACCATGCTCTTAATGTCAGCACCACTGTGATCCCACAGATCCTGGACCTGGCAGGATCTCAGCAAACACTCCTGGAGTGAGTGCTTCCAGCCCCTAGTGCCAGCTCAGCACGGAGCCACCCTGCCTGCTCCCCAGCAGCCTGGTTCACTTGTTGATTCTTTTGTAATTGCATTTTTCTCCTATTAGCAGTGCCAGAAACTGAAATGGCCCAATATAAAGACAACATGTGAATAGAATTTTAAAGCCAGAACAAACATTTGAGTTATTTGAACAGTTCTGGAGAAGAACCAGATAAACTGGAAGCTGCCACACACCTTTTTTATTGGAGGGGCATCCTTCCCTGATTAGACAGTCACCAACCACCTTGACTGAAGGCCTTCCCATCCTGGGTCCACCCCCAGGGGAGGCAGGAGGCCCCAGAGTCCAGGTCACTCCCAGTGTAGCCTGGGTCAGCACGTCCCCTAAGACCTTCCACTGGCCCCTGGAAGCGGCTTCTCCCCATAAATCCAGGATATTCATGAGAGGCAGAGCCAGGACTCACCTTCCTGAAGAGGTCAGCAGGGCTGCAAGGGCTGAAGACACATAGGGACTGACAAGCCTCTGAGGTCTCACCCTCCATCTCAAGGAAGGAGAAACTGAGGTGGAGGGTAGGAGTGGCAATCATCTAAGAAAGTGTTCAGTTGAATCCAAGGTATCATCATGTCAGATCTGAAATCATCCTAACTTTTGGCTAAAAACAGATGCTAAGCCTATTTCCTTAACAGTGCTCAACACCTCCACTTTTTAATATAAAAATTCTCTACTCAGAATTATTTTGAGTCTTTTACTACCTCCTGGCAGGTGCTATAATTTTTCTTTTCCCTAATTAGGGATGAGCCCTAAATTGTGGGAGGAGGGTGAAATCCTTGGAGAGGGAGGTGCATGGGATGCTGGGAGGGTAGGTCCTAGCATCTCCTCCTCCTTCCCACCCCCCATGCCTTCCCAGCTTCAGGCAGTCAGCCTTGGGACTAGTGACGCAATCTGTTCTCTTCACAAGTTTCTTAATCCCAAGAACAAAAAGTCACTTTAACACTGGCCTAATGAATGAGGTTAGCTTCTGCGTGGAGGGAGACAGAAATTTCTCCCCTGACACTTACTTCCCTCCCGTGCTCACAGGGGAGAAGCCGGCTCAAGAGGGTCTGAATTGCACCTATCCTCAAGGTACGACACATACTTGAAATAGCAGCTGACGTGTGTGTCCCAGCATCCTGGGATGCCGACATTGAAAGGCTGGGTTCCAAACAGACTGAACAACCCCACCTGCCGAGATTCCACTGCGAACATAACCTACTGGCCTCTGAATTCCAAGCCCCTGAGGCTCAGGGTCTCTGCCTGGCTGTGGTGACTCCCACCACTGGCAGGGGGAGTTTTCCATCCGGTTTTTGTAAAACATTTGCTGGGCTTCTCTGTCAGGCCAGGCTGACATGGGAGCAGAGGAGCCCTCGAGCCATAAACTGGAAATACTGGCAGCAGCAGGGAAGGTCTGGAAGTTCAGGCCCTGCCTTCTGGTGTGTGTGCCACAGGCCCTGATGAGGACAAACACCTGAGGGATGGGGGAGGTGGGAGAAACTCAGGCCTGGCCCTCTAACACTTGAAGGATGAGGGGGAAGGTAGGGGAAGCTCAGGCCCTGCCCTCTAATACCTGAGAGATGGGGGGATGGGAGAAGCAATGGCCCTGCCCTCTAACACCTGAGGGTTGTGGGGAAGGTTAGGAAGCACAGGCCCTGCCCTCTGGTGTGTGTGCCACAGGCCCTGAGTAGGGCAAATACCTGAGGGATGGGGGAGAGGTGTGAGAAGCACTGGCCCTGCCCTCTGTCCACTTGGCTACACACCTGCTCTGACCTTGACCTTGATCCAGCCTGTCCCCTCTCAGCTGTAATTCTAACCCTTGGCCCTGAGAAAAGCAGGGAGGATGAACACTAGAATTAGGTCCTATTGCTGCTGTGACAAATCACCACAAGCAGAGTGGCTAAAAACAACACAGATACTTTACTTCCTCATAGTTCTGAAGGGAGAAGTCTAAAATGGGTCAGTGGGATGATCTTCCTCTGGAGGTTTTTCCTGGGCTTGTGGTCATGTTACCCTGACCTCTGCTTCCCTTGACACATCCCCTTCCTTCTCTGACCTTCCCGTCTCCCTCTCATAAGGACCCTTGTGATTATTCTGAGCCCACTAGGTAACAAAGTGACCTTCTATCTCAAGATCCCTAACTCAATCACAGCCAGATATGGTGACACACGCCTGTAGTCCCAGCTACTCAGGAGGCTGAGACAGGAGGATCACTTAAGCCCAGGAGTTTAAGGCTGCAGGTGAGCAATTTTTGTGCCTATGAATGGCTACTGAACTCCAGCATGGGTGACAAAGCAAGACCCCAATCTCTAAAACTAAAACAAAAAGTCCCATCAAATCCTTTTGCCACATAGGGCAACATATTCATAGGTTCTGGCTGTCATGGGGGGGTTGGCGAGGGCCTTACTCTGTCTACCTCCACAGGGCTCTGCCATCCCACAAGCTCAAAGGCTGTCTGGGAGCATCCAAGGCAGGGTAGGAACTGAGGAGGATCCATTGGAATTTCTCCAAGGGCCTTGACAGTCAACGAGGAGGAGGATTGCGCTCAGCCTCATATGGTGCCCACGGGCTTCCAAGGAGGCCCTGGGTGCAGCCAAACACAGCCACAGGGGTCCCTAGTGGGAAGAGCAGAGAAGAGGCACCAAAAGCCAGAAAAGGGACATGGGGAACTAGGTGATGGCAACCCAAGGCTGTGGCTGTAAGTTGGGGAGGGGACTCCTAAGGTCCATGAAAGATGCCCAGACCTGAGTAAGTGGGTACATCCTGGGGTCCGTGAGTTCCCATGCCAGTCACCCAAACCCAAGGTTACCTGACTCCACAGGAAATCACATCCCTCAGTCCTGCCAAGTGGCCCCAAGCAGTGACAGACACTCTCCAGAGGCAACAAGAGCCCAAGCCCAGATGGCGCACCAGGTTCAGCCTCTGCCCAGAGGCACTGAGCATCCCACTACAGTCACAGTCAGTACTTCATTTGATGCCCCTGAGACCTTTGAGTTCTGAGAAGGACTCCAAAGGCCTGGGCATGACCTAACAAATGACAAGCCAATACCAGCAATTCCTGGGCAAGAGAAGGGCCAGAGGAGGAGGTGGGGGCTGGAGCCTGTGCCAGCCAGGCCCTGAGCTCTGCCTCGACTTACCCTGAATTTCAACAGTCACATGGGGGGTACGACTGTCATACCTTTTCAAGTGGGGAAATGCAGAGGAGTTCAGAATCCTGCTCAAAGACTCACCGCAAGAAACAGAACAGTCTAAGCCTGGGGCTGTCATCAGGAAAGGCCTCCTCGTCCCATAGCACCGTGTCACTTCCTGGGCGGAAGGGGATCCCTGTGATGGGGAAGGGGGTGTCGCACCAGGTTTGCTGGGAGTAAGCCTTCTGGAATTTCTGAAAGAGCAATTGTTCTAGACAGGGCTACCTCTTCTGCCCCACTCATATGTTGCCCCAAGTCTGGGCCGAAAACCTTCCTCAGACTCTTAACCCCAGGAGGACAGGGGGATGGGTGCCACTGCCCCAGGGGCCCCAAGCCCTGAGCAGCTGCTGAAGGGCCTTTGGTGGAGGGCCCAGAAGGCACTTCCTAAGAAGCATGGATAGCCTCAGAGTGGACTGGACACATCCTGGGTCACCCCCACAAGTGGGGAGTGGCATCCCTGTCCCCCTTTCCACAGCATTGACAGCTCCTTCAGACTGCAGTGTCAAACATTCTGAGCTGGAGAAACCCTTCCTACAAAGCAGATTTCAGCCCAATCCTAGGGAGAGGTGGCTAGCTTCCAAAGGAAGGCAGTCAAGGCCAGTGATGAGCATCCCATGTTGGGAGGGATTCAAGCAGATGCCAGATGCTCATGGTCAAGGAAGGGAGGCTAATCTGTGGAGACGGCAACAGGGCTAGTGTCTTAGAGGCTGTACCCCACTTCTGAAGGCTTCTGAACCTACCAATGAGGTAGAGCAATCGGCCAGGTCACAGGACTATAGCTCCCATGAATGGCAAGTCAGCTGGGCTCTGGAAGTGAGAATGAGCCTGGGACCTCAGAGTGCCCCACTGCCCAGAAAGTGGGAGCACAGGCCCCCACAGAGCCCTTCTTCCAGGCCCTGCCAGGCTCTGCAGCTGGAAGCCATGGCAACAGGCCCAATGCAGGGGGTCAGAGCCACCACCAAACCAAAGCCAGGAGCCAGGGCCCTAAGCAGAAGAAATGCTAGAAGGAAGAATACCTAGCTCCAGCCAGAAGAGCAGAACGCTGAGTACCAGCGAAGGGTGTCTCCCACTCCCTGAGAGGCACAGCCTCTTTCCTGAAGGCTTTCAGTCTCCCTGTGGTCTCTGCACACCCACCCTCCTCCTTCTGCATCTGAAACATGGCTCCTTACCTTACCACCTCTTGTCAGTCATGCCCTCCCGGGTTCCCTTGACTCTGCTGCAGATGCCTGCCACCTCGCCAGTGAGCCCTGCTCTGTCAGCTCTCAATATGCTTGGCTCGCCACCTGCCCCCCCCAACCCACGCTGTCTTTAATGGCTCCCCCATCTGTAACACCGTACCCCTGCCCCCGATCCACAACACTGGAGGCCTCTTCCTCGCCCTCTTGGTAGGCAGTCCAAGAGGAAGGCCACCCAGCCCAGGGAGCTAGTCAGGGCAGTCACACCAATCCCTGAGGGGCCTAGCCAATGGTGTAGTCTCCCAACCCAAATCCCTCCCTCCCTAACGCAGGACAACATGCAGAGCCTGTTTATGCAACCCCAAATATGCATGCCCACTTCTCCAACTCAAATTGCTTACAACTGTCCAGGAGCAATCCTTACTGTCCGAGTCAAAACTCAAGACAGAGGGGAATGGGCCCAATTTGCAGGGGATGAGCAAGGGGGGCTTTTTTTCTGCCAAGGTTTTCTTAAACCAAATTCCTCCTGATAAACCTCCAGGAACAGGAGGGATGTCTTGGGGCCCTGAGGGACTAGGACTCTTCTTGTGCCAGTTTGATTACCCAGGTCAAGAAATTCCCTTTTTACTTAAATTCATCTGAACTTGCATTTCTGTCACTTGCATCCACAAGAGTCCTGGTTACTCCAGCATCTAAACCGAACCCTCAAGTTTCTCCAACAACCTGCATCTTCAATCCTGAAAACAGACACCCCACCTGTTCTATATATAGCCCAGAGTCCAGCATCATCCACCCCTTCTCTTCCTTGTCTCCTCCCAGACTGCCACCATGAAAAGGTTTCCTAGGGACCTGCAAGAGCCAAGGGCCAGTGGTCCTCCTCCCAAGGAGGCGGCTGGCTGTGTGCCGGAAGGAATGACAGGAAGAGAAAAGCAGATGATCTTTCAGCTGCAGAGGGAAAAAGAGAATCCCCAATAACTCTGGCTGGCTGATTGCACATAATTATGAAGGAAAACATTCTTTAAAATTAGCTTCCCTCTAATTTTAAAGGGTGTGGTGGTGGCTCATACCTGTAATTCCAGCACTTTGGGAGGCTGAGACGAGAGGATTCCCTGAGTTCAGGGGTTTGAGACCAGCCTAGGCAACTTGGTGAAACCTCATCTCTACAATAAATCAAAAAATCAGCTAGGCATGGTGGCACGTGCCTATAGTTCCAACTACTTGGAAGGCTGAGGTGGAAGGATCGCCTGAGCCCAGCAGGTCGAGGCTGCTGTGGCCAAGAGCGTGCTACTGTACTCCAGCCTGGGCAACAGAATGAGACTCCAACTCAAATAAGAATAATAAAATAAAATTAGCTTTCCAAGTGCAAATATAATTTCAAGTGTCCTTGCAGTGTGATTACAGCACCAGCCCAACAAATGTTTTACCATCAGCACAGACTGCCCAGGCCCCTATAGGCAAAAAATAACAAGCCAACAAAGGCCCCAGGGCCAGACAGCTCCCAAAGTGCTTCCAGCAGCCCAAGGAAAGCACCAGCCCAGAACCAGCCTTGCTCCCTCCACATCTGGCTCAAGGCCCTCCCCAGGAAGGCACCAATCACTTTGTTTTTCTTTCTCTCTTTTTAATCAGTAGACCCTTTGACTTTCAGAATCAAATGCCAAGAGCAACCAGTTAATAAGGACAGTTGCACTTATTATACGCCTCCTAGGGGCTGGTGCTGTAGTCTACACCTCTGTCTTCCCATCTGTAAAATTGGCGTGGCCACAGTGTGTAACTGGAGACATGGCTGAAGGATGGAAAGAGACCTGGCAATAGCACTCCCACCCCTCTACCCCCCCGGTCAGTGTCACCACACTTCTCCCCCTCCCATGTAGCCCTCACAACAGCAGCGGCCCCTCTTCAGATGTGAAGCCTGAAGCTCCCAACAGTTCTGTGAACCATTCTGCTAGTTGAGGAAGGCCATGGAAGCAATTCTAGCTCTGCCAGAGTCCAAATTCCACACCCTTGTCACGATGGATCCTTGCTGGGCTCAAGGGATTACAGCAGCGCTGGCAGGCAGGTGTCCCTGACCTCAGCAGACAGCTCAGCCCTCCTTAGTAGCCTGGGCCTGGGCCTAGATTTTAAAGCACCCCAGGGTCTGGCTGAGTGGCCAGCCTCCATTTCTCTTCTCTCCACAGGGTGCCTTCTAGCCTGGGGTCTCCACCTCACAGGGTCCTCCCATTTTACACACAAGAGAACTAAGGCCCAAAACTGAGAGGGTTTTTTTGTTGTTTTTTTTTTTTTAGCTCACAGGAAAGTCAGGCAGGAAAGAACAAACTGTCAGTTACCTGGCACCCACAATGAGCCTGGCACTGGGAGTAGCACACTGGCATTCCCAATGTCACCAGCTACAACAGGCCCATTCCACAGCTGAGAAAATTGAGTTTCAAAGGGATAGATTCAGAGTTCAAAGGAGGGGACAGGGGAGTCATGATTTTCTTTTGAGAGACAGGGTCTATCTCTGTTGCCGAGGCTAGAGTGCAGTGGTGTGACCATAGCTCACTGCAGCCTTACCTCCTAGGCTCAGGCAATCCTCCCACCTCAATCTCCCAGGTAGCTGAAGCTACAGGTGCACACCATGCCTGGCTAATTTTTTTTTTTTTTTTTTTTTTTTTTTAGAGACAGGGTCTCACTATGTTGCCCAGGCTAGACTCCAGCTACTGGCCTCAAGCAATGCTCTTCCCTGGGCCTTCCAAAGTGCTAAGACTACAAGTGTGAGCCACTCCACCCAGCCCCAGGAGGGCCTTGATATCCATCCTGGCCTCTTAACCCCCAGAACTGAGGTCTTACTAGTACCACAGAAGCCTGGAGCAGGATTCCAGGTGCTCTGACTCCCAGATCCCTGCAAGCACATGGCCATGCAGGGCCTGATGTGTGTGAGGGAGGACAGCACACCAGTCACCAAAGTGGGCCTGACCTGCTGGTTTCTCTGGGTGGCAAAGAAACAAGACTGGAAAACAGAAAGACACCATGAAGGACCTTTGGCCAGCACTTGTTCTCAACGGAGAAATCTGCCCTCCTAGACACCGAGCAATGCCTGGAGACATCTTTGGTGGTTGCAACTCAGGGAGGGGGAGGAGGGTGCTATTGGCTTCTATCAGGCAGAGGCCAGGGATGCCACATGGCAAAGTTGATGGGCAGAGCCTGCAGGGCAAACCCAGCCAAGGTCAGACATATGATCCTGGCTGACATCAACTGGGCCATCCAGGTTCTCACCCATCATAGCCAGGGCCTCCCCAGACCCCAGGTTCACTGCACAGGACTCAGCTTCCAGACACCAGCAGGTCCCAGGCAGTGAGAGGCTGACAGTCCCCAGCATTTCTCCTGGCAGTGGGGTGGGCTGTACAGCACAAGCCACCGTCCCCAGGGCCAGGCTTCAAGGGGTTTCATTCAGCACATGCAGTGCTTGTGGCCCTCAGCACAGGTGCCATTGGGGAAGGAGACCCTCAGGTGAGCTGGCCTGAACCTGGGACTGCACATCTGAGCCCAGCCCGGAGCCCCAAGCAAGTATGGGGCCTCTCTTTCCTTATCTAAATGGAGGTATCAGCACCCAGCTGTGGGGTGAGTTGGCAGAGGTTGTTTCTCACACACAACAGCTGCTCTGGTTATAATTTACCCTCTCCTCAAAACATGTTTTCCTTCAGAATGAAAACGCATTTTAGAGCTTGTCTCTGATCTCAAAACTGGCCAAACAGAGGGGATGCTGGTGTGGACCCTATGATGGGAAGGCTGATCTTGCTTGACACCCCACCCAGTACTCTTCCCTGGTTCTGGCCAGCTGGGGTGGGGGGGGTGGAGGTGAGAGGGGCTGGGACCAACTGTAGGCCAGCGAGGGTTCTCTCAACAGCCCAGCCAGGTCTGCATCTCCTCAGCTGCTTCCTGCGGCTCCCAGCAAAGTCCCTCTGTCCAGAGTGACCCTCCCAGTCAGCACCTCACTCACACCGAACCCTAGCTGAAGAAAGTGAATAGATGTCATCTCTTCCTTGAATGTTTTGCTCCTCCATTAGGACAATTTACCAGCAAGAAAGCAAAATTTGAAGAAGCAGATCACCTCCCTACCCCCCCATCCAACCACATTTCCTTTTTTAAATATTCTCTTCCCTTTTTGTATCCAACAGTTGAAATCCTCAGATATGTGGCATTCTGATTTCTGCTTTCTGTATACAGCACTGCAGTATAAACAAGTTTCATGTTTATAGTCTTCAGAATATTCTTTTTAAAAATTAATTTTCATTAACTTTATTATGAAAATTTCTAACATATACTAAAGAAAGAATAATAAAATGAACACCCTCTACTTCTTAATATAAAGTGTTAACCATCATTAACTCATGACAGGTCTTGTTTTCTTTTTTCCCCCATATTATTTTGAAGCAAATCCCAGACATGTAATTTCATATGCAAATACTTTTGTAGAATCTTTAAAAGCTAAGGACTTGAGCCGGGCTCGGTGGCTCAGCCTGTAATCCCGCGCCTTTGGGAGGCTGAGGTGAGTGGATTGCCTGAGCCCGCGGGTTCGAGACCCGCCTGGGCAGCGAGACCTCATCTCTACAATAAATCAAAAAATCAGCCGGGCATGGTAGCGCGTGCCTGTAATTCCGGCTACTCGGAAGGCTGAGGTGGAAGGATCGCCGGAGCCCAGCAGATCGAGGAGCGGTGGCCGGAAGCGGCCACTGCACTCCAGTTTGGGCGACCGAGTGAGACTCCAACTCAAAAAAAAAAAAAAAAAAAAAAAGCTAAGGACTTAAAAACATGTCCCAAGGCCGTTCTCACATCTGAAAATAAAGTACAACAGAGAATGATCATTTTAAATTACTACAGATCTGTTGAGTGTCTAGGCTGTGATTTATTGAGCTGTAATCTTATTTTTGACTGTTTAGATTATTTCCAGTTTTCTTGCTGGTGTAGATAATGCTGCATTGGACATCTTTGTGAATATAAATGTCTGGCTTCCCTTTCTGATTCCATTATGTGTAAGTAGGAGTTTTTATCCATTATTGTTGCATAACAAACCATCCTAAAATCCAGTGGCTTTAAGCAATCACCATTTGTCCAGCTCACATTCTGTGGGCTCAGCTGTTTAGTTCTGGCCTTGACGGGCTCCCTCGTATATCCATGGTCAGCTTCAGGCCAGTCAGGGGACATGACAGGGCATGGCCTTTGGTTAATCAGGCTGAGGGGATGACCCAGTCTGGTGCCTTGCCCTCCATCAGGCAGCTTGGGCTTGCTTCTACCCAGTAGGCAGGGGTCCACAAGACTGTGCATGTTTACAAGGCTTCTGGAGGCCCAATCTCTCTGCTACAGTTTTTGTGTTTTTTGTTTTCATTTTGTTGTTGTTTTTTGTTTTTGTTTTTGCCAAAACAAGACCCAAGGTCAGCCCAGATTCATGCAGTTAGAAAATAAACTCTACCCCATGATAGGGACAGCAAAGTCACAACAAAAGGACTGGACAGGGAGCCGACCTGCATCAGGAACATCTGCACAGAATGTGTGAGCTGACCCTGCGCATCAGTCTGGCTACCAATAGACCCCACCCTCCTTAGCACCTGGCAGAGGCCCAGCTGGTACCAGGCTGGGCATGGGGAGGGATGGAGAAGTCAGGTCCATGTAGGAATGACTGTCTGTCCATTCAGAAAGCTTTCCTGAGCACCTCCTGTGTGTCAGACCGAGCCTGGTGTTCCCAGTCCTGGTCCTGCAGGAACTTGGCCTCTGCTTAAGGAGAGGAGGCTTGTGTGGGTGACTGAGAGACTCAGTGGGCTTCATCATCCCATGCAGTGATAGGGAGTTTTATTCTCAGCTTGGGGCCTGGTGTCACCTGTGTGGCAGCCCCCATGTGGACCTTCATTTTCCTCAACTGGAAGAGAAGGGGGTTAGAACACAGGAGCCCCAGACTCTAGAACATTCCAACTGGAGAGCACTCAGGATTTTCAGTGGGAAAACGTGGGTGAATCCCCAGTCAGGGCTAGCTCCAACACTCCCTCTTCCTCCTCCCTGTGCTGCTAGATGCCTGTGTCACTTCCAGATTGCGTCCAGATCCAGATTACCTGATGTTGTTCTACCTGTGTGTTTCTTCACCAGAACAACTCCTGCATTCTCCCAGCAGAGCTGTTTACAAACATCTGTTGTTTGCTTTCCTCTGTGCCAGGCCTCCAGGTGATCAGGGCCGAGCAGTGGCTAACAGGGGCAAGGACTTGTCGTTTGGAGCTTTATTTAGTCTATGAGGGTGAGGTGAGGGGCAGACAAGTCAACCAATTAGTTAAAGAGGTAATTTCAGGCCTGGGACAGTGGCTCAAGCCTGTAATCCCAGTACTTTGGGAGGCTGATGCAGGAGGATCACTTGAACACAGGGAGTTCAAGACTAGCCTAGGCAATATACCAAGACCTCGTTTCTACAAAAAAAAAAAATCAAAAAAATTAGCCAGGCATGGTGGTACACACCTGTAGTCCCAGCTACTCGGGAGTCTGAGGCAGGAGGATCATCTGAGCCAAGGAGTTGGAGGCTGTCATAGCCATGGTCATCCCATTGCACTGCAGTCTGAGTGACAGTGAGACTCTGACTCACTGAGATAATTTCATCCAGGATCAGGAAATGAGCCGAGAGCAGGGATGTGAAGGGATCTGGGGACCATCCCCAAGTGGTGAGAGAAGGCCTTTCCTGATGAGAGACCAGTAGCTGCCACCCAACAGGTCAGGAAGGCGTCAGTTGTGAAGAGCTAGGGCTACAGCATCTCAGGCAGGGGAACATCAAGTGCAAAGACCCTGTGGTGCCACTGATTAGGCGTCTGGTTAGTGCTAAGGTCTGGGTCCTAGACGCTAGGCCAGGGGCTGGAGCACGTGGTTCTTCTCACTGCAGGAGCTCATAGAGCAGGGGAGAAAGATGCAGAGTGGAGGGAAAGGTTAGTTGAGCCACTCTCAAGGAATAGCGCATATCTCTCTATCTGAGAAGATAGAGGAAGGCTTCATGCAGGTGATGACCCTCAAGTGTGTCTTTGAGGGTAGGAGCTTGCTGGGCAGACAGGTATGGATGTAAGGTAGTCCTGGCAGCAGACAAGCACATGGGAAGGTGTAAGTGACACTGTGAGGTCAAACGTCCGCCAAACAGGGACCCCAGACATGCAGGGCCTGGGCAATTGGGCAACTGCAGGAGCCACCAGAAGCCTGAACTGAGAGCATCCAGGAAGCAGGGGCCTGGGGGAAGGAGCACCTGACTTTTCCTGTGCTGGTCTCATCCCTATTCCAAATGGCAGGTGTAAGGTCAGGCATAGTGGTTCATGCCCGTACTCCCAGCACTTTGGGGGGCCAAGGCAGGAGGATTGCTTAAGCTCAGGAGTTCAAGAACAGCCTGGACAACATAGTGAGACTCCATCTCTAAAAATTTTTTTTTAAAATCAAAAAACTTAACCAGCTGTGGTGGTGCACACCTACAGTCCCAGTTATTTGGCTGGCTGAGATGGTAGGATAGCCTTAGCCCAGGAGGTTGATGCTGCAGTGAACCTTGATTGTGCCACCACACTCCAGGTTGGGTAACAGAGTGAGACCCGGACTCGATCAATCAATCAATCAATCAATCAGTCCAATAAAAGCTGAATGGCAGGTGTGGACTATGTGTACACCAAGTGGTGAAGAGCGTATTCCTAAGCCTCAGGGCTGGATGAGGGGAGACAAAGTGTCTGTGTATGGCACTTAGCACTGGGCAGGCACTGGTAACATGATGGCTTAACCCAGCTCTTGGAGTGCATCCAGCTAATGGCCTCTTGGTGACTTAGCTGCAGGACAGTATGCAGCCTGGCCCTGCCTTGACTGTGGGAGGCTCACAGGCCAGCCTGTGGGGACAGCCCCTCACAGCCTCCTCTGAGCCGCGGGTACAGATGAGTTTCCAGTGCAGGCTGACTCTAATCCAGCTACTTCCTGTTTCCTTTCTCATTCTGAAGTCACCCACAGAGCAGTCACCTGCTACCATCTGACCTCTACTCCCCTGTCCCAAGGGACGGCTCTAGGCAGGGAAAAGAAGGAGACCCCACATGTCCTCAGGTGGGGTCACCCCTCCATTGAGCAGATGAGGACGCAGAGGCTCCTCAGAGTGCAAGATACTTCTGCTGGGCTGCAGAGGAGTAAGAGCTGGGATGACCCCAAGCCCTCCTTCCTTCTGGGAGGGATGGCGCTGAGGCATGGGAGCTGAACTTGGGGTCTTTTTCAAGCCTGAGATTGTACTAGGACAGAATAGTAAAGTTCTATTCACATATTATTTTCTGGACACTAATCAATTGCAAGCTTTATTAAGTGAAAAAAAAAAACAACTCCCTGGTGGTCTAGTGGTTAGGGAAAAAAAATTTAAATGTAGGAGAGCCATCTGTGTGTGTGTGTGTGTGTGTGTGTGTGTGTGTGTGTGTGTGTGTGTGTGTGTGTATCCTCATACACATCTCCTTATACAAACAGCATATGTCTAAGAAACACACAAGAAGGTGGCAGTGTGTTACTTCCGGGACTGGGGGTTAACTGTGAGGAAGACTCGCTTTGTACTGTATGTCCTAGGTATAAATTTTTTGTGAGGTCTTTTTGCTGGTGCTTTAGAAATGGAGTCTTGCTATGTTGCCCAGGCTGGACTTGAACTCATGGGTTCAAGCAATCCTCCTGCCTTGGCCTCCCAAGTAGGTGGGACTACAGATGCACACCACTGGCTTAAATTGACTTTTGATCATGTACAATATTACTTTTTAACAAAGGTCTTTTTAGTGCTATTCACATGTCAGTCATGAACCTGCCCAAGAGACTACATGGAATTTGTGGGGTCAAGTTAGCAAACTTCTTAAACTTGGTTTGTTTTCCAGTGCTGTTTTCTTTTTTTTTTTTGAGTTGGAGTCTCACTCTGTCACCCAGACTGGAGTGCAGCGACCTGCTGGGCTCCAGTGATCCGTCCGCCTCAGCCTTACAAGTAGCTGGAACAAGTGAGCGCTACCACGCCAGGCTAATTTTTGACTTATTGTAGAGATGAGGTTTCGCCAAGTTGCCCAGGTGGGTCTCAAACAATCAGGGCTCAGGCAATCCACTCACCTCAGCCTCCCAAAGCATGGGATTACAGGCTGAGTCATCCACTGATAAACTGAAGTGACCCCTCCCCACATAACAGACCCAAGGGCTATATTTCCCTGAGGCTCTTCATTGCCCAACCTGATAGGTCAGATCCAAGCTACAGCCTCACCAGCTAAGCTGGAAGCAATGAGTCACAAGTTTGCTTCCCAGGGGCTCCAAGCTGGGCCCTCAGATAGGATGGCGATGCCAGCCACACAGCTCAGTTCCAACCCCGGCTCCTGCCACCTTGTGCAACTCAAAAAGGCCTGAGACGCTACTTGAAGGTTGGCCTGGCAGCCACATGAAGGGGAGGGCCCATGCAGCCTCCCTTCTGGAGCTGCCTCTATCTAGAGGCCCACTGCCTAGAAGAACCCTGGACACCAAGCAGAGACACCTGGTGAGTTAAGTCTTGTCCTCACTTCCCCTACTGTCTCCAGAAAGAAACTATTTGGATCCCAAACCCTAACCATGGTCCCCCACCCTAAGCTTCTCCCAGACTCTGGCCCACCCCCTTCGCTGGGTCCTCAGGTCTAGGTAAGAGCTGAGCCCTCACGCTTCAGCTGAGGTATGGAACAGCCTAGGTCTGTCGCCACCAGCACTCACCATCCATGTCCCCTCCCCTTCAAGGTAGAAATGACCCCAGCATGACCTCCCACCATGCCTGCCTGGCCATGGAGGGGCTGGGATCTGGCTTTGTGCATGGGAGCTGAGCGTCCTGGGTGGGCCAGGGCCCTCCCCAGCCAATGCTACCCTCCAGCCCCAACAACCCCCAATGGATGGTTTGCAGCTGCTCCTGTCACAGAACCCTTCAGGATCCAGGCAGAAAGACACCTTCTCAACTATCCCCCAGCAGGAGAGCAAGACGGGCCAAATGGTGACAGGCTAATTATGCTTACATAACACATGCTTATTACACTCCAAACACTCCAGTGTCAAAACACCAAGGTTCTGCACAGCAGAGCAGGGAAGACATCATCCTAGTCCTTCTCCCTGAACTCCAGGGCAGCCTTCCTGAAGGCCCCAGAAAACCCACCCCACAAGCAGGAGGACACCAGTACTTTCTCTAGTATACATGGGCTTAAGCAAGACTTTGGCTCTGACTTGTGGGGGTCCTCTTCGTTCCCCTCCCAGGAACCACATCCTGACCTCAGAAAATGTGTACAAACTGTCAGGCCCCATCTTGGCAGGAAGCAGCCCCAGCCTAATCCTATTGGAGCCCAGAACCAGGGAGCATCCTGGCTCCAGTGACTGGTTCAGAGCAGGTGTGTGGCCCAGGATGACAAATCAGGCCGTCAGAAGGCATCCTCGTCCCTGCGGCCCTGGGACCAACCTACCCAGGTCTGAATCCCAGCCGGGACCATGCTAGCTGAGTGACCTCTTTAGGAAATGGGGTACTAAAAAATGTCCAATTTCACAGGGCTGCGATATGCAGCAAATGAGGTAATACCTCAGGAGTCAGCACGGTGCCTGGACCAGGACAAGTGGCAGTTGTTAGGACTCACTGTGTACCACAAGACCCTGAGAACAGAGCCAATGTAGAAGAGACTCAGGAGGCAGAGGCAGCAAGTCCTGGGGTCCCTCATCTAGGCCCGGCATCCTCCCACACCTGAAGCCAACTCCTGTGGACCACATAATCACGGAACTTGCCCCCTTTATCACTGAATCCATTGGACACAGAGGGCTCTGTCCATATACCTTGGACTCATTAAGGACCAGCCAAACACTCAATTTCTGCTCAAGTGTTAACCGCACCCCAACAGCTCACCACACCTGTTGGTTAACTAGGAGAAGGAGGATGGGGGATGTAGCAATGGAAATAGGTTTGCAGGCACATGGCCCAGGCCACAAGGTCTCAGCATCAGAGAGTCCCAGCCCATGGCTGAGGAAAGACACTCGCAGAGCTGCTAGAAGGTTGCCTCAGGGAAGGGGGCACAACTCACTCACTCACCCACCCTCCCAAAAGAGCATACCCAAAGCAAAGAATTGGCTCCCTTAACATTCCCCACATGGCCAGGGAAAGGACAACCTGGGTTCCTCAACAAAAACTCCTTCTGGTCAGGAACGGAGTCCACCAACAGTGGTTGAGAACACAACACTGGCCTCATCGCACTCCTCGAGATTCCCTATAGGCCAAAGAAGGCCCACTGTGAGCTCCAAAGCTGCCGGGCGACATCACTGCATGCATGAACCTGCAGACCAGTTACCTCTAGTAGCAAATCCTCATCTGCAAAGACTCCTTGTGGCTCCAGGTTTTTAGAAAACTACTCCAGGCTGGGCGTAGTGGCCCATGCCTATAATCTCAGCACTTTGGGAGGCCAAGGCAAGAGGACTGCCTGAACTCAGGAGTTCAAGACCAACTATGCCTATGGTTCCAGATATTTGGAAGGCTGAGGCAGAAGGACTGCCTGAACCCAGCAGGTCAAGGCTGTGATGGCCATGAGCATGCCACTGCACTCCAGCCCAGGCGACAGAGTGAGACTCTGACTCAAAAATAAATAAATAAATGAAATGAAAACTACTCCAGATCAGGAAACTCAGCGCCTCACCCTACAGGGGTCTACTCTGATGTTACCTGTCTGATGTTACCTGTATGACGTTACCTCCTCCCTTCCAGAGATGTCTGCAGAAGAGCAGTCTGCGTGTGTTGCGCCCCTCTCATGCACAGGTACAAGGCCAGCTCTTAGTGAGGAGGAAATTAGGGCCCAGAGAGGAGCCAAAACACACCCAGAGTCACCCATCCAATAAGAGGCTGAGTTCACATCCAACCACCGACCAAGATTCTTGCTGTCCAAGACATCATACTCCAGCACAGACCCACCAAGAGGCTCCAATCTACGTTCCTCTCTTTCCCACCTTCTTCCCCAGACATGAGGGAACAGCATGCTCAAACATAAACTGCTGGTAAACAGCTCCATCAACCTCTATCGGCCAATCCTAAACAAGAACAACACAGTGACCAATTACTACACCTCTTTCCAAGGGCCAGGCTCTGGGCTTGAGGTGCCTTAGCTCACCCAATCTGCAAAGCTACCCTGCTGCAGGCTAGTATGACAACTCCCAGTCTGCAGATCTCTTTAGTTTAGCAGAAACTGAAGGTTCAGAGAGGTTAAGTCATTTGGGCTGAAGCCAAGGGTCTGCCTGTAGAATATTCCCAAGAGCATCCCAGACATCTGGGGTCTTTCTAAAGAGCTTTCAAAATCTTCTGTGCCTCTAGCGTCAGTAAAGTTCCAAGGTCCCCAAGATGACCCCCAGGAAGGGACACAAGCAGCAGTTCAAACAGGGGAGTGGGCCACGTGGCTTCATCTACACAGACTCTGAGAATTTCAAGGAAGGAGCATGGCAGGCAAGACAGCACTTTATAAACCACATAGCCCAAATCCAGCCTCCCCAGAACAGTCAGCAGGCCCACCGCCCACCTCCCAGGCCTGAATGGAGTCAACTGAGTCAATGCCTGACTTTCCTAACACTCTCTAGGCAAGTGATGTGTTCAATTTAAATTGAAGAGAGAAAGTGAATAGCAAAGGGGAATGGAGGGCATGCAGAAGAGCTCAGACAAAAGGGAGCCATAGCTAGGTGTGGTACCTCACAACTGTAATCCCAGCACTTTGGGAGGCCTAGGCAGGAGGACTGCTTGAGCCCAGGACTTTTGAGACCATACTGGGCATCACAGTGAGACCCTGTCTTTACAAAAAATTTTAAAATTAGTCAAGTATGGTGGTGTATGCTTGTAGTCCCAGCTACTCGGGAAATTGAGGCAGAAGAATCTCCTGAGCCCAAGTGAGCTGTGATTGTGCACTCCAGCCTGGGATACAGAGTGAGACTGATTTAAAAAAAAAAAAAAGACAAAAATAAAAACCCCTGTAATGATCGAGAGCATGGGCCTTGGAGTCAGGACACTGACATTCAAATCCCACTCCCAGGAGTGACCAGCTATGAAACTGTGGGAAGGTCACTTAGCCTCTCTGAGCCTCAGTTTCCACATATGGACTGAGAGTCTCAAAGCATCACGTGTAAGTGCTTAACACCACAAAAGGCAGAAAGTTGGAGCTCTAGAAACAGGAGCACTGTAGTTCCAGGAATGACCAGCTCCTGTGCCACTTGACAATGCAGTACAGGGACCACTCCATAGCCCTGAGCTGGTACACCCCTCAGGGGGAGGATCCCTTGCCCCTTCCACGCCACCACCGTCAGCAGTGACAGGCAGTCGCTGTCAGCTTCCCCACAAGCGGGGCACCTCCTGACTGACAGGCAAGGCAGAAGATGGGACCTGGACCGTCTTCCCCAGAGCAGTGAGGGAACTGGGCACTCAAATCTCCCTGAGCACAGGCCACAGCTTTGCTATACCAGATCAAGGGGAGGAAAGAGGTACTTGGGAGCTGACACTTCAGGAAACAAAACTTCCTTCTGAGGGGATCTGGACAGCACTGTCCAGACCTTCCCACAGAGCGGCAGCAACAGGCGTCTGATGGAATAGCCAGAATTCCAAGGATCCCATAATGAATGTTAAGATGATAAGAATAAAATCTTAAAGAATGGACTTGGTGGCTCAGCCTGTAATCCCGTGCCTTTGGGAGGCTGAGGTGAGTGGATTGCCTGAGCCCGTGGGTTCGAGACCCGCCTGGGCAGCGAGACCTCATCTCTACAATAAATCAAAAAATCAGCGGGGCGTGGTAGCGCATGCCTGTAATTCCGGCTACTTGGAAGGCTGAGGCAGAAGGATCGCCGGAACCCAGCAGTTCAAGGCTGCGGTGGCTAGGAGCGGCCACTGCACTCCAGTCTGGGCGACATAGTGAGACTCCGACTCAAAAACAAAAAACAAACAAACAAAAAAACTTACAGAAAATAAGCTTTAGTGTCAGCAAGGCCAGGCTCAAACTTAAGATACCCTTGCCTGCTAGTTCTACAACTAAATCTGAATCTTTCTCCTGAGTCTTCATTTCCACATCTATAAGATGGGTAGAGGTGCAGAGTGAAGAGGAAATGTCACCCAGAGAGAAATCAACAGTCTCACATCACTCTATTCCTCCTAAAGAAACCCATGAGCCAGGCGTGGTGGCTGCACCCACAGTCTCAGTTGTTTGGAAGGCCAAGGATCACTTGAGTCTAAGAGTTCGAGACCAGCTTGGGCAACACAGTGAGAACCCATCTCTTAAAAAAAAATTAAAGGCCAGGTGCACTGGCTCACGCCTATAATCCCAGCATTTTGGGAGGCTGAGGTGAGAGGATCGCCTGAGCCCATGGGTTCAAAACTAGCCTGGACAACTTAGCAAGACCTCATCACTACAATAAGTTAAAAAAAAAAAAGATTAGCTAAGCATGGTAGCACATGCCTGTAGTTCCAGCTACTTGGAAGGCTGAGGCGGAAGATCACCTGAGCCCAGCAGGCCAAGGCTGCGGTGGCCATGAGCATGTTGCATCCCAGACTGGGCAACAGAGTGAGACTCTAACTCAAATAAAAAAATAAATAAGCCGGGCTTGGTGGCTTAGCCTATAATCCCAGTACTTTGAGAGGCCAAGGTGAGTGGATTACCTAAACCTGCGGGTTCGAGACTAACCCAGGCAACTTGGTGAGACCTTATCTCTACAAAAAGTAAAAAATTAGCCAGCGTGGTAGTGCGCACCTGTAGCTCCAGCTACTTGGAAGGCTGAGGCGGAAGGATCGCCAGAGCCCAGCAAGTCAACACTGGGTGGCCATGAGCATCCTACTGCACTTCAGCCTAGGAGACAGAGTGAGACTCCAACTCAAAAAAAAAAAAATTTAAAATTAAATAAACAAATAAGGCTAGGCGCGGTGGCTCAAGCCTGTAATCCCTGCACTTTGGGAAGAAGAGGCGAGAGAATTGCCTGAGCCCAGGGACTCAAGACCAGCCCCAGTAACTTGGTAAGACCTCGTCTCTACAATAAATCAAAAAATTAGCCAGGCGTGGCAGCAAGAGCCTGTAGTTCCAGCTTATTGGAAGGGTGAGGCAGAAGGATCACCTGAGTCCAAATCACCTGAGCCTAGCAGGTGGAGGTTGCAGTGGCCATGAGCATGCCATTTTACTCCAGCCTGGGCAACAAAGTGGACTACAACTCAAAAAATTAAAAAAGAAAATGAGGCCAGGCACAGTGACTCACGCCTATAATCCCAGCACTTTAGAAGGTCAAGACAAGAGAATTACCTGAGCCCAGGGGTTCAAGACTAGCCTGGGCAACTTGGCAAGACCCTGTCTCTACAATAAATAAAAAATTAGCTGGGTCTGGTGGCGTGTGCCTGTAGTTCCAGCTACTTGGAAGGCTGTGGCGGAAGGATCACCTAAGCCCCCTAGGTCGAGACTGCGGTGGCCATAAGCATGCTACTGCACTCCAGCCTGGGTGACAGAATGAGACGCCATCTGAAAAGAAAAGAAAAAGAAAAGAAAAGAAAAAAAAAAGGAACCCTATGAGCCCAGGATCCTGAAAAGCACACAGCCTGGCGCACTATGGAGCTGGTCGGTGGCTGAACCGCTGCCCTGCCCTGGAAGGAGCCACTAGGCAGTCCCTGGGCTCAAAGTCACTCAGTGGTTCTCACTGCCCCATTGAGTCCCAGAACCCAGGAGTGCCTAGCATGCAGCAGGCACTCAGCAAGTATGGAATGCAAGTGCTCAAAGGAGCAAATGGTGTGCCTCCTAAAGAGATGATGCCAGGGCCTGCCCCAGATTCATTTCAGGAAGGGTCAAGGGCAAGGGCCCCAAGGAGGGGACCGGATGTTCCCTCACCTCGGCAGCCCAGCCCTCAACTGCCTGATGGAAATAGGGTGTGAGGCAGAAGTGAAAGTGAAATTACCCCAGGCGCACTGTCTCTGAACCCTGCACCCACTGACCACCCCTCAACCCACCCAGGAAATAGCAAGTTAGCCACTGGCACTGGAGGACCACCCTCCCTGTAAAGGTTAGCAAGGGCTCCTCCCAGAGATGGGTCAGAGACTAAAGGCTCAGAGGGGTCAAGAAGGCAGGTAAGGTGGCTCCCAGGTGCAGGAGAATCCTATCAGTTATGATGCACCTGCCATGCTTGCAAGTCCTAGGGTGAGTGCATTACATCCATTTTGCAGATGGAAAAGCAGAGGCCCAGGGAGTCAAAATGATGCACCCAGTCATCTCTAGCTAGGTGGCCAAGTCTTGTGCTCCAAGTTCACTGCCATCCCCCTCACCCACCATGCCTCTGGCCCAACAACTGCACACAAGAGAGGCTCAGAAAAGAACCCTTTAATTTTCTTCCAAAACCAGGTACCATGCCAATGGGGACTGGGTGTTCTATTCAAGACAAAGGTAGCCCAGCAGTGTGGAAACTGTGGTTTCAGGAGTCAATCCACCCCGAACATGAACCCCAGCTCTGCTACTCACAGCTGGGTGACCAAACAGGCCACCTTGCCTCTCCTGGAGCCATGGAGTATCATCTAGATGTGCAGGGCACGCACCAAGCATAGCTTCTGATCTCAACTGTGCCTGGCCCCAGAACTCAAAGGTTCTCGGTACCCTCTGAGGCCTGGAGTGAGCCACAGTCTCCAGGGAGTGGAGAGAAGCTCAGCACAGCCTTCTGAAGCACAGCAGGGGCCCGAAGAAGGCCCCGTTTCCAGTCTGGGCCCCAAGAGCGCCCAACTGACCTGGTGCTGAAGGATGGGTGCTGAGGAGTCCATTGGGACTGAGGAGTCCATTATATTGCAACATAAATGGCCAAGGAAAACACCTCGACTGTTGCATCTGGCCAGGCTGGTCCCCAGGAATGTCCCTGTCAGTCTGCTGCAGGGCAAACCAGCAGCCAGAGGCAAGAAACCCTAAAAGGTTTCCTTTGAGACTAGATTTCACAAAAGGAGCAACAGCAAGCAGCAGGGCAGGCTGGCGGTTGGGTGCCCCTGCCGTGCTCCCTCCCTCCCTCCCTCCAGCATGACAGAGTCAAACAAGATACCAGGGGGCAGCACTTGACTAGGGTTTCCCAGTGCAAGTTCCAGAGACAGAGACCCAAGAATCAATATACCAGGAGTCAGGGGGACTCAGGACAGGCTGGCCTGGGACTCCTGGGCTCCAACACACCCCTCTGGAAACCCCTACCCCAGAGAAGCCTGCAGAGAGAGACTGGTCCGGTCTGGGCTAACTCAGTGCTGCACCACACCTGACTGTTCTAGGTTGAGGCCAGGTGATGCACTTCAGGAGGAGGCAGTTTGAGTATCCCCTAAGAATCCTCAGGGCCTACCTCCCACCGCCCACAGTCCAGAGCTGCTTACTTCCTAAATACAGAGGCAGAACTGAGCCAGAGAGGCGTGTTTGTCCTTCTGTCCCCAGGGCACAAGTACAGCCTCCCTAAGGTGGGCGAAGGAATAATGCTCTGAATGAATGCCCTGCATAAAGCGGAACCAGCCTGCAGTTCTGCCCAAAGCAGCCTGCTCTTCCGTCCACATAGAGCCTCAGGCTGATGGCAGAGACAGGCAGAGCATGTGGTCCCTAGGCAGTGACCACTGCCTACATGGCAAGTCTTTGAGCTCCTGGAGGAAGCATTCCGCCCCTACACTAAACATCACCTCCTCAGAAAGCCTGCTCTGACCACAGCCAGCAGCATTTCCAAGCAGATCTGCCAGCTGTGCTTAGACGAGTCCTGGTTCACCCTAACACCCAGGGCACATAGAGGCCATGAGGGTGAAGACTCACAGCTGGCACAGCTGAGGGGAGATACTCAGGGTCTGCCAGGAGGAATGAAGTCCACTCACGTGCTCCTCCCTAGCCTGGGCCCCCCACCTCTCCCTCCCTCTTCCCCACCTGATGCTTCCTTCCTGGCCCAGGGCACTCCAGTCACTAGTGGTTTTGGCTGAACCACAAGGACATGGAAAAGGCTTCCAAACACCACCAGGTGCCTCACGGATCCACTGAGACATTCTCTGGGCTCCTATGTGCACTGGGACAGGCTCTAGGGTTTCAGCAGTGAATAAAGCTGTCAAAATCTCTACTCTCAGCCGGGCTCGGTGGCTCAGCCTGTAATCCCACGCCTTTGGGAGGCTGAGGTGAGTGGATTGCCTGAGCCCGCGGGTTCGAGACCCGCCTGGGCAGCGAGACCTCATCTCTACAATAAACCAAAAAATCAGCCGGGCGTGGTAGCGCATGCCTGTAATTCCAGCTACTTGGAAGGCTGAGGCGGAAGGATCGCCGGAGCCCAGCAGGTCGAGGCTGCGGTGGCCGGGAGCGGCCACTGCACTCCAGTCTGGGTGACAGAGTGAGACTCCAACTCAAAAAAAAAAAAAAAAATCTCTACTCTCATGGAACTGACCTTTTAAAGGAGAGAGAGACAATAAGCAAGAAAGTGAGCAAGTCAGTCCAGGCATGGTGGCTCAAGCTGTAATCCCAGCACTTTGGGAGGCCAAGGAGAGAGGATTGCCTGAGCTCAGGGTTCGAGACCAGCCTGAGCAACCTGATGAGACCTCGTGTCTACAATAAATAAAAAAATTAGTTGGGCGTGGTAGGCTGAGGCGGAAAAATTGCCTGAGCCCAGCAGGTCAAGGCTGCGGTGGCCATGAGTGTGCCACTGCACTCCAGCCTGGGCAAGAGTGAGACTCCAACTCAAAAAAGAAAGAAAGAAAATGAGCAAGTCAGAGAGAAAGACCAAGTGGCTGAAGATTCTCACGGAGGGGTGGGGTGGGAGGGGAAACACAAGACGACATCTCCCCAGAGCTTTCTGGAGTGGTGCTTGTGGCCTGCCTGTATGTCCTGATCCACCCTGTATCAGGGCGGCTCAAGATTTCACAAGTCTGCAGGACACTGCTGGAGGTGTGCCCTGGAACAGAAAGGTGGGGCAAGGTGGGGGTGCTGGACAGTATGGGGGCACAGAAGTCAGGGAGTCCCTCATGGGACTGATTCTCAAATCTGCACAGCCCCATGGGATCTCAACAGATTCACCTAAAAGCAGGGAGGAGTACTCCTGGGGGCTCTCATGGCCAGCCCGGCCCTGAGACAGGCCCATGGAACCAGCCTGGCACAATGACAGGCCCACAGAACAAGCCCACAGAGCCCTGGAGAGACATACTGGCCACAAAGGCAGCTGCTTTCTGAGCAGGCTCAGAGCAAGTGAGACACAGCCCCAGACGAGTTGAAGTAACCCAACAGGATGGCCTGGTAGCTCCAATATGCACTCTGGTCTGCAGCCCTGGAGGAAGGGCCTGCTTACAAGGCCTCAGCCAGGGGCAGGTGGGAGCACTGAGCCTGGAGTGTGGGGGCACATCCCTACTGTGTGCCCAAGGGGTCCAGCACCCTCCTCAGAGCAAGGTCACACACACACCCAGGCCAGCTCTCCAACGGCCACCAGAGGGGAAACAGCTAGCCTGGGCCCCATTCATGCAGGAGGGGAAGGTGTTTAAGATGACGGCTTTGCAGGGAGAAAGGGAGATGCACAGTTCCTGAATGATGGTTTGCCTTCCAATATGAACACTGCCTTTTAAAAAGGAGGTAGTGTAGCATTCCCTGTAAAGCTAGCTTGTCAGATGAATCCAAAATGAATGGGAACAGGAACCCTATCTACACCCAACTGTTGAGAACTCAACATTTACCAGACACTTCACTAAGGATGTACCAAGTGCCCCAAACCTGCTAAACCACATGGGAGAAATAACCGGTGGAGGCAGGATGGCCCTGTGGTCAGGAACAAGGTGCCCAGCTGCCATGCAGGTGGGCAGGGCTCTACCCGGTGCCTGCCCAACACAGTCAGTCCCTGGCAGCCTGAACTCCTCAGCGTCACCGCCGTAAGAGAAATGCAAATCCAGAGCACTGATTCAGCTGTAAGATTCAGATGGGTCAAGTGTGGAAGAACAGAGTCCTGCAGTGATGTTGCAAGGCCACCAGGCAGGGGCAGGTCCCTCCTCAGCTGTGCCCCCTGACCCACACTCCAGCAAGACGATAAGCTGGCAGCCATCATAGACATCACAGTCCCTTGCAAACTGCCAACCCAAGAATGTGAAACCTACAAAGCCAAATATTCCTGAATACAGAGGCATCCGTGGGCACAGATCCGCTTGCTCATGCCCCAGGGACACCAACAATAACAGAAGCCATTTAGTCCCAGGCACCATCCCATGTACCTTGCAAGGCCAGCAAAGCCACTTGCCTGATGCTCACACAGCCCCACACTAAGTACTGTCACCCTCACTGTCCAGATGAGGAAGGTGAGGCATGGGGGGGGTCACATGGGTATTCTGCTGTGCTGTCCCTAATAGACAACCCATGCCCAGATAACGTTTCCTCCCCCTTCATGTCCAGATGGCTCCCCAGGAGACTATGAGTAAGTGTTTATCAGCTGGGCACAGTGGCTCACGCCTGTAATCCCAACACTTTGGGAGGCCAAGGTGAGAGGATTGCCTGAGCTTAGGGGTTCAAGACCAACCTGAACAACATGGTGAGACCTCGGCTCTACAATAAATCAAAAAATTAGCCGGGTATGGTGGCACACGCCTGTAGTTCCAGCTACTTGGAAGGCTGAAGCAGAAGGATCGCCTGAGCCAGCAAGTCAAGGTTGCCATGGCACTCCATCCTGGGCGACAGAGTGAGACTCCGAAACAACAACAAAAAAAACAGCCGGGCTCAGTGACTCAGCCTGTAATCCCATGCCTTGGGGAGGTTGAGGTGAGTGGATTGCCTGAGCCCACGGGTTCGAGACCTGCCTGGGCAGCGAGACCTCATCTTTACAGTAAATCAAAAAATTAGCCGGGCGTGGTAGCGCATGCCTGTAATTCCAGCTACTTGGAAGGCTGAGGCAGAAGGATCGCCGGAGCCCAGCAGGTCAAGGCTGCAGTGGCCGGGAGCGGCCATTGCACTCCAATCTGGGCGACAGAGTGAGACTCCAACTCAAAAAACAAAACAAAACAAAACAAAAAAACACAAAGTGTTTATCTGCAAGTCTGGTTATAGATATCCCTGTGCACTGCAACGAAGGAAACCTAAGTCAGCACCCCTTCCGCCTCTGCACCCCTCTAATGGTGGCAAATCTAGACATCAAAACAAAATAATACCCACCCACAGACCAGCATCACTTAATCCTGGAAAAGATCCTCCTTCCTTCCCCCGCAGAATCTCCCAAAAGAATTCCAGCTCAGAATCCTAAGCCATCCTAGCAGAAAGGGACCTTCAAGTTGCCCTTTATTTTATTAATATTATTATTATTTTAGTCAGGGCCTCACTCTGTTGCCCAGGCTGGAATACAGTGGCACATTCACAATTCCCTGCGGCCTCGATCTCCTGGCCTCAGGTGATCCTTTCCCCTCAGCCTCCCAAGCAGCTGGGACTACAGGCATGTGCTACCACACCCAGTTATTTTTTTTATTATTTGTAGAGATGCAGTCTTGCTATGTTGCCTGGGCTGGTCTTGAACTCTTGAGTTCAAGTAATCTTTCCATCTTGGCCTCCCAAAGTACTGGAATTACCAGCATAAGCCACTGTACCCAGCCAAAATGACCCTATTTTTTTTTTTTTGGGTCGGAGTCTCACTCTGTCACCCAGACTGGAGTGCAGTGGCCGCTTCCGGCCACCGCAGCCTCGACCTGCTGGGCTTTGGCGATCCTTCCGCCTCAGCCTTCCAAGTAGCTGGAACTACAGGCACATGTCACCACACCTGTCTAATTTTTTTTTTTTTTTTTTGAGTTGGAGTCTCACTCTGTCGCCCAGACTGGAGTGCAGTGGCCGCTCCCGGCCATCGCAGCCTCGACCGGCTGGGCTCCGGCAATCCTTCCGCCTCAGCCTTCCGAGTAGCCAGAATTACAGACGCGTGCTACCACGCCCGGCTAATTTTTGATTTATTGTAGAGATGAGGTCTCGCTGCTCAGGCGGGTCTCGAACTCGCAGGTTCAGGCAATCCACTCATCTCAGCCTCCCAAAGGCGCGGGATTACAGGCTGAGCCACCAAGCCCAGCGACTCTATTTTAAAGAAGAAATGTAGGGTCCAAGGGAAGGACCAGACCCTTGGAAGGAACCAGCATGCTACACTCCCTCTGGCATGCCTCCCAGGCTAGGGTACTGCTGACACCAAGCTCCCAACCCCAAGAAGGCAAGTCCACTGCTCTGCTGCACCCAGACTTGCCTAACACCAGACCTGGACTCCAGAAGGTGCTCAGTAAATGTAAGCATCCTCAGTTCCTCGGGTGAGACACCACAATCCAAGAGTGCTCCATATATATGAGTCTTCCAAGCAGAGTCAGCCCAGCTGGCCTAGTTTTCAAGGAGGAGAAACTCAAAGGCATTCTACTTTTGGAGCCTCTAGGAAGTCCCGGCCTTACCTAGGCAAAGACGAGGCCTGATAAGCAGGGAGACCCCTCTCTCAGAGGAGAGGCCTCAGAACTGACTCAGGAAAGCCTTCTAACTGGCTGTGCAAGTCCCTTACATCCCCCAAGCCTCAGTTTCCCCATCCCTCCATCCCTGGGCTGCTGGAAGGAACAAATGAGATGATACTTGGAGGCACCTCACTAAAAATCAGCTATTGCAATAAGGACAGACAAGGTTCACCCACATTTTATACCACAAGGCTTCATGAAGTCATGTGACTCTTTCACCACCTTCTGCAACATAGGTTCAGCAACAGAAAATAATGGGTAGGAGAGAAGGAGGTAGAGAACAGGCACAGAAAACACAAGTGAGGTCAGGTATGGTAGCTCATGCCTATAATTCCAGCACTTTGGGAGACCGAGGCTGGAAGACCACTTGAGGCCAGGAGTTCAAGACCATGCTGGTCAATATAGTGAGACCTCGTCTCCATAAAAAAAAAACAAAAAAATTAGCCAGACATGGTGGCGCACACCTGTAGTCCCAGCTACTCAGGAGGCTGAGGCAGAAAGATTACCTGAGCCCAGGTCAAGGCTGCAGTGAGCGTTATCATGCCACTGTATTGCAGTCTGGGTGACAAAGTGAAATCCTGATTCAAAAAATAAATGTAATAAAATAAAACAGAAAACACAACAAAGGGAACCCAGGTCAGCCAGCAGTCCCTAACAAGGTACTGTGGAAAACTAGAAAATTAAAAATTAAATTAAAATCACCCAGGCCGGGCATGGTGGTTTACACCTGTAATCCCAGCAATTTGGGAGATGGAAGCAAGAGGACTGCCTAAGTCCTGGGGTTTGAGACCAGCCTGGACTGGAGAATCCTCATCTCTACAATAAATTTAAAAATAGGCTTGGGGTGGTAGCTCATGCCTATAATCCCAGCACTTTGGGAGGTAGAGACGAGAGGATTGCCTGAGCTCAAGGGTTGGAGACCAGCCTGGGCAACATGATGAGACCTCATCTCTATAATAAATCAGAAAATTAGCTGAGCGTGGTGGTGCATGCCTGTAGTTCCAGCTACTTGAAAGGTTGAGGCAAAAGGATTGTCTGAGCCCAGCAGGTTGAGGCTGTGGTGGCCATGAGCGTGCCACTGTACTCCAGCCTGGGCAACAGAGTGAGAGTCCAGCTAAAAAAAAAATAGCCTGGTATGGTACAGGTATGCACCTGTAGTTCCAACTACTTGGAAGGCTTAGGTGGAAGGATCACCTGAATCCAGCAGATCGAGGCTGGAGTGGCCATTAGCATGCCACTTCACTCCAGCCTGGGCAACAAAGTGAGACTCCAACTCAAAAAAAAAAAAAAACACCCAGTATTTCCAACTAACAGCTTTATTTCTTCACTCCCCTCTGAAGCCCCTTCTGTGCATCTTGGAAAAGTCACAAAGAGGGGGTGTGAAGAGTTGCAAGGTTGCCCTTAGGCTGGGAGGGATAGAAGAGAATACAACCAGAACTGTGTCCCCATGGAAGAAGAGGCAGCAGCCAACATGGAAGAGGAGGCAACAGGACCAAGCAGTGCCACTGAAAAACAAGCTGTTTCAGAGGCCAGTCTGCTGGCTAGCTAGAGGCCCCTTCCTATCAGGGTGCACATCTGAAAAAGCCAGCCTTTGTGCCTACCTTGGAAAGGTGGGGCACTTCCCAGGACTTGGCTTCAGCCACCTGCTATTGTCATAGAGGAGCACTGCCCCCTCACAGAGCAAGGGTCACACTTGCAGAGGGACTCCACCTTGCAAGGAAAGTGTCCCTGGGGACTAAACAGCAAGCACTGGGCCCCTGGGAAGAAAACAAGGGGGCCCGCTGTATTGTAGGAGGTGCCCGAGGAGAAAGGCTTTGTTGGACAAAGTCTGCAAGTGGCCAGACTGGACCTATTCTAAAGGTTAAAGGAAAAGAGCAAGGGGCCCTCTCATGCCTGCTTCCCCATCTATTTGCAAAACAAAGGGGCTGGACAAGATGACTTCCAAAGTCTCCTCCTGCTCTGAGGTCAGATTCTTACAAGGCCTGGCATTCAACTAAACGGCACATCTGAGACTGAAGACTTCAGGTCCTCCTATGGTGCTGACACTGACCCAAACATTCAGAGCAGAACTTCAAGTCATTTTCAAACATCTCTGGACTTTTTCATTTGGGGATTCATAGACAAGTCATTACCTGTCAGTACAGAAGCCTTGCAGGCTTAGATTCTGAATGTCAAAAACATGACAGTGTCTATTCCCTTGTCTCTGGGGTCACTAAAATCACACCAAACAAAACAACAGCAAAGACCCTCTGGTCACCAGCTCAACAGCTGGTGCACTTTGCAGCCAGTATAGAAACAAGACCACCAGGGGGCACTGCCCTGAAAATAATAAAGAAGAAAACAGAAAAACTCATTTTCTTTTCCTTCTTAAGATTAAGTGACAAAACATCTAAAGCTTCCCTAATGAAAACACAAAATGGGTTTCCCGGAGTTCTGGAATGGCCCAGATGCCTTCTGCCTTCTCTGAAGCCAACATTTTGGCCAAAAGAAAGCAACTAGACTTTGAACACAACAATCCTTTCAGAGAATGAAGGCTCCACTCCCACTTCCCCCAGAACAGCTGACACTATAGCTTGCCCTGAACCCCCACTCTTTAAAGGCAGGGGCTCCACATGGAGGGCAAGCCCGTCTGTAGGCTCGGCATGGGAACCTAGTTGTGTGTCTCAGCTAGCAACGTAAAACATACCAACCCCATGACAAGCCTCAAGTTTTAGCAGCACACACAGTATAACACAAATACAGACAACAGCAGTAACAAGGGTAGCAGGTACTAGCTGGGAGTTCCCAAGTCTTACAGGGGGAGCTCGGGTGCCTCACATCAGAACCGGACTCGGTGAACACACAAAAGGGGCTTCTCCAAATCTCTTCAGTGTCCAGGGCACCCTTTCAAGTGAATGTGTCCCTGGTACAGTGTTCGAGTATCCTGTAACGTTCCTAGAGCCCTAGGACCCATTTTCAAAGCTCTGGCTTGGAGTTCCTCCGACCTCCTTGTGAATTCCCAGGTCTCTCTGCATGCCCTACCGACCATGAAAAGCTTGCTTTCTCCTTGGGAAGTCAGCCTGGGATTTGGCAGCCAACCCCACTCCCAGCCCAAGGGATGCAGAACCAGGAGCTGTTCTGTACCAGCTGAGCCGCTCGGCAACACGGAGACACTGGGCAAGAGAGCAGCAGGCCCTAGGGATGGGCAAAGGCACACGGACCACCAGGGCATGCCAGCTCACCCTGGCCGCTGGTCCCGGGAACACCAGGGGATAAGGAAACCGAACTGCTCAACTCCCCAAGATATTTAGGGACCCCACTGGGACAAAAATGTGAGTAGGGCCCCTGTTCAAAAATCAAATCCACCAAGCTGCATCACAAAAGGTTTCCCACCTTTTGCTGGATTCCCTGAGGCTTTCACTGAGAACGGGACTTAACTTAAAGCTTCTCAGAGGCACAGCCGCAACCGTGGAGTCAGTCAAGGCCTACCTGACCCAAGACTCAGTACTCCTGTAATTTCTTAAGAATGTGATCTATGAAACAGCGGAGACTCCGCCATCCAACCCCAGCAAGGGGGGAGGGGGGATAGCCCAGATGGCGGAGGCCACTCCACACCTCAGGCGTTCACCCGGACCTTCTTCGCCCAGCCACTCCCTAGCGGCGGGACCCCCCGGCAAGGCACCCCAGCCCTTGCCGGACGGTCGCCCTTCTCAGACACGTGGCCCAGAATCACCTCCCGGCTGAATTGCAAGGCTGCTGCGAGGCTCTAATGAGACAGCGAAACGCCACACACATGCCAGGCACGGTTACTCGCTTCACGGGGCTCGACCCAGCGACTGACAGTTACAGCCTCAGAGCGGGGCCACGCGGGGCACGTAGCAGGGGGCCCGCAGACGCCGGTGCCCCTCTCCACCGGAGGGGAGGGGACCGAGGAAGGAAAACGCCCCGGCCCAACGGCACCTCCAGCCCCCCGCCGACCGGCGCGCACGCCCGGTCCCCAAGTCCCCCGCCCACCCTCAGCAGCGCGCCCACCGCGCCCCGGGCACTGGGGACCGCCCGCCGGGTCCCGGCGCACCTGAGAGCCGCGTCTAGGCCGCCTCGCCCGCGCGGCCGCCACGGCCCCCTGGCGGCTCGGACTCAGTCTCCCCAGGCGCCGCTCCTTCCCGTTCGGCTCCAACCCCCAAAACCACCGCGGAGGCGGAGCCGGGCTCCGGCCGGGCCCCCCACCTGCACAGCTCGGCGAAGGCCTGGAAATTGAGCTTCTTGATCTTCTTCTCGCTCAGCCAGTAGCCGACCCTCTTCCCCTTCAGGAAGGTCTGCATCTTCCTCCTCGGCCGGGAGCTGCTCGGAGGAAATCGCCGCAGGCCGAGGCTGGCCGCGCGGCACCTCCTCCCGCGGCGGGCGCGCGGTCCTGCAGGCGGGCGAGGACGGGGCGGGCTCGGCGCGACGGCCACTGCTGCGCCCCGCCCGCCGCCCGGCGCCGGGGGAGGCCGGGCCCGCAGGCACCGCCCCCGCCGCCCCCCCCGCGCGGCCCCGCGCCCTCGCACCGCCCCCTCCCGGCCCGCCCGGCGGCCCGCGCCGCGCCGGAGCCCTGCGGGACGCCCGCGGCCTCCCGCCCGCGGCCTCGCCCGCCGCCGCCGCCGCCGCCACCCCGGCCTGGCCTTTGCGCAGCCCGCTTGGCGGGGGCGGCCGGCGCCCGCGCGCCCCGCCCGGCCCCGCGGCCGGGCCCAGCGCAGGCCGGCGGCGAGGACGCGCGGCGGGGGCCGCCAGGGGGCAGCACCGCCCGCCGCCTCTTAAAGGCGCCGCGCCGGCCCTCGCGGCTGCTCCGAGCTTGTTTGTGTCCGCGGTGGAGCAGAGGCTCAGGACTGCTTCGGGCAGCCCTGGCCGAGGGGTTTTGCTTTTGAAAGGGTAGGAGAGGGTCGTGGTGTGGGCATTTTCTGCCTGTCCCGGAGGCGATCGTCCCTGGGCCTCAAGGCCATTCGTTGCAACTGGAGCTGACTTAGGCTCAGAGTGGGGACCCAGAAGCGGCGTGAACACCCCCCTCCGGGGAGAGGCGTGAACCCTCCTGAGGAGGGGTCTGAACAACACCCTGGGGAGAGACGTGAACAGGCCCCTGGGGAGAGGCGTGGACATCTCTGAGAAGGGGTCTGAACACCAGGAGAGGGCCCTGAGCACCCCCCCCCGAGAGAAATGAACACCCCCAGGGAGGGGTCTGAACACCCCCCCTGAGGAGAGGGATGGACACCCTCGGGAGGACCCTGAACACTCCCCTGGGGAGAAAAGTGAACACCTCCGGGGAGGGGTCTGAACACCCCTTGGGAAGGATCCTGAACACCCTCCTGGGGAGAGGAGCGAACACCCCCGGGGAGGGATCTGAACACCCCTTGGGGAGGACCCTGAACACCCCCCTGGGGAGAGCCGTGAGCACCCCCAGAGAGGGTTCTAAATACCCCCTGGGGAGGAGCGTGAACACCCCGAGAAGGTTTCTGAACAGCCCCCAGGGGAGGTCCCTGAACACCCAGGGCTCCTGACGGAAGATCATGGCAGAGAAAAAGGAAGGCTAAGGGGGTAAAAACAAAGGGGAGGCAGCAATGACCGTGGCACAGCTGCGGTCAGCATGATGGAGGCACAAGCACAGGCTATAGATGCTCTGCTGTCCTCCGAGATGAAAGCGCCCTTTAGGCTGGGCCGCCCAGGAGGCTTCCTGGAGTTCCTTCACTCCTTCAATACACTCCAGAACCCCATGGCGGAGAGACACTGCTGAGCATGGGTACAGATGGCACTAAAGCTGAGGTCCCAGGAGAAGGCGCCCAAGCAGTGGATTAGAAATGGATGAGAGCCAAAAAGAAAAGGGAGGGGAGCTGGCAATCTATTCTGCGTTGCTGAATGACTGGGGAGACTGTGGTACTGGATCTTGAAGTATGACTAGAAGTTCCATGGGGAGAGGAGGGCATTCCAGACCCAAAAAAATCAGGTGTGGAGGATCTGAGGGTGAAGAGGCAATGGGGATGGGCAGGATGGTGGAGCCTAGGCCCTGGACCAGGGGAACTTGGGAAGGACCCTGACAACAGTGTACGTGGGGTCAGCTCCTAATGAGAGCTACAAGAAGTGCTTTTGGTATCCCCATCTATAAAGTGGAGTCAAAATGCCCCACATAGAACTTGCCTTGAGGGCCTAGTCTGCACAGGGCACTTGAAATCCTCAGGGTCACAGAAAGCCCCCCCCCTTTTTTGGAGTCAGAGTCTTGCTCTGTTGCCCATACTGGAGTGCAGTGGCATAATCACGGGTCACTGCAACCTCTACCTCCAGGGCTCAGGTGATCCGCCTGCCCAGCCTCCCAAGTAGCTGGGACTACAGGCCTGCACCACCACACCCAGTGAATTATTTTTTGTAGAGACAAGATCTCACTATGTTGCCTAAGCTAGGCTAGAACTCCTGAGCTCAAGCAGTCTTCCCACCTTGGCCTTTCAAGGCACTGGGATTACAGTTGTGAGCCACCAAGCCCGGCCCTGAAGGCCTCCTTTTAAGGCCTACTCAGGACACTGCTTTCTTCCCCTGATTACAACTTCACCCAATCCCTCCTTCCTTCTGGTCTTCCAAATTGTAACCAGACGAGGCTTGTCCACACTGGGACTCCCATGGGGACCACAGATGTCTTCTGTCTCCACCTTTCAGCTGAACCATTCACTTGTGTTGTGACCTTGAAGCCACTTGGCCTGTCAGAGCCCATGAGCCTCCATCCTACCTCAAGAGGTAAGACTGGCTCCATGACAGGTAGTGCACTCCTGTGGTCCCAGTTACATGGGAAACTGAGGTGGGAGGATTACTGGAGCCCAGAGATCGAGTCCATCCTGGGCAACAGAGTGAGACTCTGCCTCTAAAAAAAAAATAATAATAAAGGCAGGCACAGTGGCTCACACCTATAATTCCAGCACTTTGAGAGGTGGAGGCAAGAGGATTGCCTGAGCCCAGGGATTTGAGACCAGCCTGAGCAATGTGGCAAGACCTCATCTCTACAATAAATCAAAAAATTAGCCGGGCATGGTGGCACATGCCTGTGGTTCCATCTACTTGAAAGGCTGAGCCAGAAGGATCACCTGAGCCCAGCAGGCCAAGGCCATGGTGGCCATGAGCATGCCACTCTGCACTGCAGCTTGGGAGACAGAATGAGAGTCCAACTCAAAAAATAAAATAAAATAAAATAATTTTTAAAAAATAAAATAAGCCGGGCTCGGTGGCTCAGCCTGTAATCCTGCACCTTTGGGAGGTTGAGGTGAGTGGGTTGCCTGAGCCCGCGGGTTCGAGACCCACCTGGGCAACTTGGCAAGAACTTATCTCTACAATAAATCAAAATTAGCTGGGCATGGTAGTGCGCGCCCGTAGTTCCAGCTACTTGGAAGGCTGAGGCAGAAGGATCGCCAGAGCCCAGCAGGTTGAGGCTGCGGTGGCCGGGAGCGGCCACTGCACTCCAGTCTGGGCAACAGAGTGAGACTCCAACTCAAAACAATAAATAAATAAAATAAAATAAAATTTGGAATCCTTATTGTGCCTTCTCTGGAGTTTAAAAAAAGAAGAAGCTGGGCATAGTGACTCACACCTGTAATCCCAGGACTTCGGGAGGTAGAGGCGAGAAAATTGCCTGAGCCCAGGGGTTCGAGACCAGCCTGGGCAACTTGGCGAGACCTCTTCTCTACAATAAATGAAAAAAAAATAACTGGGAGTAGTGGTGTGTGCCTGTAGTTCCAACTACTTTGAAGCCTGAGATAGAAGTATTGCGTAAGCCCAGCAGGTCCAGGCTGCAGTTTCCATGAGTGTGCCACTGCACTCCAGCCTGGGCGACAGAGTGAGACTCCAACACAAAAAAAAAGAAGAAGAAGAAAATACAAAAGAGGGGATCTAAAATTATAGAATCATAAGGTATGGGGAGGAACCGGGAAAGAGCATGAGTAGTAATAGCTCTTATTGAAATGGGAAGAACAATCTGGCTTCACAAAGACCCCTTTGCCTCAGGGGTCCAAATACAGCTCTTCTCAGTTTGGGCAAATCGCTTAAGTGCTGTCTCTGAACTCCAAGTGGGAAAAATAATGCTTATCTTGAAGGCTTTCTGTGAGGACTTAGAGCCATGTGTTAGACTTGATTCTCAGCAGGCCAGCAGAAACACTGATGGCACACCCAAGGATTCTTAACTTGAGACCCAGGTTAAGGCCCACCCCACCCCAGGGCTTCAGGACCCTCTGCAGCTGCCAGAAGTTATGTGCATCATGGTCATAGCTTTTTACAAACTCAAAGTTTCTGTGAACTCCCCAAAAGTTGAGTCAGCCTCCTCTCTTACCAATAAAGAAACAGGGACCCAGAGAGAGAAGGGAATTTGATCAAGTTCACAGAGCAAGTAAGTTGGAAAGTAAGAACAATCAACATCCTAGGGCCAACACACACACACACATACAAGCGCCTACTGTTCTCCATCCTTCTGGGGATCGGAGTGTGGGGAGGCTTCTAGAACTGGGACCCCTGTCTGGTGGAACAGGACCCTCCCATGGCACAAATGGAACCAGGGACACACCTGCTCTTCTTTGGAACCCTGGGCTGATTATTCTACAATGTTAATCTCCGTTTTGAGGTCTTGGTCATCCCACGGGAAACCCAGGACCAGGACTACCCTTCAGAGCTGTCCCACCTTGACTGAGGGAATGGCCTTTTTGCCTACCCCATTCCCACCCAGTCAGTCTTTGGATATGGGCTGATGCCAGGGGCATGAATTGGGCCAAATATTTCTCCAATTCACTGCTTTTTTTTCTTTTTAGGAACAGGATCTGTCTCTCCAACTGGAGTGCACATCGTAGCTCACTGCAGCCTCAAACTCCTGGGCTCAAGCGATCCTCCCACCTCAGCCTCCAGAGTAGCTAGAACTACAGGCACACACAACACACCACCAGGTAATTTTTAAATTTTTTTTGTAGACACAAAGTCTCACTAAGTTTCCCAGGCTGGTCTTGAGCTCCTGGCCTCAAGCAATTCTCTCACCTTGGCCTCCTATAGAGCCGAGATTATAGGTGTAAGCCTCCACGCCTGGCCTTAGGAGCTAAAATCTTCAAGGATTATGTCAGACATACCTTATGAGTGTTGGCCACCGCTGTGCTGTTATTACTACATCACCCATTCAGTGGACCCTTGCAGTCATTAAAATAGTTCAGTAGGGAAGTGCAGTGGCTTATGCCTGTAATCCCAGTACTTTGGGAGACTGAGATGGAAGGATTTCTTGGGCCCAGGAGAGCAAGATCAACCTGGGCAACATAGTGAGATCTCATCTCTACAAAAATATTTTTTAAATTACCCCAGTGCGGTGCTGCATGCCTGTAGTCCCAGCTACTCAGGAGGCTGAGACAGAAGGATTGCCTGAGCCCAGGAAGTTGAGGCTGCAGTGAGCTGTGACCCTGCTACTGCACACCAACCTGAGCAACAGAGTGAGACCCCCAACTCAAAACTGACAAAAAATAGTCTAGTAGGATAACATCTGTTCATTCAAAAATTGTTTACTCGGTCTTATATGAGCTAGGCACTATTCCAAGCATAAGGGACACTGCAATGATGAAAACAGTGCAAAGTCCCTGTCTTGGAGCTTCTATTCTCCAGGGATGGATAAAGAATACACAAAATAAGTTAACCGGCCAGTTGCGGTGGCTCACGCCTATAATCCCAGCACTTTGAGAGGCCAAGAAGAGAGGATTGCCTGAGTGCAGGGGTTCATGACCAGCCCGGGCAACTTGGCAAGATCTCATCTCAACAATAAATAAAAAACAAATTAGCCAGGCATGGTGGCACATGCCTGTGGTTCCAGTGACTTGGAATGCTGAGGTGGAGGGTTCACCTGAGCCCAGCAGGTTGAGGCTGCAGTAGCCGTGAGCATGCTATTGTACTCCAGCCTGGGTGACAGAGTGAGACTCCAACTCAAAAAAAAGAGAGATAAGTTAAATAATGGTATGTTAGCAAGTGATACATGCTACAAAAAGTATGTGTCTAAAGGGGCAGGAAATGGTGGGTTTCTGTTTTAACCAAGGCGTCAGATGTACTTGGTTCAGCAGTACATAGACTAAAAATCAGAATAATACAGAGAAGATAACATAATCCCTGTGCAAGGATGATGCACAAATTCATGAAGCCTATATTACGAGATGAATGGGAAAAAAATCAGGGGTCAGAGTAGACCACAGAGAGATGACATTTGAGCCAAAACTGTGACTCAAAAAAAAAAAAAAAAAAAATAGCTCCACACAAAGGAAACCTCTATTCTGACTTTTTTTTTTGTATTAAGGGGTCTCACTCTGCTGCCCAGGCTGGTCTTGAACTCCTGACCTCAAGTGATCCTCCTGCCTCAGCCTACCAAAAGCTGGAAATACAGATATGAGACACCATGCCCAGCCTATTCTGATTTTTTTTTTTTTTTTGAGTTGGAGTCTCACTCTGTCGCCCAGACTGGAGTGCAGTGGCCGCTCCCGGCCACCGCAGCCTCCACCTTCTGGGCTCCGGCAATCCTTCCGCCTCAGCCTTTCAGGTAGCTGGAATTACAGGCGCACGTTACCACCCCCAGCTAATTTTTTAAAATTTATTTATTGATTCCCTTGCAGGTGGCAAGGCTGATCAGACAAGCCAATCGACTGTCATCCCTGGAAAAAGCAGGGTAGGAGAGACTTAAACTGACATTGCCGGTCTGGGAGATGATTTGATTCAGGAGGTGTTCGGTTAGAATATACACAGCTACTCCAAATCTGACTTTCTTCTTTTTTTTTTTGAGTTGGAGTCTTACTCTGTCACCCAGGCTGGAGTGCAGTAGCACGCTCACAGCCACCACAGCCTTGGTCTACTGGGCTCAAGTGATTCTTTTGCCTCAGCCTTCCAAGTAGCTGGAACTACAGGCATATGCCACAATGCCCAGCTAATTTTTTTGTTTATTATAGAGACGAAGTCTCACCAGGTTGCCCAGGCTGCTCTCGAACCCCTAAGCTCAGGCAATCCTCTCGCCTTGGCCTCCCAAAAATGCTGAGGCTTGAGCCACTGTGCCCGGCATCTTCTTTGTCTTATTTTTATTTTTAATTTTTTTATAGAGACAGGGCCTTACTGTATTGTCCAGGTCAGTCTCAAACTCCTGGCCTCAAGCAGTCCTCTCACCTCAGCTTCCCAAAATGCTGGGATTACAGACTTTAGCCACTGAAGCTGGCCGAGATTATCAAAAAAACTCTTACATGGTTTCAAGGCCTTCTGCCACCACCTTGCAGAGCAGGGCATATTCTCCCTGTTTTACAGATTGAGGGTCCAGGTGGCATTAGGTAGGGTGGGGTTTATCTCTTGCACTGGGCTCTCTTTGCCATTCTTGTTACTGTGGAGAGAGGCAAAGGGAGGTCAAGGAAAGGAATCCTCAAAACCTCCTGAGGAAAGAAGGAAGTAATTAGAGAAACAAGGTGGTGCAATGGTGTTTTGAAATGCTGCTAGGTGCAGCAACACACCCTTTGGGCCAGCCAGTAAACCGAGGCAGCAGAGAAAGTCAGCAGCCACAGCCCTTCCTGCCACCTGAGCAAGGCCAAGTGCCAAGGCCAAGCCTCCTGGGGCCAATGCTGACTCTCTGCTCACACCCAGAACAAAACTGAGAAAGCAGTGGCAGGCAGTGTGTGGGGGTCCATCTCCAGGCACCCCTTCTGTGTATCTCTTCTCCTTCCAAGGCCTGGGAAATGTCCTTTGAAAAGCCATCAATTTCTCCCATACCAAACATTTAGTGACATTCCTTTGGTCCTCTGTGGCACTTAGAAAACACAACTATTGACTAACTATATTAAGAAATGTCATCTACAGCCCACCCCTGGCCGGCTCCACATGCCCCAGTGACGTCCACCCTCCGAGGTCATGGGGAAAGAGGCCCCTGGTGGCCTCCTGGGTCCTAAATTACTTTTTCTGGCACATCCTGCCCTCTGAGCTCTGCCAGACAGACTACTGCTGGGGACCTCACTTTACGAGAACTCTAGATTATAAGAGGAAAAAACAGCAACAAAAATTCACAGCACATGTGCCTCGGAAGTTGATGCTTCACCAGCTCCTCCTTGGGTCTAAAACAGGATTCCACCTACAGTCATGTGTCTCAAACACCACCTTTGAACATATGTTAATTGCAGAAAGGCAAGAGCTGTGCCTCTGTGACCTCATTGAGCACGCGGATTACCCAGGGGTCTTGTTAAAAATGTATGTTCTGAATCAGTAGATCTGGGCCACGGCCTGAGACTCTGCGTTTGTAGCCTGTGATGCTGATGCTACACAGAGCAACAAGACACTAGAAATTAGAGCAGAACACAGAGTCAATGGCTCCCTAGCTTGTGGCAGAGTCACTGAGGAGTTTTAAAAACAAACACCCCCTGTCTGGGTCCCACCCTGGACCAATGGAATCAGAACATTTGGTGGGGGGAAAGGACTTGGAGGGAAAGTTGGACCCCAAAAATCAACAAAAATGGCAACTTGGATGCGCCAGTAATGATGTGCAGTGAAATGAAGAGCACAGTTTAAAACGCTCTTGGTTGGCCGGGTGTGATGGCTCATGCCTATAATCTTAGCACTTTGGGAGGCGTAGGCAAGAAGATTGCCTGAGCCCAGGGGTTCGAGACCAGCCTGGTCAACTTGCCAAGACCTCATCTCTACAATAAATCAAAAAATTAAGCCGGGTGCAGGGGCTCATGTCTATAATTCTAGCACTTTGGGAGGTGGAGGCCAGAGGATTGCCTGAGCCTACTGGTTTGAGACCAACCTGGGCAACATGGCAAGACCTTGTCTCTACAATAAATCAAAAAATTAGCTAGGCGTGGTGGCACACACCTGTAGTCCCAGCTACTTGGAAGGTTGAGGTGGAAGGATCACCTGAAGCCAGTAGGTTGAGGCTGCGGTGGCCATGAGCATGCCACTGCAGTCCAGCCTGGATGACAGAGTGAGACTCCAACTAAAAAAAAAAAAAAAAAAATTAGCTGGGCATTGTGGAGCACATTTGTACTTCCAGCTACTTGGAAGGCTGGGTAGAAGGAGTCACCTATGCCTAGCAGGTCGAGGCTGTGATGACTGTGAGCATGCCACTACACTACAGTCTGGGCGACAGAGTGAGACTCTGACTCCAAAAAAAAAAAAAAAACAGCCGGGCTCGGTGGCTCAGCCTGTAATCCCGCAACTTTGGGAGGCTGAGGTGAGTGGATTGCCTGAGCCCAAGGGTTCAAGACCCGCCTGGGCAACTTGGCGAGACTTCATCTCTACAACAAATCAAAAATGAGCCAGGCGTGGTAGCGCACGCCTGTAGTTCCAGCTAGTTGGAAGATCGCCGGAGCCCAGCAGGTTGAGGCTACGGTGGCCAGGAGCGGTCACTGCACTCCAGTCTGGGCAACAGAGTGAGATTCCAACTCAAAAAACAAACAAACAAACAAACAAACAAACACAGAAAACTCTCTGTCTAAGCTCAACATACAGAATATGCAAAAAGCCAGTCTTCCCCAAGATGTCTGCGTGCACATGGAGACTGAGAACTATTACACTACACCAACATACAGGGAGAAACAAAGCATGAACTTATCACCATAATTTGTAATCAGGCACCCAATATTATTTACAGTTAAAAATAATAGTTACCTGTAGTCCCAACTACTTGGGAGGCTGAGACAGAAGGATCACTTGAGTCCATGAGATCTAGACCAGTTTGGGCAAAATAGCAAGACCTTGTCTCAAATAATAATAATAATAATAATATACATGCATGCTTTTTTTTTTTCTATCAGGGTCTTCCTCTGTCACCCAGGTTGGAGTGCAGTGGCATGATGATCACAGCTCACTGCAGCCTCAAACTCCTTCCAGGACTCAGGTGATCCTCCCGCCTCAGTCTTCCAAGTAGCTGGACCTACAGGCATGCGCCACCATGCCTGGCTAATTTTTTCATTTATTGTAGAGATGAGGTCTCACCAAGTTGCTCAGGCTGGTCTCGAACCCGTGGGCTCAGACAATCCTCTCATCTTGAACTCCCAAAGAGCTGGGATTACAGGCAGGAGCCACTGAGCCCAGTGCCAGGCTCATTTTTAAATTTTTTGTAGAAAAGAGGTCTTGCTATGCTGCTCAGGCTGGTCTTGAATTCCTGTGATCAAGCAATCCTCCCACCGCAGCTTCCCAAAGTGCTGGGATTAAAGGCATGAGCCACTGCAACTGGCCTGTGTGTGCATTTACAAACCTCCTACACTGTGTAGGCAGTGCCGCATACAGTCCTCCTAACAGCGGTATGTGCACCACCATGCCCAGCTAATTTTTTAATTGTTTTGTGAAGCTACAAGTGCACCACCATGCCCAGCTAATTTTTTAATTGTTTTGTGAAGATGAGATCTGGCTATATTGTTCAGGGTGGTCTCAAACTCCTGGGCTCAAGCAATCCTTCTGCCTCAGCCTCCCAAAGTACTGGGATTACAGGTGTGAACCACCATTCCTGGCCAGAATAACATTAATGACAAGGGAAAATGTTACGAAGTTCAGATTTCAGCATCCATGAATTGAGTTTTATTGGGACACAGCCACGACCATTCTTGTAAGTCTTGCCGATGGCTGTGTTCCCGCTGCAAGGGCTGAGTGGAGTCCTTGCAACAGAGACCTTGTGATCTGCAATGCCTAAAATATTTATGTCTAGCCCTTGCCAGAAAAGGTTTGCTAACCCCTGCTCAACATGATTTCATTATTCGTAAATTCTCTACTCTTCTTTTTTTAACACTTAAGCAAGTACTGTTCTTCCAAAATTCTGCTAAATTCGAATGTGTATAAAGTTGTTTTATAAGGTTGGTTAACAATAAGCCAGTCGGTTGCTTGTCGGAGGTTTCCGGTGGTGGATTCAAGTCCCTGAATGCAAACCTACTGAGCATTCAGGGGTGTGAGGCCATAAAAGCAGTGAAAGCAGCAGGAGGCCTCTGAGGGCTCACCTGTCTTGTGCTTGTAGCCATCGCTGGTCCTACTGGAGTTTGGGCCGGGCCCAAAAAAGCACAAGTAACAGACAAAGAAAATCAAAATTGTCACTGAAGTGGGTGAGATACCCCCTCCCCCAAATTATTTCCACGCATTTGTAGGATAGATGAAACATTCAGTTAGCAAACATCTGTTGAGATTCTGCAGACAAAGAGGAAAGAGGCAAGATGTTTGGCCTCAAGAACCTCATGGGGTAGTGGAAGAGTCAGAAGTACAGAGCCATATGGGACCATGAGGAGAGGCATCCTGGAAGACATTGGGGAAGGTGAGTTTAGAATGGCCAGTAAGCTTTAGCAATGGCCAGTAAGCTTTAGCAAGTGCTGTAACCATAAGATCCTTGAGGGCAGGCTTTGTTTTGGTTTTTTTTTTTGAGTCGGGGTCTCACTTTGTCACCCAGACTGGAGTGCAGTGGTATGATCACAGCTATCAAAGTCTCTCATGTTGCCCAGGCTGGTTGGTCTTGACCTGCTGGGCTCAAGTGATCCTCCTGCCTCTGTCTCCCAAAGTGCAGGGATTACACGCTTCTGCCATAGTATTATTTTCAATTCATTGGAAAGTAGAAAGGGAAGGTGAGAAAATAGCAGGGTAGGCCTCTATGAGCAACCTTGAATAGATTCTGAATTCTACCTAGCTGTCTAGGAAGAAAGAAATGATTCTGGAAGACTTTTCAGTTTTGCTTTATTGTTTTAATGATGACATTAATATACACTCATTAAAGGATTTTTGGAAAAAAGAGACTGTGAAAGAAAAAGTTACCCAACATAATCACATTTAACATTTATTTCCTTCCTGTGTTGGCCAGGCATGGTAGCTCAAGCTTGTAATCCCAGCACTTTGGTAGGCAGAGGCTAGAGGATTCCTGAGCCCAGGGGTTTCAGACCAGCCTGGGCAACATGGAGAGACCTGGTCTCTACAATAAATCAAAAAATTAATCGGGGCTGGTGGTATATGCCTGTAGTTCCAGCTACTTGGAAGACTGAGGCAGAAGGATCACCTGAGCCCAGCAGGTCGAGGCTGCGGTGACTGGGAGCGTGTCACTGCACTCCAGCCTGAGTGATAGAGTGAGACTCTGACTCAAAAAATAAAAATAAAATAAAATTTCCTTCCTGCGTCTTTTCCATAAATAGGTAACATGTTTTAAATCCTATGTCCTGCTCTTCCCTCTCTCATCATCATGCCTTAAGTGTTCTCCACCTCACAACAGCCTTCATAATCATTCATTTTATGACTGCCTGACACTCTGCCTAGTGATTACTTCAGGGTCAGCTCTCTCACTAGGTCCTGATACTGAGCACCTGAGTTATTTCAATCTTCTTGTGAGGATAAGCAATTCGCTCAAGTACAGCATTGCCTTTAAGTGTTAGCAATTATGATAAACAGTCCTGGATGAATGTCATTATCCCGAAAGCTTACCTCTGATTATGTCTTTGGAAATGACTCATTATAGGGTCAAACTCCTTCAGTTACAGTAAGTCAAAGGTTTTTCCCCATTATATATGTATTATATACTTACATAACTTATATACTTATATATAGCTTATATATAATACTTATATAACACTTCATCTGTCCTACAAATGTGTGGAAATAATTTGAGGGAGGGGGTATCTCTCCGTCTTCAGTGGCTGTTTTGATTTTCTTCATTTTTTCTTCAGCAGTTATACTTACATATTTTAAAATATTCAATTTTGGCTGGGCATGGTGGCTCACACCTGTAATCCCAGCTCTTTGGGAGGTGGAAACAGGGGTTTGAGATCAGCCTGACCAACATGGTGAGACCTCATCTCTATAATTTTTTAAAAAATTAGCTGGGTATGGTGGCACATCCCTGTGGTTCCAGTTACTTGGAAGGTTGAGACGGAAGGATCACTTGCCCAGCAGAGTCAAGGATACGGTGGCCATGAGCATGCCACTGCACTCCAGCCTGGGTGACAGAGTGAGACTCCAGTGCAAAAAAAGAAAAAAAAAATCCATTTTGGCCAGCTGCAGTGGCTTATTTCTGAAATCCAGCACTTTGGGAGGCTGAGGCAGGAGGACCACTTGAACCCAGGAATTCGAGACCAGCCTGGGCAACATAGTAAGACCTTGTTTCCAAAAATAAAAATTAGCCTGGTGGGGTGGTGCACATCTGCAGTTCCAGCTACTTGGGAGACTGAGGCAGGAGGATCACCTGAGACCAGAAGGTTGAGGCTGCAGTGTACCATGATCATGCCACTGCACTCTAGCGTGGGGGCACAGAGTGAGATCCTGACTAAAAAGAAATCACTTTTTGTGGGAGATTCAACATTAACAGGGTCCTCTGTATTTTATCTGGCAACTCTACCCCTGTTCAACTTTTGAAGCCACCTCAATGTGAATATGACCTCTGACTGCCACCTGGTGTCAGCTTCTCCTTCTCTTCTGGGAGTAGGCCTATCCATGTTGACTGAGTGCCAAGGGTACAAGACCCAATGCCATATTAGGAAAACTGGGCATGGCCTAGAGGAGCCGGTTTGTTTGTTTTATTGGGTAAAGACTTTGCCTGCTTACATTAATGGGTAAAGGTTTGTTTTCTTTTGGTAGAGCCAGAAATATCCAGGCAGGCCTGGCCCCAGCCGGCTTGGTGGAATAGATCACAGCAGCTCCTTGCATGGTGTCCCTAGAAAAGGCTCTCAAGGATTTTTTCTTTTCTTTTTTTTTTTTTTGAGTCAGAGTCTCACTCAGCCCAGGCTGGAGTGCAGTCGCATTTATGGCCACCGCAGCCTTGCCCTGCTGAGTTCAGGCGATCCTTCTGCTTCAGCCTTCTGAGTAGCTGGAACTACAGGCATGCGCCTTCATGTTCAGCTAATTTTTTTGATTTACTGTAGAGATGAGGTCTTGCCATGTTACCCAGGCTGATCTCAAACCCATGGGATTAGGCAATCCTCTCGCCTCCACCTCCCAAAGTTCTGGGATTACAGGCATGAGCCACAGTGCTTGGCAAGGCCCTCAAAGATTTTTGTTGTTTTTTTTTGAGTTGGAGTCTCACTCTGTCGCCAAGGCTAAAGTGCAGTAGCATGCTCACAGCCACCGCAGCCTCAACCTGCTGGGCTCAGGTGATCCTTCTGCCTCAGCCTTCCAAGTAGCTGGAACTACAGGTGCGTGCCACCACGCCCGGCTAATCTCAAGGATCTTTAAGGCCCCATGGGAAGAGAAGAGAAAAGCAGCTTAGACTTAAGAATCAGACAGGCTTGGTAGGGAAGACGTGGAAGAGGGATGTCAAGGACTATTCACCCAATATCTCAGTGCTGGAAAGGACTTTAAAGACCTGCTTGAAGCTTCTGCACACCTGTCCCGATGTGTCTCTGCTCACCCACAGCTCTGCTCTCCACTAGGGCAGCCCATTTTGAATCCATAACTCTGGATTCCAGAAAGTTCTCCCTTCCTTTGTGGGTAACATCCAATTCCCTCAAGGAGGAGCAGATCTAACCGAAGACTGAAGCCACTCTGAAGAATTTGAACTCTAGAGTGTGGACACTAACCTCTATCCCCAGCTTTGACTGCTGGCTGGGGTGCCAGGTCTGTTGAGGCATGTCCTACCCTGTGAAGGCCCTTTCCACTCAGCCTACCCCCGGTCTTCTCTCTCCAGCAGAAGAGCCCTGTTTCCCTCCAACTGAAGGCCCGCTTCTCCCATCTAATGTTGCCCTCTGAGCCTTCTCCAGGTCACCCTGGCCCACTTGATCCTGGCTGGCTCCTGGCAGAGCTGAATTCTCTCTAAGTGAAGTAGACAGCAATCCCTGTGGCCAATTGGTTTTTTTGACTGGTTCTATCACTTCATTTCGTTGAAAAGATAGCTGAGGTTAAGTGGCCTGCCCAAAGTCACACAGCTGGTGGCACAGTACCACCCCACCCCCCGACCCAAACTCAGGTCTTTTAGCCTCTAAACCAGACTTCCCTGCTCTAACACACTGATCTGCCCAAAGTGTATCCAGAGGGACATATAGCCTGGTGGCTCTGCACACAGACAGTGAAAGTGGTGGCTCACACCTGGAATCCCAGCACTTTGGGAGGCCATGGTGGGAGAATTGCTTGAGCCTGGGAGTTCTAACCCCAACTGGGCAATATAGTGAGACCTCGGTTCTAAAAAAAATAAAATAATTAGCCAGGCATGGTGCTGCATGCCTGTAGTCCCAGCTACTCTGGAGGCTGAGGCAGAAGAATCACCTGAGCCCAGGAGATTGAGGCTGTGGTGAGCCATGATCCAGCCACTGCCCTCCAGCCTAAGGACAGAGTGAGACCCCTAGCTCAAAACAAACAAACAAAATAACATGAGCAAAAAAAGGGACTGCAAAAAAACTTTGTGTTGCACAAAATTGGGAGTTTGATTTAAAATGGGACTGAACATAGGTCACTCTTACTTCCAAGTCTTGTAGGCCCTTTCAAATGATTCTGAACACACTTTCTCACGTAGAGTTCTAGGGCTGAAACCAGGATGGTCCTGGATGCCACTCACTTGTCCACTCCCCTCTGTGCCCACTAGGAGCCAGGTATTGTTGTAGGCTTTGGAAGGCATCAGCGAAATACACAAAGTCCTGCCTTCTTGCAGCTCACACTCTAGTCAGGGAAACAGGCTCTACACAAACATAAACTGTCAGGTCATGCGTGAGTGGTGGCTGAGCAGGGGCCCAGCAGCTACAGTTCTCCCCTGGGCAGCAGCGCCACATAGTGGAAATATTGGGAATTTCCAGAGTTTTTTTTCCCAGTCCCATTGATTAGGGGCACAGGAGCACCCAGCTGGCTGGAGTCAGAGCCACCAGACATGCTGTGATGCCCAAGACCGCTGAAGGGATGAGGGGATGAAAACTGACCCTTCAGCTGGGTGTGGTGGCTCATGCCTGTAATCCCAGCACTTCGGGAGGCTGAGGCGAGAGGATTGCCTGAGCCCAGGGGTTCGAGACCAGCCTGGGCAACATGGCGAGACCTCATTTCTACATAAATCAAAAAATTAGCCGGGCATGGTGGCGCATGCCTGTAGTTCCAGTTACTTGGAAAGCTGAGGCTGAAGGATCGCCGGAGCCCAGCAGGTCGAGTCTGCAGTGGCTGTGAGCGTGCCACTGCACTCCAGCCTGGGTGACAGAGTGAGACTCCAACTCAAAAAAAAAAAAAAAAATTAGCCGAGTGTGATGGCACATGCCTGTGATTCCAGCTACTTGGAAAGCTGAGGTGGAAGGATCACCTAAGCCTAGCAGGTCGAGGCTGTGGTGGTCGTGAGCATGCTACTGCACTCCAGCCTGGGTGACAGTGAGATTCCTAACCCCCCACCACAAAAATAAAACTGACCCTTCACCTGACCCTAGAATGTCCCAGCAGACATCCATGTAGGTGAAAACTCTGCTTATAGTTATTTGAGCCTAGTACTTAACTTGGTTTTATAATCAAACACAAAGTATTTAGTTTTCTCACTCACTGAATTTTCAGGAATTCAAAGACAGTGCACACGGAGGGAAGGTGGGACTTTGTTTTGTTTGGGATTCCATCAAGAGCTGACTACTGTTTTAGGAAATCATATCTCTGTGGAATTCAATTTGACATGTCACACATCTCTCTACCATTCTGCCCTTACCACTATGACATTTACAAAAACTCTAGGTGTAGACACAAGCAGCTGCCAGAGCACTCATTTGTTGAAGTATATATTCAGTTATTGAATGTTGATTTCCTTTTATTTCTTCTATAAATTATAGTACATCCTATTGATTTTTTAAAGTATGTGCATATGCAGGTTTTATTACCTGTGAATTTACTTCATGCTTGTAAATGGGAGTAGGTTTCACAACATGTTATAAAAGGGTCATATTTGAACTCACTGGTTGGGGAACGGAGAACAAAGGGAATGGAAAGGGTGGAAGGTCAGGGCAGCTGTGCCAAAAAGCAGAGGCAACTGGAGGAAGCAATGTGTTGTGAGCAGAGACTTCCAGACACAGGGAGCAAGGAGTGTGAAAACGTCAGTGTGCAGGGAAAGCAAGAAAGACCCCACAAGGCCTTGTCAACCATGGCAACCCATGGACTCTGGCCCCTTCCCCTTGGTCAGTGTTGAGGATTCAGGATTAGGTTGGCAGGACAGGAATGTCCAGAGTGAGGACCAAGCAGGGAGAGACGTAATCTGCTCTCCCCTTTCTTTTAAAGCTTACCATGGTTGCCCAATGGAGAATGCCTGGGAGTCTACAGCAGGAGTCTGGCCATGTAGTGACTTGGATTAGCAAAGACGGCAAGAGATGGTCAAATTTATGATGTATTTTGAAGGTCAAACCCATAGGATTTGCTGATGAAAATGTGATTAAAAAAACAAAAACGTGTCTGGTACAGTGGCACATGCCTATGGTCTCAGTTCCTTGGAAGGCTGAAGTGGGATGATTGTTTGACTCAGGAGTTCGAGGCCAACCTGGGCAACATAGTGAGACCCTGTCTCTAAAAAAGTTAATTAAATTAAAACAATTTTTAAATTAAAACAAAGCAAAACAAAACACAGTAGTCAAGGGCCCAACCCTCTGAGAAAGGATGGTAGAGGGTGACAGCTGTCTAACCTACAGGGAATATTCAGGTTTCCAGTTAGGAGATTAAATTGAGAAAGGTTCCATTTTTTTTTTTGAGATGGAGTCTCACTCTGTTGCCCAGGCTGGAGTGCAGTGGCACGCTCATGGCCATCATAGCCTCGACCTGCTGAGCTCAGGCGATCCTTCTGCCTCAGCCTTCCAAGGAGCTGGAACTACAGGCCTGCGCCACCATGTCCAGCTAATTTTTTGATGTATTGTAGAGATGAGGTCTCACCAAGTTTCCCAGGCTAGTCTTGAACCCCTGGGCTCAGCCAATCCTTTCACCTCTGCTTTCCAATGTTCTGAGATCACAGGCTTGAGCCACTGTGCCCAGCTTACGTTTTGAAAACACAACAGATCTCTCTCTCTTTTTTTTTTTTTTTTTTGAGTTGGAGTTTCACTCTTTTGCCCAGAGTGGAGTGTAGTGGTATGCTCATGGTCACTGCAACCTCGACCTCCTGGGCTCAGGCGATCCTTCCACTTCAGCCTTTCAAGTAGCTGGAACTACAGACAGGCACCACCATGCCTGGCTAATTTTTTGATTTATTGTAGAGACGGGATCTCACCATGTTTCCCAGGCTGATCTCAAACCCCTGGACTCAGGCAATCCTCTTGCCTCTGCCTCCCAAAGTGCTGGGATTACAGGCGTGAGCCACTGCGCCTGGCTTACAGGTCTCTCTTTTTTTTTTTTTTTGAGTTGGAGTCTCACTCTATTGCCCAGACTGGAGTGCAGTGGCCACTCCCGGCCACCGCAACCTCGACCTGCTAGGCTCCGGCGATCCTTCCGCCTCAGCCTTCCATGTAGCGGAAACTATAGGCTCGCGCTACCACACCCAGCTAATTTTTTATTTATTGTAGAGATGAGGTCTCAGAAGTTGCCCAGGCGGGTCTCGAACCCGCAGGCTCAGGCAATCCACTCACCTCAGCTTCCCAAGGTGCGGAATTACAGGCTGAGCCACCGAGCCCGGCTTCAGATCTCTTAAAATACAAAAGATTAAGCATATTTTTAAAAAATTTACTAGTGTACTTTTATTTTGTTTTGTTTAGTTTTGTTTTGTTTTGAGTTGGAGTCTCGCTGTTGTCGCCCAGGCTGGAGTGCAGTGACATGCTCATGGCCACCACAACCTCAACCTACTGGGCTTAGGTGATCCTTCTGCCTCAGCCTTCTAAGTAACTGGAACTACAGATGCATGCCACCATGTCCAGCTTGTTTTTGTGATTTATTGTAGAGACAAGGTCTCGCCAAGTTGTCTGGGTTGGTCTTGAACCTGTGGGCTCAGGCAGTCCTCTCACCTTGGCCTCCCAAAATGCTGGGGTTATAGGCATGAGCCACCTTGCCTGGCTGCTAGTGTGTTTTTATGATGGAAAGTAGGTTTGCGGGCAGAAGTTTGTTTCCTTATGTTTTATGAACTACACATGTGTGTTACATATTTTCCTTTTTTTTGTGTTAAATGCCACATAATAATACTCTTTGGAAAAGCTTGCCACTGGCATTCGTGAGCCTAGGGCCCAATTTCCTGGACAGATCCAGAACTGCCCAGAGCATGGACAGCCTCAGATGGACAGGTAGAGGTCAAAAGTACCCTGCAGTGGAAGTCAAGGGCATGGAGCAGGGCAGTGGAGGTGGACTTCAAGGTTTCAAGTACTCATATTAATTCATGTTGTATGACCTTGGGCAGGTTCTTTCACCTCTTTAGACTCAGTATCCTCATCTGTAAAACAGAGACAAACCGGCTGGGCATGGTGGCTCACACCTATAATCCTGGCACTTTGGGAGATGGAGGTGGGAGGATAATTTGAACCAAGGAGTTCAAGACCAGCCTGGGCAATATAGGGAGATCCCAACTCTATTTTTTAAAAAAATTATCCTGGTGTGGTGGTACACACCTGTAGTCCCAGCTACTTGGGAAGATGAGGTAGGAGAATTACCTGAGCCCACAGAGGGTCGAGGCTGCAGTGAGCCGTGATTGTGCCACAGCACTCTAGCTGAGCAATAGAGTGAGATCCCTGACAAAAAACAAACAAACAAAAAACACCCAGGTACAATCATAGTGCCTCCTCCTAATACTGCAGTGAGAATTAAAAGGAGATAATAGAATATATGCAAAGCCTCTAGACATTGCTAACACATGGTAGTAGATGTTGTTTCTGCTGTTGCAGTTGTGCTTGAAGATGGAATTAAAAGGGGGGGGTTAATCAGGTGCTCCTGAAGAACAGCTGCCTCAGCACCAGGCCGCCTAGGACAGGAGGCCCACACCCTGGGGCCTGTGCTCAGGAAGCTTCCAGGCTTTGTTCCTTCAGCCTTCTTTGAAGTCCGTCCTGCTGTTCAGCCCTTCCATCAGCACCGTCTCCTCCAAGAGTGAGACAAATCCAAGCCCAGCTTCTCTGAGGCCCAGGGATTGAGGGGAATGTTTTCTCCAGGAAGTGGGTTCATCCTGTACCTGTAAGCAAGCGAAATGGGAAGCCAAATTGTAACAAGGAGGAGGGGGAAGCCAATAGCTTGACACTGTTTTAAATTGTGCCTCTGGTCTATTCTCCTTTCTCCAGGTCAGGGCTGAGGTCTTGGCCGGGGCCAGACAAAAGGATGTGGCCTGTGTGGACCAAGGATTGGATCACACAGGGAGGTGAGCAAAAGTGGAAATATGTCCAAGGTGACGGGATCCAGTTTCTCGCTGTCAGAGAAAAGAATAACAATTCCAGCTGGGCTCGGTGGCTCAGCCTGTAATCCCACACCTTTGGGAGGCTGAGGTGAGTGGATTGCCTGAGCCCGTGGGTTCGAGACCCGCCAGGGCAGCGAGACCTCATCTCTACAATAAATTAAAAAAAAAAAAATCAGCCAGGCGTGGTAGTGCATGCCTATAATTCCAGCTACTCGGAAGGCTGATGCGGAAGGATCGCCGGAGCCGAGCAGGTCGAGGCTGCGGTGGCCGCGAGTGGCCACTGCACTCCAGTCTGGGTGACAGAGTGAGACTCCAACTCAAAAAAAAAAAAAAAAGAATGACAATTCCTATGGAAAAAGAGGACAGACTGGAGCAGACCCCGTGGGGCTGAATTGGAATTGGAGGTGTTGGTGCAAAGTCATGGTTTTAAAAAATACATAGATACAGAAATTGATATAGCTGTATGTGTGTATACACACACACACACACACACACACACACACACACTCCCTCATTTTCTTTTTCTTTTCTTTTCTTTTCTTTTTTTTTTTGAGTAGAAGTCTCACTCTGTCGTCCAAGCTGGAGTGCAGTGGCACACTCACGGCCACTGCAGCCTTGACCTGCTGGGCTCAGGCGATCCTTCCACCTCAGCCTTTCAAGTAGCTAGAAATACAGGCATGTGCTACCACGCCCAGCTAATATTTTGGTTTATTGTTGAGATGAGGTATTGCCAAGTTGCCCAAGCTAATCTTGAACCCCTGGGCTCAGGCATTCCTCTTACCTTCACCTACCAAAGTGCTGGGATTACAGGTGTGAGCCCACTGAGCCTGGTCATTTCCTTGCTTTCTCTGCTGGAAGCCTGAGAAGCAATGATAGCTCAGTAGCACCCAGATCTTGTTTTCTAATTATCATTCTCCACTAAAAGAGTGAAAATTTGGCTGAGTGAGACAGAGTGAGACTCCAACTCAAAAAAAAAAAAGAATGAAAATGTGTTGTTGAAATGGCTGCTGTCAAGGCCAGGGCAGAAAAACGACAGGTTGAGCCTGGAACATCTTGTGCCAAAGGCAAAGAAGTGTCCAAGCCAGGCACCGTGGCTCATCCTGTAATCCCAGCACTTTGGGAGGCCAAGGCAAGAGGATTGCCTGAGTCCAGGGGTTTGAGACCAGCCTGGGCAACATGACGAGACCTCATCTCTACAATAAATAAAAAAAAATTAGCCAGGTGTAGTGGTGCATTCCTGTAGTCCCAGAAACTTGGAAGACTGAGGCAGAAAGATCATCTGAGCCCAGCAGGTGGAGTCTTCGGTGGCCATTAGCATGCCACTGCATTCCAGCCTGGGCAACAGAGTAAGACTTTAAATAAAAAAGAAGAAGAAGAAGAGGAAGTACCCCAAACCAAAATGATGTGTGTATATCAGAGCAATGTAAGAGCCAACTGAGTGAACTCCCAGTAGTCAAAGCCAAAACAATTTGAGCATTGTATAGAGCTCCTAATGGAATTCCTGGAGATGTCCTGATGCCTGCTCTTCCTGACTTCTGATGTCTGGCTTTTCCTTGGATGTTATGAGCTCCTTAATGCCTTACTGAAGGTTGACAGAGTATAGGTTTGGTTGCTACAAGAAAACCCAAAGACTGACAATGGATAAACAAATATACATTTAATTCTCATGCGCTTTCAAGCCTGCGCTGGCATGGTGCCTCTGCTGTACTAAGTTAGTACGAACCCAGTCTCCTTTTTCTTTGCATCCTCAACACTCAGCTTCTACCTTGTGGATCAGGATGGCTGCTCCACCTCCAGCCAGCACAACTCTGTTCCAGCCAGAAGGGCAAGAGAAAAGCAAAAGGGATGAGTATTTGCGTTCTCTGTAAGACCATGACCGCAAGTTATACATATCACTTCTGTTCACATCCCACTATCTACAAGGGAGGCTGGGGGGAAATGGGATATATATATATTTGTTGTTGTTGCTAAATGGGGTATATTTAGCAAAGCAACCATATACCTAACAAAAAGTTATTTTACCTTATAAGAAATGGATAACATAACAGAAATTGGGGAACAGTTAACAATCTCTGCCACTCTTGCAATAAATTCCTTGTTTTTTGCTTAAAGCGAAGTTGGATTCTTTTGCATATGATCAACAGAATAAAGAATACAGAAATATAGGAAAAGGAGATACTACTTTCAGTGACCGTTTCTTGCATACCAGACACTTGACACAGATGGCTCTTAATCTCAACAGTGACTCAGTAAAGTAATAAAGTAGTTGCATTTGAGTTTTGCTTTTAGTTTTATTTTTTGAGACAGGGTCTTGCTGAACTCAAGCAATGCTTCTACTTCAGCCTCCTGAGTAGCTGGGGTTACAAGAGTAAGCCACTGTACCTGGTGATAAAGTAGGGCTGGCTTGCTTCCTTCCTTCCTTTCTTCCCTCCCTCCTTCCTTCCTCTACAGTAGGTTTTGACAGGTGAGAAAACGGAGGCTCAGAAAGACAAAGTGACTTGTACATAGTCATAGGTCCCTAAGTCCCCTCATCACACTGGTGCTGGGAATATACTGGCCATGATTATTCCTGCTCATTCTCTGTGCGTGTCAGCCTATCTTTGGCTGGCATCTTCGTCCTTGAGCAATGTTAATACCATCCTCAGTGACACACCTTTGTGCTTAGACAGCAGGGCTGCGGCTATAGCTACGCCCTGATCTCATGATTAGAAACTAGGTTTTGGGACACACACAGGTCAGCCCTCAGTCATCCTTGTACTCATAAATAAGACAATAATAGGTGCTTGCCCCGAGGAGCTCCCAGTGGAGTAAAATACTTGAATAAACATGATTTTTAAAGTGCTGAAGTCCTGAGATGGAAGTACGCTTAGGTAAAACAAGGGCACTCCGGAGGCAGGAGGCAGGGAAGTCCATGGAGCTTCTGAAAAGATATTCAAATGTTTCTGTGTCCCTGTGTTTCTCCCAGGGAGAAAGACCATGATCTTTATCAGATTCTCCAAATGATCAACAACTCCTGAGGCAGAGGTTGAGAAGGCCAAGAGGCCAGGGTGTGGGGATGAGGTGGCAGAGAAATGGGCAGGGGAGGAGAGGCAGGAAAGAGCCTGGAGATGGAAGGAGGGCAAGGGCCGCTGCTCGTAGGAGTGTGGATTTCATTCTGAAGGGTAACAGGCAGTTATTACCTAGGTGGGGTCCTTGTTGCACCCATGGCCTATGTCACGCAACCCTCTGAGCGCTGGTTTGTTTAAGGGTACACTTAGAATTCCCTCCCTACAAATCCTAGAGAGGCTTCTCACAGGAGACCTACTGGGTCTCAAAGCATGAATGTTAATTTGTCCAGCTAAGGTTTTACTTAGAAATACTCTTTGAGCTGTAAGTTACAGAAATCCCCTGAAACTGTCTTAAATTCAGTAGTGTGATTGCAATTGTTTAATAATGAGCTTTTAGGAGAGATGCTGATTGCTAGCAATTGCCAATTTCTGTAGCGTAAATACTGCCTTCATGGTTGATTTCAAGCTACCAATGTGATGTCACTGAAGAAATATTGACTCTCACGCACCCATGTGAGCCGGCTACAGCACACTACTGCTTTAGCCCTGTTTATTGTAAGAAGAAAGGGATGTCTCATGGGGACAAAGCCTGGAGATGCAGCTGACTCTCAGGATCAGACTGGAGGCAGAAACGAGAGTGCTTCTGCAACCCTTGGGGAACCTTCTCCTCTCTTTCCTTTCTCATTCTTCTGTTTTTATTCCTTCTGTTGTAGCAGAGATTAGCATTCTCTCTCCCCAATCCATGGAACAAACAATTACTATTGCCAATGGCTTGCAAGTTTTCATGTCCCTCCTGACATGAAAGAAGCCAGACTGAAGCTTGACCTCTCTTAATTCCAATGATGCCGGGCACGATGGCTTACACCTGTAATCCTAGCACTTTGATAGGCCGACATGAGAGGATTGCCTGAGCTCAGGGGTTCAAGACCAGCCTGAGCTACATGGCAAGACCTCGTCTCTAACATAAATAAACAAATTAGCCAGGCATGGTGGCACATGCCTGTGTTTCCAGCTACTTGGAAGACTGAGGCAGAAGGTTCGCCTGAGCCTAGCAGGTTGAGGCTACAGTGGCTGTGACCATGCCACTGCACTCCAGCCTGGGTGACAGAGTGAGACTCCAACTCAAAAAAAAAAAAAAAATTCCAATGTCAAATTCCCTAGAGAAGGAGCCCATTAGCCCAACCTGGGTCAGGTGCCCAATCAGCTCTGACTATGGGACAAGAAGTTGTTATTCCAATATGGTGACCAAGATCTTTGATGCTGTAACCACAGGGTGGGGGTGGGGGTGAGGGCAGGAAGTAACCAGAATAAAAGGAAGCAATATCAGAGGAACCAACTCATTAGGTATTTTGACCAACAGAAAATGAGAGAAATTAATTATATAATATTTCATGCTATCTTCTCAAGTCTTTTGAACTATTCATCTAGGTAGTCACTAATTCAATCATTTATTTATTAATTCAATAATGCATTAAAGGCTCAGCCTGTAATCCCGCACCTTTGGGAGGCTGAGGTGAGTGGATTGCCTGAGCCTGCAGGTTCTAGACCCGACTGGGCAGCGAGACCTCATCTCTACAATAAATAAAAAAAAAAAAAAATCAGCTGGGCGTGGTAGCGCATGCCTGTAATTCCGGCTACTTGGAAGGCTGAGGTGGAAGGATCGCCGGAGCCCAGCAGGTCGAGGCTGTGGTGTCCGGGAGCGGCCACTGTACTCCAGTCTGGGCAAAGAGTGAGACTCCAACTCAAAAAATAATAATAATGATGCATTTAGCATTAAGTTGACATTTATTGACCATACAGGGGGTGCCAAAAATGTATGCACATGTTAAGGAATGTTATCTATCTATTACTTTTTGAAGTTGAATTAAATTACAGTAGCAGTTGTGCAGTATGACGTTTGCTCAACCGTGCTTCTGTCATTTTCTTTGACTGTTCTGTCACATGGTGATGCTAGCATTCATTTGATTAATGCCATCTTTTGAGTGAACGACCTACTTAAAATATGTATACTTTTTTGGCACCCCCGTATGTATATTCTATATGGGGCTAGAAACAAAGAGGTAGATGAATAGATTAGGTTACTGCCTTCAAAGAGTTTGCAATCTGGAAACGAGACAAAGCTTCCAAAACACAATGTGGAAAAAGCTTTGTAGGGGACCACAGTGGAGAACTGTGGCAGCCTTCAAGATGGCCCCAGTGATCCTTGCCTCTTGGTATTTGTACCCCCTACACAGCATTGGTCTGTGTGGCCAGTAGAATAAGGTGGAAGTGACAGTCTGACACTTCTAATACTATGTTATAAAAGACTGTGGCTTCCATCGTGCATGTTTCCTCTTGCTCTCTTTGATCATTCACACTGAAGGGAGCCAGCTGCCACAAGAAGTCCTGATGGAGAAGGCCCACATGGAAAGGAGCTGAAGCTTCCACCAACAGCCATGTGAGTGAGCCTGGAAGCAGCTCATCCAGCCCTAGTCAAGCCTTCAGATGAGACTGCAGCCCTGACCAGCAGTTTGACTGCAACCTCATGACAGACCCTGAGCCAGAACCACTCAGCTAACCCATTCCCAGATTCCCAAACCTCACAAATGGTGGGAGATAATACACACTGAACTGCAAAATTTTGGGGTAATTTGTTATACAGCAGTAGATGACTAACAAAGGAGGCAATGTGCAAGGTGGATCCTAGAGGAGGAACTCAACAAGGAGAAACAGAGAAAGGCATCAGGACATTATAGCAAAGCCACATGCAAAACTGAAGATGAGAACATGCAGGACATGAGTGGGGAGTGATGAGTAGTTTGGTATGGCCAGAACTTGAGCTGGCTTGGATGAGACAGCAGCCAGGACTGTTTGGTGGGCCAGGCCAGTCCAGGCCAGAAGGGCTGTGGGTTTATTATCAGTGTAGTCAGTGGCTTCAAATCTTTCTGAGCACTGGGAACCTCTTCAAATAAAACCTTGTACAAAAGGCTAAGCTGTAAAAATACAGAATGGGGTGCCTCTGGCTGGAGTTAGGTGGGGTGGGATTGGGACTTTAGAGGGTTTGTCTCTTCTCCCCTCTCCTGATTTGCCTCTATACATGTGGACCTTCACTGGGGGAGTCTCAGGATACTGTGTACAATGGTGGCTGCCAGGCAGGGACCCGATGGCTGACTGAGTGGAGGAAGAATCACTTTACACTATATTTCCTTTTACCTTTTTTTTTGGGGGGGGACTTTACATTATGCTCATTATTACTTATTCAGAGAAGTAAACAAAATTAAAGATAAAACAGCCACCACCACCACAGCATGAAACCCTTAGGTTGAAAATCCAGAATGGTTTTTCAAGCAGGGTGGTTCTGGGATCATGTTACATTGCAGCAAGTTCCCTCTGGCTGCCCTGTGGAGAACTGTCAGGAGACTAGAGGTTAGACAGGAGACCACTTCGGAGGCCACTCGCAAGACTCTGAGTGTGGAACCGGGGCCCAGAGTGGAACATGCCTCCTTGTGGTATATCTGCAGTGGAATGTTCAAGGCCCTCCAAACCATGGTGGTTCATTCAACAAATGTTCACTTGGCATGAGCATGGACCGGAAGGAGGGAGACAGGAGAGCTTCCGGTGGGCCAGCTGGTGGGGTACAATCTCAGCTTTGCTGCTCTCAAACTCAGTGATGTTGAGGAGGTTCCCTTCCTTGTTGTCTCAGTCGGGCACAGTGGCTCACACCTCAGATCATGTCTGTAATCCCAGCACTTTGAGAGGCTGAGGGAAGAGGATTGTCTGAGCCCACTGGTTCGAGACCAGCTGGGACTACAGGTGTGCACCACCACACCCATCTAATTTTTTAACTTATTGTAGAGATGAAGTCTCGCCAGGTTGCTCAGGTTGGTCTCAAACCCGTGGGCTCAGGCAATCCTCTCACCTCTGCCTCTCAAAGTGCTGGGATTACAGACATGAGCCACTGTGTCCAACTAATTTTTCTTGATTTATTGCAGAGACAAGTTTTTGCCAAATTGCCCAGGCTGGTCTTGAACCCCTGGGCTCAGACAATTCTCTCGCCTCGACCTCCCAAAATGCTGGGATTATAGGTGTGAGCCACCGTGCCCAGCCAACAATAATTTCTTTGTATCATCTAATCCTCGGTTCATATTCATATTTGCATAAAGGTGCCCCAAATATCTTTTGATGATTACTTTTACTTTTTTTTAAATTGGGTTCCAGTCAAAATCAATACATGGCTCTCAGAGGGTCTTTGCCATATGGATTAAATGAATCGATAATCATAAAGCGCTTAGACAATTCTCTAGGATATAAGAGCTCTGTGAGTGTTGTCTCTTGCTGGGCACTAGGGATCAAGAGCTAACTCCATGGGCCTGGGACTCAGAGCTGCAGACACCACAGCACCATGGGGGTAAGAGTAGCACGAGGCTTAGCGCAGTGGCTCATGCTTATAATCCCAGCATTTTGGGAGGCCAAGGAGAGAAGATTGCCTGAGTTCGTGGGTTTGAAACCAGCGTGGGCAACATGGCGAGACCTCATCTCTACAATAAATCAAAAAATTAGACAGGTGTGGTGACATGTGCCTGTAGTTCCAGCTACTTGGAAGGCTGAGGCGGAAGGATCACCTGAGCCCAGCAGGTCAAGGCTTCGGTGGCTGCGAGTGTGCCACTGCACTCCAGCCTGGGCGACAGAGTGAGACTCCGACTAAAAAATAAAAAAGAGTGGCACAAAGAGCAGGACTGAGCCCAGAGGGCCTGCATACTGGAGGCAGAGAACTCATAGCTGGGCAGATGGCCCACAAGGGAGCCACAGGCCTGGGGCTCCTCTGGTAGGTGATTTCCTCAGGTTGGGCCTGCCCCCTATCTGGGTGTCTGCCCAGGAGAGGATCAGCTGGGCCTGGCCGATAACACGTGGTTCTTGCTGCTGGGTGGACACAGCCCTGTGGTGGAGGCTTATGTTTGGGCTTCAGGAGAAGACTCAGGTTCTGAAAGCTCTGGGGCAGGCAGGCCCTGATGGGGCTGCAGAGTGGTGGAGGTCATCCTTGGCCAGCCAGAGGAGTCCTGGCAGCAGAGTCTGCCCCAGCTCGGGCCTTCCATTCTGACTGCTTGGAGAGCTGGCTGCTCAAGTCTGGCCTTCTCTCCCAGCTGCATGGATCTGCACTGGATGGGGGGAGAATGGGCATCACAAATGCCCTGCCCTCTATAACTGAGTGGTCAGCCCATACCACACCCAATCTGGCACCTCCTGGGCTTCCTCTAGCCCCTCCTCCCGGGTACCACTGCTCCTGAATCCTGAAAGGAGAGGGCTCCTGGAGACCAAGCTTGGTCCCCACCCTTGCAGTGACTGGGTCCAAGGAGAATACGTGACCCTCTTTGGACCAACCAGAGTCCACAAGGGCGAGTTCCAGGACTTGGGCTGAAGCTCTGGGGACAGGAACATTCTTTGCCTTAAGGATAAGCCAGATCCCTGGTGGCAGCCTGCCTCCCTTAGAGGAAAGCCTGGACACACATATGTAGAGCAAAGTGGGCCTAGAGGTGGTGAGGGCGTTTCCACACTCGCTCAAGCACTGCACTTGGGACTTAGCTTAGGACGCATAATGTTTCACTTAGGCCAGCCAGAGTCGATAGATATCTCGGTTCCCAGTTGTTACATGAGTTCCCAGGAAGCAGAGCCTGAGGTAAAGTCCTGTTTGCTACTACTTTATAAGGGAGTGCAATCCCGGAGACTCACAATGAGGGAAGTGAGGGGAGGAGCCACCGACCTATGAGGAGGCCCCATCCTGTTGACCACTCTCTCAAAAGCCTCCTACATTTCACCTCTGGACACTCAATTGCGAAGAAACGGATGAGAATGTATCTACATCTCCCATATTCCATTGTTCAAAGCTTTACTTAGCGAGGCACTAACTCCCTGCCACCTCTACCCTGGCAGTTTGCGGGTTTATTTTTTTGTGGGGCCACTGGCAACCCTGGGACTTACAATCTCTGGGGGAAGCAGGAGTTAAACAAGTAGCGTGGTGGCTCAGGCCTGTAATTCCAGCACTTTGGGAGGCCAAGGAAGAGGATCACTTGAGCCCAGGAATTCGAGACCAGCCTGGGCAAAAAAATGAGACCTCCCCCCAGCTCCAAAAAAAGAAAGCAAAAAAGAAAAATTAGCTGTGTGGTAGCACAAGCTTATAGTCCCAGCTACTCTGGAGGCTGAGACGGGAGGATTGCCTGAGCAAAGGAGGTTGAGGCTGCAGTGAGCCAGATTATGCCACTGCATTCCATCCTTGGAGAACAGAGTGAGATGCTGACAATAAAAAATAACAAAAATCACAAGCAGCTGCAAGGTGGTGAGTGTTTGGAAGAAATAACTCAGGGCATTCTGGGCAGGGGTCAGGAAAGCCCCAGTGAAGAGGAGGCGAATCCAAATGCAAACCCAAAGAAAGAGTGGTAGTCAGCCAGGTCAAGAAGCACAGGGAGGGAAGAGAAAATTCGTGGGAATCCTTGAGGTCGGAAAGGGCATGATGTGTTTGGGGAACTGAGAGAAAACCAGCATCCCGGCGCATTGAGAGCAAGGCAGATTACTGAGCATTTATAGAGCACCAAGTACATACGGACATGGCCACTTAATGTTTGAGCTAACCCACCCAGTCTCCCTTTTTTTCTGGGAACTATGCCTTCTTCCTTCCTGCCCCGGCACACGGTTTCCATAGGAACAACCTAGTTCTAACGATTGGGCCACACCCTTTGGCCACAGTTGATTGGACTAGGGAGAACACCTCACGGGGCGCCACCAATCAGAGCCTCTCGGCCCCTGAGTTGGGAAGGTCGGGCCGAGAGCGTGATTGAGGCTCTCGGTGTAGGGCTGAGCACTTTGTGCGTCCAGTGGGGAGGTGCTGACAGCCCGGTTTTCTGCCGAGTGCACCAGGAAGCAGTGAAAGACACCTCTGCAGAAGTGTTAATAAGGCAAATACGAGAGAGGAGGAACTTTGAGAGAGTCTGGATCCTGGTGGTCTTAGACGTGGCGGCACCCCCGCCCTGGGCTCCTTGAAACAAAGCCTCCTTGTTGCTTAAACTGCATCCAGTGGGTTTCTGTCGGTTTTCCAACGAAACAAGTCCCAACGAATATCTTGTCAAGTGCTGGATGCATAAATACAACAGGGTCTCCACCCTGAAGAAGGTCATAAATCAAAAGGAGATACAGACACATACACTAAACATTAACTACTGGATGATGCGTGTGGTAATAAAAGTTTGTTCAAAGCAGGGAGGTTGTACAGAGATAAATTAAGATAACAGATGTAAAAGGATTTTGAAAAGAAAAAATGTGCTATGTAAGTCCCCTATAATTAAACTTAAGAGATTCACTTGCGTTTCTACTTTCAGTTTAATCAAGAACACAGCCACTTTACTTTCAGAATGATGCTATTTTTTAAGGTACTGCTGGCCTGCAATCTGGCAGTGGGTGTATTATTCAGGGTCTTGTGCTTTTATTTCCTCTTCTGCATTTGGTGAGTGGATGGATAAATAACCTTCCAATTTCCCAGAGAATCAGGAAGTATTTGATGGTCTGCCCTTTCAGTTATGTTGCAATTTTCTACCCTTTCTGCCCTGCCTGCGTCAACCTCTCCTTGACTGCATGAGATGAAAAGGCTGACTCACTAAAATAAAATCTTGCAACTGAATCACTGATTTAGTTTGCTGGTTGACATACCATTGCCACGTTAAAGGTATGATGGTGACATTATGTCTGAAGAGAAGGTGTGGCTGTTTCCACCCATACAATCTTCCAAATCAACTCATCCAAGGACGCTTTGCAATGTTTAAGTAATTTATGAAAGAACAATGATATCTTATTGAAAAATATATTTTCTCCACTCTCATCACAGGCAGACACCTGTTAATTTATGCCAAATTTTTGATGGTAGAGATGATATCACAAGCATAGCTTAAAAGCACCCTGGGTTACAGGATCAAGGGTGGGTGGGCTTTAGCATCGAGAGAACCTAGGTTCAAATCCCAGCTCTACTGATTGCTTGTTGTGCAGTACTGAGCAAGTTTTTTTTGTTTTGTTTTGTTTTTTTTTTTTGTTTTTTTTGAGTCAGAGTCTCACTTTGTCGCCCAGGCTGGAGTGCAGTGGCACGCTGTTCATGGCCACTGCAGCCTCAACCTGCTGGGCTCAGGTAATCCTTCCACCTCAGTCTTCCTAGTAGCTAGAACTACAGGTGTGCACCACCATGCCCAGCTAATTTTTTTGACTTATTGCAGAGACGAGGTCTGGCCAAGTTGCCCAAGCTGGCCTCGAACCCACAGGTTCAGACAGTTCTCTCCCAAAGTGCTGGGATTACAGGTGGGACCAGTTAATTAACCTCCAGCTTGGGCAAGTTACTTAACCTCCTGGAGCCTCAGTTTCCTCATCTGTAAAAAGACACTGACAGAATTTCAGTGGTGGGGTGGAGGGAACAAAGGGATCAGGCAGCGCAGTAGGGACGGAATGAGAGAAGGCAGGTTAGCACAGCCAAGCACTAAGTGGAGCTAAACAACTTTGTTCCTTCTGCATTCTGAGGTGTGTTGGATTTTCTGGAAAGAGCTCCAAGTACAGGACTTCCTTCCCACCAGGGTGGTCTTCTCCTGGGCTTCAGAATCTGACAGAATCTATGGCATTTCATGAGATTGGTGGCTTTCTGGCGACTCACATCACTTAAAACTCAAACACTAAAGAATAGTCTCTCCATAAGAATAACTCTTGCCGGGCTCAGTGGCTCAGCCTGTAATCCCAGCGCTTTGAGAGGCTGAGGTGAGTGGATTGCCTGAGCCCGCGGGTTTGAGACCCGCCTGGGCAGCAAGACCTCATCTCTAATAAATCAAAAAAGTCAGCCGGGCGTGGTAGCGTGAGCCTGTAATTCCGGCTACTTGGAAGGCTGAGGCGGAAGGATTGCCAGAGCCCAGCAGGTCGAGGCTGCGGTGGCCGGGAGCGGCCACTGCACTCCAGTCTGGGTGACTGAGTGAGACTCCGACACACACACAAAAAAAAGAATAACTCTTGGCCGGGCGTGGTGGCTCAAGCCTATAATCCCAACACTTTGGGAGGCCGAGGTGAGAGGATTGTCGAGACCAGCCTGGGCAACATGGTGAGACCTCACCTCTACAATAAAAAATTTTTAAAAAAATAGCTGGGCATGGTAGCACACACCTGTAGTTTCAGCTACTTGGAAGGCTGAGGAGGAAGAATGGCCTGAGCCCAGCAGGTCAAGGTTGCGGTGGCCGTGAGTCGTGAGTGTGCCACTGCATTCCAGCCTGGGTGACAGAGTGAGACTCCAACTCAAAAACAAACAAACAAAAAGAATAACTGTCAAGCTGGGGGCTTGCTCCTCAGAACACACATCTATAGCCATTGCAGTACTGCTTCCACTGAGTGCTTGTCCTCTGAGCAATCTCTAGTACTTTGCAGGATGCTCCAGCAAATGATAGCAAGTGCTGTCACAGTGACTGGCCTTTTCTACAGCACTTTATCTCAGCTCACCTGTCTGCAGAAGTGAATACAACACTGATGGTGCGTTTTTCAGCTGAGCTCTTCTAAGGCCACTTGAAATTCCAGCACACCTATGGTTCCCTGTGGCTGACTCAGGATAGAATGTGTATTTCTGTTTTCCCTGCTAGAGTGGCGCCACCCCATGGCAGCATCAAGAACTATGTACATTCTGGAGTCCATCCGCTTTGAAATGAAGGGATTGTTGGTTAATTTTTTAATTGGGCAGGTTCTGTATTTCATGTATGGGGCATAATCTGAGACCTTATTCATGTGTTTACATTTCAGCACTTCAGATTTCCACAATTCAAATTCACATAAAATGTAATTGCGCTGTACATGTTCAATTTACTTACATATTTTAACTCCATACGAGTGTCTATTAGTTTTCCCATCCAGAACATTTTTAGGAGGATTTGGGGATTAGAATAACAGTGTGTGTAGGTCTAGTGCACTAGTCTTTTTTTTTTAAGTTCTGGGCTCACAGTCTCCCAGGCTGGAGTGCAGCGGCACAATCATGGCTCACCGCAGTCTTGACCCCCTGGGCTCAGACAATCCTCCTGCTTCAACCTTCCAAAGTGCTGGGATTACAGGCATGAGCTAGTGCACCTGGCCGCACTCGTCCTTCTGCGGGCATTGGGTCTATGTTACAACAGCTAGGAAAAGTGTACTATGGGAGTCACTCTCATTTTATGTTAAGGATGCTGAAGTTGAGAGAAATTAAAGTTTGCCCATCATATAGTAAAATTCAAACCATAACCAAGCCAGGAACTCCTGATTACTAAAACAATCCTCAGCCAATGTTTTAAGTTTACATTTTCAATATTTCAGTTGCCAATTTTTAATTTTTGTCTCCTCCTGTTCCTTCCACCCCTCAGGATGAATAAGAAATGTGCAGGCTTCAAACCAGAGCAGGCTTTGGAACAGACCAACTCTGGTTTACTTGCCAACAGTTACCAGCTGTGTAGCTTGGTTGGATCCTAAGACAATCTGAGCCTTGCATTTCTCCATCTTTAAAAATAAAATTGAGGTAATCACACACACACACACACCCCTCACATACACACAAGTGCATGAGAACAATGGGTGAAATCTGAATAAGTCTGTAGATTGTACTGATGTCAATGTCCTGATTTTGGTATTGTACTATAGTTATGGAAGATGTTACCATTAGTGGAATGTATTAGCATTAAGGGCAGGGAGAACTCACTCTACTACTTTTGCAACTTCCTGTGAGTCCATGACGACGATGATGATTGGAGTTGGAGTCTCGCTTCGTCACGCAGGCTGGAGTGCAGTGGCGTGCTCACGGCCATTTCAGCATCCACCTGCTGGACTCAGGTGATCCTTCCACCTCTTTCTTCTGAGTAGCCGAAACTACAGGTGCATACTACCACACCTGGCTAATTTTTTGATTTATTGTAGAGATGAGGTCTCACCAAGTTGCCCAGGCTGGTCCTGAACCCATTTTTAACCATTTTTTTTTTTTGAGTTGGAGTCTCACTCTGTTACCCAGACTGGAGTGCAGTGGCACGTTCACAACCACAGCAGCGTCAACCTGCTGGGCTCAGGCTATTCTTCTACCTCAGCCTTTCAAGTAACTAGAATCACAGCTGTGATTTTTGAATTATTGTAGAAATGAGGTCTTGCCAAGTTGACCAGGCTGGTCTCAAACACTTGGGCTGAGGCAATCCTCTAGTCTCCACCTCCCAAGGTACTGGGATTACAGACGTGAGCCATTGCACCTGGCTTAGCCTTCTTTTTGCGAAGTTTGAAGCTCATGCTTCAAGGAAGAACATAGAAAGGCAATCATGCGTCTTATGGTGTTCACTTCCAAAAGGAGACCCACTCTGGCCAGGATTGCACCAGGCTTCCTGGAGGAGGCCTTCTTCCTCATATGTGTAGGAGGAGTCTACACTTGTCCTTGGAAACTCACCCCCAATTCTTTTCACCTAGTAGAGTCTTCCCAAGCTATTATCACAGTGCAGTGGTAAATACTTCCAAGGCCCATGCACGTGACACTTGAGCAACCTCTTTTCATTTCTGATCCCTCTCTAACTCTGGTTGGTGGTTTTCTTTCTTTCTTTTTTTTTGAGTTGGAGTCTCACTCTGTCACCCAGACTGGAGTGCAGTGGTTGCTCCTGGCCACCGCAGCCTCGACCTGCTGGGCTCCGGCGATCCTTTCGCCTCAGCCTGCCAAGTAGCTGGAACCATAGGCACACGCTACCACACCTGGCTAATTTTTGATTTATTGTAGAGATAAGTTCTCACCAAGTTGCCCAGGCGGGTCTTGAACCCGCGGGTTTAGGCAATCCACTCACCTCAGCCTCCCAAAGGCGCAGGATTATAGGCTGAGCCACCGAGCCCGGCTTGGTTGGTGGTTTTCAAACTGGGATCTGCATTTATTCCTGGGGTTCTATGAGTTCTACCACAAGGTCTGAATGTTGTGTTTTTATTTTTAGATTGTCTGAATAATCACCCAAAACCCTTTGCCGCTACGCGATTTAAAACCGGTTTGCCGCTATGTGATTTCATTTTATTTTTTATTTTTGAGTCAGTCTCACTATGTCACCCAGGGTACACGATTTTAAAACCTGATTTTCCATTTAGATTAAGGTCATGCTCATGCAGATAAGTCAGAGTACAGAATCTTTGGAGGCAAATGCTTCACCAGAGTTCAGATACAGAAAGGTGACGAGAGAGTCATGTGGTCCTAGGTGATGATGGATTCTGCAGCTCCCCCCTCCTTCCCATCCAAATTATAACAATATGCATCAGCAGTAAGTAGGGCAGTATGTAAACAATAAAGAAGTTTCATCAAATGCTACTTAAATATTTTCTGTATTTTGGGAATGCTTGATTAAATGGAGTGGCTTGTTAAAATAATGGTTAGGTGGTTAAAAGGAGTTTATTATTCACAATCCAGGAAAAAAATCAATAGGGATGTCAGTGACTAAATAATTACTCATTATCAAAAAAGAGAAAAATCTGCCGGGCTCGGTGGCTCAGCCTGTAATCCCGCGCCTTGGGAGGCTGAGGTGAGTGGATTGCCTGAGCCCCCGGGTTCGAGACCCGCCTGGGCAACTTGGTGAGACCTCATCTCTACAATAAATCAAAAAATTAGCTGGGTGTGGTAGCGCGCACCTGTAGTTCCAGCTACTTGGAAGTCTGAGGCGGAAGGATCCCTGGAGCCCAGCAGGTTGAGGCTGCAGTGGCCTGGAGTGGCCACTGCACTCCAGTTTGGATGACAGAGTGAGACTCCAACTCAAAAAAAAAAAAAAAAAGAGCAAAATCAAGTTGAAAATGCATTTTTCAGCCAGGCACAGTGGCTCACCGCTGTAATTCCAGCACTTTTGGAGCCCAAGGCAGAAGGATTGATTAAACCCAGGAGTTCGAGACCAGCCTATGCAACATAACGAGACCTTGTCTCTACAAAAAAAGTTAAAAAATTAGCCAGGTGTGATGCTATGTGCCTGTAGACCCAGCTACTTGGGAGGCTGAGACAGAAGGCTCACCTGAGCCCAGGAAACTGAAACTGTGGTGAGCCGTGATCATGCTACTGCCCTCCAGCCTGGACAAAAGAGCCAGACCCTGACTCGAAAAAAGAAGAATAAGCCACACACACTGGTGATAAACAGTGATTCAGTGTCAGTAAAACATCATTCATCAGGTTGATTTCATGTTGTTGAACTTGAAGACTTTTTGTTTGTTTGTTTTGAGTCAGTCTCACTCTGTCACCCAGGCTAGAGTGCAGTGGCACGCTCATGGCCACCACAGCTTAGACCTACTGAGCTTAGGTGGTCCTTCTGCCTCAGCCTTTCAAGTAGCTGGAACTACAGGCATGCACTACCATGCCTGGCTAATTTTTAAATTTATTGTGGAGACGAGGTCTCATCAAGTTGCCCAGGGCGGTCTCAAACCACTGGGCTTAGACAATCCTTTTACTCGGCCTCCCAAAGTGCTGGGATAATAGGCATGAGCCACTCTACCCAGCCTTGTTTGTATTTTTGGGTTTATTTTCTTCTAAAAGCTGAGATGGAATATGAACTTCTTTTTTTGAGTCAGAGTCTAACTTTGTTGCCCAGGCTGCAGTGCAGTGGCACGCTCACAGCCACTGCAGCCTTGACTGCTGGGCTGAAGTGATCCTCCTGCCTCAGCCTTCCAAATAGTTGGAACTACAGTCATGTGCCACCATGCCAAGCCCTGGCTAATTTTTTTATTTTTTATTTTTTGAGTTGGAGTCATACTCTGTCACGCAGGCTGGAGTGCAGTGGCATGCTCATAGCCACTGCAGCCTTGACCTGCCATGCTGGGCCCAGGCAATCTTTCCATTTCAGCCTTCCAAGTAGCTGGAACTATAGGCATGCGCTATCACGCCCGCTAATTTTTTTGATTTATTTTAGATTTGAGGTCTCACCACGTTGCCCAGGCTGGTCATTAACCCGTGAGCTCAGGTAATTCTCTTGCTTCTGCCTCCCAAAGTACTGGGATTATATGTGTGAGCCATCGTGCCCTGCAATTTTTTATTTATTGTAGAGACAAGGTCTTGCCAAGTTGCTCAGGCTGATCTTAAACCCCTGGGATCAGGCAATCCTCTTGTCTCTGCCTCCCAAAGTGCTGGGATTACAGACATGAGCCAGCGTGTCCAGCTAAACTTTTAAAATATTAAATTTTAGCAGTCTTATTTTTCTTCCTTTTTTCCCTTGCCTTGACAGGATTCAGCCCAATCTAGGACTGGAGTCTCCCCTACCCTCACACCCCCAACCCAACCACACACTGGTGCAAATGTTCCCCTTCCCTTTCAACTAGCATTTGCAGAATGAGTCCTTCCCAGTTCCAATGGATAAGGACTTGGTGTTCAGTTTTATTGGATCATCAGGGTCTATCAGGACAAAAAAAGAGAGTTGGGCCTTTGTGTGAAGTGTTGTGAGCCATACCATCTCTGCCTACCCTATGGCGAGGAGACTCTAAAAACAATGCCTTGGTCATTTGCACCAACGTCTGCACCAGCACCAGGTCGTCTGATGGAGTCAGGTTCTCACCAGGGACTGTCCAGCAGGGACAACACCCAGCAATGCCCAGACTTTGTCCTGTCCCCTCTGACTACAAAGTGTAGAGTCTTATTTGAAATACCCCAGGACCCCGAGAGCCCAGATGACACACCCAGTCACCCAGTGGTGGAGACAGGAGGAGGCCTCAAGGTGGAACTCAGGGGGAGATGATACGCTTAAGCTGGAGGCCCCCAATCTGGGACAGTGACTGGGGAGGATCCCGTCAGGAAACCTGTGGAGGGGGAGCTCTCAGGTTGCTGCTGATGCATGTGAGAAGGCACAATGAGCAAGTCTGAGGTGCTGGGAGTATATGGAGGCTGGGACTGACTGCTGTTGCTAAGATAGACAAGAGCATTAGCAGCAGGAAGGATGCCTCCACCAGTCTTCTCCAGATGGGCTGGCCCCGCTAGAGAGCCAGATGGCCCAAAAGTCTGGAATGTGACTTTCAGAGTTTCAGCCCCAGCACAGGTAGACAGGTGGACTTGGGGCTGAGGGACACTAGACCAGTGACAACCAGGATATTTTTCTTTTTCTTTTTTTTTTTTTTGAGTCTCACTCTGTTGCCCAGGCTGGAGTGCAGTGGCATGCTCATGGCCACCGCAGCCTCAACCTGCTGGGCTCAGGTGATCCTTCTGCCTCAGCCTTCCAAGTATGGAACTATGGGTGCGTGCTACCACGCCTGGCTTATTTTTGATTTATTGTAGAGACGAGGTCTCACCAAGTTGCCCAGGCTGGTCTCGAACCCCTGAGCTCAGGCAATCCTCTTGCCTTGACCTCCCAAAGTGCTGGGATTACAGGCTTGAGCCACCATGCCCGGCCTTTTTCTTTTTTTTGAGTTGGAGTCTTACTCTGTCACCCAGACTGGAGTGCAGTGGCACGCCCACGGCCAACGCAGCCTTGACCTGCCGGGCTCAGGTGATCCTTCTGTCTCAACTTTCCAAGTAACTGATACTACAGGCACACGTCATCATTCCCAGCTACTTTTTTGATTTATTGTAGAGATGTGGTCTCGCCAAGCTCCCCAGGCTGGTCTCAAACTCGTGAGCTCAGGCAATTCTCTCATCTCAGCCTCCCAAAGTGCTGGCATTATAAATGTGAGCCACCGTGCTAGCGACAACCAGGATACTTTTAATGCCAGAGGGCAGTTAATACTCTATGTCTCATTCAGGACTCTTAGCTGCGAGCTACAGAAGCCGAGTCTGGCTGATTGAAGCTGATAAGGAATTTACCAAATGTTACAGGGCATCTCACAGAACTGGTTTGAGAATCCATATCAGAAATTGGGTGGCCACATGTGGTGCCTCATGCCTGTTAATCGCAGCAGTTTGAGAGGCTGAGGTGTTGGGAGCCAACATCTATAGCTACATGGCTGAGGCCTGTAAAGGCCCATCTGGAAGATCGCCTCTGACATAGGATATCAGTTATACCTATAATATTGGCGTGTGATTAGTGACCAGTGTGCATACACGGCAGTAAAACTTATAAGTAAATCTCTGTACACCTGATGAAAGGTTACTCAGCAGAATGACCTTGTCCCTTCTAAGTTTTACTTCTTTCTAGATATTTTTTAACTTCTATTTCCTGGTAGACTGGTGAGTCAGCTCTTGTTCCCAAAGGCAGTTTCTCCTAGGATTAAGATTAGAAACTAAATTATCATAATAGTTTTATTGCCCTGCCTCTAGCCAGGCAGGACGTTTTTCTAGTTTCGTTACATGCCGAAACTCTGTTTGCTTCAGCCCGTGACCATTGCCATGGTAACCGTGCAGTCCATTATCCAAGAGTGTGACAGCTACTATTTGATTTTTAGAATAGACTTGTTTTGGATAAAACATTCATTTAAGACGATACAATTTCCATCGGAAAGATTTAAACAGTAATAAGCATTCATAGAAAACTTTTAGGTTTTGTTTAAGCTTTTTCAGTTTCCTTTTCTCATATTATGACTTTAGTTTCTGTTCCTGTAGGCCAATTTTAAGATCCTTTGATTAGTATACTGAAACTTTCCGAATGGTGTTGTTTTTGTTTCTAATATGACAATAGGAAGTTTTACACGTAGCCATGTATTAATATACTAGGAAAAAAGATTTAAGTTTTAGGTTAAAGTCGTAGTTTTATTAGCTTAATGAGATATAGCATAGTATTAAAGTCCAATCACTAGATCATGAAACTCATATAAGTCATGGTAAGAAATAAGTTTTGAATTAATTGTTATAGAATTACAGGCCACTGTGTTGAATCATAATAGGTTAATGGAATAAATAAAAATTAGGTCATTTAAGTAAACTTATAGATTATAGTATAGTGTTAAGTTGATAATATCAATTGTTAAAAAATATTAGGAGTCAGTGAACTTGGATTGAACCTAGAGTTAACTAAGAAAACTTTTGTATTGATCAGGGTTTAGAACAAAGAGTATAATATGAATGATTAGTTGAACACTATGGAAGACACTTTTAAATGAACTGTATTGAAATTGTGCACCTGTGACCTTGATGTGAGATTTGTGAAGCACGTCAGGCATCATGGAGTTCGAACTGTCTGCTTGGAGCTTGCAAGTCTCGTGATGGTATTGTGATGCATAGTTTGTAAAGCGCAATATATATCATGGAGTTTGTACGCCCCCAGCAAGTGATTATCACACTGCTGGAGGGTATGAAAAATGGTATATAAGTTGGAAGGAGTCCGAATAAAATTGGCTTCAGTCCTGATCAGACTGTTCCCAGAAGAACTGCCTCAGAGTGGTCTCTTCTCTCTGTCTTGATTCACCGTTGCGGTCCTAACCTCCCCTCATAAGTCGGGGCTGGCACCCAACACTGAGGCATAGGATCGCTTGAGTTCAGGAGTTCAAGACCAGACAGGGTAACTCCATCTCCACACAATAAAGTAACAAAATTAAAAAAAAAAATTGAACCAGAACTACAGCCCAGATCAGTAAAGACACCACTGCCAACTAGCACCTGGGTGCTGCTGCCATGATGTGGCAGATTATTTTCCAGTAAGGATTCCTTTTCTTCTCTTCTCTCCCTCCAGCCCCTGTGCTTCCCTGTTGGTGAAGTATATTGCCCTGCCCCACTGACTTTGGACTTGGCCAGGTGACTTGCACTCACCGATAGAATATGAGCAAAGTGACTATGTACCAGTTCTGGGGAGAAGGTCTGAAATGCATCATGGGCTTCTGCTATCTTGCATGAGAAGAGTATCCTCCAGGTAGCCAGCTGCTCTTTTGGCCTGAGTTCTGGAGGAAGGCACATGGATCACATCTGAACCCAACCTACAGCCTGGCGCCCAGCCCCGCAGAGCCCAGCAGAAGCCAGCCAATCTGAAGCCCACCTACAACATACCCACAGAACTGAGTGAGAAATGTGTGCTTGTTTTGGAGGCCACTGAGATTTGGGGGTGTTTGTTACCACAACAGAAACCGACAAATGTCCATGACCAGCTTCAAGAATCTCTCCCATCCTTGCTTCTTTGCACCCCTGGCTCCAGTCAGAAAATCCTATGTGGGTGCACCCCAGTGACCAAACCCAGGTCACACATGTGTGCAGCACCCAGCAGGGAAAGTGTGTGTCTGGTGCTTTCATTTATTATAGAAATAAAGGGCCTTATTCTTCTGTGTCCCAACAAGACTCATAGGGTGGGTGTACTGGGCTGAGTAGTGTCTTCCAGGAATTCATTCTACCCAGAACCTTAGAATGTGACCTTGTTTGGAAGTAGGACCTTTGCAGATTTAATTAGTTAAGCTAAGGTCTTACTAGATCAGGATGGGCTCTAATCCAATGACTGATGTCCTTATTTATAAGAAGTGAAGACAGAGACGGAGAGACACCCAGGGAGGATGGCATGTGATGACAGAGACAAGAATTGTAGTGATATGTGTATGGGCCAAGGAATGCCAGTGATTGTTGGCCACCACCAGAAACAAGGAGAGGTATTGGACTGATCCTTCCTGAAACCTTCAGCGAGCACGTGGTCCTCTGACACACTGAGATTTCTAGCCTTCAGAGCTGTAAGAGAATAAGTTTCTGTTGTTTTAAGTCACCCAGTTTGTGGTGCTTTATTACAGTAGCCTAGGGAACCAATACAGTGGGCAGATCCTCAGACATAGGAAGGAGGTACAGGTAGAAGTCATCCCCTTACAAAAAATTAAATTAAAAAAAGGTAGCCAGGCATGGTGCGTACGCCTGTAGTCCCAGCTATTTTGGAGGGGCGAGGCAAGAGGGTCGCTTGAGCCCAGGAGTTTGAGGCTGTGGTAATCCTTGATTGTACCGCTCACACTAACATGGGCAACAGAGTGAAACCCCCTACAGGCTAGGCCCAGTGGCTCACGCCTATAATCCCAGCACTTTGGGAGGCCGAGGTGAGAGGATTGCCTGAGTTCACGGGTTCGAGACCAGCCTGAGCAACTTGGTGAGGCCTCATCTCTACAAGAAATCAAAAAATTAAGCCAGGCTCAGTGACTCAGCCTGTAATCCTGCACCTTGGGAGGCTGAGGTGAGTGGATTGCCTGAACCCGCAGGTTCGAGACCCGCCTGGGCAATTTGGTGAGACCTCATCTCTACAATAAATCAAAAAATTAGCCAGGTGTGGTAGTTCCAGCTACTTGGAAGGCTGAGGTGGAAGAATTGCCGGAGCCCAGCAGGCCGAGGCTGTGGTGGCCAGAAGTGGCCACTGCACTCCAGTCTGGGTGACAGAGTGAGACTCCAACTCAAAAAAAAAAGAAAACAAAAAATTAGCAGGGCGTGGTGGCGCATGCCTATAGTTCCAGCTATTTGGAAGGCTGAGGTGGAAGAAGCCTGGGCAAAAGAGTGAGACTGTGACTCAAACAAACAAACAAAAAACAACATAGGACAAAATTTTTGCAGCCTTAGATTAGGCAAGCATTTCCTAGATAAGGCATCAAAAGCACAATCCATAAAGAAAAAAATAGATGAGTCAGACTTCACAAAAGTTAAAATCTTCTGCTCTTCTCTTTTTTTGAGTTGGAATCTCACTCTGTTGCCCAGGCTGGAGTGCAGTGGCACAATTGCGGCCACTGAAGCCTCGGACCTGCTGGGCTCAGGTGATCCTTCTGCCTCAGGCTTAGTAGCTGGTACCACAGGCGCATGCCACCATGCCCGGGTAATTTTTTTGATTTATTGTAGAGATGAGGTCTTGCCAAGTTGCCCAGACTGGTCTTAAACCCCTGGGCTCAGGCAATTCTCTTGCCTTGGCCTCCAAAAGTGCTGGGATTACAGGCATAAGCCACCACACCCAGCCAGAGGGCACTTCTGCCTGTTCTCTAAAAAGGTGAACACAAGCTGGCAGTAAAACCTCAAATGGTCTGTAGCAGCCTTGAGAATGGACAAATAACTATACTGTGTTGGTTACTCTGATATATGAAATAAATTAATGACAAGGAGTGTAATGGAGGATTTTTTTTCTCTTTTAACCTGGTTCTAATAGAGGAATTTTGTCATTGATAGATAAAATGTTAAGTATAAGTAACAAAAGTATAGGCTTGTGCTCTGTATATGTAAAAATAACAGCTATCATGGGCAGGCTCTAAGATGGCCTCAGTAGCTTCTACCTCCTGGAATCCACACCTGTGTGGAATCTCCTCCTGTGAAAATGAGCTGGATTTACTGACTTGCTTCTAAAGAACAGAGTGTGACACAACGCTCATGGCCACCACGGTCTCCATCTGCTGGGTTCAGGCAATCCTTTTGCCTCAGCCTTCCGAGTAGCTGGAACCACAGGCATGTGCCACCACACCTGGCTGATTTTTTGGTTTTTGTTTTATTTATTGTAGAGACAAGGTCTTGACATGTTGCTCAGGCTTGTCTCCAACCCCTGAGCTCAGGTAATCCTCTCTCCTCTGCCTTCCAAAACGCTGGGATTACAGGTGTGAGTCACTGCGCCCGGTGATAAGTACCGTTACTATCCTTGAAAGGTCATAACATGGGTTTAATATAACCAGTGAGCAGCCATTTTAACATTGCCTAAATCTGTTTTTCTAGCAGTTCACTTAACTTACCCTCTAATCACTAACCAAGGACAGAACCAGTTTCTCAGAGGCAGCTACTGATAGTTGCTTTACAACCCCCTACCCAGTTTGTTACTAATTAGTTTTTCTATTCCAAGTATTTGCCTCCACCCATAAGACCCAAGTTAACCTAATCAGCCATTCATGACCTACATGACACAGACCCCACCATGGCAGCAATCAAGTGACTAATCCACCCATCTACCTGCCGTCCATCACCTGAGCTTACTTCCCCTTCCTGATGACATGGAGCAGACCACCACCCAAGCACCTTAATGACCTTCCTCCATCAAAGGGAAGAATTAAAAGGATTCAACCACGAGCAACCAGTGGCCATTGCCTTCCTAGATTCTGGTATGGCCATGTGCTCTTTGAGCTATGTCTATAGTCATGTTTCCCAGCTTTGTCTCCGTTTCCTATCTTGGGGAGGTGAATTTCCTCTTTCTCTCTAATTTACTTTCTAAGTAAATTATATTTTCTACTCTAACTTCTGTGCAATGCTTTGCATTTTTCTTGTGGCACCAGATCGCACACCAGACACCCACACCTCAGCTGGCCTGACCCAATATTCTGGAGGCCTCGCTGGGATGTGACCTCATTTTCAGTTGAGGAAACTGGGGTGCAGAAAGGATTAATAAACTTGCCTAAGCTCAGAGTTAGAAAGTGGTGAGCTGGAATCTGAACTGGGGTGGTCTGGCACCAGAACCCATGTTCACATAAAGACAGATTTAGAAATAGCTGCTCATGTTTCACTGGTTAGACTTGCATTATTTGCCCAGGCCTATAGTGAGCAGTTTGACAAAGGATTCCAAATCACATTCTACTAATGAAGATTTAATCACCCTCTCGGAAGGCTAAGGCAGGAGGATCGCCTGAGCCCAGGAGTTCGAGGCTGCAGTGTGCTATGATTATGCCACAGCACTCCAGCTGGGTGACAGAGTAAGACCTTGTCTTAAAAATAAAAAATAAAAAAATTTTTAAACATCATCTTCTCTCCCTACTAGAGCTGGGGAGAGGCTGAGCTTCCCCTGAAAGTAATGGTTCTGTAAAGTGGGTGAAGAAATATTAATTACAAAAGGAAGAGGGTCTACATAGTAGCTAACAGTGTTGTCTCTTCTGCAGAATAAGGTGAGTTGTATTATTATTATTATTATTGGAGGGAGACAGAGAGAAGTGGTGATGGATAAGGGTTTAGGCTGTAAGGTCAGAAACAGGTTCACCAATGGTTATATTCATTTCCTCATACCTGCTCTTGAAGCAGTACTAGTTTAGTTTGGAGCCAAGATTCACAGAGGCCATCTGTCACGATAGGGAACACACTGGCTCTGGACCAGACAGATCCTGGAAGCTTTCTAGCTGTGTGAGTCTGGACAAGCCATTTTACTATTCAAACATCTGTTCCTTTATTTTGAATTAGGGATAACAATATATCTATAAGGGTGTAGTCAGAATTAAATAACATTAATGTATGCAAAGCATTTGGCACCATGCCTGGAACATAGGAAAAGCCTGACAAATGACAGCTATTATCATTAGATAGAATAGGGCACATTAGATTGCTACTAATTAGTTAGGAAATATTGATGACCTGCTGAGTGTGAAACACCATCTTATACTTATCTAGGGATATAGCACTTCTTGAAGGGGGGCATAGAATCCAGTTAGAGAGTTAGAAATTACATCGATCTCCCGCACTTTGGGAGGCTGAGGTGAGTGGATTGCCTGAGCCCGCGGGTTGGAGACCTGCCTGGGCAACTTGGTGAGACCTCATCTCCACAATAAATCAAAAAATCAGCTGGGAGTGGTAGCGCGTGCCTGTAATTCCGGCTACACGGAAGGCTGAGGCGGAAGGATCACCGGAGCCCAGCAGGTCGAGGCTGCGGTGGCTGGGAGCGGCCACTGCACTCCTGTCTGGGCGACAGAGTGAGACTCCGACTCAAAAAAAAAAAAAAGAAGAAAGAAATTACATCGATCAAAAATATATTTATTTAAAAACACAAATTGAGTGACAAATTTTAAGCACAGTAAGAACCCAGAATCAGTTTATAGATTAAATAAAGATATCTAAGAGAATCCTCTGAGTCCCAGAGTTTTAGAGCTAAGAGGGACTAACGAATTTTGTAGGCAAGTCAACTGAAGTCCAAGAGGAATTAAGTGCCTTACCTTAGGTCATGGAGCACAATAGGCAGAGTTAGATTTTGGTTCACCTGTGAGCTCTGCTGCTACCCAGTTGTGTGACCTTGAGCAAAACCACTCCTCTCCTCTGAGCCTCACTTTCCTCATCTGTAGAATTCTATTGTTTTAGATGCCAGTCTCTGACTCCCAATTCACCTCTTAGGGTGATAACTTACAGACCTACATTACACTGAATTAATAAATAATTATTGATAAATAAAGTGTAATAAATTACACAAATTTAATATACTTAACCAGCTTATATGGTAATCCTTGTGTAGATAAGAAAATTAATGCCTCTAAAAACAGAGTGGACCAGGCGTGGTGGCACATGTCTGTAATCCTGGCACTTTGGGAGGTCAAGGCAGGAGGACTGCTTGAGACCAGGAGTTTAATACCAGCCTAGGCAACATAGCTGGACTCTGTCTCTTTAAAAAGTTTGAAAAGCCGGGCTCGGTGGCTCAGCCTGTAATCCCGCGGCTGAGGTGAGTGAATTGCCTGAGCCCGCGGGTTCGCGACCCACCCAGGGCAACTTGGTGAGACCTCATCTCTACAATAAATCAAAAAAAAAATTAGCCAGGTGTGGTAGCGCGCGCCTGTAGTTCAGCTACTTGGAAGGCTGAGGCGGAAGGATCGCCGGAGCCCAGCAGGTCAAGGCTGCGGTGGCCGGGAGCGGCCACTGCACTCAAGTCTGGGCGACAGAGTGAGACTCCAACTCAAAAAAATAAAAAAAAATAAAAAAATAAAAATAAAAATTTTGAAAAGCCGGCTCGGTGGCTCAGCCTGTAATCCCGCACCTTGGGAGGCTGAGGTGAGTGAATTGCCTGAGCCTGCGGGTTTGAGACCCACCTGGGCAACTTGGTGAGACCTCAACTCTACAACAAATCAAAAAATTAGCCGGCTGTGGTAGCACGCGCCTGTAGTTCCAGCTACTTGGAAGGCTGAGGCGGAAGGATTGCCGGAGCCCAGCAGGTCGAGGCTGCGGTGGCCAGGAGCGGTCACTGCACTCTAGTCTGGGCGACAGTGAGACTCCAACTCAAAAAAAAAAAAAAAAAAAAAAAGGTTTGAAAAATAGGCTAAGTGTGGTGATGCCTGTAGTCTTAGCTACTCGGGAGGCTGAAGCAGGAGGATTGCTTGAGCCCAGGAAGTTGAGGCTGCAGTGAACTAAAATCATGCCACTGCACTGGGTACGTTTGAGACCAGCCTGAGCAAATTTGAGAGCCCTCATCTCTGTTAGGGTTCGGATAGGGTGAAGGAAAATGGATAGGGCAAGGGGCGCAGCACCGCCGGGGCCGGCAAACCGGAAGTGCCATGCTGGGAACCCAGAAATCCGAGTAAATTGCAAAGAATTGTGACACACAAAAAGATTAAGAAAGAAAAGTTTATTTAAAAGTAAATTACAGAGAGAAAGAGAAGGAAGAGAGAAGATTCACTTCCCCAAGGTGGGGGAGGGGGACCAAAGCCAGGAAGCATGGCAACAGCCATTAGTTCAAAGAGCACACGGGGACACCAGAGTCTATCAAGGCAATGGCCACTGGTTGCTTGTGGTTGAGTCCTTTTAACCATTCCCCTTGATGGGGGAAGATCATTACGGTGATTGGGTGGTGGTCTGTTTCTACATCATCACAAAAGGGCAAACAAGCGCAGGTACTGATGTCAGGTGATGAACAGCAGGCAGATGGGTGGGATAGTCGCATGATTGCTGTCATGGTGGGGCTTATTTGTGTCATGTAGGTCACAAAGGCAGATTAGGTTAACCCTGAAGTGGGGGATTCCTGCAAGAGACTCCTTAGACATTTGCAATTCACAATTTCATACATTTGCAACTAGCAAATTCCTTGACCAAGGGTGGGGTGGTTGTATTATTACTTTTATGACTTTGGCCTTGACAAGGAATCAAAAGTTTACTACAGATTACTATGCTAAACCATGAATGGTTGGGTTGTCCTGGTCTTGCATCTGAAGGAGATTTGCCTAGGGGGGATGGGATAGGCTGCTCTTTGTCCTGCAGAATGTCTGAATGCTTTCTAATGGTTATGCTGAGGCAAAAAGACTAAAGAATAAGCTAAGTTTCTTCTAGGTTTCTATAGGTACCATTCAATCTCTACAATAAATACAAAAATTAGCCAGGCGTGGTGGCGCATGCCTGTAGTTCCAGCTACTTGGAAGGCTTAGGTGGAAGGATCACCTGAGTCCAGCAGGTCAAGGCTGCGTTGGCGTGCCACTGCACTCCAGCCTGGGTGACAGAGTGACTCTAACTCCAAAAAAAAAAAAAAAGAGGAAAGGCTGGTCTTGCTGTCTCAGTAGTAGCAGAAACAGAAGAAAATCAGTGTAAAAGTGGACCTGAACAGTTCAAATCCATGCTCAAGGATCAACTGTATATGATTCCAAATTACAGAGTCCTACTGCAAACTAGACACCATCTGCAGTGTGGAATATGAGAACACATAAGACTTAGGGGCAGTTGAGAGGGTGGCGTGGGATAGTTCCCTCAAAGAAGAATGACAATGATAGTATGAAACAAGTGTAAAGATTGCTGAAAGATAGGATGTTTCCCATAAGTTCTCCCACAATGATACACGAACTCTGAATAAATTAAAAGGTGTAATTCTGACCTTGTTTATATTTGTGTGGACATTTAGAGTGGACAAGGCACTGTGAGACAGGCCACTCACCCTCTCAGTGGTGGGAAACAGGCGTGGTAAGTGCTTGTACCCATAGGTGTTTATAACTGTTGCATCTCTGCCATGTGTGAGGCACTGAGCCAAGGGCTCAAGACTGTCATTGCTGGGCTCAGTGGCTCAGCCTGTAATCCCAGTGCTTTGGGAGGTTGAATGGATTGCCTGAGCCCGCGGGTTCGAGACCCACCTGGGCAACTTGGCAAGACCTCATCTCTACAATAAGTCAAAAATTAGCTGGGCGTGGTAGCGCGGGCCTGTAGTTCCAGCTACTTGGAAGGCTGAGGCTGAAGGATCGACCTCAGCAGGTCGAGGCTGCGGTGGCCAGGAGCTGCACTCCAGTCTGGGCGACAGAGTGAGACTCCAACTCAAAAAAAAAAAAAAAAAAGACTGTGTCATTAAATTTCAATCACAATGCCTGCCCTGGAGGTCTGTTCAGGGTCAGTAAGAATGGCTGATGACTGATGTTGTTCGCGACCCGCCTGGGCTTACAATAAGTCAAAAAATTAGCCGGGCGTGGTAGTGCGCGCCTGTAGTTCCAGCTACTTAGAAGGCTGAGCGAAAGGATTGCTGGAGCCTAGCAGGTCGAGGCTGCGGTGGCTGGGAGCGTGCCACTACACTCCTGTCTGGGTGACAGAGTGAGACTCCAACTCAAAAAAAAAAGAATGGCTGATGTTGAGCCCCTGCCATTAGCCAGATATTGAGCACCATAACATGCATTTGGTTCTGCAAAAGCTAAGTCCTTTTATTGTCCTCATTTTACAATGAGACAGAGAAGTAACTTGCCCAGGTTTTCACGGCTAATAAGTGACAGGGTCAGGATTTGCTCTCAGGTTATTTCTAGAGTCCTTGATCTTTATTCTATGTATTTTGGGTGTTGGGGGTTTGTTTTGTTTTGTTTTTGCTTTGTTTTTTGAGTTGGAGTCTCACTCTGCCACCCAGGCTAGCAGCCTTTCAAGTAGCCAGAACTATAGGTGCACACTACCATGCTCAGCTAATTTTTGAAGTATTGTAGAGACGAGGTCAGCCTAAGTTGCCTGGGCTGGTCTCGAGTCCGCGGGCTCAGGCAATCCACTCACCTTGGCCTCCCAAAGTGCTGGGATTACAGGCTGAGCCACGGAGCCCATTTTAATCAACTATTTGTTACCTGTAATGTTTCCAGTCAACGGTAGGCTATTAGTAAAGTTTAGAGGAGTCAAAAGTTATATGCAGATTTTCAACTGCACAGCGGATTGGCTCCCCTAACCCTGCACTGTTCATGGATCAGTTGTGCTTCAATGCATCAGCTGGGAGTGGTGATTCGTGCCTGTAATCCTAACACTTTGGGAGGCTGAGGTGGGAGGATTGCTTGAGCCCAGGAGTTCTGAACCACCCTGGGTAACATAACCAGGCCTCGTCTCTACAAAAAATAAAACAAATTATCAGGACATGGTGGTGCATGCCTATAGTCCTTACTACTTGGAAGGCAGAGGTAGAAGGATTGCCTGAGTCCAGGAAGTCAAAGCTATGGTGAACCATACTCTTGCCACTGCACTCCAGCCTGGGCAACAGAGTGAGATCTCAACAAAAAAAAAAGAAGAAAGAAAAAGAAATGTGGCCAACAACTGCCCTGCTTTCCTTGTGAGACTGTTGGGTACAGATACCCTTATGATTGCTTCTCTTTCTTGGTGATAGAAAGAATATGGGCATTGCAGTAAGAGAGAGGACGGAATTCTGGCCCAGCCACTTACAAGTTGTTTCACCTTGGTCAAGTTTTTAACTTTCTCTGCCCATCTCCACAAGTGTGAAACTGAGTTTTCCTATATTGCAGGATTCTTAACAGGATTACATGAGAAAGTATATGGAAAAACTTTTAGTCCTGTCTGCCATGCAGAGGCAAGCACATTGTTCATTTCTTCCCACATCCAGATTTGATACACTAATGAGCCTGTACCTATTGCTTGAGCTAATTTGGGTACTATCTTGTTCCATTCTGTTGTTTTACAGCTTCAATAAAAAGGTCCCTCCAGCTGGTGCAGTGGCTCATACCTGTAATTTCAGTTACTCAGGAGGCTGAAACGGGGGGATTGCTTGAGGCCATGAGTTCAAGACCAGCCTGGGCAACACAGTGAGACCTCGTCTCTAACAACAGTTAAACAACAATAACAAAAATTAGCTGGGCGTGGTGGCATGCACCTGTAGTCCCAGCTATTTGGGAGGCTGAGGCAGAAAGATTGCCTGAGCCTAAGAGTTCTGAGCTGTGGTAAGCCATTATCTTGCCACTGCACTCCAGCATGAGCAATGGTGACCCTGTCTCTTAAAAAACAACAACAAAAAAATCCCCCCAAAAAACATGGCTAGGGAGAGGCACCAGGCGTCGGCCTCGCCACGAGGTCCTCGGAGGTGGGCTCGCATTACCGAGGGAGTCCAAGTGCACCGGGAAAGGCAGCGGGAAAAAGCGGTCCTGTCCTGCGCCCTAGACACAGCATGTTGCCCTGGCCCCCTCCGCGGTGTGGCTCAGGTGAGGAGGAGGTGCCCGAGGGTCCAGGCCCCATGGCAAGTAGTGACCCTGGGGAGGCCTGAAGCTCAGGAGAGGAACCCCAGGAGGAGCCGGGAACACCTCCACAGGACAGCCCGCAGCCCCTGTCCCTCAGTCCTTCCTGGACCCGGAGGGAACCACTGCTGCCCCGCCAGGCCACTGAGCAGGCCCCAGGAGCCCCAGGTCCCCTTTCCCCTCAGATAGCCTGGGAAGTAGTCCCCTCAAGAATGACCCTGTTAGCGCCCTGGGATCCCAACCACCAGGCCAAAACAGGACCTCGGCTGGAGCAGCCTCAGGGAGAGGGTTCAGACTCCTGCAGCAGGGAATGAGAATGGAGAGCAGCTCCATGAGGAAGCAGCGTCCAGGTGTGGTAACCCGGGCACCTCTGCCCTAGTGGTGTTTCCTCCCCAGGGGTCCCGGAGATATGCTGGGAATACATCCTTCTACTGGACCCTCTGCTACCCTGTGGGCAGCGTGTTCTCCTGTACCTGTCCAAGGCCCCCCAGCAGGTGATGGACTCCCTGAAGCTGGTGGTCCCACCCTCTTCATGTCCCCCTGGGTCGTTCCCAGCCCATCCCTGGGCTGCTCCACTGCAATTCTCACGCCGAGCTGACTTGCTGCAGATAAACCAGGGGGAACCCAAGTCCAGCTCCATGGCTCCCACACCCCTGGCTGGCTCCCCAGACCCTGTCTCTCACCACCCGGGTCCCAGTAGTAGTCCCAGCTGTTCTCATCACGATGACTCCTCTCTCCCATGGACCCCAGATACCCATTGTCCACATAGTGGGCAGGTTGTATTATAAAGCGGCTGCTTTGCAAAAAAAAAAAAAAGCTGAGCATGGTGGCTCACACCTGTAATCCCAGCAATTTGGGAGGCAGAGGTGAGAGGACTGCCTGAGCCCACGGGTTCAAGACCAGCCTGGGCAGCTTGGCGAGATCTCATCTATACAATAAAAAAACAAAATTAGCTGAGCATGGTGGAGCATGCCTGTGGTTCCAGTTACTTGGAAGGCTGAGGTGGGAGGATTACTGAACCCAGCAGGTCAAGACTGCAGTGGCTGTTGAGTGTGCCACTGCACTCTAGCCTGGGTAACAGAGTGAGACTCTGACAACAAACAAACAAACAAACCCCTCAGCAATCTCACTTAGAAAACGATCTCCTATTCTCTGGGCACCAAGAGGAAAGAGTTCCAGGAACTAAGTCTGTGTAAGTTTAGTGGCTTTCAAATTCATGCTTCAGGAACACTTTGTTCAAATGAAATCTCTCGGAATCTGATAAATAAAATAGACGAAAGAAGTAATTTTGTTAGGAGTCCTTTATTTTTTAATTTCTTGAGTCAAGCCCTTACTCTGTGGCTCAGGCTTGAGCGCAGTGGCAAGACCACAGCTTACCATAGCCTCAAACCTGAAGGCTCAGGTGATCCTTCTGCCTTAGCCTCCTAAGTAGCTGAGACTACAGGTATGTGCCATCATGCCTGGCTAATTTTAAAAAAGAATTTTTTTTGTAGAGACAAGGCAGAGATAAGATTGTGTTGCCCAGGCTAGTTTCAAATTCCTAGGCTCAAGTGATCCTCACACCTCAGCCTTCCAAGCTGCTGAGCCACTGTGCCCAACTCAATCCTTTATAAGTTCATACCTATAATTTTATAACAACCATGAAGATGATTTTCAGTACTAGATGCTTTGATTATGCATATTAGAAATCTGTGATTTAAGATGGTCTTTGCAAACTTACCAACCTCAGCATTCAATTCTGCCTTTTGATTGCACAGAATCAATATAATTCTGATTTATATAGAAAATAACCTAGTAACTTAACCAATGTTCAGGATCTTCATTATAAATGTAGGGCAATACACATCTAGAAACTATCAGTGATAAAACATGGTCACATGTGATACGCTACAGACATGCCACACTTGCATGTGTTACCAAACAAGCTGACATCTAATGCGATTGGGTAAGCATATGCATCTACACCTGCCTGTCTTCTCAGTGCATTGCACACATGTAGTGACAGACGTCTTGTACAATTTTGTATGATAGGAAATTCACAGGGATGAATTTAAATAGATAGCAGTACAGAACTATGTCTTTTCCAGTCAATGACACATTTAGGAGACGTTAAATAGGCATTTAACAAAGGATTTATATTGAAGAGTACACAAAAATGAGTTTTTTTTCCCCCGACAAGGCAGGGATTGGTTAATGCCCATCACTGGAGTACACGGACCGTCCTACAGACATCCTTTCCTGGCTTCCTGAGATTTGAGTGAAATGAACTCCTCCTCCTCAGCTGCCTCATAATCTTTTATCAGTGCCAAGAACTGCACTAAGCCAGAGGCTGGGCCATCCTCCAGCAGATCAAGCTGCCTGTGAGCTGTCAGCAATGATTTGGTCTAGGCAGGCCTGATTCACAAGGTCTCTCTCAGTCATTCCAGTCTGTATTAGTTTCTGTAACAAAGGCTCCAGCTTCAGTAAGCAGATTTTTCTTCATCCTTCTGGTAAGTGCTTAAATATTTGACCTGCAACTCTCTAGTATTATCTATAACCCCAAATACCTGCTCAAGAGCCTGCAGGCATTCAAGGACTGTAATTAAAGGATTATCTTGAAGACATGAATAACATCAAGTGCTGGGCCTTTAAGACTCTCTGGCAATTGCCTTCTTTTCTCTACATTTGACACCTGCCAGGACTTCATTTGAGTAGCATGAAACACCCAGGGTCCAAATTCTTCTGGTTCTGGAAGTTCCCTGCCTTGAGAACTAGTTCAGCTCATGCCTGTGCCAACACAGTGGCCTCCTTTTCAAGACTCATGTCCTGTTCTAGATCAAAAGGGTCATTTTCATACCCAAGAGATCTGGCCAACTCACCTATTGTCATGCCCTCTTCCTCTAAAAATTAATTTAATCTGCTTAGAAATTTATTATCTGAGTCAAGAGGCTTAACGATCACTCTCCAGATAACCCCTTTCCCAATCTCTCCTTAGGGACCAAGCCATGACTAGTGTCCTCAGTAAGCTCTACTGAGGCTACAATCCTGTGTTCCTCTTTCCTGAACACCTTCCCAAGCAGTCTGTACTCCCCAGGGGAGCGAAACCAGCTTGGAGGGCCTCCTTATTTCTGGCACAGTGCAGGTCTGGGGGATGCCAGCAATCAACATAGCTTTCCGAAGGTTCGTTTTCATCTGTCTGCACCAGTCTTCGAAGAGTCTCAACACCATAGCGATTAACAAATTTGGAAATAACAGATTTAAGTTCTAATTCGTTCGGGGCACAGATGCCCACTGCAATTCGGAGCAAACCTCCGCAGTACCCCAGATAAGTGTGGTCAATGTGCCGAGGCCCAGTAGCCTGCAGGACAGAACGGCCAGATTAGTGAAAGGTGGCAATGGCAGAGCAGTCTCCGGGCTGGCCAACCCGTCGCCAGCAGCCATTGCACCCTCCCTGGCTCAGGCGTCCCCAGCTTGCGATGCTAGCTTCTCCTCTCGGGTACCCAGTCTCGGAGCCCGCGAGAGGAACCGAGGCGCCAGGCCGGTTCTCTGTAGACTGGGACGGACGCTCGGAAGGTCCAGACGATCGATGCCCGACTGCCCCGTCCCTGTGGCGCTCTCTGCAGCGAGGTGTGATGAGGTGATCAAAGTCACAAGTCGGGCACCAGGGACCAAGACGGAGGAGCGCTGAAGTTGCCAGGCCCAGGCGGCCTCGCGGCCGGCGGCGGCGCCCTGATGTCATGAAGAGGCGGGCATTTTCAGGCGGGGCGCGCGCGCTTCCGGCCCTAGCCGGAAGCACCGACTACGGCGGCATCCGGGACGGCGGGCGGGCCGGCCACCCCGGACAGGAAGGTGAGACTCGGGACCTGCTCGGCTTTGCAGGCAACCTCGGCTGGCGACCACTGCTGGGGCTGGGCTCTCGCCGCTGCAGGGAGGCGAAGCCAGGGCCCGTCGCCGCCTGTGCATCCTTGGTCGCGGCGGGCCGGCGCTGTAGCGCGGCAGGGGGCGGGGCCGGGGCCGGTGCCGGGAGGCCCAGGTGGCTGGAGAGCCTCCGGCCCTGCCGGGTGCTCCGGAATGGGGCTCCGGCAGCGGCTACAGGGCCCAGCCGCCGCGTGACTGGTTGCAGTCACGCTGTGCTTAATCACAATTAGCTCGTGTTCCAGGCTGGAGGCGTTCACCTTTCCCGGACCCGGGCGACCCGGGGATTTCTTTTACTGGTGGCTTTCTCTGAAATGCCAAAGCCATCCGATTATTCAGAACTGAGTGACTCTTTAACTCTTGCCGTGGGAACTGGAAGATTTTCGGGACCATTGTAAGTGTTTAAGAGTTACTGTCTTAACTTGGGGCCTCCGACGTTGGCTTGATTTGTAGAACCCAGTGCTCACGTCCTAAGCAATATTGTTAAGCCACAAAGTATTTCAACTGCAAAAGTGAAATGTGCTGTAGGGAACTAGTTTAATTCCAGATTCGGAAGCGATCTGTTTAAATAGGATGTAATAGTTTATTTATTCTGTGGTATTCATATAAAAAGCAGATCGCAGTATATACTGACACCAATGTTTTTTACGTGCTCGTAACTATTACATAAAACAACTTGTAAGCCTTACATTTCTTAATAAATGTAAATCTAATTATTTAAAATCTTAACTGTGTTAGTGGGATAATTTAGAACTCTTGGAAATCAAGCATATTTGGAGTAGTTGCCATGACAGCATTACTGGACCCTGACTGTATGTTTTTAAATTTGAAGGCACAGAGCATGGAGAATGATGAACTTCCGTCAGCGGATGGGATGGATCGGAGTGGGATTGTATCTGTTAGCAAGTGCAGCAGCATTTTACTATGTTTTTGAAATCAATGAGACTTACAACAGGCTGGCCTTGGAACACATTCAACAGCACCCTGAGGAGCCCCTTGAAGGAACCACATGGACACACTCCTTGAAAGCTCGATTACTCTCTCTGCCTTTTTGGTTGTGGACAATTATTTTTCTGATACCTTACTTACAAATGTTTTTGTTTCTTTACTCTTGTACAAGAGCTGATCCCAAAACTGTGGGCTACTGTATCATCCCTGTATGCTTGGCAGTTATTTGCAATCGCCACCAGGCATTTGTCAAAGCTTCTAATCAGATCAGCAGACTACAACTAATTGACACATAAACCAGTCACGTTTTTTCCCCTACGATTACAAAACTGCCAGTACTATATGGAGCCTGATCACAAGACTGCAGTTTCTTCACAGACCTCAGGAAGTTGTGGTGGGGAAGAGTCTTTTCTATAATGTGACTAGGGGTATCTTTATCTGAATAATAATGAATTTTTAGGTAAAGCCTGAGATACAGTACTACAAAATCATGTTGATGACTTCAGATTTTGGAAGTTAATTTGTGTCTGTTACTTGCATTCTTTAGAAACTTGACTAAGTATCTGAACATATTTCTATTTTACTGTGCAACATAGTGATGATTCAGAAATTTTTCCTTTGGGGAAAAAAATGAACATTTCCATTGTGTTAAGTGTAAAAAGGTCCAGACATGATCATAAAATTTAAATTTTATACAATTACTTGGCTTGGTTTAAGATTCTTCAAACGAAAATACCATTTCATCCTGTTGTAGCTAAGCTTACTGTTTTTACTTGCTTGCTCTCAGCTTATGAGGAATTGGTATAAAATTATTGAGGTGATGGCTATCTTGACAAACAGAATTTATACTTCCTCTTGGTAATGGCTAGCTAAATCAGTTAATGTTACCGGTTTTAAAACAGTGCTTGGAAGAGACTAAATGTTTTTTTTTTTTTTTTTTGAGTTCGAGTCTCACTCTGTCGCCCAGGCTGGAGGGCAGTGGCACACTCCTGGCCACCGCAGTCTCGACCTGCTGGGCTCTGACGATCCTTCCGCCTCAGCCTTCCGAGTAGCTGGAACTACAGGCACGCGCTACCACTCCCGGCTAATTTTTTATTTATTTTGATTATTATTATTTTTTTTGAGTTGGAGTCTCACTCTGTTGCCCTGACTGGAGTGCAGTGGCCACTCCCGGCCATCACAGCCTCGGCCTGCTGGACTCCGGCGATCCTTCCGCCTCAGCCTTCGAAGTAGCTGGAACTACAGGCACGTGCTACCACGCCCGGCTAGTTTTTGATTTATTGTATAGATAAGGTCTCGTCAAATTGCCCAGGCGGGTCTCGAACCCGTGGGCTCAGGCAATCCACTCAGCTCAGCCTCCCAAAGGCGCAGGATTACAGGCTGAGCCACCAAGCCAGGCTGAGACTAAATGTTTTAAAGATGAGAAATAACTTATACATAGAAGATGAAGGCCGGGCTCGGAGGCTCAGCCTGTAATCCCAGTACTTTGGGAGGCCGAGGTGAGTGGATTGCCTGAGCCCACAGGTTCGAGACCCACCTGGGCAACTTGGCGAGACCTCATCTCTACAATAAATCAAAAATTAGCTGGGCGTGGTAGCGCGTGCCTGTAGTTCCAGCTACTCGGAAGGCTGAGGCGGAAGGATCGCTGGAGCCCAGCAGGTCGAGGCTGCGGTGGCCGGGAGTGGCCTTTGCACTCCAGTCTGGGTGACAGAGTGAGACTCCAACTCAAAAAAAATAAAAATAAAAAAAGACGATGAACAAGGCATTCAATGAAAATATAACAGGTGTTGGGGGTGGTGGCACGTGCCTGAAGCTCCAGCAACTTGGAAGGCTGAGGCAGAAGGATCGCCTGAGCCCAGCAGGTTGAAGCTGTGGTGACTATGAGCGTGCCACTGCACCCCAGCCTGGGCAACAGAGTGAGACTCTGACTCAAAAAAAAAAAAAAGAAAACGTAACAGGTAATTTAGTCCAGTCCTTATCATATGTGAGTTACCCCTCTAAAAGATTCCATCAAGTTATCACGTCATCACCTTTCAGATTCTTTTTTCTAGCCCAAGATCAGTTTTTCAGGCAATTGGTTAATTTTTTTTTTTTTTGAGTTGGAGTCTCACTCTGTCACCCAGACTGGAGGGCAGTGGCCACTCCCAGCCACTGCAGCCTCGACCTGCTGGGCTCCGGTGATCCTTCCGCCTCAGCCTTCCAAGTAGCTGGAACTACAGGTGCGCGCTACCACACCTGGCTAATTTTTTGATTTATTGTAGAGACGAGGTCTCGCCAAGTTGCCTGGGTGGGTCTCGAACCCGTGGGCTCAGGCAATCCACTCGCCTCGGCCTCCCAAAGTGCTGGGATTACAGGCTGAGCCACCGAGCCTGACCTTTTTTTTTTTTTTTTTTTTTTTAAAGTAGGAGTCTCACTCTGTTGCCTAGACTGAAGTGCAGTGGCACACGCAGGGCCACTGCAGCCTCGACCTGCTGGACTCGGGCGATCCTTCTGCCTCAGCCTTCTAAGTAACTGGAACTATAGGTGGGCACCACCATGCCCGGCTAATTTATTTATTTATTTATTGTAGAGACGAGGTCTCATCAAGTTGCCCAGGCTGGTCTCGAACCCCTGAGCTCAGGCAATTCTGTTGCCTCAGCCTTCCAAAGTGCTGGGATTACAGTTGTGAGTCACCGTGCCCTGCCGGCAATAGGTTAATTACATGACAGGTCCTGTATCTCCTCCTCTGTGTTTGTATGACTTCATGTCTGGCATTAACACAAGTAACTAAAAAATGGAAATAGTAAATTTTTTTTCTGGGTGAGATTAAGATATATTTTATACAGTTATATCATTAACTGGGAAACATTTCACACTATTTTAAATGTAATCATAACACTTTTTGGTGCTTCCTCTGTTGGGACCTGATTTAAGTGTGTTACATGAATTACCTCATGTAATCCTCCTAACAACCCTATGAGATGGCTATTATTAACCAGATTTTCCAGATAAGGAAACTGAGGCAGAGAAGTTAAGTAACTTGCCAAAGGTAACACAGCTAGTAAGTAGCAGAGTCATGATTATAACCAGGCATACGTTACTAACTACCAAGCTATCATGCTCCTCACAAATGACATGTTCCTTTTTTTTTTTTGGGTTGGAGTCTCACTGTCACCCAGGCTGGAGGGGATTGGCATGCTCCCAGCCACCATAGCCTCGATCTGCTGGTCTCAGGTAATCCTTCAGCCTCAGCCCTCCAAATAGCTGGAACTACAGGCACATGCCACCATGCCCAGCTGATATATATACATATATATTTTTTGTAAAATATAGTTTATTTAGAAAGTAAATGAGAGAGAGAAAGAGAGAGGCGTTTCACCTCCCTAATGTGGGGGGTAGTAAAGCTTAGGAAAATATGGCTGGGCCACAGCTCAAAGAACACATGGCCACACCATAGCTTAGCAAATTAATAACCTAATTTTTTGATTTATTGTAGAGATGAGGTCTCGCCAAGTTGCCCAGGAGGGCTCAGGCAATCCTCTCATCTCAGCCTCCCGAAGTGCTGGGATTATAGGCGTGAGCCACCGTGCCCAGCCCTGACATATGTTTTGACACTGGAAACTGTTTGCATGCCAAAGAATGGAAATGGCAATATTATTGAGAAAAGTTTTCTCAATTTGAGCTACTGGAAATCCTAGTTTCCTGGCAACCTCACCTTAACACTACATCTGATTCAAAGGTTGAGCATTCCAGGCAAGCTTTTACTTAAAATATAAAGCACATACACTTGAAATGCAAAATAGCAGGATCAGATCCTTCTCCAGTTAGTCTTGCTTATCTTCCTTACTGCCTCCAAAGGTCAAGTTACTGAAATGATATATCTTTTGATATAAATCACTGAATCTTGAGCAGCAGTTTGAAATATGTTTCTGTGAGGGTCTGATAATCACATCACTTGTATCTTTTGAGTACTCTGTATGACGCTGCAAGTATGATTTATGAGTGATTTACATTCATTCTTCACAATAATCCTGCTGTGAGGCAAGTTCTGCAATGGTACTAGTGTCACTTTACATAAGAGGAAACCGGAAGTACAAAGGAATTAATAACTTGTCCATGGTCACACAGCAAGTAAGCAGAAGAGCCATGCTTTGAACTGAGGATGTCTGGCTTCAGATCTCTGGCTTTTAAAGATTCCACTACACTGCTTCTTAAAAAGAGGGTAGTTTGAAGGAAATCAATGAGCAGTTTCCTGCTTTATTAGTCTTGGGGCAGTGATTTAAGAAAGTTATTATTATTATTATTATTATTATTTGGTTTTATGCTTGATGTAATGCATAGTTTGTGTGTTTGCTACTTGTGAAGTAGTAATTCCTTTTTATTAAAGTAGATTTTATGTCTTTTATACTTAAGATTCTAGTATTTTGGGATTTGGGAAGTAAAATATTCAGTCCATCTTTATCTTTCAAGATCATATTGCCTTGATAGTAGAAACATTAAAATAGAGTAGGATGGACATAGCATTTCCAAATGTAATTACTAAATTTTCAGATTGCAGGGTTAATCTTTTTATTATTTAGGAATTATTTATCCAAGTTGTGGGATATTCCTAGTTTGTTTATGGCTATTTAATAGTTCAAAATATTTCTTAGGTAAACAGGGAAAGGTGAAATATATTTTTAATCTCTTAGCTCTCAGATCGAGGAGATTGAAACTGATAGATAGGAGACCGGGGTATGATAGCAGACTATTTGTTTCATATTCATATCACAATACAAAGAGCAGTGAATAGCACAGAATAATATAGTGAGATGAATGGCAAATACAGTAAGGGCTTCAGGGGTTTTGGGGAAGGGAGAAGCATTCTAAGATCCCACACTGGTAAATACTTGCTTCCAGATATGTAAAAAATTGAGCTATATCCCACAATAATTTGATAAGTCATTTTATTTGCAACTACATATGAAATTAGGTAATCCTGTTGAGTTTTTTCACAGAAACAGGCCAGATATTTTTTCAAAAGTGTCAGTATTGGCAATAGATATCTGAATTGCAGAAACTTCATGTAATTCATGGAGCTAAATTTAGCCACCATGTAAATTTTTTTTATTTTTTTTTATTTTTTGAGTTGGAGTCTCACTCTGTCGCCCAGACTGGAGTGCAGTGGCCGCTCCCGGCCACCGCAGCCTCAACCTGCTGGGCTCCGGCGATCCTTCCGCCTCAGCCTTCCAAGTTGCTGAAACTACAGGTATGGGCTACCACGCCTGGCTCATTTTGATTTATTGTAGAGATGAGGTCTCGCCAAGTTGCCCAGGTGGGTCTCAAACCCGCACTTTTTTTTTTTTGTTTTTTTAGTCGGAGTCTTACTCTGTCACCCAGGCTGGAGTGCAATGGCAGACTCAAGGTCACTGCAGACTCCACCTGCTAGGCTCAGGCGATCCTTTCACCTCAGCCTTCTAAGCAGCTGTTACTACAGGTGGGAGCCACCACACCTGGGTAATTTTTTTTGTTAATTTACTGTAGAGACGAAGTCTTAACATGTTGCCCAGGCTGGTCTTGAACCTGTGGGCTCAGGCAATCCTCTCACCTTGGCCTCCCAAAGTGCTGGGATTACAGGTGTGAACCACTGCGCCCAGCTCAGTACCAGTTTTAAAGTAAGAATTGTGATTCCTTAAAGTTTGCAATTTGATTCTATTTCAAAACTTTTACAAGTAACAAAAAGCTTTTCTTTGGGGGAAGTGGAATCATCAGAGAAAGCGCCCCCTTGAGTAATCGCACTCACAAAATGATCAAGCCAGTATATTTGCTCATCTTGGGTAGTATTAGCCTTTTTTTAAAATTAAGATTTTAATCAGCCGGGCGTGGTAGCGCATGCCTGTAATTCTGGCTACTTGGAAGGCTGAGGCGGAAGGATCGCCGGAGTCCAGCAGGTCGAGGCTGTGTTGGCCGGGAGCAGCCACTGCCCTCCAGTCTGGGCGACAGAGTGAGACTCCAACTCAAAAAAAAAATAAATTAATAAAAAAATAAAATTAAGATTTTATCTAGTGTTGATTGCCTTCTTGATGAATTTAATATTTTCAATCTCCAAAACACTGGCAGAAAAGCTTACCACACCAACACACGACTCATCTTTGCATCAAATATGTGCCTTCACTTTCTAAATCCAACACAAAGTTCTATATAATTTTGGACCATAATTGGGAATCATCATGCATTCATTTTTATGCCTTGGTTAAAGTCAGTGAGAGGGTCTCGAACTGTGACTACATTAGAGTTACCTGAGGAAATAAAAAATTTCTCACATTTACACAATGACAGCTCACTTTCCCAGAAAGTTACATCTTTGGGAGTGGGCCCCAGCACTCTTCATGATTCTCCTACAGTTGACAATCCCTAGTTCATGGGATTTTTTTCTGTCCTACTTACTCAAGACTCAACTATTAGTCATGAGAGCTGTGCTTGTTTTCGGAAGAGCTTCAACAAATAATTTGCAGTTTAGTTCTTGCCAGCTGTTCTTGTTTTCTTTTTTTTTTTTAAATTTTTTTTAAATCAATTTTTAAAAATGATATTGTGGGGTACAGTTAAGGGTTAGGTATACAAATATGCTCCGTTCAGGCACCCGTGTTAAGAAGTGTCTCCCCGTCCCCATGTTCGAATTTTCTAATTGTAAATCTTTTTTTTTTTTGAGCTGGAGTCTCACTCTGTTGCCCAGGTTGGAGTGCAGTGGCATGCTCACAGCCACCCCATCGTTAGCCTGCTGGGCTGAGATGATCCAAGTAGCTGGATTTACAGGCAAGGACTACCACGCTTGGCTAATTTTTGATTTATTGTAGAGATGAGGTCTCGCCAAATTGCCTGGGCCTCCCAAAGTGCTGGGATTACAGGTTGAGCCACTGAGTTTGGCTTAATTATAAATCTTTAGAGTTGTCTGTCTCTTATGATTTCAAGTCTTCTCTGGTTTGTCCTGAATATACTTCTGTTGGGCTTTTGCCTCCCCCCTACCAAAACTGCTTTCCTGTTAAGAGTGCTAGTTACTTACACATAACTAAATCCAATGGTCAAGTTCAGTACCCAAATTACTTATTAACAGTTTCTGACACTCCCTGTCCTTGAGATATTTCCTTCAGTTGGCTTCTGGATCAGCACTTTCCAAAAGAACTCTAGCAGTGATGAAAATGTTCTATATCTGTGCTGTTCAGGTCAGTAGCCAACAGTCACATGAAAGGAGCCCTTAACATATGGCTAATGTGAGCCAAGCACAGTAGCTCACGACTGTAATCCCAGCTATTTAGATTTAGGCAGGAGGATCCCTTGAGCCTAGTATAGAAACTGCAGTGAGGTATGATCATGCCATTGAACTCCAGCCTGGGCAACAGAGTGAGAATCCCTCTAAAAAAAAAAGTGGCTAATATACCAAGGAACTACATTTCAATTCTAATTTAAGTAGCACATGTGGCACTGTTTCGTAGACTGATCTTGAACTCTTGGGCTCAAGTGATCCTCCTGCCTCAGCCTCCCATAGTGCTGTGATTACAGGTGTGAGTTATCACACCTGGTCCCTCACCAGCTTCTTATGTCATCTTTGCTGGTTGCTTGTTGGGGATCTGCCCAACCTCTAATTGTTGGCATGCCCGGGTTTCTCTTTTCTCTGTGTATTCCTTTTTTTTTTTTTTTTTTTTGAGTTGGAGTCTCACTCTGTCACCCAGGCTGAAGTGCAGTGGCATGCTCACGGTAACCACAGCCTCGACCTGCTGGGCTCAGGTGATCATGCGCCTGGCAGCTCATGGCTTTAAATGCACAAATTTATGTCACTACCTTGGCTCTCTCCTGAGCCCCAGACTTGAATAGCCAACTACCTACTTGATATGCTTACTAAGATCAGGCACTTCAAATTTAACTTATCCAAAACCAAGCTGCTGATCTTCCCCTCACCCACCAAAATCTGTTCCTTGAGCCCCCTACAAATTATCATCCTTTTAAAATGTTGTTCCTCTAAAAAATCTTGCTATAGTCTCCCTTCTCAGAATAAAAGATAAAGAAGTCCTTAACATAACACATAAAGTCTTTAACATGACACATCATGAGAGGATTGCTTGATCCTAAGGGTTCAAGACCAGTCTGGGCAACTTGGCGAGACCTCATCTCTACCTACAATAAATAAAAAAATTAGCCAAGCATGGTAGCACACACCTGTAGTTCCAACTACTTGGAACACTGAGGTGGAAGGATCGCCTGAGCCCAGAACATTGAGGTTGCGGTAGCTGCAAGCATGTCACTGCACTCTAGTCTGAGAGTAAGACTCTGACTCAAAATAAAAATAAAATATAAAATATAAATAACAGGCCAGACGCAGTGGCTCAGCCTGTAATCCCAGAACATTGGGAGACCGAGGCTAGAGGATTGCCTGAGCCCAGGGGTTCGAGACCAGCCTGGGCAACTTGGTGAGATCTCATCTCTACAATAAATCACAAAAAGTAGCTGGGCGTAGTGGCATGTATCTGTTATTCCAACTACTTAAAAGGCTGAGGCAGAAGGATCTCCTGAGCCCAGCAGGTCGAGTTTGCGGTGGCCGTGAGTGTATCACTGCACTTCAGCCTGAGTGACAAGAGACTGGGATTACAGGCTGAGCCACCGAGCCCGGCCCACGAAGTTTTAAGTGGTAGTTAGAGCCCCTGAGAAATTCTCAAGTTAAAATCATAAAGGTAACAGTTTCCTAAAAACCACCTAACATGCACCAAGTGTCACAACACTTAGAGCTACATCACGCAATTGCAGAATTCAATATTTTGAATCCATTAAGCACTCATTTAAACCACCATTTCTAGAAGTTACTTCTATTCCCTGGAGAATTTTTGGCACTGCAGTAAATTTCTTTTTAAAGCTGTGCCTTAGTGGCCTGTTACTGTCCCTATGTGAGCTACTACTTTTTTTTTTTTTTTTTTGAGTTGGAGTCTCACACTGTCGTTCAGGCTGGAGTGCAGTGGCATGCTCACGGCCACTGCAGCCTTGACCTACTGGGCTTAGGCCATCTTCTGCATCAGCCTCCCAACTAGCTGGCTATGTGATGTGCCACCACATCAGGCTATTTTTTTAAAAATTTATTGTAGAGAAGAAGTCTCGCCATGTTGCTCAGGCTGGTCTTGAACCCCTGGGCTCAAGCAGTCCTCTCGCCTCAGCCTCCCAAAGTGCTAGGATTACAGGTTTGTGCCACCACGCCCAGTGAGCTGCTACTTTTTAACATATTTAAAATAGAAGCTAGCCATTGCCTTGCTAGTGTGACCATGTGCTCTTCTGGTGTGGCCACCTGCTCTTTGAGCTATGGCTATCACTATACTTCCTGGCTTTGGCACCTTCCCCACCTTGGAGGTGAATCTTCTCTTTCTCTTGCTCTAATTTACTTTTAAATAAATTGTATTTTCTCATCTAAAATAAACCAATAGAAGATTACTGCCTTGCTTTCATATTTCCTGGGCCATGTCTTTCCTGGGTGATTCTGATCTCAAAGGTCAGCTAAGAATTGGAATACTAATACAGCAACATTGTGAAATTCATTTTATACCTTGAAAATAATACATTGGTTATAGGGCAATTTTTTCAAGGTTATGGTTGGGCACATTGGTTTTAGAAACACCTTTTTCCTCCCCCATCTCCCCTTTCTAATGGTATCCTACCTCTTATTTAGCATAGCTCTCCTAACCACTCTGGAAGTTGCATTCTACTCCCTCTTCTGACAAAGTAGTTGAATGGAAAATGTGGTTTTTGTTTTGCTTTTAAAGTCTGAATTGTTTATTGTTTTGCCCTGATACCTACACTGCAGTATTTGATGCTGTTTTTTGGGTTTGTTTTTGAATCAGTGTCTTACTCTATTGCCCAGGCTGGAGTGCAGTGGCATGATCATGGCTCACCACAGCCTTGATCTCCTGGGCTCAGGTGTTTCTTCTGCCTCAGTCTCCTGAGTAGCTGGGACTACAGGAATCCACCACCATGTCTCACAGTGTTGCCCAAGCTGGTCTCAAATTCCTGGTCTCAAGTAATCCTTCGACTTCAGCCTCTCAAAGTGTTGGGATTACAGGTATGAGCCACTGCGCCTGACCTAAACTCTTAATATGGATGCTCTGTCCTTATTAAAGCATGAATTTTTTTTTTTACCCCACTTAAAGTTTATTTCATGTGATTCTTCTCCACATGCAGTGCACTGTCTTGGGAAAAAAAATTTCTTTGCTGCCCTGATTTACATTATAAATTAATTTACAAAAATAGAATCGTGTTAGAAACAACATTTATAAAAGTCCACACAATTTTTCATATATAAAAATATCCGTAGAAACTGGTGTTTTTGTACACGTCGTGTGGGAGTAGGTAGTTTCTTTGGTTATCTTTCTGTATAATATTAAAAAAGTAACGGTGACATCAAACTGTACCTCAATAAGTTGCTTAAAAACATAATTTTCCGTATATTCCAAAATAAAAAAAATTTTTAAAGTTATGCTTGAGGTTCTCAGAAAAACACAAAGGGAAAAGTTGAATTTTTTTACAACGTGCTTGTGCTCTGTCTTCTAAAAATGTCACAACCCCAGCCTAGTGACACTCTTTTTTTTTTTTGAGTTGGAGTCTCACTCTGTCACCCAGACTGGAGTGCAGTGGCTGTTCCCGGCCACCGCAGCCTCGCCTGCTGCGCGCCGGCGATCCTTCCGCCTCAGCCTTCCAAGTAGCTGGAACTACAGGTGCGCGGTACCACGCTCGGCTAATTTTTTGATTTATTGTAGAGATGACGTCTCGCCAAGTTGCCCAGGCAGGTCTCGAACCCGCGGGATTAGGCAATCCGCTCACCTCAGCCTCCCAAAGGCACGGGATTACAGGCTGAGCCACCGAGCGCGGCTGTGACACTCGTTACACTAAAAACACGGCACAAAGGCGACGCCCAGGCCCTCGTCTTCATCTCGATGGCATGGCGGCCGTGAATGCAACAACCGTGGGCATCCTGATCCCACCCTCTGCACACACCCCGCCATTCAGCCATGGGCGAGTGTCCGCCTGTGCCAGCGCTCTGCCAGGCACTGGAAGGCCGGCCGCCAAGAATCACTCAGAGGCGAAAAGGAGTGCTAACATAACTTATGCGTGTCTTCTGAAAAACTCCGACTTCGGATGGTCTATTAGGGGCGTTAAAAACAGCGAGGAGCCGGGCTCGGTGGCTCAGCCTGTAATCCTGCGCTTTGGGAGGTTGAGTTGAGTGGATTGCCTGAGCCCCCGGGTTCGAGACCTGCTTGGGCAAATTGGCGAGACCTCATCTCTACAATAAATCAAAAAATCAGCGAGGCGCGGTAGTGCATGCCTGTAATTCCAGCTACTCGGAAGGCTGAGGCGGAAGGATCGCCGGAGTCCAGCAGGTCGAGGCTGCGGTGGCCGGGAACGGCCACTGCATTCCAGTCTGGGCGACACTGTGAGAGTCCAACTTAAAAAAAACCAAAAAACAACTAGGAAACCCCACCGAAAAGCCGTTCTTCGTCAAATTCGAGCAACACTTGTCAGAAGATGAGAGGACAGGACCCCGGCGAGGCCTTGACCGGACGATGGTCGCCCTGGGCCCTGGACGTTAGCGGCAGGGGCCGGCGACCACTCCTGGCGCCCAGGACAGACTGGACCCCTTCTGCTCCGGCCGGAGTCCTTGGTCCGCGAGGCCCCGGTGGCCCACGGAAGCTGGCGCCGAGGAGGGCGGAGCAGCACCTTGGGCCGGCAGCCTCGACTGTCCTGGCCCCTCGGGAGGTGCCGAGTGTCTTGGGCTTCGACCCCAACGTGGGAAGCGAGGGCGGAGACGGCGCCGCTCCCTCCAGAGGCTGCCGCGGGGTCGCGCGCACGATGTTGGCACGAGCAGGTCTGCCCTGCACCGGGCAGAGGGGACTTGCGAGCAGAATGGCGTAAAGCATGACTTTTTAAAATAAAAAATTGAGGCCGGGCACACTGGCTCACGCCTGTAATCCCAGAACTTTGGGAGGCTGAGGCGAGAGGATTGCCTGAGCTCAGGGGTTTGTGACCAGCCTGAACAACATGGCAAGACCTTGTCTCTACAATCAATAAAAAAATCAGCTGGGCATCGTGGTGTATACCTACTTCCACCTACTTGAAAGGCTGAGGCGGAATGATCGCCTGAGTCCAGCAGGTCAAGGGTGCGTGGCTATGAGCGTGCTACTGCACTCCAGCCTGGGCAACACAGTGAGACTCCTACTCAACAATAACAAAAAACTAAATTAAAAATCGAAAGTTTCACAATAAAAATTTCGGTATTTGTGTAGAAAAAGTTTTTTTTTTTTTTAAATGCAGAGAACAAAAGGGTATAAAATAAAAAATTTCCCTTATACTCCCAATTCCTGCTTCTTCTTCCCAGAGGCAGTTGGACTATCCTTTCCGAGCTATTATATGCATATCTAGCCCATATTCTCCCATTCTACACAGTTCTGTATCTTGCTTTTTTTTTTTTTGAGTCTGTCTCACTGTCACCCAGGCTGGAGTGCAGTGGCACAATCATAGCCACCATGGCCTTGGCCATCTTGACTTTCAAAAAGCTTAAACCAATATACTTTCTCACAATCAGTGTATTATAGACCTCTTATCCTATCTAGCTCAGTATTGCTTCAAAATATGGATTTTTCAATCTGTAAAGTGTTATCACATTTGGTTTCACTTTCTTTGAAGTGCATACTTTTTCACTGAAAAACTATGTGCATTTATTATCCTGTGATCTCGCTGTTACTTTCCTTTGCCTATTTCTGTTGTATTATCTTGACTGGTACATACAAGATTACATGGAGGAATTAGTTCTTAGTAATTTGTGCTGGAAACACTAAATACCTTTTCCCTTTTTATATTTTGACTTTAGCTACAGAGTGTTCAGAAATTGTCATTATTATATAATCACATTTACTAATCTTTTGTATTATGGTTCCTGGATTTTTACATTATAGTGTTAACTGATTTCCCCAGACATGTGTATCTGTACCGATCACCAGTATGAATATAGTTTTAAACTAAGTGTGCTGAACTACCACCCACAATAAATTCATACAGGAAATGCTTATAAAGATTTTATCACAACATGGTGGTTGACAACTGAATGAAAACACAGGTTTTCAGGTGGTTTTATGTATGAATCTATTGCAATATATATAACATATACATATTTTTTGAGTCGGAGTCTCACTCTGTCACCTAGGCTGGAGTGCAGTGGCATGCTCATGGCCAACGCAGCCTTGACCTGCTGGGCTTAGATGATCCTTCTGCCTCAGCCTTCCTAGTAGCTAGAACCATAGGTGTGTGCCACCACATCCAGCTAATTTTTTGATTTATCGTAGAGATGAGGTCTCACCAAGTTGTCCAGGCTGGTGTCGAACCCCTGGACTCAGGCAATCCTTTCACCTCGGCCTCCCAAAGTACTGGGATTACAGGCATGAGCCACTGTTCCCAGCTAATATTTCTTAATATATAAGAAATAACATTCTATACTTATCCTGACTGAACAATTCCACTGAGAAACTGCTGTATCTTTATTAGGTTAAATAGGAACTAGATAAAAGTACTATATAATAAACTGAGAACCATAAACATCTCCAACTAATCTTCTCATGTGGAAGAAAACATTATTTTCTTTAAAAGTACAGGCCTTCTCTGCAGTGGTCACGAGCACTGTGCTACTGTACTCCAGCCCAGATGACAAAGTGAGATTCCAACTTGAAAGGAAGGAAGGAAAAAAGGGAGAATGGGAGGGAGGGAAGAAAGAAAAGGAAAGAGAGAGAGAGAGAGAGAGAGAGAGAGAGAAAGAAAACAGGACTTCTCAACTAAAATTTTTTTATGAGTTAGGTCCCACACTCACTGAAGCCTCCAACTCTTGGTGGCACACACCAACCCACCCAGCTCATTTTTAATTTTTTTTTTGGTAGACCTGAGATTCAACTATGTTGCCCAGGATGGTCTTAAACTTCTGGGCTCAAGTGATCCTTCCACTCCCAAAGTGCTGGGATTATAGGTGTGAGTTACTGTGCCCAGCCTCAATTAAAAAAATCATAATGTTCTCCTGGAACAAATCTTTAAATTGAAATCTAAAGGATGAGAAAGGGTAGACAGACATTGGAAGTCACTGGCCCAGGATATGAACTCGTCACAGAAGCACAAATTCTCTGAGTCTAGTTGGGTGTGGTGGCTCAGACCTGTAATCCCAGTACTCTGGGAGGCCCAGGCAGGAGGATCACTTGCGGCCAGGAGATCCAGCCCAGCCTGGGTAACATAGTGAGACCCTGATTCTAAAAATTAGCCAAGCCTGGTGGTGCCTACCTGTAGTTTGTAGCTACTCTGGAAGCTGAGGCAGAGAGACTGCTCGAGCCCTCAAGATTCTTGAGCTATTGAGCTCAAAGATCACTTAATCCCTCATTTATCTCTCTCTCTTTTGAGTCGGAGTCTCACTCTGTCGCCCAGGCTGGAATGCAGTGGCATGCTCACAGCCATTGCTGCCTTGACCTGCTTGGCTTAGGCCATCCTTCCGCATCAGCCTTCCAATTTGCTGGAACTATAGGCGCATGCTACTCCACACCTGGCTAATTTTTTGCTTTATTGTAGAGTCGAGAATTTTGACAAGTTGCCCAGGCTAGTCTCGAACCCCTGGGCTCAGGCAATCCTCTTGCCTTAGCCTCCCAAAGTGCTGGGATTACAGGCGTGGGACATCGTGCCCAGTTCTATCTTGAATTTTAAAAGATGTATCTAAGCCTAGTGTCAAGTTTATTTTTTAGGTAGGATTGTGGGGTTGATGACGTCCTTGTTTAAAAGTAAAGCTGGAATTGTTTCAAAGAAAACTTTGTTCTGCCTGCCTGTGACTAATGTATGTATAATTAGAAGCCAGATGATAAAACTTGGCATTTTTCTATATTGGCCCTTCAAACTGACCTTTTTTTTATCAAACGTGTGGCTTACTTATGAAGAGGACAGTATTAGCATCAGTATTAAAGTTAAAAGGTCAAATCTATAACTCAGAACCCCAAACAGTGGACCACAAACGTTAAGTATTATCTTGAAATTTCTGCTTTACAAACACATTTATCAAAGAAGGAAACCTAAAATGTTTAGGAGCAAAGTTCAGCTATCAACTTAACAATAAGTACATACAGGTGGGTTTTTTAAAAAAAGTATTTTATAGAGAAAACAATAATCTTATAAATTAGTTGAATATTATAAACATCATCATAAACAAAAATAATTTCTGGTCGTTTATAACTTTTTTTTTTTGAGTGGATCTCACTGTTGCCCAGGTTGGAGTGCAGTGGCACACTCACAGTCAACGCAGCCTCAACCTGCTGGGCTCAGGTCATCTTTCTGCCTCAGCTTTCCAAGTAGCTGGAACTACAGGGGCGTGCTACCACACCTGGCTAATTTTTTTTTTTTTTTTTGAGTCAGAGTCTCACTCTGTCGCCCAAGCTGGAGTGCAGTGGCACGCTCATCGCCAACTCAGCCTAGACCTGCTGGGATCAGGCGATCCTTCCGCCTCAGTCTTTCAAGTAACGAGAACTACAGGTACATGCTACCACGCCCGGCTAATTTTTGGATTTATTGTACAGATGAGGTCTTGCTCGAACCTGTGGGCTCAGGCAATCCTCTCACCTCAGCCTCCCAAAGTACTGGGATTACAGACATAAGCCACTGCGCCCGGCTGTTATCTAACAGTCTTTTTTTTTTGAGTTGGAGTCTCACTCTGTCGCCCAGACTGGAGTGCAGTGGCCGCTCCCGGCCACTGCAGCCTCGACCTGCTGGGCTCCGGTGATCCTTCCGCCTCAGCCCTCCGAGTAGCCGGAATTACAGGCGCACGTTACCATGCCCGGCTGATTTTTTGATTTTATTGTAGAGATGAGGTCTCGTCTAACAATCTTTTAAAAAGTGAAATCAAAGTATGGCTACAGGAGGAGAGGAAATCTAAGTTATAGTGAATACATAGTATTTACTTATGGCTTTATATCTGTACTTGCATGCATACCACAACACAGCACAAAACATATCCCATCTGGCTCTCTTAATCTACATTCATTAGCTGATATCATCTCGGAATGTCTGTATATTGTTTGTGGGTATGAATTCAAAGTTTCCTGGGTCTCTCTCAAGGATTCTCCTTTTTCTTCAGTATTTCTATTTCTTTAGTTTTCCTTTTATTTATAAATAACATTTTTACATCTAACACCCAATTTTCACCACTTGCTTGTCAGCTCTTTGAAATGTTTTTGCCCATGAGCCTCTTTGAAACAGAAGTAAAAACTAAAAGATGCAGACATCAAACATTCAGTGGTTATTTTAAAAATATAAAACAATAATAAAAATTCAGTTGCCAACTTAAGAGGATTTTATACATTATTAAATGTTCTATTTTATTTCTGTGGCCCAAAATTTATTTCTCACTCAAGAAAACAGATTCTATTTCTAAATATTTATCATCTTTGCTAGAAACAGAAAAACCAGTTTTCTCTTTGACAAAATTGTCCCAGGAGAACAAAACAAATGCTTTTCCAAATTAGAATACAAGTCTTCCTTAAATGTCATTGTGTAGCCGGGTGTGGTAGCGCGCGCCTGTAGTTCCGGCTACTTGGAAGGCTGAAGTGGCAGGATCGCTGGAGCCCAGCAGGTCGAGGCTGCGGTGGCTGGGAGCGGCCACTGCACTCCAGTCTGGGAGACTGAGTGAGACTCCACAACAACAACAACAAAATAAATAAAATTAAAAAAAAAATGTCATTGTGTGATAATTAAGAAGTGATAGCAGTCTTTTAAATTTCAAAAAGCCTATTATTAAGACGGTGGTTTTGGCCGTTTTGCAGATGGTCCATCTGAGTTAGTGCTGTTATTTTCATCTTCTGTATCATCTTCATCATCACCTTTTAAAATAAATATTTGTTGTATGACAATATGTTCAGTGGTTGAAAGAAATATATCTAGAATGATTATTTCACTTTAGGGATTAATGAAACCATGAACATTTTAGATTAAAATAACTTCGGGAATTTCTGTGTTTAAAATCTTTCTTTTCTATCATTTTTTGAGAGATATTAATTAATCTAGCATAAAATTAACTATTTTAAAGTGCAGTTTAGTGGTTCCTAGTGTATCCACTAGCTTGTGCAACCATCTCCACTAATTTCAGAACACATTCATCACTCCAAGAAACAAAAGTTATACCCATTAACAGTCACTATTCTTTCCTCTCAGCTCTTGGCAACTGCTATTCTTTTTTCCCCCTTAATTTTTTTTTTAGAGACAGGGTTTTGCTATGTTGCCCAGGCTGGACTTGAACTCCTGGCTTCAAGTGATCCTCCTGCCTCATCCTCTGCATCACTGCTCCTGGCTTACTAATCTATTCTATCTCTGCCTATTCTGGACAATCATATAAATGAAATCATACAGTATGTATGCCCCTTTGTGTCTGGCTTCTTTCACTTAGCATAATGTTTGCAGGGTTCATTCATGTTGTAATACACCTCAATACTTCATTTATTTTTATTGTTAATACTATTCCATTATATGGGTATACCACATTTTGTTTATGTACACATCAGCTAATGGAGTGCAGTAGCATGATCACAGTTCACTGCAGCCTCAGACTCAAGCAATCCTCCCACCTCAGTCTCCTAAGTAGCTTGGGAATACAGGTGTGTGCCACCATGCCCTGCTAATTGTTGTTTCCGCTTTTTAGCTACTATAAATAATGCTGCTGAAAACACTCTTAGATAAGTTCTTGTGTGAATGTAAGTTCTTTTGAGAGGACTAGCAGTGGAACTGCTATGTCATATGGTAAATTTATGCTAACTTTTTGAGGATCTACCAAACTGTTTTTTCCAAGTAAGTACACCATTTTACATTTCCACCTACAATGATAAGGTCTCCAGTTTCTTCATCTTCTAGCCAGCGTTTGTTATTGTTCTTACTGATTACAGCGAACATCTACAGTATTAAGATGTAATTCCCAAGATGGACAGGACAGTTTAAGTTTCTCTACAGAATAGTAAATCCTGCCTCCAACATCTAGCCCTTGACTTTTTCAGCTCAAAGAAGTCAAAATGTATTTACCTATTTTTGAATTCAAGAAAAATTTTCAAAAATGAAGGCAGTTAAACTTCACCTTCAAAACTGGGATGTGGTAAAGGAATTCCTGAGAGTTAACGCCTGAGCAGAAGCACCCAGATAACCACGGCGGGGGGCGCCAATAACTTTTAGATGCAATCTTTCTTTCCCCGAGGCTCCCTTTCTCCAAGTCTGCCACTCTACGAGGGTTCCCCAAGCCGATCTTCCCTGGGCGTCCGCCCCGCCCTCCTGTAGCTCCTGCAGTCTCAGAGCTCACCGTCCAAGGCCTCGTCTGGAGCCGTCGCCACCTGGTGCTGCGCTTCCCGCTGTATCAGGGGGCCGAATAACTCGGCTACCTGCTCCTTCATCTGGGCCACGCCGGACAACAAGCCCTGGAAACGATCGGCGTCTTTTGGCGCCTCACATGACGCCCGCAGCTTCTGTTGCTGCCCCTCCTGCCCGACGTACTCTCCCAACAGCTCCATGGCGACCGTTAAGCTTCAAGAGCGCGCCACAGAAAAGCGCCACCCGGAAGCGGAAACCACCGCAGGCAAGAGAAGAGAGAGGCGTGACTTCCGCTTGTCGGAAGTCGCTCCTCCCCCTTCCTTAGCTTTTTTTCTTTGCGATTGGTTCCTGATGCTCCGGCCCCGCCTCCTCCGGCCACGCCCCTCGCGGCCCCTTTTCCCGCCTCCGTCGGGGACGAACCGCTGCTCGGCTGACAGTTGAGGATGGCGGGGGCAGAGGGTCCTGCTGGGCGGCAGTCGGAGCTGGAGCCGGTGGTATCGTTGGTCGACGTACTCGAAGAGGACGAGGAGCTGGAGAATGAGGCGTGCGCTGTCCTGGGTGGCAGCGACTCCGAGAAGTGCTCCTACTCGCAGGTGGGCGCGCGGCCCGGGCCTCGTCTTCCCTGGCCCCAGCTATATTTTCTCTTCGCGGGCGGGCTTTCCCTGTTCCCGCCTGTGGTGGTCCGGACCGCCGTTCGTTTTAGGCTTTTAAAATTTTTAAAAAAATTTTTTATTTTTTGAGTTGGAGTCTCACTCTGTCGTCCAGGTGGAGCTCAGTGGCATTCATTTTGTGGTATGAACTTACGGCCACCGCACCCTCGATCTGCTGGGATCAGGTGACCCTTCCGCTTCAGACTTCCAAGCTGCTGGAACCACAGGCTTGCGCCACCATGCCCGGCTAATTTTTGGATTTATGGTAGAGATGAGGTCTCGCTAAGTTGTCCAGGCTGGTCTCAGGTCATCCTCTCACCTCGGCCTCCCAAAATACTGGGATTATAGGCGTGAGCCACCGCGCCCGGCCAGCTTTTTAAAAATTTATTTTAAAGATATGGGGTTCAATTCCGGATTAGGTATACAAGTGGTCATCGTACAGGTGAAGTTTGGGCCTCCCTTTGGTTCCCACTTTGCCTTGGTTTGAGATCAGGTACTCTAATTGATGCTATGTGTCCCCGCCTCCGCTTGCCCCGCGGGGAATATATTTTAGGTTTCTTCATCCCAAGCCCGCTGCCCTTGTATCCTCAGCCTCCTGGGCTTCCTTCTCTGTCCAGCAGGGGCCTCCTCCTTCACTTGAACTCCGCCCGGCCCCTCCAAGATTTGACCCTGGAGCAGCGGCTCTGTCCTTCCCGTCGTCTCTTCCTGGTGCCCCTGCTGCTTTTCACGAAGCCATCCCTACGATTTCTCAGATCCAGACATCTTTATCCTCTTTTCCCATCCTAATAGTATTTATTTATTAGGGACCGAGTAGGGGAGTCACAGAGGAGCTAACGAGCTTTGCATTTGAAAATCTCCCCGTGCAGGGTGGGCTTCTTAGCAGCTGGTTCCTCTGCAATGTAGTTTGACAAGTGCTAGCCGGTACTTTTTTGGGGGAGGAGGGCAAAACAAAACAAGTGCTGTGTCTATCTTCAGTCTGCCCTTCTGCCCTGGAAATAGACCGGAAAAAACAGCAGGTGGATCTTGAAAAGGGGGTGGGGAGAGGAGGATCTGTTTGGCTTTGGAAGAGTTGTGAACAAGGGTTTGAGGAGGTGTGATGTAGTGTTTGTTGACCTATCTATATTTCTAGGTACAAACATGGAAAAAGGTAGTTAGGGAAATTAACAAGGGATGAGAACTGGCAGGAGGAAGAAAGTATACCAAGGCAGGGTTGGAGTGGAACACGGGGCGATGAGGAGAAAGACTTGCATTCATTTTGTGGTATGAACTGAGATCATAATACCATTTGTCATTGTAGTCCAAGTTGAGTTTACGCTTCAAGGTGGTTAGATTGTTGTATAACCCGATATCTAGACATAGTACTAGATACTGGCTGTTATTTTAAAACCTTTTGTCACCACAAAAACTTTTCCCCTTCTTTCCCTTCAAATAAAGTCTTGTCTATATGTAAGCTATTTTTGAAATATAGTTAAATTTATGAAATGGACTTACTTAAATTTTTCTTTTTATTATAGTAAAAAAATATGGAAATTTGCACAAATTATGAATACAGCTGGAAAGTGTACATGTACCCACCACCCAGATCAAGAAATAAAACATTTCTGGCATCTGAGAAACCTCCCTGTGTGTCTCTCTCCTTCCTAGAGAAGGATAACCATTATCAAGATTTCTGAAAGTTTTGCCTGTTTTTCCTTTAACTTTAAATTTTCAAACATTTTAAATCTATAGATGAGTTGAAAGAATAGGGCCGGATGTGGTAGCTCATGCCTGTAATCCCAGTGCTTTGGGAGACTGGTCTAGGAGGATTGCTTGAGGCCAGGAGTTTGAGACCAGCCTGGGCAACATAGTAAGACCTCATCTGTACAAAAATTTAAAAAATTAGTGGGCATGGTGGTGCCTGTAATCCCAGCTACTTGGGAGACTGAGGTGGGAGGATTGCTGAGCCCAGGAGTTCGAGACTGCAGTGAGCTATGATTGTGTCACTCCATCCTGGGCAACAGAGTGAGACCCCTATCTCACAAAAAAGAAAGAATATTATTGTGAACATCTGTATACCTCTCACATGTATTCACTTTTTAACATTTTTGTCACTTTTCTTTTGTTTCTCTTAGCAATATAATACAATTTGCATTGTTAAAATTTTGAAATATTTAAAAATAAATTGCCGACTTTATGGCACTACACCTCTAAATATTTCAGCATGCATCTCTTCAGGATCAAAGGGATTCTTTGTATGTGTTGATTTCCTCTTTGGTGGATTTACAAACATTTTCCAAAATTGAAGTGTGATATTACTTACATAAACCTAGACACATTCTCCCACATTTTCATATGTTAAAATGATTAAACAGATCAACTTATTCACAGCTGACAAATTTAAACTTCCTTTTACTTTAAGACAAAATGTGCTTGTATGAAAACAAGCACTAGTGTAGATATTAAACATGAATGATGTTTTGATTGATACTCTTGTATAAACTTTTAAAATAGTTTAAAGTGTTTTTAAAGGAAGATCTTGACCACAGATAATCTGATTTTAATTATTGTTCAGGTCGTAGTGTAGGTGTTAGGTAACTATGCTGTCTCATTAATTTATTCTCTCTTTTCCGTTTTGGGACTGTCTTTTAGGGCTCAGTAAAGAGACAAGCACTATATGCCTGTAGTACTTGCACCCCAGAGGGAGAAGAACCAGCAGGAATTTGCCTAGCTTGCAGTTATGAATGTCATGGAAGTCATAAACTATTTGAGCTATACACAAAAAGGTAAACACAGTCTGAGATTGCTGAGTGCTTTCTAAATATTTAGACTTTCCCAAGTACACTTTTTTCTTAATCTTGTTTTTTCATTCTAGGTAGTTGTCTCTAGTGAAATTTAACATGATTATTTTATATAGTATAATTGGAGAGTTATTTTTCCATAGGGCTTTTTAAAATATAATTATGAAGCCGGGCACGGTGGCTCATGTCTATAATCCCAGCACTTTGGGAGGCTGAGGTGAGAATATTGCCTGAGCCAATGGTTTGAGACTGGCCTGGGCAACTTGGTGAGACCTCATCTTTACAATAAACCAAGAAAAATTAGCTGGGGGTGGTCCTGGGAGCCTATAATTCCAGCTACTTGGAAGACTGAGACGGAAGGATTGCCTGAACCCAGCAGGTGGAGGCTGCAGTGGCCGTGAGCAGCGTGCCACTGCACTCTAGCCTGGGCGACAAAGTAAGACTCCGACTCAAAAAAAAAATATATATATATAATTATGGTACAAGCTCAAACTACTCATCCTTATCTACCATTATTTTACTTGTATGTTTGTGTGTGATATAGATGTTTGTCTTTATACTTAGCAACTTCCAGAATTGTAAAATCTTTTATTATGTGCTTGAAGAAATTCCAGATTGGATACATGAATGGCAACTAAAAGCTATCTTTTAGATCCTAGAAATAAGTTGTAATGGGAAAAGTCTATTATTTGATTTTAAAGAGTACTCCATTAGCATTAAAAGAAAAATAAAACTGTCTCTCTTTTCTTCAGAAATTTTCGTTGTGATTGTGGAAATAGCAAGTTTAAAAATTTGGAATGCAAATTATTTCCTGTAAGTAAGCACTATAAGTATAAATACATTTAAAGGAACTGAGGTTGTTATTTGCCAGAGTGGCTAAAAAACCCAAATAACCTGTATTTTCCAAAAAAGATCTTATGCTTATTCTTTGCTCATGGGTATTTCATTTTTTACTTTGTGGAAAAAACTAAGTAACCTGTTAAGAGCCTACAATACAGATGGAAATTAACATGAAAGATTTTTTAGGGGGAAATGTTAGTGATTCAGGTTTAATTATGTTAGTTGTGCTCATGCTCTGGAACTTTTAAAACAAAGAAACTTCAAAACTGAATGAATAAGTCAACATGGTGGCATGTACTTGTAGTCCCAGCTACATGGGAGGCCAAGGAGGGAAGATCACTTGAGCCTAGAAGTTCAAGGCCAGCCTGGGCAAGATAGTAATACCTCATCTCTAAAACAATACATTTTTTAAAACCTGATTAAAGGCCAGGCTCGTAGCTCAGCCTATAAACCCAGCGCTTTGGGAGGCTGAGGTGAGTGGATTGCCTGAGCCCGTGGGTTCGAGACCCACCTGGGCAACTTGGTGAGACCTTATCTCTACAATAAATCAAAAATTAGCCGGGCATGTTAGTACGCCTGTAGTTCCAGCTACTTGGAAGGCTGAGGCGGAAGGATCGCAGGAGCCCAGCAGGTCGAGGCTGCGGTGGCTGGCAGCGTGCCACTGCACTCCAGTCTGGGTGACAGAGTGAGACTCCAACTCAAAAAAAATAAAAATAAATAAATAAAAAAAACCCTGATTTAATAAAACTTAGTAGTAATGAATGTGGGCTAGATGCACACAGGGCTTTTTCACTCCTTTTGATTAATAAAAGCTGTTTATATAATAACTCTTCAGTGAAATAACAGAGATGAAAGAAAAATTAAGCTGGGCTTGGTGGCTCAGCCTGTAATCCTGCGCTTTGGGAGGCTGAGGTGAGTGGATTGCCTGAGCCTGCGGGTTCGAGACGCACCTGGGCAACTTGGCGAGACCTCATCTCTACAATAAATCAAAAAATCAGCCAAGCATGGTAGCTCATGCCTGTAATTCCGGCTACTCGGAAGGCTGAGGCAGAAGGATCGCCAGAGCCCAGCAGGTCGAGGCTGCAGTGTCTGCTCCAGTCTGGGCGACAGAGTGAGACTCCAACTCAAAAAAAAAAAAGAAAGAAAAATTAAGGAATGTTGCATTGTTCAGTCATAATTGCTAAAACTGTCATGCTTTCCCCCTCCTTTGAAGGTTAATTTTCTACAATTTCTTTGCACTTCGTTGTTTTCTAGAACCTGTGGGTCTTGGCTATCATAGCTATGCATGAAGAAGTACTTTGAAAGTCTAGACCAATATCAGTTCACATAGATAGATAATTTATGATGAACTTTTATCTCTATTTTATTGAATGAGTATATTTAATTTCCCCTAATTGCTACAGAGAAGGTACAAAAAAGAAATGTTATTTTTTCCCCTGTATCCTGGAAAAAGTATCCCTTTAGTAGGAGTGAATTTTTTTTCTTCATGCTTTGAAAATTGAAGACCATCTCTGGGGGAAAATATTTAATGCAGAAATTTATTGAATGTGTAAGTATTATAATGTATGAAATTATAGACCATATTATATATTGAAACAAATATTATATTTTAGGACAAAGCAAAGGTAAATTCTGGCAATAAGTACAATGACAACTTTTTTGGATTGTACTGCATTTGCAAGAGACCTTATCCTGATCCTGAAGATGAGGTAAGAGAATTGGAGGTTAAAACCTGGGATTGTGTGGTCTCTAGCCTTAGCTCTTCAGCCTCTTGTCATACCTAAGCATCTAGCTCTCCAGGAGGGATTTTGGGATGGTGAAAGGGTTCTAGATTTATCCCTTCTTATGTACCTAGTTGAATCTATAACTGGTACAGATCTCAGCTATTTTCTCATTCTTACATCTTCAGAATAAAATATTGGAGAGTACTTTCCTACGGCCAGAACTTCTTTCCTTCCTCTCCATCTTTCCTGCTTGCCTGCTCCACTCCCCAAACACTTCCTAAGACATGCCCTTCAACTTCTTGGGTCCATTTAAGGAAAGAAGTGGGGTGTACAAACTGCATCCTCTTAACCATTTCAATTAGAAGTATGTGCAAAATTTGAAGAGTTCTTCCTCACTCCTGTACTTCTTACCTCTCAGACATAACCACTATTAATACTTTTTGGTGTATATATTTTTAGGCCTTTTTCTGTGCACATAAAAGTGAGTGAATGTGTTCTAATGTACAGTTTCTTTTTAACAGAGTTGAAAATTCTATACATTTACTTCTGCAACTGGCTTTTGTCATTTATCAGTATGTCATACACATTCTTCCATGTTAACAATACAGTGCTGCAGAGGATCCTATAATTTGACATGCCATAAGTTAGTTAACCTTATTCTTCTGTAGCAAAATGGCACTAATTTTTCACTATTAAGAAGGCAGTGAACATCTTTATTCAGGAATATAACTGAGTATTCTCCTGAAAGTATTTATATATTAATAGAATCTACGCCTAGAGGTAGAATTGATCAAAGGATATTTGTAGTATTTTACATTGTGATCCTGTCTGCCAAAAAAGTTCAGCCAGCAACAATATATGATAGTGTTTTTTTCCAACACTTTTGTCTACCCTGCATATGACCAGTTCTTTAAAATTTTGCCAATTCTGATAAATGAAGACTAATATATTTTAAAACTATTTCTTTCCTTGATCATGAGTGAGGTTTGTCTCTTTTCATGTGTTCATTGGGCATTTGTAATAACTTCTCTGAATTGTCCTTTCATATCCTAGGTTGGTTCCATGGTTTTTTTCCTCTTAAAATTTATTTATTTTCTTGTGTGTCTGTCTGTGTATTTATTTTGAGTCAGAGTCTCACTCTGTCAGTCATGCTGGAGTGCAATGGCATGTCTATGGCTCACTGCAGCCTCTACTTCCTGGGCTTAGGTGATCATTCTGCCTCATGTTTTGGTTGGATTGGGTTTTGTTTGTATATTTATTGACTTGAAAGAATGCTTTTTATATTTAGAGAAATAGCCCTCTGTCTTCTTCCTCGCTTTCTGATTGTCTTGGAACTATAATTATTGGACCAAATTATATAGAAGAACAAATTGAAGTATCTTTGAGTTAACAAAAATCAAACCTTAAAAATGGATATTTTAAGGTGTGGAGTAAAGTGTTACTTATAACTGTTAGAGCAAAAAACAAAAATAAGATGATGGATAAATTGATAAAGGCAGAGAAAAGAATAAAACTCCTTTGTATATATGTGTGTGTGTATGCTTTTTTTTTTTCTTTAAGAAACACAACAGGTGGGCACAGAAAAAAGCACAGCAGGAAAAGGACAGAATGACATTGGAATGTTAATTAATAAATATGAAAGCCTGGGAACAAAAGGAAAATCATCCCCAAAATAGACTATGTACTTTGGTATATAATTTTTTTAGAGCCAGCATTTAATTTTGTAATTATTTAATTTATTCAAATTAGAGAAGTTACTGTTGTTTATATTATCAAGAGATTGTTCGTAACATTTATTATTCAGTTTACTTGGCAGGATGGTGTTGTAAAAGTTTCAATTGTCATGGTCTATGTTGGTCAATTCACTTTACTTTCCTGGGCCTGGGTTTGTATATAAAGTGGGAATGCCTTACTTAACTATAAAGTTTTGTGAGAATCAGATATTAAGTAACTGATATGAAATAGCTTTAATGTTGCTTGTAAAGTGCTTATCAGTGTAACCCTTTGTAACACTGGTTCATGTAAAATTAATTTATTTGTCCCTACTATTACATGGGTGGGGTCCCACAGAGTTGGTAGAGTACTATTTAATATCTCTTTCTACTGTGTGCTAGGATTGCTTCCATGTCCTAGAATTCATATAATATGTAATAAGCAAACTGTTTCTCTCTGTTAGATTCCAGATGAGATGATCCAGTGTGTGGTCTGTGAAGACTGGTTCCATGGAAGGGTAAGGAAAACTTCTACCTTGTAAATTCATTGTCTTCATAAAAAGATAAAAGATTTTTTCCTTTTGATTTTTTGATATTTTACATTATAATTGCTATTCTAATATCAAGCTATAAAAATATGATCAGTATGCTATTTTTTTTTTTTTTTGAGTCAGAGTCTCACTCTGTCGCCCAGGCTGGAGTGCAGTAGCATGCTGCTCACGGCTACTGAAACCTCGACCTGCTGGGCTCAGGCAATCCTTCTGCTTCAACCTTTCAAGTAGCTGGAACTACAGGCACTTGCCACCACACCAGGCTAGTTTTTTGATTTATTGTAGAGAATGAGGTCTTGCTGAGTTGCCCAGGCTGATCTCAAACCCATGGGCTCAGGCAATCCTCTTACCTCCCAAAGTGCTGGGATTATAGGCGTGAGCCTCCATGCCCGGTCTGATCAGTATACTATTGAAATATTTATAAAATAATGAGCATTTTTGAGAACTTGGTGATTATAAGAAAAATATTTGTTTTTCCTGTGTTCACAGCATCTTGGTGCCGTTCCCCCTGAGAGTGGGGATTTCCAAGAGATGGTATGCCAGGCTTGTATGAAACGTTGTTCTTTCTTGTGGGCTTATGCTGCACAGTTGGCAGGTAGGTATTTTTGTGAAGTTGGTGTGCCACAAACTTGTGCTTGTGAAATTTGTATGTTCAATCCAGAATTTTTGCAATTATTTTAAATTGAGCTGTCAGGTATAGAAAACAGTATATGTTCCTTCTCTACAAGGTGCTAGTAGGTTGGTTGGGAGACTACCAAGGAAAAAATTGTACTTGATGGTAGAGTATTGATGATACCAGAGTTAGAGAAAATGGAGGAGGCAATTTTTGAAAGGGATTTTTTTTTTTAAATTTTCTATTTTGATTGGGGGATAAATGTGCAGGTTTGTTACATAGAAATATTGCATGATGGTGAGGCTTGGACTTCTACAAAGCCCATCACCCAGGTGGTGGACATGGTGTCCAGTAGGTTGTTTTCAGCCCTTATGCTCCCTTCGCCCCTTTAGAAGTGCCCCAGTGTCTGTTGTTCTCATTCTTGTGCCTGTGTATATACAGAGTTTATCTCTCACTTATTAGGGAGAATATAGGGTGTTCAGTTTTCTGATTCTATGATAATTTATTTAGGATAATGGTCTCTACCTACATCTATGTTGCTGTAAAGGACATGATTTTGTTATTTTTTATGACTGTGTATATATGGTGTATATGTACCATATTTTCCTTATTCATTCCACCACTGATGGGCACCTTGGTTGGTTCCATGTTTTCTTTCCCCTTAAATTTAATTAGTTAATTAATTAATTAATTAGTATATTTTGAGTTAGTCACTCTGTCGGCCATGCTGGAGTGCAGTGGCATGATCAAGGTTCACCATAGCCTCTACTTCCTGGACTCAGGTGATCATTCTGTTTCAGTCTCCCAAGTAGCCAGGACTATAGGCGCACATTACCACACTTGGCTAATTTTTTCTTTTTTTTGTAGAGACTAGGTCTCATTTTGTTGCCAAGGCTGGTCTCGAACTCCTGGGCTCAAGTGATCCTTCTGTCTCAGCTTCCCAAAGTGCTGGGATTATAGGTGTGAGCTTCTGCGCCTGGCCTGGTTTGCCACTGTGGATAGTGCTGTGATAAACATGTGTGCAGGTGTCTTTTTGGTTTAGTGACTTGTGCTTCTTTGGGTAATATACACAGTAGTGGGATTGCTGTGTCAAGTGGTAAGTCTATTAAATATCTTATTGGTAATGCTACGTGTATGACTTGATTTATTTTTAAAGTGGCAGTTACTTATAGCATCTGTTGCTCCGGCCTCTTAATATTTTGCCCTTCTCATCTTTAGGAAACTCTTTACCATACCAACCACAAGCAACATAGCTGTACCTGAGTTCTCTTCATATACTTTTGACTGCCTCAAAGTTCTTAAACTTGGTGCTCCCTCTTTATGTTCATACCAGTTATTTCCAGTTATCTCTCATTTTCTATAGATATGGGGCACTGGAGTTATATGTATTTCTCATTCATTGGATTTTCTTAATTGATGATCCCTCTCTCTCTTCATTTTCTTTCCTTTCAGCAGATGGCTTTATCTCTCATTAAACTGAAGTGCCAACATCCCACATGAACTCCCTTACTATTTCTCTTCTGTCCTTCACAGTATTTCTGCCTCTACAACCATCCTTTTTTTATTTCCTTCTTCTATAAAGAAAATCTGGTTGTTCTTTGAAAACTACCCTTCTATACCTGTGTTTGCAGTTGCATCTCATTCTATTGCCTCTTGCATTTTGCATTATCTCACTTCTCTTTTTATTTATTTATTTATTATTTAATTTTTTGAGTTGGAGTCTCACTCTGTTGCCCAGGCTAGAGTGCAGTGACATACTTATGGCCACTGTAGCCTCAACCTGCTGGACTCAGGCCATCCTTCTAACTCAGCCTTCCAAGTAGTTGAACTGCAGGCACGTGCCACCATGCCTGGCTAATTTTTGGATTTATTGTAGAGATGAGGTCTCGCCAACTTGCCCAGGCTGGTCTCGAACCTGTGGGCTCAGGCAGTCCTCTCATCTTGACCTCCCAAAATACTGAGATTACAGGCATGAGCCACCGTGCCCAGCCTCTACTTCTCTTTTTAATACCTACAGTTCATTCTTCCTCCTGTACACTTAAAGTACTTAAGTAGTGATTGATATTTTCAAATGAATTGTTCAGTTATTTAATTTTTTGGATTAGACAGGCATAAGCTAAAGAAGTGCTGATAATTCCTTTTTCCTTATTATTCCAGAGATTGAGTGACTTTTTTACAGATTCTAAAACATTTTAAAATCATAAGTGATTTCATTATTTGTTAAGTCTGTGGATATGTATGTATGTATTTTTTTTCTATTGAACCACAGTAACTAAACTATCTCCTGAAGATGATGGGTTGGTGCGGAATGTTGATGGACTAGGTGATCAGGAAATTGTCAAACCTGAAAATGGAGGTTATCAAGATAGTACCCTCAAGGAGGATGTTCCAGAAAATGGAAAGGATGTCATCAAGGAAGTTAACACAGAGCAGAGTAATGAACCATGTACCAGCTCTAGTTCTGATTCTGATTTCCAGGTAACATGTGAATTACAAGCCATAAAAAAAATAAAACTTAAGCAAAATTAGTTCTGTAAGCCCTGTAGTTTTGGATTTCAATTGTCTCCTTTGACTAAAAATTTCTCTTTACAAAAGCCAAACTGTGAAAGCTATGATAGTTTAAAAAACATACTTCAAAGCTTAATTTTATTTTAGACAGGGTTTAAGACTCAAAGCCTCAACACAAGATCACAATCTGGCTGCATACTTCAGGAGCTTGACAACAAGTTTATAAAGAAAGACACTGCCACCTATTGGCCCCTAAACTGGCGTAGCAAGTTGTGCACCTGCCAAGACTGTATGGTAAGTATCTGATTAAGTTCAATGTTAGTATGTTTTGTGTACTGTTACCCAAAATAAGAACACCTGAAAAATATATTTATAATGTGGGAGTGTAGGGGACTTCCACAATTTTTACATTAAACAAATTAATGAAGTAATACTTGCAGTCCAAACGCCAATGGAAGAACTTAATAATTATGCAGTCCTTTTAATTTACTTTTCTTAATTGTGGTGGAAAACAGAAATTATATATTTTTAATGTTAAACTTGCTTGGAAACATCAATTGCTTGAAAGTTATAGTAAATTGGTTGTTTTAAAATAAAAATCTCATAGACCATAAAACATCTGGGAAGTTGAGAGATTTCTGGAGGAAATTTGGGCAAAAAGAATAAATCCTTCAAACATCTCTGTACTAAGAGGCTTGGATTTTTCTAGGTTTTACTCTAGAAAAATTTTTTAGTGATTCTCATGAAGTTGAATTTTGGAGAATGATATACAGCTCTAATTGAGAAAATGGTTTTATTTTTTTAAAGAAAATGTATGGAGATCTAGATGTCCTGTTCCTGACAGATGAATACGACACAGTTCTGGCTTATGAAAACAAAGGCAAGATTGACCAGGCAACTGAGAAGAGAGACCCTTTAATGGATACCCTTAACAGCATGAATAGAGTCCAGCAAGTGGAACTAATTTGTGGTAAATACTATTTGTGTGTGAAAATGCATAAAGTTTCCTTTACTACGTAAAAAAGGGCAATAAACACCTATATTTCTAATTTAATACTAATAATTAAAATTTAGACTTATATAGTAGGCCTCAATTACACTTTTCTTGATTTTCACATTGCTGGGTATTTTCAGTCACTGTTACCATTGAATCAGAGTTACATGTAGAAAATTACATGCTTGACAAACCACAACATGTTCGATTTTGATTAAGGGTAGATGCAGGATTAAATAATAATATAATGTTTTCATTCATTGAAATAATTTTCATTGCCGGCTGCAGTGGCTCACACCTGTAATCCCAGCATTTTGGGAGGTGGAGCCGAGAGGATTGCCTGAGTCCATGGGTTCAAGACCAGCCTGGGCAACTTGGCAAGACCTTGTCTCTACAATAAATCAAAAAATTAACTGGGTGTGGTGGTGCATGCCTGTGGTTCCAGCTACTTGGAAAGCTGAGATGGAAGGATCACCTGAGCCCAGCAGGTTGAGGCTGCCATGGCTGTGAGTATGCCACGCACTCCAGCCTGGGTGACAGAGTGAGACTCTAACCCAAAAGAAAAAAAGAGAAATAATTTTCTTTGAGCTTTACTTCTCATCTTTTTGACAGTTGTCGAGGTTGCTTTAGTGGTTCACAAGAAACCACTTGAGGGGAAGATCTCTCCAGACCCTTAATTGTAGACTTCTACATCCCTGCCCTCTCCCCACCACCAGCATGCCCAACTTATTTCAGTGATTTTTGTCACAGCCATTTACATTTTAATGCTGCCACCTTTGTGTCCTTTTTATGGCATTGATCATTTCTGTCTTTTATTTGTAACTATTTGGTTAATTTCCTTTTGCCTTTATTGGATTAAAAGCTTTTTGAGGATGGAGGCTGCATCTAAAAAGATTTTTGTAGCCCTAGAGGTGCCTTACGCACAATACACACTGTTAAGTGAGTTTTAAAACTTAATGTTTGATGAGTCCAAGATTATTTTTGCTACTAGAATTCCAGAGAAATAGGAAGCCCTTTAAACAATTTTTAGCTAATTTTTCTGAGAGTGAAGCTGTATTGGCTTTTTTGTTTGTTTGTTTGCTTTTTTGAGTAAAATTCTCACTCTGTTGCCAGGCTGGAGTGCAGTGGCCTTCCAAGTAACTGAAACCACAGGCATGTGCCACCACACCTAGCTGATTTTTTGATTTATTGTAGAGACGAGGTCTCACCATATTGCTCAGGCTGGTCTTGACCACCCTGTGCTCAGATAAATCTCTTGCCTCCGCCTCTGACAGTGCTGAGATCATAGGCAGGAGCCACTGTGCGCGGCTTGCATTGGCTTTTTTTTTTTGTGAATTTTTAAAAAAATTCATTTTTTATCTGTATCTCTCAAAAAAGGTATGTTTTAAAAAATTTTTTAATGAAAAGGGGTCCCAGATGTCAACATGGAGGAAGTCCAGAGACTTTGAAAGAAATTAGGAACAAGTTTCTATGTAGGTTTCACTTGAGAAATTTTTGGTTTACACTATGGTATTAACATATTTAAATGTCAATGGCAAATATTTTGTTTTTGAAAGCAAATGGCTTATCTGAGCTTTAAGTATTTTTGTGGTTTTGATTTAGAATACAATGACTTGAAGACTGAACTTAAAGACTATCTCAAGAGATTTGCTGATGAAGGCACGGTATGTTGTGTTAAATAATTTTAATCATAGCCCTGTAAGTTTTGAATAAACTGTTTATTGCCTTTGATGATATAAAATGTGCAACTTAAATGAGATATTTGAGAGTTTAATGAGAGATTGTTTATATTATTTTTATGGGTATTGGCAGGCTAAGGGAAGTCAATAAGGTGTAGTGAAACACCATGTTCACACGAACATCCTTACCAACCTAGAGTAGCTCAGAAGGACTGAGAGGTAGGAATGGTCCCATGGGATCTGTAGAGAGTAGTTGTGGCTTAGGAGAAGGTCATTAGAAGGCTGATCCTGACCTTGAAACATAGATCTTTGGGAGGGTGAGGGAAAAATGACTGGGTGATAAGAATTAAAACCAGACTCATTTTCTAGAATTCTGAGTTCCATAGTTTAGAATAGAAGAATTTTATCACTGAGGGAGCCAAATAATTTATCTTGCCAGTGAGATAGTCTGCACTAAAAAATTTTTTTTTGAGGCAGTATCTCACTATAATTGTCCAGGCTGGTCTTGAACTCTTGGGCTCAAGCAGTTTTCCTGCCTCAGCTTCCTGAGTAGGTGGGACTACAGGTGTGTGCCACCATGCCCAGCTAATTTTTTAATTTTTAATTTTTTTAGAGATGGGATCTTTGTGTTGCCCAGGCTAGGCTTGAATTCCTGGGCTCAAGCAATCCTCCTGCCTTGGTCTCCTGAGAGCTGGGTTTACTTAGGCACATCCCCACACCCTACCAGAGTCTGTGCTTTTAAGGCTAACTCTAAAATGTGTTATGTTTTAAAATAGGCTCCCAAATAAATTTACATATACTTTTACTTCCCAGTTCTTTACTATTCATATATTTGTAACACTTTTTTTTCTATCTTCCAAAACAAAATTTAGCCTTTCTCTTCGTGGCCTAAGTTTGTCCTTATAAACAGTAAATGTTTTCCTCTGCTATAGCCAAGCATACAGATCAAGTCAGATGTAGATCTGATGAATACCCAAGAAGTTCCCTGAGACTTGTTTTCTTGGAAGGCGTCTCTACCAACCTAACTTTAAGCATTGTCTTCTTTCTTATAAATTTAGCTGCCTGAATTTCTGGACAGGGTAACGATGCTGCCTTTCTGCAGAATGAATTGTAAAGTCAGAAGTTAAAAGAGCCTTCCCTTAAATGGTTTTCTTTTTACACATTTATTTATTTATTTAGAGACAGGGTGTCTGTCGCTCTGTCACCCACACTGGAGGGTAGTGGCATGATCATAGCTCACTGCAGCCTTGAACTCCAGTGCTCAAGAGCTCCTCCTGTCTCAGCCCTCCTGAATAGCTAGGACTACAGGCATACACCATCACACCCAGCTAATTTTTTTAAAAAGTTATTGTAGAGGCACGGTCTTGCTGTGTTGTTCAAGCTGGTCTCAAACTTCTGGCTGCAAGTGATTCTCCTGCTTTGACTTCCCAATGCCCAGTGTCATTTTTTAGAGAATGTCCTTCACTATCGTTGTGAACACTTCCTATTTCCCACAGTTCTGTTTTTTTGAGTTGGAGTCTTACTCTGTTGCCCAGGCTGGAGTACAGTGGCATGCTCATGGCCACCGCAGTCTCACCCTGCTGGGTGGGCTTAGGTGATACTTTGGCCTCAGCCTTTCAAGTAACTAGGACTACAGTCATGTGCCACCACACCCGGCTTATTTTTGGATTTATTGTAGAGACGAGGTCTCGCGAGGTTGCCCAGGCTGGTCTTGAACCCCTGGGGCAGGCAGTCCTCTCGCCTCTGCCTCCCAAAGTGCTGGGATTACAGGCATGAGCCACTACACCTAGCTCCCATCATTCTTTTTTTTTTTTTTTTTTTTTGAGTTGGAGTCTCACTCTGTCGCCCAGACTGGAGTGCAGTGGCCGCTCCCGGCCACCGCAGCCTCGACCTGCTGGACTCCGGTGGTCCTTCCGCCTCAGCCTTCCGAGCAGCCGGAATTACAGGCATGCGCTCCCATGCCCGGCTGATTTTTTGATTTGTTGTAGAGATGAGGTCTCGCTGCCCAGGCGGGTCTCGAACCCGCGGGCTCAGGCAAGTCCACTCACCTCAGCCTCCCAAAGGTGCGGGATTACAGGCTGAGCCACCGAGCCCGGCGCTCCCACCATTCTTAAACTATAGTTAATACTTGTTTCTGTTGTAAAGGTTATCCTTTGGTTAATGTGGACTCAAGCTTCTTTTTTTGCGAGAACTAAGAATGTTCATGGGTGTCACAGGGCTTTGCTTCACTATTTTAACCTTTGTGCTATTAATGGACATTCGAGGTGTTTCAAATAGTGTCCAAGCATGTTCTCACAACTGTTTTGCAGTTTATGAATTTCATCAGACACATACTTAAAATCACATAAAAGAAAAAAAAATCAAATAGTCTTTTTTACATTCATACTTGAGACTTTTATTCAAAGTCTTCACATGTACCTTCAACATTTGGGTCTTTGTTATCACTAGAGCCACTCTTGTTTTTAAACAAACCATCCAAGTTGCTGCAAAGTCCATTATTTTGTCCTTTATAGAGCCACTCTTTATGAGACTTTGTTAAGAGATAATTTTTTATCTGATGTGACTGTTTTTTTTTTTTTTTTTTGGAGTCTCACTCTGTTGTCCAGGCTGAAGTGCAGTGGCACAGTCATGGCCACCACACCCTCCACCTGCCGGGCTCAGGTGATCCTTTTGCCTCAGCCTTCCAAGTAGTTGGACCTACAGGCATGTGCCACTACACCCATCTAATTTTTGATTTATTGTAGAGACAAGGTCTCGCCTTGTTGCTCAGGCTGGTATCAAAGTTCTGGGCTCATGCAGTCCTCTCGCCTTGGCCTCCTAAAGTGTTGATATTACAGGTGTGAGTTACTACACCTGGCCGATTTTTTTTTTAAATGTAGAAGTGTGACCCCACCGTGTTGCCTTGGCTGATCTTGAACTCATGGCCTCAGGTGATCCTCTTACCTGGGCCCTCCAAAATACTGGGCTTATAGGCATGAGCTACTGTACCCAGCCTTGGTGTGATGTGAAAACGACAGGACAGCGTGGTGACTCATGCCTGTAATCCCAGCACTTTGGGAGGCCGAGGTGAGAGAATTACCTGAGTCCACAGATTTGAGACCAGCCTGTCAACTTGGCAAGACCTCATCTCTACAATAAAAACATTAGCCAGGTGTGGTGGTGTGTACCTGTGGTTCCAGCTACTTGGAAGGCTGAGGCATAAGGACACCTGAGCCCAGCCGGTAGAGGTGTGTACCTGTGGTTCCAGCTACTTGGAAGGCTGAGACATAAGGACACCTGAGCCCAGCTGGCAGAGGCTGTGGTGGTCATGAGCATTCCACTGCACTCCAGCCTGGGCAACAGAGTGAGACTTCTACCCAAGAAAAAAATAAATGAAAGGACAGAAAAATGTGATTTTTAAAAATAGTTTGTTCTATGACATTACTAACTAGATCTTCACGCACATTCACACAAACCCCTCAAGTTGCCATTAGACTTATCTGCTTTGGTTGTATGAGGGGGACCCCCAAAAAACTCGGAATTGTCTTTTGGAAGGTGGACCTCTTGTAGTACACTTGGAATTTTTTCCTCCAGATCAAATGGTCAACCAAAGTTTTTATCTGGAAGTTTTGAGAAGGTTGCATCACTGTTTGTGGAGGAAACGTCCCGTGTTGTAGTAAATGGGTGACTGGTTCTTCCACCATGACAAGGCAACTGCCCTACTGCACTGAGTGGTCAGCAGTTTTTGACCCAAAACGGCATGACTTCCATGCCCCACCCTTCCTATTCATCCGACCTTGCCCTAGGTTACTCCCCCTGTAGAAAAAGTCCTCAAAGGGAGCATTTGCTGACATGGAAGAGGTGAAACAAAAAACAGCAGATGCACTAAAAGGCATGAAAACTGACAAATTCAAAAACTGTTTTGAGCAGTAGAAAAAGCGTCTTGATAGGTGTAGTGCATCAAACGGTGACTGAAGTTTAAACATGTAAGAATAAATACACAATTTTTAAAATAAATAAATTCTGGATTTTTTTGGGTCTCCCCTCGTATTTGTCCACAGGGGATAATGTTAATCAGTTCTAGATGGTTCTCAGATGATGCACTGCCTTTTATTTAATGTTTGTGTGTGACTATTTTAAAAAAAAGCTATTAATTTTTCTGAGACAAGGCAAAAAAAAGTTTTATTATTGAACTCATGTATTTTATTCGTTAGCATTTCTACTCTGCATGTTGGCTGTGACCATTTGAGGACATCTAGAACCAAAAATTGTACTGTTTAATTTGTGTGTTGTTAGGTCTCTTCCCACAATATCCTTGCTGGAGATATCATTCTCTTTTACTGACTTTCGGTGGTTAATGCTTGTAATCCAAGGCAGGGACACAGCCTGTGTTTTGGAACTTTCAAGTATCAGATTTATTAGCATTTTATAAGTGCAAATTCCTAAGTCATTTAGCCAAGTGCCTTAGAACTTTGAACTGCAGTTACTCACGATGTGTTAGCCATCTAGATCCTGACTAAGTAGGGGTTCTGATTCCTTACTGGTTGACCAACAGTTTTACTCTTGATTCTTGTGGAACTGGTGTACCAGCTGCTGGTGTAGCAGAGTATTGACAGATGCTCTACACTCTTTGATTTAGAGATTAATAAGCATCTTACTCCAAGGAAATTATTGCAAATTAGCATTACCATTGGAGTATGGTGGTGGCACTTGCACCTGGGAAACGAGAGAGGGCGGTTTTCACTTTATAACCCTTTTTCTAACTTTCTTTTTTTTTTTGAGTTGGAGTCTCACTCTGTCGCCCAGACTGGAGTGCAGTTGCCACTCCCAGCCACCACAACCTCGACCTGCTGGGCTCCGGTGATCCTTCCGCCTCAGCCTTCCAAGTAGCTGGAATTACAGGCATGCGCTACCACGCCTGGCTGATTTTTTGATTTATTGTAGAGATGAGGTATTGCTGCCCAGGCGGATCTCGAACCCGTGGGTTCAGGCAATCCACTCACCTCAGCCTCCCAAAGGCGCGGAATTACAGGCTGAGCCACTGAGCCCGGCTCTCTAACTTTCTTTTTATCTCTTTCTTCTTTTATTCACGTGTGTTCACATGCCCTCTTTTTCTCTTTCTCTTCCCTTCACTCTCCCTGTCTTTTTAACAATAAGCATGTGTTACCTTTGTAATTAAAAAATAACAATCAGGGCACAGTGGCTCAAGTGTTTTGTTTCAGTTGCTCCAGAGGTTGAGGCAGGAGGATCACTTGAGCCCAAGAGTTTGAGACTGCAGTGAGTTATGATTGCATCTGTGAATAGCCATTGTGCTCCAGCCTGTGCAGCAAATTGAAACCCCAACTCTAAAAAGTAAACAAGTTAATTAATTAACAAACTTGTTTATTTTGTTGGCTATTAGATTAGCTTTTGATTGGATCAGTGGGTATAGACTCATTCTTGGGTTGAGCAGGGACTCCTGTGTTACCCAGTTGGGTTTTCATCCATATTTTCTCATTTTCTTATTTTTAATATTTTACTTTGCTAGTATCATAAACACCTTTGTATATTATATAAATCTTTTTTCCAATAAAATGGGGTATATTTATTTTTGATGGCATAGAATGGATTTAGTTTTATTTTTTTCCCAATTTTTCTGTTTATATAGCAAACATTTTTAATTTTGGACTCTTAAAGAAGAAAAGGTTTTCTTTTGTTTTTTTCAATGATGAATTGGAGAATGTTTCATATTTCCTTTTTTTAAACCTTCTCCACAATTGGTAAAGAAGAAAGTACAAATCACAACAGACTGTGTTCTCTGTGGGTGTTTTTGCAGAGCTGGTGTACATGTCAGAAAGACAGCTATAGTAAGGAGAGCACAAGCAGCAGTCTGAGGAGACCTTCAGAGTTCTCAACTTGTGTGCTGGTTTTGCCACTTTTCAGCTAATATTTTTTGAGAATTTGCTATATGCCAGGCAATGTTTACGGGCATTATAGCTCATCTGATCTTCAGATGACCCCATTAGATATGTGCTGCTTGTATCTTTTTGAAGAGGGAAACTTAGGTAGATGGTGAAATCTAAGCTTTGAACCATTCTGCTACTCTCACAAATGGAGATAGTATAATTAATTACACAATAGGGCCAGGCTCGATGACTCATCCCTGTAATCCTAGCACTTTGGGAGACTTAAGCGAGAAGATGGCTTGCGCCCAGGAGTTTGAGACCAGCCTGGGCAACATAGCAATGCCTTGTCTCTATTAAAAAATAATAATAAATTTAAAAAATTTTTAAAAAAGAACTTCTAAAAAAATTGACACATTGGTATAATTCTTGTGAGCAGTATTTTTGACTTGTGAATGTTAGGACCTTTATTGCCGTTATGTAACTTAGTTTCCTTTGCTAATCTTTGCTTTTCATCAACAGGTTGTTAAGAGAGAGGATATTCAGCAGTTCTTTGAAGAATTTCAGTCAAAAAAGAGAAGAAGAGTGGATGGGATGCAGTATTATTGCAGCTAAAGTGGTGTATGAAGCTTTCTCATTCAGGCCAATGAAAATGCCACTTCCTATCTAGGAATAAAAGAGGCATATCTCATATTTGGTTCTCTTTCCGTCCTCCTCTTTTTTGGAGAGGCCTCAAGCTCCCATCATTTTCCTTAACTACAGTAGCCACAATGTTGATGCTGATTTCACAACCAGCATTCTTTATGACTCAGCTAATGCAACTCATTCCACAGACTTCAGCCCCCAACCCCCATATGCTCTGGGTTATTTGCTTATATGTTTTAAGAAGTTTGATTTGGTTTTGAGAGAGTAAATTGGTTTCTTTTGTAATGATTTGTTCTTTAAATCCCGAATGTATGTGCTTTGCCACAGAGCTGTTGTGCTTTGCCAGGATCACCTCTGTAGGCATCACAGAAGGTTCTCTTTCTGTCAGCTAGAACCTCTGTGGGTCCCCTCACCTTCTGATCTGGTGCCTTGGGCCAAAGCTTCCTCAAGCCTGGTCTCTTTCTGTCACATCCCTACTTTTGGAGGTTTGGTCATGGCTTAGAAGGGGTATTGTTTTCTCTGGGCCCAGCCTCCAGAGTAGTCATGATCAGCAGTTGTCTGGCTTGATTGTATGTGTGTGTCACAGGTAGGGAGAGTGACTGATGACAGGGTTGAGGAAGCAACCCTTTGTTACTAATACATTTAAAGTGAAATTTTCACTCACAATTCTGCTGGCACTAGAATATTATAATTTCAGTACTGTAGTGCTCACTGGGCTTCCTGGAGAAAATTTGCCAGTATACTAGACCCTTTTTTGCTGCCTAGAAAACAGACCGGGTGTCACCCCTGTGAAATCTTGGTGGTTTACGAAGTCCTCTGGATTTCTTTATATTATCAGGGATATTCTTAAGCATATATTTAAGAGGACCTATTTTGATATTGTTCTGTTATAAAAATGTTATTAGAACCCCAATAAATTATTCTTTTCTCCCCTTGAATCTGTGCTGAAGAAAAAAGATACTGACTTAGCTTGCTTGTAGTAAGCAGGGCAGTGACTGTCCTATTTTGGAAGAAACAGACTCTGTGGAGGAGATTCCAGACAAGGCCCTAGGCTGCACGAATGATGAGTTTTCTGTACATAAATATTAATGTCCACAACTGGTTCCCTAATGACTATGAGAGAAGATCTTCATGGAATGTTGAATAAAGCCCTATATCCGGGGGATGTCCCTTAATTGGTATGAAATCTCTTTAAAGCCCCTCAGGCTATGTGGAAAAGACCTTTTAAATATAGAGCCCTCAGCTGCTCTCTCTCCCTCTGGAGGAACAGTGTCTTTCCTGACAGTAGGTGATAACACTTTGAGGTTTGTTACCAAAAGCTTCGGGGCTATATATGTATATTAGAATTCCTTTTGTGTCCAGCGGTCGTGTATTCAAGTGCCCACCAATCCTGGGGCAAGATGAATGAGGCCTACAAAAAGTCAAGGCCTCAAAGAAATGGCACAGCCCATGTGTTTTGGCATTTGTCCTCTTAATTACAGATCCACATGAACAGGTGTGTGGAGCTTTGGGAGATGCTTGTGTTCCTTGAGCTGGCCTTGTGGAGAGGGCTTCTTTAAGAAGCTCAGGGTGTCTTGAAGCTGTTTATCAGCAGCTTGGGAACTCGTCCAAATCTGAGGATGTTTTGAATACCTTCTACAAGGTTGCAGTATTAGTGTACCATCATGTCTTGAGAGTTTTAATCTTTTCAAATGTCTGATTTAACTACCAGAAAGTTTCTTACTTTCTGTGATAGATCAGGACCAAGTCTCAGAGGTGAAACATTACGTGCAGCATAATTGTACGAATCACTCCAGTGCTGATGGGCTTGTTTTATGAAAGGTACTGTTCCTTCTTTCACATTAACCAGAAAACCTCTTTTTTTACCTATTGTTCTCAACTAGTTTTCTTACCAACTGTATTGGACCGTCTCTTCTTATGTAGAGACTTCTAATATAGAGGCTGATTTTGGCCAACATATGGCAATTGATATTAATGCATGATTTATGCAAAACAAAAATATGATTAATTGCTTTTAAGGAATTATGGCATTGTATGTGCATTTTTTTTAGAAATTGTTACTGGACTTTTAATTACATACTTAATTCCAATCAGGTTTCTGTAAAACTTAAATAAAACCAATTCAAATAGTTGCTTTCCAGATTGTTTTTAGTCATATTTAAGCCTACACAGCCTCCCTCTGCAGATTTATAAGAAAATGAGTATAACCAGGCGTGGTAGTGTGCACCTGTGGTCTCAGCTACTCGGGAGGCTGAAGTGGGAGGATTGCTTGAGCCCAGTTTGAGGCTGCAGTGGGTATGTTGCACCTGTGAATAGTCACTGTACTCTAGCTTGGGCAACATAGCAAGACCCCATCTCTTAAAAGAAAAGTTATTTTAAGTATATTCTAACAACTATTCCTGCCGTGGGGTCTTGATATCAAAGCAAAGCATAGGCACTTTTCTAGTTGTTGAGGAGTTTGTTCTCCTACTGTTTTATTTTATGTATGTATGTATGTACGTATTTATTTATTTTGAGTTGAGGTCTCATTTCACCCAGGGTAGAGTGCAATTGCATGATCAGAGCTCACTGCAGTCTAGACCTCCTGGCTCAGGCAAACCTCCTGTCTCAGCCTCTCAGGTAGATGGGACTACAGTTATGCATCACCACGCCTGGCAAATTTTTTAATATTTTGTAGAGATATGACGTCTTACTATGTTGCCCAGGCTGGTCTCAAACTTCTGGACTCAAGCAATCCTCCAGTCTCAGCCTCCCAAAGTGCTGGGATTATAGGCGTGCACCACTGCACCTGGCTACTCCTGCTGTTTTATAAAATGTGCCCTGATTTGAGGTCCCCAGATCAGAGGTCCTTTAACTCCCTGGCTTCACCATGCCTCCTGGGAGGGAGGTGCCATAATTCCTGGGGTCTAGATGAACAGTAGAACAAAGAAATGGGTTGGATTATGACCACTCAGAATGCATTCAGGAACTGCTGTGCAGGAGAGAGGACTGGGAGCCCATACCCTAAGGAAGATGGGAGGTCCACCTAATGGTAGCCATTGTTTCAAACAAAGACAAACCAAAAAGCCAGTGTAGAGGCCCATCTTTGGCCTCTTGCTTCCTTGGAGGAAATTCAGATTTGTAGTCATCACCTGCGGTGAGTTAAACTTAGGTGAATGAAGTGTTCTCTGCAGTCCAGGAACTGTGCTAGTAGCTAAAACTCAAGATTATCATCAATACCAGGAAGACTGCAGTTCTCCCAGGTCCCCCAAAGGACACTATTGGGGCAGAAGAAAATGGAAAGAGCAGTCCACATGATTATAAGGGAACAGGAAGAGGACCTGTCCAGCCCCCCCATAGAAGGCCAGTACTGTCTGGGGGACATGGGAAGTACAGGAAACCAACCTGGAAGAGCTCCCGGGAGCCAGTCAGGCCACCTCCTAGTTGGGTTATCTTAAAGCTGCTACCAGGCAAGCCTTGGCTTGAGGGGCAGCCAGCGACAATACCTACTGGTACCTCACTTCCTCCTCTGAACCATTGCTCTGTACTCCAATCACAGGATGCCTATATTGGAAGAGACCTGAGAAGTCACCCAGCCCCATCTCTCAGGACAGAAATCCTTCCCTCTGCAGGTGATCATACGGGGAGAGAGAGGGGGAATGCACCTGCACTGGTCTCTGTCTAGCCTCCATGCTCTTGTTGACAGTGCCCCGATTTTTTGCCAGCTCTCTGTTCCTCCACCTCCTTGCCATGTGATTGTGGGACATTGACAATGCTCCTATCCCAGTGGCAGCATAAGGCTTGTGAACACTAGGGAAGTCAACCTCAGGAGGAAGTCAACACCCTGTAAGGAAGAGAGGAAGAAACTCAGTCTTTGGGCATCCACCCACCTTTCAATGTGGTGGCTTGCCAGGGGCATCCCCTGCCTTATCTGAGACCGTGCCCAGGTGAGCCTCATGCTGCCCCTCTTCCCAGGTTCTGCCAGAAAGCCTTGTCAGCCTTTGGGGTGTGGTGGTGACAGGCAGAGGGATACCAGCACTCTCAGAGGCCCCAGCTGTGGGAACCTGAGAGACGCCCCACACCCAGCACCCAGTGCCTTCTTCAGTCAGCACCTCCTCCACCCACGCTGGCCCAAAGGAGAACACTTAGGGATGGACCTCTGCTGTGGGGGTCAGTTTCTTCTTGGGCACTTTGTCATTTCCAGCTGTGACTGGCTGTAAAATTCTGAGGCCCCGGGACAGCCACCCCCTGAAACCAGACCCCTTGACCTTCTCACCCATGCAGTCTTACCTATCCCCAGGCCTTAGGCTCTTCCCATGAGCTTCCTGTACCCTTCTCATCTATATCTGATACTGTTACTCCTACAATGCTGTCTGTTTGAAAAGGTGATAGTGGGGAAAGTGTGGTTCAATTAAGGTAGTTTAAAATATATATATATAAAATTAAAAAAAAAATTTTGTAGAGACAAGATCTTGCTATGTTGTCCAGGTTGGTCACAAACTCCTGGCCTCAAGCAGTCTTCTGCCTTGGCTTCCCAAAGTGCTGGGATTAAGGTGGGGTTTTTTTTGTAATTATTATTATTTTGGTGGGATAATCTTTAATTTTCTAAAGATAGCACTAATAACTTGTTAGCTGCTCTGCTTTCCCCACCTGGGCCTGGCTTACTGCTACTGCTATCACTCATAGCCACCCTTTCCTGGTGGTTGCCTACTGGGCCTGTGGGCACCTCCAGGCATGTTCCTTAGTTGGTCACCTCCTTGCTTTGACATTCTAATGGATGGTGGTCCTGAGGCTGAGGAGTGAAGATCCTTCAAAGCCAGGCTCTCCTGGGTCCCCCATGGGTGTCTCTTGGAAGCTGGCTTACCCAGACACTTCCACCCCAAGGGCCTGCATCACCTACTGGCCCACATCACTCTGCAAGCATGAGGCCTCCAGGGAAGACAGCTCTGCTACTGCACCCTTGTTTTCCAAGTTGTTGCATTCTGGACTGGTGACTTGGTGGCACAGTGCTGCCCCCTCCCCGAGGGAGCCCCAGTCAGAATGTGCATCCCTGGGTGATCAACTGATGTTATCCTCATCATGGAACTGGAGTATTTAACCTGGTCCCATCCACACAGGTGTGTGGTGTAAACATGTTTCTGCTGTACAAAGACGTGTTGGAGAGAGTGGCATGAGATATACAGGAGACACATAGCAGTTACCCATGTTTTGTGCTTATTTTTAACTAAGACTCTCCTCACCCCCCGTTTTCCTATAGATTTACTTCCTGTAAAGCAAGTACTTAGGACTCCTCTGGTGAAATCCCATTCAAATGAATATCTCAAAGTAGAAGACACATCTATTGCAGATGCTTTGGGGCAGACAACTCTAGCTGTTACCAGTCTGTAGTAATGCCTTAGCGAGAGGTATAGCTTAGTATAGCTCATACTTTAGAGGATGGCAGTTCCAGAAAGAGCACAGATAAAAAAAGAAAATGTCTAAAGCACTGGGAAAAGTAAAACATATATATTTTTGGACAGACTTATGCTTGTAATCCCAGCACTTTAGGAGTGCGAGGTGGGAGGGATTGCTTGAGGCCAGGAGTTCAAGACCAGCTTGGGAAACATAGTGAGACCTGGTCTCTACCAAAACTAACAAAATTAGCCAGGTGTGGTGGTATATGCCTATAGTTCCAGCTACTTGAGGGTCTGAGGCAGGAGGATTGCCTGAGGCTGCAGTGAGTTGTAATCACACTGCTACACTTCAACCAGCGCAAGTTTTTGGCTATTAAGGAAAGAATGGGTGTCGCAAGTAAAATCAGGAGGTACTCCATTTGAGTCCGATGAAATAACAGACTTGAGTCTTCTTTGATGATCCTATGCTTCTCAGGTTTACCTTTTTTTGTGGGGGATGGGGGTTGGGGTCTCACTCGGTTGCCCAAGCTAGAGTGCAGTGGCATAATCATGGCTTACCACAGCCTCCACCTTCTAGCTGAGGCGATCCTCCCACCTCAGCCTCAGTAGTTGGACCTGTAGGCTCATGCAACCACGTACTACTAATTTTTAAATTTTTTTGTACAAGACAAAGTCTCACTATGTTGCCTGGTCTGGTCTTGAACTCCTGGGTTCAAGCAATCCTCTTGCCTCAGTCTCCCCAAGCGCTAGGATTACCATGCTGGGCTAATTTAGGTTTACCTTTAGGGGAAAGTGAGCTGCCATGTTGCGAATGAAAGGGCATATACCCAGCTGAGGACTTCAGAGCTCTGTTTTTCTTTCTGACAGAGGCCTTATCATTAACTTCTGCCTTGGTTGGTGGGACTAGGGCTTCCAGCCAGGCCCAATTAAGCTGATAGGCTTATTGCCTCCACTTGTGTAAGGAGGGAAAAGGAAATTACCTCTGACCTGGTTTTCTCACTAGCCTTTTACTTTGGAGCCTGCTGATGTATGTCAAGCTCCATGAGGCTTCCCATGCTTCTCGTACGTATAAAATAGTCCTCAAGACATGGCATTCAAGGGTTTTAATTCAGGGATTCCTTCAACCTAATAGTGGGTTTCTTTAAATCCACCTGGGACTGGGCAGAGCTGGCCCACATCAGAGTGTCTAGAGTTCCACACAAATAAGTTTCTTTCCTGTGCAACCATAGGTGCCCTAAGCACTCAGTGTACCTAGGAGGGTGATTGTTGAATCATATGGTGAGACTTGTCTAGTTTTGGATAAGCAGCTCTAATTGTTGTTTTACTTTGCTTTTCTTAAGATTACAAGTGTTGCTGAACATTATTTTGTATGCTCGTTTGACATGTGTCTATCTTCTCTGGTGAGGTGTCTATTCAGATCTTTACATATTTTCAATCGGATTGTTTGTCTGATTTTTACTGAGTGTTAGAGAATTTTTGGGGTATATTTTGTAGACAAGTCTTTTCGGTTGATCTTTCCAGATATTTTCTCTGAGTCTGTGGCTTGTTTTCCGTTATCTTGATAAGATCTTTCACCGAGTAAACATTTCAAATTTTAATAAAGTCCACATTATTAATTTGTTTTATTTTTCAGGGACTGGCTTTTGGTATTATATCTAAAAACTTATCACCAAACCCAAGGCCATGTAAATATTCTTCTGTAACTTTAACAAATTTGCACTTGAAAATTTATGTCTCTGGACAATTTTGAGTGAATTTTGGGGTAATCTAGGAAGTTTGTGTCTGTTTTTATTTTTCGTGTACACACACACACACACACACACACACACACACACACACACACATTTGAGTCAGGATCTCACTGTGTCGCCCAGACTGGAGTGCAGTGGCACACTCACAGCCATCTCAGTCTTGACCTGCTGGACTCAGGTGATCCTTCTGCCTCAGCCTTCCAAGTCGCTGGAACTACAGGCACTCGCTATCACTCCTGGCTTATTTTTTAATTTATTGTAGAGACAAAGTCTCACCAATTTGCCCAGGCTGGTCTCGAACCCCTGGGCTCAGGCAATCCTTTCGTCTCCACCTTCCAAAGTGCTGGGATTACAGGTATGAGCCACCACGCCCGGCTTCCAATATTTCTGATTGTCTCATCACCATTTATGAAGCAGATTTGTCTTTCTCCATTGAATTGTCTTCGTCTCTTTGACAAATTCAATGGCTGTGTTTACACGGATCTATTTCAGACACTATTCTGTTCCATTTACCTGTTTGTCTATCCCTTCATTAACATCACACACACTCTTTATTACTGTAGCCTTATAAGTAGTCAGATCTGGATGTGTAAGTTCTTTAGCTTTGTTCTTTTTAGTCTCACATCATCTAGTCTAGTTTTAGAAACAGTTTAGAAACTTTCAGTGCCAGTTTCCGAAACGATGGCCTGGAATATCCGGACCCTGAACTTCCACGGTTCCGCAGGACTGCCGGGAGGCGGCGCCCGGGCCCCGCCAAGCTGAGGCCGAGCGCGGAGCCGACTCTGACCCGCCCTCAGCGGCCGGCGTGCGCAGGGGGTTCCCGGGTTGGACGGAGCCTCCTTCTCCCCGGCACCCGCCGGGAGAGGCCAGGCTGGGACGCGACCACAGGGAGGACGGAGCCCCCTTCTCAGGACCCGCCGGGAGAGGCCCGGCCTCCTGGGCGGGCGAGGAAAGGCGAGGGAAAGTGTCTGGCCCTGTGTGCCGAGTCTCCCCTGGTGTCATCTCCACACGTCCCCTCGGTGAGGCTGCTCGTCGTCGTGGCAGGCCCAGGTGCCGTCCCAGACCCTGGCTTGTTTCCGGGGAGGTCCCGGTACCGAGAAAGAAGAAGCGCCAAGACCAGCGGCAGCCTGGGGGTGGGGGAAGGTAGAGGGCAGGCCAGGGGCGGGGTCGGGCGGGGGTGGGGTGCAGGTCCTGGGCGGGGTCCACGTCGGGGACGACGCGGTGGAGTGAAGGTGCGGGCCAGGGTCGCGGTCGCGGTCGCGGTCCCGGCCAGGGAGGGACAAGTGGCAAAATCATCCCGAGCCTGAGCCCAGAGGCAACACTGCACCCTAAGAAACACTTTTGTTTAAGTTTTAGGGTTCGTTTTTCTTTTTTCTTTTCTTTTTTTTTTCATTTTAAACAAGAAGTTTATTTAAACAACAAGACGCTTGACTTGAAGGGAAAACTATCTAGGATTCTTTTTTTTTAGAGTAATTTATCCCTACTTAAAGACAGATTGCCCTACATGTAACAGCTACGTACAAAAAAGTTATAAAATCGTCATTGGTTTTACAATGATAAATGAAAACATTAAAATTCTCCAATTGAACAAGGTATGCAAGGATTTTTTTATGTTGTTGTCTTTTTGTTAAAACAGTGAGAGCAAAATAACTTACTGTAATATAAAGATAAGGGCTGAATGAGCATGCCACTAATGGAGAAAGGGGGTATTTTCACAGAAAGGGGGTATTTTCACAGAACCAGTGTTTGTTCCCATCTCATCTCCACTTGATGTCAATCAAAACATACCATTGGCCATTTAGTTAAAAAAAATTACAATATGCGTGTGCACATACATCAGTTACTTTATGTACAATAAAGGAATGGGGAAGGGGAAAATGAAAGAATAAAGAAAACTATACAGTAGTAGTCAGGATGTGGTGGAACCAAATTGCAGTTTTCTAATTGAAAATGTAATCTTGGTCTGTAAGAACAGAGTTCTGGAGTAAAGAAGCAGGTTCGCTTTTTAGTAGACACCTCCTGTCTGCTGCTGGAACACATCAATTGTATCTTCAGCCTTCATTTCCAACTGTGCAGGTGTGTCTGTTTCATTGATTGGCTGCCCGTCAAATCGGAATCTTATCTGCCTCATTGACAAACCCTGTTGTTCACAATAGGCTTTCATTAGTTTACTAAGTGATGTATGCCTCTTAATCTTAAACTGCACCACAGAACCATCCTGCCCCGCCACCTTCAAATTAATATGATCGTTGTTCTCAGTCTTGACTCCTTCCTTGGGCTTTTCGTCAGCCATGGCGAGCACCGGAGTCTCCTCAGCAGCCGCTTCACAAAAGAGGCACCAGGTCCGCACCGGACGAACACAAGCAGCCGGGTTCGTTTTTCTTACAGTGGCCAACTAGTGGAAACAATATTGGAAAATTGAAAAGTAGGCATATTACAACTTGCAACATTTTTTAAGTTTAAATTTTATACCAAACCATAATTTATTAAAATTCTATTTTGTAGCATTATGGAAGTAAACTTATCAATAGCTTTTCTTGTGTTGAGAAAGTCACAGTTAAATACTATTACGTATTTGTAATGGTACAGAAAATAATGTCTGTATTATACACATTGACATTCTACATTAGATGAACTATATTAGCTTATATCAAACTTTGATAGTAAATCATAATGTGAAGACAGTCACCTCTTTTTCTAGGTCTTGACCATTTTGAGTAAAACAAAAATTTGTAGGTCAGTTAACACTCTGAGGTGAACCTGTATGGGGTCTTTTCCAGTGGGAGAGTGTTTTTTTTTTTTGTGGGAGTCTCACTCCATCACACAGGCTGGAGTGCGGTGGCATGCTCATGGCCACCCCAGCATTGACCTCCTGGACTCCTGTGAGCTTTCAGCCTCAACCTTCCAAGTAGCCGGAACTACAGGTGTGTACTACTGCGCCTGGCTAATTTTTGATTTATTATAGAGACAGGGCTACGCCAAGTTGCCCGGGCTGGTCTTGAACCCGCGGGCTCAGGCAATCCACTCTCCTTGGCCTCCCAAAGTGCTGGAATTGCAGGCTGAGCCACCAAGCCTGGCCACCAGTGGGAGAGTTTTAAGCATCATTCCAAGATTTTCTATGCTAATTGGTCTATATATAGTTTCCTTATTTTAGAGCCTGGTTTGTTAATGTGTATTCTTACTAGGAAATCTCTCTTTTCCTCTAGGTTCTAGTTTTATGCAACAGTTTTCTCTTTTTGTATTTTTAACTTCTCCCCTCTTATTAGTTTTCTACAAGATTCTTAATCCTGTTTACTTTTGCTATTCTTTCCATCAACAGGATTTTAACAATATACTTCTTAGTTTACCTTATTTTTGATTGAGGAAATTGTCATGTTTGACAGTTTCTCACAATTCACTGACAAAATTATTTTTAATTAGTTTCTGCTTAATTAGACTTATATTGCAGTACCCACCTGTCAGTGGTATTGTGAAAAAATTATATATTTAAACACACACAAACACACCCTGGCACACACAGCTTCTTCCACTTCAGCAAAATAGACATAGAGGAAACATTTCTCAAAATAATAAAAGCGCCGGGCTCAGTGGCTCAGCCTGTAATCCTGCGCCTTTGGGAGGCTGAGGTGAGTGGATTGCCTGAGCCCACGGGTTCGAGACCCGCCTGGGCATCAAGACCTCATCTCTACAATAAATAAAAAAATCAGCCAGGCGTGGTAGCGCATGCCTGTAATTCCGGCTACTTGGAAGGCTGAGGCGGAAGGATCGCCGGAGCCCAGCAGGTCGAGGCTGTGGTGGCCGGGAGCGGCCACTGCACTCCAGTCTGGGCAACAGAGTGAGACTCCAACTCAAAAAATAAAAATAAAAATAAATAATAAAAGCTATAAATGACAAACTCACAGTCAGTGTCATCCTGAATGGAGAAAAATTGAACATATTCCCCCTCAGAACTGGAACAAAGCATGGATGCCCACTTTCACCACTATTCAATATAGTACTAGAGGACCTAGTCAGGCAAGAAAAAGAAATAATGGGTATCCAAATTGGAAAAGAAAAAATCAAACTATCTCTTATGCCAATGATATGATTTTATACCTAGAGAACCTAAAGACTTCTCCAAAAGACTCCTGGACTTGACACATGACTTCTATAAAGTTTCAGGATTAAAATCAACACACATAAATCAGCAGCACTGCTATAAACTTATAGCAACCAAGCTGAGAATCAAATCAAGAACTCAATTTTGTTTACAATAGCAGGTAAGAAGTTAAAATACCTAGGAATATATTTAATCAAGGAGGTCAAAGATCTCTACAGGAATACCTATACAACTCTGATGAAAGTAATACAGAGGATACAAATGGAGAAACATCCCATGCTCCTGGATTGGAAGAATCGACATTATTAAAAAGACCACACTACTCAAAGATTCAATGCAATCCCTGTCAAACTACCAATGTTTTTTTTTCACAGACTTAGAAAAAAAAATCCTAAAATTCATATGGAACCAAAAAAGAACCAGAATAGCCAAAGCAATCCTAAGCAAAAAACAAATCTGGGGGCATCAAATTACCTGACTTCAGATTATACTACAAGGCTGTAGTAACCAAAACAGCATGGTACTGGTACAAGAACAGATACATGGACCAATGGAACTGAATAGAGAATAAAACAAACAAACAAACAACAACAACAACAACAACAACAAAACAACCCAATACCAACTGATGTTTGACAAAGTGGACCAAAACATACACTGGAGAAAGAGCACCCTATTCAACAAATGGTGCTGGGAAAATTGGGTAGCTACATGCAGAAAAATGAAACTCAATTCCTATCTCTCCCCATATACAAAAATTAATTCAAGATGGATTAAAAACTTAAATGTCAGGCCTGAAACCATAAAAATTCTGGAAGAAATCCTAGAAAAAACTCTTATGGACATTGGCCTAGGCAGAGAATTTAGGGCAAAAACCCCAAAGCGAATGCAATGAAAACAAAAATAAGTGGGACTTAATTAAACTAAAAAGCTTCTGCACAGATAAAAGAAGTAATCAATACAGCAAATAGGCAACCTACAGAATGGACAAAGGTATTCACAAACCATTCTTCTGACAAAGGACTAATATCCAGAATCTACAAAGAACTCAAATAAGCAAGAAAAAAACAAAAATCCCATTAAAACGTAGGCAAGTGGTGGAAACCAGAAGCTGACACCAGGCCAGTCTGTCCTGGCAGCCCAAATCTGAACTCTGAGCTGAAAGTAGTACTGGATTGTGAGTGTCGGATGTGCAGACACGGAGAAGGATTCCCTCTGGGAAGGTACTCAGGAGTGTCAAGACTACATGTCCAGGATGACTTGCACTTGGGTTCTCCTTCCAGCTAGTTTCTCCCGACTTCCTGGCAGCTCAAGACCTCCTAGACTAGCCAGAAACTCCAAGAGCTCACTTGTCAGAGATCCTGCATGTGCCACCGGTTTCTGCACATGAGCAGTCAATTTCCACAGTACCCATTCGACCTATAGGTAGCTGTGTGGCCAGACCTATAGGTACCTGGTGGCAGGGGCAAGTAATGGAGGCAGGATCAGCAGGAACCCCCAACAGCACTACCAGAGAGGATGTCAGCATCTGACATGAAACACTGCAAAATAAAGGCTCTAAAAGACAGCTGGATCCTTATCTAAGAGGCTTGGAGAGTCATCCTGATAAAGACTTACCAGATGGGTAAGTCTTTTATTGCCCTATTATCCTATATTCTGAAGTTTGTTTTCCAACCTGACTCTGGCATAACATCACAACAGATAAAGAAGGACATAAAAATATTTTTGACCCTGCCAAGCTGTCTTTTGAGGACTCCCGGACCCTGGGCACCCTGTCCTCTACTAATTTCCAAAATTCCTTAGATTAGGAACTACAAATTACCAGTCAAGAAATTCTTAAATCTACTAATAACCTGCAAGACCTTGCTTGGAAATATTTCTCCCCCGTAACTCCCCAGGCCAAACTTATGAAAATCTCACATGCATATTGATTTACAGTTTCTGTCACTTCTGCCTCCTAAAATGTATATAACCAAACTATGATTCAACCACTCTGGGCATACATTCTCAGGACTTCCTGGGCCCAACATCCTCACATTGGCCAGAATAAACCAACTTAAAATAGAAAAAAAAAATGGGCAAATGACATGAACAGATAGATGTCTGTCAAAAGAAGATATACAAAAAGGCAACAAACATGACAAAATCTGCAACATCACTTATCATCAGGAAAATGCAAATTAAAACCACAATGAGTTACTGCCTTACACCAGTCAGAATGGCCATTAGTGAAAAACAAAACATAGATGCTGGTGCAGATGTGGCGAAAAGGAACACTTACACACTGTTGGTGGGAGTGTAAATTAGTACAACTTCTATGGAAAGCGGTATAGAGATTACTCAAAGAACTAAAAGTAAATCTACCATTTGATCTGACAACCCCAAAACTAGGTATATACCCTAAGGAACAGGTACACCTGCACCTGCACCCACAAGTTCATCGCAGCATAGTTCACAATTGCAAAGATGTGGAATCAATCTAAATGCTCATCAACTGATCAGTGGGTAATGAAAATGTGACACACACTCACACACACACGCACACACACACACACACACACACACACACACACACACCCCTTGGAATACTACACAGCCATAAAAAAGAATGACATCATGTCCTTTGCAGCAACATGAATAGAGCTGGAGATCATTATCCTAAGTGAACTCACTCAGAAACAGAAAACCAAACACTGCATGTTCTCACTTATATACTCATATGTGGGAACTAAACAGTCACAAAGATGGAAATAATAGACACTAGGGACACAAATAAGGGGGGTGGGGGAAGGGTGGGTCAGGCTTCAGAAACTAACTATGGGGCACAATTTTCACAATCTGGGAAATTCTCATCAGTACACAAACTGTCCATGTAATGAACACATGTGTGCTCCCTGAATCTGAAATCTAAAAAAAAAATTTAAAAAAGACCTCTTCCAAATTTGGATGAAATTTTTCTAAGCAAAAGTTGTAAATTTGTTTTAGGAGTTAGAAACAGAATGGTGATATTTTAAAAATTCCAACTATTGATATTGCATGATGCTTAAAACCTTTTTTTCCCTTTCAGTCAGGGTCTCACTCTGTTACCCAGGCTAGAGTCAATGGCATGATCATGGCTCACCGTAGCCTCCACCTCCTGGCCTCAGGAGATCCTCCTGCCTCAGTCTCCCAAGTAGCTGGGACTACAGGTGTGCGCCACCACATCAAGCTAATGTTTTGATTTTTTGTAGAGATGAAGTTTTGCTATGTTGCTCAGACTGGTCTCAAACTTCTGGGCTCAAGCAAACCTCCCACCTCAGTCTCCCAAAGTGCTGGGATTATGGTCATGAGCCACTGTGCCTGGCCTAAAACCATTTTAAATGAAATTTCTACAGGACTTAAATAATCAGATTGTTTAAAAGCTAAGTTAGTGGCAGCTTTTTGTAAATCAGATATATTTATTAAAATACATTTAGTCTTAGAAAGCGTATTCATATACCTCACTAAAGTTTCATATTCATCAAAAAGTTACTTTCACTGTAAAAAAGGGAGTATAGACTTTCTGGTAAGCATGCTGTTTTCTATATTGTCAGAGTTTTTGCTGGAGACTTATTAACAATTTCCCCGCTGTTCAAAATATCATTTTAAAAAGCACTAAAATTAGGCCAGATATAGTGGCATGCACCTGTAGACCATAGCTACTCTTGAGGCTGAGGTGGGAGGGATGCTTGGATTTCAAGGCTAGTATGGGCAACATAGCGAGACTCACATCTCTTAAGAAACAAAGTACCAAAATGCTTTTGATTTCAGCATTTTGTATTTTTGGAAATTATATATGTATTTATTAGTATTTGGCAAATGTTATTTTGTATGTGACGTGCCCTAACTGCATTATATCTTAATATCCATTGGGGTGTTTATAGGGTAGTTTTTAGAACAGAGATGAGAATATCCTATGTTTGTTGAATTCACAAAAAGAGTATATATACTTTGTACCATATGAGGGGGACAACCTCAAAACTGAAATTACCTTTTGGAGGGCAGATCCCTTGTAGAGCAGGCATACCCCACTAAGTGTCTTAGGAACCCCTTACCATGCAGTGTACCAGCAGGTGTTGTCGTGAGAGACTGTGTTGAGCTTCAGTGAATTTTTTTGAAGATTCTTTCAATGCATTTGCCTATTTCGTGATGGATGATTTATGGATGCACCTGCCTATACTGTGTTGAGTGTTCAGTAGTTTTTGACCCAAACCAGTCTGACTCCTATTCCCTACCCTCCTTAATTCCCTGATCTCATCCCAAGCTACTTTGTGTGTGTGTTTGTTTAAACATATAAGAATAAATACACTTATTATTATTATTATTATTGAGTTGGAGTCTCACTCTGTCGCCCAGACTGGAGTGCAGTGGCCGCTCCCGGCCACCGCAGCCTTGACCTGCTGGGCTCTGGCGATCCTTCCGCCTCAGCCTTCCAAGTAGCCGGAATTACAGGCATGCGCTACCATGTCCGGCTGATTTTTTGATTTATTGTAGAGATGAACACAATTGTTTTTATAAATAAATTTTGTTTTTTGGTTCCCCTCTGTTTTTTTTTTTTTTTTTTGGTGTTGGAGTCTCACTCTGTAACCTAGGCTGGAGTGCAGTGGTATGCTCATAGCCACCACAACCTCGACCTGCTGGGCTTAAGCAATGCTTCTACCTCAGCCTTCTGAGTAGCTGGAACTACAGGTGCACACCACCATGCCTAGCTAATCTTTTTTAAGTTTATTGTAGAGATGAGGTCTCACCAAGCTGCCTAGGCTGGTCTCAAATCCCTGGGCTCAGGCAGTTCTCTCACCTCTGCCTCCCAAAGTGCTGGGATTATAGGCATGAGCCACAATGCCTGGTCTCTCCCCTCCCCGTATTTAAAAATAATCATATTTGGATTAACAGAAGCAGAAGTTTGACATATTAAATTAAGACTGAATAAAGTGAAGATTTATTTTAACTATTTTAGGGAGGGGGCATAATTAATGGCTTTGACTTTTTCTACACCTGCCATGGCTGTCCATTGTTATATCTCTGGCCAGGAGTATTTTTAGGGCAGTATCATATGTTCCCAGTTTATTAATTATTTCCTAAAATAGACTATATTCATTTTTCTTTCCCTTAAACAAAGGCAATAAAACTGTCTTTTATTGTTATGACAGTGTATTTAATGTGAATACACTTTATTGTATGATACATTTGTTCATGATGGGCTACTTTTATTATACAATCTTTTTTAAAAAAATTAATTAATTAATTATTATTATTATTTTTTTTGAGTTGGAGTCTCACTCTGTCGCCCAGACTGGAGTGCAGTGGCTGCTTCTAGCCACTGCAGCCTCGCCTGCTGGGCTCCAGCGATCCTTCCGCCTCAGCCTTCCAAGTAGCCAGAATTACAGGCATGCGCTACCACGCCCGGCTGATTTTTTGATTTATTGTAGAGATGAGGTCTCGCTGGCCAGGTGGGTCTCGAACCCACAGGCTCAGGCAATCCACTCACCTCAGCCTCCCAAGGCGCGGGATTACAGGCTGAGCCACCGAGCCCGGCCTATTATACAATCTTATATTTTGATTTTGAGAAAAGAAAATACCATTTATCTGGGGAATGCAAGTCCTTTTAAATGATCAGGCCCAGAGTGCTTGCTGTTGCCAGCAGTAGCTATAAATTAACTTAATGCCACACGGTACACTGCAACCCATACCTTGTAGCTTAAAATGTATACCCAATTAATAGCTTGTATTATTTTAATGCAAATTTTGGGCAAACAATTCGGGAACTACCTCTTCTTTAGCTTTAAAAATCCACTTATAAGCTTGGTGTGTTGGTACACACCTACAGTTCCAGCTAGTCAGGAGACTGCTGAGTTTGAGGCTATAGTGCACAATGATCATGCCTTTGAATGTTCACTGCGCTCCAGCCTGGCAACATAGTGGGACCCTTATCGCTTGCATATATTAGGTTGATGCATATGTTCACTGTGTTTGTTTTTGGCATGGCAGCATTGCAATGTTGGGAGGCTTTTTTATTGTTCGTCATTTGAATGACAATGTTGTGCTTGTGAATATGCCTTGCATTTTTGTTGATTTGAAGAAAGTTAGTGCTATTTGTGGCCAAAGGTGCTGGAGAGTCAAGTGGGAAAAATGGACACTTCTGGCATGTTCTTCTGTTTGAGTTTAACAGAAGAGTAAAGGCAGCAGAGGTGGCTGAAAACATTTGTGCTATATACAGGGAGAATGCCATCAGGGAAGGCATGGCAAAAAAATGATTTTGTCATTTCAAAGAGGACCACTTTGACCTGAGTGATTCTTTACATTCAGGAAGGCCATTGGGTTTTGATGAAGACCATTTAAAAACTTTAATCCACAATGATCCACATTAGTCAACCTAAGAATTGGCAAACACAACGAACTGTGACCAATCATTGTGCAATATTTGCATTCCATGGACAGGCAAAAACACTTACTAACTTATACATCAACCTAATATATTTTCAAAAATCCACTTGAAATTGTTGCTAATCAGCATGGATATTCAGGGCAACTTGAATCTATATTCCTGGGTTGCAATTTTCAAGCTTGGCCCAAATACACTATTTATATTAATTTTGATTTAGCTTCTTCCTTTTAGGTCAATAATGCAAATACTGTACAATTTTATATCAGGGACTTGAACGTATGTGATTTTTGGTATCTGAGGCAGGTCCTGGAATGATACTAGGTGTAGGAAACAAAATGGTGATTCATTTTCAAAATGGTGATTTATTACTTCACTTCCTGGTTTTTCTTCCTTTCTCAGTGGTCTTTCTCTTTTGTCTGGCTTCCTTTGGTGGGCATTGAGACCCAATCAGAATTCAGAAACATATATTTTCCCTTATTTTTGTAGACATTGTTTGTGTTTTATCTTATTTGTATAAAACTTTGCTTAGGTGACATCTGGGGAAGTGATGTAACCTCTGAAGTACTCAGCCAATGGGGAACCAGGGGAGGAACTTGTGCTTTAAAGGCATAAACACACTATCTGTGACTGCCTTGGTGTGCCTGCTCACCTGAGAGGCACTTGTTCTTGCAAGAACGAGACTGAAAGAGCTGCTTCACTCCCCCAATCTCTGAGTCTCCATGTCATGCTTTGATGACAAAACTGAGGAGGGATGATTCCATCTCCCACACTAGGGATGACTGTATTTATAAGTTCAAGTAAATTTGGACACATTCCAGAGTTTAGCCTTCCAATAATTATTTGTGGTCCTCGAAAAGGTAACTTTTTTCCACATAAAATATAGTGACACCTAAAATCACTCCTTTAATATCCTGCCATTTTTGTTTCTCTAGTTTCATCACTTTCTGCAAAGCATCACTGAGGAAATTGACTTTGAATATCTTTTTAAACTCTTCTGTTTTAGAAAGCATTATGTGGAAAAATTGAATCATCATGGTCACAATATCTGTTCACATTTTTTTTCCTTTGGATATTTTTTCATCAGTGGTCAATATTTGATTCTGTCGTACTACTACTAAAAAGTGTGCATAGGAAAAAAAAATAAGGACAAGGATTCTTTGGAATATGTGATCCAATCACAATGAATCAATTTGCCCCTGTAATATTTTTTCACAAGTCATTCTTTTAAAAATGTTCAGCTGTGAATTGAAACAGATTCTAAAATGTGAATTTTTTTAGCCAGGTGTGGTGACTCACACCTGTAATTCCAGAACTTTGGGAGGTGGAGGCAAGAGGATTGCCTGAGTTTAGGGGTTTGAGACCAGCCTGAACAACATGGCAAGACCTCATTTCTACAATAAATTGAAAAAAAAAGTTAGCCGGGCATGGTGGTACATGCCTGTGGTTCCAGCTACTTGGAAGTCTGAGGCAGAAGAATTGCCTGAGATCAGCAGGTTGAGGTTGTTGTGACCATGAGTGTGCCACTGCACTCCAGCCTGGGTGACAGAGTGAGACTCCAGCTCAAAAAAAAAAAAAAAATGAATTTTTTCCCTAGTCCAAGGTGATCAGCTTTTTGGAGAGCAAACCCAAGACACAACCAGAGTACAAGAAAAAAATATGATAAATAAGTTTGCCTTTATTTGGAATTATATATTGGTCTACATTATTAAATTTTTTGTGTCATAATGCTCTTATTAAAAACAGGACTCATTAACAAGGTAAATCACTAGTAGTTGACAGTACGTATCATTAAGCAAGCGTTTTAAAACTTAATAATGTTTTGGCCAGGCATGGTATCTCACGCCAAGGTGAGAGGATTGCTTGAGCCCATGGGTTCAAGACCAGCCTGGACAACTTGACGAGACCTCATCTCTACAATAAACCAAAAATTTAGCTGGGCATGGTGATGCATGCCTGTAGTTCCAGCTACTTGGAAGGCTGAGGTGGAAGGATAACCTGAGCCCAGCAGGTTGAGGCTGTGTTGTGCATGAGCATGCCACTGCACTCCAGCCTGGGCGACAGAGTGAGACTCCAGCTCAATATATATATATAAAATGTTTTTAAATAAAACTTTATTTTAGAGTAGTTTTTGATTTACATAGACGTTGCAATGACTATGCAGGAATTTCCCATGTAGTTCCCTGGGAAACCTAGTTTCCTCTTTTATTAACATTGTCAATCAGTATGTTTCACATGTCTTATTTAACATCCTACACCATTCATCAGGTAATTAATCAATATTGATATGCTGTTATTCACTAAAGTCCATATTTTATTTGGATTCCCTTAGTTCTACCTTTCTCTGTTCCGGGATCCCATCCAGGACACCATATGACATTTAGTCATCACATCTCCTTAGGCTGTCCTTGGCTGTAACTGTTTCTCAGACTTTTCCTTCTTCTGATGACTTTGACAGTGTTTAGGAGGATTGCTCATGCATTTTATAGAGTGTCCCCCATTGTGGTTTATCTGGTGTTTTTTCTCATAGTTAGGGTTTATGGGTTTAAGGGAAGCAGATCACAGAGGTGAAGTGCTACTTTTTTTTTGTATTTCGAGAATTTTCTTAAAAAATATTATTTGAATATTAATCATCTCACATTGAAGAAAGAGTTTTTGTTTGTTTTCACCAAATTCTGATGGTAGCTTTAATACATCTGATTGGACAATGGTATTTTGCTTATTAATAAAAAATGTTCACTTGGATTGAGGGAAAAGCCATTACTGTTTTCCGTAACTTAATTCTATTTTGTGACGTGAAGGCTAGCTTGTAATTTTGTCTTGCTTGGTGCTGTCTATTGCTCCTTGAACAAGTACTTCTATTGTGCAGAGGGAATGTTAAAAGTTGCATCTCCTTCCCTTTTTAACTCTACTTTAGCATTTTGGGAAAATTCTTTTTTTATTTTAAAGGTGTGAGGTATGATTCAGGATTAGGTGTATAAGTGGTCATTGTACAGGTAAAGTTTGGGCCTTGAAGTGCTATTCTTGTCCCTTCATGCTCTCATGATGAATTATCACTGTTGATGTTACCTTTGATCACCTGGATGAACTAGTGCTTGTCAGATTTTCCTACCATGAAGGTGCTCCCTACTGTCAACATCCATATTGTATGAATCCTTCTGGAGGAAGTCACTATGTAGAGCCCACTCTTTTTTCCCCCAAAGCCCACTCTTAAGGAGTGAGTGTTAGCTCCATCTTCTTGATGGCTGTGTATCTACCTCAATTATTTGGAGCTCTTTTACAAAAGGATTTCTTTCTTTTTTTTAGTTGGAGTTTCATCCTGTCATCCAGGCTGGGGTGCAGTGGCACGCTCATGGCCACTGCATCTTCGACCTATGGGGCTTAGGCAATCCTCCTGCCTCAGCTTTCCAGGTATCTGAAACTACAGGTATGTGCCACCAAACCTGGCTAATTTTTCTTGATTTATTGTACAGATGAGGTCTCGCCAAGTTTCCCAGGCTGGTCTTGAACCTATGGGCTCAGGTAATCCTCACATCTTGGCCTCCCAAAGTGCTGGGATTATAGGCATGATCCACTGTGCCTGGCCACTAAGGAGATTTCTATTCAGCTCCATTTGCTCATCCATTTATTTCTACAAATATGGACACTTAGCTAGTTACTTTAAACTTTGGTTATTATTCAATACTACAGTATTTTGCTGTGCAATTCATTCTTGCTATGGCCTCTGAGAGCTCTTTCTGTTAGCTCCTGTTTTTTCTTTTGGCACAATTTCATCTTTTTTTTAGTATTTCCTTATTTTCTGATATGTCAAGATTATCCTGGCTCACATATTTACTGTTCCAGTTCTAGTATCAGCCATTTTTTTTCAAAGAGTTATGATTCCTTTTTATTAGAAAATGATATTAAAGACACATTTTGCCTGCAAAATGTGTTCATTGCATTTTAGCCTCCACAACCGACAGTGCAAGGGAGTATCTGTGTGTATTCTAACCTACATACAGAGACCTAATTATAAAAATCTCCATGTGGAACAATTTATATCTATATTAAGTTAAATGTGAGTTCATACAGATGTCTTTACCTCTGATCTATTATCACATGGATCATTCTAGATTTTCCATTTTGCTAATCTGTAACCTTCCACTTCAACAAGAGAAACCTGGCTCCAACCATCTGCCACTTATGTAAGTCACTGTTACATTCCACATACAAATATTCTGGTTTTAGAATTGTTAATTACCAGAGGTGCTAACAATTACACAAATCTTGGTTTCCTATGCTGATTACTTAAAAGCTAAAACAAAATTTTAAAAGTTTTTACAATGGGGTTTTTTTTTTTTTTGAGTCGGAGTCTCACTCTGTTGCCTAGACTGGAGTGTAGTGGCACTCTGACAGCCAACTCAGCCTCGACTTGCTGGGCTCAGGTGATCCTTCCACCTCAGTCTTCCAAGTAGCTGGAACTACAGGAGTGTGCCACCACACCTGAATAATTTTTTTGACTTATTGTAGAGACGAGATCTTGCCAATGCATGAGCCACCATGCCTGACTTTAAGTTTTTACAATGTTTTATTAAGAGTAGGCTCATAATCAGGCTAGGCACATAATGGCTCATGCCTGTAATCCCAGAACTTTAGGAGGCTGAGGCAAAAAGATTACTTGGGGCTAGGAGTTCAAGACCAGCCTGGGCAACATAATAAGGCTCCATCTCTACAAAATATTTTATTTTTTAAAAAGGACATATTAAAAATCTGAGAAGACTTTGTCATTTTAACAGTGAAAAAACCCAAACTGCAGTTTTGATAGGTGTGCATTAATATACTGTGAAGCTCATTTAAAAATAAACCATATATAACTTACTAGAATTTGATCAAATACTAGAGAGTTTTTGTACTCTTTTCCAAAAGTGGGTGTAACAATATCTTCTCTTGTGCTTTTGTAACTGGTTACTTTTTCTTGCCCATATAGTAGTATCTGATAAATATTTAACATCAGGCTCTCTGGGAGGGGGCAGAGGTAGAGTTGACATATAGAGCGTGCCAGTTTCCATGGTGTGGATGCTCCCATGGCTGCAGATTTCAGGATACCAACTTGACTTCAAATTCAGATTCTGGAAAAGATGTGTGCAGTCAGTTCTTCTGAGCCAGTACTAGTGACTCCGGCACTCTGCTGGCCCCAAGACACATGAAACCCCCACCTGAGAACGGTGCTCTATGAACTGGGGCTGAGAGCATCTGTAGAATACTTGATTTATTTTTATTTTGTGAATAAAGAATTTGCACAATTATGGAACATTTTTGAAAAATCCAACTAACCAGAAAAACTGCAAAAATGGAACAAAACAATAATTACAATGTTTATCTCTATTTTAAATCTGTATGACACCTTCTTCTCACTAAACTGCTTTTTTTGATGAGACAACCTGAAAGGTTTTGCTCTTCTTTGTTTTCCTTTTGTCAACCTATATTTTAATGACTAAATTACTAAGTATTTCCAAGAAAAAAGTACAATGCAATTTTGTTTATTGACCTCATGATCTTACTGATTCAGATATTAGGAAACTTCTTTTTGGTAGATTGCAAAATCAAAGATAAAATTTTTTTTTAAATGCAAAGGAATGTGAACCACAAGTAAAGAAATCACTAAGAAAAATATAAACCATATAAATGAACTTATTCAATGTTAGTCAGCTTTCCCATACAACATAAAATCCCTCCTCCCCTACAAACCTTCTACAATCTTCTGTATCTATTTAAGTGTTGTCCTATACTTTTTTCCTCGGAATGACCAGTCATTTTACTTCTTTTCCTAGCAGAAACATACTGTTCTTATTTTGTATACTTTTCCTCTCCTTGTCAAAAATACACCTAACTTTACTTGCAAAGCATATCTTACTTTTCTTCCATACTCTGCATAGAGTTGTTTCTCTTCACCTTATTTCTTGTACTTATGTTTACATATGCTGATTCTAATTTTAACCTTTAGTAACCTGTATTTTCCTGAGAAAACTAGGAAGTAGTTTGAAGCTGTCTGTTGTATACCAGCAGTCTATAGTCAATTAGAAAAATTGAAAATATGCTATATCAGCATTTATAGAAACATATGCTTTCTTATAGTATAACTTTTCAATGTGGTAGAGAGAGCATGTTTATTAATAGACCAAGATATCATTAGTCTTTCTTTAGAAATAAGAATTCAAAAGTATATAATATTGAACTTAAGTTCAGTAACCAATGTTATAGGATTTTATTTTATTTATAAATGATCTAAATAGTTAACAAACCCCTTTTACTTAACTTCACATAACTTTAAGTTTGCAAATTACCAAAATAACTTTGGAAATGATTATTAGGCAGATTTACTGTAGGACATAATTATTATTGAAATAATGTCTGTCAAAAGAATGACAAAATTTAATTAGAATATTGTTATATTAACTTATTTGACTAGTACCCAAGTAGAATAAAGATTTATGTCTGTTTTATTTTTTTATTTTTATTTTTGAGTTGGAATTTCACTCCATCGCCCAGACTGGAGTGCAGTGGCTGCTCCCGGCCACTGTAGCCTTGACCTGCTGGGCACCTGTGATCCTTCTGCCTCAGCCTTACGAGTAGCCGGAATTACAGGCGTGCGCTACCACGCCCAGCTGATTTTTGATTTATTGTAGAGATGAGATCTTGCCAAGTTGTCCAGGTGGGTCTTGAACCCGCGGGCGCAGGCAATTCACTCACCTCAGCCTTCCAAGGCGCAGGATTACAGGCTGAGCCACCGAGCCCGGCTTATGTCTGTTTTATATTTAATGGTGACAACGCTGAAGACATACTTGTTTTTATTAGGCCAAAAATGTTAAATTAGTTTTATTTACCCAAGATTTGTCAAAAAATCACATGAACTTGAAAATGATTTAGGTCAGTTCCTATATTTCTGAGAGTTTTAGGAATATTTAATTAATAAGTGCTTATTTTTTCCCAAGTTAATTTAGATTAGAGCTCTTTTAAAGGATTTTTAGTTTTGCAGTGCTATCCAGAGTTATGAAAATATTACACATAACGCACACAAACATACAGGCATATACCAATAGAGATCATATAGCTTTCATTCTAAAATTTTTAGCCATGAATCAGGCATAAATACTGTAATGGTTAATTTTAGGTGTCAATTTAACTGGATTAAGTGATACCCAGATAGCTGCTAAAGCACTATTTCTGGATATGTCTGGGGTGTGTTTCTGGAAGAGATTGGCGTTTAAATCAGTAAAGGCCTCCATTAGTGTGGATGGGCAACAACCAACTGGTTGAGACCCATATAGAACAGAAAGGCAGAGGAAAGGATAATTCTTTCTATTCTGGAGCAGAGACACCCTTTTCCTCCTATTTGTGGATACACACCTCCAGGTTCTCCGGCCTTGGGACTCTAGACTTGCACTAGTCTTATTCCTCACCAGATCTCAGGCCTTAGTCATTGGAATGAGAATTACATCCTCAACTTTCCTGATTTCAAGGCCTTTAGCCATTGACTGAGCCATGGTACAGGCATTCTTGGTTCTCCAATTTGCAGAAAACCTACTATGGAACTTCTCTGCCTTCATAATCATGTGAGCCAATTCCTCTAATAAACTCCCTCTCATCTATATATCTACATATATTCTATTGGTCCTGTCTCTCTGGAGAGTCCTAACTAATGCAATAACAGTATTTAAAAAAAAAAATCAGATTCTTTACTCTTTCACCCAGGCTGGAGTGCAGTGGCCTGCTCACAGCCACTGCAGCCTTGACCTGCTGAGCTCAGGTGATCCTTCTGCCTCAGCCTTACAAGTAGCTGGAACCACAAGCATGTGCCACCATGCCTGACTAATTTTTTGATTTATTGTAGAGACGAGGTCTCACCATGTTGCTCAGGAAATCCTTTTGACTCCGCCTCCCAAAGTGCTGAGATCACAGGCGTGAGCCACTGCATCTGGCTATATACTATTTTTATCACAATTATGCTTTTGGAAGATGGAACAAGTTGTTACCTGTTTAATATGACTAAATAATATGCAATACCACTAGAATAAGGACAAAAAGAATGTTTCAGTTGAAACAGAAAAGCATTTGACAAATCTACCACCCATTTGATAAAATCCCTAGCACACTACTAATAGAAGAATTCTAAGTCTTGCTAAAAAAAATCTGTAAAATCCTATAGCTAACATTATACTTAATCATGTAAGGCTGAGTGTTTTATATGTAAGTTTAGAAACAAAACAAAATTTTCCACTTTTAACACTCTGTTAAACATTTCTCAGAGAAATTATACTAAAAAGTGTAATAAAATTCTGTATATTAAAAAAGAAATAAAACTGTCTCATTGCAGACAATATAATCTATATAAAAATGTATAAGGAATTTACTATAAGCCCTATGAAGTAATAAGAATTATCTATGCCACAAGATACTGGATTAACATAAAAAATTAATTTTTACCTTTATATATGTCATTAACAATTTAAAAATTCAATTAAGAAAACTTTTTTTTACTGTTTGAAGTATTAATTGTTTATCAAGAGAAACGACTAGTTAGCCCACATAGCATGTTTCCTAGCTCAGGAACACAGTTCATGACAAACTTCCATGTAATTCAACCCAAATAAATTCTTTTTTTTTTTTTTTGAGTTGGAGTCTCACTCTGTCGCCCAGACTGGAGTGCAGTGGCCGCTCCCGGCCACTGCAACCTCAACCTGCTGGGCTCCAGCGATCCTTCCGCCTCAGCCTTCCAAGTAGCTGGAACTACAGGCGCGTGCTACCACGCCTGGCTAATTTTTTGATTTATTGTAGAGATGAGGTCTCGCTGCCCAGGTGGGTCTCGAACCCACGGGCTCAGGCAATCCACTCACCTCAGCCTCCCAAAGATGTGGGATTACAGGCTGAGCCACTGAGCCTGGCTAAGACCATATTCCCAAATCACTTTGCACTCTGAGAGATACCAGCCTTTCTCATCTCCTCAAAATCTTTCATGGATTCATAATTTCTGTAGAAATCTGCATATGCCTTCTTTCTTGGTTCGGCCACAGCAAACTTATAGAAAGCTGCAACCCCCAGGGATACAACGAATGCTCTGCAGATGTTTGGTCAGAAGGCCACACATCTGAGGTTTTGTCAAAGCACTGGAAGTCATGGTAGTTATTGTCCTCGACTGGTATGTCAACCTCAACACTGATGTCCTTCCTGAATGATGGAAGAACGGAGGACCAAGAAAACATTTTCATTCACAATAGCATAAAAAACTAAAAATACAGGCCAGGTGCAGTGGCTCAAGCCTGTAATTCCAACACTTTGGGAGGCCAAGGCAAGAGGATTGCCTAAGTGCAGAGATTTAAAACCAGCCTGGGCAACTTAGTGAGACCTCGTTTCTACAATAAAGCAAAAAATAAGCCGGTGTGGTAGTGGACACCTGTAGTTCCAGCTACTTGGAAGGCTGAGGTAGAAAGATCACCTAAGTCCAGCAGGTCAAGACTATGGTGGCTGGGAGCATGCCACTGCACTCCAGCCTGGATGACAGAGTGAGACTTCGACTCAAAAAAAGAAAGAAAAAAAGAAAAAATATAGAAATAGATTTAAGAAATAAGTGTAAAGCCTTTACATTGAAACAAAGAAATTTAAAAACAGAATAAATGAAAAGACATCAACTGTTAAGTGATAATTTTAACATTGTAAAAACACTGTATTCCATAAACTGATCTACAGATTCAATGGAGTATCTTCAAACTCCCCCAATTTTTTTTATAGAGGTTAACAATCTTTCTAAAAACTTATATGTATATGCAAAGGAAACTAAAAACACAAGACAGTCTTTAAAAGGAGTAAGAAAATTCTGTAATGTCAACTTACCAAAATCAATTATTACTACAAAGTATTAGTAATCAAGCATGTGTGAGTTTCACAAGGATAGATGCATGTAGACCAATGAAATAGACTTGCAAAGAATTATACATGTAAATGTAAGTGTTGAAACTAAGAAGGAATATTTGGATATTTTTTATGATCTTGGAATAGGAAAAAATTTCCTAAAATTTAAATCAAATGGTCAATTTAAAAAACGAAGAACTGTAATTATCAAATTTAAAATGGCTTGTCATTTGAACACTAGAAAAATGTAAAAATACAAGTCACTAAATGGAAGAAACCACCCCAGCTGACATCTTGATATAGGATTTTTAGCAACCCGATTTAAGTTAAAAAGAACCCCAAAAACCAGTTTTTGCTAAAACCACCCAGTATGTGGTAACATATTATGGCAGCCCTAGCAAACTTCTAGTCTATTAGGACACACATAGAATGTCCCCTATAACATGCTTGGGATGACAACAGAACGGAATCAAATCAGAATCCACCAGAATTGACAGGATGAACCACTGTGGGAAACAAACTGTTATGGAATACTATGAAGACATGTGAGGCCACAGCTCCCCATCTGGCAGGACAATGGTGATATGTTCTGTGTGATGGTACGTGCAGGCAAATGTTGGAATAGCCTACATCCCTACTTTTTGTGTATAAGCCACCCTAGTGAGACTGATGGCTTGTAAAATTTGGAGAATATCTGGAAGTGTGGTGAAGCTGTTGCTACACAGAATACTCAGAGTGGCATTTAAAAGTCAGTAGCAGCCAGGCTCGGTGGCTCAGCCTGTAATCCCAGCACTTTGGGAGGCCGAGGTGAGTGGATTGCCTGAGCCCACGGGTTTGAGACCCGCCTGGGCAACTTGACGAGACCTCATCTCTATAATAAATCAAAAATTAGCCTGGCGTGGTAGTGCATGCCTGTAGTTCCAGCTACTTGGAAGCTTGAGGCGGAAGGATCGCCGGAGCCCAGCAGGTCGAGGCTGCGGTGGCTGGTAGCGGCCACTGCACTCCAGTCTGGGTGACAGAGTGAGACTCCAACTCAAAAAAAAAAAAAAAAAAAAAAAGTCAGTAGCAACATAGACAGATACCCAGGACCTTGTATAGGGTGAATGCAACACAAAAATGTTTTCTTTGGTATTCCTAAAAGTTTATAAACAGGGAATTTTCACCTAACCAAGTTGCCACTGGAGACTAAAGGAGGTTAGACGTTTTGGAAAAGAGACTATGGGTCCCTCAAGTAGAAGAGCCCTAGGGCAGAACTCAGAGAGTCTCCTTATTTGTTTCAGGGTTTGGGGTCTATTCTTGTTAACTCAGGTTTTTGTCCAAATGCTCACATCTTTGGTAAACACTTTCAGAGATACACACTGAAATAATATTTTACCAGCTATCTGGGCCCTTAGCCCAACCTAATTGAACGTAAAATTAACCATCACAAATTCACTACTTATCAACCTAGCACCAATATATATCTTTTTAAACCATTCTTAATATTTAAGTAAAATCAATAACAAGATCTTGATTCTGCTTGATATCATACAACTATCCTGCCTAAGCTAAAAACTTACTGATTTCTTCCCCAGAGAAAGAGGTAAAGTCCTTGAATAATGTTTATTTTTCTCCTGATATCCAGTAACAAATGACATTACATAAAATTACTGATGCTAACATTCTGATGTAAAGTCAATATATTTTATATGATAAGAGAGTAAATAAAACAAAGATCACATTCACATATAAAAAAATAAGAAGTAAATAGTCATAACAACTTTGTCCCTTTCCACAGTTGGTCACATGTTGAAGCTGGTATATATAACTATTATTTTTTACTACCTATTCTTGACTTTAGTAAGAACCTTGGCTGGTTTTACATCTTTCCCCGACAAGGTAACAAAACGTACATTCATAACATTGCCAGGCCCTTTGTAATCCTACCCAGATTGAGTAGTTGTAGTTTTCTATTGACCTTAGTCACAGGGAATGGTGGTATTAACAGATGTCCTAGAGGTCCCTGAATATCAGGCATATTCCTCATTATCCACATTGAGGAATATCTGCCTGATCTCTCCTTGGTAGGTTGAATCAGGCACTGCACCCAACTCCCCCTTTGGCTTATTACTCATAGACATACTAAGTCCAATGTGGCCAGTGGCAGTCTTTTTTTTTTTTTTGGCAGTCCTAATGTCCAGGTCAATATAACCATTGCTGTGTCTCCTAGTGGAACCTTGAACCGAAACCTCTAGGCCAGCAGACTATAAAGTTGTGAGGAAAGAGGACAACTTTGCTGGTGGGTCACTATATAGTAACAGCAACTGGTGCCACTATCATTTATATCCTCTTATTTCTGGATTCATGAATTCTGACTGTAAGAGAAACCATACCACCTACTAGATACTAATTCAGAGCACATGCAGCCATATTGAGAATGTTGCCTCAGCTCTGCGTTATTGCCACCTACCTGACTCTGTAACAGACTTCCAGAGACTACTCAACATTTGTATCAAGTCAGTTGTTTCATGAGGTGGGGAAACATGGTAATATTATAAATTCCATGAGTATGGGCCTATTGTCACACTTCCTTGCCTCTGAAGTCAGTTCTTTTACCAAAAATCTCACTTTGTTTGGCATAGCATAACTGTTAATAAGACATTCAATCAGTCCACAGATGGAAGCTTTGGCAGAAGCATTAAATGCACATCCAAAGTAAGTATCATTGCTGTACAAACAATACACAGCCCCTTTGATGACAGAAGGCATTCAATGGACTCAATCTACTAATTGATCACTCTGGAGAATTGTGCCACATTGTGAACTCAGTGTTCGTTTCCGCTGCTGGCAGATTGGGAACTTAGGTGTGGCCATAGCCAGGACAGTCTTGGTGAGTGAAAGTTCATATCGTTAAGCCCATGCCTAGCCCTATCCCTGTTACCATAGCCACTTTATCAACTCATTAGACAATGACAGAAGGGGCTGGGAAATAGGTTGATTGATACCTTGCCCATTTGATTATTAAAATTCTCCATTGATGAGACTACTGGATGGTGAGCATTTCCATGGGACCCATTAATGTGTATATAATTGCACATTTGGCTATTTCTCCTTCCATGCAAAGTGGACAACCAGGTGTACTGTTGGAAATTCTGCTCACTGGGAGGATTGGACTTCACCTTTATAGGGATGTAGTGCTGAGCTGTTCACTTTTTGGTAGTCTCTGCATATCATGTAGGATCATATGTTAACAGTCCTCAATCCTCTCTTTCTTTGTCAACTATTCATAAGAAACTTATGAGCTCACAGGTGCAGGCTAGAAAAGAGAAGGGATTGTAGCAGCAGTGGAAATCATGAGCATTAGGGTCACTTCTTTATGTAACTTATTCATGCCCTCAGGGTATGTTTAGGCCTAGTCAAGTATACATCACTTTATTTTAATGATGAAGTGCTATTGTGCATGCCTCACTTAATGGCTTTTTGGGTTAGATAAGTCCTAGTTTATAATGGATAGCACAGGTCGTCTGGTAGCTTGGTGGCACATGATCAATAATTCAGTCTTTACTAAGTCCCAAGAGTAGGCTAAGGTTTGTTCCTCTAAAGGGGAAAAGTTATTCACGGAAGATGGCAGAACTTCGCACCAAAATTATCAAAGCTGCACTGTCATAATGAACCTATAGAGAACTTCCAAAAATTCCAAATGACATCTTTGCCGCCATTGATATTTCAAACACCATTAGATCTACTGGATTATACGGCTCATGTGGCAGAGCAGCTTGTGGGAAAATCTGGGTTCATTAAAGAGCCTTCTCTTTTTCTGTACCCCACTGAGAGCTAGCAGCCTTTGGGGACACTTGGAAAATGGGCGGGGCCAGAGTAATTCATACACATGAGAAGTATGCTGATTCCCAGATCTCAAGAACTCTACTAGGTATGGTACTTTTTTTTCTAGTTGCAAAAGAAGACAGATGAGACAACTTATTTTTCACCTTAGAAGGAATATTTTAGCATACTCCACACTCCTGAACCTCTAGAAATCATTGAAGTGAAGTCATGTATTTTTGTTGGGGGGAGGTTATTTCTCTCATTCTGACATGTAAATGTTTTACTAATAAATCCAGAGTAGTTGCTGATTTTTGCTCACTAGGTGTAATCCGCATAATGTTATTGATGTAATGAACAACTGATATCTTGTGGAGGGAAAATGCCACCAAGATTTTTGTGTACTAAATTATGACCTAGACCTAGAGAGTTGATATATACTGAGGTAAGACAGTGAAGTGTGTAGATGGCTTTGCCAGCTGAAAGCAAGCTGCTTCTGATGGGACTTATGGGCTGCTATGGAGCAAAAACATATCAGGGGATATGTTAATTAACTCAAGCAATAAAACTACATCTGGTAAAGCAGCTGCAATTGGAGTCATTGCCCAGTTAAGCTAATTGTAATCCACGATCATTTTCCAAAATCCATTCATCGTCTGTATAGTCCATATAGGCAAGTTGAATATGGATGTAATGTGAATCATAACCCCTGTATCTTTCTTTCTTTTTTTTTAAATTATTTTTTATTATGGTTTTGCCCCTGTATCTTTCAAGTCACTGATGATAGCACCAATTTCTCAAATCCCTCCAAGAATGTGGTATGTTTTTTGTTTTATTATATTCCAATGTAGGGGCAGTTCTAGTGACTTCCACAGGATAGTAGATGGATAATGCAGAATAGAAAACTAACACTAGAACATCACAGTTATAATTATTTTTGGTAAGACTTACTGATGAATAAAAAATTCTGGGTGCCACTTAATGTTGAAACTATATTTGCATATTCTCAAAATATCTATTTGCAAATATTTATAACACTTATTTGCCTTTATTTTCTTATGACTATGACTATTTAAAACAAAATTTATAACATCATTTTTTTTGTGATATTTATAATGTGCAGATATAAAACTTATAACCATAGCATAAAGGATAAAAGGAGGTAAATGGAACTGTTTTATAGCAACCATTTATTTTAAATTTATTAAAATAATACAGTAGTGACTCTGAGTAGATTGTGATATGTTTAAGATGTAAGTTTTAGTCCTTGAAGCAACCATGAAAAATAGCAAAGATACAATATTTAAATCATAAAAAATAAATTTAATACAAAATTGTTAGGTTTGGAGGGAAGCAGCACCAACCTTCCCCCATCTGCCCCTCCACCCACCGATCCCCTATGCGTCCCTCCACCCCAAGCCCACATCCTCTTGAAGCTTCCTGGAACCTGCCACCAGCTGCTGCGAAGGGCCAGACAGGGACCTTCCAGCCCACGCCAGGCGTGACGTTTCCAGTCCATGCCGGATGCGACGCTTTGTCTCCCTGCTTCGCTGCTGCCCCCAACACCCACCCAGATACAGCACCCTTAAAAATCCGAGCCACCCCTCCTTGACCGTGACTCCCCTGGCCCATCTTCCAGGACCACGGGGCCTTGCCTAGGAGTTTCTCCCCCAATAAACGCTCGGTTTATACTGGCCCTTTGTCCTGTGCCTCTTTTGGTATCTCCAAACATTACATCTTGGTGCTGAAACCTGGGAGGTGACTGAGCCACACGGGCCTCACCTCCCAGCTCAGGGGCCTCCCGCCTGGACGCCTCTGGCGGAACTGTGGATCTCTGACCCACTCCTCCACTCAGACTTTCATGAGGTGAATTCCCCCTGTGTCGGTCTCTCTTTCCTCCTCCGGGCCTCCCTATCAGAAGTCACAGCTGTGCTAGGGAAAACCTCCGTTCTGGTCAGTGATAAATCCTGGGGATGCCCTGTTTATCCTGACCTTCAGTCTGTCCGGCTGGTCTTTACTTGAATTGGGACACCATTTCAGACTCAGACAGGCCCCGGAAATTTAGATTGATATGGGTAACCAACCTTCCAAATCTAATTCTAAGATGCCTCTGGGCTGTCTTCTCAGTAATCTCGACAAATTGGGATTAATCCCAGACATTTGATGCAAATGTGTAATCCATTTCTACACTGTGGCCTGGTCTCAGTATAGACTGGATAATGGGTCCAAATGGCCACCCGAGGGAACTTTTGATTTTAACATCCTCACTGACTTGGATGATTTCTGCAAATGCAGTAGAAAATGGTCGGAGATTCCCTATGTTCGGGCCTTCTGGCACCTGTGCTCCTGTCCTTCCCTGTGTCAGTATTGTTCCACGACCTAAATCTTGCTGGCAAAGGGAAGCCCCTTCCCCTTCCTATGCCCCAGCACCCCCACCCAAGCCTCTCCCACCCGATCCGGAGTCTTCCCCCCTCATAGATCTTCTGGAAGACTTAACTGCGCCAATCCCTCGTCCTCCAAATCCTCCTCCTCCTCCTTCTTCCAACCCGCCTCCATACAACCTGCCCTCTCTCTATCCCCATCCTCCTCCTTCGCCTTCCGACTCTCCCCTTCCACCGCTCTCCCTCCCCTCTCCAGTCAGTGCACATACCCGTTTGCATTGCGTGGACCACCCTCCCCAACCCCTTGCTCCTGCGCCCATTTGTCCTCTCTGAGAGGTTGCTGGCCCAGATGGCATTGTGCGTGTACAGGTCCCTTTTTCTTTGGCCAACTTATCTGCCATTGCAAAATGATTGGGGTCATTTTCTGTCAACCCTACTGCCTTTGCCAAAGAGTTCTGTTACCTTACTCAGGCTTATGATCTAACATGGCATGATATTCATGTTATCTCTACTTCCACCCTGACGAATGGGATCATATCATGGCTGCTTGCTCGGGAGTATGCAGATAAAGTCCATCTAATGGACAACACGCAGCCAGTGGGGGCCAAGGCCGTCCGGCAACGGACCCCATTGGGACTACCAAGTTGGCCACATAGGATGTAGACGTAGAGATGACATGATACGGTGCATTCAGGTGGGACTTGAGGCAGTGTCTCAAAAAGGTGAATTATGATAAAGGGAAATAACCCAAGGCCCAAATAAAAATCTGACTGTTCTTCTAAACCGCCTCACCGAGGTTATGACTCTCCACACCCACCTCAGTCCGGACGATCCTGCTGGGGCTACTGTTCTCGCTACCTATTTCATTACCCAATCCGCCCCTGATATCTGCAGAAAGCTGAAGAAGGCAGAGGTTGGCCCTCAAACCCCAGTCTGTGACCTGGTAAACATGGCCTTTAAGGTTTTTAATGCCTGTGAGGAAGATGCAGAAACTGCTAGGCAGCAGTTCCTCCAGCCCTGCGGTCAATGCAACAGGGTATGGGCATCTCTCGGCATTCAGAGATGGGTAACAAAGCTCCCCCAGGAGCCTGTTTCAAGTGTGGCCAGGAGGGCCACTGGGCCAAGCAGTGCCCTAACACGTGTCTGCTGAGTAAGCCATGTCCTATCTGCAAGCAAAAGGGCCATTGGAAGTAGGACTGCACTTGGCCTGGCCAGGCCCTGGTGCCTCCACACGGGGATGTGGCTGAACCGCCTGCTTCGCTCCATGAGCTGCTCGGACTGGCGGAAAGCTGAGGATGCTCAGACTCGAGGACCCCAATTACCCTCGCTGAGCCCAGGGTCTTGCTCCAGGTAGTGGGTAAGTCAATCTCGTTCCTTGTGGACATGGGGGCTACCTATTCGGTTCTGCCTTCCTTTTCGGGGTCTCTATCTCCTTCCCAGGTCTCGGTCATTGGTATTGACGGCCAGCCTTCTGCCCCCCTTCAAACCTCACCTCTACCTTGATCTCTTAGTGATTGGATGTTTAGTCATTCCTTCCTCATTGTCCCGTCCTGCCCCATTCCATTGCTTGGCAGGGATATCCTCTCAAAACTGGGGGCCACTTTGATGCTGCTGGTTCAATCGGCAGCCCCACTCCTTGCCAATATTGTTCTAGTCTCTGTCTTTCCCAATTCAGACCTGCTGCCTCCCCTCCCACCCCACCTAGTCAACCCTGATATGTGGAACATTTCTACCCCAGTCATAGCCCAACACCACACCCCGGTTCACACAGTTTTGAGAAACCCCTCTCACTTCCCTTCTAGACCCCAGTTCCCCATCTCGGCCACACAGCATAAGGACCTTAAACCCATCATCACTCGCTTGCTTTCTCAGGGCCTCCTCATACCTGTTAACTCTCCGTGTAACACCCCCATCCTTCTGGTCCGTAAGCCCTCTGGAACTACCTTTTGGTCCATGACCTCTGTCTCATTAATAAGGTGGTTTTCCGTTTCCATCCAGTGGTTCCTAACCCCTACACTTTTTTATCTCGGATACTGCCTCAGACAACACATTTATTTCACTGTCATTGACCTCAAGGACGCTTTCTTTACTATCCCCCTACACCCAGACTCTTACCCCCTTTTTGCTTTCACTTGGGAGAACCCGGACATGGAACAGGCACAACAACTTACATGGACGGTCTTGCCACAGGGCTTCCGGGACAGCCCCCACCTCTTTGGTCAGGCTCTTGCGGCTGATCTAGCTGATTGCCCTCTCCAACCTAGCCACCTCATCCAGTACGGGATGATCTCTTACTTTGCAGCCCATCTGAGGAACTGTCGCGCACACACACAGCCACCCTTCTCAATTTCCTGGCCTCTAGGGGATACCGGGTATCCCCCCAGAAAGCCCAGCTCACACAACCTGAAGTTGTCTACCTTGGCATCTGCCTTACTCCCACCACTAAGGCCCTGACAATGGACCACCTCCACGCTATACAGCAGCTGATACCCCCAGAAAATGGTGACCAAATCTTGTCCTTTTTGGGCTTTGTGGAGTACTTCAGGCAATGAATCCCTAACTTTGCCCTATTAGCCAAACCTCTGTATGCGGCCACCAAGCAAATGCCTACGGAGTCCCTCACCTCCCCTGCTGTGGTTCGCAAGGCGTTTGTTGCTCTCCGCGACACCCTCCTGTCTTCACCACTGCTGTGTCTCCCTAACCCCTCACAGTCCTTCTATTTGTTCATAGATGAGTGCCATGGAATAGTTGTGGGGGTCCTAACACACCCAGTGGATCCCTCCCACCGCTCAGTAGCCTACCTCTCCAAACAGCTTGATGCCACTGTTCAGGGGTGGCAACCCTGCCTACGGGCACTAGCGGCGGCTGCTGTTCTAACCAAGGAGGCTTTAAAACTTTCCTTACATCACCATAACACGTCTTCTCCCCTCACAGAGTCCACGAACTGTTGGGACATCGGGTGCTCTCTCTCCTAGGCCCCTCCAGGATACAGGAGTTCCATTTGTTGTTCCTTGACAACCTGGCGGTAACTCTGAAGCCTTCACCACCCCTTAACCTGGTGTCCCTGCTCCCTCTCCCCTCCTCTGATGCAGGACCTACCCACTCTTGCCTGGAGGTGGTGGCGGCCCTAACACCGCCTAGGGACGGACTCTCAGATCAGCCACTTCAGTCCTCAGACCTCACTCTGTTTGTGGATGGTAGTTCTGTCTGTACCCCACAAGGCCACCAGCGGGCGCCCTATGCTGTAGTCTCTGCTCTGTTCTCGAGGCCCAGCCCCTTCCTCTGGGCACCACTTCCCAAAAAGCAGAGCTTGTTGCTCTTACACGGGCTCTCGAACTATCTAAAGGGTAGCTGGTAACCATCTACAGTGACTCCTGATATGCCTTCCTCACTGCTCATTCCCATGCCACCATTTGGAAGGAGAGAGGATATCTCACCCATTACCAATGCCAAACTAATTTCTAAACTACTCCAGGCCCTGCAGAGCCCACAAGAAGTCGCCATTGTCCACTGTCGAGGCCATCAAGCCTCACAAAATCTGGTGGCAAAGGACAATGCCTGGGCAGACTCTGTCGCAAGGGGACTAACCCAGGTTGCGCCTCCATCCCCCCTCCTCTTCCTTTCTCCCTCCCTGCAACCCCAGTACCTCCCGGAGGAACGGCAGTCCCTATTAGACAAGGGGGGCCGTGTCACACAGCAAAACTGGATCATGCTGGGGAATCGTGTTGCGCTACCACAAAACCAGGCCTCCCATATTTTGACAGAAGTCCATCACTCTCTGCACATCAGACCTGAGGCCATGCATCAATTTCTCTCTCCTATATTCCATCTAACGGGTTTAAAAAGGCTTATCTCTCAGGTTCATCCTGTGTGCTCAGTCTGCTCTGCTGTCAGTCCGCAGGGAGGATTGCGCCCCCGTATTCCCACTCACCAGATGAGGGGCCACCTCCCAGCTGAGGACTGGCAAATTGACTTCACCCATATGCCTGTCCACAAAAAATTTTGGTATTTGCTCACTCTGGTGGATACCTTTTCAGGCTGGATCGAGGCCTTCCCCACTGCCAAGGAAATGGCTGACATTGTGGCCACAGTCCTTCTGGAACACATCATCCCCAGGTTCAGCCTCCCAGCCAACATCCAGACGAACAATGAACCTGCCTTCACCACCAAAGTTGTCCAGCAGGTGACTGCTAGCCTGGGGGTTACCTGGAAACTCCACACTCCTTACTGCCCACAGTCATCAGGTAAGGTAGAAAGGGCAAATGGCATTTAAAAAACACACCTCACCAAGCTCACCCTAGAGGTAAAACTCGGCTGGCCGGCCCTCCTCCTACTCGCCCTCTCCAGAACAAGGGCGGCTCCAAGGGCTCCATTGGGTTTCAGCCCTTTTGAGCTGCTGTATGGCAGGGCCTTTTTAATCAATCACAAGCTACCCTCCTCACCACCTCCGCTTGCCTCCTACTTGCCTTACTTATCTCTGCTTAGGCAGTTGCTAAGGGAGCACGTGGAATGAGCCCTTCCCAGAGTCGCTCCTGACAACCCATCAGATCCGGTTTGTACGACCCTCCAACCGGGGGATTCAGTTCTACTCAAACAACTGTCCCCCCAGGCTCTAACCCCCTGGTGGGTTGGCCCATTCACGGTGGTCCTCACCACCTCCTCAGCTGCCAAATTACTGGGACACTCCTCCTGGTACCATGTCTCCTGTCTCAAATTGGCCCAGGCCATGGGGGTCCCCTGGCAATGTCAACAGGTGGGACCTACCCGTCTTCGCCTCACCCAGAGTTCTGCTACTCACTCTAGTCCTACTGCCTCTCTCACACACAACACCACCGGATGATGGCTACCGCTGGCAGTTTTACATTGAAGAAACAGCCTAATCTTACAGTAAAGTCATTACTCAGGTTGTGGGCACCGGACTGTGCCAGCCCAGGGGGTGCCAGGCACCAGTCACCATCGACATCTCAGTAGGCAGCATGAACTCCATCAGCCTGGGTGCAACCCCAACTCCGGTCTTCTGTTTCCAATATGACCAAACTGATGCCAAATGTAACCGGTGGCCTCAGACATATGGGGGTTGTGCATAGAATTGGTATAAAATGCACAAGGTCTACCCTCTCATCCATGCAGGAAAACTAACCCATTTCACCATCTCTGATCCCTGGCACCCCAAGTGGGTGCAGGGAGTCGAGGGAGTTGTTTACAACTTCTGACTAAACTGCAAACCATCAGGAAAACTCCGCATTTTCCGAACATACAGTCTTGTTTTTCCTCCCCCTAATAAACTCCCCAGCCTTATTGCAGAAGCAGAAACTTCTTTGGCTAACCAACATCCCCCCCCCCGAGTGCTGACTGCCCTTCTCCATTCTCTTGACTCCGTTTAATATAAGAAGGTATCTCATTACTCAACCACTGTTCTGTTGGGGATGTAAGTAACTGCTTCCTTTGTGCTGCCCTAAACCGCTCCCCTTTGGCAGCAGTTCCTGTCACACAACTGTTTAATGCCTCTAATTGCCAAATAACCAGTCTTTCAATCCCTGGAGTTCCTTTTCTCCGGCCTCTCAGCAACCTCTCTAATACCTGTTATGGCAGCTCCTGCACATACAACATCTCCAGACCTGTGCCATCTACTCTATCTGATCCCAGGGTGGGTTCTTTTGGTGTAATGGCACCCTCTTCAAATCTATCAATAATTCTTACCCTTGTTGCTATCCAGTAACGCTTGTGCCACAGTTTACATTCTATTTTGAGGAAGAGCTCTTACTCAAAACCTTTCCTACGCCCCGTCGCGCCCACCACATGGCATTCCCCCCCCATGCTCGGTTTCACGTTTGCCACGACATTATCAGCTGGAGGGCTAGGTGGGGGAGCACTGGGACACAGCCTCCTTTCTTCCCAAAAACTGGAAGAAAGGCTCCAAGCTGCTCTGGAAGCATCCGCAAGCTCCCGGGCATCCCTGCAGTGGCAATTAAACTCTCTAGCCCAGATTACTTTACAGAACCGCAGGGCCCTCTATCTCCTTACAGCCTGGTCAGGGTGGAACCTGCATGTTTCTCCAGGAAGAATGCTGTTTCTACATTAATGAAACAGGGCTGGTAGAGGAAAATGTCAACGTTCTCCGAAAGCTGGGAGATGAACTTCGCAAAAAAACCCTGCAGAATCGCCCTTCTCTGCTTGGTGGAACTCAGGCATCGCCCAATGGGTCATGCCATTCTTGGGACCTGTTCTACTTATCTGTCTTTTACTTATGGTTGCACCCTGTCTGTTTAATTTTTGCAGTCCCGCATGAAGGAAATTTCTCGTGTTGCAGTCAATCAGCTACTCCTGCACCCCTATCCGTATGCCCCACTTCCCTCCAAGCCACCCCATCCCTGCCTCCCCTAAAACTACACCCCCTTTCAGCTTGTAGGAGCCAGACTGAGTCAGCACCCCTTATACAAAGAGATCAGGATGTTAGGTTCAGAGGGAAGCAGTACCAACTTTCCCCATCTGCCCCTCCACCCACCGATCCCCTATGCGCCCCTCCATCCCAAGCCCACATCCGCATACCTCGCTTGAAGCTTCCCAGAATCTGCCACCAGGTGCCCAGAAGGGCCAGACAGAGACCTTCCAGCTCACGCCAGATGCGACACTTCCAGCCCACACTGGATGTGACGCTTTGTCTCCCTGCTTCGCTGCCATCCCCAACACCCACCCAGATACAGCACCCTTAAAAACCTGAGTGGCCCCTCCTTGGGCGCGACTCCCCTGGCCCATCTTCCAGGACCATGGGACCTAGCCTGGGAGTTTCTCCCCCAATAAACGCTCGGTTTATACTGGCCCTTTGTCCTGTGCCTCTTTCGGTATCTCCAAATGTTACAAAAATGTATTAATGTTCTAGAACCTTTAGTTCTAAAGCCAAAAGCAGAAATTACACAAATGTCTATCAACAGGAAAATGAATGAAAAAATTATAGAGCATTCATACAGAATACTATTCAGGAATATAAAGAATAAAATTATTGAAGCACACATTCTAAATGAAACTCATGAACACTGTAGTGAGTGATACAGCTGCACATAAAATAGCACATACTGTATAATTTCAGGCAAAATGAACGTATGATTAAAAATTACAGTTAGAGATGGGGCAAGATGGCAACGGCATAGGTGAACTGGTGAGATTCTCTGAACGTGAGTTCTCAAAAAGGCTATTACTTCTCTTCCCCCATCCCCCAGCCCACCACCAACTGTGCTGGTGCCAGGCCCCGGAACTTCCCACGCAAGGTCAGATATTGCGCACCCCACACCACTGCTGCTGTTCTACTAGTGTGTGGAAGTCTCCAGTCCCAGCCCCCTCCAGATCCCTCCCCAGCTGCATTGTTTCCAGCCCGGGCACCCGGCACCAAGGCGCCAGTCACACAGGGAGGCTCTGGGCGCCCCCCCTCAGAGACACCAGTCCCATTCCTGGCTGAAGTACTCTGTAGGGGGCCCAGCTCCACTCTTGCCGCTCACCGCCTTCCCTTTGGAACTTAGGAGCTCTGGAACTCCGGGTCCACCCTGGCTGAGGCACTCAGCATGAGACCCCAAGCCGGAGGACCCAGACAAGCGGAGAAAAACAGATCTGCTTAAACTGCCTCGCCATTCTCCAGGCAGAGACTTCCATTGCCCCGCCCACCTATCAACAAACTTTACCTCATTTCCTAAGGCCAGATATTGCAGTGTGTGGGGGAGTTGTGGGTCCCTGCTCCCTCCGGCCCTCTCCCCGGCTCCATTGTCTCTAGCCTAGCACCTGGCACCACCGGTCCCACAGGGAGGCTCTGGGTGCCCGCCCCTCAGAGACTCCGGTCCCTTTCCTGGCTGAAGTACCCTGTGGTGGGCCCAGAGCCACTCTTGCCGCCCACTGCCTGCCCTTTGGAGCTTTGGAGCTCTGGAACTCCGGGCCCACCCTGGCTGAGGCACTCAGTGCGAGACCCCAAGCCAGGGGACCCAGACAAGTGGAGAAAAACAGATCTGGGTAAACTACCTTGCTATTCTCCAGGCAGAGACTTCCATTGCCCCGCCCACCTATCAACAAACTTTACCTCAGTTCCTAAGGCAACAGCGTGAAACAGGAGACAAAGCCCCACCCCTACGCTGCAACAAAAAACAAAAGGGAGAGGCTGGAATCGGAGATCACAGAAGTGACTCTAGTCTGATCGCTTATTTTGACTTATGATTTTATCATTGAAACTGTTGGTTTAGATTACGTTTGGTGTTTACCTTCTGACTTAAACCGTTTCTTGATTTTATTGGCCTGTCTCTGTGTAGCTATCAGTATTCTTTAGGGAATCTTTCTTACCTGTCTTTCTTCACTTCTTCCCGGCCCTGTGTCTCTCTCTCACCTGATAGTTGGTATGTATATCTGTTTTCCCTCTCGTACTTCTCTCTTTCTAACTCCCTATTGACCCCCTCTTCCTCCATTATTTTTCTCTTTTATATGCCCCCTTTTAAAATCTAGGGACCAAGGCTGCATACTGCTGAATAGACAGACTGTAAAGCAGAGGGAAAAGTGAACAAAGCCAGAACCCTCATAAGGAAGAACAGGTCATTGCAGAAGAGAAATAAAAGCAACCCCACCTTCCCTCAAAAACAGAATTGAAGAGGGGGAGGGAAAGGGGGAAAGGGAGAAAAATCTACAGAAATGAAGAAAAACCAAAAGAAGAGTATGGGTCTCTCCCAGACGCCTGGGAGAGCAGACATTGAGAAAACTGACTTTGGAATGCAAACAATGAAAATTCCCCAGAATGAAGGGTCTCAAAATGCAAATGTAGATATCAAAACAATAATGGAGAGATTAAAAAGAATTGAGGAGACACAAGAAGAAACTAGGAAGGAGCTGATATCTGAGATAACAGTAATAAAGAATACTGTGAATGAAATAAATAACAAATTGATAAGCATGGAAAGCAGAATTACCCAAGTAGAAGAAAGAATCTCAGAGCTTGAGGACCAAAATATAGAAATAACCGAAACTCTTAAAAACACAGAAAATAAGCTCAAAAAGACAGAACAAAACCTTCAAGAGATGAGTGACTACCTCAAGAGGCCTAACCTAAGAATAATCGGACTCCCTGAGGCAGAAAGAGAAACAGAGACCACATTGGAACAAACTTTCCATGAGATCATTCAAGAAAACTTCCCTTATCTAATCAGTGATGCAAAAATTCAAACACAAGAGATTCAGAGATCCCCCACAAGACAACAAATGAGAAGACCAACTCCTAGACACATAATAATTCACCTAAATAAAGTAGGCACAAAAGAAAAAATCCTAAAGGCAGCGAGAGAAAAAGGCCAGATCACCTACCATGGAACCAATCAGAATAGCAGCAGATTTATCTGCAGAAATCCTGCAGCCTAGGAGAGCTTGGAGCCCTATCTTCAAAGTCCTAAAAGATAAACAATTTCAACCAAGAATAACCTACCTGGCCAAGCTAAGCTTCATCAGTGAGGGAGAATTAAAATCTTTCCCAGATATACAATCCCTAAGAACTTATGCTGCCACCAAACCATCTCTACATGAAACACTTAAGAAAGTACTAAACACAGAAGAAAAGGAAAAAAGAACAACATTCTTCACAAGAGTACAGGGAAAAGAATAAAATACACACGAACCAACCACAAAACCAAAAGAAAGAAAAAAAAAAAAAAAAAAGAAAAAACCAAGTGGAAGAACAACAACTCAATAAGAACTCCATGATAGGGACGAATTCTCACATTTCAATAATTAGTCTGAATGTGAATGGACTAAATGCACCACTGAAAAGACATAGAATGACAAAATGGATAAAATATCACCAGGCAACAATATACTGCCTTCAAGAGACCCATCTCACTAGAAAGGACATACACAGACTCAAAGTAAGAGGATGGGAAACAAATTTTCAGGCAAATGGAACACAAAAGAAAGGAGGAGTCGCGATCCTAATTTCAGACAAAATACCATTTAAACTATCAAAAATTAAAAAAGATACAGAGGGCCACTACATAATGATAAAAGGTTCACTCCATCAATAAGAAATATCTATCCTAAAAATATATGCACCCAACATAGGTGCGCCAACATTCATAAAGCACCTTCTAGGAAAACTAAAGAAAGACATTGATCCTAACACCATAATAACTGGGGACTTTAATACACCACTCACAACCTTAGACAGATCACCAGGACAAAAAATCAGCAAGGAGATCCAGAACCTCAATGAGACTCTGGACCAAATGGACTTAATTGATACCTATAGAACACTCCATCCAAAGACCACAGAATACACATTCTACTCATCACCACATGGAACATATTCTAAGATCGACCACATAATTGGACACAAATCAAATATAAGCAAATTTAAAAGGACTGAAATTCTACCATGCACCTTCTCGGACCACAGTGGAATAAAAATAAACATTGACACCAACAAAGTCCCTCCAAAACCCACAAAGACATGGACACTAAACAGCATGATGCTAAATAACTCCAGGGTCAATGATGACATCAAAACAGAGATCAAAAGATACCTGGAAACAAATGAAAATGAAGAAACATCTTACCAAAAATCTCTGGGATGCCTTAAAAGCTGTAATAAGAGGAGAATTTATATCCCTACAAACACACATGAGGAAAATGGAAGGAACAGAAATTAACAACCTAACAAGCCACCTAAAGAAGCTGGAAAAGCAAGACCACAAAAACCCTAATTTCAGCAGAAGAATCCAGATCACCAAAATAAAAGCCCAAATCCAGGACATAGAAGACAAAAAGATAATAGAAAAAAATCAATGAAACAAAAAGCTGGTTCTTCAAAAGAATAAACAAGATCGATGGTCCCCTAGCTAGACTGACCAAGAAAAAACGAGAAAAAAACCAAATAAGCACAATCAGAAACACAAAAGATGAAGTCACATCTGACCCTAAAGAAATACAAAAGATCATTAGAGACTACTACGTACACTTGTATGGAAACAAACTTGAAAACCTTAAGGAAATGGAGGACTTTCTGGCATCACACAACCTACCTAAGTTGGAACAAGAAGAAATTGAGACCCTAAATAGACCACTAACAATCAAGGAAATCGACTACGTAATAAGAAAACTTCCTACAAAAAAAAGCCCTGGACCAGATGGCTTTCCAGCAGAATTCTACAAGACATTTAAGGAGGAGCTGATACCAATCCTACTGAAGGTATTCCAGGTGATTGAAAAAGATGGAACGCTCCCCAAATCATTTTATGAAGCCAACATCACATTGATACCCAAGCCAGGTAAAGATCTAGCAAAGAAAGAGAACTACAGGCCAATATCTTTGATGAACATAGATGCTAAAATTCTCAACAAGATCCTAGCAAACTGGATTCAGCAATACATCTCAAAAATCATCCATCATGACCAAGTAGGCTTCATTCCTGGATGCAAGGATGGTTCAACATTTGTAAAACCATAAATATTATTAAATACATCAACAGATCTCAAAACAAAAACCACATGATTACATCATTAGATGCAGAAAAAGCTTTTGATAAAATCCAGCACCCCTTCTTGATAAAAACCCTTGAACATCTAGGCATACGGGGAACATACCTCAAAATAGTAAAAGCCATCTATGAGAAACCCACAGCCAGCATACTCCTAAATGGACAAAAATTGGAACCATTTCCCCTGAAAACTGGAACAAGACAAGGATGCCCACTCTCACCCCTCCTGTTCAACATAGTATTGGAAGTCCTGGCTTGAGCATTCGGAGAAGAGAAGGCAATCAGGGGTATCCAAATAGGAAAAGAGGAAGTCAAGTTATCTCTCTTTGCAGACAACATGATTGTATACCTTGAAAACCCAAGAGAATCTGTCAAAAACCTCCTTACACTGATAAAGACCTTTGGCAAAGTCTCAGGATACAAAATAAATGTACAAAAGACAGTCGCATTTCTCTACACCAATAATAAACAAACAGAAACCCAAATAAAAATCACAATTCCATTCACAATAGCTGCAAAAAAAATGAAATACCTTGGCATCTTCCTAACCAGAGACATGAAAGACCTTTACAAGGAAAACTACAAAACACTGCTCAAAGAAATCAAAGTTGACACAAACAAGCGGAAAAATATCCCATGCTCATGGATCGGAAGAATCAACATTGTGAAGATGTCCATCTTACCTAAGGCAATCTACAAATTCAATGCAATACCCATCAAATTACCAGCAACATTCTTCTCAGACCTAGAAAAAACAATGCAGGAATTCATATGGAAACACAAACGTCCAAGAATAGCCAGAACAATCCTCAGCAAAAAAACCAAAGCAGGTGGTATCACACTACTAGACTTCAAACTTTACCATAAAGCTACAATCATCAAAACAGCTTGGTATTGATATAGGAACAGGTATATAGATCAATGGAATAGAATTGAGATTCCAGAAGCAAAATCTCAATTTCTCAACCAACTCATCTTTGACAAAGCCTCCACCACCTACCACTGGGGAGAGGAGAACCTATCCAGTAACTGGTGCTGGGAAAGCTGGCTGACCACATGCAGAAGATTGAAACAGGACCCCTATCTATCCCCATGCACAAAGGTTAATTCCAAATGGATCAGAGACCTAAATGTAAAACCTCAAACCATAAGAACCTTAGAAAATGAAAGAAAAACCCTCATGGAAATCGGAACTGGCATCCAATTCCTGAACAAAACCCAAAACCCACAGCTCATAAGAGAGAAAATAGACAAGTGGGACCTTATTAAACTGACAAGCTTCTGGAAAGCCAAAGAAACCATCAAGAGAGCAGGGAGACAGCCTACAGACTTGGAAAAAGTATTTGCCAACTCCAGGTCCGACAAAGGCTTAACATCCTGGATCTACAAAGAACTCAAGTGTGCTGAAAAGAAAAAAAACAAACAACCCCATTATAAAATGGGCAAAAGATATGAACAGACACTTCACAAAGGAAAACATCTGAGCAGCCAACAAACACATGAAGAAATCTTCAACCTCACTAATCATCAGGGAAATCCAAATCAAAACCACACTGAGATACCACCTAACCCCAGTCAGAATGGCAATTATCAACAACTCAAAAAATAACAGCTGCTGGAGAGGGTGTGGTGAAAAGGGAACACTTCTACACTGTTGGTGGGAGTGTAAACTAGTGCAACCTCTGTGGAAAGCAGTGTGGCGATTCTTAAAAGGTCTAAATACCAACCTCCCATATGACCCCGCAATCCCCCTACTGGGAATATATCTTGAAGAACACAAATCACTCTATAAAAAAGATACCTGCACATGCATGTTTATCGCAGCATTGTTCACAATAGCAAGAACCTGGAAACAGTCATGCTGCCCGTCAAAAGAGGACTGGATTAAAAAAATGTGGTACATATACACGATGGAATACTACGCAGCCATAAAAAAGAACAAAATCATGAATTTCGCAGCAACCTGGATGGAACTAGAGTTTATAATACTGAGTGATCTCTCACAGAAACAAAGATCCGAGTATCACATGTTCTCACTCATATAATGGACCTTAAACATCCAATGCAATACTATACGAAAATGACTGACCGTACTGGGAAACTATGGTGGGGGAAGGGAGATGGGATTAACAGTAGCAAATATCTGTCTGGGTACGGGGAAACATCCCATATCAACAGCGTGCCTGAATGAAATGCAATTGTATACCTAACCCTTAACTGTACCCCACAACTTCACAATTAAAAAAAAAAAAATTACAGTTACAACCTCCTTGAGTCCCCTCCCACTGTGGGAGCTTTTCTGTCCTTTCAATAAATACTGCTTTCTCCCCCCCCCAAAAAAAATTATAACAGTAAGTTGCTTCTTGAGAAAGAAAAAACTATGATGGAATATAAGACAAATTTCTGGGAATTATGAAAATATTCTATTCTTGAGATGAAAATTATGTGGATTTATTTATTTACCAAAAATGTACAGTTATGATTTGTGCATTTTGATGTTCTTTGCTCACTATCTTATTTCTAGAAGGTGAATGGCTCCCATCAAGCAGCAGGTGGGAGGCAGTGGATCTCTTAGGGTATCTTCTTTTCCACCTTTGAGTCTGCGGAGAAATGATGGTGGGCAAAGGGTGTTCCCTGACCTCTGGCAGATAAGAATGGTTTAGGCCCTTCATCTCCCTGAAAGTCAGGGGACTCACAGTCCTCAGAGCTTCACTTCAATATGACAACCATTAGCCTCTTGGCACTGCTGAGTCCCTAGAATAGTCTGGTTTAGACTGAAACATACTGGGAGTTTAAAATACAGAAGGAGTTGTAAAGCTATTGCTTCCAAATAAACTTCATTAGTTTATAATCATTACATTTTAAAATGATAATATTTTGAATATGCTGTGTTAAGTAAAGTATTATAATCATTTCCACTTGTTTCTCTATATTTTCTTTTACATGGTTAATAATTTTAATGACACACGTGTCTCCGATTTTTATTTATTGGACATTGATGGTTTAGATTATTGCCTCCCTTTTCAAAGTTCAGGTTCCCTCCCCAGAAGACAAAAGGCCAGAAAGGTTATAAATATAACATCTTAAGTTTTCAAATAAATGTCATTATATTGCTTTCATTTGTAAATAACATATATGTATCGTATAGATATTATTCATGAATTAACACAAAATTATATATGAGCGCAAATGCAAGTCTCCTAGACAGGACCAGGTTCCAATGCAGGGTAAAAGCTCTGCCTGAAACCTGCCTTTCTGACTTCATTTAGCCCAGTGTCTGATCAAATCTCCTGTCACTCAGGGCCAAGGGGGCGGGGCTTGAAACCTTATCCAATCAGCGATGCTTTGGAGACAACGGCCCAATGAGGTGTGTCGGAGGAGAGAAAGGGGCGTTTTCCGGTGGTCCACGGGCCTTTTGTCTTCTGCTGCCGCCACTGGATTTGTGTACCTCCACTGTTTCATCTAGTCTCCAGGAAACCCAGGTAGCTCTGCCACAGCATCTGTCTCCCTGTGACCTGCAGGTGCTGGGAGATCCGTAGGGAGGACGCCGGGGCACCTGGAAGCCGGGAGATAGTGACTGTTTGTGTCAGTGTTCCCAGGAGGTGGGGAGCTGGTGGAAACGGCGGGAACTGGCTGTGGCGGAGCCCAGCCTCCGCGTCTGCTCCTGCGTCTGCTACCTGCGTCCTGGACTGCTGGCCCACAGTCCCTTCTGGCCCACGGTGGGCGGGGGCGATGATGGGGAGACTGTCGCCGGGACCCTGGGCCTCTTGTCCCACCCTGCGGCATCTCGGCCCCTCCTGGAGCTCTCGATGGGCAGCTCTGTGCTTCTAGCTCCGTGTCACCCCAGATTGTGCAGGGACCACAGAAAGCCATGGGGGAGGATCCGGACTTTCCGTGCGTGGAAGGACCTGTGACCTGTGGGTCCCCAGACCCTCTTTATCCTGGAAAATATTAATTGAGACACTGTAGAAAGTTGAAGAGTTTATTTGAGCACACAGAGGTTTATTACTTTTGAAATCCCAGCTAGGATTTGTGGTTTGGGGGCCACAAGAAAGGCATGAAGGAAAGACTTTATGAGGTGCACGAGGAGGCAAACTAAATTCAATAACTCATTGGGTGCAGCTGTATGGTCACCTTAGGTATTCAGGTGGACGGTTCCTTGTTATTTAATCAGAGATGAATTGCTGGTTTGTGATTGCTTATGGCTAAATTTTGTATAAATTTTCAGCTTACAAGAAAAGCATGAGTTACATTTTGGTTTTCTTAGGTAGGAACACAAGTCACTCCAGCCACTTCAGCCTAATTGTCTTATATTTAATTATTTATTGTCCACAAGAGGACTTGTCACTACATTTTCCAAATATATGGCAAGCAGGATCTCAAATCCATGACCCTATTCCCCCAGCCTAACTCATCTAGAGCTTGCAGTAAAAGTCTACATTTCTGATTTTTCTCTACCTTCTCAAATGCCAGATCCCTTTCTCCAACAACTCACATTATTGTGTTCTAATGTATATTTCAAACAGACAGTATTTTTTTTTAGCAATGAGCAGTTTTTAACATATTTGCTTTTTGTTTCTGAATATTTCACATGAGGAGAAAGCAGAGATTAATCCCTTTACACTCAACTGTAAATATATATATATATATTTGTGCCTGTTCCTTTTATGTGTCCTAGACGGAAAACCTTACCAGAGTATCTCTTTGGGTTGATGTACCTATTAGTAATTTTACAGGGTGAAGTGTCCTCTGCCACCTTTCTGTTTTTTCTGAATTCTGGGTTTTAAAACTGGGAATAATCTATGATCTCCACAGTGGCCATGTCTAGGGAATATCAGCCTCTGGGTCATCTCTCAGAGAACCGTCTGAGTATGGGGGAGAAGCCTTTCAGGGGAGCAGAGCAGCTGGGTACTCGGATCTGAAGATCCAGGTGTACTGGTATACCTTTTCTCTAAAAAGCTGAACTTTGGGGACTTTAAGACTTTCTTAACAAATCCCAGTTTCTGTTCCTTGGGACCACTGTCCAGACCAGCCGGGGTTATTGAGGTACCTGAAGGAGGGAGTGGAGACGTAAAAGGAATACAAGACTCCTTTAGCTGCAAAGGGAGGGCACCGGGGCTAGTCCCCGAGTGGCCCCGTTTCTCTTTATTCCAAAGTTTATATACAAGCACAATACAATCAGGCATTCAAACTTCCCCAATCTTCAACATTAAACTTCCCCTCTATCAAGAAATGTCTGTACCCTGACTCAGACTATTCTGCTAACATTTCATATTAGTTTTGTCCTTGACCAGCACTTTCTGTACTTTGAAAGACACATACTATTCTTATCTGGACTCTGCTTTTCTAGGTAGATAGTTTCATGCTTTAACTATTTAGTCCCCGACAGGCCACATTGCTTGTCAGCCAATGAGATGTTGGTATTGAAGACAATGGAAATGATTGGAGATGATGGAAATGATTCCTGCCCTCTGTTTCCTCTTAGATTTGTAAAGGGAGAAAAACAATCCCATAGAACAAGGAAAACCCACCCCAGTAAGTGAGGAAAGAACCTGATAAGCAAAAATCACTCAGGGCATGGTGCAGTTTCTCTTGGGAGGGTGGGCATTGAGCACTTCAGCAACTGGGTTGGAAGTAGAAGGATCCACATGACACGATAGCCTGACTTGACACTTGACTCAGACATGTCTGTGTTCATTCAGCACTGCCAGTTACGGTTTTCATAGAGAATCTATCAGTATAGCTTAAAAAACAAAGAAAATATTTTCAAAGAGGCAAGAAAAAAATTATTTCGAAAAAAACATTAAATATCTACTCATATATTTTATTTGTTAAAAATTATTTGCCATTTTTGTTCCCCAGACTGAGTATAGTAAATTTCTCAGGTTTGACTTTTTGAGGGTGTGGTTTCAAGCATAATTCCAGATAATTGCTCTGGGAATAATACGAGGGAAAAATAGGAAAACTCTTTATTCCATTCTAGCTGCAGAAAAATGGACTCATTTTTACAAGAAAGTGTTTTAGATAAATTGGTGAATAACAAATATTCGCTAAAAAGTGAGTTTCTGTCTTGTGCTGGGTGGAGATTTCTAACAGTGGATAACTCAGGTCTGTATTCTGTTATTTTGATATCCAGCTTTAATGGTAAATTATATGGATGGGAACTTGACAATTCCTAGATTTGTTCACATAAGGAAGTTTAAAAAAAAATTATTTATTGTCATGGAAATATTAATAGGTTTATTGTCTGAAAAGGATACTTTTGCTTTACTTGTTGAAATATAAAAGGCAAGTGCCTTATAATTTTATTTCCTCCTACAAACATACACTCTATGTTTGCATGATTTTGCTCAATTTTTCTAACACTGGGTAGTTTCTTATTTAAAACGAAGTGGAAAACCTTAACTGGAAGCAGAGCCAGGAGCCCAGGGACTTCAAGCTAAAGCCAATCTTGATTCTGTTAAATGAAGTCACTGAAGGCTCAGTTAGTTCTTCCTGCAGAGCTTCCTACAGGTGTCCCAGCCTGCTCACACCAGCCACGCAAGGAACCTTTACACTGAGAAAAGCTACAGAGCCCTGGAAAGATAAAGGCGTTTATTAAGGATGGTTTGCATGGAAAGACATGGAGCAATTTTAGAAGAATACAGACATTTGTCTCTTATGATTCCATGGAGAGGAGTAAGACTGGGACAGGAAAGATTTTTTATGTGCATTCTCCTTTTTGTTTTTACTAGTTATTAATTTACCTTTTATCATATAATATACTATATTTATTTTTAAAAAGCCAAGATGGCCCCTCTCCTCTTTCAGAAGGTAGAGACTGAGCCCGCCATCAGTCATCTTATTAGCATATAAAATATACTTAGGACTTTTCAGGGGTTTTGGAGGCTGTGTTCTTGGAAGCCGGGGCAGAGACCAAAATATAAGTTTCTTACTATAATCACATTTTCAGGCTGATACTAGCCTCCAGGCCCAGTGCTGGCTTTTTTCTGAGGAGCTTTGCTTCACCTTTGTCTTTTTAATGAGAACCCATTCCTGACCCCAGTACATCTCTCCTGTGTCTATGCACACACATGATTATAGCAGCAGCATGTCCTGACACTCAGCATTCTTTCAAATGATCTTGATGTTTATTGTTTATTTCTTTATGTAGTTGCTTCTGTGAGCTGTGTTTCGTTCACTATATTCCCAGTGTCAAGCACAGTGCCTTGTCCATGCCAGGTTCTTATTAACAATTGTTTAATCAGTGAATAATGACACTGTCTACGGAAGGGAATCAGAGAAGAGCAGGTCAGAGGAAATCTTAGTCAACTACTCTGTAACTAGGTGACTTGTGCAAGTCACTGCATTTTTTTCCTCTTCAGTTACCTTCTCTGATATGGGAAATAATTATACCTACCTGAGAGGATGAGATCTACTGAGAAAAAAATGCATAAAGAGATTTGAAACACTGGTTGGCACTGTGAAAGTACTTACACATGAGAGTTGTTTACAAGGTCATTCCAAATTGTTAGAATTTTTAATTTTGTTTTAACCCACATTAAATCTTGAAACTTTACTTACTTCATTGCATATAAACAAACATAGCTAAATATTGTTTAATGTTTTATACTCAAATTATTAAAAAATGTTAATAGTTGATGTTTGCATGCTATTCCTATATGCTGCATAATTTTTGTGGCCTGTGTTTATATATGGTATGCATTTACCTAGATTTTTTCAATGATATTTTTAATATTTTGTGTCTGGTGTAGAAAGGGCTTTCATTTTTCTTTCAAATAAACATTGTTTTCCTTATTGTTAGATAATAATTCTTTTTTTTTCCTTTCTTTTTTTTTTTTTTTTTGAGTTGAAGTCTCACTCGGTCACCCAGACTGGAGTGCAGTGGCCACTCCCAGCCACCGCAGCCTTGCCTGCTGGTCTCCGGTGATCCTTCGTTCCACCTCAGTCTTCCAAGTAGCCAGAATTACAGGTGCGTGCTACCACACCAGGCTGATTTTTTGATTTTTATTGTAGAGATGAGGTCTCGCTGTCCAGGCGGGTCTCAAACTCGCAGGCTCAGGCAATCCATTCACCTCAGCTTCCCAAAGGCGTGGGATTACAGGCTGAGCCACCGAGCCCAGATTTTTTTCCTTTTTTTTAAGGCAGAACAATATTCCATTGCATTCATATACAACATTTTGTTAAACCATTCATCTGTTGGTAGACACTCAGGTTGCTTCCACCTTTTGGCTGTTGTGAGTAATACTGCTGTGAACATGAGTGTACAAACATTTCTATGAGACGCTGATTTTAATGCTTTTTTTTAGATTAGAAGATATGATTTATTTAGAAAGTGATAGAGAAAGAGAGAGAATTCACCTCTCCAAGGTAGGAGAGGGGGTCAGAGCTTAGAAAATGTGACCATAGCCACCTCTTAAAGAGCACATGGCCACATCAGGGTCTAGTAAAGCAGTGGTTTGTTGGGTAATAATTCTAACCACAGATTTTTTTTGTTATTGTTGCATATTCTCTTTAATCATTTGGCAGATTTTAGACAATAATCTAATTGTACATCCTCTGAACAGATATATGAGTCTCTGGACATTATGCAATCTGCTTTTTTTTTTTGAGTTGGAGTCTCACTCGGTCGCCCAGACTGGAGTGCAGTGGCCGCTCCCAGCCACTGCAGCTTCGACCTGCTGGGCTCCGGCGATCCTTCCGCCTCAGCCTTCTGAGTAGCCGGAACTACAGGTGCGCGCTACCACGCCCGGCTAATTTTTTGATTTTATTGTAGAGATGAGGTCTTGCCTGCCCAGGTGGGTCTCGAACCCGCGGGCTCAGGCAATCCACTCACCTCAGCCTCCCAAAGGCGCGGGATTACAGGCTGAGCCACTGAGCCCGGCTGCAATCTACTTTTTAATGCATTTGAAATGCATCTTTTATCAGATACTCCCATATATTTCAAGGGTATTCTTTCTTAAAAGGGAGACCCCCCCCAATGTAATTATCTTTTTGGAGGATGGGCTCCTTGTAGTACAGTCTTCTCCCACTAGGTAAGTGTTCTAGGAACTCATCACCGTTAGCGTACCAGTTCTATTGTGAGAGGCTATGTTGAGCTTCAGTGTTTTGGAGATTTTATCAACACATTTGCCCATTTCATGATGAGTGATTTACACAAACAACCTGTCCACATCATGCTGAGTGTTCGCAGTTTTGGCCAAAACTGCACGATCCCCATGCCCCTCCATTCCTATTCACTCGATCTTGCCCTGAGCAACTTTTTTTTTGTTCCTTTGGATGAAAAAAGTCCTCAAAGGGAAACATTTTGCTGATATGGAAGAGGTGAAACAAAAATGGCAGAAGCACTCAAAATTGCTGAGTTCAAAATCAGTTTTATACAATGGAAAAAGCATTTCAATAAGTGTATTGCATCAAATGGAGAGTACCTTGAAGGTGACTGAAGTTTAAACATGTAAGAATAAATACACAATTTTTTAATAAACAAATTTCATTATTTTAGTCCCCTATCATATACAATCTTTTGGACAGTTAAACAGATGACAGATACAGAGATACGTATATAGAGAGATATAGATAAAAATAGATACCTGTTTTGACAATGCTGTTTTTACATTTTTAACTTGTAAACTAACTCAATATATCACATTTTACATCTTCAAGTATATTTGAATTTCAATAATATATGCACAGTGTATTATTTTAACATAATTATGAATTTAATATGAGTTTATTGGACATCTGTACCTGTTTTGACACTTGAGATTAAGTTGTCCTGTGCTGACTTTATTCAGTTTTAATTTCAGATAATACTGCATCATAGAAACATATTAGAAAATTGCTATATTTTATGTTATATCAGTTTCTGGAACCTGGAAATTATCTAAATTTCACAGTCTGATAGAAATAGAATCCACTCCACTAAAGATGTCCCATTAGTATACTATAATTTAAAGTCATGAGAACTAAACTTTTTGGTGTGGTCATATTAATCAATATATAGTTATCGTCATTTTAATTTGCTTGTACTTTTAGGGCTTGCTTTTTAATTTATTTTTTAGATGAATAATGTTTACTTGGAACAAATGGCTTCATCTTAAACACAAAGCAGCATTCAGTATACATTTTTCCATCTTCTACATGTTACAATATGCCATAAGCATCGCTTCATACAGGCATGCAGAGCACTTTCTGCTTCATCTTCATGGCTGTTGAGTGTTCTAACACAAGGGTGTCATGGAACTATTTACCCTGTGCTCTATTAATGGACATAGCTGCTCTTTCACTTATTTTGTGATGTCAAAGCTACCAGAAATGATATTGAAAATATTTCTTTAGAGCTCTAGTTGCATTGTACATTTCTAGAATTGGTTTCCAGGATCCAAGGTTAATGCCTAGTTATTTTATACATTCCCTTCAACTTTGGTTATATATCTTATCTTCCCAGCAGAAATGTACAAGAGTACCTGTTACTTCACAGTAACTCTGAAAATTGTGGGATTTTTGATAACTGATAGGTGAAAATAGGTATCTCTCTGTACTTTCCGTGAGCATTTCTATTTTTACTAAATTCTTATTTATTTATGAGGTACTTGCCTTTGTCAACCTTTTTCATTGTCAGGGTTCATTTCTCTCTTTATAGAAGGAAACTCCTTGGTCAGTACCTAGTTGAGAATTCAGGTTCCATGTCCATGAGTAAAGAACGAGAAAAAGGTCTGGAGATGCAAACTGATAGATATACCACTCATTTCCATTTCACATGGTCATTAAGAAACTGATGAAGTAGTCATAGTTACTACTGTCCAGGAACTTTCAGTTTAGAGCACATGGATAGATGGTTGGGTTCAGCATCCTGTGGTTAGTGCAGAGGAGGGAGGTGTACAGGGGACTTGGGTATACTTTGGGCCATTTCCCTTATATTATTATTATTATTATTTTTTGAGTTGGAGTCTCACTCTGTCACCCAGACTGGAGTGCAGTGGCTGCTCCCGGCCACCGCAGCCTCGACCTGCTGGGCTCCGGTGATCCTTCTGCCTCAGCCTTCCGAGTAGCCGGAATTATAGGTGCACGCTACCATGCCCGGCTAATTTTTTGATTTATTGTAGAGATGAGGTCTCGCCTGCCCAGGCAGGTTTTGAACCCGCGGGCTCAGGCAATCCACTCACCTCAGCCTCCCAAAGGCGTGGGAATACAGGCTGAGCCACCGAGCCCGGCTCCGTTGTATTACTGTTATGAGATCTGATGTCACCACCTGAAGGGCATGAACAGAAGAGCTGTTGTTATTACTATTTCTATTGCACTTGTGTTGTGAAGCTGTTGTTGTTATTACTATTTCTGTTGCACTTATGTTGTGAAGAATAAATATTTAGCTTCTAAAGTAATTATAATAGAAAATATTAAAGATTTTGGTTAAATTGCTTGTTATTGTATGTTATATAATAGACAAATAAGTGGCTTCAATAGATTAAAATTATACAACCTCTGGGAGTCAAGTTTCTCCCGGGCAGACTTAGGAAAGACAGAACTGAAACACCCAGCAGCATAAAAGTCAGAAGGCCAGGTTCATTCTTTGCTCACACCCTGCCTAGATCCACCATTTTCTGATTCTTGCCCAGTTCTAACCTTCCTCCCCAGGATCTCCTACTCAGCAAAACCACAGGCTATAATAGACCTAGTAGAGTTCACTTGGGGAGACTGCTGCCACCTCCTCCTGGTTTCTCAATACCGAGGAATGGTGACAAGTAATGGAAAAAAAATAGATGAAGGAGCCTGCCACAGGGGGACTGCTGAATCCCGAGACCTAGGTCAGGGCCATCCTCCCAGAAGAAGACCCCAATTGGGACCCAAACTCAGAGAGCAGAAGAGCCAACTTGGAAAGATACCAACAGGCCCTCCTAGAAGGATTGAAAGCAGGAACTAAGAAGGCTACTAATATGTCCAAAACCACTGAGGTCCTCCAGAAGCAAGATGGAAGTCCATTGGACTTTTAGGAAAGACTTTGTGAGGTGTTCAGTTGTATACCTCCTTTGACCCTGAGACCCCTGAGAATCAGCACGTGGTGAATGCTGCCTTCATGAGCCAGGCCCAGGGTGACATCTGAAGAAAGCCACAAACACTTGAGGGGTTTGCCAGGATGAACAGCACCCAACCACTGGAGATAGCCAGCAAAGTCTTCATAAATCGAGAGCAGACTGCAAAGAAAGAAGCTGACAAGAAGATGAAACAAATGGTAGCCCTCCTTGCTGTGGCCCTGAGTTGGTCAACCGCATTCGAGTCAGAGTCAAGGCAAGGGCAAAGCCCAGGTCCCATACCCCTTTACAAAAGGACCAATATGCTTAATGCAAAAATATCAGGCACTGGAAAAAGGACTGCCCTGATAGACCTGAAGGGAAAAAGAGGAAGGACCGGAGGTTAGAACCAGACCATGCTCCATACAAGGCAGAGCCCTTTGCTATCAACTTCATAGGGCTAGCTGGAATTGACTCAGACTGAGACAGACAGGGCTCAATCAACGTAGGCCCTCATGAACTCATGGCAAAATGAAAGTTGGGGGCTAATTAATGGACTTTATGGTGGACACTGACTCTGAACATTTGGTTGTTACCAGGCCGGTGGGACCCATATTGGAGAAAAAGGTGAGAATTATGGGAGCTATTAGAGCCCAAAATAAGTGCTCTTTTTGTGAAACTCACAGTTGTGTCATGGGGGGATACTGGCTAAAACATAACTTCCTGTATATTCCAGAATGTCCAGTGCCCTTGATGGGAAGTGATGGGAAGGGACTTGCTGTCCAAATTGGGGTCCCAGATCACCTTCTTGGCTGATGGCTCCATCCACCTTGAACTGTTGGGAACCACAAAGAACACCTCCTTGATCTTGTCCATCACAATTCCCTGGGAGGCAGAATGGAGGCTCCATTCCCAGCCGGCCATAAACATCAACCCGGACCTGGAATCATGGAACTCCTGCTTTCCTGGAATCTGCCTGAGGGGAACCCACCCGGGTAGCCATCAACCATTCACTGGTCATAGTCAACTTGCTGTCTGATGCCCACCCTGTAAGGCTCCGTAAGGGTCTGACAGTATCCCTTATCTTGGGAAGCTAAGATCAGTGTTCAAGTTCACCTTCAAAGACTACTAAAGTTCAGGCTGCTCTGAAAGTGCCGGTCTTCATGGACTACTCCTCTGTTACCTGTGACGAAGCCAGTCACTAACTACTACTGAACTGTTTAGGACCTGCAGGCTATCAGCCAAGCCATAAGAACCATCCATCTGATGGTCCCTAACCCTTACACCCTCCTAGGCCTTAAATCTGCAGAGGCCCAATGATTCACCTGTCTGAATCTGAAAGATGCCTTTTTCTGCATTCACCTGGCACCCGTAAGTCAGCCCATATTTGCTTTTGAATGGGAAGACCCTGCCACCAGCCGGAAGGAGCAATTAACTTGGACCTGGTTGCTCCAGGGGTTCAAAAACTCCCCCACAATATTTGGAGAGGCCTGGGAAGAGAATCTGGCACACTTACGAAGTGTGGAAGTCAAATGTACACTCCTGCAATATGTGGATGATCTGTTCCTAGCAAGTGCAACCTTGGAGGACTGCACTAAGGGAACAGAGACACTACTAGACTTGCTCCAGAGAGCTGGATACAGGGTGTCCCTTAAATGGCCCAGATTTGCCATAAAAGGGTCAAGTACTTGGGTTTCAAATCTCAAAAGGGCCTTGGGCCTTGGGGCCCAAGTAGAAAAAGGCAATTTGGGCCCCTCCAACCCCAAAGACCTGAAGGCATATCTGAGAATTTCTGGGAGCCGCTGGTTTGTTCACATCTGGATCCCTAACTACTCATTAGTAGTCAAATCCCTCTACAAAAACCACAAAGTGAGGAGAAAAGGAGCCATACTAATGGGGGCAACAGCAACAGAAAGCCTTTCTACCCTTAAGAAAGCCCTACTAGAAGCCCCTGCCTTGAGACTCCCTGATGTGGCTTGAGAATTTAATCTGTTCATCCATGAGAAAAAGGGAATGGCCCTGAGAGTTCTAGCCCCAAACATAGGACCTGGCAGTGACCTGTGGCTTATCTGTCTAAACAGACACAGTGGTGGCTGGATGGCCACCCTGCTTGTGGGCCCTGGCTGCTGCTGCTCTCTTGACCAAAGAGGCAGACAAACTTACTATGGGACAAATCTTGAACATCAAGGTCCCTCATGCAGCTTCGGCTCTAATGGACCACGGAAGGCACCATTGGCTCACCAATCCGCACATGAGCCACCACCAAGGCCTTCTGTGTGAAAACCCCCTGGTGCGCCTAGAGACTGTCAAAACCTTAAATCCAGCTGTTTTCCTACCTGCCAAGCCGGGACCTCCAGACCCTGACTGTATTGAAACAACAGATGAGATCTACTCGAGTCGCCCAGATCTCACAGATCAGCCTTTGCCTTCTCTGGACCATACCCGTTACACTGATGGGAGCAGCTTCCTGTTGGATGGGAAGTGTTTGGCGTGACACATGGTTGTAATGGAAACAGAAGTAATAGAATCAAGAGCCTTCCCAATGGGATGGTCAGCCCATCGGGCAGAGCTAATGGCTTGAATCAGGGCCCTAGAATTTAGCAAAGGACAGAAGGTAATTATCTACGCAGACTCAAGTTATGCCTTTGCCACCCTCCATATACATGGGGGCCCTCTATAAAGAAAGAGAACTCCTCACTCGGGAGGAAAAGTTATCAGAAATCAAACTGAAATCCTACACCTCCTAGAAGCAGTCTGGGATCCCATGGCCATTGCAGTCATCCACTGCTGAGGACAGCAAAGGGGAAAGAGTTCCATAATCAAGGGAAACCAAAGGGTGGACATGGAGGCCAAATGGGCAGCAGTGACTCCTCATCTCTCTCCTGGCAAAATTTTAATGATCTCAGCCCTGCCCAAATGCCCAAACTATGCCCAGGAAGAAGAAGACTGGATAAAAAGGGTACCAAGGGCTCTGGTGGATGATGGCTTCTCCCTGAAGAATGGCCTTTTGTCCCAGACTACCTGATCTATGCCCTGGTTCATCAACTTCATAAGGACACTCATATGGGAAAAACAGCATTAGAAACCTTAGTGAACTGGTATTACTACATGGCCAGACTCCCCACGTTTTGCAGGAATATAACCCAAAGATGTTAGACTTGTGTCCGCACCAATGCCAAACAAGGGCCTTCCTAGCCGCTGGGAATACAAAGAACCAGACAAAACCCATTTGAAGACCTAGAGATAGACTTTACTGAACTACCTACCACCCAGCAAAGAATATAAATACCTATTAGTCATTGTATGCACATATTCAGGCTGGGTTGAGGCATACCCCACCAGAACTGAGAAAGCCAGAGAAGTAACAAGGGTCCTACTGACCGAAATCTTACCTAGGTATGGAATGCCTACCTCAATCGGATCAGATAATGGGCCCGCCTTTGTGGCTGAAATTACACAAGGACTAGCAAGGGCCTTACAGATCAAATGGAACTTGTAACAGCTTATTGGCTTCAGAGTTCAGGGAAAGTTGAATGCATGAGTCAAACCCTAAAGCAAGCCTTAAATAAGTTTTGTCAGGAAACTCAACTACCCTGGACCTCTATACTGCCAATGGCTCTCCTCCAGGTGAGATGCTCTCCCCAAACAGGAATCAAGTTCTCCCCCTATCAAATCCTGTTTAGCAAACCTCCTCCCCTTATAAAGGTCCCCAGAGACAGAAAAGAAATGGGAAATTTAGATATCCATTTCCAGCTACAGTTCTTAGCTACCACCATATCCTAGTTATACCACTGGGTGCTGGAAAGACTTCCTTGCCCATAAGCAACCCAGTGCATCCCTACAAACCAGGAGATTTTGTCTGGTTAAAAGACTGGCCTAAGGAACCCCTAAAACCCTCATGGAAGTGTCCCTACCCTGTACTTCTAACAGCTCCTACAGCTTTAAAAGTTGCAGGTGTAGACACCTGGATCCATCATTCCTGAGTGAAAGCTGTTGCTCCACCGGAACACTCACCCAGCTGGACGATGACCAGAGACCCTGAGAATCCCTTCAAGATCACTTTCCAAGCCTGCCATCCTGCTTCAACCAGACCGCAGGCTGATCAGTCGAGGAGCAGCTGAAGTGTGAGAATCCCACTGCCCTAAGGAAAATAGACTGTTTTACTGGTTGTTAATTCCCTGAATGTATTGTTATCACCCCTTAGCCCTTTCCCTTTTCATCCTGATTGCCTCAGCTCTAGCCATAGGCCTAATTGCCATAGCCTCCACAGACTGGAAATGTGGTGAGAAGTTCCTGCTAATGCTATCTTATCTCTCATATGTAGGATGTATTACTGCCCTACTCTGTTTGTAATAGGAATATGTGTTTTACTTAACCCCAAGAACCTAGTAATGTGTTCTAAAGTAATTTCCCCTGAAGGCAACTGTAACATCCGTACCCCTCTACCACTATGTCACTGTCATGATTATACCCACCTTTGGACCCCATTAGTCATGTGCGTCTCTGAATGGCAAAAGGCACACTGGGTCATCTTTTGTACTCATGAAGAACAAACTTACATTACAGGTCTGGATTGCTATCGCTGTTATCCAGTCATTCTTCCTAAAGAAAACATTTCTCCTCCAGTGCCCTTTCCAACTCTGGCCTGAGATCCTTCCCTTATCGCTCCTCCTCCTCCCATCCCTACCCATATATACCAGTGTCGGAGTCTCTGCCAGCCCCGACTTATATGAGGGTAAGGTTAGACTGCTTCAGTGGATCAAGACGGAGAGAAGAAAATGACTCTGAGGCCATTCTTCTGGGAACAGTCTGATCAGGACTGAAGCCAAATTTTATTTGAACTCCTTCCAACTTATATACCATTTTCTATACCCTCCATTAGTGTGTCAATCACTTTGGGGGCATACACATTCCTATGCAAATTACGCATCACGAGACTTGCAAGTTCCAAGCAAACAATTACAATTCCATGATACATGACGTGTTTCACAAAACTTACATTAAATTTACAGGTATACAATTTTTAATACAGATTGTTCAAAGTGTTCTCCACAATGTTCAATAAATCATTCACATTATACTCTTTGTTCCAGACCCTGATTAATACAAAAACTTTTCTAAGTTAAATCCAAGTTTACTGACTCCTAATATTTTTAATGATTAATATTATCAATTTAACACTATACTATAATCTGTAAGTTTACTTAAATGACTCAGTTATTCTATTAATCTATTATGGAATGTAGTGTCCTGTAATTCTATAACAATTAAAACTTATTCTTAAATTATAAAACCTTACCATGACTTAAATGAATTTCCTATGTCTAAACTTTAACTTTTGTAATGATTGACCTTTAATACTATGCTTTATCATTAATTCTTTTATAAATCGTATAGTAACTATTACATTTAAATAATGTAGCCAAAAGAAACAAAACAGCAAGCATAAATTTGCTCAAATATCCTCTAAAATGTAACTATAAGTGTATAAATATATATTTTATCCTAACAAGTCTACTCTAGAAATCATATAGTAGCTTTCACACTCCTGAGTAAGGAAATGCATGGCCACATGGCCTCGGGCTGAGGTAAACAGAGGCAGACAGAGTTTCGGTATGAAACAAAGGCATAGTCGCCAAGTTAATGGCTTTGGGCTGCAGACAGTTTTCGGTATTTAACAAAACAAAGACAAGGAAATACATAGCCTGTAATGGGACAAAAGCAATCGTTTCTGCCTGGCCAGGAACAGGGCAATAAGACTATGATGGTAATTTAGTCTCTAATCTTAGCTCTAGGGGAAACTGCTTAAGAGTTGACTCACCAGTCTACCAAGAAAATAGAAGTTTGAAAAATATCTAGAAAGAAATACAACTTAGAATCATATAAGATAATTCTGCTGAGCAGCTTTCTATCAGGCTTTACTGCCACATATGCACACTGGTCACTAATCACACGCCAATATTATAGGTATAACTGATATCCTATGTCAGAGGCGATCTTCCAGATGGGCCTTTACAGGCCTCAGCCATGTAGCTATAGATGTTGGCTCCCAACATACCAGGACCCCATGATAGAGAAAACACCACAGCCCTATCCCTGTGCTACCATCTACCCCCATATGCCAAGCAGATGCTTTAATACTAAAAAGTACACTGTGTCAAAACAGGAAAACCTACTGGACAGGGAAAATAACTCCAAAACATAACTGGGGTCTACCTGACCCAACCTGCCATAATGTTCCCCAAGCCTGTTGGGTCACTTCTGATATAATTCTCCAACCAGATAGGTCTCTTGCCCTGAATCCCCATCCAGGTCAAACATTAAGTGCAACTCATTGCCTCCTTAATGATACTAATCCTGGCCTGGCCAAAAAAACTGCTGGCTTTGCTTGTCCATGGGCTCTTCCCATTACGCTGCCACTCCAATAACACAGACAACTATAAATGTTACCCTGTTAAGTAGCAGTCCAGAACTCCACATAATGAGCCCTATACTAACTAAGGTCAAACTGTCCCAAATGGCCCCCAAGTACCTTACGAATAAAATGGGAACGGAGCCAGTCGGCAACCTAACCATCAGCCAGTGCCGTCAAGTTATCAGAATCCGGGAACTTGGCCCCCTCCCTGCGGCCAAACCCTGGTGTCGACCTCTTTCAGGACTTTTCTTTGTATGTGGAACAGATGCCTACCGGTACTTACCGGCCAACTGGGCAGGAGTCTGTACTCTGGCTTTCCTCACCCCACAGATAAACATTGTTCCCAATAACCAGTCTCTCATAGTGCCCTTGGTAAACCAGTCGGGGATAGTCAGGGATATGGCCCAACAGTTAAAAGAGTGAATTACAAAAAGAAGACAAGAGCTAGCTGATTTCTGGATGAATTGGAACAATATTTGGAGTTGGATATCTTGGCTTCTCCCATTAGCTAGACCCCTCCTCATAGTACTATTGGCACTCCTATTTGGACCCTGCATTTTTAACCTAATAACTTGATTTGTTTTTTCCTGCCTAGAATCCATAAAACTCCAAATGCTTCTCCAAGGCTATGAAAGCAGGTGGATATAGAAAGGATATAGAAAGCAGGTGATGCCCCTTAGAAAAGCATCAAAGGGAGAAATGAAACAGGAAAACAAGAGTTAATCAAGAAGCCATACCCTAAGAGCCTTATCTCAGATAAGCAACTGCCCTAACTGCCACTTCTGCTTCTGTAAGCATGCTTTGCCACACCCTATGTAAACGTGTTTGCTGCATTGTTTGCTGTGAAAGTTCCCGCTCATGGTCCTCAGTTTAAAATTTAAAACCACCAATGACAAAGTGTGGGGCTGGTGATGTGGCCCCAGGCCTGTTACACCCGAATGTTTCCAGTGAGGTCCGCTAAATGTATGTAAAAGCAGCCTATAACAGGATTGGGGCTCAGGTTTTTGGAGATTACTCCGCCTGATACTTCTGGAATAAATGCTTTTGATTCTCCACTTGGTCTCCCATGCCTCTTCTGAGTGTGGCAACACTCTGTTCTTACTCTCGGTGAGCTACAACACTTGATGCAACATCACAAGTTATGAAAACGTAAATGTGAACACAAGAACGAAAAATCCCTCTGAACTACATTACCCAACCATCTATCCATGTACTCTAAACTAAAAGTTCCTGGACAGTAGGAACTATGACTTCCTGTATATTTGGAGCCTGAATTCTCTTTTTTTCCTTTTCATCTATCTGTATTTAACTTATTTGTATTTATTTATTTATTTGAGAAAAGGTCTCATTTTGTCACCCACACTGGTGTGCAGTGGCATGAGCATATCTCACTGCAGTTTCAAATTCCCAGACTCAAGTTATCTTCCTGCCTTACCCTTTCCAGTAGCTGGGACTACAGATGAGTGCTCTAATTTTTTGTAGAGATGAGGTCTTGTTTGTTGATTAGGCTGTGTGAAAACCAAACTCCTGGCCTCAAGTGATCCTCCCTTCTTGACCTTCCCATATCCAGCCTATATTTAGCTTTTAATCCTTTTTCTTTAAAAGTCATGATAAAGAAACTGAAGAAGAAATATAAATGCTGGCATCTTTATTTATCCTTTTGGGAATAATGAGACACTTAGTATCCCCCCCTCCCTGGGTGTTAACAAAGTTTACTCACATAGTGTGAGTGAGATTCTAAGCACAGTGCTCTGTAACATACTTCTGAGCACATAGTACATGTTCTGTAAACATTTCACTAATGCATATACACGTTTTTTTTTGAAATGCAGATTTCCTGAAACATTCCTGTCTTTTGTAAACTTTAGACCAGAAGGGAGTGTCATGTTTTAGGATTGAGATTAGTGGTCCTCATTTGGACGAAAAGGACTTGTGCTGTGATAAGAGTGTAGGGTGTGGGGAACTCTGCTGTGCCTGCTTTCTCTAGCTGGGTGTTAATATAATAGGTCTAGGGGAAGCAGCATCAGTATAACAGGGGACTTGTTTAAGAAGACAATTGATGGGCCTATTCCAAACCTGCAGATCTACATTATTTGTGTTGTGTCACAGAATACCAAATAATTTGTATGCACATAAAAATTTGGGAGGCAGTGCTTAGCTAAGTGACTCTCATCCTAGGTTTCCAATTAGGATCACATAGCCATTTGAAGAAACACCATCACCTGTGGTCCCTCCCACAGATTATTAGTTTGAGTAGAAGCATAATGGTTTTAATTGGCTCTCAGATACGTTCCTGAAAATTGCGTTCAGCCTTTGTTCCTTTGACAGGGCCAGCTTGGTTTGGGTTTCCTAGGGGCAAGTCAGTGCAGCCCATATTCCCATTGCTGTAGCAGAAATCCGTGGCCTTGAGTGCAGGAAATGAGAAATTCACATTTTCCTTTAAGAAGCTCATTGTTTTAAGGACAGGAAAGGGTAGACTTTTTATGCAATTCTAGGTTCTTTTGTCTGTGGATGTGGTAGTAGCAGGTGAAAGGGTTGTGTGACACTTTTAAAGGTGTATTCTCAAGATGCAGGTATGTTTTGTCCAGATAATCTCACTTTAAAAGAAATTCCAGAGAAGCAGGAGAAAGAGGATGAGATGGTTGATTCTTAGGTAAATGTGTCTCAGGTTAGGGGCTTTGTTCACTTTTCCTCCTGGAATATGTGTTTAGAACTTGCAAATTCTTTACTTGTCTACTTGTGATGTGTCTGCCTAATGAGTCTGTTTCAACTACATTTTACTTATGATAGTCAAGAGGCTCTGAAAAATACTTCTCTTTTTACCAGAGGCTCCTCTCCATTATTTTCATTCAGGCTTTTTATATGCCAGAAAAAGTCCTCATCATGAGTTTAAGAACTAAAATATTAAAAATCTTCCCTTTGTAGCTGTTGAACATAAGGTATGGATGCCCAAAATTTCTAATGGGGATGGGGATGAGTCCTTCTATATCTGTGAAGGAGACATGTCCTGTTTAGGTTTCATCTGGATGCTCCATTGGCTCCATGCGAATCAGAATTAAGAAAATTTTTGGTTCCTGTGACACCTATAAAACACGTCTATTAGCAACAAACAAACTTTAACATAACTAAGACTGTACATTTGTGATCTTCTTTCTTAATCAAATACCATCGCATATCAAAATATTATAATTTTTCTTTCTGTAAAACTATGGATCTTAGCCAGGATAGCTACTCAGCCTGTTTAGATTCAGCATGATGTGTTCTCATGTGTCATGCTTGATTTTGTAAAAATAATTTTCTGGATTCAGGACCTCCCACCCCACAGACTTCTATTGTTCAATAATTCCTCCTGCTCTCTCCACCCCAATCCAACATATCATCAACTGTCATCAGTTTGACTTTATATTTCATTTCATTGGCTTTCTTAGGTCTTGATTTGTTTGCACTGTTGTAGGCCTTTCAGATCCACATTAAAGTTCTTTTCCCACCTCTCAAAGAAAAACCATAAACCAAGAATTCTAATCCTAGGAAGACTCTCTATCAAAAATAAAGGCAAAAAGTTCAAACATGGTAACTCATGCCTGTAATCTCAGTACTTAGGGAGGATGAGTTGAGAGAATTTTCTGAGCCCATGGGACCAGCCTGGGAAACGTGGTGAGACTTCATCTCTACAATAACTTAAAAAAATTTAGCCAGGTGTGGTGGTGTGTGCCTGTAGTTCCAGCTACTTTGAAGGCTGAGGTGGAAAGATTTTCTGAGCCCAGCAGATCCAGGCTGCTGCAGTAGCCATGAGTGTACCACTGCATTCCAGCCTGGGCAACAGAGTGGGACTCCAACTCAAACATGAAAATAAAGGCAAAAAACAAACAAACGCATTCTAGATGAACAAAAACAGAAAATTTGTTGCTAGCAGACCCATCTGACAAAATATTAAAAGAAGTATTGATATTTTGGGTTTGGTAAGAAAAAAATGTAAAGAAAGTTTTTTTTTAGTCTGAAATCAAGGAGTTACAGATAATAATTAGAGTCCACATGACATAACAAATAGCGCCAGTAAAGGTAATCATATCAATATAAAAGACAGTGTAAATACATATTTTTCTTTCTTATCTAAAAACCCTCAATTGTATAAGAATATAAATATAATTGTATTGTCATGCCTATTATAAAAATAAATACAATCTAATCTCTAATAACAGAACAAAGAAGGTGAATGAGAACAAAGTTGTTTTGGAATAAATAAATATCTACTGATAATAACTTAGATACACTGGAACAAATGAGGGGAATCAGAAATGGAAAATAAGAAGGTTAATATCACAAAAATTACAACAATATAGTACTTTTCTTTTCACAACTTCTATAGATAACTAGGTGTATTGTGATAAGATTTTTTTTGTGATACGGCTTTGGTTTTTCCTTGAGTTAATCATCTTTTCTTTTGATGCTTGCCTCAGTTTTCTTCTATAGCCTTCGTTTTTCTACATACTTTATTTTTTTTTAACCCACCTTATAATTTTTCTGCTTTAACCTTAGTCTGTGACACTACTGTCACCTTTCTTCTAGGCATTCTAGGTTGGCTTCATCATTCCTGGATCTTATATTTCTTTTGCCTTACCTTATGCCTTCTTTTGCTGTGTGCCATTTTCTAGTGTTTTCCTAAGAAAGGGAATATGAGATGTAAACTTCTTATCTCCCTGCATTTGTAAAATTACATTAAATTTGGCTGGTATGAATTTTCTCTTCGAATGTTGAAGGCACTGCTTGACTTGTAGCCTCTTGTGTGCCATTAAAAAAAATCTGGTGCCATTTTCATTCTTTTCCTCTGTAAGCTTTTTTTCCCCCTTAGTGATCTAAAATTCCATGGTGATATGTGTTGTTGTAGGCCTGTTTACTTTTTTGAGTAGGGTATTATAAAGAATTCAAGCCATTCTATTTTGGAAAATTTTATTCAGTAACTTCCCACCTGTATTTTTGTTGTTGTTCTGATTCTGAAATTTCTGTTTATCAACTGTTGCACCTCTTCTGAGTTTTTATTAATACAACTTTGGAAGAAAAGTTTCATTGATTCTTTTTTGTAATCAATTTATTTGTTATTTATTTTAGTTTTCATTTCATTTTATCCTGAGACTTTATGATCTATTTAGTCTGTTTTCATATGATTTTACTTTTATTCTATAATGCAGTATCTCAGTGAATCTCTCTGATATGATTATAATTTAAAAAAAATGTTTACTTTTTTCCCCCTTTATTCTGTTTCCTAGTCCATGCCTTTTGATTTCCCTTTTTTATGTTGAGCAGTCATATATTGCAGAAGTTAAGAGCATGGATTCTGGTGTCATTAATTTTTCTGTGCTTTATCATCTCTGTGGTAAAATATAGACATAGTATCTATCTCATTGGGGTCCTGTCAGCATTGAGTGAATATATGTAAAATGCTTAGAATATTGGCTGCCACATAAATAGACAAAAGTGCTAATATGATTTAATAATCCTGTATGCAATAATCCTCTCTTCTTTGTTTGGAATTATTTTTCTGGAGTGCCTTTATTTGGTGTTGGATGCATCTTGGTTGTCCATATTTGAGAGGTACTAAGAGACTGACTGGGAGCTCTCATAGTTTGTACATGGGTGGGAAGGCCACATTAAGTGTTTGTTTTTATTTTGTGTTGATAAAATGCTAAGCTAGTTTTTTTTGCCCTCCTTCTCTTTATTCCGGTTTAGAAATCATATTTTAATTTAAGGAGAGCTAGAAATAACTAAAAAACTACATCATATTATTTAGTCAAAATAATTTTAAAAAATATTCTTCTTGTAGCATTATTGTACATAAAAATGACATTTCTTGTTTTGTACAATGCTGAGTTTCTAGTGAAAAATTAGTGAATTTAGTTTATGTGAAATTTCAACTAACAAAATTCTTCACATAGCTCATGTTTTCAGGAGACAAAAAATTTTACTCTTGATTCACTTTTGATAATTTGTGCACAATTACTGAATGGGTATGATGTATAGTAATTCAAATAAGGAGACTCAGAAGCAATTGGATGGTTTCATTTATACATGGAACATATTGAGAGTTTTAAGAAACGAAAACACAGGTTAGCATTTCACACTGGTAAGACCAAAAGTAAGTTATTCCTGCAAAGTACTTTTGAAGAATTTGAAAGCTAGGTCTCTTCCTCCTTTTCTTTCTTCTTTTTTTTTTTTGAAGAAAAAAAGACTGTACTCCAAACTCTGCACCGAGTTTGGAGTGCAGTAGCATGCTCATGGCCACTGTAGCCTCAACCTGCTGGCTTTAGGTGATCCTCTCGCCTCAGCCTTCCAAGTAGCTGGAATCACAGGTGCATGCCACCATGCCTGGGTAATTTTTTTTTTGTTGTTAATTTATTGTAGAGCTGAGGTGAAAGGACTTCTCCGCCAGTGACAACTCCACACCAGTTAAAGACCAAGAGATTTATTAAAGCGGCGGCTACAGGGGGAAAAAGGGGAGGGGTCTGTAACCACGGGGGTGGGGGGGGAGAGAGAGAGAGAGAGAGAGAGAGAGATTTTATATATATATATATATATATATATATATATATATATATATGCAGGGAGAGGGCTGTATTTATTAGCCTTACAGCGGCCGGAAGGGGGCAGCGCTAGGTTTTATTGGAGGAGCGGCCTGGGAGCAGGGTGGGCAGACGCCATGTTGCAGGCCCATTGGACGTATAACAAAGCTGGCTACATTATGGAAAATGATTGGACGCGTGCTAGGGGAACCATGTGTGAAGAAGCCGGAACCTAGGGCCTTTGTTGTCCAGGGTGGCAGCGCCATCTTGGGGACGCCCTTCTGACTGTTCTCTGCGCCCTTCATGAGGTCTCACCAAGTTGCCCAGTCTGGTCTCAAACCCCTGGGCTCAAGCAACCCTCTTGTTTCTCCCTCCCAGAATGCTGGGATTACAAGCGTGAGCCTTTACACCCGCTCTTTCTTTTTTATTGTAAAGGTTTACAAATGGAATTGCTTTGCTTAGTTTCAGAAATGTCCTCTGTCAAACTCATTTACATCCATTCCTCTATGATTCAAACCCTCAAAATATGATCTGTGTGCTAGAGAACAAAGTTGACTAAGACCCTCAAGAAGCTCACAATCTAGAGTGGAACTGCCTAGTTATGGTGGTTACAAGCCACGTATGGCTACTTGAATAACTAACATAAAATACAATGAAGAATTCAGTTCCTTAGTGTAAACTAGCCACATCTCAAATGCTCAGTAGCCACTTATGGTTAATGGCTAAGGTTTTTGACTATAGCACAGATACTGAACACTTTCATTCTTAAGGAATGTCTTTTTGACCTTAAGAGAAGGCAGACTTGCCAGGCAGCCATAAATGGTTAGCCAGAGAGTGATCTATATCTAGGGAGGGTACATGATGACAAGCAGAATTCATTCATTCAGCTCATAACCTACTGCTGTACTAGAGAAAGCTATAAACATGACAAAAAAGGCTTCCATGCTCTCTGTGCTTTTACTCTATTTCAGGCAATTATAAATGTGATGGAGAACAATAAAGCAGGATAACTATAGAGTTGAAGGTGGGGCAGGGTATGGATAGTTTTCCTCTAGGGAGATTCTTTTCAGCAGAGTCCTGAGTGAAGGGAGAAAGTGCACTGTGTGAGTTTATGTTGGAAAAGGATGAGTGTGAGCTTGGTGAGTTTGAGTAACGTCAAGTAGCCCAAGGAAGTCAAGTAGGGTTAGCCAGCTGAATAGCAGTAGGAAATGAGTAGAAGTCAGAAGAAACCAATGATCTCTATACTGTATATCAAACTTCTATTAGTACAACACTTTGAAGCACATACCCCTGATACATGTATGTTTATGTAGTCTTTTTTTTTTTTTGAGTAGGGGTCTCACTCTGTCACTCAAGCTGGAGTTCAGTGGCATGGTCATGGCTTACCACAGCCTCAACCTCCTGGGCTTATGTGATCATTTTGCCTCAGCCTTCTGAGTAGCTGGGACTATTAATTTTTTGTAGAGACAGGGTCTCACTATGTTCCCTAGGCTGGTCTTAAGCTCCTGGGCTCAAGGAATCCTACCTCAGCCTCCCAAAGGGCTGGGATTACAGGCATGAGTCACCATGTCTGTCCTGTTGTGTAGTCTCTATGGACTTTTATCAGTATAGTATTAGCAAGCATAGTTCCTATCTTTTAGATGAAAAGAAGCATCAATCAATTTCTAATATTTACTCATATTACCCTAATGTATCATGAGCTGGGAGATAGAACTATCACAGAAAGCCTGGAAGTTGCATACAGGGATTATTTAAGTTGTTGGAATTAGTACAGTTTGAACAGAATATTTGTGGTGGGTCTCCAGAAGAAAACCACATTACTTATAGGTGAAGACAGTGCATGTTTTCTATACAGTCAGCCTCAGTGCACTTTAGTTAATTAGGTACAGAAGTTAAGGGAAAAGTTCAGGAAGCAGAAACAATGTTTATGTAGGTAAAGTGGTGTGAAATGCCATAATGTATTTAGGAAGTCCCTTTATTTAGAAATTGTGGGAAAGGGCCAGGGTGGTGGCTCACACCTGTAATTCCAGCAAACTTAGAAGCCAAGGCAAAGAGGATCATTGGAAGCCAGGGGTTTGAGACCAACCTAGGAAACAGCAAGACCTCATCTATACAAAAAATAGAAAAATTAACTGGACATAGTGGTGCATGCCTGTAGTCCCAGCTATTTGGGAGACTGAAGTAGGAAGATCACCTAAGCTCAGTTTTGTGGTAAGGGCCTTCCCAGAACAAACAGGAAGTAACGTGACATTGTCAATGTCTAAGTGCACATGCGTATACCCTGTTACAACCCTGTGCCATAAAATACCCTATTAAAATGTAGTTTGCCATATAAGGGAGACAACGGGGCTAGAATTTAAAAAGAAGTTAGCAAAAAGTTTATAAGGCAATGCCCTGTTGTGTTCGGGGCTCAGCCTTTGGATGTGAATCTGCTGGGCCAGTGTCAGCACAAATAAATGCTGCTTCCTGGCAAAGAAGCCTCGGTGTCCTGTCTCTCTGTAAAGGGTCCTACCACATCTCTGGAGGCTTGCCTGGGATACGGAGAGTGATTTTACTTCCCTTGTCGCTGGGGTGTAACCCCCGGGACACCAGGAGAGGTGACCTCACCTGGAGCCAGTGGACTGATTGATCCGTAGGGGACTAGTCCTCCCGGTGTGCTGGGGCAAGGACTCCAGGAGCACAAAGGAACCCAGTGAGGCCCAGGAAGCAGCCAAGGGAGCACCGCCTGTTAGACTGGTAAGAACCCAGGTTCGATTTGGTAAGCCTGCCCCTAAGAGGCAGAAGGGAGGCTGATCACCTCCCAGAGTTGCCTGAGTAGTCCCACAGGAGACAAAGCTGCGACTCTAGGGTACTGGGTGGTGGGTTGGAAACGTTTGAGTGTGAGTGAATGAGATGCTGCTTGGCAACGAAGTGGGAATAGAGTCCCAATTCAAAGATCCATGGCGACCTCATATGGCTCAGGGCGGTAGTACAGTTGGGAGAAATCCTGAATTGAAACCTAGTTGAGGGCTTGCTTATATTGACTCACCAATTGCTAAGAGGCGCCTGGAATATCTTCATGAGGAGAGCGGCCGGAGATGGATGAAGCGAGTACTCACCCATACCCTTTCCCTTTCTCACGAGTGATTGTTGTCTTTTAGAGGGAGGAAATGGTTGGCAGAGTAAGCTTACCCCACTAGAGTATATCATGAAGAATTTCAAAAGGGGATATTCAGGGTACTATGGTATTAAGTTGACTCCCAGAAAACTCCAGACGTTCTGTGAAATAGATTGGCTTTCGTTTGGTGTGGGCTGGCCCTCCAAGGAGTCACTAGACAAAGAACTAGTTAGCAAAGTGTTTAGAGTCATTGTGGGGGACCCAGGACACCCTGACCAATTCCCTTACATTGGCTGTTGGCAAGATATAGTCCTTTCTTGTCCACCTTGGTTAAAAGTCTATCTAGAGGAAAACTGTAAAATCATTATGGCCTGAATGGCGGCTCCCTCAAAATGCTGACCAGAACCCGAGAAGCCCGTTCTGTCAGGATCCTGAGGAAATCCCTCCGCCTTTTGTGCCATTGTACCCCTCAGTACTACCTGCACTCCCTGCACTTACCACAGCCAGAGCCCCGCTGGAGGCTACCCTTACCCCTGAAGCCATCCCTCCCACAACGTCTCCCGGAGATACCTCTGGCTGCAGTTACTCCAGAACCACCGGTTCTAACTCTGTATACTCTGGAAAGCACCAGGAGGACTTTGCCAGCAGCCCTCCTCCCCACAGGCACTAAGAGGCTTTATAGCTGCCACTGAGAGAAACTAGAGGGCCCCTCTATTATAGTCAAGATGGTCAGATCCAAGGGGGACAACATACTTTTATATATTAGCCCTTAACCACCATTGATCTCCAGAACTGGGAAAACCATACCTCCTTGTTCACTGAGAAACCTCAGGCTATGACTGACCTAATGTAATCCATCATCCAGACCCACAAGCCCACTTGGACTGATTGCCACCAGCTTCTCTTGACTGTTGGACCACTGAAGAATGCTGCTGGATTACTCAGGCTGCTTTCAAATGCTTAGAGGAGCACACCCCTGCAGGCATGGTGAATACTCAGGCCTATGCCAAGAACCAGTTCCCTGAGGAAACCCCCAATGGGACCCTAACGATGGCCGGGAATTTCAAATGCTCAAATGATATCTAGAGGCTCTTTTAGGCAGTATGAAGGAAGGAGGGGAAAAGAATATGAACATGAGCAAAACCTCAGAGGTGCTCCAGGGACCTGAAGAAAGCCCAAATCCATTCTATGAGAAGCTATATGAAACTTTCCACCTTTACATCCCCTTCAACCCAGAAAATCAGCAAATGGTTAATGCAGCTTTTGTCGGTCAGGCTCAGTGAGACATCTGATGCAAACTACAAAATTTGCAGGACTCTGCTGGGATGAATGCTAGTCAATTATTAGAGGTTGCAATGAAGGTATTCGTTAACCGAGACCAAGAGGCCCGAAGAGAAGCAGTTTGAAAAAATGAGGAAAAAGGTAGATCTGCTTGCTGCTGCCCTGGTATAATGGTTGGGGCACTCCCAGAAAGCGGACCTGCCAGGCTGGAGCTGAGGCTGGGGCCAGAGAAGAAGCTGACAAGAAAACCACTTCGTGCAGAGATGAGATTGGGGCAGAACCAATGTGTGTGCTGTTTCCAAGAAGGTGTGTCCAGAGAATTATCATCCAACTCTCAGGGGAAGAAAGAGAGGCCAGGTAGTCCAAGAATGATACCAACCTGCACCCCAACCATATGAGGCTTCCAAGAATGATTTTGTTGGCCTAGCTGTTGTGGAAAACTATGGGGAAGACTAGGACAGACCGGGCTCCATTTTGTTAGGCCCCAGGAGCCTATGGTCTGAATGACTGGGGGGGGGGCAGCCCCATGACCCCATGGTAGATACTGGAACAGAGCATTCAGTAGTAACCCAACCAGTGGGCCCCCTCTCACCAAGACAGGCCATTATTGTAGGAGCCATGGGTGGTTAGGTTCATCACCCCTTCTTATGGCCCCGAAGATGCAATCTATGTGACCATGAAGTTGCTCACGAATTCCTATATCTTCCTGACTGTCCTGTGGCTTTGATGGGTTGGGACCTCTTGGGAAAGCTGCAAACCCAGATAACTTTCAACTCCCACTGCCAAGCAGCTCTGACCCTAGGGAAATCCAAAGCAAAAATTGTGACTCTCATGGTCCCTGAGGAGAAGTGTGGCATCTCTATAGTCTTATACAAAAGCCACAACAAGGATCTGAACTTCCTGTCAAGGCACCTGGGGTATGGGCTGAGGACAATCCTCCTGGATTAGCCCAAAACATACCCCCAATAGTAGTAGACCTAAAGCCGGGAGCTAGACCCACCTGCCAGAAATAATATTTCATCCCTCGCAAGGCACAGATAGGGATCCAGAAACATCTGGAAAGACTTCTAAAGTATGGAATCCTCTGACCCTGCCAGCTGTCCTGGGACATGCCTCTCCTGGCAGTCCAGAAACTGGGAACAGATGACTACTGGCCAGTTCAGGACCTACAAGCAGTAAACCAGGCCACCGTTACCTTACACCCAGTTGTCCCCAAACTCTACACCCTCCTGGGTCTTATCCCCCCGAGGCTACCTTCTTTACATGTTTGGATCTCAAGCATGCATTCTTTTGCACCCATTTTGCCCCCAGAGAACCAATTTTCACTTTTCAATGGGAGAATCCTGAAAATGGTGACAAAGGCCAACTGACTTGGACTAGATTGCCTTAAGGGCTCAAAAATTCCCTGGCCATCTTCAGCACGGCATTAGCCTCTGATTTAAAATCCTTCCCAGAGGACCAACATGGCTGTACACTACTTAAATATGTGGACAATCTACTGCGAGCCAGGCGGACACTGGAAGACTGTATGGAAGGTACACAACAGCTCCTCATCCTCCTATGGGAGGCTGGCTACAAGGTTTCAAGGAAAAAGTCCCAAATCTGTCAAAAAAAGGGTCAAATATCTCAAGGACAGTGTCAACTCAGCCTGGAAAGAAAACAATCTGCTTGATTTTGGTTCCATCAACCTGATGCCAGGTTTGAGAGTTCCTCAGAGTTGCAGGTTTCTGTAGAATCTAGATACCTAACTTCTCTATCTTGGCAAAGCCCCTTTACAAGGCCACAACGTGGGGAGAATGGGAACCTCTCTTAATGGGAACAAACACAACAGAAGGCCTTTGAAGAGATTAAGCGAGCCCTCACTAATGCACCCAGCCTGGGACTCTCAGACATGTCTAAATCCATCTTTCTATATGTGCATGAGCATACTGGTGTTGCGGTGGGAGTCCTGATTCAAATGTTGGGATCATCGCATTGTCCAGGAACGTACCTCTCCAAACAACTTGACTCTGTCGTCCAAGGCTGGCCACTCTGTCTACAGGCACTCGCTGCCATGGCCCTCCTAGTGGCAGAAGCTGACAAATTGACTATGGGACAAGAATTAACAGTCTGAGTGCCACACTTGGTACAAACATTAATCTAGTATAAGGGACAATACTGACTAACTAACACTCAGATGGTCAAATATCAGGAAATGCTATTTGAAGATCCACACATTCACCTAGAAGTGGTGCAGACCCTCAACCATGCAACCCCACTGCTTGTCGGGCCACATCAGCCCTATCATGACTGCATCAAAGTCATGGACGAATTATTTTCCAGCCGACTGGACTTAATGGACCAGCTTCTGAAGGACCCCGACATTGAGTATTTCACTGATCATAGCAGTTTTGTGAAAGAGGGAGAGCGTCTTGCTGGGTACTCTGTGGTAGCCCTGAATTACAACATCAAGGTGAAATATTTGCTGAAAGGAACTTCAGCACAAAAGACAGAACTTATTGCGCTAACCCAAGCTCTCCAACTGGCAGCAAGGATAAGTGTCACTGATTCTAAATATGCCTTCACCACCCTCCATGCACATGGGGTTTTATATAAAGAAAAAGGCCTAATCAATGGGGGGGTATAAAATACGGTAAAGAGATCTTTGAACTCTTAGAAGCTGTGTGGGTTCCTAAAAAGACGGCAGTTATGCATTGTTGGGGACATCAAAAGGGAGATGCCATGGTTGCCCGAGGAAATTATAGGGCAGACCAAGAAGCAAAAGCTTGCGTCCTCCCAGGAAGCAACCAATGTCTCTCACTGCTGCACTGTTCCCTAGCCCATTGGTGGGATGGGACCCTAATTACTGAGAACACGGACACACTTGCTTCAAGGTTGAAGATGGAAACTGCATCCCAGGCGGATGGTAGAAGTTTAAGGATGGGCGAGTCGCAATTCTTGATACCCTGGCCCCATCCTTTGTCAAGCAGTTCCACCAGGGAACCCACACTGATCAAATGGTTCTTGAAACCACATTGGGCCGCCATTTCTACATCCCTTGACTTTCCAGCATAGCCCGTGCGGTATGTGAACAGTGCAAAATGTGTGCCTGAAATAACCCGCATCAGGGGCAGAAGGTCTTTACTGGAATGCAGAGTGTTGGAGGGACCCCATTTGAAAATATAGTTGTGGACTTCACTGAGCTTCCCTGAGCCTGAGGCTGCAAATGTCTGTTAGTCTTTGTATGAACTTTCTCAGGCTGGGTGGAAGCCTTCTCTACCCGATCCTAATCACCATAGGATCGGATAATGGCCTGGCGTTTGTGACTGAAATAATACAATTGGTGGCAAGGGAGTTGAAGAATCACATGGAAATTGCATACCGTCCCCAGAGCTCTGGAAAGGTGGAACAGATGAATCGAACTCTAAAATTACAGCTAAGTAAACTATGTTAGGAGACCCTATGTGGGACCAGCTGTTGCCGATTGCTTTGCTAAGAATCAGGTCTAGTCCTACTAGACAAACAGGGTTCTCCCCTATTAAAACTCTTTATGAACACCCTCCCCCCATTACCAGAGGCATATGAGAGTATCTAAAAGAAGTAGGCAACCTTACTCTGAGACAGAAAATGCAGGCCCTTGGCTCAACTCTAACTCCTATACTCCATTGGGCTAGGGTGTGATTACCTGTAAGCTTGACCACAGATGCTCACCCCTTTAAATCAGGATGTGCTGTATGGGTAAAAGAATGGAATATCTAACCCCAAAAGCCCCTTTGGAGAGGTCCATTCACTGTCATTTTGTCCACCTCTGCTTTAGTAAAGGTAGCTGAGATGGCCCCCTGGTTCACCATAGCAGAGTGAAAAAAGCCTCTCGAGACTGGGAATGTACTTCTGACCCATCAACACTGGGAAAATTTACCATCTAGAGGAAATGAGTTGCGACCCTAGATCCCTAGAGGACTGCATCCCTGCTTTAGTCACTCCTGAAGCTGATTAATCTATGCATGGTGGAAGCTTGAGGAATCAACCATCTGGCGGAATAAATAAACTGTTCTTTTACTGTAACGTACTGTCACCCCTCATCGCTATCTATTGCTGTAATCCTCGTCTCAAACTTTGCTATAGGGTTAGTGGAGGCTCTCCTGGCCAACTGGAAGTGTGGAAAAAAGGTTCTACTAGTGTTCTTTTTCCTCTTGTGGATAGGATGCTTTATTGCTATTGGTTGCTTCTAATCTGGGCTCCTTTCTTTGACCTAAGTTCCCTGTCTTGTGATCCATGTATTTGCATAACCAGGTCAGGTCAGGGAGTCACTTGGACCCTCCTTTGCCACACCCATTTCCTTGCCAGGGAGAAATCTCAGGGACCTGCAGGCATAATAAGACCACCTATTCTATTTGTCAACAAGGGAATCAGTACACTTGTTTTGACCATCAATACTCCCCTAGTGAAGACTGGATGGAAGTCCGGACCTCCCAAGAGAGGTGTCTCTAATAACCCAGACCCCCGTCATCAACTCCGGTAGACCGATTTCAATACTTTTTGATGTGTGTGCAATTATAGGTTCTGGCCCGGAGACATCGGTCATATGGAAAAAGCATGCACTCATCATGGAGGGCCCGAGAACTTTTGATGTCCCATGTGGAGGTCTAGATTGGGAACTGGAATAACAGCTTAATGACAAATACATGTGTGAGGAAAATGGTTTATGTGCCTATGTACCTGACTTTTACTGCCCCAGCTGGAGCTGTGTCTCATAGGCCACCTGGAAAAATGGAAACACAGCAGCAATCCTGCAAAGGGGAACTGCTGCATCTGACAGTCAAGTGGGGGCCTGTAACCCTGTTAATTTTACCATTCTTAACTTTCAGGACCCCTAATGGCAACTGGGCCGCCGAATCGGCATTTGGATCTATGGACAGGGCAAAGACCCAGGAACTAGGCTACATTTTAAAAGAATCATTGCCACCTATTCAGCCATATCCTATCAGGTCTCCCACTCCTTTTATGAGAAATGAAAATTAGCCCTCCTCCCTCCTCCCATCTCATCCACAGGAAACCTGTTCATAGCCCTGGCAGAAACTATTGCCCAAACCTTAAAAGTATCTTCTTGCTATGTATGTGGAGGAACTAATATGGCAGATCAGTGGTCTTGGGAAGCTAGGGAACCAAATCCCCACGAACCCTACAATGAAACGGTACCCCAGTCCTATCACTGGGGTTTGGCTTCTTCTTCTTTTTTTTTTTTTTTTGAGTTGGAGTCTCACTCTGTTGCCCAGACTGGAGTGCAATGGCCGCTCCCGGCCACCGCAGCCTCGCCTGCTGGGCTCCGGCGATCCTTCCGCCTCAGCATTCCGAGTAGCCGGAATTACAGGCACGCGCTACCACGCCCGGCTGATTTTTTGATTTATTGTAGAGATGAGGTCTCGCTGCCCAGGCGGGTCTCGAACCCGCGGGCTCAGGCAATTCACTCATCTCAGCCTCCCAAAGGTGAGGGATTACAGGCTGAGCCACCGAGCCTGGCTGGTTTGGCTTCTTAAGACCTCAACTATAGGGAAAAACTGCCTTGCCCGATGGGGAAAAAAATTTAACACTTCTGTTGGAAGCCTGACATGCCTGGGCCAAAAATTCGATTAATGCAATGGCCCAGAGAACCCAGTGAGGGGGGATCCCCAAACCACTCTGAACCAGACCCTCACCTTTGTCTAGCTTCCCTTACCTCCAACAGGCCTGGGACAATGTTGATGCAGACATCACATGGTGGGACCCAAATGGATTGTACTGGATATGTGGGAAGATAGCCTATACTGTACTTCCCCCAAACTGGTCAGGATCTTGTGTGTTAGGGTATATCCACCCTGCTCCCACTTGTTAGAGGTGAACATTTAGGGATTCAAGTATACAAGAACTGGAGAGCCCAAAGGAAACGGCATGCCTTACAGATTGGCAATTGGAAAGATGATGAATGGCCCCCTGAACGTAATGTTCAATACTATGGCCTGGCCACCTGGGTAGAGGATGGGTTCTGGGGCTATTGGACCCTCATTTACATGCTGAACCGCATAATTCGACTATAGGCAATTGTTGAAATTATAACTAATGAAACTGCAAAAGCCCCTAACATACTAGCCAAATAGTAAACCAAGATGTGCAGTGCTATCAAAACTGCTTAGCCTTCGATTAAATTGCTTGCTTCTGAAGGAGTTTGTAAAAAGTTTAACTTAAGCAATTGCTGCTTACAAATAGATGATGAGGAAAAGGTCATAGAAGAAATCACTGACTGAATGAGAAAAATTGCTCATGTCCCAGTCCAGACCTGGAAAGGCTGGAACCCTCGGGAATTGTTTGGGGGATTGTTTTCAAACTTTGGGGGATTCAAAACCCACATAGGTGTTATAATTTGGGGAATTTGTCTAATCCTGCCCTTTCTGGCTCCCCTCATTTAGGCCATGGTCGAAAGAAAAATGGCAGCATGGCTGGGCTTGGTGGCTCAGTCTGTAATCCCAGCACTTTGGGAGGCTGAGGTGAGTGGATTGCCTGAGCCCACGGGTTCAGGACCAGCCTGGGCAACTTGGCGAGACCTCATCTCTACAAAAATGACAACAAAAATTAGCTGGGTGTGGTATACGTGCCTGTAGTTTCAGCTACTTGGAAGGCTGAGGCGGAAGGATTGCCAAAGCTTATCAGGTTGATGCTGGGGTGGCTGACTGTGAGTGTGCCACTGAACTCCAGCCTGAGCGACAGAGTGAGACTCTAAACTCAAAAAGGAGGGGAAAAAAAAGAAAAATGGTAGCACATATAATAATGTTATGGAAGTACCAACTCCTAAACCAAGGTGATGTTCTTTGACCCTAGAAGGGCCCGAGCATCAAAGGGAATGTGGTAAGGGCCTTCCCAGAACAAAGAGGAAGTAACGTGGCATAGTCAATGTCTAAGTGCACATGCGTAACCCTGTTACTACCCTGTGCCATAAAATACCCAATCAAAATGCAGATTGCCATATAAAGGAGACAAAGGGGCTAGAATGTAAAAAGAAGTTAGTAAAAAGTACATAAGGCAATGCCCTGATGTGTTCACGGTTCAGCCTTTGGATGTGAATCTGCTGGGCCAGTGTCAGCACAAATAAATGCTGCTTCTTGGCAAAGAAGCCTCGGTGTCCTGTTCCTCTGTAAAGGTTCCTACCACAGTTTGAAGCTGCAGTGAGCTGTGATCATGCCACATTATCCAGCCTGTGTGAGAGAGTGAAGCCCTGTCTGATAAATGAGAAGAAAAATTGTGAGAGAGAAGGGAACATGTTTGGATCCTTTAGCAGTGGCTGGTGCAGAGTATACACTGAAGTTTTTATTAAAGGAACATGGAGTAAAGTAAAGTAAAAGCATGGGGTAAAGCTGGGCAGGAACCAAAGCCAGATTTAAAATGACTTTATATGCTGACGGATGTAAAATTTAGCTCAGAAGCTGTGGAGGCTACTGAAGGATTTTATGAAATAATTGATGTGATCCAGTTGGCCTTTTGCAAAGCTCTACCTGAGTAGGGTTTGAGAAGATGGGTCAAAAAGACCAGCTTGGAAGAAATGAGACTAATCAGGGGTCCATCAGACAAATCCAGGTAGCAGTGATTAGGGCTCTGCTAAGACTTTGGAGGTGAGGATGGAGAGAGAAAGATGAAGGTGCCACCTAGAGGGTGAAATGATCTGAGTAAAAGTGAAACGACACCATGTGCACAATGGTGTCTTTCACTGAGATAAAAACAGGTGGGTCAGGGAAGGGAAATGTGAAGGAAAAGGAAGACTTGGGTCTGTGTGTGGATTGAGGGCAAAAACCTTCAGGATAACTCCTGAGTTTGTAACTTGGAGACAGAATGACTATTGTTTTTTTTGCTGAGACAAGATCTTCTAGGGTAGCAGAGATGATGAGGAACTTGCAGATGAGCCTTGCTTTCTACTTGGAATGTGTGAGGTACCTGAGTTTTGCCAGGCAGGTATCTGGAGGTGTTTTGAGGTGGGTATAAATCTCTGTTTGAGGCCCAGTAGCATTTATGTGAAGGTGATGTGACAGGACCAGATGCAACTGCCCAAGGCATTTGTACAGTGGTAAGAGTGAATGAAGGTCAGGGCCATTTTCTCAGGGAAGTACTATGGGCCCAAAGGCTACCCCCATCCCCCCACCTTTTCAAAGGCCAAAGACAGTATTAGAAGCCTGGAAAAAACAAAGCAAAACAAAACAGCAAAAATGCCTTTTTCTTATTAAAATAAACCAATCCAAATAAACAAAAGCACTATTCAAATAAACAAAACATAAAAGCCATGAAAAATACAGTGTTTCCAAAGCAAATTTATAAAAGCTGTTTTTTTCCTACCATGAAAATATTTAATTATGAGGTAGATACATGTTAACATATTAATATAAAATAATGTGGGTGAAGTCTTCTCTAGAAGGCATCTTTCTGCTGGGAGCCTCACCTATACCCTACCTACCTCCTTCTTCCTGATTATCCTCCCATTCCTGCCATTTCTCATTTTGCTGCCCCTCACTGCTGCAGGGGGATCTCATGATGCCACATTTGTAGCTTCTGGCTTTGTATCTGTTTGAGGGACAGCTCCCACAAGATATGGTTCTAATAACCCTCAGGTAGGAGAGCAGTATCATTCTTCTGGGATCTTGCTATGCTTTGGCACTGTAATTTTATTGTCCTTAGTGTCTATCATTTTCATTTTGTCCTTTTATCTCCAACATATAAGTGAGAACATGTGGTGTTTGTTTTTTGTTTCTGAGTTAGTTCACCTAGGATAATGTTCTTCCAACTTCATCCATGTTGCTGCAAAGAACCTTATTTTTTTTTCTTGTTTATGGCTGTGTAGATTCTATGGTATATATATACACCACATTTTCTTTATCTAAGCAGGTAGGTAGGGTGTAATTTGGTTCCTTGACTTTGCTATTGTGAATAGTGATTAAAATAAACATGCAGGGGTTTTTTTTTTTTTTAACATAATGATTTATTTTCCTTTGTGTACATACCCAGTACTGGGATTTCTGGCTAAAATGAAAGTTCTATTTTTAGTTCTTTGAGAAATCTCTATACAGTTTTTCTTAGAGGTTAAACTAGTATACAGTCCCAACAACAATATATGAGCGTTTCCTTTTCTGCACATTCACACCAACATCTTTTCTCTTTGACTTTTTAATGATAGCCATTCTGACTGGTAAAAAGTGATACAGCATTGTGATCTCAGTTTGAATTTCTGTGATGATTAGTGATTTTGAGCAGTTTTTTATGTTTGTTGGCCACCTCTGTGTCTTTTGCCAAGTGTCTATTCACTTATTTTGGCTGTTGATTAATGAGGTTCTTTGTTTTTCCGTGTTGTTTGATTTTCTTGTAGATTGGTGACCTTAGTTTTTGTCTGAAGCAAAGTTTGCAAGTATTTACTCTGATTCTGTAGGTTTGCCGTTCACTTTGTTGTTGATTATTTCTTTTGTTGTGCGAAATATATTTAGTTTAATTGTCTTATTTGTCTATTTTGTTGTTGTTGTTGCATTTGCTTTTTGGGTCTTCACCATAATTTGTTGCCTAAGCCAACGTCCATAAGAGTTATACCTAGGTTTTCTTTTAGGAATTTTATGGTTTCTGTCCTTATGTTTTATTGAGTTAATTTTTGTACACGGTAAGAGGTAGGAGTACAGCATCCCTCTTTAGCATATGGCTAGACATTTTTTCCAGCACCATTTATGGAATAAGGTGTCCTTTTCACATTTTTAATTTTTTTTCAAAGATTGATTGTAGATATGTGGTTTTATTTTTGGGCTTTCTATTCTGTTCCATTCATCTGTCTATATTTTGTACCAATATCATGCTCTGTTTTAGTTACTATGGCATTGTAGAATTTGAAGTCAGGCAATATAAAATCTTTGCATTTGTTCTTTTTACTTAGGATGGCTTTGACTATTTGAGCTTTTTTTTTGGTTCTATATAAAGTTTAGGATTTTTTTTTCTAGTTCTGTGAAAAATGATGTTGATATTCTGATAGGAATTGCATTGAATCTCTAGGTTGCTTTGGGCAGTAGAGTTATTTTAACAATATTAATTCCTCCAAACTATGAGCATAGATTGTTTTTCCATTTGTGCCATGTATAATGTCTTTCATTAGTGTTTTATAGTTCTACTCTTCAATAAATGTGTTCCTAGGTATTAAATTCTTTTTTGTTGGTATTGTAAATAAGAGCGAGTTATTGATTTGGCTTTTGGCTTGAGCACTGTTGGTATATAAAGCTGCTACAGATTTTTGTATCCTGAAACTTTACTGACTTTTAGATTTTATCAGATGTAAAAGTCTCTTGGAGGAGTTTTTAGCATTTTCTAGGTATATAATTATGTCATCAGTGAATAAAATAATTTCACTTTCTCCTGCCAAATTGGATGCATTTTATTTATTTCTCTTGCTTGATTGCTGTGGCTTGGACTTCAAGTACTATGGTGAATAAAAGTAGTGGCCTATCATTTTCTAAAAAAAAAAAAAAAAGATTTTTGAAGGACTCAGAATCCTCTCCCACTTGAAAACAGATACCCAGCATCAAACTCATTTATGTTTATCTCACCAACAAAATAAAACAAAATAAGCAAACACAATGGAGATTATAGCTCAGAGAAAACATTCTGATAAACCTGCTCAGTATCAGCAACGTGGTAATACAGGCATAATATTTTTTTTATCCTAAGTAAATTGATATTTTAGAGACTTTATTTATTTAAAATGTTTAACTGTAGTAAAATATATATAATATTGCATTTACTATCGTAGGCATTTTTAAGTATACAGTAATGTTAAGTGTATTAACATTGTGGAAAACCAATCTCCAGAAGTTTGTGTACTCAGTAAACAATTCTCAGTTTTTTTCCTCCCTCCAGCCCCTGGCAACCACCATTTGATTTTTTCTTTTTATGAACTTGACTCTTCTAGATACCTTATATAATGTAATTTACTATAAAAAGAACAAAAGTAAGTCTAATATAGAGAAAGAAGCCACCTCGGCTTTAGTGTGCACCTAAACATTGACTTCAAAGCCTGTCCCCCCCCACTATATACTTCATTTATTCATTCATTGATTCATTTATTTAGAACTCAGTGTGTCTCAGAATGCCTTGAGGTCTGGAAAAAACAGTGTTTAACACATTAGTTTGTGGACATTTCTGCAGTTTTCTGACTCCAGCATGCTCTTTTATAAATCTTTGCTTTAGCTCCGGCTGTTCTTGCTCCTTGGCCTGGAAGCCTCCCATTTCTATCCACATCTGTCTGGAAAACACATACTGTACTAGTGTTTAAAATAAACTCATATGCAATTTTCTTCCTGAATCTTTTCAGACTCTATATCCTATAAAATGCCTATGGCAAACTAGATTAAGATGATTTAAAAAATTGAGATTGAAAATGAAACAGAAGAGTCTACTATCAGCACTTCTTTTCAACACAATACTGAAGATACCAGGAGTGGAATAAGGCTAGAAAAATAATATAAAAATTAGAAGTAGAAGAATAAAATTGATAATACTACATAAGCAGAAAATCCGGAAGAATTTAGTTACTATTAGAAATAGCGACTAAATAAATAAGTGTATTACTATCATTAGATTGAAGTCAAAATAAAACATGAATTGTATTCTTTCCTACTAAGAACAATTACACTGATAGTAATGTGATTGTTTAGTAGGTTTTTAATTAAATATTAAGTTATACTTATAAATTGCTACACAATTAGAAAAAAATTGTAAAGAAATGATGCCATTCGTAATACTATTAACTTATGAAGTATCTCAGAATAAATCAAATGAAAAGTGTGTAAGGTTTTTTTACAGAAAAATTTTGAATATCTGAGAAGTTGAAGAAGAGTAAAACAAGTTGAGGGATATAGCATTAATATCTTCAAGTAATCTTCATGGAATTTTGTCAACTCTTGAGCATCAGTTTCCACCTGTATTAATGGACTCTATGAAAAGCATTATCCAAGTGAGTTCTCAATAAACATTCTCATTGCAGAGATGAGAAAACACAGACTTTGAGGTGCCAAATGGAAGCACAAGAGCACGTGGGTCAGAACTGAGAACCATCCACAGAAAGGCTTCATGAGGCTGGGCACGGTTGACTCAAGCCTGAAATCCCAGCCCTTTGAGAGGCCAAGGCAAGAGGATTGCCTCAGTCCATGGGTTCAAGACCAGCCTGGGCAACATGGTGAGACCTCATGGCTACAATAAAAAAAAAAATTAGCTAGGTGTGGTAGCACACACCTACAATTCTGGCTACTTGGAAGGCTGAGGCGGAAGGATTGCAGGAGCAAGTAGGTTGACACTGGATGGCAGTGAGTGTGCCACTGGACTCCAGCCTGAGTGACAGAGTGAGATTCCAGTTAAAAAAAAAAAAGAATGTTGATCTGTCTGACTCCAAAATGTTGGGCAACCCCCTTGGGTCCCCTCCCACTGTGGGAACTTTTCTATTCTCTTAATAAATCCTGTTTTTTGTTTTTGTTTTTTTTTTTTGAGTTGGAGTCTCACTCTGTCACCCGGACTGGAGTGCAGTGGTCGCTCCCGGTCATTGCAGCCTCGACCTGCTGGGCTCCGGAGGTCCTTCTGCCTCAGGCTTCCAAGTAGCTGGAACTACAGGTGTGCGCTACCACGCCCAGCTAATTTTTTGATTTATTGTAGAGATGAGGTCTCACCAAGTTGCCCAGGCGGGTCTCGAACCCGCAGGCTCAGGCAATCCACTCACCTCAGGCTTCAAAGGAGCGAGATTACAGGCTGAGCTACTGAGCCCGGCTTGTTTTTTTTTTTTAATTTTAAAAAAGGGCTATATTAAATCCCTCTAAGCTCCCTGAGATTCTGCCTGCTTCTGACATAGAAGGAAAGGGCCTGAGAAAGTCTAATTTTTCTCCCCATTTTTCAGACTGTGCACCAGGGTAAAACACTCTTGGAGAACCCTTTTGACTTAAAGCACTATATATATGCTATGTTGTAGGCAGGGTGCAGTGCCTCACATCTATAATTTCAGCAATTTGGGAGGCCAAGGTGGGAGGATTGCTTGAAGCCAGAAGTTCAAGACCAGCCCAAGCATTATAGCAAGACCTCACCTGTACAAAAAAATGAAAAGATTAGTGGTGGGAAGCTGAGGTGGGAGGTTTGCGGCCCAGGAGGTCAAGGCTATGATAAGCCATGATTGTGCCATTGAACTCCAGCCTGGGTAACAGACTGAGAACCTGACTCAAAAAGTAAAAAACCTTAAACCTGTAATTTTTAAAAAAACTATTATTTTTTTCCACCTCCCCCCATTTTTTCTCTCATTATTCACTCTGGGAAAGCATTTTTAATGTTTAGAGAATTTCTATATAAGACTTTGTGACAAAGAACAAAAAGAGTGTTAAAGCCAACAGAAAAAAAGAAACTTAGGCGCTAATTTCAAAGTGAAAAATGTCATTAACTCCACTGACTGAGTTTGGAGAGAAATTCTTCTCCAGTCAAGCCTCAGTTGAGACCAAAGCCCCAGGCTTGTTTGAGATCTTGAGGCAGAGGTACTCAGCTAAGCTGTGCCCAGCTATTCAGTTCACAGAAATTGTGACATAATATATGTTTAGAGTTATAAGCTACTACCTTTGAGATAATGTCATATATAATAACTCATTCTACCAGGTCCCCGCTTTTGACCCTACCTTTCTCATTCCCATTATCTCCTTCAGGCTTGCTACAGCCACACAGGCTGCCTCTCCTCTTGCCAAACTGATTTCTGCCTACAGGCCTCTGCAGCAGTACTTTTTCCCTGACACACTGTATTGGAATTCTTCAGAGACAGAACTAATAAAATATAGATAGGTTTAGGTATATAACAGGAGACTTATTATGCTAATATTCTTAAGCAATTATGGGGCCGAAGAAGTCTAAACATGTCTAAAAACTGGGAAGCCAGGACAACTGATTAAATTAGCCACATGTAGTGGTGCACAATTGTAGTTCTAGTTTTTTCAGAGGCTGGTGCAGAAGGATTGCTTGAGCCTAAGAGTTGGAAGCTGCAGTGAGCCATGATCAGGTCACTGCTCTTCAACCTTGGTGACAGAGCAAGAGAGCAAGACGTTGTCTCAAAAAAAAAAAAGAAAGCCCAACAAGGTCATAGAATTTAAAATTTAAAATAATTGCTATTACATTGTTTCAACTTGTGAGAAACATATATATAATATTCACAAATTGACATAACCTTATATACAAGGTTAAATGCAAATGTCCCTTGGGCAGGGGTAGCCCTTGCGTAGGAAGGAACCACTGCTGAAGAAACTGAACACAAGAGTCTGTCAGTCTAGTCTCATTCACCTCCAGTCTGATTCATCTTCTGTCACTCAGGCTGCAAGAGGACCTAAAGCCTTATCCAATCAAGAACGCTGGGGTGGAGACTGTCCTATCTAGTGCATAGATGAAGAGGAGGAGGCAGTTTCTGGGATCTGGCGGGGGCTTTGCTCCAGCCAAAACTTGGTTTGTTTCCACTGCTCCATGTCCATTGCTCTGGGAGGTCTGGGTGGCTTGGCCACAGCTTCTATTGCCCTGGGATCTGCAGGCACAGGGAGATTCACAGGGAGGATGACGGGACACCATAAAACCTGGGAAATGGTTAGCGTGTGGGGATATGTGTATTGAGAGGGATATGAAGTGTTGATGGAATCAACAGGAAGTACCGCTGAGGGACCCAGGCCTCCCCATTAGCTCTGGAGTCTTGGGCTTATGACCCCCTGGGCAGTGTGGTACTCATCAGTCACCTCTGGCTGCAGGATACACCTGGGTTGAAAGCTGGACCCTGGACAACTCTTCTCATTTCTGCACAGCAACTTAGCACAGCCTTCTCTGGGCAGCTCTGTACCTTCAACCTTGCATCTCCCCCAGATTGTGCAGGAACAACAGGAGGTTACAAGGGGAGGATACTGATTTGGTGTAGGGTTTGTGTGTGGGAGGAGCTGTGCCCCATGGGTGCCCAGTCCTTCCTTTATCCTGTTAAAAAGAGGGATCACCATTAAGATGTTGACGAGTTTGTGGCTTGTGGTTTCTGGGAAATGATTGAAGGACAATTTACAAGGTGCAGGAGGAAGCTAACCATATTTAATAACTGATTTGTGACATTTTAATAGTTGCTTTATTTGGGTTATCCAAGTGGAAATATCTAGTTATGTAATCAGAGGTTAATTGAAGTTTTGTTGTTGATTAAACCTGAATTTTAAATCCTCTTAGTTGTAATTTACAATAAATAAATGAATGAATACATAAATGAGTTTGATTTTGGTGTTTTTTCTTACAAACCCAGGGTACTAGAGTCAGTCTAATCATCTGCTATATAACTATATTAACACTCCACAGAGAGAGTGGTCTTCCCCAGCATTCTTTGGCTATGTGGCAAACAAAGTCTCAAATCTACAACCCTGTTCCCCTAGTCTCTCGTGTGCTTGCAGTAAAGTTTCTTATATTTCTAGTTTTTTGCTGACATTTCCAAACACTAACTTCTTCCCTTTTTAATTTACAATATTATCTGGTATTTGTTTTTTGTTGTACATTTCAGACACAGCACTTAAATTAATTTTCACAGAACAATGAATGACACTTTAAAAAAAAATGTTTTTGGTTTATAAACATTTCACAAGAGAGGAAAGCAGAATAATCTTCTGACCCTACTGTTAAAAAATATTTATGTCTCTCCTTGTATCTTTCCTAGGCACAAGCACTTTATTAGAATGTCTTTGGGTAGAGGTTCCACTTTGGAAACATTACAGGGTGATGTGTCCTCAGCTACCCTCCGGCCTTTTTGTGGTCCTGAATTTCAGTCTGGGAATGACCCAAGATGCCCTCAGTGTCTGTTTCTCACGAAATGTCTAGTGAATATCAGCCCCTGGGTTATCTACTCCTAGATGACACACTCAGGTATAGGAGTGTAACCCCCTGAGGGGAGCCACTGGTACCCTAGGGCTCATAGAGTCTCCTGGTATAGTCTTCATCTAGAAAGCTAATCTCTTGGGACACAAAGGTTACCTTTTCCCCACCCTTGTTTTTATTTCTTAGAAACACATTGCTTGCCAGCCAATCAGATTCTGGTATTGAGGGGAAATGACATAAATGATTCCTGGTTTTGGATGCTCTTAGACTTGTGAAGGGAGAAAAAGTATTTCAAAATACAAAGAGCTGACCTCAGGAAAGTAGTCTAAGAACTTGCAGACCAAAATGCACCTGGGGCACAATGGATGGAACTCAGTGCAGTGTCTCCTTAGAGGACATTGCCATTGAGCACTTCAGTGAGCGGGATGGGGAGAGGAAGAATGTTCCAAGTGTTAGAATGGCCTGATTCAACACTTAAATCAGACATGCTTGCGTTCAAATTGGCACTGTGACTCCCTAAGTTTGTCACCTTGAAAAGACTTGTTTACTTATTTAAGCTTCAGATTTTCATTAACTGAATATCACATTTTATGAGTAGAGTTTGAAAGATAAAAAATTTTCAAAAAGCATGCAAGAGGTGAATTTTAGAAACAAAAAGTTAAATATGTATTCATATATTTAATTTGCTAAACATTTTTTTCATTTTTTTTTTCTTTCCCAGAGTGAGCATAGTAAATCACTCAGGCTTATTTTTTTGGGATGAGGGTGCATGATTTCAAACAGGGTCTCAGAGCTTAGCTTTGAGAATGCTACCAGGAAACAAATTATAGAAACTTTCTCTTTCATTATGGTTGTAGAAAAGGAATAAATTTCACAAGAAAATGTTATAAATTTGTTGATGAATTTACATTCACCAAAACATTAGTTTCTCTCTCTCTTTTTTTTTTTTTGCAGTGGTTATGTCTGTTCAGTATCTTATCATCTGAATATCAGAGTTTAATGCAAAATGTGTGAGATGGAACTTGGCACCTCTTAGAATTGTTCACATATATATTGTTTCTTAAATGATTTGCATGAAAATAATAATTGATAGTTTAATTGTTTAAAAGATAAGCCGGGCTCGGTGGCTCAGCCAGTAATCCCGCGCCTTGGGAGGCTGAGGTGAGTGGATTGCCTGAGCCCGCAGGTTCGAGACCCGCCTGGGCAACTTGGCGAGACCTCATCTCTACAATAAATCAAAAAATCAGCCGGACGTGGTAGCGCATGCCTGTAATTCCAGCTACTTGGAAGTCTGAGGCGGAAGGATTGCCGGAGCCCAGCAGGTTGAGGCTGCGGTGGCCGGAGCGGCCACTGCACTCCAGTCTGGGCGACAGAGTGAGACTCCGACTCAAAAAATAAATAAATAAATAGATGGATAGATAGATAGATAAATAAATAAATAAATAAAAGATAAATACCTTTGCTTTTCTTTTTTTTGAGTCAGAGTCTCACTCTGTTGCCCAGACTGGAGTGCAGTGGCTGCTGCCGGCCACCGCAGCCTCCACCTGCTGGGCTCCGGCGATCCTTCCGCCTCAGCCTTCCGAGTAGCTGAAATTACAGGCATACGCTACCACGCCCGGCTGATTTTTTGATTTATTGTAGAGATGAGGTCTCGCCAAGTTGCCCAGGTGGGTCTCGAACCTGTGGGCTCAGGCAATCCACTCACCTCAGCCTCCCAAGGCGCGGGATTACAGGCTGAGCCACCGAGCCCGACCTTTTGCTTTTCTTTTTGAGGCATAAAATGTATATAACATTTTATTTCTTTCTATAAATACTGAGTAATTTTGATGAATTCATCAAACACTGAACTTTTTCTCATTTAAAACTATGTAAATAACCCTGACTGGGAAGTAAAATCTTTAACTCAGTGACTCCAAACTAAGGAGGTCATCAAAGGCCAGGTGAGTTGTTTCTGAATATTCTCCCCTGCAGGTGTTCTGTCCTTCTCAAGCCATACATGAAAGAAGCATTTATATTGAGAGAAGCTACACAAACCTAAAAAGCTGGGGAACCCCAGGCAAATGCAGTGGAGTTTGGGAATTGAAGGGGGATTGGGAGGCTCTTTCTGAGGATAAAACTGTTATTGTCCTGGGGGTGTTTTTACATTCTCGCCAACAAAAAACAAAAAAACAGAAAACCATTCAAATTTAGGCAAGAAGTTACTTAGGAAGAAAGTGGAAGAGGGAGGGCAGAATGGAAGGTGGCAAACAAATTCTAGACCACAGAATGCTTCACCTTGAAATGAGCCTGTTCTTAGGGGGGAGCAAAAGAGAGGTTCTGTGTTGGTGTTGACTGAGGGTGGGTCAAAGTTCAGGAGTCTGGGAAAAAAGAGAAACCTAAACAAAACTTGGGTAACAAGTATATTGATTTAACTACTGAGCCCCAAATTTTCAGCTGATTGAGGAAAAACAATGGGAGTTTGTGGAGTCTGTGTCTGGTGTTGTGACATGTAAAGATGGGCGCATCATGTGAGTCATAACGGAAAAGGTGTTTCTCTACAATAAACTGCTATTGATGAACACAAATAATGGGAGATTTCTTTAGTCACAGCTATTTACCAGAATTACCTGTGCACCTCATCTTTCCCCATCACTCTCCCTTGTCCTATCCATCTCTTCTATTTGCAGTTTTAACCTTTACAATAAATTAGTAAATGTAAAGTGTCTAGCTGAGTACTGTGAGTACTACTGTTATAGCTGCACTGCAAGTAAGGAGTCACCAACACACTGAGAGTCAAATATTGAGTCCTTTAATGCTGGCAGTTGAGAGTAGGCTCACACCAGAAAGATACTCTTGACTGCGAATGAAGCAAGCAAGGGGCTGATATAGCAATAACCATAAGGTTACAGAGTTTCAGTTCTGGGTGTGGAACAAAGGAGATTTTTTTCAAAGTATAGGTTGTTAAACTGTAGGGGGGAATGTGTAAATTAACCACAGGAGGGGAAATATAAATTTTTTTTTTTTGAGTTGGAGTCTCACTCTGTCGCCCAGACTGGAGTGCAGTGGCCGTTCCCGGCCACTGCAGCCTCGACCTGCTGGGCTCCGGCGATCCTTCCGCCTCAGCCTTCCGAGTAGCCGGAATTACAGGCATGCACTACCATGCCCGGCTGATTTTTTTGATTTATTGTAGAGATGAGGTCTCGCTGCCCAGGTGGGTCTCGAACCCGCGGGCTCAGGCAATCCACTCACCTCAGCCTCCCAAAGGCGTGGGATTATAGGCTGAGCCACCGAGTAAATTTTTTTTTTTTGAGTGGGAGTCCCACTCTGTCATTCAGACCGGAGTGCAGTGGCTGCTCCTGGCCACTGCAGCCTCTACCTGCTGGGCTCCAGCAATCCTTCCACCTCAGCCTTCCAAGTAGCTGGAACTACAGGCATGCACTACCACACCCGGTTAATTTTTTATTTATTGTAGAGATGAGGTCTCGCCAAGTTGTCCAGGTAGGTCTCGAACCCGTAGGCTCAGGCAATCCACTCACCTTGGCCTCCCAAAGCGCTGGGATTACAGGCTGAGCCACCGAGCCTGGCTGGGAAGTGTAAATTAATTGCAGGAGGGGAGAGTGTAAACTACATAGTGTGACAGAACTGTTCCAGGAATGTTATAGCCCTCCCGGGGAGGGAACGGAAAAGCCATAAATTGCAGGACATGATCTATGGTCTATTGGAAAGGTTAGGGTGGACACGCAGAGGGGGACTGAGGGGGGAGCTGGAAGACAAAATGGAAGAACTACTACAAAATGGAATTACCTTGGTTAGGTCACTAACTTAGGTCATTAACAGCCATTTCACTATCAAATTATTATACCTGAGGAGGGGGTAATTGGCATCTCCAGTAGGTCAGAAATATACATAGGCTTCTGGGGCTTATGAGTGGCATTTGTAGTGGTGTCAGTGTTGTGAGACTGAGCTTTGAACTTGTGGGGTCTATACTCTTGTTGGTGTCAGAACTAAGTTGTTGAATACCCATTTGGTGGTGGAGAATTGTGTTCAGCAAACTCCACACATTTGATATCAGAAAAAAGCTATACAAAATCTTGGACTGGAGGGAAACTTTAGGTTTCCTCAGAGAAGGGAGGCTCTGGTCTCATACACACTGTGCATTGTCCTGTGATTACAGATCTTCTCCAGTAGTGGGATGGGACTGAGGTTTAAAGGTAAGGAGTCTTGAAAACAGACCCCCTGGGTTCCAAACCTTTAGAAGTTCAGGATGCACTTGACTCCAAGTTGTAAAACTATCTTTGTCATGAAGACATGGCAGTTTTTAAATTTTTTAAAAGATGGGGTCTTCTTTTATTGCCTATACTGGACTGCAGTGGTATGACCATAGCTCATTGAGGCCTCAATTTTATTGGACCAAGCAATCCTCCCACCTCAGCCTCCTAGGTAACTGGGACTACAGGCATGTGCTACCATACTGGAATAATTTACTTATTTTTTTTTTAGAGACAAGGTCTTGTTATGCTTCTCAGGCTGTTCTTGAACTCTTGGTCTCAAGCAATCTTCTCATATTTTCTTTGAATATAGCCAATTAGCAAACACAAATGGTATCCCCCAATTACTGGTGAATATAGATTGAACAATATATGATGAATGGTTCTGTCAAGTTTTCTATGTAATGGCTAATTACAGTGACCTTTTTTTTTGTTATTGCAATTTCCTAGCAGATAGCTTGGGATGTACATTACATTTTGGTTTAATTGTGCAATAAAACAGTTTTCTTTTTGTTCTATTATTGTGGAGAGTTTTGGGGATTTGAAATTATTCTGGTTTTAAACATATTTTTTACTAACATTGTCCAGCATTATCAGATATAATAGAAACATAAAAAGTGCCCACCAGGCTTAACTCTAGAGGGGACTTTTAATCTCAGGCTTCCAGTCATAATCCACAGTTGTGGAAAAAACCATACTGTGCCCAACTCGGCAGACAGAATGGTCTTTCTGCCTATTTGGAGTTGACAATCCTTTTTAAAAAGAGCAGTTGGAACAGATTTTAACAAAAATAACTTCACAGGGCAGCCATCAGCCATTCCATCCCATTTGATTCTCCTGGCATCTTCACACCTGAAACTTACTCAGAGACCATGGACCCTGAAAACCCTATCAGGATCACACATGTGCACTGAGTAAGCCTAAGAATCTCAACTTCCCCTCATTCTTGCCCAAATGCCCATGAATGTACAGAAGGCACCTGCCATTTTTCCGTCCCTCTATGACCTAAATCTGTAGCACCAAATTCTTAATCTAGGTCCTTTTATTTGAGAAAAGAAAATAACTTTTATCTGAGTAGTGCAAGTCTTTTTAGTTAACAGGTCTAGAGACATTAAAATGAGACCCTAATTACATTCTACTCCCCCCTTTAAGTTATGTATTTATCTCTTGAAATTCCTTGCGATTTTCACAAATAGCAACAAATTGACCTAATAGTGGCACACCAGACAATTTTACCACCATGCTATAGTTAAGTTATGCCTAACTCATCACAAATAAATGTTGTTTTTGAAAATTAGTGAGAATTCCTCGAACATAACTTTATATCAGCACACCACCTGTCCTTTTTTGCCTCTAAAAGTCTATTTGTAACTGTTTCTAAACTGAATGTATATTTAGGACAACTTGAATTGGTGCCCTGGGTTGTAATCCTCAAATTTTGCCCAATTAAACTCTCTAATTCATTTTGCTTTCATGAGGAGATCACCCTTCTGATTTTATTCTAATTTCTCTGTAACACCCAAGAGTAAAGAGCCAGGTTAATCCCGCTTAGGTTTTACACATAAGAGCCAACTTCTGCCTGTGATTCACAAGACAGGGCCAAGACTTGGGATTGAGAATGTATAGAAAACCCCTGGAAAACATTTTCTGCATCGCCAGCAGTCAATATAGCCTTTGTAAGTCCCTCCTTTCTGATTGGGGCCCTTTGAATTATTCAGATTTTGTTCAGCAAGCTGCTTCAGTTGTATGAGGAGCTCTGGTGGCAGAATATGTAAGTGTAAACAAGCACCTTATCAGTGGGAGGTCAGGAACACAACTATACCACTTGTAAACTGTGTTACTGGAGTTGAGTGTTGTTGTCCTTTCTCTTATCCAATCGTTGACAGATTAGGGATGCTGATACCACACCTGGATGCAGGATCTGCAGCTCCACCAGGACAGTTCCATTTTTTATTCTGACTCCACAGAGTCAACCTAATCATTCCAGGATCACTGGAGACCCTCTCCTCAGCACTTGGGACACTTTGAGACATTTTGGGGATGTCATTTGTACCCTGGGGTAAGGATGGCAACAATCTAATCTTGCCTATATCTCAGAAGGAGAAAAATAAATCATTCAAGATTTCTTCTTCTGCTCACAAAAAGAATCCCCTTGGTCCAGATGAAAGTTGTTTCGGTTCTCTATACTTTGGTGAAAAGCAAGGAGGAGGTTTGGAGACTCAAAGGGATAGATAAACTACTCTCTTGTATATTAAATGACCATTAGAGAATAGATGAGGAAGTCATGGTTTCTGTAATGCAGGATCTTTCTATCTAGAGCACATGGACAACTGATTGAATTTAGCATCATGTGGTCAGTGCAAAGAAGGGAGCTGCACAGGAGACTTGGGTATTATTTGGGCACTTCTCTTATTTGAGTTCTGATGTCACCACCTGAAATGCTATTAGACAGAAGAGTTGTTGTTATTTCTGTTGCTTCTACCATGCTAAGGATAAATATTAAGATTCTAATGTAATTTGAAGAGTTTTGACTAAATTACTTGTTATATGTTATAGAAAAAGACAGGACAGTGACTAAAATAGATTAAAATTATAGACACTCTGGGAGTCAAGTTTTTTGGAGCAGACATAGAAAAGACAACTAAAAATACTCAACAGAATAAACATCAGAACGCCAAACCCACTTGCTGTGCCAACTTTGACCAGATTCACTCTCTTCTGAGCCTTTTCCAGATCTGGCCCTACCTTGGAATCAGAGGAGATCAGAGTTTTGTGTGGCTGCTCCTGCCATCTCTCTCTAGAGCTGGTGCTCACAATTTTCTGAAACACAAAAGCAGATAAATAGGAGCCAAGGACTATGTATTTGAGAGCTTAATTTTCTTCTTTATCATTAAAACCTGTTTTTCTGGAGATGTTTCACCTAGCAACCTGTTCTTTATTTCTGTAGACACAGTCATTGTTTCATAAGTTATGGAAAAGTAAATATAGCCGGGCTCGGTGGCTCAGCCTGTAATCCCGTGCCTTTGGGAGGCTGAGGTGAGTGGATTGCCTGAGCCCGCGGGTTCGAGACCTGCCTGGGCAACTTGGCAAGACCTCATCTCTACAATAAATAAAAAATCAGCCGGGCGTGGTAGCGCGCACCTGTGGTTCCAGCTACTTGGAAGGCTGAGGTGGAAGGATCGCCGGAGCCCAGCAGGTCGAGGCTGCGGTGGCCAGGAGCGGCCATTGCACTCCAATCTGGGTGACAGAGTGAGACTCCAACTCAAAAAAAAAAAAAAAAAAAGTAAAAGTAAATATAAGTACAACAAAAAATGTCCTTCTGAATCACACACTTTCTGTATGCCTGTCTTTATTTAGCTTTTATTTAATATATTTTCTTCTTAAAATCAATGATAGGGAAACAGAAAAATATTCTGAATAAGCTGTGCCATCATCTAAATTCTGGAAATTATGGGATACTGAGTACACATCTGCCAGGATGTTATGAGAATTAACTCACATAATGTGAGATTCCCAACACAAGTGCTCTGTAACATACTTCTGAGCACACTGTACATGTTCTGTAAACATTGCACTAATGCATGTACACTTTTTTTTTAAAAAAATGCAGACTTAGTGCTGCCTTTTCCAGCAATCTATAAAGTTTAGAGGGCCAGAAGAGGTTTCCATGATTCAGTATGGTGATTGGTTGTCTTCATTTGGACCAAAAGTATTTGTGTTGTGATAAGAGGAGTGTGGGGTGTCAGTGACTCTGCTGTACCTGCTTTTTCTAGCTGAGTGCTACTATAATGGGTTTAGAGGGAACAGCAACATCATTGACATGTTTAAAAAGCCCATTCACAGACCCCTTCCATACCTGCAGAATCACATTACTTTGAGTGAGGCCAGAATAACAAATGATTTATATGCACATTGACGATTAAGAGGCAATGTTTAAGTTGGGCTCTGTTGCTCAGCCTGTGATCCCGCACCTTTGGGACGCTGAGGTGAGTGGATTGCCTGAGCCTGCGGGTTCGAGACCCGCCTGGGCAGCAAGACCTCATCTCTACAATAAATCAAAGAATCAGCTGGGCGTGGTAGCGCATGCCTGTAATTCTGGCTACTCGGAAGGCTGAGGCGGAAGGATTGCCGGAGCCCAGCAGGTCGAGGCTGCGGTGGCCGGGAGCGGCCACTGCACTCCAGTCTGGGCAACAGAGTGAGATTCCAACTAAAAAAAAAAAAAAAAAAAAAAAAAAGAGGCAATGTTTGGCTAAATGACTCTCAGCCTGGGCTTTCATTTAGGATCACAAGAACAGTTGAAAGAAATCGTAATCTGTGCCCTCCCCACAGATTCCCTCTATTTGTCTGGGTGGGAGCATCCATGATATTTTGCTTCATGCGATTCTAAGTTGAGGCCATGGTGAAGCACAAAGATTCCCAGATATATTCATGAGAACTGAATTCAGCCTTTGCTCCACAGGGAGGTTGCCGAGCCTGATCTTGGGTTTGGTGGAGACAAGTCAGTGGTGGCTGTATTTCTATAGCATTTCTATAGCCATTTCTATAGCAGAAATTGTTGGCTTTGAGTGCTGGAAAAGAGAAATTCAAATTTTGATCTTTATGCATGTAGGAACTTACTTTTTCTGAGTTTCAGACTCTTTCCTTTGATAAAAAACAAAAATGTGTGCAGTTTTCTACACTTCTAGATACTTGTGTTTGTGGGTATGGTGGCAAAAGGTTAAAGAGTTGTGTGATACTTTTAAAGGTACATCATCAAGATGCAGGTGTAATTTGTTGCGATAATCTCATCTGGGAAGGAATTCCAGAGGAGAGGTGGAAGAGAAAGAAATGGATAGTTCTCAGGTAAATGTGTCTCAGATCAGGTGCTGTGTCCAGTGTTCGTCTTGGAATGTCATATATTTAGAACTTGGGCAACCTTTCTTTTCTTTTCTTTTTTTTTTTTTTAGAGTTGTAGTCTCACTTTGTCGCCCAGACTGGAGTGCGGTGGCCACTCCCGGCCACCGCAGCCTCGACCTGCTGGGCTCCGGCGATCCTTCCACCTCAGCATTCCGAGTAGCTGGAATTACAGGCACGCGCTACCATGCCCGGCTGATTTTTTGATTTATTGTAGAGATGAGGTCTCGCTGCCCAGGCGGGTCTCGAACCCGCGGGCTCAGGCAATCCACTCACCTCAGCCTCCCAAAGGCGCCGGATACAGGCTGAGCCACCGAGCCCGGCCAACTTTACTTTTCTACTTGTGATGTTCCTGCCTTAATGATTTTATCTCAAATACTTTCTCCCATTTTATTTTTATAATAGTTGGGGGCTCTAAAAAATACTTTTTCCATTAATACTGAGAGAGGAGGTAGCCAGAGGCTGGCTGGGCAGATAGAAAGCGAAGATCTCGAGGAGAAGTAACTAACACCTGTGGGAACACCCTTGCATCACCCCTGTTATGTAACTAGCGATTGAAAATGTGTTTAATGCGGTTAAGAACATCCTCTTAAGCCAGAATGTTTTGTTCAAAGGGACTTTTTGCTATTCGGACTCAGGCACAATAATTCAACTAAATGTCCCAACTTGGCCTAAGCTTATAACATGACATTTGCATTGTGATTTTTACCCCCCCGCCCCCCGGCATGGGCTTTTCTGTGGTACTTATAGGTAATAAGATTGAATAACTTTGGACAAGGGCACACGTGCACAGTAAAGGCTGGAACCAGGAAACAGCTAGGAAGTTGAGAAGCTGGTAAGATGCAAATGAGAAGAACGCCCATAGAAAGGAGAGAGAAAAACTCAGAGCACTCACAACCGCTGATAACGCATTTCAACCCCCTCTCTTTTCTTGAGAGCCTTCTGTTGCTTAATAATCTCCTTATTCACTCATTCTTCAGTGTCCACACGCCTTAATTTTCTTGGTCATGAGACAAGAACTCAAGAATCCAAGCTGAGAGTGCAGTTGAAAATTCCTGCAACAATACCAGAGACTTTGGTTGTTCCAAGTTTCTTATATGCTGAGACTAATTCTTACTATATGAATTTATGGCCTGCAAAGTTTAAAAAAATTATTTGTGGCTTTTAAACATGGGGAAGTGTGGATGCCAAATATTTTTACTAGCCATGGGATTAGGCTCTTGGATATCAGCAAAGAAGTGGGAATTGTATTCTTTAGGTTCCATTTGCTAGCTCCAATAACTCTGTACAGGTTAGGATTAAGAATATGCCTATTATTTTATTTTATTATAGAGATATAGTGTACAAGTGAAAATTAACTACATGAGTAAGCTGCATGCAAGTGAATTTTGGGCTTACAATTGGCCCTCTTTCCCCTGGTAGTGGACCTGGTACCCTTGATGTTGTCTTGTGCCCCCCACCCTCCTCTTCCCTCCTTCCCCTCAATTGCCAATCTCTCCCTGGTGTTCATGTGATTATTGTTCGGGGACCACGTATGAATGAGAACATGCAGTACACAGTTTTTTGTTTCTGTGATAGATCACTTAGTATGATGGTCTCCAACTCCATCCAATTTGCTGCAGTGTTCATGGTTTTGTTTTTCTTTACGATTGTGTAATACTCCACTGAGTATATCTACCACATTTTCTTTATCCAGTCCACTTTTGATGGGCAATAGGGCTGGTTGGTTCCATGATTTTGCTATTGTGAATAGTGCAGCAGTAAGTAAACATGCATGTGCAGGTGTCTTTTTGGTAGAACTATTTCTGTTCTTCTGGGTATATTTCCATGAGAGAGATTGCTGGATCATATCGAAGGTCAATTTTTAGTTCTTTTGGGAATCACACACTGCTTTCCATAGAGGCTGAACTAGTTTGCACTCCCACCAACAGTGTAGAAACATTTCCTTTTCTATGCACCCTCATCAGCATCTGTTATTTTTTGACTTATTAATGATAGCCACCCTAATGAAGTTAGGTGGTATTATCTCATTGTAGTTCTGATATGCATTTCTCTGATGATTAGTGAAGCTGAGCATTTTTTCATGTGCCTGTTGGCTGCTTGTATATCTTCTTTTGAGAAATGTCTGTTCACGTCCTTTGCTTTTTAATAGGGTTGTTAAGAACATACATATTTATTTGTTTTTGTTTTTTTTGAGTTAGAGTCTCACTCTTTGTTGCCCAGGTTGGTGTGCAGTGGACATGCTCATGGCCACCGCAGCCTCGACCTGCTGGACTTAGGCGATCCTTCCGGCTCAGCCTTCTAAGTAACTGGAACTACAGATGCATGCCACCATGCCTGGCTAAAGAACACACATATTTAAACTGGATTGTACTGATTGCTCAAAATGACTCAGAAATTTTTGAATGAAGTATAATTTTAAAAAGACTTCCACTTCAGGATTCTAAAGAAGACTATGTAAATGCACAGTTAAAGGTTTCAGAATATAAGCAATATCTTTAGATTGAACTTTGCATAAAATTGATTTTTTTTCTGATTACATTTAGCTAATAATGTACTTTTTTGCCAATAATATTACAGAGTGACTTGTCTTCCTTTGTGCATCGGCCCCTGAATCAAATTTGTCCTATTTTGGTGGTGATTTTATTCAGTTAGTTAAGATAATCTCTGATTTTTAAAAATTATATTGTTAATTATTTTTATATTTACTATTAAGTACTTTGGGGAGATTTACTGACTTTTGTACATACAGCATCATATTTAATCTAGAAGCATTTCTTTCTTCTTAGATTCTCTCTGCATACAGCTTGTTTTGGAAAAAGTGAAGGCTATTATCTTTGTTTACTGGTCAGATAAACTAAAATAAAATCCAGACTGTGCAACTTCCTGGATGTTTGTCAAAATGTTCTCTTTGGGCCAGAAGCATTGTCATTACTGGAAAACTTATTAGAAATTCAGAAACCCAGACTTCAACCCAGATCTCCCAAATCAGAATCTGTATTTTAATAAAATCTGATTATTGTTGGGCACAATAAAATTTTAGAAGTATGCTTCTAACTAGTCATGACTTCTTTGTATGATGAATATTATAATTTATCCTGTATGATGTAGATATAGCACTAAAAAATGTACATTTTTGTTTTCGTGCTTTAATTTTATACTGTATTATTCACAAACTATAAAATCTACATTGGTTTCGTGGATTTTATGCTGTCCTCTTTTCACATAGGTAGAAAATGCATTAGAGAATATTTCTGTGTTAAAAATTATCTTATTGAGCTGGGCTCGGTGGCTCAGCCTATAATCCCAGCACTTTGGAGGCTGAGATGAGTGGATTGCCTGAGCCCACGGGTTCAAGACCCGCCTGGGCAACTTGGTGAGACCTCATCTCTATAATAAATCAAAAAATCAGCCGGGTGTGGTAGCATGCGCCTGTAGTTCCAGCTACTTGGAAAGCTGAGGCGGAAGGATCACTGGAGCCCAGCAGGTCGAGGCTGCAGTGGATGGGAGTGGCCACTGCATTCCAGTCTGGGTGACAGAGTGAGACTCCAACTAAAAAAAAAAAAAAAAACTTTTCTTATTGAATGTTCCTCATATGAAAACAGTTTTCTTAATGCTGTCTTTTTATTTGGAGTGAAAATAAGATCTCTGCCCACGGCCACTTAGTAAATATGGTTTTATTTTTGCAGAAATTGTTGACATTCTGGGATATGGCCATAGAATTTTCTCCAGAGGAGTGGGAATGCCTGAACTCTACTCAGAAGAATTTTTGTAGGGATGTGATGTTAGAGAACTATAGAAATCTGGTCTCCCTGGGTGAGGATAAATTTAATATGAAATAGCTATGTCATACTTAGGATTTATTTTCTGGGAGTTTTTGCTTTGTACAAATAGGTTTTAAATCCCTTCTTCCAAGGAAAACTTCGAGATTTGTTGACATAGAAAAGAAAATAGTCAAGATGTTTTATTTTGACACAATCTTCCCCATTATTGAGCTTATTTGTATACTTCAGTCTAGATTAGTGGTAATTCCAGACTGTGCATATTTAGTGGCATAAAATGTTGTTGCTTACACTGTAAAATTTGATTTCCACCAGTTTTTGACTCCTAGTTCTATATCACAGAGCAAAAAATCCACAAATTTAAGGTACTTTTCTAAATTTTCTAAAGGATTTGATAGAAAACAGTATTTTAGGATTAATTTTCTATAATTTTTTTTACATTTTTTTCTCTACTAAGCACAGTACAAGTGTGGTTATTGGACAATCTCAGCAAGAGTAATTTTTTTTCTAATAAAATTGGTATTCCTATCTTTAAGCCAGACCTGATCACTTCTCTCTAGCAAATGAAAGAGTCCTGGAATGTGAACAGACAGGAGGACATAGCAGCCAAAAACCCAGGTAGGTAGGAGTGAATAAAGCAAATTACACAAGAGAGAGGTCTCAAGGTCAAGGAAGAAGTCAAACCATACAATGTAGTTCAGAAGCTTTGTTCCAATGGAAGTTGTTTCTGAGAAGCCTGGTTTTTTGTTTTATTTTGTTTTGTTTTTCTTCTTCTCTTTCTTTTACATAGGGCATGTTTTGTCCCTTGCTATTAAATTCTCTAAGGACTTTACCTTTCCTTTATTGATACTTATTTTAGTTCACAGTGAGAATCAAATACTTCCTTATGGCTTATAAGAGAGTGTATGATCTGATTGCTCTTCCATTTTTGGGGGGGATATGGTAATATTTACTTATTTTTGAGAAAGTCTATGTTAAATGTTTTTTAAAATATTTTTTTTTCACTTGTCATTATGCCCAGTTAATTTTTTCTGAATTTCAATAGCTTCGAAGGTGTACAAATTGTTTTGGTCTAAGCATTAAGCATACTCCCCACCCCCATATCTGCACATTGTACCAAATAAGGTGATTTTTTTGTCCCTCCACCCCTTCACTCTCCCTCTTCTGAGTCTCCAATGCGTATTATATATTCTCCATTCTTTTGCAGATCCTTAGTTTATCTTCCACTTATAAGTGAGAATGTGCGGTGTTTGCTTTTCTTTTCCTGAGTTAGTTCACTTAGGATGATGTTCTCTAATTCTATCCAATTTGCTACAAAAGACTTTTCATTCTCTTTGATAGCTCGTTAGTATTCCATAGTGTGTATATATATATATATATACATATATATCACATTTTCATTATCCATTGATCAATTGGTGGGCATTTAGGTTGATTCTTCTTTGCAATTGAGAATTGTGATTTGATGAAATTGCAGCTGCAGTTGTCTTTGTCATATAACAGCCTCTGTTTCTTTGGGGAGATACCTAGTAATGGGATTACTGAATCAGATGGTAGATCTACTTTTAGCTGTTTGAGAAAACTCCATACTCCATACATGGAGGTTGTACTAATTTACACTTCTATCAAGTGGGTATAAGTGTTCCCTTTTCTTTGCTTCAATGCCCACATCTATACTGATTTTTTTTTTTGAGTTGAAGTCTCACTCTGTCGCCCAGACTGGAGTGCAGTGGCCGCTCCTGACCACCGCAGCCTCGACCTGCTGGGCTCCGGCGATCCTTCTGCCTCAGCCTTCCGAGTAGCCAGAATTACAGGCGTGCGCTACCACGCCCGGCTAATTTTTTTGATTTATTGTAGAGATGAGGTCTCGCCTGCCCAGGCGGATCTTGAACCCGCGGGCTCAGGCAATCCACTCACCTCAGCCTCCCAAAGGCGCGGGATTACAGGCTGAGCCACTGAACCTGGCTTATACTGACTTTTTAATAATGGCCATTCTGACTGATATAAGTTGATATCTCATTGTGGTTTTAATTTGCATTTTCTTGATGGTGAGTGATATTGAGCATTTTTCCATATGTTTGTTGGCCCTTAATATATCTTCTTTTGAGAAATGTCTATTTATGTTATTTGCCCACTTTTTAAATGGGGTTATTTGAATTTTTTTTTTCTGATTCGAGTTCTTTGTTGATTTTGGATATTAGTCCTTTGACAGATGTATAGTTTGCAAATATCTTGTCTCATTATGAAGGCTGCCTGTTTGCTTGGCTGATTATTTCTTTTGCTGTGCAGAAACTTTTTAGTTTAATTAAGTCCCACTTGTTTTTCTTTTATTGCATTTGCTTTTGGGGTTTTAGCCATAAATTATTTGCCTGGGCTGATGTCCTGAAGAGTTTTTCCTAGGTTTTCTTCTAGAATTTTTATGGGTTTCAGGTCTGAGGGTTAAGTCTATAATCCATCTTGAGTTAAATTTTGTATATGGGGAGAAACAGAGATCAGGTTTCATATTACTACATGTAGCTATTCAATTTTCCCATCACCATTTGTTGACTAGGGTCAATTTAACACCATTACTATTCAACAGGATCCAGTTGACATTTGTAGTACAGTTTAACAACAGAAGACTATGCATTTTTTTCAAGTGCCCAAGAAATATAAAACAAGATGGACCATTTCTTGGCCATGAGACAAACTTCAAAAAATTTAAAAAATCAGATTATACACAATGTGTTCTCTGACTATAAAGAAATCAACTGGAAACCTTAAAGGAAAAGTCTCTAGGATAACAACAACAAAACCCAAATACATTGAAAAGATGACATATCAAAGACTGAGCAGGAACAGTTCACAGAATAAGTTTATAACACTAAACTTCTACAAGAGAAAAAAGAAGTCTCCAAATAATCTAATCTTCTATAAGAGAAAAAAGAAGTCTCCAAATAATCTAATCTTCTACAAGAGAAAAAAGAAGTCTCCAAATAATCTAATCTCCCACAAAAAAAAATGGTATATCAAACCTAGAAGAAAACAATAAAGATAGAAAAAATAATAAAATTGGAAATAGGAAAATTATAAACCAGGCTCGGTGGCTCAGCCTGTAATCCCACGCCTTTGGGAGGCTGAGGTGAGTGGATTGCCTGAGCCCACGGGTTTGAGACCTGCCTGGGCAGGCGAGACTTCATCTCTACAATAAATAAAAAAATCAGCTGGGTGTGGTAGCGCATGCCTGTAATTCCGGCTACTTGGAAGGCTGAGGCGGAAGGATCGCCAGAGCCCAGCAGGTAGAGGCTGCAGTGGCCGGGAGCGGCCACTGCACTCCAGTCTGGGCGACAGTGAGACTCCAACTCAAAAAAAAAAAAAAAAAAAAAAGAAAAATTAATGAAACAGACCATTGATTTATTGAAAGGGTCAATAAAGTAAACGAGCTTTGAACAAGAATGACTAACAGGGGAAAACGTACACACAAATTACCATATCAGGAATAAAACAATAAATATCATTACTAATTCTGCATATGTGAACATTATAATAAGGTGTGTTAGTCTGCTAGGGCTTCCATTTATCACAGTTCTGGAGGTTAGAAGTCCAAGGTCCCAGGACAGTTGTTTCTCCTCAGATCTCTAACCTTGGCTTGCATATGACCACTTTCTTGTGTCTTCACTGTGAGTGTTCCATTTGGTGTCTCCCTGCGTCTTCCTGTCATGAAATATGTTTTACTCCTATTATCTCACTTAAACAGGACCTTATATTCATAATTTTGCAACTTAAAAAAAAATCAAGCCCCAAATTACTTTTAGTGAGTTTTCTATTAAATGTTTTAAAAAGATTTAATATCATTTATATATAATATGATTTAGGAAAGTGGAAAAAAGGAGAAAATACATCTGAGTACATTTTGGAAAGCTAGTATTTCCTGCAAACACATTTAGGTAAAAGTGGTACAGCAACAACAACAACAACTGCAAAACAGTATACCTCTTAGATATTGATGTGAAAATCAGTAACATAATATGATTAAACAGAATCACATTTCTTTACTTATGGTTGAATTTCTACTAGCAATCATTAAGACTTGGTAAAATCAAAGGAAATTATTTTTTATTTATTCTTTTTTCAGTTGAGGTCTCATTATGTTGCCCATGCTGGAGTGCAGTGGCATGATCAGTATATTCTTGTTAATTTTTTTTTTTTTTTGAGTTAGAGTCTCACTCTGTCGCCCAGACTGGAGTGCAGTGGCTGCTCCCGGCCACTGCAGCCTTGGCCTGCTGGGCTCTGGTGATCCTTCCACCTCAGCCTGTCACGTAGCTGGAACTACAGGCACGCACTACCATGCCCGGCTAATTTTTTGATTTATTGTAGAGATGAGGTCTCGCCTGCCCAGGCGGGTCTTGAGCCCACGGGCTCAGGCAATCCACTCACCTCAGTCCCCCAAAGGCACGGGATTACAGGCTGAGCCATTGAGCCCAACTTCTTGTTAAATTTGTAGTCTACAAAAGAATTAGGGCATTTGGTATCCTATCATGCCATCTTGATAATGTGCATGCTGTTTTATGTTTCAGATTTGTAAAATATATGCAGCTAAGTTTAATAAGTATGCTTATCTGTTTTTATTTCAGCTATGTCTTTTTATTTCACTTAAGATCTTTTGCCAGAGCAAGGCATAAAAGACTCATTTAAAAAAATGGTAGTGAGAATATATGGAAGATGTGGCTTTAATCATTTACATTTATGAGAAGATTGAAAAGTGTGAGTGAGCATAAAGGTCAGAATGAAGGTTATAGAGGACTGAATCTACATTCATCAATTATCCATAGCAAAATTTCACGATTTAATAAATTTACCAAAGATTTTGATCAGTGCTCAATCCTTACTGTAAATAAGGAAATCATACTGAAGAGAAATTCTACAATTTTGAAGAACGTGGAAAATCTTTCAACTGGTTCTCAGGCCTTACTAAATGTAAGAAAAATTGTGCTAGAGATAAAACATACAAATGCGAAGAATGTGAGAAATATTTTAATCAGTGTTCAAGCCTTAGTAAATGTAAGGTGATTCATAGTACAGAGAAATCCTTCAAATGTGGCAGTCTTTAAGAAGAGCTCACACTTAATTACAGATAAGACAATTCATATTGAGGAGAAACATGACAAATATGAAAAATGTGGCAAATTCTTTAAATAGTCCTCAACCTTAAATGAACATCAGAAAATTAATGCTGGAGAGATACCCTACAATTGTGTAGAATGTGGAAAATCTTATTACCATATCTCAAACCTTATAAAACATAAAAGAATTCATACTGGAGAGAACCCCTACAAATGTGAAGAATGTGGGAAAGCCTTTAGACAGAGTGCACACTTTATTAGACATAAGAGATTTCATAGTGAAAAGAAACCCTACAAATGTGAAGAGTGTGGCAAAACCTTTAAATGGTCCTCAACCTTAATTGGACATATGATAATTCATACTAGAGAGAAGCCCTACAATTGTGAAGTATGTGAAAAATCTTTTAACCAGTGATCAAATCTTACTAAACATAAGAGAATTCATACTGGAGAGAAACCTTATGAATGTGAAGAATGTGACAAAGCCTTTAGACAGAGTGTACACTTTATTAGACATAAGAGATTTCATAGTGAAAAGAAACCCTACAAATGTGAAGAGTGTGGCAAAACCTTTAAATGGTCCTCAACCTTAATTGGACATATGATAATTCATACTAGAGAGAAACCCTACAATTGTGAAGTATGTGAAAAATCTTTTAACCAGTGCTCAAATCTTACTAAACATAAGAGAATTCATACTGGAGAGAAACCTTATAAATATGAAGAATGTGGTAAAACCTTTAAATGGTTCTCAAACTTAATTGAACACAAGATAATTCATACAGGAAAGAAAATCTATAACTGTGAAGAATGTGGAAAATCTTTTAATTGGTGTTTAAACCTGAACCAACATAAGAGAATTCATACTGGAAAGAAACCCTACAAATGTGAAGAATGTGGCAAAGCTTTTAAATAGAGCTCACACTTTATTAGACATAAGAGAATTCATAGTGAGGAGAAACCTTGCAAATGTGAAGAATGTGGCAAAGCCTTTAAATGGTCCTCAACATTAATTGAACATAAGAAAATTCATACTGGAGAGAAATCCTACAATTGTGAAGAACATGGAAACTCTTTTAACCAGAGCTCAACCCTTACTCAACATAAGAGAATTCATACTGCAGAGAAATCCTACAAATGTGAAGAATGTAGCAAAACCTTTAAGCAGAGCTTACATTTTATTACACTAAGAGAATTCATAGTGAGAAGAAACCCAGCAAATGTGAAGAATATGGAAAATCTTTCAACCAAGCCTTACTCAACATAAGAGCATTCACAAAGGAAAAAAAAAATCCAGAAATGTGAAAAGTGTGGCAAAGCCTTTAATAACTGTTTATATTTACCAACATCAGAGAACTCATGCTAGATTAAAGTAGTATAAATGTAATGATGGTGACAAAAGTTTTCACACAATATAAACCTTAGGATGCACAGGAGTATTTATACTGAAGGAAAATACTACAAATGCAAAAACCAGTGCAGACCTTTATTGCATTACACATGTTACTGTATTGAGGAGAATTACACTGGAGGTAATTCTGCAATAGTTCCTTAAGTATTATTCAACATCAGATAATTTAAAGCAGAGAATACTACAAATATATGAATGTGAAAACACATTTATCCAAAAAATATACTTCAGAAAACACCAGACACTTTATGGCAAAGGGTATTTTAAATTTATTGTAAATAAGCAATAGCTAAAATAAATAGCTAAGTCTAAATAAACAGAATTCATAGTAGAAAGCGTTAAAGCACAAATACTTTCAGACATTATTCAAGATCAGAGTATTATAGAGAATAATCCAAAATTCAAATATGTAGATTATATACAGTTTAAAAGAAATGTAATAATTTTTGAAGATCCCCGCGGCCTGCCCTGGCTGGGTGGTCTGCTCACCTGAGGCGTGGCTGTCTGATCACAGGCAGAGGCCTTCGCCCACACTGCCGAGCCCCCAGCAGGGCGGCCAAGTACCTGCAGGATCCGAGTCGGAGCTGGTGTCGTGCAGCAGCGGCACCTCGAGGAGCTGGAGCGCCACACGGTGGGCTGAGCCACCAGGACACCACCAGCTAGAGCCTGCTGCCTGGGCTGGCGTGGACCCCGGCCTGCCCCTGCTGGGCGCCTTCTTGGAGCTCGTGGCTGCTACAATAGAACTAAACAGAAACTCTGCACATATCTTTGTACCTGTGATAAAAAAACAGAGAGATCCAGCCCACCACCAGCCACGCTGGTCTGAGGCCCGGGGACCTTCGGTCCCATGCAGGGCTGGATATTGTGGCCCCCTGCTGATGCTGTTCCACCACGTGCGTGGTAGTTTCGGGTCCCAGCTCCCTCCCTGGCTACATCCTCTGCCGCCCAGCACCCAGCACCAACCGCTGGTCACTCAGGGAGGCTCTGGGTGCCCGCCCCTCAGATACACTGGTTCCATTCCTGGCTGAAGTACCCTGTGGGGAGCCCAGGGCCACTCTCACTGCTCACTGCCTGCCCTTTGGAGCTTTGGAGCTCTGGGCCCACCCTGACTGAGGTACTCAGTGCATGAACCCAAGCTGGGGGACCCAGACAAGTAAAGAGAAATGGATCTGCAAAAACTGCCTCAGCCATTCTCCAGGCAGAGACTTCCACTGCCCCGCCCACCTATCAACAAGCCCTACCTAGTTCCTAAGGTAACGTTGCGAAACAGGAGACAAAGCCCCACCACTATGCTGAATCAGACAAAAGCAACCCCCAGGCAACCGACTAAAAAGAAAAAAAAACAACAAAAAACAAACCTAAACTGCGAGTAAATCTAGCTGCCTGCAATGAAAAACAAAGGGGAGAGGCCAGAGATCAGAGCTGAAGTGACTTTAGTCTTATCACTTATTTTGACTTATGATTTTATCATTTTGACTGTTTTGACATGTCAAAACACTTACACTGTTTCTTGATTTTATTGATCTGTCTCTGTGTAGCTATCTGTATTCTTTAGGGAATCTTTCTTACGTGTCTTTTTTCACTTCTTTCCAGCCTTGTGTCTCTTTCTCACCTGATATTTGGTATATATGTCTGTTTTCCCTCTCACTCTTCTCTCTTTCTAACTTCCTATTGCCCCCCCTTCCTCCATTATTTTCCTCTTTTATACCCCCCTTCTTAATCTAGGGACAAAGACTACATACTGCTGAAAGGGAAGATTGTAAGGCAGAGGGAAATAGGTTCCAGTGTGCTCATACACCTGTTCGTGGATGCTAGAATCAGCATATACATTCTGAACCACAACTTCCTTCTCAATTAAACCTCAAAATTGCAAAAAGTACAGCTTGCAGCCTACACTCCAACCTCAAAAGTGAACAAAGCCAGAAGACCCTCATAAGGAAGAACAGGATATTGCAGAAGAGAAATAAAAGCAACCCCACCTTCCCTCAAAAACAGAATTAAAGAAGGGGAGGGAAAGGGGGAGAGAGAGAAAAATCTACACAAATGAAGAAAAACCAAGAGAAGAGTATGGGTCTCTCCCAGACCTCTGGGAGGGCAGACACTGAGAAAACTGACTTTGGAATGCAAACAATGAAGAGCCCCCAGAATGAAGGGTCTCAAACTACAAACCTAGATATCAAGACATTAATGGAGAGATTAAAAAGAATTGAGGAGACACAAGAAGAAACTAGGAAGGAGCTGATATCTGAGATAACAGTAATAAAAAATACTGTGAATGAAATAAATAACAAACTGATAAGCATGGAAAGCAGAATTATCCAAGCAGAAGAACGAATCTCAGAGCTTGAGGACCAAAATATACAACTAACCCAAACTCTTAAAAACATAGAAAATAAGCTCAAAAACACAGAACAAAACCTGCAAGAGATGAGCGATTACTTCAAGAGACTGAACCTAAGAGTAATTGGCCTTCCTGAGGCAGAAAGAGAGACAGAGACCACACTGGAACAAACTTTCCATGAGATCATTCAACAAAACTTCCCTTATCTAATCAGTGATGCAAAAATTCAAACACAAGAGATTCAGAGAACCCCTGCAAGACAACAAGTGAGAAGACCAACTCCTAGACACATAATAATTTGCCTAAACAAAGTAGGCATAAAAGAAAAATCCTAAAGGCAGCGAGAGAAAAAGGCCAGATCACCTACCATGGAAGACCAATCAGAATAGCAGCAGATACATCTACAGAACCCTGCAGGCTAGGAGACCTTAGAGCCCTATCTTTAAAGTCCTAAAAGATAAACAATTGCAAACAAGAATAACCTACCTGGCCAAGCTAAGTTTCATCAGTGAGGGAGAATTAAAATCTTCCCAGATATCCAATCCCTAAGAACTTATGCTGCCACCAAACCATCTCTACATGAAACACTTAAGAAAGTACTAAACACAGAAGTAAAGGAACAACGTTATTCACAAAAATACAGGGAAAAGAATAAAATATACATGAACCAACCCCAAAACCAAAAGAAAGAAAAAAAAAAACAAGTGGAAGAATAATAACTCTATAAGAACTCTATGATAGGGACGAAGTCTCACATTTCAATAATTAGCCTGAATGTGAATGGACTAAAGGCATCACTGAAAAGACATAGAATGACAAAATGGATAAAATATCACCAGGCAACAATATACTGCCTTCAAGAGACCCATTTCACTAGAAAGGACACACACAGACTCAAAGTAAGAGGACGGGAAACAAATTTTCAGGTGAATGGAACACAAAAGAAAGGAGGAGTCACGATCCTAACTTCAGACAAAATACCCTTTAAGCTATCAAAAATTAAAAAAGATACAGAGGGCCATTACATAATGATAAAAGGTTCACTCCATCAACAAGAAATATCTATCCTAAACATATATGTACCCAACATAGGTGCGCCAACTTTCATAAAGCAACTTCTAGGAAAACTAAAGAAAGATATTGATTCTAACACTATCATAACTGGGGACTTTAATACCCCACTCACAACCCTAGACAGATCATCAGGACAAAAAATCAGTAAGGAGATCCAGAACCTCAAGGTGACTCTAGACCAAATGGATTTAATTGATACCTACAGAACACTCCATCCAAAGACCATAGAATACACATTCTACTCATCACTGCATGGAACGTATTCTAAGATTGACCACATAATTGGCCATAAATCAAGCATAAGCAAATTTAAAAGGACCGAAATTCTACCATGCACCTTCTCAGACCACAGTGGAATAAAAATAAACATTGACACCAACAAGGTGTCCCCCCAAACCCACAAAGACATGGACACTAAACAGCATGATGCTAAACAACTCCTGGGTCAATGATGAAATCAAAACAGAGATCAAAAGATACCTGGAAACAAATGAAAATGAAGAAACATCTTACCCTAATCTCTGGGTCACCTAAAAGCTGTAGTAAGAGGGGAATTTATATCCCTACAAACACACATGATGAAAATGGAAAGAACACAAATTAATAGCCTAACAAGCCAGCTAAGGAAGTTGAAAAAGCAAGACCACAAATACCCTAATTTCAGTAGAAGAATCCAGATCATGAAAATAAAAGCCCAAATCCAGGACATGGAAGACAAAAAGATGATACAAAAAATCAATGAAACAAATGGCTGGTTCTTCGAAAGAATAAACAAGATCGATGGTCCCCTAGCTAGACTGACCAAGAAAAAATGAGAAAAAACCCAAATAAGCACAATCAGAAACACAAAAGATGAAGTCACATCTGACCCTGAAGAAATACAAAAGATCATTAGAGACTACTACGTACACTTGTATGGAAACAAACTTGAAAACCTTAAGGAAATGGAGGACTTTCTGACATCACACAACCTACCTAGGTTGGAACAAGAAGAAATTGAGACCCTAAATAGACCAATAACAATCAAGGAAATCGACTACGTAATAAGAAAACTACCTACAAAAAAAGCCCTGGTCCAGATGGCTTTCCAGCAGAATTCTACAAGACATTTAAGGAGGAGCTGATACCAATCCTACTGAAGGTATTCCAGGTGATTGAAAAAGATGGAACTCTCCCCAAATCATTTTACGAAGCCAACATCACATTGATACCCAAGCCAGGTAAAGATTCAACAAAGAAAGAGAACTACAGGCCAATATCTTTGATGAACATAGATGCTAAAATTCTCAACAAGATCCTAGCAAACTGGATTCAACAATACATCTCAAAAATCATCCATCATGACCAAGTAGGCTTCATTCCTGGGATGCAAGGCTGGTTCAACATTCGTAAAACCATAAATGTAATTAAATACATCAACAGATGTCAAAACAAAAACCACATGATTATATCATCAGATGCAGAAAAAGTTTTTGATAAAATCCAGCACCCCTTCTTGATAAAAACCCTCGAACATCTAGGTATACGGGCAACATACCTCAAAATAGGAAAAGTCATCTATGAGAAACCCACAGCCAGCATACTCTTAAACGGACAAAAATTGGAACCATTTCCCCTGAAAACTAGAACTAGACAAGGATGCCCACTCTCACCCCTCCTGTTTAACATAGTATTGGAAGTCCTGGTTCAAGCAATCAGAGAAGAGAAGGCAATCAGGGGTATCCAAATAGGAAAAGAGGAAGTCAAGTTATCTCTCTTTGCAGATGATATGATTGTGTACCTTGAAAACCCAAGAGAATCTGTCAAAAACCTCCTTACACTGATAAAGGCCTTTGGCAAAGTCTCAGGATACAAAATAAATGTGCAAAAGACAATCGCATTTCTTTACACCAATAATAAACAAACAGAAACCCAAATAAAAAACACAATTCCATTCACAATAGCCACAAAAAAATGAAATACCTTAGCATCTTCCTAACCAGAGATGTGAAAGACCTTTACAATGAAAACTACAAAACACTGCTCAAAGAAATGAAAGATGACTCAAACAAGTGGAAAAATATCGCATGCTCATGAATTGGAAGAATCAACCTTTTGAAGATGTCCATCTTACCTAAGGCAATCTACAAATTCAATGCAATACCCATCAAATTACCAGCAACATTCTTCTCAGACCTGGAAAAAACAACACAGGAATTCATATGGAAACAAAAACATCCAAGAATAACCAGAACAATCCTCAGCAAAAAAAACAAAGCAGGTGGTATCACATTACCAGACTTCAAAATTTACTATAAAGTTACAATCATCAAACAGCTTGGTATTGGTACAGGAACAGGCATATAGATCAATGGAATAGAATTGAGATTCCACAAGCAAAACCTCAATTTCTCAACCAACTCATCTTTTACAAAGTCTCCACCACCTATCACTGGGGAGAGGAGAACCTATTCAGTAAATGGTGCTGGGAAAACTGGCTGACCACATGCAGAAGATTGAAACAGGACCCCTATCTATCCCCATGCACAAGGGTTAACTCCAAATGGATCAGAGACCTAAATGTAAAACCTCAAACCAAAAGAACCTTAGAAAATGAAGGACATATCCTCATGGGAATCAGAACTGGCATCCAATTCCTGAACAAAACCCGACACCCACAGGTCATAAGAGAAAAGATAGACAAGTGGGACCTTATTAAATTGCCAAGCTTCTTCAAAGCCAAAGAAACCATCAAGAGAGCAGGGAGACAGCCTACACACTGGGAAAAAGTATTTGCCAACACCAGGTCTGACAAAGGCTTAACATCTTGGATCTACAAGGAACTCACACGTACTGAAAAGAAAAAAACAAACAACCCCAGTATAAAATGGGCAAAAGATATGAATGACACTTCACAAAGGAAGACATCCGAGCAGCCAACAGACACATGAAGAAATGTTCAACCTCACTAATCATCAGGGAGATGTAAATCAAAACCACACTGAGATACCACCTAATTCCAGTCAGAATGACGATTATCAAGAACTCAAAAAATAACATCTGCTGGAGAGGGTGTGGTGAAAAGGGAACACTTTTACACTGTTGGTGGGAGTGTAAACTAGTGCAACCTCTGTGGAAAGCAGTGTGGCGATTCCTAAGAGCTCTAAATATCAACCTCCCATATGACCCCGCAATCGCCCTACTGGGAATATATCCTGAAGAACTCAAATCATTCTATAAAAAAGATACCTGCACACGTATGTTTATTGCAGCATTGTTCACAATAGCAAGAACCTGGAAACAACCATGCTGCCGGTCAAGAGGACTGGATTAAAAAAATGTGGTACATATACATGATGGAATACTACGCAGCCATAAAAAAGAACAAAAGCATGAATTTCACAGCAACCTGTATGGTTGCTAGAGTCTATAATACTGAGCGACCTCTCACAGAAACCAAGATCTGAGTATCACATGTTCTCACTCATATAATGGACCTTGAACATCCAATGTAATACTATATAAGAAAATGACTGACGGTAGTGGGAAACTATGGGGGGGGGAGGGAGATGGGATTAACGGTAACAAATATCTGTCTTGGGATGGGGAAATACCTCTTATCAACATGGTGCCTGAATGAAACGTATTTGTATACCTAACCCTTAACTGTACCACACAACATCATAGTAAAAAATATTGATTAAAATAAAAAAAGATAAAAACTAAAATTTTAAAAATAAAAAAATAATTTTTGAAGAGTTATAATTACATTCAAAGTATACTTCTTACATTAAAAGTGTTTTAGATTTTTTTTGGAAAGCAAATGTAATTGAACTTTCAAATCACATGATTATATGCCTTCATTCGTACTGTTTATATGGAAGTACATACATGGTCAATGATTGCTGCATCAGAAAAATTTTGCATTTTAGAAGAAAATATCTTTACTATTTCCATATCAAGGTAATAAAATGCTGTGGATTTTGAAATGTTTTTAAGACTATATGAAAACTTTAATAACACCTTTATGTGTGAAGACCTTTTTACATTTATTGAAATATAGCCTGCCAAAAACACTAAACTGTACTACCTTACTCAAGGTTGGAAGGAGTAAGTGGAAATAATGTACTATTGGATAACTTAGGAAAATGACATCTCTAGTGATCTCTTTTTTCAATGCCTTTAAACATCAAATAATTTTGAGAATATTGATCTTATTGGTATATTTTATTCTTTTTCTTCATTTCTTAACTACAGAATTATTGTTATGGTTATAATGAGGATGATATAAAACTGTAATAAACAGCTATGCATTTCTAAATTTTAAATGACTACAAAATATTGTTCTACATTTTTCTTTCAATATACAACCTCTCTAGCCTGAAAAACATGACTTTCAGTTTTTTTTACATCGTGTTGAATAAACCAATATATCACTATAAAGATAAACTTTAGGCGTAAGAATATTATGGAGCAAGTAGTTATTTTTGTGTGTAGGTGTTTGCTTATTCTGGAAAGAAAAAATATTGTAAGAAAACATAATTTTCAAGTGTGTTAATTTACTAAAAACTAGGGTCTATAAATATTCATGCCAAACTACAATGCATTATAGGTCTTTTTTTGTCTGTGTTATGACTACAACTTTTTCACAGTTCTCTCCACACCATGTTATTTCATACAGTACTTTTTTTTTGTTCTGAAGAGAAGTTTTTAACTACTAATGTTGTAACACATTTTTACCTGGAAAGTTTCAAGTAATTTATAGGTTATAAATGTACCATTCAGCTCACTTAATTGAAATAAGGTGGATGTACTGTCCACAGGCCAGACGGTTAAATTATTTAGCATTGTTGGTTTTTTATTTTTAAAAGGAAAGTATAATTAGATCCTACAATCGGTAAATAAAAAATTAGGATAGCTAAATCACTAATAACAGTAGACCATATATTGTAAGCACTATATATAGATACATCAGATTTGTAATATTTCCTAAGATGTATATATACATATGAGTTGGGGAGTTCTCTGTTACCGAAGCTGGAGTACAATGGCATGATCACAGTTCACTGCAGCCTCAACTTCTTGACCTTCTTGGCTTAGTTTATCCTTCTGTCTTAGTCTCCTGAGTAGCTGGTAATAAAGCTACATATCACCACGCTGGCTAATCTTTAAAACATTTACTTATTTATTTATTATTTTTTAATTTTATTTTTTTGGTAGAGATGAGGTCTTACTATGCTGCCTGGGCTGATCTAAAGCTACTGAACTCAAGATGTCCTTATAGCTCAGCCTCCTAAAGTGCTGGTATTATAGGCATAAGCCACAGTGCCCAACCTAAAAGTAAGTTTTGAGGTCTCAACTCTACAATAAATCAAAAAAATTAGCTGGGCGTGGTAGCGTGTGCCTGTAGTTCCGGCTATTTGGAAGGCTGAGGCGGAAGGATCGCCAGAGCCCAGCAGGTCCAGGGTGCGGTGGCCGGGAGCGGCCACTACACTCCAGTCTGCGCGACAGTGAGACTCCAACTCAAAAAAAAAAAAAAGAGAGAGCTAAGAGAAGAGTTTTGAGTTTTGAGTTTAATTTTTTATGACATACTTATAGGACAACTTATATTTTCATGCAGAATCTTCAAGTGTTGAACAAAAATAGAAGGATTTTTGTGAATTTAAATTTTGGAAAAGCATTTTCAGATTGATATTGGAATCTTGGGAAATGTCTTGCTTTTATTATGTTTATTTTATATTATATACATAATATATTATTTTACTAGGCCCAATTTGAAGTCCATAGCTTTAATTTTTGTTACCTAAGTATAGCCAATTCCTTTGTCATTCTGTTTAGGGAAATCTCAGAAGTCATGACAGCTTTAGGACCAAAACATTTTCTCAGTAACTATCAATGCAAACTTTTTTTTTTGTATTCATAGATTGTCAAACCATTAGCACCATCTGTTTCATTTTTTAAAAAAATATCACCACTATCAGTATCTGAATCTCCAAGTGACTGAAAGCTAATCTGAAAACTCCAGAGTTCATTGATCTCTCTCATGTCCTGTGCTGGGTCCTGAATATGCTGGTAAATGTCATAGAGCCTATGCTTATGACTGACAAATGAATTTTTAAAAAATTACAAAAGCAATATATTTTTGATTCTGTTCACAGCTAAGATTATGACAAGATGCAGTCAGTATCTGAAACAATTCTATCCATGATATTAAAAAAAATTTTTTAACTCACAAATAAAATGATATATAATGTAAATTATGATGTTTTAAAGTATATGCATATATTTTCAAATGGTTAATTCTAGATAATTAACATACATCATGGTTATTTTGTGGAAAGAATACTCAACAATGGCTGCCTTTACATATTTCAAAAATACAAGGTATATGTATGTATTATGTGTAAAATATAGCTATACTTATAAAATATCCAATATTGTGATTGCTGTATAGTGTGATAATTTCATTTTTAATTATTTGAAAAAATATTCGTTTTGCTTCTAGAAGAGATGTACTGATTTATATGCTCACCAACATTGTGCATTTTCTTTTTGCAACAATTGTTATCTTTTCTCTTTTAAAATAGTATTTATTGTGAGAGGAGTAAGTTGATATAGTGGTTTTGATTTTTCCTTTTCCTGATACTTATTGATATTTAATATTTATTCATTTATCTTTTGGTCATATGTATGTCTTCTTTTAAGAAAATTCTATTTAGGTCTTTTGCTTACTAAAAATAGTTGTTTTTTGTTGTATAGTTGATTTGAGTTTCTTATATATTTGGGGTATTAAAGCCTTGTCACATGTATAATTTTCACATATTTTCTTTCATTTCTAAGTTGTCTTATTATACTTTGGTTGTATTTGGTGTGACAGAAGCTTTATATTTTGAATTAGTCTCATTTCTCTATTTTTAGCTTTGCTTTCTAAGATTTTGAAGTTGAACTCAAAAATTTATTTCCCAGAAAAATGTTATGAGGATTTCATTCAATGTTTTCTTATAGTAGTTTTAGGGTTTCATTTAAGACATTATTTTGAGTTGATTTTTATATATGGTGTGAGGTAAGGTTCTTATTTTATTGTTTTGCAAGTGAATGTTCAGTTTTCCCAACACTAATTTTTTTTCTGAGTTTGTCCTTTCCTTATTGTGGGTCCTTGCTACTTTTTTCTAAAATCATTTACTTGTCAATGCATTTATTTCTGGGTTCTCTATTTTCTCCATTTACCTACGTATCTACTTTTATGCCGGCATCATACTTATTTGGCTACTATAGATTGTAGTAAACTTCCATTTTAAATAATGTGATACATCCAGCTTAATTCCTTTTGCTCAATTGCTTTGGCTGTTTAGGCTTGTTTATAGTACTATCTGGATTTTATAACTTAAAAATTCTATTGAGAAAGTCATTACTTGTTTAATAGAAATATTACTAAATTTGTAGATCATTTTGTGTGATATAGACTTTTTTTTTTTGAGTTGGAGCCTCACTCTGTCACCCAGACTGGTCACTGCTACTACACACAAAGCTACCATATACTAACAACTACTGTGATCTGAATGTGTCTACTAAAACTCATGTGTTGTAAACTTAATCCTTATTGCATCAGTGTTGGGAATAGAGCCTAGTGAGAAATGCTTTAGTCACGAAGACAGCCCTCATGAACAAAAAAATACTGCAATAAAGAGGGGCTTTGGGAGAGTTTACCCTCTTCCAATCTTCTCTTATGTGAGGACCCAGAGTATTCTTGCTCTTTACAATTTTGCCATATGAGGACACAGTAAGAAAGCCTACAGGAGATGCCAGTGCTTTGATTTTGGATTTCCTGACCTCTTGAATTGTGAGAAGTAAATTTAGATTTTTTACAAATTGTATGTGTTATTATAGCAACACAAAATGGACTAATACAACAATTGTATTAAATTTGAAGTGTCTAAGAAGCAATGTTTTAATCATTTAATCTCCTAACATGATATTTGTAACTGATATCTAGGTGCCTCATTGTGACTTTCTAAGTTGGCAGGGTTATTTCATTGACTTGCTGTGCCTTACTACAACTCCCAGTGGTGTACAACCCTGTAGGGAGAGGCAGAGTGGCCACCTCCTTGCAGCCTCTAAAGCGCTTTTTGCCTTTGACTGCATCAGACTCGTGCCCCACACAGAGTATGTCTGAGGCAGAGAGGGACAGGCTAGCACACATGATTGGACTAAGGAGGGTATGATACTGTCACTTATATCTTACTTTTGCCAAAATCAGGAAAGATGTCCCTCTTTTCCCGTCTCTGCACAGCTCAGTTTCATCTCCCATTTGTGCTCAGAAGATTTTTTTAGAGCATCACACCTTGTTCATTCCAAACTGCCATGAGAACCAGCCTGATGTCTGAGACACTGTCCATTGTGTCAACTGTCCACTGTTCCCTCCAGGCACAACAGGAATTTGGCCATAATTCACCATCAACCATCACGCAGTGTGAAAGTTGAGTCATTAGGGAGATTAATTATGGGGTAACCTGGGATCTGCTGAAAGTAGAGGAGAAAAATCTTTACTTCCAGGCGTGTGTCTACTGGGTTGTCTTCACCAACCATTTAAGTGGCAAGGCCGACCAAAATCACTCTAAACATAATGATGGTTAAGCATTTTACATTGGAAAATAATTTGCTTCCTCTCAACCCACGCCTGATGAACCAGAGTCCCAGAGACTCTGTTGCTTACCTGATTCCTCAGGAACACGTGCTGTTTGAGCTTTGAGGAAGAGACTTTCATGGTAGAGGGCATGTGGATGCAATTAAAACTCATCAAGCTTGACATCTCTGCTTTGGATAGAAATCCCATCACTCACAGCAGTTGGGGATATATCTTAACTCCTGAAACTGATTTGTGAAGTTTTTCTCTAAAAATTGGGAACAACTAAGGAACACTGCTGCTTACATCTACCATCTTAGTAATGGATGCTCTAAAATTTGTTATGCCCTCAGGGATAGTTCATTTGATTCACATGGTCCTGGATAAATAAATCTAGAGATGTTTTGTATTTTCTTAAAATGGTGTAGTAAAGAGCAGTACATAAATGTAAAAAAATTTTTGTTAAAGTTTTGGCTTATTGTCTTGTATTGTATGTTTAAATGCAGAAGTAAAAAAAATGAATTGTCAATTTTTTGTTCTTTTCCCGAAATTGGTAAGTTACGTTAAAAGTTTTAATAGTTTTCTTGTAGTCCTAAAAGTTTAATAAACATGAAAGTTTCAATAAGCAAACAAATAATTTGTGAGTATAGATTTAATTTTCTCCTAGAATTGTACTGAGGTACTGCACTGAAAACATTTGTTTCTATGATCATGCCAAAGGCAGAGAAAGGTAGGACAACAGCAAGTAAAACATACACTATTATTCCCTACCATTTTAAAGTGCCTTTTACTTAATTTAGCATTTATTTTATTGCTCTCGGTTCATTTGCTTTCTAGAGTTTTGCTAAATTTGTCTTGTACAGCTTCTGCTTTTTCTTTGTTTTGGAGGTGGGAAGAAGTCTTTGGCAATGTTTGTAATTTTGCTGATGTCTATTTTATTCTTTCTGATGCTATTATAAATGTAATAGTGTTCTTTATTTTAGAGTAATTGTAATTGTTGAATAGAAATGCAAATGAATTTGTGTGCTGATATTTTCTTCTAAACCTGCTGATTTTAAAAAGGTGGCTCTAATAGTTTTTATTATGTGAATTTTTTGTACATAATGTTTCATCTACAAATAGTATTACTTCTTGATTTCTAATTGAGATGCTTTACAAAAACATACAGTAAGTCTTCTATTATGAACGAGTTCTGTTCTGAAAGTATATTCATAAATCCACTTTGTAAGTCCAACAAAGTTAGCCTACATACCCAGCTAACACAATTGGCTATATAGTACTAACAACAATACCACTGCTTTTATACTTGTTTCTGGACATCCTGGGCTTGAGATAAAGATACTGTACTACTGTACTCTATACAATATTGTACAGTAAGGTACACAAAAGCACCACCACTTGTGGAGGATGCATGCATGTGACAGGGTACACCAGACATGAACTGGTTTACATGATTGGACATGCGAGTGCACATTCGCATCTTTGAAAGTTTGCAAGTTGACGGTTCATATGTAGGGGATTTACTGTATTTTATTTGCCTAATTGCTCTGTATAGAACTGCTAGTATAGTATTCACTGGAAATATCACAATTCAGCATCCTCTTTCTCCTGATTTTAAGATTAAAAAAATATGTTTATCTAGTAATGATATTGGCAGTGGGTTTTTTTATACATGTCTTATATTAGGCTACAGAATTATTCTTCTATTTTTAATACATTATTTTTTAAATGGCTATTACATTAAATGGCTATTACCTGTAGAACAGCAATTAAAACAATCATTTAATAAATTCATTTTTGTTATGTGGTGTGTTAAATGTTAATTAAGTCCATTGATATTTTATATTGAATCATCTTTACATTCCTGGGGAAAATCCTATGTGGTCATCATACGCTATATTTTAGTATCCTCTTGGTTTTGGTTTGCTAGTATTGTGTTAATTTTTGCATCTATATAAGGGAGATTGGTGTAATGTTTTCTATTTTGCAATGTTTATTTATGGCCTTGACATTATGACGATGATGGCCTATTGAATATCTTTGGAAGAGTTTCCTGCCCTTCATAGTGTGGAAAAGACTGACAAGAATGGTTGATTTTTTTTTCACAAGTACTTGGCAGAATTGATCAGGGAAGCCATGTTGGCCTGTGCTATACTTAGTTTCAATATTCTGTTTACTGATTAAATTTCATTTATTGGTTTTATCTGTTCAGTACTTCTACTTCTAAAATTATTTTAAATATTTAATTAAAAAATTTTCCCATTTAATCAAATATCTAATTCATCGACATAAAATTATTTATAATACTCATTCCTTATTTCTGCTAGGTCTGTAATAAAGTAACTTTTTTGTTACCCATTTTAATTTGAATCTTCCCTTTTCTTAGTCCAGCTTAAATCTTGCCAATGTTGTTGATATTTTCAATAAAGCAATTTTTGAATTTATTGATTTTCAGTTGTTTAGTAGTGTATTAAGTTAACTCTGCTCAAATATTTTTAATTTTCATTCTGTTTGCTCTTTTTTTCCTGATTCCTTTAGGTAGAGAGCCCGTTTATTTATTTGAGATTTCTCTATTGACATAAGCATTTACAGTTATTTGCCTGTAAATTTTCCTGTGATTACTTATTTTCCTGCATTGTATACATTTTAGTATGTTGAATTTTTATCTCATTTTTATAAAAGTATTTTTTAATTTATAATTTCTCTTTGTCTCATTGTTTGAGTATATTGTTTTAATTATGTTAAAGTTTTAAAAAATATATACATATATATGAATGGTGATATTTTGCACAAGTATATACATCTCAAACATTTATCTTTTTTATGTTGGGAACATTTCAAATTTTCTTTTCTGGCTATTGTGAAAAATTAAAAAAATTACTGTTAACTATAGTTATCCTATTGTGCTGGAACACTGTAACTGATTTCTTTTTTCTAGCTGTATTTTTGTACACATTAACTGATTTCTTTTCCCACATATGATTGAGAACTGCATGCCTCATTGCACTTTTTACCTCAGCATCGCTAATTGGATAGGGCTTCTGGCCTCATACTCTTGGGCCCTGAGAGACAGGAGATGCACTCCCATGCGTGATTGAATGAGGTAAGAGTGACAGGATTTTTGGCTGCAACTCTTTTCAGGTAGGGCTTCCTTTGTATGCAGGGACTTGGCACTGCCTGGGAGACATTTTACCTTGTATATAAGGTAATATATTCCATTTGTGAATAACACCACACACACACACACACACACACACACACACACACACACACACACACACACACACACATACACACACATATATCTCAGTTCAGATCATCCACATTCCAATTTCTCACTTAGCCTCGTGTACAGTGGCTGCCACATTGAAGTGCAGCCCTGAGGGCTCTGACTCCACTGATCTCATAGAGGTAAAGGGCATGAACCCATCTTTTAAAAAAACTTTTTATGAGAGTTAGTGAATATATTGTCTACCAACATCTCTCTTCAGGCCCAAGGGTGGAAGAGACAGTGCCTTGAGAAGGTACAGAGAGCTGCCTGCAGGAAATGTCCACAGGTTTACCACAGCTACCCATCTCCTGCTGGTGAGAGGCTACCCTCCTTATTGAGATCAGAAATTGAGTGAAAAGTAATGGGGCCCCTAGGAGGAGGGAATCCTGTGTCTTCTGATTTATTGACAGATTGACTGTCATTATTTAGATCTGGAGGGAATAATCTAAAATAAAATTTCTTATTTTACTATTTTGTGTTGACCCTAATGGTCAGTCTGTGTTTGTCTGTCTTCTCCCATTGTGGGAGAAAATGAATTTAAGCACCAATTATATGCACTCATGTCTACATGCATTTCTCTACAACTATATACTAGCTAATAAGATCCAACTTTAAATAAAGGAAAAAGAAAAACAGTACCTATAGTATACCTATTGATAGCTTTTAATCAACTGCTCCTCAAATTTTGGTATCCTTTCTGTAATGGGTGTATGTATTATCTAGCTATTGCTGCATAACAAACCACCCCAAAACTTATTAACTCATATTTGAGTGGTCATCTCTTAAGGCTGGTCTCAGTTGGGCTTTTTCAGGCACATGGGGTCAGATGCTGGGTAACTAGGTGGCTCTATTTTTGGTCTGAGCTGGTTGTAGAATGGGTCACCTCCGTCTTCCCAGTGGTCTCTCATTCTTCAGCAGGCTAACACGGGCATGTTCTCACAGAGATGGCAAGGTTCTGAAAGAAAAAGCAGAAACATTTAAGACCTTTTACATTTAGGCTCAAAGCTAGCACACTACATTCACCGTTTTCTTTTGTCTAAAGCAAATAAGGTTGGTCTTGATCCAAAGTTTGGAATACAGATTCTGCCTTCACTGAAATCAACTGTAAGAGTATATTGCAAAATGCATGGATTCAGAATTGCTTCTATTTTTTGCAATAAGTATAATTCTGACTTTTCTCATAGATGTGATTTACATTACCATTCCAAGTTGAGGAACTTGTCCAAGGCATCAAAGCTGCTACATGTCTAGGCTGACTAAGGATCAACTCTGCTTGACATCAAAGCCCATGTACCCCATAGACCACACTGTTATGGAGCTTCTCTGGGCCTTTCAGTTTGTGGTAACATTTATAAGAAGAGTAGGATTTCTTTGAGGCTCTCATCCATCTAGTATCAAAGGGAATAATCCCCATCAGAGAATGCTTCTAAATCCTCCTGAAAGTACATGGAATAATTTGTTAAAATGCCTGGAAGTTAGCCGGGCTCGGTGGCTCAGCCTGTAATCCCGTGCCTTTGGGAGGCTGAGGTGAGTGAATTGCCTGAGCCCGCGGGTTCGAGACCCGCCTAGGCAGCGAGACCTCATCTCTACAATAAATCAAAAAATCAGCCAGGCGTGGTAGCGCATGCCTGTAATTCCAGCTACTCGGAAGGCTGAGGCAGAAGGATCGCCGGAGCCCAGCAGGCGAGGCTGCAGTGGCCGGGAGTGGCCACTGCACTCCAGTCTGTGTGACAGAGTGAGACTCCAACTCAAAAAAAACAAAACAAAACAAAAAAAACGCCTGGAAGCTGAACTTAGGAAATCAAGGCTTTGATTTATTTTTTTATCATAGGAAAATTTGAAAAAACATATGTGTGCAAATTTTTGAAAATCTCTTTTTGGCATTTGTAGGCTATTTTATGAATTTTAATACAGACTAAATGAAACCATTGTGTCTAAAACAACCACTGGAAATAGGTGACATAAAGATCTGCTGAAAAGTTATTCTTGCCTGCAGGAATTTAAACAGTTGAGTATATCTTAAAGTTATTATTTGATTTCTAAAATAGCAAATCTATTTTTCAAGGATATGATGTCATCTCCATAAATGTGGGCCAGATAGATTGTATATCTGGTGGTAATGTGTTGAGTGATACCACAATGTCAGGTGGGAGGCTATAGGTCTGGTCTGAAATTCACTCACTGGATGGGCACTTTGGGGTCCTGATGTTTGCGACAAAAGAAATGCGTATATTACTAAATGTAAATTATAGAACATTACAAATAAACTGTGAAAGAAGTTTGGCACCAGTAACGACTCCATGCCCAGTCTGAACCAAGAGATTTATTAAAAGGGCAGTTACACGAAGGGACTGTAACCGAGGAAGGGCAAGAGAGAGAGAGAGAAAGAGAGACCGAGAGAGAAAGTGAGAGAGCCAGCAAGAGAGAGAGAGAGAGGGAGAGAGGGCGAGAGAGTGTGAGAAAAAGCAAGAGAGGAGAGAGCGAGTGAGAGAGGGGGAGAGAGGGTGAGAGAGAGTGAAAGAGAAAGAGTAAGAGAGAAGGAGAGAGAGAGAGAATAAACAAGAGAGTGGCAGAGACAGAGAGAGAAAGCAAGAGAGAGAGAGAGAGAGCTATGCAGGGAGAAGCGTATATTTATGAACCCTGTAGGGGCTGGCCAGTGCTGTGCCTGAATCTTATTGGAGGAGACTATGAGGTAGCATTTCTATAGGGAGAGGTTGTCTGAGCACAGGTTTAAGTTTCACGCGGGCGGGAAAGCCGCTTAGGGCCTTTGTTGTCTTTGGGAGGCAGAGCCATCCTGGGGACGCCCTTCTGATTGTTCCCTGTGCCTTTCATTCCCACCTTTTCTGTTTATTTGGGAGAGGGGTGCCGTTATTCTTTCTGGCTGCTTCCTGCTGGATGTGGGCATTGTGGCTGAGGTGGGGGAAGGGCACAGAACCAGCCAGAATAGGGTCCAGAGGTAGGCACTGAAGGTGAAGATTCTTGAAAGCTTGAGTTGTATGAAAGTTTTTTGTAAATGCAGAATGACGACTTGTTTTGGCCAGTCCTCCAGTGGGCACGAGGGCGGTAGTAACCAGCTGTCTTGGAGTAGACTGTGGAGGTAAATAGAGAACCTGGAAGAGAACATATCTAAAAGAAAAGTTAAGTGATGTTTAGGGGCAGCACCAGAAGAAGAAGCCAGGTGGGGCACAGGTAACATTGACAGGTGATGGTTACAACTCCAATGGTAACATTGGGGTTGTAAACAGGGGAATTTTTGACAGTGAGGGGAAATGAACAGTAGGATTTTGTGTGCAGGGGGTGGTAAGATTTTTATGAATGGTACTGCCGTTCTTGCTGTTACGAATAATGCTGCAATAAACATGTATGTGTAGAACCAACTGTGTTGTTCACTGAAAGACTGGATAAAAATGTGGTGTATATATGAGATGGAATATTATGCAGCCATAAAGGACAAAATTATGAACCTTATAGCAACTTGGGTAGATTTAGAGTCTGTGATATTGAGTGATTTATTAAAGAAACAAAGAACTACATGAAATTACTGGATTGTAGCTTAATAAAAGGAATAAAGTCAGGCCTATATTTTGACAATTGTAGGCACTGACTGATTATCTTTTTAAATAAAGCCTATAAGGCCTGAAGTTATTAGTATAATTTAAATAATAAACTTTAATTTTTGTAGCTTTATTATAAGTGCCAGCTTTTGTATTTTTGGACTATAATAGTGACCTGACAGATTATTTTAGACTATAATTTGAACTAGGCACTTAAGTAAATTCTATATAAAATTTGAAGAGAAATCCAAAAATGTTTGGAGACTTGCATTCAGAAAAGACTTTATTATGCCTAGATTGTTTATAGAATTTTTTGTACGTATATATTTTTTTAACTTTCCTTATACCATTTTTGGTGTGGTTATATCATTTTATTTTTGTTTTTTATCCCCTTTTTAAAAATTTTTATAACTATTTACTTTATTATAGGACAGAAATGTACCATATAAGATTTCCTCTTAGATAAATATATATTTTTTATTCCTTTCTTTTTGTTTTCTTGCTAAAACTTTATTTGTATATCAACAAACTTTTTTTTTTTTTGCTTTTTGATTTCCTTTTTATTTATTTATAGATAACCTTTTACAGTCAGAATTTGAATTTACCTGTTAGTAACTGTTGGGTGAAACATTTAGTTTTTGGAACATCTTTAATTCCACTGGAGAGCAGGTTTTAGGAGGAAGAAGTTCAGTATGAGCACAAGGGCTAAAAACTTAACCTCAGTATTAATTAAGAAATTAATTTGGACCCCAGCCACATTTATATAGACCCAAGGATTTGTTGGGTGGATGGCATACAGAGTGCTGGCTGGGCCATGCGCCTCCCTCTTCAGTCAACAGCCACTATCACCAAGTTAGGTGTTTTCTCTCCTCTTTTTTTTTCTTTTGCTTTATGACTTTTAATGATGTCTACAAGAATGCCTGGTTTAAAACCCTTTAGAGTGAACAGATTCTTAATTATGAACAGGTAAAATTGTCAAAAATTCTCATGAATTACTAAACAGCAGCCTTAGTTGTAAGACGTGGACAATTAAATGAGTATAGCCAAAAACGCAAGCATTAGTGTTACTTAGTATTACAATATAAAGTAGGGAGTTAGCATACATTACAAGACTCTAAGAGACTTTCCAGCAGTATTTTTCTAGGGACAAGCAGTTGATCATGATTTTAGGCAAGGCCTAAACCTTTAGAAATGGACTTACTTTTAACTAACCTGGCTTTTAGCATTTGAAAACGAGAACAGCCTGTTTATTTTTTAGTTGACAGAGCAAGATTATAAAATTATTATTATTATTATAATTATAGGTGGATTAGAATGAGCCCTTTTAGAATTTATGAAGGAGAACACAGGCTAAGGAAGGGAGGGGGAGTGGTCCCCAGAAAGAATTTAAGATAACCGGTAACACTTTTATATGCAGCAGATAATTTCTTACAATTTTAACAATAAAGGGCAGAAATTTTAATAGCGCCAATGAGTTGGGAGAAAACACCACATAAATAAAAGGAGACATAAAATGACATCAAGAAATATGCGCCAATCAAGTTTTTAAAAGACCACATGTCCCATTAAACAAAGCATAATAACTTAACCAGATTTTTAGTAGATTTAAAGTGACAGACACACACAGATAAGAGAATGAAGGGTATGGGAAATATTTGGTTTGTCCCCCTTTTGTCATACTTTTCACGAAGATATTTCAGACACCTCTTAGCAATTGATAGGTTGGTATATCCCCAACGCAGACTAACTATGTGGAGCCTTTTTTGTAGCCTCGAGTGTTTACAGAATTTCTTTTACTTTTTTCCACTAACTTTCACCCAACATGTTCGATAAACTCATACCATTCTTTGACATGCTTAAACCTTCTATTTTTGTTCTATGCTTTCTTTAATCAGCCATTCTATTATAGAACAAAATGTACCATACAAGAATTTTTCCTATATAATTATTATCTTTTTCTTTATCCTTTCTTACTAAAAACATATCTTACACCAACAACTTTCTTTACATTTTTCTTAACCTCTGAGCTCTAACCAAAGCAATACATTTATATGCAGTGGAAGGGCTTAGATAGGAACCAATGTGGAATTATTAGGGAAATCCAAAGCTATACAAAAGGCACCCAAAAAGTATAGTGGTGTGAGTTTTAATTTTTGTCATAATGTCCCTTTTTAATAATGGAGCTGGACACATTGGCATAACAAGGAAAGAGTGTTGAAATATTTTATCTATCAGAACACATGGAAGTAATGGCATAGTGAGGGGCCTGGATATAATGCCCTGTAACCCCACAACCAAAAGGGTTGAAGGAAGGAGTGGATCAGGAATTTAAGTAGAGCTGAGCATATAGCCCCCGTGTTAATAACAAATGATATAACCCCACCAGCTACTGATATTTCCACCCTAGGCTTGGTGGGTTTAATGGTTTGTTCCAAAGACATTAGGGCTATCAAGTTAGGGGCGAATTAACCTGACTGGAGCAAGCCCAAGAGATTTCCTTTTGAGATGCCTGGTGTCCCTTAATTACAGCAAGCCTCTGGGCCATGTGCTCTCCTCTGGCTAGGCGAACAAGGCAATAATGAGCCCAATGTCCATGCTGTTTGCATTTGTGACAGGGTTTTGTTGGTGGGCAGGGCTTGACAGTCTTTGGCCATATGCCCATTTTGACAGCATCAGAAACAAACCTGGGAAGGGGGCTGTGTACCCCTTCTGCTATTGGCCATCTGGGGTGGAAGATTTTCAGTGGTGGCTTTTTCTGCTAAAGTGGTAGATAAAAGCTGAAGGACTTTCTGCTTATGTTGGTGGTCCTGTATTTCTTCCTCTTTTTGGTTGTTAAAGATTTTAAAGGCCGTGTTTGATAGCTCTAATTGAGGGGTTTGTGGGCCCTTTTTTAATTTTGGAGTTTGCGCCTAATACCTGGTGGTGACTGGGAGATAAAATACATAGCCAAAAGAGTTTGTCCTTCCACAGAGTTTAAATTAATATTTATAAACTGCTGCAATGCCTTAGAGAGGTGACTTAGAAACTGCTGGATTTTTATCTGGTTTTTGAAAAACCTCTTTTATTCTGTCTTAGTTAGCCTGTTTATTAATGCCTTTTTGTAGTTAGCTAACAGGATTTATTTATATGATCCCTTTATTTTTGTCTGGGAAGAAGGTTGATATAGTTTTAGTTTAGATATAATTTAAGAGAAATTTATCATGAGAAAACAACAAAGAAGAATATTTTTAACATCCTTTTGTCCCAGCCACCCCCTTGAGAAAAGACCTATTAAGTCATGTGGAAACTTGAATGGGTTTTTTAAGTACATGTAAGGGTGGTGACTTGTTGCAGCGGCCACCAGGGAGTTATCAAGCAGTGAGGGGAGGGGGATGAAAAGGCACTGTGGCCTTTGGCACCGGTTCCTTTTTCGAAGGTAAAAGAGAAAGACTGAAGGTCAGGGTCAGGTGCCACGGTCGTAGATACCAGCCCTTCCTTCTCAGATAAAGGTGGAGGGTGAAAAGGAGGAGAAACTGATGGAGAGTGGAATAGCAAAAGCAGACTATAGGAGGTTTATCTGCTGGGTTGAAGTCAGAAATAGAGGGAGGTGACAGGATTAATTGTGTATGATTTAAGACTTTTTTTACTTGTGAGAGGTCTGAGGTAGAGAAGGGGACATGTACCTGAATGACTGGTGTGGCCTTGGGTTATCGGAGGGCTATACTGGGGGGTGATTGAAAGGGGAGGGCACAGAGGTTGAATTGCAGGAGAAGTGGGTGGAGCTGAAGAGGAAGGAGGGGCCTCCTCTGCAGGATTGAAATCCGAGATGGGAGAGGAGCAAGCCATCGGGAGGGGCCTTACAGTGTTTGTGGTGGGGGAAGGGAAGTTTGGAGGAGGAAGCAGAGATGCATGTAGGACAAAGGGAAAGAGAGAAGTTGTAGAGGGAGTGTTTTGGAAGAGAGAAAGGGATGGAACGTGGGGAATCTCTACCCGCCATTCTGAACACTCACAGAAGTTATACAGGCCACTGATTTTGGTTGTCTAAGGGATATGTTGGCCAGTCTTGTGTGTGTAGAGGCGAATTAGGCATTTGGGTTTGATATCAGGAGAGAGAGAGAGGGTAGAGAGATTGTTTAAAAGGCATTTGAGAGGAGAATCAGCCGGCAGAGAGGATGAGCCCCCCCATAGGAACAGTCAGACCCAATGGGGCATCCCCCGAAGTGTCAGCTGTCCAAGAAGTGTGACTGTGGCAAAGTCTGTCATCACAGAGGTTTGGCACAGCCTGGGTTCTCCTGGAGAACCGAGGGGTCAAGGTACCTAGCGCTAGGATTTCCTGAATCAGACAGAGAATACTTGACCGGGGCGGTGGGTGGGGGTTATCTTCACTGCCGGTCGAACAGAGTTTTGACGTGGGACCCCCTTAGAATCTGCTGTGGGCCACCAGGCTTGACCCGACAGCTGTGGGATTCCTTAGGGAGGGGGGAGAAAGAGATAGAGAGAATTTTATTAAAACTGTCATGGGTTAACAGCCGTGGGGCTCCTGGGACCTGCTGCAAACTGGCAGCTGCGGGAGTTTTTAAAGTTTGAGAGAGATAAAGGAGAAGAGGAAGCCTTTAGGGTCTGCGGTGGTCATGAAAGCTGAGGCGGTGCGTTCCCCTTTGCCTGAGGGTTGGGAGGGGGGGAGGGGAACTTACCTATCCAAGAGTCACTGATGGATGCATTTTACGCATTCAAAACAGAGGGAAGGTCCAGGAGGGATGGAGTGGCCAAGGCGCCGGGTCGGGGCTCTCGCCTATGGGAATATACCCAAACAGAGGCGAGGGAGCACCCATCCGAGTCGTGGCACCAATGAAAGAAGTTTGGCACCAGTAACGACTCCACACCTGGTCTGAACCAAGAGATTTATTAAAGGGGCAGTTACACAAGGGACTGTAACTGAGGAAGGGCAAGAGAGAGAGAGAGAGAGAGAAAGAGACTGAGAGAGAAAGAGAGCCTGAGAGAGAAAGTGAGAGAGCCAGCGAGAGAGAGAGAGAGAGAGAGAGAGAGGAGAGAGAGAGAGAGTGAGAGAGAGTGTGAGAAAAAGCAAGAGAGGAGAGAGCGAGTGAGAGAGGGGGAGAGAGGGTGAGAGAGAGTGAAAGAGAGAGAGTAAGAGAGAAAGAGAGAGAGAGAGAGAGAGAGAGAGAATAAACAAGAGAGTGGTGGGGACAGAGAGAGAAAGCAAGAGAGAGAGAGAGAGCTATGCAGGGAGAAGGGTATATTTATGAACCTTGTAGGGGCTGGCCAGTGCTGTGCCTGAGTCTTTTGGAGGAGACTATGAGGTAGCATTTCTATAGGGAGAGGTTGTTTGAGCACAGGTTTAAGTTTCGCGCGGGTGGGAAAAGCCGCTTAGGGCCTTTGTTGTCTTTGGGAGGCAGAGCCATCCTGGGGACGCCCTTCTGATTGTTCCCTGTGCCTTTCAAACTGTATATAAACTAAGTGTGTCAAAAATTATAAGAACTGTTATTCATAATTATCTAAGCATTGTAATTATTATCACCAGTATTAGAAGTGGGAACTTGGTGCTGCTGCTGCTGCTATTGTTGTAGAAATTGTTAAAAACAAAAACATATATTGAGTAAAGCTCTTCTGCTTGCTCCTGCTGCAGCTCCTGGTACTGCTGACTTCCTAGTTCAATGCAGACTCTGAACTTGTTTAATTCCATATATCAGTGACATTATACAGTAATTCATCTTTCTATGACTGGCTTATTTTATCCAGCATAAAATTCTCCAGTTCCATTCATGTTTTACAAATAATTTTTTTTCTTTTTAAGGATGCTTGTATTCCATTGTGCATATAAGCCACAATTTCTGCATTCATCAGTAGCTGGGTACTTAGATTTCTTCCATATCCTGACTAGTGTCAATAATGCTGAAGTAAACACAGAGTGCAAATATCTCTGTAACATGCCAATTTAAATTTCTTTAGATACATACACCCCAGAAATTGCTCGTTAATATGGTATTTATACCTGGTTTTGTGAAGAACCTCCCTATTTTCCAGAATAGCTGCACTACTTTACATTTTTCACTAACAGTGCACAAGGGTTTCTTTTTTGCCACGACCTTGACAACATTTATTATCATTGGTCTTTTTGAAAAGATCCATTGTAGCAGTCATGAGGTGGTACAGGCACTGCCCTCCTCTTAACAAAGTGGTCAAAATATTGTATTTTAAAACTATAAATGGCTTCAAGCTTTTTCATTAAAAACTAGTACTCATTGTATTAGCAAAATGTCAAACTACTATTCAGAATAACAAAGTCTTTTGTGAGATAACATGGAGTGGAAAGAGTAGTGAGAAAGCTAGAGCCATAACACAGGCACAGAAGCAAGGGCTAGGTGTGTGTGCAGCTGACGGTGAACAAAAAGACACAGAGGAACTAGAAAATATTAGAAAATTAAGCAGGAAAAATTTTTCCTAAATTCACAGAGTCAGTTTTATGGCTTGAGAACAGATATCCTCTTTCCACATGTGGAAACAATGCCACTTCATCTGAATGTTGCAGTATCTTGCATGGAGATAAAATCTCACTTCAATAGAGCCATTTTTAGCCCCATTTCTAACTGCAGGGAGAGGGAGAGGCAAAAGGTTAAGTTGCTCTCCAACAGGCAGTGGTATAACCAACCCTGCCTACCTAATATATTTTTCATAAAATCCCAAAAGGATTGGGTTCTTAGAGCTTCTGGATAGCTGGATACATGAAGGCTTCTAAAGGGCGAGACAACTACACCAAAAGAGAGCACTGAAACTCTGGGCAGATGATGTCAGAATTGAATTCTAGAACACCCAGCTGATGTCTGCTGCACATTGGCTTTTGACGGGGAGAAATTCCCACACAGTTTGGTGGGAGTAAGTATTCTGTGTTGATTGTTGAGCAAGATAAAAGGAAAACACTTGTGTTTCTTTGTATTTTTTTCTGTGTCTTCCTGAGTTAGAAGACTAAAAAATAAAGTAGTGTATATGTTAATTACAAAAGTTGTTCAAGACAAACTTGCCAAACTGGGATCTACAAAGGAAAAGTAAAATGTTTTGACAATCTTAAGAAATGTGGAGAAATAGATATGAGATTCTTTTGCCTGGGCCAGGCCATTGTTTTTGTGATCATCTCCCTGGGCAATTCTCACATGCAGCCATCATTGGAATCTGCTGACTTGGAGGAATGATCTTTGTGCCATAAGTTGTATAAGGACAAGTACAAGGACAATCTTTGTCCTGTCTTACTTCAATGTGCCACAGAGAGGTTGGGGAATTTAGTAGATATTATTCACATTTAGGCACAGATAAGAACTTCCTACAGAGCGTATACCACTCACTGATGGTTCCATCCCAGAAATTTTGATGAAATAATCCCAGTTGGGGCTGGAACATCAGCAGGTCTTAAGTGCCCAGGTGGTTCTGATGCAACATCAAGTCTGGAAAGCCGAGTTTCCAGAAGATTCAATGCTCAGGAAGCTCTTGTTCCACTGAAATAATGAACAGAGTTTTATGAACATCTTGGGGCCTGGGACAAAGAACTGGATGTCTTTGTGGCTTCAAAATAATAGGTTATTCAAATGTTCTTAAGGCTGTTTCTCTTCTTGAAAATATGTGAGTATACGCTTTTGTTCCTCTTTAGGACTTAAGAAAATCCATCAAATTAAAAAAATTTCTTTTTTTTGTGTAAAACAAGGTCTTTAGTCTAAAATATACTTTTAATTTTATTTTAAACATTTTATGAAATGTTTAATTGAAAAAATTTTATTTAAAAATTATCATTAGAAATTTCTCAGCTGAACATTTTAAGGAAGGAGATCACTATTTTAGCATACCACGAAGAAAGTAGTAAAAGTTTTGTAATAAGCATGTTAGGTTTGCCTGTGTGAAGAAAGGTTACCACAGTTCACATACATGGGTGACTGAGTGAACCATGGAATCTTCATATATTGCATGAAAATAACTTGGAACTACTCTATTTGTTGAGACAGAAGAGAGTCATTTTAGGTTCCTTAATTGCCTAAAAATAAATTCTATTTTAAAAGAGACTAACCACCAGAGAGATTACAGGAGAGAGAGAGAGAGAGAGAGAGAGAGAGAGAGAGAGAGAGAGAGAGAGAGAGGAAAAAAATGCTGGAAGAGAATTTATAACCATTTTAGCCTAACTGGTGTAACAAGAGGCTGATTGTAAGTAAGAGTGAGGGCTAGAGATAGCTCAGACACACACATGCAGGTACACAGCACACACACGTGCACACACATGAAACCATATGCACTGTTATTACCTTTGTAATAAAGAGAAACCGAGGACCTAACTCTCCCTTGAGGAGGCTTTGCCTTCCTTAGTGAAAGCTATTGGTCTTTAAATACCAGTTTTCACCTCACTGGTCTCATTGGTTCTGTCCTGGTGGCGGCAGACGCCTTCTATAGGTTCCTGGGATATGGTGGGGAAAAGATGGCCATAGCTTCTCAGTAATGAGGTCTCAACCTTGAGCAGAGCAGCATCAAATTTGATTCTGACTCCTGAGATGCTTCCTCAAATCTGACAGCAGAGTTGTTGCTGGAGTCCTGTGGATGAGTTAGGGGTTGTGACAGGAGCCTTCAGCCACAGTGCAAGACACCTCACCAATTAAGTGAGGAAAAGTCAGGCACTGGAGTGCCCAGAAAGAGGGTTTTGAAAAGCCAGGCAGGGAATAGAACCTGGGGTTCAGTACAAGTGGCCTTCAGAGCACCTATACCTCCTTCACTGAGAATGCCCTGAAAGGAAGGTTTTCTGTGCCAAGGTGAAGATACTGAAGTCACCAAAAATGTGCCTGTGTCCACACCTGTCTCTATTCTATGGGCGGATTGCCAATCCCAGTGGATCTCAGCTGTTCCATTTTCTGAGATTTGGCACTAAAAATAGATGGACCTGATCACTACTTTGTGTAATTTAGATCAAATTCAAGGGTGTTGTCCAGAGACCAGGACACAAGTTTAGTTCTTGTATATTATATTCTCCATGGAAAAGCCATAATTGTCAGAGTCTTGCAAACTTATTTCCATGTTTTAGTAATTGTTAGAAGCTTGACAAATATGGTCATATATGTGTGTATGATAAAAATAAAAATATTTTCTAGAGAAAGACTACAGTAAGTTGAGATCTACATAACTGAGAAATAGTTTTATACTAATAAACTTCTCCCAAAAAATACGGATAGAGGGACCCTGCCACACATACACACACACACTATTCTCAAAGTGACTATTGAAAAAAGCATCAGCTTGTATTTAATGGAAGGGATGAGACAATATTAAACTAAAGGATGATGGTCTCCACGGTAGAATACGCTGAGGGCAGGAGTCAAAGTCTGTCATCTCTGAATCTGCAAATGCCCATAATGACCACTGAGCCTTGAACATGAAGAATAAATGAGAAAAGTGGTAAGGAAAGAGCAGAACTCCAGACACCTAGGAAGCTGAGCCCTCACAGACCCTTGGTCTCTCCTTTTCTCTCTAGATTTCTGGCTTCCACTCAAGCCACTGCCTCCAGGAAGAAAAAGACAAGGGTCATGTCACTTCATTTTTACATTTTATATTCAAGACATTGGATTTGGGGAGAGGGAGCATGACTATATGAAAGCATGATATCTCTTGGACTCAAGTGCAATACAGACCCAAGTTCAAATTATTTAAGTTCATGGTGTAATTCAGAATCAGCAGAGGTTGGCCACTGCTGCTGGGAGTGGGGTTTGTCAGGAAATAGGAGATACATGTGGGATGGGTGACCATGGAGGACCCAAATTTCCTGACCCCATAGCAGGTCTTGAGCATCCTCAATAGAGTTTGACTGTGGGGTCCCAGAGGAGCCTTTTGGAGTTAGGTGGAAGGGCAAGGCCGAAAGTGTCCTGTCCTATGCACAGGAAAGACTTAATGGGACCAGATCCCTTCAGAACTGGGTCAAACCACCCAGACTCTCTCCATGGACCTCTGCCTCTTGGCTTGCCCTTAATAGGTCCCTGTTTATCCTGAACAAGGCCAGCATCAGAGTTCCTCAGCACCACTGCCCTGAGCACAAATTGTTGAGGACAAATAGGAGAGAAAGGCAGGGTACAATCAGCGTGTTATATACTTCTTACTATTGGGGAAAAAAAATGGGTGCAGGCATGTCCTCAGATCTACCCTGCTCAGGCAATGTGGTGAGCCGAACTAGATAATGTAGTCACCTAAGGACCATAAAGTAAAATATGAGATTGACATACCTGAGGAGACATGTTTCTCCCAGTGCCAGCCCAGAGTCTGTTGAGTCTTTCCCTAAGGACTAGTACACAGTTTCTTCTTGGGTCTCTGGTTGGCCTCATTAACACTACAGTATAGGTCTAACAAACTTGCCAATAACTGGAGATATGAGGGGGAATCCCCCAAAAAACTTATTTATTAAAGGTTGTGTATATATTCTTATATGATTAAACTTCAGTCACCTTCAAAGTACTCTCCATTTGATGCAGTACACCTATTGAGACTTTTTTTCTCTTCTCAATTTTGATTACTTTTAGTGCTTCTGTCATTTTTTGTTTCACCTCTTCCACATCAGCAAAACATTTCCCTTTGAGGAATTTTTTTTCTTCGTCTTTTAATTTTTTTTTAATTTTAAAGATGTGGGGTACAATTTAGGGTTAGGTATTCAAACGTTCATTATGCAGTTACCCTTGCTGATGAGGTGTGCCCCTCTTCCTCAGGCATATTGCCACTACTGCCAATCCTGCTTCCCCACTCCACTTTTGAGGAATTTTTTTTTTATCTGCATGTTCATGTTCTTTATATTTGAATTACAGATAGAGATATCACATTTTGGAATATCATGTGTCTTTCTTTTTTCAACTGCGCTTTGATGTCTTCCTTTTTTTTTTATAATTAATCAGTATTTTTTATTATCGTTTTGTGGGGTACAGTTAAGGGTTAGGTGTACAATTACATTTCATTCAGGCACCCTATTGATAAGAGGTGTTTTCCCAGTCCCAGATAGATATTAGCTACTGTTAATCCCATCCCCCCCCATAATTTCCCAGTACCATCAGTCATTTTCTTATAGTATTACATTGGATGTTCAAGGTCCATTATATGAGTGAGAACATGTGATATTCTGATCTTTGTTTCTGTGAGAGGTCACTTAGTATTATAGACTCTAGTTCCATCCAGGTTGCTGCGAAATTCATGATTTTGTTCTTTTTCATGGCTGCGTAGTATTCCATCGTGTATATGTACCACATTTTTTTAATCCAGTCCTCTTTTGTTGGGCAGCATGGTTGTTTCCAGGTTCTTGCTATTGTGAACAACGCTGCGATAAACATACGTGTGCAGGTATCTTTTTTATAGAGTGATTTGTGTTCTTCAGGGTATATTCCCAGTAGGGGATTGCAGGGTCATATGGAAGGTCAATTTTTAGAGCTTTCAGGAATCGCCACACTGCTTTCCACAGAGGTTGCACTAGCTTACACTCCCACCAACAGTGTAGAAGTGTTCCCTTTTCACCACAGCCTCTCCAGCAGCTGTTATTTTTTGAGTTGCTGATAATTGCCATTCTGACTGGAGTTAGGTGGTATCTCAGTGTGGTTTTGATTTGCATCTCCCTGATGATTAGTGAGGTTGAACATTTCTTCATGTGTTTGTTGGCTGCTCGAATGTCTTCTTTTGTGAAGTGTCTGTTCATATCTTTTGCCCATTTTATAATGGGGTTGTTTGTTTTCTTCTTTTCAGTACGTTTCAGTTCCTTGTAGATCCAGGATGTTAAGCCTTTGTCAGACCTAGAGTTGGCAAATACTTTTTCCCAGTCTGTAGGCTGTCTCCCTGCTCTCTTGATGGTTTCTTTGGCTTTGCAGAAGCTTGTCAGTTTAATAAGGTCCCATTTGTCTATCTTCTCTCTTAAGTCCTGTGGGTTTCGGGTTTTGTACAGGAATTGGATGCCAGTTCCGATTTCCATGAGAGTATTTCCTTCATTTTCTAAGGTTCTTATGGTTTGAGGTTTTACATTTAGGTCTCTGATCCATTTGGAGTTAACCTTTGTGTATGGGGATAGATAGGGGTCCTGTTTCAATCTTCTACATGTGGTCAGCCAGTTTTCCCAGCACCATTTACTGAATAGGTTCTCCTCTCCCCATTGGTAGGTGGTGGGGGCTTTGTCGAAGATGAGTTGGTTGAGAATTGAGGTTTTGCTTCTGGAATCTCAATTCTGTTCCATTGGTCTATATGCCTGTTCTTGTACCAATACCAAGCTGTTTTGATGATTGTAGCTTTATAGTAAAGTTTGAAGTCTGGTATTGTGATATCACCTGCTTTGTTTTTTTTTTGCTGAGAATTGTTCTGGCTATTCTTGGACGTTTGTGTTTCCATATGAATTCCTGTGTTGTTTTTTCTAGGTCTGAGAAGAATGTTATTGGTAATTTAATGGGTATTGCATTGAATTTGTAGATTGCCTTAGGTAAGATGGACATCTTCACAATGTTGATTCTTCCGATCCATGAGCATGGGATATTTTTCCACTTGTTCGTGTCAGCTTTGATTTCTTTGAGCAGTGTTTTGTAATTTTCATTGTAAAGGTTTTTCACGTCTCTGGTTAGGAAGATGCCAAGGTATTTCATTTTTTTTGTGGCTATTGTGAATGGAATTGTTTTTTTTAAATTTTGGGTTTCTGTTTGTTTATTATTGGTGTAGAGAAATGCGATTGTCTTTTGTACATTTATTTTGTATCCAGAGACTTTGCCAAAGGCCTTTATCAATGTAAGGAGGCCTTTGACAGATTCTCTTGGGTTTTCAAGGTACACCATCATATCATCTGCATAGAGAGATAACTTGACTTCTTCTTTTCCTATTTGAATACCTCTGATTGCCTCCTCTTCTCTGATGGCTCTAGCCAGGACTTCCAATACTATGTTGAACAGGAGGGGAGAGAGTGGGCATCCTTGTCAAGTTCCAGTTTTCAGGGGAATTGGTTCCAATTTTTGTCCATTTAGGAGTATGCTGGCTGTAGGTTTCTCGTAGATGGCTTTTATTATTTTGAGGTATGTTCCCCGTATGCCTAGATGTTCAAGGGTTTTTATCAAGAAGGGGTGCTGGATTTTATCAAAAGCTTTTTCTGCATCTAATGATATGATCATGTGGTTTTTGTTTTGACATCTGTTGATGTATTTAATTACATTTATGGTTTTACAAATGTTGAACCAGACTTGCATGCCAGGAATGAAGCCTACTTGGTCATGGTGAATGATTTTTGAGATGTATTGCTGAATCCTATTTGCTAGGATTTTGTTGAGAATTTTAGCATCTATGTTCATCAAAGATATTGGCCTGTAGTTCTCTTTCTTTGTTGAATCTTTACCTGGCTTGGGTATCAATGTGATGTTGGCTTCATAAAATGATTTAGGGAGAGCGCCATCTTTTTCAATCGCCTGGAACACCTTCAGTAGGATTGGTATCAGCTCCTCCTTGAATGTCTTGTAGATTCTGCTGAAAGCATCTCGGTAGTTTATCGTTGGTACATTAGGTGTACTTGCGTTATTCTATTGATAGGGTTTCCCTAGATAGATTTGCTATGTTATTTAGGCTTTTTTGTAGGAAGTTTTCTTATTACGTAGTCAATTTCCTTGATTGTTATTGGTCTATTTAAGGTCTCAATTTCTTCTTGTTCCAACCTAGGTAGGTTGTGTGATGTCAGAAAGTCCTCCATTTCCTTGTGGTTTTCAAGTTTGTTTCCATAGAAGTGTACGTAGTAGTCTCTAATGATCTTTTGTATTTCTTCAGGGTCAGATGTGACTTCATCTTTTGTGTTTCTGATTATGCTTATTTGTTTTTTTTCTCATTTTTTCTTGGTCAGTCTAGCTAGGGGACCATCGATCTTGTTTATTCTTTCGAAGAACCAGCTTTTTGTTTCATTGATTTTTTTCAATTATCTTTTTGTCTTCTATGTTCTGGATTTGGGCTTTTATTTTGGTGATCTGGATTCTTCTGCTGAAATTAGGGTTTTTGTGGTCTTGCTTTTCCAGCTTCTTTAGGTGGCTTGTTAGGTTGTGAATTTCTGTTCCTTCCATTTTCCTCATGTGTGTTTGTAGGGATATCAATTCCCCTCTTACTACAGCTTTCAGGGCATCCAGAGATTTTGGTAAGATGTTGCTTCATTTTCATTTGTTTCCAGGTATCTTCTGATCCCTGTTTTGATTTCGTCGTTGACCCAGGAGTTGTTTAGCATCATGCTGTTTAGTGTCCATGTCTTTGTGGGTTTTGGAGGGACTTTGTTGGTGTCAATGTTTATTTTTATTCCACTGTGGTCCGTGATGGTGTTTGGTAGAATTTCAGTCCTTTAAAATTTGCTTATACTTGATTCATGGCCGAGTATGTGATCGATCTTAGAATATGTTCCATGTGGTGATGAGTAGAATGTGTATTCTGTGGTCTTTGGATGGAGTGTTCTGTATGTATCTATTAAGTCCATTTGGTCCAAAGTCACATTGAGGTTCTGGATCGCCTTGCTGATTTTTTGTCCTGATGATCTGTCTAGAGTTGTGAGTGGGGTATTAAAGTCCCCAGTTATGATAGTGTTAGAATCAATATCTTTCTTTAGTTTTCCAAGAAGTTGCTTTATGAAAGTTGGCGCACCTATGTTGGGTGCATATATGTTTAGGATAGATATTTCTTGTTGATGGATTGAACCTTTTATCATTATGTAGTGGCCTTCTGTATCTTTTTTGATTTTTAATTGTTTGAAGGATATTTTGTCTGAAATTAAGATGGCTACTCCTCCTTTCTTTTATATTCCGTTCGCCTGGAAGTTTGTTTCCCATCCTCTTACTTTGAGTCTGTGGGTGTCCTTTCTAGTGAGGTGAGTCTCTTGAAGGCAATAGATTGTTGCCTGATGATATTTTATCCATTTTGCCAATCTATGTCTTTTCAGTGGTGCATTTAGTCCATTCACATTTAGGCTAATAATTGAAATGCAAGAGTTGATCCCTGTCATAAGGTTCTTACAGAGTTGTTCCTGTTTATTTGTTGTCTTTCTTTGGGTTTTGGAGTTGGTTCAGGTGTGTTTTTAATCTTTTGCCTGTACTCTTGTGAAGAATGCTGATGTTCTTTTTTCTTTTTCTTCTGTGTTCAGTACTTTCTTAAGTGTTTCTTGTAGCGGTGGTCTGGTGCAGCGTAGGTTCTTAGGGATTGGATGTCTGGAAAAGATTTTAATTCTCCCTCACTAATGAAGCTTAGTTTGGCTGGGTAGGTTATTCTTGGTTGAAATTGTTTCTCTTTTAGAACTTTGAATATAGGGCTCCAGGCTCTTCTGGCCTGAAGGGTTTCTGTGGATAAATCTCCTGCTATTCTAATTGGTTTTCCTTGGTAGGTAGTCTGGCCTTTTTCTCTTGCTGCCTTTAGGATTTTTCCTTTCATAGCTACTTTGTTTAGGTGAATTATTATGTGTCTGGGTGTTGGTCTTCTCGTTTGTTGTCTTGCAGGGGTTCTCTGAATCTCTTGTGTTTGAATTTTTTCATCTTTACTGAGATGAGGGAAGTTTTCTTGAATGATTTCATGTAATGTTTGATCCAGTGTGGCTTCTGTTTTTTCTTTCTGCCTCAGGAAGCCCAATTATTCTTAGGTTTGGTCTCTTGAAGTGATCATTCATCTCTTGCAGGTTTTGTTCTGTCTTTTTGAGCTTCTTTTCTATGCTTTTACAGTTTGGGTTAGTTCTGTGTTTTGGTCTTCGAGCTCTGAGATTCTTTCTTCTGCTTGGCTGATTCTACTTTCCATGCTTATTAGTCTGTTGTTCATTTCCATCACAGTATTCTTTACTGCTGTCATTTCTGACAACAGCTCCTTCTCATTTTCCTCTTGTCTCTCCTCAATTTTTTTAATTCCCTCCATTAATGTCTGGATGTCTGGGTTTGTTGCATGTAGCCAGTCATTCTGGGGACTCTTCGTTGTCTGTGTTCCAGAATCTGTTTTCTCATTGTCTGATCTCCCAGGGTTCTGTGTAAGACCTATATTCTTCTTTTGGTTTTTCTTCATTTGTGCGGTTTTTCCACCTCCCTACTTCTTCCTTCCCTCCACGTCACCGTCTTCTTTAATTTTGTTATTCAGGGGTAAAGGGATTGGTTTTAATTCTGTTTGTTCAATCTCCCATTCTTTATGTATGTCGTCTTACTTTGTTCAATTCTGAAGTTGCACTGTAGGTTGGAGGTGGTCCTTTTTGCAGTTTTGAGATGTATTTAAGGGGAGAGCTGTGATTCAAAATCTGTCTGTAGGTCCTGGTATTCGCTGACAGGCATGTGGATAATGTGGAACCCACTTCCCACTACCCTGGAATCTGTCCATTCAGTGGGGCTGTAGGTTTACTCCCTGAAATAAAATGTGGTTAGCAGAGGGGAGAGATTGGAGCAGATAGTGGGTTGAAGAGGGGAGTGGAGAGCTAGAGGAGTAAGGGAGGAAACTAACGAGTGTGCCAACAAATAGAGAGAGAGGCCTATACTTAAACAGATAAAAACGATGGACCACAGCTACAGTCGAACCAATTCTCATACAAACAAAAATAAAACATATAGTGATGCTAACATACCAGCTATCCAACCACCTTATTGGTGTGCTGTTCCTCTATACAAAGATATGGTTTACAGACAGAAGAAAAGAGAAGAAAAGGAAAAGGAAAAGAGAAAAAAAGGGGAACAATACAGTAGGAATAGAATTAAGTCATTAAGCTAATAGAATCAATGAAGCACACTCTGAGACCTTTCATTTAAGTCCAATGTCCTTTCAGGTCTGATTTCTAGTTTTCTTTTCAAGCTGGTAAATTAGTTTGCAGTTAGAGTCAATTGCCCCTGATCTGCTGTGAAGGACAGTTCAGTTCAACCTTCCTTCAGCAGTTTGGTCTATGTCTTTATCAAGCTTATTTCTCCCGTTTCGGTGTTGTTACCTTGAATCGCCAGCAGGTGGTGCTATCTCATCTGCTCGCCCCAGAGGGGGTGGGGCCGGACAGGAACAAGATGGCTGCTTGCCTCCAGCAGGTAACAGAAGCCCCACGCAGGGGGCAGGACAATCTCAGACACAGGAGATGTGGCAGCAATCCCAGCAGATCTTCCTTGAAGTGGTTTGGTGTGGTTCTCCTTGGGCTGGGTTGTGATGAGCTACCCGTCCCAGAGTGCTGGTGGGAGTGCCGGGCGGCGGGCCGGGGGGGGGCAGGGGCGGCGGGCGGCGGGCGCCGTGGGCGGCGGGGCCGGGCGGGGGGGCAGCGGGCGCGCCAGGCGGGAGGCGGGCTTGAGGAATTTTTTTATCCAAGGAAACAAAAGTCACTCAGGGCGAGATCAGGTCAATAGGGAGGGTGGAGCAGAGGGGTTATGCCATTTTTTGGGGTCAAAAACTGCTGAACACTTAGCACAGTGTGGGCAGGTGCGCTTGTAAATCACGAAATGGGCAAACGTTTTGAAAGAATCTCCAGCACTTTGGGAGCAGAGATGAGAGAAATGCCTGAATCCATGAGTTCTAGACCAGCCTGAGAAACTTGGCAAAACTTTGTCTCTACAATCAATAAAAAAAAAAAATAGCTGGGCTTGGTGGCACATGCCTGTGGTTCCAGCTACTTGGAAGGCTGGGGCAGAAGGATCCTGAGCCCAGCAGGTAGAGGGTGCAATGGCTGTGACCTTGCTACTGCACTCCAGCCTGGGTGACAGAGTGAGACTCCTACTCAAAAAAAAAAAAGAAATCTCAAAAAAAAAAAAAAAAAAAAAAAATCCACTGAAGCCAAACATAACCTCTCACAACAATGCTAACTGGTACACTGATGCCGATGGGTTCCTAGAACACTTACCTAGTAGGGGAAGCCTTTACTACAAGGGGACCGTCTTCCAAAAGATAATTATGGGGTGGTTTTGGGGGGTCCTCCTCATATTATTGCCAGTTCTTCTGAAGAACAGAAACATACCACAACATCCAATTTCCTATACTATCTACAATTCAGTTATACTCAAACATTGTAGAATGAAACAGATAGTCACTTACCAAGAGGCAATAATGACAATGATATTCTGAAGTGCTTTGTATTTCAGTGTGTTAAAACAGTGATTTACAGAAATTTCTTAAAAATAATTTTGTCCCAATGATGCAGTAATTGAAAGCTGTGTAATTCCGTGTTTCCATCCAATTGACATGAGTTAAAGGCGTTTTATTTTCTTTTTTTGTTGGGGGAAGTGTGTAGAGAAGTAAAACTATTGAATTTCTTTGGTAATACATTTTTAAAATTTATTTTTATTTTTTATTTTATTTATTTATTTTAAAGATGTGGGGTACAATTCAGGGTTAGGTATACAAACATTGATCATGCAGGTACCCTTGTTGATGAGATATGCCCCTCCCTCCCCTAGCAGTTTCCCTCAACTGCCAGGCCCACCCCCACTCCCCTGAGTTTTCCACTACTGCCAATCACTTTCTTATAGCATTATAATTGTTCAAGATCACCTTATGAGTGAGAACGTGTGGAACTCAGTTCTTTGTTTTTGTGATAAATCACTGAGTATGATAGACTCCAAGTCCATCCAATTTTATAGTGAATCCTGTGGTTTCATTATAAGTAGCAGTGAGATTATAGCAAAAAACAAGACTGAGCAGGTAAAGAAACCTCGAAGGAAAGTATTCCACTTATACCTGTCCCTATAAATAGCTGTGCTTAATTTTTGAAAGTGTATTGAAGGTGGGCTGGTTTTCTATGGATAATGCAGATAAACAGATATTTAATGAAATATATTTCTAGGAAAAACAAAGGTTAGTATCTGGAATAGTTTATAAATGAACTTTTAGAGTTTCTGATGTGTCTTCAGAATCAGTACCAACTCTACAGATTTGATGATGTAATTTGAATGAGGCATTTAAGTGGATATTTTGTGAAGTTTATATAAAATATGAAGAAAAGATTGACTACATTAGCTTGGAGAATTGTACCCAGGAAAGACTTCAGGATGCAATTCAAATTATAGAAAATAATAAAAACTCAAAAACAATGAACAAGAAAATTTAAAACACATATAACTAGTTTCTTTTGAAACATAATTTTCTCCTTTAAATCTTCCATTTCCACTAAACACAAATTAAAATACGGACCAGTTTATTTGTAAAATAAGTTTTAAATTTAATATCTTTTATTTGACTAAAGTACAACAATAATAATTACTTGCCATATAGATTTAAAGTTGGCATTGTTGAAACTCTTTTCATAAGTTATCTCATTAGATTCTTCATAAGCCTCTGAATCCAGTCAAAACCTGGTAGAATAACATATATTTCCAAACACATCCCATTACCAAAAAAAAAAAAAAAAAAAAAAAAAATCAAACAAAAACCAAACCCCCCCAAAAAAACAAAAAACAAAAACAACCAAAAAAACATTGAACTTTTGCAAATAATCATACTGTCATAAATCAATAATCACAAATAGTTTCTAAATTCTGGAAAAATTAGGTAGAAAGATCTATGCTTCAACTTTTGCTTACAAGAGCATGCTTTACTCATTTGTTAGAGGCTGTAAATAGCTTCAAGAAATAGGTTTTTTTTTTTTTCCTGAAAAATGTAACAAAAGAACTAGCAATACTTCAAACAAAAAGCTTACAAAATTACTTGGTTTCTATTAATTCAGTTTTTGCAATTAACTCTTGTTCTGTCCTATACTGGGCAAACAGTCTTCATGAGGACAAATTTTTGTTTGTTTGTTTGTTTGTTTTTGATTCCGGGAAAATAATATATATTTCAAAAAATAAAACAATAATTGTGGATGACTGGGCCTAAGTAAGCAAAGTCTAAAAAAGATTTTAGACACCATTCCTAGGTTTTACAATAGGATACTGTTTATAAAACAATTTTCCTGACCATCATCTATTATTCACTGGTCCTTAGCCATTATGGAGGCAGAAAAGGAGAAAAGTGCAATGGGAGTTGCAATCCCTGAAGATTGAGGGTGCTTTTCATCCTTTTTTTTTTTTGTTGTTGTTGAGTTGGAGTTCACTCGGTCACCCAGACTGGAGTGTAGTGGCCGCTCCCGGCCACTGCAGCCTTGCCTGCTGGGCTCCGGAGATCCTTCTGCCTCAGCCTTCCGAGTAGCCGGAATTACAGGCATGCGCTACCACGCCTGGCTGATTTTTTGATTTATTGTAGAGATGAGGTCTCACTGCCCAGGCGGGTCTCGAACCCCCCAGGCTCAGGCAATCCACTCACCTCAGTCTCCCAAAGGCATGGGATTACAGGCTGAGCCACCAAGCCCGGCTGCTTTTCATCTTTTAAATGACTTCTTGTCTCCCCAAGCAGTCATAAGTTATACAGGGAAGCTTCCCCTCTTCCCCACGGGTGAGACATAAAAGTAATTGTAAATAAGCTTAGAAGAAACATGTTTGTTAATTTCTAATCATAACTGATATTAATTCTATGTAGGCAGTTTCATCGTAATCATTACTATTGGTAATACATTTGGGCATATCAAAACTATAGGAACTTTATACAATTTTGGAACACATTGCAATGATATACATAAATATAACCTTAGGAAAGTTAAACACTTTCACATTTGACAGTGCTTCCTGTGTAATTTGAGCATACCAAATGAGTTAAATGTATCCTTGAATTTCAGGAAAACCTAACACTAAAAGTTTTTTAAAAAGTCAGAAAGACTAAACTGAGAACTTGAAATTTTTATGTTGGAAAGTTTAATATATATTCAAGGTTTTTAAAGCATGTTATCATAGCACAGGATTACAGTTTATTGTGAAATAGTCATGCATGTAACCAAAATGATAATTCAAAGATTGAAAAGCAACAACCTTTCTCTTTGGTAGAGGAGATTCATTTCCTTAAACAGTAAAAAGATAGCAGGAGTCAACTGAAACTGTTTTCTTTCCTCCTTTTTTGTTATTTACTTAAAAGGAAACAAAAACTTTTCATTATCTCTTGAAATTATACAAAAATCTTGTTTAAAAGAGAACAGCAAATTTTATTCTTGCATAATTATATTAGTAACGTTGAAGTTAATTTTAATAAAACACTATAATCAAATCTATTTAACTTTAATTAGCTTTGTCACAAAGTAAGATTTTTATAAATATTCTAGAATTTTTATTAAAGGACAGATTAGTGTTTTGAGAAATCATTGTTATTTTAACATAATGGAATTCCGGCCCAACATCAATGTAATTTTGATAATAATGGTTAATTCATGAAAAGAACTAAATAATCCCCTTTAGCAAATGTGATCATTTATAAAATTTCTCTCATACATTTTTAATAAACTTTACACAGATTATCTATGACTTACACAGCCTATCTACAATATGCTTAGATTTTCTGTTTTGCCTTATACTTCCTTTTTCCAAAAAAAGTTACTTTATTATAGGACAAAATTTAAGATTCTTTTTTATATAAAATTATCCTTTTGCTTTATAACCTTACTTACCAAAAATACGTTTTGATAATCACAATTTACAATTCTCTCTCCTACTTATTTTTTACATTCTTTCATAAATAACTTTTCTGAATTTATAATTTGAATTAACCATTTATTAATCTTCAATAAAGACAAGACTATTCCTTTTTTTTTTTTTTTTTTTTTTTTTTTTTGATTGAGTCTACTCTGTAGACTGGAGTGCAGTGGCGTTACCGCAGCTCGACCTGGTGGGCTCGATCTTCCTCAGCCTTCCATGTAGGAATTACAGCGTGCGCTACAGCCGGCTGATTTTTTTTTTTATTTATTATAGAGATGAGGTCTCGCTGCCCAGGCGGGTCTCGAACCCGCGGGCTCAGGCAATCCACTCACCTCAGCCTCCCAAAGGCGCGGGATTACAGGCTGAGCCACCGAGCCCGGCTAACTATTCCTTTTTTATTCAGTTTTAAATGAGTATCTAGTGTTTGCATTTAGTTAGAACTGGCTGAATTGTATAAGAAATACAAAATTTGGGGGCTGCAATGGATCCCTGCTGAAGTCTGAGTTTAGGTATATTACAACATGACTGACAAGGAAATAAGTCATGCTGTAAAAATGTATTAATTGGAGGCGGTTTATTGGGGTCAATTTAAAGGATAAGTGAGATGTTTAATTCTTGAAATGTCATCAACTTCCCCTGGAGAGCAAATGTAAAAAGAGAGGGCCAGCTTGGGTGGCCAGTACCGAATGGCTGACACTTGTGTTAATTAAGAAATCAATTTGGTTTGCAGCAGCTTAATATTTACCTGAGGGATTCCTGGGATGATGGTAAAACTGATGCTGGGAAACAAGGTCCTAGAGGCAATTGCATTTCAAGTGTCCCCATTGACCACATTTATAGCAACACATACCATCCCTCTTAACTGGTTTGTTCTTACCCAATTTCTGTAGGGTGGCTGGAGTTTTGCCCCTAATATAATGGCAACCGCCAATAGGTTGACCTAGTTTAGCTCTGCTACGACCCATGCTGGTGTCTTTCTTTTCCTTTCTTTCTCTTTCCTTCCTTCCTTCCTTCCTTCCTTCCTTGCTTCCTTCCTTCCTTCCTTCCTTCCTTCCTTCCTTTCTCTTTCCTTCTTTTCCTTTCCTTTCCTTTCCTTTTCTTTCCTCAATGTCTCAGTTGTTAGAAACCTTAAAATCTTCTCTAATTGGAAGTTTGGCATCTGTGGTCCTAAATCTAGCTTCTGGAACTTTCTCTGGATGCACAGAGTTGAATGGCTGATAAAATAAATTCCTAGAAAGATTTGTGTTTCTGCATATCAGGGTCTAATTTGGTATACTTTTTTTATATATTCATTTTATCTTCCCTGGAAAAGAGCAGTATTTCCTCTGGACCCTGCATAATTTCCTTCTTAATTTGTATTTAATGCCCCATTGAATAAAATTTTGTTTCTAAAGTGGTGCTATAAAGCCATAAATGCCTGCATATAGGGAACTTTTGGCCATTTCTGTTCTCATCTACAAAATTATTCCAGTTGCAATATGGTATTAAAACTAAAAGTCTTGTTCTCACTATAAGCCTCATTATCTGATAATTTGTACTAAATCCAAATCTGATTGCAATGAAGTTAACTTTTTTTTGTTTTAAACTGACCAATATAAATTTTTTTTCAATTATTGAAATCTGACCCAATGGGAATTTTGAAGTTATAGAGTAATGCTCATTTTTTCATTCACACTCAAGGGAAAATTCTGAAACAAAAAATAAAAGCCATTAACAACTAGCATAATACTATAAGAAAGGGATTGGCAGTAGTGGGAAACTGCCAGAGAAGGTGGGGGGCACATTTCATCAATAAGTGTACCTGATCTCAAACCAGGTGAAGTGGGGGCCAAAGTAAGGTCCAAACCTTTACCAGTACAATGACATTTGTATACCTAACTCTAAATCGTACCCCACATCTTTAAAATAAAATATAGAAAAAAACATTTATGCCAGGTGTCCCTGGGTCCATGAGGCCTCTCGAGCTGAGTATCCTCTACCCTCCTTGCGCCTGAATATGTAGGATTTCCCTTGAGTACCTTGTGGCTTGAAGTTGCAAATGAAACACAAATGAGGTTTAATCAGGCTTTCCAATACTGTTGTTTGAAATGGTCTAATGCATATGTTTTTTGGAATGAACAGACCAGTTATTTGGATGGGTGAGTCACCTTTGTATTGAGATATTGAAAAATTTAAGATAATTAAAGTTAGTTAAATGGTCTGCTCTTACTCATTTTCAACGGTGAGCAGATAGATTTTCTAGGACCCTCTGTAGAGCACTGAATTTTAGTTTAAGAGGTGTTGAAGGTTGGCATAAGGCTTTTGAAAAAGGAGTCATCAGGTGTGGAAAATCAGGCAAGAGTGATCACTTCTGATGCCTTATTGTAGAACACAGAGAACACTCCATATATAAGGCTTCATCTGTCCGACAGGAGAAGTTAGTCAGGTGCAGAAACATAACCAAACTTTCTTTTCCAAAAACCTTTCACCAAACCTCACATAATAAGCAGTGGTGCTATCTAGCAATAACTTAAAAAAATAGGGGCTTGTCATTTTCTGGAGGAGCAATTGGCTTATGGTGCCAGGTATGAGATTTATGTCCCTTCAGCATATGGTAAAGTTGTAGGAAGCAAGGTTTAAGTACATACTTTAAAATAGTTTTCTGCACTAATTCCCAGAATGCCCAAACGCCTGCTTGAAAAAGAAAATTATTAAAACTAAAAGTCTTGAAAGGCATAGGCAGCCTTTTCCTGTCAGCGGGATTCTCGAACCAGAGGAAAGGCTTAAAAATATATATGGTCATATCTAAAAGACTTTCTAAGTGTTTTATAAGGACAAATAATTGTTTGTAATTCATCTTGGGCAAGGCTCAAATCTTTAGAATCAGATTTACTCTAAATAATCTGACTGCCAGCATTTGAAAATAAGAACAATTTGACTTCTTAAACACCAGAAAAACAAAACAAAACAAAACATTTTGTACCAATTCCATTCAGAAATACTTTCCTTCTCCTTTCTATTAGAACAGTGAGAGTGTATGAAAGGAAAAAAAGAGGCTTTTTGGTCACTTGAGTCTCAATTCTGCATAGTGTAAGGGTCAGGCCCCTTCGCACCTCCGTTAGCTTGTGTTTGAGGAAGGCCAGTAACCTGACTGGAAGGAACAGAGACATGATGACAGAGGAGAGATTTAGTAGGTCACCCTGAGAAAGAAAAGGAGTGAAAGTGGAAGCAGTAGAGACTGGGGATGGGGGTTATGGCTATTCTTACAAATCCATGAGGTGATGGTGTTTGCTGAGCTTCTCACACCCTGTGCTTCAGCACCCGAAGTGTTGGGTGGAGTGCAGGGTGATGCTCCCTGGGTTCTTTGGCCCACCACAGAAAGGAATTTCAGAATGAATCAACTCAGGCATGCACATTTTATAAGAAAGAACATGCTTTTGCTTTTGACAAGAAACTTGATATACCTACACAATGATTATTATGCTAACCATGAGCTAACCCATTCAAATGTGTTATGTATACACACACACACACATATATATGAAATGTATACATATATACATTTCACAATTACTGAACTGCTTATAGAAAGTCACGATGGTAAAGAAAGTCCTTTTAAAAAAAGTTTACATTTTTAAGATAAATTTTAATGTCTTTTCTATAAGAATTTTAGCTTGCAAAAGTAACACATGCTAAATATCTCAAACAATTACTATTTTTGGCTTGAAATACTGATTGTAATTTTTTAAAGATAGAACTCAAACATGATTTAAAATGATATAACATCATATGTGATAGCAGTGAGGTCTTGAAAATGAATTCAGAATACTAAATATCTTAAATGTTTTATGTTGTGTCAGTTTCAATACTCTAAATATCCCATTTTATTCCTTTTGTCAAGCACTATATTCTGAGTACTTTTTTTCTGTCAAGATGAGTAGAAGCAGATCCACAGGAAGCAGACAATAGACTTTTGAAAGGTTCCATGTGGAATAAAACACTTCCATCACCTTCACCAGTTTATCCAGATTTATTGCCTAGCTTGTCTCCAGTAACCACTGCTTTCTATAATCTTGGTCTGTATGTTTACCTCTGTTGAGATTGGGACTCCTCTGTGATAGATTTACACATCCTGCCTCTGTTTTCATTCCTGGCTATATTGTGACATCAATTTATGTTCTCAGATCGGATTTCGATTAATATTCTTCCGTTGTCACTCTAAATTTTTAATATTTGAGAGACATAAGAGATAATGCTCTACTGATGGTAAAAAGTCTTTTTTGCTAATATTAAGAAGTGAAGAACAAATAGTGAGCAATGACTTTTCTGGCATAGCTTGGACATGTAATTGATTAGGTACTGAAAAATTAGCTGTGGATAAATTGCCTTTACCCAAGTGGCTGTCAAATACACACACACACACACACACACACACACACACACACACACACACATACACACACACACACCCCGATTTTACACCTAAGACTTCTGTACATCTACTTTAGACAGGCATATATCTGGTGGTGTTTTGCTGTATTATTATTATATTGCTATTTTTTAAAAAAACCTACATTAGATATTCCCTTTTGCTTTATTGTAGTTGTTCAAGAGTCTTGAAAGTTCCTCTAAGGAGAATGGTCATACACTGTATTTTCCTTGATCTCCCAAATTATGCAAAGGACGGCCTTGAGTAGACTTTCTTGTAGAATATTGATGATTCACATTTAAGTAAAATCTATTCCAAAGCAAGTTTTAATTATTCTATCATGTACAATTTATTTAATTGCTGATTAGATAACAATCAAGTTCAGTGCTATGTACTTTCTTTAATAGATATTTTGGCTTAAAATAATTTCAAAGATATAAGAGAAAATATCTCTATAGCTTTGTTAGAGTGATACTAATAGCACAAATTTATCAGAAAATCCCTACTTGGATGTGTCTATAAAGAGGAGTTCTTCAAATGCTTCTCTTCATTTTAGTAGCCTTCAGCATCACCAACACAGATGATAAGCAGTGACTTCATACAATGCTCTGAAGCAAAATTTTGAAAATAAAGAAATATAATGTATTTGAAATAAAAAGTTATAGTAGCTCTTAAAAACCATCATAATTCCTCTGAACTGTACTATGAAAGAGTCATGGGCCATTGGCCTTAACAAAATTATTTACTTTTCTCTTCAAAAGATTTAATAAATTTGACAGAGAATAGTGCTTCCTAAGTACTTCAAATACTAATCCTCATGAAAGTTATTTAAAAAATACTCCAGTTATAATCAGTAGTACATGTTTATATAGAGTTGATTAAACCACAAGAACAATAACTTACATTAGGATGAAATCTCAACTTTAGGAAAAACTCCATTATTATTATTATTATTATTATATATCAGTGTAGTCTAGAGAGCATATTTAAAATATGCCTCAAATGTTATAAAAATGTTTGTACAGGCATACAGATCAATGAAACAAGGTAGAGATTCCAGAAACAAAGCTTCAATTTTTTCAACCAACTCATTTTTGACAAAAGTCTCCAACAAACAACACTGGGGAGAGGAGAACCTATTCACCACTGGGAAAACTGATCACAAGCAGAAGATTGAAACAGGACCCCTACCTATCATCACACACACAAATAAACTCTAGAGGGATCAAAGACCTAACTGTAAAACCTCAAACTATAAGAATCTTAGAAACTGCAGGAGACACCCTTATGGAAATTGGAACTGACTGCCAATTCCTGATCAAAACCCCAAGTGCCCATACCATAAGAGATAAGATAGACAAGTGGGACCTCATCAAACTGACAAGCTTCTGCAAAGCAAAAGAAACCATTAGGAGAGCAGGGAGACATCCTGCAGAAAGGGAAAACATATTCACCAACTGTTTATCTGACAAAGACCTAACATCTAGGATCTACAAGGAACACACATGTGCCGAGAGGAAAAAAACAAACAGCCCCATTAAAAAGTGGGCAAAAGACATGAATAGACACTTCTCAAAAGAAGATATACAAGCAGCCAACAGACACATTAAAAAAAGCGCTCAGCCTCATTAATCATCAGGAAAATGCAAATCAAAACCACATTGCGATATCATCTAACCTCAGTAAGAATGGCCATCATTAATAAAACAAATAACAACAGATGCTGGCAAGGATGCAGAGAAAAATGAATGCTTCTACGCTGCTGGTTGGAATGCAAACTAGCACAACCTCTTTGGAAGACAGTGTGGCAATTTCTGAAAGAACTAGAAATTGACCTTCCATGTGACCCAGCAATCCCCCTACTGGGAATATACCCAGAGGAGCTCAAATCATTCTACAAAAAAGATACCTGCACACGCATGTTTGTTGCAGCTCTATTCACAATAGCAAAAACATGGAACCAATCATGCTGTCCATCGAAGCTGGACTGGATAAAAAAAAAGTGGTACATATACAAATGGAATATTATGCAGCCATAAAGAAGGACAAACATATGGACTTCACAGCAACTTGGATGGATTTGAAGTCTATCATACTCAGTGATCTATCACAGAAACAAAGAACAGATTACCATATGTTCTCACTCACAAGTGGACCTTGAACAATTAACATAATACTATAAGAAAGGGATTGGCAGTAGTGGGAAACTGCCAGGGGAGGGGACATAGGATTGGCAGTTGAGGGAAACTGTCAGGGGAGGAAGGGGCACAGCATACCTCATCAACAAGGTTACCTGCATAATGAACATTTGTATACCTAACCCTGAATTTTACTCATCTTTAAAATAAAAAAAATTTTTAAAAGTTCATACTTATTAATGTACTAATTCTATCTTAAGAAATACATATTAAAAAGTTATCAACTATTGATAAATACAAAAATTTATGCAAAACATATATACCATAATATTATGTATAATAGTGAAAAGCTAAAAAGTGATGCATAATAATATGAGGTAGTTTATAAGGCTGAGCATGGTTGCTCACATCTGTAATCCTAGCACTATGGAAGGCAAAGTTGGGAGGATTGCTTGAGCCCAGGAGTTTGACACCAGCCTAGGCAACATCATGAGACTCATCTCTACAAAAATTAATATACATATTCATTTTATACTTATTTATATATAATATATATAATTTGAGGTAGTTTATATACTTTACAGTTTATACAAGACAACATAATTCAATAGAAATATTCCTTTAGGTAGCAAAACATAGTATCTATTTTTAGAAGACCAAAAGTTATGTGTCTTAAGTCATGAAATTGCTATAATAAAATCTGATAGGTTGCATGCCTTATAAACAACAGAAATTTCTCATAGTTCTGAAGGCTGGCGAGGCCAAGATCAAGGTGCATACTGATTTGGTGTCTGCTGAGAACCTTCTTCCTCATAGACAGCCTTCTCACTCCAACCTCGCATGGCAGGAGAGACAGATGTGCTCTTTTATGACTATTTTTAAGGACATTTATCCCATTCATGGGCTTCACTTTTATTACCTAAAACCCTCCTGAAGGCTCAACCTCTTAATACCATCATACTGGGGTGTAGAGTTTCAGCATATAACTTTTGGGGGACCACAAACATTCAGATCAGAGAAGAAAAAACTTTTATTACTGGTTATCTGTGATGAAGAATTAGGTCATTTTATTTTTCTTTCTTTCTTTCTTTTTTTTTTTTTTGAGTTGGAATCTCACTCTGTCGCCCAGACTGGAGTGCAGTGGCTGCTCCCGGCCACCGCAGCCTGACCTGCTGGGCTCCGGCGATCCTTCCGCCTCAGCTGTCCGAGTAGCCGGAATTACAGGCGCGCTACCACGCCTGGCTGATTTTTTGATTTATTGTAGAGATGAGGTCTCGCCAAGTTGCCCAGGTGGGTCTCGAGCCTGCGGGCTCATGCAATCCACTCACCTCAGCCTCCCAAAGTGCTGGGATTACAGGCTGAGTCACCGAGCCCGGCTTATTTTTCTTTTATAGTATTCTATAATTTCTAAATTTTCCCCAAACATTAATATTGATAAATAACTATTATTATAGAATTACCTTCGTTAAAATCAATATCATATTAATATTATTTTACACAAATTTATGTAATTATAATTCATTGCTTTAAGTGCACATAGTAAAGTTGTATTAATTATATATAAATATAAGCAGAATTTGAGGTGGTTTTGATTACAGTAAATGTATAAGTGCTAATTTATTTATTTAGAAAATGAATTATGACTCATATTTCTCAATGCAAAATGTTTATATTATTAAAAGAGTTTATGGCTTTGAAAGTGGATGCAAGGAGAGTTTTACCAAAGACAAATAAACAAGAATTCTCTTAACTGCTTCATCAGTTCTCCTTGTGGGAAACCACTTCAATTCCCCAAAGATCTATAGGATCATCTGTAATATGTGATTTCTTATCATTGAGTTACTTCTGCATCACTCTTTCAATAAACTAAAAAGCTGTGTTTTACAATTAAGAATTTTGGTTGAAAGCAATGTAATCAAGGGAATAGCACTTAGCTACACACAAAATATAAGATGTATTTTCAAGTTCCTGTGCTTGAATTAAGACTCTGCTCTTCCCCTCTTGAAATTCTTTATAATTTTTTGTACAAGGGGCCAAGCATTCTTATTTTTCAGTAGGCCATCAAAATTACATATATAGGCCTCTATATTCTGATAATTCTTTGCTAGGTTTTGTAAAAATCTAAAATTTACAAGTATCAGAATGAAAAAAATTGGCTTGTTCAGTATTGCATCATTGTTTCATTGTCCTTGTGGGCTAACGCAATAAGGATAAGTAAAGTTTTACATAATTAGTAGTGTAAAATGTCTCCAAATTACCAGTTTATGATATTTAACTGGCTGTGCTACCGTATATGGCAAAATGAGAGGAGATCCAAACTGATCTAAGAAACCTCTTCACGATTAATGTAATCTTGCTGCAAAATATGTTTTTTTCCTTAGTCTGGTCGTACTTTACAATTTAGCTCTTTAAGCACAAATACAGGAAATGAGTATTTTTTTATGAATAAATCAATGCTTTTGCTAAAAACACATCAGAAAGGAATCAGTTCTACTGAAGTGAAGGACTTCTGTTAGCACCTGTTTGATGTTCTAAAAGCTGTCTGATGACTAAAGTAGATTATCCCCGACTAAATATTTAACATTTTAAGCTCTACCATTAAATTATTTAAATGAAAGCTTTTATCTCAGTTTCAGAAAGAGTAAAATGTGGGCCAAATGTGGGTCAGTCATGTATAGGAGACTTATTCTGATATTACGAAATGGGGATTTTCCACATTGCTCTTTGTGTTTCTCCTTACAGCAGATCTATTTCACTTCTGACAATTAGACTTCTGCTTATGGTTTTATTATAAACAAAACTCCTAAGAAATACAGTAAGGGAGTGGTAGGAAATAAGAAGATGGTATCTTAAAATCAGTCTTATTTTACAAATGACTGTGCATTTTGTCTGTAGCCCTTGGCTCTTCCCTCTTTCAAACGTTGCTGTCTTCTCCACATCCCAAAACTCACCTGTGTGACTGTTCTCTCTCCCTTCTGCACTTACAATGTGTCATTCTCATCTATTTTACTTTTTAAATGTCTTGTAATCTTTGTTTCAGCATCATGGCTTTGACTCTGACCCTTACCATGTCTCCATAGTTTTTTCTTTCTTTCTTTCTTTCTTTCTTTTTTTTTTTTTTAAAACAAATGTGTCAAATAGTCTTTTCAAATGGAGTATTGGTGACATCTAGTGGCCAGAAAAATACAATCTACTTTTTGATGTTTGAATTTTCAGTTTGGGAAATACGTTAACACACTTCATCATTTGAGGTGATTCAAATGAATAATCTAGCCAAGTGTCAAAATTTAAGTTGTGGATCATACATTTAAAGTTCACTTGAGAAAAAACACAGAAGAATTATTTGGTTCAGCATTGGTTAAAGCAACTTTTTGACAAATATTTAATGTTTGAAGTTCTCATTTATCAAAATTTTGATTACTTGAAAATACAATACTCTTTACCAACAAGCCATTTATGAATAAGCAAACATTTCTTTGTTTTGTAGCACACACAGAACATGGGTACTGTTTTTATTTATTATTGGAATAAGTAGTTCTTAATTTGGCTATAATTGGAATCGGAGTAATTGTGGTTATTTTATATTGCTCATTTACAAGAAAGCTTTATTCTGTTTTTTTGCAGGAGTTGGTTTTTAGGAGACAAAGACTGTGGATATTATCCTATAGCATTGCCCAATGCGCTAGTTCAAATAAATTTTTAATCAAATCAACTTTTTCTCCTTGGAAATAGAATAAAAGAGAAGCAAGGCTGTGAGCATTGATCTTTCTTCTGTGTTCTGAGGTTACACAGATTCTTCTTGTGCATTAAAAAAATTCTTTGCAGAAGATATATAATAAAATATTCTTGACTATTAGCATATTTTCCTAGAATGTTACTACTTTTAAGATGTTGGTCTGTAAAAATTATTTTGAGGATAAAGCTGATTACTGTAATTACTGGGTCTATAATCCCAGCAATTTGGGAGGCCGAGGTGAGAAGATGGCCTGAGCCCACGGGTTTGAGACCAGTCAGGGAAACTTGGTGAGACCTCATCTCTACAATAAATCAACAGATATTAGCCGGGCATGGTGGCACATGCCTGTAGTTCCAACTACTTGGAAGGCTGAAGTGGAAGGATCGACTGAGCTCAGCAGGTCAAGGCCGTAGTGGCTGGCCATGATTGCAATAAACCCCCCAAAAAACTGTATTATTGAAGTATTTTGAATAATTTGAGTTTTCAAGGCTATGGCATATGCATAACAAACTCTTTGAGTCTTTATTCTTTTTGAAGTTTTAAGCACATATGGATAAGGAGTGCATTTTCTGATACACTTAAGTGTTTGTTATTAAAAAAAAAAAAACAAATGCCCCCAAGGATGTGTGATAAATTATCACACCATATAATGAACAATAATTTTTATTTAATTAAAATATAGTTTTAGAGTTTATTTTCATCTAGTTATCTCTTTAAGTACCTTTTGAAACTAATACTTGATATTTAAAAATACCCACTGACGTTATTTTGTGTTTTTAAACTTCAGGAATGTAGCAATTCCTTGCTCTGAGTTTGTAATATAGCCATATTTTCTGATTGATGCCACATGTGTTGGACTTGCAGAAGTATGATATCTATGGAAATCTTCAAAAACATTTGGATTTCCTACTTTCTGCACATGCTGAGAAACACTAAAGCATATGAGAAAAATGGATCCCTCCAAATCCATACTTCTTAGATACCTATATTTGATACAGTAAACAGAACAGTATTTTTATTCAATGAATCTTATTTTTTGGCATATAGACCTTTTTTTTTACTTGGGCATACTTTTTTTGAAATGTATATATTTACATACAAGTTCATAAATAGGAATCAATATTTAAATAATTTTTTGAGAAAATAGGCATGACTTCTAGAAAAATTCTAAAAACATATGGATATTACTTACATAAATTGTAATATATATTCTATAAGTAATTTAAACTGGTTTGTCTTGAACACAGAGAACTAGGAAAAAGTAGAGAGAAAAGAGGAAACATTGAGTATGGCAATACATATTTTCTTCAGAATTTGAGAAATAAAAACACTTCTGTTATAATTCTCACGTTGCATTATAATTTCAACACTTACAATAATGTTAACAAAATCCATACAAAATAGAAAGCAACAATATTATAATAATTCAAGCCAATTTTCATTTGTTCTTTCTCTGTCTCCTGAAACTTAGTTTGGTTCCTTCATGCAGTCTAGTGAAAAAATATTTATCTTCTTTATCTGCAAATTAAATAAACAGAGCTTCAGAGAGATCTATTATCCACTATTATAGATTTTTTAATTGGAGGATTCAAAGCGATAGAGCTCCCATGCAATATGTTCATCTTTTTCAGATGCCATTTTTGGTTCTTTATAGATTTCTGAGTGGATCTGATGTCTCATGAAGGGAAACCGTATGGACCAATAATAAGTCTAGACCAGCGACAGAAATCATCTACTCGAAACTGACGATTTCTAAAAAACTAGAAATTGACCTTCCACATGACCTAGCAATCTCCCTACTGGGAAAATACCCAGAAGAACTCAAAGCATTCTACAAAAAAGATGTGTGGACAAGCGTGTTTATTGCAGCACTATTCACAATAGCAAAAACAAAGAACCCACCATGCTGCCCATCAAAAGTGGACTGGATAATGGAGCACCTGGTTCCCTCCCCGGCTGCACTGCCTCACCCGGCCCCAAGCCGCTGCCGCCTATGGAGGCCTTTGGATACACCTTGGGGAGATCTGGGTTCCCCTGCTGGCTGCACTGCTCTGCCCGGCACCCAGCCGTTGCCAGCTCCTCCCTGGCTGGGGCACCATCCCGTCTGAGGCCGCCACAGCCCGTGGAGGCCCTCCGTGCCCACTCCTCAGAGCTCTGGGTTCCCGCCCCGGCTGAGGTGCCCAGCCCCATCTCAGGCTGCCGTCCCCCAGGGAGGCCCTAGGCGCCCGCCCTCGGAGCTGCGGACTCCATCGCTGGCTGGGGCGCCCCACCAGGCCCAAGGCCGCCACTGCCTGCGCAGGCCCCGGCCCCTGTTCCTTGGAGCTCTGGGCCCCTGTCCGGGCTGAGGCGCCCAGCCCCGCCTAGAGCCACCGCTGCCCGCCGAGGCCCTACTCGCCCACCCCTCAGAGGTATGGGCTCCTACCTTCGACTGAAGCGCCCTACCAGGCCCAAAGCCGCCACCACCCATGCAGGCCTTAGATGCCGCCCCTTGGAACTCTGGGCCCCTGCCCTGACTGAAGAGCCCAGCTCCACCTTAAGCCACTTCCCCCACGGAGGCTTGGAGGAGCTCCAGGCCCCTGCTGGGGCTGAGGCACCCCAGCCCCGCCAAGATCTGCTGCCCCCACGGAGGCCCCCAGCACCTGCGCCTCAGAGCTCTGGCCGCTGCCACCCTTGGTGCCCACCACTTGGAGCTACAGGCTCCATCCCTGACTGAAGCGCCCCACCAGGCCATAAACCGCTGCTACCTGTGGAGGCCCTTAGTGTCACCCCTCATAGCTCCGGGCCACCTCCCTGGCAGAAGCACCTAGCCCTGCCTCAATCCGCCACCGCCCACCTGTGGAGTCCCTCGACATACATCCCTCGGAGCTCCAGGCCCCCTCCTGGACCTAAGTGCCCCACACTGCCCCAAGCCACTGTCACCCACGGAACCCCAGGCCCTCCCCGGCTGTAGCACCCAGCCCCACCCCAAACCTCCACCACCCAGGGAGGCCCAAGTCTCCTTTCCCATGGAGCTCTGGGCTCCCTTATTGGCTACCCTGCCCTGACCCCCAGCTATCCTGACCACTATGCTGGCCAGCAATGCCTAGCAGTCTCGCATTCCACCACCTCCTACTTGCCCCAACCACAGTGGGACCAGAGAACAGCTGGAGCTGGAGACCAAGCAGAGACCTGCATTGCCCCATGAGCTCCACCCAGCTCTGTACATCCTCCAGCCTGGGACCTAAGAACAAAGAAAGAAAAAGAAGCCCAAGCCACATGTGACAGGCCAGCCTACAGCACCTGGCTGTCTCCCACTCCCCTCCCCACCCAGCTGGGTCTGGCTGCAATAGAACCTGGGATCATCTGGAGCCCTGTGACCAGGCAGAGACCTGTAGTAACTTGCCCATCTAGCTCTGCCCAACCTCCAACATGGGAACTAAGATCTCATGGTTGTGTAAGGGAACAGTACATCTTAAGGAGGTTGGTCAGCTTGTGTGTCTGTATGATTGCATGTCCTAGTTTGTTTGTTGTTGTTGCTGATTTTTTTGTTTGATTGTATTTATTTTTGTTTTCTTTTACTCTTATCTGTCTTCAGGTCTATTTTCATTTATTAGTGGGTACCTCTGTCTGTTCTTTTTACTCTCCTGTCTCCACCTTCTACTCCCCCCCTCCCGTTCCATTTCTTTCCCTCTTCTTACATCATTTTACTTTCAGGGAGCACACCATCACCCCCACTTCATGAACAGCTTACAAGGCAGTGGGAAGCAGGATCCAGTGTATCCATACACCTGTCAGTGGATATTGGGATCTGCAGATAAATTTTGAATCACAGCTCCCCCCTCAAATAAATCTCAAAGCTGCAAAAGGTATAACCCTCAACCTACAGTCCAGCCTCATAATCAAACAAAGCCAGAAGATTCACATATGGAAGAATAGGTGATTGAGCAAACAGAAGCAAAAAGCAACCCTGCCACCCATGAACAACAGATTGAAAGAAGACAGAGGGAGAAAAAAAAAGGAAAAGTGGGGAGGCAAATCTACACAAATGAAGAAAAATTAAAAGAAGAATATAAGTCTCACCCAGACCCCTGGAAGATCAGATATTGAGAAAACAGACTTCAGAATGCAAACGATGAAGAGCCCCCAGAATGACTGATCACATAATATAAACCCAGATATCAAGACATTAATAGAGAGAATAAAAAGAATGGAGAAGAGACAAGAGGAAAATAGGAAGGAGTTGATAACTGAGATAATAGCAGTAAAGAATACTGTGATTGAAATAAATAACAAACTAATAAGCATGGAAAGCAGAATTAGCCAAGCAGAAGACAGAATCTTAGAACTTGAAGACCAAAATAAAGAACTAAACCAAACTATCAAAAACATAGAAAAGAAGCCTAAAAAGACAGAACAAAACCTTCAAGAGATGAGCGATTACTTTAAGGGAACAAACCTAAGAGTAATTGGCCTTCCTGAGGCAGAAAGAGAGACAGAGACCACCCTGGAACAAACATTCCATGAAATTATTCAAGAAAACTTCTCTCACCTTATTAATGATGTGACAATTCAAACACAAGAAATTCAGAGAGCTCCAGCAAGACAACAAATGAGATCAACTCCTAGGCACATAATAATCTGCCTGAACAAAGTAGGTATAAAAGAAAAAAATCCAAAAGCAGCAAGAGAAAAAGGTCAGACTACCTACCAGGGAAGACTAATTAGAATAGCAGCAGATTTATCTACAGAAATACTTCAGGCTAGGAGAGCTTGGAGTCCAATATTCAAAGTTCTCCAAGATAAACAATTTCAACCAAGAATAACCTATGCAGCCAAGCTAAGCTTCATCAGTGAGAGAGAATTAAAATCTTTCCCAGACATTCAATCCCTAAGAACTTTTGCTACCTCCAGACCAACCTTACAAGAAACTCTTAAGAAAGTATCAAATATAGAAGAAAAGGGAAAAAGAACAACAGTATTCTTCACAAGAGTGCAGGAAAAAGATTGAAAACACACATGAACCAACCCAAAAAACCAAAAGAAAGATAACAAGCAAACAGCTACAACTACAACTCTATAAGAACACCATGACAAAGATAAACCCTCACATTTCAAAATTAGCCTGAATATGAATGGACTAAATGCACCACTGAAAAGACACAGAATGGCAAAATGGATAAAATATCATGAGGCAACAATATATTTTCTCCAAGAGACTCATCCACCAGAAAGGACTCAAAGTAAGAGAATGGGAAACAATTTTTCAGGTAAATGGAACACAAAAGAAAACTAGAATTGCAATCTTAATCTCAGACAAGATACTCTTTAAGCTATCAAAAATCAAAAAAGATGAAGAAGGTCACTATATAATGATAAAAGTTTCAATCCATCAACAAGAAATATTCATCCTAAACATATATGCACCTAACATAGGAGCACCAATGTTCATAAAGCAGCTTCTAGGCAAACTTAAAAAAGAGATTGACTCTAATACTATCATAGCTGGGGACTTTAATACCACACTCACAACCCTAGACATATCAAGACAAAAAATCAGCAAGGACACCCAGAACCTCAATGAGACTTGAACAAATGGACTTAATTGATACAGACCACTCCACCCAATAACCACAGAATATACATTCTACTCACCACAACATGGAACGTGCTCCAAGATCGACCACATCATTGGCCATAAATCAAACATAAACAATTTCATAAGATTGAAATTTTACCATACACCTTTTCAGACCACAGTGGAATAAAAATAAATATCAACACCAACAAAATTTCCCCAAAGCCTACACTAAACAGCATGATGCTGAACAACGACTGGGTCAACCCTGAAATCAAAGAAGAAATTGAAAGATTCCCAGAAACAAATGAAAATGAAGAAACATCTTACCAAAACCTCTGGGATGCCATGAAATCCGTTCTCATAGGGGAATTTATATCTCTACAAGCACACATCAAGAAAATGGAAAGATTACAGGTGGAGAGCCTAACAAATCACCTAAGGGAGCTGTAAAGAGAAGGCCATCAAAACCCCAACCTTAGCAGAAGAATCCAAATCACAAAAATAAGAGCCCAAATATGGGCATAGAGGACAAAAATATCATAGAAAACATCAACAAAACAAAAAGCTGGTTCTTTGAAAGAATTAACAAGATTGATGGGCCCCTAGCCAGAATGACCAAGAAAAAGGGAGAAAAAGCCCAAATAAACACAATCAGAAATACAAAAGATCAAATCACAACTGACCCTGAAGAAATACAAAAGATTATCAGAGATTACTATGTACAACTATATGGAAACAAACTTGAAAACCTGGATGAAATGGTGGACTTTCTGACATCACACAACCTTCCTAGGTTAAAACAAGAAGACATTGAGACACTAAATAGCCTGTAACAACCCAGGAAATTGACTCTGTCATACAAAAACTATCTAAAAAAAAAAAAGACCTAGAAATGACAATACAGACATTCATATGGAAACACAAATGACCACGAATAGCCTTAGCAAGAGAAACAAAGCAGGAGGTATCATACTTCCAGACTTCAAACTCTACTATAAGGCTACAGTAATCAAAACAGCCTAGTATTGGTATAAAAACAGGCACATAGACCAATGGAACAGGACAGAAATTCTGGAAGCAAAGCATCAATTCCTCAACCAACTCATCTTTGACAAAGCCTCCAACAACAACTACTGGGGAGAGGAAAACCTATTCAGTAAATGATGTTGGGAAAACTGGCTGATCACATGCAGATTAAAACATGACCCCTACCTATTACCATACACAAAAATTAATTTTAAATGGATCAGAGACCTAAATGTAAAACCTCAAACTAAAAGAATCTTAGAAAACGCAGGAGACACCCTTATGGAAATTGGAACTGGGAACCAATTCCCACTCAGAACCCTAAAGGCCAATACCTTAAGAAATAAGATAGATAAGTGGGACCTCATCAAATTAACAAGCTTCGGCAAAGCAAAAGAAACCACCAAGAGAGCAGGGAGACAGCCCACAGAATGGGAAAATATATTTGCCAATTGTATTTCTGACAAAGGCCTAACATCTAGGATCTACAAGGAATTCAAATGCACCGAAAGGAAAAAACAAATAGCCCCTTTAAAAAGTGGGCAAAAGACATGAATAGACACTTCTCAAAAGAAGATATCCGGGCAGCCAACAGACATATAAAAAAGTGCTCAGCCTCACTCATCATCAGAGAAATGCAAATCAAAACCACATTGAGATTCTACCTAGCCCCTGTAAGAAAGGTCATCATTAATAAAACAAACAACAACAGATGCTGGTCAGGATGTGGAGAAAAAGGAGCACTTCTACACTGCTGGTGGGAATGCAAACTTGTACAACCTCCCTGGAAAACGGTCTGCAGATTTCTGGAAGAACTAGAAATTGAGTTCCATATGACCCAGCAATTCCCCTATTGGGAGTATACCTGGAGGAACTCAAATTATTCTACAAAGAAGATACCTGCACACATATGTTGCAGCTCTATTCAAAATGGCAAAAACGTGGAACCAACCATGCTGTCCATCGAATCTGGACTGGATTAAAAACATGTGGTATATATACACAATGGAATATTATGCAGCCACAAAGAATGACAAATATATGGACTTTGCAGCAACCTGGATGGATTTGGAGTCAATCATACGTAGTGATTTATCACAGAAACAAAGAACATAGTTCCATATCACTCATAAGAGCACCTTGAACAATCATAATGCTATAAGAAAGTGATCGGCAGTAATGGAAAACTGTTGTTGGGGTGGTGGTGGTGGGATTGGCAGTTGAGGGAAACTGCTAGGGGAGGGAGGGTCATACTTCATTAACAGGGGTACCTGCATGATCAGTGTTTGTATACCTAACCCTAAATTGTAACCCACATTTTTGCAATAAAATTTTTTTAAAAAAGTGGACTGGATAAAAAAATTTTGGTACATATATACAGTGAAATATTTTGCAGCCATAAAGAACAAACATATGGACTTCATAGTAACTTGGATGGATTTAGAGTCAATAATACTCAGTGATCCATCACAGAAACAAAGAGCAGGGTATCATATGTTCCCACTCATAAGCAGACTCTGAACATTTAACATAATATTATAAGAAAGGAATTGGCAGTAGTAGGATACTGCTGGGGTCAAGGGGGAGGGGGACATGACATTAATAAGGGTACCTGATCTCTAACCAGGCAAAGTGGTGACCAAAGGGAGTCCCAAACTTTACCTCTATGATGTCCACTTGTATACCTAATCCTGAATTGTACCCCACATATTTTAAATAAATAAATAAATGAATAAATAAATGAATAAACAAACAAACAAATAATCAATCTACTCAAAACCACTATGGCATTAAAACAGTCAAGAGCCTGGTCAGCAGTTGTACTTGATGAAAGTCAGTTCATGACTGTAGACACTCAATAGTGTTTATTTGATAAGTAAAAAAATATACAAATGAATAATGGATGAGAGGCTTTAACTTCTAGCCAAAATAAAATCATAATAACTGTTTTCTGTGTGGTTTGAGTAATTATTTTAGATTGTGAGACCATACACTCATCTTTTATTGTTAATTCAGTGACCTTTATAATCACTCTTGAGTCACTGGTCCTTGCCAGTTCCTTGAGGGCAGGGACTTATGTTATTGTTTTTGTTGTTGTTTCACTTTAGTGTCTAAATCAGTGACTGGGACCATAAATGTTGAATAAACATGTCTTGAATGAATGAATCACTTGAAATTCATATATTTTTTATTTGTGTGTGTGTGTGTGTTGGTATTTCTGTCATCCATTATTTCTTCTCTCATGCCCACTGCTTTGTAGCAGAGGTTGATAGTGGAAAGAGAACTATCTTGAGGTTCGGATGACGTGACATAGCAACTTTGTTGTTAATCAGCTGACAGACTTTGGAGCACTCATTTAACCTTCTTAGGCTTTGTTTATAAAGTGAAGGATTTTGATGTAATATGTGGTTCTTAAATTTTCTTGAAAATTTGCAGGGATAAATGTGACTTATTCTTAGAAAAATACACAAACATTAATAGTCTTTTCTTGTATACTGTTTTAGGGGTTTCACAAAACTGTTTTCATGGAGCCCTAACTTAACACTCCTTTACTAGATAAGTTATAAAAATTATTTTAGCAGCAGGATTCCAAGATGGTGACAGAGGTGGTCAGAGTGAATGAGTCTCCGCATAAATGAATGGGTGCAGAGATGAGTATTCACACTAGCATGTCAGCAAAGGTTATGTGAATGTCTGATGAGTGGAGATGTGGGAAGGAGATGACCAATCTCTCCTGGTTAGGCAGTTGCTCTGCACAGCTGCTCAGATCCCAGTGTGCTCTACCTCCCAGAGGCAGGTACCTTCTCTGCAGCAGCACCACCCAGAAAGAAAAAAAAAAAAGGGATAAAACAGTGAGGATCACCTGTGGCCAGTGCTGCCTGCCCCTGCAACCTTTGTCCCAGATCAGACACCAGAAATGGGGGAACTGTGAGAAAATGTACTAGAGAAATCCATTTAGAGTTCCAGTTGAGGAGACCCAGATGCCCCATCCCCCAACTGAAACACTTGTGGTCTGCTACTGCAGGTCTGCAGTGGAAGAACCCAGCCCCAGATCACAGCAGATGAGTGGTAGTGAGTTGTGTTTTTTTGTGTGTGTTGGAGTCTCACTCTGACTCCCAGGCAGGAGCGCAGTGGCATGTTCACAGCCAGCCCAGTGTTGACCTGCTGGGTTCCAGTGATCCCTCAAGTGGCAATGAGTTTAAAAGTGAACCAGCACCCTTTTTTTCCAGTGATACTGAGATGTGTGACTCAGATGGGCAACATTCTGAGCAACATGCACCGAGAGAGCTGAATATAAGCCAATTGGCCAGGGACAGTTTACTGCCTCCCCCCAACTGCACAGATTGAATAGTGGGTGAGATTTAAAGCATTTGCAGTCTTTGTGTTGCAACCCGAGAACCCAACCACAGCTCACAGCAAATGAGTAGCAGTGAGTTTTAAAGTGACCCTGCACCCTTTCTCTAGTGATTTGTGAGACGTGTGACTCAGGTGGTTAACGTTCTGATCAGCACACACAGAGAGGGCTAAACATAGGTGGATCAGCTAAAGGGCACCTTCCAGCCTCCCCCCAACCACAGGGGGTGAACAAGGGAAGAGATTTAGAAATAGGAAAATCCTCCCTTCTGAAACCCCTACCATCTGCCATGAGGTAAGAGAGGCAGTGCTTGGGTCATCCCAACAAGAAACCTGAAGTCTTGAAACTGGCAAAAGAGGGTGTTCAAGGATTACATAAAGGTTTTTTTTTTGTATCTGCCTACTTTTTTAAAAAAAATATAGTTTGTTGGAAGTGGGAATTTTGTTCTGTTTTACCTCTTCTCCTTCTTTCTTTCCTAAAGGGGTATATATGAGTGTGAAAATATCCTCATATTATTGGTCTTAGTTTCTTTGGGTTTTTTGTATGTTTGAGTGTTGTTTTTTTCCTTTCTTTCTGTTTGTTTTTTTAAATTTTGTTTTTTTTAGTTCCCATTTTGGTTTGGTTTTTTACTCTCTCTTTCTTTCTCTCTCTTTTTTTGCTTGTCTTCCTGTTTGTCAGATTGTATCCTTTTTCTTCTCTTTTTTGTTCTCTCCATTTTCATTCCCTCCACATTCTCTCTTTATTAACTCCTTTTCTTTCCCTCATGTTATTTTGTACCCAGGGGAGATACATATGCTCCCATTGTATGGACATACTGTAAGGTGGTGGGAAGTGGACCCTTGGGTGCCCACACACCAATCAGGAAACATTGTAATCATCAAATAGATTTTCAATCTTAGCAGCCCCTAACACACATAATTCAAATCTAAAATCTGCAAGGGAATAACTGTTTCCCTACTCCAACCCAGCTCCAAAAATGAACTAGTCTAGAGGCTTTATTCAAGGGAGAATAGGGAGTTGACCAAAAAGAAGTGAAAACTAATCCATTTCTCACTGAGAAATGGAAGTAAAGAAAAAAGAAAAACCCACCTCAAATGAAGAAAAATAAAAGAACCACAGGCACCACATAAAGTTCAAAGAGTATAGTTCACGAGTATACAGACTTTGGTATTCAAACAATGAAGAGCACCCAGATTGATTGGTCTCACACCACAAACGCAGAGATTAAGGAGTGGTTGGAAAAGATCAATAAGAACCAAGAAAAGAAACATGAAAGAACTAATGACTGAGATGCAAACTACAAAGAATATAGTAATTGAAATAAATAATAAGTTGATAAGCATGGAAAGCAGAATTAACCAGGCAGAAGAAAGAATCTCAGAATTTGAAGATCAAAATCTGGAACTAACCCAATCTATTAAAAACATAGAAAGGAAGCTTTAAAAGATGGAACAAAGCCTTCAGGAGATGTGCAACTGTATTAAGAGACCAAACCTAAGACTGATAGGTTTCCCTGAAGCAGATAAGGAGAATGAGAAAAGCCTGAAACAAGCATTCCAAGAAGTCATCCTGAAGCAGAAAAGGAGAATGAGAGTAGACTGGAACAAACATTCCAAGAGGTTATCCAAGGAAACTTTCTGCATCTCATTACAGATGGGACAATATTAGCACAAGAGATACAGAGAAACCCTGCAAGGCATCAGTGAGAAGACCAACTTCTAGACACACAGTAATTCATGTACACAAAGTAGGAATAAAAGAAAAAAATCATAAAAGCAGCAAGAGAGAAAGGTTAGACTACTTACTGGGGAAGACCAATTAGAATAGCAGCAGACTTATCTACAGAAACACTGCAGGCTAGAAGAGACTGGAGCCCAATCTTCAAAAATACTCAAAGATAAACAATTCCAATCAAGAATTTCCTACCCAGCTAAGCTAAGCCTCATCAGTGATGGAGAATTAAAATCCTTCCCAGACATTCAATCCCTAAGAGTGTATGCTGCCTCCAGATCAGCTATACAAGAGATGTTAAAGAAGTTATTAAGCACAGAAGAAAGAAAGAAAAAAAAGTCACATTTCTCCCAAGAATGCAATAAAACAAAGAACCAATAAACCATGCCTCATCACAGCAACATTTAAAACACACACATAAATCAGCATCCAAATCAAAAGAAAGCCAACAAGCAAGTAAACAAACAACAACAAAGTCTATAAAAGTCTCACAACAGGGATAAACTCTCAGATCTCAATAATCAGTCTGAATGTGAATAGACTAAATGCACCAATGAAAAGGCGTAGAATAGAAAACTGGATAAAGAAACATGATACAACATTATTGCTTTCAGGAGGCACATCTCGCCAGAAGGGACACTCACAGACTCCAAGTTAGAGAATGGAAAACAAATAGAGGATGGAAAACAAATTTTCAGGCAAACAGAACACAAAAAATAAGTAGGAGTCACAATCTTAATATCAAGCAAAATAACTTTTAAGCTACCAAAATTTAGAAAAAGATACAGAAGAACACTATATAATAATAAAAAGTTCAATTAATCAACAAGAAATATCCATCCTTGCATATGCGTACCAAACATAGGATCACCAGAATTTATAAAGCAATTACTAAGTAAATTGAAAAAATATATTGACTCTAGCACTATCATAGCTGGGGACTTTAATACCCCATTATCAACCCTAGATAGATCATTGAGGTAAAAAAAATCAACAAGGAGACCTGGAATCTCAACTTGACACTTGACCTAATGGACCTAATAAATACTTACAGAACATTCCACCCAATGATCACAGATTATGCATTCTACTGAACACCTCATGGAATGTATGCCAAGATTGACCACACCCTCAGTCATAAATCAAGTATAAACAAATTTCATAAGGCTGAAATACTATCATGCACCTTCTCAGACCACAGTGCAATAAAAAAATATCAGCACCAACAAGGTTCACCCAAAATCACAAAGACATGGATACTAAACTAAATGGCATGATGCTGTACAACTCCTGGATCAACATGGAAACTGAAGAAGAAATTAAAAGATTCCTAGAAACAAATGAAAACAAAGAAACATTTACCAAAACCTCTGGGATGCTATGAAAGCAACATTAAGAGGGAAATCTTGGCCGGGCTCAGTGGCTCAGACCTGTAATCCCAGCACTGGGAGGCTGAGGTGAGTGGATTGCCTGAGCCCATGGGTTTGAGACCCACCTCGGCAACTTGGTGAGACCTCATCTCTACAATACATAAAAAATTAGCCAGGCATGCACTCGTAGTTCCAGCTACTTGGAAGGCTGAGGTGGAAGGATTGCTGGAGACCAGCAGGTTGAAGCTGTGGTGGCCAGAAGCATGCCACTGCATTCCAGCCTGGGCAACAGAGTGAGACTCCAACTCAAAAAATAAAATAAAATAAAGAAATAAAAAAAGAGGGGAATCTCTATGAACACCTATGAAGAAAATGATAAGATCAGAAGTTAACAGCCTAACAAATCATCTAAGGGAGCTAGAAAAACAAGACCACCAAAACCTTAACTTCAGCAGAAGAATCCAGATCACCAAAATAAAAGCCCAAATACAGAACAAAGAAGACAAAAATATCATAGGAAAAAACCAACAAAACAAAAAGCTGATTCTTTTCTTTTCTTTTCTTTTTTTGAGTTGGAGTCTCACTCTGTCACCCATACTGGAGTGCAGTGGCCACTCCCGGCCACCACAGCCTCGACCTACTGGGCTCTGGTGATCCTTCCACTTCAGCCTTCCAAGTAGCTGGAACTACAGGCATGTACTACCATGCCCGGCTAATTTTTTGATTTATTGTAGAGATGAGGTCTCGCCTGCCCAGGTGGGTCTCAAACCCATGGGCTCAGGTAATCCACTCATCTCAGCCTCCCAAAGGTGCAGGATTACAGGCTGAGCCACCGAGCCCGGCAAAAGCTGGTTCTTTGAAAGGATAAGCAAGATTGATGAATGAACCCTTAGAAAGACTGACCAAGAAAAAGCCCAAATAAATACAATCAGAAATGAAAAAAATGAAGTCACATCTGACCCTGAAGAAATACAAAAGATTATCAGAGATTACTTGAATGTTTGTAAGGAAACAAACTCATAAATCTAAGTGAAATGAAGGACTTTCTGCACACAACCTCCCAAGGTGGAAACAAGAATAAATTTGAGACCCTAAACAGATGAATAACAAACCAGAAAATTGACTTTGTCATAAGAAAACTGCCCACAAAAAAAATCCCTGGACCAGATGGTTTTCCAGTGGAATTGTACAAACACACAATTCTTCAATCATACAAAGGATGAATTAATATCAATCCCATTGAAAATATTCCAGGCAATTGAGAAAGATGGAACTCTTCCTAAATCATTTTATGATGCTAAGATCACATTGATACCCAAATCGGGTAAAGATCTAACAAAGAAAGAAAACTACAGGTCAATATCCTTGAAGATCATAGATACAAAAATTCTCAACACGATAATAGCAAACTGGATGTAAAAACACATCTCAAAAATCATCCACTATGACCAAGTGGGCTTCATTCCCAGATTGCACAACTGGTTCAACATCTGCAAGACCATCAATGTAATTAAATACATCAACAGACGTAAAAACAAGAATCATATGATTATATCATTAGATGCAGAAAAGCTTTTGGTAAAATCCAGCATTCCTTCTTGATAAAAACCTTCAAAAATTTAGTTGTAGATGGAAAAATACCTCAAAATAGTAAGAGCCTTCTATGATAAACACACAGCCAACATACTGCTAAACAGACAGAAATTAGAAGCAGAACTAGAACAAGTCAAGACTGACCACTTTCACCGCTCCCCTTCAACATTGTGCTGGAAGTCCTAGCTAGAGCAATTAGACAAGAGAAGGAAATCAGGGGTATTCAAATAGAAAAAGAGGAAGTTAAGTTATCCTACTTTGTAGATGATATGATCCTATACTTTGAAAACCCAAGAGAATCTGTCAAAAACCTCCTTCCACTGATAAGGACTTTGGCAAATTCTCAGAGTATAAAATAAATGTTCAAAAGAGAGTTCTATTCCTGTACACCAACAATAAACAGATAGAAACCCAAATAAAAAGCACAATCTCATTCACAATAGCCACACACAAAAAAGAAATATCTTGGCATCTCTCTAACCAAAGGAGTGAAAGACCTTTACAATGAAAACTACAAAACACTGCTTAAAAAAATCCAAGAAGACACAAACAAATGGAAAAATATTCCACGCTTATGGATTGGAAGAATTAATATTGTTAGATGCCTATCCTACCAAAGGTAATCTACAGATTCAACTCAATACCCATTAAATTACCAACATCATTCTTTTCAGACCTGGAAATGACAAAACAGAAATTGATATGGAAAAAGACACAAATAGCCAAAACAATCCTTAGCAAGAGAAACAAAGCAGGAGGTATCACACTTCCAGACTCCAGACTCTACTATAAAGGTACAATAATCAAAACATCCTGGTATTGGTACAAGAACAGGCATATAGACCAATGGAACAGGATAGAGACTCTGGAAGTAAAAGTTCAATTTTTCAAGCAACTCATTTTCGACAAAGCCTCTACCGACAATCAATGTGGAGAGGAGAACTTATTCAGTAAATATTGCTGGGGAAACTGACTAATCACTACAGAAGACTGAAGCAGGACCCCTTCCTATCACCATACACAAAAAATCAATTCTAAATGGATCAAAGGTCTAAATGTAAAACCTCAAACTTCAAGAATCCTAGAAGAAAATGTAGGAAACACTCTTACAGAAACTGGAATAGGTAACCAATTCTGGATCAACTTTCCAAAAATGAATGCCATAAAAGATAAACTAGATAAGTGTGACCTCATCAAACTGAAAAGCTCTGCAAAGCAAAAGAAACCATCAAGAGAGTGGGGAGACAGCCCATGGAATGGGAAAAAATATTTGCCAACTGTAAATCTGACAAAGACCTAACATCCTGGGTCTAAAAGGAATTCAAACATACTGAAAGAAAAAAAACTCTATCAAAAATATAGGCAAAAGATATGAATAGACACTTCTTAGAAGAAGACATATAAGCATTCAGCAGATATATGAAAAAATGCTTAGTCTCAATTATCAAAGAATTGCAAATAAAACCATACTGAGATGCCACCTAACTCCAGTCAGGATAGCCATCATCAATAAATCAAAAAACAACAAATGCTGGAGAGGATGCGAGGAAAAGAAAACACTTCTACACTGTTGGTGGGAATGTAAACTAGTACAAACTTTGTGGAAAACAGTGTGCCAATTTCTAAAAAATCTGAAAATTGACCTTTCATATGACTCAGCAATCCTGCTTCTGGGAATATACCTGGGGGAACTCAAATCACTCTATAAAAAAAGATACCTGCACACACATGTTTATTGCAGCATTATTCACAGAAGCAAAAACAGGGAACCAACTGAGCCGCCCATTGAAATTGGACTAGATAAAGAAAATGTGGTACATTTACACAATGGAATATTATGAAGCCACAAAGAAAAGGAAAATTATGAGCTTCTCAGCAACCTGGATGGGATTAGAGTCCATAATACTCAGTAGTTTATCACAGAAACAAAGACCTGAATACCACATGTACTCACTCACAAGTAGACTCTGAACATTTATCATAATACTTTAAGAAAGGGATTGGCAGTAGTGGGACACTATTGGGGTGAGAGGGAGGATCACATAAAATCAATAAGGGTACTCACACTTTACCTGTATGATGACCACGTTTGTACCTAACCCTGAACTGTACCCTACATCTTTAAAATAAAATAATTTTATCTGTCAGTGCTCCTGCACATGTACATCCTTGCCATTCTAGAGAATACTCATTTATGTAATCAACAAGTATCTAAGTGATTCCTTGAATTATACTTACTAGGAACATAGATATTTCACAATGAACCCTTGTTTCTAGTCTCTGGGATGTGTGCTGTCAAGTCACACCACAGTACAAGGTAAAGCACAGGTAGTCCCATTGCTCTTTTCCTGGATAACTACCACTATTTTTCCTTCTGTGAAGAGATTTATTTATTTATTTATTTATTTATTTATTTATTTATAGGTGTGTGCAACTCTCAAAATAGTTTGAGAAAATCACTATTTGGCAAGTCTCTTATGGTAGGATTTATTCCTAAAAGGAAATTTATCAGTGATAATAAAAACAAAAACTATTTTCCCCTTGGAGAAAAAAAAATCACACTGCTAGCATTTATCTTCTGGCATTTATTAAAATAACATATATCTTATCTCTTACATCGTGGGCATTTGGAGTTTTAATCAGGAATTGGTTGCTATTCCAATTTTCATAAGTGTGGCTTCTGTGTTTTCTAAGATTCTTATACCTGGAAGTTTTACATTTAGGCCTTTGATCCATTTATAATTGATTCTTGTATATGGTTATAGCTAGAGGTCCTGCTTCAATTGCCTTGTTTTAATCTTCTGCATGTGGTCAGCCAGTTTTTCCAGCACCATTTACTGAATAAGTTCTCCTCTCCCCAGTAGTTGTTAGTAGAGGCTTTATTGAAGATGAGTTGGTTGATAAATTGAGGTTTTGCTTCCAGAATCTCTATCCTGTTCTATTCCTATATGCCTGTTCTTGTACCAATACCAGGCTGTTTTGATTATTGTAGCCTTATAATAAAGTTTAAATTCTGGAAGTGTGATACCTCCCACTTTGTTTCTTTTGCAGAGGACTGTTTTGGCTATTCATGGTCATTTAGGCTTCCATATAAATTTCTGTATTGTTATTTCTAGGTCTGAGCAGAATGATGCTGGTAATTTAATGGGTTTTATGTTGAATTTGTAGATTTCCTTGGATAGGGTGGACATCTTAACAATGTTGATTCTTCTAATCCATGAGCATGGAATATTTTTCCATTTGTTTGTATCCCCTTGGATTTCTATGAGCAATGTTTTTGTAGTTTTAGTTGTAAAAGCCATGCAGATGCAACTTGGTGAGACCTCGTCTCTACAATAAGTCACAAAAACTAGCTAGGCATGGTGGCATGCATTTGTAGTTTTAGCTACTTGGAAGACTGAGGTGGAAGGATTGCCTAAGCCCAGTAGGTCGAGGCTGCAGTGGCTGTGAGCATGCCACTGCACTCCAGCCTGAGTGACAAGAGTGAGACTCCAACTCAGAACAAACAAACAAACAAAAAACAGCCATGCACCATTTCAGACCACAGTGGAATAAAAATAAAAATAAATATCAACACCAACAAAGCTATCCCAAAACCCACAAAGACATGGACACTAAACAACATGATGCTGAGCAACTCCTGGGTCAACATCAAAATCAAAGCAGAAATTAAAAGATTTCTGGAAACAAATGAAAATAAGACATATCTTACCAAAACCTCTGGGATGCCATGAAAACAGTACTGAGAGGGTAATTCATTTCTTTATGAACACACAGCAAGAAAATGGAAAGATCACAAGTTAAAAGCTTAACAAATAACCTAAGGGAGCTGGAAAGACAAGATCACCAAAACCGTAACTTCAGCAGGTGAATCCAGATCATGAAAGTAAAAGCCCAAATACAGGACATAGAAGACAAAAATATCAGAAAAAAGCAACAAAACAAAAAGCTGGTTTTTTGAAAGGATAAAGATTGATGGTCCCCTAGCCAGACTGACTAAGAGAAAGAGAGAAAAACCCAATAAACACAATCAGAAATGCAAAAGCTCAAATCACAACTGACCCAGAAGAAATACAAAAAATTATCAGTGATTACTATGTACACCTGTATGGAAACAAACTCAAAAACATAAATGAAATGGAGGACTTTCTGGTATCATACATCCTACCAAGATTGAAACGGGAAGAATTTGAGACATTAAATAGACCAAAAACAATCCAGGAAATCTATTTCATCACAAGAAAACTACCTACAAAAAAAGCCCTGAATCAGATGGCTTTTCAGCAGAGTTCTACAAAACATACAAGGAGGAGCTGATACCAGTTGTATTGAAAGTGTCCCAAGGCAATCAAGAAAGACAGAACTCTCCTCAAATCATTTTATGAAGCTACTATCACACTGATACACAAACTGGGTAAAGATTCAACAAAGAAGGAGAATTACAGGACAATAACCCTGATGAACATATGTGCAAAAATACTCAACAAGATCTCACAAATTGGACCCAATGACAGATCTCAAAAATCATCCACCGTGACCAAGTAGGCTTCATCCCTGGGATGCAGGGCTGGTTCAACATCTGCAAAACCATAAGTGCAATTAATACATCCACAGATATAAAAATAGGAATCACATGATTATATCATTAGATGCAGAAAAAGCTTTTAATAAAATCCAGTATCCCTTCTTGATAAAAACCCTTGAACACCTAGGCATAGACAGAACATACCTCAAAAGAGTGAGAGCCATCTACAATAAACCCATAGCCAATATATTGCTAAACAGACAGAAATTGAAAGCATTTCCCCTGAAAACCAGAAAAAGATAAGGCTGCCCACTTTTATCCCTCCTGTTCAACATAGAGTTGGATGTCCTAGCTAGAGTAATCAGACATGATAAGGAAATCAGGGGTATCCAAATAAGAAAAGAGGATTTCAAGTTATCCTTCTTTGTTGATTATATATGATTCTATACCTTGAAATTCCAAGAGAATCTGTCAGAAACCTTCTTGCACCGATAAAGGACTTTGGCAAAGTCTCAGGGAACAAAATCAATGTGTAAAAGACAATTATTCTTATACACCAACAACAGATAGAAATCCAAATAAAAAGCACAATCCCATTCACAATAGCAACAAACAAAGAAATGAAATGCCTCAACATCTTCCTAACCAGTTTTAGACATTTCACTCAAAATGGTGCTCATCTGTTTATTTTCCTATGGAGTTCATTGTCGATGGCACTTTAACAGACTGGTGGATTAAAAAATGTGAGTAAGCTACTTTGCGATTTAGTTTTTTTCACAATGGCAGAGTCAAACTTTGTCATGTAAAGAGACTAAGATAGCCACATGGTATTTTTAGTTGATATGATTTTCAGATAAATAGTATAAATGAGTCCAGAATTTGATTTAAGAGACAGATAAAAATGTGAAAGAAAGAAATTAAGGGAGCTAAAATTTGACTGAACATATTTAGAGCAGGCTGGGCGTGGTGGCTCAAGTGTAATCCCAGCACTTTGGAAGCCTGATATGAGAGGATTCCCTGAGCCTGGGAGTTTGAGATCAGCCTGGGCAACTTGATGAGACTTCGTCTCTACAATAAATCACAAAAACTAGCTGGGCATGATGGCATGCATCTGTAGTTCCAGCTACTTGAAGACTGAGGTGGAAAGATTGCCTGAGCCCAGTAGATCGAGGGCTGCAGTGACTATGAGCATGCCACTGCATTCCAGCCTGGGCGATAAAAAATGAGACTCCAACACACACACACACACACACACACACACACACACACACACACACACACACTCTCTCTCTCTCTCAAAGTATATACATATTTAGAGCAGATAAACTGACTATAGATAACTAAAAGCTAATGGCAGTAACATTCCCAGAGGCCTCACTGTACATGTTTGAGAAACTTAATGAGGAGAATTCTCAAAGCCACGGTGAGGAGTAAGTACCCAATTGGGTAGTTTTTATTCTCTTTCTGAGAACATTTATCATCCCAAGTGTGACTTGCACATATTGATTAATTAATCTCTAAGTGACTATTTTTTTATTTGACAGATTTGATCTTTCATAAATCTGTAATAAAAACATGCAGGAATTATTGCTAGCCAGTTTAATGATTGGCATTAATTTTCAAGAAGAACATGTTTCTAATTATAAATAGTTCTGTCAAAAAACACTTTACAGATTAAGTAAAATATATTTTCTCCTGGAAAACGTCACAATGATTTTCAACATTTTTTATTTTGTGAATGCCTTAGGGTTTCTATGTGCCAATTCCCTTAATTTCTACTAATTTGGAAAAGGGTGTGTCTGAATTTTAATGATATCAAAATGAAAATCAGGGACAATCTTTTCTTTGATTCTAAAAGTGAAGATGTACAGAGATACAGCAACTGAATAATTATATAATATTTATTTTGGGAAGGAATGGAAAGAGAATGAGTCCACAACCCTTAGTTACCTGAACAAAAACCTGAATCTCAAGAAGGTAAAATGATAAATCTCAGGTATGCAATTAAACTATAACAGAGACAAAAAGGAAATATATACATACATGCCTTGTTGCCTTATGCACATGTGCATACACAATACACATACACATACACACACACACACACACACACACACACACACACACACACACAAACACAGGAGAGAGAGAATAATGATCCCAAGGGTGTGGAAGAGAAGAGATAGGAGAGATGAGATGGCACTGTAGCACCCTACAGTTATTCAGTTGGAATCCAAAAGTCCCAAATTTCACAACCCTTTAGGAAAAAATTCCATTTCTTTTTGTAAATTGTCTAGACAGATTCTTCCTGGACTGCTGTGCATCACAGACCATGGTCAAGGGAAATGATAGAATTCTTAAATTCCTTTATTAACATATATTTTTTCACCTTTTAAAAATTCACTGATCCAGATCTTAAATCAAGGGTTCTACATTGAGAAGTCATAATGTGGAAGTCAAAAGTCAATAGAAAACCTTCAAAATATTTAAAAATCCGAGAGAAAGCATATAATAAAGCAGTATAAATTATTATGGAACTTCTTATCTTTTCTGAAGACTATTATTAAAGGAGATTATATTAAGATAGATTTTTAATAACTAGTTACCTTCATTTTCTATTATGAATTAAATAATTTCTATGAAATATGCATTATCATAGTCTTGTGTTTTATATTTTAAGGAAAATGCACTACAAAACTTGGTAAGTATATAATATTAAACATTATTACTTTTTTGGCTTCTTATGTAATTTACATCTTAATTCATTTTTACTTTGGTATTCTATATTGAAATAATAATTTTACTATACTTAAACATTTTCTAAGGTTCAACACACACACACACACACACACACACACACACACACACACACACACACATACACACTCAGAGTTCTAACTCTAGAGATTAAAATGAAGAAGAAATACTTACGGTGGGGCCACAAACTGAAAAGAGCCTTGGTCCCTGAAACACAGCTTAAAGGAGAACTTTGTGTCCATTAGGAACTCTATTAACATCATTACTCTCATTATGGAAAACCAAAAGCCTAAAATCCTGAACTATGAAACATAAGCAACAGAATGGTGATACTATCTGAAGTATATATGATTTGACCTCTGTTTTATTTGTTTAAGCTAGGGAAAATATGGAAAATAAAGTTGTGTGTGGAAGCAGTACAAATCTGAGCTACTCATACATGTAACTTATAGAAAGTCAATATTTTCTGTTTATATTTGCTACATTTTTTGGAAAATTTTACTAAAATATATAAGAAGGGAAACCAAATAACAAAGTCAAGTTGATGTCATCTTGAAAAATGAAGTAATAGTTTATTCTGTAAATTAATAATCTAATTAGGTGAAACCCAAGTGTGAAATAGTCACTTTATTTTAATATATGTGTGTGCCTACACAGATAATATTGAATTTGCAAATGCACATACCACATACACATCCTATCAATAATAAAGCATTATTGTTTAACTTCAGGATAAAGGGACTGCAATAACAAATATGACTGCTCTATAACATCAAGGGAAGACACTGTTCATTTTTTCCCTGTTATTCATTTTTTGTCATTTCATCTTCACAACTTTTTTTCCCTGGAAATACAAGAATGTTTGCTTTAAAAAATACACTGTAGTAAATATCTGTCTGGGGATGGGGAGACACCTCTTATCAACAAGGGTGCCTGAACGAAGCATCTTTGTATACCTAATGCTTAACTTTACCCCACAATATCATAATAAAAAAATACACTGCAGTCTAGATTGTTTACATATCAGTTATTTGAACTCAAGTCTCCCTCAGATAGACTTTTGCTCACCCACCAGAACAAACTCACTCATGCAAACATTCTTTATGGCCACTTTCTTTTACAGAGACTCTCACACTCTGACCAGTTCTACCACCATCTTTCCCAATCTCCCAACTTATCAGTAATAGTCATTTTCTTTTTTTTGAGTTGGAGTCTCACTCTGTTGCCCAGATGAGTGCAGTGGCCGCTCCCGGCCACCACAGCCTCGACCTGCTGGGCTCCGGCGATCTTTCCGCCTCAGCCTTCCGGGTAGCCGGAATTACAGTCATGCGCTACCACGCCCGGCTGATTTTCGATTTTTATTGTAGAGATGAGGTCTCGCTGCCCAGGCGGGTGTCGAACCCGCGGACTCAGGCAATCCACTCACCTCAGCCTCCCAAAGGTGCGGGATTACAGGCTGAGCCACCGAGCCCGGCTAGTAATAGTCATTTTCTTACTTTATTTTTTGTATGCAAACTAGTTTTAGACATAGTAGAAACAATTCTTAACTTTAGTTTTTTGGTGTAAAATGATACAATACTTTAATTTCAGAAATAGAAATAAAGTTGTCCATTAAAAAAATTGTAGAACAACAAAAAACAGAATTTGTTTTTGGTTCAAGATTTAAAAACCTGCAAGTTTGAAGGAAAATTAGCATATGGTATGTGTTTACCTAAATAATTGGGAACACTTATACTTTTTTTTTGTACTTAAATGTTTTCTTTTTCAGTTCATTCTATAATCTGAACTGTGATACCAAGAATTTAACTCAACAGCTTTTACTGCTGAATAGAAAAATAGAATGATTTTAATAGCTTTTTTCTGCCTAAATGTATGTCCCTTTCCTCCTACTGAGTTTTCTTATTTTTTTATTGTTCAGCATGTACTTGGCACAACTGATTGATTTGATCAGTACAGATTCAAAGGTAATAATAGAAGTATAGAGATTAAAGAGATGCCAAGAAGGAAAACTAGTTTTTATTTTTAACAGATCATGTTTTCAATTTAAGTCACATTTGAGGCTTTCATTACAAGTCTTTTTTAATTTGTTGTAGCACATTATTATGAGATTCTATTACAAAATCTTCCTGACCATCGCACATTCTGCTCAAGTTTTCCAATGGCTTTTTTCTGCTTATGGGAACTGTTTCAGTCTAGTATTGCAGGAAGCTCTTTAATCAATCTCTTTCTGTCCAACAGGAGTCATTTGAGTTAGCCTTCTCAAATGCTCATGTAGTGCTTGTCCATCTCTCCTGAACGCCCTTCCTTCTCTTATACACACAAGTGATGATCATTTTTTATTATCCTGTTGAAGACACATCATGTATGATGCCATCTACTTTTTACTTTATCCAGCATTAAATTTTATTTACTCACACTTTCTCAATAATTTATTATTTTTACCATTTATTTCATTGCTTATTATGTAGCATGGATAGAGCTTAGGTATATGGTTAAAAAATTGACTAGGACAAATTTTCATACTTAGAGACCTCAATTTTTCCAGGAAAGATGGATACACAAACATATTTAATATCATGTGGTAAGATATAATAGAAACGTATCTTAAAGGCTTGCAGGAGAGCTGTGCTTGTATAGTAAAAATGCTTTGAAGAACAAGTTCCTTGAGAGATTTGATGGAAAGTGATTGCTTAATTCCATATTAGCAGTTTTAAGATTTGCTTATTTTGTTATTTGCTGTAACAACTAAGGAGAATTGCCTAATAGTCTTAGTTTGTTTGTGTCTATCTAAGTCTAAATTTACAAGAAAATATGTTTAGGTGCTCCCAGGAGTGGGACAGCTCATCATTGCCATGGCTTCACCCTGCAGTGGCTGGAGATGGCCCAGCTAGATACCTGCTAACATCTGCTGTGACTTGTACTGGAAAGTGGAAGGAATCCCATGCGTGAGCAGGCAGCTGGTGTGGAAGAATGGCAGTGAGCCACTCTGGTGAAGGAGAAGACCATCTCTGAGAGCAGCCTGATCATCCTACTGCAAGGCCTCCATGTAACCACTTCCGTGTAAGCATCGTGGACCTGCAGGATGAGAGTGTGGCCCACAAACACAAAGACAACTTTGATGCTTTCAAGAACATTTATCTGGCCAAAGTCACCTACACAGACTGTTGGGGGCATCAGGTCAAGGCATCAGGTCACGATCTTTGTGATAGGTTGTAATGCTCGTTAGGTCCACATCCCAGATGATGTGAACATCACCATGACCATTGAGAAGCAGCTTCAGCTCATCCATCAGGGTGTACAACTTTGGGGGCAAGGACGAGGACCAAGGCCCTTGGGAATTTCTCTTCAAAAAACATAGGTGAGGCTGTGACCTCAGCAAACTCTGACCCCAACTTAGGTTCCTTCAGTGTCTGAGACAGTCCCTGCTATCCTTCTCTGTCCAGAACCTGGGAAGGAGTAGGCTAGCCCAGAAACTGGTGTCCAATAGACATCACCTATCATGGCTGCCTTTCTCAGGGTTCCATATCCCAGACTCACCCTGGAACCCAGAATCCTTTCTGTCTGTGACCTTGGGGTAGGTGACAGTGCACCTTTTTGACCACTTGCATCAGACTCTCTGACTTACTGACTTAGGGAATCTGTCATATGGTTTTCAATTCTCTCCCAGTGGGGATTATTACGTGGGCTCAGCCTGAGCCAGCCATAAGTGTCCCCCTTTCCCTTGCAATTGTGTTCATTTTCTAATAAAACCAAACTTGGGTACAAAAAAAAGAAAATTTGCTTATTAGGTCACAGTTTTACAAACTTTACAAGAAGCATGGCACTAGCATCTGCCTCTGTTGAAGGCCTCAGCCTCCTTCCATTCATGGATGAAAGTGAAAGGGAGCAGGCATGTGCAAAGATTCTGCGGCAAGAGAATAAACAAGGCAGAGAAATGGGAGGTGCTAGTCTTTTTCAACAACCAGCTCTGCTGTAAACAGATAGAGTGAGCACTTATTCATTATCAAGGACAGCAACAAATCATTAATGAGACATCCACCTCCATGACCAAAACACCACCCATTAAGCCCTACCTCTAACACTGAGGATCAACTTTCGATATGAGATTGAGGGGGCAAACATGAAAACTATAGCAAAAAAAAAAGTATATGTGGGTAAGTGTTGATTTAGATGTTTAAACACATACTTTATGCCAAAAACAAACAAAAAGAAGAAAAGATTAAAAATAGTCTAATCTTTAGCCCTTTATTAATCTCATAGAAGCTAATTATTTATGATAGAATTTATCACTTTCAGTAGGATTAAGATGGCCAACATGAGATAGCTAGAGTGAATTTCTCCCACAGAGTAAACTAAGAGAATTTCCTCAGCATTTAGAAAGGAACAGGTTCAGGAGCACACACCACAACTCTCCAAAGGAATGATATAACCACTTAGAACAAAAAAGAAAAAAAAAAGAAACCCATCGACCTGAGCTGGAACTGACCAGAATCTGCCTGCAACACTACAGTCCATCATAGCCTCTGGACACAGTGGGGAAGATAAGTGAGGGGAATTCAGGAGTTCTATGTTCCTGCCACAAACTTGCAGGGCCCCCTGAGCCTTGTGGCACATCAATCCCACATGGAAAACTGTCTTATCCAGAACCATGCTCTGCCATAGGGTTCTGCAAGGAAAAAAGGCCTTGAGCAGTGCCAGCCAACATCTCCCAGAAACTCTTGCTGAGGGGCACAGCTGCTTTCTAGGTAGCCTGGGAGGGGATGGGCTTCAAGAGCAAACTCCACAATTGCAGACTGCTCCTGGCTGAGCAGGTTACCTGAGAACATCTGAGATTCTAAGGTCACTTCACTTTGACTTTCAGATTGCAGAATGTTGAGGCCAAGATGGGACCTGGGTGGGAGGCATTACCATTGCAACCTCTAAATCACTGTGTAAACTTCACTGTGCCCACCCTGCATGACAGCATTTCTGCAGTGGCCTGGGAATTCCTCCTAATCTCCACTGGAGTAGACAAGAGTACACACTTGGGTAATGCTTCAGTTCCTTTCCCCTGCATTCTTCATTAAGGCTCAAAATAGACAAAGAATGTGAAAAATCCCCAGCGCCCCACACATGGCCTAGGCGAGCTGGTTTCTTGAAGCAACACTTGCCAAGGAGAAACCATACAGTTAACACTGCAGCTAGCTTTCTCCCACAAGTTCTACAGCCTGGTCAGAGATCAACAGCCCCATCACATTAGATATAATGTCTCAACTTTGGGGAAAACCTGATCCTAAATCTCAGCTAACATCACTTTTTGAGCCCTTCTGAACAGTCAGGACACCACAAGCCAGTGTAACATAAGTAGCTAGCACAAGACTGCAACCACTGGCAGCTGAGAAAATTACCACACTGAGGCTATATATAACCAAAGGAACCCTACCAACCTAAAATGAGAAGAAATTGCTTACTCAAATGAGAAAGAATCCGAAAATTAATACTGACAAGAAAAAAGGAGTTCTCCAGCACCCCCAAAAGACCACATCAACTCTTCAGCAACAAACCCTAACCAATATGAAATTGTTGAATTCCAGGCATAAAGTTGATTAAACAACTGATAAATAAACTTCAGGAGAAATTTGAAAACCAACATAAAGGTATTAAAAATAACAATTCAGGACATGAATATAAGATTCTTTAAAAAGATAGATACCATTAACAACAACAACAACAACAACAACAAACAGCAACAACAAAGCTGAAATTCTGGAAATGAGAGAATCATTTAGGTAAGTACAAAATGCAGTGAAAAGATTTTACAGTAGACTAGAACCAGCAAAAGAAAGGATCTCAGACCTTGAAGACAAGGCTTTTGAATTAACCAATTAGACAATAATAAAGAAAAGCAATCAAAAGAATGGAACAAAGTCATCAAGAAATGTAGGATTATGTAAAATGTCTACACCTAAGAATCATAGGTGTTACTGAGGAAGAAGAAAAAACAACAGGTTTGGAAAAACTATTTGGGGAAATAATGGCCAAAAATTGCCCTGACCTTGCCAGAGATATTAACATCTGGATGCAAGAAACCCAAAGAACCCCAGAAAATTTATTGCTAAAATGTCATCCCCCAGGCATATTATCATCCAGCTATGCAAAGTTAATGAGAAGGAAAAAATTGTAAGAAAAGTGAGACAAAAATATCAAATAAATTACAAAGGTTAACCTATCAGACTAACAGCAGACTTTTCAGAAGGAGATCTTCAAGCCAGAAGAGATTGGGTCTCCTCCTTCAATCTTCTCAAACAGAATAACAATCAGCCAAGGATTTTGTATCCCACCAAACTAAGTTTCATACATGAAGGAGAAATGGAATCCTTTGAGGATAAACAAACACTGAGGGGATTTGCCACTACTAGACCAGTTCACAAAAAGTATTTAAAGAGTTGTAGATACTCAAACAAAAGGTAAAAATACACCAGTACAAAAATACTGGAAATCATAAAAGTTCATTGGTATTATGAAACACCAGACAATAGAAAAAAACAAATAAAACACCAGATAACAACCAGTATAATGAATGGAATAATATCTTACAAATCATTAATAACTGTGGATATAAATGGTCTTAATGCCCCACTAAAAAGATATAGAAGAATAAACACAAAAAAATTGAAAAAAAATCAACATTGTTAAAATGACTATATTACTCAAAGTAATCTACAGATTCAATGCAATCCCTATCAAACTACCAAAGTCATTTTTCACCAAATTAGAAGAAACAATCTTAAAATTCACATGTGACAAAAAAAGAACCAGAATAGCCAAAATAATTCTAAGCAAAAAGAGCAAAACTGGAGACATCACATTACCTGACTTCAAATTATACCACAAGGCTGTAGTTACCAAAAGAGCATGGTACTGGTACAAGAGCAAACACATAGACCAATGAGATAGAATAGAGAATCCAGAAATAAACCCAAATACCGACAACCAACTGATCTTTGACAAAGCAGACAGAACCACTGGGGAAGGACACCCTATTCAGCAAATGGAGCTGAGAAAACTGGATAGCTACATGCAGACAAATGAAACTTGATCCATACCTCTCCCCATATTCAAAAATTAAATAAAGATGGATACAAAGACTTAAATGTGAGAACTAAAGCCATAAAAATACTGGAAGAAAACCTAGGAAAAACTTAAGGATATTGGCCTAGGCACAGAATTTATGACTAAAACCCCAAACGAAAATGCAACTAAAAAATAAACAAGTGGGACTTAATTAAACTAGAAAGTTTCTGTGTACAAAAGAAATAATCAACAAAGTAAATAAGCAACCTACAGAATGGGAGAAACAAATAAAACAATAAATGCTGGTGCAGTTGCAGAGCAAAAAAGGCTACTTATACACTTTTGGGGAGACTGTAATTTAGTACTACCTTTATGAAATGCAGTATGGAGATTTCTAAAACAACTAAAAACAGATCTGCCCTTTGACCCAACAATCCCTCTACTATGTATCTACTCAAAAGTACAAAGATTGTTATAAGGAAAAGACACCTGTACTCACAAGTTCATCGCAGCACAATTAACAATTGCAAGGATGTGGAGCCAACCTAAATGCTCATCAACCAGTCTGTGGATAATGAAAATATGGTATGCATACACTATGGAATATTATTCATCTATCAAAAATAATAAAATAATGCATTTTGTAGCAAATTGGATGGAACTGGATAACATCATCCTAAGTGAACTAACTCAGGAACAGAAAACCAAACACTGAATGTTCTCACTTATAAGTGGGAGCTAAACCAAGGATATGCAAAGACAGAGAATGATATAATAAACACTGGGGACTCAGGAGGGGGGGAGAGGGGATGGAGAGACAAAAAAAAGTCACCTATTGGGAACAATGTAAGCAGGAGAGGGTGATGGGTACTCTTAAAGTGAAGAACAAAAACTATTTGTATACCCCAAAGCTATTGAAATAGAAAAAGAAAAACAGAACTTCCAACAAGATGGCGATGGGGCAACCCGGTCTGTGAAAACCTCTGCAAAGGAGAACTGCAGTGGGTCTCTGACTCTCACCCCGGGGGCTACAGACCCCAACATTGCAGCCTGCTCTTCATACGGAGCTCGGCCATTGCCATTGCTGGGGCATTGTAGTGGTCTGGACAACCACTGCAGTGCAGATGTTGTTGCCGAAGCCGCCGCAGGCGCCGCAGCCACTGCCACCGCCGCCGGTAGCACATTGCACCACCCGGGCCAGAGGCGATCCACAACTTCAGTCCTTGAAGCCCCTTCAGGGAAGATCTGCTGGGATCGCTGCCACCTCTCCTGTGACCGAGACGTCCTACATGCCGTAAGTCTCCTGCCATCTGCCCTGAGGCAGGCAGCCATCTTGCCATCTTTAGCCTCTGCCGTCCCTGTCCGGCCTCACACCCTCTGGGGTAAGCAGCTGAGATAGCACCGCCTGCTGGTGATTCAAGGTAACAAAACTGAAATGGGAGAAATAAGCTTGATAAAGACATAGGCCAGAGTGGTGAACAGAGGGTGATCTGAAATGTCCTTCACAGCAGACCAGGGGCAACTGACCCTAACTGCAAACTAATTTACCAGCTTGAAAAGAAAACTAGAAATCAGACCTGAAAGGACATTGGACTTAAACGAAATGTCTCAGAGTGTGCTTCATTGATTCTGTTAGTTTAATGACTTAAGTCTATTCCTACTGTATTGTTCCTTTTTTTCTTTTTTCCTCTTCCTTTTCTCTTTTCTTCTCTCTGTAAACCATATCTTTGTATAGAAGAACAGCACACTAATAAGGTGGTTGGATAGCTGGTATGTTGGCATCACTGTATGTTTTATTTTTGTCTGTATGAGAGTTAGTTCGTCTGTAGCTGTGGTCTATGGTTTTTATCTGTTTCAGTATGGGCCTCTCTCTCTATTTGTTGGCGCAATCATTTGTTTCTCCCCTTACTCCTCTATCTCTCCACCCCCTCTTCAACCCACTGTCTGCTCCATTCTCTCCTCTCTGTTAACCACATTTTATTTCAGGGAGTAAACCTACAGCCCCACTGCACAGACAGATTCCAAGGCAGTGGGAAGTGGGTTCCAGATTATCCACACACCTGTTAGCGAATACCAGGACCTGCAGATAGATTTTGAATCACAGCTCCCCCCTTAAGTAAATCTCAAAACTGCGAAAAGGACCACCCCCAACCTACAGTGCAACTCCAGAATTGAACAAAGTAAGAGGGCATACATAAAGAATAGGAGATTGAATAAACAGAAGTAAAACCAATCCCTTTACCCCCGAATAACAGAGTTAAAGAAGACGGTGACATGGAGGGAAGGAAAAAGTAGGAGGGGGGAGAAACTGCACAAATGAAGAAAAACCAAAAGAAGAATATAGGTCTCACACAGACCCCTGGGAGATCAGACACTGAGAAAACAGATTCTGGAACACAAACAATGTTGAGCCCCCAGAATGATTGGTTACATGCAACAAACCCAGACATCAAGACATTAATGGAGAGAATTAAAAAAATTGAGGAGAGACAAGAGGAAAATAGGAAGGAGCTGATATCAGAAATGACAGCAGTAAAGAATACTGTGATGGAAATAACAGACTAATAAGCATGGAAAGCAGAATCAGTCAAGCAGAAGAAAGAATCTCAGAGCTTGAAGACCAAAACACAGAACTAACCCAAACTGTCAAAAGCATAGAAAAGAAGCTCAAAAAGACAGAAAAAAACCTGCAAGAGATGAATGATCACTTCAAGAGACCAAACCCAAGAGTAATTGGGCTTCCTGAAGCAGAGAGAGAAACAGAAGCCACACTGGAACAGACATTTCATGAAATCATTCAAGAAAACTTCCCTCATCTCATCAAGGATGAAAAAATTCAAACACAAGAGATTCAGAGAACCCCTGCAAGACAACAAATGAGAAGACCAACTCCCAGACACATAATAATTCACCCAAACAAAGTAGCTATAAAAGAAAAAATACTAAAGGCAGCAAGAAAAAAGGCCAGACTACCTACCAGGAAAAACCAATTAGAATAGCAGCAGATTTATTCACAGAAACCCTTCAGGCTAGGAGAGCCTGGAGTCCTATCTTCAAAGTTCTAAAAGAGAAATGTTTTCAACCAAGAATAACCTACCCAGCCAAACTAAGCTTCATTAGTGAGGGAGAATTGAAATCTTTTCCAGATATCCAATTCCTGAGAACCTACACTGCCACCAGACCACCTCTACAAGAAACACTTAAGAAAGTACTGAACACAGAAGAAAAAGAAAAAAGAACAACAACATTCTTCACAAGAGTACAAGCAAAAGATTAAAAACACACATGAACCAACTCCAGAACCCAAAGAAAGACAACAAACAAACAGGAACAACTCTGTAAGAACCTTATGACAGGGATCAACTCTTGCATTTCAATTATTAGCCTAAATGTGAATGGACTAAATGCACCACTGAAAAGACATAGAATGGCAAAATGGATAAAATATCATCAGGCAACAATCTATTGCCTTCAAGAGTCTCACCTCACTAGAAAGGACACCCACAGACTCAAAGTAAGAGGATGGGAAACAAACTTTCAGATGAATGGAATACAAAAGAAAGGAGGAGTAGCAATCTTAATTTCAGACAAAATACCCTTCGAGCTATTAAAAATCAAAAAAGATACAGAAGGCCACTACATAATGATAAAAGGCTCAATCCATCAACAAGAAATATCTATCCTAAACATATATGCACCCAACATCGGTGCGCCAACTTTCATAAAGCAACTTCTAGGAAAACTAAAGAAAGATATTGACTCTAACACCATCATAACTGCGGACTTTAATATCCCACTCACAACCCTAGACAGATCATCAGTACAAAAAATCAGCAAGGAGATCCAGAACCTCAATGTGACTTTGGACCAAATGGACTTAATTGATACCTAGAGAACACTCCATCCAAAGACCACAGAATACACATTCTACTCATCACCACATGGAACATATTCTAAGATTGACCACATACTCAGCCATAAATCAAGCATAAGCAAATTTAAAAGGACTGAAATCCTACCATGTACCTTCTCGGACCACAGTGGAATAAAAATAAATATTGACACCAACAAAGTCCCCCCAAAACCCACAAAGACATGGACACTAAATGGCATGATGCTAAACAACTCCTGGGTCAATGATGAAATCAAAACAGAGATCAAAAGATACCCAGAAACAAATGAAACAAAGATCTTACCAAAATCTTGGGGATGCCCTGAAAGCTGTAGTAAGAGGGGAATTTATATCCCTACAAACACACATGAAGAAAATGGAAGGAACAGAAATTCACAACCTAACAAGCCACCTAAAGAAACTGGAAAAGCAAGACCACAAAAACCCTAATTTCAGCAGAAGAATCCAGATCATGAAAATAAAAGCACAAATCCAGGACATAGAAGACAAAAAGATAATACAAAAAATCAATGAAACAAAAAGCTGGTTCTTTGAAAGGATAAACAAGATTGATGGTCCCCTAGCTAGACTGACCAAGAAAAAATGAGAAAAAAACCAAATAAGCACAATCAGAAACACAAAAGATGAAGTCACATCTGACTCTGAAAAAATACAAAAGATCATTAGAGACAACTACGTACACTTGTATGGAAACAAACTTGAAAACCTTAAGGAAATGGAGGACTTTCTGACATCACACAACCTACCTAGGTTGGAACAAGAAGAAATTGAGACCCTAAATAGACCAAAAACAATCAAGGAAATCGACTAGGTTATCAGAAAACTTCCTACAAAAAAAAGCCCTGGTCCAGATGGCTTTCCAGCAGAATTCTACAAGACATTCAAGGAGGAGCTGATACCAATCCTACTGAAGGTATTCCTGGTGATTGAAAAAGATGGAACTCTCCCCAAATCATTTTATGAAGCCAACATCACATTGATACCCAAGCCAGGTAAAGATCCAACAAAGAAAGAGAACTACAGGCCAATATCTTTGATGAACATAGATGCTAAAATTCTCAACAAGATCCTAGCAAACCGGATTCAGCAATACATCTCAAAAATCATCCACCATGACCAAGTAGGCTTCATTCCTGGGATGCAAGTCTGGTTCAACATTTGTAAAACCATAAATGTAATTAAACACATCAACAGATGTCAAAACAAAAACCACATGATCATATCATTAGATGCAGAAAAAGCTTTTGATAAAATCCAGCACCTCTTCTTGATAAAAACCCTTGAGTATCTAGGCATACGGGGAACATACCTCAAAATAGTAAAAGCCATCTACGAGAAACCCACAGCCAGCATACTCCTAAATGGACAAAAATTGGAACCAATTCCCCTGAAAACTGGAACTAGACAAGGATACCCACTCTCACTCCTCCTGTTCAACATAGTATTGGAAGCCCTGACTAGAGCAATCAGAGAAGAGGAGGCAACCAGGGGTATCCAAATAGGAAAAGAGGAAGTCAAGTTATCTCTCTTTGCAGATGATATAATTGTGTACCTTGAAAACTGAAGAGAATCTGACAAAAGCCTCCTTACATTGATAAAGGCCTTTGGCAAAGTCTCAGCATACAAAATAAATGTACAAAAGACAATCGCATTTCTCTACACCAATAATAAACAAACAGAAACCCAAATAAAAAACACAATTCCATTCACAATAGCCACCAAAAAAATGAGATACCTTGGCATCTTCCTAACCAGAGATGTGAAAGACCTTTACAATGAAAATTACAAAACACTGCTCAAAGAAATCAAAGATGACAAACAAGTGGAAAAATATCCCATGCTCATGGATTGGAAGAATCAACCTTTTGAAGATGTCCATCTTACCTAAGGCAATCTACAAATTCAATGCAATACCTATCAAATTACCAGCAACATTCTTCTCAGACCTGAAAAAAAAAAACACAGGAATTCATATGGAAACACAAACGTCCAAGAATAGCCAGAGCAATCCTCAGCAAAAAAAACCAAAGCAGGTGGTATCACATTACCAGACTTCAAACTTTAGTATAAAGCTACAATCATCAAAACAGCTTGGTATTGGTATAGGAACAGGCATATAGATCAATGGAATAGAGTTGAGATTCCAGAAGCAAAACCTCAATTTCTCAACCAACTCATCTTTGACAAAGCCCCCACCACCTACCACTGGGGAGAGGAGAACCTATTCAGTTAATGGTGCTGGGAAAACTGGCTGACCACATGCAGAAAATTGAAACAGGACCCCTATCTATCCCCATGCACAAAGGTTAATTCCAAATGGATCAGAGACCTCAATGTAAAACCTCAAACCATAAGAACCTTAGAAAAGAAAGGAAATACCCTCATCGAAATCGGAATTGGTATCCAATTCTTGAACAAAACCCAAAACCCACAGGTCATAAGAGAGAAGAGAGAAGATAGACAAGTGTGACCTTATTAAACTGACAAGCTTCTGCAAAGCCAAAGAAACCATCAAGAAAGCAGGGAGAGAGCCTACAGACTGGGAAAAAGTATTTGCCAACTCAAGGTCTGACAAAGGCTTAACATCCTGGATCTATAAGGAACTAAAACATGCTGAAAAGAAAGAAACAAACAACCCCATTATAAAACGGGCAAAAGATAGGAACAGACACTTCACAAAAGAAGACATCCCAGCAGCCAACAAACACATGAAGAAATGCTCAACCTCACTAATCATCAGGGAGATGCAAATCAAAACCACACTGAGATACCACCTAACTCCAGTCAGAATGGCAATTATCAACAACTCAAAAAATAACAGCTGCTGGAGAGGGTGTGGTGAAAAGGGAACACTTCTACACTGTTGGTGGGAGTGTAAACTAGTGCAACCTCTGTGGAAAGCAGTGTGGCGATTCCTAAAAGCTCTAAAAATCGACTTTCCATATGACCCTGCAATCCCCCTACTGGGAATATACTCTGAGGACCTCAAATCACTCTATAAAAAAGAGTCCTGCACACGTATGTTTATCGCAGCATTGTTCACAATAGCAAGAACCTGGAAGCAACCATGCTGCCCATCAAAAGAGGACTGGATTAAAAAAATGTGGTACATATACACGATAGAATACTACGCAGCCATAAAAAGGAACAAAATCATGAATTTCGCAGCAACCTGGATGGAACTAGAGTCTATAATACTGAGTGACCTCTCACAGAAGCAAAGATCCGAGTATCACATGTTCTCACTCATATAATGGACCTTGAACATCCAATGTAATACTATAAGAAAATGACTGACGGTACTGGGAAACTATGGGGGGAGGAGGGGGATGGGATTAACAGTCACAAATATCTGTCTGGGATGGGGAAACACCTCTTATCAACAGGGTGCCTGAATGAAACGTAATTGTACACCTAACCCTTAACTGTGCCTCCACAAAATCATAATAAAAAATATTGATTAAAAAAAAAAGAAAAACAAAGAAAGAAACACATATTTATGATAAGGTTAATCTTATAGATTTTAAAATATAGCTGATATATTCAGATTACTTTAAGATAGAATACATAGTATTTTTTATTGTTTTTATATTCTTTTCTTTTGGGAATTTTTTTTGTGCCCAATAACTATCCACACAAATTTTCTAGTTATTGGTAGATACTTCTTTATTCTTAGCATCTTGTGTTGCCCATTTGTCTTTCTTGGTAGTGGTGTTCAATTTTCTTTTTCAATTGATTACTCTTTAAACTTTGATTACTGGTTGCAAAACTTGTTTCAACTTCCTTGAAGACAAACAGCCAGACTATATTTTGCAGACACCATTGATATTAAGTAGGGCTACCTGACTGAGATTTGGCCAATAAAATTTGAGCAAACATAACATGCATCACAGTGAGACCAATACGAACTTCCATGAACAATGTTTCATTGCCTTTGCTTCTGCATATTGAAGGCAGGCATAGTGAATTTAAAAAGGCCAGGTGTGAAAGTGGAAACAAACTGAGTCTCTGGATGACTTATTGGAGGAGAATTGCTCCAAGTAGCACCTCCTCTGGTTTTCTTGTGAGCTTGAATAATGTTGTTTATTTTATTATCTTTTAGTCATGTGTTGAAAGAAAGAGATGAGTGCTGTAAATAATTGTCTGGTTTGCAAGCAGAAATAAAAGATAGGAGAAGGAAAGCTTAGAAATTTGGTGCCTCCAAGAGTTAGAAAGGGAAACCACTTACTGATTTTAAGCAATGTGAGCTGAGATTTGAAGAAGGTTTTATAGGCATGGGTTTTTTATGACTCAGCCCTGCAGTAATACTCAACTATTGTTATTTTCTGAGACAGCCTTCAAGGAATTGTTCCTAAGCTGGTAAAAAAAAATTTGATAGCGTTGCAAAAATGCAAATAAATAACTCATATTGGAAAAATGTATCTAGGAAAGACTTTGTGTGTGGCTAAGTAGTATTGGAACTAACTGAAAGCAAGTAGATTACAAGTCTAAGGTTTTTAAAGGTTCTCTTGCTGTAAATAAACAGTTAAGTCTCTAAATTTGCCAAAATTGAGCTGTGAAAGAGATACAGCCCTCAAGGAGGATACACAAATGCTCCTCTTATGATGGGGTCAATCCACTGTAAGTTGAATGTATCCTATGTAAAAAGGTATTTAATACACCTAACCTATCAAACATCAAGGCTTAGCCTAGTCTACCTTCAACATGTTCAGGGCACTCACATTAGCCTACAGTTGGGAAAAATGATTAACATAAAGCCTATTTTACAATAAGCTGTTGAATATTCCATATAATTTATTGAATACAATTAATTACATCAAAATTTAGAGTTTTACACTATAATAGAGTTGACAGATCATAAGTCACCCATAAAAATCACAGAAAAAAGTCAAGAACTGGGGACTGTCTGTTCTAAAAGCATCTCCATAGATAAAGCCAAGAAAAATAAAAGATAAGGAGAACCTCTCAGCGATTGTCCCAGTAGCCACAGAAATGTTTCAGTTAAAAGTAAATCCAGGCTGGGCTTGGTGGCTCAGGCTGTAATCCCAGCACTTTGGGACACCAAAGTGAGTGGATTGCCTGTGCCTGAGGGTTCGAGACCAGCCCGGGCAACTTGGCAAGACCTCGTCTCTACAATTAAAAAAAAAAATTAGCCGGGGGTGGTAGCGTGTGCCTGTAGCTCCTGCTACTTGGAAGGCTGAGGTGGAAGGATCGCCGGAGCCCAGCACATCGACCCTGGGGTGGCCGTGAGTGTGCAGCCTGGGTGATGGAGTGAGACTTCAACTCAAAAAAAAAAAGCAAACCCAGGAAGTCTTGGAGGCAATGGAGAGGTTCAAAGAAAAGAAAGAAACAATAGACAGTGGTCTATATTGTATTTTTATCTGGTACTCTAACACTTTACCTGTGAGTGTGGGGCCCTGGGTTTCTGAGGATCTTAGGCAGGATCCTCACCCAAGTATCTTTCCTCTGGACTCTGAGTCTTTCTTTATCATCAGAATTATTCTTCCACCTTTATTTTGCTAAAAAAGGTTTTCATTTATTTTTTTTTCTTTAAAGATAGTGAAAATATTTTGTTAATTTCACAACATATGTACAAAATTCTATCTACTTTTCAGTTTTAGTGAAGTTTTTTTGCTGAGAAGTCATGATTTTGATGTATTAAAAAGGTTTGGAGATTTAGAAATGCTTGTTTTATTTCAACACACACACACACACACACACACACACACAACACACAACACCAAACCAAACAAAAAATACTGGCTCTTAAGACATTTTTTCCCAGCTGTGGGCTTCTAGATTTTCTTTTGGAATTAAGAGCGGAACACTGACTCTTCCTCTTTGCAATCTGGAATGTCTTTGCTAAATAGGATGATGAACATTCAAGAATATGCACAAAACAGAAAAACATTATATTTTTACAAAATTATTTCATATTACAATGTTAATATGTGAAATATTTTCATGCTGTTAATTAATGAAAATAATTACATAACTTTGTTAGGATACAGAAATAAGATTAATGACAAAATCTAATTTTAATCTGAAGGATTTTTGTTTGTTTTTTGGTTCTTGATAATATATAGAATACCAGGAATTTTTATAGGACTGAGGATCATATGCTGACACTTGGAGACTAAAGGATTCTATTAAATTCTGGATTTTGACTTAGTAGTTTTTTATACAACCAGAGAGCTATATTATATTTTTTGATTTTGTTTCTTCATTTCTGAAACTTATAAAAATGTTTATATTGCAGTCTTTTATTATCAAATGAGAAATATGCTTTTCTTCATGCAAAGTACTGGGCACATAGCAGAAGCTCAGAAAAGTTAGGATGCCCAAGGCCATTTAGAAGTTTTAAAAATAAAATTAATTTTTAATTAGAATTATAAATTGTAACTGTATTAAATCTTTTAATACCCTTGAAATATACAGATATTTATACACATATGTATATTTATAATCATTTTAAGTAAGGTAAATTTTTAAAATTTTGATAAGAAACTGCTGCATTATTCAAATCTATCTTTGTTCCCAGCTCATTTCTAGTTGGGTACTTTGAATATGGTTAATATTCAGTAAACGTTATATCAGAACTTATTGTTATACTATAATATACTGGAATTTTCTGTCCTAATTATTGGACATTACATATACCTATTTTTTAATAGTGCAAATTGGAGTGAATTTTGAAATGCCATACCTGAACCAAGTTCATACAAGTATCTTTGAAGTGTCCTGAGGTCTCTGAATAAATGCCATCTTGAAAGTTAGTGCTGTATTCTGTACAACAAAAATCATTATAAAATTATGATTTATTATAGGATTACATACCAATGTGCTTTGAATAAATTAATGCTGTTTCCAAATTATGACTGGAAAATTCAGAAAATACAGTCAACCTGTTGACATTTCTTTGTTAATAAACTATCCACCGAATGAAAGAGTTGATAACTGAGATAACAGCAACAAAGAACATAGTGAATGAGATAAATAAAAAACTGATAAGCGTGGAAAGCAGAATCAACCAAGCACAAGAACCTCAGGAGAAAGTTGAAAACCAACTCACAAAACCAAATAAAGTCATGAAAGTTAAACAATTTACTCGTGAATAATCCTTGGGTTAACAATAAAATCAAGATGGAAAATTTAAAATTCCTGGAAGCAAATAACAATAAAAAAAGTTACCAAACCTCTGGAACACAGCCAAAGCTATGCTTGAAGGAAAATTTATAGTGCTTAAGGCCTACATTAATAAGACCAAAAGATCATATATCAACAACCTAACATCAAGCCTCAAAAAAATAGAAAAAACAAGAGCAAACTAAACCCAAAGCTGACAGAAGAAAAGAAATAACAAAGATTCAAGCAGAAATAAATAAAATTGAAATTAAGGAAACAATACAAAGTATCAATGAAGCTAAAAGTTGCTTTTTTGAAAAAATAACCAAAATTAATAGATCAGTAGCTAGATTAATTAGGAAATGAAGAGAGGAGACTCAAATTAACTCAATCAGAAAAGAAACAGGAGACATTACAACTGATACAAAGGAAATTTAAAAAACCATACAAGACTATTATGAACACCTTTATACAAATAAACGAGACAATCTAGAGGAAAGGGATAAATTATTGGAAACATACAATCTCCCCCAACTTTGAATCAGGAAGAAATAGAAACCCTTACAAAACCAACAATGAGTAATTAGAAATAATTAGAGATTTTTCTCACAAAAAAAGCCCAGGACCTCATGGACTCACAAATAATTTTTACCAGACCTTTAAAGGAGAACTAGTACCAATTTTACTAGAGCTATTCCACAAGATTGAAGAGAAGGAAATCCTCCTTAACTCATTCTACAAGGCCAGTATCACTCTGATACCAAAGCCAGGAAAAGATACAACAATACAAAAGAAAACTACAGACCAATATCCCTTATGAATATAGATGCAAAACTCCTCAATAAAACATTATTAAACCAAATTCAATAGCAAATTAAAAAAAATACACTACAGCTAAGTGGTTTTTCCCCCCAAAATGCAAGAGTGGCTCAACTAATGCAAATTAATAAACATGATCCACCACATAAAGAGCTTAAAAACAAAAATTATTTGATTATTTTAATAGATGCAGAAAAGCATTTGATAAAATTCAGCATACTTTTTGACAAAAACCCACAGCAAAAAAGGCATAGAGGCAACATTCCTCAAAATAATAAAAGCTAGTTATGACAAACCTATAGCTAATGTCATGCTGAACAGAGAAATTTTGAACATGCTTCCCCTTGGAATTGGAACAAGGCAAGGATGCCCACTTTCACCACTACTATTTAACATAGTACTGGAATTCTAACTAGAAAAATCAGGTAAGAAAAAATTAAAGGATATCCAAATTGGAAAAAGAGAAATTAAATCATCTCTATGTTCACAATATTATCTTATATCTAGAGAACCCTAAAGACTCCTTCAAAAGACTCCTGGACTTTATAAATGAATTTGATAGATTCAGAATTCAAAATCAACACATGTAAATTAGAAGCATTGCTATACACCAACAGTGACCAAGCTGTGAATGAAATCAATAACTCAATTCCATTTGCAATAGCAGTCAAAAGCAAAAATACCTAGAAATATACTTAACCAAGGAGGTGAAAGAGATCTATAAGAACTACAAAACTGTGGTAAAAGAAATTTCAGAGGGCACAAACATATGTAGAAACATCTGATGTTCATGGGTTAGAAGAATTAACATTGTTAAAATGACCATATTACCAAAAGTAATCTATAGATTCAAGCAATTGCCATCAAACTACTAATGTCATTTTTTCACAGAATTAGAAAAAAATCCTAAAATTTATTATGTAACAACAACAACAAAAAGAGCCAGAATAGTAAAAGCAATCCTAAGCAAAAAGAACAAAGCTGAAGTTCTCATATTACCTGATGTCAAGTTATACTACAAATGCTTTTTCTGTATCTATTGAAATGATCATATTATTTCTGTTTCTAATTGTGTTTATATGGTAGATCATGTTTATTGACTTATGTATGCTGCACCATCCTTGCATTTCTGGAATAAAGTCTACTGATCATGATGAATTATTTATTTATTTATTAGCGTGCTGTTGAATTGATTTGCTGGTATTTTGTTGAGAATTTCTGTCTGTTTTCATCAGGAATATTATTCTGTAGTTTTTTTCTGTGTCTTTTCCTGGCTTTGATATTAGGGTGAGACTACCCTTGCAGAATGAATTAGAATTTTCTCCTTTTGAGTCCTCTGAAATAGCTTCAGTAGAATTGGTGCCTGTTCTTCTTTGAAAGCCTGTTCTTCTTAGAAAGAATGAGACTTCGAGTCTGATAATGTGCTTGATATCATTTCAATGTTTTGCATTCATTTTTTGAGATTTGATTTGTGGCTTATCATATGGCCTATCTTGGAGAATGTTTCACATGCTGATGTGAAAATATATATTCTGTATTTTTGGGTGGAATGGTCTGTAGATGTCTGTTAAGTCTATTTTCTCTAGGATTCAAAACTACTATGGAAAAAGTCAACTAGGAGCAAATTATGTTTTTTAATTATATATATTTTAAATATAAATGTATGAGTAAGTTAAAAGTAAGGTAAAAAATGCATCATATAAATGCTTAGCTTAAAAAAATTAATAGCATTATTAAACAAAGTACACTTCAGGGAAAAAATATTTTCATCATGAACAGCAATATTTCAGACTGATAAAGAATTTGTTAATCAGTCAGAAATAAAATTTTAAATGCTTATTTGCCTAAAAGCAGAACTTAAAAATATATTAGAAAACAACTGACAAAACTAAAAGGAGAAATAGAAAAATTCACAAATATCATTTGAAATTTTAAATCTCTCAGGAGTTGATGAAAAAAATTAAGAAAAAAATAAGTAAGGAATATGGAAGATCGGCCTTCACTATCAGACAATTTGATATTTATTGCACACTACCCAACAACAGTAGGATATACAATCTTCTCAAGCACATATAGAACATTCATCAAGAAAGAGCAGATGTTGAATAAAAGGAAATATTTTCAAGAAATTTATAAGAATCTTAGAAAATCCAGGAGACACCCTTATGGAAATTGGAACCGGCAACAAATTCCTGAACAAAACCCTGAGTATTCATGCCATAAGAGATAATATAGACAAGTGAGACCTCATCAAGCTGAAAATCTTCTACAAAGTCAAACAAACCATAAAGAGAGCAGGGAGACAACCCACAGACTGGGAAAAAGTATGTGCCAACTGTATATCTGACAACTGTATGTCTGACAAAGGCCTAACATCTATGATCTACAAGGAACACAAACTTGCTGAAAAGAAAAATATAAACAGCCCATTAAAAGTGGGCAAAAGATGTGAACAGACATTTCTCAAAAGAAGACATACAAGTGGCCAACAGATACATGAAAAAATGCTCAGCCTCACTAGTTATCAAAGAAATGCAAATTAAAACCACACTGAGATACCACTTTACTTCAGTCAGGATGGCCATCAACAATAACTGAAAAAAACAACAGATGTTGGAGAGGATGCTGGGAAAAGGGAACACGTCTACACTGTTGGTGGGAGTGTAAACTAGTATAACCTCTGTGAACAACAGTTTGGTGATTCCTAAAAGATCTAAAAATTGACCTTTCATATGACCCTGCAATCCCCCTACTGGGATATACCTGGAGGAACTCAGATTATTCTGTGAAAAAGGTACCTGCACACACGTTTATTGCAGCATTGTTCATGATAGCAGAAACATGGAACCAAACTTGCTGCACATTGAAAGAGAACTGGATAAAAAAATGTACATATACATGATGGAATATAACTCAGCCACAAAGAAGGACAAAATTATGAACTTCACAGCAACTTGGATGGACTTAGAATCTATAACACTGAGTGAACTATCACAGGAACAAAGAACTGAGTATCACATGGTCTCACTCATAGGCAGACCTTGAACAATTATCTTAATACTATAAGAAAAGGATTGGCAGTAGTGGGAAACTGCGGGGAGTGGGTAGGGTGGGGTGGGGCTGAATTGGCAGTAGTGGGAAACTGCCAGAGGAGAGGAACACATCTCATCAATAAGGGTAACTGCATAATGAACATTTATATACTTAACCCTGAATTGTGTCCCACATCTTTAAAATAACTCAAAAAAAAGAAATTTATAAGGATTGTATATTATCTCACCAAAACATAATTAATTTAAAAATTAATAATAAAAATATATCTGAAGAGCCTCAAATATTTGGAAATTAGACAACATATATATAATCCAAGGACCAAATAAATCACAAAGAATTTGGAACATATTTTAAATTAAATAAAGCTGAAAATAAAACATGATAAAATTTGTGAAATGTAACTAGGACAGGGCTTGAAGATACAACTTTAGCTTTAAATATGTATATTAGAAAAAGACAAGCATAAATGACCTAAATTTCCACTTAAGGAAAAAAACTAAAAATAAAACGGTAAGTTTAAACCTGAATAAGAAGAAATGAAACAAGTATGAAATAGCTGAAATCAATGAAATAAAAAAGTGATAAATACTATATGTGAGATTTGGTGAGGCACAGGCTTTGGAGATATCACCAATAAACAATGTTTAAGAGTAGACAAGTTACTGGTCTAGGTAGAGTAGAATGTGCATATTAAATATATAGCCAGCTTTCAGTAAATGTTAAATTGTTTTGAAATCTAAATTTTTAAAAGCAACTTTGGAAGTCATTCATTTCAACCTTTCTTGTAGTACTAAGAGAAAAGGCCTTAAAAATAGAAATTTGAGAAGGCCAGGCATAGGAGTGTAATGATTATAGAAACTGCTAGTGTTTATTGAATGCATATAATCTGCCAGACAGTATTCTGAGTATTATAATAGCTATAATGATATTCTACAAAAACCCTATGAATTTGGAAGTATAATTATCCCACTAGGTAGTTAAGAAAATTATGCACACAAGGGTTACATAGCTAGCTCCATATAACACAAGTAAGTGAAGCTATATTAAAGTCAAGAATTCTAACCTTTTAGTTTCTTCTTTTATGGTACACAGTCCATAGGAAGTCACTGAGGATATACCAGTAAGGTGATAAATATAGTATATAGATGGTAAATGTAGCATTTGAAGACATTTAAATCTGGTGGCATTGCATTGAAGGTTTGAATGCAAAAAGACCAATTCAATATACCTTTATCTACAGAGGATAATGGTACATAGCAATTGATGGAAAGGTACAAACATTAAAATTACATTTTCATGAGCCTTCTTCTGTCCTTAAGATGATTATTCTTTTGTCACCATTGCCTTATCTTTGTATTTATTATAATATATTTTAATGACCACATTATATGATAGACATATTACATATATGTATTTTCCACAAGTCTATCAGGACATGGACTTTCTCACAATTTTTTCTATATTCAGCATCTAGCTCCAGCATAGTGCTGAGTATATAGCATATGCAAAGTACAAAATATAAATAATACATAAATGAATGCATAAACAAGTGAAAGAATAAACGAGTGCATGTGGAAAGACACAAAAAAACACCCCAAATAAATGAAAAGAAAACATTAATTTACGTATTAGGTGTGAAGAATAAAAAAGGCAATGTTCAAGCTGAAGATGGTTTGAGCTCTGCAAAAATCTTTTATTTAATCTTTAGTCACATTTATTTGAGTGTTACTTCTAATCCATAAATTTATCACAGCTGTGGTCCCTTCACATATGATACCATTTTATTCTAATACTGAAATATTATGTATGTACATATGTTGCCTACATACAAACAAGTTTCATTGTGAGAGCAAGTTCATAAGTCCAATTTGTTCATAAGTCCAACAAAATTAGCCTAGATACCTAACACAATTGACTATGTAGTTCTGTACTATAACAGGTTTATAATACTTTGCACACAAATAATACATAAAAAACAAACACAAAAAATAAAAAGAAACATTTTTAGTCTTACAGTACAGCACCCTGAAAAGCACAGTCATACAGTACAGTAAAACAGCTTGCATACAGGAGCTGGCACCAAGTGAAGAGGTGAGAAGAGTTACTGAATGGAAGAGAGAGAGGAGGTGGGAGATTGTTGAGCTGAAGGATCATTAGCAATAGGAGACAGAGGGCAAGCTGCAGTTTCACTTACACCTGACGTTAATGGCACAGGTTCTGGTTCCTTGTTGGATTCAATTCTATCTACCTTTTTGAAAAGTCAATTCAGGGATTACCAGGAAGATGGCAGAGGAGCCAGTCAGACTAAGTGAGTCCCAGTGTAACTGAGTGAATGTATGGAAAATTTTGCATACATGTTGGTGAGTAAATAAGCATGTTAGTGGCAGACTGAGTAGGGACTTGGGAGCCAGTGGTCAGGGCGCTCCTGGTGAAGTGGCTGGTGCCACAGCCACTCTGCTCGGTCTCTAGTACTTCCCAGGGCACAGAAGCTGAACACTATTTTTTAAAATCAACGAAGCCCTTCTTAAGAAGAAGCTGCCAGGAGAGATTGCTGGCTCCAGGCTCTGCCTTACCTCTGCAGCACCCGGCCAAACACTGGCAGCAAGGGCTATGGAGAGAGCACACAAAGGAGCCCAGAGGCAGAACCCCACTGGAGAAGATGAAAGAGGCACCCTGTCACCATCTTGAAAACTGGGCCAAAAAGTGCTCCGGCTTGCTCACCCTGGAGCAACAGACCCGATCCGATTTCTGTGACTGGTGAATTAACTACTCAGGGGTTGATCGTGACTCAGACGGAATATCTTATAGCATAAACTCTGGAGGGACAGGACAAGTGCTGAGTCTCAGGTGCCCCACCCCCTACTCTGATTCAGCCACAGGACAAAGGATATGGCCAGAAAAAGAGGAGGAAGACCTCCAAAGAGACATTTGTAAGTCCAGGGCTGACCCACCCTCCTCCTCCCCTGCAATCCTCTGAACATCAGACCCACATGGCTGGGGCAAGACTGAGAGGGATGAACCCAGGCAAAGCCTGATGTCAGCCATAATAGGAGGACTCCATTCAGGATAAGCCTGACGGGGGTGACCCCCTACCAGTACCTGGGGAAGAGACAATTCTGCACTTCCCAACTGGAGGGGATCCCCCTGGTCATATGAGAGTAGAAAAGGAGGACTGAAACCCCACTCACTCCCACCACCCCTCATGCTTCCCTGGGCTGGGCACTGGGGAGATTGCGAATGAGGCTGAAGCTCTGAAGGAGAAGGTAGAAGGGCACCTGAGAGGAACAACTATAGAACCTGCCACAAGAGAGCAGGTGTTTTTTTTTTTTTTACTTGTTTCTTTTTTAATTGTTTAATATTTTTCCTTTGTGCATGAATGTGTATGTGTGGGTTCAATCTGCATCTCCCTCCACCATTTTTTTCCTTCTTCTTTTTTCTTTCTTCTTTCATTTTTTCTTTTCTGATTATGTGTGTATGTGAAGGATTGAGTGTTCAACTTTCAGCAATTTTTTTTAAAGCAGGATTTATTGAGAGGACAGAAAAGCTCCCACAGTGGGAGGAGACCCAAAGGGATTGCCTAACTTTCAGTATTTTTGTATGTTTTTACCTTTTTGTTCTTCTCTTTTTTTAGTTTAATGTATGCATGAAAAATGAATTTGATTTAAATTCCTTTTTTTTCCCTTTCCCTTCATTTTGGGTTAGGGGTGTGCGTGTGTGAGTGTGTGTGCGTGTGTATGCATATGTGTGTGTGTGTGTGTGTGTGTGTGTGTGTGTGTGTGTGTGTGTATTTGATTTTCCTGTTTTTTGTTGTTGTTTTGTTTTCTTTGTTGTTATCCTAGTTTGTTTTGCTGTTAGTGTGTGTGTGTGTTTAATTGTTTTTTGCTTTGGTTCCTGTTCTTATTGGCCTGAGTTTTTAAATTTTATTTAAACATTTTTGTCCATTTTATTTCATTTTACTTTTCTCTATTCTCTTCATTTCTGCTACTGTATCTTGGACCCCAGGGGTACACACATGTACCCATCGCATCATCTTATAGAGTGGTGTTGGGGAGTGGATCTCAGGGAACCCACAGAATAATCACTGAACACTGTCATTTGCAAGTAGTTTCTGGATCCTAGCTCCCCATCCTCCACCTTATTCGACTCTCAAAACTGCAGGAGACAGCAAAGCTTCCTACTCACAGCTCTGTTTCAAAATAGAACAAATTCAGATCCCTGATCAGGGAAGAATAGAGGGCTGAGAAAACATCAGAAGTGAATGTCTTAAAGCTACAATAATCAAAACAGTCTGGTATTAGTACAAGAATAGGCATATGGACCAATGGAACAGAGTAGAGATTCCAGAAGCAAAATCTCAATTTCTCAAACAACTCATTTTTGACAAAGCCTCCACCAATGACAACTGGGGAGAGGAGAACCTATTCAGCAAATTCTCCTGGGAAAACTGGCTGACCATAAGCAGAAGATTGAAACAAGACTCTTACCTATCACCACACACAAAAATCAATTCTAAATGAATCAAAGACCTAAACCTAAAACCTCAAACTATAAGAACCTTAGAAAATGCAGGTGACACCCTGATGGAAATTGGAACTGGCAACCAATTCCTGATCAAAACCCCAAGTACCCATGCCATAAGAGGTAGGATAGACAATTGGAATCTCAACAAATGTAAAAGCTTCTGCAAAGCAAAATAACCATCAGGTGAGCAGGAAGACAGCCTGCAGAATGGGAAAAAAACATCTGCCTCCTATATATCTGACAAAGGCTTAACAACCAGAATTTATAAGGAAACTCAAATGTGCTGAAAGAAAAACCAAAACAAAATAAACAGCCTTATTAAAAAGTGGGCAAAAGACATGAATAGATACTTCTCAAAAGAAGATATATGGGCAGCCAACAGACACATGAAAAAGTGCTCAGCCTCACTAATCATCAGAGAAATTCAAATCAAAACCACATTGAGATATCACCTAACCTCAGTGAGATTGGCCATCATTAATAAAACAAACAACAATAGATGCCAGTGAGGATGCAGAGAAAGAGGAAAGCTCCTACACTGCTGGTGGGAATGCAAACTAGTGCAACTTCTTTGGAAAGCAGTGTGGTGATTTCTAAAAGAACTGGACATTGACCTTCCATATAACTTGGAATCCCCCTACTGAGTATATACCTGGAGGAACTCAAATCATTATACAAAAAAGTTACTTACATATGCATGTTTATTGCAGCACTATTCACAATAGCAAAAACATGGAACCAACCATACTGCCATCAAAAGTGGACTGAATTTTAAAAAAGTGGTACATATACACAATGGAACATTATGCAGCCATAAAGATGGACAAACATATGGACTTCGCAGCAACTTGGTTGGATTTAGAGTCAATCATACTCAGTGATCTATCACAGAAACAAAGAACAGAGCCATATGTTCTCACTCATAAGCAGATACGGAATATTTTCCATAATATTATAGAAAGGGATTGGCAGTTGCAGGATACTGCCAGGGTGGGTGAGTGAGGGGTTACACAATATCAATAAGGGTACCTGATCTCAAACCAGGCAAAGTGAAGACCAAAGGGAGGCCTAAAATTTACCTGTATGAATACCACTTGTATACCTAATTTTGAATTGTACCCTACATCTTTAAAATTAAAAAATGAACAAATAAATAAAAAGAAAAAAATAATTCAGTGATGGTTGGGTATTAGATCTTTTTTTTTTTGTCATAGATGACAGGGTACTACAGGATTGCATTTTGAATGGCTGCTGCAACCTTCATGTACCATTCTACATTTGGGTCCTAAGCCTCAAAAGCTAACAGTGCCTCCTAAATAAAGAAAATACCTTTGTTATTTCCTGTGTATGAGTCTCTTCATTTCTTCAGTTAGTTTTTCTTCCTCTCATGTCTCATTGTTCTTTCTCTGGTCCTCCAATTCTATCACGTCTCCAATAGTAAGCTCATCATGTTGCACAGCAAGGAGTTCAATTAAGTCATTTTTTTTTTTTTTGCAGATCTAGCTCCAGCTTCTTTCTGTGGGTCACTAAGTTGCTGAAGATCTCTTTGGCTTCTTCATTTATCTTCTCAAATTCATGAAAACTGTGTGCAAAGGTTTTTCCAAACTTCATTCATGGTGACAGCCATAACCTCGCATTAAGCAAAGTAAATGTTGTTAATGTTTTGTAGATGTTACAATTTTTATATCTACAACCCTTGTCTAGGCAACCATCATTACTCTCCTATGTTAGTATTATAGCCTCCAAGTGAGGTTTTCTTCTGTTTTTGCACCCTACAGCAGCCCTTCAATATAACTGTGAGTGTAATTCTGGAAAAATAAAAATAAGATTTGTTGCTTATCTGCTCAAAATATCCTCTCTTATTCCATACTCCTTAATAAACGATAACATTCTTTTGTACAGTTGGTTTCAGAGAAAGAATTTTGTTCCATGTAAATGCCAACGTCTTTACAATGGTCAACAAGATTACATGATATGTTCTCAATCACTTCTCTGCCTTGATCTCCTATAATGCTCCTTGATCCTGGCTTCATTACTCCTATTAGTAGTGGACTTCTGCCTGATCCTGAAATAGCAGATCATCTCCATTTTCAGGGCCTTTCCTTTTTTCTTTCACACTCCATTTGATGTTCTTTCCCTAGGTATAATCACCTGGCTCATCTCTCCCTGTCTTCTCAGTAAAGCCTGCCCTGGTCACCCTATTTAAATTTATACCTGGCCCCCTAACATTTCCTATTTTTTTCCCTGGCATCTCCTTTTTATGAAAAGCACTGATTACCTTCTAACATGATATATTTTACTAACACAATATCTGTTCCACCCAGTAAAACATAAACTCCATCATGGTAAATCTGTAGGTTTGTTTAGTTCATGGCTATTTTTCCAGTCCTGAGTCCTGCACCTGCTACACAGTGTTTACAAAATAGGTACAAATAAATAAATACATAAATGAGAATTTCTTGTAATTCAATAATTATTTTGAATTCTTGGCAATTTAAACATAATCAAGCAAAAGTTCTTATTCTCAAGCAATTTGTTTTGGCAAAGGGAACAGAGAAATACAGGAATTACATTTCAATACAAACATGGTAAATGTTATAGTTGTGGGAATAGAAATCCATTTTTAGGACATGGGGAAGGAGATATTATGTTCAGTTGGAAAGATAAATATTGAATAATATATTTAAATAACTCAACATGGCAAGTTCAAAAAGGAGCCTTGAAATAGGTTCTCTAATGAAAGTATTAAATTCTCACTTGAAATTATATAATAATTTTCCACATTTTTTATATAAAGTCACCTTTGAAATGTGACTTTCTTCAGTTTGACTGGCTCCACTTTCCTGTTTTCTGAAGATTTGCCCTAGAGCACACTGTGCTGGAATCACAGCTAGGTCTTACATTAAGATAATGAGTATTTGATTTGCAAATTGAGCTGTTTTATGCTGCTGATGAAACTGCAAATTGCCTATATTGCATCTATTCTGGCCACTCTATTTAAAGTACAAAAAAAAATTGCAGTTCCTCTTACTTTTGTGCTATCATGAGTAAGCAGGGGCAAGAAGTAGAAGTTTGACTAACATTTTGCTTGTCTAAGTAAGCTCAGGGAAATAGTTTTATAGGTTTTTAACTTATATGCCTTTTTCAAGTACTTTAAAAAAATACTGTTTTGACATTCAATGTTGCAAACCATATAAAGTAAAACTTAAAAAATTTGTCTTAATCCTACTCACCTAAACAGTCACTCTGGAAATATATGCACTGAAAGGACAAAATGAAGTTTCTCTGGTCATCTTGAATAGGCTTAAGAGCACAAACACTGACAATAATTCTTTGCCAGAAGAACAATTAGTTTCCCAGCGTCATTCTATTTGGTCACAAGACATTAAGATTAACATTTGTTCCAAGAATTTACCTTCCAGCTACCAGCCCACCCTTTGTCTATGTGATTAACCACCTGTGATTGACCCAACCAATACTTCTGCTGTCAGAGATGTGGAAACAGACCATCACCCCATCACCATGGCAACAGCTCCTGTGTTCTCCCACCCAAGAATGTTTGCCTGCCCCCCTTAAAGAAACTTTATAAATCCCCAGCCTCAAATATTCAGGGCATGTTTTTCTTAGAATCTGGCCCCTTCTCCACATTTTGGGGACATGAATATACTCTTTTTCTAATCTACTTTCTGTGCAAATCTTTGCTTTACCCGTGACACTGACCTAACGTGCACAATATTATATTATATTGATTATATTATACAAATATTTGTGCAAGTTGCTTTGTCACTTTGCAATAGTAAGTGAATTTTTTTTGAACAGCTTAATTTTACATATATTTTCACAGTTTGCTTGATGATTCAATTTTCAGTAAAAATTTTGGCTCTTATTTTTGTCTGATAATAATGATAGTACTTTGAATTTATAGAGAATTATTGAAAGGCACAGGGAACAGTCAGAAGGGCGTCCTCAAGATGGCGCTGCCTCCCAAAGACAACAAAGGCCCTAAGCGACTTTTCCCGCCCACACAAAACTTAAACCTGTGCTCAAACAACCTCTCCCTATAGAAATGCTACCTCATAGTCTCCTCCAATAAGACTCAAGCCCGGCACTGGCCAGCCTCTACAAGTTCATAAATATATCCTTCTCCCTGCATAGCTCTCTCTCTCTCTTGCTTTCTCTCTCTGTCCCCACCACTCTCTTACTCTCTCTCCTTCTCTCTTACTCTCTCTCCTTCTCTCTTACTCTCTCTCCTTCCCTCTTTCTCTCTCTCTTGCCCTTCCTTGGTTACAGTCCCTTCATGTAACTGCCCCTTTAATAAATCTCTTGGTTCAGACCGGGAGTGGAGTCATTACTGGTGCCAAACTTCTTTCATTGGTGCTGTGACTCGGATGGGTGCTCCCTTGCCTCTGTATGGGTGTATTCCCATAGGCGAGAGCCCTAACCCGGCGCCTGTGGCCACTCCATCCCTCCTGGACCGTCCCACTGTTTTGAACACGTAAAATGCATCCATCAGCGACCGTTGGATAGGTAAGTCCCCCTCCCCAAACAAGGGAGTAAAAACTTTCCTTGGAACTCCGGAGGGAATGGACTTCAACCCCCCCCTCCAGCCCCCAGGTGAGGGGGAACGCACCCGCCTCGGCTTTCATGACCACCGCAGACCCTAAAGGCTTCCTCTTCTCCTTTATCTCTCTCAAACTTTAAAAACTCCCACGGCTGCCGGGTTGCAGCGGTCCCCAGGGGCCCCACAGCTGCTAACCCGGGCCCCAGGGGCCCCACGGCTGCTAACCCACAGCGGTTCCAGTAAAATTCTCTCCCTCTCTTTCCCCCCTCCTTAAGGAATCCCACGGCTGCCGGGCCACACCTGTTGGCCCACAGCGGAGTCTAAAGGGCTCCCACATCAAAAACTCAACTGGCAGGAATTGCGACTACACTCCCTACCCGCTTGGTCAAGTGTTCTCTGTCTGTTTCCGAAAATCCTAGTGCTAGGTGCCTTGACCCCTCGGTTCTCCAGGAGAACCCTGGTTGTGCCAAACCTCTGTGATGACAGACTTTGCCACAGCCACACTTCTCGGACAGCTGACTCTTCGGGGGATGCCCTGTTTGGTCTGCCTGTTCCCTATGGGAGGCTCGTAATCCCTGCCAGCCATTTCTCTCTCTCTCCTGATATCAAGCCCAAATGCCTAATTCGCCTCTGCACACAAAAGACTGGCCAACATATCCCTTAGACAACCAAAATCAGTGGCCTATATAACTTCTGTGAGCGTTCAGAATGGCGGGTAGAGATTCCCCACATTCAGTCCCTTTCTCTCTTTCATAAACACTCCCTCTATAGCTTCTCTCTTTCCCTTTGTCCTACATGCGTCTCTGCTTCCTCCTCCAAACTTCCCTTCCCCACCACAAACATTGTAAGGCCCCTCCTGACGGCTTGCTCCTCTCCCGTCTCGGATTTCAATCCTGCAGAGGAGTCCCCTCCTTCCTCTTCAGCTCCACTCACTTCTCCTGCAATTCAACCTCTGTGCCCTCCCCTTTCAATCACCCCCCAGTATAGCCCTCCGGTAACCCAAGGCTGCACCGGTCATTCAAATACACGACCCCTTCTCTACCTCAGACCTCTCACAAATAAAAAAGTCTTAAATCATACACAATTAATCCTGCCACCTCCCTCTATTTCTAACTTCAACCCGGCAGATAAACCTCCTATAGTCTGCTTTTACTATTCCACTCTCCATCAGTTTCTCCTCCTTTTCACCCTCCACCTTTATCTGAGAAGGAAGGGCTGGTGTCTACGGCCGTGGCACCTGACCCTGACCTTCAGTCTTTCTCTTTTACCTTTGGAAAAGGAACCGGTGCCAAAGGCCACGGTGCCTTTTCACCCCCCTCCCCTCACTGCTTGATAACCTCCTGGTAACATCCTTATAAGTGGCAACAAGTCTTTGTTGTTTTCTTATCATAAATTTCTCTCAAGTTATATCTAAACTGGAACTATATCAACCTTCTTCCCAGACAAAAGTAAAGGAATCATGTAAATAAATCCTGTTAGCTAACTACAAAAAGGTGTTCATAAACAGGCTAACTAGGACAGAATAAAAGAGGTTTTTCAAAAACCAGATAAAAATCCAGCAATATTTCTAAGTTGCCTCTCTAAGACATTGCAGCAGTTTATGAATATCAATTTAAACTCTGGAAGGACAAACTCTTTTGGCTATGTATTTTATCTCCCAGTCACCACCAGGTATTAGGCGCAAACTCCAAACATTAAAAAAGGGCCCACAAACCCCTTAATTAAAGCTATTGGACATGGCCTTTAAAATCTTTAACAACCAAAAGGAGGAAGAAATACAGGACCACCAACATAAGCAGAAAGCCCTTCAGCTTTTATCTATCACTTTAGCAGAAAAGACCACCACTGATAATCTTCTACCCCAGATGGCCAATAGCAGAAGGGGTACACAGCCCCCTTCCCAGGTTTGTTTCCAATGCTGTCAAAATGGGCATATGGCCAAAGACTGTCAAGCCCTGCCCACCAACAAAACCCTGTCCCAAATGCAAACAGCATGGACATTGGGCTCATAATTGCCTCACTTGCCTAGCTGGAGGAGAGCACATGGCCCAGAGGCTTGTTATAATTAAAGGACACCAGGCATCTCAAAAAAAAAAATCTCTTGGGCTTGCTCCAGTCAGGTTAACTCGCTCCTAACTTGATAGCCTCAATGTCTTTAAAACAAACCATTAAACCAACCAAGCCTAGGGTGGAAATATCAGTAGCTGGTGGGTTATATCATTTGTTATTAATACGGGGCTACATGCTCAGCTCTACTTAAATTCCTGGTCCACTCCTTCCTTCACCCCTTTTGGTTGTGGGGTTATAGGGCATTATATCCAGGTCCCTCACTATGCCATTACTTCCATGTGTTCTGATAGATAAAATATTTCAAAACTCTTTCCTTGTTATGCCAATGTATCCAGCTCCATTATTGAAAAGGGACATTATGACAAAAATTAAAACTCACACCACTATACTTTTTGGGTGCCTTTTGTATAGCTTTGGATTTCCCTAATACTTCCACATTGAATCCTATCTAAGCCCTTCCGCTGCATATAAACTTATTGCTTTGGCTAGAGCTCTGAGGTTAAGAAAAGTGTAAAGAAAGTTGTTGGTGTAAGGTATGTTTTTAGTAAGAAAGGATAAAGAATAAGATAATTATATAGGAAAGAATCTTGTATGGTACATTTTGTTCTATAATAGAATGGCTGGTTAAAGAAAGCATAGAACAAAAATAGAAGGTTTAGGCATGGCAAAGAATGGTATGAGTTTATCGAACATGTTAGGTGAAAGTTAGTGAAAAAAAGTAAAAGAAATTCTGTAAACACTTGAGGCTAAAAAAGGCTCCACATAGTTAGTCTGTGTTGGGGGTATACCAACCTATCAATTGCTAAGAGGTGTCTGAAATATCTTTATGAAAAGTATGACAAAAGGGGGACAAACCAAATATTTCCCATACCCTTCATTCTCTTATCTGTGTGTGTCTGTCACTTTAAATCTGCTAAAAAGCTGGTTAAGTTATTATGCTTTGTTTAATGGGACATGTGGTGTTTTAAAAAAACTTGATTGGCGCATATTTCTTGATGTCATTTTATGTCTCCTTTTATTTATGTGGTGTTTTCTCCCTACCCATTGGCGCTGATAAAATTTCTGCCCTTTGTTGTTAAAATTGTAAAAAATTGTCTGCTCCATATAAAAGTGTTACCTATTATCTTAAATTCTTTCTGGGGACCACTCCCCCTCCTTTCCTTAGCCTGTGTTCTCCTTCATAAATTCTAAAGGGGCTCATTCTAATCCACCTATAAAATAATAATTAATAATAATAATAATAACAATAATAATTTTATAGTCTTTCTCTGTCAACTAAAAAAATAAATAGGCTGTTCTCATTTTCAAATGCTAAAGGCCAGGTTAGTTAAAAGTAAGTCCGTTTCTAAAGGTTTAGGCCTTGCCTAAAATCATGATCAACTGCTTGTCCCTGTAAAAAAACTGCTGGAAAGTCTCTTAGAGTCTTGTAACATATGCTGACTCCCTACTTTATATTGTAATGCGAAGTAACACTAATGCTTGCATTTTTTGGCTATGCTCATTTAATTGTCCACGTCTTATGACTAAGGCTGCTGTTTAGTAATTCATGAGAATTTTTGACAATTTGGCCTGTTCATAATTAAAAATCTGTTCACTCTAAAGAGTTTTAAACCAGTCATTCTTGTAGACATCATTAAAAAGTCATAAAGCAAAAAAAAAAAAAAAAAAAAGAAGGGGAGAGAAAACACCTAGCTTGGTGATAGTGGCTGTTGACTGAAGAGGGAGGGGCATGGCCCAGCACAGCACTCTGTATGCCATCCACCCAGAAAATCCTTGGGTCTATAGAAATGTGGCTGGGGTCCAAATTAATTTCTTAATTAACACTAAGGCTAAGTTTTTAGCCCTTGTGCTCATACTAAACTTCTTCCTCCTAAAACCTGCTCTCCAGTGGAATTAAAGGTGTTCCAAAAACTAAATGTTTCACCTAACAGTTACTAAAAGGTAAATTCAAATTATGACTGTAAAAGGTTATCTATAAATAAATAAAAAGGAAAGCAAAAAGCAAGGGAAAAATGTAAAAAGGTTGTTGGTATACAAATAAAGTTTTAGCAAGAAAACAAAAAGAAAGGAATATAAAAAAATATATATTTATCTAAGAGGAAATCTTATATGGTACATTTCTGTCCTATAATAAAGTAGATAGTTATAAAAATTTTTAAAAAGGGATAAAAACAAAAATAAAATGATATAACCACACCAAAAATGGTATAAGGAAAGTTAAAAAAAATATACGTACAAAAAATTCTATAAACAATCTAGGCATAATAAAGTCTTTTCTGAATGCAAGTCTCCAAACATTTTTGGATTTCTCTTCAAATTTTATATAGAATTTACTTAAGTGCCTAGTTAAAATCATAGTCTAAAACAATCTGTCAGGTCACCATTATAGTCCAAAGGTACAAAAGCTGCCACTTATAATAAAGCTACAAAAATTAAAGTTTATTATTTAAATTATACTAATAACTTCAGGCCTTATAGGTTTTATAAAAAAAGATAATCAGCCAGTGCCTACAATTGTCAAAATATAGGCCTGACTTTATTCCTTTTATTAAGCTACAATCCAGTAATTTTGTGCAGTTCTTTGTTTCTTTAATAAATCACTCAATATCACAGACTCTGAGTCTACCCAAGTTGCTGTAAGGTTCATAATTTTGTCCTTTATGGCTGCATAATATTCCATCATATATATACACCACATTTTTACCCAGTCTTCTTTCAGTGGACAACACAGTTGGTTCTACACATACATGTTTATTGCAGCATTATTCACAATAGCATTTATGGCAGTACCATTCATACAAAATCTTACCACCCCTTACACACAAAATCCTACTGTTCATTTCCCCTCACTATCAGGAATTCCCCTGTTCACATCCCCAACTCAACCATCACTTGTCAATGTTACCTGTGCCCCACCTGGCTTCTTCTTCTGGTACTGCCCCTAAACATCACTTAACTTTTCTTTTAGATATGTTCTCTTCCAGGTTCTCTATTTACCTCCACAGTCTACTCCAAGACAGCTGGTTACTACTGCCCTCGTGCCCACTGGAGGACTGGCTGAAACAAGTCATCATTCTGCATTTACAAAAACCTTTCATACAACTCAAGCTTTCAAGAATCTTCACCTTCAGTGCCTACCTCTAAACCCTATTTTGACTGGTTCTGTGCCCTTCCCCCACCTCACCCCACAACGCCCACATCCAGCAGGAAGCAGCCAGAAAGAATAATGATGCCCCTCTCCCAAACAAACAGAAAAGGTGGGAATGAAAGGCACAGGGAACAGTCAGAAGGGTGTCCCCAAGATGGCGCTGCCTCCCAAAGACAACAAAGGCCCTACGTGGCTTTTCCCACTCATGCAAAACTTAAACCTGTGCTCAAACAACCTCTCCCTATCGAAATGCTACCTCATAGTCTCCTCCAATAAGACTCAAGCCCGGCATTGGCCAGCCTCTACAAGGTTCATAAATATATCCTTCTCCCTGCATAGCTCTCTCTCTCTCTTGCTTTCTCTCTCTGTCCCGGCCACTCTTTTACTCTCTCTCCTTCTCTCTTACTTTCTCTCCTTCTCTCTCAGTCTCTCTTACTCTCTCTCCTTCCCTCTTTCTCTCTCTCTTGCCCTTCCTCGGTTACAGTCCCTTCATGTAACTGCCCCTTTAATGAATCTCTTGGTTCAGACCAGGTGTGGAGTTGTTACTGGTGCCAAACTTCTTTCAATTATAGTATATTAAAGCTAAAAATATCTCCCACCAAACACCAGGACAAAAATATAACAAACATTCTTTTAATGGAATAAATTATTTCAGAATAAAAAGAAACCCTTGGGTGTAAAAACTAAGGGAAAAATGAAAGCCAGGAGATAAGCTAATGAGCTGACTTTGTAAATAATCTTGCAGGTTGTTAGGGTACAGGGGGTGAGGGTGAATGGATGTATGGAAAGCAGCACAGCACCACCAGAGCTGGTGTGCCAGGGGTGCACGCTGGTAACCAGAGATCCCAAGTAATGCAAAGATTTGCAACACACAAAGAAGTGAAAGAAAAAAGATTTATTTAAGAAAAGTTAACTTCCCACAGACAGGAAGTGGGCCTACACTCTAGATGAGTATGGCACCGTAGCCCCACCCCCCAGCTCTGGCTTAAATCCTTTCCCCTGGAGACATTGCAATCAGGTAGTTGTGACTGCTTTGACTTCCCTGATGACCACTTGTGGATCTTGGGGACCCTGAGGGGGGTCCTGGTCACCAGGCACTGAGTACACTATGGGTCAATACTGGTCATGCTTGAGAAGTCTGAGTTTCTAAAAGAGACAAATTACAATAGGCTGGTACCCATCATGCTTAAGGAGTCTGTGTTTCTGAAAAGACAAAATCGGCAAAGTTAATCTTTGAGAGCATGTATTTCTCTCGGACACAGTCTCTCCTTTCTCATCATTGTGTTGGGGTTTAGGAACAAGATAAAAGAATGGATTTCTCCAGGACATAGCTTCTACTTTCTCATCATTGTGTCATGGTTTAAGAACAAGATAAAAAAATGACCTCCTGCTCTTGGTCTGTCCTTTCACAGGTGACTGGGGAAAATAAGTATTGTTTCTGAGGAATATTTGGTTTAGGTTTTAGCATCCAATATAGGGTATTATATGAGGAGAAAAAAACACTTATTGGGACAGTATAACAAAGATAATCAAATCTGAAACACATATAAGGTTAGGACCCTCAAAGCATTACACCCTCAGTAGTGGTCTGAACTAAAAAATTTCACTCAGCATTGCTCACCTCTCAAAAAGCTTACCTATCAGAAATTTCACCTCTTATTGCCTGGATTTTTAGTAGAGAATATTTTCCTTACCCTAATAATTTAAAATGATAGAGTTGTGTCTCCCTTGGACCTGACATACAAATTTACTCTAGTCATAAGAACTGAGACCATTATAAAATATGATTCTGAGTTAATGATTCTCAGCGAACATCAGAAAAAAGTAAATGCAAAACCTGTCTTCAGAAATTTTCTGACTCTTCAGAACAACAACAACAAAAATCTCATGTTGAATAAAAAAGCAAAATCTGTAAAGTATTTTCAAGACATCCTGAGAACATGTGACTAAGGTGGTTGGGTTACAGCTTGGTTTTATACTTTTTTTTTTTTTAGGGAGACAGAAGTTACAGGCAAAACATAAATCAATACATGTAAGGTTTACATTGGTTAGGCCTAGAAAAGTGGGACACCTCCAAGCTGGGGCTTACAGGTCATGAGTGAATTCAGAAATTTTCTGAATGGCAGTTGGTAGAAAGAGTTAAACTCTGCCTAAAAAAAAAAAAATCAGCCAAAGAAATGCTTTAGTTAAGATAAGGGGGAGTTGTGGAAGCCAAAGTTCCTGCTATGTAGATGAAGCTTCTAAATAGTAGGCTTCAGAGACTAGGTTGCATATGTCTTAAAAGATGTAAATTTCTCTACAGGTGCAAATTTCCTCATAAGATAACTTTGCATGGTCACTTGAAAATAAAAGAAACATTTTATCATAAGATATTTTTATTTCCTTTAGGGCCTGTTGTCTGTCATGTAATGCTATGCCAGATTCAGGTTGGAATTTGGTATCATATTGCCACAGAGTCTGTTTTGTTAATCTTATGGTCTCCATTTTAATGTATTTATTTATTTATTTATTTTACATTTACATTTTATTTTAAAGTTGTGTACATAAGTGGTTTGGGTAAAGTTTTGGATCTCCCATTGGAGCTCACTTTGCCTGGATTAGGATCAGGCATCCTTAAGATGTTCTGTGCCCCCTCCCAGCAGTGTCCCACTATTGCCAATCCTTTTTCTGCAGTATTATCATAGGTATTCCGGGTCCACTTGTGAGTGAGAACATGTGGTACTCAGTTCTTTGTTTCTGTGATAGATCACTGAGTATGATAGACTCCAAATTCATCCAAGTTGCTGTGAAGTCCATAATTTTGTCCTTCTTTATGACTGCATAATATTTCATCATGTATATGCACCACATTTAAAAATCGAGTCCAGTTTCAATGGGTAGCACAATTGGTTCCATGTTTTGGCTATTGTGTATAGTGCTGCAATAAATGTTTGTGCAGATATATTTTCTGTAGAATGATTTCCTCCAAGTATATGCCCAGAAGGGGGGTTGCTGGGTCATATGAGAGGTCAATTATAGTTCTTTTAGAAATTGCCACACCGTTTTCCATAGAGGTTTGTACTCCCACCAATAGTGTAGAAGTGTTCCCTTTTTTCCCACATCCTCACCAGCGTTTGTTTTTTGTTTTATTATTGATGGCCATTCTTATTAGAGTTAGGTGGTATCTCAGTGTGATTTTGATTTGTATTTCTCTGATGATTAGTGAGACTGGACATTTTTTCATGAGTCTGTTGGCTGCTCATATGTCTTCTTTTGAGAAGTGTCTATTCATGTCTTTTGCCCATTTTTTTTTTTTTTTAGTTGGAGTCTCACTCGGTCGCCCAGACTGGAGTGCAGTGGCTGCTCCCGGCCACCGCAGCCTCGACCTGCTGGGCTCCGGCAATCCTTCTGCCTCAGCCTTCCAAGTAGCCGGAATTACAGGCATACGCTACCATGCCCAGCTGACTTTTTGATTTATTGTAGAGATGAGGTCTCGCTGCCCAGGCAGGTCTCGAACCCGCGGGCTCAGGCAATCCACTCACCTCAGCCTCCCAAAGGCGTGGGATTACAGGCTGAGCCACCGAGCCCGGCTTTGCCCATTTTTTAATGGGGCTGTTTTTTTTTTCTTTCAGCACATTTATGTCCTTGTAAATCCTGGATATTAGGCCTTCATCAGATATATAGTTGGCAAATATCCTTTTTCTATTCTGGGCTGTCTCCTCACTCTCTTGATGGTTTCTTTTGCTTTGCAGAAGCTTTTCAGTTTGATAAGGTCCCACTTATCTGTCTTATCTTTTATGTCAGGGGCATCTGGGGTTTTGATCAGGAATTGGTTGCATATTCCAATTTCTGTAAGGGTATCTCCTGTGGTTTCTAAGATTCTTATAGTTTGAGGTTTTACATTTAGGTCTTTGACCCATTTAGAGTTGATTTTTCTGTATGGTAATGGGTAGGGGTCCTGCAAGTAGTCAGCCGTTTCTATTTTAATGTTAATACCAATTGGTTGTGCCTAAAACTTCACAAAAGAGGGAGTATAATGAAACATTTCTGCATTTCTTTTTCCTCATGCCCTGGGATTTAGTTTTTCAGTTTTTTTTCTTGGCCCAGAGGTGGTTTCTTCAGTCAGTTGAGGAGACTAAAATTGTATTTTTAGTTTATGCACACTGAGAATAGCCCCATCTTAAATGTTCTCAAAATAAAAATGTCATGATATATACTTGGAAATAATTTCCTAGTGTGATAGTGGACTCTGAAAACAGTAGAATTGAAACCCCATGAATTTGAGACAATTAATAAAAATTTAAAAAAGATTATTTTAAAAAGACTTGATAACAAATAGAATTCTAGAAATTAAAAATTTTCAGAATTTAAAAATGCAATGTATACTTTAAAGAGTAGCCAATAAACAGCTGAAGAAATAATTGGTAAATTGGAAAAAATAAAGTATGAAAATAACAAAAACATTCCACACAGATAGAAGAAAATTATATGGTATGAACATAAAGTTAACAGATTTGGAAGACTGAATGAGGACAAACTTTTGTTTAATAGGATTACCGTAGGAAAGAATGCAGGCAACGTCAGAGATAATTTTAAATCTATGTGCATCCTCAACTATTTAAATGAAAATGCACAAACCTGTTGACTACCACAATGAAACTGCATAATAGTCAAAATAAAGAAAAAAATCTTTAAAGCAAGGAGAGAATAACAGATAATTTGCTATAAAACCTTCAAATGTGATAAGAGATGTTTCAAAAACATCAGTAAATTCAGAAAAAAAATTTGAAAAATTATATCTGTAAAGATCTAAGGAAAAATAACTAGAATTTGGCCTAGAATTCTATATCCATCTAAACTAATATTCAACTGAGGAGAAAATAAAGATATTCTCAAAGAAAGGCTGAAAACATTCAATATTAATTTGTTATTAATTTTCAGAAGAAAAAACTAGTAATGAATGTTCTTTTGAAAAAATGACATTGAAACCAGAAACATGGAATTGAATGTTAAAAAACATGAGTAGCCAGGCTCAGTGGCTCAGCCTGTAATCTCAGCACTTTGGGAGGCCAAGGCAAGTGGATTGCCTGAGCCCGCAGGTTTGAGAACAGCCCAGGCAACTTGATGAGACCTTGTCTCTACAATAAATCAAAAATCAGCCAGGTGTGTAGTGCTCACCTGTAGTTCCAGCTACTTGGAAGGTTGAGGTGTAAGGATCACCAGATCCCAGCATGTTGAGGCTGGGGTGGCCGTGAGCATGCCACTGCCTTCCAGCCTGGGCAATGGAGTGAAACTCTAACTCAAAAATAAAAAATAGAAAATGAAAAACATGAGTAAAGAAATGGAATAAATGAATTATTTTTCAATGAATAAAACTAAAGAAATATTAACTTATACAATAGTATAATTATAACTTATTTGGGGAGTATAAAACAAGGGGAAATAAAAACATTGGGCAATAATATACATCCTGGAAAAGTTTCTCAGATCTTATGTAAATGGTAAGCAAAAACTTAGAAGATAAAGATGTTATCATGAAAACAAGGCAGCAAATGCCATGGAGTCCATTTCAAAGACTGACTCATTAAAGCAGATTTGCCACCTGTGAGTCAAATTCAAGTCAGTTAAAGGGTGAAAACCATTTGGCTGTGATTGGCAATAATTGTGTCTCTGGCCATTAAATCAAGGGTCTACAAAGCTGAAATATAGTGTCAGTAACAATGAACTTGGCAGTTGATATAGGATTCTGTGTAGGACAACATGCTGGAAGTTCATTTGATTGAAGTGTGCACAGCTATCACATAGAAAATGAATATTTCATTTCTACTCATGCAGAGCCATTCTTTGCTTCATGTCCCCTGGTCTTTAGCTTTCTTCTATTCCAACTTCTGCTGTTTTCAGAAGAAAAGTCACTAGAAGTGGGTTGAAGGTCTTTCTGTTCCCATTGTGAACTAAATGTCATGTGCACTTGTCTTTGGGGAGTAGAAAGACTCATGCTTTTATGAATTGTTGAATATAGGTTCACCATTCTACCTGAACCCATTGGTAGAGATATGCCCAAATTCAAATTATGAACTTGAGCAAGATTTTTTTTTTGAGTTGGAGTCTCACTCCGTCACCCAGGTTGGAGTGAAGTGGAATGCTCACGGCCACCCCAGTTTTGACCTGCTGGGCTCCAGTGATTCTTCTACCTCAGCTTTCCAAGTATCTGGAGCTACAGGTTCATGCTACCATACCTGGCTAATTGAGCAAGATTTTAAGGGGACAAGGAAGACCAAAAGACCTTGGATTGGGGATTATTAAATGGCTCTTTTAATGGTACCATTACTATAACTTTTGCCATTGAATTTACTGGGTATTTATGTTTTATTTTCGTCTTCTGTGTATGTTCACAAGTTCCAGAGAGAAGGCTCTCTATAGTACACTAGTCTAAAAGCAGCTACATATTTGCTTTTAGACTCTTGTAGAAATGTCTGGTTTATGAAGACCTTGTGACTATTGTGGCTGATATTCCCATTTGGAGTGGATCAACTGGCACTTCATTTACTAGCAAGGTGGGAAGAAACCAACGCGTCTCACTTGCTGAATGGAAATGGCACATTGACAAGCCCAGTTGGACTGGGCCCTGAAGCGATTGGCTTTACATGAAAAAAAAAAAGGCAGTTGTTCATTGGAGGGAAAATTTAATTTCCACTCTGCTACTTGAAGCAAGCTGCTGATTCAATGGAGTACTCAATCAGTTATCATACATTTTGTGGCCTGATTCACTGATCACTCAGATAAGCTGAAACCAGATAGAAACCACTAGGAAGCTATGGCTGTTCAACTCAGCAACATCTGTGTATAACTGAAATTGAACAATTATTGTTCTATAGGCAGAAATCAAGGCTGTTCTTATAGTTCTGAACAGTGTTCCCCTTGATAGCTTTAATCATTTTACTTAGTCTTGGGCTATCAAGGCTTCTTTTCAGCTGAATAGTTGGAAAACCATAAACTGCATAACAAAGAAGGATCTCCTTCTGTAGTCTGCAGAAAAAAATTGTGGTTACTAATAATAACTTTTGTGTCATTCTTACAGATATCTATAGTAAGTGCCCATCCTCTAATGAGACAAGGGATTCCAGCTGTTGATCAAGCCTGCATTGCCCAGATTACACTATTGTTGCTGAGTTCATTATCAGACTGGACATCACAACACACATAAGCTGGACACTGAAAGTGTTAAGAGTTAATATGGGAATGCTAGCTTAAAGCTAAAAATTGAGTAGCTGTAGTTAAAAAGACTAGAGAGCAATCATTGTAGTCTGCTCAGCTTAGTCATGCTTAAAGCAGCAGCTTGATTCAGCCGTTCTATAAGCATTGACTAATGGAAACAGTTGTTTGAGTAAAATTGATAATTGCTTATAACCCCTTGGCTATTTCCTTGAATTAATTACTCCTCTATCTTTCCCAGCATTTCTCCTCCAGGCATATGAAGTCAGGCTGGCCTAACAATCTATCGTGACCAACTTTCTGTGACTGCCCACTAGACCCCTGCCTGAAGTTACAAGACATGCATTCTCCTGACAACCTCGGTGCCTAATGGATGTTACTAACACCTAGAAATACAGCTGCAAGAAAACTTTTACCCATTCTCTATTTCCAACTTAGATTTAAATACTCCCTGCACCCAAACCCCTGGTCCACACTAACTGTAGGTGTTGGTCCCATTCTCTCTTGGAAGTCAATAAATTCTTTTGCTTTCCTTTGCAAATCTTTTCTTTATTCCTGTGGCACTGGCCTACCTACACTCCTGAATCCTAACAGATACATAGTAGAGTATTATATGTATCTGATGCCAAGTTTCTTACTGTTTGCCAATCTTGTGACTCCTGTCCAAAGTTGACTTGCTTTTCTTTTTTTTTGGTTGAGTTGGAGTCTCTGTCACCCAGACTGGAGTACAGTGGCTGCTCCCGGCCACCGCAGCCTCTACCTGCTAGGCTCCGGTGATCCTTCTGCCTCAGCCTTCCAATTAGCTGGAACTTAAGGGACGCGCTACACCCAGCTAATTTTTTTGATCTATTGTAGAGATGAGGTCTCGCCAAGTTGCCCAGGCGGGTCTCGAACCCGCGGGCTCAGGCAATCCACTCACCTTGGCCTCCCAAAGCGCATGATTACAGGCTGAGTCACTGAGCCCGGCTGACTTGCTTTTCTTACGGTGAAGAAAAAGTCACAATTCACAGGGACTTTCCCCTGCAATCCCGGAAAAGGAGCACATACTCTATGTTCAGACAAAGGAGTTCATTAAAGTAAAGCGCCTGGGCTGACACTAAAGTGGCATCAGCACCAACTTGAAACAGGGAGGGTCTTTTATATGCACATAGTTTAAGGGGGTCGGTCCGGAGTAGAAAATTTATTTTTTTGAAAATTTCTTGCAAGCAGCTGAGCTTGGGGTTGGGAGGAAGGGACTCCATGAGAAGTTGGAGGGTCTTCCGTTTCCAAGGGGCTCCTTGGGAAGGGGGGGTCTTCCTTGCCACCTCCTTTATGAGTCAACTCAGGTTAGAGCACAGCATCCCTGTTTTTCAACGTTAAAACAGGCCAGAGGGGCAGTTTCCTGTGTTGATTAGCAGGGAAGAGGAGGGGTGATTTGAGGTTGTAGCTCCCTTACACTTCAGCCTTTTGTTATGTGGAATAGGGCCAAAGGTCTGTTTTCTGTAGCTTCTTCCTGCCAAGAAGAGTCACTGACCCTGGGGGCAAAAGGCTGGAATTGGGAGGGGGTTTTGTTAGAGTGGAGTGATAGAAAGTCATGGATATTCAGACTGCATCATTAGAAGTTCATAGCTTGATTTGTAAGAGCTCGGAACCGGTCCTGCAGGAAACTGGACAAGAGTCATAAAAGACAAGACCCGAAGGCCAAAATGAGGAAAATGATTGCCAAAGGACTGAGGAAGGGAGTAGACATGGCATCCAATTCCAAATTTTGGACCAGCTGCTTCAGGATTTGTTTTGGTGCTGTTGGATTTTAGAGGCTCAGTTGTTAACTTTTTTGCTGTATCTCTAACTCGACCAGACTGGTAGACATATTTCCCCCGCTTTTCAGCAACTGAGAGATCTAACACTCTGGGATTTTGGAGGACGACTCCTGCTAGAGAATCTAATTGGTTTTGTAAGGTAATAATGCTTTCAGATATTTTATCTAAGCTGTTAGAGAAGTCTTCAGATAATTGTTGGTAGAGAGAGAGAAGTAGATAAGTTGGCTGCTCCGGTACCTTCCCCTGCAGTTATTCTTAAGCTATGAGGAGGGGAATAAGCTGTACAACCTGTTTGGGTCATGTGTGGGTTAGGGGTATGGGTAATGCCTAATTGTTGGGAGCGGTGTTAATTTCAGGTGCAAAGAAAGTTAGTCCTTGTCCAATTAGTGGGGAGGCAGAGATAAGAACTAGTCCCAGGAAAGAATATTCCTGGAGCTTTGTGGCAAAAGTTCATTTTAATAGTGAAAAGAATCAATAGGGTACCTGGAGTTTTCATTTTCCCAGCTGAAAAATGTTCCTGCTAAAATGGCTCTGGTGAGGGGTTGGAAAGGTTCTTGAGAGCTGACTTGGTTTGCACTGGTTGTTTTATTTTCCAGATGGAGAAAATATCTTTTTGTATCTATAAAGACCCATTTGTTAGGCCATTCATAAGCCGGTATTAGTAGGCATTCAGAGTAGGAAGGGTTAGAACAGAATTCCCATGAAAAAAATGTCTATTCAATTGTTTGGCCTTATTTGACAGTAGAATTAGTTTTTGTTTATTAATTCTGAAGCTTATATTGTTGGTTTAGCTGAAAAGTGTATAGGTTTTGAAAAGGAGGCCGTTTGTGTTACTTGGTAGTTTGCCCAATCATTTGATGGCATTCTCGTAATAGTATGGTTGCAGAGCAAGTTTTGGAGGGTACCCAGGTGTTTGCCATTTTGTTGGACCTGTTTTATGCAGAGGGAGGCTTGAAATTTAAGAATAGTTTGAGTTGAGATGGGTTGAGATTGGGCATTTGGGTGATGTTACCTGTGTTAGATTAGAGTGGTAAGACATGAGGAGATTGATGACTCTGCCTGTCAGGGTCTTTTTGGTGTATTCATTTATGATAAAATCATATAGATAACCAATGTTCATTAGTTGGAAGGGTCACCCCCTTGATATTTGGGGTGAAATGTCATGGTACTAGTAGTCCAGTGTCACATAGGGAGAGGGATGATGGAATACTGGGCAGAAGAAGGAGATAGAGCCAACAATCTTTGGCTAATTTGGGGTTGGAGGAGTTGAGAAGATGATGGGTTAAGGTTTAGAGTTTTACATAAGTAAGTAGTATCCAGGAGGTCTCGATAAGTTTTGAGATGTTTGGAGGTTAAGGTGGGGGTGGTAAGCAGAGAATTGAGGAGAAGAAAGGTTAGAACTTGCATTTTATTTAAAAATTGAGGGTTTGGGAGGTATATTAAATGTTTGATGTTGTCCCAGGTAAAGTCAAAGTCTCCCTGCAGCCAAGCATCTAGGAGAAGCTCTACAATTTGTTTGTGGATGTGATTGGAAAAGGATGAGATGATGTAAAGAATTTGGTAAGGCAAGGACAAAGGGGTATTTCTGCAGATTTCCCTTGAAAAGAAAAAGTAGAGACCACAATTTAAACATTCATAACAATGGCAGTGTTCTGAGCTCATATTAGAGAGTTAGGCAAACCCAGGGGCAGGCAGAGTTGGAGGCGTTACAAAGATGAAATAAGGCACACAGGATGATCAGTATAATAGACAAAGCAACAAGAATAATGAAAAAAACTGTATTCATTGTAGGTAGTAGGTATGTTAAAGTAGACGGGTGTTTGATTATGGCTCATGGTTTTTGTTGTTCTTCAGAAATGGGGGTGAGTCAGAGCTTAGTGGGCCCAATAATAGAGCTGGAGTAGTGCAGTTGTGGCAGTTCAGGTGACTGCTGAGATTTAGAGGGTAGCTTGGAAATCTTTTTTAACCTGGAAAAATGGATCCATGGTATATGGTCTCGGAGTTTGGCTGCAGTGGGAGTAATGAGAAGTACCTGAAGTGGTCCAGTCCATTGGGGTTTTAGGTTTGCGATATGTGGAGATTTTTTAAAGACCCAATCTCTAGGAGATAAAGGGGTTCAACATGTGGTGGTTGTAGGGGTTTTGAAAGTACCTGATCTGCATATTTCCACAAGAGATGTCTTACTAGGTTAAGGGTGGGGATGTAGTCTCCTACGAGGGATGGTTTTTGGAAAAATTTCCTAGGAGGAAGGCCTTGTGGTACATGAGTTTGAAAGCGCTAAGGAAGGAAGGTGCTTGTGGACTGGCATGAATGTGGGTCAGGGCTGTAGGAAGAAGCTCTGTCCAGGGCTGTTGAAGTTCTAGAGAAAGTTTGGTTAGGTGTTTTTTAAATAATACTATTAACCTTTTCTATTTTGCCGGAAGACTGGGGCCTGTAAGGAATATAGAGTTTCCAGGTAATATTTAAGGCCTTTGTGACCTGTTGGGTAATGTTAGAGATGAAGTCTGGCCCATTGTCTGATTGAAGAGTTTGGGGAAGACCGAAGTGGGAAATTATTGTTGAAGGAGGACCTGAGTTACCTCGGAGGCATTTTCATTGGTGAAGGGAAAGTTTCTACCCATCCTGAGAAGGTATCTACTAAGGTTAATAAGTATCTGTGCTTTTTTGTGGGGTGGCATGTGACTAAAGTCGATTTGCCAGTCCTTTCTGGGAATATGACCTCTAGCCTGATGGGTGGGGAAGGAAGGTGGTCAGACAGCACCCTGAGGGGAGACTGTTGTACAGATTGTACAAGCTCGAGTGATTGCCTGAAGGAGGGAAGCTAAATTTTTGCAAGTTAAAAGGGGTTCCACAAGGTGTTTGAGGGGTCTGTATCCAATATGAAGGACTTGATGTATTTGTGAAAGAATAGTATGTGCCTGAGCTTCTGGAAGGATGTAATGCCCTTGGTTTAAGAGCTAACTATCCTGTTCATATGCTCCTGTATTTAAAAGGTCTGTTCTTTCTTTGGGAGCATAGACAGGATCACACTTACTTCCTGAATAAACTTCGCCTCACTCACCTTCCGGTGTCCTTGATTGTTATTCCTCTTGGTCGTGAGACAAGAACCTGGGATTTGTCAGACAAGAGAGCTGCAACCTTCCTTGAGAACTCTGGATCTTCCAAGCAAGAACTGTGAGCTGCAACACTCCTCCTTGGCTGTCGGCACCCCAAAGTTCTTGGGTGCCACAGGATTCTCCACTTGAGAGCCATAACTAGAGGAGCTGTGAGCTGTAACACTTCTCTGTGGCTGTTGGCAACCCCAAGTTCTTAGGTATCACAACATTCCTCGCTTGAGAGCCATAACTAGAAGAGCTGAGAGCTGTAACATTCCTTGGAACTCTGCAGCTGTTGGCCTCCCTGAGTACTTGGACACCACTGCATTATGCTCTCCAAAGGCCATTATGTTCTTGGGTGCCATTGTGTCCTTGGGCTCCATGTGGGTCCCAGGCAATGTAGTCTCAGTGAGACTGCACATTTCTGGGGGTCTGTATGGGATTCATCAGAAGGGTGCATGAAATTGGACCTATCATTTTTACTTTCATTTCTGAGAACTCATCCTCAGGTTTTTTTTCTCTTTAGAAACAAAATAATCTGGGTGGCTGTTGGTCTACAATGCATGGAGGTTAGGCTTGCTGGAGAGTATTTTATCAATCCCCCATCACCCTCAGGTGTTTTGAACGTTGACCCTGTTCCAATCCAGTTTACTTTCACAAAGTTCTTGCCTTCACATGGAATTGGAATGCGTGCAACTGGAATTAAGTTTGGGAGTAATTGAGGGTGTCTGACCAAGGCAACTCCTTGGTATTACCCGAAGGTTCCCAGGCCAACCCAAATTCCCAACAACCCTATGGATGTTGGCAAAAGGTTTCCAGTCTTTTCTATCACATCTTCTTCAGTCTTTTCCACTGCATTTTCCTTCTTTTGGGACTGCTGCAGCTACTGTTTTCTCCATGTATTCAATGTTGCAGGTGATTTTACAACCAAGATAGTTAAAAAATTTTTTTCTTTATTTTTATTATAAAGATGTGGTGTACAATTCAGGGTTAGGTATACAAATGTTGATTATACAGGTACCCTTGTGGATGAGGTATGCCCCTCCCTCCCCTAGCAGTTTCCCTCAACTGCCAATCCCATACCCCTCCCCTGACAGTTTCCCACTACTGCCAATCCCTTTCCTATAGTATTATAATTGGTCAAGGACTGCTTATGAGTGAGAACATATGGTACTCTATTCTTTGTTTCTGTGATAGACCACTGAATATGACTGACTCTGAATCCATCCAAGTTGCTGTGAAGTCCGCATGTTTGTCCTTTATGGCTACATAATATTCCATTGTGTATATATACCACATCTTTTTTATCCAGTCCAGCTTTGATGGGCAGCATGTTGGTTCCATGTTTTTGCTATTGTGAATAGAGCTGCAAGAAACATACGTGTGCAGGTATCTTTTTTGTAGAATGATTTGAGTTCCTCTGGATATATTCCCAAAGGGGGAATTGCTGGATCATATGGAAGGTCAATTTCTAGTTCTTTTAAAAATCATCATATTGTCTTCCAAAGAGGTTGCACTAGTTTGCATTCTTACCAGCAGTGTAGAAGCATTCCTTTCTCTCCTCATCCTTGTCAGCATCTGTTGTTGTTTGTTCTATTAATGATGGCCATTCTTACTGGGGTTTAGGTGGTATCTGAATGTGATTTTGATTTGCATTTCTCTGATAGTGAGTGAGGCTGAACACTTTTTCATGTGTCTGTTGACTGCCCATAAAACTTCTTTTGAGAAGTGTCTATTCATGTCTTTTGTCCACTTTTTAGCGGGGCTGTTTGTTTTTATCCTTTTGGCACATTTATTGTCCTTGTAGATCCTAGATGTTAGGCCTTTGTCAGATATACAGTTGGCAAATATTTTTTTCCCATTCTGTGTGCTGTCTTCCTGTTCTCTTGATGGTTTCTTTTGCTTTGCAGAAGTTCGTTAGTTTGAAGAGGTCTTGTCTATCTTATTTCTTAAGTTATGGGCATTTAGGGTTCTGAATAGGAATTGGTTGCCAGTTCCAATTCCCATAAGGGTGTCTCCTGCATTTTCTAAGATTCTTATACTTTGAGGTTTTACATTTAGGTCTTAGTTCCATTTAGAGTTAATTTTTGTGTATGGTGATAGGTAGGGGTCTTGTTTCAATCTTCTGCATGTGGTCAGCCAGTTTTCCCAGCACCATTTACTGAATAGGTCCTCCTCTCCCCAGTGGTTGTTGTTGGAGGTTTTGTCAAAGATGAGTTGGTTGAGAAATTAAGGCTTTGCTTCTGGAATCTCTATCCTGTTTCATTGGTCTATTGCCTGTTCTTGTACCAGTACCAGGCTGTTTTGATTACTGTAATCTTACAGTAAAGTTTGAAGTCTGGAAGTATGATACCTCCTGCTTTGTTTCTTTTGATAAGGATTGTTTTGGCTATTTGTGATCATTTATGTTTCCATGTGAATTTCTGTATTTTCATTTCCAGGTCTGAGAAGAATGATGTTGATAAGTTAATGGGTATTGTGTTGAATCTGTAGATTGCCTTTCATAGGATGGACATCTTAACAATGTTGATTCTTCTTATTCATGAGCATGGAATATTTTTCCACTTGTTTGTGTCTTCTTTGAGCAGGGTTTTATAGTTCGTATGTAAAAGTCTTTCACCTCTCTGCTTAGGAAGACGCTGTGGTATTTCATTTTTTTTTTTTGTGGCTATTATGAATGGGATTGTGTTTTTTATTTGGTTCTCTGCCTGCTTGTTGTTGGTGTATAAGAATGCAACTGTCTTTTGCACATTTACTTTGTACCTTGAGACTTTGCCAAAGCCTTTTATCAGTGAAAGCAGGTTTTTGACAGATTCTCTTGGATTTTCAAGGTATAGGATCATATTGTCAGTAAAAAGGGATAACTTGACTTCCTCTTTTCCTATTTGGATACCCCTGATTTCCCTCTCTTTTCTAATTGCCCTAGCTAGGACTTCCAAAACAATGTTGAACAAGAGAGGTAAGAGTGGGCAGCCTTGTCTTGTTCCAGTTTTCAGGGGAAATGTTTCCAGTTTTTGTTCATTTAGCAATATGTTAGCTGTGTGTTTACGGTAGATGGCATTTACTATTTTGAGGTATGTTCCTTCTATATCTAGGTGTTTGAGGGCTTTTATTAAGAAGGGATGGAGGATTTTATCAGAAGCTTTTTCTTCATCTAATGAGATAATCATGTCATTCTTATTTTTACATCTGTTGATGTTTTTAATTACATTTATGGTCTTGCGAATGTTGAACCAGCCCTGCATCCTGGGGATGAAGCCTATTAGGTCATGGTGGATGATTTTTGAAATGTGTTTTTGGATCTGATTTGCTTAAATCTTGTTGTGGATTTTTGCATCTATGTTCATAAGGGATATTGGCCTGTAATTCTTTTGTTGGGTCTTTACCCAGTTTGGTTATCAGTGTGATGTTATCTTTGAAAAATGATTTGGGGCAAATTAAATCTTTCTCAATTGCCTGGAATACTTTCAATAGGATTGATATCAGCTCCTCCTTGTAGATTTTATAGAATTCTGTTGGAAAGCCTCTGGTTCAGGGCTTTTTTTTTGTAGGTGGTTTTCTTATGACAGAGTCAATTTCCCCAGTTGGTATTGGTCTATTTAGTGTCTCAGTGTCTTCTTGTTTCAACTTGAGGAGGCTATGGGATGTCAGAAAGTCCTCCATTTCCTTTAGGTTATCAAGTTTGTTTCCATATAGTATACATAGCAATCTCTGATAATCTTTTGTATTTCTTCGGGGTCATTGGTGATGTGACCTTTTGTATTTCTGATTGTGTTTACTTGGACTTTTTCTCAGTCATTCTGGCTAAGGGGTCCATCAATCTTGTTGATTATTTCAAAGAACCAGCTTTTTGTTTTGTTGATATTTTCTCTGATAGTTTTGTCTTCTATGGCCTGTATTTGGGCTCTTATTTTGGTTATTTGAATTCTTTTGTAAAATTAGGGTTTTGGTGGTCTCCTCTTTCTAGCTCCCTTAGGTGATTTGTTAGGCTCTCAACTTGTGATCTTTCCATTTTCTTAGTGCTCATAGAGATATAAATTCCCCTATTAGAACTGATTTCATGGCATCCTAGATGTTTTGGTAAGATGTTTCTTCATTTTCATTTGTTTCCAGGACTCTTTAAATTTCTGCTTTGATTTCAGAATTGACCCAGTAGTTGTTCAGCATCACACTGTTTAGTGTTCATGTCTTTGTAGGCTTTGGGGAAATTTTGTTGATGTTGATATTTATTTTTATTCCACTGTGGTCTGAGAAGGTGCATGGCAATATTTCAACTTTATGGAATTTGTTTATGCTTGATTTATGGCCAAGAAAGTGATCAATCTTGGAGTATTTTCCATGTGGTGATGAGTAGAATGTATATTCTGTGGTTGTTGGATGGAATAATCTGTAGGTGTCTATTAAGTCCATTTGGTTGAGTGTCAAGTGTAGGTTCCGGATCTCCTTGTTGATTTTTTGCCTCAATTATCTATCTAGGGCTGTTAGTAGGATATTCAAGTCCCCTGCTATAATAGTATTAGAAGCAATATCTGTTTTTAGTTTACTTTGTAGTTGCTTTATAAATGCTGGTGCTCCTGTGTTGGGTGCATATATGTTTAGGATAGATATTTCTTATTGATGGATTGAACCTTTTATCATTATGTAGTGTCCTTTTGTATCTTTTTAAAATTTTTGAGAGCTTAAAGTTTTTGTTTTGTCTGGTATTAAGATCATGACTACTGCCTTCTTTTGTGATCCATTTGCCCGGAAACTTGTTTTCTGTCCTTTAACTTTGAGTCTGTGCGTGTTCCTTGTAGTAAGATGAGTTTTCTGGATGCAGCAAATCATTGAGTCAAGGTTTCTTATTCAGTTTGCCATTCTGTGTCTTTTTTGTGGGTATTTAGTCCATTCATATTCAGGATGATTATTGAAATGTGATTGTTTATCCTTGTCATGAGGTTCTTATAAAGTTTTTCTTTTGGCTTTGGGGTTGGTGTATGTGTGTGTTTTCAAGTTTCTTGTTGCACTGTATTCTCTGTTGATTCTGTGCTCTGCTGTTTCTTGGGAAGTGTGTTGTCATTCTTTTGTTCTTTCTTCTGTGCTTAATACCTTTTTAATGTCTTCTGGAGGGCTGGTCTGGAAGCTGCATAATCTCTTAGGGATGTCTGGGAAGGATTTTAATTCACCATCACTGATGAAGCTGAGCTTGGCAGGGTAGAAACTTCTTGTTCAAAATTGTTTACCTTTGAGGACTTTGAATATTGGACTCTAGTCTCTTCTTGCTTATAGTATTTTTGCAGAAAGGTCTGCTGCTATTCTGATTGATTTTCCCTGATAGGTAGTCTGACTTTTCTCTCTTGCTGCCTTTATGAGTTTTTCTTTCATGCCTACTTTGTGTAGGCGAATTACTATGTGTCTAGTGGTTGGTCTTCTCGTTTGATGATTTGTGGGGGTTCTCTGTATCTCTTGTGTGTTTGGCTGGTCACAATTCTAGTGAGATGGGGAAATTTTTCTTGGATTACCTCCTGGAATACTTGTTCCAAAGTGTTTTCCATTTCCTTTTCTTCTTCTTGGATATCAATCAGGCATAGGTTCAGTCTCTTGATATAATTGCACATCTCTTGTAGGCTTTGCTCTTTCTTTCTGAGTTTTCTTTCTATGTTTTTTACAGATCAGGTTAATTCCATGTTCTGGTCTTCAAGTTCTGAGATTCTTTCTTTGGCTAGATTAATTCTGCTCTCCATGCTTGTCATCTTGCTATTTATTTACTGGATAAAATTTTTTATTGCCAAAATCTTTGTTACAAGTTCTTTCAGCATTTCATCTTGTCTTTCTTGAGTCTTATTCACTCTTTCCATCCATTCCCTAATCCCTGTCGTATTCTGGGGCCAGTCATTGGTGACTTCCATTGTTTTGGCTCTGAGGTCTGATTTTTCAGGAGATTTCTCTGAAATTACCTGGGGTCTTCCTTTGGTTTTTCCTCATTTGTGACAGATATCTTTCTTTTCTCTTTAGTTCTGTTATTCATTGTCAGTGGGAGAGACTTTCCCCTCTGATGTTTTCTCAGCCCTCTCTTCTTCCCTGATCCGGGCTCTGAATTCTAATTTGAAACGAGATTGTGGGTGGGACACTTTTCTGTCTCTTGTTGTTTTGAGAGTCAAGTAAAGTGGGAAATGGGGAGCCAGGATTCAGAAACTACTTGCAAATTACAATATTCACTGATTGTGGTATGTGTTCCCTGAGACCCACTCCCCACCACCACTCCATATGATGATGCAATGCATACATTTGTGTATCCCCTGAGTTCAAGTTACAGTCACTGCAATGAGGAGCACAGAGAAAAAGAGAATGAAATAAGATGGACAAGAAATAAAAAAAGAATAAGAAAAAGAAAAAAGCACAGAACAATGAACGCAGAAACCAAAGCAAAAAACAATTGAACAGCACACACAGACATGCACACACCTCCCCAAAACAAATTAGAATAACAGCAAAGTGAAACAAAGCAAACAACCACAGCAGCAAACCAGGAAAACTAAACACACACACATGCACATGCCTAGCACAAGATGAATGGAGAAGAAAAATAGAAAGACTGGAAAAACAAAAACAAAAACAAAGGAATTCAGATTGACCTACCTTAAACTAAATACATACATACATACATACATACATAAATAGAAGAACAAAAGAGCTAAAAGAAACTAACAGCAACAAAAAAACTGAAAGATAAACACTCAATCATTCACATACACACATAAGCAGAAAATAAAAACAAAAGAAGTTGGGCTCGGTGGCTCAGCCTGTAATCCCGCACCTTGGGAGACTGAGGTGAGTGGATTGCCTGAGCCCACGAGTTTGAGAGCCACCTGGGCAACTTGGTGAGAACTCATCTCTAAAATAAATAAAAAAATTAGCTGGATGTGTTAGTGCGCACCTGTAGTTCCAGCTACTGAGGCGGAAGGATCGCCGGAGCCCTGCAGGTCGAGGCTGCAGTGGCCGCAAGTGGCCACTGCACTCCAGTCTGGGCGGCAGAGTGAAACTCCAACTCAAAAAACAAAACAAAACAAAAAACAAAAGAAGAAGGAAAAAAATACAAGAAAAAAAGAAAAAAAAGATGGGGATGCAGATCAAACCTTCACATACATATTCACGCACAAAGGAAAAATATTTTTAAAATAACTGTACTAACAAACAAATGCAAAAAATTAAAAAAATTGAAAATTAGAAAAAAAACCCCTGCCCTCCTGTGACAGGCTCTGTAATTGCTCCTCTTGTCTCTGCTACATCATGCAGAGCTTCCACCTTTCACTCTTTCCCTAGTGTCTGGAGTAGGGAAGGAGGAGGGGCTGTGGAGGTGGGTGAGGCTGCAGTTCTCCCCTCCTACTTTCATATGGTCAGGGAGATCCCTCCAGTGGGGAGACGTGGGATTGTCTCTTTCCCAGTTATGTACTCATGGTGGGGGGGAGTCCCCCAGCCAGGCCTATCCTGGAATGGAGCTCTCCTATTGTGACTGACATCTAGGCTCCACCTGGGTTTGTCCCTCTCAGTCATGGCCCAGCCATGTGGGTCTGATATTCAGAGGATTGCTGGGGAGGAGGGGGTTTGGGACACACCACTGATCTCTTTGGAGTCCTTCCTCATCCTTTTCTGGTCCCTTTGTCCCACAGCTGGATCCGGGTAGGGGGTGGGGCACCTGGAACTCAGCACTTTTCAGGTCCCTCTGAAGTTTGTGCTTTCAGGATATTCCCTCTGGGTCATGATCAATCCTGAGTAGTTGATCTGCCAGTCACAGAGATTGGGTCTGTTGCTTCATGGTGAGCAAGTCCGAGCATTTTCCTGCCCTGTCTTCAAGATGGTGGTGGGGTACCTCTCTCCACCTCTCCAGTGGGACACTACCTCAAGCTCCCTCTGTAGCCTCTGCTGTTAGTTTCTGGCCAGGCACTGAAGTGGTGAGGCAACACCTGCAGCTGCCAGTCTCTCCTGCTGCAGTGATGAGGCAGAGCCTGGAGCTGGTAGTCTCTCCCCGCCGCTTCTTCACGGGAAAACTTTTTTCCATTAAAAAAATGGCACTCGACTTCTGTGACCTGGGAAGCACCAGGGACCAAGCAGAGAAGCTGCAGCAGCAGGTGCTGTACCAGGAGGGCCCTGGCCACTTGCTCATGAGCCCCGACTTAGTCAGTCTCTGCCAGCATTTTCTTCCCAGGAAGGGTTTTGTTGATTAAAAAGACAATGGTGCTCAGCATCTATGGCCCAGGAGTCACTAGGGTCAAGACGAGCAGCTGCGGCACCAGCAGCTGCACGAGGAGAGTCCCGGCCTCCAGCTCCCTAGCCCTCACTCATTCAGTCACTCACACACCCACTCACTTGTCAGTATGCACACATAATTTTCCATATACTCACTCACTCAACCAGGACTCGCATAGTCTGACTGGCTTGGCTGCTATCTTCCCACCCCTACACAATTCAATTTTAAAAAGATTAGGCCCTCTTGAGTAGTTGACATTTGAAAATACCTTGAAAAATGTGAGAGAATTAGCGGTATAGGTATTTGTCCTTCTTAAATCTGGTGTTTATTCAGTTAAGAACAATGAACATTGGTGAGAAGTTATGGATGAGATTATTTAGAGTCAGACAGCCTTGTTTCAAGTTCTACTTTAGGCAAGTCAGCCTCTGCACTAAATTGCATAAACAACACCATGGGATAAGTAAATTAGAGAACTGGGCTTTACTCAGCAGCTAAGAAAACAATTCTGTCAGCTCTTGATAACTCATATTAAGATATTTAAAATATTGATGATTAATATAGAGTATAATCTGTACCTTTTCACCACAGAAAGGGAAAAGCAGCAGGAGATATATCTTGACCAAATGGAAGAAGTAATTCTGAATGTGAGCAGTAGTGAGGGTCAAGATGACCTAACTGAAAGTCAGGCAAATTAACCTGGTAGCCAGAGCAAGGGACGAGAGAAAAGATAAATCTAGGTAATTTATGTGTATTCCTTTAAACAATAGCATGAATAAGAAGAGAATGTTTCCTCTTTTTTGTTAAATAAAAAACTAAGAAGATTATAATTTCTTAGATTCACTTGCTCTATCAATGAAGTATCTCTTCTATGTTAGACTGTGGCTGAACTCTGGAAATGTAGCAGCAAATAATCCAGTTCCTGCTCTTTCAAAAGATTATCATGTCATTGGCAAGACATAAAAGTGAACCAGCACAGTTTTGTATGGCAAGTGCCATAAGGACCTGTAGACACCAAGCAGGAGGCACTTAGCTCAGAGAAGTACTTGAGAGAAACAGGCTGGAAAAGTTTCCAGGAATAGCCAAAGCCTGATTGTCTCTTATCAGAGGAGTTGTATTTAGCTGTGCGTTTGTCATTCAACAAACATTGATTAAGCAATCTGTGTGTTAGATGGACATTTGCATTAAGATGTAGGGTGAACAAGAATCATTCCAATTTTCGAGGCTTTAGACTCAGGCAATGTGAAACAAATATGAAAAGATCACAGGTGTGTCATTAGGTGCTGTGAGGAAGTAACAAAAAGCACACATTAGCAGCACGGGTTTGTTCAACTGCATGTGGGGAGTGGTGTGGTGTGCAGTGTGGGGTCTAGTGTCTGGGAAGAGGATAGTTGTATAGTGTGTGGAGTTGAGAATTAGGCCATTGAAGATAGAGGAAATACCATGACTAGAGGTGAGGGAGCAGGTAAGGTTAATTTGAAGAACTATAAGTACAACAGTTTCGTTTGGCTGCAGGGAACCCGGTGTGAGGAAGGGGGAGAGAGATTGAGATGGAGAATAGAAACTAAGCAGGCAAGACTTTGTATACCCTGGAAAACCATTGGGATATTTAATGGATGTTTATTAAGAAGGAATGGGGTGAACATTCAAGAATTAAAGTGGAAAAGTGATGTATGAAGATTTAGATTTTGAGTCATTCTGGTTTCAGTTTGGAAGGATGGACTGGAGTGAGAAGTGACTGGGAACAACAGGGGCAGATTAGGAACTTCAGCATTAGTCTGGGTTTAAAATTATGAAGATCTGAATCAAGATTGCATAAGTGAGGAAAAGAGAAATGTGAGAAAATAAATAATGTATGACTAAATATTTCAGAGGAAAGAAGCAAGCATGGTGTTTTGTCTTCCAGTCTGTGGAGTACAGTGTATCAGCCAAAATTTTCCAGGAGGCATGGGTTATTCTGGAAAAGTGAGAGTTTAACAAATTCTAAGACCTGAGATGAAAAATGCATCACCAGAGTATAAGGTTTTAAATAAGTTTTAAATTTCTTGAGTGTAAGTACTTCATATCTAAATTGTATCTGCTTTAGTGTGATTTTATATAGCATTATAAAGTAGTGTTTTCATCAAAAAGCAAAGATGTATACGTACCTTTGGGTTTTAAAAAGTTACTGAAAAATGACATTTCTTATAGCACCATGCATACTAAAACAATATTACATCACCAGTGATACAATTTTAAAATTTTTACATTCTTCTTCAAATGAAAACAATATGGGTGTCATGAAACATGGAACTAAAGGAATAGTATTATTTGGAGAAAATGGTATAACTGGTACTCTTCTTTGGCCTAATTCAATTAATGCTGCTACTGGTAGTGGCTTTGGGATTATTAGTTCATTCTAAAACTGAGGGTTATCTTTTAATTCATGTATTATGGCTGTTCAAAGACTAGTAGGATTCAGAGATGGAGTAAACTTTTATGTGCTAACTCTATGGAGAAAGTTTTACGATTGTGTTTCATTGATAATGCTCACGTAGGAGTAATTGCTGTTTGCAGCCCTTTTGGCCTAAAAAGTTCTTGTTCTGAATCTGTGGTTTAAATGCCAAACAAAAGAAAGGAGTCTTTAATAGTACTTGTTTTGAAATTAGAATGTGATTACTTAAAAACTATGGATACTTTTATTTCCTTAAACTATTTTTATACCTCCATTCTTATAAATGGTTTCTATAACTGCCTGATGTTGAGAAGAAAGGCTAGCAGAGAATTCACTTTGTGTGAGAGGCAGGTGAGAACCTGCAGAGAATTACAGGAAAAGATATTATTTTTTGACCTGGTGATCATTAGTTTTTTTCTATGCCTTCCCTAAAGCTTTTCACAGGATTTTTCTAGTGTAACACTTTCAGTGTAATTGGACCAACTGGTAGTGTAAGGTTATCAAAACTTTTCATTTGGAGATGCTGAGTGATTTTGGGGAGAACTGGTGATCACTGTATGAACTTACCAAACACATATGTACATTTATGATTTATCTTTTTTATTTCTTCAAACATGAGGACTATGAACTGTTTCTGACATACAGTGAAGACTGAAATCTTTGTGATCTGTGAGACTAAAAAAAACCAAATAAACCTGTTTTCTGGAAGTGTTATTAGTTCTCAGAAGATTGCTTTACAAAGTCAAGATAAGGGGACCTTACCTAGACATACTCAAGTATATCTCTGCAATCATCAGCCTTTGTGCATTGCAGTGCTGAGTTAGAATGTTGATCAGCATGTCTGTCAGTCTGGAAAAGAATAATATTTAAAGATTAGTAAAGGTGCTACCCTGTAGTTAGGAAGAACCCATTATCTAAAGATCAAAACCTTTTACTTTAAAAAGAGTCAGTAAAAGTACAGGGGAGTAAAGAAAATTAGAGTGTCTCTTCAACCACCTCTTCTACTCCACCAAAAAGTTTTCCTTTGCCTTCAAGCTGATTAGTCTTTAACTGGGTGCAGCATCTTTCCCTTTGTGCTGTTAGAGGGATATGGCTTACATGAATGTACGTTAAGGCAAAAATGACTGCTCTTGTTCAGAATCTCCAGAGGAAGGAGGAGTAGTGGAGGAAAAAAATCATGAAAATACAAGTGTCTGCATACTTCCAAGGAATGATGAAGACCTGTAATGCTTTGCAAAGAACACATTTTCTCTCATCTATGATGCAGACTATTTCTGGGCCATGCAGATTTTACGTCCTCATAAATAAACACACCAAATGAATTGATTAGCTTAGTGCACAACTAGTTTCGATAAATTTAGCTGTAATTATAGTCAGAGTAGAATGACCAAGACAACCTTAACCTTTTCCTAAGCTTTGCTAATGTAGATAGGTTTCTGCTTAAGTACAGGCCCTGGCCTCTTTTTTTCTTAGAGTACTTATTTTAGGAAACTTGCAATGAAAAATTCTTTCTCTTTCTTTAAAAGATGTAAATATTCTCCTAGACTCTTGAAGTTTGACAACCCAGAAACATTTCTCTTGAGGACTTGGGAACCATCTCTTTGAAATGTAATTATCAAGAAAGATAGTCTGCCTATCTCTCAGACTCTGTGTGGAAGTAGGATGTTTAACTGTAAGTGACAGCAATCACAGATGGCTTAATCACACTGACTAATACCCATCCCATTATCCTTCAGAGCTTTTCCACTAGCTCACCCTAGTACTCCAAAATGCTCTGGCTTTTGTTTCATAATATTTGAGTTCAATATCTCTTCCCTCCTTGCAATAGTTATGATCCCTATTGCAATAGTCTTGAATAAAGTGTTCCCTGCCTGCTTAATTCTGTCTGTTGTAATTTTAATTTGAAAAGGGGAGATGTTTAATGGAGTTGAGGAGAAAAATGAATTGAAAAACTAGAATGTGGCTGGGCTCTGTGGCTTAGCCTGTAATCCCAGCACTTTGGGAGGCCAAAGTGAAAGGATTGCCTGAGCCCAGAGGTTTGAGACCAGCCTGGGCAACTTGGTGAGATCTCGTCTCTACAATAAATCACAAAAACTAGCCAGGCATGGTGGTGTGTTCTGTAGTTCCAGTTACTTTGAAGGCTGAGATGGAAGGATCGCCTAAGCCCAGCAGGCCGTGGCTGCGGTGGCCTTGAACATGCTACTGCACTCCAGCGTGGGTGACAAGAGTGAGACTCCAACTCAAAAAAAAAAAAGAAAAAAAAGAAAAAAAGAGAACCCCCCCCAAACTAGAATGTTAAGCAAATCATATTTTTGGAAATTAAAGCCACCTGGATGTGCTTAGGATCATAGGAAAGCTAAGTGCCAGGTGCTGATATATACAGTGAATGAGGCCAAGTGATTAGGATTTACATTGATGACTTGTCAATAAGAAGCAGAGGTTGACAGGAATGTTTTATGCATAGACACATGGTCCAAAAGCTGTAATAGGGAAGGAGGAAGGAATAGAATCGGCTCCAAACATTGATATTAATGGCTGCTGAGAGAAAGGCAGGCTTCAGTGAAAACTGTAGAGAAATGTGGTGTCTGGCACTAGCCCAGTTAAGTCCCTGGACTCAAAGGGAAATATGTAGTTATAGAGGAGTCTGTTAATTGCATAATGGGCATTCTAAAATATGTATATTTTTGATAAGTAGAAGATTTCAATTTCGCAGCTCTATTCTTGTTATCATCACATTTATGTAATTATTATAGTCTATTGCTCTATTAAGATTACCCACGACCTACCTCTCTGAATTGCTCTTTATTTATTAATGTTTAAAAAGTAATTCTTGTTTGTTTAAGCTTCCAGAGATATTTCAGAATTATTTTATATGGATCTCAAACATTTTATTTAAAATTTTTAATTAAGATAACTGTATGATCTGTCACGGAAATAATGAACTGAGTATCACACATTCCCACTCATAAATGGATTCTGAACTTTTATCATAGTGATACAAGAAAGGGATTGGCAGTAGCAGGACACTGCCAAGGAAGGGGAGGAGGGAGGATGGCACATAACATCAATAAGGGTACCTGATTTCAAACCAGGTGAAGTGAGGACCAATGGAAGGCCCAAACTTCACCTGTACAATGACCACTTATGTACCTAATCCTAAATTGTACCCAACATCTTTAAAATATAAAAAACAAATAAAATAAAAAAGATAACTGTAAACTTAGGCATCAATTTTGAAAGCATTGTCTTTCTGTTACTTTTATAAAATACTTAGTAAAGATATGTGGAGTTGTTTCTTTTTTTTTTGCTAATGACAAGAAACTTTATTTTACTGAAGTTTTTTTTTTTTTGCGTTTCCATTGATTTATTTATTTTTAATTTTTGTAGAGATGGAGTCTCACTATGTTGCCCAGTTTGGTCTTGAACTCCTGAACTCAAACTATCCTCCTGCCTTGGCTTTCCAAACTGCTTGGGTTATAGGAGTAAGCCCCTGTGCCCAGTCTGCATTTCTATTGATATTTCAAGTTAAGTTTATTTTAATTTTATTTATTAACATCTAGTTTTTAAAATGAAGACATTATATTAAATTCTATGTTTACTTTGTATCCAAAAATTATTGAACTCTCCTGTAATTTTTAATAACTTTTTATTAAACTTGAATTTCTAGATGCATATATATTCAAACAACAACTTTGATTCCTTATTTATGTTAGTTGTATGTTTTTATTATTATTTTCTTGCTGGTTTAAGTTATGGAATTCTAGATAATTTTTATTTTTCTAGTTTTAACAGACAATTCTGGTATAATGAACCATAGCAATTTTGTAGTCTTTTCTGGGGGGGGGCAAAGAAAACCCCCAAATTTGTTTATTTATTAGAAATTGTGTTTTTATTCTTACATGTCTAAACTTCAGTCACCTTCAAAGTAGTCTCCTTTTGGTGTGATTCACCAATTGAGATACTTTTTCCACTGCTCAAAACAGTTTCTGAACTGCTCAATTCTGATGCCTTTTGGTGCTTCTGCCATTTTTTCCCCACCTCTTCCACATTGGCAAAACGTTTCCCTTTGAGGACTTTTTTCATCAGGAGAAACAAACAAAAAGTCTCCCGGTGTGAGATTGGGTGAACAGGGAGGGTGTGGCAGAAGGTCATGCCATTATTGGTCAAAAAACTACTGAACACTCAGTGCAGTGTGGGCAGATGCAGTCATAAATCATCCATCATGAAATGGACATATGCACTGAAAGAATCTCCAAAAAGAAAAAAATTCACTAAGCGAAACATAGCCTCTCACAACACTGCTGGTAGACTGATGCCGATGGGTTCCTAGACCACTTACCTAGAAGGAGTACTACAAGGGGCCCATTCTACAAAAGATAATTCCATTTTTTTGGTCCTCCCTTATATGTTATACACGTTTGTTATTTGTGATATTAAGGTTCTGCAAAGTTCTCATGAAGGCAAAGTTTAGTAAATACTAAACTATTGCTTCCAGAGGGGGAAAAAAAAACCAGGGTTATGTTCTACAACTCTCTGGATACAATAGTTTTTCAACTGAAATATCATTTGCACTAATAAGTTTGTTTGCCAATATCCTTGAAAAGCAAAACAATCTCGTCAGCATTACAATCCTACTCTACCACATATTTTTCTGTATTACACTAGCAGTTATTTTTAAAGTTTCTCTCTAGCCTCCTATTCTTCAGAACATGTCTCACCTCTAACCCAACACTACTTTCAAAAGAAAGCTGGCCACTATGCTTATTTTTAAAAATAATGAATTTTTAAAATCAGTTATCATCTTATGAACCCACAAATTCAGCTACTTTTCCATTTTCTTATGACTTCATAACATAGAATAGATGCTATGTTAGAATTTTCACGCACAGATCAATGAATTTTCTATTCTTTTTTCTGGCGGTATCATTTTGTTAATTTATTTACATTAAACTCATGACCAGCAGTACTATAATTCATGCTTGAATTTAGAATATGTAATATATATATATTTCTCCCAAATACTTATTTTTTTGTATAGGAGTATTAAGTGGCACTTTAGCCCTAAACTGGGGCCATTTTAAACAGCAAAATCACCAATAAAAAGCATAAAATGCAAAATTGTGGCACTGAAAATACCCAAAAGGTACTTACTTACAGTATGAGGAGTAAAACAAGAGAGAAGATTGTTACCTTGTTTGATGTCAACTAGCAATATGCATTTTAATGACTAAAATTTTTTACCTCTTTGCACATGTCTGCAAATGACCATGAGAGCACTGTGAAGAATATTGATTCTGGGTTATAAACAAATTTTAGTGAGTAGACAAATTTGTAAATATCTTATTCATGAATAATGAGGATTGACTATATGGTCAGATAAGTAAAAGTGACTTGCTAGGTAAAAAAATAATTGTTACTAAAATTTCAAATCATTTCTAGATAAGACTAGTGGTCTACAATAAATCATCTTTAAAAGTAAAGATACAGTTAGATTAACAGTAAAGAGATGGAAAATTATATACCATGCTAACATAATTAAAAGAAAACTGGAGTAGTTATATTAATTTCAGGCAAAGAGGAATTCAGAGCAAAGAGAATTCTGAGGGATAAGATTATTACATAATGATAAAAATTTGGTTCTCCAAGAAGACATAAACTTTTATGTGTATGTGCCAAACAACAGTATGTCCAAAGAAAAAAACACTCTATAGAAATGCAAAGAGAAATAGATAAATCCACTGTTATAATTGGATACCTCTATTTTTCTCTATCAGTAATGGACAAATCAAGTAGGCAGAAAATTAATGAGTACATGCCTGAAATAAGCAGCACCATCACTCAACAGAATCTAATTAACATCTACAGAATTCTTAAAGCAACAACAGCAGAATACACATTTTTCTCAAGCTCACATGAAACATTCACTAAAATAATTCATATTCTGGGCCATCAAACATATCTTAATAAATTTAAAATTACAGAAACCATGCAAAATATGTTATCAGAACACAATGAAATTAAACTAGAAATGAATAACAGAAAGATAGTTAAAAAATCCTTAAATACATGTAGATTAAAAAGCACACATAGCCGGGTTTGGTCGCTCAACCTGTAATCCACGCTTTGGGAGGCTTAGATGAGTGGATTGCCTGAGCCCACAGGTTCGAGACCTGCCTGGGCAACTTGGCGAGATCTCATCCCTACAATAAATCAAAAAATTAGCCGGGTGTGGTAGGGCGCACCTGTAGTTCTAGGTACTTGAAAGGCTGAGGCAGAAGGATCGCCAGAGCCCAGCAGGTCAAGGCTGAGTTGGCCGGGAGCATGCCACTGCACTCCAAGTCTGGGTGACAGAGTGAGACTCCAATTCAAAAAAAAGAAAGCACACTTATAAATAACACTTGGGGCAGAGAAGTGTCAAGAAAAATTTAAAAATTCAAACAAAATGAAAATAAAACATTAAAATTTGTGATATACAGCAAATGTAATGCTTAGAACATATTTATAACTTTTGAATACATATAAAGAAAACAATAATTGAAATCAATAATCTAAGTGTTCACCTTAGGAAACTAGAAGAAGAACAAATTAAACCTAAAGTAAATTGAATAAATGAGACAATAAATATTAGATCAGAAGTCATTGAAATTAAAAACAGAAAATTGATAGGGAAAATAAATAAAAGAATATTTATTGGTCTTTGAAAAGATCATAAAATCTATAGGCTTTTAGCCAAGTTAACTAAGTAAAAAAGAGAAAGACACAACTCTAATATTATTAAAATGATAATAAAATATATTATAAACAACTCTAAAACCCTGAATTTGATAGTCTAGACGAAATGGATCAATTTATTCAAAGACACAATCTACCTACATTCACACTAAAAAAAATAGATAATCTGAATAGACCTGTGTCTATAAAAAAATTAATCAATGATTAATAACCTGCCTAAACAAAAAGCACTAGGTCCAGATAAGTTCACTAGTAAATTCTATCAAAGCTTTAAAAAAGCAATACCAAATCTCTACAGGCTTTTTCAGAAAATAGAAGCAGAGGGAGTACTTCCTTACTCATACTATGAGGTTACCCTAATTGCAAAACCAGAGAAAGACTATTGACCAACATCTCTCATGAACACAGATGCCAAAATTCTAAAAAAAAAAAAAAATTAAATTAAATAAATAAAAAAAGAAGAAGCAGCAACAAATTGAATATAACAACGTATACAAAGAATTATACTTCATGACCAAGTGGAATTTACTCCAGGTATTAACAGCTGGTTCAACATTTGAAAATAAATTAATGTTATTCATCACATTAGCAGACTAAAAGAGAAAAATTATATGATTATATCAATAGATGTGGAAAAAACATTTGACCAATTCCAACATGTATTCAAGATAAAAACTCTTAGCAAACTAGGAATAGAAAACAACTTCCTCAACTTGATTAAAAAAAGTTTAAAAAAACCTGTGGCTAGAATAATACTTAATGGTAAGAAAGATCATACACAGGGTGAGAATGTTCACTCTAAGTAGTATTGAGTGTTTCAAAAAAGATTAATTTTGACATTTGCACTTCTCTGTCAAGACATAGGGATGTAAGTTAAAAATGGTGTTGATGGTCCAGAATCTCACAGGGCTGACCAGGCAATTATATATGTTAATAGATAAGAAAAAGAAAACAGTTCTAAGAGTGCATGGGTCAGGAAAGTATCTTTTTTCTTTTCTTTTTTTTTTTTTTTGAGTTGAAGTCTCACTCTGTCACCCAGGCTGAAGTGCAGTGGCATGCTCACAGTCACCACAGCCTCGACCTGCTGGGCTCAGGCGATCCTTCCACTCCAGCCTTCCAAGTAGCTGGAACTACAGGCGTGCACCACACCTGGCTAATTATTTTTATTTATTGTAGAGATGAGGTCTCGCCAAGTTGCCCAGGCTGGTCTCGAACCCCTGGGTTTAGGCAATCTTCTCGCCTCGGCCTTCCTAAGTGCTGGGATTATAGGCTTGAGCCAATACACCTGGCCGGAAGTATTGTCTAATGGTGAGAAATTGGAAAGTGGGCAGCATTATTAAGAAATTTCAAGCCGGACTCTGTGGCTTAGCCTGTAATCGCACCTTTGGGAGACTGAGGTGAGTGGATTGCCCAAGCCTGCGGGTCTGAGACCCGCCTGGGCAGGTGAGACCTCATCTCTACAATAAAATCAAAAAATTAGCCGGGTGTGGTAGCGCGCGCCTGTAATTCTGGCTACTTGGAAGGCTGAGGCGGAAGGATTGCTGGAGCCCAGCAGGTCGAGGCTGTGGTGGCTGGGAGTGGCCACTGCACTCTAGTATGGGTGACCGAGTGAGACTCCAACTCAAAAAAAAAAAAAAAAAAGAAATTTTAGCTGAAAGCGTTCCTTTTTGATGATTAAACTACACAACGTAAGGCAATTTCTGTTAAAATCATTCACTTTCATTTTCTGTAGAATAAATTTTTGCTTCCAGATTTTTCTACATAAAACATAGTGGCTAAGGAAGCATTAGTAATTGTCTTTTTCAACTGTACTTTGCCAGTATCATTGGGATAGATCGATTTTAAGCGTGTTCTTAGTCTGGCATGCTACAGTGGACACTATGCTATCAAAACCAAAAACTGACACACTTCAGCCTAACACATTGACAAACACCAAATTATGATGATCAGAATGAACTATATTGCAAACCTAAACTTACAATGACAAAAAAATTGAAATTGGAGCAAAGAAAATCTTTTCAGACAATAGATGGCTGTGATCTATAGTTTTAAAACTAAAATTGCATTCTTGAAAAAGTTAATTTATAACTTTTTATTACCTTGTATTATGTTTTTCTAGTGATAACTGAAATTTTAAAAGGCATGAAAACATTCCAAACTTCTAAAGCCAACTTTAGAAAGCATATTTAAAGTCCTTTATTGTTTTTCTATGGAGTGCTGCTAGTGAAAAAAACATACATATGCACACACACGTTTTTGTAATTCTTGTAAATGTAACCTTATCGTTAAAGAGCTTGAGTTCTTATGAAAGGATTTGCATGTTTATGTTGTCTGTTTATCTTTGTGCTCATCAGAAGTCCTCTTAAAACAGGTTTATTTTAGGAAAATATATGAATGTTTCACCCTCCATCTCATATCTGAAAAGTTACATTTTAAAAACAAAGAACCCAGGCTGAGCCTGGTGGCTCAAGCCTATAATCCCAGCACTTTGGGAGGCCGAGGTGGGAGAATTGCCTGAGCCCAGAGGTTCAAGAGCGGTCTGGGCAACTTGATGAGATCTTGTCTCTACCATAAGTCAGAAATTAGCTGGATGTGGTGGTACATGCCTGTAGTCCAGCTACTTGGAAGGATGAGATGAAGGATCCCCTGAGCCCAGCAGGTCGAGACCGCAGTAGTTGAGCATGCCACTGCACTCCAGCCTGGGCAACAGAGCAAGACTCTGACTCAAAAAAAAGAAAAAAAAAAAAAAAGGAGAACCCAATGGTTTTTCTCCCTTTTATCTATATTCCTTTTCTAAACTCTAATCTCATTCATTATTAAGCACCTGTATGCCAAACTCCTTGAACAGATTATTGAATGTAAAGAATTTAGATGAAAACTAGACAAGAGAAAAAATTAGCATTTCAGGCAAGGGGACTATTGGGCCAATTTACAGATATGTGAAAAGCACAGCCACTTGGGGGAATAAACAAGAAGTTTGATTTGACTGTAAGTGGAAGTAGCAAATGGTACAGGCCAAAAAATAAAGACAAAGGTCAGAGAGGATGTTTTATCCTAGATCAAGCGTTCTTGGTTTGGGATTTCATTTAGTTGTTAGTAAAAAGACATTTAAGGAATTAGGGCAAATGTGTCAAGATTAGATTTGCAATTTATCAAGGCAAATCTGTCCACCATTATCTTTTTCTATTATTTTTCTTCTCATTCCACTTGTTTGCTCATTTTTTTTGTTTAATCTGTGTCTGCCTTTTGAAAGGCATCAGCTATTTTATACTCATAATATAGTCTTAAAATTGGGTGAAGCCAAAAAAATTAATAAATAAAATATACAAATAAAACATGATAGAAACAATCAGACACCAAATTCTTGGAGCATTCCCCTAGCACTGGGGCATACATTACAGTATGGAAATCGGAAGCTGGTTCCTTGAACCTGGTGGGAAGAGCCAATGAAAAAAAGATTATAGTAATTCACATAGAAGGTTTCAATATTTTTCCCAGATAAATGTAAACAAAAGTGTATTCTATATGTTTAAATTACTATAAGACATACAAGTATTAAACACATGTCCTAACTGCTTGCTAATTGTAGAAAGCAACCTTGATTGAGTTCACTTTATCTATTTGTTGCTACTATTTTATCATCTATTATCAAAATAGATGAGCCAGTAGTAGGACAATGTGAGAATCAAATTAAAAATATATACGTTCCTAACAAACAATAAGCATTTTCTTAGGAACTAGAGATTATTTTATAGAAACTGAAAAACAGACCTGTATTGGGGGATATGTGTCATTCGTATAAATTAGAAATGACACTTGCCACCACAGCTGTTTGTACATAAGGAGTTCTAGAGTCATACTAGATAGCATTGAAATATTTGAATTTCCATTATGGATTCAAAAAAATTTAGGTGATATAGATAGGGTAAAACTTGTTGAGCTGAAACTCATGGCTGCAGAGGTAAACAGAAAAGCGTGACTGACATTCCATTTAAATTTTCTTTCTTGCTGGTAATAAAATGGCAGGACATTTAAGGAAGACTTATGATCACATGGTCCATTATTTCAGATAGAGTCAGTTAGGATGAGACACCATATGATCACACTTGGAACAACAGAGCTGTCAATCAAAATTTATTGAGAAGAAGGGGAGCCCTTTCTTCAACAGTGTACCCAGAAACATTGGAAAAATGCCTTCCCATATCCAATGAGTCCACCAGGCCTTGAGAAGAGCTCAGATACTCACTGAACTTTTATGCTCAGCAGTCTAATCTTAGCTAGGTAAAGCTTCTTAGTGTGCATTGTCTAACAGTTGAACATTAATTAATCAAGGAGAACAAGACTAGACCATGATTTCCAGTTAAATGAATATACATATCAAATACTGAAATATTTATAAAAATATTTTTGAAGATTAAGAACTTCAGACTAAGAATTAAATTCAGTTTGGATTCTGTTTCACTGATCTTATTAAATATGAAGTTGTCTATTTGAACTGGACCAAAACCACACAATAATTGTGATATAGCCATATTTTTATACTTAGAAGTACAACTATGTTAATGGAATTCTCATTCTGTGAATTAAACAGACTATTTTAATCATTATGCTTATTGCATTTATTTTGTATTAGAAAACCAAAACATAAAAAAATAAATAAACAGACAATAAGATTATCTTAGTAAAGAAAGTGTTAGGGAAAGAGCTGATTCTCAAGGACAGGCCAGAAATTTCCAAAACTAGATGTATAAACAAGTATGTGATCTGGGAAATGGGAGGACAATATGGCTTTACAGTTAATATATATAAATAGTAAAGAATAAAGTTGGAAGGTGGCAGAGACAAGATTATAAAGGGACATCTAAAAGTTTTTAAATAACAAAGTGTTATAAATTTGATTTGCATTTCTGTCATAACACTTTATTGCAATGTAAAGAATGAAAAAAAAAAGAAGTTACAAAGTTGCAGGATGGCTAATTTAGAATCCCAGTTGTGACATAATGTAGACCTGAACTGAGAAAAATAGTGTGCTTTTAATAAATACAGTATGAATGGTTAACTGAATTTAATTTAACCTACAATTTTTTGAGACACATTTTTGTGTGTGCAGGATTTATTAAGAGGACAGAAAAGCACCCACAGTGGGAGGAGACCCTAGGGGGTTGCCCTGAAACACTTGAACTTGACCAAATAACAGTGGTTTACCCTGAGTCAGAGACTATTGTTTTAGGTGTTTTCTTTCTTTTTTTTTAAAGAATTTATACCTATAAAGAAATGTTCTTTGTAATGTAGATTTTTCCATTATTTTCTGGCTTTAGGGGAAAATATACATTTTTCATGTGACAGAGAAAAAGAAGGTATGCGTTTTATTTTCCTTACTTTGAAAATGGCCAGATTTAGACATAGTATCACGTGTCTAAGGAAAAACAAATTATAATGCCTGTTATTTCAATTTGAATTCTTACTACAAAGTGACTGAGATATAATCTTTGCTTCTAGTTATTTATAAATTTGGGTTTTGAAAGAGGAATAAAAAATATTTCCCTTTAGGAAGACAGAATTAATAGCCATATAAACTTACTATGCATAAGAGCATGAGCAATTTGTTACATCTTTAAAATTTGATTCTAAAAACAATCTTTCCTAGTAGATGAATGTGTATCTTTAACTGACAGAAAAAATTTCAAAAATATTAATGTCTGGGACTTTTGCACATGAAGTTGATAGAATCATTTTTGCTCTAATATCAATGGGTACATCAATAAATGCATCATTTTATTTATTCTTAGCTAATTCAGGGCCTCTAAAGCTTCAGATCTCCAAATGCAGCATTCCTAGGATGCCCAAGTTTAATTATTTTTCCTACGTGGCTTTTGCAAGCACTTTCATATACTGAGTGCCTCAAGACTTTTTGAATTTAAAATATCAGCCATATAGGTGTAGGTTTTAGTGCTACAGTGTAGGTTTTAGTGGATAACAAACTGCATGTTAGAAGTACCTTATTTACAGGGCAGTTGAGATTATTAAACATTTAGTTAATTTAGAACTTTTAGAACCCTAAGAGAAAATTCTACAGAAATCTTGGAATTTTCTTTTATGAAACACTTCTCCTGAATGCATTTACTCCACTTTGGAGCGTGGGTCCTTGGGTCTTTCGCAGGCCAAACCCAAATGTTCTTATCCTATGCCTCATGTATTCCAAGCTTTGTTTCAAAGTGGTTTCAATGGTTTTAAATAGAACTAACACTAAAAGATTGATTAATAAGCATATTTTTCCCTTCCCTGTCCTTCCACAACGAACGAACTCATCAGTCCAGTTCTACCAGTCCTATTCTCACAATAGATTTCATCTGATTTCCCTTCTTTTAATTTATGTTACTACTGCTTTGGCACAGGTCTTTGCCACTTTTATTTGAGCTATATCCAGTAAGCTGTTAAGTATGTGCAATTTGTCTACTAAAATTATGCTTCTAAAAGATCAAATGTTATTTTGCTCTTCTATGTCTAAAATCCTTAATACCCAAAACAATGATTTTCAATATTGTTTTCTACTTTGGCTCACAGGATACATAATTTTCACACATACAAAAAGCATCCCTGAGAACATCTAGGCTTCAGAACTCATTCTAGTATGCTAGCTTTAATAACATTTTATTCTTTTAAAAAGTTTTACTTATTATAGAGTTGTGGGGTACAAGTAAAGATTTACTACATCAGTAGGATGTATGAAGGTGAAGTTTTGGCTTCCAGGTGGTCCTCACTCCCCCTGGTATTGGACCAGGTATTCATTGTGTTGTCACATACCCCACAACCTCCCCTTCCTCCTTCCCTCCCATAGCAATGCCTGGCTACTGCTCATCCCACTTTTGTGCTGATATGATTACTGTTCAGGGCGCACTTATGAGTGAGAACATGTGGTATTCAGTTCTTTGTTTCTGTGATAGTTCACTTAGTATGATGATTTTCAGATGCATCCAAATTCTGTAAAGTCCATGATTTTCTTTTTCTTTTTTTTAATTTTAAAGATGTGGGGTACAATTCAGGGTTAGGTATACAAATGTTCATTATGCAGGTAACCTTGTTGATTATGTGTCCCCCTTCCCTAGCAGTTTCCCACTACTGCCAATCCCACATCTGGCTTCCCCTGGCAGTTTCCCACTACTGCCAATCCCTCTCTTATAGTATTATGATGGTTTTTCAAGGTTCACTTATGAGTGACAGCATGTGATACTCAGTTCTTTGCATCTGTGATAGATCACTCAGTATTATAGCCTCGAAGTTCATCCAAGTTGCTGCAAAGTTCATAATTTTGTCCTTGTTTATGGCTGCATAATATTTTTTCATGTATATATACTACATTTTTAAATCCAGTCCTCTTTTGATGGGCAGCACAGTTGGTTCCATGTTTTTGCTATTTTAAATAATGCTGCAATAAACATGCAAGTGCAGGTATCTTTTTCATAGAGAGATTTCAGTTCCTCCAGATATAGGGGACTGCAGGGTCATATGGGAGGTGGACCTTTAGATACTTTAGGATTCGTCACACTGTTTTCCACAGAGGCTGTATTAGTTTATACTCCCACCAAGAGTGTAGTAGTGTTCCCTTTTCCTTGCATCCTCTCCAGCATCTGTTGTTTTTTGAGTAATTGATGATGGCCATCCTGACTGGAGTTAGGTGGTATCTCAGTGCAGTTTTAATTTGCATTTCTTTAATGACTAGTGAGGCTGAGCACTTTTGCATGTATCTGTTGGCTGCTTGTATGTCTTCTTTTGAGAAGTATCTATTTATAACTTTTGCCCACTTTGTAATGGGGTGTTTACTTTTTTCTTTTCGGCATGTTTGAGTTCCGTGTGGATCCTTGTAGATCCTAGGCTTTTGTCAGATATACAGTTGGCAAATATTTTTTCCCAGTCTGTGAGTTGTCTCCCCACTCTATCAATGGTTTCTTTGGCTTTGCAGAAGCTTGTCAGTGTGATGAGGCACTACTTGTCTATCTTATCTCTGATGGCTTGGGCAGTTGGGGTTTTGATCAGGAATTAGTTGCCAGTTCCAATTTCCATAAGGGCGTCTCCTGCATTTTCTAAGATTCTTATAGTTTGAGATTTTACATTTAGGTCTTTGCTCCATTTAGAGTTGATTTTTGTGTATGGTAATGTAGTGGGAATCTTTCCAGAGAGAGATGGGACACTGAGGTCACTTTGTCAGAAAACAGTGTTTATTTATATAGGCACCGGCTCAGTGGATTCACATCCAAAGGCTGAGTCCCGAGTGCAGGGGGCATTACCTTTTATACCATTTTAGCCTCCTTGTCCCCCAATAAGTCTTACATATTAATAACATACTGACTAATTGGATATTTCATAGCTCAAGTTTACAGCAGAGTTACACTTGCTCACTACAGATTGGGGCCAATTCCTTTTTAATATGTATGTATCATTCAAGAAAGTTCTTATCTTATGGTGCTAGAAGAACTCTTTCATTATCCTGGAAAAGCTTTTATCTTATGAGGCTTGGGGGAAGGGCTCCCTGGCTCAGTGATAGGTAGGGGTCTTGTTTTAGTTTTCTGCATGTGGTCAGCCAGTTTTTCCAGCACCATTTACTGAATAGGTTCTCCTCTTCCCAGTGGTTGATGATGGAGGCTTTGCTGAAGATGAGTTGGTTGAGAAATTGAGGTTTTGCTTCTAGAATCTCTATCCTCTTCCTTTGGTCTATACACCTGTTCTTATACCAATAACAGACTGTTTTGATTATTGTAGTTTTATTAAAAGTCTGGAAGTGTGAAGTCTCCCACTTTGTTTTTTTGCTGAGGATTGTTTTGGCTATTTGTGGTCTTTTATATTTTCATATGAATTCCTGAATTGTCATTTTCAGGTCTGAGAAGAATGCTGCTGATAATTTAATGGTTATTGTATTAAATCTGTAGATTGCCTTGGGTAGGATGGACATCTTAACAATGCTGATTCTTCCAATCCATGAGCATGGAATATTTTTCCATTGTTTGTGTTATTTTTGATATCTTCGAGCAGCGTTTTGTAGTTTTCATTGTAAAGGTTTTTGACTTCTCTGGTTATGAATATGCCAAGGTATTTCATTTTTTGGTGGCTATTTTGAATGGGATTGTGCTTTTTATTTGGGTTTCTGTTTGTTTATTGTGGGTATATAGGAATGTGACTGATTTTGTACATTTATTTTATACCCTGAATCTTTGCCAAAGTCCTTTATTAGTGCAAGAAGGCTTTTGACAGATTGTTATGGGTTTTCAAGCTATAGAATCATGTTGTCTATAAAGAGGGACAATTTAACTTCCTCTTTTCCTAACTGGATACCCCTGATTTCCTTCTCTTGTCTGATTGCTCTAGCTAGGACTTCCTATGTTGAACAGGAGGGGTGAGAATGGGCATCCTTGTCTTGTTCTGGCTTTCAGGAGAAATGGTTCCAATTTCTGTTTATTTAGCAGTATATTGGTGGTGGGTTTCTTTTAGATGACTCTTGCTATTTTGAGTTTTGTTCCATCTATGTCTAGATGCTTGAGGATTTTTGTCAAGGGGGTGCTGGATTTTATCAAAAACTTTTCCCTGCATCTAATGGTATAATCATGTGGTTTTTGTCTTTACATTGGTTGATGTATTTAATTATGTTTATGGTCTTGTGGATGTTGAACCATCCCTGTCTCCCAGGAATGAAGCCTACCTGGTCATGGTGGATAATTTCTGAGATGTACTGTTGGATCTGGTTTGCTAGAATTTTTTTTTTTTTTTTTGAGTTGGAGTCTCACTCTGTCATCCAGACTGGAGTGCAGTGGCCGCTCCCGGCCACCGCAACCTCGACCTGCTGGGCTCCGGCGATCCTTCCGCCTCAGCCTTCTGAGTAGCCAGAATTACAGGCATGCGCTACCACTCCCGGCTGATTTTTTTTTTTTTTAATTTATTGCAGAGATGAGGTCTCGCTGCCCAGGCGGGTCTCGAACCCGCGGGCTCAGGCAATCCACTCACCTCAGCCTCCCAAAGGCGCGGGATTACAGGCTGAGCCACCGAGCCCGGCTTGCTAGAATTTTGTTGAGAATTTTTGCATCTACGTTCATCAAGGATATTGGCCTGCAGTTCTCTTTCTTTATTGGATCTTAACCCAGTTTCAGTAGCAATGTGGTGCTAGTGTCATAAAATGATTTGGAGAGAGTTCCTTCTTTTTTGATTGTCTGGAATACTTTCAATAGGATTGGTATCAGTTCTTCCTTGTATGCTTTGTAGAATTCTTCTGGAAAGTCATTTGGACAGGGCTTTTTTGGTAGGTAGTTTACAAATGACATTACTGATTTCCTGGGTTGTTATTGGTCTTTTTAGGGCCTCAGTTTCTTCTCGTTACATTTAGATTTTCGATTTTGTTTCCATACAAGTGTGCATGGTAATCTCTGATAATATTTGTATTTCTTCAGGATCCATTGTGACTTGATCTTTTGCATTTCTTATTGTGTTAATTTGGGCTTTTTCTCTCATTTTCTTGGACAGTCTAGCTAGGGTTTCATCAATCTTGTTTATTCTTTTAAAAAAGCAGCTTTTGTTTCATTGACTTTTTTGTATTATATTTTTGTCTTCTATGTACCAAATTTGGGCTTTTATTTTGGTGATCTGGATTCTTCTTCTGAAGGTAGGGTTTTAGTGGTCTTGTTTTCCAGCTTCCTTGGTGATTTGTTAGGCTGTTAACTTGTGATCCTTCTATTTCCTTCATGTGTGTTTGTAGAGATATGAATTCCCAGCTGAGCTTGGTGGCTCAGCCTGTAATCCCCTGCCTTTGGGAGGCTGAGGTGAGTGGATTGCCTGAGCCCCTGAGTTCGAGACCCGCCTGGACAGCAGGACCTCATCTCTACAATAATTCAAAAAATCAGCCGGGTGTGGTAGTGCATTCCTGTAATTCCGGTTACTTGAAAGGCTGAGGCGGAAGGATCACCGGAGCCCAGCAGGTGGAGGCTGTGGTGGCCGGGAGCGGCCATTGCACTCCAGTCTGGGTGACAGAGTGAGACTCCAACTCAAAAAAAAAAAAAAAAAAAAAAGAGATATGAATGCCCCTCTTAGACTGCTTTCATGGCATTCCAGAGATTATGGTTAGATGTTTCTTCATTTTCATCTGTTTCTGGGTATCTTTTATTCTTTGTTTTGATTTCCATGTTGACCCAGGAGTTGTTTAGGATCATGCTGTTTAGTGTCCATGTCCTTATGGGTTTTGGAGGAACTTTGTTGGTGTTGATATTTATTTATTTATTTTATTTATTTTATTTTTTTTGAGTTGGAGTCTCACTCTGTCGCCCAGACTGGAGTGCAGTGGCCGCTTCCGGCCACCACAGCCTTGACCTACTGGGCTCCGGCGATCCTTCCGCCTCAGCCTTCCAAGTAGCTGGAATTACAGGCATGCGCTACCATGCCCGGTTAATTTTTTGGTTTATTGTAGAGATGAGGTCTCACTGCCCAGGTGGGTCTCGAACCCGCGGGCTCAGGCAATCCACTCACCTCAGCCTCCCAAAGGTGCGGGATTACAGGCTGAGCCACCAAGCCCGGCGATATTTATTTTTATTCTACTATGGTCTGAGAATATTCATGGCAGAATTTAAATCTTATGGAATTTGTTTATGCTTGATTGATGGCCAAGGATGTGGTCAATCAGAGTAAGTTACATGTAGTGAGGAGTAGAATATATTCCATGGTTGTTGGGTGGAGTGTTCTATAGGTATCAATTAAGTCCATTTAGTCAAGCACCACTTTGAAGTTCTGGATCTCCTTGCTAACTTTTTGTCTTGATGATCTGTCTAGGGCTATTAATGGGGTGTTTAAGTCCCAGCTATGATAGTGTAGAGTTAGTATCTTTTTTAAGTTTACCTAGAAACTGCTTTATGAAAGTTGGTACTCCTTTGTTTGGTGCATATGTTTAGGATGGAAATTTCTTGTTGATGGATTGAACCTTTAATCATTATGTAGTGACCTTTTGTATCTTTTAAAATTTTTGATAGCTTAAAGGGTATTTTGTCTGATACTGAGATCACAGCTCCTGCTTTCTTTTGTGTTCCGTTTTGCCTGAAATTTTGTTTCCCATCCTCTTACTTTGAATCTGTGAATGTCCTTTCTGGTGAGATGAGTCTCTTGGAGACAATATATTGTTGCCTCATGATGTTTTATCTAATTTGCCATTCTATGCCTTTTCGGTGGTGAATTTAGTCCATTCACATTCATGCTAATTATTAAGATGTTAGAGATTATCCCTGTCATGAGGTTCTTATAGTGGTTATGGTTTTTGTTTTTGTTTTTTTTTTGTTGCTGTTTGTTTGTTGTCTTTCTTTTAACTTTTGGGTTGATTCATGTGTGTTTTCAATCTTTTTCCTGCATTCTTGGGAAGGGCATTGTTATTCTTTTTTCCTTTTTTCTGTGTTTAATTCTTTCTTAGTGTTTCTGGTAGTGCTGCTCTGGAGGCAGCATAAACTCTTAGGGATTGAATGGGAAGAATTTTAATACTCTATCATTGACGAAACTTAGCTTAGCTGAGTAGGTAATCCTTGGTTGAAGTTGTTTATCTTCCAGAACTTTAAAGTTTGGGCTCCAGACTCTCCTAGCCTAAAGTGTTTCTGTAGATGTCTGCTATTCTGATGGGTCTTCCCTGGTAGGTAGTTGCTGGAGTCCTGCTCCTGCAGGGTCTGGGGTTCCTGAAGGTGAGATGGATTCGGTGACTGAAAAAAAGAGGATGAGGAAGGGGGAGAAAGAAAGAGATGGAAAAAAGAGAACTGGACTACTGTTCAAGTGACAGTAGCCATTTATTGAGAAATACAGAGGGTTTTTATCCCCTAATTTTTGCACAGTCAGATTCACATGCCAGGTGCATGGGGGTGTCCCCCGCCCACCAGATGTTTCTTCAAGCATGAGGAAGAACAAACCCAAAATTGTCTTTCTTTTCCTTATGCTTGGCTAATGTCCCTTAGAAGTATTTAATACAATTTCTAAAAATATTATACCTGTTTTATCAATGGTAATCTATATATTTTATTCTACACACTTTACCTATGACTATCTTTCCTAATGATTAACAATCTATTCCTATACTTTATTCTAACACACACTGGAACTTAAACAAAATGACTAAAACCAGTTTTGCATAATGTGGCCCAGTCCAAAGGTCATGCTGAGCTCTCAGCACTAGGACTCTTTGATGTGGTCCTGGCTTGAACCAGGACCTGTCTGGAAGTCTAAACTGCAGTCAAAGGGAAATGGGAACAATGAGTTTCTAATGTTAACTTGTGTTCATCCCAGTCTCGAAGTTTTCATGCTTGAGCTAATAGGAGGCTTTATTGCCAAGAAAAGGGAAGGTAATGGGGTCAACAGCTCCTGAACACACCCTAGTGGTCTTGAGGTCAATGGCCCTCCCTGATCCCTAACGCTCAGTGGGCCTCTGTGGTCGGCTCCCAACAGGTAGTATGACCTTTCTCTCTTGCTGCCTTTAGGATTTTTTCTTTTATATCTACTTTGTGTAAGCAAATTACAATGTGTCTAGGAGTTGTTCTTATTTGGTGTCTTGCAGGGGTTCTCTGAATCTTTTGTGTTTTAATGGTTGCATTGCTGATGAGATGATGGAAGTTTTCTTGGATAGTTTCATGGAATGTTTATTCCGGGGTGGTTTATGTCTCTCTATCTGCCTCTGGGATTTCAATTATTCTTTGGCTCAGACTCTTGAAATAATCACTCATCTCTTGGAGATTTTGTTCTGTCTCTTTTTTTTGAGTCAGAATCTCACTCTGTCACTCAGGCAGGAGTTCAGTGGCATGCTCATAGCCACTCAGCATCGATCAATATATTGTAGAGATGAGGTCTCACCAAGTTGCCCAGGCTGGTCTTGAACCCCTGGGCTCAGGCCATCCTCTTACCTTGGCCTACCAAAGTGCTGGGATTCATGCTTAAGTCACTGCACTTAGCTGTTCTGTCTTTTAAGGCCTCTTTTTCATGTTTCTTTTTTATTTACTTATTTATTTATTTTTTACTTTTTTTTTTTCTTTTTCATGTTTCTAACAGTTTTGGTTAGTTTCATTTTTCTGTCCTTAAGTTCTGAGATGCTTTCTTCTGCTTGGCTAATTCTGCTTTCCATGTTTATCAGTTTGTTATTTATTTCATTCTCTGTATTCTTTATTGCTGTCATCTCAGTTATCAACTCCTTCATCCTTTCCTCTTGTCTCTCCTCATTTCTGTTTATGCTCTCGATTATTATCTTGATATCTATATTTGTGATTTGAGATCAGTTAATCTGTGGCCTCTTCATTGTTTGAGGTCTGAAGTCTGTATTCTCAGTGGCTGACCTCCTGGGGGTCTGTGTGAGACTCATAGTTTTCCTCTGGTTTTTCTTCACTTGTGTAGGTTTTCCTCCCCTCCCCCTCTTTTTTAACTTCTTCTTTAATTGTTTAGTGATGGGGGATAACTTTTATTTCTCTTTGCGCAATCTCCTATTCTTCTTTAAATAGATCCTCTGGTTTTGCTCTAGTCTGAAACTGAACTGATGGTGGGGACCTGTGCATTTTGCAGTTTTGAGATTAATTAAGAAAACTGGAGTCACAGAAACAACCACAGAGTGAGGTTTATTTTTTGTTTTTTTTTTTAGTTTTTGCTTTTTTTTTCTTTCTCTTTCTCTCTGTTTTTGGGGAACTGTGATTCAGAAGCTATCTTCATATTCCAGTATCCACTGACAGGTGTGTGGGTCCCTGGGAACCCACTTCCCACTGCCTAACAATTCATCCATGCAGTGTGCATGTTTGTTTGCCCCTGAAAAAAAAACATATAAGTAAAGGAAAAAGAATGTAAAAAAAGAAAGAGAAAGATGGAAGGAAGGTGGAGAGAGAGAATTAGAGGGAAAACAGACAGACATAACAAATAAACTAACAAATAAACAAATAAACAAACAAAACATCTAACAAATAAACAGAGAAACAAAGACAGAAAAAAAGAGACAAAAACATACATACATACATACAAACAAACAAACAAACAAAAACCTCCCTATTGGTGTACTCTCCCTCAAAAATACCCATACACAAACAGAAAATCTAAAAAATAAACATTAAAATAACAGAAACAAAGCAAGTACAAAAATGTAAACAAAGATAGAGAGAAAGAGAAAGAAAAAAAGCAAAAACTAAAAAAAACCAAAAAACAAAAATAAAACTCACTCTGTGGTTGTTTCTGTAACTCCAGGTTTCTTTCAGTTGCCATCTCTGGTCTCCAGCCCTTCCCCTTTGCTCTCAGCACAGGCTGGTAGTGTTGCTCTCAGCATGGATCAGATGCCCCATGGACTACTGTGGGAGGAGAATAGATCAGATCTGGACTCATCCTATTAGTTGCTGCTGCTTTCAAGTCTCCCACTCAGATCTGATGTGTCTGTGCCTGTTCCAGCATGGGGGAGGGGTGTCTGTCTCTCCAAGTTCAATGAAAGGATAGCCTCTGGGTCCCAAGATAGAGGCTGGGTGGAGCTGGGTGGGGCCATGCAGGTCTCTGCCTGTCCCTAAGCTAAGAATATGGTGCCTGTCAGCATCTCATCACCAATGTTGGAGCTTTTTTCCAGATTTCCATGACCTGCCTTCTCTACGGTTCCTCCTGCTTGTGCCCAGTCTGTTGCTGCAGGTGATGGTGTGGGCCAGGTGCTAGGTGGTGAGGGGTGGCTGTTCTCTACTGCCTCTTCTCAAGAGAGCCCTGAGAATGGCAGACTATTCTGCACACCTGGGTTTCCAATCTCAGGGCAGTGGCGGGTTGCAGTTATCTCTACAGGAGAGCCCTGGGTGCATGAATCTGAATCTCCCTCAGATGGACTTCCACCCACCCACTGGTACACACCCACTCAAGAGAATATATTGAGTTTTTATAGACATTCACTTTTGTGGAGATTCTCACAGTCTGACCTGCTCCATTGCCATCTTGCTCAGAAACCAATATTTTATTCTTGCCCACTCAAGAGAATATATTGTAATTCAAATGAGTAAGAGTATCATATTATAGGCCAAATCAATAGTTGTATAGAACAGAAAATGGCAAACTTTAGTTCTTCAGTATTAAACATTTTCAATGCATGCTGCAACTTATTCCTACAACTGGGAGTAGATGACTTGTTAGATTCAATCCACATATTTCAACAGAGTATAGTGCTCTTCATGACTTGATTCTTCACTAGCTGCATGACTTCATATTTTCTTCTCTTTCCTGAGCCTATGTAGTCCCTCTATTCTCACACCATGACACAGTCACACACTCCAAAGAAAAGGTTGTTTTGTGTCATTTTCTCAAAATTGTTCCTCTTTTTCCATCTGTTTGGAATATTTCCTTCTCAACTTTTGCCTCTTGACTTCACCTTGTGATCCTGGTGAATGTCTGTACAAGATGTTAACTTTCAAACTTTAGCTCCACTGTCTTCTTTTGATTTATTGTAGAGATGAGGTCTTGCTGCCCAGGCAGGTCTCAAACCCGCGGGCTCAGGCAATCCACTCACCTCAGCCTCCCAAAGGCGCAGGATTACAGGCTGAGCCACCGAGCCTGGTACTGTCTTCTTTTATGTGGAGTTCTTCCTGATGCCTTTAATAGAATTGTTGATAATCTTTGTGGTGCCTCTATTTTATCCAGGGAACAGAACTGCAGTGCATGCTACTATAGCAAAATATTTTCATTTCTAATTTTACTGGCTTTCTGAGTATAGTGGGTCCTATTAACTGGAGCTTCCTCAGTTTTGTTAAAGAAAAAAACCTTAATGTGAGCAGTTGTGCAAATTTGGAAGTTAAAATGTTTTTTCAAATAAAGGAAGAAGGGTTTGGATCTCCAGGAAAAAATTTGGGAGGAAACATGATCAAGAATCAGAAAGGAAAATGAGACAAAATATTTATCTGTGACTTCTCCTTGTTATTCAACAATTTTTATTATTTGTTAAAAGATGTTATGAGTGAATTGTTTTTTCTTAGAAATTGGAAAAAAGAAGGAGTCATTTGGGTTAAGTCTGGGTGTAAAAAAAAAAAAATGAGTTGACAAAGACTCTCCTTGACCAAACTTTATGACACTTCTCTGAATCTCCTTTTCAAGTAAGCCTGTACATTTGGACTTTCCTAGCTGTTAACAAGAATCTTGTTAAGTCAGTTAAAAAAAATTCACCCTTGATATCTGATCAGCCTGTACATCTGATCAAATTTCTTATCCCCCAGATGATATTTGATCACTCTGGCCTGCCCTCAGCAAGAATCCTGAATATTAAATTGTAATTTTCCATTTCATTTTCCACACCATTTCTAGACTGTAAACCCACACTTGTGCATGCTGTATTTGAAGTTAGACTCAGTTCTATTCTATACTGAGGTCTCTTTTCCCCTATTGCAATAGCTCCCTCATAAAAATCTGTTTTTACCACTTTAACTCAGGTTTCTTTAGCAATGCCCAGCTGTAGACAGTCACATGGGAAAATAATCTTGACAGCATAATATGCTAGGGATTTGAAGAAACGTGGAGCAGATTTTGGACTTCATATCACATAATCAGGATATCTGAGATAACCTTATATTGTAGATCCCACAAAGACTGTAGGTTTGGTGGCTTCCTGCTCCTTCTAGATTATTCTCAAAGTCATTGTTTTTGTGTGGTGTTATTTTATTAGTGGTGCTATATTTGATTTGAAATAATTGCTTGTTTAGCCTTTTTAAAGTTTTCAGGCCAAGCTCGGTAAGTCAGCCTGTAATCCCAGCATTTTGGGAGACTGAGGAAAGTGGATTGCCTGAGCATGTGGGTTCGAGACCCTCCTGGGCAAATTGGCGAGACCTCATCTCTACAATAAATCAAAAATTAGCCAGACGTGGTAGCGTGCGCTTGTACTTCCGGCTACTTGGAAGGCTGAGGTGGAAGGATCAACAGAGCCCAGCAAGGCGAGGCTGCCAGTGGCTGGGTGCGTGCCACTGCACTCCAGTCTCAAAAATAACTAACTAACTAACTAAATAAATAAATAAATAAACAAAGTTTTCAATAATCAGTCAGAATTTTGCTTACCCAAATATCTTCACAGAATTAACATGAAATTTTACTAAATATGATATGTTGATTTTAGTCCTAAATATTTCCTCTCAGTATCTATACTTCACACAACTGGAATTTAGCTCTATGCTGTATAATATTATATTGGACTTAAAATTAGTGAATTGCCAGTTAAATTGCTTTTCAGACAACCCAATAAAAGATAATTATTTTCAATCACCTGATCTCAGTCAGAAACACCTTCTCCATCCTCTCATTAATCTTATATTCTAGTAAGATTAGGAGGTTTGGAAACAATATCAAGACACCAATGATCTGAAGAGAGAGAGGGGTCGGGAAGATGGTGGCTGAGCCAGTCAGACTATGCGTGTCCCCGTGTGAGTGTATGAAAAATTTTGTGTACATGCAGGTGGGTGAGTGGGCACTTGAGTGGCTGACTGAGTGAGGGCTAGGGAGCTAGCGGCCAGGGCTCTCCGGTGCAGTGGTGGGTGCCACAGTCGCTGGGTGTGGACCCTAGTGATTCCCAGGACGCAGAAGTTGGGCACCATTTTCTTTTCTTTTTTTAAAATTAACAAATCCTCCCTGGGAAGAAAATGCTGAGAAAGACTGTCTAAGTTGGGGCTTGTGAGCAAGTGGCCAGGACCCAGGTGCAACAGTTGATACTGCAGCTTCTCTGCTTCATCCCTGTCCCTTCCCAGGTCGCAGAAACTGAGTGCCATTATTACTACTATTTTTAAACAGACAAAAGTGGCAGGGAGAAAATATCACCCCAGGCTCTTCCTCACTGTTGCAGCAGAAGAGAGTCTGCTGACTCCTGACTTTGCCTCACCACTTCAGCGCCTGGCAGGGCACTGGCAGCAGGGGCTGAGGAGGGAGTCCAGGGGCAAAGTCCCACAGAAGAGGACAAGAGAGGCACCCAATCACCATCTTGAAGGTGGGGCAGGAAAGTGCTTGACTGACTCACCACGGATCTCTGTGACTGGCAGATCAACTACTCAGGGATTGATCGTGACCCAGAGGGAATATACTGAAAGCACAAACTTTGGAGGGACCTGATGAGTGCTGAGTTCCAGGCACCCCTCCTCCTCCCCTTATCCAGCCTCAGGACAAAGGGTCTGGTCAGAAAAGGATGAGGAAGAACTCCAAAGAGATCAGTGGTGAGTCTGCGGCTGACCCAAACCCCCTCCTCTCCAGCAATCCTCTGAACATCAGACCCACACAGCTGGGCTGGGACTGAGGGGGACAAACCAAGACGGAGCCTGGATGTCAGTCACAATAGGAGAACCCCATTCCAGGATAGGCCTGTCTGGGGCACCCCCCCGTGAGAGTTACATACCTGGGGAAGAGACAATGCTGTATATCCCCGTTGGAGGAGATCTCCCTGATCATATGCGAGTGGGAGGGGAGGACTGTAGTCCCACCCACCTTCACTGCCCCTCCTCCTTCCCTGCTTCAGACCCTGAGGAGAGAGTGAAAGAAGTGGCTTTGCAGGAGATACCTGATTAGAGGAACAAATACAGAGCCTGCCACAAGAGGGCAGGTTTTTAAAAAAAATTTCAATTAAAAAATTAAAATTAAAAGGCTGAGGTGAGTGGATTGCCCAATCCCGCAGGTTCGAGACCCGCCTGGGCAGGCAAGACCTCATCTCTACAATAAAATCAAAAAATTAGCTGGGCATGGTAGCGCGCACCTGTAATTCCGGCTACTCGGAAGACTGAGGCGGAGGGATCACCGGAGCCCAGCAGGTTGAGGCTGCGGTGGCCGGGAGTGGCCACTGCTCTCCAGTCTGGGCGACAGAGTGAGACTCCAACTCAAAAAAAAAAAAAAAAAAAAAATTTTTTTTGGACTATTTGTTAGTTCATCTATTTTTAAAATATGCTTCCTTTGTGCATGAATGTGTATGTGAGGGTTTGATTTGCTCCCCCCCAAATATTTTTTCTTTTCTTTTTCTGTTTCTTTCTTCTTTTGTTTGTCATTTTCTGTTTATGTGTGTATATGAATGATTGAGTGTTCATCTTTCAATTTTGTTGTTGTTTTCAGTTTGTTTTGCTCTTTTGTTCTTCTGGGTTTTAAAATTTTCATTTTTTATAGTTTAAGGTGTGCGTCAATATATATGTGAATGTTCTATCTGAATTCCATTTTCTCCCCTCTCTGGTCTTTCTGTTTTTCTTTTCTGTTAACTTTATGCTAGGCATGTGTGCATGTGTGCGCATGTGTGTGCGTGTGTGTGTGTTTAGTTTTCTTGTTTTTTTTTGTTGTGTTTCACTTTGTTGTTATTCCAGTTTGTTTTGGGGTGTGTGTGTATGTCAGTGTGTGTGTGCGTGTGTGTGTGTGTGTGTGTTCAATTGTTTTTTGCATTGGTTTCTGCTTTGCATCATCATATAGAGTGGTGGTGGGGTGTGGTTCTCAGAGAACACATACCACAATAAGTGAACATTGTAATTTGCAAGTAGTTTCTGAATCCGAAAAGACTCCACTGAAATGGATTTTAGAGAATGGGTCTCATTCATGGAAGATAAAATGAAGTATAAAAAAATTGAGCACCTAAAAAAGAATTTTTCATGTGAAAAGAACATATGCAAGGAGAAAAAATGAGCCTGTTATGGACATAAATATTTTTAGTGTATACTATAGAATATGAGAATTTGATTTTCAGTATCCTAAAACACTGAAACGTGTAAATTTATTTGAATAGTACAGTAAATATTTGTAATTATTAGCTGTAAGCACTTAGTACATCAATAACATGCTTTTAAATAAAATTTTTTTATTGACATTGATATTATCAAAAGAGAGACAATTGAGGTCATTGTCTTGAAATATATCTATAGATTAGAGCACACACTTATCACTTAATAGAATTTAAATTTCTTATATTTAAATAATTAGATAAGTAATTTTGAGTAAATAGAAAACGTTTTTACTTTATGCATATTTATTACATTATTTAAGTCTTCTTAAATAGTAATTGATTTTAGTTTTACATGTGATAGCTTAAAATATCCCCTATCATTTATGCATTTATTCTTTGAAGATGGTTATAATAAATTGTTAATGTATGTCATAGGTTGTGTTGCATACTATTGTTAGTTTACTACTGTAAATGCAATATATACACAATAAATTTAAGACAAAAGATTATTTTATGTCATAAAAGTTAAAACAATAACATTTTGGGAAAGAAAATAATGTTCAAGTGAAAAACAAAAAGTTAAGAGAAGCCTTCATGAAGAGGTTCTTTTGGTGTGTGCAGAAAACACATTTTTACTATAAATAATATAAGTAATGCAGTAAACTCAGATAAAAGAAATACCTAATCTCACTACTCAGAATTAACAGTCATAAGCATCAAATTAACATATAATTAGTAGGATAAATATTTTAAAAGATAAATTTTTAAAAAGTTTATAATAAAAGCCAAATACATTAAATGCGGTGCAAAAATATTATGCATACAGCTACATAAATTATTCCATATACTCCCCTGTAGCTATGCTCTAGATTAAAATAGAATACAAGAAATATGTTTTATGAAAAGAAATTTGAGGTAAATGGTACCTTAATTCAATGAAAAAAGATTAATGAAGTAATACTAAAAAATTTACTGAATTAAAAAATCAATTTTTAACACTAGACATATTGTTTTTAAAAATCTCACTTTTAGGTTAAAGGAAGAGATAACAAAAACTGTTTAAAATAGAACATTTTATGTTTCTATGACAACTGCTTCACTATTACTGTGTATGAGAAAGGTCTACTAAAGAAAAGCCACTTCATGAGTCAAGTGCATCTGCAAACATTTAGGTTTTCCGTTTGTAATTGCAACTGATTGCCGATTATATAAATGTGCAATGCAGATTTTTTGACTCTTCTTGCAAGAGTTTTTTCATCAGGTTCTACTTAATTTCCTGAGATAGTTTTATGGGCTAACATTATTAGCTCATTTTTATTGTATCTTATTATTTTTAGCCTTATTTCCTCACCATAAATTTAAATATTGCTAAGGGCTTGAAACTAAGAAAAGGACAGAAGACTTAATATAGAGTCTTACACATTGTGGAAAAAATATATATCAAAAACATATTAGATAAAAATGACTATTCATAATTAAATATAAAACAAGCATTATAGATATGAAATATTTCAAACTAGTTGAGTTTCCATCATCTTTGAACAAATATTGTTCTCTACTAGTCAGGTAATTTAAAGTTAATGTTATAAAATATAAAGACAGAAAAAGTTGGATAATTTTTTGTGATTTGATATTATTTTTCTCCAAATAAAAAATAGAATATACCATGAAGTTGTCCTTCCTTACACATTTTAGTAATATTTTTGTTTTCTTTTCAGTTAGAAAAATCTTTTAAAGAAAATATCTAAAAATCTCCATCTACACAATGAATGACTCTGAAAGAGTTATCCTCAATAGTACAGAATATATTCTGTAAGGCTTTTAACACTCTCCTTTTGATGATGGGGTATGTGGTGTGTAGTTGCTCTGTGGGTTCTTGAATTGACCACAGAAAAGAATTTCAAAGAAAGTCGTAGAGAGAGTTAAAGTATAATTTATTATAGTGAGGAAAACAGAAAACACATTCAAGGGAGAATGAGAGTGTCTTACAGAGAAAGACACACATTTTAACAAGAAATTTTAAATATTGTCCAACAGTGATGATAAGGCAAACTATTTCTCAAGCTCAAATTTGTGGGCTACAAGCTTATTGTTACAAGTTTCAGTTCTTATAATTTAATCCTTAAAGTTCCTTGTGTCACAAAGAATATTTGGGATAATAAAACCTTACTGTTTAACTAGATTTCTTCTTAGGTCACTATGCCTCACTGTTTTTGGTAATTTCCTATCATCTCTGTGGCTTACTGTGTCAGTCTTCTCACATTCTACTGAGTGGGAAGCTCTGATTTGTCTGGTGAGGAGAAAATTGTTCAAGGATGTTGTGTACTGGAAAGAAGGGCCCCTGGACATTTGGCAATACTGTTTTTCATTTATGTAGTTTGTAACCGTCTATGGTAACTCACCTATCTATACCTAAACTATATACTATGCTAGCTGTACCTGCCTCACTTTGAATGAAATGCCAGTTAAGTCCTCAATAATTTAGGCCACAACTCTCTCCAATCATTAGTATGACTCATACAGTAGTACTATAATGGAACCCCACCAGCTCTGAGAGGGCAACCCATTACAACCATTTCTTCCTCAGATTGGACTACGGGGTTACATAGTAGCCAACAGCACTCCAGAAATTAAAATGAGGGGAAGTCTGCCCAGTTATACTGGCTTTCTCCTCAGGACAAAAGACATGTGACTGGGACTTCTGTGAACGAGCTTCAGACAACTTTCTACAATCCTCAACTAGAATAATTGGATATGTAATCATTTCACTTGTTTTTAGTAATCTTTTAAAAATACATACATAGCTCTCATTTATTTCAATTAGTATTAGAAGTGGTTTGAGTCTTCATATAGAAGTTTGGTGATGTGTTGGTGACCAGAAACATGCCATAAGTACTTAACTCTTGTTTATTTCAATTAGCTTATGGGAAATGGTTTTGTTTTCCTTCCCAAGAATCTACCAATGATATTAAATGAGAAATTAATCTGCAATAACACAACTGCACATGAAAACTTACACACCTATTCACCAAAATTTTGGTATATATCTTGTAATGCAAAGTGTGACAAGAAATCATAGAGTGATGTGATTTATTCCTACTAAAGATTATTATATATTTATACATTTCATCATAAAATGCATTTTTACAGGAGTTATTTTGGAGGACACAATCTTTTTCAATTGCTCATTTTTTTTAAGGGCAAGTAATTTAGAATTGCCTTCAGAGCTATTTGATTATTTATCATTTAATGATGGATTTGAGGCTTACAATTAGCCAAAGCTAAGATGAATAAGGTGCAGAGTAATATAGCTGGATTACACCATTTTCTGTGTGTGAAAAATTCACTATGAACCTGAAGGCAATTTCCAAAATTAGGTTGAAAAAAAATTGCTAGATGTTTCATTACCAGTAGTTTTAATTAATCAAAAGTCACTTAGCTGTTAGATCACAAATAAAGCATGAATTATAAAAATGTGAATGGATATGGCTTAAACCTCTTCTTACTTCCAGAGAAATATTTGCCTTACTAAGCCTTGATTGGCAGTCATCTTATAAGGAGAATGGTACCAGTTTCTAATAGTATTTTCATACAATAATAATTTTTTTCTTAGTTATTTAAATATTTTATCATTGTATACTAATTTAACTTTCCTCATAATAATAAATAAAATATAATTTTAAATAGTGACTTTTGTTAACTTAAAGTTAATAAACTTCTCATATATATCTGATTCAGCAGCTTGAACACTGAAAGTTGCAGTTATTTTTTTGGATGGAATCTGGAAATACTAATTTTTAAAAATTATTCTGATTATAGAAGATATTATAATAAACATCACACCTCCAATTAAAAAATTATTTTATAGTTGTGGAGTACATGTGAAGATTTTTTATTTAAGCAAGTTGCATGAAGGCAAGATTAGGGCTTCTAGTAAATCTTTTCCCCTTCAGTAGTGGACTTTTACTCAGTGGGTGATTGTGTGCTTCCTATCCCCTCTCTTCCACCCTCCTTCAGCAGTTACCACCAACTGTTGATTCTGCCTTTGTGCCATGCACACCTCCAATTTTTAAAAACTAGATGGTCACTGACCTGTTATTGGCCCATATACAGTATGATTATCTCAGAAGGATGCTGCAAATATAATTTGCACAAAGGGTAATCAATTCAGCAAAAGACAGCGATAGTATGGTGATTTTGTTCAAAATCTTTAAGCTGGTCACACCTCTAGTATCAATCTTTGGGTTTCTTTCATGTTTGTCAATAAATTGCTTAATAGTAACTTCTGCCAGATTTGGAAAAAAATTTTTTTTGCACCTGGTCCTTCTACATTAATTACATACCACTCAAAATTTTATACCCAGCTTAAACTCTACCTGTTACACAAAGTCTTTTCAGATTTGATCTGTTATTACTTATTAATCATTTTGCATCTTTATTACATATGGTCTTCTGTGTTTTTTAAATTTGTTTTTACCTCTAAATTTTAAACTTGAGACAGATACCTTTATTTTCTTACTTTTCAAAGCATCTAAGGTAGTTTCTTTAGATAAAATGTGAGCTCAGATAATGCTTATAAAGGATAAAAATTCATGTACCACAGGACATGCTTAGTTTACCCAGTAGTTTTTAAAAGTTTTTATTTATATAAGCAAGCTATAACTGGGCTTGGTGGCTCAGCCTGTAATCCCGCACCTTGGGAGGCTGAGGTGAGTGGATTGCCTGAGCCCGCGTGTTTGAGACCCGCCTGGGTAACTTGGTGAGACTTTATCTCTACAATAAATAAAAAAAATAGCCGGGCATGGTAGCGCACGCCTGTAGTTCCAGCTACTTGGAAGGCTGAGGTGGAAGGATCGCCGGAGCCCAGCAGGTCGAGCCTGTGGTGGCCGGGAGTGGCCACTGCACTCCAGTCTGGGTGACAGAGTGAGACTCCAACTCAAAAAAAAAAAACAACAAAAAATAAACAAACAAAAAACAAAGTGAGCTATGTTCTAGACATTTTTACCTGCATTTCCTTGGTGATCACCTCAACAGTCTTGTGAGACTGATACTATTAGTCTTATTTTACACATGAGGTGACTTTGAGGCAAGTAAGTTGTTCAAAGCCACACAGGTAGTGTTCAAGCCAACACTCAAATCCAATTTTAATTTCATGGTCCATGCCTGTTACATTATTACTATAATTTAGTAAAATAAAGTATCATGTACTATTGAAACTTTTTTTCATCTTTGTAAGCAAAAATATAGTCCCATGTGCAAAGGACCCTATAGGTAAAAACAAAATTCTAGAAACATAAATTTTCATTTTTATGTCAGTTCAAAGAGAAAGAGGAAAGCCGTGTCTGGTGGGGGAGAAATAGAGAAAAGGATTGAGAGACAGTGAGAAAGACAGCTAAAAAAATTCCCATTGTCTGGGTTGCTAAAATGCGTTGAAGAACTGAAAGTCTAGTATTTAATTTCAAGTTATTTGCAAAACCCCAAGGTAAACATTTCTTTTGTCATAAACCTCCAGAATGGTTTAACTGGGATACATTTTAGTTGATAGTATTTTGGGGGAGTGAAGATATCAGGTTTATGCCTATGATGAGGTTATTTACCATTAAGAAGTGATATAATAGGCAAGGCAGTGATGGAATTGGTGGGGACATGAGTCTCTGCAAGGACAAGTGTCCACAGACAGTCTGTGTGAGTAGGTGAGTACAGCTGGGTGAGTGAAAGTCCATCTGAGGGAAGCCTTGGTATCAAGCATGTGGGACTCCTTTGTGGAGGCAACTGCTACCCACTACTGCCTTGAGATTGGAGCCCCCAGTGTGCAGGGTCATCAGCCATTCTCAGAGGTCTCTCGGGAGGAAGCAGCAGAGGTTAACCCCTCCTTAGTGCCTGGCACATGGCCCATGCCACCCTGCTATCACCCATGGCAGCAGGCCAGACACTAACAGAGGAAATTGTGGGAGGCCATGGCAAGGAAATCTGGAGCTGAGCCCTGCAGGCCACTGGTGAGGAGACACTGACTGCCACCATTTTCTCTGCCCTAGGACAGGCAGAGACTGGTTGGTCCACTTGACTCTGTTCAGTCTCCAACCTGGTACCCAGAAAGCATCTCCAAACCCCTCTGAGATTGACCATCACTGATCCAGGAGAAAATTTCTGGAGTAGACACAGAGACAGATACCCCACCCCATGCTGAACCAGGCATGAACACTTCTAATCAAGGTGGAGTACTTGTTGGCAGCAGCAGTAGCTGTGGATGTGTTGGGTGAGTCTGGATCTGATTCACTCTTCTCCCACAGCAGTCTGTGGGGCATCTGACCCACGCAAAGTGCAACCTGATTGGCTTGCATTGAGAGTGGAGGGGAGGAGCTAGAGACCAGAGCCTGCTCCCTACTATAATGATGACCAGAAGTTGCAGAGCTGCTTGGGAAAGGAATCTGAAGTTCCAGAAATGGCCACAAAGGAGCTCTTTTTTTCTCTGTTTTTGTTTGTGATTTAGTACTTGGGCTTTTGTGTTTTTTTTGTGTGTGTTTTTAAGTTTTTCTGTTTGTGTATGAGTATTTTTGAGGGCAAGTACATCATCAAGTTATTTTTGTTTCTATGTTTGTTTGCTTGTATGTTTTTGTTTGTTTCTTTGTTCATTTGTCAGTTTGTGTGCCTGTCTGTGTTTCTTCTCATTCTCCTCTCTAGCTTCCTTTCATCTCCCTTCTTCTTGTTTCATTATTTTCCTTTTTCTTATCTCATTTTGTTTTCAGGGGGATTATACACCCTCACCTCATGGAGAGATTGTAAGGCATTGGGAAGTGGATTCCAGGGGGTCCATACACCTATCAGTGGATATTGTGATCTATAGGATAGTTTTTGAATCACAGCTCCCCCATCACACCTTAATCAAATTTCAAAACTGCAAAAAACACAGTACCTCATCCCAGTCTAGCTTCAAAATTGAACAAACCTGGAGGATCTACATAAGGAAGACTACGGGATTAAGCAAACAGAAGTGAAAGTTATCCCCCCATCACTAAACAATAGAATTAAAGAAGGGAGGAAAAAGGGGGAGGGAAACCATCACAAATGAAGAAGAACCAAAGGAAGAACACAGATCCCATACAGACCCCAAGGAAGTCAGCATCTGAGAATATAGACTTCAGTGCTCAAACAATAAAGAGCCCACAGAATGACTGGTCTCAAATCACAAACCCAGATATGAAGATATTAATAGAATGAATAGAAATGAGGAGAGGCAAGAGGAAAGAATAAAGGAGTTGATAACTAAGATGACATGATGGCAATAAAGAATACAGTAAATGAAATAACAAACTGACAAGCATGGGAAGCAGAATTAAACAAGCAGAAGAAAGAATTTCAGAGCTTGGGGACCAAAATATGGAGCTAACCCCAAAAGTTAAAAACATAGAAAAGAAACTTAACAAGACAGAACAAAGCCTCCAAGAGATGTGTGATTAGCTCTAGAGGGTGAATCTATCATTAATTGGCATTCCTGAGTCAGACAGAGAAACAGAGGCCATGCTGGAACAAACATTCCATGAAATTACCTAAGAAAACTTCCCTCATCTCATCAGAGATGTGACCATTCAAACCCAAGAGATTCAGAGAACCCCTGCAAGACATCAAATAAGAAGACCAACTCCTAGACAGAGTAATATGCTTACACAAAGTAGGTAAAAAAGAAAAAATCCTAAGGGCTGCAGGAAAGAAAGATCAGACTAATTGCCAGGGAAGACCAAATAGAATAGTAGCAGACTTATCTACAGAAATACCATAGGTTAGAAAAGATTAGAGTTCAATCTTCAAAGTTCACAAAGATATACAATTTCAACCAAGAATTCCCTACCCAGCTAAGCTAAGTTTCATCAGTGATGGAAAATTAAAATTTTCCCACTCATTCAGTTCTTAAGAGTTTATACCACCTCCAGACCAGCTCTTCAAGAAACACTTAAGAAAGTATTAACAGAGAAGAAAGAAAAAGGAACCATACTCTTCCCAAGAATGCAGGAAAAAATTTGAAAGCACACATGTATATCAACCCCCAAATCAAAAGAAAACCAACAAACAAATAATCAAGCAACAACAATAAACCCTATAAGGACCTCATGACAGGAAGAAACTCTCACATCTCAATAATTAGCCTGAATGTGAATGGACTAAATGCACCACTGAAAAGACATAGAATGGCAAAATGGATAAAAAGAAGAAATGATGCAACAATATGCTGTTTCCAAGAGACTCATCACACCAGCATGGACACTCACAGTCTCAAAGTAAGAGGATGGAAAACAATTTTGCAGGTGAATGGAACACTAAATGAGGCAGGAATTGTGATCTTGGTATCAGACAAAATATCCTTTAAGTTATCAAAAATTTAAAAAAGATGCAGAAGGTCACTACATAATGATAAAAATTTCAATTCATCAACAAGAAATATCCATCCTAAACATATATGCACTCAACATAAGAGTACCAACTTTTATAAAGCAGATTCTAGGTAAACTGAAAAAAGACATTGACTCAAACACTACCATAGCTGGGAACTCAGATATCCACTAACAGCCCTAAATAAATTATTGAGGCAAAGAATCAGCAAGGAGATTCAGAACCTTAACATGATACTTGACTAAATGGACTTAGTAGATATCTACAGGACACTCCACCCAACAAACATGGAATATACATTTTGCTCATCACCACATGGAACCCACTTTAAGATTGACCATCCTTGGAACAAATCAAGCATAAAAAATTCCATAAGATCAAAATACTGCCATGCTCCTTCTCAGACCACAGTGGAACAAAAATAAATATCAACAACAAGAAACCTATCCTGAAACCCATAAAAATGTGGACACTAAACAGCATTATGCAGAACAACTCCTGGGTTAGCACAGAAATCAAAACTAAAATTACGATTTTTGGAAACAAATGAAAATAAAGACACATCTTACCAAAAACCTCTGGAATGCCAGGAAAGCAATATTGAGAGGGAAATTCATTTCTTTATGAATGTACATCAAGAAAATGGAAAGATCACAAGTTAACAGCAAAACAAATCATCTAAGGGAGTTGGAAAGACAAGACCACCCAAAATTAACATCATTAATTTCAGCAGAAGAATCCATTTCAGCAAAGTAAAAGTCCAAATACAAGACATAGAAGAAAAAGATATTATAGAAAAAATCACTAGCATGCAGGATCATCAACCATTTTTGGGAGTCTCCTGGGAGGAGGGAGCAGAGGTCATCTGCTCTCAGCACCTGGCACCTGGCCCATGCCACTATCCATGTCAATGGGCCGGACACTAGCTGGGGGAACTGTGGAGAGCACTCAGTGAGGAAATCTGGAGGTGAGACCCACTACTGATGAGGAGACATCAACCACCACTATTTTCTCTGTCCCAGAATGGGCAGAGACCTGCATTGGCCCCTGGCTCTGTTTAGCCTCCAACCTGGGACCCACAGGTGATTGCTGAATCTCCCTTGAATTGACCATCACTAATCCAGAGAGAAAACTTCAGTAGCAAACACAGAAATACAGACACTCCATACAATTCTGGACCAGGCACAGAAACATTGGATATGTATGGGAGCATACATATGCTTGGTGGCAGCAGCGTCAACAGCAGCTGCTGACTGAGTGAGTCTGGATCTGCCTCACCCTCCTACCTACTTGTTTGTTTTTGGTGTTTTCTAGTATTTCTGTTTGCATATAGGTATTTTTGAGGGTGAGTGCATCCTCAGATTTTTATTTGTTTGCTTGCATATTTGTATGTTTTTGTTTTTCTTGTTTTTGTTTGTGTGTATTTGCTTCTTTGTTTATTCATTAGTTGGCATGCTTGCCTGTTTTCTTTCTTCTTCCCCTCTGTCTGCATCTTCCTTTAGCCTCCCTTCTTTCTTTTTCTGTTCTTCCCTTTTACTTATCTCATTTTGCTCTCAGGGAGTGTACATATGCTCCCACCACATGAACAAATAACATGGTGATAGGAAGTGGGTTCCAGGGGGCCCACATATCTGTCAGTGGCTACTGGGATCTGCAGATAGCTTCTGAACCACAGATCCCACATCACACCTTAATCAAATCTCAAAATTCCAAAAAGCACAAGCCTCCATTCCCAGTCCAGAGTAAAAATTGAACAAATCCAGAGATTTACATAAGGAAGAACAGGGGATTGAGCAAACAGAAGTGAAAGCTATCCCTCATAACAGAGCAGCAAAACTGAAAGAGTGGGAAAGGGGAGGAAAACCATTACAAATAGAGAAGAATCAAAGGAAGAATAGAGGTCTCATTCAGACACTTGGGAAAAAGCACCTGAGAATACACTTTTGGAACTCAAATGACAAGCCCCCAGATGACTGGCCTCAAATCACAAATCTAGCGATCAAGATATTAACAGAGAAAATAAATAGAAATGAGGAGAGACAAGAAGAAAGAATAAAGGAGTTGATAACTGAGATGTGGCAATAAAGAATACAGTAAATGAAATAAATAACAAACTGACATGTGTGGAAAGCAGAATTAACCAAGCAGAATAAAGAATCTCAGAGATTGAGGATGAAAATATGTAACTATTAAAAACCTGAACTGTAAGCCGGGCTCAGTGGCTCAGCCTGTAATCCCGTGCCTTTGGGAGGCTGAGGTGAGTGGATTGCCTGAGCCCGCGGGTTTGAGACCCGCCTGGGCAGCGAGACCTCATCTCTACAATAAATCAAAAAATCAGCCGGGCGTGGTAGCGCATGCCTGTAATTCCGGCTACTTGGAAGGCTGAGGTGGAAGGATCGCCGGAGCCCAGCAGGCGAGGCTGCGGTGGCCGGAAGCGGCCACTTGCACTCCAGTCTGGGCGACAGAGTGAGACTCCAACTCAAAACAAAACAAAACAAAACAAAACAAAACAAAAAAAAAACACCTGAACTGTTAAAAACAAAGAAAAGACGTTTAAAAAGACAGAACAAAGCATCCAAAGAGATGAGCAATTATATCAAGAGGCTGAATCTAAGATTAATTGGCATTTATAAAGCAGATAGAGAAACAGAGAATGTCATGGAACAAATATTCCACAAAATTTTTCAAGAAAACTTCCCTCGTCTCATCAGAGATGTGACCAAACACAAGAGATTCTGAGAACCCCTGCAAGGCATCAAATGAGAAGACCAACTCCTAGACACATAGTAATATGCTTACACAAAGTAGGTATAAAAGAAAAAATCCTAGGGCTGCAGGAGAGAAAGGTCAGACTAATTACTGGGGAAAACCAATTAGAGTAGTAACATACCTGTTTACAGAAACACTACAGGCTAGAAGAGACTGGAGTCCAATCTTCAAAGTTCACAAAGACAAACAATTCCAACCTAGAATTCCCTACCCAGTTAAGCTAAGCTTCATCAGTGATGTAGAATTAAAATCTTTCCAAGACATTCAATCCCTGAGAGTTTATGCCACCTCCATACCAGCTCTACAAGAAACCCTTGAGAAGGTATTAAACAGAGAAGAAAGGAAAAAAAGAAAGAAAGAAAGAAAGAAAAAAAAGACCATGCTCTTCCCAAGTATGCAGGAGAAAGATTGAAAACACACACATATAACAACCCAAATATCCACACAAAACCAACAATCAAATAATCAAACAGCAACAACAAGAAACCCTATCAGGACCTTATGACAGGATAAACTCTCACATCTCAATAATTAGCCTGAATGTGAATGGACTAACGCACCACTGAAAAGACATAGAATGGCAAAATGGATAAAAATAAATGATGCAACAATATACTGTCTTCGAGAGACTCATCTCATCATAACGGACACTCACAGACTCAAAATAAGAAGATGGAAAATAATTTTGTAGGTGAATGGTACAAAAAAGAAAGCAGGACTTGTGATTTTAATATCAGACAAAATATCCTTTAAGTTATCAAAAATTAAAAAGATATAGATCATTACATAATGATAAAAGGTTGAATCCACCAACAAGAAATATCCATCCTAAATATATAGGCACTCAACACAGGAGCACAAACTTTTATAAAGCAGCTTCTAGGTAAACTAAAAAAAGACATCTACTCAAAACACTAGCATAGCTGGAAACTTGAATACTCCATTAACAACCCTAAATAGATCATCAAAGCTAAAAATCAACAAGGAGATCCAGAAACTCAACTTGATGCTTGACCACATAGACTTAATAGATAACTACAGGACACTTCATCCAACAAAATTGGAATATACATTTGACTCATCACCACATGGAATGCACTCTAAGATTGACCACATCCTTGGACATAAATATAAAAAAATTCCATAAGATTGAAATATTGCATGCTCCTTCTCAGACCAAAGTGGAATAAAAATAAATATCATTATCAACAAACTTACATCCAAACCCACAAAGACATGGAAACTAAACAACATGATGAAAAAGAACTGCTGGGTCAACACAGAAATCAAAGGAGAAATTAAAATATTTCTGGACACAAATGAAAATAAAGGCATATTTTACCAAATCCTCTGGACAGCATGAAATCAGCACTGAGAGATGAATTCATTTCTTTATGCACACACATCAAGAAAATGGAAAGATTACAAGTTAACAACTTAACGAATCACCTAAGGGAGCTGGAAAGACAAGACCATCAAAACTGTAACTTCAGCAGAGAATCCAGATCATCAAAGTAAAAGCCCAAATACATGACATAGAAGAAAAAGATATAGAAAAAAATCAATAAAACAAAAAGCTGGTTGTTTGAAAGGATAAATAAGATTGACAGACCCCCTAGCCAGATTGACCAACAAAAAGAGAGAAAAAGCCCAAATAAACACAATCAGAAATGCAAAAGTTAAAATTACCATTGTACTGAAGAAATAAAAAAAATTATCAGTGATTACTATGCACACCTTTATGGAAACAAATTCAAAAACTTAAATGAAATGAAGGACTTTCTGATATCACACAACCTCCCAGGGCTGAAACAAAAAGAATTTGAGACATTAAATAAACCAATAACAACCCAGGAAATCAACTCCTTCATAAGAAAACTATCCAAAAAAAAAAAAAAAAGATTAATAAGCCTTGCAACAGATGGCTTTCCAGTGGAATTGTACAAAACATACATGAAGAACTGATACCAATCCTACTGAAAATATTCCAAGCAATTGAGAAAGACAGACAGAACTCTCCCTAAGTCATTTTATGAAGTTAGGGTTAGAGTAAAGATCCAACAAAGAAAGAGAACTACAGGCCAATAGCCCTGATGCACATAGATGCAAAAATATTCAACAAGATTCTAGTAAATTGTTTTCAACAACACATCACAAAAATCATCCACCATGACCAAGTAGGCTTCATCCCCAGGGTGCAGGGCTGGTTCAACATTCACAAGACCATAAATGTAATTAATGCATCAACAGATGCAAAAATAGAAATCACATGACTATATCATTAGATGCAGAAAAAGCTTTCAATAAAATCCAGTAGCACTTCTTGATAAAAACTACTGAACCCCTAGGCATAGAGGTAACATACCTCAAAATAGTAAGCTCCATCTACAATTAACCCACAGACAACATATTGCTAAATAAACAAAAATTGGAAGCATTTCCCCTAAAAACTGGAACAAGACAATGATGCCCACTTTCATCCCTACCTTTTCAAAATAGTGTTGGAAGTCCTAGCTAAAGTAATCAAACAAGAGAAGAAAATCAATGGCATTCAACAGAAAAAAAGGAAGTCAAGGTATCCCTCTTTGCTGATGATATGATTCTATACCTCAAAAATCCAAAAGAATCTGTCAAAAACTTTCTTGCACTGATAAATGACTTTGGCAAAGTCTTAGGGTACAAAATGAATGGCAAAAGACACTCACATTCTTATACACAAATAACAAACAGGCAGAGAATGAAATAAAAAGCACAATCCCATTCACAACCACCACACACACACACAAATGAAATGCCTTGATAGCTTTCTAATCAGAGAAATGAAAGAACTTTACATTGAAAACTATAAAACATTGCTAAAAGTCATCAAAAATGGCACAAACAAATGGGAGAATATTCCATATTCATGAATTGGAAGAATCAGCATTGTTAAGATGTCCATCTTACAGAAGGTAATCAACAGATTTAATGCAATACCCATTAAATTACTAGCTTCATTCTTCTCAGACCTGGAAATGTCAATACAGAAATTCATACAGAATCATAAACAACCACAAATAGCCAAAACAATCCTCCGCAAAAGAAACAAAGTGGGAAGTATCACACTTCCAGGCTTTAAACTTTATTGTAAGGCTACAATAATCAAAACAATCTGATATTGGTACAAGAATAGGCATATAGAACAATGGAACAGGATAGAGATTCCAGAAGCAAAACCTCAATATCTCAACCAACTCATCTTTCACAATGTCTCCACTAATGACCACAGGAGAGAGGATAACTTATTCAGTAAATGGTGCCAGGAAAACTAGTTGACCACATGCAGAAGATTAAAATAGATTCCTACCTATCACCATAGAAAAAATCAACTCTAAATGGATCAAAGACCTAAACACAATTCCTCAAACTATAAGAACCTTAGACAGGAGATACCCTTATGGAAACTGGAACTGTCAACCAATTCCTGATCAAAACTCCATGTGCCCATGCCACAAGAGATAAGATAGACAAGTGGGACCTCATAAAATTGAAAAGCTTCTGCAAGGCAAAAGAAGCCATCAAGAGAGAGAGTAGTGACAGCCCATAGACTGGGAAAAATCATTTGCCAACTATATATCTGATAAAGGTCTAGCATCTAGGATCTACAAGGGACTCAAATTGCTGAAAAGAAGAAAACAAAACCCCATTACAAAGTGGGCAAAAGATTTGAATAGACACTTCTCAAATGAAGACATATGAGCAGCCAACAGATACATGAAAAAATGCTCAGCCTCACTGATCATTAGTGAAATGCAAATTAAAACCACACTGAGATACCACCTAACTCCAGTAAAGATGATCATTATCAATATCTCAAAAAACAACTGATGCTGGAGAGGATGCAGGGAAAAGAGAGCACTTGTATACTGTTGGGAGGAGTGTAAACTAGTACAATCTCTGTGGAAAACAGTGTGGTGATTCCTAAAAGATCTAAAAATCAACCTCTCTTACAATCCAGCAATCCCCCTTCTAGGAATATACCTGGAGGAACTCAAATCATTCTGCAATAAAGATACCTGCATATGCATGTTTATAGCAGCATTATTCACAACAGCAAAAACATGGATCCAACCGTGCTGCCTGTCGAAAGAAGACTGGATTAAAAAAAAGTGGTATATATACACGATGGAATATTATGCAGCCATAAAGGATAAAATTATGAACTTTGCAGTTCAACGGATTTAGAGTCTGTAATACTCAGTCATCTATCACAGAAATGAAGAACTGAGTACTACATGTTCTCACTCATAAGTGGACCCTGAACAATTGTCATAATATTATAAGAAAGGGATTGGCAGCAGTGCAAAACTGCCAGAGAAGGGAGCAGGAGGAGGGGGGAGGTTTCCTTCATCAATAAGTGTACCTGATCTCAAACCAGGTAATGTGGGGACCAAAATGATGCCCAAGCTTTACCTGTACAATGACCATTTATACATCTAACGCTAAATTGTACCCCACATCTTTAAAATGAAAATTTAAGAAAAAGCAAAAAGAAAAAAAAAATCAACAAAACAAAAAGCTGAACCAAAACAAAACAAAAAGTTTTGAATGGGCAAAAAAAATTGACACCCCTCCAATTAGATTTACCAAGAAAAAGAGAGAAAAAGTCCAAATAAACACAATCAGAAATATAAAAGATCAAATCACAGTGAACACTGAAGAAATACAAAAAATTATCAGATATTACTATGCACACCTTTATGGAAACAAATTTGAAAACCTGAATGAAAGGGAGGACTTTCTGACATTACACAACCTCCCAAGGTTGAAGCAAGAAGACATTGAGACATTAAATAGATCAATAACATGCAGGAAACAAACTCCTTCATAAGAAAACTACCCACAAAAATAAAAAGTCCTGGACCTGATGACTTTCCATCGGAGTTGCACAAAACAAACAAGGAGGAGCTTATACCAATCCTATTGAAAGTATTCCAAACAATTGAGAAAGATGGAACTCTCCCCAAATTATTTTATGAAGCTAACATAACACTGATATCCAAACCAGATAAAGTTCCAACAAAGAAAGAGAACTATAGGCCTATATCTCTGATGAACATAGATGCAAAAATGCTCAACAAGATTCTAGCAAATTGGATCCAGCAACACATCACAAAAATCATCCACCATGACTAAGTAGGCTTCATCCCTGGTGTGCAGGACTGATACAACATCCGTAAGATCATAAATGTAATCAATACATCAACAGATGTAAAAATAGGAATCATATGACTATATCATTAGATGCAGAAAAAGCTTTTAAATAAAATCCAGCAGCCCTTCTTGATAAAAACCCTTGAACTACTAGGCATAAAGGGAACATACCTCAAAATAGTAAATGCCATCTACAATAAACCCACAGCCAACATATTGCTAAATGAACAAAAATTGGAACCATTTCCTGTGAAAACTAGAACAAGACAAGACTGGCCACTTTCACCCCTCCTCTTCAACATAGTATTGGAAGTCCTAGCTGGAGCAATCAGACAAGAAAAGGAAATCAGCGGCATTTAATAGGAAAAAAGGAAGTCAAGTTATCCTTCTTTACCGATAATATGATTCTATACTACAAAATTCCAAGAGAATCTGTCAAACCTGCTTTCACTGATAAAGGACTTTGGCAAAGTCTCAGGGTACAAAATCAACATGCAAAAGATAGTTGTATTCTTTTACACAAACAACAGACAGACAGAGAAGCAAATAAAAGCACAATCCCATTCACAATAGACACATACACACACACACACACACACACAAATGAAATGCCTTGGCATTTTTCGAACCAGAGAATCGAAAGATCTTTATAACAAAAACTACAAAACACAGCTCATAGAAATCCAACATGACACAAACAAATGGAAAAATTTTCCATGCTCATGAATTGGAAGAATGAACATTGCTAAGGTGTCCATCCTACCAAAGGCAATCCACAGATTTCACGCAATACCCATTAAATTACCAGAATTATTCTTCTCAGACGTGAAAATGACAATACAGAAATGAATATGGGAACAACCACAACCACAACCACAAATAGCCAAAACAATCCTCAGCAACGAAACAAAGTCGGAGGTATTACACTTCCAGACTTTAAACTCTAATATAAGACTTCAATAATCAAAATAACCTGGTGTTGGTACAAAAACAGGCATATAGACCAATGGAGCAGGACAGAGATTCCAGAAGCAAAACCTCAATTTCTTAACTAGCTCACCTTTGACAAAGCCTCCACCAATGACCACTGGGGAGAGGAGAACCTATTCAGTAAATGGTGCCGGGAAAACTGGATGACTATGTGCAGAAGATTAAAACAAGACCCATACCTATCACTATACACAAAAATCAACTCTAAATGGATCAAAGACCTAAATCTAAAACCTGAAACTATAATAATCTTTAAAAATGCAGGTGGCACCCTTATGGAAATTTGAACTGGCAACCAATTCCTGACCAAAATTCCAAGTGCCCGTGCCATAAAAGATAAGACAGACAAGTGGGACCTCATCAAACTTAAAAGCTTCTGCAAAGCAAAAGAAGCCATCAAGAGAGTGGGGAGACAGCCCACAGAATGGGAAAAAAATATTTGCCAACTGTATATCTGACAAAGGCCTAACATCTAAGATCTACAAGAAACTCAAATGTGTCAAAAAGAACAAAACACAAGTAGCCCTATTAGATAGTGGGTAAAAGATATGAATAGACGTTTCTCAAAAGAAGACATACAAGCAGGCAACAGACACAAGAAAAAATGTTCAACCTCACTAATCATCAAATAAGTGCAAATTTAAACCATACTGAGATACCACCTAACTCTAGTCAGGATAGCTATAATCAATAACTCAAAAAACAACAGATGCTGAAGAGGATGTGGGGAAAAGGGAATACTTCTACACTATTTGTGGGAGTGTAAACCTAGTACAACCTCTGTGGAACAGTGTGGCTTTGCCTAAAAGATCTAAAAATCAACCTTCCGTGTAACTCAGCAATCCTCCTTCTGGGATTATACCCAGGAGAACTCAAATCACTCTATAAAAAAAGATACCTGCACATGAATGTTTATTGCAGCATTATTCACAATAGCAAACACATGGAACCAACTGTGCTGCCCACTGAAAGTGGATTGGACAAAAAAATGTGGCATATATACATGATGAAATATTACGCAGCCATAAAGAGGGACAAAATTATGAATTTCACAGCAACTTGCATGGACTTTAAGTCTATAATACTCAGTGATCTGTCACAGAAACAAAGAACTGAGTACCAAATGTTCTCACTCATAAGCCAACCCCAAACAATTATCTTAATACTATAAGAAAGGGAATGGCAGTAGTAAGAAACTGCTGGGGGAGGGTGGCAGGAGGTTATATTTCATCAATAAGGGTACTTGATCTCAAACCAGGTGAAGTGGGAACCAAACTTTACCTGCACAATGACCATTTGTGTACCAAACACTGAATTTTATCCTGCATCTTTAAAATAAAAATAAAAGATGAAATAAAATAAAAATTAAAAAATATATAAACAAAAAAAGAAGTGATAGTATGCATGTGCTGGTTGGATGATCCATAAATAGTGAATTAGAAGACATGAAAACTTAAAGTATCAACTAAGTAAGAGAACTATTGACTCTTTTCCCAGTGCTCATCTAGCTTCAGAAAAAAATATTTAGGGAGACAGAGTCACAGGAATAGAATTCTTGGGAACTTAATTTGAATCTTAAAGGATAGTATGACATCAGCTCATATCTGGGTTATACTTATAAAGAATTTCTATATTATCTAATTAAAACAAAATTTAATGAATGGATGGCTAGTTCATTAGTAACAATACAGCTGGTGATATTAAAATAGGTTTAATTAAATTTTTAAAAATTAATGTAGAAGTATTTATAAATATGTATCAGTTACCAAATTTGTTGTTATAAAGTCTCCACAACTTAGTAGACACATGTTAAAAGAGATTAAGAAAGGAATAGAGGAAAACTTGTTTATTCACATAGCCTCTTACAATTTGCCAGAAAAATGTAATAGAAAATAATTGTATCTTAACAGAAGACTATTAAATTTAACCTAATTAGAGTAAAAGAGATAGCATTATATGACTACTTACACTTCCAGCTCAAAATATTCTAATTCCTGGATCCTGTCAAAGTTACCTTATATGGAAAAAGAGATTTCACAGACATAATTAAGTCAAAGATTTTGAGATGGGGAGATTATCCTGGATTACCTGGTGGGCCATAACTATAATTTTAGATGTCTCTATAAGGGAGAACAGAAGGAGATTTGCTTATAGAAGAAGAAAACAACACAATGAGGAAAGTAAGATGCTATATTGCTGATTTTGAAGATGAAGAAAGGTAAGTGACCCAAATAATATAGATGACCTCTAGAAGTTAGAAAAGACAAGGAAACCATTTATACCCTAGAGTCCCCAGAATAATTCAGACTTGCTAATAGTTTAACCTAGTGGAACTGATTTTAGATCTCTGCTCTGTAGAATAGTAACAGCATAGTTTTATCTTGTGTTAAACCACTAAATGTGTGAGAATTTGTTATAATAGCAACAGGAAGCTAAGACATTCACTTTGAAATTATTATCTCCATGTGTCCACCAATTCTAAACTCTTTTATTACAAATTTGCTTAATCCTGATCAAGCTCCCTACAGCCTCATCAAAACATGTATATGCATCTGGAAGAAAAGAGACCATTGGGGGGGGAAAAATCAAGTAATGACTGAATCACTTATTTAAATGAAAAGCTCACTCCATATTGGTGAATATTAATAAAAAAGATTAATGTTTGAGACATAATATGTACACATATTCAGGTTACTTACAAAAAAATCAATTTGATATAATTTTATGTAAAATTAAATGTGAGAGGCATTTGAGCAGCTTTTTCAGCATCCAGAGGAAAAGATCTAGTACTCAAAAGTTTCAAATTCAGTGAAGTTATAATTTAAAATAAAGGAAAAATAAAGAAATACCATCTATAATCACTTCCAAAACATAATACTGAAGAATGAATTCAATCAAATGAAAGTTGAATAAATGTAAGAAAAATAAAGGGAAGAAAATAAGTAGTTCAATGTTATTAATACCACAATCCAAAACTAATAGTCAATACTTACAAGTTTTCATTATATGTCAAGAATTGTGCTAAATAGCTCACATTACCTTATACTAAGGTTTGAATGTGATGCCCTTTCCAAAATAATGTTGAAGCTTAATTATTAAGGAGATAGTAACTAAAAGGTGGAGTGCCAGAGAGCTGAATAGCTCATGATTGCTCCACCTTTATGAATGGGATTAAGTGGTCTATAAAAGGACTTGATAAAGGGAGTTCCTCCTTTTTGTATTTTGCCCTTCAGCCTTCTGCCATGAGGACACATCAGTCTTCTAAGGAGGATGCAGAATTCAAGATGCCATCTTGGAAGCAGAGACAAGATCCTTACCAGACAAGGAAACTGCTGGTGCCTTAATCTTGAAATTTCCAGTCTCTAGAACTGTGAGAAAATAAATTCCAGTTCTTTATGGATTAGTTATTCTCAATAATTATTTTAATTGTGGGACATTATGGACTCAGGCAACTTGCTTAATTTCCCAAAGAATAAATAATCAAATATGCAAACAAATTGGCTGGTACTATTGCCACAGATGAAGAAACTGAGATTTAGCAAGATTCATTTCTGTTGCTAAGTCACGTGGCTAGTAAGCAAGGGATGTTAGACTCAAATCTAAATCAGTCTGACTTCAAAGCTCATACTCTTAATTACTAGGCTAGACTCTTTTATGTAACAAAAATACAGATGGGAGTATTTTAAAAAATATGATAATTAGTATGCACTTAATGTAATCAATTATTGTAATACTATGAGAAAGGGATTGGCACTAATGAATACTGCCTTGGTGGGGTGGGGGAGATGGGATTGGCAGTAGTGGGAAACTGCCAAGATAGTGGGGCACACCTCACCAACAAGTGTACCTGCATAACGAACATTTGTATACCTAACCCTGAATTGTACTCCACATCTTTAAAATAAAAAAAAGAAAAATTAAAAAGAAGCTGAACAAAAGAAACAAAGTCAGCTATCTACTTTCAACAGCAAGCGTGGTATCTATGATTCTCAATTTGTTTTAGTGCTTACAGGGAAATTTATAGTTTTAAATGCATATATTACTATGTTTTTATTTGTATAAATTTAAGGAATAAAAAGTTCAATAAATTTAAGGAATAACAACTTCAACAAGTTGCATGAATATATAGCATAGTGGTGACACATTTTAGTGTATCCATCATCCAAATAATGTACATTACACCTATTAAGTAATTTCTCATCATCTACCCCCTCCTACTCCCCTAATCTTTCAAGTCTTCATTTTCTATTAGTCTACACTCTAGGTCTATGTGTACACATTATTTATATTCTACTTATAAGTGACAATAAGCAGCATTTGTCTTTGTGTTTCTGAGTTGTTTCACTTATGATAATGGCTTCCAGTTCCAACCATGTTGCCATAAAAGACATAGTTTTATTTTTTATGACTGAATATTCCATTGTGTATGCATATATTCAAACAAAAGAAATCCTAAATCAAAAATTCAAATTTTCATTGAAAGATAGAAAAAAGTAGAAGATCACTTTTGAAGCACTAGAAGGTAGGAAGCAAACTAGGCCTGAGCAGTTATAAAAAATTAAATATAAAAAATAAATAAAATAAGAAGACAAATGCAAAAATAGATGAGGACATCACTACCAAAAGGGTTTTTATAAACAATTTTATGCTCATAAATATATAATTTAAATTTTTGACAGACTTATACTACCAATCTCATTAAAGAAGAGTGAGTAACATGAATAGCCTGATATTCATTAAGAAAATTAAATTTGGGGGGCGCGGCAAGATGGTGACTGGGCAACCCAGCGTCTGAAGCCCTCTGCAAGGGAGATCTGCAGTGGGTCTCTGACTCTTGCCCCAGGGGGCTGGGGACCCCAGCATTGCAGCCTGCTCTTCAGACAGAGCTCGGCCATTGCCACCGCTGGAACATCGCAATGACAGGACAGTGTTACTGCATTGCACTGTCCTGCCACCGCCGCAGCCCCTCCCCCCACTGGCGCTCCCATCGCCACCGCTGCCGCGGCCTCTGGGATAGGTAGCTCATCACAACCCAGCCCGAGGAGATCCACACCAAACTGCTTCAGGGAAGATCTGCTGGGATCGCTGCCACCTCTCCTGCATCTGAGACTGTCCTGCCCGCCCAGCGTGGGGCTCCTGTTGCCTGCTCGGAAGCAGGCAGCCATCTTGTTCCTGTCTGGCCCCACCCCCTCTGGGGCGAGCAGATGAGATAGCACTACCTGCTGGTGATTCAAGGTAACAACACCGAAACGGGAGAAACAAGCTTGATAAAGACATAGACCAAACTTCTGAACTGAGGTTAATCTGAACTGTCCTTCACAGCAGATCAGGGGAACTGACCCTAACTGCAAATTAATTTACCAACTTGAAAAGAAAACTAGAAATCAGATCTGAAAGGACATTGGACTTAAATGAAATGTCTCAGAGTGTGCTTCATTGATTCTATTAGTTTAATGACTTAATTCTATTCCTACTGTATTGTTCCCTTTTTTCTCTTTTCCTTTCCTTTTCTTCTCTTTTCTTCTGTCTGTAAACAGTGTCTTTGTATAGAGGAACAGCACACTAATAAGGTGGTTGGATAGCTGGTATGTTAGCATCACTATATGTTTTATTTTTGTTTGTATGAGAGTTGGTTCGACTATAGCTGTGGTCTATTGTTTTTATCTGTTTCAGTATAGGCCTTTCTCTCTATTTGTTGGCACACTCGTTTGTTTCCCCCCTTACTCCTCTATCTCTCCACTCCCCTCTTCAACCCACTATCTGCTCCATTCTTTCCCCTCTGCTAACCACATTTTATTTCAGGGAGTAAACCTACAGCCCCACCGCATGGACAGACTCCAGGGCAGTGGGAAGTGGGTTCCACATTATCCACACGCCTGTCAGCGAATATCAGGACCTGCAGACAGATTTTGAATCACAGCTCTCCCCTTAAGTACATTTCAAAACGGCAAAAAGGACCACCTCCAACCTACAGTGCAACTTCAGAATTGAACAAAGTAAGAGGACATACATGAAGAATAGGAGATTGAACAAACAGAAGTAAAACCAATTCCCTTACCCCTGAATAACAGAATTAAAGAAGATGGTGACATGGAGGGAAGGAAAAAGTAGGGAGGGGGAAAAACCGCACAAATGAAGAAAAACCAAAAGAAGAATATAGGTCTTACACAGACCCCTGGGAGATCAGACAATGAGAAAACAGATTCTGGAACACAGACAATGAAGAGTCCCCAGAATGACTGGCTACATGCAACAAACCCAGACATCAAGACATTAATGGAGAGAATTAAAAAAATTGAGGAGAGACAAGAGGAAAATAGGAAGGAGCTGTTGTCAGAAATGACAGCAGTAAAGAATACTGTGATGGAAATGAACAACAGACTAATAAGCATGGAAAGCAGAATCAGCCAAGCAGAAGAAAGAATCTCAGAGCTCGAAGACCAAAACACAGAACTAACCCAAACTGTTAAAAGCATAGAAAAGAAGCTCAAAAAGACAGAACAAAACCTGCAAGAGATGAATGATCACTTCAAGAGACCAAACCTAAGAATAATTGGGCTTCCTGAGGCAGAAAGAGAAACAGAAGCCACACTGGATCAAACATTTCATGAAATCATTCAAGAAAACTTCCCTCATCTCATTAAGGATGAAACAATTCAAACACAAGAGATTCAGAGAACCCCTGCAAGACAACAAATGAGAAGACCAACTCCCAGACAGATAATAATTCACCTAAACAAAGTAACTATGAAGGAAAAATCCTAAAGGCAGCAAGAGAAAAAGGCCAGACTACCTACCAGGGAAAACCAATTAGAATAGCAGCAGATTTATCCACAGAAACCCTTCAGGCCAGGGGAGCCTGGAGTCTTATCTTCAAAGTTCTAAAAGAGAAACAATTTCAACCAAGAATAACTTACCCAGCCAAACTAAACTTCATTAGTGAGGGAAAATTTAAATATTTTCCAGACATACAATCCCTAAGAGCCTACGCCGCCACCAGACCACCTCTACAAGAAACACTTAAGAAAGTACTGAACACAGAAGAAAAAGAAAAAAGAACAACAGCATTCTTCACAAGAGTACAGGTAAAAGATTAAAAACACACATGAACCAACTCAAAAACCCAAAGAAAGACAACAAATAAACAGGAACAACTCTGTAAGAACCTTATGACAGGGATCAACTCTTGTATTTCAATTATTAGCCTAAATGTGAATGGACTAAATGCACCACTGAAAAGACATAGATTGGCAAAATGGATAAAATATCACCAGGCAACAATCTATTGCCTTCAAGAGACTCACCTCACTAGAAAGGACACCCACAGACTCAAAGTAAGAGGATGGGAAACAAACTTCCAGGCGAACGGAATACAAAAGAAAGGAGGAGTAGCTATCTTAATTTCAGACAAAATACTCTTCAAACTATTAAAAATCAAAAAAGATACAGAAGGCCACTACATAATGATAAAAGACTCAATCCATCAACAAGAAATATCTACCCTAAAGATATATGCACCCAACATAGGTGCGCCAACTTTCATAAAGCAACTTCTTGGAAAACTAAAGAAAGATATTGACTCTAACACTATCATAACTGGGGACTTTAATACCCCACTCACCACCCTAGACATATCATTAGGACAAAAAATCAGCAAGGGGATCCGGAACCTCAATGTGACTTTGGACCAAATGGACTTAATTGATACCTACAGAACACTCCATCCAAAGACCACAGAATACACATTCTACTCATCACCACATGGAACATATTCTAAGATCGACCACATACTTGGCCATAAATCAAGCATAAGCAAATTTAAAAGGACCGAAATTCTACCAAACACCTCGGACCACAGTGGAATAAAAATAAACATTGACACCAACAAAGTCCCCCCAAAACCCACAAAGACATGGACACTAAACAGCATGATGCTAAACAACTCCTGGGTCAACGACGAAATCAAAACAGGGATCAGAAGATACCTGGAAACAAATGAAAATGAAGAAACATCTTACCAAAATCTCTGGGATGCCCTGAAAGCTGTAGTAAGAGGGGAATTTATATCCCTACAAACACACATGAAGAAAATGGAAGGAACAGAAATTCACAACCTAACAAGCCACCTAAAGAAGCTGGAAAAGCAAGACCACAAAAACCCTAATTTCAGCAGAAGAATCCAGATCACCAAAATAAAAGCCCAAATCCAGGACATAGAAGACAAAAAGATAATACAAAAAATCAATGAAACAAAAAGCTGGTCCTTCGAAAGGGTAAACAAGATTGATGGTCCCCTAGCTAGACTGACCAAGAAAAAATGAGAAAAAAACCAAATAAGCACAATCAGAAACACAAAAGAGGAAGTCACATCTGACCCTGAAGAAATACAAAAGATCATTAGAGACTACTATGTACACTTGTATGGAAACAAACTTGAAAACCATAAGGAAACGGAGGATTTTCTGACATCACACAACCTACGTAGGTTGGAACAAGAAGAAATTGAGACCCTAAATAGGCCAATAACAATCAAGGAAATCGACTATGTAATAAGAGAACTTCCTACAAAAAAAAGCCCTGGTCCAGATGGCTTTCCAGCAGAATTCTACAAGACATTCAAGGAGGAGCTGATACCATCCTACTGAAGGTGTTCCAGGCGATTGAGAAAGATGGAACTCTCCCCAAATCATTTTATGAAGCCAACATCACATTGATACCCAAGCCAGGTAAAGATCCAACAAAGAAAGAGAACTACAGGCCAATATCTTTGATGAACATAGATGCTAAAATTCTCAACAAAATCCTAGCAAACCGGATTCAGCAATACATCTCAAAAATCATCCACCATGACCAAGTAGGCTTCATTCCTGGCATGCAAGGCTGGTTCAACATTCGTAAATCCATAAATGTAATTAAATACCTCAACAGATGTCAAAACAAAAACCACATGATCATATCATTAGATGCAGAAAAAGCTTTTGATAAAATCCAGCACCCCTTCTTGATAAAAACCCTTGAACATCTAGGCATATGGGGAACATACCTCAAAATAGTAAAAGCCATCTACGAGAAACCCACAGCCAGTATACTCCTAAATGGACAAAAATTGGAACCAATTCCTCTGAAAACTGGAACTAGACAAGGATGCCCACTCTCTTCCCTCCTGTTCAACATAGTATTGGAAGTCCTGGCTAGAGCAATCAGAGAAGAGGAGGCAATCAGAGGTATTCAGATAGAAAAAGAGGAAGTCAAGTTATCTCTCTATGCAGATGATATGATGGTGTACCTTGAAAACCCAAGAGAATCTGTCAAAGGCCTCCCTACATTGATAAAGGCCTTTGGCAAAGTCTCAGGATACAAAATAAATGTACAAAAGACAATCGCATTTCTCTACACCAATAATAAACAAACAGAAACCCAAATAAAAAACACAATTCCATTCACAACAGCCACACAAAAAAATGAGATACCCTGGCATCTTCCTAACCATAGACATGAAAGACCTTTACAATGAAAATTACAAAACACTGCTCAAAGAAATCAAAGCTGACACGAACAAGTGGAAAAATATCCCATGCTCATGGATCGGAAGAATCAACATTGTGAAGATGTCCATCTTACCTAAGGCAATCTACAAATTCAATGCAATACCCATTAAATTACCAACAACATTCTTCTCAGACCTAGAAAAAACAATACAGGAATCCATATGGAAACATAAACGTCCAAGAATAGCCAGAACAATCCTCAGCAAAAAAAACAAAGCAGGTGGTATCACAATACCAGACTTCAAACTTTACTATAAAGCTACAATCATCAAAACAGCTTGGTATTGGTACAGGAACAGGCATATAGATCAATGGAACAGAATTGAGATTCCAGAAGCAAAACCTCAATTCCTCAACCAACTCATGTTCGACAAAGCCCCCACCACTTACCAATGGGGAGAGGAGAACCTATTCAGTAAATGGTGCTGGGAAAACTGGCTGACCACATGCAGAAGATTGAAACAGGACCCCTATCTATCCCCATGCACAAAGGGTAACTCCAAATGGATCAGAGACCTAAATGTAAAACCTCAAACCATAAGAACCTTAGAAAAGGAAGGAAATACTCTCATGGAAATTGGAACTGCCATCCAATTCCTGTACAAAACCCGAAACCCACAGGACTTAAGAGAGAAGATAGACAAATGGGACCTTATTAAACTGACAAGCTTCTGCAAGGCCAAAGAAACCATCAAGAGAGCAGGGAGACAGCCTACAGACTGGGAAAAAGTATTTGCCAACTCTAGGTCTGACAAAGGCTTAACATCCTGGACTACAAGGAACTGAAACGTACTGAAAAGAAGAAAACAAACAACCCCATTATAAAATGGGCAAAAGATATGAACAGACACTTCACAAAAGAAGACATTCGAGAAGCCAACAAACACATGAAGAAAGGCTCAACCTCACTAATCATCAGGGAGATGCAAATCAAAACCACACTGAGATATCACCTAACTCCAGTCAGAATGACAATTATCAACAACTCAAAAAATAACAGCTGCTGGAGAGGGTGTGGTGAAAAGGGAACACTTCTACACTGTTGGTGGGAGTGTAAACTAGTGCAACCTCTGTGGAAAGCAGTGTGGCGATTCCTAAAAGCTCTAAAAATTGACCTTCCATATGACCCTGCAACCCCCCTACTGGGAATGTACCCTGAAGAACACAAATCACTCTATAAAAAAGATACCTGCACACGTATGTTTATCGCAGCGTTGTTCACAATAGCAAGAACCTGGAAACAACCATGCTGCCCATCAAAAGAGGACTGGATTAAAAAAATGTGGTACATATACACGATGGAATACTACGCAGCCATAAAAAAGAACAAAGTCATGAGTTTCGCAGCAACCTGGATGGAACTAGAGTCTATAATCCTGAGTGACCTCTCACAGAACCAAAGATCCGAATATCACATGTTCTCACTCATATAATGGACCTTGAACATCCAATGTAATACTATAAGATAATGACTGATGGTACTGGGAAACTATGAGGGGGAGGGGGATGGGATTAACAGTAGCAAATATCTGTCTGGGGCTGGGAAAACACCTCTTATCAACAGGGTGCCTGAATTAAATGTAATTGTACACCTAACCCTTAACTGTACCCCACAAAACCATAATAAAAAATACTGATTAATTATTAAAAAAAAAAGAAAATTAAATTCAAAGTTAGAAACCTTTTAACAAAATAATTCCAAGCCTACATAACTTCACTAGCAATTTCTGCCAACCATTGAAAGAAGAAATAACACAATTTTTATGGAATTTCCTTTAGAAAATAAAAGAGAATACTTTCTGACTTATATGGAACTAGATTACACTAATACCAAAACCAAATCAACATTAAAAGAAAAGAAAATTACAGATCAGTAATCCCTGTGAACATAAATGCAAATATGTCCAACATATGAGAAAATTAAGTGTAGCAATATATAAAAAGGAGTAACAGCCGGGCTTCGTGGCTCAGCCTGTACTCCCGCGCCTTTGGGAGGCTGAGGTGAGTGGATTACCTGAGCCCGCGGGTTCGAGACCCGTCTGGGCATCTTGGCGAGACCTCATATCTACAATAAAAATAAAAAAATTAGCCGGGCGTGGTAGCGCGTGCCTGTAGTTCCGGCTACTTGGAAGGCTGAGGTGGAAGGATCACTGGAGCCCAGCTGGTCGAGGCTGCGGTGGCCGGGAGCGGCCACTGCACTCCAGTCTGGGTGACAGAGTGAGACTCCAACTCAAAAAAAAAAGGAGTAGCACAATTAACTTAGGTTTATTCTAATACTGCAAGGTTGATTTAGCATTCAAATATTAATCACCATGCTTAATTCACCATATTAGCAAATCAAAGATGAAAATTCATATTGTCAAAAAATGTGATGCAGAAAAATCACTTGACAAGTATAGCATTTATTCATGTTTAGAATTCCTGCTTACTTGGAAGAGAAGTCAAGTTCTTTAATATGGTAAAAGACATCCAAAAAAAATCCTACATCTAAAATCATATTTCGCCGGGCTCGGTGGCGCAGCCTGTAATCCCGTGCTTTGGGAGGCTGAGGTGAGTGGATTGCCTGAGCCAGCAGGTTCGATACCCGCCTGGGCGACTTAGCGAGACCTCATCTCTACAATAAGTCAAAAAATCAGCTGGGCGTGGTAGCGCGCCTGTAGTTCCAGCTACTTGGAAGGCTGAGGCGGAAGGATCGCTGGAGCCCAGAAGGTCAAGGCTGCGGTAGCTGGGAGTGACCACTGCACTCCAGTCTGGACGACAGAGTGAGACTCCAACTCAAAAAAAAAGAAAATCATATTTCAAGGCTGACTATTGAATACTTCACTTTTGTCTATTTCATCCTGCCTTAAACTGGAAACAAATAAAAGTATCCTTTCTCATCAGTTCAATCATCTACTAAAAAATCCTGAGCAGTGCAATAAGAAAATAAAAACAAATAAAAAGCATATATATTGGAATAGAAAAAATAGAACACTGCTGACAAAACATTTAAAAAGACCTATATAAATAAAGATATATACCATTTTCATGGCTTGAAAACTTAATATTGCTAATATCTCAATTCTGCCCATTAGTCTATAGTTTCAATGCAATACAAACAAAAATTTCAGTAGAATTTTGTGTAGTCTTGACAACTTTGTTCTAAAATTTCTGTGGAAATGGAAAGCATCTACAATAGCTAAAACAAATTTAAAAACAAAATGAGAAGAATAATACTAATAAATTTTAAAAGCTGTTATAAAAGCACAATCATAATGGAACTGTGGTATTAATTAATACAGAGAAAAACAGATTAATAGAGCAGAATAAGGAATCACATAAACACAGACAAATAACTTTTGACAAAATCACAAAAGCAATTTAATGAAGAAAAAACAGTTTTCCTATGATACTATAAAAATTGGAGATCTATACCTCATGCCTCATACAAAAACTAACTCAAAATTTATCACAGACCTAAGTAGAAATGCAAGTTTATAAAACTTCTAGAAGAAAATCTAGGACAAAATATGCATGATCGGGGTTGTCATAAAACTTTTAGACATGACAAAAATATGATTTGCAAAGAAAAAATAGATTGGACTGTGTCAAAATTGAAAACTTTTGTTTGAGGGAAAACACTGTTAAACGAATGAAAAGCCCAGTCACAGAATGAAAGAAATATGTTAGTCACATACTCAAGAAGACTTTTTATCCAGAATATAAGACAATAAAAAATAAACAATTTTAAGAAGCTTAAAAAAATAGGTAAGCATTCTATACACACACATTCTCAATGATGGTGTTGTAAATAAGTATATAAAAATATTATCAATATCGTTACTCATAAAAAATACAAATTGAGACTATAAGACAATACTGTAGTATATTGCTGATGAGAATGCAAAATTATATAACCACTTTGAAAAAATGGTCTGGCAGTTTTATAAAGCAAAACATACTGCTATTCTACCATATGATCTACCAATCTCCCTCCTAAGTATTTACTTAAAATAAATGAAAATTTATCTTTACTTGAAAACCTTGAGTGTTTATAGCAGCTTTGTTTGTAAGTCACTAAAGCCTGAAACCAACCCATGTGTTCTTCACACTATGAATGGATATACAAATTGTGGTATATTCATATAACAGACAAATACTCAGCAATAAAGTGGCACAACTATTGAATAATGTGGGTGAGTGTTAGATGTATTCTACTATGTGAAAGAAGCCATATTCAAAATGTTGTATAGTTTATGATTAATTATGATTTCATTTACATAAAGGAGAAAATATAGGAGTGGAATACAGTTAATATTTGTGAGAGTTTGAAGTTTGGGGACAGTAGGTTGACTACAGAAGGGCATTCAGGAGGAATTTTTGGGATAAAAGTCTTCTATAAGGAAATATGGTATTAGATACTTAAAACTCATAAAATTGTACCACAAAGAGGATAGTACAGGACATTGACTTAAGTTTTAAAGTACACGTATGGTGGGGAGTAGGGGTAGGCAAACATATTTTTTATTGTCTGAGAGAAAGCCATAAATAACTGGAGAGGCTGGAATTGTGTTGTTTAGATTGGAGGTATTAGTGTCAAGATAGATGATAGATAGATAGAGACAGACAGAAAGAAAGATAAATAGAAAAGTTGGAAGATAGATGCATAAATAAAAACATACACACATACATCAATGTATACAGAAGTAGATTAAGAAGTATGCACACAAATGGGCATATGATATATACAGATTTCTTTGCTCTGTTCTCTAAAGGACATATAAACAGAGATACCCCAGTTGCAATGAATATACTTAACATGACTAGCATGCAGATTTTGGTTTTAAATATCAGTCCTCAATGAAAGGAATCATGACTTTGGAGGGCCAGCACTTTGGGAGGCCAGGATGAGTGGATTGCCTGAGCCTTTGGGTTCGAGACCAGCCTGGGCAACTTGGCAAGACTTTGTCTCTACAATAAATACGAAATTAGCCAGGCGTGGTAGTGTGTGCCTATAGTTCTGGCTACTTGGAAGGCTGAGGCGGAAGGATCATTGGAGCGCAGCAGGTCGACACCCGGGGTGGCCATGAGTGTGCCACTGCACTCCAGCCTGGGTGACAGAGTGAGACTCAAACTCAATGAAAACAAACAAAAAAAAGAATAAAGTTAAAAAAAATGACAAAAGTAAGAGTCAACCTAAAACTGTTCTCAGTGGCCAAAGCTGAAATAATTTGAGCAACAAAACAAATAATTGTAGTAGCAGTTTATAACCCCCCAAATAAAATAAGTTTCCTCTCATCTTTACTGTATAAATAATCAAATACAGTCATGCACATCATATCTATGTTTAGGTCAATGATGGGTGACATATACAATGAGGGTTTCATATGATTATAATTGAGCTGAAAAATTCCTATTTTTAATGACCTTCTAGCCATTTATTGTTGTAGTGTAACACATTACTTTTATATAGCATATCTGTTTAGATACACAGATACTATTATGTTAAAATTATCTACAGTATTCAGTATAGTAACATGTTGTACAGGTTTATAGCCTAGGAACAACAGGCTCTATCATCTAGTTTAGGTGGGTAGTAGGCTATAACATCTAAGTTTGTGTAAGCACACTGATGTTTGCACAAAGACAAAATCACCTAAAGACACATTTCCCAGAACAATATTAAGTGATTCATGACTGTAAGTAAATACATAAGATGAAACCATATTTCTTTTCCTCACATAATTCCAATTAGTAAAGATAGAAAAAAATAATATAATTAGAAAATCACCATTATAACACCACAATAATGATCTTGCAGGTAAAACCCATTTATGGGTGACAAAATCAGTAAGTGAAAGTTTATAGAAAAAAAGGTTAAATGTATATCCTCAGAGTATCTACCCACAAGTAAATATTAATTATGAAGAAAATCATAATTTCTTCAAAGTGGGAAAATCCAAAAAACACAATCTAAACTAAGTGCACCATAACTAATTCCCAGAAATGACATGCCAACATCGTGTACCCTCCGATATGCATTTGAGAGTGATACATAACATCAACAAGTGTACCTGATTGCAAATTAGATGAAGTGGGGACAAAAGGGGGGCCCAAGCTTTACATGTATGATGACCACTTGTATACCTAACCCTGAATTGTTCCCCACATCTTTAAAAATAATAAAACAAAGAGAGTGATACATTGTGTCATGTTATTTTCCCCAACAATGTTCACCCTCAACTTAATCCAGAAAAATATCAGAAAACTTCAAAGTGAAGAACATTCTGCAAAATAATTGACCAGTGCTCTTCAAAAATCTCAAGGTCATAAAATTTAGTGAAAGACTGAGGAATTATCACAGATTAAAGGAGATTAAGTGACATGACCACTAAATGCAATGTGGAATCCTAGATTAGTTTCTGGGACAGGGAAAAAATAGCAGAAAAATTAGTAAATTCAAATAATATCTGTGGTTTAGTTGATAGCACTATACTTACATTAATATCCTAATTTTAATAACTTCAGTATAGTTATGTGAAATATAAACATTAAGGAATGCTTAAGGAAGGGCAAATAAAATTCTGAGTTATTTTTATAAATTTTTTGTAAATTTTCTCAAAACAAAGTTTAAAAATAGCAATTTTTAGTTGCAAATCCAGTCTCATAAAACCAATCATGACAAATTTAAATCAGAAATTATTACATTGGTTTGAATTTAGCTTCAAACAGTACATTGTGACAATGAGATTCCACAAAAATCACAGTGGGGAATAGAGATTAAAATATGAGAATAGCAATGGGGTCCAGTAGGAAACAGAAATATGTCAATTCTTTTAAATTCTGCTTTGAAGAACACACATAAAGGGGAAGTGAAACATTTAGCTAAAGATGAGGGAACCTGTATGTCACTAAAGTGACAGAAACCCTCACAGAGAGTATAACTTTGTAATGAACTTGTTTTTTATTCCATTCTGAGGCAAGAAGTTTCTTGTAATTCATAAGAAGAAGAAGGAAGAAAGAACTTTGTTGCTAGTAAGGCTAAAACTTGTTTGTTTGTTGTTGTTTATCCTGTCTATATATCTGTCAAAACTAAAGAGAAAAAGTTTAAATTGAAAAAAATGAGTAAATTAGCAAAAGATAACCTGATACCTTTATTAGAATATAGCATTTGACTACACTTCCAAGTTTACTGCACCTATCATAACAAAAATTTTTTTCTATATCTAATTTTATAAGACATGAATTATTCTTTGAATACTTTCTCCATATGCAAAGCTAATTAGGAAAGAAAATGAAATGAAATAAGCCTAGATTGTAACACTAAACTCTTGCATCTTTTAAGAGAATAATGAAGACTGATATTTGAGAGAGGCTAACCTGTGTCTTTATTATTATTGGCAGACAGGTTATGTATAAGCCTGTGACTCTGAGAGGGAATATGATTTAGTACTTACTTCCTTCTGCCAAATAATGAAAATGGAATTTTCTAAAAAGCATTTCTATTTCTGAAGCATTCATTACTTCATATCAGGATCATACATAAGAAAATGACGTATGGAAAATGATGGCAAAGCTGGTCTGACTAAGCAAGTACCAGTGTTAATGAGTGAGTGTATGAAAAATTTTGCATATGTGTCAGTGAATAAGTGGGCTTGTGAGTGGTTGACTGAATAGGGACTTGGAAGCAAGTGGCCAGGACTCTCCTGGTGAAGTGGCTGGTGCTGAAGTTGCTCTGCTTGGTCCCTCGTGCTTCCTGGGGCACAGAAGCCAAGCACCATTTTAAAAAAATCAACAGAGTCTTTCTCAAGAAGAAGCTGCTGGGGAGATGCCCAGCTCCAGGCTCTGTCTCACCACTGTGGTGTTTGACCAGACAGTAGTTGCAGAGGGAGAACAGTGAGGGAGCCTAGAAGCAGAGCCCCACTGGAGAAGACAAAAAAGGCACCCTGCCACCATCTTGAAAACTGGACAGGAAAGTATTCTGGCTTGCTCACCACAGTGACAGACCTGACCAAAGCTCTATGACCAGGAGATTAACTACTCAGGAGTTGATTGTGACCCAGAGGGAATATCCTGAAAGTACAAACTCTGGAGGAACAGGATGAGTGTCACATCTCAGATGCCCCATCCCCTACACTGATTCAGCTGCGGGACAAAGAATGTGGCCAGAAAAAAAATGAGGAAAACCTCCAAAAGTATCAGTAGTGAGTCTGGGGCTGACCCAATTCTTTCTTCCCCAACAATCCTCTTAATGTCAAACCCTCACAGTTGGTACATGACTGAGGGGGATGGATCCAGGTGAAGCCTGGACATCGGCCACAATAGGAGGACGCCAATCCAGGATAAGCCTGGCTGGGACACTCACTGCTAGTACCTGGGGAAGAGACAATACCACACCTCCCCACTGGAGGGGATCACCAGACCATACTAGAGTGGTAGGGGAAGACTGAAGCTCCACCCACCCCCACGGCCCCCTTCTCCTTCCCTGGGCTGGACACTGGGGAGATTGTGAATAAGGTCAAAGCACTGCAGGAGACAGATGAGGGGCAGCTGAGAGGAACAATTGCAGAACCCTCCACAAGAGGGCAGGGCTTTTTTTGTTTGTTTGTTTGCTTGTTTTTGATGTTTTTATACTTTTTTTTTGGTGTATGAATGTGTATGTGAGGGTTTGATCTGCATCCTCCCACCTGCTTTTATTTTTCTTTATTTTTTATTTTCTTTTTCCCTTTGTTCTTCTTTTTTTTTGGTTTTCTGTTTATGTGTGTACATGAAGGACTGAGTGTTCATCTTTCAAGTTTTTTTGGTTTGTTTTTGCTCTTCTCTTTTAAAAGTTTAATATGTGTGAATACATATGTGAGAGTTTAATTTGAATTTTTTTCTTTTCTTATCTTTTTTTCTCTTTTTCTTCTCCTTTAATTTTGGGTTGGTCAAGGGTGAGTGTGGCTGGTTTTCTTGTTTTTGTTTTGTAGTTTTTTCCTGTTGCTTTACTTTCTTGTTATTCCAGTTTTTTTGGCATGCGCGCGCGCGCGCGCACACGTGTGTGTGTGTGTGTGTGTGTGTGTGTGTGTTTAATTGTTTTTTTTGAGTTGTAGTCTCACTCTTGTCACCCAGGCTTGAGCACAGTGGCACACTCACAGCCACTGGAGCCTCGACCTACTGGTCTTAGGCAACCCTTCTGCCTCAGCCTTCCAAGTAACTGGAACTACAAATGCATGCCACCAAGTTCGGCTAGTGTTTTTTTGTGTGTGATTTATTATAGAGATGAGATATCACCAAGTTGCCCAGACTGGTCTTGAACCCCCAGGCTCAGGTAATCCTCTTGCCTCTGCCTCCCAAAGTGTCAGGATTATAGGCTGTGCCACCGTGTCTGGCCTTAATTGTTTTTTACTTTGGTTTCTGTTTTTGTTATTCTGAGTTTTAAAAAAATTATTTTCTTAAATTCTCATCTGTATTACTCTGTTATACTTTTCTCTTTTCTCCTCATTGCTGTTACTGCATCTTAGGCTCAGTGGGTACACACATATACCCATTTGCATCATCATATAGAATGGTGGTGGGAAGTAGGTCTCAGATAACCCATACCACAAGCAGTGAACTTTGTGATTTGCAAGTAGTTTCTGAATCTTAGTTTCCCATCCTACACCTTATTCAACTCTCAAAACTACAAGAGACAGGAAAGTTTCTCACCCACAGCTCTGTTTCAAAATAGAAAAAATTCAGAGTCTTGATCAGGGAAGAATAGAGGGCTGAGCAAACATCAGAAGTAAAAGCCTCGCCCACTGCCACTGAATAATGGAACTAAATAGAAAAGAAAGAGACCTGTCACAAATGAGGAAAAATAAATGGAAGAACACAGGTAATTCCCAGTGTTACAAAGAGAAAAATGCCTGAAGAATCAGACCTCAGAGCCCAAAAAATGGAAGTCAGCAATGACAGGCCCAGAATACAACAGGGATTAGGGAATGGATGGAAAGAATGAATAAAACTCAAGAAAGACAAGATGCAACACAGAAAAAACTTGTAACAGAGATTTTGGCTATAATAAATTTCAGCCAGGAAATAAATAACAAGATACCAAGCATGAAAAACAGAATTAGTCAAGCAGAAAAAAGAATCTCAGAACATGAGGTCAAAAACATGGAATTATCCTGATTTGCAAAAAACATAGAAAAAATTTCAGAAAGAACAAAGCCTTCAAGAGATGTGTGATTATATCAAGAGGTTGAGCCCATGCCTGACTAATATAATGGAAGAAGAAAGGGAAATGGAGAACACTCTGGAGCAAGTATTCCAGGAGGTTATCCAAGAAAACTCTCCCCATACAATAGAGATGTGACCATCTGAACACAAGAGATACAGAAAACCTCCACAAGACATCAAATGAGAAGACCAAACCTGAGACACATAGTAATTCACCTACACAAAGTAGGTAAAAAAGAAAGAATTCTAAAGGCAGCTGGAGAGAAAGGTCAGACTACCTACCGGGGAAAACTTATCAGAATAGCAACAGACCTATTGTCAGAAACACTACAAGATGGAAGGGACTGGAGTCCAATATTCAAATTCCACAAAGATAAACAATTTCAACCAAGATTTTCCTACCCAATAAAGTTTAGCTTCATCAGTAATGGAGGCTTAAAATCCTTTGCAGACACCCAATTCCTAAGAGATTATGCAGCTTCCAGACCAGCTCTACAGAAGATGCTTAAAAAGGTATTAAGCACAGAAGAAAGAAAAAAAAAAAAAAGAAAAAAGAATGACCACATACTTCCCAAGAGCGCAGCAGAATACAAAACCAACAGAGAATATATTGCAATGGTAAACTTGAAAACACAAATGTACATCAACCCCAAAGCTAAATGAAAACAAAGAAAAAAGTTTATAAGATTAACAATCACATTTCAATAATTAGCCTGAACATGAATGGACTAAATGGACCACTGGAAAACAGAATGGAAACTGATAAAAAAACACCACCCAATAGTTTGCTGCATCCAGGAAGCTCATCTTACCACAAGGGGTGCACATAGACTTAAAGTTGGAGGATGAAAAATGAGTTTCCAGGTAAATGGATCACAAAAGAAAGTAGGAATTGTGATCTTAATATCAGACAAGACAACGTTATAATATCAAAAATTTAAAAATATATTAGAAGGAAATTGCATAATGATAAAAGGTTTGATCCATAAACAGGAAATATTCACCCTAAACATATGTGCACCCAACACAGGAGCATCAGCATTTATAAAGTAACAACTAAGTAAACCAAAGAAAGATTTTGACTCAAACACTGTTGTAACTGGGGACTTAGATACCCCACTAACAAACCTAGATAGATCATTGAGACAAAAAATAACCAAAGAGGTCCAGAACCTCACTTGACTCTTGACCAAATTGACTTAATAGACACCTACAGAATACTCCATCCAACAATCACAAAATACATTCTACTCATACTACATGAAGGTACTCAATGATTGACCACATCATTGGCCATTAATCAAGTTTAAACAAATTTCATAGAGATCAAAATACTGCCATTCACCTTCTCAGACTACAGTGGAATAAAAATAAATATCAACACCAACAAAATTCCCCCAAAACCCACAAAGACATGAACTCTAAAGAGCATGATGCTGAATAACTACTGAGTCAACACAGAAATCAAAACCAGAAATTAAAAGATTCCTGAAAACAAATGAAAATGAAGAAACATCCTACCAAAACCTCTGGGATGCCATGAAAACAATTTTAAAAGGGGAATTTATATCTCCATAAACATGCATCAGCAAAATGGAAAGATCATAATTTAACAATCACCTAAGGGAGCTGGAAAGACAAGACCACTAAAACTCTACTTTAGCAGAAAAATTCAGATCACCAAAGTAAAAGTCCTAATATGGGACATAGAAGACAAAAATACCATAGAAAAAAAAATCAACAAAACAAAAAGCTGTTTCTTTAAAAAATAAACAAGATTGATGAACCCCTAGACAAAATGACCAAGAAAAAGACAGAAAAAGTCCAAATAAACACAATCAGCAATGCAAAAGATCAAATCACAACTAACCCTGAAGAAATATAATAGATTATCAGAGATTACTATGTACACCTGTATGGAAACAAACTTGAAAACCTAAATAAAATGGAAAACATTCGGACATCACACAACCCCTGAAGGTTGAAACAAGATGTTGAGACACTAAATAGACCAGTAACAACCCAGGAAATTGACTCCATCATAAGAAAACTACCAACTAAAAGAAGCCCTGGCTTTCCAGTGGAAGTATAAAAAGTGTACAAAGAAGAGCTGACACCAATCCTATTGAAAGTATTCCAGGCAATGAGAAGGGCAGAATTCTCCACAAATCATTTTATGAAGCTAACATCACACAGATACCCAAACTGGGTAAAGTTCCAAAAAAAAAGATTGAGACCTCCAGGTCAATATAATATTCCTAATGAACATAGATGCAAAAATTCTCAGCAAGATTCTAGCAAATCGGATCCAACAACACATCTTAAAAATCATCCACCATGACCAGGTAGGTTTCATCCCCAGGATTCAGGGATGGTTCAACATCTGTAAGATCATAAATTTAATTAAATACAACAACAGATAAAAATAATGAGAACCATTTGATTATATCATTAAATGCAGAAAAAGCTTTTGATAAAATTCAGCATCCCTTCTTGATAAAAGCCCTCAAATACCCAGGTATAGAAGGAACATACCTCAAAATAGTAAGTGCCATCTACAATAAACCCACAGCCAGCATATTGCTAAAAGGACAGAAACTAGAAACATTACCCCTGAAAACTGTTACAAGACAAGGCTGCCCACTCTCACACCTCTTGTTCAACATTGTATTGGAAGTCCTATCAAGAGCAATTAGACAAGAGAAAGAAATCAGAGGTATCCAAATAGGAAAAGAGGAAGTTAAGTTATCCCTCTTTGCTGACAATATGATCCTATACCTTGAAAACCCAAGAGAATCTGTCAAAAATCTCCTTGCACCGATAAAGGACTTTGGCAAAGTCTCAGGGCACAAAATAATTGTGCAAAGACAGTTGCATTCTTATATACCAACAACAAACAGGCAGATAATCAAATAAAAAGTGCAATCCCATTCACAGTAGTCACAAAAAGAATGAAATACTTTGACATCTTCCTAAACAGAGAAATGAAAGACCTTTATAATGAAAACTACAAAACACTGCTCAAAGAAATCCAAGAAGATACAAACAAATGGAAAAATATTCCATGCTCATGGATAGGAAGGATCAACATTGTTAAGATGTCCATCCTACCAAAGGCAATCTACAGATTCAATGCAATACCCATTAAATTACCAACATTATTCTTCTCAGACCTGGAAATGAGAATATAGAAACTCACATGGAAACATAAACAACCACGAATAGCCAAAACAATCCCCAGCAAAAGAAACAAAGTGGGAGGTATCACACTTCCTGACGTTAAATTTTATCATAAGGCTACCACAACCAAAACAGACTGATGTTGGTACAAATAAGCATATAGACCAATGGAACAGGATAGAGATTCCAGAAGCAAAACCTCAGATTCTAAACTGATTCATCTTTGACAAACCCTCACCAACAGCTAGCGGAGAGAGGAGAACCTATTCAGTAAATGATGCTGAGAAAACTGACTGGTCACATGCAGAAGATTGAAACAGGACCCTTACCTATCACCATACGCAAAAATCAACTCTAAATGGATCAAAGATCTAATCATAAAATCTCAAACTATGAGAACCTTAGAAAATGCAGGAGACACTCTGATGGAAATTGAAACTAGCAACCAGTTTCTAATCAAAACCCCATGTCCCCATGCCATAAGAGATAAGACAGACAAGTGAGACCTCATCAAACTTAAAAAGCTTCTGAAAAGCAAAAAAACAAAACAAAACAAAACAAAAAAAAACCATCAGGAGAGAGGAGAGAGAGCCCACAGAATGGGAACATTTGTTGCCAACTGAATGTCTGACAAAGGCCTAAATCCAGGATCTACAAGGAACTCAAATGTACCAAAAGGAAAAAACCAAAGAGTCTCATTAAAAGTGGGCAGGCGAGACCTCATCTCTGCAATAAATCAAAAAATTAGCTGGGCGTGGTAGCACTCGCCTGTAGTTCCAGCTACTTGGAAGGCTGAGGCGGAAGGATCGCCGGAGCCCAGCAGGTCGAGGCTGCGGTGGCCGGGAGCGGCCACTGCACTCCAGTCTGGGCAACAGAGTGAGACTCCAACTCAAAAAAAAAAAAAAAAAAAGTAGGCAAAAGACATGGATAGACATTCTCAAAAGATAAACGGGCAGCCAACAGACACATGGAAAAATACTCAGCCTCACTAATCATTGGAGAAATGCAAATAAAAGCCACATTGAGATACCACCTAGCCCCAGTAAATATTTTCATCATTAATAAAACAACATGGAGCTAACTGTGCTGCCCACTGAAAGAGCACTGGATAAAAAAATGTGCTACATATGCAAGATGGAAGCCATATTATGCAGCCATAAAGAAGGACAAAATTATGAACTTCACAGCAACTTGTATGGACTTAGAATCTATAATACTGAGTGATCTATTACAGAAACAAAGTACTGAATACCACCCATTCTCATTTATATGTGGACCTTGGACAATTATAATACTATAAGAAAGTGATTGGCGGTAGTGAGAAACTGCCTGGCACGGGAGGGTTGGATTGGCAGTAGTGGGAAATTGCCAGGGGTGGGGGGGCACACTCGTCAACACTGCATAACGAACATTTGTGTACCTAACCCTGAATTGTACCCCACATCTTTAAAATAAAAAATTAAAAAAACCAAAACAGAAGCAAGCAAATCAAAAAACCAAACAACAGATGCTGGCAAGGATGGTGAGAAAAAGGAATGCTTCTACACTGATGATGATAATGCAAACTAGCGCAACCTTTTTGGAAACAGTGCAACAATTTCTAAAAGAACTAGACATTGACCTTCCGTATGACCCAGCAATTCCCCTACTGGGAATATACCCAGAGGAACTCAAATCATTCTACAAAAAAGATACTCACACACACATGTTTATCACAGCTCTATTCACAATATTAAAAACATGGAACAAGCCATGCTGCCCATCGAAATATGACTGGATATAAAAAAACGTTGTACATATACATGATGGAATATTATGCAGTCATCAAGAAGGACAAACATATGGACTTTGCAGCAACTTTGTTGGATTTAGAATTTATCTTACTCAGTGATCTATCACAGAAGCAAAGAACAGAGTTCCATATATTCTTATTCATAAGTAGATCCTGAACATTTACTGTAATACAATATGAAATGGATTGACAGTAGCAGGATACTGCTGGAGTTGTGAGGAGGGGAGGCAAACAACTTCAATAAGGGTACCTGACCTCAAACCAGGCAAAGTGGGGACCAAAGAGAGGCCCAAACTTTACCTGTATCATGACCACTTGCATACCTAGTCCTGAGTTGTACCTCACATATTTAAAATTAAAAAGATAAAATAAAAAAGAAAATGACCAAGACTACCAAGTTATGAAATTAAAAGATGAGTATTTTAAAGGAAAACTAGGCATATCCACACACAGTCATTACAGTATTCAAAACATATGTGATGAAGCATAAGAAGAAGAGTTAAATCCCAAAAAGTTTCTTCTGGTCATTAAGTAGTGCTAGCTTCAGTTGTAACCTTGGCAACACAAAAAAATCCCATTTTAAGGACCTATCACAATGCAAATGGTACCCTTTTCTTTTTAACCCTTTTCTGCTGTGAAGGGACTACTCTATTCACTGTGTGTGTGTGTGCGTGTGTGTGTGTGTGTGTGTGTGTGTGTGTGTGTGTGTGTGTGTATGTATTTTTTTACTTATATATACGTATGTATTTTTTCCACTTAATTAAACATATAGCAATCAGTACAACAGGTGATGAAAGGTACACAGAAGGTGTGTGTGCCCCCAGATACTAGCACTGCTATGTTTCAGCTCCTTTGTCTGTTTTCTTACCTATCTTTTATTTTTTATAGGTGGATTTTTAAAAAGTTTTAGAATGGTAAGGTACATGTGAAGATTTGTTATATAAGTATATTGTGTGAAGGTGAGGTTTGGACTTCTGACAAGCCTGCCCCCACAATAGTGAGCATGATACTCAATGGGTGCTTTTGTATCTTGTATTTTCCCTCCCTTCCTCCCTGTCTCCCACCCTTCCTGATTCTCTCCTCCTTTCCCTTCTTTCCTCCTTCTTTAACAGTGCCCAGTGTTTGTTGTTCTTGTCCTTGTGCCTGTATGTGCTCAATGTTTAGTGTTCCTTTTAAGTAGGCACATGTGGTATTCAGTTTTTCTGCGATAATTCACTTAAAATGATATTCTCCAGTTGCTGCAAAGAACATAATTTTCTTTATTCAATCTACCTTCAATGGACAAGTGGGTTGATTCTATGCTTTTGTTATGTGAATAGTGCTGCAATAAGCAAATGCATACAGGTGTCTTTTTGGTAGAGTGATTTATGTTCCTTTGGGTATATTCCCAGGAGTGAGATTGCTGTGTTGAATGATAGCTCTAATTTTAGTTCTTTGGGAAATCTCCAAACTGCTTTTCAAAGACATTGAAGTCACATTATCAACAACATTGTACACGTGTTCCTTTTTTTTCACAGCTTTGTCAACACCTTTTTTGCCCCCTTTTTAATAATAGTTATCCTGACTGGTGTGATGGTATCTCAATCTAGTTTTGATTTTGCAGTGCTCTTAAGATTAGTGATACTGAGTATTTTTTTTAATGTGTTTGTTGACTGCATGTATGTCTTCCTTTGAGAAGGTCTGTTTATACCTTTTGCCCACTTTTTAATGGGGCTATTTGTTTTTTTCTCTTGCATTCATTTGAGTGGATACATAGCTTGCAAATATTTTTTTCCATTTCATGGGTTGTCTCTTCACTCTCTTGATGGTTTCTTTTGCCTTGCAAAACCTTTTTAGTGTGATAAGTTTCCACCTGACAATCTTAGCTTTTGCTGCATTTACTTTTGAGGAGTTGGCCATGAATTTATTGCCTATAAAATTTTCCAGGAGGGTGTTTTCTAAGTTTTCTTCTAAGATTCTTATGTTTGAGGTTTCACATTTAATTCCCTTACCCATTTTGTGTTAATTTTTATATATGGTGCTAAGTAGGGGGGTCCAGTTTCATCTCTCTATATGTGGTTAGCTAAGTTTTCCAACATCATTTGCTAAATATAGTATTGTTTCTTCAATTTCAGTTTTTATTTTGTTGTTGAAGATGAGTTGGTTGAAGGTCTGTGATTTTATTTCCAGATTATCTGTCCCATTCCATTGGCCTATATATCTATTTTTGTAAAAGTACTATGCTGTCTTGGTTACTATAGCCTTGTAGTAAAGTTACAAGTCTGTGAGTGTGATGCCTTCAGGCTTGTTCTTTCTTTGCTGAAAGTACTTTAGCTATTCAGACTCTTTTTGCTTCCATATGGATTTCTATATTGTCTTTTTTAGGTCTATAAAAAATATTACTGGTAGTTTGATAAGGATTGTGTTGACTCTGTAGATTACCTTGTGTAGGATGGACATCTTGATGATACTGTGTCTTCTAATCTATGAGCATGGGATGTTCTTCCATTTGTTTGTGCTGTCCTTGATTTCACTGAGCACTGTTTTGTAGTTATTGTAAAGGTCTTTCACCTCTTTAGTTAGATGTATGATGAGGTATCTGTGGGGTATGTGTATGTCTATTGTGAATGGGATTGTGATTTTTATTTGGTTGTAAGCCTGGTTATTACTGGTGTATAAAAATGCAACTGCTGTTTTGTGCATTGCTTTTGTATCTCAAGACTTTACCAAAGTCCTTTATCATTGGAAGGAGGTTCTTGACAGACTCTATAAGGTTTTCTTGGTATGGAATTATATCATCTGCAAAGAGGGATAACTTAACTTTTTCTTTTCCTGTTTGGATACTCCTAATTTCTTATACTATTTCAATACTCCTGCCTGTTTGCTCTGGATGGCGCTTCCAGTACTATATTAAATACAAATGGTAAAATTGAGCATCCTTGTCTTGTCCCACTTCTTAAGGGGGATGCTTTTAGCTTCTGCCTTTTAAGCATGTTGGTGACTGCAGGTTTGTCATATATTCTGTGGTTGTTGTGTGAAGTGTTTTGTAGATGTCCATTAGGTCCAATTGGTCAAATGTTGAGTTAAATTTCCTAATTTATTTGTTAGTCTTTTGCTTTGATTATCTGTCCAAGGCTATTAGCAGGGTATTAAATCTCCAACTATAATTGTATGGAGTCCTTTCTTAGTTTTATTAGCAATTGTTTTTATAAATCTGAGTGTTCTTATCTTGCATGTTCAAGGTAGATATTTCTTACTTACAGATGGAGCCTTTTATCATTCTGTAGTGTCCTTTTTAGCTTTTATTGGTTTCAAGCTGTCTTGTCTAATATAAGAATGGCTACTCTTGCTCTTTTTTGTTTCTGATTTTCCTGGAATATCTTTCTCCAGCCCTTTACTTTGAGCCTGCAGGTGTCAAAGTGGGATGGGGTTCCTGAAGGCAGCAGAAGAATGGATCATGTTTCTTTAATTAATTTGCCACTCTATGCCTTTTGAGTGGTGCGTTCAGTCCATTCACATTTAGGTTAATTATTGTTATATGGCTGCTACTAAGAGGCTGCTCTACTTTTTAGGTTTTGTTAGTGATTTGTATAGTCTGTAAATTATATGCTTGCCTGTGCTTTTGTTATGAGTGGAATCATTTTTTCAATTCTGTGTCTCAGCATCTCCTGGAGGACTGATCTGGAAACAGCATATTCTCTTAGAAATTGGATGTCTGAAAGGATCTTAATTTTCCTTCATTAATGAAACTTAACTTGTCAGGGTAGGACATTCTCTGCTGGAATTTAATAATGTTAAAGATGAGGCCCCCGTATCTTTTTGTTTGTAGGGTTTCTGCTGAGAATTCTGCTGTGATTCTGATGGTTCTTCCTTGGTAGGTGGTCTGTCCCTTCTCTCTAGCTGCCTTCATAGATATTTATTTCATGATAACTTTTTGAAGATGGATTATTGTGTCTTGAGGATGGTCTTCTCATGTAATACTTCACAGGATTTATCTGGATCTCTTGCATCTGCATGGTCATCTCTCTGGTGATATAGGGGAAATTTTTTTGGATGAACTCTTGGAAGGTTTGCTTCAGGTTGTTCTCAGTTTCCCCTTTTCTCTTAGGGATGCAAATCAACTGTAGATTTGGTCTTTTTGCATAATCTCAAATCTCTTGTAGGCTTTGCTCACTCTTCCTAAACCTTTTCTTCTTTTTTGCCAGACTGGGTTAGTTCAATAGTCTGATCTTTGAGCTTTGAGATTCTTTCCTTTGCATGGTTGATTATGCTGCTCAGGCTTGTAATAGTGCTTTGAAATTCCAGGAATTAATTTTTCATCTCCAAGAGTTCAGATCGAAACTTTCTCATATTGGCTAGCTCAGCTTTCACTGCCTGCACTGTTTTTCTTGTCTGGATGATCTGTGCGTCAGTCTACTCAGGCTCTCTTAGTGTCTTTGCCATCCGTAGTGTGAATTCCATGTCTGTCATTAGGGCCAAGGCATTCTGAATAAGTTTCATTGCTTGAAATTTGGGAAGCTCTTTTCTGGGTGTCAGCTTGTCAAAGCTCTGGGGATTGCTGGTTTTTTCTTTTGCTGGTTCTTACTATCTGCAAGGGCAGACACTTCTTTTTATTTTGTTGATTTTTTTAAAAAGTAGATAAGGTTGCTACTATTTCCTTTACTCCTTCCTCTGGCCTGTGAGTGGTGTGGCAGTAGCAGAAAGGTTGATGTTCTTGAGGGGAGACCATGTGAACCTGTCTCACTGGTGCAGTTTGACAGAAATGGGATAGGACCTATCCTCTATTTCAAATTGTTTTCACTCCCTCTAGGATAGGCTCTCGGAGGATCTCCTCCACAAACTGATTGTCAGCAAAATTGGCAGGTAGGCACAGTGGCTCTACTCTGGCTCAGGTTCTCTTCAGGGTGTGAATTGTCCTCCTCTCTTCTGGGTAAACCACCCCTTTCATTCAGGGGTGTAAGGGAAACAGTGGGGGTTGTATTTCTCCCTCTGTTTGCAGGTGAGCAGGGCTGTGTTGGGAGCCAGCCTTGGAGGTCCACCTGATTGACAGGGTCCGGGTGGGCCGAAGACCCCAGGCCGCAGGGGGAGCCCAGGAAGCTGAGGCCCTTCTGTCCTTCACCTTTGCTGTTTGATACTGCCGAAGAATTCTGTGCAGTTGTGGAAGAAGAAAATGGCATGTTTATGTGAAGTGCTCACAGCTAACCTGGAAACATCATGGTTTATTTTTCCATTTTCCCCACTATGCCACTTGGCCTTTTCTAACATATGCAAGGGTTAAACTCTGAAGCACATCAAGAATGCTTTATTTCACTTGGTTATAAGTTATTAGACATTGCTTAAGTAATAAATGATATGAGTATATCCACTCCCTATTTGATTTAGAACTATGCAGTTTAGTGTTTAGACATAAGGATTTTTAGAAGCACAAGTTTATAATGAGTTCATTATGAATTCATTATAAGTTCTAACACTTATCTAGGAGTTATGTAGGTGACTTATAACACTGTTTTCACTGACTTAGGATAAAGATTAATGTTAAGGTTTTTACTTAATTCTATAGTTAAAACTCTAAGTTAACATTTATAGAGTAGGTTTTCACTGAACTCATAATAATAAAATTAGACACTTTTATGACAGATCAGCTAAAACAGAAAGTAACCTTGAGGGGCCTGGGAAACATTACTAAAAGCTTCTTTTGAGTTCTCTTTAGAAACAAGCACTGCAAGATAAGAGAAAAGTAACGAGGACATCTGGACAAGGAAGGCGATCACAGGACTCTGAAGAACACAAGAGCCTAAGATGAGAATATTCCTGACACATAAAGAAATATACACTTAAAGGAACTTTCTTGAAACATTTGTAATTTGGGACATTGGACTGAGAGTGTCATTGTTGGCTTTATGAATAGGACTTGTGTAATGCCTATGAGATTCCTGGCTTATTTGCTACTAAAGCCACTGGGAATCTTGGTTTGTTTGCTACTAAGACCACTAGCTGGTAACTTTTAAAAGATATGTATATGAAAGAATTTTCTTTGTTTTGCCCCTTCAAAAATGGTATAAAAGCTCTGTATTAACTAGCATTAAATTGTCATCTGTTCAAGAAGCAGGTGTCCGGTATATGATCGTCGTCGTCGCCTATCTGTCTCTCCTTCAACATATCTCACGACCCTTGTGGGGTGGGACCCCGCAGGGCTGTTGCCACTGCAATGCTGTGCAGAGGTGCCCCATATTTTACATCTGCCCAGCTCCTTGGAAGGGGCTGTAAATCCAATGGTGGCTCCCCAAGAGCAAGACATGTGCAGCTCTTGCCTAGGGCCACAAGGTCTATCCAGGCACTGGTGAAACTTACCTGAATTTCTTGTATCACCCTGCTGGGTACTGGGGAGAGAGAGAAGGGTGCACATCTGCATGGGTTAGACCACTTCCACAGAAGGTTTCCTACTGTGGCTTTCCATTGGAGGGAATTGGTGGCTGTCACACAAGAGTCCTTGGAACTAGGATTCTCTGGGTTCCATGTGTGACCTGCTAATGTCTCTACCTCTCCCCAGGGCAGCCCTCTGCATTCAGCTGGTACTGGAGGGATGCAAGGGACTAGAGAGTTCCCAGGATGTCTCTCACTTGTCTGAGATCACAGGCCTATCTGAGGTATTCAGAGAAGAAAAATTGTTTTTACTCACCTTTTGTGTCTCTTGTTCTTGCCTCAGGGCTGACTACAGGGGTGTCTGGGGCTTGAAACTGTCCATCTTGTGTTTCCAGATGACTATCCATCTGACCTCAGCTTGGGTTTTCAGGTAGACCCCAAGGTCCCTGGTCTGCTCCTCTGTATAGGCATCTTTGCAGAGAGCAGCAATAATGCTATGTTGTCAGTTGGCCATCTTGGCCCTCCATTACTTATCTTTTAAAACAATGACATTTTGAAAATAGTAGCCAAATGAATACCTAGAACATCTACATATGTTCAATATCTTCAAAGTGTTGAACAATAATTCAAGAAGGTCCCTATTGTAGTGATGACAGCAACAAAAGGATAATCCAGCTATAAAGTACAATACCTTGTGCTTTTAAAATCATTACTAATATGTAGTACTTAGAATGGTATTTCTTCTGGAGTTAAAGTAATTTTTTTAATAACTTAGTAAGTATTATTACTATAATGTTTTCAATTCTGGCTTATTTAAAAATAAGGTAGTACAAATGTTTCAGTTAAGAGAAAGGGTGATACAATACTTTAAGCTATCCCACTACAAATCGCCACAAAATAAAGATAAGCCAATCCAAAGTAGTTGTAAGATTAATTCCTACCTTATCTATATTAGAAGTACATAAGACACATGGTCTTTTGTACAAATTACTCTTATGTTTTGTACTTGACACTTGTCATAGTGTGTTAATTTTTTCTAATATTACCAGAATGTCAACAGAACATAAATAAAAATATGACTGAGAAAAATATATTCATGGGTATGTGTTGTAATATTTGTGATGCTGGTAAAGAAAATGGGCTCTAGGAAGAAAATTTACACTTCTTTGGATGAGAAATGTATGCATACAAGCTATAAGCAAAGTTTTATGAATTGTTAAATACAACTCAGAAAAATTTGAGCCTAAGAGATTGAAAGCCTGAACTCTGAATTCCTCTTTCTATTTCTTTTACATTCTTTACCATTTACCACAAAGGGTACCTGGTCCACTACCAGGGAGAATGAGGGCCAGTTAGAAGCCCAAAATTCACTTGCATTCAGCCTACTTATGTAGTTAATCCTCACTTGTACCCTAAAACTCTATAATAAATAAATAAAATAAAAACAAAAATAAATGAGGTCCCACTTGTCAGTCTTATCTCTTATGGCATGGGCATTTGGAACCTCATTTTAACTTCTTGCAAAACTTTTCTTTTTAGAGAATTGGGTTACTCTTGATTATAAATAATTTATGCTGATAGAAGAATTCTGAGGTAAAGAGTTTGCTTTTGGTCCATAAGTTATCTGACAAAGGACTAAAATTCAGAAAGTACAAGGAACTCAAAGTAAAAGGAAAAAAAAAGGGGAAAGGGTTTGAACACACACTTCTCAAAGGTGACATACAAACAACCAACAGACACAAAAAATGCTCAGCCTCACTAATCATCAGATAAATGCAAATCAAAACTACAATGAGATACTGCCTAACTCAAGTACGGATGGCTATCATTAATGTCAAAAAACAGCAGGTGCTGATGTGGGTGAAGAGAAAAGGGAACACTTCTTCATTGTTGGTGAGAATGCAAGGTAGTTCAACCTCTATGGAAAACAGTGCAGTGAATCCTAAAAGAACTAAAAATTGATCTTCCATACAATCCAGCAATACCTCTCCTGGGAATATATACAGAGGAACATAAATGACTCTACCAAAAAGACACCCTCACATACATGTTTAGTTTCATAGTATTCACAATAGCAAAAACATAGAACCACCCCTGCTGCTCATTGAAAATGGATTGGATAATGAAAATGTGGTACCTATAAATGATGGAGTGTTATGAAGCCATAAAAAAGAACAAAATTATGAACTTCACAGAAAGTTGGACAAAGTTGGTGACCATCATACTAAGTGAACTATCACAGAAAGAAAGAACTGAATACTGCATGTTCTCATTCATAAGTGAGCCTTGAACACTGGTCACATTGGTACAAGTGTGGGGTGGGCAGTTGCCACGTACTGCTACGGGAAGGAGGGAAGGAGGGAGGGAACAGGGTTGCGTACCACAAAGGGTACCTAGCCTACTACCAGGGGGAATGAGGGCCAGTTAGAAGCCCAAAATTCACTTGCATTCAGCCTACTTATGTAGTTAATCCTCACTTGCACCCTACAACTCTATAATAAAAAAAAATAAATAAATGGGGTCCTGCTTGTCCATCTTACCTCTTATGGCATGGGCATTTGGAACCTCGTTAAACTGAAAAGCTTCTGCAAAGCAAAAGAAATCATCAAGAGAGCAGGGAGACAGCCTGACCCTTACATTAAAAGCAGTCTATGGTTGTTATAGTGGTATTAAACATATATATAAATATTTATGTGTATGTATAAAGAATATTTAACTATGTATATAATTTCAAGATAGAACTTACTATATTTATTTTATCCAGTCCAATATTTATTAGTTCTATAGAAGTGTCACCAAAAGTTGAAAATATAACTGGCATGATTTATAAATTTTGTTGAATCAAAGTGTGTAAAGTTCTGACAATGTAGTCTTGTGATAGTAAAAAGTGATATAAAGTCTGAATAACCTTTTAATAATATTTGTTCAGTAAGTCATATCGCACATAAACAGAGTCAGATTTATTGGATGGAAGTTTTTTTTTCCAGAAATTTCTTTCCATAGAAAAAATCTGTTTTGAAAATAATCTTGACTTATCAGTAGACTCCACTTTCATGGAATGTCTTCTCAATTTGTCATCACTATTAGATAATATATTCCAAACTTGTTTCTAATTTACAGGGTGCTTTTCCTTTACTACATGAATCCATTGCTAAAAAGCATTACATTTATTTCATTCCAGTTAGGCCAAAATGCTGAGCGTCTTTGTTGCCTAGACATTGCCTAACTTGCTGTTGCTATACTTTGGTGCTCTTGAGCTATTCTGTGGCAAACTCATGAGCAAAAGCATCTTTGTAAAGATACTAAGGCTAATTTTCTATTTTTTAACTGGGTTCACAAAGGATTTACTCTTTGTTTCATAACAAAGTTAGGAATTATGTAGAATAGTCATACTTAGGCATTCTTTCTCTCTCTCTCTCTCTTTCTCTCTGTCTCTGTCTCTTTCTCTCTCTCTCTCTTTTCCCCTCCCCACTATTTTGTGGTAGAAATGGTTTTGGAGTTAGACAGGGTCCCATATCTGCCACTTTCTGGCTTTTTTTATCCCATATAAAGTATTTAACATCTATGAATCTCAGTATTTTCATCTGGAAAATGGGGATGATAATACTGTCCTTGAAGTTTGTAAAGACTAAACATAATATATGTAAAATTACCAGGTGGAAAATCTAGTACCTTTAAGAAGAAATTCAAAATCTTTGCATGTTAAATTCTTAAAGAACATTTTGCTATAAGGGTGTAGTTGGACAAAGTGCACACAACTCCTGATGTATAGGGACAGAAAATAATACACTCTACACTTTATATGGAATATATAATTCTACTTAAAATGTAAAATATGACATCAATAGATTATGTTGCCTTTAATACTACTATGATTAACATTTTTCTGTCAACAAATATTATACAATAGAAAGTGTCAAAAGGATAGAAAAGAAAATAGATTTAAAGTTGATACAAACGTCAAAAGGGAGGATATCATCAAAGAAAAGAGCCTATAGTAAATAAAATGCTACTATAGAAAAAAGAGAAGATCAATCAATAACAAAACAGGACAAAATCAGCCAAAAATTTTATAAGAAAAATCTAGGTGATGTATTCCGAGGAGGCAGTATATATATATACATAATAGATATTTTTAAAAAATATGTTTTTGAGGCAGTATGTTTTAGCAGAAAAGAATTTGTGTTCTAGGGACCTAGGGATACCTGGGTTTGCATCCCGACTTGGCAAAGTTTTTTTTAAAAACTATATAACATAAATTTTGAAATTTCAAGAGGAATATTATAATAATATTTGCCTTAAATGTGATTTATATCTGCCTAATTAATACATTAAAATGCTTATACACTTGCAGTAATCAATTAATTAAATTGTGCTTTCAATTGAGGGTCTTACAGGCAAACACATAAATAAAATACACCTATTGCATCAAAAGTAAATTTAAATTACCTTCTTTTTTTTTCTTTTATACTTAGGGTATAATTCAGTGTTGGGTATACAAATGGCCATTGTACAGGTAAAGTTTGAGCCTCACTTTGGTCTCTACTTCACCTGGTTTGAGATCAGGTATGCTTACTGATATTGTGTGCCCCCTCTCCCCTGGCAGTTTCCCACTACTGCCAACCCCTTTTTTATAGTATTATGATAATTGGTCAGGGTCTACTTATGAGTGAGAACATGTGGTTCTTAGTTCTTTGCTTCAGTGATAGATCAATGAGTATTATAGACTCTAAATCCATCCAAGTCACTCTAAAGTTTATAATTTTGTTGATGATAAGATTCTATACCTTGAAAATCCAATCTGTCAAAAACCTTCTTGTACTGATAAAAGACTGTGCAATATTACATTGTGTATATGTACCACACTTTTAAAAAAATCCGGTCTACTTTCAACAGGCAACATGGCTGGCCCGTGTTTTTGCTATTGTAAATATTGCTGCGTTGAACATGCATGTGCGGGTGTCTTTTTCTGTAGAATGATTTGAGTTCCTCTGGGAATATTCCAAGATGGGGGATTGCTGAGTCATATGGAAGGTCAATTTTTAGATCTTTTAGGAATTGCCACACTGTTTTCTACAGTGGTTGTACTAGTGTAAACTCCCGAAAACAGTGTAGAAGTGTTCCCTTTCCCTGCATCCTCTCCAGCACCTGTTGTTTTTTGAGTTATTGATGATGGTCTTCCTTACTGGAGTTAGGTGGTATCTAAGTGTGGTTTTAATTTACATCTACTTGATGATTAGTGAGGCTGAACATTTTTTCATGTATCTGTTGGCTGCTTGTATTTCTTCTTCTGAGAAGTGTCTATTCATGTCTTTTACCCACTTTTTAGTAAAGGTGTTTGCTTTTTCTACTTTTTGGCATGTTTGATTCCCTGTAGATCTTAGAGGTTAGGCCTTTGTCAGATATAAAGTTGGCAAATATTTTTTTTCCCAGTCTGTGGGCTACCTCCCTGTTCTCTTGATGGTTTCTTTTGCTTTGCAGAAGTTTTTCATTTTGGAAAGGTCCCATTTGTCAATCTTATCTCTTACAGTATGGGTTTTTGGGGTTTTTGATCAGGAATTGGTTGCCAGTTCCAATTTCCATAAGGGTGTCTTCTGCATTCTCTAAGGTTCTTCTGGTTTGAGGTTTTACATTTAGGTCTTTGATCCATTTTGAGTTGATTTTTTGTGTATGGTGATAGGTAGGAGGCCTTGTTTTAATCTTCTGCATATGGTCAGCACCATTTACTCAGTAAGTTCTCCTCTCCCCAGTGGTTGTTAGTTGAGGCTTTAGGTTTCTGCTTCCAGAATCTCTATCCTGTTCCATTGGTCTGTATACCTGTTCTTGTACCAATAACAGGCTGTTTTGATTATTGTAACTTTATAATAGAGTTTAAAGTCTGGAAGTGTGATACCTCCCATTTTATTTCCTTTGCTGATTATTGTTTTCTCTATTCATTATTGTTTGTTTCCATATGAGTTTCTACTGTTATTTCCAGGTCTGAGAAGAATGATGCTGCTAATTTAATGGGTATTGCATTAAATCTGTAATTCTTTGAGCAATGCTTTGCAATTTTTGTTGTAAAGGACTTTCACTTCTCTGGTTAGAGAGATGCCAAGATATTTCATTTTTGGGGCTATTGTAAATGGGATTGTGCTTTTTATTTGGTTCTCTGCCTATTTGTTGTTTGTATATAAGAATGTGACTGTCTTTTGCACATTGATTTTGTACTCTGAGACTCTGTTAAAGTCTTTTACCAGTGCAGGAAGATTTTTGACAGATTGGATTTTCAAGGTATAGAATCTTGCCATCGGCAAAGAGGGATAACTTGACTTCCTCTTTTCCTATTTGGATATCCCTGATTTCCCTCTCTTATCTGATTGCTCTAGCTAGGGCTTCCAATACTACGCTGAACAGGAGGGTTGCGTGTGGGCAGCCTTGTCTTGTTCTGGTTTTCAGGTATATTACCTTCTTAATGTAGCAAGCACATCTAAACTGCCTTAATCACTGTGGACTAACTCCATAATTCTAGAAAATATCTTGGAGTATTATACATGTTTATTTTTACAGAAATGTAATGTAACTTTTCTTTGATTCTTGTCTCTTACTGAATGTATATTTAAATTTAAATTTTCTATACTTTGTAATTGACAATAATGAACTACCTCATGACTTTCAAAAATGGTAACCTGTTTATGTTAGTGTTAAGTTCAAATGTCATATGTACTGTCAGGACTGCTTAGTAAAGAGGATCTAGAAGTCTCTCTTTAACAATCAACTCAGTCACTACTTATCTACATTATAAAATGAGAATTTCTTGCCTGTGGAAGAACTTGTCTCTCGCTGAGGATACCAGGTGCAAATGAAGATGAAATGGGTAGGCTTGGCCTCAAATATCGATCTCCTTAACACCAAGTTGTAACCACTTGTACTGTATATTTTGATAGAAAATTGTTTTAAAACGTACCTGACATTGATTATGCAAAATTATTTCACCATCCATACTAGCTGAGAATATAAATAAGATATAACATTTATCTCTGATACAGCTGATCAAAAATATTTAAAGTGAATTTTTAGGTATGCTCAGTTTCAACTTTTTTTTCCACTTTCCAGAAAATTTACTTATATACACATTTCAAACTTTATACAAGAAAAGAGCCCTACAACAATTCTTTCTTAATCATTATCTAACAAAAGATAAAAGAACAAGACAGTGGTTTGATAAATAAATGTGTGGTTAAACATTATTAGACCCCGAATGCCAGAGTAGGCTTCCCAGAAGAGGGCTAATTCTTGTTGACGTGGGCCAGAAAATTGCCTAAGCGTTTTTCAGGAATTTCTTCCCAAAAGTAGCTTGTGAATTATGTTAAGCAAATAAGTTCTGCCCAGAACGATTTAGTAGTTTTGGCTTTCACAACATGCAGTCATCATCATTCACATGGGACTCCACAGTGGTATGTCCTATCATAGAGGTGACATTTCATTGGCAAAGGCAGATATACTAGATAGAATCTCCCACAAACAGATGTACAACTGCAGCTATGTCAGTGAAAGAAAAGAATTTGAAGTTGGGGAATCTTGACCTACTGGGGGAGAAAGTGATTGGAGATCCAAGAGGTGAATGAACAGGCATTGTTCTAATGGAGAGGGAGGATCATGTGTAAAGGTCCATGGAGAAGTAAAGGGGACAATCAATGGTGGGAGAGAGCAAGGCAAGTTCCAAAGAAGACCTTTGGATACAGAGTGCAGTGAGGTGTGAGATGTCAGAGGGGCAGAACCAAGCTGTACAGGGCCTTGTGGGCACGTTTATCTTTATTCTGAATTAAAGTAGAGACCGGGCACTGTGACTTATGCCTGTGATCCCAGCACTTTAGGAAGCCAAGATGGGAGGATTGCTTAAGTCCAGAAGTTCAAGACCAGCCTGGACAACCTATTGAGACCCCATGATCTTAAAAAAAAAATTTTTTTTTTTGAGTTGGAGTCTCACTTTGTCATCCAGATTGGAGTGCAGTGGCCGCTCCCGGCCAATGCAGCCTCGACCTGCTGGTCTCTGGCGATCCTTCCGCCTCAGCCTTCCAAGCTGAAACTACAGGTGCACTCATTATAAACTACAGTTATTCATTAAGTCACTGTGGTATTAGTAAAAGGAAAGACATCTAGATCAATAAAGTAGAATATAGAGTCCAAAAATAGATCCACTCATATATGGTAAACAAAATTTAAATGGAAAAATAACTCAATGAGAAAAAGGAAATATTTTACATAGGTGTGGTTTTTTCCACCTATAATCCCAGCAATTTTGGAGGCCAATGTGGAAGGATTTCTTGAGTCCAGAAGTTCTACACCGGTCTAGAAAACATAGATCTCATCTCTACAAAAAGATAATGAATAGTTGGGTATGATAGCATGCAGCTGTAGTCTCAGCTACTCTGGAGGTTGAGGTGGGAGGATCGATTGAGCCCAAGAGATTGAAACTGTGGTAAGCCATAGTCATGCTACTGCACTTCAGCCTGGCCTACAGAGTAAAACTCTGACTTAAAAAAAAAGAAAAGAAAATATTGACTAAATGTGCTATGACAGCTGAATATGCCTATGAGGAGAAAAAAATGAAATATCGTACAATATATAAGTATTGATCATGTATAAATGCCGTAACTATAATCTTCTAGAAGAAACATTGTATTCTTGGAGTAGGCAAAAATCTCTTAAACTACAAAAATCTCAAAGTGAAATTATTATTTAGGCTTTTCTCAATTATTAATTAAAAGCAAAAAAATTCTATTTATAAGACATTTCAAAAACAAAAAGACAAGTCATAGAATGAAAGCAAATGTTTGCAAATCAAAGCTGATAAATGATAGGTATCCAAAATTTATAAAAATATCTTACAACTCAATATTAAAACTATCAACTCAGTTGAAATTTTTTTTAAAAATCTTTGAAAAATTTACACAAGAAAATGTAGAGATGTCAATTTAACACATAAAATAATTACATTTTTAGTCATAAGAGAATTGCAAATCAAACACACTATGTGATACGACCACACAACATAATGACAAATGTTTTAAAGAGTGAAAAAGTCATGTTGGCATAAAATCATTTTTATAACAAAGATTATCAACATTAAGTGGATAAATATTATGTGGCTTATCCATACAATGGAATATTTCTCAGCAGTAAATAGAAAGAAACTCTTGGAACACACAATATAAATAAATCTCAAAAAATGTTATGCTAAAAGAATCCAGAGGAAATGAGTACATATTATATCATTCAATTTATGTGAAATTCTAGATGAAGCAAAATAATCTGTAGTTACAGAATATAGAACAGTGTTTGCCTGTGGCAAGAGATGAAAAGAGATAAACTACAAGTGAAATGGGGAAATCTTTGTGGGTGATGAAAGTGCTGTGAATCTTAATTGTGTTGTTAGAATCACAGATGTACATACCTTTAAAACTTACCAAATAGTATATTTTAAATGGATGCAATTACTTGTAGGCAATTTATACTTCACTACAGATGTTTATTAAAAATAACAAAAAAAAATAAGGAATGCCTGTGGCTTCCAGTTTTAAATAAAAATGGAAATAATTGCAGGCAGGATTAGAGAAAAACTATGTGTATAATTTATAAATATATAATAAGGTGAACCATCAGGGTATATTAAAACATAAATTACCTCATGATAAATGTCTGTACAAGAAGTAGAATGGAAATAGAAATTCAGAAAAATAGAGTGATGCAAAATACTCAACCATTAAATCAGAGCTTATAGTATACATTTTTAAGTGAATGATGTAAACATTGAATTGTTAAATTTCAACCTGCTGGCTGCTTTAAAAAGAGTAAAAAAATTGCAACTATATAAACTTGATTAAAAATCTATTTGTTGATGACAAGATCTTATACACAGAACATCCTAAAGACTCCACCAAAAAATGTTAGAACTAATTTTTAAAATTCAGTAAGGTGCAAGTTGAAAAATCAGTAGACAAAAATTAATGATCTTTCTATATACCAGCAACAAACTATTCACAAGAAATATTAAAATTTTTTCATTTACAATAGTGTTGAAAAAACTAAAATAAAATGTTTAGTAGTAAATTTAATCAAGAGGTAAAATATCTGCACATTGAAAATTATAAAACACTGATAAAAAATGTCAAGACAACACAGATAAAAGAAAACTAACCCATGTTTATTGGTTGGAAGAATTAATACTGTTAAAATGTTCAAACCACCTAAAGTTACCCACAGATTCAATATCATCTCTTTCAAATTTCCAATGTCATTTTTCACAGAAACAGACAAAATAATTTTTAAATGTGCATATATCCATAAAATAACCTCAGCAGTAAAAGCATTCTCAAACAAAAACAACAAAGTTGGAGGTATCACACTACTTGATATCAAAATATATTATAAAGTAATTGTAATCAAAACAATGTACTGGCATAAAAACAAACACATCGACCAATGGTACAGAATACGCAGCTCCTAAATAAGCACAAGTATTTTTTTCCACAAATGTGCTATGATTGCCTAATGAGAAAAAGACAGTCTATTTAATAAGTGGTGTTGAAAATACAGGATATCCACATAAACAAAAATGAAAATGATTTATCAGCTCATACCACAAACAAAAATCAACTCAAAATAGAGAAATATCTTAATATAAAAACTGAAACTGTTAAACTCTTATAAGAAAATATAGACCAAAATTTCACGTCATTGACCTGAGAAATAATTTCTTGGATAGGATCCTGAAAGCACAGGAAAAATAAAGCAAAAATAGACACATGAGATGGCATCAAACAAAAAAGCTTCTGCACAGCAAAGAAAACAGCAGAGTAAAAAGGCAATCCACAGATTGGGTAAAAATATTTGCAAACCATACCTCTGATAACGGACAATTGTTTTGAAATGTATACAAGGAACTGAAACAACTCAATAACAGAAAACAAGCCGGGCTTGGTGACTCAGCCTATAATCCCGCGCTTTGGGAGGCTGAGGTGAGTGGATTTCCTGAGCCCATGGGTTTGAGACCCGCCTGGGCAACTTGGTGAGACCTCATCTATAATAAATCAAAGAATTAGCTGGGCGTGGTAGCACACGCCTGTAGTTCCAGCTATTTGGAAGGCTGAGGCGGAAGGATCGCCGGAGCCCAGTAGGTCATGGCTGCGGTGGCCAGGAACGGCCACTGCACTCCAGTCTGGGTGACAGAGTGAGACTCCAACTCAAAAAAAAAAAAATACAGAAAACAAATAACCTGATTAAAATGAACAACAAATTTGAAGAGATATTTCTGAAAAGAAGACATAAATGGGCAAAAAAGTACATAAAGTGATGCTCAGCATATCAAATTATCAGAAAAATGCAAGTTAAAACCACAATGAGATATGACTTCGCACCTCTTAAAATGGCTAATAACAAAAGACAAATGATAGCAAATGTCGACAAGGATGTGGAGAAAAGGAAACCCTTTTATATTGCTGGTGGAAATGTAAATTAATGTAACCATATTGAAAAACAATATGAAACTGGCTGAACACATACAAAAGAATGAAACAGAACCCCTATCTATCACCATACACAAAAATCAATTCTAAATGGATCAAAGACCTAAACATATAATCTTAAACATATAATCTTACATATAAACATGTAAGAATCTTAGAAAACACAGGGAACACCCTTACAGAAATTGCAATGGCAACCAATTCCTGATCAAAACCCCAAAAGCCCATGCCATAAAAGATAAGATAGACAAGTGGAACTTCATCAAACTGAAAAGTTTCTGAGAAGCAAAAGAAACCATCAAGAGAGTGGAGAGACAGCCCACAGAATGGGAAAAGATACTTGCCAACTGTATATCTGACAAAGGGCTAACATCCAGGATCTACAAGGAACTCAAACATGCTGAAAGGAAAAAAGTCAAACAGTCTTATTAAAAAGTAAGCAAAATACAAGAATAGACACTTCTCAAAAGAAAACATACAAACAGCCAACACATACTGAGAAAATGCTCATCCTAACTCATCATCACAAAAATGCAAATCAAAACCACAATGAGATATCACCTAACTACAGTAAGGATGGTCATCATTAGTAAAATGAAAAACAACAGATGCAAAGCAAGAAAAAACCATCAAGAGATCAGAGAGACAGCCCACAGAATGGGAAAGAATATTTGTCAACTCTATATTTGACAAAGGCCTAACATCCAGGATCTACAAGGAATTCAAATATGCTGAAAAGTAAAAAAGAAAAAAAACCAGACCCTTTAAAAAGTGGGCAAAAGACACGAACAGATTTTTCTCAAAAGAAGATATACGGGCAGCCAACAGACACATGAAAAAGTGCTCAGCCTCACTAATCTTCAGAGAAATGCACATCAAAACCACATTGAGATACCATCTAACCCCAGTAAGAATGGCCATCATTAATAAAACAAACAACAATAGATGCTGGTGAGGATGCAGAGAAAAAGGAATGCTTCTATACTGCTAGTGGGAATGCAAACTAGTGCAACTTCTTTGGAAGATAGTGTGGCGATTTCTGAAAGAAATAGAAATTGATCTTCTGTATGACCCAGGAATCCCCCTACTGGGAATATACCTGGAGGAACCCAAATCGTTCTACAAAAATGATACCTGTATATGCATGTTTATTACAGCACTATTCACAATAGCAAAAACATGGAACTAACCATGCTGCCCATTGAAACTGAACTGAATATAAAATGTATGGTACCTATCTATAATGGAATATTACACAGCCATAAAGAAGGTCAAACATAGAGACTTCACAGCAACTTTGATGAATTTAGAGTCTATCGTACTGAGTGATCTATCATAGAAACAGAGAACAGAGTACCACATGTTCTCTTATAAGCAAACTTTGAACATTTACCATAATACTATAAGAAAGGAATTGGCAGTAGCGGTATACTGCTGGGGTGGGGGGTGAGGGGGACACAACATCAATAAAGATACCTGGTCTCAATCTAGGAAAAGTGGGGATCAAGGGGAGGTCCACATTTTACCTGTATGATGACCACTTGTATACCTAATCCTGAATTGTACCCCACATCTTTAAAATAAAATAAAAAGATTTGTTTAAAAAAAGATTAAATTCAGATATATCTACTTGACACAATACTTAGAATAGATTAAAAGTTAGTTATTATCAGCATTTATTATTTTGCATATAGTATTATAGATAAAAAATTTAAATATAAGTTAAACCCAAATATTAAAATGGTAGTAAGAAAAATTCCAAAAAGCATAAAAATGTATTATTCAATTAACTGCTATCTCTTCAATAGTTTCATATTTTTGTCACACTGGTTTCATGACTTATGCACATTTTTCCCATGCAGAATTATAAAGCTAATACTAAACACCATGGTTTCAACTGGGAACATGTTTTTAAAAGCTAAATCACAAAATAATGGTGAATGAAATTGTATATTAAGTATGCATTGGGAGAAGATTAGGGAATACTATCATCTTTCTTTTGTCTGAACTATCAAATAATATTAGGAAGAGTACTTCCTCCTCAAATATTTTGACAATTTTGTGTTTACATTGACACATTTAATCTATAACGAAAGCCATAAGTCTCACAATTTTTTATGGTTTTATAACTGTATTTGATGTAATTGATCAGTGATTAGTTCTCATCCACATTGACTGTCTGGAGATTTTTGAAAGTGGCAATAGGTACATAGGTAACCAAAGTATAAATCTTGTTTGGTGAGTCTTCGTCCTCATTACGTTTCTGGAAAACTGCACAATGCATATATCTGGAGTCCCCATTCCTTTCTTGGCAAATTTTCAGATCTCTTTGGGTGCTGAAGGGGCATGTTTCTCAAAGTCCATTCCATAGATGTGCTTGTGAATGTTGATGGTGTATTCTCAGGTCACCAACTCGTTGATGGCAGAATGGCCCTTCTTCTCGCCACCCTTCTTTGCAGGTGCTATTCTGCCAGGCTCAAGTTGGAAAGAAAGAGTATGAGGGACTGTGGGACACAACTCTTTTTATATATATATTTAAAATAGGTAACATTTGTTGAAAACTCTTTTTTCTATCTAATTCTTTTCTAATTCCAAATTCTACATATTGAATAAGCATAAATATTATTTTATAATTTCTACATGTGTCTAAATATACATAGAGAAAATACAAGACTGATTGGGACACTTAAAATACAGATACCCACACACATGATAGTACTTACTAGATTATAACATATTTGAACCAAACATGCTTTTATACATCTCTCATAGTCCCAAGTATACTATTAAGTTAATCAGATTACATTATAAATTGAATGCTGCAGAATTTATATAGTTTCCTGATATATATGTATAATAAAGTTTCCTGATATATATATATTTCTACTTGATTATATTTATTTATATTTTAACATTAGATTTATTTTGGGGTAGTTCTAGAGTTATGAATACTGTTTAGTTGACACTTATTCCATGTTGTTGACAGAATTATTTATTTATACTTCAAAATTTTTAAAAAATTTGTAGACTAAATGAACACTATATTGTTAACCAAATAGCAAGTACCAGTACAATGATATAATACTCATTTATTTTGTAAGTTTAGAACGATAATGAAACCTATGCTGATAGTTTTTCTAAGACCATTAAACTTTTTCGGTTTTTCTAAAATTTATTTTCTTAAAATTCAATAGTAAACTATTAAAGTAATGTATATGAAAATTAAGTGCAAAAGTGGTGATGAATATATGTCTCCAAAACTTTTTTTTATAGTTCTGTGATATACTCCTTTTTATTAGTAAATTAAAATGCATTTCCTTTTGAATCTTGACAGATGAGAAATCTAAAATGAAATTTAATGCTTATGTGTGGGAATCAGCTTTTTCAGCTGGGCTCGGTGGCTCCGCCTGTAATCCCACGCCTTGGGAGGCTGAGGTGAGTGGATTGCCTGAGCCTGAGAGTTGGAGACCCGCCTGGGCAACTTGGTGAGACCTCATCTCTACAATAAATCAAAAAATTAGCTGGGTGTGGTAGCGCGTGCCTGTAGTTCCAGCTACTTGGAAGGCTGAGGCAGTAGGATTGCCAGAGCCCAGCAGGTCGAGGCTGCGGTAGCCGAAAGCGGCCACTGCACTTGAGTCCGGGCGACAGAGTGAGACTCCAACTCAAAAAAAAAAAAGAAATCAGCTTTTTTATTTTTCAAGTTGGTGCTAGAGTGTATATGTTCCTTTCTTTTATTAGTTTTCTAGTTCTTTCATATTTTAATTGTGTGTATATGCCTGTGTTTATGTATGTTTACCAAAGTCATCATCAAATTTTATCATAAATAAGTATAATAAACAACAATACAAACACTAAAAAAAAAATATAGTTCTGGAGACTGAAAGTGCAAGATGAAAGTATGAGCAGGTCTGGTTTCTCCTGCTTTAGTTTTTCCTGAAGACTCTCTCCCTGCTTGCTGAGTCTTCATATGGTCTTTCCTCCATGCACACATCACTGGTGTTTCTTCCCCCTCTTCTAAGGACACCAACATAGCCTAGAGGCCTCATTTGAACTTAATCATCTCTTTAACCCTTTCCCTATTTAATCCAAGGATACTTGCTGGTGATGTTTGCAACTGCAGTAGAAGGGTATTACAAAATATAGTTGATCTATTTTTTTGTCTTGCTTTTTTTTTTTTTGGTAATTCTCAATAGGATTAAAGACAAGTTCTGTTTACAAATAACTCCAAGAACAGTTTTTATATTTTATTTTTACATTGAAATCAGTCAAATCTACTTCAGCCTCAAAGAGTGTGTTTATGTAAAATTAAATAAACACGGCAACGAGCTGCACATTTTTTTTTCTAAATAGGTAAAAAATTAAGGACCTTCTCTCTAAATACTTGGATTGGGACTTCCACATACAAGGGAGACCAAAAAAAAATCCAAATTTTATTTTTTAAAAATTGTGTATTTGGTCTTACTTATTTAAACTTCAATCACCTTCGAAGTACTCTCCTTTTGATGCAATACACCAATTGAGATACTTTTTCTGCTGCTCAAAACCGTTTTGAACTCATAAATTTTGATGCCTTTGAGTGCTGCTGTTTTTTAATCTCACCTCCTCCACATCAGCAAAACATTTCCCTTTGAGGACTTTATTTATCCAAGAAAACACAAAAAAAGTTGCTCAAGGTGAGATTGCATAAACAGGAGGGGTGGGCCATGGGGTCATTCTATTTTTGATCAAAAACTGCTAAACACTCAGTGTAGTATAGGCAGGTTTGCTGGCAAATCACACATAATGAATGAGCAAACATGCAGAAATCATCTTCAAAAACAATTCATGAAGCTGAACGCCGTATCTCACAACAATGCTAGCTGGAACACTGATGCTGATGCTGATGCTTTTCTAGAACACTTGTCTAGTGGGGGGAGCCAGTACTACAAGGGGCCTACCTACTAAAACATAATTCCAGTTTTGTGTGTGTGTCCTCTCCTCGTACAATATTATGGGCTGAATTGTTTTCCCGTCAAAAATCCCTAAAGACTTATTGCTAGGAAATAAATTCTAAATATATTATTCTAAGTTCTAAATCATATGCCAAATATGTATTTTTTTTAAAAGGAACAAATGTAGTTAGAATATTTTTAAAAGGTATAGATGCACATAAAATCTAGAAATATAAAATACGAAACTGGGGCTGGAGCACCTAAAAGAGTCTGAATATTATCAACACTTAAGCAGAAAATAAATTGTTCACCTGTGATTAATTGACTTAGCTTTTCATAAGTCATCTGCTTTTAAAAAAAATTGTAGTTATTTTATTGGTTGACTAATTTACATGTCTTAAATTAACACACAAACCAGAGTTAGGTTAATGATTCCATAATGAATATAGCATTTTAGGCATTTTATTTTCTTTTTTCCTTGCCTGAATTATTTCAGTACAACTACTCTAATAGTGCACTAACTTTTAAAGAGCCAACATAGACTTTGAGTTATCTGAATGCACATTATCTGAAAAGGTATCTATTATATATAACCTTAGAAACTGCAAATGTGTGTATGTTGATGATGATCGTTTTTTAAAAACACATTTATATTATTTAAAAAGCCTCTCTAGAAAGCTTTTATGCAAAATACACACACAATTATTTCGTTAAACATTGACACAAAAATTATATTGTTTACTAATTAATAAAGTATTCACTCCTAAGAAAATTTTATTTCTGTATTTCTGTAAAAGAAATATTGAATGAGGACTTTAAATGTGGCTACTTTTCATCACTGTTGGCTTAACGATATTAATCTTGAGTGTTCATGATCCCATTGTGCAGTGAAAAGTTATTATTTTTTTAATTTTCAATTTTATTTTTCTTCTTATTTATATTTCTTCCTTATGCTTTCTTTTTTTATTTATAAACATATTTTTTATTTTAAAATTGTGGGGTACAGTTAAGGGTTAGGTATGCAAATATGTATCGTTCAGGCACCCTTGTTGATAAGTGGTGTCTCCCCGAGTTAAAAGTCATTATTGTTTTATTAATTTTGAGGCAGTTATATTTCACTACAGAGAAACAAAAGTTATTGGGCAATTTAGGCCAGCAGGGCTAATGATTTAATTTGTAAAAGCCTATTTTTATCTCCTTTTCTACTCATTTAAGAACAATTATTTGGAAATAATTAATTTATATTCTGTGCATTGTATAGTCTGATATTAATATGTGTATGTCAATTTTGAAAACCTTTAGAAGATATTTAAAATATACTTAAGGCATTATTAAGCATTACTATTATAATAAAACGTTAAAGGCAACAATTTGCTATGCTTCCGGAAACAGATAAAATTGGAGATTAAAGAGTTGAAACTGGAGGCTGCACCAAGAGTGGGCGCGAGCCCTCGGCACACCCTTGCTGCGCCTCAACCCCGCCGTGGCCCACGGAGCCTTTCCCCGCTGCCTCCGCGCTCCCGGCGCCTGCTGGCCGTCCCGAACCTCAACCGGATCCGGCCTCCAGACCCTCAGCCTGGCCTGGTCTGGCCTCCCTGCAGGGTTACGCTGCTGCCGGGGGACGATGAACGGAGGATAAATGGTGCCCAAGGCAGACAGCGGTGGCTTCCTGCTGCTCTTCCTGCTTGTGGTCACCGTCACCGAGCCGCTGCGGCCAGGTGTACTCCTTCCCTGAACTGTACCAAGAAAATGAAGTCTTTCAAATGCAAGGCGATTTATTCATCAAGCAGAGGAATCCCAGTGTCACCGGCCTGTGGTACTTGTAGGGGCCCGAGAACATCAGAAGAAAAATGAACTTTTAGGTGAAAGAAGATGTTTTCATATATACATATATTAACATAGTCATCTTTATACCAACAAGGTGGAAAAGCATGATTCATAGTATTTCTAGTGAAGAGGAAGGTCCCATAAAGGCAAAAGTGTCAGGGCCATGTTCTGTGAGCACTATCAAGCTTGAGTGTGGGAGCACACAGTGTGCAGCCCTCCCGTGTCCTAGCCAGATTCCCACCCCAGAGACACTGTACTACTTGGCCCTGTGCCTGTGTCACCTGCATGGAATGTCTGCCTCTTCCCAGTGTCTATCTAGTTGACAAGGCCCTGGGCCCATGGTCAGCCTCACAGACTCACAGTGATGCTTCCTTGGGCTCCCTGGTAGAACTGATTGCTCTCTACTTTTGGTTGCTCTCTGGGCAGTGAGATGACTGAATGTGGGGTTGTGTTGGTAGGAAGAGAAGACAGGAAAAGGGCCATCTATGGTGGTCCACCTAATATAGACTCTTAGAGGTCAGAATCAATGGGTTTATGGATTCTTGTGATTAAGTTCTTTTTTTTTTTTTGAGTTGGAGTTGCACTCTGTTGCCCAGACTGCAGTGCAGTGGCAGGCTCAGGGCCACCACAACCTCGACCTGTTGGTTTCTGACGATCCTTCCTCCTCAGCCCTCCAAGTAGCTGGCACTATAGGTCCTGGAGGGAGTGGCAGGAGAGCAGCACCTGCAAGAGACGTCCACCTGGGAAAGCAGGATGCAGAAGCTCCCAGGGTTGCAGCTCCCAGGACTCTCCAAGACCAGCCAGCGTGGATAACACCAAACTGGCATGCTGTCCCCAACCAGAGCTGCCCTAACACTGCAGTGGCTCTCAACTCCACTCCCAGGATGCACTTTGCTGGCTGTCATGATGTTCTTCTTCCTAAATCTTGGCCATGCCCTTGGAGACTGAACTGCCTACCTGTGGACATGACCGTGTCCCAGTCAACTCTCCTGCAGCCTGGGAAACCGCATCTCGCCCTCCTTGTCTAAATGGCCATTTGTCATGATGCAGGGCAGCCTTGATCAGGGCTCGCCAAGCTCTGCCTTCGAGGGCCAGTGGCCATGCTGCTCTCCTGAGTTTTTTCCTGGAGTCCTAGCTGCTCCTGAATGGCTGACCCCCATAACTGGCTTCTACTTAGGCATCCTTGAGGTTCCGTCTCAGGTGCTCCTCTTGTCTCCATCCTCTCCCTGGTTGTCTTTTCCATCCTCAGACTCCAATTCCCATCCCTCTGCCACATTCACACCTCCAAGCCCAGCCTTTCCCTGGAGCTAGATATTTATCTCCAACTGCCCCCTTGACTACTCCACTTGGAAGCCCATAGGCTCCTCAAGGTCACCTCTTGAGCCACGCCCCTGTGCAAACCAGGTATGTGAGCCAGAGAGCTCCAGATCATCCGATCCCTCCCTCTTTACACTATCCACCATACCCAGGCTGACAGTGAGTCAATTTTACCTCTCTATCAGTATTCCTAGAATCAATCTTCTCTCGGCTCCAACTGCATCAGCTGGTTGTAGACCATTGTGACCTCTCACCTTGACCCTTGCAGCTTACAGTCTTGTCCACCTGCACCCACTCTGGCTCTGTGTTTGTTTGTTTGTTTGTTTTGAGACAGGTTCTCACTCTATCACCCAGGCTGGATTGCAGTAGTCCGATCATAGCTACTGCAGCCTCAAATTCCTGGGTTCAAGCAATTGTCCTGTCTTGGCCTCCTGAATACCTGGGACTACCAGTGTGCACCCTCATGCCCAGTTATTTAAAAAAATTTTTTTTGTTAGGTCGGTGGCTCAGCCTGTACTTGGTGGCTCAGCCTGTAATCCCAGTGTTTTGGGAGGCCGAGATGAGTGGATTGCCTGAGACTGCAGGTTTGAGACCCACCTGGGCAACTTGGGGAGACCTCATCTCTACAATAAATAAAAAATTAGCCAGGCGTGGTAGTGTGCACCTGTAGTTCCAGCTTGGAAGGCTGAGGCGGAAGGATCGCCAGAGACCAGCAAGTCGAGACTTCTGTGGAAGTGGTCTAACCCATGCAGATGTGCACCCTTCTCTCTCTCCCCAGTACCCAGCAGGGTGATACAAGAAATTCAGGTAAGTTTCACCAGTGCCTGGACAGACCTTGTGGCCCTAGGCAAGAGCTGCACACGTCTTGTTCTTAGGGAGCCACCACTGGATTTACAGCCCCTTCCAAGGAGCTGGGCAGATGTAAAATATGGGGCACCTCTGCACAGCATTGCAGTGGCAACAGCCCTGCTCACCTGCAAACAGAGGGAGAAATACAACCCCCACTGTTTCCCTTACACCCCTGAATGAAAGGGGTGGTTTACCCAGAAGAGAGGAGGACAATTCACACCCTGAAGAGAACCTGAGCCAGAGTAGAGCCACTGTGCCTACCTGCCAATTTTGCTGACAATCAGTTTGTGGAGGAGATCCTCCGAGAGCCTATCCTAGAGGGAGTGAAAACAATTTGAAATAGAGGATAGGTCCTATCCCATTTCTGTCAAACTGCACCAGTGAGACAGGTTCACATGGTCTCCCCTCAAGAACATCAACCTTTCTGCTACTGCCACACCACTCACAGGCCAGAGGAAGGAGTAAAGGAAATAGTAGCAACCTTATCTACTTTTTAAAAAAATCAACAAAATAAAAAGAAGTGTCTGCCCTTGCAGATAGTAAGAACCAGCAAAAGAAAAAACCAGCAATCCCCAGAGCTTTGACAAGCTGACACCCAGAAAAGAGCTTCCCAAATTTCAAGCAATGAAACTTATTCAGAATGCCTTGGCCCTAATGACAGACATGGAATTCACACTACGGATGGCAAAGACACTAAGAGAGCCTGAGTAGACTGACACACAGATCATCCAGACAAGAAAAACAGTGCAGGCAGTGAAAGCTGAGCTAGCCAATATGAGAAAGTTTCGATCTGAACTCTTGGAGATGAAAAATTAATTCCTGGAATTTCAAAGCACTATTACAAGCCTGAGCAGCATAATCAACCATGCAAAGGAAAGAATCTCAAAGCTCAAAGATCAGACTATTGAACTAACCCAGTCTGGCAAAAAAGAAGAAAAGGTTTAGGAAGAGTGAGCAAAGCCTACAAGAGATTTGAGATTATGCAAAAAGACCAAATCTACAGTTGATTTGCATCCCTAAGAGAAAAGGGGAAACTGAGAACAACCTGAAGCAAACCTTCCAAGAGTTCATCCAAAAAAATTTCCCCTATATCACCAGAGAGATGACCATGCAGATGCAAGAGATCCAGATAAATCCTGTGAAGTATTACATGAGAAGACCATCCTCAAGACACAATAATCCATCTTCAAAAAGTTATCATGAAATAAATATCTATGAAGGCAGCTAGAGAGAAGGGACAGACCACCTACCAAGGAAGAACCATCAGAATCACAGCAGAATTCTCAGCAGAAACCCTACAAACAAAAAGATACGGGGGCCTCATCTTTAACATTATTAAATTCCAGCAGAGAATGTCCTACCCTGACAAGTTAAGTTTCATTAATGAAGGAAAATTAAGATCCTTTCAGACATCCAATTTCTAAGAGAATATGCTGTTTCCAGATCAGTCCTCCAGGAGATGCTGAGACACAGAATTGAAAAAATGATTCCACTCATAACAAAAGCACAGGCAAGCATATAATTTACAGACTATACAAATCACTAACAAAACCTAAAAAGTAGAGCAGCCTCTTAGTAGCAGCCATATAACAATAATTAACCTAAATGTGAATGGACTGAACGCACCACTCAAAAGGCATAGAGTGGCAAATTAATTAAAGAAACATGATCCATTCTTCTGCTGCCTTCAGGAACCCCATCCCACTTTGACACCTGCAGGCTCAAAGTAAAGGGCTGGAGAAAGATATTCCAGGAAAATCAGAAACAAAAAAGAGCAAGAGTAGCCATTCTTATATTAGACAAGACAGCTTGAAACCAATAAAAGCTAAAAAGGACACTACAGAATGATAAAAGGCTCCATCTGTAAGTAAGAAATATCTACCTTGAACATGCAAGATAAGAACACTCAGATTTATAAAAACAATTGCTAATAAAACTAAGAAAGGACTCCATACAATTATAGTTGGAGATTTAATACCCTGCTAATAGCCTTGGACAGATAATCAAAGCAAAAGACTAACAAATAAATTAGGAAATTTAACTCAACATTTGACCAATTGGACCTAATGGACATCTACAAAACACTTCACACAACAACCACAGAATATATGACAAACCTGCAGTCACTAACATGCTTGGACAGATAGGTTATTCTTGGTTGAAATTGTTTATCTTTTAGGACTTTGAAGATAGGGCTCCAAGCTCTCCTAGCCTGCAGGGTTTCTGTAGATAAATCTGCTGCTTTTCTGATTGGTCTTCCATGGAAGGTGATCCGGCCTTTTTCTCTTGCTGCCTTTAGGATTTTTTCTTTTATGCCTACTTTGTTTAGGCAAATTATTTTGTGTCCAGGAGTTGGTCTTCTCATTTGTTGTCTTGCAGGGGTTCTTTGAATCTCTTGTGTTTGAATTTTTGCATAGTTGATTAGATAAGGGAAGTTTTCTTGAATGATCTCATGGAAAGTTTTTCCAGTGTGGTCTCTGTCTCTCTTTCTGCCTCAGGAAGGCCAATTACTTTTAGGTTTGGTCTCTTGAAGTAATTGCTCATCTCTTGAAGGTTTTGTTCTGTCTTTTTGAGCTTATTTTCTGTGTTTTTAAGAGTTTGGGGTAGTGGTATATTTTGGTTCTCAAGCTCTGAAATTCTTTCTTCTGCTTGGGTAATTCTGCTTTCCATGCTTATCAGTTTGTTATTTATTTCATTCACAGTATTCTTTATTACTGTTATCTCAGATATCAGCACTTCCTAGTTTCTTCTTGTGTCTCCTCAATTCTTTTTAATCTTTCCATTAATGTCTTGATATCTAGGTTTGTAGTTTGAGACCCTTCATTCTGGGGGCTCTTCATTGTTTGCATTCCGAAGTCAGTTTTCTCAGTGTCTGCCCTCCCAGAGGTCTGGGAGAGACCCATACTCTTCTTTTGGTTTTTCTTCATTTGTGTAGATTTTTTTCTCTCTCCCCCTTTCCCTCCCCTTCTTTAATTCTGTTTTTGAGGGAAGGTGGGGTTGCTTTTGTTTTACTTCTGGAATATCCTGTTCTTCCTTATGAGGGTCTTCTGGCTTTGTTCACTTTTGAGGTTTGAGTGTGGGCTGCAGACTGTACTTTTTTGCAGCTTTGAGGTTTAATTGAGGGGGAAGCTGTGATTAGAATGTATATGCTGATTCTACCATCCACAAACAGGTGTATGAGCACAGTGGAACCTATTTCCCTCTGCCTTACAATCTGTCCATGTAGTAGTATGTAGTGTTGGTCCCTAGATGAAAATGGGGGTATAAAAGAGGACAATAATGGAGGAAGGGGGGGTCAATAGGAAGTTAGAGAGAGAGAGAAGAGCGAGAGGGAAAATAGACATACATACCACTATCAGGTGAGGAAGAGACACAAGGCCCGAAAGAAGTGAAAAATGACATGTAAGAAAGATTCCCTAAAGAATACTGATAGCTACGCAGAGACAGACCAATATAATCATGAAACAGTGTAAGTCAGAAGGCAAACAACAAAAGTGATTAAAATAAACAGTCAAAATGATAAAATCATAAGTCACAATAAGAGATCAGACTAAAATCACTTCAGTTCTGATCTCCGGCCTCTCCTCTTTGTTTTTCATTGCAGGCAGCTAGATTTACTCGCAGTTTGGGTTTGGCTGCCTGGGAGTTGCTTTTGTCTGATTCAGCATAGGGGTGGGACTTTGTCTCCTGTTTAGCGACGTTACCTTAGGAACCGAGGTGGGGGTTGTTGATAGGTGGGTGGGGCAATGGAAATCTCTGCCTGGAGAATGGTGGAGGCAGATTCTCTTTTGTAGATCCATTTCTGTCTGCTTGTCTGGGTCCCCAAGCTTGGGGTCACACGCTGAGTGCCTCAGCCAGAGTGGGCCCAGAGCTCCAGAGCTCCAAAGCTCCAACGGGCAGGCGGTGAGTGGTGAGAGTGGCCCTGGGCCTCCCACAGGGTACTTCAGCCAGGAATGGGACCAGTTTCTCTGAGGGGTGGGCACCCAGAGCCTCCCTGAGTGACTGGCGGCTTGGTGCTGGGTGCTGGGACAGAGACGATGTAGCCAGAGAGCGAGCTGAGACCGGAGACTCCCACGCATGTGGTGGAACAGCAGCAGCAGGGGGCTGCAATATCCAGCTATGCGTGGGATTGAAGGTCCCTGGGCCTCGGACCAGCGCAGCTGGTGGTGGGCTGGGGTATGGGGGAAGAAAAGTAAGAGTCATTTTGGGAACTCATTTTTGGAGAATCTCACAAGTCCACCTATGCCGTCACCATCTTGCCAGAAGCTCCCTGCATTGGGATTTTAATAAGAGTAAAGGACATGGAACGGTAGGAGAAAGAGCATTTAGGCAAGCATTAGAGGCCTGCTTATCAAAGTTCATCTTATTCACAAAGAAAGGGCTTCATTTTCAAATTCAACTTTTGTTTGTGCAATAAGCCTTGTTTTGGGAGTGGTTTCTCAGTTTCTGGTGGAATCTTTTATGTCCTTCTGGTTATATAGCCAAGCCAGAATGAGTAATCAGTAGTAATAATTACCAGTGTTATTTGGGGGATTATTTGGGGTTTATTTAGTGAATTCTGCATTTTGATAGTAAATCTCTTAATCTAGACCCTCATGCTGGAGTTCTTTTATCTTCTAATTATCTCAGGCCTATTTTCTGGACCATACTGAAATTTTATTGACTTCTACCACAGAACTGGCAAAAGTCACTTTGGCTATTGTCTAGTTCTGCTGAGACTGCAAAGAACAAAACTCAGTTCTGCCTTCTGAGTGGATTTATCATCTACCTCTTCAGTTAGAGTAATGTCATTAACACTTCAATAACAGACGGGGCTGCTTTTTAGATCAAGTTCTGCTTGGGTTAGTTTTCTACTTTTGGGAACCGTCTTAAAAATCACACCACTTACTTGGCATCCTTTGGTAACACATCATAGGGAATGGCCTCTTTGGATATGATCTTACACAATTCCACAGGGAGATTCAATGTAAATTTTCATTTAATGAGGCAATTCTTCTATTCATTTTCTTTTATGTAGAAATGATATGACATAACCCAAGGCAATGGGTATCTCATCTCTCAAAATAAATTTATATTCTTACATAATAGAAACAATCTCAACTAAAGCTCAATATCAATATCAAGCCAAGGCTTGTTTTTAAATGGTGATTACTTAGAAAGTGGATTATTTTCTAGCCCAAAATACCAACAGTTACCACTGGGTGTCAGGAAAGGACTTCTGCCAAATGCTTCAGTCAGCATGACTGATGGTTTTACTCACACTGCCAAAATCATTTCAGCATGGTCTTAAGGTCGCCGTGAAAGTAATAGGGTCAACCAAGGACTTGATTGTATAAGGTTCTTTAAAACTCTAAAAAAAAAAAAAAAAAAAAAAAGAAGAGGAAGAAAAAGAAAAAAGAAAAAAGAAAACGTACTGTTGCTCAAATCCAGGTTTTTTTCTTGGAATTTTGTGAATAAAGGTCAATATATTTCTTAAATGTTGTATGTGCATTTCTAAGAAACCAAAAGACTTAATCGATCATTGTGCTGCTTGCCTTGATTTTGGAGTTTGTAGAGAAAATAATTTAGTATTGGTTGTCTGAGTGATGCCCTAGTCAATCCTGTTTAAGGGATGTCTATGAATTTCACCATTTTCCTGAGTCTTGTACCATATTAGTGTTAATCAGTCATTCTCTGGGATTATATGATTAGCACACATTTATAGCACAGTTTTCACTTAGTGTTCAGGTTGGTATATAAATATTCTATCATTAAGATGATGAATAACACTACTCTCCCAATAAATTAATCTAAGTTTCATCTCATTAGGTGTAGCAATAAGCAGGATAATTTAAATATATTTATGAGAGCATAGTAAGTATACATTTTCCATCTATCTCACATGGAAGCAAACTGGCTTTAAATTTCTTCATAAGTAGAAATGGAAAAGAAAGCATTAGCCAAACTGGTCACAGAATAATAGTCTCTCCTAGCTTGTGGTGCAAATTGAATAGCTAATACAATGTTGTGCACTACTTGTGGCAAAGAGTTATTGTTTAGTATTATTTCTATAATTTACAGTGAATCTTCAGGATTAATCAGTTTTTCTTCATGAACCATTAAACAAGAATTTTGTGAGCATTAATATACCTGCATCTAAAAGATCTTTAATTAAACCCCAAATTTCTTTATGTTCCTCAGATACTCAATTCTAGTTTATTCTTATTGTATTAAATTGGCCAATTAAGTAAGCTCAGATAATTTAAAAATTTCCCATCTACTATGCTTCATTAAAAGAGGATAAAAAACAGATTTGCAAGACCAACTTTTCCTAATGATCTGAGTAGAGTCCTCTATTTGAATGTTAGATCCATTCTGATTATATATTCTGATAGGATGAGACAATAGTCATACAAAACTTTGCTAATAAAGATCTACATTTTAGCCATACTTTTATCTGTTATCCTTTGTAATTTCTCACCATACCTTTCAAATTTAATTGCATTTCCTGTCAACTTTTCATTATCAGACTTTGTATGATACTATACGGACATCAGTGTCCAGTAATCTAACCAAAGTTCCTTCAAACCCTTCAGCCACTTTTCTCACACCCATGTAAAGAGCCTTGGATCTCTTGCTGGCGGTTTTGTCAATTGACACTGACATAGTATTCTTGGTTGACTTATTTTGTAATTAACTTATTAATAGCTTCTTAATTTATAAGCCAGAAATTTACCTCTCCAGCATCCACGGATGGGCATTTTATTTTTATTTTTTAACCAACGATGGTTGCAATCTTTGTGCCACTTCATGCCTGAAATTGGCAGAAAGTCATCCTGGCAACAACAGGTCCTGACCTCCCTTCTATTTCACTCTCCCAAACAGGAACTTCACTATTATTTAAATTATAAACTGTGTCAATTGCATAGATTACAAAAGGTCTAACAATTCAAAGGACTGACAAAAGTGCACAGAACATACTACACATGGAAGCTTTAAAAAAAAGTAAGAACAAATTGATAAAAAGAGTGTAGGAAAGTCTGAAGATCCTGGAGGGATTCTCAGTTCCATTTTCTCAAAGTCTTTCTCAATTCAAACGATGAAGTTTACTTCCAAATTGAACTACCAAGATTTGTGTGATTAATCTTGGGTTTGGAAGATCTCTTTAAACATTTCCAGTGGGATCTCTTATGACCTCGTTCACTTAATCAGTTAAGGATCTCTCACTGGAAAAAGGATGTGTAAACCATGAACAATTTTACCAGTTTTGTACCTCAGGGAAGTTTTGATCTTTAAATAGTGCATTACACATTAGTTGTAACACTCCTTCTTTTATCTTGAACAAGAGTCAGTTCTAGACTTTCAATTGTCCCTGAAGATGAATATAGAGATGGCTCATTCCAGCTGTAAAATACAGGGATACCTCATTTTCTTGCACTTCACTGTATTGCATTTCAAAAATATTAAGTTTTCCCCCCCAAAATCGAAGATTTGTCATCACCCTACATGGAGAAATTCTGTAGGTGTCATAATTCCAATAGCATGTATTCATTCTGTGTCTGTAACATTTTGCTAATTTTAGAAATATTGCAAACATAAATTTTTATTGTCATTGTTTTGGTGTGCCATGAATTGTGTTCCTATAAGATGGCAAACTGTCAATAAATATCTTGACCACTTCACTGACTGACTGTTCCCCCGACTCTCTCCCTCTCATCAGATCTCTCTGTTCCCTGAGATACAAGAATATAAAAATTAGTCCAATTAATAGCTCTGCAATGAATGTTCTATAGGTATTCTTTTTTTTTTTTGAGTTGGAGTCTCACTGTCGCCCAGACTAGAGTGCAGTGGCTGCTCCCAGCCACTGCAGCCTCCACCTGCTGGGCTCTGGCGATCCTTCTGCCTCAGCCTTCCAAGTAGCTGGAACTACAGGTGCATGCTACCATGCCCGGCTAATTTTTTTTGATTTATTGTAGAGATGAGGTCTCACCTGTCCAGGCAGGTCTCGAACTCGCGGGCTCAGGCAATCCACTCACTTCAGCCTCCCAAAGGTGCGGGATTACAGGCTGAGCCACTGAGCCCGGCGTTCTATAGGTATTCAATGAAAGGAAGAGTCACACATTTCTCACATTAAAACAAAAGCTAGAAATGTTTAAGATTAGTGAGGAAGGTATGGCAAAAGCTGAGACAGACCAAAACTAGACCTCTTGTGTCAATTAGCCAAGTTGTAAATGCAAATGAAAAGTTCTAAAAGGAAATGAAAAGTGTCACTCCAGTGAACACAGGAATGATAAGAAAGATAACAACTTTATTGTTGATATAAGGAAAGTTTAGATAAACAATAAAGTCAGTCACAACATTCCCTTAAGTGAAAGCTTAACTCCAAGCAAGGCTCTCACTCTCTGATTTTATGGAAGCTGAGAGAGGTGGGGAAGATGCAGAAGAAAAGTTAGAAACTAGCAGAGTTGGCTCATGAGGCTTAAGAAAAGAAGTCATCTTCAGAACATAAATGTACAAGGTGAAACAGCAAGTGCCGATGTAGAAGCTTCAGAGAACAGGCTACCTTTCTTGTTAGTGACACATGCAGCTGGTGACTTTAAATTAAAACCAATGTTCATCTGCCATTTTGAAAGTCTTATAACCCTTAAAAATGAGACTGATTCTTCTCTGACTATGCTTGCTAAATGAAACATTTACAGGCCTGAATGACAACACATCTGTTTATAGGATAGATTATTGACTCATTTAAACTCACTCTTGAGAAGTACTGTTCAGAAAAAAAAAATTTTCAAAATATTACTACTCATTGACAATACACCTAGTCACTCAAGTATCCTGGTGGAGATGTACAAGGAAAAGTTTTTTCATGTCTTGCTAACACAACATTCATTCTACAGCCAATGGATCAAGAAGTAATTTTGACTTTCGAGTCTTATTATTTCATAAAGACATTTTATAAGATTATAGCTGTCACAGATAATGATTCCTTTGATGAATCTGGACAAACTAAGTCAAAAACTTTTTGGAAATAATTGATAATAGTAATGATAGATATAAATAATAATTATAATGATAAATATAAGAAAATTTGTGATTCATGGGAGGAGCTCAACATATCGACATTAATGGGACTTTGGAAGAAGTTGATTCCAACACTCATGCATGACTTTGAGGGACTCACAACTTTGGTGGAAAAAGTAAATATAGATGTGGTGAAAATAGCAAGAGAACAAGAAATAGAAGTGGAGACTGAAGATATGCTGGAATTGCTGCAATATCATCATAAAACTTGAATATATGAGCAAAGAGAGAGGGTGCTTGAGATAAAATCTACTCCTGGTGAAGATGTAAAAATTGCTAAATTTTAAGAAAGTTTAAAAATATTTCATAAACTTAGTTGATAAGGCAGTAGCAGGATATGAAAGATTTGACTCCAGTTTTGAAAGGAGTTCTACTGTGGGTAAAATGTTATCAAACAGCACCACATGCTAAGAGAAATAAGAGTCACTCAGTGTGGCAACTTCATTGTTGTCTTATTTTTAAAAACTGCTGCAACCTTCAGCAATCATGACCCTGATCAGTCACATCAACAGAGTCAAGACCCTCCACCAGCAAAAACATTATGATTTCCTGAAGATTCAGATGATTATTAGCATTTCTTAGCAATAATTTCAGTTAAATTATGTACAGTGGGTTTTTTAAAGATATATGCTATTGCATACTTAATAGACTACAGTGTAATGTAAGCATTACTTTTATATGCATTGGGAAACCCCCAAATTATTTGTGTAACTCACTTTATTTATACACACACACAAACACACACACAGGGTCTGAAAATTAAATTCATGAACTAATCCTAGAAAAAGTGCTACATACCTCATGGTCACCTTTGAAGTACACCCCTTGAGAAGCTAAGCATTGACTGGTGCCTAGTCCACCCATCAAAGCAATTTTGGAATTCTTTTTCTGGAATGGCCATCAGAGCTGTCATCATATTATCCTTGATGTCCTGAATGTCATCAAAATGTCTTCCTTTCAATACTTTATCTTTGGGTAAAGAAAAAAGTCATTGGGGATCAGGTCAGGTGAGTAGGAAGGGTGTTCCAATACAGTTATTTATTTACTGGCTAAAAACTCCCTCACAGACAGTGCTGTGTGAGTTGGTACATTGTTATAATGCAAGCACTCCTTCAGGACGATTTTTGCACATACATTTCTCATGCCAAGATTTTTAGTTAAGATTTTACTATTTCTCGGTTGGTGTTTATTTGATCTGTTATGCTTCTCACAGTCAGCCAATGATTTTGATGCACAGTTCAGCACATTTTTATAATGATTTTGTCAGTTCTGCTTGTTACTGACCATCCTGACCTCTCTTCATCAGTGCTGCTTTCTCTCCCCTTAGGAAATTGTTTAATGCATTTGTATACTGCTGTTTTTCTTCATATCATTATCCCCATAAACATGGACTAACATGTCCCTGATTTCACTTCCTTTCTTGCCAAAGTTTAACAAGAAATTTAATACTGATTTGTTGCTCTAATTCAAGCTCCAACATTCTTGCAACGACACACAAAAATATGCAACAATAATGAATGCCACTCAGCAAGACACCGCCATATGTTAACACAAACACAGCTGTGAGACGCTGATATACTAAAGTTATGAAACCTTACCGGGTTGTTTGAACAATGCTGCCCATGTAAGTACATGGTGACAAGTTTGTGAACTTAATTGTCTCTCTCTCTCTCTCTCTCTCTCTCTCCATATACTGGAACCAAATTCAAAATATCTTCAAGGTATGCCTATAACTATTTTACACAGGGCTACTAAGGCACAGAAGGTCTGGCCAAAATTTACACAGTTAATAGGTGGTAAAGGTCTGCATCAATCATTCTGTCTCTGAGTCCAAGTTCTGAGCCCCAGGTTCTTGCTAATATTTCTGTAGTGTTTCATAATTGCTGTTAGAGTCAGAGTCTCACAAGACAAAGTTACTCAATTGACAGGTACTGGTGAGCAAGTCTTCCTCGCATGCTGCACTCCTAATAGAAGTTCAGACCTATTCTAAGTAACTGATGCTCATTATAATTCATTGAAATAAAATTTAAATTTATTATTATCTAATCCCACTGTATTTTTTATCATGTATATCCAAAAGAAAAGCTTCAGTCTAACTTAACCAATCATGAATAGAGAAAGGAGATATGACAATAATTAGAATCTGGGGTCAATTCCAGTCCCAACATTAATCTGAGTCATGAAATAATTCAACTGATTGAGTTCTTTTGAGAGATTCTGGAGCTAGACAATGCAGAATTCTAAAAACCTTATTTACTGCACAGGCAGCCTTTGGGACACAAAGATATTTCTAGTTGTGAGCTGTAGAATCCATTATGCCAGTGTTTTACACACACACACAAATATAATGCAAATATGTGTTTGCTGATGCAATTTTAAATTGAGTTCAGAATTTGATAGGAAAGATACTCCAAATGTAAATGAAACATTAATTTAGAGAGATTTATATATACTTGTGTAAATGTTTCTTAGGTTTGTTATTATATTAAACTATTTACCATGGTTTAAATAGTTCAGTAACAAATCCAAAATACCTTCAACGTATGCCTGTAACTGTATTTTACATAGGTCTGCTAAGACACAGAAGGCCTGGCCAAAATTTACTCAGTTAATAGGTGGTAGAGTAACATAATTTAATATATTATATATAACATAATATGCTATACATAATTATATGTAACATAATACATTGTGTAACATAATATAATGATTTATATATATATGAAGAATTTAAACAAAAAAGATATTAAATTGTCATGGAAAGTCTTTAGGAACATGTTTGTTTACTTTCATATTTTAAAGGAGCAAAATTTATTGTTCTTTCTCCTAATCAATTAATAATATGCTCTATTCTCTTTTTGTCCTTGTCCAGATATATATAATTCTGTATAGTGATAATTAGAGAAAAGTTTGCATTTTATATAATATATAATGTATTACACTCAATTTTCATGCTCTGAAATAATCTTATATTTATTATTGCAGTGGATGCATCATATTCTCAGATGAATATAACTTAATTATTCCTTTAAGTCTAGATTGTTGTCTTTCTCTACTTGATTTTTATTGTAAATATTGTTTTACTGAATATAAATTTTTAAAAACAATTATTCCTTTTGCTTAAATTCTTAGATGTAAGATTACCAAATCAAAGAGTATAATATTTTTGTTTACTTGTACAAGGTAGTATTTTTTAAAAAAGTATTTTGCTATCTTACATTTAATAAAGTTAGAGCATTTATTTCAAAACAGTCCTACTAGTGTGGAATAGTTTAAGAAATATTTTTCCTAATGAAATATGTGTCAAACTGTATCTCATAACAATTTTAATTTGCATTTTGAAATTATAGTGCCCAGAAATTTTCTGATTTTATGTTAATTGCTTTTTTAATCTTGTATAAATTGTTAGTTCATATGCTCAGCTCTCTTTTCTTTCTTTTTCTTCTTTATTTTAAAGATGTGGGATACAATTCAGGGCCAGGTAAACAAATGCTCATTATGTAGTACCCTTGCTGATGAGGTGTGCTTCTCCCTCCCCTGGCAGTTTCCCTCAACTGCCAATCCCATCCTCTCTCTCTCCTGGCAGTTCTACTGCCAATCCCTTTCTTATGTATTATGATAATCATTTAAGGTCCACTTATAAATGAGAACATATGGTACTCTGTTCTTTGTTTCTGCCAAAGATCACTGAGTATGATAGACTAAATCCATCCAAGTTGCTGCGAAGTCCATATGTTTGTCCTTTTTTTATGACTGCATAATACTCCATTGTGTATATGTACCACATTTTAAAAATCGAGTCCAGCTTCAATGGGCAGCATGGTTGGTTCCATGTTTTTGCTATTGTGAATAAAGCTGCAACAAACATGCATGTGCAGGTGTCTTTTTGGTAGAATGACTTGAGTTCCTCCAGGTATATTCCCAATAGGGAGATTGCTGGGTCATATGGAAGGTCAATTTTTAGTTCTTTCAGAAATTGCCACAGTGTCGTCCAAAGAGGTTGTACTGGTTTGCATTCCCACTAGTAGTGTAGAAGCATTCCTTTTTCTCTGCATCCTCATCAGCATCTGCTGTTGTTTGTTTTATTAGTGATGGCCATTCTTACTGGGGTTAGGTGGTATCTCAGTGCGGTTTTGATTTGTTTTTCTCTGATGATTACTGAGGCTGAGCACTTTTTCATGTGTCTGTTGGCTGCCTATATATCTTCTTTTGAGAAATGTCTATTCATGTCTTTTGCCCCTTTTAATTGGGGCTGTTTGTTTTTTTCTTTTCAGCACATTTGAGTTCCTTGTAGATCCTAGATATTAGACCTTTGTCAGATACACAATTGGCAAATATTTTTTTCCATTCTATGAGCTGTCTCCCTGTTCTCTAGATGGTGTCTTTTGCCTTGCAGAAGGCTGTCTGTTTGATGAGGTCCCACTTGTCTATTTTATCTCTTATGGTATGGGCACTTGGGGTTCTGATCACGAATTGGTTGCCAGTTCCAATTTCCATAAGGGTATTTCCTGTATTTTCTAAGATTCTTATAGTTTGAGGTTTTCCATTTAGGTCTTTGATTCATTTAGAATTAATTTTTGTGTATGGTGATAGGTAAGGGTACTGTTTCAATCTTCTGCTTGTGATCAGTCAGTTTTCCCAGCACTATTTACTGAATAGGTTGTCCTCTCCCCAGTGGTTGTTGTAGGAAGCTTTGTCAAAGATGAGTTGATTGAGAAATTGAAGCTTTGTTTCCAGAATCTCTATCCTATTTTACTGGTCTATATGCCTGTTCTTGTACCAATACCAGACTGTTTTGATTATTTTGCATTACAGTAAAGTTTGAAGTCTGGAAATGTGATGCCTCCTGCTTTGCTTCTTTTGCTAAGGATAGCTCTTTTCTAACATATTTCTTACCAATCTGAAGGGATTGTACATGTAATATACATATACAGTGCAATTTATACTGCCAAATCAATCAGTTGAAAGAGAGTTACTAGTAAATTGAGATTTTTGTTTTTTTTGTTGTTGCTTGTTTTTAGACTGCACAGGATGTGTTTTAAGCCATTCTTGTTCTTCCATTCTGTGAAGTTGGAATGAAGATTATGGATAAGGATAGAGCGTCTATTTGGAACATCAATGATCATCATAATTAGTCTTATTGAGATGGCATGGAAAGTCTCTTTTTTCCACTATGACAACAAATTTAAAATCTCCGTGGTAAGGATTTTTTCTTGATCTGTGATTCTAATAAGAACGATTTACTTTTGGTTCACATGTGGGTTTGAGATGGTGTAAGGTGAGTTAAATTATGATTGCACATTATTCTATTGACAGAATATCATAATCACATAAGGAGAAGAGTAAAGACCAATAAGTCTATCAAGCTGAGGAGGGTAGCAGGAGTCAACTCCCATGATTACAAAAAGGCATGCTCTTTGAATTTATTACCTACATTATAATGAGCATAGTATTACAATGGACAAATACCTACATATGTGAAAATAATAATTAGCATGTTACACACCAAGTATATTTAAGGGACATATTGAAAGACAAATATAGATACAAAATCTGCTTATCTTCATGCAACCCCTGAGCATTATAATGGCTAATATATCACAGAGGAAGAAACTAAAGTATCAAGAAGTTGCTCAAAGTCAAGAGGTTTGTTAATAGTAGAAATAGGCATCTGGATAGTTTGTGTTCATTCTCTGAAATACTTCCTGTACTTCTCTAATGGAATGTTACTATTATTATTACTCTTATTGCTATTCATATATTACATTTGCTGAGAAAGTCTTGATAAAATTTTTAATTACTCTATATGATAATTGAATTATTCCAAGAGTATTAATTAGCTTTAAGGTCTTACATAAACTCTAAAACACTTAATGGCAATTTCAACTTTCAACAAACTCACACAAAGGAGAGTCAAAAAGATGTGAGGTCTTGGAAAGCTCCGTTTGATCTGCACTGCAGCTTAACCTGGCACCAGACATATGGAGTAACACCATCACATGACAGAGTGAATTCACTTGCTGCTTGGAGCAGTTTCCTTACTCTTATCACAGCTTCTTGTAGGGTGCAGTATATTACCAGGAGAAAAAATAGTTGCCTTATTCAAAATGAAAATGGCTTACACAGTGCAAATCTTCTATTAAATCAGACCTATTATTTTTCAATTTCAGGCATGTGTTCTTTTTAAGTAAATCTTTTCTATTATTTCTTAATTTTCTACAAAGATATAGAAATCAAAACAGCATAGTACTGGCATAAACACAGACATAGCCTTTGGAACAGAAAAAAAAAGCTCAAAATAAATCCACTCACTGAGCTGGGCTTGGTGGTTCAGCCTGTAATCCCGTGCCTTGAGAGGCTGAGGTAAGTGGATTGCCTGAGCCTGTGGGTTCAAGACCCACCTGGGCAACTTGGTGAGACCTCATCTCTACAACAAATCAAAAAATTAGCAGGATGTGGTAGCGTGTGCCTGTAGTTCCAGCTACTTGGAAGGCTGAGGTGGAAGGATTGCCGGAGCCCAACAGACCGAGGCTGCAGTGGCTGGGAGCAGCCACTGCACTCCAGTCTGGGCAACAGAGTGAGACTCCAACTCAAAAAAAAAAAAAATCAACTAATTATGATCAATTGATCTTGAATAAATGTTCCAAGAAACACAACAAGAAAAAATACAGTCTATTCAGTAAATTTTGTTGGAAAAACAGGATTTTCCTATGCAAAATAATGAAATTAGACCAGTGTGTCATAATATATACTTAAGTCAGCTCAACTGAATTTAAAATTTAAATGTAAAACCAGAAACTATAAAATCATTAGAAGAAACCATAGGGAATATGTTATAGGACATTGGTTTGGATAAAGATTTTGGAGATAAGACATCAAAAGCATAAGCAAAAAAAGCAAAATTAGTCAAATGGAATTACATGAAACTAAAAAGGTTATGCACAGAAATTAAATGCTAAATGAAGTGAAAAAACTTTAGTGAATGAGAGAAAAGTTTGCAGACTATCCATTTGACAAGTGATTAGTAACCAGAATACATAAGGAAATCAAGCTATTCAAGAGATATATGTTAAAAGAAGGCATATAAGGGTCTAGAAGGTACATTAAAAAATACTCAGACAAACCCCGGCAAGATGGTGATGGGCAACCTGGTCTGTGAAACCCTCTGCAAAGGAGAACTGTGGTGGGTCTCTGGCTCTCACCCCGGGGGCTGCAGACCCCAAAATTGCAGCCTGCTCTTCATATGGAGCTTGGCCGTTGTCACCGCTGGGGCATCGCAGTGGACTGGACAGCCACTGCAGTGCAGATGCCGCTGCCGCAGCGAACGCTACCACTGCCAGTAGCACATCGCACCACCTGGGCCAGAGGTGATCCACGACTTCAGTCCTTGAAGCCCCTTCAGGGAAGATCTGCTGGGATCGCTGCCACCTCTACTGTGACCGAGAAGTCCTGCCTGCCATGAGTCTCCTGACTGTGCCCTGAGGCAGGCACCATCTCCAGTCTCTACCGATTCCTGTCCAACCCCACCCCGTCTGGGGTGAGCAGCTGAGATAGCACCACCTGCTGGCGATTCAAGGTAATACCACTGAAACAGGAGAAACAAGCTTGAAAAAGACATAGGCCAGAGTGGTGAACGGAGAGTGATCCGAACTGTCCTTCACAGCAGACCAGGGGCAACTGACCTTAACTGCAAACTAATTTACCTGCTTGAAAAGAAAGCTAGAAATCAGAACTGAAAGGACATTGGACTTAAACGAAAAGTCTCAGAGTGTTCTTCATTGATTCTGTTAGTTTAATGACTTAATTCTATTCCTACTGTATTGTTCCTTTTTCCCCCCTCTTCCTTTTCTTCTCTCTAAACAATATCTTTGTATAGAGGAACAGCACACCAATAAGGTGGTTGCTTAGCTTGTATGTTAGCATCACTATATGTTTTATTTTTTTTGTATGGGAGTTGGTTTGTCAGTAGCTGTGGTCTATTGTTTTTATCTGTCTCAGTATAGGTCTCTCTCTCTCCATTTGTTGGCACACATTTGTTTCCCCCCTTAGTCCTCTATCTCTCCACCCCCCTCTTCAACCCACTGTCTGCTCCATTCTCTTCCCTCTGTTAACCACATTTTATTTCAGGGAGTAAACCTGCAGTCCCACTGCACAGACAGATTCCAGGGAAGTGGGAAGTGGGTTCCACATTATCCACACACCTGTCAGCGAATACCAGGACCTGCAGACAGATTTTGAATCACAGCTCCTCCCCTTAAGTAAATCTCAAAACTGAAAAAGGACAACCCCCAACCTACAGTGCAACTCCAGAATTGAACAAAGTAAGAGGGCATACATAAAGAATAGGAGATTGAACAAACAGAAGTAAAACCAATCCCTTTACCCCTGAATAACAGAATTACAGAAGATGGTGACATGAAGGGAAGGAAAAAGTAGGGAGGGGGAAAAACCGCACAAATGAAGAAAAACCATAAGAAGAATATAGGTCTCACACAGACTCCTGGGAGATCAGACACTGAGAAAACAGATTCTGGAACACAAACAATGTAGAGTCCTCAGAATGACTGGTCACATGCAACAAACCCAGACATCAAGACATTAATGGAGAGAATTCAAAAAATTGAGGAGAGACAAGAGGAAAACAGGAAGGAGCTGATGTCAGAAATAACAGCAGTGAAGAATACTGTGATGGAAATGAATAACAGACTCATAAGCATGGAAAGCAGAATTAGACAAGCAGAAGAAAGAATCTCAGAGCTCGAAGACCAAAACACAGAACTAACCCAAACTGTCAAAAGCATAGAAAAGAAGCTCAAAAAGACAGAACAAAACCTGCAAGAGATGAATGATCACTTCAAGAGACCAAACCTAAGAGTAATTGGGCTTCTTGAGGCAGAGAGAGAAACAGAAGCCACACTGGAACAAACATTTCATGAAATCATTTAAGAAAACTTCCCTCATCTCATCAAGGATAAAAAATTCAAACACAAGAGATTCAGAGAACCCCTGCAAGACAACAAATGAGAAGACCAACTCCCAGACACAAAATAATTTGCCTAAACAAAGTAGCTATAAAAGAAAAAATCCTAAAGGCAGCAAGAGAAAAAGGCTAGACTACCTACCAGGAAAGACCAATTAGAATAGCAGCAGATTTATCCACAGAAACCCTTCAGGCTAGGAGAGCCTTGAGCCCTATCTTCAAAGTCCTAAAAGATAAACAATTTCAACCAAGAATAACCTACCCAGCCAAACTAAGCTTCATTAGTGAGGGAGAATTGAAATCTTTTCCAGATATCCAATCCCTAAGAACCTACGCTGCCACCAGTTGACTGCTACAAGAAACACTTAAGAAAGTACTGAACACAGAAGAAAAAGAAAAAAGAACAACAACATTCTTCACAAGAGTACAGGCAAAAGATTAAAAACACACATTAGCCAACTCCAGAACCCAAAGAAAGACAAGAAACAAACAGGAACAACTCTGTAAGAACCTTATTACAGGGATCAACTCTTGCATTTCAATTATTAACCTAAATGTGAATGGACTAAATGTACCACTGAAAAGACATAGAATGGCAAAATGGATAAAATATCATCAGGCAACAATCTATTGCCTTTAAGAGACTCAACTCACTAGAAAGGACTCAAAGTAAGAGGCTGGAACACAAACTTTCAGGCGATTGGAATACAAAAGAAAGGAGGAGTAGCGATCTTAATTTCAGACAAAATACCCTTCAAGCTACTAAAAATCAAAAAAAGATACAGAAGGCCACTACATAATGATAAAAGGCTCAATCCATCAACAAGAATTATCTATCTTAAACATATATGAACCCAACATAGGTGAGCCAACTTTCATAAAGCAACTTCTAGGAAAACTAAAGAAAGATATTGACTCAAACACCATCATAACTGGGGACTTTAATACCCCACTCACAACCCTAGACAGATCATCAAGACAAAAAATCAGCAAGGAGATCTGGAACCTCAATGTAACTTTGAACCAAATGGACTTAATTGATACCTACAGAACACTCCATCCAAAGACCACAGAATACACATTCTATTCATCACCGTATGGAATGTATTCTAAGATCAACCATGTAATTGGCCAAAAATCAAGCATAAGCAAATTTAAAAGGACTGAAATTCTACCATGCACCTTGTCAGACCACAATGGAATAAAAATAAACATTGACACCAACAAAGTCCCCCCAAAACCCACAAAGACATGGACACTAAACAGCATGATGCTAAACAACTCCTGGGTCAATGATGAAATCAAAACAGAGAACAAAAGATACCTAGAAACAAATGAAAATGAAGAAACATCTTACCAAAATCTCTGGGATGCCCTGAAAGCTGTAGTAAGAGGGGAATTTATATCCCTACAAACACACATGAAGAAAATGGAAGGAACAGAAATTCACAACCTAACAAGCCACCTAAAGAAGCTGGAGAAGCAAGACCACACAAACCCTAATTTCAGCAGAAGAATCCATATCACCAAAATAAAAGCCCAAATCCAGGACATAGAAGACAAAAAGATAATACAAAAAAATCAATGAAACAAAAAACTGGTTCTTTGAAAGGGTAAACAAGATCGATGGTCCCCTAGCTAGACTGACCAAGAAAAAACAAGAAAAAAATCAAATAAGCACAATCAGAAACACAAAAGATGAAGTCACATCTGACCCTGAAGAAACACAAAAGATCATTAGAGATGACTATACACACTTGTATGGAAACAAACTTGAAAACCTTAAGGAAATGGAGGACTTTCTGACATCACACAACCTACCTAGGTTGGAACAAGAAGAAATTGAGACCCTAAATAGACCAATAACAATCAAGGAAATTGACTATGTAATGAGAAAACTACCTACAAAAAAAAAAAAAAAAAAAAAAAAAAAGCCCTGGACAAGATGGCTTTCCAGAAGATTTCTACAAGATATTTAAGGAGGAGCTGATACCAATCCTTCTGAAGGTATTTTAGGTGATTGAGAAAGATGGAACTCTGCCCAAATCATTTTACAAAGCTGACATCACATTGATACCCAAGCCAGGAAAAGACCTAACAAAGAAAGAACTACAGGCCAATATCTTGATGAACATAGATAATAAAATTCTCAACAAGATCTTAGCAAACCGAATTCAGCAATACATCTCAAAAATCATCCATCATGACCAAGTAGGCTTCATTCCTGAGATGCAAGTGTGGTTCAACATTCATAAAACCACAAATGTAATTAAATACATCAAAAGATGTCAAAACAAAAACCACATGATTGTATCATCAGATGCAGAAAAGGCTTTTGGTAAAATCCAGCACCCCTTCTTGATAAAAACACTTGAACATCTAGGCATATGGGGAACATACCTCAAAATAGGAAAAGCCATCTATGAGAAACCCACAGCCAGCATACTCCTAAATGGACAAAAATTGGAACCATTTTCCCTGAAAACAGGAACAAGACAAGGATGTCCACTCTCACCCCTCCTGTTCAACATAGTATTGGAAGTCCTGGCTCGAGCAATCAGAGAAGAGGAGGCAATCAGGGGTATCCAAATAGGAAAAAAAGGAAGTCAAGTTATCTCTCTTTGCAGATGATATGATAACGTACTTTGAAAACTCAAGAGAATCTGTCAAAAACTTCCTTACACTGATAAAGGCCTTTGGCAAAGTCTCAGGATACAAAATAAATGTGCAAAAGACAATCGCATTTCTCTACACCAATAATAAACAAACAGAAACCCAAATAAAAAGACACAATTCCATTCACAATAGCCACAAAAAAATGAAATACCTTGGCATCTTCCTAACCAGAGATGTGAAAGACCTTTACAATGAAAATTACAAAAACTGCTCAAAGAAATCAAAGATGACTCAAACAAGTGGAAAAATACCCATGCTCATGGATTGGAAGAATCAACATTGTGAAGATGTCCATCGTACCTAAGGCCATCTACAAATTCAATGCAATACCCATCAAATTACCAGCAACATTCTTCTCAGACCTAGAAAAGACAACACAGGAATTCATATGGAAACACAAATATCCAAGAATAGCCAGAACAATCCTCAGCAAAAAAAAAACAAAGCAGGTGGTATCACGTTACCAAGCTTCAAACTTTACTATAAAGCTACAATCATCAAAACAGCTTGGTATTGGTATCAGAACAGGCATACAGATCAATGGAATAGAATTGAGATTCCAGAAGCAAAACCTCAATTTCTCAACCAACTCATCTTTGACAAGGCCTCCACCACCTACCACTGGGGAGAGGAGAACCTATTCAGTAAATGGTGCTGGGAAAACTGGCTGACCACATGCAGAAGATTGAAACAGGACCCCTATCTATCCCCATGCACAAAGGTTAACTCCAAAAGGATCAGAGACCTAAATGTAAAACCTCAAACCATAAGAACCGTAGAAAATGAAGGAAATACCCTCATGGAAATCGGAACTGGCCTCTAATTCCTGAACAAAACCTGAAACCCACAGGTCATAAGAGAGAAGATAGATAAGTGGGATCTTATTAAACTGACAAGCTTCTGCAAGGCCAAAGAAACCATCAAGAGAGCAGGGAGACAGGCTACAGACTGGGAAAATATATTTGCCAACACCAGGTCTGACAAAGGCCTAACATCCTGGATCTACAAGGAACTAAAATGTGCTGAAAAGAAAAAAATAACCCCATTATCAAATGGGCAAAAGATGTGAACAGACACTTCACAAAAGAGGACATCCGAGCAGCCAACAAACACATGAAGAAATGTTCAACCTCACTAATCATCAGGGAGATGCAAATCAAAACCACACTGAGATACCACCTAACTCCAGTCAGAATGGCAATTATCAACAACTCAAAAAATAACAGCTGCTGGAGAGGGTGTGGCAAAAGGGAACGCTTCTACACTGTTGGTGGGAGTGTAAACCAGTGCATTCTCTGTGGAAAGCAGTGTGACGATTCCTAAAAGCTCTAGAAATTGACCTTCCATATGACCCCATAATCCCCCTACTGGGAATATACCTTGAAGATCTCAAATCACTCTATAAAAAGATACCTGCACACGTTTGTTTATTGCAGTGTTGTTCACAATAGCAAGAACCTGGAGACAACCATGCTGCCCATCAAAAGAGGACTGGATTAAAAAATGTGGTACATATACATGATGGAATGCTACGCAGCCATAAAAAAGAACAAAATCATGAATTTCGCAGTAACCTGGATGGAACTAGAGTCTATAATACTGAGTGACCTCTCACAGAAACAAAGATCCGAGTATCACATGTTCTCACTCATATAATGGACCTTGAACATCCAATGTAATACTACAAGAAAATGACTGACGGTACTGGGAAACTATGGGTGGGGGATGGGATTAACAGTAGTAAATGTCTGGGGATGGGGAAACACCTCTTATCAACAGGGTGACTGAATGCAATGTAATTGTACACCTAACCTTTAACTGTACCCCACAAAACCATAATAAAAAATATTGATTAAAAAAAATACTCAACATAACTAATCATCAGGAGAAACGCAAATCAAAATAACAATAAAATATTATCTCATGCCAGTTAAAATGGCTTTTATTGAAAGACAAAACGTAACTGATGCTGGTGAGAATGTGGCGAAAGAGCACTCTACACTGTTGGAAGGAGTATGAAGTAGTATATCTACTATGGAAAGTGTTATGGAGACTTCTCAAAAAACTACAAATAGAACTACCATATGATTCAGCAATCCTGCTGCTAGATATATATTCAAAGGAATGAAAATCAGTATATAAAAGAGATATTGACACCCTCATGTTTATTGCAGCACTCTTTACAATATGCAAGGTAAAGAATCAATCAAAGTGTCCTTCAGTAGATAAAAGAATTTAAAAAATGTGGTATATGCACACAATGGAATATTATTCAGCCATAAGAAGAATGAAATATGTCAACAATGTGAATGGAACTGGAAGACATTATGTTAAGTGAAATAAGTCAGGCACAGAAAGACAAATATAGCACATACTTACTCATATGTGGAGTTTAAAAGTGGATTTTGTGGAGGGAGAAGGTAGCATGGTGATTACCAGAGGCTGAAAAGAATATAGAGGAAAGGAGTCATAAAAATAATTTGGTTAATGGGTCCACAAATACAGTCAGATAGAAGGATACGTTTCAGTATCTGAAAGTACATCAAGAATATTATAGTTAGCAATTCTTTACTGCACATTTCAAAATAGCTAGAAGAACTGAAATGTTTTCAACACAAAGAAAAATAAATGTTTGAGGAGATGGCTATCACAGTTACTCTGATATGATCATTATACTGTTATAGACTGAAAAGAGGACATTTTTGTTGTATTCAAACAGCAATTTAGAAAATATTTTTAAAATTTTTATTCTTTTGTAGCCAAGTTGGGTTAAATGTAAAAGCTGTTTGAATTGCCTGCTCCTCCCTGTAAAACAAAATGCAAAGAACATATTGTAAATTACAGAATAGTATCTGGAGTAGCAGACCTTAAATTTTCCCAAAAAGGACCTTAAAAAGTGATTTACTATCACCATCATTTTAATAAAGAAAGGTAATTTAATTCCAAAAGTTGCCAATATTTTAGAGGAAAGTTTTATATTTTCTAAGAAAGCACTGCTAACTGTAAATTTTTTCCCTGATACTAGCTGATATGATTTGCCATAATTCAGCACCAGTCTATAGACAGGTGTTTGGAAATCATAAGTCCAGTCCAGTGATCCTCTAACTTTGCAGGCATCAGCATAACCAGTGGTGCTTATTGAAGCAGATTATAGGGCTTCATTCACTCAGCTTCTAGATTCATAGATCTGCTTGAGGCCCAAGAATGTGCATTTGTAACAAGTTCTGAGTTGATGCTGATGCTACTTGTTCAGAACTACACTTGGAGAATTACAGGTCTAGATAGTTTTTAATCTCACCATACAAACTTTTATGATTATACCCATTTTTATATAGCAGCAAGCACATCATAAACATAGAAGAAATTTCTATAAATGAATGATATATTTTCCACCTACTAAAGAGTCTTAAACACCAACATTTTAAAAGCCAATTTATATAATATATCCAACTTAAATTAAATATAAGAAAATCTGAGCTTAAATTTTTTTCTGTACAAGAGCTACAAGGTATGCAGTATTTACACAATTATAATTTAAGATGTATGGAAGGAATAACACCATACAAAGAAAAGTAGGTTGCACAAAAACTCTCTTGTACATATGTTTTTCAAATTTCAAAAATCAGAAGTCAGAAAAGATTATCATAAGTGATTATTTTAAGGTGTGGAATTTAACATTGGTTTGGGATTTTAAGTTTTGTGTATAATTTACATGATAGGGTGAGTTTCCAAGATGGTGACGGAGGCAGCTAGAGTGCATGAGTCTCCACATATATGAATGGGTGTATTCACCCTACAGTGTCAACAAAAGTTGTGTGAATGTCTGATTGAGTGGAGACATGGAAAGAAGAGGACCGAGATCTCCTTCTTAGGCAGCTGCCCTAAGCAGCTGTTCAGACCTCAGTGTGCTCTATGGCCCAGAGGCAGGCACCATCTCTACAGCACCACATGGAAAGGGGGAAAAACTCACAGAAATAAAACAGTGAGAATCACCTGCAGCAGGTGTTGCCTCCTGCTGCAGCTTTCATCCCAGATCAGACACCAGCAACAGGAATGCTAGGAAATATACCAGAGAGACCCAACTGTAGTCCTAGACAAGGAGACCTAGATGTTGCATCTCCCAACTGAAGCATTTGTGGTCTATCCTGGCAGCCCTGCTGAAGAACCCAACCCTAGATCATAGCAAAGTGGTAGTGAGTTTTAAAGTGATCCAGCACCCTTTTTTCCAGTGATCCATGAGACGTGTGATTCAGGTAGGCAATATTCTGAACAACACGCATAGAGAGAGCTGAACATAAGCACATCAGCTGGGGTAAGTTTGCAGCCTTTTCCCAGTTCCATGGGGGTAAACAAGGGGTTAAATTTGAAGCATTTGTGGTCTGCAGTGCAACCTAAGAACCCAGTCCCCACTTACAGTGGATGAGTACGGTTGAGTTTTAAAGTGACCCTACACCCTTTCTCCAGTGATTTGTGAGATGTGTGACTCAGGCAGGCAACATTATGATCAGCACACCTTTTTTTTTTTTTAACATAGCTTGTTGGGAGTGGGCATTTTGTACTGTTTTACCCCTTCTCTTTCTTCTTTCTGTTCAATAAGTCTATATATGAGTGTGAAAATATGCTCATATTGTTGGTTTTTGTTTCTTTGGGGTTTTTGCTTATTTGTGTGCCATTTGTTTCTTTCTTTATTTTTGTTTTTTTGTTTTCATTTTTTTGTTTTTCATTACTGTTTTGGTTTGGTTTTTCCTCCCTCTTTCTTTTTCCTTCTCTCCTTTGTTCTCCCCATTGTCATCCCCTCCACATTCTCTCTTTATTAACTCCTTTCCCTTCCCTCATGTTATTTTGTACCCAGGGAAGATACACACACTCCCATTGTATAGACATATTGTAAGGTGGTGGGAAGTGTACTACTGGGGGTTCACACAACAACCAGCAAGCATTGTGATCATTAGAAAGCTTTTGAATCTTAGCAGGACCTAACACACCTCATTCAAATCTCAAGGGAGTAATATAGCTCCCCTGCTCCCACCTGGGTCCAAAAAGTGAACTAGTCCTGAGACTTTATTCAAGGGAGAATAAGGGGTTGAACAAAAAAGTGAAAACTACTCCCCTTTTCACTGAGCAATGGAAGTAAAGAAAAAAGAAAAACCCACCACACATGAGGAAAAACAAAAAAGAAGAACTGCAGGCACCACAAAGAGTTCAAAGAGTATAGTCCAGGAATATACAGACTTTGGAACTCAAAAAATGAAGAGCACCCAGATTGAATAATCTCAGACCACAAATGCAGAGATCAAGGAATGGTTGGAAAAGATGAACAAGAACCAAGAAAAGCAAGATGAAAGCATGAAAGAACTAATGGCTGAGATGCAAACTATAAAGAATACAGTAAATGAAATAAATAATAAGCTGACATGCATGGAAAGCAGAATTAAGCAAGCAGAAGAAAGAATCTCAGAACTTGAAGGCCAAAAACTGAAACTAACCCAATCTGCTAAAAACTTAGAAAGGAAACTTAAAAAGACAGAACAAAGTCTTCAGAAGATGTGCTGCTATATGAAGATGCTGAACCTAAGACTGATAGGTATCCCTGAAGCAGATAAGAAGAATGAGAGCAATCTGAAACAAACATTCCATGAGGTCATCCAAGAAAACTTTCTGCAACTCATCAAAGATGTGACAATCCTGACACAAGAGATGCAAAGAACACCTACAAGGCATCAAATAAGAAGACCAACTCCCAGACACATAGTAATTTGCTTACAGAAAGTAGGTGTTAAAAATTTTCTAAAAGCAGTAAGTCAGAAAAGTCAGACTCCCTAGCAAGGAAGACCAATTAGAATAGCAGTAGACTTATCTACAGAAACACTGTAGGCTGGAAGGGAATGGAGTCCAATCTTTATAACACTCAAAGATAAATAATTCCAGTGAAGAATTTCCTACCCAGCTAAGCTAAACTTCATTAGTGAGGGAGAATTAAAATCCTTCCCAGACATTCAATCCCTAAGAGTGTTATGCTGCCTCCAGACCAGCTCTACAAGAGACGCTTAGGTAGTTATTAAACACAGAAGAAAGAAAAAAAAGAACAACCATATTCCTCAAGAATGCAAGAAGACAAAGAACCAATAAAGCATGCATCATGACTGCAAGATTAAAAACACACATTAATAAACCCCCAAATCAAAAGAAAACCAACCAACAAATAAATAAACAAGCAACAAAGTCTACAAGAGCCACACGACAGGGGTAAGTTCTCACATCTCAATAACCAGCCTGAATGTGAATGGACTAATGCACCACTGAAAAGACACAGAATGAAAAACTGGATAAGAAATATGATGCAACAATATACTGTCTTCAGGAGACACATGTCACCAGAAGGGACACTCACAGACTTAAAGTTAGGGGATAGAAAACAAATTTTCAGGCAAACGGGACACAAAAGAAAGCAGGAGTCACAATCTTAATATCAGACAAAATAACCTTTAAACTATCAAAAATTTAAAAAGATACAGAAGGACACTACATAATGATACAAGCTTCAAGTCATCAACAAGAAATATCCATCCTAAGTATTATGCACCAGCTTTTATAAAACAGCCCTAATTAAACTTAAAAAATATATTGACTCTAACATTATCATAGCTGGGGACTTTAATACCCCACTATCTACTCTAGATGGATCATCAAGACAAAAAAATCAAGAAGGAGATCTGGAACCTCAACCCAACACTTGACCAAATGGACCTAATAGATACTTACAGAACATTCACCCCAACAACCACAGATTATACATTCTACTCATCACCTCATGGAACATACTCTAAGATTGACTACATCCTTGGTCATAAATCAAGTATAAACAAATTTTATATGATCAAAATACTGTCATGCACCTTTTCAGATCACAGTGGAATAAAAATAAATATCTACTCCAACAAGGTTTACCCCAAACCCACAAAGACATGAAACAAATGAAAATGAAGAAACATCTTACCAAAACCTCTGGGATGCTATGAAAACAGTACTAAGAGGGGAATTCATACCTCTACAAACACATATGAAGAAAATGGTAAAATCACAAGTGAACAACTTAACAAGTTCTCCGAGAGAGCTGGAAACACAAGACCACCAAAACCCTAACTTCAGCAGAAGATCTTCTAGATCACCAAAATAAAAGCCAAATATGGGTCATGGAAGACAAACATATCATAGAAAAAAATCAACAAAACAAAAAATTGGTTCTTTGAAAGGATAAACAAGATTGATGGACCCTTCACAACATTAACCAAGAAAATGAGAGAAAAGACCCACATAAACACACTCAGAAATGTAAGAGATGAAGTCACAACTGACCACAAAGGAACACAAAAGATTATCAGAGATTACTATATATACTTGTATGGAAACAAACTCAAAAACCTAAATGAAATGGAAGATTTTCTGACTGCACACAATCTCCCAAGGTTGAAACAAGAAGAAATTGAGACCCTAAATAGACCAATAGCAACCCAGGAAATTGACTTCATCAGAAGAAAACTGCTTACAAGAAAAGCCCTAGACCAGATGGTTTTCCAGCAGAATTCTACAAAACATACATGGATGAGCTGATACCAATCCTATTGAAAGTATTCCAGGCAATCGAGAAAGACAAAACTTTCCTCAAATCATTTTATGAAGCTAACAACATATTGATACCCAAACCAGGTAATGATCCAACAAAGAAAGAAAACTACAGGCCAATATCCTTGATGAACATAGATGCAAAAATTCTCAACAAGATTCTAGCAAACTGGATTCAATAACACATCTCAAAAATTATCCACCATGACCAAGTATGCTTCATCCCTAGGATGCAGGGCTGGTTCACTATCTGCAAGACCATAAATGTAATTAAATACATAAACAGATGTAAAAACAAGAATCATATGATTATATAAATAGATGCAGAAGAAGCTTTCAATAAAATCCAGCATTCCTTCTTGATAAAAACCCTTGAAAACCTAGGCATAGATGGAACATACCTCAAAATAGTAAGGGTCATCAATAATAAACCCACAACCAAAATACTGGTGAGTGGACAGAAATTGGAAGGATTTCCCCTGAAAACCAGAACAAGACAAGCCCTCCCACTTTCACCTCTCCTGCTTAATATTGTGTTGGAAGTCCTAGGTAGAGAAATTAGACAAGAGAAGAAAATCAGGGGTATCCATACAGGAAAAGAGAAAGTTAAGTTATTCCTCTTTGTGGATGACATGATTCTATACCTTGAAAACCCAAGAAAATTTGTCAGAAACCCCTGTGCAATGATGAAGGACTTTGGCAAAATCTTAGGGTATAAAATAAATGTGCAAAAGACAGTTGCATTCCTATACACCAACAATAAACAGACAGAAACCCAAATAAAAAGTGCACTCCCATTCACAATAGCTACACACACACAAAATGAAATATGTTGGCATCTTCCTAACCAAAGAAGTGAAAGATCTTTACATTGAAAACTACAAAACACTGCCCAAAGAAATCCAAGAAGACACAAACAAATGGAAAAATATTCCATGCTCATGGATCAGAAGAATTAAGAAAAAGACAATCTACAGATTTAATGCTATACCTACTAAATTACCAACATCATTCTTCTTAGACCTGGAAATGACAACACAGAAATTCATATGGAAACATAAAAGACCACAAATAGCCAACATGATCCTTAGCAAAAGGAACAAAGAGGGAGGTATCACACTTCCAGACTTCAAACTCTACATAAAGCTACAATAATCAAAACAGTCTGGTATTGGTACAAGAATAGGCATATAGACCAATGGAATAGGATAGAGATTCCGAAGGCAAAACCTCAATTTCTCAACCAACTCTTCTTTGACAAAGACTCCACCAACAACCAATGGTGAGAGGAGAACCTATTCAGTAAATGGTACTGGGAAACTGTCTGACCACATGCAGAAGACTGAAACAGGACCCCTACCTATCACCATACAGAAAAATCAATTCTAATGGACCCAAGACCTAAATGTAAAACCTCAAACTACAAGAATTCTAGAGGAAAATGTAGGAAACACCCTTATGGGAATTGGAATAGGCAACGAATCAACTCTCTAAAAGCAAACGCCATAAAAGACCATTGTGGTAGTGATAGAAATGCTCAAAAACTGGATTGTGTTGATGGTTTCACAACTTTGTTAATATATTAAAAAGCATTTTTTTGTCTGAAATGCATTTCAAAGCCCAAGAAATGATAAAAGCCAAGGAAAAAAAGGGGATATTTCTATTTCTTTTTTATGTTCCAAAAGTAAGGAGTTCTCAGAGTTATGTATGATTACTATCTAAGTAATTTTAAAAGTGTAAAGGAAAGGACTTTCACCGAACACAGTTATATGTGTATGTAATACATTAAAAAATGGGTAAAATGCAACATATATTTAAAATGTGACTGCAAATAACTTGAGACGTTTCCCCTTATGTAGAATGTGTAAAATGGATGAAACTGGTTCGTATGTAAATATATTTAATATGCTATACCATATTTCATGAACTGGATCATTTAAAAATTCAAATATTTTATTTACTTGTTTTCAGCATAACTTCAAATGAGAATGATACAAATTTTATTTGGCCCTAGAAATTAATTGAACTTGAAACTACTTTATGATATTTGTGGCCTCTTGATTATTTCTAGGTATATGGTATTTTATATATTTAAGTCATTTAGAAACCGAGGTTGGACACTATGGCTCACCCTAAAAAGATTTTTAAAAAGCCATTGGCATTTAATAACATAAATAAGGAAACAAGGGTTACTATGATTTTAAACTAAACTTCAGTTTTGCGGGAACAAGTGTTTTTTTTTTCCCTGTTTGAAGTCTCCTACTAGAAAAACCTTGTTACTCTGTGTGTGTGTGTGTGTGTGTGTGTGTGTGTGTGTGTGTGTGTGTGTGCAGCAGCCAGAGAGGGAAGGTGGATTGAGGGGGGAAGAATTGGAAGAAAAAAAATCAATACTTAGTTAATTTTGCCTAAGAGCTTTGTCTAAAATGCTGTCTTGAGTACATTTTTTAAAAACTGTTTTTCTCAAAAGTTGCTTGTGTGAAAAGCACAAACTCATCAGAGAAAAAAATATTTACTAAGAAAATCTGTAGAGAGACTCATTATGCAAAGTCCTTGAAAAATGTGTTTATAATTTCTCCTTGAGCATTGCTGAGGCAGAAGTTAGGAGTGCTGTTTTGTTATCTATTTTTTTTTTTTTTGGCAGAAATTCTTCGTCATTTAAAACCAAAAATAAGCAGTTGACAAATCAGAAAATAACTAATAAAATACCTAGAGTTTTTACTGCTATATTGTTCAGTTTCATTAAATTATGGCAATTACTTTTGCTTTAAATATATTTTTCTTTTAAAAATTTGACAGTGTAATAATTTATTACTCAAAACTATAGCACTGTATTGTTAATCATGTAAAGAGCAAAGGCTGAATATATGTCTATGATTTAATTAAATTAAATCCAAGGCAAGGTATGACAAATACATTTTTGTTGTATGTGTATGAAGTTCTGTGAAGTTCTGATGCAATTCTGTATGTTGTGATTTTTACCATCTGTCTTTCATTTATAACATTCAGAAAATATGGTTCATAAATTTTTTTTAAAAAAAAGGGGAGAGAAAGTGTTTTGTCTAGACGGATTTCAAAACTGTCATCGCTTTAGATTTATTGCTAAAACCAGTTTTTCTGTGAAATTACAGAAAGTATAAGCCATTATAAGTATAAGCAATATAATATAAACAATATAGTCATAGGCCAAATTTTCAATTTTTATCATTCCTCTCCTATTGTTTTTTGCTGAAATCTTAAGATATTAATTTCATCTTTGAGATTTTATCTTGTCAAGTCTCCCTATTTGCTAGATGTTACAAACTATTTGTTTTACATATGTGATACGCATTTTTTTATTTCCATAATTTGAGTATTATTTCAACAACTATTATACTTTTGTTTTTATTGTTTAGTCAATATAAAAAGGTTTTTAAGTTTTATTTTAACATATATGTATGTATTATTGAGGTAAGAAAATTTAGCATGAGGTTTCTCTTAACTTTTTATGTGTACAACGCAGTATTGTTAACTACTGGGATGATGTACAGCAGATATCTAGAACTATTTATCTTACATAATTTGAATATTATATCTTTACTTCTTTTAATAACAGTGACAGTTTATTCAAAGGATATAAAATAACACTTCTGCAGTAATGACTATGTTTTTAGAGCATTGAATAGACTACTAAAAATTTTTATTTTATTTCACAGATTTTCAAGGTTCATTATAATAGTATCATCCAGAAGAGTGCTTATCTTGCAGTAAAAGACTTAGGTTAAATTTATTTCATAAATATAGATAATGAAAATTATTTAATTTTTCATGCATTTGATTTACCAATACATGGGACAATATATCTGCTTCCCATGTAAGCATGTAAAAAACATGTAAAAAAATTTAAAGTGTTTATCTTTGTTCTATTCTTATGAACTAAGGCTATTTACACATTATCACAGGATAAATAAAATTTTGACATCTGAAGTAATATTTCAATTAAAAGAGAATTTCTAGGGATTCTTGTAGGGATTTTATTTTATTCATGATATGATAATAAAGTTTTAGAAGTTAATTAAACACATATACACAAAAGCACATCCATGTACACATAACTAATTTTTCTAAAGGAAATAATTTATAAGGAAATTTGTATTGAACATTAAAATTTTTGTATTTTGTGGATGCAGTACAGGTGATTTAATTTCAGAATATAATGAGATAGTGGTTGTCAATTTAATGTGAAAGTTTTGGCATTTATTTATAAGTTTAGTCTAAATTTGTTTTTCTTTTATTAGCTATTATAGTGAGATATGTGGTTGAAAGGGACAAAACGATCATATAATTTTTTGTGATTTTCTATTTAAAATAGTTGAGATGCAATATCTAAGTATGTTTTAGGACAAGGTGTATCAGATAAATAAAATCTTTATGTTTGCAAAAATTACGCTGAAATGTAAATGCTAGTTGTCAGAGAACAATACAAAAATATTTTCTAGTACACAAATTCTGTGTACAAGCTTCATTTGAAGTATGCTTTGCTCAAGAGCAGTTAATTTGTGGTATTCTCAGAGTATCTTTTTCCTCAGATTCTGGGACAGCTTGCCATATTTCTCTATATCTAGTAGTTCCATGGCTGCATGCATTTTATGTGGCATTTCAGACATATGTAGCATTTGTATCACATGTCCAGAGCTTTCAAAACTAGGTCAGAAACTATGAGCCCATCTGAAGGGCTTTGTCCACATGGATTATATAACTTGTTGAACTGGTGCAATTTTTATGCCTTGGTTTCTACCGGAGGAGATGTATGAAGGTGGGTTACATTCCCAAGTATAAACTGTACTTAGTAACAAGAATAACTCACACACACTACAGAGACTGGGTAACTTAGAGAGAAAAAAAGTTCATTTAGCTCACAGTTCTGCAGGCTGAGATGCTCAAGGGTGTGGTCTTTGTATCTCATGAGAACTTTCAGGCTGTGTCACAGCATGGTAGAGAAGGTCAAAGAGGAAGCCAACACATGCAAAGAGAGGAAACCCTGAGGGGTGTCCTGGGTTCATAACAACCTATTCTTGAGGGAACTAAGCCATTCCCATGAGAATCTCTCATGAGACTTATGAGAATGAGAACTCATTGCCATGAGAACAGAAACAAGGCATTCATATGGAATCCACTCCATGATCCAAACACCTCCCACCAGACCACATCTCCTAATACCACCACTTTGGGAATCTCCTAATTTACTTATCCCTAAGTTGGTTTTTTTGGCTAATACATTCACTTCATGTTCATTTTACTGCAGAATTTTCTTCCTCAAAATATTTTTCTCCAAAAAATTAATTTTAAAAAATAGCTAATTTTTTTTTGTTGCCTGTAGGATAAAACCTAAATTTCTCATGTTTTAATTTCATAAGACCATTTACAATCTAACACTAACCTGACACTCCAGCCTTTTCTCTAGCCATGATCCATAATCTTTCTCTCATGTTCTCTTTCCCTAGTTCTCTCTCTGTTTTTCAACATTCTCAAGCACACACAGTTGTTAACTGTAGGTGGGTCCCTTTACAGACTTTAAAAGGGTGGGTCTCTTGTAGTACAGGCTTTCCCCACTAGGTGAGTGTTCTAGGAACCCATCAGGATCAGTGTACCTGCTGGTGTTGTTGTTAAGTGGCTGCGTTTGGTGTCAGTGTGTGTGCATATGTATGTATGTGTGTATATATGTATGTATTTATTTACTTATTTGAGATTCTCTAAATGTATTTGCCCACCTCATGATGGGTGATTTATGAGCTGCTTTTCAGCAGTTTTTGACTCAAAATGCCTGACCCCGGTGCCCCACCCTCCGTACTCACTTGATCTCACCCAAGATAATTTTTTTTTGGTCCTTAGATGAAAAAAAATCACAAATGAAAACATTTTGCCTATGCGGAAGAGGTGAAGCAAAAAACAAGAGGCATCAAAAGACATCTAAGTTACAAGTTCAAAAACTGTATTAAGCAGTGGAGAAAAGCATCTTGATAAGTGTATTGTATCAAATAGGGAGTACTTAGAAGGTTGCTGAAGTTTAAACATATAAAAATAACTACACAATATTTTATTAAAAAATTCTGCATTTGGGCAACCCTTTCAGGTCCCCTCCCACTATGGGAGCTTGTCTGTCCTCTCAATAGATCCTACTTACTCACACACACAAAAAATTCTGCATTTTTGGGGGTACCCCGGCACAAATTATGAAATTTAATATTATAAAGATGCTATTACATAATCTACAACCCATGTTAAAATTTTACCCATTGCCCCATTAGTACCATTTGCATCTATTTTATTCTTATCTTAGGATCTTACCAGATATCACATGTATCATAATTTCTTAACTCTTCTAAAAAGAAAATTGAGATTCTCTTCGTATTTTATGACCATGGCATTTTGAAGACACAGGGAAAATTATTTTATAAATATTTTTATTATGTGTTTGTGGGTTTGTCATGATTATAACAAAGCTAATCACTTTTGTCAGAAAGTAATAAAAGTAATTACTGCTTTCTTCACCTCTTATCATATTGGTAGGCGTATAGTTTCAGTTTGTTCCATTATTTGTGATGTTGAGTTTGCCCACTTGGTAGTTTTTGCCAGATTTCTTCATTGTCAAATTCTTATTATGAGCCTGAAACGGTGTAAATAGCCTGTTTTTCATCACACTTTCATTTCCTAGATTCTATTGTCTTTATGAAACAATTACCATTATGGTCAAATAGTAATTTTATAACTCCATTATTTATTCTGTCTGTATTACTTGGCATTCTATGTAGTAAGAAATAATAATTCTCTAGTTTCCCATTTAAAAAATTTTGTCATTTATTTATATCAGTATGGATTCATGGATTATTTTATTCAAATTTTATTTATTTGATGCCTCAATTCTCTCAGATTTGACTAGTAGTAGCCCCTTAAATCTGACTCCTGAATCTTTTGGATAATTCTCCATCATTTTTAATAGCTTCTTTAAGCCACAAAATTTAACACTTGATTTGCTAAGACCTGTAATCAGCAACTTCTAAAAAGATCCTTCTTTTTTTAAGGAACAAGTATTGAGAAGCAAAGATCTATACTGTGCCTATTAGATTACTCTTAGGCTTTCTTAACAGACAGAATTGGGAAATTATCTATCATCACATATTCATTTAAGTATTAAAAATTAGTTGTCTCGATACTTCCAATTGCAATTTAACATCTCATTGTTGATTCTAATTTCACCTTTTCTATATTTGCAGCTTGCTACTCCAAGAGTGAAAAATATGACCTTCATAATTCCAATATAGTTGCTCATTTGATTAATTTCAATATAGTTACTCGTTTGATTAATTCTACATAAATACACAGAAAGTGGTCATTCAGAAATGTTAGCCCATATCATTAAAATTATACCTATTAACTAGTAATTGATATGTCTTAGTTCTATTTTGTCTTTGGACAAGGCATGTTACTTAGGTTAGTTCATTATTCACCTTTCAGTGTGGTAATTGCATGCTTTTTAAAAAATAAAGTGTGGTTTATTTGCTTTAATTTAGTATTCTACTTTAAAAAAAACAGCACAACTTTGCCCGTGATTTGAGTTGTTATCATAACCATGCTAAATTTCCTATGCACAAAGTTTCAATACAATGGTATTTTTTGCTATTATTATTCCTAATAATTCCTTATATTGCACCAGAGTGTTTACATTTGACATATTTTAGAAATTTTCTCATAATTTTATGAGATCAAGGGTATTATGCCCAGTTGAAAAATTAAAACTTAAGTTTGTCTAACTTGTGGATTCAATACTGTGCTTTAACTGTCAATCAAATTTGATTCAGAAAGAACCTGACTGAAGTAATGAGATTAATTTGCTGGATTCTTATGTAACAGAATTTAGAAGTTTGGAAATCAGAAAGATTATACTTGTCTTTCTGTTGCTACAGGCTTAACTATCAGTTTGTGTCAGAGAGTTTTTTCACAGGATGTAAGGAGGAAGCAGTAAGTCTAAGTAATTATTTATAATTTATGATGAGATGAGAATGTTGGCCAAGTAAAATTTGTAACTGAAATACCATGCTTAAATGTATTTCTGCTCATGACTATTGCTGGTGCAAAACCTATTCTCTGCTTAAGAAATTGAATAAAATGCATGCAATATCTGTTTTCAGACATTGGCACAAAAGCCAATGCAAGATTAAAAATTCTTGAGCAAAAGAACACAAATGATTTAAGTCCTTAAACTACACACTTTTCAGACCACTACACAAGAAGTGAAGATACAACAGAGTGAAGCAATCTCTTTAGAGGTGACAAAGACGAGAGTTGAGGGAAGCTGAGGAAGTAAAAATGTATAGAATCCTGCAGCAGTGTTAACTATAGAGAAAAAAGGGCTCGAGAAATCATTATACGAATCCTGTTGCACCTTTGCTATTTACTGATCCATACGTACACAACTCCAAGCAAGAACAACTGTCAGGGAGTTATAAACTAAATAATTCCCAGTGCTCACACAGGGCTTGGAATTATTTGCATTCCCTTTAGCCAAGTAGAAGACTGCTTTAAACACTAGACATTAAGTATGCAATGTCAAAAATTCAATACGAAATTACTAAACATGGAAGCTATCAAATGTGATCAATAAACAAGGAAGCAAATTGGTTAATAGAAAAAGACATAAATAACAGAGATGATAGATTTGCTGACAAGAATTTAAAATGGTTATTATAAATATAATAAATATGCTCAAGAATATAGAAGGGAAAAAGAAGCCGGGCTCGGTGGCTCAGCCTGTAATCCCATGCCTTTGGGAGGCTGAGGTGAGTGGATTGCCTGAGCCTGCGGGTTTGAGACTCACCTGGGCAGCGAGACCTCATCTCTACAATAAATCAAAAAATCAGCCAGGCGTGGTAGCACATGCCTGTAATTCCGCTACTTGGAAGGCTGAGGTGGAAGGATCACCGGAGCCCAGTGGTCGAGGCTGTGGTGGCCAGGAGCGGCCACTGCACTCCAGTCTGGGCGACAGAATGAGACTTCAATTCAAAAAAAAAAAAAAAAAAAGAAGGGAAAAAGAATAATGAAAACAGATATTATATATGTAGAAAAGAGCAAAAGTAACTTTTCAAATGAGAAATGCAATATTTGAATAGTAAATTCTCTGAATGAGCATGAGATAATATAATTCATGCAAGGTAAACCAAATAAAAAAAGATATAACAGAACTTAAATACATAGCACCAGACACTATTCAGGACAAAGTAAAGAGACTTTAGGAAGACTGAATGAAAAGGGAAAGTTCCTGGGGATAATATAATTTAGTCTGGCATGTATGCAATTGCAGCACTAAAAGGAGAGGAGAGTCAGGGAAGAAAGTAGTGTGAAGGAATAATTTTGATAGACAGCAATAATACTCAAATTAAAAAAATTCAATGAATTACATGCATAGTCACAAATATAACTATGGTGAGGCACATTTTAATACATTTTCTGAAATCTAGGGATAATGAAAAATATAAATTTCAAATTAAAAGCAGCCAGAGAGAAAAGAAACAGTACAAATAGGATAACAAATTTAAGAATATTTTTAGACTTCGCATCTAAAACAATATAATTAAAAAAAAAAGAAGTGCATTCTCAAAGTACTAAAAGAAAAAAAATGTGCTAAGCTAGAATTTTCTATTTGGTATAAATATCATTTAAAAAGAAATATGAAATGAAAAATGGCAAAAGCTGTGAGATTTAATTGCTCTAAATTAAAAGTAAAATTCTCTCCGTGTACACTCTACAAGCTTACTAAAATTTAGAAAGCTACTATAACTATATTCATATCATTTAAGTCAGCTTTATATCAGAATATATCATCAAAGATTAAGAAAAGCACTTATGATACTGAAAACTTAAATTCATTATGATGGCATAATAATCCTAAAAGTGAATATGGCCAATTAAAGACCCATATGTGAAGAGAAACTAACAGAATTTTTAAAAGTACAAACACATCCACAATTACAGTTAAATATTTTGACATTCCTCTGTTAATAATTTTGTCTAGTAACTTGAAATATAAAATTTTGAAAAAAGGTAAACCATCGACACCTTTAAACACTAGCCTACACAATTTTAGAATATACACGTTTTATAAATGAACATGAAATATTCACCAAGATAGACCATGTACTGGCCCACAAAAAATGTCTTAACAGATTTCAAAGGGTTCAATTTATACATAATTTTTCTGTAATCACAATGAACTGGAAAAGTTATTTGGAATATTATACAAATTTGGAACTAAACCAACAAAATTCTAAATAAAAACAGAATTAAGAAGATATTACCAAGAAAATTTGAACATATATTTCAAACAAAACAAATGGAAACACAATGTATAATGATTCCTGAGATAAACTAGGACAGTGTTTAGAGAGAAATTGATGGTTTTAAAATCTTATTTTAGAAAATAAGACACATAAAATTAAGCATCTAATCTTCTACTTTGAGAATATAAAACAAGAACAAATTAAAACTAAAGTAAGTAGAGGATTAAATAATTAATGTAAGAGAGAATATCAATATAATATAAATGCACACAAAATAAAAAATAAGAGCAAATATGTTTTTGAAGAGCTCAATAATATTAATAAACTTCTAGATAGAATGATGCAAAATATCAAATAGAAAATATAAATATTTAATATCAAAATGAAAACATGCAGGTCAGTACAGAGTCACAGTAATAGAAAAATTTAAGAATATATAAGGATAAAAACTTATACAATAAGTACAATAATTTTTAAAAATTGCCAAATCCTTGAAAACCATGTTATCAATATTTAAACAGAAAGAAATAAAGATTCAGACTAGTCTTGTATTTACCAAGGAAATTGTATATGCAATTAAACTGCTCCAATAAATTTTAGGCATAGGTGGCATCAATGTTGAATTATATCCAAAATTAAAAAAATATATATGCTAATCTTATACATTTTTATTTTTAGAAAATAGAGACAGAAGAAAAATTCTTGACTTCTCTTATGAATCTAGCATTTCCTTGAGCATAAAACAAAATAAATGTTTTAGAAGAAAATAAAAGTTCAGAACAATATATTTAGTAATTGCTGATGAAAAATTCCTTTGACAATATATCAAATCCAGTCTAGAAATATACTTAAATGATAATATACCTAACTATGTGGAATTTATCTCAGGAATGCAATGTTGAGTTAACACTATAAATTCAATTTTTCCTTGTGTGAAGTTGTCTCAATATACATTTTAAAAACTGAGAAGCAAAAACACTTGATTATCCCAATATATACAGAAAAATACTTTGACATAATTCATAAATTCATAATAACCTAATACAGAACTTTTATTCTTAACAATCTAATAGAGAAGAGAATATGTTTAATAGAATAAGGGATAGTGGTTATTAGGAAATATTCTAACAGATAAAAAACTGAATATCTTATTATTATTTTTTTTTGAGTTGGAGTCTCACTCTGTTGCCCCGACTGGAGTGCAGTGGCACGCTCTTGACCAGGGCAGCCTCGACCTTCTGGGTTCCAACGATCCTTCTGCTTCAGCCTTCCAAGTTGCGGGAACTACAGGCGTGTGCTACTATGCCCGGCTAGTTTTTGATTTTTTTGTAGAGACGAAGTCTCACCAAGTTGCCCCGGTGGGTCTTGAAACTACGGGCTCAGGCAATCTGCTCGCCTCGGCCTCCCAAAGTGCTGGGATTACAGAGTAAGCCACCGAGCCTGGTCCCCAAAATTGAATATTTTATTCTTAAGATCAGGTAAAAGATTGATTGATATCTGTCTTCACCACTTCTTTACATTTTTATAGTAGAGCTCCTACCCGGTACAGGCAATGAAATAAAGGCATAAAGACTGAAAATGAAGTAGTGAAACTATCTGTATTCCTAGAAGGTTTTATTGAATACTTAGAAAATAATAAGAAATGTATAAAAGGTTAAAATAACTTATAAGTGAATTTTTAAAACAAAGTAATAAATGGTTATATTTTTAAAGTATGCATATGCTAGCAATGAACAATGAACAATTAGAATATTGATTTTTTTTTACAAATGTAGGTTAAACTAGCATCAGAACTTGATATCAATTTCAAAACTGATGCCAGAAAAACCAACATCAGATAGAAAAATATCTTCAACCATTTTCTTACTTCATACACATGTAGAAAAATAATTTGAAATAGATCAGAAGTTTAAATGTGACAGCTAAGAGTATTATACTTGTCAAAGAAAACATAGAACATCTTTTTGATATTGGATTGGGCACGGATTTCTTAGGGCACAAAAAACACAAACCATAAAAACTTATACATTACTGATAGGCACTACATAATTATGTTTCGGTCAACAATGGACTACATATGTAATAATGGTCCTGTAAAATCATAATGAAGCTAAAAATTCTTATCACCTAGTGATGCTATAGTTATTTTAATGTCATAGCACAACATATCACTCATTTGTTTATAGTGATGCTTGTGTAAACAAGTCTACTGTGCAATCAGTCATATAAAAGTCTAGCCCATACAATTGTGTATGATACATGGTACTTGATAGTGACAATAAATGACAACTTTACCAGTTTATTCATTTACTATACCATACCATACATTTTATCATTATGTTAGAGTGCAATTTTCCTACTCATGTGGAGGTGGAAGTAAGTGATACTGATGATTCTGACCCGGGATAGACCTAGGCTAATGCGTGTGTTTGTGTCTTAGTTTTAACAAAAATGTTTTAAAAGTAAAAATAAAAACTTTTAAAGATGTAAACAATTCTTAAAGATTTTTTAATAGAATAAAAGATGTAAAAATAAACTATTTTTGTACAACTATGCAATGTATGTGTGTTTTAAGCTGAATGTTATTATGAGTCAAAAAGTTAAAAAAAAGTTTGTAAAGCAAAAACGTTACAGTAAGCTAAGTTTAATTTATTATTAAATAAAAAAATGTAAAGAAATTTAGTGTAACCTAAAGGTGCACATGCAGTGTTTATAAAGTCTGCAGTAGTGCATCACTCATACACTGACTCATTCAGGGAAACTTCCATCCTGCAATCACTATTTGTGTACCTCACACAGGGGTACCATGTTATATGTTTTATATTATATTTTTGCTGGGCCTTTTTTGTTTAGATATGTTCAGATACACGGGTGCTTGTCATTGTGTTAAAATTGCCTACAGTATTCAGTACAATAACATGCTGTACAGGCGTGTAGTCCAGGAGCAGTAGGCTCCACCACATAACCCAGATGTGTAGTAGCTACAGCATCTAGGTGTGTGTGTGTGTGTGTGTGTGTGTGTGTGTGTGTGTGTGTGTGTAAATACACTCTGCGACGTTCACACAAGGACAAAATTGCCTAGCAATGCATTTTGCAGAACATTCTCCACTATTAAGTGACGCATATTATATATAGATACACATACATATGGTGATACATTGTTCTTTTTTTAAAATTAAGACCATCTGATTTTCAAAAGATATTGTTAAGAAAATAAAGAGATGCCATACAATGGGAGAAAATATTTGCCATGCATACCTCAGACAAAGAATTTCTATTTTAAGCATACAAAAAATGCTTAATATATAGTGATACAAAAAAACCAATTAGAAATAAGCAACATATTTGTTAAAACTTCATAACTGAAGATATTCAAAAGGCCAAAGATGCTTAGTATCTGTATTTATCAGGGAAATATAAAATAAAAATCACAATTACACTCATTGTATTCTTTAAAATAGGTCAAATAAAAAGTTCTGGATATAACAAGTGCTAGTAAAAGCATGAACTACTGAAACTCTCATATGCTGCTTGTTGGTACAACCACTTTAGAACAAATTTGGTTATTTCTGATCAATTTAAATATACTCTTTATTTTATGACTCAGCAATTCCACGTCCCAGGAGATGTGAAAACATGTGTTCACATCCTCAGAAATGATCACAGCATCTTTAATTCTAACATCCCTAAACTGAAAACAAGTACTTGATCCTTTACAGGTAAATGAATAAACACACGGTTTGTTCATACAATAGAATGCTACTTACCATTTTAAAGTAATAAACTACTTCAAGTAACTTAAATATTAAGCTGGCAGTATTAAGGTGAAAAACATTATTCTAAATCAAAGAAGTTAAATGGATAGTGCATGATTTCATTTTAATGATATCCTAGAAAAGACTCATACATAATCTTATGTGAGAAAAGAAAGACCAGTGATTGCATGGGCTTTTAGTGGGAGGGAATGATTGTTAAAAGACATTAAGAAACTTAGCATGATGACATCACTCTATTATCTTGATCATGGTGGTGGGTAGAGCTATTTGGATGACTGCTAAAATTAATCAAACTGTTTGTTTAAGAATGGGTGACTTTTTTTATGTAAGTTGTACCTCAAACAGGGGATGAATTTAAAATGTCATGCCTCAGGTGGTCTTTCTTCTATCACTTGTCTTGTCTACTTTCTGAGACTCACTTTGCATTAAGTTGCTACTTTATATCCTTAGGACAAAAGTTAAAAGTATCACATGTCATTTGAAAGACCTAACAGTAACAGAGATAGCAAATATTTATGAGATATTTTTATGCTCCAGGTAGTGTTTTAACAGTTTCAGTTGCATTAATTCATTTTATCTTTTTAAGACTCCTATGAGGTAGGTAATATAAATATTCTGATTTTACAGATGAGGCAATATACAACAGGCTCACACATATCATACAGCATCTAGGGTAACACAGTTGGTAAGTAAAGTAGGAAGATTTTTAATTTAAGAAATTTGCTTTTGCAGTCTGTGCTCTTGATAGCAGAAATAAAGAATCAAAGATTTATAGCAAAGGCAAGAGAGGAAAAAAACTGGGCAAATCTTAATTTCCAATATTATCCTTGAGTCAAAACTTTTGTAAAATGTGTGCAGAAAAGCTGCACAAATGTTAACCAACTCTTAATTTAAAAACTGTTGAATACATTTAAAAAATAATTTAGTGTTTAAAATAGCTTAATATTGACAAGCAGTGAAGTAACCATGAGTACTGGGGATGATGTGATGATGAGAAATATCTGGCATCCATTACTGACTCCTGATCTATGGATTTGAGCCTCAGTCTGGGCAATCTATGCATGGAGACTCCTTCCTCAGAATTTCTCACTTAGATTTCTGTCTCTTCCATCACTCTTCAGCATTGACTTCTAGATCTTTAGAACCTGCTTCGTTGTCAGGGAAAATCATCTTTTGCTCAGTTGCTTTTGCGCAAGTTCCCTTATTTCTGAGTTGGGCCTACAGGCAAATTTCTTTTATTTTTATTGTATTTCCAGAACATTCTTGTGTGCATAATGGCAATAGTGGGAGGGCGGCACAGGAAGTTGGGGTGGTAGTAGGTGTTACGGTGCTCAAGAATAGTTTCACAACGTCCCTTGGTCACTCAGACTTTTCTGCTGCATTTGGTCTTCTTTGACACATGTTTGTTATTTCTGCTGCTGTCTCAGTGAACTGCTCAAAGACACCATCAGACATGCTTATGAAATTTTTAACCTCTATCAGTGACATGTTTAAAGTCTTTCCCATGGAGTTGCTGAGCAAATTAGAAAATATGGTTAGACCCCTGTTTATATGACTCCAAATACTTTGTGATAGTTAAAGAAGGTTGTCTTTCAGTCCAGACAGAAGATTTCTTAGCTACTGGAAGTTTCTATATGTTGAACCAAATTTCACTTTGGACCCAGTAAAAATATGGAGGATAAAATATAAATTACTTCCTCCACTTTTTAAATGAAGTTTTTAAAAGTTTTGAGAAGAGTCATGTATGGCAAAAATTTAAGAGTGAGTGGTGGCATGTCAAACTTCTTGGAGCTCCTGGCCCTAACAGTAGCAGCTAAGGTAAAGATGCAGAAGAAAGACTGGGCATGGTGGCTCAGCCTGTAATCCCAGCACTTTGGGAGGCCAAGGTGAGAGGACTGCCTGAGCCCAGGTGTTCGAGACCAGCCTGGGCAACTTGGTGAGACCTCATCTCTATAATAAATCACAAAACAAGCCGGGCATGGTGGCATGCTTCTGTGGTTCCAGCTACTTGAAAGGCTGAGGTGGAAGGATCACCTGAGCCCAGCAGGTAGAGACTGCGTTGGCCATGGTATTGCACTCCAGCCTGGGTGACAAAAATGAGACTCCAATGCAAAAAAAAAAAAATGCAGAGTAAAAAAGAGCACTTGTTATCTCTCCTACAGTTTCATACTCTTATAATTCTATAGGAAAAAGGACCACTGTTGACATTTCTTATGCTTGTTTTCTTCAGTCTAGGAGAAACTATGAAGAATTGATTTTTCTTTCCTTCTGTAGTTTTTCTACAAAGGTGAGTATGCTAAAGCAACTATTGTCCCCCTCTACTTTCCTTGTTTTATCTTTAAGATAATGTTAAACATATATTTAAAATTAAAATTCTTCCATAGCAAAAGGAATAATCAACAGAGAAAATAGACAACCTACATAATGGGAGAAGATATTTACAAACTATACATCTGACAAAGGACTAATATCCAGAATCTACAAATAACTCAAGGAAATCAGCAAGAAAAAAGCAAATAGCCCCATTAAAAAGTGGGCAAATGACATGAAAAGACATTTCTCAGAAGAAGATATACAAATGGCTAATAAACCAATAAAAAAATGCTCAATATCACTCATCATCAGGGAAATGCAAATTAAAACCACAATGAGATACCACCTTATACCAGTCAGAATGTCTATTATTAAGAAAATTAAAAAAAATAGATGTTGGCATAGATGTGGAGTAAAGGGAATGCTTATACACTGTTAGTGGGAGTGTAAATTAGTACAACCTCTATGGAAAACAGTATGGAGATTACTTAAAGAACTAGAAGTAGATCTACCATTTGGTCCAGCAATCTCACTACTAGGAAGCCACCCAAAGAAACAGAGGTTGTTATATTAAAAAGGCACCTGCACCTACATGTTCACTGCAACACAATTCACTATTGCAAAGGTGTGGAATCAACCTAAATGCCGATCAACCACATACATACAGTAGTGCATATACTGTATATATACACTTTTGAATACTATTTATCTGTCATAAAGAATGAAATATGTCTTTTGCAGTAACTTGGATGGAATTGTTTTGGCTATTTGTGGTCGTTTATATTTCCATATGAATTTCTGTATTATCATTTCTAGGTCTGAGAAGAATGATGTTGGTAACTTAATTGCGTTGAATCTGTAGATTGCCTTTGGTAGGATGGACATTTTTACAATGTTGATTCTTCCTATCCATGACTGTGGAATATTTTTCCATTTGTTTGTGTCTTCTTGGATTTCTTTGAGCAGTGATTTGTAATTCTCATTGTAAAGGTCTTTCACTTCTCTGGTTAGAAAGATGCCAAGGTATTTCATTTTTGTGTGCGACTATTGTGAATGGAATTATGCTTTTAATTTGGGTCACTGCCTGTTTGTTGTTGGTGTATAGAAATGCAGCTGTCTTTTGTACATTTATTTTGTATCCTGACCTTGCCAAAGCCCTTTATCAGTGCAACCAGGTTTTTGACAGATTATCTTGGATTCTCAAAGTATAGGATCATATCATCAGCAAAGAGGGATAACACGACTTCCTCTTTTTCTACTTGGATACCCCAGATTTTTTTCTCTTGTCTAATTGCCCTAGCTAGGACTTTCAACACAATGTTAAACAAGAGCGATGAGAGTGGGCAGCCTTCTCTTATTCCAGCTTTTAGGGGAAATGTTTCCAGTTTCTGTCCATTTAGCAATATGTTGATTGTGGGTATATTGTAGATGGCACTTACTATTTTGAGGTATGTTCCTTCTATATCTAGGTGTTTGAGAGTTTGTAATCAAGAAGGGATGCTGGATTTTATCAAAAGTTCTTTCTGCATCTAATGATATAATCATGTGGCTCTTGTTTTTAAATCTGTTGATGTATTTAATTATATTTATGGTCTTGTGTATGTTGAACCAGCCCTGCATTCTGGGGATGTAACCTACTTGATCATGGTGGATGATTTTTGAGATGCGTTTTTGGATCCGATTTGCTAGAATCTTATTGAGGATTTTTGTATCTATGTTCATAAGGGATATTGGCCTGCAGTTCTCATTTTTTGTTGGATCTTTACCCGATTTGGGTATCAATGTGATATTAGCATCATGAAATGATTTGGGGAGAATTCCATCTTTCTCAATTGTCTGAAATTCTTTCAATAGGATTGGAATCAGCTCCTCCTTGTATGTTTTAAAGAATTCTGCTGGAAAGCCATCCTGTCTAGTGCTTTTTCTTTGTAGGAAGTTTTCGTATGACAGAGTCAATTTCCTGGGATGTTATTGGTCTATTTAGTGTCTTAATGTCTTCTTGTTTTAACCTAGGAAAGTTGTGTGATGTCAGAAATTCCTCCATTTCATTTAGGTTATCAAGTTTGTTTCCATATAGTTGTACGTAGTACTCTCCAATAATCTTTTTTATTTCTTCAAGGTCAGTTGTGATTTGATCTTTTGTGTTTGATTGTGCTTATTTGGGCTCTTTCTCTCTTTTTCTCAGACATTCTGGCTAGGGGTCCATCAAACTTGTTCATTTTTTCAAAGAACCAGCTTTTTGTTTTGCTGATGTTTTCTATAATATTTTTGTCTTCTATGTCCCATATTTGGTCTCTTATTTTGGTGATTTGGATTCTTCTGTTGATGTTGGGATTTTGGTGGTCTTCTCTTTTCAGCTCCCCTAGGTGATTTGTTAGACTCTCCGCTTGTGATCTTTCCATTTTCTTGATGTGTGCTTGTAGAGATATAAAGTCCCCTCTTAGAACTGTTTTCATGGCATTCCAGAGGTTTTGGTAAGATGTTTCTTCATTTTCATTTGTTTCCAGGAATCTTTTAAATTCTTCTTTGATTTCAATGTTGACCTAGCAGTTGTTCAGCATCATGCTGTTTAGTGTCCATGTCTTTGTGGACTTTGGGGAAATGTTGTTGTTGTTGTTGATATTTATTTTTATTACACTGTGGTCTGAGAGTGTGCACAGCAAGATTTCAACCTTATGGAAATAGTTTATGCTTGATTTATGGTCACAAATGTGATTGATCTTGATGTACTCTTCATGTGGTGATGAGTTGGATGTATACTTTGTGGTTTTGGGATAGAATAATCTGTAGGTATCCACTAAGTCCATTTGGTCCAGTGTCAAGTTTAGCTTCTGGATCTCCTTGTTGATTTTTTGTCTTGATGATCTGTCTAGGGCTGTTAGTGGGTAATCAAGTCCCCTGCTATAATAGTGTTAGCATCAATATCTTTTTTTAGTTTACTTAGTAGTTGTTTTATAAATGCTGGTGCTCCTGTGCTGGGTGCATATATGTTTAGGATAGATACTTTGTGTTGATGGATTGAGCATTTTATCATTATGCAGTGTCCTTTTGCATCTTTTAAAATTTTTGATAGCTTAAAGGTTGTTTTGTCTGATATTAAGATTGCAGCTCCTGCTTTCTTTTGTAATCCATTTGCCTGGAAACTCATTTTCCATCCTTTAACTTTGAGTCTGTGTGCATTTCTTGTAGTGAGATGAGTCTCCTGGGTGCAGCAAATAATTGGGTCATGGTTTCTTATGCAGTTTGCCATTCTGTGTCTTTTCAGTGATGCATTTAGCCAATTCACATTCAGGCTGATAATTGAAATGTGATTGTTTATTGCTGTCATGAGGTTCTTATAAAGTTTTTTATTTGTTTGTTTGTTTTCTTTTGGCTTTAGTGTTAATGTATGTGTGTGTTTTCTTGTTTCTTGTTGTGCTGTATTCTCTGTTGATTCTGTGCTCTGCTATTCTCTTGAGAAGAGTGTGGTTATTCTTTTTTCTCTTTCTTTTGTGCTTAATACCTTTTTAAGTGCCTCCTGTAGAGCTGGTCTGGAATCTGCATAATCTCTTAGGGATTGGATGTCTTGGAAGGTTTTTTATCTCCATCGCTGATGAAGCTGAGCTTGGCTGGATAGGATATTCTTCATTGAAATTGTTTATCTTTGAGGACTTTGAATGTAGGACTCCAGTCCCTTCTTGCTTATGGTGTTTCTGCTGATAGGTCTGCTGCTATTCTGATTGGTTTTCCCCAGTAGGTTGTTGTACCTTTCTCTCATGCTGTCTTTAGGATTTTTCTTTTGTGCCTACATTGTGTAGGTGAATTACTATGTGTCTAGTGGTTGACATTCTCATTTGATGTCTTGTGGTGGTTCTCTGTATCTCTTGTGCTTGGCTGGTCACATCTCTGGTGAGATGGGGAAATTTTTCTTGTATTACCTCCTGGAATATTTGCTGCAAGTTGTTCTCCATTTCCCTTTCTTCTTCTTGGATATCAGTCAGGCATAGTTTCAGTCTCTTGATGTAATCGCACATCTCTTGTGGGTTTTGTTCTTACTTTCTGAGTTTTCTTTCTATATTTTTTTATAGATCTGGCTAATTACATGTCCTGTTCTTCAAGTTCTGAGATTCTTTCTTCAGCTAGATTAATTCTGCTTTCTATGCTTGTCATCTTGTTATTTATTTCCTGAATGAAATTTTTTTCCTGGATGAAATTTTTTATTGCCAAAATCTCTGTTACAGGTTCTTTCAGTGTTGCATCTTGTCTTTCTTTAGTCTTATTCACTGTTTCCATCTATTCCCTAATCCCTGTCATATTCTGGAGACAGTCATTGGTGACTTCCATTGTTTGGGCACCAAGGTCTGATTTTTCAGGAGTTTTGTCTTTGACACACTTGACATTGCCTGTGGTCTTCCTTTAGTTTTTCCTCATTGTGATAGATCTCTTATTTTTCTCTTTAGTTCTATTATTCAGTATAAGTGGGAGAGGCTTTCCCATCTGATGTTTGCTCAGTCCTTTATTCTTCCCTGTTCTGAGTTCTGGATTTGTTCTATTTTGAAATAAGATGATTGATTGGAAACTTTGCTGTCTCTTATAGTTTTTTAAATTTGAATAAAGTAGGGGATGGGACACTAGGATTCAGAAACTACTTGCAAATTACAACGCTCACTTGTAGTATGTGTTCCCTGAGACCCACTCCTCACCATCACTCTATATGACAATGCAAAGTAGAAACCAAAGCAAAAAACAATTGAACAAACATACACACACACAGACATACACATACAGCCCCAGACAAGCTGGAATAACAACAAAGTGAAACAAAACAAACAACAACAGAGCCAAGAAAACTAAACACACACACACACATGCCTAGCATAAAATGAATATAGACGAAAAACAGAAAGACCACGGGGGGGGGCCAGAAATTCAGATTGAGCCCTCACACATATATTGACACACACCTTAAACTATAAAATGAAAATAAAAAACCCCCAAAGAACAAAAGAGCAAAAGAAGCCAACTACAGCAACAAAATTGAAAGGTGAACACTCAATCATTCACATATACACATAAACAGTAAATGACAAATAAAAGAAGAAAGAAACAGAAAAGGAAAAGAAAAAATATTTGGGGGGGGGAACAGAGCAAACCCTCATGTACACATTCATGCACAATGGAAAAATATTCTAAAAATAGATGAACTACCAGTCAACAAATTTTTTTAAAATTTGAAAATTAAAAAAATAAACCTGCCATCTTGTGGCAGACTCTGTAATTGTTCCTCTAATCAGGTCTCCCCTGTGGAGTCATCTCTTTCACTTTCTCTTCAATGTCTGAAGCAGGGAAGGAGGAGCAGTGAATGTGGGTGGGGCTGTAGTCCTCACCTTCCACTCTCATATGGTCAGGAAGATCTCCTCTGGTGGGGAGGTATGGTATTGTCTCTTCTTCAGGTATGTACTCATGGGTGGCGGGGCGGGGGTGGTACCCCAGCCAGATCTATCCTGGAATGGAGTTCTCTTATTGTGACTGATGTCCAGGTTCCCTCTCACTTGTGGCCCAGCTGTGTGGGTCTGACATTCAGAGGATTACTGGGGAAGGGATTTGAGTCAGCACTGGACTCACCACTGATCTCTTTGGAGTCCTTCCTCATCCTCTTCTGGCCACACCCTTTGTCCTGCGGGTGCAGAATAGTGGGTAGGGCACTCCTCAGGTCCCTTCAAAAGTTTGTGCTTTTAGGATATTCCCTCTGGGTCATGAATAATCCCTGAGTAGTTGATCTACCAGTCACAGAGATTGGATCTGTTGCTCCGTGGTGAGCTAGTAGGAGCACTCTCTTGCCCCATCTTCAAGATAGTGGTGGGGTGCCTCTCTTGTCCTCTTCCATGGGACTTTGCCTCTGGCCTCCCCCGCAGTCCCTGCTGCCAGTGCGCTGCCAGGCATTGAAGTGGTGAGGCAAAGCCAGGAGCCCGCGGTCTCTCTCCTGCTGCACTGGTGAGGGAGAGCCTGGGGCGATATTTTCTCCCTGCCACTTCTGTCCATTAAAAAAAAAGAATAATGGCTCTCAGCTTCTGTGACCTAGGGAGAGCCAGGGATGAAGCAGAGAAGCTGCAGCACCAGCTGTTGCACCAGGGGCCTGGCCACTCACAAGCCCTCACTTAGTCTCTCCCAGGGAGAGTTTGTAGGTTTCAAAAAAAGAAAAGAAAAGAAAAAGAAAATGATGCTCAGCTTCTGTGTCTTGGGAATCGCTTGCGTTCAAGCCCAGCAGCTGTGGTACCAGCTGCTACACCAGGAGAGCCCTGGTTGCTTGATCTGTAGCCCTCACTCAGTCAGCCACTCACATGCCCACTCATTCATCAGCACGTACACAAAATTTTCCATGCACTCACTCACACAGGGACCTGCATAGTCCGACTGGCTCAGCTGCCATCTTCCCTACCAGCATTCTTAACTTTATGTTTTTAAAAGACCACTTTTTGGAGTGTGAATAAAGGTTTGGAGTTTGAGATTTGTAATGACCTGTTAGGAGGCTAAAGTGAAACTAACGGTAAAAAAAAAAGTTTACTTGGATCAGGGAAATGGGATAGGAACTCTGTAGAAGCAGGCTAGGTTGGAAAGAAAACGAGGAAGTGCAAAGCATTAGACAGGGGCCCAGGAGAGGAAAGTATCAAACATGATTCTCAGTTTTGTGATTTTTACTTATGTAGCTATAGAGATAGTGGAATCATTGAGTGATGTAGAAAATCCTGAAGGAGAACTAAGTTTGGCAGCAGAGTCTATTAGAATTACTAATGGGAGAGAGGTGATGTTATTGGGTTTGAGGTGCCTGGAGGTATACATTTTTAAGCCATGGGCAAATCTTGAAAAGTTATGGATTTGAGCAAGATGATTTAATGAACACTGAGATTAAGATGACGAAAGGCCAGCATAAAGCCTTGAGTATTTTCAACAGTCAAAGGCTGAATACAGAAGGATTGGTGAAGGAGACTTAGAAAGAACTGAGGTAGGAGTAAAATTAGAGGAAACAAATGGATAAAGCACTCGAGGAGAAAAATCAGTCAACAGTGTTGCACGGTGCTGAGCTGTTCATTCACATTAGAATTGAGAAATAACCTTCACACTCACCAATATGATGTAAACATTGATTTTAGTCAGTTTTTCAAAGAGAGATGGTAATAGAAGACAACTGCAAGCTTGTAATGAGACTACTGCTTATACTTTATTTTACTTGAGCATGTTTAAACATAAGATAAGGGAGTGTCTTTAGAAGGTGGTTTAAATGAATCTTAAAATGTCCAGTGCAAAAACATGTCCTGCAGATTTTTTTTTTTTTTTGGGTTGGAGTCTCACTCTGTCACCCAGACTGGGCGCCCAGACTGGGAAGCCATGGGCAAATCTTGAAAGAATCTTGAAAGAAAAGTTATGGCTCCCGGCCACCGCAGCCTCGACCTGCTGGGCTTCAGCGATCTTTCCGCCTCAGCCTTCTGAGTAGCCGGAATTACAGGCATACGCTACCACGCCCGGCTGATTTTTTGATTTTTATTGTAGAGATGAGGTCTCACTGCCCAGGCGGGTCTCGAACCCACGGGCTCAGGCAATCCACTCACCTCAGCCTCCCAAAGGTGTGGGATTACAGGCTGAGCCACCGAGCCCTGCTCCTACAGATTATTAACAGATTTTATTAAGGGGAAATGGGGGCCAGTAACAAAAACAGTTTGTTAAACATAGGTCTAAAAATAGTTAAATATGTTACTTAATTCAGATTCTCTCTACTTTTAATTTACAAATGCAGACTGGGCATGGTGGCTTATGCCTGTAATCCCAGCATTTTGAGAGGCTGAGGCAAGAGGATTGCTTGAGTCCAGGTGTTTGAGACCAGCCTAACTTGTGAGGCAATAAATCAAGAAAAATTAGCCAGGCATGGTGGCACATGCCTGTAGTTCTAGCTGCTTGGAAGACTGAGGCAGAAGAATCACCTGAGTCTAGCAGGTTAAGTCTGCCATGACTGTGAGCAAATCACTGCACTCCAGCCTCGATAACAGAGTGACAATTCAACTCAACAACAGCAAAAAAAAAAAAAAAAAGAAAAAGGAAAAAGAAAATGCAATTTGGAATCACTAAGGGAGGTGTATATGAGGTTCACACAAAAGTAATTGCAGTTTTTGCATTGTTGATATTTGCAGTTTGATGTTGGAATGCACTCTTAACTAAATGTGGTCATGTTATACATCATTTAAACATATTTTTTGCTTTATGCTTTTATGCTAGTGACTTATCACTTGTTTATTCTATATTTATTTTAGACTATGGAAATGATGTTAGACAAAAAGTAAATTTGACTGATTTTCTTATTTGATTTCAAAATGTGTTGTAAAGCAGTGGAGACAACTCACATCAACAAAGCATTTGGTCCAGGAAGTGCTAATGAACATACAGTGCAGTGATGGTTCAAGAAGTTTTGCAAAAGGGACAAGAGCATTGAAGATGGTCATAATGACTGACCATTGGAAGTTGACAACGACAAATTGAGAGCAACCATCGAAGCTGATCTTCTTAAAACTTCATAAGAAGTTGTTGAAGAACCCAATGTCGACCGTTTTTCAATTCCACATAAACGTGTTATCATGCAGTATCTTTCTGCATTTGACTTAATTTACTTAGTATAATGTACTACACTAGGATGATCCCAACAACAAATTTTTCCTAATATTCATTTTAGAACAATTTTTGAAATAAAGGACGATGTGACTGCCTGGTATATAATAAATCTTTGTCAGCTGTCATCAGCTCTAATGATAAAAGATAGTCCTTATTTATGTATATAATACTTAATGTACTTGAATCATTGTTTTGTTTTGTTTTTCTATTGTCCAGAGGTTGAGTACTAGACGGTGCATGTGAAGTGGTGACACATTTTTGTCTTATAGTAAGAATTCCATAAATTGTAAACATTTTTTACTACTACTATTATTATTTGCTTTTATTTTTATTTTTAATTATAATTATTAGGCTTTGTGCCTTGCAGAAAGTGAGACCTTGAGCAAATCAATTATCTTTTTATTTATTACTAGATCCTCTGAAGTAAAATGGGAATTATGATAAAAAAATTCTTCACAGGCTGTCATCATGTTTCAAACAGATAATACATGTAAATCACTCAGTGAAATATCAAATGCAGAGTCTGTGCTCAGTCTCCTCTCTAACTCATCCTTGAAGGGTGTTTACCTTAAGCTTTTGGCTGGTAACCAGGTGTGCCTATGATCTGCTGACTGATACTGAGGAGTTCACTTCTTCTTTCGCTATTTCTAGAACATAATAGATTTCTTTGAAATTTCAAGCTGGTAAATGATCTCTTTTTGGATGAGATAAAAAATATATCCATTGATTATCCACAAGGGACAGGATAATTTCTTGTGTAAAAAAACAAGGAGAAAAAAGATGTGAGTGCCATCAGTGTAAGCAGAAAAACACAACATTCTATCACATTCTGTCGAACAATGCATGTACCTAGTTGCCATAAGGTAGAGCATATTTATGAATTTCTAAGATGTAGTTTACAAACAAAAATAAAAATCACTTCTGCAAATAACCCTCTTCATGTTACACATAAATAACAAATTATTCACTCAGATCATCTCAGTCTCACTTTAACCCCACAGTTTGTAGACTTTCATCACTTTCAGGATTTGATGATAGGGTCCATGTTAAAGCATCCTTTCTATATTTTAGGATGATTTTCATCTTTTTAAAGTGGAACTCATTTCTTTCTCTCTTCTCTTTCCTGTACCATTCTGCACAGTAAACTAAAACATGAGGTCACTTTGAGTCTCACTTTCACTACCTTTCTCATCTCCCAAGGATCACACATGTAAAAAAAAGATAAGTGAAAAATAAATAATAGGAAATTGAACTCTTTAGTCTTGTGTAAGATATTGGAAAAAAAATCTATTGGTTAAAAGAGGCAGACTAAAGAGTTTTCAGATAAAAGAATAAGTTAAATTTTATATCAAATTTTAAGGATTTCTGGCAATTATTGCATATATTTCCTTTAGTTCTAACAATTTCAATGATTCATTAAAGTGATATTTATTGGAACATGCTGTGTGCAGTATATGAATGCAGGTAATTTGATTTTGAAGCTCACTCCATTAGCCATTAGTTTATTGCCTTCCATGATATGTGAACATGTCTCCAGCACATATGTGAGCACTAGCTGGGCAGCTTATCACATCTTGCTTTATATGAGGGGCACAATGGTACTTTGCTCATTAAAAGTAACCTGAAGTGTCTAATTAAACTAGAGAGGTTTCCTTTTTTGGTCACCATTTATTTTATTACTTTAAATAATTCAAGTCCTAAAATGGATATTTAATTTTAATATTCTAGCTGGTTATTTAATGTATGCAGAACATTACATCTAGCTTCTTCCCTTTAGTTATCTGAAGTCAGTTGAATTAGCTTATCTGATAATTTAGTTGCCTTGAACTAGGAAATCTTTTTCCTTATGAGATACTTCAGAATATTTTCAATCATATAACAGCAAGCAATTTGTTTATCATGAATTTATAAGTCTCTGGCAAGGATCAAAGGGGGATAATTTATGTAAATTTTTAGTGGAAACTATTAGCAATATATGTTCTAAGACATTATTATTACCTTAAAAGTAATACCTAGTCACTCTGATGGTAATACAAATTTCCAAAATACTTTGTGCACAGTGATTTGTTGATAATTATTCACAGGTTTTGTCACACATTAGGCAATACAAAATTTTCTCTTTCTCTTATTATCCAGAAAACAAAGTTGTATATTTTCTGCTACCAAGGGTGTTCAAGGATAAAATATGACATTTTACTTTAGTGGTGCTCAAATGCTGAGTTATTTTATGAGCTTTGACTGAGTGGAGTAAATGACCTAGAAGAAGCCGAACCCACAGTGGAATCAGAACTAAAGGATGATGTCCCTTGGTCTTGGTTGAGTTCTCTCTTCTGGTGGTGCTTCCTTTCCTAGGACAAACCTCTTGATGCCAGTTCCCCTTAATGGGCCACTCAACCTTCCTCTGCTTACTTGGAACCAGAATCAGAGAGCCACTACCTTAGAGTGCTCATGCATGTGTGCTGCATAAGTCACGGATCAAGTAAGTTACATAGCATTCATTACCTTTCTTCTCAGACTTTTAAAATTACTGAAGGCAATCACCGTGAAACTAATTTTCAATTTCCAAACAATAATGATTACTCTCCAGGACAATTTTTTGTAGTTAAGGATTTGCTGAGTAACTTTATGGCCCAGAGTAATGGCTAAGGCAATTATCATCCAAACATCAATTCTTACAAATTTAGTGAAAATGTGAATGTGGAGATTTCAATGCGCTGTTTTAATGTTTATTTTAGGGTGTGGAAATGGCTGCTGGCGATAGGTACTGCCATCTTTTCTTCAAGCATTCTCTTGCTGCTTCAGAAAGCATTTCTAAAGTAATAGTAACATCATCTAAAAAAAATAGTTACATCATCCAACATTATGGAAATGTTTTTTTCAGTCATAAATTTTCTGTAAGGTTCATATAAAAATTAAGCAAAAATTCTGATGTAATTTATTTTTAAAAAATAAATTCAAAAATAAAGATATTTAATGAATGATAAATATTAATGATCTGAAATCACACATAGCTCCTTGAATGATTTAAATTCTCAGTTAGTTCTAAAAACAGAGTTTGACTTAATTTTCACTTTGTATTACTTTCTTCATTATTCAAGAGTTTCAAGATGGAAAGAAAGACAATATGCAGTAACAGTCCTAGACTGTCCACTTTTTGGGCCTCTGGGAAAACATTAATTTGGGGTTATGTTTTATCTTGCTCTATCTATTATTGTTAATTTCTTCTAATTTGAATTTAGCATTTGTCTGCAAAAATACCTGGCTTCTTCTAAAAATGAAATTTTCTCATAATCCTACAGAATTTTCTAGATAGTTTAAGAACTATTTCCTTCCTTTTATTACAAAACTTCTCAAAGAAACAGACAACACTTTGTACCATTTTCTTGTCCTTCAATCACTCTTAGTATCTTGGCTTTTTTTTTAAACCTTCACCTTTCACCCAAAACTGTTTTCTTGAAAATAGTAATTTTTTTTTACTCCTTAAATTCTTTTTGTTAGACTTAACTTTAAAAAAAAAAAAACTTCTCCACTTTGATCACTAGTCCTTTTTTTATGTGTAGTTTCTCCAGTTGTCACTACTGAAATAGATGGTCTCGTATTTACACTTGCTTATGAAAAGTTTTTCTGTACCTTCCCCACATGCCACTCCTTTTCTCACTTTATGTAGAGGCTTTCTGTAAGTCCCTCCTCATGCCTTCCTTTTCCCTTCCTTCCTCTGTGTCTGTGGAAAATATCTCACCCTTTCTCAGGATTTGGATTGTTACCTCTTTTCAGAAGTCTTCTATTCCATGCCTCCAACTTTGAATCATAATTGCTAGTTTTTCCTTCTTTTTAAATTATAAAGATGTGGGATACAATTCAGGGTTAGGTATACAAACGCTGATCATGCAGTTACCCTTGTTGATTAGGTATGCCCCTCCCTACCCTAGCAGTTTCCCTCAACTACCAATCCCACCCCACTCCCCTGACAGTTTCCCACTACTACCAATTGTTTTCTTATAGTATTATAATTGTTCAAGGTCCACTTATGGGTGAGAACATATGGTACTCTGTTCTTTGTTTCTGTGATAGATCATTGAGTATGATTGACTCTAAACCCATCCAAGCTGCTGCAAAGTTCATATATTTATCCTTCTTTATGGCTGCATAATATTCCATCATGCATAGGTACCACATTTTCTTTATCCAGTCCAGCTTCAATGGGCAACATGGTTGGTTCCATGTTTATTGTGAATAGAACTGCAACAAACATACGTGTGCAGGTATCTTTTTTTGTAGAATAATTTGAGTTCCTCTGGGTATATTCCCAATAGGGGAATTGCTGGGTCATATGGAAGGTCAATTTCTAGTTCTTTCAGAAATTGCCACACTGTCTTCTAAAGAGGTTGCACTAGTTTGCATTCCCACCAGAAGTAAAGTAGCGTTCCTTTTTTTCCCAATCCTCGCCAGCATCTGTTGTTGTTTGTTTTATTGATGATGGCCATTCTTACTGGGGTTAGGTGGTATCTCAATGTGTTTTTTTCTTTAAACATATTTTTTATTTTAAAATTATGGGGTATAGTTAAGAGTTAGGTATACAAATCTGCATTGTTCAGGAACCCTTGTTGATAAGTGGTGTCCCCCCATCCTCAGGCAGATATTGACTACTGTTAATCCCACCGCCCTTCCCCTACCTGCCCCCCCATAGTTTCCCACCACTGTCAATCCTTTTCTCATAGTATTACGATAGATGTTCAAGGTCCACTTATGAGTGAGAACATGTGATACTCAGATCTTTGTTTCTGTGAGAGATCACTGAGTATTATAAACTCTCGTTCCATCCAGGTTGCTGTGAAATTCATGATTTTGTTCTTTTTTATGACTGCATAGTATTTCATCATGTATATGTACCACATTTTAAAATCCAGTCCTCTTTTGATGGACAGCATGGTTGGTTCCATGTTCTTGCTATTGTGAACAATGCTGTGAAAAACATACATGTGCAGGTATCTTTTTTGCAGAGTGATTTGAGTTCTTTAGTGTATATTCCCAGTAGGGGGATTGCGGGGGTCACATGGGACGTCGATATTTAAGCTTTTAGGAATTGCCACACTGCTTTCCACAGAGGTTGCACTAGTTTTCACTCCCACCACAGTGTAGAAGTGTTCCCTTTTCACCACATCTTCTCCAGTATCTGTTATTTTTTGAGGTATTGATAATGGCCATTCTTACTGGAGTTAGGTAGTATTTCAGTGTAGTTTAATTTGCATCTCCTTGATAACTAGTGAGGTTGAACATTTCTTCATGTGTCTGTGGGCCACTCGTGTGTCTTCTTTTGAGAAGTGTTTATTCATACCTTTTGCCCACTTTGTAATGGGGTTGTTTGTTTTTTTTCTTTTTAGCACATTTGAGTTCCTTGTAGATCCAAGATGTTAGGCCTTTGTCAGGCATGGAGCTGGCAAATACTTTTTCCCAGTCTGTGGGTTGTCTCCCTGTTTTCTTGATAGTTTCTTTGGCTTTGCAGGAGCTTGTCAGTATAATGAGGTCCCACTTGTCTGTCTTATCTCTTATGGTCCCGTGACTTTAGGGTTTTGTTCAGGAATTGGATGCCAGTTCCAACTTCCATAAGGGTGTGTCCTACATTTTCTAAGGTTCTTATGGTTTGAGGTTTTACATTTAGGTCTCTGATCCATTTAGAGTTAATTTTTGTGTATGGGGATGAGACTTTGCCAAAGTCCTTTATCAGTGTAAGGAGGCTTTTGACAGATTCTCTTGTGTTTTCAAGGTACACAATCATGTCACCTACAAAGAGAGAAGTCTTGTTTGAATCTTCTGCATGTGGTCAGCCAGTTTTCCCAGCACCATTTACAGAATAGGTTCTCCTCTCCCCAGTGGCAGATGGTGGAGGCTTTGTTGAAGATGAGTTGTTTCAGAAATTGAGGTTTTGCTTCTGGAATCTCAATTCTATTCCAACGGTCTGTATGCCTCTTCCTATACCAATGCCATGCTGTTTTGATTATTATAGCTTTATAGTAAAGTTTGAAGTCTGGTAATGTGATACCTCATGCTTTTTTTTTTTTTTTTTGCTGAGGATTGTTCTGGCTATTCTTGATCATTTGTGTCTCCATATGAACCTGTATTGTTTTTTCTAGCTCTGAGAAGAATGTCGCTGGTAATTTGATGGGTATTGCATTAAATCTGTAGATTGCCTTAGGTAAGATGGACATCTTCACAATGTTGATTCTTCCAATCAATGAGCATGGGATATTTTTCCACTTGTTTGTGTCATCTTTGATTTCTTTGAGCAGTGTTTTGTAGTTTTCATTGTAAAGGTCTTTCACATTTCTGGTTAGGGAGATGCCAAGGTATTTCATTTTTTTGTGGCTATTGTGAATGGGATTGTGCTTTTTATTTGGATTTCTGTTTATTATTGGTGTAAAGAAATGTGATTGTCTTTTGTACATTTATTTTATACCCTGAGACTTTGCCAAAGTCCTTTATTAGTGTAAGGAGGCTTTTGACATATTCTCTTGTGTTTTCAAGGTACACAATCATGTTGCCTACAAAGAGAGATAACTTGACTTCCTCTTTTCCTATTTGGATACCCCTGATCATCTTCTCTTTTCTGATTGTTCTAGCCAAGACTTCCAATACTATATTGAACAAGAAGGGAGAGAGTGGGCATCATTGTCTTTTTCCAATATTCAGGAAAAATGTTTCCAATTTTTGTCTGTTTAGGAGTATGCTAGCTGTGGATTTCTAGTAGATGGCTTTTACTATTTTGATGTATATACCATGTATGCCTAGATGTTTTAGGGTTTTTATTTAGAAGGGGTGCTGGATTTTATCAAAAGATTTTTTTTTGCATCTAATGATATAATCATGTGGTTTTTGCTGTGACGTCTGTTGATGTATTTAATTGCATTTATTGTCTTGTGAATGTTGAACCAGTCTTGCATCCCAGGGATGAAGCCTACTTGGTCATGATGAATGTTTTTTGAGGTGTGTTGTTGAATCCAGTTTGCTAGGATCTTGTTGAGAATTTTGGCATCTATCATCATCAAAGATATTGGCCTGTAGTTCTCTTTCTTTGTTGGGTCTTTACCTGGCTTGGGTATCAATGTGATGTTAGCTCATAAAATGATTTGGGGAGGGTACCATCTTTCTCAATCACCTGGAATACTTTCAGTAGGATTGGTATTAGCTTCTCCTTAAATGTCTTATAGAATTTTGCTGGAAAGCCATCTGGTCCAGGGCTTTTTTTGTGTGTGGTAGTTTTCTTATTATGTAGTCGATTTCCTTGATTGTTATTGGTCTATTTAGGGTCTCAGTTTCTTCTTGTTTCAACCTAGGCAGGTTGTGTGATGTCAGAAAGTTTTCCTTTTCCTTAAGGTTTTCAAGTTTGTTTCCATACAAGTGTACATAGTAATCTATAATGATCTTTTGTATTTCTTCAGGGTCAGATGTGACTTCATCTTTTGTGTTTCTGATTGTATTTATTTGGGCTTTTCTCTTTTTTTCTTGGTCAGTCTAGCTAGGGGACCTTCGATCTTGCTTATCCTTTCAAAGAACCAGCTTTTTTTTCATTGATTTTTTGCATTATCTTTTTGTCTTCTATGTCCCGGATTTGGACTTTTATTTTGGTGATCTGAATTCTTCTGCTGAAGTTTGTGTTTTGGTGGTCTTGCTTTTCCAGCTTCCTTAGATGATTTGTTAGACTGTTAATTTGTGATCCTTCCATTTTCTTCATGTGCATTTCAAGAGATATGAATTCTCCTCTTACTCCAGCTTTCATGGTGTCCCAGAGATTTTGGTAAGATGTTTCTTCATTTTCATTTGATTCCAGGTATCTTTTAATCTCTGTTTTGATTTCATCATTGACCCAGGAGTTGTTTATCATCATGCTATTTAGTGTCCATAGTTTTGTGGGTTAGGAGGGAACCTTGTTGATGTTGATGTTTATTTTTATTTTACTGTGGTCTGAGAAGGCATATGACAAAATTTCGATATTTTGAAATTTGTTTATGCTTGATTTATGACCAAGTATGTGGTCGATAGTAGAGTACATTCCATGCGATGATGAGTAGAATTTATATTCTGTGGTCATTGGGTGGAGTGTTCTCTAGGTATCAGTTAAGTCCATTTGGTGAAGAGTCACTTTGAGGTTCTGGATCTCATTGCTGGTTTTTTGTCCTGATGATCTGTCTAGGGTTGTGAGTGGGGTATTAAAGTCCCCAGCTATGATGATAGTGTTAGAGTCAATATCTTTTCTGAGTTTTCCTAGAAGCTGCTTTAGGAAAGTTTGTGCTCCTATGTTGGGTGCATATATGTTTGGGATAGATATTTCTTGTTGATGGAGTGAACCTTTTATCATTATGTAGTGGCCTTCTACATATTTCTAAATATTTGATAGTTTAAATTGTATATTATCTGAAATTAGGATCATGACTCCTCCTTTCTTTTGTGTTCTGTTCACCTGAAAATTTGTTTCCTATCCTCTTACTTTGAGTCTGTGAGTGTCCTTTCTAGTGAGATGGATCTCTTGAAGGCAATATATTGTTGCCTGATGATGTTTTATCCATTTTGCCATTCTATGTCTTTTCAGTGGTGCATTTAGTCCTTTCACATTCAGGTTAATTACTGAAATGTGAGAGTTGATCCCTATTATAAGGTTCTTATTGAGTTGTTGTTGCTGTTCCTCTTTGTTTGTTGTCTTTCTATTGATTTTGGGGTTGGTTCGTGTGTGTTTTACTCTTTTTCCTGTACTCTTGTGAAGAATGTTGTTCTTTTTTCCTTTTCTTCTGTGTTTATACTTTCTTAGGTGTTTCTTGTAGAGGTGGTCTGGTGGCAGCATAAGTTCTTAGGGATTGGATATCTGGGAAAGATTTTAGTTCTCTCTCACTGATGAAGCTTAACTTGGCTGGGTAGGTTATTCTCAGTTGTAATTGTTTATCTTCTAGAACTTTGAAGATAGAGCTCCAAGCTCTCCTAGCTTGCAGGGTTTCTGTAGATAAATCTGCTGCTATTCGAATTGGTCTTCCATGGTAGGTGATCTGGTCTTTTTCTCTTGCTGCCTTTAGGATTTTTTCTTTTTACCTACTTTGCTTAGGTGAATTATTATGTGTCTGGGAGTTGGTCTTCTCATTTGTTGTCTTGCAGGGGTTCTCTGAATATCTTGTGTTTGAATTTTCTCATCACTAATGAGATGAGGGAAGTTTTCTTCAATAATCTCATGGAATGTTTGTTCCAGGGTGTCCTCTGTCTCTCTTTCTGTTTCACAAAGTCCAGTTACTCTTAGGTTCAGTCTCTTGACATAATTGCTCATCTCTTTAAGGTTTTGTTCTGTCTTTTTAAGTTTCTTTTCTATGATTTTGGCAGTTTGGGTTAGTTCTATATTTTGGTCTTCAAGCTCTGAGATTCTTCTACTTGGGTAATTCTGCTCTCCATGCATATCAGTTTGTTATTTATTTCATTTGAAGTATTCTTTACTACTGGTGTCTCAGTTATAAATTCCTTCCTAGTTTCTTCTTGCCTCTCCTCAATTCTTTTTAATATCTCCATTCATGTCTTCATATCTAGGTTTGTAGCTGAGACCAGTCATTCTGGGGGCTCTTCACTGTTTGCATTCCGAAGTCAGTTTTCTCAGTGTCTGCCCTCCCATGGGTCTGGGAGAGACCCATATTTTTCTTTTGGTTTTCTTCATTTGTATATATTTCTCTCTCTCCCCTTTTCCCTCCCCTTCTTTAATTCTGTTTTTCAGGGAATGTGGGGTTGCTTTTACTTCTTTTGTTCAATCTCCTGTTCTTCCTTATGAGGGTCCTCTGGCTTTGTTCACTTTTGAGGCTGGGCTGTGGATTGGGGGCTGTACTTTTTGCAGTTTTGATGTTTAATTGAGGGGGAAGCTGTGATTCAGAATCTATCTGCAGATCCCAGTATCCACCAACAGGTGTATGGGCACACTGGAGCCCATTTCCCAGTGCCTTACAATCTGTCTGTGCAGCGGTGTTTAGGTTTGCTCCCTGGAACAAAAGGAGGTATGAAAAAGGAGAATAATGGAAGAAGGGGAGGAGTCAAGAGGAAGTTAGAGAGAAGAGTGAGAGGGAAAACAGACATACATACCAACTAATGAATGAAAAAGAGACACAAGGCCAGAAAAGAGTGAAAAACAGGCACACAAACAAAATTCCCTAAACCATACTGGTAATCACACAAAGACAGCCCAATAAAATCATGACTTTTGATGCATTTTTCCCCAACACAAACAGGTAGTCTAAATCAAAAAGCAAAAAAAGGTGAGCAAAACAAACAGTCAAAACAATAAAATCAAAAATCAAAATAAGAAACCAGACTAGCTGTGAAATCTTTCCTGAGTGTCTAAGTCTCTTCAGCTCTGATCTCTAGCCTCGTCCCTTTGCTTTCATTGCAGGCAGATAGATTTACTCCAAGCTTGGGTTGGTTCCCTTGGCCTGCTGCCTGAGAGGTCTGGGACAGGACTGAGTTGCCTGTATCTGATTCAGCATAGGGGAGGCCCTTTTGTCTTCTGCTTAGCAGTATTACCTTAGAAACCAAGGTGGAGGCTGCTTGTAGATGGGTGGGGCAATGCAAATCTCTGCCTGGAAAATGACAAGGTGGGCAGCTCCTCTTTCATGGATCCATTCTTTCCACCTGTCGTTTCTCTCCACTCATTTGGTTTTGTGGGCAATCTACTATGATAGGCTGTGGTGTTGTGTCTCCAGCATCAGGCACCGAGGATCAGTGACACAGCTGGATGCTGGATCTGGTGTGCCACCAGTGGCCTGGAGTGGCGGAGGGAGCTGGGAATTCCCTCTCCTGGAGCTGAGATTGGCTGATCAGTACCTCCTTAAGATATACTGTTCCCTTTCACAACCAGGGGGTCCCACGCTGGATGCCTCATCCAGAGCGGGGACTGGAGTTCCAAAGGGTGGGTGGTGAGCGGTGACAGTGACTTTGGGCCCCACACAGGGCACTTCAGTCAGGAATGGAGTTGGTATCTTTGAGGGCCAGGTGCCTAGAGCATCCCTGGGTGAAGGCAGCTTGAAATAGGGCTGGGCTGGGGCCCAGAACTCAGGGTGGGGAGTTAGAACTCTGAGGAGCAAGCTCTGGGCCAGTGGGCTGGGTGCCCAGTCAGGGAGGGAGATGGCAGTGGTTGAGTGCCCAGCGGATCAGTGTAGCCAGCAAGGGAACCCAGATCTCCACAAGGCATTATCCAAGGGCCTTCACAGGGGGGTGGCTGATGGCTTGGGGCTGGGTGAGACATTGTAGCCAGGGAGGGAGCTGGGATCTCCACACAGCTGGGCCCAGGGATGCCTATCGTGGAACAGCAGCAGCTGAGGGACCACAGTAGCCAGCCTTGCGTGGGACCAAGGGTCTCCAGGCCTTGGACTGGTGTGGCTGGTGGTGGGCAGGGGTTGGGGGAAGGAAAGTAAGAGCCTTTTTGGGAACTCACTTTCAGAGACTCTCACAGTCCCTCCTATGCCATCACCATCTTACTGGAACTCCTCAATGTGGTTTTGATTAGCATTTCTCTGATGATGAGTGAGGCTGAGCACTTTTTCATGTGTCTATTGGCTGCCCAAATATCTTCTTTTGAGAAGTGTCTATTCATGTCTTTTGCCCACTTTTTAAGAGGGCTGTTTTTTTTTCTTTTGGAGCATTTGAGTTTCTTGTAAATCCTAGATGTTAGGTCTTTGTCAGACATACAGTTGACAAATATTTTTTCCCATTCTGTGGGCTGTCTCCCTGCACTCTTGGTTTCTTTTGCTTTGCAAAAGCTCATTAGTTTGATGAGGTCCCACTTGACTGCCTTATTTCTTAAGGCATGAATTGCCAGCTTTTCATTTGTCAAGGTCTGCTAACTATTTCAACTTCGGGAAGTTATTAGTAGTTTTTAATTTAAAATTTCATTTTTATTCTTTATCATAAAACAAGATTTTCTTTTGTATCTATTTAAAAAAAACAAAAGACTTAAAAAAAGCAATATCTCAATTTCCCACCATTCCCTAAAGGATTAGAAACCTTAATTTTATTATTTTCAGCATCCTTTTCTAGATCTATTCTCACATCTAATTAAATACAAAATTCTTTTATATCTGCATCTGTAGTATTACCTATATTGCTATCTTACTTCACAATGAAGTCCCTGTTTCCTAGAATATTTAATTAATTGATTACTTTTTTATTGCATTTAATTTCTGTTTATGTTATTATTTATGTATAATTAAATAAATTAAAGCTCTGTCACCCTGGCTGAAGTCAGTGGTGTGATCACAGTTCACTGCAGTCTCCAACTCCTGGGCTCAAGCAATCCCCCACTTCAGCCTCTCAATTAGCTGAGTTTATAGGCACACACCACCAAATCAGTTCCTAGAATATTTCAATGCTTCATTCATAACATTCAGTTTTCCAACATGTTTTATACTATATCATCAAGATAATTGTCAAAAAAAATAGTGAAAATTTAATATTTTTCCTTTAGAAAGTAGAAATCTTAATTTATTTATTTTCTTTAACTTGTAATTTTTTATTTTAAAATTGTGTGGTACAATTCAGGTTTGGGTATACAAATATTCATTATGCAGGTACACTTGTTGATGAGGTGTTTCCCCTTTCCCCAGGCAGATTCTAACTATTGCCAATCCCACTGGCCTACCCCCACCCCCTCACAGCTTCCTGCTTCTGTCAATTCTTTTCTTATAGTATTACAATATTTGTTCAAGGTTGTCTTATGAGTGATAATATGTGATACTCAGTTCTTTGTTTCTGTGAAAGATCACTCAGTCTTATAGACTCTAATTCCATCCAGATTGCTGTGAAGTTCATGATTTTGTTCTTATTTTTGACTGTATAATATTCCAGTCCTCTTTTGATGGGCAGTGTAGTTGGTTCCATGTTCTTGCTATTGTGAACAATGCTGCGATAAACATATGTGTGCAGGTATCTTTTTTTTGGGATGACTTATGTTCTTCCAGATATATTCCCAGTAGGAGGATTGTGAGGTCATATGGAAGGTTGATTTTTAGAACTTTTAGGAATTACTATACTCTTTTCAACAGAGGTTGTACTAGTTTACACCCCCACCAACAGTGTAAAAGTGTTCCCTTTCCTCCATATCCTCTCCAGCATCTGCTATTTTTTGAATTATTGATGGTCATTCTGATTGGAGTTGGGTGGTATCTCAGTATAGTTTTAATTTGCATTTCTTTGATGACTAGTGAGATTGAACATTTTTTCATGTATGTGTTGGCTGCTTGTACATCTTCTTTTGAGAACTATCTAGTCATATCTTTTGCCCATTTTGTAATGGGACTGTTTGGTTTTTCTTTTCAGCACATTTGAGTACCATGTATATCCTAGATGTTAGGCCTTTGTCAGATATAAGTTGGCAAATATTTCTTCCCAGTCTGTGGACTGTTTTCCTGCTCTCTTGATGGCTTCTTTGGCTTTGCAGAAGCTTGTCAGTTTGATGACATCCCACTTGTCTATCTTATCTCTTATAGCATGGGACATCTTAGCTTTTGATCAGGAATTGGTTGCCAGTTCCAATTTCCATAAGGGTGTGTCCTGCATTTTCTAAGGTTTCTACAGTTTGAGGTTTCTGATCCTTTTAGAGTTGATTTTTGTGTATGGGGATAGGTAGGGGTTCTGTTTCAATTTTTTGCATGTGGTCAACCAGTTTTCTCAGTACCATTTACTGAATACGTTCTCCTCTTCCCAGTGGTTGGTGGTGAAGACTTTGTCCAAGATGAGCTGGTTGAGAAATTCAAGATTTGCTTCTGGAGTCTCAATTCTGTTCCATTGGTCTATATGCTTATTCTTGTACCAATACTAGACTGTTTTGATTATTGTAGCTTTATAATACAGTTTAAAGTCGGGGAGTGTGATAACTCCTGCTTTTTTTTTTTTTTTTTTTTTTGCTGAGCATTGTTTTGGGAATTCCTGGTCATTTATGTTTCCTTGTGAATTCCAGTATTGTTGTTTCTTGGTCTGAGAAGATTGCTGCTGGCAATTATGATGGGTATTGTGTTAAATCTGTAGATTGCCTTAGGTAGAATGGATATCTTTTTTTTTTTAATATCAATATTTTTAATTTTGATATTGTGGGGTACAGTTTCTGGTTAGGTATAAAAATATGCTTCGTTCAGGCACCCTTGTTGATAAGGGGTGACTCCCTGTCCCCAGAGAGATATTGACTACAATTAATCCCACCTCCCTTGCCCCCCCATAGTTTCCCACCACTGTCAGTTTTTTTTTTATAGTATTACGGTGGATGTTCAAGGTCTGCTATATGAGTGAGAACATGTGATACTCAAATCTTTGTTTCTGTGAGAGCTCACATGGTATTATTGACTCTAGTTCCATCCAGGTTGCTGCAAAATTCATGATTTTGTTTTCTTTATGGCTATACAGTATTCCATCGTGTATATGTACCACAATTTTTTAATCCAGTCCTCTTTTGTAGGACAGTATGGTTGATTCCAGGTTCTTGCTATTGTGAACAATGCTGTGATAAACATACGTGTGCAGGTATCTTTTTGGTAGAGTGATTTGAGTTTTTCAAGGTATATTCCCAGTAGGGGGATTGTAGGGTCATATGGGAGGTTGATATTTAGAGCTTTTAGGAATCACCACACTGTTTTTCACAGAGGTTGCAACAGTTTGCACTCCCACCAACAGTGTAGGAGTGTTCCCTTTTCACCACACCCTTTCCAGCAACTGTTATTTTTTGAGTTATTGATAATTGCCATTCTGACTCGAGTTAGGTGGTATCTCAGAGTGGTTTTCATTGGCATTTCCTTGATGATAAGTGAGGTTGAACATTTCTTCAGTGTTTGTTGGCTGCTTGAATGTCTTCCTTTGAGAAGTGTCTGTTCATATCTTTTGCCCACTTTATAATGCGGTTGTTTGTTTTTTTCTTTTCAGCACATTTGAGTCCTTGTAGATCCAAGATGTTAAGCCTTTGTCGGACCTGGAGTTGGCAAATACTTTTTCCCAGTCTGTAGGTTGTCTCCTTGATCTCTTGATGGTTTCTTTGGCTTTGCAGAAGCTTGTCAGTTTAATGAGGTTCCACTTGTCTATCTTATCTCTTATGCCCTGTGGGCTTTGGGTTTTGTTCAGGAATTGGATGCCAGTTCCAATTTCCATAAGGGTGTGTCCTGCATTTTCTAAGGTTCTTATGGTTTGAGGTTTTACATTTAGGTCTCTGATACATTTAGAGTTAATTTTTGTGTATGGGGACAGATAGGGGTCTTGTTTGAGTCTTCTGCATGTGGTCAGCCAGTGTTCCCGGCACCATTTACTGAATAGGTTCTCCTCTTCCCAGTGGCAGGTGGTGGAGGCTTTGTTGAAAATGAGTTGGTTGAGAAAATGAGGTTTAGCTTCTGGAATCTCAATTCTATTCCACTGGTCTATATGGCTGTTTTTGTACCAATACCAAGCTGTTTTGATTATCATAGCTTTATAGTAAAGTTTGTAGTCTGGTAATGCAATACCACCTGCTTTGTTTTTTTGTTGTTGAGGATTTTTCTGGCTATTCTTGGTCATTTGTGTTTCCATATGAATTCCTGTATTGTTTTTTGTAGGTCTGAGAAGAATGTTGCTGGTTATTTGATGGATATTGCATTAAATCTGTAGATTGCCTTAGGTAGGATGGACATCTTCACGATGTTGACTCTTCCAATCCGTGAGCATGGGATATTTTTCCACTTGTTGGTGTCATCTTTGATTTCTTTGAGCAGTGTTTTGTAGCTTTCATTGTAAAGGTTTGTCACGCCTTTGGTTAGGGAGATGCCAAGGTATTTCATTTTTTTTTTGTGGCCATTGTGAATGGAATTGTGCTTTTTATTTGGGTTTCTGTTTGGTTATTATTGGTGTAAAGAAATGTGATTGTCTTTTGTACATTTATTTTAAATCCTGAGACTTTGCCAAAGACCTTTATCAGTGTAAGGAGGTTTTTGACAGATTCTCTTGGGTTTTCAAGGTACACGATCATGTCATCTTCAAAGTGAGATAACTTGAGTTCCTCTTTTCCTATTTGGATATCCCTGATTACCTTCTCTTGTCTGATTGCTGTAGCCAGGATTTCCAATACTATATTGAACAGGAGGGGGTGAGAGTGGGCATCCTTGTCCGGTTCCAGTTTTCAGGGGAAATGGTTCCAATTTTTTTTTCATTTAGGAGTATGCTGGCTGTGGATTTCTCATAGATGCCTTTTTCTATTTTGAGGTATGTTCCCTGTATGCCGAGATGTTCAAGGGTTTTTATCAAGAAGGGGTGTTGGATTTTATCAAAAGCTTTTTCTGCATCTAATGATATATCATGTGGTTTTTGTTTTGACATCTGTTGATGTATTTAATTACATTTATGGTTTTACGAATGCTGAACCAGCCTTGCATCCCAGGGATGAAGCCTACTTGGTCATGATGGATGATTTGTGAGATGTGTTGTTGAATCTGGTCTGCTAGGATCTTGTTGAGAATTTTGGCATCTATGGTCATCAGAGATATTGGTCTGTAGTTCTCTTTCTTTGTTGGATCTTTACCTGGCTTGGGTATCAATGTGATGTTAGCTTCATAAAATGATTTGGGGAGAATTCCATCTTCCTCAATTGCCTGGAATGCCTTCAGTAGGATTGGTATCAGCTCCTCCTTAAATGTCTTGTAGAATTCTGCTGAAAAGCCATCTGGACCCGGGCTTTTTTTTTGTAGGTAATTTTCTTATTATGTAGTCAATTTCCTTGATTGTTATTGGTCTATTTAGGGTCTTGATTTCTCTTGTTTCAACCTAGGCAGGTTGTGTGATGTCAGAAAGTCCTCCATTTCCTTAAGGTTTTCAAGTTTGTTCTTATACAGGTGTACATAGTAGTCTCTAATGATCTTTTGTATGTCTTCAGGGTCAGATGTGACTTCATCTTTTGTGCTTATTTGGGCTTTTTCTCTCTTTTTCTTGGTCAGTCTAGTTAGGGGACCATCAATCTTGTTTATCCTTTCAAAGAACCAGTTTTTTGTTTCATTGATTTTTTTGTATTATCTTTTTGTCTTCTATGTCCTGGATTTGAGCTTCTATTTTGGTGATCTGGATTCTTCTGCTGAAATTAGAGTTTTGGTGGTCTTGCTTTTCCAGCTTTCTTAGGTGACTGTTGGGCTATTAATTTGTGATCCTTCCATTTTCTTCATGTGCATTTGTAGGGATATAGATTCGCCTCCTACTACAGCTTTCATGGCGTCCCAGAGATTTTGGTAAGATGTTTCTTCATTTTCCATTTGTTTCCAGGTACCGTTTAATCTCTGTTTTGATTTCATTGTTGACCCAGGAGTTGTTTAGATCATGCTGTTTAATGTCCATGTCTTTGTGGGTTTTGGGAAGACCTTGTTGGTGTTAATGTTTATTTTTATTCTACTGTGGTCTGAGAAGGTACATGGTAAAATTTCTGTCCTTTTAAATTTGATTATACTTGATTTATGGCTAGAATAGACATCTTAACAATGCTAATTCTTCTAATCCATGAGCATGGAATATTTTTCTACTTGTTTGTGTCAGCTTTGATTTCTTTGATCAGTGTTTTGCAGTTTTATTTTATTTTATTTTATTTTTTTTTTTAGTTGGAGTCTCACTCTGTCACCCAGACTGGAGTGCAGTGGCCGCTCCTGGCCACCACAGCCTCAACCTGCTGGGTTCTGGTGATCCTTCCACCTCAGTCCATGTAGCTGGAAGTACACGCATGCGCTACCACGCCTGACTCATTTTGATTTATTGTAGACATGAGGTCTCACCAAGTTGCCCAGGCAGGTCTCGAACCTGAGGGCTCAGGCAGTCCACTCACCTCAGCCTCCCAAAGGTGTGGGATTACAGGCTGAGCCACCGATCCTGGCTGTTTTGTAGTTTTCATTGTAAAGTTCTTTCACATCTCTGATTAGGAAGATGCCAAGGTATTTCATTTTTTTGTGTGGGTATTGTGAATGGAATTGTGCTTTTTATTTGGGTTTCTGTTTGTTTATTATTGGTGTATAGAAATGTAATTGTCTTTTGCACATTTATTTTATACCCTGAGACTTTTTCAAAGTACTTTAGCAGTGCAAGGTTTTTGACAGATTCTCTTGGGTTTTTGAGGTATAGAATCATGTCTGCAAAGAGTGATAAATTTATTCTCTCTTTTTCTATTTGGATACCCCTGATGGCCTTCTCTTCTCTGATTGCTCTAGATAGGACTTCCAAAACTCTGTTGAGCAGGAGGGGTGAGAGTGGGCATCCTTTTCTTATTCCAGGTTTCAGGGGAAATGTTTCCAGTTTCTGTCTGTTTAGCAGTATGTTGTCTGTGGATTTCTCATAGATGGCTCTTAATATTTGAGGTATGTTCCATCTATGCCTAGTTGTTCAAGAGTTTTTATCAAGAAGTGGTGCTGGATTTTTTCAAAAACTTTTTCTGTATCTAATGATATAATCATTAGGTTTTTGTTTTTATGTCCATTGATGTATTTAATTACGTTTATTTCTTACAAATGTTGAATTAGACTTGCATCCTGGGAATAAAGCCTACTTGGTCGTGGGGGATGATTTTTGAGATGTGTTGTTTAATCCCATTTGCTAGAATCTTGTTGATAATTTTAGCATCTATGTTAATCAAGGATATTGGCCTGTAGTTCTCTTTCTTTATTGGATCTTTATCTGGCTTGGGTCAATGTGATGTTAACTTCATAAAATAAGTTGTGGAGAGTTCCATCTTTCTCAAGCACCTGGAATACTTTCAGTATGATTGGCATACCTTTTTATATGTTTTGTAGAATTCTGCTGGAAAAACATCTGGTCCAGGGCATTTTTTGGTAGATAGTTTTCTTATGACATAGTCAATTTCCTGGATTATTATTGATCTATTTAGGATTTCAATTTCTTCTTGTTTTAACCTGAGGAGGTTGCATGACATCAGAAAGTCTTCCATTTCCTTTAGGTTTTCAAGTTTGTTTCCATACAAGTGTACATTGTAGTCTCTGATAATCTTTTGCATTTCTTCAGAGTCAGTTGCGATTTCATCTTTTGTGTTTCTGATTGTGTTTTTTTGGACTTTTTCTCATTTTTTCTTGGTCTAGCTAGGGGCCCATCAATCTTGTTTATCCTTTCAAAGAATCAGTTTTTTGTTTCATTGACTTTTTGTATTATCTTTTTGTCTTCTATGTCCTGGATTTGGCCTTTTATTTTGGTGATCCCGATTCTTCTGTTGAAGTTAGGGTTTTGGTGACCTTGCTTTTCCAGGTCCTTTAGGTGATTTATTAGGTTGCTAACTTGTGATCTTTCCATTTTTTTCATGTGTTTGTAGAGATATGAATCCCTCTCCTTCTACTGCTGTTTTTTGGGCATTCCGGAGATTTTGGTAAGATGTTTCTTCATTTTCATTTGTTTCCATGTATCTTTTATTTTTTTAAATTTTTATTTATTTATTTTTTGAGTTGAAGTCTCACTGTCGCCCAGACTGGAGTGCAGTGGCCACCCCTGGCCACTGCAGCCTCAACCTGCTGCGCACCAGTGATCCTTCTGCCTCAGCCTTCCAAGTAGCTGGAACTACAGGCGCACGCTACACTCCTGGCTAATTTTTTTGATTTATTGTAGAGATGAGGTCTTGCCTGCCCAGGTGGGTCTTGAACTCGCGGGCTCAGGCAATCCACTCACCTCAGCCTCCCAAAGGCATGGGATTACAGGTTGAGCCACCGAGCCCGGCTTCCATGTATCTTTTAATCTCTGTTGTGATTTCCATGCTGACCCAGGAGTTGCCTAGCATCATACTGTTTAGTGTTTATGTTTTTGTGGGTTTTGGGGAAACTTTGTTGATGTTGATATTTATTTTTATTCCATTGTGGTCTGAGAAGGTGCATGGCAGAATTTTAATCTTATGAAATTTGTTTATACTTGATTTATGAACAAGGATGTGGTCAATCTTAGAGTACGTTCCATGTGGTGATGAGTAGAATGCACATTCTGTGGTCACGGGGTGGAGTGTTCTGTAGGTATCAATTAAGTCCATTTGGTCTAGAGTCACATTGAGGTTCTGGAGCTCCTTGTTGATTTTTTTATCTTGATGGTCTGTCTAGGGTTGTGAGTGGGTTATTAAAGTCCCCCGTTATGATACTGTTAGAATCAACATATTTTTTTTTTGAATTGGAGTCTCACTCTGTTGCCCAGACTGGAGTGCAGTGGCCACTCCCAGCCACCGCAGCCTCGACCTGCTGGGTTCCGGCGATCCTTCTGCCTCAGCCTTCTGAGTAGCCGGAATTACAGGCATGCGTTACCATGCCTGGCTGATTTTTTGATTTATTGTAGAGATGAGGTCTCACTGTCTAGGCGGGTCTTGAACCTGCAGACTCAGACAATCCACTCACCTCAGCCTCCCAAAGGCATGGGATTACAAGCTGAGCCACAGAGCCCAGCTGGATCAACATATTTTTTAAGTTTGCCTAGAAAGTGCTTTATGAAAGTTGGTGCTCCTATGTTGGGTGCGTATATGTTTAGGATGGATATTTCTTGTTGATGGATTGATTCTTTTATCATTATGCCGTGACCTTCTGTTTCTTTTTAAGTTTTTGATAGCTTAAAGGGTATTTTGTCTGATACTAAGATCACAACTCCTACTTTCTTTTGGGTTCCTTTTGCCTGAAATTTTGCTTTCCTTCCTCTTACTTTGAGTCTGTGAGTGTCCTTTCTGGTGAGATGAGTCTCTTGGAGATAATATATTTTTGCTTCATGATATTTTATCCATTTTGTCATTCTATGTCTTTTCAATTATGCACTTATTCCATTCATATTCAAGCTAATTATTGAAACATGAGAGTTTATTCCTGCCATGAGGTTCTTATAGAGTTGTTGTTTCTGCTTGTTTGTTGTCTTTCTTTTGATCTTTTGGGTTGATGAATGTGTGTTTTCCACCTTTCTTTGGTTTTTTTTTTTTTTTTTTGAGTTGGAGTCTCACTCGGTCACCCAGACTGGAGTGCAGTGGCCGCTTCCGGCTACCACGGCCTCGACCTGCTGGGCTCCGGTGATCCTTCAGCTTCAGCCTTCCAAGTAGACAGAATTACAGGCATACGCTACCATGCCCAGTTAATTTTTTGATTTATTGTAGAGATGAGGTCTTGCTGCCCAGGTGGGTCTCGAACCCGCGGGCTCAGGCAATCCACTCACCTCAGCCTCCCAAAGGCGCGGGATTACAGGCTGAGCCACTGAGCCCGGCTCTTTGGTAGTTTTTAAAAATACTTTCTTATGTGTTTCTTGTAGAGCTAGTCTAGAGGCAGCATAAGTTTTTGGGATTGAAGTTCTGGGAAATATTTTAATTCTCCATCAACTGATAAAGCTTAGCTTAGGTGAATTGTTATGTGTCTAGCAGTTGGTCTTCTCATTTGTTGTCTCACAGGGGTTCTCTGAATCTCTTGTGTTTAAATGGTCACATCACTGATGAGTTGAGGGGAATTTTCTTGAATAATTTCCTGGAATGCTTGTTCCAGGGTGTCTCTATTTCTCTTTCTGCCTCAGGAAGTCCAATTACTCTTAGGTTTGGTCTCTTGAAATAATCTCTCATCTCTTGAAGGTTTTGTTCTGTCTTTTTAAGCTTCTTTTCTATGTTTTTGACATTTTTGCATTAGTTCTATATTTTGGTCCTCAAGCTCTGAGATTATTTCTTCTGCTTGGCTAATTCTGATTTCCATGCTTATCAGTTTGTTATTTATTTCATTCACAGTATTCTTTAGTTATCAACTGTTATCTTAGTTATCAACTCCTTCATTCTTTCCTCTTGTCTCTCCTCAATTCTATTTAATCTCTCTATTACTGACTTGAAATCTGGATTTGTAGTTTGAGACCAGTCATTCTGGGGGCTCTCAGTGTTTGCATTCCAAAGTCTGTGTTCTCAGTGTCTGACCTCCCAGGGGTCTGCGTGAGACCTATATTCTTCTTTTCATTTTTCTTCATTTGTATAGATTTTTCTCCTTCACTTTTCCTTTTTTACCCATCTTCTTTAATTCTGTTGTTCAGGGGTGGCAGGGCTGCTTTTGCTTCTGTTTGCTTGATCTCCTATTTTTCCTTATGTGAATCCTCTGGTTTTGTTCAATTCTGAAGCTGGACTATAGCTTGGGGGCTATACTTTTTACAGTTTTGAGATTTAATTGAGGGGCCAGCTGTGATTTAAAATCTATTTGCAGATCCCAGCATCTAGTGACTGGTGTATTGGCACCCTGGAACCCCCTGCCCGCTGCCTTACAATCTATCTATGCAGTGGGATTATAGATTTGCTCCCTGAACTCAAAATGAGGTAAGAAAAAGGATAAGAATGGAAAAATTAGGGAGGGGGCAAGAAGATGGTGGAGAGAGAGAAGAGAAAGAGGGAAAAAAGGCAGACATACTAACTAACAAATGAAAAGAGACACAAAGACAGAAAAGAGTAACAAAAATCCCAAAACATACAGACAATTGTAGAAGCACACAAACCAACAAAAATCTTCCTATTGATATACTCTTCCCATACACAAACAGGAAGTCTAAAGAAAAAAAATCAATAAAATAGCAGAAACAAAGCAAATATGAAAACGTTGTCAGAAACAAAAAGAAAGAGAAAATAACTGAAACAAAAATGAGCAAATAAAACAGACAAAACAAAAACAAAAACAAAACAAAACAAACAAACCAAGGAACCAAACTTGCTCTGAGGTCATTCCTGTAAGCCCAACGTCTTTTCAGCTGTAATCTCTAGACCCTCCTCTCTGCTTTCAGCACTGACTCATAAGGTTGTTCACAGCTTGGGTCTGATGTCCCAGGTCTACTGTGGAAGGAGGGTGGATCAGATCTGGACTCACCTGGCTTGCTGCCTCTCAGATCTGACCTGTCTGTGTCTGATCCAGCATGGGGTAGGCACTTCTGTCTCTCCTAGTTTGATGAGATTACCTTACATCCCAAGTTGGAGCCCTGGCAGAGCTGGGTAAGGCAATGCAGGCCTCTGCCTGGTCCTGGGTGGGACAGAGAAAATGACTGCAGTTTGGCATTTCCTCACTGGGGATTGGGCTCCTCTCTGGCTCTCCCCTGTCTTCTCTCTCCACTGATCAGATCCAGGACTCCAGCTGATTTGCTATAACAGGTGATGGTGTGTGCCAGGTGCCAGGTGATGAGGATCAGCTCGATTTGGCAGACTCTTCTCAGGAAAGTCCTGTGAACAGCAGAGATCTTGCACACTGGTGGCTCCAATCTCAGAGCAACGGGGGCTTGCAGTCACCTTCAAAGGACAGCCCTGGGTGTATGGACCTGTCTCCCCTCAGATGGACTTTCACTCACCTACCAGCACATGCCTACTCATGCAGAGAGTCTTTATGGACACTTGCTTTTGCAGAGACTTTCACAGTCTGACCTGTCTGGTCGCCATCTTGTGACTCCTTCCCAGAAATCTAACTTTAAAAATATTGATATTTTCAGATTTGTCTTACAAAATGGTCATTTATTCAAAATTATATTTCAAATATATGCAAAAATTAGAAAATTCATTTTTGTAAATTTTAGTAGCAAAATATCTATTAAATATTTTAATCTGTTCAAGAAATTTTTATTCTGAAATATCACACAAATGCTAAAAGCTTCAGGTTACCTATTATATTCCATTTATTTTAAGGAACATTTAAAAAATCAATATGGTATTTTGCAATTATAGAACTGTTATGGAAACACAAAGAAGGATATAGATTTTCTTCAGTTAGTAACATTAAATGTGCAAAAATAAATTATAATGCTCCATTTTGATGACTAAGTCTAATATCAGGCATAATATTAATTTAGAAGACTATTTGAATATAATTTTTCAAATAATTTTTTCAAAAAACTACGACTGTGACTTCTTACAAGAAACTCACCACAGTTTATCTATGTGGTCATTTAAGAAACTGTTCAGATCATTATATTAATAACATTTATAAGAGATATTTATGAATGCTTAGAACCAGCTTCCAAAAATTAGTATTTTGGAGGGCTGAAAGCCAAGAAGAAATTATTCAGCATGGTATTGGTACAAGTGGTGGTTGGTCAAAATAGAAAGTATTTTATAAATTGTTATTTTTGCACTGGTGCTGTTTTCTCCCAACAAATTATAACTTTATCCTACATTTGTGTGATACTTAAATATGGGTATTTCATAATTATATATTTTTTAAATTGGAAAATAGTAGTAAATTATGGGTCTTAGGTCAGAACTAGAAAATAATTCTCTCATCTCTCATATAGTACAATTACTCTGTTAACTTCTTGCTGTTTCCGCCTGCATTTTCATGAATAGTTTTAATTACTGGAAAATATTCTACTTAAATTAGTTAAAAGAAGGAGGACTGCTGCTACTATAGTTAATGTTTCACTGGGGTTATATGTTTACTAGCTGCAAGATAGCTTTTGCATTTGGGGTCTGAGAGAGTAACTTTTTATAGACAGAGACTTTATTCTTTTTCTTGCTTCTTCTTTTTTCTTTTTAACTTTCTAGATTTCAAGGGAGACAGTGCTTTGCTCATAGTCACTTGATAAAGGTTTACTAAATGAACAAATTTGGAATTTAAATCCATTTTAGTTAGTTTTCCTTTGTTGATTTTGTTTATACCAGGTGATGGCAGTAAAGGACCTTTGTTTTACCTCTAAGACTGAAAAGACTTACAAACTTCTTCCATACAGCAAATAGCCCATTAACTAGATGATGCACATACACCACATACACACACCCCATACACACACTAAAGGAATGTGCAGAAACAGAACATTATTAAATTTTCAATATATTAATCTTAATAAATAAAAAGGTAGGTGTGTGTTTTCATTCTATTTATTATCGGTTTCTGTCTATGGTATGTTTTAGTATAAGATCTGATGAGCTAAATTGCACTTGATAAACAGAATACATGGTATGTTCAGGGATAAATAAGACTCTAACGGAGATGTTTAGTTCAAATTCGTCACTTAAAGTAAGTGGCACCAGAGCTGTCAGAGACAATTTTCAAATGAAAAACATTGCATGAATCCCTGAGCATGCCAGCTGGAATTGCAGTAGATAAATCACTGAAGAAGAAATGGCAGAGAAACTTAAAATAAAAAAGGAATGGTTTTTAATTAGTGACAAATGAAGGTGCTCTGATTACTTCTCTAAAAACAAAGAAGATCAGGAATTTTATACTTCCTGGCAAAATGCATTTACAGTAGTGATGATATTTATTTAAAAATATTGATATTGACTGATATAATTGTTATTTTTCTGTTGTGAAAACTCAGGATTCTCTAGATTGATTTCATGCTATTCATTCTTGCCTACGGAAATAAAATGCTGAAAGTCTCCATAATAATTGCTTAGAATTTTATTGCTATCAGAATTTTATACATTGTCTTTTAACTGCATTCAGCTTTTAATATTCTAAGTTTGCAGTTAAAATACCTAAGACTCAGAATTGTTCAATGATTTGCTCAAAACTATAGAGCTTGTTAGTAGAAGATCTGGGATTAAAACTTAAGACCTTGGAGCTTCTCGTAATACCACTCACTATAAGGACAATGCCTGTTTTCTTTTTAACTACCCCACTCCCAACACTATGCAGTCTTACTTCATACAAAGACATCTTTTTTTTTCAAATATAATTTTGAAAATGGAGCATTTTTTTTCAAATGAATTGGCATCTTATATAAGGGGCAATATAACAAGCTCAAAAGTAAACTATCATAAGACTTTTCTACAGAAAATGTTAAAAGTAAGAATATAACATATATTTACAATTTAAGATGATTTTTGAAGTTTTAAATACTATCAGGACAATAAAATAAAATCAGGAGAGTAAGAAGGATATTTTATAGCTTATGTACGTGATGGTCATTTGATCATATAACTGGAAGATTAAACTATTTAAACAAAGAATATGAGTGTATGATGAGGACAAGAGTAATAAAAAAGAGATAATATAGGATAGGATATGATAATAGTACTTAGCGTAATATTAAAATGGCATGCCATGCTCTGCCTTGATAATTATAGAAGTATTCCAAAGTTTTAGGAATACTATATTGATCCAATGTCAATAACTTTTCATTAACTGTCATTTGGAATATGGATTTCTGTTATGTTTAACCAGGTGACTTTAAAATCTATAATTATTCACTATTGGGGGAAAGAGGGCCTGCTAGAAGTCCAGAACTCAATGCATACAACTTACTTATGCAGTAAATCTTCATTTATATTCCACAAATCTAACATTTTAAAAAAGTATATTCTTTTCAGAGTTCCAAATGCTTATCTAAAGAAACAAAGGTGAAAAGGAGTAAAATACTTGTGTTTAGAAGCATTAAAAGACAAACCAAATGCAAACACACACAACGCATCACTCTTGAATGATATAACTTAAAGGAATAATATCAATTTTCTCATATTTTAGATCTATGAATTGAACCTTTCTTTGCACCTTTTCTCCACATGCACAGATACTAAGAAATACAGACTTCATAGTTTGCTGAAAAGTTGAGAGCAAGCTGTATGGTTTTGATCCAGGTTTTTATCTAATGATTTTGAAACCAGGCTATACTCTCTGTTTTTTGCACTTGCAAATTTTTTCTTTGCCTTTTCCTGATTGCATGTTTTATATTTTTTCTATTCTCTTTCTAATGATAGAACATAAGATTTTTAGATAAGAAAGACACCATATAAATACGAAGTACATTTAACAAATAACTGGTCATCTTTTTTATAAATGAGAACACCCAGGAGTGAAAGTTATAGTGTACTGAAGATCTCAAAACTAGTGGGTGAATAGAACTCAATATCTTCTACACCAAAACCGAGCCTCTATATTATTTTATGTTGTCTCTCTCTCTCTCTCTCTCTCTTTTTTTTTTTGAGTTGGAGTCTCACTTTGTTGCCTAGACCGGAGTGCAATGGCATGCTCATGGCCACTAGAGCCTTGGTCTTCTGGGTTCAGGTGATCTTTCTGCCTCAGTCTCTCAAAGTGCTGGGAATACAGGCATGAGGCACTGTGTCTGGCTATATGTTGTCTTAAAGACTTCTTTAGTTCTAAATATATGAAATATAGCAAGACAATAAAAAGTTGAGAATAAAACTGTTTTAAAACAAAAATGTATCCAAAAAGAAGACAAAACCTTTGACAACCCTTTAGATATTCTTTATATTACATTTTTTTCTCACAATATCTATGGAGAAAGCAATGAGAGGAGCAATTGACCCCATGCATAGGAACCAGAAGAACCAAGTTGACTGCTCCCTACATATGACTCAGTGTAATTTGCTAAGGCACAACCATTTCTGGGAGACACAGGACTCTTCTGCAGACTTCAGTGTGCTGGCTCCCCAATAACCTTGCTGTATTGATCTTAGATTGCATGCCAGTCTACTGCAAAAAAGATGCTTGTCTCAGAGTCAGATTTGCACTGTGGTTTTGTGGTTTTTTTCACCAATTCTTAGCAGCTTTCTTCCTATTCTCTCTCAATACAGTCATTTTACTTAATAAAATATTTCCTTAGTAACATTTTGGGAATAGCTTCTCAGAGAGTTCAGAAAAATAGAATGACCAGGGGGTAAAGGAAGAAGATAGTGGTGGAGACAGTTGTACTATGCAAGTCCCAGTGTGAGTGAGCATATGGAAAATTTTGCATACATGTTTGTGAATAAGTGGGCATGTGAATGGCTGACTGAGTGGGAATGTGGGAGCAAGTGACCAGGGCTTTCTTGGTGAAGTGGCTGGTGCCACAGTTGCTCTGCTTGGATCCTAGCATTTCCTGGGGTGCAGAAACCAAGCACTATTTTAAAAAAATCTGCAAAGTTCTTCCTGGGGTTTTGAAGCTGCCATGTGTGACTGTCACCTCCAGGCTATGCCTCACCACTGCAGCACCTGGTTGGACCCTGGCAGTAAAGGCTGCAGAAGGAGCACAGTGAGGGAGCCAAGAAGCAGAGACACACTGGAGAAGATGAAAGAGGTACCCTGTCATCATTTTGAAAACTGGGCAGGAAAGTGTTCTGAATTTCTCACCATGACAGACCTGATCTCTGTGACCAGCAGATTAACTACTCAGGAAATGATCATGACCCAGAGGTAATATCCTGAAAGCACAAACTCTGGAGAGACAGGACAAGTACTGCATCTCAGATGCCCCACTCTCTACCCTGATTCAGCTATGGGACAAAGGGTATGACCAAAAAAGGATGAGAAAGAGTCTCAAGTAGATCAGTGGTGAGTCAAGGGCTGACCTAACCTCCTTCTTCCCAGCAAATCTCTGAACATCAGACCCACATGGCTGGGGTATGACTGAGAGGAACAAATCCAGGCAGAGCCTGGGTGTCAGCCACAATAGTAGGACTCTACTCCAGGATAGCATGGCTGTGGTACCTCCCCCCAAGTAATTGGGGAAGAGACAATCCCACACTTCCCCACCAGAGGGGATCCCCCTGACCATACAAGAGGGGAAGGGAATACTGAAGTCCCATCCACACCCACTGCCTCCTCCTCCTTCACCAGGTTGCAGCTCCATAGGAGAAAACAGAGGAGCTTACCTGTGAGCAGTTAAGATGAACAGTGACAGAACTTGCAACAAGAGGACACATTGTTTTTTGCATTTTCTTTGTTTGCTTTGTTTTAATTTTTTTCGATTTTGTGCATGAATGTGTATGTGAGGGTTCAATATGCATTTCCCTCATTTTTTTATTTTTGTTCTTCTCTTTCTTTCACGTATCATCTTTTCTTTTCTGTTTATGTGTGTATGTGAATGATTGTGTGTTCATCTTTCAGTTTTTTGGGTTTTTTTTTTTTGTTGTTGTTGTTCTTTTAAAAGAACTGCTCAGGAAATGATCATGACCTGGAGGTAAAACTAAAAAGTTTAATGTGTGAGAATGTATGAGTGAGGGTTTGATTTGAATTCCCTTTTTTCTCTCTTTTATTTTTTCTTCTTTCATTTTGTGTTGAGTGAGTGTATGTGTGTGTTCAGTTTTCCTGTTTTATTTATTTTTACTTTTTTTCCACTTTGTTTTGTTTTTTTGTGTGTATGTGTTTGTGTGTGTAATTGTTTTTTTACTTTGGTTTATGCATTTGTTTTTCTGGTTTTTTTTTTAAATTTTAAAAAACTTTTGTATATCCTATTTTATTCCACTTTTCTCTGTTCTCTTCATTACTGTTACTATATCTGGGACTCAGCAGTTACACACACACATACCCATTGCATTGTCATAGAGTGGTGGTAGGGAGTGGGCCTTAGGAAATTCATACCACAATCAGTGAACATTGTGATTTGCAAGTAGTTTCTGAATTCTGGCTCCCCATACTCCATATTATTTGACTCTCAAAACTACAAGAGACAGCAAAGCTTCCTAATCACAGCCATGATTCAAAATGGAAAAATTCAGGGTCTTGATTGGAAAAGAGTACAGGGCTGAGCTAGCATCAGAAGTGAAAGTCTCTTCCACTGTCATTGAATAATGAAACTAAAGAGAAAAAAAAGAGATCTGTCACAAATGAGGAAAAATCAATGGAAGAACACAGGTAGTTCCCAGTGTAACAAAGAGTAAAAGCTTGAAAAATCAGAACTCTGAGTCCAAACAATAGGAGTCATCAAAAAGTGGCCCCAGCAGGGATTACAGAATGGATGGAAAGAATTAGTAAGACTCAAGAAAGACAAGACGCAACACTGAAAGAACTTGTAATAGAGATTTTGGAAATACACAATTTCATCCAGGAAATAAATCACAATATGACAAACATGGAAAGCAGAATTAATCAAGCAGAAGAAAGAATCTAAGAACTTGAAGACCAGAACATGGAATCAACTCAATCTGTAAAAACTATAGAAAGAAAACTCAGAAAGAAAGGGCAAAGCCTCCAGGAGATGTGTGATTGTATCAAGAGGCCAAATCTATACCTGATTGGTATCTGAGAAGAAGAAAGGGAAACAGAGAACACCTTGGAGCAAGTGTTCCAGGAGGTTATCCAAGAATCTTTTCCCATTTCACTAGAGGATGTAACCATGCAAACACAAGAGATAGTTGCAAGACATCAAATGAGAAGAACAACCCCTAGACACATAGTTATCTGCCTACACTTAGTAGGTACAAAAGAAAAAAATCCTAAAAACAATAAGAGAGAAAGTTCACACTACCCAATGAGGAAATTCAATCAGAAAAGCAGCAGACTTATAGGCAGAAACACTGCAAGCTAGAAGGGATTGGTGTCCAACATTCAAAGTACTCAATGATAAATAATTTCAACCAAGAATTTTCTAACCAATTAAGATGAGTGTCATCACTGATAGAGAATTAAAATCCTTGCTAGAAATTCAATCCCTAGAAGATTATGCAGTTTCCAGACCAGCTCTACTGGAGACATTTAAGGTATTAAGCACAGAATAAAGAAAAAAAAAATGAATGACCACACACTTCCCAAGAGAGCAGGAGAACACAGAATCCACAGAGAATACATTGTGACGTAAGTTTGAAAATGCACACATAAATCAACCCAAAAGTTAAAATAAAGCTACCAAACAAGCAAAAACTTTACAAGAACCTCATGCCAGGGATAAATAATCACATTTCAATAATCAACTTGAATGTGAATGGACTAAATGCAACACTGAAAGGACAAAAGACACAGAATGGCAAACTGGATAAAAAACCAAGACCCCAAAATTTGCTACATCCAGAAAACTCATCTCTCTACAAGGGATGTACAGAAACTCAAAGTTAGAGGATGGGAAAAAATTTCCAGGCAAATGGACCACAAAGGAAGGTAGAAGTCATGATCTTAATAATCAGACAAAACAAACTTTAAGCTATCAAAATTTAAAAAAGATATGGAAGGACACTGCATATTGATAAAAGCTTCAATCTATCTATAAGAAATATCCGCGGGAGATGCAGCACGATGGCGACGGGGCAACCCGGCGTCTGAAGCCCGCTGCAAGGGAGATCTGCAGTGGGTCTCTGACTCTCACCCCAGGAGGCTGGGAACCCCAGCATTGCAGCCTGCTCTCCAGATAGAGCTCGGCTGTTGCCATCGCAATGACTGAACAGTTTGGCTGCATTGCAAAGAGTCCTGCTGCCGTGCCGCCGCAGCCCCTCCCCCCACCACCACTGATGCTGCCGTCACCATCGCCACTGCCGCCGCGCTCTCTTGGAGGGGTAGCACATCACAACACCTGGCCCAAGCAGATTCACAACAAACCGCTTCAGGGAAGATCTACTGGGATCGCTGCTACCTATTCTGCGTCCGAGACTGTCCTGTCCGCCCGGCGTGGGTCTCCTGTTGCCTGCTTGGAGGCAGGCAGCCATCTTGTTCCTGTCCGGCTCCACCCCCTCTGGGGCGAGCAGATGAGATAGCACCACCTGCTGGCGATTCAAGGTAACAACACCGAAACGGGAGAAACAAGTTTGATAAAGACACAGACCAAACTGCTGAAGGAAGGTTAATCTGAACTGTCCTTCACAGCAGATCAGGGGCAACTGACTCTAACTGCAAACTAATTTACCAGCTTGAAAAGAAAACTAGAAATCAGACCTGAAAGGACATTGGACTTAAACGAAATGTCTCAGAGTGTGTTTCATTGAGTCTATCAGTTTAATGACTTAATTCTATTCCTACTGTATTGTTCCCTTTTTTCTTTTTTTCTTTTCCTTTTCTTCTCTTTTTTTCTCTCTGTAAACCATATCTTTGTATAGAGGAACAGCACACTAACAAGGTGGTTGGTTAGCTTGTATATTAGCATCACTATATGTTTTATTTTTGTTTGTATGAGGGTTGGTTCGACTGTAGCTGTGGTCCATTGTTTTTATCTTTTTCAGTATAGGCCTCTCTCTCTATTTGTTGGCATACTCGTTTGTTTCCCCCCTTACTCTTCTATCTCTCCACTCCCCTCTTCAACCCACTATCTGCTCCATTCTCTCCCCTCTGCTAACCACATTTTATTTCAGGGAGTAAACCTACAGCCCCACTGCATGGACAGATTACAGGGCAGTGGGAAGTGGGTTCCACATTATCCACACACCTGTCAGCGAATACCAAGACCTGCAGACAGATTTTGAATCACAGCTCTCCCCTTAAGTACATTTCAAAACTGCAAAAAGGACCACCTTCAACCTACAGTGCAACTTCAGAATTGAACAAAGTAAGAGGACATACATAAAGAATAGGAGATTGAACAAACAGAAGTAAAACCAATCCCTTTACCCCTGAATAACAGAATTAAAGAAGACGGTGACATGGAGGGAAGGAAAAAGTAGAGAGGGGGAAAAACCACACAAATGAAGAAGAACCAAAAGAAGAATATAGGTCTCACACAGACCCCTGGGAAATCAGACACTGAGAAAACAGATTCTGGAACACAGACAATGAAGAGTGCCCAGAATGACTGGTTACATGCAACAAACCCAGACATCAAGACATTAATGGAGAGAATTAAAAAAATTGAGGAGACAAGAAAAAAATAGGAAGGAGCTGTTGTCAGAAATGACAGCAGCAAAGAATACTGTGATGGAAATGAACAACAGACTAATAAGCATGGAAAGCAGAATCAGCCAAGCCGAAGAAAGAATCTCAGAGGTCAAAGACCAAAACACAGAACTAACCCAAACTGTCAAAAGCATAGAAAAGAAGCTCAAAAAGACAGAACAAAACCTGCAAGAGATGAATGATCACTTCAAGAGACCAAACCTAAGAATAATTGGGCTTCCTGAGGCAGAAAGAGAAACAGAAGCCACACTGGAACAAACATTTCATGAAATCATTTAAGAAAACTTCCCTCATCTCACTAAGGATGAAAAAATTCAAACACAAGAGATTCAGAGAACCCCTGCAAGACAACAAATGAGAAGACAACTCCAGGCACATAATAAATCGCCTAAACAAAGTAGCTATGAAAGGAAAAATCCTAAAGGCAGCAAGAGAAAAAGGCCAGACTACTACCAGGGAAAACCAATTAGAATAGCAGCAGATTTATCCACAGAAACCCTTCAGGCCAGGAGAGCCTGGAGCCCTATCTTCAAAGTTCTAAAAGAGAAACAATTTCAACCAAGAATAACCTACCCAGCCAAACTAAGCTTCATTAGTGAGGGAGAATTGAAATCCTTTCCAGACATCCAATCCCTAAGAACCTACGCCGCCACCAGACCACCTCTACAAGAAACACTTAAGAAAGTACTGAACACAGAAGAAAATGAAAAAAGAACAACAGCATTCTTCACAAGAGTACAGGCAAAAGATTAAAAACACACATGAACCAACTCAAAAACCCAAAGAAAGACAGCAAACAAACAGGAAAAACTCTGTAAGAACCTTATGACAGGGATCAACTCTTGCATTTCAATTATTAGTCTAAATGTGAACGGACTAAATGCACCACTGAAAAGACATAGAATGACAAAATGGATAAAATATCATCAGGCAACAATCTATTGCCTTCAAGAGACTCACCTCACTAGAAAGGACACCCACAGACTCAAAGTAAGAGGATGGGAAACAAACTTTCAGGTAAACGGAATACAAAAGAACGGAGGAGTAGCGATCTTAATTTCAGACAAAATACCCTTCAAGCTATTAAAAATCAAAAAAGATACAGAATGCCACTACATAATGATAAAAGGTTCACTCCATCAACAAGAAATATCTATCCTAAACATATATGCACCCAACATAGGTGTGCCAACTTTCATAAAGCAACTTCTTGGAAAACTAAAGAAAGATATTGATTCTAACACTATCATAACTGGGGACTTTAGTACCCCACTCACAACCCTAGACAGATCATCAGGACAAAAAATCAGCAAGGAGATCCGGAACCTCAATGTGACTTTGGACCAAATGGACTTAATTGATACCTACAGAACACTCCATCCAAAGACCACAGAATACACATTCTACTCATCACCACATGGAACATATTCTAAGATCGACCACATACTCGACCATAAATCAAGCATAAGCAAATTTAAAAGGAACGAAATTCTACCAAACACCTTCTTGGACCACAGTGGAATAAAAATAAACATTGACACCAACAAAGTCCCCCCAAAACCCACAAAGACATGGACACTAAACAGCATGATGCTAAACAACTCCTGGATCAAAGACGAAATCAAAACAGGGATCAAAAGATACCTGGAAACAAATGAAAATGAAGAAACATCTTACCAGAATCTCTGGGATGCCCTAAAAGCTGTAGTAAGAGAGGAATTTATATCCCTACAAACACACACAACCTAACAAGCCACCTAAAGAAGCTGGAAAAACAAGACCACAAAAACCCTAATTTCAGCAGAAGAATCCAGATCACCAAAATAAAAGCCCAAATCCAGGACATAGGAGACAAAAAGATAATACAAAAAATGAATGAAACAAAAAGCTGGTTCTTCAAAAGGGTAAACAAGATTGATGGTTCCCTAGCTAGACTGACCAAGAAAAAACGAGAAAAAAACCAAATAAGCATAATCAGAAACACAAAAGATGAAGTCACATCTGACCCTGAAGAAATACAAAAGATCATTAGAGACTACTACGTACACTTGTATGGAAACAAACTTGAAAACCATAAGGAAATGGAGGACTTTCTGACATCACACAACCTACGTAGGTTGGAACAAGAAGAAATTGAGACCCTAAATAGGCCAATAACAATCAAGGAAATCGACTACGTAATAAGAAAACTTCCTACAAAAAAAAATCCCTGGTCCAGATGACTTTCCAGCAGAATTCTACAAGACATTCAAGGAGGAGCTGATACCAATCCTACTGAAAGTATTCCAGGTGATTGAAAAAGATGGAACTCTCCCCAAATCATTTTACGAAGCCAACATCACATTAATACCCAAGCCAGGTAAAGATCCAACAAAGAAAGAGAACTACAGGCCAATATCTTTGATGAACATAGATGCTAAAATTCTCAACAAGATACTAGCAAACCGGATTCAGCAATACATCTCAAAAATCATACACCATGACCAAGTAGACTTCATTCCTTGCATGCAAGGCTTGTTCAACATTCGTAAAACCACAAATGTAATTAAATACATCAACACATGTCAAAACAAAAACCACATGATCATATCATTAGATGCAGAAAAAGCCTTTGATAAAATCCAGCACCCTTTTTTGATAAAAACCCTTGAACATCTAGGCATACGGGGAACATACCTCAAAATAGTAAAAGCCATCTACGAGAAACCTACAGCCAGCATACTCCTAAATGGACAAAAATTGGAACCAATTCCCCTGAAAACTGGAACTAGACAAGGATGCCCACTCTCTCCCCTCCTGTTCAACATAGTATTGGAAGTCCTGGCTAGAGCAATCAGAGAAAAGGATGCAATCAGAGATATTCAAATAGGAAAAGAGGAAGTCAAGTTATCTCTCTATGCAGATGATATGATGGTGTACCTTGAAAACCCAAGAGAATCTGTCAAAGGCCTCCTTACATTGATAAAGGTCTTTGGCAAAGTCTCAGCATACAAAATAAATGTACAAAAGACAATTGCATTTCTCTACATCAATAATAAACAAACAGAAACCCAAATAAAAAACACAATTCCATTCACAATAGCCACAAAAAAATGAAATATCTTGGCATCTTCCTAACCAGAGATGTGAAAGACCTTTACAATGAAAATTACAAAACACTGCTCAAAGAAATCAAAGCTGACACGAACAAGTGGAAAAATATCCCATGCTCATGGATCGGAAGAATCAACATTGTGAAGATGTCCATCTTACCTAAGGCAATCTACAAATTCAATGCAATACCCATTAAATTACCAACGACATTCTTATCAGACCTAGAAAAAACAACACAGGAATTCATATGGAAACACAAACGTCCAAGAATAACCAGAACAATCCTCAGCAAAAAAAACAAAGCAGGTGGTATCACAATACCAGACTTCAAACTTTACTATAAAGCTACACTCATCAAAACAGCTTGGTATTGGTACAGGAACAGGCATATAGATCAATGGAATAGAATTGAGATTCCAGAAATAAAACCTCAATTTCTCAACCAACTCATCTTTGACAAAGCCCCCACCACCTACCAATGGGGAGAGGAGAACCTATTCAATAAATGGTGCTGGGAAAATTGGCTGACCACATGCAGAAGATTGAAACAGGACCCCTATCTATCCCCATGCACAAAGGTTAACTCCAAATGGATCAGAGACCCAAATGTAAAACCTCAAACCATAAGAACCTTAGAAAAGGAAGGAAATACTCTCATGGAAATTGGAACTGGCATCCAATTCCTGTACAAAACCCTAAACCCACAGGACTTAAGAGAGAAGATAGACAAATGGGACCTTATTAAACTGACAAGCTTCTGCAAAGCCAAAGAAACCATCAACAGAGCAGGGAGACAGCCTACAGACTCAGAAAAAGTATTTGCCAACTCTAGGTCTGACAAAGGCTTAACATCCTGGATCTACAAGGAACTGAAATGCACTGAAAAGAAGAAAACAAACAACCCCATTATAAAATGGGCAAAAGATATGAACAGACACTTCACAAAAGAAGACATTTGAGCAGCCAACAAACAAATGAAGAAATGCTCAACCTCACTAATCATCAGGGAGATGCAAATCAAAACCACACTGAGATACCACCTAACTCCAGTCAGAAAGGCAATTATCAACAACTCAAAAAATAACAGCTGCTGGAGAGGGTGTGGTGAAAAGGGAACACTTCTACACTGTTGGTGGGAGTGTAAACTAGTGCAACCTCTGTGGAAAGCAGTGTGGCGATTCCTTTTTTTTTTTTTTCAGTTGGAGTCTTACTTTGTCGCCCAGACTGGAGTGTAGTGGCCACTTCCGGCCACTGCAGCCTCAACCTGCTGGGCTCCAGCGATCCTTCCACCTCAGCCTTCCAAGTAGCCGGAATTACAGGCATGCGCTACCTCGCCCAGCTGATTTTTTGATTTATTGTAGAGATGAGGTCTCGCTGCCCAGGCGGGTCTCGAACCCGCGGGCTCAGGCAATCCACTCACCTCAGCCTCCCAAAGGCGCGGGATTGCAGGCTGAGCCACCGAGCCCGGCTGGCGATTCCTAAAAACTCTAAAAATTGACCTTCCATATGACCCTGCAATCCCCCTACTGGGAATATACTCTGAAGAACACAAATCACTGTATAAAAAAGATACCTGCACATGTATGTTTATCGTAGTGATGTTCATCATAGCAAGAACCTGGAAGCAACCATGCTGCCCATCAAAAGAGGACTGGATTAAAAAAATGTGGTACATATACACGATGGAATACTACGCAGCCATAAAAAAGAACAAAATCATGAATTTCGCAGCAATGGATGGAACTAGAGTCTATAATACTGAGTGATCTCTCACAGAAACAAAGATCCGAATATCACATGTTCTCACTCATATAATGGACCTTGAACATCCAATGTAATATTATAAGAAAATGACTGACGGTACTGGGAAACTATGGGGGGAGGGGAATGGGATTAACAGTAGCAAATATCTGTCAGGGGATGGGAAAACACCTCTTATTAACAGGGTGTCTGAATGAAATGTAGTTGTACACCTAACCCTTAACTGTACCCTACAAAACCATAATAAAAAATACTGATTGATTAAAAAAAAAAAAATATCCATCCTAAACATATATGTACCTAGTACAGGAGCACCTGTGTTTATAAAGCAACTACTAGGTAAACTAAAAAATAGGTATAGACTCTAACACTATTATAGCTGGGGACTTAAATATCCCACTAATAAGCCTAGAAAAGTTATTGAGGGAAAAAAAAAGGAACAAAGAGAACTGGTACCTCAACTTGTCACTTTACTAAATGGACTTAATAGATACCTACAGAACACTTCACCCAACAAACACAGAATATGCATTCTCTCATCACCACATGGAACATACTCCAAGATCAATCAGATTCTCAGCAATAAATCAAGCATACACAAATATCATAAGACTGAATTACTGCCATGCATCTTCTTAGACAACAGTGGAATAAAAATAAATATCAACACCAACTAAATTCCTCTAAAACCCGCAAAGACATGGACACTAAAGAGCATGATTCTGAACAACTACTTGGTAAACAAAGAAATCAAAACAGAAATTAAAAGATTCCTGGAAACAAATGAAAAGAAGGAACATCTTACCAAAACCTCTGAGATGACATGAAATCTGTTCCAAGAGGGGAATTTATAACTCTATGAACACACATCAAAAAAATTTAAGAGATCACAAATTATCTAAGAAATAACCAAAGTGAGCTGGAAAGACAAGATCACCAAAACTCTAACTTTAGCAGAAGAATCCAGATCACCAGGGTAAAAGTCCACATGCAGACATAGAAGACAAAACTATCATAGAAAAAAATCAACGAAACAAATAGCTGGTTCTGTCAAAAAATAAAGAAGGCCGATGGATCCCAAGCCAGCATGACTAAGAAGACGAAAGTAAAAGCTCAAATGAACACAATAAGAAATTCAAAAGATCAAATCACAACTGTCCCCAAAGATATACAAGCAATTATCAGAGATTACTATGCACACCTCTATAGAAACAAAGTTGATGACCTAAATGAAATGGAAGACTTTCTTACATCACACGACCTCCCAAGTTTGAAACAAGAAGACACTGAGACACTAAATAGACCAATAACAACCCAGGAAATGTACTCCATCATAAGAAAACTACCTACAGAAAAAAGTCCTGGGCCAGATGGTTTTCCAACAGAATTCTACAAAATGTACAAGGAGGAGGTAATACCAATCCTTTTGATAGTATCCCAGGCAATTGAGAAAGACGGAATTCTCCCCAAATCATTTTACAAAGCTAACATCATACTGATAATCAAACCTGGTAAAGATTCAACAAAAAAGATAATTACAGGCCAATATCCCTAATGAACATAGATGTAAAAATTCTCCACAAGATTCTAGCAAATGGTATCCAATATCACATCTCAAAAATCATCTCCATGACAAAGTAAGCTTCATCCGTGGGATGAAGGGCTCGCTCAACATCCATAAGACCATAAATGCAATTAAATGCATCGAAAAATGTAAAAACAAGAACCACATGATCATATCATTAGATACAGAAAAAGCTTTTGACAAAATTCAGCATGCCTTCGTGATAAAACCCCTTCACCACCTAGGCAATTAGACAAGAGAAGGAAACCAGGGGTATCGAAATAGTAAAAGAGGAAGTTAAGTTATCTCTCTTTTCTGCAGATATGATTCTGTATCTCAGAAATCCCAGAAAATTTGTCAAAAACCTCCTTTTACTGATAAGAACTCTGGGAAACTCTCAGGGTGCAAAATCAATGTGCAAAAGACAGTCACATTCTTATACACACACAACAAAAAGGCAGAGAACCAAATAAAAAGCACAATTCCATTCACAATAGTCACAAAAAATTAAAAAGAAACAAATACATCGATATCTTCCTAATCAGAGACGTAAAAGTCCTTTACAATGAAAACTAAAAAATTCTGCTCAAAGATATCCAGAAAGGCACAAACAAATGGAATAATATTCCTTGCTCATGGATAGGGAGAATCAACATTGTTAAGATGTCCATCCTACCACAGGCAATCTACAGATTCAATGTAATACCATTAAATTACCAACATCATTTTTCTCAGATCTGTAAATGACAATACAGAAATTCATATGAAAACATAAATGACCATGACTAGCCAAAACAATCCTTAGCAAAAGAAAAGAAGTGGGAAGTATCACACTTCCAGACCTTACACTTTACTATAAGGCTACAGTCATCAAAATAGTCTGGTATTGGTACAAGAAGAGACATATGGACCAATAGAACAGGATAGAGATTCTGGAACCAAGACCTCAATCTTTCAGTCAACTCTTCTTCAACAAAGCCTCCACCAACAACCACCGGGGAAAGGAGAACCCATCCTGGCTGACCATATACAGAAGATTGAAACAGGACCTCCTATCACCATACACAAAAATTAACTTTAAATGGATCAAAAACCTAAATGTAAAACCTCAAACTATAAGAATCTTAGAAAACGCAGGAGACACCCTTGTAGAAATCAGAGTAGGCCACCAATTCCTGATCAAAATCCCAGATGTCCATGCCAAAAGAGATAAGATAGACAAGTGGTACCTCATTAAAAGGTTATCCAAAGCAAAAGAAACCATCAAGAAAGTGGGGAGACAGCCCACAGAATGGGAAAAAATATTTTCCTACTGTGTATCTGACAAAGGCCTAACCTCCAGGATCTACAAGGTACTCAAACATGCTTAAAGGTAAAAAACAAACAGCCTCATTGAAAAGTGGGAAAAAGACACGAACAGACACTTCCCAAAAGAAGATATATGGGCAGCCAAAAGACACATGTAAAGGTGTTCAGCTTCACTAATCATCAGAGAAATGCAAATCAAATCAAAAGCACATTGAGATACCACCTAACCTCAGTAAGCATGGCCATTATTAATGAAACAAGCAAAAATTGGTGCTGGCGATGGGGAGATAAAGGAATGCTTCTACACTGCTGTTGGGAATGTAAACTAGTTCAACCTCTATGGATAACAGCGGGGCGATTTCTAAAATAAGTAGAAATTGACCTTCCATATGACCCAGCTATCCCCCTTCTGGGAATATATCTGAAGAAACTCAAATCATTCTACAAAAAATATACCCACATATGCATGTTATTGCAGCACTATTCACAATGGGAAAAACATGTAACCAATCATGCTGCCCATCAAAACTGGACAGGAAAAAAATATGGTATATATATATACCACAATGGAATATTGTGCAGCCATTAAGAAGGACAAACATGGATTTCACAGCAACTTGGATAGTTCTCAGTGATCTATCACAGGAGCAAAGAACAGCATACCATATGTTTTCACTCATTAGCAGACCCAGAATATTTACCATAATACTATAAGAAAGGGATTGGTAGTAGCAGGATACTGCCTGGGATGGGATTGGGACACAAATATCAAAAAGGGTACCTTATTTCAAACCAGGCAAAGTGGGGACCAACAGAAGACCTAACCTACCTGTACAATGTTCACTTATATATGTAATTCTGAATTGTACTCCCATCTTTAAAATAAAATACTAAAAAAAAAAGAAAAATAGAACGATCAAAGATAAAGTTTTTTATTTAACCTGGCATTATGGATCTAATTTATTTTTTGAAAAAAGTTATTTTGAAGTTAGACTGTGTGTAGTTTGAAGAACTTGCCTGAAATAAAAATTAGAACAGTATCAAGTCTAGTTTTCACTACAGGAAAATTTTTACAGTGGATTCATTATGCAGGTCTGTGATAAATGCCTCAAGCTGTTTTGCTTACTCTTCCGTGCTATTCTCTAAGAACTTTTAACATAGTTATAAAAGCAGACCTACATACAGAGGGGATGAACTGCAGAGTCTAATTTTAAGCTTGAACTACAGTCTCTTTTCCAAAACAAAATAATAACAGACCATTATGTACACCAGAAAAGCATTGGTGTTGATGTCCAAGTGAGGACATTGATGTGCATCTTTAGAAATTGCTTATGGGTGTTACCAGAAAGTCAGCTCTATTACTGTGGTGAATTCTACTGAATGTTGTTGCAGTCTATAAGCAGTCTGGCTGTCCATCTTGACCCCTTAAAAAAAACCAGAAAACTTACTGGAGAAGACAGAAGACATTAACATATCAAAAAAGGCCTAGACCTATACATGAAATTACGATAATTTCCACAATAAAAGTAATTGCTTTTCTTCTCAGTTTAATTTGTGCTTCTTAAATAATATTAGTTATAAAAATTTAAGTACAAAATGATCTCATTTAATCGAAAACATTTGTCTTTTAATCTCTTAGAACATTTTTGTTTGAAAGCTGGCTCTTAGGAGGAAGTAACTTTTGCACAAATAAATAAATAAATACACACAAACTCATGTCCTAATAAATCGTGAGAAAATATAAAATAAGGAATTTTGCCCTCAGCTAGTTTATATTGTAGAATATTGCTCAATCAGCTAGAAGTTGCTAAAGCTGCTACAAGTTTAGAGATCCTAAATTCCCCAACATCAAAGATATTAACTGAATTTTTGACATAGAGAACCAATATCTAATGTCTGTAACTTTGCCACCTAAATAACATAATCCTTGAGAAGTATAGACAATTTAATAGAACTTTACTTGTTTTATTTTCTCCTCCCCATCCACTGTGAATGTGTTTCAATCTGTCAAGACCAATATCACTTTCTTACAGCATTCTTTACTGCTTGTATCTTGAATTTGGCTCTTGTTCTCTGGGGATCTGAGTGAAACTGCCAGTAGTCATTTTATCTGTCACCTCTAACAACTGTCAGCAAGATGGAACTACATCTATTTATGATAGGGTTGAGTTTTCACCTAACAAACCACAAGGCATTGAAAGATACTCCCCTTTGATTTACAAGTATATTGACTGGAACCCTGGATCACTTTGCTTCAGCAATTTGTAATCACAATCTTGGACATATTTTCTGTCTTGAAATTATCTGGACTTTTTTTTAACCACTAACCCTCCACATGGAGAAGTTAATAAAACAAAATCAAGAAATGGTTGATAAAATTAAATCTTTACATTTTATTTACACAGGTTGGCTAAAATATCTTTATTTTCATTTCAGTTATCTTCCTTGTGATTCTGTAATAGGAAATTGAAAATACTGATCCAAGGAGGGCCTTGAAGATGGCTAATTAAAGGCACCTGGCAAATATACAGATGGCAAATATGTTTTCTCAGTCTGTGGGCTGTCTCCCCGCACTCTTGATGGTATCTTTGGCTTTGCAGAAGCTTGTCAGTTTGATAAGGACCAACTTGTCTATCTTATATATTATGGCATGGGCTCTTGGAGTTTTGATCAGGAATTGATTGCCAGTTCCAATTTCTATAAGGGTGTCTCCTGCATTTTCTAAGTTTCTTATAGTTTGAGGTTTTACGTTTATGTCTTTAACCCATTTAGAGTTAATTTTTGTGTATGGTGATAGGTAGGGGTCTTGTTTTAATCTTCCGCATGTGGTCAGCCAGTTTTTCCAGCACCATTTACTGAATAAGTTCTCCTCTCCCCAGTGGTTGATTGTGGATATATCTGACAAAGGCCTAATATTTAGGATCTGAAAGGTACTCAAATGTGCTGAAAAGAAAACAAACAAACAGCCCCATTACAAAGTGAGCAAAATATATGAATAGACATTTCTCAAAAGAAGACATATGAGTAGCCAACAGATACATGAAAAAATGCTCAGCCTCAGTAGTCAGTAAAGAAATGCAAATTAAAACCACACTGAGATACCACTTAACTTCAGTCAGGATGGCCATCAACAAAAACTAAAAAAAAAAAAAAAAAACCCCCCCCAAACCAGCAGATGCTGGAGAGAATGAGGGGGAAAAGGAACACTTCTATACTGTTGGTGAGAGTATAAACTAGTAAAAGATCTAAAAATAGACCTCCCATAGACCCTGAAATCCCCCTACTGGGAATATACCCAGAGGAACTCAAATCAGATAATAATAACAGTAAGAACATCCTACTCAGCATTGGATAGATCATCATCTATACAGAAAATAGACAAAGAAGTATTGAATTTAAACCAGTTTTAGAACAAATGGACCAAACAGATATTTACAGAGCATTTTATCCAACAGCTGTGGAATACACATTTTCTTGTAAGCACATAGAACATTCTTCATGATAGACCATATATTAGGCCACAAAGGAAATCTCAAAAAATGTTTACAAAGTCAAAAAAATTATATCAAGTTTCTTCTCAGTCCACAATAGAATAAAACTAGAAATCAATAGCAAGAGAAACTTTGAAAACTGTGCAAATGCATGAAAACTAAACAACTTGTTCCTGAATGAAGAAATTAATAACATAATCTAAAAATGTCTTAAAAATAAAAATGGAATTACAGCATAGCAAAACCTTTGGGATACAGCAAAAGCAGTGCTAAAAAGAATGCATATAGAAAAAAAAAAAACAACAAAAACCAAAAACCAAAACCAACCAACCAAACAAAAAACCTATGCCAAAAAGTGCAATGATTTTAAATAAACAGCCTAGCTCCTAGCAATGCATCATAAAAAACCAGAAAAGCAAGTACAAACCAAACCCCAAATTACTAGAAAAAAAGAATTAATAAAGATAAGAACAAAACTAAACAAAATAGAGACAAAAAAACCAAAATATTAATGAAATAAAAGTTAGTTTTTGAAGATAAAGTTAATAAACTGCTACCAAGTTTAACCAAGAAAAAGAGAGAGAACTCAAAAACAAAACCAGAAATTGGGAGGGAGACATTAAAACTTATATCAAAGAAATGGAAATGATAGTATGAGACCAATATGAGTAATTATGCTAATAAAATGGAAAAGTTAGATAACATTTATAATTTTCTGGACACATTCATCGTACCAAGATTGAACCAAGAATAAATAAAATGCACAAATGGACCAATAATAAGTAATGAGATTGAATCAGTAATAAAAAAGGATTTCAACTAAGAAATGCCCAGAACCAAATGCATTCACAGTCAAATTCTACCAATTGTGTGAAGAAGATACCAATCCTTCTCAAACTAGTCCAAAAAATTTAGGAGGAAGAAATTCTCCCTAAATGATTTTATGAGGCCAGCATTATCCTGATACCAAAACCAGACACACACAAAAAAGAAAACTACAGGCTAGTATCCCTGATGAACATAGACATAATTATCAACAAAATACTAGCAAATCAGATTCAACAGTACACCAAAAGGATAGTACACCATGATAAAAAGAGATTTATACCACAGATGCAAAAATGGTTCAACATACACAAATCAATAAATGTAATACTTAGAAAGGACAAAAATCCATGTGATCATCTCAATAGGTATAGAAAAAGTTGATGATAAAAGCCAATAACCCTTTATAGTAAAAACTCTCAACAAACTAAGCATAGGAAAAACATAGCTTAAAACAATTTTTGGCCTTATATGGCAAACTCACAGCTAACATTATCTTGAATGAGGAAACTTTATAAGGCTTTCTTTCTTGTAAGAACTGAATCAAGACAATTCACTCCTATTCATCATAGTACTGAAGTTCTAGCTACAGCATTCAGGAAAGAAATAAAAATCACCAAGACTCAAAATGGGGAATTAAAATTGTTCTCCTTTGCAGGTGACACAGTTATATGATAGAGATACACGATGATAGATAGATAGATAGATAGATAGATAGATAGATAGATAGATAGATAGACAGACAGATATAGAAAGAGACTCCTCTAAAAAAACCTCTTAGAACTGATAAAAAAATTCAGGAAACTTTAGGATACAAAAATCAACATACAAAATCAGAAGCATTTCTATACATCAAAAAATGAACTACCTGACAAATAGATGATGGTAACACTTTTATTTATAATAGCTACAAAAATAAATAAAATACATAAATGAATCTAATGAAAGAGATGAAAGATCTCTACAAGCACAAGTACAGAACACTGATGAAAGAAATTGAAAATGACACATGCAAAAAATGGAAAGACATCCCATGCTCATGGACTGGAAGAATTAATACCATTAAAATGACTGTATTAGCCAAAGCAATCTACAGATTTACTGCATTCTTACCAAAATGTCAATGACAGTCTTCAAAGGAATAGAAAATAATATTCACAAGAGATCCCAGATAGCTAAAGACATCCTGAGCACAAAGAACAAAGATTGAGGCATCATACTAACTGATTTCAAATATACTACAAAGCTATAGGAACCAAAACAGAATGGTACAGGCATAAAACAGGCACATAGACCAATGGGACAGAGTAGAGAACCCCAAAATAAATCCACATATTAGCAGCCAACTGAGTTTTAAAAAGAACATCAAGAACATTCATTGGGAAAAGAATGCCCTCTTCAGTAAATGGTAATGAAAATACTGGACATTCATATGCAGAAGAATGAGACAGACCAGTGTCTCTCATATCTTTTTTTTTTTTAAGTAGGATTTATTGAGAGGACAGAAAAGCTCCCACAGTGGGAGGGGACCTGAGGGAGTTGCCCTGAATAAACATTTCTTAAGAAGCATGCTTAAGACTGACAAAACTTTCTGTGAGGAAAAAAACTTAAAATTTAAAAAGACACACAAATAACCAACGAGTACATAAAAAATATCCAACGTAACTCATCAGGAAAATGCCAAACAAAACTACAATGAGATGTCAACTCACCCCATTTAAAATGGTTTGTATCAAAAGAACAGAGAAAAATGCATTTTGACAAGGATGGGTAGAAGGAAAACTCTTGTGCACTGTTGGTGGGAATGTAAATTAGTACCATCACTTTAGAAAACTGAATGACGATTCCTCAAGAAGTTATAGTTTTTGTTGTTCCTGGTTTTATTTTCTGTTTTTAAATGGAGCAATCATATGATCTAATAAATCCCTCTACTGAGTATTTATCCAAAGGAAAGGAATCAGTATATCAAAGGGATACCTGTACCCCCGTGTTTAATGCAGTAGTATTCACTATAGCCAACATATGGAATCAATTTTTGTCTATCAACTTAGGAATATGAAAATATAGCTTATACATGTAATAAAATACTATTCAACCATAACACGATAATAAAATCCTGACATTTTCAGCAGCAGGAATGGAACTGTAGGTCATTATGTTAAGTAAAATAAGCCAGGCACAAAAAGGCAAATATTGTATGTTCTCACTCATATACGAAAACTAAAACATTGCTTCCATAGAAAGAGAGTAGAATGAAACACCAGAGACTGGGAAGGATGTGGGAGGCTGATGAGATTCATGGGTACAAACACACAGTTAGAAGAAATATTTTAGTCTTCTATAGCACAGACAAGAACAACAATAGTCTATGCTTCAAAATAGCTAGAAAAGATCTGAAATGTTCCCAATACAAAAAAGGATAAAATTTTGAGGTGATGGATATCCTAAATACCCAGAATACATGCACGTATTAATAAAACATAAAAAGCTGGAGCCTAAAATTCATAATTTAAAATACTATTAGCTACTATCTATTAAGAGCTTATTATACAACAAGCACAACTTTTAACACTATATATGCAAAAACTTATTATATCATTATAATTACCTCCATGAGGGAACATTATTGTTATTCCATTTTACATATTTTAAAGAAGGAACAAGCAGAAGAAAATTACTCACTAGACTATATTAAAATTCTATTATCTATTCTCACAATTCTTTTCTAGTATTTGAGCAATGCAAGGAAATATATCTAAACCAAGGAGAAAAGAAAAATAGAAATGATCTCACAGTGATGACATAGGTTTATCTGCTGAAATAGGGCAATTCTACTCTTTGGAAAGACTAATTTAACAGGTTCTTTAATGGTAGAACCACTGGAATAAAAAATCTAGGCCATGACATATTTGATTAAACATGTTTATATGTGAAAGCCGTATTTATGTTTCACCCTCAATTTTATCTCATTTTCAAAGTAACTGCTTTTCCAGTAGGGAGTAACCTATAACAAAATTTGACACAAAATACAGAAGTACAGAGGGGCGGGACAGGGGTTGGCCCCAACACTGGAATTATCCTTTGGAGGGCAGCCCTCTTATAGTGCAGGCTTACCATGCTGAGTACATGTTCTAGGGATCCATGGCCTCAGTGGCCCATGGCAAACAGCTAGTGTTATTGTGAGAGACTGTCCTCGATGTCAGTAAAAATTTTTTGGAGATTCTATCAACAGGTTTGCCCATTTCATGATGGATGATTTGCAAGTGCACCTGTCCACACTGCACTGAGTGTACAGCAGTTTTGATAAAAAATGGCTTAACTTTTGAACCCCACCGTCTCCATTCACCCAATCTGACTCTGGATGACTTTTTGTTTCCCTGGATTTTAAGAAGAGGCCTCAAAGGGAAATGCTTTACCAATGTGAATGAGGTAAAATGAAAAATGACAGAAGCTCTAAAAGACATCCAAATGAAAGAGTTCAAAAACTATTTTGAGTAGTGGAAAACGCATCTCCATAGATGTATTGCATCAAGTGGAGAACATTTTGAAGGTGAATGAAATTTAAACATGTAAGATTAAATGCACAATTTTTAATAAATAAATTCCTTTTGCTGCATCCCCCACATATGTCATTTCTGCTATTTCTTTGTATGAGGCAAAAGCACTCCCATGGAGGCTCTATGTAGAAAACATATTCCAGTGGGGTGGGGAGGTATCTGATGGCCTTTGTTTTTGCAATAGGCTCTACATCTAGGACAGTCCCATTGTGGAGCTCTGGAATTTGTAAGATGGATGAGGAATATTTTAAAATATCCTTTGTTCCTCATACACTTGGCAGATTAACCTAAGGTTGAATCATTGAGTTTACTTTTGGAAATACGATTTTATTAGACATACAATGAAATATCATAAGGAGTGTTGAAAGAAACAGAAGAAGGTTAGTGTGCCTGGAATATTGTTCTCTGTGTATTAGATTTTATTAAAAAGTTCTATTTCTAGGTTTAACAAAAATGGGATGATTAGAAGTTGATTTGTACCTTCAATTTTATGATTTCAAAGATGGTTTTTTTTTTTTTTTGAGTTGGAGTCTTACTCCATCACCCAGGCTGGAGTACAGAGTGGCCATCCCAGCATTAACCTGTTGGGTTCAGGTGATCCTTCTGTCTTAGCTTCCAGGTAGTGGGAACCACAAGCGTGCACTACCACGCCCAGCTAATTTTTCAATTTTGTTGTAGAGATGAGGTCTCCCCAAGTGGCTCAGGCCGTTCTTGGACTCATAGACTCAGGCAATACCTTCACCTTGGCCTCTCAAAGTGCTGGGATTACAGGCTTGAGCCACCGTGCCTGGCAAAGATGATGTTTTTAATAAGATACATAGAAATACACTTTCTATAATTTCTTTGGGGGAGAGGCAAAGGAAACAATATAAAAATCATAGTCATCTTTTTCTCAAAAAAGATAAAGGAGAAAATAAGTGATCTAAGAAGAAATAATAAGAATTTCGCATATTGTATTTTCAGTAAAATATTCCTTTTCTGTCTTGTACCTAAATTACTTCAAATAAGTAATTTCCTCCATCTTAAAATGCATGTTTGAACCCCACCGTCTCCATTCACCCAATCTGACTCTGGATGACTTTTTGTTTCCCTGGATTTTAAGAAAAGGCCTCAAAGGGAAATGCTTTGAAAAAAAAATGCTTTGAAAAAAGAAAAGCAGTATTTTACAAAATATCTGTGATGTGACAGATAGACCCCAGAGTGACTTTTAATAATACCTCTTTCCTGGGTTCTGAGCCTTTGTGTAACTCTATACCTTGAGTGTAAGTGGTACTTGCAACTTGTCAATAAACTATGACAAAGGTGCTGAGATGTCACTCTTCGACTAGATTATATGATAAAGATAATGTGGTATCACTCCTGTGAAGACATTATATTCTGTAAAATTCTCTTTTAGAAAACTGTAAGTGGAAGACTAGAGATTCTCTCCTTCTGGCCTTGAAGAAGAAAACTTCTCTAACATGAAATTAGATACATTTCATATAAACTGCCTGTGGCCACAGGGTAGGAAAATGTCCTTGGTCTTCAGGACTTAAAGGCAACCTCCAGTTTACAGCCAGTCAGAAGCTAAGGTCCTTATTGATATAGCTGCAAGGAAATGAATTCTGACAATAAAATAAGTTAGGCTGGATGTGGATTTCTTTCTAGTTGATCCTCAAGATGAAAATGCAGATGAATGTCCCACAGTTCATAGCCTTGTGAGACTCAAAGTAGGGGACCCAGTAAAGCCTAGAAACCATGAGATAATATATGTTGTTTTATGTTGCAAAATTTATGGTAAGTTGTTACAGAAATAGGAATATAATGCATGTGGATTTTAGAAAATGCTTTATGTTTTAAATCAAGTGTGAAATTGTACTTGGCTTTGAATCTATGCATATGTGTGTATGTTTACCTCACCCAATTTCCTTTTCCTTTCTTTTCATGTTGAGAGTAAGGAAAGAAAGAAATTACTTTAATCAAATGTTCTGATCCAACCCAGAGTGGTAGGTGAGGGAACACTAGTTAGCATTTGGGATAGCTTTGAGTTCTGTTGACCACTGTTTTAGTGTTTTCCACTTATGGGTCTTCTGATCACTTATGAGGTGGTCTCCACACATTTATTCATCACCATGCTGATAACTTTACAAGATGAAAGGTACATGATGTCAGGTAATCACAATAGTTCAGCCACTTTGTAAAAAGTCATGAAACACTTCATTAAATTCAAATATGCAAAAAAATGACACTTCTACATTATTTGAGAAAGTAGATACAAATAAAACAAATCATTCAGAGTTTAATAGTGTGAGAATGAAAGAGAGCTCTTCTTATGTTGGTGATTTTGCTGTTTACAATGTTTCCCAAGTGTATCACTGAAGTGCTGTCTTGTGTGCCTGTGTGAAAGAAGGCTGTGATGTGCTATAGGGAGAAAATATTTAGATAAATTTCATTCAGGCATGGGTCACATTGGTGATTGTAGTGGATGTGATGCTAATGAATCAGCAATATGGCACATCCAGAAAATTAAAAAGGAAATTCAATAAATTGTGTGTATGGTCACTCCAGAATGTGATGCAATAACATCTAATTTGTGTGATGAAGATAAGGAAAACATTAAAAAGCAGCTAAATTTGTGGACTCATGAGATGATTTTTCATTAAAAAAAACTGTAATGGACAGCAGTGTTGTGAGGCTGAAAGTCAGATAAATTGACAGTCACATTACCCATGGTCAGGAAAATGTTGATTATTTCTTGGCTGGTGCTGAATGAATTACTCATTACAAAGGTGGTATGGCAGGAAAAATGTTAAGCTTGCAGGTGAGGCAGGTTAAATGATCTGGAGATGATAGAAAAGTTTTAAAAATACCTGATAAGTGCTATTGAGGCAAAGGATTATGTAGAAGGGCAGGTTTTCAATACTGATGAGACTGATTTATTTTATAAGAGCATTAGAAAACAAACCTATATAAAACAAATGACCTCAAAGTCACAGCTTTAAATATTTTAAAGCCCAAGGGCGGTGTGATTTTTCTTTTGTACATTAAAGTCAAAGGAGACTTTAAATGTAAACCACCAGTGATGTTAAAACCTTAAAATCCATAAGTATTTATGGAAAAAAACTACATTGTATGCTAGTTTACTGGGGAGAAAGAAAAAGAGTATGTGACATATTCTGGGGTTGGTTTCACAACTTTGTTCTTTTAGAAGTTGAATGCTATCTTCAAGGCAAAAATCTTGCCCCAGAATATTGCTGTGAACTCAAAAAGTTCTCTCTGGCATAGAAGTTCTTTTCATGTCCCCAAATACTATGTCTCTCATTCCACCTATTTTCCAGGGCATAATAAAACTTTTAAGGTGTGTTGAATAAAAATTTTTGAAGATTTGAAGATGTCATAGAAAATAAAGTAACAAAAACAATGTATAACATGAAGGAAAAAGATGCAGAGAAAATTTTTGTAGTCGAGGCATTAGAGTCTTATTAACAAATTTTTAAATGATAGGCAGAACAAGTTATCAAGCTGACAGTGACAAGTGTTGATGAAAAGATGCCAAACTCTGTAAAATATTTTAAGACGGTTTATCCTGAGCCAACGTGAGGATCTAGGTCCATGGCATGTGTTCCCAGGGGATCCTGAGAATGAGTGTCCACTATGGTTGAATGGTAGATTGGTTATATACAGTTTAGGAGGAGGTAATTTATAAGAAACCATAAATCAATACATATGAGATTTACATGGGTTCAGCCCAGGGAGATGTGACACTTCCAAGTGGGATCCTGTAAGGTATGACAGAACTCAAAGATTTTCTGACTGACACCTAGTTAGCATAGTTATCTAAGGGATTGTGAAAACGGGGAAGAAAATGGCAGCTTGAGGAAGAAAAGGGAGCACAGTTTTTTGCTATTTAGATATAGTGTTATGGGTGGTGATGGTAGACTTCAAGGAAAACAGAAAACAGTTTTAAAACATGTCAGAATCTCCAAAAGATAGCTTTATAGGATCATAAAAATACTTTGATTTTCCTTCTTTATCTGCCAGTATCAGGTTGTAGAGTAAATTATATTAAAAGTTAATAATTTGGCAACAAAAATTTTTAAAAAGTCAGTTTAGTTGTCATCCCTATCTGTTAACCAAAAATCATTTTGGGCCAATAAGTAGCAGGAAGTCTCAAGGTATTAGGAGAGTGCTAAAACTGACTACTTGAAATCTAGAATTCAGTCTGAAAAACAAACAAAATCCTGGATTATATTTATTTAAAAAAGACATTTCCATGGAGACAGAAGAAAAACAAAGGATAACATCTGATCAGTCCTTCTGGAGTCTTTGATGTATCTTCAGATTGCAGTGGCAATCTGACAGATTCTTCTGGACTGTAGTTCGAGCCAGGCATTCGAGTGAATTTTCTGTGAAGTCCTTTCTTCAGAAAGCAGACATAGAGGTTGTTCATATACAGGTTGTTTAGCTCCAGTTTACAGAGCTTTAAGAAAAGCACAAGTTAAATTTTTAATGGTTCCAACCAGAAAATGTAAAGAAAAACTTGAAAACATTAGACTGAAGACTTACAGTCAGGAAAAATTTTAGGATGCAGTCCAAGTTGTAGAAAATAATAAAAACTCAGCCAGACTCGGTGGCTCAACCTGTAATCCCATGCTTTGGGAGGCCAAGGTGAGTGAATTGCCTGAGCCCAGGGTTTGAGACCTGCCTGGGCAACTTGGAAAGACCTCATCTCTATAATAAATAAAAAAAAAATTAGCTGGGCGTGGTAGCGTGCGCCTGTAGTTCCAGCTATTTGGAAGGCTGAGGCGGAAGGATTGCTGGAGCCCAGCAGGTCGAGGCTGCAGTGGCCGGGAGCGTGTCACTGCCCTCCAGTTTGGGTGACAGAGTGAGACTCCAACTCAAAAAAAAAAAAAAGAAAAGAAAATAATAAAAACAAAAATTTTGAAAAAAAAAATCCAATAACGTGTGTATAATAGTTTCTATTGAAACACAATATTCTCTTTTTAGCCCTACACTGCTAGCAAAGAGAAATTATAGTAGGACCAATTCATTTGAAAAATGTATTTTTACAGTTTGATTATTTGCATAGAGTGAAGCAAAAATAATTATTTGTCATTATAGGCACTTTTAAAATTGACTTTGCTAGACTTTTTTCATGAGGAATTTCAGATTAGACTTTTTCAAGCTTCTTGCATCCAGTCAAGGATCAATGTCTGCAAATACCCGTATGAATAGAATGAATTACTCTCTTTGGGGTCTCAAATAATTTGATGTCCCCAGCTCTGTTAGTGAGCAAACTTCCTTACCTAACACAGGTTAGAAGTCCTGCAAAGATACCAGGCCACACGTTTTATTGGCTCTTTACAGGTCTCAATCTTAATTCTTCAAGACAGTCTGTTTTATATCTGAAAATGTCATTCAAGCCAAAGCCTTGATAAAATAACCAGTATTACCAACACATTCTGTTACAAAAGAAAACAGATTCTTATTGAGCTTATGAAAATAACTATATTTCCATAAATCAATACTCATAGTTTTAAAATTCTGGAGAAATCAGGTGAGAGAAAGAAATATGATTCAAATTTTGCTCACAAGAACATATTTTACTCAATTGTCAAAAGCTGTAAATAGCTCAAAAGAAAAATGTTTTCTTGATTCTGAAAAAACATTAATCAGTAATGTTTCCAACAAAAAGTCATAAAAATTATTTGTCTCCTATTAGTCCAGTTCATGTAATTAACTCTTATTTTGCCCTATATTGCATCAGCAATCTTCATGAGCAAATAAATTCTGTAATATGAGTCCTGGAAGTTTTTTTCTTTTAGTCCAATAGTACAATTTCCAAAGTTGTTAGAAGAGCACCTGTCAGAATCCTTTAAATGATTATAATCCATCTTTTTGAGAAGGATTAAAGCAAAACAATAATAGTGATAACAAAAGTCTTACATTTGGTCAAGAACACAATTGACAAAGAAATTTGTTATTTTTGTGTGTGGCATATAACTATTTGACACAATAATCACTATTGCTACTGGTAGCATCTGCTAAGAGATATCAGAATTAGAAAAATGTTATACAATCTTGAATCATATACTAAAAACTAATATGGCTATAAATAAAAGAAAGTTAAGCATTCTTTCTTTTTTAAAAAACAAACTTTATTTTAAAGATGTGGGGTACAATTCAGGGTTAGGTATACAAATGGTAATTGTACAGGTAAAGTTTGAGTCTCACTTTGGTCCCCACTTCACCTGGTTTGAGATCAGGAACATTCTTTCATATTTGACAATGCTTTCTGTATTATTTTAAATCAAATAAGTCAGATATAACTCTTTTTTACTTCAGAAGAATCTAATATCTAAAATAAAAAGTTTGAGAAGTTCAGAAAGCCTGCATTTAGAACCTGAAGTTTGTTACTGGAAAATTTGTCAAATACCAACATTTTTAAAATATTGACATCACAAAATATGATCACTAGTCACCTCAAAATTGTCATTCATTTCACCAAAATTACAATATGATGATTTTAAAAGCAAAAGTCTTTATTCTCTGATAGAGAGGAGACTGAGTTTCTTAAACAATAAGACCTAATGAGGATGACATGAGCCCCAAATAATCTTCTCTTTCCTTTATTAGAAAAGTAGAACAAAAGTATTAATATTATATGAAGATTTGTCTAGAAGAGAAAATAAAATTTCACTTTTATGTAGTGTATTCTAAATGTTAAAGATGATTTTAATCAAACTTCATAAACAAATTCACTTACTCTTAGTTAGTTTGACCATAAGGTAGGAATTTAAAAAAGTTTTTATGACTTTTTATAATTTTCTATTAGAGAACAGGCTAATGCTCCAATAAAACTCTATTATTCTGATACAGGTGTTCAGATGTTGGCCTTGCCTCAGTGTGCTTTTGATATTAATGTTTAATTTGTAAACAAACTCAATTAATTTAAATTTTTTTGTCTCTTTTTAAAATTAGTGTTATCTTTCAAAATTTGCCCTTACAATTTCACAGATCCATGTCTTCTATGATAGTTCCTGGGCCTAGAGAGATTGAATGATTTTAATTTCTGGCCTTGGATCTCTCAAAAGCAATTTATTATGATCATCATCTTTTCCTGGGCCTGAAGGTGAAGCACTGATTCATATGATTTAGCAGAAGTCACTTATTTTTTCAGACCAGGAGGCAAAGCCCTGTAACTTAAAATCACAATAATTAGCTAATAGGACATTCATTAAAGGTGTAAAAAAACTTTGAACAGTTGATTAAAACAGAATCACAGATTATTATAGAATAATAACCATCCATTCAACCAAGAGTTATAAATAAAAAACTTTAAAAGCAATACAGAACATTACATGGATGTAAAAACTTTAATCTTTTTAAAGTTCAGTTTTCTTAAGTAATCAAAAACCTAATAAAGATAACATACAAATTATATTGATGAAACATAAAATATTTGTTTTGTAGGCCAGATACCAAAAAGAAAAACCAAAAACCAAAAAACTTTGCAGATCCGTGGCAAGAAAGAACGGCAGCACCATGGACCACTGAGGCAGAAGCAGAGGCAGGAGCAGACTGGGTGGGTTGTGGTCTCCCAACACAGGAAGGTGAGAAGAGCTTGAAGGGAAGCCTTGAAATGTTAACAACGGAGAAATTGCTGCGGCAGGTCACAGATCCATAACCAGCTCACTCCCTTCTGGACTGCAGCTGTGAGATAGCACCACCTGCTGGGGGTCCAAGGTAACAACATCAAAACGGGAATGACAGAGGCTCAAATAGAAAAGCCAGATCTCAGTAACAGACTGGGCAGGGGGCCCATATCTGAACTGTTCTTCACAGCAGGCCGGGGACAACTGACCCTAACTGTGAACAATTCTACCAGCCTGCAAAGACAGCTATAAATCAGAGCTGAAAGGACCTTGGACTTAAAGGAAAAGTCTCAGAGTGTGCTTGGTTGGTTCTGTTAGCCTACTGACTTTAATCTATCCCTTTTCTCTTTTTTTTTCTTATTTCTCTGTAAACCCCATCTGTGTATAAAGGAATAGCACACCAATAAGGAGGTTGGTCAGTGTGTACGTTAGCACCATTGTATGTTTTAGCTTTTTATATGGTTGTTGGTTAGTTTTCAGTTGTGGTTATTGCTTTTCTTTATATTTGTTTCAGTCTTTGTGCCTCTTTTCACTTACCAGTCGGTACACTCATCTGTTTTCCCTCTCACTCCTCTCTCTCTCCACCCCCTCCTCCCCCACTGCCTGCTTCATTCTCTTCTCTCTGTTAACCTCATTTTGCTTTCAGGGAGTAAACCTATAACTCCACTACAGAGATAGACTCCAAGGCAGTGGGAAGTGGGTTTAAGACTACCCATATACCTGTTGGTGAATACCGGGATCTGCAGAGAGATTTTGAACCACAGCTCCCCCCCCTTAATTAAATACCAAAACTACAAAAAGGACTGCCCTCAACCTATAGTTCAACTCCAGAACTGAACAAAGCAAGAGGAAATACATTAGGAAGAATAGGAGATTGAACAAACAGAAGTAAAAGAAACCCTTCCACCCCTGAATAACAGAATTAAAGAAGAAGGGGAAGTGGAGGGAAGGGAAAAGTAGGGAAAAATCTGCACAAAAGAAGAAAAAACCAAAAGAAGAATATAGGGTGCACACAGAGCCCTGGGAGGTTAGACACTGAGAAAACAGACTTTGGAACACAAACAAAAAAGAGCCCCAGAATGACTGGTCACCAGCAACAAACCCAGACATGAAGGCATTGATAGAAAGAATTTAAAAAAATCGAGAAGAGACAAGAGGAAATAGGAAGGAGCTGATGACAGAAATGGTAGCAATAAAAAACACTGTGATGGAAATAAATAACAAGCTAGTAAGCATGGAAAGCACAATTAGCCAAGCAGAAGAAAGAATCCCAGAACTTGAAGACCAAAATACAGAACTAACCCAAACTGTCAAAAACATAGAAAAGAAGCTTAAAAAGTCAGAACAAAACCTTAGGAGATAAATGATTACTTCAAGAGACCCAATCTAAGAGTAATTGGCTTTCCTGAGGCAGAGAGAGACAGTCAGGGATCACACTGAAACAAACATTTCAAGAAATCATTCAAGAAAACTTCTCTCATCTCATCTGTGATGCAAAAATTCAAGGACAAGAGATTCAGAGAACCTCTGCAAGACAACAAATGAGAAGACCAACTCCCAGACACATAATAATTCACCTGACCAAAGTAGCTATAAAAGAAAAAATCCTAAAGGCAGCAAGAGAAAAAGACCAGACTACCTACCAGGGAAAACCAATTAGAATAGCAGCAGATTTATCTACAGAAACCCTCCAGGCTAGGAGAGCCCAGAGCCCTATCTTCAAAGTCCTAAAAGATAAACAATTTCAACCAAGAATAACCTACCCAGCCAAGCTAAGCTTCACTGGGGAGGGGGAATTGAAATCTTTTCCAGATATCCAATCCCTAAGAACCCTACGCTGTCACCAGACCACCTCTACAAGAAACACTTAAGAAAGTACTGAACACAGAAGAAAAGGAAAAAAGAACAACAACATTCTTCACAAGAGTACAGGAAAAAGATTAAAAACACACATGAGCCAACTCTAAAACCAAAAGAAAGACAACAAACAAACAGGAACAACAACTCTGTAAGAACTTTATGACAGGGATCAACTCTTGCATTTCAATAATTAGCCTAAATGTGAATGGACTAAATGCACCACTGAAAAGACATAGAATGGCAAAATGGATAAAATATCACCAGGCAACAATCTATTACCTTCAGGAGACTCACCTCATTAGAAAGGACACTCACAGACTCAAAGTAAAAGGATGAGAAGCAAACTTTCAGGTAAACAGAACACAAAAGAAAGGAGGAGTAGCAATCTTAATTTCAGACAAAATACCCTTCAAGCTATTAAAAATTAAAAAAGATACAGAAGGCCACCACATAATGATAAAAGGTTCAATTCATCAACAAGAAATTTTCATCTTGAACATATATGCACCCAACATAGGAGCGCCAACTTTCATAAAGCAGCTTCTAGGTAAACTAAAAAAAGACATTGACTGCAACACCATCATAGCTAGGGACTTCAACACCTCACTCACAACCCTAGACAGGTCAGCAAGACAAAAAATCAGCAATGAGATCCGAAATCTCAATGTGACTCTTGACCAAATGAACTCAAATGAACCAAATGAACCTACAGAACACTCCATCCAAGGACCACAGAATACACATTCTACTCATCACCACCTGGAACGTACTCTAAGATCAACCACATACTTGGCCATAAATCAAGTATAAGCAAATTTAAAAGAACAAAAATTTTGCCATGTACCTTCTCGGACCACAGTGGAATAAAAATAAACATCAACACCAACAAGGTCCCCCTAAAACCCACAAAGACATGGACACTAACAGCATGATGTTAAACAACTCCTGGGTCAATGATGAAATCAAAACAGAGATTAAAAGATACCTGGAAACAAATGAAAATGAAGAAACATCTTACTAAAATCTCTGGGACGCCATGAAAGCTGTAGTAAGAGGGGAATTTATATCCCTACAAATGCACATGAAGAAAATGGAAGGATCACAAATTAATGGCCTAACAAGCCACCTAAGGAAGCTGGAAAAGCAAAACCACCAAAATCCTAATTTCAGCAGAAGAATCCAGATCACCAAAATAAAAGTCCAAATCCAGGACATAGAAGACAAAAAGATAATACAAAAAAATCAATGAAACAAAAAGCTGGTTCTTCGAAAGGATAAACAAGATCGATGATCCCGAAGCTAAACTGACCAAGAAAAAGAGAGAAAAAGCCCAAATAAACACAATCAGAAACACAAAAGATGAAGTCACATCTGACCCTGAAGAAATACAAAAGATCATTAGAGACTATTACGTACACTTGTATGGAAACAAACTTGAAAACCTTAAGGAAAAGGAAGACTTTATGACATCACACAACCTGCCTAGGTTGAAACAAGAAGAAATCGAGACCCTAAATAGACCAATAGCAATCAAGGAAATTACTATGTAATAAGAAAGCTACCTACAAAAAAAAAAAAAAAGCCCTGGACCAGATGGCTTTCCAGCAGAATTCTACAAGACATTTAAGGAGGAGCTGATACCAATCCTACTGAAGGTATTCCAGGCAATTGAGAAAGATAGAACTTTTCCCAAATCATTTTATGAAACTAACATCACATTGATACCCAAGCCAGGTAAAGATTCAACAAAGAAAGAGAACTACAGGCCAATATCTTTGATGGACATAGATGCTAAAATTTTCAACAAGATCCTAGCAAACCGGATTCAACAACACATCTCAAAAATCATCCATCATGACCAAGTAGACTTCATCCCTGGGATGCAAGTCTGGTTCAGCTTTTGTAAAACCATAAATGTAATTAAATGCATCAACAGATGTCAAAACAAAAACCACATGGTTACATCATTAGATGCAGAAAAAGTTTTTGATAAAATCCAGCACCTCTTCTTGATAAAAACCTTCGAACATCTCGGCATACAGGGAACATACCTCAAAATAGTAAAAGGCATCTATGAGAAACCCACAGCCAGCATACTCCTAAATGGACAAAAGTTGGAGCCATTTCCCCTGAAAGCTGGAACAAGACAAGGATGCCCACTCTTACCCCTCCTGTTTAATATAGTATTGGATGTACTGGCTAGAGCAATCAGAGAAGAGAAGGAAATCAGGGGTATCTAAATAGTAAAAGAGGAAGTCAAGTTATTTCTCTTTGCAGATGACATGATCGTGTACCTTGAAAACCCAAGAGAATCTGTCAAAAAATCTCCTTACACTGATAAAGTACTTTGGCAAAGTCTCAGGACATAAAATAAATGTACAAAAGGCAATCGCATTTCTTTACACCAATAATAACCAAACAGAAACCCAAATAACAACAACAACAAAAAAACCAATTCCATTCACAATAGCCACAAAGAAATACCTTGGCATCTTTCTAACCAGAGACATGAAAGACCTTTACAATGAAAACTACAAAACACTGCTCAAAGAAATCAAAGATGACACAGAGAAGTAGAAAAATATCCCATGTTCATGAATTGGAAGAATCAACATTGTGAAGATGTCCATCCTACCTGAGGCAATCTACAGATTTAATGCAACACCCATCAAATTACCAGCAACATTCTTCTCAGACCTAGAAAAAACAATACAGGAATTCATATGGAAACACAAACAACCAAGAATAGCCAGAACAATCCTCAGCAAAAAAACCAAAGCAAGCGGTATCACATTACCAGACTTCAAACTTTACTATAAAGCTGCAATAATCAAAACAGCTTGGTATTGGCACAGGAACAGGCATATAGACCAATGGAATAGAATTGAGATTCCAGATGCTAAACCTCTATTTCTCGACCAACTCATCTTCGACAAAGCCTCCACCACCTACCACTGAGGAGAGGAGAACCTATTCAGTAAATGGTGCTGGGAAAACTGGCTGACCACTTGCAGAAGACTCAAACAAGACCCCTATCTGTCCCCATACACAAAAATTAACTCTAAATGGATCAGAGACCTACATGTAAAACCTCAAACCGTAAGAACCTTAGAAAATGCAGGACATACCCTTATGGAAATTGGAACTGGCATCCAATTCCTGAACAAAACCCGAAACCCAGAGGCCATAAGAGATAAGATAGACAAATGGAACCTTATTAAACTGACAAGCTTCTGCAAAGCCAAAGAAACTATCAAGAGAGTAGGGAGACAGCTCACAGACTGGGAAAATGTATTTCCCAACTCTAGGTCCGACAAAGGATTAACATCTTGGATCTATAAGGAACTCAAACATGCTGAAAAGAAAAAAAAACAAACAACCCCATTATAAAGTGGGCAAAATATATGAACAGACACTTCTCAAAGGAAGACATCCAGGCATCAACAGACACATGAAGAAATGTTCAACTTCACTAGTCATCAAGGAGATGAAAATCAAAACCACACTGAGATACCACCTAACTCCAGTCAGAATGGCCATTATCAATAACTCAAAAAATATCAGTTGCTGGAGAGGGTGTGGGGAAAAGGGAACACTTCTACACTGTTGGTGGGAGTGCAAACTAGTGCAACCTCTGTGGAAAGCAGTGTGGCGTTTCCTAAAAGCTCTAAATATCGACCTCTCATATGACCCTGCAATCCCCCTACTGGGAATATACCCTGAAGAACTCAAATCACTCTATAAAAAAGATACCTGCACACAAATGTTTATCACAGCATTGTTCACAATAGCAAGAACCTGGAATCAACCATGCTGTCCATCAAAAGAGGACTGGATTAAAAAATGTGATACATATACACAATGGAATACTACGCAGCCATAAGAAAGAACAAAATCATGAATTTCACAGCAAACTGGACGGAACTAGAGTCTATAATACTGAGTGATCTCTCACAGAAACAAAGATCTGAGTATCACATGTTCTCACTCATATGGTGGACCTTGAACAACTACCATAATACTATAAAAAAAAGGACTGACAGTGGTGGGAAACTATGGGGGGGGCAGGGAGGGAAAGGGAGGTGGGTCTAATGGTAGTCAATATCTGTCTGGGGATGGGGAGACACTCCTTATTAACAAGGGTGCTTGAACATTGCATATTTATATACCTAACCCTTAACTGTACCCCACAATTTTATAATAAAAAATATGTTTAGAAAATAAAAAACTTTTGCAGTGTGAAGGCTAATCCTTTTAGGAAACAGGTTTGGGTAACTTGAAAATCAAACCTGATGAAAATTAAAAAAGTAGTTGAATTTAATCAGACATGGGAAGAGTGCATCCAGGGTCATGAATGAACATTACATTACATTACAGAAAAGCAAGGATCAATTAACCAGTACTAATTAAGGGAATGCATGACTATTAATAACAGCATGATAATTTTTTTGGTTACATAGAACAATTCAGTCACACCAAGAAATGCCAAGAATTCAGAATCTAGTTATATTGGAGGAAAACATTGCCTTTTTGGACTTTCAAGATAAAAGATTTTAGCATCAAGCAACAACAGCAGTAAGAACCAGAAGGGGAACAAAAATTTACAGGATCTGACAAAAAAAAAAAAAAAGGAAGAGTTATTTTAAGTTTTCTCAAGGTGAGAAAAGTCTAAAAGCAGCAAGACACAGAAAGAGTTGAACTTCTGAGATACATGTCTAAAAAGTTTTCAAAAAGAAGCAGGTCTTAGAATTAAAAATCAAAACCTTTTGTAATTCTATTAAGAGCAAATTAATAACTTAAGAACATCTTGTTTTAACATAAGAAACAAAATTCATAAAGATTATTATAAATGAAAGGACAAGCTGGGCTCGGTGGCTCAGCCTGTAATCCCACGCCTTTGGGAGGCTGATGTGAGTGGATTGCCTGAGCCTGCGGGTTTGAGACCTGCCTGGGCATGCGAGACCTCATCTCTACAATAAAATTAAAAAAATTAGCCTGGCGTGGTAGCGCGCACCTGTAATTCCGGCTACGAGGAAGGCTGAGGCGGAAGGATCACCGAAGCCCAGCAGGTCTAGGCTGCGGTGGCTGGGTGCTGCCACTGCACTCCAGTCTGGGAGATAGAGTGAGACTCCAACTCAAAATAAATAAATAAATACATAAATAAATACATAAATAAATGAAAGGACATAGCATGGATTTAACATACAAATGAAAGGACATAACATGGATTTAATATACCAAAGGAACAGCCATTTTAACATTGCCTAAATCTTATGTTTTTCTAACAGTTCACTTAACTTACCCTCTAATCATAGCCAAGGACAGAACTGGTTTATTAGAGGTAGCTATTGGTAATTGTTTTACAACCCTCCCCAGCTTGTTTTGTACTAATTAGCTTTTCTATTTCAAGTATTTGCTTCCACCCATTAGACCCAAGCTAGCCTATTCAGCCATCCAAGACCTTGTGACACAGACAGACCCCACCATGGCAGCTATCAAGTGACTAATCCACTCATCTGCCGGCTGCCCATCACCTGACATTAGTACCTGTGCTTACCTTTCCCCTTTATGATGACATGGAGCAGACCACCACTCAATTACTTTAATGATCTTTCCCCATCAAAGGGAAGGATTAAAAGTATTAAATCATAAGCAGTCATTTGCCATTGCCTCACTAGACTCTGGTGTGGCCATGCGCTCTTTGAGCTATGACCACTGCCATAGTTCTTAGCTTTGGTCTGCTTCCCTACCTTGGAGATGTGAATCTCTCTCTCTCTAATTTACTTTCTAAATAAACTATATTTTCCAATCTAACTTCTGTGCAATTCCTTCCATCTTTTACATGGCTCTGGATTGCATGCCAGATACCCACACCCCCAGAGGACCTGACCTAACATTTGGGAGGCCCTGCTGGGAATATGACCTAACAATAAATAAATTCCTTTTCATTATAACCCACTAAATCACATACAAAATTCCTTTCATAAATTCTCTTTTGTGAACTTTGTCACAACTGACACTAACCATCTATGATATACTTGGCTTTCTGTTTTGTCCTATACTTCCCTTTTTTCCAAATAACCAGTAATTTTATTTCAGAACAAAAATTTACCATACAAGATTCTTTCTTATACAAAATTATTCTTTTCTTTATAATTCTTCTGATCAAAATACATCTTCACATTTATAACTTTTTTCAGATCTTTCCTACTTACTGTTCCTATCTCCTTTTTTTGATCAATTACTTTTAAATAACATATCTGGATTACCCCAAATTATTCTTTTTTAAAAAATATAATTTTATGTTTTTCTTATAATTTATTTTTTAATTAAAAACAAATTTTTGACTTACTTGATATCCAGAATTATATGTTAATTAGGATTCTTATGCCTAGTAACCTTAAATTTTGGTTAAAACCTAGGAAGCAAAAAATTATGAACTGTCCATTAGCTATCACATTTTACAGATGAGAACCATTCCACAATTTTTAGAGACATATTCCCCATATCATAATCCTTTTTTAAATTCAAAGTGAATCACACATATAATGAGAATCTAAAATAACTTGAAGTTTTCAAATCACATAAAAAACTTACCCATATGTATTATTTTATTTATGTTTATTAAATTCATTAATTTTTAGTAGTTTGCTTAATTACTTATGAAAACTGAGATTATAGACACTACTAGTCATCACTTTAAGTTACTTCATCGTTAACCATTTTCAAAGTCTGTGAACATTAGGTGTTCAGTTAAGTAAGAACCTTACAGGTAAATACATGGACATTTTGCCAATAACTCAGAGATTCAGCTGTTTTCATTAAACCAACAATCTTAAATCAATTTACTTGTCAGAAAATCTTAAAAAATCATTCTGGTCCTGGCTGGGTTTATAGTTTTATAACCTTTATGTTGAACTCTGATATTTTAAAATATCTAATGTAAGCAAATGTAAAACTTATCTAATCAGTAACCCAGATGAAAATGTATGCTCACAATTTTGAAGACATTTCTATTTTATTAATAAATTTTCAAATCATTTTTATTTACCAAAGATTATTAAAGTTACATGAACTTGGAAAGCATTTAGACTTATTTATTCAATTTATGAGGACTCATTTATTTATGTCAATTTTGTAGCATACCGGACAACACATAACATGTACCTATTTGTAAACATTCATTTAAACATTATTCATACACACAAAGATTCAATAGCTTTTACTTCTGAATTATAGCCATAAAATAGCAATATAAACTCATCATTTTGCAAAAGCTAACTGAATCAAAATTAATATTTGACAAAATTGGAATCTGTTTACATCGCTAAACTTTGTTTGCTCTGATAGGTAAACAAAGGTGAACAAAAGCTGGGTAAAGCAGTTTCCATGGCAGTTTGTCTTTTAAAACTTGTTTACCTGTCTCTTCTTTTTTTTTTCAGTTTCAAAAGAGTTTTAAATGTTTATATTTTAGTTAGAACTGAATGAGCTATGAAAGAAAAACAAAATCTCTAAGTAACCTTGAAATAGTGAGCTTTTTTCTTAACAGCAGTAACATAGTAACAGCAGATTGAAGAGAAAATATAGAAATAGAGAGCTTTAGAAGACTATTTAACTCTATAGTTGCAGGTTAACCAGCTGAACTCTGAAATTTTCTTGTTGCAATTTGTTAGTTTTAAAATGTCCACTAGAAAAGGTCATAAAACGTAACCAGCTGGGGTAATAGAACACTGATATGCACTCAAAATTGTTCCTTAACACAATTATTTGCAAGTAGAGGCACCAAAGAACTAACAAGGGTATGCAAAGGGGATCATTCTCCATGACTCTTCTCATTCTTAGCTAATTTGAAATTAATTTTGGGAGAAAAGGCAATGGGAAAGACTCTTTAGAATGCACCTCTAAAATCAAAATTCAGATCCACAAATTTTCTAGGGAAAGACCAGCTAGAATAAACCAGGAAATGTCAACCAAAGCAGGAGTCTGGGCTCAGTAGATACTTACCAGGGACAACTTGAGGACAAACACAAAGTTGGTGGGGCTGCAATGGACTCTTGTTGATACCTGGCTTTGGGTTCATACAAGTTCTCTGGTGCTTCTGAAGTCTCTGTGAGTCTCCATGTTTTGGGCACCAATTTGTTGATGAGAAAATGCCAAACTCTGTAAAATATATATATTTTAATTTTATTTATGTAAAATATTTTAAGACAGTTTATTCTGAGCCAACTTAATGACCTAGACCCATAGCATATGTCCTCAGAAGGTCTAGAGGATGTGTGTCCATCTTGGTTCATTGGTAGATTGGTTATATATTGTTTAGGAGGACAGAATTGACAAGAAACCATAAATCAATACATGCAAGATTTACATTGGGTCAGTCCAGGAAAGCAGGACATTTCCAAGTGGAGACCGGCAAACTATCCAAGGACAGATTCAAAGATCTTCTGACTGACCACTTGTTAGCTTAGTTATCTAAGGAATTCTGAAAACAGTAAAAGAAATGTGCAGTTTGGGAAAGATGAGGGCGCACATTTTATTGATATATAGATGAAGTGTTATGGGTGGTGGTGGTAGACTTCAAACAGAGCAGAAAATTGTTTTGAAAGATGCCAGAGACCCCAAAGACAGATTTACAGGGTCATAAAATACTTTGATTTTTCTTCATCTGCCAAAGTCAAGTTGGAGAGCAATTCATATTAAAAGTTGGAAATTTGACAATAAAAAGAGAAAAGTCAGTTTAATCATCCCAAGGATTGTGCTAAAAGTCAACCTAAGACACTTAAAATTGTTTTTTTTACAGCAACCAAAACATCAGAATGGAATTCTTTCTGGTAAAACTTTTTCATTGATAGAGCGGATTGTGACTCTATGCTAGAACACAGCCTCTAGTTTAAACAAGCAGCTATCCTTGGGAAAAGAGCTTTTCCACTGAAGTACTTTGAGGTTTGAGGCCAAAGCCAAGGAAACAATGCTGATGCAATTTTTGAAACTTACTCAGAAGGGAAATAGCCTGTACCATCAAGTCACAAGAGTCAAACTCCTGAGGCAGAAATTTGAGATGTCAACATACCATCCTCTTCTGCAGAATTAGTTACACCAAACTCTCTTTTGGTTTTTATAGGTCTAGCCAAGTTTAAGAGGATTAACCACACTATACACTGCCTATAACACATACTTAGCTCCATTCAAAGTAAGATGCTAATGTTTTTATAAAATGTAAATGTTTAGTGGTTTTTTTCAAGACTTTTATTACATGAGTGTAACATACATTGCACAATATGCATTCGCAGTACCATATGTGTTTACTGAATACACATATTATATAGTAACTTCATACTTTCTGTGTTTCTTGTGAGTACTGTTTATGAATACTGTATATATGTGTGTATATTACTAAGTAAAAGAGTTAAAGTTGTACAACAGAGCAATAGAGTACATTATATAAAAATGCCATTTGAATACTATTTTATTATAAAGAATTGTTGCATGTAACTATTTGTAAAAATTTTGAAAAATAAAATACCTTTAAACAAAATTATGTATTACTTAAGGTTATGTAATGATAAGTTGATGAAAATATTGTGATTAGAGAGGGTCTCAGGAACTTGACCCTGTATTTTTCCTGGGAGCAAGATTCAGTTTTTACTACTTTAGTGTTCATGGTGACTTTACAGAATGTAATTACTCAAAATAATGATAATTAACTGTACTGTACTATTTTTGTTATAATTGCTATTATTAGCTTATATATATAATTTTTGTTTATATTTGTTTCTAGGTTTACTAATTCATTGGCTCAATTTTTTCTCTTCTATTGCAGACTCTTCTGTGGATTTTTTTTATTGAAGTACATAGAAGTTATTTTAGTGAATCTCTGTTGATGATACTTTTTCTCAGTTTTTTCCTTAAAAAAAGTCTTTATTTCATTTTTATTTATAAAAAATCATTTCGATGGATGTAAAATTTTGTATTGAGTGTTATTATTTTTTGGAACTTTGAAGATATTCTTCCACTGTTGTTTAAACATTATTATTGCTGTTAATATTTCAACCCTAAGTGTAATGATATTACTGGTACCTTGTAGACCATCTGACTTTTCTTTCCAGTTGAATTTAAGATTTACCACCCTGTTTTTGATATCACAGAATATCACAGGATATCAGTGATATTCAGTGGCCATGGGAGGGGCTTTCACTTCTGGTGTTTGCTTAGTCCTGTATTCTTTCCTGATCAGGGCTCTGAATTTGTTTTATTTTGAAACTGGACTGACGGTAAGAAGCTTTTTTGTCTCTTGTAGTTTTGCAAGTTGAATAAGCTAGAGGATGGGGAGCTAGGATTCAGAAACTAATTTCAAATCACAATATTCACTGACTGCAGTATGGGTTTCTTGATACCCACTTCCAACCACTACTTGATATGATGATGCAATGGGTATATATGTGTACCCTCTGAGTCCAAGATACAGTAACAGCAATGAGGAGAACAAAGAAAAGTAGAATGAAATAAGACAAAAATTTTTAAAAAGCAACTACAAAAAAAACACAGACAAACAAAAGAAGAAACCAAAGCAAAAAGCAATTAAACACACACACACACACACACACACACACACACACACACACACACGTACCCTGTGAGTCCAAGATACAGTAACAGCAATGAGGAGAACAAAGAAAAGTAGAATGAAATAGGACAGACAAAAATTTTTAAAAAGCAACTCCAAAAAACATAGACACACAAAAGCAGAAACCAAAGCAAAAAGCAATTAAACACACACACACACCCCAAAACAAACAAAAACAAAACAAGACAAAAAAACAAAAAACAGGAAAACTGAACATGCACACACATACGCCTAACACAAAACAATACGAGAAAAACGAACAGAAAAAAGGGCAATGCAAATTGAACCCCCACACATACATTCATACACCCATTAAACTAAAAAAGAGAAGAACAAAAAACAAAAAACTGAGATATTGACATTCAATCCTTCATGTACACACACAAACAAAAAACAAACAGCAAAAGAAGAAAAAAAAAGAATAAAGAGAAAAGAAAAAGAACAAAAAAGGTGGGGAGGAATGCAAATCGAACCCTCACATACACATTCTTGCACAAAGAAAAAATAAAATAAAACCTACCTCTTTTGGCAGGTTCTGTAATTATTTCTCTCAGCTGCTCACAAGTAAGCCCCCCTGCCGTATCCTGCAGAGCTCTGGCCTCATTCACAGTCTTCCCAGCACACATCTCAAGGAAGGAGGAAGGAGAGGTGGGAGTGGGTGGGGCTTCAGACCTCCCCTCCCACTTTCTTATGGTCAGGGGAATCTCCTCCAGTGGGAGTTGTCTTCTCCTCAGGTACCAGCCGGGGGCATGGGGGGCATGGGGGGCACCCCAGCCAGGCTTGTCCTGGAGAAGAATGCTCCTATTACAGCTAACATCCAGGTTTCACCTGGGTTCATCCTTATCAGTCATGCCCCAGCTGTGTGGGTCTGACCATTCAGAAGATTGCTGGAGAGGAGGAGGTTTGTCAGTCCTGAACTCACTGCTGATCTCTTTGGGATTCTTTCTCATTCTTTTCTGGTCACACCCTTTGTCCTATGGCTGAATCTGGGTAGGGGGTGGGACGCCTGAGACTCAGCACTCCTGTCTCTCCAAAATTTGTGCTTTCAGGATATTCCCTCTGGGTCACTATTAACCCTTGAGTAGTTAACCCACTGGTCACAGAGATCAGGTCTGTTGCTCCATGGTGAGCAAGCCAGATAACTTCCCTGACCAGTTTTCAAGATGGTGGCAGGGTGCCTGTTTAGTCTTCTCCAATGGGGCTCTGCCTCTGGCTCCCTTGCTGTACTTCCTCTGTAGCCCTTGCTGCAAGTGTCTGGCCAGAAATTGTGGTGGTGAGGCAGAGCATGGAGTTGGCAGTAATCCCTGGCAGCTTCTTCCTGGGAAGGGTTTTGCTGATTTTTAAAAAAATGGCAGGACCCTTCTGGTCCCCTCCCACTGTGGGGGCTTTCTTGTCCTCTCAATAAATCCCTTTTTAAAAAAAATAGTGCTCAGCTTCTGAGATACAGTTAGCACTAGGGTCCAGACAGAGCAGCTGTGGCACTAGCTGCTTCACCAGGAAAGCCCTGACCTCTTGCTCCTGAGTCCCCATTTAGTCAGCCACTTACACACCCACTTATTTACAGACACATATGCAAAATTGTCCATACACTCACTCACACTGGGACTTGCATAGTTCGATTGACTCCACCTCCATCTTCCTCTTGGCATATTCTCTAATGGATTGGATGTCTGGGAAGGCTTTTAATTCTCATTCATTATGAAGCTAAGCTCTGTGAAGTAGGAAATTCTTGGGTGAAATTGCTTTTCTTTAAGACCGTTAAAGATGGGGTCCCAGTCCCTTCTGACTTGCAGGATTTCTGCCGAGAAATCTGCTGCAATTCTTATGAGTCTTCCCCGGTAAGTGGTCTGTCCCTTCTCTCTAGCTGCCTTTATGATTATGTCTTTCATGCTGACCTTGTGGAGGTGAATTACTCTGTGTCTTGTGAATGATATTCTCATATAATACTTCAGGAGTTGTCTGGATCTCTTGAGTTTGGATAGTTCCCTTTCTAGTGAGATATGGAAAATTTTCTTGCATGACATCTTGGAAGGTTTGTTCAAATGTGTTCTCACTTTCCTCTTCTGTCTCAGATGCCAATTGACTGTAGATTTGGTCTCTACACAATCCCACACCTCTTGTGGGCTTTACTTATTCCTTTTGCGCCTCTCTTCTTTGTTTTTTGTCAGATTGTGTTAGTTAAATATTTTAATTCTCAAGTTCTGAGATTCTTTCCTCTACTGGTCAAGTCTGCTACCTAGGCCTCTTATTGTGTTTTGAGATTTTTGGAAGGAATTATTCATTTCCAGGATTTCAGATTGGACCCTTCTTACATTGGCTAGCTCAACTTTTATTTCCTGCACTGCTTAATTGCCTGGGTAATCTTTTATTTATCTTCTCTTGGTTTTTCTTGGTTGTTTTTGTCATTCATAATCTGAATTCTATGTCTGTCATCAAAGACATGTCATTCTGGATGGGTTACATTCTTGGGGTCTGGAAGGAGCTTTTGTAGGTGATGCCTCTTTGAGGCTTTGGGGATTGCTGGTGTTTGTTTTGCTGGTTCTTTCTTGTCTGTGCTGACCAACTCTTCTCTTTTTATTACATCGTTTTTACTTAGATTGAGTATAAATGCCCTAAGGCCTTTTCTGCCATAGAAAATAGTTTTCAAAGGGATATAGGGACTGCCAGGAACACAGACACCTTTGCCCCACCGTCTATAACTCCAAACTCAAAGACACTTTCTCTCACAAAGTTTTGCCCATGGTTGGGTCAGCAAGATTGCTTTCTAATCCCAAGTTGTGAGTTTTCTGTGGGGATAAGGAGGGAGTATGGGCACCCTGGCTGCTGTGGCAGCACTACCAGAATGATGGTGCTATCTGCTGACCCGAAGCACTCCCACAGGAAGATAGGGACTATCAAGTATTCCTATTAACTCTTCCCTCCCTGACTAATGGCTGATCTGCATTCAGAACTCAAAATCAGCAGAATTTGTCAAAGCTTCCTCCAAACTTTTATACACCATGGTAAGATCTGTCCTTGGAGTGAGTGCAGCCAGCAGGTGATCTTTCCTAGTCTGAGGGCTAGCCACCGTGCTGCCCACTGGTATGTGCTCTCAGGGATTGACTGACTGTAGAAATTCAGAGCTCAAATGTATTCCCAGATCCATGTAGACTCTGGCAGCATACCACTTTGCCATATTCAGTCATCTTCTCGTGTGGAACTGGAAGAAGGTGAGCCATAGCAGACCATATCAGTAGCACTCACTCCTTCTCACATATAAGATAGGGCTGTAAATCAGATGCAAGTCTGGTGGCTGGTGCTAATGGGACTTCCTGGCTTCAGAGCTGGCAACCCAATCTCTCACATCCTTGCTCCTTATGTGTCCCAAGAGAATCCTCTGCAAGAAGTGAGGTGTACCCTCTGTCTCAGCTTGCTCAAGCTGCTGTGGGTCACCAGTTGCTGGGACTATCCTCCTTAGCCTGCTCTGTGAGAAAGGTGTAAATGTATGTACGCAGTATTTTTATAAAACATGCATGTGTATTTGCATATGCTGTATATACATACATACATTTAAAACAAATTTTGAATGTTTAACATGATAAATCTTACATATGTATACATCCTTGTATCCAATAAGAATATACAACATTTGAAAGCATTCTTGAAGGTTCCCTTGGTTCCTCTCTCAATCACTAACTCCAGTGATAACCTCTATTTTCACTTCTTACCAAAGATTACTTTTGTCTGTCTCTGAAATGCTTTCAAGTAAAATTTTGAAGTGTATATTATTTCAGGTCTGGATTTTGGGGATTTGATATCATGTTCATGAGATTCATCATTATGGTGGCGTATTTTAACAATTTGTTCTTCATCACTCTATATTTTTTAGATGGATGGAAGGATGGTTTCCTGTTGCTAACTGTTGTGAGTGGCACTGCTAAAAATGATCCCACACATGTCTTTTGGTTCAAATATATATCCGTTAATGTTGAGTATATATCTAAGAGTTGAATTATTGGGTGATGTGCATCCATTATATTCATCTGTATAGCAGCTGTCAAGGAGATTGTCAAAATGATTTTATTCACTTGCAATGCATGAGAAAATTAGTTGCTTCATATTCTTTAAAAATCTTGTGTGTGTGTGTGTGTGTGTGTGTGTGTGTGTGTGTGAGAGAGAGAGAGAGAGAAAGAGAGAGAGAGTGAGAGAGAGAGAGAGAGAAAGAGAGAGAATGTTGTAATTTGGATGAGAGCATAGTAGAATCTACCTGTGGTATTAATGTGTATTTCACAACTAGTGGTGATCTCACTGTTTTAGTGCACATTTAGAAGCTCTATGCAGTGCCTGTTCAAATATTTTGCTCACCTTCTAAAACTGGGTGGCTTGTCTTTTTAAAATTTACTTATAATTTCATTACATATTTTGAATATAGTCCTTTGTTAGATTCTGTTTAGAAGAGAAAGGAATGTAGCAGCAAAGGAAAGAAACTATGAATCAGATGGAGAAACATTTTCACTTAGTGGTCTATATTAGTGTAGACCTATGGCCAAAATGTACAAGCAACATTTCCAATAGTTACTGATCACCTATTTCTTCCTATTAATCCGCTCCTGAGACCTGAAACTTGTGTAAAGTGGAGGTGATAAGGAAAAATAAAATCACAGATTTCTGAAGGTAAGCTAGCAAAATATCTGTTTAAAATGCTACTTACATTGCTCCACTTATTTTCCACTTGTTAGCAATATTTCCAAATGCTTCACATAGCAAAGAATTTTATATGTCTGTTGAATTTAGGAGAGTCCTGAAAATTCATGCCCCTAATGAATGGGAATTCAACTAGTGCACTTCTCCCACCTGATAATTAGAATAGTTCTAAAAGTAGAAGCTAATTGAATTTTAATTTACTTCTCTTTCTGCATCAACAGCATGGTTTTAGAGACTTTTTAAAAATAGCCTTATTATGTTCAAATATTTCATTGTAGCATGACATTAATGATCTTGTAAGTAGGCTAATTGTAGATTCCATTGCAGACCTCCTTTGGAGACACTTCTGTTCGATGCTTAGAGCCAGTAGAATAGATTTAGTTCAAAAGTGCACCCTAGTACTTATGAGTTGTTTTACTTTCTTAAATTTACAGGAGTTAGAAATAAACTTTGTGTGTAAGTAGAGTCTACACACAAATATTTTTATATCTTTATGTCACCTGGAAAATTATTTTTGAATGCTTATGAATTTTGCAATAGGCAAATCATGCAACATTTCCTTGCTTATGTCCCCCAAGTCAAATATGTAATAATGAGTTTAATAATGTGGCCCTATACAAAGCCACATACGACTTCAGGACATTCACAGACTTGAGATATCTACCCATAGAGTCTCCATGGGCTCATGAATCTCTGGATTAAGAAATCCTGGTCTAGAAGATAAAGAGACTCTCTATTATAAGGCCTGACACAAAGTCCTTATTATGACTATCCACATCCCTTGAAAGTTTCACCAGAAGGTAGTTCTGGGGGCATGAGGAGGAGGTTTGGAGATGCTGAGAAAGGGAGGTGGGCGGAACTGCATATTGAGAGGCTTGACAAGACACCACAGTGACATTTCTAACGTCTTGATTTATTATAAATGTAAAAACATACACATTGGATGACTGAAAATCTAAATCTGATGCACACCTTCAAAGATACAGTCTCCTACATGTTTACAGTTTTATCAGTTTTAGAAATTCAAATCAGTGCAAGTATGCCACATTGTTTCAGAAATGTACCAGTAAGACTTTGCCCTAATTGCGCAGAGAAGAAAAGAATGAATCAAGGGTTTAGGTAAATGAAGAAAAAAACATGTTTTTGAAGTTTATCTATCAGAGATTAATAAAGAAGCATCAGAATTTCTGGGGAAAATCTCTTCTCATGGGTTACAATGTTAAATTTGTTGAAAATTTAATCTTATATAATCTAAGGATCCATTTGAATGTTTTATGTCTCCTTAACAATAAGCTCTATATTCTAGAAACCTTGCAAGATATGATAGAAGTTTATTTTTGCTCTTTGTACATACAAGAATTTTAGCAATAAAAAAATCAGATAAATTTGAATTGAGAAAAATTTTAAAAATCACATTTGATTGTATGTTTTCTTTTTTTGAGTGTTTTTTATTTTATTAATTTTAATTTTTTATTTTAAAGATGTGAAGTACAAGTCAGGATTAGATACATAAAATGGTCTATGTACAAGTTAAGTTTGGGCCTGTCACTGGCTCTCACTTCCCCTGGTTTAGGATCAGGTACACTAAGTGATGTTACATGCCCCCTTCCCCCTTGCAGTGTCCTGCTACTACTGTCGATCTATTTTTTGTGATATTGTGATAAGTGTTCAGGACCCATTTATGAATCATAACATGTAATATTCAGTTCTTTATTCCTGTGATAGATCACTGAGTATGATAGGCTCTAAATCCATCCAAGTCGCTGTGTAGTCCCTAATTTTATCTTTCTTTATGGCTGCATAATATTCCATTGTGTATATGTACCACTTTTTTTTTTAAGTCCACTCCACTTCCAATGGGCAGCACAGCTGGTTCCATGTTTTTGCTATTGTGAATAACAATAAATATGTGTATGCAGGTTTTTTTTTTTGTAGAATGATTTTAGTCCTCTGGCAATATTCCCAGAAGGGAGATTGCTGGGTTGTATGGAAGCTCAATTTCTAGTTCTTTTAGACATCACCACATTGTTTTCCATAGAGGTTATACTAGTTTACACTCTCACAAGCAGTGTAGAAGAGTTCCCTTTTCTCCCCACCTGTGCCAGCATCTATTGTTTTTTGATTTATTAATGACAGCCATCCTTACTGGCATTAGGTGGTAAGTATCTCAGTGTGGTTTTGATTTGCATTTCTCTGATGATTAGTGAGGCTGAGTGTTTTTTCAAGTGTCTGTTGGCTGTTCATATGCCTTATTTCTTATTCTGAGAAGTGTATATTCACGTCTTTTGCCCACTTTTTAATAGGCCCTTTTTTTTCATTTCAGCATATTTGAGTTCTGTGTAGATCTTGGATGTCAGGCCTTTGTCAGATATACAGTTAGCATATTTTTTTCCCATTCTGCAGGCAGTCTTTCTGCTTTCCTGATGATTTATTTTGCATTGCAAAAACTCTTCAGTTTGATGAGACCCCACTTGTGTATTTTATGTCTTATGGCATATGCTTTTGGGGTTATGATCAAGAATTGGTTGCCTATTCCAATGTGCATAAAGGTGTCTCCCACATCATCTAAGATTTCTTTAGTTTGAAGTTTTATGTTTATGTCTTTGATCCATTTAGAGTTGATTTTTGTGTATGGTGCTAGGTAGGTCAGCCAGTTTTCCCAGTACCATTTACTGAATAGTCTCCTCCCTTCAGCTGTTGTTGGCAGAGGTTTTGTTGAAGATGAGTTGGTTGAGAAATTGAGGTTTTGCTTCCAGAACCTCTAACCTGTTTCATTGGTCTATATGCTTGTTCTAGTACCAAAACCAGGCTGTTTTGAGCATGCTGCCTTATAATAAAGTTTAAAATCTGGAACTGTGAAACCTCCAGCTATGTTTCTTTTGCTGAGGATTGTTTGACTATTCTTTGTCTTTTTTGTTTCCATGTGAATTTCTATATTGTCGTTTCCAGGTATGAGAAGAATGATGTTGGTAGTTTGATAGGTATTGCATTGACTCTGTAGATTGCCTTGGGTAGGATGGTCATCTAAACAATATTGATTCTTCCAATCCATGAGCATGGAACATTTTTCCATTTGTTTGTGACTTTGATTTCTTTGGACAGTGTTTCGTAGTTTTCATTGTAGAGGTCTTTCACTTTCTGTATTATGTGTATGATACACATAATTATCTTTGTTCTTCTGTCTTTCTCTCAAGTTCTATATGTGTGTGTGTATTTGTGAAATCTGAGAAAACATACATTTTTGGAGACTTAAACACAAATGAATCAGAAATATAGGAATTAAATTTCATTACATTAACTCAAGAGACAAAATAATTCAATCACATCATTTTGTTTTACTATGTCTGAAACATTTAAAAATATCTTACATGTTTTATAAATACTACACATATTTAAACAAGATTCTACCTTAATACATAACACACAAAGTATCAAGATTTCTAATTTGTGTTTCATACAGCTAAGACATGTGTATGATAGAGTTAGATTCCTGCATAAAGCCTCTCAGTGGTTCTGTCTTAGACTGAATAGTATCCCCTGAAAATTCTTGTCTGCTTGGGACCTGCACATGTTGCATTAGTTAGACGAATTTTCTTTGCAGATGTTATCAAGTGAAGATGAGTTTATACTGATTTATGATGGGCCTTACTCCAATGATTGATGTGCTTATCAGAAAAGATAAACTTGGACACTGAATTAGACAGAAGGAAGATGGTCATGTAAAGATGAGGGGAGAGATTAGAGTGATGCTGCTACAATTAAAAAAAAAAAATGCCGAGGACTGCAGGAAACCACCAGAAGCTAGAAGAGACAAAAAATGATTTTTCTCTGGAGACTTTTAAGGGATCATGGCACTACTGACACCTTTATTTTGGATTTATAGTCTTCAGAACTGTAAGAGAATAAATTTTTGTTGTTTTATGCCACCCACTTTGTGATAATGTTATGACACCCATAGGAAGCAAATTTAGATTTTCACTTCTCCTAAATAAAGGCCAAACTTTTCACAATGGTCGAGAAGATATTTTATAATGAGGTAGTACTTTGGTCCTCAGCCTGTCAAGTCTTCTTGCCTGACTCTTTCTTCAGAGCTAATTGAACACTGTAATAGTTACTGATTTGCTATAGAATTGTGTATGCTCTAATTTATATATAAATTTTTATTTTGAAGTTTAAAGAAACATTTGCCAAGAAAATTTTATACTGTTGAATCTCTAAGTGCAAATATGACTAGTAGAAAGATGTTTTCACGGCTGAATTTTTATAATTCAAAAAATTTTTTTTCTGAGTTTTCTCCTATATTATCTTTTTAAATTTTAAAGATGTGGGGTACAATTCAGGGTTAGGTGTACAAATGTTCATTATGCAGGTACCCTTGTTGATGAGGTGTGGTCTTCCTTCCTCTGGCAGTTTTGCTCAACTGCCAATTCCACATCCCCTCCCCTGGCAGTTTCCAACTACTGTCAATCCCCTTCTTATAATATTATGATAATTGTTCAAGGTATGCCTATGAGTGAGAACATATGTTCTTTGATTCTGTGATAGATCACTGAGTATGATAGACTCTAAATTCATCCAAGTTGCTGAGGAGTTCGTATGTTTGTCCTGCCTTATGGTTGCATAATATTCTATTGTGTGTATGTACTACATTTTTAAATCAATGGGCAACATGGTTGATTCCTTGTTTTGGCTATTTTGAATTGAGCTGCAACAAACTTGAGTGTGCAATTATCTTTTTGAGAGAATGATTTGAGTTCTGCCGGTTATATTCCCAACAGGGGGATCACTGGATCACGTGGAGGGTCAACCCCTAGTTCTTTCAGAAATCACCACACTGTTTTCCAGAGAGGTTGCACTAGTTTGCATTCCCCCCAGCTGTGTAGAATCATTCCTTTTTCTCTGCATCCTCACCAGCATTTGTTGCTTGTTTTATTAATGATGGCCATTTTGACTGGGGTTAGGTGGTATGTCAATGTGGTTTTTGATTTGCATTTCTCTGAAGATTAGTGAGACCAGACACTTTTTCATGTGTCTTTTGGCTACCTGTATATCTTTATTTGAGAAGTGTCTATTCTTGTCTTTTGCCTATTTTTTAATGGGACTTTTTTTTTTCCTCGTGATGCATTTGAGTTTCTTTTTCTTTTTTTTTGAGTCGGAGTCTCACTCTGTCGCCCAGACTGGAGTGCAGTGGCCGCTCCCGTCCACCGCAGCCTCAACCTGCTGGGCTCTGGAGATCCTTCCGCCTCAGCCTTCCAAGTAGCTGGAATTACAGGCACGCGATACAATGCCTGGCTAATTTTTTGATTTTATTGTAGAGATGAGGTCTTGCCTGCCCAGGCGGGTCTCGAACCCGCGGGCTCAGGCAATCCACTCACCTCAGCCTCCCAAAGGCGCGGGATTATAGGCTGAGCCACCGAGCCCGGCATTTGAGTTTCTTGTAGATCCTAGATGTTAGGCCTTTGTCAGATACATAGTTGGCAAATATTTTTAACATTCTATCTCCCCACTCTCTTGGTGGTTTCTTTTGCTTTGCAGAAGCTTGTCAGTTTGATGAGGTCCCACTTGTCTATCTTATTTCTTATGGTATGGGCACTTGGGGTTTTGATCAGGAATTGGTTGCCAGTTCCAATTTCCATAAGGATGTCTCCTGTATTTTCTTTTCTTTTCTTTTTTTTTGAGTTGGAGTCTCACTCTGTCACCCAGACTGGAGTGCAGTGGCCGCTCCCGGCCACCGCAGCCTTGACCTGCTGGGCTCCGGCGATCCTTCCACCTCAGCCTTCCAAGTATCCGGAATTACAGGCATGCGCTACCGCGCCCGGCTGATTTTTTGATTTATTGTAGAGATGAGGTCTCGCTGCCCAGGCGGGTCTTGAACCCACGGGCTCAGGCAATCCACTCACCTCAGCCTCCCAAAGGCGTGGGATTACAGGCTGAGCCACTGAGCACGGCTTTCCTGTATTTTCTGAGATTCTTATAGATTGAGGTTTTATGTTTAAGTCTTTGATCCATTTAGAGTTAACTTTTGTGTATGGTGATAGGTAGAGGTCCTGTTTCAATCTTCTGCATGTGACCAGTCAGTTTTCCCAGCACCTTTTACTGAATAGATTCTCCTCTCCCCAGTGGTTGTTGGTGGAGGCTTTGTCAGAGAGGAATTAGTTGAGAAATTGAGGCTTTGCTTCCAGAATCTCTATCCTGTTCCATTAGTCTGTATGCCTGTTCTTGTACCAATGCCATGCTGTTTCGATTATTGTAGCCTTATTTAAAGTTTCAAGTCTGGAAGTGTGATACCTCCTGCTTTGTTTTTTTTTGTTGTTGTTGTTAAGGATTGTTTTGGCTGTTTGTGGTCATTTGTGTTTCCATATGAATTTCTGTATTGTCATTTACAGCTGAATTTTTAAATCATGATGTCAGTAACAATTATTTATTGACTGCCATCACTGCTGAATCATGTTTTTATTCTTTTTTTTTTTTTAGTTGGAGTCTTACTCTGTCACCCAGACTGGAGTGTAGTGGCCGCTCCTGGCCACTGCAGCCTCGACCTGCTGGGCTCCGGCAATCCTGCCTCAGCCTTCCAAGTAGCTGGAACTACAGGCACGCGCTACCACACTCAGCTAATTCTTTCGATTTATTGTACAGGTGAAGCGGGTCTCTAACTCGCGGGCTCAGGCAATCCACTCACCTCAGCCTCCCAAATCGTGGGATTACAGGCTGAGCCACCGAGCCGGCTATGTTTTTAAGTTTGTGATGATTTGCGGGGATTAGAAATGGAAAACATAAAAGTAATCCAGTAATCCATTTGTAATCCCTTTATAAATCTTATTGTGATTGGTAATTTTATATGTCAATTTGAGTAGGCTAAGAGACGCCCAGAGAGCTCGTAAAACATTTTACCTGGGTGTTTCTGTGACAATGTTTCTGGAAGAGATTAACATTTGAATCAGCAGACTGAATAAAGAAGATCCACCATCACCAATGTGAGTGGGCATCATCCAACCACTGAGAGCCACAATAGAACAAAAATATGAAGAAAGGATGAATTCTCTTTCCTTGAGTTGAGACATCCATCTTCCCCTGCTCTTGGACTTTAGAGTTCCTAGTTTTTGGTCCTTCAATTTCTGAGGTCTTCACTGGGGCCTTCTTCTCTCTTAAATACCTATATATTAAATTCACTGTGTTTTTCTGGAGACTCCTGACTAACACACTAGTTATATAATTATAACAGGTATAATTCAGCTTAAGAGTATGAACATTAACAGTGTGACTAATATTCAAATGTATCTATTGTGATGATATATTTTGTGGTGCTATTTGTGATATGTTATTTGACTGGCAAGAGTCTTAAATTTTGACAAATCCCTTCAATATTTGAGATAAGTAGAAATAGGCTCTGGTTCTGAGGTCACAATTTCTTCTCATTGTCTTTGTAGCTTTGTAAATAGTGGCATCACTCTGAGCTTGTATTTCTTTATCGGTAAAATCAAGATAATTAACTCACAGCATTATAGTGTGTATTATATAATGCATAATCTTTATTACATCCCACTACAAAACTCAATACATCCAACAGTTATTTAGGAATGGTGGTAAATTCACTCATTTAACTGTGACAAAATAGTAAAAATTAAAGACAGTGTGTACCAGTTAGCCAATGTCACAAAAAATGTGTTATAATAAACAAATGCCAAACTCAGTGGCTTAAAACAGCAACCAATTTTATCACAGATCTGTGGATTGTCTGGGGCTTGACCAATATGGTCTGGGCTCAGCTGTGGGGATTCAGCTATGCTCCCTGTGTCTCTCATCTCTTCCTGGAACCAGTATGACCAGAGAGTGTGTTCTTCTCATAGTGGAGGAGGTGGTGCAAAAGGTGGGGGTGTGTTGAGTCAGGTTTGTTAAACCTCTCTTCCGTCACATCTGCTAACACTCCATTGGCCAAAACTCACATAGATAGGTCAAGGTGTGGGAAAAGAGAGGGTGCTTAATCAAAGGATTTCAAATCACAATAGAGAATTAAAAATCAGACCCATTAATTCATTCTAGTAGAGTCATGGGCTTATGTTTGTAGTCTAATTGAAGGAAGGCAAACATTTTATTAACACAAAGACATGTGGGAGAACAAAGAAATGATCAATTGAAGTTTGATGCAAGGCACATGGATCATTGGGTGATCATGAAGAGAGCACTGTGAGCTGCTGAGCTGCTTTTACCTATATAACTCTAGAAACTATAGGCAGATAGTCAGCCTGTTATCTCAGACATCACAAAAACTTGTTCCTGAGGCAGAAAGGGGTCTAATTACATGACATTTATTCAACAGCTGTCATCATGAAGTTAATAAGAAAAGATTCTAGAATCCCTTTCAATGTACCACCTAAGGGTTACTACCATTATTAATTAGGTGGGATCTTTCTCTACTTAGAAATAGTTAATCACTGAAGTTATGAAAGCATGCAGAAATGTGATTAAATATAAGTCAGCATGCATAGATCAAAATCAGCTACAGTTTCCTAATGGGTACTACTCCAAGAGCAAAGTATGCTCAGAAGAACTAGACGAATAAAGGGCAGCACCATTTACCACTCTCTCAGAGGGAGAGACTGTGATCTCCCACCACCACTGTTTACAGTGGTGATAGCAGTGGCAGAGTCAGATGGTCTCAATTTGTATCGTAGCTGTAACAATTAAAGATGCAATTGTTTCAAAGGTTTGTCAACCTTTCCCATCCCATTTCCACAGAGATAAAATACTTAGAATTACATCTTTGGTTCAAAATCACTTGAATTATTTATGAAAGGATTTACCAAGTATAAATGATTCACCATGTTATTGTTTGTTATTTCAACTTGACTAACTGATATGATTTCAAAATTCTGTCAGTGAACTTCACAGAGTAACTCAAGATGAGCCTGATTGTAAAGTGCCTTAAGCATTTTTGAATGTCATCTAGGAGCAAGAATAGCTTTGTTCCTGCCTACATCTTTATTCCTTGGTTGCAATGTGTGTTGCTAATGCCAAAGAGTAACCTACCTTAAATGATTCATGTTTCAGGAACACTAATAGAGGTAGTTTGTAATTCATGCTGCATAAGTCTCTACATTTTCCATTGACATTCATTTGCTTAAAGGTTTTCAGTTTTGCATTTTCTGAAATAATAATGGTCTCCAACTATAGAAAAGGCCTATAGTGGTTAACATCACCATAAGATAACTCAATCACAAATAAATTGCCATTCCAAATGTAGCCTAAGTTTATCTTTTTCTATTCTCTTCTACCATCATGTTTGCATTGTGACCAATGGCAGGAAACAAACACAAATGTCACTTTCAAATCGAAGGAATGACTTTTATACACTTTAAGAGTAAGAGGAAGGGTGAATTTTACATGCAACATTCTGTGATTATGATAATAAATACTATGGACTTATGATGTGAAGGGTGGAGATTTAAAGGTAAAGAGGACTTAATTTGTAAAACAAACAAACAAACAAACAAATAAATAAATAAAAATAGATCCAGTATCAGGTCCTTAGTAAAAGTCGACTGTAAAGTAAGGATTTGTGATTCATCTGCCATAAACCAAAGGCTTATCCTCAGCATGAAAATAGATACACAAGAACATCTCATCTTAGTTTGATTCAAAGTGTGAAGCAACGCTGCTATTCACTTCTTGGATATGTTTGTTTCACCTATGATGCAGATAAAACCTGCTGACAAAAAATGGCAGTTTTTTTTTAAAGCAAACAGCAAAAACCAGTGGAAGAAAATTCAGATTTGCAGAACAAAACCATGTAAGAATCTTGTTTGATGCTACTCAAAAGTAATTGGATTTGTGAATACTAGAAAAAAGCCCAATGAAAAGAAAATAATATGCTTATATGTTGGCACTTGAGCTTGCCTTATAGAAAGAAGGCCAAAAATAAGCCTTAAATTTTAACTGTGGATATATTTTTTTCCCTTTGCGACTTCTTGCTTGGGGACATTCACTTCATGTAATCAGTTAAAAAAGGGTCTGAAATATATTCTAGTATACTTAGCATACTTGTAAAAGGGAGATTTTAATATGTTAAATGAGGTATAGAATAACAAGGAAGAACAATATTCATTTTAAAAAAATTGTTAATAATTTAGCATGTTTTAAAATGTGATGGTCAAATTCAAACTAAAATAAGAATCTCTTAACAAGATATATTTGTTATTTTTTTATTATGACTGCAACCCAAGTCAAAGAAACCATTCTTAGAAATAAATGGTTTTTATATGCAAGGTGATGAAACCCTTTAGCAATACAGCTGGGGCACATCTGTGTTATTTCAGCAATATTCAGTAGTTAAAAGTTATGCATTTATAAATAATGCATGCCTCTGATTCATGTCTGTGTCATCAGTGGCTAGTCTGTTTCCATTATGCTTCACTCCATAATATGCACTCAATTCTCTAAGGATACATTGAGGAAAGGCATTTCTGAGTATATTTTTATTTTTATGTAGTTTTGATTAAAATATTTAATAGTTGATCGAAAACAGTTCTGTTTATTGTGTTCTCTATTGTAGGTTTTATCAAGGTGAAAAAGGGATCAGTACCGATGTAATCCTGGTGGATCAATGTGTCACTCAGGTGCAGGTAGAAGGAGGTAGAAGGACAAACTTGTGACCATGGGAAAGGTCACCATACTCTGGCCATGCACACACTCAGTTTATTGTAGGTAAATACTATGCTATGGGCTTATCATCTCTTAAATTTCGTCTGATCTGTATTGTGTTGCAGTCCAGACACTTAAACACTGAACTTTTTCCTTTACAAACAGTTCTACAAAGGTGAGATGAAATTTAAAAATTCCACACAGATAAGTTTAAAGTGCATATCAAATAACCTTGAAGAGAAAGAAGTCAATTATAGAACTTCTTGTAAGCTGCGAAGAGTGTGGAAGGAAGTGGCATAATTTCCTATGCTTTTGCTTTGGAAGTAGAATTTATGGTTTAGGTAAATATGTAAGTGATTTAATATAATCTATTTTAACTTATTTTATTGAGGAATAAACTCTGACTCTTCCTTTTTATCTCTTGCTCTAATTTCTAACTAAGGGGCTGGGGAGTCACACCCTACAATCTATACAGCATCATCAGACAGGTTTTTATTAACCTGATATAATGTGGCTTACTTTCCAACCTGACTTTAGCATAACATCATATAACAGATAAAGAAGGAAGCCAAAGTATTTTATGACCCTGTAAAGTAATCTCTGAAGGAAATTTGCATCTGCATAGAATCTCCTTCCAGGGATTCCCAGAGAAACCAGACAAGCCCTCTAAGAGCTGCCACCTGTAAGACTTCATCTGCATACTAAAAAATTTAACTCCTCTTCCCTCTATCCCTTCTCTCAACTCAGCATTTTCTTTACCGATTTCAAAATGACTTACAAGGAACTAAACTCTTTTTTTTTTTTACCAATTGTCAATCAGAAAGTCTTTGAATCCACCTATGACATACAAGACTCTGCTTGGAGATGTCCTACCTTTCTGGGATCAAACATGTTCTCATTTATGTTTTGTCTGTAACTTCTCTCTCCCTAAAAATGTATAAAGCCAAGCTGTAATTCAATCGTTTGGGGCAAATGTTCTCAGGACCTTTTGGGACTGTGTCTCAGGCATAGGTAACATACACTTAGCTCAGAATAATCCCTTTAAAATATTTTACAGGGTCTGGCATTTTTCATCAACATTATTATTTGAAAATAGATGGCATAGCAATGAAAACAAGTGATTTGATTTTATTAGAGTATAAATTTTGAAGCATAGACTGGTGAGATTTAAGGCTCAGGATGTGGGAAGGGGTCAAATAGCAGAAGGCTTTATGTTCCATGTTGAGTGGTTTAATATTTTCCTATAGACATGAACTATAGATATGGGTTGCATGGTCAATGAAAGTTCATAGACAGAGAGTAATACATTCAGGTTTCTCTTTTAAGAAGACCTCTATGTCTACAGAATGAAGAATGAATTCCATGGGCATGTGAGGTAGGAAGTCAGAGCACAAGAAAGCAAGTACTGTTAGGTGCTTAGTGCAAGAATCCTGGAAAGAGACAATAAAGAACTGGATAAGTCTCAGGGGATAAAATAAATGTGCAAAAGTCAGTCACATGCCTAAACACCAACAAAAAACAAACAGAAACCCAAATAAAAAGCCCAATCCTATTCACAATAGCCACACACACAAAGAATGAAATACCTTGAAATCTTCCTATTCAGAGACGTGAAAGACCTTTACAATGAAAACTGCAAAACACTGCTCAAATAAATCAAAGATGACCCAAAAAAAAAAAAAATAAATAAATAAAAAGAAAGAAAAAGAAAAAAATATTCCACGCTCATAGATTGGAGGAATCAACATTGTTAAGATTTCCATTCTATCCAAGGCAATCTACAGATTTAACACAATACCCATTAAATTACCAGCAGCATTCTTCTCAGACCTGGATACAGCAATACAGGAATTCATATGGAAATATAAATGACCACGAATAGCCAAATCAATCCTCAGCAAAAAACAAAACAAACAAACAAACAAAAAAAACAAAGTTGGAGGTATTACACCCCCGACTTTAAGCTTTATTGTAAAAACTACAATAATCAAAACAGCCTGATATTGGTACAAGAACAGGCATATAGACCAATGGAACAGGATAGATAGTTCAGAAGCAAAACCTCAGTTTCTCAACCAACTCATCTTTGGCAAAGCCTCCACCACCAACCACTGAGGGGAGGAGAACTTATTCAGTAAATGGTGCTGGCTGACCATACGCAGAAGATTAAAAAAAGACCCTTACCTATCACCATACACAAAAACTAACTCTAAACGGATCAAAGACCTAAATGTATAACCTCAAACTATAAGAACCTTAGAAAATGCAGGAGACACCTAATGGAAATTGGAACGGGCAACCAATTCCTGGTCAAAACCCCAAGAGCCTATGTCATAAGAGATAAGATAGACAAGTGGGACCTCAGCAAAGTGACAAGCTTCTGCAAAGTCAAATAAACCATCAAGAGAACAGAGATAGCCCACAGACTGGGAAAAAATATTTGCCAACTGTATATCTGACAAAGGCCTAACATCCAGGATCTACAAGGAACTCAAACTTGCCAAAAAGAAAACAACAACAGCAACAACAAAACAGCCCCATTACAAAGTGGGCAAAAGACATGAATAGACACTTCTTAAAAGAAGACATATGAGCAGCCAACAGCTACATGAAAAAATGCTCAGTCTCACTAGTCATCAAAGAAATGCAAATTAAAACCACACTGAGGTACCACCTAACTCCAGTTGTGATGGCCATCATTAATAACTCAAAAACAACATATGCTGGAGAGGATGCGGGGAAAAGGGAACACTTCTACAATGTTGGTGGGAGTGTAAACTTTGTGGAAAACAGTTTGGCGATTCCTAAAAGATCTAAAAATTGACCTTCCATAAGACCTTGCAATCTCCCTACTGGGAATATACTCGGAGGATCTCAAAGCACTCCATGAAAAAGATACCTGCACACACATGTTTTTTGAAGCATTGTTCACAATAGCAAAAACATGGAACCAACCGTGCTGCCCATTGAAAGAGGACTGGATAAAAAAAATGTGGTACCTATACATGATGGAATATTATGCAGCCACAAAGAAGGACAAAATTATAAACTTCACAGCAATTTGAATGGACTTAGAGTCTATAATAGTGAGTGATCTGTCACAGAAACAAAGAACCGAGTATCATATGTTTTTACTCATAAGTGGACCTTGAACAATTGATGTAATACTATAAGAAAAGGATTGGCGGTAGTGGGAAACTGCCGGGGGGCAGGGGTGAGATTGGCAGGAGTGACAAACTGCCAGGAAACTGGGAGGCACACCTCGTCAACAAGGTACCTGCATAATGAACATTTATATAGCTAACCCTGAAATGTACCTTACATCTTTAAGATTAAAAAAATTGAAAAACAAAACAAAAACAAATGACAACAAAAAGAACTGGATAAACTGCACTGCTTCAATTTATTGGTATCAAAATTCTTCTTCCTCTCTTGTAATAACTGGAGTGACTTCTCTGGAGTTCTCTAGACATTTGAAAGCATTTCACTGGTATATTATTTAAATCAGAACAAAAATTAGTAAAATCAACGTAAGTTTTTTGCTAGTTTTACTTCATTTAGGCAGATTGTTTACTGAATTCTTATGAGGTCTATACACAAAACTTTTGTCCTAAGAATATGAATGAGCAAGATTAACATGGGCCCTGGTTCACATGGGCCCCTGCCTGCTCCAAAGCTTTACCCCATGAGGTAGTTTAGAAAGAAGCGCCCATGGAGGTAGGACCTGATGCAATGGATGTAATGTGGGAGCAATACATAAATTCACAGACCACGGGAGCATGCATGTATGCAGGAGAGGGTCATCACATCTTATCCAATGTTTAAAAAGCACAGGAATGATTTTGGAGGAAGGGAGATATGAAATAAAGGAGGATTAGGAGTTAAGTAGGTAAACAGTGGTGGTGGGAGATGGGAGGGAGAACAAGTTCAGGCAGGAAAAAAAGCAGATACAGATGGCTCAGCAAGAACCCTGATATTTGTCCAACTTGGCAGGACCAGAAAATTGTTAAGAGGAGGATCCAGAGAGGTGTATCCAATACACTGAGTGTGTACTGTTGTTCCAAGAACACTCATTCCTTCAGGGCAGAGGCAATGTAATGACTATAATTTGTCCAGTCCTAGCCTCTTTAAGTATCCAGTGGGTGCCACAGTTAAGGAATGCATCTCAGGTGTTCTCACTCCTCAAATGCAACCCTTTTTGGTGTGTAGTTCTTGCTCATAGCAGGGAGGGTGAGAGACCCTCAGGAATACTGACTAGCAAGAAACTGGAGCACTGGCAGGATCTGTGTATTTCTAATGATGTAGACTTCTCTCTGCACAAGCACTTGACTGCTTCCTCTGAGAGCAATGCTTCATGGCCTCTTAAACTGCAAGATCTAGAACAGTGATGGCAATTGCCTTTCCTTGGACAGGTTTTCAAGTACTTTGTGTTTAGTGTCTTGACTTTTATGGAACAAATACATGTTTTTTATTCCCCCAAATAGAAATTTCCTCTGAGATACTATGCTTTTCCTCCTCTTTTCCATAGCAGGGCTGCCTTTTTTGCTATTTAACAGAAGATTTCAAAAGGTGGTTTAATTTTCTAACTATTCAAGAAGGCTCATGGGGGTTTCATCCATAGTATCGCTGACCTATGGATCAGCACAGATTGAGTTTTGTGCCTGCATGCTTATCTGTCTTTGACAGCTCATTGGAGTCTTGCCTCTTGTTTGGTGGAGCAGAGGCAGTCACTATTTGCAGTCCTCTCACTTCGTGCTTGTGAATCTCTCCTCTTCTCTACCAGGACTACTCTTTCATCTAGGGCTCCCTGTAGCATTGGCGCCTCCTTCTGCTGTCTGAAGCCTTCTTCAGCAAATGCCTCCTAGAATGTTTTTGGGGCAGGTTTCAGACAAACACCACTACTGTGCCCTTAATATTGTATACTATAATTTGAGTGTGGCCTATGCTCAAAGATCTCAGAGTGTTAGCTGCAACTAATCAGAAAGTGCACGATGAAAAATTAAACTCAGAAGAAATTATATGTCAACAAAATCTCCAATTTTAGAGATACGAAGCAAACACTTTTCTTAACAAGAAAATTGAAAATGAAACAGTTTTTTCTTTTAAGTATGACCCCTGTGAGTTTTAAACATATAGGGATTCTTGGAAAATCTGTGTTATTAATCACTTATAAAAATAAAAAGAAAAACAGTCTTTTGACTTCTGGAAGTGAGAAGCACAGTATGTGAGACACAAAGCTAATGAGCATATGGATAGCTGGCCATCTTGCTGTGGAAAACAGGAAGCCACAGAGAACTGGCAGGACATTCCTGTGGTCATCACTGCTATCTGCTGACTTATTTGTCCATCAGTTGTTTTTCCTCCTTATGCTTTCCCAGTTCTCTGTGGAATAGCTACTGAGGATATAGAAATTAAGAAAAAACAAAAAGAATATTCCAAGGATATGTGCCCCGTAAGGAATTTATCTCAAAAGTAAGGTAGTTTCCTTACTAATTGTTTGGTCAGGAGATAATTGCTAAGATATAAATAAGTAGACATATAGCATATAGGATCAGGCAGGATGCCACGTGTCCTATCAAAATGCCCACGAAAGGGAAGTAGATACCTGAGAAGAACACCCATTCATAAACTCAAGACTGAATTCTTCCTCATAGCTCTTTAAGGTAAACTTTTATAAAGACTAACGTGCTCCATGTCCACACAAAAGTGTTACTCAGGTTTGTTTTCACCTACATTTATTAAACTATGAGCCACTGCAGTTCTTGCCAAAGACTTTGATTAGGATTCTAAGAAAGGACTCAGGAGAGCTGTTTGACTTCCACATGCTGGTACATTTGACTTCAGATTTTTCTTTTGTGGTAAATTTTGCTGCTGTTGAAAGCAAGAAGAATTACTACACACAGGGTTTAACTCTATTTTCTTGCTCAGTTTTGACAGTGTAAGCAATCTCAGACAACAAAGTTTTTCAGATAAAATCCTGCTCTGGGAAGGAAAAATCAACTTGGATTCTGATATACAACCCTACAGCAGTTCATTGTATCACTATGGAAAGTGTACTTACTTTGATATCAAATAATATATTAATTTCTTTTTTTAAAAAGTAAGTTTTTAAATTTTAAAACAGTCTCAGTTATTTAGGCATTTGCATATTATTGTCTTACTCTATAGGTTATTGTGTATAATTTACTTTCCTTTGGCATTGCTGTTTAAAAATAATAGCATTGTATACAAAAAAATAACTTTACCACTAATGTATGTCATTATCTAATTTTACTGATAGGATCTTTTTACCTGTTTCAGATCTATAAAAAATATCACTACTGTTTTACTCTTCAAAATATATGGAATATAATATTGAACTCCCAGTAAATCTATTCTTCTCCTGGGTTTCCCTCCCAAATAATTACCAGGAATTCTCGAGAAATGCAAACAACTTCTTTGTCACATGCTTTCTCCTGTTAAGAAACTGGCAATTTCCCAGTTCCTTAAGCGATGGCCTGTGACAGAAGGATGCTGATCTCCAGTCCTTCCAGGATGATTTCTCTGTGGTGACTGATGTTCATTTTTGCTTTACTGCCCAGTTGAAAATAAATATTTCTTAAGTTATTTTTTTCAGAGGTACTGATACGGAAGTATCTAAGGATAACAGAGAAGACCAATTGTCTGATGCTAAGATATCTGCCAGAGTCAAGGATTTGCATTATTTCTTTGTGATTACAAAAAAACCCCTTTACTTCCCAATTTTCTTGTGGGTATAACTACAGGTAAGAAATATTGATGTTAGGATAGAGGGACTCTGAAGGCTGACCAAATCCCCCACTACTCACATTCTGCCACAGGACCTACCATGTCATAGAGTAACTGATAGACACAACACCACCTAAAACTATCTTTCCTTACTGGTCCAACATAAAGCCATGAATAGTTAGGGGGCACATTACCAGATCTGGATGATTAATTCTTAATTGTTATCAATTTGTTCCTATAGTGATCATGATAATTTATTTATTTTGAAGATAAATATTGACTATCATTAATTTCACTATACTGTATGTTTTGAAAAGATAATGGACTTAAGACTTTTACTGACTTCTTTATGGTCGCCAAAACAAAGATAAAGCACACATACTCTTCAGATTATTACTTTTAATAATTATACTTTCAGCTTACACTTTGAACATGGCTCTTTATTTCCTACAATTAATTTTAACGTCATGACAAAACTTAAAATATTTAAAACACATTAAAGTTATTCTCAAAACCTAAATGACGGGTTGAGCATGAGTCACAAAATATTCTAAGTAAATACAAAACTAAGTTTGGAGATAGTAGCAAAATAAATGTTTATATCAACTTAAGTTCCAAATGTTGGTGGTCTTAGCAATAGGTGGCCATGTGCATTGTGTAATTTTTCAGATATGTATGGAAGCCCTTCTTTTAAAATTTATTTCAAAAGTGACTCTGATTCTTTACACCTCTCTGAGCCTATGTTCTTTGCAGTATGACTTTGCTGTTCTTCCCAACAATAGGTGGAGTGTAATTGTCTATACCCTGATTTGATATTGTGACTTCCTTTTGCTGATAAAATGTGACAGAACTGATGGTGTGCCTGTTCTGAGCCTGTCTTCAAATGTCTTTGTGCTCTGGCAAAAGACAAACAATCAAAACAAAAAAATGAACAAACCCCACCTCTGTTACAACCATATAAATAAGTTCAGAATGATTAGTCATATGGCACTGTCACCACTATTGCCCCAGCTGCCAGTCAGCCATTCAAAAGACATGTGAGTATGGCTTTTCTTGTCCAACCAACCCCCAGTCAACCTTCCAGGTGACCTTAATCACATGACAGAACCCAACTGAGACCAACAGAATCTGACCCAGGTGTGTACAACCACCATGCTGATACATAAACATGTGAGTAATAATAAATGCTATTTTAAGTCACTTTCTTTGGATGTTCTGCTACACAGCAATAAATATCTGATACAAAAAATGGGTTCCTGAAATGGAGGTGTGTCTAATATAAACCTCAGACCAGTGAGGTGGTATAGACTGGAAAAATGAACAGAAGATTTTTAACAAAACTTGTAATATGGGGAAGAAATTGCTTTTGGAAGCTAGGAAAATGATAGCTCATATGTTATATAATCACAAAATGATTGGCAAAAATTTGCATGCAGTAACCAGGAAGATGAGAATGCACACCTCATGTACTTCAGTGTTGACTAAAAACAGCTTCCAGAAAGAATGTGGAAAGTACCAGCTGGTTGATACTAGCTGTATATAAGGCATGAGAAGAGAGAATAAGCTGAGAATAAGCTGGAATGTTTGCAAACAGAATTTACAGGGAATAAAATGTGACTAGGCCTAGTTTGGTTGGAAAATAAAATAGTTTCACATATCTGGTCTCCTTTGTAGGTAAAAGATTTCAAAGTAAATTCTGAGTGGTATGGTTTAGGGTGATGTAAGTGCTTTGTTAAGAAGTAAGAATTAAGTGATGGCTATAGACCCTCACAGTTAGAAAAGAAAGGGACTTCTAAGAACATGAAAGCAAGATCTCACAGTTGCCTATTCTCAAAGTCCCAGTAAATCTATAGGGGGAGAAATACATCTTGAAGTCAATAGTGGATGTGGCTTTTGTTTAGTAGAATAATAGCACATCAGATCCATTCTCAAAAAGTGTCAGCAACCTCAACTAAAAGGAATTGAGATGGTTAAAACTGTAAAATCTGGGTCCCCAATTTTATAGGCAGAAAGAAGGCAGATAAATATATCCAGTTTTCAATGAGATATTTTTTCGAACTAACCAAGAAGGTGGTGAAAAAAATAAATGGATACATCAGAAGGAAGAACTTTGATAATGGAACTGGGAGTACTAGACATCAAAGACTTGAACATCAACTCCCAGGGACAGAACTGGCTCTAACTTAAGAATCATTTATACCTCCAGAGTAGGAAAACTTGGCAACACATGCCCAGTGATATTTTAAAACACTAAGGAATAGTGACAAATACACACATTTCATTTTTATTCTTTTCAAATGGAAGTATTTATAGTGGTTATTCTATCACTGTGTCACCAGGGATTGGCAAATACACTGTAATTTTAACTCAAAATTCTTGAGATCTAGAGGAACTGTGTCTAAGGAACTGCCATCCAATATGATGTAGATTACGATTTCTTGGATTTTGAGACTATTGGGGATATTGGGGTGGAATGTGTTAGTATATTTTTCATGTGAGAGTGGCAGGACAAACCCAGAGGTAGAAAGGAGGGAGGACTGTGTTTGATTATTTATAAAAATGGCCCAACTATCTACCTTACATCCCATGTCCACATTCAGTGTGGCTTTTCAGCTATTATGGGATAGAGTGCAAACTGGTTAATCGATCTGGTCAAAAAAAAAAGCAGAAACGAGAGACTACCAACTTTAAGCCTAGGCCCCAATAAGCATTTCTTCAGCTTGTCATCCTTTTTGTAACCTTGTAACCTTACTGTCAGCATGGGAACAAACTTGGGCTTTCCTGTGGGATGTTGAAACTTGTTGTTGAGTCTTTCCATTAGCCCCATGGATAGCCAGTCAACCACCAAGTGGGCGAGTACAGTTATTCTGGGACAGTCATCTCCAGTCTACCTACAAACTGGCTATAGAAACACAAACAGGACAAACTTAAATACGTTGAACTTTGCCCACATCAAAACTGTCCAAGTAAATCACGTTTGCGACAATAATGTATGATTGATTTCTTAAGACACCAAGTTTGTTACATAACAATAAATATTTGATATACTTATCTCCCAGAGCAACTCTTCTACCAGGTTACTGAAGGGTGACATTCCATAGTTAGAAATCAATTTTCTTGATTTATCCACTGGCTTTTATTTTCAAAAGAAGATACATGGTTGAGGTGAAAAATTAATTGGTCCTATCCTTTACTCATTTCAAAAGAGAAAGTCCAAGAACAAAAGATGAGAGTAGACTGGGAATCTTGGAAAAAACTGACTAGCAAGAAAATATGATTTTCTTGTGAGGAGAGGTATTACAGATTGAAGGTCTGAGTACTCTGTGCCAGAATTTAAATGAAGAAAAGTATGTGAAAGATATTCAAAGCTGATGGACGTTTTCTTTGCAAAGCACAAAAACTCTCAATGGAAATCTCGTCTCACACACATTTTCGTGTTTAGGAATACCAGTGATCTATTGACAGAGCTAGATTTAGGTGATTTCCAGGAAGGAAAGTTTTGGAAATTTACATGACCCTATTAAATACATATCAGGTACTTTGTGCCTGTCTCGCCTCTACTTTCCTTTATTCTTCGGAGAAAGTTGATTTCAGATTGAAGAAATGTTCTTCCTCACTCTCAGTCTGTGGGGTATGTATGGAGCTGACTATACTTTCCTAGTTCCAGGAAAAGCATATATCCAAGCCAGGTTAGGGATTAACTTCTATAACTTTTTCTGGAACTGTTGGATGAAAATGCATTTTGCTATGAGAAATAATACATTTTATAATATAAGTCTTTGTGTGTTTGTAACTATTAATACCTTGCTATCACCAAGGAAGAGTTAACTTAAACATGAAAATAAAGGAGGGGAAAATTACAGCTGACAGTTTAACAGAACTTGACTGAATCTTGAATCCAATCTACATCTATCTCTTAAATGTTTAATTCTGAGGACATTTTGCAGATCTAATTATTAGCAGTAACCAGTGAAAAATTTGTATAAAATTGTGAAGTACTATTAAAAAATAAAACATTCAAGATTTTGTGTCTGATAAAACTGCCATGTCCTAGGACTGTTAATATATTTCACTGAGAAACAGAGGTAAAATAGAAGAAAAAAATCAACTTGATATGCTGGTGTTTTGAGACAAAAAAGGACTATTGTTTGAGACAAGAAAGGACATAACCCAATACTTGAGATTGCGTAATTTACAAACAACAGAAACCTATTTCTTACAATTCTGGAGTCTTGAAAGTACAATTTCGAGTTTTCAGCATCTAGTGAGGGTCTTTTTTCTGTCTCCTCTCATAGCCAAGCAGGGAGAGCAAGGAGTGCAAGAGAGTGAAACCGGCTCGTGAACCCTTTTAATGACGGCATTAATCTATTTATGAGGGCTCCAGTTCTCATCAGGCCCCACTTTCTCACACTGTTGCACTGGGGATTTTAACAAATACATTCTGTAGGCCACATTCAAACAAGTTCTTTCTTGGGCTCTCAATATTCACATCTATTCCACATGCACAATACCTTCATTTCATTCCAACATCCCACAATGACTCAAGTCATTGTAACATCAACTTTAAAGTCTAAGTCTAAAGTCTCATCTAAACATCGTATGAGTAATACTCAAGGTATGATTCATAACAGCTGTAGGCCTATAGAATCAAAGCAAAAGTTACATGCATTCAAAACACAATGGTGGGACAGGTATATGATAGACATTTATATTCTCAAAAGGGGCAAATATACAAGAAGAAAGAGGTAACAGAACCCAGGTAAATTCAAAACTGAAAAAGTAAAAAAACATTAAATTTTTTTATTATTTATTATTTTATTTTAAAGATAATGGGGTACAATTCAGGGTTAGGTATACAAATGATCATTTTGCAGGTACCCTTGTTGATGAGGTGTGTCCCTCTCTCCCCTGGCAGTCCCTCAACTGCCAATCCCATACCCCCTACCCAGGCAGTTTCCTACTACTTCCAATCCCTTTCTTATAGTATTATGATAATTGTTCAAGTTTGCTTATGAGTGGGAACATATGGTACTCTGTTCTTTGTTTCTGTGATAGATCACTGAGTACAATAGACTCTAAATCCATCCAAATTGCTGCAAAGTTCATATTTTTGTCCTTCTTTATGGCTGCATAATATTCCACTGTGTATATGTACCACATTTTAAAAATCCAGTCCAGCTTCAGTGGGCAGCATGGATGGTTCCATGTTTTTGCTATTGTAAATAGAGCTGCAACAAACATGCATGTGCAGGTATCTTTTTTGTAGAATGATTTGAGAACAACATTAAATTTTAAGGCTTGAGAATAATTTCATTTGACTACATGTTCTGAGGCAGGGGTTGGGCCCCTAAGGCTCCAGGCAGCTCCAACCCTGTAACTTTGCTGAGCTCTGCCCACTTATCAGCTGTCATATGTTGTAGTCTTATGCCAGGCTGGTGTTGCATACTGGTAGCTCTACATTTCTAGGTTCTTGCGGAAGCCCTATCCTCATAATTCCAGTAATCATGGCCTCAGTGGAGAATCTCTGTGGTAATTCCACCCCCGCCGCAGGTTTCTGTGCCATCCTTTGAAATTTAGGGGAAAGTAATTATGCCTCCACAGCTGGTGCACACTGTGTGCCAGAAGAACTAGCACTACATGGATAGCACCAAGATTTTCAGTTTGTACCTTCTAGACTGGCAGATGAAATTGCATCTGGGTTCTCTTAAGCCAGCTGAAATGCAGCACCAGAATATAGGGAGCAAAAACCCAAAGTAGCCATGGGCAGCAAGTCTGGAAGTTTCATAGACATCCTGACCCCTCCTTTAAAACCTTTTTGCCTTCAACAACTCAGCATTCTGGACCTGTGAGGGGAGTGGCAGCCTTAAAGGTTCTGAAATGCTTTCAGAGTAATTTTCCCATTGCTTTTGACAGCACCGGGCTTCCATCTAGCCATACTAATCTCCTTAACAAATAGGTGCATGGCCACACACTTGGTTTTCTCTTTTATACATGCTTTCTAATTTCTTTACATGGCCAGGCTGGGATTTTCCAAATCTCTATATTCTGTTTTTTCCTTTTGATTATAAATTTTATCTTTAAATCATTTTTCTCTCCTTACATCTTACTATACGCAGTTAAGAGAAGCCATGTAACCCCTTCAGTGTTTTACTGCTTAGAGATTTCCTCTACCAGATATTGTAGTTCTTTGTTCTTAAATTCTGCCTTCTATAAAGTCCTTGGTCAAGGACACAATTCAGCCAAGTCCTTTGCTGCTTTATAAAAAGGTTGGCTCTTATTCAGTTTCTAATACTTTATCCTTATTTCCCTCTGAGACATCATCAGGATGACCCTCCTTTCTACCAACATTCTGGTCACAGCCACTTAAGTAATCTGTAAGAAGTAACCTCTGACCTTTTTCTTTACTATACCAAATTGCTAACTAAGGGGCCTGGAGAGACAAACTTTTGAATAACTGTTTAATGTGGCTTACTTTCCAATCTGACTTTGGCATAACATAGCATATAAAGAAGAAAAATAAAAGTATTTTATGACCCTGTAAATTTGTGTTTTGGGAGCACTGGACTGGGCACCTTTGAAGACACATACCTTTTATTTCTGAAGTCTGCCATCTATAAAACTTCTTCTACCTGTTGAGAAACTTGACTCCCTTATAATTTCTCAAGATACTCATTTCTTTTACTGCTTTCAAAATTCCTTAGGTAACTCTTACTGACTAATTGCCAGTCAGGAAATCTTTGAATCTACCTATAACCTCCAAGCCCCCATTTATAGATATCCCACCTTCCTGGACAAAACCAATGTAAATTCCACATGTATTGGTTTATGATTTCCTGTAGCTTCTGTCCTTCTAAGATATATAACCAAGCTACAATCCATCCATAGTGGGCACATATTCTCAGGGCCTCCTGGGAATGGGTTTCATGGGCCTAACATTACACTTGCCTTAGAATAAGTCATCTTAAATACTTTAGAGTCTGGTGTCTTTCAATAAAAGTTTCAACATTTTTTTTTACATTTCTCCTCTTCTTCTGAGCCCTTACAAGAATCACCTATAACACTCTGTTCATGTCAGTCTTAGGCTTTTAGTCTACTCCAAATTCTTCCAGCCTCACCTAATTCCCAGTTCTAAAGCAACTTCCATGTTTTCAGGTATTTGTTATGGCAATAAACCCACTCCTGGTACGCTAATATTATGTCTAAGTCCATTTTGTGTTGCTATAACAGAATACCTGAGACTAGATAATTTATAAAGAACAGAAACCTACTTCTCACAGGTCTGGAACCTGAGAAGTTTGACCTCTAGTGAAGGCCTTCTTGCTATGTCTTCACACGGTGGGAGTTGGGAAGGACAGAGTGTGTAAGAAGTTGAACCCACTCCCACAAGCCCTTTCTATAAAAGCATTTATCTGCCCATGAAGACAGAGCCCTAATGATCTAAGTCTTTCCCATTTGGGGGATACTTTCAAACCTCCCTAAGAACTCTGTCAGATGTGTTTGACCAAATTTTAATGTAAATGAGTATTTTTTATTGTGATATTTACTTTATTGTTATGGTCTGGAAATTAACCCATAGTATCCCCAAAGTATGCCTATGTATACTAAGCTCTCTGGCTTTCAATTATCAATGATATCTAATTATTGTATACTTATATAAGAAAAGCTTTTACTCACTATTTTTTTAAAGATGTGGGGTACAATCAGGATTAGGGATACAAGTGGTCATCGTACAGGTAAAGTTCAGGCCTCCCTTTGGTTTCCACTTTGCCTGGTTTGAGATCAGGTGCCCTTATTGATGATATGTGCCCTCCCCTTCTCTGCTACTGCCAATCCCTTTCTTGTAGTATTATAGTAAATGTTTGGGGTCGCTTATGAATGAGAACATGTGCTACTCAGTCCTTTGTTTCTGTGATAGATCACTTAATATTAGAGACTCTAAATCCATCCAAGTTACTGCGAAGTTCATATGTTTGTCCTTTTTATGGTTGTGTAATATTCCATTATTTTTATGTACCATATTTTTTTAACCCAGTCCAGTTTAGATAGGTAGCATGGTTGGTTCCATGTTTTTGCTATTGTGAATAGAGCTGTAATAAACATGCATGTGTAGGTATCTTTTTGTAGAATGGCTTGAGTTCCTTTGGGTATTCCCAGAAGGGGGATTCTGGGTCATAGGGAAGGTCAATTTCTAGTTCTTTTAGAAATTGCCACACTGTTTTCCATAGAGGTTGAACTAGTTTACTACATTCCCACCAGAAGTGTAGAAGCATTCCCTTTTTGCCATATCCTCACCAGCATCTGTTACTTTTTGTTTGATTAATGATTACCACTCTTACTGGAGTTAGGTGGTATCTCAATGTGGTTTGATTTGCATTTCTCTGATGATTAATGAGGCTGAGCATTTCTTCATATGTCTCTTCTTATACCTTCTTTTAAGAAGGGTCTATTCACATCTTTTGCTCACTTGTTAATGGGGCTGTTTTTTTTCTCCCTTTTGGCACATTAGAGTTCCTTCTAGATCCTGGATGTTAGGCCTTTGTCAGATATACAGTTGGCAAATATTTTATCCATTCTGTGGGCTGTCTCCCACTGTCTTGATGGTTTCTTTTGCTTTGCAGAAGGTTTTCAGTTTAATGAAGTCCCACTTGTCTATCTTATCTCTTATGGCATGGACACCTGGGATTTTGATCAGGAATTGGTTGCCTGCTCCAGTTCCCAAATGGGGTGTCTCCTGCATTTTTTGAGATTCCTATTGTTTGAGGTTTTATGTTTGGGTCTTTGATCCATTTAGAGTTGGTTTTTGTAGATGGTGATAGGTAGGGGTTCTGATTCAATCTTCTGCATGTGGTCAGCCAGTTTTTCCAGCACCATTTACAAAGTAGGTTCTCTTCCAAGTGGTTGTTGGTGGAGGCTTTGTTAAAGATGAGTTGGTGGAGAAATTGAGGTTTTGCTTCTGAAATCTCTATCCTGTTCCATTGGTCTATATGCCTGTTCTTGTGCCAATATCAGGCTATTTTGATTATTGTAGGCTGGAAGTGTGATACTTCCCACTTTGTTTCTTTTGCTTAGGGTTGTTTTAGTTACTCGTGGTCATTTATGTTTCCATATGAATTTCTGTATTGTCATTTTTAGGTGTGAGAAGAATGATATTGGTGATTTAAAGGGTACTTGTGTTGAATCTGTAGATTGCTTTTGGTAGGATAGACATCTTAACAATGTTGATTCTTCCTATCCATGAGCATGGAATATTTTTCTATTTGTTTGTCTTCTTGCATTTCTTTGAGCAGCGTAGTTGTAAAGGTCTTTCACTTCTCTGGTTAGGAAGATGCTGAGATTATTTCTTTTTTTGTGTGTGGCTATTGTGAATAGAATTTTCCTTTCCATTTGTTTCTCTGCTTGTTTGTTGTTGGTGTATAAGAATGTGACTGTCTTTTGCACATTTCTTTTGTACCCCAAGACTTTGCCAAAATCCTTTATCAGTGCAAGGAGGTTTTTCATAGATTCTCTTGGATTTTCTAGGTATAGGATCATATCATCAGCAAAGAGGAATGACTTGACTTCCTTTTTGCCTATTTGGATACCCCTGATTTCCTTCTCTTGTCTAATTGCTTTAGTTAGGACTTCCAACATAGTGTTGAATAGGAGGGGTGAGAATGGGCAGCCTTATCTTGTTCCAATTTTCCATAGAAATTTTCAGGAGAACTTCTTCCAGATTCTGTTCGTTTAGAAATATGCTGGCTGTTGGTTTATAGTAGATGGTGCTTACTATTTTGAGGTATGTTCCTTCTATGCCTAGGTGTTCAATGTTTATTATCAGGAAGGGATGCTGGATTTTATCAAAAGATTTTCTACATCTAATGATATAATCACGTGATTCTTGTTTTTACATCTGTTGATGCATTTAACTATATTTATGGTCTTGCAGATGTTGAACCAACCCTGTATCCCAGAGGTGAAGTCTATCTGGACAAGGTAGATGATTTTTGAGATTTGTTGTTGAACCCCATTTGCTAGAATCTTGTTGAGAATTTTTGCATCTATGCTCATCATGGATATTGGCCACAAATGAGTTTTTAAACAGACTCTGTTTCTTGCACATTTATGCCAATTACTTTGTAGATGTCATTTTTGATAATTATCAGAATTTCATTACCTCATGGCAAGGTAAGCAGTAAAAAATGAATTCTTATACACAGGAATATTTAAAAATATTGCCTACTGAGATAAAATGGCAATATATCAAGACTCAAATAATCTGCTAGAGGGAATAGTTAACTTATTCAGGCAACAAATAATCACCATCATTTCTACTTTTAGACTTAGAATGCAGTAGAGTTAATAAACCACTTAAATATTAAGGTCAATTTTTAAATAAAATTTTATTTCTAATTTGATACTATGGGATAATTTTGATCTTATTCTGGATAAGCTTTTATATGGGACAAATGTTATTGTTTTAAACCATGAAGAATGATAACTGGCTTCTTTTATGCTTTTAAAATACTGGTCTGCACTCTTCTCTAATGTTGAACTGTTCCCATGTCCTATTAATACATAAAAGTATACTTTTTACATTTTATTTTTTTAAGTTATGAACAAGATGTGTGTATTTATTTTGGTTTTTTGACTCCTATTCTTTGATATACTTAGAAGTACACAAATATTACATACTGCCTGCTTTAGATTAGCAATGTAAGGCATCTTAAAATTTCAAGTTTTTAAATCTGTAAAAGATATAAATTATCAATATTTTCTAAATCACTTTTTTACTAATTGTCATGTTAGAAATTGGGAGGGAAAAGTTTCATTTTTTAACCACTAGAGGTATTATTTTTATGAAAAAGTCATGGTATTAAAAAATACATTTTCTCCTGTTGCTTGCTCTTTTGAAATAACACATAGTTCCATTTGATCCTGGCTTCATTTTCAGTTTTTGTTTTTATTCAGGATTACATGTGACTTTGTTCCATAGGTATATTGCATGATGGTGAGGTTTGAGCATCTATTGAACTCATTATCCAAAGACTGAACATGGTATCCAATAGGTAACAATCTTTGCCCTGCTCCTTTTCTCCCTTTAAAAGTCCCCAGTGTCTGTTCTTCCCATCCTTATGCTGATTGTAACTAGTGTTTAGATCCCACTTATGAGAACGTATGATATTCAATTTGCTGTTTATGCATTGATTTGCTCCAGCTGCATCCATGTTGCTGCAAAGAACTTGATTTCATTCTTTATTTTGTGGCTGTGTAATATTTCATGGTATATATATATATATCACATTTTATCTATCCAACTCACCATTAATGGATTCCTAGGTTGGTTCCATGCTTTGCTATTGCAAATAGTACTATGATAAACATATGAGTGCAGGTGTTTTTTCAGAAGAACTATTTATGCTCCTTTGGGTAGATATTTAGTAGTGGGCCACCTTATTGCACCTGACTAGTTCCTCCCCTGCAGGTCAGGTGAAGCTTTAAGTGCTGAAAGCTCTCTGCATGACACAATGGGGTATTGTAATTGACCATTTCCACCTGATTGTTAAGTCACTTTACTAAGCCCAGTATTTCTCCTTCAGTATAACCAAAATGATGAGTACTCTCTGGCACAATGAGGCATGGGAACTGATCACTCTAACCTAATTGTTCACACCTCATAACTTGTTTTTTACTCCAAAATCCTCATGCCAAACCCTGGCACTTTCCAGACTATAATTTAGTAATTTGTGAAGGGTCTTAACAAATTTGCCTGTTCAATAATTGAAAATAAGTAGGGACAAATTATTTCACATCCACATGGTCTGTTCACTCTAAAATGGTTTTACATCAAATCAGTGCAAATGGAGAAATGGTCAAGAGTTTCATATGTACAGACATTTTTTAATCCCACTACTTTGCAAACAGAATTATATCTTATAGGATATTATTAGATGCCCAGTTCCAATGGCCAGATTTAGAACAATAGGTACTAAGTTTCTAATTACAGGAAAATTCTTGAGGATTTTTTTTTTTTTTTACAGTTGAGATTCCAAAGAAGCAAAAGATACCAATATGGAGGGTGACAGGACTAGTGGGCCCAAAACAAGCATCCTAATTGACATTTACCGTTAGTGACAAAACCCTATCTGCCCAACTGAGACCTGGTAAGAACAAACCGCTAAGCAGTATGGTGTCTGCTGCTATGGGACACACAAATCTGTGGGGGCACTTAGTGTAGTTGCCCCCCAAAAGGCCTAGACCACCAGAACTTTGTCCTCTGTGCCATTGAGAGCAGGTGTGCCCTTTTTGAAGGGGAGGGAGAACACCTGGCTCAGAAATGGTGACCACTGAGGAGGCTTGAAAAATCTGCTAAAGTGCCTGGTACCATCAGCTTAGTACCATCACCCCAACAACTCGCAAGTGAATATTAGGGTGCTGGAACCCAAATTATTTTCTTAACTAACACAAGTGCCAGCTGTCTGATCCTGGCCACTTATGTTGGAATCATATAGCCTTGTCTTAGTCAAAAGTTACTAGAGGTTAACTCAAATTATAAATGTAAAAAGTTATCTATAAAAAGGTAAAAAGGAAAAGAACCAGAAAGCAAAAGAAAGATGTAAAGAAAGTTGTTAATACAAAAGTATATTTTTTGTTAAGGGAGGATATAAAGAAAAGAAAATAATTTTGTATAGTAAAGGATCTTGGATGGGAAATTTTTGTCCTATAACAAAATAACTGGTTATTTAAAGAGAAAGAAAGTATAGAACAAAGAAAAAGGGTTCAGGCATGTTGTAGATTGGTATGTGTAAGGTTTATGAAAAAATATGTAAAACAAGCTTTATGAACAATCAAGTTTACAACAAATTTTAGCTATTTCTATGAATTTACCATTAATATTAATTACACTAATGCTAGGCCAAAATGCTACTCAGAGACCAGAACACAGGCCTCATACTTGGCAATATCCAAAAGAATTTTCTATATACAACAGAGGGGAAGAGAAAGATGGACTCAGTTAGTCCCCTGTGACTTTCTATGTTTTCACTGTTTTTAAGTCTTCTCCATTAAGAAGCAAGTTTATTTTTTTCTCTTTTCAAAGTCTTTGGACTATCGCTTTGGCTAAATGAGTAACTTTTACAATGGCTTGTAATCCTGAGTTATGATGTACTTTTAAAACCTTTACTGTTTGATACACTTTTTTTTAACTGTAAAATTTTTTAATTTTAAAATTGTGGGGTACGATCCAGGGTTAGGTACACAAATATTCATTGTGCAGGTACCCTTGTTGATGAGGTGTGCCCCCTTTCCCCAAGCACATTTCCACTACTGTCAATCCCACCTCCCCACCCTCCTCGCCCCGAAATTTCCTGCTACTGTCAATCCTTTTCTTATAGTATTACAGTAGTTGTTCAAGGTCCACTTATGAGTGTTAACATGTGATACTCAGTTCTTTGTTTATGTGAAAGATCACTCAGTATCCAGGTTGCTGCGAAGTTCATGATTTTGTTCTTCTTTATGACTGTGTAATATTCCATTGACTGTGTATATGTACCACATTTTTAAAATCCAGTATTCTTTTGATGGGTAGCACAGTTGGTTCCATGTAATTGCTATTGTGAACAATGCATGATAAACATACGTGTGCATGTATCTTTTTAATTGAGTGATTTGAGTTCTTCCAGGTATATTCTCAGTAGGGGGATTGTGGGGTCTAATGGAAGGTCGATTTTTCGGACTTTTAGGAATTGCCATTCTGTTTTCCACAGATGCTGTACTAGTTTGCACTCCCACCAACAGTGTAGAAGTGTTCCCTTTTCTCCACATCCTCTCCAGTATCTGTTATTTTCTGAGTTATTGATGATGGACATTCTGGCTGGAGTTAGGTGGTATCTCAGTGTAGTTATAATTTGCATTTCTTTGTTGACTAGTGAGGCTGAACATTTTTTCATGTATCTTTTGACTGCTCATATGTCTTCTTTTGAGAACTGTCTTTTCATATCTTTTGCCCATTTTGTAATGGAGCTGTTTGCTATTTTCTTTACAGCATGTTTGAGTTCCTTATAGATCCTAGATATTAGGCATTTGTTAGACAGAGTTGGCAAATATTTTTTCTCAGTCTGTGGGCTGTCTTCCTACTCTCTTGATGCTTTCTTTGGCTTTGTGGAAGCTTGCCAATTTGATAAGGTCCCACTTGTCTGTCTTATCTCTTATGGCATGGGCACTTTGGGTTTTGATCAGAAATTGGTTGCTTTTAAAACCCTTACTGCTTGATAAACTTAAATTTTTTTTTTAATTTTAAGGATGTGGGGTACAACTCAGTGTTAGGTATACAAATGTTCATTATGCAGGTACCTTTGTTGATGAGGGATACCCCACTCCCCTGGCAGTTTCCCACTACTCCTAAACCCTTTCTTATAATATTATGGTAATTGTTAAAGGTCTGATTATGGGTGAGAACATGTGGTACTCAGTTCTTTGCTTAATTTCAAATTCTCAATTCAGTCTTTCTAGCTTTTTAGCATTTTTTAGTTTTAGGTTCCTGAAAGTTCATTTAGTATGCAAAAATCACACAAAAAGCATTATTAAGCAGAAAAAGATGTTCAAAGTTTCTTAAGGTAATAGTTCTCTGTCAAAGGTGAAAGGCCAATACCAACCCTTAACCAACCAAAGCCATAGAAATAATAATAAGACCAACTTTTAGCTCATGAACTTGTGAACTGGAATTATCTGGCAGGTATCCTGCAAAAGACAATATGTTCTGGAACAAACCATTTCTCCTCCCACTCCTCCTCCTCCTCCCATTAGAAGCGGAGAGATGTCAGTCTCCAGAGTGGAGGTTACCTGCATATCAATTATTGTGAATGTATATCAGGCCTATTGTTAAAAGCAAAAAGGGTGGTTTATTTCACCCATGGAACCTGATTTAAATTATCTTGTTTGTTATTATTTTCTACAATTTGAACTACAGGATAATTACATGTCTCCAAACTAACATTGTCAATTTTTTTTCAGACTTTCTCAAAGACAAACTTATTTTCCTCTGCTTTCCAACATTTATAGTATCCTCTGTATATGTAAAATAAAAATGGTCCTAACTTTCCTAAATCTTTCCCTTTTGGAAAACCCCTCATAACTGTCTATAAATCCCCATCAAAAGTCCAAAGGAACTTGGAGACAAACTGTGGGGATATGCACATACGAACTAAGAAGTTCACTAGTACAACAATGAAAACTGCCTGGATTCTTATAGTGGGTATCAAGTCCACTGGGGTAACTACTTATAAACATATCTTACCAGACATCAAAGCTTAGTATGTCATAACAGAGGCTACAATAGCCTTATTATAGTATTATTAATTCTAATAGTATGTACTTTTACACAGTGCTTTGTGTACAGACACTAAAAATACTCTAACAACTCCATTGACTCCTTGTTCCCTCATCTCTTCCTCTTACTTTAGGCAGGTAGAGACATCTCTATACTCCAATTCAGTGGGAAGTAGCTATAAAAGACAGACCACCATCTACATTCCCCAGCATTAAATTAGAATATTTCAAAACAACTGAAGGAGGGAATAAAAGGACAGAGTCCCAAATGGAGTTTCTCTGGCTTCCTTGACCTCGTATACCGACAATAATCCTTTCCCAGAACCCTGAGCAAGACATTAAGACATTCAGATGAACATTTCCTATGAATTTGTCTTTCAGCTACTGGCCCTGTTTTCTCATCCATGTGACTGACCCACCCATCTATCTGCTGTTCATCACGGTTACATCAGATCCTGTGAATATTTGCCTGCCTTGCTCCCTAAAGTTTTAAAGACCCCTAATCTCAAGCACTTACCACCACAGTTCCTTCAGAGGTCTGGCCCTTTCTCTTTCTTAAGAAGTGAATCTACTCTTTTCTCTGATCTACTTTCTACATAGACTTGTCTTTCCCAATCTAATTTCTATGCAATTATTTGCATCTTACCCATGACACTGACCCACTCACCTAACAGGTTATATATTTACGCTGTTTATAGCTTCAGGTTAGAGTAGCACCTTGAGTTTTGTTTCATAGTTAATTAAATTAGTGTCTCCTGGAGCTCTGAAATGATACGGAACTTAGTGTTTCAGCTCTTGCAACAATTCCAGACTTCATGCTCCTAAGTAAAGGACTTTAGACCTTAAGTGTCTCTTGATGTTATACCTAAATTAGCCCTAGTTCCTCAATATCATTGCACTTGCATAAATTTTGAGCATATGCTCTGTGCTGATGGGCAAATTTATTTATATTTTTTTCCCACAAAGTTTCAATTTTACCACACATAAGAGAGGCAAAGGGCTTAATACAGCCTCAGAACTCCAATCTTTGTGTATTTAATACATAGATCTAAAATTGGATATCATTATAGTTCACATGCAGAAAATAATGACTTTATCTAAAGTTTCACTTTCAACTTGAATAAATTCTCATTTCAAAGTCTCATTTAGGCTTGAGGGATGCAAGATTAGAACAGAAGCCATACACAGTGGGAGGATAAAGAAAAAAGCTAATTGCACTTTAACTATATTATTTTCACACTACTGTTTGTATTGGAAATAAGAAAACTTACAAAATCATATTCTTCTTTAAACATTTCTCTTCAAGTTTAACCTGAAAACAACAAGAGACAAAAAAAGATTGTAGGCACTGGCTCTCAAGAAGTCCAGTTTAAAATGTGACTTTCTTTTAGCATCATTTATACTATATGATTTTTAATTAGTTACTTAATGTTTATAAACGTCAATGTTCTTAAGATATGCATGAGATTTTGATTTTTGACTCCATATCTTATGAAAAATATGAGATATTTACCTAGAAAATCCCTTAGAATTATTTATTGCACAAAATAATATTTTCCACATATTTATTTATTGTATAAGCAATAGCGTGAAATAAAATGTATACCGTGCTTTTTAAGAAGCTCATTTGTTCCCAGGAGGGTTAGACCTGTCATTTAAGATCTGTTGCCCATCTGGGCAGCAACAAGCAGACTCAGTAGAATCAGCAGGGTGCATACCTGCTTTGCCCTCACCTTAATCAGATCTCCATTACACCAAGACAGATGGAGATCAAAACATATTTTAAGTTATTATGGTCCTTCCACATCAGATGCAGATTACCATCAGTTCCAAAACAAGACTGTCATTTAAAATTTATGGAACACATGGAAAAATATTGACATATTGAACCATATGGGTCTTTTGGAATAGGCTAGGAAACATCTGTTTGCAAAATAAGGTTAATATACTATTAGTATTTAAAAACAGATTTTCTTAGAGTTTTCTGCCTTTTAGAAGACAAAAAGAGAGAATTTATTTTCTGACCAACTTTACTATCTTCTACTTTAAGGAAAGTGTTAAGGTACATTAATCAGAGAGTAACATAAAAAATGAAAATTTAGTCATCAAAAGGGCTGACAAATAAGAAAATAAAATACGCACCAAAAATTCTGTTAAATATTTCTAGTTAAATGTGTCTAGGAAATATATCTGGATTTAGCTATTCAAATGCATTTTGGTGACTTAAAGTATATGTGATAATCTGAAAGCTTTCATTCATGAAAGCATATTGTCTCAAACATTACCCCACACAGTAAATAATAAAAATGAAATAAACTCTCATTTGAAAATACTATGCTCTGCAAAGGAATATATGACTCCTTAAAAGTAAATAAGGTACAGGAAATAACAAGCTCTCTATTTCTAAATTATCTTTATAGAATTTGTCCAGGAGAACACCATATCAACACATACTTGGTATAAAGAAACAATTTCTCACTCTGATTCAATTGGATCTACAGTTTCTGAATATATATTTGTCAAATCTTTAGTGCAATCAAACTGTGATCATGAAATATAAATATATACTACCTTAGTGGATATCACCTATGTTGCCAGAATGTGAGTTAATACTGGGCTGAACTCAGTAGCCTCTCATGACAACATAGCACCATTGCCTTGAATGCTAGTGAATGTATGACCCAAGATGTAGTTGGGTCCTCAGTTTTCACTTGGAAAATACTTTTTTTCAATTTTAAGACCATTTTTCCTCTTTATTTAATGAATCCTCATCATCCTTAATTCTGTCAAATTTCTCCAGTCAAGAAATAGTATTCAGTGGAAATGAACTTGTGGAATAATGGCAATTCAAAATAGTATTATTCCAACTTACTCAGATGTAAGTATTATAGCCAAGATTATATTGCCAGCTCTAACTTTAAAAACAGTGGATTTTCCTCTAGCTATGCTACTCTTCTATCTGATGGTAGCCTAATGAGACAGGAGATAGCTAGAGAAAGACTATGCAGACAGACAGGAAGGTCCTCTGGTAACAAGGCAGTGAAATCCCAGCAGGCCTCTCAGGCTCAGTGTTGGTTAAAAAAAGGTCCCTGTGAGCCTCTCAAGCTAGAACTTAAGTATTTACTGCTGGGATCAAAAAGCAACCAATCAGCTCACCATTAGCCCCCTACCTCCTGATGATTGGTCCTTAGTACTGACCAATCAGAACAGTAACAGCTCACAGCTAGTGCTAGCCAGTCGACTTGGACTTAGGGCTATATAAACACCAGGTTTTCGGCCCCCAGACGGACAACCCTTTTGTCCCCTCCCACTGTGGAAGCTTTTTTGTCCTCTTAATAAATCCTCTCAATAAAATTTCTCACTTTCTGGTTGTCCATGTCCCTCATTCTTCCCGGGCATGAGACAAGAACCTCCACCCTAAAGAGATGTGACCTGAAGAGCTGCAGAAGGTCATTGGAGCTGAAGAGCCGTGCATCCCAGAGGCTGGCTTGCCAGCCAATGGAGCTGGCTGAACCAGGAGAGCTGCTGGAATAAGGTGAGACTCTGAAGGTGAGACACCCAGGGGGCTAGGCTTGCCAGCCCACCGAACCAGCAACACTCTCAGGGCCTGGCTTACCAACCCATCAGAGCCAACACTCCAGGGGTTAGGCTCATCAGTACACCAAACCAGCAACACTCTCAGGGCTTGGCTTACTTGTCCATTAAAGCCAACACTTCTGAGGCTTGGCTTACCAACCCCTCGAGATGACCCTCTCTGGGGTTTGACTGGCTGACCCATTGAGCTGGCCCAGGCTGACCTATAAAATCTGCATCACTATCACACTTAGATGAGAATTAATCTGATTGTATTCCTATTATTTGAGGTATTTGTATATTAAACCTGTACAATGAAATATAGCATGGGAATAATTAGGTGTTACGTTTAGAAAGAACATCAGCCACTAACTTTCTTTTTTACTCATTATCACCTTATTTTTTTGAGCATATCTAGCAGTGCTTTCTTCACACATTACAAATAAAAACATTTTTATGCTCAGTTGGTAAACTAAATTATAATTTTCTTTTAGACTATTTTGCCATGATACACAGAATAGGGAATGTTCTGATGTTTTGATTGAAATATTTAATAAGGTGTTCTTAAAAAATATATAATTGAAAATAATAGAGTATTAAATTTAATGCAAGTCAATTTAATTTTTAAAATATTCATTTCGTGCCTACAACAAGCCAGACTCAGTTCTAGGTACATTAGTGTAACTTGACTACATTTAATGCTTTTCACAGGCTAACAGGTTTGTAGTTTGAGCCTTAAGAGTTGATAGTGTTTAATCAACTTGACATCTGCAGTGTTTAGCATGGTTCTAGGTTTTATGAATTATCTGTGGTTTAAGTTTTACTGAAACACACACACACATCACACATGCACACACTTGTTACCACCCATTGTGATTTCTAATTGTTCCTTTTCTTTGAAGCAAAAGCATATTTTTTGAGATAAAGGTCAGGTATGATGAATGGCCTTCATGTTCCCTACCAGAACCACTGTTTGTATGGATCAAGTACTTAATAAGGCTGTGGTTTTATAGCCTTTGGACTCTGAGTAAAGGTTTTTGAGGATTTTTTTTTGTTTATATTATAAATAGAAAGTTGAAAGAACACAGGATGTTGTGTTAAAAATGACTGGATTGTTCCCCTGGGTCTATTGTTTTTACTGTTTACATGACCTGTAGTAAATTACATAATCTGTGTTTGAGGTTTATCTCACCCTCATAAAAAGAAACTGATGAAATCTGTCTTTGACATTTTTTTGACAAGTGTTTCTCCCCATAACTCATTACTGACAAATTGCAGGTACTTAATAAATGTTCAGTGAAAAAATTATCTTTACAAGAGAGTTTCTCAATGGAGCCTTTGTGAAATTTAAGAGACAACAAAGATTAAATGCAGAGAATAATATGGGAAGAAAGAGAGAGGGACGGATAAAGACTTTTTTATTTTATTTTTCTCTCTTGAGTACAAAAATACGGTAGTGTAAACAGTTTTGGAAGTTTGTAGACACTTGCTAATGAGGACATAGGACTTCTGGTCCTCCAAAAAGAGAGATTTTATTGTAATTATTGTTAATAAGTTATTTCTCCAGCAGAGGGAAGGCAAATTTGTCACTTTATACTGTCCCCTTTCCTGAAATGGAAATCCATGACAAAGTTTTTAAACATATTTTATGCTATTTTTTGTGAGATGTCTACTATGATTTATCACGCTATATTCATTTCAGCTGAGATTTTAAGCAATGAGGCAAAATCCTAATAAATAGTAAGATATACTATAGAAATAGTGCTAGGGAGGCTCAAATGACTGAAGCCTATGTCTCTACTGTCGTTTTGGTGATAAATTTGCCATTCCCAATATTAGTTTAAGTGTTGGGTTGTATTCATGAAATAATTCACACTTAAAATTTATATAACTGCAAAAGAACAAAAGCCAACACATCAAAAATATGCTCAATTTAGTTTGAAAATTGTATCTTAAATGACTTCCTGTCTTTCATAGCAATGGATAATGTTATTATAGAACTCATTTGTTGGGCTTGTAACTATATTTGTTATGCACATATATTTTTAAAGTCAGAAATAAAGCTAAGTCAAACCAAGACAATTTCAACAAGTAGAACAATTGCTCATGCATAGATGATGTCCGACGATTTTTTAGTTAATAGCTTTTATATGACTAATGTAACAGTAATGTCCCAAATTCAGAGACATGACATTTCCTTTTCTTTCATTGATAACCCAACATTTGGTGACCCGTATAGAATGAACTCATGAATTTCTGACTTTAAAATATTTATATTTGTGAAGATGAAGTTTCTCTAAAATAAAGTTCTATAAATTAAAAAGACCACTTGATTGAAGACATCTGATTTCTACTGAAGTCTACTGGGTTTTCTCTCTCCTTTAGTTTTGACATATGCTTTTGAAGGAGCAAGTTAAATGACAGTTCTCTATTGTTTTTATTGCTTGTTTTAAAAAATAAACTAGATATACAAATGGGTGATTCTATTTAAAACGTCTATTTATTTTGTTTTGATTTTTTCTCTCTTTATGTGTTTTAGGTTGAACTAACCAAACTTGTAGTGCTAATGTAATAGCTTAGTTCTCTCCAAGAATAAGACATGGCAGAGAGTCTGAAAATCCTCATATTTAAAATATATTTCTTTCCTTTGTGTGAAAGAAAGCTTTCACTTCAAGTAGGTGAAGCAGATTCCTCTCAAGAGTGATAAGAAAAAAACAGATCTAAATTATATTGTCAAATTGTTTCTCATTCTCTCAAACTCCAAATTTCGTTTTATATATACACGATGGAATATTATGCAGCTATAAAGAAGAACAAAATCATGAACTTCACAGCAACCTGGATGAACTTAGAGTCTATAATACTGAGTGATCTTTTACAGAAAGAAAGGAACTGAGTATCACATGTTCTCACTCATAAGCGGACCTTGAACAATTATCATAATACTATTAAAAAAGGATTGGTAGTAGCAGGAAACTGTGGCAGGGGGTGGGGGGGAAGTGGGATTGGCAGTAGTGGGAATCTGCCTGGGGATGTGGGGGTATACCTCATCAACAAGGGTACCTGCATAATAGACTAACCCTGAATTTTACCCCACATCTTTAAAATAAAAATAAGAAAAATAAAGAAAAAAAGGACATCATTTTTCTTAATTTGAGAAAAGGATGTAGCCTTTAAGTGATAATTATCTGGTGGCATTTTTTTCCCTTAGCATACGTGTGATCTAAAGACTATTTATTGTGTGGTGCTGGTATTTGTTTTGAAGGCAGCAAGATTGAACTCATTCTCTCACTACTACTTGTCTTAGAATTCTCCTCAAATTAGGCCAGGTGCAGTGGCTCACGCCTATAATCCCAGCACTTTGGGAGGCCGAGGTGAGAGTACTCCTTGGGAACCCAGGGGTTCATGACCTGCCTGGGCAACTTGGTGAGACCTCATCTCTACAATAAATCAAGAAAAATTAACTGGGCATAGTCTCGCCACCTGTAGTTCCACCTACTTGGAAGGCTGAGGCAGAAGAATTGCCTGAACCCAGGAGGTCGAGACTGCAGTGGCCGTGAGCAGCGTGCCACTGCACTCCAGCCTGGGAGACGGAGTGAGACTCCAACATACACACAAAAAGAATTCTTCTTAAATTCTTTTTTCTGTGGATAAATAAATTAGGCCATTACTTATTGAAACGCATTTTTCCATAAAGAAACTAAAAATAAAATAAAATGAAAGAAGGTATGAGGAAGAGGGTTTATTATGAGAGGTGAACTTGAAGTATTGTAGTAGGTCATGAGGGAAAAGAAAAACTTTTTAAAAAAAAATTATTTTAAAGATGTGGGGCACAATTCAGGTTTAGTTATACAAATGTTCATTATGCAGGTGATGAGGTGTGCTCCCCCTTCCCTGACAGTTTCCCCCTACTGTCAATCCTTTTTCTTATAGTATTGCAATAATTGTTCAAGGTCTGCTTATGAGTAAGAACATGTGATACTCAGTTCTTTGTTTCTGTGATAGATGACTCAGTATTATAGACTCCAAATCCATGCAAGTAGCTGTGAAGTTCATAATTTTGTCCTTTTTTATGGCTGTGTAACATTCCATCATGTATACGTACCACATTTTTAAAATCTAATACTCTTTTGATGAGCAGCATGGTTGGTTCCACGGTTTTGCTATTGTGAACAATGCTGCAATAAACATACGTGTGCATGTATCTTTTTATAGAATGATTTGAGTTCCTCCGGGTGCATTTGTAGTAGGGGGATTGCAAAGTTGTATGGAATGTTGATTTTTAGATCTTTTAGGAACCGCCAAACAGTTTTCCACAGAGGTTGTATTAGTTTACACTCCCACCAACAGTGTAGACGTGTTCTCTTTTCCCTGTATCCTCTCCACATCTGTTGTTTTTTGAGTTATTGATGATGACCATCCTGACGGGAGTTAGGTGGTATCTCAGTGTGGTTCTAATTTGCATTTCTTTGATGACTAGTGAGGCTGAGCATTTTTTTCATGTAACTGTTGGCTGCTCATATGTCTTCTTTGAGAAATGTCTACCCACATCTTTTGCCCACTTTGTAATGGGGCTGCTTGTTTTTTTCATTTTGGCATGTTTGAGTTCTTTGTAGATCCTAGATGTTAGGGCTTTGTCAGATACACACTTGGCAAATATTTTTTCCCTGCCTGTGGTCTGTCTCTCTGATCTCCTGATGGTTTCTTTGGCTTTGCAGTAGCTTGTCATCTAGAAGAGGTTCCACTTATCTATCTTATCTCTTATGGCATGGGCACCTGGGGTTTTTAAAATCAGGAATTGGTTGCCAGTTCTAATGTCCAAAAGGGTGTCTCTTGAATTTTCCAAGGTTCAAAAAACTCTAAAGAATTTGGGAGGTTCTTATTTGTCCTTGGATTCTAGAGTATTTTATGTTCAATTTGTTTTTCATGAAATATGCTGCCTTTTTCTGTCCTCTTCCTGCTCTGCCTCTCAACAATGATAAACTGCCACATAGGAAAATTCCTTATCTGGGTGAATAGTCTAATATTATAATACCATTGTACTCATATTCAATGTGGACAATAACAGGCTCTAGTTGTGATAACTTACTGTAGTGTAATAGTAATATATTACTAGAACTCATATGCAATTATATCTCAGTATCACTGAACTATATTTTAGTTTCTTGACCTATTAAAAGTTAAAACAAAGAAGTTGAAAGAATTTCATTAGGAAAGCATTGGTGCCTTAGCAATGATTGAGTTTGGAATTGTAATTGATTACAGAGACTTAACTCTAACCTTAGTCTTAGCTCCTCTGTTAAGTCAGACTCTTGTATTTCATACTGTATCTTTTTTTTTTTACTATGTTTTTTCCTGGCAAGACTGGTCAAGACAGTTCAGATATCCCACTTATCTGAAATTACTACTCCATCCAGAACTTTTCATTTAAGGTATGTTTTGGGGGACTTCTGGCAAGATGGCGATGGGGCAACCTGGTCTGTGAAACCCTCTGCAAAGGAGAACTGCAGTGGGTCTCTGGCTCTCGCCCTGGAGGCTGCGGACCCCAAAATCGCAGCCTATTCTTCATACAGAGCTCGGCCATTTTCACCACTGGGACATTGCAGCGGATTGGATAGCTGCCGCCACCGCTGCCGTTGCTGCCGCAGCCGCCGCCGCTGCCACAGCCACAGCCACTGCCGGAAGCACATTGCACCACCTGGGCCGGAGGCAATCCACAACTTCAGTCCTTGAAGCCCCTTCAGGGAGATCTGCTGGGATCGCTGCCACCTCTCCTGCCCCCCCGTCAGTCCCCTGCCTGTGCCCTGAGGCAGGCATCCATCTCCAGTCTCTGTGGTTCCTGTCCGGCCCCACCCCCTCTGGGGCAAGCAGCTGAGATAGCACCACCTGCTGGCGATTCAAGGTAACAACACCAAAACGGGAGAAACAAGCTTGAAAAAGACATAGGCCAGAGTGGTGAATGGAGGATCTGAACTGTCCTTCACAGCAGACCAGGGGCAACTGACCCTAACTGCAAACTACTTTACCTGCTTGAAAAGAAAGCTAGAAATCAGAACTGAAAGGACATTGGACTTAAACGAAAAGTCTCAGAGTGTGCTTCATTGATTCTGTTAGTTTAATGACTTAATTCTATTCCTACTGTATTGTTCCTTTTTTTCTCCTCTTCCTTTTCTTCTCTCTGTAATCCATATATTTGTATAGAGGAACAGCACACCAATAAGGTGGTTGGTGAGCTTGTATGTTAGCATCACTATATTTTTTGTTTATTTTTTGTATGGGAATTGGTTTGTCAGTAGCTGTGGTCTATTGTTTTTATTTGTTTCAGTATAGGTCTCTCTCTCCATTTGTTGGCACACATTTGTTTCCCCTTACTCCTCTATCTCTCCACCCCCCTCTTCAACCCACTGTCTGCTCCATTCTCTTCCCTCTGTTAACCACATTTTATTTCAGGGAGTAAACCTACAGCCCCACTGCACAGACAGATTCTAAGGCAGTGGGAAGTGGGTTCCAGATTATCCACACACCTGTCAGCGAATACCAGGGCCTGCAGATAGATTTTGAATCACAGCTCCCCCTTAAGTAAATCTCAAAACTGCAGAAAGGACCAACCCCAACCTACAGTGCAACTCCAGAATTGAACAAAGTAAGAGGACAAACATAAAGAATAGGAGACTGAACAAACAGAAGTAAAACCAATTCCTTTACCCCTGAATAACAGAATTAAAGAAGACGGTGACATGGAGGGAAGGAAAAAGTAGGGAGGGGGAAAAACCACACAAATGAAGAAAAACCAAAAAAAGAATATAGGTCTCATACAGACCCCTGGGAGATCAGACACTGAGAAAACAGATTCTGGAACACAAACAATGAAGAGCCCCCAGAATGGTTGGTCACATGCAACAAATGAAGACATTAAGACATTAATGGAGAGAATTAAAAAATTGAGGGGAGACAAGAGGAAAATAGGAAGGAGCTGATGTCAGAAATAACAGCAGTAAAGAATACTGTGATGGAAATGAATAACAGACTAATAAGCATGGAAAGCAGAATTAGACAAGCAGAAGAAAGAATCTCAGAGCTCGAAGATAAAAACACAGAACTAACCCAAACTGTCAAAAGCATAGCAAAGAAGCTTTACTACTAGTTTAATGATAGTTATTATAAATGAGTGTTGGATTTTGTCAAATGCTTATTCCATCTATTTACATAATCATGTGATTTTTTTTCCTGCTAATGTCATAGATTACACTAATTGAATTTTGAATGTTGAACTAGTCTTGCATACCTGGGATAAATTCTATTTGGTCATTGTGTAAAGTTTTTATACATTATAGGATTCAGTTTGCTAAGATTATGTTGAGGATTTTTGCACATATTCTCAAGAGAGTTATTGGTCTGCAGTTATCTTTTCTTATAACGTTTTTGTCTCAATTAGGTATAAGGAAGATTCTGGCCTCATAAAATCAGTTAGAAAAGTACTTCTGTTTGTATTTTCTGAAACTGATTGTAAGTAATTGGTATAATTTCTTCATTAAATGTTTGATAAAATTCACTAGTGAACTCATCTGGGTCTGGTGCTTTCTGTTCTGAAAGCTTATTAATTATAGATTCAGTATATTTACTAAAGATAAGCTTAGTAAGATAATCTATTCCTTTTTGTATAAGTTTTAGCAGATTGTTTCATTCAAGGAATTGGTCCATTTCATCTAGATTATCTAATTTGTGGACATAGAGCATTTCATAATATGATTTTATTATCATTTTAATGTTCACGCAATCTGTACTAATTTTACTTCTTCTGTTTTTGAAATTAGTAAATTGTGCCCTTCCTCTTTTTTTTAGTTAGCCTACCTAGGGTCTCATTAATTTTATTTATCTTTTCAAAGAAACAGTCTTTGGTTTTGTTGACTATTGTACTAATTTTCAATTTTTTAAATTTTACTGACTGCTGCTGTAATATTTATTATTTATTTTATTCTGCTTACTTTGGATTGAATTTGCCCTTCTTTTTTTCAGTTTCTTAAATGAAAGCTTAGATGATTGATTTTTGATATTTCTTATGATTTAATATATGCATCACAGCTATATTTTTCTCTAATTATTGCTTTAATTGTGCTATTGTCTGAATGATTGTGTAAACCCCAAAAATCACATTGTGAAAAATTAATGCCAAATGTGAAAAATTTTAAAAGGACAAGTCTTTGGGAAGTGATTCAGTTTTAAAAACCTCACACTTGCAAATGAGATTAGTGTTCTGATTTTTTAAAAAAGCTTCAGACAAGCTCCCTTGTCCACTTCCACCATGTGAGGACGCAGCAAAAGGCACCGTCTATGAAGGGGTATGAGGCTTTACCAGACACTGGATCTACTAGTTTCTTGATTTTATACTTTCCAACCTTCAGACTTTGAGCAAGACTTTTTGTTGTTTACAAATAACTAATGCTAAAATATTCTGTTATGGCAGCAAAACCAGACTAAGACACACTGCATCCCACACAATTTTATAGACTGTGTTTGTATTTTCATTTAGTTTAAAACATTTTAAAATTCATTTTAATTTATTAATATCTTCTTTGACTCGTGTTCTTTAGAGCTATTCTGGTTAATGTCAAAGTATTTTTGTATTTTTCTAGTTATCCTTCTGTTACTTATTTCTAGTTAATTTCATTGAAGTCTGGGTGTAGAAATTTTGTAACTTCTGTTTTTTATAGTTGTCAAGATATGTTTTATTGCCTAGAAAATAATATATCTTGGTGAATGTTCCATATAAACTTGAGAAGATGTATTTTGCTGTTGTTGAATGAATTAGTCTATAGTTGTCAACTCTACTCAGTTTGCTTATGGTATTATTGTTTTTAACTTTGACTTTACTGATTTTCTGCATGCTAGTTTGATCCATTCCTCATAGCAAGGTGTTGAAATTTTCAATTACAATAATGAATCCTTTTATTTATCATTGTAGTTTTATTAGTTTTTTTCCTTACATATTTTGATGCCTTAAAGTTAGGCACATAAATGCTAAAGATTGCTGTTTTTTTTGAGAATCAGTCCCTTCCGTATTATTTAGTATATTATTTAGTATTCCTCTTTATCCCTGATAACTACTTACTATCAAGTCTGCTCTTTCTGAAATTAATACGGCTATGTCCACTTCCTTTTATTAGTGTTAGTATACTATATCTTTGTTCATTAATTTAATTGTAATTTATATGTTTCTTTAAATTTAAAGTGAGTTTATTTTAGACAACATATCATTGGATCGTTTAATAAATCTATTTGAAATGTTCTGCTTATAATTGGTGGCTTTATATAATTGATGTTCAAAATGACTGTCAAATAAGTTTGATTTATATCCAACACATTTGTTACCTTCTTCTAAGTTGTCTTTGTTTTTTCCCCCATTTTTGTCCTCTACTCTTTTTTATTCCCTTTGTGATTTTATTTGAGCATTTTATGATACCATTTTCACTACTTAGCATATCAATTTTACTTCTCTTTAAAATAAAAAATTAATTGTTGCTTTAGAGCATTCAATATACAATTACAACTAATTCAAGTCCACCTGCAAATAACACTTTAAGAGTTCTCTCTCTCTCTCTCTCTCTGTGTGTGTTTCTTCTTCAAGATGGCAGATTAGAGGATTTCAAGTGTGCCTCACCCATTGGATCTTTGTGAAATAGTGTGGAAAGACTAATACAGTGAACCTCAATTCAAGAAGGAAAGTGAATATTCATCAGAAGATCCCTAGATCTCAGGTAAAAGAAGATGGGAAAATAGCCCCAATGATGGAGCTCTGCAGAAAAGAATGAGTGCAACCTCAGAACACAGGATGGGATTGAAGGGATTGAAAACTCCCCTTTGAGACATGCTTTCCAATCAGGGATCTGCTTAACTCAGGCCATGAGAGAACCTCCCATTTTTCCTGGGACCTGGAGATGTCTCAAGGAAAGGCCAAGTATTGATGAGGGGAAAAGACACTCAGAAAACCATAGATCTTCTCCCAAACCTGAGGAAGATACCATTTTTGACCAAGGTCCAGTGTCTCAGCAACAGTGACCTCTGCAGGCACTTTGATTTCTGCCCAGAGACAAGGCAGCTTGCTCTGGAGTGGGAGAATGATCTTCCATAGCTGGAGCAAGGTGAGAGCATGAAGATCATGCTAGAGTTCAGAACCAGACCAGGACTCATCCCAGTCTGCAGATGGGAGCAATGGGGGAACCCCAAAGTTGTGTTTTCCTCCCAGAGAGACAGGCTGTTAGAACAAGGTGGGAACATGGAAATTATACCAGGGTTTGGAACCAGACAGGGGCTCTCCCTGTCAGCATCTGTGAGCAATGGGATAACTCACAAAGTTGTCTTTTCATCCCAGAGAGACAGGCTTCCAGGGTCAGTTCTTCTGCCCAAAATAGGTCTCTGTGTGTCACTACCCCACTCTGTCCCACCTCCGAGGCAGTTGCAGCAGGAGGCCTAAGTAATGCCAAGGAACACCCAGAATAACAACCTCAATGACAGTAGCCTAGCAGGATGCCTCCACTCCCATGCTCTGGAACCTGCATCATGAGCAGAAGGAGAGTTGCTGTAGCTGTGGTTTCTCATGAATAGTGAGACCTGTGGCCAACATCAGTTTTGCCATTTGGAATTCTTCAGCAAACATCACTGTTAACAACCCCAGTCTCTCTCTCAGACTAGTTGGGGTGATGTTCCTCAGTGATAATGAGGAAAAGAAGGGCTCCCCCTCATGCCTATGCAACTGAGAAGACATCTAAGTAGCAGGAGACCAGTAGGAGACCTCACTCCTCTGTATTTGAATCAGCAGCCTGGTTGGCAAGGAGAGTTCATGATCCCATTTTCTCCCAGGCAGCAAATCTGGAAGCCAAGGTCAAGATCCACAATTGAGCTGCAGGTGTCATTGTGGGGCACTAAAGCCTGCAAGTCAAGTCTGTTGAGGAAGGGTGCCTCCATAGTAGTAAGGATCAGACATTTCCTACTTCTATATACCTAGATTAGTAGCCTAAGCCACCCCATCCTCCTAGGCAGTCACCCATGTGCAATGAGGCACCCTATGGTCCATGCCCTAACACACCCAATTATCTGGAATAGGAGCCTTAGCCACTCATCCTCCTTGGAGTAGTCCTTGGTTTTGTACTGTTCTTTTTGCTCAATGCTAAGACATAGCCCCAGGTACATTCATCACCACAGGGAACATACTCCAAGACTCACCACATCATTGACCATAAATCAAACATAGACAAATTTCATAAGATTGAAATCTTGCCATACACCTTTTCAGACCACAGTGGAATAAAAATAAATATCAACACCCACAAAATTTCCCCAAAGTTCACAAAGACATGGACACTAAACAGCATAACACTGAACAATGACTGGGTCAACACTGAAATCAAAGAAGAAATGGAAAGATTCCTGCAAACAAATGAAAATGAAGAAACATCCTACTAAAATCTCTGGGGTGCCATGAAATCATTTCTAAGAGGGGAATTTATATCTCTATGAGCACACATCAAGAAAATGGAAAGATCACAAGTAGAGAGCCTAACAAACCACCTAAGGGAGTTGGAAAGAGAAGACCACCAAAACCCCAACTTTAGCAGAAGAATTCAAATCACAAAAATAAGATCCCAAATATGGGATATAGAAGATAAAAATATCATAGAAAACATCAACAACAACAAAAAAGCTGGTCCTTTGAAAGAATTAAAAGATTGATGGGCCCTTAGACAGAATGACCAAGAAAAAAAGAGAAAAAGCCCAAATAAACACAATCAGAAATACAAAAGACCAAATTACAAATGACTCTGAAGAAGTACAAAAGATTATCAGAGATTACTATGTACACCCACATGGAAACAAACTTGATAACCTAGATGAAATGAAGGACTTTCTGACATCACACAACTTACCCAAAGTGAAACAGGAAGACATTGAGACACTAAATAAACCAATAACAATCCTGGAAATTGACTCTGCTCTGTCATACGAAAACTGCCTACAAAAAAAAAAAGTCCTAGACTGGATGGCTTTCCAGCAGAATTCTACAAAACGTACAAGGAGGAGCTGATTCCAATCCCATTGAAAGAATTCCAGGCAATTGAGAAAGATGGAATTCTCCCCAAATCATTTTATGAAGCTAATATCACATTGATACCCAAATCGGGTATAGATCCAACAAAAAAATGAGAACTACAGGCCAGTGTCCCTTATGAACATAGATGCGAAAATCCTCAATAAGATTCTATCAAATTGGATCCAAAAACGCATCTCAAAAATTGTCTACCATGACCAAGTAGGCTTCATCTCCAGAGTGCAGTTCTGGTTCAACATTCGCAAAACCATAAATGTCATTAAATACATCAACAGATAAAAAAATAAGAACCACATGATTATCTCAGAGATGCAGAAAAAGCTTTTGATAAAATCTAGCATCCCTTCTTGATAAAAATTCTCAAACACCTAGGTACAGAAGGAACATACCTCAAAATAATAAGTGCCATCTACGACAAACTCACAGCTAATATTGCTAAATGGGACAGAAACTAGAAACATTTCCCCTGAAAAATGGAATAAGACAAGGCTGCCCACTCTCACCCCTCTTGTTCAATATTGTGTTGGAAGCCCTAGCCCAGGTAATTAGACAAGAGAAGGAAATCAGGGGTATCCAAATAGGAAAAGAGGAAGTCAAGTTATCCCTGTTTGCTGATAATATGATCCTATACTTTGAAAATCCAAGAGAATCTGTAAAAACCTGCTTGCACTGATAAAGGACTCTGGCAAATTCTCAGGGTACAAAATAAACATGCAAAAGTGAGTTGCATTCCTATATACCAATAACAAGCAGCAGAGACCCAAATTAAAAGCACAATCCCATTTACAATAGCCACACACACAAAAATGAAACACCTCGGCATCTTTCTAACCAGAGAAGTGAAAGACCTTTACAATGAGAACTGTAAAACACTGCTCAAAGAAATCCAAGAAAACACAAACAAATGAAAAAAATTCCATGCTCATGGACAGGAAGAATCAACATTGTTAAGATGTTCATCCTACCAAAGACAATCTACAGATTCAATGCAATACCCATTAAGTTACCAACATCATTCTTCTCAGACTTGGAAATGACAATAGAGAAATTCATATGGAAACATAAACAACTATGAATAGCCAAAACAATCCTTAGCAAGAGAAACAAAGCAGGAGGGATCACACTTCCAGACTCCAAACTTTATTATAAGGCTACAGTAATTAAAACAGCCAGGTATTGGTTCTAGAACAGGCACATAGACCAATGGAACAGGATAGAGATTCCGGAAGCAAAACCTCAATTTCTCAACCAACTCATCTTTGACAAAGCTCTAACAACAACCACTGGGGAGAGGAGAACCTATTAAGTAAATGGTGCTGGGAAAACTGGCTGACCACATGCATAAGATTGAAACAGGACCCCTACCTATCACCATACACAAAAATTAACTCTAAATGGATCAAAGACCTAAACATAAAACCTCAGACTATAAGAATCTTAGAAAATGCGGGAGACACCCTTATGAAAATTGGAACTGGGAACCAATTCCTATTCAGAACACTAAAGGCCGATACCTTAAAAAATAAGATAGGAGCTGGGCTTGGTGGCTCAGCCTGTAATCCCGTGCCTTTGGAAGGCTGAGGTGAGTGGATTGCCTGAGCCCATGGGTTCGAGACCCGCCTGGGCAGCGAGACCTCATCTCTACAATAAATCAAAAAATCAGCTGGATGTGGTAGCACATGCCTGTAATTCCGGCTACTCAGAAGGCTGAGGTGGAAGGATCGCTGGAGCTCAGCAGGCGAGGCTGCGGTGGCCGGGAGCGGCCACTGCACTCCAGTCTGGGTGACTGAGTGAGACTCCAACTCAAAAAAAAAAAAAAAAAATAGGATAGACAAGTGGGACCTCATCAAATTAGTGAGCTTCTGCAAAGCAAAAGAAATCATCAAGAGAACAGGGAGACAGTCCACAAAATGGTAAAAAATATTTGCCAACAGTATATCTGACAAAGGCCTAACATCTAGGATCTACAAATAACTCAAACACATCAAAAGGAAAAATACTAACAACCCCATTTAAAAGTAGGGAATAGAAACTTCTCAAAAGAAGATATATGGGCAGCCAATGGACACATGAAAAAGTGCACAGTGTCACTTGTCATCAGAGAAATGCAAATCAAAACCACATTGAGATACCTCCTAACCCCTGTAAGAATGGCCGTCATTGATAAAACAAACAACAATAGATGCTGGCGAGGCTGTGGAGAATAAGGAATGCTTCTGCACTGCTGGTGGAAATGCAAAGTTGTACAACCTCTTTGGAAAACAGTATGGCAATTTCTGAAAGAACTAGAAATTGACCTTCCATGTGATCCAGCAATTCCCCTATTGGGAATATACCCAGAGGAACTCAAAGTATTCTACAAAGAAGATACCTGCGCATGTATGTTTGTTGCAGCTCTATTCACAATAGCAAAAACATGGAACCAACCATGTTGCCCATCAAAGCTGAACTGGATTTAAAAAATGTGGTATATATACAGACTGGAATATTATTCAGTCATAAAGAAGGACAAATATATGGACTTTGCCACAACCTGGATGGATTTGGAGTCGATCATACTCAGTGATTTATCACAGAAACAAAGAACAGAGTTCCATATGTGTTCACTCATAAGAGGACCTTGAACAATTATAATGCCATAAGAAAGTGATTGGCAGTAATGGGAAACTTTCAGGGAAGGAGGGGTGGATTTGCAATTGAGGGAAACTGCTAAGGGAGGAGGGGCATACCTCATCAACAAGGGTACCTGCATGATCAATGTTTGTATACCTAACCCTGAATTGTGCACCACATCTTTATAATAAAAATAAAAAAAAAAAGAAACTGACTCCTACCTCTCATCATATACAAAAATTGACTCAAGATGTACTGAAGAGTAAATGTCAGTCCTGAAACTATAAGTTTCCTAGAAGAAAATCTAGGAAACACTTTTCTGAACATTGAATTGAAAAATAATTGATGACAAAGATCCCTAAAGCAACTGCAATAAAAGAAATAAAAATAGACACATGGAACTTAATTAACAAAAACTTCTACACAACAAAAAAAATAATCAACAGAGTGAACAGAAACCTACTATGTGGGAGAAAATATTTGCAAATTATGCCTCAGATATAGACTAATGTCAAGATTCTGCCAGAAACTAAAACAACTCACTCTATATAAACAACATCAGAAAGTGGGCAAAACACATGAATAGATACTTCTCAAAAGAAGACACACAAGCAAGCAACAAACTTATGAAAAAATGCTCATCATCACTAATCATCAGATAAATGTAAATTAAAACCACCATGAGATATCACCTCACATAGGTCAGAATGGCTATTATTAGAAAGTCAAAGAACAACAGATGTTGGCCCAGTTGTGGAGAAAAGGGAACATTCATTCACTGTTGGTGAGATTGTAAGCTAGTTCAACTACTATAGAAGTAGTAGGGAGATTTATCAAAAAAACTAAAAATGAAATTACTATTTGACCCATCAATTCCTACCTAAAGGAAAAGAAATCAATATATAAAAAATATACCTGTACTCATATATTCATGCAGAACTAGTCACAATAGCAAAGTAATAGAACCAGGCTAAGTGCCCACCAACAATTGACTGGAAAAAGAAACTGTGGTGTAGTTACACCATGGAATACCACACAGCCATAATAAAGAAGGAAATCATGTCCCTTGCAGCAACATGGATGGAACTGGGGATCAGTATCCTAGATGAAGGGACTCAGAAGCAGAAAAACAAACATGGCATGATCTCACTCATATGTGGGAGCTAAATGGTCACAAAAATTGAAATAACAAACACTGGGGGTGTTAACAATGGGGGAAGTAGGGAGGGGGGTTAGGGTTCTGAAATTATCTATTGTGTATTATACCTAATACAATGGTCACCATCTGGGGAATGGGCTACCTGAGCACAAACCCCAGCACTACATAATGTGTCCATGTAATGAGCATGCATACATATCCCCTGAATCCAATATAAAAATGGAAAAAATACTGTAAGCATACTATACATAGATGCATTGCTGCCGATATTTTGAGCAAACTACACTCTGTTATATAAATTAAGGCTAAGAAAAATAAATGTTTTAATTTTTATATTAATGGATTTTTTTGTATAGTACTTTTTCACTTTTATATAGATTTGAGTTTCTTACCTGCATTATTTTCCGTCCACTTAAATAATTAACAAAATATATTTCTTGTGAGGCAGGTCTACTGGCAACAAATTTCTTCAAGTTTTGTTTGCCTGAGAAGGTCTTTATTTCTCCTTCACTTTCAAAAAATGATTTATCATGATGCAAAATTCTAGGTGGATAGATAGTTTTCTCTGTACACTGTAAATATTTAACACTAATCTCTTTTTGTTTACATAGTTTCTAAGGAGAAGTCTGATATATAATTCTTATATTTCATAAACTATATATAAGGTGTTCCTCCTGCCCAACTTTTCCTTCAGTATGTGCTATGAGAACCTGGTGGAGCTCCTGGAGTTAAAGTCACAAGAGTGTAAGGGCCCTGTTATGACTGGACCCCCCAGAGTTTTTAACTCTCACAGTTTTTGTCCACATTGAGCTTCCAGCAGCGTTGGTTCCTAAAGAGGTTTCTGCTGCTGTGAGGTGATTCTCTTCATTTTCCTGTCTGTGCCACCATTTCGGGGGCCTGTTGTTTGTCCTGTGACTTCTTTTATGGATCTAAGACGAGTTGTTGACTCAGTTTTTCACAGCTTTATACTTGTTAGGATGGGTAGGCTACTTCTAAACATCTTCCAACCTAAACCAGAGACTGGAAGTCCAAATTTGTCTATTTTTAAGACAACTCCCTACAACATTATTAGAGCTATGTATGGGGGTGATGCTGCCAACATAGCTCATTACTAGCATATTTTACATATTTAATTAATGGATATTGTCTTCAAATGTAAAAGACTGTTTAACCCATGTAGTTTAAACATTAAATATAACTACACTTTTTGCCTCATAAGAGGACATTGTTTCTGCCACTGACCACTTTTCCCAAGAGGAGGCATTAGAAACTTGCCATTGTAATGACACAACATGACTGGTGTGATTTCCTATATTAAGTGGCAATAGAAAAGTCAATTAAAAACAACTCAAGAAAAGGTATTTAAGGTAGGCATTCTTGGAGTAGCTAAGAGTTTCCAGATGCGGCAGGTAAAATGTAAGCATGGAACTTATTGAGTAGCAATTCAGAAGTTAATTTCTTTCCTCAGTTAGATACTAAACTCCTCTGAAGAAGGGGGCCAAGTCTTCTGAAATACTGTACTCCTATTGTGTTGAAGTAACACTCATCATAATTGCAGTTTACTAAAGGACACTTATCATTTCCTTCATCCAAGATTAAAATAATTAATCCTACTAAAGCCACTATTTTATGCATGATGACTTCAGTGTGAATTTCAGCTGTTTTTATTTTAAAGATTTTATTAAAATGTTAATATGTTGAACTATGGTCTTTCTCATTTCAAAGTGAGTTTGGATAACTGATGATTTTGTCTTTAATTCCTAGCAGTATTGCCTTCTGTTTTTCTAATTTATAGGCTTATGAAACCATGAATATGTCTTTATAACCTCAGTGTATAAAAAAGTGGCACTGGATGTATAAGAATAAGTATAAGAATAGGTAAGTAAGTTTATTGTACTTTAAAAAATATTTTGTTAGCCACTTAGTTGTCTTTATTTGAAGGTGACATATACATGTCACTGGTTATATAATGTCAGATATGTTTGATATTGTCTGCTGGTGCAATTCACATTTATTTCAAACTGTAATTAGAAACCATCCTTCCAAGTTGTTAAGTCTGAGGGAAGAAACTGATAATTTTTATTTATCTCTTCAGAGACCATTTTATTTTTAATAAAGAAAGTTTTCTGTTTCAAAAAATTAATGTTACTTTTAACTTCAACAACAAACAAATTGGAAGCAAATATATTTTACTTATGTATTAGGTTTATTCTTATCTATTTCAGTTACAAACTTAATTTTTATTTAAAGACTGAGATAAAAGAGTCAGATAATAATTTGTCCCCAATATCTGAGAGTAATTGGTACACTATAAAAGTTATTAAAGTAAATATAATTCAAACGGAGAACATTTAAAACTAAAATGTATATGTAAAAAAATGGAAACTACATAAAATTTGGAATAAAGCTTCATCTGGAAAATGAAACAAAACATGAATTTATTTTTTAACTTATCTCACATACAAAAATTAAGCTGTAATAATCACTGAGATAATTGTTAGAACAAATAAAGAATGGATAATATGTTGATTCTTTTGTAACATAATTGTTAGGGTTGAATTTTGCTTCCCCTCAGAAGAAGATATGTTGATGTTCTAACCCACAGTTATCTTAGAATGTACCCTTATTTGTAAATAAGATCACTGTCCATGTAATTATCTAAGGAGAGGTTATACTGGAGTAGGGTGGGTCCTAATACAGTAAGACTGGAGTCCTTATAATAAGAGGATAGTAAACACAAACACAGACACATGGGGAAGAGCACCATGCTATGACAGAGACAGACTTTGGAGCAACACATCTGTAAGTCAAGAAATGCCAAGGATGGTTGACAACACCACAAGCAAAGAGACAGCTATAAGATCTATCCTCTCCTCAAGTTTCCAGAGATAGGGTAACCCAGTTGACACCTTAACTTCATATTTCTAGCCTCCAAGACTAAGAAAGAAATTTCTGTTTTAAGCCACCCCATTCATGGTACTTTGTTATTATAGACCCAGAAAACTAGCAATAATTTTTCAGCAAAATTATACAAAAATGGTATGATAGAAAGCAATCTTTTTTGAAATTACCTTTGACCACTTCATTAATTTTTCCACCAAGGACCTCTTATTTTAATATTTAAATTATTTTGGTTTATTGTATCAGAAGTCATATATAGTTGACAAAAGTTGTGTGTGTGTGTGTGTGTGTGTGTGTATGTATTTATATAATTTCTAGATTCTATCTCCTTTTCAATTAATATATTTATTTATCCTTTCTTCAATGTTACAATATCTTGGATATTATAGTTTTATTTATAAGTGTTGAAACCAAGGAGTATAGGTTTTTTTAAAACTTTATCATTGCTTTTAAAAATTATTTTGGACCATCCATTTTACATGCATTTCCATTTGAAATTTAAAAGAAGTTATACAATTTTACCCTAAGATTTTAATTGCATTGAATCTTTAGATAAATATGAGACAATTGCCAGATTAGCAATATGGTGTTTTCTTATTCATATATATATGTATATATATATACACACACACACACATATAAATATATATACATATATAGACATATACATACATGTATACGTATATAAAACAAGTCTTGCTCTGCCACTCAGGAAGTGCAGTGGTGTGATCATCGGCTCAAGTAATTCTCTTGCTTCAGCCTCCCTAGTAGCTCAGACTACAGGCACAACCAACCCCATCTGGCTAATTTTTGAATTAAGTTTTAATTTTTCTGTAGAACCTAGGTTTCACTATGTTGCCCAGACTGGTCTTAAACCCTTCAAATGATCCTCCTGTCTCAGCCTTCCAAAGTATTGAGATCACAGACATGAGCCATTGAGCCTGACCTCTTCTTGTGTTTTGATCTCATTTGATTTCTATCAAGAATTTGTCATTTTCAATGTGCTATTCTTGCACATGTTTTATTAAATTTATCTAAAATGTTTCATGTTGTTGGAAACTACAGTAAAAATAATTCATTTCAAAATTTATTTTAAAAATTAGTTGCTTCTTTGTAGAAATGCAATTTATTTTTATTGACCTTTCTTATAAATGTAAAGTATTCACTTATTAATTTTAGCAGCTTTTTGTAGATTCCTTAAAAATTTCAGTATAGAAAATCAAATTATCAGTGAATCATTACCATATTATTTTTTCTTACAATATCCATGCCTTTATTATTATTATTATTTGCTTCCCTTATGTTTATTTTTTCCTCCTCCAACTTCCCTGTTTAGGGTCTCCAGTACAAAGATAAATAGAAGTGATAACACTATCCATATTTGCTTTGCTCCTATCTTTAAAGAGAAAACAGAGTCTTTCACTATTAAGGATGATGTTATCTGTGGGTTTTTTTTTCTTCATTGATGTCACTCTGTAGGTTGAAGAAATTCCCTTATTGCCCAACTTTGCTGATAGTTTTATTAAGAATGAGTGCAGAATGTGTTAAATACATTTTCTGTCTCTGTTGAGATGTTCATAGTTTTTTTTTTGCCATCATACTATTATACAGAATGAAATTGTTTAATTTTCAAATATCAAATGAATATTGAATTTCTTGCATTTGATCACTGTGTACTTTTCGGATGTTGTTGAATAAGTATGTTGTTTAGTATTTTTGCATATTTGCTAATGAGTGACATTGGTCTATAATTTACCCTTTTGTACTATCTAGATATTCATCAAATATCAGTAATACTGACTTCATAAAATAATTCAGATATTATTTTGCATATGATGATTAATGTTCCATTCTTATATGTTTGATATAGTAATGAAACCATCTGGTCTTATATTTACTTTCTGGAAATGGTTTTAACTTATGATTCAATTTCTGTGCTAGGTATAAGACTACTAATATCATCTGTTTTTTTTTGATTGATATGTTCAGCTTGTATCTTTCAAATGATTTGTTCATTTTGTCTGTTATCATTTTTTTTGTCTTAGTGTTGCTCATTACTCATTTCAGTATCTGTAGGCTCTGTCCATTTAACTCACTCCAAATATAGGTATTTGTGTTTTCTCTCTTTATTTTCAGATCAGTCTGACAAAAGGTTTTATTAATTTAATTGATGTTACTGATTTCATTAATTTTCTCTATTTTTAAAATTTTCTTGATATTTGTTCCTTAATTTTTCTTATATTATGTTTATTTTGTTTATTATGTTTATGTTTATTTTGGTTTTTAATTTTCCCTTCTCTAGTTTTTAAGGTGGCATCTTAAGTTCTTGATCTGAGGTTTTTTTCTCTGTGCTGTAAAATTTCCCCTAAGTTCTGTATGTACATCGTAAAAAGTGTGACATGTTGTGTTTTTATTTTATTTATATTTAAAAAATTCTAACTTCCTTTTCTTTAAACTGTAACTTTTTAAAATGTCAAAACATGTTAAGATTTTTCTGACTGCCTTTCTGTCAGTAAGTTCCAATTTAATTCTATGGCCACACAGAATATATTTTATATAACTTAAATAATTATAAAACTATTGAGACCTGTTTTATGGTCCAGAATATAGTGCATATTAATAGTGTTCAAAATAACTTGAAAAGAATATGAAATATACTATTGTCTGATGAAGTTTTTATAAATGTTATATATAGAGAGAATTGACAGTGTTCAAGTTTTCTGTATTTGCTAACGTTTTGTCTAATTATTTTACCAATTGTTGTGAGAAGGTTGTCAAAAGCATTGCATATATATTTTGAAAATAAATTGAGTATTTTTCTACTTCTCCAGGTGGGAACACAAACTATTTTCTGCCCTATGTGATATATAAGGACTGCTCCATCGCCTTTTTAGGGTTGTTTTTTCCAAGACTTGGGTATTTTCCTCACACAAATGCTCTGATCAATACACACCAGAAAACTTGAGAGGTGTCTTCTGCTAATCTTCAAAGCACTTGGGCACTCTCTTGTGCTCTCTTTCTTTCACCTATCTCTCTACATTCTCCGCTCTGCAAACTCTAGCCTCCTTGAACTCAGTTCCATTTCTTGAAGTAGGCTTTTCTTTGTGGCACAGTGGCCTACATAGTCTCTCTATGCAATAAGTTATATCAATCTTAGGGCTCATTCCATCTGTTTACCTCTCTCCCAAGGAACAATAAACTCTACTGTCTCGGGTCCAGTGGCTGAAAAGCATTGTATCTTATATATTATTTTTTTGTTTTTATTTTTTATTATAAAGATGTGGGGTAAAATTCAGGGTTAGGTATTCAAATATTGATTATGCAGGTACCCTTGTTGATGAGGTATGCATCTCCCTCCCCTAGCAGTTACCCTCAACTGCCAATCCCACTCCCCCTCCCCTGATAGTTTCCCATTACTGCCAATCGCTTTCTTATAGTATTATAATTATTCAAGTTTCGCTTATGAGTGAGAACATATGGTACTCTGTTTCTGTGATAATTCACTAAGCATGATTGACTCTAAATCTATTCAAGTTGCTGCAAAGTCCATATGTTTGTCCTTCTTTATGGCTGCATAATATCCCATTGTGCGTATGTACCACATTTTTTAAAATCCAGCCCAGGTTTGATGGGCAACACGGTTGGTTCCATGTTTTTGCTATTGTGAAAAGAACTGCAACAAACATACGTCTGCAGGTATCTTTTAAGCAGAATGATTTGAGTTCCTCTGGGTATATTCCCAATAGGGGAATTGCTGGGTCATATGGAAGGTCAATTTCTAGTTCTTTCAGAAATTGCCACACTGTCTTCCAAAGAGGTTGCACTAGTTTGCATTCCCACCAACAGTGTAGAAGGATTCCTCAGCAGCATCTGTTGTTTGTTTTATTAATGATGGCTATTCTTACAGGGGTTAGTTCGTATCTCAATGTGGTTTTGATTTGCATTTCTCTGATGATGAGTGATGCTGTGCACTTTTTCATGTGTCTGTTGGCTGCCTATATATCTTCTTTTGAGAAGTGTCTATTCATGACTTTTGCCTACTTTTTAATGGGGTTGTTTGTTTTTTTTTCCTTTTGGCGTGTTTGAGTTCCTTGTAGATCTTAGATATTAAGCCTTTGTCAGCTATACAGTTGGAAAATATTTTTTCCCATTCTGTGGGCTGTCTCCCTGCTCTCTTGATGGTTTCTTTTGCTTTAAAGAAGCTCAATAGTTTGATTATATCCCACTTATCTATCTAATTTCTTAAGGTATGGGCATTTAGGGTGCTGAATAGGAATTGGTTGCCAGTTTCAATTTCCATGAGGGTGTCTCCTGTGTTTTCTAAGATTCTTATAGTTTGAGGTTTTACATTTAGGTCTTTGATCCATTTAGAGTTAATTTTTGTGTATGGTGGTAGGTTGTTTCAATCTTCTGCATGTGGTCAGTCAGTTTTCCCAGCACCATTTACTGAATAGGTTTTCTTCTCTCTAGTGATTGTTGTTGGAGGCTTTATCAAAGATGAATTGGTTTAGAAATTGAGGCTTTGCTTCCAGAATTTCTATCCTGCTCCATTGGTCTATGTATCTGTTCTTGTACCAATATCAGGTTGTTTTAATTAGTGTAGCCTTGTAGTAAAGTTTGAAACCTGGAAGTGTGATACCTCCTGCTTTGTTTCTTTTGCTAAGGACTATTTTAGCTATTTGTGGTCATTTATGTTTCCATATATATTTTTATATTGCCATTTCCAGGTCTGAGAAGAATGATGTTGGTAACTTAATGGGTATTGCATTTAATCTGTAGATTGCCTTTGGTAGGGTGGACATTTTAACAATGTTGATTCTTCCTATCCATGAGCATGGAATACTTTTCTGTTTGTTTGTGTCTTCTTGGATTTCTTTGAGCAGTGTTTTATAGTTCTCATTGTAAAGGTCTTTCAATTATCTGGTTAGGAAGATGCCGAGGTATTTCATTTTTTTATGTGGCTATTGTGAATGGAATTGTGCTTTTAATTTGGGTCTCTGCCTGCTTGTTGTTGGTGTATAGGAATACAACTGTCTAATGCACATTTATTTTGTACCCTGAGACTTTGTCAAAGTCTTTTATTAATGCAAGCAGGTTTTTGACAGATTCTCTTGGATTTTCAAGGTATAGGATCATATCATCAGCAAAGAGGGATAATTTGACTTCCTCTTGTCCTATTTGGATACCCCTGATTTTCTTCTCTTGTCTAATTGCCTGACCTAGGACTTCCAACACAATATTGGACAAGAGGGGTGAGAGTGGGAAGCCTTGTCTTCCAGTTTTCAGGGAAAATGTTTCCAGTTTCTGTTCATTTAGCAATATGTTAGCTGTAGGTATATCATAGATGGCATTTACTATTTTGAAGTATGTTCCTTCTATACTAGGTGTTTGAGGGTTTTTATCAAGAAGGGATGCTGGATTTTATCAAAAACTTTTTCTGCATCTAATGAGATAATTATGTGGTTCTTGTTTTTACATCTGTTGATGTATTTAATGACATTTATGGTCTTGTGAATGTTGAACCAGCCCTGTATCCTGGGGATAAAGCCTGCTTGTTCATGGTGGATGATTTTTGATAGGTGTTTTTGAATCTGATTTGCTAGAATGTTATTGAGGATTTTGCATCTATGTTCATAAGGAATATTGGCTTATAGTTCTCTATTTTTGCTGAATCTTTACCCAGTTTGGGTATCAGTGTGATGTTAGCTTCATAAAATGATTTGGGGAGAATTCCATCTTTCTCAAAAGGATTGGTATCAGTTCCTCCTTGTACGTTTTGCCGATTTCTGCTGGGAAACCATCTGGTCCAGGACTTTTTAAACTAGGTAGTTTACATACGACAGAGTCAATTCCTTGGGTTGTTATTGTTCTATGTAGAGCCTAAATTTCTTCTTGTTTCAAACTGGGGTGGTTGTGTGATATCAGAAAGTCCTCCATTTCATTTAGGTTATCAAGTTTGTTTCCATATAGATGCACATAGTAATCTCTGATAATCTTTTGTATTTCTTTGGGTTCAGTTGTGATTTTATCTTTTGTATTTCTGATTGTGTTTATTTGGGTTTTTTCTCTCTTTTTCTTGGTCATTCTGGCTAGGGTTAATTCTTTCAAAGAACCAGCTTTTTGTTTTGTTGATGCTTCCTATGACATTTTTGTCTTCTATGTACCATATATGGGCTCTTATTTTTGTGATTTGGATTCTTCTGCTAAAGTTGGGGTTTTGGTTGTTTTCTCTTTCCAGGTCCCTTAGGTGATTTGTTAGACTCTGAACCTCTGATCTTTCCATTTCTCTATGATGTGTGCTCATAGAGATATAAATTCCCCTCTTAGAAGTGATTTCATGGCATCCCAGATCATTTGGTAAGATGTTCCTTCATTTTCATTTGTTTTGAGGAATCTTTTAATTTCTGCTTTGATTTCAGTATTGACCCAGTTGTTGTTCAGCATTATGCTGTTTAGAGTCCATGTCTTTGTGGGCTTTGGAAATGTTGATGTTGATATTTATTTTAGTCCACCCTGGTCTGAGAGTGTGCATGGCAAGATTTCAACCTTATGTAATTTATTTATGCTTGATTTATGGCCAAGAATGTGATCAATCTTGGATTAAATTCCATGTGGTGATGAGTAGAATGTATATTCTGTGGTTATTGGGTGGAATAATCTGTAGGTATCTATTAAGCCCATTTGGTCAAGTGTCAAGTTTAGGTTCTGAATCTCCTTGTTGATTTTTTGCCTCAATTATCTATTTTTTGGACATTCAAATCCCCTGCTTTAATAGTTTTAGAGTCAATATCCTTTTTAGTTTACTTAGTGGTTGCTTATAAATGCTGGTGCTCTTATGTTGGGTGCATATATGTATAGGATGGATATTTCTTATTGATTGATTGAACTTTTTAGCATTTTGTAGTGTCCTTTTGCATCTTTTAAAATTTTTGATACTTAAAGGTTGTTTTGCCTGATATTAAGATCACAACTCCTGCCCTCTTTTGTGATCCATATGCCTGGAAACTCATTATCCATCCTTTAACTTTAAGTCTGTACGCTCCCTTGTAGTGAGATGAGTTTCCTGGATGCAGCAATGGTTTCTTATCCAGTTTCTTATCCAGTTTGTCAATCTGTCATGGTTTCTTATCCATTTTGCCAATCTGTGCCTTTTCAGTGGTGCATTTTGTCCATTCACATTCAGGCTGATTATTGAAATGTGATTGTTTATTGCTGTAATGAGGTTCTTATAAAGTTTTCTCTTTGTTTGTTGGTTTTCATTTGGCTTTGTGATTAATGTATGTGTGTGTTTTCAAGTCTATTGTGCTGTATTCTCTGTTGATTCTGTGCTCTGCTGTTCTCTTGGGAAGTATGTGGTCATTCTTTTTTTTTTTTCTTCTGTTCTTTTATCTTTTTAAGTATCTCCTGTAGAGCTGGTCTGGAAGCTGCCTAATCTCTTAGGGTTGATGTTTGGGCAGGCTTTTAATTCTCCATCTTTGATGAAGTGGAGCTTGGCTGGATAGGAAATTCTTGGTTGAAATTGTTTTATCTTTGAGGACTTTGAATATAGGACTCCATTCCCTTTTGCTTGTAGTGTTTCTGCTGATAGGTCTGCTGCTATTTTGATTGATTTTCCCTGGTAGGTAGTCTGACCTTCTTTCTTGCTGCCTTTAGAATTTTTTCTTTTGTGCCTACTTTGTGTAGGTGAATTACTATGTGTCTAGGGGTTGGTCTTCTTATTTGATGTCTTGTGGGGGTTCTCTGCATCTCTTATTATTGGCTGGTCACATCTCTAGTAAGATGGGGAAAGTTTTTTTGGATTATCTCCTGGAATACTTTCTGCAAGTTGTTATTCATTTCCCTTTCTTCTTCTGGGATACCAATCAGGTGTAGGCTTGGCCTCTTGATATAATTGCACATCTCTTTTAGACTTTTTAATTCTTTCCGAGTTTTCTTTCTATGTTATTTACATAACAGGTTACTTTCATGTTCTGGTCTTCAAGTTCTGTGATTCTTTCTTCAGCTAAATTAATTTTGCTCTCCATACTTATCATCTTGTTATTTTTGGGGTAAAATTTTTTGTTGCCAAGATTTCTGTTACAAGTTCTTTCAGTGTTGCATCTTGTCTTTCTTGAGTCTTATTCACTCTTTCCATTCATTCCCTAATCTCTCTCATATTCTGGGGCCAGTCCTTGGTGACTTCCATTGTTTGGGCACCAAAGTCTGATTTTTTGGGAGTTTTGTGTGTGGTAGCCTTGAAATTGCCAGAAATCTTTCTTTAGGTTTTCCTCTTTTGTGACAGATCTCTTGTTTTTCTCTTTAGTTCTGTTATTCAGTGTCAGTGTGAGAGACTTTCCCTTCTGATGTTTGCTCAGGTTTCTATTCTTCCCTGACACTGGCTCTGGATTTGTTCTATTTTGAAATAGGATGGTGGATGGGAAGCCTTGCTGTCTCTTGTAGTTTTTGAAATTTGACTGAAGTAGGGGATGGGGTGCTAGGTTTCAGAAACTACTTGCCAATCACAATGTTCACTTATTGTGGTATGTGTTCCCTGAGACCCACTCCCAACCACCACTCTATATGATGATACAAAACAGAAACCAATGCAAAAAACAATTGAACACACATATACAGACATATACACACACCCCAAAACAAATGGGAATAACAACAAAGTGAAACAAACCAAAGAACAACAACAACAAACCAAGGAAACTGAACATGTACACATGCCTAGCATAAAGAAAAACAGAAAGATCAAAGGGGAGAATGGAATTCAGGTCGAACCCTCACAATATATTGACCCACACCTTAAACTATAAGAAATGAAAATAAAAAACACAGAAAAAAGAGCAAAAACAAGCCAACAACAACAAAAAAATTGAAATATGAACACTCAATCTTTCACATACACACATAAACAGAAAATGACAAATGAAAGAAGAGACCAAAAAAGAAAAGAAAAAATATTTAGAGAGCAGCTGACCAAACCCTCAAATACATATTCATGCACAAAGGAAAATATTTTAAAAATACATGAACTAACAAAGAAACAGTCAAAAAATTTTTAAAATTTGTTTTAAAAATTGAAAATTAGAAAAAAACCTGCCCTCTTGTGGTAGACTCTGCAATTGTTCCTCTTGTCAGGTCTCTCCTGCAGAGTCACCTCTTTCACTCTCTCCTCAGTGTCTGAAGCAGGGAAGGAGGAGGGGCAGTGGAGGTGGGTGAGACTGCAGTCTTTCCCTCTCTCGTATGGTCAGGGAGATCTCCTCTGGTGGGGAGGTACGGGATTGTCTCTTCCCCAGGTATGTACTCTTGCGGGGGGTACCCCAGCCAGGTCTATCCTGGGATGGAGTTCTCCTATTGTTTTTTTTTTGTTTTGTTTTGTTTTTTGAGTTGAAGTCTCACTCGGTCGCCCAAACTGGAGTGCAGTGGCTGCTTCCGGCCACGGCGCCTCGACCTGCTGGGCTCCGGCGATCCTTCTGCCTCCGCCTTCCAAGGAGCCAGAATTACAGGCATGCGCTACCACACCGGGCTGATTTTTTGATTTATTGTAGAGATGAGGTCTCGCTGCCCAGGCGGGTCTCGAACCCGCGGGCTCAGGCAATCCACTCACCTTAGCCTCCCAAAGGCGCTGGATTATAGGCTGAGCCACCGAGCCGGGCTGAGTTCTCCTATTGTTACTGATGCTCAGGCTCCTCCGGGGTTTGTCCCTCTCAGTCGTGACCCAGCTGTATGGGTCTGATATCAGAGAATTGCTGGGGAGGAGAGGGTTGAGGTCAGCACCAGACTCATCACTGATCTCTTTGGAGTACTTCCTCATCCTTTTCTGGCCACACCCTTTGTCCTGTGGCTAGATAAGGGTAGGGGGTGGGGATCCTGTAACTCAGCAATCCTCAGGTCCCTCCAGTGTTTGTGTTTTCAGGATATTCCCTCTGGGTCACAATCAGTCCCTGAGTAGTTGATCCACCAGTCACAGAGATCTTGTCTATTGCTCCATGGTGAAGCGAGTTGGAACACTCTCCTGCCCACCTTCAAGATGGTGTTGGGATGCCTCTCTTGTCCTCTTTCATGGAACTTTACCTCTGGGCTCTCTCCACAGCCCCTGCTACCAATGTCCTGATCAGGTGCTAAAGTGGTGAGGCATAGCCAGGAACCAGCAGTATCTCTCCTGCTGCACTGGACAAAGGAGAGCCTGGAGCAATATTTTCTCCCTGCCACTTTTGTCCATTAAAAAAAAATAATGTGACTTAGGAAGAGCCAGGGATGAAGCAGAGAAGCTGCAGCACCAGCTGTTGCACCAGGGGCCTGGCCACTTGCTCACAAGCCCCCCTTAGACAGTCTCTCCCAGCATTTTCTTCCCAGGGAGAATTTGCTGATTAAAAAAAAAAAGAAAGAAAATGGGGCTCAGCTACTGCCTCCTGGAAATCACTAGGATCCAGGCCCAGCAGTTGTGGCACCAGTTGCTGCACCAGGAGAGCCCTGGCTGCTAGCTCCCTAGCCCTCACTCAGTCAGCCACTCACATGCCCGTTCGCTCACCAGCAGGTACCCAAAATTTTCCATGCACTCACTCACACGGGGACTCGCATAGTCCGACTGGCTCAGCTGCCATCTTCCTGAACTCTTTTTTCTTATATTTTATAAAGTTTAATCTTGTCCCTCTTGATCAGAAGGAAAAGATCCAATAGTTATTTTTATATTTTGTCCAAATGTTATATTGTTACCTGTGGGAGTGTTAAATTTTGAATATTGTTCTAACTACCAAAGCATTTGCTTTTAAAATGCATAAACATTTCAATAATAGCATGCTTAATATTTTTAATGGAAACATTTTATTTCCTCTATACTGTAATTATCCCTTAATATATTTCATTTAAGAAATTTACTTTGAGCCAGGCTCGGTGGCTCAGCCTGTAATCCCACGCCTTTGGGAGGCTGAGGTGAGCGGATTGACTGAGCCTGTGGGTTCGAGACCCACCTGGGCAGCAAGACCTCATCTCTACAATAAATCAAAAAATCAGCTGGGCGTGGTAGTGCATGCCTGTAATTCCGGCTACTTGGAAGGCTAAGGTGGAAGGATCACCGGAGCCCAGCAGGTCGAGGCTGCGGTGGCTGAGAACGGCCACTGCACTCCAGTCTGGGCGACAGAGTGAGACTCCAACTCAAAAAAAACAAAAAAGAATTTTACTTTGCTTAGTTATTTCACCAGGTGAAAAGCTTTTGACTTATTTCTGATTTCTATTTCTCATATACAATACATATATAATGCATCAGCAAATCCTCTCAACTCTATTTTGTAAATATGTCACTAATTTGACCAATTGTTGCCAATTCCACTGACTATACCACTAGATTCAATTAATATTATCTCTTGCCTGGAGTATTACATGGCTCTATCAATGAGATAGCCCCTAAACAATTCAAAAGAAATTATCTGGAAAGATAAATCAACTGATGTCAGTCTTCTTTTCAAAGTCTTTCAAGTATTACTATGTTTTAAGAATATTTATGTAATTTAGCTCTTGGATACTTCTCTGTTATAATTTTCTATAATTTTCCCTTTGGTTATTCCATTCTGCTATACTTCTTCATATCTCTTAAACATATGAAACCTGACATACTACAGTGACTCTGCAGATATTCTTATGTCTCAGTTCTTTTATAATAATTCTGTAGAAATATTGATTTTCCAGAGAAGTCTTCCCTGACCATTCTCATTAAAATAACACTTCTCATGACTCGCTATTCCCTTATTTATGTATTTATCATCTTTCTTCCCCATTAGTATGTAAATTCATGAAGACAGAAGTTTTGTTTTCAGTATTATTCTGTCTCTGACACCTAGAGCAGTGTCTGGCCCTTAGTTGCTGTTTATTAATTATTTGAGAAAAAACAAATGTTGAACAGATAAGTCTAGTACAAATTTTTCATCTGAAATATACCAAGTTGGTTCAGGAAGAAGTCAGTATGAATTACAAAACTTGCAATTTAGAGCGTTATATGAAACTGAAAGCAACTATTTTCACTATCTTAGAATTCAGTTGGAATGTAGGACAAAGAGGCAGAATTGGGAGAAAGCAGTAGGAAATTCTGATTTTTTTCTTACCTGATTAAAAAAACAACACTTTAAGAATTCATTATCTTTTGCCTGTTTCCCCTTGTTTATGATTTGGGTATTGCTGCAGCAGCTCTCATCTTGGGAGCATGAAAGAAATGCCAAGAGAATTGCAGTTCTGACATTGTTTAAGGTGCTGAACCAAGTCCCCAAACTAATTACTATATATATATATTTGTGTGTATATATGTATATGCCATTGTGATATAACTTTTAATTATTTACCAACAAGTTTAATTGTAACTGATTAAGCAATATTGATGTCTTTGCTTACTCCCTCCATCTGAACTAACCTTTGTCTGTAGAAATACAAATTTCCATACTCACTTTCCTTAACCCTTATTTTCCTAAAACTCTTGTTAAATTTATAAATTAGCTCCATCTTTCCACATGCAATGGTCCATTTTCAGTAATTATCTTAGTCAGTGTTTCAGCAGAATTTAGCAAAATTGATTATCTCCCTCTTGCTGAAATACATAATCATTTAACTTTTTCATATATTAATTTCTAATTAAGTGGTTCTTCCTTCTCAGTGTCCTTTGCTGAATTCATTAACCAACTTTTCTATGTTAAAGCTCCCACAAAACTCAGTTTTCTAGGCTCTAAAAAAGATCTATGGTCTCTCCCATTGTGACCTCCTTTGCTCCTGTGTCTTTAAATACTGTAGTCTGATTGCAAATGTGTATCTTTAGGCTTTACCACTAGACACTAGTTCTTTAGGTTCATGGATTTGACTGCTTACTGATCATCTCAACTCGGATGTCTCAATAGCTTCTCTGACTTAGAGAGAATTTTTGCATTTTATCCCTTTTGTCTCCCTTGGTGTTCCCTATGTCATTAAATGATACCATCTTGACCATAGTTCCACCAAACTGAAACTAGGGTGAAAGTCTTCTTTCCCTTATCCTCATTTCTATACCATTAAATTTGCACTTGTTTTAAGATTATATTTTATATCCTGAGCTTCTCGTCACTTTTGTCACTATCACCTCAGCCGCAACCATATTATCTTTTACCCAAGCAATTGTAAAAACCTGTGTTCATTCTTGTTCAATCCATTCTCTCTCTACTCAGAAGCCCGAAATACGCCAGAATAAATATAGACCAGATTATTTTCTTTTTCTGCTAAAAACCTTCCAATGAGGGTTTGCTATGATAGCCAAATAATTTTCCATGACACACTATGCCTTACACTATTTGAAATCTACCTACTTTCCCAGTTGTATTTCTTAACACCTTTCAACTCATATCACAACAGTCATCCAGACAGTCTTGATGTTTCTAGAACACATGTTTTTTGTTGTTGTTCTGTGGGTTTCAAAAATATACAAAGGGAACATCTAAACTAAAATGCCATGTGCTTTAACATTATTTTTTCTTTGCAAGTCTATCTTCAGAAACAGAGTAAATCAGGGTTTTGTTGAACAGAAAGCCTGCATGAAAGTGATATGCTGAAATTTTAAAGAAAGGAAATGTTGTATTGTTTAAATTGCACTTTGTGTATAATGAAAGCAACATAAAATCACATCCATTCAATATAGAAAATATTCAGGTTTATTACCTTTTTTAAGAAAAAGAGAGCCTGCAGTTTCAAGTCAGTGATCACATCTGCAAACAATCACCAAACAAATGCATTTCACTGTACATCTCCTTTGAAAGTGTGGGGATTACTAGATTTTACTGGCTCTCAGAATCATCTTGTTGGAATTATAGTTTATTCATAAAGCACTACCGCTGACACGTAGGTACATACTGAATAAACTGAAAAGCACAATGGATATTGATGATGATTCTCAATCATTTTTGTATTCTGAGAGTACTGCTATAAAACCATGAATACGAGCAATATCTTTGCAGTACATAATGACAAAAGGGTATGTTACAACACTGTAAGAAAAACATCAAACTAATTCCAGCTTACTTCATTTATTCCACATAAATGTGCTCTTTTTAGTGAAGCATTTAGAGTTATTCCAAAAACACCAATGGATGTTTTAAGTAGAACTAATAAAGCAATCACATACAGAAAGTAGATAGCATTAAAATATAAGTAATTATGCCTACAACAGTTTCCTAGAATTTGATAACATAAGGTTAGAGAATGAAGCCCAAAATCTATAATTGAACTATTATACCCATACGTATATCTTCTTATATTAATGTAACCCAGAATTTATCTGTTTGCATGTCCCCAAACATCTAGCTGAGAATTATTTCTTTTCATTCTATATATGAAAACTCTGAAGGGGTTTATATTTTTACTAATTATCTCTTGCTATAATTTCCCTTTCCATGAGTGTTTTATGTCATTGATTCTCTGCCTGTGATCAATCTCCCTCTGCCCTGCACCAACACAAATTTCTGGGCACCAGCTCTTTGCATTTAATTTTACAAAGCAATAACCAAATTGCATGCCTTGCATTCCATTAGAAGTTTGGAGGTAATAGTGAAGTTTGTAAACTTCAGAAACACAGTATAGCAGCAAGATAATACAACAAATAGCTAAGAATTGAATATTATTATCCTTAATGCTTTCTAGTCACTTCAGTATCCAGAATTGTTCATTTTCCTGCATTATGTACTTTATTAAAAAAGTAAAATGATCTACATTTTGTTTTGTGAGCTATAGTCATTTTTGATGACAAAAATGGTCTATTGATTTAGTTTCATAATTATAAAGTTATTTTGTTCTGGGATGATCATAACCATATCAATTTCAAGATAGGCATATTTTAAAATTTTTATGAAAATTTCAAATTAAAATATAGCCTTACATCTTAATAATCCTCCTAAAATGTACATCAATGTGACGTTTTATAAGCATTATACTCCCAGATTTTTTTTGCTATTTAAAATATGTGTAGAATGTGATAAAATTTAGTTTAATAAAACTAGTGAGCACTTTTTAATTCTTTTTTCAGGTTTATAATTAAATGTGTAACTATAGTTATCTTTTACAAAATTATTAAGTAGTTTGTGTTACTGCTCTTAGTTATCACTAAGATTACTTTTCCACTGAAATGTAGGGATAGGTAGGGTGTCATAAGAATGGGGAATTGTAACTTAATGGGCAGATGTGTTACAAGATTGAGAGATGTTAACTTAGATCATAAATTTTATGCATTATATTATCATATGCAAAATGCTCTCCAATTCTTTGTCCTATTTTTATGCCTCATTTGTCAGAAAAAGATTATAACCTGCTGTTAATCCTGAGCAAGTACCTGTACATTTATAACACCTTACAGTATCATTCAGCTATCCACAGGTAATTGTGGAACTGTTTTCCTCTTCAAAATAGAATTAATAATCTTCTCTCACATTATTTTTATATTTTTTGTATTCTCCATTATAGTCACAAAATACAGAAATATGAAGTATTTCTTGCTCTTTATTCTTCTCCTTCAGTTGTTTTCCAAAAAATAATATTACATATAATTAAATCTAGAATATTGCCTTTTATGTCCAGTATGAACTTGTTTCATGTTCATTCACACCCTTCTCATTTGTGACTTATATGAACATGCAATGATATTATGATTGGTTTTCTTACCCTCAATTCAGATCTAGGAGGTAACTTTGGTCATGCTACTGCCTTTCTTAAAACCCTTCGATCTGAAATCCCTAATCTGTGCCAATGAAAATAATACCATTCATTGTTTCCAGATTGTTTTCCTTCCTCACTCTTTCTGCAATACTGGCCTCAATATTACTGACTGGTACACTCTGCTCATTACTCATGGAAAACTTCTTCTCTTCTGGTTCCATTTTTTATAGGATATGTTCCATTCAAAACTCAGTCCGGCTATCACTTTTCTTGAACTTATTCCCTAATATCACTTTTGTCTTATCACTTGACTTCTTCTCCTTTTAAAACACCACAGTATGCTTCTCACCTTGCATACTAATTGTACTTATTTACTTATCTTTCCCATCAAAGTGCAAACTCTTTAAGGATATGGTTATCTTTTTATTTTCACATCTGCTTTCTAACCCAGTATTTGTTGTGTATCGGGAACTTAAATGCTTATACTCTTAATTATTTAGAATAATAAATATTAAAAAAATATATGAGCCTTATGTTATGTTAGGTTTTTCAATTCTTAGAGAGACAAGTAAGATGCTGGTGATATAGTTTCTGCCTTCAAGAAACATCTAATCTAATGAAGGTTGGGAAATGGAACATATAATTTTATCATGATATAGACTGACTGAGCTGTCACAACATTTCAAACAAAATGTCATGTAAGTTCAGCGAAAAGAGAGATAATCTTCATTTTAAGGCAACAAAAATAGTTTCATAGAGAAATGGTGAATGAGATAGGACTCCAAAGATGAAAGGTGTCTTACTAAACAGTGTTGAAGGATGGGAAGGTGCATCATTGCTAGGTGATAAGGCAGGAAACAACAGGATATATTTGGTAAATAGTAAAGTGTCCAGTACAGAATAAGATTTAAAATGTAATATGAGATTATGTTGCCAATATAGGTTTAAAATGTATTGAAGGGCATTTTGATTGATACACTTGCAGGTATAGATGAGCTGTTATTCTTTATTTAGAGAGTGCTAATAAATCTAGAAAGGTTACAAAGCAGTGGCTATATGAGAATCTCTTCTTTTTTAGAAGATCTCCTCACTGAGCAGTATTGGAGAGTTATGATGGACCAATCTGGTACAGGAGCAAGGTGAGAGATATAGAAATGGGTGGTGCATGAGGGATATTAAAGTCAAGAAGTTAAGTAGTCTTCTTGACTGGCAAAAGCGCACAATGGACATTAAGAAGGTTAAAAGATCAGTAAAGACATCATATAGTCTCACAATAAGCTTTTGAATCTCAATTATGGGGAATTGGGGTTCAAGAAAACACCAGTATCTTGGAGGAAGTGACCAGTGTATCAAGAAGAGCTTCTGGCACAATCAGTAAAGTAGGTTTCCAGTTACCAGAAGTTGAGTTATAAGAAAAAATTATCAAAATGCCAGACTTAGCAATGGCTAATATTGTAGTCCCGCCTGATTCTCAGTTTCCCTCTTGGTAGTTTCAGTGGCCCACAGTCAGCCACAGACCAATAATAGTAAATGGAAATTTCCAGAAATAAATAATTCATAAGTTTTAAATTGTGCATTGTTCTGAGTATTGTTATAATTGTACTATTTTATTATTAGCTATATTTGTTAATCTCCTACTGAGTATAATTTTTAAATAAACTATATAATAGAAATATATGTATACTGTATATAAAGTTCAGGATTATCTGCAGTCCCAGGTATCCACTTGGGGTCTTAGAATGTATCCTTTGTAGATAAGGGTGTCTACTGTATTCATACGCTGGTCTGTGTCTTCTGAAACCCCTCTTGTTGAACAAAAATATTTAGGTAGAAACATCAGTAAATTTTGTAGACTGTAGATAGTTTCAGCTGTAAGGAAGTCTTGGCTGTTATTAGAGATATTGAAATGCTTTATTCTGTGAACAAAAATCTATTCTTTTAAATTCCACCAGTAACTAATAAAAACCATTTTGACAAACAAAACCAAAGTACTATGAGTTTGTTCAAGAGTAACAAAAAGTCACTTACCTAATGAGTACAAGTATACTCCTTAAAATATATGAGTTTTAAGATAATAAAGTTAAAGAGTCATTGAATTACTTTTATAATAACAAGTTATTTCAATCAGTATTCTTCCACCATTCGCTGCTCTGGGTAAACCTAAACATTAGGAAATAGTCCTTTACTTTTTTCTCCACAGTATGTCACCACTATTACGATGAGATTAACTCACACACCCAGGCACCATGAACAAGCATGCCTTCATTTTCACTACAAGATATTCTTCCTCTTGCTATCTACTTAATTACATTTTATTTACATAGTACATTTATGTTCACAACACTTTTCCCAGTCACCTTACCCTAGCAATTGCTCCATGCCATGAACTTATGTTTGATAAATGACATACCTCTACTGCTTTACATAATATTTTAAAATTAATATATTGCTTTTCCAATAAAATTATTTATTTTTATATATAATATATTTTATGTAGATTTTATCTAGAGCAATTTTAAAAATTGTATGTCCTTTTATAAAATCTTTCTTAAAAACTACATTGAGAGCCGGGCTCGGTGGCTCAGCCTGCAATCCCGCGCCTTGGGAGGCTGAGGTGAGTGAATTGCCTGAGACCGCTGGTTTGAGACCCGCTGGGGCAACTTGGTGAGACCTCATCTCTACAGTAAATAAAAAAATTAGCCGGGTGTGGTAGCACACGCCTGTAGTTCCGGCTACTTGGAAGGCTGAGACGGAAGGATCGCTGGAGCCCAGCAGGTCAAAGTTGCAGTGGCTAGGAGTGGCCACTGCACTCCAGTCTGGGCGACAGAGTGAGACTCCAACTCAAAAAAAAAAACAAAAACAAAAACAAAAAAACCCCCCAAAAACTACATTGAGGTGTAATTTATTTAAAGTGATATTCACCAATTTTAAGTGCACAATTTAAAGAGTTTTAATGAGTATGTACAGTTATATAATCACCACCACACTCATGATATATTTTTAGTCACCACCTCCCCAATCCTGACCCATGGCAACCACTGAGAAACTTCCTGTCACTGCAATTTTGCTTCTTTCTAGATCTTCTTCTAAATGGAATTATGGAGTATATAGTAGATAGTCTTTTAGTTGGCATGATGTTTTGGGTTCATTCAGATTCTTGCACACAGTAATATTTGTTCTCATTCATAAAAAGGAACTTCAACTTAACCTTATACCTATCGAAAAAATTAACTCCAAATGAGTCATAGATTTTATAAATTGGTGCAAAAATATAATTTAAAAAATAAAACAGAAAAAATTGTGACCTAAGGATATGAAGGGTTCTGAGTTATGACACCAAAATAAGTATTTATCCAAGAAAAAAGAAGATAAATTGTATTTTCTCAAATTTTCCCTGTTGAAGATACTGTATGTGAAGACAAGATACAGGCAGAGCTTGTCACACATTAGAAGGGTTATAATAAAAAATACTACTAATACCAAATGCTGGTGAGGATACAAAGCAACTGAGTTCTTGACATAACTAAATAGAATGCAAAATAAGATAGTCAATCTGAAAAATGGTTTGGCATTTTCTTATAAAATCAAAAATAGAGCCGGGCTCAGTGGCTCAGCCTGAAATCCCGCGCCTTTGGGAGGCTGAGGTGAGTGGATTGCCTGAGCCCGTGGGTTCGCGACCCGCCTGGGCAACTTGGCGAGACCTCATCTCTACAATAAATCAAAATGAGCCGGGCGTGGTGGTAGCGCACGACTGTAGTTCCAGCTACTTGGAAGGCTGAGGCGGAAGGATCGCCGGAGCCCAGCAGGTCGAGGCTGCAGTGGCTAGGAGTGGCCACTGCACTCCAGTCTGGGTGACAGAGTGAGAGTTCAACTCAAAAAAAAAAAAAAAAAAAAAAATCAAAATATACTTGTCTTATGACCTAGCAGTCTTTCCTGGCATTTACCGTAGAAGAATAAAAACTTATGTTTACTACAAACCCATAGGTAAATGTTTATAACAACTTTATTCATAATTGCCCAAACTGAAAACAACCCAAATGTCCTTCCACAAATAAGCACTTATATATTCACACAATGAATTACTAATGAGCAATACTAAAAGGAGTGCACATTGATACATTCCCAACTCAGATAAATCTCTACAGCATTTCTTAGTGAAAGAAGCCAGCTGGAAAAGATTACATACTATATAATTCCATTTATATGACATTCTCATAAAGACAAAACAATTAAAAAACAGACTCTAGTTTAAGGGAGTGAAGAAAGAGAAGGGTGTGACTTTAAAGAGCAGATAAGAGGAAGTTTTTGGGTGATTAAACTGTATTCCAACTGAGTTGGAGGTGGAATAAATCAAAATAAAATAAAAATTCAGAAAGTACACATCAAATTGAAGGTGATTTCCTAGACATTCATATTATAAACTATTGATATTAATAATGCTATTATTTGCTATTTTTTATGTATTTAACAATGATTAGGAAACTCATTATCTAAGCCACTTTTACAAGCCAGATGCATATAAATTTGTCTATGTCATTTGTCAGTTAATATAGGAATCTAGTATAAAAACAGAAAACTAGCAGAATTCTTTGAGTTTTTAACTTTAGATCTTCATTATAATTAATACAGTGCACAGTCTCTTGAATAATTAGATGAAACATCTCAATTTTTATGAAGTTTATTGTTATTACTTAATCCAATAGACACTTGGTAAAATTATCTTTTGTACGTATGTTTATGTTCTAGATTTCTCACAGTTTATTAATTTGCAAGAATTACCCAAGGGATGGAAATATTAGAACACCAACTTTCTGGTTCTAGTTTATGATTCTAGCTATAGATATCTTAGATGGAGTGAATTTAGATTAGAGTTGTGATGTGCTTCACAACTTGATAGGTAGAAAATTATTTTGCAATAATAACAATAATTATTTTCTAATGAATAATTTTAGGTTAAATATAAATGTCTCATTCCAGAATCTGGAATCATCTCAATGCTCTCAAATAGTTCATACATGAGTCCTCATAAAATACATCTCATTAAAATTCACCATTAATTCATTTTATGGCAGTGTTTTGCTCTATTCTGACAATTAATGAAATATGAATATATATACTAATATATAATACCAATATTTGTACTAGTATGTACTAATATATATTAAATAGGCTTAGTATATAATATTAATTAATATTAATAGTGTGATATTATTATAATTAAAAGAACAGTACAAAACAATCTTCAGATTTTCTGATATGGTTAAATATTTTATTTACAATAACCATTTAAAAATATGAATAAAACAAGAATATATTTGCAACAGAATTCACAGTATGAAGAGTAAATAAGACAAGGCAAGAATATGTAAAAACAGTACTGTGTTATTCCAGAAATCAATTCATCTTACAGTTCTAAACAGCTGCCACAAATACAAAATTATTTCCCTAATGATGTCAATGTAATCATACAATCAATTATGAATAACTATAGAATTTAATACAATGTCTTAGAAGAAATTTTTTAAAAAAGCTTATGAAGCATTTGTATTATATTTGACCTCTTAATGTACAAATATTTACTTACTAGTATGCTTTATTCCTTAAGAAAGTGGGTTCTATTATCACTTGTTAATGGATCAAATAGTAACTTGACCAATAATTAACATAATAAATTATATTGTTGGGATATTTAACATTACTTTGCCTCAGCTTACCTAGCTGCAAAGTCAGGATAATTGTAGTTTTCTTATGAAGTTACTCTGATGAGGAAAAGATAATCCACATATACTGCCAAAGTCTGGGGCATAAGTAATCAATAAATGCACTGTCAGACTACGATATCTTATGAAATACATTAGGGTGTATTATAATATATAAGTGATTAACAAGATAACTTAATGAAAATAAGGACTATTATTTTTGAAACACTTAATTTGAGAAATATTTGAATAATCAAAAACATAGCTCATTTCATTTCTAGTTAGGTTTTAAAGTTACAAGAGATAGTTTCTTCCATTCTAACAATGAGAATAAGCTGGATAAGCCACAAAGTTGTGTTTAAAAACACGTCCATCAGAGATCTGATTGAGGAAGAAAATGAACTAAATTCAAGAAAGTGTACGCCTTTCCTAAAAAGAAGAGATTCATAATTCCTATTATTTTAGGACAAGAGAAGGATACTTGTATTATAGATGGAAATAAGAAGAAACCAGTTGAATTTTTAAGAAACTTGTAGTTGCCTTGTGTGATCTGAGAGAGCTGATTAAAATCCAGAAAAGCCCCGGCAATAAAGTATATCTGCACTTCTTTGCTAATGTTAGACCATAGACCTTATGCTTAATGTGTAAAGTCGCCATCAAAGTCTAAAGTCAGGGAAAGAGAATCTTTCTGACGTTCTCCCTGAAGTGCCTGGCAGACTACTAACAAATGAAGGAAGGCAGAAGAGCTGAGAGAAATCTCTCCCAGGCACTTCAAGTTTTTATTCGTTATAAAGACTGAAAACCGGTCAATAGAGTAGAGACATTTCACAAATCTTCAGAAACCTAAAAAGCTGGCAGATGTTCTTCTAAAAAGTGGAAAAGGAGTAGGAGGAGAGAAAGAGATCCGAAGCTCTAACAGCTGGTGACTTGGCTTTAAACATAAAAAGTACACCTCCATCTCACCAGGGCTTGGATCCTAAAACTCAAAATTATGACTCTATCCTCAGAATATTGAAATAAGTGATGAATTATGTCTAATAAATATTTTATTAAATCTCTGCCCTGTTGAACTGTAGATTCAATTAACTCAGTTTGCACACTAGTAACAAAAAGATAGAATAAATGTGCACTTTTCTGATTTTAAGTATTATGTACTTCCATTTCTATTTTTCTTGTACACTTAGGGTCCAACATGAAACCAAAAATTACAAGACACATCAAGAACCAAAGAAATGTGGCTCATATTCAAGAAAGGAACATGCTCAGACATTTCCCAGATATTAGAAATATCTGACAAGGACTTTAAAATAAATTACGATTACTATGTTAAAAAATATGGAAAATACAGGAACAGATGGTGACTTTCAGTATATATTAGAAAATGATAAAAGCAATCAAATGCAGATGCTATGAATAAAAATGAGATATCAGCAATGAAAACTTATTGGATGGGCTTATTATTTGACAATAACAAGTACTATATGTCATGTACAATTATATAATACAATATATATTGTTGTAGTCACCAAAAGAGAGACAAGAAAAAAGACCTAGTGCCTGTGAATTATCCAAAATTAAAGAAGAGTATCAGACAATAGATTCTGGGACTTAGCATACTGTGATAATTATACATTAGCAATAGCAGCAAAACACCAAGATATTAGAGTCAAACAGTGAAAACTACTATAGGATAATACTAACTTTGGTTACTATTTGACACTTTTCACACCTTATTGTCCACCCTTTTATATGTTTAGGTTTTAATTTTGTGTCTTACAGACATCAACTACCTGGACTTTGCATTCTTAATCAGAAACAAAAAGCTGACAAACTATTTACTAAACCTGGCTTGCCACCCATTTCTTATGACCGGTGATCCTCAAATGACCTTTACATTTTTAAATAGTTGAAAATCTTGAAAGTAAAATAATATTTTATGACATGTGAAAATATATGAAATCAATTTTTAGTATCCACAACTACAGGATTATTGGAAGTCAGTCACACTTTTTCATTCATGTACTACCATAGCAGAGAAGTCAAGTTACTGTGAAAGAGAATGTTTGCATGTGACACTCATTGTTTCCTTCTACTGGTTTGTTCTCTACACACTGTGGTAACACAGTTACAGCTTGGCAGCATTCCAAATTTCACATGTCACCATAAAACAATGTTGAATTTATATTTTATTACTAGTACACCCATGAAACCAAAATAAATAAAAAAGAGTGAACTTTAAATATTGCATTTTCAAGGCACAGTTAAGTATGGATTATTTTGTAATGAATTCAGTAACAATATAATCCATGCAATGACAAAATGCTTAGAAAAATACACGTCAGCATTAACAGACTAAGCGTGCATCACAATGTTTGCTATTCACAGAAAGGCGATGTTCAGAAAAAACTAGAAAATTTAAAACATCATATCATATCACAGCAGAATGTCTTCACAAAAATCAAAAATTAGACTAAAGCTACAACCATAATACATTTTCAATTGTCTCATTTGCTAACCAAGCAAGAAAAACCATCTGCCAATGGCTATTTAAGTTATACTGGCTATTTAATTTACTCAGGAGCAACTGAAGAAATGTGTTTGGAGAAAACAAACTTGTTTAATTTGATTAGTCTTTTAGTCAGAACGGTTATTTTAAGAGCTGAAGACGTTGGAAGCAGCATCAATAATCAATTTGCTTTACTTTTTTTTGAAGCAAACAATTTTGAGTGGCTTTTCTTTGATCTTGCTGAGTTCATGGATGTTGTTGACACTCATCAATTGTTATGTATTTGATGACTCAAAACCAAACTGTAAATGACTATAGAATTAACTCCTAAGAATGTTGTACATGGGCAAAGGGGAAGTGAGGATATTTCTTTTTAAAATAATTATTTTATTTTATTTTTAAAATGTGGGGTATAATTCAAGATTAGGTACATACATGGTCATCATACAAAGTGTGGGTATCTTTATTGATGTTATGTGCCCCCCTCCTCTCCGGATTAGAAAAAATATTTGCCAACTATAAATCTGACAAAGGCCTAATATCCAGGATCTACAAGGAACACAAAAGTGAAGATATTTCTAAGGAAGGTGAGAAAGCAGTAAACCAGAACCACGGAAGTGGAGTCTGCTTGTACAACTGATACTAGTAAAAAATATATATGAAGCAGGAAAATACTTATCTGGAGAAACTTATAAATTTATGAATAATGTAAGAGACTTGAAGCTCATCATTGACCACCATTATTAACCAGGAGGTGTTTCAAAAAAATATTGGCATCTATTATATTTTATTGTCAACAGAGAATTTCATTTCCTCTCGTGAACTCAACAATTCTCAGTTTTGTGAATTTTTGACTGACATTAAAGCTGACTATCCAGACTTATCTTATGACAGAGCAGTTCAATGTCTTAGTAGTAAAGTTTTATAGCAATAGTTTGAGGCCAGGGCTGATGCTAATTTTTTTCTGGAAGAGAAAATATGCCCTCAATCACTATTATCGACACTAAATGACATTGGATTCGTTTTTGCTGTGGACCTGATAATATTGCATCACAAGTTAAACCTAAAATTACAAGGCAAAACATCAACAACAAACATTGTTTGAATCATATGTAATGTCAAATAACTTTAAACACTACATAATTTGTCAAAAGTTGAAACAAGATGCAGGATTTTCAATCCCCACACGTTTGCATGAGGTAGATTTTCAAAACTCAAACCTCTTGCAGTTTATTTCATAACACAACGTAAGTGCAAAGTGAATTTTCATATTTCAAAATCCATTTAGTTATGTTACGGAGTACCCTTACCAAATTTCAATTACATGTGATCATCTGCAATATGATAATATGCTGAAAGAGAAACATTAGAAACTAAATACAGTGGAACTTTATTTATGTCTTCCAAGAGAAGAAAATGTTTACCTTAAAATTTTTATTTTATTATATTCATTTTCTATTTTTATTCTGGTGGTACATGTCAAGGTTTGTTACATATAAACTTTTCATGGTGGAGAAGCTTGACTTCTATTGAGCCCACCCAGGCAGTCAACATGGTACCAATGGATGGTTTTCAGTTCTTACTCTCCTCCCACATTAGGAGTGCCCCAGTGTCAGTTGTTTCCACAAGGAACATTACATTCCAAATAGATTCTTAATAGGTATAAAAAATTTGTTTGCAGATTGATATATTTGGCAGGATCTGTGTAAAAAAATGCTTTAAAAGTGATCTATGTAAAGTATCATTATAGATTATCATTAACAGATGAATATTTATAATGGATTTTGATGAAAGGAAATGTTACCATTGGTCCCCAATTAGGTGAAGTTATATTCCCCTTCAAAATGCCATTGCTTATAAGTAAACTTATATTATAAAAAAATGCACTCAACCCTTATAATATTTTGAATTTCATCAATGCAGATTTGTGGAGACTAGTTTGAGCTGTAGCACTATAAGTATCTACATAATATCCTTAATTTTGTCTCTTGGCTTGAAAAGTCAAAAATATTTTACCATCTGGTCTTTTAAAACAGAGCAAGTTTGCAAAAGCAAAAACATAGATGACCTATCTCAACAGGTGGAAATTTTTAGGTAGATTTTTGTTGGTATTGTCAATTTACAACAACTTAAAAAATCACAAAGCTGCAAATATGTAATCAAAATGGAAATTTCGACTGACAATACTATTACTTTGGAAGTGGACACTTGTTTTCCACAGTTTCACCAGCTTCTAACTTTGTTCATAAATACAGGACAATAGAAAAACAATTAAGCATAGACCCTAGCACTTCACAATGTTATTTTAACTTTAGTGAAAGAAATTGCAACATGTAAAAATGAGTTGCAGTTGCCCTCCTCCTCTTTTCCACTAACTAGAATGAAAATTCTAGAAGGATTGAAACCTTACCTTTCTTGTTCAATCATGTGTTCCTGGTACCTACAACAGTCTTTTTATAGAGTAGCCCCGAAGTACAAGTTTGTTGAATAAATAAAGAAAGAAAGGCAAGATAATTTTTCAAGTTTTTAATGATAAAATCTACATTCAACTGTGTTATAAAAATGTTCTCTAGCTTTCTAACTCAGGTTTTTCCCTAACTGTTGACTTGGGACTCTTAGACTGACACATTCTTTTGTTGGATCTGGGGGCTGACTGGTTAAAAATACGTAAATAAGAACTTTGGATACATTGTTCATAATGACCACTTCCCAGCCCCACCCCATGATTTTCTTCTTCCTCTCCCTCCTTCTCCTGCCCTTATTTCTCCTTTCCCTGTCTCCCTGCTCCTTCATCCCTTAAGGCAGACATTGAGTTTACCCTCTCTGAGTTAAAACAGTATAAACTAAAGCCAATGAATCAGATGGGCCAACTCTGATAAAAATCAATTCTAATCATGATGCTTAAATGTGATAAAGAATTAGAAGGAATAATGTTTTAAATGGAATTAAATACTGTAATGCTAAAAAATAGTTCCCTTCTTGAAACCATAGGAAGATAGCATGTTTAAACAGAAAAGTTGTGGTCTATATAGAGACAAAAAAAGGGGGGGGAACAAGTCTAGAATTGATCATTTCTTACCTAATACTGTCTGAAGCTCAGTGAGATAAGAAAACTCTAGTCATGAGGATAGGTGCAGTGGCTCATGCCTGTAACACCAGCACTTTGAAAAGTGAAAGTTGGAGGATCACTTGAGGTCAGGAGTTTGAGACCAACCAGCCTGGGCAACATAAGAAGACCCCCATCTCTACAAAACAAAACAAAACAAATAAAAAGTTTTTTTAAAAAAGAGAAAACTTTAAGTTTTAAATGAGTATACTCTATTGTGGGAAATAAATAACTAAAAAGGAATATGGATTAGTTATCTTTGATCAACCCATCTGCTCAATAAATACTTTTTGGTTCTTTTATTTTTTGGGAGTTTCTTAGTACTAAGAAGCAGCGTCACCAAAGAGACACTTGAGTCTTTTCATAAAAAATTAATGAACTTCCATCTTATAATTCATTAGGTGGTACTTTTTAATATTTTTTAATATGAGTGCCTTTGTCAGCTTATCTGAGACGAAATTTACAAAAGTAAATTTCTTAACCTGTAGAGTCAAGGCATACTCTAGCTTTAGGAAACCACAGCAAGAGATTGCCATTCATGGAATCTATCATTATCCTTCTTTTTTTAAAAATTTTTATTTATTTTTAATTTTTACTTTTAATTTCTAAATTTTTTTATTTTCAAATTTTGGGTACAATTCAGGGTTGTTTATATAAACATTCATCATGCAGGTACCCCTCTTGATAAGGTGTGCCCCCCAGTCAGATTTCGACTACTGTCACTCCCACCTCTCCCCCACCCTCCCCAAGGCAGTTTCCAACTACTGTCAATCCTTTTCTTACAGTATTACGGTAGTTGTTCATGGTCCACTTATGAGTGAGAACATGCGATTCTCGGTTCTTTGTTTCTGTGAAAGATCACTCAGTTTTACAGACTCTAATTCAACCCAGGTTGCTGCGAAGTTCATGATTTTGTTCTTCTTTATGGCTGCCAAAGAAACCATCAAGAGAGCAGGGAGACAGTCCACAGACTGGGAAAAAATATTTGCTAACTCCATGTCTGACAAAGGCCTAACATCTAGGATCTACAAGGAACCCAAAGTGCTGAAAAGAAAAAAAACAAACAGTCCCATTACAAAGTGGGCAAAAGATATGAATAGACAGTTCTCAAAAGAAGACATACGAGCAGACAACAGATACATGAAAAATGTTCAGCCTCACTAGTCATCATGGAGATGCAAATTAAAACTACACTGAGATACCACCTAACTCCAGTCAGAATGGCCACCATCAATAACTCAAAAAATAACAGAAGCTAGAGAGGATGTGGTGAAAAGGGAACACTTCTATGCTGTTGGTGGGAGTGTAAACTAGTACAACCTCTGTGGAAATCAGTGTGTTGATTCCTAAACATTCTAAAAATCGATCTTCCATAAGACCCCACAGTTCCCCTACTGGGAATATACCTGAAAGAACTCAAATCACGCTATAAAAAAGATAACCCGCACATTTATGTTTATCACAATCTTGTTCACAATAGCAAGAACATGGAACCAACCATGCTGCCCATCAAAAGAAGACAGGATTAAAAAAAATGTGGTACATATACACGATGGAATATTATGCAGCCATAAAGAAGAACAAAACCATGAATTTCGTACCCTTCTTCTATGAGATGTTTTCTCCTTCAGAAAATCAATAGAATAGCACCCTATGACAGTACTGAAAAAGGTCTGAGTAAATGTGCCTTTTCTTCTCCTGGGACAGATATTGCTTTAACACTGAGTGAGTTGAAAAAGTTGGTGCCCAATATGTCCCATTGTAGGATTAATGGTAATTCTTAGGTACAAAAACATTATTGTAATTATTTATATATCAGTAAAAGAACATATCTCTAATGAGCAAAACTTCAGTGTATTGAGAAGTATTAGAAATGCATAGATCAAGTCACTTTAACTGACAAATTATTTAAACTAAACTTGAACCTGATTTTTCTTTTGCTTGGATGAATTTAGAGTTGATCATACTCAGTGACCTATCAGAGAAACAAAGAACAGAGTACCATACGTTCTCACTCATAAGTGGAACTTGAACAATTATAATACTATAAAAAAGGGATTGTCAGTAGTGGGAAATTGCCTGGGGAGGGTGGTGGGATTGGCAGTTAAGGGAAACTGCTAGGGGAGGGTGGGGCACACCTCATCAACAAGGGTACCTGCATAATCAACGTTTGTATACCTAACCCTGAATTATACCCCATATCTTTAAAATAATAAATAAATAAAAAGAAATAAACTTGAGCCATCTGTCTGAAAGGTTATTCACACATAATTCAATATCTGCTAGATATCCTGCCAATCTTACTAAATAAGTCACTTTTCTATTATGTTTCAATTCTTGTGTAGGCCTTTCTTAATATTGCCCTTTATAGTTTTATTTAAAAGAAGAGAAATTCTGGGCTGAAGTCTTATACATGCCATACAAATCTATTTGTCTAGTCTCACCTTAAATGGCTACTTCTTTTCTCCAGTATGCTTCCAATATGAGTTGCAAATCTCAGCCTTTCTGCTTTGCTAATAGCTTTCTCTTATCTGTTGTGGTACTCAAGTCCATTTCCTCTTTGCTCATACTACAGATAATATACTTTAAGTATATTATCACTTTGTCCTTTTTAAAGCACTGAATTATAATTCCACTATTATAATTCAGTGTCAGAGGCGGGCTCGGTGGCTCAGCCTGTAATCCCGCGCCTTTGGGAGGCTGAGGTGAGCAGATTGCCTGAGCCCGCGGGTTCGAGGCCCGCCTGGGCAGCGAGACCTCATCTCTACAATAAATCAAAAAAACCAGCCGGGCATGGTAGCGCATGCCTGTAATTCCGGCTACTCGGAAGGCTGAGGCGGAAGGATCGCCGGAGTCCAGCAGGTCGAGGCTGCGGTGGCCGGAAGCGGCCACTGCACTCCAGTCTGGGCGACAGAGTGAGACTCCAACTCAGAAAAAAAAAAAAAAAAAAAAAAAATTATTCAGTGTCAGACTTCTGATATTAACAATACTTCATAGCATAACAGAGAAATTAAATATAAAATCTAAAGGTCCCTGAGTGGCAGGAATACTAGCCATCCACTGCTTGACTCTGTGTACAAAAACCAGAGCTGTTTCCCAGTTTTTAGCTCTTCAACAGGCTCACATTTTTCATATGTGTACAACATAAATGGTTATCTAAAATTCCAATTCCTTTTAATAATATAGTGCAAACATGAGCAAACTTTGTCAGTAAAAACAAAGTAGTAAATATTTTAGTTTTGTCATTCATATGATCTCTGTTGCAACAACTCAACTATACCATTATAGCATGAAAGCATCATAGAGAATACTAAAAGGAATAGAATGGATGTATTTTAATAAAATTTTATTTCTAAAAGCACATGGCAAACTGGTTTATAACACTTGTAGTTTGCCAACCTTGGGATAGAGTTTGTATGAGGAAATTATTGTCCAGAGGGAAGCTAGACTTCTCAAGGATGAGGATAAGTTTTAATTAAGCTAACTTGCATGATCCTTTCCCAAGACCAAGGTCCTTGTTTGTATGTGTGTGTGCATATGTGTAGAGAGAGAGCGAGTGAGCAAGAGAATTAATTACACTGACTAAAACTGCTTTCTCTTTTAACTGCTAATTGACTTCACTCTTTTCATCTTTTGGGCAATATTTTTTTTTGTTTTTTTGGTTTTTTTTTGAGTTGGAGTCTCACTCTGTCGCCCAGACTGGAGTGCAGTGGCCGCTCCCGGCCACCGCAGCCTCGACCTGCTGGGCTCCGGCGATCCTTCCGCCTCAGCCTTCCGAGTAGCCAGAATTACAGGCATGCGCTACCACGCCCGGCTGATTTTTTGATTTATTGTAGAGATGAGGTCTCGCTGCCCAGGAGGGTCTCGAACCCGCGGGCTCAGGCAATCCACTCACCTCAGCCTCCCAAAGGCGCGGATTACAGGCTGAGCCACCGAGCCGGCTTGGGCAATATTTTAAACGTCACAGACTCATATTTTAGTCCAAACTAAGAGGAAATTAGTTTAGGGAATATCTTCAGTTTGGATTTATACTTATATACCTTTCAGTCACTTCTATGTATGAGTTTGGGTCAAATCAAAAGACAAAATCTACACTGTAGTTAAAGGTGGAAGTTTAAAAAGAATTTTAAGCTGTGAAAATGGGACAATAAATATGAAAATGTTAATATTAATCTAACAGTGTTTTAGGGCTGAGGGTTATTATCCAAGGATGGCCAAAGCTGGAATGGAAGCATCTCTTTAACTTGGATTGAAACATTTTTGGAGGAAGTGTGGTTTCAGCTTACTGGATGATGGATGACTTCTCTGGGTTGCAAATTCCAGAACAGATTCACAGTAACAAGGCAGGCAGGAAGCAATCATTCAGCATGCAGGCAATTTGCAGTTGGTGAATGTGTGCACAGGAGTTAGAATTTTTTAAAATTTAAATTAATCAATTTTACTTTTATTTTAGAATCGTGGGATATAAGTGAGAATTTGCAACATAAGTAGGCAGCAGGCAGGTCCTCCGTCCCCCTAGTAGTGAACTAGGTACCCCTTGTGTTGCCATGTGCCTCCCTCCATCCCCCCTCCCACCCTCCCTCCCATATCTGTGTCCTTTGATTGCCAATTTCACCCTTGTGCTAATAATGTGACTAGTGTTCAGGGCTTACTTATGAGTGAGAATATGTGATATTCAGTTCTTCGTTTCTGTGATAGTTCACTTAGTATGATAGTCTCTAACTGCATTCAAGTTGCTGTGAAGGTCATGATTTTGTTATTCTTTATGACTGCATGATGCTCCACTGTGTATATGTACCACATTTTCTTCATCTAGTCCACTGTTGAAGGGCAACAGGATTGATTCCATGTTTTTGCTATTGTGAATTGTGCTGTAATGAGTGTGCAGGAATCTCTTAGGGAGAGCAATTTATGTTTCTTGGGGTATATTCCCAGGAAAGGGATTGTTGGATCATATGAAAGCTCCATTTTTACTACTTTGAGAAATCATCACACTGCTTTCCATAGAGGTTGAACTAGCTTACCTTCCCACCAACAGTGTAGCAGTATTCTTTTCTTTGCAGCCACATTAACTCCTGTTGTTTTTTGACTTGTTGATATTGGCCATTCTTACTGATATTTTCTCCGTAATATCTCACTGTAATTTTGATTTGCATTTCTCTGATGATTATTGAGTCTGAGCATTTTTTATGTGTTTGTTGGCTGCCTGTATATCTTCTTTTGAGAAAAATTTATTCATGTCTTTTGCCCACTTTTTAATGGCACTGTTGTTTTGCTTTGTTTTTTGTTGTTGATTTTTTTCTTTCATTGGAGTTCCTTGCAGATCCTGAATGTTAGTCCTTTATCAGATGCATAGCTTGCAAATATTTTTTTCTATGAGGTCATCCAAGAAAATTTCCCATATCTTGCTAGAGAGGCAACCATCCAAGCACAAGAGATTCAGGGGATCCCTGCAAGGTATTACATGAGAAGATCATCCCTAAGACACATAGTAATCCACCTTCACAAAGTCAGCATGAAAGAAAAATTCCTAAAGGGAACTAGAGAGAAGAGTCAGACAACCCATCTGGAAAGACCCATGCTTTGCAGCAGAGTTATCAGCTGAAAACCTGCAAGTCAGAAGGGATTAGAGTCCCATCTTTAACAGTCTCAGAGATAAATAATTCCAGCCAAAAATTTTCTACCCTGCCAAGCTAAGTTTCATCAGTGATGGATAATTAAAATCCTTTCTAGGCATCTAATTCCTAAGAGAATATGCTGCCCCCAGATCATTTCTCCAGGAGATGCTTAATAAGACCTTGATCACAGAAACAAAAGAATGATTACACCTATTACAAAAACACAGGCAATCACAGAGTTAGTAGAGAATATCAATCATTCACAAAATTAAAAACACACAAACACATATATGCAAAAATATATAAATATATATATCTATTCATACATATGACATATAAACCATATAAATCATATATATGAGAAAATATATCCATGATATATTAAAAAATATGAGAAGGTAAAAAGAAGCAAAGTAACCTCTTAAGAGCCTTATGACAGGGGTAAACGCTCACATATTAAAAATTAACTTGAATGTGAATGGACTGAAAGTGCCACTAAAAAAGCATGGAGTGGCAAACTGGATAAAGGAACATATTCTAACATTCTGGCTTCCAGGAAATCCATCTCATTGCAAAGGACACCCACAGTTATCAAGATAGAAGGCTGGAAAATGACCTTCCAGGCAAATAGAAAACAGAACAGAAATGTCTCAAAAACCTAGAGTATGTGGTGTTCTTGCTTGGGACAGCTGTGGGATACTAGTCACCTGGCCCCAGCATGCAGAAAACATACTAAAAAAAAAGGAAAAGAAGAAACATAGCAGCTGAAATCAAGAAATAAACCCCTTCCCTTTTTCACTGTCTCACTCATACCCCCTACTTTAAAAAAGCTTAGCATTGCGCCAGCTGGCAAAGACACATATTTAAAGGGCCCAGATCCATTTTCACAGACCAGGCAATGAAGGCTATTTTGGAACTGAGATGAAATGAAGTAATAAATGGCATACTCTTGTGTGTGAAAAAGTTATTGCTAGATATCGTAATGTAAAAATGGCCTCCAGAAATATTCCTGTTTCTCACTGGCTGATCTATTTTGTGTCATGACATGAAAGTGCTGAGCCAAGAAGTCAAATCATTGTTTACATATTTTCCATGGTACCTGGGACCAGAAACATGTGGATAATGGAGGAAAAACATAACTGGAAACTACATGCCTCTATTTTTTTATTTGTTAGTTGTGTAAAATTATAATGCTAGGATTAACTTCTTATAAATGTACTTTTTTCGAAGGAATGGAACTACAAATTTTTAAAAATTTCTACATTGACCACAACAGGAAAAAGATAATTATTGAGGAGTCAGTTGGTTAATTATTAAATGTTTTTAGTGATTTTTCAGAATTTTATGATGTTTTATATCTTTCTAAAGTGAGTAATAAGTCTTATCTCTTATTCTAAAAATATTTTAACAAATGTTTCCTGATACTTGTAATGTTTGTATTGTTTTCCTGAAGTAATCTCCAAAATCCTGGATCCATGACTACAAAACATGTCACAAAATAGTGAGGCCTAATCTTTTAACAAAAAAAGACATTAAACTCTTGCAGATGCATTTTTTAAAAGAAATTTTCTTACGGAGTTCAAATAAGTAAATATAGGATTGTGTTTACAACTCTCAAGAGCACTGTTAGCAAAAACAAATGAAAAATGTTAATGAAATAGAATGTACATCTATTGTACAAATTTGTTGCTTATCATTCTTTGCACCTTCTGTGCTGCTATGCCATTTTACTTATATGTATTAAATTAATCAACTAAACTAACTATGCAGTAAGCTTTGTGAAGGCCGATTCTATTATCCCCTCCTTTTCTAGTTTTCCAAGCACTTTTATAAGGTTAGAATAATAATAAATGGGTGAATGAAAGCACCATATCCCTGTTCTAATTAGCAAGCTAATATACCAGTCTTAGTTTCTAATCTTTCTGATCCACCAAAACAATGTTATGTGATCAGCTATCCCTAGAGATTTTGCTTAATTCAAGTTGAAAATATTATTTTCATTTATGATTTGGAATAGAATAAACTAGACCAGAATATAAAACTATGTTTATATTTATTTCATTGTTCCCAGTGCTCTTCTTCAAGATTATATTGCCATAAATTAAATAGTTTCTTTTTAATATTTTATATAATGTAAAAGAATGAGCTGAGAAAAAACACATAATTGATTCAGAGTCTTATCACTGCTTATAAATGTAGATGTTTGAGATGTAACTTTAAAAGATTAAGACTTAAATACTCATTCAATAAGTCGGATTGCACAGAGGCCCTGCATTTTGTTATGTTTATTATTGTATACTATGTGACGGAATTTCTCTCTTCCTGAGATTAGTGTATGAAGAAATCTTTCAAAAGCTCTGTCATGATCGACTGTCCTTCCTCCCTCCAACCTCTGCAACATTTCTATACAAGAATAACTCCAGAGAACTTTATTCCTAGGACTGCAAATAAGAAAAGGTACTCACCAAGTCAAGAATTGTCTTCCTAATAAACATGCCAATGTAAATTTTTTCAACAATGTCTCCAAAGCATTTCCAAAACTTAGTTGCCAGTTTATCATATGTTTAGACTTTTGGAGACAAGTGAGGAATATGTCTTAATTTGCTTTTAAGATAAACAACTTTCATGCTTTAGTGAAATGTTCAAACTCTCTTATTTTTATGTCTTATGTGACACAAACTATGGGTTGTGATTACTTCAGATGATTTTATGTCCCAAGCGAAAAGCAGAACATGAAATAGAATAAGACTTAAAAAATACCACCTTCCAAAAAGGCCATCAAGCAGGAGAGCTGGAGAGACAGAAGGTTGCCAATTTGAGCAGGTCTGCTTTGAAGCTTGAATGTTGTGCTATAGAATTTAATTTGTATGTAATTCACTGGTGCTTTTCTACTTTCTTGTTTCAAATCACTTAGTGCCTGACATTTAAGTAGTTCAGGTTGAATAGCTTAAAGAACAATTAAAACTTGTCTGATGAGTTATTTTTGTTAAAGATCAGAAAGGGCAATGACAATAGTGATAATAATAACAACAATGATAGTTAATCCTAGAAGTGTTCCGAACACTAACACATTCCATTAACCATATATTATCTACTACTAATAAGAGGAAGGACGTCATCTAGAAAGATCTGTAGCTTTCTCCCTACCATTCCCATATGCCAATATAATCTTGAGATGTTTAATATTAAAGATGAACAAAATCAAAAGTCCAAATGTACTCACTATTGAACATCAATTGCTGTATTGAAGCATCTTCATTGTGTATGTTTATATAAAAGAGACAATGGAATGTATAGGGCCCTACATAATATCTTTAGCATCGACATAAATGAACTGACTAGCTCTTCCAGAATTGTTTGAGACTGTTTTGCTTTCATAGTAGAAAATAACTGAAACTAAACGATACATGTTACATTTTGGTGGTGCTATTAATGTCTTTTATTTTAATCTTAAGTAGAAATATATCAATATATATTTAATCACTTAATCATTTAGTCATTTAATCAATATATATGCATACTTTCAGATTAGAGTTTGCTTTAATATGGAGGGTACATCTGTTATTATTATTATAACTTTTAATTTTTAATATGTGGGGTACAATTCAGGGTTAGGTATACAAATATTCATTATGCAGATACCCTAGTTGATAAGGTGTGCCCCCAGCCCCTGGCAGTTTACCACTACTGTCAATTCTAACTCCGCCCTCCCTATCAGTTTCCCACCACTACCAATCTCTTTCCTATAGCATTTTGATAGTTGTCCAAGGTTCACTTATGAATGAGAATATGTGATACTTGGTTCTTTGTTTCTGTGATAGATCACTCAGTATTATAGACTCTAAGTTCATTCAAGTTGCTGCGAAGTTCATAATGTTGTCCTTCTTTATGGCTGTGTAATAGTCCATTGTGTATATGTACCACATTTTTTCTCCAGTCCTCTTTCCATGGACAGCATGGTTGGTTCCATGTTTTTGCTATTGTGAATAATGTTGCGATAAATATGCCTGTGCCATTATCTTTATCTGATTTGAGTTCCTCTGGGTATATTCTCAGCAAGGGGATTTTGGGGGTGATATGGGAGGTCGATATTTAGATCTTTTAGGAATCATTGCACTGTTTTCCACAGAGGTTGTACTAGTTTACACTCTCACCAACAGTGTAGAAGTATTTCCTTTTTGCTACATCCTCTCCAACATCTGTTGTTTTTTGAATTAATGATGATGGCCATCCGGATTAGCGTTAGGTGGTATCTCAGTGTGATTTTAATTTGCATTTCTCTGATGACTAGTGAGGCAGAGCATTTTTTCGTGTATCTGTTGGCCGCTTGTATGTCTTCTTTTGAGAAGTGTCTATTCATATCTTTTGCCTACTTTGCAATGGGGCTGTTTGTTTGTTTGTTTGTTTGTTCTTGGCACATTTGAGTTCCTTGTGAATCCTAGATATTAGGGTTTTGTCAAGCATACATTTGGCAAATATTTTTTCCCTGCTCTCTTGATGTCCATCCTACCCAAGACAATCTACAGATTTAATGCATTACCCATTAAATTATCAGCAGCATTCTTCTCAGACCTGGAACCTCAACACAAGAATTCATATGGAAACATAAATGACCATGAATAGCCAAAACAATCCTCAGCAAAGAAGGATTAAGCTTTATTATAAAACTACAATAATCAAAACAACCTGGTATTGGTACAAGAACAAGCATATAGACCAATGGAACAGGATAGAGATTCCAGAAACAAAACCTCAATTTCTCAACCAACACATCTTTGACAAAGTCTTGACCATCAATCACTGGGGAGAGGAGAACCCATTCCATAAATGGTGCTGGGAAAACTGGCTGACCACATGCAGAAGATTAAAACAAGATCTCTACCTATCGCCATACATAAACTTCAACTCTAAATGGATCAAAGACCCAAATGTAAACCCCAAACTATAAGAACCTTAGAAAATGCAGGAACCACCCTTATGGAAATTGGAACTGGCAACCAATTCCTGATCAAAACCCTAAAAACTCATGCCATAAGAGATAAGATAGACAAATGGGATGGCATCAAACTGCAAAGCCAAAGAAACACTTTATTTTGAAATAATTTTGTACATAGAAAATTCCCCAAAGGCTGCAGGTAGTTTTTTTTTTTTTTTTGAGTTGGAGTCTCACTCTATCACCCAGACTGGAGTGCAGTGGCCGCTTCCGGCCACCGCAACCTCGACCTTCTGGGCTCCTGTGATCCTTCCGCCTCAGCCTTCCAAGTAGCCAGAATTACAGGCATGCGCTACCACGCCCGGCTGATTTTTTTTTGATTTACTGTAGAGATGAGGTCTCGCTGCACAGGCGGGTCTCGAACCCGCGGGCTCAGGCGATCCACTCACCTCAGCCTCCCAAAGGCGTGGGATTACAGGCTGAGCCACCGAGCCTGGCTGCAGGTAATTTTAATGCACCCTTCACTTGGCTTTTCTGAAGGTTAACATTTTATCCAACCATAGAATAATTATGAAAGCCAGAAAATTAACTTGCAAAAATATTGTTAACTAATCAGCAAATCTTATTCAAATTTCACCGATTGTCTCATTAATAACTTTTACTGATCTAGAAATCCACAGTGCATTAATTGTTATGTCTTCTTAGTGTCCTCCAATCTGGGACAGTTCCTAAATCTTTCTTTTTTTTATGAATTGACACTTTGGAAGAGTTATTTTGTAACTTTTGTCTGATATTTCTTTTGGATTTAAATCAGGTTATCCATTTTTGGCATGAATACCACATAGGTGATATTGTATCTCCCAGTACATTATATCAGGAAATAGTTAACATTCATGTGTCTCATTCCTGGTACTGTTAATTTTGATCACTTAACTAAGATGATGCTTAACAGTGATTTCTTTTTATTTTTTTAATTTTATTTTATTATAGAGATGTGGGGTACAAATAAGGATTAACTACACAGGTAGACTGAATGAAGGTAGTTTTCAACTGTGAAGTTACTATATTTTTTCACCTTTAAAATAAAGCTTCATGTCTATGTAATTATCCTGTTTATTATCATCCAATTTAGCATCTAATTTTAGCATTCCTTGATGAGTCTTGCTTGCAATAATTATTACTGTGGTATCTGCCAAATGATGACTTTCTATGTTCATCATGTATTCTATGTATGTTAATTAGGACCTTACAGTGAGGAAGAGTTATAGCTTTGTCCCCATTTATTTCTTTGTTTGTGAGTTTTAATATTACTCTTTGATATATATTTTATTTTATGCTATAGTCCAGTATTATCATTATATAGTTGGGCAAGTAGTCCCAGATGGAGCCATTAGGGGATCCTTCAAGTGTTTTTGATAAGACCCTATTTCTTGTATTTTATCACTTCTTTGTTTTCTGATATTATAAGATGTTCCATGATTTTTTTTTTTTCTTATGCTCCAGTTCAGGAATCAGTTGTTTTTCTAAGCTGAAAATGGTGTCTAGAAACTAAGATCTGGGTGCTGGATATAGTTGCTAATTTATTATCATTGTTTATAGATCCTCAGTGAAATAACTAAGAAAAATGATATATGTGTATGCACATCTATGTCATATCTACTTATATAGATACATATTAAAAGCCAAGAGTTTGTACTGATAGTTTAAAGTTCATTCTAAAACCATAGATTAACTCTACCCTTTTCCATTTTATCCGTCACTTTTTTTTCCTAATGATTATAACCTGGCTATATGTAGTCACAATATATTTATTTGCCCAGTCCTACAATAAACATAAAATAGTCTCCAAGTTTCTAATGAACAACTTTATGAAAAATATGTTTCCAAATTATAACATATAATCAACGCACAGTTTTTGTATGTGTACATGTGTCTTTGTCTCTTTAGATTTACAGTATGCATTTAAAATGTTGCTTTCCAAAGTTAGTTAGTTTTGGTCTTTCTCTATCACAATAATGTTTTGATTATTTTATTTGTTTATAATACATTTAAATTCACTTGTAATTTATTGGATCCATTTTGGGTCTTCTATATCCTGTTTAATTTTAATAATTTTTGGGGGGTCTACAAGACATTACCATAGTTTGAAAACTTGCAACAATATAAAAAGTTATACTCAGAGAGATGTACTCTCCCTCATCCTGTCTACCTTTTTGGATTCCCACACTGTTTTCACCCACCTCACATCTGACACCAAGAGGCAACCATTTTAGTCTGTTTTATTACTTCTGTATTTATTTTTCATAAATTACCAGCTACATGTGTATTATATTATACCTCTTTCTTATAGGAATTACTACAAACTACAGACATTCTTTAGTAGCTTGCTTTTCTCACTTATACTATATTGTATAATTGACTTAATATCTCTACATAAACCTGTTTCTTATTATATTTTTAGGGTTGTGAAATGCTTCTTTGAGTGAATTTACCATATATTATTCAACCCCTGTTTTTCATATGGATATTTAGATTGCTTTCAATAGCTTAAAAATACAAAAAGATGCACCATATGTCCTTGTTCATGTTATTTTGACTACCTTTGTCCCAACTTCTTTATTTGTTTGCGATTTTTAGTGTAACTCATTGATACATATATATATATATATATATATATTTTTTTTTTTTTTTTTTTAATCATTATTTTTTATTATGGTTTTGTGGGCTACAGTTAAGGGTTAGGTGTACAATTACATTTCATTCAGTCACCCTGTTGATAAGAGGTGTCTTCCCATCCCCAGACAGATATTTGCTACTGTTAATCCCATCCCCCTCCCCGCCCATAGTTTCCCAGTACCGTCAGTCATTTTCTTATAGTATTACATTATATGAGTGAGAACATGTGATACTCGGATCTTTGTTTCTGTGAGAGGTCACTCAGTATTATAGACTCTAGTTCCATCCAGGTTGCTGCAAAATTCATGATCTTGTTCTTTTTTATGACTGCGTAGTATTCCATCATGTATATGTACCACATTTTTTTAATCCAGTCCTCTTTTGATGGGCAGCATAGTTGTTTCCAGGTTCTTGCTATTGTGAACAATGCTGCGATAAACATACGTGTGCAGGTATCTTTTTTATAGAGTGATTTGAGTTCTTCAGGGTATATTCCCAGTAGGGGGATTGAGGGGTCATATGGGAGATCAATATTTAGAACTTTTAGGAATCACCATACTGCTTTCCACAGAGGTTGCACTAGTTTACACTCCCACGAACAGTGTAGAAGTGTTCCCTTTTCGCCACACCCTCTCCAGCAGCTGTTATTTTTTGAGTTGTTGATAATTGCCATTCTGACTGGAGTTAGGTGGTATCTCAGTGTGGTTTTGATTTGCATCTCCCTGATGATTAGTGAGGTTGAACATTTCTTCATGTGTTTGTTGGCTGCTCGGATGTCCTCTTTTGTGAAGTGTCTGTTCATATCTTTTGCCCATTTGATAATGGGGTTGTTTGTTTTTTTTCTTTTCAGCACGTTTTGGTTCCTTGTAGATCCAGGATGTTAAGCCTTTGTCAGACCTGGTGTTGGCAAATATTTTTTCCCAGTCTGTAGGCTGTCTCCCTGCTCTCTTGATGGTTTCTTTGGCCTTGCAGAAGATTGTCAGTTTAATAAGGTCTCACTTGTCTATCTTCTCTCTTATGACTTGTGGGTTTCGGGATTTGTTCAGGAATTGGATGCCAGTTCCGATTTCCATGAGGGTATTTCCTTCATTTTCTAAGGTTCTTATGGTTTGAGGTTTTACATTTAGGTCTCTGATCCATTTGGAGTTAACCTTTGTGCATGGGGATAGATAGGGGTCCTGTTTCAATCTTCTGCATGTGGTCAGCCAGTTTTCCCAGCACCATTTACTGAATAGGTTCTCCTCTCCCCAGTGGTAGGTGGTGGAGGCCTTGTCAAAGATGAGTTGGTTGAGAAATTGGGTTTTGCTTCTGGAAACTCAATTCTATTCCGTTGATCTATATGCCTGTTCCTATACCAATACCAAGCTGTTTTGATGATTGTAGCTTTATAGTAAAGTTTGAAGTCTGGTATTGTGATACCACCTGCTTTGTTTTTTTTGCTGAGGATTGTTCTGGCTATTCTTGGACGTTTGTGTTTCCATATGGATTCCTGTATTGTTTTTTCTAGGTCTGAGAAGAATGTTGCTGATAATTTGATGGGTATTGCATTGAATTTGTAGATTGCCTTAGGTAGGATGGACATCTTCACAATGTTGATTCTTCCAATCCATGAGCATGGGATATTTTTCCACTTGTTTGTGTCATCTTTGATTTCTTTGAGCAGTGTTTTGTAATTTTCATTGTAAAGATCTTTCACATCTCTGGTTAGGAAGATGCCAAGGTATTTCATTTTTTTGTGTAGATATTGTGAATTGAATTGTGTTTTTTATTTGGGTTTCTGTTTGTTTATTATTGGTGTAGAGAAATCGATTGTCTTTTGTACATTTATTTTGTATCCTGAGACTTTGCCAAAGGCCTTTATCAGTGTAAGGAGGTTTTTGACAGATTCTCTTGGATTTTCAAGGTACAAAATCATATCATCTGCAAAGAGAGATAACTTGACTTCCTCTTTTCCTATTTGGATACCCCTGATTGCCTCCTCTTCTCTGATTGCTCGAGCCAGGACTTCCAATACTATGTTGAACAGGAGGGGTGAGAGTGGGCATCCTTGTCTTGTTCCTGTTTTCAGGGGAAATGGTTCCAATTTTTGTCCATTTAGGAGTATGCTGGCTGTGGGTTTCTCGTAGATGGCTTTTACTATTTTGAGGTATGTTCCCTGTATGCGTAGATGTTCGAAGGTTTTTTATCAAGAAGGGTGCTGGATTTTATCAACAGCTTTTTCTGCATCTAATGATATAATCATGTGGTTTTTGTTTTGACATCTATTGATGTACTTAATTACATTTGTAGTTTTACGAATGTTGAATCTGCCTTGCATCCCAGGAATGAAGCCTACTTGGTCATGATGGATGATTTTTGAGATGTATTGCTGAATTCGGTTTGCTAGGATCTTGTTGAGAATTTTAGCATCTATGTCCATCAAAGATATTGACCTGTAGTTCTCTTTCTTTGTTGGATCTTTACCTGGCTTGGGTATCAATGTGATGTTAGCTTCATGAAATGATTGGGGAGAGTTCCATCTTTCTCAATTGCCTGGAATACCTTCAGTAGTATTGGTATCAGCTCCTCCTTAAATGTCTTGTAGAATTCTGCTGGAAAGCCATCTGGACCAGGGTTTTTTTTGTAGGAAGTTTTCTTATTACGTAGTCGATTTCCTTTATTGTTATTGGTCTATTTAGGGTCTCAATTTCTTCTTGTTCCAATCTAGGTAGGTTGGGTGATATCAGAAAGTCCTCCATTTCCTTAAGGTTTTCAAGTTTGTTTCCATACAAGTGTACGTAGTAGTCTCTAATGATCTTTTGTATTTCTTCAGGGTCAGATGTGACTTCACCTTTTGTGTTTCTGATTGTGCTTATTTGATTTTTTTTCTTTTTTTTTTCTTGGTCATTCTAGCTAGGGGACCATCGATCTTGTTTATCCTTTCGAAGAACCAGCTTTTTGTTTCATTGTTTTTTGTGTGGTAACTTTTTGTCTTCTATGTCCTGGATTTGGGCTTTTATTTTGGTGATCTGGATTCTTTTGCTGAAATTAGGGTTTTTGTGGTCTTGATTTTCCAGCTTCCTTAGGTGGCTTGTTAGGATGCTAATTTGTGTTCCTTCCATTTTCTTCATGTGTGTTTGTAGGGATATAAATTCCCCTCTTACTACAGCTTTCAAGGCGTCCCAGAGATTTTGGTAAGTTGTTTCTTCATTTTCATTTGTTTCCAGGTATCTTTTGATCTCTGTTTTGATTTCATCATTGACCCAGGAGTTTTTTAGCATCATGCTGTTTAGTGTCCATGTCTTTGTGGGTTTTGGGGGGACTTTGTTGGTGTTAATGTTTATTTTTATTCCACTGTCATCTGAGAAGGTGCATGGTAGAATTTCGGTCCTTTTAAATTTGCTTATGCTTGATTTATGGCCAATTACGTGGTCGATCTTAGAATACATTCTATGTGGTGATGAGTAGAATGTATATTCTGTAGTCTTTGGATGGAGTGTTCTGTAGGTATCAATTAAGTCCATTTGGTCCAAAGTCACATTGGGGTTCTGGATCTCCTTGCAGATTTTTTGTCCTGATGATCTGTCTAGGGTTGTGAGTGGGGTATTAAAGGCCCCAGTTATGATGGTGTTAGAGTCAATATCTTTCTTTAGTTTTTTTAGAAGTTGCTTTATGAAAGTTGGCACACCTATGTTGGGTGCATATATGTTTAGGATAGATATTTCTTGTTGATGGATTGAGCCCTTTATTATTATGTAGTGGCCTTCTGTATCTTTTTTGATTTTTAGTAGCTTGAAGGATATTTTCTCTGAAATTAAGATCACTACTCCTCCTTTCTTTTGTATTCCGTTCGTCTGAAAGTTTGTTTCCCATCCTCTTACTTTGAGTCTGTGGATGTCCTTTCTAGTGAAGTGAGTCTCCTGAAGGCAATAGATTGTTGCCTGATGATATTTTATCCATTTTGCCATTATATGTCTTTTCAGTAGTGCATTTAGTCCATTCACACTTAGGTTAATAATTGAAATGCAAGTGTTGATCCCTGTCATAAGGTTCTTACAGAGTGGTTCCTGTTTGTTTGTTGTCTTTCTTTGGGTTCTGGAGTTGGCTCATGTGTGCTTTTAATCTTTTGCCTGTCTCTTGTGAAGAATGTTGTTGTTCTTTTTTCTTTTTCTTCTGTGTTCAGTACTTTCTTAAGTGTTTCTTGTAGAGGTGGTCAGTGGCAGCGTAGGTTCTTAGGGATTGGATATCTGGAAAAGATTTTAATTCTCCCTCATTAATGAAGCTTAGTTAGGCTGGGTAGGTTATTCTTGGTTGAAATTGTTTCTCTTCTGGAACTTTGAAGATAGGGCTCCAGGCTCTCCTAACCTGAAGGGTTTCTGTGGATAGATCTGCTTCTATTCTCATTGGTCTTCCCTGGTAGGTAGTCTGGCCTTTTTCTCTTGCTGCCTTTAGGATTTTTTCTTTTATAGCTACTTTGTTTAGGCAAATTATGTGTCTGGGAGTTGATATTCTCATTTGTTGTCTTTCAGGGATTCTCTGAATCTCTTGTGTTTGAATTTTTTCATCCTTGATGAGATGAGGGAAGTTTTCTTGAATGATTTCATGAAATGTTTGTTCCAGTGTGGCTTCTGTTTCTCTTTCTGCCTCAGGAAGCCCAATTACTCTTAGGCTTGGTCTCTTGAAGTGATCATTCATCTCTTGCAGGTTTTGTTCTGTCTTTTTGAGTTTCTTTTCTATGCTTTTGACAGTTTGGGTTAGTTCTGTGTTTTGGTCTTCGAGCTCTGAGACTCTTTCTTCTGCTTGGCTAATCCTGCTTTCCATGCTTATTAGTCTGTTATTCATTTCCATCGCAATATTCTTTACTGCTGTTATTTCTGACATCAGCTCCTTTCTATTTTCCTCTTGTCTCTCCTCAATTTTTTAAATTCTCTCCACTAATGTCTTGATGTCTTCGTTTGTTGCATATGACCATCCATTCTGTGGTCTCTTCATTGTTTGTGTTCCAGAATCTGTTTTCTCAGTGTCTGATCTCCCAGGGGTCTGTGTGAGACCTATATTCTTTTTTGGTTTTTCTTCATTTGTGTGGTTTTCCCCCCTCCCTACTTTTTCCTTCCCTCCATGTCACCGTCTTCTTTAATTCTGTTATTCAGGGGTAAAGGGATTCTGTTTGTTCAGTCTCCTATTCTTTATGTTTGTCCTCTTACTTTGTTCAATTCTGGAGTTGCACTGTAGGTTGGGGTTGGTCCTTTCTGCAGTTTTGAGATTTAGTTAAGGGGGAGCTGTGATTCAAAATCTACCTGCAGGTCCTGGCATTCGCTGACAGGTGTGTGGATAATCTGGAACCCACTTCCCACTGCCTTGGAATCTGTCTGTGCAGTGGGGCTGTAGGTTTACTCCCTGAAATAAAATGTGGTTAACAGAGGGAAGAGAATGGAGCAGACAGTGGATTGAAGAGGGGGGTGGAGAGATAGAGGAGTAAGGGGGAAACAAATGTGTGCCAACAAATGGAGAGAGAGACCTATACTGAAACAAATAAAAACAATAGACCACAGCTACTGACAAACCAATTCCCATACAAAAAATAAATAAAAAATATAGTGATGCTAACATACAAGCTAACCAACCACCTTATTGGTGTGCTGTTCCTCTATACAAAGATATGGATTACAGAGAGAAGAAAAGGAAGAGGAGAAAAAAAGGAACAATACAGTAGGAATAGAATTAAGTCATTAAACTAACAGAATCAATGAAGCACACTCTGAGACTTTTTGTTTAAGTCCAATGTCCTTTCAGTTCTGATTTCTAGCTTTCTTTTCAAGCAGGTAAATTAGTTTGCAGTTAGGGTCAGTTGCCCCTGGTCTTCTATGAAGGACAGTTCGGATCACCCTCTGTTCACCACTCTGGCCTATGTCCTTTTCAAGCTTGTTTTGGTGTTGTTACCTTGAATCGCCAGCAGGTGGTGCTATCTCAGCTGCTCACCCAGAGGGGGTGGGGCCGGACAGGAACTGGGGAGACTGGAGATGGATGCCTGCCTCAGGGCACAGGCAGGAGACTCATGTAGGGCAGGACGTCTCAGTCGCAGGAGAGGTGGCAGCGATCCCAGCAGATCTTCCCTGAAGGGGCTTCAAGGACTGAAGTTGTGGATTGCCTCCGGCCCAGGTGGTGCGATGTGCTACTGGCAGCGACTGCGGCGGCTGCAGCATCGGTGTTGGCAGCGTCTGCATTGCAGTGGCTGTCCAGTCCACTGTGATGCCCCAGCGGTGGCAGCGGCCGAGCTCCATATGAAGAGTAGGCTGCGATTTTGGGGTCCGCAGCCCCCGGGGCGAGAGCCAGAGATCCACTGCAGTTCTCCTTTGCAGAGGGTTTCACAGACCAGGTTGCCCCATCGCCATCTTGCCGGAAGTGGCCCCAATATATATTTTATGTTGTAGTCCAATATTATCATTATACAGCTGTGCAAATTGTCCCAGATAGAGACATCACCACTGATCTTTTTGGTATGTATTCTAGTGTAGGATATGAGTTAGGCTTTTAATTTTATCTTTATCCCCCACCAAATGACTACCCGATTGTTCCAGCACCATTTTTTTTAAAGTTCACCATATCCTCAGTGATGTTAAACTGCACCATTATCATCCACTAAATTTCTATAAGTACTTGCATGCATTTCTGGGCTTTCTATCCTATTTTATTGGCTTATTGCCTATTTTTATGCTAGAATTATACCATTTTCATTGTAAAAGCTTTATAATAGACTTCAAACTGTGAGGGTTAGTGCTCTTTATAGATTTTTCTATTTGTGTTTTCTTTGGCACTCTTGCATGTTTGTTTGTTCATCAGAAACCCTGATAATCACCTTATCTAACCCAATAAGCTTTAGAGGGCTTTACATAGATTACATTTATAAATTAACGTAAGGCAGATCAACATTTTAATGTTGTAAAGGCTTCCATTTCAACAAGAAGGGATACCTTTTCATTTGTTCAAGTTTACCTCTTTGTCTTTCAAGAGGATTTTATAGTTTTCTTCATAGAAGTTTTGTGCATGTCTTCTTAAATTTATTCTTAAGTATGCAATATTCTTGCTTGCTGGTATAAACAGGATTTCTCTATTAATATTGTTTATATATATGATGAATATTAATTTGTGCTCGTGAATTTTACTGTAGGCTACCATATTGAATTCTTTGGTTGTTTGAGTTAGTTTTATCATCGATTCTCTAGAACTTTTTAAATATACCATCATATCATATCATTTAAAAAATAATATTTTTAATTTCATGTTTTTATTTTTAAAATGTGTATGCTCCTGAATGAATTATTTTGTGTAATTGTATTGGCAATTTTCTACTGAAAATTTATATTTATATTAATGAGGATATTGACCGTTTTTGCCAGATTCTGAATTTTCATGGAAAGGTCTTTAGTGTTTTTGATTAAGTGGGATACTGGTTTTCAAATAAGAAATGTGTATGTGTGAGTATATATAATATATGTATATATATATTCATCATATTAATTGCTTGCCAATTCTTACATTGCTGAGAGTTTTTAGCAATGATTGCATGTGAAATTTTGGCACAGACCTTTTCTACATTGAGTATGATGACTTATGGTTTTAATTAGATCCATTAATATGGTATATGATATTAAAGAATTTCTTAATATTCAATCAGCCTGTATCTTTGGTGTAAATTCTACTTCATGATTTATTATTATAATATGGTAGTGTTTGGTTCTGCTTTCAGATGTTTTATTTATTACCTTTTAATTAATATCTGTCAGTGCAATTTCCATTTTTGACCAGGATAGAGTAACAGAGACAGGCCTTAATATTTCTCCTGAAAAAAAACTAAAAATTGCCCAAACCTGGGTGTGGTGGTTCATCCTGTAATCTCAGCACTTTGGGAGGCCAAGGCAAGAAGATTGCCTGAGCCTGGGGTTTCGAAAACAGCCTGGGCAACTTGATGCGACCTGTCTCTACAATAAATCACAAAAACTAGCTGGGCATGGTGGTGTGCATCTGTAGTTCCAACTATTTGGAAGACTGAGGCTCAAGAATCGCCTAAGCCCAGCAGGTAGAAGCTACAGTGGGCCTGAGCATGCTGCTGCACTCCAGCCTTGGCAACAACAGTGAGACTCCAACTCAACAGCAACAACAACAAAAATTCCCACAATACATGCAATAATGTTTTTCAAGGTTCTAGGCACCAGCCAATGAAGACCATTGAAGCTAACCCTATGACTGCCCACATTTACTGCTGAGAAAATATTCCAAGGTGATAGGCATTGAGGGAAAAGCCCAGTAGAACCCACTAAGTTTTAGACAGTGACTTCACCCTTTGCCCCTGGTCAGCTTCACATGGGAAGCATTCTCAAGGTCCTCCCTGGCCTCTCTGTGAGCATTTGGTGGGGTTCCTGGAAGGAAAATATGGAAGAGGATAAAACATTTCCAATTTCTGTGACCTCTACGACATTCGTATTCTCACATTATCCCACACTTTGCCTTTAAAATTTGTTATAAATATTTAGTTTACTCTTCTTGTTGGCTTTTATGGCATCATTCCATGGTAAGCAAGCACTCAGGTTATGTGTCTGCTGTGTTTTCAGATTGTGGTTTGCCAAACAGCCTCAATCTCATTCTGGGAGGTGGGTTGAGGAAAAATTGCTAATCTGCTTGTTCAGCATTTATTCTTGTAAGGGTGAAAGTGACACTTTTAACATCTCTCTACATCTCCAAGCTGAAGCTGGAAGTCCAAATCAAAACAGTTTTAACGGGAAATGTATGCACATAACATTCAATAAATCTGGTGCTACAAGCTGCAATAAGTAGATTCAAAAGTTTGTTGTGGGACCTAATTATACTAATGTACCTGATTATATATGATAATGGGTGGATTCATGACAGCTGTCCCCCAACCCTCTCCACATAAAATTCCTTTGACTTATGAATCCTCTCTCTGTACATGCCATCATTTGTTTGAAAGAGCACATTGTTCCTGGGGGAAAAAAGGAGTCACCATCTCCACCAATGCTGAATTCATTCTGTTTTGCCTCTAACACTTGCATTCCCTTTCTCTCAAATTAACTCTAACTTGATTATCACAGCTCCCCACCCTCAATAGTTTTCCTTCTGTTCCCTCTTACCATGAAAACATATAATGCTGGTAGTTTCTAGATAGTACCTTTTCTAGAAGGTTGTCATACCAAGTGAAGATGATTATTAACCATTTTAACAATGATTTTACACCAGTTGAAACACATTTTTTCCCCTTTATATTAAAGATGTGGGATACAATTCAGGGTTAGGTATACAAATGTTCATTATACAGTTTCCCTTGTTGATGAGGTGTGTCCCTCCTTGGCAGTTTCCCACTACAGCCAATCCCTTTCTTATAGTATTATGATAATTGTTCAAGGTCCGCTTATGAGTGAGAACATATGGTACTCTATTCTTTGTTTCTGTGATAGATCACTGAGTATGATAGACTAAATCCATCCAAGTTGCTGAGAAGTCCATATGTTTGTACTTTTTATGGCTCCATTGTGAATATGTACCACATTTTTTTTAACCAGTCCAGCTTCAATGGGCAGTATGGTGGGTTCTATGTTTTTTGCTATTGTGAATAGAGCTGCAACAAACATACACGTGCAGGTATCTCTTTTGTAGAATGACTTCAGTTCCTCTGGGTATATTCTGGATAGAGGGATTGCTGGATCATATGGAAGGTCAATATCTAGTTCTTTCAGAAATCACCACAATGCCTTCCAGAGAGGTTGCACTAGTTTGAATTCCCACCAGCAATGTAGAAGTGTTCCTTTTACTACACATCCTTGCCAGCATCTGTTGTTGTTTGTTTTATCATGATGGCCATTCTTACTGGAGTTAGGTGGTATCTCAAGGTGGTTTTGATTTGCATTTCTCTGATGGTTGGTGAAGTTGAGCACTTTTTCAAGTATCTGTTGGCTGCCAGTATATTTTATTTTGAGAAGTGTTTATTTGTATCTTTTGTCCACTTTTAATGGGGCTGTTTGTTTTTTCCTTAAGACTATTTGAATTTCTTGGAGATCCTAGATGTTAGGCCTTTGTCAGATATACAGTTGGCAATGCATGAGACATCCTTATGGAATTTGGAACTGGCAACCAATTCCTTATCAAAACCCCAAGTGGTCACAGTGGGCGATTTTTGAGATGTGTTTTTGGAACTGATAGCTGGAATCTTGTAGAGGGTTTTTGTATCTATGTTCATAAGGGATGTTGGCCTGTAGTTCTCTTTTTTTTGTTGGTTTTTTGCCTGGTTTGGGTATCAGTGTAATGTTAGCTTTGTAAAATGATTTGGGGAGAATTCCATCTTTCTCAGTTGCCTGGAATACTTTCAGTAGGGTTGTTTTCACCTCCTCCTTGTATGTTTTCTAGAATTCTGCTGGAAAACCATCTGGTTCAGAGCTTTTTTTGTAGTTTTCTTATGACTGAGCCAATTTCCTGGGTAGTTATTGGTCTATTTAGTGTCTCATTGTCTTCTTGTTTCAACCTAGGGAGGTTGTGTGATGTAAGAAAGTCGTCTATTTCATTTAGGCTATGAAGTTTGTTTCCATACAGATGTGCATAGTAATTTCTGATAATCTTTTGTATTTCTTCAGGGTCAGTTGCGATTTGATCTGCTGTATTTCGGATTGTGTTTATTTGGGCTTTTTCTCTCTTTCTCTTGGCCATTCTGGCTGGGATCCATCAATCTTATTAATTCTTTCAAAGAACCAGTTTTTTGTTTAGTTGATGTTTTCTATGATATTTTTGTCATCTATATCCTGTATTTAGGCTAAAGTTAGGGTGTTGGTGGTCTTCTCTTTTCATTTCCCTTAGATGATTTGTTAGGCTGTCAACTTGTGATCTTTCCATTTTCTTGATGTGTGTTCATAGAGATATAAATTCCCCTCTGAGACTGCCTTCATGGCATCCCAGAGGTTTTGGTAAGATGTTTCTTCATTTTCATTTGTTCTAGGAATGTTTGAATTTCTGTTTTGATTTCTTTCTTTCTTTCTTTTTTTTTTTGAGTTGGAGTCTCACTCCGTTGCCCAGACTGGAGTGCAGTGGCATACTCCTGGCCACCATAGCCTCGACCCTCTGGGCTCCAGTGATCCTTCTGCCCTGGCCTTCCGAGTAGCTGGAATTACAGGCGTGCACTACCATGCCCGGCTAATTTTTGATTTATGGTAGAGATGAGGTCTCACCAAGTTGCCCAAGTGGGTCTTGAACCCATGGGCTCAGGCAATCCACTCACCTTGGCCTCCCAAATTGCTGGGATTACAGGCTGAGCCACGGAGCCTGACCCTCTGTTTTGATTTCAGTGTTGGTTTACGATCAAGGATTTGATCGATCTTGGAGTACATTCCAAGTGGTGATGAGTAGTATGTATAGTCTGTGATTTTGGGTGGAATATTCTGTAGGTATCTATTAAGTCCATTTGGTTGAGTGTCAAGTTGAGGTTCTGGATCTCCTTATTGATTTTTTTGCCTCGATGATCCATCTAGGGTTGTTAGTGGGATATTCAAGCCCCCTGCTATAATAGTTTTTGAGTTAATATCTTTTTTAGTTTACTTGGTAGTTGTTTTATAAATGCTGGTGCTCCTGTGTTGGGGGCATATATGTTTAGGATGAATAGTTCTTGTTGATGGGTTGAACCTTTTATTATTATATTGTGTCCTTTGTATCTTTTTGAGTTTTTGATAGCTTAAAGGTTGTTTTGTCTGTTATTAAGATCATGGTGGCTTTCATTGTTTGCACCCAGAGGTCTGGTTTTTCAGGTGTTTTGTCTTTTCACACTGTAATTACTTGTGGTCTTTTGCTTCCCCCCCCTCATTTGTGACAGATCGCTTGCTTTTCTCTTTAGTTCCATTATTCAGTGACAGTGGAGAGGCTTTCGCTTCTGATGTTTGCTCAGCCTTCTATTCTTCCCTGATTTGGGCTCTGGATTTGTTCTATTTTGAAACAATACTGTGGGTGTGAAGCTTTACTGTCTTTTGAAGTTTTGAAAGTCAAATAAGTAGAGGATGGGGAGCTAGAATTAGAATTCAGAAACACTGATCTCTTTGGAGGTCTTCCTCATCTTTTGTGCCTCTACCCTTTGTCCCACAGCTGAATCAGGGTATGGGGGAATGCGCCTGAAATTCAGCACTTGTCCTGTGCCTCCAAAGTTTGTGCTTTCAGGATATTTCCTCTGTGTCACAATCAACCCCTGAGCAGTTGATCTGCCAGTCACAGAGATTGGGTCTATTGCTCTGTGGTGAGCAAGTCAAAGCACTTGACTGCACCATTTTCAAGATGGCGGCAGGGTGCCTCTTTCATTTTCTCTAGTGGGACTCTGCTTCTAGGTTCCCTCTGCAGCCTTTGCTGCCAGTGTCTGGCTAGGCACTGAAGTCAAAGCACATTTTTAAATGGTAAAAATAACCAGTGATGTTGATTTTATTCATAGAAACTTCTGCTTCTATGACCTGCATTATTCTCTGTGTTTAATCCTCAGTTCATGTTAAAATACTGTTATTTAATAACTTTATTATACAGTGCAACTCTCTTCAACTTTTTTTACTTCTATAAACCTAATTCTTTATATAGTTACCTCAAAATCATTATTGTAGGTCTAAACTTATATGATTCCATAATTTTTCTATGATTCTGTGATTCTTACTCATACAGAATCTATAAATTCTGTAAAACCTATTGTATTATATGTAAAATTTTATTTCATACTGGGGAATTCAATAGTTGGACTGTTTTAGTAGATGATAGTTATAAAATGTCACAAGTGTTAAGTACATAGTTATCAAATGCCACCTATTAATAGAAATAATCCTGTGCAAATATACATTAACATCTTATTTCAGATTACCTTCTGATCCTCCTCAGTGTGAAAGTTCACTGAGAGAGGTCCCTTTAGTCTGAGAATCACAGAGAATAAGTTGTTGTAATATGTAGAACAGATATAGAAACAAGTCCTCTGTTAACAGAAGATGTGGTACCAGAGGGCAAAGAAAGGGGTAGGGAGAGCAAAATCCCATCTGAGGAGGAAAGATTTGAAAAGATAAACTTGTCTTTTTCATAATTTTAGCTGACATTAGCTTGGATAAATAGGTTATGACATAAATGCTTCTGTGATTCTTAAGTGCATACCTAGATGGCCTAAAGTGGGCTGTGAATATGCACACTTTCCTTTGTACTTATTTAATGCCTATTTAATTTTCTATTCACAAGAAACTTTAAGGTCTAAGATACTACTGTGGCCTCAGTGTTGATCAATTTTCTTTGCTTCCAGTCTCAATCATATGTGAATATGGCTTCTAGACCTGCACATCTCTCCCTCCTTATCATAATGAATCTTAACACATAAGACCACCTACAGCCTGTGCAGATTTGGACGAGGAAGAGTTACTTTACTATATGGGAAAATGGTGGTACACTTAATGTAGGAAAGATTTATATTTTTCTATCTTGCATATGTTGGCCATGGCTTTGTTGAAGAATTCCTGGGAAAACTCATTGGGAAGTTTACCACAAATGGTGGCAGCATATTTGGAGTCCTCTTGTCCTCCATTCTGTTCCTTCTCTATATGTAAGTGTTGTACTTAACAGTTCACTATGTCACTTTTGGATATGAAATAGCTTACAGATCTCTACCTATGGGTGAGTTTAGAATACTAAAACCTTGGCCAGGCTTGGTGGCTCAGCCTATAATCTCAGCACTTTGGGAGGCTAAGGTGAGTGATTGTATGAGCTCATGGGTTTAAGACCAGCCCAGGCAGCTTGGCGAGACATTATCTCTACAATAAATAAAAAATTAGCTGGGCACGGTAGCATTCACCTGTACTTCTGGTTACCTGAAAGGCTGAGGTGGAAGAATCACCGGAGCCCTACAGGTTGACGCTGGGGTGGCTGTGAGCATGCCACTGCACTCCAACCTGGATGACAGAGTGAGAGTCCAATTCAAAAAAATTAATAACAATAAATAAAACCAAAATCTTTAACAGTGCTTGTAATAATGTTATGTATATATTTTTAAAATACTTTCTTTGGTGAAAGAACACATGCTTTGTTTTGAAATATATGAAATGTATTGGTTAACATGAGCAAAATATATATAACTAGTGGCATTTTAGTCATTCTTACTTTAATTTATTTTAACCAACTAAAACGTTTTTTAGGAAAGCAGTACCATGCTCATTTTTTCCCAATGATTCTAAATATTTTTTAGAAATATTTTTAGAATTTTTTTCAGTGATTCTAATATACATGTAGGGATCTATGTAACATTTTGCACATTGAAAATATAGTTAATTTATTATTTTCCCAATTATTAAATTGGTTATTTATAAAGCTCCAAATAAATTGCTGATTAATCTACATTCAAATTTTTCTATCTAAATCTTAAGCTTGTGTCATTTTATCTTAGTTTTCTTAAAAAAATCTATCTACTATATTGCTGTTACAGTAAAAAATGCTGCAATGCTAGAGTACTGGATAAAGAATTAGGTTATCTATAAAATGCAACAAGCATTAAAAGTAATAATTATATAGAAAACGAGGAGAAAAGAATAATGTAAGTATATGTGGACTGATGTTAGCAAATGAATATAAACAAGGTTTTGTGGGAAAAATCTATCTAAAACCATGCAATGTAATCATAGACCTATGTATTTTATGCATTTATTTTTATAAACAATAACTTCAATTTAAATCATCTCTTAAAACTGTATGTTTTTAAATCAAGTGAAGTCAATAAATATTTACTGAGTGTTTGGTATGAGCAGACACCGTGAGAGGTCCAGGAAGGAAAATTGGGACTTTTGTCCTTGGGGAGGTTATAATTTGATGGAGTTTCAAGTACAGGAACAAGTGACTGGATTAATATAGAGGTATTGTAGACACACATATTAGAACAAGGCAGTAAAAGGGACTAAAGAAAGCAAAATTCTCTATGATTTGTGGTTAGTGGAAGAAAAAAGAGTCTTACCACTTAATAGAAAAGATCTTAAAAATGCAAAGAAATCATGCAATGCAATTTCAAATGCAGATTCTCTTAAAATATGTGAATCTTACTTACAAAGTTTTATGGAGACATACCTTTTCTTAAGTAAATGTGTGAGGCCTGAACAGGTAAAGAATGCTTACTTTTTGGGTTGACGAAGATAGCACTAGTGGAAATCATTGCTGGAAAGTGAGAGAAGTTGTCTCATTTCTTCATATTTTTCATGAGTCAGTGAATTCTGCAGTGCAGAGTCAAATTGTAAAGAAATGTTTTGATAGGCAGAAGAAATTGCCTAACATATATAATTATCTTACTGTAATAAAAACAAAGCATGCAATTTAGAGATCATAAAGCTGAGTTAAACCCCCTAAGAACTAATTATCTTCTAATGCTCTTAAATTTATTTCATGTCTTGTCCACATTCACCACAAAGAAACAAAATAGGAGTCATAGAATTTCAATATGATAACTTGTGAAAAATGTCAGATTCAGATATTACAACTATTAATAGCAATAAGAAAAATAAACCTTATCTTGTCTCACAACAATTTTAAGTGCAGAGAACTGAAGAAAAATGGCAACCTATTGGACTCAAGTATCTGTTTTAGACAGCATTCATTCATGATTCTTAGAAGATACACAGCCAACATCCATTCATGCTTTCTTTCAAGCAATGGTTGCCTAACTATTGTCAGACACAGCATAATGCTGGAAGACAGAAAATGCCTTTCTCCAAAGTGTTTGTAGTCAAGTGCAGATGTATTTTCCAGCAATTTAATTACTTTGTGTTAAGCAGTGAATAGGGTCAAAAAATAAAAATAAAGGCAAAGGGAGCATAGGAGGAATACAACTTAGTCTTTAGCAGAAAGGAGGATAATAAATTAAGGTTTATCAGAATAAGCAACTTTGGAATATTCCTAGAATTATTATTCAGAAAAAGACAAAAGAAAAGTCAAAATGAGTAAGAATAAACAACTACAAAAAAACAAGATGAAGAAAATGAATAAAGCCCTAGAAATAGAGTAATAGAAACAAATATACAGGATGAATAACTTCCAACTGTATGTATACGCGTGTATATACACACATACACACATATACATATATACATGCATACACAACAAAGAAACTTCAACCAATCAATGTAGAACTAATTTTAAAAATCTAAAGTCATAGTCAATTAAAAACACAAATAATAAGACAGGCATAAGTCCAAATACATCTATAGTCATAAAAATGTGTTCATGTAAATTTCATCTATTTAAAAATGCAATTTTTAACTTTTATCCAAAGAAAACTGAAAAGTTTTGGCTAAGAAGTATCTCAGTCTGGTGGCTAAATAATTGGGCAGGGTAAAGTGTAATGCCTCATTTTGTATACAAGCATCTGACTCTGCTCTAGTCATCTGTTACAACCATGCAACCCACTTTGGGCAATAGTGGAAAAGGTCTTATAGCCCAAATTGGAGAAAAGTCATGGAAAAATGGAAGATACTCTAGTTATAAAATAATTTGTGATGCCTTTATATGATACATATCTACTTTTCCAGCTGATTATGCACCAACATAATACAAGATTTTAAAATATTGATGAAAACTCAGAATACTTTTTTTACTTGTCTGTATTTCATTTTATTTTATTTTTTATTTTTTGAGTTGGAGTCTCACTCTGTCACCCAGACAGGAGTGCAGTGGCCGCTCCTGGACACTGCAGCCTCGACCTGCTGGGCTCCAGCGATCCTTCCACCTCAGTCTTCCGAGTAGCCGGAATTACAGGCACGCGCTACCACGCCTGGCTGATTTTTTAATTTATTGTAGAGATGAGGTCTCACCAAGTTACCCAGGCGGGTCTCGAACCCGTGGGGTCAGGCAATCCACTCACCTCAGCCTTCTAAAGTGCGAGATTACAGGCTGAGCCACCGAGCCCGGCTCTTATCTATATTTTAAGGATATATTATCACTGTATGCTTTCTAAAATATATTGAAATGTAGAACTAGTAATATATCTTTGAATTATCTTTCTGTCCCACCCAGTGTCTTGTTTTTATAAAATCTAGAAGAGGTTACATGAAATACAGATAATTCTAATTTTTAAACTGTTAGGAATTCTCTTCTAACAGTATTTTTTTTTCAAAGCAGAACTGGAAAACACTCAGCTGTAACTCTAGGAAATAGAGCACTCAAACTTAGCATACATGAGTTTATGACTTCTTCCTGAAAGGGCTAACTTGTGAAGTTGACTGTATTGTCATGCAGGAGTTATTTGTGGTCATTCTTATGCATTGAGAGTTGAGATCCAGTGATAGCTCCACCTACCCATAAGGCAGCCTGGAAATGAGAGTTTTAGTGTTAAAGGGATGCCTGGGGCTTTCGTTTATGGTTGATTTGTTGTTCAGTGTTATAGTTTATAGATCAATATATTTTATCATATTGCAGCATGTAGAATTATTTTCCAGTGTCATAAAATGATGTATACCAGATGGTTATTTTTAATGTGAGTGTAATTTTGTGACATGTGGATCATAAAAGAAGTACCATAAAACTAGACTAATGAGGTAACTTTAGCTAAGTACCTGTCCAATCAAGATATTGATAAAACTTGTTGAAATCTTAGTTTGCTTCCATTTTTTCACAAAGCTTCCTTTTTGGATCATGTGAATGGAGCTAATAGAATGCGATAGCGCGAATCTCAATTGAAATATACAAACTGCTTTGTCTTTGAACAGCAGTGGTACACTGCCTTCATCAGGGAAAAAGCAAGTAAACAAGAATTACATAATGAGAATTATAGAGCCAGTGTACAATTATCCTATCTTTTGTAGACTGTTTTCCTTATTTAGAATAGGCAATCAAGTAAATAGTGTTTGCATAAGATTCACAAAACATAGGTTGCTACACAATTGGTCTTGCTTTATCATTATATTAAAGTATGAAGGTCTAAGAGACTCTGAATCTAAGTGTTTTTTTAAAAATTTCATCCATGTATTAATATTTTGTGATTTTCCTTATTCTTACATACTTCAGTTATAATTTATTAGTCTGCTCCTGGATTAGTATAGAATAGAAATTATTTAATCTATAGAAATTATTTTTAAAACTATATTGAACTTTACATTTTAGACTCCCCAGTCATTTTATAATCAGTTATAATTCAATTCATCATCAAATTTATTATTACTTATTCAATAGATTACCTTGACCTATACTAGCAAAGATTAAAAAGGAGACTACTGAAGAAGCAATATTTTTTTGTAATTTTAAATTATCTTTCACTATCATGGATTTGACATTATTTAAATATTGATCATTTTGTTAAACAAGCATACATATTAATATTAGAAGCCCACACTTTCTGGTACTTTTTTAGTTTTACACTTATTTCACTGTACATGACATTATTTATCCATTTGATATATAATATGAATTATAAACTTCTTATTAATTTTGTGAACTAAAATATACCTTTTAAAATCTAAAACTACTATTTCACAACAATGACAATTATGTCCTCATGACTTTGAGAGTCATTTATAGAAGCCAAGAAATATTTCCAAAATACTATATAAAGTGTAAATGGTTGCATTTATATGGCTAGAAGTAGAATACAGAGAATATTGATTTGGTGCAAAATTGAGACACACTTTACCAATGATTTTCATCAATGAACCAATCAATTCTAGTCCTAATTTATTAGAAATCTGAGAATTAATAATAACAATACATACAACATTTTTTCTAATACATTTTTTCATTAAAATCCAAACTTTTTTATAGTATAAGTATGGTTCTTTTTCAGATTGTTTGCACAGTATTAGGTTTTAGTCTACACTTATTAACTGCTTCCATGGCAAAGTCACTTTTCCCAGTTTCATTCGAAACCCAGTCTTATGTTTTTATTATGTTCTCACTTCATGGACTCCTGGGAGCCATTGTGAGAAAACCTCTCCTTTACAGTTCTCACTAGGCTTGGTTTACATGAAATAGCACCCGCTTTACAGAAGCATGCATCATCCCATGTAGCATAATCCATTGTTAAAGACATAAGAGTAAAGAATAATAAAGCCTAAACAGGAAAATGCCTGTAAGTATTACATTGTATATAAGTGAAGGTGCCTGTGACAACTAAGATAATGCCATTAAAACTCTCTGTCTAAGCTACACTGCAATATTGAAATAAATTTTTTATATAGGAGTGAATCAAATACAGCAGAGAAGACATTAGCTCAGTTACAGCAAGACTTTCATTCATTTGAATAAATATCTGAACCTTGGAATAATTATGGGAGATAAATTTTTATTTTTTTTAAATGTTGACATTATTTTGAAAAAGCACACAAAATCCAAATTGATTTCTTCAGAAATCTAAAATTAACTCAGGAAAAGCAATAAAAAATACAATTCTAACTCCTTTTATTGAAAGCAAGACAACATTGCTAGTGAATTCTAATGTCCATGCTTTAAACCTGGATTTTCAAAAAGAATACATTAAAATGCTCATGATTTTTTTTAAGTTTGTAAAATGATGAGTGATTTATGAAAGAAACACTATGTGAAAAAGAGTCTTAATTTTTCATCGACTTGTATTTTTAGATAATTGTTTAATAAGATTTATCTCACTAAATCCTATGCTGCAATGAGAAATACATATGCCTGGAAAACTGACCATTATGCTTTAATGAAGGAAATAATTAAGTGAAAGCAAGAGAAAATTACATATGATAATATAGAAACATGACCATAAAGACGAAAATGTTCTAAGAAAGTTGTGATGGCCTGGACGCAGTGGCTCAGCCTATAATCCCAGCACTTTGGGAGGCCAAGGTGAGAGAGGATTGCCTGAGATCAGCCTGGGCAACTTGGTGAGACTTCATCTCTACAATAAGTAACAAAAAGATAGCTGAGTGTGATGGCGTGTCTGTAGTTCCAGCTAATTGGAAGGCTGAGGTGGAAGGATTGCCTAAGCCCAGAAGGTCGAGCTGCTGCACTCCAGCCTGGGCAATAGAGACCCCAACTCAAAAAAAAAAAAAAAAAGGATAACCCCTTTGGGTCCTCTCCCACTGTGGGAGCTTTTCTGTCCTCTAAATAAATCCAGCTTTCTAAGGAAAAGAAAAGAAAGAAAGTTATGATGGTATGTATCAGTAATAAGTTAAAATAAGTTTTCATTATCCTGTTGCACAATCTAAAAACACGAGGAAAAATTGGCTCGTTGAAGAAATAGATGAACAAAAATAAACAGTCTGTAGGACAAGTGAGGAATATGAGACATATGAGCCAACAGACTCCTTAGGTTAACAGAGATGACAGCTGTTTTGCTCAACACGTATGTTCACATATTACGAATAATATTTGCAAAGTAAGGGCATTTAATCAGTAGATCGGGCAGCTAAAGAAAAAAAAACATTGGGAAGTATTGTCTAACTTGAAGGCATTGATATAAATATTAATTAACTCTTTCTAGGAAGCAAGCTGAGGTAATAGAAGTATAAAAATAAAATGATTTTTTTTCCTAACAAAGGATTTATATTGCAGCATATAGGAGCCACTGAAAAAAGCAGGAAGAACATCCAATTCTCTAAATATTTATTTACTTATCATCTATCTATCAATCTATTACTACATTTAAATTGTATTTTATCTAAGATGGATAAAGGAGATGCGTAGGTCATATTCTTTGAATTTTCGTAAGTCAGAGATGAAATAATTTTATTCTACTTTATTGAAAATATTAGAGGTACTAAAAAAGTGAGTTCTTCTTTTCATAAAGCAGTATAGTATAATGAAAAATACCCCCCAAAATGCTGGATTGCATTCCAGTTCCTCCTGGCTGAACTTGGAGAAGCCCGTTTACTTGAGTCTTCCTGAATTCAATTATAAAAATGCCATAGTAGTATCATACCTTTTAGAGAAAACTGACCAGATCAGCAACATTGTAAAGTCTAATGTACAAAATTTATTAATAGAAAACTGCCAAATACAATTTTTTTTCACTACGAGCATGACAAAGCTTCATCATCAAGACTAAGTAAATCTTCTCTCAGTAATTACTTTCATGTGGGAAGTGCTAATTAAAATTATTGGTACTATTTGACTATGTGAACTTGTGCCTGGAGGAAAAAAATGCACGGCTATGCCTCATCAGCAATTTTGTTACAGGGTGGGAATGTCTTTTATTAACATCATGAATCCAACATTTTTAAATTAAGCTGTTTTTGCCAGTGGAAAGGATCTAGAAGCAAGGATGTTCAGTAGCAATAAGACACCTTACAAGCCAATCCCAGTTATTTCACATTATGGCATCTGTAGTGCCATAAGTCAAGAGAGTGCTAAAAACCAAAAACTAAATATGAAACAAAACAAACAAATCCCACCACCTTGATGGGGTATGTTAAAAGGACACAGAAAGAAGTCAATTGGAAGAGCTCCCAATGGACAGAGCTGGAATAATTTGAGAATCAAAATAAAATCGTGTTAGACTATAGCCAATTAATAAATATTTATATATTCATACTAATATAAAAATGATTAAACAAAAAAACAAATGGGGCACATTAATTCCATGCAGGAGAGTTCAAAATAAGTTATTGGGGCACTCTATTAAGGAGGTGGAGAAGATCTCCCCATTTATGTATGGACTATGCCTAGTGACTTTCTTCCAAAGAGCAACATATGGAGAGGAAAAAAAAAATGAGTAAATTTAAAATGGGAAATTTTGACAAACAGTAACTCAGTCATGTAGTCAAAGTCAGCACCAATAGTGATGTCATGTTGATTTCAGGTTCCCTTGATACAGTGTGATGAGACTGACACTTTGCCTCTATGTTCTTCACCTCAAAATCCATAATCCCAGTGTAATCATGAGAAAAATATCAGAAAAATTTCAATTGAGAATCATTTTCCAAAATGCCTGACTGGTATCCCTTTTTTCAAATTCATCAAAAGCAAGAAATGTCTGTGAAGCTACCATAATCAAGAGGAAAACTGAGGATTCATGACAACTAATGCAATGTGAGATTATGGATTCAATTTTGGCATAGAAAAGGGACATTAGACCAAATCTGTGGAAACCTGAATAAAATGTGATCTTTAGTTGTAGAAATGTAAAAAAGAGAAAAAAGCAGTTTGTTAAGATAAGCTGCAGTTGAATTTTGCTAAATGATATGACTGCACTGGAAATGGAAGTCTCTAACTAACAGAAATTAAATCTTGTCTTAATAGCATGAGAATATGATAGAAAAAGCCAGTGAAGGGTAAAAGACAGAGGCTTAATGAATTAGAAGGACAGAATTAAAATTGCTACTTAGGATGTTAAGTAGGATTTTTTAAATCACTCAACAGTAAGGCAAGTGTTATAATAAAACTAAAAAAAATGAATTGTATTGAGTATCAACTTGATTGAGACTAAATTGTCAGAACTTTGTTTTAATGATCTCTTTTTAAAAGGAGAAAATGTACTCAAGGAGCATAGTTGGCAAGTCCCTAGTTAGAGAAAGTCTTTAACTACTTTAAACGTTTCTTCCTATTTAATCTTACATGAAAGTTTTGGAACTATGCTGCAACACTCCAGCTCTTTCCTGTTCTTTAATGCATCAGAGGAAAGAAATCACACAGAATGTTTGTTTAGACATCAAAAAGAGCCTGCTGCTACTTAAAAGCACATAATCATGAGAGAAGGAGTACCATAGCAAGCTCAACTTATGAGAAAACATTGCTGCATCCTCCCCCCCACACACCATACATGAGTATGTACTCTCAGTCAACTTAGTGTGGGAACCAATTCTGCACTTACATAAGTACAGCATATGCTTTTAAAAAACACATGCCACGAACACAATTAAGACCTCAAAGCAAATAAAAGCAAATAAACAACACTAAGTAAAAGATACAGTAAATATGGGAAGTTGGGGGTGGTATGTAGTCTCATGAAAGAGATGTGGACAAAAGGTAGCATCCTGTGTAAATAGGCGTGTTTTCCAAATGTTTGTATGTGTTTGCTGGAGGTATAGATTTACATCAACGTAAGATCTGAAAGAATAAATAATTGCCTTTTCCCAAATTTCCTTTTCCTGGGTATTCTACCGATGTCCAAAAATATCAATGTCTTACATATGTATCTTATGCATGTATTGTATATGTGAGTTACCTTTCTGTCTCTTTCTCTTTCTTGCTGTTGAATATTTGCAAGCTCTGGCTCTATCTCCATGAGTTACATTGCTGCCAATCTTGAACATCAGTATTGCACAATATTAAAGAAACATCAAGGTTTTAATGCTTGAATTCAAGCCTTGACTATACCACTTATTATCTATTTGACTCAGGCCAAGTCATTTAAACTCTATCTGTTTTTACCTCTGTGAAATAAAGATAATAACTGTGTAGGTATCATAAGTGTGAAAATGATTGCTACCAAACAATAGTTACTGGCAGAGGATACATGCTCTTCTATAGTGATTAAATAATGCAAGGAATTGCCTATTCACAGACAGCTGAGCAAAGCAGAAAACCTAGCAGAGCACTTCCTATGAACATGGGACTGCCTTTCAAGGTAGTGCAATGATAGCATCTGCCTTTAACAATGACCCTTGTTGGATCTTTCAAAGTGTTCATTTCCTCTTGTTCTCCAAAACAATTTATAGACTCCTGGCCTCTTTTAAGTGATCTAGACACTGGCTTTGTGCCTATCTACCCACCATTTTCAAGTAACTGATATAAAACAACAGCACTCATAAATCTGCCTTGAGCAAAAGTCACTGACTCAAGTTTTCTGGTCTATAATTTAGTTTAGTGTTAAGTTCTATTCCAGCAATAATAAAATCCTTAGAAAGTCATTGCAAGAGTTCAGTTGGATCACAGGACCTGGCATTTATTAAGAAGTCAGTAAATTTTAGCCATTCATTTAATAACTAAGGAAAATATGAAAGAGAACCCCAAATAACTGGAATTATCTTTAGGATGGCTGGCCCCCTGAAGTACACCCAGAATTTGTTCTTCTGGATCAAACCGTCAACCAGTTTTTAACTGGAAGTTTTGAGAAGGTTGTGTCACAATTTGCAGAAGAAACATCCCAAGTTGTGGCAATAAAGGTGACTAATTCTTCCACTATGACAACACACCTGCTTATACCAGGCTGTGTCCACCAATTTTTGACCAAAAATGACATGACCCCATGCCCTACTCTCCCTATTCACCTGATCTTACCCTGAGTTACTTTTTTTTTTGATTTCCCTAGATGAAAAATTGTCCAAGGGAAATGTTTTGCCAATGTCAAAGAGGTGTGTGTGGGGGAATAGAAGTACTAAAAGGCAACAAATTGATGAGTCAAAAAACTGTTTTGAGCAGTGAAAAAAGTGTCTCAATAGATATATTGCATTAAACTTTGACGACTACTTTGAAGATGACTGAGATTTAAGCATGTAAGAATAAATATGCATTTTTATACATAAATTGTTCTTTTAGGGTCCACTTCACATTATTATCTTTATATCACCAGAGCTTTTATTTTATATACCAATCACTTTTTAAAAATGATTTTCACAGTCAGAAATTTTTAAAGCAAATGACAGGAAATGGGCAAAATGGCAATGGAACGTAGGAGTGTGAGAGTGCTTGCAAAAGTGAACTTCCATAAAGACGGTCTGTTTGAGTGGGCGTGTGCCAGTGGGTGAGTGAAAGTCTGTCTGAGGGAAGACAGGATCAAGCACTGTGGCTGCCCTCTGGAAGTGGCCTGAGATTGGAGCTCCCAGCATGCAGGATTGTTTGCCATTCTCAGGGGGAGGCAGCAGAGCTGAGCTGATCCTCAGCACCTGGCACCTGGCCCATGCCACCACCTGCAGCAGCAGATTGGACACTAGCAGTGGGAACTGAGGAGGAGGCATGGTGAGGAAATCAGGAGCTGAGGAAATCTGGAGCTGAGTCCCACCAGTAAGAAGATGCAAAACACTGTCATTTTCCCTGTCCCAGGACTGGGCAGATGTTGGGAGCCAGCCGTGGAGGCCTGCCTGAGCGTTAGGGATCCAGGCGGGCTGCGGACCTTGAGACCACCAGGTTGGTTCAGGAGCTGAAGGCCCATTCCCTCCTCCTTTCCTTATTGTTTAGCATTACCCACTGGCAGGGATTTTGATGATGTAAGCATGAAGTTCTGAGAATATGACAGGCATGGCTGACTCTAGGGATCCAATGTTCCCGTTTCTCACAGACTGCGGTTTCGGCTTTAAACTTAACACAGTTCAAACTCAGATCACATCTGGGAGCCTTATACACGATACAAGCTTCTTTATAAGATTTAAAAATATATTTGTAGAATTAGTATATACATTTAGAGAGCTGTTTCCAGCTTTAGATGGCTATCTAGGGTTACCAGAAATGGCCCAGCACGAACTTTGGGCTGGGCCACATTCCTAAGGGCCCAGCGTCCATTTTGGGCTGGGCTGCATTCTTTTAATACGGTTCTTTAGTTACAATTAGTGTAAGTTTTTTCTACTTATAACAGAAACTGAATTTATTTTATTCATAGAAAGTATTGTAGAATAGGTCATGCTACATGAGGGAATTATGTTAGTTCAAGCATGATCAAACATGATACCTTAAGGTTTTATAAGAATATAGCTAACTTTAGAAATTTCTTTGTTCCCACTTTCTACTAATTGCAGTTTTGGCCTTAGTACAATTACAGTTTGTATTTGGGTTTTATTTTAGAAGATTTATTGCTGAGGATTAGGAATTAGAAACTTTTTTAGAAATTAAGGTAGATACATAGGATTTTAGGATAGCCATTTTGTTAAAAGATCATAATCAACTGTTTCCAGAAGTAGCCCAGCTTGATCTTTGGGCTGGGCCACATTCTATAGGAACTGGTTTGAGCTATAATTAAGAGTTATTTATAGTACAGGTAAAATTAGCACAGATAAGAAAGATATTAGGATTTCAGTCAGTTATATTGCTTTTGAGGAATATAAACCAAGCATGAGGAACAGTGAGATAACTTGGGGATTATCCTTCCTCATGCTTGGGGAAAACGCCTGGTGGGCAGGGACGCCCCTGACTCACCTGGCTTTGTGTTCATATAAAACTCTTGTGATTTGATTAAGATTGTCTTTCCTCATGCTTAAGGAAACGCCTGGTGGGTGGGGATGCCCCCCCCTACCTGGCTTTGTGTTCACGTGAAAGTCTTGTGATTTAACATGTGAAAGTTTGGGATAAAAGACTCACAGTTGGTCCCAATAAATGGCTTCTGCTCATTTCACTGAACAGTTGTCCACTTTCTTTCTTTCTCTTTATATCTATCCCTCCATCTTTCTTTCACTATCTATCCCTACTACAGAATCAGCTTCTGCACTAGACAGAGTCCAGTCTCTTTCTTTCTCCTTATTTCTCCAGAATATTCGCTGACACTGCCCCACCTTCCAGGGACCCTCTAAATCTCTTTTGGGGGCTGTCCCCTCATAGGCAGAGACCTGCATTGGCCCACTCTGCCCTGTTTAGTCTCTAGCCTGAGACCCAGAGATGAACTCCACACTCATAGAGGCAACTTCAGAAGTGGACATGGAAAAACAGACAACTCACACACTGGACTAGGCACATGCATGTGTAATCTGGATGGGAGACTTGATGGCAGCAGCAGCAGATGAGTTGGGTGAATTCAGATCTGATTCACCATCCTCCCATAGCAGCCCATGAGGGATCTGACCCATGCTAAGAGCAACCCAATTGGCCTGTGCAGACAGTGGAGGAGAGGGGCTGGACCAGGAGCCTGTTCCCTAGCACACAGCAGCCAAAAGCAGTGACAGTGCTTAAAGGAACCTGAAGTTCCAGAAATGGCCACAGAGGGAGCTCTTTCTTTCTTTCTTTTTTTGTACTTGTTTTGTTTTTGTTATTTTTTTTTTGTTGATTTTTAGCTTCTCTGTTTGCATATGGGTATTTTTGAGGGTGAGTGTATCATCAGGCCTTTTTTGTTTGTATGTTTATTTGTTTTGTTTGTGTTTGTTGATTTGTCAGTTGGTGCACCTGTTTTCCTTATTCTTCGTTCTCTTCATCTTCCTTACATCTCCTTTCCTTTTTCCATTATTTCCCCCTTTCTTATCTCATTTTGCTTTCAGGGGACATACATATGCCCCTACCACATGGATAGATTGTAAGGTGGTGGAAAGTGGTTTCCAGGGGCGCATACATTTCTCCGTGGATACTGCAATCTGCAGATAGCTTCTGAACCATGGCTCCGCCATCACACCTTAATCAAATCTCAAAACTACAAAAAGCATAGTTCCCCCATCCCCATTCTGGATTCAAAATTCAACAAATCAGAAAATCTACATAAGGAAGAATAGGGGATTGAGTAAACAGAAGTGAAAGCTGTCCTCCATCACTGAGTAACAGAATTAAAAAAGGGAAAAAGGGACAAAAACCATCACAAATGACAAAGAATCAAAGGAGGACCACAGGTCCTATCAAGATTCCTGAGAAGACAGCACCTGAGAATGCAGACTTTGTAACTCAAACAAGGAAGAGCCTCCAGAATGACTGGTCTCAAACCCAAAACCCAAATATCAAGATATTAATAGAGAGAATGAATAAAAATGAGGCCAGACAAGAGGAAAGAATGAAGGAGTTGATAACTGAGATAATGGCAATAAAGAATACAGTAAGCCGGGCTTGGTGGCTCAGCCTGTAATCCTGCACCTTTGAGAGGCAGAGGTGAGTGGATTGCCTGAGCCCGTGGGTTCGAGACCTGCCTGGGCAGCGAGACCTCATCTCTACAATAAATCAAAAAATCAGCCGGGCGTGGTAGCGCATGCCTGTAATTCTGGCTACTCGGAAGGCTGAGGTGGAAGGATAGCCAGAATCCAGCAGGCTGAGGCTGTGATGGCTGGGAGCGGCCACTGCACTCCAGTCTGGGTGACAGAGTGAGACTCCAACTCAAAAAAAAAAAAAAAAAGAATACAGTAAACAAAATAAATAAACTGACAGGTGTGAAAAGCAGAATTAACCAAAAAGAAGAAAGCATCTCAGAGCTTGAGGACCAAAATATGGAACTAACTCACTGTTTAAAAAAAAATAAGCTTAAAAAGATGGAACAAAACATTTAAAAAATGTGTGATTATATCAAGAGGATGAACCTTCAATTAATTGGCAGTCCTGAGCAGATAGAGAGACAGAGACCACCCTAGAATAAACATTACATGAAATTATCCAAGAAACTTCCCTCATCACATCAGAGATGTGACCATTCAAACAAGAAATTCAGAGAAACCCTGCAAGACATCAAATGAGAAGATCAACTCATAGACACATAGTAATTCACAAACACAAAGTAGGTTAAAAAAATAAATCCTAAAGGCAGCAAGAAAGAAATATCAGACTACCTCCTGGGGGAAAACAAATTAGAACAGCAGCAGACTTTTCTACAGACACACTACAGGGTAGAAGAGACTAGAGTGTAATCTTCAAAGTTCAAAGATGAACAAGTCCAACCAAGAATTTCCTACCCAGTTAAGTTAAGCTTCATCAGCAATGAATAATGAAAATCTTACTCAGATATTCAATCCCTAAGGTTCTACACTGCCTCCAGAACAGTTTTAAAAGAAACACCTAAGAAAATATTAAATACAGAAGGAAAAAAAATTACCATGTTTTTCCTAAGAATGTGGACAAAAAAATTGGAAACACACATGTATATCAACCCCCAAATCAAAAGAAAACCTACAGACACATAAACACACATCAACAACAAACACTGTAAGAACCTCATGATAGAGATAAACCCTCATAACTCAATAATTAGTATGAATGCAAATGGACTAAACTCACAAATGATAAGACATAAAATAGCAAACTGCATTAAAAAAATGAAACAACAATATGCTGTCTCCAGGAGACTCATCTCACCAGAATGGGCACTCATAGACTCAAACTAAGGGAATGGAAAACAAATTATCATGCAAACAGAAGACAAAGGAAAGCAGGAGTTGTAATCTTAATATCAAACAAAATATCCTTTAAGTTAACAAAATTTTAAAAAGATACATAGTAACAAAATGTTCAATCTATCAACAAGAAACATCCATCCTAAACATATATGCACCCAATATGGGAACAAAACTTTTATAAACCAGCTTCCAGGTAAACTGAAAAAAGAAATTAACTAACACTATTATAGCTGGTGATTTAAATATCCCACTAACAACCATAGATAGATCATCGAAGTAAAAAATCAACAAAGATATCTGGAACCTCAATTTGACACTTGGTCAAATTGATTTAATATATCTACAGAAGACACCACCCAACATTCATGGAATATACATTCCACCCATCACCACATGGAATGTACCTCAAGATTGACCTCATCCTCAGCCATAAGTCAAACATAAACAAATTCCATAAGATTGAAATACTGCCATGCACCTTCTCACACCACAGTGGAATAAAAAATAAGTATCAATGCCAATAAAGCTACCCCCAAATCCACAAAGGCATTGACATTAAACAGCATAATGCTGAACAACTCCTGAGTCAACACAGAAATCAAAATTGAAATTAAAATATTCCAGGAAATAAATTAAGACAAATATCTTACCAAAGCCTCTGGAATGCCATGAAACAGTACTAAGAGGAGAATTTATATTTTTATGAACACACACAAAGAATATGGAAAGATCACAAATTAACAGTCTAACAAGTCACATAAGGGAGCCGGAAAAACAAGATCACCAAAACCGTAATTTCAGTAGAAGAATCCAGATCATTAAAATAAAAGCCCACATATGTGATACAGATGACAAAAATATAATATAAAAAAACCAAAGAAACAAAAAGCTAGTTCTTTAAAGGATAAACAATACTGATGGACCCCCTAGCCAGATTAATCAAAAAAAAAGAGAGAAAAAGTCCAAATAAACACACGCAGAAGTGCAAAAGATCAAGTTACAACTGACACTGAAGAAATACAAAAGATTATCAGAAATTACTATGTACATTTGTATGGAAACAAACTTAAAAACCTAAAGGAAATGAAGGACTTTCTGACATCACAAAGCCTTCCAAGGTTGAAACAAGAAGAAATTGAGACCCTAAATAGACCAATAACAACCCAGGAAATTGACTCCCTATAAGAGAACTACCCACACAAAAAAAGCCCTGGACACAACAGCTTTCCAGCAGAATTTTACAAAACATATAAGGAGGAGCTGATACTAATCCTATTGAAAGTATTCTAGGCAATTGAGAAAGATGGAATTCCTTCCAAATCATTTTATGAATCTAACATCACATCGATACCCATCAGGTAAAATCCAACAAAGAAAGAAAACTACAGGCCAATATTGTTGATGAACATAAAAATTATCAACAATATTCTAGCAAACCAGATTATCAACAATATTCTAGCAAACCAGATCCAACAACACATCTAAAAAATCTTCCATCATGACCAAGTAGGATTCATCTCCAGGATACAGGGCTGGTTTAATAGTCACAAGGCCATAAATGTAATTAAATATATCAACCGATGTAAAAACAAGAACTACATGATTTTATCATTAGGTGCAGAAAAAACTTTCACTAAAATACAGCACCTCTTCTTGATAAAAAACCTTGAATACCTAGGCATAGATGGAGCATACCTCAAAATAGTAAGAGCCATCTACAATAAACCCACAGCCAACATACTGCTAAACAGACAGAAATTGGAACCATTTCCCTGAGAACCAGGATAAGACAAGGCTGCCCTCTCTTACTTCTCTGATTCAACATAGTGTTGGAAGTTCTAGTTAGAGCAATCAGACAAGAGAAGAAAATCAAGTGTATCCATATAGGAAAAGAGGAAGTTAAGTTATCTCCCTTTGCAGGTGACATAATCCTATACTTCGAAAACCCAAGAGAATCTGTTAAAAAGCTCCTTGCCTTGATAAAGGACTTTGGCAAAATCTCAGAGTATACAATGAATGTGCAAAAGACAGTTACATTCCTATACAGCAACAATAAACAATCAGAAACCCAAATAAAGAGCACAGTTCCATTCACAATAGCCACAAAACAAATGAAATACCCTGGCATCTTTCTAACCAAAGACCTGTACAACAAAAAGTACAAAACTGCTCAAAGAAATCAGGGATGACACAAACAAACAGAAATCTCCCACTAAAAGCACATTCCCATTCACAATAACCCCCTCAAAAATGAAATACCACGGTATCCTAAACAGAAAAGTGAAAGACCTGTACAATGAAAACTACAAAACACTGTTCAAAGATATCCAAGATGACACAAACAAATGGAAAATATTCCATGCTCATGGATTGGAAGGATTAACATTGTTAAAATGTCCATCCTACCAAAGGCAATCTGCTGATTTAATGCAATACTCATTGAATTGTCAATATCATTCTTCTCATACCTGGAAACAACAAAACAGAAGTTCATATGGAAACATAAAAAACCACAAGTAGCCAGAATAATCCTTAGCAAAAGAAACAAAGTGGGAGATATTACATTTCCAGAATTTAAACTCTACTATAAAGCTGCAATAATCAAAACAGCTTGGTATTGGAACAAGAACAGGCATATAGACCAATGGAACAGGATAGAAATTCTGGAACCGAAACTTCAATTTCTCAACCAACTCATCTTCGACAAAGCCTCCATCAACAACCACTGGGGAGAGGAGAACCTATTCAGTAAATGGTGCTGGAAAAACTGGCTGACCACTTTCACGAGACTGAAACAGGCCCTCTACCTATCACCATACACAAACATCCACTCTAAATGGATCAAAGATCTAAATGTAAAACTTCACACTATAAGAATCCTAGAAGAAAATATAGGGAAAACTCCTTACAGAAATTGGAATAGGCAACCAATTCCTGATCAACTCTCCAAAAGCAAATGCCATAAAAGATGAGATAGACAAATGGGACCTCATCAAACTGAAAAGCTTCTGCAAAGCAAAAGAAACCATCAAGAGAGCAGAGAGACAGCCCACAGAATGGGAAAAAAATATTTGCCAACTGTAAATTTGATAGAGGCCTAACACCCAGGATGTACAATAAACTCAAATGTGCTGAAAGGATAAAAACAAACAACCCTATTAAAAGATGGGCAAAAGATATGAATAGACACTTCTCTGAAGATGACATACAAGTAGCCAACAGATACATGAAAAAATTCTCAGCCTCACTAATCATCAAAGAAATACAAATTAAAACCACACTGAAATACCACCTAACTCCAGTCAGGATTGCCATCATCAATAACTCAACAAACAACAGATGCTGTTGGTGGGATTGTAAACTAGTAGAACCTCTGTGGAAAACAGTGTGGCCATTTATAAAATATCTAAAAATCAACTTTCCATATGACACAGCAACCCCTGCCTCTGGGAATACACCCAGAGGAACTCAATTCACTCTACAAAATGATACCTGTACACACATTTATTGCAGCATTATTCACAATAGAAAAAACATGGAACCAACTGCTGCCCATCAAAAGTGGACTGGTTAAAAAAATATGGTACATTTACATGGTGGAATATTATGCAGCCATAAAGAAAAACAAAATTATGAACTTCACAGAAACTTGGATGGAATTAGAATCTATAATACTCAGTGATCTATTACAGAAACAAAGATCTGAGTACTACATGTACTCACTCATAAGCAGACTCTGAATATCTATCATAATACTGTAAGAATGGGATTGGCAGTAGTGAAACACTACCGGGGATGGAGGGGATATAGCATCAAAAGAGTACCAAACTTTAGCTGTACGATGACCACTTATGTACCTGACCCTGAATTGTACCCCACATCTTTAAAATAAAAAAAAAAGCAAATCACAAAACTTTAATTAGACATACAGGTATGAATTGAAATAGAAAATTCTGTCAGTTATAGAGTGATTTCATATAGTAAGCAATTCACTTGGCTGTTTAAATATTAAAATTTAATAGCAAAAGCATATTTAGAGTTGGGAAGTGATTGTTTCCTTGATCAGCCATTTAAAAAGTACCATAAGCTGGGCAGATTTAACAACAAATTATTTTCTCACAATTCTGGAGGTTAAAATTTTGAGATCAAAGTATTGACCGAGTTGGTTTCTTCTGATACCTCTCCTTAGCTTGTAGATGATTATCTTCTTCCGGTGACTTCACATAGTCTTCCTCTGCATGTGTTTATCTTCTCTATCAATGATACCAGTCATATTAGATTAAGGCCTGCCCATAATATATAGTTTACCTCAACTATCTCTTTAAAGGACCTATTTCCAGCTGCTATGTTCTGAAGGAATGAGGGTCAAGGCTTCAACATATAAATTTTGGGCTGGGTGTGGTGGTTTATGCCTTTTATACCAGGACTTTGGGAGGTGGAGGCAAGAGGATTGCCTGAGTTCAGGAGTTCAAGACGAGCCTGGGCAACTTGGTGAGCCCTCATCTCTACAATAAATAAAATAATTAGCCAGTCATGGTGACATGCACCTGTGGTTTTAGCTACTTGGAAAGCTGAGGTGGAAGGATCAACTGAACCCAGCAGGCTGAGGCTGCGGTGGCTGTGAGAGTGCCACTGCATTCCAGCCTGGGTGATAGAGTGAGACTCCAATTAAAAAAACAAAACACACATTTGCTGGGTGTGGTGACTCACACCTGTAATCCCAGCACTTTGGGGAGGCAGAGGCAAAATGATTGCCTGAGCTTAGGGGTTCAAGACAAGCTTGAGCAACTTGGAGCGACCTCGTCTCTGCAATAAACCAAAAAATTTATCCGAGTGTGGTGGCAAGTGCCTGTAGTTCCAGCTACTTGGAAGACTGAGGTTGAAGGATCACCTGAGCCCAGCAGGCCAAGGTTTCAGTGGCCATGAGTGTGCCACTGCACTCTAGCCTTGGTGACAGGTGAGACTCCAACTAAAAGAACATAAATTTTGGAAGAATACAATTCAGCTCATGGGTAGAATTTAAATCTGTGAGTCTCCAATTTTAAAGCTCAAGTGCTTTCTTTCTTTGTCTACACCAAATATCTAGAGGGTGCTTTGTTCTTTGGGAATATTTAGTGTTATGACTCTATACCCTACATAAATATAGTTGCCATTACTGCTAGTTTATCAAACTGCTTCCCTCTCCTTAGCACAGACCAGTATATATTTGGTGTGATGCTATGACTGAATTCTGGCCAATGGGATGAAGGTGAAAAGGACATTGCAACTTTTGGGTTTGGACTGCTAATATGTTCTATGTAATGCCTTAACTTTCCACTCATCCCTATCTTCTGGCACCAAATATTGAGTGTTGACATGGGCAGGACCCCTAGCAGCATGGGTGTCCAAATGATGGTATACATCAGGTCTTTCCCCTGCAACATCAGCTACATCAAACTCTATAAAAATGTAAAACAAAAAAACTGCAATAAGCCACTGAAATATTACAACTTATCCCATACAACAGATAAGATTACCTTAACTAAAAAAAGTGAGTCATAGATTATCTAAACAAAGAAAGAAAGAAAGAATTCTGGATATTGTAAGAAATTACAGGTAGGATTTCAGTTACAGGTAGGATTTCAGTTACAGAAACAAACGAAGGTTAAAACATGCAACTTTATGGCATTTAGCAGAGCAGAAAATGAGAAGTCTTGTGGTTTGCGATATATTTGTTCTGTGGGCTTGGAAATAGAAATGTAAACACAGGCAATGAGGGACTAATAAAACCTACAATTCTGTTTAGGTTATTTAATACCAACTTGGCTCAGAGTGATCTAAGAGCATTCAGAAACCTTGTTGACTCTAGTGTTTATAGGCAAGATTCTTCACTAGATAGATTGCCCAGATTTATAATAACTGCTTCCTAAAATTTTAAAACAAGATAAAAAAACTCAATTTCCCTAAAATATTTAAACATACAATGCTAGTTCTTTATTATTGACTAGGCTTCCATTGCAATTTTTTTAAATCTCAGAAAGTGTTTTTCATTTTGTTTGTTTTGTTCTGTCCTATATATTATCTCCTGCAAGATAAAATCCGTGCATTTGAAATCATGACAAGCAGGAGAAAAATACATATAATGATTTTTACTCTTACATTGAAATGCAAGAACATTACAACTTCATGGAAACAGTTATACAGCTGGCAAGTGTGGAAGCTGGTGTTAAGATGCCAGTAAAGAAAGCTGTATTCCTTTTGCCAATTCAAGGAGAAATAAGAAATCAAGAATCTTAGGCCAAAAGTTAGAAATATACGTAAGGCACTGAGGGATTAACAAAACCCATGCTTTGTTTGATTTAGTCAATATCAATTTAGTTCAGAATGATCCAAGAGCATCTTATCTACAATTTTCAGGTATGATAGATTTTTTTTTTCTATTAGTGGAATAAAGACTAATATATGCAGCATATGTACTCATTTTTCTGGTAATAAATATCAGCTTGCATTCTATTTTCTTATACAGATCTTGGGCTAAAATTTACTAATTATGCCTTTTAGAAAGTATTAATAATGTTATAGATATCTATTACATGCAATTATATTTATTAATTAAATAGGATTTTTATTTGCTTTTTTTCTTACTCACTTTAGTATCTTTTTTTTAATAGAAATTTGACTGACCAAATATTTTCTGATATAGAGCTTTGTTGAATACAAAATTGGGTTCTTAGGCAAGTGTGGTTTTTTTCCTACAATAGTAATTAAAATAAGGTCTTCAATAAGTTTATTTTCTGATATCAGAAATACTCATTTGACTTGCAGACAAAACAGACTAATGGAAACTAGACTGATTCTTTCACTTGTAACAAAAAAAAAAGAAGGAAAGAGACAGAGGAATAGTGAGAGAGAGAGAGAGAAACAAATACTTAAAACAGATTTTTTTCATGTCTCTGGTTATCAGGCAATAAAGGACAGTTATCTCTGAGAGACAGTAAACACACAAGGTAGGCTCTATCAATGAGAGACTTTCCAGACAGTTGTTCATAAAGAGCCTATTCAGGTGGAGCCCAGAAGACTCAGTGGGCTGAGAACTTGTTGCTAATGCTTCAGGGAGATCAGTGTGGCTATGGTTGGAAGGACAGAGTATCAGAGAGAAGAAAGTTCCATAGAAAATTACCACAATAATTTGAAAAGTGTGCCCTTCACATACTTCGCTGAGTAAATGGTCAGCACATGCATAACAGAAAACTGCATGAGAACAGAGAAAGATACTTAGAAAAATATTAGGATAATGGTACTTGATACTGACACAGGGCTAGGAATAGTGACTGTTCTACCATGATGAAAAAAATATGGCTCTGGTCTTGGCTAGCATACCTTAAAAGCAAGACACAAAAGACAGTATTTTCAAACAACTAAACTAGATGTCAGAACAAAGCAGGAGAATTTTAGGAGAATAAAAATATTTAACATGCAACAAGATAAAATGGATTTTATGTGTAGCAGAAAATTAAAGTTTACCAGGCATGCAAAGAGGTAAGAAAATACCACTTCCCAAAATGATTAGAAAAATCCATCAAAGCTAACACAGTACTGATACGTATGCTAGAAATAACAGACAGCAATATGTAAACTGTTGTTATAACTGTACTTCATGTGCTCCAAAAGTTTAAAAACTTTAAATATATGATAAAGCCCAAGTTGAACTTGTAGAGAAGAAAACCACAATGTTTTATGTGAAAAATAAAATAGAATTGCTGGTAGATCAGTTATTGCAAAAAAAATAAATAGTGAATTTGAAGAAAAAACAAAAAAAAGATCCAAAACAAAACATAAAAAATAAAGAATGAAGAAAGTTGGAAAGAGCACTAATGAGCTGTGGAGAAATTAGAGTCTCTAAGGAGAGAAAAAAGGACAAGAAATAGCCACGGAAATAACGGTCATTTTTCGCCCCAAATTTGATAAAAACCATAAACTGACAGGCCCAAAAAACTCAAGAAATTTCAAACATGAAATCATGAAGACAACTGCACCAAGGCATATCATAACCAAATTGCCCATAATTATTAATAAGGGATAAAACTTAAAAGCAACAAGAGCAAAAAGGCATGTTAAGTACACAGAATCAAAGATTAAGATGTCAGCAGATTTTTTTCAGAAATAATGCAAATAAAAAATGAAAACAAACAAACAAATACAACTAAACAACTCAGAGTTGTATACCCAGGAAAAATATTTTTCATAAACAAGATGGTATATGATATTTTTAGACATATAAATATTGAAATAATTTATCAATAGCAGGCCCACAGTATATGGAAATTAAAAAATAATACCAACTGGAATATAAGTTTACAAAAAATATTAGCAAACAATGAATATTAGCAAATAAGGGTATGTGTTAAGTATATAAATTTCTTTAAAGGATATCTGATATCATTTGATATTTCAAAATATAACAATGTACTTATAATATATAAGTAAAAGGCATGACAAAAGTAGCATAAATTTTGGATAAAAGATTGAAGTGTTTTATTATAATGCACATATCTTCATGAAGTGATATAATATCACTGTAAAGTAGACAGATAAGTTAAAGATGTAGACTACAATCCATAGGCAATAAACAAAATGTAAACAAACACATATCTAAAGGCCAATAGATTCATAAAGAAATTAAGGTCATAAAAATGTCTTATTCTAAACAGACAAAGAAAAAGATAAGGAAAACATGAAGGATGTGGAAAACATATGATCTATACACCCCTATCAAAAGGCAGAGATTGTCCGATTAGATAAAAAAGCAAGACCTAAATTCGAAGATATGTCTTAAAAAACAAATAGAAACAAAAGATGTTTGACATCATTACTCATTATGGAAATGCTACACAAATCTAAAATGAGATACTGCTACACACTTACTTGAATGTCTAAAGCTAAAAAGGTTGGCTGTGCCAAGTTTGGCTGTGACAAGTTGGCTAAGCCAAGTAAGGTTGTGAAGGAACCAGAAAACTCATACGGTATTGGTAGGTATTCAAAATCACATAAACACTTTGGAAAATTATTTGTCTGTTTCTTGAAAAGTAAAGTATTTCCCTAACATATGTCCAAGTCATTCCCCTCTTTGGCATTTACCGAAGAGAAGTGAAAACTACATCCAAAGGAAGAAGTGTACATGGATAAGCATAACAGCTTTATTTATAATAGCCAAATTCTAGAAACAACCCAAACGCTCACCCAACAGAGGATGAGATAGACAAACTGTGGTACATTCATATAAAAAAAGTACGCAGTAATAAATAGAAACATAAACTATTATCTTACTGAAAGTTTTTGCAATTAAGTTTACTTAATTTCGTGAGAATTAAGTTAATAAAACATATTGGTCAGTAGTTTTTTTTGTTTTTGTTTTTGTTTACTATCTTCTTTGGTTTTGATATCAGGGTAATACCAGCCTCATTATATAGCTTGGGAAATGCTTGACAGTCTTCTATTTTCCTGAAGACAGGGTGTAAAATTGGGACTATTTTTTTAATGTTCAGTGAAACAATTTGTGCCTAAATATTTCTTTTATGAGAGATTTTTAATTACAAATTTGAGTCCTTCAGGGGTTATAGGAATATTTAGATGAATGTGAGTATTTCAATGTAGTTGAATGTGTTTGGTGGGTCACTTGTAGTTTTGAGAAGTTGATCTATTTTTTCTAAAATTTTAAATTTATGGGATAACATAATAAGCATATGAACACTTTATGTAAGTGCAAATTCACACTACAGTGAAATACCACGATGTACCTTTCAGAGTAATCAAACCAGTATATAGCACTGGTTAAGAGTGAGGATACAGGGAAGCTGGGTCACTCAGGATAACACCGAAGAAAAGAAGTTGGTTGTGCAAAGTGGAGAAAGGCAGGTAGATTGTAGGTAGAGACAGCTGAGTGGGTATGGTCCTGAGATGGGAGAGGGTATAATATATTTGAGAAATAGGGAAAAAGAAAAAGAATCAGTTATGTGAGAAGATGCTAGAAAGATAAGTAAATCCCAATCAGCATACTCATACATTATTGTGGAACCTAAAGAATACTAGAGGCTGGGCTTGGTAGCTCAGCCTGTAATCCCAGCACTTTGGGAGGCTGAGGAGAGTGGATTGCCTGAGCTCATGAGTTCGAGACCAGCCCTGGCAACTTGGCAAGACCTTGTCTCTAGAATAAATAAAAAATCAGCTGGGCCTGGTAGCGTGCGCCTATAGTTAGAGCTACTTGGAAGGCTGAAGTGGAAGGATCGCCAGAGTCCAGCAGGTCAACGCTGGGGTGGCCATGAGTGTCCCATTGCATTCCAGTCTAGTTGATAGAGTAAGACTCCAATGAAAAAAAAATAATAAATAATAATAATAATATCAGAAAATGATATAAAGTTTTATTTATTTTTATTTTTTTAAAATGTTTTTGGAGAAGTGTTTATGTACTTAAAGTGTTCTATAATCCCTTTATATTTTTATTTTTTATACTCGATATTTTTTATTATAATGTTGTGGGGTACAGTTAAGGGTTAGGTATACAAATACATTTCATTCAGGCACCCTATTGATAAGAGGTGCTTCCCCTTCCCCATACAGATATTTGCTACCGTTAATCCCATCTCCCTCCCCCCACATAGTTTCCCACTACTGTCAGTCATTTTCTTATAGTATTAGGTTGGATGTTCAAGGTCCATTATATGAGTGAGAACATGTGATACTCAGACCTTTGTTTTTGTGAGAGGTCACTCAGTATTATAGACTCTAGTTCCATCCAGTTTGCTGCGAAATTCATGATTTTGTTCTTTTTTATGGTTGTGTAGTATTCCATCGTGTATATGTACCACATTTTTTTAATCCAGTCCTCTTTTGATGGGCAGCATGGTTGCTTCCAGGTTCTTGCTATTGTGAACAATGCTGCGATAAACATACGTGTGCAGGTATCTTTTATAGAGTGATTTGAGTTCTTCCAGATATATTCCCAGTAGGGGGATGGGGGGTCATATGGGAGTTTGATATTTAAAGCTTTCAGGAATCACCACACTGCTTTCCACAGAGGTTGCACTAGTTTACACTCCCACCAACAGTGTAGAAGTGTTCCCTTTTCTCCACACCTTCTCCAGCAGCTGTTATTTTTTGAGTTGTTGATAATTGCCATTCTGACTGGAGTTACGTGGTATCTCAGTGTGGTTTTGATTTGCATCTCCCTGATGATTAGTGAGGTTGAACATTTCTTCATATGTCTGTTGGATGCTCAGATGTCTTCCTTTGTGAAGTGTCTGTTCATATCTTTTGCCCATTTTATAATGGGGTTGTTTGTTTTTTTCTTTTCAGCACGTTAGAGTTCCCTGTAGATCCAAGATGTTAAACCTTTGTCAGACGTAGAGTTGGCAAATACTTTTTCCCAGTCTGTAGGCTGTCTCCCTGCTGTCTTGATGGTTTCTTTAGCTTTGCAGAAGCTTGTCAGTTTAATAAGGTCCCACTTGTCTATCTTCTCTCTTATGACCTGCAGGTTTTGGGTTTTGTTCAGGAATTGGAGGCCAGTTCTGATTTCCATGAGGGTATGTCCTTCATTTTCTAAGGTTCTTATGGTTTGAGGTTTTACATTTAGGTCTCTGATCCATTTGGAGTTAACCTTTGTGCATGGGGATAGATAGGGGTCCTGTTTCAATCTTCTGCATGTGGTCAGCCAGTTTTCCCAGCACGATTTACTGAATAGGTTCTCCTCTCCCCAGTGGTAAGTGGTGGGGGCTTTGTCGAAGATGAGTTGCTTGAGAAATTGAGGTTTTGATTCTGGAATCTCAATTCTATTCCATTGATCTTTATGCCTATTCCTATACCAATACCAAGCTGTTTTGATGATTGTAGCTTTATAGTAAAGTTTGAAGTCTGGTAATGTGATACCACCTACTTTGTTTTTTTTTTGCTGAGAATTGTTCTGGCTATTCTTGGACGTTTGTGTTTCTATATGAATTCCTGTGCTGTTTTTTCTAGGTCTGAGAAGAATGTTGCTGGTAATTTGATGGGCATTGCACTGAATTTGTAGATTGCCTTAGGTAAGATGGACATCTTCACAATGTTGATTCTTCCAATCCATGAGCATGGGATATTTTTCCACTTCTTTGTGTCATCTTTGATTTATTTGAGCAGTGTTTTATAGTTTTCATTGTAAAGGTTTTTCATGTCTCTGGTTAGGAAGATGCCAAGGTATTTCATTTTTTGTGTGACTATTGTGAATGGAATTGTGGTTTTTATTTGGGTTTCTGTTTGTTTATTATTGGTGTAAAGAAATGCCATTGTCTTTTGGATATTTATTTTGTATCCTGAGACTTTGCCAAAGGCCTTTATCAGTGTAAGGAGGTTTTTGACAGATTCTCTTGGGTTTTCAAGGTATATAATCATATCATCTGCAAAGAGAGATAATTTGACTTCCTCTTTTCCTATTTGGATACCCCTGATTGCCTTCTCGTCTCTGATTGCTCAAGTCAGGACTTCCAGTACTATGTTGAACAGGAGGGGTGAGAGTGGGCATCCTTGTCTTGTTTCAGTTTTCAGGGGAAATGGTTCTAATTTTTGTCTGTTTAGGAGTATGCTGGCTGTGGGTTTCTCGTAGATGGCTTTACTATTTTGAGGTATGTTCCCCGTATGCCTAGATGTTCGAGGGTTTTTATCAAGAAGGGATGCTGGATTTTATCACAAGCTTTTTCTGCATCTAATGATATAAACATGTGGTTTTTGTTTTGACATCTGTTGATGTATTTAATTACATTTATGGTTTTACGAATGTTGAACCAGCCTTACATCCCAGGAATGAAGTCTACTTGGTCATGATGGATGTTTTTTGAGATGTGTTGTTGAATCCAGTTTGCTAGGATCTTGTTGAGAATTTTAGCATCTATGTTCATCAAAGATATTGGCCTGTAGTTCTCTTTCTTTGTTGGATCTTTACCTGGCTTGGGTATCAGTGTGATGTTGGCTTCGTAAAATGATTTCCTTGATTGTTATTGGTCTATTTAGGGTCTCAATTTCTTCTTGTTCCAACCTAGGTAGGTTGTGTGATGTCAGAAAGTCCTCTATTTCCTTAAGGTTTTCAAGTTTGTTACCATACAAGTGTACGTAGTAGTCTCTAATGATCTTTTGTATTTCTTCAGGGTCAGTGATGACTTCACCTTTTGTGTTTCTGATTGTGCTTATTTGGGTTTTCTCTGATTTTTTCTTGGTCAGTCTAGCTAGGGGACCATCGATCTTGTTTATCCTTTCGAAGAACCAGCTTTTTGTTTCATTGATTTTTTGTATTATCTTTTTGTCTTCTATGTCCTGGAATTTGGCTTTTATTTTGGTGATCTGGATTATTCTGCTGAAATTAGGGCTTTTGTGGTCTTGCTTTTCCAGCTTCCTTAGGTGGCTTGTTAGGCTGTTAGTTTGTGTTCCTTCCATTTTCTTCATTTGTGTTTGTAGGGATATAAATTCCCCTCTTACTACAGCTTTTAAGGCATCCCAGAGATTTTGGTAAGATATTTCTTCATTTTTATTTGTTTCCAGGTATCTTTTGATCCCTCTTGTGATTTCATCATTGACCCAGGAGTTGTTTAGCATCATGCTGTTTAGTTTCCATGTATTTGTCGATTTTGGGGGGACTTTGTTGGTGTCAATGTTTATTTTTATTCCACTGTGGTCTGAGAAGGTACATGGTAGAATTTCAGTCCTTTTAAATTTGCTTATCCTTAATTTATGGCCAATTACGTGGTCAATCTTAGAATATGTTCCATGCGGTGATGAGTAGAATGTGTATTCTGTGGTCTTTGGATGGAGTGTTCTGTAGGTATCAATTAAGTTCATTTGGTCCAGAGTCTCATTGTGGTTCTGGATCTCCTTGCTGATTTTTTGTCCTGATGATCTGTCTAGGGTTTTGAGTGGGGTATTAAAGTCCTCAGTTATGATGGTGTTAGAGTCAATATCTTTCTTTAGGTTTCCTAGAAATTGCTTTATGAAAGTTGGCACACCTATGTTGGGTGCATATATATTTAGGATAGATATTTCCTGTTGATGGAGTGAACCTTTTATCATTATGTAGTGGCCATCTGTATCTTTTAAATTTTTGATAGTTTAAATGGTATTTTGTCTTAAATTAGGATCGCGACTCCTCTTTTCTTTTGTGTTCCATTCGCCTGAAAGTTTGTTTCCCATCCTCTTACTTTGAGTCTGTGTATGTCCTTTCTAGTGAGATGAGTCTCTTGAAGGCAGTATATTGTTGCCTGGTGATATTTTATCCATTTTGCCATTCATGTCTTTTCAGTGGTGCATTTAGTCCATTCACATTCAGGCTAATTATTGAAATAGGAGAGTTCATCCTTATCATAGAGTTCTTATAGAGTTGTTGTTCTTCCACTTGGTTCTTTTTTGTATTTCTTTTGCTTTTGCGGTTGGTTCATGTATATTTTACTCTTTTCCCTGTACTCTTTTGAAGAACGTTGTTCTTTTTTCCTTTTCTTCTGTGTTTAGTACTTTCTTAAGTGTTTCATGTAGAGGTGGTTTGGTGGCAACATAAGTTCTTAGGGATTGGATATCTGGGAAAGATTTTAATTCTCCCTTGCTGATGAAGCTTAACTTAGCCAGGTAAGTTATTCTTGGTTGAAATTGTTTATCTTTTAGGACTTTGAAGATAGGGCTCAGTGCTCTCCTAGCCTGTAACGTTTCTGTAGATAAATCTGCTTCTATTCTGATTGGTCTTCCATGGTAGGTGATCTGGCCTTTTTCTCTTGCTGCCTTTAGAAATTTTTCTTTTATGCCTACTTTTTTAGGCAAATTATTATGTGTCTAGGAGTTGGTCTTCTCATTTGTTGTCTTGCAGGGTTCTCTGAATCTCTTGTGTTTGAATTTTTGCATCACTGATTAGAGAAGGGAAGTTTTCTTGAATGATCTCATGGAAAGTTTGTTCTAGTGTGGTCTCTGTCTCTCTTTCTGCCTCAGGTATGCTAATTACTCTTAGGTTTGGTCTCTTGAAGTAATCGCTCATCTCTCGAAGGTTTTGTTCTGTCTTTTTGAGCTTGTTTTCTGTATTTTTAAGAGTTTGGGTTAGTTCTATATTTTGGTCCTCAAGCTCTGAGATTCTTTCTTCTGCTTGGGTAATTCTGCTTTCCATGCTCATCAGTTTGTTATTTATTTCATTCACAGTATTCTTTATTACTGTTATCTCAGATATCAGCTCCTTCCTAGTTTCTTCTTGTGTCTCCTCAATTCTTTTTAACCTCTCCATTATTATCTTGACATCAATGTTTACTAGTTTGAGACCCTTCATTCTGGGGGCTCTTCATTGTTTGCGTTCCGAAGTCAGTTTTCTCAGTGTCTGCCCCCCCAGGGGTCTGGGAGAGACCCATACTCTTCTTTTGGTTTTTCTTCATTTTTGTAGATTTTTCTCTCTCTCTCCCCCTTTCTCTCCCCTTCTTTAATTCTGTTTTTGGGGGAAGGTGGGTTTTATTTCTCTTGTTTTGCAGTTTTGAAGTTTAATTGAGAGGGGAACTGTGGTTCAGAGTGTATATGCTGATTCTAGCATCCACATACAGGTGTATGAGCACACTGGAACCTATTTCCCTCTGCCTTACAATCTGTCCATTCAGCAGTATGTAGTCTTGGTTCCTAGATTAAAACAGGGGTATAAAAGAGGAAAATAATGGAGGAAGGGGGAGTCAGAAGGAAGTTTGAGAGAGAGAGAAGAGCGAGAGGAAAAACAGACATACATACCAACTATCAGGTGAGAAAGAGACACAAGGCTGGAGAGAAGTGGAAGAAGACACGTAAGAAAGATTCTCTAAAGAATACTGATAGCTACACAGAGACAGACCAATATAAACATGAAACAGTGTAAGTCAGAAGGCAAACAACGAATGTGATCAAAATAAAGTCAAAATGATAAAATCATAAGTCACAATAAGACATCAGACTAAAATCACTTCAGCTCTGATCTCTGGCCTCTCCCCTTTGTTTTTCCATTGCAGGCAGCTAGGTTTACTCACAGCTTGGGTTTGGCTGCCTGCGAGTTGCTTTTATCTGACTCAGCTTAGGGGTGGGGCTTTGTATCCTGTTTAGCAAGGTTGCCTTAGGAACCAAGGTGGTGTTTGTTGATAGGTGGGCAGGGCAATGGAAATCTCTGGAGAAAGGCAGGGGCAGATTCTATTTCTTAGATCCGTTTCTCTCCGCTTGTCTGGGTCCCCAAGCTTGGGGTCATAGGCTGAGTGCCTCAGCCAGGGTGGGCCCAGAGCTCCAGACCTCCAAAGCTCCAACGGCAGGTGGTGAGTGGCGAGAGTGGCCCTGGGCCCCCCACAGGATACTTCAACCAGGAATGGGACTCGTGTCTCTGAGGGGCTGGCACCCAGAGCCTCCCTGAGTGACCAACAGCTTGGTGACAATGAGAGATGATGTAGCCAGGGAGCTAGCTGAGACCTGAGACTCCCATGCACGTGGTGGAACAGCAGCAGCAGGGGGCCGCAGTATCCGGCCCTGCATGGGACAAAGGGTCCCCAGGCCTCAGACCTGCGCTTGCTGGTGGTGGGCTTGAATTGCCAGCAGGTGGTGCTATCCCTCACTCCAGATGGTCTTTTCTCAGCTGCTCGCCTGCCCCTCAGGCACTGATGGTGTGATGTGGAATGCCTGTCCTGGCAGCAGCAGCAGCAGCAGCAGCAGCAGCAGCAGCAGCAGCAGCAGGTGACGGTGGTGGCTAGGCCACTGGCACAGGCGGCGCGATACATAATGGCCGCCTTTGTGCGGTGGCTGCCTCGGAGGAGGCGGCTGCTTCCTTGGAGGAGGGGGCAGCGGCGGCGGCTCTGCAGTCTTGGGGAGGCGACGGTGCCTCCGCCGCCTTGGAGGGGGGCCCGGCGGCACCTCTGCCGCCCTGGGGGGGCGGTGGCGCCTCCTGCCTCGGAGGGGGGGGTGGTGCCTCCGCCGCCTTGGAGGAGGCTGCACTGGCGGCTCCAGAGCTTTGGAGGAGGTCATGGCTTGCCCCAGGCACTGGCAGTGCAATGTGGAATGGCTGCTGGCCGGGGCAGCAGCCGCATTCACCACAGTTGCTGCCCAGACCTTGGTGATGTCTCAGCAAAGTCTATCGTTGAGCACCATTTGAAGTAGGCCGCAGACAATGGGATCCGCAACCTCCAGGGAGAGAATCAGAGTCTCTTTGCATTCTCCTTGGTGGAGAGTTTCACAGACAGAGCTGCCCCGTCGCCATCTTGCCCCAGATCCTCGATATAAAGTTTTAAATCAGGAAACTTATAATCATAGATTTGGATATTATTATACATTACAGTTAGTGTTGCTTGTTATTATATATATATTGCATTTATCATGTTCATTATTATATAAGTATATTGTTGAGTATATAGGATATATGTTATTGAATATTTTTTTTTATAAATTATTTTTAAAAGGAATTTTAAGGAATCAAAATTGAATACACAGAGAACAGTTAAGAGCATATGAAAATAGTATAAGTGAATAAAATGGTAGCTAAGCATAGGGTGATGGTAATTTTGGAAAGGAAATGACTTAATAGAGGATGAGTACATTGGATTAAGAAGATTTTGCAATTGATTTGGCAGAGGCAGAGAAAATTGGGAGTTAAGAAGGATCCCTGTGAATTGAAGAGATTGTGAACAGAGGAGAAACATATAGGTTTAATGGCAAGGGGATTATGTTTTGGCTATAGTGGGTTCAGTTTTAGATGCATTAGAATAAGATCCCACTTTTACTTCAACTGATTGTACCAAGTTGATCATTGGACATGTGGGCCTGGGCTACAAAGTAGAAAGCCCAGTTTTATAAAAAGGTTGCAAATGTTTTCCCCTAAGGTCATGAGTTTTATTTTGCTATTGGTCTTTCTTGTCAAGCTTTAGGTATTTTCTTCTATCTTTTTAATGTAGTTGAATTTGTCATCCTTTTTTTTATCTTCCAGATTTGAAATATTGCCCACAAAAACCTTCTTGCTCCATATTCACAAAGGAATACTGATGTTTTATTTGAGTATTTTCACTTTTGTACATTTAAGTGTCCAGGAGGTATAAGGTGTGGATTTGCCATTAATTTGTATAAATTGCTACTTACTTGTCTTTACACCATTTATTACAACATCATCTCTATACTCACTATTTTGAAATTACAAATTTATCATATATTACACCCCATTAGATATTTGATTCTGTTTCTGGACTTTCTATTCTATTTCATTTGGCTATGTAAATTACCACCATTCTATTCTGATTACTGAGGCTTTAAAATATGTTCTAAATCTGGCATGGGTAGCTTCCCCTTATTACAAGTTTTTAAATAATTTCTATAATGTTTTGAATAATTCCACTGCATCTGGTGTGTTTACCTCTCCCTACTATAATTTTTTTGAAGAATTTTCTTTCATCTCTCTTTTTGATCACAATTCACATGTAAGTTAAGGGCCAAGAGTGGGCCAAAATGTAAAAGGAGAACATGTCATAACTGATTTGTCAACAAAAATATAAACAAAGTAGCTGATAGCCAATTAAACTGGAAGTGTCTGTATTGGCAAAAACACCTTAGACCTGGTGAGTGGTTATCACCAGTTCACACTCACAGGCAATGAACTTTGGAAGTTCTTGAGCACTCAGGAAAGGCATCTTTCCAGAGTCCCATCTCAGCTATGGCTGTGGAGGATAAATAATGATTTACACTAGTGATCAATACTGGAACTTTGAGCCAATAGACAAGTAAAATTATTTCAGGATCCAGCACTAAAGACAGCCAAATTACGTAATCCAGGAATTTATGCCACCATAGGGCAGCAAGCCTTCACTATTTGTCTTTCAATATTTGTTGTTTGCAATTTTCCACTAACTTTTGTATTGTGTTTTTCTTCTGAAAAGTTTTTTTAAAATTACGAGTATGCTATTTTTTAATAGTATACATTAGCTAGGATATCAGCAAACAACTTTTTGTTTATAGATTCTTTTACCATGATGAAACACAACTAATGGTTTCAAGTGGAGAGGAGTTGTAATAATCTTAAAATCCTGTGCTTTAAATTAGGTATCACAACAGGATGAGACTTTAAGTTATGCCATTTGGGAATGGATGATTGTGTCTCATTTGTTAGAAAGATGATTGCATGTGGAATTTGTAGCCAAAGGAGTAGATGGTAGTAGGCACTGTTAATTGTCAGTCTATATCTGCCCTCCCTTAATTATTACTAATAAAGATTCTGATTTTGTTCAAGATGGCAACATACTGACAGAGTTCAGGATGTACTACCCAAAACATAGCACTTTGGCATTTGAGAAAACTGTAGAAGCAGGAAGGACTCTCAGACTTTCTACCTTTCCTCTCTGATGCAGATCCTAAAAGAATTATCTGACCTTCCTCTAAGGTCATAAGGGCATAAGGTTTTCATTCCTAAGGAGTCCTCTATACCTGGAGGAAAAGAATAAAGATGCAAAGACACAGAGATGAATATGTACAAATGGGCCTTGCTAAGTCTCTCCCAGTTGATTACCATGAAATTGTACCCCTTTTTGTCCAGTCATACTTCTACATGACTGCCCACTCTTCCTTAACCTTAAACACAAAAATATAGTTTCCTTGTCTCTTTGAGTTGTTATTTCTAAAGACTCCCATGTTACATAAGACATATTAAATAAACTGAAATATTTTTATCTTGTTAATCTGTCTTTTGTTATAAGAGTGTCAGCCATGAACCTTGCTGTGAGTAAGGAGAAGATACTACCTCTTCTTCCCCACAGTACCTAAGTGAAAATCATTGTCTGCTCTTTGACCAAGCTTGGGTAGCCAGTAAGATATAAGATAGGAGTTGCTTGGTTCGGTTTCTCAAGTGATACATTTTAAAATTTATAATAAAAATTTTGAAGTCCACAAAAAAGTTGAAATAATAGGCTATGTTAACTGAAACATCAAGTTTAACTAATAAGGTTTACGTCTCAGTGACTTAAAACAACACATTTATATATACATTTGTGGTTCGGCTGGGGCCTTAGTGTTTTGTAGTTCTCACCTGGTGTTGGCTGAACACGTAGCCACCATTTGAAATATTGCTGGTGCCATAGAATTAACAAGCAAAGGAAGCAAATCCTGTACTGACCATGTAAACATCTGCCTAGAAAGAAACATACCATTTTTACTCTTTTTTTCCTGGTAAAAAGCAAGTTTCATGGCCATATCCCACTAAAGTGGTTGTAAAGAATAAATCTGGACTATATAACCCAGTCAGAGATAAAGATGCTCTGAAACTGAATTTAAATTTCTACTGAAGCTAGTCTTTTTTCATGTCTTTCCTTATTCCTAGGAAATAACCACTCGAGATTCCAACTCAAAGTCCTGGGGTTTCCTTAGTGCCTGCTATAGTTTGAATGTTTGTCCACAGAAAAGCAAATTTAATTAGCCTTGGTCCAGAACTAAGAGGCAGGCTTCGTAAGACATGATTAGACCAAGAAGTCTGTCTTTGTAGGTGGATTAATGCGGTTTTCTAGGAGAGAGTTCGTTTAGAAGAGTGAGTTGACACCATTTCTCCCCTCACTACCTCTTTGCCTTCTGCTATTTGCTAGCACATCCAGAAGGCCCCACAAAGAGGCCTTGAACTTGGACTTTTCAGCCTCCGGACTGTGAGAAATAAATTTCCTTTCTAAGTAATTTACCAAGTCTGTGGTATTCTGTTATAGCAGCACAAAAAGGGCAATGACAGTGCCTTTTCCCTTCATGGGGCCTAGACTCTAGTCAATCCAGTGCCAGCTATGATCAGCTTCTCAGCCTCTCTGTTGATGCCTCTAGGCAAAAGTCATCCTCCAAACCCATCTGGCTTCATTGAGTTTCTTATTTCTCTTATATTTTGTCCTGTGTTTTTTTTCTTTCTTGTTCTCAATTTTTTTTTTTTTTTTTGAGTTGGAGTCTCACTCTGTCGCCTAGACTGGAGTGCAGTGACCGCTCCTGGCCACCGCAGCCTCAACCTGCTGGGCTCTGGCGATCCTTCCACCTCAGCCTTCCAAGTAGCTGGAATTACAGGCATGTGCTACCACGCCCGGCTGATTTTTTTGATTTATTGTAGAGATGAGGTCTCGCCTGCCCAGGCGGGTCTCGAACCCGCGGGCTCAGGCAATCCACTCACCTCAGCCTCCCAAAGGCACGGGATTACAGGCTGAGCCACCGAACCCGGCTTGTTCTCAATTTTTTAAGTAAAAATTTTTGTTGTTGTTGCTAGTGCTGTTATGATTATTTTTCACTCTTGTAAATATACTCTGAATTGCCTAATACACCAATTCTGGAGTTGGAACTAGGAGAATTTATTAAAATGAAACATACCTGGCAGACACCTACCTTTGCTTTTTGTTTTTCCCTTTCATTCTTTTCTTCCAGATGGTAATACAGATATAGCTGCAAAATTAGATTAGCTGTACTGTGAGCTTACAGGTAAAAGCCACATATGCATAGCAGGAATATACATATATACAAATACATAGCAGAATATACAAGAAATTTCTGATGGCATCATGGTGTTTATCTACCTACCTACCTTCTCAACTATTTTTTTCAAAATAAAAACTAAACTAAATTAATGTGAATGCATTCTCAAAAATATGAGTGTGCTCCTCACTAATAAAGAGAGAACACTTATGATGCAAGAGGTGACGCACATGATCAGAAGTATTTTTTAGAAACCTGCTGAAGAGTCCTGTAATTTTCTCTTACACATTGACCAGTGCAGCACAGGGAAGAAGAAAACCTCAAAAATTGCTTTTCCCTAAGGCCACTGCTGACCTATTTAATATTAGTAAATAAGCTATGTTCAAGTGCACAATGTGTAATACTATGAACAAAGGAGCAATTCAATTTCTGATAAATTCAAGCAAACAAAAGCTAACAAGATGATTTACTAGCCCCACCAAGTCCACGATGTTTGGGATGTAGTTCAACTGGAACCTTACTTCTTATTGTCAATTGCCTGGGAGTGAACAGCACACCTATACAGGAAGGCCAGGTGCCTGTTTGAGGTACACAGTAACTGATTATACAATATATGAGGCCTGACAATTAAGTTTGTGAACTTGCCACCATGCATTCATATTGGCAGCACTGTGCAAACAACTCAGTAAGGTTTCATAACCTTGGCATATCATATCTCATAGCTGTGTTTGTGTTGCTGTGTGGTGGTTTCTTGCTGAGTAGCACTCATTATTGTTGTTACATGTTCTTGTACAAAGAACAAACATTAAATTTCTTGTTAAACTTGGAAAGAGTGAAAGTGAAACCAGAGGCATGTTAGTTCAAGTTTATGGGAATAATGCCATGAAGAAAATGGTAGTGTACAAATGAATTAAAGGTTTTTCTGAGGAAAGTTGTCATTGTTGAAGAGAGGTCAGGATGACCAGTAACATGCGGAACTGATTAAAACATTGCAAAAATTTGTCAAGTAGTGTGTCAAAATCATCAGCTCACTGTGGGAAGCATAGCAGACCAAACATTGATAGAGAAATAGGAAAATCATAACTGAAAATCTTGGCATGAGAAAGGTGTGTGCAAAAATGGTCCCGAAGGAGCTTTTGTATCACGACAATGAACCAGTTCACACAGAACTGTCTGTGATGGAGTTTTTTAGCTAGAATAACTATATTGGATTATCCTTCCCAGACACCTGATCTGGCCCCCAATGACTTTTTTCTTTACCTGAAGTTAAAGGAAATATTGAAAGGAAGGTATTTTGGTGACATTCAGGACATCAAGAGTAATACAATGTTAGCTCTGATGACCATTCCAATATAAGATTTTCAAAATTGATTTGACAGGTAAACTAGGCACTGGCATCGATGCATAGCTTCCCAAAGGGGAGTACTTCAAAGGTTACTTTAGCAACAAGGTATGTAGCACTTTTTTTAGGATGAGTTTGTAAACTTAATTGTCAGACCCTGTAGGAAACTTCCTTGGCTAGGCTGCATCAGTGCTTTGCTTTAAGCTATCAGTTTCATTATATATTTCTAATTACACTTCTCTGACTCCGTAAACCTGCAGTACATCACTATGTGTATAAAGGAAGAACTAATAAAGTCTGTGAAGTTTGAAGAATAAAAAGTTGTCACCAGATATTGATCCATTGCCACCTTTCTACCAGTCACATTAAATTAAATTTCATCTCTTTTCATTCTAAACCTGAAAAGGAGAATAGTAAATAACACCAATCCTTCTTCCTGACATAGTTTTAGCTTTACACCAAAATAAATTCAGTGATAACTTCAGCAGTTTTCATTCCATACCATGGACAGATTTCATGGAATTTAAAATATATCTCTTAACTATCATACTTCTGTTTTTTTTTTTCTTTCCAATAACAGCATCAAAGCTGTAGGAAGGTAACCATTAGAACATTTAACATTTTCATACCTTTCTCTTTTTCAATTAGATTTTGTTATGCTAAACCCTGAGAGCAAACAGAAGGCAGTGAATTCGTTTAACTCTTCCATTTCAGTTAACAAATACAGAAGATAACCCCAAAATAATTATCTAAACCTGTATGTGAGTACGTGTGCGTATGTGACTGGGTTAGTGTAAAGAACTGGGGGAAAGAAAATCAAGCATCCTGCCTGGTGAGTTTCCATCTGTACACACCCTTTCCCCCTCAAAAAATAGGGGGTCTGTCTATTCTTAAAACTACTACAAGGTGGAATGTAAAGAGCCAGTAAATTCTCAACTTTCCCTAAATAAATGTTTACATTTCAATTTTTGGGTTAATAAGAGACTTCTAAAGTCTGATGCCTAATGTGGAAAATTGGGAAATAATTTTCTGTAGGTTCTACTCCCCTTCTCTGGTTTTCTCTTCTTAGTATTTTCTGCAGGCTTCTGCCTCTCAAATTTCCTTGTTAGATTTCCAAAGGTGTTTGCTTATGGCATTTATTTTCTTTATTTTTTTTATCAAATAGCAATTTCTCTTTATTTATGGTTTAGAATATCATCTATATGCAAGCAAATCCCAGAACCACATATCCACCCTAGATCTCTCTTGTTAGCTGTATTGTAGACATACTGATTTGTTACCTATTTAACATCTTCACTTAGATGTTGCTGGGAAAACTAATATTAAACAGATATGATTCTAAATTCTTGATTAACCCCTGTAAACTTTCAACTACCTTCATATTTCCCATCTAGGAAATGTCATGACCATTCAATTAACAGTTCATAATAGAGACTTAGGTGAACATTTATATTTCTGTCTTTCTAATGCCTAACTCACAATCAATAAATTAAAATACTCTACTTGCTCTCTAAAGAGATTATTAACCTGTTCAATTTTCTCATATACACTGTTATTTAACATCATTGTTGGTGTTCAAAAATGATATCTCAAGGTATGGATGTTGGCATGCTAAGCACTTTGGATCAAAGGAAATTGGAAGGCCTTGGAAATTGCCTCAGAACCAAGATTTCTCTGACTTCTCCCTTTCTCTCCCTAGCATAGGGAGGAACTCTCTCTGAAGTTTCCTTATCTGACTGACTAAAGTTCTTCCAAAAGAAACACACTTGCCTTTATTTCCTTGTCTGGAATCTCATTAATCATGGGTGACTATTTAGCAAAGAAGAAAACTAAAGGTCAATACCCAGCCCACCAGGAACAAACATTTCATCTATTCTGAAGGCTGTTACATGAAACTCTTTATCTGCATAAAAGACAATCTTTGTTCACAACAAAATTTCACCACTCACCTACCCATACTTTGTCACTGCCTCTCCCAGACCCCAGAGAAACTCTTTTCCAAGCCATAATCTGTACTTCAGACCCATTCATTTCCTCTAAAAGTTATTTAATCTTTCTCTAAAATTGCCTCACCCCTACTTCCTCCTCCCCTATGAAAAGGATATTAAAACTTCAATAATCTAGCTTTTCTTTGAGTTTCACACTTTGTGTGATTCCTATGTGCTTGCATGTTAACACATTGTATACTTTTTTTCTGTTCATTTTTCTATTGTCAGTTTATTTCAGAAGACTCAATTATCAAAACTTCAGAGGGAAAGTTGAAACCTCCCTACATCATTTTTCCAAATTATCTTTGTGGCAGACTCCTAAGCAGTCTTCTTGATTTGATTCTTGTTCCTCTCTGGTTTATTTACACAAAAACCAAATTTATCTCCTAAAATAAAAATTTGAGAACCTTATGTCCCAAAACTGCATAGGCATGCATCATTTTTTATTGTGCTACACTTTATTGAACTTTGAAAACACTGCATTTGTTTTCTTTTTTGCAAATTGAAGTTCTACGGCAGCCCTGCACTGAGCATGTCTGTCTGTGCCATTTTCCCAACAACATGTGCTTACTTCGTGTCAATATGTTAGCATTTGTGAGCAATAAATAAATTTTAATGAAGGTATGTAAATATATTAAACATAATGCTATTGCACATTGGGTAGTATGCAGTATAGTGTCAACATGACCTTCATTTTTCATTTTTAAATTTTGTTTTATTTTTATTATAGATATGTGTGGTACGAGTCAGGATTGCTTATATAAGCAGGTTAACTTTGGACCTTCAACTGACTTTCACTTCCCCTGGTTTAGGACCAGGTATTCTTTGTGATGCTATGTGCCTCTTTCTTCTTCCCTTTTCTGAAAGTCTCCATTGACGGCTGATCCCTCCCTTGTGCTACTGTGATTAATACTCAGCTCCCACTATGAGTAACTACATTTGGTATTCAGTTCTTTGTTTCTGCAAAAAAGTTACTAAGTATGATGGTCTCCAACTCCATCCAATTTGCTGTAAAGTTCATCATTTTGTTCTTCTTCTTTATGGCGGTGTTATACTCCATCTTATATATGTACATTTTCTTTATCCCGTCCACTTTTGATGAGCAGTGGGGTTGGGTCCATGTTTTTACATTGAGTAGTGCTTCAATAAACATGCATACAGGTATCTTGTGTGTGGAATGATTTATTTTGCTCTGGGTATATTCCTAGAAGGGGTATTACTGGATCATATGGAAGGTCAATTTTTAGTTCTTTTAGAAATTGCCAACTACTTTCCATAGATGTTGAATTAGGCTGAACTCCCATCAACAGTGTAGAAGTGTTTCCTTTTCTCCACACTCCCACCAGCATCTATTTTTTTTTGATTTATCGATGAGGGCCATCCTTACTGGAGTTAGGTGGTATCTCATTGTGGTTTTATTTTCCTGATGATCAGTGAGGCTGAACATTTTTTCATGTCTTTGTTGGCTGCATGGATATCTTCTTTTGAGAAGTGTCTATTCATGTCCTTTGCCCACTTTTTGATAGGATTGTTTTTTCCTTTCAGCTCATTTGAGCTACTTGTAGATCCTGGATGTTAAGCCTTTGTCAGATTTATAATTAATAAATATTTTTTCCATTCTGTGGGCTCTCTCAACACTCTCTTGATGGTTTCTTTTGCTGTGCAAAAGCTTTTCAGTTTGATAAGTTTCCACTTGTCTTCTTAGCTTCCATGGCATTCACTCTTGAGATTTGATCAAGCATTGGCTGCCTACTCCAACATGCTTCATAAGAGTATTTCCTACATTATAGTTTTAGGTTTTATGTTTAGGTCTTTGATCCATTTTGAGTTGATTTTTGTATATGGCAATAAGTAGGGGTCCTGTTTCATTCTTCTGCTTGTAGCCAGCCAGTTTTCCCAGCACCATTTGCTAAATATGATCTCCTTTACCCAGTGGTTATTATTGGTGTCTTTCTCAAAGATGAGTTGGTTAAGAGATCGAGTTTTTGCTTCCATAATCTTTACCCTGTTTCATTGGTCTCTGTATCTATTCTTGTGCCAGTACCAGGTTATTTTGGTTACTGCAGCCTTATAGCAAAACTTAAGATCTAGAAATGTGATACCTCCCACTTTGTTCCTGTTGCCAAGGATTGTTTTGGCTGTCATACTCTTTTTGTTTCCATATTAATTTCTGTAATGCTGTTTCCAGGTCTGCGAAAAATGATGTTGGTAATTTGATGGGTATTGCATTAAATCTGTAAATTGCTTTGGGTAGGATAGACATCTTGACAACAGTGATTCTTCCAAGTCAGGGGTATGGGGTGTTTTTCCATTTGTTTGTGTTATCCTTAATTTCTTTGAGCAGTATTTTGAAGTTCTTGTTGTAAAGGTCTTTCACTTTTCTGGTTAGGTGGATGTCAAGGTATTTCATTATTTTGTGGCTATTGTGAATAGGATTGTGTTTTTATTTGGCACTCTTTCTGCTTGTTGCTTGTGTATAGAAATGCAATCATCTTTTGCATATTGATTTTGTACCCCAAGACTTTACCAAAGTCAGTTATCTATATGAGGGAGCTTTTCAAAGATTTCCTATGGTTTTCAAGATACAGGATCATATCATCCACAAAGAGGGATAGCTTAACTTCCTCTTTTCCTATTTGGGTACTCCTGATTTCCTTCTCTTGCCTGATTGCTTTGTCTAGTCCTTCCAATATTGTGTTGAACAGGAGGTGTGAGAGTGTGCATCCTTATCTAGTTCCCATTCTTCCAACTGCTGACCATTGTGCAAAATTTTGGCTGTAGATAGCTCTTACTGTTTTGAGGAATGTTCCTTTTATGCTTAGGTGCTCAAGAGTTTTTATCAAGAAGGAATACTGGATTTTGTCAAATACTTTTTCTATATCTAATGTTATAATCATGTGGTTCTTGGTTTTACATCTGTTGATGAGCTGAATTACACTTATGGTCTTGCAAATGTTGAACCCGCCCAGCATCCTAGGAATAAAACCCACTTGATCATGGTGGATAATCTTTGAGATATGTGGTTGAATCCGATTTGCTAGACTCTTGTTTATAATTTTTGCTTTTATGTTCATCAAGGAGATTGACCTGTAATTATCTTCCCTTATTGAATCTTTGGAGTCAAGAAAGTACTTAACAGCTATAAAACCTTAGATAAATAACTAATGCTTTTTGAAACTTACTTTCCTCATTTGCAAAATAGAGACCACTACAACTGCTTAACAGATTTGTATAAGATTCATATTTGGTACCCAATAATTCTATTATAGGAATGCGATTTTTATTTGTTTTTCTTTCTCCTCATCAAAGTCAGGAACAACTGAGACAAACACAGCGACTGGGCAAATAAAGATGAAAATACCAGTTTTGTTGTTTTTTGTTTGTTTTTGCTTTTTTCTTTTTTTGAATTGGAGTCTCACTCTGTTGCCCAGGCTGGAGTGCAGTGGTTTGCTCACAGCCACCACAGCCTCAACCTGCTGGGCTCAGGTGATCCTTCTGCCTCAACCTTCCAAGTAGCTGGAACTATAGGCACTTTCCACCACACCCAGCTAATTTTCTGTTTTATTGTAGAGATGAGGTCTCAGCAAGTTGACCAGACTGGTCTCGAACCCGTGGGCTCAGTCTCTGGAGGCAGTTTTACACAAAAGTGAAAAACGAGAAAGGGGTCAAGTCTCATGTGTTCATGTCCTCTCATCTCAGCCTCCCAAAGTGCTGGGATTATAGGCATGAGCCACCGTGCCCAGCCCAGTTTTTTTTTTTAACCAACAAAAATTTGGTTGAGTATGATGGCTTAACTATATAGCAACAGTGATTCTCCTCATAGTGTACTGAGGGGTTAGATAGACTTACACAATCATCAGACTACTACTGTTTTTGGAGTAGCTTCTCATGCAGCCAAGGGCAGACAGAAGTACAGTCTCTGGAGGTAGTTTTACACAAAAGTGAAAAACGAGAATGGGGTCAAGTCTCATGTGTTCAGTGTGCTCAGCACAAGTTGCAATCAGATGTTACTTCCTCTCTATGGAGTAATGACAGAGGGCTCACATACATGTGAAGGAAATGTCAGATAGATGACAGAGATTTCCTCCCACTATCACACACCTTATATGCTTGATCTATTAAGCTTAAAAAACAAGTCTCTTACCAGCTCAGGTGAGTCCACTCCCCATAGCAGAAGGGGTCAGCCATTCACCAGCATGATACTGCTCCTGTCTTGGTGTCCTCCTGCACCAGTCTGTGCTGGTTTGCTATTTGGTTAAGTTTCCTAGAGACACTGCTGCATATGAGATGTCCTGATCCCACTCACCCAGAAGGAGGGAATTACCATAAATCTCACAGGATTTAAACCTACCCTCAAAAATCTTTGAAACAAAATAGCTACAAAAGGGTTGAGTCTGTGGCTGTCCCTACACAATAGCAGTCTTATAAGAGAACAATTCTTCAAACAATGAAAACAAATTATAGTGTAAGGTTTAATACAAATACAGTAGTTGATATCTGCTTGGAGAAGAGGGGGCACACTTCATCAATAAGGGTACCTGCATAATGAACATTTGTGTACCTAACCCTGAATTGTACCCCACAATTTCAAAATAAAAATTAAAAGAGAGAAAAAAACAAACAAACAAAGGGGATGTGATTCCTATCCCTCCTCCTTTTTCTCCATAGCCTTAGAAAACTTGTAATTGGTATAAGATTTTTCTCATCTCTTGAAAATGTATGTATGTATGTTTGTATGCATGTATACAAATCCTCCAGAATACTAGACTGACTTTTGTCGGCTTTATGACCCAGGAATTTATTTCTCTTTGGAATGTAAGTATGAAGGGAGATAGCATACCTCTCTCTGGGTTTATGTGCAAGGGTTTGGGTCTAGCTTCAGTGGCACCTTCCCTGGGTTGTAAAACTAACTCCTGTCTTCAAGATTTGAAGAGTTTTGTTTTCCTCTAGAGTAAGTCAATTAGCTAACACAGGTGGTTACTCCAATTACTAGGCCAAGTTAGAATGAACTATGTGTGATAAATTTGGGGCTGTCAAGTCCTCTTACTGAAGGACTATTTATTGTTTATCTTGAAAATGTATATGTCACAAGTTTTATCTGTTTGGCTATAGAAAAGAGTGTGATTTCTTTGTGTCTTTCCTGTCTCTTAGCAAATTGCCTGTTATAAGTATCACATTCTGGTTTAATGTTTATTCAATTACAAATTACTTCTTTCTCTACTACCTTTGTGGAGAAATGTTCTTGATTGGGAGAAGATTTCATTTTTAATATTTCCCCAAATACTAGAATCCTCATGCTCTAAATGGAAGAGTATTTTCTAATAGTCAGAAATCTGTAGAGAGCTAGAATATGACATGGAACTCTAGGCAATATCAGTTTTTGACCCAAAAATTTCTGTAATGGGTCTGCTTTTCTGCTCTTTTGAGTTAATATTCAAAGAAACTCGAAACAAAAATATGTCCCGCCCAATCTCCTATTTTGCTAAATACAGCTAGAAGGGTCCTCAGAGCTATAGAAGAGTTGGAGTTCTTTCTGCAGCTGTAGCCTTAGCTGCCTTATACTAGAATGAGTATAGTTTGGTCAGAAATTTATGTCAGTCAAGATAAAGTCTCTGCTGTTTCTACTTTAATGCAGCCAAGGATTTATACACAAAGATAATATAACACTGGTCTCATATCCACAAAAATTAGACAAATTTTTTCAGGAATTTTGCCTTTTTCAGTAAGTTTTCGTGCCTGGTCTAGAGTAGCCCAAAGCCCATAATCACTGCAGTAATGCAGATCCCAAAAAGGAGAAAATAGGGAGAGGGAACAACGAAGTGGAAGGAGAGATGAGTCTCATTCACTCAGCCCTTCTCTGAAAATCTTGTCTGATGAGTCAATTGTCTCTTTCAGAAGGAGCAAGTGAGAAGAAAGAGAACAAGAATGTTGAACAAAATGATGTCCAGACACATAATAAAAGAAGAGTAGGTAATTAACTTTTCTACCACATTGTATAAAAACAAAGGATTTTGGAGCAGTGGAAACAAAATGGTTTAAAATGTAGAAGTATAAGAAAACTATGAAAGTGTATTTCATAGCTCTCTCTCATTTTCTCCTGATTGAGTGATTTATCTTTTTTGTTTTTCCAAATTTATATTTTATTTTGTTTTCTGTCAAAATTCTTGGTTTCATGTTATCGCCGTCTCCCTTTCAGATTTCTGACTATAAGGTCATCTCCTTTGTTTAAAGTATGAAACTATTAGCTCAGCAATTTTCTTCTTCTTTTTTTTCATCTTGAATAATTGTTTCCTCATAAAACTGCTATTATGTGTGGACAGCCACAATCTCAAATTCTTTTATTTTGTTCTACAGGTTTTTACTTCTCAATGTAGATTTTGGATATTTTAGGATTTATGGTTTATACCCTCCTTCTAAGTGAGTGGGATTATAAAATCTACTGCATGGATTCTTTATATTTTATGTTTGTTAGAGGACTTCTAGAAATGTAATGTTAATGTGCCTGAATTGTCAAGAAACTATTTTGATAATTACAGAATTCTAAGTTAATTGTTAGTAGCAATGTCATAAGCATGCAAGTTTGAGACATGCGAGGCAAATATTGTCTCCCACGTATTATTTCTTTAATTAGCTATATGAATTAAAATCTCAATTAACGAATAAATTACACTTATGAACTGAGCTTTTAAGAGTAAAACAAGACCTTCCATTAGATGAGAAATTTTATATTTAGCTCTAAGTTGAAATATCTGCACTGGCAGGTAAGCATTCTGGGAATTTTAAATCCAATGCATTGAAAAGATAATTTAATTGTTTGAAACTTTTCACAAATTTCATTATTCTAGCTAATAGTATTCTATTAGACTAAAATACAAAGTAGCATACAGATATTGAATTCAACAACAGACATTGACTTTCAAACAATGCAGCATTTTAATCAATTTAGCATTTCATTTATTAACTTACCATGTAAAGTTTCCTTTAATTTTTTAAATAACAAATTAGCATTTACACCTCAGTGTGTTGTATCAGCATTTATGGTTTTGTTAAAGTGCTACCTCAGTGCAACTTCCTTTGTTTCATGATGTGTGTTTGTGGTATAAAATTGACTTCACAATAAAAATACTCAACCTAATATATACGCTTGAAATGCATAAAACTAAAGGTAATATCTTCTGTTTTAGAGCCTAATAATGCTGTTTTTGTTTGTTTTTACCCCTTCTGTAATAGGTTAGGTTCAGTCTTGAAAATCTACCCTAAATTGAATTGAACTATACTAATATTAACACTATTTCTGCTGGGATACTGTTATAAAATCATCAGTATGAATTGCAACAATCATTACTTTTGTAAAGGAGAATGATGCTTTTCTAGAATTGACAGAGATCTTTTTATAGGTGAACTGAGCCTCCACATGTAGTAAATAAAGCAGTATGCATCCAAAACATCTATATCAGGACAAAATATTTGGAAACAAGTGTAAATTTGAAGCAAAATATAAGTAAAACTTTTGCTTGCATAACAGCAAAGTTTCATGGATTAGATAGTGATTGTTTCAAGAATGTTGAAGAGAAGTCACCAAAGGTCTTTGGAAAAAAAACAACTTTGTAATTTCAGCACACCAAGATTCAATATACTTTTGTGTGAGTAAGGGGAAAATGAGGGTCCATGTTGCTTAGGTTGTATTCAAACTACTTTGTCTTTTGTTTTTTAATAAAGGAATTTCACAATCATAACTTTTTAATATTTTGACAGCAGATTTTAAAAAATCTTTGTTTAAACAAGAAAAAACCTAAGTTTCTAGTTAATAAAACACACTTAATGTTTAATTGTAAACGTTTTTTTATAAAAGCAAAGTCAGTCATGTGTTGCTGGTCAATGAAAATGATGCAGAATATAGGAAGATATTTACTCTCACATACAATTGAAAATAACAATTTATTCCAAAAAATCAATATGTTGATGCTGTATGATTAATACCTATTAATTTTTATTCTCTCAACAAGTATTTTTGAGCTCTCCCTATGCAAACTATTTCATAAGGTAGTAAAGAGTAAAACACATCTGGTTTCAAAAAGCTATTGAAAGTACATTCCTATTTTTTCTCATTTTAAAAAATTTAAAATTTGTTTGGGTTTGTCTCACATTTAGGTTTTCAACTATTTAATTTATATATCTGAATATAGGACATGTTTCTGCTTCCAGTCATTACTAGTTAACTTGCCTTACTGCATAGACAACTAGAAGGCTAAACAAAATATTTGATACAAGTGTTTTCAGATGTGTATCAACTGTTATTCATAGCTGTGATCCACAAGAAAAGCGAGAAAAATGAGGTGAGCTCTATAATTGACCCTGCCTTCTCTCTGGAGCAGTCTGATATGCACAAAGGGAGGGGAAACCCAAGCAGAATATTAAAGTTTCCATAAGTCAAGAAGGCAAAGACAAGAGTTTAAAGAAGCCGAGGTAGTAGAATTAACTAGTGTACCAGAGAAGAAGGGAGTTGCTTAGTGAAAGAAAATAATACATTTTTATAAAAGAGGATAGACAGGACAATCATACTAAGCCTTGCAAACATAAGGTGAAAATTCATGAGGCTGACCAAAGAACAAATACCAGGGAACTGTAAACTGGATAATATTAGAGCTCATTCAGTGTTGGGAGCCCTTTGAGTTCAGACAAATGAGAATATACATGGTAGAGACTCCCTAGGGTTTCACTGTGGTAGTAAGGTTAAGATATACTCAGAATAGTGTCTACTCTTGATACATTCTAAATTTCTAAATAATCAAAATAAATATATGGTGACAGAAAGCAGACTAATAGTTACCCTGGACCAAGAGCTGAAGGAAAAGAATTGGATTGACAGCAAAAGGGTTTGTGGAATATCTTGAAGTTATAGACATGCTCTATATTTTGACTGTTAAATGGTTGCATATAGTTTGAAAACTCATCACATTATGAAGTTAAAAAAGAAAAAAAATTACTATTGGTGTTATGGGCATGCATTTCAGGGGACTGAGAAGATTTAAAAGATAATAATGAAAACAAGACAGCAGAGCCCAGCCAGCCATTCAAAAGGGAAACTTCTGACAAGTAAAACAAAAAATCCCTTTTTTGGTGTCTTCTGGCAAGATGGCGATGGGGCAGCCTGGTCTATGAAACCCTCTGCAAAGGAGGATGCAGAGGGTCTCTGGCTCTCTCCCTGGGGGCTGTGCATCCCAACGTCAGCAGCCTGCTCTTCACACAGAGCTCACCCGTCACCACCACTGGGGCATCACAGCGTCTGGACAACCACTGCAGCTGCAGACACAGCAGCTGCCAGCGCTGCATTGGCCTATTGGTGGCCATAGTGCATTGTGCCACCTGAGCCTGAGGTGATCCATGACTTCACTCCTTGAAGTCCCTGCAGGCAAGATCTGCTGGGATCGCTGCCACCTCTGTTGCCACCATGACATCCTGCTAGCCGTGGGTCTCCTCCCGTGTGCCCTGAGGCAAACTTCCATCTCAGCCTCAGCCAGACTCCTGTCCTGCTCCACCACCTCTGGCGATTCAAGGTAACACACCAAAACGGGAAAAAGCTTGAAAGACACACAGACCAGATTTGAGTGGTGAACTGATGGTGATCTGAACTGTCCTTCACAGCAGGCCAGGGGCAACTTATCCTAACTGTGAACTAATTTAACAGCTAGAGAAGACAGCTAGAAATCAGAGCTGAAAGGACATTGGACTTAAACGAAAAGTCTCAGAGTGTGCTCGATTGGTTCTGTTAGTTTAATGACTTAATTCTATTCCTACTGTTTTGTTCCTTTTTTTCTTTTCTTTTCCTCTTCCTTTTCTTCTCTTTTCTCCTCTCTGTAAACCATATCTCTGTATAGAGGAACAGCACACCAATAAGGTGGTTGGTTAGCTTGTATGTTAGCAACATTGTATGTTTTATTTTTTTTTTGTATGGGAGTTAGTTAGTCTGCAGCTGTGGTTTATTGTTTTTATCTGTTTCAGTTTAGGTCTCTCTCTCCATTTGTTGGTACACTCGTCTGTTTCCCCCTTTACTCCTCTCTCTCTCCACCCACCTCATCCCCCCACTGTCTGCTCCATTCTCTTCCCTCTGCTAACCACATTTTATTTCAGGGAGTAAACCTACAGCCCCACTGCACGGACAGATTCCAAGGCAGTGGGAAGTGAGTTTAGATTACCCATACACCTGTCAGCGAATACCAGGGCCTGCAGATAGATTTTAAATCATAGCTCCCCCCTTAAGTAAATATCAAAACTGCAAAAAGGACCACCCCCAACCTATACTGCAACTCCAGAATTGAGCAAAGTAAGAGGGCATACATAAAGAATAGGGGATTGAACAAACAGAAGTAAAAACAATCCCTCTACCCCTGAATAACAGAATTAAAGAAGACGGTGATGTGGAGGGAAGGAAAAAGTAGAGAGGGGGAAAAAAACTGCACATATGAAGAAAAACCAAAAGAACAAAATAGGTCTCACACAGACCCCTGGGAGATTAGACACTGAGAAAACAGATTCTGAAACACAAACAATGAAAAGACCCCAGAATGACTGGTCACATGCAACAAACCCAAACATCAAGACATTAATAGAGAGAATTAAAAAAATTGAGGAGAGACAAGAGGAAAATAGGAAGGAGCTGATGTCAGAAATAACAGCAGTAAAGAATACTGTGATGGAAATAAATAACAAACTAATAAGCATGGAAAGCAGAATTAGCCAAGCAGAAGAATCTCAGAGATCGAAGAACAAAACACAGAACTAACCCAAACTGTCAAAAGCATAGAAAAGAAGCTCAAAAAGACAGAATGACACCTTCAAGAGATGAATGATCACTTCAAGACCAAAACCTAAGAGTAATTGGCCTTCCTGAGGCAGAGAGAGAAACAGAGGCCACACTGGAACAAACATTGCATGAAATCATTCAAAAAAACTTCCTTCATCTCATCAAGGATGAAAAAATTCAAACACAAGAGATTCAGAGAACTGCTGCAAGACAACAAATGAGAAGACCAACTCCCAGACATATAGTAATTCACCTAAACAAAGTAGGTATAAAAGAAAAAAATCTTAAAGGCTGCAAGAGAAAAAGGTCAGACTACATACCAGGGAAGACCAATTAAAATAGCAGCATATTTAACTTCAGAAACCCTCCAGGCTAGGAGAGCTTGGAGCCCCATCTTCAAAGTTCTAAAAGATAAACAATTTCAACTGAGAATAACCTACCCAGTCAAACTAAGCTTCACCAGTGAGGGAGAATTGAAATCTTTCTCAGATATCCAATCCCTAAGAACCTACACTGCCACAAGACCACCTCTACAGGAAACACTTAAGAAAGTATTGAACACAGAAGAAAAGGAAAAAAGAATAACAATGTTCTTCGCAAGAGTACAGGCAAAAGATTAAAAACACACATGATCCAACTCTAAAACCAAAAGAAAGACAACACACAAACAGGAGGAACAACAACGCTGTAAGAACATTATGATAGGGATCAACTCTCACATTTCAATAATTAGTTTGAATGTGAACAGACTAAATGCACCACTGAAAAGACATAGAATGGCAAAATGGATAAAATATCACCAAGCAACAATCTGTTGCCTTCAGGAGCCTCACCTAATTAGAAAGGAAACTCACAGACTCAAAGTAAGAGGATGGGAAACAATTTTCAGGCAAATGGAACACAAAAGAAAGGAGGAGTCACGATCTTAATCTCAGACAAAATACCCTTTAAGCTATCAAAAATTAAAAAAGATATAGAAGGCCACTACATAATGATAAAACATTTAATCCATCCAAGAAATATCAATCCTAAACATATATGCAATGAACATAGGAGCACCGACTTTCATAAAGCAGCTCCTAGGTAAACTAAAAAAAAAGATATTGACTCCAATACCATCATAGCTGGGGATTTTAATACCCCACTAACAACCCTAGACGGATCATCAGGACAAAAAATCAGCAACGATATCTGAAACCTCATTGTGACTCTTGATCAAATGTACTTAATTGATACCTACAGAACCCTCCATCCAAAGACCACAGAATACACATTCTACTCATCACCACATGGAATGTACTTTAAGATCAACCACATACTTGGCCATAAATCAAGCATAAGCAAATTTAAAAGGACTGAAATTTTACCATGCACCTTCTCAGATCATAGTGGAATAAAAATAAACATTAACACCAACAAGGTCCCCTCAAACCCCACAAAGACATGGACACTAAACAGCACGATGCTAAACAACTCCTGGCTCAACAATGAAATCAAAACAGATATTAAAAGATACCTGAAAACAAAGGAAAATGAAGAAACATCTTACCAAAATCTATGAGATGCCATGAAAGCTGTAGTAAGAGGGGAATTTATATCCCTACAAATGCACATGAAGAAAATGGAAGGATCACAAATTAACAACCTAAGAAGCCAGCTAAAAAAGCTGGAAAGCAAGACCACAAAAACCCTAAATTCAGCAGAAGAATCCAGATCACCAAAATAAAAGCCCAAATCCAGGACATAGAAGACAAAAAGATAATTAAAAAATCAATGAAAGAAAAAGCTGGTTCTTTGAAAGAATAAACAAGATTGATGGTCCCCTAGCTAGACTGACCAAGAAAAAGAGAGAAAAAGACCAAATAAACCCAATCATAAACACAAAAGATGAAGTCAAATCTGATCCTGAAGAAATACAAAAGATCATTAGAGACTACTATGTACACTTCTATGGAAACAAACTTGAAAACCTTTCGGAAATGGAGAATTTTCTGTAATCACACAACCTGCCTAGGTTGAAACAAGAAAAAATTGAGACCCTAAATAGACCAATAAGAATCAGGGAAATTGACTATGTAATAAGAAAACTACCTACAAAAAAAAAAAAAAGGCCTGGACCAGATGGTTTTCCAGCAGAATTCTATAAGACATTTAAGGAGGAGCTTATACCAATCCTACTGAAGGTATTCCAGGTGATTGATAAAGAATGAACTCTCCCCAAATCATTTTACGAAGCTAACATCACATTGATACCCAAGCCAGGTAAAGACCCAACAAAGAAAGAGAATTACAGGCCAATATCTTTGATGAACATAGATGCTAAAATTCTCAACAAGATCTTAGCAAACCAGATTCAATGACACATCTCAAAAATCATCCATCATGACCAAGTAGGCTTCATCCCTGGGATGCAAGGCTGGTTCAGCATTCATAAAACCATAAATGTAATTAGATACATCAACAGATGTCAAAACAAAAACCACATGATTATATCATTAAATGCAGAAAAAGCTTTTGATAAAATCAAGCACCGCTTCTTGATAAAAACCCTCGAACATCTAGGCATATGGGGAACATACCTCAAAATAGTAAAAGCCGTTTACAAGAAACCCACAGCCAGCATACTCCTAAACAGACAAAAGTTGGAACCATTTCCCCTGAAAACTGGAACAAGACAAGGATGCCCACTCTCACCCCTCCTGTTCAATATAGTATTGGAAGTCCTGGCTCAAACAATCAGAGAAGAGAAGGCAATCAGGGGTATTAAAATAGGAAAAGAAGAAGTCAAGCTATCTCTCTTTGCAGATGAAATGATCGTGTACCTTGAAAACCCAAGAGAATCTGTCAAAAAACTCCTAACACTGATAAAGGACTTTGGCAAAGTCTCAAGATATAGAATAAATGTGCAAAAGACAATCACATTTCTTTACACCAATAATAAACAAACAGAAACCTAAATAAAAACTACAATTCCATTCACAATAGCCACACAACAAAAAAAAGAAATATCTTGGCATCTTCCTAACAAGAAATTTGAAAGAACTTTACAATGAAAACTACAAAACACTGCTCAAAGAAATCAAAGATGACACAAACAAGTGGAAAAATATCCCATGCTCATGGACTGGAAGAATCAACATTGTGAAGATGTTCATCTTACCTAAGGCAATCTACAGATTTAATGCAATACCCATCAAATTACCAGCAACATTCTTCTCAGACCTAGATAAACCAACACAGGAATTCATATGGAAACACAAATGACCAAGAATAGCCAGAACAATCCTCAGCAAAAAAAACAAAGCAGGTGGTATCACATTACCAGACTTCAAACTTTTCTATAAAGCTACAATAATCAAAACAGCTTGGTTTGGTACAGGGACAGGCATATAGACCAATGGAATAGAATTGAGATTCCAGAATCAAAACCTCAATTTCTCAACCACCTCATCTTCGACAAAGCCTCCACCACCCACCACTGGGGAGAGGAGAACCTATTTAGTAAATGGTGGTTGGAAAACTGGCTGACCACTTGCAGAAGACTCAAACAAGACCCTATCTGTCCCCATACACAAAAATTAACTCCAAATGGATCAGATTCCTAAATGCAAAACCTCAAACCATAAGAACCTTTGAAAAGGAAGGACATACCCTCATGGAAATTGGAACTGGCATCCAATTCCTGAACAAAACCTGAAACCCACAGGCCATAAGAGATAAGATAGACAAGTGGAACCTCATTAAACTGACAAGCTTCTGCAAAGCCAAAGAAACCATCAAGAGAGCAGGGAGACAGCCTACAGACTGGGAAAAAGTATTTGCCAACTCTAGGACTGACAAAGGCTTAACATCCTGGATCTACAAGGAACTCAAATGTGCTGAAAAGAAAAAAACAAACAACCTCATTATAAAATGGGCAAAATATATGAACAGACCCTTCTCAAGGGAAGACATTCGAGCAGCCAACAGACACTTGAAAAAATGTTCAACCTCACTAATCATCAGGGAGATGCAAATCAAAACCACACTGAGATACCACCTAACTCCAGTCAGAATGGCAATTATCAATAACTCAAAAAATAACAGTTGCTGGAGAGGGTGTGGCGAAAAGGGAACACTTCTACACTGTTGGTGGGAGTGCAAACTAGGGCAACCTCTGTGGAAAACAATATGGCGATTCCTAAAAGCTCTAAATATTGACCTCCCATATGGCCCCACAATCCCCTTACTGGGAATATACCCTGAAGAACTCAAATCACTCTATAAAGAAGATACCTGCACACGTATGTTTATTGCAGCATTGTTCACAATAGCAAGAACCTGGAAGCAACCATGCTGTCCATCAGAAGAGGACTGGATTAAAAAAATGTGGTCCATATACATGATGGAATACTATGCAGCCATAAAAAAGAACAAAATCATGAATTTTGCAGCAACCTGGATGGAACTAGAGTCTATAATACCGAGTGATCTCTCCCAGAAACAAAGATCTGAGTATCACATGTTCTCACTCATATAGTGGACCTTGAACATCCAACGTAATACTATAAGAAAATGACCGACAGTGGTGGGAAACTATGGGAGGCAAGGGGAAAGGAGATGGGATTAATGGTAGTAAATATCTGTCTGGGGATGGGGAAACACCTCTTATCAACAAGGGTGCCTGAACGAAGCATATTTGCATACCTAACCCTTAACTGTACCCCACAATATCATAATAAAAAATATTATTGAAAAAATCCATTTTTTGAAGACCATAAGAACATAGAAAGAAGTCTAGTATTAGGAACTTTTGTATACTTAGACTGACATAGAGTTAAAAAGAAACTGGAAGGCAGGGTTTAATGTGGAATTGGCCAGTAAGCCCATAACTTCAAATGAAGAGACTTAGCGAAGGAGGAGAAAGGAGGGAGATGCTCTATGAGTAGCATCCCTATGGAGTTGGTCTCAGATGGCTGCGAAGAAAGAAAAGCCAAGAGTATCTTATGTGCATGTGCATATATTGTTTACAGCAAGATTTAACACAAGAAAGCAATAAGCCTTGCCTATGTTATACAGAAGAAACTAATGCAATAATTATACACTTAACTAGAGTATATTCAAGTAAATGTAAGGCCATAGAAAATTAACATACAATAAATAAATTTAAGGAAAATAATTTCTATGAAATTTTCTTAAATTAGTGACTAGATGATGCTATGTAGTCAAATGAGCTGTGAGTGGAGCATCTACAGCAAAAGGACTGGTGATAAAAATTAAAGGATTTTTACATAAAACCAAAAATGTTGGTTTTACGTTTTGGAAACTGTGTAGGAGAGAGTTTAATCTTGTCTGAAAAGAGATTTGGCCTTTACTCCCTGTTTCTGGGAGATAACCTCTAAGCCCTTAGAATGCCATGCATGACAAAAGGAATTTTACAAGGGGGAGAATCCCTGAAGAAACTGGAATTATTTTCTGGTGGTCAGTCCCTTGTAGTCAAGTCTTCCACTGCTAGGTGTGTTCTAGGAAGCCATCAGCATCAGTGTTCCAGCTAGCATTGTTTTGAGAGCCTGTATTTGACTTCAGTGAAATTTTTTTTTTGAGATTCTTTTAATGTGTTTTGCCCATTTCCTGATGGGTGATTTACCAGTGCACCTGCCCACACCATGTTGACTGTTTAGCAGTTTTTAACCAAAAACAGCATGACCTCCATGCCCCACCCTCCCTGTTCCCTATTCAGAGATTTTTTTTTTTTGTTTCCCTGGATGAAAAAGTCCTCAAAGGAAAGCATTTTGCCAATGTGGAAGAGGTGCAACAAAAAACGGCAGAAGCACTACAAGGAATCACAATTGACAAGTTCAAAAACTGTTTTGAGCAGTGGAAAAAGTGTCTCAGTAGGTGTACTGCGTCAAACAAAGAATACTTTGAAGGTGATAGAAGTTCAAACACGTAAGTTAAATGCACAACTTTTAATAAGTTAAATATTTTTTGTGTGTCTCATCTCATATTAACCTTGTATTAACCTGTTCATGTCCACATGGACAGACAATGTGATTTTGGGTGTAGGCTTTGCGTCCTGTATCAGTAGATGGCAATAGGGCTGGAGGCTGAAATCAAACTAATGGATGGCCAACCAGGTTTATGTGATTAAGCTCCAATAAAGACTCTGTACACCAAGGCTTGAGTAATCTTCCCCGGTTGGAAAGACTCCATGCATATTGTCACACATAAGTGACTGAAAAGTAAACACTATCCATTGTCTATGACTCCATAGGAAAAAGATCATTGGAAATGTTTAGAACTTTTCTGAATTTTGGCATATGCTCTTCCTTTGGTTGATTTGAATCGTTATCCTTTACCTGTAACAAACTATGAGCATAATGAGGAGCACAATAGCTTTCAGTGAGTTCAGTGAATCCTTCTAATGAATTAACTTGCAATTGGTCCTAGAAGTGAGTGAAGTTTTGTGAACTGTGCTCACTCTGACATCATAGGAACATAATTTAAATACAGGTCCTGATAATACAGAAATTTGTACCTGATGAAAATGGTTTAGGGAAGATGAAAAGACATCATAGAACATACAAGTATAATACTGTATTCATGTTTTATAAGCAAAGGCAAAAATATATCATATGAGTTAATATATTACATAAACCTATATATATTAAATAGATAATTTGAAAATATTGAAAATACATAATCTAAATAAAGCAAATATTGAATATCAATTATGAAAGATGGGAGAAAGTAAATATATTCTACTTATCATTCAGCATAGTAGAAAAACAGTAGTCTATAAATGAATAGCAGAATAATATATACAGTTAAAATCACAATGTAGTTTATAAAAATATCCACTCATTAACACACACAGACACATACAATATTATAGACAAATGTCTGTAAAAGTTATAAAAACATAAAAAATGTCAGGGATTTGGATTATGGATAATAGTTAGATAGGCAATATGAATCAATATCCTTCCTAAGAATAATATGAAAATAGGAACCAAATATTAAAAAAAACTTCTGTTTGAAGTAACTGTACATTCTTAAGGAGTGATATCTTCTAGGAACAGTAATCAAGAGTAGAAGAAAACTCAGAAATGTGAGTGTGACCTCTGGAATTCTTTTTCCCTAGACTCAAGTACATAGACAGAATGTGGCTGAGAAGATTGAGTTGATGAGAAACTCACCAAAGATAACCTGTAAGTAGCCTCCTGGAGTCAGGAAGATAAAAAATGAAAAGAAACTGCCTGGCTGTGTGTGTGTGTGTGTGTGTGTGTGTGTGTGTGTGTGTGTGTGTGTGTGAGAAAGAGAGGGAGAGAGAGACAGGAAGGGAGAAAAGGTTAAAAAAGTAGCCTTGATCTTGAACCCTAGGATATGTATTCAACAGATAGGTCCGTGCAGAGACTAAAGGCAAATTTCCAATAATTTTAATTAGATTAAAGAGAATCAGAAATATGAATGCTCCTATATGCCAGTCAGAACCAAATTAAATCTTTTCTGAAGAACAAAAGAATCCCTCTTCATAGTATTGCAGAGTATTTTGTATAATCTCTGGGTTTCAGTAGTGAAATAACTAAGGCTAATCAATAGGAGACGAGAAAGAAAAAGAGTTAACAAAACTCAAGAGAAAAATCAACTGCAGAAATAGACCTATAGAGAAAAAAGTTTGTTCTCACCTGCATACTAAAATATAACTATGATTATTGTAAAGAATGCTTCAGAGTAGTTGTCATATATGATAAAATATATGTAATATAAGGAATGCTGCAGTGTAGTTATCATATATAATAAAACATGACTATGTCTAATATATGGAATGCCTCAGAGTAGTTATCATGCAGGATAAACTATGACTATGTATAATATAAGGAATGCTAGAGTAGCTATCATGTATGATTAAAAATGACTATGCCTAATATAAATGCTACAAAGTATTTATCATATATGATAAAATAGAGCAATGTCTAATATAAGGAGTGCTACAGAGTAGTTATTGTATAGATAAAATATAACTATGTCTAATATAAGAAATATTACAGAGTAATTCTCATATAGGATAAAATATGTCTCTATCTAATATAAGGAATGCCATAGTTATCATATAGGAAAAATATAACTATGTCTAATATAAGAAATACTACAAGGTAGTTATCATATAGAATAAAATATGTCTAATATAAGGAATGCTACAGAGTAGTTATCATATAGGATAAATATGATTCTGTCTAATATAAGGAGTGTCACAGAGTAATTATCATGTAGGATAAAATACAGCTATGTCAATATAAGGAATACTACAGACTAGTTATCATATTGGATAAAATGTGACGATAATATAAAGAATACTACAGAGTAGTTATCAGATAAGATAAAATATGACTGTCTAATATAAGAAATCCTACAGAGTAGTTATCATATACTGTAAAATATGTCTCTAATATAAGGAATACTACAGAGTAGTTATCATATATTATAAAATATTACTCTTTCTAATATAAGTATAGAATAGTTACCATATCTGATAAAATATGACTATCTGATATAAGGAATACTGCAGAGTAGTTATCATGTATGATAAAATATATCTATGCATAAGATATTCAAATATAAAGAAGCTTGAGAATTTTGGCAGAAAATCTGCACTTTGTAAAAAGAATCAAGGAAATATTATAAAATTAAAATGTACAATATTAATATTATACTAGGTAGTTTTAATAATTGATTAGAGTGTCAGGGGTCCTCAAACTTTTAAAACAGGAGGCCAGTTCACTATCCCTCAGACCATTGGAGGGGCGGACTATAGTTAAAAAAAACAAACTATGAACAAATTCCTTTTTTTTAAAAAAACTATAGTCCGCCCCTCCAACGGTCTGAGGGACGGTGAACTGGCCCCTGTTTTAAAAGTTTGAGGACCTCTGGATTAGACACAGGGGAGAAAGAATTAGAGGACCAGAAAATAGCTCCAAAGGAATCTTAAAAGAGGGGAAGAAAGAAAGATTATCTTAAACTTTTAAAATTCCACATATTTGAGAGCATCAACCTCTAGGCTTTTCAAGCTTCCAGCTTAAGAAAATTTTAAGGGACAACTGAAATTATAGGGTTAGAAAAATAGTCTCTACTTTTTGATGGAACAGGTGGAAAAAAAATCATACTTAAAGGCGCACACATACAATAATGGAAGTAATATATAATTCTTTTTATAATAATAAAAACATTAATAAAATTTGATAAATCCATACAATTAAATACCATAGAGTGATAGAAATGAGGTTAATTTTTCAAGCTTGAATAAGACAAAATGAACAGCTATGTGTTTTCTAAACCACTATTTTTGTAACATGAACTAATAAATCATATAAACTTGTTTGTGCTGAGACTGCTAAAGCATACCCAAAAAAGGAGAACATGTGATTGCCTTTAGAAGTATTACAAGGTTGTGAATATAGAAATTGTCACTATATGCTCTTTTGAAGAATTTGAACTAAATTATTTAACATAATCAACATAGTAGAGAGGGGTTGGTGGAGAATTCTCTGATTGAGAAGAATTTGCTAACCACATGCATGAAACAATAGGGAGGCAATACACCAGTCATTTTTATACGAAGAAAAATTGTGTATAGAAAATTGACATAATAAAAAATATTGATAAAAAAAGAAAATTGAATATAGCAGGAACATGTTTAATGAACATGAACAACTAAAAAGAGAATCAGAATAAGGCCTTCTCAGACTAAAAGCTTTGAATGTATTTTTTAAGTAATAATAAGCCAACAATTATATCTGCACAGAGGAAGCACAGTAAAGCCAAAATATTAGAGACATTACTCTCACAGTTTGCCCACAATAGAATGGGAAGAAGGGCTTAGCTGTAGTTAGAAGTCTATTGCAAGGTTAGAAAATATTGCAGTTCAAGATAATTAACTGTATTAAAAGCTAATACAAAGATGCTTTAAGTTAATTTAAATCTTTTGAGAAACCTGAAGTGCATCACAGAAGCCAAGGAAAGTTGGGGAGACTACTTAATTGTGGTGGATAATCTTTGAGAAGTACTGGCAACCTGATAAAATTTCCAAGTGATGCAAAAGTGATGTGATGCATCAGTGTTCTGTTTTATATGTTTCTTTTTAGAAAGAAAAATTAAAACTAAAATCCTTAGAAAATAAAAATGAAACTAAAGCAACCAGAAAAACTCTTTATGAGATGATTAGCCAGGTTGTTTCTGAACACAAGGTACCAGCAGAGTTTTACCTTTTTCATGTAATTTAACATTAATTTTAACTATTCAGAATCAAAGTTTATGACAGAAGTATCAATGAACTATTTTATATAACAGATAAATGACTACAAATTTCATAATAGTTTCTTTCTTCATGCTGAAGGAGTAAGTGAAAGGAGTTCTGCTTCTGTGACTGTAGAGTACGTGTACCCTTTCTCATTCCTCACACTCTGTATTCCTGGGCATTTCATATATGAAGACTCTGAAAGGCATGGAGATGATAGGATGGCTAGGAAATCTTAGGATCTCAGAAATGCCATGACAGGGCATTTCCTGTGTTTTCCATTTGCCTCATATATACCAGACATGAAGTTAAAGAAACCAGCAACCCAGAATACCCATGAGTTTAAAAAAAGGAAAAAAGAAAAAAAATGATGCCCACTTCCCCATACAAAACTTGTTCTCTTCAGGCAAATGTCCAGGAAAGGAGCATAGAAACATAGAAATGTTTTATACAATAACCTCCCTACTTCAGCCAAACAACACAAAAACACTGTGAATAAGCTTCTATCTACTCCAGCAAAGACAAAACGAAGAACTCAGACTTTCATTCTAGGCAGGCTATATTAAAGTACTCCAACCATCTGCTAGTATGGTGTCAGAGGTTAAGAAGGAAGCGAGGGCTTTTGCTTAGGCAGTAATGGCTCCTCTCCCCACAACAAACCACAGTGTCACGGAGACCAAATTGGAGTCTGGACTTCCACCCTTATCTGGCAGAAGGGCACTTTTTCCCTCCCCACTGAGGTGGTGGCCAAAGAGACCTAATGGAGAATCAGGACTTTCACCATTTTCCAGGGTTAACAAGGACATTTCCTCTGAAAGGTCAGTGAAGACCACATGGAGAGCAGTAATAAGGCATTGCTGTATGTCCCAGACAGGCAGTTATCAACTAAGGTGTAGTGGAGAGCCAAGGCTTACACCACTGCTGAGCAGTAATGAGGATCTCCCCAACTCAAGTGCTACCTATACTCGACTGAGAAACCTTGACTTCTTCCCCAGTTGGTAATAACAAAGCAGCACCTCCTCCCATCTCCTTCTTCATTTACTGAAACATTGTTAGAGGAAGCAAGCTAAAATGCATAGAAATATGATCTGGAGCATCATGCCAAACCCAAAATGTCCAGATTGCTGTTGAAAATGTGCTGTCATCAAAAAGAGGGGGACCTCAAGCTCAGTGAACAGGTACAATCAATAAAGGCCAATGCTCAGATTAGATGTTAAAATTCTCTGACAAACATTTTAAAGTAGACATAATGTTTCAATTGGGAATTTCAAATTCACTAGAAACAAATGAAAACAGAAAGTCTTAGCAGAAAGAGTCTCAACAACAACAAAAACTATGAAGAAGAACAAATAAAAAAAATTAGACCCGAAATAAAGCAGCCTAAATTAAAAACTCAGTACATTGACTTGACAGCAGAATGGAAGAACAGAAGAAAGTATCAATGTACTGAAAGACAGAAAAATAGAAATTACCGAATTTGAACAATAGAGAAAATAGACTAAAAAAAAAAAAAAAAAGAATGTCAGGACCCTGTTGGACTTTAGAAAAAGATTATAACATTGGTGGCATCAAAGTTGTGGAATAAGAGGAGAAAGAGGGCAGGACCTTAAAGCAAAACTGACAGAAAATTTTCCAAGTTTGGCAAAAAGCTATAAACAGATTCAAGAATCTGCTGAATCTCAAAGATTATCAATTCAAAGAAATCAATACCAAGATGCATTATAGTCAAATATAAAAACTTAAAACAAAGAAATAATCTTGAAAATAGTGACAGAATCCACTTTACCTCTAGGAGAAAAACAATTATGACATCAGATTTTTCATCAGAAACTATAAAGACCAGACAAAAGTAGCACAGTAATTTCCAAGTTTTGTTAATCCAGAATTCTATATTCATCTGAAATGTTTTTCAGTAGTCAATGGGAAATCAAAATACTCATAGTTGAAGCGAAACCAAGATCATTTTTTATCAGCAGAGCAACACTAAAAGAATAGTTCAAGTAAGTTGTCTAAACTAAAAGGACAAAATTTTTTTTTTTTTTTTGAGTTGGAGTCTCACTCTGTTGCCCATACTGGAATGCAGTGGCCGCTCCCAGCCATCGCAGCTTTGACCTGCTGGGCTCCGGCGATCCTTCCTCCTCAGCCTTCCAAGTAGCCGGAATTGCAGGCATGCGCTACCATGCCCGGCTGATTTTTTTATTTATTGTAGAGATGAGGTCTCGCTGCCCAGGCGGTTCTTGAACTCGCAGGCTCAGGCAATCCACTCACCTCAGCCTCCCAAAGGTGCGGGATTACAGGCTGAGCCACCAAGCCTGGCTAGGACACTATTTTTTAAAAGTTACCTTTTCTGGAAGGTCAGGAAAGAAAAAATATAAGCATAATCTTTGTACAGCTTTCTGTGATCATCATCAACACAGGGAGATGACAATCACCTATGCCTGATCTAAAGATTTAGGAATCTAGATGACACTGTGTTGATACCCAATAGGGTTTATTCAAAGAACAGGCAATTTCACCTCAGTATTTTCTTTTTATAGATTTATTTTAAAAAATTAATGGACAAATAAAAATAAAATATATTCACAAGGCTTACATTTTGATAAGATGTCAAAAATGATTACAGGAAAACCAAAAGAGCAATAAAAAGGCTAGTTAACATTTGAAAGAATTCTGATTTATGATAATGCCTGAATATTGATTAAGGCAATGTCATTAATGGAAGTGAATAGCCAAAAAAACTATGTTACAAAAGTACATTTGCCACTAATGTTGGACTATTGTTGAAGTAAAAACTGAGGCAAAATATAGGAACAAATCATAACTCATTTTTTTCATTGCTGTATAAGTTTAGTAAGAATCACAAAAAATATTTCATACAGGTCTACCTAATGTGGAATAATCTAAGACTAAACTTAAGCAATGTAATAGAAACATGGACACGCAACAAGTAAAGCAGAACTAAATTGTCAATGACATTTCAGTAGGGGAAGGAGTGCCTAGTTAGAGTAGTCTGAGTGATGTGAATTTATAGTCAGCCTTTAGGAATAGGAAGGACTGATGACCAGATCTTCATTCCAAGACATCTCTGGAAATGTAGGCTATCTTTGAATAAATTTAAGTCAGGATATATAATTGCATAGGCAGACCCCAGTGATCATCTAATTTTGTCATATTCCAGAAGAGGACTGAACAATAATATGCATTGCAAATATACACGTTTGTAAACCTTAATTTTTCACTCTGTCAATTTAAGTGCAGATATTAATATTCCAGCATGTATATGTACTACATTTTTTTCATCCAATCCACTTTCGATGGTCAGCACGGTTGGTTCCATGTTTTTGCTGTTGTGAATAATGCTGCAGTAAATGTGTGTGCAGGTATCTTTTTCATAAGGTGATTTGAGTTCCTCTGGGTATATTCCCAGAAGGGGGATTACTGGGTAGTATGGAAGGTTGATTTTTAAATCTTTTGGGAATCACCATACTGTTTTCCATAGAGGTTGTACTAGTTTACACTTTCACCAACAGTGCAGAAGAGTTCCTTTTCCCTGCATTTTCTCCAGCATCTGCTGTTTTTTGGGATTATTGATAATGGTCATCCTGACTGGAGTTAGGTAGTATCTCAGTGTGGTTTTAATTTGCGTTTCTTTGATGATTAGTGAGGTTGAGCATTTTTTCATGTATCTGTTGGCTGCTCTTGTGTCATCTTTTGAGAAGTGTTTATTCGTATCTTTTGCCCACTTTTTATAGGGCTGTTTGTTTTTTTTTCTTTTCAGTACATTTGAGTTTCTTGTAGATCCTAGATGTTAGATCTTTGTCAGATATACAGTTGACAAATATCTTTTCCCATGCTGTGGACCATCTCTCTTCTCTCTTGATGGTTTCTTTTGCTGTGCAATAGAAGAATAAAACAAGACTCCTTCCTATCACCATACACAAACATAAACTCTAAATGGATCAAAGACTTAAAAGTAAAACCTCAAACTATAAGGATCTTGGAAAATGCAGGCGATTATTAATATTTTATATAATCACTAAATCTATCACAGACTATTTAACACACTATCTTGTCTTTATGTGAAAAATGTACTTGGATAAAAATCTAGTACAATGTTCAATATATAAGTAGATCACGTTAAAATATGTTAAAGAAATGAAATCATACTTAATTAAATACTTAGGAAAACAATAAGTAATTATTTGAAAATGAAAGCAACAGAATAATTCAAGATAGAATTGTAGAAGCCACAGAACTTTTGTCTTATGGGTTTGCTGACTGTAAAACTACTCTATGTAACAAGCCAAACCCTTGCAACACCCATATTCTATAGCTGCCTGGTGTTTAGCAGCTTAAATGCACAGGCAGTCCAAATTTGTATTTATCACTAGTGAAATTGAATATGACTTTTTTCCTAATGAATTGGAAAACAGGAATGTTTATTTATCAAAATTAAACTGACAATATAATGTGATCCTGAGAGAGTCATAGATTCTCTTTGGACAGAAGTTTTCTAAATAATGAAATAACAGATTTTGTTTTATTTTATCAAGTTTATTTTTTGGTCCTTGCTGTTTTGATTTTTTTCTGTTTTTTTTTTTTTTTTAAGTGAGTAGTTACTGCATTTTCCTTAATGCCAGTAATTTAGAATTCCCTTCATATTTTCTATGTTACTAAAAGTCTTCTTTCTGGAAAAGGATTCCATGAGGGAAATCACCAGCTCCTTAAAGAACTTTCTGTACCTTCCACGTGTACCTCTTTCCTGTTGAGTTTTCATTTTTTTCTTTCTTATCTTAGGAGACACTTGTTCTGGTTAATTGATTATGCTTGAATTTGAAGACAAAAGCCAAAAAAGAATAAAAGCTTCTGTCTTTAACCAGACTATGTCATTAATTTCCATACCTTTTTGAAAAGACAGTACTGTTCATCATTTCAGTATCATATTATTAAAATTGTTTCTTTTGTTTACCTTAAATATATCCTACAAGTTGCAATTAATTTTATGGTTTATCTTTTCTGAGTTTATCTCAGTCTAATTATATAATTTGTAATACTTCCACTGGATTGATTTTCTTACATTGCTTAATTTTTATTTACCATTCTATATTCTGTATAAATTAGCTTTGGGTGAATTTGACACTTATATGGTTTAGATCAGTGGCCTTTCAGTAATTCTAAAGAGATAATTGCTATTTCAAATGAAATATTTTTGCCTTTTTGAAGCTTTATTGTTTGCTTTTCTAAGTACTATTTGCAATTTTAGAAACTTATTTCCTGCACTTATTCTATTTATATAGTTAAAAATCATACTCCTATTCTAAGCTAATGCTCACTTGTTCTGCCTCCCTGGACAAAAGGAAGGGAGACAATAGAGTGGTATTATCATTAATATTAGCTTTAATCTAGATTCACAAATAACAGCATGGAGGGAAAGTCTCCACATGTTCTCTACCCACATTGATGGCACTGAGCATATCTCTCAGTTGTGGGGTACAGGTTGCAGGTGTTGGTATTCAGTAAAGTGATAGGAGGCTTTCATTCTTTCCTCCATTAGCCAGGATTTCTGGAATTACTCAGCTAATCTTGGGATTTTTTTTGTGTGTGTGCTCAAAAGGAGTAATGGTAGTTTTAATATAGGACAGGTGTGAGTACTTATTCTCATTAAGAAGTTTTGGGTGAAAATATTAAGTAGTATATTTGACAAATATTCATTGAGCTTAAAATATGGGCCGAACAGTGTTCAAGAAATTAGGGGGATACTGGTGACTAACAATGGAACTTGTCCCTAATTCACGGAGTTTTCATTAATGCAAAGGGACACATACTAATAAAATGATTATATTGTTGAATGTATAATTACAAATTAGATTACCCTTAGCACTTTTTATTTTTATTTTTTGAGCCAGAGTCTCACTCTGTCGCCCAGGCTGGAGTGCCCTGGCATGCTCATGGCCACCGCAGCATCTACCTGCTGGGTTCAGGCTATCATTCCGCCTTAATCTTCCAAGTAGCTGGAACTACATGTGCGCTACCACGCCTGGCTAATTTTTTTGATACATTGTAGAGACGAGGTCTCACGAATTTGCCCAGGTTGGTCTCGAATTCCTGGGCTCAGGCAATCGTCTCGCCTTGACCTCCCAAAGTGCTGGGATTACAGACTTGAGCCACCGCGCCCGGCCAACCTCAGCACTTTAAATAAAATCAAGGCAATGTCCTTTGAGAGTATATCTAAGGACCTGGCCGTTGCTAAACACAAGAATGGTTAGCTCAATGGATATGGGGCTGCAGATGGGAACTAAAAGATGATGAAGTCTGAACCAGGTGAAGGCCGCATTACAGACAGTGGGAACCGCCTGCACCAAAGAGCTCTAAAAAGAGGAGGAACTGGAAGAAAGTCTGACTGTGGTGCAGTGAGAAAGGGGAAGAGAAATGTTCTCCCTGAACTTTTAAGCCGTGTTGAGGATTTGGGTCTAAATTTTAAGAGAAATGTGGCAGCTTTTTATGATGTTAAACTTAAGTAGGAATTAAAACGATCAAATCTCAGTTTTGAAATAATAATTCTGGCTCTAATTTGAAAGAGACTGGAGGGGGTCCAGAGAAGATTTAGGAAAAATAGTTTAACTGGCTATTCTTAAGAATGATGATAGCATGGACTAACAATGCAAAGATAAGAGGTAAAATATTGACAGAACCTGGTAATAATTTTATTCTGCAGAGACACCAATGAAGGATGATGAGGCCTGCAGCCAACAAAGGAATAGGAAGTCTGGGAAAGAAGCCCATTCAAGCTAGGGTGCATTTAAGACACAACTGCAATGATAAAATAAATTCCCACCGTGGGTACTCTGGAACTGGTGGGCAGAAGACCTGGAGAGTCACTGACAGGTGGGAAGTGATTTATTGGGAGTTATATTCTAACAACAGAAAAGGACCAAGGAAAGAACATTAACATCAAAGATGTAGGAAAATTATCAAGACAAAGCTTTTGGCTCTCACCTACAAAATACAATTCAACCACTTTCCAGGCACAAGTTTATAATTCACCTTTTTCAGCTACATGAGAGAGCCCAGAAATATAAATGAGACTTAACTACTTAAATTGTCTCTATATCATCTTAAGAACAAGTCATAACATGTAGACCTCTCCTGAAGTGTTACACAAAATTAATTTCTTATCTATTTCATGACTTTAAGAAAATGTTCCCATGTCTATTTTACAAAAATTTTAAAAGCAATGTTTTTTTGTTTCTTTTAGATTTACTCAAAACTCAACCCAAAAAATGTTACAAAAAAGAGGGAGAAATAGACATTGTTTCAGGAAGAAGAGCAGACATTTCTAAACAGTCCAAGAAAACACAAGTTTAAAAAAATAATGGTAATAGAGGAGATGTTTTCCTCTATCTCCAAAAGAAAGACAAGGTTTACCCCCCAGGCAGGATAAGCTCCGCTTTGGGCAGTACAGAGGTGCTGAGCCACAAGTGCCTGTGGCCACATCACCTGCCTTACTCTGACTCAGTCTACTCAACAGCACGGTTTTTGCTTAGCCTGGGCGGTCTCCCAAAAGTATACTATGACTTTCTCCATGTGCCTTTCTAGGACTCTGTATTTTCTTATAAATCTAAATGTCAATTCATAATCATGTTTTTGTGTAATTGTTTAATATCTATATCTGACAGTAGAATGGATACTCTAAGAGAGGAAAGATTGCATCAGTTCAGGACACAGATCCATTGTAAACAGTCAAAACTTTAATAAGAGAGTATGACATTAGAAATATTCCCCTGGCCAGTAGAATGTCTTAAGTTTTCTGGTTGGTTAGTGTTATTTTGAAAGTCTTTTCATAGCCATTTTGATGCAATTAAGGCATGAAAAAAAATGGATAATTGGGACTGAAAGTCATGAAGTGTAGGTATTCTGTGCAATTAATTGAAAGAGTTTCCTCAGATATCAGATGGCTGGAGGTACACTTGCTATAAATGTAAGAGTTAAATACAGTCCTGTGGGGAATTGGTTCCAGGACCCAGATCTGTGCCTTTTCAGGTCTCTTAGTGAGACCTGAGGAACCATTGGTAGGAAACGTTAGCTCTTCACATATGCTGGTTTTGCATCCTGTTAATACTGTATTTTTTACCCAAGTTTGGAAAAAAGTGACTATAAGTGGACCCTCACAGTTGAAACTTGTGTTTGTTTAAGGGTCAACTGTAATCTGGAGAGCAACTTCTTCCCAAGATTCAGAGGCAAGTTCCAAATGTTTCCTGGGAAGAAAATGTGGACCTGATAAAAAGCTTGGAGAAATCATTGATTGAACTCATAGATTTCTGTTCCATCACCATGAAAGATTGGCAGGTTCATTTGGTTTAGCCATACTAAAGGCAGCAGTTTCAAAATATCTGACTTCAATTATTACATAAACAGAAAAAGGTTTTGAGAGGGATTAGTTGGTGACAGTTCAATGGTTACACTGAAATAAGCTTGGATCATCTTAAAATTATTTTTTAAAATTTATTATTTTTTTAAATTTTAAAGATGTGGGGTACAATTCAGGGTTATGTTTACAAATGTTCATTATGTAGGTACCCTTGTTGATGAAGTGTAAAATGACAATAATAATTATAGACTTGGGATTGAGCTGCCATTCCTAAAAATAAGTGAATAATAATTTGGCTAATTGTTTTGTTTCTTTACAAGAACACATTCATGAACAAAAGAATATAGTTTTTTCACTTTTATTTGATGTCAGGTAATCCAAATACACTTTAGTTATAAATAAAACACGTTAACAATATTTTCCAAAAACAAACCTTCTCTGACTTTGTAGCCCCTCTTGCACTAGGGCTGCAGAGGGCAGTTATCATCCCTATCTCATTCTGACTTCTACTTTTATATTAGGATAATAGAAGTTATGTTTGTTTTGACATTTTAAAAATTAATTGTGTCCTAGTGTTACTTCTCTGTTCAATGGAAATCCAGAGGGATTTTTACTGCAGTCAACATCTTAGTGTGTGTTCCTCTGGAAGCAAAGCCAGGCACAAATAATTGGGTGTTGGCAATTTATGTGGCATGTGATCCAGAGAGCAGGGATTCCCGCACAGAGAAATACAGGGAGGAGGAAAAGCATGGCTAGAGACACTGCTCTAGGCTGTGAGGGATCCATTCATCACAACATCTGAGAATCAACTCTCCCCTTTCCCTGAGTAGGCTTGAATGAGGGCTGACCCCACCAGCACACAAAAAGTTTGAATTTCTAGGAGCTGGGCACGGCAACTACAGCTAGAGTCAGAGGCCAGCAGTAGGAGATGACTTGGGCAGCAATGGTGTCTGCACAATCAGTTCCTCATTTTCCTTTCTATTTTCATGTGATTGTCTTTTCTTTAATTGTATATGGAGGGTCTTCAGATGTATCTTTGTTAAATTTTATTTTCCTATAACTCCAGGGTAGCAAGATATTATTCAGAAATTGTGACATTTGCAGATACAATGTGCATTTATTTTTCTGTCCTCTTATATTTATTTAATAGTGTTCCATTACTTATTGCTTTATCTAACTTTCTGGAATTTTTATTTTAGAACTGAACCCATTGCATGTCACCAGTCTTTGAGAGACAAGGACCTAATAAAACACATTGCAAACTAGGATTGTAAAAACTCAGTGAGCTGTAATAATTGACAAATACATGATTCTGATATTTGAAGTTCATTTTTTTAAGCATCAAAGTTTTTAAAATTAGCACTATAATGGCTTTGGAAATAAACAACTAGCATGCTTGATTTTACTTTCTCCTAAACCCTGGGTAATCCATATGAAAGTTGAATCTCTGACCTTGGTTGTGGTTTTCTATATTAAATCACTGGAGATGACATAGACATAAGAAAAGTAGTAAAATATTAACAGGCTCTTCTATTAAGTTTTGTTCATATTGCAATGAAACACTGCCAGTGTTTTATTCTGCTACATTACAGCATAGAACTTCGTGGCTTCAATTAACTATTTACTTCAGCTTGTCGTAACCATAACAGATACTCACTAGGTTACATGCTGTTAATTATTAAGTACTCAGGTTGTTCAATCCTTTACTTCCCTATCCAGAAATAGAAATATTAGGAATCTGAGTGCTTACTGGTCTAGGCTTTTTAAATTTTTTGGAGTAGTGCTTAAAGAATAATACTAGATATTTGACATTAAGAATGTATTTTATAAAGATTCTTTTAAAGTTACAGTAATGATCTTGTGGTTATGTTAACATAAGTCCTTGTATTTTAGAGATACATGTTAAGTATTTATGGATAGAATTATATCAGTTTTGAAATTTGATTCAATATAACCAATAGAAGCTATATAGAGATATGAATGAAAAAAATGGTCTTGAGTTGATTGCTATAGCTAGGTGACAATGAGTACATGGGAATTAATATATATATGTTTTCTAATTTTTTATATACTGGAAATGTTCCACGATAATAGTGTTTAAAAATGCATGCACAAAATAAAACCTTAAATGTATTAACCGGCAACAAAACTGTCCGATGTCTCTCATACCAAGAATGGAATTTTCTCATTTAAGAATGGAATTGCCTAAATGACGAATGGGGATTTAAATAATCCAGTTCCTCATTACTTCTCAAATTTTATCATCCCTTTCTCTCTCTCACTCTTTTCATTTCACCCTGACTGCCTTGAGTCAGACTCCTTGTTAGAACTTTTTTGATCTGATAGCCCCCCTGTCTGGAATGTGCTTCTGTAGACAGCTGCCTAGCTTACAACTTTCAGACTTATAAGCAAATTTTCTTCTCAATGAGCTGTCTTTTAGTGACTATATTTCAAACAGCAACTCTTAACATATTGCTTGGTGACTTTGCATTCCCATTGCAGTATTTATTCATTTTACTATTCCTCAGTGCCACCAAAAAGTCAACAAATATTTGTTAATGAAATACGTGAATCAAGTTATCACTAAACACCAAGTTAGTGTGTGCATTTACTTTGTGCTATCTTCTTATTTTGTTGATCATTTGTTTTCAGTTGCAAAATATTGTCAAAAATATCATTATTTTTGCTTTTTTCCTTATAGTTGTATAGTAGTATATCACCCTGCATTTTATATGTAAAAATTTGATGATTTTTCTTTGACCCTATTACTTTGAATTTGGACTTATATTTTTTCTTATTTTATATCTTTTCTTTTTATATATTTTTCTTTTTCTTTTTAGTTCCTCCTCAAATCTATCATCACCAGACTAGACTTTTCTACCAGAAGTATGTAATATTCTCTCATTTTAAATTGTAGTTCATGTATTCTACTAGATTATTTATTTAAAATGTTAAATATGGTTTCTTGATGAGTTTCTCACTTGCATCTTTACAATGTTTTTGTTCCTATACTATATGTTGTCATACTTGAATGTCATACTTGAATGTAAGATAGTTCTTCTTTTAAAAAGCATATAGAAAGCTGGTCTCAAATAATATGTTCTTATGGGTAGGACATTGCACAAATTAAGATTTGGGCACTGAAACTTTAAGGGGCAGAGAAGGATGATCTGGGAATGTTAGAAATAAAGTCATAATGTATTTCAGAAAACAAAAGTCTTATTGAGGTAGTCCAACATATACATTGACTTCTTTATTGCTTTGGTCATATCTGCTATTTTATTGACCTTTCTCACCACAAATTTGCAATCAAGTGTTCCATGTTAGATGTGGTGTGAATCAATTCTTACAAAAAAGGGGGTTTTGGGTTCTTAGTTTGACTATTAGCAAGTGTCTACGTTGGAGTTTCATTCAAACCAGTGCTTATTGGAGCATAATATGCATTTTGAGTGTCCTTCTAGAGTCTGTGTTCCCATTGTTTTTCGTGTATATGTACACAAAAAATAGTTGTAGTCAGGAAGAATAAGAAGTGTCACTTTTCTTTTTAAACATAAAATACAAAAGATAAGCAATCACTATTCTGCTTAGTGAACAAAAAATATCTGGAGTAAAGTTAATCTGTCTTTCTCTAGGAGCTAAGACACATGATATCTTTAAATTTAATTCATCTATAATGTTGCATTCAAGTAACGGCATTTAAAATTAAGAGAAAATCCCAAGATGACTGAAATTTTAGTGATTTCTATATTTAAAAATATATCTATAATAACAGAAATAGTTGGTCATATTCTTATTCAAATGTTGAAATAATTTACAAGCCATTGCCAAACTGGCCAATGAATCAACTACATTCTCCTGAGACACAATTTGTATTTCTGTTTGTTTGTTTGTTTTTGTTTTGTTTTGTTTTGAAAGAGAGCCTTGTTCTGTCGCCCAGGCTGGTGTGCTGTGGGAAGATCACAGCTTACTGCAGCCTCAACTTCTTGGGTTCAGTAACCCTCCTGCCACAGCCTCTCAAGTAGCTGGGACTACAGACATGCACAGCCACATTACTACTTCTGACCATACAATGTGTATGTCTGTGGACAAAAATTAATGGCATTACTATCAATTTTTAACTAGTTAACTTTTATCTCTACAAGGTTTCAAAATAGCTTAGTCAAGCATGAATAAAAAGTAGGAATAAACTATATGGATGGATTTGCCAGAGTTCCCACATAATTACAATGTCAAATAATTTTTCCTTATCTTGCCTTTTCATCCAGTGCACTTTTCAGGTACATTGTATGAGAAAGAAAAAAGATATAAGAGAAACTGTGGAGTTCTTACTTAACTGATACTATTTTAAACAAGTGATGTGTTTTCTAATCAGAGAGAGGTTTGAACACATCTTGAGAGCATCTTTGTTAGTTCTCTAGAGCTCCAATTGCTGAGAAATGTCAAAGCAGTTTATTTAATGGGGTAATATGTTATTCTTTGAATCTTAACTTTCTCTTTGCTCTGCCTCTAGACATCAGGAAATAACTTTCACTGTTCTTTGTTGAGACCTGTTCACCTATTGTTTTTCTTGAGCAGATTCTGGGGCAACTCCAGGCACCTCATTTTCTCATGGGCCACATTTGGTTAGTGGGAAATTCAACTTCATCTCTTGCTGTAACAACTTTTGTGACTGCAGATCTCCCAAAGAAGCCACTTTAATTTCAGTTCCTGTATAAGCAGGTTGCAATCCAATTTCTTAACCTTTCTGTTACTCAGATGGGATTCAGACATACATGTGTTTGCACTGTAGGGGTCACATGTCAATAATAGCAAATACTCCTACTTAGGTCCCACTTTTTAGATTGACTGTCGTATATGTGTGGATGAGTGACTGGACTGGAGAGCGGGGAGTGAAACTCACAGACTATTAATGATTCATAATGATTCAAAAATTAGTATCAATCTTCACTTTCTTCTTCCTAGGCTTTCATACATTGTTTTATTAGCTAGAAGTAGGTATCTTGGGGTTGTAAAATTGGTCTTCTCCTCTCTTTTTGAAATCCTGAATATTAGTGTAACATTGATATATATTCTATAGTTTTCAGGCTGTATGAAGACTGAGACTGAACAAGTTCTACTTTCATGTCTTAGATGTGAGATTAAACCTTAATCTCTATCTCTCCATTATACACCATATGCCAAATAAAAGAAAATCTAGACTTAGGTGTGGAGATACCTTTTCAAAATGATTGTTGCAGTAAGTAGAGGGGACCATTGCAGTATGGGAGGGGAGCTATTGCAATGAGGAATATCTCCTAACCAAAAATTCTGAAAGTTGCACAAACGTCAGGCAGAAAGGAATTTTATTTTATAGTCTGACATTAATAAGTCTACAAGAAACAGTATGAGTGAATAGGTTGTTGGTGTAGTGTGATTTGACCTCTGAGCAGGAAATGCCCTCTGGAGAGAAGGGTCTATGGGTTATTCCACACCCCATGCTAATACTGGCTTTGGCAGAGAGTGAGTCAAAGTTCAGGGTGCTGGAGGAAGGAAGGAAGATTAAATAAAGTTTGATCAAGTCAAGTCAGCAGGTACTTTGTCCAGATTAGTCAGTCTGTACAAGTAGTCCAGCTAATCATCCGAGAGGCAAAGAAGGGGAATTTGGAAAACCTGTGTCTGGCTTTGTCATTGGTGAACAAGAGGAGTTCTGTGACTTTTATCTAAAGTATACAGGAAAGGGTAGTTCTTTGAGTTACACTGTTTGGGGAGAATAGAATGAGGTAGGGTGTTTCTTAACCATCGATGTTTTCCACAAGCACAGGGCTGACATTCTACTTCACATCATTTGTGTTATCTGATGAACATATCTATCAAGAAAGTGATCTCAAAGTAGCTTCTCCAGTTGCATCCTCCAAGAGAGAAACAGGAGATTTTATTACTTTTTGAGAGCAACTAAAAAAGAAGGTATTTTGCGATTGTGCAGGGGACACTGGAAGCAAAATTGTCTTTGGCATTTCTGTTTTTGTGGAGGCACATAGCTTTAGTTTCTTGAAATGAGGCCATGTAGCTGGAACCTTTACCACATCTTTGCTTAGTGTCCCCATGTGGATAATTCTAGGCAGTTCTAAGCCTGTGAAGAATATATTCACTTTAAAGAAAACTAAAATGCTCCCATGTAAGAGGAATAAAGTCAATCCTATTAGTCTGAACATTGGACTGAAAGATAAAACGCCAGTGTTCTATTTGCAGCTTCAATGAGAATTTGCTATAGTCCTTTTGGGTCTCCTCTGCCTCAGTCTCCATGTTTCTACAAGTTATTTGTAAAAACATTTCATAAACTCCTTAAATATAGTAAGTAGACACAGCAACAACCAGTGTTGAATATTTTTATGTGTATATACAAAAATAAATGCCCAATTATGGAAGGATTGTAAAAAGTCCAAACATAATTTATTAAAACCTATATGATTTATAAAAGTGAAATTAAACTTTTTTTTGAGTGCCTATTATATACCAGACTTTGTTCTAGGCAGTTTACATGTCCTTTCATGTAAAACTTGCAACAACACTTTGAGTTTGATGCCATTATTATCTCAATTTTACAAACATAATAAGTAAAAAGAGCAATTCAGGAACTGGTCCAAGTTCATATGCTGGGGAAGAGAAGTTTTGTATCCAGGTGGTTTCACATCATTAATTCACCATTAATGGGTAATAAAAGTAAAGGAATCTGATACAAGTAGATTTTCAACCAACTTTGTATCAAGAATTAGTACATATGGTAGGAAATTTTGGTAATTAAAGGGTTCAATGGTATCAATATCTGGACAAAAAATAAAAAAGAGAGTTCAGTCTTATATTTGAAGGAAAGAGCTTGCATTTTGTGTATTTATAATTAAACGTCGTTTCTATTTAGAAAATTTGCTTGAAAGAATCTGAATAGAATCACACCTTGATAATTGATGTTTCTAGTAATTAATGTTATGGTAAGTAATATTATTTTACAAACTGCTCTTTGAAGGGTTAATGAAGACAGCTTTAGCGCAAAACTCAGTCTTAAGACAATGTTATGGGAAATGGAAACATTATGTGTTAGTAGATTCCTTTATCACAGCACTCTCAAGCCTGGTAGGTAATGCAATATCCCATCCTGCCTGTCTGCTATATTTCTGCATGCACAGACAGAGCCTGTGGCACCGAGTTGATTAAATTATATTGAGGAGCTTATCAATTGAGTATAGTCTTTTCTGGTGCAATTTTTTCACTTCAGTATGATATTTTACTAACCCTAAAAGCTTAATTTTATCTGCAAATTTAGAAGTAATCTTTCTTATGACAAATTTAGAGATAATCTTCCTTTGGGATTAAACATTATTGGACTAAGCTACTTTCTTAGCTACATAAAAGAGTACATATTTGTACTCTTTTAGGTTGATTCAACTATGTGATATTAATAATGTTTCTAGCTATGCCAGAACATAGAGTCTACCCTGGCTTATGTGTCAATTAGGCCACTATGTTATGTTTCCTGTACACTCCTTCAGGAGGCTGTGTACTCTTTAACCCTCTCATCGAATCTGGTGCTTATTCTACTTTAGCCACACCTTCAAGCACAACAAACTCATTCTGCTTTAAGGCTTTTGCATCTAGTTCCTAGATGTTGAAATGTCCCTTCTTACCCCTATCTATCCCCATACACAAAAATTAACTCTAAATGAATCAGAGACCTAAATGTAAAACCTCAAACCACAAGAACCTTAGAAAATGCAGGACATACCCTTATGGAAATTGGAACTGCCATCCAGTTCCTGAACAAAACCCGAAACCCACAGGCCATAAGAGATAAGATAGACAAGTGGGACCTCATTAAACTGACAAGATTCTGCAAAGCCAAAGAAACCATCAAGAGAGCAGGGAGACAGTCTACAGACTGGGAAAAAGTATTTGCCAACTCCAGGTCTGACAAAGGCTTAACATCTTGGATCTACAAGGAACTCAAGCGTGGTGAAAAGAAAAAAACAAACAACCCCATTATAAAGTGGGCAAAAGATATGAACAGACACTTCTCAAAGGAAGACATCCGAGCAGCCAACAGACACATGAAAAAATGTTCAACCTCACTAATCAACAGGGAGATGCAAATCAAAACCACACCGAGATACCACCTAATTCCAGTCAGAATGGCAATTATCAATAACTCAAAAAATAACAGTTGCTGGAGAGGGTGTGGCGAAAAAGGAACACTTCTACACTGTTGGTGGGAGTGCAAACTAGTACAACCTTTGTGGAAAACAGTATGGCGATTCCTAAAAGCTCTAAATATTGACCTCCCATATGACCCTGCAATCCCCCTACTGGGAATATACCCTGAAGAACTCAAATCACTCTATAAAAAAGATACCTGCACACGTATGTTTATTGCAGCATTGTTCACAATAGCAAGAACCTGGAAGCAACCATGCTGTCCATCAAAAGAGGACTGGATTAAAAAAATGTGGTACATAAACACGATGGAATACTACACAGCCATAAAAAAGAACAAAATCATGAATTTCACAGCAACCTGGATGGAACTAGAGTCTATAATACTGAGTGATCTCTCACAGAAACAAAGATCTGAGTGTCACATGTTCTCACTCATATAGTGGACCTTGAACATCCAATGTAATACTATAAGAAAATGACTGACAGTGGTGGGAAACTATTGGGGGGAGGGAAGGGAGATGGGATCAACAGTAGTAAATATCTGTCTGGGGATGGGGAGACACCTCTTATCAACAAGGGTGCCTGGATGAAGCATATTTGTAAACCTACCCTTAACTATACCCCACAATATTATAATAACAAATATTTATTTAAAAATAAAGAAATCCCACGGCTTTGGGAGGCTGAGGTGAGTGGATTGCCTGAGCCCGCGGGTTCGAGACCTGCCTGGGCGGCGAGACCTCATCTCTACAATAAATCAAAAAATCAGCTGGTCGTGGTAGCGCATGCCTGTAATTCTGGCTACTTGGAAGGCTGAGGTGGAAGGATCGCTGGAGCCCAGCAGGCCGAGGCTGCAGTGGCCAGGAGTGGCCACTGTACTCCAGTCTGAGTGACAGAGTGAGACTCCAACTCAAAAAAAAAAAAAAGGAACTGTCCCTTCTTGTTATTTGTGTCTTGGTTTGATATCATCTTCTAAACCATGCTATTCACTGTCTATATCATACAACCCTGTTTAATTTCTCTCACCATATGTCTAAAATGATAATGTTCCTTAACTTGATTTCTTATTTGTTGACTATATAGTGTAATAAATTAATGGACTAGTGAATGCTGTCTCAAGGGAATAAATGTGTCTTCTTGATATCAGCTATATTTTTGGACTAAAATAGTGACTGGTATATTTAAGTAATTATTAAATCCCATCAATAAATGATTTATTTCTAGAGAAAAATGATTAATTCTATATTAAACTATTAATGACTATTAAAATGTAAAAAGATGGAAAATGGCACCAGTCCTGTTGTTCTAGTAATCCACCAAAAGTCTGACAGCTAAAACAATGGGCCCAACAACCACACATGTTCTAATGTGAAAGCCAAAAATGCAATTATTTCTTACAAAATATTGAAGGTGGCACAGAGAATTTCTGGTTCTTCAAAACAATGACACTTTCTAGTCTTTATAAAAATACTGGACATCTAGGAGGAAAATGGGAAGTTGTTACTTATTGACTTGAGTATTTTGTTTCATCCCATTCTATTATTTTATGATTCATCACCTGATTTTCTTTCAAGAAAAAGCAGGAGGATTTTAGGAAGAGAATACATAGAAATTAAGACATTTACAATTAAAGTAGACTGGAAGTTTGTCTTTTAGCTGAAAATTGTCAAATTGTATTACGTCTTGTTGATTTACTTTGGTCCCACGTGGGTAGAGAGTCATGAGAGCTTAAAAAGGATCCTTTCGAGTTTTGAGGACTTAAGACAGCATTGATACTACTGATTACTATGAAGTGGAGACCAAAAGGAGGCCCAAATTTTACCTGCAGGATGACCACTTGTATACTTAATCCTGAATGGTACCCATCTTTAAAATTTAAAAAAGTATAACATAAAAAAAAACTGATCAATAACTTACAGAATTCTAAATGCAAGGAGCTATTTGCAGTCATTTAAGATGGTAGAGAGGGCATCAAAAGACAGCTTAGATTCTGGTCATATGGTTGTAGAAGGATATATGAACTTTATGTATCTAAATGAGTGTCCCAGAAATGACCCGCACTCAGTATATCTTAATATTCCCTGGACAAGTTAATGATCTACTTTGAAATAGACACCAGCCTTGTGGAATATACTTGAAGGGAAAGAATTAAAGAAGTGAAAGATAAGAAAAGTTGATAAGAATGTCTGTATCAGGAAAACAATGTGATGTGATGTGATGGTTTCTCTGGGATTCAAAAGAATCACTATATGAAATGGAATTTGAATTCCTATGGCAAGAGTATATCAAGAATTGTCAAGACAGAGGTGTACACCTGATCTGAAAATTTGGAATACCAGGGCAGGAGCCTAACAGGAAGGTGCAACACTTTCCTACCAGCTTCCTACCTTGCATGGTGAAGACTTCAGTGCATTTCACTGAAAGCTCCCCAAATGCCTCTATCAGGGATGATACTTTTGCCAACCACAGGGCTATTGCATATAGCCACCAGTTTCAGTTGCAACAAGTTCTCATCCACAGTGCTTCTTGAAAGCCAGTCAACCCTGAGAAAAAATACTGGACAAAAAAAGAATGCATACACTACTGGGAAATGAGATAAGCTTTATAAGTCCTCTAGCATTCTAGACCTTCGGAGACAGTGAACCTACATGCACATGCAATAATTACTACTACTAGCAGCAACTTAAAAATTCTGAAAAACATGCTAAGTTTTTCTATAACCAAGGAACTCATACAGAGCTTTTACCACTGAAAACACTCAGACCCAAAGCTAGATGAGCATAAACTTACACATTAACGACACATCCCTAAAGGAAAGGAAAAACAACAACAATGACAACTGCAACAACAACAACAATTGAATCAAAAATAAATTGAACAATAATAAGAAGATTATGCCAATGAGAAGGAAAATAATCCTGACAATATGAAAAAACAGAGTTAGTTGGATAACTCTCCTAAAAGATCACACTAAATCTCCAGCAATGGATTCTAACCATAACCAAAATGAAATCATCAAAATTCCAGAAAAAGAATTCAAAAAAGTTGATTATAAAATTGCTCAATGAGGTCCAAGAGAAAGCTAAAAACCAATATAAAGAAATTAAAAAAAAAACCCAACAACTATTCAGGACACGAATGAAGAATTCTTCAAAGAGATAGCACTTAATAAGAAAAAATTGAATTTCTGGAAATAAAAGTTCTATTTAGAGAAGTACAAAACACAGTGGAAATTTTTAATGATAAACTAGACCGAGTAGAAGAAAGAATTTTAGAACAAAAACAAGGTTTAACTAAATCAGACAAAAATAAATAAAAAAGAATTAAGAAAACTGAACAAAGTTTCCAGAAAATATGGAATTATGTGGAAGAATATCCAAATCTAAGAATCATAGGTGTTCCCAAGAAGGAAGAAAACAAAAACAGATTTGGAAAACCTATCTTAAGGGATAATTGAGAAAAACTTCCCTGGACATGCCAGAGATGTAAACATCCAGATACAAGAAGCCCAAAGAACTCCTGAAATATTCACTGCAAAAAGGTCATCCTCAAGGCATATAGTCATTAGGTTATCCAAAGTAAATATGAAAAAAAGAATTCTAAGGGCAGTGAGACAAAAGCATCAAATAATTTATAATGGCAAACTTATTTATAATGGCAAACCAGAGCAACAGTAGATTTCTCAGCAGAAGCCCTACAAGCCAGAAGGAATTAGGGCCCTATCTTTAATTTTCTCAAACAGAAAAACTGTCAGCCAAATATTTTATATCCAACAAAACTAATTTTCAAAAATGAAGGAGAAATAAATCTTTCTCAGACAAGCAAATGCTGAGGAGACTTGTCACCACTAAGTTGGCTTTACAATAAATTCTTACAGGAGTTCTAAACATTGAAACAAAAGGTCAAAATGTACCAGTGGAAAAACATTGGAAATTATACATCCCACAGGGTTTATAAAACACTAACACGATGGATAAAACAAAGCAACCAGGTGGTGACAATAAATGTGATGACTTAAACAGTACTTTACATATCAATATTTACTTTGAATGTTAATGTTCTAAGTGTTTCCTTTTAAAAATATAGAGTGGAGAAATTAATTTAAAGACAATTTGAATAGTTGCTGCCTTCAAGACACTCATTTACCTCACAAAGACTCTCATAGATTAAGGTAAAGGGGTAGAAAAAAATAATCCATGCAAATGGAAACCCAAGATGAGCAGAAGTGGTTATTTTTATATAATATAAAATAGACTTTAAATTAAAAACAGTGAAAAATACAAAGGAGATTCTTATATAATGGTAAGGGGATACATTCAGCAAAAAGAAATAACAATTTTATTGTATTTTATTATTTTAAGATATAACAATTTTAAATATGTGTGCCTAATACCAGAGCTCTCAGCTTTGTTAGACAAAGTCTATTCTAAGACAAGAGATAGACAGCGATGCAGTAGTAGTTTGGTACTTCAATACTCCACTGACAGCAATAGACAGATCACCAAGGCCTAAAGTCAACAAAGAAACACTGGACTTAAACTGTGCTCTAGAACAAATGAATCTAGCGGACATCAACTGAGCATTCTACTCCATAATGTTTATTGACATCCCTAACATGTGATAAGGGGGAGTGGGAAAGGTCTTCCTTGACAAATATTTTAGTGGGCTAGTGTTGCTTCTTTCTGCATTTGGCAGATTTTAAAGCTGAGCTTTTCTCTTTGGCATTCTTGAAGAATACACTTCTCATGGTCACTGGGGTTCTCTCATCTTAGCATCTTGGTGCCCCAGGTATTATATCTCTTCTAGCTAGTTTGTACTCCATCTTTTAGACCATAGGTCTTGTACAAATACCTCCAGCTTCTTTCTGCTAATATCCTTTTGTCCTACATTCAGCCTTTTCTGATAGAGTCTATGGCAGTTGTACAACAGTATTCTCCTGCAGGTGGCTTTCATATAGTTTGAGAAAAACACTCGATGTTCTTTGCCCAAGGAGTGCGTATCAAGTAACTTTATCTTTTTAAGTAGAAAAGCTCACCAACCATGGTGTTCTGATCTACCAGTTTCTCAAGCTTAAGTGGGATCCCAGTTCAAACTGTACTCCATGTTCCTGGAAACTGATGTTAACTTCTAAATGATCCCATTAGAAGCCCTTACTAGGCCCGAATCAGGGTGGGATCATGCTGACATAATTAGTTCTCTCAGCAACCAGAAAGACTGGTCCAAAAATTCTAGTATTTAGTTCATGGACTATTCTGCTTCAAGTATTCTATATTCTCTCTTTGGTGAAGTGAGAAAGTAGGAAAATTGTTCAAGAACAGGTTTTTTTTGAAATATAAAACTTTTAAAAAACTTTTTCATAGATGGTTGTAATTGGGAGTGTAGGAGTGGTTGGTAGTTGTTCTGAAGCCTCAGATCATGTCAGCTTTACTGTAATTTATTTTCAACACTTATACACATGCATTCACATATAAATATATTCTTTCTGGAAGCATATGCAGGAAACAATAGTTTTCTTGGCTTAAGATCTGTGAGAGCAATTGGGGAGGCATGCTTTTGACTTTTATTTTATCCTTATTGTATGCAGTGTTGTTTGAATATTTTCTATGTATGTACTTATAAATACTTTGTATGATTTTATGTATATACATATATGTATATATACTTATATATAAGTATACTTGTAAACGCATGTGTGTATATATATATATACATCCAATGCATAAAGAATGCACAAAGAACAATATTTCTTTAAAAAAAAGCTTTCTCACTGAGTACAATTTCTGCAATTGGTACAGAATTGCAAAATATATCCCGGCCTGAGGAAAGTGCAATCAATATAAATAGTAACTTCTTGATGTTTTCACATGGCATGCTTATCTCTGCACTTCTAATTTTGATTGCAGTGTTTACCAGTTTTGTTTTAATATTCAACACCAAAGTATAACTATTTTCCATCTTGTCTTCCTTATCTTGCTATACTTTTTCTTCTTAAGTTAAAATTTTGCAGAATACAGATTTATCATTAGAGTTGACTCATTCTACTGTCAACTACAAGGCTGAAAAGCTTATCAGTTTTCTCAAGTTTATAAAAAAGATAGACACTCAATACTACAAGATTGAAAATAGTTTATTCAAACTAAAATTCTATTAGAATAAAATGGCATATATTTCTAAAAAAATATAAATAACCAACAGAAGAGTGAATAATGAGGTAGACGAAATAGTCAAAGAATGCTAAATACATATTACTTGCTGCAACCATAACTAACAATTTAATATATATACTACAGTAAAACTGTAACAACTGATTTTGCTAAACCAATAGATTTTAGATTTCTCCCAAAAATGATACTAAAACTTTAAAAATGTTAAATATCAATATTATTTCTGAGAGGTTTTTTCAAAATAGACAGTGCATAGTTTGAAAATAAATTTATATAAATTAGAAAAGAAACATTACCCACCAGTCTGAAATTTTCTTTTAAAAATAAAATAAATTATTTGGTATTAACAGTAGCAATAGCAATGAGAATCAGGAAGATTTAAGTATGAGTTAGTGTAGGCTTGTCTACATTTTTTAGGTATTGATCAAGTAAACATTAACAATTCCTATTTATCAATTAAATTTTTTTTTTTTTTGAGTTGGAGTCTCACTCTGTTGCCCAGACTGGAGTGCAGTGGCCGCTTCCGGCCACCGCAGCCTCCACCTGCTGGGCTCCGGCGATCCTTCCGCCTCAGCCTTCCGAGTAGCCGGAATTACAGGCATGCACTACCATGCCCGGCTGATTTTTTTATTTATTGTAGAGATGAGGTCTCGCTGCCCAGGCGGGTCTCAAACCCGCGGGCTCAGGCAATCCACTCACCTCAGCCTCCCAAAGGCGCGGGATTACAGGCTGAGCCACCGAGCCCGGCTATCAATTAATTTTTGAGGCAGAAAATAATCAATATAAGTTATTTGAGGAAAATAGAAACTAGAATCTGATAATCTTAATACATTTCTCTAATTCAGCATCTCATATTTACTTGATAGAATGCAGGTTAATGTGGCAAGTAGAAATCTCAAAAGTGTCAAATAAAAATATAATAACATATGCATTCCACATTCTTCCCCTAAATTAATGCAGAATGACTGATCATGACTATGGAGAAAATGTAGTCAACTCTTTTGTCTGATGACAGGCATTTGAGAAGGATTTTTTGTTCCAAATGACCAGTCCCACATTAGTCCTCTAGAGTTGCCAACATCTTCAGAGACTCTTTGGTAGAGTGTTTTACTCAGAATTTCCCTGAATACCTAGAGTGGACTATAGACACTATTTAGAGACAGAAACACTAAACTGCAACCTGAGTTTCTAGTCCCAGTGCTGCCAACACCTATTGTGTTACTTTAGGTAAGACGCTTTACTTCTCTACTTCTCTTTCTTATATGTGTAAAGTACAAGACTGAACTACTTTCTTTCTTAAGTCCCCTCTCATTCTAGAATTTGGAAGGCATAATAAGATAAAATTAATTAATGGTAAGAACTTTAAAATGTCTGAAATATAGTGAACTAGTTGGAAAAGTTACCTTTGGTTGCTGAAATATTGAGCCATGAACAGGGCAATGAACTCCTGGGAGAAGATGAAGGAGTAGAAAAACATAAAACCTACTTTCCAGACCTTGGCACTTTGCCTAATGCCAGGTCTAACTGTAAATGTCTTCTATTCTTTTTTTTTTGAGTTGGAGTCTCACTCTGTCGCCCAGGCTGGAGTGCAGTGGCCACTCCTTGCCACTGCAGCGTCTACCTGCTGGGCTCCGGCGATCCTTCCACCTCAGCCTTCCGAGTAGCTGGAACTATAGGCGTGCGCTATCACACCCGCTAATTTTTTGATTTATTGTAGAGATGAGGTCTCACCAAGTTGCCCAGGCGGGTCTCAAAGCTGCAGGCTAAGGCAATTCACTCACCTCAGCCTCCCAAAGCGCGGGATTGCAAGCTGAGCCACCGAGCCCGGCCATGTCTTCCATTCTTAATCACACTGTTATGTAACAGAGGTAAAGCAAACACATCTTATTGAACTTCTCTAGACTAGAAACCATGGCTATATTTTATACATTAAATGAAGTGAATAAACAGGTAATTTATGAACTACTAAAAAGCACACTCAGACTTTTTTCTTAAAAGAAAAATGAAATCTTTTATAGAAACACTACTTTGGCTCTACCATTAAAATTCTGTGAGCAGCAAAAGGATTTGGGAACATTTTAGGAAAAGTACTTTCTCAGGACAGTGTTGATTAAGTAAATCTATATTTCCTTCTAATTTAAGAGAGAAACTCAAGTCACAAGGATGGAGAGTAAAAATTATCCTACATCCATTTATAGGATTAATATTCATATTTATACTTTCTTCATCCAGCAGTCCTCCCTGCTATAGAAATGCAGTAGTTTGTAAATTGCTAATTGTATATAGAGTTAAGGTATGTCCATCTGCTTGAGAGGAAAGTCTGGAAATCACTGAATAGCTTTCCATGCTTTGAAACATACCCACTCATTTACCACAAACCAATCTTACCCATATTATGTTTACTTTGTCAGCCACAAGTTTTTTAACTCAACTCACTTGTTTCTCTTTTGTTACCAAGTGAATGACTTCCAAAAAACTAGACAGAAAATTTCAAAATACAGGAAGTGATTGGTTTCCCAGAATGGAAACAGAGTTTGGGTGTAGGGTGTCCCAATAGTGTGCTAGTGACTTCCGTTCAGCTGTCCAGGACCCATGTTATTTAAGTCCTGCTTTGAGATCTGAAAATCTTGAGAGAGGAGAGACAAAGCTATGCTCAAAGTACATCTATGGAATCCATATTTATAGGAGTTAATTTGAAAACAAAGTCCCATAACATTAGCATTCAAAGTTAATTATGAGACATGCACATAGAAGTAGAAGCAGTATAGGTGTCTTAATGGTTTGGAATCAGTAGTCCTATACATTTCAGCTCATTTAGTCATTAGAGTGAATTTGTGAAAATTGACTAATTCCTATTGGACTTTATTTCTATCAAATAAATGGAATGGACCATAACAAACCTAAGATAGTTAATAGCTATATACTTCTATGATCCTCTGGCCTGCCAGGTCTCGAATGCTCTGACAAATCTGCAGTAATATGTGGAGACTTTCATGAATGAAAGTAAATAGGGCTTCATAAATTAAGGATAAAAATGCAGTGCTTTTCACAACGGGCTCTTAGGTTTGATGAATTGTAACCATGCTTTAAAAAGCAGACGCTCTATTAAGCCAAACTGTATTTTTATCTTCATTCTTCATTCAGATGGAAAGAGATATTCAGCCTGCTCTTCTCTGTCTTTTCTGTTGACCATAGTAATGAGGATCGTGGGAATTCTCTGTTTCTCCTGAAAGGTTTTTTTTTCTTCTTTATTTCAGTCAGTATATGTGATTCACAATGAACGCACTGTGGTTGTTTTAGTCATGAATCATTTCTAGAGAGTTTCTGCTATTTCATTACTCAACTGCAGAAGCTGACGTCCACTGTGGTCAGCAGAGCATTAGTGGTTGCTGTAGGTTTTGTATTTGCCATCATCACTTCGCTTATTTCCTCAACCCACTGCAAAGTCCATAAAGCGGATGTATATTTCTCTTTTTACTTTCTTATTTCAAGCCTCTATCTCACTCTAACACTCTGCTGCAGATCATGCAGACGCAGTTAATTTAAGGATCTTAAATATTGTATTTCTTATCAGGTTTTTGATGTGAAGATCACCATTCAAAATTCTGCATAGACCTCTGTTTAATTTGGACTGCCATAGATGCATGCTGTTTTATGTAATTAATACTTGCCTAAAAAATTTGCTTAAAATATTTTTAAATTTAATTTTCATTACAAAATAGATGTGGAGTGGTGGGTTGCAGAAATGATGAGACAATGAAAGAGGTAGGTGTGTGAGTTCTAGGTGAAGGGACAAATCTTCATGGTCTGTAAGAGGACTGAAATAGCTTGCTTGTTTTATCTCTTATCCACAGAGAAACAGTTGCTGTTAAAAGAAAAAAAAGTTATTCCAATCACAATTTGGAAATAATTCTAGGGCCTCACAAACTTTTGGAGTAACCTGGCAGTCCAAAAGCCAAGTACTGACAGATCCGAGCAGCAGGTGAAATGAACTCCTGCCATTCTGTCTGTCACTGGTGACAAGAGATCTGTGTCTCCCAATATGTGCTAAGAAATGCCAGCAGCTGAAAAAACACGAATCAATACATTAGCAAAAGTATTTTGCCTGTCAGAGTTCTGTTGATACTGTGGTAGGTTTTCACACTGATTTTCACACTTGCAATCTGTTTCTTGTTAATTTATTTCCATTTCCTTTCAGGTAAATTTCCACAAAAAGTACTGAATAATTAGAATTAGAGTTACAATTAAGATGTATTTACAAGATACTGAAAATATACTTAGAATACTTTAACTACCTTCCTTTATTAAGAAGGAGCATTCTAATTCAGAGGGAAATCTTGGTAAAGCAGTCATATTAATCTTGAGATAATTTGCAATTTTTGTTCTTACTATTACCAAACCAATTGCCAATAAAACTAAGCATACCTAATTGTCTAAGTATCATAAAAAAGTATCCAAAATTAGTTGCAAATGGTTAAAATAATACATATATAATTATGACATGTAATATGCCACTATATATTAAAACAAAGACAATAATTAATTTTTTTTTTGAGTTGGAGTCTCACTCTGTCGCCCAGACTGGAGTATAGTGGCCGCTCCCGGCCACCGCAGCCTCAACCTGCTGGGCTTCAGCGATCCTTCCGCCTCAGCCTTCAAAGTAGCTGGAACTACAGGCGTGCACTACCACGCCCGGCTGATTTTTTGATTTATTGTAGAGATGAGGTCTTGCTGCCTAGGCGGTTCTTGAACCCACGGGCTCAGGAAATCCACTCACCTCAGCCTCCCAAAGGTGCGGGATTACAGGTTGAGTCACTGAGCCTGGCTACAATAATTAATTTTTAAAGAAGGTAAAATATAATTCCATTAATCATGACTAACAGGCCAGATAGAAAGAATATACCACAAAAATTTTTAGGACAACATAGTCATATTGACCACAAGGAGAAAATGAAAATCATTGCTGTTTTGTTTTGCTTTGCTTTTGTTTTTTGTTTTGATTTTTTTCACAATTAATCTAATTTAGAGTTACTTGACAGATAATCCCTCTACCCTTAACACTAAAAGTAATTCAAAGTAGAGAGAACATTTGGTAATTGTTTCTTGATCTTTGCAATTACTAGATTTCCGTCTGAGCTTGAAGAACTCATAGAAATAGACATTCCTTTTTTTAATATATATTTTTTATTTTGATATTGTGGGGTACAGTTAAGGGTTAGGTATACATATATGCTTCATTCAGGCACCCTTATTGATAAAGGGTGTTTCCCTGTCCCCAGACAGATATTACTACTGTTAATCCCACCTCCCTTCTCCTCCCCCCCAAGAGTTTCCCACCACTGTCAGTCCTTTTCTTGTAGTATTATGATGGATGTTCAAGGTCCACTATATGAATAAGAACATGTGATACTCAGATCTTTGTTTTTGTGAGAGGTCAGTCAGTATTATAGACTCTAGTTCCATCCAGGTTGCTGCGAAATTCATGATTTTGTTCTTTTTTATGGCTGTGCAGTATTCTATCGTGTATATGTACCACATTTTTTAAATCCAGTCCTCTTTTGATGGACAGCATGGTTGATTCCAGGTTCTTGCTATTGTGAACAATGCTGTGATAAACATATGTGTGCAGGTATCTTTTTCATAGAGTGATTTGAGTTCTTCAGGGTATATTCCCAGTAGGGGAATTGTGGGGTCATATGGGAGATCGATATTTAGAGCTTTTAGGAATCACCACACTGTTTTTCAGAGGTTGCACTAGTCTGCACTCCCATCAACAGTGTATGTGTTCCCTTTTCACCACACCCTCTCCAGCAACTGTTATTTTTTGAGTTATTGATAATTGCCATTCTGACTGGAGTTAGGTGGTATCTCAATGTGGTTTTGATTTACAGCTCCTTGATGATTAGTGAGGTTGAACATTTCTTCATGTGTCTGTTGGTTGCTCAGATGTCTTCCTTTGAGAAGTCTCTGTTCACATCTTTTGCCCACTTTATAATGGGATTGTTTGTTTTTTTCTTTTCAGCACATTTGAGTTCCTTGTAGATCCAAGATGTTAAGCCTTTGTCAGACCTGGAGTTGGCAAATACTTTTTCCCAGTCTGTAGGCTGTCTCCCTGCTCTCTTGATGGTTTCTTTGGCTTTGCAGAATCTTGTCAGTTTAATGAGATCCCACTTGTCTATCTTATCTCCTATGACCTGTGAGTTTCAGGTTTTGTTCAGGAATTGGATGCCAGTTCCAATTTCCATAAGGGTATGTCCTTCATTTTCTAAGGTTCTTATGGTTTGAGGTTTTACATTTAGGTCTCTAATCCATTTAGAGTTAATTTTTGTGTATGGGGACAGATAGGGATCTTGTTTGAGTCTTCTGCATGTGGTCAGCCAGTTTTCCCAGCACCACTTACCGAATAGGTTCTCCTCTCTCCAGTGGTAGGTGGTGGAGGCTTTGCTGAAGATGAGTGATTGAGAAATTGAGGTTTTGCTTCTGGAATATCAATACTATTATTCTATTCCATTGGTCTATGTGCCAATACCAAGCTGTTTTGATTATTGTAGCTTTATAGTAAAGTTTGAAGTCTGGTAATGTGAAACCACCTGCTTTGTTTTTTTGCTGAGGAATGTTCTGGCTATTCTTGGTCATATGTGTTTCCATATGAACTTCTGTATTGTTTTTTCTAGGTCTGAGAAGAATGTTGCTGGTAATTTGATGGGTATTGCATTGAATTTGTAGATTGCCTTAGGTAGGATGGACATCTTCACAACGTTGATTCTTCCAATTCATGAGCATGGGATATTTTTCCACTTGTTTGTGTCATCTTTGATTTCTTTGAGCAGTGTTTTGTAATTTTCATTGTAAAGGTCTTTCACATCTCTGGTTAGGAAGATGCCAAGGTATTTCATTTTTTTGTGGCTATTGTGAATGGAATTGTGCTTTTTATTTGAATTTCTGTTTGTTGATTATTGGTGTAAAGAAATGTGATTGTCTTTTGCACATTTATTTTGTATCCTGAGACTTTGCCAAAGTCCTTTATCAGTGTAAGGAGGCTTTTGACAGATTCTCTTGGATTTTCAAGGTACACAGTCATGTCATCTGCAAAGTGAGATAACTTGGCTTCCTCTTTTCCTATTTGGATACAACTGATTGTCTTCTCTGATTGCTCTAGCCAGGACTTCCAATACTATATTAAACAGGAGGGGTGAGAGTGGGCATCCTTGTCTTGTTCCAGTTTTCATGGGAAATGGTTCCAGTTTTGTCCATTTAGGAGTATGCTGCCTGTGGATTTCTCGTAGACGGCTTTTACTATTTTGAGGTAAGTTCCCTGTATGCCAAGATGTTCGAGGGTTTTTATCAAGAAGGTGCTGGATTTTATCAAAAGCTTTTTCTGCATCTAATGATATAATCATGTGATTTTTGTTTTGACATCTGTTGATGTATTTAATTACATTGATGGTTTTATGAATGTTGAACCAGCCTTGTATCCTAGGGATGAAGCCTACTTGGTCATGATGGATGATTTTTGAGATGTGTTGTTGGATCCATTTGCTAGCATCTTGTTGAGAATTTTATCATCTATGTTCATCAAAGATATTGGCCTTTAGTTCTCTTTCTTTGTTGGGTCTTTACCTGGCTTGTGTATAATTTGATGTTAGCTTTGTAAAATGATTTGGGGAGAGTTCCATCTTTCTCAATCACCTGGAATACCTTCAGTAGGATTGGTATAAGCACCTCTTTAAATGTCTTGTAGAATTCTGCTGGAAAGCCATATGGTGCAGGGCTTTTTGTTGTTGGTAGTTGTCCTATTACGTAGTCAATTTCCTTGATTGTTATTGGTCTATTTAGGGTCTCAATTTCTTCTTGTTTCAACCTAGGTGGGCTGATGTCAGAAAGTCCTCCATTTCCTTGAGGTTTTCAAGTTTGTTTCCATATAAGCGTACGTAGTAGTCTCTAATGATCTTTTGTATTTCTTCAGGGTCAGATGTGACTTCATCAAATTTTTGTGTATCTGATTGTGTTTATTTGGGCTTTTTCTCTCTTTTTCTTGGTCAGTCTAGCTAGTGGACCATCGATCTTGTTTATCCTTTCAAAGAACCAGCTTTTATTTCATTGATCTGTTTATCTGCTGTGTCCTGGATTTTGGCTTTTATTGTCATGATCTGGATTCTTCTGCTGAAATTAGAGTTCTGGTGGTCTTGCTTTTCCAGCTTCATTAGGTAGCTTGTTAGGATGTTAATTTGATGTTAATAGAATAGCAGCATATTTATCTACAGAAACCCCCCAGGTGAGGAGAGCTTGGAGCCCTATCTTCAAAGTTCTAAAAGATAAACCATTTCAAGTATTCCATTTTCTTCATGTGCGTTTGTAGGGATATAAATTCCCCCTCTTACTACAGCTTTTATGGCATCCCAGAGATTTTGGTAAGATGTTTCTTCATTTTCATTTGTTTCCAGGTATCTTTTAATCTCTGTTTTGATTTCATTGTTGAGCCAGGAGTTGTTTAGCATCTTGCTGTTTAGTGTCCTTGTCTTTGTGGATTTTGGAGGACCGTGTTGGTGTTAATGTTTATTTTTATTCCACCTTGGTCTGAGAAGGTGCATGGTAAAATTTTGGCCCTTTTAAATTTGCTTATACTTGATTTATGGCCAAGTATGTGGTCGATCTTAGAGTTCGTTCTGTGCGGTGATGTGTAGACTGTATATTCTGTGGCCTTTGGATGGAGTGTTCTGTAGGTATCAATTAAGTCCATTTGGTCAAGAGTCACATTGAGGTTTCAGATCTCGTTGCTGATTTCTTATCCTGATAATCTGTCTAGGGTTGTGAGTGGGGTATTGAAGTTCCCTGCTATGATTGTGTTGGAGTTCATATCCTTTTTTAGTTTATCTAGATGCTGCTTTATGAAAGTTGGTGCTCCTATGTTGGCTGCATATATTTTTAGGATGAATATTTCTTGTTGATAGATTGAACTTTTTATCATTATGTAGTGGCCTTCTGTATCATTTTTAATTTTTGATAGCTTGAAGGGTATTTTGTCTGCGATTAAGATCATGACTCCTCCTTTCTTTTGTATTCCATTCACCTGAAAATATGTTTTCCATCCTCTTTCTTTGAGTCTGTGAGTGTCCTTTCTAGTGAGGTGAGTCTCTTGAAGGCAATAAATTGTTGCCTGGTGATGTTTTATCTATTTTGCCATTCTATGTTTTCCGTGGTACATTTAATTCATTCACATTCAAGCTAATTATTGAAATGTGAGATTTGATCCCTGTCATAATGTTCTTACAAAGTTGTTGTTGTTCTTCCTGTTTGTGTGTTGTCTTTCTTTTGGTTTTAGAGTTGGTTCCTGTGTGTTTTTAATCTTTTTCCTGTACTCTTGTTAAGAACGTTGTTGTTCTTTTTTCTTTTTCTTCTGCGTTCAATACTTTCTTAAGTGTTTCTTGTAGAGCTGGTCTGGTGGCAGTGTAGGTTCTTAGGGATTGAAGGTCTGGGAAAGATTTCAATTCTCCCTCACTGATGAAGCTTAGCTGGGCTGGGTAGGTTATTCTCGGTTGAAATTGTTTATCTTTTAGAACTTTGAAGTTAGGGCTCCAAGCTCTCCTCACCTGGGGGGTTTCTGTAGATAAATATGCTGCTATTCTAATTGGTCTTCCTTGGTAGGTAGTCTGACCTTTTTCTCTTGCAGCCTTTAGGATTTTTTCTTTTATACCTACTTTGTTTAGGCAAATTATTATGTGTCTGGGAGTTGGTATTCTCATTTGTTGTCTTTCAGGGGTTCTCTGAATCTCTTGTGTTTGAATTTTCACATCACTGATGAGATTAGGGAAATTTTCTTGAATGAAATGTTTGTTCCAGTGTGACCTCTGTTTCTCTCTCTGCCTCAGGGAGGCCAATTACTCTTAGGTTTTTTCTGTTGAAGTGATCATTCATCTCTTGAAGGTTTTGTTCTGTCTGTTTAAGCTTCTTTTCTATGTTTTTGACAGTTGGGTTAGTTCTGTGTTTTGGTCTTTGAGCTCTGAGATTCTTTCCTCTGCTTGGCTAATTCTGCTTTCCATGTTTATTAGTTTGTTATTTATTTCCTTCACAGTATTCTTTACTACTGTTATTTCTGTCATCAGCGCCTTCCTATTTTCCTCTTTCTCTCCTCAATTTTTTAAATTCTCTCTATTAATATCTTGATGTCTGGGTTTGTTGCATGTGACCGGTCACTCTGGGTGCTCTTCATTGTTTGTGTTCTGAAGTCTGTTTTCTCAGTGTCTGACCTCCCAGGGGTCTGTGTGAGAGCTATATTCTTCTTTTCATTTTTCTTCATTTGTGCACATTTTTCCTCCCCTCCACATCACCATCTTCTTTAATTCTGTTATTCATGGGTGTAGTGGTTGCTTTTACTTCTGTTTGTTCAATCTCCTATTCTTCTTTATGTATATTCTCTTACATTGTTCAATTCTGGAGTTACACTGTAGGTTGGGGGTGGTCCTTTCTATAGTTTTGAGATTTACTTAAGGGGGGAGCTGTGATTCAAAATCTCTCTTCAGGTCCTGGTATCTGCCGACAGTTGTATGGATAATCTGAAAGCCACTTCCCACTGCCTTGGAATCTGTCCATGCAGTGGGGTTGTAGGTTTACTCCCTGAAATAAAATGAGGTTAACAGAGGGAAGAGAATGGAGAAGACAGTGGGGGGAAGATGGGGGTGGAGAGAGAGAGGAGTAAGGAGGAAAACAGACAAGTGTTTCAACAAATGGAGAGAGAGACAAAAACTGAAACCGATAAAAACAATAGACCATGGTACAGACTAACTCACTCCCATATTAAAAAAACTAAAACATACAATGATGCTAACATACAAGCTAACCAATCTCCTTATTATATGCTATTCCTCTATACAAAGATATGGTTTACAGAGAGAAGAAAAGAAGAAGGAAAAAAGGAACAAAACAAAAGGAATAGAATCAAGTCAGTAAACTAGCAGAACCAATCAAGCACACTCTAAGACTTCATTTAATTCCAATGTCCTTTCAGTTCTGATTTCTAGCTGTCTTTTCAGACTGGTAAATTTGTTCACAGTTAGGGTCAGTTGCCCCTGGGTTGCTGTGATGGGCAGTTCAGATCACCACTCAGTTCACCACTGCCCAGTTCACCACTCAGATCTGGCCTGTGTCTATTTATCAAGCTTCTGTTTTTTCCCCTTTCAGTGTTGTTACCTTGAATCGCCAGCAGGTGGTGTTATCTCACTACTCCAGATGGTCTTTATCTCAGCTGCTCACCCACAGGGGAGGGAGCCGCTGCCTCAAGGCACATGGGAGGAGACCCACAGCCTGGCAAGACATCACAGTGGCAGTAGTGGCAGCAGCGATCTCAGCAGATCTTGCTTGCAGTGGCTTCAAGGTCTGAAGGTATGGATCACTTCAGGCATGGGTGGTGCGATGTGCAATGGCTGCCACGATCCGGTGGCTGCAGCGGCAGTGGTTGCTGTGGCTGCCCGAACCGCCGTGATGCTATAGTGGTGTCAATGGCCGAACTCCATGTGAAGAGCAGGCTGCTGCTGATGGGATCTGCAGCCCCCCCGGAAGAGAGCCAGAGTATTTTTGTGTTCTCTTTTGCGGAGGTCTCATAGACCAAGCTGCCCCATCACCATCTTGCCAGAAGTCTCCGACATAGACATTCTGGAGAGCATTTGAAATACTTTAGAATAACCACGTAAACAGTGAAAGACAAGACTGGAAAAAGAATGAACTTGATTGAAAGGTAACTGAAGAAATATAAAATGCTTTAAAGGCAACTGACTGTCTGGTAGAATATGATCAGCTTATAAAATTGTGGAACATTTTAAAGAAGTAATTGGAAAGTTTCCAATAGAAATGCATTTTCAGTGAAATCCAAAGTGACAAAATCTCAAATATCTAGAGAGCATTTAACTCTTGAATACAGTCACTTAGGGTCTCAAAATAGTTATATCTTTGAATTGGACTGTTCTTGATTAACTGTAAAAGTTCAGCAGCATCCCATTTACCCAGTAACCACAGAACTCAATTAAGACATTGCAACTGACAAACTACTACCTATAATGAACTGGAGAAAGATAGGCAGTTAGGCTGACAGTCTCGAAAATCCTCATATGGGATCATTTGAGTTAAGACTGGCAAGTATAATCTGATGAATAGACACTCTTTCTGATGCTTTAGCCAGCAACTGATAGAGTCAGAAAGTCTGAATCCTAGATCTATAGAATTATGCCCATTCCTATCTTTCAGAGATTTTCTTCTAGAGGGAAGAGCTCAGGGCTTATTTATACATTACTTAATCATAGGATGCTCAAGTTGTTTTAAAGGAGATTTGTGCCTTCAGTGGGTCAGTGGAATAAGCAACTTGGAATATTTTCTTCAATACAGACCATGGAGTGATCTAAATAAAAGAAAAATATATATGCTGTCTTTATTGAAAGGAGAAATCAATAAAATGAAGACATTATTTTTTCCTAGATATACACATTTAATGAAATTCTAATTATTATCCCTATGAAATTCTGTGGAACTTGATAAAGTTAATCTAAAACTTATAAGGAAGAACAAAGAACAAGAAAGATTACTCTCTTGAATGACAAATGACTAGAAGGGGAGAAATCAGTCAAAAACTTACATTTTCAGGTCCCAGTGAGACAGAATAGGGGTAGGACATGGCCTCCTGCACATATTTTAACCACCAGACTTTACAACACCACCCCCAGGTGGAGGCACCCTACAGACCACACCCTTGAAACCCCACTGAAATAAACAGTGTTTCAAAATAAATGTTGCTTGGGACAGTATCTCCCTGATTCCCCTCTCCCTCATGGTACATGGACTAAAGAGTATCTGATTGTAACCCTTGCTTCATTATACATTAAAATCCCCCCCCCCCAGGTGGGGCTTATCCACCATTTTTTGTACATGTGACATAAAAGCAAGTATGTCTCTACACAAGTATGTATCTACACTAGTCTTGTGCACTTAGACCCCCCTCCCTAATCATGCTAACATACCTTTCTTTTCGTCACACCCTCTCCCCTGTGTAATAAAAGGCCCTATCCAGCCCCTTCAGGGAAGCCAGCTGGAGAACTCTTTCTCCTAAACTGTCTCCCTTCAGCCTCGTATAGGAATCTGTTGTGCCTTGTGTCATTTTCTATTATAAAATAGCCTAAGAACTTGTGGTCGGTAGTACGGGGGGCCATTTATGGGGGCCAGCCCATTCAGAGAGATTTAGAGGTTCCCTGGAAGGTGGGGCAGTGTCGGCGATTATTCTGGAGAAATAAAGAGAAAGAAAGAGAAAGGGGGAGAAAGAAAGAGACTGGACTCTGTCTAGTGCAGAAGCCAATTCTGTAGTAGGGATAGATATTAAAAGAAAGATGGAGGGATAGATATAAAGAGAAAGAAAGAAAGTGGACAACTGTTCAGTGAAATGAGCATAAGCCGTTTATTGGGACCAACCGTGAGTCTTTTATCCCAAATTTTCACATGTTAAATCACAAGACTTTCATGTGAACACAAGGCCAGGTGGATGAGGTGCATCCCCCCTACCCACCAGGTGTTTCCTTAAGCATGAGGAAGGACAATCCCAATTAAATCACAAGACTTTCACGTGAACACAAAGCCAGGTAGGTGAGGGGCATCCCCCACCCACCAGGCGTTTTCCCAAGCATGAGGAAGGACAATCCAAAAATTATCTCACTGTTCCTCATGCTTGGCTATTGTTCCTCTCAAACAGCACAACAATTCTAACATCATAATGTTCTAATAATCAATAACTTCTAAAACTTATGCATTCCCAACACCTAATGACTGACTTAAATCCTAATACCTTTCTGTTCTGTGCTAATTTTACCTGTACTATAAAAAACTCTTAATTATAGCTCAAACCAGTTCCTAAAGAATGTGGCCCAGTCCAAAGATCACGTTGGGCCATTTCCAGGAACAATTGATTATAATCTCATAACAAAATGACTATTCTCAAATCCTATGTATCTATCTTAATTTCTATAAAAGTTTCTAATTCCTAATCCTAATATATAAAACTGATCATCAGTAATAAAGCTTCTAAAATAAAACCCAAATACAAACTGTAAATGTACTAAGGCCAAAACCGCAATTAATAGAAAGTGGGAACAATGAAATTTCTAATGTTAGCTGTATTCCTATAAAACCTTAAAGTATCATGTTTGATCATGCTTGAACTAACATAATTCCCTCACATAGCATGACCTATTCTACAATACTTTCTATGAATAAAATAAATTCAGTTCCTAAGTAGAAAAAAACCTACATTAATTGTAGCTAAAGAACCAGTTTAAAAGAATGCAGCCCAGCCCAAAGTGGACGCTGGGTCCTTAGGAATGTGGCCCAGCCCAAAGTTCGTGCTGGGCCATTTCTGGTAACTCCAGATAATCATCTATACCATCTAAAGCTGGAAACGGCTCTCTAAATGTATATACAAATTCTACAAATATACTTTTAAATCTTATAAAGAAGCTTGTATCATATATAAGGCTCCCAAATGTGACCTGAGCTTGAACTGTGTTAAGTTTAAAGCTGAAACCACAGTCTGTGAGAAATGGGAACAATGGATCCCTAGACTCAGTCATGCCTGTCATATTCTCAGAACTTCATGCTTAGATTATCAAAGTCCCTGCTAGTGGGTCACGCCAAGCAACAAAGAAGGGAGGAGAGAATGGACCTTCAGCTCCTGAATGCAACCTGGTGGTCTCAGGGTCCACAGCCCGCCTGGATCCCTAACGCTCAGGCAGGCCTCCACGACTGGCTCCCAACGTGGTAGCTCTAGTAACTTCTCTCAAAGACCTACTAAAAAGACTCTTACACAGGGTAACATGGAGACATGTTAAAAAATATGAGTACTAGTATTGTTGATAATAATGAAATACAATGATATACACTCAAGTGTCCTATCTTAAGTGAATGGATAATAATAACTGATATACACATAACATAAAACAATCACTGCAATAAAAAATAATGACTTATAAATGCATGCATTTACATGAATGGATCCTAAGAATGTAATATTGAATTTTAAACAGCTACTTAAAGAATAAAACATTACAATAACTGTTAAAAATAAAAAATTTGATTCACACTTTTTAGAAATGTATACACACATACACATATTTTAGAAATGTATAGGTATATATTAAAATATACATGCAAACAAGGGAAAGAAAATCACAAAATCAGGGTAGTGATTATATCTGGGTAACAGTGAAGAAGATGTGACCAAGAACAGATATTTAGATACTTAAATTTCTTTAATGGCACTGATAATTCTCCATTCCTTATTTTGGTTGGTGAATTTATGAACATTTATTTTATTTTTATACTTTATGGAAGTGTATGCAACTTTTATGTATATAAATATGTATTTATATTATATATGCATGCATGTATTAATATACATACATGCACATATGTAAATGCAAAATTCTTTCTATGTGGCAAATGTTTAGTTGCAAATGTTAAAGATGGTTTAACTAGAAAGAAATAAGAATTGGACCAACAGCAGAATTTGTCACAACAGACGAATGTCATAAAGCAATGGGAAAACATCAAAGTAACTGACGACCTAGAGTTGTGTCTCTAATTAAATATCTGTGTATATGTTTTTGTGTGTACAGGCACATATACTTAGCAGTATTCAAGATATACAGGGGTGGCAAAAAAATGTATAAACATTTTAAAAGATGCAGTTTATGTATTACTTTTCAAAGTTGAATTAAATTATGGTAGCAATGTGTAGTATGATGTTTGCTCAACTGTGCTTCTACCTTTTTTTTCTGTCCTGCCTTTTGAATGATGATGCTAACATTCATTTGATTAATGCCATCTTTTGAGCGAATGTCATACTTAAAATGTGAATATATATTTTTTGTAACCCTATATAGAGATTTGAATTTGATCTTTTTAAATAAAAACAAATTAGAAATGCAGTCAACACAAAAAGCTAAAATAAAAGGAATACATCTAAATAAAACAGAAGAAAAAATAATAAATATATAAAATTCTTGAGGTAAAGAACAAAGGAATAGAGATAATTATCAAAATATAAACTGGTAAATTTTTGAAGGCTGATACAATAGATAAACTTCTTTTCAGTTTCTTAAGAGCATTCATTTTATTTTAGGTTGTTGTAATGAAAGGAATATAGAGGCATTCTTATGTGGTCCTCATAGGACCGGTTAATGAGTTTTACAGGGTTTTCCATTTAGATTCTCTTCTATAATTTTACATATTACTTTAGTGATAAAATACACTGTTACATGCTTCAAAACATTGTATAAATAAGACCAATATTTAAAAACATAATTTTTGAAGAATATTTATTTTGCATTACTAGTTGTACAGTTTTCAAAATTTAATTAAATTAATTAATTAATCTTTTCTTTTTTATGTATTTTTATTCTAAAGAGATGGGGTACAATTCAGGGTTAGGTATACAAATGTTCATTATGCAGGTACTCTTGTTGATGAGGTGTGCCTCTTCCTCCCCTGGCAGTTTCCCTCAACTGCCAATCCCAACCCCTCTCCTGTGGCAGTTGAGTTTCTTTTAATTTTATGTTAAAGACATGGGATACAATTCAGGATTAGGTATACAAGTGGTCATTGTACAGGTAAAGTTTGGACCTCTCTTTTGTCACCACTTTGCCTGGTTTGAGATCGAGTACGCTTATTGATGTCATGTGCCTCCCCCTCCCTCTCCTGGCAGTTTCTGGCTATTGTCAATCTTTTTCTTACAGTATTATGGTAAATACTCAGGGTCTGCTTATGAGTGAGAACATGTGGTACTCAGTTCTTTGCTTCTGTGATAAATCACTGAGTATTATAGACTCTAAATCCATCCAAGTTGCTGTGAAGTCCATAGTTTTGTCTTTATAGCTGTGCAATAATCCATCATGTGTATGTACCATTTTTAAAATCCAGTCCACTTTCAATGGGCAGCACAATTGGTTCCATGTTTTTGCTATTGTGAACAGTGCTTCAATAAACATGTGTGTGCAGGTATCTTTTTTGTACAGAGATTTAAGTTTCTTTGGGTATGTTCCCAGAAGGGGGATTGCTGGGTTGTATCGAAGGTCAATTTCTACTACTGCCAATCCCACCTTCTCCCACTCCTGCCAGTTTCCCACCACTGCCAATCTTTTTCTTATACTACTGTGATAATTGTTCAAGCTATGCCTATGAGTGAGAACATGTGATACTCCATTCTTTGTTTCTGCAATAGATCACTCAGTATTACAGACTCTAAGTCCATCCAAGTTGCTGTAAATTTCATAATTTTGTCTTTCTTTATGGCTGCACAATATTCCATTGTGTATATATACCACATTTTAATGCAGTCCTCTTTTGATGGACAGAGTGCTTGGTTCCATGTTTTGCTATTGTGAATAATACTGCAATAAACATACATGTGCAGGTATCTTTTTATAGAGTGATTTGAGTTCCTTCAGGTATATTCCCAGGAGAAGGAATGCAGGGTTATATGGTGGGTAGATTTTTAGATCTTTTAGGAATCTTCAAACTGTTTTCCACAGAGGTTGATTAGTTTATGCTCCCATCAACAGTGTAGAAGTATTCCCTTTTCCCTGCATTCTTTCCAGCATCTTTTTTTTTTTTTTGAGTTATAGATGATGACAATCCTGACTGGAGTTAAGTGGTATCTCAGTGAGGTTTTGATTTGCATTTCTTTGATGACTAATGAGGTGAGCATTTTTCCTTGTATATATTGGCTGCTCTTATCTCTTTTTTTGAAAAGTGTCTATTCACATCTTTTGCCTACCTTGTAATAGGGCTGTTTTGTTTTGTTCCTTTTGGCCTATTTGAGTTCCTTGTAGATCTTGGATATGAGGCCTTTGTCAGATACATAGTTGGCAAATATTTTTTCCCATTCTGGATGCTACTTGCACTCAAGTCTACTTGCACTCAAGATGGTTTCTTTTGCTTTGCAGAAGCTTTTCAGTTTGATGAGGTCCCACTTATCTAGCTTATTTCTTATGGCATGGGCTTTTGGGGATTTGATCGGGGAATTGGTTGCCAATTCCAATTTTTGTAACGTTGTCTCCTGTATTTTATAAGATTCTTAATCTTTGAGGTTTTTACATTTAGGTCCTTTGACACATTTGTAGCTTATTTTTGTGTATAGTGATAGGTATAATCTGCACATGGTCAACTAGTTTTCCCAGTACCATTTACTGAATAGGTTCTCCTCTCCTCAGTGATTGCTGTTGGAGGCTTTGTTGAAGATGAGTTAGTTAAGAAATCAAGTTTTTGCTTCCAGAATCTTTATCCTGTTCCATTGGTACATGTGCCTGTTCTTGTACCAATGCCAGGTTGTTTTGATTATTGTATAATAAAGTTTAAAGTCTGGAAGTGAGATAACTCTCACTTTGTTTCTTTTGCCAAGGATTGTTTTGGCTATTTGTAGTCATTTATATTTCCATCTGAATATCTGTATTGTTTTTTCCAGATCTGAGAAGAATTATGTTGGTAATTTAATGAGTATTGCATTACATCTGTAGATTGCTTTGGGTAGGATGGAAATCTTAACAATGTTGATTCTTCTAATCCATGAGCATGGAATATTTTTCCATTTAGATTTGTCATCTTTGATTTCTTTGAACAGTGTTTTGTAGTTTTAATTGTAAAGATCTTTCAGTTCTCTAGTTAGGAAGATGCCGAGGTAGTTCTTTCTTTCTTTTTTGTGTGTGGCTATTGTGGGTGGGATTGTGCTTTTTATTTGGTTCTCTGCCACTTTGTTCTTGGTGTATAAGAATGTGACTGTGTTTTACACGTTGATTTTGTACCCTGGGACTTTGCCAAAATTCTTTATCAGTGCCGGGAGGTTTTGTCAGAGTCTCTTGGATTTTCAAGGCATAGCATCATATTATCAGCAAAGAGGGATAACTTGACTTCCTCTTTTCCTATTTGTATCTCTTGATTTCCTTCTCTTGTCTGATTACTCCAGCTAGGTCTTCCAACATTATGTTGAACAGGAGAGGTGAGAGTGGGCAGCCTTGTCTTATTCCAGTTTTCAGGGGAAATGTTTCCAATTTCTGTCCATTTAGCAATGTGTTGGCTATGGGTTTATCATAGATAGCTCTTACAATTCTGAGGTATGTTCTTGCTATGCCTTGATGTCAAGGGTTTTTAATCAGGAAGGGATGATGGATTTAACTGAAAGCTTTTTCTGTGTCTAATGATATATTCAAGTGGTTCTTGTTTTGCATCTGTTGGTGTAGTTACTTATATTTTTGGTTTTGTCGATGTTGAACCAGTCTTGCATCCCAGGGATGAAGCCTACTTGATATGTGTTGTTGGATCTGGTTTGTTAGAATTTTGTTGAGAATTCTTGCATCTATAGTCATCAGGGATATTGACCTGTAGTTCTCTTTCCTTTTTGTATCTTTACCAGGTTTGAGTATCAATGTGATGTTAGCTTCATAAAATGATTTGGAAAGAGTTCTATTTTTCTCTATTGTGTGGAATACTTTCAAAAGAATTGATATCAGCTCTTTCTTATATGTTTTGTAGAATTCTGTTGAAAAACTGTCTTGTCCAGGCCTTATTTATTTATTTTTTTGGTAGGCTTTTTTCATATGATGAAGTCAATTTCCTGGGTCTCAGTTTCTTCTTGTTTCAACCTGGGAAGGTTTTATGATGTTGGAAAGTTCTCCATTTCACTTATGTTATCGAGTTTTATTCTATACATGTGTACATAGTAATCTCTAATAATTGTTTGTATATCTTTGGGGTCAGTTGTGACTTGATCTTTTGTATTCCTGATTGTGTTTTTGTGTTTATTTGGGCTTTTTCTTGGTCATTTTGGCTAAGGGTCATCAATTTTGTGTATCCCTTCAAAGAAACAGCTTTTTGTTTCTTTGATTTTTTCTATGGTATTTTTGTCTCCTATGTCCCATATTTGGCCTTTTACTTTGGTTATCTGAATTCTTGTGCTAAAATTAGAGTTTTCGTTGTCTTATCTTTCCAATTCCTTTGGTGATTTGTTGGGCAGTTAACTTTTTTCTTTCTATTTTCATGATGTGTGTTTGTAGAGATTTAAACTACCCTCTTAATAATGATTTTATGGCATCCCAGAGGTTTTAGTAAGCTGTTTATTTGTTTTCATTTGTTTCCAGGGATCTTTTAATTTTTGCTTTGATTTCTGTGTTGACCCAGGAGTTTTTCACTGTCTTTGTGGGTTTTGGGGAATTTTGTTGGTGGTGGTATTTATTTTTATTCCACTGTGGTCTGAAATATTCATGGCAGTATTTCAATTTTGTGAAATTTGTTTATGCTTGATTTGTGCCAAGGATGTGGTTGATTTTGAAGTGCATTCCATATGCTGATGAGTGGAATGTATGTTCTGTGTTTGTTAGGTGGAGCATTCTGTAAGTATCTACTAAGTCCATTTGTTCAAGCAACAAATTGAGCTTCCGGATGTCTTTGTTGATTTTTTTGCCTTGATGGTCTATTTAGGATTGTTGGTGGAGTATTTAAGTCTCCATTATGACAGTGTTAGAGTCTACATCTTCTTTTAGTTTACCTAGAAGCTGCTTTGTAAAAGCTGGTACTCCTGTGTTGGGTGCATATATGTTTACAATGGCTATTTCTTGTTGATGAATTAAACCTTTCATCATTATGTAGTGTTCTTCTGTATCTTTTAAAATTTTTGATAGTGTAAAGGTTGTTTTGTCTGATAGTAAGATCATCACTCCTGCTTTCTTTTGTGGTCCGTTCACTTGAAAATTTGTTTTTCATCCTCTGACTTTGAGTCTATGGGCATCCTTTGTGATGAGATGAGTCCTGGTAACAGCAAATGATTGCATCTTTTTTTTTTAATTAGTTTTCCATTATATGTCTTTTCTGTGGTGCATTTAGTCCATTCATGTTCAGGCTGATTATTGAAATGTGAGCGTTTATCCCTGTCATAATGATCTTATAAGGTTGTTTTGTTTCCGTTTAGCTTTTGTGTTCATATATGTGTGTGTTTTTATTTTTGTCAGTATGCTGTGTGTTCTGCTGCTTCTGTGTTTGTGATAATAGATAAACATTCTTTAGAACTAATGGGAGAAGGGGGGATGGGGGGAGAGAGAGAGAGAGAGAGACAGAGAGGGGAGAGAGAGAAACAGACAGAGACAGAGTAGGCATCCAGAATAGAAACCAGAATATTTTTGTAGCCTAATCTTGGAAAAGGCATCCCATCACTATTGCCATGTTCTGCTAGTTAGTTATGAGCTAACAGATTAGTCCTCACTCAACAGAATAGGCTTACACAAGGGCAGAAATACTAGGAGTCAGAGATGATAGGAGGGCCACATTACAGGCTGCATACCACAATCGGAAACTCCATTTTATGAGACTATTATTAGGTTGACTTCCATCTGCTTATGCTAGAGCAGAAGAAAGAAACACACAATTCATATGATTCTGTGTGAAGGAAAAGGGTATTTGACTTTGGGTCAAATACTTTAGAATAAAGAATAAGGGTATAAGTATATCAATATTTAAAGAAAGATTAAATAATGTTTTGAAATAAGGGAATAATGCCATTACAGTATTATTCAGTACAAGAAAATAAAGTTGTAGGTCAATTTTATTTATTTTATTTTATTTTATTTTTTTTGAGTTGGAGTCTCACTCTGTCGCCCAGACTGGAGTGCAGTGGCCGCTCCCGGCCACCACAGCCTCGACCTGCTGGGTTCCGGCAATCCTTCCGCCTCAGCCTTCCGAGTAGCCGGAATTTCAGGCGCACGCTGCCATGCCCGGTTGATTTTTTGATTTATTGTAGAGATGAGGTCTTGCTGCCCAGGTGGGTCTCGAACCCGCGGGCTTAGGCAATCCACTCACCTCAGCCTCCCAAAGGCGCGGGATTACAGGCTGAGCCACCGAGCCCGGCTGGTCAATTTTAAATGTAAGTGAAAATCTTAACAATTTAACAGATTTTATTAAGGGCCTAAAATCAATAGATCTTTTAGAAAAGGAGAGAAAAGAAGTGTAGGGGAGGAGAAAATATACAGAAAATGAGTTCATCAACCTGAATTCCAAAACGTATAACTAACACAATAAGCAATGTGAATATGAAGCCCTCTCTCCAATTATTTCCCTCCTCAGATAAACAACTCCATAATCACTTGAAGGTACTACTTTGATTGTGAGCCCCTGGGTACATGTGTTGAGTTCTCTACATTCGAACGCTGGAGCTCAGGAAATTAGCACTGGAAATTGCAGATGGGGTAAAAAAGTCAACTCTCATCATGTGCCTTGACCTTCCTATTTCAGAAATGCTTTTCAAGTGATTCAAAAGATATATTAAACATCTGAGTCTTAGTTTTTTCATATATAATATGAATGTTTTATTATATAACTATAAATTTTATGAGTTTCTGGAAAGTTGGAAGAGCAAAACTAATGTTAAATCAAAATTTCCAAAGTCATTTCAGCAATGTTACAATAATGCATATGGTATTATACATATAATATTACTTCTTTTATTATATTCCTGACACCAGTTTCATCCTGGCAACTCTATTGCCATTTTTAAAAATTAAATTCTTCTTCCTAGCATATCATATTCAGTTTATTATATTGCCTACCTATTGTACCTTCAATAACATACTATATGCTTATGGATTGTTCTTTTTGTCAGAAGTGCTCATCTTTATCTCAAAAATAAAATAAAATAGATAAAACACTACATTATTCTTAAACTTCCCCAAATAAAAATTCTGCTTCCCTCTGACATTTTCCAACAAAGTATTTGAATGAGTGGTTTCTATCATCTGTACTTACTTTCTCTCTTATGCCTATGATGAATCCTTTGAAAATGACTAAATTGTTTAACAATACCTTTTCTTAATCCAAACTCAGAGGTGTCTTCTTAGTCCTGGTTACATTTGCTTTTTTGTAAGACTTTACACAAATAACTTTTCAGACCTGTTATTTTCCCTGATTTCATGTCAATATATGACTTTATCTTAATCCAGTCTTTAGTAGTATAATCTGGGCAGTGCCTTACAAACTCATCTTCTCTCCATTTGTCTTTGTCAATCATTTTTCCTTAGATAAATTAGGATATTTTAAGCTTGTAATTATTACTTTTCTGTAGTCTCCTTAAGAATGCATTTAGCCATAATCCTTTTAACCAAGATATCTGTCTACATAATCTTTCTTTGTCTGAACACCGATGTGAGAGTATTGATGATCAAAATAAGGCATTCTGCTGGAGAAAAGACATTAAAAAGAGACAAAAAAAGAGTATCCATTGACAAAATTAATTGCATTTTCAACTCTTGGAACCTTAAAAAAAGAATGTGTTTTTCAAATTTAGTAAATAAATTTGAAGCATATAAATGGGCATACATGCTGAGGCAAATTTACACACACCAAAAAAGGTAGCACAGGTGTCCCTCCAAATCCTGCCAAATCTCTTTGCTAGAATTTCAAATATGATTTAATAACTGTACAAAACTTCCATCTGCATATGCTAGAGCAGAAGAGAGAAAATACACAATTCATATGACTGTGAAGGAAAAGGTGTTTGACTTTGGGTCAGATACTTTAGAATAAAGAATAAGGGTATAAGTATATCAATATTTAAAGAAAGATTAAATAATGTTTTGAAATAAGTTAAGATAATAATGCCATTACAGTATTTGAATTTTGATTAGGAACCAAAGATGTGATCATCATGGTTGTTTAGCAGAGGAAATTGCAAGGGATTAGGGGCAGCTGGGTATAACAGGTTGATTCCATATCTTGGCTATTGTAGACAATGTGCAATGAACATAGAAGTACAGATATCTTTTTGACACATTGATTTCATTTTTTGAAATGTTTACTCAGTAGTGATTGCTGGATAATATAGTTGTTCTATTTTTAAAATTTTGAGGGACCTTCATACTTTTTTATAATGGCTAAACTAGCTTACATTCTTACCAACAGTGTACAGGGTTTTTTTTTTTTTCCACATCCCTGCCAACACATATCTCTTATCTTTTTTATAGTTATCATCTTAACAGTTGTGAGCTGATATCACACAGTGGTTTTGATATATCTTTCCTTAATGGTTCCTGATATTGTCCTTTTAATATACCCCTTGGTAATTTTTGATCTTCTTTTGAGAGAAGTAAATAAATTCCTAGAAACATAACCCTATCAAGAAGAATTCATGAAAAAATAGAAATTCTGAACAGACCAATAATTAATAAGAAGATTAGATGAATAATTAAAAAATCTCCTATAAAATAAAATTCTAGTACATGATGGTTTTACAGCTGAAATTCACCAGACATGTCAAGAAGAACTAAACAAGTCCTCACATTATTTCAAAAAGTTGAAGACAAGAGGATATGTCTAAACTCATGTTACAAGGTCAACATTACCCCGACACCAAAGCCAGACAATGACACTACAAAACAATAACTATAGGCTACATCTTTGAGGAACATAGATGCAAAAGTCCTCCACAAAATATTAGAAAACCAAATTTAATGTCACATTGAAAAGATCATTTACCATGATCAATTAACAATTCTAAGAGATTTATATTTGATGTGCAAAGATAGTTCATCATAGATGAATCAATAAATGAAATACACTCCATTAACATGTTTAAGAACAAAAACCTATTTTCATATACGTAGTTGCAGAGAAAGCTTTAGACACAATTCATAATAAAAAGACATAATAGAGCCGGGCTCGGTGGCTCAGCCTGTAATCCCGCGCTTTTGGGAGGCTGAGGTGAGTGGGTTGCCTGAGCCCGCGGGTTTGAGACCCGCCTGGGCAGCGAGACCTCATCTCTACAATAAATCAAAAAATCAGCCGGGCGTGGTAGCGCATGCCTGTAATTCCGGCTACTTGGAAGGCTGAGGCGGAAGGATCGCCGGAGCCCAGCAGGTCGAGGCTGCGGTGGCCGGAAGCGGCCACTGCACTCCAGTCTGGGCGACAGAGTGAGACTTCAACTCAAAAAAAAAAAAAAAAAAAAAAAAAAAAAACCACATCATAAAAACTCTCAACAAATTAGGTATAAAAAATATACCTCAACACAATAAAGACTGTATATATGACAAGCCCACAGCTAATATAATACTAAATAGTGAAAAGCTGAAGTTTTTCCTATAAGATTAAGTATAAGACAAGGATGCCCACTCTTGTCACTACTATTTGACATAGTCCTGGAAGTTTTAGCCAGAACAATTAGGCAGGAAAAAAAAAACAGGCATCCAAATTGGAAAGGTAGAAGATGGATTGTCACTGATTGTATACGACATGATCTTATAAATAGAAAACCCTAAAGACACCTCTAAAAAGAAAAATAAACTGTTAAAACTAACAAACAAATTGAGTACCATTGCAGGATACAAAACCAACAAAATAAATCAGCTCTTCCGTACATTAACAATGAACTATTCAAAAAAGAAGTCAAGAAAACAGTGTAATTTAAAATAGCTGCAAAAATTTAGGCAAAAATTTAACCAAAGAGATAAACAATTGGTACACTGAAAATTATAACAGTGATGAAAAAATTGAAGAAAACACAAATAGATAGAAAAATATTCCATATTCATGGATTGAAAGAACTGATACTGTTAAAATGTTCATACTAATCTAAGAGTTCTAGAGATTCAGTGCAATCCTTATCAAAATTACAGTGATATTGTTCACAGAAATAGAAAAACCAATCCTAAAATTCAAATGGTACCACAAAAGATCTTAAATATCCAAAGCAATTTTGAGCATAAAGAACAAAGTTGGAGGTACCACATTACTTAACCTAAAGCTACTACAAAGCTACAGTAATCAAAACACCGTGGTGCTGGCACAAAAACAGATATATCAACCTTTGAATCAGGGGAGATCCTCATAAATAAATCTTCATTATGATCAACTGATCTTCACCTGAGGTGCCCCAAACACAACAACGAATAGGAAAAGGACAGTTTCTATAATAAGTGATGTTGGAAAATCTGAATATCCACATGCAGAAAAGTGAAACTGGACCCTTACATCATACCATCTGCAAAAATAAACTCAAAGGATTGAAGATTTTGTCATAATATCTGAAACTGTAAAATTAATATAATTCAACCATAAAACTACTGAAACAAAGGGAAAAGTCTACATGACATTGGTCTGGGCAAAGATTTTTTAGATCTGACCCCAAAAGCATTAAAAAAAAGCAAAATTGACAAATACTGTTGTATTAAACTTAAAACCTTCTGCACAGTAAAGGCAACAGCAGAGTGAAGAGTAAAAACCTAAGAAATGGAAAACATATTCACAAGCCATACACCCCAGATGAGGGATTAATATCCAAAATATATAAGGAACTCAGCTCAGTAATAAGAAAACAAATAACCTGATTTTAAAATAAGCAAAGGACCTTAATAGTTTTTATAATAAAAATTTCCTAATCAAATAATATACTATTAACCCCCCAAAAGATTTTAAATACTGTATTCAATTTATTCCATTTCATATAGGAAAACAGGGAGGCCATGAGACTTGCATAAGTACATATAGTAATATGTGACAGGACTGACAGAAGTTAAATGAGTACCAAAGACATGGTGAGAAGGATTGCTATGATTATACCATTATTGAGCAGCATGACTTTTACTCTTGTAACTAGAAAATGTTGTCTTTGGACATGTAACTGATACCAGTCATAGCCTACCCACTCGTAGAACAATAACACACAGTCTTAGTGTGAAGCAGAAGATGGCATGTACTTTATGGATGTTTTAAAAATTTCAATTATTTAAATGTCATTAAAAAACACAATTCATTGCCTACGTATTCCATCACTGATGACAGCTCTAGGTTCTGTCGCTATGATTTTTTTGTCTTTTTAATGTTTTCTAAAAACAAAAACGAATCCTAGAAAACAGGGATTTTTCCATTACACCTTTTGTTTGTTCCTATTATTCAAAAAATTCACTTTAAAATATATTCACCCTTTTCCTTTTCATCACAACCTCAATGTTTAAGCTCATCAATTTTCCGAATACTAGCACGAAAATGTGGCAATGCATTTTTCTTTTACAATATTCTCTTTTATGTTCACCTACAATCATTACTTATTCTCAGGAAGCTTTAGAAATTTTTACTTTAAAGAGATTAGTCAAAAAGGCCTATATTTCATATTACTATTATTTCATAGAATGTGCATCATTCTAACTTTCATATTTACTTTTTTATTACATTTTCAGTTTAATTCTCTCTAATTTTGAGCATCAGTAATTCACATTTATTCACACACAAAATATCATTGCAAAAAACTTATTTTTCAATGGCCACAAATAGATTACTGACTCAGATATATCTGTTATTTTTCTTCAATAATGTTGCTTTTTATTCCACACAAATTTTGAAATAATCTTATAATTTTCTTATTCTTAACATCTCTAAGAAATAAGTACTACATAAAGTTAGATCTAGTTATTTTCTTTTCTATATTTTACACACATGATACTTACTTTGGAGTCACTAACTTTTATAATTTGTAATTCTTCTAAAATTAAACTGAGTTTGTTCTGAAAATGCCCACTCTCCCAGAACTGTTTTTAATCCTAAAAATACAACATACTTATTGAATGAGGCAGCAACGACCTTTAATGGCTTTTATCAACCCACATTCAAGTGAAAATTCCTGTTGATTTGCATTTGGCACAGATTACTGGGTAAGCATCTTTCTAATTGAGGTAATAAAGTCACTTCCAAAGAACTAAAAAAGAGAACCTTAGGCAATGTTATCTTCACTTAAAAAGACCTGGTAAATATAAAGAGCACCATATGGTCTAAAGCTATATTTTATAAAGGACTAAAATTTCTATCCAATTTACTTAGTACTAATCTATTTTATAACACTTTGGAAAAGCACACTTTTGTGTGTGTGGCGGCTGTGTCCTTACGCTTAAAATCTGAGAGTCTTACTCAATGCTAAGGAAGTTAACAAGAGAGTCAGATCAATGAACACTTTTATTATATGGATTCATTCAAATCCCAGTATTGATTGCAATCAAGTTCGAAAATATTACTTACAGCTGTGGCTCAGAACCACTTGTGTTTGTGGCCGTTTTAATTCTGATTGTGTACCATTCCTTTTGGACAATCTCAAATCCAGCCAGAGTATAGTGAGTTTTCTCATGTCCTGTGTCTAGCAGGTTTGGAGCATGCAGCTTGATTTTTTTAAAAAGAATAATTTTAACTGTTTCTAGCCCCTCTCTGCCACAGTATAAATCCTGACTCTGCAAAAATTCATGGAGATTTTATATGCCACTAAATTTTAAGGATTAAACAAAATAAAGCAGAACTATCAAGCAATCAAAAACAATATCAACAACATACATTAGGTCCCATGAGATTATATTCCAGCCAGACCTGCTTTGCCTTTAATTGCCTCTTTCCTGCAATGTCAAACTCATTTCAATACTTGATATTAGGTACCCTTCAAATTCATATATTATATAAATAATATTGCTAAAAATATGGGAAATTTTCTAGGGCAAGAATTCAAAACAACAAAAAAAGTATGTCAAATGCTGAACACTCGAAGATAATCAAATTCAAAATATAGGTAATCTTTACAAACTTACTTTTATTACGCAAGTTGACATTTCAGATACCAATCTATCAAAATATACTAATTTGACACCAGAGGAGCTTAAAACACAAGTTTACAGTGTTCATTCAATATTTGAGTAGCTTTTACAAAATCTTATTATTTTAGATTATAACAGAATTTCTGATATCTGATGAGCTCTCCCAACATTAACTATAAAACTGGACTAAACATGCAAATGAAATGTTTTCAGGCACTTGAAAACAGGGAACGCACATTGAAACCTGACATTGGGAGAGATCTGAGATCTCCCACTCTCCCTGCCTGACTTATATTTCTAACTCTATAGCTCAGTGAGATGAGGTCCAAGCATATTACAATGGTTATACTAATGGAAGAAACAAAGACCAGAGCTTGAAACTACCTCATGGCTGCAATATGCAGATGGCAGCATTAACAGGGATTGAGCTGTGCAGAGATGGGCCCTAGATATTCATTTTGACCTCTGGGGCATCCTTGGCTAAGAGCAGGGAAGATTCATTGATATGCAGGATTTGCTGCCACATAGGGCCTGAGGCTCAGAGGCACCCTGTGTTTTAGCTTAATAATCTGAGGTTACCATCTCAAAATTCTTAAAAAATTTATATTTGAATTTGTCATTTTTAAATGAACTCCAATAGGACAATGATACGCACATCATGGGCTTGGACCCTCAGATCCCACTTGTTCTCATTTCCTGTTTTCTCTCTGCCTCCATAGAATGGGTTCCCAGCTGTCTATTTCCCTAACTTTGGTACCCCAGGCCCAACTGATCTCCCTCTTTTTCATTCCTGTCTGACATCAATTGCCTCTCTCTGCTCTTGGTGATGTGGCAGAGAGGGGCTAAAAACAGTTAAAATTATTCCTTTAAAAATCAACCTGCATTCTCCCAACCTGCTAGATATGGGATGTGAGAAAACTAAATAGCCACAAGCCGCTTTCCTGGAAATGCAAGATAGCAATTGATTAACAACCTTATCCTCACATCCTCTGTTTGTGAAGTTATCGGTTTCAACCCCAGCTTGTCATGTATATCCTGGAGACAACTTGTTCTTTGAAAATCTGATTTTGCTAAATACCACCTTGCAAATTCCAAAGAAAAATGTACAGCAGCCGGCTCAGTGGCTCAGCCTGTAATCCCGCACTTTGGGAGGCTGAGGTGAGTGGATTGCCTGAGCCCGTGGGTTCGAGACCTGCCTGGGCAACTTGGAGAGACCTCATCTCTACAATAAATCAAAAAATTAGCCGGTGTGGTAGTGCATACCTGTAGTTCCAGCTACTGGAAGACTGAGGCAGAAGGATCCCTGGAGCCCAGCGGGTCGAGGCTGCAGTGGCCAGGAGCAGCCACTGCACTCTAGTCTGGGTGACAGAGTGAGCCTCCAACTCAAAAAAAAAAAAAAGAAAAATGTATAGCTATACAACCCGACCCCCCTCTCCTACCTAAACTAACACATAAAACCCCTCTCCTCTCACTCTGGGTTGCTCAGCCTTGGAGCATTAGCCTGCTGAGTCGCAGCGGCACTAATAAAATGCTACTTCCTAAGATAGCCTCGGTGTCGCAGTCTCTCTGTTTTCCCACAACAGTGGGGACCTGGACAAAGGTGTAGGGTTGGACATATGTATCCCACAATCTCATAGGCAGAGCATAGAATTCTCTGTTCCAATATGTCAGTACCACAGCATAAAAAATTTGGCAACTTTATGGTAGGAACCCTCTTACCTGTTTTCCTCCAGGTAACAACCAGGTCCTGACATGGAAGTTACAATTCCTTGAGGGCCACCTATCTGTCATGGTCTGGAGTGGTAGGCCATTGAGAAAGAGACATTGACTTTCTTGTCAATAGACTGCTATCTTTAAAGTACGTGGGGAAAAAATATCAGCTACTGTAATAAAAAAACTATAATTATTAAAAGATGAAGAAAAATAATAGGCTGAATACTAATAATAAATATTCTCAGAAAATTGGCAATGGAATTTTGATCAAACCATTTATAAACACCTATGGCTAATATCAAAATAATGGTGCAGCACAATATTTTCCTCCTAAGACTGGGAACAAAGCAAGATTTACTCTCATCATTTTTATTCAATATTTTGCTGAATATCTTGGTCAGAGCAATAAGAAAATAAAAGCCCTAAAGATTGGGAAGTCAGAAGTAATATTGTCATTATTCACAGATGACATGACGCTCCTGTAAAAATAATTGTGAATCTTAAAAAAACTGAATGAAAAACAAAATTTGACAATGTTGCAGAATATAAAGTCAGGAAACAGAGAAACAAAAGATAGTTTTCTAATAGAAAATTCCCAAAAGAATTTAAACAAGTGATCAATGGGCATGCAAAAAGATGTCCAGCATCATATTAACTATGGAAATACAAATAAAAGCAAACTGAGTTTTCAATTAATAACCACTGAAATGGCTACAATTAACATGACTGACAAAGCAAATGATGGTGAAGTGGAGCCCATGAAACACTCCTCCCTGTTTGGTATGATTTTACAATGGTACAACCATTTTGAAAGAGTTTGGCAGTTCTTGCAAGGTTCACCACAGGCTCTATCAATTTTACTCCTAGATATTTTGCCATAGGAAATGAAAATTTATATCCACAAAAAGACGTACACGTGTAGGACTCATAGAAGCTCTGTTAATTACACTCAAAAAGCTGAAAATAGCCCAAATAAATAAATAGATTTTTTCGCCAAGGTGAGAGAATCACTTGTGCCTAGGAATTCAAGACCAGCCTGGCTGCATAGTTAAGCCTCGTCTCTACAAAAAATAAATTAGTTGGTGTGTGGTGGCAGGCATCTGTAGTCTCAGCTCCTAGGGAGGAAAGATGGGAGGACTGCTTGAGCCCAGGAGGTTGAAGCCTCAGTGAGCTAGAATCCTGGCACTGCACTCCAGCTCGTGTGACAGAGTGAGACAGGAAAGGAAGAAAGAAAGAAAGGAAGGAAGGAAGGAAGGAAGGAAGGAAGGAAGGAAGGAAGGAAGGAAGAAGGGAGAGAGGGAGGGAAGGAGGGAGGAAGGAAGGAAGAAAGGAAGAAAGGAAGGAAAGAAGGAGGGAAAGAAGGAAGGAACAGAGAGAGACAGAGAGAGGGAAGAAGAAGGAGGGAGGGAGGGAGCGAGGGAGGAAAGAATTGATTTTTTATGCAATAGATTATTGTTCAGCAATAAAAATGAGTATACTTCTGATATAGCCTTAGAAAGAAATCTCAAAAACATGCTGAGAAAAACAAGTGATACACAAAATGTACATTATTATGATTTCTTCTATATGAAGGTCAAGAATTAGCAAAAAACGTTATAGTGGTGGAAATCAGATCTGATTCTGTGATAGAAATTGTGAGGAGGCCGATGGGAAGAGTTGAACTGACCACCAATGGCCATAAGATCTTTCTGTGATGATAAAAAATATTTTGTATCCTGTTTAGAGTGGTAGTTAGATGGGTACATTTGTGATAACTCAGAATTATACATTCAAATTAGGTACAACTTGTATATAAATTATTTTTCCGTAAACTTGATTAGAAAAAACAACATAAATGTCATCTAAAGCTTTTAATTTTTTAAATTTCGTTTCAGGATTTATCTCTTCAGATAACTGCACATGTTTATATTTATATATGCAACCAAATTTTGTTTTAAAAACATCAAATAGGAATTAACCTCTTTTTCTTAAGCATCAATCTGGTTTTTTTCCCTCTTGCTTGGATATGAATTATCAGAGAAGATTTTTAGTTCTTTAAATTACTTCAGCTTCAAAAATAATCGCTTATTGTATGTCTTATTTTTTTCATCACCTAAGTATGCATGATATTTTATTAATTTGGATCACTATCTTCTATCTAAGTTGCTTAATTCATAATACTCGTGAAAGGAACTACCCTAATATTTCCCTATGTGCCATCTGACACACTGAGGGCTCCAGAGCCAAATATCACTTTCACTGAGAAATGTACAGTACCAAGGTAGGAGACTGGCAACCGCAGTGTGTGTGGCAGTGCTGACACCAGTGAATTACCACCTGTCTAGATAGCTCCCTTAGAGAACAGAGTAGATGCTTAACTTGTTCTATGCTGTTAACCTGCACCAAGATGAAGTTTGGGACCAACTAAGAATTGACAGTAGGACCTTAATGATGGAAAACAGGTCTATAAAATCCATGTGGATAACTTTACTGAATGTCTCGCTCTTTCTAGTTGGAAGCCTTTTGTTTTTATGGCCAGTTACTGCAACAGATTTTACAACACAAGTAAAATCAAGAATAATAATCCACAGAAATTCTGAATGGCTTCAGGAGGTGTAAAGAGTTTTTTTTTAGAACTGGAAGAATAAAAAAGAAACCAGAAAAAGAAAAACAAATCTAAGCAAGTTTACAAAGCAAGTGTGGAATGGAGCAAATAAAACCAAGCAAATTCATGATTCTATTCTGGAAGGGAAATGTAGCTGCGGCTGCTGTGATCTGCTTGCATCCACTCAATACTCACCTTTGAAACTGGCACACTCTGCAGTCACTGCACGTCTCTGCTAGAGGCTTCTCCTTCCCTGCAGAAGCTGGTTCAGCTTCAGGCAAGCAAGCTGGAACTGCCTTGGAGTGAACAATCATGAAAGAAGTCCTTCACAGGTCTTCTGGATGACGATGTGGCATGTAAACACCTAACTTCTTTGCTTTCATGAGAATAATTCCAAGGAATATTGCTCATACTGTCTCCTGGAGTTCCCCAGTGAGACCCAGGTACTCCTTTGCACTAGAAGGAGTTGATAACTTTCTTGATTATGTACTCCTTACTGGATTCCTTTCTTTTGTCTTACTTTCCCACTTCTCTATCAGTGTTTCCTGAATTCTATTCCCAACTAACTACATTGAAATCCTTGTATGACTGTTGTGGGAAGACAAAGTACAAGGGGGAGCCAAGTGACAATGAAAGACAGGAAAGAATACTAAATGTTGTATATATGTTTTCTGTCATTGAAATATATTTTAATTATGAGAAAGACTTCTATAAAATCTACTAGATAATTATACGCCCCTGATTTCTAAGCCAAATAAATACAATCACTATTTCCTGAGAAATGCAATTGAAGGGGTGAGATTTTAAGGCAAAATCGATCTCATTCCAAAGTTTAGGCAAAGGTGGGATGGCCTGCTTACTGCCATGCCTCTCCTTATTCTACCACACCTTATCTACTCCCTTAGTAAACTCAGAGAGAATTTTCTAACCTGGCTATTTTTAAAGTCAAAGTCTGGGAGTCACTTTTCCTAAAAAGTTCTGTAAATCTGACATGTGACTCATTTTCTCACTCTTCTTATGTGGCCTGAAAATTGAGTAAGCTTTCTGGGTCTTTCTTCTCTTTCATCCTCCATGTGGCTTGAGAGGTAATTTGTAAACTACTCACCACCCTCTACCCACTCTCCTGCTTGTTCCTCCCAATTACTCCTCATCAAAGGACAAGTCAAGATTAAAGATTCCAACTGGACTACTCCACTCTAGGTATTAGGGTGAAGTGCACTCTCACCCCATTTCCTGGGTCCATTTCTTTTGTCATTGATTGAATAAGCATTGTAATGGCCTTTTCTTACCAAGTGATAACATCTAAAGTTTCATTTTGGGTTCAGGGCAAAAGATGCTTCCAAAGTCTACAAGATAGGCCACACACTCCAATTTAATTTATCAAAGTTTTGCAATGTCGTTTGTAGCTAAAAGCACAGCTAGCAATTTGTGGTTTTGGTTTTTGCCTCTTTTTTGAATTTGTGTTTGTGTGTGCGGGGGCACAGAAAAATAAGGGAGATGGGTGGTGAGAATTCAATATAAATTGGTTGCTTTCTTATTTGCTTGCTTGAGAAATAACGAAGAAATTGAAACAGAAGAGAGAAAATACCTCTGGATTCGAAGAAGACAGGCAGGAAGCAACAACAGACATCTCATTAGGGACCAAACATCATGATGAATATTTCAGTGGATTTTTGATTCATTCACTCATGAAATATTAATTGAGAGATACTGTGCACCAATGCTATTTTGCACATAAGTTATCTAGGACTAGGTAAGGTATAGGAAATTAGATAATGTATTAAAAAATAAGAAAAGGGTATAGGAAAAGCTAGATCAGGGTAGACAATAAAATATTTAGTAAAGTGGTCAAGGAATGTCTTAATGAAAAGATTACGTTTGAAAACACATGTAAAGAAAGTGTAGAGTTAGAAAAAGTGGAGGAAACTTCCTGCAGTGTGTTTGAGGGAGCATACTGGGATGTCCCATGACCAACAAGGTTTCCAGTGTAACTAGCAGAGAGGAGAAGACAGTAGGAGATGAGGTTAGGGTGATAATAAAGATCATTATAAGAATTCTGCATGATACTTTTTCTTAGAACATATATCATGTGAGATATTTAAGTCAAAAAGTAACAGGTACTGATTTCAAATATATAGAGATCACTCTGGCCCTAAAGTAAAAAATGTAGGAACAGAAGGTAGAAGCAGAGTGAAAAGCTAGTAGGTCATTGCAATGATAAAGGTGTTAAAGGACAGTGATTTGAGACAAATAGCAACAGTAAGATAAAATAGATCATAGGAATGCATTTGAAAGTAGAATTCACAAAATTTTCTGACATAGTGGATGTGGAATGTGAAATCAATGAATGAAATATGACTCTATCTCCTTTGACCTGAGGATCTGAAAGAGGCATCAGTGATTTGAATGTAAGGGGAGTAAAATTAAGGTTTGGTATTGACATTTCACTTTAGTTGGGCAATCTGACTGTTGCCCCTTTGTTTTGGTAATAAGGAAATTTCTCTTGCCCCTTGCAAACCACAGTGTTTGACTCTTATACCACGACTCTAAATTCATTTTAAAAGTCTTAAGGTAGAAATAAGCTGATTTGTAAAAAAAGAAAAGATGTTAAACTGGAATGGAAAATAATGAAATAGAGCAGTCTCTATGAAGAATATTCCTACTGTGAGTAGCTGAAAAAACAAGTTATTGTTAAGTTCTCTGATGGCCTTAATGTCATAATGTCATAAATTCAATGGATGGGATATTTTGCAGTCTTTACTTTTCTTGGGTTCTTAGCAAAATTGGACAAGGTCATCTGTTTCTTTTCCTAAAACACTCTCATCTCTCATCTTGGCAACTTTATGTTCTTCAGTATTTGACTATGCCTTTTAGTTTATATCACATGATCACCATCCTCCCATTTGGTCAATACATGTAGAAATTTCTCAAGTATTCATTTTATTTCATTTTCAGAAGCAAGCGATTACTAAGTTTCTTCTCTCAATAGTATCTGATGTATTATAGCTTGATTATTGTTGAAGTTAGATCTATAATATAACCTTTATTTCTCATTTGAGATCAAACTAGGATTTGGTCCAATTGGAATCAGCACCTAAGGAAAATTATTTTTACATAAATTCTTAGAGAACACTGCTAAGGTAAAAGGAACATAAAATGTTAAGGTTTTTGATAATGATTGCTAACTTCCCTCTAATGTGTGAATTTACACTATCACCAGAACATTATTAGTCTTAATATTGAACAATTTGATCAGTTAAATATATCTTAATATTTATATCTTTATTTGCTAGCAACTTGTATTTTAGTTTTGAATACTTGTTCTTATGCTTTGTTTTTTAATATAGAACATTTTTATTTTCTGACTTAAATTTTTAAAAAACTCAGTGCATTGAAAATGGGTAACCAGTCTCTGTATTGAAATTATATTTCTTTTGACTAGGTAAATGTTTTGCACTGACTCAATAAATAAAATATCCATACAAGTAGAGCATCCTTACTTTGAAATTCAAAGCACACAATGCTCTAAAACTCTATACTTTGGGTACAGCAACACGATGTCACAAGTGGAAAATTCCACATCTTGCCTCATGTGCTGGGTTTCAGGCTAAATGCAACCAATACTTTGCTTCATTCATAAAAGTATTATTGTATAAAAGTACCATGAGGCTATGCACATAAAATGTAGATGAAACATAAATGAGTTTGTATCTAAACTTAGATTCCATTTCCAAGATATCTCATTATGTATATACAAATATTCCAAAATCTAAAAAAAATTAAACTCTAGAACACTCTGTTTCTATGTATTTTGAACAAGGGTTGCTCAATCTACTTTTTGTATTTTGTATAACTTCTACAAGTCACCACCCTTTATCCAATGCCCAGTCTGATTTTTCAATCACAGTGGGTGCTCAACACAACTAAATTGAAATTTTATACATAATGTATAAATTCAGATAATGATTTTAGATTTCCTACACTTGCTATAAAATTATTTCTTCTAGGGTTTAAAATTCAGTATGTAATTTTATAAAATAATTTAATGTGCTTTTTAATGACATGGATTATTATGGTTCTTCATAACTTTTAGAGTTGTACTTAATAGAATACATTTTTTCACTGTAGGACATTGTAGAACTTTACTTATTTCCTTATTATCCAAACTATACAAAAAATGACCTTTACATTAATTCTTAAGTATTCATAAACAATAACAGTGTGATTCTGATTGTCTTTCTAAAATATTCTAGTCTTAATTAAATATCATTCAGGAAAGAGATTATTTAGGAATACAAACAATTTATTAACATGGAAAAGAACAGAAACTTATTATATGCTGTATTTATAAACTGGAAAATAGTGCTTGGGGAGTAAATAACTTTGTTCTTTTACTTGTTTGTGCTTTCTATACAGTGTGGTGACTACCACAGCTTATAATTAGCCATAGAAAGAGTATATGTGATAAATTTTCAAAAATACCAGAAAATTTTATTCTCAGAATGTCATCCTCATACCTATTTTATTCACTTTATTGAAATAAAACTGAATAATCAGAGCTAAGATGTTGCCCTTTCTATTCTGAATTACATTGCTATTTACATTGACTTGCATAAGTGAGGTTTTTTATATCTGCGAGTGAATATTTTTACTAATTCTAATCTTTCCTGATAGTAATACAGACATCACGTAATAGAATAGTGGGAGCATAACTATTAAGCTGAAATTTAGCTCTTAAGTGATAGTTCATCAATATATTTCTTATAGTACTGCATGGTTTCCTTTGTGGTGAGATATTTGTGTGCATAGCATGCATTCGATATAGTATATTTCTCTTTCACCTTCTACTTTTTATACTTTGTATAACTTCTACAGGTCACCACCCTTTACCCAATGCCCAATCTGGTTTTTCAATCACAATGGGCGCTCAACACTTTTGAATAGATTGGTATATAAATAAAAGTGGAATCTAGAAGCTAAAATACATATTGGCATACACTCATTGTAGATGGTGCAGATATAATTATTGTTATAATAAATAACTGGTATAATAAGTAGAAGGGCAATATGTAATTCATTATTTAATTAGTTCAAATCTATGGACCTGTGTAGGCCGATGAAAAATTGCCAAGGTCAAGGTTACAAGTAGTTACTCCTTTATTAGGCTCTTAACTTCTCAAACCTGGAGACAATGTACTTTCTTCCATTATATTCTCAATACCTTGCATGATGAGTATTCAGTACATTTTAAGTCCCAAATAAACATTGTGAAAGGGAAGAAGGAGCAGTTCATCCCTAAAGGGTTTGAAGCCAAAAGCCGAAGTAGCAAAAATGAAACCAAAGGAGGAGAAAGTGCAAAGGAGAAGAGACTGGACTGTGATCTGATTCTCTGGGGATTGGCCTTCAGCCCCTGCCTTCCCCACCCAGCAGGAAGTTCTGGATACCTCACCATCCCCAAGTGCCTGACATCTCTTGCCTGATCCTTGCTAGGGATTCAGTGATGGGCAGATCAAGATTTGTGAGGCAGAGACAGGGCTCCTGCTTTTGAATCTCTCCAGCCACCTGGATGTCATGAGAGATCTGAGCTTCACACTCAGTGGCAGTTTGATTTTGGTCTCTACTTCATGGGACAAGACTCTTCGCATCTGAGACCTGAATAAACATGGTCAACAGATTCAGGTGTTATTGGGACACAAGCTGTTGTACCATTTCCCCAGACTGCAGCTTGCTGTGCTCTGAAGGAGGAGAGAGGTAGGTCTGTTTTTGGAGCAGGGGTCCTACTCATTAATTTGGAAGCTGGAGAGCCACCAAAGCAGTGTTTTCTCCTGTGACTTCTCCCCTGACTCTTCCTTGCTCTCATGGCTTCTTAACATACCAATGTGATTATATGGAGACCCTACACTAGCGAAAGGTTGAGGTCACTCTACCACACCCAGGTCGATCCCACCGTGGACGACAGTGATGTCCATATTAGTTCATTGTGAGGCTCCTCCAGAAGGCTTGTACCTTGCCACAGTGGCAGATGACAGACTACTCAAGATCTGGGACCTGGAACTGAAAACTCCAATTGCATTTGCTCCTATGGCCAATGGTCTTTGCTGCATTTTTTTCCCACATGGTGGAGTTATTGCCAAAGGGGCAACAGATGGTCACAATCCAGTTCTGGACAGCTCCTAGGGTCCTATCCTCACTGAAGCACTTATGCCGGAAAGTCCTCTGAAGTTTCCGCACAGCCTACCAAGTCCTAGTTTTGAAAATCCTCAAGAAAATGAAGGAGTTTCTCCTCAAGAAAACGAAAGAGTTCCTTTTAAACAATGCTACATATCTTGTTTTCTTTAAAGCAGGATAAATATTTCTGGCAAAGGAGTGGCTGGAATAATGGACCAAAAATCTAGTCTTGAATTGAAGTAACATTTCTTTGGGATTGTGGATAGAATGTAGCAAAGCAAGACTCCAGTAGACTAGTCCTAGATCTTTCTCTCCCTGGCATGTGAAGAGATTCCACTTCTGCAGTGATAAGGCTTTACCACAAATCTTCATTCCACTTTGAACAGCAAGTGTTGAACTCTTTCTAGTGATTTTGATCCAAAGTACAGTTATCAATGTTTTGATAATGCAAATAGGCCTCCAGAGCTCTCTAGTGGCAGAAAAGTCCACACTCCCTCAACTGGGAAGAATGATTTCTACCTTGTACCCATCATTTTTGTGTTTCTGATGCAGTGGTAGCATTGTTTAAAGTTCTTTCTTGCAGTAGCCAGAGTTGCTTTGATGTTGGCAAGTGTTCTCTCTCCTTGGGCTCCCCTCTGACCAGCAAGACCAAGTTTTCATGGAGCCATTCGATAGGAGGTTTTGACTCAGCTTAACTAAATTTCAGAGGAATCAGAGGCTGTGTTGCCTGATCCAGACCACTATTATTGTCTTTTTTTCCCAAATAATGGTGTGCACGTCTAGGAGATGACAAATTTGTATGTCAGATTATACAAGGATGTATTCTTAAACTGCATGACTGCAGATGGCTACTGAGTTGTCAGCAGCCATTTATTAGCATCATATTTATTTGTAATTTCTCAACAGATGTTAAGGTATAGCTGTGTTTTTCTCGAAATCTAAAGTACTTAAATTGAACAGTTGGAAAAAAATTATACTAGTAATGGATTACCTATTGAAGGTAAATAAAATTATTAAAATTATAATAATAGCAGGAATAGGAAGTCTCCACCAACTCAAGGGCTGAGAGAACAAAATAAAGAAGAAAGAGCCCACTAAGGCTAATATTCAGAAGGTGGAGAATATGTTTAAGGCACAATGATTAGTGGAGAACTCTGATAAGTTCCATAGACCAGAGCCAGCAAGCAAAAAACTCTCTGGTCAGCTGCTCATGGGATAACTAGAGAAATGTACAAGGAAGCTGTCTGCATGTGTGCCAGCAAGAGGGATGGGAAGCTACCAGCTGAGAAAGCCATTAGGATTCACTGCTGGGTTACTGACAAAACTAGAGAAAGAGGTTTGCTCCACTGGGTCTCCCGCATAACACCATCAGGAACACCATCCAATATGGGGACCCACTTGCTGGCGAGGAAATGATTCACTGCCATGAGATCCTTCTGTGGCTAGTTGTACCATGAGCACCAGAAGGAAAACAAGCAATCGCTCTTTTTCCAACAGTGTCCTTCTAGCCCCTTCTATTCACAGGCTCCCATTATGCAACCTGGTGCAGAACCCATCTCAAGTTGCACAAACCCAGGCAATGAAGGGTGAATTTTTGGTTGGGTCTGGCTCATGTCTGTAACTCCAGCACTTTAGGAGGCCAAGATGAGAGATTAACTTGAGCCCAGAAGTTTGAAACCATCTTGCACAAAATAGTGAGACCTTATCTCTACAAAAATAAAACAAAATATAATATAATGCAATACAATACAATAAGAGCAAGGGTGAACTTGACAATGTATTTTGAATGAACACACATGGTTGAGGTGAGGATGCACTCTCCTTCCTCCCCCACGTGTACTAAAAGGGGAATGCTACAGCCCCTGGTCTGTTCTCTCTAAGGAAGTTCTCCTCTTTATTTTTTTCTTCTCTCACTTATAATATTTTATGTGGCTATTTATTAAACAATGGATTAATACTATTGGTACTTGTTCAGATTAATACTATTGGAACCAAGTCTGGGATGCACAAGTATATGGAAATCTTCCTATATTTTTTGCCCCTGGATGTCAAAATCTATAGATAAGGGGGACATCACATTTCACATCTTTTTACTGTACTTGCTTGCTTTTAAGCTTTTCTTATACGACAATGTAAAAAATACCCAAGAACTGAGAGACTAGTGCTGCTTTCACTGAGTAGGGACCCAACTGCTGATAAATACAAACACCTTGAACATTTTTGGAAGGGTGACATACTCTGCACCCAGCAAAGGTCTTTTTGAACACACAGAGACCAGAAAGTGATAGTGGACACTGGAATCCAGGTGCCCCATCCTTCACAATGTCCCAGGCTGGCACAATAACTAAAACCCTTGCCTGGCAGATAAAAGTGGGTGCATGAACCAAAGATGCTTTGGGGTGGATCACTCCCTCCCAGACAGATGTGGGTCATCAGTCCCATCTAGGAGGAGGATTCTTGAGAAGGGTGCAGGACTTTGAGCAACTACAGCCCAAGTAGAATGGGAGAAAGACCCACACTGGGGCAGTCACTTTCTGCCAGACTGGTGACTCACAGGCAAGGGGCCTGCCTGCTGAGTGAACATGGCAGATGTGCACCACCAGTGGTTGGTGGCCATGTTCCTAGACAGACCAGGAAGAACTTCCTCAAGCCCTGTGTCCTGGCAGGGCAATGCCTGCCACCTCCTCAGTGGCAAAAAATCCATTCTATTTCAAGAACAGAGTGCAGACCTGAATAGGGTGGGAATGACATGACAGACACCTGAGGGCTCTCTCAGTGGAAGGCACCTGAGTTGGGCTATAGGATACAGCCAGCAGACAGAAGATCTGCTTCACTCCCCAACCACAGAGCACTAGTTGCTGAGGCTGAAAGCTGGTCTGACATGTTTAGCATCTAGTGAGAAGCTCCATAATGACAGAATCCTGCCACAAGGTGGAGCAAGGAGCAGACTACCCTCACTCTCTCACTAACATATGTTGAAACACAGAAAGAACTCTAGAATAGAGGATAATCGAATAGCTTCAGAGCTTTAAGTCACCAGAGAAAATATAGTGAGCAAAGAGAAGCCTGTTAAAAGAAGAAAAAATCGATGAAAAAATAAAATACTCAGAATCCTAAAGAGACAGTGCCCAAAAAAGGAGCTATCAGAGCACAAACAATGAAAACCCTGCCAGAATGACCTGCCTTGGATGACAGCTACAGGAATCAGAGAATGGATGGTGAAAGTGGGCAGGAACCAAGAAAAACTAGAATCAAAGCTCACTGAAGTCATACAGGAAGTAAAAGCAGAGGTGGCCAGTTTCAAAAAAGCCATTCTGAAATAATTGAAATGAAAAGCTTCATCCTGGAAGTCAAGAACACACTACTAAGCATAGGTAGTAGGACTGACCAAGCAGAGGAAATAATCTCAGAGCTTGAACACCAAAATATGAAATTAACCCTGTCTGTCAAAAACATAGAATAAAAGCTTAAAGAGAAGAATCAAAACCTCCAGGAAATGTGGGACTATGTCAAAAAGCCAAATCTAAGTCTGATTTGTATCCCTGAGCAGAAAGGAAATAGAAAATACCATAGAACAAGAATTCCTTGAGGTCATTCAAGAAAACCTCCCATGTCTAGCCAAAGAGATGATTACCCAAGCACAAGTGATTCAGAGAACTCCTGCAACATATCATATGAGAAGAACAATCCAAAGGCACATAGAATCTGCCTTCACAAAATAAGCATGAAAAAATTATAAAGGCGGCAAGAGAGAAAGGTCAGACAACCTTCTGGGCAAGACCCTTCAGAATCACTCCAAACTTATCTGCAAAAACACTACAAGTCAGAAGGGGCTGGAGTCCATTTTTTGTTCTTAAAGATAAGCTATTCTAACCCAGAATTTTCTACCATGTCAAGCTAAGCTTAATTAGCGATGGGAAACTAAAATCATACCCAGACATCCAATACCTAAGGGAATATGCCACCTCCAGATCAGCTCTTCAGGAGACATAAAGTATTTTACACAGGAAAAAAAAAAAAAAACAGTCATACCCAACACAAAAGTACAGGAAAACACAGTGTTAACAGAGAATATAGAACACTCAAGGAAATGAAAATACACACATGTATAAATTAAAAAGGAAACCAAGCAACCCCCTAAGAGCCCTATTATTAGAATAGACTCTCACATTTCAATAATCAATCTGAACGTGAATGGACTAATACACCAGTGAAAGATATAGAATGGCAAACTGGATAAAGAAGCTTGATCCAACAGTTTACTTCCTCCAGGAAACTTATCTCATTGCAAACAAACAAACAAACAAACAAAAACAAAACCCACATGCTCAAAGTTGGAGGCTGAAAAACTGTCTTTCAGGCAAACAGAAAACAAAAGAGGGTAGGCATAGCTATTCTAATATCAAACAAAGAAGTCTTCAAACTACCAAAAGTTAGACAGGACACAGCACAATGGTGAAAGGCTCAATCCACCAGCAAGAAATATCCATCATAAACATATAGGCCTCCAACACAGAAGCACCAGGTTTTATAAAACAACTGCTAAGAAAAATAAGAGAGATCACTAACTCTTATACAATCAGCTGTAGGCTTAATTACCCCACTAACAGCTTTTGATAGATCCATCAAGGCAAAAAAAAAAGGAGGTCCAGAACCTCAACACAGAGCTCAATCAAATGGACTTAACAGACATCTAAGGAACACTTCACCCAACACCTACTGAGTATACATCCCACTTATCAGCACATGGAACATATTGCAAGATTGATCACATTCTTGGACATAAATCACTCATGAACAAATTTCAAAAGATTGAAATAATACCATATATTTTATCAGATTGCCCTGCAATAAAATAAATATTGCCACTAACAAGATTCCTTCAAGACACACAAAAGACATGGACACTAAACATGCTTCTGAACAACTTTTGGATCAACAGAAATAAAAAAATTCCTGGAAGCAAATGAAAGCAAAGACACATCTTACCAGAATCTCTGGGATGACATAAAATCAGTGCTAAGAGGAAAATTCATAGCATTTCATGTGCTCATTAAGAAAACAGAAAGATTATAAATAGACAGCCTAACATCACACCTGAAGGAGATGGAAAAACAAGATCACCTAAATCCTAACTTCAGCAGAATAATACACATTATCAAGATAAAATAACAATTGTAGGACATAGAAGACAAAAATGTCATAGAATGAATCAACAAGACCAAAAGTTGGTTCTTTGAAAGGATAAATAAAATTGATGGTCGCCTGGCTAGATTGTCAAAAAAATTAAAAGAAAGAGAGAGAGAGAAAGCCCAGATAAACACAATTAAAACGGCAAAAGGTGAAGTCACAAATGACCCTGAAGAAATTCAAAAGATAGATTAGTATAAAAACCTGTATGCAAGTAAACTAGAAAACCTAAAGGAAATGGAGAACTTTCTGATATCATACAACCTCCAAAGTTTGAAACAAGAAGAAACTGAAACTCTAAACAGACAAATAATAATCCAGGAAATTAATTCAGTAATAGGAACTCTCCCTACCAAATAAAGTCCCAGACCATGTATCTTCCTAGCTGAATTCTACAAGATATATAAAGAGCAGCTGATACCAATCTTATTAAAAGTTTTCCAGGCAATGGTGAAAGATGGAATTCTTCCTAACTCATATTATGAAGTCAACATTATACTGATATCCAAGCCTGGCAATGACCCAATAAGGAAAGAGAATTATAGGCCTATCTCCTCGATGAACATAGACAGAAAAATTCTCAACAAGATTCGAGCATCCCATTTCAAGGATCACCCACCCTCTCGAAGTGGGTTTCATTTCTGGGATGCAGGAATTGTTCAATATTCACAAGACCATAAATGGTAATTCAGCACATCAGTAGATATAAAACCATGAACCATATAGTTATATCATTAGATGCAGAAAAAAGCATTTTTCTCAGACCTGGAAATGACAATACAGAAATTCATACAGAAACAAAAAAGAGCACAGATAGTCAAAAACAATCCTCAGTAAAAGGAACAAAGTGGGAGGTATCACACTTCCAGACTTCAAACTTTACTACATGGTTGTAGTAACCAAAACAGCCTAGTATTGCTACAAGAATAGGTACATAAACCAATGGAACAAGACAGAGATTTCAGAAGCAAAAACTCAGTCTCTCAACCATCTTATCTTTGACAAAGCCACCAATAACGATCTCTGAGGATAGGAGACCATAGTTAGCAAATGGCACTGGGAAAATGTAGGAAACACCCTTATGCATGTTCGGTGGCTCAGCCTGTAATCTCGCGCCTTTTGGAGGCTGAAGTGAGTAGATTGCCTGAGTCTGTGGGTTCAAGACCTGCCAGGGCAGGCGAGACCTCATCTCTACAATAAATCAAAAAATTAGCCAGGCATGGTAGTGTGCGCCTGTAGTTCCAGCTACTTGGAAGGCTGAGGTGGAAGGATTGCTGGAGCCCAGTAGGTCAAGGCTGTGGTGGCCAGGAGCAGCCACTACACTCCAGTCTGGGTGACAGAGTGAGACTCCAACTCAAAAAAAAAAAAAGAACAGGCAACACATTCTCGACTAAGTCCCCCAAAGTGAATGCCATATACACAAATGGGTCTTCATCAAACTAAAAAGCTTTTGTACAGCAAAAAGAAACCATCAAGAGAGTGGGAAGACAAGACAACCGACAGAATGGGAAAAATATTTGCAAATTATGTATCTGACAAAAGCTTAATATCCCGGTTCCACCAGGAACTTAGATGAAGTGAAAGGAAAACAAACAACTCCATTAAAAAGTGGGCAAAGGATATGAATAGACACTTTTCAAAAGAAGACATATAAGTAGCCAACAGATACATGAAAAAATGTTCAGCATCAGAGTAATGCAAATCAAAAGTACAATGAGGTACCACCTAACTCCAATATTGATGATCATCATTAATAAATTCAAAAACAACAGATGCTGGTGCGGGTGTGGAGAAAAGGGAATGCTTCTACACTGTTGGTGAGAGTGCAAGCTAGTTCAACCTCTGTGGAAAGCAGTGTGGTGATTCCTAAAAGAACTAAAAATTGACCTTCCAGATGATCCAGCAATCACTCTCCTGGGAATATACCCAGAGGAACATAAATCATTCTACAAAAAAGACATCTACAGATGTATGTTCATTGCCCCACTATTCACAATAGGAAAAACATGGAGCAAATCCAGATACCCATCAAAAGTGGACTGGATAAAGACAATATGGTGCATATACATGATGGAATATTACACAGCCATAAAGAAGAATAAGATCATGGGCTTTGCAGTAAATTGGTTAAAGCTGGATGTCATGATACTAAATTATCTATCACAGCAACAAAGAAATGAATACCACATGTTCTCACTCATAAGTGGGCCCTGAACATTAGTCACATTAGCACAAGGTGAGAGTCAGCAGTTGCTGAGCACTGCTCAGAGAGATGTAAAAACACAAAGAGTACCTAGTCCTGTACCAAAGGAGTGAGGGCCTGTTGGAGACCCAAACTTTACCTCCATGCAGCCTATTCGTGTACTTAATCCTTACTTGTGTGCCATACCTCTATAATAAAATAACATTTTACAAAAATACCTGATAACTAAACACAGACATATGTGACAGAATCAAAGCATTATAACACTATTCATACATCTTTTTATAGATGTCAAAGAAGATTGCATAAGATAATCGATCAGATTATGCAAAATCAGATATGCAAAAGCAAAAGCTGAAAAAGGAACACACATTTTAATTCAAGAATTTTTTATTGAAAAATTAAATTTAGGATTTTCATTCATGAAAGCATTTTCTCAAGTACTTTTAGATGGCTAAGACCATGCCACTGAAACATTTTAAAAATAATTTGAGACGGTGCATACCACAGGGATGTGGTTGTGACCTCTTGTACTTCAGAGGACAAGGAATTAAACCAGGATGCCCTGATAAGCATTAGATCTCATTGTTTTCACCTGGCCATTTTTTGACCAGAGCCAGGTAGCATACTATTGGAACCTGAGAAAAAGGGTGAAATGTGCACTTGTATGGATACTTGTCAAATTCTTCTTCCTTATTTTGCAATAAATGGAAAAGCTAATGAAAACTCTGCAATAAAAGGCATGCTCATTTATCAAGCCTCAAATTACCCATTGTTTTCAGGACATTTTCAACCCTCTTAAACCTGTCCAACAGGGAAGTTGATAACTTACTAGTCAGGAACTTCTGGATTATTGGAAAGGGCTTCTCCCTTTGCACTGCTCAGGTTTGTTAAGCTAACAAAAAATAGTCCATATCTATTTTAAATTATATTCTTTTATTATGAATGTTTGCAGTACATTTTATTTTTAAAATCATTACATTAAATTTTATTTGTCTTTATTACTGAGATTTGATGTCCTCTTAAATTTTGACAAGCACAATTCTTGCCTAATCCCATGTCTACAACTTGTTCTACTACACCCCAGTCTCTACTGAAGCAGTTATTCCTGCAAGGGTTCTGATAGTCTTAGGCTAGCACACTATACAGTGCCTAGGTTCACTCATGTAAAAAGCACTTCTTTATCCATATTTGGGTATCTCTTGCTATTACTAAAGCACGAAACACTGTTAACTCGCCAGGTAACAAAGCATATATAATCCAGAGATACACAGAAAATATTTGACCAGTAGGTATTCTTTCTTCTTCCTTACCAACATCCACTCTGCACTCTGACAGGTGTATTTATATGTAATATTTTGTGTGGATTCTTACAGGTAGTTGTGTGAGATTAAACAGCCCCCCAATCCTCAATAAAATAGTATTAAATTGGCTTTCTCTGCTTTCCTGCTTCATGTCTCTTTCCTCTCACTACTGAGATTATGTTTTCTCATAAAGAGGCGACAGATAAACCTTTCTTTCAGACTATTTTCTGGAGAACACAAATTAATACAAAGGAATACTCAAATCAGTCTTGTTGGGACCACCATCCACTTTGGGAAAGTTCTCACTTGTTAACATATAGTGCTAGCAATATTATTTTAATGAATAGAATTGGAATAGTTTTTCTCTTATAGGAGCTCTTGCCCATGTTCCAATTTTGTAAATGTAAAGTGATTCAATTTTACCCCCAAACACAAATCTAATGCATTATTAGAAACTCATATAGTGTGTAAGAAGAGATTCTAATTTAGTTGTAAATACATACTTTATGAAAATTATTGTTTAAAAGATTTTAAGACTCTAAAAATTTAAAGTTCTAAATATATGAAAATGACCTAATTCTGTAATAAGAAAGGACATTGTTCATTAGCAAATGAGGAGCAAATTTCATTAAGCCATAGTCATTGGGATAAGTTGCAAAAATCTTAATGTAAAGAATATCAACTAACATCACAGTAGTACTTCTTACCCTAATAGAATGTAAAGAGCAAACAAGTAAATGTCATCAAATAATATTTATATCTGAGGTTAAAAAAAGACAAATGCCAACACATGCGTGACAAATCTTTCTGTAACATGCTGAAAAGCAATCAAAATTGTATGGCAAACACTTTCCAACAACAAATGATTGTGAAGACAAAGAAATACAATACAAATTACATGTTAACTCTTCTGGTCACAATATCTTTTTGAAATATTTGTCCCTCCCTATTTCACTATCTGATAGTTTTTACTTATTTGTATAATGTTTTGAACTTCTCTGTAAAATAAGTGGCATTTATTATAGCTCATATTTAATTTCAATGTTTTAAAGCCCTAAATGTGCTGATTGCTTCAAGGACAAAGTAATCAGAAGATTAAATACGAACTTCTAACTGAATGTATAACAATTTTATGGATATTTATTTCAAAATCTTTTATTTTGCATATAAAAATGGACAAATGTCATTTAAATAATGAAAGTCAGTTGAAAAATTAGTTTGTATTCTTACTAGACACCATTTAATATATTAAATGATTCTTTAGGTAAAAAATACTGTGTGAAAGTAACTTTGTACCTTAATTCTTTAACATAGAAAATACAAGGCCGGGTTTGGTGGCTCAACCTGCAATCCTAGCACTTTGGGAGGCTGAGACAAGTGGATTGAGCCCTCAGTTAGAGACCAGCCCCAGCAATAAGTAAAAAATGAGCTGGGCGTGGTAGCACATGCCTGTAGTTCTGGCTACTTGGAAGCCTGAGGCAGAAGGATTGCTGGAGCCCAGCAGGTCAGCGCTGGGGTGGCAGTGAGTGTGCCACTGCACTCCAGCCTGGGCGATGGAGTGAGACTCCAACTCAAAAAAAAAAAAGAAAGAAAATATGCAGTATATTATTTAAATAAGCTCTTAAATGTATAACTTTTAAGACCCCCAAAATATGCTCTAAAAAATATGGCTAGATGTTTGAATTTTAAACATTTATTTATTGTTGAGTTGTGGGGTACAAGTGAGGATTTACTACTTAAGTTGGTTGCATGCAGGTGAAGTTTGGGCTTCTAGCTGGTCCTCACTCCCCCAGTAGTGGACCAGGTACCCATTGTGTTGGCATCATCCTCCCTTCCTCCCTCCCTTAGCAGTGCCCAGTGATTGCCAATCCCATCCTTGGGCTAATGTGACTAGTGTTCAGGCATCTCTTATGAGTGAGAACATGTGGTATTCAGTTCTTTGTTTCTGTGGTAAGTCACTTAGCACAATGGTATGCAACTGCATTCAAGTTGCTGTGAAGTCCATGATTTTGTTCTTCTTTATGGCTGCATAATACTCTATTGCATATGTATGCCACATTTTCTTTATTCAGTCCACTTTCAATGGGCAACAGGGTTGGTTTCATGTTTTTGCTATTGTGACTTTTGTGGCAATCAACATGCATGTGCAGGTGTCTTTCTGGTACAATATTTAAGCTCCTTAGGGTATATTCCCAGAAGAAGAATTGCTTGATCATTTTTAGTTCTTTTAGAAATTGCCACACTGCTTTCCATAGAGATGACCTAACTCACATTCTCACCAATAGTGTAGAAGCATTTTCTTTTTTCCACAGCCATGAGAGCATCTATTGTTTCTTGACTTATTAAATGAAATTGTTTTTGCTGTTATGAAAATACATATTAGAATGCTTATTTCATGGAAGTTCTTACAGAACTTTTAATATACCTATTACAAGAGAAGTATGGATGCCAATGATCCAAGATCATATTTTAAGGACATAGAAAAAGAATGGAATATCAACTCCACAAAAATAGAAAAAAGAGCCCCACCCACCATCAGCTGCACCAGTCCGAGGCCTGGAGACCCATGGTCCCACATGTGGCTGGCTACCGCAGCCCCTCTGCAGCTGCTGTTCCACCCCAGGCAGCCCCAGGCACTGGCTGAGTGGAGATACAAGCTCCCTGCCTGGCTACACCATCTTACCCAGCCCCAAGCTGCCCACTGCCACCTGTGGAGGCCCTCAGATACCACCTTGTGGAGATCTGGGTTCCCTTGCTGGCTACACTGATCTGCCTGGCACTCAGTTGCTACTGACTCCCTCCCTGGCTGGGTGCCCAGCTCAGTCTTGGGCCATGGCAGCTGGTGAAGGCCCTCCATGCCAGCCCCTTGAAATTGCAGGCTCCATTTCTTACTGGGATGCCCCACCAGGCCCAAGGCCACCGCTGCCCATGCAGGCCCCCAGCACCTGTGCCTCTGGGCTCTGCGCTGCTGCCTGGGCTGAAGCACCCAAAACTGCAGTTGGTGTTCGATCCTCAGAGTTCTGGACCCCTGCCATGGGTTCCGGGTCCTCACCCAGTCCCAATCAGGTTGCTGTCACCCAGGGAGGCTGTAGGCACCCATCCCTCAGAGATACCAACTCCATTCCTGACTGAAGTGCCCTGTGGGGGGCCCAGAGCTGCTGCCAGCACCTGCCACCCACCCTATCCACAGACCGGATGAGTAGAGAGAAAGGATTGGTGAAAGAGGAGTCTCCCACCGCAGTCACTTTCCAGGCAGAGATTTGCACCCATCTACGAGCAGCCTCCACCTTGGTTTCTAAGGTAACCTCACCAAACAGGAGACAAAAGCCCCTCCCCCACACTGAATCAGACACAGGCAACACAGTCCTGTGGCAGACCTCTCAGGCAACAAGCCAAGGGAGCCAACCCAACCTATGAGTAAGTCTATCTGCCTGCAAAGGGAAGAGGCTAGAAATCAGAGATGAAGAGACTTTAGACACTCAGGAAAGACTCCAGAGCTAATCTGGATTCTTATTTTGATTTTATTATTTTATTGTTTTGACTGTTTGTTTTGCTCACTTTTGTATGTTTTTTGAGTTATACTACTTGTTTGTGTTGGGGAAAAGCACATCAAAGGGCATGACCTTATTGGACTGTCTGTGTGATTACTGGTATGCTTTAGGGAATCTTGTTTGTTTCTTTTTTACTCTTTTTTGGCCTTGTGTCTCTTTTCATTTATTAGTTGGTATGTATGTCTGTTTTCCCTCTTACTCTTCTCTCTCTTCAACTTCCTCTTGACCCCCCTTCTTCCATTATTTTTCTTTTTCTTACCTCCTTTGGTTCCAGGGAGCAAACCTAAACCCCACTGCATGGACAGATTGTGGGAAATGAGTTCCAGTGTGACCATACACTGTTGGTAGATACTGGGATCTGCAAATAGATTCTGAATCACAGCTTCCCCCTCAATTAAATCTCAAAACTGCAAAAAGTATAGCCCCACCTACAGTCCAGCCTCAAAAGTGAACAAAGTCAGAGGATGCTCATAAACAAGAACCAGAGATTGAACAAAAAGAATTAAAAGCAGCCCTACATACCCTGAAAAACAGAAATAAAGAAGGGGAAGGAAAGGGGGAGAGAAAAATCTACACAAATGAAGAAAAACCAAAAGAAGAATATGGGTCTCTCATAGACCCCTGGGAGGTCAGACCCTGAGAAAACTGACTTTGGAATACAACAATGAAGAACTCCCAGAATGACTGATCTCAAACTACCAACCCAGATACCAAGACATTAATGGAGAGATTAAAAAAGAATTGAGGCGAGACAAGAGGAAGCTAGGAAGGAGTTGATAACTGAGATAACAGTAGTAAAGAATACTGTGAATGAAATAAATAACAAACTGATAACCATGGAAAGCAGAATTAGCCAAGCAGAAGAAAGAATCTCAGAACTTGAGGACCAAAATATAGAACTAACCCAAACTGTCAAAAACATAGAAAAGAAGCTCAAAGAGACAGAAAAAAACCTTCAAGAGATGAGCAATTACTTTAAGAGACCGAACCTAAGAGTAATTGAACTTCCTGAGGCAGAAAGAGAGACAGAGTCCACCCAGGAACAAACATTCCATGAGATTATTCAAGAAAACTTCCCTTATCTCATCAGTGATGTGAAAATTCAAACACAAGAGATTCAGAGAACCCCTGCAAGACAACAAATGAGAAGACCAACACCCAGACACATAATAATTCTCCTAAACAAAGTAAGTATAAAAGAAAAAAATCTTAAAGGCAGCAAGAGAAAAAGGTCATTACCTACCATGGAAGACCAATTAGAATAGCAGCAGATTTATCTACAGAAACCCTTCAGGCTAGGAGAGCTTGGAGTCCTATCTTCAAAGTTCTAAAAGATAAACAATTTCAACCAAGAATAACTTACCCAGCCAAGCTAAGCTTCATCAGTGAGGGAGAACAAAAATCTTTCCCAGATATCCAATCTCTAAGAACTTGTGCTGCCATCAGATCACCTCTACAAGAAATACTTAAGAAAGTATTAAACACAGAAGAAAAGAAAAAAAGAACAACAATGTTCTTCACAAAAGTACAGGAAAAAGATTAAAAACACACACGAACAAACCCAAAACAAAAAGAAGGACAACAAACAAACAGGAACAACAGCAACAACTCTATAAAAACCTTATAATAGGGATCAACTCTCACATTTCAATAATTAGCCTGAATGTGAATGGGCTAAATGCACCGCTGAAAAGACACAGAATGGCAAAATGGAAAAAATATCATCAGGCAACAATATATTGCTTTCAAGAGACTCATCTCACTGGAAAGGACACTCACAGACTCAAAATAAGAGGATGCAAAACAAATTTTCAGGTGAATGGAATAAAAAAGAAAGGAGGAGTCATGATCTTAATGTCAGACAAAATACCCTTTAAGCTATCAAAATTTAAAAAAGATACAGATGACCACTACATAATGATAAAAGGTTCAATCCATCAAGAAGAAATATCTATCCTAAACATGTATGCACCCAACATAGGAGTGCCAACTTTCATAAAGCAGCTTCAAGGTCAACTCAAAAAAGATATTGACTCTAACACTATCATAGCTGGGGACTTTAATACCCCACTCACAATACTAGACAACTCATCAATACAAAAAATCAGCGAGGAGATCCAGAACCTCATTGTGACTCTTGACCAAATGGTCTTAATTTATACCTACAGAACACTCCACCCAACGACCACAAAATATGCATCTACTCATCACCACATGAAACGTACTCTAAGATTGACCACATACTTGGCCATAAATCAAGCATAAACAAATTACAAAAGATTGAAATTTTAGCAAGCACCTTCTCGGGCCACAGTGGAATAAAAATAAACATCAGCACCAACAAGATTCCCCCAAACCCCACAAAGACATGGACACTAAATAGCATGGTGCTAAACAACTCCTGGGTCAATGGTGAAATAAAAACATAGGTGAAAAGATACCTGGAAACAAATGAAAATGAAGAAACATTTTACCAAAATCTCTGGGATGCCATGAAAGCTATAGTAAGAGGGGAATTCATATCTCTACAAATGCACATGAAGAAAATGGAAGGATCACAAATTAACAGCCTAACAAGTCACCCAAGGAAGCTGGAAAAGCAAGACCACCAAAACCCTAACTTCAACAGAAGAATACAGATCACCAAAATAAAAGCCCAAATCCAGGACATAGAAGACAAAAAGACAATACAAAAAAAACCAATGAAACAAAAAGTTGGTTTTTTGAAAGGATAAACAACATCGATGATCCCCTAGCTAGACTGACCAAGAAAAAAAGAGAAAAAGCCCAAATAAACACAATCAGAAACACAAAAGATGAAGTCACATCTGACCTTGAAGAAATACAAAATATCATTAGAGAATACTATGTGCACTGTATGGAAACAAACTTGAAAACCTTAAGGAAATGGAGGACTTTCTGACATCACACAACCTGCCTAGGTTGAACCTAGAAGAAATTGAGACCCTAAATAGACTAATAAGAAGCAAAAAAATTTACTATATAAGAAAACTACCTACAAAAAAAGCCCTGGACCAGATGGCTTTCCAGCAGAATTCTATAAGACGTTTAAGGAGGAGCTGATACCAATCCTACTGAAAGTATTCCAGGTGATTGAGAAAGATGGAACTCTCCCCAGATCATTTTATGAAGCCAACATCACACTGATACCCAAGTCAGGTAAAGACCCAACAAAGAAAGAGAACTACAGTTTAATATCTTTGATGAACATAGATGCTACAATTCTCAACAAGATCCCTAACTAGATTCAACAACACATCTCAAAAATCATCCATCATGATCAAATAGGCTTCATCCCTGGGATGTAAGGCTAGTTCAACATTCACAAGACCATAAATGTAATTAAATACAAGAGATATCAAAGAAAAAACCACATGATTATATCATTAGACGCAGAAAAACCTTTTGATAAAATCCAACACCACTGCTTGATAAAAGCCCTTGAACATCTAGGCATACACAGAACATAGCTCAAAGTAGCAAAAGCCATCTACAAGAAACCCACAGCCAGCATATTCCTAAACAGACAAAAATTGGAACCATTTCCTCTAAAAACTGGAACAAGACAAGGATGCCCACTCTCATCCCTCCTGTTCAATATAGTATTGGAAGTCCTGGCTAGAGCAATCAAAAAAGAGAAGGTGATCAGGGGTATCAATATAGGAAAAGAGGAAGTCAAGCTCTCTCTCTTTGCAGACAACATGATTGTGTACCTTGAAAACCCATGAGAATCTGTCAAAAGCCTCCCTGCACCAATAAAGGACTTTGACAAAGTCTCAGGGTATAAAATAAATGTGCAAAATACAATAGCATTTCTTTACACCAATAATAGACAAACAGAAACCCAAATAAAATGCACAATCCCATTCACAATAGCCACAAAAAAAGAAGTACCTTGGCATCTTCCTAACCAGAGACATGAAAGACCTTTACAATGAAAACTACAAAACACTGCTCAAAGAAATCAAAGATGATGCAAACAAGTGGAAAAATATTCCATGTTTATGGATTGGAAGAATCAACATTGTGAAGATGTCCATCTTGCCTAAGGCAATCTACAGATTTAATGCAATACCCATCAAATTACCAGCAACATTCTTCTCAGATCTAGAAAAAACAACACAGGAATTCATATGGAAACACAAATGACCAAGAGTAGCCAGAACAATCCTTAACAGCAAAAAAACAAATCAGGAGGTATCACAATACCAGACTTTAAACTTTACTATAAAGCTACAATAATCAATGCAGCTTGGTATTGGTACAAGAACAGGCATATAGACCAATGGAATTGAATTGAGATTCCAGAAGCAAAACCCTAATTTCTCAACCAACTCATCTTCGACAAAGCCTCCGCCACCCACACTGGCGAGAGGAGAACCTATTCAGTAAATGGTGCTGGGAAAACTGGCTGTCCACATGTAGAAGATTCAAACAATACCCCTATCTATCCCCATACACAAAAATTAACTCTAAATGGATCAGAGACCTAAATGTAAAACTTCAAACCATAAGACTTTAGAAAATGCAGGACACACCCTTATGGAAGTTGGAACTGGCACCCAATTCCTGAGCAAAACCTGAAATGCACGGACCATAAGAGGTAAGATAGACAAGTGGGACCTCATTAAACTGGCAAGCTTCTGCAAAGTAAAAAAAACATCAAGAGTGCAGGAAACAGCCCACACTGGGAAGTAGTATCTGCCAACTCCATGTCTGACAAAGGCCTAACATCTAGGATCTACAAGGAACTCAAACGTGCTAAAAGAAAAAACAAACAACCCCATTACAAAGTGGGCAAAAGATATGAACAGACACTTCTCAAAAGAAGACATATGAGCAGCCAACAGATACATGAAGAAATGTTCAACCTCACTAGTCATCATGGAGATGCAAATCAAAACTACACTGAGATACCACCTAACTCCAGTCAGAATGGCAATTATCAATAACTCAAAAAATAACAGATGCTGGAGAGGATGTGGTGAAAAGGGAACACTTCTACACTTTTGGTGGGAGTGTAAACTAGTGCAGCCTATGTGGAAATCAGTGTGGCACTTTCTAAAAGCTCTAAAAATTGACCTTCCATATGACTGTACAATCCCTCTACTGGGAATATACCCTGAAGAACTCAAATCACTCTATCAAAAAGATACCTGCACACATATGTTTATCACAGCATTGTTCTCAATAGTAAGATTATGGAACCAACCATGCTGTCCATCAAAAGAGGACTGGATTAAAAAAATGTACATATACACAATGGAATATTACACACCCATAAAACAGAATAACACCCATAAAACAGAATAAAATCATGAATTTCACAGCAACCTGAATGGAATTGGAGTTTATAATACTGAGTGATCTCGCACAGAAACAAAGACCTGATTCTCACATGTTCTCACTCATAAGTGGACCTTGAACAACTATCATAATACTATAAAAAAAGGATTGACAGTGGCAGGAAAATATGGAGTTGGGAGAGGGAGGGGAAGGAAGGTGAGATTAACGGTAGTCAATATCTTTCTGGGGAGGGGGGCACACCTCATCAACAAGCATACCTGCACAATGCATATTTGTATACCTGACCCTTAACTGTACCCCACAATTTTAAAATAAAAAATATGTTAAAAAAGAATAACAAAATTCACAAAGAAAATAATCTAATAAAAATAAACATTTTTCTCTATAATTCAAAAAACAAAATAAAACAAAATAAAGACTTGAATGTAAGGCTGCCAACTCTAAAAATCCTAGTAAAAAAGCAATGTGACTTTTTTAGGATATTGGTTTAGGGAATGAATTTGTGTCCATGTTATCAAAAGTAAATTCAACAAAGACAAAACTGATCAACAATATCTAATTAAAGAACTTCTGCACAGTGAAAGAAACTATAAACAGAGTATGGAGACAACCTATAGTTATGGTGAAATATTTGCAAACTATGCATATGACAAAGGTTCAATAACCAAAATCTATAAGGAATGTAATTAAGTTGCATGAAGAAGCAAATACCCCCATTTAAAAAATGGGTAGATGACATGGAATGTTTTAATTAAAGGTTCTCCTATAATTAGAATTTGCATTAAATATATTTTTGCATAAAAATAGAAAAAGGAAATTATAGCAAAGAAAACCATAATGAAATAGAAAATAATCATGTAATAAAGAATCAAAGAAAATACAAAACTGAGGAGGGTAAAGAATAAAATTTTACAGCAAAAGATATCTAGTAAATCTGTTCACAGAAAAATAGAAAACATCTATTACTATTATCAGTAATAAAATAAAAAAACAGTACTAAAGATCTGAGATATTACAATGATACAAAATTACAGCTAGATGGAAGAAATAAGTGCTGCTGTTCTATAACTCTCTAGGATGCTTATAGTTAACAATAACATATTATATAGTTTCAAATAGTTAAAGTGAAGATATTGAATGTTTGTGACACAAATAAATGATAAATGTTTGAGAGGACAGATATGCTAGTTACCCTGATCTGTTCACTATACATTATACATATTAGACCATCAGTATGTACCCCATATGCAACTATAATTATGTGTCAATTTAAAATTTTTAATTAAAGCAAAACAATAATATTTTGCAATTTAACATCAGTAAATCAGAAGAAAAAGTTTCTGAATAAATTCAATTTGAAATAAAGCTAACCAAAAAAATCTTAAAACTTTAACTGCTATTAACATATTTAGTCTTGGAGAAGAATGTTATGTATAGGCAGTATTTGATTAATAGAGGAGTTTTATGAAGCTCTGAAGTTAGAAGTAGAGTTGTTTTTAATGAGAATTCTCTTTTTCAGCAGTCCTGCTATCCTACTTGAATGGTCTAATTGGATGCTCAGTTCTGAGCTGCCCATAGGTGGTGATATGGTAAGAGTCAAGGGCAAGGGCCAGATTTTTGCAAAGCCCCTTCCTTATATGGTCACACAGCTCAATTAATCATGCATGATTTGTGAATAAGTACATGAGAAATGAAAGCAAGAGGGACATGACTTATTTTATTTTATTTTTTATTTTAAATATGTGGGGTACAAGTCAAGATTGGGCACACAATTAACTTACATACAAGTGAAGTTTGGGCCTCCCATTGAACCTCACTTCACCTGAATTAGGACCAGGCACTCTTATTGATGTCATGTGCCCTCCCTTTCCTCTTTCCCCTGACAGTGTCCTGCTACTGCCAATTCCTTTCTTGTAGTATTATGCTAGATGTTCAGGGTCCACTTATGAGTGAGAACATGTATTAAGTTCTTGGTTTCTGTGACAGATCACTGAGTATTATAGACTCTAAATCCAAGTTGCTGCAAAGTCCATAATTCAGTCCTTCTTTATAGCTGCATAATATTCCATCACATATATGTACCATATTGTTTTAAATCTGGTCCAGTTTTGATGGGCAGCAGTAAAGTTGGATCCATATATTTGCTATTTTTAATAGTGCTGCAATAAACATGCATGCTCAGATATCTTTTTTGTAGAATGATTTTAGTTCCTCTGGGTATATTCCCAGAGGAGGATTGCTGGGTCATATGGAAAATCATTTTCTAGTTCTTTTAAAAATCACCATCCTGTATTCCAAAGAGGTTGACCTAGTTTGCACTCCCACCAACAGTGTAGAATCGTTCCCTTTTCCTTGCAACCTCACCAACATCTGTTGTTTTTTGTTTTATTAATGATAGCCATTCATACTGGCATTAGGTGATATCCCAATGTGGTTTTAATTTGCATTTCTCTGATGATTAGTGAGGCTGAGCATTTTTTCATGTGCCTGTTGGTTTCATATGTCTTCTTTTGAGAAAAGTCTATTCATGTCTTTTGCCCACTTTTTAATGGGATTGTTTGCTTTTTTCCCTTCCGTACATTTAAGTTTCTTGTAGATCATAGACGTTAGTCTTTTGTCAGATATGCAGTCGGCAAATATTTTTTCTTATTCTGTGGGCTGCCTGCCTGCTCTCTTAATGGTTTCTTTTGCTTTGCAGAAGCTTTTCAGTTTGATGAGGTTCCACTTGTCTATCTTATCTCTTATGGCATGAGCATTTGGGTTTTAATGAGGAATTGGCTGCCTAGTCCAATTTCTATAAGGGAGTCTCCTATCTTTTCAATAAATGGTGCTTCAAAAACTGGCTGACCACATGCAGAAGAATGAAGCAGAATCCCTACCTTTCACCATACACAAAAATCAACTCTAAATGGGTCAAAGACCTAACACAAAACCTCAAACTATGATTAATTTTCAATGACAAGTAGATTGGTTTTCTCACAGATTTATTTCACAAATTGCATTTTCCAGCTCTTTTTTTTCTACAGGACTGAGTAGGGTTCATGGGCCCCAGACCTTTCTGCAACAACTGAGAGATTTAATGTTGTGAATCCTGTCAAGTTGATCTATTTCTGATATCATTTTTTGTTTCAGACCCTCTTTTGGCTTCTGGCCTTAGAGGGGTTTGAATGCCCTGACAGATAAATGAGGCAATTGCAGCATTTTGAGTCTAAGCTTTTGATTGATTCACAATAGGAGATAAAATGTCTTTCTGGCAAAAAAGAAAATCACCATGAACAGCATGTTATACAAAATCTTACAGAATGGGTCATAGGGTTCTGAGAGAGGACACCGAATACAAACTGTCATAGACCAACAATCCTGTATGCTAGTAGCAATACTATAAATCCAAAGCTGGTAACTTAAGTATTGGTTTGTATTACATTGCATGTAAATGTGTCTGTAGGTGCTGTCTACATTAAAGCAAAAGAAAGAGTGAAGGATTACATATAGTAGAATAAAAACAAATATTTTAGTGATAAAACATGATAATCACTTATTCTTTTGTCCCCTTTTCTATTTTTTCCAGCAATATAAGGCCTCTGAAACGTTATTTTGAATGTATCACTATACCTTTACCTTAAGACTTTTATTTACATTTTTCCTTTTTGCATTAAAAATTAAAGATGTTAACTCTCACCATTCTCCTAAATCTCTGATTGAAATTAGAATGTTGTAGAAAATAAACTAATTCCTATGGAGCTTACATGGAAAAAATATGCCCATTTGTTGGCTTTTTCAAAATTATTAGATATGCTATGTTAGATAATATGCCAGGCTTTGACGAGAAACCAGTGACTAGAATATGGTCTTTACTCACAATAGAGCTTGTAGTAAAGAGAGAAGCCTGTTTCCTGGTCAAGGATGGATTATAAGTGAATAGTAGTAGCATGGGAGTCATCTTTTTTTCTTGCTGACAAAGTTAGCAGAGAAGTAACATGAGGAAATATGAGAGTGTGAGTTTTATTGTCAGACAAAACTAGTTTAGATGCCAGATGCTTCCACTGACTTGCTGTGTTATTCTGGGAAAATGATTTCTCATCTATAAAAATATGTAATGATGTTGTCCACTGTGTAGAACTATAATGATGACTTTTAGAAGCCATATGGAACTTTTGACATGAAATTAGCTCCAATAAAGAAAAAACATCACCAGAATATAAATAGCAATAGCGAATTTCTATTCTCTAATTTATTTCAATACTTCTGCTGCTGGGTATCAAATGCAACAAAATGCATACCCTATATTTTGTACAGAATGATCCTTGAGGAAATTGTAAATTGCTAATATGTAGACCTTTTATATTAAAGATATTCCCACTGCCATATATTACATACACACACACACACACACACACACACACACACACACACACACACACACACTGAATTATTTGAACTATTATAGAATCAGGAAGTAGAAATTAGGAAGGTATCTTGCCCACAACTCCTATTGTATAGATTTAAAAACCCTGCATTTCAACTGAGTATTTGTTAGTGTCTAAGTTTACAAGATCAACTGAAATTGAATAGTTCATAAATATTTCCCTAGGATGAAGATGTCCTTTAATCTACTGTGATGTTGGAAAGGAGAAATCATGAAGTTGTTGTTAAATAATTCTTCACTGCATTTTTTGTGTGGCTTGTAATCTTCTAAAAGTTTATTTTTGCATTAGAATTTTATTATTTCAGATATACAATAAGATAACATATTGTTCAATGTGTTTTGTTATAGAGATTATATATTAGCAGCATTATCCTGTATTAGAATATTGAAATATACATTTACATTTTTCCTCAATAATAATTATACTTCCAAGAATAAAGGAACAAAAAATTGACTCTCCATACTATGTAGTATGCTTGGTGTAGAAGTAGGCTATACAATGCTGCTCAAAATTTTAGACATAATTGTTTTGATTTTTTCTTTCTGCATGGGAACCATGTTCCTTAAGGAAAAACAAATATACAGGTACAAGGGTATTGCAAGAACAAAGACAAATATAAACATGGAAAGGTGACTGTGAATCAAAAGGGTTAACCCAAAGCAAAAACTGGAAGCAGTACACGACGATGTTTCATACCATATTCAATGTCTGTCATGCAACACTGAGCTTACTCTGAGGGTAAGGACATTCATATCATATATGAATGACCTTTACAGCCTTCCCTGTTCACAGATGATATACTGGACTAAAGTGGATGGACAGCTTGCATCCTCAATGAAAGCATAGCAGCAGGCTTGATGGCTAATAGGTATATTTATTTGGAAATAGTGGGATCTCTCATTGCAAAGCACTTTTGATAAATGAAATAAATTATTGCTATGTGCTTCATTTATCTACATAAAATTTGGCTTAATTGTTTCCTTTTAAAATAATCTTTGATTTCATGTTGTTTTAGATGTTTGGCTTTGGTAGAGTAGAAAGCCTATAAAATAGCATCTCTTGATCCTAGCCAAACTAAGCAGATTAAATAAAGACAAATCAGGGAGAGATATCTTATTATAGCTGACTATCTTAGAATAGATAATTTCTAGTGCCTAAAGTAATCTAAAAATCAAATAATTTGTCATTGCTCCCCTCGAACGATGCATTAGTCATTTTATATCACATATTTGTATTCTTTATATAGACATTTTCTAAAGGAAAGACTTTAGTATTGTAAAATAATAATGCCGCATGACAATTCTTCATACTCCATAACTGAGTAACATAAAACCTATTTCAAAAGAGTATAGAGATCTCCCACTGAGAGTTTGTGGTGGGGATGTCTGGGAAGAAGAGAAGCACCCTGATTCTGGATGGGATGGGCTGAATGAGTGCTAGATAGAGGATTCCAGCAAGCATCGTTTCACATACCACTGACAAAGGTTGGCGGGAGCAAAGGGGCAGATCATTACTTTGAGCTGATTGTAGTTTGGTATAAATAGTTAAATAAAAACCAAGTTGAACTATATGCTTTTAAAAAAGAAAACTTTAAGGAAAAACTCAAACACACTAAAGGCTTGATGTACTATTACTTTATTTGAAGATTTGCAAAATCATTTAATGACACTTTGTGGAATTCTTTGAAATTGATGGAAAACCACTGGACACATGCTGTCTATTCATGGTTAGTGAGTGACGCAGAAGGAAGCTCTCATCTAGTGTAGATCATGACGCTATTGAGGCAGTAAAGGTACACTAATCAAAAAACATTATACTGTTGTGAAAAATTATGAAAGTCAACAAATACTCTAGTATATGGCTTTTATAATTAATATTATGAAGGTATTTAAACTGAAATATTTTATAGATCTGTTTGATTATCTTCCACTTACAGCACCATGATGGTTTCTCTCCACCCTGTGGATAGTCAATGAACTGAATCACAGCAAAACCCTGGATTGTTGACAAGAAAAGCCACACAATGGCTCCATTTTGGGACTGTTGTAGTCAGACGTGGATGTTATGCCTCTTTGTGATGATGGCTAAAGCAAATGTCCAGAAATGACCTTTTAAAAACATTTAATCATGCAAATCATCTCACACTGGTTTCTCATGTTCACAAATGTATTAAAAACGTATACCAATTATGTCATGGTGACATGTGTTTACAGTTTCCAATGCTTTCAGTTACTACCATCCTGTCTGAAGCCAGAGTGCTATCAAAGAACTAGATAACATGTTAAAATATTATTTTCTTTATTTTGACACAAGATGAAATATACATGGAGAATCTCATGAAACTGATCACATCTGACTACATCTGTAATAGCTTCTGGATAAAACAGCCTTTCTCAGTGAAAGTATAAGTGTTCTTTCAAATTCTTACTAAAAACAACGCAACACATATCTGCAAGAAATTGATGTCTTCATTGGCATTAAAATGCCATCATAGACCAAACTGTAATATACTGTTGATTAGAATTCAACAAACTTAAGGGTTAAATTTGGTACAAAATTCTGTCCTAGATCATTTTGCTATGGTCAGTTTACATGCTTTATTTATAGTGTCTACTTTCTTCCATAATATTAAAAAAAAACAGCTAATAAATGCTTTCACTTCTGTTTGTGCTACTTGGCATTTTATTATAGTGTTTAACTGGCATGGGCTTTAGGACTGGATTTTATTTTTATGCATCTTTTCAGCATATTTGTCAAGACATTGTTGGTATATCTCAAGAAAATTCTCAGTTAAAAGATATATACTTTTGTACTTTAAAATAAGAAAAAAACCCTCATATTTTGGACCTGAAGTATGCCTACTGAAACGTAAATTTAATTTACAAACGTTTTAAAATTTCAGAGCATTTGCAAAATAAGTTATAATTTTTCCCAGAGAACAGATTATGTCTAATAATTTTATTCTTGACTTAATTCAATTAAACTAAACAATTTGTTATCTATTACTCAAACACACTTTATTTATTTTTTTATTTTATTTTATTTTATTTTTTTTGAGTTGGAGTCTCACTCTGTCGCCCAGACTGGAGTGCAGTGGCAACTCCTGGCCACCGCAGCCTCGACCTGCTGGGCTCCGGCGATCCTTCCTCCTCAGCCTTCCGAGTAGCCGGAATTACAGGCACGCGCTACCACACCCGGCTGATTTTTGATTTATTGTAGGGATGAGGTCTCGCTGCCCAGGAGGGTCTCGAACCCGCGGGCTCAGGCAATCCACTCACCTCAGCCTCCCAAAGGCGCGGGATTACAGGCTGAGCCACCGAGCCCGGCTTCAAACACACTTTAAAACAAAGTTGAGAAAAAATAAATACATGTACTGTTAACTGTCTGTGATACATAAGTCACTGTGCTGCTGAATGTAGTGAGGACAGATGTTACTAAGAGTTACTCCACTTAAGATCTTACAAGTTGCCAGGTATGGTGGCTCAGGTCTATTATCACAGCACTTTGGGAAACTGAGGCAGGAGAGATCATTTGAGTATAGGAGTTTGAGACCAGCCTGGGCAGTATAGTGGGACTCATCTTTACTAAAGAGAAAAAACAAAATTGCTTTAATTAAAAGAAACTTACAAGCAAATGGAGCCTATAAAATCAAGCCCAGGCCTGTTGACATCACCTTATATGATTATAAATGAGTAGATAATAAGTATAAATAAAATTTAGTGGGGATTTAGTAAAGTGAGACATAAAAGATTAATCAGTAAGTTAGAAAAAACTTTGTGAAGAACTAGGAATTTTTATGTGTCTTAAGGATTATCATATAGATGAAAACCGGTGGGGAAGTCATACCTATTCTGAGAAAGTATATACGCAAAATAATTAATATGGGACATTTTAAAGTATGTTTGGAGAGCAATAGATGTTTGAGAATATAAAAGTAGAACAGAGTTTTAAAAAAAAATTTTATTTTATTTAGAAAGCAGGATCTATTGAGAGGACAGAAAAGCTCCTACAGTGGGAGGAGACCCAAAGGGGGTTGCCCAAGAATAGAGTTTTTATGGCCACATTTTAGGACACAAAGGAAAGAATATCTCAACTTTAATTCTCTCTGTTCTATGACTAATGTGCAGGAAAAAAATCAGATAAAGCACATTTTATCTGTAAAATAAAATGTTTTATTTTTTATAAAAATATGCTGGTTTGACACCAGTCTAGGCAACTTGGTGAGACCTCATCTCTACAGTAAATAAAAAATTAGCCAGGTGTGGTAGTGTGTGCCTGCAGTTCTGGTTACTTGGAAGGCTGAAGCAGAAGGATCGCCAGAGCCCACGGGCTCAATGCTGGGGTGGTTGTGAGTATGTCACTGACCTCCAGCCGGGGTGATGGAGTGAGACTCCAACTCAAAAGAAAAAATAATACAACAAAAATAGAAAGTTTTAGAAATTGGAGAGAGATATCTAATAATTATCTAGGGATCACATTACAAAGGGAATAACAAAAGGTTAGAACAGAATAACAATCAAAGCATTTAAAACTTGTGAATTATAGCTGCAATGGTAACTAGAGAAAAAATTATATGAACTTAACTATATTACTTAGAAAGCAGGCAAAGTTGCACATTATTTGCTAAAGCATTAAGCTCAAAAATTGAGAAAAAATTAAAGTTATCAATTTTATTTTATAAAAAATGCAATTTGCAAATTAAAGCAAAAAGAACTAGTCAATATGAATATATTGAAAAGGTAGTTAAAACTAAACTTTATCTTCAGCATACATATACCAGTTTATGCTAATGTACAACAACATAATTATTTAGAGACAAATTTTGTTAGATTTCCAAGGAATAGATAATTCTTTTATTTTAACTTTTAAATTTTTTATTTTAGCGATATAGGGTGCAATTCAGGGTTAGGTATACAAATATTCATAATGCAGGTACCCTTGCTGATGAGGTGTGTCCCCCAATGGCAGTTTCCCTCAACTGCCAATCACACTCCCTCTCCCCTGGTAGTTTCCCTCTACTGCCAATATCTTTCATATAGTATTATGATAATTGTTCAAGATTCTCTTATGAGTGAGAACATATGGTACTCTGTTCTTTGTTTCTGTGATAGATCACTGAGTATGATAGACTCTAAAACCATCCAAGTTGCTGCAAACACCATATGTTTGTCCTTCTGTATTATTGTGTGATATTTCATTGTGTATATGTACCACATTTTTAAAATCCAGTTCAGCTTCAATGAGCAGCATGGTTGGTTCCATGTTTTTGCTATTGTGAATAGAACTGCAACAAACATGCATGTGCAGGTATCTTTTTTTGAAGAATGATTTGCGTTCCTCTGGGAATATTCCTAATAGAGGGATTGCTGGATCATATGAAAGTCAATTTCTAGTTATTTCAGAAATCATCACACTGTTTTCCAAAGAAGTTGCACTAGTTTGCATTCCCACCAGTAGTGTAGAAGCGTTCTTTTTTCGCCAGTATCTGTTGTTCTTCGTTTTATTAATGATGGCCATTCTTCCTGAGGTTAGGGGGTATCTCAATGTGGTTTTGACTTGCATTTCTCTGATGATTAGTGAAGCTGAGCACTTTTTCATGTGTCTCCTGGCTGCCCGAATATATTCTTTTAATAAGTGTCTATTAATGTCTTTTGCCCACTTTTTAATGGGACTGTTTGTTTTTTTCTCTTTCAGCACTTTTCAGTTCCTTGTAGATCCTAGATGTTAAGCCTTTGTCAGATACACAGTTGGCAAATATTTTCTCCCATTCTGTGGGCTGTCTCCCGGCTCTCTTGATGGTTTCTTTTGCTTTGCAGAAGCTTGTCAGTTTGATGAGGTCTTACTTTTCTATCTTATCTCTTATGGCATGGGCACTTAGGGATTTGATCAAGAATTGGTTGCCAGTTTCAATTTCCATAAGGGTGTCACCTGCATTTTCTAATGTTTTTATAGTTTGAAGTTTTATGTTTAGGTATTTGATCCATTTAGAGTTGATATTTGTGTACGGTGATAGGTATGGGTCCTGTCTCAATCTTCTGCATGTGGTCAGCCAATTTTCTCAACACTATTTACTGAATAGGTTCTCCTTCCCTCAGTGGTTGTTGGTGGAGGCTTTGCCAAAGATGAGTTGGTTGAAAAATTGAGGTTTTGCTTCTGGAATCTCTATCCTGTTTATTGGTCCATATGACTATTCTTGTACTAATATTAGGCTGTTTTTATCATTGTAGTCTTATAGTAAAGTTTGAAGTCTGGAAGTGTGATACCTCCTGCTTTGTTTCTTTTTCTGAGGATTGCTTTGGCTATTCATGGTTGTTTATATTTCCATATGAATTTCTGTATTGACATTTACAGGTCTGAGAAGAATGATGTTGGTAATTTAATGGGTGTTGCTTTGAATCTATAGATTGTCTTTGGTAGGATGGACATCTTAACAATGTTGATTATTCCTATACATAAGCATGGAATATTTTCCATTCGTTTGTGTCATTCTTGAATTCTTTGAACGGTGTTTTGTAGTTTTCATTGTTAAAGTCCCTTCACTTCTCTGCTTAAGAAGATGCTGAGGTATTTCATTTTTTTTGCCTATTGTGAATGGAATTTTTCTTTTTATTTGGTTCTCTGCCTACTTGTTGGTGTATAAGAATGTAACTGCCTTTTGCACATTTCTTTTGTACCCCAAGACTTTGCCAAAGTCCTTTATCAATGAAAGCAGGTTTTTGACAGATTCTCTTGGGTTTTCAAGGAATAGGATCACGTCATCAGCAAAGAGAGATAACTTACCTTCCTCTCTTCCTATTTGGATACCCCTGATTTCTTTTTCTTTACTAATTGCTCTAGCTATTCCTTCCAACACAATGTTGAACAAGAGAGGTGAGAGTGGGCAACCTTGTCTTGTTCTGGTTTTCAGGGAAAATGTTTCCAGTTTCTGTCCATTTAGCAATAAGTTTTCTGTGAGTTTATCATAGAAAATGCTTACTATTTTCAGATGTGTTCCTTCTATGCCTACATGTTTGAAGGATTTTACCAATAAGTAATGCTAGATTTTATCTAAAGCTTTTTTGACATCAAATGATATAATCATGTGTTTCTTGTTTTTGTATCTGTTGATGTATTTAAATACATTTATGGTCTTGCAAATATTGACCAGGCTTGCATACTGTGGATGAAGCCTACGTGGTCATGGTGGATGATTTTTAGGTTGTGTTGTTGGATCCGATTTGTAGAATCTTTTTGAGAATTTTTACATCTATGTTCATTGGGGATATTGGCCTATAATCTCTTTTTTTTGTTGGATCTTTATCTGGTTTGGGTATCAATGGATGTTAGCTTTGTGAAATGATTTGGAGAGAATTCCATCTTCTCAATTTCCTGGAATGTTTTCAGTAGGGTGGTATCAGCTCCTCTTTTCATGTTTTGTAGAATTCCACCAGAAAGCCATCCGGCCCAGGACTTTTTAATGCAGGTAGTTTTCTTATGGAGGAGTCAAATTTCCTGGCTTGTTACTGGTCTGTTTAGTGTCTCAGTGTCTTCTTGTTTCAACCTTGGGAGGTTGTGTGATGTCAAAAAGTCCTCCATTTCATTTAGGTTATCAAGTTTGTTTCCATAGATGTGTGCATAGTAATCTCTGAAAATCTTTTATATTTTTTCGGGGTCAGTTGTGATTTGATCTTTTGTATTTCTGATTGTGTTTATTTAGGCTTTTTCTCTTTTTTTTTCTTGGTCAGTCTGGTTAAGGGTCCATCAATCTTGTTAATTCTTTCAAAGAACTAGTTTTTCATTTTGTACAATGTTTCTATGATATTTTTGTCTTCTATGTCCTGTATTTGGGCTTTTACTTTGGTGATCTGTAGTCTTCTGCTAAAGTTAGGGTTTTAGTAGTCTTGTCTTTCCAACTCCCTCAGGTGATTTGTTAGGCTGTTGACTTGTAATCTTTATTTTCTTGATGTGTGTTCATAGAGATGTAAATTCCCCTATAGAACTCCTCTCATGGTATCCCAGAGGTTTTGGTAGGATGTCTCTTTATTTTCATTTGTTTCTAGGAAACTTTTGATTTCTTTTTTTGATTTCTGTTTTGACCCTGTATTCATTCAGTATTATGCTGTTTAGTGTCCATGTCTTTGTGGATTTTGTTGGTGTTGATATTTCTGTTTACTCCACTGTAGTCTGAGAGATGCATGGCACTATTTTGATCTCATGAAATTTGTTTATGCTCAAATTATGGCTGAGAATGTGATTGATCTTGGAGTACATTCCATGTGGTTATGAGGAGAATATATATTCCGAGTTTGTTTGGTGGAGTATTCTGTAAGTACCTACTAAGTCCATTTGGTCAAACATCAAATTGAGATTCTGGATCTCTTTGTTGAGTTTTTGCCTTGGTGATCTATCTAGGGTTGTTAGCAGGGTATTTAAGTTCCCAGGTATCAGGTATAATAGTGGTTGAGTCATTATCTTTTTTTAGTTTACAAAGTAGTTGCTTTATAAATGTTAGTGCTCCTGTGTTGGGTGCAAATATGTTTAGAATGGAATTACTTGTTGATGGATTGAATCATTTATCATTATGTAGTGTCCTTCTGTATCTTTTAAAATTTTTGATATAGCATAAATGCTGCATTGTCTGACATTGATATTAAGATCGTGACTCCTGTCCTTCTTTTGTTATTCATTGGTCTGAAAACTTATTTTCCATTCTCTAACTTTGAGTCTGTGTGCATCCTTTGTGGCGAGATGAGTTTCCTGGATGCTGCAAATTATTTGGTCTTTTTTAAAAAAATCTTTTTTGCCATTCTGTATCTTTTCAGTGGTGTCTTTTTTTTTTTTTTTTTTGAGTTGGAGTCTCTCTCTGTCACCCAGACTGGAGTGCAGTGGCTGCTCCCGGCCACTGCAGCCTTGACCTGCTGGGCTCCAGTGATCCTTCTGCCTCAGCCTTCCAAGTAGCTGGAACGTGCTACCACGCCTGGCTAATTTTTTTAATTTTATTGTAGAGATGAGGTCTCACCAAGTTGCCCAGGCGGGTCTCGAACCCACAGGCTCAGGAAATCTACTCACTTCGGCCTCCCAGAGGGTGGGATTACAGGCTAAGCCACTGAGCCCGGCCTCAGTGGTGTCTTTAGTTCATTCACATTCAGGCTCGTTATTGAATAGTGATTGTTTATTTCCATCATGAGGTTCTTATAAAGTTTTTTTTTTCATTTAGCTTTTGGGTTGATGTATGTGTGTATTTTCAAATTTGCAGTTGTGATGTATTCTCTGTTGATTCTGTGCTCTGTTCTCTTGGGAAGTGCATGATCATTCTTTTTTTTTCTTTCTTCTGTGATTAATGCCTTTTAAAGCATCTCCTGTAGAGTGGTCTGGAAGCTGCATAATCTTTTTGATATTGGAGATCTTGAAAGAATTTTAATTCTCCATTGTTGATGAAACTAAGCTTGGCTGAGTAGGAAATTCTTGGTTGAAATCATTTATCTTTGAGGACTTTGAAAATTGGACTCCAATCCCTTCTAGCTGTAGTGTTTCTGCTATAGGTCTTTCTGATTGATAATCCCTGGTAGGTATTCTGACCTTTTTTTCTTTCTGCCTTTAGAATTTTTTCTTTTGTGACTACTTTGTGTAGGCAAATTACTATGTATCTTCTCTTTTGATGTCTTTCAGGGTTTCTCTATATCTCTTGTGTTTGGATGGTCACATCTCTAGTGAGATGGGGAAGGTTTTCTTAGATAACCTCCTGGAATCTTGCTCCAAGGCGTTCTCTGTTTTCCCTTCTTTTTCTGGGATATCAATCAGGCATAGGTTTGGCCTCCTGATATAATTGTACATCTCTTGGAGGCTTTGCTTTTTCTTTCAGATTTGTCTTTCAATGTTTTTTACAGATTGGGTTAATTCCATGTTTTGACCTTCTAGTTCTGAGAGTCTTTCTTCTGCTTGATAAATTCTGCTATCCATGCTTGTAAATATTACTAGTTATTTTTCTGGAGAAAATGTTATATGGCCAAAATCTCTGTTCCAAGTTCCTTCAGTGTTGCATCTTGTCTTTTTAATTTACTCTTTCCATCAAAACTTGAATCCCTGCTGTATTCTGGTCCCAGTCATTGGTAACTTCCATTGTCCAGGCTCTGAGGTCTGATTTTTCAGGCATTTTGTCTTTGTAACACTGTGAATTACCTGTGGTCTTTCATTGATTTTTCTTAATTTGTGACAGATCTTTCTTTTCTCTTTGTTTCCTTATTCAGTGACTGTAGGAGAGGCTTTCACTTCTGATATTTGCTCAGTCCTCTATTCTTCCATGATTCAGAGCTCTGAATTGGTTCTATTTTGAAACAGGGCTGGAGGTGAGAAGTTCTGCTGTCTCTTGTAGTTTTGAGAGTCAAATAAGATGGAGAATGGGGAGCAAGTATTCAGAAACTATTTGCAAATCACTCCCACCACCACTCTATATGGCAATGCAATGAGTATGAGTCCAAGATACAGTTACAACAGTAAGGAGAACAGAGAAAAGTAGAATGAAATAAGGTGGACAAAAATTTTAAAAAATAAAAAATGAAAAAAGACATGGAACAACGAAAGCAGAAACCAAAGCAAAAAAACAATTAAACCCACACACAAACACACACACACCAAAACAAACTGGAATATAAACAAAGAAAAACAAAATAAAAAATAAAAACAACAATAAAAGCAGGAAAACCAAATACACACACACACACACACACACACACACACACACACACACACACACCACTAACCCAAAATGAAAGGAGAAGAAAAAGAAAAAAGAAAAGGAATTCATATTGAACCCTCACACATGTATTCACACACACATTAAACTAAAAAAAGAGTAGAACAAAAAAGCAAAAACAAACAAAACTGAAATAACACTTGATCCTTCATGTACACACATAAACAGAAAATAAAAAATGACAGAAGAAAGAAAGTAAAAAAGGAAGAAAGAAAAAAGAATAGAGAAGGGGGTGGGGATGTAGATTGAACTCTCACATACACATTCATGCAAAAAGGAAAACTATTTTAAAAACTTAAAAACAAGCAAAAGCCTGCCCTATTGTGGGTTCTGTAGTTGCTTCACTGTTCTGTCTCTTGCAGAGCTTCAGCCTCACTCACAATCTCCCCAGTGTTCAGCCCAGGGAAGGAGGAGGAGGCAATGGGGGTGGGTGGGGCTACAGTACCCCCTCCCACTCTAGTATGGTCAGGGAGATTCCCTCCAGTGGTGAAATGTGAGATTATCTCTTCCTCAGGTACTAGTAGGGGGTGCCTCAGCCAGGCTTATCCTGGAGTGGAGTTCTCCTACTGCAGCTGACGTCCAGGTTCCACCTGAGTTCATCCCTCTCAGTCATGCCTCAACTATGTGGGTCTGATGTTCAGAGGATTGCTGGGGAGGAGTGGGTTGAATCAGACCCTGATTCACCACTGATCTCTTTAGAGGTCTTTCATGTCCTTTTCTGACTGCACCCTTTGTCCTGCAGCTGAATCAGGTTAGGGAGTGGGGTACCTAAGACTCAGCACTCATCCTGTCCATCTGGAGTTTGTACTTTTAGGATATTCCCTCTGGTCCATGATCAATCCCTAGTAGTTAATCCACCAGTCACAGAAATCAGGTCTAGTCTAGTGGTGAGCAAGCTGTGGTGAGCAAGCTGGAGCACTTTCCTGCCCAGTTTTAAAGATGGTTGCAGAGTGCCTCTTTTGTCTTCTCCAGTGGGTCTCTGCCTCTGAGCTCCCTCACTGTGCTCCTTCCACTGCCCTTGTTGTCAGTGTCCAGCCAGGTGCTACAGTGGTGAGGCAAAGCCTAGAGCTGGAATTCTTTCTCAGCAGTTTTTTTCCCTGAGAAGGGCTTTGCTTTTTTTTTTTTTTTTTAAAGAAATAGTGCTTGGCTTTTGCACCTTGGGAAGCACTAGGGACCAATTAGAGCAGCTGTGGCACCAACTACTTCACCAGGAGAGCCCTGGCCACTTGCTCCCAAGTCCCTATTCAGTCAGTCACACACCCGCTATCTCACCAACACATATGCAACATTTCCCATACACTAACTCACTCACACTGGGACTTGCTTAGTCTGAGTGGCTCCACTGTCATCTTTCCCCTCACTCTGCAGAAATCACATTTTTAAGTGTGTTGTCTTTGTACATTGCCCTTTTTTCTTCCCAGAATGTTCCTCAATCTTTGCCTATGATGCTACATTTGGTTTAAGTATATACTTAAATGTTACCTTCTCAGGAAAGACTTCCATAAAGTTTTAAAATGTAAGCTCTCTATCAGTTACTTTCACAGAACTTTTCTTTAAAGTTATACACATGCAAAGAAAAAAAAGCTGAACTAGAATAATAGGAAATAATTTTCAGATGGTAGATGATAAACAGCGGGATATATTGTTGAGTGATTGGTTTAACTTAAAGTCACAAAAACTCCCTTGTACTCTTTTGACTTTAATTTTATTTCCATGAATTCTTGAATGCTTTGAGAAGGACATTGGTGAGTAAGGAAAATGTTAAGTCTCCCTCTGCTCCTGGGATCAAGGCCATGAGAAATTTCAGGACTAGAAAAGTGTTGACAGAGAAGCTGTCATCTCAGGATAGAAATGAGTGTTGAGTAAAATGAGATAGGAGGAGAATTCTGGTGTTAGAAACAAAAGCTCTTCTATTTTCTTAGTAATATTCAAACATCTGATGCTTTTAAAACTTCAGTTACTTTTTGAATTGAATTATTTTCTTAAAATATTTTTATGTTACCTCCTCAAATAGATTGTTTCAAAAATCTATTCCTAATATCAAGTAAATAACACATTTAAGATTAATAGCCTATGCATCACTAAAATTACTTATACTCTCTCTAATAAAATAGGATTTGTAATCCAATAAAGTCATTGATAAGAGTCCATATAGTTTATCTTTGAAATATGTATGGAAGCTCCCTATTTTATCAAGATCAAGAAAGTCCTCTCCCGGACCACATCTGCTCTCCACCTCCCTAAACAAGCACATACATACAGAGGGACAGACTTGACCTAACATAATATTTCCAACAACATTGTTCACTAAATATTTGAGTAGCTTTATAAATCCTAATGGTCATTTTTTCCCCTGACATATTCCAAATCTTTGAATTCTAGCAATAAATGGGTGTATTATGTTCTTAAATGCACTTCTTGATTTTTAAATAGACTTCATTTTCATCCAATTATTTATAACACAATTTATTTCTGGAAGTTAATTTTTGTTTTTTTTATTTTGCTTTTTTTTGATAGCCAGTGAGTTTAATAGTAGTTATAGTGATGGCTAAGGTAATATATTTAGAGCTAGATAAGCTTCCAGGTCTGACATTTGTTATCTATGGAATTTGTTCAATGCTAGTTTCCACATTGAACTGCAGCTTTCTTATCTGTAAAATGAAGATTACAATATGCACAAGATTTTCAAGAAGTAAATGTAATGACCAAAAAAAAAAGCCTGGAATACACATGAGACATACAAAGTACTCAATAAAACTCTTCTAAGCTATGTCTTTAACATAACTTGTATTGAAAATTATTCCTATTTTAATTGAATACTATAATTTGCTTAAATATAGTTTTTGTCTCCAATATTTGTGTGCTAATCAAAGTAAAAATATTTAGTACAATATCTACTTTGTCATATCTACCTGGCGATCTAGTGTCTTGAATAATTTCCAAGAGTTCTTACAGGAAAAATTCAGTAACTACTGTCAGAATTAATGAGCTCAATTTTTGCTCCCCAGTCATATCAGTGTTATTAAACACAGTGCAAAGGAGAAGGTATGTGCAGCAGAGTCATTAATTAAAATATTGGCTAAAATTATTTCATATTTAAATCATGCAAAGGCAATTGTCTGTAATATACATATATAGTTAGTGAACAAAATTTATAAATGGCAATTTCAAACAATGGCAAACATCCTGAATCAAAGACCTTTCAATTTGGTTTTGTAAGTGTCTTTTGAAGCTGATGACTTTCATTTGACGTTTCAATATCTGTAAAATGCTTCTGACTACTGTTTTGGTCCAAAATGCTGGCCACATAATTAAAACCTTAATGCTCTCTGCTGTAGGAGAAAATATTGTGTACTAAACTCACCTTTTAATGACAGACATAAATTTTAAAAATAAAATAATACATATGCTAAGTATTATTATAAATAATTCAGGCTTATTTAAGAACACAAAAACTGCAAAAAATGAGATAAAATAAATTATATATTTTTACCACATAGAGAGAATAATTGATAATATTTTAATTTATACCCTATATCAGCATATTCAAAATCAAATGGAATTATCTGCACACAGACTTTTAAATTCAATAATTTTTCATTGAATTTTGCTGTATTTTTATTTTGTTTATGTTTATTTTGTTTATGATTCATAAGAATTAAGTTTAAGATCTATTAACTTCTATTTATTAGATTATCAAAGTTAGAAATACTTTGTTTATTTATGTCAGAGGCTCACTCTGTCCCCCATGGTGGAGTACAGTGGTATGCTTACAGTTACCACAGACTATGCCTGATGAGCTCATGTGATCCTTTCGCCTCAGCTTTCCAAGTAGCTGGACCTACAGGTGCATGCTACCCCACTTGGCTAATTTTTTGACTTATTGTAGAGTCAAGGTCTTGACAAGTTGTTCAGGTTAATCTAGAATCCCTAGTCTCAGGCAATCTTCTGCTTTGGCCTCCCAAAGTTCTGGGATTGCAGGCATGAGCCACCATGCATGGTCTAATCATTTATTTTAAGCATCCTATAAAACAAGAAATCTATTATACTTTGATTTTTGCTATTGATAAATCCTCCCCACCTAATACACAATAATTATATTCCAGATTTATATTCAATTTATTAGTAGATTAAATTGTTAAGTAACATTAGGTTTATTTTGTTTAAAAATAAATTTGAATTATATATGATTAATAGCCAAATTGACATATTTTTATTTAGGCTTTTAAAAATTATTTAGAGACAGTGTCTTCCTTTGTTTCCCACACTGGACTGCAGTGTCCTATTCATGACTCACTGCAGTCTCAAACTTCTGGGCTCAAGCGATTCTCCTGCTTCAGCCTCCCAAAGTGCTGGTATGGCAGGTGTGAGCTACCTTGCTCACTCTGATTTAGTTGTTTTTTTTTAACATAAAAATGAATTTTAAAACAGTCATTTAAAAATATTTCATAACATAATTTTCTACTCAAAAATTTCCACTTATAAAGTGAGATATTTATTCAGCAAAATAATTAATTTAGATGATACAGTTATTTTATTCTAAGTGTGTTTCCTCTTCAAAAAGACACAAAATTTCCAAAACCAACCTTCCTATAAGCCCCAACATGTTATGAGACCTCTTTCTGTATTAACTTCCTTCTTAAGTACCCCAATCATCCCTCTAAATGACACGTACAACTTCCAAACCTAATCTGATCAGACCCGGGTTGCACCTCCCTTATCAACAACAACACTCTACAATCACATACTCACATACGTACATCAACTGTTGCCCATCTGTTTTCCAGGGATTTAGGCACTATAACTAACTAATTTGAATATACAGGTGTGGTGGGGAAGTGAGAGAAGAGATGGAAAGACAGATGGCCTTCTGCCTCAAGTCCATCTTTAGGGTGTGCAGGGCCTCTGACAAATGTTACTATGCTTTCCTTTTCTGTATAAAATTTGATTAAATGTGCATTATACAATCCATGGATCAATGTGAGTGTATAGTGATATAATGATGAATGTTTTGAGTATTGCATACAGAAGAGGAACTTACAAATTTGTTTATTTATCAGTCAGTGCATATGAAGTGTCTCTGTGGGCCCAGAAATCAACCCTTCCTTTTCAAGTTCAGGAATCATTTCTTCGTAGTCGTCATTTAAAATGTCACTACCAGACATTCATATCTCCCACTATGAGAAAAAGATAGCAATATGGTTATTATTTATAATGTCATAGCTCTATATTGTATTATAACAAAATAGATTTTCTTGCTCTTCAGTTCCTTAATCCTATACATTTAGCACTGGTTCTTTAACTGATCACAGGATTGCATCATCAACCAGGCTGAAAGTAAACACTGCTTTGAATGACTTTCTCAAAGGGTATTTCCCTCATGTATGGGAACATCAATGCAAGTTTACCCCATGTTTGAAGAAAACTTTAAACAACTGCATATTTTCTAGTTAAATTTACCATTTAGAATTGAATAGTATAAATTTAGAATGACATATTGTCCAATTAACTTATCTTTTGATGTCTTAAGACTAGAACAAATATTTTGGTAGAATATGATTTTCTTCAGTATTGCTTGAGTCCCCTGCCATTTATACACCACCAGTAGGGAAGGATGGGTGAAGGTTGTACTGGTGGAATCTCTTTAGAGTATAAGATGCATCTTGTTTGTTACAAGTTTAGACTGAACTGGGAAATTTGACATCATCATATTGATTAGATGTTAAGACAATATTGATAGAAAGAGCCTTCTGGCATTGTGAAACAAGAGTCTCAAGAGTCTTTGAAGAAGGTAGGTGTGGTCATCCCTGAGGACTATTCAACATGTGGAATGGAGTCTATAGAGGGGGTGAGTGACCCCAAATACCAGCAGAGGGAGCACATGGAGAAAACCTGCCACCATTCCTGGCACCCCCGGTGCTAAAGACCAGAAGTGGCACCATGGTTGGAGTACATGAGGCTCAAGTGTATGCATCAGTGGTAGAGCATCTGGAGTCTAGAACCCTGAACTCATCCCATGCTCCACTTGAAGTAGCACATCAACATGAATCAGAGACCCAATCCCAGGCAATCTAGCAAACAAACATATTACCTCACTAGGATAATCCAAGTGCAAGTTGTGCAGATTTTTGGGTCATCTTGTCAATCTTACCCATAGGATAGAGGGCCAAAGAGCACCTGAAATGGGAAAAGTAGGAATGCCTATCCATGCAGGTCCCAATATGTTCCAAGGACTGGAGCTAGACTTTCTTGCAGAAAAGGATTCTAAAGTGGGAAGGTGGTAGACCCTGAGCCAGGATCCAGAGTGTGGCCCTTTTCCAAGGTTCAAGTTCTTTTAAAAAAGAACAACAGGGATTTATGATTCTTTTAAGAATATAGAGGCAACTTATTTTTGAATCATTTCTCTTCCTCAAAATATACAGTAGCAAAAAAAAAAGAATAGCAATAATATAACAAGACATTAAAAATGCCACAAATTAAATTTTCAGGAAACCCATAAATGGAAAAAACATACACAGTTCAAATTATGTATAAGTGTTTACAGAGGCAGACCCAGGCAAAAAGATTTAATATAAAAATTGGATAATGTTATAGGGAAACATCAGTAGAGAGGAGGAGATTTTCAGTGGCATATCTCATAAACCTCAAGCAAAATTTACTTCTAGAAGGTGAGAGCCGAGAGAGAGAGAGAGAGAGAGAGAGAGAGAGAGAGAGAGAGAGAGAGAGAGAGAGAGAGAATACAGGATAGATAGAGAAAGAGAGTGAGAAAGTGAGAGAGAGAGAAGAAAGGGTTCCTGAGAGCAGAATCAAAGAAAAAGCCAACTACACGAGCAAGATCAGTGGTGCTCAGTAGAGGGAGATTTCTTGATCTACATTAGTTTCAACAATATAAACAATTTTAATATGATTTTTCCTCCTCAGGATAATCATAAACACTACAGCCTTGCCCAAGAAAATGCCTGTTTTTTTATGTCTTAACATGGCCCATGGCAAATTTTATGGCTTCATATTAGGAAATCACACACACTATAGATACATACATATATTTCTAGAAAGTAGAAATATCAACACAATAGAAGAAAGATTGCTTTATTTTCCTTCTGGTAGAGATTTTACATCTCAAACATAAGACGGAGTAAGAGTAAACAAGGAAGCCTTCCTATTTAGCTCTGGGAAACCAAAATTATTTCTGTACTAAGAATGGCAATCTATCTCATATTTGTGCACATCCTAGGAATTTCTTGCAACAGTTTTGCTGTCTTGTTGCAGCTGAGATCACTTTTAGTGATCCCATAGGTATTCTCTAGGGCATTTCAGAGGCATGGAACAGACGATGAGCCTGGCATCGCTTTACTGGAGCTAAACATCTAAACTTTATAGATTTGTAATGAACTTCCTATCAGGTTCATTTTTATAGCATACTTCTTTATGTATATTTGACTATGTTACCTGTCTCTGTCTGTATGGGCACATGTAAGAAGGGTTTACAAAGGGTGATTTGGAGATAATGACTTGTGCTTGCAATCACGAGAGGTAACGAACAGTATACCCCTTGTGGAGTCTGGTGACAGGAATTAAATTAACTCATGTCACTATTTGAAGCAAGGTCAACTTGAACTGAACTGTATCACATCCCTGCATCTACTTAATAATGGCCCTGCCACACAGGATGGTTAGGAGATAAATCAACTGAATTGTGAAATAAAGCTTATAATGATGCCAAAACTGAGACAGCCCATATGATATTAATATTCCAATAATACATCCATCTTGGATCTAAGTAAAAATAATTTTGAATTATACTCTGTAAAAATGATCTTAGTAAAAGCATTTTGGGGAAACAAACTATCTTCTTTCCTGCTCCTCAACTCTTAATGGAAGCTATACAACTCAGACAAGATTCGTTATATACTAACCATATTGGATGTTGCCAGATAGTTGGTTTTTATATTTTTGGGAAGAATTAAATTTTAAAAAAATGTGTGACTTATGCTAGGTGAAATTTTGCTTGTATTTGATGAGGTTTCTCCTATAAAATACTTAACATCACTCTGTTAAATATATTGGTGACATTTTAGGGAACAATGTTTTTTTCAGTCATTGTTAGGTCGGAGAAAATTATTTTCCAGAACATAAATCAAACTCAGGAAAATGTGTCATGGTTGTTAATTTATTTTCCTGACAAGCTGTGTAGCAGTTTGATTGAGTTTCTTATCCTTTTGCATGATTACATACTAAAATCCAGTGGAAGAGTTTGAGACTTTTTCCTGAACAGTGGCCAGAGAGGTCGCTGCAACAGGTAGTGGGGGAAGGGCACAGGCCACCACAGGGATGGATGTCTGTGAAGAGGAAGAGGCGAAGGTCAGAGTCAGAAGGGATGACAGTGTCATAACCCAATATCAAGCTTTACTGTTGATTTAATTATTCCACAAATGTTAATTCAAATACCTTCTGGATGCCAGACATTATGCTACTCATTGAAAATGATCATATGAACGTTGCACAGCATCCCCTCTGAGGAGTCCACAGTCCTGCAAAAGGGAAGGCATATAAACTAAACAAAGAACTATGGCACCCCTATAAATACCAAAAAAGAGATTTAAAAAGAGTTACTCACTGAGCACAGATTTACCTTTGCTAGGAGAAGCTAGAGAAGACTTCTAAAGGAGAGGAATCTGAGCTAACTTTTAATGTTGAAAAAGTTACCAGAAATACATGAAGGGCACTCCAGGTGGCAGGAAAAGAATGTGCAAAATGTGAGAGTGTGCAAGAGTGTGTAGTATTGGGAAAATGCAATCTTCATAGTTCAAATTGTCTAAGTAAGAGGTCCAGGAGGGAAGCAAAATTGAAAAGTCCAAGACACTGATGTCACCCTAGGAAGCTTAGAAAGGCCATCAAAGAACCAAGAGTCCTTGAAGGATTTCCAGGACAAGTAAGGACATGAAGATTACTTTGAACACACTGGCGGAACCCGGAAGAGGCAAGCATGAATGCAGAGAGGTGAGTCAGATTATCAGATTAAACCAGAAAGCACTGCAGAATATGTAAGACATAACCTTACTGTTATTTTAGGTTTAGACTAATTAGTACACAATTCTACAGTGAGCCCTCTGGACATCACAAATATTTAAAAGAAAATATTTTCTACTGATTAAACTTTTATTAAAATATTTGGATCAAATATCAAAACAGCAGTAATATAACAAATTAAAGGTGAAACTTAGCAAATCACCCACATTTTGTTCAATCACATACCAGAAATCGTTCTGTATTAGTTTTCCTTTGTGAAGATATATTCTGTCACAGCCTCAATCTGCCATTGTACCATTCGGGATATTCCTAGTAAATAGGATCTTCTATTTCTCATTTGTCTAGAAGAGTAAAACTTTACAATATTTATTATGTTCTTCAATCTTTATTATAGTCATAAAAATACAAAAAACATTTTCAAAGTTACATGGTCTGAATATTATCAGAAAGAAAGTAGTGAAGGGCTTACCTCAGAAAATTTGAAGCTTATTTTCCATATCCAGATGCATATTATGAGCCTGTTTATATGCACTTCTAAAATTATATTGTGCCTTCCAGATCAAAACTTCATATGATAGAAATCAAATGGCAGGCTCTAGACTCTGCTCATTAACTTCACAATAAAACTCAACATCATCAGCAGAGTAAACTTCTGGCAAATAGTGAATACCTGTGGCAAACTTACCAACATGCAAAGACTGATGAATCTTAGCATGGTCAGTGTTCTTCTGGAAGTATCATCTATTACTGCCAGAAATTGTCTGTTAAAATTGATGCTCTATTCATTGCTCTACTACAGTTAGAAACACGTGAAGATTTAACAATGCAATTTGCTTTTGTAACTATAACATAGTCCTGGAAATTATTACATTTCTGTTGTATTATTGTCTTTGTGCTTTGTTAAAATGCCTTACTTTGATAGTATTTCGTATATGAAAACTTTCCTAAACATTCCCCAGCAAAATCTGTAGCTCTTTCTGACGTGGGATTGGAGAATCTGGCAAAAATTTTATTATTTTATTATAACTATCTTTTGTTTGCTCTGATTCCATTTATATTCTATAAACTTTTACATGGAGCACTATAGTGGCTACTTTTCTTGCCCACAGTACCCGACATTGAGATTTTGCTAAATGAACATATGAATAGAATGTATCCATACTTTCAGAAACTCTTGGACATCCTGAATATCAGAATACAATTAATCTGAGAAGTTAATAATCCTCCAAATGCCAAATAATATTTATTAAAATATCTGTTTTAAGCTGAAATGCTTAAAATATTAATATATTTATTTATTAAAATATCTGGAAAATAAAATATTACATAAAATATTAAGAATTAATATATGTCTTGTATTACTAACTACAATTTACAAAACACTGAACTATAATAGTATAACATGATTTGAGAAAGAGATCTATGAAAAACTCATTTCCTAAAATAATAACTGTTACAGCCTAAAGACCGAAGTAAACAAGAATCTCTTGTCTTGGTATCTCACAATTCCATGTTGCATCATCTACAACATTAATTATTGACCTCATCGCTGTAGTACAAGCAAGTCTTGAGTAAACAAGAGATAGAATTCTTAGGCTAAACCAAAATATTTAAAGAACCTGTGAATTTTTATCTTTAAAAGATAAAACCATTGAAAAGAAAATGGCTGAAAAGTGATATGATAAAACTGCATCATATTTTAAAGCAAATAGAGTGCTCCTTCATTCTTTAAAATAAAAAATTGGGATACAGAATCTTTAAAAGCTTGAAAGTGGTAGTTTTTAACATAAACTGAAAAAGGTTTACAAATTGATTAAGGACAATTATTAATCCAATAAAACTGTAAATGGAGTAGGCTAACAAGTAGTTTCAAGTGCTCCCAGGATTATTTTCTTAGACTCTGAAAAACTATTAAATGAAGAGACATTTATTTAGTGATACATTTTTAGTTTTTTAGGAAGAGAGTTTCAACCAACCTGCTTGTGAAGCAAAGGAGACAGTCACTGCATAAGATAGATTGTGTTTTTTTCAATACACCATGCTTTATATATTTATGTGGTACAGTCCTGGAAATAATATTGCTCCTAAACCATGGTTCATTTGAACTTTGAATGTACCAGAAGTGAACAATGATGCTTGCTGTTCAGCACCGTGCAGAGGAAAATGTCAGTTTCAGTATCTGGAACGTGTGCATCCACAAACACAATATTGCCACACTCATCTTGCCATTCAAAGTAATTTTTCAACTTCTGAAAAGTAATGAAAGGCAACAGGCTAAGGGATCATAGGATGACAACATGAGGCCAGAGCTCATATCAAAGAGGGTACTCTCCTTTGATCTAAGGAAGGAACAAAGTGGCTGTGAAAGCACCCTAATTTCTACAGAAGTGTTCCTTACTCCTATGATAGTTTGTGCCTCATAATACCCATTTTAGGCTAGGAACATATTTCTGTTCTTAAAAGCTATTGAAACAGAAATAGAAGAGGAAAAAAAAAACCCAATTGTTTTAGCAATACTAAAGCTGAAAACAAATAGGCCAACAGAACACCATTTCCTCCTGGTGATCATCTGTATTAGTAGCAGTCCCTAACTGTTTGGCATAGGGACTGGTTTCATGGAAGACAATTTTTCCATGAGGGGTGCAGGGGTACCATTGGTCATTAGATTCTTATGAGAAGCATGCAACCTAGATCCCTTGCATGTGCAGTTCACAATAAAGTTGGAGCTCTTATGAGAATCTAATGTCCCAGCTGTGCTTATCTGACAGCAGGCAAGGGTTCCCCTTGCCCTCTGCTCACCTCCTGCTGTTTGGCCTGGTTCCTGACAGGCTGCAGCCGAGGGTTGGGGACCCCTGATCTAGAAAGTGATTTTGAACAAAGAGTGGTCAAAACAACAAAAATACAGAACAATAGTGGAAAAGTGCCATTCAAGAGTAAGACAAAATTATCAGATTTGTATAAAATAACAAAGAAATAGAAATTGAAAGCTGGAGTTGCAGTGTATTTTTTAAAAGTGAAAAAATAACCAGAATGATTTAGGGATGTAAACAACAGTGCTAAGCGTCTTGATCAAAGAATACATAGTTTCTGAACTAAAAAAACTATTGTTCTCACAAACAAGTTTCTTCTATGCCTTTTTACACACTTATGGCATGATGTGTTTACATCTGGACTGGATGTATTCATGAATAGATTTAGGTAGCGGTCCCATTAGAACAAGGCCCTGAAATTACCACCCCACTGTTGAATAAGTCAATGCTGCCATCCAGATACTTAATATATCTGATTATACAAGGATATAATCACAGATGAGACGGATAATATGAATGTATTATTTTGATTGCATTACTTTGTACATTCACATAAAGAAAATATTGAATTGTGAGCCTGGGGAAATTTTAGCCTCCAGTTGAGCTTATGTAGTGGTCTATTATAGATATCTTTTGTGCTCCCACCTGGATCTGGGCATTTTTATATCACATTTATCACATTATTATAGCTATTGCTATGATTCTTTTTAAACAAAACACATATAAAATGTTACAAAATGAGACAATGTACATATAAAAAACTATTAATTTTATTTATTTATATTCTATTTTTTTCCCACTAGATTGTGAAACTATGTTACATTTATACAGTATTTTATTCAGCACCTAACATCATTACTGGCATATTCTTGACACTTAATAAATGATTTTTGAATAAGTATAAAATTAGCTTGGCTGTAGGATGGTTTTCAAACTTACGTAGAGCCTTGTAAATTATTACTTTTTAGAATTATAGGCAAATGAATAAAGTGGATCTGTAAAGTTTTAGTGATGCAGATTGTACTCAGTGGCTCAGACCTGTAATCCCAGCGCTTTGGGTGGTCAAGGCAGGAGGATTGCTTGAGTTCAGTAGTTCAAGACCAGTCTAGGCAACATAGTGGGATCTCATCTCTAGAACATATAAAAAAATTAGCTTGACATGATGTTGTGTGCCCATAGTCCCAGCTACTAGGGGGGTTTACACAGGAGAATGACTTGAGCCCAAGAGTTTGAGGTTGCAGTGATCATGCCACTGCACTTTAGTCTGGGTGACAGAGTGAAACTCTGAGTCAAAGTAAATAAATAAATACATAAATAGTTTTAGAGATGTTAATAATTTGATTAGTTTTGCCTTTCTAAACGTTTATAATATTGTATATTTATGCATACATTTGACAAGTTTCTAAACTTGAGAATGACAAAAAGGAAAATCATAGCAGCAAGAAAGATAATTTAGTGGAAATATAAATAAGTCAACACCACATGAAAACTAAGAATTCACCATGGTAGAACATGAATACAGATAAGAGAAAAGGGTTACTCGAATATATTCACTTATTTATATAATATATCCAGTTATTTAAGATACATCTTGTCAAACATTGGGTACCTGCTCTGGACATGGGAACAATGGGAACAAGAGAATCAGAGTCTGTCTGAGGGCTTATGGATAGGATAGGTGCCTTGAAAACTCAGACAAGGAATATGGAACTTGAATCTGATGATTCCCAGAGAGTATTCTAGGCAATGGGAACAAGAGAAACTAATACAAATTTAGTAAGATCCAGAGATAAGAGATACCACTTGTTTTTAAAGAACTAAAGGGTGCTCGCATTCTCTTTCTCATAGAATGTTCATATTTACCTAAAAAAATTGGTTCTTTCTCATGTATCCTCCTTCCCCACCTCGTTCTGTTTTTCCTTTTTCCTTTCTTTCCTCCTTCCCTCCCTTCTTCCCTCTTTCCTCCCTCCTTCCTTCCTTCTTTTTTTCTCTCCTACCTTTCCTGCTCTCTTTCTCTCAGCAGTACTTGAATTTTCTTGCATTTCAGTGAAGGCTTAACAGATTTCCACACAGTTTGTGTAACCTGTTTTGTTTTTTTTACACACTTATTTTTTTAACTTAAATAGAGAGGCATACATCTCTGAATCCTGCCCTATATATACCAAATAGTGTAATTTCTTTCTAAAGCATGTGGCAAAATGCATAAACAGTGCTCAGTGTAGTAAGACAAAGACTAAAACCTGAGCAAGCAGTAATGAACCAAATCAGATTGTGTTTCAGATCCCAGATGTATTACAACTATCTGGTCTGCTTCCGCACAGTGACCATAGTTCCAAGACAGTCTAAGTGACTTACACATTTTTCTGATGGTTCATCTCTAAATATGTGAACTCTGAGTGACTCAGTGCTACTGCATGGAGGTTTTTTACATCCTGCCAATAGTCTTGCTTCCTCATACTTTTCTTTTGAACTTCTGCTTTTTTTTTTTGAGTTGGAGTCTCACTCAGTCGCCCAGACTGGAGTGCAGTGGCCACTCCTGGCCACTGCAGCGTCGACCTGCTGGGGCTCCGGTGATCCTTCTGCCCCAGCCTTGCAAGTAGCCGAAACTACAGGAGCGTACTGCCACACCTGGGCTAATTTTTTGATTTATTGTAGAGAGGAGGTCTCACCAAGTTGCCCAGGCGGGTTTTGAACCCGCGGACTCAGGCAATCCACTCACCTCAGTCTCCCAAGGTGCGGGATTATAGGCTGAGCCACCGAGCCTGGCTGAACTTCTGCTTTTATGCTACATAGTAACCAATTGAAAAATCAGAAATCTGGGACAAACTTGTGCATTTAAAAAGATTGTTTACTATATCAACTGAATTTTTTTTGGCAGATAAGATAATTTCAGGCTTATTAAAAAACTCAGTTATTCCATATTTTCAAGGCTTACACAGATAAGGCATGCATGCTAAGTGATACATCTGATTCCTAGGGTGATTTTCAATGGCATAACAAGGTCATAACGGAAAAAACAGTAATTTTGAAAAGAGCCCAGATTCCTCAATATGCTTTCCAGTAGAAGCAGTGATGTGCTACGTAAACTAAAAATACTATACTACCTCTTATGAAAATATTGTTTTTCATATTGTATATTCTGATAGTCATAGTATATATTTCTGGGAACATCATCCAAGAGATCTAAATTTTTATATGACTGTGACATGCACAAATTTCAGCAAAGAGTGTTTGTAGGTTTCATCAGGTTCCTCAAGGAGCCCATGACCTCCTAAACTGTTAATGCTATTTTTAGGAGTTAGGTAATCATTTCAAAATAACTTGAGTTGTTTAATTCAGAACACCAATACCATTTGCTGCAGACAGTCAGCAGGAGTGACCTTTGAGGGCCAGTGCCTGCTTTGGCTAACAGAGCTGTTTGGAGGAAATTGCCTTCTACCTGAATGTCATTCTTATCTCCTATTCTGTGGAGTAAGGTATTGAAATTAAGTGCCTCAGCTTGCTTGTTTGCTTTCCAGGAGTCAAGATTTTATCTGAAAGCCTTGTACCAGAACCAGTGATGATGTGATTTTTTTCAGTAATACCCCTCAGGAATAGACTATTTTCTGATTTGCTTTGCACCTCATACTAGTATTTGAATGCCACTTCTGTCATGTGAAGTGATAACATCCATTTCTACAAGCTTTGAACATCCAAGAGGAAAGGCATTTTTAAATGTCCCTTTGTAATTAAAGGATCTTTTTGTGACCTGGAATAGTTTATATAGAACTCTTCAAATGCCTGATTTACTACCAAGGGAATGACAACATAAAGAAAAGCAATGCTGTACAATTCTATCCATTGTGAAGAGAAAAAAAAAGGCCCCTAGAAACTGGGCTCACGATTTGCCACATTTACAACTGCACATGCCTAATAAATATACATGTTTCTCATTTCTTTTTAATTCACAATTTGCTTTACTGGGAATAAATAAAATATGTTCAAATTATTAATTTATAAAATGTTTTTGCCAACATAAATTAATTTTTTATCTTGGCTCTTTTTTTTAAATGTGGGGTACAATTCAGGAACAGGTATAAAAATGGTCATTATTCTAGTACCTTTGTTGATGAGTTGTGCCCCTGCCTCCCCTACCCTGGCAGTTTCCCACTACTATCAACCCCTTTCATGAAGTATTATGATAATTGTTCAAGATCTGCTTATAGATGAGAACATGTGGCACTCAGTTCTTTGTGTCTGTGATAGGTCACTTGGTATTGTAGACTCTAAGTCCATCCCAGTTGCTATGAAGTTCATAATTTTGTTCTTTATGACTTCATGATATTCCATTGTGAGTGTACCACATTTTTTATTCAGTTCTCGTTCAATGGACACAATGGTTGGTTCTATGTTTCTGCTATTGTGAATAATGCTGCAATAAACATGTGTGTGCAGGTATCTTTTTTATAGAGTGATTTGAGTTCTTCCAGGTATCTTCACAGAAGGGGGCTTGTGGGTTTGTAGGGAAAGTCGATTTTGAGATCTTTTAGGAATCACCAAACTGTTTTTCACAGAAGTTGTACTAGTTTAACTTCCACTAACTGTGTAGAAGTGTTCCCTTTCCCCTGCATCCTCTCCAGCATCTGCTGTTTTTTGAGTTATTGATGATGGCCATCCTGCTTGAAGTTAGGGGGTATCTCGGTATGGTTTTGATTTGCATTTCATTGATGATTAGTGTGGCTAAGCATTTTTTCCTGTCTCTGTTGGCTATTTGTGTGTCTTCTTTTGAGAAGTGTCTATTTATATCTTTTACCGACTTTGTAATGGGATTGTTTGTTTTTTTCCTTTTGGCATGTTTGAGTTCCTTGTAGATCCTGGATATTAGGCCTTTGTCAGATATACAGTTGGCAAATATTTTTTTCCCACTCTGTGGGCCTTCTCCCCACTCTCCTGATGGTTTCTTTGATTTTGCAGAAGTTTGTCAATTTGATGAGGTTCCACTTGTCTACTTTATCTCTTATGGCATGGGCATCTGGGGTTTTGATCAGGAATCAGTTGCCAGTTCCAATTTTCACAAGGGTCTCCCCTGCATTTTCTAAGGTTCTTTTGCATTGAGGTTTCACATTTGGGTCTTTGATCCATTTAGAGTTGATTTTTGTGTATGATGACAGCCAAGGCAATCTACAGATTTAACGCAAAGCCTGTTAAACTGCCAGCATCATTCTTCTCAGATCTGAAAACGACAATACAGGAATTCATATGGAAACATAAATGACCACAAATAGCCAAAACAATCCTCAACAACAGAAACAAAGTGGGAGGTATCACACTTCCAGACTTTAACCTTTATTATGAGGCTGCAATAATCAAAACACCTGGTATTGGTACAAGAGCAAGCATATAGGCCAATGGAACAAGATAGAGATTCTGGAAGCAAAACCTCAATTTCCCAACCAATTCATCTTTGACCAAGCCTCCACCCACCAACAACCACTGAGGAGAGGAAAACCTATTTCATAAATGTTGCTGGGACAACTGGCTGACCACATGCAGAAGAATAAAACAAGACCCCTACCTATCATCATACACAAAGATAGATGGCTCTTGTTAAAGGTTAAATTGCATCCTTAAAAAAGAAGTTCTAACTCTCATAATACATATAGAAGGACATTGAATATAAATCTACATATGTAACTGTGTAGAAATAAGATGGTGGCAGATAAAATTAGTTAAGATGAGTTCATACAGAGGAGGACAGCCCTTTATTCAATGTGACTGGAGTCATTCTTGAAGACGAGAAAAATGACATAGAGATACATACACACGAAGGAAAAGCATCATGTGAAGATGGAGATAGAGATCAGAGGGTAGGAACGATGATCCAAGGAACTCCAAGAGTGTGCAGGACACTACCAGAAACGAGGAGGAGGAACAGGAGGGTTTCTCTTACAACTTCAGAGAGCACGTGACCCTGCAGACACCTGGATTTTGGACTTCTAGCCTTCATAATTGTGAAACAACCAATTTTTGCTCTTTGTAAGCTACCCAATTTGAGGTTCTTTGTTATGACAGCTCTAGGAAACAAATAAAATTCTTTAGAGTTTCCAGCTCAAACATCCTATGATTCTTTAAAAACATTTGCTTACTACTGATTAATGATTGCTTGGTGGTAGATTTCAGAGCTAAGCAAGCACAGCATAGGTCTACCCTGCTTCCTTCATCAAATTAGAACTGTTATTATTTACATTACACCAGCACTAACATATTGACAAAACTGTATTGTAAATCAGGGCTCTATATTGAGAAAAGAATGCATGGATTGTGGCAGGATACTCAAAATAAAAGGAACAGATGAACAAAAAGTCAGCATCAAATTTCAGTTTTGATTTGGATAATGGAAATGTGAATGCAAAATCATTTTCTTTGTCATATTAATTCTGACTTAAATAATATTTGGTTTCTAGTTGCAAATATTTGCAGGAAATTTAAAATACAGAAGAAAAATTGAACTTGTAAAACCTGCAATGTGAAAAGATGAATCATAAATATTGTAGAAAGTGTTAAGAAACTTTAAGAATCCAAGTTATTTTTTGACATAACTCTCTTAGCTATTTGAAGGGCTTGGATTACACTCAAACTTTTCATTACCTGAAATCTTAAAACTTAAAACACACTGCACTTTTCTTAAGCCACCTCCAAAAAAGAGACTAAAAGAATACCACAAACTGAGAGTCGTTTTAAAACATATGCTCATTGTTGTGACTGACTTTGAAGGAGACACAATAAACTGAGCCAGCATCAGTCACCCACCCAGGTTGGGCCCATTATTTAATATGTCATGGACTTTGCAAGTCTTCTTTTATTTCTCTTTTCCCCTTTAAGCAGTTAACGATCAAAGTGATTATCACTAGTAAAACTCACTCTCCTACTACAAATACATTATTGATTCATAGTTTCCCCGCAAGTTTTAAGGAGCAAGAATTATTGCAGTGAAGGTGCCTTTGCTGGTTTGAATGCCTACCCTATGATCATTATATGTGTGAAAGGGTATTGACAGAAAGCTCAGGGGCTCTGATGAAATATAGAAGTCAGGGTGGAAAAACCATTTTTCATTTAATAAACACATCTGAAAGGCTTGTCTTTGCACACTGTATTTATAGGCACAGCTCGGATAGTTCAATTTTTCTTCTAGTTCTGCTTCTATAAAACTTCCTTAATCAGCTGGAACTGGATATGTGACTCTGATGCCATGAATCTGATAAGAGGGTCAGTAAAATGAGCCCCATTTCTGGGGAATCTGCAGTATGTTTTATAGACATTTTAATGAGAGACAACAGAGGGCTTTGTATGCTTTTCAAACTGAGGATACAAAAACACTCATTAGCTGCAAAGACTGAGACTCAGTGGTTAGATTTTGTAAAGATTATAAAGTATTAAGACAGGATGGTTTAATTATGCTTAAAAGCCTCCCTTGACATTATATATTAAATTTTGTTTTATTAAATTTGCTTTCTTGAAAGTTTATTCATATGGTTTCTTATTTATTCACACATCGTTTGGGCTCATAGGAGCTACACCTGTGAAAGAATTCATGGGAGACTGAAAGGTATTTTGTAGGAAAAACTAGAAATAAATATTGTTGGTTGAGAGAGACTGAAATCAGAGAAGCATTGATCTTCCTACTTTATTCACACTTAAGTCTAATTTCTCTGTTTCTTTTTTCTGCAATGTAGTACTAAAGGGGGTGGGGAGAGAGAGAGCGAGAGAGAGCGAGTTTTCTCTTATCAGAAGCAAATGGTTTTATACAATGTTGCCTTAGGACAAAGACCTTTAACTTTATATAATTGATCTAATTATTTCAATAAATATGACTATTCTAGGAGTTAAATGACTCCACAAACAGTTTCTCCTGACCTGATTGTCTGAGGCCAGCTCATCTTAGTTTGGGTCAGTGAACATGGCTGCCTGGGGGCAGGAGGACAAGGAAAGAATGTGGGTACATCATTTAGCGCATTTGTCCTCTTTATCTCATTTTAAAAATTGGGATCCTGCCTTCCTCATCAGTTAGTAGAAAGGGCATACTTTTAGGAGATACCTACATTCATAGTATGGGATGTCATATTGAGTGAAGTTAAAAACTTTATATGCAATACTGACTATATAAAGTACTACTACTGCTATTATTAGTAATTCACAATATATTATTAATTCACAGTAACAACATGTTTATTAAAGTAAATTACCAAATGCTTTTTAAGTGCATTTAAAAAAATCCACATGAAGTTGATTTTATTTATTTATTTATATTTTTTATTTCAAATATGTGGAATACAATTCAGAATTAGGTACACAAATGTTCATATGCAGGTACCTTTGTTGATGAGGTGCATTTTTTTTTTTTTCTTATTCTTTTTTTTTCTTTTTTTTGAGTTGGAGTCTCACTCTGTCTCCCAGACTGGAGTGCAGTGGCCGCTTCCGGCCACCGCAGCCTCGACCTGCTGGGCTCCGGCGATCCTTCCGCCTCAGCCTTCCCAGTAGCCGGAATTACAGGCATGCGCTACCACGCCCGGCTGATTTTTTTGATTTATTGTGGAGATGAGGTCTCGCTGCCCAGGTGGGTCTCGAACCCGCGGGCTCAGGCAATCCACTCACTTCAGCCTCCCAAAGGCGCGGGATTACAGGCTGAGCCACCGAGCCCGGCTCGATGAGGTGCATTTTAAGTATAAGCCCTTGTGAGGATAGAAGAAGTTTGATAATAACTTGATTTAATTTTCTTGTCTCAGCGCATATGGTAAAAGATCCATGTTTAAGAGTTTTTCTTTTAGAAAATAAAGAAAATATTTACTTTTTTACTTTGTCGTTGAAATAAAGCAGAAAATTCTAATACTTTTCACAATTAATGTCACAATTCATTCTGTGGCTTGGCTAATCTTTACCCAAACTTAAAAACTTTATATATAGTTCAAACATGTTTAAAATTTGCAAATAAAAATGATTGTCAGTTTCTATCAGAAACAAATGGTTTCTTCTAAATCACAGATTTTATAATTCTGGATTTATGAAGAAATAATTGCTTATATGTTTTATGATGGCATAAATTATTCTACAAAGATATTGATTGCTCAGGGCTAATGAAATCATTGTTTATACTCCTCAATGCAGAATTTAATTTTTTAATAATTACAATTTTAATTGGCTCCAAATTTAGAAAAAATTTCACTCTATTTCTTCTATCGTGATAGCTATCATTAGAAACAGTTTTCAAAATTATTTTAATGTTTTCTTATTATCTCACATGATAATTATACATATCTAAATACACATTAATTTTATAAAAATGATTTTGACAATGATATGCTTTATTATTGAGAACCAGATAATTTTCTGGTCCAGTTTTTTAAAAGTTTCCTTTTGACTCTAAGGTTCTGTGATGCTTACTAGACAGATGATAATATTTTATTAAATCACTATAAAAAATCATTAAAAATATTTTTTAAAAATTGGTAGAATATTGTTTTGTGGAACTGATAGAACTATTCTACCACATGGTTCTGGTCCTAGAAAATTAAATCGGTACAGAATCTGATTATCCTCTTTTCTCTGTTGAAAATCCTGCTCATACTTGAATATGTAGAAAACGGATTTGGTTAATATTAGGACACACGAGATATCTATGACTAAATCTTTCACCACTAATTTTTGTAAGGACATATATCCTCAAAGTCAAGTACAGTCTGTTGACTGTGACATCTGGGAAACCGTATGGAACTCAAGTCTTTGCTAGTTCCATAGAAGGCAGGAAACTTCTTTGCTTGTGTTACTAGTTCCATAGAAGGCAGGAAACTTCCGTACTTGTGTTACTAGTCTTGTGTTACTAAGACAGTTGATCTTAGTCTCTTTTAGATGTGACTTGTTCATAAGGCATTTGCATTTAGACATCACATTTTTCTCCTTCATGATATAGAAGTATTTAATAATTGATTTTTTTCTTGAATCGTTGACAAACCTTTCTTATGAGCATGATGAATTGTTTCCATTGGTGGCAGTAAATTGTTTAGAGAAGCTGTAGCACAAATGGAAATTTGGTTTTGCACTGGTCTTGCCTTGACGCACCCTGCCTTTCACTTGGTTTCAGACAAAGGCAACCCAACTTCCCTAGGAAGTGTTTTAGGTGTTTCAGAGAGGTCTGACATGAGAACCAGGAGTGAATGAAAAAGCATACTATTATAGGATTGATATGAAACATTTATTGGCCAGGAACTTTCTGATCTCAATGAGTCCTCTATTATTGTCAAAGGGATCTATGACCTTCAAGCAGCAAACAAGGACTCAAAACAGCAAACATCTATGGGTGTTGCACAGACAGAATTCATTCTTGTAAGCTGCCAGTTTTGACCCCTGAAAGATCTTGCCTATGCATATTTCTGAATCTAGTCAAAAAATTAATAGCGTCCCTATTTAAATTCTTGTATTATTCATTTACCATTCTTTGAACAATTGAGCAGGAAATGTGGGGTTTTACAGATAATTTAATGAAAGAACTATTTACAGAGGTTTGGATAGGGTTACTGGAACTAAAAATGTATATTTAAGCCCCCAGGGTACAACAGCAGGAAGTCTTTACCGCCTCTAGATCTGAGTAGAGGAGTGGGAAATGCATTACAGACCATAGTGAGGTCTGCGACATAGGATAAAAACCATTTGAGATAGTCTTTAATCATAGGATAAAGCAGTCACCGCTGGGAGTGCAGCTAAATTGCGGAACTGGGGTCAGAGAAAAAAAATATTCCACATCTATCGTCTCAGGACTGCATCCCATAGGAAAACTAGGACACACACTGCTGTAAAGAAGCTTGATAAGGTCTGCTGGTGAAGCTTCCTGAGCAAGGAGCAGGGCAGGTGTATGTGGAGAATGGATCTAAGAGCAGTGAGTACCAAACTTAGACAGTAAACTGAGCATAGAATTTGTCTTACTGGTATCTGCAACTCAAGTCCATTCATGCTACAGCGCCTTGGCTGAATGAGTTCCAGAACCTTTCAGTAGGTTCAGCTAAACAAATTTTCCTGATTATAAAATTATATTGCTTTCAGTTGATGGAAAACTCTAGAGAAGTAACAAAAGAATAATTTCTTCTGCTTTTACAGTTTACAAATGTTTGCTGTCCTTATTTTTTTCTACATCAAGGTGAAAAACCAAAGTCATTGAGTAAATGAATTACATTTAAACATGATTTTGCATTTCTGGGGTTTCAAATAAACCTGTGTTTCTTGGCAGTGTAGCACTGAGGAGGCAATATTCGGAAAGTCAATGTCTTGTGAACGATTAAGGAATTTAGTAATGTTTAGAGCACATTAAAAATTGTATTTAATTATCGAAATATTTAAGAACTTTTAAACTCCAGATTTAGACAATATATCTTTTTGAAAGACATCATATGCTTAAGATAAGATTTGTTTTTTAAATTTGGAATATTTTCCTCAACTCATCTTACTGGCACCAAAATGCTGTTTACTTCGATGCACAAATATGGCTTGTAGTTTTAAAATTTTGGCATTCTCCTTCAGTTTTTTCCTTAAATTACAATCTCATTGTGAAATAATGTATTATATTGTCAATATATGTATTCATACTATTAAAAGCATGCTAATATATTAAGATATATTGCATGTCAAGTACATAATATATATTTAATAAACTAAACAAACTTTGAAAAATAAAGTCAAATCATCCTTACTTTGAAAAGTAACCAGGATACCTTAAAATGTCCTTTAAAAAGTGATATGCATAATAAATAGAAAAATTATGACTGTTCCATAATTTAACATTAAAATATATCTTATTGTCACTTGTAAGCTTAAGAAAAGGAACAAAAATAGCAAGTCTAATATTTAGTACATTATAATAGAAAACATAGAGAACATTGAGAATTAAAGCATCTTATTTGTTTTTTAAAAAATGTGCCATAGGTAATATGAACACTGTTTTCTTCTCCTTATTTTATGAAAGATATGAAGTGGGCATTTTTCCTTTGCCCTGGTGAATTATAATAATTCTTTCTAAATGTAGACCGGCTTCTAATATTTTATCCTTTGCACTTCCAGTGTCTTGAAACTTTATGAGTGTGTTTACTGGCATCACTTGCTCTGGCCAATCTTCATTTTCTTTTTTGTTACAACCATCTTCCTCCTTCACCTTTACTACGTCCTTCTGATTGTGTATCTCAAGTCTCAAATGGCAGCAGGGCTATTCCCACAGTCAGCTATTCTTTTATAAATTTATTTTCAGTGTGAATTTCACTTCCAGCATTAGCATTTTTCCTTTCTTTGCTACGATTGTGTTTTTCTTGGCTAATTCCCTCTTTCAATTTTCTATTTTTGAGAATTGTCACATGGATTGATCACTGGGAGACAATGCAACTAGACAACTCTATGCTTTGTTGTCTGTTATTCAGGCATGAGCTGAATAGCAAATGTGCAGTGACCAATCACCAACAGACTTTGAAAACAATAACATGATTGGTCATTGATCAGGATGAGTGTCTGTTATTCACACAGTAATTTGTTAACTGAACAGCAGTAATGAAGTTTGTAATTGCAGTTAATATGCTGCAGTAATTGAAATTTGAACCATGTTGTTGGAAGATTCATTTTATTTAATTGATTCATGATAATTGATATGCATGCATATTGAAACTGTGTAAAGCAGGGACTGTCTATATTAAAAGCTAATTTATTATTCCATTAACTAGCAAAACTGCTATTAAATTTTGTTGTATTATTCGCAATATTTTTATACCTAAACTTTTTGATGCAATTATCTTTCTTCTAAAAATTTTAATCTTTTAAATTTTCTTTTTAAAAGTATCAACACATAATAGGAAGGCCCTAAACTTTTAAAATTATACTAACTTGGAAAGTCACACATGAAAGTCAATTTTTTACATTATCTTTACTATTGTAAAGCTTTTAACCTAAGATCTATCATTGATCAGAAGGCTTCATGGATGAGAGAGTAAGGGGAAAGGACATTAAAAGAAAGAGGGAAATAAGCAAAGAAAAAATAATCCTTAATTATTGTTTCTCTTTAAACAGACATATTCTAATCAGCCTGCACTATTCAGGTTTTGCTGTGCATAGCATTTCTTATACACTTCATTATGTTTCTTCTTTTTGTAGGTCTTCAACAGCTTTTAAAAAAGTTTTAGAGTTGGCTACAATTCATTATATTTTATGTATGAAAACATTCTAACTACTTACTTATATAGGGATAAAAATAATTATCCTTTTTTCAATAAATTTCTCCTAGTTGCAGTATCATCTTGATCTCTCTCTCTAACAATAAATTGGATTAATATTTTCCAAAAGTTGTCTGCAGTGATTTCTAAATTCGTTTTTTCTAAGTTATAACCTAAAGTGCAAGGCCCATTTTCTTGAAAATTTAATATCAAGTGGGCCTTTTAAAAACTGTCTTATCTACATACACATTCATCCAAATCACAATCAGTATTACAATATTATGCTGTAGTTTATCATTATCAGTCTGGCATTTCACTGCCTGGAAAAACATAATATTACTTTAAAGTTTGCTATTTCACTATGTACGCCCATGTGATTAAGTTAAAGTGTTTACCAAAAAGATTGTTTCAGTCATCAATTTATTTAAATTAAAAGAATTCATGGAATACATGGCTAAAAATGTAGGCACAGGGAACACAATATGTATATTATGGATAGCTGTGGTTGTCTTGTTAGCAATCAGAAGCCAAATCCAACTAAAAATGTTTTGATCTAGCACTTTCAATACGATAAATTTGAATTTTACCTTGTAATCTAGCTTATCTATACAGTTATGAATACAGTGACATCACCACTAGATTTTGTCAAATAAGTGAGAATGCTGTTATTAGACTGAAGAAGCTTTCTTTTAGAATTGTGAAGCATGTTCAGTAAGAAGCATATTTAGTTCTGAATTTTAATCTTGGTTTTAATTCTAGAATTGTCAAAAAGACCACATTTTCACAAGCCTAAACAAAATCTTTTCAGAGGTTAGCCACAGAGAAGTATAGATGATTATAGGATTGAGAGTCATATGTTTACTTCCACAATTCTAGAGATATTGTGTTTTCTTTAGTTTGTCTTAATTACCCTTAGATTTTTCTTCTTCTTTTTTTAAATTCTAACTTTCAGAGTTACATGGGTATATTATGTGATGGTGAGGTTTGGGCTTCTATTGAACTCATCACCAAACAGCATGATAACCATTGGTAGTTTTTTTTTTTTTAACCCTTTCTTCCCACCCTCTCTCCCTTTTCCCTTTAGGAGTCCCCGGTGTCTGTTCTCATCTTTATGTTCCTGTGGAATCACTGCTTAGCTCCCACTTATAAGAAAGAAAATTCAATATTTGGTTTTCAGTTTCTGCATTAATTTGTTTGGACAGTGGGACTCCAGCTGCATCCAGGTTGCTGGAAAGGACATGATTGTGTTCCTTTTTATGACTGTGTAGTATTCCTTGGTGTATATATATCACATTTTCTTTATCCAATTCACCAATGGTGGGTACCTAGGTTGGTTCCATGTCTTTGATACTCTGAGTAGTACTGTGATAAACATACAAGTGCAGGTGGCTTTTTGGTGGAATAATTTATGTTCCTTTGTGTATATTCTTAGTAGTGGGATTGCTGGTCAAATGTAATTCTATGTTTTGTTCTTTGAGAAATCATTCAACTGCTCTTCATGGGAATTGAACTAGTTTACATTCCCACCAGAAGTATATGAGCATTTCTTTTTACCATTATCTTGCCAATGTCTGGGTTTTTTTTTTTTTTTGACTTACTATTAGTTTTTATTTTAAAGATGTGGGGTATAACTCAGGGTTAGGAATACAAATGTTCATTATGCAGGTACTCTTAATATGAGGTGTGTCCCCTCTCCCCCAGTTGATTCCCACTACTGCCAATCCCATCCTTCTTCCCCCTACATACAGTAACTACTGCCAATCATTTTCTTATAGTATTATGATAATTGTTCAAGGTCTGCTAATGAGTGAGAACATGTTTCTGTGATTGATCACTCAATACTATAGACTCTTTAAGTCCTTTCAAGTTGCTGTGAAGTTCTTAAATTTGTCCTTCTTTATGGCCGCATAATATTCCATCATGTATATGAACAACATTTTTTTAAAATCCAGTCCTTTTTTGATCGATAGCATGGTTGGTTCCACGTTTTTGCTATTGTGAACAATGCTGTAATAAACATGCATGTGCAAGTATCTTTTTCATAGAGTGATTTGAGTTCCTCCAGGTATATTCCCAGTATGGGGAATGCAGGGTCATATGGAAGGTTAATTTTTAGACCTTTTAGGAATCACCAAACTGTTTTCCATAGAGGTGGTACTAGTTTACACTCCCACAAATAGTGTAGAAATGTTCCCTTTTCCCCACATCCTCTCCAGAATCTGTTGATTTTTGAGTTATTGATGATGACCAAACTGACTGGAGTTAGATGGTGTCTCAGTGTGGTTTTAATTTGTATTTCTTTGATGACTAGTGAGGCTGAGCATTTTTTAATGTATCTGTTGGCTGCTCTCATGTCTTCTTTTGAGAAGTGTTTATTCATATCTTTTGCCCACTTTATAATGGGGCTGTTTTTTGGTTTTTTTTCTTTTTGGCACATTAGAATTCCTTGTAGATCCTGAATGCTAGGTCCTTATCAGATATACAGTTGGCAAATATCTTTTCCCAGTCTGTGGGCTGTCTCCCCGCTCTCTTGATGGTTTCTTTGGCTTTACAGAAGCTTGTCAGTTGATGAAATCCCACTTGTCTAGCTTATCTCTTATGGCATGAGTGCTTGGGGTTTTGATCAGGAATTGGTTGCCAGTTCCAATTTCCATAAGAGTGTCTCCTGCATTTTCTAAGATTTTTATAGTTTGAGGTTTACATTTAGGTCTTTGATACATTTAGTGTTGATATTTGTGTTTGGTAACATGTAGGGGTCTTGTTTTAGTCTTCTGCATGTGGTCAGCCCATTTTCCTAGCACATTCACTGAATAGGTTCTCCTCTCCCCAGTGGTTGGTGGTGGAGGCTTTGTCGGAGATGAGTTGGTTGAGAGATTGAGGTTTTGCTTCCGGAACCTCTATTCTGAACCATTGGTCTATATGCCTATTCTTGTATCAATAACCAGGCAGTTTTGATTATTGTAGTTTTATAATAAAGTTTAAAGTCTGGGAGTGTTATGCCTCCCACTTTGTTTTTTTGGTTGAGGCTGTTTTGGCTATTGCATTCGTTTATATTTCCATATGATTTCCACATTGTCATTTCCAGGTCTGAGAAGAATGCTGCCGGTAATTTAACGGATATTGTATTTCATCTGTAGATTGCCTTGGGTAGGATGGACATCCTAACAATGTTGGTTCTTCCAATCCATGGACATGGAATATTTTTCCATTTGTTTGAGTCGTCTTTGATTTCTTTGAGAAGTGTTTTGTAGTTTTCATTGTAAAGGTCTTTCAAGTCACTGGTTAGGAAGATGCTAAGGTATTTCTTTTTCTTTCTTTTTTTTTGTGGCTATTGTGAATGGGACTGGGCTTTTTATTTGAGTTTCTGCTTGTTTATTGTTGGTGCATTGAAATGCGACTGTCTTTTGCACATTTAGCTTATACCCTGAGACTGCCAAAGTCCTTTATCAGTGCAAGGAGGTTTTTGGCAGATTCTCTTGGGTTTTTGAGATATCGAATCATGTTATCTGCAAAAAGAGATAAGTAGACTTCCTCTTTTCCTATTTGGATACTCCTGATCTCCTCCTCTTGTCTGATTGCTCTAGCTAGGACTTCCAAATCTATGTTGAAAAGGAGGGATGAGAGTAACCATCCTTGTCTTGTTCCAGGTTTCAGGGGGAAATGGTTCTAATTTCTGTCTGTTTAGCAGTATGCTGGCTGTGGATTTCTCATAGATGGCTCTTAATATTTTGAGGTATGCTCCATCTATGCCTAAATGTTCCAGGGTTTTTATCAAGAAGGAGTGCTGGATTTTATCTAAAGCTTTTTCTGCATCTACTGATTTAATCATGTGGTTTTTGTTTTTAAATCTGTAGATGTAATTATGGTCTTGTGACTGTCGAACCATCCCTGCATCCCAAGGATGAAGCCGACTTGGTCTTGGTATGATTTCTGAGATGTGTTGTTTTATACAGTTTTATAGGATTTTTTTTTTTTTTTTTTTGAGATGGAGTCTCACTCTGTCGCCCAGACTGGAGTGCAGTGGCCGCTCCCAGCCACTGCAGCCTCGACCTGCTGGGCTCCAATCCTTCCGCCTCAGCCTTCCGAGTCGCCAGAATTACAGGCATGCGCTACCACGCCCGGCTAATTTTTTTTTTTTTTTGATTTATTGTAAAGATGAGGTCTCACTGCCCAGGCGGTCTTGAACCCGCGGACTCAGGCAATCAACTCACCTCAGCCTCCCATAGGCGCAGGATTACAGGCTGAGCCACCGAGCTCGGCTTCTAGTATCTTGTTATGAATTTTAGCATCTAAGTTCATCAAGGATATTGGTCTGTGGTTCTCTTTCTTTGTTGGATCTTTAACTGGTTTGGGTATCAATGTGATGTTAGCTTCATATAATGATTTGGAAAGAGTTTCATCTTTCTCAATTGCCTGGAATACTTTCAATGGGATTGGTATCAGCTCCTCCTTACATGTTTTGCAGACTTTTGCTGAAAAACCATCTGATCCATTGCTTCTGTTTTTGATAGGTAATTTTCTCACGGCACAGTCAATTTCCTGAATTTTATTGGTATATTTATGGTCTCAATTTCTTCTTGTTTCAACCTGGGAAGGTTGTGTGATGCCAGAAATTCCTCCATTTTCTTTATGTTTTCAAGTTTGTTTTCATACAAGTGTACATAGTAGTCTCTGATAATATTTTGTATTTCTTTGGGGTCAGTTGTGACTTGACCTTTTGCATTTCTGATTGTTTTTATTGGACTTTTTCTCTCTTTTTTTTGGTCATCTGTATAGGGGTCCATCAACCTTGTTTTTCCTTTCAAAGAACCAGTTCTTTGATTTTTTTCTATTATATTTTTGTCTTCTATGTCCCGAATTTGGACTTTTATTTTAGTGCTCTAGATTTTTCTGCTGAAGCTAGGGTTTTGGTGATCTTGTTTTTCCAGCTTCCTTAGGTGGTTTGTTAGCTTATTAACTTGTGATCTTTCCATTTTCTTCATGTATGTTTGTAGAGGTATGAATTCCTCTCTTAGTACTGACTTCATGGCATCCTAGAGGTTGTGGTAAGATGTTTCTTTGTTTTCATTTGTGTCCAGGTATCTTTTAATCTCTGTTTTGATTTTCACGTTGGTCCAGGAGTTGTTAGCATCATGCTATTTAGTTTCCATGTATTTGTGGGTTTTGGTGGAATTTTGTTGGTGTTGATATTTATTTTTATTTCACTGTGGTCTGAGAAGGTTCGTTGCAGTATTTCGTTTTTTTTTTGAGTTGGAGTCTCACTCTGTCACCCAGACTGCAGTGCAGTGGCTGCTCCCGGCCACCACAGCCTCGACCTGCTGGTCTCTGGCGATCCTTCGCCTCAACCTTCCGAGTAGCTGGAACTACAGGTGCACACTACCTTGCCCAGCTAATTTTTGATTTATTGTAGAGATGAGGTCTCACCAAGTTGCCCAGGAGGGTCACGAAGCAGTATTTCAATATTATGTAATTTGTTTATGCTTAATTTATGACTGAGGGTGTGGTTGATACTTTCCATGTGGTGACGAGTAGAATGCATATTCCGTTATTGTTGGGTGGAGTGTTCTGTACATATCAATTAAGTCCATTTGGCCAAACGTCACATTGAAGTTCTGGATCTTCTTGTTGATTTTTTGTCTTGATGATCTGTCTAATGTTGTGAGAGGCGTATTAAAGTCCCCAGCTATGATAGTGTTAGAGTCAACATCTTTTTAAAGTTTAAACTTGGTGCTCCCATGTTGAGTGCATATATGTTTAGGATGGATATTTCTTATTGATGGATTAAACCTTTATAATTATGTAGTGACCTTCCATATATTTTTTAAATTTTTGATGGGTTAAAGGATTTTTTTTTAATATTAAGATCACAACTCTTGCTGTCTTTTGTGCTCCGTTCACCTGAGATTTTGTTTCTCATCCTCTTACTTTGAGTCTGTGAGTGTCCTTTCTGGTGATATGAGTCTCTTGGAGACACTCTATTGTTGCTTCATGATATTTTATCCATTTTGCCATTCTGTGTCTTTTCAGTGGTGCATTTAGTCCATTCACATTCAGGCTACATATTAATATGTGAGAGTTTATCCCTGAAATGAGATTCTTTTTAAAAAAATTTTATTATAAAGATGTGGGGTACATTTCAGGGTTAGGTATATAAACATTGATCATGCAGGTATCCTTGTTGATGAGGTATGCCCTCCCTCCCCTAGCAGTTTTCCTCAACTGCCAATCCCACCTGCCTCCACTGACAGTTTTCCACTACTGCCAATTGCCTTCTTATAGCATTATAATTGTTCAAGGTCCATTTATGAGTGAGAACATATGGAACTCTGTTTTGTGTTTCTGACATGAGGTTCTTATAGAGCTTGTTGTTGCTGCTGCTTTTTTTGGCTTATTTGTTTGTTGTCTTTCTTTTGATTTTTGGGTTGATTCATGTGTATTTTCAATCCTTTTCCTTCATTCTTGTGAAGGCCTTTGCTGGGTGGAGCTGGGTGGGGCAATGCAAGTCTCTGCCTGGTTCCAGGACAGAGAAAATGGTGCTGGTGGGCATTTCCTCACTGGTGGTGGGGTTCATTTCCAGCTCTCCACAACCTGCTCTCTCCAAGGACCCTGAGACTTCTGCCATTCTGCTGTCACAGGTGATGTTGTGGCCTGGGCGTCACATGATTAGGACCAGCTGTTTTCTGCTCTCTCTTCTCAGGAGCACTCAAAAACAGCAGACAATCCTGTGCACTGGGGGCTCCAGTCTCAGGGTGGCAGGGGGTTGCAGTCCTCTCTGCATAAACCCAAGTATCCCCTCAGTGCCAGTGGGTGGACTTTTTCACTCACCCACTGACACACACCCACTCACGCAGAACGTCTTTATGGACACTTGCTTTTGCAAAGACTCTCACAGTCTGACCTGTTGCATCGCCATCTTGCCAAAAACCTCCCCAAATACTTTCTAAACCTGAATTTGTCTTGTTAATCAATAAAGCAATAAATCACCTTATCTTGAACAGAAATACCACTGGATCATGGATGCCCTCTTAGCAAAAGTAACAATCCACTTGGACCTTAGGGTTCCTGTTGGCTGCGATGCCCAGCTGTTGGCCAAAGAACTGCCTCAGAGTGTCTGGGTCCACAGGCTGAGTGGGGGCTCAACTTATTTTTAATAGTCATTTTTACTGTTGTGAGATGGTATCTCAATGTGGTTTTCATTTGCAATTATCTGATATTTAGTTGTGTCAGGCACTTTTCCAAATGTGTGTTGGCTACTTGTATGTCTTCTTTTGAGAAGTCTCTGTTCGTGCTCTTTGCCTATCTTTTAATTGTTTTGAAGATTTGTTTAAGTTACTTATAGATTCTGGATGTTAACCCTTTGTCAGTTGCTTAGTTTGCAAATATTTTCTCCCATTTCTAGGTTGTCTGTTTACGTTGCTGATAGTTTCTTTTGCTATGCAGAAGCTTTTTAGTTCAGTTAGGTTCCACTTGTCAATTTTTGGTTTTGCAGCATTTGCTTTGAAGGATTTAGCCATAAATTTGTTGCCTAAGCCAATTCCAGAAGAGTGTTTTCTAGGATTCTTCAAGTATTTGAAGAAATCCTTCAATGTAAGACTTCAAACAATCTTAATTTAACGTTTGTACCTGGTGATAAGTGCGGGTTCCGCTTTATTCTTTGCATATGGCCAGTAAGTTTTCCCAGCACTATTTATTGAGTAGGAATTCATTCCCCATTGCTTATTTCAAAGATCAATTGGTTGTAGGCATTTGGCTTTATTTCTAGGTCCTCTATTTCATTCCATTAGTCTATGTGTCTGTTTTTGTAAATGACAGTAAATAAGATTTGCTATCAAAAATTAGACTTTCAACTTAAATAACACCTCACACCATCCACAGTCTGTGAAATTCCTCTGACATCATACTCATATGTCCACTAAAATTTCTAGATGTTTTCAACTCTGTAATTCTGTTTAACTCAAAGCATTTCTGAAATAGGACTTAGGATAATATTCAAATCCCACATAATATACATGCACAGTTTAAGTTTAATATCTGTACTTGCTTTAACATATCTTCAATAATGTTGTTATCTATAGTCTTATGTTCACAATTTTCAAATAGTAGAAGAGTAAAAATGTGTGACACTAAGATCTAAGAATTGAATTTTTCAGAACACTTTTATACTGAGACATGCATTGAAGAATTAACTCTTGAGATCTCTGTAAAATGTTTTCCATGTCTCCTTTTAACTTCCTCAGAAAACACCAAATCTTGGAACTCCATGCACTCCCACTTTTCATCTTTTGCTTACTCATGCTCCAGTCATTGCTGCTGCAGCCAGCTCATGCAAATATGACTTAACCTCACTTCATCTCAATGAAAGAGGTGATTTTTGTCTGCTGTGTTTACCGCTGCATCTTCCACCTCTGACTCTGGTACACAGATGTCAATAGCATTTGTCAAATTAATTAATAATAATAAAATGCATTTTAATAAGATCTTTCCTCCATTTTTATTTGTCATACCCTATGCATAGCAAATGAATTCAGTTTCTGCTTTAAATTAATCTTTCTATTTTATACCACTGATTTCAGTTCTTTTTATATCCACATATAAATATAAATTAAAAAAATAAATAAATAAGAGGCCAGGCTTGGTTGGTCAGTCTGTAATCCCAGCATTTTGGGAGACCAAGGTGAGGGGACTGCCTGAGCCCATGGGTTGGAAACCAACCCAGACAACTTGACAAGACCTCATCTCTACAATAATTAATTATTATTGCTCAAAAATTAGCTGGGTGCAGTAGTGTGCACCTGTAGTTCCAGCTGCTTGGAAGGCTGAGGTGGAAGAATTGCCAGAGTCCAGCAGGCTGATGCAGGTTGATGCTGGGGTGGCCGTGAGTGTGCCACTGCCCTCCAGCCTGAGTGACAGAGCGAGACTCCAACTCAAAAAATAATAAATAAATAAATAAATGAATGGTACTCCAAACCTCAAGCTACATAGACAGACTTTCATTGTCATTTATTAAAAACTATTCCCTAATTTACTTTGTTATATTGTCTTCAGCTCATTCTGTATTTAAAAACATATTACTGAATTTTCAAATACCTGGGAATTTTCTAGTTATCATTTTCTTGTTGTTTTCTAGCTGAAGAGTAGTCATTGAATGCACTCTGTATAACTTAAAAATTTTGATATTTGTTGAAATCTGTTTTAGGAACCAGAATATGGCAATTTTGGAGAAATATTCTATGATAAGTTCCAAAAATGCATTCTGTGGTTGGGAGGTTCAGTGTTCTTAGCATGTTAATGGAATAAATCTTGATAATGCTGATGTACAGGTCTTCTAAATAGTTGCTATATTTCTGTTTATGCTAAAAGTTTAATATAATCATTTCTCTATCTCTGATTATTTTGACTGGAACATATTATGAGACAACATTACCAGGGATATACAAATTTAGAATTATCATATTATTTTGGTGAATTTCACATTTTATAGTTAGTGAATATCTGTCTTCAACTCTAATTATTGTTCTTACTTTTGAAACTTTTGTCAGTTGTTAGTATAGCTACACTAGCTTTATTTTGTTTTCTGCTTATAAGTAGTATTTTTTTCTTTCCTTTTGCTTTGAGCTATCCCACGTCCTCATAATGAAGGCCTGTTTCTTGTAGGTGGTATAGAGTGTTGTTTTAAATCTATTTTGGCAATTTGTGTTATTTGTCTGTGTTTACATTTAGCATCATTACTGACATATTGTGAGTTTTTTGTACTATACTGTCAAATTAATTTAGATTTGCCTGCATATTTATCCTCTTCATTGCTCCTGATTTTTCCCATAAGTCTGTACTTCCATCAATAATAATTTTTTATTAAATTATAAATCACTTTAGTACTTACATAATGCAGGCTTGTTCATTATGAATTCTTCTTATGTTTGTATTCTGGAAATATGCTTATTTCATCTTTATTCTTGAAGAATATTTTTATATACTGTGTAATATTATTTTATTTTTTAATTTAAAGGTAGCATTCGATTATTTTTAGGTTTCCATTGAGAAGTCAGATGTCAGTCTTTTTGCTACTCATTTGAAAAATGTCTGTCTTTTTTTCTCCATCTTGGTTGCTTTTATAATTTTTTATAGTTGGAAATTTTATGATATTGTGCCTAGGTACTATTTTTACTTGTAATTTTTTTCTTGGTCTTTATAATATATTTAATAGGGTCTATGAGCAACTTTTAAAAGTTATGTGTCATTATCTCTGTAAATGATGATACTGTTTTATTGTTTTTTTTTCTTTTTTTAGCTTCTAAGAATTTAGCCAGGCAATTTTAACACTTGTTCATAGTAATGAATGTGCAGTATTTCTCCTGCATTTTCTATTTTTTGTTTCTCCATGCTTTTGGGGGGGCACTTTATTGTAAACCACTTTTGATTTTATAAAGTATCTCTTAATTTGTGCTTAATGTACTGCTAAAATTATTTATTGAGTTCTTACTTTCAGTTATGATACATGGAACTTTCCATCTTGAATGTATAACTTATACTAAAGCCCATGACTATTAACTCCATTATTTACATCTCTTACAACTCTCTCCATTTCTCTAACCATTTCATTTATTTACCTTGGATTTCTGCCAGAATTCGACTTCTCATATGTCTGGTTACTTTTTTTTTCACTACCAGGTATTTTATTTGTAAAATACAATTATTATGCCATATTCCTTAACGGAGAGTTTGCATTTGTTCCTGTCAGGCAACTAGGCTTGTCATTTTGGCCAGCTAAGATAACCTTCTTCTAATCAGGGACTGAAATGTTATGAACCTAGGATTTGTGATGGTTGGTGAATAGTTTATTTTATGGTATAGACATTTGGGATTTCAAATAAATGCCTGAGATATAAACAACACTCATGCTTCTTGGCAATCGTGGAATACTTGGTATGGTGCTGTTAGTCTGCTGAAAGTCTTGCTCAGCTTCTCAGCTTTTCAAATACAGTTTTCAAAATTACCTTCTAGGAAAAAAAAGAAGTACCAGGTTCTAGACTGACATTTCTAGACTTCTCTGTTCTTTACTGCCCTTGAACTACAAACCCTCTCTTCATTGGTAATAATTCAATATTTTGTTTCACGGATATTTGTTTCCTGATATTTTCAGAGAAAATTTTGAGCCAAATAATTTTAATACATTAATACTGGAAGTGAAACTAACACATTTGCATTTTGAATGTTATAATTTTATGAGTTCTAATCATTTTGTAGTTGTTTATTACAATTTTTTGTATAATCATTGTTATATTTTACTCAATAACTTAAGGTAACCATAAATTGGCATCAAGTATTAGGCAATTTATCCATGATAGAAAGCTCTGCTCTAAGTGACCTCAGTTATTCTTTTAATCTGAAATTAAAGTAAAGGGTATATGTATACTTTTTATATATTGTCTTAATTTGAAATTAAATAAATTAAATTAAATACACTCTGAATGCTGGCCAGTTTTAAGTTTATAATAAGCTATTACTTGCTGTCACAAAGGCAAAAACTAAATTTGCTTGTTTACAGTTTATGAAAATATTTCTTAAATTCAAATAAGACATGCCTTAATTGTCTATCTTTATATCCATGTCAAACTTTCACTGAAAGGAAAGGATCTGTCTTCCAAACTGAAAGGGACCTGTCACTTACAATTGCTAAACTTCATAACTTAAAAAAAAAATAAAATTCTGCATTATATTATTTATCTCCCTTTCCAATTCCCCACAGTATAGGGGCATGCTGGGTTTTTTTTATACAATAGACACTTAAGAAAATTATTTTGAGCGAACTGATGAATTTATTTCTCAGGTAAAATCTAATGTATCTAGGCAAAAATAAACTTTAAAGAAAACAGCAGTTACCACTTGCTTAAGTATTTTTAAACTGTCTCTCTGCACCACAGGGTATTACAAGTAACTTGAAACTAAGATTTTTGCCATTATTAGAAGAGTCTTCTCATGAAAAATTGTCCTCCTAATTTCTTTTTGTGATGTTTCTTAAGGTTTTTGTTATAATCTAAAATCAACAATCACAACTGATTGTGAGGGCCAGTGGAACAAATGACCAAGGTTGGGGCAAAACTCTTATAAATGAGACAATAATTAGAAAAGAATTATCGACAGTGACATCCAGTGTAAAGTCATTTGTTTAGAGATTCATAATCTTTTTTTTCCACTTCTATTCCAAAACTCACCTGATCTGAACTAATTTGTTGGTATAAATTGACCTGAATTGACTTGAGGCTACTTGTCATTCTTTATTTATTATATGTTTATGGCCTTATCTTTTCCCTGTAAAATTTGATTGGTTATAATAATAACAATAGCCAATACATCATATCATATACCAGTAATTTGGTGGTAGTTTATTTCAAGAAAATATAGAACAATTGAAGGAAAAGCTATATGCTTTTAGGGGTAGAGACTGACATTTGTATAGAGTATGAATCTGATATTCTTAGTGTCTTCTTCATGCCAAGTCTACAATTTCTTTAGTAATTATCCCAACTTGAATCAGTTATTATTGTAATGTCCTGTGTGTTCTCAGAAGTATTCCTTACAGAGTACATTAATTATCTCCTGCTTCATTTGACAGGGTAAATATTAGGTTTAACAAATTATATTCTAATAATCCTGGATTCAAAGAACTAAATACAAATTTAAATTCTATTTCACAGCTTCACTCCAAATACTCTTTTAACATTACATGCCTTGGTCATCTAAAATAATTTTAAGTAAATACTTTATTTATTCTTTCTTTGTTTTAATTTTCTGTTAGCCTAGAGTCACATTAAAAACAAAGCTCAAAACTGGGATGTTCTTCAGCAACTTTTTTTCTTTATTGCCAGAGGTTAGCCATAAATAAAATATTTAGTTGTATTTTAGAAAAGTACTAGAATAAGCGTGATGATTTTTTCTTTGATTCAAACAACATATAGCTTTCAAATCTACAACAACTGCAATGTTTAAGAGACTGTCTAATTATTCTTCTTAAGGAAAAAATCCTACATATTGATTTACTTTGAGTCTTTTGAAGTACAAGGAGCTATATAAAATAAAAATTGATTTTATATGAATCTAGTAATAGAAAACCACTGTATAGACCTCCAGGACATAAAACAGAGCTGAAAGAGACCCTAGAAAAGACCTAGCTTAGACAACAACTGTAAAAGTCTCAGACTTAGAAGCCTATCTTTGAGAAGCAATTAGATTGTCCTTGAGAAAGTGACTTCAGTTTATCCATCTGCAAGATGAGGATGATAATGTCTATGGCCTCTCTTCCATTAAGATTGATAATATAATTTTTGGAAAAAAATCATTGTTTATTTCCTTTGAAAAAGGTAATAGCTGCTGGTAAACATTGTTTAAGAATATAATTTAAGAAGAGCAATATGTAAACATTCTTCTATAAGTGGTTTAAACATTTATATGTCTCTATCTTCATGTAAACCAAAATAAGCTTATCCAGTTTTTTACCATGTGATCAATGGAGAGTTCCATGACTTTTGATGTCTTTATCTCTCTGAGACTCAGTTTGAAAATCTTATTTGCCACACGGGATTATGGAAATTAAATGAGATAATAAATGGAAAGTCCTTTAAAACATGGTTTAAATTTTGGGCATCAAAATACTAAATAAGGTAAAAGTTTCTAATATAACAATATCTAAAAGTTTGTTGTTTATCTTTAACTGAGACTTAATAAAGATCTCGAATGCTTTAGCTAGTAATCTGAACTAATGGGGTAAAAACCCCTTGACTTTGCAATTACTTGAGCAAATATAACAATGATATAGCTGATAATAATTGTTAATACTTCGTTAGATAATTGTTTTCTAAAAACTACAATGTGGTTAGAGATGTATGTGTATTTTGTTTTTTTGCTGTAGGTTGTTTTTTTCCTTGTACTATCAAAATCTGGCTCTTACTTTACTATATGTAAGTGTTCCGATATGAACCCAAATGATGTTTCTTTAAATCATAAGCCTTTGTATCACTAACCCTTAGACAGTAGTGGAATAAGATGTTTCATAAATATTTGCCAAATTAGTAATTAATGGAATGAGAGGGTAAGTCAAAAGACCTAATACTTGAGGTGTGGTCATCAAAACAGAAGGCACAATGTTTGTGTCTTGAATATGAAGATGTTTACAAAGGAAGTCACTACTTGTGGTTGTAATTACAGACATTCTTTCTGGTTTTTTAATTTTTTTTAATTTTTTCTATGCTGTGAACAGCCTCAGCATCTTAATGACAGCTGGAAGAATAGGACTGAGGTTGACCCTAAACATTCTTATTTCCAGGTAACGGTCATTTGTTTTTTATATACATTTGACACATGCAAAATTTTATTACTAATGCTTTATTTTATTTTATTTTTCTTTCTTAGTTACTTTATAATAATGTATTCTAAAATTAATAACATTAGATTTAATAAAGTAAAAGGCAGCTATAGCAATTGTCTGCTAAGGTTTTACATTTCTTTCTTCCATTTCTTGATGCTAGAAATGCAAGAAAATATCAAATTCATTTATTTCCTTACTTATTAATTTTAAAAAAATTACTGAGTACTCACCATGTGGTAGATATTCATTGCTCAAGGGACTGGGTATATAATACAAAAATAAAAAAAATAATAAAAAGCATGGACAATCCAGGACCTTACCAGTATCCATATACTATTTACTTAGTAAAATTTTACATAGTTGAAATTATATTTGCTCATTATTTCAAGTGCTTTACGAATACACTTTGTCAATTTTTAAAAGTAGAATGTAGGTGTAACTATTAATCAATGAGAAAATTTTTAAAATACCTAAGAGTTGGTGTAAACTCAATTACCAAGTTTCACATGGTTAATTAAGAATGGAATTGAGATTTGAATGTAGATAGTGTGGATCTAGAATCTATTATATAGAATCTGCTTTGAGGAAACTTTGAGATCCAGCTACAAATTTGGTGAGATTGTTCAGAAATGGTTTAAGGATTTGGCAAAATCTGATATGCCCAAAATCTGAAATTTTATACTTTTCATATATTTGTATGTGTACAGAGGTAGAAGGATAGCCCTTAAAAATTCAGTCTTTGACCATACTGGAAAATTATTGGTGTACTGTAGTTCCCTACTTCTATTTTCTAGTCATTTTTGAGATATCAGGAAGGTAATTATCTTATACATAGCCTATACAAAAAATGACTTGTTGCTAAGGCCTTGAATGGTTGTTTCAGCAGACAATAGCTTCATTAGAAAAACATTTTTGGTGTCTGAAGACTGTTCTTCCCTAGGGACTGTGTATAGCACATGATATGGCCTAAACACTGGGAGCACAAGCTTCTGAGAAAATATTAAAGGGAGAGGTGACAGCAAAATGTCAAAGATTTACCTTCACATCTATGTTAATGCTACATAATCACAAAACCACATGTGATTGAGCATTTTTATATATAATAAAGCTTGGAAGAAGTGTAAATAATTGCCACTGGGTGGGAAAGGGTGCTGAGAGGACAGCTGTGATGTCAATTAAAAGGCTGGGAAGAAATCAGGAAGTGGAGACTAGCACAAGCTGCGAAACTGGACACCGAAGAGATTACTTCAGTCTCTCTGAGTTAGTTTGTTTTAGTCCATCTGCAATTTTTGTACTCTTTTGTCCTTACCTCACAGTCATATACTTGATTCTCCTCCACGAGACTTTGAATCCCCATTTTCTATATCTATAACTATTTGAATAACATTGTATGTGCTCATATTAAAACTCAAAAGTATAAAACAACTAATATCGGGCACTAAATGGAGGTAGTGAAACTGACAGGTGACATACTTGTTGAGATAATCTCATTTCATTGTAGACTTAATAAAAAAGCGTAGATAATCAAATCAAAATTTGCTGTGGAATCCATACCTTAGAACTTCACTTTACACAAATGCACGCATACAGACATACTCATTTTACTTCACAATTCCAGGCAGAAAAGAATATTTCCGAGAGAGCAAAATTAGAGTTTTAAGACTGAAAGAAAAAATTCTTACATAAAAATAGATTGAAAGAGACAGAAAATTATCTGCAGGAGAGAACCCCAACAGTTAAGCAGGAGTTGGGGCAAAATTGGAAGGGCTTACTGGAACAGAAAGGTTTCTAGCAGAATGCAACTAACTGAAAGAGCTTCAAACAACCAGTAATGCTGATCACAGATGATGTGTTGAGTATTTCATGGAAGGGACTATAGTGGTCCCTTCTGTCACCGCACACAGAGGAAAAGCTCGTACTTCAAGCATGAATAGCGGTAATCTGCATTTCCAATTTAGATCTGCATTTTGGGAAAATTATAATTATTATGGAAAATTATTATTTGATGCCCTGTTGCCAGATGCCCTGTTCTACCCCAGAGTTGTGTGTGTAAGGGAATTTCAGTGATGAGGATGTGTGTAAAGGATGCTTGTGGGAGAGGCTGCTCATTGACTTTCAGATAAATTATACAGTGTGACCCCTTTCCTTAATCCCCACATGGGGTTGGGATCAACTGGACTCAAAGGAAGCCAGAAAGTGAAAATCATACTAATAGGAGGCAAGTAGCTAAAGGTTGTGCCACGGAAGGAACAAAGAAAGATAGTTATAAGTAATCTGAATTAGTGAAATTTACAAATGGGTTTGTCATTCTGAATTGTAAACCATTTATAAATACCAATTATCAGCGCAATTTCTTCTTCAATCATGCATTTCTCTTGCTCTCACAACAATGGGATCGTCCCAAACCATGTGTTAATGAAATACCAGAAATAACTCTAGCTACGACTACTCTATTGTGCTTTGAACTTCACAAAGTATAACTTAATTCATTAAAATAATGAAATAAAAATACTGTGAATCTTGATCTGTACTAGCTACTAGTCTATATATTTTTCAAATGCTTTAATGAAAAAATTCATTTTTCCTATTATTGCTTGTTGTGAGCAAATGTTCTACATTGGAAATATCCGTCACGGACATATTTCATGTTTTACCATGAACTATACTTCTAAATTATAATTTGCAGAGATTTTTATTTTATTCTTACCTAGACACTACACTTCAACTCTAGAATTTCCTTACAAAAGAGGGACATTCTTTAAATAGAGCACTTGTTTGGACAATGTCCTATTTCTGAACCCTGCTAACAACACTGTCAACATATCTACTATCTGATGGAATAATAATTCAGCTTGTCAGCTACTGAAACTTGTTTGTACCATCTATGAAATGCTAATGAACACAGGGCATCTGGTGAGTATCTTGAGAATTCTGATGTTTTAGCAGATACCTTGATAACTTAAATACTATTATTAAGCAGAAGGGCACCACTGCAACTTTTCAAATCAAGTGAATTCGACCTTGATGCTATTGTAGATGGAAAAGGTGACAATTTGGCATGTATTTTATGTTTGAAAATACAAACTTTTCCCTAAGGGACAATTTTAAAGAATATTTAAGATTTAAAGCAATAGGTAACGACAGTTTCTAAATTTCTGTATTTTTCAAAAATGTTTCCCTCATAAGTAAGCTGGAGACTTAACTAACACATTTCTACAAATGTAATATATAATTTGTATTCTGAAAAGCATGGTAATAGCAGACGTCTTTATTATACCATATGCTGTTTGAACCTGAGATTGTTTTTTACAATTCCCAGTGAAGCATGTTAGTATTTTAGTTTTCACATCTTATTAGATTTTAATTATATAAATGTGCTGTAAGATAGCAATATTTATGCAAAATTTAACAGTTTTAGGTTGTATCTTTTTTACTGACTTTTGTCTTTATTATATTAATGATTTTGATTGCTGAGGATATAGGATTGAAGGAGACATCCTAGGTTCCTGCCTTCATGTCACGCATGTTTTAGTTGGAGAATAGAGAAAATAAGCCTATGAAATTAAAAAATGATATTAAATTATACGCAAGACAGTAAAATTAGGTGATATGTTAGATAGTGACTACTTGGGACTCACAGGTCAAGGAAGAAATCTTGTCTTAGGAGGTGGCATTGAAGTTGAACTCTGGGTGGTAAGACAGACTACATATGGCAAGATAAAGAGATAAAACATTCTAGAAAGAGGAAATACCTGGAGTAAAAATTTAAGGTCGAAGCAGATAGAGTGCTTTCAAAGAATAGCAAGAAAACCAAAGAGATGGACTTGTAATTGGTAAGCAGAAGAGGTATAAGATGAGATTGCACAGGTCAAGTTGGACAGATCACTTAGGAAGGCTGTCACATATTTATTTATTTGTTTATTTTCAACTTTTGATTTTTTTATTTTAAATATGTGGGGTACAATTCAGGGTTAGGTATACAAATGTTCATTATGCAGGTATCCTTGTTGATGAGGTGTGCCTCCCATTCCCTGGTGATTTCCCTCACCTGCCAATCCCACCTCCCCTCCCCTGGCAGTTTCCCACTACTGTCAACCCCTTTCTTATAGTATTATGATAATTTTTCAAGGTCCACTTATGAGTAAGAACATATGGTACTCTTTTCTTTGTTTCTGTGATACATCACTGAGTCTGATAGACTCTCAATCCATCTAAGTTGTTACAAAGTCCACATGTTTGTCCTTCTGTAGGGTTGCATAACATTCAATTGTTTATATGCACCACATTTTTAAATGAAGTTCAACTTTGATGGACGGCATGTTTGGTTCCATGTTTTTGCTATTGCGAATAGAACCGCAACAAACATGTGTGTGCAGGTATCTTTTTTGTAGAATTATTTGAGTTTCTCCAGGTAGGAAGATTGCTGGGTAATATGGAAGGTCAATTGTCAGTTCTTTCAGAAGTCGCCCCACTGTCTTCCAAAGAGGTTGCATTAGTTTGCATTATGACCAGCAGTGTAGAAGCATTCCTTTTTCTCCACATCCTCGCCAGCATCTGTTGTTGTTTGTTTTATTAATGATGGCCATTCTTACTGGAGTTAGGTGGTATCTCAATGTGGTTTTGATTTGCATTTCTCTGATGATGAGTGAGTTTGAGCACTTTTTCATGTGTCTATTGGCTGCCCATATATCTTCTTGTGAGAAATATCTATTCATGTCTTTTGCCCACTTTTTTATGGGCTGTTTTTTTTTTTTTTCCTTTTGGCACATTTGAATTCCTTGTAGATCCTAGATTTTAGGCTTTGTCAGATATAGAGTTGGCAAATATTTTTTCCTATTCTGTAGGCTTTCTTCCCTCTCTCTTGATGGTTTCTTTTGCTTTGAAGAAGCTTGTCAGTTTGATGAGATCCTACTCTTCTATCTTATCTCTTATGGTATGGGCACTTGAGGTTTTGATCAGGAATTGGTTGCCATTTCCAATTTCCATAAGAGGTGTCTCCTTTGTTTTCTAAGATTCTTATAGTTTGAGGTTTTACATTTAGGTCTTTGATCCATTTAGAGTTAATTTTTGTGCATGGGGATATGTAGGGGTCCTGTTTCAATTTTCTGCATATGATCAGCCAGATTTCCCAGCACCATTTACTGAATAGGTTCTCCTATCCCCAGTAGTTGTTGTTGAAGGCTTTGTCAAAGGTGAGTTGATTGAGACATTGAGGCTTTACTTCCAGGATCTCTAATCTGTTCCATTGGTCTGTATGCCTGTTCTTGTACCAATACCTGGCTCTTTTGATTATTGTAGCCTTATAGTAAAGTTTGAAGTCTGAAAGTGTGATACCTCCTGCTTTGTTTCTTTTGCTAAGGACTGTTTGGGTTATTCATGGTTGTTTATGTTTCTGTATGGTCATTTCCAGGTCTAAGAAGAATGATGTTGGTAATTTAATGGGTATTGCATTGAATCTGTAGATTGCCTTTGGTAGGATGGACATCTTAACAATGTTGATTCTTCCTATCTATGAGCATGTAATCTTTTTCCATTTGTTTGTGTCTTCTTGGATTTCTTTGAGCAGTGTTTTATAGTTCTTATTGTAAAGTCTGTCACATTTGAGTCTAAGTGTGATCATCAGAACCATCAAAGTCTTTGAAAAAGTGACATTTAACTTTTTTTATATAGAAAATAGATGATAAATACAAGAACAGCCATTGTGAATCTATTGTCTTAGCAGAAGAATATTGTAATTCTTACAAAAGTAATATCACTTGCAATGGAAGCAAGTGGGCAGAATTAAGATATACTTGGGATATGCAATCAATGGGATCTGTTAATGCATGGTGCATTGGAAATAACGAAGAATGAAATTAGACTGTTTGTAATAAGCAACTTTATGTGCAAGGTCATATTGTGGTATATGGTAGTGACTCAGACATGGATCTACTGAACTTCACTAAAGCATCTCAATACTTCTAGACTAACATTTTGACCCAATACTCAAAGTTTAGCTTTATATTACAACACCTAGATTCAAAACTTTGGTTCAGTATGCACTGATAATAACATCTTATTTTATCATGAAAATATCTTTTGAGTAGATTTGAGCACTCTATAATTAATAATAGTTAATTCAGACAGTACCATAATGAGGGATATTCAGGTTAATTGGCTGTAAGATCAAATAACTGATACAATTATTTAAAAAATAATTCCAAATTTAGCTGTACAGAGACGCACACTCAATAATATATTTTTTTTCTTTTTCTTTTTTTTTTAGTTGGAGTCTCTCGCTCTGTTGCATAGGCTGGAGTGCCGTGGCACGCTCATGGCCACTGCAGCCTCGATCTGCTCAAGTGATCCTTCTGTGCTCAGTCTTCCAAGTAGCTGAAACTATAGGCATGTGCTACCATTCCTGGCTAATTTTTTGATTTATTGAGGATATGAGGTCTTGCCAAATTGCCCAGACTGACCTTGAACTCGTGTGTTCAGGCAATCCTCTCATTTTGTCACCTAAAGTGCTGGGTTTATAGGCGGGAACCACTCCGCCCAGCCATATTATTCTAATTCTGGCCTAGGAATATGTACATTTATGCAAAATTTTAATTTACCACAATGCATCTTTAAATATAAAAAAAACAAACTTGCTTTTTATTTTGAAAAAATATGTAGATCAGCTTCTAAAAGGTAAAAATAAATTTACAACTACATAATAAATCAAACAATGTATAATATCTAAAGGCAAAATGCAAAAGAACCCATTTAAAAAAACATAAAATATTATCAAGATTGTTATTTTTGTGCGTCCTTCACCAGTGTATGTATTTTCTAAATTGACATAAGAGGGAAATAACCTAAACCACAATGATAAAATAATAGAGTAAGAAAGGTGCTTTAAATGTATATTTGTATAATAGTTAAAAGTTTGTATTGGCCTTTTACAAATAGAGCTTCATTTGATAAAGTAAATATTTGAGTTGCACTCACCTAAAATAAAGAGGGAAGATTTAAAAATCACATAAGAGAAGTGTAGATACAAAAAGTATACAACTCAATTTAGCAGTCGATATCAAATCTAAAATAGAAATTCTTCAACATGTGTTTATGCATTTATGCCACTATAGCACCACGTTCTTTAATTTCAACACACACACTTCAGTACTGTCTAGAAATCATAGTATCTATACTGTATGTCATACTAGTATCTATTATCTTGGGCTGGGTTATCCCCAGAAGCAAACCGTACGCAAAAAATGCTTCAGGATGCTGACTATATTTGTCTTTTATTTGATGTCAAAGTTGATGTTCATTAGTCTATTTAATTTGTACATGCTAACCATGGTTTCTAGTCAGATATCCTAAAGATCCCAGACTTGTGATATATTCTTTAGCACATGGATACCAAAACCTAAAGCCACTGACAGCCAATGTCTACTACGTATTCCATACCTTAGAATCCATGCTAGTATTTTCTGATAGTGTTGTAGTAAATCTTGATTCCTATACAATCAATAAAATAAAAAAAACTGAATCTACTTTTATTAAAGATAACACTTCCTTCTGAGGCATTTGTGACTTTCCATCTGAATGTTATCTGTTGATCCCTATGAGGTATAGGCAGGAAGTGTCAGGAATTCAGTGTTCCCCAGGAGTGGCTGTCTGCCAATTTTAAGTGGTATTAAGAAGAAGCACATAGCCCAGCTTTCTCATTTCTTGTTCAGAAAAATTCTAAAGCAGGTGTGACATCCTTTCCAGCTTTTCCAGAAATACAATCCTAGCTGCTTATGGTGGTAACTGGCTTGAGAACATCTTTTTGTGATTTTATTAACTTCCCTATTTCACCTCCCAGAATAAAGTGGGATGCTTGGTTGGAATCTTTGTCACCCACAGACACACCAGGTGAACATTATGATCAAGGAAGTTGGATGCACTACTTAAAAACCCTTTTTACCTAACTTGAAAATATGTTTTCTTTAGTGATTCGATTTTGAAAAACAATGGTCTTTGTGAAAGTAAGACAATGAGCAAGAGCAGTTTCCCTGTTAGACCCACTACCTAAAATTCAAGCTGAAAAATACGCTTTCCATTATACATCAGGACGTTTTTTAGTTAGCATTTTTAAAGCAACTGTAAATTCAGTCACAACTGCTCTTTAAATGCCTTCATCCCCAATACTTTTCCAGTAGTCTTTTGATGTTGCCACAGGGATGCACATGAAGTGAAGATATTAGCACTGCAGACCAGGGATCCCAATATCTAGTTTTAGACAACACATCAAAAACCTCTTCAGAATGTTTCCATGTCATATAAGCTAATTAAATGTTAACAAAGCCATTCAAGTGCAAACTACTTGAAGTTTATTTGCAATTATATCTGCAATGCCAAAAATACTGTCTGCAACAAGAGATGATGCATGTCTGATAAATGAATAAATAAATGATTCATATTAGTGAACTATGAAATAAAGACAATCTCATGGATGCTGATCATCAAGTCCATCAGCAGATTAACCACTCCTAGGCTTATGAAACATTATTTTAATGGAGACAAAGATATGGCATGTATGTGTGTGTTGGGAGTGGGTGGGTGTGTGGGAGACTGAGAGAGGCTGAGGCATACAAATAGCTCTAGGCCTTATGGAGGAAAGGGAAGCTGTGGTCGGGCTAGATTGGGTGCAGAGCAGAAGAATATGCAAGGAATGAAGAATTGTTACAAGGATGAAAGAATTAGGAACAAATTTTTAATTATATTTTTAGAGATAGTAGCCACCTTTTGCAAGAACAAAGAAGCTTTAAATACTCATAAAAAATGATGTGAAGACTATATTCACTTAGAAAAGTGCAAACCTGACTCTGAAGAGATTTTTTTCTTTCATTTTTTTAAAATCTAAAAATGATGTAAAACGGTAAGTGCTTTGATGGGGGTATCGTTGCCAAGTGCAGGATTTGGGAAGCTGTGATCCAGAGTTGTTCATACCCATCCTGCACTGCAGCTGATTGGTGCTTGTCCCTGCAGTCACCTTTCTTTATGAATTGGCCACATTTTGTCACTTGAGAAATAGGCCTGAATAGCATGCTCATTCGTACTAATGAATAATGACTTAATTTCTTCCTTATTTGCATCTAATCACGTAAAGGTCTTTAGCAAATCCAATAATTTGAGACTGGCATATTCAAGAGATTAAAGTTTGTTTTTTTGAAAAATTCCATCATAATTATTTATTATTTTTAGGATTTTTGTAGCTAGAATATAAAAAAGTGTTCTTTAGTAATAATAAATATGGTTAGCATTTAGAGAAGTACACTTGAGAGTACATATATTTTAAATATTTATTTTCCTCAAGCGTTTATTAGGTAGATCTTGTTAGCCAATCAAACATGTTTTAGAACTAGAAAAGTTTAACTAGATTACTTTATGAATTAATAATCTTTTTTCAAGTTACAAAACACTGCAATCAACCTGAAGAAACAAAAACATAAATGCATATATAACTTATATAAATAAAGCTATTGATTAGCTAGATGGATGGATAGATTGGTTGATAAATAGAACAGTTCAGCAGCATGTCTGACTTTAAGTGCAGTTCTATGAAGAGATTCAAGATACTTTCTTCTAGGCTTTGCCTTGCCTTTTATTATCTTCATTTCCAGAGTGGCTGTTCTAGTAGCAACAGTGCAGGCCTCTACTACAACTGCTCTGGGAAAGAGAGCATCTGTTATGATCCCATTACGACAGAGAAAAAACTTTATTTTTTTTCTCCCAAGAGTCTCATGCAAATATCACTAGCTAGAGTGGGCACGTAGCCACACTGTCACCTATTAGTTAAAGCAGCGGTGTTAACGTGAGATATGAGGGTGTGAAATAGCTTAACTTGAGCACTTCAGGATCCACATTGAGCTAACAATGCTCTCCATTCCACCCAGAAGACAGGGCTGGAAATGGAGGAGGGAGGGATTCATGAAGAAACATATGATTGACATTAATAGAAGAGACAATGGTTGGTTCAGAGGGAGCAAAAAAATGTCCACAGCAAAATCACATCAAGAAATGGTTATTTTGTTTAAAGCAAAATTCATGGACTTATATAACAAGTTTTCTCAGCCATGGTAAAAACAAAATCTTTCATACAAATTTTGAAGTTAAATGTATTTTCTGTTGTATACATAGGAAATATTATTAATTTAATAACTTCGGGCAGCTTAAGCAACCCCAACAGGGAACTTTTACAAATAGATTCTTATATTGAATAAGGAGAAATGTAACAATGAAATTCAAGCACTGAAAGGGTAATATTAGCTAGGCTGATGGCCAGCTGTTTTTATTCTCTGCCGGGGATGCATTCAGGTGACATGTGTCTAAGTTGAAGCACGAAAGACTCACACATAATCAAAGCAAAACTTTCCTGCAAGTGGGTCTATCATACCTTGGGATGCACTGTCAAGGGAGGCTCTGAAATTTCCTCAGAGGTCTATGAAAAACAAAATGCTTTTTTTTCTTATTAATATGATTCAGGGAAATTCTGCTTAAAAACCAAACTGGACAACTTTTTAATACATATTTAACAACATTTTTTTTAAAGGTTAATATTTTAAATTACAAAACATTGACCAGGAGTAGACTAAAAGAGACAAATTATTTTCTAAATGTAATTAAATCCTCAGTTTCTCATTTGGAAGACCAAATCAGCAAAATGTGAGTGATTATATTTTATAAATACTGCAAGTGTGTCTCAAGATATTAGCTTAAATTTTTATATTTAAATAGTTACCTCTTAAACAAAATCTATTCAGCATACAAACACCATAGGTATAGGATTTTTAGAACATGGGAATAATTCATTCTATGAAATTAAGACCACTAGTTTTTCTAAGGGCATCAAATCAACTGTTTTTACAGTTCTCTGTAATTTAAAGCATATTAGCACACATTAGTCATATTAGAAGCCAAAATTCAATTCAGCCTCTCAGGGAACTTGTGTCAAGTACCAGTGGATATAACATTAACATTATTGCCCAGAGCTATGCATGTGTCCTGTTGAGAAGTAGTCTTTATTTCAGAAGGAAAATGAAAAGCAAGAACATTGCAACTGGCAATCAAAAGTCCATTAGAACCATTTGTTTTTCCTTTTAGCTTTGTAATCTGTCTACATTCCACCCTTTGTTTACCGACTATGCATAACTGTCACCTTACAGTCAACATTTGTATTTTTACTTTGTGATAGCAAAGTCCCATAATGGCAGTAAATGATGTTATTTTTAACATTAGAAATTAGAGAATGTGAGAATAAAATCTTTAAATTTACATGATTTATCCATGAAAACAAATATTACAAATATATATATATTTTTTTAAGTGTAGAAGTTTGGGAAAGGGCTTTTAAATTCCCATAGCTACTAAGAAATGTTGTTCCTCATAAATGAATATTGAATTTGGTGCCAGTAAAATGTACCTCTATGATGAAATTAATCTTATTGTAAACTAAATAGAAATACCTGGTTTGGGACTTGGGTGGTTATAACAAAATAGAATGAAAAAAAAGTGACAGATGATCTTTCTAAAAGATACCTAACAAGAGACAATATTGATGCAAGTAAATGAGAGAGAACAACAATTTATTTTGTATGATTCAACCAGGTATTTATCGTCATACTTGTGTGAGTTCTAATGCATAAAAAGCTACTTATGACTTCAAAAGACTGTTAGGACACTAAGAACTATGACCACTAAAAGTAGTACTTCTATTCAGAGAAAATGGGACCACAGAGTTGATAGGTGGTCACTAAATTATCCTCATCTGGGATTTACAAATGTTCAGTTTTACGACTGATGCAACATCGTGTGAACTTCAAAAGTGGCAATATTGACCGGACACGGTGGCTCAGCCTGTAATCCCGCGCCTTTGGGAGGCTGAGGTGAGTGGATTGCCTGAGCCCAGGGATTCGAGACCCGCCTGGGCAACTTGGCGAGACCTCATCTCCACAAAAATTAGCCGGGCGTGGTAGCGCGCACGCCTGTAGTTCCCACTACTCCGAAGGCTGAGGTGGAAGGATCACCGGAGTCCAGCAGGTCGAGGCTACAGTGGCCGGGAGTGACCACTGAACTCCAGTCTGGGCGACAGAGTGACACTCCAACTCAAAAAAAAAAAAAAGTGGCAATATCTTGTTTTGCCTGTTTGGATTTTTAAAAAAAGTTTGTGACTCCCTTTGGTCACCACTTCACCTGGTTTGAGATCAGGTACACTTATTGATGTTGCATGCCTCCCCCCTCACTCCCCTGGAACTTTCCAGCTACTGCCAATCCCTTTTTTATAGTATTGTGATAAATGTTCAGGGTCTGCTTATGAGTGAGAACATGTGGCACTCAGTTATTTGTTTCTGTAATTGATCACTGCATATGATAGACTTTATATCCACCCAAGTTGCTATGAAGTCCATTCATTTGTCCATTATGATTGCATAATATTCCATTGTGTATATGTACCACATTTTTTATGCAGTCCAGTTAGATGAGCAATATGGTTGGTTCCATGTTTTTGCTATTGTAAATAATGCTGCAATAAACATGCTTGTGCAGGTATCTTTTTTATAGAGTGACTTAAGTTCCTCCGGTTTATTTACAGAAGGAGGAAGCCTGGGTCATACGAAAGGTCAATTTCTAGTTTTTTTAGAAATTGCCACATTGTTTTCCATAGAGGCTGATCTAGTTTGCATTCCTATCAGCAGTGTAGAGGCCTTCCATTTTCTCTGCAGCCTCTCCAGCTTCTGTTGTTTTTTGTTTTACTAATGGCAGTCATTCTTACTGGAATTAGGTGGTGTCTCAATGTGGTTTTGACTTGCATTTCTTTGATGATTAGTGAGGCTGGACATTTTTTCATGTGTCTGTTGACTGCTCATGTGTCTTCTTTTTAGAAGTGTCTACTCATGCTTTTTGCCCACTTTGCAATGGGGCTGTTTTTTGTTTGTTTGTTTTTCTGCTTTTGGCATGTTTGAGTTCCTTGTAGATTCTTCGTATTAGGCCTTTGTCAGATATGAAGTTGGCAAATATTTTTTCCCATTCTGTGGGCTGTCTCCCTGCTCTCTTCATGTTTCTTTTGCTTTGCAGAGGCTTTTAAGTTTGATGAGGTCCCACTTGTCTATCTTATCTCTTATAGCATTAGGTTTTGGGATATTGATCAGGAATTTGTTTCCTATTCTAATTCCTATAAGGGTGCCTCCTGTGTTTTCTAAGACTCTTAAGGATTGAGGTTTTGCCTTTAGGTCTTTGATCCATTTGGAGATGAATTTTGTGTATAGTGATAGGTAGAGTCCTGTTTCATTCTTCTGTACATGATCATCCAGTTTTCCCAGCACCATTTACTGAATAGGTTCTCTTCTCCCCAGTGGTTGTTGGTGGAGGCTTTGTTGAAGATGAGTTTGTTGAGAAATTGAGGTTTTGCTTCTGGAATCTCTATCCTGTTCCATTAGTCCATATGCCTGTTCTTGTACCAATACAAGGCTGTTTTGATTATTGTAGCCTTTAAACTTAAAAGTTTAAAGTCTGGAAGCATGATACTTCCTGCTTTACTTCTTTTGCTAAGTATTGTTTTGGCTATTTATGGTTGTTCATGTTTCCATACGAATTTCTGTATTGTCATTTCCAGATCTGAGAAGATTGATGCTGGTAATTTAATGGGTATAGCATTGAATCTGTAGATTGCCTTCGGTAGGATGAACATCTTTACAATGCTGATTTTTTCTTCCCATGAGCATGGGATCTTTTCCCATTTGTTTCTGTCTTCTTGGATTTCTTTGAGCAGTGTTTTGTAGTTTTCATTATAAAGATCTTTCACTTCTCTGGTTAGAAAAATGCTGAAGTATTTCTTTCTTTTTTGTGACTATGGTGAATGGAATTGTGCTTTTTTGGCTCTCTGACTGTTTGTGGTTGGTGTATAGACCAACTATCATATGTGATAGGCATCTTCTTAACCAGAGAAGTGAAAGACATTTACAATGAAAACTACACAACACAGATCAGAGAAATCCAAGAAGACACAAACAAATGGTAAAATATTCCATGCTCATAGATAGGAAGAATCAACATTGTTAAGATGTGCATCCTCCAAAAGCAATCTATAAACTTAACGCAACGCCCATTAAATTACCAACATCATTCTTCTCAGACCTGGAAATGACAATACAGAAATTCATATGGAAATATAAATGACTGCAAATTGCCAAAACAATCCCTAGCAAAAGAAACAAAGTGGGAAGTATCACACTTCCAGACTTAAACCTTACTGTAAGGAAACAATAATCAAAACTTTAAAAAATATATGAAGGTGATTACATTTTATTTTGTCTATACCTTTTAGAAAACCACTTATTTCATCTGGCAAGATTTCTCCTCAACTCCGGGAGTGGTATTCTGTTTTTAATGGAATGATTTCTCTTTCACTCCAGTTAAGTGGTTGAATGGGGTGTTAGAATCATAAAGCTTCCAAAACAAGCAGTGGGATGGCTTCACCTTACATGTGACAGTTTGCTGATCCCTACTGTAGAGTAACTAGATCAAATGTTGACATTAAATGTTCATGATATAGTAAGTGAATAAACACTTAAGAGTTTTAAAATAATTTCTAATTAAAAAACAAATGATTTTGGAAATTGAAAAAAAAAGAATCTTAATGCTTCCATCTGTATCCACACTGGTGGGTGTGTGGGTAAAATGTGTAGCTGAAGAGGTATGTCTCAGAGATGCTGCAATATTAGCATAGTCTTATGGAGAAGTTGGCATAAAAGAATGAAGTGGGTGAGGGAGTTGGGAAGATGGTGGCCGAGCCAGTCAGACTATGTAAGTCCTGGTGTGAGTGAGTGAGTGTATGGAAAATTTTTTGTATGTGCTGGTGAGTGAGAGGGTATGTGAGTGACTAACTGAGTGAGGGCTAGGAAGCTAGCTGCTAGGGCTCTTCTGGTGCAGTGGCTGGTGCTGCAGTTATTGGGCTTGGACCCAAGCAATTCCTGGGATGCAGAAGCTGAGTGCCATTTTTAAAAATCAGCAAAACCTTTCCTGGTAAGAAAATACTGAGAGGGACTAAGTGGGGTCTTGTGAGCAAGTGACCAGGGCCCTGGTGCAACAGCTGTCGTGGCAGCTTTTCTCTTTGGTCCCTGGTATGTCCTAGGTTGCAGAAGCTGAGCACCATTTTTTTTTAATGGACAAATGTTTTCCTGTGAAGAAGTGGTGGGAGAGACTACAACCCCAGGCTCTGCCTCACCACCGCAGTAGGACAGACTGTTGGCTCCAGGCTTTGTCTCACCATTTCAGTGCCTGGCAGGGCACTGGCAACAGAGGCTGCAGAGGGAGTCCAGAGGCAAACTGCCATGGAAGAAGACAAGAGATGCACCCCAGCACCATTTTCAAGGGGCAGGAAAGTACTCCAACTTGCTCACCACAGAGCAATAGATCAAATCTCTGTGACTGGCAGATTAACTACTCAGGGACTGATCATAACCCAGAGGGAATATCTTGAAAGCAGAAACTTTGGAGGGACCTGAGTCCTAGGTGCCCCAACCCTACCCTGATCCAGCCACAGGACAAAGGGTGTGGCCAGAAAAGGATGAGGAAGGACTCCAAAGAGATCAGTGATGAGTCTAGGCTGATCCAAACCCTCTTCTCCCCAGCAGTCCTCTGAATGTCAGACCCACAAAGCTGGGCCACGACTGAGAGTTACAAACCCAGGTGGAACCTGGATGTCAGTTGCAATAGGAGAACTTTATTCCAGTATAGGCCTGGCTGAGGCACCTCTGCAAGTACATACCTGGGGAAGAGATAATCCTGCACCTCTCCACTGGAGGAGATCTCCTTGACCACTTGAGAGTGGGAGGGGAGGATAGCAACCTCACCCACCTCCACAGACTCTCCCTCTTCCCTGCTCCATAAACTGAGGAGAGAGTGAAAAAGGTGGTTTGGCAGGAGAGACATGATCAGAGGAACAATTACAGAGCCTGTCACAAGATGGCAGGGTTTTTTTAATTTTTAAAATTATTTTGCCAGTTTGTTTGTTAGTTCATCTATTTTTTAAATATTTTTCCTACATGCATGAATGTGTATGTGAGTGTCTGATCTGCATTCCCCCCAATTTTTTTCTTTTTTTTAATTTTATTTTTCTGTCTCTTTCTTCTTTTATTTGTTGTCTTCTGTTTATGTGTGTATGTGAATGATCAAGTGTTCAACTTTCAATTTTGGTGTTGTTGGTTTGTTTTTGTTTTTTAGTTCTTCTGGGATTTTTTATTTTTTATTTTTTGTAGCTTAAGCTGTGTGCCAATATGTATGTGAGAGTTCAATATGATTTCCATTTTTTCCCCAGTCTTTCTGTTTTTCTTCTCCATTCACTTTGTTCTAGGTGTGTATGTGTGTTCAGTGTGTGTGTGTGTGTGTGTGTGTGTGTGTGTGTGTGTTTCACTTTGTTGTTCTTCCAGTTTGTTTGAGGTATGTGTGTATGTCTGTGTGTGTGTGTGTGTGTGTGGGAGTTCAATTGTTTTTTGCATTGGTTTCTTCTTTGCATCACCTTATAGTGTGGTGGTAGGGAGTAGGTCTCAGGGAACACATATCACTACAAATGAACACTGTTATTTGCTAGTAGTTTCTGAATCCTAACACCCCAACCCCTACTTTATTTGACTTTCAAAAACTGCAAGAGAACAGTAAAGCTTCCTATCCACCATCCTATTTCAAAATAGAACAAATCCAGAGCAGGAATCAGGAAGAATAGAGGGCTAAGCAAACATCGGAAGGGGAAGTCTCTCCCACTGACACTGAATAACAGAACCAAAGACAAAAACAAGAGATCTGTCACAAATGAGGAAAATCAAATGAAGACCACAGGCAATTTCAAGTGTGTCAAAGAGAAAACTCCTGAAAAATCAGATCTTGGTGTCCAAACAATGGAAGTCACATATGGATGGTCCCAGAATGTGACAGGGATTAGGGAATCAATGGAAAGAATGAATAAGATTCAAGAAAGACAAGATGCAATACTGAAAAAACTTATAACAGAGATTTAGGCAATAAAAAATTTCACCCAGGAAATAAATAACAAGATGACAAGCATGAAAAGCAGAATTAATCTAGCTGAAGAAAGAATCTCAGAACTTGAAGACCAGAATGTCTTCAATGGAATTAACTCTATCTGTAAAAAACATAGAAAGAAGACTCAAAAAGAAGGAACAAAGGCTATAAGAGATATGTGATTATATCCAGAGGTCAAGCCTATGCCTGACTGGTGTCCCAGAAGAAGAAAGGGAAGTGGACAGCAACTTGGAGCAAGTGTTCCAAGAGATAATCAAAGAAAACTTTCCCCATCTCAGCAGAGATGTGACCAGCCAAACACAAGAGATACAGAGAATCCCCAAAAGACATCAAATGAGAAGACCAACCCCTAGACAAAAAGTAATTCGCCTACACAAAGTAGTAGGAACAAAAGAAAAAAATCCTAAAGGCAGCAAGAAAGAAAGGTCAGACTACCTACCAGGGAAAACCAATCAAAATAGCAGCAGACCTTTCAGCAGAAACACTGCAAGCAAGAAGGGACTGGAGACCTATATTCAAAGTCCTCAAAGATAAACATTTTCATCCAGGACTTTCCTATCCAGTCAAGCTCAGCTTCAGTGATGGAAAATTAAAATCCTTTCCAGACATCCAATCCCTAAGTGATTATGTGACTTCCAGACACTTAAAAAGGAGACACTTAAAAAGGTATTAAGAACAGAAGACACTTAAAAAGATATTAAAAAGGTATTAAGAACAGAAGAAAGAAAGAAAGAAAGAAAGAAAGAAAGAAAGAAAGAAAGAAAGAAAGAATGACCACATATTTCCCAAGAGAACAGCAGAGGACAGAAGCAACAGATAATACAGCATAACAAGAAACTTGAAACATACATACATACATCAACCCCAAAGCCAAAAGAAAACAAGCAAACAGAGAAAAAAACTTTATAAGAATCTCAGGACAGGAATAAACAATCACATTTCAATAATCAGCCTGAATGTGAATGGAATAAAGGCATCACTGAAAAGACACAGAATGGCAAACTGGATAAGGAACCATGACCCAATTATTTGCTACATTCAGGAAGCTCATCTCACCATAAGGAATGCACACAGACTCAAAGTTAAAGGATAGAAAATGAATTTTCTGGCAAATGGATCACAAAAGAAGGCATGAGTTGCAATCTTAACATCAGACAAAGCAACATTTAAGTCACTGAAAATTTAAAAGGATGCAAAAGGATACTACATAATGATAAAAGGTTCAATCCATCAACAAGAAATAGTCATCCTAAACACATACACACCCAACACAGGAGCACCAGCATTTATAAAGCAACTATTTAGTAAACATAAAAAAGATATTGACTCTAACACTATTATAGCAGGGGAGTTGAATACCCCATTATCAGCCATAGATAGATCACTGAGGCAAAAAATCAACAAGGAGAATTTAAACTTGGCACTCGACCAAATGGGCTTACTAGATAACCAAAGATCATTCCACCCAACAACCACAGAATGTACATTTTGCTCATCACCACATGGAATGTATTCCAAGATAAATCACATCCTTGGCAATAAATCAAGCATAAACAAATTTCATAAGGTTGAAATATTGTCATGCACTTACTCAGACTACAGTGGAAGAAAAATAAATGTCAACACCAACAAAATTTCTCCAAAGCCCTAGAAAGACATTGACACTAAACAGTATAATACTGAACAAGCATGGGGCCAACACTGAAATCAAAGCAGAAATTAAAAGATTCCTGGAAACAAATGAAAATGAAGAAACATCTTACCAAAACTTCTGGGATGCCATGAAATCAGTTCTAAGAGGGGAATTTACATCTCTACAAGCACACATTGAGAAAAATGGAAAGATCACAAGTGGAGAGCCTAACAAATCACCTAAGGAAGATGGAAAGAGTAGACAACCAAAACCCCAACGTTAACAAAGAATCCAAATCACAAAAATAAGAGCACAAGTACAGGACATAGAAGTAAAAAATATCATAGAAAACATCAACAAAACAAAAGCTGATTCTTTGAAAGAATTAAAAAGATTTATGGAACCGTAGCCAGACTGACCCAGAAAAAGAGAGAAAAAGGTCAAATAAACACAATCAGAAATATAAAAGATCAAATCACAACTGACCCTGAAGAAATGCAAAAGATTACTAGAGATTACTATGTACACCTGTATGGAGACAAATTTGGTTATCTTAATGAAATGGAGGACTTTCTGACACAACACAACCTCCCTAGGTTAAACAAGAAGACACTGAGACACTAAATAGACCAATAACAACCCAGGAAATTGACTCTGTAACACAAAAAACTACCTACAAAAAATAAATGCCCTGGACCAGATGGCTTTCCAGCAGAATTTTTCAAAATGTACAAGGAGAAGCTGATACCAATCCTATTGAAAGTATTCCAGGCAATTGAGAAAGATGGATTTCTCCCCAAATCGTTTTATGAAGCTAACATCACACTGATACCCAAACTGAATAAAGATCCACCAAAAAAAGAGAACTACAGGCCAATATCCCTTTTGGACATAGATGTGAAAATCTTCAACAAGGTTCTAGCAAATTGGATCCAAAAACACATCTCAAAAATCATCCACCATGACCAAGTAGACTTCATCCCCAGGATGCAGGGCTGGTTCAACATTTGCAAGACCATAAATGTAATCAAATACATCAACAGATGTAAAAACCAGAACCACATGATTATATCATTAGATGCAAAAAAAAAAAAGCTTTTGATAAAATCGAACATCCCTTCTTGATAGAAACCCTCAAACACCTAGGTATTGAAGGAACATACTCAAAATAGTAAGTGCCATCTATGATAAACCCACAGCTAACATATTGCTAAATGGACAGAAACTGGAAACATTTCCACTGAAAACTGGAACAAGATAAGGCTTCCCTCTCTTCCCCCTCTTGTTCAACATTGTTTTGGAAGTCCTAGCTAGAGCAATTAGACAAGAGAAGGAAATAAGGGGCATTCAAACAGGAAAAGAGGAAGTCAAGTTATCCCTCTTTTCTGATGATATGATCCTATACCTTGAAAATCCAAGAGAATCTGTCAAAAACTTGCTTGCACTGATGAAGGACTTTGACAAAGTCTCAGGATACAAAATAAATGTGCAAAAGACAGTTGCATTCCTATACATCAACAACAAGCCAGCAGAGACATAAATTGAAAGCACAATTCCATTTACAATAGCCACAAATAAAATGAAATACCTCAGTATCTTTCTAACCAGAGAAGTGAATGACCTTTACAATGAGAACTACAAAACACTCCTCAAAGAAATGCAAGAAGATGCAAACAAATGAAAAACTATTCCATGCTCATGGGTAGGAAGAATCAACATTGTTAAAATGTTCATTCTAACAAAGGTAATCTACAGATTCAATACAATACCCATTAAGTTACCAACATCATTCTTCTCAGACCTGGTAATGACAATACAGAAATTAATATGGAAACATAAATGACCATAAATAGCTAAAACAATCCTTAGCAAAAGAAACAAAACAGGAGGTACCACACTTCCAGAATTCAAACTTTACTCGCAGGCCACAATAATCAAAATAACCTGGTATTGGTACAAGAACAGGCATACAAACCAATGGAACAGATCAGAGATCCTGGAAGTAAAGCCTCAATGTCTCAATCAACTCATCTTTGACAAAGCCTCCAGCAACAACCACTGGGGAGAAGAGAACCTATTCAGCAAATGGTACAGGGAAAATCAATTGATCATATGCAGAAGATTGAAATAGGACCCCTACCTATCACCATACACAAAAATTAACTCTAAATGGATCAAAGACCTAAATGTAAAACCTCAAACTATAAGAATCTTAGAAAATGCAGGAGACATCATTATGGAAATTGAAACAGGTCACCTTTTCCTGTTCAGAACGCCAAATGCCCATACCTTAAAAAATAAGTTAGACAAGTGGGACCTCACCAAACTAACAAGCTTCTGCAAAACAAAAGAAACCATCAAGAGAGCAGGGAGACAGTTCACAGAATGGGAAAAAAAATTTGCCAACTGTACATCTGACAAAGGCCTAACATCTGGTATCTACAAGAAACTCAAATGCACTGAAAGGAAAAAAGCAAACAGCCCCATGGAAAAGTGGGCCAAAGACATGAATAGACACTTCTCAAAAGAAGATATATGGGCAGCCAAGAGACCCCAAAAAAGTGTTTAACCTCACTAATCGTCAGAGAAATGCAAATCAAAACCACATTGAGATACCACCTAACCCCAGTAAGAATGGTCATCATTTGTAAAACAAACAACAGATGCTGGCAAGACTGGAGAAAAAGGAACACTTCTACACTGCTGGTGGGAATGCAATCCAGTGCAACCTCTTTGGACTTTGTGACAATTCCTGAAAGAAATAGAAATTGACCTTCCATATGACCCAGGAATTCTCCTATTGGGAATATACCCGGAGGAATTCCAATCATTCTACAAAAAAGATACCTGCACACGTATGTTTGTTGCAGCTCTATTCACAATAGCAAAAACATGGAACCAACTATGTTGCCCATCAAAGCTGTACTGGGTAAAAAAAATGTGGTACATATACACAATGGAATATTACATAGTCATACAGAAGGACAAACTTGAATAGATTTAAAGTCAATCATACTCAGTGATTTATCACAGAAGCAAAGAACAGAGTACCATATGTTCTCACTCATAAATTGACCTTGAACAATTATAATATTATAATAAAGGGATTGGCATTAGTGGGAAGCTGTCAGGGGAGGAGGAGTGGGTTTGGCAGCTGAGGGAAACTGCTAGGGGAGCAAGGGGCACACCTCATCAACAAGAGTACCTGCATAATCAATGATTGTATACCTAACCCTGAATTGTACCCCAAATCTTTATAATAATAATTTAAAAATAAAGAATGAAGTGGATATGAAAAATTATCAGAAAATTGTTAGGCAGAAAATTAATTCTGGAAGTTTCTGGGTCCTTGACTTCAGTCCTCACTTGGGCTAAACTATAATCTATGTATCTTGTTGTTTAGAAAGGTACTGCAGGAAAGTCATTCTTCACCCAGGAAAGATTTGGCTTCTAATTTATCATCGACTATGGAAACTACCCTGACTAAATAAATGTATTGTGATATATATGAAAATTCATATTTTTAGAAATCTTTACCTAACAATTCCAGCTCCCATTTCAGAATTTGGTGTCATGCTTCCTTACTTCACCCATTTGCTAAGCCTTGCATGAAGTCCCTCCCATGTGGAGTATTTCTTCAAGGATGTTTACAAGGTTCTAAACCACTCCTGTTACAGTTCCAGCACTGAATGTTTAAATATATCTGCACTCATTTAGAAAGCATTCTTCATTTTCTCTGTAACAGTCAATAACATAGCAAGCATTTTCTGTATTATTATTTCCTTACCATTAATCAACATAAAATGGAGTAGTAGGTAGAGAGAATGAGGAAAGGTTGCCTTGAACTTGTCTCCCTTTCTAATTTGCCTTACTTGGGAAAATCATACTTTGAAGAGGTGTGATTTGGGAATATATCAGGGTAAGGTAGTGTTTAATTTTCATTAGCCTTTAGTTCATTATTATCTATTTTCACAAGTCATAGATCATCTTATAGTCTTTCAAAGTAGATTTCACATATATAGTCAATGTTTACCAAACTACGGCTTGAGTTCCAAGCTGATCCACCACCTGTTTCTTGAAATAAGGTCCATTAGAACTCAGCCACATTGTTGTTTGTGTATTTTCTAAGGCTGTTTTCCCACTGCAGTGGTAAAAGAAAGCACTGATTATATGCAATAGAGCTAACATGGAGCCACAGTCTATAGGATTTGTTATCTGGCTGTTAATAGAAAAATGTTTGCCAGCCGGGCTCAGTGGCTCAGCCTGTAATCCCGTGCCTTTGGGAGGCTGAGGTGAGTGGATTTCCTGAACCCGCGGGTTCGAGACCCACCTGGGCAACTTGGCGAGACCTCATTTCTACAATAAATCAAAAAATTAGCCGGGCGTGGTGGCGTGCACCTGTAGTTCCAGCTACTTGGAAGGCTGAGGCGGAAGGATCTTTGGAGCAGCAGGTCAAGGCTGCGGTGGCTGGGAGTGGCCACTGCCCTCCAGCCTGGGCGACAGAGTGAGACTCCAAATAAAAAAAAAAAAAGGAAAAAGAAAAATGTTTGCCAACTTCTGCAACAGATACATTAGTTTGTACAAGTTCATGGGTTTTTACATTGTTCTTGAAATTTATGAAAAGAGCATTTTCCTCATCCTTAAAACTTATTTAAAGCTTTTTCAAACTGAATATTTCACAGTATGAATATTTTGCTTATATTTAATATCCTTCTATTGTACATTTAGACAAGTGATGCAAATGTTTGCAAATCTGCTATTAAATGCCATAATGGATACCTAAACAAACAGATCTTTATCTGCATCTTTTACTATTATTCTCAAGATTAGTATTACTTTTGAGAGTTTTGGATATTTTATTTTATTTATTTATTTATTTTTTGAGTTGGAGTCTCACTCTGTCGCCCAGACTGGAGTGCAGTGGCCGCTCCTGGCCACCGCAGCCTCGACCTGCTGGGCTCTGGCGATCCTTTCGCCTCAGCCTTCCCAGTAGCCGGAATTACAGGCATGTGCTACCACGCCCGGCTGATTTTTTGATTTATTGTAGAGATGAGGTCTTGCTGCCCAGGCGGGTCTCGAACCCGCGGGCTCAGGCAACCCACTCACCTCAGCCTCCCAAAGGCGCAGGATTACAGGCTGAGCCACCGAGCCCGGCTTTGGATTATATTTTAAATAGCATTACAGAAAGATTGAAACAGTTTATAAAAACTAAATTCATAAGTATGATTGCATTTGACCAATTAATATGTTTGTCTTTAACAAAAAAAAATTAAGCTTACCTATATCTCTGATTTTTTTTCGGTACAGAAAGAAAAGTTTATTTAAAAGTAATTTAGAGAGAGAAAGAGAAGGGCGAGAGAAGATTCACCTCCCCAAGGTGGGGGAGAGGACCCAAAGCCAGGAAGCATGGTGACAGCCATGGCTCAAAGAGCACATGGCCACACCAGACTCTAGCCAGGGAAATCTGTGATTTTGGCAAAATTTTGAAAACCATATTTTCACCTATCCCGGTATCTTAGTTTTAATAGAAACCTCTATGTTCCATTAATTTTAATATATTTCCATAGAGTTGGGCTTGTAAAATCTTGAACTGATGAAAACAAAGATTGAGAATTAAATTTCTCTGTTAAATATCAGTGATTAAAATACTAATGCAACTTTATACCTTTTTCTGCAGTTTATCTGTAGCTTTGTTTTGGTGCACCATTTCCTGTTTTTCATGTTTAGAAATCAATCATGATTGCATTGAATTTCATGGAGCACATGAAGTCAATCATCAGACTGTGGCTGTTTTGTGTGTATGACCCACATATTCCTTTCCATTATGAGAATACAGTTGAACATTAAAAGCTTTTGCATCTCTTAATTAAGAGTTCCTTACAGATTTTACACATTTTTGTATTTTTCAAATTTATCTTCCACTCTTGTATTATGCACATATCAATCCAGCCCTAAGATCAGCTTCACAACTTTCTCACTTTCCCTACCCTTATATTTGTAGAATATTTTCAATTCTAATGGTAGTGCATAGGCAGTTTTAAGTTATAACTTTTCCAGATCTTATGGTAAATACTTTTTAACTTACAAAAGGGAGTTCAATTTATTGCTGAAGAATTCATAAACAAAATTGCCTCTTTATTATTATTTTTAATTTAAAGATGTGGGGTACAATTCAGGGTTAGGTATACAAATGGTCATTATGCAGGCACCCTTGCTGGTAAGGTATGCTGCCCCCTCCCCTAGCAGTTTCCCACTACTGCCAATCCCTTTCTTATAGTATTATGATAATCATTCAAGATCCTCTTATGAGTGAGAATATATGGTACTCAGTTCTTTGTTTCTGTGATAAATCACTGAGTATTACAGGTACTAAGTCCATCCAAGTTGCTGTGAAGCTCATAATTTTGCCCTTCTTTATGGCTGCTTAATATTAATGTAAAATCATATATATGTACCACATATTTTTTATTCTCTTTCAGTGGACAGCAAGATTGATTCCATGTTTTTGCTATGGTTAATAATGCTGCAATAAATATGTATGTGCAGGTATATTTTTAAATAGAGTTATTTGAGTTCCTTCAGGTATAGTCCCAGGAAGGCACTTGTGGGGTTGTATGGGAGGTTGATTTTTAGATATTTTAGGAATCTCCAAACTGTTTTCCACTAGTTTACACTCACACTAACAAAGTGTTCCCTTTTCCCCACATTCTCTCCAGCAGCTGTTTTTTTTTTTTTTTTGCATTATTGATGATGGCCATCCTGACTGGAGTCAGGTGGCATCTCAGTGTGGTTTTGATTTGCATTTCTTTGATGATTAGTGAGGCTGAGCATTTTTTTCATGTATCTGTTGACTGTTCATATGTGTTAAAGTATCTATTCATGTCTTTTGCCCACTTTTTTTATTTTTATTTTTTTATTTTTTTGAGTTGGAGTCTCACTCTGTCGCCCAGACTGGAGTGCAGTGACCACTCCCGGCCACCGCAGCCTCAACCAGCTAGGCTCTGGTGATCCTTCTGCCTCAGCCTTCCAAGTAGCTGGAACTACAGGCACGCGCTACCACACCCGGCTAATTTTTGATTTATTGTAGAGATGAGTTCTGGCCAAGTTGCTCAGGCGAATATTGAACCCATGGGCTCAGGCAATCCACTCACCTCAGCCTCCCAAAGGCGCAGGATTACAGGCTGAGCCACGGAGCCTGGCTTTGCCCACTTTTTAATAGGGCTGTTTGTTTTTTTCTTTTTGGCATGTTTGAGTTGCTTATACATCCTAGATGTTAGGTCATTGTTAGATATACTGTTGGTAAGATGTTTCTTCATTTTCATTTGCTTCCAAGAATCTTTTAATTTCTGCTTTGCTTTCTGTGTTGACCCGGGAGTTTTCAACATTATGCTATGTTTTGTCCATGTCTTTGTGGGTTTTAGGGGAACTTTGTTGATGTTGATATTTGTTTCTATTCCACTGTGGTCTGGGAAGGAACATGGCAATATTTCAATCTTATGAAATTTGTTTATACTTGATTTATGGCCAAGGATGTGGTTGATCTTAGAGTATGTTCCATGTGGTGTTGAATAAAATGTGTATTTCATGGTTGCTGGGTAGAATTTTCTGTAGGTATCTATTAAATCCATTTGGTCAAGCATCGAGTTGAGGTTTCCGATCTCCTTGTTGAGTTTTTGTCTGGTTGATCTGTCTAATGGGGTGTTTAAGTTCCCAGCTAGGATAATGTTAGAGGCAATATCTTTTTTAGTTTACCTAAAAGCTTCTTTATGAAAGTTGCTGCTCCTATGTTGGGTGTATATATGTTTAGGATAGATATTTCTTGTTGATAGATTGAATATTTTATCATTATGTAGTGACCTTCTGTATCTTTTTAAATTTTTGATAGCTTAAAGGGTGCTTTTTCTGATATTAGGATTGCAACTCCTGCTTTCTTTTGTGTTTTGTTTGTGTGAAAATTTGTTTTGCATCTCTTACTTTGAGTCTGTGAGTGTACTTTTTGGTGTGATGAGTCTCCTGGAGATAGCATATTGTTACATCATAATTTTTAATCCAATTTGTCATTCTATATCTTTTCAGTGGTGCACATTTAGTCCATTCATATTCAGGCCAATTATTGAGATGTGAGAGTTTACCCCTGTCATAAAGTTCTTATAGAGTTTGTTGTTGCTCTTTGTTTATTTGTTTGTCGACTTTCTTTTGATTTTGGGGTTGACTTATGTGTGTTTTCAATCTTTTTCCCGCATTCTGGGGAAGTGTGTGGTCATCGTTTGTTTGTTTGTTTTCTTTCTTTTTCTTTGTTTAATACTTTCTGAATTGTTTCTTGTTGAGCCGATCTGGTGGCAGCATAAACTCTTAGGGATTGAATGTTTGGGAAGGATTTTAGTTCTCCATAACTGATGAAACTTAGGTAGGTAATTCTTGGTTGAAATTGTTTATCTTTGGGAACTTTGAAGATTGCACACCAATCTCTCCTAGCCTGAAGTGTTTCTGCAGATAATCTGCTGTTCTTTCCCAGTAGGTAGTCTGACCTTTCTCTCGTGTTGCCTTTAGGATTTTTTTCTTTTATACCTACTTTGTGTAAATGAATTACTATTTGTTTAGCAGTTAGTCTCCTCATTTGATGTCTTGCAGAGGTTCTCTGAATCTCTTGTGTTTGAATGATCACATCTCTGATGAGATAAGGGAAGTTTTCTTGGATAATTTCATGGAATGTTTGTTCTAGAGTAGTCTCTGTCCTTCTTTCTGCCTCAGGGATTCCAATTATTTTGGGTTTAGCCTCTTGCTATAATCACTCATCTCTTGGAGGCTTTGTTCTCTCTTTTAAGTTTCTTTTCTATGTTTTTTAACAGTTTGGGTTAGTTCTGTATTTTGGGCCTCAAGCTCTGAGAGTCTTTCTTCTACTTGGTTAATTCTGCTTCCCATGCTTATCAGTTTTTTATTTATTTTATTCACTGTATTCTTTATTGTTGTCATCTCAGTTATTGTGGGGGGCCAGCACCTGCAGAGAGATTTAGGGGGTCCCTTGGAAGGTGTGGCAGCATCAGCAAATATTCTGGAAAGATAAAGAGAAAGAAAGCGAAGAGGGGAGAAAGAAAGAGACTGGACTCCTGCTTAGGTGACCAGAAGCTGTTTAATTGGTGTAATCTCAGGGCTTTTATCCCCAAACTCTGTAAAGTTATCATTATGGGAACTCCTGCTGCTATGGTTACACAAAAGGTAGCATGTGCCTTTCACGTGAACAGGTCCAGGTGCACACAGGACACCCCCCCACTCTCAATCATATGTATTTTTCAAACATAAGGAAAAACATGAAGTTTTTATCCAGTTTCTATGTACCCATAATTGTTTATAGCTACATATCATCGTTTAATGCTTACACCTAAAAGCAATATAATGATATATTGCCTTTTACTATTCTATGCTAATTCAGACTGGTTTCTATAAAACAATTGGTGCTGTGGTTACTCTCTCCTAGTACTAGCTAGCCTAATACAAACTTCAATGGCCCCTCTAAATCAAACTGAACTAACCACACTTCTATAATAAAATGGTTACTTAATTTTTCTTAATCTATATAAACGATTTTCTTAAAACCTATATCTATAAATTTCTAAAGGTTGCATCAAGAGAACCTGTGACCTGTACTAAGGCTCCTCAATGTGACTCAAAGCCAAACTTAAATTGTGATAAAGCAAAAGACCATAAGCCATGGGGAATGGGAATAATAGACTCCTAGGTTAGCTGTGTACATTCTGGTCTCAGAGTTTTCTTTTAGAGCCAGCTGGAGCTTTTCTTGGTAGTTTGTGCCAAATGGAAAAGGAGGGAGGGAATGGGTCAACAGCTCCTGAACACATCCTAGTGATCTCGGGGTCAATGGCCCTTCCTGATCCCTAATGCTCAGTGGGCCTCCGAGGCCGGCTCCCAACAAGTTATCAACTCCTTCTTTCCTCTTGTCTCTCCTCATTTCTATTTATTCTAATAAAATCTTGATATCTGAGTTTGTGGTTTGAGACCAGTCATTCTAGGGGCTCTTCATTGTTTGAGTTCCAAAGTCTGTATTCTCAATTTTTGTCTTCCAGGATCTGTATGAGACTTATAGTCTTCCTTTGGTTTTTTTTCATTTGTGAAGGTTTTCCTCCCCCTTCTTTTTTTCCCCCTTCTTTAATTCTGTGGTTCAGTGATGGGGTGGGGGTAGCTTTTACTTCTGTTTGCTCCATCACCTATTATTCTTTATGTAGATTCTCTGAATTTCTTCAACTTTGAAGTGGGACTAGCATTGGGGGGCTGTGTTTTTGCAGTTTTGATATTTGATTAAGTGGGGAGCTGTGATTCAGAAACAGTCTGTAGATTCCAGCATCTGCTGTCAGGTGTTTGGGCCCCCTGGAACCCACTTCCCACCACCTTAAAATCTGTCCATGCAGTGGGAGTGTACGTTTGCACCCTGAAAGCAAAATGACACAATAAAAAGGAGAAGAATGGAAAAAGGAAGGAGGGAGATGAAAGGAAGTTGAAGAGCAAGAAGAGAAGAGGGAAAACAGATAGGCACTCCAACTCATGAATAAACAAGGGAGCAAAGACAGAAAAAACAAAAACATGGAAACAACACCAAAAAATCCCTGTTGATATACTCACCCTAAAAAATTTCCATATGTAAACAGAAAATCTAAAAAAAAACCATTAAAATAACAGAAACAAAGCAAGACTAGTGGTTGATCTCAGAAGGGTGCATAGATGGCCTCTGGGTTTCAGGTTAGAGTCTGGGCAGAGCTTGGTGGGGCAACAAAGGTCTCTACCAGGGCCTGGGACAGAGGAGTTAGCAGTGATCCATGTCTCTTCACTGATGGTGGGGCTCCATTCCAGATTTCCTCACTGTGCCTTCTCCATGGTTCCTGCTGCTACTGCCCAGCCTGCTGCTGTAGGTTATGGCATGGGCCAGGTGCCAAGTGCTGAGGAGCAGCTGATCTCTGCTTCCTACTCTCAAGAGACCCCCTGAAAATGGCAGACAATCCTGCATGCCAGGGGCTCCAATTTCAGGACAGTGGTGGATTGTAGTCACCTCTGGAGGAGAGCCCTGGATACATGAGCCTGAGTCTCCCCTCAGGCAGACTTTCACTTACCCACCAGCACACATCTACTCATGAAGACAGTCTTTATGGACACTCCCTTTTGCAGAGTCTCTTATACTCCCACCAGTTCTGTTGCCATCTTGCCTCATCTCCCCTGAATAGCCTCTTTCAAGTTCCAGAAACATGAACAGAAAAATAAGCATGCTTGATTCCTACTTTGCCTTGTTGTTTTCAAATTACTTATAATGTAGTCTATTTTGTTTAGGATTTAGTCAGGTCTTAACACTTATGTTTAAGAAGATAAACTCTAGCTGTCTTAGTCTGTGCTGTTGTAACAAAATATCACAGACTTGGCATTTTATAAAGAACATAAATTTATTTCTCACAGTTCTAGAGGTGAGGAAGTCCAAGATTGAGGTGGCAGCAAACTTGGTATCTGATGCAGGCTATTCTCTGCTTTCAAGATGACACCTAGATGCTATATCCTCTAAAGGAACTCTATGTTCTCACATGGCAAAAGATGGAAGGACAAAAGGGATCAAACTCCAGGCATCAAGTCCTTTTTAAAGAGCACTTGGTACTCAGCTCCACTCTCATGACCTAGCTGCCTCCCAGAGACCCCAATTTCCAACACTGTCACCTCAGTGCTTAGATTTCAATTCCTGAATTTTGAAGGGGAAACATTCAAATCATAGCACTCAGATTTTCTATTATTTTATTTTCTTGAATAGGAACTGTAAAACTGAGAAAGGTAGTTACTCTGGTATATTCATGCCAGAAAATACTTGTTCAAACATTCCTTCAGAGGGCTGAAGGAGTTTGGCACCACATATTTCACAAATGTTTTGTTGTTTCTCAGGAAAAAATAGAAAAGTAATGAATTGGGACTGTTCATTTTTTTCTAAAGTAAATGGCAGCAAAATTGTGCACACAGTTCTGACACACAGATTTCACTTTGAAGATATGTAGAGAGTATGTGATGATTGCATTACTTCTTTGAGAAATCTTAGACCATGAATACTGGGCCAGTTTGTTGCCAATTCTTCCATCTTGCTGCAGAAGGACAATGTTGCTCATTTAACAAGCTTCCAGTGAGGTAATGAACCATGATGATAGCTTTTTCCAAAAAGAGGTTATAATCCCCCTCACACACCACCTTGTATAAAGCTGAATTTCAGTTGTGAGGAATACATATTTTGATCAACTTTCAAAAAGTGGAAGTGAGAATGAGGGACCTCCATAACCTTGAATACATGAAAAATGTTTCATAAGCCAATGGCTAAAATCAGTGTTATGAAACATGCATGTTTGCAATATTGTCTCCAAAAAGGAATACACAGGCATAGTCAAACTTTTTTATTTAGTAGTAGTAATAGTAGTAGTAGTAGAAGTCGTAATAGTATTATTTTTCTGTTCTCATGGCTTCTATTAAAATAACAAAATTAAGTATGTCTCAGAAAACTAAATCCACTTAGGTATGGTCAAGATCTTACTTTGCAAGTTAAATAGAACTTACATGACCCCACATATAGTTATTTTAATTTTCAAGTTTTTCTCAGCATTTTTAATATGCTGACATGGCATGTACCCGAAAAAGATTTATAACATTTAGTGTATCCTAATTTTTTTAACAAATTCTCTCATTTCTAGAAGTTCTATACATTATCTTGGAATAGATTCGACAAAATGTATGAAGTCTAGAGTGGTACCACCTTTAACCAAATCCTCCACTTAACAAGTCCAGAGATACACTCAAATTAACTTTTTTTCATATGTTTCATAATTAGCTAATGTTCACATTGCAAGTTTCTTTTAATATGGTATGCTTTGTAAACTAATCATAAGTATTTGCTGTCTTGATTGGCTTCTCTACAGAAACAGACTTAGGAAGAAAACTGAATGCAGATATAGCTTATTTGAGAGCAAACATAAATAAGAAAATAGGGGAGTTAGAAATCCCCCCAAATCAAAATCTCTAAAGTCTAAAATCCATGGCTCCAGAAAATCACAACCTGGAAAGATTAACATTTAAATCCTGAAAACTGAATTCTGAAGAAGGTGTTAGTGAGACTTCATAGTATGCAGGGTAGTTGCATCATGTTAAGCAGAACTAGAACCTTGCTATAGTCTTTATTTGGAGGTTAAGTATGATTTGATTAGATGCATATGGGTTCCAAGCTGATAAGGGAAGGACTTGTGGACTTAAGTTTAGGTGTCAACTTGACTGAGTTAAGAGATACCTAGAAACCTAGAAAGCCTTATTTGGGGATATCTGTGAGGGTGTTTCCAGAGATCAGTGAGAGTCTGAGCAGAAGAGGTTGGAAGATTTTCCTTCATTGTTGATGGCCACCATCCAGTCAAAAAGGGACCCAGTAAGAACAAACACAGAAAGCAAATTAATCACTCAGAGCTGGGACATACTTTTCTTCTGCTACCTTGTTTGTACATCAGAACTCCAGACTCTTGCCCGCCTTTGGGTCCAGGATGTACACAAGCAACCCCTCTAGATTCTGAGGCTTTCTGCCTTGAACTGAGAGTTACACCATGGACTTTGCTGGTTCTGAGGCCTTCAGACATAGACTGAGCCACAGTACATCCTAGTACTTCAACTTGCAGATGACCTGTTGTAGGACTTCTCAGTCATCATAAATACATGAGCCAATTTCCCTAATAAACACTCTCTCCTATGATTACAAACATATCCTACTGGTTTTGTATATCCCATTAGTCTGGAATTAGCATATCATCACCTCAAACTTTTATAGTTTCTTTGTGTTGGAATGAAAAAAAATCTGCTATTCTATTTATTTGAAAATATAAAACAGATTATTGTTAATTGTATTCATCCTATAGTGCTCTAGAACAAGAGAACTTATTCTTCTATCTAGCTATACCTTTGTATTAATAATAAATCATTGACTATACTTCCCATCTCCTACTCTTCTTTGCTTCTAGTAACCACTATTTTATTCTCTATTTCTATGATTATTTCGTACAGTCTATTAGCCTGGAGAACGCTGACTAATACAAATGCAGTATTGTGGAAGTCATTTAATTTCTTCTTACTGTATTCCTTGTAACACAATGGAAGAGTTCTGTGAAATGGTTCCTTTGCAAAAAGGCCATGATAAGTTGAGGGAACAAAGCTACTCAATGAAGAACAAGATAAACATTTAAAGGGTAATTATTATAGATGCTATGAAAGCAGAAAATCACTTAATGGCAATGGTCCAGCAATATCCAGATTTTCAAATGGACAACATATACTTAAAAAATTTGGGTTGGGCACAGTGGCTCAGCCTGTAATCCAAGAACTTTGGAAGGCCTTGGCAAATGGATTGCCTGAGCTTGCAGGTTCAAGACCATCCTGGGCAATTTGGTGAGACCATGTCTCTACAATTAGGAACCCATCAGCATCAATGTACCAGCTAACATTGCTTGAGGTTGCATTCCAATTCAGTTATTTATTTATTTATTCATTTGAAATTCTTTCAATGTGTTCACCCATTTCATGATGGGTGACTTACGAACACACCTGCCCATACTATGTTGAGTGTTCAGACATTTTTGACAAAAAAAGCAATATGAGCTTCATGCCCCCTCTATTCACCCAATCTTGCCCAGAGCAACTTTTTTTTTAATTTCTCTGAATGAAAAAAAGTCCTCAAAAGGAAAAGTATTGCCACTGTGGAAGAAGTGAAACAAAAACAGCAGAAGCACTAAAAGGTATCAAAATTGGCAAGTTCAAAAATTGTTATGAGCAGTGAAAAAAGCGTCTTGAATGGTGTGTTGCATCAGATGGAGAGTACTTTGAAGGTGACTGAAGTTTAAACATATAAGAATAAATATGCAATTTTTGTAAATAAATTCCAGTTATTTTAGGTCCTGCCTCATATGCCACATTTTACCTTTTCATCTGTTGATGAGCATTTAGGTTGATTCCACATCTTGGCTATCACGAACAGTGTTGCAGTGGAACTCTCTAGAAGTCTTTACACACTCTTTACTTCCAGTTTTGGAAATGTTACAAAGGTGACATGAACGGCATGGGGAACTGACCCTATGAGGAGAGACATTCGTTTTGTAGACCTGCATTAGTGAAAGATGAAATTTCTATGGATCTTGGACTTTTGGGAAATTGCACATGTGTTGGTGATCCATCACAGTTTTTGATCAATCTCATCAAAAACATCAATTGTCCATCACAGTATTTCAGATGACTGTGTAAAACTGGGTCACACAATTCCCAACCATAATAATATGTCTTTATGCATTTTGAGTTTTGACCTATATCTTTATGAATATCATTCCTCTGTTTAACTGTGATGACCATGGAACTGTGGTTAGTATATCTCAGGGTTTATGCTTGCAAAAACAGATATGTTATTATTGCCTATTTTATTGTGTGAAGAGGTCTACGAAGTGTTTGTGCTTTGTTTCTAAATAAACTGTCTTTTAAAAAGGCAAATAAATGTCTTTTAAATAATTGTAAAACTTTCTTTCAGAATTGTACTTTTGGGATTCTGATTTTTCCAGATTTTAATCTTTAAGGATTTTGATCTTTCAGAATTTCTACACTGGGGTTTATGACATTATGAAATTGTGTTTTTCAGGACTATGAGAGGCACTGAACCTGATCCCTATTATTTGTTGTGTTTTATATATTTTCTAGTGTATGTACTAGATGAGATGTTGGGTTTGCGAGAATGTCTACTTCAGCTATGGCAATATATCACTTATTGTTTGCTTTTTAAAAAATTAAACTGAATATCCCTAAAATCCCAGGTCTTTAAACAGAAGGCTATTTATCATTGGTGTGATCACCAAAGTAAGAATTATCATTACCAAGCATATGCACATAAATTCAATAAACTTGTTGAGTGCCTAATATGTGTCAGACACTGCTGCCATCACAGTAGAAAAATCATAAACAACCACGATAATCCCTGTCCTCTTCTATCCTAGACAGTGAATGTTTCTGGTAGTGCGGTCAGGAAGAGCCTCTGAGGAGGTTGCCTCTGAGAAGGTTACCTCTGAGGTGGTGTGTAGAGATGTTACTAAACCTGGTGAACACCTGGTCAAAAAACATTCTCCCATATTTCTCTCCCTGAGTTCAAAGAATGTCCTCTTACTCTGAATATCTTCCTCCAGCATGCATACAGTTAGCCTTCTCTCTTAGACTCTGATCAAACAGCTTTATAATACACTGGAGCAAGATGAAGAGGGCAGGTGTCTGGGCCTGGGAATGAACTAAGGACTCTTTCTTTGCCTTCTGCTCCAAACAGCAACATCTAAAGGGAACTCATTATGCCTAGAGGCTTCATAAAACTATTTATTTATGTCTAGTCTCCATAGGTAGCCATAGATAAATATTGTCTGTTCTCATGCTTTGTGCTAAAGGAATCATGCAGACTGTACTCTTTTGTGTCACTTTCCTTCCCTCAATGTGTTTTCATAATATTTGTCATGTTATGTGCATCTTTTTTTTTTTTTTAATACTACCGAGTAGTGTTTTACTATATGGCTATAACACAGTTTTAAAATCCATTCTTTTTTTATACATTTGGCTTATATAGTTTGCTACTACTCTAAATATAAAGTTGCTGTAAACACTTTTATGTATTTTTGTGATTTATAGCTTATTTATCTTGGTTAAACATTGAGAAGTATTCTGAATCATAGGTTTGATGTACATTTAACTTGTAAGAAAATGTCAAATGTCTCTTGCAGGAAGTCTACCAGTTTACACACCCAGTGGTCATGTATGAGCTTGTATTGCCTCATATCCTCACCAGCATGTGATTGTGTTCATCATTCTAATCACCAAAAAATGGTTGGTATGATTTTATACAAGTACTCTGATGACTAATGATGTAGAGCATTTTTTGTGCTTATTGGCTATTTCTATACATTCTTTTAAGCAAGATCTCAATATTTTGGCCATTTTTATAGTGTTGTTTCTAGTACTGCTTTGTGTGAATTTTTATGTATTCTGGTTAAAGAACCTTTGTTGGATACAGAAATTATAAATGTTTTGTTCTATTTTGTGACTAGCTTTCTCATTTTTAAAAAGATGATATCTATTTTCTGAGCCAAAATCCATACTTGTTATAAGATCCAAATTATGAATATTTTATCAATATTATGTCCTTTATTGTCAGTTATTTTATGCTATCACTGAAAAATTATTGCCTATGCTAACACATAATTGTATTCTTCAATTTTTTTTAAGAAATGTTATAGTTTTAGCTTTACATTTCAGTCTATTATCTATCTTGAAGATATTTTTGTGTATTGTGTGAGATAGTTTACTTTTTTGCCAGAGACCAGCTCCAGCTGGGTTCAGGGTACCCCAGAGGTGGAGATGGCATCAGCGATTGGGGGGAAGAAGAGAGAAAAAGAGAGAGAGAAAGAAAGAGACTGGACTCCAGTCTAGTGCAGAAGTGATGTTGTTATTGAGAATTACAACGGGTCTTTTATACACAAAGTCAGATGTGGGAGGGGCATCCCCCACCCACCAGAAACCTTAATCCATGAAAACTTAATCAATGATTGCCTTTAAACCCTTTTCATATGATAATCTTAAAATCCTGTAACAAAGGATAACCTAATCTGTGACTGACATATTCTATAAACCTTTTTCATCCTAAGCTGATTGATTTATGCCAAGTTAAACAATTCTATAGAAGCTTAAGTATTTATTTTACAAACGAAAGTGGCCCATCCCAGAATGTTTGGAATGTGGCCCAGTCCAAAGTTCACAGTGGGCTACCTGCAATTAACCCAACCGCATTCTTTCAACAAAATGGCTATCTTCTAAAACTATATTCTACAATTTACACCTTCAATAAATCCTAAGATCATGACCCAGAAGCCTGTGACCAATACTAAGGCTCTTAGATATGACACAAGCTTGAATTATAAGTTGTGTGAAAGCCAAAACTGCAGTTTGTGGAAGAATGGGAGCAATGAGCTTCTAAAGTTAGCTTGTGTTCGTCCCGGTCTCAGAGTTTTTATGTTTTGAGCTCACAGGAGCTTAATCTGGTTAGTGCTGAGTAGAAAGGGGGAGGAAATTGGGTCAAATAGCTCCCAAATGCATCCTAGTGGTCTTGGGGTCAACAGCCCTTCCTGATCCCTAACGCTCAGTGGGCCTCCATGGCTGGCTCCCAACACTTTTTTGTTGTTTTTGGTTTGTGTTTTCAATTGTTCAAAAACAATAGCTGGAAACTCATTTATTTGCTTTTGAATTGCCTTGGTAGTTTTGTTGAAATTCAATTCACCATATGTGTGGGTTTATTTCTTAACTCTTTGTTCTGTTCTATTGATCTGTTTGTCTACTCTTTCATTAAAGCTACTTGTCTTAATTGTTATAGCTTTATAGCATGTCTTGAAGTCAGATAGTGAATGTCTTCCAACATCAGTCTTTCTCCACATTGCATGACTAGTCTAGGTTCCTCTTATTTCTAAATCAATTTTATCAGTATTCTGTTGTTTTCTACAAAAGTTTTCTGCTGAGATTTGATTAGTACTGCATTCAATCTATAACTAACTAAAATTGACAATTTGGTTTCATTTAGTCTTTCAGTTCATACCCATTACATCTCTCCCCTTATTTAGGCTTCCTTTATTTCTGTCAACAATATACTGTAGGTTTCCATGTAGAGACCTTGCACATTGTCTGTTAAATATATTAATAAGCATTTTATGTTTCTGCTGCTATAACAAACCATTAATTTTAACTTTATTTTATAATTTTGTTGGCATTAAATAGAATTACAGTTTACTACTTAATATTGGTTATACATTCAAAATCTTTGCTTAAATTACATATTAATTCAAAGAGATGTCTCTAGATTTATATAATTTTTCTTTTTAGGAACAATTCTATTGCCTTTGAATAAAAAAAAATTTCACTGTTTATTTTCCAAACTATAAGATTTTTATTTGTTTTGTTCCAAAAGCAATTGTGAGGGAGGATTTTGTGTGTCAAGCATAGAAGTGGTGTACATAAATTTTGTCAATATTTCTCAGTTCAGAGATACTAATGCTCCCTGAGGCAGAGATAACAAATTCCGTCTGTGAACACCTTCACCCTGTGGTTGTATAGTTCCAACCTGCTTCTGCTCTTCCCTCCCTGGTCACTTGAATTTTGACATTCGGATTTGCTTAGCCATGTTCAAATCTGTATAAGCCTAAACCTTGCAATGAAACAATATATAAATCTCTTATGAAACTGCAATCTCCCCCGACTTTGCTTCTCTTATTGATTCCTGGGTGCCATATAATTTGCATATTTTACAATAAACTCTTTTCTAATTCATCAAAGAAATCACCCTAACACATTGTTATAGCTTGAAGTTACTTTGCAATCAAAATTAACATACATATTTAAGAAATTATCCTTTTACTGCCTATTCATTTTTATCAGAGTCTGTAGGCAGACTCTTGACTTTAGAAAAATCTGTCAGATTATGGAGACATCCACATCTGTCAATGCTAAAAGTTGTTTTGCTTGTTTTTTTGTTTGTTTTTTATTTAAAGTCCACAAATTTGTCCCAGTCCATATATGCTGGAATTTTACATATTATATTAATACATGCTGTGCAATTTACGGAAAATATTTTCAGAATTCTCTAAGTTGAACATAACTGAAATGTACATATATGTGTGTGTATGTGTATATGTATGTATATACTATATATATATATAGCTAGCATTTAAAGCATTTTAAACTGATATTTGCTTTCTCATCTATATTAAGCTCTATAATTTTAGCCATGTTATAAAGATTTGAATACCATTTCCATTTTTTCTGCAGATTCTATTTTTCTTTCTTTTACTCTCATCTTGTTATCTACTTTTCCATTTTTTCCCCTAGTTTCACTCTGAGTTAGCTGGACTTCTCAACCTCTATTCTCTCAGATTTCTCATTCACCCAATTTTATGGTGTGTTCTGTTGCTTCTGGTGAAAATAACCATGTTTTCTGAATCCAGTCATTTATGTGTTTCAAAAAACAGCCTAAATAGTTAATGTCTTCAGTAGGTGAGCCTAAAGAAATTTTAATGCTTGTTGCTCTCTGCTTCACAGCTTTCTACATATTGACTGTGGTTATTTGAAAGTGAAAGATTAACACACACAACAAGAGAGAAGAGGGCAGTTGGCCTGGTGCTCACTCCTGAGTAAGTCTTTTAGCTAACATATCTTCCAAAACTAATAGTTTTGCTTCTCTCTATCATTCTGCTTCTTCCAAATGGGAATGACAACTAAAGACTATCATTTTACAGGATTCCTGATTTTACATAGATTGCTTTAATATTAATATAAGCCATGGAAAATTCTTATTGTGTTCTTTTTGGATAGTTTGTTTCCTGGGGAAGGGAATCCTATAATTATGACATTTTTATATCTTTGGTAGCCTGAAATACAGATAATATCTGACAAGAATCTTGAGAAAATTGTTAAGAAAAAAGTACTTAAATATGTTCCCTCTTTTGTAGTTGTTTGTTTCACAGATTAATCTGATAATGAACTAATTCTTGAACTTCCCTGTTGATTACTTCCTAGTCAAACCCATCTTGACCAATCATTAAGTGCTTTAGGCAATTTATTTCTCTTATTCAGGGAATGTTTTACCCATCTATTAATAAGGCAATGGGACTAGTTTAGTAATCTTGAACTGTGTTCTCAAAAACCTTAGTATTTGACAGAAGTGTGTCAAGTGTTTCACAAATTATTTTATTTTATTATATTATTTTAGAGTTGAGTCTCACTCTGTCACCCAGACTGGAGTGCAGTGGCACACTCATGGCCACCGCAGCATCAACCTGCTAGTTTAGGCGAGCCTTCCACCTCAGCCTTCTAAGTAGCAGGAACTACAGGCCCACACTACCATGCAAGGCTAATTTCTTTTTTAATTGTAGAGATGAGGTCTTGCCAAGTTGCCAGGGCTGGTTTCTAACCCGTGGGTTTGGGAAATCCACTCATCTGGACTTCCCAAAGTGCTGGGATTACAGGCTGAGCCACCCAACCCAGCTTTATTTGCATTTGAAATAAAATTGGGCTACATCAATTGACACCTACATAAATTAGTGACCAACTGAAGAATAACTAGAAATTGCCTAAACACTCATTCATGTAAGCCTAGTAAGTAGACTTCAGAAAACAGCTATGCTAGTGCCTATGCTTGAACATATTACAAATGTGTCTAACTTTAGAAGTAGAAATTTGGACCTTTTCTTTTTTAAAATTCAGGCCAGCAAATCTACTTAGTGAAAACTGTGGCTCAGCCTGTAATCCCGTGACTTTGGGAGACTGAGGTGAGTGGATTGCCCGAACCTGCGGGTTCGAGACCCACCTGGGCAGCAAGATCTCATCTCTACAATAAATCAAAAATCATCCGGGCATGGTAGCACGTGCCTGTAATTCCAGCTACTCGGAAGGCTGAGGCGGAAGGATCGCCAGAGCCCAGTGGGTCGAGGCTGCAGTGGCCGAAAGTGGCCACTACACTCTAGTCTGGGCAACAGAGTGAAACTCCAACTCAAAACAAACAAACAAACAAAAAAAACTGCACATGCAAGTACACTGTTGTGAGTACATGTGCGACAACATATGTAAATTGTAAGCGAGTGCATTTCTACATTCTTAATCTCATCAAAGCAAAATATGAAGTTGCAAAATAACATGTAATATAATGATAATATCATGCAATAATTTTTTTTATTTTAAGGATGTGGAGTACAATTAAGGATTAGACATACAAATGGTCATTGTACAGGTAAAATGTGGGCTTCACTTTGGTTCCCACTTCACTTGGTTTGAGATCAGGTACCCTATTTGATGAAGCATGTCTCTGCCCTCCCCTGGCAGTTTCCCTTTACTGTCAATCCCTTTTTTATGGTATAATAATTGTTCAGGGACCACTTATGAGTGAGAATATGTGGTACACAGTTCTTTGTTTCTGTGATAGGTCACCTACTATTGTAGACTCTAAGTCCATCCTAGTTGCTGTGATGTTCATAATTTTGTCCTTTATGTCTGTATAATAGTCCATCGAGTATATATACCACATTTTTTTAAGGCAGCATGGTTGGTTCCATGTTTGTGCTATTGTGAATAATGCTGCAATTAACATACGTATTCAGGTAATTTTTTTATAGGGTAATTTGTGTTCCTCCAGGTATATTCCAAGAAGGGGGATTGCTGTGTCTCATAAAAGGTCAATTTATAGACCTTTTAGTAATCATCATACTGTTTTCCACAGAAGTTGCACTAGTACATACCTAAAAGAGTATAGACTTGTTCTGTTGCTTTTTGAGTCATTAATGATGACCATCCTGACTGGAGTTAGGTGGTATCTCAGTGTGGTTTAAATTTACATTTCTTTGATGATTAGTGAGGCTGACCATTTTTTCATGTATCTGTTGGCTGCCTGTATGTCTTATTTTGAGAAGTGTCTGCTCTTATCTTGTGCCCACTTTTTAATGGAGCTGTTTGTTTTTTCTTTTCAGCAGATTTGAGTTCCTTGTAGACCCTAGATATTAGGCCTTTGTCAGATATACAGTTGTCAAATATTTTTTTCCCATTCTGTGGGCTGTCTCCCTGCTCTCTTGATGGTTTCTTTTGCTTTTCTTTCAAATGCTTTTCAGTTTGATGAAGTCCCAATTGCCAATCTTATCTCTTAAGGCACAGGCAGTTGGGGTTTTGATCAGAAATTGGTTTCCAGTTCCAATTTTTATAAGTGCGTCCCCTGCATTTTATAAGGTTCTTATAGTTGGAGGTCTTACATTTAGGTCATTGATCAATTTAGAGTTGATTGCTGTGTATGGTGATAGGTGGGGGTCTTGTTTTAATCTTCTGCATGTGGTCAGCCGGTTTTCCTAGCACCATTATTGAATAAGTTCTCCTTTCATCAGTGGTTGTTGTTGGAGGGTTGGTCAAAGATGAGTTGGTTGAGAAATTGAGATTTTGCTTCCAGAATCTCGATCTTGCTTCATTGGTGTATATGCCTGTTTTTGTATCAATACCAGGCTGTTTTGATTATCATAGCTTTATCATAAAGTTTAAAGTCTGGAAGTATAACATTTTCCCTTTGTTTCTTTTGCTGAGAATTGTTTTGGATATCCATGGTCATTTATGTTTCCATATGAATTTTTGTATTGTTATTTCTAAGTTGGAGAAGAATGATGCTGATAATTTAATGGGTATTGGATTTAATCTGTAGATTGCCTTTAATAGGATGGACATCTTAACAATTTTGATTCCTCCTATCCATGAGCATGGAGTATCTTTCCATTTGTTTGTGTCATTTTTCATTTCTTTGAGCAGCATTTTGCAGTTTTTGTTGTAAAGGTCTTTCACTTCTCTGTTTAAGAAGATGCCTAGTATTTCATTGTAGTTTTTGTCATTGCTATTGTGAATAGGATTGTGCTTTTTATTTGGTTCTCTGCCTGTTTGATGTTGGTGTACAAGAATGTGATTGTCTTTTGCATGATGATTTTGTACTATGAGATTTTTCCAAAGTCCTTTGTTAATGCAAATAGGTTTTTGACAGATTCTCTTGGATTTTCAAGGTATAAAATCAATTGTCACCAAAGAGGGAGAACTTGACTTCTTCTTTTCCTATTTTGATATCCATGATTTCCTTCTCTTGTCTAATTGCTCTAGCTAGGACTTCCAACACTATGTTGATCAGGATTGTCACCTTATCTTGGTCTGGTTTTCAGGGGAAATGCTTTCAATTTCTGTCCATTTAGCAATATGTTGGATGTGGGTTTATCATAGATGGCTCTTTCTATTTTGACCTATGTTGACCTCAATGTATCTGGTGCTCAAGGGTTTAAATCAAGAAGTGATGCTAGATTTTATCAAAAGCTATTTTTGCATCTAATGATATAATTATGTAATTTTTATTTTTACTTCTGTTGATATATTTAATTACATTTATGGTCTTGTGGATGTTGAACCAGCCCTGCATCCCAGGGATGTAGCCTACTTGGTCATGGTGTATGATTTTTGAGATGCTTCATTGAATCTGGTTTGCTAGAATCTAGTTTTTTTATATCTATGTTCATCAGTGATATTGGCCTGTAGTTCTCTTTCTTTGTTGGATTTTTTTATTTTTATTTTTTTGAGTTGGAGTCTCACTCTGTCACCCAGACTGGAGTGCAGTGGCCGCTTCCGGCCACAGCAGCCTCAACCTGCTGGGCTCCGGTGATCCTTCTGCCTCAGCCTTCCAAGTAGCCGGAATTACAGGTGCGCACTAACACGCCCAGCTAATTTTTGATTTATTGTAGAGATGAGGTCTCGCTGCCCAGGTGGGTCTTGAACCCGCGGGCTCAGGCAATGCACTCACCTCAGCCTCCCAAAGGCGTGGGATTACAGGCTGAGCCACTGAGCCCAGCTGTCTTTGTTGAATTTTTCCAGTTTTGGTATCAGTGTGATGCTGGCTTCATAAAATGATTTGGGGGAAAGTTCTGTCTTTTTCGATTGCTTGGAATACTTTCAATTGGATTGGTATCAGCTTCTCTTTGTACTTTTGTTAAATTCTACTGGAAAGCCAAATCTGATCCAGGCCTTTCTTTTTTGTAGGTAATTTTTTAAATAAATGAGTTGATTTCCTGGGTTTTTATTGTTCTATTTAGGGTCTCAATGTCTTCTTGTTTCAACCTTGGGAGGTTGTGTGATGTCAAAAAGTCCTCCATTTTATTTAGCTGTTTCAAGTTTGTTTCCATATAGCTATGTATAGCAATCTCTGATAAGTTTTTGTATTTCTGCAGGGTCAGTTGTGATTTGATCTTTTGTACTTCTAATTGTGTTTATGTGGGCTTTTTCTCTCTTTTTCTTGATGCATATGGCTAGAGGTCCATCAATCTATTTTATCCTTTCAATGAAACACTTTTTGTTTCATTGATTTTTTTCTATGATATTTTTATCTGCTATGTCCTGTATTTGCGTTTTTACTTTGATGATCTGGATTCTTCTGCTGAAATTAGGGTTTTGGTAGTCTTATCTTTCTAGCCCTCTTAGGTGATTTCTTGGGCTGTTAAATTGTGATCTTTCCATTTTCTTGATATGTGGTTGTAAAGAAATGAATTCCTCTCTGTAATGCTCAGTACTGCTTTCATGGCATCCCACAGGTTTTGATAAGGTGTGTCTTTACTTTCATTTGTTTCCAGAAATCTTTTAATTTCTGCTTTAATTTCTGTATTGACCCAGGAGTTGTTCAGCATCATGCTGTATTTTGTCCATGTGTTTGTGGGTTTTGGGGTAACTTTGTTGGTGTTGATATTTATTTTTTTCCACTGTGGTCTGAGAAGGTGTATGGCAGTATTTCGATCTTATGAAATTTATTTATGCTTGATTTGTGGCTGAGGACATGGTTGATCTTGGAATGTTTTCCATGTGGTGATGAGTAGAATGTGGATATTCAGGGTTGTTGGGTGGAGTGTTCTGTAGGTTTCTATCAAGTACTTTTGGTCTATCATCAAGTTGAGGTTCTGGATGTTTTTGTTAATTTTTAGCCTCAGTGATCTATCTAGGGTTGATAATGGGGTATTTAAGTCCCCAGCTAGGATAGTGTTAGAGTCAATACCTTTTTAAAAAAAATTTACCTAGTAGTTGTTCTACAAAATTTGGTGTCCTAATTTGGGTGCATATATGTTTAAGATGGATGTTTATCATTGATGACTTGATCCATTTATCGTTATGTAGTGACCTTCTGTGTCTTTTTAAATGTTTAATAGGTTAAAGGATATTTTGCTTGATATTAAGATTACAACTCCTGCTTTCTTTTGTGCTGCATTCACTTGGAAATTTGTTTTCCATTCTCTAATTTTGAGTCTGTGAGTGTCCATTCTTGTAAGATGAGTCTCAAGAAGACAGCATATTGTTGCCTCGTGTTCTTTTTTTTACCCATTTTGACATTCTATATTTTTCCAGTGGTGCATTTAGTCCATTCACATTCCGGCTAATTATTGAGATGTGAGAGTTTATACCTGTCATAGGCTTCTTATAGAGTTTGTTGTTGTTTTATCATTTTTGGTTTGTTTGCTGTTTTTCTTTTGGTTTGGGGGCTAAGCTATGTGTGTGTTTGTAATCTTTTTCCTACATTCTTGAGAAAAACATGGTCATTCTTTTTTTTATTATTTCTTTTGTGCCTCATACTTTTAAAAGCATTTCTTGCAGAGCTGGTCTGAAGGCAGCATAAACTCTTAGGGATTTAATGTCCAGGAAGGATTTTAATTCTCCATCACTGATGAAGCTTAGTTTAGCTGGGTAGGAAATTCTTTGTTAGAATTGTTTATTTTTGAGAACTTTGAAGATTAGACTCCAGTTTCTTCTAGCCTGAAGTGTTTCTGTAGATAAGTCTGCTGTTATTCTAATTGGTCTTTCCCAGTAGATAGTCTGACCTGTCTCTCTTGCTGCCTTTAGGATTTTTTCCTTTTATACCTACTTTGTGGAAGTGAATTGCTATGTGTTTAGGAGTTGGTCTTCTCATTTGATGTCTTACAGGGGTTCTCTGAATCTCTTGTGTTTGAATGGTCACATTTCTGATGAGATGAGGGAGGTTTTCTTGGATAATTTCATGGAATGTTTGTTCCAGAGTGGTCTCTGTTTCTCTATCTTCCTCAGAAATACCAATCAATCATAGATTTGGCCTCGATGTAATCACACATCTCTTGGATACTTTGTTCTGTCTTTTTAAGCTTCTTTTCTGTGCTTTTAACAGTTTGGGTTAGTTCTATATTTTGGTCTTCAAGTTTGGAAATGCTTTCTTCTTCTTGTTTAATTCTGCTTTCCATGCCTGTCTGTTTGTTACTAACTTTGTTTACTGTATTCTTTATTGCTGTCATTTTGGTTAACTCCTTCATTCTTTCCTCTTGTCTCTCCTCATTTCTATTAATATCTTGATATCTAAGTTTGTGTTTTGAGACCAGTCTTTCTTTGGGCTCTTCATTGTTTGAGTTACAATGTCTGTATTTTCAGGTACTGCCTTCCCAGGAGTCTGTATAGGACCTGTTTTCTTCCTTTGGTTCTTCTTCATTTGTGATGGTTTCCCTGCTCCTTTTATCCCCCTCTTTAATTCTGTTGTTCAGTGATGAGAGGATAACTTTCACTTTGTTTGCCCAATCCTCTATTCTTCTGTATGCAGATCCTCTGGATTTGTTTAATTTTGAAGTTGGACTGGGGGTGGAAGGTTGTGGTTTTTGCAGTTTTGAGATTTGATTAAGGTGTGATGGGGTGAGGTGTGGTTCAGAAGTCATCTGAAGATTACTGTATCCACTGATTGGTGTGTGGACCCCTGGAACCCACTTCCCTCCATCTTACAGTCTGTCTATGCAGTAGGGACAGATATATGCCCCCTGAAAGCAAAATGAGAAAAGAAAAAGGAAAATAATACAGAACTAAAAAAGGAGATGAAGAAAGAGAAGGAGGAAAACAGACAGGCACACCAATTAACAAATAAACAAAGAAAAAAACAAAAACAAATATACAAACAAAAGTCCTGATGATGCATTCGCCCCTAAAATACATACTTGCCTAACCATATGCAAAAAGAAAAACTAAAAACGAATAAATAAAAAAGTAACAAAAATAAAACAAATATAAAAACATAAAGAAAAACACAAAAAAGAGCTCTCTCTGAGGTCATTTCTGGAACTTCAGGTTCTTATCCTTTTTGTTTGTTTGTTTTTACTGTCCGTTTCCAAACACCATTGTTGAATTTGGCTATTTGGCTGCTGCTGTGGTAGGGAGCAAGCTCCAGTCTCCAGTGCCTCCCCTTCACTCTCAGCAGAGGCCTATCAGGTTGCTCTTAACATGGGTCAGATACCCCATGGATTGCTGGGGGAGGAGGGGGAATCAGATCTGAACTCACCCCAACTCTATCTACTGGTGCTGCTGCCGCCAAGTCTCCTACTTGGATCAGACATGTCCATGCCTGGTCCAGTGTAGAGGAAGGCCATCTGTCTCTTCATGTCCCTTCCTAAAGTTTCCTCTCTGGGCCAACAATCCTAGAGGGGTACAGAGATCACCCCTGGATTTCAGGTGGAGGCTGAACAGAGTTGGCTGGGGCAACACATCCTGGGACAGAGAAAATCATGGCAGTTGGTGTCTCCTCACTGGTGACAGGGCTTAGCTCCAGATTTCATCTGTGGGCCTTCTTCATGGTTTCAGCTGCCAGTGGTCAGCTCACTACCACAGGTGGAGACATGGACCAGGTGCCAGGTGGTAAGGAGCAGTTGAACTCTGCTGTTTTCTCCTAAGAGACCTCCAAGAAAGGTGAATGATCCTGCATGACAGGGATTCCAATCCCAGAGCAGTGGTGGGTTGTATTCACCTCCAGAAGAAGATCCTTGGGTGTCTGATCCAAAGTCTTCCTTCAGACAGACTTTTGCACACCCCCCCCACACAGACTGTCTTTATGGACACTCACCCTTGAAGAGACTCTCACATTTCCACTGGTTCCATCACCATTTTGCTGAGATCTCCAGTAATTTCATTATTAAGGGCTAAACATTCTTCTTGCCTAACTGTCCATTGAAGGAAAAAGAAATAGCAGCCATTATTTAAAGTAGGAATTCTATTTTTTTTTAATGAAAACTTACTGATTTCTTGCAAACTGACAATTAATTGAATTGGAATCTTTTTTGAAAGGATAAAAAGAACTGAGAAGGGAGAAAACAGAGAGAAAGAGAAAAATGAAAACAGAGATAGAGAAAGAGATCGACTGAGAGAGAGAGGGACTAGTATCATTTGTAACTTTATCTGTATGAACAAAGTTCTTTTCTCAGCTCTATGCAACAGTAGGAAATGCAAAAACAAACCAGTCCCTGATACTATCACACTATAGTAGTGACCATGTATATGTGTTTAAGGTGGAGTATTGCTGCCTAAACAATGTGGTCACCTTTCCTTGTCTCTGGGATTTTTTCTTTTTCTTTTTGAGTTAGAGTCTCACTCTGTCACCCAAACTGGAGTTCAGTGGCTGCTCCTGGCCACTGCAGCCACAACCCACTGGGCTCCAGCGATCCTTCAGCCTCAGCCTTCCAAGTATCCAAAATTACAGGCATGTGCTACCACAGATTTTTTTCTTAAGAGAGCTATTTATACAAGTAACGAAAGAAGAACCAGGTCTAAAAAAAACAGTGAAAAATATTTAACATTCACCAACTTATTTTATTTTAGAGTCAAGGGATATGCATGCAGGTTTGTTACAAGGTAAATTGTAAGGTGAGGTTTGGGCTTCTATTGGGCCCATCACCCAGAAGATGAGCGTGGTACATAATGGGTAGTTTATCATCCCTTAGTCCCCTCTCTTCCTACCCCCTTTAGGATTTCTCAGTGTCTATTGTTCTCATCTTTATATCCTTGTATACTCAGTGTTTACTTTCCACTTATGAATGAGAACATGCAGTCTTCTGTTTCTGTGATAATTCACTTGGAATGATGGCCTCCAGCTACATTCATCTTGCTGCAAAGGATATTATTTTTTGTTATGACTGTGTAGCATTCTGTGGTATATATGTACCACATTCTGAAAGAAAAATGAAAATTAAATTATAAGTCACTTAAGATTGGCTTTATATTATCCCTGGAAACTCTGAGGCCAGCTGTAAATTGAGCCACTGACATATAAAAGGATAGATAGCCTTCCTCAGACACTCAGAGAAAAATCCATCTGGTCTTGCCCCAATGTGTATAGCATTGGAGTATAAAGTAAAATAAAACTGCAGGGATAGATCCTTAGTTCTATGTCTATGCCCACAAGTAAAACAGTAACCAATCAGTGTCTCAGATTCTGATCAGTTAGGTTTGTTACTTAGACCTGTTAACTGGGGCTAGCAGAAATGGATGGTTAGAGTGAAATCCTGAGAGTTGTGTGGAAGTTTCCTCATCCTAACACAGGACCATAATTTCAAATTTTGGGGTGTATTAGAACACTTTATTTTCTTATTGATGTTTTAAATTTAATTTTTATTAAAACTATATATTTGCAGTTGTAAATCTTGATGATATTGTGTTGGGAGCCAGCCTTGGAGGCCCACCTGATTGACAAAGTCCAGGTGTGCTGAGGACCCCCATCCACAAAGCGAATCCGGGCAGCTGAGTCCCTTCTGTCTTCCATCTTTGCTGTTGGTACAGCTGAAGAAATTCTGTGCAGTCCTGGAAGAAGATGGCCGTTTATGCGAAGTACTCACAGCTAACCTGAGAATGTCATGGTTCATTTTTCCATTTTCCCAATATGCCGCTTGGCCTTTTCTAACATATGCAAGGGTTAAACTCTGAAGCACATCAAGAATGCTTTCTTTCACTTGGTTATAAGTTACTAGATATTGCTTAAGTAATAAATGATATAGGTATATTCACTCCTTATTTGATTTAGAATTATGTAGTTTAGTGTTTAGACATAGGGTTTTTTAGAAGCACAAGTTTATAGTAAGTTCATTATGAATTCATTATAAGTTCTAACACTTATCTAGGAGTTATGTAGTTGATTTATAACACTGTTTTCACTGACTTAGGATAAAGATTAATTGTTAAGGTTTTTACTTAATTCAATAGTTACTCTAAGTTAACATTTATAAAGTGGGTTTTCACTGAACTCATAATATACTAATCAGACACTTTTATGATAACTTAGCTAATGACAGAAAGCAACCTTGGGGGCCTGGGAAACATTACTAAAAGCTTCTTTTGAGTTCTCTTTAGAAACAAGCACTGCAAGCTAAGAGAAAAGTAACAAAGACACCTGGACAAGAAAGGCGATTACAAAGCTCTGAAGGTCATAAATCCCCAGAAGGAGAACTACTGCTACATGAAGAACTTTGCACTTGGAAACTTTCTGGAGACAGTTCAAGGACTGTAATTCGGGAGTTTGGACTGAAACTATTTGGCTTTATGAATAAGACTCATTGTCTGAAAGTTTATAGGGTTCTTGGCTTGTTTGTCGCTTTTAGACCACTAGGTGGTGGTAACTTGTAGAGGATATGTACGTGAAGGACTTTTCTTTGTCTTGCCCCTTTACAAATGGTATAAAAGCTCTGTGTTAACTAACATTAAATTGTCATCTGTTCAGGAAGCAGGTGTCCGGGTATAATATTTTTGTCCTTCGCCTATCCGTCTCTCCTTCAGGAAAGCTCATGACCCTTGCAAGGGGCTGGACGCCCGCAATATTGCAATACTAATAAAAACAAAAACAGAATCTGCTTCTTCTCCTCTGAAAAAGATCCTCTATCTGACCATATTCCAGCCAGCCTCCTCTGAGCCTGCACTTTGATAGGTTTGCCAATTTTATAGTATTTGAACATAAACTAGTATAGTTTCTAACAACTCAAAACCACATCCCTAGAATGACACTTGCTCCCTTAGAGTGACTGTCTCAAAACAATATCAAAGTGGTCAAAGGAATTTACTGCATGTTCCAGCCAACACCTGCACATAGGGACCCCATCTCTCAGTCTCTGCAGAGGATCAGAGTCAGTAAAAACAGGTAAGTTTACATGGTCCAAATGTCTCTTTCCACATTTTGTGATTTTTTTTTACTTCCAGTTCCCTTATCTCCCATTGTCACCTATGTACAATTTGAAGTTGAGTTTGGGTCCTGCTGTAAAAAGTTTGGGTCCTACTGTATAAAGCTTACTTTGTACTGATACCCAAACCTGGAAAAGACCCTACAAGGAAAGAGAATTACAGGACAATCTCCTGATGAACATAAACACAAAAATTCTTGAAAAGATTCTAGCAAATCAGGTTCAACAACACATCTCAAGGATCAACCATCATTACCATATGGACTTCATTCCTGGGAGGCAGGGTTGATGCAACATTTGTAAGACCATAAATGCAATTCAGCACATTAACATATGTAAAACCAAAACCCACATGATTATATTATTAGATGCAGAAAAAGAATTTGACAAAGTCCAGCATCCTTACTTGATGAAAACTCTTGAGCACCTAGGCATAGAGGACCACTTCTCACAACAGTAAGAGACATCTATGATAATCTCAGTCAACCTTTTACTCAATAGGCAAAAGCTGGAAGTATTCCCCCTAAGCACAGGAACAAGTCAAGGTTGCCCACTCTTACCCCTCCTGTTTAACATAGTACTGGATGTCTTAGCCAGAGCAATCAGGCAAGAGAAGGAAATCAGGGGTATCCAATTAGGAAAAGAAGACGTTAAGCTGTCCCTCTTTGTAGATGATATGATTCTATACACTGAAAACCCTAGGAAATCTGTCAAAAGCCTTCTCACTCTGACAATTGACTTTAGTAAAGTTTCAGGATACAAAATAAATGTGCAACAGACAGTTGCATTTCTATACAACAGCAACAAGCAGACAGGGTGCCAAATAAAAAACACAATAGCCCCAAAAAAAGGAAAGAAAAGAAATATCTTGGTATCTATCTAACCAGAGAAGTTAAAGATCTTTACAACAGGAATTACAAAATGCTGCTCAAAGAAATCAAGGATGATACAAACAAATGGAAAAACATTCCATGCTCATGAATTGGAAGGATCAATATTGTCAAAATGTTCATCCTATCCAAGGGAATCTACAGATCCAATGCAATATCCATAAAAAAAAACATCGTTTTTCTCAGACCTGGAAATGACAATAAAGAATTTCATATGCAAACAAAAAAAGAGCACAAATAGTCAAAACAATCCTCAGCAAAAGGAACAAAACAAGACGTATCACACATTCAGACTTTAAACATATTACAAGGATACAGTGGCCAAAATATTCTGTTATTGGAAGAGGACAGAGATCCTGGAAGCAAAAACAGGGATTCTCAACTAGCTCATCTTCGACAAAGTCACCGATAAGAAGCTGGGGTAAGGAGATCATATTTAGCAGATGGTTCTGAAAAAACTGACTAGATACAAGCTGAAGAATGAAACTGAATTCCTGCCTATCAACACATACAAAAATCAACTCAAAATGAATCAAAGATCTAAACGTAAAGAATCCTAGAAGAAAATGCAGGAAATACCCTTATGCACATTGAAGTAGGCTACAAATTATTGACCAAGTCTTCAAAAGCCAATACCATAAAAACTAAGAAAAATGGGACCTCATCAAACTAAAAGGCTTTTACCAAGCAAAAGAAATCATTAAGAGAGTAAAGAGATAGCCCACGGAATGGGAAAAAAATATTTGCAAATTATGCATCTGACAAAGACCTAACATCCAGGATCTATATGCATCTGACAAAGACCTAACATCCAGGAACTCAAATGAAGTGAAAGGAAAAAATAAACAACCCTATCAAAAAGTGGACAAAGGACATGAACAAAAGAAGACATACAGCAGCCTGGGCTTGGAGGCTCAGTCTGTAATCCCAGCACTTTGGAAGGCCAAAGTGAGTGGATTGCCTGAGCCCATGGGTTCAAGACCAGCCCGGGCAATTTGGTGAGACCTCATCTCTAAAATAAATCAAAAGTTAGTGGGGCATGGTAGCTGCATCTGTAGTCCCAGCTACTGGAAGCCTGAGACAGAAGGGTCACTGGAGTCCCGCAGGTTGATGCTGGAGGGGGGAGGTCGTGAGTGTGCCACTGCACTTCAGCCTGGGCAATGGAGTGAGACTCCAACTCAAAAAATTCAAACAAACAAACAAACAAACAAGCAAATAAATAAATAAATAAAATGAGCTAGGAAGAATTCCATCTGTATTGAATGTCTGGAATACTTTCAATAAGATTGTTATCAATGCCTCCTTGTATGCCTTGTAGAATTCAGCTTGGAAGCCATCTGGTCTGGGGCTTTTTTTGGCAGTGAGGTTTCTTATAACTGAGTTGATTTCCTGGATTGTTATTGGTCTGTTTAGAGTTTCAATTTCTTCTTGTTTCAACCTTGGGAGTTTGTGTGATGTCAGAAATTCCTCCATTTCTTTTAGGTTTTCTATTTTATTTGCATATAAGTGTTGACAATAATCTCTGATAATAACTTGAATTTATTCAGGGTCAGCTGTGACTTTACCTTTTGCATTTCTAGTTGTGTTTATATAGGCTCTCTCTCTCTTCCTTTCTTTTTTAGTCAATCTGATCAGAGAACTGCCAATCTTATTTATTTTTTTGTCCTGGTGATCCTTCCTATGACTTTTTTGTCTTCTATATCTTGCAATTCTGAATTTATCTTGATGATCTGGATTATTTTGCTGAAGCTAGAATTTTGATTATCTTGCCTTTCCAGTTCCTTTGGGTGTGACATTAAGCTGTTTGCTTATGACCTTTCTGTTTTCTTGATGTATGTGTGCCTGGGCAATGGAGTGAGATTCCAACTCAAAAAAATTCAAACAAATAAATAAACAAATAAGTAAAATGAGCTAGGAAGAATTTTATGAATTTTCCTCTTAACACAGCTGTCATGGCATCCCAGAGGTTCTGATAAGATGTGTCTTTGGTTTTGCTTGTTTCCAGAAATCTTTTTATTTCAGTCTCAATTTCCATGTTGTCCCAGAAGTCTTTCAGCAGTTTGTTGTTTAGTATCCATGTCTTTGTGTGCTTTGGGGAGATCTTGTTAGTGGCAATATTTATTTTTATTGCACTGTGATCTAAGAAGATGTATGGTATTATTTCAATCTTTTCACATTTGTTCACAGGTGATTTATGTCTGAGAATGTGATTGATCTTGGAGTATGTTCCATAACAACTAAATTTTAAGCTAAGGCACAGTAAATACATCTAAAGACTTTTAAAGATTAATGTAATATATTTTGCAGTATTACTCAAACTCAAAGTCATATAAATTCAGATTCAGTATCTATAAATCTCTTATTTTGGGGTATTTTGTTTTTCCTAAATCATTATCACCCTAGACAATTTCCACATGTCCATTTGTTGAAGGAAGCTCTCCCTAGGTATATACTTGTCAAAGTGCTACAGGATTATTTTGCAGAGGGATTTAGCTTAATCTTGAATCAGCTCTGGCTGTTGAATGCTCTTGGGGTCTGAAAAATGCATGAGAACTCTTGAACTCCAATGTAATGACTCAGGCTATCTAAACCAGAGTATTTCCTGTTATGCAGGTAAGAGACATTTTAGTATTTGGCTCATAAATTGTATTACAGTGATAAATTAGTCATCATCATAGATTTCTGTAAGCTTAATTATTCTCCTTACCACTTTTTTCTGTCATTCTTTTATAGTATAACTTTTATATAATTTAAATATATTGCATAAGTATAAATATTAACATATCTAATATACAAACATGAATGTTGTGCCAAATGTTCTAAGGCAGGATGAAGCATAATTTTGGTCTGAATTAGAAATCCTTGGGCTATAAGAAGACAGGAATGTTTTTATTGTATTAGTACACATATCTAGAAATAATTATCTATTATTATAACAAAATATAAAGCAATGATGTCTGAAGTATTTTCTTATTTGATGGATGCTGGTACTAGGAAACAGTTATGAAAGTATGTCATGTAACAAAGCAATACATGTTTCATTTTAATAAAATGCAAATACAAGCACTAATTTCGTTTACTTTTTGCTTAGTTTTTAAAGAATTTATTTCCCTTTTCTCTTGTGTGTGAGACATTTTTTTCTCAAACATAACTTCTTATTAATTGAAAAGGAATACACAATCAGAAATAGTAAAGTTAGAAAAAAGACTCAATTTTAGTATGTTAATTAAAAAATTAACTGAAGATTAAAAAGTTGAACTACCAGTCAGCACAACATAGTAAGACCTCATTTCTACAAATATCAAAAAATCAGCTGGGTATGGAGGCAAATCCCGTAGTCCCACCTTCTCAGGAGGCCGAAACAGGAGTATCACTTGAGCCCAAGATGTTGAGGTTGCAGTGAGCTGTGATAGTGCCACTGTATTCTGCCTAGGCAACAGAGTGAGATCCCATTTTAAGCAACAACAACAAAAAATGAACTAATTTTAAGAGAGAATGGTGGCAAACTTACTAAAAACATGAAAATAAAATGTGCTTGTAATTATGCAAGTCTTATGAATACATAATAGATAATGTGTTTTTTTTGGTTTGTTTGTTTCTTTTTAATGCCTAATTTTGATGGCAACCTCTGCATCATGTTACATATGTTTCTTTAGAGATTTCAGAAATCTCTAAAGAAAACTGCAAACTCTCTTAATGTTTTAAAATCCCAAGAGGTAAAATGTGCTATAGCAAACTATCACAGTTTAAGATTACATTTAGCTTAATGTTTATAAACATTTAGTATCTACTGAAAACAAATTATCTTTAGAAAAAATATGCAGACACTTTTTTTGGCAGCTTCTTTTCAGTTTAGCATGTTTTATGAAAATAAACATAATATAAAATATGACCAATTATGTAATTATAATAACAAAATAGTTACATTTTCCAGTATTTTTTTTCTGAAAATAAACTGAAAAGCATTATATTGGATTCAAGCTAGTTGTGCATCCACTGTGGGTATCAATTTATATTATTTGTGACATGAGGGCATGTTCTAGCAATTTATCTTCAACATATTTCACCACTCACCTGTCCTATCAAAATAAAATAAAATTCCTAAAATAGGAGCCTACATTGTAGCACTTACTATCATACAGAAAATGTTTAGGTCACAGTAATAGATATTTTATAAATTGAAAGTAAACGGGCAGCAATGTTATTTTTAAGGTTATACAGACTAGGAAAAAATCTACTGTTACATCACTTAATGAATGATCAAAATATGATTGTATGTCTATATGACAGAATATTACGTCACCAGGGTGGTGTCAGAGAATATAATGGAGTAAGGAGTGCTAGGAATCTATTTTCTACCAGGCAACAATTGTACAGCAAAAAATAGCTGAAGTGACTATTGTGAAATACTAGACTTTTAGTCTATTTTCACCCCAAGTGCCCATGATTCATTCCCCATGATAAACCATGTGCTTCATTTTTTAAAAAAGTCCAAATAGATTTAAATTTTAAAAGATAGATATCATGCAGTGTGTTTTCTCTAACCACAAAGTATTGAAGTTCAAGATCAATAACCAAAAACACTGAAAGATTCAAAAGTATATGGATATTAGAAAATGCATAATATACAATCAACCAATAAAATAAATTAAATGGGAAATTAGAATATATTCAGAGATAAATTAAAATGAAAGTAAAATACCCCCAATTTTATGAGAAGCAATTCAAGCTATACTCACAGAGAAATTTATAGCTATAACTGCCTACATTTAAAAAGGGAAAAAAGATCTCAAATCAATAATCTAAATTTATACCTTAAAATACTAGAAATAAAAGCACACTAAAACCAAACTAGCAGAAGGAAGGATATGATGAGAGTTTGAATGAAGATAAGCTAAGTAGAGAATAGAGAAATACATAAAATTATTGAAGCTAAAGCTGGTTATTGGAAAAAGTCCACAAAGCTTTAGCTAGCCTGACAATAAAAAAATAGAAAAATGTAAATAGCTAAAATTAGAAATAAAAACAGGGATATTACTATTGAACTTCAGAGCTAAAAAAGATTCTAAGAGAACACTATGAAAGTCAACACATTATATAACCTAGAAGAAGTGGATAAATTCCTTGAAACACACAAATTTCTTAAATACAAAATATCTCAACAGATCAATAACAAGCAAGGATTTTAAATAAGTAATCAAAAATATTTCAATAAAAAATATCCTGGACCAATGGTCTAATTAGTAAAGTCTATCAAACATTTAAAGGAGAATTAACACCATATTTTCTTAAAATCTACCAAGTATCGAAGAGGAGGGAGCACTTCCTAACTCATTCTAGGAAGCCAGCATTATCGTGATACCAAAGACAGATAAAAATATTACAAGAAAATAATATTGCTGACAAATATTTTTTATAAAAATAGATATCAAAATTCTTAACAAAATGTTGCAAATAAAATTCAAGAGCATAGCAAAAACTTTATTCCCACTGCTCAAGTAGAATTTATCCCAAGAGTACAAGTGTGGTTCAACATAAAATTCTCTCAGTGTAATACATTAAATGAATAGAAAAGAGGAAAAGAAACCCATGATCATCTCAATTGATGCTGAAAAAAGCATTTGACAAAACTCAACTCTCTCATTACTTAAGAAGCAACAACACCATCAAAACCTCTCAGAGAACTAGGGTTACAGGGAAATATTTTAATGCGATAAAGAATATTTATGAAAACTCTACAGTTAATATCATATTCAATCATGAAAGAATGAAAAATTTTCCCTAAAATCACAAACCAAAAATGACTGCTTTCACCATTGCTATTAAACATTGTACTGGAGGTTATAGATAGAATTATCTGACATAAAAAGAAGTAAAACAAATCCAAGTTGGAAAGGAAGTGGTAAAGCTATCTCATTTTGCAGATGACATGATCTTAAAAATCTCAAAGCAGTCACACCAAAAATGCCATCATATTAAAGTTTTTAAAATTATATTTAAGAATAGGTTGATTTAAATGAGTCTGCAGTAGCTCCTAAGAGTAATAGTGGCAAGTTAGATAATTATCAAGTTTACACTACATAAATTAACAGTAAAAATAATGATATTACATTAAAAATGTCCCTGAAAAATTTGGGAGGCATGAGTCACTTAGAAGCAATGCAACCTGGATTTTTTACGTCATAGAATTTCCAATTTTGTCATCATTTTTAAGGAATTTGTTTTTAATAAAAGGGAGCCTTAGACACTTCTGAACTATGGACCAACTATGCAATACTACAATCCCGGTAGATATAGATAAAGCATTTACTACAAATGATTTAGAATAGGCAAAAAAATTATAAACAATGAAATAACAAAGAAAATTCTAAAGAATTGCTGTCTCAATCCTAAATATTAGAAATTGACTAGCAAATTACAGATTGTAGTAGTGATGGTAGTATAAATGTCATGGATAACAAAGTATGAATCACTGAATATTTAGATATATGTTATCAATAAAATAAATAGGATCATATGTAACAATAACTATGAGTAGGAATAGGTAATGTCAAATAATAGTTATGACTGAGAAATTTCTAAATATATTTAGAGTTAAAAGAGAAAACACTTTATATGTGACTCAAATGTATAACTTTAGGACAGCAATAATCTTATTAAGGAAATAATATTGTCTCTGATCTTAATGAAAATTGTTCAAAAGAATATACTATAATATATACTAGATTGGAAGATTACCAGGTTTTCAGATTTAGATTAAGTATTAGAAGTTCTATGAGAGTCACCTAGAAAGGCTTGGATACAAATGACACAGAAGGGTAGAAAAACAGACACATACACTTGGAGAAACAAGAAATTGGAATTAAGCTTAATAATAAAATGCTTAAATATCCTAGATGTCAGACCACTCTAAAAAAATTACTTGATGGAACAAATAAAGTCTAGATAAGATTAGTTATAGGTTTGCATTATCATAATATAACAGAAAAAAGATTTGGAACAAAAAAATTGATAGAACACAATGTTATGTTTACCTATCATACATATTTGCTTTATCTATACAAAGTAGGATGAAATGATAGGACTTTGAAGACTGGAGAAGAAGACCAGATGTAAAGCAATATTACCACATGATCCTATTTACTAATTATTTAGTTAATGTATAATCATCTGCTATTGTATATCAACTGAAGGCCACACCTTTATTTGTAATTTACTTACATTTACTTAATATTTTCCTAATTTATCTATCTGTATTCCTAGATTTTTGCTAAGACAGCTTGAAAATTGATCAATATTAGAAAAATAACCCATGAGTTACCTTTTTCTAGCTGATATTTGGGGTTAATCCATCAAGTTGATCCAAGGTGCTATATCCCCCCTAGCTTGCTGCTGAAATAAATTTCTGCAGTCTCTCATTAGAGGGAGCCTGGATCATCTCTCCATGCCAGAAACTCCTTATCTTCATTCCTTGTTCTCAGTTTCCATTTAGCTTGTTGAGAAAAAAGGGGTAGAGGGTAAAATTTACATAAGATAAGTGGCATTTATGTGTAGTTTTACTTTATGTTACTTACCCATTTGGGACATCTCAAACCCAAGTTCTTATTTTGACTTTGAGATATCATTCTTCAAAATAAAAATATTTTATCTAATCAAGAAGGTTCCAATCACCAAACTCAATCACATACCAGAATAATATATTAGCAAGTGTTGCCATACATAGTTTTGCTATTATGTTTTACATAACCAGCTACAGCTAGCCAGAAAAATGAGTGACAAAACTATTGTATCTATGATATATGTGCATATGTATGTGTAATGTGTATATATGCATATATATTGAACTATAAAATATCTAATCTGAAAAACCTATAATAACCTGTAATAGCTAGCTTGACATAAGTAACTCCATTTTGTAACAGATCTTCCATGTTAACCTAGAAATAACCCCCTTATGTAACCATGTAACCTTCCCATCATCACACTGCACACCCACATTCTTGTTCCCCTCAGTGCTTGGAAACTCCCTAGTTACACAAATCCTGTAGCTATCCATACTCCTTCACAGTCAAATGTTTTGCCAAGAAATATCAATCAAACTGTACAGCTTATGTAAGTTCTACCTTTATATATTCCCTACTCACTCTGTTCGGGGCCAAGAGTTCTTTGGACACTAGTCTGCTCTTGGTCACTGGCTTCAATAAAGGACTCATAAATTTGACCCATTGTGCATTGGTGTCTCCTCTCTTGCACTCCAGCTATAGCAATATAATATTCTTTCTTAACAATTAAGAGGTTCACATTTTAAAATTCCATAATTAACTTGGCTACATTTGCCAGGCAGAACAATTTTGTAGACATAAGAGCACATAATATAAAATGAATATCTGTTTATTTTTAAAATAAAGAATAATTACTTCAACTTTTCTATCTCTGCAACTGTTTTTAACAAGTTTCACCCTATTAGCTACAGAGTACAGTCAATCCACCATTAACACAAATCTACTTCTCTACCAAAGCTAGACACATCTGGTTTAAATAAATTTATATTTAGGTAAATTAAGACATGAAATTTTGGATTAGGCAAAAGAATAAGACTACAATACTGGGTTATTTGTACCCTTCTCCACCAATATTTCCTATATTTAAAAATTCACTCATGCAGGGAAACCCATGTAAAATGACTTTTCAAATTGTATTTGCTTATCCAAATAAAACAAATTGATAACACTTTCCTGATTTTATGCCTCTATGTGAATGAAAATTGTAAAAATACATAGATGTACAAAGCAATACAAAAATTCAGCTCAATCTTAGCAAAGATTGCTTAAGTTTGGTTATAATACTTTAAAAATTGAGACCATACTGCCTTGTAATAAACTTTAAAAATATATCACTAATATCTCAAAATTCATTATATTTCCACAGTCAGCAATGAGAATAATTAGTTTAATGCACAATAATTCTAAACAGAGAGGTTTGTAATAGTCACTTCATTGGAAATAATATCCCAGGGTAAATATAAATGTTTTTAAAAATACTCTTCACTGTCTCTATTTCTCTAATTATACAAGTGAAAAGAAAATAGAATATTTGTATTTTTCTGTACTCAGAAGTTAAAAATACTTTTGCCTTTATCTCTTCTACAAATTCATACATCTTTTGATCTTAATTAGGGTAATCTAGCATTTCTAACCAGACTATTACTGTTACATAATTGCTTTTACATCACATATATATCCTCTCTTTTAAAAATAGTGTCAAAATTTACAAATGATTTTTACAACATGCTACACAATTATTTTAGCTCACCTTTATTTAAAATAATTTAAGGCTGGGCTCAGTGGTTCAGCCTATAATCTCAGCACTTTGGGAAGCTGAGACGAATGCATTGCCTGCATCAGTGGTTTCAAGGCCAGCTCAGCCAACTTGGTGAGACCTCTCTCTACAATAAATTAAAAATTAGCTGGGCATGGTAGCACACGCCTGTAGTTCTGGCTACTTGGACGGCTGAGACAGAAGGATTGCCAGAGCCAAGCATGTAGACCTTGGGGTGACTGTGAGCATGCCACTGCACTCCAGTCTAAATGACAGAGTGAGACTCCAACTCAAAAAATAATAATAATAATTTAAGTATTTACTTGAAAATCCTTTTCCTCTGAATTACTTACCCTTAAATTCTTATTTTTGCTTGATCCATCAGTAGAATAGTTTTGGGGGGAGTTTGTGTTTATGTGAAGAATTTTGTTCTAGCCAAATCATCTTCAGGGACAACTCCTGAGCTTTAAGCTGAATTAGAAATTTTTAAAAATGGCTCCCTGTTGAGCTTTTATGTAACAAGATCAGTAGTCTTCAGTCTATCTCATTGCAAAATCTTTACAACTGCTGTGAAGGTACTTTGTTGCTTTCAGAATTAAACACAACTTTCTTAACCATGACCTCCTTGGGTTGTGATCCCTGTTACTCAATCATCCCTTGTGCTCTAGCATTAGTAAAAGATCAGATCATGTGACATTGCTTAGCTTCAGAGTCCTCACCATTGAAATAGGCACACATCAGCTTCGTTTGTCAGAATGAGGTGAAGATAAGAGAGGAACATCCTAACAAGAAAAACTAAATGCAGGATCAGAGTGTAGAGGCTAAAAGCATGAACTGTGAAGCCAAGCTGTTTGGATTTAGAACTAAGTTACATAGATAATAACCTCTGTGGCACTATTCAAATTACTAAAACTCATTGTAACTCATTTTCCTCAACTACTAAATTAGAACAAAAGAGTACCAATCTTAGGGCAATTTAAAAGAATTAAATGAGTCTATAGATATCATACATATGATACATAAAATATATAATAATTTGGAGTGTACTTGGAATATAGTAAGCACTATGCAAATATTTCATGAGAATATAAGCTCTGTAAAAGCAGTGATATTCATCTATTTCATAAACTACTGAAGCTCTAGTGCTTGGAATGATATTTGGAAAAAACAATTTCCTGATACATGTTTTTTAATGCATGAATAAATGCTGCTAATTATCATTGTTGTGGTTATTAATGCTATTATTAGTTTATTTTTGTTATTAGTATTATTTAAGTTTTATTATTTCTCAGTTATATTATTCCTTTCTAATACCAACAAATGGTAAAATAACTATCTACTTTTAAATTAAAAAAATAAAACCCTTACAGGATAGTGGTTGATTTTATTTTAAATTCTGGCCAAGAGGGCAGTGAGTCTTTCAAGTTGTATGTATAGTTTTAGTTCAAGGAAATCTCACTCTATGTTTCATTACCTATTCTGTCTCCTCTGTTCTTGATTAAGAGTGATACTTTCTTTTAAATAAGTAACATTTAAAAAATCTATTTAAATTTTTTAATTAGAATTTTTTTAGATTTACAAAAAAATTGCAAAGATAGTATAGAGACTAGTATACCCCTCAACTGGTTTCTCTTGCTAATATCTTACATTACTGTAACAATCACAACTACAGAACAAGAATTGGCACATTATTGCTAAATAAATTCTAAACTTTATTTGGACTTCATTAGTTTTTATTAATGTCCATTTTTCGTTCCAGAATTTCAACCAGGATATCTATTACATAACACTTAGTTATCGTATTTCTTTAGCCTCCTCCAGTCTTTGAATCTGGAGTTTCATTTTGTGTTCTTAGGGCTTGGAGAACATCATAGAGACTATGCATAATAGAGATACTTCTTCATGGGTCAAGACACTAAAGAAAAAAAAGGGCATAAAACATAATTCCTCAACATACCACAGAGAAAGAAGTGATAATGTCTCTTAAGCCACTTCTAACCAGAAACTACAAGCCTACTCAGAAAAATAAGGACTGTCACGAAGATCAAGTAAGCAAAATATCATGATACAAAACTACAAAGTGATAGAAATTAAAGAAGAAAGTCCTAAAAATGGAAAATATATACAAGATCAAGAAGATCAAAATATATAAAATATTGATTCAATCGAAAGAGGAAGAGGAATAGGTGAAAAGAAAGATGAGACATAATATAGAAAAAATGAAAGCTTTTCTCAGTATTAAATGAGTTTAATGATTAAAAATACATTAAATAATTCTGATAAAATTCTTCAATTGAAATAAAAAAGCACATAAAGATGAACTCTTAAGGTTTCAATACAAAGATACAAATGATTTGCAAAGAGTAAAAAGTATTATATATTTTATTGCAACATACAACACAGACTGTGAAACACTATCAACCACAGAAAAACAAGACCACAGTTTAAAATTCCATTCATAAGAAGATCACATTCACATGTCAGAGTGACAGGAAGATCTATGATGTTAATATTGATAGATATATACAAGAAAGAACTGTATACTAAATGAACAAACAAAAAGTCCAAATAACTAATTCAGTTGAAAAACAACAATAGATTGATGGTGGAGGGGAAAATGGTAAAGAAGTATAATCATTAGAATCTAGGAGCTGACAAAATCGAAAATATCTCATCTCATATTTCTGGCCATAATTTAATATTAAAATATAATATTTAGCAAACATTCTATATAAGGTATAATACCTAACATAATATATCAATATGTTATAAATAATTAGTATATATTAGCAAATATGTAGTAACTCATATTGGAAGTCAGAAGTTTCAAAGAGTAGAAGTATTATACCACAAAAACTGTAAATGTTCTGCTTAACAAAATTGTCATAAATGAGGACAAAAAGTAGATTGGAATTTTTTCAATATATGATGTAAAAATTATACTTCAAAAATAATTTCTAAAAATTTATGTGAAGAAGAGAACAACCCAATATAAAAACAACAAATAATGGGAAATATAATCATCAGATGAGGACTTCGAGATAACCAAAGATATACATATTTACAGGTGATTCTGATTCTCAACTTCACTGGTTATCAGTGAAAATAGACAAATTAATAGAGGTATTACTTTCACCCACTGTGCTGACAAACATTAAAAAAAAAAGTAAAAAGATAATGGCTGGTGCTATAGATATGCACAAAAAAGTTAATGTTATATATTTTTAATGAGATATTTGGAAATTAATCTGTCAGTAAAGTCAAATATATATATGTGTGTATGGTGTGTGCATGTATGTGTGTGTGCATCGAGAAGCTCTTGACATGCAGCTGCTGAATACTTGTATACACATATGTATGTTTGTGTCTGCACAAATATACACATGTACTTATACATACATATATGCTCACACATATGCACATATATTTAAATATTAGTAAAAATTAATTAATGTCATAATTTGATGGAGACACACACTACAGCTCTCTATTTCTTCTATCCCTGTCTTAAAACATGTTTTATTAGATCTTCATTCTTTCCTTGTTGATATTTTAGAAGGTGCTATAGTCTTTTGGTCACTTTAAGTTGTAAGGAGACTACAAGTTGTTTTCAGATAGCAAAGTCCAGTCAATTTTGAACTGTCATCTTTCATCAAGGTTGGAACTTTCACCAGATCAGTCCTTACCCTTTATTATACCAGTTTATAATGCCAGGTATACAATGATGTGGCAGTAACAAAATACTGAATTTCCAAAATTGGGCCATAATTGTCTAAATTGTGATTTGGCAGAACAAAACGTTTTGCTTCTATTAAAATAGATCCATATCTAAGATAATTTTATAGTATATTTGAAATGACAAAAGAGAGTTATAGAGATATTTGAAGTATAATCCTACTTTTTAAAACAAACAGCAACAGAAAAAGAAGGCTTTTCTATTTGTACATGATAGTGTAATATGAAGAATGGTGAGAAAAGATGCATTCCAGGCTCTTAACCGGTGTAGAAAAGGGTTGCAAAATGGAGAATGCTTTAAAAAAAAGAAATAAGAAAATATGCATGGTACATATTAACAGACAATATCTTTCTATCAATTACAATACTATAAATATGCAAGCAATGAATATGCACAAAGACAAAGATGAGAAGGCAGAGAGGATAAATGAAAATATTTATTTGATTTGAGATTGTGACCAAATTTAACTTGGAATTTTATTAATTTCCATACCACTTTTTCAGTAAAGTAATTGAGGGGAAAATGCCTGGAGTTTGTTTTGAATAAATATATATTTCTTGTTTTTTTCTCTAAGTTGTAATTTCACCATAAAAATCTTCCTTTAGCACTTCATATTGAAGTATTTTGTTCCTCTTTTAAGCTCTGTGGCAATTATATCATATATAGTTAATGGAATAATTGCAACAGTTAATCATCTACTGCCCCATGATGTCACTTCTTTTTATTCTTGACCTATACACACTTGTAATTTTTATCAAATTTAAATATTATCATATTGCTCAATTAGATTTTGAATTTTTGGTGGTTCAAGAAGCTCTGTAATAAACGTTGGGATTTCTGAAATTATCCACTGCTTTGCATGTGCAGATATGCTTTATAAAAGTTCTGTAATTAATTCAAGAGTAAGACTTTTGGACTTAAGGAGAGCAATTGAATTTAATTTGCCACCCTATTCTCATTCAACAAGTATTTATTGAATGCCTGAGCACTGGGGCTATTAAATTGAAAAATTATCATACATTAGTGGCATTAAGTGGAAACACAGTGTAATAGCAAATATTTATATAAGAAATGAAGAACAAATAAGGCACAGTTAAGAGGAAGATAAGTTATTTTTATCTTAGTGGAGTAAGAAAATGTCATATTAAGGAGGTACCATTTGAGCAGAGACCTGAATGACAAGAAGAAATAAATCTTGTAGATAACTGAGAGATTATTTCAGACAGAATGAATAGTGCTGACTGTGTTCCAGGAAACCAAAGAAGCCCTTGTTGCATATGTAGTATGTATGAGCAAGAACATAGGGAAGGAGATCAAATGAGTGGAAGGAGACCAGATGATGCATGTGCTTCCAGAATTTAGAATCTTATTCTGAATATGTTAGGAGGCCTTTGGAATATTTTGACTGAAGAAATGACATAATCATACACATATTTAGAAATCAAGCTGGCTGAGATGACTCACTCTTATAATCTCAGTACTTTTGGGATGCTGAGGCAGGAAAACCCCTTGAACCTAGGAGTTTGGGACCAGACTGCATAATATACTTGAGACCTCATCTCTACAAAAAATACAAAAATTAGCTGGGTATGGTGGCAAATGCCTATAGTCCCACCTACTCAGGAGGCTGAGGCAGAAGCTTCACTTGATCCAGGAGTTCAAGGCTGTGGTGAGTCATGATCATGCCACTGTCATCAAAGCATGGGTAATGGAGTAAGACTGTTTCAAATAAATAAATAAGTAAATAAGCAAGCAAGGAAGCAAACAAACAAAAAATGTTCTTCAAGTTGCTGTGGAGAACAGACAGTGAGAGCACAAAAGAGAAAGATGGTGAACTGTTTGGAGGCTATTATAGTAAACCATGCAAGAGATACTGGTAGAATGAACTAAAAGTAAATAGTGAGAGATAATCAGAATTAAAATATTTTGGAAAGAATTTTTCACTGACTTTTTGTAGTATATGAATAATAGAAATAGTAAAAAATTATTTCAGATTTAAGGCTGGGAAAGCTGGATGGTTGATGGTATCATTTAATCAGATGAAGAACTTCAGAGAGAGAAAGGTTGGCATACAGAAATGAATAAATCTGTATTTAGGTGAATACTAAATTTTAGATGCATACTAAAGAGGAGTATTAGGTAAGCTAGCTACACTAATACACAGCTCTAAAATGTCAATGATTTAACCAAACTAACATTTATTTTTTGCTAATGTAGTTTAACCTAGTTTGGTGATGGTGAAGGGGCAAGGAGATTATTCAGAAACTCAAATTCCTACTCCTTTCCCTTTTTCTCTTAGGAAATTCAGTTATAAATGCATTAGTTATCCTGAACAAGACCAACTTTAAATCCTCATGAAAAGGAGCTGCAGTGGCCCAGATCAGTTTCCAGAGTCCAAGCTGGGTTAGGATGGTTCATCTCAGAGAGACAACCCAGCACAAGATGGCAGGATCTGAGTGGAGTAAGGAGGATGTCTTGAGAGGCTAGACGCCTTGTATAGGGTGCTGGAGCCAATGCAAGGGTGAAAAGGACATCCACTTGGCAGAACAAAATTTCAGTGATGTCAGCCCATACACAGGACATATGTGAGGGGACGTAGGGGGCAGCCTAGAGTGGGTTGTTGGAGCTCAGGTAGGGTAAGAAAAGAGTGCAGGTATTAGGAGAGGCAGCAGTCACTCAGGGTGTCAGATTCAGAGTGAGATAAAGAAAACCTCCTCTCAACAGAGATACTGGTAGAATGAACTAATAATGGTGGAGATGAGAGACTTGATTACTATGACACACCAACACTTAGAGTTGTCCTCATGACTCCTGCCTTCTTATGCTCATGCTCTTGTGTTATTCCCTCACCTTGAATTTTGGTGGGAGCTGTGATTTTTTACTAACCAGTACATTCAGCAAAGGTGATAGGATGTGCACAATTGTATATGTATCATTATGTTTTATAAGAATGTAGCACCATTGCCACAACCCTCTCTACTGCTGGCTTTGAGAAAACAAGCAAAACCCTTGTGACAAGAAACAGCAGGCAAGAAGTTAAGGGTGATCTTAAGTAAACAAGAAAATGAGGTTTTCAGTCTAACAAACACAAGAAAATAAATATCTCCAGCAACCTGAGTGAGCTTGGAAGTGAATCCCCATTGAGAATTCATATGAGACTGCAGCCCTAAGCTTTTGTCCACTAAATGGAGAGGACCTAGTAACTGTGACATCCAAATAAAATGAGCACACCTAGTACTCAGATTTTGGCTTCTAAGTATCTTTGTGCAATAATAGCGACAGAGTACTCACTGAAGAAATAACTTAGTCCAATATTTGGGGAAAAAAAAGATGAGTCTATGATATGTGCCAGAATAGGGAAATGATCAGAGAATGATGAAACCATATCTAAAGTACAGAAGCACTATTTTGAAGGCACTCTTACCAACTGAGTCTGAAGAAATTTAATAATCAAAAGTCATTACAACTTGTTGATTAAAATAACAAATAAGACCACACTAATAGAAATATACGTGGTTCCTAATTGACATTTTAATTTGTTCATTCTTACTAATTACCAAAGAGAGAATAAATAACTTTACAGTGGCAAAGTCTGACAGATTTCACCTTCATCAAGTCATGATAATGATCATAATCTAAACTGTGTACAATGATAACATAGCGTTGGTTCTGCAATATTTCTACCAAAATGTGTAATTTCAATCTAATTTTGAGGAAACATTAAATAAAACCAGAGTGAGAGGCATTTTACAAAATATCTGACAATAATCTACAAGTTTTAATATCATTTAAGTCAAGGGAAAACTGAAACACTACTCTTATTTTAAAAAGAACAAACATACATAACAAACACAACATGTGAACATGGGTTGAATCTTTTTGTTATCAAGGACATTATTGAGCTAATTGTTAAAACGTTACACTATAGAATGGTAATGCACTAATATGAATTTCTTGTTTTTTTCCCTTTTTTATTTCTAATTTCTGACTTTTGATAGTTACATTGTGGCTACATAGAAAAACATGCTTATCTGTAGAAATTACACAACTGTATTCAGTGAGTGAGGGGATGTCAACTAGGTAACTCAAATCCTGAAAAATATATATACTTGTCAAAAATTATACTTGCAGCTATTTTGTAAGTTTAAGATTTTTTTAAGGGCTTTAAGAAGCTTTTCTTAAGTAGCACATATATCTTTTAAGTTTTCTCCTTTTGAAATATTTGTCTGATCCTTTGTAATCCTTCAGAACCATTTGACTCCACTAAAGCAGTTTGCCCCGCACCCCCTTATTGCAGAAGACAGTTTTACCAAATGTTTTACTATTACATAGCACAGGTCACCAACTATTCAGTCTTTTTTTTTTTTTTCAGTTGGAGTCTCACTCTGTCACCCAGACTGGAGTGCAGTGGCCACTCACGGCCACCACAGCCTCGACCTGCTGGGGCTCCGGCAATCCTTCTGCCTCAGCCTTTCAAGCAGCTGGAACTACAGGCGCACCCTACCATGCCCCAGCTAATTTTTGATTTATTGTAGAGATGAGGTATCGCCAAGTTGCCCAGGTGGGTCTTGAACCCACAGACTCAGGCAATCTACTCACCTCAGCCTCCCAAAGCACTGGTACTACAGGCTGAGCCACCGAGCTTGGCTTATTCAGTCTTTAATATCAGTTTTCTTGTCACTTGCCATGAAAACTCTAAGCCAGCAGCAAAACCGTAGACTTTGTTAAAATAACATGCTGCTTAAGGGATTGGTTTTTGTGTTGGTGTAAATAGATTTACTGCTGTAACAAATGGCTCAACATCTCCTTTGCTCAGTAAAATAAGGATTTTTTTTCTCTCTCACATCAAGTTTAATGTTGGCTGTCCACAATGTCAATTAGGAAAAGATACTCTTATCTAGTAAGAAGTCATCAATGGTTGGGTGTCAATCAGGGGAATTCCCTGCATCCATTGACAGACATGGCAAGAAGGTATATGGACAGGACTATTGTGAGCTCCATGTTTGATTTGCCACTCAAAGTGTGATCCAACCAGCAGAATTTGGTTGGAATGCAGCATCTCCAGTCCCATCCTACAACAAACACATCAGCATTTGAGTTTTAACCAGATCCACGGGAGTTATAGGTGAATTAAAATTTGAGAAACACTAGTCCACATCAATTCTTTCCACATTGTAATATTTAGCACACAGTTAAATTATTGTTTTAAATAAAAAAGTCTTGGTATGTGGTTTACTTCCGTACCCACGTGTAAAAGAAGAGATGTAAAGTCATTACATTGTTTTCCTCACATTATCTGAACAGAGGTACTCAATACTTTACTGGATGCTCAGTTGGTTGCAAATCTGATTTTCAGGAGAAATATGAAGACTGAATGTGAATTTTGGAATCATCAACATTTAGTTTTCAAAGTCATAGTCTTAATTAGATTACTTAGTGAGTCAATAAGGAAAAATATCTGAGTGCAAAATATGATTTGAAGCATTTGAATGTGACATTTATAAAACAAAAACAAGACATAATATTGGTGTCTGATGTCAAAGCTAATAAGTAATACTTTTTATCAATTCTAATATGTGTTTTATCTTTTTCACATTTTAGTCACCCTGAATTAGGTGCATTTATAATCAAAGGAATCCTAAATTTGATAAATAGGCTATGTACTCCTCATCATATTGTTTCAATAGACATAAAAGAAATAATTTTATACATATTAAGTGTTCTGTAGTTAAATGATCCTGTAGAATATTTATTAGATAAATATTATCTTAATTAACTCATCTCTGACTGTGGAGTAATGTTTCAAGGATGAAACAGTCATCTAGATTTATATGCAATTGGCATATCTAACAACTTTACAGTATTTTTGAGGTGTTCTTCTAGTGAAATGTGCAACACTAACAATTTGAGGTGCAGCTGGTTCCCTAACATGACTCATGTGACAGCAGCATACGAGAGATATTTACTAGAGACACACATATGCCAATACAGCAAAGAGGAACAGGAACAGAAGGAGCATGAAGCAATACAGAGACATAGATTCATTCATACAAAATAGATAATTTGTTGTTTTTACTCTTAAAAGTTTTATCTGGTCACTTTAAATAGTAGAACCTCAGCCTTCCTCTATGTTTCTTTTCTTTATCTGTCTTCTCACTTCTCCATGCTCAACTTACTGTTACTTATTTTTTTATATGCAGTAAAGTTAAGCTACTAGATGGTAGCTTCCTCTCAGTCGCAAATGTGTACAGTTATGATTTGCTAACTAAAATAATATGAACCCCAAAAAGTAAAAGTCAGTTTTTGTCTCCAGTCAGAAAAGCATGGAGTTTAGAAATCATGACAGTGTCCTAACAATAAATAAAAAGCCAAACAAACTGAAAAATCTACTTTTTAGATTCACTCAAGAAGTAGGGTCAGAGGACGAATCGCTGCCTCCAAAAATGGAGACACAGACAAGCAGATCCAGAGAAATACAACTTACCAATGGAGAAACTCACAGCAGATTCCAATACCAGTGCAGAAATTCCTGAACAGCAATTTCTGGAAATTCAGAGTAGACAAACCTGAGGTTTAAAAACTCCAGGGGGCCCAGCCATACAAGGTATCCCATACTTACATTAGTTTTACCTTCAGGAGTTGAACCATCTTCTCACAGTGAATATTTGATAAAAATTACTTTGTACTCCTGGCAAGGGGAGGAGAACTAAAACCATTGTAAAATATGCAGAACATTCTGTTCTTAACAAGACCTGCCTTCAGGAGAAAGTACCTCTTACCGGAGCCTGATCTGCTAGTATTTTATCAGAGCCTAATCTACCATGGAGAAGGTAAATATCCCACCTGAACCCACTTTAGCCATCCCATATCATCCAAGGGGGAACATTAAGAAGCACCGAAGACAGTCATGATCCTGCTGTACAGATTTAAAAAATACTGAGATCAAATCATAGGGCTACAGAATGCTTCTCTGCCCACACCTTACCACTCCATTTCTAAAAGCTTATTTTCTGCACTGTATTTTACCCATTACATCATGCCCACCTTTCAACAACAAAAAAATTGCAAGGAGTCAAAAACCTAGTTTGAAGAGACTGAACAAGCATCAGAACAAGAGTCAGATAAGGCAGCCATGTTGGGTTTTACAGACCAGGAATTTAAAACAACTGTAAATATGCTAGGAATTTAATGGACAAAGAGTCAACATGCAAGACAAGATGGATAATGTAAGCAGGGAGATGGAAATTCTAAGAAAGGATAAGAAAAAATTCTAGAGATCAAAAACACTATAAAAGTGATTATTGCCTTTGGTTAGCTCATTAGTAGAGTAGATATGCTAAACAATGAATCTCTGAGCTCCAGAAGGTGACAAGAGAAACTTATAAAGCTAAAAAGTTCAGAGATAAAACACAGTAAACAACAACAACAACAACAACAAAACAGGTTATCCATGAACTGTGGAGCACTGCAAAAAGTATAACTTACATATAATAACATTACTAGACAAATAATAAAAAGAGAAAGAGCAAAGAGAAATATTTAAAACAATAACGACTGAGTATTTTTCCAAATTGATGTAAAACACCTAAACCACAGATCCAGATGCTCAGAGCATACCAAGCAGGATAAATGACCAAAAAAGTTATGTATATAACAATTTTAGAAAACCAATGATAAAGAAAAAAATCTTAAAAGAAGACAGAGGAAAGAAATACCTTATGTACAGAGGGGTAAAGATAAGAATTATATCTGATTACTTCTCAAAAAGCATGCCAACAAGAAGATTGTGAAGTGAATAATTGAAGTGTTAAGATAGAAAAATCATCACCTAAAATTTGTTACTTTGCAAAATTGTCTTTCAAGAATGAATGAAAAATAAAGACTTTCACAGACACACACCCCAAAGAGGAAGTTTGTTGGTGATAGTCTTGCCTTACAAGAAATGTAAGAAGTTTTTCAGCAAATCTGAAGGTTATTATGTTAAATGAAATAAATCAGGCACAGGCAGAAAAACACTATATGATCTAACTCATACATGGTCTCTAAAAAAGTCAGACTCATAGAAGTAGAAAGTAAAATGGTGGTTGCTAGAAGACTGGAAGAAGGGGTAGAAAACAGGTAGATGTTGATCAGGGTAAAATGTTTTAGAGAGGAAAAATAGTGTTGGAGATCTATTGCACAGCAGAATGACTACAGACAATAATATATTATATATTTCAAAATATCTCACTGCAAAAAAAAATGAGTTAGTAATATGATGAATATGCTAATTAGCTGATTTAATCATTACACATTGTTTACTTATGTCAAGCATTACATTGTAACCCTAAAATATATTTGATTATTTTTTGATGGAAAATAATATAAATAATAATTATAAAGAAAATAAGCAGAAAGTAAGTACTACAGAGAAAAGGAAAATGATATAAGCCATAAACTTGGATCTATACAACTGGGAGCAGTGACTAATGCCTATAATTCTAACATATTGATAGGAAGAAGCAGACAGATTATTTTAGGCTAGGAGTTTGAGATAATACTGGGCAACAGAGAGAGATTCTGTCTCTACCAAAAAAGAAAAAAGATAAAGAAGCTGGGTGTGATGGTTTGCTACTTGTAGGCTAAGGCACTCACTTGAGCTCTGGAGTTTGAGGCTGCAGTGAGCTATGATGGAGCCATTACACTCTAGCCTGAGTAACAGGGTAAGAGCATCAGAGGATCAAAGAAGGAATAAGTGAAGGTAAAATAAAAATCTTTCATTTTTCTTAGTCTTTCTTACTTGATGTAACAGATAATAGTTTGTTGAAAATAATAATAGCAGCAATGTATTCAATTTGTATGATTAAATACACTTATACATGTATGTATATAAATGTACAACATATATAATAATAAGCATAATATAGTGCATTTATAAAGATATTAGTGACATATATGACAATAATGATACAAGAGATGGAAGAAAGTGATTACAATTATTTTGTTATTATTAAGTTCCCACACTATCCATGAAGCCATAGCATGTTATTTGAAAGTGACTTGGGTAGTGGCAAAAATATTGCAAATTCTAGGGAAACTACTAAAAAATTATAATTAATATTCATTAATTATAATTAAGAAGGGAGAAAAATACAAATATAAAATCTTCAATTGAAATCACAAAAGACAAAAACTACAAAAACTAGGAACAAACAGGAAGGACAACATACAAAACTAACACATATGGTAGATATTAATCAGACAATATCAACAATCACTTTGCATGTCAATGATCTAAATACATCATTTAGAGAAAGAGATTGTGTCAGATGAATCAAAACAGCAAGACCCAACTATATGTCGTCTACAAGAAATCCACTTTAAAAATAAAGACACATATATGGTAAATAGAAAGGTACGAAGAGTGATGTACTATACTATGCACTAATATCCCTCATGAACATAGATGCAGATATCTTTAACAAAAATCCACAAATTAAAACCAACATCATATAAATGTCATTAGGGAATTGCAAGTTAAAACAACAATGAGCTATTACTACAAACCTATCAGAATGGTGAAAATCTAAAACACTGGTAACTCCAAATGCTGGTGGAGATGTGGAGCAAGAGAAACTCTCATTTATTGTCTGTGGGAATGGAAAAAGGTACAGCCACTTTAGAAAGCAGTTTTACAGTTTCTTTTTTTTTTTTTTTTGAGTTGGAGTCTCACTCTGTCGCCCAGACTGGAGTGCAGTGGCCACTTCTGGCCACCACAGCCTTGACCTGCTGGGCTCCGGCGATCCTTCTGCCTCAGCATTCCAAGGAGGCGGAATTAGAGGCATGCGCTACCACTCCCGGCTGATTTTTTGATTTATTGTAGAGATAAGGTCTTGCTGCACAGGTGGGTCTTGAACCCGTGGGCTCAGGCAATCCACTGACCTCAGCTTCCCAAAGGCGCAGGATTACAGGCTGAGCCACCGAGTCCAGCTGACTGTTTCTTATTAAACTAAACATATTTTTATATGATTCAGGAATCATGCTTCTTGGTATTTTCCCAAATTAATTGAAAACCATACCTACACACAAAAAAACTGCACACAGGTATTTATAGTAGTTTTGGTCATAATTGTCAATACCTAAAGGCAACCAGGATGTTCTTCAGTAGGCAAATAGATAAACTGTGGTACATCCAGGACAATAGAATATGTTTTAATACTAAAAAGAAATGAGCGATTAAGCCATGAAAAGACTTAAAGGAAACTTAAATGCATCTTACTAACTGAAATAAGTCATTCTGAAAAGGGTACATCCAACTCTACGGCATAGTGGAAAAGACAAAACTGCAAAGATAGTAAAAGTATTATTGGTTGTCTGAGGTTAGTTTGGAAGGAAGGATGAAAAGGCAGAGTACAGATGGATGACTTCTAGGACAGTGAAACTGTCTCCTATGACACTACTATGGTGAATACATGTCATTATATGTCTTTAAAACCTACAGAATGTACAGCAACAAGAGGACAGCCAATCCTAATGTAAACTATGGACTTTGAATTACGATATGACAATGAGTTTTTAATGACTATAACAAATGTACTGCTGTGTGTAGAATGCTGATAGCAGAGGAAGTTGTGCACATGTGTGGAAAGGGATTTATGGAAACTCTCGATACTTTCCACACACATTTGCTGTCAAATTAAAACTGCACTACAAAAAAAGTTTACAATTTTAAAAATTAAATTAAACTACCATTTTTTAAAAAAAGAAAAGGGCAGCATTCCCTGCATTAAATTGTATCCTTTTCCTTATATGATTCATGAGTAAGTTACAAACTCTGTTCAGACTATGTAAGTATTTCCAGTCAAAGAGTAAAAGTTCCTCCTGCCAGAATCCACACCTCAAATTCTTTCCCTTGGCAATTCATGAGCAAATGCCTCTCAAGAGACATACAAACAACAGGACTTGCATTTTGCTTTTCTTCCATTATTTGTGCTGACACAAATACCTAAAGACTCATAATGTTCTTTGTGACTAATGCAAAGTTCTCCACTTGCTGATATAACTGATTGGGTCTAAAAATATTGTGTGCCCTCAATATAGATTTCAAAATTACTTTAAAATTTATATCCAAGGTCAATTGATGGGCCAAGCGACAGACTCCTGCCTCCTCATGCTTTATGGTACTTATGAATACCTGAGATGTTTACTAACTCTGGCGAGAAGCTTGAGGTTCTCAATTCCCAACCAGTAGGTCAACTATACTTCTTTTTTTTTAATCAATATTTTTTATTATGATATTGTGGGGTACAGTTAAGGGTTAGGTATGCAAATATGCTTCGTTCAGGCACCCTTGTTGATAAGAGGTGTCCCCCTGTCCCCAGACAGATATTTACTACCATTAATCCCATCTCCCTTCCCCTCCCCACCCCATAGTTTCCCACCACTGTCAGTCATTTTCTTATAGTATTACGTTGGATGTTCAAGGTCCACTATATGTGTGAGAACATGTGATACTCAGATCTTTGTTTCTCTGAGAGGTCACTCAGTATTATAGACTCTAGTTCCATCCAGGTTGCTGTGAAATTCATGATTTTGTTCTTTTTTATGGCTGCGTAGTATTCCATTGTGTATATGTACCACATTTTAAAAATCTAGTCCTCTTTTGATGGGCAGCATGGTTGCTTCCAGGTTTTTGTTATTGTGAACAATGCTACGATAAACATACATGTGCAGGTATCTTTTCTATAGAGTGATTTGAGTTCTTCAGGGTATACTCCCAGTAGGGGGATTGCAGGGTCATATGGGAGGTCAATATTTAGAGCTTTTAGGAATTGCTATACTGTTTTCCACAGAGGTTGCACTAGTTTACACTCCCACCAACAGTGTAGAAGTGTTCCCTTTTTGCCACACCTTCTCCAGCAACTGTTATTTTTTGAGTTATTGATGATTGCCTTTCTGACTGGAGTTACGTGGTATCTCAGTGTGGTTTTGATTTTCATCTCCCTGATGATTAGTGAGGTTGAACATTTCTTTATGTGTCTGTTGGCTGCTTGGATGTCTTCCTTTGAGAAGTGTCTGTTCATATCTTTTGCCCATTTTATAATGGGGTTGTTTGGTTTTTTCTTTTCAGCACATTTGAGTTCCTTGTAGCTCCAAGATGTTAAGCCTTTGTCAGACCTGGAGTTGGCAAATACTTTTTCCCAGTCTGCAGGCTGTCTCCCTGCTGCATCAAAGATTGATGGTATCTTTGACTTTGCAGAAGCTTGTCAGTTTAATGAGGTCCCACTTGTCTATCTTATCTCTTATGGCCTCTGGGTTTCAAGTTTTGTTCAGGAATTGGATGCCAGTTCCAATTTCCATGAGGGTATGTCCTTCTTTTTCTAAGGTTCTATGGTTCGAGGTTTTACATTTAGATCTCTGATCCATTTAGAGTTGATTTTTGTGTATGGGGATAGATAGGGGTCCTGTTTCAATCTTCTGCCTGTAGTCAACCAGTTTTCCCAGCACCATTTACTGAATAGGTTCTCCTCTCCCAAGTGGTAGGTGGGGGAGGCTTTGTCGAAGATGAGTTGGTTGAGAAATTGAGGTTTTGGTTCTGGAATTTCAATTCAATTCCATTGGTCTATATGCCTGTTCTTGTACGAATACCAAGTTGTTTTGATTATTGTAGCTTTATAGAAAAGTTTGAAGTCCAGTAATGTGATACCACCTGCTTTGGGTTTTTTTGCTGAGCATTGTTCTGGCTATTCTTGGTCGTTTGTGTTTCCTTATGAATTCCTGCATTGTTTTTTCTAGGTCTGAGAAGAATGTTGCTGGTAATTTGATGGGTATTGCATTAAATCTGTAGATTGCCTTAGGTAAGATGGACATCTTCACAATGTTGATTCTTCCAATCCATGAGCATGGGATATTTTTCCACTTGTTTGTGCCATCTTTGATTTCTTTGAGCAGTGTTTTGTAGTTTTCATTGTAAAGGTCTTTCACATCTCTGGTTAGGAAGATGCCAAGGTATTTCATTTTTTTTGTGGCTATTGTGAATGGAATTGTGGTTTTTATTTGGGTTTCTGTTTGTTGATTATTGGTGTAAAGAAATGTGATTGTCTTTTGCACATTTATTTTGTATCCTGAGACTTTGCCAAAGGCCTTTATCAGTGTAAGGAGGTTTTTTAATTCTCTTGGGTTTTCAAGGTACACGATCATGTCATCTGCAGAGAGAGATAGCTTGACTTTCTCTTTTCCTATTTGGATACCCCTGATTGCCTTCTCTTCTCTGATTGCTCTATCCAGGACTTCCAATACTATATTGAACAGGAGAGGTGATAGTGGGCATCTTTGTCTTGTTCCAGTTTTCAGGGGAAATGGTTCCAGTTTTTGTCCATTTAGGAGTATGCTGGCTGTGGGTTTCTCGTAGATGGTTTTTACTATTTTGAGGTATGTTGCCCATATGCCTAGATGCTCGAGGGTTTTTATCAAGAAGGGGCGCTGGATTTTATCAAAAGTTTTTTCTGCATCTAATGATATAATTATGTGGTTTTTGTTTGACATCTGTTGATGTATTTAATTACATTTATGGTTTTATGAATGTTGAACCAGCCTTGCATCCCAGGAATGAAGCCTACTTGGTCATGATGGATGATTTTTGAGATGTGTTGTTGAATCCGGTTAGCTAGGATCTTGTTGAGAATTTTAGCATCTATGTTCATCAAAGATATTGGCCTTTAGTTCTCTTTCTTTGTTGGGCCTTTCCTGGCTTGGGTATCAATGTGATGTTAGCTTCATGAAATGATTTGGGGAGAGTTCCATCTTTCTCAATTGCCTGGAATACCTTCAGTAGGATTGGTATCAGCTCCTCCTTAAAAGTCTTGTAGAATTCTGCTGGAAAGCCATCTGGTCTATGGTTTTTTTTTTTTTTGCATGTAGTTTTCTTATTACATAGTCAATTTCCTTGATTGTTATTGGTCTATTTAGGGTCTCAATTTCTTCTTTTTTCAACCTAGGCAGGTTGTGTGATGACAGAAAGTTCTCCATTTCCAAAAGGTTTTCGAGTTTATTTCCATACAAGTGTACATAGTAGTCTCTAATGATGTTTTGTAATTTTTCAGGATCAGATGTGACTTCAACTTTTGAGTTTCTGATTGTGTTTGCTTGGGCTTTTTCTTTCTTTTTCTTGGTCAGTCTAGCTAGGGGACCACCAATCTTGTTTATCCTTTCGAATAACCAGCTTTTTGTTTCTTTGATTTTTTTGTATTATCTTTTTGTCTTCTATGTCCTGGATTTGGGCTTTATTGTGGTGATCTGGATTCTTATGCTGAAATTAGGGTTTTTGTGGTCTTGCTTTTCCAGCTTCCTTAGGTGACTTGTTGGGCTGTTAATTTGTGATCCTTCCATTTTCTTCATGTGTGTTTGTAGGGATATAAATTCTCCTCTTACGACAGCTTTCATGGTGTCCCAGAGGTTTTGGTAAGATGTTTCTTCATTTGTTTCCAGGTATCTTTTAATCTCTGTTTTGATTTCATCATTGACCCAGGAGTTGTTTAGCATCATGCTGTTTAGTGTCCATGTCTTTGTGGGTTTTGGGGGGAACTTGTTGGCGTTAATGTTTATTTTTATTCCACTGTGGTCTGAAGGGGCATGGTAAAATTTCAGTCCTTTTAAATTTGCTTATTTATGGCCAAGTATGTGGTTGATCTTGATTACTTTTCATGTGGTGATGAGTAGAATGTGTATTCTGTGGTCTTTGGATGGAAGGTTCTGTAGGTATCAATTAAGTCCATTTGATCAAGAGTCACAATGAGGTTTCGGATCTCATTGCTGATTTTTTGTCCTGATGATCTGTCTAGGGTTGTGAGTGGGGTATTAAAGACCCAAGTTATGATGGTATTGGAGTTGATGTATTTTTTTAGTTTACCTAGGAGCTGCTTTATGAAAGTCAGTGCTCCTATGTTTGGTACATATATGTTTAGGATGGATATTTCTTGTTGATGGATTGAACCTTTTATCATTATGTAGTGGCCTTCTGTATCTTTTTAAATTTTTGATAGCTTAAAGGGTATTTTGTCTGAGATTAAGATTGCAACTCCTCCTTTCTTTTGTGTTCCATTCACCTGAAAATTTGTTTCCCATCCTCTTACTTTGAGTCTGTGAGTGTCCTTTCTAGTGAGGTGAGTCTCTTGAAGGCAATAGATTGTTGCCTGGTGATATTTTATCCATTTTGCCATTCTATGTCTTTTCAATGGTTCATTTAGTCCATTCACATTCAAACAAATTATTTAAATGTGAGAGTTCATCCCTATCATAATGTTCTTACAGAGCTGTTCTTCCTGTTTGTGTGTTGTCTTTCTTTTGCTTTTAGAGTTGGATCATGTGTATTTTTAATCTTTTGCCTGTACTCTTGTGAAGAATGTTGTTGTTCTTTTTTCCTTTTCTTCTGTGTTCAATACTTTCTTAAGTGCTTCTTGTAGAGGTGGTCTGGTGGCAGGGTAGCTTCTTAGGGATTGGCTATCTGGGAATGATTTCAATTCTCCTTCACTGATGAAGCTTAGCTTGACTGGGTAGGTTATTCTTGGTTGAAACTATTTATCTGTTAGAACTTTGAAGATAGGGCTCCTAGCTCTCCTAGCCTGGAGGGTTTCTGTAGATAAATCTGCTGCTATTCTAATTGGTCTTCTCTGGTAGGTATTCTGACCTTTTTCTCTTGCAGCCTTTAGGATTTTTTCTTTTATACCTACTTTATTTAGGTGAAATATTATATGTCTGGGAGTTGGTCTTCTCATTTGTTGTCTTGCAGGGGTTCTCTGAATCTCTTGTGTTTGAATTTTTTCATCCTTGATGAGATGAGGGGGGTTTTCTTGAATGATTTCATGAAATGTCTGTTCCAGTTTGGCCTCTGTTTCTCACTCTGCCTCAGGAAGGCTAATTACTCTTAGGTTTGGTCTCTTGAAGTGATCATTCATCTCTTGAAGGTTTTATTCTGTCTTTTTGAGCTTCTTTTCTATGTTTTTGACAGTTTGGGTTAGTTTTGTGTTGTGGTCTTTGAGCTCTGAGATTCTTTCTTCTGCTTGGCTAATTCTGCTTTCCATGCTCATTAATTTGTTATTTATTTTCATCACAGTATCCTTTACTGCTGTTTTTTTCTGACACCAACTTCTTCCTATTTTCCTCTTATCTCTCCTCAATTTTTAAATTCTCTCTATTAATTTCTTGATGTCTGGGCTTGTTGCATGTGACCAGTCATTCTGGGGGCTCTTCATTGTTTGTGTTTCGGAGTCTGTTTTCTCAGTGTTTGATCTCCCAGGGGTTTATGTGAGATCTATATTATTCCTTTGGTTTTTCTTCATTTGTGGGGTGTTCCTCCCTACTTTTTCCTTCCCTCCACGTCAGTCACCGTCTTCTTTAATTCTGTTATTTGGGGGTAGAAGGATTGCTTTTACTTCTGTTTGTTCAGTCTCCTATTCTTCTTATGTATGCCCTCTTACTTTTTTCAATTCTGGAGTTTCACTGTAGGTTGGGTGTGGTCCTTTTTGCAGTTTTGAGATTTACTTAAGAGGGGAGCTGTGATTCAAAATCTATCTTCAGGTCCTGGTATCCACTGACAGGTGTAAGGATAATCTGAGACCCACTTCCCACTGACTTGAAATCTGTCCATGCAGTGGGGCTGTAGGTTTACTCCCTGAAATAAAATGAGGTTAGCAGAGGGAAGAGAATGGAGCAGAAGGGGAGGGGGGCAAAGAGGGGGATGGAGAGAGAGAGGAGTAAAAGGGGAAACAGACGAGTGTATCAACAAATGGAGAGAGAGAGCTGAACTGAAATAAATAAAAACAATAGACCATGGCTACAAACTAACCAGTTCCCATACAAAAAAATTTAAAACATACAATGATTCTAACTTACAAGCTAAACAACCACCTTATTGTTGTGCTGTTCCTCTATACAAAGATATGGTTTACAGAGAGGAGAAAAGAGAAGAATAGGAATGGACAGAACAAAAAGGAACAAAACAATAGGAATAGGATCAAGTCATTAAACTAACAGAACCATCGAGCACACTCTGAGACCTTTCGTTTAAGTCCAGTGTCCTTTCAGCTCTGGTTTCTAGCTGTCTTCTCAAGCTGGTAAATTAGTTCACAGTTGGAGTCACTTGCCCCTGGCCTGCTGTGAAGGATAGTTCAGATCACCCTCAGTTCACCACTCAAATCTGGCCTGTGTCTGTTTTTCAAGCTTGTTTTTTCCATTTTGGTGTTGTTACCTTGAATCGCCATCAGGTGGCGCTATCTCAGCTGCTCGCTGCAGAGGGGGTGGAGCCAAACAGGAGCTAGAAGCAGCTGGAGATGGAAGCCTGCCTCAGGGCACATGGGAGGATACCCATGGCCGGCAGGACATCAAGGTGGCAGCAGAGGTGGCAGTGATCCCAGCAGATCTTGCCTGCAGGGGCTTCAAAGACTGAAGTCGTGGATCACCTCAGGCATGGGTGGCGTGATGCTCTATGGCTGGCATGGAGACCATGGTGGCACTGGCAGCTGCTGTGTCTGTGGCTGCGGTGGCTGTCCAGAGCGCTGCGATGCCCCAGCGGTGGCGATGGCCGAGTTCCATGTGAAAAGCAGGCTGCCGACATTGGGATCCGCAGCCCCCCGGGAGAGAGCCAGAGACCCTCTGCGTTCTCCTTTGCAGAGAGTCTCATAGGCCAGGCTGCCCAGTCGCCATCTTGCCTGAAGTCCCAACTATACTTCTATAGCAAGTAGATTAACCAAGTTTTTAAAAGTGTGTTGTAAAAATAGCCTGTGTTAGAATTGCCAGTGGTAGCCATTAAAAGTTACATTCCAGCGTCCAAGAACAACTGACTTGTTAAACCAATGTACATCTTAACATGTGTATCAATAATTGAGAAGCAGGTCATGTCAAATAACTTGGTTGCACAGCTCTATAGTTTTCCCAAACTCCCATGGATTGAGTTTTTTACTTTTCTTCCAAGTTGTATATTAAACTTCCACTTTGAAATAACTGTAAAAAAATCAGTCATTATAAACACTTAAACTTTAAAAGATGTATAAAGTCCTATAAACTATGGGCTTAAACTATGCTTATATATTATTTGATTTATGCTACTATCTAGTTTTTTTGTCATTCCATGAATTTTAAATGCAAAGAGAGGGAATATCTTTGCTGTTGCTGCTGGCAGTTTTTGATTTACCTGAACCCTGATTAGGTTTTGATTACATAAACCCTGATGAGCACTATTGTGTATCTTTATTGTGGTTTGTCTCCTATTTTAGTAAACCTAAAATAAATCTTATTTTAGTATTCCTCAAATAGTAAACTATAATATAATAGTAAAGCATATTATTACTTATTTTGTAATAACAATTCTTAATAAATGATCTCACTTATTAGGAATTGTGCCTTCAGACAAACTCTACCTTTCAAAACACAGCCAAAACCTCAAAAGTAAACAAAGGCAAACTCTCAGAAACACTAGTAGCTCTCCTAAGACTCCTGCACAAATACAAACACACACACACATACACACAAACATCTGCATTTGTTTTATTACTAGGGCCCAATTTTCGAATTTACTCAAATCCACGTCCTTTTAATTTCTTCTAGAAGTTTTACATTAGTTTAAGGGGGTAAAATATAAAACACCAGGAATCATTAGAGTCAAGGCCAAAAGCAAAATGAAAGTAGAAATAAGAGTTAACTACACAAAGTAAAAAGAAGTAAACATACTTAGGTCTAAAGAGTTTGTTAAAATTAAATTTTGTTTTCCAAGTTTAAGAATGAAAAAATAGTCATGTTTGTATCATTTAGAAAAATATTCTGAATGTCACATTCAAAAAAAGCACAAGTCTGGCAGGTTGTGCTTCACTTATTCAAAAATTTTATTCAAATATGCTTCCATTCTATTCAGATGATATTAAGTTAAATATTTTTCCGTATAACCACTTGAAAACAATCCCAGGGTATGTGCCATGAATGTGCTTACCATGGCCCAATTAATACACATTTTATAAAAAATGACTCCCCAATTGGGTGAAAGCTTGAGCCTGTTTCCCTTATCCCCATTTTAAGCTCAGGGGCCATCTTTACCTTGGAACTATTTCATGCTGGAGCTGGAGAGTGAGGGCAAATGAAGCTCAGTGTGTTTGTGATCACAGAAGCTACGTTTTGCTAAATGAAGAGGACTGAGCGTAACTTGAAGCATCACACAATTAAAGTGGGATCTAGTTAATCAAGCATGACAGGTAGAAACAGAACAAAATCACGAACCTCAGCAGAGTGAGACAGACCATTTAAAATGGTAATGCACTCAATTGTCATCTCATTTCACTCCTGACATTCCCTGGCATTTTCTTGTGTCAGTCATTGGGCATCGTTTTTCAACTGAATATCAAAACAATCATGACAGGCAAATACATATGAACGTCTGAGAAAATATACTCTGTAAGAATATGCCAAGCATGAGCAGCAGGTGTCAATAATACTGATGACTGAGTTTACTCTGTAACTAGAAGGCTAAGAGCCTTCCTCTCAGCTCCCTGTGGTTAGGCATCCTGTGATTTTTCTCATATCAGACTCACACACACAGCATCTGAGCAGTCAGGAAACATTTCATATTACATTGGTTAACTGAGAAAATCCACTTTCTAAGCCAATTTTGTAAACAGACATGCCTGGTTGAATGTTCAGAATGAACCAGGCAGGGTCTACGCTGCCAGACAGCAGAACATCTCCATGGGCAGGAAGCACCTGTCACAGCATTCACCATTCACTTATTGTTTAAGTAAGTTTCATCAGCACTGGGAAAAGAAGAATTCCATTCTGAAAAAGCAAACTTTACTTGAAAACCAGGCACTGGTTTACATATATTCCAGTGACTGAAGTCATTTCAAAGATCAATAAAGTTGTGAGATGAGACATTGAACTTAGATTTCAAACAAATTCTCATGCATTATTTTTAGAAAAGCATCCCTCAACTAAAACACATTATACTTGGACTGGTGGCATGTAAGATTCCCCTTGTTTTCTTTCTCTCACTTTCTTTTTCTTAATCTTCAGACTTCTTTTTTTTGAAAGAAAATAAATGAGGTCTCACTATGTTGCCCAGGCTGGACTGGAACTTCTGAGTTCAAGCAATCTCAGCCTCCCAAATAACTGTGGCTGCAGGTATGAGTCACTGTGCCGGTCCTTCTCAGTTGTTTTTTAAGATTCTCAACGATGGGAAGGTAGGGCAAAATGACATTGGAACCGGTCAGAGTGTGAGAGTCCCTTCATGGGTCAGTGTGTGCCCAAGTGGGTGAGTGAATGTTCAACTGAGGTAAGACACAGGATCAAGAGCCCAAGGCCCCTCTGCAGAACCAACTGCAATTTGCCTCTGCTCTGAATTTGACACCCATCATGCATAGAAGGATCCACCATTCCTGGGGCACCTCTCTGGAAAAGGCAACAGAAATCATCAGTCACTTGACACCTGGCACCTGGTTCACACCACTAACTGTGGCAATAACCAGAGGAGACTGGAGAAGGCACAGGGAGGAGATTTAAAGCTGAGCCCCCTGGAGGGTAAGATGCCAGTGGATACCATTTTGAATCCACTTGTTCTGGAGCTCGGAGGGAACCTTCTCTAGCCCCCCTGATTCTGGACAGCTTGAAATCAGAGACTGAGGGGTGATCTCTGCATCCCTCTGGAATCAACCTTGTTTGCCAGATGCATCATACCAGAGAGACAGAAGCCCTACCCCCAACACTGGACCAAGTGCAAACATGTGTACTCAGAGTGGGAGACTTAGCAGCAGCTGAGTTGGGGTGAGCCCCTCTCCCTTCCCCCAGCAGTCTGTCAGGTGTCTGAACCATGTGGAGAGCAGCCCAATCAGCCTGCGGGCTGAGAGCAGAGGGAAGGGCCTAGAGACCAGAGCTCATTCCCTATCACAGAAAAACAGCAGCACTGGGGATACTCCAGCTGAAGACAAAAAAAAAAAAAAAGAAGGGAACCTGAAATTCCAGAAACAACCACGAGGGAGAGTGTTTTTGCTGTTATCTTTTCCTCCACTCTCTCCACACAGATTTCTGTGAGTGTCTCCTGATTTGACTTGGCCCTATTCCTCCCTTTTTTTTTGCATATGAGTATATTTGAGGGAGAGTGAATCTTTGATCTTTTGTTTGTTTTTTAAACTTTTTTTTTAGTTGGAGTCCCATTCTGATGTCCAGACTGGAGTGCAGTGGCACACTCATGGTCTTTGCAGCATCTACCTGCTGGGTTCAGGCAATCCTTCTGCCTCAGCCTTCCAAGTAACTGGAACTAGAAGTGTGTACCATCACTCCTGGCCAATTTATTTTTTGATTTATTATGAGACAAGGTCTCACCAAGTTGTTCAGGCATCTTGAACCCCTGGACTCAGGCAATTCTGTTGCCTCAGCCTCCCAAAGTGGTAGGATTACTGGCATGAACCACCACACCCAGCTTGATTGTTTATTTATATATTCATTGGTGTGCCTGTCTGTTTTCTTTCTTCCACTTCTTTCTCTTCATCTCCCTTTCATCTACCTTCCTCCTTATTTTGTTCTTTTCCTTTTTCTGATCTCATTTTGGTTTCAGGTGGCATATATTCACCCCTACCACATGAACAGATTGTAAGGTGATGAGAAGTGGGTTCCAGGGGTTCTACACACCAGTCAGTGGGTACTGTGATCTGCAGATAGCTTCTGAATCATAGCTCCCCCATTACAACTTTATCAAAACTGCAAAAGGACAACACAGCTCCCAGACCTCAGTCTACCTTCAGAATTGAACAAATCCAGAGAATCTACAAAGGATGAATAGGGGATTGAGCAAACAGAAGTGAAAGTAATCCACCATCACTGAGCAACAGAAGTAAAGAATAGGGAAAAGGGAGAGAGAAATCAGCACAAATGAAGAAGATTCAAAGGAAGAATACATGTATCTTCCAGACTCCTGGAAAAACAGCACCTGAGAATACAGACTTTGCAACTCATACAATGAGAAGCCCCAAGAATGACTGGTTTCAAGCCACAAACCCAGATATCAAGATATTAATAGAGAGAATAAATATAAATGAGGAGAGAAAAGAGGAAAAAGTCGAGTTGATAACTCAGATGACAATAATAAAGAATACAGCAAAAGAAATAAGTAAGAAACTGACAAGCATCAAAAGCAGAATTAACCAAACAGAAAACAAAAGTCTCAGAGTTTGAGGGCTAAAATATGGAACTAACTCAAACTGTTAAAAATATAGAAAGGAAACTTTAAAAAATGGAATAAAGTTTCCATTTTTTAAATATCAAGAGGCCAAATCTATGATTAATTGGCATTCTTGAGGGAGATAGAGAAACAGATCATCCTGGAATAAACATTCCATGAGATTATCCAAGAAAACTTTCCCCATCTCATCAGAGACATGACCATTCAAACGCAACAGATTTAGAAAACCCCTGCAAGGCAACAAATGAGGAGACCAACTCCTAGATATATAACAACAGTAATTCACTTACACAAAGTAGGTATAAAAGAAAAAATCCTAAAGGCAGCAAGAGGGAAAATTCAGACAACCCACCAAAAGACTCTCTAGAATAGCAGCAGACTTATCTACAGAAACACTACAGGCTAGAAGAGACTGGAGTCCAATCTTCAAAGTTCTCACAGATAAACAATTTCAATCAAGCATTTTCTACCCAGCTAAGCTAAGCTTCATCAGTGATGGAGAATTAAAACTCTTCCTAGACATTCAATCTCTAAGAGTTTATGCTGCCTCTAGACCAGCTCTATAAGAGACACTTAAGAAGGTATTAACCACAGTAGAAAGAAAAGATCAACCACATTTTTTCCAAGAATCCAAGAAAACAGAGAACCAACATAGGAGGCATCATGACTGAAAAAGTGAAAACACACAAATATACCAATTCAAAAATTAAAAGAAAACAAACAACAAAAATAACTCTAAAAGAGTTTCATTACAGGGATAAATTCTACATTTCAATAACCAACCTGAATGTGAATGGACTAAATGTACCACTGAATAGACACAGAATAGTAAACTGGATTAAAAGACACAACTCTACAATTTCCTGTCTCCAGGAAACATAGCTCATCATAAAAGATGTGCACAGACTTAAAGTTAGAGGTTGAAGAGAAAAGGAGGCAGGAGTCATGATCTTAATAGCAGAAAAAACAACTTTTAACCTATCAAAAACTTAACAAGATGCTGAGAGACACTATATAATAATAAAAGACTCAATTCATCAACAACAAGTATCCATCCTAAACATATATCCACCCAACATAGGAGCACAAGTTTTCATAAAGCAGCTAGTTAAAACAAAACAAAACAAATATTGACTTGAACACTACAATAGCTAGGGACCTAAATACCCCACAAACAACCCTAGATAGATCATCAAGACAAAATATCAACAAGAAGATCCAGAACCTCAACTTGACACTTGACCTAACAAACTTAATAGATAACTACAGAATACTCCACGCAACAACCATGAAATATACATTCTACTCATCACCACATGGAATGTACTCCAAGACTGACCACATCCTCAACCAAAAATCAAGCATAGACAAATTTTATAAGACTGAAATACTGCCATGAACTTTTTCAGGCCACAGAAGAATAAAAATAAATATCGACACCAACAAAATTCCCCCAAACCCCACAAAGATATGGACACTAAACAGCATGATGCTGAACAACTCCTGGGTCAACAAGAAATTTAAAGATCCTGGAAACAAATAAAAATAAAAACACATCTTACCCAAACCTCTGGAATGCCATGAAATCAGTACTAAGAGGGGAATTTATGTCTCTATGAACACACATCAAGAAAACAGAAAGATCACAAGTTAGTAGCTTAACTGATAACCTAAGGGAGCAGGAAAGACAAGACAACCAAAACCCCAACTTCAGCAGAAGAATGCAGATCAACAAAGTAAAAACCCAAACATGGGACATAGAAGACAAAAATATCATAGAAAAAATAAATGAAACCCAAAGCTGCTTCTTTAAAAGAATAAATGATTGAAGGACCGCTGGCAAGATTGACCAAGACAAAGAGAAAAAGCCCCAAATAAACACAATCAGATATGTAAAGGATCAAGTCACAACTGACCCTGAAGAAATACAAAAGATTATCAGAGATTACTATGCACACCTGTATGGAAACAAATTTAAAAAACCTAAATGATATGGAGGATTTTCTGACATCACACAATCTCCCAAAGTTGAAACAAGAAGATATTGAGGCCTAAATAGACAAATAAGCACCCAGGAAATTGACTCCATCATAAGAAAACTACCTACAAAAAAAGCTCTGGACCAGACTGCTTTCCAGCAGAATTCTGCAAAACATATAAGGAGAAGGTGAAATCAATCCTATTGAAAGTATTCCAGGAAACTGAGAATGATCGAACCCTCCCCAAATCATTTCATGAAACTAACATCACATCGATACACAAATCTGGTAAAGATCCAACAAAGAAAGAAAACTGCAGGTCAATTTCCCTGATGAACAAGATGTAAAAATCTTCAACAAGAGTCTATCAAATTGGAGCCAAGAACACATCTCAAAAATCATCCACCATGACCAAGTAGGCTTCACCCTCAGGATGCAGGGCTGGCTCAACACCCATAAAACCATAAATTTAATTAAATACATCAACAGATTTACAAACAAGAAATACACGATTATATCATTAGATGCAAAAAAAAAAAAAATTCACTAAAATCCAGCATCCCTTCTTGATAAAAACCTTTGAACACCTAAGCATAGGGAATATACCTCCAAAAAGTAAGAGCCATCTATAATAAACCCACAGCCAACACATTACTATGTGGACAGAAATTGGAATCATTTCTCTTGAAAACCAGAACAAGACTAGGCTGACCACTTTTACTCCTCCTGTTCAATACAGTGTTGGAATTTCTAGCTAGAGCAATCAAACAGAAAAAGGAATTCAGGGGTATCCAAATAGAAAAAAGAGGAAGTAAAGTTATCTCTCTTTGTTGATGATATGATTCCAAACCTTGAAAATCCAAGATAATCTGTCAAAAACCTCCTTGCACTGATAAAGCAGTGCAAAGTCACAGGGTACAACATAAATGTGCAAAAGACAGTCACATTCTTTTTACACCACCAACAAACAGACAGAGAACCAAATAAAAAGTAAAATCTCATTCACAATTGCCCCCCCCACAATTAAATACCTTGGGATCTTCCTAACAAGAGAAATGAAAGGAAAAGTTCTTTACAATGAAAACTACAAAACACTGCTCAAAGAAATCAAAGAAGACACAAATAAATGGAAAAATATCCCATGCTCATGGATTGGAAGAATCAACATTTTAAGATGTCCGTTCTACCAAAGGCAATCTACAAATGTAATGCAATACCCATTAAATTACCAATATCATTTGTCTCAGACCTGGAAATGACAATACAAAAATTCATATGGAAACATAAACAACCACAGATAATCAAAACAATCCTTAGCAAAAGAAACAAAGCAGGAGGTATCAAACTTCCAGACTTTAATCTATACTATAAGGCTACCATAATCAAAACAGTGTGGTATTGCTACAAGAACTGGCATGTAGACTAAGGGAACAGGATAGAGATTCTGGAAGTGAAACCTCAGTTTCTCAGTCAACTCATTTTTGACAGTCTCCACTAACAACCACTGGGGACAGGAGAACCTATTCAGTAAATGGGGCTGGGAAAACTGGCTGATCTCATGCAGAAGATTGAAACATGACCCCTACCTATCACCATATACAAAAATCAACTCTAAATAGATCAAAGACCTAAATGTAAAACCTTAAACTACTAGAATACTTGAAGAAAACATAGGAAACACTCCTAGGCACATTGGAGTAGGCAACAAATTCTTGATCAATTCTCCAAAAGGGAATGCCATAAAAGATAAAACAGACAAGTGGGACCTCATCCAACTGAAAATTTTCTGCAAAACAAAAGAAACCATCTAAATACTGGGGAGATAGCCAACCAAATGGGAAAGAAGATTTGCCAACCGTATATCTGCCAAAGGCCTAACATCCAGGATCTACAAGGAACTCAAACATGCCAAAAGGAAAAAATCCAAACAACCCTATTAAAAATTGGGCAAAATATATGAATAAACACTTCTCAGAAGAAGACATATGAGCAGTCAACAGATACATGAAAAAATGCTCATTCTCACTAATCATCAAAGAAATGCAAATTACAACCACACTGAGATATCACTTAACTCTAGTCAGGATGGCCATCATTAATAACTCAAAAAACAACAGGTGCTGTCGAGGATGTGGAAAAAAAGGAACTCTTCTGCATTGCTGGTGAGAGTATAAACTGGTACAGTTTCTGTGGGAAACAGTGTGGCAATTCCTAAAAAATCTAAAAATTGACATTCCATACAACCTGATAAATTCCCTTCTGAGAATACCCAGAGGAACTCAAATCATTCTATGAAAAAGATACCTGCAAATGAATGTTTACTGCAGCATTATTCACAATAGCAAAAACATGAAACCCGACTATGCTGCCCATCAAAAATGAACTAGATAAAGAAAATGTGGTACATATACACAACGGAATATTATGCAATGATAAAAAAAAACAAAATTATGGACTTTGCAGCAACTTGGATAGTTTAGAGTCTATAATACTTAGTGATCTATCACAGAAACCAAGATCTGACTAACACATGTATTCACTTATTAGTGGATCCTGAACTAATACTATAAGAAAGGAATTGGCAATAGTGAGACACTGTCGGGGTAGGGGAAACACATCATCAATAAGGGTACCCAATCTCAAACCAAGTGAAGTGGGGACAAAAGGAAAGGAGGTCCCAAATTTACCTATATGATGACCACATATGTACCTAACCCTGAACTCTTTAAAATTAAAATAAAAGACTCAAAAACTCTCAATGATGAATGCATAACCTAATTTGCAAAAAGCGAGTCCATAATTTTGTTTTTCTTTATCATTGCATAATATTCCGTTGTGTATATGTACCACATTTTCTTTATCTAGTTCATTTTTGATGGGCAGCATAGTCGGGTTTCATGTTTTTGCTATTGTGAATAATGCTGCAGTAAACATTCATTTGCAGGTATCTTTTTCATAGAATGATTTGAGTTCCTCTGGGTATTCTCAGAAGGGAATTTATCAGGTTGTATGGAATGTCAATTTTTAGATTTTTTAGGAATTGCCACACTGTTTCCCACAGAAACTGTACAATATAATGCATAACCTAATTTGCAAAAAGCATATGCCACCTGGGTGTCTGGGGACTGGCCTATTGTGCTCATTTCATCCACTACTAATGTTTGTGGGTGCCACCTTGGAGACTATTTGCTCACATCAGGCCAACTGCACACGGGCCTGAGGATCCACCTACCTATCCAGCTCACAGCTGCCACTGCTGGCACCTAGTAGAAAGCCACCAAGAAGTCAAAGAATCAGTCCACCCGGACCCACTAGCACCAGTGCCCACATATGCTCAGAAGCCAAAGGACAGGCATGTTCAGCTTCCACTGCCACTACTGGGGCCCAAGAACTGGCAGACATGGCATCTCTATCTCCAGCTAAGTGTCACCTCCACTAACAACCACTGCCAAGTCACTTGGGAAATCACAGCACCATTGATACTATTCACAGCTCAAGAAGACACACAGGGACTACACCATGACATGCATCCAAAATTAAAGCTAAAGTACCCTACCCAACCAGCATCACAGGCACATCTTCATGGAAAAGCCTTCCTAGAAAAAGTAAAAAAACTGGAAGAAGTGACTGTTACACCAGATATAAACGTAAGTACACCACAGATATGAAAAAGCAAGGAAATATGACACCCCCCAAAGATTACAGTAATTCTCCAGCAATAGATACCAATTACAAATATGCAAAATTCTGGAAACTGAATTCAAAATAATAATATAAAGAATACCGATAAACAATACAAATAAATCAGAAAGCCAATCTAGGTTATGAATAAAAATTTCACTGAAAAAATATATATCATAGAAAAGAACTATACAGATATCCTGGAATTAAAGAATTTGATACATGAATTAAATATATATTTAAAAGCTTCACCAAAAGACTAGATCAAAAAGAAGGAAGAGATTATCACTTGAAGATAAGTACAAAAAAGAACCCAGTCAGACAAAAATACTTTTTAAAAAAAGAATAAATAAGAATGAACAAAGCCTACATGACATATGGGATACCATACAGTGACCAAATATTTGAATTTTGGGTGTTCCAGAAAATGAAGAGAAAGTCAAAGCCATAGTAAACCTATTTAACAAAATTATAGCTAAAGACATTACTAGTTTAACAGAAGATGTAGACCTCCAGGTATAGGAAGCACAAGCTTATCCCTAAAAGAAGCAACCCTACTAGAACCACATCAAGATTAAAAAAAAAAAACAACCCAAAATATCTTCTCTATGACACATTGTGATCAAATGTAAAAGACAATGAGATAATTATAAAAAGAGCAAGATAAAAGTGTCCAGTCATATGTAAGGGAGCCCTCATAATACTAACAGTCTATTTCCCAGCAGAATACTTACAGGATAAGAAAGAATGGAATGATAAATTTAAACATCTGAAAAAAGAAAGAAAGAAAGAAAGAAACACTAGCCAAGAATATTATACTCGACAAAGTTATCCCTCATAAATGAAGAATAAAATAAAATCCTATCCAAATACTGAAGCAATTCATTACCAGTAGGCCAGCTCTACAAGAATGCATAAGATAAATGTAAACCTGGAAGTGAAAGAATGATATCTACCACCATGAAACACATAAAAGTATAAAACTCACCGGCAGAACAACACACAAACGAGGAAGAGAAAAGGCTTAAATGTTACTACAAAAGAAAACCACCACACTGCAATGATAAACAATAAAAGACAGAAAAAGAAACAAAGATTATGCAAAAATGACCATAAAACAATAAACAATTTGATGAGAACAAAGCATCATATATCAATAATAATCTTGATTGCCATCAATGGATTAAAAATTGTATTTATGCCGGGCTCGGTGGGTCAGCTGTAATCCCGCACCTTTGGGAGGCTGAGGTGAGTGGATTGCCTGAGCCTAAGGGTTCGAGACCCGCCTGGGCAGCGAGACCTCATCTCTACAATAAATCAAAAAATCAGCCGGGCGAGGTAGCGCATGCCTGTAATTCCAGCTACTTGGAAGGCTGAGGCGGAAGGATCACTGGAGCCCAGCAGGTCGAGGCTGCGGTGGCCAGGAGTGGCCACTGCACTCCAGTCTGGGTAACAGAGTGAAACTCCAACTCAAAAAAAAAAAAAAAATTATTTAAAATATACAGACAGACTGAAAGGATAAGAACATGATCCAGCCATATGTTGCCCACAAGAAATTCATCTTACCTGTAAAGTCATATAGAATAAAAGTAAATGGTTAAAAAAGTATATTTCACAGAAGCAAAAATCATAAGTGCACTTGTATCAGATAAAACAGACTTTAAGTCAATAGTAAAATGAGATGAGACAAAATGCTGCTAACTAATGATAAAGGGATAAACTCAGCAACAGGACATAAAAATTCTAAATATATATACACCCAATACAAGAACAGCCAGATTCATAGAGCAGTCATTATTAGACCTAAAAGTAGACTCCAATAGAAGTAGAATGAGGAACTTCAGCACCCAGCTCTCAGCATCGGACAGATCATCCAGATAAAAAAATCAACAAAGAAACATTGGATTTAAACAATATTTTAGACTAAATGAACCTAACAGACATTTACACAGTATTACATCCAACAATATAGCATACACATTATTGGTATAGGCACAGAAAACATTCTTGGACCACAAAATAAGTCTCAACTATTTTACTAAATCAAAATTATATCAAATGTCTTTTCAGACCACAATAGAGTAAAACTAGAGATCAATATTTAAACAAACTTTGGAAACTACACAAATACATGGAATAAGACAACATGCATCTAAAAAAATTTTGAATCAAAGAGGAAGTTCAATAGGAATTTTTAAACATTCCTTGAAATATTTTAAACATTTCTTGAAATAAAAGGAAATGAAAACACAACAAATCAACACCTATGGCATACAGCAAAATCAGTGCTAAGAAGGAAATTTATAGCAGTAAGCCTACATCAGAAAAGTAGAATGATTTCAGATAAATAATCAAGCAATGCATCCTGAAATGAAAGAAATAAAAAAGATCAGAGTAGAATTAAACAAAATGACAGTTAAAAAAATGCTTGCTTGGCTGGGTGGCTCAGCCTGTAATCCCAGTGCTTTGGGAGGCCGAGGTGAGCGGATTGCTTGAGCCCACGGGTTCAAGGCCCCCATGGGCAACTTGACTAGACCTCATCTCTACAATAAATCAAAAAAAATTAGCCGGGTGTGGTAGCACGTGCCTGTAGTTCCAGCTACCTGGAAGGCCGAGGTGGAAGGATCGCCGCAGCCCAGCAGGTCGAGACTGCAGTGGCCAGAAGCAGCCACTGCATTCCAGTCTGGGTGACAGAGTGAGACTCCAATTCAAAAAAAAAAAATGCATGATTTAATAAAATGAAATTTTAAAAAATAAAATTGATAAACTGCTAGCTAGACTAACCAAGTAAAAAAGAGTTAAGACCTAAATAAACAAACTCAGAAACGAAAAAGGAGATTTTGCAACTAGTACCACAGAAACTGAAAAACTTACATGAAATGGATGAATTCTTGGACATATATAACCTATCAAGATTGAATCAGGAAAAAAATTGAAAGTAGTGATGAGATTGAATCAGTAATAAAAAGTTTCCTAACAAGAACACCAACAAAAATCTCAGGTCCTTCCAGATGTCTTCATTGCCAAGCTTTATGAAATATACGAAGAAGCAATGTCAATTGTCCTCAAACTGTTTCAAAAATACAGGAGGAGGGAATTCTCCCTAACTCACTCTATGGGGACAGCATTACTCTGATACCCAAACCAGGCAAAGACACAACAACAACAACAACAACAACAACAAAACCCTGCAGGCTTTTGGTCAATTTAGACACATATTCTCAAAACAAATACTGAGTCCAACATGACATCATAAAGATAATATACCATGATAAAGTATTTATATCAGTGTTGCAAGGATGGTTCAAAATATGCAAATCAGTAAACATTATGCATCACATCAACAGAATGAAGGACAAAAACCATATGATCATCTCAATAGATGCAGAGAATGCATTTGATACAATTTAATCTCCTGTCATGGCAAAAGAAACTCTCAACAAATTAGGCATAGAAGGAACATACTTCAACATAATAAAAGTCTTTTGTCACACATAGCTCACATCATACTTATTGGAAAAAGCTGAAAGTCTTTTCTTTTTCTTTTTTCTTTTTTTTTTGAGTTGGAGTCTCACTCTGTCGCCCAGACTGGAGTGCAGTGGCCGCTCCCGGCCACCGCAGCCTCGACCTGCTAGGCTCTGGAGATCCTTCTGCCTCAACCTTTCGAGTAGCTGGAATTACAGGTGCACGCTACCACACCCGGCTGATTTTTTGATTTATTGTAGAGATGAGGGCTTGCCAAGTTGCCCATGCAGTCTCGAACCCGCGGGCTCAGGCAATTCACTCACCTCGGCTTCCCAAAGGCACGGGATTATAGGCTGAGCTACCGAGTCCGACTTGAAAGCCTTTTCTATAAGAACTGAAGCAAGACAAGGCTATTCACCTTCACCATTCCTATTCAGCATAGCACTGGAAGTCCTAGTCAGAGCAATCATATAAGAGAACTAAATAAAATGCATTCAAATTGGTAAGAAGGAAATAAAATTGCTCTTCTGTGCAGATGTGATCTTATATCTAGAAAACCCAAATAATTTCACCAAAAAAACTCTTATCTGATAACTAAATTAATAGTTTTAAGAAACAAAATCAACATGCAAAAATCAGTAGTGTGTCTGTCCATCAATAATGACATAGTTGAGAATAAAAATCAAGAAGGGAATCTCATTGATTTTATTTTATTTTATTTTATTTTATATTTTGAGGTGGAGTCTCACTCTGTTGCCCAGACTGGAGTGCGGTGGCCACTCCCAGCCACTGCAGCCTCCATCTGCTAGGCTCCAGTGATCCTTCCGCTTCAGCCTTCCAAGTAGCTGGAACTACAGGTGTGTGCTACCACACCTGGCTAATTTTTTGATTTATTGTAGAGATGCGGTCTTGCCAAGTTGCCCTGGCAGGTCTCGAACCTGCAGGCTCAGGCAATCCACTCACCTTAGCCTCCCAAAGAGTGGGATTATAGGCTGAGCCACCGAGCCAAGCTGGGAATCCCATTTATAATAGCTATTAGAAAGTGAAATATCTAGGAATAAATTTAACCAAAAAAGTTAATGTCCTCTCCAAGGAAAGCTACAAAACACTGATGAAAAAAATTAAAGAGGACACATGTAAATGGAAAGACACCCATGCTCATGGCTCAGAAGAATTTATATTATTAAAATTATCAATCTTCAGATTCAGCGCAATTTAATTCCTTTCAAAATATCAATGCCATTTTCCCCAGAAATAGAAAAATAATCATAATATTTGTATAGAACCCCAAAACAGTCCAAATAGCTAAAACAATCCCAAGCAGAAGAACAAAGCTAGAGAGATCACATTACCTTACTTCAAAATATTCTACAAGATTATAGTAACCAAAACAGTATTTCACTGATATGTAAACAGATACATAGACCAATGGAACAAAATCGATAACCCAAAAATAAATTCAAATATTTACAGACAACTTATTTTTTTATAGGCACCATGAGCATGTGAAAGGGAAAGGACACCCTCTTCAATGTAGTGCAGAGAAAACTGGATAATCATATGCAAAAGAATAAAACTGAACCATCCCTCTTCATATACATAAATTAACTTGAGAAGAATTAAAGGTTTTATCTAAGACCCCAAAACTATAAAACTCTTAAAAGAAAACATAGGGGAAACACTTCAGGACAGTGGTCTAGGCAAAGATTGTATGGCTGAGACCTCAAAAACAAATGACACAACACACACACACACACACACACACACACACACACACACACACACTCGACAAATGTGACTATATTAAACTAAAAAGCTTTTGCATAGCAAACAATCAATAGATTGAAGAGACAGTCTGTTAAGTGGGAGAAACTATTTGCAAAGAATTCACAAGACACAAACAAACAAAATATTCCATTACGAGGTGGCAAAAGTCATGAATAGGTATTTCTCACACAAATGGCCAACAGGTATCTGAAAAAATGCTTGATATCACTAATCATCAGGGAAATGCAAATTAAAAACAGTGAACTATCATCTTATACCAGTTAGAATGGTTCTAAATAACTAATAATAAATAAATAAACAAACAAATGAATAAATAAATAAATAACAAATGTTAGGGAGTATGTAGAGAAAAGGATACTTATATACACTGTGGGAATTAAATTTGTACATCCATCATGAAAAACAGTATGGAAATTTTTTTTAAAAGTACAAATAGTAGTGTCATATGATTCATCAATACCACTAATGAATAGCTATTCAAAGAAAAGGAAATTAGTATATTAAAGGCATAATTGCTTATCACAGCACTATTCACAATCAAAGATATGTAATCAGTCTAAGTTTTCATCAATGGATGAATGAATACAGAAAATGTGATACATAGAGACAATGGAATACTATTCAGCCATGAAAAGAATAAAATTTTTTTCTTTTCTGTAGCAACATGGATGAAATTGAAGGTTATTATATTAAGTAAAAACACCTGGGCACAGAAAGACTAATATCACATGTTCTCACTTATATGTGAGAGCTTGAAAAGTGTATCTTATGAAGATAGAGAGGAGAATGACAGGCACAAGAGATTGGGAAGGGTATCTGGGCTCTAGAGGGTGATGCAGTGAGGTTGGTTAATGATTAAAAACATACAGTTAGGGCAACCCCTTCGGGTCTTCTCCCACTGCGAGAGCTTTTCTGTCCTCTCAATAAATCCTGCTTAAAAAAATACAGTTAGATGAAAAGAATAACACAGTAGCTTAGCAGAGGACAGTGACTATAAGTTAACAACAAAATGTTGTGTATTTCAAAATAGCTGGAAGAAAGGACTTGAAATGTTTCCAGCACGAAGGAATGATGAATATTTGCAGTGATGAATAAGCTAAATACCCTGCCTTGCTCACTACACATTCTATGCATGTAACAAAATATCACATGCCTCATAACTAACCACAAATATTATATTTTAATAGCATATTTTAAAAAATAATGTGGCTAGATTCTGACTGACCTGACTTCTTCTCAGACCACCAATATTTGCATCAGGCTTGATTTTCCAGGACAATGATGCTAAGGAACTCATACCATCAAAAGTTTGGTATGAGTTCCTTAGTATCATTTCCCTGGAAAATCAAGCCTGATGTAAACATTATAGGAGAATTAAAAACCCAGGAAATAAGAGTAAAGAAAAAGGTAAGAGAGGGAGGAAAGGAAGAAAAGCAAATGATCATGTTTGCTTATGTATCCTCTGTCATCCCTAATGCAGGATGTGAGCTCCAGGAAAGCAGGACACTGTCTGTCTTGCTCATTGGTATGGTATCACCTAGAAATGGACTCATTGTTTTATGGTGAAACACAAAATATCTTCCAATCATTGACACTCTCTCCAAAGGCATCCTCTTTAGGTTGCTGTTATCATAAATATACCCTGAGTTACTTATTTTACATTTTATATTTTAGTAAATGAATTTATATAATCTGGGTACTTTTCTGTCAATTATAGATGTTCTTTTTGTCTCCTGTACTGCCATATTTTTACAGACATACTAATCAATAAAAGTGAAATTATATTCTGTTGTTATTTCTCTGTTATCTGGCATTGTATTGATCATAGATCTTTATTAAGCAGTAGCTATGAATCTTTCCAGTTCAATAATAATTGATGTTCTAAACACTGACCCTGAGTGCCATCTTAGAAATCAAGGTTAAATTGTCTGCTATATTTTGTGTTGATCAATTTTGTTGTTTTCCTAATTATTTTAAAGCCAATTGCTTACTCTCCTCTCTCAACAGACCATATGTTTCTCATGAGTCCTTAATTAGACTATTAATTTCTCTGGAAAAACTATAAAATAGAGAGTAAATTTTGTCTTACCTACAGTAGCACAGTATCACCACATTAACCTAGCAGGAAGTATAAGAAGATATATTTACATTCTGCAACACCCTGAACATTGTGATATCCATACACTCATGTTCTTAGGAGGTAAGTTTTGGTTGCTAGATTTACTTTTTATTTGGCACATATAACAATCATTAAGCGCTATTACTTTGGAAACAGATTTTTTTCTTATAATGTTAGAATACGGCATGGAGTGTGAAAAGAGATATATATTGATGGCTTATTGTTCTTGGTTTTCATATCATGTACTTCATTTTACTCTTAGAACATATCTAATATTTCATCCTGCACTATCAGTTAACAACAAACTCTGGCTAATCCAGGAGATGGATATGGTTGTGAATGCTATTTAAATTCTAGGAACCAGGGCAAGGTCCCAAGATCTCTATATTTTTTTTCCCTTTTAAATGTCAAATTCACTGAATATCAGGCATTAATCATTTGTCTGATGAAACCTACCTGTGAAAGACAGCTTGCTGCTGATGGTAGGGAGAAATAATCCAAACATTCTTCATTTTATAGCCTGCTTCCTTTTTCTGGATTAACTGAATTTTTTCTTATTAAATAAGCATACAATATTATAACGTGTTTATGTACCTTGGTCAATCTCTAAACTAAAGAAAAATAATTGTTTTTTTTCTTTCTCTGCACTTTAACATTGGATATAAAGTCGTCAAAAATCATTGCATATGCCTAAATTCAAATATTAGCACATATTCCTGGCCTGATAACCGGGTAGTTGTCAGGCATAAGCACAAAGTAATACTTTAGTTACATGACAAATCCATTAAAAAAGAAAAGCTGGTCAGTTTATATCTGCTTTCTAAAACAGGCATGTTCATACATTCTTGTTGCTTTAACTTTTGAAAGACTTTATTTCAACAGTACACAAAGCATATTGTGAAATCAATGATGTAAGAAACTTTATGAGTTACAGAGTATTCAAATAAATATTATAGCTTCCTCTACCTAAGTTCAAAATTTATATCCCATTTGGGGAGAGTTATTGGATGACAATGAACTAGAATCTTAATTATAAATATAAATATAATTCCTATATTATATTAATCATAATGAAACAGTTGAAACCTAGATGTTGTCTGTGAACTTTATCTATGTTCATCTGTTATTCCAAATCTTTTCTTACTTTTTAAAAGTATAGGCATTAAAAGAAGTCAGGTTGACTGTTTTCCTCGTTCAGTGCACTCTGTCAAAGGTGGTATTAGTCCAGGATCCTAAAAATTAAACAAGTAAATTAGTATTTATAAACTGGAGCAAAATATTATTCAAGGACTAGATTCTGAAATCAATGCATAAACTCAAATGGAAAATACGATCATTACTGAGCAATGTTAACATTGAAACAACCAACAGTATCGATGTTGGCAAGGATGTGAAGTCAAACTGTCACGCTTTGCTGTGGGGTGCAAATTGCTAGACACTTTGTAAAATATTGTGATTTTCCTACTAAAGGTAAACATATACTTACATATGGTAAGGCAGTGTAGCTTCAAAATCTGCGTGTTTCACAAAGCATGTTCATAGCATGCTTAAAAATGCTCAAAGTAGCTTTGTTCAAAATAGACTCCAAATGGGTATTATTAAAATGTCTATCAGCTGTAGAATGTGTAATTTACAGAGTATTCATAAAGCAGAATACTACTAACAATAAAAACAAAATAGATTTCTATACAAGTCTACATGAATAAATTTCACAAACAATGCTGAGCAAAAGAAGGCAGACACCAAAGAATAACAACTAGGTGTGTTGCTTTCACTTGGGATATAGAAAGCTAGAACTGCTAATCCCAATACAACAATGAGAAAAATCTGGGCACAGTACAAAACAATGACTTTGACTGAACCCATTAGGGAATTAAGTTCACAGGCTGCCCACATAGCCTGAATTCTAAAGGATCGACATCTCTAAGGAGAGATGATGCATGTTTACTGACTTATCTGTGGCAGAGCACGGGAAAGGAAGCACCAGTTGTCCCACAAGTGGGTAAGAAAAAGCAAACTAAAATGAAAAAAAGATGCTAAAGGCCAAGTACGGGCTATTGCAACAATACAGAATTCATGGGAGGCTGTAGAGACATAACCCTTCCCTGAATTTCTCAGTGGTCCTGTAAAAAACCCTCCTCTCCTGAGACAGAGAAATAAATGCATACAATAAAAACAGAGGATATTTGCTTTCCTTTCTCCTAGGGGCATTATCATCTTCACATACCAATAGAATTAGCTCAGTAACCATTTGTCTAGTTTATTGCTTTGATCCAAAGGATAGAAACACTTGTTTTCTAGAGACAAGCAAATAATTATAATCTAGACTAGTACCCTAGGTAAAGCCTTAAGGTGCCAAGAAAATTGGAATGTTCTCTCCCAAGGTATTTACATTTCAAATACTATAAGCTCAGATGTGGGAGACATCTTTAGGTTGTAAAAGCCAGAGATTCCTAGGGTTTGACTAACCCATGGAAAGATATATCTGTATAGCAAAAGATAAGAATGATAGTTCTAGGGATTTCCATTTAATTTTGAAGGAGCAAAATTTGGGAGGAGAAGGAGACTACCATCTCTCACCTCACGTAAATGGAGACAGTTAGTTGTTCTGTGCCCCATGCCTATGAGGTGTTTGGCTGGTCATGTAGGAGAGTTTCTCATCTCATTACACAAAGGGTAATGTCTATGGGAAGAGGGATCGTCACATTTATTTACTATAAAATAACTAACAAGAGATCTGTCTCAGATCCAATATGCCATGTGTTCACATTTAGGATAATAACAAGAATGAAAATAAAAAATCTGACAGATCCCCACAACAAGGAGACTGTACACTCACCTATGGGCTCTTTGCTGTGAATCTTTATAAAGTGCTCAGGAGAGAGATTTGTGGTGAGTGTAGGAGACCAAATATAACATCTGTGTATAGTGCTGGAGTAAACCAAAAGTAACATTCTAAGACTCTAATGGCTGAACAGACCCCTTCTTGGCCAAGGGGACCCCAGAGAAACCTGAAAAATTGAATTTCCAGTGATTATGGGAAGGGAAGGGAGGTCGGACGCACCTTGTTGTACCTTCTTTTTTTGTGGAGTTTAGACACACATGATCAGCATTAAGATTAAAATAGCGATCCTAATACTGACAAAACAGACTCTCTGTGGCAATAAAATACCAAATTATAAACAAGACCTAAAGTCATTCAAGGCAAGAGTTCAGGCACACCCTACAAACTGTAAATTCTCAGTAAATGAGTTTTTTTTAATTAACTTAGCATAATGTGGTTTACCTTCTAACCTAACACTGATATATGCTAAAATATATTTCTCTGACATTTTGAAATGGCCCTTCAAAGCCGTCTCTTATGGGGGAAATTTGCCTCTCTAGATGGAGAATCTCCATTAATGCAGCCAGGCCTTCCCTTTCTAGATCTTTCTGGGATCTAGGGGAGATTAACTGAGAGTTTGATACTTTTAAAGTTCTGAAAAAAGACATTTACCATCTATTCTTTGTGAGGGCTACCTATGAGGCTTCATCCACATAACAAGGCCTTTGGTCCTAATATACACTCAAGCATTCCTTTCTACTGACTTCAAATCTTTATACATTAGCATAAATATATAGCATAGCTATGTAGCATAATCAATCGTCAGCTAAAGAATCCCTAAAACCCACCTATGACTTGTAACCTTGTTGTGAGATGTTCTAGCTTTTTGAACCGGACCAATGTATACATTCTTTATATCGTTTTATGTCTTTGCCTGTAACGCCTGTCTCCGTAGAATGTATAAAACCAAACTGTAATCTGACTGCTTTGGGAACACTGACTCCAAGCTTCCTGGGTTTGTGTTTTCTCCAGGCGGTGGTCGTGCACATTGCCTTAGAATAAACCTCTTAAAATATTTACTGGATTTTGGTTTTTCTATTTACATCGGTGTACAGGAGATAATCGGATGCTGCTGGTTAAAAGGCACAAAAAACTCAGTCACCTGTTTGTAAAACACAGGAAAAGCCTCAAAATTCTGGGAAACTGACAGCAAGCCTTCTTACTCTCAGAGTACAGGAAAAGTTGATCATGGCAGGCAGAAGTGTAGCATGAAAACAAAACAAAATAGGAAACAGACCTGGACCCAGTGTCTTATACCAATACTGCTAGAAATATTCTGAAAATAAGAGAGGTGCAAGAAACTCTCTCCTGCACAAGATATACCCCAGAAAAAGGATTGCCTTTGACTACAACAGGAGTAGGATAAGGACCATGAATGAACTGCATTCCCAAGGGCTGCTTGAGACTGGCAAGACCAAAGCAATAAATAGTCATATATGCCACCTATCCCCTAGCTGGGTCATCATCAAGTAGCAAGCAATGAAGGTATTTTTTCAGAAAGACAAGGCACACAGGGAAATTTCTTCTTGCTAAAGTCATGCAGGTGGGAGTAAAAACTGACTGTAGAACACTGAGAAAAATAAAAATAAAAACAATTCCAGCAACCCAGCCATCATCCTATGCTCAGGGCAATGGTAGTCCATTGTTAGCAGAATTTAGGCATAACGACAACAAAATGTCATTCCACCTAGCTCCATACTAGATAAGCCACCACAGTTAATGTCTGGGAGAAAAAGTGGTGTGGTGTGCCAATTTTCAGGTATAAATATGACTTACTTCAGTTTATACTGTACTACACATGATATTCAAGATTTACTTTACACACACACACACACACACACACACACAAATCAGTCTTGAGACTGTGAAGAGCAAAAATGTTAAATATTAAAAAATCCAGAGCTGACCCAGGTGCTGAATCTACTAGAAAAAGTTCTTTTAAAACAACAATGAATTATACGTTAAAGTGGGCAACATGCATGATAGCATGAAATAATTTTAAGAGATGGAAATGAGAAGGTGTCAAATGAAAATGTTGCCATGTCAGCAAACCATAGTAATTATTTTTCTGAGATTATACGTAGACTTGAGTCCATTAAGAAATAATGACTTCCTCTTTTCCTATTTGGATACCTCTGATTGCCTTCTCTTCTCTGATTGCTCGAGCCAGGACTTCCAATACTATGTTGAACAGGAGGGGTGAGAGTGGGCATCCTTGTTCTAATTTTCATTCATTTAGAATGAAATGTGGGTTTCTCGTAGATGGCTTTTACTATTTTGAGGTATGTTCCTCGTATGCCTAGATGTTCAAGGGTTTTTATCAAGAAGGGGTGCTGGATTTTATCAAAAGCTTTTTCTGTATCTAATGATATAATCATGTGGTTTTTGTTTTGACATCTGTTGATGTATTTAATAACATTTATGGTTTTACGAATGTTGAACCAGCCTTGCATCCCAGGAATGAAGCCTACTTGGTCATGATGGATGATTTTTGAGATGTATTGCTGAATCCGGTTTGCTAGGATCTTGTTGAGAATTTTAGCATCTATGTTCATCAAAGATATTGGCCTGTAGTTCTCTTTCTTTGCTGGATCTTTACCTGGCTTGGGTATCAATGTGAGCAGCCAACAAACACATGAAGAAATGTTCAACCTCACTGATCATCAGGGAGATGCAAATCAAAACCACACTGAGATACCACCTAACCCCAGTCAGAATGGCAATTATCAACAAGTCAAAAAATAACAGCTGCTGGAGAGGGTGTGGTGAAAAGGGAACACTTCTACACTGTTGGTGGGAGTGTAAACTAGTGCAACCTCTGTGGAAAGCAGTGGGGCGATTCCTAAAAGCTCTAAATACCAACCTCCCATATGACCCTGCAATCCCCCTACTGGGAATATATCCTGAAGAACACAAATCACTCTATAAAAAAGATACCTGCACATGCATGTTTATCGCAGTGTTGTTCACAATAGCAAGAGCCTGGAAACAGCCATGCTGCCCGTCAAAAGAGGACTGGATTAAAAAAATGTGGTACATATACATGATGGAATACTACACAGCCATAAAAAAGAACAAAATCATGGATTTCGCAGCAACCTGGATGGAACTAGAGTCTATAATACTGAGTGACCTCTCACAGAAACAAAGATCTGAGTATCACATGTTCTCACTCATATAATGGACCTTAAATATCCAATGCAATACTATATGAAAATGACTGACCGTACTGGGAAACTATGGTGGGGGGAGGGAGATGGGATTAACAGTAGCAAATATCTGTCTGGGAATGGGGAAACACCCCATATCAACAGGGTGCCTGAATGAAACGCAATTGTATACCTAATCCTTAACTGTACCCCACAACTTCATAATAAAAAATAAAAAAATTAAAAAAAGAAATAATGAATGTGAAAACATGCTAATAAAAACTACCAAAACAACAGCAACAAAAGTTTAAAACAGAATTTAAAAGAACAGAACACATAAGAGCTGTGGGATATTATCAATCTAACATGCATAATTGGAGATCCAGAAAGAAATGAAAGAATGTGACAGAAGAAATATTTGAAGAGATAATATCCAATAATTTTCAAAAAAAATAAAAAAACATCAAACTTAGAAAACACAGATTATCCCAAAAGGGACAAATGCAACAACAACAACAAAACTCTTGACATATCATATTCAAACTGCTGAAAAATCAAATACAAAGATTTGACAATCTTAAAGGTCAGCACAGGGGAAAGACACATCTTACATAGAAAAACAAAGATAACATTATAGTAAATTTCTCATCAAAATTAAGCAATCCAGAAAGCAATGGGGTGACACTTTAGGGTAATGAAAGTAAAACTAAGATCTGTCAACAAAAATTATATATCCAGTCGGGCTCGGTGGCTCAACCTGTAATCCCGAGCCTTGGGAGGCTGAGGTGAGTGGATTGCTTGAGCCCGCGGGTTCAAGACCCGCCTGGGCAACTTGGTGAGACCTCATCTCTACAGTAAATCAAAAATTAGCTGGGTGTGGTAGCGTGTGTCTGTAGTTCCAGCTACTTAGAAGGCTGAGGCGGAAAGATCGCCGGAGCCCAGCAGGTCGAGGCTGCGGTGGCCAGGATCGGTCACAGCACTACAGTCTGGGCGACAGAGTGAGACTCCAACTCAAAAAAAAAAAAAATTATATATGCAGAAAAAACACATTTTAAAAGTGGAGCTAAAGGAAAGACACAGAGACCAATGTCACAGAATAGGCCGCAAAAAAATAGTAGAAAGCAGAAATAGAGTAAAAAAAGTTCAATTGATTTTTAACAAATTTGCTAAGACAATTCAATGGAGAAAGGATATTTGTTTTTTTTTCAAAAACTTGGTGCTAAGAGTAGTAGGCATTCACAAACCCAAACAAATAAAACCCAAATTATACTTTGCTCCATGTTCCAGATTAACATAAAATGTATCATCAATTTAAAACTAGAACTAAACTTTTTTCGTGTGTGTGTGTGTGTGTGTGTGTGTGTGTGTGTGTGTGTGTTGGGGGGCTGCCTCACCTGTCACCCAGGACGGAGTGCAGTGGCACAATCACACTCATTGCAACCTCAACCTACCTCTGGGGCTTAGGCAATCCTCCTGCTTCAGCTTCCCCAGGAGCTGGGACTGTTGTGGTGGGTGAAAGGTTCCACAGTTCTTGAATTTGGCCAAGAAAGAATTCAGAGTCAATTCAGAGTGAAACCAAGGATATAATTTATTGCAGAAGAAACAGCAGTGCCCTCGAAAAAAGGGCCGAGTGGGCAGGCACCACAGAGTAGTTGTACCAGTAGTTACGGCTGCTCTCTTATTAGGGTTCTTTGCCCGTGTGAGCACTTTTTGGCGTGCATGGGTCCCTTTGCCTAATCTTTAATTATATTCCACCTATCCCTCTGGTGAGGGAGTTTTTGACTTGATGTGGGCTTAGTCCGAATTGCTACGGCGTCCATGCGTGATGGGAGTGGGAAGCTTCATTAGGGTAATTCTGTGTTGATAGTATTAGAATTGTCCGAGATCATTCAGAGGACGGTCCATGCTCATTCTGCACACGTGCTGGGTTTGGAAATCCCCAGCCTCCCAAATTCTGTAATTATCCAGAGACAGTTGACCATAAATGTTCACTTGGGCTCATGTGTCCAACCCATAATAGTTGTTTTGTTAGGGGTTGGGTATGACCCTTTGATGATTTGGGTCCTAAGTTCATTGCCTGGCATGTGGATCAATATCCTCATTTTTCCTTCAGTCATTTCCAGCTAACTACCTACTTTAAGAGGACTAGAGGAGCACCACCACGCCAGACTAATTTTATTATTTTTATTTGTAGAGAGGAGGTCTAGCTATCTTGCCTAGGCTGTCTTGAACTCCTGAGCTCAAGTAGTCCTGCTGCCTCGGCCTTTCAAAGTGCTGGGATAAGAGGCCCCAGTCAATGCGTTGAGCTAAAATTAAACTAAATTAAAACCAAGACACTTCCAAGAGAAACTATTGAACCCAAACTTTACCTGCACGATGACCACTTATGTACTTAAGCCTGAATTGCACCCCACATCTTTAAAATAAAAATAGTAATATTTAAAAAAAAAGAAAATATTGGGATCTTGGGAAAACCAAAGGTTTCAGAGCAAATAAAAACACAATATAAAATTTAAAAATACTATATTGGACTTTATCACATTTAGAGTGTCTTCTTTTTGAAAAACACTGCTAAGTAAATGAAATAAAATGAATATCTGAGAAGGGACTTGTATTCAGAATATACAAAGAATTATTCCAACTTGTTATGGATTGAAAATTTATGTATCCTCAAAATTTATTTGTTGAGATCCTAACCACCAGTGTGATGGTACTGGGAGGTGAGGCCTTTGGAAGGTAATTAGGTCATGAGCATGAAACTCTCATGAATATTATTTGGGCTTTCATAAGAAAGGACAGGAGTCTCTCTCTCTCTCTCTCTCTCTCTCTCTCTCTCTCTCTCTCTCTCCTCTCTTTCACGCGTGCTCTTGCTCACACTCTTGCTCATGTATGGTCCTCTGCACCATACAAAGATGACCATCTACAAACCAGGTGTCATTATGTGTTACACAGGTGTATTTATATGTAAAGATACATGAATTTGTACACTGAAGATGTACTTGTGTAAAATATAGAGGAATATATGCACATGGATATATGTATTTGTGTAAAAATATTTGTGTGTACACATATGCATATATGTTATACTTGAGCTAAACAGTTTTGTACAATATATACAGTTGGCCCTCCATATTTGTGGGTGTCATATCTTTGGATTCAACTAACCATAAATGAATGAGACTTCTATACTGAACAAGACTTCTTTTTCATGTCATTATTCTCTAAAAAGTATAGTATAAAAGCTATTTACATAGCATTTACATTGTACTTGATTTCAAAAACTCATCTAGAGATGAATTAAAGTATAAGAATGTGTATCAGTCATATGCAGATACTACACCATTTTATATAAGAAACTTGAGAAACTTTTTATATGAAACTTGAAAATTTGTTGATTTTGGTATTCATGGTGTGCTTTGGAGCCAATATCCTATGAATATTGTGGATTTTGGCATTCATGGTGTGTCTTGGAACCAATATCCCATGACTACTTCATTTTGAATGCTAAAAATCTAAAGACTGAAGTAAATAAAAACAAAGAGCAAATAACTAGTTGAAACAATTCTCTCTTTAAGACAGCTATCATATACAATTTTGAGTAATTGATATTTCTTGTGGTTTCATTATATTCTGTATGAATACCAACTATTTATTACTTTAAAATTATAATATATTTGCTTTTTTGTTGTGTGGATTAAACAGTTTTATAATTTATTGGGTGGGCAGGGAAACATAATTCTAGGAAAAGAATTCCTGGAGAAATAATTCTAGGCAAAAATTCCAGGAAAATACTTTCAAGGAAATATATATATTTATGAAGGCATGATTGTAGAAAGTGTCAGAATATGTGCTAAATTGCCACTTATAAGCCTGAGACTCCTGAATCTTCTTATAGAAGAAATATATTTTATTCTTTCTCATTAAATGATAAATGGAGTGGGCACATTTCATTTTTATCTATTTTATTTGTGTGCAAAACTAAGATTTCCAAGCATCTTTTCTGTAAGACAATTTATACACACTGCAAAAAGAGAACATATGATGTTTCCCAAATATGTGTGATAAATATTTCTTTCCAGTGAATGTGCCAGTTTACTGTTTAATAATGCTATTAAAGAATAGAAACCTAATCACTGAATCTACCAAAATACAGAAAATGAATTGAAATGACTACCCATGACTCATTTTCTTCCTTTGCAAGACACACACAAAAATTCCGGAAATCCAACCTTTCCCTGAGAGACAATAGCTATGTTCTGCCTGTACAGTTGATTGGGCTTGTGGGATTGGACTCTAGAAGTAGAAGGAAAAAAGTCGTCTTGCAAACAAATTGCTGGAGTTAACTGAAGCAATAACTGGAATTCATTTAATCACTCATCTGTCAACAAATAATTATTAAGTGTTTACTATGTTCCAAATATTGTTCTAGGTTTTAAGAATATAGCAGATGATGTAATACCTCATCATGGAGCCTGCATTCCAGTAAAAGGCAGGCAAAAAAACAAGTACATAAATAAATGGTGAAACTTCAGATAGTGTTAATTGCAATGATGAAAATTTTAAAAAGATAAGGGTAAAGACAGTAAAAAAAGACAATTCACTGAGACTGAGTCGTTTGAGCAGAGAGATGAGTGATGAGAAGAACTAGATATTATCCCACTGATTTTTTTAAAATTGAAAGTTGGCTGGCTACATTTGAGTAAGTATTACAAACTTTACATGTCCAAGGACAAAATCTGCATGTCACCGTGCAAGCCTGCTTCAATTCCAGTCCCCGCACGCAGACACTGCCTCTCCATTCACCACATCACCATGCTGCTATTCATATTACCATGCTATTAGTCTGACAACTACATTTATCACAAGTATTTGATAAAAATAGCATTATAGGTTTAAAATTGGAATGAAATAAGTAGGCAACCTTAAATATAATATAAAAAGTTAAATGCACTGAAAATTATTTAGGAAGGCTATACATTATTTTTCTCTACTATTCTTTGTACATCATTATTTCTTACTTGCTGAGGACAAAAATAACGAGGTAGGAGACATGTTAGGAGTTACCTTCGAATTGTTATTGCTGTGTTCTCTTTTAAGCCTTTAGAATTTACATGACTGCTGCTCTCAAAAAATATCAAATGCTCCAAATCTAACTGTGGAAGTTTAAGTGGCATTGAGAAATGAACAGTCTTTTTAAAAGCATCCCAGTTTCACTCTAGAGATAAAATTCTGAATTTAATGTCTGCAACTTCGCAATGCTGACCAATCTAATTAAATGACTATTGCTTTGCTAAAATGTGTTGTTTAACAGAAAAGCATGCTGGTTAGTTTAATATTTACTAGATTAGAATTAAAGCATAATCAGCTTACAAAAAGTATGTCCATTTTAAGAATTATAGTTTAATTATGTTAACTTTACATTTTCAGAGACCTGATTATGTATGTATGATGTGTTGTGTTAAGCTTAACATCCATTTGCCTTAAAATTGGAATAAATTTTTTAGGCTATTCCTGTAAAGCTATTCTCTTCTAAAGTATATATCAGCTAAATACATGAGTATTAGCTCTTTGGCCCATATTCTAGAATTCCAATAAGTAATTGCATTCCTACTTATTTATTTGAGGGTCTAATTTGCTAAGAACACACATACACACTCTCACACACACAGTTGAATCTTGAGTCGTATGTAGAAATGCATCTATAAATATACTTGAGGACCTTTTGCGTTTTTCAATTTTATAATCAAGACACATCAAATGTTAACATAATTGCTGCTGTGTATTTTTTTGGATTGCCTTAGTCAAGGTTTCAAAAAAATGGTCCAAGTTATAAAAACAGTTATTCCCTATATGAGATCAAAATCAGACAGAAGATATCAAAGCCCAGCCTCTCGAGGATAGTTTGAATCTAGTCCAATTGACATTTCATCCAATTTTCACTGCAAACACATTTCACTGCAAAATAATGCTGTACTTTCTATCTCACGTAACTCTATATCCTCTTGAGGTTGTCAATGAATATAATTATAAACTAATTCTGCTTACACAGTGGCTCTAAGCTTTGATAACATACTTCCACACGTTGGCAGCATCCTCCTGAATTTGACCAGATTGAGACTGACTTAGCATGTCTCATGTAGAGAGAGATAACCTTGATATGGATTCAGTGATCAGTTTGATATTCTTTTATTTGGGGAGCTAGTGTTGAATTCATGCCTAAACCCTTGACAGACTGATGGACTTAGTAATGTCCAAATTTTTCAGGCTATCTAAAATCCAGGGAATCGTTTTCGTCACAAAGATTATTATAGTTTTATCAAAAACAACTTTGATCACATAGAAAACTGAATAAAGAAAGGCAAGGCAATAGAAGAAATTAAAGAAACTGGTTTTGTACAGTTTTTATGGTGTTCAGGTTATTCTTAATGGGAAATTTAAGGCCTAGACAAATTGCTTCAATCTTTTCTGAAATATGAATATCTCAGAGAAGCATTAAAAATATTAGGTTAGAAATAAACATAAGGTTATTTTCCACTTAGGATTGGGTTTTATTGATTGAAGCAAAGATTTAAGGGGATGAGTTAAATAAAGGTACTGAGGGATCTAAGATATTAAACAATCTCACAAAACCTGTAAAATAATTGTTTTGAAATGGAAAAATTATGAGTATATGGAAGACAAATATATGGAGGACATTAAAGAATGTTTTAGGTACTATAAACAATATTAAAAACAAAGGTGGAGAACATATTTTCAACTGTTAGGTAAAATGTATATGTAAAAAGTACAGGTCTTGCCAATTTAGTGTTTAATTATAAAGTTCACAATGTTTTCAAAAATCTGATTGGAGATATGGCAGTTACATATAAAGTTCTAAAGATAACTCAGAATACATGGTACAAATTAACCTTGAAAAGATTAGGAAGTGAAATCACAACAAAGAAACTAAGATGGCATTCACACACGTGTGCTTTAATTGCTAGATTGAATAAGGTCCATTCGAATAAAGGGAGCAAGAATAAAAACTATAGAGTTGAAATGACCTTAGAGTTTGTTGTGAGTTTAAGGAGGTTTATTTTTCATACTCTTTATTACTTTTTAAAAACTTTTATTCATAGTATTGGATATTCTTATATTCAGCAGAAAATTCTAAGAGTCATTCTCTGAATAAACACACTTATGTAGGCTTACCCTAAAGACATCCGGTGGTTTCAGAGGAAAAAAAAAATACTTAGAATCCAAAACATATGCATTTCTTAATGGTGATATATTAGTATATTTCATTCCAATGTGGTCTGTACTTTATTTACTGTTTTAATATATTGTCAAAAGCCACCAATAAAAATGAAGTTATCCAATACAGTTTTACTAAATGTTGTAGCACAAGCATTATTTATTTTTCAGTATGTGGAGCAATGTATTTCTCAAACTCTTCTATGCTCAGTGGAGTTAAATGGCCACTAAGATTTTTGCATTCACAGAACTAGTATATTACTAATGGACATAAATCTCATAAATGTCCCTTAAATCTGATCTTTGCTTTCTTTAAGATTGATTAGATGCACATTAAGCTAAACCATACTTTAAATTTTATGTCTACATTTCATTTTGCTCATGAGCACCCTGTTGGTGCCTATGACAGAGAGACCAGATTTTCTTTTGTCATTTTACCCTAAGCCTAGATCTTTATGGCCAGCATGGAGGTAGCATATGTAGTGGTAAAGAGTCCTGCCACAAGGGTCTAGTAACCTGGATAGAAATTATGAATTCAGAGAGCAACTGTGTATGTCTGAATGTAGGAGTTAGTCCTATCAGATACTAAATACAATTTATAAAGTTCTATAATTAAGACTGTGTAATATTGACTTTAAACTTGAGTAATGGGCTAGATGAAAAAAGAACAATCTCCAAATAATAAAAATATGATATATAATATAGATAGCATCTCATATTTGTGGTCAAAATAAATACTTTCCAGTAGTTAGTTAAGTCATAAATATAAAATATACTCAATTCCTCACAACATACCTAATAATATATTCCAAATGGATAGGATATCTAAACATTAAAAATGGAACCACACAAGTATGTGTTGGATTGTGATTGTGCTCTCAACTTGATTAAGAAAGGAGTTATGTTTTCTCTAGAATCTCTTCACCTAAAGTTAACTTGTGTTGGTCAAAAGAGAAACTAAGGAAAGTTCTAGAAGAATGTGTGGAGTAACACTTACTCTTGCAACCTCGTCACAGTCACATATGATTATATGCAGACAAAGAGATGTCCAAGTGGTCATAGATTTTCTTCACTCTTATCTGCTCTATGTGCCAATTCTGCTGGAAAAAAGTAGTTCAATACTTACCATCAAATACCAGATTGTATTAATATGCTTTCAAAGCCATCAATGAATTGAATATTTTGACATTGTTTAACTAAATGATGTAGTGCAGCATGAGCCACTTAAAGTATATGGTAGCAATCTCCAGTACCCACGTAAAAGGTTGTAGAGATCTTGGTATCTCCATGAGCTCCTTTCTGTTGTCCCACTTCTGTGACTGGGCATACTTGACTCATTGCATCATTAGCTTGCAAACTTTGATTTGCTACCTGTGCTAGTATCTCCATTGAATGTAGTAGTGACTCTCAGATTCCTGTTTCCAGAACTTTGCATGAGCTTTGGTTACTGTTTTGCAAGGTTAATTTTTTTATTATGTACTATATCTCTGTAATGCTTATAGTGGTCCTGCTTCCTAGAGTGATAAAGTTAGTACTTAGAAATCAGGTGCTGTCATATCATAAACATAAAACAGGAGGCACTGATTTGGAATGAGAAAATTGTATGAGGCAAGGAAAGAGTTTAGGAAACTGTTAGTGAGGTAAAAAAAAATGATATGCTAGCTACTCATGTAGAATGAAAAAGAACAATCAATAAACTGTCATAGAAGTTTGGTAAAACGATGTCTTGTGTTTGTAGTTGTGGGGAAATTGCAACTATCAAATATGGTAACTAAGAAAATAGAAAATACACCAAAAAAACTTAACCACCTTGGAAAGATGATTTCTGGGCTAAACAAATTATGGTTAATTAAGCTATTTTAGCTGTCTATGATAAAGTATAAAAAAAGATGAGCTAAAGAATGAATTCTCCCATTTATAAACACATTTTAGAGGAAATAGAGAAGCAGTAAGTTTGATAGAGAAACCTGCTTGCTATCTCTGGGCTCTTCAGTCAATAAAATTTCTGCAAATTAAAAGTAAATCAAGGTCTAGGAGTACAGAATAAATCTATATAAATGGTTGCAAGATCTTTCAAGAGATATTTATTGGATTTTAGTCAGTATCTAGCAGACCCCTTTAACTAGAAAAAGAACTTTTCAGGATTTTAAGGGGTTTTGTTCCACTGAAGATTGATACGTCCCTTTTAGAGAGAGGTCTATCTTCAAAAGAATCACAAATTTTGCTTTGAGGTCATGAATTACACCTGAATGAGATTCATAGAAAATTGATAAAGTTTTTTAAGGGAATTGTACTAATGAAACTACCACATTCTTGGAAGCAATGGCATGGCAACATTCTTGGCCTGCAAGAGACTAAAACATCTTTAAAAATAGAGTTTTCAGCCGGGCTCGGTGGCTCAGCCTGTAATCCCGCGCCTTTGGGAGGCTGAGGTGAGTGAATTGCCTGAGCCCGCGGGTTCGAGACCCGCCTGGGCAGCGAGACCTCATCTCTACAATAAATCAAAAAATCAGCTGGGCGTGGTGGCGCATGCCTGTAATTCTGGCTACTTGGAAGGCTGAGGCGGAAGGATCGCCGGAGCCCAGCAGGCCGAGGCTGCGGTGGCCGGGAGCGGCCACTGCACTCCAGTCTGGGCGACAGAGTGAGACTCCAACTCAAAAAAAAAAAAAAAAAATAGAGTTTTCTGTCCCTCCAACTTTTTAGAAGCAGAAAGCAGGGTTAGAATGGTACTCAGTCTTTTTTTTGTGGTGGGGATGTACTTATTTCTATGCAATAAATTACTCAAACTTGCTTAATTTACTTATGATTTTATGAGTCAAGAATTAGAACACTAGAACAGGGGTTAGCTGGGTGTCCCTTGCCTGTGTTCAATGCTGACTTGGAAGGTATTAGAAAGCTCACTAACATGTCTGATACCTCGTTTCTCCTACACGTGACCTGTATATCCATATGATTGACTTGGACTCCCTCACAGCCTGTCTCAGAATAGTTGGACTTTCTACATAAACTCCATGTATCTGAGCAGAATTGTTCTACCTAGGGCAAAAGCAGAAGCTGTATATTTCTTACAGTCCAAGCCTGAGATATATTTCTTACAGTATATCTCTTCTATCTGCTGCACTCTGTTAATCAAATCCATGTCAAAGATCCATGACAGATTTCAGAAGAAAACTAACAGTTTTCACTTCTGTATAGGAGAGATGACAAAGAATTTCCTGCCACTTTTAATTTACCACAGTTTCCAGGATGGTCTATGCTTTGTGAAATCTGAAAGATATCTCAGAGGACAGATAACATAATCTGAAAGACTGAATGACAAGCCATGGTGATCATTGAAACAGACACTGTTAGAGAACAGAATGATACAATAAACTGGAGATCAATCAGGAATATAACAAGGTCAATGAGCTGGGGATCCATTTCCAGGGATTAGATCTGGGCTCTACTCATGTAACATTCCTGTCTCCAGAACAGAGGGCCCTAGCAATATTTGTCCAGCAAGACCTCAGAATTGCTATGGCCAGTAGCTATGTGATTCCTCTTCTCCTATCTGAATAGGGATGCCTATCAGGTGGTTCTTTGCCTCTCTCAATATGTTGAGTATCTTAGGGACACGTTACTTGCCTGTGTGCCTCTACATCAATAGTATCTTCAGATACATCCGATTCACAGCTCTCATGCTATATTTGTTTAAACGTGGGAGTCCTGTGTTGGGTTATTTTGCTTACAGGAGAAGTATAAATATATGTAGCCAAAAGCTGAGCTGTAGTAGATTGCAAAAATGACTACAATTTTTTTCCTCCCAGGAAGAAGTAATGATGGATCTGAGTTGGTCTTGTGACTTGCTTTTGCCAATGGTGCATTACCAACAGGACACAAGCAGAAGCTTGTAAGGTGCATGCACATTGAGACTTGTCAACTTGATGGTCTTAGAAAATCTTGAACTGCCACCATGTAAAAAAACCCAGGCAAATCTGAATTATAAAAAGCATACAGCCCAATTAACCATCAACTCAGTAGATAGCCAGATATTTGTAGGTCATCTTCAGTAAGGTCATCAAAAGACTGATCTCAGCTGACTCCTAATAACTGGGGCTCGATAATAGTGACATTTTCCTGCATATATTGTACTTTATCATTTTATTTATTAAAATAAATAATATAAGTTCCATATTCATATCTTTTTAATTCCAAACAATTCTATAATTTTGTTATGAGCTTCTGGGCATTATTGAAAATTACATGCAGCATAATAAAAAAATGGATAGCTTCCTTATCCTTCCACTCTTACAACTGCCTGTTAGCCATCTTTCCCCATACTACAAAACTAAATGTATATGAAAATAGAATGTTTTAAAATGCTTTAATTAATCAAATACTTGTTTTTAAAATTCTTTTTAACTATTATTCTCTAAATCAAATTATTCTAACAAGTATCTCACGAATATCTTGAAATTCTGAACTGTTTGTCTTGTTTAATCTTAAGAACAAAGATGAAAATCACATTTCATACTGTTTCTTTTATGGAGTTTTGTTACCTAGTTGACTGTTCCTATTTAAAAAAATCTTAATATCAAATATGCAGAATAATATTGTTTTTAATTAAATATCACTTTAATGAAAGAGCATGGGGATTTTTTTTAGAAATAAAAAAGACTTCATGTTTACAGCTATTTCTTATTCTACTTAAGGGACGTAAGAGAAGTTAGTTTTTGAATTGCTATTGTGAATTGTGTTGTGATGGGCATATGGGTGCAGGTGTCTTTTTAAACAAATTTTTCTAGCTATATGTTTCAGTATGTTAACATATCACCTTTTATAAGATTAGATTCTACTGCTGTATCATTTACAGTGATGCATAATTTATGTTTAATTAGAAAATAGAACTGAATATCACATGTTTTCACTCATAAGTGGATCTTAAACAACTATGGTAATACTACAAGAAAAGGATTGGCAGTAGCAGAAAGCTGCAGCAGGTGGAGGGAGATGGGATTGGCGGTAGTGGGAACCTGCCTGGGGTAAAGGGGGCACATCTCATCAACAAGGGTACCTGCATAATGAACATTTGTATACCTAAGCCTGAATTGTACCCTACATCTTTAAATAAATATTTTTTAAATTAAAAAATAACAGTTTTTTAAAAAAAGAAAATAGTTAATATATGGAAGTACCATTTTAGCCTAATTCAGAATAAGATACTTATATTTTAGATCCCTATATACATTTATTTTAAACATTTTCATCAGAAGACATCCTTTCTGATATATTTTTAGAAATACAATGTCTAATTACTATGGTTCAATAACAAATTACCTAAAATGTGATATAAAGCAACCACAACTTGAGCATCCCTAATTAAAAAAAAAACCATAATTCTAAATGCTCCAAAAACTTGAAAAATTTTGAGCATTGACATGATGCTGTAAATGGAAAATTCCACACCTGACTTCACATGACAGGTCGCAGGTGCATAACTGTGAAGATGATATTGTTAACACTACAGAAAAAGTGCTTAAAAATGACATGGTGAACATGTGTGATAGGCTTTTTGAAGGACTAGAGCAGAGTGCATTCATAACAAACAAGAAATCATGTCAGTTTATAAAACCAAAGAGACTTCTAAGACAGAAACCATCATTAATGAGGCAGATGACTCTAGGGGAAACATTCATAAAAGGCCTAAAGCAGGATGTCTGTTCATCCCAAGGATGACGATTTCCTGGACTCTCAACTGCTTCTGATGTTGCTTCTCACCTAAATATAATAAAATGCAGTACACAAGTAACTTTTTTTTTTTTTTTTTTGAGTTGGAGTCTCACTCTGTCACCCAGACTGGCGTGCAGTGGCCGCTCCCGGACACCGCAGCCTCGACCTGCTGGCCTCTGGCGATCCTTCCGCCTCAGCCTTCCGAGTAGCCGGTGTTACAGGCATGCACTACCATGCCCGGCTGATTTTTTGATTTATTGTAGAGATGAGGTCTCGCTGCCCAGGCGGGTCTCGAATCCGAACCCGCGGGCTCCAGCAATCCACTCACCTCAGCCTCCCAAAGGCGCGGGATTACAGGCTGAGCCACCGAGTCCGGCGCACAAGTAACCTTTTATCAGAACACAGAGTCACAGATAAAGATGGAAAGCCTGCAGCTGCAGCTAACAGTGAATCCAAGAGTTCCAGAGATGTCACTGGGCTGTTTAGTTAACCTAGATGCCATTTTTTCACTCAGTTAATGGCATGTAATGTTTTTTACTGCTTAGTGCTTATATGTGAACAGATGTAAGAGAGTCAGGAACAAGGGTGATGCCAAACAACCACAAACTCTCCACAGGGGTGACTGAGAGAGGGACACCTTTGCCTTCTGATGGTTCAATGTACACAAACTTTGTTTCATGCCCAAAATTATTTTGTATAAAATTACCTTCAGTCTATATGTGTAAGTGTACATGAAACATAAATGAATTTCGTGTTTAAACTTGAGTCCCATTGCCAAGACTTCTTATTATGTATATGCAAATATTAAAAAAAAAAACAAAAACCCAGATCTGAAGGACTTCTGGTCCTAAGCATTTCAGATAAGAGATACTCAGCCTATATTATTATGCTTTTGAATTATATGGGTCAGAAAGTTTGACAGGTAGGAGTAAGATGACTTGTCTGTTTTCATAATATCTGGGATCTTAATTGGAATACAAGACATGGAGGACCTGGACTGATCTTGAGACTGGAGTTTGAAACAGTTTTTGGCTGAGAACTTGTCTAGCAAGGACTGTTGGCCAGAACCCTAGAAGAGTATTGAGACAAATGGTCAGTGTGATAGGTAAAAAATATTATCTCGGTTCAGTTTTAATTTGCTTTACTTTTATTATCTGCAAGATACATTATCATTTTCATGTGTAAGGATAACTTTTTTTTTAGATTAATTTTATCTTTTGCTATTTCTTTTGCTTACATATCGTTGATCTTTTTCTTCTCTATTTTTAGAATCTACATGTTGAGGCTATTAACCTTTATCAGAGATATCATCTGAAAATATATTTTGGCTGGAGTGCAATGGCTTTATGAAGGCTCAATGCAGCCTTGAACTCTTGGTCTTAAGCAATGCTCCTGCCTCAGCATCCTTAAGTGCTGGGATTACAGACATGAGCCACCACACTTGGCTGTCATTTTTTTCATGCAAAGTATCTTATTTTATGTCTTCAAAATTACCATTCACTTTTTTTACATTCTCTAAATTTTAATAATTGTTAGAAAAATTTTTCCAACTCCCACTGAAAAAAAATTACCCGTTGTCTTCATGTTATTTATAATATATATCTTTTGCTATGTAACAAAACACCCAAAATTGGTGTGTTGACATTGGTCAGTAAATTTTTTTCTTTAAAGATCCAGAATGTAAATGTTAGACTTTGTGGGCTATGTAGTCCCTGATATGGCTAGTCAGTTCTACTGTAGTTTGAGGACCCCTATCCTACTCCAACACCTTGGTTTTCAGATAGGGAATCTGTCATTATACATAACTTGTCATTAACATTTTCTTTTTAGATGAAAAGGCACAGAAAACTGAGCCATGAACAATGAAAAACATTGAAACAGAGAGTTATACTCAGGGAGCAGAACAGTACAATAAAATGGAGTACTCTCATTTAGAAATACAGAGGCCAGCCGGGCTCGGTGGCTCAGCCTGTAATCCCGCGCCTTTGGGAGGCTGAGGTGAGTGGATTGCCTGAGCCTGCGGGTTCGAGACCTGCCTGGGCAGCGAGAACTTATCTCTACAATAAATAAAAAAATTAGCCGGGCGTGGTAGCACGTGCCTGTAATTCCGGCTACTCGGAAGGCTAAAGCGTAAGCATCGCCGGAGCCCAGAAGGTCAAAGCTGTGGTGGCCGGGAGTGGCCACTGCACTCCAGTCTGGGCGACAGAGACTCCAACTCAAAAGAAAAAGAAAAGAAATACAGAGCCCAATGAGCTGGGAAGTCAAGCTGACTCAGAAATAAGATCTGGATCTTCTGTATAAAGAGGAAAAAGGATTCTTCAGTAATGCATAAAATAGAACAAAAGAATTAGAAGACTATCTCAAAAGATTGTAGAATTTATATTTTTTTTTAGAAATAAATTCAAATTAGGCTGGGAGTGGCAGCCCACACCTGTAATCCCAGCACTTTGGAAAGTTGAGGCAGGAGGCTAGCTTGAGCTCAGGTGTTCAAAATCAGCCTGGGCAACAGAGAAAGATCTCTTTTCTAGAAAAAATAAAAAATTATCCAGGTGTGGTAGTATACTGAGGCAGAAGTATTGTTTGAGCCTAGGTCTGTGATGGTAAGCCAAGATCATGCCACTACTCTTCAACCTGGGTTAGTGAGACCCTGCCTCAAAACAAAGAAATTCAAATTAAATAGTAAATATATCAGAAAAATACATTTTTAAAATACAATTTTATTTCTGAGCCCAGGTATATTGATTTTAAATTGGTCATATAAAAATTGAAATTATTATGAATCCAATTTTAAATACATTTTTACATAGTAAAGTTTTACTACATATACTCAAGTTAACAATGAAAGACAAAATTATCATGTGTTCCTTTTACAGTGACTTGTAAATAAATTTGAACCTAGAAAATATTAATATAAAAAATTAAGAAATAAAAAATGTCATCAAAATATTAGGATGAATATTTTCAGAATTTTTGCACAGATGTGAATCTGAAAAGGCACTTTTTGTTCTGAAAATTAATCATCATTTTTTAGAAAAAAAGTCATTATAAATCATGTGAAGAGGACTTAATTCATTAACTTTCATACAGGAAATAGCTCTTAAATTATCTAGGAAGATAAGCTACTTACCCTGAATTCTTTACTTGAGTCCTCAAAATCTAACTAGTTATTTGTGAATGCAACAAATATGTTCAGAAATGATATCTCTGTCCTCCCCAAATTATAAACAATTCCTACAGTATAAGAATCTTTGGCTACATCTATTCTTTAATGTGTGTGCTTCTGCTGGGGTATGTGTGTCTGTGTGTGTGTGTGTATTTGAAAAAGGAAAGGAAAGAAAGAAAGGGGATTATGCCTTCCTACTTAATAAACTGCAGTTTCTACACTGTGATTCTAAGTCTAGTAGCTGTTCTGTAGATATCTGTAATGGTAGCTTTATTTTCTCAACTGGAGATGATGTCCAGCTGCTCTTACAAGCAGAGAACTGACCCAATTAAATTCTGTAGTCAATAATAACACTTAGCACTGTGTTTATTATACATTATGATCCTTAAAGACATTATATTTCAGTTTATATGCTAATATGGTTGTTAGTAGGAGATTCTTTCAGTCAACTTAACGTTTTCTTTTATATTGCAAAAGATACAACCACTAATCTTTATTCTGATTGTTCCTAGTGACAAAAATTATAAATCATTTTGACAGAGAATAAACAGGTTCTCCAGCTGTGACTTTTGTTTTTTCTAAAAGGTTGGCCTTCTGAGTATATTATCTTGAAGTAAAAGCAAGGCTTGGAGCTGAACTGAAGGTATGTATGTGACCTTATTTGCTAACATACTGCCTTTCTATGAAGTGCATCAGGGACCAATGGTGAACATAGTCCAGTGTGTCATGTGTGCATTTGCTTAATAAAGTGATCTACTACATTGCCACCTATATATTTTTGGAAGTGACTATGAAATGATATATGATTAATACATAAAATATATAAATAATAAATGTTTCACATATAAAAAAATTATGTTGCCATTCCACTGCTATTGTCATCACTAAAGCATTGCTTTTGATATTGCCTCTAGAGTCTACTGGCTGGTGGGCTGCAGGTGAAGAGCCAACCGTATACATCTTCCCAACTCGTGTTTGCTGATACTCCATACTGGTAGCTTAAAACTGACATTTGTAAGAGTATTGATATCACAATAATTAGCAAACACTACAAATCAATGTTTCCCACCTCTAGAGAGCCTATTATTAAATACTTACTGCCATGGCATATCACTGGGTCCACTCACTATCTTTTTCTCTCTTTTTTTGGTAAATGTTTGATCTGCATTTTTTTTCTCTTCTCCTTGCTCTCCTCAGGTCCTGGCAATACAACTTTACCTTCTACTTCTATGACTTTCCTTTCTTTAGATTCCACATATGTATGAGATTATGCAGTATCTGTCTTTCTGTGTCTGGCTTACTTCACTTAGTATAATGCTTTCCAAGTTCACCCATATTCTTGCACTCGTGCACATGGTGGTATTTTTTTTCTTATTTTTTTAAAGCTAAATAGTATCCTATTGTATACATATGTCACATTTATTTATTCATTCATCCATTGATGGGAACTTAGCTGCTTCTCTTCCACTGCTTTCAAGATTTTTCCATAGCTTTGCTGTTGTGAATGCTGCTGCAATCAACATGCTCCTCAACATAGTAATTTCATTTCTTTGGGATGTATAGCCCGAGCAGGATTGCTGGATCATATGGCAGTTCTGTTTTTAATTTTTTAAAGACACCTTCATACTTTTTCAAAATGACAATACTAATTTTCATCCCCATTAATAGTGTGCAAAAGTTTCCTTTTCTTCATTTCTTTGCCAACACTTATCTTTTGTCTTTTTGATCATAGCCATTCTAACAGGTACGAGGGGATATCTCTGATGGTTTTAATTTGCACTTTCCAGATGGTTAGTTATATTGAAAATTTTGCCATATATCTGTTGGCCATTTGTATGTCTTCCCTTGAAAAATGTCTATTCAAGTTATCCACCCATGTATCGTCTTCTTGTTGCTGAGTTGTTTTCAGTCATTGAGTTCCATATATATTTTGGATATTATCTCCTTATCAGATGTATGGCTTGAAAATATTTTTTCCTGTTCCATGTGTTGTGCCTCCATTCTGTTGATCATTTTCTTTTCTGTACATAAGCTCTAGATATAGAATTCTGAATTGCTTTTTTTTTCAGTCAGAGTCACACTCTGTTGCCCAGGCTGGAATACAGTGACATACTCACGGACACCGCAGCTTCAACCTGCTGGTCTCAGGTGATCCTTCCACTTCAGCCTTCCAAGTAGCTGGAATTGCAGGTGCATGCAACCACACCTGGTTAATTTTTTATTTATTGTATAGATGAGGTCTCACCATGTTGCTAAGGCTGATCTCAAACCCCTGGGTCCAAGTTTAATGAAATCCCACATATGGGACTTGCTTTTGTTGCCTATGCTTTTATGGTGATAGCCAAAAAAACATTGCCTTGACCCAATTTAGAAAAATTTATCCCTATGGTTTTCTTCTTGTCATTGTACAGTTTTAGGTCTTATTTTTAAGTCAATTCATTTTGAATATATATATATTCAATATAACTTAGAATGAGATAAGTGTCCAATATCAATGTGTGTGTGTGTGTGTGTGTGTGTGTATGTGTGTGTGTGTTCAGTTGTCCCAACACCATTTATTTAAGAGATTATTTTTTACCCATTGTATGTTCTTGTCATCTCTGTCAAAATCAGTTGATAGTATGTGTATACATTTATTTCTGGGCTCTCTATTCTGTTCATTGGCTTATATGTCTGTTTGTATGCCAGTACTCTGCTGTTATATCAACCATAGCTTTGTAGTATATTTTAAAATCAGGTATTGTGATGCCTCTGAGTTTTTTTATTTATTTTCTACTTAAGATTACTTTGGATATTTGGGGTCTTTTGTGATTTTGTATGGCAATTTATTTTATTTGTGCACAGTTTTGTACTTTCTTTTGTTCTTTCTTCTTTTCTGATTTTCTAATGTTTTATTACTTCCTGTTTGTTTGAAAACCTCCTTTAGTCATTCATTTAGGGTAGATTGCTACTGACAAATTCCCTACTTTTAATTTATCTAAAAATGTCTTTATTTTTCCATCCTTATAGGGTCTTTTCTCTAGATATAGAATTCTGAATTTTTTTTTTCCATTCGGAGTCAGTGTTGCCCAGGCTCGATGGAGTACAGTGACATGCTTATGGCCACTGCAGCCTCAATTTACTGTGCTCAGATTATCCTTCCAAGTAGCTGGAATTGCAGGCATATGCCACTATACCTGGCTTATATTTTTATTTGTTGTAGAGATGAGGTCTCGCTGTGTTCCTCAGGCTGATCTCAAATCCCTGAGCTCAAGCAATTCTTCTACATTGACCTCCCAAAATGCTGGGATTACAGGTCTGAGCCACTATGGCCAGTGTTGAATTGCCTTTTTCTTTTCAGTACTAAAAAAATGTTGTGTCACTTCCTTCTGTTTTCTATGGTTTTTGATTTTAAAATCTTCTGTCATTTTGAATTGTCCCTGTTCCCCTTCATGGGTAAGATGCTGCTTCTCTCTCACTGCTTTCAAGATTTTTCTTTGTCATTAGTTTTCAGAAGTTTAATCAGGATGAGTCATCATGAGAATTTTGTTGACTATCACCTTTCTTCTTTGTGTTTTCTCAGTTTCTTGACTCTGTAAATTTATGTCTTTTTTCAAGTTCAAAAATAATAATAATAACGCTACCCTCTTTTTATCTCTCCTTCTGAGACATCAGTGATACAAATTTAAATCTTTTGAGAGCTTCAGGTTGCTAAAATTTTGTTCATTCCTTTTTAAAGTCTATTTTATTTAAGGTTGAATAATTTCTGTTGTTCTGATTCAAGTTCATTTATTCTTTCTTTCATCCTCTTCATTTTGTTATTAAGCCCAAAACAACATTGTGATTTTTCTTTTGATTACTATAGTTTTCAGTTCTAAAATGTTCATTTGCTTTTTATTTATAAATTCTATATTTTTCTGATACTTTCTTTTTTTTGCTGAGACTTTTTTGTTTGCTTTAAATATGTTTATAATTGCACATTAGACATGTTTCATGATGATTGCTTTAAAATCCTTTTCAGGTCATTTTAATATCTGCGTTATCCCAATGCTGCTTGCATTTTCTCATTCTAGTATTGTTCTGCTTCATGGTACAATGAGTACTTTTCATTATGTTCTGGACTTTCGGAATATTATTTTATGAAGTTGGATCTCATGTAAGTATTTTTTTTTTACTGGATCTCCAGAGATACTGCACCAGCAGAGGAAAAGGAACACTCCTTTTTTATTGCCTGGTGGAAATTAAAGTAAAAGTTTTTTATTTAGCCTCCTTAGATAACACACACACACACGCATACACACACACACACACACACACACACACACACACACACACACAGAAGAACTGCCTCATTACTGCTGGTATTTTCAGTTCCAAGCTGGATCTCCATTGATACAATCCTGGCTGAGAGCAGGAAGTCACTCTCATTACTGCTCTCTATGTTATCTCTGCTGACCCAACAGAGTGCAGGCTCATCATGCCACATGATGGTGACAGTCTTAAGTCTATTCTATACCTTTTCTGTACCCTAATGAAGAGAAGGAAGAATGATTTGTTAGTGTTTAGTAAGTGGAAAATCTGTTTCCCAAATATTCTTCACTGACACCATAGGAAAGGGCTAATTATTGTTCAGCAAGGATAAGAGTCTTGAATTCCAAATTCCACTCATTCTTTTCTGACATCACTCCATGAGGAACTTAGGAGTGTTGACAAAGATTATTTGCTTAACCAAACTTTAGTCAGGCTTCTGAACCCCATCTGCGCAATTCCTTGTAACATTCAGTTTTAGAAAAAAAAATCTGCTAAGACATTTTAGGAAGAAAACTTCATCCTCAACATCTGATTACCATTGTTATCTGAAAGAGGTGGAATTCCTCAAACGTGCAGGTACCAACACAAGGAAGCAGGATTATTAAAAATTAGGACAAAACAACACCAGCAGAAGGTTCTAATAAGACATTAAGAACAGAACTTGAAGAAATAGAGATTGATCTACCAACAAGATAGTCAGAATACTATGATCTTAAAAATTCAGGGAACCACAAGAAATTAAAATAAATAAATAATTGAAATTTTAAAAACAGTTCATGGAAAAATGATAATTTTGACAAAGAAGTAGAAAGAAATAAAACACATACAAATAGAAATCTTAGATTTAAGGAATAAAATAAGTGAAATTTTAAAAAATAGACATTTTCAACAGAAATTTTGATCAAGGAGAAAGAAAAATCAGTGAGCTCAAAGATAATATACTTGAAATTATTAAGTCAGAATTGCAAAACAAAAAAGAATAAAAGAATTTAAAACACCTATGGGAATTAAGTAAAAGAACTAACCTTTTATAATATAAATTATAGAAAGAGAGGGAAAAGAAAAACTCAGAAAGATTATTTATAAAAATAATGGCTAAAATTTTCCAAATCTGGGAAAGGACAACATCCAGATATAGGAAATTCAGATATTACCAATCAAATCTAACTCAAAGAGAGTTCACCAAGACACATTATAATCAAATTATCAGAAGTCAAAGATAAAAAGGAATGTTAAAATTAGTAAGCAATAAAAATTATTTCACATTTAAAGATATCAATATGGCTATTGGGATATTTCTTGGCACAAACCCTACAGAATAAGAGTGGAATGACATAGTAAAGTGCTGAAGGGGGAAAAAAACTGCCAACCAAGAATATTTAACTAGGAAAACTGTCCTTCAGAAAGAGGATAAAATTAAAACTTTTCTAGGCAAACAAAAGGTAAGGCTGGTTTTATAGGAATTGCTGAAGAAAGATCTTTAAACTAAATTTCAAGCTGTTAATTTGTAACACAAATAGAAAATTTTAAAAATAAACACAATGGTATAAGTAATATTTAGTCTTATTCAGAATTTTAACAACTATTAAAAAACAACAATAGACCAAGTAGGCTTCATCCCTGGTACGCAGGGCTGGTTCAATATTCACAAGACCATAAACATAATTAAATACATCAACAGATATTAAAAAAAACCCTACATGATTATATTATTAGCTGCGGAAAATGATTTGACGCAATTCAGCACCCCTTTTTGATACAAACCCTCAAGCATCTAGGTGTAAATGAAACATACCTCAAAATAGTAAGATCCACAGCCAACATACTACTAAAAAGACAGTAACTGGAACCATTTATTCTGAAAACGAGAACAAGACAAGGATGCTCAATTTTACACCTCCTGTTTGACACAGTACTGGAAGTCCTAGATAGAACAATCAGCCAAGAGAAGAGAATCAAGGGTATTCAAATAGGAAAAGAGGAAGTTAAGTTATTCCTCTTTTCAGATGACATGATTATATACCTCAAAACCAAGAGAATCTGTCAAAAACCTCCTTGCACTGATAAAGAACTTTGGCAAATTCTCAGGGTATAAAATAAATGTGCAAAAGACAGTCACATTTCTATACACCAACAATAAACAAACAGAAAAGCAAATAAAAGGCACAATCCCATTCAAAATAGCCACACGCACACACAAAAATGAAATAGCTTGGCATCTTCCTAACCAGAGAAGTCGCATATCTTTGCAACAAAACTACAAAATGCTGCTCAAATAAATCAAAGATGACACAAACAAATGAAAAAACATTCCATACTCATGGATTGGAAAAATCAACATTGTTAAGATGTCCATCCTACCAAGGCAATCTACAGATTCAACGTAATACCTATTAAATTACCAGCAGCATTCTTCTCAGACCTGAAAATGATAATACAGGAATTCATATGGAAACATATATAACCACCAATAGTCAAAACAATCCTCAGAAAAAAAAAAAGCGGGAGGTATCACACTCCCAGGCTTTAAATTTTTAATAAAGTTACAATAATCAAAACAACCTGCTGTTGATACAAGAACAGACGTATAGACCAATAGAACAGGATAGAGATTTCAGAAGCAAAGTCTCAATTTCTCAGCCAACTCATCTTTGGCAAAGCCTCCACCACTAATTACTGGGGAGAGGAGAACCCATTCAGTAAATGGTACTGGGAAAACTGGTTGACCACATGTGGAAGATTAAAACATGACCCCTACTTATCACCATACACAAAAATCAACTCTAAATGGATCAAAAACCTAAATGTAAAATCTCAAACTATAAGAACCTTAGAAAATGCAGGAGACACCCTTATGGAAATTGGAATTGGAAATCAATTCCTGGTCAAAACCTCAAGTGCCCATGCCATAAGAGATAAGATAGAAAAGTGGAACCTCATCAAACTGACAAGCTTCTGCAAAGTCAAAGAAACCATGGAGAGAGTGGGGAGATAGCCCACAGACTGGGAAAAAAAATATTTATGAAGTGTATATCTGACAAAGGCCTAACGTCTAGGATCTACATGGAATTGAAACAGGCAAAAGGAAAAAACAAAAAACAGTCACATTACAAAGTGGGCAAAAAATATGAATAGACACTTCTCAAAAGAAGACATATAAGCAACCAACAGATACTTTAAAAAAGTGCTTAGCCTTACTAGTCATCAAAGAAATGCAAATTAAAACCACACTGAGATACTACCTAACTCCAGTCAGGATGGTCATCATCAATAACTCAAAAAAACAAACAAACAAACACACACACACACACAAAAAACAACAAGCAAACAAAAAACAGTTACTGGAGAGGATGTGGGGAAAAAAGGGAACACTTTTACACTGTTGATAGGAGTATAAACTAGTACAACCTCTGTGTAAAATGGTTTGGCAATTCCTAAAAGATCTAAAAATCGACCTCCCCTGCAACCTAGCCATCCTTTTATAGGGAATATACCCAAAGGAACTCAAATCACTCTTTAATTAAGATACCTCCACATGTATGTTTATTGCAGCATTATTCACAATAGCAAAAACATGGAACCAACCGCTCTACCCATCGAAAGAGGACTGGATTCTTAAAATGTGGTATACATACAGGATGGAATATTATACAGCCATAAAGAAGGACAAAATTATGAAATTGCAGCAACTTGTATGAACTTAGAATCTATAATACTGAGTGATCTATCACAGAAACAAAGAACCGAGTATCACATGTTTCCACTCATAAGTGGACCTTGAACAACTATCATAATACTTTAAGAAAGAGATTGGCAGAAGTGGGAAACTGCCAGGGGAGTGGGGACACACCTCATCAACAAGGATACCTGCATAATGAACATTTGTATACCTAACTCTGAACTATATCCCACATATTTAAAATTTCAAAATTTAAAATAAAAAAATTTAAAAATCAATAGCTACAATAAATTGTTAATGGATACAAATTACCAAAAATTTTGGTATCAAACTAATAAAAGATAGGAGGGAAAGTGTGGAGCATTTGTATACTATTAAAATTAAATTGTTATTACCTTAAAATAGTCTGCTATAAAGATAAAATGTGTAATGTTAGCCTTATGATAACCATAAGACAAAACCCTACAGTAATTGCTCAAAATATAAAAATAAAAGATTCAAAGCATGCCACCACAGAAAACCATCAAACTACAAATGAAAACAGCAAGAGAAGAGAAAAGTATTAAAGGACAGAATCACAAAACAAATAACAAAATGTCAATAGCAAGTCCTTATCTACCAATAATTGCCTTGAATATACATGAATTAAATACTCTACTCAAAAACCAGAGTGGCTAAATGGATTAAAAAATAAAAACCATATGCAGCCTATAAGAGACTCACTTTACTAATAATGACACACAGACTAAAAGTGAAGGAATGGAAACATATTTTATGCAAATGACAGCAGGGATAGCTACACATATCAGATAAAATAGATTCCAAGTCAAGGCTTTAAATAATGATAAAGGAGTCAAGCTACCAAGAAGACATTACAGTTTGAAATACATATGTACCCAATATCGAACACCTAAATACATAACCTCAAAGGATAAATAGACTGTAATACAATACCTCATTTTCAACAAAAGTTAGATCTAGTCAGAAAATTAATAAGATGACATTAGAATTGAATTACACTTTAGACCAAATAAACTTAACGGACATGTACAGTACATTCCATTCAAGAGCAGCAAGGTATACATTACTCTCAAGTGTACAGGAAACATTCTCCAGGATAGATTATGGTAGGTCACAACACAAAGGTTATCAAATTTAAGAGGATTGAAATTGTATCAAGTATTTTTGAGATCAAATGCCATGAAACTAGAAAGGAATAACAAGAGAAATCTTGGAAAATAAATAGATATGTAAAAATTAAGCAACATGTTCCTAAACAATTAATCGCCACTGAAGAAATAAAAAAGGACATCAAATGTATTGAAAGTGGAAACACAACATGCCAAAACATATAGGATACATCAAAAATAGTGCTAAGAGGAAAATTTATAAAGATAAGTGCCCATATCAAAAAAACTATCCTTAAATAGACAAACTAACATCACACCTCAAGGAACTAGAAAACAAAAAGGCCTGAGGTTAGCAAGAAAAGGAAATAACAAATATCAGAGCAGAAAAAAATAAAATAGGAACTAGAAAAACAAAAGAAAAAAATCAATGAAAATGAGTTTGGGGTTTTTTTTGAAAGATAAAATTGACAAGCTTTTAACTAGCTTAACTGGGAAACAGAGATAACTTAAATCAATAAAATCAGAAACGAAAGAGGAGATGTTACAATTGCTACCAAAAACTGCAAAGGATCAAAATAGATTCTATGAACAATTATTTGGCAACAAATTGAATAATCAGAAAAAATAGATACATTTCTAGTTACATACAACTTACCAAGGCTAAATCACGAAGAAGTAGTAAATGTGAACAGACTAACATTGAGTAGGGAGATTGAAACATAGAAGTAGAGAAGAATGATGGCTGGGGGCAGGGGATGGGGGTGTGGAGTTGTTGTTGGTCAAAGGGCACAAAGTTTCAGATTAGCACGACAATAGAGTTTGGAGGTTTATTGCAGAGTAGGGTGAATAGAGTCAATAACTGTGTATTGCATATTTCAAAATAACTAAGTACATTTCAAATACCTCAACACAAAAAATGAGATGATAAATATGCACATTCACTAGCTTGATTTAATCATTAGGCATTGTTTATATATATGAAAACACCCTTACATGAATACAGTTATTATTTGTTGATTTAAATGTTAATAAGTAGCCGGGCTCGGTGGCTCAGCCTGAATCCCGCACCTTTGGGAGGCTGAGGTGAGTGGATTGCCTGAGCCCGCAGGTTCGAGACCCGCCTGGGCAGCGAGACCTCATCTCTACAGTAAATCAAAAAGTCAGCCGGGCGTGGTAGCGCGTGCCTGTAGTTCCGGCTACTCGGAAGGCTGAGGCGGAAGGATCACCAGAGCCCAGCACGTGAGGCTGCGGTGGCCGGGAGCGGCCACTGCACTCCAGTTTGGGCGACAGAGTGAGACTCCAACTCAAAAAAAAAAAAAAAAAAAGTTAATAAGTATTTCTTGCAATTTTGATTATCTTCTCTTCAATTTGACATCACCATAGACACAGACAAAAGCTAAGCTCTCAACATGTTTTGAAAGTTTTTTTTTTTCACTTTCCTTAGCAGCTGGGGAGAAAAATGACCCCACATTGAGTAAGTGGAATCAGACACGGGATTATCTTACAAATCTCAAGTTATAGATATAGAATATTTTAGAAGAGTCAATTAGTGACAATTTTAAACTAAGAACAGCGAAATTATCAATAACAATAACAATTATAATAATTTTGCAGTAGCATTTTAAAAGATATAGCCAGAGTATGTATATATGTATACAAATATGTAACATACATATTTATATATAAATATGTAGAGAGAATTTTGATATATACCTCAAAAAATTGTTCACATTTAATTCTAATACCTCAATTGCTGTGTTTTATTAAAATATGTATACTTTTTTCATAAGTTTAGTATTTAAACTTCTTGAAAATTTAATTTTTCACCATTTTTTAATAAAAATATTGAAATCTATACAGCAATCTTTTGGGGGGCCTTTCTATTCTCATTTGTGTGTGGCTAATATATTGGAGATGAATAATTCAGTAAGCTTAGGAATCATGATGTAATTTATTAAATTGACCATGTACCATTGCTGTGTTATTATCAGAAAAACTATCAATTAGTGTCTTATGTCAAGTTGTTGTATTTCACATGTTGATGAACTGTTCCTTCATAGTCTGAAAAGTGTTTGTGACATTTTGTGATTTAAATAATTTTCATCATAATACTTTATGAACTTGCATCAATCTATAATATCAACAGTACAAAAATTCATTTTGACATGTACTAATTTACCTAAAATACCTTAGTTAAATTATCTTGTTTAAAAGCAAGATGTTTTTATTCTGTTCTTCTAAGATTGTTTAAATTGCAATGTTTTTGAAAAAGTAAATTTTTAGAGAGGTTTTTTTCTGTTTTTACTTTATGTATACAGTATGCATTTTATATTTTCTATTTAAGAGATGACATTGAGTTTGAAAAGCCATCAAAATATTAGAAAAACATCAGGTACAGAGTTATAAGAATTTGATTCACAATGGGACCGCCACCGTACTGATTCTGCCATTAACATGGTAGTAATAGGAGGACAAAGACCAAGATAAATATTGAAGAGGTTGAAACATAAAATTTTTTAAATGTTGATGCAGATTTTTAAGTGGTCGAATGCAACATCTTGGTTTTATAAATAGGAACTTGCACTGAACATGATTCACCATGGTCATTGGCTCCTTAGTAAATTCTGTTTTTCAAACTGTTTGGCACTTTGATATGCTAATCCAACTTTTATTTCTCTTTCATCCTGGAAAAACCTATACTACTCAATAAAAAATGGGTGTACAATCTTGAATTGAGAACTAACTAGTCCCAAAACAGACTACTTGGAAAAACTAAAATAATAAAACATTTCCTATGTCCTCTGATATCTGTTCTCAGGTAAGAGTGGCAATAGGGAGATGCATGAGAAGAGTGACACAGAAATCCTGGGGTTTAGGCTGATGCTGGCCTAGATTAGGGTGCAGAACATGATGTAGAGAGGAGAGGATGGATCTGAGATGGGATCTTGAGGAGGATTTGCTAAAAGATTGGATGAAGCTTAGGAAAGGCAGTGTAAAGGAAAAGACGTAATTAGAGATGATCCTAGGTTTCTAGCATCTGGCATAAGCAAGGGGTATAATTTACTGAGAAGGATACTATTTGTTCCAACTGGAACAGTTTTGGGAAGGGGAAGAGTTCTGTTTTAGTGATAATAATTTTAGATATGTAACGTGGTACTAAAATGGAGAGTTCACAGTAATTGAGCATCTTACCCTGGAGCACAAAGGAATGTTCTTATCTAGAAGCATCTATTTAGAAGTTGTCATTACAAAACTGTGACTCAGACATGGCAATAAATATAATCAATCAAAGAGAAAATGTAGAGATTGTTCTCCAGGTGCCAAATACAATACGATTGGTGAAGATAATAGTATTGCTATTTTAATAATAATCATATTAATATGTAGATTAGCATTAATTAATACAGAATGACAACGTGTACACATAAGGTTTATTACATTAACACAACTAATATCAAAATATATTAATATTAAATGTTTATTATATTTAATTGATATTAAAAGTCCAATATCTGATAGAGCTTGGTGGAACTCAGAATTCTAAGCAGAAAGAGATATTTTTAACAGGACCTACAGAGTATAACATATGTCAACGACAAAAGCTTGAGAAAACTTGATAACTTTATACCTAACAACCTATTTCCAAAAGATTATGAGAATAAAGGATTGTAAAATGAAAATTGAATTCAAGACTCTCAAAACTTCAGGCATACAAATTTTGCAATAAAAATATTAAAGATTTTATTTAATATTAACTTAGTTTTAATCTACAAAAGAATGAAAAAATAATTACTGTACCATACCTTATAGTTTTCAATTAGTTTATTAAAAATAATTAGAAATTTAAAGATAAATCAACATAGGCAAAATTAGAGTGGAAGATTAAGACCATATATCTTCCATCATGTATTCTGTTGAACTATATGAATTTGTCAATTTTGAATATTTGATTCATAAAATAACAGCAAATTCACACATTAAAGCTAAGCAACTAAAAATACATGTTACAAAGAGTTTGAAGAACGTATTTAAAATGTATTCACATTTGGGCAACCCCTTCGGGTCTCCTCCCACTGTGGGAGCTTTTCTGTCCTCTCAATAAATCTTGCTTTCTCAAAAAAAAAAAAACCGCATTCACTTTGTATAAGTAAAAAAGACCCAACAAAATCCTTGCTTTCATTGAGCTTATTTCAGACTAAAGACAGACATTATATTTTATCAAATGGTTATTGAAGCAGATTAGAGAGAGATAAAACTTCCTCAATTTCTGAATGTTCCTGTGAGAAGCTGTGGGCCTCCTGAGGTGTGGATATGTCTATGACATAAAGATAGGGAATGCCCGTTCTCACTTCCCCCAGAAACTCTGTGCACACTGTTACGGATGAGGCCCTTTGTCTAGTATATTGTTGTGATCTGAAAGGGTAATAAAACTTCCCTATCTCCCAGAAAAAGGCCATATGATTACAGCCTGGCCTAGGTGCTTTGGGTAAACCCTAGGTGCTTAAGGAAGTCTGAAACATCATTCTCATTCTTGGTATTTTTGTGTCAATAAGGACGAAAGCCCAGAACATGGAAACTTCTCTAGGTAATGACAGCTGAGACATGGGACTCTCTGACTCCTGGATAGATTTTATTTAACAAAGTTTGTGGTTAGGATTCAGATCCCTTAGACTTCTAAGAAGATCCTTGAAGAAGTGGAAAGCGACAGCACTCTCCCTCCACCTTTTTTTATAAGCAGAGGAAAATCATTTTTTTTGTCCTCTGCCTACAGGGTATCTGTCTTAGTAACTCACACAGAACTACTAACCTGGCTTTTACAATGTTACCAAAACACATATTACAGTTATTTTTTCTTCCCGTCACCAGAGTACAATATAGAATTAACAGGAGACTAATTGAATAAATTATGGAATATCAACACAATGTAGTACGAACTATATTTTTACATTTCTTGTATTTCTGAATATTTTATGGAAAATGTTGATAGACAAAATTATAGAGAATTTTTATAAACATAAAATTATGAAGACCCTTCCTGTACCTATTATTCAGTCCAGAAACCTGATAACCCATAACCAATCCTCCACCAACCATAGCCAATCCTGCATTTCTCACCGATTAGGGATAATTCATGGCACATGACTCAGAGAGTTGCTATATCATGGAGGAGTCAGTTACTGTGACTGAATGCACTCCAGAGAACGAATTCCAGATACTTTCTTCTTCTGTTTGCCTGTGGTTAGGATGAGCCACATGGTGAGCCACATTCTAGAGGAGAAGCCATTACAGTCAAGATTCCAAAAGGCAAATTTCTGCTGAGAAGCAGCTTTTTTTTTTGAGGTGTTTAGTAAGGATTAAAAATGATCGAACAATTATTTTCATTATAGTCACCTCCTTTTAGCCTGTGCACCCAACATAAGGATTTTTGGTCTATTTTTTAAGTGCCTAGTGTTAAAGAATCCTTAATTTGGTTAATTCACAAAGTGGGTTATATCATTTGAAAAAGGCTATAAATGATTGAAGTTTGCCCACAAAACTCATTCTGCAGTGGTGCAGGGTCACTGGAAGCTTTGCTAAGGACTCTATCAATCTGAGAAGCCAGAAGATGATAAATATTCACATATCCTATTTTGGAGTAAATTCGTATGGTACAATAATTTTACTCTCAACTTTTAAACTTGAGTGGGTTATATAAGGTATAAAGCTGGTAATAAATAACATTTATGCTTCTCACACATGATAAAAGTTGTCTTGTATTTTCATTTACTATTATATAAGTAAAATGTGTATAGTAGGCTTTAAAATGATTCCTTTAGAGACAAGTTTTAGAATGTGTTTACCTTATTAAATAAATCTGTTTATTTAAACTAATCAGACATATATGAGGGTGGTTAGTTCCATTTAGGGTGGCACTTAAAATTCATGATAGAATAAACCACATAGTGTTATTAAATTCATAAAACTATGTACATTTAAAACAATATCACTTAGAGTAATCAATGACTAAGAAATTGACTCAAATATTATGAAATAAAACAAATAAATGTCAACCACTGCGATATAGCAATGAGGTAAATCATCATTTAAATAAAATCTGTGACTTGGCTTTTGCAGCAGATTAAGTTTGTCACAACTCTAAATTAAGGGCAATTTATTATTATGAAAAACAAAACTGCATTATAGAAGCCACTAATAAATTTTTCTAATGCTCAGACCATCAATCTCAAGAATTAAAATCCTGAGTAACAACACTCAACACATGCATTTAAGTGAATTGGTCTCCATGCTTCATGAGCTTTCCAACCAGCAGTAATCAATTGAGCAAAGCAGTATAATCAATGCACTTTGAGTATTAAAAAGGATTTGATCATAGCAGCTACTAGCTTTGCATGATCTTATACATTAAATAAGTCTTCATCTATGATAATTTCAATGCTAATAATAACCTACTAACTAATATTCCTTTTAGAGAAAACATTTTTAAAAAAAATTTCACTCAGCTGTGCTGATTGACTGTTGCTTTACTCAAGACTGTACAATTCACCTTGCTTTCCAGTCTTCATTTCCTCTTCTCTTGCTACCTGCCCTAGTCCATGAAACAAACCATATCCTTTGTTCTCATTGTTTCTGAAAAATACCCTGCACTCTTCCACTTTATTTAAACTCTCCCACTTTATTTAAACTCTCCATTGCTTTATTTAAACTCTGCTATCTCTGAATTTCCTACTCCATCATCTTTCTTTGAAGCTTTTAAGTCCTATGATGTCCCAAGGAGATTTCTGAAGTCACTGCCAGATTTATATCCCCTGGCATGCTTGTTTTAGTTATTTAAAGTATAACCTTCTGAAGGATTTCAGGATTTGTTAATAGAAGTTACTTTTCACCCTAACATCTCACGGGAGTGAGGAGCCTAGGATACCTCACGCCTTCCAAGATAATCATATGTAAAGATTCTACTAGAAGGGCATTCCCATTTATACTTGAATATATGCTTAACTGGTGGCTTATTAATGACTTCAAAATAATCAGGGCTAGGAAAAGAGAACTGTGGAAGATGATGGCTCAGGTTGATGGCCAAGAAGTTGGGGGAGGACTTTTTTTCCCTTGAATTACCAGTTTCTGAGAGGTTTGGAAGACAGATTCTATGCCTAGTTGAAAGTCCAAGAACTGAGAACTAAAATATTGTGCAGCCTGAGGGATAAATTATCGTGTATACCAATGAAATTAAGTGAATTGACCCAAGCTGGTATTCAGGAAAACAAGTGGCCAAACTTCACAAAGGCATGACTATGCCTAAGAAAGCTGTTGGTGTAACTGTTTAGTATTATTTTTTAATGTTCAGTTGTTTATTCAAAAGTAAATTAGAGCTAAAACTTCATTTTTGGTGAAATTCAGTGCATTTTAAATTTTCATTTGATACATCTTTTATGATTTATAATCCCTACTGGAGGAAGTGAAGAAACTTTTATTGAACTCATACCAAGTTGTAGGTAACTGAAGTAAATATTTCTGAATTTTCAGTTAACAGAGCAAACAGCAAATCTTTTAAAGCCAGAAATACAATACCTATTGCCAACTGGTCTCTTATTATTTCTTTAAGCCTATACCTTCCTAAGCTTCATAAAAACACCTCTGTCTAATAGGTTTGTTTATTTACTATCCCGTCATGACAATCTTGTCACTCTCCTAATTTTAAGTCAAGTTGATTCTCACCTCCAGACTTTCTCATGGTATTTTTTCACTAGTGGCATGGATAGAGTGGGAAACAAAGACACCAGATGCTTCCTGTAATAGTTTTCTGTTGTTGCTACGTTACCACAGATTTGGTGTTATAAAGCAACTGAAATGTATTGTCTTACAGTTCTGTAGAACTTAAGTCCAGCATGGGTCACAACCTGCTAAAATCAAGGTATCAGCAAGGCTGTGTTACTTTCTGGATGTTTATGGGGAGGATCTGCTTGTTGTTCATTTAGATTTTTGGCAGAATTTAGTTTCTTGTAGAAATGACTGTCAGCTGAGAGCCATACCCAGTATTCTGCAGCTGCCATATTCCTTGTTGGTGGCCCCCTTCCCCCTTCTTCAATGCCAGCACGAATACTGTTCCTCTTATACTCTGAATCTTTCCTCTTAAGTCTCATTTTTCTTATATCTTGAAAAGGTTTTACTTTTTTTAAATTAAATTTTTAAAAATTTATTTTATTTTAAAGATGTGCAGCACAATTCAGGATTAGGTATACTGGTGGTCATTGTACAGGTAAATTTTGGGCCTCCCTTTGGTCCCCATTTTGCCTGATTTGAGATCAAGTACCCTTATTAATGTTATGTGCTCCCCCCTCCATCCTCTGGAAGTTATGGGCTACTGACAATCTCTTTTTTAAATTATTTGTTTCTATGATAAATCACTTAGTATTATAGACTAAATCCATTTAATTTGCTGAAAAGTACATAATTTTCTTTTTCTTTATGTCTGCATAACATTCCATTGTGTATATGTACCACATTTTTAAATCCAGTCCATGTTTGATAGGCAGCACAGTTGGTTGTATATTTTTGTGATTGTAAATACTGCTGCAATAAACAGGTATCTTTTTTTTAGAGTGATTTAAGTTCCTCCAGGCATATTCCCAGAAAAGCGATTGCTGGGGTGTATGGAAAGACAATTTCTAATTCTTTTAAGAATCTCCACATTGTCTTCCATAGAACTGAATTAGTTTGTATTCCCACCAACAGTGCAGAAGCATTCCCTTTTCCCTACATGCTTCTCAGCATCTGTTGGTTTTTGTTTTATTAGTAATGGCCATTCTTTTTTTTTTTTGAGTTGGAGTCTCACTCAGTCACCCAGACTGGAGTGCAGTGGCCGCTCCCGGCCACCGCAGCCTCGCCTGCTGGGCTCCAGCGATCCTTCCACCTCAGCCTTCCGAGTAGCCGGAATTACAGGTATGTGCTACCACGCCCGGCTGCTTTTTTTATTTATTGTAGAGATGAGGTCTCGCTGCCCAGGTGGATCTTGAACCCGCGGGCTCAGGCAATCCACTCACCTCAGCCTCCCAGAGGCGTGGGATTACAGGCTGAGTCACCGAGCCCGGCTAGTGATGGCCATTCTTATTGGAGTTAGGTGGTATCTCAATGTGGTTTTGATATTTATTTATCTGATGATTAGTGAGCCTGAACATTTTTTCGTGTTTCTGTTGGATACTCATATGTCTTCTTTTAAAAAATGTCCATTCATATCTTTTGCTCACTTTTTAATGAGGCTGTTTGTTTTTGTCTTTTCAGTACATTTGAGTTTCTTGTAGATCCCAAAGGATGTTATGCCTTTGTCAGCTATACAGTTGGCAAATATTTTCTACCCATTATATGGGCTGTTTCCACACTCTCTTGATGGTCTCTTTTGTTTACAGAAGATTTACAGTTCGATGAGGTCCCACTTGTCTATCTTATCTCTTATGGCATGGGTTTTTGTAGTTTTGATCAGAAATTAGCTACTTATTCCAGTTTTCGTAAGAGGTTTTCTTGCATTTTTTATGGTTCTTAAAGTTTGGGGTTTACATTTAGATCTTTGATCAATTTGAAGTTGATTTTTGTGTATGGTGATAGGTAGGGGTTCTGTTTCATTCTTCTGCATGTGATCAGCCAGTTTTCCCAGCACCATTTACTGAATAGGTTCTCCTCTCCCCAGTAGCTGCTGGTGGAGGCTTTTTCAAAGATGAGTTGGTTTAGAAATTGAGGTTTTGCTTCCAAAATTCTCTATCCTGTTCCATTTGTCTACATGCCTGTTCTTGTACCAATACCAGGTTGTTTTGATTATCGTAGTCTTATAATAAAGTTTAAAGTTTGAAAGTGTGATACCTCCTGTTTTGTTTCTTTTACTTAGGACTGTTTTGGCTATTCGTGGTCATTTATGTTTTCATATGAATTTCTGGATTGTTTCCAGGTCTGAGAAGAATGATGTTGGTAATTTAATGATTATAGTGTTGAATCTGTAGATTGTCTTGGGTAGGATGGATATCTTAACAATGTTGATTCTCCCAATCCATGAGTATGGAATGATTTTCCATTTGTTTGCTTCATTTTTGATTTATTTGAGCAGTGTTTTGTAATTTTTGTTGCAAAGGTCTTTGACTTCTCTGGTTAGGAAGATGCCAAGGTATTTCTTTTTTTTTTCTTTTTGTGGCTATTGTGAATGGGATGGTGCTTTTTATTTGGTCCTCTGCCCATTTGTTGTTGGTGTATAAGAATACAACTGTCTTGTGCATGTTTACTTTGGACCCTGAGACTTTGCCAATGTTCTTTATCAGTGCAGGAAGGTTTTTGACAGATTCTCTTGGATTTTCAAAGTATAGGATCATATCATCAGCAAAGAGGGATAACTTTACTTCTTCATTTCCTACTTAGATAGTCCTGATTTCCTTCTCTTGCCTGATTGCTCTAGCTAGGACTTTCAGCACTATGTTGAACAGGAGGGGTGAAAGTGGGCAGCCTTGTTTTGTTCCAGTTTTTAGGGGAAATGCTTCCAGTTTTTGTCCATTTAGCAATATTTTGACTATGGGTTTATCATAGATGGCTCTTACTATTTTGACGTATGTTCTCTCTATGCCTTAGGTGTTGAAGGGTTTTTATCAAGAAGGGATTCTGGATTTTATCGAAAGGTTTTCCACATTTAATGATATAAGCATGTAGTCATGTTTTTACATCTGTTGATATATTTAATTACATTTTTGTTCTTGTGAATGTTGAACAAGCCCTGCTTCCCAGTACTATGGTCATGGTAGATGAATTTGAGATATATTTTTGGATCCAATTTGCTAGAATCTTGTTGAGAATTTTTGCATCTATGTTCATCAGGGACACTGGCCTGTAGTTCTCTTTCTTTGTTGGATCTTTACCCAGTCTGGGTATCAGTGTGATGTTAGTTTCATAAAATGATTTGGGGAGAGTTCTGTCTTTTCGATTTTTCAATTGCCTGTAATACTTTCTTTCTTTTTTTTTTTTTTTTTGAGTTGGAGTCTCATTCTGTTGCCCAGACTGGAGTGCAGTGGCCGCTTCTGGCCACCGCAGCCTCGATCTGCTGGGCTCCGGCGATCCTTCCGCCTCGGCCTTCCAAGTAGCTGGAATTACAGGTGCGCGCTACCACGCCAGGCTAATTTTTTGATTTATTGTAGAAATGAGGTCTCATCAAGTTGCCCAGGTGGGTCTCGAACCCGCAGACTCAGGCAATCCACTCACCTCAGCCTCCCAAGGCGCGGGATTACAGGTTGAGCCACCGAGCCCAGCTTTCCTGTCATACTTTCAACAGGATTAGTTGCAACTCTTCCTTGCATGTTTTGTAGAATTCCACTGGAAATCCATCTGGTCCAGGGTGTTTTTTTTGTAGGTAGTTTTCTTACGACTAAGTCAATTTCCTGGGTTGTTATTGGTCTATTTAGGATCTCAATTTCTTCTTGTTACAATCTTGGGAGATTTTTTTATGTTAGAAAGTAGAAAATCTTCCATTTCATTTAGGTTACTGAGTTTGTTTCCATACAGTGTGCATAGTAATCTCTGATAATGTTTTGTATTTCTTCAGGATCAGTTGAGACTTGATCTTTTGCATTTCTGATTGTGTTTATTTGGACTTTTCCCTGCTTTTTCTTGGTTATTCTAGCTAGAGTTCCATCGATTTTGTTTATCCTTTCAAAGAACCAGCTTTTTGTTTTGTTGATTTTTTTCCATAGTATTTTGTCTTAGATTTTCCCATATGTGGGCTTTTATTTTGGTGATCTGGATTCTTCTGCTAAAGTTAGGGTTTTGGTGATCTTGCCTTTTCAGGTCCCCTAGGTGATTTGTTAGGCTATGAATTTGTTTTCTTTCTATTTTCTTGATGCTTGTTCATATAGATATAAATTCCCCTCTTAGTATTGTTTTCATGGCATCCCAAAGGTTTTGGTAATATGTTTCTTCATTTTTACTTGTTTTCTGAAAGCTTTTTTTGTTTGTTTGTTTTGTTTTGTTTTGTTTTCTGAGACATTCAAAAGGAAGAATTTTAAATTTGAATAAAATATATAAAATAGGGTTCTATTTTATGATGGGAGGCCTGGAAAATATCAGGGTTGAGGCTGGAGGCAGTAGATTAGTAAATAGTTGTTAGATTTTTTTTTAAAGGCACTATAATTAAATTTTTAACTACTTTATATTTATTTCTCTTTTAATTTTTATTTTGAAATTGTGGGGTACAATTCAGGGTTAGGTGTACAAATGTTCGTTGTGCTGGTACCCTTATTGATGAGGTGTGCCCCCTCTTCCCCAGGTGGATAGAGTGTAAACTAGTACAGTCTCTGTGGAAATCAGTGTGGAAATTCCCCAAACTCCTAAAAATTGACCTTCCTTATGATCCCACAATCTCTCTACTGGGAATATACCCGGAAGAACTCAGGTCACTCTATAAAAAAGATACCTGCACACACATATATTTATCGCAGCATTGTTCACATTAGCAAGAATATGGAACCAACCATGCTGCCCATCAAAAGAAGACTGGATTAAAAAATGTGGTATATATATAATGGAATATTACACAGCCATAAAGAAAAACAAAATCATGAATTCGCAGCAACCTGGATGGAATTAGAGCTTATAATACTGAGTGATCTCTCACAGAAACAAAGAACTGAGCATCACATATTCTCACTCATAAGTGGACCTAGAACAACTACTGTAATACTATAAGAAGTGTATTAACAGTAGTGGGAAGCTGCGGGGAGGGGGTGGGGGGTGGGTAGCTGGGATTAACAGTAGTCTGAAATCTTTTAATTTATATTTTGATTTCTCTGTTGACCCAGTAGTTGTTCCACATCATGCTGTTTAGTGTTCATGTTTTGGTGCATTTTGGGGGAATTTTGTTTGTGGTGATATATATTTTTATTCCACTGCAGTCTGAATAGGTGGATCACCATATTTCAATGTTATGACATTTGTTTATGCTTGATTTATGGCCAAGGATGTGATCGATCTTGTAGTACATTTCATGTGGTGATGAGTAGAATGTATATTCTGTGGTTGCTGAGTGGAATGTCCTGTAGGTATCAACTAAGTCTTTATTCAAGCCTGAAGCTAAGGTTCCAGGTCTTTTTGTTTATTGTTTTGCCGTAATGATCTATCTAGGGTTGTTAATGAGGTATTTAATTTCACAGCTATGATATTTATTAGAGTCAAATATTTTTTCTTAGCTTCTTTATAAAAGCTAGTGCTTCTGTGTTGAGTGCATATATGTTTAGGATGGATATTTTTTGTTGATGGATGAAACTTTTTATCATTAAAAAGTGTCCTTTAGCCGGGCTTGGTGGCTCAGCCTTGGGAGGCTGAGGTGAGTGGATTGCCTGAGCCCGCGGGTTTGAGACCCGCCTGGGCAACTTGGCGAGACCTCATCTCTACAATAAATCAAAAAATTAGCCAGGTGTGGTAGTGCATGCCTGTAGTTCCAGCTACTTGGAAGACTGAGGTGGAAGGATCGCTGGAGCCCAGCAGGTGGAGGCTGCGATGGCTGGGAGCGGCCACTGCACTCCAGTCTGGGCGACAGAGTGAGACTCCAACTCACACACACAAAAAAAAGTGTCCTTTATTATCTTTTAAAAATTTTTGATAGCTTAAATGTTGTTTTGTCAGATATTATGATAGCAACTCCTGCCTTCTTTTGTTATCCATTTGTCTGAAAATTTGTTCATCATCCTCTAATTTTTAGCCTGCGGGTGTCCTTTGTGGTGAGATGACTTTTCTGGAGGCTGCAAATTACTGGGTCATGTGTTTTTATACAGTTTGACATTCTATGTATTTTCAGTGGTGCATTTAGTCCATTTACATTCAGTATGATTACTGAAATGTGAGAGTAGGTCCCTGACATAATAATCCTATAAGGCTGCTTTGTTTTCATTTAGCTCTTGTGTTCATATATGTGTGTTTTCATTTTTGTGGGTGTGCTGTGTGTTCTGCTGCTTCTGTGTTAGTTTGTGATCTTGTGAAGTATATGTTCTTTATTTTATTTTTTCTTTTGTGTAGAGCACCTTTTTAAATGTCTCCTGTGGAGCTGGTCTCAAAGCATCATATTCTCTTAGGAGCTGGATGTCTGGGTAAGATTTTAATTCTTCATTGCTGATGAAGCTTAGCTTGGCTGTGTGGGAAATTCTTGTTTGAAATTGTTTATCTTTGAGATCATTAAAAATTGGAATCTAATTCTTTCTGGCCTATAGTGTTCCTGCAGATAAGTCTGCAGCAATTCTGATTGGTCTCCCTTGGTAGTCTGACCTTGTTTCCTTCCTGTCTTTATGATTTTTTCTTTTATACCTATTTTGTGTAGGCAAATTACTATGTGTCTAGGGGTTGGTCTTCTCATAAGATGTCTTGCAGGGATTTTCTGGATCTCTTGTGCTTGTATAGTCATCTCTCTGGCAAGGTGAGGGAACTTTTCTTGAATGACCTCATGGAATATTGTTGCAAGATGTTTTCTATTTCAGGTATTCCAATCAGATGTAGGCTTGGTTTTTTGATAAAATCACACATCTCTTGGATAGTTTCTTCTTTCTTCTTAAGTTTTTTTTTGTGTATATTTTTTAATAGAATGGGTTTATTCCATATTTCACTCTTCCAGCTTGAGACTCTTCTGCTTGGTCAATTTTGCTTCCCATGATTATCAGTTTGTTATTTATTTCTTGGATGGAGTTCTTCATTTCTGTTATTTCTAAATATACTTAAGTCTGTCTAGCTCTGTTGCAATTTTATTTAGTCTTAGCCCTTGCATTTCTTGATTTTTTTTTTGTTCTATCCAACAATTCTTGATCTCTGTAAGTACCTGCTGGATACTGTCATTCTGAGCAATAGCCAATGTTTGTGCCCCAGTAGCTATTCTTTCTAGCACTGACTGCTGGAACTGAAAGTTTTATGTTGGTTTTTCTTCATTTGTAGCAATTCTTTCTCTTTAATTTCATTGCTCAGTGGAAAATGGAGAAGCAGTCACTTCTGATATTTGCTCTTCCTTTGGTCTTTCCTTAAGCTAGGACTTGGAGTTCATTCAATTATGAAGTAGGACTAGCGGTGGGGCATTGTGCTGTCTCTTTACAATTTTGAACACTTACTAAGGGGCAGGGAATTCAGAACCTAATGGCAGGGTAGTTCTGTTGTTTGTGTCTATAACTCAACAGCTGGCTCAGGGTGGAGGATGAATTGTCTGGGGTTCCACATCTGCAGTTACACTCCAAGGCTTATGCACTGGGGACAATGTTCTCTGAGGTCACAAAGAACAGCCCCAATGCAACACAGAGATAGTACCTGGTCTCAAGATGCAGTTCTGCTGTTCCACACAGTCTGCCCTGGAGTATTCCTCTGCCCAGGTATTAGATAGTCTGCATAGTTTCTTTGCCAGATGCTGTTCCTGTCACCAATGGGGTCAATAGCTCCCTCTCCAGCAGTTACCACAGTCTATGGTGGCAAGGCTCTAGAGCCCACTACAGGCTCAAGGTGGCTTCTCCCACCATTTCCTCAGGACTCTGCCTCAGACTTCCTCATTGCATTCCCTCCATGGCCCTTGTTGCCAGCATTCAGCCTGGTGCTGTGGTGTTGGAGTCAGCAATCACTCCAGCCATCCTTCCTGAGGAAAGCTCTGCTGATTTTAGAAAATGGTACTCAATTGCTGTGCTCCAGGAAGTGCTAGGGTTCAAGTAGAGCAACTGCAGCATAAGCAGCTTCACCAGGAGGTCCCTGACCACTTGCCACTTGCTCTCCAATCCCCACATAGTCAGCCACTCACACTCCTACTTGCACACACAGAATTTTCCTAACAATCACTCACACACACAGGGAATCTCATAGTCCTACTGGCTACGCTACCATCTTTCTGAAAATTCCCAGTTTTACGTTTCAAAAGACGCGTGATTAGATGTGGCCCACCCAGTTAATCTAGGATAATCTCCTCATCTGCAATATTTAAAAAAATTTTTTTGCTCTGTAACATACATAAGGTTCCAAGGTTTAGAGCATGGGTGGACATTGTGTTGCCTGCTATACTCTTCATGAACACATACTCAAAGGAAGAAAATCTATAATGATATTTAATATGTTGTCATGATAGTTGTTTACATTAGAGGACAAACTATGAAAGCATGAGTCAAATTTTCTTGAGCAAGAGACATGAAAAGCTAGATAGAGAAGTACATTTTAATGTGCTCAATTCACCAAGATACTTTAAGCCATGCTTCTTTCTTCTCTCCTTTCTTTTTTCTTGTTTTACTTTCATCTTTATTGATTTCCTAATTAAATTTGTTTTCACTGCAAATAATATGAAGCTACTGGACCAAGCAAAAGTGTTCATTCTAATACAACCAAAATTTGCCTGAGACTGTAAACAAATGGCCTCATTGTGGAGACATTCCTCCCTGAGAATTCACTGAAGTATTTTTATGACTGGGAGGCTCACATGGGCATATGAAGTGTAGGTGCCATCCATGCATGGTAGTGTGAAAGGACTCAGGGAAATCATTTGTAACATGCCAAATGATTTCCCATGTGGGAAATTATGGTCTATTTCTGGAAGTCATGGAAATATGGTTGAGAAAATAGTATGAAAGATCCTGGCAATAGTTAGCATATAAAAAACAGTAATCCATAAGTACTCAGCAGGAAGAAGCTGGAAAATGGGGTGTGTAGTGAGGCTGGGAAGAGAAACAGAGGAAGAATAAGAGTGGATAAATATTATTCTTATTTTAAGAGCAAGCTAGATTTGGTAATACTATTTTGCACTTGTAATTATTTAATGCTAATTATTTACTAGTTTAGTGATGATTTTAAGAATTTGGGGTTTAACAAAAAGTTGAGGAAAATGCAGTGTACTTAAATTTAAAGTTTCTGGTCAAAAGGAATCTAATAAGTTTAAAAACACAAATGAGACTTTAAACCTTACCAATACAATCCATATTTTGTCATAAAAGTAATTAGTTAACATCTTCCAAAGTACAGATCATTTCCTCTATCTAAAAATGCAGATGTTTGCAGAGAAAAACGGTTTGCTTGTTTTTATGGGTGGTCCTTGTCACATCTAGTCTTGGCTGTAGGTGGAGTTGTTTTAACTACTCTGTGGCTCTATAGTTTTCTTACAACTAAATAAATTTTCATAAAAATAAAATTATAGACCACAGTGTCTAGGCTGCCTATCTCATAAGCTGATGGCATAATGAAATGTGAACATTCAAAAGATCCAAATAAATAAAACATAAACTTTAATATTTATAATAAAGAATAATATCCATAATTTTTCTATAATTGAAAAAATAGATAATCTTACCAAAAAAATCAAGAAATCTCACTCTAAAGTCCAATTCACTCTTCCTTTAAAAATTAATTCAGACTTATCTCTTTTTTAAAATTTTATTTTAAAGATGTGGGGTACAAGTCAGGATTGGGGCCATAAGTAAAGTACAGGTGAATTTTGTGCCTCCCATTGGACCTCACTTCATCTGGTTTAGGATCAGGCATTCTTTTTGATATTATGGGCCCACTCCCCTTCTTCCCTTCCTGGCAATCCTTCTCTTGTAGTATTACACTAGATGTTCAGGGTTCACTTATGAGTGAGAACATGTGATACTCAGTTATTTGTCTATGTGATAGATCACTGAGTACAGTAGACTCTAAATCCATTCAAGTTGCTGTGAAGTTCATAATCTTGTCCTTCTTTATGACTGTGTAATATTCCATCATGCATATAAACTAAATTATTTATCTAGTCCACTTCTGATGAGCAGCACAGTTGGCTGAACATTTTTTCATGTGTCTGTTGACTGCTTGTATGTCTTCTTTTGAGAAGTGTCTGTTTATATCTTTTGCCCACTTTTTAATGGAGCTGTTTGTTTTTTTTCCTTTTGGCACTTTGAGTTCCTTGTAGATCATGGATGTTAGGCCTTTGTCAGATATACAGTTAGCAAATATTTTTTTCCCATTCTGTGTGCTGTCTCTCCACTCTCTTGAGGGTTTCTCTTGCTTTGCAGAAGTTTTTCAGTTCAATGGAGTTTCACTTACCTATCTTATCTCTTACGGCATGGAATTTTAGGGTTTTATTCAGATTTGAACTACAGGTGGGTAAGGTCTGCTCTCAACATGGGTGGGCACCATCCAATTGGTTGAAGGGCAGAAGAGAACAAAAATAGGGAAAAGAAGAATGTGCTGAACTGCTTGCTAAAGCTTGGATACACTCTTTCCTATCCTTGGACATCCAAATTTCAGGCTCCCCATCCCCAGTTTGCAAGCATTCAGACCCAGGCAGAGTTATACCTTCAGCTTTACTGTTTCTGAGACTTTGAAACTGGGACTGAGCCGTGGTCCCAGCATCCCAGGGCCTCCAGCCTGTTATGGAACTTCTCAGCCTCCATTATAGCCTGAGGCAATTTTCCTCATAAATCCCAACTTGTGTATCTCTTTGTATATCCTACTGGTTTTGTCTTTCTAGAGAACCCTAACTAATATAAGCTGTATCCGTAGCACTTGAAATAATGTTTGACACAAAGTAGACTCTCGACAAATATTTACTGAATGCTGCTTGAAAGAATAAAATAGACACACAGATATATTCCTGTAATGATAGCGCTCATACTATGAAATGGTGTATTTTAAGCAATTACTGCAGACTCTAATCATCTTATATAAAGTAGAAACTCCCAACAAACATGTAAACTAATTACTTTTTATTATATCATTCTGTTTACATCTTACTCAACCTTTATCACAATATGAAATCACAGGCTTGTATATAAAATAAAAGATTCTTCGAGATAAGACTTTACTCAACTAGTTAAAACTGTAACTTGGTACATCAAAATAGTTTATCACACTTCATAGCTCTCATCAAGTGTTAGTTATACAGAGTAATGAATCAATGAATGAACACTGTTCTCTTTTGATGCTTATAAAAAATTCACTCAAATTTTAGTGCAAAAACACAAAAAAAGAACTAGTGAATGAAACTCAGATGTGTACATAAAATCAAGTCATCACATCTCCCTCCATCACCATCACAAATATACGGAACTAATTGCCACGCAAACCCATTATGCTAGGTCATTTTGAACTTTATGATGCTTCCTCCTTCAAGATGGTCATTGGCTCCACTTTTCCTGATTTCACCAGTAAGAACCTAAGGATTTAGGCAGATGTGGAAGATGGGAGCACAGGATAACTTGGCCAGAGATTGTGACCAGTTCTGGGTTTTACTGGCTTGGAAATGGCCCAAAGGTCAGTTAGTAGTCCTGATTTGTTTTTTTATTATTCACTTGTATCAGCCTTTTTCACTTATTGTTATCATGCACAAGATTTGTAAGAGGAAGAAAATACATAGCAATAATTCACTTTTAACCCTGTAATTGGGGACATAATCAGAAGTTAGGATCCTTAGCTGCAGACTTAGTTCAATCTATGAATTTATTTACTTAAAAAAAACTTAGACAAGTGGATTAGTTGGTACTCTTATTTTAAAATAGCACATTGATTTACACTGAAAATGGATCTTACTATTCTTAATTTATCCCTGACCAGTATGAAAATTGCAAGTTCCTATTGGAAAAAGACAGCTGGCTATTTGTAAGACTATTTGAATTATCTACAGTATCACCATTGCCTAGAATTCTCAGTCTTTTGATATGCTTATCCATCACTGCCAAGCTCTGGAATGATGTGATTACAGTAATTGAAAGAAATGTTTGTGCTCTTGAAGCAGGAGGAGGCTTTGCCTAGTGCAGATGAATTACTGCCAAGGAATACATTGGTCATGCACAAAGCAACTGTATTTTGATTCCTCTGACTTAAACTCTGCTGTGAATCAGTGGTGCTCAAAATTGGTTGAAAGTCCCATCAAATACATCAGCAATACCAATATAGATTTAATTTGGCTTGAAATTTGCAAACTGAAGTTAAAAGGCTGCTTTTCAAAATAAGAATACCCTAAGAATCTTTTTTCTCTGGTAAAAATCTAGAAAATAAAGTTTAATTTTGTAATATTTTACTTAATTTATAAGAGTAAATTTTCTGTGACTACATTATTTGCTGCCAAATTGAGCAATATTTATTTATTATATTAAAAATACATAACAAATGTTTAGCAGGCACTAGTGAATCTTTACTCACTGGGGATACAGCTATGAATAAGACACAATCCTTGTTCCTGAATGGCTATGTTTTGCCAGAAAAAATAAATGATACACAAATCTTTAGTAGAATATATAATTTCAGTTGGAATGAGCAACTATGGAAAACAAAACAAACAGATGAACAGCTAAGAGTGACAGGAGTAGCAGACTCTCTGAAAAAGTGGCATTTGTGCAGAGTCCTAACTACAGGAGGGAAGAAATATGCAGGTATAATGAGGGAGAACACAACTGCGCAGCAAGTACAATGTTCTGGTACAAGGAGCCTGGATCATTCAAGGGATAACAAGGACAATAGGATGGAGCAATGTGTGTGGGGACAGAGAAGAGAATATGAGATTGACGGAAAGATGTGGGACTGGTACTGCAGCACCTACAGTCCATCTTCTACCAAAGTCCATCTTGTTTCTCTTTTTTGAAACAAGAGAGTGGAATGGAAATAATTACTTTACCTTTCAAAGAGTGGGGCAAAGATGAAAGCAGTTAGTGGATCTTTCCATCAATTTAGAAGGGAAAAAATAATCATGAGGGGAAGGTGGGCAACAGTGGAGGTGGTGAGAGTGTTTGAATTTGGATTTATTTTACATATAGTTCTAAAGGATTTTGCCGATGTGGAATATACAAAAGAGTCAATGATGACACCAGGATTTGAGGCCTTGATGTATGGGTTAATAATAGCTTTCTTGTAAATATATATAATTTTTCTTTTAATATTTAATTAATGTATATACCCCCGATTTTTTGGTTTGTGGTAAGGGTAAAATTTAAACTTTTACTGCTAATATGTCTTGCCACAATTTTTCTGTAAAGTCATTGCATAACGCACTAATAGTCCCAAACTGGGTGACACAAAATCATGTGACAAATATTGTTTTCATAACCATAACCTACTGTTTAAAATACCTTCTCCCTCCTTACCATCATCTTAATGTTTTATAGAGAGGTACCCCCTTATTCCATTTTTCCAAAATCACTGTTGTTATGTTAGTCTTTTTTTTTTTCCATTAAGTATTAAAGTTGACTTGTTAAATCCATGAAAAGCTGTAGAATTGCATTCAATTATGAATTAAATTGGAAAGAACCAATATCTTTCATTAATTCAACAATTTTTTTTTGTAAATACTCTTGGTGCTATCATTGTCATTGCTGTTGTTAATGTTTATGATTATACCATCTGCATAAAAGACATTTCAGTTTTTCTCTTTCTGGCTATTGTATCACTCTCTCTCATCAATTGACCTGGGATCTATTCCACCTAAAATTACTTCCCATTTCTGTTTTTCATGCTGCTCACTACTTTTTTCTTTTGTATTGTTAGTGGTTTTATATTTGTATTATTCCTTCCAAAGAAACTTTGTTTTATTTCTTTGCTGTATATTTTATTTGAACTTTCATCCTGATTTTCAACTTAATTACATACACTGGCTGTAGGCTTCTTTCTAACTTAAGTTGGAAAATGTGTTCATTAATTTTCTCTTTTCTAATGTTTTTAAAGATTTATGTATATATATATATATCTATGTATATATCTATTTGCTATCTAGCTGTCTATCATCATCATCATTAATGTCTCACTACTCTGGCTGGAACCTAGAAGCCTTTGTATTCCATTTTCATAGCTATGTGTATATTGGCAATTTGCATATTCTCATTTATGGAATGTCTATTTTTCTAATGAGTGGTCTGTCTTTTTCCTTACTGAATTTCCTTTTTTATATTCTCTGGATATCAGCCTTTGTCCATCTCATGTGTAGTAAAAATATGCACCCACTCTATGGTTTGTACCTTTATTGTCACAATGACATCTTTGAAGGCACAGAGGCCCTTAATTTTAATGTGACCTAATACATCAAACATTTCTTTTATCATTGCTGTTCTTGTGTCCAGTCTAAATAATGTTGTGCATTAAAACAAAGTGGAGATATTCTCTGATATATTATTGTATATTACTTATCATTTGCATGGTCTACAATACACTTAGAATTAAAGTTTGTGGATAGTGTGAGGAAGAGGTCAAAATTCATTTTTTCTGTACAAGTATCTAAATGACCTACCCAAATTATTGAAAGGATAATCTTGTCTCAGCTACTTAGAAATATTACCCGTTTTAGAAATCCTTAAAAGTATCTATCTATCTATCTATCTATCTATCTATCTATCTATGTCTGTTTCTGGAGTCTAAATTCTTTTTTTGTTAGTTTATTTATTTATACTTTAGTTAATACCATTATTTCTGTAATTATTATGTCTTTATAACGTCTTTTTGTTTAAGTCCTCCAATTATTTTTCTGCAAAAATCTTGGATTTTCTTAACCTTCTGCGGTTTCATATAAATTTGGAAACACACACACATACACACACACACACACACACACACACACACACACACACACACACAGTATTTCTATGGTGAATTGAATTCCTATATAAATTTGGAAAGAACATCATAACAATTAAGAATCTTCCAAGCTTTGAATATAGATTTTCTTAAATTTCTTCTTATTTTTTTCAGTTGTGTTTAGAGTTTTCTGTAGACTCTATTTGTTAGATCTATTCCCAGGACCTGTGGATTAAATATTTTGGTGTCCTCCACCTCAAAATTCCTATGTTGAAATCTGCTCCCCAATATGATAGTATTAGGAGCTTGGACTTTGGAGATTTGCTGGGACTTAAGTGTGTAGACCTCATAAATAGGATTAGAATCTTATAAAAAATTCTCCAGAGAGATTCTTTGCCTCTTTAACCATATGAGGACACGGCTAGAAAATTATCATCTATGAACCAGAAGCTGGTCCCTCACCAGACACTAAATACCTGCAGGTGTTTTGCTTCTGAACTTCCAGTCTCCAGGACTGTAAAAAATAAATAAATTTATTTTATTTATAAGTCTGTGTCTATGGTAGCTTATTTGACAGCCCAAAGAAATCTACTATCCAACAGTTTTTTAAATATTATTGTAAAAAGTAGCTTTTAAATTTCATTTTTTAACAAGTTATTACTGGTATATAAACAATGAATTGATTCTTGCATATGTGTGTTACCTCCATTGAACTTGATAAACTCACATACTAAGTTTTATAATTTAAAATTTTCTTTTAGATTTATGTATATAGTCACATGATCTGAAAACACAAGATTTACATTTTTTCTGACCACCATTTTCCCCACTGTTTTGTTGATTTATTCCACTGACTAGAATTTTCAGGACAATGTCAGATAAAATGGGTGATAATATGTAGCTTTTCATCATTCTTGATCTCAGAGAAGAATATATAATGTGGTAAATTGCAATGATTTATTTTCAAATAGTAAAACAATCTTGAATTCTCAAATTATGTTCAATGTGTCATGGTATAATACCAGTTTGTAATGTTTTTTATTTATCTTTATAAATTAGAAAGGTCTATGCTTTTATTTCTTGTTGGGAATCAATATTTTATTATTATATGAAAAGCCTAGTCTAATTGTCTATTCATTGCAAGATTTTATTAGTATTTACATTTTTTTGCAATATTTAGTAGAAATCACTGAACAAGTCACCTACTCTGAAGATGTCTTTATTAAACATTAGCTAATATAAAAATCCGTCTCTTAATCCTTAGAAACTTGTTCACTTTTTATTTATCTTTGTGTCAATATGTCTCCCTTACCCCAGGCATTTGGTCATATCACCAGACTTTGAAGACATATAAGTACAAATTTGCTACTAATAACCCGTTACTAGTAAGTCAACACATTCTGCATAATCAATACAGGCATGCCTCATTTTACTGTGCACTACTTTATTTAACAGATATTGCATTTTTTACAAGTTGAAAATTTGTAACAACTGTGCAATGAGCAAGTCGATTGGTATCATTTCTTCAACAGCATGTGCTCACTCATGTCTCTGTGTCACATTTGGTAATTCTCACAATATTTCAAGCTTTTTGTTATTTTTATATCTTTTGTGATGATTAATGACCATTGCTCTTTGATGTTACTATTTTAATTGTTTAGGGAAGTGACAAAGCTTGCCAATTTAGATAACAAACTTAATCGATAAATGTCCTGTGTGGTCTGACAGTACCACTGACCAGTCATTACCCCATCTCTCTTCATTTTCCCAGGCATCCTTATTCTTTGAGACACAACAATATTGAAATGAGGTCGCTTAATATCCCTACACTGGCCTATAAATGTTCAAGTGAAAGGAAGAGTCACATATCTCCCTTTGAATCAAAAGCTAGAAATGATTAAGCTTAGTGAAGAAAGCATGTCAAAAACTATGACAATCTGAAAGCTAGGCCTCCTGTGCCAAACAGCTAGCCAAGTTGGGAATGCACAAGAAACATTTTGAGTGAAATTAAAAGTGCTACTCCAGGGAACACACAAATGATAAGAAAGTAAAATAACCTTATTGCTGATATTGGGAAAGTGTGAGTGGTCTAGACAGAATATCAAACCAGCTACAACATCTCCTTAACCCAAAGCCTGGTTCAGAGAAAGGAATTATCTAATTCTATTTAGTTCTATAAAGTTTGATAGATTTGAGGAAACTAAGGGTTAAGCAAATAAACCATCTCCATAATATAAAAGTGTAAGGTGAAGTAGCAAGTGCTGATGGAGAAGCTGCAGCAAGTTGTTCAGAAGATTTAGCTAAGATCATTGATGAAGAGGTCTAAACCTAACAACAGATTCTCAATGTAAATAAAAGAATATTCTATTGTAAGAAGATTCCATCTAGGACTTTCAAAGCTAGAGAAGAGAAGTCAGTGTCTGACTCCCAAGTTTCAAAGAACAGGTTGACTCTCTTGTTAGGAATTAGAACACTTGGTGACTAAGTTGAAAACAATGCTCATATACTATTCTGAAAATCCTAGGGTCCTTAAAAATGATGCTATATTTGCTCTGCCTATGCTTTATAAATGGAACAACAAAGTGTGGATGACAGAACATCTGTTTATAACAGTTTGCTGAATATTTTGAGTACACTGTTGAGACCTACTGCTCAGAAAACAAAAAAATGTCTTTTTCAAAATATTACTGTTCATTGACAATGCATGGTTCCCAAGAGCTCTCATGAAAATGTGTAAAGAGATTATTGTTCTTTTCATTCCTGATAAAAACAATAGCCATTCTGTAGCCTATAAATCTAGGAGCAATTTTGACTTTCAAGTCTTATTATTTAAGAAATACATTTTGTAAGACTATAGCTACCATAGATTCCTTGGAATGTCTCTTGGGAAAGTAAATTATAAACCTTCTGGAAAGGATTACCGTTCTAGATGACATTAAAGTATCTGTGATTCATGAAAGAAGGTCAAAATATTAATATTAACAGGAATTTGGAAGAAGTTAATTTTAACCCTTTTGGATGATTTTGAGGAGTTCAAGACTCAAAGGAGGAAGTAACTTCAGATCTGGTGAAAATAGCAAGATAAAAAAGAAAAAGAAAAAACAAGACAACTAGAATTAGAAATGGAACCTGAATAAGTGGCTAAATTGCTACATCTCTTAATAAAACTTGAATGGATGAGGAGGTACTTCTTATTGATGAACAAAAAAAGTGGTTTCTTGATAAGGAAACTACTCCTGGTGAAGATGCTGTGGACATTGTTGATACTACATAAACTTAATTGACAAGCTGATAGCAGGTTTTGACTCCAATTTTTAAGAAATTCTATTGTGGGTAAAATGATATCAAACAACCTCACATCCTACAGAGAAATCTTTTGTGAAAGGAAGAACTAATCAATGTGGCAAACTTCATTGTTATGTTATTTTCAGAAATTGGCACAGCCACCCAGCCTTCAGCAACCATCACCCTGATCAGTCAGCAGGCAACAACACTGAAGCAGGACCCTACATCAGCAAAAACGTTATAACTCACTGAAGGCTCAGATGATCATTAGCAATTTTTAGTAATAAAGTATTTTTAAATATATAAACCTTATATATAGTTTTTATAGATATAATGCTATTGCACGCTTCATAGACTACAGTATAATGTAAACATAACTTAAAAGTTATGCACTAGAAAACCAAAAAAAATGTGTGACTCACCTTGTTCTGGTATTCACTTTATTACAATAGTCTGGGACCAAACCTGCACTATTTTAAAGTAGATTGACTTTTCTTTATGGTTCAGAATATTGCCATGTTTTATAAATGTTAATTCTATACTTTATAAGATTGTGTATTTTGCAGATGTTGAATTTAGTTTTCTATATACATGCAGTGTCAGTACTCTTAACCCCCTCATTGTTCAAGAGTCACCTATATTTCTACATTATCCAGAAATCCTTTAAAAATAGAGGGAAAACCATTGGCTTTACAATTAAAATAAAGTTAAAATTCAAAACTACCAGATACAAACATGAACAAGATTTTGAAAATTTGATGGAAGAGATGTAATTTGATTTATTAACTATTTTGTTAATGCATCTGTATCATTTTCTTTAGGTACCATCAATTTAGAACAAATATATTATGTGTTATTTTCCACATATTATCTCATGACAGAGGCAATGGTATGGTGTTTATTAGCTCTTTAATTTCTCCAGATCCAAAACTTAAAACTCTTTACTCCCACATTGTATGCCATATCCACAATCTCTTTTGTGATTCCGTTTATTGACTTTATTGTAAATTTTATGGAGTCATGCACAACACCTGGATATGTCTCTCTTCAGCAAGAATTTATTGTTTCAGAAGCGATAGCTTTTACAATATTTTCAGTGATATAATCCTTCCAAAATTTCATGTGTCTCTATCAGGGTTCTCTTCTATAGCATTAGTAATTTTTGTTCATAGAGGATGGTGTGTAATGAGCCTTAAAGGTCCTTAAGCACCCTGAACTAAAGACTAAATTAGAGACATTGTGTGGAGGGCAAGTAGACCACATTGGCAACTTCACTGCTGAACTCCTGGGGTTCTGGGTAGCCAGAGGCATTGTCTAATATTAAAAAAAAAATCTTTAAAAGTCAGTCCCTTGGAGGGCAGGGCTTAAGATGGCCACCAACAGACCTGTCTATAAGAGTGACCGTGGAGGCTAGTGTTAATAAAAACTCTCTGAGTGAGTTGGTGGGTGCTTATGGGAGTGTGAAAGTCTATCTGAGGGAATACTCAGGTGCATGCACCCAAGTCCCCCTTCTGAGGGCGACTGCAAGCCCCCACTGCCCTGAGATTGGAGGGTGACCAGCAAGATCGCAGGCAGGAGCATCTGCTGTTGTGGGAACATGCCTCTGCTGCTGCAGAAATGCACCTGAGAAAAGTCTGCTGATTCCCATTGCCTGGTGCCTGGCCCACATCATCACCTTTCATAATGATCAGCTGAAGCCCTGGATCTGAACAGTGGAGTGAGAGGATCAGGAAAGCCAGAGAGGAGTCCATGCCCAGTGAGGAGCAGCCCACCACAGTCATTTTCTTTGACTCAGGACCAGGCAGAGATTTGCATTGCCCCATCCAAATCTGCACAGCCTCCAACTTGTTGCCTAAGGTAATCTCATTGAACTGGGAGAGACAGAAGCCCCTGCCCCAGGCTGAATCAGACACAGACAATTCAGATCTGTATGGCAGACCTGTCAGGCAGCAGGCTGAGTGAACCCAGATCTGACTCACCCCCACCCCAAAGAAGGCCTGCAGCAACTGACCCAAGCTATGAGTAACCCTATCTGCCTGTGGTGAGAGCAGAGGGGAGGGGCTAGAGATCAGAGCTGAAGGAACTCTGGACATATAGGAAGGACCTCAGAACCGGTCTAATTCCTTATTTTTATTTTTTGACTGTTTTGCATACTTTTGTTTGCTATTTATTTTAGTTTTTTTTTCTTTCATTCAGGTTTTGATAATTTTTTCATATTTGATTTTCATCAAAAGCTTTGCTTTTGTTATTTTACTGATTTTTTTTCTTTCTTCTTTCTATCCTTTAGACCCACTGTTTGTGTAGGGGAAGTCTACATCAATAGTCAGGATTTTATTGGACTGTGTGTTTGTGTGATTACCTGTAAGCTCTAGGGGTTTTTTTTTTTGTATTTGTTTTCTCTTTTCTATCTTTGTATCTCTTTTCATTTATTAACTGGTATGTCTGTCTGTTTTTCCCCTTACTCTTCTCTCACTCCACTTTCCTCTTGACCTCCCCTTCCTTCATTGATCATTTTCCTTTTTCTTACCTCATTTTGTTCCAGGGAGCAAACCTAAACCCCCATTGCACAGACAGATTGTAAGTCAGTGGGAAGTGGCTTCCAGGGTGCCCATACACCTGTCGGTGGATACTGGGATCTGCAAGTAGATTCTGAATCACAGCTCCTCCCTCGAGTAGATCTCAAAACTGCAAAAAGTACAGCCCCTAACCCACAGTCCAGCTTCAGAAGTGAACAAAGCTAGAGGATCCACATAAGGAAGAAAAAGAGACTAAGCAAAAAGAAGTAAATGTAACCCCACCACCCCTGAAAAACAGAATTAAAGAAAGGGGGGAAGTGGGAGGGGGGAGAGGAAAATCTACACAAATGAAGAAAAACCAAAAGAAGAATATGGGTCTATCACAGACCCCTTGGAGGTCAAACACTCAGAAAACAGATTTTGGAACACAAACAATGGAGAGCTCCCAGAGTGACTGATCTCCAACTATAAACCCAGACATCAAGACATTAATAGAGAGATTAAAAAGAATTGAAGAGAGACAAGAGGAAAATAGGAAGGAGTTGATAACTGAGATAACAGCAGTAAAGAATACTGTGAATGAAATAAATAACAGACTGATAAGCATGGAAAGCAGAATTAGCCAAGCAGAAGAAAGAATCTCAGAGCTTGAGAACCAAAATATAGAATTAACCCAAACTGTCAAAAACATAGGAAAGAAGCTTAAAAGATGAACAAAACCTTAAAGAGATCAAGAGATGAGCGATTACTTCAAGAGGCCGAACCTAAGAGTAATTGGACTTCCTGAGGTAGAAAGAAAGATGGAGGCCACCCTGGAACAAACATTCCATGAGATTAGTCAAGAAAACTTCCCTCATCTCATCAGTGATGTGACTGACTATTCAAACACAAGAGATTCAGAGAATCTCTGCAAGATAATAAATGAGAAGACAAACTCCTAGACACATAATATTCACCTAAACAAAGTAACTATAAGAGAAAAAAAAGTCCTAAAGGTAGCAAGAGATAAAGGTCAGACTACCAGGAAAGACCAATCAGAATAGCAGCAGATTTATCTACAGAAACACTTCCAGCTAGGAGAGCTTGGAGTCCGATCTTCAAAGTTCTCAAAGATAATCAATTTCAACCAAGAATAACCTATCCATCTAAACTAAGCTTCATTAGTGAGGAAGAATTAAAATATTTCCCAGACATTCACTCCCTAAGAACTTATGCTGCCTCTAGACCAGCTCTATAAGAAACACTTAAGATAGTATCAAACACAGAAGAAAGGGAAAAAAGAACAACAAAGCTCTTCACAAGAGTGCAGAAAAAAAGATTGAAAACACACATGAATCAACCCCCAAATCAAAAGAAACATAACAAACAAGAACAACAAAACCTCTATAAGAACCTCATGACAGAGATAAACTCTCACATTTCAATATTAAGCCTGAATGTGAATGGACTAAATGTACCACTGAAAAGACATACAATGGCAAAATGGATAAAATATCATGAGACAACAATATATTGTCTCCAAGAGACTCATCACACCAGAAAGGACACTCACAGACTCAAAGTAAAAGGATGGGAAGCAAAATTTCAGGCCAATGGAACACAAAAGAAAGCTAGAGTTGCAATCTTAATCTCAGACAAAATTGATAGCTCCTTTAAGCTATCAAAAAGTTAAAAAAGATGAATAAGGTCACTATATAATGATAAAAGCTTCAATAAATCAACAAGAAATATCCATCCTATACATATATGCACCCAGCTGGGCTCGGTGGCTCAGCCTGTAATCCTGCACTTTGGGAGGATGAGGTGAGTGGATTGCCTGAGCCCATGGGTTCGAGACCCACTGGGCAACTTGGCAAGACCTCAGCTCTACAATAAATCAAAAAATTAGCTGGGCATGGTAGCGTGTGCCTGTAGTTCCAGCTACTTGGAAAGCTGAGGGGGAAGGATCGCTGGAACCCAGCAGGTTGAGGCTGCAGTGGCTGGGAGTAGTCGCTGCACTCCAGTCTGGGTGACAGAGTGAGACCCCAACTCAAAAAAAAAAAGATATGTATATATGCATCCAACATAGGAGAACCAATATTTGTAAAGCAACTTCTAGTCAAACTTAAAAAAGAGATTGACTCTAACACTGTCATAACTGAGGACTTTAACACCTCACTCACAACCCTAGACAGTTCAACAAGACAAAAAAAATCAGCAAGGAAATCTGGAACCTCAATGAAACTCTTGAACAAATAGACTTAATTGATACCTACAGAACACTCTGCCCAATGGCCACAGAATATACATTTTACTCATTACCACATGGAACATACTCCAAGATCGACCACATCATTGGCCATAAATCAGACATAAACAAATTTCATATGACTGAAATTTTGCCATGCACTTTCTCAGACCACAGAAGAATAAAAATAAATATCAACACCAACAAAGTTCCCCCCAAACCCACAAAGACATGGACACTATACAGTATGATGCTAAGCAACTCCTGGGTCAACAATGAAATCAAAACAGAGATTAAAAGTTACCTGGAAACAAATGAAAATGAAGAAAAATCTTACCAAAATTTCTGGGATGCCATGAAAGCAGTAGTAAGAGTGGAATTCATATCTTTACAAACACACATGAAGAAAATGGAAAGATCACAAGTTAACAGCCTTACAAGTCACCCAAGGAAGCTGAAAAACAAGACCACCAAAATCCTAACTTCAGCAGAAGAATCCAGATCACAAAATACATGCCCAAATCTGGGCCACAGAAGACAAAAAGATAATACAAAAAAATCTACGAAACAAAAAGCTGGATCTTTGAAAGATAAATAAGATTGATGGTCCCCTAGCCAGACTGACCAAGAAAAAGAGAGAAAAAACCCAAAGAAACTCAATCAGAAACACAAAAGATGAAGTCACAACTGACCCTGAAGAAATACAAAAGATTATTAGAGACTACTATGTACAATTGTATGGAAATAAACTCAAAAACGTAAAGGAAACAGAGGACTTTCTGGCATCGCACAACCTCCCTTGGTTGAAACAAGAAGAAATTGAGACCCTAAATAGACCAATAATGATCAAGGAAATTGACTATATCATAAGAATACTACCTGCAAAAAAACAAAACAAAACAAAAAAAACCCCTGGATCAGATGGCTTTCCAGCAGAATCCTACAAAACAAACAAGGAGGAATTGATACCATCTTATTGAAAGTATTCCAGGTGATTGAGGAAGATGGGACCCTCCCCAAACCATTTTATGAAGCTAACATCATATTAATACCCAAGCTAGGTAAAGACCCTACAAAGAAAGAGAACTACAGGCCAATATCTTTGATGAACATAGATACTAAAATTCTCAACAAGATCCTAGCAAACCAGATCAACAAAACATCTAAAAAATCATCCATCACCACCAAGTAGGCTTCATCCCTGAAATGAAAGTCTGGTTCAACATTTGTAAGACCATAAATGTAATTAAATACATCAACAGACATAAAAACAAAAACCATATGATTATATCATTAGATGCAGAAAAAGCTTTTGATAAAATCCACACCCCTTCTTCATAAATACCCTCGAACATCTAAACATAGGTGGGACATAGTTCAAAATAGTGAGAGCCATCTATGAGAAACCCAGAGTCAACATACCCCAAACCCGACAAAATTTGGAACCATTTCCCCTGAAAACTGGAACAAGACAAGGATGCCCACTCTTACCCCTCCTGTTCAACATAGTATTGGAAGTCCTAGCTAGAGCAATCAGAGAAGAGAAGGGGATCAGGAGTATCCAGATAAGAAAAGAGGAAGTCAAATTATCTCTCTTTGCTGACTACATGATTGTATACCTTGAAAATCCAACAGAATCTTCCAAAAACCTCCTTGCATTGATATAGGACTTTGACAAAGTCTCAGGGTATAAAATAAATGTGTAAAAGACAATCGCATTTCTATACACCAATAATAAACAAGCAGAAACCCAAATAAAAAGCATAAGTCCATTCATAATAGCCACCATAAAAAATGAAATACCTTGGCATCTTCCTAACCAGAGATGTGAAAGACCTTTACAATGAAAACTACAAAACACTGCTCAAAGAAACCAAAGATGACACAAACAAGTGGAAAAATATTCTATGCTCACAGATTGGAAGAATCAACATTGTTGAGATGTCCATTTTACTCAAGGCAATCCACAGATTTAATGCAATACCCATCAAATTACTAGCAACATTCTTCTCAGACCTGGAAAAAACAATACAGGAATTCACATGGAAACGTAAATGACCAAGAATAGCCCAAACAATCCAAAAACCAAAAAAACAGGAGGTATCATACTCCCAGACTTAAAACTTTATCATAAAGCTACAATAATCAAAGCAACCTAGTACTGGTACAAGAATAGGCATACAGATGAACGGACTGGAATTGAGATTCCAGAAACAAAACCTCAATTTCTCAACAAACTCACCTCCGACAAAGCCTCCACCACCCACTACTGGGTAGAGGAGAATCTATTCAGTAAATGGTGCTAGGAAAACTGGCTGACCACTTGCAGAAGATTGGAACAGGACCTTCTACCTATCCCCATACTCAAAAATTAACTCTAAATGGATCACAGACCTAAATGTAAAACTTCAAACTGCAAGAACCTTAGAAAATGCAGGAGACACTCTTAAGGAAATTGGAACTGGCAACCAATTCCTGATCAAAACCCGAAGTGCCCAGGCTGTAAGAAATAAGATAGACAAGTGGGACCTCATTAAACTGAAAGCTTCTGTAAAGCCAAAGAACCCATCAAGAGAGAAAGGAGACAGCCCACAGACTAGGAAAAAATATTTGCCAACTCCATATCTGACAAAGGCCTAACATCTAGAATCCATAAGGAACTTAAATGTGCTAAAAAAAGCAAAAATAAAAAACAGCCCCATCACAAAGTGGGCAAAAGATATGAATAGAGAGTTTTCAAAAGAAGACATATGAGCAGCCAATAAATCCATGAAAAAATGTTCTGCCTCAGTAGTCACCAAGGAGATGCAAATTAAAACTACACTGAGATACCACCTAACTCCAGTCAGAATGGCCACCATCAATAACTCAAAAAATAACAGATGCTGGAGAGGATGTGGTGAAAAGGGAACACTTCTACACTGTTGGTGGGAGTGTAAACTAATACAGCCTCTGTGGAAATCAGTGTTGCAATTCCTACAAGTTCTAAAAATTGACTTTCCTTAAGACCCTTCAATCCCCCTCCTGGGAATATACCCAGAAGAGCTCAAATCACTCTATGAAATAGATACCTGCACATACATGTATGTTTATCACAGCATTGTTCACAATAGCAAGAACATGGAACCAACCCATCAAAAGTGCCCATCAAAAGAGGACTGGATAAAAAAATGTGGAACCTATACACAATGGAATATTACACAGCCATTAAAAAGAACAAAATAATGAACTTCACAGCAACCTTAACGGAATTAGAGTTTATAATATGGGGAGCTCTCACAGAAAAAAGAGCTGAGTATCACTTGTTCTCACTCATAAGTGGACCTTGAACAACTACCGTAATACTGTAAGAAGTGGATTGACAGTAGTGGAAAACTGTGGGAGAGGGGGGCGAGGGGGAGGTGAGATTGACAGTAGTCAATATCTGCCTGGGGTGGGGGGGCACACCTCATCAACAAAGGTGTCTGCACAATGAATATTTGTATACCTCACCCTAAATTGTACCCCACAATTTTTAAATAAAAATTAAAAGAGGGGAAAAAAAATGTCAGTCCACTGTTGGCATGTTACTTTGTGACTTAAGGGACAAGGATCAGTGGAACCAAAAAACTGGAAGCTGGTGCTTGTCTTTTCCCTTCAACACTTCAGGATAGCTGCTTTATAGGTAAGATCAGTCCTGATTATAAACCTCATTGCATTTGCTCAGAACAGTAGTGTTAGCCTATCACTTTCTGCCTTAAAATTCTGAGGCTCACTTATCTTTCTTACTAAAAAATATTCTCTGTGGCAATTATTTTCAGAATAGGGTGCATTCATCTTCATTAAAAACCCATTCAGGCAGATATTCTTTCTCCACAATGATTTTAATAGTGTCTGAAAATGAATCTGCTGTCACTTGTTCAGCAGTAGCTGCCTCTCCTGTCAGCTTGTCATTTTCTAAGTAAAGCCTCTTTCTAAAATTATCAAACCATCCTTTGCTGGCATTAAATTCTCCAGTTATAGATATTTTACTTTTGTTTTGCTTTAAGTTGTATAACGACTTTTCTTTTTCTCAAATTATGTTACCTATAGATATGCCTTTCTTATAGCAATCCTTCACCCACATAAAATTGCAGTTTTCAATACAAGATAAAAAGGCATTTCACAAAAAGTGCAAGGTTTTCACAACTGCAACTGCTGGCATGGCTTCATGAATATATATATATATACACACACACACACACGCACACACTTTTTTTCAGGTAGAGATAACATATATAATATAAAATATAAAAATATATAATATAAAATATAAAAATATATAACTGCATAAAATTATATATAATATATCTTTATATTATATTACATATATTATATAAATATATAATATAATGATATTGCATTTATAATTTTTACCTGAATTCATTTATTCATTTATCTTGAAATGTTGGGCAATAGCAGCAGCAGTCCTCAGTCTGTGGTAAATGTCAATCAATTCAACTTTTTCCTGTAATTTCATGACTTTTCTGTCCTTCTTTGGAACACTTCCGGCACCACTAGTGGCACTTTTGTTCTTCTGATGTTATTCAAGTTTTGTCATATTTACTGTAGTAGGCAATTTGCTGAACAGACAAACTGCTTACATAGTTTAAGGGACACTTGCAATATTCAGCTAATCAAAATAACAACAGGAGGTGACTACAAAATTATTACAGTAGTATGATAAGTGTTACAGCTAACTTTATGCAGTTATGATTTAATACTGCATCTTTACATTTATTTATATTTCTCTCAACTGCGAATGTCACCACATATGATATGGTCTTTAAGTGTTTATGTGTATAAGTTTTGATGAATTTTAACTTTTTATAAAGTATTTGGGCTTATATTTTATAAATTTACATACATTTATAATATTGTATACATATTTACATACATTTGTGTCTATGTATGTAAATGTCTTGATACATTTTTACTTTTTATATTTGTGTACATTTTATAGGAGTAAATGATAAAATAGACTACTATCTACATACATTTATACATTCATAATACCTAACTTTTTTATTTTTAAAAATATTTCTAGGCAGCATGATTCACATGTGAGATTTTCCCAATTGCTGCCAGATATCCAAAAAAATTTCCAATATATTTATTGAAAAATTCTCAAATATCATAAGACTTGCACAATCCAAACTCATGTTACTCAACTATAATTCTTCCACAGGCAATGTTTTGTTATTTAATTTCTCATATTCAGTCTTTAAACCAGTTTATCCTCAGAATAAAGCTCTCATCAAAGAGGAAATTGTGCTCCTTTTTTGCATGTAAATCAGAATTAAACGAATATATGCAATAAACAATAACAGAAAAGAAAGGAAAACTTTGTAACACAATTGTTCCTCACTCCAAAATAATCCCATACACAAGAACCCGAGGAATAAGAGCCTCGATATGAAGAAAGCCTCTTGCCAATATCAATCTGTACTTAAAAGGTCAAATGAGAACCTGCTAGACAAAAAATAGATGGAGATGGCAGAAGATGAAACAAGTCAAGTCAGACTGCTCTAGCCTATACCTAAGAAAGAGAGTCAAACAAAACCTTGACTCATATTTTGGCTAGAACTACATAGGAATCAGAGCCAAACTATTACTGGGCCCAGGAATCCTTAGGCTTTTATAATGTGCTAGTTATTAGAGGCCCTCGGGAGTACATGATAATCCTATTCTGTGGTAAATGCTTCCCAACAATTACAAGCATCACAGGCTACAAAATAAATACACTTCTCCAGAAGCAGATTCAACATGCTTGGGTTATAACATATTATACGCAGCAACAGAAACTGAACTCTCTTTTTTCTTGTTTGGAATATTCTTATAGCCTTTATGATTTTTTTTTTTGGTCAAGAAATGTGACAGTCAAATCATCTGTCATCTCTAAATTTAAAACAAAATATTACTGTTAAGATGGTAATATTTTTCTTACAATATTATTCTTAATTGTTATTATGTATAAATCCAATAAACTGAAATACTATGCCTTACAACTATAACATAAAATAAATATAGAGTGTTTCAGAACTAATACTTATTCATGCATGATTGGTTTAATTGAGAAGATCTATATCCAAATTATAAATATTGCATGTTAAACATATTAATTTATAATAATATAGTTTCATAATTTCAAATAGGCTAAAATATATTTAAAACCACTGAAAATTAAGAAAAATTGTAATATTCTCTTGAAATTAGGTGAAGGGTTTTAAAAGATTCCCTAATCCATCCCAGTATATACAACTCAAGGGAGAAAGCTGACTAAATTCATTCTGAATATGAGATTAATATGATAGTATAGCTTTCTCAGATATTTATTATCATTTTCGAATAGACATTTCTTAAAGTCAACTTTTCAAAATATGTATAGCGTATGGTTAAACTTTTGCAAAAACAGAAAATATATCTTTTTAAATAGCAATAAGGAACTTGCATTATAACTGATTTTATCACCACTTTAATTTAGCCTGCCCAAACCAAAAATTTCATATTCCTCCAATTACTTGTACATTCTGAATAAAAAAACAAGTAATTGCATTTATCCAAAATCAAAATAATAACCTCCAGCATTTTTATTACTATTTCACAACACAAAGAACTTTAGACTATCCTGGGAAAATTCTAGTTGATAAATAAACTAAAATCTTTTTTTCCCTTTAAACAATACAACTCAGTAATTTTAATCATGTCACCAATATGTCATGGGAAGTTTTAAAAGAGCACATTCTCCTTCACTATCAAATACTTTCTTCAAATCAAATGTATGAATAATATTTCAGAGAATATACTCAGAATTCTTTAATTAATAATTATTTAGAAGCACTTGATAAGTACATAGCATTGATATGCTAAATTAAAACATAATTGGACTTCTTTTAAGTCCCTAAATACCAAATTATTATACAATCATAAGCCCTCTTAGCAAGCTGTAGGACAATCTTGTTAACCTAAAGTTATTGCAGATGACAGAAGATAATATAACCAAATTCCTTTTAGACTGACAATATAGTGTAGACCACTTTTATCATCAGAAAGTAATGATTATACATTTGTGAGATTTATATGTTTTCTAATATTATTCAATTACTTGAATTACCATGATATTCCAGTTGCCTATATATGCTGATGTCTTATAAAGACCATAAAATTGAATAGTGGATAACATAACACCAACTATAAATATAGTAATCATTAATTTTATGACACACATCAACTACAACAACATCCCTGGATTTTCAATATTGCTTCCGTCTGTTGACTGAAAGAGGGCACTGGTTAACAATCACAGTTTATGAAACAAAATAATAATAGTTTAACTGTATTGAATACATACTATATGCCAATCCCTGTGCTAAGAGATTTTGCATATTATCTCATTTAATCCTAATTATAGCCCTATTAGTTGAATTTTATTATATCCCTATTTACAGATAAACATATTGAGACTTAAATGCCCATGATTTCATAGCTAGTCATTGATATCTTAGAAACATTTTGTTAGACCCTTCCCCTGATGCAGTCATCCTTGATTTTTGAAATGTCTATCTTGGTGCAATTTCCTTCTCAGTACTAAGATAAATACCCAACTTGAATGAGCACTGTCAATAATAACATGTAGAGAAAAAGGGTTGAAAATTTTAGAAAAGGTTTAGGGTTATAAACCGGTGGCATCGACTCCATTTTATTTGGCTACTTCAGTAAGAGATGTATATGTGTGTTTGTGGTTTGTGCAGTGATGGAAATGAAGGTAAATCAAGTCCTATCTATGGCACAGAGAACACAATGATGTCTTTCCATGACTATTCGGTATTTCTCAAGTTTTCATTAGAATTTTATGTTTTATGCATAAAAATAAAAAATTGTTACCAAGATTTGGAATTCTATAAAGAAAAATATAGCCTAAACTTGTATGCCATGAGAAAAGACCAAAGAGAGTATTTGTACTGTTTTTATTCTTTACTGATTTTAAAGAGTAACAGACTACTTAGTATTTTAACTCCTAGAACTCAATGTCAAATAATAAAGCTTAAAGCATTAATATTTATTACTGCCTTAAATAATTTACTGTTCTTCAGATGGGAACATACTCTGAGAACACTCTGAAGCTCCCTGTCGTCTCCTGCATTCCTCACTTTTTTCTTTATTTGCAAAATTAACAGTGGTTTAAAGCGAATAAAATGCAGCAACAGGGATAGTAAAAATGCTCTAGGCTGGGCACAGTGGCTCAAGCCTGTAAACCCAGCACTTTGGAAGGCCAAGTTAAAAGGATTGCCTGAGGATTGCGAGGACAGCTTGGGCAACTTGGTGAGACCTTGTCTCTACAATAAATCAAAAAATAAGCCAGGAGTGGCAGTTCCAGCTACTTGGGAGGCTGAGGTGGAAGGGTCGCCTGATCCCAGCAGGTCGAGGCTGCAGTGGCCATGAGCATGCCACTGTACTCCAGGCTGGGTGAAAGAGTGAGACATCAACTCAAAAAACCAAAACAAACAAACAAAGTTTTAAAAGAAATTGAAACCGGGCATGGTGGCACACGCCTATAGTCCTAGTTTCTGAATACTTGGGACTGGGGTGAAAAGATCCCTTAAGCCCAGGAGTATGAGGCTGAAGAGAGCTATGATCACACCACTGCACTCTGACCTGTGCGACAAAGCTAAACCTCGGTTCCAAAAAAAAAAAAAAGAAAAGAAAGAAAGAAGTTGAGGTTCAGCTGATAGCAGGAGATAGCATTGATAGAGTGATAAGGTATAAGTAAATTAAACATCATAGGAAAAAAATATGATGGACTGTGTGAGTGACAAGGAGGTAGTTTCCAGAAAGATCATTTACAATTACTGAATTATGTTCACACACATACACAAGCGCGTGAGTGCACACACATGTACACACACACAGGCTCTCTCATAGAAACTACTTTTCTTTTGATTTAAAATTGATTGAAATGACTCAAACATTATGAAGAGCAGCAAACGCATTCACATTTTATTCAACTTGTCTTTCAGAAAACAAGTACATATATATTAAGTACAGAGTGTTTCACTGTGTGCCTGAGAAGATAACCCTTTATAGGAAATAAGATATTCAAATAAACATAAACATTACATACTTATATATACAATATTCTTTATATACAAATGCTTTGCATTTTGATTATGTATTGGCGTACATACACACAATTGGCTTGGTCACCTGGACCAGGTGTGGACCTAGAGAATAATTCCAAAACAAGATTGAGACAGTAGCACTGACCTCAAAAGAACTGGGCTCTCAGAAGTGAGTTAGCACAATGTAGTACGCATCTGCCTTTCCAAAATGGCTGTGGGAGGGAGGGCTGTGTGATATAAATAAAATATGTAATGTAGTCAATGAATTTTTGAAAAGTAAACATGAAGTAAATGTTAATGAAGAATAAATGTACAGGCAGCTGTACTACTCACTTCATTTAATCTCACTCTTTCCATCTGATTAGGAGTCCATTATGTAAAAACAAAGCTTCCTGAGGTTTGTGGGTTGTCATCCCATTCTTCATTAATCTTCATTTGGCATGGCACAAGGGTGGCAAGAATCCTAACAAAAAAATGGAATTTTTTAAAATCTGAAGATGCATTTGCAGCCCTCTTGGAATTGAGTCTACTCAATGTTAAATTTATTGCAATGGAGTTTCTGTAAAACTAAACAAAATTCAAGCCAATGTTCTAACTTTGGCAGCCAAAGTTTATAAAATCTTAATAGGTTTCAGCCACTGGAAGGGACTCATTTACTGTGTGCTAACACATTATATGCTGTACGTACTAATTACAAAGGTTATCATGTGCCAAAAGTAGGAACAACTATGTTCAGATGAAATGGCAAGATGAGTACTGGTCTGAACGATGTATAAGGACATTTACTCATGAAAACTTGCCCTGACAGCTTGCTCATACAGGTGGCCCTGTATGGCCCTTATTCATCTCACAGTGGAAGAAAAGATACTTAAAGCTCACCAGATAAGCTCAGTAGTAATCAGTTCAATTATATTACTTCATAGAGAAGATGAAAACTAAGCAACCTCAATTGCAGAACTCCATCTGGTAATATCAAGTCAATTTACCACTTACTGCATTCACAGCTTAGCAATTTTTGTTTTTTGTTTTTTGAGTTGGAGTCTCACTCTGACACTCACGCTTGGGTGCAATGACACGCATACTCACGGCCACCCAGCATCCATCTGCTTGGCTCAGGCGATTCTTCTGCCTCAGCCTTCCAAGTAGCCAGAACCACAGGCGCGCACTACCACACCCAGCTAAAAATTTTTTTTAATATTGTAGAGATGCAGTCTCGCCAAGTTACCCGGGCTGATTTCGAACACGCAAACTTAGGCAATCCACTTGCCCCACTCCCAAAGTGCTAGCATCACCGACTGAGTAACCGAGCCTTGTCCACAGTTTAGCATTTAAGTCAGAGCCAACCCAGGAATTGTTTGTTAATCAACCAAGTTACTTAAAAAACAGGTTTGTTAAAAAAATTAAGACATAGCAAAGAGGAATAGGTTAGTGTACAACATGCTTTTTAAGATTATTAAATATTACACAGTGTATGTGTATAAATATGTGTATATCAGTGGTGTACTTATGAGGTTTTGATCATTTTAGCATAATCGTATCTCACCATTGCAAAATCACTTTCAGTAATATCCATAAAATAAAACATTACAATTACCTAGAAAATGTAAAGCGTAAAACCTCATGGTGTTCTCTTCCCTAGAGAGCATGTAACAGGACTTTGGGCAGCCATTTTTTCACAGGTTCCCTAAACATGACACTACCAATTCAAGCCTACAGCTTCATGGTCTGGTGTTCTTTTTACTTGTGTAACTTAGTTATTTTGAAGACCTGGCTGAAAACACAAGTAAGAGTTTTTAAGTTACTAAAATTTTGCTTCATTTTTGACACGATACTTCATTGAACTAGACACGTCTTATTGTGTGCTTTTAGTGTCACTCATAATCTTCCTTTGACTTTGTCCCACTGCACCCCCAGGCCGAGCCGAGTTATATCACAAGCATGAACCGTACCAGGCCACTTAGAAATGCACAACACCAGATACCTGTTTAATCATCTTCTTATTGACTTGTCTATGTTTACTAAGATTTGGCATTTAGAAACAGCCCCCTTTTTATCCAGAAGAGTCATTTCACCTGTGAAAAAGCCACCAGAAACTCAATTAACTTTTCAAGGTCAAGTTTTTAATGACCCATTTTACTCATAGTTCAAGTCACCAAAGCAAGTCGCTGCCAATGGATATTTTCCAACGGATATTTTGAGCATCAAATTTCACTCTCATTTCTCCATTTACCTGTGCAGTGATTACAAACTAGGTTTAAGTGTCTGGTAATAAGTAACCCCAGACTCCCTGCCAAATTTCAAAATAAAATTGAATAACAGACAGACTATGGAAAATGGAGTAAAATCACTTCATTATTATTAATAAAACTGGCATCAGAGAACACAGCAAAGAGCTGCCCATAAAGTCCTGCTAATACTTTGTGTGACTAGACAAATTCATCCAGTCACAGATATTTCAGTGTAGTAAGCCTGTTACTAACACACTTAATGAAAGTTGGTAATATGTTAAATATTCAGCAAAAAGTAATTTACTATGTAAATATTGGCATATTTTTCAGCCATTAAAAGAAATGAGGCAGCTATTCTTTGAGTGTATGCATGAGCATGTGAGTGTGTGTATGTATACATATCTGTCTGTATATACATTGGGTGAAAGCATACACATGTGCATATTTACACATACATGTATACATACATGAGTTTTCATTCAGTTTTTCTAAAGTCTGCCTATTCAGTATTAATTTTTATTACCTCTGTTTTTTAAGTCTATATTTTAATGTCTTCTCACAAAAAGATGCTGACACAATGCATTTAATTTGTTGTAATATTGTTTCTGCTTATTATTTCAGCCATTTTTTTCCTCAATCATATTTTTTTAAAAAGTATGGCTTTTAAATATTGATTATTCACTAAGGCTTTTAAATATTAATTATTCACTTTAGGAAAAAGTTCTAGATTAAGTATTGCATGAGTAAATATCACTAAAAGCATTATAGAGGTTTGTCTTCAGATTTTGGGAGCTGAACTTTAAATTAAGCTAGTCATGATGGCATCACAGAATGTTCAGCTAATCTTTTGCAGTCTAATCAGCAGGGCAAGTTTAGCTATTAAAAACAGAGGACATAGTCATATTTTTAGTGATCTTCCAGATGACATATTTTTATATTTTGCCTGCTTCTTTGCAAGAATTGAGAATAAGTAACATATTTCACAAATATCTGAAGAGACTGCTCTGTGTGTGAAAGTATGACTCTGTGACATTCTCTTCTTGTTTGCTGTAGTTTTTCATGATTGCTAGCATTTTTAGTCTTTTGTTTCTTTACAGTGATCATTTTCAGCATGTGCCTTTTTTGCAAACATTTAGTTGGAATTAGATAACAAAATTTGAAAACTCATTTTAACCAGGTACATCTCTATTAAGTGATGACAAAACTGGAAACAAAATCAGAAATCCAAGGGTTACTAACACCCCTCTTCATCATGTGACTCTAACCTTCCCTTAGGATCCATGTATACTCTCACTGACAGGGAAGACAAAGGGTGCCTCTGGTTAAACACTGAACATTAGTAACATTCAACACCATAGTTAGATGAAAATATTAGCAGAATATCTAATATTTTTTTCTCATACTTCAATTACTTTTTTGCTTGTATTACAAAGAATGATAACTCAGTTTTGGAACTTGATGCCATGAATACTCTTAGATTTATAACTCAGCACTTAAACACACACACATGCACACAAACATACACATTCTTTTTGACACACCTACCATAAAATGAACATCGCCTCATGGTTTTGTCACATCCATTTTTTTCTCCTTCCTCTGAACAGCCATATCACCTTCTTAAATAAATATTCTCACACCCTCTTCCAAAATTGCTTTTCTTATCTATCTGCTAAAATTCTCCCCAACTTTCTAGCCCCACCTCACCCCTTACTTTCTCTAAAATAGTCCCTTATTTCCCCAAGTAAGAGTAAAGTTCACCCTTTTCCATATTTTTACAACCATTTGGGCCTTGAGTCCTACTTGAAGAACACAACGCTCTGCTGATTATGAGACACTTATTTAGTAATGCATATTTGCCAAGTTTATTTTGCCTAACCATCAGGCTTTTGCTGAAGATTAAGTAAAATTGGCATACTAAAAACCTCTCAGGACAATGGCAATGAGATATGTAGAAAGGAGTGCATGGGTATTCCTAATGCGGAGATGAGAAAAGGGATTAGAGGATATAATTACTCGAGAGAGAAACTGGCATATCCATTGGGAAAATATGGTTTTTTGAATAAATGCTGGTAGATCAATTGGATATCCACATGGAAACAAAATAAAAATAATATTTACCCTTCTATCACAATATTTCCAAATTTCTTTTAGAGGTAAATTGTAGATCCAAATTAAAAAAAAAATGCAAGAACATGTCTACCTGAGTGATTCTTCATGTTCAGGAATATCATTGGGCTTTGATGAAGACCATTCAAATGCTTTTATCCACAATGATCCATATCAGTCAACCCGAGAATTGGCAAATGTGATGAACTGTAACCATTCAACTATCAACTGTCGTGTGACATATGCATTTCATGGGCAAGAGAAAAACTTTATGAACTTATGTACCAACACAATACTAATAAAATTTTCTATAAACTAGTACAAGTACTTCAGAAAGTTTTACTTGACAATTTTTACTAATCTGAGAATACATGTGTCCACTATCCTGACAATTCACTTGCTAGGATACGTGCAACAAAATGTACACATTCATTTACTAAAGAGCGTGTAAAACAAAGTTCACGTGATGTATTCATTAAAACAATGCAGATGTTCATCAATAAGCAAATAGAAAATAAATTGTGTTGTATTCACACCATCAAACACAGACAACCCTTGCTTGGCATGGTCATGTGAGTCTATAACAGAGACAAGCTGGTCCTTGATGATAACATGGACAAAGTTGTTACATTTATCAATAGCAATACTGCAATTTCCATGGAAAGTTATCAGTGTTCTATGAGTTTCATAAACTCATGTCAAAGTTCTCAAAACTCTCGTACTGCAGTCTGCAAATGTATAGGGAAATGAAACAAGTGGTAAACTGCCAGGGGAGAGGGGGTGGATTGGCAATTGAGGGAAACTGCCAGGGGAGGGAGGGACACACCTCATAAAAAAGGGTACCTGCTTAATGAACATTTGTATACCTAACCCTGAATTGTACCCCACATCTTTAAAATAAAAATTAAGCATATTCTTAACAGAAAAAAAAACAAGTGGTAAAACCAATATCTATTTAGTACACTGTGATTTAAACTGTTCAGCATTGAGAATTACGTGTTTATTTCTTGTAAAAGACTTACTGCAAGTAGTTGGAACAGCATGGTCTTCTCATCATATAGCTTGAGCACCTTGTTTATGTCTTTATCCGGTGAATTGTCGATCTTTCTAAGAGTAGGTCAGTACACAATGTTTTCTTTTTTTCATGCTCAATGTCATGGAATATGTCTGAGAGTTTCTATAATGTGAATATTTTGCTGCTGTCATCTCCTCAGGCACGTCTCCATCTTTTCAAAACCACTTTCCTCATTTATGTTGATAAGTCTGCATTTACTTAGTTCCTGTAGCTGGAACAGCAGCAGTGTCAACTTTTTCTACAAGTTATTCTTCAGCACCACTGACATTCTATTTGAATTCTTCGAAGCTATTGTCACCATACAGTAAAAGTTTCTGCCATGCTGCATGCAATTCTAAGTACAAGTATATTTATGTTGCTGCAGTAACAAATTACTAAACATTTAGTGGCTTAAAACAATGTACATTTATTATCCTACAGTTCTTTAGGTTAGAAATCCCACAGGTCTCATTGAATTAAAAACCAGGTGTCTGTAAGGCTGAGTTTCTTTCTGAAAGCACTAGGAGAGAATCCGTTTTCCTGCCTTTTTCAGGTTCTAGAGGCAGCCAGTGCCTTTTGGCTCATAACCCTATCCCTCTATATTCAAAGTCAGTAACATTGGACCATTGTTTCCTCAGACCCTTCTTCTAAAGTCATAGCTTCTTTACCTTACTGGACAAGGTTTTTCACTTTTAAGAACTCATATGATAAGATGGGCTCACCAGGTTACTCTTTCTTTGAACTTCACCCTCTGTCGTTCTCTTGTAAAGACCCTATGATGACATTGGGCCAACCCGGATACCACGGGACCTTCTCTCCATCTCAAGATCCTTAACCTAATGACAAATGCCAAGTCGATTTGCCATGTAAAATAACACGTTCACAGATTCCAAAGTTTAGAACATGGATATCTTTGGGGCCACTTTTCTTCCTAGAACAATTAAAACAAAGATTTTCAAGAGAGTCTTTCCTGCTTTCTATACTTGTACTTCTCCAGTGTGGTCTGCACCACACATTCATGCCGGCCAAGGTTACCTCTGACCATTGTCTTACTATAGCCATTTTCAAATCTTCTCATAAACATCTTCAATTTTAGCATTCTTTGCTGCACCTTTGTCTTTGTTGGACAATTCCCTCTTTTGCTTATACTTTCTTGTAAAATATCACATGGATTCCTCTCTGGGAGTACAGGAGGCAGCACAATTATGTTTCCTGTCTGTACATATGTTGCATGAGAGACACACAGGGACCAGCACTGACAGGCTCTGAAAGAAGGACATGACTCCTGACGATAGGGCATGGTTGCTCTTTATGTCCTGATCTGTGGTGAAGAGCTGGCTGTGATTCTGTAATTTATTACAGACCTCAACTTCATATATCATGGAAACTGAAGTCTGAGCCACATTGTTGGTGACTGGTATTACTTAACTAAACTATGGCAACAAGTTTGTGCATATTAATGCCCTACAAAGGGAAAGTAGTTGAACTCTCTAGCAATGGTGGTAAAAAAAATGAGTTCTAGTCCTAATCTACCATAAACTGACCTTGTGAACTTTGTTTGATGTATCCGTATTTCTGGACCTCATTAGAAAAATGAAGAATTAGGATGAAGTGATCCTTAATAATTTTCCAATTCCAAGTTTCCATAACTCTTTGACTACAGTAAAATGTTTTGTGTACTTGAAGAGCTAATACTAGACACTCATCAGACTGAAAGCTTATTCAACGTAGTGACAAGAAGATTTGCTTTCCTTTACACAAAAGAAACAATTATCAGTGATGCTTAAAAAAAAATAGATAAATGCCATGTTTATACTCTTTGACAAAAACTGTAGCTCTCATAACAGGAATGAAAAGTATGAAATATTCTAAGTTAAATACTAACTGTAAAACAATATCAAAATTTAACATCCTGACATTCAAAAAATGCCTTCAGTCCCACTATAATACAAACCATCATTTGTTACATACCTTGGTATGCAATTACTTTGATATGGTTTCATGCAAAAGTTCACATTTTCTAATAGCTAATTATAAAATTATAGTTACATATATTTTTAAATGTGTATGGGACTACAGCAGTTGTACCTGTATAATAGCAACCCATTAATGGAAAGAATGAAGCAGTCTAACAGTATCCCTATATGTGGTCAGTAACTGCATAGATGTGGAGGGTTTTACCCTCAATTCTTGCTTTCTCATACAAGAGAGACTGTTTTTTAATTCCAAGTCAGGAAAAAAAAATATATGAGAAACTGTCTAGCTTCTCTGCTACCTCATTCCCTTCCTGTGCGTGCCGGGAGGAGTGACATATCTGACTGATGAGTCTGGGAGAAGAGATTGGACATCATGCTTGGCCTTATCCAGTTTGCATTTTAGCTGCAGATGGCAGATAAAGTGTTCTCATCTTCTCCATCCCCTGGCATTTGTTACAAGCTGGTTTTTTGCCCCACAGAGCAGGCCTTGAGATACTAGGGAATTCCCATGCAGAAACTTTAATGGCCAAGCCCATGTCCATAGATAAAAACCATATTCACAGTGTGTATAACTTATTAGCTGACATCTGCATCTCTACTTTTTGTGTCATATTCCCCAATCATTTTGAATTATGGAGAAAAAAATTAATTATTTATTTGCTCCATAGATCCTCAACATTAATGAATTACCCAAAGTATATAAAAAATAGTAATAGAGTGTTGTAGAAAAAAAAACTTACTTAAATTTTCAGGCTGAAAAAATTAAAATTAAAAAAAAAAGAAAATTGCCCAGGAAGCTAGTCTTTAAACATCTGATTTTATTTCATTTTATTTTCTGATTAAAAATTTAAAAATATACACTCAAGAGGGATGGTTTCAATTTTTTTAAATATTCAAGAGTAGATTTTATGCTTATGTAGCTCATATTTTACAGGTGCATTTAAAACAGGATTTTAGTAATAATGGTGCACTTCTGGTAATGATAATCATTCAGAAGGTAATAAGACATATTGTATAATTTCTATAGATCTACTAATACATAAATTTAAAGAAGATGACATTTGAAAAAGAAAAAATGAAGATAAAATGTTATTAAAGTGTGTAATGAAAAATGTATTTTATATTTAAAAAATCTTTATTTCTTTGAATTTATTCAAAGTGATCAACATTATTCTCTCTCACAATAATCTTTTTTGTAAAAATAAATTGTATGGAATTATCCCTAATATAAAAGTCTGGATACAGTTAGAATTTTAAAGTAAAAGGCAAAAATTTATCTAAGAAATATGACTTCAGTGACAAAAATAATAGTGTGTGAATGCCATTAACAAGTTTAAATAATAAAAATTTCCTTTAAGTATTTAGTATGCTCTGTTCTTTTAGTAATATATTTGTCATCATCTTATAATGCATTCACTCAATTACTTTCTCCACATTCTTCATTCACTCAAAATTAGAATCTCATTTTTCAAACCAAAAGAATGAATTTTTATTCTCAAGAGATCCATTACAAATTAATCTGGCAGCTATTAATATTGGACACCAATAAAATATCAAAAGAACAAATTTTAAAGAAGGAATTTACTTTAATCTGGCTATAGATCATAATTGGTGTGTATATACTTTTAAATAACCATGATAATGTAAGTTATATATCAATCACACAGAACAAACCAGTTGATTGTTTAAAGTATCTGCTTGTCAGTATTGTTTCATAACAAGAAATAGCAGCATATAGATTTTTAATTTGAATATTTCTTTCTGCAAATGACCCCAAAGCTGAAGAGTTGTTTGGAAGGCATTGGTGTACTGTTCACCCCAGCATGGCTGTCACAAAACTTCTGCTGTTCCTGAATGCAATGAGGCAGAGCTTGTTTCTTTCAAGTTTCACAAAGTCTTCTCCATAATAATTTTTAATTTTATGTGGAAAACAGAACATTCAGTTTTTCATTTTAACATAACTTTTTAATTCCACTGTACAATGCTTATTATATATGTATAAGTACTTATTTAATACTCTTCCCAAAGGAGATTTCTTTAGGAAGATATTTAAAAATGCATTTTAAAGAAAGCAATACATTCCTCTTAAATGTTCTCTACTTTAATTCTACTCCCACTGGGATCTTAATATCTTCTTGGTGTGTGTGTGTGTGTGTGTGTGTGTGTGTGTGTGTGTGTGTGTGTGTTTGCTCAATATTGTATCAATCTGATTGCTTAAATAACTTTGTATTTCCTTTATTTTCTGATACATGGTGATTGATATAATCTCATGGGTTTTATGTTAATCATGTAGGTAATATTTGACCATCTAATAACCTAGAGCAAGTCTGAACACAATACTATGAAATTATATTGTCATGCTCTTTTCCTAAATAATGAAAAGGTGATTTTATAAAAATATACACTCCAAATTATTCTTTTTATGGTATACAAATTCACACTGTTTGAACTGACATAATTAAATTGTCTGTGTATCTAGATGACTTTTCGATAATAAAAGAAACCCCTGGAGCACTTAAATGATTTACTACATTCATTTAAACAGGGTTTTCAATAGTACCTATTCAAACTTGTTCATTCCTTCTTCTCCTGACAGCAGGAATAAAAGTATTAGTGTTTTATAGTGATTTTTAATGCAATGAATTTGTTATTTTTTTCTGCTTCAAATACGATTCACTGGTTGCTTGCAAGCATCATAATTCCACAAGGTTGCTTCTATTACAAGAAGAGTTTTCACTTCACCTTCACACTCATAAATAACCATGCTTACATCAACCACAATTGAAAATGATATTTTTGTTCATTTTAGTATCAAATTGAATATTTTTTATCTTACAAGCTTTGCCAGCTAAATGTTTCCTCTCTTTTAAACCAGTAATTTCAACACATAGTAAACCTTATTCTTCATGCCTAACTCCTGTCTGTTTTTCTTTTTTTGTTTTTGTTTTACATATTCATGTGTCTAGTGAGTGACTCCGCATTACACTTCAGAGGTGGCAGAAGATAACTAACTATCCTGTTGCCTTTAGTCAATTTTTATGCTGATACTTATTTTTATTTTGTTGTTAGATTGTGCACACACACACACACACAAACTAGCAAAGAAGCATCATTTAATTTTTTTCTTTAAATTTTTGTTATAAATTCATAAGACTTAAAGTCTTGGGTCTTAAAAGGTACTACACACACATGTTTCAAGAAAGATGAAAATTAAGTACCTTTCCAAAACCCCGAAATAGGAGGATTTATATCAGTGTACTTTAAATATAAGTACATTAATATTTAATATGCTTTTTAAACAAGTCTATAGGCCTCTCAGATAAACTATTAGCTAAGAAAGATATAATTATTTCTAAATTAATCTAAATTATGGATTAAAAGTTAGAAATTTAAAAAATGACAATATATTTATTAGGACAATAGTAGAGTAAGAAACTCTGAAATTATACCCTTGAAAGAAAGGCAAAAACGCATTGGAAAAAGCTGTCAGTATAAATTTGGGAGAACACTGAAGATCAACCAAGGACTTGCAATAGCCTGTGTAGTACTTACTCAAGAAAGACAATGGAGTGTTGGTAAGACCAGAAAGATGAGTGACATCTTAACTTATCCTATTTCTCCTCCCACATTCCAATTCAATGGGAGCATCAAAATTAACAGCTCACACTCTCAGCATCATAGAAACAAATTGAACCTTATTTATAAATAAGTGTAATTATTTGTTTTGCTCTGTATGTTGGCTCCTTGGAAGACTAGCTTAAAGGGCTTATCTTTATTTCATACAGCTAAGAACTTGCCTAGTGCTAAAGGTGTTGTATACAAGACAGTGAGGGGACACATGTGTTTGCAAACTTTACAGGCAATTTTTATAATTGCTTCTGTCTGCAGTGACAGAAAACAGTTGAGACAAACAATAAACTAATTAAAAAGTTTGGAAGAAAGGCTGGGAAATAAGATGTCTGTAAGTACTTTGAAAAACTCTTTAAAGAATCTAACTTCTAGAACTGCCAAATTATAATATTTTAAAAATTTATTTTTCAACCAGAAAAGCTGAGGGACAACAAGAAATAAAGAAGGATGGCCCATATTGATGGAGAAAAAGTGATCATCAGAGCTATGCTTGAGGAAGCCCAGAAGTTAGACTTTCAAAACAAAAACTTTAACTAATCTGTTTTAAACATGCTAAATGAGCTAAAAAGAAAAAAAAAGCTAAGAAGTAGAAGAAAGTATAGGAATAATGTTTCAAGTAAATAGAGAATGTTAATAGAGACAAAATGATAGCAAGATTAAAACTGAATTATGGAGTTGAAAAGTATAATAAGTGATGTGAAAAATTTAATGAATGAGCTCAACAGTAAACTCAAGCAGGCAAAATAAAGAATCAGCAAAACTGAAAATAGATCAATTGAGATTATCCAGAAAAAAGAACAGGAAAGAAAATAATTTTTTTTTTTTGAGTTGGAGTCTCACTCTGTCGCCCAGACTGGAGTACAGTGGCCGCTCCCGGCCACCGCAGCCTCTACCTACTGAGCTCTGGCAATCCTTCCGCCTCAGCCTTCCAAGCAGCTGGAATTACAGGCATGTGCTACCACGCCCGGCTAATTTTTGATTTATTGTAGAGATGAGTTCTCATTGCCCAGGCGGGTCTCGTACCCGTGGGCTCAGGCAATCCACTCACCTCAGCCTCCCAAAGGCACAGGATTACAGGCTGAGCCACCGAGCCCGGCAAGAAAAAGAATTTTTAAAAATGAAAAACATCTCAGAGTCCAGTGTACCAGTGTGTGGATGATGAGAGTTCCAGAAGAAAAAGAGATTTTAAAAATGAATATTTTAAGAAATAATGTTTTTTAAAATCTAAACTTTGATTCAAAAAATTAATCTATACATCAAAAAAGTACAATGTATTTACAGCAGAATAAACTCAAAGATAACCATAACAAGAAGGCCAGGTACAGTGGCTCATGCCAATCCCAGCACTTTAGGAGGCAAAGGTGGGAGGATTACTTGAACCCAGGAGTTCAAGACCAGCCTGGACAAAAAATAGTGCGATCCCATCTCTAGAAATAATAAAAAATAATTTAAAAAAGATATTCATACCTAGATACATTATAATAAAAGTGTAAAAAGCCAAATGTAATGAAAGAATCTTGAAGTCAGCATGAAAGAAGCTAATCATCAAATACAAGTGACTCCCAATAAGATTAATAACTAGTTACACCTCAGAAAATATGGAGGCAGTGGAGCTAAATATTCAAAATTTGAAAGAAAGAATTAACTGTTAGGCAAGATCTGTATATGACAAAACTGTTTTGAAAAATGATGGAGAAACTACAACATTCCCAGATAAAAACAGAGTTTATCACTAGAAGACCTGCCCCACAACAAATGCTAAAGAAAGTACTTCAGCTTGAAATGAAAGGACACTAGACATTATCTCAAATCTACCTGAAAAAATAAATAACAAAAGTAAGGGTATCTGCATAAGTAAATATAAAAATACTGCATAGGCATATTTTTATTTGGAATTCCTTTTTTTAGATTTTACCTAAACTAAAAGATAACAATATAATGCAATAATTATAACTATATGCTCATGGTCATACAATGTGTAGGGATGAACTTGTGTTGATAAAAGCTCTAAGAAGGATCAATCCATATAAAAGTAAATTTTTTGAATATTATTGAAATTAAATTATCCAGACTAATTATTATAAAAATAAGATGTCATCTGTAATCCTCAAGAAAACCACCAAAAAACCATAATGATTAATAACTCAAAAATGCATAGTAAAAACAATGACAAAGAAATTGCAATGTCACACTAGGAAATATTTATAGAAAGCAGTAAAGGAAAAATGAGAAACTCAAAAAATATAAGATGCAGTGACAACAAAGAGTAAAGTGGCAGAAATAAGTTATTCTTTATTAAATATTGCATTCTATATAAATAACTCAAACTTCCCCATTAAAATACAGAGATGGTAGAACAACATAAAAGAAATATCTATTATATATTGTCTACAAAAAACTCATTTTAGATTCAAAGACACTAATATATTGACATTAAAATGATGGAAAAATGCATTCCATTCAGACAACAATGTCTGAACTGCCTATGCTAAAATTACACATAATAAATTTTAATATGAAAATTGTTACTAAAAACAAGATAAGAAAAGGATTTAAAATTAATAGCTTAATTTTTTGCCTGAAGAAACTTAAAAATGATGAACCAATTAAACCCAAAGCAAGAAGATGGAAGAAAATAAATAAAAATGGGATATGACAGTAGAAATAAATAAAATAAAAAAGCAGAAAAAAAAGTCAATAAAACTAAAAGCTGTTTCAAAATTTCCATATGCCCAGCTATTCCCTAGTGAGACACATATGCAAGAGAATATAAAACATATGTGCACACAAAGGCTGTCACATGAAATGTCACAGTACTGTGTTCATAATACCAAAAAACTGAAAACAACCTAAATGATCATCAGTTGAGGAATGAATAACCAAAAGTGACATATCCATACAATGAAATATTAGTCAGTTATAAAAGTAATAAAGAACTGTTTCATGTTATGTCATGGATGACCTTGAAAACATTAAACTAAGTGAAAGAACCTAAACTAAAGATCAAATATTGTTATGATTCCATTTGTATAAAATGCATGAAAAAGAAGCATTTATAAGATAAAAAATAGATTGGTGGTTGTCAGGGGATGAAGGAATAAGAAGAATGCAAAATTTGAACTGGTTTTAATCATTGAGTACATGAGAGGATTTGTTACATAAGTACATTGCATGATGGTGCAGTTTGGGTTTCTAATGCACACCTCCACCACAGCAGTATACATGGTATCCAATGGGTGATTTTATATCCCTTATCCCCCTACCCTTCTTCTCTCCTTTATCAATGTTCAGCCTCTGTTGTTCCCATCTTTCTGCACAAGTGTGCCCAATATTTAGTATCCACTTATGAGGGAGAACATGCTGTATTCAGTTCTTTGTCTCTATGTTAATTCACTTAGAATATTGGTGTCCAGCTGCACACACATTGCTGCAAAGGGCATGATTTTGTTCTTCTTTATGGGCACATAGTATGCCAGTGTTTATGTACCCCATTTTCTTTGTCCATTCCACTTTCAATGGGCATCTGGGTTGGTTCCATGTTTTTGTCTATTGTGAACAGTGCTGCAATAAATATATAAATGCAGGTGTCTTATTGGTAGAACAATTGGTGTTCCTTTGGATATATTCCTAGAAGTAAGATTACCGAGTTGATTTATAGAGCTATATTTAGTTCTTTAAGAAATCTTGAGGTTGCAGAGGAAGATGGTAGCAGAGCCAATTGGACTATGAGAGTTTCAATGTGAGTGAGGGAGTGTATGGAAAATTTTGTATGCATGTCGGTGAGTAAGTAGGTATGTGAGTGAGGGCTTGGCAGCAAGTGGCTAGGGCTCTCCTGGTGAAGCAACTGGTGCCATAGCTGCACTGCTTAGACCCCAGTGCTTCCTGGGGCACAGAAGCTGAGAACCATTTTTTTAAAAAAAATCAACAATTCCCCTCCTGAGAAGAAACTGCCAGGAAAGACTGACTGAGTGAGGACTTGGAAGCAAGTGGCCAGGGTTTTTCTGGTGAAACAGCTGGTACCATAGCTGCTCTGCTTGATTCCTAGCACTTCCCAGGGTACAGAAGCTGAGTGCCATTTTTTTTAAACCAGCAAAGGCCTTCCTGTGAAGAAACTACCAGGGGAGACTGCCAGCTCCAGGCTTAGCTTCACCACTGCAGTGGAAGATACTGCTGGCTCCAGGCTCTACCTCACATTGTAGTGCCTGGCTGGACATTGGCAACAAGGGTTGCAAAGGAGCATAGCAAGGGAGTTCTGAGGAAGAGTCCCACTGGAGAAGACAAAAGAGACACCCAGTTATCATCTTGAAAATAAGGCAGGAAAGTGCTTCAACTTGTTCACCATGGAGCAACAGACTGATCTCAGTGACTGGTGAATTAACTATTCAGGGGTTAATTGTGACCCAGAAGGAATATCCTGAAAGCACAAACATCAGAGGGACAGGATGAGTGCTGAGTCTCTGGTGCCCCATCTTCTACCCTGATTCAGCTTCAGGACAAAGGGTGTGACCAGAAAAGGATGAGGAAGACCTCCAACAAGATCAGTGGTGAGTCCAGAGCTGACCCTACCACCTCCTACTCAGTAATCCTCTGAATGTCAGACCCACATGGCTAAGGCATGATTGAGAGAGATGAACTCAAGCAGAGCCCGGGGTCATCCACAATAGGACTCCACTCCAAGATAAGACTGACTGGTGCACCCCCCACCAGTGCTGGAGAGGAAACAATCCCATACCTGTCCATGAGAGGAGGTCCCCCTGACCATAATAGAGTGAGGGGAGAGGAATGAAGTCCCACCTACTCCTACTCCCCTCCTCCTTCCCTGGGCTTGACAATGGGGAGATTGTGAATGAGGTTGAAGCTCTGCAGGCTGAAGCACTGCAGGAGACAGAAGAGAGTCAGTTGAGAGGAACAATTACAGAATCTGCCAAAAGAAGGTAGTTTTAAAAAAAATTTTTGGCGGTTTGTTAATTTTTTTAATTTTTCAATATTTTTTCCTTTGTACATGAATGTGTAAATGAAAGTTTGATCTAAATCCTCTCCCATTTTTTTCTTCCTTCTTTTGTTTTTTGTTATCTATTCATGTGTGTACATGAATGACTGAGTGTTCATCTTTCTGCTTTCTTTATGTTGGTTTGTTTTTGTGTAATTGTTCTTCTATTTTTTTAGTTTAATATGTGAGTGAATATATGTGTGAGGGATCAATTAGAAATCCTAATTTTTACTGTATTACTTTCTTTTACTTTTTTTCTCTTTTTCTTTCATTTTGTGTTGAGAGTGTATGTGTGCTTGGTCTTCCTGCTTTTTTGTTTCATTTTGCTTTGTTGTTATGTCAGTTTGTCAGTTTATTTTGATGTGTGTATGAGTCTGTGTGTGTGTGTGTGAGTGTTCAATTGTTTTTTGCTTTGGTTTTTGCTTTGTTGATTTATGATTCTTTATTTTAAAAAATTTGTAGGTCTTATTTTATTCTACTTTTTTCTGATCTCCTCATTTCTGTTACAGTATCTTGGACTCAGGTGGTACAAACACATACCAATTGCATTGTCATATAGAGTGATGTCGGGGAGTGGGGCTCAGGGAATCCATACCACAGCCAGTGAACATTGTGACTTGCAAGTAGTTTCTGAATCTTAACTCCACATCCTCCATCTTATTTGATTTGAAAAACTACAAGACAGCAAAGTTTCCCACACACAGCCCCGTTTCAGAATATAACAAATACATAGCCCTGATCTGGGAAGAATAGAGGGTTGAGCAAAGATTAGATGTGAAAACCTCTTCAACTGCCACTGAATAATGGAATTAAAGAGAAATGCCGGGACCAGCTCCAGCCAGGTTCAGGGTAGCCTAAAGGTAGAGACGGCATCGGTGATTGGGGGGAAGAAGAGAGAGAAAGAAAGAGACTGGATTCCAATCTAGTGCAGAAGTGATGTGTCTGTTATTGGGAATTACAACGGGTCTTTTATACACAAAGTCAGATGTGGGAGGGGCGTCCCCCACTCACCAGAAACCTTGATCCATGAAAAATTAATCAACGATTGCCTTTAAACCCTTTTCATATGATAATCTTAAAATCCCATAACAAAGGATAACCTAATCTGTGACTTACATATTCTATAAACCTTTTTCATCCTAAGCTGATTGATTTATGCCAAGTTAAACAATTCTATAGAAGCTTAAGTATTTACTTTACAAATGAAAGTGACCCATCCCAGAATGTTTGGAATGTGGTCCAGTCCAAAGTTCACAGTGGGTTACCTGCAAGTAACCCAGCCGCATTCTTTCAACAAAATGGCTGTCTTCTAAAACTATATTCTACAATTTACACTTTCAATAAATCCTAAGATCATGACCCAGAAGCCTGTGACCAATACTAAGGCTCTTAGATGTGACACAAGTTTGAATTATAAGTTGTGTGAAAGCCAGAACTGCAGTTTGCAGAAGAATGGGAGCAATGAGCTTCTAAAGTTAGCTTGTGTTCGTCCCGGTCTCAGAGTTTTTATGTTTTGAGCTCACAGGAGCTTAATCTGGTTAGTGCTGAGTAGAAAGGGGAGGAAATGGGGTCAATAGCTCCTGAACGCATCCTAGTGGTCTCGGGGTCAACGGCCCTTCCTGATCCCTAATGCTCAATGGGCCTCCATGGCCGGCTCCCAACAGAGAAAAGAAAGAGGTCTGTCTCAAATGAGGAAAAAAATCAACAAAAGACAACAGGTAATTTTCAGTATAACATAGAGAAAATGCCTTAAAAATTAGACCTCAGAGCACAAATAATGGAAGTCACCAACACCTGGCTCCATAATAAAACAGGAATTAGAGAATAGATGGAAGGAGTGATTAAGACTCAAGAAAGACATGATGCAACACTAAAAGATTATGTAACAGAGATTTTGACCATAAAAATTTTCCTCAATGAAATAAATAACAAGATGACAAGCATAGAAAGCAGAATTAATCAAGCAGAAGAAAGAATCTCAGAACTAGAAGATCAAAACATGGAATTAACCCAATCTGTAAAAAACATAGAAAGAAAACTCAGAAAGAAAGAATAATTCCTAAAAGAGACATACAATTATATCAAGAGACTGAACCTATGCCTGAAGGAAAAAGAGAAATGAAGAACACCTTGGAGCAAGTATTCCAGGAGGTTATCCAAGAAAACTTTTCCCATCTCAACAAAGATGTGACCATCCAAACACAAGAGACACAGATAAATCCAGCAAGACAACAAATGAGAAGACCAACCCCTAGACACACAGTAATTTGCCTACGCAAAGTAGGCACAAAGATAAACTAAGGCAGCAAGAGAGAAAGATCAGGCTACCAAATGGGGGAAAGCAATCAGAATAGTAGCAGACCTTTCTGCAGAAACACTAAAAGGTAGAAGGAACTGGAGTCCAATATTCAAAGTCCTCAAAGATAAACAATATCAACCAGGAATTTCCTACTTAGCGAAGTTCAGTTCATCAGCAATGGAGAAGTAATCTCCTTCCCAGACTGCAATTCCTAAGAGATTTTGCAGCTTTCAGACCAGCTCTACAGGAGGTGGTTAAAAAATATTAAGCACAGAAGAAAGAAAAAAAAGAATGGCCACACACTTCCAAGAGAGCAACAGAACACAGAATCAATAGAGAATACATCACAACTGCAAACTTGAAAACACAAACATGCATCAACACAAAGCTAGAAAAAACAAACAAACAAACAAGAAAATAATGTATAAGAACCTGGTGATGCGGATAAACAACCACAAGTCAATAATCGGCCTGAATGTGAATGGACCAAATGCACTACTGAAAAGACATAGAATGGCAAACTGGATTTTAAAAACCATGACCCAATTATTTGCTGCATCCTGGAGCCTCATCTCACAATATGGAATGCACACTTTCCATTAGAAGATGGAAAATGAATTTCCAGGCAAATGTATCACAAAAAAAAAGGCAACCATCATGATCAGACAAAACCACCATTAAGCTACTAAAATTTTAAAAAAATATATAAAATATCACTACGTAAAGATAAAAGGTTCAATTAATCAACAGAAAATATCCATCCTAAACAGACATGCACCCAACATAGGAGCACCAGCATTTATAAAGCAACTACTAAGTAAACTAAAAAAAGATAGGCTCTACCACTATTATAGCTGGGTACTTAAATACCCCACTAACAACCCTGGATATATCTTGAAGATAAAAAATTATCAAAGAAATCTGGAACCTCAAATTGACACTCAACCAAAGAGACTTAATAGATACAGAATATTCCACTCAACAACCACAGAATATACATTCTACTCACCACACAAGGAATGTACTCCAAGACTAATGACATTCTCAGCTATAAATCAAGCATAAACAAATTCAATAAGATTGAAATGCTACCATGCACCTTCTCAGAATACAATGGAATAAAAATAAATTTTATTACACAAAGACATTGACACTAATCAGTATGAGGCTGAATAACTACTGGGTCAACACTGAAATTAAAACAGAGATTAAAAGATACCTGGAAATAAATGAAAATGAAGAAACATTTTACCAAAACCCCTGGGATGCCACAAAAGTAGTTCTAAGAGGAGAATTTATATCTCTATGAACACACATCAAGAAAATGGAAGGTCACAAATTAACAGCCTAGCAAATCACCTACTGAAAAGACAAGACCACCATAAACCCTAACTTTAGCAAAAAAATCCAGATCACCAAAGTAAAAGTCCAAATACTGGACACAAACGACAAAAATATCAAAGAAAAAAAAGCAACAAAACAAAAAGCTGGTTTTTTGAAAGAATAAACAAGATCAGTGGACCCTAGCCAGAATGACCAAGAAAAAGAGAGAAAAAGTCCAAATAAACACAATCAGAAATGCAAAAATCAAATCACAACAGACAATGAAGAAATACAAAAGATTATCAGAGATTACTATGCACACTTGTATGGAAACAAACTTGATAACCTAAATGAAATGGAGGACTTTCTGACATCACACAACTTTCCAAGGTTGAAATAAAAAACACTGGGACTCTAAATAGACTGAAAACAACCCCTAAAATTCACTCCATCATAAGAAAACCACTCACAGAAAAAAGCTCTGGACCAGGTGGGATTCCAGCAGAATTCTACAAAACGTACAAGGAGGAGCTGATAATAATCATATTGAAAGTATTCTAGGCAATTGAGAAAGATGGAATTCTCTCCAAATCATTTTATGATGCTAACATCACACTGATACTCAAATTGAGTAATGATCCAACCAAAGAGAGAGAGAGAGAGAGAGAACTACAGGCCAATAACCCTATTAAGCATAGATGTAAAATTTTTCAATAAGATTCTAGCAAATCAAATCCAATGATACATCTCAAAAATCATCCACGATGACCAAGTAAGCTTCATCCTCAGGATGTAGAGCTAGTTCAACACCTACAAGATCATAAATGTAATAAAATACATCAACTGGTGTAAAAACAAGAGCCACATGATTATACCATTAGAGGCAGAAAAAGCCTTCGAAAAAGTCCAGAATCACTTCTTAATAAAAATTCTTCCTAGATAGAGTACTTAGACAAGAGAAGGAAGTCAGGGGTATCCAAGTAGGAAAAGAGGAAGTTAAGTTATCCCTCTTTGCTGACAATATGATCCTATACCTTGAAAATCCAATATGTCAAAAATCTGCTTTTACTGTTAAAGGACTTTGGCAAAATCTCAGGGTACAAAATAAATGTGCAAAAGACAGCTGCATTTTTTTTTTTTTTTTTTGAGTTGGAGTCTCACTCTGTTGCCCAGACTGGAGTGCAGTGGCCGCTTCCGGCCACTGCAGCCTCGACCTGCTGGGCTCCGGCGATCCTTCCGCCTCAGCCTTCCAAGAGCCGGAATTACAGGCATGCACTACCATGCCCGACTGATTTTTTGATTTATTGTAGAGATGAGGTCTCGCTGCCCAGGCGGGTCTCGAACCCGCGGGCTCAGGCAATCCACTCACCTCAGCCTCCCAAAGGCACGGGATTACAGGCTTAGCCACCGAGCCCGGCTAGCTGCATTTTTTTATGCCAAAAATGGGCAGATAGAGAACCAAATAAAAAGCTCAATCCCACTCACAATAACCAGAAAAAAATGAAATATCTCAGCATCTTCCTAACCAGAGAAGTGAAAGAACTTTACAACAAAAACTACAAAACACTGTTTAAAGAAATCCAAGCAGACACTAACAAATGGAAAAATATTTCATGCTCATGGATGGGAAGAAACAACATTGTTAAGATGTCCATCCTACCATAGGCAATTTACAGATTCAATGCAATACACATTAAATTGCCAACATCATTTTTCTCAGACTTGGAAATGACAATACAGAAATTAATATGGAAACATAAATGACCATGAATAGCCACAACAATCCTTAGCAAAAGAAAAAAAGTAGGAAGTATCACACTTCCAGACTTCAAATTTTACTATGAGGCTACAATAATCAAATCAGCCTGGTACTGGTACAAGAACAGGCATATGGATCAATGGAACAGGATAGAGATTGTGGAAGCAAAACTTCAATTTCTCAACCAACTCATCTTTGACAAAGCTTCCAACAAGAACCACTGGGGAGAGGAGAACCCAATCACTAAATGGTGCTGGGAAAAGTAGATAACCACATACAGAAGATTAAAATAGGAACCCTACCTATCACCATAAACAAAAACCAATTCTAAATAGATCAAAGGCCTAAACATGTAACCTCAAACTCTAAGAACCTTAGAAAATGCAGAAGACATCCTTATGGAAATTGGAACTGGCAACCAATTTCTGATCAAAACCCCAAGTTTTCATGCCCTAAGAGATAACATAGATAAGTGAGACCTCATCAAACTGAAAAGTTTCTGCACATCTTTAAAAAATCCAAACTGCTTTCCAGAGATGTTGAAATATCTTGCATATCCATCAACAGTGTATGAACATTTACTTTTCTCCACAATCTTGCCAACTTCTGTTGTTATTTTGCCTTTTAATAATAGCCAACCTGACCAGTGAGAGATGTATCTCACTGTAGTTTTAATTTGCGTTTCTCTAATGACTAACGAAGCTGAACATTTTTTCATGTTTGTTGACTGCTTGGATGTCTTCCTTTGAGAAGAATCTGTTCACGTTCTTTGCCCACTTTTTAATTTTTTTAAAAAGTTTTAAAGATGTGGAGTACAATTCAGAATTAGGTATACAAATTTTCATTATGCAGGTACACCTGTTGATGAAATGTGCCCCACCCCCGGCAGATTCCCACTGCTGTCAATTCCACCCCCTCCCAGCAGTTTCCCACTACTGCCAATCCTTTTCTTATGGTATTATGATAATCGTTCAAGGTCTGCTTTTGAATGAGAACATGTGACATTCAGTTCATTGTTTCTGTGATACATCACTCCGTATTATAGACTCTAAGTCCATCCAGGTTGAGCAAAGTTCATGATTTTGTTCTTCTTTATTGCAGTATAACATTCCCTCATGTATAATAGGTACCACATTTTAAAAATCCAGTCCTCTTTTGTTGGGCAGCATAGTTTGTTCCATGTTCTTGCTATGCTACTGTGAACAGTGCTACGATAAACATATGTGTGCACGTATCTTTTTCATAGAGTGATTTGAGTTTTGCCAGATATATTCCCAGTAGGGGGATGGCAGGGTCATATGAAAGGTCAATTGCTTAAATGTCTTCCTTTGAGAAGTATCTGTTCATGTTCTTTGCCATTTCTTAAATTTTTTCTTAAATTTTTTCTTTTCCTGTTAATTTGTTTGAGTTCCTTATAGATTCTGAGTGCTAGACCTTTCCGATGCATGATTTGCAAATATTTTTTCCTTATTTTGTTGGTTGTCTCTTTACTATCTTGATGGATTCTTTTGCTGCAGATGTTTTGTAACCTGATCATTTCCCAGTTGTCAACTTTAGTTGTTGCTGCATTTGCTTTTGAGGACTTGGTCATAAATTCAATTGCCTAAGCCAATGTTCAGGAGGGAGTTCTCTATGTTTTCTTCTAAGCTTCTTTGTTGGAAGCCAGCCATGGAGGCCTGCCTGCTGACAAAGTCCAGGGGGCTGAAGACCCCGGGTTGCAAAGCGAACCTGGGCAGCTGAAACCCTTGCTTCTTCTATTTTTGTTGTTGATGCAACTGGAACATTCTGTACAGTCTGAAGATGGAAAATAAAATCCCACTCACATCATTCCTCATCCCATGCACAGAGACAAAGGGGAATTTGTGAGAAAATTACCTTCACTTTATATGACTTCCCTCCTAAGTTTCCATGTCCCTGACCTCTTAGTATTTGACCACGTAATCGCATAATTAAGTATTGTTGTGGGGAAAATTACCATAGGTCAGGAGGTGCTCACTTTAATGCACATAAGGGAATTCATTGGCCTTGCCAGAGAACTATAGATAAACACTTTAATTATCATGTTGGGTGGACAATCGCTTGGTAGATTTTGTTTCTTCTGATTGGCAATTATTATCATTTGTGAGGAGAATGCCAATGCACTAATTATGCTTATTTGAGCTTTAAATGTGGCATTCTATGTACACCTAAATTGCCATTTTTTAATGTTATGTTACTTCCTGCTATTTGGATTAAGTGCATATAGGATTAAAAATATAAGATTGGATTACTATGGCAGTTTAGTACTTGATGACCTTTTGAAACTTGGTAATCACTATAGAGTAGATTTAGGCAGTAGGTGTGTTCTTTTAAACTTAAAAGGATGGCAGTTGGATTAAGTGCTTTAAATAATAAAGGAGGACTGCCTGCTTTAGTGATTACGAGATAGTGACGCTTTCAAGAAGGCATTGATACGTAGAAAAATGCACGTTGAAATGGTTTTTTGGAGAATATCATGCATGAACTATTTGCTCTGTTTTTGTCTTAAAGTTACTGATTGTGTGTAATTCTAAGAATTTTTTTGTAAAATTACTTTCCTGTAAAAGGGTATATAAGCTCATTGCTAACTGTCAATAAATGGCATCTGTCCTGCTAACACCAGAGTCAGTTGTCTGAGTGTTTCCTTCAACGCCGATGCCGTTTCCTCCTTCGGGAAATCCTGAACCTAGCTGGAGCAGGACTCCGGCACTTCTTATAGTTTGAGGTTGTGTCTTTATTTTCATATGTTTCTGGGACTCTATCTGTCTTGGTTTCTGTGTTAACTAGGAGCATGTTGTTTATTTTCCATGTATTTGTGTGTTTCTGAGGGTTATAATATTTATTTTTATTCTGCTATGATCTGATGAGGAACTTGGTATGATTTTGACTTTTTTGAAATTTTTTCATGCTTGATTTATGGCCTAGTATGTGGTCAGCCTTAGAGTATGTTTCATGTGCTAATGAGAAAAATGTATATTCTATTGTTTTGGGGGATAGTGTCCTGTTGATGTCTATCAGATCTCATTGATCCAGTGTCAAGTTTAGGTTCCAGATTTCTTGTTAGTTTTCTGCCTTGATTATCTGTCAAAGTTGCTAGTGAGGAATTGAAGTTTCCCAGTATTATTATATGTCTGTCTTTGTCCTCTCTTAGATTAATTAGCACTTGCTTTTATAAATCTGGGTGTACCTATGTTAGATGCATAAACATTCAAGATGGCGATTTTTTGGTGATGTTTCATTATGTAGTTATCTTCACTGTCCTTTTTAACTTTTGTTCGTTTAAAGTCTGTTTTAGCTGATATAGGAATAGATATTCTTGCTCTTTTTGTTTTCAATTTACCTGGAATATCTTTCTCTAGTCCTCTACCTTGAACCTGTGGATATCATTTACAGTAAGAATGTTTCCTGATAACAGCAGAAGGATGGATCATACTTCTTTATCCAATTTGACAATCTGTGTCTTTTGGGTTCAGTCTATTAAATTATAAGTTAATTATTAGTATATAGGGGTTTGTTTCTGTCATATTATTTTGAAGATGCTTTATGTTCTAGGATTGGTGGCTTATTTGCATGCCTTGTAATCTCTGTGTTTACCTATGCTTTTGGGATAGGTGTTACCCTTCTTCTGGTTCTATGATTAGAACTTCCTTAAGCATATTTTAAAGGGTTGGTCTGGATGTGGCATATTCTCTTAGGGATTGCTTTTCTGGGAAGGATTTCAATTCTCCTTTATCAATGAAGATTAGTTTGGCAGGGTAAGAAATTCTTGGTTGGCATTGATTTTCTTTAAGAATGTTAAAAAATGGGTACCCAATCCTTTCTGGCTTGTATGGTTTCTGCTGAGAAATTTGCTATAATTTTGATGTCTTTCCCTTCTATCTATCTACCTTAGGATTTTTTCTTTCATGCTCATCTTGGCAAGTCCAATTTTTATGTGCCTTGGGAATCATCTTCGCATATAATTCCTCAAATGAGTTTTCTGAATCACTTGCGTCTGCATGGCTACCTCTCTAGTGAGAAAGGGAATGTTTGCTTGGATGACATCTTGGAAAACTTGTTTCAGTGTTTTCTCAGTTCCTCCTTATCTTTTATCAGTCAGAGATTTGTTGTCTTTGCAAAATACCAGATATCTCATACTGTTTGCTCATTTTTTTCTATTTCTTTTCTCCTTAGTTTTGTCAAACAGGGTTAATTCAATAGTTTGATCTTTTAGTCTGATATTCTTTCCTATGCCTAGTTGATTCTGGTGTTAAGGCTTGCCGTTGTTTTTTGAAATTTCAGGAAAATTTTTTTATTTCCAGTTCAGTTTGGTTCATTCTTTTTTTTTTTTTTGAGTTGGAATCTCACGCAGTCGCCCAGACTGGAGTGCAGTGGCCACTCTGGGCCACCACATCCTCGCCTGCTGGGCTCCAGCAATCCTTCGCCTCAGCCTTCTGAGTAGCCGGAATTACAGGCGTGCACTACCACTCCTGGCTGATTTTTTGATTTATTGTAGAGATGAGGTCTCACTGCCCAGTGAGTCTTGAACCCGTGGGCTCAGGCAATCCTCTCACCTCAGCCTCCCAAAGGTGGTTCTTTCTTCTAATGGTCAGGTTGTCTTTCACTTCCCTTAGCACTTTCATGGTCTTACTATTTGGGAGTCCACTTTCTCTTGTATATCATTGAGTTTCTTCAGATCTATAATCTGAATTCTATGTGGGTTATCAAGGGCAGGTCATTCTGAATAGGTTTCATTACTTGGAATCTGAGTAGTCTCTTTATGGGTGTCTAATTGTTTTGGCTTTGGGGATTGCCAGCATCCTTCATCTGTGGAAGCAGTCTCTTCTCTTTTTATTTTTTGTTTTGTTGCTTTTAATTTATTAAATTTGCTATTACTAGGGTCATAGTTTGTGTTGTTTTCTTATTTAACCTTCCTCTTCTTTTCTGCTTGTGGAAGAGGCAGAGGCAGTAAACAGGATGGCAATCGGGGTGGAGGCCAGGTGGCACTGCATCACCAGTGCAGTATGGGTGGGGGAAGCAAGATATTTCCTTCAGATCAGGTGCTTTTCCCTCCTTCTGGCACAAACCCCAGGGGCACTGCTGGCTGACAGCTCTGGTACCTCCCTCTTGAGCCATGCATCAGCAGGGCTGACAGTGTTCAAGAGTGGTTTCACTGTTCAACTCTGGAACAGATGTTCAGATGGGTACAAAGTGGTCTCTTTCTGTCTAAGTGAGCCCACTCTGCTCACACTTGGATACTAGACAGGCCGCTGCCTTGCTGGAGGAGACCTTGCATTTCTCCTTCAGTCTGCAAGTGAGTTGGTAACCATTGTTGTGCTGTCTGAGCCTGGGGGAAGTTTTTATATGCAGACTCCAAAATGCAAACTGACTGTGGTTGGACAGTCTTGCTTACCTGGGCCCCAGGGGTCCTGAATTGCCATGCACCACAGTGGTACTCTGCCTCCTAATTGTCACTCTGCCCCACAGGAGGGGCAATGGCAATGATGGCAACCTCCAGAGGGCAAGCCAGGCTTACAGGCCTGAACTGGGCCTGGATGGGTGCTGGTGTTATTGGAAAAACATCCTCAAAGTGGGCACATCATCCCTGCTGGGGGATGAAGTTGGAGTGAAAGAGGGTGCCCCAGAGGCACAGATCATCCCTGTAGGATATGTCCCATGGGACCTCTCCATGGAGAAGCTGGTGACAGCAGCACCAAGACTCAATGGGATCCAGATATCTCTAGGTCCCATGGGAACCCAACCCATATCTCTCTCCAGACCAGGCAGCTTTCTGCTCCTGGCTGGTGGGTGAGGAGTTTCAGCAAAAGGTCCTAGGTTGTCCTTCCCTTGTTTAAGACCACAGAGGTTCATGGAGGTGTGCAAAATCTCTTCCATTTGTTTACTGCTTCTTTTGCCAAGGACATTTTCCTGATTCTGAAGGTAGCTGGGGCTTGGAAATAACCAATGAACCTCAACTTGTATTTTCAGGCAGACGTCCAAAGAGTTTTAATCTCGCTTTTAGACTGCCTTCCTGATGCAGTCATGGGATGTCACCAGTCAGGTATCTTTTCTCTCCCCCTAAAACAAATTTCTATTAAGTGCAAGCTTTCTTTTTTGACTCATGGAGCTATTCTGGTATTAGATAGTCCTAATGATCACACAATATAGTGAATATATCAGAAACCTCTGAACTGTATACTTCAAAACTGTGGGACTACTATCTAATAGAAAAATAATATGAACCAAAAATGCAATCCACATGTGTAATAATAATAAATGTGCAATTAATTTTAATGTGTTATTTAAAACAGTATGTCAAAAACATTATTCTGTTTTCATGTAATTAATTTAAAAATTAATTAAATATTTTTAATTTTTTTATCATTCTACAATTAAAAAATATGATATGTACTTTAGATTTACATCACAACACATCAGAATTTCGTTTTATTATTTTTTTAAAAAGAAGGAGGAGGGTAACCCCTCCGGGTACACTTCCACTGTGGGAGATTTTCTGTCCTCTCAGTAAATCCTGTTTTCTCATAAATAAATAAATAAATAAATAATTTAATAACTTAATAAATAAATAAATAAGAGGGAGGAAGGGAAAAATCTATACAGAAAACCTAGGAGTGGTGGCTCATGTCTGTAATCCGAGCACTTTGGGAGACCAAGACTGTAAGAGTTCATGATGTTAAGATCTCAAAACAAATCTAGGCAACACAGTGAAACCCTGTGTGTACAAAAAGAAAAAAGAAAAAGAAAAGCCAGGTGTAGTGGTCTATACCTGTATTTCCAGCAACTCAAGAGGCTGAAGTGGGAGTACTGTTTGACCCCCAGAATGTTGAGGCTGCAGTGAGCTATGATCAAATCTCTGCATTCTAGACTGCATGAAAGAGCAGTCTAAAAATAAAAGTACAATTAAAAAGCAATACAGAAAGTAGATTATTGATTGCATGCTAGAGGTGGGAGTGGAGAGTGACTACAAATGGGTTAAAGAATTTTACTGCCTTAATAAAAGTATTCTAGTGCTAGAGTGTGTTGATTGCTGTATAATGTTATAAATTTAATAATTTAATGAAATTAAAAAAATTAATTTTTCATTACAAACAAATTTTCTGGTATGTAGATTATAGCTCAATAAATTATATTCAAAATAATTATAAAAACATATTTAAAAGAATCAGTTGGCTTCTTCAAGATGTACAGGATAAGATAGAGATGAACTAAAGAAATAACTATTAAAGATCATATGGAACGGGCCATTTAATAATGGAGATACACTCTGAGAAATGTGTTGTTAGGTGATTTCATCTTTATGTGAACATCACCGAGTGCACTCACACACATCTAGATGGTGTAGCTACTACACACCTAGACTGCCTGGTAGAGCCTATAGCCTCTAGCTATATACCTGCACTGCATGCTACTGTATTGTGAATAATGTGAGCAACTGTAGCACTATGATAAGTATATGTACATCTAAATGTAGAAAAGATACAATAAAAATATTAAAAATTTTTTAAATGATACACTTTGGCCAGGCTCAGTGGCCCAGCACATTGGGAGGCTGAGGTCAGTAGACTGCCTGAGCTCACGGGTTTGAGACCAGCCTGGGCAACTTGGCGAGACCTCATCTCTACAATAAATAAAAAAAATTAGCCTGGTGTGATTGTGCGTGTCTATAGTTCTGGCTACTGGGAAGGCTGAGGTGGAATGATCGCCGGAGCCCAGCAGGTCAACACTGGGGGTGGCCGTGAGTGTGTCGCTGCACTCCAACTTGGGTGACAGAGTGAGACTCCAACTCAAAAAAAAAGGTACACTTGTGTAGTTATTAATGGAGCTTGCAGGCCTGGAAGCTGCTCTGGGAGAGTAAGTGAGTGGTGAATCTAGGACATTACTGTACACCGCTATAGACTTCATAAATACTGCACACTTAGGCTACAGTAAACTTAATTTTAAAAAATTTCTTTCTTCAATAATAAATCCACCTTAGCTTCCTGTAACTGTTTTACTTTATATATTTTTTAATTTTTGACACTTTTGTAATAATACTCAGCTTAAAATACAAAGATACTGTACAGCTATGCAAAAACATTTTCTTTATATCCATATTTCATAAGCTTTTTTTCCATTTTTATAATTTGTTAAGTTTTTGTTAAAAACTCAGACACAAATACCCACATTAGCCTAGGCCTACCCAGGATCAAGATAATCAATATAACTGTCTACACCTCCACAGCTTGTCCTACTGGAAGGATATCAGGAGCAATAACACACATGGAGTTCTCCTCTCTTATAATAGCAATGGTTTCTTCTGGAATACCTCCTGAAGGACCTGTGAAAGCTGAACTACACTCAACATTTTTTTTTAACATGAGAAGGATTACACTCTAAAATAATGACAAAATGTAGGGTAAAGTAAGTACATACACCAATCATTTATTATCATTAAGTTATATACTGTACATAACTATGTTCTCTATTTTTATATGGCTGACAGTATAGTAGGTTTGTTTACATTTGTATTACCATAGCATGTGAGGAATATGTAGCATTATGAAATCTGAGCCTATAGGAATTTTTAGGTCCATTATGATCTTATGGGACTATTGTGATACATGTGGTCCATTGTTGAGCAAAACAACATCATGGGGTGCATGACTATATAGAAAAACAACACTTGTTGGTTCAGAAAATAAAATGTTTTCAAATATTAGTTTCTAGCCACCAAAAATTCTCAAAGTATGAAATGACCTCAGTTGTAAACATCAAATTTATTAGGGACTTATTTATTAGAACCTCTTCTAAGATATCAAAAATATTTAAAGAGGTGCCTTACCTACCTCTCAACAAAAAAAAATTGTAAAGATACTATTCTAGAGCAGTTGACCTAAAGTAGACAGATGTTAATGTTGAAAAATTATAAATGTGGCTTTTGGAGTATGGGATGAACACTTGTAAGATTTACAAGAAATGCATAGAGATTTTAAAGTAATTTCTTGATGAAAGTGCTGACAGTTTACACTAAAAGATCTTGGGAAAGTATACAGAAAATTTCCCCTGGGCCTGGAACTCTTTCACCAGAAGTTAGGGGATTTAAAAATCTAACGTACTGCAAAGAAAGCACACTTCTTATAAAACAGAAAGTACCTTGTGGAGGGAAGATCCAAGAGTCAGAGAGAGCCCTTGCTATACTGGGGACAATCTCCTATTCTTCCTGGCAAAAAAACTGTCACTAATCACTGGAATAGAGAAACTTGATATCATGTACCTAGGTGAATTTTAGATTTGTTATGAAATTGTGATTGCTGTTTTCCTTTCTTTCCTCTTTTTAACAATTGTTACATTCATATCTCAACTATGTTGGGTGTAAACAGTGAAATGGAAAACACCATTTTACATCACTTTCACAGTATCCATGGGAACTGCATCTGAGCTGCTCCTGATGAGCTTCACCTGGATCCTGCCTAATGCACACCACTTGAATATGGTCTTCAAAGTTGATGCCATGACTGAACGAGACCTTGGGGATTTGGGAAGAAAGTATGTTTTGCATATGGAAGTGATATAAATTTAGTATCTAAAAATAGTATTGTGCATCTGTATTAAAGCAAAATTTTAAAACATTATGTTCCCTCCAGCCTGGGCGACAGAGACTCCAACTCAAAAAAAAAAAAGTATTATGTTGATTTCCTGAAAATTAAAAATTAGTATATGTAGTTATGCATATATACAGTGTATGTATATACAGTGTATGTAGCAGTACCACTGCTGACTTGTGTTTAAATACCATTGCTTTTAGTTTTACTTCTTTTCTTTTTAGTTTTTTAAGACAGACAGGATCTCTCTATGTTGCCCAGGCTGGTTTCAAACTCCTGGGCTCAAGCAATCCTCTCACCTTGGATTCTTAAGGTGCTGGGATTACAGGAGTGAACCATCATGCCTAGCCTACTTTTAGTTTTCTTCAAAATTGCATTTTATGTTAATAAATTTGAACTTAACACATTGAATAGAAGCTTTTCTTTATAATGCTATTTTGAATTGAAAAAATATTTCCATGTGCTGGGATAACTGGTAAACTGAGAGTAAACTGGGCTGAATGGAGGCCATGGGCAATTCTCTTTACGTGACTGGAAATAGGCAGAGATACTAAAAATGAAATAGAATTCATAGATATGAAATATACAGAATTTCTAAATATGAAATAGAATTCCTAAATATGAAACACAGAATTCATAGATATAAAATAGAATTTATACATATAAAAATACAGAATTCATAGATATGAAATAGAATTCATGGGATATGAAATATATAGAACTGATAGATATTATCCGGAGTGATTTTCTTGATAAGAAAATGTATATAAAGTAATTTAATTGTATTTATGATTTTTTAAAGTATTGCTAAATTTATATTCTTCAAAATTATGGCTGTAGTATATTGTTTTAATCTCTCTGAATCCCCCTCACAAAAATATAGGAAAGACAAAAATCCACAGACAATATTGACACCTAACAAAGGTAACAAGGTATTCTCATAGCACTCTATGGGTAACTGGGGACAAACCACTAAGAACCAGAAGATCTGCATGCTGAGTCAGTGTAAAAAGTCACACTGAGATTCAGTAGGGTGTCTGGTATATCTAAGGACAGGAAAATTCCCCAAAGGGCTAGGTATTTGTTGGAAAGCACATGGGCAATTTGTGATTGGCAGCTAAAACTAGTAGTATACATGTCTCAGAGCAAGGTCTGAGAGGGTTGGAATTGTCTCAGCCATTAAAAGCTCTTGAAACCCACCATCTAGACATATAATGCATACGTTTGCACAGTAAAGTAAAGCTGATGGACATAGAGTCAAATCTGAGATTAAGAACAATTGACTAAAGGAAGAGGGAGATATAAGTGGAGGAAGGAAGAGGAACTGGCACATCTCAACATGAAGTCTAACTGAAACAACAGAAACAAAATTTCTATGGAATTAGATTATTTATCATTATTCTTTCACTTTCTAACTGAATCCTAACTCCTAAACGTTTGGGAATATTAATTGTATATACAAACAAAAAAAAGAAGAGGATGAAGTTCAAATAAGTTGCAAAATTTCAAGAAAAATTTTAATAAGGAGCAGAATAACACTCCCTTTGATAAACATGAAATTATACCACAAACTACACCCTCAAAATGTATCAAAAGCATAGCTTACTCTTTTGAGATAAAGCAAGATATATGAAAATGGTGATATATAACCTAAAAAATTTATATAGAATCCCAAAATCTCACAGTTAAAAGAACTCAGTGCTGGGCGTGGTGGCTTAGCCTGTAATCCCAGCATTTTGGTAGGTTGAGGCAAGAGGATTGTCTGGGCCCATGGGTTCGAGACCATCCTGGGCAACCTCGTCTCTACAACAAATTAAAAAATAAGTTGGGTATGGTACCACACGCCTGTGGTTCCAGCTACTTGGAAGGCTGAGGTGAAAGGATTGCCTAAGCCCAGCAGGTCAAGTCTGCGGTGGCTGTGAGCATGGCACTGCACTCTAGCCTGGGTGAAAGTGAGACTCCAACTCAAAACAAAACAAAAACCTCAGAAAGAATAAAAAATAAAAAAATTTTTTCAGAAATAAAGACTAAATTAGAAGCAACACAAGAACAAATAATGCAATAGTTAACATCTTAAAAAAAACAGAAATTGAAATAAATATAATAAAAATTAATATTATATGCAAAACATAATTTTAAGAAAAAAGTATTAAATACTAAAGCTAAACACATAATATCCAAAGCAAGAGAACAGATGTAAATAATAAATAGTATAATTAAAACAAAAGTTTTTCTCAATAACATTTTTAAATGATTTGTAGCTGCAATTTATTGGAAAAGGAATATTGATCCAGAATGGCAACACCAAAACACATTCAAACAATTTTACTTAATCTTAGCAAAAAAATAATCTAGGCAAAAAATATATGGTGACTTAAAGGAAAAATTGAAATTAGACTATCATGGCACTTTTTACATAATTGCTTATGCCAGAAAAAAAAATGGCATACTTAAGAAGCTCAGTGAAATGAAATGTAATCAAAAGATTTTATATCCAGGAGGAAAATTACGTTCAAGTAAAAAGAGCACAAGTGAAATGTTTCAACCATGAAAAAACTCAGCAGCTTTTGTTGCTAATGCCTTGTCCCTAAAGAATATGCCTGAGATATTAGCATAAGCATTGGTGAAGACCATTAAAGATAGAGCTATTTGCAGAACTAAGACTAAATGGGGAATAAGGGTGAAAGAACATACTTATACACTGACTATAGACTACAATGGGTATTTAAAAAAATGAGACAGAATGGGTATACAACATATCAAAAGACAACACAGTGATTTAACCCTGCAAGGGTGCCCACTCACCTTAGTAACTGCCCTAAATATTAATGATGGTGTGAAGATTGTTAAGATGATTTGGTGAACATAAGAAATGGTATTTTGAAGAAGATAGCAATTCATTCATTTACAGAATAATTTTTTTCAATTATTTTATATTCAACAAATTCATATTAAGTAACAATTGCATGACTGACAGTGCTAACTGCTGTATGGATGATGATAAATATGACACTATGGTATTGAAAATATAACCTTATAAAAAGAAGCCTTTGAGCTTATCTTGAAATATCACGTCAGTGTACAAAAATGCCAATGGTATGAATGAGGTTGCCTTTTATTTGGTTAGGCAGAGTGTTCAGCTTCTTTTATAGCACGAGATGCAGGCTGTGACTACAATAAGACAGGGTCCTGTTAGAGCTAGCATTATTAATAAGCATTTGTCTGTTCCAAAACTAAAAAAACAGGATGAAACATTTAATATGCAAACAATTTAATACATAAAACAAATTCCAAAAAGTATCATGGTTTCTTGTCCTGGAGGGATTTTTATTCTAAACTTTCTATGTTTTCACATCTTGATAAGAGTTCAGAACAATAACATAAAATGCACCAGATATTTATTAAAGATGACTTACTTAGTGAAATTGTATAAAAACTCCTATAAGAACAAGGGAAAAAAATAATCCAATTGTGTCAGGGAAAGCCTTTTGTGAAAATAGACTTAAATTTGAGGTTTAATGGATTAATAGATTTGTAATGACTCAACCAAGAAATAAACATGTTATACAAAGAACTCACTGATGATATGGTTGAGAAGCAGAGGCAATATTTATATTTTAAAGATTAAAACTTTTTTTATTTTTATTAATCAATATAGAGCTATTTTGAAAACAGATACTTTGGCAAAGGTGTATTTTCTTTACTAGCTTTAATATAAAATAAGAGTATTTATTTGTCATTACAGACAAAAGCAATTCTCTTTCCTACCTTTTGATTAGCATGTTATGGTCAGGTCATAGCTACAGACAATATAAAGCAAATGTTTGGAGATTTAAGCACTAAGGCTAGAATTTAAATTGTGTCTTCTGATATTTGGCTGTTCTAGGATGAAAGCAAAACAAAACAAAATTATAATCCTCATGGAACTGAATTTCTTTTTAGAAAGACAGAAAATAGAATAATTAGTATAATGTAGTAACCCTAAATCTGAGAGAGCTTGCAACTAATGTTCTTTACCTATTCCTAAGATGTCAGCCAGAGGTCTAGCGGTGAAAGATAAATGATTTCTTAGAAGTCACGAAAAGCACCAAAGATGGTCAGTTAGCGAAGAAACAATGTGTCCTTGGGATCTCAGGATAGTACAGAAAGCAGTTTTATAATCAAGCAAGTTAACTATTTAAATTGCTATATGGCACAAGAGTGGAAGGGGAGAACTGCAGGGCCACCCATCCCCACTGCCCCTCTTTCTTCCCTGCTCCAGAAGAAAATTAAAGAGGTGGAATCTCTGCAGGAGATAGCAGAGGAGACAAGAGAAACAATTACAGAGTCTGCCACAAGAGGCAGGGTTTTTTTGTTTTGGTTTGTTTCATTTTGTTTTAATTTTTAATTTAAAAAAAATTTAATTTTTTTGCTTGTCTGTTAGTTCATCTATTTTAAAAATATTTTTCCTTTGTGTATGAATGTGTATGTGAGGGTTTGATATGCATCCCTTTCTTTCTTTTTTCTTTTCTTTTTCTTTCTTCTTTTGCTTTTTGTTTTCTGTTTATGTGTGTTTGTGAATGACTGATAGTTCATCTTTCAGTTTTGTTGTTGTTGGTTTGTTTTTGTTATTTTGTTCTCTTTTTTTATGTTTATTTTTTAGTTTAAGGTGTGTATCAATATATGTGTGAGGGTTCAATCTGAATTCCTTTGTTTGTTGTTTTTTTTGTTTGTTTTTGTTTTTTTCCTTCAGTTTTTCTTTTTCTTCTCCATTCACTTTGTGCTACGCGTGTGTGTATGTTTAGTTTTCCTGTTTTTTTGTTGTTGTTGTGTTTGTTTTCTCTACTTTGTTGTTATTCCAGTTTGTTTTGGTGTGTGTGTGTGTGTGTTCAATTGTTTTTTCTTTGGTTTCTGCTTTCATTGTTCTGTGTTTTGTTTTTCTTTTAAAAAAATTCTTGTCCATCTTATTTCATTTTATTTTCTCTGTGCTTCTATGCTCCCCATTTCTGTCACTGTATCTTGGACTGAGGGGTACACACATGTACCCATTGCATAGTCATATAGAGTGGTGGTGAGAAGTGGGTCTCAGGGAAACACATACCACAATCAGTGAGCATTGCAACCTGCAAGTAGTTTCTGAATCCTAGCTCCCCATCTGTACCTTATTCAACTTTCAAAACTACAAGAGGCAGCAAAGCTTCCCATTGTCATGTTTCAAAATAGAAAATATCCAGAGCCTGGATCAGGGAAGAATAGAGGGTTGAGCAAACATCAGAAGGGAAAGTCTTTCCCACTGACACTGAATAATGGAGCTAAAGAGAAAAGCTAGAGATCTAACGCAAATGAGGAAAAACCGACAGAAGACTACAGGTAATTTCAAGTGTAACAAAGAGAAAACTCGGGAAAAAATCAGACCTTGGAGTCCAAACAATGGAAGTCACCAATTATTGGCCCCGGAATATGACAGAGATTAGGGAATGGATGAAACAAGTGCATAAGACTCAAGAAAGACAAGATGCAACAGTGAAAGAACTTATAACAGAGATTGTGACCATAAAAAATTTCATCCAGGAAATAAATAACAAGATGACAAGCATGGAAAGCAGAATTAATCTAACCAAAGCAAGAATTTCAGAACTTGAAGACCAGAACATGGAATTAACCTGATCTGTAAAACACATAGAAAGAAAACTCAGAAAGAAAGAACAAAGCCTACAAGAGATGTGCGATTATATCAAGAGACCAAACCTATGCCTGATTAGTCTCCCAGGAAAAGAAAGGGAAATGACACAAGTATTCCAGGAGGAAATTCAAGAAAATTTCCCCATCTCACCAGAGGTGTGACCAACCAAGCACAAGAGATACAGAGAACTCCCACAAGACGTCAAATGAGAAGACCAACCCCGAGACACATAGTAATTCTCCTACATGAAGTAGACACAAAAGAAAAAATCCTAAAGGCAGTAGGAGAGAAAGGTCAGATTACCTACTGGGGAAAACCAATCAGAGTAGCAGCACACCTATCAGCAGAAACACAACAAGCAAGAAGGAATTGGAGTCCAATATTCAAAGTCCTCAAAGATAAGAAATTTCAACCAAGAATTTCCTATCCAGCTAAGCTCAACTTCATCAGTGAGGAAGAATTAAAATCCTTCTCAGACATTCAATCCCTAAGAGATTATGCAGCTTTCAGACCAGCTCTAGAGGAGACACTTAAAAAAGTGTTAAGCACAGAAGAAAACAAAATTGCTATATGGTGTTTAAAGTTACAGTGAATAAGGGTGCCACCTATACTGTTGTCAGCTCTACTCCATCACCAGCATCCCCATGTCTCATTAGGGGAATATACATGTCCTTCAGAGACCATCCTTGGCCCAAGGTAGCCTCTGAGGGAGGAGGCAGAAAGAGACCAGGTATAGCAGAGAAAGCATCAATTACAGACAATTACCTCACAATGAGTGAATAAGCTACCTATAAATGAAACGATAAGCTAAATAAGTGAAATACATTGAATAGTAGTGATAAGTGTTAAGAAAGATAAGAGGGAGAAGAAAGAACAGTGATAGTGAATAGCTTACTAAAGTCAGCAAGGTGGCCCTCTGGGAGAAGGTGACATTAGAATAGAGGCAGGAAAGGGAGAGAATGAGGCACCAGCTTAGGCAGGGGTGTGCCTGACCACTGAACTGGCAAGGGGGCTAGTGTCATCAGAGCAGAGTAAGGAGGTGACAGATATACGAGACAAGGGCCCAGAGGTATTCAACAGTTTGTGTCTCTGAGACCTGTGACTTCTATGCTGAGGGGATGGTCAGCTGTGACACAACAAGGAGTGTCATGGTGACAGAATTCTATTATTTGCTGCACAGTAATAGAATGTAGAATGACAAGTCCAGAAACATGAAGATTAGAGAATAAGCTGCTTAAAAAGACCATTGTGGCACACCCTAGGATAACACTAGCAGGGTAATATGGCAGGAGTTGAGGTCTGTATAGCACATAAGTACAAATGAACTGTGAAACCATTGAAGTCTTAGCTTTGGGGCTCTCTCCTGCACAGGCTCCTTCCAAAGCAGGGTTGTGTCATGAAATCAACGTGCACATGTACATGGAGCAGGGTAGAGGTAGAAGACCTGAGTGGAAAACACAGGAGAAGCAAGTTTTGAGCCACTTGTGTCTTTTTTTTTTTTTTTTAACAGAGACAGGGTCTCACTCTGTTGGCCAGACTGAGTGTGGCAGTGTGGTTACAGCTCACTGCAGCCTCAAACCCCTGGGCTCAAGTGATCCTCCTACCTTGACCTCCCTAGTATTAGGATTACGGGCATAAGCCATTGTGTTCAGCTAGAGAAGTATAAATTTTGAACTACAAAATTTTGTTCTAATTTACACCTAATCAAAACAGAAGTTTTCACCTGTCAGAAGCATTTGATAATGCTGCATACAAAATTATAAATAAAACTTAATTTTTAAAAAATCTTCTGATAAGAAGAGCATGGAATAGAATTTGTCATAATTTCTGTGGCTGTAGGTCAGAAACAACAGTATTACAAATAGCAAGTACTGCTGTGTTTGAGGTCACATATTTTATGCATCCTCATAAAATACCTACATCAATGAAAGTAACATAAAACTTATAATCCATCATCATAATGAAGGCATCAATGACAAATTGAGTAATAAATATAATCTACTTTAAAAGTACCCAAAATATTACTACATGAAAATTGAAACGCAATGATATTTTGAGTCATATGTGAAGGAAAATATATTCAGATGTTTTCAAATTTCGAAGATTATTCTACAAGATAAGCAATCCAGTGTACTTAATACTTACATAGCATTGGCAAAAGTAGGTTGTGAAGTTGAATTTCAAAAATTTTATTATAACTCAGGATTAGATACATAAGTGTTAAAAGTACAAGTGAAGTTCGGGTCTTCCATTTGTCCTCACTTCACCTGGTTTAGGATCAGATACCCTTATTGATGTTACATGCCCCTCCCCTCCATCCTTCCCTGGCAGTGTCCTGCTACTGCCAATTCTTTTCTTGTAGTAGTATGATAAATGTTCAGAATCCACTTATGAGTGACAACATGTGGTACTCAGTTCTTTGTTTCTGTGGTAGATCACTGAGTACAATCAATTCTAAATCCATCCAAGTTGCTGCAAAGTACATAATTTTGCTCTTGTTTACGGCTGAATAATATTCCATCATGTATATGTACCATGTTTTTTTATCCAGTTCACTTTTGATGGGCAGCATGTTTGTTTCCAAGTTTTTTTACTATTGTGAATAGTGCTGCAGTAAACATGTGTGTGCAGTTATCTTTTTTGCAGAATGATTTGAGTTACTCCAGGTATGTTCCCAGAAGGGGGATTGCTGAGTCATACAGAAGGCTGACTTTTAGATCTTTTAGAAATCACCACGTTGTTTTCCACAGAGGCTGTATATTCCCAACAACAGTGTAGAAGTGTTCCCTTTTCTCTGCACCCATGCCAGTATCACTTATATTTTGATTTATTGATGAGGGCCATCCTAACTAGAGTTAGGTGGTATTTCAGTGTGGTTTTGATGATGATTAGTGAGACTGAGCATTTTTTCATGTATCTGTTGGCTGATTGTATGTCTTCTTTTGATAAGTGTCTATTCATAGCTTTTGCCCACTTTTTAATAGGGCTGTTTGTTTGCTTTTTCCCTTTCAGCACATTTGAGTTTCTTGTATATTCTGGATGTTAGAACTTTGTCAGATACGCAGTTGGCAAAATTTTTTCCCATTCTATGGGTTGTCTCTCCACTTTCTTGATGGTTTCTTTTGTTTTGAAAAAGCTTTTCAGTTTGATGTGGTTCCACTTGTCTATCTTTCTCTTATGACATGAGCTTTGGGGTTTTGATCAGAAATTGGTTGCCTATTCCAATTTCTACAAGGGGTGCTCCTGTGTTTTCTGAGATTCTTATAGGTTGAGGTTTTATATTTAGCTTTGATCCATTTAGAGTTGATTTTTGTGTATGGTAAAAGGTAGGGAACCTGTTTCATTCTTCTGCATGTAGTCAGCCAGTTTTCCCAGCATCATTTAATGAATAGAACAAATTCTCCTATCCCTAGTGGTTGTTGGTGGAGTCTTTGATCCTACACCTGGAAAACCAAAGATAATCTGTCAAAAACTTCCTTGTACTGATAAAGGACTTTGGCAAAGTCTTCAAGTATATCAATGGGCAAAAGACAGCCTTTTTTTAATATACCAGTTATAAACAAGCAGACAACCAAATAAAAAATACAATCTTATTTGCAATAGCTACACACACAAAAGTGAAATACTTTGGCTTCTTTTTAACCAGAGAAATGAAAGATCTTTACAATGAAAACTACAAAATGCTCCAAAGAAATCAAAGAAGACACAAACAAATGGAAAAATATGACATGCTCATAGATTGGATGAATCAACATGGTTAAGATGTTCATTCTACCCAAGACAATCTACAAAATTTAATGCAATTACCAATATCATTCTCCTCAGACCTGGAAACAACAATACAGAAATTCATATGGAAACAAAAATGACTACAAATAGCCAAAACAATCCTCAGCAAAAGCAAAAGTGGGAGGTATCATATGTCTGGACTTTAAACTTTAATATAAGGCTACAATAATAAAAACAGCCTGGTATTGGTACAAAAACAGCTATACAGACCAATGGAATAGAATATAGATTCTGGAAGCAAAATCTCAATTTCTCAGTCAAATTTTATTTCCAAACTAAAAATAATTTTAAAATTTCAATAAACTTTTATGAGAAGGAGTGAATTGCCTTTTTCTTATCTTTTTTTTTTTTTTTTAGTTGGAGTCTCACTCAGTCGCCCAGACTGGAGTACAGTGGCCGCTCCCTGCCACCGCAGCCTCGACCAGCTGGGCTCCGGCGAACCTTCCGCCTCAGCCTTTCAAGTAGCTGGAACTACAGGCACGCGCTACCACGCCCGGCTGATTTTTTGTAGAGATGAGGTCTCGCTGCCCAGGCGGGTCTCGAACCCGTGGGCTCAGGCAATCCACTCACCTCAGCCTCCCAAAGGTGCGGGATTACAGGCTGAGCCACTGAGCCCAGCTTTTTTTTTTTTTTTTTTTTGAGATGCAGCCTCACTCTGTCACCCAAGATGGAGTGCAGTAGCATGCTCATGGTCACTGCAGCCTCAACCTGCTGGACTCAGGTGAACTTTCCACTTCAGCCTTCCAAGTAGCAGGAACTACAGGCAAGTATCACCACACCCAGTTAATTTTTTGATTTATTGTAAGGATGAGACCTTGACAAGTTGCCCAAGCTGGTCTCGAACACTTAGGGTCAGGCAGTCCTCTCACATAAGCTTCCCAAAGTGCTGGGATTATAGACATCAACCACCACACTCGTTATTTTCTTATCTTTAAAAAGAGTTTAAGAATCAACATAGGAGAAGGTTATCAAATTTCATAAATTCAAAATTTGAAAAAAAAGATGCTGTAAAGACGTGTCATGTACTTCCTTAATAAAAACATTTTTATGTTTTATGTTATGTTTTTGTATTTTTCAACTATCTAAATTGTATATTATCGTGTTATTTCTTTCCTATTGCAAATAAATATTTACATTTGCACTAATTTTAGTTCCAAATTTTTGAATTTGGTTCTTAAAGTGGAAGTTTTATGACACTCCTATTATTTCAAGGCAGAGCTGATAAGACTTACTGACTGATAGAGGTGGGGCATGAGAAAAAGAAAGAACTCAAGAAATTTGCCAGTGTTTTGATCTGAGCAACTAGAAAGTTGAAATTGTCATTTACAAAGATGAAGACTGTATTAGAAGAGTGAGTTTGAGGAAACAATAAAAAATTCTGTTTTGAACATATTCTCTTTAGGATGCCAACTAGATGTGTGGATTTCAGGCAGCAGTTTAGAGTCCAGGACAGAGGTTCAGATGGGCACATAACTTGAGAAACAACACCTCACTGATGGCATTTGAAGTTGTGAGACTTGATGACATACAGTCATGTTACTGCCTAATGCTGTTTAGATTAACAATGGGCCACATATACCACAATAGTCCCTTAGGATTATAATGGAGCTGAAAAATTCCCATTGCTTAGTGCTGTTAAAATCATCTTAATGTCATGGCACAATGCATTCCTCTCATGTTGTGGTGATGCTGGTGTAAACAAACTTACAGTGACAGTTGTATAAAAATATAGCACATGCAAATATATACAGCACATGATAATAATGATAATAAAGGACTATGATACTAGTTTATGTATTTACTACACTGTATTTTTTATCATTATTTTAGAGTATATTTCTCTTACTTATGAAAAGTTAACATATGAAGCTGTCTCAGCAGGTTCTTCAGGAGGTTTTCCAGAAGAAGACATTGTGATCATGGGAGATGTCAACTCTGTGGGTGTTACTGCCCTTGAAGATCTTCCAGTAGGACAAGATCAGGAGGTGAAAGATGGTGGTACTGATGACCTTGACCCTGGGTAGGCCCAGGTTAGTGTGGGCATTTCTATCTCAATTTTTAATAGGGTTGAAAAGTAGTACATAATAAAATAAAAATTGAAAAAAGCTTATAGAGTAAGAATATAAAAAATAAAACACATTTGTACAGCTATACGATGTGCTTGTATTTCAAGCAGTTATTTCAAAAGACACAAAGATGTTTTAAAAAGTAATGAGTGTATATAGTTAAGTTATAGTAAGCTAAAGTTGATTTGTTATTGAAGAAAGAAGCATTTTTTAATAAATTTAGTGTAGCCTAAGTGTGCAATGTTTGTAAAATCTACAGTAGTAAACAATAATGTCCTAGGCCTTCATGTTCACTCACCATCACTCACTGACACTCCCAAAGCAATTTCTAGTCCTGCAAATTCCATGCATTGTAATCACCCTATACATGTGTTCAATTTTTAAAAAATCTTTTATACTATGCTTTTACTATACCCTTTCTATGGTTTAGCTATATAAATACTTACTATTGTGTTACAATTGCCTACAGTGTTCAGTGTTCAGTACAGTAACATGCTATACAGGTATGTAATCTAGGAGCAATAGACTCTACCATATAACCCTAATGTGTGATAGCTACACCATCTAGTTGTGTACAAGTACACTCTGATGTTCACACAAAGTCAAAATTGCCTAATGACACATTTCTCCAAATAGTTCCCCATTGTTAAGTGATGTATGACTGTATATGGCAGATACAGAGCACATAGTTGATTCTATGAGTTAGAATATTATGAGAAAGATTTGGGATAGAGATCTTCAGCATAAATGCTTTCGATATATATCAATGAGACCATTCAGACAATAAGTAAAAAAGATAAATGATACCAGAACAGATTGAAAAGGAAAAGTTAGATGAGGTCAGAGGAGCACAGTGACACCACACATGCACCAAGAGAATAGAAAGTGTCATTACCTTTATAACAGCGTCTGGGTAGAACAGGGCAGGCTCTACCTGTCCAAACTAATCCAAAATGGCCTGACATAGCAGAGAGAAGAAGATTCTGGCTTTAGAGTTACACTGTGGCTAGGGCGTGGAGGCAGCCTGAGGCTTCCCTGGGCTCCTAAGCTTCAAAACACCCACTGGTCCCAAGGAAGGTAGCTTGCAGGCTTTCTTGTCGGCTTACTCACATATGGGAAAGAGGACATGAGGTTGAAAAGCTGCCAACAAACATCAAAATATGAAGTTGAACTTTTTATCTAAAAATGTGGAGAAAATATGACAAGATGACTTTAGGAGTATATGCAAGGAAAGAACTGGAAAACAGAAGTGAATAATTCAGAATTTTCTGTAAAAGAAAGAAGAAAAAAGGGTGATTCTGGTGATGAAAATGGGGTCAAATGATTGTTTTTAAGAAGGTATAAATAACAACATGTTGATAGAAATTATTAGAAAGAAAAAACAATGCAAGAGATGGGGGACAGACTTGCTTGAGTGAGTTCCAAGGCAGCAGGGTAGAGTGCAGAGCACAGAATAGGTGAGTTTGTGGATGGGCAGGGACAGCTTGGGGAGAGGCTTCTCTTTGTTATTTTCAGTTTTCTCCATAAAAGAGAAAATGAGGTGATCATCTGGAAACAAAGAATGGGGTAAGTGATCTCCCCTTTGGCTACAGCTACCTTGGAATTCACCCAGCCAGTACAAAGAATAGTGTGACACTGTGAAAATCTCTTGTCTAAAGTGTTTTTCAAGGTCCCCTTCTATATCCCAATATTAGCCATTTCTTTTAGAGTATTTCCTAAAATTACATATGATAAGGCAGAAGTGCCTGTGTTTCTATCATTACAAAATTTATTTTTAAAATATACAAGATATTTTGGCCTTTGCAAATATAAAGAAACCTTAGTAAATTTTCTATAAGATTCTACAAACCTTACCTACATTGATTCCCTTGAAGAAAAATGCATGAAATATTTAAAATGCTTTACCTCAAGGTCAGTACCAAGCATTCTTATTTTATGAAGAGGTACTATGTGTCTCCATTCAGCACTTTTAATTTGCATGTTTGTTAACCCCCAGACACAAGTGATTCTTTGGCAGGAATATCTTAAAGTTTGTGCAATTTTAGAGTCTTTTCTTCCTTTTCACACAGGATGGCCAGCCTCTGAGGAGTTATGGTTTATGTGCTGAAAGTAATATAAATGCATACATAAATATATATGTACAAATACATATGTATTTAAATATTCACCATAATCCAAAAAGAAAGAGAGGTGGGCCTGCCCATTTGAGAATGCTGGTAGCATCCTGTACAGTGGATACCAAGAAGTCATAAATTTATAATAGGAAGCCATTGTGGCCTGAGGGATAAATATTCAGTACCTGGTATTACCTGATAAAGTCATATATATGTATACCTCTATTTTATGTGATAATTACCGAATCTAGCTTTAGCATCTGCTGTTAGCAGATAAACTGAATTTATTATTTTGAGTAAGGCAGTCACAGTAATTCACAGCCTTGTGAAGATTTGGCAAGTAAAGGGGTCATAAGAAAGAGGAAAGGTGAGTAATAAAATTTTACTAGAAGCTTTATATAAAAGACAATTACCTGCTCTATATAAATTTTTAGAAATTGTAAACTGAATGTGAAAACTCCATATTATCCAGGAACAAAGTTAAAGCTTAATCGAAATATATCTGGAGGATTTCTGAACTATCCATTTTACTCTTTGAATACTAAAGTGACTTTTATCATATTTCAAAATAACTGTGCATCCTCTTTTCACACTTATCAATAACTGAAAATGTTTCTCTACTTTTTGTTCGACTACCTACCATCTAAGAGCAAGTGATAAGCTGTGGATCATGTTTTAATAATGAAAGAGATAAGCTCAAGTAGGCAGTTCAGAAATATGGATGTAATAAATCCACCTCCATATCTACAACATTCTTCAGCTTGGAATGACCAACTTTAAGTTGAATCTTCAAGCTAACTAGATCCTAAATGCTGCATTATTTTTCCTTGATATAGTTCAAGAACTCAGATTTACCTCACATCATTTTCTTAAAATATTTTGAATGAAGAGAATGACTCCTTGCTGGCTAGCCTATACTAGCACTCAAATGCTGAAGCTTATCAGAACATGCCACTGTTGTTCAGGGCTAGTACATAAGATTTAAAAGCGAAACAACTGCATAAAAAGGAACATTAACAGAATTAGAAAAAGTAAAGATGAATATTTATTATAATTAAATCAGTGATGCTCATTCTAATTTTTAAACATGGAGAATTACATTGCAAACAAATAATTTATAAAAGGAAATGTCTATAACCTAGAAACAAATTTTAATAGAAAACTAGATAATAATTGAAAATACAAATGATCAACACAATATATAAATAATCTTAATATGTAAAGATTTTTAAATATCATTAAGAAATAATGAACATATAAAAGTAAAGAGTAATGTAATGAACAGATTCTCAAAGGATGCAAGAATCTCTAATGAATATTAAACTATGTTCAGCTTTCCATTCATCAAGGAAATAAAATTTAAAGCAAGAATAAAGTAGCATTTTTACATCCTTATTTAGCAACAATCTTTAAAGGTGAAAATTAAAACACAGTATTCATTCGAGGTCCAACCATATATCATTAATAGAAGGTTCATAATGCTAAAATATTTAGAAAGACAATTTATCAATAGGTTTCAGAATGTTATCTTTTAGCCTAATGATTACATAGTGATTTTATTTCCTGGTAGATTTTTATTTTTAAAGAATCTTTACAGGAAGATAATTCTACCTTTTGTCATTTTCCTATTTCTTTCTCTCTTTCTCCTCTCTCTCTCTCTCTCCCTCTCTCTCTCTGTCTCTCTCTCTCTCTCTCCTCTCTTTCTTTCACTCTTTGTGTGTGTCATATATATACACATATATATGTATATGTACATATATATGTAATCTGCCTCTGTCTGTTCTGTCTTTGCATACAGACATATGCAATTATACAATACATCACAATAGATATATATTTATAGTGATACACAGATAATTTTTTTCTTTTTGAGTTAGATTCTCACTCTGTTGCCCAGGCTGGAGTGATAAATGTTTTTATATGTTTGACATATATATTTATATATGTATACATATACATATATAAAACGCATACACACACAGTTTAGGTACATGAATTTTGTGTGACAATAGACTTATCGACCATCTCAACCACCTGTATTCCCTTCATATGTTTTAGACATTCCACTGCACACTTCAAAACTCTACTTACTGCTCAATCATTTATGTCCAGGCATTCTGTGGACATTGGCAACAGAGTATTGAATTGGACTAAGAGGATCATTGGTCTTCTGAATTGTACTTATTAAATAAGTAATGGTAAATGCAAGGACTTTATGAAGGAGAATTTGAGAGTGCTACCATATCATTCAGTTTTCAGACTGAGGTAGTGATGGCAGAGAGAAGATTCACATGAAGAAACATCATTATACTGGAGATGAAGTAAATAGAAGGGGCTGGGAACTAAAAGTTGAAAAAAGTGGAGTTTATGGAGAGTAAAAATAAATTTCAAGCAGAGGGGCAATTCCTTGACTTCAAGCATATATATAAGAAAAAAATAAAAGGAGACCTGCATGATTAACTACTGGGAAGGAGGAGAAAGCAGGGGAGAGTAGAGCTTCATGAGGACACAAGTCATCAGGATCAAATCTGACAGGATCAAGGTCACACAGAGGATGGGTTTTATTAAAACTGCAATGGAAATGTATTAGAGAATTATTATAGCAAATAAAAAAATGTATAAAAACTGCCTTATAAAAACATATCTTCTTCAGAATTTAGAAGACTAATATGAAACTATCACAGTAGTCCAAAAGAAGAATGATTTTAATTGAGGCTGGTATTATGGAATTGTGAATGAAAACAACTCAGCAAATGCGATGCAGATTTCAGGGAATATACAGTGGTTCATATTCTTGAGTGGATGTGGGGATGGCTAAAGGACATTGGCAAGTAAGAAGACTCTGAGGATTCTCTCTTGAGCAACTGGGTATCTGTAAGTGCTACTCCCTGAAGTGTGAAAGATTGAAAGATAGTATCACAAGTTTAATTTTGGTCTTATTAAATCTGAGATGCTTGTGAAATAACCAAGGTGAAACGTCAAGATTGCAGTATATCTGGAATGTAGAGCAAAGGTTTAAATTGGAAATATGTACCTGTCGATGTTATATTTTACATCCTGAGCATGAATAAGATCATCTAGAGAGAAATTTTAAAAACTTGCAATGATTAGTTTCTAGGTTCCTTAACTTATCTATGAAATTATAGATATATAACCTCAACCTCCTGAAGTTCTTCAGTCAATCAAGATTTCAAGTTCCAAGAATATGCTTTTGTTGTTGCTGTTTTTGTTGTTGTTTTAAGTTACCAGGTTAATTGAATAAATCTTAACAACATGATCCCAAATATGTAACATGATCCCAAATATGTAACAAACATTAAAAGAGTTTAAAGAAAAAATGACCAATTCACCATCACAGTGAAATATTTTTAATACTTCTTTCTCTGAAACTAATATAGACAAAACCGATAAAACTTAACTGGATTGGCAAATATATAAATGAGGTAATTAACAAACTTGATTATGTGTATAAAATCTGATCACCTCTAACAAGTTGAATAAACATTTATTTTTAGCTTCTATTAAGCATTATTTTTCAATTGACCTAAAACAAGACTATAGATGGAAAGGATACAGGTGATAAGACTCTGTTCTGTGATTACATTCACTAGAATTAGAAATTAAATCTAAAAGGCAGTAAAATTACAAATTGTATACTGCTGACTAACTCTTGCTTTAAAAAAAACACACAATGAAAATCATGAAGTATGTACTTGAAAATCAACAGAATCATTGTCCACCAAGACATGTAAGTGAAATACAAACAATACTTAAAGGAAAAGTTGTAACCTTAAAAGTGTTAATTATATACCCAATTATACTGAACACAAATTAGCTATTTAAAACAAAAAATTATAACATTTTTAAAAATCAGTAAACTGAAAAAATAGAAGATAGCGGAACAAAGGATGGAAGTAAATATTAATGAAATAGAAAACAAATAATGGAAAAATAAGTGATCAAAAAAATTAAGCGTTCTTTTTTTTTTTTGATTTGGAGTCTCACTCTGTCACCCAGACTGGAATGCAGTGGCCGCTCCCGGCCTCCGCAGCCTCGACCTGCTGGGCTCCAGCAATCCTTCCGCCTCAGCCTTCCAAGTAACTGGAATTACAGGCATGCACTACCATACCTGGTTAATTTTTTTTATTTATTGTAGAGATGAGGTCTCGCCAAGTTGCCCAGGCGGGTCTTGAGCCTGCGGGCTCAGGCAATCCACTCACCTCAGCCTCCTGAGCTACCGACCAGCAAAGTTCTTTTAAATACAAATGAAATAGATACAAATCTGTATAGAATCATCAAGAAAAATAAAGTCATAAGTAAACAACAATTGAGATCGAAAATTGATAAAATTTGCATTTTGGAGGACTATAAGCTAATAATTTTTAAAGCAGATTGAATGGATGTTTTATCAGAAATAGATTACCAAAATTTGAATAGATTAATAACTAACTTATACATTAAAATAGTAATTTATTATTATGCCACATGAGGCCTAGATAATGTTTTCAGAGAGTGTGGGCAAGAACACACTCTTTCTTCTTCTACAGATTTTTCCAGATGTTCGAAAAACTGGAACATCTATTCAAGTCATTTTAATAACAGCAAAATCAGGAAGTAACACTGTGTGAAAATCAGTGAAAAATTCCAAATGAAATATGAGTATATCAATTTCTTAGGCAAGTATGAGTGACCTAAAAGCTTGAGGAATCTTTCAAAACAGTAGCTATAGCTGATGTATGTGGTTTTCTCCCCCACACTTCATTTAAAAAAACTCCAAAAGATATTGGTTTTAAGATGTGTTTTTATAACCACAATGCAATACAAGAATCATCAAGGCTATATGTAAAAAGTTAAGAGAGGCATTGGCCCTTGAACTGTGGGGTTTTATAAAATCATGACTATGGTAACACAAGCCAATCCCTAGTCTGATCAAGCTTTGTACTAGCTGTCAGATTTCTACTCACAGTTGTAGGGAATGGAGGAAGCTTGGCTTCCATCCCTGTTCTTCCTCTTCAGCAGTCATGGTTGGGATAACTCTAACTCTAGCCCCCTTCCTAGGGCTTCCTGGGGTTAAAACCCAAGTCTTATTATTGAAGCTGTCTGATAACATGGACAAAGAACTTCCAGTTCTGATGTGTCATGTCAGCTTTCTACCAGGATTGATTTCCTTCCACACTTGACTTTTGCTGATTTTTATAGATAACGCTTGAGTTTCAAAAATTATTCTCCTCTGCAAAAGGTCAAGTCCCTTTCATCCAAGCTAGTGTGCAAGTGAGTCATTTTGGATAATTTAATCATTACCTCAGAGTCTATCACCCCTTGAATTGATGAACACTGCATCACACTTGACTTTGTCAGTATCCCCTATCTTCTCAACCATTAGATATGCAAGGCTCATTGCTGACTTTCTGAAGAAGACACAGGAGGATAGATGATTAATGCATAGGGGAAAAAGGCTATGATTAATACCCGAAGCTCTCCCCAAAATATGGATCAACACCATGTCTGATATCCTGTAGTACTATGACTACTATTCCATAGGATACTTGCTTGTTTCACATCAGGGTAGTCATGAGAACAAAGTGGCTCTGATAAAGGTCTGCAAAAATCTCTCAAACCTGCTTCAAAATCTAGAAAAGTATAAGTGGAAGATCTGTTCAACATGGCATGTTATGTTTGGAGGCCTAAAGTCTATTTTTGGCCCTGGTTTGATTCACAGAAAAGGATGGTGTGACTGGTGGAGTATGTCAGGAGGTGGGTAGAATCTATAAGCAAGGTTGCATTTTTAAAAGGAATTGGAATAACCATGGATCTTCCTTGCCTCATTCAGTACCTAAGGAAAATACAGTATCAGATACTAATAGAAAAGGTCAGCCTCTATGGGGATGCGCAACAAATCCAGGACAGCCTCGGTGACAGTCTTCTTGAAGGGGTTCAAATGCGAGACAACTAATTTGTACAACTTACGTTCCCTGCCTCTTACAACTTCTGAAAAAACATTTATTTTTGGAATCATCATAGCTTCTTTTTCATACCTGCGTGATCACCTTGGCAATTACTCAAAAATTGTCACATTCCTTGCCAATGTGGTCCTGTGGTACTTGAGTTTCATTTTTTTTGTAGCCACACTCAAGTGTTGACAGCCAGCATAGTATCCACGTGTCAGAATATCTGGGTTGAGAGCAGGTAAGGGTAATAAGCGTAATAGCCAACAGGAGCCAAAATAGACAGGCAGGAGAAAGCAGCACATCTTCTACCCTTGACACATGATAGAGTCCAGGATTCCCAAATACCAGAGAGAATGAAGACAGAGGAAAAAGGAAAAGTGAAATCCTTCTGCCACTTAGACTTCTCCTGTTCTTCTACATCCCTACTCCTGGACCCCTAAGCAAAAGGAGAAGAGAGAGGAGAACTTACATGGATGCTTTATTCAGAGTGTGTATACGAATAGCCCAGTGGAACTGCCAGTTCTATCAATGGATGGCAAAAGAACAGGCAGTACAGATGCTTTTGAGGTAGATGTCTCATAGTTCTACTGCACTTGTTATTTGGGGGTAATGTAAATAGACTAGTTGCCTCACCTAAGCTGCTTGGGTGAGATCTACCTATCAGTAGAAAGCAGTTATCCCTTTAAAGCTGCAGTGGTGTGTGTGTGTATGCAATGTGCTTGCTTCCATAATTGAGTCCCTCCTCCAACATGAGTCATCAGGTGGTTCTCAAATCCTAGAGTCCGCGGGGTTCGGTGGCTCAGCGTGTAATCCCGAGCCTTTGGGAGGCTGAGGTGAGTGGATTGCCTGAGCCCGCAGGTTCGAGACCCGCCTGGGCAGCGAGACCTCATCTCTACAATAAATCAAAAAATCAGCCGGGCGTGGTAGCGCAGCTTGTAGTTCTGGCTACGCAGAAGGCTGAGGTGGAAGGATCGCGGGAGCCCAGCAGGTGGAGGCTGCGGTGGCCGGGAGCGGCCACTGCACTCCAGTCTGGGCGACAGAGTGAGACTCCAACTCAGAAAAAAAAAAAAAAATCCTAGAGTCCTGGAGGTAGTTAACTTTAAACCTCCTGGTGACTTCAGTATGGAAACAGGTACTTGAACCACACTAGTTCCAATGAGACCTGATACAATTTAGGGATGTAAAAGGGATTTTGCAAATAATTAAAATCTCAAACCAGGTGACCGTAAATAGGGTTATTATCCAAATGGGCTAATCACATGAGCTCTTTAAACTTGTGTCTAGAATTTAAAAACAAGAAGTCAGGCTGGGCTCGGTGGCTCAGCCTGTAATCCCACGCCTTTGGGAGGCTGAGGTGTGTGGATTGCCTGAGCCCGCGGGTTCGAGACCCGCCTGGGCAGCAAGACCTCATCTCTACAATAAATCAAAAAATCAGCCGGGCTTGGTAGCACATGCCTGTAATTCCGGCTACTCGGAAGGCTGAGGTGGAAGGATCGCCAGAGCCCAGCAAGCCGAGGCTGCGGTGGCCGGGAGCGGCCACTGCACTCCAGTCTGGGCGACAGAGTGAGACTCCAACTCAAACAAACAAACAAACAAACAAGCAAAAAACAAGAAGTCAGAAAGCTAAAGCATGAGTAGGATTTGATGTGCCATCACTGACTTGAAGATGATGGGAACAAGAGGCAGGGAGTGCAGGTAGACACTAGGACCTGAGTATAGTCCCACCTGACAGACAGCAAGAAAATGGGGACCTCAGAGCTACAGTCTCTAGGAACTTAATTCTTCCAAGAACCAGAAAGAATGTGGAAGGAGATTTTTTTCAACGGAGACTCTAGATAAGAAAGCAACCTTGACTTCAGCCTTGTAGCACACTGATGTCATATATTATGCAATGCTGGATTTCTGACTTACAGGACTGTGAGCTGATCAATGAGTGTTGTTTTGAGCTACCACGTTACTGATAATTTGTTATGCAGTCAAAAAAAGTTGATACAATGCAATATTGTAGGAACAACATTTTCATTCAAATTTTATGTGTCAGTTACAATCAACCTACACACACATAATTTAATAGTACTTAGCAAATTAATTGTAAAAACCAAAGGGAAGAGCTAGTAAAAGGCAAGATAATTGGAGTAGAAAAAATCAGGACTTATTTTAAAGTTAGGATAATTAAAATTGCTGTATTGGAACAATAGACAAATTAACCAATGTAGCATAGTGAAATGTTTTCAAACAGATAAATTTATCTAAAGGAATTTGTATATGCAAATCGGCATGCAAATAAATAAGGAAAAAAGTCAACTATGAAGTATATACTATTGAGGAAACCTGGCTTCAATATTAAAAAAAATAAAATTCAATCCTCATATCACATATAGTAATAAGTTCTAGATGTTTTAATTATCTGCATTTTAAATCCAAGTCTTATAACTCTTGTTAAAAATCTAGATACATTTCATGATCTCCTTGCGAGAGAAAAATATTTTCTAAACATATATTTTCTGCCTCACCCTCAAGAAAAAGAATCATACTACCATGAAAAAAATAAGCTTGTTAAATCTTACTTTATTAAAATTTTGCAAAAATACTGCAAAATAAAAATAAAAGTAACAGAAAAAGGTGCTTTACAACATATATGCTAAAAGATATATATCAAAAAGAACAACTAATTGAAGAAAATTTCTATGAAAATGAACAAGCAACTTTACAGAAGGAAAATGGAAATGGTTGAAATATGTATGCATAGATGCTTAACAGCCACAATTAGACAACTGAACAATTAAAATGAGAAGAACATTTCACATATCAAGTTGAAAGAAAAAGTCTAAAAATACCAAGGAAGCATAAGGGTAAACTAAGACTCTGATAATAGGAGGGTATATTACCATAACTGTTTTACCACTCAGTGAGATGCTTTCTAGTAAAATTTAAAATGGTCAGATCTCATGGCCCAGTAATATCTGTCCTAGATTTATAACTTGGAGAAATTTTGCATGTACTCAAAATCTTATTTTCAAGAATACTTATCAAATATTGTTTCTCATAAACATTTTTGATACCTAAACATTACAGGAAAAAGGAATATATACAATATCACATATTTATAAAACAGAAGACTACACAACAGTAAAAACAAATTATATCTTCATGAATAAACCTGGGATATGTCTTTAAAAAAATAAGTTGGTGATTGAAGAAAGCAGAATTAGGGATACTTGGAAAAATGGTTGTTGCTAGGACTGGCACTAGGTATATACAAAATGACCTTGGAACAGCTTGTAGTGTCAAAAAGTAAGGAAGTGCTAAGGAGTGTGAGAGAGGAGAGAGAGAGAATCCACCAGATTCCTGGGACCAACTCCCCATTGTATACTGAATGATGAAATTCCCTTCTAATCATGAAACAACCATCACACAATTCCCAATAGAGGGATGTTTTTCAAGACACCTGACCAGTATCCTCAAAATAATGAATACTGTTAGACATAGGAAAGTCTAAGAAACTGTCACAACCAACAGGAGACTAAGGACATACAGTAACTAAACGTAAAATGCTATGCAAAGTGGGATGCTAAAAAAGAAATAGGACAACAGGAAAAAGCTAAAAGAAACGGAATAAAAGTACAGACCCTAATATAATATTATTAACAATAATATTGTTAATAATATTGTATTAATATAGGTTCATTAATTGTAATACAAGTACTATACTAATGCAAGATATTAATCATGGGGGAAACTGAGTCTAATGTTTATGAAAATCGTCTATACTATTATCTCAATTTTTCTGTGAATTTAAAACTTCTCTAATTAACAAATTTTATTAAAAGAAAAAATCAGAGCTATTTGAATCGCATGATATGCTTTTTAAAAGATAAAATTATAATAAAAAGTAAAAATTATTAAACTTGAAGGTATACTATTACATATAATATCACAATACATATATTATATTGCTTTGGTGTCTTTGACGTTTATTTTAGTCCTTAAAACCTAAAAAAAGCTTACATTTGAAGAAAAAGAAGACTACAATGAGCAGATAAGGTTGGATGATTACTGATATGAAACATCACATAACTATTGACTTGATTTATTTTATTTTAATTTTTAATTGACACACTTATAAAACATATACATATTCACGGGCTACATCCTGATGTTTTCATACATGTAAGATATAGTGGTCAGAAAGGTAATCTGCATTTTCATCATCTTAATCATTTAATATTTCTTTTTGTAGGGAATATCCAATATCACCCTCCTACCTATTTAAAATTGCTGGATTATATGGTTGTTCTGAGGCAGGCATTGTTAACATAGTTCAGATGTAATTAGGCAAGTTTTCTCAGGCAGGTGTAATTTAGAACAACAATCTTACTACTGGGCATCTATTTATTCAAAGGAAAGGAAATCAGTGTATTGAAAAGAAACTTGCCCCTCCCTTTCCTTTTCCATACTCTACTTTTTGTAAGGAAGTCATTATTTTCAGTTTACACTGAGGTGACATTTGTACTCTATGTTTATTGCAACACTATTTACAATAGCCAATATAATCAACCCAGGTGTCCAAGAACAGATGCATAGATTAGAAAAATGTGGTATGTATGCACAATAGAATACTATTCAACCATAAAAAAGAATTAAAATATTATAATTTGAGGAAACAGAAAGGGAATTAGAGGACAAAATGTAATAAGCCTTGATCAAAAAGCTAAAAATTGCATGTTCTAACTCATATTTGGGAGTTAACACAATTTGATCTCCCAGAAGTAATAAATAAATAAATAAAATACTAACAACTGGGAAGGGTATGGGGGTATCAGGAATTCAGAAGATACTTGCTAAGGGTTACAAAATTATAGCTAGATGGGAAGAATAAGGTCTAGTGTTCTGTCATAACAGAACAGATAATTTTTGTTTGTAAATGTTATTCAAACAGTTGAAAGCCAATGACTATGTTATGTCATAATTTGGAAATGATATTAGCGAGTATGTATGATCTGTTATACATAATTTGCTTAATTTCTTCTGCCTTGTCTCCTTAGGGGTCAAGATTTTACATCCAGAAATATGAAAGAAGCAAAAGTGTTGTTTGTTCTCTTTTTATATCTGTTACTCACTTTCTACATGTAGACAGCAGAGCAACTTCATGGTTAATGGGTCATCCATGCAGTTTTTAAAAGGTTCTGAAAGTCCTTTCACAAAAGAATAAGAGCACAGTATTTAGCACTTTGAGAAAGGAAGGAAGGAAGGAAGGAAGGAAGGAAGGAAGGAAGGAAGGAAAGAAGGAAGGAAGGAAGGAAGGAAGATACAGAAAGAGCCGGGCTCGATGGCTCAGGCTGTAATCCCGCGCCTTTGGGAGGCTGAGGTGAGTGAATTGCCTGAGTCCGCAGGTTCAAGACCCACCTAGGCAACTTGGCAAGACCTCATCTCTACAATAAATCAAAAAATTAGCCTGATGTGGTAGTACGCGCCTGTAGTTCCAGTTACTCGGAAGGCTGAGGTGGAAGGATTGCCAGAGCCCAGCAGGCAAGGCTGTGGTAGCCAGGAGCGGCCACTGCACTTCAGTCTGGGTGACAGAGTGAGACTCCAACTCAAAAAAAGAAAAAAGAAGAAACAGAAAGAGAAAGATAAGAAAGTGGCCTAGAGAATCAAGAGAAGAAAGAGGAATAACCTGGATTACAAAGAGGTAGTTATTTAGCCACTGAAAAGACAGCTCTACAAAAGTGATAACATGTTAGTTAAGACTGCAGTAAGCGAACTTGACAGATGAGTACTAATGATATTCTTGTGACTATGGTCCCATGGGGAATATGTATGAGCTGATGCAAGTCATTCGCCTAAAAACATCTGGTAAAGATCATTCTTTTCTGACTGAATTGGACCCTAATATTAATTAAAAACCAAAGGAATGAATGTTTTATGTCACCAAAGTAATGCAATGGTCAGTCTTCCAAATATGGAATTTGTTTCACTGGTTAAGACTCATCTTGCTTTGCTTCAGTCTTAGTGTGATATTAGCTTCAAGAACATGAGGGAAAAGTCAGTTTTGTAAAGCAAAGTTTTGTATACATGAAACCTTGGAGAACATATATATATATTTATTTACACCATTTCTTAATCCTTTTGTGTAAGGTTATAGACCCATTAGGAAAGGTAATAAACGATAGGAAAACTTTCCCTGTTGACTATAAAATGAATGCACATATAGATTTTTAGTGGCTTACCACCAATGTCTTTGAGATCATACATACTCTGAAGTTCAACAAATAGAAACAGGGTCAGAATTTATAACTTTTTTAAGCATTGGAACTCCAGCAACTGTCATTGGTATTAATACATCTATAATGGAATATGATTCTACAATATGAAATAAAAATACTTGTGAAAAATGTACAATGCTGAATAATTTCTCAAAAATGTACATAAAACATTTAGATCCAAAACAAATTTGACATTTGATATAAGGAACATCAAATTGTACTAAAATTTTAAAAGGAGAGGGTGCTTCAGGAGAATAATTTTTACTTTGAAATTGAGTGTGAATGAAAGCAAAATGTTTGCTAAATAATAGTAATTATATATTAAGGAAAATATATAGGGATATTTTAAGTAACCTCTAAAACATGTATATCAGATTTTAATATATTTATCAGAGAATAAGATAGATCTCTTAATTCTACTTTAAAGTTATTCCAGTAACACAACTAATTTATAGATTAATGGTGATTATTGAACTTAAGAGAAATAGAAAATAGATACAATAACAGTCTTTGTAGACATGTGTGTTTCTCCCTACAAATTTACCTATACCAATTAGTTATTTTAACTTAAAATTTGTTGCTTAGATTAAACAGTATCAAAAATGTATTTCTTTCTGAATTGGCAGTCATTTATGGATGTTCATGATTTGCCAGGAACCCTAGCAGCCAATGAGAATGGAGTATCAAACAAGACAGGCCTCATTCTTCCTTCGTGGAACTTGCATGGAGTTTACCTATTGAAAGTGGTGATGTGATCCTACTTAACCTTTCCAATCTTTTCTTGTACCACTTCACCATCATTCTCAATACTTCACATACACTAGCCTTCTTTTAGGTTTTGCCTTTTGACCTTTTATACTTGGTGTTCTTTGGGAAGCTCTTTTTATACTGATCACCATCCCAACATCTACTCGTAACCCCAGTGTCCTCTAACTAATTCTAGTAATATTTAGGTCTCATTTATGTTTGTCCCTCAAGGCTATTAGAACTTTTGTAGTTTCTTATACTTATTTTTAATATTCTTAATGCTTCAAAATATTTACTCAAATTCTGTATTGTTTTACTAAACTCTATGATCCATAATGACATGAATTTCAAGGCTCAGTAAAATTCCCAGAACACAGTAGATAGATGATAAAGAATTGAAGAATAAATGGAGGTCAGGCATGGTGGCTCATGTCTGTAATCCCAGCACTTTGGGAGGCTGAGGCGAGACAGTTGCTTGAGATCAGGAGATCAAGACTAGCCTGAGCAACAAAACAAGACTCCCATTTCTACAAAATATATAAGAATTATCCAGGTGTTGTTGCATGCTCCTATAGTCCCAGCTACTTGGGAGGTGAGGCAGAAGGATGGCCTGAGCCTAGCAGTTTGAGGCTATAGTGTGTCGAGATCATGCTGTTTTACTCCAGTCTGGATGGCAGAGTGAAACCCTGTCTCAAAAACAAAATAAAATAAAAAACAAATAAGAAATGATTTGGATTAAAAATGATTAATGGGTCACTTAGGGATTATAATTTGTGGGAGCTTTAAGTGCTATGTCAAAGGGTAAGACCTATGAAGAAAATGCAAAGTTATGTTGCTGATGGTAGACAATGCTGTCACTACAAGCAAAAAACAGAGCATGGAGCTTCTTATTGGAAGTCATAGAAAATTCACCCACCCATCCCAATACATATCTAACCATCCATAAATCATATGTTTTAAAATCAAAACAGAAAAACAATCATCTGTTTCTTTCCAATTATACCTTAATTTGATATACAAATTAGTATGGCTTCTGTCCCTATCTAAATTTTACTTGATGATTTGCTAATTCATTCTATTGTTGTAACCAAGTCATGAGAAAATAGATTGCCTGCACAACAAAAGGTCAAATTCTGAGTTCTTTAATAGCTGGCAGTCAAGAGGGGGCTTGTACCACCAAAATCTCTCAAACCCAGTAAAACTTTCAGAGGTTTTTTATAGGCAAACTGAGGAATTACAGAGATAGAACATCTGGTTTTGGATTAGGCAAGGGTAGGCAGGGGTACAATTCAGATAAAGGAGAGCACCGGGAGGGTAGAGGGCTGTGGGAGTTGATTACACACAAACTTTAAAAATATTGCATCAGCCACACAGGGGTTTAAGAAAACAAAATGGAGTTCTATAACAAATGGAGCTTTAATAATTTTGAAACTAAAGTCACTAATATTAAGCCCCAAACATTTTGAACACTGCAGACACATCAAACACTTCAGTATATCACACAGACACACATATTTGCAAATAAAATTATAGTGATATCTTGTTATAATTCCTAATATTTTATTAACAAACATTCAAAATGAGGTGACTCATAATACTCCTGTGAAAGGGGGCTTTAAAAAAACATGTACAAGGTAAAAAATTAGGCTAAGCATAAACTCAGCCTTTGCACAGTTAAGCATGTACTCAGCCTTTGCACAGTTAAAAAGTTCCCTTCCTGGAAACTGGCAACAGCACCTGCTGGCTAGGTTAAATTGTTTAACAGCTTTTTTTTTTCTTCTGTGAACCCTGCTAGCATTGTTTGAAAAGTACCTAGGCCTCCAGGATGTTGTGGTTTGGCCCACTTGGAAAGTCCCAATGTGGTTTTGCCCCATTTAACCAAGCCCCTACAGCAAATGGGGTCCCTTGCTGTGGGACTTGCATGTCCAGCAACAGGTGGCCGCCAGCCGGCTCTTGGGTAATAAACCTCTCCTTTTTATAACTTGTACTTTTGCTGTCAGTGTCTGTGAATTAAGCACTTGGTCCCTATTTCATTTGGGGGCTCATCCGGGATATCCAAGAGCTTAATCCCTAGCCCCAATCACCAGCTGACCTTGTGGGTCTGCATACCCACAAACCTCAGTTTCGTTGGGCCTGGTGAGTCTGTGGCTCTCAAATGACTGTCATCTCTGGCAGACTCACAACATCCCCAGAGCCCTCTGAGAGGTGAGTCAGGTTCCTATTCTGTTTGTACGCACTTCTGGTTGGACCCACAGGAAAGCTGGATGCAGCACTAATTCCAGGTCCAAGGTCCCAGTGAGACGTCAGTGGGCCCTCAGGTATTGCCCTTGGGCAGTTAGGTCTGTCTGTTCAGTTTGTGTTATTGTCTTTATTTGTTCAGTGTTAGTCACTGTTGTGTCTGTCATTGCTATCAATATTATGGAGCTGCAGTGCTCTAAGCCTGACATCCTTCTGCCACTGGTTTTATGCCACTTCAAGAACTTCCAAGAATTTGCACAGCAGTAGGGTTATCAGGTAAACCAGGAAACCTAACCACCTATTGTTCCCTTGAATGGTCCGCACTTCCTAATTGCAGCTGACTGCTGGAGGGGACCTTCAACACTGCCATAGTGGGGAAGGTCTGACAGATTGTCTACCGACACCACCCAGATCAGATCCCATACACTGCCTGGTACTTCCTGGTAATGCAGCAGCCATCATGGATGAAGAAAGCCAAAAAGAAAGCTAATTTTTCTCGTGTTTTAGCCCTACAGAAAACTCCAAAAGCTAAACCTCTGGTCCTCCAGAGCCCACCGGAGGATGATGAAATTCCCCCACCCTACTCTACATCTGAGTGGGAACAGGGGGCCCACAAGGTTCTCAGCCCATCACTCACCAGGAGTGGGTCCTCATATCAGCCCCTTTATCCTTCTCTTCCCCATACATCTCCCGAGGGCCCAACTGCCCCCAATTAACCAACTAGCCCTGACTTGTCTTCTGGGAACTCAGAACCACAAACATCCACAGTCCTCCCCCTGAGACAGGACCTGGGACTAGATGCAGGAGGTTTGGGAGGTCAGCCATTTATGGTTTATGTTCCTTTCTCTACTAGTGATCTTTACAACTGGAAGCACCAAAATCCAGCGTTCTCTGAAAAAAACCTCAAAGCCTCATAGACCTTTTAGAAACTATTTTCTTCACCCACCAGCCCACTTGGGACGACTGCCAGCAGCTCCTCCAAGCCCTTTTTGCTGCGGAGGAAAGAGAATGAATCCATTAGGAGGCAAGGAAATTGGTCCTGGGACTGGACAGCAGACCAGCAGAGCAAGACCATGTGGACCGTGTCTGCCCCACTGAGAGGCCTAATTGGATCCTGAACACCGATCATGGTAGGGAGTGTCTCACCACCTATCACCGGACTCTAATGGGGGGGGTCTCTGGGTCACCGCCAGGCAGCCCAAAAATTTATCTAAGGTAAGTGAGGTAACTCAGGACCCATAGGAATCTCCCACAGTTTTTCTGGAATGCCTTATGGAGGTCTATCAGACATATACTCCCATAGACCCAGAGACTCCAAAAATTCGGAGGGCTTTAGTTATAGCCTTTGTCTCCCAGGTGGCCCCAATATAAGAAAAAAATTGCAAAAAAATTGAAGGATTTGAAGGGAAAAGTTTATCAGAATTAACCGAGGTAGCCCAGAAGGTTTATAATAGCAGGGACTCTCTTAAAGACTAACAAACCAAAAGGATGGCCAAAGTAGCAGCAGCTTTACAGGAAGTTAAACCCAAGCAGCCAACAGGGAAAAGAGGAACTGACACCAGGTGAAAAACTCCACTGGCAAAAAAATCCCTAACTGCCCAGTGCATTCGGGCTATAGAAGGCATCCCGGCCCCTAGAAGCAAAAGGCAGGTCTGGAAATTTTGGGGAGCTGTAAAATACTGCTGGCTATGGATCCCTAAGTTTGCTAAACTCGCAAAACCCCTCTATGAAATAACCAACAGACCAGAGGCTAATTTTAAATGGACACCAGAGGGGGACAAAGCTTTCCACGTCCTTAAAAATGCCCTGGTCTCAGTTCCAGCCTTGGCCTTGCCAGATATTGAAAAACCTTTCCACCTTTATGTAGATAAAAGATGAGGCATTGCCCGGGGGGTCCTAATCCAAAAGCTCAGCCCATGGAACAGGCCGGTCGCCTACCTGTCAAAAAAACTGGACCTGGTAGCCTCGGGCTGGCCTCCCTGCTTGTGGGTTATAGCAGCCATTGCCATGTTAATAAAGGACTCAGACAAACTAACATAGGGGCAGAATCTGACTGTTATGGCCACGCATGCAGTGGAGTCTTTACTCCAAGGGGCCCCTGACAAATGAATGTCAAACTCCCAAATAACTCACTATCAAGTGCTGCTTTTAGATCAATCCTGCATCAAGTTCCAGCATACCCCCAGCTTAAACCCCGCAACATCACTACTGAAAGAAAGTCCCACAGGGCCGCAGCATTGTTGTTATGAAACAACTGAGTTGCAGAAGCTGCTCTGGGACCTAACTGATGTCCCAAGAACAAACCCCGACCTAACACTTTTCTCGAATGGCAGCAGTTTCATCCAGAATGGGGTAAGGTATGCAGGGTCAACAGTAGTCACTCTACAGGGAACTATTTAGGCTGAGCTTCTTCCGCAGGAAACATTGGGCCAAAAAGTAGAAATGATTACCCTAACCTAGTCCCTAAAAGCAGGTGAAGGAAAAGTTGTCAACATCTACACTGACAGCAGGTATGTGTTTGCAACTGCACACATTCATGGGACAATTTACAGGGAGCGGGGATTGCTCACTGCAGAGGAGAAAACTATAAAAAATAAAGTGGAGGTCTTAGAGCTCCTGGCAGCAATATGGACCCCCAAACAAGTTGCCATCATCCATTGCCCAGGCCACCAAAAAGGAAATTCAAAAGAGGCAATAGGATATAAAAAAGCAGATCAAGCAGCCAGAGAAGCTGTTTACTGCAAAAACACCTGCCTGATGGTGCTGCCTCCTCCAGTTCTATGTGAACCACCAAAATATACAGAAGAGGACTTCCATGCTGCACAAAAATTGCAGACAACCTCAAACCCAGATGGATGGCTTCAACTTCAGTATGGCAGAACCTTCCTCCCTCAAGTCCTGGGACAACAAATCCTAAGGCAGCTCCACGAAGGTACTCATTTGGGAAGGACAATGCTAACCAAACTTCTGAGGAAAAAATGCTATCTCCCTCATCTGGACCAGCTCGCCTGGAAGCTCATTCAAGGCTGCGTGTCATGCCAGCAGACTAATAATGCTAAGGGCAGTGTATCCACCCAAGGGGTCTGAGATAGGGGACTAACCCTCAGGAGACACTGGGAAATAGACTTTACAGAAGTCACACCTGGGCAATATGGATATAAATACCCATTGGTTTTGGTAGACACCTTCTCGGGATGGATTGAGGCATTTCCTACAAAAACTGAAACTGCTTCTGTAACAGTAAAAAAACTCTTAAATGACATCATACCAAGATATGGTCTACCTATCTCAATAGGCTCAGATAATGGCCCAGCACTTATTTCTAAACTTACTGAAGGTATTGCAAAAACCTTGGGGATAAATTGGAACTTACACTGTGCTTATCATCCCCAGAGTTCAGGACAGGTAAAAAAAATGGATCGGACACTTAAAGAGAACTTGACCAAATTAACTCTGGAGACCAGTGAAGGTTGGGTAACACTCCTTCCCTATGCCCTCTTAAGGGCCAGGTATACCCCCTATATCAAGGGTCTAACCCCCTTTGAAATTCTGTTTGGACGGCCTCTGCCATTACTTCCAAAAATTAGAATGGAAAAAGCACTAGAACTGTCTAACCATAATTTGCTTCAGTCACTGCAGTCTCTTCAAAGAGTTCAGCAAACTATCACTGAGACTGTGCAGGCAGCCTTCCAGAAATGGATTCAGGAACATCCATACCCGTTCCAGCCTGGTGACCAGGTCTGGATAAAATGGCACAAAGCTGAGGCCCTCACCCCAAGGTGGAAAGGGTCCCACATAGTAATCCTTACTACTCCTACGACCGTCAAAGTCAGTGGTGTCCACCTCTGGATTCATCATTCACAAGTAAAGGCAGCCACCACTGCATCCCTGGAAACGTGAAAAGTCATCAAACCAACTACTGGAGAAAATCCTGTAAAGATAAGACTTTTACAGGCCCCAGTATCTTAATCATATTCCTTGCATACTTTTCCCAGCTTGAGGCCTATTGGCCTAACCCATGTAATCCCTATACTCCAGGGAACTCTTCCTGGGAACTGAGAAATACCGTCACTGGGACCATAATTGCCACTTACAGAGAAAGCGGGCATCCTGTCTTTAATTTTAACCTTTGTAAATTATGGCCAGGTCTAACCCTCAGGGGCACACACACTGGCAAATGTGGCACCTTAGCTTATTAAAAAGGACTTAAATCTATTGGTTTTTATGCTTGCCCGGCATTGAGACCAGCCCATTGCCACAAAGCAGGACAATACCACTGTGCTGCATGGGATTACCACTGTGCTGCATGGGATTATAGGCTGTGAAACTATTGCTCCTTGAAAAAACAGACCCATACATAAGCCTCCTTGGTTATGTTAAAAATAGTGTGTCATCAGTAAAGTTAATGGTCCTCAAAACTCAATATAATCTCCTGTATAAAGAGTCAATGATTTGACTCCAGGAGCAACTGAAAGGGGGAAATGTGAAAGGGGGCTTTTAAAAAAAATGTACAATGTAAAAAATGAGGCTAAGAATAAACTCAGCCTTTGCACAGTTAAGCATGTACTCAGCCTTTGCACAGTTAAAAAGTTCCCTTCCTGGAAAGTGGCAACAGCACCTGCTGGCTAGGTTAAACTCTTTAACAGCTTTATTTCCCACTTCTGTGAACCCTGCTAGCATTGCTTGAAAAGTACCTAGGCCTCCAGGATGTTGCTGTTTGGCCCACTTGGAAAGTCCCAATGTGGTTTTGCCCCATTTAACCAAGCTCCTACAGCAAATGGGGTCCCTTGCTGTGGGACTTGCATGTCCAGTAACAAGTGGCCACCAGCCGGCTCTTGGGTAATAAACCTCTCCTTTTTATAACTTGTACTTTTGGTGTCATTGTCTGTGAATTAAGCGCTTGGTCCCTATTTCACTCCAAGGTAATCCATAATTTTAATGTCAAATGTTCTTTAATATTTTTCCTAATTGCATGCTTGATTTTATTCCAACAAACTGACTTTATTTTTCTTTTATCTTTTTTACATACAAGGAATGAAAACGCAAATTAATATCAATGATTTCTTTTTTTTTTTTTTTTTTGAGTTGGAGTCTCACTCTGTTGCCCAGAATGGAGTGCAGTGGCCGTTCCCAGCCACCGCAGCCTCGACCTGCCGGGCTCCGGCGATCCTTCCACCTCAGCCTTCCAAGTAGCCGGAATTACAGGCATGCGCTACCACGCCCAGCTGATGTTTTTGGTTTATTGTAGAGATGAGGTCTTGCTGCTTAGGCGGGTCTCAAACCCGCGGGCTCAGGCAATCCACTCACCTCAGCCTCCCAAAGGCGCGGGATTACAGCCTGAGCCACCGAGCCTGGCTTGATCTCTTTTTACAGAAGAGAAAATAAAACCTCAAATAACCTCTACAAAAATAAGCGAATTATCATCTTCAAACAATATATTAATGTAAAAAATTAGTTGAAATTTAGTGAATTTCAGACATACCTTATAAAGGAAAATTGTAGGCAAATTCTGACTACATATGGACTACATGAATTTTCTTTATTATCTTTGAATCATTCATGTAGCAATACTGTTTTTCTCATTTATTAAGAGTGTTAAATATAAGAATTATGTGAAAATAGACTGGGATCAGTGACTCAGCCTGTAATCCAGCGCTTTGGGAGGCATAGGTGAGTGGATTACCTGAGTCCGAGGGTTGGAGACCCAACCAGGCAACTTGGTCTCGAACCCTCAGGCTCAGGCAATCCACTCACTTAGGCCTCCCAAAGTGCTAGGATTACAGGCTGAGCCACTGAGCCCGGCCTATTTTCGCATATTTTCTACAATAAATAAAAATTAGCCAGGCATGGTAGTGCATGCCTGTAGTTCTGGCTACTTGGATGGCTGAGGCAGAAGGATCGCCAGAGTCCAGCAGGTCGAGGCTGCGGTTGCCGGGAGTGTGCCACTGAACTCCAGTTGGGACAACAGAGTGAGATTCCAACTCAAAAAAAAAAAAAAATTATATGAAAATAAATCAATAGTTTGTGTACATTAAATAGTTGAGATAACTTCAACACATGATTTAAACATCATTTTGGGTCATATTATCTAAATTTTCAAAGAAATAAGAAGTATTGATCAACAGGAGTAATTTTTTTAATGTATTATTTTTTAGAGAAACCTATTTATTTAAAAGAGTAAAAGTCATACACAACAGATAATGATGTATCTTTATAAATGGCTGCATCTATTAAAAAATAATTTGGTCCAAGTCACACGTAATTTTTATGTCAATCCTTATAGCATCGGTAAAGGTTCCAGGATATGTCTGCCCTACCAAAATACCTTTGTGGCAAATGGGATTATTTTGAGCAACAGACCTTTAAGAACAAGCAGATGCAGGAAATGCTCTTTATCTCCTGCTAACTGCCTAAATATAGAATATAAGTTTACGCTTTTGTAAAGGAAATTTCCATTATAGACTGTTATCTCCATTACAAAGAAGAAAGCTAATCTCAGAGACAACATTTATCATCTGAGAGATTCTTATTTGCATAACAAGACAATGCTTCTTTACCACACATTTTCTCCCCTCACCTTCCAGTAACTTGTCACCCACTCAAAAGCTCAGAACCTGTTTTCCTTGGTTTAGCCTAAGATACATCTATATCATCTAGCTACCTGCTTGGCAGCCATATTCTTTGTGAACTTCCATGTGTACATACAGAATTAAAAATAGTTTTTCTCTGGTTAATGTGTCACTTATCAGTTTGACTTATGGGTCTCAGCCATTGAACCTAGGAGGGTAGAAAGAAAAATACTTTTTTTTTTTTTTTTTTTGAGTTGGAGTCTCACTTAGTCGCCCAGACTGGAGTGCAGTGGCCGCTTCCGGCCACCGCAGCCTCGACCTGCTGGGCTCCGGCGATCCTTCCGCCTCAGCCTTCCGAGTAGCCGGAATTACAGGCATGCGCTACCACACCCGGCTGATTTTTTTTGATTTATTGTAGAGATAAGGTCTCGCTGCCCAGGCGGGTCTCGAACCCGCGGGCTCAGGCAATCCACTCACCTCAGCCTCCCAAAGGCATGGGATTACAGGCTGAGCCACCGAGCCCGGCTAAGAAAAATACTTTTACAGTTCCCTATATAAGAAGGGGAGTCATAATTATCTCTGCTCAATTCTTCTTCATCCTCTAAGCATATGAATCTGACACAAGCCTCAAACTTGACCAAGGAATTTATGAGGACTCAGTGTAATGGATAAAATAGAATGACTGCCAGTACAAAATGATAAGAAATATACCTATTGGTTTCTGCCTCAGTCTTGGCATAGAGCTCTTAAAAACTCTTGTAATTTCATGAACTGTAGGAGTGCTAGGAAAATCATTTGATCTAATATTTGGTCTCTGACCCCAGTTTCTAACTTGCAGTTCTTAAATTAATTGGAATTTCCTGGTTTACAGAAGTGTCTTTTGTTTTAATGAGGTCTTTCTTTTTAAATTTTTTTTAATTTTAAGGATGTGGGGTACAATTCAGGGTTAGGTATACAAATGTTCATTACGCAGGTACCCTTGTTGATGAGATGTGTTCCCACACCCTTGTGGGCAGTTTTCCACTACTGCCAATCCCTTTCTTATAGTATTACGATAATTGTTCAAGGTCCGCTTATGAGTGAGAACATGTAATACTCAGTCTTTGTTTCTGTAATAGATTACTCAGTATTATAGACTCTAAGCACACCCAAGTTGCTAAATTCATAATTTTGTCCCTTTTTTATGGCTGCATAATATTCCATCATGTATATGTACCACATTTTTTTTTTATCCAGTTCTCTTTTGATGGGCAGCACGGTGGGGTTCATGTTTTTGCTATTGTAAGTAAAGCTGCAATAAACATGCGTGTGCAGGTATCTTTTTCATAGAGTGATTTGAGTTCCTCTGGGTATATTCCCAGTAGGGGGATTGCAGGATCATATGGAAGGTCAATTTTTAGATCTTTTAGGGATTGCCGAATTGTTTTCCACAGAGGTTGTACTAGTTTACACTCCCACCAACAGTGTAGAAGTGTTTCCTTTTCTCTACATCCTTTTCAGAATCTGTTGCTTTTTGAGTTATTGATGATGGCCATCCAGACTGGAGTTAGGTAGTATCTCAGTGTGGTTTTAATTTGCATTTCTTTGACTACTAGTGAGCATTTTTTCATGTATCTGTTGGCTGTCCATATGTCTTCTTCTGAGAAGTGTCTATTCATATCTTTTGTCAACTTTGTAATGTGTTTTTTTCTTTTCAGCATGTTTGAGTTTCTAGTAGATCCTAGATCTGAGGCCTTTGTCAGATACACAGTTGGCAAAATATTTTTTTCCCAGTCTGTGGGCTGTCTCCCTGCTCTGTTGATGGTTCTTTTGGCTTTGCAGAAGCTTGTCTGTTTGATGAGGTCCCACTTGTCTACCTTATCTCTTGTGGCATGGGCCCTTGGGGTTTTGTTTGCCAGGAACTGGTTGCCAGTCCCAATTTCCACCATGGTGTCCCTGGCATTTTCTAAGAATCTTATAAGACCCCTACCTATCATCATACACAAAAATCAAATCTAAATGGATCAAAGACCTAAATGAGGTCACTCTTGAGGAGCTCCTGGATAACAGCTGGTTACCAGAAAGACCAAGTTATAATTGGAATCTTGAAGTTTTCAGACTTATCCTTCATTCTCCAGAGAGGGAAAAGGGACAGGAAGTAGAGTGAATAATAAATCATGCCTTTTTGAAAAAGCCTGCATAAAAATCTATGAGCTATGAGGTTTTGAGAGCTTCCAGACTGGTAAACACCAGTGTGCTGCGAGGGTGGTACGTCTCAACTTCATGGGAACAGAAGCTCTTGCGCTCAGATTTCTTCCATATCTCATCCTATGCATCTTTTCCTTTTGCTGTTTTTCTTTATTACATTCTTCATTAATAAACCAGTAAACATAAGCACAATAAGTCCTTTACATACAAACCTTCAAGTTGTAAACTTTCAAAGATGCAGATGTGTATTCACATGTCCAATCATATGTTAGTTCACATATGTATGTTGTGTGTATGTTGTTTGTTGTGTGACAATGTCATGTGCATACATCCTCTACAAGGAATTGTGCTTTTGTGAACTCTACTGTATAGTACTATAAAGAATGCAGTAGTACAGTATCTTTATTTCAGCCCCAGGATGTCTGGAAGCAAGTGTAAATATATACACCATATTTCTTTTTGATAAAAGTCATTTTAACTGGGGAGAAAGAATATCTTATTGTGACTTTGACTTGAATTTCTCTCTGATGATTAGTGATGTTGAACTTTTTTTAATATTCCTGTTAGCCATTTGTATGCCTTCTTCTGAGAAACGTTTGTTTAGATCTTTTGCCCATTTATAAATTGTATTATTTTTTTCTCTATTGAGTTGCCTGAGTTTTTTTTATATATTGTGATTATTTATTCCTTGACAGTTGAATGATTTGCTTACATTTTCTACAATATGTAGACTCTCTCTTCACTTTGCTAATTGTGTTCTTTGCTGTGTAGAAGGATTTAGCTAGCTGTGACCATATTTGACCATTTTTACTTTGGTTGACTATGCCTTTGAGGTCCTCCTTAAAAAATCTTTGTCCAGACCCATGTCTTGAATTGTTTCCCCAAAGTTATCTTCCAGTAGTTTTGTAGTTTCAAGTCTTAAATCTAAGTCTTCAATCCACTTTGATCTGATTTTTTTGTACATGAAGAGAAATAGGAGTCTAGTTTCATTCTTATACATGTGAATATCCAGTTTTGCAAGTACCACTTACTGAAGAGACTGTCCTTTTTCCAATGTATGTTTTTGATGACTTTGTCAAAAATGTGTTAACTGAAAATGTGTGGATTTATTTCTGTGTTCTCCATCCTGTTTCACTGGACAATAGCTCTATTTTTATGTCAGTGCCATGCTGTTTGGCTACTATAGCTTTGCAGTATAATTTGAAGTCACATAATGTGATGTCCCCAGCTTTGCTCTTTCTTGTTAGGCTTGTTTGGCTATTCTGGTTCTTTTGTGAATCCATATACATTTTAGAATTGAGTTATTCTCTTTCTGTGATTACTGCCATTGATATTTTTACAGAGATTGCAATAAATCTGTGGATCAGTTTGTGTGTATGAACATTTTAACAATTATCGATCCTTCCAATACACAAACATAAAGTGTTTTTATATTTTGTGTGTGTCCTCTTCCATTTTTAATCAATTTTTTATTGTAATGATATTTCACATTTTTTTTGTTTATGCCTAACTTATTAGTAGCTTTTGTAAATGGGATTCTTTGCAACTGATTTTTGTGTGTTGATTTTTTATGACAAATTTTTGTATCCTGCCAATTTACTGAATTTGTTCACTAGTTCTAATTTTTTTGTGTATGGAGACTTCAGGGTTTTTTTTTTAAATAAATATAAAAGCATATAAGTTGTAAACAAGAATAATTTGACTTCTTCCTTTCCCATTTAGATGTCTTGTATTTCCTTCTTCTAATTGCTCTGCTTAGGACTACTAGTACTATGATGTATAAAAGTTGGCATCCTTGCCTTGTTTCAGATCTTAGAAGAAAGGGTTTTAGTTTTTCCCCTTTCAGTATAATTCTAGCTATGAGTTTATTGTATACAGTCTCTTTTTGTGTGTTGAAGCATGTTCTTTCTATACTCTGTTTGCTGAAAGCTTTTATCATGAAGTGATGTTAAATTTCACCCAAAACTTTTTTGACATCTATTGAAATGATCATAAGGTTTTTGCCCTTCTTTCTGTTGATGTGATGTATTAATATAGCATTGAGATATTTGTATATGCTGAACCATCCTTGCATCCTTGGAATGAATCCCACATGGTCATGATGAATGATCTTTGTAATGTGCAGCTGAATTTGTTTCAGTGGATATATGCCTATAGACATTGTCATAAATTTGTCTGGTTCTGGTATCAGAGTAATACTAGCCTTGTAGAATGAATTTGGAAGTATTTCTTCCTCCTGAAATTTTTGAAATATTTTGAGTAGGATGACAGTTAGTTCTTTAAACGTTTGGTAGAAGTCAGCAATAAAGCCTTCAGGTCCTGGGACTTTTGTTGGGAGAGATTTTGTCCCTAATTCTATCTTGTTAATTATTATTGTTCTATTCAGGTTTTATATTTCTTCATGGTTCAATCTTGGTAGTTTGTTTGTGTTTAGGAATTTATCCATGTCTTCTAGGTTTTGCAATTTATTGGGAGTACAGTTTCTTATCATAGTCTCAATTGGTCTTTTGAAATGTCACTTCAGATTAATGTCTCCTATTTCATCTCTGATTTTATTTACTTGAGTATTCTCTTTTTCATTTGTCTTTATAAATTTTTAAATTATTTAAAAATGTTATTTATTGACCCAAAGGTCATTCAGAACAATATTGTTTAATTACTATGTATTCGTGTAGTTGCCATTATTTCTCTTGTTATTGGTTTTTAATTATATTCAATTGTTGTCAGAAAAGATACTTGATAGAATTTCAAATTGACTTAAAAAAATTTTTTTTTTTTTTTGAGTTGGAGTCTCACTCTGTCGCCCAGACTGGAGTGCAGTGGCTGCTCCCGGCCACCGCAGCCTCAACCTGCTGGGCTCCGGTGATCCTTCTGCCTCAGCCTTCCAAGTAGCTGGAATTACAGGCATGCGTTACCACGCCCGACTGATTTTTTTATTTATTGTAGAGATGAGGTCTCGCTGCCCAGGCGGGTCTCGAACCCATGGGCTCAGGCAATCCACTCACCTCAGCCTCCCAAAGGCGTGGGATTACAGGCTGAGCCACCGAGCCCGGCTTGACTTAAAATTTTAAGACTTGTTTGGTGGCCTAAATATCCTTGAGAGTGTTCCATGTACTAAGGAAAATAATGTGCCTTCTGCAATGTTGGATGAAAAGTTTGTAAATATGTATTAGGTTCATTCAATCTACAGTGCATATTAAGTTCAATTTTGTTGTTGATTTTTGGTTCAGGTTTGCCTTTGGGACTGAAACTTGGGTATTGAAATCCCTAACTATTATTGTATTGGGTTCTATCTTTGTCTTTAAAACCTAAATAATATTGCCTATGTGTCTAGATGCACCAGCATTAGATATATGTATTTGTAATTGTAATACAATTGTCTTCTTGCTGAAGTTACCTCTTTATCATTATGTAAGGACCTTATTGTACTCTTTTTATGGTTTTTGCCTTGAAATATATTTTATATGATGTAAATGTAGCTACTTATGCTCCTTTTTGGTTTCTAGTTACAAGAACTGTATTTTTCCATCTCTTTGTTTTCAGCTTATATGTGTCATTGCAGGTAGAGTGAGTTTCTTGAGGGCAGCATATCATTATTTTTAAAAAATCTTTTCAACACTTTATGGCTTTTGATGAGGAACTGTGTCCATTTATGTTCAATATTATTATTGATAGACAGGGACTTACTGCTGCCATTTTGTTTTTGTTTGCTGTTTGTTTTGTGTCTTTTTTTGTTGTTGTTGTTCCTCTCTTTTTGTCTTTCATGCTGTCTTGCTTTGTGTGCAAGTCTTTTTTTTTTTGGTAGTATGTTTTAATTTCTTGCTGTCATTTTTATATTTATTTAATCTTTGTTTTGTGGTTAACATGTATCTGGCAAATAAAATTTTGTAATTAATTGTTTTAAACTGATGAAACCTTAACTTAAATTTTTAAAAAGTGAAAAAAGCACCTCTACACTTAAAATTCATCCCTTCTGTTACTGTTTTCTTGACTTTTTGTTGTCTTCTATGTATTCTATATTGTCCATTTCTTAACAAATTGTTCTAATTGTTATTATGTTTGATAGGTTTTTATTTTTGTCTTTATACTAAAGACATGAATGTTTTATACACCACAATCACAGTGTTAAAATATTCTATATTTGTGTATGTACTTACTTTTTTTTTTTTGCATTGGAGTCTCACTCTGTCACTCAGACTGGAGTGCAGTGGCCACTCCTGGGCACCGCAGCCTCGTGCCGCTGGGCTCCAGCGATCCTTCCACCTCAGCCTTCCAAGTAGCTGGAACTACAGGCACGAGCTACCACGCCTGGCTAATTTTTTTTATTTATTGTAGGGATGAGGTCTCACCAAGTTGCCCAGGTGGGTCTCGAACCCGTGGGCTCAGGCAATCCACTCACCTCAGTCTCCCAAGGTGTGGGATTACAGGCTGAGCCACGGAGCCTGGCTTGTACTTACTTTTACTGATGAATTTTCTACCTTCATATTTTTTGTTGTTGTTGTTGCTTATTAGCATTCTTTCAGATTGAAATACTTCTTTAAGCATTTCTTATAAGACAGGTCTGATGTTGACAAAACCCCTCAGCTTTTGTCAGAAAATCTTTATTTCTTCCACATGTTAAAAGATAACTTAGGAGGAGTAGGGAAGATGGTAGTCAAGCCAATTGGATTATGTGAGTCCCATGTGAGTGAGTAAGTGAGTGTATGGAAAATTTTGTGTATGTGCTGGTGAGTGAGTGAGCATGAGAGTGACTGACTGAGTGAGGACTAGGGAAGCAGTGGCCAGGGCTCTCCTGGTGCAACGGCTGGTATCGCAGCTACTGGGCTTGGACCCTAGCAATTCCTGGTGTTCAGAAGCTGAGTGCCATTTTATTAAAAAATCAACAAAACCCTTCCAGGGAAGAAAATGCTGGGAGAGACTAAGTGGGGGCTGCTTAGTCCTGGCTCTTCCCAGGCTGCAGAAGCTGAGTCCCATTATCTTTTTTAAACAGACAAAATTTTCCTGTGAAGAAGCAGCAGGGAGGGGCTACTGATCCAGGCTCTGCCTCACCACTGCACTGGCAGAGACTGCTGGCCCCTGGGTTTGCCTCACCACTTCAGTGCCTGGCTGGACACTGGCAACAGGGGCTGTGGAGGGAGTCCAGAGGCACAGTCCCACTGGAATGGACAAGAGAGGCACCTTGTCACCATCTTAAAGGTGGGGCAGGAAAGTGCTCCGACATGCTCATCATGGAGCAGCAAACCCAATCTCTGTGACTGGCAGATCAGCTACTTAGATCCAGAGGGAATATCCTGAAGGCACAAACTTCAGAGTGATCTGATGAGTGCTGAGTCCCAGGTGCCCTATCTCCTACCCTGATCCAGTCTCTGGAAAAAGGGTGTGGCCAGATAAGGACAAGGAAGGATTCCAAAGAGATCAGTGTTGAGTCCAGGGCTGACCCAAACTCCCTTCTCCCCAGCAATCCTCTGTTGGGAGCTGGCCGTGGAGGCCCGCCTGAGCGTTAGGGATGCAGGTGGGCTGCGGACCCTGAGACCACTAGTTTTGTTCAGGAGCTGAAGGCCCATTCCCTCCTCCTTTCTTTGTTGTTTAGAATTACCCACTGGCAGGGATTTTGATGATCTAAGCATGAAGTTCTGAGAATATGACAGGCATGGCTGACTCTAGGGGTCCATTGTTCCCGTTTCTCACAGACTGCGGTTTTGGCTTTAAATTTAACACAGTTCAAACTCAGATCACATTTGGGAGCCTTATACATGATACAGACTTCTTTATAAGATTTAAAAATATATTTGTAGAATTAGCATATACATTTAGAGAGCTGTTTCCAGCTTTAGATGGTATAGATGATTATCTAGGATTACCAGAAATGGCCCAGCATGAACTTTGGGCTGGGCCACATTTCTAAGAGCCCAGTGTCCACTTTGGACTGGGCTGCATTCTTTTAAACCAGTTATTTAGTTACAATTAGTGTAAGTTTTTTCTACTTATAATAGAAACTGAATTTATAGAAAGTATTGTAGAATAGGTCATGCTATGTGAGGGAATTATTTTAGTTCAAGCATGATCAAACATGATACTTTAAGGTTTTATAAGAATACAGCTAACTTTAGAAATTTCATTGTTCTCACTTTCTACTAATTGCAGTTTTGGCTTTAGTACAATTACAGTTTGTATTTGGGTTTATTTTAGAAACTTTATTGCTGATGATCAGCCTTATATATCAGGATTAAGAATTAGAAACTTTTATAGAAATTAAGATAGATACATAGGATTTTAGAATAGCCATTTTGTTAAGAGATCATAATCAATTGTTCCTGGAAGTGGCCCAGCTTGATCTTTGGGCTGGGCCACATTCTTTAGGAACTGGTTTGAGCTATAATTAAGAGTTGTTTATAGTACAGGTAAAATTAGCACAGATAAGAAAGGTATTAGGATTTTAGTCAGTTATATTACTTTTGAGGAATATAAACCAAGCATGAGGAACAGTGAGATAATTTTGGGATTGTCTTTCCTCATGCTTGGGAAAATGCCTGGTGGGTGGGGATGCCCCCCTGGCTTTGTGTTCACGTGAAAGTCTTGTGATTTGATTGGGATTGTCCTTCCTCATGCCTAAGGAAACATCTGGTGGGTGGGGGATGCCCCCACCTACCTGGCTTTGTGTTCATATGAAAGTCTTGTGACTTATCATGTGAAAGTTTGGGATAAAAGACTCCTGGTTGGTCCCAATAAATGGCTTCTGCTCATTTCACTGAATAGTTGTCCACTTTCCTTCTTTCTCTTTATATCTATCCCTCCATCTTTCTTTCAATATCTATCCCTACTACAGAATCAGCTGCTGCACTAGACAGAGTCCAGTCTCTTTCTTTCTCCTTATTTCTCCAGAATATTTGCTGATGCTGCCCCACCTTCCAGGGACCCTCTAAATCTCTTTTGGGGGGCTGGCACCCTATAATCCTCAGAATGTCAGACCTAAACAGCTGGGCCACAACTGAGAGGGATAAACCCAGGCAGATCCTGCATGTCAATAGGTCTGACTGGAGGATCCCCCAAGAGTACATAGCTGAGTAAGGGACAGTCCTGCACCTCCCCACCAGAGAAGATCTTCCTGACCATATGAGAGCTGGAAAGTAGGACTGCATCCCAAACCACCTCCACTGCCCCTCCTCCTTCACTGCTCAAGACACTGAGGAGACAGTGGAAGAGGTGGCCCTTCAGGAGTGACTTGATTAGAGAAACAATTACAGTGCCTGTAACAAGAGAGCAGGCTTTTTGTTTTAATTTTTAATTATTATATTTTATTAAAATTTTTTTTGCCTGTTTGTTAGTTTATTTAATTTTTAAATATTTTTCCTTTTTTGCATGAATGTGTTTGTGAGGGTTTGATCTGCATCCCCCAATTTTTTTTCTTTTTTTCTTTTCTTTTTCTGTTTTTTTCTTCTTTTGTTTGTTGTTTTCTGTTTATATGTGTATGTGAATGATTGAGTGTTCACCTTTCAATTTTGTTGCTGCTGTTGGTTTGCTTTTGCTTTCTTTTCTTCTATCTTTTTATTTTCATTTTTAATAGTTTAAAGTGTGTTTCAATATATGTGTGAGGGTTCTATCTGATTTCTTTATTCCCCCCTGGTCTTTCTGTTTTTCTTCTCCATTCACTTTGTGCTAGGCATGTGTGTGTGTGTTCAGTTTCCTTGGAGTCTTTTTGTTATTGTTTGTTTTGTTTCACTTTGTTGTTACTCTATTTGTTTGGGGTGTGTGTACGTCTTTGTGTGTGTTCAAATGTTTTTTGCATTGGTTTCTATTTGGCAGCATCATATAGACTGATGGTGGGGAGTGAGTCACGGGGAACACATACTACAATAAGTGAACATTGCAATTTCAAGTAGTTTCTGAATCCTAGCAACCCATTCCATACTTTATCAACTTTCAAAAATTACAAGAGACAGCAAAGTTTCCAATTCACCATCCTATTTCAAAATAGAACTAACCTGTAGCATAGATCAGGGAGGAAAAGAGGGCTGAACAAACATCAGAGGAGAAAGACTCTCCCACTGACACTAAAAAGAAAAACAAGGGATTTGTTACAAATGAAGAAAAACCAAAGGAAGACCACAGGAAATTTCAAGTGTACGAAAGAGAAAACTCCTGAAAAAATCAGACTTTGGTGCTCAAACAATGGAAGTCACCAATGCCTGTCCCCAGAATATGATAGGGATTAGGGAATGAATGGAAAGAGTCAATAAGAATCAAGAAAGACAAGATGCAACACTGAAACAACTTGTAACAGATATTTTGGAAATAAAAATTTCACTCAGGAAATGAATAACAAGATGACAAGTTTGGAAAGCAAAATTAAACTACCTGAAGAAATAATCTCAGAACTTGAAGACCAGTACATGGAATTAACCTGATCTGTAAAAAAACATAGAAAGAAGACTCAGAAAGAAAGAACAAAGCCTACAAGAGATGTGCGATTAAATCAAGAGGCTAAACCTATGCAGTTGGTATCCCAGAAGAAGAAATGGAAATGGAGAACAACTGGCAGCAAATATTCCAGGAGGTAATCCAAGAAAACATTCATCATCTCACCATAGATGTGACCAGACAAGCCCAAGAGATACAGAGAATTTATGTGTAGGAGACAAATAGCAATTCTCCTACATAAAGTAGGCACAAAAGAAAAAATTCTAAAGGCAGTAAGAAAGAAAGGTCAGATTACCTATTGGGGAAAGCAAATCAGACTAGCTGCACACCTATTGGCAGAAACACAACAAGCAAGAAGGGACTGGAGCCCAATATTCAAAGTCCTCAAAGATAAATAATTTCAACCAAGAATCTTCTATCCAGCCAAGCTCAGCTTCATCAGTGATGGGGAATTAAAATCTTTCCCAGAGATCCAATCCCTAAGAGATTATGCAGCTTTCAGACCAACTCTATAGAAGAAACTTAAAAAGGTACTAATCATAGAAGAAAGAAAGAAAGAAAGAAAGAAAAGAATGATCACAAACTTCCCAAGAGAACATCAGAGCACAGAATCAACAGAGAATACAGTGTAACAAGATACTTAGAAATACACACATACATAAACCCCAAAGAAAAAGAAAACAAGCAAACAAAGGAAAAACTATATAGGAACTTCATGTCAGGGATAAACAATCACATTTCAATAATCAGCCTGAGTGTAAATGAACTAAATGAACCACTGAAAAGACACAAAATGGCAAACTGGATAAGAAACCATGACCCAATTATTGACTGCATCCAGGAAACTCAACACTAGGGATGCACACAGACTCATAGTTAAAGGTTGGAAGATGAGTTTCCGGGCAAATGGATCACAAAAGAAGGCAGGAGTCACAATCTTAATATCAGACAAAACAACATTTAAGCTATCAAAAATTTTAAAAGATGCAAAAGAACACTACATAATGATAAAATGTTAATACAGCAACAAGAAACATCCATCTTAAACATATATGCACCCAACACAGGTGCACAAGCATTTATAAAGCAACTGCTAAGTAATCTAAAACAAAACATTGACTCTAACACTATTATAGCAGGAAATTGGATACCCCACTAACAGTCCTAGATAGATCATAGAGGCAAAAAATCAGCAAGGAGATCCAGAACCTCAACTTGATACTCAACCAAATGAACATACTAGATACCTACAGATTATTCCACCCAACAACCACAGAATATACATTCTACTCATCACCATACAGAATGTACTCCAAGATCCATCACAGCAATGGCAATAAATCAAACATAAGTAAATCCCATAAGGTTGAAATATTGCCATGCACCTTCTTCAACCACAGTGGGATAAAAATAGGTATCAACACCAACAAAATTTCCCCAAAGCCCACACAGATATGGACACTAAATAGCATGATGCTGAACAACTACTGGGTCAACATTGAAATCAATGCAGAAATTAAAAAGTTCCTGGAAACAAACGAAAATGAATAAATATCTTACCAAAACTTCTTGGATGCCATGAAAACATTTCTAGAAGGGAAATTTATATCTCTATGAGCACACATCAAGAAAACGGAAAGATCACAAGTGGATAGCCTAACAAATCACCTAAGGGAGTTGGATAGAGAAGACCACCAAAACTCCAACTTTAGCAGAAGAATCCAGATCACCAAAATAAAAGCCCAAATTCTGGTCATAGAAGACAAAAATATCATAGAACACATCAACAAAACAAAAAACTGGTTCTTTGGAATAATTGACAAGATTGATGAACCCCTATCCAGATTAACCAAGAAAAAGACAGATAAAACCCACATAAACACAATCAGAAATACAAAAGATCAAATCACAACTGACCCCAAAGAAATACAGAAGATTACCAGAGACTACTATGTAAACCTATATGGAAACAAACTTGATAACCTAAATGAAATGGAGGACTTTCTGACATCACACAACCTCCCCAGATTGACACAAAAAGAGATTTAGACACTAAATTGAGACACCTATAACAACCCAGGAAATTGACTCTGTCACGCAAACATCCACAAAAAAAAAAATCCTTGGACTGGATGGCTTTCCAGCAGAAGTCTAAAAAACATACAAGGGGGAGCTGTCACAAATCATATTGAAAATATTCCAGGAAATTGAGAAAGATGGAATTCTCTCCAAGTCATATTATGAAGTTAATCACACTGACATCCAAACCAGGTAAAAATCCAACAAAATAGAGAACTAGAGGCCAATATCCCTTATAAACATAGAAGCAAAAATGCTTATGAATATTCTAGCAAATTGGATCAAAAACCACATCTCAAAAATCATCTACCTTGACCAAGTAGGCTTCAGTCCCAGGATGTAGGAATGGTTCAACATTTGCAAGACCATAAATGTAATTAAATACATCATCAGATGTATAAACAAGAACCACATGATTATATCATTAGATAAAGAAAAAACTTTTGATAAAATCCAGCATCCCTTCTTGATAAAAACCCTCAAACACCTAGGTATAGAAGGAGCATACCTCTTACAATAGTAAGTGCTATTTACAATAAATCCCACAGCTAACATATTGCTAAATAAACAGAAACTGGAAACATTTTCCCTGAAAACTGGAACAAGACAAGGCTGCCTTCTCTCACCCCTCTTGTTCAACATTGTGTTGGAAGTCCTTGTAGGGAAATTAGACAAGAGAAGGAAATCAGGGGTATCCAAATGGGAAAAGAAGAAGTCAAGTTATCCCTCTTTACTGATGATATGATACTATGCCTTGAGAATCCAAGAGAATCTGTCAAAAAACTGCTTTCACTGATAAAGGACTTTGGAAAAGTCTCAGGGTACAAAATAAATGTGCAAAAGACAGTTGCATTCCTATACACCAACAACAGCAGGTAGAGACCCAAATTAAAATCACAATCCCATTCACAATAACCACAAAAGAAATGAAATACCTCAGCATCTTCCTAACCAGAGACGTGAAAGACCTTTACAATGAGAACTACAAAACACTGCTCAAAGAAATCCAAGAAGTAACAGACAAATGGAAAAATATTCTATGCTCATGGATAGGAAAAATAAACATTGTTAAAATGCTCATTTTACCAAAGGTAATCTACAGAATACCCATTAAGTTACCAACATCATTCTTCTCAGACTTGGAAATGACAATAGACAAATTCATATGGTTGCATAAATGACCATGAATAACCAAAATAATCCTTAGCAAAAGAAACAGCAGGGTGTATCACATTTCCAGACTTCAATTGTTACTATAAGTCTATTGTAATCAAAATAGCCTGGTATTGATACAAGAACAGACACACAGACCAATAGAACAAGATAGAGATTCCAGAAACAAAACCTCAATTTCTCAACCAACTCATCTTTGACAAAGCCTCCAACAACAACTACTGGGGAGGGGAGAGCCTATTCAGTAAATGGCACTGGGAAAACTGGCTGATCACATGCAGAAGATTGAAACAGAGCCAGGCTCGGTGGCTCAGCCTGTAATCCCAGCACTTTGGGAGGCTGAGGTGAGTGGATTGCCTAAGCCCGCAGGCTCATGACCCGCTGGGCAACTTGGTGAGACCTCATCTCTACAATAAAATAAAAAATTAGCTGGACATGATGGCGTGCACCTGCAGTTCCAGCTACTTGGAAGGCTGAGGTGGAAGGATCGCTGGAGCCCAGCAGATCAAGGCTGCAGTGGTTGGGAGCAGCCACTGCACTCCAGTCTGAGTGACAGAGTGAGACTCCAACTCAAAAAAAAAAAAAAAATTAGATTGAAACAGGATCCCTACCTATCACCATACAAAAAAAATTAACTAAAAATGGAGCTAAGACCTAAACATAAAACCTCAAACTATAAGAATCTTAGAAAACAAAGGAGACACCCTTACGGAAATTGGAACTGGCAACCAATTCATGATCAGAACCCTAAGTGCCCATATCTTAAGAAATAAGATAGATAACTGGAACCTCATCAAACTAATGCTCTTCTGCAGAGCAAAAGAACGATCAAGGGAGCAAGCAGACAGCTCACAGAATGGGAAGCAAAATTTTCCAACTGTATATCTGACAAAGGCCTAACATCTAGAATGTTCTACAAGGAACTCAAATGTGCCAAATGGAAAACAAAAACAAAGTCCCTTTAAAAAAGACAAAAAATATGAATAGAAACTTTTCAAAAGAAGATATACGGGCAGCCAACAGACACATGAAAAAGTGTTCAGCCTCACTCATCATCAGAGAAATGCAAATCAAAACCACATTGAAATACCACCTAACCCCAGTAAGAATGGTCATCATTAATAAAACAAACAACAACAGATCCTGGCAAGTATGTGGAGAAAACGGTACACTTCTGCACTGCTTTTGGGAGTGTGAATTAGTGTGTCCTCTTTGGAAGACAGTGTGATAATTTCTGCAAGAGCAAGAAATTGACCTTCCATATGACCCCACAATTCCCCTATTGGGAATATATCCAGAGGAACGCAAATCATTCTACAAAAAAGATACCTGTACACATATGTTTGTTGCAGCTCTATTCACAACAGCAAAAACATGAAACCAGACATATTGCCCACCAAAGCTGATCTGGATTTAAAAAATGTAGTACATGTATACAATGGAATATTATGCAGCCATTAAGGACAAAGCTATGGACTTCACAGCAACTTGGATGGATTTAGAATCTATCATACTAAGTGATCTAGCACATAAACAAAGAACAGACTACCATATGTTCTCACTCACAAGCAGACCTTGAACAATTATAATACTATAAGAAAGGGATTGGCAGTAGTGGGAAACTGTCAGGGGAGGGGGGGTGGGTTTGGCAGTTGAGGGAAACTGCTAGGGGAGGGAGGGGCACACCTCATCAACAAGGGTAGCTACATAATCAGTGTTCATATACCTAACCCTGAATTGTACCCCACATCTTTATAATAAAAAAATAAAGATAACTTAGCTGTATATAATATTCTAGGTTAGAAGCATTTTTTCCTTTAGCACTTTGAATGTTTTATCCCACTCCCTCCTATCCTGTAATGTTTCTACCTAGAATTCTATTTTCAGACATATTGAAGCATCTTTGCATATTATTTGCTTATTTTCCCTTGCTGCTTTTATGATTCTCTCTTTGTTCATTACCTTTGAGAGTTTGAGTATTACATGCCTTGAGAGAGATCATCTTATGTGTGTTGAATCTTCTTGGTGTTATTTGACTTTCTTATTCCTAAATAATCATATCTTTCTCTAGATTTGGAAAGCTCTCTGTCATTATCTCTTTAAACACATTTTTCACTATTGAAATAGTTAATAAAATATTTAAAATAATTACAATAGCTTGCTTGAAAAACCTACATCTTAGCTGTCTGACTGACATAAAATGCCCCCCCCAGTGTACGTGTGATTGTTGTACTGTTCCCATGATCACTGACTCATAGCCTTGTTCTCCTGAGCTGCTCACACTGACTGTTCTTGCTGACCATTTGAAAACCCCCTAGCCACAAGTTCTGGGTAATTGTATGTCTTGCTAACTGAAATCCAAAAGATTGTTCCTTTTGTTTTTAGTTCCTTGTACCCTTACCCCCTGCTATGTTGTCCATTTGTGAATTTTGCCTTTATAAACTTCTTACTGACCCCACTCAGCATCAAGAGCTTCATGGAAAGAGCCTACTCTTGACCACATGCTAATAAAGGACTCTTAATATTAATTTGGACTTGGCATGCTGGCGTGTCTCCTTGTCACAATCTGGTCATAACGTTTGGAGGCCCCAGCAAGATATTTTCCACCAGCATGAGCAGTCACCTTGCTCTGACCCTCCCCAGCTGGGAGGAGAGGTATAGGAGAGGCACCTCCTGAGATTCACAGGCCCCTAAACTTCTCATTTGGCTCTGAGGGGGTTGTACTGACTCATTTGGCAGCTACTGTCTCAAAGAAGCTGAGTCCATCTACAATCTCTTAGGAGGTAAAAATTTATTTTGGGGGGTTTCTGTTTGATGTTTGCTTGCTTGTGGCCCAGTTTCTGTTTCTGTTTTGGTTAAGGGAGTGATGACCTGATGAGGTTGCCCTTTGAACACTGTTCACTGAGCCAAGATGTTGGCGGAATAGAGTCCTCCTGTTTTCTGCCCTGAGGTTGTTCCAGGGATCTGTAACTCTTCTGACTTGGTCCAGACGTGCCCTGTCTGTCATTGTGTTTTAATTTTTTATTTGTTGTTTGCTTGTTGTTTGTTATGGGTTCACAGAATTCACAACCGGTCAGTCCTCTGCCTACAAGGCTGCTCCTTAGACATTGTTCATTAAGCTAAAGATATTGGCTGAACAGAGTCTCAGTTTAGTATCTGGTTTCTGTTTGGGTACCTGCTTTAACTTCTAACTGCCTATGGTATTTCTATATCCCTGTCATCCTTGGCCTCTTACTCTGCTTTGTGTTCTTGCTGTGTTTTTTGCCACAGGGTAGCTTCTGTTGCACTTTTGGACTGGTCAGCAGTCTGGTAACTTCTATTAGCCTTTGCTTAACTTCTCGTGGTTGGAGTTCTGGTCCTCATCAGGTGCCTCCTATAATTTACTGGTTTTGACAATATGGGGTCATGGGTTTCTAAGCCCTCTGGTCCCCTCAACTATATAATAAGAAATTTCTCTGTCAGGTTCACAGAGGACTACGGTGTCAGTCTCCCCAGGAGCAGACTCCAGACCCTCTGTGAAAACAATTGACCTGTGTTTAATGTTAAATAGCTGTCCACAGGGTCTCTGGATCTTCATGTTACTTAGTCTGTCTGGAAGGTTGTTACAAGGACCTCTGGTCACCCTGATCAGTTTCCCTATATCAACCAATGGTTAAATTGAGTACAAAACCCCATTCATGGTTAAAGATATGTTTACTTAAAACTCAGGACCCTTCCTGTAAACCATACTCTACAGAGACAGAACTTCTAACTTAAAAAAAAAGAGGGTGCTATATACACAGGTCCCTAGCTAACTCTTCAAGGGAAACTTGTTTTACCTGTTTCTCAAGAGAATAAAATCTTTTCAAAATCCATGAAACCATAGGTTTTAATCTCCCTGGTAAAATCAATCATGCACATTCATCTTCCCACCTAGGATAGTTGCCGGCAGCTTCTTTTGAATCCTATTTATTTCTTAAAAGCCAGAGTGCATTAAAACTGAGACTAAAAAGTCTGTCCTGGCCTCAGTGGCTGGTACAGAGGAGAAAAGTCAGGAAATGTTAAAAGAGTTTATTCCCCTCACTCATCCAGACTGGAACCCCAACAACTTGGTATCTATCCAAGGCACTAGATACCTATCACTGGGCTCTATTAGAAGCATTGAAGGAGGCAGCCTCAAAACCTATCAATCTTTCTAAAACTATTGAGGTTCTCCAGAGATCCAAGGGATCACCAGGAGCATTCCTCAAGAGACTCCAAGAGGCATTTCAGACTTGCACCCCTTTTGATCTCTTGGCTCCCAAGAATGCTCAAGCTATTAATTTGGCATTTGTGGCTCAGACAGATCTGGACATCTAGAAAAATTTACAGAAACTGGAAGGCTTTGCAGGAATAAATATTTCTCAACTGCTTGAAGTAGCTCAGAAAGTTTTCAATAACCAAGATACTGAAAAACAGAGACAGGCAGTACAGGCAGCTAACGGAGCTGCAAGAAGACAAGGAAAAATACTGGTAACAGTCCTCTGGGCTCCAGGACTGATTACAAGCCTCCTCATCAAAGTTTGATAACGGAAAGGCCAAAAAGGTCAGAAACCAAGATGCATACAGTTGGCAAAGAACCAGTGTGCTTATTGCAAGGAACTAGGGCATTAAGCCAAAGACTGTTCCCATTGCCCACAACAAGAGGACCCTAAGACAGTTCTGGTCCTGTCCTCTGCTGGAGAGGTTGGAAATAATTTGGACTAAAGAGACCAGGACTCTTTTTCCTTAGGCCCCCAAGAGCCCATTGTAATCACCACTATCTTAGTGGACACTGGGGCAGAGCATTCAGTCCTAAAGTCACCATTGAAACTCGTGTCAAAATAGCAAATTTTGGTAAAGGGGCAACAGGGGAAGTTACTAATTGCAAGTTCACTTCCAACCAGACTGTCACTTTGGGACAAAAGCGAGTCACTCATTCATTTCTAATAGTTCCAGACTGCCTGTTTCCTCTTATGGGTCAAGACTTACTTCAAAAGTTAAGAGCCACTATTGTGTCTTCAACTGACAAAACTGAAATGCTTATCCCTACTGCCTATCAGATGCTCTTGACTGTTCCACTCTCTGGAGAATATCTTGTAACTTCTTCTAAGTCCTCTACTGAAAATGTTCTGTCAAGCTTGCTTCTACAGTTACAGCAGGAGTTTCCTTCAGTCTGGGCAGAAATGAACCCACTGGGATTGGCAAAACATCATCCACCAGTGGTGGTAAGTCTATTGACATTAGTTACTCCTGTTCACATTCATCAATACCCTATGAGTTTGCAGACCCAGAAAGGAATTGCTCCCCATATCAAAAGACTCTTAGCAGCTAATATTGTAACATGTAAGTTGGCATGGAACAGTCCCTTCCTGCAAGTTCAGAAACTGGGAACATCTGATTATGGACCAGTTTAGGACTTAAGGGAGGTCAATAAGTGAGTTGAAACTATCCATCCAACTGTTACTTACTTTGCTCAGTCTGCTTCCTCCTCAACATCAGGTATATACTGTGCTGGATTTAAAGGATGCCTTCTTCTCTATCCCTTTGTCCCCTGTTAGTCAACCCATCTTTGCTTTTGAATGAACAGATCCTGACTCAGGAGACACCAGTCAACTAACTTGGATCTGGTTACTGCAGGGTTTCAAGAATCCCCCATCTCTTTTTGGGAAAGCCTTGCAACACAATTTGTCAGGGTTTTGTGCCTTACATCCTGAATGTATACCACTCCAGTATGTAGATGACCTCTTATTTGCGGTTGTAGACCTAGACTCCTGTTTGTAAGGTAGTAAAGCTCTGTTACAGCTCCTCCAAGATATGGGCTACCGTGTGTCAGCAAAAAAGGCACAGCACCACTCAATTTAAGTTTCCTGCCTGGGATATCAACTAAAAGAAGGCAAGCAAGTCCTGACCTCAGCCCAGAAGGAAGCCATTCTTCAGATTCCTATGCCAACCACAAGGAAACAAGTATGGGAATTCCTAGGGGTGGAAGAATATTGCCGGCTGTGGATCCCAGGATTTGCTGAAATTACCAAGTCCTTGTACACAGCCACAACAGGAGATCACCCTTAAACTGGACTGCTACTGAGGAACAGGCATTCCAGAAGTTAAAAACAGCTCTGACTCAAGCCCTGGCTCTAGCTCTCCCAGATGTTACCATGTCTTTCTACTTGTTCATTCACAAACAATGAGGAATTGCAAAGGGGGTCCTTACTCAGACCTTAGGACCCTGGAGAAGACCAGTGGCTTACTTGTCAAAAAGACTGGACCCAGTAGCCTCTGACTGGCCCTCTTGTCTCTGGGCCACTGTGGCCATAGCCCTGCTAGTTAAGAAAGCAGATAGATTAACTTTTGGGCAAAACCTGTCTTTGACTGTTCCCCATGCTGTTAAAACATTGCTCCAAGAAGCCTCTGGTCACTGGATGTCAAATGCTCATATCACTCAATATCAGAGTCTTTTGCTTGATGAACCAAGACTAACTTTCTCTCCTACTCAGTGTCTCAACCTGGCCACCTGCTGCCTGATGACAATCTGGAAACACTAGTAAATGGCTGTGAAGATGTATTGGACATCTCTCAGGCCAGCTGGCCCAATTTTCGGGACACTCCCTTAAACCAGGCTGATGCAGACCTGTACACTGATAGTAACAGCCTGAAAATTGAGGAAGTCTGCAAGGCTGGTGAAGCCATAACCATGGCTCATGATGTAATCTGGTCATAGGCATTGCCTCAAGCTCAACTCAACTCAAATTAACTCAAAAGGCTGAGTTAATTGTATTAACTCAGGTCCTGCACTGGGGAAGAGGAAAACAAGTAAACACCTTCACTGACAGCTGGTATGCTTTTGCCACACTCCATGTGCATGCCATGATCTACAAGAAATGAGGTCTTCTTACTGCAGCAGTTACTTATAAAAAAGGAGAAAATCTTAGCCCTCCTAGAGGCTATATGACCCCCCCCCCCGAAGAGGTAGTCATCATTCATTGCAGAAATCCAACATCCCAGAAGCAACAAGAAACCACCTTGCAGACCTGGCACCTCAAGAGGCAACAGAATTTCCAGTTGAACACCTGACTATTTTGCTAACTAAAGCTTTTCCCGTTCCTTCTCTCCCATAGAAGCCCAACTATACCCACAGGGAAGAAAAGGCAGTGGACCTGGTAAGAGCTCACAAAAAGTCTGACTGCTGATGGGTTAAAGACTCTAGAATTATTCTGCCTGCAACCCTTTCACATACATTAGTAAAACAACTTCATTCCATCACCCATTTGGGAGGTATCAGAATGGCTGAACTGTTAAATCACTTTTATAGTATTAATAATTTAAAAAGCCTGACTACCTCAGCGGCCAAAGTGTGCCCTGCTTTGGCCTGCACTAACCCAAAAAAGAGGACAGAAGCCTCTAGCAAGAATCAGGGCTCAAGGACTAAACCCTGGCAAAAAATGGGAAATAGATTTTACTGAAATAAAACCTCCTCAGGTAGGGTATGGCTATCTACTGGCGTTTGTTAATACTTTTTCTGAATGGGTAAAGGCCTTTGCTGCCAAAAATGAAACCACACTTACGGTTACAAGGTTTTTATTAAATAAAATAATTCCTCGATATGGGCTCCCTTTCTCTATTGACTCTGTCAGTGGTCTAGCTTTCATCTTGCCCATAGTACAACTGGTTAGTAAGGCACTAAACATTAGCTGAAAATTGCACTGTGCTAACTGACCACAAAGCTCTCAGCAGGTCAAATGCATGAACAGAACTTTAAAATCTTCTTTAATCAAATTAATAATAGAAACTGGTGAAAAATGGGGTAAGCCTTTTTCCTTTGGCTCACCCCATATAAGGCTGGGTTTACATCATATAAAATCCAGTTTGGAAAACCCCCTCCTCTGTTGCCTCAGTTGTGGAATCCCATTCTAGAAAAAATAACTAATCAATCTCTATTAGAGTATCTTCATTCCCTCCAGTAGGTTCAGGCCACTGTCCACTCTGGTGTTTGTGCTGCTTTGCCACTCTGTCTTCTATGCTTTGTCATCCTTTCCAGACTGGAGACCTGGTTTTCATCAAAAAGTTGCAGAAAAAAAGAATTAACTCCTGCCTGGAAGGGACCTTTTATTATCACCATCACCAATTTGGCCAGGTCACTTATTCTCCTTGTCCTCAGTTTGCTTGCAGGGCCCTATATATTCAATTGGTTTATTAATTTCATCAAACAACAAATCAATTCAGTAAAACTTATGCATGTAAAAACCAATTATAATTCCATACCCATGACCAACGAATTGACTCATGTACAACTAAAAGGGGGCAATGAAATAGTTAATAAAATATGTAAAATAATTACAATAGCTTCCTTGAAAATTCTCCATCTTAGTTGTCTGCCTGACCTAAAAATGACCCCTTCACTGTGTTCGTGTGATTGTTGTAACATTCCCATGACCACAGACCCATAGCCTTGTTTCCCTGAGCTGTTCACACTTACAGTTCTTGCTGACCATTTGAAAACTCCCTAGCCACAAGTTCCATGTAATTGTATGCCTTGATAACTGAAATCCAAAAGTTATTCCTTTTGTTTTTAGTTCCTTGTACCCTCCCTTCCTGATATGTAGCCCACTTGAGGATTTTGCCTTTATAAACGCCTTGCTGATTCCACTCAGTGTCAAGAGCTTCATGGCAAGAACCTACTCTTGACCACACGCTAATAAAGGACCCTTTTTTGTTGTTTTTTGGAGGGTTTTTGAGTTGGAGTCTCACTCTGTCGCCCAGACTGGAGTGCAGTGGCCGCTCCCAACCACCGCAGCCTCAATCTAATGGGCTCCGGCGATCCTTCCACCTCAGCCTTCCAAATAGCTGGAATTATAGGCATGCACTACTACACCTGGCTGATTTTTTGATTTATTGTAGAGATGAGGTCCTGCTGCCCAGGTGGGTCTCGAACCCGCGGGCTCAGGCAATCCACTCACCTCAGCCTCCCAAAGACACGAGATTAGAGGCTGAGCCAGCAAGCCTGGCTATAAAGGACTCTTAATATTAATTTGGATTGGCGTGCTGGCATGTCTTCTTCTCACAATCTTAACATTATGATCTTTTTCTCTCCATCCTCCTTAACACCATAACTTGTAGGCATACTTCATTGTTTTTTCATTTTTCCTCGCCTCACTATATTTTTGTAAATCCTGTCTGTCTTTGAGCTCACTACTTCTTTCTTCTGCCTGATTCATCCTGCTCATGAGACACTATGGTGCATTTTAGTTTGTCAACTGAATTTTTAGCTCCAGAATTTTTGGTTGATTTTTAAATAATATTTCTATCCCTTTTTATAGTTATCTGATCAAATTCTGCATTCCTTCTCTGTGTTATCTTGAAATTTGTTGAGCTTTCTAAAGACATCTATTTTGCATTCCTGGTCTGAAGGGTTTCATAACTTCATCATTTCAGGATGGGTCATCAGTTCTTTATATAGTCCATTTGATGAGACTATTTTCCTGTATGTTCTTCATACTTTTGACTTTTTGTTGATGTCTAAGTATTGAAGAATTAGGAATTTATTTTAATCTTCACAGTCTGGGCTTGTTTGTACCTGCACTTCTTGAGAGTGTTTTCTAATAATTCAGTGGAGATTGAGTATTATGACTTTAGCTAAGTAGAAAAAAGAAATATTTCCAATCATTAGTTTAATGTTCTGTTCCCAAAGTTGATTTTTCTTTTTTTTTTTTTAAGTTGAATTATATCCCTCTTTCAAGGTCACTTGGAATGGGATGCCTCATGAGTTAGTGGGTGAGTTACTGAAGGCAGTCAGCTTAAGAGACACTAGAATATGGAGGATTCATCACTGGCTAAAATAAGACTCTTACTTTCTTTACCACAGAGATCCTGATGTTTGTTAATACAAATTTGAGGTCATGTCCTTCTGCAACCATCACAGTCATCTTATAGGCATCTAAACTTGAATCTCACAGACGTGTTCTTTTTTGAATTTGACCCAGAATATCTTCATCTGCCTTCTCCTGATAATGCTCTTTCTTACTACAGAATATTTTTGAGACATTTTTCTCTAGTCTCAAAACTTCTGTTCATAAGCTAATATATTTCCCACTTCTTAAAATTCCAAAGACTCAGAATAAAATCATCAGTAATTTTCTTTTATATCTTTCTAAACAACCTTTCTTTCTCCTCTAGTTCTGTTTTCTTTGTTTGTAGTTATAATACACCCTTACATAATAATGAATCTTAGATCTAAATGAATTGTTCCTAAGTTAAAATTTCCTATGTTGAGAAGTATAAGCTATAATATAATATAAATTTGTATGGTCATATTTATTTATATGGGCTATATGATATATAATATAGTCATTATTTTTCGAATTTTCACATATATACCTAGATACACTTCTTAACTTTCTAATTAACAAGTTTCAAACATATTTGTCAGACATTTATTAGGTATAACAGAAAAGCCAAAATTTACAGATTAATGTGAATCACATGAATTATTAGTTAAGTGCAAAATTACTTTATTTTACCTTATAACAGCATCCCTCCTCCTTCTTTCACTCAAATAAATAAGATAATTTTATGATATTTTTCTGCTTCAGAAATTTTTGGGCAATAGTGTCATTCTTACTTCCAATATGAATTGTTTTATTCTGTTCAAAAGACTAAGTCTAAGAATTTCTTTTGCTATCTCTATTGTCTTAAACTGGTATTTTCCAACTTGCTTATACATTTTAAAAAAATGGAAAATAAATGAATATGAAATTATAATAAAATTGTGGTTTTGTTGTTCTTATGTGTCATAATCTTTATTTGTTATTTGTTTTACTATGAAACTATAGTTTACCACTTTGTAGAGAAAATGATAGAAAATATTAGGTAAGATACATTTCCAGAGTTAATATTATTTTCTTCTTAAGCATTTGCTCCTTCAAATATCTGTCTTTGAATCAATTACTTCATAACTCATCATCATTTCATAATTCATCTGTGAAAGACATCATGAGAAACTTAATTTCTTGCAATATGAATGATACTATAGATAAGAGAAGAGGATTCCATGTTAAATCTATTAAGTTTTCAAAAGCATCAGATGTGTATGATGCCAGGAAAAATACTCTGGAGACACATTTGACAATAGTGCTCAGCTCATAATGAGGTTCCTCTGAATCAATTTTGCATAGTCTTCATATCACCTGTAGAGAGATTGCATATTAAAAAGTAAGGTTGACACTCAGCAAAACAGGGACAATCATGATTCATCCTTGTAATTCTCATTTGCTGATGCTAACATTTATGTTTCCTCTATTAGATGTTTCACTCTTAGTAAATTCTAATACTCCAGACATATTCAGCTGCCATGACTTACATCACATCTTTTGTCCTATTAACACCTTGTATCTTTCTTGATCTTATTTTTCCTGCCTACTCAGATAAGTGAGAACAAAGAGAGGTAAAGAATTGGTATATGACATTAACCTGTAGTAGACCTTTAGGTCCCCAGCCTAGTTTATTACCATTTAGACCATATCTTTTTGTCTAGTCCTACTTCTGTATATCTGTTCACAAATAACAGATTTCCCCATTTCTTTGTTCACTTCTGAAGGCTCCCATGTTGTACAAAAGTTATGTTAAATAAATTTGAATGCTTTTTTCTCGGTGATCTGTTTATGAGACAAGGTCCTTGCAACAGGTGAGGAAAATCAATTTTTTCTCCTCTACAGTACCAACTTATTTATTAGAGGACAAACAACTTTAGTATCTCTGATTTATCAGATGGGCTGTCTTATATTTAGTACAGTCTAATTATTGCCACATTGACAAGTCAAGCAATAACTCTATTTATACATGGAGAAGAAAAATGTGATTATTTTTTCAACAGGTATTTATTGCAACCTAGTGTTGGGTATTGTATTAAATACTGGGGACTCTGCAATAAACACACTAGATAAAAATCTCTGTGGTACTTATTTCCATGTGTATGTGTGGGAGCAGACACTAAATGAAGCAAACAAGTGCTTGTATGTGGCTATATATACAAATATAGATTAGATGGAGACAAATGCTATGTATAAGACAAACCAAGCATAGAGCTATAATGTGTGGAAATTTGGAGGTTTATGACTGCCTTTAATTTTTAAAAAAGGTCTCAAAATTGATCTCACTGAGAAGATGACATTTGAATACAGGTAGAAAGAAAGTGAGCCATAAAGGCAGCTGGGAAAGCATCTTTCCACCTGTAGGAAATAAGTTCAGAGACCTTGAATTAGAAGGACAGTTAGTAGAGTCCAAAAGCCATAGAGGAATGAGTACAGACAAAGTTAAGAATGAGGGTAGAAATAAGTTAGATTTCAGAGTGATAATTAAGATCATTGCAAAGATTTTGGTTTTATATACTAAGTGAAAAGAAGAAAGCTATTTAAGGGTATTATGTAAAGCAGTAGCCTAACCTGACTTAAGTTTTAGTAGAACAATTCTGACTTCTGTGTTAAAGGTGAGTCAAGGCATTGTGGAAATATATTTGAGAATAAACTAGTTACTCGGGGCAACGTAGTAGTAGTAGTAGTAGTAGTAGAGGAAACAAAAAGTTTTCAGAATCCGTGTGTGTGTGTGTGTGTGTGTGTGTGGTGTGTGTGTGTGTGTAAAGCAAATCAATAATATTCACTGTAAATTTTTGGTTTTTTTGTTTTTTGTTTCTCAAAACAGTGTCTCTCTCTGTTGTTCATGGAGCACAATGGCACGATCATTGCTCATTATAACCTTGATCTTCTGGACTGCCTTGTCTTCCTGTGACAACAGACATTAGCCACCACATGCAGCTTTACTAAATAGTATATATGGAGTGTGACCAAAAAAGAGAGCGAGAGAGAGAAGAGGCAAAGAAGACATCAAAGTTTATGACCAGAGAAACTAGAGGAATGAGCCTGCCCTTGATGGTGATCAGTAAGACGGCAGAAGAAGCAGTTTAGGTTGGAAAGTCAATTGATCAACATTTATTTTTCATAGCTCACTTAGTTTATTTAGTACTAAAATTTGACATCCACATGGAGTAGTCAAGAAGGTAGTTGCATATATGAGTCTGGGGTTCAGGAAGTGGGTGAGATTGGACTTATGACATGAGACTGAGGTATTTAAAGGCACAAAACTAAAAATGACAACCAGGGGCTTAAGTGCGGATAGGGAAAAGTTCAAAAAACTGAGTCCCAAAAACCTCTAATATTTTGTTGACCTGAAATGAAGTAGAAGCAAGAAAGAAATGAGAAGGAGTTAGAAAAGAAAACCAGAAGCAAGGGGTCTTTCAAGATATTGAAGTAAATGTTTGAAATAAGAGCGAGTAATCAAATGTTTTAAAAACTCTTGACAGATTAGGTAAAATAGAATGGAGTATCAGCCCTTGGGCTTAGTAATGTGGAAGCCACTGGTGGCTCTGATGAAGGTTATTTTACAAAAAGAATGATGTCAAATGCCTACTTACAAAATAGAGTGTCAGCATACAATAACTGAAATATCAGAGAGTGTATGTAGCCAGTGTTTGTTAGGAGAATCAGACAGATAAATGAAGGAGCTAGAAACAGAAGTGCTGACAGAAGAGTTTTTGGATCTTCTTGTTCTACCCTGTTTTAACTTATGAGATATGACAACACACTTGTATGCTGATAAAATAATCTAATACAGAGGGAGAATTTCCAATAATAACGGAGAGCAATGGAGGAAGCTACTGGAGCAATATAGTCTTGAGTATATGTGGGGAAGAAATCTATCTAGTCTCAAAGTGTTTTTGCTGGAATCTTGGGTGACTCATACACAGTAGCAAGAAATATGCTGAGTATGCAGGCACAGGTGCAACTAGACACTTCCAAGTGGTGGTAGGAGCTTGTGCAGGTTGTCTTTCAACAGCTTCTGTTGGGTAGATTAACGAAAGAATGAGACAATGAGTTGTGAGTGAGGAGGGAGAAGTGTTCAGAGGTTTGTGGAGGTAAAAAGTATTAAATGGAAGGAGATTAAGAGAATGAACAAAAAACATATTATAACTGCTGAGCAACATTATAATCCATTTTAACTTAACGGTTACATATTTGAAATGAGAAATGTTAGCATTAACATCAGTTTTTCTGCAGTCACATTGAGTTAATAAGGTGTAGGTGTGGAAGAAGAGTAGTGCTGGATTTAATTGAGATTAATATTTTCCTTAATCAGTGCCAAGAAGAGGGAAGAAGAGCTGCAATAGAGTTGAATTTACACAAAGGAGTATTAATAATAATTTTGCTTGTAAAGGTAAACAAGGAATGAAGGAAAAGGAGGTCACAGGATGTGAGAAAGGAAAAGGTGGGAAGATCAATGGACTGCTGTTCCTGGCAGAGGCAAGTGAGTAATAGATCATGGTGCCAGATGCTGTGAGCTTTAAAATAGGAGCAGCTTTCAGGAAGTGGGATGCCTGGAAGTGAGATTAATAGTGTGCAAAGTGTAATTAAATTGGGACTTCCATTGGCTGGAAGACAGAATCATTAAAGAACAAGACACTGATGGTTTACCTTCTCTATTCAGTGGCTTGTTTTCCCTTAATCCACAGTCGGACACAGTGGCTTAGCCTATAATCCCAGCACTTTGGGAGGTCAGGGCAGGAAGATTGATTGAGCCCAGAAATTTGAGACCAGTCTAGGCAACTAGCAAGATCTTGTCTCTATAAAAATAAAAAAGTATCTGGGTGTGGTGGCATGCACCCCTAATCCCAGCTACTCAGGAGGCTGAGGTGAGAGGATTACCAAAGTCCAGGAGGCCAAAACTGCAGTGAGCTATGATCATGCCATCACTCTTCAGCCTGGGAGATGAGTGAAACACCAACTCAAAGAAATTTAAAAAGAGAGCCAGTAAGGGAGACAGTGAGATCCGGGCTCGGTGGCTCAGTCTGTAATCCCAAGCCATTGGGAGGCTGAGATAAGTGGATTGCCTGAGCCTGCGGGCTCGAGACCTGCCTGGGCAACTTGGCGAGACCTCATCTCTACAATAAATAAAAAAGCAGCCGGGCGTGGTAGCGCATGCCTGTAGTTCCAGCTACTCGAAAAACTGAGGCGGAAGGGTCGCCGGATCCCAGCAGGTCGAGGCCGCAGTGGCCGGGAGCGGCCACTGCACTCCAGTCTGGGTGACAGAGTGAGACTCCAACTCAAAAAAAAAAAAAAAAAGGAGACAGTGAGAGGAAGGTAAGAAGGAAGGAACGAAGGAAGGAAGGAAGGAAGGAAAGAAGGAAGGAAGGAAGGAAGGAAGGAAGGCAACAACACTTCTACATCATCATTAGAAGTGAGAATCTGCAGCACTGGCTGCTTTCATACCCACAGGGTGTCTCTGATTATTGTCAACCTTCAGGCTACAATGCTTGTTTCTATCTCTAATCCTAAATACTGCATTTACTGAGATTTAAGGGGAAAAAAAAAAAAGCTTCATCTCGGTTCTACAATAAGACAAGATGTATTTCTTCTACCTGAATGCAATGTGGAAAAAAAAAATACTGGAAGGAGCTGAATATGGTTACCTTTAGTGGCCCTATATGAAACTGACAGGACAATGGTTAGACCCAAGAGAAGGAGAACCTGTGTCCTTGGTGGTATTGAGTACCCAATTCAAGCCTATCTGAACAATTAGTTTATGATAGCTGTGTATTCTTTCCTTTGTTAAGCTAATTTATTACATCTGGTGGTGGAAATTTTCAGAAGTGCATGAAAATGCTGTTCTGTAGAACTTTACTGTTGCACACTTCTCTGATACAGCTAATATTGACCTGAGCTAAAGACTGAGGCAGCAACATAGGTAGACAGTAAGAATCAAATCAGTATGTGTGATTTACTAACAATTTGAATCTGTCAATGAGCACACCAAATACAAATTTAGAAGCAGTTTGAACTAATAATAATGAAGAAAATAAAAAGTTGTGTGAAGTCATTGGTTTACAGGTACTAAGTTAATGTTTTCTTCCCATTCGTCCAACTTGTTAATTAGAAGTTTGGAGAGCAGGCTTTACTAATATAATTATTTCCCTATAAATGGATTTATTTTCTCTCTCTTAGAAATAACATGGCAATAAGTTTTGTAATATGAAAAGTGAAAAATGAGTACAAGACAATCTGAGAGCAGAGATATTTTAAATTGTGAATATACCCAAGAATATTTATGGGGACATACTTGTCAGAGAAAATGTTAGAAAGTGGTCTTAACTGTGAGCTACAGCTCTGTGGGCATGCCTACAATTAAGTCCAGGTATTTTGCAATTTGCCTTGTTGTATTCTTTTAAGGCTAAATTTCAGGTTCAAATCACTTCTTAACTGGTGCTGCTTTCACTGCCTATAATTAACAATATGATTTATTCAGCATTATATGATATTAGGCAATGCCAAATTATTTTATCAAAAAGAGTAAAAATAATTATATATTTGAATACAAAAAATACCAAAATATTAAGCATTGTTCTGCATAAACTATTTTTTACTTTTGGAATTAAACAAATTTTCTTATCACCAGATTATGCTGACACAATGCACTATAGTCAGGAATCAGTTATATTGTGAGTAGAACAATGGTGTTAAACTTATTTAAACAATAAAATTAGAAATGACAATTCTAATGACACTACTAATGACAAAATATGTGTTTATTTGGAAATATATTTTAATAGTTGTCCTGGGTTGTATGTAAAAATGAAATTATTACTTTTTACTCTTCATGGCATTTTTTCTCCCAAGGAAGGGATACTCTTTTCCTACGAAAGTGTCCTAGTAGTAAATTCATTGGACATTTTGGGGCTAATTTAAGGCTGCATAATCCCTGCTAAACCCATTTACTGCAGTTGAGCAATTATGTATAAACCCGAAGACTACATCCTTGCATTTTTCTCTCTTCAATCCCCAGGAACTTTCTAGATCTTAAAACAACTAAACTTTTGAAAGCCTCCAACATCAATTTTTCTGTTAGATTACACCTTTCCCAACCTAAGCTGACATGTCAATTCTCCTCATTCCATCCTCTTTAAAATTGCAATCCCAGCAGCTTATGGCTTGGTAAACATCAAAATAGGGTTATGTCTCAGAAATTAAATGTGAAACCTCACTGAGTTCTGAAATATCCTTTGGCAAGGGCATGGCTACAGCATGCAAGTGTTTATTTTTATCATTAACATTGTCCCCTATCCATTTATTCCTTAGGTGCTAAGGACATGGAATGAAAATTCATACTCCTCACTATCAAACAGCTGAAACTTCAACAGAATCGCAGACACACACACAAGGTTACATCACTGTGCAATCAACGTTTGAAAGTTCAAGGTATATGCGCAAATTATACTTCATTCAGTAGTTTCCCATTTTAACATAGGATCCAATGACAAGGGGTAAATTAATCATTTTCATTTTCTGTCAGGTTCTTGAAATAACTTTTCTTTAGTAGAAACCTAGATGAGAAAACAAGAAGTGTTTGGCACAATGTGACTGCTGTGATTATCAGTCTAGGTGGAGAAGGTGCCAGTTAGAATTTAGTGAGTCAGGGCCCAGGGACACATCAGCCACCTGTCACTCCCTCTTAACAGCTCTGATCTTGGTCAACTACTCAGAATATTATTGCACCATTTTTCAGTCTCTGCCTGCAGTAGCTTAACACAGTCCCTGACACTTTGCTTATTTATTTATTTTGCAATCTAAGTTAATATAGACAAGCACTTTTGAAGGCAGCCCTAAGGCCAAGGAGAGTATTTATATCTGCTGTGATTCAGAGAACAGCTGAGCCCACAAAGCACTCAATAGATTTTACACTTTTCCTATTATGTTTCTGGGCTTCCTGTGGGTATTCTATGAAAGACTGTGGATGTTCTTAATCAAGAAAAACAACATATTTCTTCCATCATTCCATATTTGTGATGTTTTTATTTAAACAGATTTCTTGTCAAGTGATATTGAAGTTTCAAAAATATTTTCCTTATCCATGGAACATGAAAAATGACTTTAATGTATTGGTATTCATTGACCATATTCAATTAATTTTGATAGACTGGGAAATGCATTGAAGTTTTCACATAAAAGTTTTTCTCTTAAATATAAATATATGTCTACATAAAACTCAGGCATGTCCAATACACTAAAAAGCAAGCATCTAGTAAAGCTCCAGTGTGAGTGCATGAAAATAAATTCCCTCAAAACTGAAGACTGTCTGGAAGCCTGAAATGTTTAGGCTGCTGCACAACGTACTACATTTCAGTATGGAGGACACTTCCCTCTGAGGCTTCCTGGCATTCCTGACTATAAGATGACTAGATAAGAAGCAAGAGATACTTGATGTTGAATCTGCCAATATCTACATGAATAAAAACTATTTAATTTGTTTTTAAGTAACAAAAATATTTTAAATTTAAAAACTAAGTAAGAAATTCATAACTTTTTTAGTCGGATTGGTATCAATAATGGAAAAGAATATGAGTCTACTATAGGGGATTAAGAAATAAAGATGGGCTAGCTCACCAAGAGTATCACGAAGGAGTATGCTATAAAGAACTCACACATTTTGCCATGAAGGCAATACTGAGAGGGAAATCCATTTATTTATGAGTACACATAAAGAAAATGAAAAGATCACAAGTTATCCACCTAATAAATCACCTAAGGGAACTGAAAAGGCAGAACCACCAAAACTCTAACTTCAGCAGTAGAATCCAGATCACCAAAGTAAAAGCCCAAAAACAGGACATAGAAGACAAAAGTATCATAGAAAAAAAATCAGTGAAACAAAAAGTTGGTTCTTTGAAAGAATAAATAAGATTGACAGATCTCTAAGACTGACAAAGAAAAAGATAGAAAAAACTCAAATAAACACAATCAGAAATGCAAAAGATCAAACCACAATGGACCCTGAAGAAATACAAAAAATTATCAGAGATTACTATGCACACCTGTTTATGGAAACAAACTAGAAAACCTAAATGAAATGGAGAACTTTTTGACATCACACAAGCTCCCAAGGTTAAAGCAAGAAGAAATTGATAAATTAAATAGACCAATAACAACACAGGAAATCTACTTCATCATAAGAAAACTACCTACCAAAAAAAACGTCCTGGACCAGATGGTTTTCCAGCAAAGTTCTACAAAATATACAAGGGGGAGTTGATACTAATCCTATTGCAAGTATTCTAAGCAATCAAGAAAGATGGAACTCTCTCAAATCATTTTATGAAGCTAATATCATACTGATAGCACAAACCCAGTAAGATCCAACAAAGAAAGAGAACTACAGGCCAATATCCCTGATGAACATAGATGCAAAGATATTCAACAAGATTCTAGCAAATCGGATCCAATGACACATCTCAAAAATCCTCCACCATGACCAAGTTGACTTCATTCCCAGGATGCTGAACTGGTTCAACATCTGCAAGACCATAAATGTAATTAAATACATCAATAGATGTAAAAATAGGAATCACATGATTATATCATCAGATGCAGAAAAAGCTTTTGATAAAATCCAGCATCCCTTCTTGATAAAAACCCTCAAACACTTAGGTATAGAGGGAACATAACTCAAAATAGAGCCATCTACGACAAACCCACAGCCAACATTGCTAAGTGGACAGAAATTGAAAGGATTTCCCCTGAAAACCAGAACAAGGCAAGGCTGACCACTTTCACCCCTCCTGTTCAACACAGTATTGGAAGTCCTAGCTAGAGAAATCAGAAAAATGAAGGAAATCAGAGGTATTCAAATAGGAAAAGAGGAAGTCAAGTTATCCCTCATTGCTGACAACATGATTCTATACCTTGAAAATCAAAGAGAATCTGTCAAATATCTTCTTGCATGGACAAAGGACTGAAAAACTTGACATTCACCATACTTCTCATAGATAGGAGGACACACTGCACTGAAACTGTTTCACTTCCGGTAACCCTGACCCATTGTTTATTCTTGCCTCAGAATATTGTTTTAATTATAGGAACCAATCAATAATTATTTGTTGCAAGAATGAACACACTAATAAAATAAAGCACACAAAGTCAACAATCACGATGTGTTATAAGGGGAGTAGGACATGCTCTGAACCAGGGCAGTCGTGCAGGAGTAGAGTTCTTCAGTTTCCAGGCTAGATGCTGCTGAGTAGAAGCTGGAGGCCTCCAAAAGATTGAGTCAGATGAGGGAGAGGAAGCATTTTACCAAGAGGGAAGAGAGTGGGTGTGTGATCAAGAAGGGTCTTTCATGTCATGCCAAGGAGTTTGCATGCCATAATGAATGTGGTGAGGACTAGTTGAAAGAACATTCTTGCATCACCTTTATAGCAAGATGCTCACAGTGTGAATGAAAAGATGTCACGAAGGAGCCAAGTACACGGGCTTCACCCTCAAGGAGGAAGTGCTGCTCTCCAGCTGACAACCGTGAGGGCAGTGCAGTGCATGTGACACGGAAGGAGGAAGATGGAAGAGACAGTAAGGACATGCAAATCCATACTGGGATTTGGGAAAGAGTAGGCTGGGTGACTCACAGTTGCCTGCTCCTTATTTGTCCTGGATTTGTCCCTACTAAAGGGAAAGAATAGGCAAATATTTATTCCTCGATACTTAAATCCCATTTTTCAAAATTCAGGATCTATGTCCTAGCCCTAGCTCTGTTGTTTCCGAGAAAATCATTTCGGTATTAATGACAACAACAATGATAACAATAAATTAATTTTTTTGAAAATATACTATTAAACTAATGTATGAAAATTAATTGTAAATAAATATAAAATGCTCTACACGATTGTATTTAAATTAGAAGAAGTTACTAGAATAATGCATAACAGTGTACAGTTATATAGTGGTTCTTCACATTGGAGAAATGGATACTCACTCTTGAAGATTTTCTAAGAGCAGCAGGGACTGGATGGTTTCAAGTGAGTTCTCACACTTTGCAGTGCATCAGAACCAACTGAAGGGCTCACTGACAAGCAGATGGCTGGACCCTGTCCCTAGAGTTCTGACTCAGTAGGCCTAGGGTAGGACTTGAGAAGTCACACTTCTAGAATGTTCCTAGGTGATGCTTTGGGAAAATCCATTTCTAGATCCTCATCTTATATATACATTATTTCTTTTAAAATATCCATGAGAAATCACCTGTGGTGAAAGTTTTGAACAAAATTATCTTTGCTTATCTTCGTTTTCCTAATTGCCTTGCTTTCACACTTAAAATGAAAAGCATAACTGGAAATTCCTGTGCTTTTTTGCAACACTTCTGTTGTACCGTACAAATGGACAATTACAAATATTGACAGCAAAAGTGTGGAAATGACTAATTTAGAAGTAACCGACTTTTGGAAGTCAGGTAGTTTCTGATTTTTGCTTTCAACAAAATGAAAGAGGATCTAATGCAATGTAACCTGATAGAGTTTCAAAATTAATTTTGGGATACAAATAACTGTGAATCCAGCAAGAAGCTCAAGCTTGTCTAGAGCCACTGGTATAAGAAATTTTCTTTCATCTTCTGTCATCAAAATTTGTCAGTCTTTATTATTATAAGAAAAATAGAGACTAGATGCAGGTACTATGACTTGAATGTGCCCCTCCAAAGTTCATGTGCTGGAAACCTAATCCTGAATCCAATAGTGTTGAGAGGTGGGACCTTTAGGAGGTGATTAAGTCACAGGGGTTCTGCCCTAATTAATGAACTAATGTCATTATCACAGAAGTGGGCTCCTGATAAAGGAACAAGTCTGGTCTCTTTTTCTCTTGCATGTGCACTCTTTCACCATAGGATTCTTCCATCACGTTGTGACACAGTAAGAATGTCCTCACAAGATATCCAGCATCTGCCAGGGCCATGCCTTTGAAATTTCAAAACTCCAGAACTGTGAGTTAAATAAATTTATTATAAACTATCCAGTCTCAAGCATTCTGCTATAGCAGCACAAAGTGGACCAAAACAGTAGGAAAGTTAAAAAGTAGAGGAGTCAGTTATGACTCTGATAGCACTCTCAGATCTGTCTCTCTCGTTCTTTCTTTCTTTCTCTCTCATCTATCTACCATTTTATATAATCCTAAACCATTCAGTGTAGATCTGTTTCTGTGTATTTAACTAACTCTAAACATCTATTTGGATTTTTCATCAGCACTTTTAATTCATATATCACAAATAGAACTAATTATTTCTCCATCACAATACTCACCATTTCCTTTCCACACTCATATCTCTTCTTGAAAAGAATGTGTATACTTCTGTTGTTGGGTGAAATGTCTCCTCAACGTCAATTTTATCTCACTGACTGATGATGTTCTTTGGGTCTCCTAGATTTATACTAATTTTATTGATTTTATTTATTTATTTTTGTCTAGTAACTTCCTCAATTACTAAGAAGAGGTATTGAAGTCATGCACCACACTTAATGGATTTGCTACATCTTCTTTCAGATCTGCAAAGTTTTGCTCAGGTATTTTGAAGCCCTATTTTTTGGTGTACACATATTTATATATTTTACTTTCTTGGTGAATTGACCTTTTGTCAACATGAAGTGTCCTACTTTGTCACTGATAATTATCTTTGCTCTGAAGTCTAATTTCTCTGTCATTAATATTGCCATTCCAGCTTTCTTTTAATTAATATTTTTATGGTATATGGCTTTTGTATTTCTTTATCTGCAACCTACTAGCTTAGATTGAAGTACATTTCTGTGAAGTGAATATAATTGTGGTATGATATTTTGTATTGTCTCCAAGTTACTGCATTTTAATTGGGTTCAGACTACTTACATTTAATGCAACTATTGATATGATATAGGAGTTGATCTTTTATTTTAGTATATGCTTTTTGGTGATTTCCTCTGCTTTTAATCTTCTTTTGCTCCTTTTCTGCTTTCTTGTAGGTTATTTAATTTTTTAAAAATCATTCCACTTTGATGTATATAGAGTGATTTTTTAAAAGCATATTTTATGTTCTTTAAGTTGTTTCTCTAGCGATCACAATGTGCATAAGAGAGTATTATAGCCTACTGGTGTCAACATTTTGTCACTTCAGGTAGAATGCAGAACGCTTACCAACAGTTTATTCTGATAACAGCAATCATTCATTGACTATTTCTATTTATGATAGTGGTCTTAAAACTTACTGCTACATACACTGAAACATCAGACAAATGTTATAATGTTTTCTTTTTACCATCAAACATAAGCTTAACACACTAGAGAATAGTTTATTTTATTTATTCATATATTTTTCCTTCATTTTGTTCTTTCCTTCTTCCTAATGTTCCATGTTTCTTCCTCTTGCTTAATTTCCTTGTTGTCTGAAGAAATTTCTTTAGTGATTATTTCAAAGCAAGTCTGCAAGTGACTAATAATCTTAGTTTTTCTTTAATGAGAGTATCTATTTTTCACATTCAGTCCTGAAGGATACATTCTCAACTGAGAGTTCTTTTTGTCAAAATGCATTTCCTTGTTTTTCTTCTGGTTAGTTTAGATAATAGATCTAGTATCATTTGATTAGTAATCCACCTATAGGTAAAGTGTCTGCTCATTTTGATTCCATTCTGAACTTTTTCTGTGTCTTTAGTTTTCAGAAATTTGACCATGATATGTCTCAGCATGGATTTCTCTGTGTTTATCATGTTTTGAGATTGCTCAATTCTTTGAATATTTAAGCTTACATCTTTTGCCAAATTTTTGAAGTTTTATGTCATTATTTTTTCACATTGTTGTTGTTGTTGTTATTTATTTATTTACCATTCCCTTTTCTCTTTCTGGGACTCTGATGTCAAGAATACCAGCTGTATTCCACAGGTTCTTTTATGATTGAATAATTTTTATCTGCTCCCCCTTCAAATTTACTGATTATTTTTTCTGTCATATGTATTTTACTAAGCTCATTTAGTTAGTTTCTATTTCAGTTACTGCCTAATTAAATTATAACATTTATGTTGGGCTATTATTTCATCTATTTCATTGTTTGGAATTTCTGTTCCTCTGTTTTAGGAGAATTCATAGTTTGTTGAAGCAATTTTATAAATCTGAATCTTAACTACTTGTCAGATAATTCCAACAATGTGCTATCTCAGTATGTGTGTTTGTTGATTTTCTTTTCCCATTCAAGTTGATATTTTTCTGGTTCTTGTTAGGATGAGTAATTTTGGATTATATCCTGAACTTAGATATTAAGTTATGAGATTCTGGTTCCTGTTTAAATCATGTACTTCATCAAACAGTCAACCTATTAGGGTGAGAATGTATGTCTTGGCTCACTTTTTGGGTTATGTTTTGAATGTCAATTTAGCTTTCAAAATCTTTGCCTGCAGTTCTGGTCTGCTTTGCTTGTGTGCTACTCATAAGTCTGTCTGAAAGCTTGTTGTTTCATAAAGTAGTTCTTTTGCAAACTTCTGCTCTGTCATGCCTAATTGGTTTTATCCATGGCCCCACAGAGGTCTTACCAGTACTTCATACATGGGTTTAAAGAATTCTTCTCTCCAGCTTTCACCTCTCTGTAATCCTTCCTCATCTCTGTTGCTGGGAGAGGTGGAGATAGCAGGTCTTTGTTTCATTCTCTTAGCACAACTCTAGGAAAGCTAACAGAGCTTTACCTAAGATGTCTGAAGTGCTTGTAGGGATAAAGAAGGTGACTGACTTATTATCACAGGGTGGGATGTTTGGCAAGGCTCTGTTTACAGTTTGTACATCATAGCATTATATAGGAGGACAGAAGGACACAGGTTTTTGAAGAGAGTTCCTTTGGAATAAGGCAGATATCATGAAAAAGATTTTGTCATGTGGGGCTGCATTTTATTCCTGGTCCTTTTCTCCTCTTTCAAAGTTTTTTTTTTAATAGTTATCTTATGTATTTTGTCTGGGGTTTTGAGTTATCATAAGCAGAATAAAATAATGTCAAATGTGTCTCTCCCATCCTGTTCAGAACTGGAAGTGTTATATACTCTTCTTGTGTTCTCAAATAATAATGTCTATAATAATAACAATAATGATGATAATGATGATAATCAAAGTATACCACCACTCATTAGGTTGGCCAAGCCAAGATCTAAGTTTGAGAGTAGGTCCTATAAACCTCTAAAATATGTATTCTCTTTTCCAGTGCTACTGACCTGATTCAAGCTCCGTTGACTATTATTTCTTGCAGTGATTACAGCAGAATTTTCATGGATGCTATCTTTGCCTTTAATATTTTCTGTCCTCACTCTGTCCTTTATTCTCTAATCAGTATACTAATTCTAGACGGAATCTAATTATAATATTAGATTTAACTATTTACTTAAAACACTTAGCAGTTTCCACTTTTAAATAGGAAGATTTCTGTAGCTCTTTTTTAATTTCAATTTTATTTTTTTCCCTTTATTTTAAAGGTGCATTCATTTCCCTTTATTTTAAAAATTCAGGGCTAGGCATACAAATGTTCATTATGTAGGTATCCTTGATGGTGAGGTGTGCCCTTCCCTTCTCTGACAGTTTCCCTCAACTGTCAATCCCACCCTCCCAGCTGCTTCCCACTAATGCCAATCCCTTTCTTATAGTATTATGATAATTGTTCAAGGTCTGCTTATGCGTGAGAACATATGGTACTCTGTTCTTTATTTCTTTGATAGATTACTCAGTATGATAGACTCTAAATCCACCCAAGTTGCTGCGAAGTCCATATGTTTGTCCTTCTTTATGGCTGCATAATATTCCACTGTGTATATGTACCACATTTTTTTTTTTATCCAGTCAAGCTTTGATGGGTAGCATGGTTGGTTCCATGTTTTTGCTATTGTGACTAGAGCTGCAACAAACATGTATGTGCAGGTATCTTTTTTGTAGAATGACTTGAGTTCCTTGGGTATATTCCCAATAGGGGGAACTGCTGGGTCATACAGGTCAATTTCTAGCTCTTTCAGAAATTGCCACACTGTATCCTGTTGGGAGCCAGCCACAGAGGCCCACTAAGTGTTAGGAATCAGGAAGGGCCGTTGACCCCGAGACCACTAGGATGCGTTCAGGAGCTATTGACCCCATTTCCTCCCCCTTTCTACTCAGCACTAGCCAGATTAAGCTCCGGTGAGCTCAAAACATAGAAACTCTGAGACCGGGACGAACACAAGCTAACTTTAGAAGCTCATTGCTCCCATTCTTCCACAAACTGCAGTTTTGGCTTTCACACAACTTATAATTCAAACTCGTGTCATGTCTAGGAGGCTTAGTATTGTCACAGGCTTCTGGGTCATGATCTTAGGATTTATTGAAGCAGTAAATTGTAGAATCCAGTTTTAGAAGACAGTCATTTTGATGAAAGAATGTGGCTGGGTTACTTGCAGGTAGCCCACTGTGAACTTTGGACTGGGCCACATTCCAAACATTTGGGATGGGCCACTTTCATTTGTAAAGTAAATACTTAAGCTTCTATAGAATTGTTTAACTTGGCATAAATCAATCAGTTTAGGATGAAAAAGGTTTATAGAATATGTCAGTCACAGATTAGGTTTACCTTTGTTATGGGATTTTAAGATTATCATATGAAAAGGGTTTAAAGGCAATCATTGATTAAGTTTTAATGGATTAAGGTTTCTGGTGGGTAGGGGACGCCCTTCCCACATCTGACTTTGTGTATAAAAGACCTGTTGTAATTCCCAATAACACACATCGCTTCTTCACTAGACTGGAGTCCAGTCTCTTTCTCTCTCTCTCTCACTCTCTCTCTCTCTTTCTGTCTTCTTCCACCCAATCGCCGACGCCATCTCCACCTTTGGGATACCCTGAACCCAGCTGGAGCTGGACTCCAGCAGTATCCAAATAGGTTGCAATAATTTGCATTCCCACTAGCAGTGTAGAAGTGTTCCTTTTTCTCCGCGTCCTCGTCAGCATCTGTTGTTGTTTGCTTTATTAATGATGGTTTTTCTTACTGAGGTTAGGTGGTATCACAATGTGATCTTGATTTGCATTTCTCTGATTATTATCAGTGAGGCTGAGCACTTTTTCATGTATCTGTTGATTGCCTATATATCTTCTATTGAGAAGTTTCTATTCAAGTCTTTTGCCCACTTTTTAATGGGGCTGTTTTTTGTTTGTTTTTTTTTTCCTTTTGGTGCATTTGAGTCCCTTGTAGATCCCAGATGTTAGGCTTTGTCAGATATACAGTTGGAAAATATTTTTTCCAATTCTGTGGGCTCTCTTGTAGTTTCTTTTGCTTTGCAGAAGCTCGTTAGTTTGATGAGGTCCCACTCATGTGTCTTATTTCTTGAGGTATTGGCCTTTAGGGTTCTGAATAGGAACTGGTTGCCAGTTCCAATTTCCATAAGGGTTTCTCTTTCATTTTCTAAGATTCTTGTAGTTTGAGGTTTTATGTTTAGGTCTTTGATCAATTTAGAGTTAATTTTTGTGTATGGTGATAGGTAGGAGTCCTGTTTCAATCTTCTGCATGGGGTCAGCCAGTTTTCCCAGCGCCATTTATTGAATGGGTTCTCTTCTCCCCAGTGGTTGTTGTTGGAGGCTTTGTCAAAGATGAGTTGGTTGAGAAATTGAGGCTTTGCTTCTGGAATCTCTATCTTGTTCCATTGGTTCATATGCCTGTTCTTGTACCAATACCAGGCTGTTTTGAGTATAGTAAATTTTGAAGTCTAGAAGAGTAATACCTCCTGCTTTGTTTCCTTTGCTAAGGTTTGTTTTGGCTATTTGTGGTCATTTATGTTTCCATATGAATTTATGTATTGTCATTTCCAGGTCTGAGAAGAATGATTCTGCTAATTTAATGGGTATTTCATTGAATCTGTGGATTGCCTTTGATGGTATAGACATCTTAACAAAGTTGATTCTGTCCATCCATGAGCATGGAATATTTTTCCATTTGTTTGTGTCTTCTTGGATTTCTTTGAGCAGTGTTTTGTAGTTCTCATTGTAAATATCTTTCACTTCTCTAGTTAAGAAGAAGCCGTAGTGTTTCATTTTTGTGTGTATGTGACTATTATGAATGGGATTGTGTTTTTATTTGGTTCTCCGCCTGCTTGTTATTGGTGTATAAGAATGCACATTTACTTTGGACCCTGAGACTTTGGCAAAGTCCTTTATCAGTGCATATAGGTTTTTGACTGGATTTTTGAGTCCTTTATCAGTGCATATAGGTTTTTGACTGGTTTTTTGGATTTTTGAGGTATAGGATCAAAAGATCAGCAAAGAGGAATAACTTGACTTCCTCTATTCCTATTTGGATACCCCTGATCTCCTTCTCTTGTCTAATTGCTCTAGCTAGGACTTCTAGCACAGTGTTGAGCATGAGGGGTGAGAGTGGGCAGCCTTGTCATGCTCCAGTATTCAGGGGAAATGTTTCCAGTTTCTGTCCATTTAGCAATATGCTAGCTGTGGGTTTATCCTAGATGGCACTTATTATTTTGAGGTATGTTCCTTATATACATAGGTATTTGAGGATTTTTATCAAGAAGAGATGCTATATTTTATCAAAAGCTTTTTCTTCATCTATTGATATAATCATGTGGTTCTTACTTTTACATCTGTTGATGTATTTAACTATGTTTATGGTCTTGCAGATGTTCATCCTGAGGAAAGCCTACTTGGTTATGATGGATGATTTTTGAGATGTGTTTTTGGATCCAATTTGCCAGAATCTTGTTGAGGATTTTTGCATCTATGTTCATAAGGGTTATTGGCCTATAGTTCTCTTTTGTTGTTGGATCTTTACCTGGTTTGGGTATCAGTGTGATGTTAACTTCATAAAATGATTTGAGAGAATTCCATCTTTCTCAATTGCCTAGTATTCTTTCAGTAGGTTTGTTATCAGTTCCTGTACATTTTACGGAATTCTGCTGGAAAGCCATCTGGCCCAGGACTTTATTTGTAGGCAGTTTTCTTTTGACAGAATCAGTTTCTTGGGTTGTTATTGGTCTATAGTGTCTCAATCTCTTCTTGTTTCAACCAGTGGAGGTTGTCCCATAACTCTTTACAGGGTTAGCTATCATTTGGATTCTTCTTCAACCTCACTACGACTTTTCCATACTTTGCTTCAACAGCAATGCACCACTTTCACTCCCTAACCTTCCAAGCTTCTTTCTCTCCATGAGACCCCACAACACTTCCACCTAGGTAGATATGAATCTTCTTGAAATGTTAGTGTAGATATCACCGGCTCCAGAAAAATCTTGTTCCCAAGTGTCCCTGTGACTATTCCTAGAGAACTCATAGAGTAGCACTTATCATTCAATATGAATCAAGTTTCTGCCTCAATTAATACTAACATCCTAAATAAGCTATAAACTTAATAAGAAAAGTTACAATTTCAGTTTCTTTGTCAATCTGTTCTCAAAACTTTACACATTGTAACTCTTTAAAATACTTTGCTTGAGTGAATGAATATGTGATTCAAAGGGTTTTAGCCTGGGTTGCTGAGCATATAATGTTGTCATTATCTAAGTTAGGATGCCACACAGGAGATTCCATTTCTTGGAAGAGGAATTATAGTGAACTCTTCTTTGGACATGTTGATGTATTGTGGTAATAGCACTTTCATTTCCATGTGTGTGCACATGAGCATGTAAATGTGTAGGCTTTACTGCAGAGTGGGTGCCTCGATGAGCACATTTCAGAAAATAATATGGATTACTAAGCACAAAATTAGAAAACCTGAAGATTTTTAAGTTTATGAGAAAGAAACATTGTGGTGACTTGAAATCTGGGCAGGCTTAATTGAAAAATGCACACTGTCATGAAAGAGTTGAGGGCAGACTTGTAACTGTAAATCCAGGACAGCACAGAGAGTTGCAGAGGTCATAGTGCATGAGAAGAACAGAGCTTCCTTAAATGAGTTGGATTATTGAGTTAAAAACTGTGTTTCCTTGGGTCTGAGGTTTCCAAAATTCAGCATTACTTTTGAGTTTTACTCTCAAAACATAAAGTTCACAAAACTTAAATTTATTAGTTAGTGAAATGTAATAAGACATTTTGTATAAGAGAAATCTGAGAAGTTATTTTAAAGAAATATGTGTGTAGCCGGGCATGGTGGACCTGTAGTTCCAACTACCTGGAAGGTTGAGACAGAAGGATCACCAGAGCCCAGCAGGTCAATGCTGAGGTGGCCGTGAGCGTGCCACTGCACCCCAGCCTGGGCAACAGAGTGAGACTCCAACTCAAAAAAACCAAAACAAAAAAAGAAGTATGTGTAGATGCTGAAATACAAAAAGCTGTTGGTTCCAGTACTGTCTCTTTTAAAAAGTTGTTAGTATTGAGCAATTAATATAGAAAAAGCAACAATGATGAAAAGCATTAATGGAATTTCCGGTTTCCAGTCTGGCACATAAGGAACTCGGACGTCAACTCTCCATCCTAACAAGTCAAAAGACAAAGAAACCGGAAGTCAGCAATGCTTTTTAAATCTATTGGAGAGCTGAGGTCACAGGGCAAAGCACTGCCAGCAAAATTGGAGACAGATAGGTGTAGACAGAGAATCACAACTTGTAAGAGAAGAGATCAAATTATGAGCAGAAGCCTCCAGGAGAACTAGTGCAGGTGTAGAAAACCGAGTTGCTGGAGGCTTATAATAGATGGGTCTGGGAGTTAAAACCTCCGAGAGGACCCAGTCATGGGGGAAACCCTACACTTTTTGAACTTTACCTCCAATAGCACAAGTAGCTTCTCAGAGTGGATAGCAGAAGAAAAATAACCTCATATTTCTGGTATGCAGAGGGAAAATAGAACCATTTGAAATATGTCAGAGCATTCTGTTCATCTCAACAAAGCCTGCACTTTTACCAAATCCTAAACTGACAGGATTTTCAGAGCCTACAGGACCTGAATAAAGAGAAATACTCAACTCCAGCCTGTGTTAACCATCCTACCCCACCAAGATAAGATGGAGAGGAACTGGCTTATAAAGTGCACAGGCTGGAGGCACAGATGCCCCAAAAGACTAGGAAATAATCACAGGAGTATAGAATGCACCCTTTACCCACACTTTATGACCACTTCACTGAAGGCCTATCAGCAGTCTGGAGCCTTTACCCAGTATATCATGTCCTGCTACCAGGAAAAAATTACAAGGCATACTAAAGGCAACAAAAAAAAACACAACAGTTTGGAGAGAAAGAACAAGCATCACAACCAAACATGGTAAAGATGTTGAAATTATGAGATGAGGAATTTTATAAACTATGATAAATATTTTAAGAACTCTAACAGATAAAGTAGACAGCATGCCAGAACAAATGAGCAATGTAAACAGAGGGATAGAAACTCTGAAAAGAAATAAAGAAGAAATGCTAGAGATAAAAGTCATTGTAACGGAAATGGAATAGGGCATTTGATAGGTTTACTATTAGACTGATTCAAAAAACAAAGTGAGAAAAATACTGAAAAATGCCAGAACCAAATAGCCAAGGACTGTAGGACAACTATAAAAGATGTAAGATGTGTAGTAGGACTAAAAGAAGGAGATGAAAGAAAGGAGCATAAGAAATATTTAAAGCTACAATAATTAAGAATTTTCACAAATTATTGTCAGACACCAAACCACAAATCCAGAAAGTTCAGAAAATTCTAAACAGGATACATTAAAAAAAATACACCTATGAAAATTATATTCAAACTTGGAAAAATCAATGATACAGACAAAAATATCAAAAGACACAAGAAGGGGAAAAAAGTCTTACCTATAGAAGACATAAGAATTACATAAAACATAAAAGTCACATTTCATTTCTCCTCAGAAACCATACAAGTAAGAAAAGACTGGAGATAAATATTTAATATTGATAGAGAAGGAAAATAACATAGGTCGGCAACTCAGACCTACCTAAAGGAAAAGAATAACACTGGGAAGTGAATAAATGAAATAAAATAAAATCTTATTTCCGTATTCTTAGTGCCTCTTTCTCATCTTCCTTTCCTCCTTTTTGCCTTCAATACTTTCTTCCTTTCCTTGTTTTTATTTTTTCTAACTTTACCCATTTTTGGTTAATCTGTAAGATGGAGTACTACCAACTTTGTGTACACTAACAATATTAGCCTTGCTACCATGCACCATGAAGTGCCTTTATCTTATTTTATATCTAAGAGTAAGCAAAAGACAAATCTGATAAACTATTCTACTGTATAAATTAAAAACATTGCTTATATTTACTTACCATGAAAAAAGTAAATCAATGAGACTATCAAGTACCTTGGGAAACAGTCTCTGAGACTCTTTGTTTGCAAGAGGGAACAACACTTGTGAAAAATGAGGGGAAAGGACTGGCAAGAGGGAGAATCTGAACTGCAATGCTGTATCCCAGACATTATACATAAAACAATGAAATTATGCAACAAAAGAAAATTGGTTCCCCAGAAACTTGTAAAATAAGTAATGAATCTGAATATGTGATGAACTAAAACAAAATACTGCTTTTGTAAATAATGGCATTTGTAAGAGACATCCACAAATGTAGAACTCTTGTTAAGTCTAGTTTGCAGTTCATGGTCTAGCCTATATCAACAAAGTATAAGCAAATGCTAAGTCACCACCACCACCAGCATTGTTTTTAAACTAAAATTTTATTGGAACACATACATGCCCATGTTTTCTTACTACTTATGGTTGGTACTAGCACAGCCCAGAAAGCATAAAGTATTTATTCTCTGGTACTTTAAAGACAATGTTCGCTGACCCTTGGCCAAGTGTAAAGGTTTGAGAGAGCATCTATTTTCTCACCAGCCCAGATTAACATCTTGGGAATTTTCATTCCTCTGACAAGCCACATAATTCAGAAGATAAAAGCACAAGTTTATGCATGATATCAATCAGGAGTCCAACAGGAAACACAGGTCACTCAATCTAAGATTATTCCAAGAGCTTCTATCACTAAAACAAATACTTATAATGGCCTATATGGGTATACAACAGAGAAGTTGTCACCTTCCTTCTCTGTTACCTAGTAACTTTTTTGTTACCTAGAAGTAATCAAAGGAAGAGGCAGTACTGGAACACAAAGTAGAGAGAGGCTTGCAGAGAAGATTGCCTCAAGGAACAACAACCTTCTGTCCAGAGGCACAGTAAGCCTGATGTCCTTCGCAGGGAGAGAGCTAGAGCAATGACTTCCTGGCCTCATTTCCTCCCTCTGTCCAGTGTCTCACTGTGGTATCCCACTGGCAACTGAAATGAAAGCCAGTTGTAAACCAGGTCAGACTGTTAGGGTAGAAGACAGAGTAAGAAGGGTGGAAAGTGGATCAGGAAGAGATGGAAATACAGAAAATATGGCTAGAATAATATGGCTGTCCTTTTCTGTAAGCTAGGGCCCCCAATCAGCATTGCTAAAAATAGACCAATCAATGACCTTCAGTCAGACTAGCAGAGGGGTGTGTATGTGTGTGTGTGTGTGTGTGTGTGTTTGTGTGTGTGTGTGTGTGTGTGTGTGTGTGTGTGTGTGTGTGTAAGAACAACAGAACTGGCTGAAAGTTTACCCCAAATTTGTGCAAGTGCATACAGGTCTGCACTCACATGAGAAATAAGGGGGAATAGTATAAGTGAAATTTAACTATTTTCCTCAAATATGAAAATGTCTAATATAATTTGCTTCAGGTTTTCTTTATAAGTTTATTGAACACTTTAAGGAAGCAATAAAGATATAAAGTCATCCGTGTTTTTGGCAAAGCATTGTTTACAAATTATTTAATGGATAATTTTTTTTTTTTTTTTTTGAGTTGGAGTCTCACTTGGTTGCCCAGACTGGAGTGCAGTAGGCTGCTTCTGGCCACCGCAGCCTCGCCTGCTGGGTTCTGGCGATCCTTCCGCCTCAGCCTTCCGAGTAGCCGAAATTACAGGCATGCACTACCACGCCCGGCTGATTTTTTGATTTATTTTAGAGATGAGGTCTCGTTGCCCAGGCTGGTCTCGAACCCGCGGGCTCAAGCAATCCACTCACCCCAGCCTCCCAAAGGTGCGGGATTACAGGCTGAGCCACCGAGTCCGGCAATGGAGAAATTTTAACTGCACCTGTGACCAAATTCAAACAACGTCATTAAGTTTTTGAGAGTATTCTCTTTCCAAAATTGCTCACATAGGTTGCAACAAATACAAATTATATGAGTAATCTGTAAAATGAGTTTTATAATTCTTATATTTGTTATGCAATAATTTATTCAATACTTAGTTAGATTAAAGTCTTTTTCTTAGAAACGAAAGTTCCACCTAATCTCTTTTGTTAGCCGGAACAACACAAGTTGTTCTTTGCAGATTTCATAGAATCAGGAAAATCTGTGAACTTTGCAAAGGCCAGAAAAAGATTACTGAGTAGTTATCTTCTAGTTCTCTCTCTTTCTTTTATTTATCCTGAGAGACTTTGAAAATCTGTTAAGTTGTAAAAAAGTTGATTATATTGCAAATGATTTTGTCCATAGATATGCAAATAAACTCTTTCTAGTGAAAAGCAATTGAGTATTCCCTGTGTTTATAGACCATTTTCCACATCTATTTGTAAATTCAGTTCAGTATTCTTGAGAACCTAATGTATTTGTGGTTTTATGAATTCTCTTCATAGCCAACTGTAACACCTTTTCTTTCCCTCAATGACTGATGAGTTAAACAAAATCATTAACACATGACTATTTTATATTTGTACGAGTGTCATGATTTTACCATTAAAAGAATTATCTTCTACTAATACCATGACTAATGTCAAGGGTCATGATTTAAACAGGAGAAGACATGTTAGTTTCTCAAGAAGCTTTAAAAGATGTTACCAATTCCCCAGAGGGCAGAAGAGCGATGGCTCAGCAGCAGTTCAAGTAAACATCAATTTAAGCACCATAGGCTTATGTGTCAAGTTGATAAAGGAAACAACTTAAAAAGACAAACACATAGGACACTTCTTAACTTGAATTTTATGATCAACTACAGTACTTAAAAAGCCTGCTGTGTAGCACTTCGAAAACACCTCAGAGAATGACAGGGTATGCTTTCTGTTCTTTTTTATAGTAGAGAAAAAAGTAATTTTATTGTTGTTTGAATATTTTTATACACATCCTTCACACTTGGGTTCCCTTATCATGAAAATTGTAGGTTTCCCACTGTTACATACTGTTATCAGGTTAAGGAGGAAAGGCTTACGTCTCATGCAAGATTAATTAGGTTTTTGCCAAGTTTAAAAGTATCATCTATATCCCGTAGGCTCAGAGAGAATTCGGCAGCTCTGTCAATCATCAATCACTTCCCAGGTTGCCTGTGCACTAGTACACATGAATAATCTAAGGCAACAAATCTGTGTGCAGCTACAGAGAGAAATGTTTTCCCTTGAATGTTTTCAATTTGATGTACAGGTTAACCCACAAGAACCTTTGATAACAGCCAAAAGTTCAACCTATAAGAAATGTAAATATTAAAGCAGATATATTTTAATTGGCATCTTTTGACATGAAATTATGTTTAATGCCATAAACTGTAGTTATGTGAGATGAGCAATTAGAAATAAACTCAGATGAATTCAAAGATTGATTAGTAAGGGGCACCATGGTTTAAAGAAACAAGCAACAGCCACAAGAACAGTATGTGGTTAGGATTTAGATCTATTAACCCCTTTGAATGGAAATAGAAGTAAATGTTAAGAGAAATGATGTCCATTAAATATTCATGATAAATCTTGTTAGACATTTCAGCAGAACAATAGGAGCAGACATTTTTCATGACTTGGCAGCTAAGGGATAGGTAAAATTGTTAGCTCATCCTCACTCCTACAGACTTAAAATGTATGAGTTGATGAAAATAAACGTAAGCCAGGCTTGGTGGCTCAGCCTGTAATCTCGCGCCTTTGGGAGGCTGAGGTGAGTGGATTGCCTGAGCCCGCGGGTTCGAGACGCCCCTGGGCAACTTGGCGAGACCTCATCTCGACAATAAATCAAAAAATGAGCCGGCCGTGGTAGCGCGCGCCTGTAGTTCCAGCTACTTGGAAGGCTGAGTGGAAGGAACACTGGAGCCCCAGCAGGTCGAGGCTGCGGTGGCCGGAAGTGGCCACTGCACTCCAGTCTGGGTGACAGAGTGAGACTCCAACTCAAAAAAAACCAAAACAAACAAAGAAAAAGAAAATAAACATAATCCCACCCACTTCTCACTTAACAAGTGGTAACTTAACACTAATGACCAGAAGAACAAAATCACCACCAAAAATGTATTCTCAGCATTAGAAATGCATGCCAAATAGTGCTACTTTAGGGCCAGTGACCTATAGTAATTCTTGCAATTTGCTGTGTGAATCTCAGTGAGTCTCAAGCGGCCTTGGATTATAACCAGGAAAACAAAAGCTCAAAGACTGCTAAATGGATAATGAAGACTAAACAGATCTGTTGACCCTGATGCTAGTTACTCAACCGTTTCTTTACTTGGGTCATAGGAATATTTTCATTCAAATCAGGAGGCTATCTTTCAAAAATGATTCAGACCTCAGTTATGAGGTTGTTCCAACTCATGAAGAAAATACTTACTGGTAAACAAGGAGATAATTATGACATCAGCTACCAGCTGGATCGCGCAACAAGGTAAGTCAAGAATAGGCACTTATATATTTGCTATATTTGTTGGCATGAAAGTGAAATACAAAAATAAGGCATTACTTTGACCAAAAATAGAATTACTTAGTATAATATGAGGGTGGAACCCCCAAATCCAAGAATTTATTTACAAAAAATTGTGCATTTATTCTTACATGTTTAAACTTAAGTCACTTTAAAGTACTCTCTGTTTGATGCAATGCACCCATCGAAATGCTTTTCCCACTGCTCAAAACAGCTTTTGAACTCATCAATTTTTGTGCCTTTTAGTGCTCCCGCTACTTTTTGTTTCACTTTTCCAAATTTACAAAGCATTTTATTTTGAGAACTTTTGTCATCCAGGAAGAAAAAAAAGTCGCTCAGGGAGAGATTGGGTGAATAGGGAGGGTGGGGCATGGAAGTCATGCCATTTTTGGTTAAAAACTGCTGAACACTCAGTGTGGTGTGGACAGGTACACTTTTAAATCACCCATCATGAAATGGACAAACACGTTGAAAGAATCTCTTAAAAGAATTTCACTGAAGAAAAACGCTATCTCTCACAGCAATGCTAGCTGGTATGCTGATGCCAATGGATTCCTAGAACACTTGCCTAGCAGGAGAGGGCTGTACTACAAGGGGGCCACCTTCCAAGAAATAATTCCAATTTTCTTGGTGTCCCCACTCTACACCAATAATCTCTTTTGTATGTTGCATATTTCCCAGTTATCTCTTTGGACAAATGACCAAAGGCAATTTCTTGGTTTCTGTTTCCAGGGCAAAGTGGATCTGTCTCCACAGGCTTTTAAAATGTCAAGTTCCATGGCCTGGGGTGTGTGCTTGCATGTAAGACAAAGCATAAAGTGAGGGCATATTTTCAATACTATTGCCACTCATCATTATCTTACATCACACACAAACATGCATAAATATAGATACAAAAAATATTGCATGACTTCTGAACCTTCAAAATAACACACTTTAGATTTGAAGTCTCTTAGGACAATAAAGCAAAAACAAAAAAGCTTTCATTAGCCTTTCATATATTGACCACACTGTTTATACAGAGCTCTCAGACACTTGTTTCACTAATATACAGTATTAACTTTAATAAAAATATTGTCAACTCCGTATTTTCTAGTGATGTCATGCAAACAAATGTCATCTTATTCTTTCCATTATCACTGTGATACCAAGGCTGTTTAAAAGTTGTATCTTGCCTTAGGTGACTAAAATGTTTGCTTTTCATTCTTAGCATGTTTCCACTTAGCCATTCTAAGTGGGCCCCTTGTCCATTTTTCACACAGTAAGTCTTCAGAAGCAACACTGTCCCCTAAGCCATAAGAGATGATATGGTCTCCTTATGTTTCCCACCGAAAGTCTAGGGCTGCCTAGTGTCCAGAAAACCCTGACTCCCTACAGTGAACAAGAGGAGAGCCAAAGTGAAGAAATGCAGATGCAGGTCATGGACCCAGATAATCAGGGTGACACCAGTGGTCAAATGAAAGTTTACACTTTTTAATCCAACTATAAACTTTTTCATGTTAAAATATAGCATCCTTGATCCAGTTTAACTGCATCATGGTTAATAATGGATTGGCTTCTAATATTGCCAATACCTTATATACATGTCATACATAGTCAAATCTCAGCTTGTTATTCTCTCTTTTAAACAACAAAACTAAAACTAAATGTTTAAGCTTTTGATTTTATTTCATGCAACCTTATCCCACTTTATTCCATTTATTAGTAACTTTTCCATATGTGGTGGGTTCAGGATAACTTAAAGCTGTGATAATTTCACATAAGATTGGATTATACCTTAACTATACATTTTTATTTTAGAATACATAGAATGTATGAACTATCTATGAAACAAAAACTTTTATATATTTGAATTGTCATACAGATCTACCTAATCCATACTAATTGAAAGCAAACAATTAATCACAGGATGGATACCACTGGTTTTTTAGAAGAAATGTGGGACAAATGTGGGACATTTCTTTTCCTCTGTTTCATTCATTTCTTCTGTTCTTTCTCTAGGGATCATTTTATTCCAAGTTTCTATCAGGTAAGAGTAAGAAATTTGGGCAGCTCTTCAGAGTGATGCCACTTTTTGTTTAATGGAAAACTCTGCAATGCTTTTTCCAAGTTGTGAAATAATGTATCTTCCATCCCAGACGCAATGATCAAAAGCAGTTTAATGGTCAGATATTTAACCTTGGCCAGTGATTTTCTCACAAAAGATTCCCCACCAGCAACTTACAGCATGGCTTTGTCTTAGAAGCCTAAACCTTGGCATCAAATTTTCCTCAAGGCAGGGTGCCAATAACTCCAACTTATATACAGGTTATTTACTGATACCCTCTCCCGAGCATATGGGCTAAATTGCACAACCTTTTGATTAATGACAGGCCTGTTCACCAGGTCAAACTCCATTCAAGGAAAAACAATTTTTTTTAAGTTTCTGTAAATGGACCATAGTAAGACAATAGGTTTCATGGCTTTTGGGAAGCACTAAGAGCATTTGATAAAAATCTTAGGTCTGTTCTCAAATCAGGCTTATTTCTAAGTAATAGAGTAAGAAACTTATTCCTCATCTTAGTGAAAATGTCATCCATCATTCTCATCTATTGGATTGAAACTAACTACCCCTTCAGTCTCTCATCTTGCCATGTCACCATCTCTACATTGTACCATGTCCTCAGCCAACAATGCTTCTTCTATGGTCCTTGCTCTCGGCTGCTGAACTTGCTGGCTTATTCACTGGAAATACTCAGGCAAATTTTCCTCAACGCAGGGTGCCAATAGGAGGAATCTTCCCTGACTTCACAGCCACATTGGCTCATCTGCTTGCCTCCGTTTCCCCCTGTCATTTTGGGTCTATGTGAGGTCGCGTATGTGTGCTCCTGTCCATCTCAAACAGACTGTCCTCTACTTACTCAGAAATATAGCTTTGAGTCTCTGATACAACATATGCACCATTAATTCTTTCTTTTCACTGGATTATTCAACTCAGCATACCGTCAGAACTTAATCTCCTCTCATATCAAAAAGAGACACATAAATAGAAACCTTCTCTGGACCCCACATACACTGCAAGTCACCTGACCTTTCGTCTGGTCCTCTCTGATCCTGTTTGCAATGTCACTTTTCAACTTTCTCTGAAAGCCACTCCACTCAAGTTTTTGCCCTTTTTATTCCAATAAAACTGTTTTCTTTAGAGTTCTGAATCACTTCTATATTTTTAAGTCAAAGAAAAATTATCAAAACTCATCACTCTTGGCCAACTAGCGACGTTTGGCTTGCTTTACTGGCCTTTGAAACACCTCTTCACTTGGCTTCCAGGGCTCCTCAAAAAACAAAGTGGGCGCCAGAGCCAGGCTATGGGTCTGTTAGAGAGCAGATAATGCAGCAGTAAGAAACTGAGATTATCTGCAAACCACCTGGAGGCACAACAGGATTTTCAGCACAATAGAATTAAATGAATAGAATTTAATAGAATTAAAACAATAGAATTAAACACAATAGAATTTGCTTTGGAAGGAGAACTCTGAATGGTATATTTGAAGAAACAAACAAATAAACCAAAAAAGAAAAAAAAAAAACAAGCAAGATATTCTTATCATTTGTTACCTTTTTTTGTTATCTTAATGTTTACAGTAGTATAACTTACTATGAGTAGGCTTTCTTAGAGAGAAAACATGTTGATAAATTGATACTTGTGTTTATGATTTTTTAAGAGCATGAAGTGCTCTGATACTTGTTCACTGAGAATTCAGAGGCTTCCTGGTAGTACTAAAGAGAGAGAAGATAGATTACTAATGAGATTTATTGAATCTTATACAGGGCCTGTAACACAAACAAATCAAGGATGTGTGATGCTGAGAGGAGAAATATGGAGTCACAAATTAATATTTATTTCCAAAAAGCATTATTAACTCATTGCTACCAATAAATAATTATTGAGTGTCACATATAATACATATACCGCGAAGATAGTTACTATTGGCTAGGTTAAATATTTTCTTTACAGTGCTCCAGTTAGTAAAGGTCAAAACTTAAACTTTAGCTTGGGACATTTAGACCTATATGAATTACTATTTCTGTGTGCCACATTGTGTTCTCTGATCTCAATAACTTATATTCTTTCTACAGGCAAAAAATCCTCACCATCTCTCAAGTTTCCCAACAGTCTCATGCCATTACAATATTAGCTCAAGATCTGGCATTGCACTAAGTTAGTAAAAAATCCTAGAGGGCCTTTCTTCTCTATCTTTAGATCTATGAAACTAAGGACACGACACGAGTCCTATGTATCCCATACACCCACATCATGCTGGGACAGGGATGGAATACTTGCCCATTCCTTAAAAGGACAGGGACAATAAAGATCACATAGGAGTCCTTGACTTACTGTGATTCTTAAGCCTTCGATTAGGTTTCAAGGCTGGAAATAAGAAGTTCCCCTAAGGCCCTGGGATGTGCACACTGGGCTCTGGCTTCTGCTCCTAGGTCATCCTCCCTCTCCCTGACTCCCAGTGAAAAGTAGCATGGGTTGGCAGATAAGTAGTTTTGTCAGTTTGCTAACTTTAAGTAGAATTTTATGGGTCCAATGACCACTTTCATTTCATACTGTCTCTGTTCTGTTCAAAGGTGGCATAGTTTCTGTGTATATAATTTTCTCAAAATTACTGTGGCCTTTCTGTGATTTTTTTATGAGCCCTGTTCATTTATATTTCAAAACCCACAGCCATGGTATCTGTGACAAGCCCTTGTACTCCTTGGGCTCCTGTTGAGATGGCTGAGGTATGTAACAATTTTAAGCCTCTTAAAGAACCATTTTTTTACATTGAGAGAATCTGTGAATCACACCCTTAATCTCCTTAGGGAGCCTTTGACTTGGCACCCCTTTGATCTTTCTAACTTCTTAATAAACACATTTGTAGTCACATCCTCAGTCAGCTTCTTCACTAGACCATGTTTTCTTGGCAAAGCTGGGATTCACTGTTTGTTCAGCAGTCAACTCTGAAAGTTGGTGTCCTTTGTCATTTGGAAAGGTAAGAAATTTTCACAACCCTCGAGACCTGGCTCCTTTTTGTTCTTTAATCATTTCTCCAGTTTGTCTGTATTCACATTTTACTATAAGCAGCTCAAGAAGTCATATATCCCATTCAACACTTTCCTTGGGAATCTCCCGAGGTAGGTCACTCAGGTAATCAGGCATATTTTCTACTTCACACTTTAGGGCAAACAGTAGCATTGCTAATCTTCTTGGCACTATGTAAGGCAGATTTGCCTTCCTAAAGTCTCAGTAACACATTCGTTACCTTCTTTAGTGTCCTCAGGGACAATGCCCCTAGTGTACAACATTTTAGTCTGTTGAAGGCAATGTGGGCTTCCTCCAGCACTCTTCTCAAAATCCTTCCAGAACCTGCCACTGCTCAGCTCCAAAGCCGCTGCCACACTTAGGTATTTGTTATGGCAGAGCCCAACCTGCCAGTACTAATATTCGTATTAGTTCCCTATTGCTGCATAGCAGATTACATCATACCCTAGCATCTTAAACAAACAAGTTCTCAAAACTATTACCTCACAGTGTCTGTGGAATCTGGGTGTGGCTCAGTTGGGTGACTCTGTTTCAAAGTGTCTCACAAGCCTGCAATGAAAGTCTTGATGAAAGCTTCATTCTCATCTGAAGGCTTTGCTGGGGGAGTATCTGTTTCCAAACTCACTCATCCTGTTGTCAGCAAGATTAATTCCTGTGGGCTGTTGAACTGAGGACTCCAGTTCCTCACCTGTAGTCAGCCAGAAACCTCTCTGCCATGGGACCTGTCCAAAGGTTTCACTGGCTTCTCTAAGAACAAGTTACTTGAAAGGAGAGAGAGCACCCCAAAGACGGATGCCTCAGGCTTCCTATATGTCAGTCTCCAAAGTGACATCTCATCACTTCACATCACCACAGTCTGTTTGTTGAAAGTGAGTCATTAGGTCCAGCCTAAGCTTAAGAGGACACAAGCACATGAATACCAAGGGGTAGGAATCATTGAGGTACAATTTAGAGCATTCCTGCCATAGGACCCACTCTACACATTACTTATTACATTTTGTTTTGATCCCTAGTGGTAAAGTCTTACTGTGAAAATACAACTCATTAATGGCATTCTTTTTCCTGCTAGGCAAATTATCGTGCATTTTACAATTATACATAAGTTCTCATGAGTAAGGGGTGTTAAGAAATACCTGTATTGGGTTTTTAAAACTACTAGCTACTGTATTCTTTTAGTATCAGTAGTGTTTGTTACATTGAGATTAGAGACCATTTTTGTGGATTTTTTATTTTTGCATATCTTGCATGCAAGCTACTAACATACTTTGCTCCAGACTATCTTTTTAATTATTTTGTGGGAGCAAATGACTTTGGAAGATAGTCTATCTCTTTCTAGAGCAAAGGACAGAAATTGTAACATCCAAGATAATAAAGTTAATGTCATCTTCAGAGCAAAGGATGAACATAATTATTGCTAATTTTTAAAGTTTTTGTTTCCTAAACACACTGGTCCTATCCTATAACACTTTGCATATATAATCTTTGCATGCAGGTTACATCTGGTCTTCTAAATGAAGGAATTAGGGCTCAGAGAATAGGTAGAAAAATGCAGATACTTTGATTACTCTAACTGTGAGTAATGCATTACCTTTCATCTCTGACTCAGGAGTCTTATGTCTTCAACCAGCATCCATAAACTATGGCAGACTAATGGGTTAACTTCTAAGAAAAGTAAAATCTCGGGTGCTTTATTGTATAGACAATGGTTTTGATAAAATTTATTAAATTTTTATTAAAGTTCTTTATTATTGATGAGAAATATTCCATTGCATGGATGTACCGCTGTTTGGTTATCCATTATTCATCTATTTTTTAGCTAATATTCTTTAAAAGATGTTACCTGATTGAGTCATTTTAAATTTTAATGACCTAAAAACAATTGAAATTGTTTCCACTCCATTTTGCCTATTCATCTCAGTGAATGGAAACAAAATCCCAAAGCTAAGAATTATTGCTATTTGGAAGTATTGTCAGAATTTTGTTTATAGTAGTGTTCCATTTCTAGAAAATACCACAGAATTTAGATTAATTATGTAGGGATACCTTAAACAGAAAAAAGTATATGTATTTTCTCCTGAAATTTAGAAAAATGCCATTCATCACAGTTTCAAAAAATTTACGTCTAAACTGAGGTACACCTGTTTTCCGGCAGCCCAGCCTGAGCCATTTCAGCATCCTCTGCACCAGTGATAAACCCCTGTTTGCTTGTCATGATGTTAGTTATTTTCAGTCTTTAACAACATATATACATAGTTTTATTTTCCATTTGGAAGAAATCTGAGTGCTTCAGTGCTCAAAATAACAGGATACATCTTTGTCTGGGTTTATTCCTAAAAGGCTAATAAATTTCTGAAGCTACAGAATCCAGTAGAATTAGATATTTGAAAAGTTAGTATACTGAGTAAAGATGCAATAATATGCTTTTAAAAAGATTGATCCAGCCGGGCTCGGTGGCTCAGCCTGTAATCCCGCACCTTGGGAGGCTGAGGTGAGTGGATCGCCTGAGTCCGTGGGTTTGAAATCCGCCTGGGCAACTTGGTGAGGCCTCATCTCTACAATAAATCAAAAACTAGTCGGGCGTGGTAGCATGTGCCTGTAGACCAGCTGCTTGGAAGGCTGAGGAGGAAGGATCAAGGCTGCGGTGACCGGGAGCGGCTACTGCACTCCAGTCTGGGCGACAGAGAATCCAACTCAAAAAAATAAAAATAAAATAAAAAGATTGATCCGTTTTCATTTATATTCAGTCAAAATAATTTTCTATGTTTATGATATATGGTTTGGGGCAGCAACCATATTTCTGCAATAAAAAGTCATAGATCTTGAACTCCAGTTCAACAATCCACAGAGAACTAAGGGTAGTTCTTTAACATCATAAGGTTGCTGTCAGCATCAAGTCACATTATGTTTGAAAAACTGGCTTGTAAACTGAAAAATGTCACACACATAGTCGATACTATTACTAGTTCCTCATCCTTTGCGTTTTCTTTCTGTGCTGCTATTTTTCCTACTAATGAATAAAGCATCATATTTCTCTCTCAGTGTAAATAGCACCTTCAGGGATGATGTACGTGTATGTTTTTAAAGCACGAGACAGAAAATCAAGTCACACAAATGAAAGAATGTGGTTAAAGAAGTGGAGTAGTCCACCTCGATATTGTGTTTTGAAGGTCATCACAGAGCAAGGAGATATTGGACGGGCTCCCAGTCTGCTTTCTGCCTGCAGGGTAGAAGTGATTTTGCATATCATTACCTTCAGCTGTACTCTGCTATCTTTGGCCTCCTCTCACAATGACTTTTCGCTGTTTTTACCCTGAGGAAACTGCTAAACTTGTGTTTCCACTCCTGGAGATTTGGAGAAAGTGGGTTCTGGATGGGGAGCAGGAAGGTACAATATTAATCTGCACCCAGAAGATTCTGATGTACCAGGAAACAAGATCTCATCTTAGAGTATAGTCTTAGTACATCCATAAAAATAGACTTAAAACTTATTTACAACTCAATTTATGGACCTAGGTCAGTTATGAAACCTAGTTATATATTACAACTGCTTTTTCTCCAATTTTATCTCTTCTTTTTATTTGACTTAAATCCATCAGGTAAAAAACACTTGGTTTTGTTTTTTTTTTTATATTTCGCCAAAAGTTTCCTTTGTGTTACAATAAGTGAAAGTTGAATTTTAAGAAATCACTATCTTCTCATGAAGCAGATTTCTTTTTCAACATATAGTTTATATTTTGCTATGGTTTCCTCAGCTGCTATGGACCATGTGACCAGTGTTTGTCATATTCTCTCATATTCATGTGGCATTTACTTTCATTCAGTGTCAGTATGCATATATATATATATATACATATATATACACACACATATGTATACATATATATGTATATATATGGTGCTTTATTGTTTAGACAATGTTTTTGATAAAATGTATTAAATTTTTGTCAAAGTTCCTTATTATGATGGGCAATATTCCATTGTATGGATGTACTGCTGTTTGGTTATCCGTTATTCATCCATTTTTAAGTTAATATTCTTTGAAAGATGTTACCTGATTGAGTCATTTTAAATTTTAATGACCTAAAAACAATTGAAATTGTTTCTAATCAATTTTGCCTATTCATGTCAGTGAATGGAAACAAAAAACAAAACTAGAAATTATTGCTATTTGGAAGTATTGTTAGAATTTTTTTTATAGTGCTCCATTTCCATATATAATGGATGATCTCATTAATGATTTTGTAGAAAAGGTCAAGGAATACATATTTATTAAATCCTTCAGTTTCTTGCTCAGAATTTATGCATTTTATATAACACTACCTTGTCAAGGTATAAGTCAATTATAACTCACAAAGTATTTCAAATGCAAGGTCTCACAATCCTTCTATAAAAGGTAGAAATTACTGTCAGTCCCACTTTACAGAGGGGAAAACTGACCTAAACACCAGTATTTTGATAAAAGTCCCATAAAATCCTTCCTGCCCCACTACTCCTTTTACTGACTTCACCTGCAGTGTTTGAAGGCAGCAGGCATTAAAAGCAGCAGGCCAGTGGCTCTTTCTCCTCCTTTCCTTTTATTCATTTTCTTTCAGCCCGGGAAATTCATATTAAATATATGTAGCCACTTTCTCCCATTTAAGCAGAGAAATGACCGTATACCTGGGATGTTATGTGCTGAATTAGAGAAGGATATGCTCTTTAGCCTTTTAATTCCTCTTAGATATCCTTCCACACACTCAGCATCTACATCTTTGACTTGGCTTTACCCTTCAGTGTTGTGGAAAACAGTTGCTACAAATGTCCAGGCTTTGCAGTCTTCAAGGACACCAAACTGTACAAAAAGGAACTTTATTTAGTAAGTTGCTGCTTTGCTTACCCAGTAATATTCTAGGGCCAGAAGAATTAATTAAAGGAGCTAAATATGCCACTGGCAATAATTTAGGAATGATGAAAATATGGCATTTTAAGAAATAGTCAAGGATATTACCACTGTTTGAATGTATTCCCCAAAGCTCATGTGTTAGAAACGTTATCCCAATTGCAACAGTATTGAAAAGTGGGACTTTTAAAAGGAGATTGGGTCCTAAGAGTTCAGCCCTCATGAATGGATTAATGTTGTTGTCCAGGGAGTCACTTTACTATCACAAGAATGGATTTGTGGTAAAAGTGAGTTCAACCTCTTTTGCTCTCTTGCTCACAGGCTCTCTTGCCTTTCTACCTTCTGTTATGGGTGATGCACTAAGAAAGCCCACACAAGATATGGTCCCTCAATCTTGAACTTCCCAGACCTCAGAATCATGAGCCAAATAAATTTATGTTCATTTTCAATTACCTGGTCTCAGGTATTCTCATAGCAGCTCACAACAGAATAACACAGCCATGATCCATAAAAAGATGAAAAAAATGCAATTGGAAATAGGTAAGTTGAGTCACAGTTTGAAATCAATTAAGAATTATTATAAAATAGGTTATACATTGTGCTGATTCTCTGGGTCCCCCCAAAACAGAAACAAAATCTGAAACTTACATTTTCCTGAATGAATAAGAATTAAACTGTTTGAACATTCAAATACTGTATCTACTTAAATCACTACAACAAAAAGCAGTATCCTTAATCCCTAAATCCCAAATGTTTAACGCTATGTGAAGGAGAGCTCTTTATCTGAGTGACATTAATATAGTGTACATTTTATGACCTTTCCAGTCACGTTTTGTTATGTGACTGTCCTTAGTGAAATTTCTCCGATGTGCATATGCCTTTAAAACTGCAGAGGGGAAGAAAATTACAGGGGAAAGTTCACAGCCTGCACACTGCACAGCTCCAGTTTCAAGGAAATAGGAAATTCAGGCACTGAGTAGCTCTGGATTGCTTCCACGGAACTGTCAAGAGAAAGCGGTCCTTTAATTATCAAGGCTTCTGTGTTCAATTGAGTGTGACTGAATGAAGCATGAATTCATCCGACTCTCCTCGGTGAAGTGTCTGCTGATTGAGATGTAACTCACTGAGAGGAGAATGGTCCTGGGGCTGATTCCACTGAGCTAGCAGGGTAAAACCTGTTTGGGCTGGGAGTGTGCTTTGGGTACAGTGTAGAATACTAATGTAAGTAAAGAGCAGGGTGACATTTTTAAGGTACTTTCCTTTGTGTTTATTAGATATTTGAAATACTATTTAGAAAATTTTTTTTCCCAAAACTTCCACAAAAAGTAACAGTTCTTTCAGCAAATCATGGCATCTTAAGAAAAATATTGCCCTCTAATTGTACCTATATTTTCATATCACATAAATCAAAACAGATTAGTCTACCTGAAATAGAAAAAGACCAAAAGGGACAATAATATCCAACCTATTTTTGTGCGTTTACACATAATCAAACTACATTTTACCATGTTGCCTAAACTTCTGATTATAAAATGATGCCTAAAACCTTTCGTGAGCACAAAGGTCATCTGGTCCCTTCCATTCGTGTCACAGAAGAGCAAGCTGAGAACCTGTGGTGCATTGTGGGTTATTGGGAGTGTAAATTAGTACAATCTCTGTGGAAAAAAGTGTGGCAATTTCAAAAAATTCTAAAAATTGACCTTCCATACCCAGAGGAATTAAAATTGTTCTACAAAAAAGATACCTGCAAATGTATGTTTATCGCAGAATTATTCATAGTAGCAAAAACATGGAACCAACAGTCCTGAAATCAAAAGCAGACTGGATAAAGAAAATGTGGTACACATACACAACGGAAGGACAAAATTTTGAACTTTGCAGCAACTTGGATGGATTTAGAGTCTATCATACTCAGTGATCTATCACAGAAGCAAAGATCTGAATACCACATGCTCTCACTCATAAGTGGATCCTGAACATTTGTATATTATAAGAAAGGGTTTGGCAGTAGTGCAACATTGCAGGGGACAGAACACACAACATCAATAAGGGTTCCCAATCTCAAACCAGATGAAGTGGGGACCAAAGGGAGGCCCAAACTTTACCTGTACAATGACCACTTATGTACCTAACACAGAATTGTACCACCTATCTTTAAAATAAATTATAAAAAAATCAAAATAGCAGAAAAACTAAAGCCCAAAATGAAAGTGTAAAAATAAAAGACCTAAAACTGAAGTTACATATTTCAATAAACCATCAAAGACTATTTTTAAAAATGGGCACATCAAACATCTGAATCCAGTGTCTTTCCTGTGAATCTAAGATGTTCATCATTATGGTAGAATGAAAGTGATGGGAAGTTCTAGAAATACAGACAAAGTCCACACACTCATTTTTTTCAGAAAGGCGGTCTCCTGACCAGCAGCATCAGTTTACTCTAAGAAATTGTTAGAAATGCAAATTCTCAGGCCTCATTCCAGTCCTACAGAATTAGAATCTCTCAGTTTAGGGCTCAGAAATCGGTGCTAAAAAACTCCCTCTCTACCTAGGTGATTCTGATGAATACTAAAGAACCATCTTAGTGAAAGTGGTTTGGGAACCACTGATGCATGTAACAGAGATTAGAACATCTTAGATCCTTGATCTTCCCAGATAGATTTTAGAACCAGCTTGTAAAATTCTAAAAAAGGAAATTACTGATGAAAGATATTAAGTTGGTGTTGCATTGAGTCTACTGATCCATTAGAAAATTGACACTGCTAGATATTTGGTCTTCCTATGCAAGAACATGTGCATGCTTCCCTTTAAATATTATTTAGTGCCTTTAAATGAAGTTACGGAATTTTCTTCATAACCTTCATGCACATATTCTTTAGAATTTTCTCTATGTACATTTCTGCTAATATTTAATGTCATATTTTCCAACAGTTTGTGCTGGTTTACTGACATGCAATAATTTTTATATACTAATCTTAAAATCAAAACTCTTAAATGTCTAATTAATTCAAATTTATATGACATACTAGCTATGGTATCCAGTGGTATGTTGATTAGAAAAGATGATAATAAAAATAATGTCATATACTTGATTTTTTAAAAAATGCTTCTGATATTTAACCATTATGAATATTATTAGTGATAAGTTTGAGGGAGAATACCACTTATCAGGTGAAGTGAGCTACTATTATCATCCAACTTTTTAAAATGTTTTTTTCATAAATAATTCTATAGTCTGCTTGAGTTGACACAGCAAAATACCTCAGTTCTGGGGCTGGAAGTTGGTATCTGGGATTGGTGAATCTCCTATCCCTGGCTTGCTCCAAACAGCCATCTTCTTGTGTCTTCACCTGAATTTTCTGTGTCATGGCGCAAGGGTGGACAGAGAGAGAGAGAACTCTCCACTCTCTGGTATCTCATCCTCTTCTTGTAAAAACACTAGTTCTATTAGATTAGGGCCCTATCGTTATAACCTCATTTAGCTTTAATTACTACTCTAAAGACCCTATCTATAAATACAGTCACACTAGGGGTTAGGACATCAACATCTTAATTTTATGGTAACACTATTCAGTCTATAACATTCTGTCCTCTGGCCTCTGCAAATGCATGTCCTTCTTGCATGCAAAATGCATTCACCCCATACCAACAGCTTTGAGTCTTCACCCATTTGTTTAGCATTATTTCCAAGTCCAAAGTCTCATCTAAATACAGGGGTGCCAAAAATGTACACACAGTTCAAGGATGTTATCTATGTATTACTTTTTGAAGTTGAATTAAATGATGGTAGCAATGTATAGTATGATGTTCATTCAACTGTGCTTCTGCTATTTTCTTTGATTGTCTGCTTGCCACATGGTGACATAAGCATTCATATGATTAATGCCATCCTTTGAACAAAAGTCATACTTAAAATGTGTATCCTTTTGGCACCTCCTATATAATCTAAAGTAGATATGGATGAGACTCCAAGTATGATTCATTCTGAGGCAAAATTCCTCGTCAATCATGAATGTATGAAACCAGACAAGTTATATGCTTCCAAAACACAATGGTGGAATAGGCAGGGTAGACCTTCCTATTACATAGAAGAGAAGTCAGAAAGAAGAAATGAGTGATAGATCCCAAATAAGATCAATACCTAGCAAAGCTAATTCCATTAGATCTTAAGGTTGTGGAATAATATAATTTGGCTAGATGGGCTCACTGAGGTAACTGTGTCACCCCCACAGCCATAACCTTAGGTAGGAGCTTTGTTGCCTTAGCTCCAAGTGGTAATCTTGACTTTGATGGTGGTAGCCTGGCCTGCTGAGCTGAGGAACTGGCCTGGCCTCACCCTCTGAATCCTAAGAGAAAACAGCCTTGCCCCATGGCAGGTGTGCTCTGGCCCTGTGTTGGCTATGGCAGTCCTGATGGTCTCTAAACCAACTTCAAGTTCACTCTCCCCTTTTCTTAGAGGATAAGCCATGTCTTCAACTGGATATCTCCATTGTTTTATCCAATAGAATCTCGTAAGTATGAAAGTTTTTGTTTAGTTTGACCTGTCACTGCCCCCTTTAGTTAAAACTTGTCATGTCTCTGCTGATATAGTCCTGTTCCCTATTCCTGAATTCTGCTGAGATGACTGATTAAAGTCATGGGTAATCTCTTTATGATGTGGTTGTCTAGGTACAACCTTGGTCTTCTTTTCCGAACACACTTTCACACTTTTTGTAATGTGGATAGATTGAAAATCTTCAAGTTTTTATTACTTTTTGTTTAATGATTCTTTCAATGTGTCTTTCTCCTCTTGCCTTTTATTATAAGCCATAAGAAGAAGCCAGGCTGCACTTTCAACACTTTGTTTAGATATCTTCTAAGATAAATATTTACTTTTATCTCTCATAAGTTCTACATTCCACAAAACGGCAGCACACAATTCAGCCATATTCTTCGCCACTTTATAACAGAATTGCATATCATAATGGACTGTTAAGATATCCAATCCCTGAAGACAGTGAGGATGCAAGCTCTTGCCTATCACATGAGCTTTCGCTTTGGTGTGCCTGCAGCATTAGGATATCCAGCAGTTATTCTGTCCTTGGTGTCTCAGTTCCAGTAGGGGCTGTCTCAAAAGCTGTTACCAGTATCTTTCTGGGACAAATAAAACCAAATCAGTGACATTTTATTAGTATTATAGACTTGTTCTGGCATTGTATTTTTATCAGTGATGACCTTTGCAAATTTGTCAATGAATTTCTACACTGGCTTGCAATCAGCAGATGATTTATTAAAACGAATCTTTAAACATGTAATACCATGCCTTTTCTTAAATTTCAGCAACCAGTTTATGGAATACTCACAGGTTCCTTCAATTGTAAGTTCACTTTAAGACATTTGCTTGATTCATGATCAGCACTCCATTAGGTGGCATGTGTTTTCTGCAACACTGACAGATTCACTTCAATACTCAAGATTTTGGGGTTTAGATTTATGCAGTATTTTCTATTTTTCTTAACTTCTGTTCATCACTTTCATTATAGAACTCCAATGGTTTATCCTCCTTTTTCAGTCATATGTGGTGGCCATTCCAACACCATGCTACCCTGTAAGGCATTTCACACATACATACACCACTGTTCAGTTTCTCCAAAAGCTTGACTTTCTGTGCTATAGATAAACATAAACACTTACCCTTTTTCTGTAACTTTTACCCATCGGGGTATCTGCAGGACTTCTTGATATTTTCAGCAATATCTTCACACCATGGAGCAGACTAAGCAATGCCATAGGTCTTGATCCCGTTTGGGACAACATGAGGAACTTGCCTTTGGCCTGCCTGTCTAGCCTGCACATGTGCCATTTTTCTACCTTTGGTGAGCATAATGATTTGGGGTAGTCAGTGCATGCGGGCATCATGTTGGTACTCAAAAGGCTTTGAATTTTTGGACCATTTAAGATTTTGTACTTTATGATTAGGGATGTTCAACTTGCATTAGTTATGCTTAATGTATCAGACCAAACAGATATAAAACACAATATTTCCAAATTCAAAGGATTAGTACAGAATCTTACTGGACTGCCTCTCCTCAGTTGCTTGTTTTTAGTAAATTATGCTAAAGGGCTATACCACACAGTACAAAAATCACTGCCAGAGTTTCAAATTTGAGGCTGCAAAAGCAGAGCAGTGGGTTATTGTGATTCAAAACTTACATGCAATGGTGACTATACAGTTTTTCTACTATAACTTTCTTATGATAGACTTTTGTAGACAAAACTACAATGTTTTATTCCACTCAAAGAAGTGCAGCACAATACTCTGCACCTCAAAGGTACTGTCAGAATTCTAAATTTACTTAATTAGCAGATTTTAGAGTTTTGATCCCACGTCTTTACTTTTATTGTATCCTTGTCAAGGACAATGTCATTTTTTTATTGTATCTTTATCAAGGACAATGTCATTACTGATACATAAGCAAAAACCAATACACTTCTACATATATATAAAACTATTACTATTTGTATATAACTATATAAAACCGTTATGTAGAGATATAAGGATAAATAAAGAATAAATTGCTTAAAACAGCTTGTGGATTGAGATGTAGATAGAAAATCAGTGGGAGAGAAGCACATACGGTTTAATGCTCATGGTTTAATACTGTAGATGCAGTAAGCATATTTTTAAAGTTCTTAAGACTTCAACATCTCCTTCTTCATAATATTTCTGTATATGATTTCTTGAATTTTGACTTATTCTGAGTGATCAATGTGCTAATTTAGGAGAGAAGTCAATTTCAAAACATTTGGTATTGTTTTAAATGAAATGTGTTTTACCCATCTGGAAATATATTGCCAAGAATAAAAGTCTACTCAAAATTTACTAAGGTATGAAATTCATCATTGACAAAACTTGGGGGAAAAATTATATTCCTTCCCACATCACTGCTCAAGCCTTTTAGTGAAAAATTATGAATTTAAATCAGATAGTTTAATAGATACAAATTAAGAAAATGGAAATTAAAAGTGTAGGTGAGGACAACATTGTTTTCATAGGTGCTTACATAGCCAAGGTGATTAAAGAGTTTCCCAGAGACTACACTACACTGAAAAGTTGTTCATTTATTCACATAGATGCCTATATATCAAAGAACATTGTCACAAAATTTAAATCAAGTCTGTCTTTTTAAAATATAAAGTGCTAAATTCCTCCTAAACCTAACAAAACTCAGTATCTTATTAGTTTTCTTTTATAAACGTATTTGAGAAATGCAATAATTTTATTAGACATTTATTCCCCAATTCTAAAAAGTGGAATTATACAATTGACATCTTCTATTATTTATAATCATTTTGTTTTCCATTTCTTGTCTTCTATTTAGGTTATTATATTATTAGTTTTTTTTTATTTCCAGAATTGATGCCCCAAAGTTAGAGCCATAAAATATTATCACATAGATGAAATATCAATATATGAGGCAGAGTTGATAAAAGTGACGTATGTTTACTTATGACTATGAGAAATTATATTGGCAACTTTTCTTTCCCAATTACAGTTCAGTAAGGTGCATGAGCATTCCAGGGGTGAATCTTATGTGACAAAATCATTAAGTGGGGAAGGTCACTACTTTTAGTGTCAAATTCATTTTTAAACTTGAAAATCTAATATTTTCAATTAATGGCCTAAAATCAAATAGACGGGATGAATTGCAGAACCTCTCTGTGATATGGTAAACACTTGAATAAAAATGAACTTCTATAATTAATATCTGGCTTTGCTAGTCACCAATAAACCCCAGGTTTGAATTGGTTTTTCAGAAATTCACTGTTTCACCATTTGGATGGCATTATTGTCAGCACACTTAAAGCATTCTGAATATATTAAAGTATAACAAAAATGAAAAAATTAATACTCTCAAAATTGTATCAAATAATCTGATCATTTCAGTGCAAGGGAAAAATAGCAGACAATCAAATAAATAATAAATGCTATTAATAGATGAAGTTTAAAAGGCACTTTTAGATATTCAAAGATATAAAGTTGTCTCAAAGATACAAAGTTATCTTCTGTGCTCACTGTTTGTTTTTGTAAATAAAACATTATTGGAATGCATCAATACCCATTCATTTACATGTTGTTTATGACTACTTTCATTTTTGCTTTTTGTTGTCACGTTAAAGTCTCACTCTCTTGCCCAGGCTGGAGTACACACAGCCACCACAGCCTCCACCTCCTGGGCTCAGGTGATCCTTCTGCCTCAGAATTCTGAGTATCTGGAACCAGAGGTCTGTGCCACCATACCTGGCTAATTTTCAAAAAATTTTTTGTTGCCCAGGCTGGTGTCAAATCCCTGGACTCAAACAATCCTCTCGCCTCCACCTCCCAAGGTGCTAAGATTACAGGTGTGAGCCATCACACTCGTCCAACATGTTTCTGACTGCTTTCTTTCCTTTTTTTTTTTTTTTTTTTGTCGAAGTCTCACTCTGTCGCCCAGACGGGAGTGCAGTGGCCGCTCCCAGCCACCGCAGCCTCGACCTGCTGGGCTCTGGTGATCCTTCCGCCTCAGCCTTCCAAGTAGCTGGAATTACAGGCACGCGCTACCACGCACGGCTGATTTTTTGATTTATTGTAGAGATGAGGTCTCGCTGCCCAGGCGGGTCCCAAACCCGCGGGCTCAGGCAATTCACTCACCTCAGCCTCCCAAAGGCGCGGGATTACAGGCTGAGCCACCGAGCCCAGCTTTCTGACTGCTTTCATGCTGCAATATCAGACTTCCATGGTCTCAACAGATGGTAAGACCTGCACAGCTGAAACTATCTATTTTCTGACCCTTTACAGGAAATTACTGAAGCACAGTATGAAATTAAACTGCATACATTTTACTAAACAGATGACAGCTAAAAAAGAGGGGCATTTGTGTAAATTTTATGTTTTTTTCTCATAGAGTATCATGAGAATATTTAACCAACATCAGTAAAAAAATAATATGTAAACTAGTTGGAAATAACTTTCGAGAGGTCCTGCTGATTTGTTTCTTGGCCATGCTCTGAATTATTTGATTCTGACTGTATGGAAATTGAGCATAACTGCTGCAGAGCTGCCTTTATTATAACCGAAAATTATGCTAACTCTCAACTACAGCAAGATGCACAACATTTGCTTGACTTAAGGGATCTTTGCTTTAAGTTTTTTAATGGTAACTCTGTTTGCTTTTCTTATGCTTTAGACTCCAGAGAACATTTGCTGCTGTCCCACTCTGATTAAATCTGAGTGAGCCAAATGTCAGAAAAAGTTTCTAGATTGCAACTGTTCTTTAGAATTCTTTAATTAAAAGAAAATGAACAAAACTCCCCATTGCAGATAGTTGTGTAAACGTATATTCAGAGATCTGATCATTTTTTTAGTGGATATTTCAAAGGATGTCATTCAGGTAACCCCAATTAATTGAGTTTCACTTTTGCTTTTTCAAACTATTAACTAAATTATTAATATAAAGGGAAGATTCTAAAACATTCTTTTAAAAATTAAATGTTAGAAAACAATAATGGAAAATGTAGTATGTATTCATAGGAATCTCATTGTGGTTTTTTCCTTTCTTTTTCTTTTCTTTTTTGAGTTGGAATCTCACTCTGCCACCCAGGTTGGAGTACAGTGGCACGCTCACAGCCGCAGCAGCCTCGACTTGCTGAGCTCAGGAGTTCCTTGTGCCTCAGCCTTCCAAGTAGCTGGAACCACAGGCAAGTGCCGCCATGCCAGGCTGATTTTTTTGATTTATTATAGATACGAGGTCTCGTCATGTTGCTCAGTCTGGTCTCGAACCTCTGAGCTCAGGTAATCCTCTCGCCGCCGCCTCCCAAAGTGCTAGGGTTACAGGCATGAGCCACCTTACCTGCTTATTGTGGTTTTAATTTGCATTTCCATGATGAATAGTAATGTTGAACATTTTAATATTTTTTTGGCCATTTGTTATCCTATTTTGAGAGGTGTCTGTTCGTGTCATTTCTCAAATTTTAATGAGGCTATTTGCTTTTTTCTTGCTGATTTGTTTGAGCTGTTTGTATATTCTGAGTATTGGTCCTCAGTTAGATGTGTGGTTTGTGAATATCTTCTCTTATTCAGTAGGTTGTCTATTAGCTGTACTGATTATTTCTTTTGCTGAGCATGCACTTTTTAGTTAAATTAAGTTTAACTTGTTTGTTTTTGTTTTTGTTACATTTACTTTTGGAATATTAGTCATTTATGTTTTTGTTGCATTTACTTTTGGGATTTTAGTCTGTGTACCAATGTCTAGAAGAGTTTTTCCTAAGTTTTTTCCTAGAATTTTATGATTTCAGGTTGGGCAATTAAGTCTTCAATCCATGTTGAGTTAATTTTTATATATGGTGAGAGATGGAGATCTAGTTTCATTTTTCTGCATGTAGCTATCCAGTTTTCCCATTTGTTGAATAAGGTGTCTATTCCTCAGTGTATGTTTGTGTCTGCTTTGTTGAAGATCAGTTGTTTTTCAGTATTTGGGTTTATTTTTGGATGCTCTATTATGTTGCATTGATACATGTGTCTGCTCTTGTACCAGGATCATGATGTTTTGGTTCTATAGCCTTGTAGTATAATTTGAGTCAGGTAATGTGAAGTCTCCAGCTTTGTTCTTTTTGCTTAGGATTGCTTTGGCTATTCTGGCTCTTTTTGGGTTCTATATAAATTTTAGGATTATTTTTATCTAATTCTGCAAAAAATGACATTAATAGTTTGATAGGGATAGTATTGAATCTGTAAATTACTTTGGGTAATATGGTCATTTTAGCAATGCTGAGTCTTTCAATCTGTGAGCACGGGATGTTTTTCCACTTGCTTGTGTTGTTTATAAATTCTTTCACCAGTATTTTGTAGTTCTCCTTGTAGAGATCTTTCACCTCCTTGGTTAAAGTATACCCCTGAATAATTATCATAATTCTGTAAGAAAGGGATTGACAGTAGAGGGAAACTGCCAGGAGAGGGAGAGGGAGCACACTTCAACAATAAGGGTAACATCTCAAATCAGAAGTGGGGACCAAAGGAAAGCCCAAACTTTACCTGCACAATGACCACTTGTATACCTAATCCTGAATTGTACCCCACATCTTTAAAATAATATATTTTAAAAGTATACCTCTAGGTATTTTAGACATTTGGCAGTTATTTTAAATGTACTTGAGTTCTTGATTTGATCCTAAGCTTGATCCATTAGTGTAGAGCAGTGCTACTGATTTGTGTGTGGTAATTTTGTACACTGAAACTTTACTGAATTAATTTATCAAGTCCAGGAGTCTTTTTTAAGAGTCTTGGCATTCTTTAGGTGTAGGATCATATCATAGGCATACAGAGATAATTTGGCTTATTCTTTTCCAATTTGGATACCCTTTATTTATTTCTCTGGCCTGATTGCTCTGGCTAAAATTTCCAGTACTGTGTTGAATAAAAGTGGTGGAAATGGGCATCCTTGCCTTGTTCTAGTCCTGAGGGGGAATGTGTTCAACTTTTCTCTGTTCAGATGACATTGGCTGTGGATTTGTCATACATAACCTTTATTATTTTGATGAAAGTTTTTTTGTGTGTCTATTTTGCTGAGGGCTTTTATCGGGAAGGGACGCTGAATTTTATCAAATGCTTTTACTGCACATAGTGAAAAGATTATCTAATTTTTGTTTTTAATTTTGTTTATGTGGTGGGCCATGTATATTAACTTGCATATGTTGAATCGTCCTTGCATTCCTGGGATAAAACCCACTAGATAGGGGAGGGTTTTGTGTGTGTGTCTGTGTTTGGTGTTTAATTCAGTTTGGTAGTATTTTGTTAAGAATTTTTGCATCTATGTTCATCAGAGCTATTGGTCCATAATTATCGTTTTCTGGTTTGTCTTTTTCTGGCTTTAGTATTAGGATGAGTCTGGCTTCTTAGAATGAGCTAGGGAAAATTTCCTCATTTTCAATTTTATAGACTAGTTTCAATATATTATTACCAGTTGTTCTTTGAAAGTCTGGTAGAATTTGGCTGTGAGTTCAACAGGTCCTGGATTGTTTTTTGGGGGGGGATTTGAATTACTGATTCAATCTTACTACTTGTTATTGTTAGGGGTTTCTTTTCTTTTTCTTTCTTTCTTTTTTTTTTTTTTAAACTCAGATTCTCACTTGTCTGCCCAGGCTGAAGTAAAGTGGCATGATCATAAGTTTCATTTATGAAACTTAGTTTTGTGGAATACAAAATCCTTGACTGACTGTTATCCTGTTTGAGAAGATTGATGATAGGATTCTAATATCTTCTTGCTTATAGGATTTCTGTTGAGTAATCTGCTGTTAGTCTGACACATTTACCTTTGTAAGTTATTTAATGCTTTTGTCTACTGCCTTTAGAATTTTTTCCTTCACATTAAATTTGCATAATCTGATGACTTTATGTTTGGGGGATGACTTTTTTGCAATGACTCTCCCAGGAGTTCTTTGAGTTTCTTGTATCTGGTTGCATAAATCTCTGGCGAGGATAGGGAAGTTTTCCTTCATTATTCTCCCAAATAGACTTTCTAAACCTGTTGATTTCTTCCTCAGAAACTCTTATAATTCTTAGGTTTGGATTTTTTTTCACAAACTCACATTTTTTCGGAGACTATTTTTAATCCTCTTGATTCCTTTTTATTTATTATTGTCCTATTTGGTTAATTCAAAATTCTTGTCTTCAAGTTCTGAGATCCTTTCTTCTACTTGTTCTAGTCTACTGTGAAGACTTTCCACTGGACTTTCTACTTCCCTAAATGAGTCTTTCATTTCCAGAATTTAAGCTTGTTTTGTTTTTGTTTTTTAAAAATATCTCTATCTTTGCTGAATTTTTCATTCATGACTTAAATAACTTTTTAAATTATTTATTTCTTTATGTTGATTTTCAACTTTCTGTTGGATATCATTGAGCAATTTTGTTATCAACCTTTTCAATTCTATCTCTGGAATTTCAAAGATTTCATTTTGGTTAGGGTCCATTGCTGGAGTTAGTGTGGTCCTTTGGGGGTGTTAAATTATCTATTTTTTTCATATTGCTAGAATTATCTTTCTGGTTCCTTCTCATTTGGGTAAACCATTTCTTCTTATTTGAGGTTGACAAAGAGCTAACGTATACACTGTAGGTGTCCCTTGGTTATATATATAACCTTGGTGTGGTGATCTTCTCAACTGACAGTTGTGGTGGTGTTCTGTCTGGTACCTGCACAGGCTCAAGGTGTCTTAGGTGTCCAGATTGACTTACATAGTAGCGTTAGCTGGGTTCTGAGAGCAGACCTGTCTAAAAACTGTGGCAGTGTATCAGATGTAATGGGCTGTGCCTGTTCACCTCCAGTCAGGAAGTGGTACTTGCAAGAGAGAGTCAGCTGTGATGGTAGTTGCAGGTTTGCCCCTAAGGAAGTACCTAGCTGCTGCATTGCACAGAGGCTACACAAAAGAGTTTACATGGGGAATAAAAGGTCACTAGGGAAATGAGTCCCACCCAGCTCTCCTGACTTACCTTCAGACATTCTGCATTCAGGATATAAAAGTGTGGTCAGTGCCAGGTCTTTTCACAGGAGCCCACAGCAGCCAGGAAACTGTCTGCCATAGTAGATTTGCTCTTGGGGCAAATGAAAGGATCAGGTCTTCCTATTCTCCCCCAGATCAACTGGAAAATAGCATTCAGCAAGGGTTGTGTTTTCAGGAAATTGAAGTTGAAGCCACTTAAGACCCCCCCCCCGCCTCCACCACTCCATGTGGGTTTCAGGAGAGCATGGTTGTGGGTAAGGCAGTTTCCCATGAGGGACTGGAATCCTGTGGGGGTTTCGAGGGGTTTCAAGGTTCACGGCAGGAACACAGAATTCCTGAATTCTCCTCATTCACCTCCCCTGTTGTGTCTGGAAGTTGCTCATTTTTTGTGCAGTGATCTAGGTGAGTCTGACTGGTTCCAACCCAGAATGATCGATTTTTTTCTTCTTTGCACTCTGTGGTTCTTGTCACTTCTTTTATGAATCATGTTGTATGCTTTACTGGTATCATACTCTTTTAGTGCTGAGGCACTCTCTCTATTTTGGTTCACACCATAGGAGAAACTTACACTAGCTACTTCTCATAGGACATCTTAAACCAGTCTCAAAATGGGGGTTCTAAGATTTGGTTTTTTGAAAAGATAAAATCAGTAAACCTTCAGGTAAACTAATATTTTATAATCTCCTCATTTTGCTGTTTCCTGGAGAGACGAAAACTAACATGTTGCCCAGTAAACTCCTTTAACCTTGGTTATGGAGTTTGAGAATTTGGGGCATAAGGTGCCACTTCTGGTGAGGGCCTTCTTGCTGGTAAGGACTCTCCAAAGAGGTGGCTCAGGGTTTCACATGGTGAGGGTGCTAAGTGTGCTAATGTGCTCAACTTCCAGTATTGTTTTGGTGGTGGGAGAAATATATGGGTGACAGAATAATGACTTGTACTGTTGGGAGCTGGCCACAGGGGGCCACTGAACGTTAGGGATCAACGAGGGCCATGGACCCTGAGACCACTAGGATGTGTTTGGGAGCTGTTGACCCCATTCCCTCCTCCCTTTTTCTATTTAGCACACTTAGCCAAAAGGAACTCTGCTGGCCTAAGCTGAAGGCTCTGTGACTGTGACAGGCATGGCTTGCTCTAGAAACTCATTGTTCCTTATCCAGTGAACTGCGGTTTTGGCTTAGGTATTAGATATAATTCAAACTCAGATCACATTTGGGAGCCTTCTATACGGTACAAGCTTCTTTATAAGATTTAAAAGTATATTTGTAGAATTAGTATATACATATGGAGAGCTGTTTTCAGCTTTATGTGGTATAGATGATTATCCAGAGTTACCAGAAATGACCCAGCACGAACTTTGCGCTGGGCCACATTCTTAAGGGCCCAGTGTGTACTTTGGACTGGGCTACATTCTTTTAAACTGGTTTTAGCTACACTTAGTGTAGGGTTTTTCTACTTATTATAGAAATTGAATTTATTTTACTAACAGAAAGTACCGTAGACTAGGTTGTGCTAGTGTCAGGGAATTATGTTAGTTCAAGCATGATCAAACATGATATTTTGAGGTTTAATATAAGAATACAGCTAACTTTAGAAATGTCATTGTTCCCATTTTCTGCTATTGTGGTTTTTGGCTTTAGTACAATTTACAGTTTATATTTGGGTTTTATTTTTAGAAGCTTTATTGCTGATGATCAGCTTTATATATTAGGATTAGGAATTAGAAACTTTTATAGAAGTTAAGATAGATATATAGGGTTTCAAAATAGTCATTTTGTTAAGAGATTGTAATCAATTGTTCCTATAAATGGCCCAGCGTGATCTTTGGACTGGGCCACATTCTTTAGGAACTGGTTTGAGCTATAATTAAGAGTTTCTATAGTGTAGGTAGAATTAGCATAGAATAGAATGGTATCAGGATTTAAATTAGTCATTAGGTGTTGTGTATGCATAAGCTTTGGAAGTTATTGATTATTAGAATATTATATGTTAGAATTGTTGTATTGCTTTTGAGGAACATTAGGAACAGTAGGATAATTTTGGGATTGTTCTTCCTCATGCTTGAGGAAACATCTGGAGGGTGGGGGGGCACCCCTCATCCACCTGACTTTGTTTTCACGTGAAAGTCTTGTGATTTTGCCTGTGAAACTTTAGGATAAAAAGCTTATGGTTTGTCCCATTAAACGGCTTCTGCACTAGACAGAGTCCAGTCTCTTTCTTTCTTCTTTCTAAAATCTATCCCTCCAGTTTAATCGCTGATGCCATCTTTCCTACCAGGGAGCCCCAATATCTGCAGGGGCTGGCCCCCTGCATTGTACTATAAAATTAAGCATTTTTATGCTTTTTGTTCTAAGGACAAGGAGAGAGATTTTTTGCATACTTAGGGAAAGAAGAGGATAAAGTAGAAGAGATAGAATAGAAATATTTTATTTGATTAGCTGAATATCTAGTTATCAAAGCCTTGTACATTACATTGATTAAATATGTTTATTTACTTTTCAAGAACTTTTCCCCTGAGAATCTTATTGCTGCCATCACAACACACCAGTCACCTCTGTGTAAATAATACTCTTTTCTTTTTTTTTCTTAATAATCAGTATTTTTTATTATGGTTTTGTGGGGTACAGTTAAGGGTTAGGTGTACAATTACGTTTCATTCAGGCACCCTGTTGATAAGAGGTGTTTTCCCATCCCCCGACAGATATTTGCTACTGTTGATCCCATCCCCCTCCCCCCCATAGTTTCCCAGTACCGTCAGTCATTTTCTTATAATATTACATTGGATGTTCAAGGTCCATTATATGAGAGAGAACATGTGCTATTCGGATCTTTGTTTCTGTGAGAGGTCACTCAGTATTATAGACTCTAGTTCCATCCAGGTTGCTGCAAAATTCATGATTTTGTTCTTTTTTATGGCTGCATAGTATTCCATCATGTATATGTACCACATTTTTTAAATCCAGTCCTCTTTTGATGGGCAGCATGGTTGTTTCCAGGTTCTTGCTATTGTGAACAACGTTGCGATAAACATACGTGTGCAGGTATCTTTTGTATAGAGTGATTTGTGTTCTTCAGGGTATATTCCCAGTAGGGGGATTGCAGGGTCATATGGAAGGTCAATTTTTAGAGCTTTTAGCAATCGCCACACTGCTTTCCACAGAGGTTGCACTAGTTTATACTTCCACCAACAGTGTAGAAGTGTTCCCTTTTCACCACATCCTCTCCAACAGCTGTTATTTTTTGAGTTGTTGATAATTGCCATTCTGACTGGAGTTAGGTGGTATCTCAGTGTGGTTTTGATTTGCATCTCCCTGATTATTAGTGAGGTTGAGCATTTCTTCATGCGTTTGTTGGCTGCTGGAATGTCTTCTTTTGTGAAGTGTCTGTTCATATCTTTTGCCCATTTTATAATGGGGTTGTTTGTTTTCTTCTTTTCAGTGCATTTCAGTTCCTTGTAGTCCAGGATGTTAAGCCTTTGTCAGACCTAGAGTTGGCAAATACTTTTTCCCAGTCTGTAGGCTGTCTCCCTGCTCTCTTGATGGTTTCTTTGGCTTTGTAGAAACTTGTCAGTTTAATAAGGTCCCATTTGTCTATCTTCTCTCTTAAGTCCTGTGGGTTTCGGGTTTTGTACAGGAATTGGATGTCAGTTCCGATTTCCATGAGAGTATTTCCTTCCTTTTCTAAGGTTCTTATGGTTTGAGGTTTTACATTTAGGTCTCTGATCGATTTGGAGTTAACCTTTGTGCATGGGGATAGATAGGGGTCCTGTTTCAATCTTCTGCATGTGGTCAGCCAATTTTCCCAGCACCATTTACTGAATAGGTTCTCCTCTCCCCATTGGTAGGTGGTGAGGGCTTTGTCGAAGATGAGTTGGTTGAGGAATTGAGGTATTGCTTCTGGAATCTCAATTCTGTTCCATTGATCTATATGCCTGTTCCTATACCAATACCAGGCTGTTTTGATGATTGTAGCTTTATAGTAAAGTTTGAAGTCTGGTATTGTGATACCATCTGCTTGTTTTTTTTGCTGAGGATTGTTCTGGCTATTCTTGGACGTTTGTGTTTCCATATGAATTCCTGTGTTGTTTTTTCTAGGTCTGAGAAGAATGTTGTTGGTAATTTAATGGGTATTGCATTGAATATGTAGATTGCCTTAGGTAAGATGGACATCTTCACAATGTTGATTCTTCCAATCCATGAGCATGGGATATTTTTCCACTTGTTCGTGTCAGCTTTGACTTCTTTGAGCAGTGTTTTGTAATTTTCATTGTAAAGGTCTTTCACGTCTCTGGTTAGGAAGATGCCAAGGTATTTCATTTTTTTTGGTGGCTATTGTGAATGGAATTGTGTTTTTTATTTGGGTTTCTGTTTGTTTATTATTGGTGTAGAGAAATGCGATTGTCTTTTGTACATTTATTTTGTATCCAGAGACTTTGCCAAAGGCCTTTATCAGTGTAGGGAGGCCTTTGACAGATTCTCTCGGGTTTTCAAGGTACACCATCATATCATCTGCATAGAGAGATAACTTGACTTCCTCTTTTCCTATTTGAATACCTCTGATTGCCTCCTCTTCTTTGATTGCTCTAGCCAGGACTTCCAATACTATGTTGAACAGGAGGGGAGAGAGTGGGCATCCTTGTCTAATTCTAGTTTTCAGGGGAATTGGTTCCAATTTTTGTCCATTTTGGAGTATGCTGGCTGTGGGTTTCTCGTAGATGGCTTTTACTATTTTGAGGTATGTTCCCCATATGCCTAGATGTTCAAGGGTTTTTATCAAGAAGCGGTGCTGGATTTTATCAAAAGCTTTTCTGCATCTAATGATATAATCATGCGGTTTTTGTTTTGACATCTGTTGATGTATTTAATTACATTTATGGTTTTACAAATGTTGAACCAGCCTTACATGCCAGGAATGAAGCCTACTTGGTCATGGTGGATGATTTTTGAGATGTATTGCTGAATCCGGTTTGCTAGGATTTTGTTGAGAATTTTAGCATCTATGTTCATCAAAGATATTGGCCTATAGTTCTCTTTTTTTGTTGGATCTTTACCTGACCTGGGTATCAGTGTGATGTTGGCTTCGTAAAATGATTTGGAGAGAGTTCCATCTTTTTCAATCGCCTGGAATACCTTCAGTAGGATTGTTATCAGCTCCTCCTTGAATGTCTTGTAGAATTCTGCTGGAAAGCCATCTGGACCAGGGCTTTTTTTTGTAGGAAGTTTTCTTATTATGTAGTCGATTTCCTTAATTGTTATTGGTCTATTTAGGGTCTCAATTTCTTCTTGTTCCAACCTAGGTAGGTTGTGTGATGTCAGAAAGTCCTCCATTTTCTTATGGTTTTCAAGTTTGTTTCCATTCAAGTGTATGTAGTAGTCTCTAATGATCTTTTGTATTTCTTTAGGGTCAGATGTGACTTCATTTTTTGTGTTTCTGATTATGCTTATTTGGTTTTTTTCTCGTTTTTTCTTGGTCAGTCTAGCTAGGGGACCATCAATCTTGTTTACCCTTTCAAAGAACTAGCTTTTTGTTTCATTGATTTTTTGTATTATCTTTTTGTCTTCTATGTCCTGGATTTGGGCTTTTATTTTGGTGATCTGGATTCTTCTGCTGAAATTAGGGTTTTTGTGGTCTTGCTTTTCCAGTTTCTTTAGGTGGCTTGTTAGGTTGTGAATTTCTGTTCCTTCCATTTTCTTCATGTGTGTTTGCAGGGATATAAATTCCCCTCTTACTACAGCTTTCAGGGCATCCCAGAGATTTTGGTAAGATGCTTCTTCATTTTCATTTGTTTCCAGGTATCTTTTGATCCCTGTTTTGATTTCGTCATTGACCCAGGAGTTGTTTAGCATCATGCTGTTTAGTGTCCATGTCTTTGTGGGTTTTGGGGGGACTTTGTTGGTGTCAATGTTTATTTTTATTCCACTGTGGTCCGAGAAGGTGTTTGGTAGAATTTCGGTCCTTTTAAATTTGCTTATGCTTGATTTATGGCCGAGTATGTGGTCGATCTTAGAATATGTTCCATGTGGTGATGAGTAGAATGTGTTTTCTGTGGTCTTTGGATGGAGTGTTCTGTAGGTATCAATTAAGTCCATTTGGTCCAAAGTCACATTGAAGTTCCGGATCTCCTTGTTGATTTTTTGTCCTGATGATCTGTCTAGGGTTGTGAGTGGGGTATTAAAGTCCCCAGTTATGATGGTGTTAGAGTCAATATCTTTCTTTAGTTTTCCAAGAAGTTGCTTTATGAAAGTTGGCGCACCTATGTTGGGTGCATATATGTTTAGGAGCCTTTTATCATTATTTAGTGGTCTTCTGTATCTTTTTTGATTTTTAATAGCTTGAAGGGTATTTTGTCTGAAATTAAGATCGCTACTCCTCCTTTCTTTTGTATTCCGTTCGCCTGAAAGTTTGTTTCCCATCCTCCTACTTTGAGTCTGTGGGTGTCCTTTCTAGTGAGGTGAGTCTCTTGAAGGCAATAGATTGTTGCCTGATGATATTTTATCCATTTTGCCATTCTATGTCTTTTTAGTGGTGCATTTAGTCCGTTCACATTTAGTCTAATAATTGAAATGCAAAAGTTGATCCCTGTCATAAGGTTCTTACAGAGTTGTTCCTGTTTATTTGTTGTCTTTCTTTGGGTTTTGGAGTTGGTTCATGTGTGTTTTTAATCTTTTGCCTGTACTGTTGTGAAGAATACTGTTGTTCTTTTTCTTTTTCTTCTGTGTTCAGTACTTTCTTAAGTGTTTCTTGTAGAGGTGGTCTAGTGGCAGCATAGGTTCTTAGGGATTGGATGTCTGGAAAAGATTTCAATTCTCCCTCACTAATGAAGCTTAGTTTGGCTGGGTAGGTTATTCTTGGTTGAAATTGTTTCTCTTTTAGAACTTTGAAGATAGGGCTCCAGGCTCTCCTGGCCTGAATGGTTTCTGTGGATAAATCTGCTGCTATTCTAATTGGTTTTCCCTGGTAGGTAGTCTGACCTTTTTCTCTTGCTGCCTTTAGGATTTTTTCTTTCATAGCTACTGTGTTTAGGCAAATTATTATGTGTCTGGGAGTTGGTCTTCTCATTTGTTGTCTTGCAGGGGTTCTCTGAATCTCTTGTGTTTGAATTTTTTCATCCTTAATAAGATGAGGGAAGTTTTTTTGAATGATTTCATGAAATGTTTGTTCCAGTGTGGCTTCTGTTTCTCTTTCTGCCTCAGGAAGCCCAATTATTCTTAGGTTTGGTCTCTTGAAGTGATCATTCATCTCTTACAGGTTTTGTTCTGTCTTTTTGAGCTTCTTTTCTATGCTTTTGACAGTTTGGGTTAGTTCTGTGTTTTGGTCTTCGAGCTCTGAGATTCTTTCTTCTGCTTGGCTGATTCTGCTTTCCATGCTTATTAGTCTATTGTTCATTTCCATCACAGTATTCTTTACTGCTGTCATTTCTGACAACAGCTCCTTCCTATTTTCTTCTTGTCTCTCCTCAATTTTTTAATTTTCTCCATTAATGTCTTGATGTCTGGGTTTGTTGCATGTAGCCAGTCATTCTGGGGACTCTTCATTGTCTGTGTTCCAGAATCTGTTTTCTCATTGTCTGATCTCCCAGGGGTCTGTGTAAGACCTACATTGTTCTTTTGGTTTTTCTTCATTTGTGCGGTTTTTTCCCCCTCCCTGCTTTTTCCTTCCCTCCACATCACTATCTTCTTTAACTCTGTTATTCAGGGGTAAAGGGATTGATTTTACTTCTGTTTGTTCAATCTTCTATTCTTTATGTATGTCCTCTTACTTTGTTCAATTCTGAAGTTGCACTGTAGGTTGGAGGTGGTCCTTTTTGTAGTTTTGAGATGTACTTAAGGGGAGAGCTGGGATTCAAAATCTGTCTGCAGGTCCTGGTATTCGCTGACAGGCGTGTGGATAATGTGGAACCCACTTCCCACTGCCCTGGAATCTGTCTGTGCAGTGGGGCTGTAGGTTTACTCCCTGAAATAAAATGTGGTTAGCAGAGGGGAGAGAATGGAGCAGATAGTGGGTTGAAGAGGGGAGTGGAGAGATAGGGGAGTAAGGGGGGAAACAAACGAGTGTGTCAACAAATAGAGAGAGAGGCCTATACTGAAACAGATAAAAACAATAGACCACAGCTACAGTCGAACCAACTCTCACACAAACAAAAATAAAACATAGTGATGCTAACATACCAGCTATCCAACCACCTTATTAGTGTGCTGTTCCTCTATACAAAGACATGGTTTACAGACTGAAGATAAGAGAAGAAAAGGAAAATGAAAAGAGAAAAAAAAGGAACAATACAGTAGGAATAGAATTAAGTCATTAAACTAATAGAATCAATGAAGCACACTCTGATACATTTTGTTTAAGTCCAATGTCCTTTCAGGTCTGATTTCTAGTTTTCTTTTCAAGCTGGTAAATTAGTTTGCAGTTAGGGTCAGTTCCCCTGATCTGCTGTGAAGGACAGTTCAGATCAACCTCCGTTCAGCAGTTTGGTCTATGTCTTTATCAAGCTTGCCTCTCCCGTTTCGGTGTTGTTACCTTGAATCGCCAGCAGGTGGTGCTATCTCATCTGCTCGCCCCAGAGGGGGGTGAGGCCGGACAGGAACAAGATGGCTGCCTGCCTCTGAGCAGGCAACAGGAGCCCCACGCCAGGCGGGCAGTACAGTCTGGACGCAGGATAGGTGGCAGTGATCCTAGCAGATCTTCTCTGAAGCGGTTTGTTGTGGATCGCCTCAGGCTGGGTAGTGTAATGTACTACTCCTCCCAGAGGCAGCGGCGGCGATGGCGACTGCAGCGGCAGTGGCGGTGGGGGGAGGGACTGCGGCGGTGGCGGCGGCGGCAGGCAGCGGGACTGTTTACAATGCTGTAAAACTGTCCAGTCATTGCGATGGCAACGGCCAAGCTCCATCTAAAGAGCAGGCTGCAATGCTGGGGTCCCCAGCCGCCCGGGGCGAGAGTCAGAGACCCACTGCAGATCTCCCTTCCAGAGGGCTTCAGACACTGGGTTGTCCCGTCGCCATCTTGCCGCATCTCCCAATAATACTCTTTTCAGTCCTTCTCTTTCTTGACTTCTCTTTGGCATTATTTTCGGCATTATCTCTTCTCCAAATAGACCCATGCACACTTCTGAATTGTTTCTTTTTCTCTGGTTAATCCTTTAATTCCATGGTACTGGGTCACCATTTTCTCTGTCTTTAAGCATTTTATTTAGAAAGATGTGAACCTTAGCCATCTACTACTTTCTTTGACTGGTTCTACTCTTTTTAGTTGATCTTATCAATTCCCTTGGATTAGTTGCTTCTAAATGCTGACGATTCAAATTTGTTTTGCAGTCATTTCTTTAAAACTTTTGACCAATAAATTTAACTCCCTACTGAATGTTTTGTTTGGCTGTCCCAAGATAACACACTTGACATGTTCAACAGTGACAGCATCACTTTCCAGAATCTCCTCTTACCCCGCTTGCAAAATTTGCTTCTTATTTAGTATTGTATTTTGGCCAATGGCATAATCATCATTTGCCTCAAACAAAATGTGGAATCACTCCTGGTTTCATTTCCCTCTAACTTATACCCACTAGTCCATCCAACTAAACACAAAAGTTTTTAGTTTACTTTCTAGAACATTTTGAACTTACCTGTATATCTCTAATTTTACTAATATATCCTATTCTAACATCCAATATCTTTTCTTTTCAATAGACTGCTAGTGGACTTCTCTTCTCAGCTTCTTCTCTTGTAACATATTCAGTACATTGGGAAAAAACTGTGATCCTTTAAAATATAAATTTGGCCAATTTCTGACTTAAATTTATTTATTGCTTTTTAGACATAGTTAGAATTTTTAACATAATGTCAAAACTCTCCATGATCTGCCTCCTGCCTATTTGTTAAAATTTCATGGGTCATCTTGAGAAAAATCCTACAGAAGCCATTATAAGCAAATAGAAAACATTAAGGGCCCCAAGCCCAAAATTATATGACCAAGATTTAAACATTGACTGGAATATGTTTCTAGTAGAGTGTAGAATATTTTCTCTTCAACTTTCTCCACATTCTGAGTGTTCACACATATTTTTATGGGTTCAGATCAGCTTATTCTGCATTCTCTGGCACACCAAAGAACATAGATGTCAGTTAGCAATTCTTAATTTTAAATTTTATTTGTTTAAAGGAGCAAGCAGTATACAACTTGAAATATTTAATCAAGCTAAATTTCTAAAAAATAACTTGAATTGGCAGGGACTGTGTTCCAAGACCATTCCTAGTCAATTGAATATATTGTTGAATTCTCCATTATCAGACTACTCTGTTATTAAAGCAAAGCTAAGATTATTTTAACTCATTTCAGTAAGGGAAAGCATCCCTTTGCCAGACTACTCAGTGTTTCAGTAGAGGAAAGTTATATGTGAAATATTTTTTGGAGACTTTTCGGTCTGGGCTTCCATGATTTGATATGTTTTCCAAATGGAGTGCTGATGTAGAATTGACTTGGTTTGTGATATAAAAATTTAGGAATAGCAATACAGAAAGATCAGGTCCTAAAGTCAGCTTGCTACTTCATAAGTAGGCAGTTTGCCCAGATAAGTTCACTATAGCCCTTGATAAATTGGTATGTAGAGATTTCCTGAAGAGAATATTAAAGTTATTTACTAACCTAGTCTCATATTTCTCTTGAAAGCTTTTCCTGGAAGACACAACTAAATAATGTTGACATAGATAGTCTATTATTACTATCTAAGTCATGGTACAGAGATTTCCTCAGTTCTCAATATCCTCATTGCTTTCGTTTTTCACTGACTCCTGGAGAGTAGACCATCATAATTTGGGATTTTAAGTTCAAACCTAGAGAACAGACTCTATTTGCAATATGAAGAACTCTCAGAATCAATACATGGGTTCACAATTTCTTTACTTTATTCCAGATCTTCTAAATAATTTCAGATATCAGAAAAATCTGTATGGTTATGTGTACCATAGTTCTCCTCTGAAATGGCACGTGTTACTTCAAAAGGCCAATGTTATATTTAGAGTTTCTCTATTTTGAACCATTTGTCCAGTCTCCTAAACTTCCCAAGTGAGATCAATGCACTGACTATACTTCATATTCTTACTATTGATGCTGGACATTTAGCATTTGCCCCACTTTCCAGGCATCTTGTAAAGCATGACCAAAAGCTTGCAGTCAAAAGAAAGTGGTCCAGTATTCTCCATGAAAGGCTAAGGATTTAAATACTAAAAGGAGACCTCATTTTTCTTACTTTATGCTGTCTCTCCTACCACCCTCAACACTGTGTCTGCTGACTTGCACAGCTGGTGCAGCAGGGCTTATCATCACACTGCCCATAGCTGCTGCAGGAGTCTTTCCTCTCTGGGTTCCACTCAAGCTGACCGCCCTTCGTTCTTCTTGGTAACCAAGCCACAGCAATACTCCCAAGCATGAAACAGGTTGAATTCAGAACGCAAAGAGGCCCATCAAATAATATTCTTTCCTTTCCTGAGAGGAGGTGCAAAATGTAATAATTAACCTTTGTTTTAGAGGGCATATTCTGACATATCCCTGTCCACGGGTCTCTTAGAACCTCCAAAGAGGTTATGGCTGAGCACAAACTGTTAATCTGTAGAATGTTCAGATCAGAATCTGGACTCACTCTCTGGAGCACATATTTCACCAACACCTCTGGGAGCTAGCTACCTCTCAACTCATCTGGTCCAATGAATATAACATAATCAGTGTGAAGTATCAGTGTGATGTTTTGCAGAAATCCAAGGTGGTCCATGTTTCCCTGCTAGGTAGGCTATGTATGTGTCTGTATATGGGTATGTATATATGAATATACACAAATACACATACACACAGATATGTGTATATATACATGGATATGTATATGCACATATGTATATGTGCATATATGTATGTAGGGTATGTATATATCTATAGGTATGTATATCTATATAAGGCTTGTATGTATGTATATGAGGAGGGATGAAAAAATGAATTTATTTATAAAAATTTGTGTATTTAGTCCTACATATTTAAACTTCAGTCACCTTCAAAGTACTCTTTGTTTGAAGCAATATACCTATCAAGATGCTTTTTCTATAGCTCAAAATAGTTTTTTAACTCATCAATTTTGATTTTAGTGCTTCTGCCACTTTTTGTTTCACCTCTTCCACATTGAACAAATGCTTCCCTTTGAGGACATTTTCTTATACAGGAAAAAAAATTGCTCAGAGTGAGATTGGGTGAATAGGGAGGGTGGGGCATGGGGGTCATCCCATTTTTGGTCAAAATTGCTGAACACTCAGTATGATATGGACAGGTATGTTGTCATGGTGGAAGAACCAGTCACATTTTTGCCACAACTTGAGACTTTTATTACACAAATCATGAAGCATCCTTCTCAAAACTTGCAGATAAAAACTTTGGTTAATGATTTGTTTCATCCAGAGGAACAAATTTTGAATGTACTACAAGAGGCCCATCCTCCAAATAATTTAACTTTTTTGAGGGACCTCCCTTGTATATATTGTATGTATGTGTATATATAGGCATATCATATATATATATATATATATATAGAGAGAGAGAGAGAGAGAGAGACAGAGACAGAGAGAGAGAGAGATACAGGTGTAGATACAGATAATGTAAACAGGTCTGTTTAAGATATATATATAGAGAGAGAATTATATATATGTATGTATCTTTAGGTATATATATATCTACATAGGGCATGTATATATGTATATATAGTGTATATATGTATGTATGTATGTATGTATAGATAGGTATATGTAAATATATGTCTGTTTATACATATATAGGCATGTATACATACATAGGATATGTTTATATATGTATATAAGGCATTTATGTATGTGTATATATGCATATATAGGGTATGTGTGTGTATATATGCATTTTTACCCAGCATTCGGACATCCAGAACTGTGTAAAATAGAAACCTTACACTCTCAGTTTAGTACAGCCTCCCTCACTGCCTTGGTCTTACTTCACCTGGGAGTTAGTAGGTGGAAAAGTGAGGTGCATGATCTCTTTCTTCTCTACATCACTTTTAATAGTTTGAGATTATCCAATTGCATAGAAAATTCCACTTCTTATACAACTCTGCCATTGGACTCCTCATTTGAATATCGATACCATCATTGTTCTATCGATATCACCTTGCCTCTGGAAACAAGGCCTTCTTAATGTGCAATGCTTATCAAAATGGCTCATGGTTGACTCCATCCTGCAGGGTCTATGTCTGACCCACTGAATCCTTAAGAATTTTGTCTAAATCTTCAGCCCCAAAGCAGATGACAACCTAGACAAGCTAGAGTCGAGGTAGATATTATTGCCTGAACTACACAGTTGCCAAAGCACATATACCCAAGTCCACAAGTGATTTTCTTGAACTTCACGCACACAGCTTGAAGTGATATAAATTAACTTCCAAACCATAGTGAACTGGTAATTCCTATTAAATAAATTCACTATCTCTAATATCTATAACTTTCAAACAAATTTCATTTATGTTCTTGAGTAGGGTAATAAACTAAGAGTCCCAAGTCAGTTTCAAAACATTGTATCTAGTTCTATTTAAGTGATGGAAAGTCTGTCAAAATATTATATCTACAGGAAATATCTTATTAAACACTATTATACATACAGATTATTTTCTCCCAACTTCATAATCCTTAACTTGTTAATCTGCAGAAAGGAAAAAGGTAAAGTTGGGAGAAGAGAATAGCTTAGGATTTTACAATGAGAAAATGGCAAAAGAAGTAATTAAATTATAACATAGATGGCATATAAACAGCTCGATAATCCTACATATCTTCAATTTGGGACATATCATAAGATAATGAATGTAGTATGCATACTACATAGTGTGTGATTTTTCTATCTGATGCCACATATGCCTGCAATGTGCTCTCATAAATACCTCTGTTCTTTGGACAAAAAAACAAAGGCCCCATGATTTGTTATTGTTTCACTACCAGTAAATGGTATGCCATGTATCAAATCCTGGTCTATCAGTGTTCAGGGCCTATGCACTTCCAAGGACACTTTTCCAGTTTGTACTTATGAATGATCAGCAATGCAGAAATACAATTTAAATTCCCTACTTAATCTGCATAGATTTATTTATCATCTGTTTTTTTAAGGTTTAATGCAACTTCTATTGTACTATTCACATTTTATCATTCAAATATTACTAATTTGTCTTTAAACAATGCAATGTGTTTATATTGAAAAACTATTATCCAAGATTGAAATGGATAAACTCAAAGAAGACTCTTTGGGTGATGATAAAGGAATCTCAATATTAATGATTCCACAATTCAGGCATTAAATAATAATTATTATTTATTCTAATTGGAGGCACTCCAGGGAGACACAAACACATATACATATATACACATAAATATATACACACAGATATGTACAAATACACACACATGTATATGTGTATGTGGATATTATTGAGTAGGTAGACACATATGCACATATAAGAGAAGATACATTTGCACAAATAATTTTAATACAGGAATGAAGATAAAGAAATTTCTTAGCTAAGTATTTATCTACTAGATAAGTACTTATGTAACAGGTGAATAAAAGAAAATTAGGTCACAGTAGGGCTTGTGTTATGTCAGAATCAATAGCTAAAGAAGTCATAAGGATGTTGGGCTGGTGTGGGACAGAGGCTCACCACAAATTAACTCATGTTGGTAATTGGAGAAAATTAACAATCTCTTTGTTTCAAACAAGCAAGCATAATTATAATTGTTTAATGCAATGTAGTCTAAAATATTTAGCCATTTACCTTTTACTGCATCTTTTATCTAGAGGCAATCTTAAGTTACAAAGAAAAATACTTTCTCAGTAGGCAAAAGTAATTTCTGAAGATGAATCTGCAAAATGAATATTTCATGACTAAGGCTATGAAATTGATCCACTCTTAACTTAAATATCTGTCTGATCTAAATTAGCTTAAAGATTTAGAATGGCAACTATGTTAACCTGTCACAAATTCTTGGACTGCATACTATAGTTATGAGACTCAAAATAAAACCTATTTATTATTTGAATGAGTCAGGTCATATGAACACATATTCTCAGTACATCTCAGCAAGAGAGAAGGGAATGGTAGAGGAAAGAATTTTTAGAAAATGTCATTTCTAAGCAAGTTTATAAGGACAGAGTGTTTAGCAGGTGAAGAAGAGGGAAATAGGAAATCCAAGTAGATAGAGTAGCATGTAAAAGAGCATAGACAAAAAAAAAATGTGGAGTTCTGAAAAGATTCATCAATGTGGCAACAGAAAGTGAATAATTTTAAGCATGTAAGTATTTTCACTCTAGCAGCAGTGGGTGAATAGTTTAGAGGGAGCTACTCAGAAGTAATGGGTATTTGGGGGAACAGCTGTAGTAATCCTGGGATGATATAGTGATGTTTAGACTTAATAAAAAGATAGTAATGAGAGAAACAATTTAAGACACTTGAGATGAAGAGTTGATTATACATGGAGACTGGTAAGAAATGGTAGGTGGGAGAAGAAAGGTATCGAGAGAGACTCTTTTTAGGAGCTACTGTGGGAAAAACTGGGAGCATGAAAGTATAATTTCATGAGAAATGAAATTTAGAAATGCCACATGTTTTGGCCACACTCTATGAGGGGACTCCCCAAAGCTAAGAAATATCTGTTCCAGAGTGGATTCCTTATAGTATGGGCTTCCCCTGCTAGGAAAGTGTTCTAGAAACCCATTGGCACATCTGCCTACACTGTGCTGAGTGTTCAGAAGTTTTTGACCAAAAATGGCATGACTCTTGTGCCCCACCCTCCTTATTTGCTCATTCTCACTCTGAGCAACTTTTTTGTTGTTGTTCCCCAGATTAAAAAAAGTCCTCCAAGGGAAATGTTTTGCCTGTGTGGAAGAGATGAAACAGAAAATGGCAGAAACACTAAAAGGAGTCCAAATTAAGGAGTTCAAAAACTGTTTTGAGCCGTGGAAAAGGATCTCAATAAGTGTATTGTATCAAATGGAGAGTACTTTAGAAGTGACTAAAGTTTAAATATGTAAAAATAAGTGCACAACTTTTAAAATATAAATTCTGTTTTGTTTTGAGGTTCTCCCTAGCATGTTCAGATTGGGAGATTGGAAATAGCTAAACATTAAGAGAAGACCCAGTAGAACGAAGAGTGTGGTAAACCATGTCAAATAATACAGAAGAGACACATGCTAAAATGTCAGAAAGTTGCCTTGGCATTTCCCATCTAGGACATTTTTAGTGATCTTGGAGGAAGTGTTCCAATGGAGTGGTGAGTGAACAGTTAAAATTGTAGTGAATCAATACAAGGATATAGACCTGCAAGGTATGAATTGCATTTTAAGAAAAATGAACTTCATGGGAAGCAAGAAATGTATATTGTAAAGATCTCTTTTTTTAAAAAAAAATGATAGCCTTGAAATATATGTATTTTTTTTAAAAAGAGCCAATATAGAATTTAAAGATAAAGATGTGAATAAGAATGGATAAGGATAAGACTCTGGAGATATGGGAAACTGCTCAAAATACAATTAAAGTGCAAAGGAAGAAACAACCTTGTCAGCCTGGGAGAGTTGATAAGCACTCCGTGTTAAACATCCTATGCTAGGCATCATTAGTAACTTGTGACACTCTCAACAATATGTACCCTTTTTTTTCTTTTTGCAAAATGTTAAGAAATGTTATCAGGACAGGGTCTCTTTCCTGCTGTCTGTTGCACAGTATGTCTAATGCAGCTCTATCTGGCCTAAATATATCTGTTTGTGGAATAATAAAAGAATGAGGACACATGAAGGATTTAAAGCTTTCCTCAAATATTTATTTTATTTTATTTATTTTTTTAAGAGAAGTAGCCTTTATTTCCTTGTTTCTCAAATAAAGCTGACTGTGTTGGTTGCTTTCTGGTGATTAGTCAGAGACCAAATCCCATATCCTCTTCTGACTCCTCCAACTCTTCCTTGGCTTTAACCTTGGCCGGAGCTGCAGGGTCAGCAGGAGCAGCAGTGGCAGCAGCAGCCACAGGGGCAGCAGCCACAAAAGCAGATGGATCAGCCAAGAAGGTCTTGACCTTTTCAGCAAGTGGGAAGGTATAATCAGTCTCCACAGACAAAGCCAGGATTTATTTGTACCCATTGATAATAGAATGGGGTACTGATGCAGCAGTGGGATAACCAATCTGCAGACAAACACTGTCAACATTGCAGACAACCTCCAGGAAGTGAGAATGCAGTTTCCTCTGTGATGTCAGGCACTTCAGGGTTGTATTTGCTGCCATGGTCAAACACTTGCTGGATGATCAGCCCACAGGAGAATGGGGAGATGTCCAGCATGTTCAGCAGTGTGGCTTCACTGGCTCCCACTTTGTCTCTAGTCTTAATCAGCTGCACAACACTCAGGATTTCAATGGTGCCTCTGGAGATTTTAGTGGTGATGCCTAAAGCCTGGAAGGAGGAGGTGTTCTCAGGCCCCAGACCGGTGTTCTGGGTTGGCACAGTGACTTCACATGGGGCATTGGCACCAGCATGGGCAGCAGCTGGCACCTTGTTGGTCAGCAGCATGTCCCAGATCTCAGTGAGGTCCTCTTTGGTGAACAATCCCCCGGATATGAGACAACAGTTTTCCCAGGGCTGGGTTGTTTTCCAGATGCCCTTGGATGGCCTTGTGCATCATGGTGTTCTGGGTCATCAGCACCACAGTCTTCTCTCGGAGGGACATGTGAATTCTCTGCATCTGCTTGGAGCCCACGTTGTCTGTGCCCACAGTGAAGCATTTTGAATAGTCATCCAAAACTTGGATGATCTTAAGAAAGTAGCTGGACTTCCAGGTCGTCCTGTCTTCCCTGGGCATCATGGCAGTTCGTCAGGGATTGCCTCGGAGGGTTTAAAGATGATGTCACTCACATGAGGACGCCTAGTAAGATCTATTTATTTTATTTTCTATTTAAATAACACTATGTTCATGGTGTGTGTGTGTTTTGTCTTCTTTGCTCAACCTTTTTAAAGATTAACACCAAAAAATGAATGAGACAAAGGGTAAAAGGAAAAGGTGGATGCTTGTTTGCTGATTAGAGGGGCAAAATGCGAGCATAGTTTTTGATTTTTATGTGACTAGGCTTTTCCTAAGCATTCATTGTAGACCACTCTAATTCCATTTATTAAGTTACTACTCAAAGAAACTCAGACGAATATATTGTTCTTGTAGGAAGGCTTTTCTCTAGAAAAAATTCTCTAGCTTTTTTAGAATGATAACTTCACAAGGTGTTCATTAATGTCATCTGAGAAAATATACCACTGGCAAGATAATCAGACAATGCAAAATGAATTTCATTGTCTTAAAAATTTTGGAGTGTCTGTTATGGCCTTAAGACATATCTACATATTCTTTGGTGTCTTCTTGTCACAGGAAGGTGTCCAGTTCTCTTCCCATTAAATATAAGCTGGCCTTAGTTACTGAATTCTAATTAATAGTGTGAGGTGGAGTGAACCTGCACAATGTTTTCTCAGACATAAAAGGTCATGCAGCATCTACTGGTTCTCCCTCTACAACTGAGAATGTCATCCTTGAAATACAGTCACTGCCCAGGCAGTTCAAGTGTTGGTGGCTGACAACACCTCCAGCTGAGGGTCCAACTGACAAGCAGATGAACTACAAGACCCATGATAAAGTGAGGATAAAAATGATTTCAGTATCCAGCCTTTGCCCAGCCCCAGCTGATGTTGGGTAAGTCACTCTATCAAACCTTTCTTATATTGCAGGTTTATGAGCCAAAAAATGTCATTGTTTTTAGCATTAAATATTGGAGAGATTTTTTTATTTGGCATAGACACTAGAATGACCTACTGATTAATGATACAATGAAGATTATAAGAGGAATAAACTGCCCATTATTCTCTAAAATTATTTTTCCTCAGATCCTTTCTCTCTCAGTCGTGCATAGAAGTAGTAGTAGTATACTGTAGGACTTACTTTAGGAATTGCTTAATATCAGTTTTACCTTTCTCTGAAATGTTTAAATGATACTTTTGTTTAGAATGCATTGCGTTCCTCTGTGTATATTCCAGTAGGGGGATTGCTGGGTCATATGGAAGGTCAACGTCTATTTCTTTTAAAAGTTTCCACACTGTTTTCCAAAGAGGTTGCACTAGTTTGCATTCCCACCAGCATTGTAGAAGCTTTCCTTTTTCTCTGCATCTTCACCAGCATCTGATGTTTGTTTTCTTAATGATGGCCATTCTTACTAAGGTTAGGTGGTATCTCAATGTGGTTTTAATTTGCATTTCTCTGATGATTAGTGAGGTGGAGCACTTTTTCATGTGTTTGTTTGCTGTCATATATCTTCTTTTGAAAAGTGTCTATTCATGTTTTTTAAACACATTTTAAAGGGGCTATTTGTTAGTTTTTTTTTTTTTTTTCCTTTCAGCACATTTCAGTTCAGTTCAGTTTTAGAACCTGGATGTTAGACCTTTGTCAGATATACAGTTGGCAAATATTTTTTCCCATTCTGTGGACTGTCTTTCTGCTATCTTGATGGTTTCTTTTGCTTTGAAGAAGCTTTTCAGTTTGAAGAGGTGCCACTTGTCTACCTTATCTCTTATGGCATGAACACTTGAGGTTTTGATCAGGAATTTGTTGCCATTTCCAATTTTCATAAGCGTGTCTCCTGCATTGTCTAAGGTTTTTTATAGTTGGAGGTTTTGCATTTAGGTCTTTGATCCATTTAGAGTTTATTTGTGTATGGTTATAGGTAGGAGTCCTATTTTAATCTTCTGCATACGGTCAGTCAGTTTTCTCACAACCATTTACTGAATAGGGTCTCCTCTTCCCAGTGGTTGTTGGTGGAGGTTTTGTCAAGATGAGTTGGTTGAGAAATTTGGGGTTTGCATCCAGAATCTCTATCCTGTTCCATTGGTCTGTATGCCTATTCTTGCACCAATACCAGGCTGTTTTAATTATCATAGCATTATAGTAAAGTTTGAAGTCTGGAAATGTAATACCTCTGCTTTGTTTTCTTTACTAAGGATTGGTTTGGCTATTCATGGTTGTTTATTTTTCCATATGAATTTCTGTATTGTCATTTCCACATCTGAGACAAATTATGTTGGTAATTTAATGAATATTGCATTACATCTGTAGATTGCCTTTGGTAGGATGGACATCTTAACAATGTTGATTCTTCCTAGCCATAAACATGGGATATTTTACCATTTATTTGTTGTCTTCTTGGATTTCTTTGATCAGAGCTTTTTAGTTTTCATTGTAAAGGTATTTTACATCTCTGACTTGGAAGATGTCGAGGTATTCCATTTTTTTGTGGTTATGATGAATGGGATTGTGCTTTTTATTTGGTTCTCTGCCTGTTTGTTGTTGGTGTATAAGAATGTGCCTGTCTTTTGCACATTTATTTTGTACCCTGAGATTTTGTCAAAGTACTTTATCAGTGGAAGCAGATTTTTGACAGATTCTGTTGGATTTTTGAGGTATAGGATCATATCATCAGCACAGAGGGATAACTTAACTTCTTCTTTTCCTTTTTGGATACACCTAATTCCTTATCTTGTCTAATTGCTCTAGCTAGGAATTCCAACATATTGTTGAACAAAAGGGTGAGAGTGGGAAGCCTTGTCTTGTTCCAGTTTTCAGGGGAAATGTTTCCAGTTTCTGTCCAGCAATATGCTGGTTGTGTGTTTATCATTGATGGCACTTACTATTTTGAGGTATGTTCCTTCTACGCCTAGATGTTTGAGGGTTTTTATCAAGAAGGATGCTGGATTTTATCAAAAGCTTTTTCTGCATCTAATGATATAATCATATGGTACTGTTTTTATATCTGTTGATGTATTTAACTACATTTATGGTCTTGCAGATATTGAACCAGCCCTGCATCCTTGGGATGAAGCCTACTTGGTCATGGTGGATGATTTTTGAGACTTGTTGTGTGAGTCAATTTTCTAGAATCTTGTTGAGAATTTTTGCATCTATGAGGAATATTGGCCTGCAGTTCTCTTTTTTTGCTGTATCTTTACATGGTGTGTGTATCAGTGTGAGGCTATCTTCATAAATTGATTTGGGGAGAATTCCATCTTTATCAATTGCCATGAATGCTTTCAATAGGATTGGTGTCAGCTCCTCCATGTATGTTTTGCAGAATTCCACGGGAAAGTCATCTGGCCCAGGGCTTTCTTTGTAGGTTCCTTTCTTATAATGGAATCAATTACCTGGGTTGTTATTGGTCTTTCATGCCTCAGTGTCTTCTTGTTTCAACACTGGGAGGTTGTGTGATATCAGAAAGTTCTCCATTTAATTTAGGTTTTCAAATTTGTTTCCATACATGTGTGCAGAGTAATCTTTGATAATCTTTTCTGTTGCTTTGCGGTCAGCTGTGATTTGATCTTGTGCATTTCTGATTATGTTTATTTGGGCTTTTTCTCTCTTTTTCTTTGTCATTCTGGCTAAGGTCCATCAATCTTATTTATTCCTTCAAATAACCAGCTTTTGGTTTTGTTGATTTTTTTCTATTAATTTTTTTTCCTTTATGCTCCATATTTGGGCTTTTACTTTGATGATCTGGATTCTGCTGCTAAAGTTAGAGTTCTGACGACCTTGCCTTTCCAGCTCCTTTAGGTGATTTGTAAGGCTGTCAGTGTGTGATCTTTCCACTTTCTTGATGTGCATTCATAGAGATAAAAATTCCCCTCTTAGAACTGTTTTCATGGCATCCAAGAAGTTATGGTAAGACGTGTCTTCATTTTCATTTGTTTCCTGGAATCTTTAATTTCTGTTTTAATTTCTGTGTTGATTCAGGAGGCTTTCAGAATCATGCCTGTTTAGTGTCCTTGTCTTTGTGAGTTTTGGAGTAGTTTTTTGGTGTTGATATTTATTTTTATTCCACTGTGTTCTGAGAAAGTGCATGGCAGTATTTTGATTTTATGAAATTTGTTTATGCTTGATTTATGGCTGGGGATTTGATCATTCTTCAAGTATGTTCCATGTGGTGGTGAGTAGAATGTATATCTTATGGTTGTTGCATGGAGTATTCTATAGGTATCTATTGGTCAGGCATCAAGTCGAGGTTCTGGATCTCTTTGTTGATTTTTTTTCTTGATCTATCTTGAGCTGTTCATGGGGTATTTAAGTCCCCAGCTATAATAGTGTCAGAGCAAATATTTTCTTTTTTAGTTTACTTAGTAGTTGCTTTATAAATGCTGGTACTCCTATGTTGGGTGCATATTTATTTAGGATGGATATTTCTTGTTGAAGAATTGAATATTTTATTATTGTGCAGTGTCCTTTTGTATCTTTAAAATTTTTTGGTACTTAAAGGTTGCTTTGTCTGATAGTACAATAATGACTCATGCCTTCTTTTGGTATCCATTTGTCTGGAAACTCATTTTCCATCCTTTAACTTTGAGTCCCTGTGCACCCTTTGTGGTGAGTTGAGTTTTCTGGAGGCAGCTAATAAGTGGATCATGGTCTTTTATCCAGTTTAACATTCTGTGTCTTTTCAGTGGTGCATTTAGTCCATTCACATTCAGGCAGATTACTGAAATGTGATTGCTTATCCCTGTCATGAGGTTTCTTTGTTTGGTTTTCATTTTTAGTTTTTGTATTAATGTATGTGTGTGTTTTCAAGTTTGCTGTCATGATGTATTCTCTGTTGGTTCTGTGTTCTGCTGTTCTCTTGAGAACTGTGGGTCATTCTTTTTTTCTTTATTCTCTGCTTAATACCTTTTTAAGTATCTCCTGCAGAGTTGGTCTGGAAGCTGCATAATCTCTTAGGGATTGGATATGTCTGGAAAGGTTTTTAATTCTGCATCACTGGTAAAGCTGAGCTTGTCTGGGTAGGAAATTCTTGATTCGAAATTGTTTATCTTTGAGGATTTTGACTATTGAACTCCAGTCCCTTCTAGCTTGTAGTGTTTCTGCCAATAGGTCAGCTATTATTGATTATTTTTCCAGGGTAGATAGTCTGATCTTTCGCTCTTGCTGCTTTTAGGATTTTTTCTTTGTGCCCACTTTGTGTAGACAAATTACTATGTGTCTAGGGGTTGGTCTCATTTTATGTATTGCTGAAGTTCTCTGTATCTCTTATGTTTGAATGGTCACATCTCTGATGAGATGGGGAAAGTCTTCTTGGACAACCTCCTGGAATACTTGTTCCAAGGTGCTCTTCATTTCTTTTTGCTCTGCTGAGATTCCAAACAGGCATAGGTTCTGCCTCTTGATTTAATTTCACAATTTTTGTGGGCTTTGTTTTTTTCTTTCTGAGTTTTCTTTCTATGTTTTTTACAGATTGGGCTAATTCCATGTTCTGGTCTTCAACCTCTGTGATTCTTTCTTCTGCTTGATTAATTCTGCTTTCCATGTTTGTCATCTTGTTATTTGTTTCCTGGATAAAAATTTTTATGGCCCAAATCTCTGTTACAAGTCTTTCAGTGTTGCAGCCTGCCTTTTTTGAGTCTTGTTTACCCTTTCCACCCATTACCTAATCCTTGTAGTATTCTGGGGTCAGTCATTGGTGACTTCCATTGTTTGGGCTCTGAGGCCTGATTTTTTTTGGATGTTTTCTCTTTGTTACACTGGAAATTGCCTGTGGGCTTCTGTTTATTTTTCCTGATTTGTGATAGAACTCTTTCTTTTCTCTTTAGTTCTATTATTTAGTAGCAGTGGGAGAGACTTTCACTTCTGATGTTTGCTCCGCCCTCTATTCTTCCCTGTAACTCTATTATTTAGTAGCATTGGGAGAGACTTTCACTTCTGATGTTTGCTCATCCCTCTATTCTTCCCTGATCAGGGCTCTGAATTTGTTCTATTTTGAAATAGGGTTGTGGGTGGAAAGCTCTGCTGTCTCTCGTAGTTTTGAGAGTCAAATAAGGTGGAGGATGTGGAGCTAGGATTCAGAATATACTTGTAAATCACAGTGTTCACTGATTGTGGTATGTTTTCCCTGAGACCCACTCCCTACCACCACTCTATATGACAATGCAATGGCTATATGTGTGTACTTCCTGAGTCCAAGACACAGTAACAACAATGAGGAGAACAGAGAAATTAAAATTAAATAAGACAGATATAAATTTTTAAAAAATGAAAAAAGACAGAAAAACAAAAACAGAAACCATAGCACAGAACAATTGAACACACATACACACTGACACAAACGCTCCCCAAAGCAAATCAGAATAACAAGAAAGCAAAGCAAAACACAATAAACAAACAAACAAAAAAACAGGAATACCAAACACATGCACACTCAACACAAAATAAAAAAAATGAAAAAGAGAAAGAAAAAGAAAAGAAGAGAAAAAAGAATTCAAATTGAACATTCACAGATGTATTCAGTCATACATTAAACTAAAAAAAGAGAACAAAATAGCAAAAACAAACAAATAAAAAACTGAAAGGTGAACACTCAATCATTCATGTACAAATAGAAACAGAAAATAAAAAACAGAAGAAATATAAAAGGAGGGACATGCAGATTGAGCCCTCACATACACATTCATGCACAAAGGAAAAACTTTCAAAAATACAAAAAAACAAACAGCCTCCCCCCACCCCGGCCCAAAGCTTACCTTCTTGTGGCAGGTTCTTTAATTGTTCCTCTCAGCTGCCTTTCTGCTGTCACCTACAGAGTTTTGGCCTCGCAGTATTTCCAGTATCCAGCTCAGGAAAAGAGGATGGGGAAGTTGAAGTGGGTAGGAATTCAGTCTTCCCTTCCCACTCATGTATGGTCAGGGGGATTCCCTCCAGTTCTGAGGTGCAAGGTTGTTTCTTCCCCAGATGCTGGCAGGGGGTGAGGGGCACCATAGTCAGGCTTACTCTGGAGTCCTCCTATTGTGACTGTTGTCCAGGCTCCACCTGGGTTCATACCTGTCAGTTGTTCCCCAGTTGTGTGGGGCTGATGTTCAGAAGAATGCTGGGGAGGAGGCAGTTGGGTCAGTCCCAGACTCACCACTGATCTCTTTGGAGGTCTTCCTTGCCCTTTTCTGGTCACACCCTTTGTCCTGTGGTTGAATAAGGGTAGGGAGTAGGACATCTGAGATTCACCACTCATTTTGTCCCTCTGGAGTTTGTGCTTTCAGGATATTCCCTCTGAGTCACAATCAACCCCTGATTAGTTAATACACCATTCACAGAAATTGGGATCATTGCTCCATGGTGGGCAAGACAGAGCACTTTACTGCCCAGTTTTCAAGATGGTAACTGCTTGCCTCTTTCATCTTCTCCAGTGGGGCTCTCCCTCTGGGATCCCTTACTGTACTCCTTCCACAACCTTTGCTACCAGTGTTAGACCAGGTGCTCCAGTGGTGAGGCAGAGCCTGAAGCTGGCAGTCTTTCCCAGCACCTTCTTCCCAGGAAGGCTTTTGTTGATTTAAAATAATGGCAGTCAGTTTCTGCACTCCAGGAAGTGCTAGAAACCAAGCAAAGCAGCTGCACACCAGCCACTTCACCAGGAAAGCCCTGGTCACTTGCTCCTGAGCTCCTACTCAGTCTCTCCCAGAAACTTCTTCCTGGGAGGGACTTTGGTGATTTTTTTTGATGGCACTCAGTTTCTGTGTCCTAGGAAGTGCTGGAATCAAGCAGAGCAGCTACAGCACTAGCTGCTTCACCAGGAGAGCCCTGGCCACTTGTTCCTGAACCCCTGCTCAGTCAGCCACTCACACACCCACCTACTCATCAACACCTATGCAAGATTTTCTGTACACTCATTCACACTAGGACCCTCATAGTCCAACTGGCTCCCCCACCATCTTCCTTCTGACCCTCCTGAAGCGTTTTAAAATTTGAGAATGTGTGGAAGTACGAGAAAGAGGTGTGAGTATGCAACAGAACTCCAACATGCCCAACAATTGCATGCATTCATGATAAGTTTTAGATACATGGTACTGTGTGTGATGTGCACAAGGGAAGATTCAAGAGACCTTGCACAACAATAAGTATTGCAGTAGTTCGCCATAATCAGAAGTGTCTGGACATCGATGGTAACAATTTTGAGAACATCTTGTAATTGCAGAAGTCAAAGTGATTTGTATTTATCATTTGCTATTGGTATATAATATAAATTACAATACTAATATGTTTTTTCCTTTCTTCAGATATGTATGCAATTTTTTGGAAACCTCTGTATACATACTATTTTTTCCTTTTTTTGTTAAAGTTAGAATTACGTGTGTATTAAGTGGAACTTACCTTAGCTTGTTATTTTGACTTCTTAGGGAAGAATGTATGGATTGAATAATTCAAGAAGTTCTCAGACACTGTATTTTAAGTGAATGGATATTCAGTAGAGCTGGTTATTTGCAGAACTTTCATGAAATGTTATGTTCTATCATCTCTATGATAGCACATTTCCTTATAGATAACATTTTAGTCTTACTTTCCTTTGGTTATCAGCAAGCTTCCACCCTCGTATGTATATATTTTCATGAAGATTTATGCTTTCAAGAGCTACATTTTTTATCTCTGCTTTTCCTCTTAAGAAGTATATTTCTTTTGAATATGGAACATCCATACCACATTGCCATTTTACAATCTTGATTTCTATTTCACAAATTCACAGTGAGAACAATAAGATTATATTCACTGTCCTGTTTTAAAGTCTCAATTTAAATTTACTTACTATCCATTCTCAATGTGTTGGTTTATAGATACTATATCCATAAATATACTAAAATGATGGGACCTTAAGTTATGGTCCCGAAATGTAATTTCAACTCACAAGTAGTGTTGTCAAACACAGATACCTTCTTATAGATTTATTTTCTTTCCTGTAGTCCCAAAACTCTAGGGTGATCTGTTATAAAGTTGATATAATACAATGTTTCATTAGACCTATTGGGTTTCTATATTTAAGACTCAGAGTACTAATAAGAATCCTGTTTATTGTAGTTTTCCCATCCTTCTCAAATTTGCCTCATCTGTATTCAAATGTTGCGACTGTTATTTTAAAGTTTTTATACCTATGCAAATTATTTGATACATACATATGCAATTTCTCTAAAAGATATCCTATTTAGGACAAAACAACTTATGTTAATAACAGAAACATATTTCATCTCTATGTTGCTATATTTTTTGCAAATCATCCATGAATAAAACAAGAATACAACATAACATGAAGGATTTGTTAAAATCTAGACAGTAAATTAAATTATTAAATTGTATGGTAAGTCAATAAATCATTAGCTATTAGTGAAAAGACAAATATAACTATATTGCAGCATGTATAAAATTCCAAAATTATAATACTACATTATCCTTGTGTCAGATTCTAAGGCACCTAGAAAATTCTTTCAGAAGTGATTTTGAAACATAAGAAAATTAATTAATTTGAAATATATACATTTAACTTCAGAGGGTACATGCTCAGGTTAGTTACATGGGCATATTGCATGGTGGTGAAGTTGGGGCTTCTATTGAACCTGTACTCAAATAATGCATTGTCCCCAATAGGTAGTCTTTCAATCTTCACACTCCTCCCCTTCCTCTCCCCCTTTTGGGAGTTCCCAGTGTCTGTTCTTATCTTTACAGTTTTGTGTACCCAGTATCTAGCTCCCAATTATAAGTTAGAACATGTGAATTGGTTTTCTGCTTCTGTAATAATTTGCTTAGAATAATAGCTTCCAGTTGCATCCACATTATGACAAAGAACATGATTTCATTCTTTCTTAGAGCTGTGTAGTTGTCCATGGAGTGTATGTACTGCATTTGCTTTATTCAATCCACTATTGATGAACACCTAGGTTTGTTTCATGTTTTTGCTACTGTGAATAGTGTTGCAGTGAAAATACCAGTGCAGGTCCCTAATTGGTAGAACAACTTATGTCCCTTTGGGTTTATACCCAGTCATGGGATTATTGGGTCAAATAGTAATTTTCCACTTTTAGTTCTTTGAGAAATCTCCAAACTACTATCCGTGGGGACTAAACTAGCTTATATTCCCACCAACAGTATGTGAGTATTCTCTTTTCTCTACAGCCTCACAAATAGCTATTTGCTTTTTGACTTAATAATAATACCCACTCTGGTATAAGATGGTTTCTCATTATGGTTTTCATTTGTATTTTTCTGATGGTTGATGATACTGGAATTTTTTCATATGTTTTTGGCCACTTGTGTATGTCTTATGTTGAAAAAAGTCTATTCATGTCTTTTGCCCATTTTTTCATGGGATTATTTTTTTCTTATTGATTTCAGTTCCTTATAGATTCTGGATATTAACCCTTTTTCAGATACATAGTTTGAAAATATTCTCCCATTCTGTAATTGTCTACTTACTCTGTTAATAGCTTTCTTTACTGTACAGAAAGTCTTTAGTCTAATTAGGTCTTACATTTAAGTATTTAATCCACCTTGAGTTAATTATGGTAAGAGGTAGCTGTCAAGTCTTATTTTTTATGCATATGATTTCCCTGTTTTTCCAGCACCATTTATTGGATGGGGTTTCCTTTTACTATTGTTTATTTTTGTCAGGTTTGCCAAAGATCAATTGGTTGTAGGTGAATGGCAATGGATGTGGTAAAAGCAGACATCTTTCATAGGGGAACTCCTCTAACTTCTCCCATTCAGTATAATTTAACTGTGGGTTTTTCATAGATGGCTCTTATCATCTTGAGACACTTTCCTTTAATGCCAAGATGGTTGAGGGTTTTCATCATGAAGAGTTGTCAGATTTTATTAAATGCTTTTTCTGTATCTATTCAGATAATCATGTAGTTCTTATTTTTAATTCCATTTTTAGGGTAGATCATGTTTATTTTTTGGCATATGTTGAACCAATCTCGCATCCCAGAAATAAAGCCCACCTAACCATGGTGAATGTACTTTTTGATGTGCTGTTGGATGCAGCTTGCTATTATTTTGTTGATTATTTTTGCATCTAAGTTCATTAGAAATAGCACCCTACAGTTTTCTTTATTTGTTGTGTGTTTGTCTTTTTTGGGGGGGTATTAGAATGATATTGACTTTATAGAATGAAGTAGGAAGAAAGTACTTCTCCTTGATTTTTTTGAATAAATTCATTAGAACTAGTACCAGCTGTTTCTTGGACTTTTGGTAGAATTCAGCTGTGAATCCACCCGGTCAAGGACTTTATTTAAAATTGATAGGCATCAGAACAGAGTAGGGGCTACAACAGTGTCCTCTGCTGCTATACTACACAGTAGATCAGGTCACAGAGTCAGGATAAGACCAGATTATACAGCGCTTTGTGGTACATGATATGAAGTTTGGATTTTATTTCAAATGTGATGAGAATATTAAAAACTTCCAAACAGGTGACAGATGTGATCTGATTTATATTTTGAAAAGATCACTTTCTGTGTGTGTGTTGAATGCAGAATGGAATGGGAGGAGTGGGCATGGAGCAGGAATAGAAGCAACAATGCAAGTTATGAGACAACTGCAGTAACTCAAACTAGAGATGAGGATGGGTTGTGTAATGATGAAATTAAAATACTCTTTTAGTTTTGGATTTTTTTTTGTTTTTACCATAGCATTGACTTTACACTTGAAAAACATCTCCTAAACTTGGAGACCAGATATTTTGGAAGACTGGAAAAATATGACTTCTTAAAGGATAAGAAAGTTCTTAATGTTAGTCCTATATCTTCTCTGATATACAAATATATGTATATGTGTATATATATATATATATATATATTTTTTTTTTAATTTAATGTAAAGATGAGGTCTCACCATGTTTCCCAGGCTGGTTTTAAACCACTGGGCTCAGGCAATTCTCTTGCCTTGGTCTCCCAGAGTGCTGGGATTACAGCAGTGAGTCACTATGCCCGGCATATTTCTACAATTATATTTATACAAAGTTGGCCCCTTAACTAGATGAAAATGAAGGAAACTTCTGGCTCTAAAACTCTGCTAAATTTTATTTGGAACTTATAAAATATGTTCTAATATAAAAAGAGAAATAAAATGTTGTAGATCATTGCATCAAAAATATTTTTTTAAATTACTGGTCAGTTTAAAATTATCTTTCATTTCAAATATATGTTTACATTTCAAATTTATGCTTTTTGGCTGTACGTGGTGGCTCAGCCTGTAATCCCACCACTTTAGGAGGGCAAGGTGAGAGGACTGCCTGAGCCCAGGAGTTAAAGACCAGTGTGGGCAACTTGGTGAGACCTCGTCTTTACAATAAATCACAAAAATTAGCCAAGCATAGTGGTTTGTGTCTGTAGTTCCAGCTATGTGGAAGACTGAGGCAGAAGGATCGCCTGAGCCCAGCAGGTAGAGGCTGCGGTAGCTATAAGCATGCCATTACATTCCAGCGACAAGAGTGAGATCCAACTCAAAAAAAAAATTGCTGCTTTTTATTTCAAGTAACTGTTCTTTACGGCCAAATACTGTCCTCCTGTTTTATAAGGCATGCATAGTTCCTTAATTTTAGAGTCATGGATTAGGGTAAAATATAAAATATTTCCAAAACATGCATTCAGCAAGTTGAATTACTCAGTTATTTTCAGAACTACAAATGATTGTGTCTAAAAGCTTTAGGACAAAAGCTTCTCAAGATTTTTACATGAATATCAATTTAAATTTATTCCTGTAGACCACAATCCGTCTCTAGTATTTTTTTTTTTTTGAGTCAGAGTCTCACTCTGCCACCCAGGCTGGAGTGTAGTGGCACACCTACGGACACTCAGCATTGACCTGCTGGGCTCTGGCAATCTTTCCACCTCAGACTTCCAAGTAGCTGGAACTATAGGCGCATGCTACCATACCCGAATAATTTTGTTTTAATTTATTGTAGAGTCGAGGACTCATCAAATTGTCCGGGCTGGTCTCGAACCCTCAGATTCAGGCAATCCACTTGCTTCAGCCTCTCAGAGTGCTGGGATTACAGAATGAGACACCAAGCCCAGCCCTCTCTAGCATTTATACTGCATCTCTACATTTCCCATCAGCTGTTATACTGTTTTCTCTTCCCAATTTGTTTCCCATCCCTTGTATATTCTTGCTTAGAGTCCACAGCCCATCCCCTACATCAATTCCCTCTAACATGTTCTTAAGGCTTCTTTTGTTTTCTGTTGAGCATTTTATGAAAATAAATGAGCCCTGTAACTTTAGTAATAAAAATAATTTAAGAACCTCTGTATCTTAGAGTTGCAATTCATCCCAATGCTTTAATGTTCCTTTTATTTCCAATTGAAGTTCAATTTCAAGAATATTTTGTATAAAAATGCAACATGTTTCATTTTGTCACATTTCACACTTCATTTTTACCAAACTACTACATTAAAAATTGCAGCTAAAATATTTTCAGTATTGGATACTGGTTATTTAAAACATTGTGTTGTCAAGGGACATTAAAATTGAGAAATTTAGTATTAGGTTAAATTAATCTGCACAGTGAATTAATTAATAGTAGCTTGCACTCAGTTCTACATAAAACAAAGAATACATTTTCTTCCAGTGGTATAATACATGTTGACAGATGTCAGGCGGCATACAATACTCAGCTTTATCTAGATCTGATGTACATTTCACTTCTTTTATCACTTTTTTTACTTTTATAAATGGTAATGTCAATTGTATAGTAGTCTCTAATTAGTATAAAGTGTATTTTTAGAAAAGAATCATAAATTTTGGATAATGCTTTTAACCAAAACTGCTCTTGAAGAAAATAATAACTATCAACTCACTGCAAATCCTTTTATGAAGCTGACATCACACTGATAACCCAAACCACGTAAAGACCCAACAAAGAAAGATAGCTACAGGCCAATATCCCCGATGAACACAGATGCAAAAATTCTCAACAAGATTCTAGCAAATTGGATCCAACAATACATCTAAAAAATTATACACCATTACCAAGTTGGCTTCATCTCTGGGATGCAAGGCTGGTTTAATATCTACAAGGCCATAAATGTAATTAAATACATCAACAGATATAAAAACAAGAACCACATGATTATATCATTAAACGTACAAAAGGTTTTTAACAAAATCCAGCATCCCTTCTTGATAAAGACACTTGAAAACATAAGTATATAGGAAACATTCCTCAAAATAGTAGAAGCCATCTACAATAAATCCACAGTCAACATATTACTAAGTGGACAGAAATTGGAAACATTTCCCCTGAAAACCAGAACAAGACAAGGCTGCCCACTCTTACCCCTCCTGTTCAACATAGTATTGGAAGTCCTAGCTAAAGCCATCAGACAATAGAAGGAAATTAGTAGTATCCAACTAGGAAAAGAGGAAGTTAAGCCTTCCTCTTTGCTGGCAACATGATCCTATACTTGGAAAACCCAAGGGAATCTGTCAAAAACCTCCTTGCACTGATAAAAGACTTTGGCAAGTTCTCAAGGTATAAAATCAATGAGGAAAGAGAGTTGCATTTTCATACACCAACAACACACAGTCAGAGACCCAAATAAAATATATAATCCTATGCCCAATAGCCACACACAACACACACACACACACACACACACACACACAATGAAATACTTTGGCATCTTCCTAACTGGGGAAGAAAAAGACCTTTAAAATGAAAACTACAAAACAATGTTCAAAGAAATCAAAGAAGAAAAAATATGGAAAAATATTCCATGCTTATGGATTGGAAGAATAAACATATTAAAATGTTCATCCTACCAAAGGCAATCTACAGATTCAACACAATACCCATTAGATTACCAACATAATTCTTCTCAGACCTGGAAACAACAATACAGAAATTCATATGGAAACAAAAATGACCACAAACAGTCAAAAAAAATCCTCAAAAAAAAAAAATCCTCAGCAAACACATATACGCATGTGCACGCGCACACATGCGCATGCGTGCGGGCAACACACACACACACAAACAAAGTGAGAGGTATCGCACTTCCAGACAGCCTCATATTGGTACAACAGCAGGCATATAGACCAATGGAACAGAATAGGAATTCCAGAAGCAAAAACCTCACTTTCTCATTTTCAACAAAGCCTTCACTAACAACCACTGGAAAGAGGATAAACTATACAGTAAATGGTGCTGGGAAAACTGGCTGACCCATGCAGAAGAATGAAACAGGACCTCTACCTATCACTATACACAAAAACCAACTCTAAGTGGATCAAAGACATAAACTTAAAACCTCAAACTGCAAGCATCTTAGACAAGGCAGGAGACACCCTTACAGAAATTGAAACAGGCAACCAATCCCTGATGAAAATCCAGATGCCCATGTCATCAGAGACAAGATAAACAACTGGGACCCCATTAAACTGAAAAGCTTCTGTAAAAGCAAAAGAGACCATCAAGAGAGTGAAGATACAGCCCACAGAATGGGAAAAAATATCTGCTCACTGTGTATCTGACAAAGGCCTAACATTTAGGATCTACAAGGAACTCAAATGTGCCAAAATGAAAAAAACAAACAACCCCATTAAAAAATGAGCAAAAAGACATGAATAGTCACTTCTCTTTTTTTTGAGTTGAAGTCTGTCACTCTGTTCCCCGGACTGGAGTTCAGTGACATGCTCACGACCACAGTAGCCTTGACCTGCTGGGCTCAGGTGATCCTTCTGCCTCAGCCTTTCAAGTAACTGGTTATACAGGTGTGCACCACCATGCCCAGCTAATTTTTTGATTTATTGTAGAGATGAGGTCTTGTCATGTTGCCCAAGCTGTCTTGAACCACTGGACTCAGGCAGTCTTCTCACCTCAACCTCCCAAAGTGCTGGGATTATAGGCATGAACCACCACGCCCGGTCAAATAGTGACTTCTCAAACGAAGATATACAAGCAAACTAACAGATACATGAAAAAATGCTAAGCCTCACTAATCATCAGAGAAATGCAAATCAAAACCACATTGAGATACCACTTAACCTCAGTAAGAGGCCATCATTAATGAAACTAAAAACAATAGATGCTGGTGAGAATGCAGAGAAAAAGGAATGCTTCTTCATTGTTGATGGGGAGTGCAAACTAACTCAAACTCAAAACATGTGGTAATTTCTAAAAGAACTAGACACTGATTTTCCATATGACCCAGCCATCCCACTTCTGGGAATATGCCCAGGAGAAACTCAAATCATTATACAAAAAAGATACCTGCACACACATGTTTCTTGCAGTGCTACTCACAATAGCAAAAACATGGAATGAACCATCTGCCCATTGAAACTGGACTGGTGAGTTCAGATGCCCAGGGCAAGATGGCAACAGGGCAGCACTGCCTGTGAAACTCTCCACCAAGGAGAACGCAAAGAGACTCTGAATCTCACCCTGAAGGCTGTGGATCCCTGCAGCCTGCTCTTCACACGGAGCTCAAGGTAGATTTTGCTGAGGCATCGCCAAGGTCTGGGCAGCTACTGTGGTGGCTGCTGCTGCAGTTCGGCTGGCAGCCATTCCACATCGCACCACCAGTGCCTGGGGTGAGCCACAGCCTCCTCCGAGGCAGCAGAGCCGCTCGGAGCAGCGCAGCCTCCTCCGAGGCAGCGGAGGTGCTGCAGCCCCCCCTCCAAGGCAGTGGAGGCGCTGCTTCCCTCCGCAGACAGCAGAGGCGCTGCCGCCCCACCTCCGAGGAAGTGAAGGCGCTGCTGCCCCCCCTCCAAGGCAGCAGAGCCACCACCCCCACTCCGAGCAGCCAAGCCTCTGCTGCCTCCTCCTCCGAGGCAGCCGAGCCTCCACCTTCTCCAAGGCAGCCAAGCAGCCACTTCCTCTGAGGCAGCCGCTGCACAGAGGTGAACATTACACATCGCACCACCTGTGCCAGTGGCCCAGGTGTGGAGGCGCCACCGCCCCCCTCCGAAGTAGCGGAGGCACTGCTGCCCCCCATCCAAGGCAGCGGAGCCGCCGCCCCCCCTCTGAGGCAGCAGAGCCGCCGCCCCCCCAGGCAACTGAGCTGCCGCAGCCTCCTCTTCAGAGGCAGCCGAGCAGCCACTTCCTCTGAGGCGACCATTACACATCGCACTGTCTGTGCCAGAGGCCTAGCCGTAGAGGCACTGCTGCCCCCACTCCGAGGCAGCAGAGGCGCCACTGCCCCCCTCTGAGGCAGCAGAGCCACTGTCTCCCCTCCCAGACAGCGGGGAGCCGCTGCCCCCGGAGGCAGCGGAGGCGCCACTGCCCCCCCGCAGGCAGCGGAGGCACCACCGCCCCCCCTCCGAGGCAGCAGAGGTGCCGCCGGCCCCCCCCAGGGCAGCGGAGCCACGCCCCCTTTGAGGCAGTCACAGCACAGAGGCGACCATTACACATCGCACCGCCTGTGCCAGTGGCCCAGCCACCACCGCTGCCACTGTTGCTGCTGCTGCCACCACTGCCACCGAGACAGTCATTCCACATCACGTGGGCAGTGCCTGAGGGGCAAACGAGCAGCTGAGATAAAGACCATCTGGAGCAGGTAACACCACCTGCTGGTGATTCAAGTCCACCACCATTGAGTGCTGGTCCGAGGCCTGGGTCCCTTGGTCCCACACAGGGTCAGATACTGTGGCCCTCTGCTACTGCTGTTCCACCACATGCGTGGAAGTCTAGGGTCTCAGCTAGCTCCCTGGCTACATCGTCTCTCATTGTCACAAAGTCGCTGGTCACTCAGGGAGGTTCTGGACACCTGCCCCACAGAGACACCGGTCCCATTCCTGGTTGAAGTACCCTGTGGGGGGCCCAGAGCCACTCTTGCCACTCACTGCCTGCCCGTTGGAGCTTTGGATCTCTGGAGCCCCGGGCCCACCCTGGCTGAGGCACTCAACCTGTGACCCCAAGCTTGGGGACACAGATAAGGGATCTACAAAAGAGAATCTGCCTCCGCCTTTCTCCAGGCAGAGATTTCCACTGCCCTGCCCACCTATCAACAAACTCCACCTTGGTTCCTAAGGTAACGTTGCTAAACAGGAGACAAAGCTCCACCCCTAAGCTGAATCAGATAAAAGCAACTCCCAGGCAGCCAAACCCAAGCTGTAAGTAAATCTAGCTGCCTGCAATGGAAAAACAAAGGGGAGAGGCCAAGAGCAGAGCTGAAGTGATTTTAGTCTTATCTCTTATTGTGACTTATGATTTTATTATTTTGACTGCTTATTTTGATCACGATCGTTGTTTGCCTTCTGACCTACACTGTTTCATGTTTATATTGGTCTGTTCTGTGTAACTATCAGTATTCTTTAGGGAATCTTTCTTGTGTGTCTTCCTCCACTTCTCTCTGGCCTTGTGTCTCTTTCTCACCTGATAGTTGGTATGTATGTCTGTTTTCCCTCTCTCTCTTCTCTCTCTTTAACTTCCTATTGACTCCCTCTTCCTTCATTATTTTCCTCTATTATACCTCCATTTTAATCTAGGAACCAAGACTACATACTGCTGAATGGACAGATTGTAAGGCAGAGGGAAATAGGTTCCGGTGAGCTCATACACCTGTTAGTGGATGCTAGAATCAGCATATACACTCTGAACCACAGCTTCCCTCTCAATTAAGCCTCAAAACTGCAAAAAGTACAGATTGTAGCCTACACTCCAACCTCAAAAGTGAACAAAGTCAGAAGACCCTCATAAGGAAGAACAGGATATAGCAGAAGAGAAATAAAAGCAACCCCACCTTACCCCAAAAACAGAATTAAAGAAGGAGAGGGAAGGAGGAGAGAGAGAAAAATCTACACAAAGGAAGAAAAACCAAAAGAAGAGTATGGGTCTCTCCCAGACCCATGGGAAGGCAGACACTGGGAAAACTGACTTTGGAATGCAAACAATGAAGAGCCCCCAGAACGAAGGGTCTCAAACTACAAACTTTCCATGAGATCATTCAAGAAAACTTCCCTAATCTAATCAGTGATGCAAAAATTCAAACACAAGAGATTCAGAGAACCCCTGCAAGACAACAAATGAGAAGACCAACTCCTAGACACATAATAATTAGCCGAAACAAAGTAGGCATAAAAGAAAAAATTCTAAAGGCAGCAAGAGAAAAAGGCCAGATCACCTACCATGGAAGACCATTCAGAATAGCAGCAGATTTATCTACAGAAACCCTACAGGCTAGGAGAGCTTGAGCCCTATCTTCAAAGTCCTAAAAGATAAACAGTTTCAACCAATAACTTATCCGGCCAAACTAATCTTCATCAGTGAGGGAGAATTAAAATCTTTCCCAGATATCCAATCCCTAAGAACTTATGCTGCCACCAAACCACCTCTACATGAAACACTTAAGAAAGTACTAAACACAGAAGAAAAGGAAAAAAAGAACAACATTCTTCAAAAGAGTACAGGGAAAAGAATAAAATATACATGAACCAACCCCAAAACCAAAAGAAAGACAAAAAAGAACCAAGTGGAAGAACAACAACTCTTTAAGAACTCTATGATAGGGATGAACTCTCACATTTCAATAATTAGCCTGAATGTGAATGGACTAAACGCACCACTGAAAAGACGTAGAATGGCAAAATGATAAAATATCACCAGGCAACAATATACTGCCTTCAAGAGACTCATCTCACTAGAAAGGACATACACAGACTCAAAGTAAAAGGATGGGAAACAAACTTTCAGCGAATGGAACACAAAAGAAAGGAGGAGTTGTGATCTTAATTTCAAACAAAATACCATTTAAGCTATCAAAAATTAAAAAAGATACAGAGGGCCACTACGTAATGATAAAAGGCTCACTCCATCAAAAGGAAATATCTATTCTAAACATATATGTACCCAACATAGGTGCACCAACTTTCATAAAGCAACTTCTAGGAAAACTAAAGAAAGATATAGACTCTACCACCATCATAACTGGGTACTTTAATACCCAACTCACAACCCTAGACAGATCATCAGGACAAAAAAATCAGCAAGGAGATCCAGAACCTCAATGTGACTCTGGACCAAATGGACTTAATTGATACCTACAGAACACTCCAGCCAAAGACCACAGAATACACATTCCACTCAACACCGCATGGAACATATTCTAAGATCGACCACATAATTGGCCATAAATCAAGCATAAACAAATTTAAAAGGACCGAAATTCTACCATGCATCTTCTCGGACCACAGTGGAATAAAAATAAACATTGACCCCAACAAAGTCTCCCCAAAACCACAAAGACACGGACACTAAACAGCATGATGCTAAACAACTCCTGGGTCAATGAAGAAATCAAAACAGGGATCAAAAGACACCTGGAAAGAAATGAAAATGAAGAAACATCTTGCCAAAATCTCTGGGATGCCTTAAAAGTTGTAGTAAGAGGGGAATTTATATCCCTACAAACACACATGAAGAAAATGGAAGGAACACAAACTAACAGCCTAACAAGCCACCTAAGGAAGCTGGAAAAGCAAGACCACAAAAACCCTAATTTCAGCAGAAGAATCCAGATCACCAAAATAAAAGCCCAAATCCAGGACATAGAAGACAAAAAGATAATACAAAAAAATCAATGAAACAAAAAGCTGGTTCTTCGAAAGGATAAACAAGATCATGGTCCCCTAGCTAGATTGACCAAGAAAAACCGAGAAAAAAACCCAAATAAGCACAATCAGAAACACAAAAGATGAAGTCACATCTGACCCTGAAGAAATACAAAAGATCTTTAGAGACTACTACGTACACTTGTACAGAAACAAACTTGAAAACCTTAAGGAAATGGAGGACTTTCTGACATCACACAACCTACCTAGGTTGGAACAAGAAGAAATTGAGACCTTAAATAGACCAATAACAATCAAGGAAATCGACTACATAATAAGAAAACTACCTACAAAAAAAAAAGCCCTGGTCTAGATGGCTTTCCAGCAGAATTCTACAAGACATTTAAGGAGGAGCTGATACCTATCCTGCTGAAGGTATTTCAAGCGATTGAGAAAGATGGAGCCCTCCCCAAGTCATTTTATGAAGCCCACATCACATTGATATCCAAGCTAGGTAAAGATCCAACAAAGAAAGAGAACTATAGGCCAATATCTTTGATGAACATAGATGCTAAAATTCTCAACAAGATCCTAGCGAACCGAATTCAACAACACATCTCAAAAATCATCCATCATGACCAAGTAGGCTTCATTTCTGGAATGCAAGGCTGGGTCAACATTCGTAAAACCATAAATGTAATTAAATACATCAACAGATGTCAAAACAAAAACCACATGATTATATCATTAGATGAAGAAAAAGATTTAATAAAATCCAGCACCCCTCCTTGATAAAAACCCTCGAACATCTACGCATACAGGGAACATACCTCAAAATAGTAAAAGCCATCTTCGAGAAACCCACAGCCAGCATACTCCTAAATGGACAAAAATTGGAACCATTTCCCCTGAAAACTGGAACAAGACAAGGATGCCCACTCTCACCCCTCCTGTTCAACATAGTATTGGAAGTCTTGGCTCGAGCAATCAGAGAAGAGAAGGCAATCAGGGGTATCCAAATAAGAAAAGAGGAAGTCAAATTACCTCTATTTGCAGATGATATGATTGTATAACTTGGAAAACCGAGAGAATCTGTCAAAAACCTCCTTACACTGATAAAGGCCTTTGACAAAGTCTCAGGATACAAAATAAATGTGCAAAAGACAATGGCATTTCTTTACACCAATAATAAACAAATAGAAACCCAAATAAAAAACACAATTCCATTCACAATAGCCACAAAAAAATGAAATATCTTGGCATCTTCCTAACCAGAGACATGAAAGACCTTTACAATGAAAATTACAAAACACTGCTCAAAGAAATCAAAGATGACACAAACAAGTGGAAAAATATCCCATGCTCATAGATTGGAAGAATCAACATTGTGAAGATGTCCATTTTACTTAAGGCAATCTACAAATTCAATGCAATACCCATCAAATTACCAGCAACATTCTTCTCAGACCCACAAAAAACAACGCAGGAATTCATATGGAAACATAAACGTCCAAGAATAGCCAGAACAATTCTCAGCAAAAAAAAAAAAGCAGGTGGTATCACATTACCAGACTTCAAACTCTACTATAAAGCTACAATCATCAAAACAGCTTGGTATTGGTATAGGAATAGGCATATAGATCAATGGAATAGAATTGAGATTCCAGAAGCAAAACCTCAATTTCTCAACCAACTCACCTTCAACAAAGCCTCCACCACCTACCACTGGGGAGAGGAGAACCTATAAATGGTGCTGGGAAAACTGGCTGACCACATGCAGAAGATTGAAACAGGACCCCTACGTATCCCCATGCACAAAGGTTGACTCCAAATGGATCAGAGACCTAAATGTAAAACCTCAAACCATAAGAACCTTAGAAAATGAAGGACATACCCTCATGGAAATCGGAACTGGCCTCCAATTCCTGAACAAAACCCAAAACCCACAGGCCATAAGAGAGAAGATAGACAAGTGGGACCTTATTAAATTGACAAGCTTCTGCAAAGCCAAAGAAACCATCAAGAGAGCAGGGAGACAACCTACAGACTGGGAAAAAGTATTTGCCAACACCAGGTCAGACAAAGGCTTAACATCTTTGATATACAAGGAACTCAAATGTGCTGAAAAGAAAAAAACAAACAACTCCATTATAAAATGGGCAAAAGACATGAACAGACACTTCACAAAGGAAGACATCCGAGCAGTCAAAAGACATATGAAGAAATGTTCAACCTCACTAATCATCAGAGAGATGCAAATCAAAACCACACTTAGATACCACCTAACTCCAGTCAGAATGGCAATTATCAACAACTCAAAAAATAACAGCTGCTAAAGAGGGTGTGGAGAAAAGGGAACACTTCTACACTGTTGGTGGGAGTGTAAACTAGTGCAACCTCTGTGGAAAGCAGTGTGGCGATTCCTAAAAGCTTTAAATATCAACTTCCCATACGACCCTGCAATCCCCCTACTGGGAATATATATGGAAGAACTCAAATCACTCTATAAAAAAGACACCTGCACACATATGTTTATCGCAGCATTGTTCACAATAGCAAGAACCTGGAAGCAACCATGCTGCCCATCAAAAGAGGACTGGATTTAAAAAATGTGGTACATATACACAATGGAATACTACGCAGCCATAAAAAAGAACAAAATCATGAATTTTGCGGCAACCTGGATGGAACTAGAGTCTATAATACTGACTGACCTTTCACAAAAACAAAGGTCTGAGTATCACATGTTCCCACTCATATAATGGACCTTGAACATCCAACCTAATACTATAAGAAAATGACTGACAGTAGTGGGAGACTATGGGTGGGGAGGGAGATGGGATTAACGAGCAAATATCTGTCTGGGGATGCGGAAGCACCTCTTATCAATAGGGTGCCTGAATGAAACGTATCTGTATACCTAACCCTTAACTGTACCCGACAACATCATAATAAAAAAAAAGAAAGAAACTGGACTGGTTAAAAAAATGTGGTACATATACATGATGGAAGGCAGCCATAAAGAAGAACAAAATTATGGACTTTGCAGCAGCTTGGATGAATTTTGAATCTATCGTACTCAGTGATCTGTCCCAGAAATAACTGAGTACCACATGTTCTCATTTATAAGTAGAGCCTGGAAACCTATCATGAAACTACAAAAATGTGATTGGAAGTAGTGGGACACTGCCAGGGCAGCAGGGGCAGGGGAAGGAACATAACATCTATAAGGGTGCCTGATCCTAATCATGGTGAAGTGAGGTTCAATGGGAGACTCACCTGTACCTAAATTACTTATGTGCTCAATTCTGATTTGTACCACACAACTTTAAAATAAAGCAGAAACAAAAACAAGCAAAAATAATAGATATCATTAACACTTAAAAGGGATTGTGAAATAAAATTTATAAGAAAAGGGCAATTTCAAAAACATATTCTAAAAATTATCTGAATATGGTTTAGAAACAGTTTTGATAATAAAGAAAAAATAGAAAAGAAGAAATTCATTTTTAAAATGCTACTAAGCTAAAATAATGCCATTACTATTATACTCCACAGGAGATTTGAATTTATAATGTTCTTTGAAATATCAATATATTCAAGAAAAATTACTCAAATGATGTCTATTATCATGTTGCCTTGAACATGATGAGGCAATTTTGGTCTCTATCATGAAAAGAATATTCCTGTGCATATTACCACTCCTATCCTGTGATAAGGGGATATGACTTCCCTCCCACTTTCATATTTTCTCTTTCTTTGCTAAAATAGAATATAAAGTATTTAGGCAAAAGGAAGGATGCTCAGAGACAACTTTGTTATGTGCTAAAACAACGGCATCCAATTCTTCCTTGCTTCAGTGATATGAGGAAATGGTGAAGCAGCAGTGTGATGTTGATTGAGCTTAAGAAAGAGAAACAAATCTGAAGAACAATATGGATATAGCCTTATATGTTTGAAACATTCTCCTCTCAACATTTTGGAAAATTGATTCTAGAAGTCCATCTAGTTTGAGAAGTGCAGTCAAAATAATCAAGATTATATATTAGGGCTGCCTTTACCTACTTTATCTGTAAGGATTCTTAAAATATTTTCTTTCATAATTAGTTATCAATTTAATTTGCACCTCTGTTTAACAGAGTCATGTGCAGCAAGGTAATTAGTTATGATTCATAATATATGAAAGACATTTTGCTTTTAAATATTAATAATATTTAAACTATTTGGTTCTAGACTAAAATAGTAAATAAAACATTAACTTTTACTTATGCTTATTCTTCATAGATGTCATATTACAGATATCTAGCAGTTTGGGAGATAGTCTTTTAAATCGAAATGATTACTTTCCAAAACACGTAAATCTTATGAAAACTAAAACGGTGCATTTCCTTAAGTCGGCACTTAATAGTACCTTCATAATAAAATGTAAGTAGAGTATAAATGATTTTTTTAAAAGCCTTGGGCCAAGGCATAAAGACCTTTGTAATCATTTAGAGAAAATAAATTGAAGAAGCAAATTACCTTTTAGATCAGTGTTTCATATGTTGTGTCCTTTACTTGGATGAAAATTACTAAAACATTTAAAGCATTAAATTATATTAAATTACACAAGTCAGACTATAGTCTGAAATGAGAGAGGAAACAAATTCTATGCTATCCACAAATTTCTGTAGCTCTACATTAATGCAAAATTGTCTATATGCAAATAGAGCTGTGTTGAGTTATCTGAGGTGCTAATCTTTCTCATAAACTACAGAAGTTAGAAAAACATATATGTAAAAATCATTGTTCCACTCACACCCAAGTTAAGCAGGCAGGGAAGGCTTTATTTGAGATACTGCAGTTGTGGTCAGAGGCCATTACTCAGTATGAACTGAACACCACTGAAACAAAGGGCAAGAATTGTACAGAGCTTAAGTGCAAGAAGGGAGACCAAAGGCCCTCTCTATTTTAAGCTGGAATGAGGCGCAAAGAAAGTTGAACTCCAACTCAACCCCAGAGCCTGGAAGATGGGGCATTATCTTTTTTGATGATGACATTTCAAATGGAAGGCTCCCAATTCCTTGAGAAAGACAACCCATGGTTTTAAAACTGCAAAAGGCTTTTTAAGAAGATTTATATTTCAAAGGGGCAGAGAAAGAATTGACAATTATAAGTTTCCTAAGGTAAATGCTCTAAGAAAAAGAAGATTAGGATATAGATTCAGAAAGAAACCTGTCCAAAATTTAGTCAAGGGAATTATCCAGATCTCTTAGTCAGCATGTGTACATATATACCTTCAAAATAATAACAACCACAATAATGACAACACTTACGTGCTATATTTTTATTATATTATTTATTAACCTGATGCTATCCATAAATCAACACCCCACTCTCAATTCTATCATTATTTCCATTTTTAAAATGAGGACCCTGAAACTAGAGTACTTTGAGTAGCATGCAGATAAATTTAAACACATGGAGCTTGACTTCAGACCTCAAGCTCTTAAAAATTAGGTGTTAGGCAAAGTGCCTTTTATCAAGATTTTGCTAAGTTGGTGAGCTGAGTTGGTGCTGTACATATGCAAAGAATTGCACAGAAGGTAGATAAGGATAACAGAAGTTTATTCAAAAAAAGATCAGAGATAGAGGGTGGATCCACCTCTCCAAGATTGGAGTAGGGGCCAGGTGCTTAAGGAACTTTTGGCAGCCAGTGCTTGAGGCTGGGGGTTTCTAAGTCTTTCCGTTGAGGAGGTAGGTAAGTATTCTTGAGTGAGATAACACAGAAGCTGTCGCCATGGTGATGGGTGGTGGTCTGGTTCTCATACCTCTGATGATCACATAGAAGGGAGTGATCAGTCATGGGTGGTCAATCACATAGATGAGAAAGCCTGAGCTGGTAGTGGAAAGACAAATTCTTGGGACAAAGGGGATTACCTAAGAAGGTCTGGGCTGGGATGGTGAAAGACAAATTGTTGTGAGATGTTAATCTTAGCATCTTGTGAGTAGAAGGAAGCCCACCCAGGGGACAAAAAACTGATCATTCTTCTAGTTAACGATTATTGCTGTGCATGTCACATTGACCTAAGTACATGAACGGGTCTGTTCAAGATCGGTGACTAGAGAAACTCCATTTGGGGCTCTGTCCTTTGAGTGAGTTACTTTTGTTCATCTGTGGAGGTTACTGGTTGATACATGTCATAGGAAATAAACCCAAGCATCTTTATTCAGCTTCAGCACTTTGACAGCTTTGATCACTAAGGAAGAGATGACACAGAGAGTGGGAGGCATCCTTTTCTTCCCCATGGAGCTTGGATTACATTTCTTCTTATTCAACAGAAGCCTTTCTACCCTTCTGTCTCCTGTCTCTTGCATGTGGGTCTAGGTTATATTAAGAAAAGAAAATGAGGACTCTTATCCTTTCAAGTGGCTAAGGCTGGAGGACACAGGAGCACAGGCCTGGAGTAGAAAGGATGCAGCAATATCAACCTTGATGAATTCACATGGGGATGAGCCACTAGTATTTTTTAATTTCAGAGCATGCATTGGACACTCCACTAAGCAAGAATATGAAATTTGCCCATCAATTCATCAGTTGTTCTTTCTCTGATCTGCACCACAAGGACATGACACCTCCAAGCTCATTCTGAGGGTTTTATTTCATCTCATCTTAGTCAGATGCAGCCAGTGAACAATGGTGGAAGATTAGGAGATGGAAAAAGAAAAACCAGGGGACTTCTTTCTCTCCTTTTTTCTTGTGAACAGGCTATCAATAGCGGCATCTCCTCTGCGCCTGAAAACAGTAGATCAAGGAAGAAGATGAAAATGCACCCTTTGTATTCAAAAGTCACCAGCACAGAACACAGATGAGACACAAGCAGATGTCTCACAGATGAGACAGATGCAATGGGAAAAGTGAGAATGGTGAAGCAGACTGCAGAGGACATTGACCAGGAAAGGTTAGGATGAAGCAGATAAAAATGCTTAATCATGTATTTCACTACAAATATATATTAATGAAGCAGTCACTGGGTATAAAAAAGAACATAAAGCAGTGCTATGTACATCAAAAGTACAAGATAAAAATTTTTGTAAAAAATGCCATGAATATTATAAAAGGCACACTTCTCAAATCTGAAGATTAAAATATATTCAAGAAAACAAGCACAATGCAAAAACCTTCAAATTGGAGTTAATAAAAGTTTCTAGACTTCAAAAATAATGGATCCTTTGGTTCGCAGGGCAGAAGGAACAAGCGACCTATAAGGAGGAAAGTTACCTGCCTGATGTTTCATTCCCCCCAGCAACATTCCATTTTAGAAGCCAGAATAAGAATATTCATAAATTTCTCAAGAAAATAAAGTGATAACTAAAAACTTTATAATTAGTCAGATGGGCATTAGAGCTTAAAGTCAACCTAAAACATTTAAAAATATCAATTTAAATGAAGGTTTCCTAAAAAGTTACTGGAGGATGAATTTTAGCCAATCAAGGATTGTATGGGAGGAAACATCACAGGAAGATTGATGCTATCATACCCGTTATAATTAAAGAACAGAATGTGAATGCTAGGGACCCTATTGGAGGTTTGACTACACAAATATGAATAGTTATGAGACAGGGTAGCTAGTGTAGATTAGGCATAGGTAGATATATTTCTTGTAGACAGATTTTAGAAAGCATCCAGACATCCTGTCGGCAGCCCTGCAGGGTGGAATGTGAATTCAGTGTGGATTCCCAGTCCTCCTCACTCCCTCAGCTTGCCAAAGGAAAACTCCATCAAGGTGGTTCCCCTCGAGTGACCAAAAAAGCCATAGAAAGGATAACAAGACCACCCCTCCACCCATCAGAGGCAGAGAGAAAGAGTGACGGTTCCCAGGGCTCCTCCCTCTTTAATACATCAATCATTGTGAAGGTATGTCAAGCCTATTGTAAAATGTAAAAAGTGCAGTTTTTCTTGGTATGTCTCTATCTTTGCCCTCTTCTTTTCCTAATAAACTTTGTTTTAAGACGTTGCTGGCCACTCCAAAATTCATTTTAGAAGTAATTTTAGTATCCACCTGGCATCAGACTTAAAAAAGGAGAAAAAGGCTGAGAGGTAGAGTATGAACATTAATTGTTTCATCTGCAACAAACGAGAATAAAAACACTAGCAAATAATAAGAGTGTACATATATTTAAAATACAAATTTAATTAACTAACAGGAAGTCATCTGCAAGACTTTCACTCTGGGAGGCATTTTGGGGAAGCAGTCACAGTGGGGAAAGGAGAGGGGAAGGGGACACTAGAGGCCCTGAGGGCCGGTGAGGTTCCTCAGGGCAGCTGCATCCACCCTGGCAGTTGGGCCTCCTGGTGAGTGCACAGAGTGGTTGGTGGGATGCGCGAGTTTTGTTGTTCCACGTCTCCTCCCTGCCCAGAGTCTCTCCGTTCACTCAGCTATGCTGAGACCTTTGGTGTCCGTGGTGGTGAGGAAGGGGTTGGAAGCAGGGCACTTTCTCCTTCACGCTCGTTCTCTCCTGTGGGAAGAGCCAATGGCCAGTGGGGATCTCTCTAGGCACTGGCTGTGCCTCATCTCTGGAGGGGTTCTCCGAATAGAGGGAGACTATCTTATCCTGCATAGTGTTTCAGACGTTTTTGCTCCAAGACATGCGGGAATTTCTCAAAAACACTTTTGTCTGTGAATGGACATCACAATCAGTGCAATGTGCGCAGTGATGATAGAAAACTCCTATTCCATCATCTTGCAGACTTCTGTCTGAGAAAGATCATATTTTGCAAAAACAGTAGGACAAGCAAATATTCTGAATTCACTGTTTCTCTCAAATCTTCATGTGTTTTCTTTCTCTGTCCATGTGCATTTAATGTCAATAGTAAACCAAGACTGAATGAGATCATGACTTCATTTTTCTGTTTATACCATCTTCTCTAGACAAAATTACAAAATTACATTGTAATTCTCTTTATTCCAGGTTCAGTGAAAGATTTCCAATCATAACTGGACTTTATAAGGAAGAATTTATTATTGGTATGTTCAAACTTTAATTAAAGAGAATAAATGAAGACTGAAGTTTTTATTGCTATGGTTCTTTGCAAGTATATTGATAAAGTATCTAATCACATAAAAATATTTATCTTTTGCTGTAAATAACACTTTCTTTTTAATTGGAGTTTTAATGGTGTTGAGTAATGCATTTACATTTTATGGCATGGTATTTGCTATAGATTTTACTGCACTTTGCAGTTTTTGAAGGAATTTGCACAGGTTAATTTCTATATTATCAAGTAGAACAGCTTATCCAGCATTTTAAATGGAAATGTTATGGAATGCTATGAATTATTGCTTGATATGCAGAGCCAATTTTCTGAGACTTGTAATAATTTATGTCATAGGTCTCCTACAATAATTTGAAAAGTTAAGAATTGATTATAACTTTCCAAGTTTTCTTCCTCTCATATAAATACTGTCCTTACTGACCTCGTTGTCTGGTATTGCAGATTTTTTTTTTTTTAGCATGTGACCTTGAATTTTAGCTATAAGGATGAACTTTGTTTTCATGAAATCTTTACCATTTTAGGAAACTATGATTTTTTGAAGGAAAACAAGCAGATAAATGTGGATATTTGTATTGAATTGCCTATATTTATATTTGGTTTTGAAAATTTCTGTGTAGGTTCTAGTTGTTACCGGTTAAGACAAAGGGCTAGCAATATACTGAAATGAAAAATAATATTTGTCTTCTGATTTTGACCTCTTTCTACTCTTTCTGAACCTTTGCAGCTCTGAACTGATTATAGGTCATGAGGCATAAACCCACAGGTTGATAATTAAAGTATAATCCTTAAAAGTAGTATGTTTGACACCACTGCATGGAGCCTAAGGAACAGCCACCAGACGTATCCCTGGTCGGGGGGGCTTCCTTCCCAAGCTGTGACCTGGGAACATCTGCATTGAAGCTGAACTTCCAGTGTGTACTCCATGGGCCCTTACTGCTTCTTCTTCCTGGACGGGGTGTCACAAGTATGTGCAGGAAATTCCAGACTCACTGTCCACTGGTGCCATCCTCTGGCCTCTGAACAAGAGGATACCCAGGCCACAGAGACCACACTGCAATGGGAGGGAGGGCCTGATGTCTTCTAGGGATCAGGAATTTGGGATGAAGCTGTTGGTGGCCAGGCTTAGCTTTTCTTCCACTTTATCCCTCAGTCTACTCATTTTCAGCCCTGAAAATAAAAACACATCATTAATGAAATAAAATCGTGAATTGTGTGGAAAATTTGGAATTATATGGCAGCAATATTCATCAAGAATCAAAAGAAACCGTACCTGATCTCAAACCAGGCAAAATGAGGACCAAAGGGAGGCCCAAACTTTACTTGTCTGATGTCCACTTGTATATCTAATCCTGAATTGTCTAATCCCTTACTTATCTGATGTCCACTTGTATATCTAATCTACATCTTTTTTTTTAAGAAAGCAAGATTTATTGAGAGGACAGAAAAGCTCCCAAAATGGGAAGGGACCCGAGAAAGTTGTCCCCACATCTTTAAAATTATATATATATAATTAATATTAGTATTATAATATTTATTTATTTATATAATAAATCTATATGATATTATATTAATTTATATTATCAATTTGATATATATAATATACAGTATGTTTTATCAAACTAGTCCATGACAATAGAATTTTAATAATAAAAACAATACTTTTTAAATTTAACTTTTTTTTGAGATAGTGTCTCACTCTGTCCCAGGAGTGCAGTGGTGTGATCATAGCTCTCTGCAACCTTGAACTCCTGGTCCCAAGTAATCCTCCTGCCTCACCCTTCCAAGTAGCTAGGGTTATATGTACACCAGCATGCCAGGGTATTTATTTATTTGTTTGTGTGTTTTTGTAGAGAGTAGGTCTTGCTATATTGTCTAGGCTATCTCAAACTCCTGGCCTCAAATGATCCTTCTGCCTCAGCCTCGAAAAGTGCTGATATTACTGGTGTGAGCTACCACACCAAGTCCTAAATAATACTTTGTCAGCAAAGATAAGGCAATTTTTAATATATGAGGCCCCTTAGGTAAATTAATCAATTAAGTGGACAAGTGAAACCAATGCCAATTCAACCTTGTTCTTTCTATACCTGCAATAAGGTCATGGTGATTTAGTAATCAAAGTTTAAAGTTCATCCATTAGTCACCATGTTTCTCTGTGTTTCTATACGCCTATAAAGTTGCTTCATTTGAATAATTTTCCAACTAACTTCATTTCCCTAAGTAAAAGCTATAGAAAAAAGAAAAAAAGATACCTAATGTAATCCTTTGATCAAAATATGCAGCTGTTAAAGAAAGTGGAGTTAGTTACTCCTAAAGACACATATCCTATTTTCTCACAACTGTGTACAGCTTTAAAAGCAGTCATGTCTGGTCCTCTCATCCAGGACTTTGGGGTTTTCATGATGACAGCTAACCAATAAGAATTCCTGAAGGCAGCAACATGCTAGAGGCTCCCAAGTCCTATGTGGAAACAACACAACTGGGAAAGATGATTTTGTCTAGTAATGCAGAGGAGATAACCTTTAAAATGTCTACAAAGGCAAATCTTTAAACGCTGAGAAATTGAGTAATATTTACAACACAAGTGCTTCTATCCATCTATTTTAGTATGGAGCAGTGGCAAAGTCTGTTGTAACCTTGGCTGGTAACAAAACGTTAAGAAAAGTGAGCTGTTGTAACCATCGCAAAATGTTCTTATTGAATCTATTTACTTATAGTTCTGTCCCATAGAATGATCCATTTGTAGGGGAAAAATAAAACAAAGAAGTAATTAAGAAGCAGAGACTAATGAAAATGACTTAAAATGTTAAATTTCAAGAAATGCTAGATAATTACAAGAAAAAGTGACTGATTGGCAACATTTAGAAATAAGTAAGACTAGGAGACATTAAAAACCAAAAGAAATACTTTTTGAAGGTAAAATCTCATACTGTATTTAAAATTCAGTTGACACCTTAAAGAAAATGTCTCTGACTTTCAAACACTTGACTTTTTCCTCTAATTCATACATTAAACTTTGATGCCTAAAATGTGCATATTTATGCAAAATGTTGTTTTTCCTATATCATTTGACAAATAGTAATTTTAATTCTCAGAGCCAACCTCTGCTGTTGGAGAAAGTTCCAGGTGTCATCTAAATCAAAATAAGGTGTTTGTCAGCTTCCAATATGCCCAGTGGGTTATTTCCAGTGTAAACACCTCTGCATTCTCACTTGCTGTGTGAACCATACATTTAGCTTACAATTTCAAAATGGTTTTTACTTCCTATATAATCTCCCTCTAAAGACAATTCTTTAAAGAGTCAGTTTTTGATTTTCATAAATGCATTCAATACAAGTTAGAAGCCACCTCTACTTAGAAACTGTGGCACTTTTATCATATTATTTGTCTTAAAGGTATTTCAAGAAATTTCTTTTTATAAACTTCATTAAAATGTTTTCAGTATAACGCCAAGCATAACTATGCCTTATAACACTGACTGTGTTTCCTGACCTCATCAGGTTGCCATTCACTGAGGAGTTACCACAAGATTCACAGTTTCCAGAGAGCATATGCCCAGAGATCAGATATGTGACAGTTTCACAAATCTTTTACTTTGCACTAATAAGAGCAGTGTTTGGAAATTGTTTTGAGATAGCAATATCCTTTGAAATGAGCTCATCTTGAAAGATTCCTAATATTAACCACACCCTCACATCCAATGTTTCAGAAAAACAATGGATTTGTAGAAAATATTTTCTTTTTTTATGTTACAGTAAATAGAATGACTGTAACCTTTCCTTCTCTCCCTCTTCAGTCCTTAATTCATTTTTTTTCCTGCTGTCTCTTCTGTCAGTAAGTTTTCTACATTCTAGAATTGGTATTTCTTCTCCAAATCATGTATCAAACATTGATGCAACTACAGAATCCACAGTGTTGCTGAAAAGCACAAGTTTCCAGGTACTTGTTAAATTTAAGCTACGATGCTGGATGCCAAAGAAACCAGTTATAAAAAACAAAAGAGTCAGTCAGCCACATGAGATCTGTGCTTCTTAGGAGAAGCTCTACATAGTAGCTTTATTGATGGGAAAGTTGAAGATGAAAGTCCAGCTACTTGATGAGAGAGGGAATTTCATGCGTGCATCTTATCCTGAGAACCCTTTCTTAGGCAAGGAAGGCATATGAATTTCAGAGAGGTATCACTGAGTGGCTAGTATTTGAAGCTAGTCAATGTTCTGCAGGTGCCAGAACTCTTCTCTGCTACCCACCAACATCCTGCTCACTAGGTCAATAAACAGGTCTGAGGGGTTGGGTGGTTGCTAGCCTTGAGGATGAAATATGCAAGTTACTCTCCCCCTTCCTCATAGGGGAGACAGGGAAGGTGCTGCCCTTTCCTAAAGTCAAATGAGAGAGGGATTCCAGGAAAGAATTTCAATAGAGAGAGAGCAACGTCTCATTCTCTTGGCGGATGTTGCTTTATGTAGAACTCCTGCTGCCCTGAGAGTGCAGTGTGAAAGTGTTCATGGAGAGTGTCATAGTAGCCTGCAAGAGTGTCTGGTTGTCTCTTGTGGTGCCCATCCACATGCTGTGAAGAAGAAGGAGATGTTTTAGAGGTCTCTGAATTTCAGGGCCACAAATGAGTACAGAACCTGGCACCACTTCTATTCCAGAGACTTCTGAAGACAGGTGGCACAGCCTCTGTGTCCATGCTCATTCTTCTTTAAAAAGTCACATCATGTGGTTTCCATCTGCCTCAGGTGATAGGCAGAAGTCCTGTCATTCTTGTATCTCTCTTAGGAGCCCAGAGTATAGTGGCAGGGTGAGGAAGCACATGTTCCCAGGTAACTTCAGGGTCAGATGATTGACTATACCCAATTTGGAGAAGAGATTAGGAATACATGCCTCAGGAGGATAAATAGACACATGGAACACCACTTTGGAAAGTAAGGTTCTCAGGTTAGAAAATGCAAAGAAAAAATTCTAAATCTCAAGAGTAACTCAAGAATACTAATTCACAGATACTAAAACATAACCAGAGCCAACATTACAGAGATGGACCAGAGACAGACAATGAACTTTCTTTCACCATGGTCTTCCAACTCATCAGTCAGAAAACTCTCCCAAGATCTTGGAGTCTGGCCACCCCCACTGCCTTCTGCCCCGGGCAAGTGTGGACACTTCCATCATCTGCCCTGGGAATGGGGTGGGACCAGTTTTGAACAGAACATGAAATTGAAGTTGAAAATAAATGGGTCTGAAAATTAAGCATTGAAATTAGGCAATTCTGATAAATCATGTGACAATATAGTTCCAGTACCAGAAATGAAATGTCATTAAGGGCCCAAGCACACAGGGGGAAAAAGATAAAAGCAGTTTTTGGAAGAAACAAAAATATGAAAGTACTGAGATTAGTTATACATAATAGTCACTTAACAAATAAATTTTATCTGAACCTCAGCATTCTGGCCCCTGCAAAGGAATTATATAGTTAAATAGCTCTAGGTCTGGGGTTAGTATATATTACAATTTTTTTTTAAAGAAAACTTAATAGTAGTCAAGTCACAATGCGTACACCATTCTGGAGCACTTTCCTACAAATTAGGCTAGGCAGAGTGGGTTTGTACCCTAATTTGCTCTCCAGAAACATCCCCTATCTTCCCCATACTTACAGGAAAATAGGAAGGCCTTCTATGCCACTGTGGAGCCATGACAAGACCCTAGTTACTCTGAGAACTGGCTTAACTGGAAGAAGAGCCTCAGCACTTAACACCTTGTCAACAGCTCCATCCCTCAGCTGACTCACAGCCCCAAGACAGTTTCCTGCTAAATATCCCAAAACAGTGGAAGAACATACATTCCAGATCCTCAGATTTGTCATGGTCCCTTCCTTTGGGTATTTGCTGTGTCCCCTGACCTGTCTGATATAGAAATGAGGTTATTGTGGCATGAATTACACCTAGTGCGCCTATGCTGGGTCTCTGTGATCACAACTGCCCCTCCTAGGAGCTCAAAGATCATATATCTGTTTGGTAATTGTCTTTAAAATAGTTTAGGGAATTTCTGTCAAGGTTGTAGACATGCTGTTCACATAACGCACCTGCTGGTCCTTTCAGAGGTTCAGAGTAGGCACCTCCAGCACCTTGGTTTGCCCAGGCTCCTCCAGAGCACCTGTCCGTGGTCCCCTTGGGGGAAACAGGGTGCTGAACTGGACAACTGAACTTATTTTAAATGGCTAAAGGTTTTCTTATAAACTCTTCACCATATCAAGTTTAAATGCATTTTCCTCAATGTTCATTCAAGCCCTTTTTGTAGAAATTCATTCCATCAAGAGACGATGGAAGCTAAATCAATATACTGGCATTCACTGTGTTGAGCAGGAACAAGAGTGAACCTTACACTGCTGACAGTTGCCAGGAGGCTTGGGATGTGCTCATCTCACACCGTGATCTCTTCCAAAGGGATGCTGCGATGGAGATGCCCTGGAAATGGCTCTGAGAGATCTGACTACCCACTAGTCTCCTTCAGAGGCACATGCACTGTCTAATGACATATTTTTTTAAGATAAAAGAAATGAATATGTATGCATTTCAAGTCAGACTCCTAAAATTCACTTTCAAGTAACTGGAAACAAGTCTTACACATATCTGTGGAAGGACACGTTATGCCTCAGAGACAAATTTTCCAAATTGTTTAAATTTGTCTCATTTTATTTCTGACTTCATTTGGCATACCTTAAGTGTTAACATCCAAGAACTACTTTTAAGATAGTAGGCAGGCAATCTGATTAAAACTATGAAGTTAACATATATATTTTATTAACAAGCAAAGCAAGGTCTTATCATATGGGAAAAGTGAATACAAACTTTTAAGTTAAAAATATTATAACTCCTTTACTATTTATAACTCTCATTCTTATATTTTCTTAACTGTGCACTGAAGAAACTTTTCTTTTACGTGTTCCTAAGCTTTGTACATATGGGTATTGTCTTCTTTGGTACAATTTCCTGCACTATTTCAAAATGTGCAGTACTGTTCATTAGAGACACTGAACAGATTCATCACATCCAGTGTGGACTTGTAATAGGAGACTGATTTCCACACACAACAGCTGCAGATGTAAACAATTCCCCAATATCAACTTAATAGAGTGAGAGACGATGTAAACCATAGCAAACGGCTCCTCTGGCCCACACCCCTTCCTTCTCCCACCCAGAATCATGCCATTGTTCTAGGACAAAAAAAAATTTAGTTAAATACTTTAGTACATTCAAAAATGTCATTGATTTCAAAAGAATTGAAAGTTAAAATTTTACAAAATTAATAAACCCATCACTATATTTTCAAAAAATGTTTGGTAAAGAACGGAAATGTCTGGATTTTAATTTTTTTAAATTATTTATAAAAAGCAACTTAAATATATCAACTAAGCATAATAAATAGTAGTGTATACTTCAGATACTAAGCTTCTCAAGTAGTCTGAGTTACTTACAATAAATTCTTTAAAAGTTAAGCAAATAAGACAGATAATAACATGATATATTATTTTAACCTGCAAGCTTATAATTATCTACAAAGTTGAACATTGTTATCACATTAAAATTAGCATGGAAAAAAATGAAACCCTGTAAATATAATACATGGCATCCAAAAATTTGTGAGAAACAATGGAATTGAAAAGCATGTGTCTAATTTATAATTAGCAATGACATCTGTCCATCTGCATTTTCTACATCTCTAAGCTAGGCATGTAAAGTTCTGTTCATGATTTATCTAGTATAATTTCAAGTAGCAGTTCTAACATGTCAGGGAAATGAAAGATGATTTGTCACCAAACTATAAAGCTAAATATTTGCAATATTCTCAGAATGGGAACATTTTAAAATATTGATAAGAACTATATATTACATTATTAAATTTTGTTGGATTTATGGGTAAAATGTTTCCAGACTGAAGCAGGAAAAATCAGAATCACAAAATATCACTAGGAAAAGAAATTCTGCTATTAAATAGTTTATATTATACTTTATTCCAAAGCTCTTTGAAAGAAAGTATGACACCAACCTTATCAATAGACAATGATATATTTTTTTATGGCTTAGTTTGCTCCATCTAAAAAAAGTACTCTTATAAACAGAAAATGGTAAAATAAAAAATATATGTTGTAGTGACTTATCTGGACTTATCTGAACTTAATACAGTTACAGTTTCTATAATTCATAAACATGCTTACTGAATGGAATAGGGTAATTTCAACTCTCATAAACAATACTTTTTGCGGACATAATTGAAAAAGCCTGTGAGCAACAAATATACATGGCAAGATGTTACATCATGTGTATAATGCATCATTCTCATGCAGGGCCAGACTACTCTATCACCATGCATGTTATTTTACACAGTTAAAGTAAGTCCCCTACATACAAACCTTCTAGCTATGAACTTTCAAAGATGCAAACATGCATTCACCTGTCAATCACTTGTTAGCTTGTGTGTCTAGTGTACATTGCCATGTGTGTGTATCCTCTACAAGTGGATGTGCTTTTGTGTACTTTACTATACAGTAGTATATAGATTCAAGTAGTAGAGTGTCTTTATTTCAAGCCCAGGATGTTAGGAAACAAATGTAAATGCAGAGGTAATGTAGCTAGTACTGCCAAGAAGTCACAAGCAAGCTGGGTGTTGTGGCTCATGCCTGTAATCCTAGTGCTTTGGGAGGTGGAGGCAAGAGGATTACCTGAGCTCAGGGGTTCAAGACCAGCCTGAGCAACATGGCGAGACCTCATCTCTAGAATAAATAAAAAAATCAGCTGAGCATAGAGGCACTTGCCTGTGGTTCCAGATACTTAGAAACTGAACCAGAAGGATCACCTGAGCCCACAGGTTGAGGCTGCAGTGGACATGAGCATGTCACTACACTATAGCCTGAGCAACAACAGAGTGAGACTCCAACTCAAAAAAAAAAATGTGACTGGCAATAGCATTGGAAACAAAAGTGAAAATAATTGAGAGAATGGAGTGAGGTGAAAAGATGATAGACATTTCTTGTTCTTATAACATGAATCATTCAACCATCAGTACAATTCTAAAGAACAAGGTCGATATAGGGGCAAGATGGTGACTGGACAAGTTGGACTGTGAAAGCTTCCACAAAAGGTGGCTGCTGCAGCCAGTTCCATGCACTGTCTCTGCTGCCACCTTCGCAAAAGGTGTCTGCTGCAGTCAGTCCCAAGTACTGCACCAGCACCATGGCCCTCAGCTCCTGGGCCCATAGAATTCCTGGCTCCCTCCTCCACCCCAAGCTTCCCTGCAGCATGCCAACCTGCAGCACCTGGCTATCTCACACTCTGCCTCCCCTGGCTCAGCACCCAGCAGTGGCAGGATCAGAGATCAGCTGGAGCCTGGAGTCTGATCAGTGGAGAGAGAGGATCAGGGAGGGCCAGGGAGGGGGTCCATACCCAGTAAAGAAGCACCCACTGCAGCCATTTTCTCTGTACCAGTACCAGGCAGACAACTACATTGCCCCACACAGCTCTTCACAGCTCTACCCAGCATCCAACTTGGGACCTAAGGTAATCCCATCAAACGGGGAGAGACAGCAGCCCCTCCCTCATGCTAGATCAGACACAGACAATTAGGATCTGAGTGGCAAAACTGACAGGCAGCAAGCCAACAGATCTGATCCTTCCACAGGAAGATGTCCCTTCCTGGGACATCTGACCCTAACTGTGAGCAACCCTACCAGCCTGCAAGCAGAGCTAGAGATCAGAACTGAAAGGATAGTGGACTCACAGGCATGATCTCAGAGCAAGCTTAATTTGTTGTTTTTACTACTTTTTATTTTAATTCTTTGTCTGTTTGTTTTCTCATTTTTGTTTGCTTTATGATTTACTTTTTTCTCTTTTTTCTCTCTTCTCTCTGTTTTTGATAACATTTTTGCACTTGCTTGTTTCTGTTATTTTACTGATTTCTCTTTTTTTCCTTTAGGCCTCCTGTTTGTGTAGGGGAATTGTATATCAATAGGGAGTTTGGTTGGCTTATGTGTTTGTATGATTGTCTGTATGTTTTAGTACTTTTTACTCTTCTCTGTCTTTGTGTCTCTTTTCATTTGTTAATCAGTATGTTTGTCTGTTATCCCTCTTACTCTTCTCTCTCTCCACCTTCCTCTTTCCACCCCTCCTTCCCTGTTCCATTCTTTTCCTTTTTCTTACCTCATTTTGCTTTCAGGGAGCAAACTTACAACTCCACTGCATGGACAGATTGCAAGACAGTGGGAAGGAAGTCCCAGGGTACCCATATACCTGATGGTGGATACTGGGGCAGATAGATTTTGAATCACACCCCCCCCAATTAAATCTCAAAACTGCAAAAACGTATAGCCCCCAAACCACAGTCTATCCTCAGAATTGAACAAAACTAGAGGATTCACATAAGGAAGAATAGATTGAGCAAACAGAAATAAAAGCAACCCTGCCATCCCTGAACAACAGAATTAAAGAAGAAGGGGAAAAAGTGGGGAGGAAAATCTACACAAATGAAGAAAAAGAATAATACAGGTCTCACACAGACCCCTGGGAGGTCAGACACTGAGAAAATAGACATTGGAATGCAAACAATGAAGAGCCCCCAGAATGAATGGTCACATACTACAAACCCAGACATCAAGATATTAATAGAGAGAATAAAAAGATTTGACAAGAAGAAAATAGGAAAGAGATGATAACAGAGATAATAGCAGTAAAGAATACTGTAACTGAAATAAATAACAAACTAATAAGCACGGGAAGCAGAATTAGCCAAGCAGAAGAAAGAATCACAGAGCTTGAGGATCAAAATATAAAACTAACCCAAACTGTCAAAAACATAGAAAAGATGCTTAAAAAGACAGAACAAAACCTTGAATAGGTGAGCGATTTTTTTCAAGAGGCCCAACCTAAGAGTAATTGGACTTCCTGAAGCAGAAAGAGACAGAGATCACCCTTGAACAAACATTCCATGAAATCATTCAAGAAAACTTCCCTCACCTCATCAGTGATGCGAAATTTAAACACAAGAGATCCTGAGAACTCTTGCAAAAAAACAAGTGAGAAGACCAACTCCCAGACACATAATGATTCACATAAACAAAGTAGGTATAAAAGAAAAAATCCTAAAGGCAGCAAGCGAAAAGTCAGACAACCCACCGGGGAAGACCATTTGGAATAGCAGCAGACTTATCTACAGAAACACTTTAGGGTAGGAGAGCATGGGGCCCAATCTTCAAAGTTCTCAAAGATAAACAATTTCAACCAAGAATAACCTACCCAGCTAAGCTAAGTTTCATCAGTGAGGGAGAAGTAAAATCTTTCCTAGACTTTCAATCCCTAAGATCTTATGCTGCCTCTAGGCCACCTCTACAAGAAACACTTAAGAAAGTATTAAACACAGAAGAAAAGGATAAAAAAAGAGATAATGTTCTTCACAGAGTGCAGGAAAAAGATTGAAAACACACTTGAATCAACCCAAAAATCAAAAGAAAGACAATGAACAGGAAAAATAACTCTATAAGAACCTTATGACAGGGATAAACTCTCATATTTCAATTAGTCTGAATGTGAATGGCCTAAATGCACCACTGAAAAGACATAGAATGGCAAAATGGACAAAATATCATGAGGCAACAATATATTGTCTCTAAGAGACTCATCTCACCAGAAAGGACACTCACAGACTCAAAGTAAGAGGATGGGAGGCAAAATTCCAAGTAAACAGAACACAAAAGAAAGTAGGAGTTGAAATCTTAATATTAGACAAAATGCCCTTTAAGTTATCAAAAATTACAAAGACAAAGATGGTTACTATATAATGACAAAAGATTCAATCCATCAACAAGAAATAGCCATCCTAAACATATATGCACCCCAAATAGGAGCACCAACTTTCATAAAGCAGCTTCTATGCAAACTTAAAACACTATCATAACTGGGGGCTTTAATCCCCTTTAATACCTTACTCACAACCCTAGACAGATCATCAGGAAAAAATCAGCAAGGAAATTCAGAACCTCAATGTTACTCTTGACCAAATGGATTTAATTTATACTTACAGAACACTCCACCTAGTGATCATAGAAAATATATTCTACTCATCATTGCATGGAACATACTTTGAGATCGATCACATCTTTGGCCATAAATCAAACATTAAAAAATTTCATAAAATTGAAATTTTGCCATGCACCTTCTCAGACATCAGTAGAATAAAAACAAATATCAACACCAACAAAATTCTCCCAAAACCCACAAAGACACAGACACTAAACAGCATGATACTAAGCAACTCCTGGCTCAATATGGAAATCAAAATCAAGATTAAAAGATACCTGGAAACAAATGCAAATGAAGAAACATCTTATCAAAATCTCTGGGATGTCATGAAAGCAGTAGTAAGAAGGGGATTCACATCTCTACAAATGAATATGAAGAAAATGAAAAGATCCCAAGAAACAGCCTAACAAGTCACCTAAGAAAGTTGGAAAAGCAAGACCATCAAACCCTAACTTCAGCAGAAGAATCCAGATCACCAAAATAAAAGCCCAAACCTGGGCATAGAAGACAAAAAGATAATACAAAAAAAAAAAAAATCAGTGAAACAAGAAGCTGGTTCTTTGAAAGGATAAACAAGATTAATGGTTCTCTAGCTAGACTGACCAAGAAAAACAGAGAAAAAGCCCAAATAAACACAATCAAAAACACAAAAGTTGAAGTCACATCTGACCCTGAAGAAATACAAAAGGTTATCAGAGACTACTATGTACACTTGTACAGAAACAAACTTGAAAACCTAAGGGAAATGGAGGATATTCTGACATCACACAACCTCCCTAGGTTGAAACAAGAAAAAATTGAGACCCTGAATAGACTAATAGCAATCAAGGAAATTGACTATGTCATAAGAAAACTACCTACAAAAAACAACAACAACAACAACAACAAAACCCTGGAACAGATGGCTTTCCAGCAGAAGTCTACAAAACATACAAGGAGGAACTGATACAAATCATATTAAACATATTCCAAGAGATTGAGAAAGATGGAATTTTCTCCAAATCATTTTATGAAGCTAACATCGCATTGATACCCAAACCAGGTAAAGACTCAACAAAAAAAAGAGAACTACAGACCAATATCCTTGATGAATATAGATGTTAAAATTCTCAACAAAACCCTAGCATACCAAATTCAACAACACATCTCAAAAATCATCCACCATGACCAAGTGGACTTCATCCCTGGGATGCAAGACTGGTTCAACATTCATAAGACCATAAATGTAATTAAATACATCAAAAGACCTAAAAACAAAAACCACATGACTATATCATTAGATGCAGAAAAAGCTTTTGATAAAATCCAGCACCCCTTTTTTATCTAAACCCTCAAACATCCACGAATAAATGAAACAGACATCAAAATAGTAAGAGCCATCTACGAGAAACTCACAGTCAGCATACTGCTAAACAGACAGAAATTGGAACCATTCCCCCTGAAAAATGGAACAGGACAAGGATGCCCACTCTTACCCCTCTTGTTCAACATAGTTTTGGAAGTCCTAGCTAGAGCAATCAGAGAAGAGAAGGCAATTGGTGAATCCAAATAGGAAAAGACGAAGTCAAGTTATCTCTCTTTGTAGACAACATGATTTCACACCTTGAAAATCCAGGAGAATCTGTCAAAAACCTCCTTTCACCAATAAAGGACTTTGGCAAAGTCTCAGGGTATAAAATAAATATGCAAAAGACAAAGGCATTTCTTTATACCAATAACAAACAAACAGAAACCCAAATAAAAAGCACAATTCCATTCACAATAGCCACAAAAAAATGAAATCCTTGGCATCTTCCTAACCAGAGATGTGAAAGACCTTTACAATAAAACTACAAAACACTGCTCAAAGAACTCAAAGATGACATAAACAAATGGAAAAATATTCCATGCTCATGGATTGGAAGAATCAACATTGTTGAGGTATCCATTCTACGTAAGGCAATCTACAGATTTAATGCAATACCCATCAAATTACTAGCAGCATTCTTCTCAGACCTAGAAATAGCAATACAAAAATTCATATGAAGCATAAATGAGCAAGAATAGCCAAAACAATCCTCAGCAAAAATAACAAAGCAGAAGGTAACACACTCCCAGACTTTAAACTTTATTATAAAGCTACAATAATCAAAATAGTCTGGTATTGGTACAAGATCAGGCATATAGACCAATGGAATAGAATTGAGATTCCAGAAGCAAAACCTCAATTTCTCAACTTACTGATCTTCAACAAAGTCTCTACCACCAAACAGGATGAGATCCTATTCAGTAAACGGTGTTGAGAAAATTGACTGACCGCATTCAGAAGATTGAAACAGGACCCCTACCTATCTTCATATACAAAAATCAACTCTAAATGGATCAGAGACCTAAACATAAAACCTCAAACTATAAGAACCTTATAAAATGCAGAGACACTCTTATGGAAATTGGAACTGGCAACCAATTCCTGATCAAATCCCAAGTGCCCATGCCATAAGAGATAAGATAGACAAGTGGGACCTCATCAAACTGACAAGCTTCTGCAAAGCCAATGAAACCATCAAGAGAGCAGGGAAATAGCCCACAGACTGGGAAAAAAATATTTGCCAACTCCATGTCAGACAAAGGCCTAACATCTAGGATCTATAAGGAGCTTAAATGTGCTGAAAAGAAAAAAACCAACAGCCCCATTACAAAGTGGGAAAAAGATATGAATAAACAGTTCTCAAAAGAAGATATATGAGCAGCCAATAGATACATGAAAAAATGTTCAGTCTCACTAGCCATCAAGGAGATGCAAATTAAAACTACACTGAGATACCACATAACTCTAGTCAGAACGGCCATCATCAATAACTCAAAAAATAACAGATACTGGAGAGTATGTGGTGACAGGGAACATTTCTACACTGTTGATGGGAGTGCAAACTAGTACAGCCTCTGTGGAAAACAGTGTGGTGATTCCTAAAAGTTCTAACAATCAACCTTCCATATGACCCCACAATCCCCCTACTGGGAATATACCTGGAAGAACTCAATCACTCTATAAAAAAGATACCTGCACACATATGTTTATTGCAGCATTGTTTACAATAGCAAGAATATGGAACCAACCATGCTGCCCATCAAAAGAAGACTGGATTAAAAAATATGGTACATATACACAATGGAATATTAGGCAGCCATAAAGAACAAAATCATGAACTTTGCAGCAACTTGGATGGAATTAGAGTCTATAATACTGAGTAATCTTTCATAGAAACAAAGAACTGAGTATCACATGTTCTCACTCATAAGTAGACCTTTAACAACTACCACAATACTATAAGAAATGGATTGACAGTTGCAGGAAACTGCAGAGGTGAGAGGGGGCAGGGAGGCGGGATTGACAGTAGTGAAAATCTTCCTGGGGAAGGGAAGGTACACCTCATCAACAAGGGTAGCTGCACAATGAATGTTTGTATACCTAACCCTAAAGCGTACCCCACAATTTCAAAATAAAAAATTTTTAAAGTAAAAAAAAAAGGGACAAGGACAAGATACTGGAACATGTAGAGTCTGCTGTGCCAGTGATATCCACAATAATATCAAAGAAGCATGGAAAGGTGATGGAGGAGATGCGGTGTGTGGATTCAGAATCAGCATCAGTGTCGAGTTAATGCTCAGCTTAATGCTGATTCAAGAGAAAGCTAAAAGCCTTTAAGAAGACTTGAGGAAGAATGTGGTGAAGAATCAGAGGACACATCCTTTAATGTCAGCCATGGTTGATTTCATCACTTCAAGGCTAGAGCCAACCTTCACAATACAAAAGTAAGTGACAAGACACCGAGTATAGACACAGAAGCTGACCAGGAATTTCCTGAAATGCACTGAGAAATTATTGATGGTTTGTATTTACCCAAACAGATTGTTAATGTGGATGAGATGGGGCTGTACTGGAAGAAGATCCAGACTGAGGTTACATCAGTAGGAAGAAGAAGTTGATGCCAAGCTAAAAAGCAACAAAGGATAGGCTAATTCTGTGGTTTAGTGGTGATGCTCCAGTGATATGAAGCTGAAGCCTCTCTTAGTTTATCATTCAAGAACCCAAGAACTTAAAAAACATGGCCAAGGACTCTCTTCGTGTGTTTTGGAAGAGCAGCCCAAAAACCTGAGTTACACAGGTGCTGTACTTTAAAAATGTTGTCATTTTTATGTACTATTTGTGTGAAAAGTATTATAAAGTTATTAGAGTACAGTACTGTATAGCAAGTTGTGTTTGTTGGGTACCTAGGCTAACATTGTTGGACTTATGAACAAATTAGACATATGAATGTGCTCTCAGAATGGAACTCATTCATATGTAAGGGACTTACTCTACTTTCTCAAACCATAAGCATAGCAGAAATAGAAGGCTGTTGGAAGCAGTAATACTGATTTATCTTATAAATGACCACTGATAGACTATGAACAGACAAAGAAACAAAAGAGTTAAAACACAGATGATATGTTCTGTTACAATGCAACAAAATAATTGATATTCATGGGTATAACAAGCTGACAGTGAGTAATCAATAAGGTTAAGCTTAATAGCCATATATATATAAAAAGCCTTCCTAGGGATTCAATAACAAAACACCACAGAAAGGGTGGCTGGAAACTACAGAAATCTGTTCTTTCATAGTTCTAGACGCTGGAATTTAAAAAGGAAGGTAGTGTCAGAGATGGCTCCTTCTGGTTTCCCTGATGGACTATTTGTTCCATGCCTCTCTCCTTGCCTCTGGTGGCAATCCTTGACCTTCCTTGCATGGAAGTGTGATACTCCAGGCTCTGACTTCATCTTCACATGGGGTTCTCCCCATTCTTACATGGACACCACTTGATCTGGGCCCATTTAATGACCTTATTTTACTTAACTTATTTATATCTGCAAGAACCCTATTTCCAAATAAGTTATCATTCACAGATTCTGGATTTATAGTAATTTGGGAATGTGGGGCCTATACAACCCAGTACAAGTCTATACTATATTTCAGGACAAATTCCCATCCATTTTCTGCCAATATCACCACAATTGCCTCCCCCACCCTCAACAAGATGCTGCCCTCAAAATATTACATATATATAATTACATATATAAAATATAATACATATAAATATGTAATATATAAATATAATATATTATACTTGTTTATAAAAAGTTATGTAAAATCTCTGGAAATATATATATATTTATTTAAAATAAAGGAATGATAGCTTAAACTGTTTCAAGGATGCTTTTAGAAAATTCACCTCAGTTACATTGTTTCAAATTAAATTTTTTCAAATTTTCAATTGTAGTGGTAGAAAGTAAATAACATAAAACTTATCATCTTAATCACTTGGAAATATAACATGCTTCCTAATTTTTTTTAAAAAACACTATCTTAAAAGACATTCTACTAAATTATGTCAAAATAAATTTTTAGTAGAAAGGGGAACATCTATCATCTGACAAATGAATTTATTTTGTCATAATTGCACAAGAATTCAATGGTCTTCACAAAACATTTATATGTTTTATTAAGAGAACAGAAATCACAAATGTTTGTTGATGAAAAATACAAGCCTTAAAAACTAAAAAACCATGATAAAAATGAGTATGTTTAAATCTTCAATTTGAAATAACATTCTGAATCAGTCTATGGATTTCAAAAGAAAAGCAGTAGAATTATTTATAAATTACCACGAATTACTTAAGAATTTCCATAGGAACTTCTTATGTTGAATGTATGACTCATTTTGATGTTCCAAATGACTTTTGTGTAATAAGAATCACCTCTTATACTTAAGTGGAAGAATACTTGCCACAACTTAAAATATATGAAAGCACAATACAATTTCTAAGGCAAACAAATGAACAAAAAGTCTTTGAATCACCTGTAAATTAAGGTATCACAGAAATATCCAGAAAAGATTAAAATGCATCATTTTGGCCAATTCAGAGTAGCAAATTTTACAGTTGCATTTTTCATAATTTCTTCTCAATACTATGAAATACATCAGAATATGAGAATATTTTTGAGTCTTATATTCTTTTTCTTCTTATATATATCTAGTCCTAACTAGAGTTAATAGTGTGTTCTGAAATTTTTTAAAAACTAATTTTTACTAGTGAAGTCAACAAATAATAGCAATAACATGAAAAATAATTAAGTGAAGTATTAATCAATATAAGTGACTTCAACTTTATGCTAGTTCAGTGATCTTCTTTAGTGATCTACTATGGGCTATGGAGAGTTGGTTATACTCTAAGAGGTCAATAAAATACACATTCTCCCACACTCTTCATGTAGAATTTTACTACAAGACAATAATTATGAAGATTGTCTATGGTTTTGGATTATATATTCCCTGTTCTTCAGAAGTAGTATGACGTTGATGTTGAATACACACACATGCATGCATGGGGACACATACACACACTTTGAAAACAGAGTTAAAATTTTATTTTCGGATTGTTCATTCAGATTCAGGCTATACTGAAATCGTGATTTATTTTCTCATTCTCTACTCCTTTGTTGCATCTGTGGCAAAATGAGAATAATTGTAGGAATTATTATTATTATTATTATGTAACCTCTGGTGGTAATGAAGGTTCAAATAAGGTCATGGGTGCAAAAGCACTCAACTCACTGGCAAGTAGCAAGTGAGTGGGGGTATCACCTCTTCTTACCTGTTATGATTTTTACCTGTACTTTAGAGGAGCTTTGTCTCACATGTAAGTGTACCAAGAGCAGGGCTCATGGCCTGGACTGGCCTTTGTGTGAACAGCATATGTGGAGGGTGAGTAAAAAGAATTCAGCCTGTAATCCCACGCCTTTGGGAGGCTGAGATGAGTGGATTGCCTGAGCCCGCGAGTTCGAGACCCACCAGGGCAGCAAGACCTCATCTCTACAATAAATCAAAAAAGCAGCCGGGCGTGGTAGCGCATGCCTGTAATTCCAGCTACTCGGAAGGCTGAGGCGGAAGGATCGCTGGAGCCCAGCAGGTCGAGGCTGCGGTGGCCGGGAGCGGCCACTGCACTCCAGTCTGGGCGACAGAGTGAGACTTCAACTCAAAAAAAAAAGAAAAAGAATTATGTGCAACGATGATGATGAACAAGAACAACCATAGTATTTGGGAAATGACTGTGTTCCTTTATTTTTCTTTTATTTCTTTTTATTTCTTTTTTTGTTTGTTTGTTTTGTGTGTGTTGTCTCTTGATCTGGAGTCTTTCTCTGTAACCCAGGCTGAAGTGCAATGGCACAATCAAGGCTCACGGCAGCTTCCACCTCCTGGTCTCAGCTGATCCTTTCACCTCAGTGTCCTGAGTAGCTAGGATACAGTCATGTACCACCATACCCAGCTAATTTTTTTTATTCTTTGTAAAGACGGGGTCTTGCCATGGCTAGTCTCAAATTCCTGAACTCAGGCAAAAACGACTGTGCTCTGAAGAAAGGAAACTCCCATGTTTGTCATTTACTCCAGCCAAAATGCCTTTCACCCTCTATTTGTACAGGATGCTCCCTGGCTGCAGTAAGACCTCAACTATATATCAGCTCCTCAAAAATGCCTGCACCGACAGCCCCATCTCCTCTCTTTTCTCCTTTCCTTCCTTTGTTGTTCATATTATCTATGCTACTTGGAAACTTTTAAAAATTTGTTTTCATTGTCTCCCATTTTTATATAATCTTTTTTTTTTTTTTTTTTTTTTGAGTTGGAGTCTCACTCTGTCGCCCAGACTGGAGTGCAGTGGCCGCTCCCGGCCACCGCAGCCTTGCCTGCTGGGCTCCGGCAATTCTTCCACCTCAGCCTTCCGAGTAGCTGGAATTACAGGCATGCACTACCACGCCCGGCTGATTTTTTTATTTATTGTAGAGATGAGGTCTCGCTGCCCAGGCGGGTCTCGAACCCGCGGGCTCAGGCAATCCACTCACCTCAGCCTCCCAAAGGCGCGGGATTACAGGCTGAGCCACCAAGCCTGGCTTTTTTATATAATCTTAAGAGCAGTGACTATTTTCCTTGTTCAATGCCACAATTTCAATGAACAGAAAACCATCTTTGAAAACCTAGGCACCACAATTGTAATTGTTTCAGGGTCCACTTATGGGACAAGTGGTACTGTGTTCTTTGTTTCTGTGATACATCACTGAGTATTATTGACTCTAAATTCATCCAAGTGACTGCAAAGTCCATATGTTTGTCCTTTATGGTTGCATAATATTCCATTGTGTCTATGTACCACATTTTTTTTATCCAGTCCAGTTTTGATGGGCGGCATGGTTGGTTTTTGCTTCTGTGAATAGTGCTGCAATAAACATGCATGTGCAGGTATCTTTTATAGAATGCTTTGAGTTCCTCTGGATATATTCCCAGTAGAAGGATTGCCGGGTCAGATGGAAGGTCAATTTCTAGTTCTTTTAGAAATCCCCACATTGTTTTCCATAGAAGTTGAACTAGTCCGCATTCCCACCAGGCGTCTAGAAGTGTTCCCCTTTCTTTACATCCTCACCAGCATTTGTTGTTGTTTGTTTTGTTAATGATGGTCATTCTTACTGGGATTAGGTGGTATCTGATTTGCATTCCTCTGATGATTAGTGAGGTTGAGCACTTTTTCATTAAGAAAGGGATTGGCAGTAGCAAGATACTGCCAGAGTGGGCAAAGGGGGGGAAACACAACATCAATAAGGGTACCTGTTCTCAAACCAGGCAAAATGGGGACCCAAGGGAGGCTTAAGTTTTACCTGTACGATGTCCACTGGTATACCTAATCCTCAATTGTACCCCACATCTTTAAAATAAAATATATAAAAAAGAATGAATGAATGAATGTGTGCATTTAAAAGAATTGTGTTCTATATTTTATTCAATGGCAAAATCTCCAGCTAAGGCAAGACTCCTGGCCAATAAAGATATTGCAAATGAGCATTGCTAACATTTATTTATTTTTAAATATAGTTACAAATTATATATGCATTCACTTACTATTCATAGTGCCCCAATAAAGTAGAGATGGTTTAGATTCCTATTTTGCCAATAAGAAAGTGAGGCCTAGAGAAGTTGAATAACTTGCCCAGCTAGTGAGATGAGCAGTAGAGTCAGAATAAATACTATATGATTGATCTCAATCTCATTTCATAGATATAAAGTTTTAGATATAAACAGTTACAAATCCACCCTACACCTTGAAAAGCAATTCAAAGTTCACATTCTTCCAACGTGCCTCCATAGAACCATTTGCAGGTACAGAGATACAAACATTATAAAAGACATTTAAAATCTTGTACTTAATGTCAGATCAAAGAGTTATGTGTATTAGCCAATTTGTAACTAAGTAAAGTTCTTTAAATCCTATAAGAAATGTGTTTTAGATAAGAATTAGCAATAACATTGCCAAGTTACTAATACTTTTGCTTGTGCAGTTAATTTTTGCTGTTAATAAGCTGTGTTTCAAGTATTGAAAGCCTTAAGAATCGAAGAATATTGCTCCAGTTTAATCGTCTGACCTCAGACCACATAGCACTACATCATAGATTTTCAATAAGGTGGTAAATGTGGAAAAAACAACAATGGAATTTACTCAGTAATGATGTAATTTCATAATGTCTGTGCTTACTGAGAATTGTTAGAAGATTTTTTTATTTAAGATAGGACTGTAGAAATGGGAGATTATGGGTTGGAACTAATGGGCTGTTAAGTTTTATGATAATAATAAGCTGTGTTCCTATTTAAGGGGCAGGGATTCCAACATTCAAGATACAGTTGCCTGGGGAACCTGATTATCTTCTTGGACATGATTTCTTATGACTTGAGTAAGAAATAGCTTATTTCTGACACTCTGTGAAATGTGAATTGTAAAATGCATTTATCAAAACTATCACCAAAATTTATATAGTATATATACATGTTAACAGACACTGGGACCCACGTATAATTTGTCAATTCAAATTATCTCAAGCAAAGGTTGAAAAACCAAGCAAAGGTTGAAAGAAGAGAAGCTGTGGTGAGAAAGATGTCACAAATAATTCCAGTTATTTCTCTTGCTTTGAAAATATCTGGTATACAGAAATAGTGACCAGATTCTAAAGAAAAGGATGGGGTTGCTCCTTGCCAATTAATGACTCCTGCTTTCCTTACATTACCACACTACATGAATTCAAACTGCCTAAGCTTCTTGTTTTAAACCTCATCTCATCAACTGTTAAAAGTTATTCTTTCCTTTCCCAAGCATATTCTTTCTTTATCTGACATAGCACCACGCTAGTTTTTCTCTTAATATTCCAGAACCTCTTTTTCTGCTTTGAAGTCTTGCCTTTGCTTAACAGGTCATTAAATGCTGAACTTCCTCGCGTTTGGGTCCTAGAACTTCTTTTCATTCTTTGTACTCGTGTCTAGAGACCCATGACATCAATATCTACCTATTAACACACTATATGTAATGCACATCCCTAGCCCAAATCTTTTATTATTGACATGAGACACACACTGCTTCGTATTGGATACCCCTTCTAGAATGACTCATGGCAATCCACATTCTATTACTTAAACAATGAACTTGTGATCTGACTTCTAAACTCCATTAATTTCCAGTAATATTCATCACAGTAAATGATAGTACATTAAATACTTTTCCTTGTCTTTTTTTTTTAACTCTACTCTCTAATTCCCCATATTTGATGCATTACCTAGTCTTTACCAACATTATAGGCTACCTCTTGATCCTAATTGCTTCCATTACTATCACAATCATCCTGACCAAACTCTCTTCTGGTCTATTAAAGTAGTCTCTAAATTGTTAACAGTTGTTATCTGTAGTCTTCCTCTCTCCAATCTCTTCTTCACAATGCAACTAAAATAATTGCCCCAGAAAACAGGTTTAACAATGTCAGCAACTTGCTTAATGTCCTTCAATGGCTTCCCATTAGGGTCCATTCGAGGAATCTAAACATTGCTATAAGTATTTCAAACAAAGAAAATTTAATACAGGAAATTGTTTACTGTAAGTGTTGGAAGGCTAAAAGAGGAAAAATTAAATAACAGAGTTTAATGATTACAGGAAGCAGCTACTACCTCTGGGACTGAGGAAACATAAGGAAAGAGTTAGAATTACAGGAACTTGCAGGCTCAGAGGAGGGATCCTGCTAAACTCTTGATCAGACCTCTGATAGGAAGTCTCATGCAGCTGATACAGAGAGAGACAGCAGAAGTCTGGGACTGGTGTTCAGTGGTGTTGCTGTTTTTTAGAACACAGGAAGAAAGTCACATATCTTGTCTTCCTACCTTACAGTCTCTGCCTAGCATGCTTCCTCAATGGCAAAGCCTAGTAGAAAGGCCTCCAGGAACCCTGGTGGGAGGCACTGAGGGAGGCGGTCCATTTCCATAAGAGTAAAGGGTAAAAACAACGTATTTGTGATGCTAAAAAGAAATTTCAATTATTTCTATTCAAAGCCCTTAGTGTTTCAAAAAGGAAAAAAGGTGGTGTTTGTAACCTCCACCAAAACCTCTGAGTGCCTTGAGCAAGGCCATATCTGCCTTTTGCACTCCTGATGGAAGTCTCTCCTTCCTCATGTTAACAAACTGTCAAGATAGGAAGCAGTAAAAGTCACATTACTTGAACTCGAAAACCCCGTCATTTGTTATTGTGGACTTGAAAACCGTGTCATTTGCTAGATTTTTAAATATGATTAAATAATCACTTAGTGCCTTCTAATAAAATAAAATTGAACCCATTGCCTATATCTAGGTCTTACTTTATATGGTCTTGAAACTCTGTTTTCCTTGGCCTGGTCACCATAGGGAAAAGGTAAAAGTTCTTCATTGATGGATGATATAATCACTCTAAATTTCTTGGAGTTGAATTTGTACTTGTAGTATAGTGATATGTGCCAGTTTTTATTACTGGAAGCAGTGCTTAGAAGATATAAAAATTAAATTGTTTCTGTTTAAAATTTTCCTGATTTCATGAAAATTTAATTGGAGAAAATTTTAAGTAGATTAAAAGGTAAAATTATGCTGGAAGGTAATATTATATAACCTTCTCTCATTAAAAAGCCAGGAAAAATGTCATAATTATATAACATTAAATCCAATTTAAAGATGTTCCCTTTGATTATACTGCCAAAGTACAAAGAGAGATAGAAGTAATTGTACTGAGAGCAAAATGTGTCAGAGAAAGGTTTGTCTAAAGGAGGTTTATGTCTTTAGGACTCTATCAAAATTTTAATGAAGGATTACAGTTGGGATTTATGAAAAAATAAAGAACTCTATGTGGATTTAGCCTAAGCAGAATCATTTAGGCTAAAACATTGATGATTTAAGGATTTTATTGTTAAGTTATTCACTTCTTGTGTGTATTAAGATTGTGTTATAAGACCTTCATGAAATTTTGTCAAGCCATTAGGGAATCACTTGCCAAAACAATTTTTCAGTGTTGTACAACTATGGAGGAATTTTCTTTTGGGATTTGCAGATTAAAAATCTCTTCTTCCTCATATTCTGTCTGAAGATATATTCATTTCAGTTAATTTTACTCTCTTTTAATATTAAAGCTATTGAAGCAATGGATTATTTTAATCTTTTTTAGGAAATAGTTTTGTTTCTTACAACTCCAAAAATCAGTTTACTTAAACACTGCCTGTCACAGTTACTAATATTGGTAACATTATATATATTTATTAGTATTATGACATAAAAACTGATAAGAACTTGAAAACCTTATCATTTGCTATTATTGTGGACTTGAAAACCTTATCATTTGCCATTGTCGCATATGTTAGGAGCCTTAAACGCTTTATATTTAAAGTTAGATTTTTACAGAAATGGTTAAAATTACTTTCTATTATGAATATGTAAGTATGCATTAGATATTAAAGCAATGCATTAAATAAGATAAAATTGCAATGTTAGATTTAGTGTTTTGGTAAAACACGTAAAACTTTGGGGTACCAGCAATGTAAACTGAACTGAGTCCAAAAATAAGACACAAACGTAAGAGTCAATTGTCCTGTATCTCAAGTAAAACACTGATTATTTTATATTTTGATATTTTATGCTATCGCAGTTTATTTTGCATAATTTGTTCTTCTTAGCAGATGACACTCAGTTTGCATTTAAAACTGTGTAAAACTAATTTTCACTAACTATGAGACATCTGCAAACTGCTGGGCTTGCCTAGTACCTCACATAATCTGACTAGATATATTATAAGCTGCTGCAATAAGGAAAATGCATTTATATTTCATAGTGTAAAGGAAGTATCTGAATGTCAACTAACACACACAAAAGATTGCTATTTGAGTTGCCAGTCTTGGACTGTCTGACGTTAAATGTTTTAGCAGCTAATCCTAATGAATTATTGATGTTCTCTCCATTTAGCAGATGGATCACATCACTACAGTAATTTGCACCCTGACACTTCTGTTTGTCATATTTAGTGTGTCATGAAAGAGCCTAGTATAGTATTTCAAAAAAATGAGATGTGTTTATATTTCACCACTAAACATCAGCAAATCTAGGACTTAAGGACAATGTGCAACAAGTTTAAGGTCACAACAGGGTAGGTATGAAGCTATTATTTCTATTCCGGTGTTTCTTTGGAGGAGTAAAGATAATTTGTTCATTTCAGAAAACTGTAATTTCTCATGCTCCCAATTTTTCACAAATCACATCATTTATATTATGTTCAATTGATTTTAGGCAAAGAAAAATAATTTTTAAAACAGTTACTAAATTACAAAATGAACTTTGTATATATTATTCCTTTTCATTTTTGATAGTTATGACTGAAAACATTCTACTTAGAAACACCTTCAACAATTTTCACCTAAATAAATACCAAACACATAAAAATATTAATACAGAATGTGGGTATTGTATCTTAATATTTTTGCTTTTAACCCCAATTTATGCTGCAGTGATAATGTCAAAGTTTCGAGTGTCATTGACACATGGATTGTATTTAGGGGTTCTCAAGAAGAAAACAACAGAGTGGATGGGGATTTAACAATCCTTCAGCAACTTTTGTCAATCAGGTACATTTTGTTATAATCATAAAATTTCTTTACTTGAGAGTAGAAACAATTTGATTTTTGCAAAAGTCTATTATCTCAACGATTCAAGTGATTTTGGCTTCAAAATTCTCTAAGCCATTTAATCTGGAAATAGAAAGCATGCCCACCATTCTCATACCCTGCCTAACTGAACAACAGAAATGGATATCCAGGATTTTTCACACACAGCTCTCCAGCAGTGTACCCGTTTCTACTGGCAATAGAATGTTTCTGACTGCTAGCTAAGTGATTCCACAAGCTTCTGGGTCCTGGGGTTCTGGGAATGCAATGAATCCAAGGCCAAGGAGTATACCCAGATAATATCTTATTCTGTGCACCGGTTTCTGTCTATAAAATTATGAAAATGGCATTGCCTTCTATCTACAGTACCCATGCTCTGCCAGAACAGTAGGAATTGCTGGAGCAGGAAGTTGCTTTATTGACTGCTACTACTTGCATCCCTCTAGCTTGAGAGGATGTGTATTCCTGTAGGACAGCATTTCATGGAGATAATCTTTGCCCTATGAAGTTTGGAACTTAAGGCAGTCAAAATCAACCCTAGCAATCAGGAAAGATACATACATGTCATGAATACAAATGTTGAGCAAAAAAAGTAAAGATAGATAAAACAGCAACTGGAAAAATGAACATATGTTTTATGAATTAGCAATAAATGCCTCTTTGTAAAATTGAAAGCAGTGAACATAACTTCTGCACTGGAGTTGAAGGTTATCATTTCCAAGAGAGTATACAGTTAGACTGATGACCACCCTTCAGTTTTCCTTGAGACTTCTTTAGCATGATCCCTACAGCACATCTCAGACCTGACATCACCAGGTCTTTAACTCTGTCTGGTACAGTTGCTTGGGTTTTAATTAAAGCAATTCTGTACCATAGTTCAAAATAAAAACTTTAGTCTAGCCAATCTCCTCTGGAATTAAAAACATGAACAAGTTTGCCTAAACTATAGGCATTTATCGATCTCTCCCACTAACTCATTATATAATTCAAATCATGATATCACTCCCACAATAACCAAAACCACACACACAGTCATGAAAATCATATATATATATTTTTACTCAGGTATGTGTAAAGCGCTAGGTTTATCCAGCAGAGTAGGAAAATCATATTTTTAAATATACTCTTTAATAATGGATGTTTATACTATATTCAGTGTCAAAATAATAGAATTTTATGGGCCTATTTTAAAACAACTACTCTGTTTGCTGCAGTCTTAATCTATAAGATCCAGCACAGACAATATCAACAAAATTTATTTAGTGATCCAAGTTAGAAGCTTTCAAGTGGTCAGTAAGTCAATGGAAACATATTTACCAAAGGAAAACACTATCATTCATAACCCACCCAATAAATAAAAAGAAAGAAAAAAATAATAGTAAGGAAGAAGTCAACAAGTATAAATCTCACAAACTATATAAATTTTTGTTGTGAAAACTATTTAAAAAACTGTTGAGAGAAATGAAAGGAAATCTAAATTAATGGAGATAGAGTCCATGTAAATATCAAAAGACACAATATTATAAACGTGTCAATTCTTACTAATGTGATTAATAGATTAAATGTAATCTCAATAAAAATCTCAGAAAGCAATGCTATAGAAAATACTAAATATTTGTGATATAACTTCTAACACTTCTTCTCTGTAGTAGAGATTTATTTATAAGAAAAGTGAGGCAAAATGTTAAAATTGCAAAAATGTTTCTATAAATAAGTTAACACTTTACTGGTGACTATATTTGAATAAAAATCAAATCATTGGTAAAAAATCAACAGAATTAATAAAAAGTTATCAAGTACATAATTTTAAAAGTGTACTATTTGCCAAACTCTGTATTGTAGGTGCAAAGAAAGATGCAAAGAATACAACAGTGAACAAGGCACGCTGAGTCTCTATCCTCAGATGATAACCTGCTTTCCTTCTCTTTAGAGGACTTGGGAAATAATTGCATACAAGTATATAAGAAAAAAATTTTTGGTACCAATAAGAAGATAATTTTAGATGTATGATAGAATACTGAGGAGAGGAGGTTGGGGTGTTACTTTAGCCAGTGCAATAATGGAAGTATTTTGGGGAAGATATCTGAGAAGAAGATAGGTCACACAAGGATGTGACAGAATAGTGTTTTAACAAGAAATAAAGTACAAGAACTTGATACAAGGTTGAGTATATTGTGCAGATTGAACTAAAGTAGGCAGATACAGCCAGAGTTGAGGGAAACAGAAGCATGGCAGAGGAAGATACATGATGAAAAGTAATCAGAATCCACTACCTAAGGGCAAACACTGGGTAAGGAATGATGAAAATAAGTCTGGATTGACCCATTGGTTTAAAAAATTTATGAATATTTCTCACCGAAATCATTTTAATAAGTGGGGGTTAACACTACCAAATATTAATGCTATTTAAGCATTTAAAAATGAAATTCTTTCAAACTCTTCTCTGAGATTCATCTAAATTATCATATAAATATGACAGCATAATAATATTGTCATATACACCTAACCTAATAAAGATTGCCACATCAAACCTCACATTGAAAATTCTTTTGTAAGAGTGTAAAAATAGTTAATAAGTACAACCAGGATGTTGCAAGAGATGTGGGAAATAAGTATAATCAAATGTATTTATTATAATAAGTGATGTTCTAAAGAAATTTTAAGTTCATTAGCTCAAATATAAGCATTCTAAACAAAATATTGACGAATATATTGCCTAGGACTTAAAAATACTACCTGAAATTTTGCACAGTGTCAACTGGATAAAAGAAATGGAGAGATTAAAAAAATGTGAAAGCACAATGAAGTACTTGCCTTGCTGGGGAAAACATATGAAAACAAGTTCATGAAATCAACTGAGGTGAATGCATTCTCATATGATTTTAAACTAAGGAAAACAATCACACATAATAGAATAGAATGTATGAAATACATCCTCATAGAGAAAAGTCACTCTCTTAAAGCATAGGAAAAAAGAAGGAAAAGCAAAAAGCAATACTGTAACAACTGTAACAACTATTATACAAGAATAAGTCTACATTATAATTAAAATACTGCAAATAGATGAAATTCACCAATTCCAAGAATGAGTTTAAAAACTAGATTAGAAAACAGTATCTAACAATATGTTGTTCACAAGAGACAAACACAGACAAACTCTGAAAATGAGAAAGGGGGAAGGCTTCAAGGGGAGTATGACCAAAGGGAAGCTAGAGCCATGATACCAGCTGAACAGAATTTTAAGAATAAAAAAGAAAGAAAAAAGAGAAACCTATTGAAAAAGATTAATATTACCAAAAAATGTTAAAATAAAGCTAAAAGGGACAGGAACAAGATGGTAACGGCATAGGTGGACTTGTGAGATTCTCCAAACGTGAGTTTCCAAAAAGACTCTTACTTATCTTCCCCCATTCCCCAGCCCACCACCAGCCACACTGGAATGAGGCCCGGGGGGACCTTCAGTCCCACGCAGGGCCGGATATTGCGGCCCCCTGCTGCTGCTGTTCCACTGCATGCGTGGGAGTCTCAGGTCCCAGCTCCCTCCCTGGCTACATCGTTTCCTGCCTGGCACCAAGCACCAAGCCACCAGTCACTCAGGGAGGCTCCAGGGGCCTGCCCCTCAGAGACACTGGTCCCATTCCTGGCTAAAGTACCCTGTGGGGGGCCCAGGGCCACTCTCACCACTCACTGCCTGTCCTTTGGAACTTTGGAGCTCTGGGCCCACCCTGGCTGAGGCAGTCAGCACGTGACCCCAAGCTGGGGGACCCAGACAAGCGGAGAGAAACGGATCTGCAAAAACTGCCTCGGCCATTCTCCAAGCAGACTTCCATTGCCCTGCCCACCTATCAACAAAGCCTACCACAGTTCCTAAGGTAGTCATGAAACAGGAGACAAAGCCCCACCCTTATGCTGAATCAAACAAAAGCAATGCCCAGACAGCTGACTAAAAAAACAACAACAACAACAACAAAAAAACCAAACTGCGAGTAAATCTAGCTGCCTGCAACGAAAAACAAATGGGAGAGGCCAGAGATCACAGCTGAAGTGACTTTAGTCTGATAACTTATTTTGACTTATGATTTTATCATTTTGACTGTTTGTTTTGATCACGTTTGTTGTTTGCCTTCTGACTTACACTGTTTCTTGATTTTATTGGTCTGTCTCTGTAGCTATCAGTATTCTTTAGGGAATCTTTCTTACGTGTCTTGTTTCACTTCTTTCTGGCCTTGTGTCTCTCTCTCACCTGATAGTCGGTATGTATGTCTGTTTTACCTCTCACTCTTCTCTCTTTCTAACTTCCTACTGACCCCCCTTCCTCCATTATTTTCCTCTTTTATACCCCCCTTCTTAATCTAGGGACCAAGACTACATACTGCTGAACGGACAGATTGTAAGGCAGAGGGAAATAGGTTCCAGTGTGCTCATACACCTGTTCATCGATGCTAGAATCAGCATATACATTCTGAACCACAGCTTCCCTCTCAATTAAACCACAAGATTGAAAAAAGTACAGATTGAAGCCTACACTCCAACCTCAAAAGAGAACAAAGTCAGAAGACCCTCAAAAGGAAGAAAAGGAAATTGCAGAAGAGAAATAAAAGCAACCCCACCTTCCATCAAAAACAGAATTAAAGAAGGGGAAGGAAAGGGGGAAAGAGAAAAATCTACACAAATGAAGAAAAACCAAAAGAAGAGTATGGGTCTCTCCCAGACCCCTGGAAGGGCAGACACTGAGAAACTGACTTTGGAATGCAAACAATGAAGAGCCCCCAGAATGAAATGTCTCAAACTACAAACCGAGATATCAAGACATTAATGGAGAGATTAAAAAGAATTGAGGAGACACAAGAAGAAACTAGGAAGGAGCTGATATCTGAGATAACAGTAATAAAGAATACTGTGAATGACATAAATAATAAACTGATAAGCAAGGAAAGAAGAATTACCCAAGCAGAAGAAAGAATCTCAGAGCTTGAGGACCAAAATATAGAACTAAGTCAAACTCTTAAAAACACAGAAAATAAGCTCAAAAAGACAGAACAAAACCTTCAAGAGATGAGTGATTACTTCAAGAGACCGAACCTAAGAATAATTGGCATTCCTGAGGCAGAGAGAAAGAGACCACACTGGAACAAACTTTCCATGAGATCATTCAAGAAAACTTCCCTTATCTAAACAGTGATGCAAAAATTCAAACACAAGAGATTCAGAGAACCCCTGCAAGACAACAAATGAGAAGACCAATTCCTAGACACACAATAATTCGCCTAAACAAAGTAGGCATAAAAGAAAAAATCCTAAAGGCAGCGAGAGAAAAAGGCCAGATCACCTACCATGGAAGACCAATCAGAATAGCAGCAGATTCATCTACAGAAACCCTGCAGGCTAGGAGAGATTGAAGCCCTATCTTCAAAGTACTAAAAGATAAACAATTTCAACCAAGAATAACCTACCCGGCCAACCTAAGCTTTATCAGCGAGGGAAAATTAAAATTTCTCCCAGATATCCAATCTCTTAGAACTTATACTGCCACCAAACCACCTCTACATGAAACACTTAAGAAAGTACTAAACACAGAAGAAAAGGAAAAAAGAACAACGTTCTCACAAGAGTACAGGGAAAAGGATAAAATATACATGAACCAACCCCAAAACCAAAAGAAAGACAAAAAAACCACCAAGTGGAAGAACAACAACTCTGTAAGAACTCTATGATAGGCACGAACTCTCACATTTCAATAATTATCCTGAATATGAATGGACTAAATGCACCACTGAAAAGACATAGAATGGCAAAATGGATAAAATATCACCAGGCAACAATATACTGCCTTCAAGAGACCCATTTTGCTAGAAATGACATACAAAGACTCAAAGTAAGAGGATGGGAAACAAACTTTCAGGCGAATAGGACACAAAAGAAAGGAGGAGTTGTGATTCTAATTTCAGACAAAATACCATTTAAGCTATCAAAAATTAAAAAAGATACAGAGGGCCACTACGTAATGATAAAAGGCTCACTCCATCAAAAGGAAATATCTATCCTAAACATATATGCACCCAACATAGATGCGCCAACTTTCATAAAGCAACTTCTAGGAAAACTAAAGAAAGATATTGACTCTACCACCATCATAACTGGGTACTTTAATACCCCACTCACAACCCTAGACAGATCATCAGGACAAAAAATCAGCAAGGAGATCCAGAACCTCAATGTGACTCTGGACCAAATGGACTTAATTGATACCTACAGAACACTCCATCCAAAGATCACAGAATACACATTCTACTCATCACTGCATGGAACGTATTCTAAGATCAGCCATGCAATCGGCCATAAATCAAGCATAAACAGATTTAAAAGGACCGAAATTCTACCATGCACCTTCTCGGACCACAATGGAATAAAAATAAACATTGACACCAACAAGGTCCCCACAAAACCCACAAAGATATGGACACCAAACAGCATGATGCAAAACAACTCCTGGGTCAATGATGAAATCAAAACAGAGATTAAAAGATACCTGGAAACAAATGAAAATGAAGAAACAACTTTCCAAAATCTCTGGGACTCCTTAAAAGCTATAGTAAGAGGGGAATTTTTATCCCTACAAACACACATGAAGAAAATGGAAGGAACACAAACTAACAGCCTAATAAGCCACCTAAGGAAGCTGGAAAAGCAAGACCACAAAAACCCTAATTTCAGCAGAAGAATCCAGATCACCAAAATAAAAGCCCAAATCCAGGACATAGAAGACAAAAAGATAATACAAAAAAATCAATGAAACAAAAAGCTGGTTCTTCAAAAGGATAAACAAGATTGATGGTCCCCTAGGTAGACTGACCAAGAAAAAATGAGAAAAAAACCAAATAATCACAATCAGAAACACAAAAGATGAACTCACATCTGACCCTGAAGTAATATAAAACATCCTTAGAGACTACTATGTACACTTGTATGGAAACAAACGTGAAAAACTTAAGGAAATGGAGGACTTTCTGACATCACACAACCAACCTAGGTTGAACAAGAAGAAATTGAGACCCTAAATAGACCAAAACAATTAAGGAAATCGACTGCATAATAAGAAAATTACCTACAGAAAAAAGCCCTGGTCCAGATGGCTTTCCAGCAGAATTCTACAAGACATTTAAGGAGAAGCTGATACCAATCCTACTGAAGGTATTCCAGGTGATTGAAAAAGGTGGAACTCTCCCCAAATCATTTTATGAAGTCAGCATCACATTGATACCCAAGCCAGGTAAAGATCCAACAAAGAAAGAGAACTACAGGCCAATATCTTTGATGAACATAGATGCTAAAATTCTCAACAAGATCCTAGCAAACTGGATTCAACAATGCATCTAAAAATCATCCATCATGACCAAGTAGGCTTCATACCTGGAATGCAAAGCTGGTTCAACATTCATAAAACCATAAATGTAATTAAATACATCAAGAGATGTGAAAACAAAAACCACATGATTATATCATTAGATGCAGAAAAAGTTTTTGATAAAATCCAGCACCCCTTCTTGATAAAAATGCTTGAACATCTAGACATACGGGGAACATACCTTAAAGTAGTAAAAGCCATCTATGGGAAGCCCACAGCCAGCCTACTCCTAAACAGACAAAAATTGGAGCCATTTCCCCTGAAAACTGGAACAAGACAAGGATGCCCACTCTCACACCTCCTGTTCAACATAGTATTGGAAGTCCTGGCTTGAGCAATCAGAGTAGAGAAGGCAATCAGGAATATCCAAATAGGAAAAGAGGAAGTCAAGTTATCTCTCTTTGAAGATGATATGATTGTGTACCTTGAAAACCCAAGAGAATCTGTCAAAAACCCCCTTACTTTGATAAAGGCCTTTGGTGAAGTCTCAGGATACAAAATAAATGTGCAAAAAACAATCACATTACTTTACACCAATAATAAACAAACAGAAACCCCAATAAAAACCACAATTCCATTCACAATAGCCACAAAAAAATGAAATACCTTGGCATCTTCCTAATCAGAGACGTGAAGGACCTTTACATTGAAAACAAAAAACACTGCTCAAAGAAATCAACGATGGCACAAACAAGTGGAAAAATATCCCATGCTCATAGATTGGAAGAATCAGCATTGTGAAGACGTCCATCTTACCTAAGGCAATCTACAAATTCAAGGCAATACCCATCAAATTACCAGCAACATTCTTCTGAGACCTAGAAAAGACAACACAGAAATTCATATGGAAACACAAACATCCAAGAATAGCCAGAACAACCCTCAGCAAAAAAATCAAAGCAGGAGGTATCACATTACCAGACTTCAAACTTTATTGTAAAGCTACAATCATCAAAACAGCTTGGTATTGGTACAGGAACAGGCGTATAGATCAATGGAATAGAATTGAGATTCCAGAAGCAAAACCTCAATTTCTCAACCAACTCATCTTTGACAAAGCCCCCACCACCTACCACTGGGAGGAGAACCTATTCAGTAAATGGTGCTGGGAAAACTGGCTAACCACATGCAGAAGATTGAAACAAGACCCCTGTCTATCCCCATGCACAAAGGTTAACTCCAAATGAATCAGAGACCTAAATGTAAAACCTCAAACCATAAGAATCTTAGAAAATGAAGGACATACCCTCATGGAAATTGGAACTGGCATCCAATTCCTGAACAAAACCCGAAACCCACAGGTCATAAGAGAGACGATAGACAAGTGGGACCTTATTAAACTGACAAGCTTCTGCAAAGCCAAAGAAACCATCAAGAGAGCAGGGAGACAGCCTACAGACTGGGAAAAAGTCTTTGCCAGCACCAGGTCTGACAAAGGCTTAACATCTTGGTTCTATAAGGAACTCAAACGTGCTGAAAAGAAAAAACAAACAACTCCATTATAAAATGGGCAAAAGATACAAACAGACACTTCACAAAGGAAGACATCCGAGCAGCCAACAGACACATGAAGAAATGTTCAACCTCACTAATCATCAGGGAGATGCAAATCAAAACCACACTGTGATACCACCTAACTCCAGTCAGAATGGCAATTATCAACAATTCAAAAAATAACAGCTGCTGGAGAAGGTGTGGCGAAAAGGGAACACTTCTACACTGTTGGTGGGAGTGGAAACTAGTGCAACCTCTGTGGAAAGCAGTGTGGCGATTCCGAAAAATTCTAAATATCAACTGCCCATATGACCCTGCAATCCCCCTACTGGGAATATATCCTGAAGAACTCAAATCACTCTATAAAAAAGATACCTGCACACGTATGTTTATCGCAGCATTGTTCACAGTAGCAAGTACCTGGAAGCAACCATGCTGCTCATCAAAAGAGGACTGGATTTAAACAATGTGGTACATATACACGATGGAATACTACACAGCCATGAAAAAGAACAAAATCATGAATTTTGCAGCAACCTGGATGGAACTAAAGTCTATAATACTGAGTGACCTCTCACAGAAACAAAGATCTGAGTATCACATGTTCTCACTCATATAATAGACCTTGAACATCCAATGTAATACTATAAGAAAATGATTCACAATAGTGGGAAACTATGGGGGGGGAGGGAGATGGGATTAACAGTAGCAAATATCTGTCTGGGGACGGGGAAACACCTCTTATCAACAGGGTGCCTGAATGAAATATATTTGTATACCTAACCCTTAACTGTACCCCACAACATCATAATAAAAAATATTGACAAAAAATAAATAAATAGATAATGAATAAGAAAAAAATATATAAATAAAGTTAAAAGATGTATCATGGCAATCATATATCATATTAAAGACTTAAAATATATCAAGTAACAGGCATGGAAAAAGGTAAAAATTCAATAATTGCAATCAGAAATTTTAGCATTCCCATCTTAATAATGGATTGATTGGAAATGTGAAAATAACGAAGATAATAAAACTTGAACAACACAGATAACAAATAGAGCTAATAGATGTCCATAGAAATTTGCATACAAAGTAAAGAGAATGCATGCTATTTCCAAGCATCAGATTAATACTTATAAAAAGTAGACCATCTATTAGATTATAAATTCCAGAAGATTAGTATTAGACAGACTCAAATCAATCATAATCCAATACAAATGAAAATTTATAAATACATGTAAGTTAATGTAATATACATGTACCTTTAAATAAATTCATCAAAACCAAAAAAGTGAATGTAAATACACAAATGTAAATCTAAACAATTCAGCTAAAGAGACTGTAAAAAGACTATCAGATAAATGCCCACAAAAAAGAAAAACAACGCTTTAAGACAGATAGAAATTTAATTAGAAAGGCAAAAATTTACACCAATCATAAAATGAATCATATTTTTTATTTTTAGTTTAACACACTGAATAATTAACGATCTGAAAGACAGGTTAGAAGAAAACAAATATTCAGAGTGAATCCCAGAAGGAATTTAAAAAATGAAAAATACTCAAAATAGCATGAGACATAGATGACACAGAGAAATTGTGTTCCAAGAGAAAAAGAGAGAAACATGGGAAAAAGAATTTTCCCACATTGATTAAGCACAAAAAACCCAGGGTTTTATGAACTAATACAAATGCTAAGCAGGATAAATGCAATGAAAATTAAAACATTTTGGTCCATACGTAGAAACACTATTTTTTAAAAAAGGAAGAAACATATTTTTACGGTGAAAGAAGAAAAAAATATAGTGTATTCAAAACGATGAAAGAAAACAATGATCAACCTAGGGAAAAAATTATTTTAAAATGAACATGAAATAAAGACCTTTATGGACAATCAAAACTAAGCAACTTGATCATCAGTAAGTCTGTATAATGATAACACTAAACAATGTTATAACAACTGAAATTTTATGAGGTTTATCTTCCACACTCAGATCAGGTTTATCTCCCCCCACACTCTCCATCTGGGTGATGTTAATAAATGGAGGTAATTTTGTTATTGATATCTTAAGAAATCTTATCTAAAAGAGGGAAAACCAGACCTGGGATAAAACTTTTAATGGCAAAGAAATAGCATTCACTCATAATTGCCAGGAAGAGTGATACTTGCTCAAGTTTGTGTTTGGACATTAACCACACTTTGTCTGTGTTCAGATAGATGACAAAGTAGATTTGTGTTTAGCTTGGTCCATCATGAACAGAGAAGTCTTGCCTAATGTGGATGTTCCATGAAATTGATCATGTTCAATCTAGAACATAGATCTATCTAATAGTACTAGACCCTTTGTTTTTCTCTTTCTTAATAGTATTCACATATGAAAACAAGGAATTTAAAATAAATATGTATACAGAAATACTTTCAGGCATACAGTGGCCAACTCAAATACTTTACTTTTAATTGCAATACAAATTTAAGCTAAATAACGACAATGTTGTAGTAATTTTTTCCTGAGTCCTATTTATACATTAACAGACAACATAATTATATATGGTTGCAGTGGAAGATTTTAAAATAAAATAAATCATTGTAGCTTTATATTGTGCATTTCTGACTTTAAAATCCTACTGGAATGTTCTTTAACTTGTTTCTCTAAGATGTTTTAAAATGTTTTTTCCAGTAAACTTGTCAGTAAAAGAAAAACAAGTAATTGGCATAAAAATGAAAGAAAAAATAATCAGTTGAAAATATTGTAATGTTACGGAGCTGAAGTTCTCATTTAAGATGCCTGGGAGAATAAAAGTGTCAAGTAGTTTACAATTTAATGGAAACAATAGAACAGCCTACAGACATTATAGAATTTAATTGCCAAAAGTTACTTGACTGAGGTTCAGAAGATTTAAGCAAATAACCATGGTTCACACAGCTACTTATTTGTAGAATCCATATCTAGACCCAGGTATAGATTCCAGAACTTATCTACTTTGCATGACACAGTGACAGAATTTATCTTACACATGAAAACAGGCAAGCAAGCAAGAGTAGCAAAATTCATGGAAGAAAAGGAAAAACATGATTAAAGCATACAGAGTTTATCCAAAATAATTTGACTGAAACACGTGGTTGGTTGTGGGAGGAAAACTCTTTTCAAAAACTCTAACTATAAATGGAAAGTAGGTCTAAAGTAGTTGAACTTTTCTTAGGCATTGAGAACCACTGATACCAGTGGAATTCGATTATAAAAATATCTGTTTTGAATGGTTAGTATGAACAAAAGTAACTGAATAGAAAATAAAGGCAAAGAGACCTATTAATTATGGCAACAATAAAGAAAAACCTGGCATGAGTTTTAAAACATTTTCTGAAACTCTCAAGAACTGAAAGATCATCAAAAGAAATAGAAAATATTAATACTCAATTGCCTGCCATGCTTTTAGTTTCAGGAGGGACTATTACCTTGGGAGCACTTCAGACAGTAATTCAGTTGTATGGGCTCTAGTCTAAGATGGCCAACAGAAAGTAACTCATGAAACCCTCTCTCAAAAAGAGTAAGTGAATATCAGCTCTTCAGAAGACCATCTGGAAGACCACATTCAAGTTCATCAGAAAAAACGTCTAGGACCAACTGAGAGCAAAGGAAAACAAGCATGAGCAGTCTGCAGAACTGAACCCAGGGTGGAACCAGGAGAGAATTCCCCATGAAAGGAAGAGGTGAATGTCTGAGAGAATTCCCTTGGGTTTCACAGAGCAACCACTGACCTCTGCAACCCTAGTCACAAGAGAGGTTCCCTAACAATCCCCCCCCATCCAGCCAAGCACAGGAAGTCACCCAGAGTGTCTGGTCAGAGGTGTTACTCAAGTCCATTTGGAGCTCAGTGACTCTTGTTCCCTGAGAGGTACCATGCAGCTGCCACTACCCCCACTAAAGAAGGAAGCCAGGAGCATTTATGCATCCTCAGGACTGATACTGCTGCCTGTACTGTGCCACCTCACCATCATGCAATATAATCATATAGTAAACCTGACCAAGCACCCTTTGAATCTAAAATAAAATTAAAAAGTAAATTTTATTGACTCCCTGTTGCAATCATTACAAATATAAATACATATTGTAAACAGTGCTTTTTATACTTCTGCAATTTTTAGACAGACAAAAGAAAGTTAATTAAGGATGCATGTATGGAAAGTTAAAAGAAGTACATTGTTATCTATGTTAGTAGTTTTTCAAGGCTTGTCTTAACCCCATATTACAAATATCACCTCATTTAATACAATTTCTGATGTAATACACTACCATATCTTTATTTAACAGAGAAATAAACTTAGGAGTAGACAGGGCAAGTAACTTATTCAAGGTAACAGTTAATGGACAATGAACCTGGGTTTGAATTCAGATAGTAAATATTCAAAAACTACTCTTAAAATCATTGTACAAATTCAGTCATAATTGTAAAAAGGAAGACATTAAATTCCGGTGAAAGGAAAAGGAAAAAGTCTCAACAGGAACATAGCTTCAATGTCAACTTCAAGATGAAGAGAATTTCAACAAGCAGAAATAATGCAAATATTCATTTAGAGAGAAATAAGAGTCAGAATAGGAGTCCAAGTCATAAAGGGATAATTATATAGATATCATTCCCTATATAAATGGTAGATAAAATGATGAGGTAAGTAATATTTAATACTTTTGCTTCCTCATAATTACCAAAAAAATCTGTTACTCAGTAGATTGAAACATTGCCTATTATTTTTTTCTGTAAATTCCATGCATAAGGTTTTTATTGTGTGGGAACAAGTATGATTTTCCCATATTCATATAAGGGAAATTTTTATTTGAAAGAATGTAGTTAAATAGATTATTAAATAATCAGAGAAGGTGCATAGGTCCAATCGAACATAATTTGAAGGCTTAAGTATAAATAAATTTAATTTAACATATATTTTTAGTGTCTGTTATATGCAAGGCATTGGAATCATTGCAAAAATGTATAATACACAATTCTGTCTTTGAGGAGACAATAACACAGTGGCAGATTAAATAAGAATACAGATAGTGATAACATGATGACTTTCAGTAAGGTGTACAAATTCAGTCATAATTGTAAAAAGGAAGACATTAAATTCAGGTGAAAGTATAAGGAAAAAGTCTCAACAGGAAAGTAGCTCCAATGCCAATTTCAAGATAAAGAGAATTTCAACAAGCAGAAATAATGCAAATATTCATTTAGAGAGAAATAAGAGTCAGAATAAGAGTCCAAGTCATAAAGGGATAATTCAGTGTTTCTGAAGGGCTTACTCATTTGGAGCATAGCAGAATGTTATATAAAATATCCTAAGAAAGCTGGGCTCGGTGGCTCAGCCTGTAATCCCGCACCTTTGGGAGGCTGAGGTGAGTGGATTGCCTGAGCCCGTGGCTTCGAGACCCGCCTGGGCAGCAAGACCTCATCTCTACAATAAATAAAAAAATCAGCCGGGCGTGGTAGCGCATGCCTGTAATTCCGGCTACTTGGAAGACTGAGGCAGAAGGATCTCCGGAGCCCAGCAGGTGGAGGCTGCGGTGGCCGGGAGTGGCCACTGCACTCCAGTCTGGGCGACAGAGTGAGACTCTGACTCAAAAAAAAGGAAAAATGTCCTAAGAAAAGTCTGAGACATTTGTTTTTAGATAGAGAATAGACCCTTACAAGTCTTTGTTTCATTTAGAGAGTAGTGCTAAGGGTAAAGTAGGTGGAGAATGGGAGAGATTTCTCAAGTAAAATAATACTGACGTATAGATGAGGGTTAGAGAAGAGAGACATATCAAGGGCAGTATTAGGACATTGAATAATGAGCGATCAAGAAAGATATTCTAACTAGCAATCACAGAGTAATCAAGTACAACAACAAATAAAAAGTTACTGTGCTAAGAAATTATTTAATTTAAAGCTGTGATGAGATATCCATGTAAATGCTCAACATGCATTTGAAAGTTTGGATCTAGATATCAATGATATTGACTGGGAACTGACTCTGATGATTGAAAATATGGGAGTAACTCTAAGACTGAGTTAGCACCAAAAAGTTGAATACATATCCTTAATAGATGATCTCTCTTAAGAAAGTAGAAAATAAATTAATAGCTTGCAAAAGAAAAAAAGAAGTATAATTAACAAACCCCACAGGAAAAAATGTCATGTTATATCTGTCATGGAAAAGGAGTTACAAGATTAAGAGTGCTCTAATTAAAGTAATATAGGATATAAACTGAGAAAAGGGCATTGCAGTTAAAGATTCTAAGGTAACTTTTGAAGAAACAAGCTACTATGTGATTACAATTGTTAAAAAAAAAAGATGAATTCTATTGACAACCACATAAACTGGTGAAAGAACACTAAACCTCACATTGGGCTCCAGCCCCAGTTGGCACCCTAGATTGCAGCCTGGAGAAGTCCTGAGAAGAGTCCTGATCAAAGGAAATTGTGACATAATAAAGGAGAAATAAAGATTGCAGAGCTGCTTCTATTTAACAAGCCATTGGGAACCCTAGATCCTCAAATGGTGAAGGGATCTGAGAGAGAATTGTGAGCACTTCACTCCAGTAACTCCACCTGAAAAATCCCAAATGAAAGATTACTTCTGAAAAAGACTTAAGGTCATATTGCTAATAATAAAAACTGCATAAACAACAAATTGATTAGAAATAAATATCCCCATCTCACGAAACAAAGATGGTGGAGTAGAGGCTTTCAAGTGTGTCTCACCCATTAGAACATTATGAGATAGTATGGAAAGACCAACACAGTGAGCCCCAATTAAAGAGTGAAAATGGATATTCATCAAAATGGCAAAGGATAGCCCAGATCTCTGGGAGGAAAAGATGGACAAATTGTACTGTGACAAAATTCTGCAGAGAAATGTGAATGCTACCCCAGAACATGGGTGGAGACTTTATATTCTCCTCTGAGATGTATCCTCTAAACAGGAGTCTGATTAACAGGCCATGGGAGACCACCTCATTTTTCCTGGTCCCTGGAGCTGTCTCAAGAGGAGGCTAAGAGTTGATGAGAGGAAAAGGCACTCAGTAAATCATAGCTCTCCCAAATCCAGATCAGAGAGGAAGACACCATTTTTGACCTGGGTCCATTTTCTGAGCAACAGTAACCACTGCAAGTACTCAGGGCTCTGCCCAGAGAAAAGACTGCTCACTCTGGAGCAAGAGAGAAGCCTCGCACAGCTGGAGTAGGGCAGGGAGAATGGACATCACCCAAGGGTTTGGAGTCAGACCTGGGCTCATAAAAGCCTATGACTGAGAGCAGTAGGGAACACCTTAAAGCTGTTTCCTTCCCAGAAAGAGACAGATTGCCAGGGTCAGATCGTCATCTGAGAATCAGTCTCTATGTGTCACCACCTGCATGCCCCACTCTACCCTCCTCACTAAGAAGTTGTGGCAAGGAGCTCCAGCAATACCAAGAAACAACCAGAATAATGACCTAAATGACAGAAGCCTAGCTAGGGTCCCACACTCTGGAGCCTCTATCCTGAGCAGAAGGAGAATTTCAGTAGTTGCAGTTCCTCATGAATAGTGGGTCCTGCAGCCAACATCATTTTTGAAACCTGGAACTCTTCAGTGAGCACAACTGTTAAGAATCCCACCGGGCTCAGTGGCTCAGCCTGTATCTGGTGCCTTTGGGAGGCTGAGGTGAGTGGATTGCCTGAGTCTGTGGGTTCGAGACCCACTTGGGCAACTTGGCGAGACCTCCTCTCTACAATAAATCAAAAATTAGCCGGGCATGGTAGCGCACACCTGTAGTTCCAGCTACTTGGAAGGCTGAGGTGGAAGGATCGCCGGAGCCCAACAGGTCGAGGCTGCGGTGGCCGGGAGCAGCCACTGCACTCCAGTCTGGGCAAAGAGTGAGACTCCAACTTAAAAAAAAAAAAAGGAAAAAAGAATCCCAGCCTTTCTTCCAGGCTAGCTGGGGTATCATACTCCAGCAATACTAAGGAAAAGAAGAGAAGCCCCTCCCACTCCCACACAACTAAGGGGCAAAAAACATAAGTAGCAGGAGACCTGCAGAAGGAACCTCATCCTTTCTGCACTTAAATCAGCATCCTGAGTGGTAAGAGTTCCTGATACTGTGATTTTCCCTAGATAGAGTGGCTAGAGAGGCCTGGAGCTAAGATCAGCTCTGTGACCTGGAATCAAACTGCAGGGGTCATCATGGGGCATCATAGTCTGCCTCTTAAGTCTGTCAGGGAAGTATACCCCCAGAACCAAGGATTAAGCAGCCCTCATTTCTACACATCCAGATTAATAACCTAAAATGTCCTACCCCTCTTATGCAACAAGACCTCCTGTGCTCCATGTCCTACCACACACAATCACCTGAAGTAGGAGTCTGAGCCACCTCTCCCACTGGGAGTAGAGCCCTTGGTGCTGCGCTGCTCTCTCTAATCAATACCCGGACATATCCCAGGTACCTGGAGCTCCTACTCTTCTAGATTAGGTGTTCAAGTCACCCTCCTTCTCTGGAGAAGAGAACCTGAGGCAGCAGAGGTCCCCTGACACCTCACCAAGGCACACTCTGGGGACTCAGAGGCCTCACACCAGAACCTGCCTAGAAAAGGTGCCAATGCATGACATCAGTGGACCCATAGGTGGACCTGCTCAGTTTGGCCCCACTCCTCTTTGTTCTCTCCTCCCTGGGACTGAACTGGTTTCATAGATGACAGTACACTTCATAGACTAGCTCAGTGCTGATAAAACAGAGTGCTTTTTCCAGTAAACAAGGATCAAATAAATACTCATTCACATAAACAGTAGCAAAACCAAATTCAACAGCACATCAAAAAATGTATTCATCATGACCAAGTTGGTTTTATTCTAGGCATGCAAGGATGGTTTAATATCTGCAAACCAATAAATGATGAATCCATCACTTAAATAGAAGCAAAAATAAAAACCATATGATCATCTCAAAAGATACAAAAAAGATTTTCCTCAAAATCAATATCCCTTCATAAAAAAGATCTTCAGCAAACTGGGCATTGAAGGCACATATCTCAAAATAATAAGAGCCACATATGACAAACTCACAGTCAATGTCATATTTAACCAGACAAGTTTAAAACATTCCTTCTAGAATAGAAACAAGACAAGGATGTCCACTCTCACCACTCTTATTCAGCATCATAATGGAAGACTTAACAAAAGCAATCTGGCAAAACAAACCAAAAAAAAGGCATCCAAATAAAAAAAATAGTACATCAAACTATCCCTGTTTGTGGATGACTTTATTATATACCTATAAAGCCCTAAAGACTCCTCCAAGAAGCTTCTATACCTGATAAATGACTTCAGTAAAGTATCAGCATGCAAAATCTATATACAAAAATCTGTAGTATTACTATGCACCAACAATATTCAAGCCAAGAACCAAATAAACTTAATCCCATTCATACTAGCCACAAAAAATTAAAGTACCCAAGAATACATCTAACTAAGGAAGTGAAAGATCTCTGCAAGAATATCTACAAAATCTAAGTACTAATGAAACAAATTATAGATGGCACAAACAAATGGAAAAAATATTCTATGGTCATGGATTGGAAGAATCAATATTGTTAAAATGACCCTACTGCCCAAAGCAATACAGAGATACAATGCAATCCCAATCAAAATACCAACTACATTCTTCATAGAACTAGAAAAAACAATCTTAAAATTTATACGGAACCAGAAAAGAGTTTAAATAACCAAAGAAATTCTAAGCAAAAAGAACAGTTGTGGAGGCATCACACTGCCTGACTTCAAATTATTGTATAATGCTATAGTAACTAAAACAGCATGGTACTGGTCCAAGAATAGGCCAGTGGAACAGTATAGAGAACCCAGAAATAAACTGCATTACTACAATCAATTGGTCTTCAGCAAAGCTGACAAAGGTAAGCAATGGTGAAAGGACACCCTATACAATAAATGGTGCTAGGAAAATTGACTAGCCGTATGCAGAAAAATGAAACTGGACACAGCCTCCCACCATTACAGACATTAACTCAAGATGGATTAAATATTTAATTGTAAGATGTGACCCTATAAAAATGGGATAAGAAAACCTAAGAAACACTCTTCTGTATATTAGCCTATGCAAAGAATTTATGAAGAAGACTACAAAACAATCGTAACAATAACAAAAATTAAAAAATGGAACTTAATTAAACTGAAAAGCTTCTGCCCTTCAAAAGTAACAATCGACAGAGTGAATAGAAAACTTGCTGAATAGGATAAAATATTTGCAAATTACTCCTCAGGCAAAGGACATTAAAAAAACAAATAAGCTCTTCAAAAAGTGGACAGAGGACATGAATAGACATTTCTCAAAAGAAGACACACAGGTGCCATGGCCTTTGGCACCTAAAGGGGTGAAGGACACAAGTGGACGACAAATGTGAAAAAAATGCTCAACATCACCAATCATCTGAAAGTGCAAATTAAAACCAAATGAAACACCTCATATCAGTCAGAATGACTGTTATTAAAAAGTCAAAAAACAACAGATGTTGGCACAGTTTCAGAGAAAAGGAAATGCTCATTTGCTGTTGGTGGAATTGTAAACTAGTTCAACTGCTATTGAAAATAGTATAGATAGTTCTAAAAGAACTGAAAAATGATTTACCATTTCGCCCACCAATCCCACTACTAGGAACCTAGCCAAAGGAAAATAAATCAATATATAAAAAAGGTATTCATACTCATATGTCTGTTGTAGCACTATTTACAATAGCAAAATCATGGAACCAACCTAAGTGCCCACCAACACTTGACTGGATAAAGACAATGTGGTGTGTATACATTATAGAATACTGCATAGCCATAAAAATGAATGAAAGCATGTCCTTTGCAGCAACATGGATGGAGCTGGAGATCATCATCCTAAGCGAACTGACTTAGATACAGAAAACCAAAAAACACATGTTCTCACTAAGATACAGGAGCTAAATGCTCACAAAGATAGAAATAAAAGATACTAGGACACCAATAAGGAGGGTGGTGGGAAGAAGCTTAGGATTCAGAGAACCTATTGCACTACACTGTTCACTATCTGGGAAATGAAACTACCTGAGGCTCAATGCCCAGTACTACACTGTATGTCCATGTAACAAACATGCATGTGTACCCCATCTATATTTAAAAAAAGATTGTGAAGTAATAATTGACCTTTCATAAAGGCATTGCTAAAAAGCTGTTATCAATGGGATAACTGAATAAATAGTATATATAGGAGGTTTGAGAAAACTAGTGGAATTTAGTTTTAATTAAAGTAAAAAAAAGCCAACTTCAAAAGTTGATTTTATTAGATAAGGAAATTTTTGTATGCAGAAAGAAATCAAGATATAAAGGAAGGAATATATATGTAAGAGAATGGTTGGTGAGTCAAGAAGTGGGAGCCAAGAATAGAAACAATAGGAAAAAGGCACCGTCCCTTGATAAAAACAGGAAACCAAAGAAGGTAAGGTTTCAGATAACTTGAAGAAGTATATATTGAATTAACACGATATTTTCAATTAGCTATTTTGTGACACAAAATTAGCTATTGTGACACAATAAAGCCACAATCCTGGCTCAGGTTTTGTAGAGATTTGAGGACACTCCTCGGACGGATGAGATGTAAAAGAAATAAAAATTGCATACAAAGATTTCCAAATAACAGTAAAGTATCAGCTGAGACTGGATAATGTGAATTCCAAATGAATATGCTAAAGATGATTTCAATACTTCTGAGGGAACATCCAGGGTCTGGAATAGAAGTGGAGATGTTGGTAACGAGTTGATACATAAATCTAAACATCGCAAAGTTATCAATCAGAACAAGTCAGTTAATACTATTGTTTAAGTATTTTGTATTCTTACTAATTTTTGTCTACATATTGTACCAGTTACTGAAAGACAAGTATTGAAGCACCAACAATAATTGGGATTTATCTATTTATTTCAATTCTGCCAGTTTTTGATGTATATATTTTGAACCATTGTAAAATAGATATATTATTGTTGCTATGTCTTTTTGATCAGTCAACCTCTTCATTATTATAAATTGTCCCTCTTTACCCTATGATGTTCCTTGTGACGAATTATACTTTTTCTGAATTAATTAAACATTTTACATTTTACATTTTTAACTCTTATCAGTGTCTTTGTATATAATGTGCCCCATTTGCATAATCAAAATTACAATAAATATCTTTAGAATGTTCCCAGATACTTGGCATTTAATATTAAACAAAAGTGATTAAGATCATGAAGTTTATTACATCACTTATTCTCCACTAATTAAGCAACCAAATTAGTCAGAAGTCTTCCAAAAATAGTACGGAACTAAAGAAAGCCCATCATTCTTTTAAATCATGTGAGATATACGAGTTAAAACTAACCTCAAAATAAAAAAAGAATTCTACAATAATTTATTTTTAATTCATTTTTAATTTTAGATTCAGGGAATACAAATGTATTTGCTGCATAAGCATATTGTGTACTGGTGAAGATTGGGCTTCTGGAATTCCCCTTCCCCAAATAGTGGACATTTCACCTAATAGGTAGTTTTTAAACCCTTGCCTCATCATCCCCCATTGCTGTCCCAGTGTCTATTATTTCCATCTTTACTTCCATGAGTACCCATACTCATTGTTTCACTCACACATGGAAACGAGAACATGTGATATTTTATTTTCTGTTTCTGAGTTAGTTCACTTAGGATAATGACTTCCAGCACTACCCATGTTGCTGCAAAAAGCATGGTTTCATTCCTTTTTGTGGCTGCATTCTTTTCCATGGTAAGTATATATCATATTTTCTTTATCCAGTCAATTACTGATGGGCGCTTATGTTGCTTCTATGACTTTGGAATTGTGAATATATCTATGATGAACATATGAGTTCAGCTGTCTTTTTAAAATATGATTTTTTTTCCTTTGAGTAGATACTTAGTAGTTGGATTGCTACATCAAATGGTAGCTTTATTTTTAATTCTTTGTGAAATCTCCATACAGTTTTCCATAGAGGTTTAGCTAGATTACATTTCCATCAACAGTGTATGAGTGTTCCCTTTTCTCTGCATCCATGCCAACATCTGTTGTTCTTTGACTTGTGAATGATAGCCATTCAGACTATTGTAAAATGATATCTTGTGTTTTTAATTTGCATTTATCTGATAGCTACTGGTTTTGAGTGTTTTTTCATATGTTTATTGGCCACTTGTATGCCTTGTTTTGAGACGTTCATTTATGTCTTTTGTCCACTTTTTGATAGGGTTGTTTGTTTTTTCATGCTGAGCAGTTTGGGTTCTTTATAAATTCAGGGTAGTAGTTCCTTGTCAGAGGCATAATTTGCAAATATTTTCTATCATTCTGTAGGTTTTCTGTTTACTCTGTTGATTAATTCTTTTGCTGTAGAGAGATTTTTTGGCTTAATTAAGTCCCACTTGTGTATTTTTGTTTTTATTGCATTTGCTTTTGATATTTCTTTAAAGTTTCCCCAAATTTGAAATTCAGAGAATCTATTAAAATATGAAAGCAAAAGAAGAAACAGTAAGGAACCCAAACTATAAATGACAAAGAGTATCTGGCAAATGTGAAATGTATGTCCAGAATGGATGAAGCAGAAACTTAAATATTCTCAGGTTGCAGAATATTAGTGATTTTCCTATAGGCAAGTGCCCAGGTCCAGGAAGACCCATTTAGTGATCCTTTGATTATAATAAAGAGAATCTGGCAATGAGGAAGTGAAATATATACCTGTAGAGACCAAGCTTGACAGAACAGAATGGAAACAGAGCTAGACCTGAAGCAAGGATCCAGCTGATGAAGTTTGTTTCTTTGTTTGTTTTTCACTTGACTACTTGCCATTCAAAATAAGATTGTGACCATTGTGAAAGGATTTCTATTTATAATTCAATTCTCATAGCATGTATACACAGCAAAGATTTTTTTTTTAATTTTAAAGATGTGGGGTACAATTCAGGATTAGGTTTACATGCGGACATCATACAGGTAAAGATTGGGCCTCCATTTTGTCCCCACTTCACCTGGTTTAAAATCAGTACGCTTATTGATGTTATGTCCTTCCCAACCCTGGCAGTTTCTGGCTACTGCCAATCCCTTTCTTACAGTATTATGGTAAATGTTCCGGGTCTGCTTATGAGTGAGAACATATGGTACTCAGTTCTTTGTTTCTGTGATAGATCACTGAGTACTATAGACTCTAACTCCATCCAAGTTGCTGTGATGTTCATAATTTTGTCCTTCTTTATGGATGCATAATATTCTATCATGTATATGTACCACATTTTTTAAATCCAGTTCACTACCAATGGGCAGTAGGGTTGGTTCCATGTTTTTGCTGTTGTGTATAGTTATACAATATATATGCATGTGCAGGTATCTTTTTTGTAGAATGATTTGAGTTTCTCCGGGTATATTCTCAGTAGGGGAATTGTTGGGTTATATGGAAGGTCAATTTCTGTTTCTTTTAGAAATCACCACACTGTTTTCCAAAGAGGTTGAATGAGTTTGCATTCCTCCTAACAGTGTAGAAGTGTTCCCTTTGCTCTGCATCCTCGCCAGCATCTGCTGTTTTTTGTTTTATTAAGGATGGCCATTCTTAGTGGGGCTAGGTATCTCTATGTGGTTTTGATTTGCATTTATCTGATGATTAGTGAGGCTGTGCACTTTTTCATGTGTCTGTTGGCTGCAGACACAAACAAATGGAAAAATACTCCGTTCTCATGGATAGGAAGAATCAACATTTTTAAGATGTCAATCCTACCAAAGGCAATCTACAGATTCAACACAATACCCATTAAATTACTGACATCATTCTTCTCAGACCTGGAAATGACGATACTGAAATTCATATGGAAACATAAATGACCATGGATAGCCAAAAAAAAAGAAAAGAAATACTCAGCAAAAGAAATAAAGTGGGAGATATCACACTTCCAGACTTTCAACTTTATTAGAAGGCAACAATAATCCAAAGAGCCTGGTATTGGTACGAGGACAAGCATGAAGACCAATGCAACAGGAAAGAGATCCTGAAAGCAAGACCTTAACATCACAACCAACTTATCTTCAACAAAGTCTCCTCTAACAGCCATTGAGGAGAGGAGAACTTATTCAGTAGATGCTGCTGGGAAAACTGGCTGACCACATGCAGAAGATTAAAACAAGACCCCTACCTATCGCCACACACACACACACACACACACACACACACACACACACACACACACACACACAAAACTCCAAATAGATCAGAGACCTAAATGAAAAACCTCAAACTATAAAAATCTTAGAAAACACAGAATATACCCTATGGGAATCAGAATAAGCCATCAATTCCTGAACAAAACCCCAGATGCCCATGCTATAAGAGATAAGATAGACAAGCGGGACCTCATCAAACTGAAAAGTTTCTACAAAGCAAAAAAGAAAAAAAACCCTCAAGATAGAGGGAGACAGCCCACAGAATAGGAAAAAATATTTGCCAAATGTATATCTCAGAAAGACCTAACATCCAGTATCTACAAGGAAATCAAACGCAAGGAAAGGAAAAAAACAAACAGCCCCATTAAAAAGTGGATGAGGCCGGGCTTGGTGACTCAGTCTGTAATCCCAGCACTTTGGGAGGCCAAGGCAAGTGAATTGCCTGAGCCTGTGGGTTCAAGACCCACTTGGGCAACTTGATGAGACCTCGTCTCTACAATAAATAAAAAACTAATCAGGCGTGGTGGCGCGCACCTGTAGTTCTGGCTACATGGAAGGCTGAGGTAGAAGGGTCACCAGAGCCCAGCGGGTTGAGGCTGCGGTGACTGTCAGCATGCCACTGTACTCCAGTCTGGGCGACAGAGTGAGGCTCCAACTCAAAAAAAAAAACAAGTGGGTGAAAGACATGAATAGAACAAAGATATGTTGATCACCTTATATTTCTATTGTTAAAACATTTCATCAATTTATTTTATAATTTATCATAGTTATATTTAGAAGTGTCTCTTTATTCTAAGTATGAAGTCATATTTGCAATAGGTTTTCTCTTCATTTCACTTTTTTGCCATAGCCACATGCTTCTATTAACTAGAACCTCCAAATAGTGTTGACCTACCTGTGAATACTTTCTCTTCCATCAACCACACATCAGTACCAGATGGTACTGATACATCTAAGTTAATAGTAAAACAGGAAAAATATACAAACAGCAATAGCCTATATTGTCCTGAGTCCTATGCAGAACAACAAGTCACCTTGCTGCTATTTCTTAAGAATGAAAACTTAATTCTCTAATATTGATACCATCTTCTGCCCTATTTAACAAATGGTGCTGGGAAAACTGGCTAACCATCTACAGAAGAATGAAACTACATCTATTCCTCTCACTATATAAAATTTTAACTCAAGATGGATTAATGGCTTATGCATATGTTCTTAAACTATAAAAATTCTAGGAGAAAGTCTAGGAACACTCTTCTAAACTTAAGCCATGGCAAAAAATTCACGATCAATACCTCAAAAACAGATGCAACAAAAACAAAAATGGATAACTTGGACCTAATCTAACTAAAGAGCTTCAGCACAGCATAAGAAACCATCTACAGTGTAAATAGGCAACCTACAAAATGGGAGAATATATCTGCAAACTATGCATTTGACAAATAACTAATATCCATAATCTATAAAGAACTCAAAATAAATTGACAGGAAAAAAGTAGTCACATCAAAAGTGGACAAAGAACATGAACAGACATGTCTTAAAGGAAGACATACAAGGGTCTGACAAACATAAAAAATGGTCAGCATCATGAATCATCATAGAAATGCAAATCAAAACCATAATGAACTATCATCTCACACCAGTCAGTATAGCTACTTTTGAAAGATCAGCCGGGCTTGGTGGCTCAGCCTGTAATCCCGCGCCTTTGGGAGGCTGAGGTGAGTGGATTGCCTGAGCCTGTGGGTTCGAGACCCGCCTGGGCAGCGAGACCACATCTCTACAATAAATCAAAAAATCAGCCAGGTGTGGTAGCGCATGCCTGTAATTCCGGCTATTTGGAAGGCTGAGGCAGAAGGATCGCTGGAGCCCAGCAGGTCGAGGCTGCGGTGGCCGGCAGCGGCCACTGCACTCCAGTCTAGGTGACAGAGTGAGACTCCAACTCAACAAAAAAATAAAAAAGAAAAAAAGATAAAAAAACAGATGTTAGCAAGGTTGTGGAGAAAAGCGAATGTTTATATATAGTTGGTTGGTATGTAAGCTAGTTCAACACTTATGGAAAGCAGTTTGGAGACTGGTCAAAGAACTAAAAATAGATTTACCATTTAACCCAGCAATCCTACTACTGAGTATATATCCATAAACCCTGCTGCTGATTTTCCAGCAGAAGAAGAAGCCAGAAGAAATTGGGGCCCCATCTTGAATCTCTTCAAACTGAATAACTGTAAGCCTGTATCCCAAAAATGTTTCACAAATGAAATATAAATGAATAATTTCTGAGACAAGCGCATTCTGAGGGAATTGGTCACAAATAGACCAGTTCCACAAGAAATATTCAAAGGAGTTCTAAATACTGCAACAAAGGGTTAAAAAAAGAAACCAGCAGGAAATTGCTAGATATTATAAAGCTCACAGGGCTTATAGAACTCCATCACAAAAGAGATGGGGAAAAAAGCAGCCAGGTTATAATCATCATGATGAATGGAACACCTTACATATTATTACTAACTCTGAATTTATATGTTATCAATGCACTATTAATATATTGATTGATAAAATAGATTTTTTTAAAAATCCAAACATCTGCTGTCTTCAAGAGATCCACTTAACATACAAAGATTCCCATAGACTCAAGATAAAGAGATGAAAAAAAATGCCACACCAATGAAAACCAAAAATGAACAAAGGTAACCAGTCTTATAACAGATATAACAGACATTAACAACAATGAAAAACACTAAGAAGGTTATTATATAATAAGAAAGGAATCAATCCAACTAACAGATATTGCAATTTAAAATACATATGCACCCAACACCAGAACTCCAAGCTTTGAAAAACAAATTCTAGAAGACCTAAGGAAAAAAATAAACAGCAATACAATAACAGTGAGAGACTTCAACACTCCATTGACAACAATTGACAGATCATCAAGGCAAAAAGTCAATAATGAAACATTGGATTTAAACTGAACCCTAGAGCAAAATAGACCTAACAGATATCTACAGAATTCTACACTCAAAATATGCAGAATATCTGCAATATCTACAGAATATGCATTTTTTTCATAAGTTCATGGAACATTTTCTAACACAGACCATATTATAGGACACAAATTAAGTCTCAATAAATTTAAAAAAATCAAAATCATATCAAGCACCTTCTCAGACCACAGTGGAATAAAATTAGAAATCAACTCCAAGAAGAACTCTCAAAACCAAAAAGCTACATGGAAATAAACAGTCTTCTCCTGAAGATCTTTGGGTCAAAAATAAAATCAAGCTGGAAATTTAAAAATTCCTTGAAATTAACAAAAACAGTGACACTAGTTATCAAAACCTTGAGACACAGTCATAGCTGTGCTCAGAGGAAAAGTTATAGCACTTAATGCCCACATTAAAAGATTTAAAGATCACATATTAACAACCTAATGTCACACTTCAAGGAATTAGAAAAGCATTAACAAATCAATCCAAAAATTAACAGAAATAACAAAGATAAGAGCAGAATTAAACAAATTAAAACAAGCAACAATACAAAGGATCAATGAAACAAAAAAGATAAAACAAAATTGATAGACCCCAGCTAGATTATCAAGTGAAGAGTGAAGACTAAGATTAGCTCAATCAGAAATGAAAATGGACACATTACAAATGATTCCACAGAAATAAAAAAGATCTTCCAAAATTATTATGAAGACTTTTATGCAAACAAGGTAAAAGAAATGGATAAATTCTTCTTTTTTTTTTTTTTTTGAGTTGGAGTCTCACTCTGTCGCCCAGACTGGAGTGCAGTGGCCGCTCCCAGCCACCGCAGCCTTGACCTGCTGGGCTCCGGCGATCCTTCTGCCTCAGCCTTCCGAGTAGCTGGAATTACAGGCACGTGCTACCACGCCTGGCTAATTTCTTGATTTATTGTAGAGATGAGGTCTTGCCTACCCAGGCGGGTCTAGAACCCAGGGGCTCAGGCAATCCACTCACCTCAGCTTCCCAAAGGTGCGGATTACAGGCTGAGCCACTGAGCCCGGCTGGATAAATTCTTGAAAACATACATCTCCTCATTCTTGAATCAGGAGGAAATTAAAACCCTGAACAGACCAATAACAAGCAATGAGAATGAATCAGCAATTAAATCTTCCAACAACAACAACCAAAAAGTTCAGGAGCTGATGGACTTGCAGCTGAATTCTACCACACTTCCAAAGAACTGGTACCAATTTTACTGAAGCTATACTATAAGAGTGAAAAGAAGGGGATTCTTAAATTATTTTATGAAGGCATTATCAGTCTAATGCCAAAGCCAGGAAAACAAATGACAAAAAAATAAAAGAAGAAGAGAAAAGAAAACGAAAGATAAATAACCCTGATAAACATAGATGCAAGACTCCTTGACAAAATACTAGGAAACTGAATTCAACAGCACATAAGAAAAAATAATCGACCATGATGAAGCAAATTTTATCCCAGGGATGTCAGGATGGCTCAACATGTACAAATCAATGTGTGATTCAACACATAAAAAGAATTAAAACAAAACTCATATGAGCTTTCAAATAGATGCAAAAAAAGCATTTGAAAAAATTAGCATCTCATCATGATAATAAACCCTCTGCAAAATAGGCATGGAAGGAACATTACTCAAAATAATAAAAGTCATATACAATAAGCCTACAGTCAATGTCATCCTGGGTGGTGAAAAGTTGAACACATTCTCCCTCAGAATTGAAACAAGGCAAGGATTCCCACTTCTACCACTCCTGTGTTGAATAGAGTACTGGAGGTTCTAGCAAGAGCAATCAAGAAAGAAAAAGACGCAAAAAAGGTATCCATATTGGAAAAGAAATCAAGCTATTTATGTATGCCAGTAGTATGATATTACACCTAGAGAATTCTAAAGACGCCTCCAAAGACTCCTGGTCTTGATAAATCAATTCAGTGAAGTCTCAGGATACAAAATAAACACGCACAAATCGGTAGCATCAATAGTAACCAAACCGAAAATTAAGTCAAGAACTCAATTCCATCTACAAGAACTGTCGAAAAGCTAAAATAACTAGAAATAATGTTTAACTAAGGAGGTGAAAGAGCTCTACAAGGATAACTACAAAACACCAATGAAAAAAATGGTAGTGGACACAAATAGAAAAACATTTCATGCTCACATATTACAAAAATCAATGTTATTAAAATGATTACATTATCCAAAGTAATCTACAGATTCAAAACAATCCCTATCAAAATGACAGTATCATTTTTCACAGAATTGGAAAAAAAAATCCAATAGTTTATATGGAACCAAAAAAGAGCCTGAATAGCCGAAACAATTCTAAACAAAAAGAACCAAGCTGGACACGTTGCATTACATGACTTCAAACTATACTACAAGCCTGTAGCAATCAAAACAGCATTGCACTGGTACAAAAGAAGACACATGGATCAGTGCAACAGCAAAAAAAGAATAATAATCAACAGAGTAAAATGGGAGAAAATATTTGCAAACTAGACATCTAACAAAGGACTAATATCCAGAATCTACAAAGTATTCAACAAACCAACAAGAAAAAGACAAGTGGTCCATTAAAAAGTAGGTAAATGACATAGCAGACATCTCTCAAAAGAAGATACAAATGGCCAACAAGCATATGAAAAATGTTTAACTTTACTAATTATCATTTTTGGAAGTTATCCAATTAATCCGCATATACATTATTCATAGTAGTCTCTTATGGTCCTTTGTATTTTTGAGATATCAATTGTAATGTCTCCTCTTTTATTTCTGATTTTGAATCTTTCCCTCTTAGTCTACCTAAAGCTTTGTTGATTTGTTTATTATTTTAAACAGTTCTAAATTTATATAATCTTTCCTATTGTTTTTCTATTCTCTATTTCTTTTACTTAGCTCTGCTCCTTGGATTCTTTCTACTAACTTTGAACTTAGTTTTTTCCTCTTTTTCTAGTTTCTTGAAATGTAACATTAGGTTGTTTATATAGGATCTTTCTTCCTTTTGATGTAGGTGTTTATTTTTATAACTTCTCTTTTAAATTGTTTTTACTGCCTCCCATAAGGTTTGATATATTTTGTCTCCATTTTCATTTGTCTCAAGATATTTCTCATGTTCTTTTAAATTTTTTATATAGTCTATTTTTTAGGAATATATTGTTTAATGATCACATAGTTGTAAATTTTTGAAATTTCTTCTATTATTGATTTCTAGTTTTATAAAATTGTGATTGAGAAAGCTACTAAATATAAATTCCGTCTCCTAAAACGTATTAAGATTTGTTTTGTAGCCTAACATACAATCTATTTTAAATAATATTTCATGTGTATTTTGCTGTTGTTGGATGGAATATTCTGTACATGCCTCCTAGGTTCATTTGGTCTGAGATGTAGTTTAAATCCAATGTTGTCTTACTGATGTTCTACCTGAATGAGTTGTCCATTGCTGAATGTGGGATATTAAAGTCTGTTGTTATTATTGTAATGCGTCTATCTCTCCTTTCAAATCTATTAATATTTGCTCCATATATTTAGTTGCTCTGATAGGCACATACCTACATATATCTTCCTGATGAGTTGACCTTTTTAACCTTAACTTTATCATTATGTAAAGTATTTATAGAAAAAAATGAACTGAATACATGAACAGGTGAGTAATCTCAACAGGAAAATAGAAACTACAAAAAAAGAAACATGGAAATTTCAGAGTAAAAACAGAAAACAGGCCTGGCTCTGTGGCTCAGCCTGTAATCCCGCGCTTTGGGAAGCCGAGGTGAGTGGATTGCTTGAGCCCACAGGTTCGAGACCCGCCTGGGCAACTTGGGGAGACCTCATCTCTACAATAAATCAAAAATCAGCCGGGCATTGTAGCGCGTGCCTGTAATTCCGGCTACATGGAAGACTGAGGCGGAAGGATCGCCAGGGCCCAGTGGATCGAGGCTGCGGTGGCCGGGAGTTGCCACTGCACTACAGTCTGGGCGACGGAGTGAGACTCCAACTCAAAAAAATAAAATAAAATAAAAAATAAAAATAAAAGTAGAAAACATATAAAGCTAAAAGTGGGAGTAAATCAGATTACCCAAAATATATATTGGAGATACATAGATATCAATATTGATACCACTATGTAATGTGGGACATAATATATGATTTATTATTTGCATAATTGAGCTAGAAATGAAGTGAAAGAACAGAACAAATAAATATTTGAAGAATTAATGATAAACATTTTCCAAAATGATGATGGAAACTGAATCACAAAAAAGAAATATTAATATAAAAAAACTACTTGTGTAAATACCAAGAAAATTTTTTCTTGTCATCAATATAATTTTTTGACTTTTAATCTCATATAAATCCTACATATTATAAAATTTATAACAAAACAGAAGTGTGTGTATATATGTATATACACAGTTGTACTGATAAATACTGAGATATATTTATCAGTGTATATTTATATGCATAAATTGTATATACTAATATATACCAGTGTGTATATACAGTTACACAAATACATAATTTACATAAGTGACTGGTGGGGTGTTAAGTTGAATTATACATTTGTAAGTTTTTGAATAGTAATGTGGTATAATATTAATTGAAAATTGGATGTAATATGATAAATTAATGATGGACATTGTAATCCATTCAGCAAGCTTAAATTTAAAGCAAAAGTTTGTACCTAAAAAGCCATTAAATCATATAAAACAAAATATATAAACACCAGCAGAAAGTGTCAATTAATAGGCAGAGTTTTCAGATTAAATTGAAAAGAAAGACTCAGTTATATGCTGTATAGAAGAAACATGTTAACTATAAAAATGGGGAATTTGAAAGTAAAAAGATGGGGAAAAATGTACTAGGTGAATCATGTACAAGACAGCTAGTGTGCCTATATAAATGTATATAAATATATAAAATATATAAATATAATATACAGCATATATATTTAAAATATATAAAAATATTTTATAACAAATCTATACTATATATAAACAAATATTTATAAATGAAATAGATTTCAAGACAAGAAGTGTTCACATATAGAAAGAGGGCTTATTGTGATGGTAAAGAGTTAATTCATCAAGAAGACAAAGCAATCAATAATTTGCATAAAATAAAAGAGCTTTTAAATTTATGAAGGGAAAATCAACAGAACTAAAGGAATGGACACATCTACAGTCATTGCTGGAGAATTTAGCTTCTTAGTAAATGATGGAATAAGCAGTTCAAAAATAGTAAATGCATAAAAAGTTGATCATCACTATTGAACAACATGATCTAAATGACATGTAAGTCACTCACTAACTTCAGATTAACATTGCTATTATTTTATTCAGGTTGTTTGTTTCATGATATTTTTTGGTGAACGTTTTCTCCAAGCTTTACCAATTTTTATCATCAATATCATACTTTCTTCATAAAAATAATTGGATTTTTTTTCATCTTTTCCAGAGATCTGGAACAATATAAATAATATTTGAATTTTTATCTTTGAAAATTTGGTGGAAGTTCTCTGAGAATCTATCCAGACCTGTCACTTCTTCACCATCTTCTATCTTTGACCCCTCACCTTCATGAATAATATGGTGATAAAATTTTATAATTTGTTTATGGAAATTTATCTTTTTAATCATTCTTTCTACTGTAATCAGTTTTGGTGCACATTATTTTCTTAGAGATGTATTAATTTCACCTAGGCTTTGAATTTATATGCCCATAGTTGTAGAAAATACTTCTTGTAACTTTGTAAAGTTCTTCTGTTACGTCTTGAAGAAAACATTAGAATTAGGAAACCCAAAATGATAAATGAAACCAGAAAATACAAATTCTTATTTCTCCTATTATTTGTGCCTTCTTCCTGTTTTTCTTAATTACGTGAGTTAGTAATTTTGGTCTTTTAAGTTTTAAGATTTTTATATTTTTTTCAAACCCAGGCAGAACCTTGGTTATGACTGTGACTATGATTATCTTATTTATTAAACTCATAGATTTGTGCTCCAAACATTTTTCTCTTCACCATAATATTTATATCACTTTTCTTTTGTACTACTATCTTGCACCACGTTTTTCTTTAGTCTCTCAAACATTAAATTAGACATACAGTAGTCTCCTCCTATCCATTCATCAAATGATCCAATCCCCCCCAGTGGATGCCTAAAACCACAAACAGTACTGAACCCCATATATATTATGATTTTTAAAAATCTGTTAATAAGATGGCTACTAAGTGACTAACCTGTGTGTAGTGTATACAAGATAGACATGCTGGACAAAGTAAGGATCCATCATCTAAACAGGACAGAGTAAGACAGACAAAATTTTATCATGCCACTCAGAATGACATAAAATTTAAAATTTATGGATTATTTACTTTCTGTAAATTTTCATTTAATATTTTTGGATGATCAGTGACTACAAGTTACTGAAACTATGGAAAACTAAGCTACGGATAAGGAGGGATAACTATACCATTGTAGCTCTTTTACTGTATCACGCTTAAGACGGTCTTCACTCTAACTAGTCTCTTAATTTTCAAGGAGACTCTTCTTCATATCAAGTTACTTATTTATGAATATAGAAATGTCTAGAACTTTAATTTCACTTATTTAAAAATGTTCTATTTGCTTTCATACATCTTGTTTCTTCTGTATTATTTTTTCAGCTTTTATATTTGGTTGTCTCTCATTCTTGGTGCTAATTTCTTACATTAACCACAAATTTTTGGCTGCATTTTCATACTTACATTTGAGAACTTCTGTTTACCTTTGCATTCTTTTATTATGCATATCTATAGTTGTTGCTTTTATTGGTTGTTTATATCTCTGAGTTCCTAATCAGAAGTCTGCTTTTTCTCTTCTAAAAATTATTTAAAATGAAAATAGCACAGATTCTTTCTTATTTTCTCTCCTTTTAAGAGACTTTAAAAGATGCATGTATGAGTTCAACCTAAATTATTGTTTTAGTCTCCCACATGAAATATTAATTCCCTCTTTTGTCATAAAATTCTGACTAAGTTTTTTGACATTTTTGCTTCTATTTATTTTTAACTGAGCCTAAAATATTTCATAGAATTTTATTAACTAGATGATATTTTATTACTTTTTTATTACCTCAATTATATTATAAAATCAAGAATATCATGATAATATTATTTTCAGTGTTTTTGTCCAGCATTTTAGTTTATCTATTGTACATTTTCTTTATAATATTTAATGGTGAATGAAAGCAGAGAACAAAGTATGTAATGTAAATAATTGAATTTGGCCTGCAAACAATTATATTTATTGAATTTTTAAAGCTTTGCAAAATAATGAAGTTAATACATTTAGAAATAGAGTAGGAAAACAACTTTAAAATTCTGCTTTAGTTCACTTTGTTAAAGCATATTGCTTTCATAAGTTTAAATGTATGAGAAAGGTATATAATAAGGCAGAACATATAAAGTTTTTTTAAGTAACAGTATTTTAACAAGTATTGGCAAAGTACTACCTAAATTCTATTTTCTAACTGTAGTTTTGACAAATAGACTATTACCAATATTCAATTCCATTATTACAAAATGTTTTTGTATCACTCTATATTTAGAAAAACCACGATATGAATTCAAGAATAAGTAAATTTACAGATTAAATGTTTTGGGAAAGAAAAATGACGTAAAAGACTATCAATAGCAATATAATTTTGAAAATGTCTACATAACAATTCCAAAGCTCCTTCTTCTTCATTTTCATGAGGCACTTACTTTGAGGTTATTATTAATACCAATAGTAAACTAAAATTACAAATAATATTGCTAAATAAACTTCAATGTCTCAGAGAATAAGATTACTTCATATTTTTCTTCAGTAATGTCTTCAAAAAGGAAAAATTTATGTTACTATTTGAATTATATGTTAGATTTAGACAAAATGAAGTAATAAATGGAACCGTATGGAAAGAGAAAACACAAGTCACATTTAGAACACCACTGGTGCTCCGTCTAGGAGGAACGAGAAGCTCATGCCAGAATTATCTGACACTAGAGCGCTCCTCGGTTTCTCCTATACACCCACTTTTCTCTCTCTTTTTTAAAATCCCTGGTTTGTTCTGGCATCTCTAGTCTGCCACATAATTTTGAAGGTTGACCTCACACATTCGGTCAGTTATTTATATAGTGCGCTGTACTCCCAAAGCAAACAAAACGTTGCCTATGTATGTGGAAAGGAGAAAAATACTCTGGAGAATGTGTGTTACCTGTCCAAAGGATTGTCAGTTTCTTATAGTGGATACTGAGATTCACTTGAACAAAATGTGTATTCTGCTGTTGTAGCATGCTGTAGCATGTTCTCTAAATGTCAGCTTGATCAAGTATGATGATGGTGTTTTATAGTTCTGATTCCCTCACTGATTTTCTGTCTACTTCTTCCATGTATTAGATACTGGATTGTTCCAGTCTCCAACTTTAATTGTGGATTTGTCTATCGCTCTTTTGAATTTTGAAACTCTCATAATATGCAAACATGCATTTAGAATGTAAAATTATGTAATATCTCTCTTTATAAACCTTTGCAATTTTCCTTGTTCTGAAATGTACTTTCTGATATTAACTTAGTGGTATTTTTCCATCCTTTTAATTTTAACTTTTCTGTTATTATATTTAAAGTGTTTGCCTTGTAGAAAACACATATTTGGGGGCTTTCTTGTTATCTAGCTTGACAATCTTTTGTCTTTTAATTTTAGTGTTAAACCATTCACACCATGACTTTTCTTGTTGAGTTTAAATGTACTGTTGTTTTCCATATGGATATTTTTCTTTCCTTCTTTTTGGATTGATTCTTATTTATAATTTTAACTCTACCGAGACTTATTACACATTGCTTTTATGATTTTAGAAGTTACTCTTGTGTTTAAAATATGCATCTTTTATCTCATGATAAAATGATGCTGTCACATTGCACAACTTCATGCCTAAGATGATCCTTTATTGATGATGGGCTACGTCCCAATGAACTCATCGTAAGTTGAGAATACCCCAAGTTGAAAATGCATTTAATATATGTTACCTACTGATCCCAGCTTATCATAGCCTGCCTTACACATGCTCAGAACTCTCACACCAGCCTACAGTTGGCAAACACATCAGCACCACAGTCCACTGTGGAGCATAGTTACCCTGTGAGCGTGTTGGCCTGGAGTGCCCACTTAGTACTCTGCCCAGCATCAGAGAGAGGATCCTACTGCATATTGCAAGTCTGAGAAAAGATAGAAATGCAAGAATTAAATACAGATTGCTTTTGCACCATTGTAATGCTAAAATATTGTAAATCAAACCATTCTCCGCCAGCGCTGCCTGTGTGGCTCTATCATGCCTTTCCCAGTCTCTGTGTTCATGTTAACATATGTTCCCCCTGAATCTTGTGACAATGTCCACAGTATACTGTTGTTACTTTAGCTTACAGAGAATTAATGATCATTTGCAATAATTAAAATAAGAAGATGAAGTCTTCCCTGTTCACCTTCATCTACCCGATTTCTAACGCATTTTATTTCTTTGTGTAGACCCAGGTTTTCCTCAGGTGTTGTCCTTCCTCTGCATGGTGAACTCTCTTCCACATTTTGTGCAGTGCAGATCTTCATTAGTGCTTTTTATTCACTTGAGCTTCTCTCAAAATGTATCTTTTTTCTATTAAAATTTGGAGTAATCGTTTATTTTATTTAATTTTTTTCTCATTGCCTTAAATGTTTCACTGTATTGGTTCCTGGGTTGCAGAGCTTCTGAAGAGAATTTCTGTGGAATTCTTACTTTTGTGGTTATGTATATAATGTTTCTTTTGTTTATTCCTGCCTGATAGAATCTCTTTTCATTTTTGTTCTTCAGCAGTTTATGGTGTGTGTTGTTGGGTTTTTTGTGTGTAAGCATGTGTGTGTAAGTGAGTATGGATCTCGTGCCTATGATCTCTGGGCTTCTTGCATCTGTGGCATGCCGTTTTCAAAGAACTGGGCAAATTCTAAGCCATTAACTCTTCAGTTTCTTTTTTTTTTTTCTTTTTTTTTTTTTTGAGTTGGAGTCTCACTCTGTTGCCCAGACTGGAGTGCAGTGGCCGCTCCCGGCCACCGCAGCTGGGACCTGCTGGGCTCCGGCGATCCTTCTGCCTCAGTCTTCCAGGTAACTGGAACTACAGGCGTGCACTACCATACCCAGCTAGTTTTTGATTTATTGTAGAGATGAGGTCTCGCCAAGTTGCCCAGGCGGGTCTCGAACCCGTGGGCTCAGGCAATCCAATCACCTCAGCCTCCCAAAGCACGGGATTACAGGCTGAGCCACCGAGCCCAGGTCTCTTTTTCTTTTAGGCCACCTGTGATTTATCTGTAGAGATGTTTGCTATTGCCACAGAGTTGCTGAATGCTCTGTTCTTGGTTTTGTTTGTGCTTTGATTTGCACAAACTCCGTTGACATATTTATGTTTACTTACTTATTCGTTCTTCTGCTGTTTCCAACTGCTTCCAATACGAGCCTGCTGCCCAGTAGACCTTAAAACAAAATTTTAACCTGGCTTATTCAGGTGAGTACAGGTCCTTATCTGTCAAAGAGAGGGACAGGGAAAGAGTCAGTGTCAAGTAATGCAGGTGAGAAAGACACAGTCAGCCATTGGAAGAGAGCGAGAGCCCTGGTTGACAGAGCAAGCTGGTGGGCAGGCTTTGGCTGCTAGAAAACACACAAAAAATTTATTTCCATCTACAGCCTCCAGAAAAAAACAAAACTTTCAACACCTTTGTTTTAGCCCAGTGAGATTCAGCTCATACTTCTGACTTCCAAATGTGTAAGGTAGCAAAAACATATTGTTTTAGACAAAGATTGTGGTAATTTGTTACATCAACAAAGGGAAATTTTGCACTTTCTTTCTTACTGGGACAGAGCACTTTTACTTTTACTCCTCTTCCAGAAGCAATGGATATACCATCTGTGTCCTGGGGCCAGAGACATTTTCTATTCTTTCCTCAGAAGTGGACAGATTTTGCTTCAATACCTTCCCTGGAAGCAGCACATTTTTGCCTTATCCCCATAAACAAGATTAATGGCTCCCCCAGAGTGGCTTAAGGCTTTTTATTCTCACGAAGGAAGAATCTGTAGCAATAGGCAGATTTTTGCTCCTGTCCCATGCTATGGCTGATCATCTCTTAGATTCCTGCTCCAGAAGCCCTGTCACCAACCTTCCACGTGAACCCCTAGTGGAAGCCATGGAAAAGAGCCTGAAATTCAGTGTCATCTCTTTTGGCATCATATGCTACTAGGAATTTTTTAAAAGTCTATATTTTTTTGCAATAATCATACGCAGTATGGTTTTGACATCTGTGTGAAATATGCGGTCTAAAGAAAACACACTACAATGTTTATTTTGCAATGTATGTACACTAACATGTTTCAGGGAGGTCTTCTGTCAACTCATGTCTTGACTGCCATTGAACACTTCTCGTCCATTGTGCTCAAAATTGGAATGTTCTGCAGCCATCTAAATACTGAACTACATTTAATACACATCACAGTTGCAGTCAGTGCTTCATTCAATCTATTTCATACCCACCATCTATCATTAACTTGAACCTCTTTTGATTGAAACTGGCTTGATTTGGGGAAGACCAGGCTAAGGTGCAAAAGGGAAGGATGAAAAAACAAAGAGGGCAAGAAAGGAGGGGGCAGAGAACACCTGGATTATGTTAGCAAAAGCTAACCATGGGAAGACAGAGGGATTCCACCATGTAGTCTGGGAGAGAGAATTCAAGGTTAACTGCTGGTTCAGATCCAGAGGACAGGCAAAGTCAAGACTTCCAAAGACCACAGAACAGAAATTCCTATAACTGACAAAACAACATTGGAGACTACTACTATCTCCTTAGTTAGAATTTTCTTCGTTCTTCACCTTGGCTAGATCACGACCAAGAGGGTAAGGAAAGTTACCGGTAAATAGACTCTTTCCTAGGTTTCAGTCTTGTGTTTTTCCATTGTAATGAAGGATGAAATTTTGTTTCACTCCCACATTATACTGCAAATGCTGAAGTAGCCCACGATCTTTCAATCTACAATTCACTGAACTTGTCAGTTTTCACGTTGACTAGTGAGCAGCCTGAATACCTATCCCCTCGTAGTTGACATAGCGCTGAAACCAGGCTCTTGCTCATCTGCATTATTCATTAATATTTCTTTCTCCAACCTCCAAATGTGATACCTTCATTGCCTTCATACAGTTTCCCAACTTTTTAGTCTGTCAAGATTTGCCATGCTCTAGTATCAATATAAACTCACTTTTTCAATCATACATCTGCAGTCAAAAAGGAATGAATGATCTCTTCATGTAGTTCTTAGCTCTCAAAGTCTCCAGCCGGTAAGCATTTTTGCAGGCACAGAAAATATATCTCTTCTTACTTGCATTTAGTATATACATATGCATTCACAAGCAATAAATACTCAAAGGGACAAATCACATTAATTTTGAGATTTCTCGGGGATGCTTTACACTAGGACAAGGCAGAGTAGCTTTCAAGTTAAAGTCTTTAGAGAATAATGTTTGGGCAGTTATTTCTAGTTGTAGCATACTAAATGAGAAAAAGAACTTTCTTCCCCAATCGTGTCTTGTTTCTACTATGGGTCTGGAAGAGGATTCACTTCCCACCAAAGGAATTTGCAACCCATGCAGGAAGAATGCAAAGAAATAAGATATAAAGAGTCATCTAAGATGCAGGAGTAAAGTTCAGGACAAACATAGCTAAGAAAGGGCATTGGATGCTCCTTCACTCTATCTGCAGAATGAGTGGCTCAGAGATGAGTGAAGGAGGCCAGGTCTTGAGGATGAGAGCAGTGACTGTGTGTCCGGGCAGAGAAGGGGTGTGGAAGCGAAGAATCACCACTAACCTGTCTTAAATGGAGTTTTTATAGGGAGCTCAGAGCCAGTTCTTCCTCTAGGACATCTGTCCCTGTGTGTGCACTTCATGAGAATCATTCTGGGAGATTTTTCATAATCTGTGTGCTGATGCTGCAGCCCCATGGCTCACCTCTTGCCCATTCTTGTAAGCTTTGATCAGAAGTTTAACACCTGCTCTTCAGAGGTTAAAACATCGATAACTTTACTTAAGTAAAGTTAAATTTTTTCAAATTGACAAATAATTCATGGGTTGAACACAATATACTATATACTTTGCTAAGTGCTTATGATATAAAGCACAAAATGGCATTGAAGTAATTTTTAAATAATTAAATACAAAAATACAATTAATTAAATACAACATAATTGTTTTTCAAGTTGATATATATTTATTTTTAAATGATTCATATTTTTATATTCATTATTATTATTTATTATTTTAGAGACAGGGTCTTTCTCTGTCACCTAACCTGGAATACAGTTGCATGATATAGCTAACTACAGCCTCAAACTCCTTGGCTCAAGCTATCCTCCTGCCTTAGCCTCCCAAGTAGTTAGGATTCCAGGGACATGCCACCATACCTAGCTAATTTTTAAAATTGTTTTTGTAGAGATGAGGTCTCACTATGTTGCCCAGGATGGTCTCTAACTCCTGTCCTCAAGTGATCCTTCTTCCTTGGCCTCTCAAAGTGCCAGGATTACAGGTATGAGCTACTGTACCCAGTCATATTTTAAAATATTAAGAATTTATAACAAATGTAACTAACCCTTCACAATGTATTTCAGGAATACTTCAAAAAGGAGGTACAATTTGCTTACATTCACAAAGTACAGATAGAAGCTAATAAAGTAGATTAAAAAATAGGGACCATAAGAATATGCATTCTGGGCAGGCATATTTGAAAAATTCAACAAATTTGAAACTGTGAATTATTAGGTGCCTTGGAGGGAGTGCTGAGCAAGAAAGGTAGAAAAGGACCATTTGAGCTTGTTGGTAAATGCCATCCTTAGGATTTCCAGCCTTATGTGATGGGCAGTTGAAATGGTTTTATCAGGCAGTGGCATAATTAGATATGTAACTGAGAAAGACAATTCTGGATACAATGTAATAAGTAGATGGTAGGGTAGAAAGACCAGTGAATAGAAAGTACTGAAAGAGAACAGGTAAGAAATGGCGAGGCTTGAACTAGGAGTAGAAGGGTCAATAGAGAGGTGAGGGCTGCTGTTCCTGAGATTCACCAGGCTGAATGTCACATGAGGCCACAGGAACAGCGGACGGCAGAGAGCGAGGAGAGCAGGACTGAGAAGACATCTGGAGAAGCAGGTTAGTAGGAGTAATGCCCAACTGGGGAAGTTCAAGTCTTCAAGCATGAGTTGGAAAAAGGATGATAGGTGAATGCAGCAGGGGTTTCCAGGGATTCCAGGAACTGGAAGGTCAAGTGATTCCAGGAGACCTGTCCCCGTGCAAAACAAAACAAAACAAAATAAATCTTTCAGACTGAGATCAAGGGAAAAGTTCTATTCTCAGAAACATGAAATAAGTCGGCTCCACCAAAGGTGATTATACTTGTCAGAAAAACAAAAACAAAAAAAACCCAGAAAACTATTTTCATCACAAAGTCCTCCTCAGGGTGAGAAAGAACAGTCTTGAGCCTATGTTCTAAGGAGAGGACACAACACCAAGAGATGATAAAAACACACAATATTATCTGTCAATTTAAATAAATAAAGTAACTTCATATGCAAAACTGTTTCCAAAACCAACCACTACATAAAACAAAATTTGAATCTCTACCCCCTGAAAAGAGAAGATTTCTGATTTTTCGTTTTAATTTGTTTCTACTCTGTTGTGTAATTTCTTTTGGTAAAACTTTATTAAACAATAAAACTTGGTATTAGTCTTATATTAGCTGTGACAGGAGAATAACGAGCGAGATCCGTATCAGTGTTTGTGGAAACAGGGATCAGAGAGCTAGGGTCATGCTGTTTTCAGGGATGCAGTATTCTTTTGATATATGTTTTTGAAAAGTCATTGGAGTGAAGCTCCAAGTACAAATTATCTATACTTCTTGAGAGTCTTCAGAAATTGGCAGGGACCAGATTTTTATAATCAGTTAACAGTGGTCAGTCTTACAGTCGATGAGCCAGTGGTGCCTCCAAAATAGAGGTAATCACAGGAAGCCCGAGGATTTGAGAACATGTTGGAAGCAAAAAAATTACCAGGCTGTAGCAACATTGACAATACACTTCAATATTGTATTTTGCAATGGTAATAATTTGTTGTTGTTGTTGTTGTTGTTGAGACGGAGTCTCACTCTGTCGCCCAGACTGGAGTGCAGTGGTTGCTCCCAGTCACTGCAGCCTCGACCTGCAGGGGTCCGGCGATCCTTCCGCCTCAGCCTTCTAAGTAGCCGAACTACAGGTGCGCACTACCACGACCGGCTAATTTTTGATTTATTGTAGAGGTGAGGTCGTGCCAAGTTTCCCAGGCGGGTCTCGAACCCGTGGGCTCAGGCAATTCACTCACCTCAGCCTCCCAAAACACGAGATTACAGGCTGAGCCACCGAGCCCGGATTGTTAATAAAATTGATCCATAATATCTCCAGAATTTAATTTCCGGTAGTCTTAGTCACCCCTTGTCCTTTAGGGAAAGCTTTGTACTTCATTGAGGAAATAGGTTATCATTGTTATAACTGTCTCAATATCCAGAGTATTATTCAGGCATTTCTCTAGAAATAAGTATGTGACAATTCATTATCAACTTGGAGAGAGTACTACAATTGTTTCATAACTGATCATATGTTTAGACTACTAAAATTATTTATAATGATGAGAAAAACACCTGATTTCCTCTTGTTATCTCTCTCTCTCTCTCTCTCTCTCTCTCTCTCCTCCCCTCCCCTCACCTTTCCTTCCCTCCCCTCCAATTCTGAATGGCAACATACCATTTTGCAATCTAGTCTATCTTAGACACGTTATTGCTTAAACTTTTATAACAGTGGTTTATGGTTTTGTTTCTTGTTTTGTAAATCCTAGTTCAACATTAATTTATTTGAATTTACTATATCTTTCTTTGGCGCTGTCCATTCTGCCATTGAGATTTCTCCATTTGACTTAGTTGTTTTCTCAGAAACATGAAATGATTATTCTTCACCAAACCTAATTTTACTTGTTCGAAAAAAAACATTGTATTGTCATTACAAAAGTTGTGAGAACAAATTAAGTCATAGAGAATCTGATAATTCATTTGGAAAAACATGTTTTACAATTTGTTTCATTTTGCAAGACTTGACATAGTTCTAAAAGAAAGAAATAAAAAATATGCTTTCTGTAGAAACCAAATGAACACCATAAAGAATGACAGATTTGTGAAAAACTGTCTCTGGTTAAGTGATATCTTCTCCAGACTTGAAAACAAACAAACAGTGTATTAAAGATTGATATAAAATGTGTTATCTCTGATGGCTATATAAACATCTTAGTAATGTGATTTCTTTAGAAGGTGTGTTTAATCTTTCTGCCCAGAAAGTTTATGAGAAAATATGCTTGCCATTGTTTTGTTAAGCACCGTCCAAGCCATGTTTTCTTAGCTTTGGCCCCCTCCCCTACCTCAGGGACGTGAATCCTCTCTCTCTCACTCTCTCTCTCTCTCTCTCTCTCTCTCTCTCTCTCTCTCTCACACACACACACACACACACACACACACACACACACACACCCCACATACTTTCTAAACAAACTTTGAAAAATAAAAAAATAAAGACAATGCGTTTAAATATTGGACATCACCTCTCAGTCACTAATTCTACATTCACATATATCACTAGATAGAGAATAAAGATAAGGACAGATGAAAAAGGGACTACTCAGTTTAATTATTAAATCATGTTTCAATTTCAGCGTTACAAATCATGCATTGACAGCACAGATAGCTTGTATAAAGTCAGATGCATGTTTTTAAGGGTATAACAAATTATAAATTCACACAAATTCTAAGATAATGTTATTGTTAACAAAAATATACAACAGAGCATTAAAAACTTTCTTCAAATATTGTACCTTGGAGCTGATACCTATTAATATAAGTTGGTAAAGGAGTTTAAGAGGGCAGCATAAAAGGGTAAACAGAACATAGATCTGAGGAACAGAAAAGCTGGGTTTGTGTTCTTCCTTCACTACTTACTAACTACACATTAATGCACAACACTGTACAATATACATAATCTAATATTTTAATGCGTTGATACTTATTAACCATTATTGCTTATTTTTTGATGAATTTCAAAGTAAGTTGCAGGTATCATACAGTATCCCTCTTTTTCAGTATGTCAGCATGCATAGCATTATATAGGCACCTATATTTTGCTGCAAAATGTAGATGCAGTTAAATGTACATCTTAAGTGAGCACCCGCTGACAAATGCATTCATATGTCTATCCCGGACTCTACAAAACTTAGGCCATTGCCATCACCTCAGAAAGTGTAACATCATTTGCTTGTTTATTTATTTCAGATTCAGGGGTTATGACTCTGAGTTGAAGAATTAAGCATTGATTAAAAAATCACATTGGGATTATACAAAAAAAATAAATGGACAAGATGACTTTGTTATTCTTGGAGATGACAGAAAATCAATACTTTATTACAAAAGAAAGCCATGTCCAAAGATGAGAATAGATAAGAAAATTATTCACTCAAAATCCAAAAAGCTATGGACAAATATCATAGGAAGGAATAATTTTAAGCCTAGGAGTCAGCATTCAAAGACCATGAAATCATCATATGCATTTGTACACCAAAGGACAATATGGATGCATGAACTCATGTTTATCTGTACGTATTAAGTGTCTACTTGTTTACATTTAAAAGATAATATTTTGATTTTACTATTAAGGAATATATTTAGGTAAATTTATTAAGCAAAAATAATGCTAACATAGAAGACAAATTTTACAATTTTTATGGTAAGTTACATAAATTATAAAAAGGGAAAAGTAAATTATTATTTGGTGATGTTTAACTAAAAAACAAACAGCAACAAAGAAAGAGACACATTTTTCTTCTCCATTCTGAGTTCTCCATGTCTAACCAGTCTTCAAGAGGCATATGGCTATACCCAGACAGCTTTCTAAAAAGTTATTGTGTTAACTTCCTTCTTCCTACCCTTCTATCTTCTGTCATCCTAGAATAAACTGCAATGTGAAATGTCAGAAAATTCAAAGACTTGAGAGTTTGATCTTAGTAGGCTGAAATATTGTAGGAATCATTAAGATAGGGTACTTGGAACGTTATCAAGGATACACAGACGAGTGACCACTGAGCTCATGCTCCTCCCTCAGCTGCAGACAGGCGCTGTTGGAATCCCTGCCCAAGATGACTGGCTGTAACAAGACACATGGAATTGGAGTATGCACCTAGTTTCACAGTCATTATAAGGTAAATTAGGTCATAACTTGTGTAGATTAGTGTGTTGGAAGGGTGCTGTTCTGCATCCATCTATATATATGGCTACTGCATTGATGACAAGACCAATAGCAATTTGTAATAGCATGTGTTGGTGGCAAAAAGCAATCATTATAGTAAGTGAAATAAGATGTCAGCCTCTTCCTGTGAGATACACCAAAGTCCCACCACTCATTCGTAGGCTTCAGCAGAAGCATGTGAATTAAGTCCTGAAGAATTATCCTCTTTCACTCATGAAACATGACCTATAAATGCATTTTTATACACTTACATACACATATACACAATTATGACTCTGCTGCTTAGATTGTCTATTTTCCATCCATTCCTTGACATTGCAAAACTTTATCCTTAGCCTACTTAATTTCTACAGCTTTATGAAATTTCCATGGTACTTAAGGAATTAATTTCTTTCTATGACCCACTAGTTCCTAAAAGTCTGACATTCCCCTACCTGTGCCCCCAAACCCACTTTTCCCCCTGCATTCAGAATATATTGCCTTTAAGCTTTATCATTAGTGTACTCCACCTATTATTCCCTGAGACCGCCGAGCTAAGTATAGCAACACTATTTTCATTTATCCAGAAAGTAAAAACATTTGGACCTTCCGCAAATGCCACACCTGTGGGCTCCATTTTCCCTGACCAAAAAAAATATCCATGTCCTGGGAGGGTTCCACCAAAGAGCAGTCAGTTCTGATGCTGCTGCCTCCTCTGTGGCCATTGTAGCTTCATCAATTCACAAAAACTTTGATACTCGGTATCAGAAAATTTGGGTTGCAAATCCTGAAGGACCGTTTTAAAACATTTGCAGACCTTAGGCATCCTAGCTTTTGAAACCTCTCTCCACATCATGTCAAAAATATTAAACTTTATAAATATCCTACTTTAAACATACTTTTACTAGAAATGTTTATAATGATTTTTAAATTAAAGTTATGTTGACAATGAATCATTTGGCTTTGTAATATAAGTTTCAGCAACATTGATTTACAGTTTATTAGTACATATAGTTAAAATTTTTATTAAATTAAAATATGCCTTTATAATTTTCATTATTTAAAATAGTTTATTTGGTTATTTTTCTTCTTGTGTTATGTATGTGTACATGTGTTAAGTCTCAAAGAGTTTTGTACATTTCTGCAAAATGTATAGATCTTGAATACTAGGCTTATAATTTCCACTGTGAAAAATGCCCTCCCCAAACCCAACACTAAACTTATCTGTGATCACTGCAAACAAAAAGAGAACTTAAGAGACTCACTCACTAAACCCATTCAATCCCCTCGCGTTTATCTCTGCCAGTGTGAATACGCGAGCAAGACCCTGGACACTTTTCCTTGGCTACCTCTAGTTGTCTCAAACATTCTTTGCAAAACCATTCACTGCTACTTTTCTCCCAGCCTCCTCTGCCTTACTTTTTCCTGACTCCAAGTCCCCTATTCTAAGTATAGCAAAGTATTATTGCATTCTCTCTGTCTGGAATTGTCTAACCCACCCAATCACGTTGTATACAATTTGTACATGATTTTTTTTAAAAAACTAAGCTATTTTTCTGTTATAAATTGGATATCAAATCACAGTAGAAATTACAGAACATTGGAAGCAAAATTAGGTCTTTAATTCATATTTAAGTATAAAATTTGGTATATTATTTGTGTATTTTTTTCATTTCTTCCTATTATATGAATAAATTATTGTAACTACATTTTAAATAGATATTTTCTGGTTATAAAACTAACATCATGAATATTTTGGAAAATTTCAATACATTATTTTTTCTCTCTCTCTGAAATTTTATTTATTTTAAACTTGTGGGGTAGAATTCAGGGTTAGGTATACAAATGTTCATTATACAGGTACCCTCATTGTTGAGGTATGTTCCCCTGGCAGTTTCCCATTACTGCCAACCCCACTTCCCCTCCCCAGTAGTTTTCCACTACTGGCAATCCCTTTCTTATAGTATTATGATAATGGTTTAAGGTCCGCTTATGAGTGAGAACATGTGGTACTCACTTCTTTGTTTCTTTGATAGATCATTGAATATTATAAACTCTAAGTCTATCCAAGTTGCTGCAAAGTTCCTAGTTTTGTCCTTCTTTATGGCTGCATAAGATTCCATTGCATATATGTACATTTTGTTTTTTTGGTCCAATCCTTTTTCAATGACAGCTCGGTTCATTCCATGTTTTTGCTATTGTGAATAATGTTTCAATAAACATGCATGTGCTTTTTTTAACAAAAACACCCAGAATCTCATTACACACAATTATTGTTAACTTTTTTCTGAATGTGATTATAGATTTTCTATGCATAATTTTATATTGTTGATAGCATTCCCTATGAGTGACTTTTAAAGCACAGTTTATCAAAGAAATATTCACAGGTGCATGAAAAAGCATGATTAAAGAAAAGATAATTTTTCAAATTAAATTTTATTTTATTATAGAAATGTGGGGTACAAGCAAGGATTAAGTACATAAGTAGACTGCATGTAGGTGACATTTGGGCTTCTAACTGGCCCTCACTCCCCTGGTATAGGAACAGGTACCCTTTATATTGTCTTTGTTCACCCTACCCTTTTTCCTTCCTTCCTCCTCTAGCAGTGCCTAGTGATTGTCAATCCTTCCCTTGTACTAATACATTAAATGTTCATGTCCCACTTATGAGTGGGAACATGCGGAATTCAGTTCTTTGTTTCTGTGATAGATCACTTAGTATGATGATCTTCAACTCCATCCAATTTGCTGCTAAGTCCACGATTTGTTCTTTATGGCAGTGTAATACTTATTCATGTGTATTTATCACCTTTTCTTTATCCAGGGCAGTAGGGTTGGTTCTATATTTTTACTATTATGAAGAGTATGGCAATAAACATTAATGTGCAGGTGTCTTTTTTGTAGAACGATTTATGTTCCTGCAGGTATATTCCCAGGAGAAGGATGCTAGATCATATGGAAGGCCAATCTCTAGTTCTTTTAGGAATCGCCACACCACTTTCCATAGAGGTTGAACAAGACTAGCTTGCACTCCCACCAGCAGTGCAGAAGCATTCTCTTTCCTCTGGCACCAGCGCCAGCATCTGTTGTTTTTTTATTTATTAATGATGGTTATCCTTACTGGAGTTAGGTGGTATCTTATTGTAGTTTAAGTGAAGCTGAACATTTTTTCAGGTATGGTTGGTTGGTTGTATTTCTTCTTTTGAGAAATATCTCTTCATGCTCTTTGCCCACTTTTTAGTTTTTTTCCCATTACTTTGAGTTCAGAAAGTGGATTTTTAAAATTTTATTTTTATTTATTTATTTTATGTATAGTGACAGGTAGGGGTCTTGTTTCATTCATCTACAGCTAAAGTTTGGGCCTCCCTTTGGCCCCACTTCACTTGCTTTAAGATCAGGTATGCTTATTGATGTTATGTGCCCCACCCCATCCCTCCCCTAGCCGCGGTGTCTCACTATTGCCAAACTTTTTCTTTTTTGAGTTGGAGTCTCACTCTGTCGCCCAGATTGGAGTGCAGTGGCTACTCCCTGCTGGGCTCCAGCGATCCTTCCGCCTCAGCCTTCCAAGTAGCCAGAACTACAGGTGTGCGCTACCACGCCCAGTTAATTTTTTGATTTATTGTAGAGATGAGGTCTCACCTGCCCAGGCGGATCTCAAACCCTCAGGCTCAGGCAATCCACTCATCTCAGCCTCCCAAAGGCGCGGGGTTACAGGCTGAGCCACCGAGCCCGGCGTCAAACTTTTTCTTATAGTATAAATGTCCAGGGTCACCTTATGGGTGAGAACATCTGTTATTCAGTTTTTTGTTTCTTTGATAGATCACGGAGCATGGTAGACTCTAAATCCATCCAAGTTGCTGTGAAGTTCATAATTTTTCATTCTTTATGGCTGCATAGTATTCCACTGTGTATATGTACCACATTTTTTAAAATCCAGTTTACTTTGGATGGGCAGAATGGTTAGTTCCATGTCATGTTTTTACTATTGTGAATAGTGCAGCAGTAAACTTGCATATGCAGGTATCTTTTTTATAGAATGATTTGAGTTCCTCCCAGTATATACCCAGAAGGGGATTTGCTGGATCATATGAAAGGTCAATTATTTGATCTTTAGGACTCATCAGACTGTTTTCCACAAAGATTGTATTAATTTGTACTCCCAACAACAGTTTAGAAGTGTTCCCTTTCCCCATGTCCTCTCCAGTATCTGTTGTTTTTTGAGTTATTGATGGTGACCATGCTGACTGGAATTTGATAGTGTCTCAGTGAGGTTTTAATTTGCATTTATTTTATGATTAGTGAGCATTTTTTCATGTACCTGTTGACTCCTCATATGTTTTCTTTTGATAAGTGTCTATTCATACATTTTGCCAACTTTTTTTTTGAGTTGGAGTCTCACTCCTTTGCCCAGGCTGGAGTGCAGTGGCATGCACGCTCAGGGCCACTCCAACATTGACCTGCTGAGCTCCAGCAATCCTTCCACCTCAGCCTTCCGAGTAGCTGGAACTACAGACGTGCACTACCACACCCGGCTATTTTTTATTTTATTGTAGAGATGAGGTCTTGCCAAGTTGCCCGGGCTGGTCTCGAATCCACGGGCTCAGGCAATCCATTTGGCTAGGACTCCCAAAGTGCTGGGGTTACAGGCTGAGCCACCAAGCCCAGCCCCTTTTGTCCACTTTTTAATAAGATTGTGTTTTTTAAAATTTTTTATTTTGGCATGTTTGAATTCCTTGTAGATCCTAGGTTTTAGGCCTTTGTCAGATATACAGCTGAAAAATATTTTTTCCCATTCTGTGGGCTGTCTCCCCACTCTCTTAATGGTTTTTTTTTTTCCTTTGCAGAAAATCTTCTGTTTGAGGATGTCAAATTTGTCTATCTTATCTCTTACGGCATTGGCATCAGGGGTTTTGGTCAGGAATTGGTTGTCTATTCCAATTTTCCTAATGGTGTCTCCTGTGTTTTCTAAGATTCTTATAGTTTGAGGCTGGTAATTTAATGGGTATTGCATTGAATTTTTAAATTGCGTTGGGTAGTATGGACATCTTAACAATGTAGTTTCTTCCTATCCATGAGCATGGAATATGTTTCCATTTGTTTGTGTCTGCTTGGACTTCTTTAAACAGTGTTTTGTAGTTTTCATTGTAAAGGTCTTTCACTTCTCTGGTTAGAAAGATGCTGAGATATTTCATTTTTTTCTGGCTATTGTGAGTGGGATTGTGCTTTTTATTTGGTTCTCTGCCTGTCTGTTTTTGCTGTATTAGAATCCAGCCATCTTTTGTACATTTATTTTGCACCCTGAGATTTTGCCAAAGTTCTTTAACAGTGAAAGCAGATTCTTGACATATTGGATTTTTTGAGGTATAGGATCATATCATCAACAAAGAGGGCTAACTTAACTTCTTATTTTCCTATTTGGATAACCCTGAATTCCTTCTCTTGTCTGATTGCTCTATCCAGGAATTCTAACATTACATTGAGCAGGAGGTGTGAGAGTGGGCTACCTTGTCTTATTTTGTTTTTCAGGGGAAATGCTTCTAATAGATGTCTGTTTAGCAATATGCTGGCTGTGGGTTTATCATAAATGGCTCTTACTATTTTGAGGTATGTCCTTTCTATGCCTAGGTGTTCAAGGGTTTTTATCAAGAAGTGATGGTGGATTTTATCAAAACTTTTCTCTGCATCTAATGATAAAATCATGTGATTGTTGTTTTTGCATCAGTTGATGTTTTTTATTATGTTAATGGTCTTGTGGATGTTGAACCAGCCCTCCATCTCAGGGATAAAGTCTACTTGGTCATGGTGGATGATTTTTTTGAGATGTGTTGTTCAATCCAGTTTGCTAGGATCTTGTTGAGAATTCTTCCATCTATGTTCACCAGGGATATTGGCCTGTAGTTCTCTTTCTTTGTTGGATCTTTACCAACTTTGGGTATCAGTGTGATGTTTGCCTCCTAAAATGATTTGGGAAGAGCTCCATCTTTCTCAATTGCCTGGAATACTTTCAGTGGGATTGGTATCAGCTCCTCCTTACATGTTTTGTAGAATTCTACTGGAATGTCATGTCCAGGACTTTTTTTTTGTAGGTGATTTTATTATGATGGAGTCAATCTTCTGAGTTGTTATTGGTCTATTTGGGTTATGAATTTCTTCTTGTTTCAACCTTGGGATGTTCTGTGATGTTAGAAAGTCTTCCATTTCATTTAGGTTTTGGAGTTTGTTTCTACACAGGTGTGCATAGTAATCTCTGATAATGTTTTGTATTTCTTTGGGTTTAGTTGTGACTTGATCTTTGGCATTTCTGATTGTATTTATTTGGGCTTTTTCTCTCTTTTTCTTGATTATTCTGGCTAGGGATCCATCAATCTTGTTTATTCTTTCAAAGAATATGATTTTTGTTTTGTTGATCTTTTTCTATGTTATTTTGATCTTCTATGTCCTGTATTTGGGCTTTTACTTTGGTGATCTATATTCTTCTGCTGAAACTAGGGTTTTGGTGTCTGTCTTTCCAACTCTTTTAGGTGATTTGTTAGGCTATTTACTTGTGTTTTTTCCATTTTCTTGATGTGTATTCATAGAGATATAAATTCCCCTTTCATGGCATCCCAGGGGTTTTGGTAATTTGTGTCTTTATTTTCATTTGTTTCTATGAATCTTTTAATTGCTGATTTGAATCTGTGTGACCCAAGAGTTTTTCTGCAACATGCTGTTTCGTGTACAAGTCTTTGTGAGTTTAGGGGTAACTTTGCTTGTGTAGATATTTATTTTTATTCAGTTGTGGTCTGAGAAGGTGCACGGCAGTATTTCAACCTTATGAAATTTGTTTATGCTTGATTTATGACTGGGCATGTGGTTGATCTTGGAGTACGTTCCATGTGGTAATGAGTAGAATGCATATGCCATCATTGTTGGGTGGAGTGTTCTGTAATTATCTATTATGTTCATTTGGTCAAGCATCAAGTTGAGGTTCCAGATGTCCTCATTGATTTTTTGTCTCAGTCATCTATCTAGGGCTGTTAGTGGGGTAGTTAAATCCCCAGTTATGATGGTGTTAGAGTCAATATTTTTTTAAAATTTACTTAATAGCTGCTTTATAAATTCCAGTACTCCTCTATTGAGTGCATATATGCTTAGAACAGATATTTATTGTTGCGCGATTGAAACTTTTATCATTATGTGGTCTCCTTCTGTATCTTTTTAAATTTTTGATAAGTTAAAGGTTATTTTGTCTAATACTAAGATTGCAACCTCTACTTTCTTCTGTGTTGCATTCACTTAAAAATTTGCTTTCCATTCTCTAACTTTGAGTCTGTGAGTGTCCATTCTGCTGAGACAGCATATAGTTGGGTCATGTTTTTTAATCCAGTTTTCCATTCTATGGCTTTTCTGTGGCATTTATTCAGTTAAATCACATATAGACTGACTATTGAGATGTGAGAGTTTATTGCTGTCATGAGGCTCTTACAGTTTGTTACTGTTTGTTTGATTTTCATTTGTTTGTTGGTTTTCATTTGATTTGGGGGTTGATATATGTGTGTGCTTTGAATCTTGAAGTCATGATGTGCACTGTGTTGGTTCTTTGATTTCCTGCATTCTGGGGAAGAGTATGGTTGTTCTTTTTTTCTTTCTTCTGTGCTTAATACCCTCTTATTTATCTCTTATAGAGCTGGTCTGGAGGTAGCATAAACTCTTTAGAGATTGCATGTCTAGAAAGGACTTGAATTCTCCATCATTGATGAAGATCAGCATAGCTAGGAAGGTAATTCTTGGTCAGAATTGTTTATTTCAAGTACTTTGAAGAGTGGACGCCAGTCTCTTCTAGCTTATAGTGTTTCTGTAGATGTCTGCTGCTATTCTAATTGATCTTCCCCAGTAGGTAGTTTGATCTTTCTCTCTTGCTGCCTTTATGTATTTTATTTTATACCTACTCTATGTAAGAAAATTACTATTTGTCTAGAAGTTGGTCTTCTTACTTGGTGCCTTGTAACAATCCTCTGAATTGCTTGTGTTGGGATGGTTGTCTCTGATGAGATGTAGGAAGTTTTATTGGATGGTCTCATTGAATGTTTGTTCCAGATTGCTTTCATTCTCCTTTTCTGCTTCAAGAATACTGATCATGCATAAGTCCTGTCTTTTAATACAATCATGCATGTCTTAATCACTTTCTTCCATCTTTTTAAGCTTCTTTTCTATGTTCTGAATAGTTTGGATTACTTCCATATTTTTGGTCTTCAAGCTCTGAGATTGTTTCTTCTGTCTGGTTAATTCTGAGTTTCATGCTTTTGAGTTTATTTTTTATTTCATTTACTGTATTCTTTATAGCTTGCATCTCAATAACTAATTCTTTCATGTTTTTCTCTTGCCTGTCCTGGTTCTTATTCATCTTTTCCAACCATCCCTTGATCACTGCATTTGTGGGCTAGGAATGGTCCAAAAAGGATAGTGCACAGACTTGTGCACTATCCTTTTTGGACCATCCTTTTTGTGGGTGTCTGCTTTTTTCATTGATGTCTTTTTATTTGTAATGGATTTTTCTTTTCTTTTTACTTCCTTTGCTCAGTGAGAGAGGGAGCAGTTTTCAATTCTTTTTGCTCAACTCCCTATTCTTCCTTTGGTAAAGCCTCCAGATTTGTTTGATTTTGAAGCTGAGTTGGGGGTAGGGAGATATGCTGTCCTTCTGCAGGTTCGAAGTTTGAATAAGATGTGTTGGGGGTGCTAAGATTCAAAAAGTTTCTGGCAGATCACAATGTTCACTGATTTACTTGGGGTCCCCCACTTCCCACCACCTCACATTATGTCCATGCAATGGGAACATATATATCTCCCCTAGTCATGAAATAACATAAGGGAAAGGAAAGGAGCTAAGAAAGAGGGAAGGGAGAAGAAAGGACACTAAAAAGAATGAAGGACAAACAAGCCAACAGACAGATAGATAAACAAGTCAGTAAAAAATAGAAAAAAAGAAAAAGAAAACTAAAACTGACAATATGACATTTTCACACTAATATATACCCTTATGTGAAAAAAGGAGGAGTGAAATAAAATGAAACACACACACCCACAAATTATATGAAAGGAGCAGAAAGAATTAAAAAAAAAAATAAACTTTTGTAATCCTTGAGCAATCTCTTGTTACAGTTTCTGAGATTTTGGTTTCCTGTAGGCATGACCCAATCACCACTACTCTTGGCTCACAGCAGAAGGGAGGAGGTTCTGACTTCTAAATCTGTCCCCCTGTTCACCATGTGGTCAGGGGGAGGCTGAGAACTGCCCCCAGTTGATTCTCCTGTGTTCAACTCTCTCCATGTGTGCTGATCAGGGCACCCTCCACCTGGATCATGTCTCATGTTTTCTGGGAAAGGGAGCTGTGTCACTCTAAAACTCACCACCACTCATCCACTGTGGGCTGGGTTCTTCACTCCAGTTGCAGTTGTAGACCTGCAAATGCTTCAGTTGGGTGATGGGTTGCTTGGGTCTCCTCACCAGACCTGTCCCTCTTGGAATACTGCACCCAGGGTATCCTCTTTGAGTTGGCAGTGATCAACCTCAGAGAGGTGCTGAATTCACCCCTCAGTCTCAGAGAGTAGTTTCACAATTCATGTGGGCAGACCAGAGTCTATCTCCACCCAGTTACCAGGACAAATGCAGTCAGGAATCTCTGCATCTTGTCCTCACCTGGAACTTGGCAACTAGTTCCTCTGATGTATTTTCTCTGCAGTCCCCACTACCAGTGTCCAATCTGGTGCCAAAAGCTGTGATGGAAGGTGGTGGTGGCAGCAGATGATTTTTGCCACTTTCTACCAGGTATGGTGGCAGAGATGGTGCCTGCCTCTGAGCCATGTAGCATGTTGTGTTTCAAGTAGTCATGCAGGACAGCCACTTCAGCAGGAGAGCTCAGGCTGCTTGATCCTCTGTCCCCACTCAGATACTTGCACACCCATTTGCTGATACACTTGCATGCATATTCGTCCCTGCACCCACTCATTTATGCAGAGACTCATGCACTCTGACCGACTCCATCGACATCCTGGAATTGTCCTCAGAAAGAGGATTTTTAAAATGGAGTTCCAAATGAGTGTTTCACCAGTATTTTGAAGTTTACAAGACATATTAATGTGAATTTAATGGTGAAAATGATTTTTTAGTTTGTTATAATAATTCAAACATTTAAATTAATAACAGCATCTAACATTTAAGGAACACATACTGCAGTCTAGAAATTGCTATTCCTATGTCTACCTGCCTCTCAATTTAATAATACAACATTATATACAATAATATAAATATGTATATATTTTTTCTCTCTCCAGGTGAAGATAGTGAGGAATGAAGTAGCTACGTAACCTCCATTCCTTCATGAATTGTCTTTGAATGCATATTATGCTAGGTCCTGAGTTGTTTGTAAAGATAAAACATAAGAAATATCATAGAATTCCAGGCCTCCAACAATAAGTGGCAGGCCAAAATCGGGAGCCAGGATTTGAAATGCGTTGGCTCTAAGAGTGTAGGTACTTACAGTTACTCCAAGCTATGAAGAGATCCTTTGTTATTTCTTCCAGCAGAGTGCCCTAAATATATAACTATTTCAGCAGCGTTTACAAGTAATAAGTAGAAAAGAACACTTTGTAACCATTAAATCTGGCAAAGGATTCCTATGAAAAGTGAAATGGAGCACATACTATCACAGCAAATGCTTTGATATGATGAAATGAAGAACTGGACTACACAGCAGCTCAGGTCAAAAGACTCGACAACAGTCCACACAGTTTCAGAATCTGAGGCTCAGCTGGAATAGAAGAAGGCTCACAAGATATGTCATTCAACAGATTTCCTATTTTAAATTTCTTATCCTTTATTCAACGTAAGTTGACTGTTACCTTCAGAAATGTATTTTGTGTAACTATAGAAAACATATCATCTGAATTTTTGCATATTAGATAATGTATTTTAGTTGACTTTACCTATTAGCAAAAATATAATAATAATATGACATCAAATTTATTTTTTCTTCAAAGAATTTAGTGTTACACAGTGGCATGCTCTCATACAGAGTATTTTTTAGACCTGAGTAGGTAAATTGTTCTCTCTTTTAATAGTTTAAACACCTATATACATTCTGAATTTTTAAAAAACATATGTCGTTCCCTAGTGTTGCTATTAATTTTCCAAGTTCGGGTCTGAAAACTAGCACGTGATAATCATACTTGAATGAAAAAAAATGAAAATAAAAATGAGAAAAATACTTGGACAGTATATGCTGGAAGTTAATTTGCCAAAGTTGGCTTCTATTTCACCCTCCAGGCAAGAAATTGTGTGTGCCTTCTTAAGGAATCTGACTAGTACGGGGGAAAAGTCAATGCCAGATGAAATTTTCAGAAATGAAGTTGGCAGTCTACCATTTCTATCCTCATGGTCAGAACTTCCAACTGGAATTAGTCCCCAAAACAATTTAGCCCCCAAAACAGAGAACTAGGCCATAACTTCAGCTGTGGTAATATGTGGCCATGTATGAATTATCAAGTGTGAAATTAAAGAAAATTCTCAAAAACAACCATTCTCTGGGCTCTAAAAACTGATGAAAGATGAGGTAACTGAGAAGCATTTATTCATGAAAATCTGCTGAAATGTTGGAAAGGAAAGTGTGAGGCAGCAGGCCTTCTTGCTGGTGCTGCACCACTGTCCTCACCTCAGCCCAGCTTGTTTGCTTCAGGGCCTATCATGAACACCAACAGCCTCCAGGCTGTAGAGGGTGGACTTGAGTGTGGAGAGAGGGAAAATGCATAGTTGTGTCCTTTTTAAGCAAGTGGCAAGCACAATAAGAGATGAATGTGAAAACATACCACTATGTTGGCTGAATAGGGTAAGCAGTGATCCAGCCAAAATGTAAGAGATCCTGGAAGTAAGAGTCAAGGGAGGGCTGAGATAAGATGTTCACAGAGACCTTCCCAACAAGAAAACTTTCTGCACTGGGAGGGAAGAACCGGAACTGCCTGGGGAAAAGTATACACAGAAGTTGACTTGAAAATGGACTGAACATTGGACACACTCCCTAAACCATACACAGATCCATGCACAGAGTGAAGGTACTGCAGGACTGGGGTGTCTGAGTTATGCAGACATGTTGGAGATGCCTAAAAGCCAGGCTGCAAAATAAAAGCAGGATTTAACAAAATTGAGGCGAGCCATTAGTGGCTGCTCACAGCATGGCGACAGATTTAGCTAATAAGTCATAGGGAAATTAGAATCAGGAGTTACTAAGATATGTACTATAAAATGTCCAGTTTTCGACAGCAAAAAACACCTATGAGACACGTAAAGAAACATGACCAATGATTGGGGTTAAATACTATCAGTACAAAGTGATGCAGTTGGGCCTAACAAGAAAACACTTGATTCAACAATTATGCCTACATTCAAAGATATGAATCTATGATAATTTAGACACAAACTAGCACAATGATCTAGACAACAGTGAACCTCAATAGATTAACATAACTTATTAAAAAGACAAAAATGAAAATTTCAGAGTTGAAAAATTAAAATAACCAACATGAAAGATGTATGAACTCAACCACATTTGAGAATGCAAAAATTAAGGAGGTACTCAATATTGGATGAGTCAGCACCTTTGGGCTTGGGGCCAGTATTAAACAACTTGGAAGTCATCACTCTTGTTTTTGCAGTAAGAAACAACCTTAACAAAGAAACCAAAAATAAAAGTTGTGGATCAATCAAAGAACTGTGCTTGTAGGTCAAACAGCTAGTTCAAACTCTGGAGAGAGAGGCAAGTCCAGAGTCACATCTGAGATCGACTTACCTAACAGAAGCTGCCAGGATAGAGAACTGGTAGGAACACCCAAATGGTAATATGACCAAATTTTTATAAACCAAATGTAGACTAGTGTGAGAATTAGAAACTTCTGGGTTCTGTAGTGTTGGAGAATCCAACAATTTTATAAATTTTACCTTCAGAAATTTTGTTAGATTCTCACAGTGAAAAGCCAGGAAAGATTCCCCATTGTCTCTGAAAAAGGAAGAGGAAAAATAATGCTTGTAAGATACTCCAGAGCATTCTTCATAGCAAAGACCTAGTCCACAGCAAAGACACTTGACCAGAGCCTCATCTCACCTGAGGAAAGAGTATTTATCTGACATCAAGTAGGTTTCCAGTCTTCTGCAAGGGTGACAGGAAGCTATACTACTGTGAGACACTTGTAAAGGCCACAGGAAGAGAATGCTCTTAGTGGACTCTCTGGAGAAACAGTAACTTTGTGCTGAGCAAGAAATGTAACAAAGGCAATAAAATGGTTTATTATGGTGAGAAACTCTAGCAAACACCATTTACTACAAAGGATTGAGATCAACACCAATTATAATATGTATCAATATTACATGATCTCAAATATGGTGTATTTAGAAAATCCTCACTTCTAAGATATTATTTCCCAAAATGATCTCAACCAAATCCCAAGAAAACATGAAACAAACCCAAATTAAGAGATCTCTGACCAGTAGTCTCCAAAAGGGTCAAAACCATTGGGAATGCAACCATGCCCCAGAGAGCACTATACCAACTTTCCACCTGGATCTCTAATCCAGCAGCCAGAGCCATGTTTTACGGACCTGTCTTCTAACTACTGGAGTGTGCTCAGAATACATATTACTGATTGGATGCAAATACTACATCCTCAAGGATCGTGCTCCCCAGCAGTACATAATCCCAACAATAGCTTTTTAGCTGACTTTTTAATAATTGATTCTAATATTCTGTTTGGTGATATCAAGGTGATGCATTAACTGGTAAGATCAGCAGATTTCATAACATCGCCTGAAACCTGTCTCTTGTGAAAGCCCTTGCAGTAAATGTGTCATTTGGTACTATCACTTGAATCAAAGAAAGTAGCAGTGCAGGTAGGAAAGGTCAATCCACATTCAGTATAGGTATTCATGCCAGTAGAGACTTAACTATCAGCACCTTCTGAGTGGAAATGTCTGATGTCATTACACCAAGTGACCGACTGATCTCACTGGGGATAAGACCAGACCCAGAGCTCAGCCCAGTCTCTGCTCCTGGTTGGTTGAACTAGCAATAGCATGAGGAGCCTTGCCAGCCTGGGGAGAAGGTTATCATCTCAGACTCTTCTCATGGGTCTAGCAGGCAAGCACTAAGGTAAAGATATTCTAAAAATCAGTCTTGGTGTATACATTTTTGTGTTTCTTATAAACTTGCTATCAGAAACATTAATATTGTTTAGTAATTGTTTTAACATAAAATTTCTCTTCAAATGAAAAATTATTTGTACTGTTTAACATCAGAAATGTACTAGAATCAGGAATAGTACTGACAATTAAGTTCATGAACTCATCCTAGACCAAGTTCTGCATAACTCATTGCTGAATATCACTATGGTCATCTTTCAAGTACTCCCCTTGGGAAGCTATGCACCAACACTAGTGTCTAGTCCACCCATCAAAGCAATTTTGGAGTTGTTTTTCTGGAATAGCCATAAAAGTTTTTGTCATACTACACTTGATGTCCTAGTGCCATCAAAATGTCTTCCTTTCAATATTTACTTTATCTTTTGGTAAAGAAAATAGTCATTGAGGACCAGATCAGGTAAGTAGGAAGGGTGCTCCAATACAATTATTTGATTACTGGTTAAAAACTCTCTCACAGGCAGTGCTGTGTGAGCTAGTGCATTGTCATGATGTAAGAGCTCCTTTGTCATGATGTAAGAGCTCCTTTGGGACCATTTTTGTACACACCTTTTTCATGCCAAGATTTTCAGTTAGGATATTCCTGTTTCTCTACCAATGTTTATTTGGTCTGCTATGCTACAATCAGTCAATAATTTTGATGCACAATTTGACAAATTTTTGCAATGTTTTAATCAGTTCTCTTGTTATTGGCCATTCTGACATCTCTTCATCAGTGATGCTTTCTCTCCCCTCAGAAAATTCATTTGTACACTGCTGTTTTCTTCATGACATCATCTCCATAAACATAACATGTCCTAGATTTCACTTCCACTCTTGCCAAGTTTAACAAAAATTTTAATGTTTGTTCATTGCTCTAATTCAAGCACTGACATTCTTGTGAAGGCATACAAAAACACACAACAAAAATAATGAACGCCACTCAGCAAGACACCACCACACGTTGACACAAACACAGCTGCAAGACACTGATATACCAATATTATGAAACCTTACTAAGTGGTTTGTATAGTACTGCCAACAAAGAGTACAGTGGCAAGTTTGCAGACTTAGTTTTCAGATCTCGTATGTTTAAAAAGTTTTATTTTTTATGGCTGGGCTCCATGACTCACACCTGTAATCCCAGTGCTTGGGGAGGTCAGTCCGGGAGGATCATTCAATGCCAGGAGATTGAGACCAGGCTGCACAACACAGTGAGATCCCATCTCTGCAAAACAAAATTTTTAACAAAAAGGAAGCTTTCTTATTTTAGATAATAAAAACAACATAATGCATCAAATTACGTTGATTCATTTCAGAAGGTTGAGAGCTGAATTTAATAATCAAATATGGTAACTAAGGGTTATAGTACTTTATGGTTTTTACACTGTCCTCCAATTTGTCACATAAGTGTAGTTATTCACCAACCAAGTTTCTAATTGCATATATGGAAGGACAGTATGTTCTAGAATAAGCAGCACTGGAGTGAATGGAAATATTGGAACCTGAGAAAGCTTTTACTATGCAATAGTCATAAGACTCACACTTGTGAAACCTGGACTAAAATGTGCATAAGGCTCTTTGGAGACTGAAAACATTTTGTGGAAAACTACTTTGTAAATTAATAGGAATTGTAAAAATTGAGAGTTTTGTTTTAAATGCAGTCGATTTTTTTAATCTATTTGTACTTGTGTGAATAATTACTTACTCATTTGTTTAAAAAGGTATGATATAATTGGCTAAAACTTAAAGCAACCTACTTTATAAATTACATATAAAATAATTGCATTTGTCAAGGGTCTGTTTCAAAAGGTTATTAAACCTATAATTGTAATGTCAGATTTAAACAAAGCCATATAAATAAAAACAAGAAAGCACATTAATTAACCACCCTCACTTTCCAATAACAATGTAAAATTTTATAAACGCTCACATTTATGTCTTTAGAAATTGGCTATTTAATTTACATTCTGGTTTACATTTATAATTTATACTTTAGCCTGATAATGCTATTTTAATAGTATCTAAAAAGCAATTGGAAATCAGTACATTAGTAAATCAATCAATAGGGAAAAAATCTTGAACACAGTAGTAAATGTGACTTTATCAAGAAATGTAAGTTGAAATGATAGTAACTTCTGATTACATACATTCCCCAGTGGAGGTGTGGAATCTTATGAGGGTGATGTAAAAATAAGAAGGATCTATGATTTTAAAAAAATTGAAATGTATGTGAAATATTTTATAAGGCACAAAAAGTAAAAACAAAAATATTCAACATAAGACCAATATAAACTAGTTGTACTGCACTCTATGGAAATTAGAAGCATTGGGTTTTAATATTTTAAATATAATTGTAATAATAACTAAGTCTGGAAACTATGATAGAAATTATTGTCCATAAGTTATTCAGCTTCTGAACATAACCACAGCCACATGTTTACAAAAGAATGCCAGTTTTGAAGATACAATAATTAATGAACTAAACTATCAGGTTGAAAATTAAATTACTTCCTCAGAAGAAGTATATTTTAACAAATAGGATCTTGAAACTATTAGAGCAATAAATTGCCTTAGATAATTTTAATCGAATTTAGTAACATTTAAATAAAATCAAATTATTCTGATTATATTTATGTTAAAGGATGCATGACATATACATGGTTGCATAATTTCCCGATTTGAAAAGCTCTATGTATTGTAAAAGTGCTTGGAAAATAAAGGCCTACACTCAATCATTTAAGAATATTTTATTCTGCCTGCTCATTCTTAATTACTATATCTCAGTTTCCAGAGTTCTTAATTTCCCAAGAAGGGCAAATAGATTAAAAACTATTAATAACTAACATATCAATATCTATCACTCATGTCAAATAAATCAATAGGGATAATAAATGATTTAATGCTTCAGTGCATATAGTTATACTCATATTTATTCATGTTCTGTTATAAATAATGTTTCCACAGTTGATCAAAAACTAACTACAGTGAGCATTTTCTCACTTAATTATGTTTACCTTTACTATTCTTTTGAATTCACCTATAATATTTAAATTATCTTTTTTTCATTTACATGGTTTCAGTATTTTTAAAAATATGTTATTTAATGATGGGGGTTCAATTCAGGATTAGGTATACCAGTGGGCATTGTACAGGTAAAGTTTAGACCTCCCTCTTGTCCCCACTTTGCCTGGTTTGAGATCAGGTTTGTTGTTGTGTCCCCACCCCCACCCCAGCAGTGTCCTGCTGCTGCCAATCTCCCTCTTATAGTATTACGGTAAATGTTCAGGGTCCACTTATGAGAGAATTTTTAAATTATTTTTTGACATAGCCCAGAGAACTGAGCTTGTTAGGAATATTTCTGTGACATGTTTTTCTGTGTGGTTTAAGCAGTGTGCTTATTTATCTGGACCTAAAATGAGAAAAATGGTCCTAAGAAAGTCACTTCACTTGTATTATATTACTTGGACATCTGGTCAATTCTTATATTTAACCAAAAAACATACTTGGCATCTGATTAATAATTTAGGTCATATTTTATGAAAAATACTTCATAATATTATAATTTATCAATATTAATGAACAGCTTGGTTGTAAAGGGCATGTCTATTAAATTCTGAAAAGCTGAGTTAATAGTAAATCACATTCCTCTTTCTATGAAATCTTCTTCATATTTTTCTATTCATAGCATACTACTATAAGCTCCATGAGAGCAGATACTCATCTGTCATGATCTTTGGTAAATTTCAATTACTTAGAAAAGTGTATGGAAGGAATTTAATGGATCTCTTCCTCAGAAGGCTTCAGTATTCAAGCCACCCATATCTCTTCCAAGCTCTGGTGTCACATAAGGTCATAACCTCAATTCTAATTGCATTTTTTAATTCCATGCCAATAGCTTTGATCATTGAACTAAACTTTATGAAACAAAATTTCAAAGCATAAAAAAAACTTGATGCTCACATATTCCTTTAAGAGAAAAGTGGTCAATGAAAAAGTTATAGAATAATATCATGTCTAAATTTTGAATAACCAAAATCTTGACAAGATATTAAATGTATAAAACTATTTAAAGAAAGCAAAGCAGTTGGATTAACTTGTTTTATGAAGGTACAGACTTTGAATGAATAGAGAATGATGGAGCAACTAGCATCAAAAGGAAATGCAAGACACAAAAATAAACGTAATAATATTGTTAGAATTATTAAGTCTGAATATGAAACATTAAGAACTAAGCACAGAGAGGAAGAGGCAAGATGGAGGCAGAAACGGTGGGAGCTTGAAGTTCTCTTCAAGGGCTATTGTCCATAAAAGCAGCCTGCCTGAGTGGGTGAGTGCAGCTGGGTGCGTGAAAGTCCTCTGAAGAGAAACTCGGTATCAAGCACCCAGGGCTCCCCTCCAGAGGCAGGTGCAACCCACCCCTGCCCTGATATCAGAGCCCCTGGTGTGCAGGATTGTCAGCCATTCTTTGGGGTCTCTCAGGAGGAGGTAGTCGGAGTCAATTGTTCCTCAGTGCTTGTCACCTTCCCCATGCCACCACCCACAGCAGTGTGCTGCGCTGGCAGAGTTAACTGTGGAGAGGGTGCAGCAAGGAAATCTGGAGCTGAGCCTGGCCACCTGTGAGGAGATGCTGCCCACTGCCATTTTCTTTGTCAGAAGAGGGACAGAAACCTGTGTTGACCCACCTAGCTTTGTTCACCCTCCAATCTGACCCCTCTGGGATCAACCATCACTGATTCAGAGAGGAAACTTTAGAAGTGGACACAGAGAGATGGACACCCCATCCCCATACCTGACCAGGCACAGACACATCTGATCTGAGTAGGGAACTTGGTGGCAGCAGCAGGAGTGGACAGAGGAGTTTGATGAATCTGGATCTAATTCACACTCCTCCCACAGCAGTCCATGGGACATCTGACCCATGCTAAGATCTACCTGATTTTCCTGTGCAGAGAGTGACAGGGAGGGGCTGGAGATCAGAGCCTGCTCCAAGCCAGAAATGGCAGTGGTGCTTGGGAGAGAAAACTGAAGTTCCAAAACTGACCACAGAGGGAGCTCTTTTTTTTCTTTATTTTAGTTTATGTTTTAGTACTTCTTTTGTTTTTGAGGTTTTTTGATGTCTTTTAGTTTTTCTATTGGCATATGGATATTTTTGTGGATGAGTGCATCATCAGGTTCTTGTATGTTTGTTTGCGTGTATGTTTTGTGTTTTCTTGTTTTTTGTTTCATGTTGTTTATTTATTTGTTAGTAGGTGTGCCTGTCTGATTGCCTTCTTCTTCTCTCTCTTCATTTTTCTTTCCTCTCCCTTCATCTCTTTTCCATTATTTTCCTTTTTGTTAACTATTTTTGCTTTCAGAGGGCATACACACACACCCACTGCATGTACAGATTGTTAGGTAGTAGGAAGTGGGTTACAGGGAGCCCACACATCTGTCAACAATAATGTAATCTGCAGATAGCTTCTGAACCACAGTTCTCCCATCTCACCCTAATCAAATCTCAAAACTGCCAAAAGCACCACCCCTCATCCCAAGTCTGCATTCAAAATTGAACAAATCCAGTGGATCTGCATAAGGAAGAGTAAGGGACTGAGCAAACAGAAGTGAAAGCTATCCCCCTCATCACTGAGCAATGGAATTAAAGAAGGGGGAAAGGGGGAAACAAACTTTCACAAATAAAGAAGAATCAAAGAAAGAACACATGTCCCATACAGACCCCTAGAAGACAGCACCTGAGAATACAAACTTTAAAACTCAAACAAGGAAGAGCCCCTAAAATAACTGGTCTCAAACCACAAACCCAGAGATCAAGTACTAATAGAAAGAAAGAATAGAAATGAGGACAGACAAGAGGAAAGAAGAAGGAGTTGATAACTGAGATGATGGCAATAAAGATTACTGTAAAAGAAATAAATAACAAACTGACAAGCACGGAAAGCAGAATTTACCAAGCAGAAGACAGAATCTCAGAGCTTGTGGACCAAAATATGGAACTAATAAAAACTATTAAAAACATAGGAAAGAAGCTTAGAAAGACAGAACAAAGCCTCCCAGAAATGTGTGGTCATATAAAGAGGCAAATCTATGATTAATTGGCATTTCTGGGGCAGATAGATAAACAGAGACCACCCTGGAACAAACATTCCCTGAAGTTATCCAAGAAAACTTCCCTCATCTCATCAGAGATGTAATCATTCAAACACAAGAGAAACCCTGCAAGACATCAAATGAGAAGACCAACTCCTACACACATAATAATTTGCTTACACAAAGAAGGTATAAAAGAAAAAATTGTAAGTACAGCAAGAGAGAAAGGTCTGACCAGTTACCAGGGAAGACCAATTAGAATAGTTGCAGACTTATCTACAGAAGCACCATATGCTAGAAGAGACTGGAGTCCGATCTTCAAAACTCTCAAAGATAAACAATTCTAACCAAGAATTTCCTACCCAGCTAAGTTAAGCTTCATCAGCAATGGAGAATTTGAATTCTTTCCAGACATTCAATCCATAAAAGTTTATACCACCTCCAGACCAGCTCTACAAAAAACACCTAAGAAAGTATTAAACACAAAAGAAAGAAAAAAGAGAATGACAAAGCTCTTCTCAAGAATGCAGAAAAAAGATTAAAAACACACACATATATCACCCCAACATCAAAAGAAAGCCAGCAAACAAATAAAAAACAATAACTGTCGCTTTCAATAACGACCCTCACATGATTCTTCTGCAAGCTGCTTTAATCCCAGGTTACTACATCATTCTTCTTCCTCTTTTCTCCTATTCGTGACCTTAAATCTGGTATCTCTGCCAATCAATTAAGGTAACGCGGCACGCACCGATAGGCCCGTAAGAGAGGATTGTATGCTGACATCCTTTAGTTGCCTTATTAGGGCTTGTTTTGTCTTGTGGTCTGGCTGCTTCGGGCGCCATGTTAGGGCAGAGGCGCTCCACAGCTCCCCCTTTTTTATTTATTTTGGCAGGAGAGGGTAGTGGTCACAGCCCCTATATAACAAGGACCATGTAAGACAGTCTATCTCGCGCGTGTAATCGCCAGACCGACTGCCCACCTGTCCGACACCGATTTTCTGGGGATGGGAAAGGCGATGTCAACCCATATGCAGCTGGACATGCCCTCCACGGGATAACTCCTCTTGGGCCCCCGTGTGCAGTACTATTCTCTCATCCTGCCCTGCTCTTATTGCCCTAGTGCGGCAACCCAGACCTGAGGGGATTGATCCACCTCCATGGCAGCAAAGGCCTGCGCTAGTAGCGCACGGTCACGTGCATTGCATCGATGCATACGGCAGAGACAATAGAGGCACAGGACACAACAAGAGAATAACAAAAGGGCCATAGAACCCATTCCCGCCCACTCTTTAAGATGGTATGCTGCCTGGGCGATCCAGGAGGCCAAGGTTTGAGCGACGACTGAATCTACTCTGGTGGAGTTGACGCTGATGATTTCACGACGTAGAGCCTCCGTCAGGTTGTCAAACTCTTGGGACCAATTACCTAAAAGATGGAGGGAAAGCTTTCGAGAGAGGTTAGCAGCAATAGTCATATTGTGGTATGGAATGCCGGTTATGCATAAAGCAATAGTGCCATTCACACCCTATTTGCGCCATGCGCCAGAGAATATCTACTTGTTCTTGTACCACGTCAACTCTTTGGTTTAAGATCATAATGCCGCCACACAAGTGACTGTTAATATTACTTTGGCAGCAACAGTAGAAGACAAGGTGTTTAAAGTGGTGGCGGTCTGTACTGTGGTACACATGGCAACAGCGGCTGTAGCAGCTGCAGCGGCCGCCATTGCAATTGCTGCAATGATGGCGGCTGTAATGCCGAAGTCTCTCCTCTGTCTAAAAGGAGAGAGAGCATTAGGGCCCCAGCAAGAGTGTAATTGAAATCAGGGGCTGGTGCCAGTTAAAAATCTGGGGAAAGTACGTGCCGAATAAGTGTCTAGGAAATACTGTTAAAATTCCCCATTGTTGCTCAACACGACTTATGGGGAGGTTCAGCATCAGCATTCCCAGCAGAAGCCACGTCGTCGGACTCATCATCAGCAATCGGGGTTCGTTCCTCGGGGGTCTTTGTGGTGCGTGTTAGTCGCTCAGGTACCCACACCGGGTCTGGGCTGTCCTGTGGAAAAACACACACAGATCCTCTCGCCCATGTTAATACTGGGTCGGGACCTCTCCATTGTCCCGTGATAACATCTTTCCATTTAACATAGCCCCTTTTATGCGGTACTGCGCCTAGATGGCGGTCCGCAGCATTGTTCTCGATGTCCAGCTGAAGAAAATTTAAAGTTAATAATGCTAATGACAGTCTTTGTTTAGGTTTGTAACCCATGCCTATTCCCCCTTTTTTGTTTTTGAAGTAGTTCTTTTAGTGTGCGATGAGCCCTCTCAACTATCCCTTGACCTTGGGGATTATAAGGGAGCCCATGGCGCAGGTCCACGTTCATTTGTGCACAGAACTGTTGAAATGTTTGGGAGGTGTAGGCGGGGCCATTATCTGTTTTGATTTGCTGAGGCATGCCCCAGGCGGTCCACGCCTCCAAGCAATGGGAGATAACATGATGTGCCTTTTCTCCAGCCATGGCCGAAGCAAACAAAATTCCGGAACAGGTATCTATGGAAACATGGACATACTTGAGGTTACCGAACTCTGCCACATGAGTGACGTCCATTTGCCAAACCCGTGAGGGGAGAAGGCCTTTTGGATTCACCCCCCATGAAGGGGGGTGGTGGAAAGTAACACATGATCCGCAAGATTTTACAATATCTCTGGCCACATGACGTGGTATTTGGAAACGGGTCTGTAGTGTTTTTGAGTTAACATGAAACTGGGCATGAAAATCTTGTGCCTTTTGGGCAGGGGTTACAAAGAAAGCCTGTTGAAGTCGCGTAAGGTTGTCAGCCTGGGCATTACCCTCACTGAGGGGTCCTGGTAGGCCAGTGTGCGCACGGATATGCTGAACAAAGAATGGCTCTGAACGTTGCCATATCAGCTGTTGAATTTTGGAGGCAAATGTATGTATAGGGCTAGCGGGGGATATTCGGCCTGCCACTTCAAGAGATTTAACTAAATTGATTACGTATTGGGAATCTGACAACAAGTTAAACGATCGAGAAAAACGTTGAAATACGGCCAAAACAATTTGAAGCTCTACCTGCTGAGGAGAGCCGGACTGGAATTGTATTACCGTGGGGGAATGTCCATCTGCTACATATGCGCCAAGGCCAGTTTTGGAACCATCTGTAAAGATATTAATAGCCTGAGGAATGGGGTCATTTCGAGTGATTTGAGGGAAAATGACCGGGTGTTCTTTTACAAAGGACAGCATGGGATCTTTTGGAAAATGATTATCTATCTGTCCTACAAAGCTGCACCTTAGGATAGCCCATACATCCACTGTAGCAGCCAATGTCTGCACTTGATAGGCGGTGTATGGCACCACGAGGAGGTGCGGCTGTTGGCCAAAATGCATTAGGCATTGTTGTAGTCTACGGATGGCCAACTCAGCAACAGCGGTTGGATAATGCTCCACTGTTTTTAGTATGGCAGTCTTTGGATGGATCCATAATAAGGGGCTATCCTGCCACAGTACTCCCGTTGGCTGAGCCTGAGTAGGGAGAATACAAAGCCATATAGGGCTCTCTAAGGAAACACGCTTAAGAGCGGCTATACTAATTGCTTTTTCTACCTTATGTAGGGCCTCTCTAGCCTCCTCTGTGAGGGATCTAGGGGAGTCTAAATGCGGGTCCCCAAAAATCCGCCCTGCGGCCTGCATCATTCGTGCCACAAAGTCTGAAAAAGGCTCTGTGGAACCTTGAGTAATTTTGGTGAGATTACCTGATACCTCCCTCGGCTAGGCAAGGCCTTCCAGGCTCGCATTGCCATGTGATTAATTTGATCATACACAACCTGGGGGTATCCTATCTGTTGGTTAGCAAAACGGCCCTGCCCCAACAGCATATCAACGTCCCAAGCCCCGTTACCCGCCGCCCGGTTTCTTGCTGCCTGCTCATTAGCCAATTCTATGTAATAGGCCTTCCAATCTAAATATTGTCCCAGGTTCATGCAAGCCTTCACTAATCTCTGCCAGTCTCCAGGGGTCATGGCGAACCGGTCTAGTGCCTCCACCATTGCTGTCATGAAGGCAGCAGTGAGCCCATACGTTCGTATGGCCTCCGCGAGGTTTTTCACTGTTTTGAAATCTAATGGTTCATGGTACCGGTTCCCTGCATTGTCCACGAACACCGGAAAAGTTTGCCATGTGCCGCTGGCATGGACCTCCCTCCACACTTCATTGTTGAAAGAAGCGCCTCCTTTTCCGGGAGGCGCAGAAGGATTATACGGGGGAGGAACTCCTACCGACCCAGGGACAGAGGATCTGCCCTTATCTCGGGCACGGCCCCGACTGAGTTCTAACTTTTCAACTCGAGTCACGAGATCTCTAAGTTCCTCATCTGACTCCAGTTCTGAGTCAGAGGCTGCCTCGCTGTTCCTTCTTGAGGAAGTTGATCGTTCCTCTTTTATTTGGTCAAGCGCTGCTTGGCCTTGCTCGACTGTTTGCATGCACTTTTGATCTTCCAAACAGGCACGAACCAGTCTCCAAAGGGGCTGGACCCCGCCTGCCACCTCTCCTAGCTCTCGGGCGCGGTCAATATCCTGCCCCACTTTGTCCCAACTACCCACTGTGAGGTTCCCTGAAACGGCAAACCACGGTGCAATCTCGTCTACCTGTGTGATAAAATCAGTCAAGGTTTTATCCCTTAATTTTAGTCCTTTTGTTCTTAGGAGAGTTTTAAGAGCCTGAAAAAGCGGGTGAGAGGAAGTAGTACCCATGTTAGCAAAAAGGGGATCACCTCTACACCGAGGGCCCTTTTAGATCGCCTCTTTACCGAGGACCTTCCCAAATCGCCTCTTTACCGAGGACCTTCCCAAATCGCCTCTTTACCGAGGACCTTCCCAAATCGCCTCTTTGCCGAGGACCTTCCCAAATCGCCTCTTTGCCGAGGACCTTCCCAAATCGCCTCTTTGCCGAGGACCTTCCCAAATCGCCTCTTTGCCGAGGACCTTCCCAAATCGCCTCTTTACCGAGGACTTTCCCAAATCGCCTCTTTACTGAGGACCTTCTTAAATCGCCTCTTTACCGAGGACCTTCTTAAATCGCCTCTTTACCGAGGACCTTTCCAGTTTTTTCCCTCCCTTGTGGGATCTACATACCAGTCGACTGCCCTGAGCAGCTGCAGTTCTGAATCCAAGGATTTCGGCTTCTTCGAGGTCCCCGTATGGGCCACCACTTGTCGCTTTCAATAACGACCCTCACACGATTCTTCTGCAAGCTGCTTTAATCCCAGGTTACTACATCATTCTTCTTCCTCTTTTCTCCTATTCGTGACCTTAAATCTGGTATCTCTGCCAATCAATTAAGGTAACGCGGCACGCACCGATAGGCCCGTAAGAGAGGATTGTATGCTGACATCCTTTAGTTGCCTTATTAGGGCTTGTTTTGTCTTGTGGTCTGGCTGCTTCGGGCGCCATGTTAGGGCGGAGGCGCTCCACAAATAACAACAAATCTTATGAGAACCTCGTGACAGGGATAAACTCTTACATCTCAATAATTAGACTGAACTTGAATGAACTAAATGTACCACTGAAAACACATAGAATGGAAAACTGGATTTAAATAATGACAAAACAATATGCTGTCTCCAGGAGACTCCTCTCACCAAAATGGGTACTCGCAAACTCAAAGTGAGAAGATGGGAAAAAAATTTTCAGGTGAATGGAACACAAAGCAGTAGTTGTGATCTAAATATCAAACAAAATATCCTTTAAGTTATCAAAAATTTCAAAAGATACAAAGATCACTGCATAATGATAAAAGTTTCAATCCATCAACAAGAAATATCCATCCTAAACATATAGCACCCATCATAGGAGCACCAAACTTTGTAAAGCAGCTTCTAGGTAAATGAAAAAGATATTGACTCTAACACTATCATAGCTGGGAACTTAAATACCCCACTAACAACCCTAGATAGATCATTGAGACAAGAAGACAACATGGAGATTCAGAACTCAACTTGACACAAAAACACTCAACAAGATTCTAGCAAATCAGGACGAATAACACATCTCATAAATCATCCACCATGACCAAGTAGGTTTTATACCTGTGTTGCAGGGCTGGTTCAACATTCACAAGACTATAATTGTAATTAAATGCATCAAGATGTAAAAATAGGAATCAAATGATTATTAGACGCTGAGAAGCTTTCAATACAATCCAGCATCCCTTCTTGGCGATTCCTAAAAGATCTAAAAATAGACCTTTCATACAACCCACCAATCTCCATTCTGGGAATATACCTGGAGAAACTCAAGTCACTCTAAAGAAAAGTTACCTGCACATGCGTGTTTATTGCAGCATTATTCACAATAGCAAAAATGTGGAACCAGCTGCAATGTTCATCGAAAGAAGACTGGATAAAAAAATGTGGTACATATACATGATGGAATATTACACAGCCATAAAGAAGGACAAAATTATGAACTTTGAAGCAACTTGGGTGGACTTAGAGTCAACAATACTCAATAATCTATCACAGAAACAAAAAACTGAGTACCACATGTTCTCACTCATAAGCAGACCCCGAACAATTGTCATAATTCTATAAGAAATGGGTTGGCAGCCAGGCGTTGTATCTCATGCCTGCAATTCCAGCACTTCGGAAGGCAGAAAAGAGAGGATTGCCTGAGTTCAGGGGTTTAAGACCAGCCTGGGCAACTTGGCAAGACCTCATTTCTACAATAAATAAAAATTAAAAAGTTAGCCAGGTGTGGTGGCACATGCCTGTAGTTCCAGCTGCTTGGAAGGCAGAGGCACAAGGATCACCTAGCACAGCAGGTTGAGCTTGCAGCGGCAGTGAGCATGCCACTACCCTCCAGCCTGGGTGACAGAGAAAGACTCCAACTCAAAAAAAGAAAGAAAGAAAGAAAGAAAGAAAGAAAGAAAGAGAGAGAGAGAGAGAGAGAGAAAAGAGAAAAGAAGAGAGAGAGAGAGAGAGAGAGAGAGAGAGAGAGAGAGAGAGAGAGAAGAAAGAAAGAAAGAAGAAAGAAAGAAAGAAAGAAAGAAAGAAAGAAAGAAAGAGTTGGCAGAAGTGGAAAACTGCCAGGGGAAGAGAAGGTTCACTTCATCACTAAGGGTACCTGATCTCAAACCAGGTGAAGTGCGGACCTACATGAGGTCCAAACTTTACCTGTACAATGACCATTCATATACTTAACTCCGATTTGTACCCCACATCTTTAAAATAAAAACTTTTTAAAGAATTTAAAAAGAAACAAAAAAAAGAACTAAGCACAACTTTTTTTTCAGTTTTTCCTGAAATGTAAAAGAAAAATAAATAAGAAATGAATAAGTCCTGTAGACAGCTAATACTTTAACAGATGGCAGAGAAAGAAAAAAGATGCACCTTTGTATTTATCTTCTATATTTTCTAATTAAGAAGGTAATATTCAACCTGGAGAAGCAGAACAATGTAAAAATAGTTTGGGAAGTATAATCCACAATTGAGGAGAAACTGATAAGAGATCACCATAAGACTTTAAATAAATGTACTTCTCCTAGCTGAAGAGAGCTAAATTATAGGGGCAAAGGTTTACAAAAGTGACCTCAGGTCTAAATACCACTTGAATTTGAAGATTCATGGGTATGAGAGAGTTGACTGAAGATTTAACATAGATAAATATCACAATTTTTCAAAGAAAAAATTATAAAGGCTAAATGTAATTTCTAATATTTATGTCTTATATTTATATTGTCTTAATTTGTATTAAATTATTTAAATAGTTTGTGGGGTTAATTAGCAAAGAAAACTTAACTAGATTCTAAATATCATGAAGACTATAAGATTACTTTTTTTTCCTTGGGTTTTTGGATGAAGATTTTGAAGATTTACATAAATATAAACAAGTAACTATTATTTTGGAATGTTTTATAGTTAATTACAGATTTATTAAAAGGGCATTACCTATTGACAATGATAAAATCAGGACAGAAGTGTCAAGGGCTCTGTGTTTGACTATATCCAATTCTATATTTTAATCAATTCTTTCATCAAGATATACAATGCAAGTATATTACAATATCTGATTTGAAATAACAGTTAATGTGTTGAATGGTGGAGTCAAAACAGAAAGTGATTGCCAGACTAGACTTTAGTTCAATGCATGGAGACACTTTTGTCTTTGTACTCCTAGTCTTTTTTTGGGGGTGAAGGTTTGAAGAAAATCTGTTAAACAGGAGAGACAAATAAAAGAGACTCTTACAATGAGAGCTGGAAGCAAGACAATGGTGCCAGAAATGGCAGTGATGGTGTAGTGGTAGTCAAGACTTGTGAGGAGTTGACAGAACGTTGGCAACCAAGTGACTAAAACGGAAGATAATTCAATAATGTAAGATCATATTCAAAAGAGGAAAAGAGAGGTCAACATTACTTCCTTGAGAAAGAGTGGTATCATGAGCAGAAAGAGGGCACAGGGAAGGCCAAGCAGGTAAAAGAAAGATAGTGACATTTTTGCACAGACCAAGTCTGGCGCACCTCTCACATATCAGAGAAATGTTTTTCTGCCCCAGGGGATATTTAAACTCAGACAGATTTGTTTCTTCACTTAATTTATTTCATGTAACTATAGTTCACTTATACAGTATACATTATTCTACAGTAACGTGCACATTTTTAAAAATTGTGTGTTGACATACTGTTCAATGCACTTTAGGAAAATTCTCCTAATCTTTTAAAAAGTTGATGCATAGCATACCTATTTTAAGAGCATAAATTATGCATATACATTTGATGAATTTATAATAAATGAGCTCATCTGTGCAACCAGCACAAAGATGCAGAAATGAAACGTTTTCATCACCACAGAAGACTGCATTTAAGAAAATGCTCTTCTCAAGTAACTACTGTCCTGATTTCTAACACTCTGATTTTTCATTGTATATAAGTAAGTCAATACAACACTTACTCTTTGCTGTCTTTATTTTGTTCAAAATTATAAGATTTATTTATATCTTGTATATAGTTGAAACATCTTCATTCTTATTGCATATGTTTATACAGTCTACTCTTGGTGGACATTTGATGGGCATTTGGAAAGTTTCTAGAATTTTTATGTTACTAAAGTTGCTGCTATAAACATTCTTATACATGTTATAGACATATACCATATGTATACTTATATCTACATGTATACTTGATAAGTAAATGTTTTATGTATTTCTGATGAGTCTTTACCTTTTAACTACAGGAGGATTTACTGGGTCAAATTTATGCATATACTCAGTTTTAGCAAGTAATGTCCGTTTTCCAGAGTGGTGGTGCCATTCTCATTCCCACTAGCAGTGTCTGAGTGTGCTGGTTGCTCCACACTCTCCTCAACAAATTGTCAAATCTTCTCATTTTAGTTATTTATGGTGAGTGTGGTAGTTTTAATTTGTGTATCTGTGATGACAAATACATTTAAGAATTTTTATGTATTTATTGGTCAGTTATATATATCATTTTATAAAGTATTTTTATAAATTATTGGTCTATTTTCTACAGGTTTTTCTTTTTATCTTTTAATTGTTCTCTATATATTCTGAATGTGTCTTTAATAAAATATATGCATTGCAAATTTCTTCCTCTGTTCTGTTTTTTTGTTGTTGTTGTTTGTTTGTTTGTTTACAATAGAACTTTATGCTGTTACAGTTCCAGAGGCTAGAGTTCAAAATCAAGGTGTTGGCAGGGTGGTTCCTTCTGAGGGCTTAGAGGGACAGTCTCTTCCAGGCTTCTTTTAGTGGGTGTAGACAATGCTTGGCATTCCTTGACTTGCAGATGGATCACTTTGATCATTGCCTCCATTTTCACATTAAGTTCTCCTCGTGTCTCTGTGTCCAAATTTACTTCCTCTTTAAGAATACCAGTCATTGGACTAGGGGTTCACTTTACTCCAGGATGCCTCATCTTATTTAATTGCATCTATGATGACCTTATTTCCACATAAGTTCACAATCTAAAGTATGGGGCATTAGGGCTTTAGCACACCTTTTTGGCGAACATAATTTAACTCATAGTGTATAGTTATCATTTGAAGTCATTGCTTTGGAGTACTTTGTTATGCAGCAGCAGTTATTCAGCACACAGAATTAAGGGATGGCTGGACAGCAAATAAAACACCATCGTAAATGTGATGAGACAGAAAAAATTTACCAGAACATCCCCCTAAGAGTCTACTGTATGTGGTTGGAATAATTGATTTTCTAAGTAATTTGGGGTTGGGGTGGGGACTACATCTTCCCCCAAAAGATGGGTGTTCTAGTAACAACATGCACTTGAATAATAACAGACAACTTACCTAATGCAATCTACAGTAGGAAAATAACTTGGGTTTTACTTTGTGAGATATTCTGTCCCCTTATGGATGAAAATCTGTAGTGACATTTTGTTTGGCTGGGTATTTTTAGAGATGGGGTCTTGCTATGTTCCCTAGGCAGGTCTCGAACTCCTGAACTCAAGCAATTCTCCAGCCTCAGCATCCCAAAGTTCTGTGCATGAACCACAGAACCTGGCCAATAATTCTTATGCATTTATTGGTCAGTTATATATTCTATCTTATAAAGTGTTTATATAAATTATTGGTCTACTTTTCTATAGGTTTTTATTTTTATCTATGACTTTTAATTTTCTCTATATGGTCTGTGAGTCTTTAATAAAATATATGCATTGCAAATATCTTCCCCTATTCTGTGTTTTTTTCATTTCATTCATTTTCTTGTACCTTTGAACAGACATTCTTTTTTTTTCTTTGTTTCCTTTTTTTTTTTTTTTTTTTTTAGGGGGAGGGAGTGGTCAGTGTCTCACTCTGTTGCCCAGGCTGGAGTGAGGTGGCCTGATCACAGCTTACCACAGCCTCAGCCTCCTGGGTTCAGGTGATCCTTCCATCTCAGTTTCCTGAGTAGCTGGGACTACAGGTACATGCCACAATGCCCAGTTATTTTATTTTATTTTATTTTGTTTTATTTTATTTTATTTTACTTTATTTTATTTTATAGAGACTCAGTATTGCTATGTTGCCTAGGCTAATTTCCAACTCCCGAGCTCAAGTAATTCTCTCATCTTGGGTTCCCTAAGTGCTAGGATTACAGGCTCAAGCCACTGCATCTAGCCTGAATAAGCATTCTTTACAGTAATGTAAGTCAATTAAAAGACATTTTCCTTTATTATTTGCATTTTTGTATTTTGTTTTAAAAAATATACTTTACATCATGAAACTGTCTTTCTGTAATATTGTCTATGAACTTAACCCACTATTATTTTCTGAATGGTATGAAAAAAGTCAATATTAGTTTTTAAAATATAAATATCTTGAAGATCCAGTCATTTGTAGAAATACTGTATTTTCACCATTGTACTGTGGTATCATCTGCATCAATTATCTGGTATCTGTGTATATGTAGGACCCTTTTAAAAAAACATTTTTCCATTGATAACTTTTTTTGTCTTTGTGCTGTTTAATTACTATTACTTTACACAGGTTTTGATAGATTCCAAAATAAATATTTCAATTTTATTCTTCAAGAATGTCTTGATGTTTCATGTAAATTTTCATCTTAAAACAAATGTTAAAATCAGGTTTTCAATTTACACACACACTACCCCCACAATACACCAGCTGGTAGTTTGTTTGAAACTACATTGAATCGATAAAATTGGCACTTTTATAACACTGGGTCTTTCTATCCATAAACATCATTAAATGTCTTAAAATATTATTTAACTTTTTCAAATAAAGTATACAATTTTTGTCTGTATAAATGCCTTATACATTTTGTTAGATATATTCCAAGACTTTTTTAAAATCTTTTTTTGAAAAACTTTTTAGTATTATAATATAAAAAATTATAGTTCAATTATTTAATAGTTTTACAATTCTGTATATTGATTTTACTCAGTGTAGTATTCAGTAAACTGTTACTGTATTTGTCTTCAGTTTCCATTTTTTTATTCTTTGTTTGTGAATGCCTTTGACTCCATGATATTCTTTTTAGGAAGACAAAAGGTTATAAACTCTACTATTCTCTTTATACAGTTAGGATGCAGAATTCTCTAAATGCCATGCTGTAAAAAATTCCTTACCTAAGCAGTTTCTGTCACCGTAGTCACTTGCAGAGGTGACAATGACAAAGTAAACCACCTTAATGTGTTGTGGCAAGGTCATGACAGATAACCTTGGTCTTTTCTTTCCCCATCAGGCTGTAGCAGCTATTTGCTTAGATAACAGTGACCAGTAGTAATAATGTATACTAGCAAAGCTCTTTCAAAATTTTGATGTCAGGAAGTAAATAACTTAATAACATATAAATAAGTAATAATGAATGCTATGAGTAATGCACCAAGTTTCATAGCAATTGATACTATCTGCTCAGTACATGTCTCTCCCTGAATCATTCATCACAGTAACAAGGAGTATGGATGCTGAGCAAGATGACACAGGAGAGTAGAAGAGGGAAAATCAATCAATTGAAGAATCGCAAACACAGCCTCTTCCTCACCCCCAATCCATTATGAACACAAGTCTCAGTGAACATTTTGGTGTACAGGCAAGCACATTTAATTATTTTCGGTTAGGTAAACAAGCACAATTTTGTTTTGTTTCTGTTTAAATATTGAGGGCCTACCACATAGAACACAATTGCTTAAGGGATACCTAACTTATAATCATCTCTCAGTGTGCCATGAAGGCACAGTGATCTACATATCACAGGAAGGGTGTGAATCTCTCACTCTTATAACAAAGGTTGTTTCAAACTGGGAGCAAAAATAACCAACCTGCTTGGGCTTAAGTGAGATAAAATGCTATGGGACAGACTTTGCCCATGCATTTTTTCATTTAGTTTTGTTGGTTTCAAATAGTTATCAAGTACCTACTCTATGTGAAAAGAAAAATAAAAGAAGGGAAAAAAAGAGAAAGGAAGAAAAAGCAATATGTTTCTTGTCCTTAAGAAAATTTTATGTGATGAACACTAAACATATTGATTTATAGACAGTGAGTTGACATTGAATACAAATGTTGCCATCCTAAAATAAGCTGTGGCTAATAACAAAGAGTAGACAATGAGAGTCGGATGTGCCAATTTCAGTGGGTAGGAGGTGGAGAAATCTACTTTGTTAGCATTCTAGGGCCTTTCTAATATAATTGAGGATTGATTGAAAGTACTCATTTCTGACATTCCAGAGGCAGTGTCATGGCACATTGGCTTTATAAAATTTTGAATGGCAAAATGTAATTTCAGAATACATGCAAAGTGCCTGACCAACCTGTCTTGTGCAATTGTTTAGTTGCAAATGATCCAGAGGCCCAGGAAAGTGGATTCTGTCCTGAATTCTATTCAGTCCTCTGAGAGGCCTATCTATTGAAATATATATTTGCTATGTTTTTTGTTAATGTAATTGTGAAGCTAGGTTATGATAGAAAAGACACATTTTGTTTTAAATGATAGCATTTTAAATGATAGAATTCTGTTACCATATTGAAACATTCAGAATTGTGAGCTTTTAATTATTATTTTTTGTATTTCCATTTTGAAATGAAACAAAACAAAAAATAGTTAGGGAAACATTTTTTTCCTACTTGCCTCTTCTACATTGTTACTTCTTATCTGCAGTATTAGTTCGTAAATTTGATCATGGAGTTATTGTTCAATAACACGTTATTGAGTCCTCTCTATATTTTATTCAGATAACTTTATTTTGTAAGTACTGTAGAATAATACTATTCAAACTCAATTAAATCTAAATGATTTTTATATTTCAGTTGAAAATATGTGAAGTTAGCAGAAGGTAATATTTCAATCATAGTTCAGAAACCAAAATTTGAGACTTGGAAAGTAATTGTGAAATTCCTTTCCATTAATTAGTTCCTTATAATTACACAGAACATTTTTTAAATTTCCTGCTTATTTTCAAGAACTCACCTTTGAAAAGAATATTTTATGAAAAGATAACAGAGCCTGAGATGGAAGGATCACCTAAGCCCAGCAGGTCGAGGCTGCAGTGGCCGTGAGCATGCCACTACACTCCAGTTGGGATGACAAGAGTGAGACTCCAACTCAAAAAAATAAAATAAATAAAATAACAGAAACTCAAGGAGAAGAATGTGGGGACAAACAGAAGGCTCTAGAGAGTGCATTTTCACAGAACTATAGACTGCCTCTGAAGGAAATAAGAAAAAAATAAATCAAGCTTTTACCTTAGCTGTGTGCCATTATTCTACAGGATAAATATTTATATTGAGCAGTAAATGCACTGAACAATTAGTGATCAAGTCCAGTGGTCTGAAACCCATAAGTAAATATTCAGCGCAATATATACACCTGAAGTCACACAACTTCTCATTTTAGTATTGGCATCAATACACTCACTTTTTAAATTTTATGATCTAGTAAATAAAATCTAGTTGCAAATTGTGAGGTGCATGAAAAGAAAATTGCCACACCGATTGCCTTTTCCTAAATTATTATATAAAGCACTTTTTAAAGCTCTGGTTTTCAACTGTTGAAGTAAATAAGCTTTTTTTTCTTTTATTTTAACATCTCAACCTAGTCAGTCATACCAGTCAGGTTTTGGTAAATGCTTTTAAAAATTCCCTTGTAGCCGGGCTCGGTGGCTCAGCCTGTAATCCCGTGCCTTTGGGAGGCTGAGGTGAGTGGATTGCCTGAGCCCGCGGGTTCGAGACCCGCCTGGGCAGCGAGACCTCATCTCTACAATAAATCAAAAAATCAGCCGGGCGTGGTAGCGTATGCCTGTAATTCCGGCTACTCGGAAGGCTGAGGCGGAAGGATCGCCGGAGCCCAGCAGGTCGAGGCTGCAGTGACCGGAAGCGGCACTGCACTCTAGTCTGGGCGACACAGCGAGACTCCAACTCAAAAAAAAAAAAAAAATTCCCTTGTAAACTATTTTTTTTCTTCTTAAGTCTACTTTACATAAAGAGACGGGCTTATATGGAAATTTATTTTTAACAGTTTAATATATTTTACTGAGAAAAATGTAATTTATTATAATTTATGTCAGTTTATAATTTAGGGTTCTGTCTAGGATTTTACTGCCTATTTAACATTATAAAACATGTGGGACATTCATTCACCTGATTATTTTATAACCAATGATGACATGAAGAATCTATTCTCATGGAGCTATTGCTTTTCTATTTCTCTATAGAGAGTAAACTTTTATTCCTATGACTTCAATAGATTTGAATGTTTAGCTAATGTTATGTTAATTTTAACCATGTAATTTTTTCTATAACCAGATTATAGGATAAGTAGCCTAATAGTACACATAGGTTCTGAGTCTCTGTGTCATTTATCTTTTAGGAAAATGGAAGCTAAATGTGAAATAAAATCCAGTACTCCTTTGGACAAGATGGAGTCACATAGATTTGATTTTATGTATATATAGTTCGTGTGTGTGTGTGTGTGCACGCGCGCGCACCTTGATGTAACATCAACCAATAAACAGGCACACTCTCCAACCTACATAAATCATCCTTAATATCCAAACATATATAAATGAAATAATCTAGTAAGTCTTTCTGTGCTGACACTGCTCTCCAGTATACACTTTAATGTTACTCTTTCTTTCTCTTTGTATGCTTCCAGCATATGAATACACATCAAGAACTTAACAAATAATGTTAACTTGACAGTATAAATAGTTCTTGGTTTTTTTATTGTTATCTTTAATAGCTTCAACACCAAGTGTCCTAAATGTATAGTTATTTAAATTAAGTACATACTTTTATTCTGGATAAGGAATAATTCAAAACTAAATTTCATAAGGAAATTAGACAATTTCTATTTCAAACAAAATATTTATATCACATAAGAAAGCTGAGTAGATGGGCTGAGTCCAGTGATTCATGCCTGTAATCTCTGTACTTTGGGAGACCAAGGCAGGAGGATTGCTTAAGCCTAAGTGTTCAATACCAGCCTAGGCAGCATAGCAAGACCTCATCTATACAAAAAAAAAAGAAAAAGAAAATCACTCTGTGTGGTGACCCAGGCCTGCAGTCCCAGTTACTCTGGAAGCTGAAGCAGAGGGATCTCCAGAGCCCATGAGTTCAAGACTGTGGTGAGATAGTGCCACTGAACTCCAACCTGAAGGATGGAGTGAGACCCTGACAAGAAAGAAAGAAAGAAAAAGAAAGAAAGGAAGAAAGAAAGGAAGAAAGAAAGAAAGAAAGGAAGGAAGAAAGAAAGAAAGAAAAAGAAAGAAAGAAAGAAAGAAAGAAAGAAAGAAAGAAAGAAAGAAAGCTGAGTAGATGATGTATGTGACATAGTAAGACAGAAAAGATTTTGCTAGATGCGGTGGGAAAGATGAGAGATGTGACAGTATTACCAATAAGTATTCACTGGGGTGACAGTGACCTGTGTTAATCCTCTGCTTTCTTCTATTCAATAAAAATGTGTTTGATTGAAGGATTTTTCTCAGGTAGGCCTTAACAGTTACTTCACTGATGATTCCAATTTCAACCAGTGACCCAGAAATGAAACACTACATTTCATAAAACTCCTGGTGTACACTATAAACGAGACCTACAAATGTCATGTCCTTGAAAACATGAAATCTAATATGCTGGTATATGTCTTTTACTCAAAATTGAATTCAAAACCAAAATGTTCCATGGGCCATAGAAGAAGGCTAGGTCTAAGTTCAAAAATAAACACAAATCTTTTCTCCTCCACAAGTTAAACATCAGAAAATCTGAAATGTGAAGTTACTGTGGTACAAGATCAACCCTACAATTTCTTTCATTTAGTAGTGGTGAAGTCGGGCAAGATGGCTCATGCCTGTAATCTCAGCATTTTGGGAGGTCAGAGAGAGAGGACTAGCTGAACCCGTGAGTTCAAGACCAGCTTGGGCAACATAGTGAGACCTTGTCTCTACAATAAATAAGAAAATTAGCCGGGTGTGGTGGCATGTGCCTGTAATTCCAGCTACTTGGAAGGCTGAAGGGAGAAGGATCACCTGAGCAAAGCAGGTCGAGACTGGTGGTTATAAGCATGACACTGCACCCCAGCCTGGGCAACAGACTGAGACTCCAAAGAAAAAAAAAATACTAGTGGTATACCATTTCAATATTATTTGTAACTCTGAGGAGACTACAGAAGTTATTTCATGATTTTGGAAGGTGTTGATTTGGAAGGAGAATTCACATTTGTTCACACACACACAAAGTTTTAAATTTATGTTAGCACTATTGATATCCTAACTGATACATTTTAATCCAAATGATAATAATTATACTAATCCAGTTCTTAAGAAAAAAACTTTGCTTAACAATTTGCAAGTTTAAATGAGAAGTGAATGCTTCTTTAATTCTCAAAGACAAAGAGAAATGCAAATTGAAGTCTAACAATACTCAATTTAAAGACAATATTAAAATATATGAAAAATGAATCTGATACTAACCTGCATGAACATTTTTTGACTACTTACACCAAACACTTTTAGACCTAAAAGGTTGTACTTGCTCACCCAAACATCATAAAGATCTATCCGTCTGTCTGTCTGTCTGTCTATCATCTCTATCTGTCCTGACATAATAGTGATGATATATATGAAACTTAATTCTGTGAATGCCAATCACCTTGCCTCAGAGATTGCTCAGTAATTGCTGCTGAAAGTGTTCTCCAAAGTGCTCTGCAAGTCCACACTCCAACCACCACAGTGTGTGTGCTCCAGTTACACAGCATTCTCACCAGCCCTTGGTATTGTCAGATTTTTCTTTCTCTTTTTTTTGTCTTGTTATGTTGCTCAGGCTGGTCTTAAACTCCTGGACTAAAGTGATCTGCCTGCCTTAGTCTCCCAAAGTGCTGTCATTGTAAACCACCATGCCCAGCCAGATTTTAATTGGTTAAACATTCTAAATGGCATAGAAAGGTAACTCATTGGATTTCAATTTGCATTTCCCTAATAACTGATGATGTCATTATTTATCATATGCACATATTCCTTGGTGAACAATCTGTTCAAATCTTTTGTCTATGTATTTCTAGTTTATTATTATTCAGTTTTAATATTTTTTAGATATTCAGGAAATAACTGAATCAGATAGGAATCAAGAAAGAACGTTATCAGACATGTGAATTGCCAGTATTTTCTCCCATTTTGTTTTGCCTCATTCTCTTAAACAATATCTTTCAAAATCCAACTTGTACTTTTTTGTTATAGATTGTGCTTTTGATATTTTATCCAGACATTTGCCTAAACCATGGAACAATCATTTGTTAATATATTTCATTCTAGAAATTTTATATGGTTTTGTGTTTTACATTTCACTTTATAATAAAGTTTTATTTAGATTTTGTATATGCTGTGAAGTGTAGATTAAGGTTCATTTTTTTCCATATGTAAAGTCCATTGGTCTAGCAGGATTTGCAGGAAAAAAAACTACCCTCTATGTATTGAATTGCCTTTACACCATGGTTTGCAAACAATTGGTGATATGTGTCTATTCCTAGTTTCTCTATTTAGTTCTATTGATCTATATATCTATTATTTTACCTTACCACAAGTCTGCAAATTTTTATATAAAGGGCCAAATAGTTCATATTTTAAGCTTTGTAGTTCTCATATATTTCTTTGTACTTTTCTTTTCCAACTTTTTAAAATGAAAAAAAAAAAACAGCTCACAGCCATACAAATAGAGAGTAGAATTTGACCCGTGGTCATATGTCACATTTCCTGGGTCTATACTGCACTGTCTTGTATATCTTTATATAGCTTTATATAGTATCTTGAATAGCTTTACAGAAAATATCTGTTAGATTATATGAATTTTTCAATTTTGTTCTTTTATTTCAAAATTAATTTGGCTTTTGAAATTTTGAATGAATTTTTCACATGAATTTTGGAATTAGCTTATTGATTTCCATAACATTTCTGAGATTTTGATTGAATTGCATTTAATCTTTAGGTCAGTTTAGAGAAAATCAACATCTTAATAGCATTAAGTCTTCCAATTCATGGCCATAAATTATCTCTGATTTATTGGATACTCTTTGATTTTCATCATCAGTGAAGTGTATCATATTCAATGTATAGATACTATACATATGTATTAGATTTATACCTATTTCATGGTTTTGGCACTAATTATGGGATTTAAAAAATTCCAATTTCCAAATATCCATTGCTAATAACTACAATTGCAACATAATTTTTTTTAACATTGTATTCCATGAACTTTTAAAACTCACTCATTAAGAGTAATGGGAATTAGGCTTCTTATTTGTTCCTAATCTTGTGGGGGATTATTCTGAATTTTATCATTAAATATGATACTAGTTGTAGTAGTAATTTTTGTTACTGTTTCTGATTTCCTATCAGTTTAGGAAGTTTCCTTTCTTATAGCTGACATTTTCTCATGAATAATTGTTGAAATTAGTCAAAATTTGTTAATACATTTTTCTTCTTTAGTGTGTTGTATTATATTAGTCTTCAAATGTTGAACTGGACTTGCATTCCTTGAATAATATTTTGATAAAGAGTTATTATTCACTTTATATACTGCAGGATTCAATTTTCAAGTAATTGTTTCAGGATCTTTATATCTTCACTTATTGGGGTATTGTTTGCAGTTTTCTTCTTCAGTAATATCTTTTCTGATTTTGATATTGTTATGACCAAATTGTGAGAAAGAGACGTGCCAGCATGCCTACGTCCAAATCATGAGTCCTTTATTAAGCGTGTGGTCAAGAGTAGGCTCATGCCAGGATGCTTTTGACACTGAATGGAATTAGCAAGAAGCTTTTATAGATAAAATCTGCAAGTGGGTTACATAGCAAGGGGGTGAGCAAGGGGATTAGGGAACAAGGAACTAAAAACAAAAGGAGCAATGTCGTAGATTTCAGTTACCAAGGCATACAATTACACGGAACTTGTAGCTAGGGAGTTTGTAAATGGTCAGCAGGAATGGTCAGCGTGATCCGCTCAAGGGAACAAAGCTTGGGGTCTGTGGTCATGGGGACATTACAGCAATTACACGTAGGTTAATTCTTAGGACAGGCAGGCAGCTAAGATGGAAGATTTAGCAAAATGGAGTTACTCATGTCAAGCAGGCTAGCACAATTATTTCATTAGCTATTTCATTTTTATTGGTTATTTCATGATTATTTCATTCCCCCATTTTAGTTGTGCATGAGTCAATTTGTTGACTCTTTAGTCATAAGTCTGGAGTTATAATAAGCTTTTACATGCATAAGTTTTACAGAATTTATGCATGAAAGAAAATAGCATTAACAGAGCCCTTTCACCACATTTTTAATTTGTAGGAGCTACAGTTAAAAGACTATGCCAAAGGCCAGAGCAAGTGAGATAACAAAACTAAGAGCTCAAGATTGAGTACAATATATTTTAAAAATTAGTAACCAGTCTATTAGCATCTTCTGGCATCTTACAGTTCAGATGTAAATCGAAAGGTGATCTTGAGAGGGTTTTCAGGGTCCTTGTTGCAGTCCAGTTGACTGAACAGTGGTTGTTTTTCTCTGTTGGATGAGGGAATGGATATTTAGGGTCCCTGGCTGCCTCAGCACAGTTGATGGAATGAGTGTCCATTTCTTTGACTTTCTTGACTTGTGTGTGATGAATCCAGGCCAGTACTCCATTGACCTTGAGTGCTGTTAGGGTGGTGATGATAATAATAAAAGGTCCTTTTCAGGCAGGGTTAGTACCTCTTTCTGGAACTTTTTGATGAAAACCAGGTCTCCAGGCTGGAGTGGATAACAAGGCATGGAAGATGGAGTGGACAAAACAGCACAAACACCGGAGTGGACAGCAACCTGGACCTGCTGAAGGGACTGGAGATACTTTAACAGGGATTGATTAGTTATTTCTTTTAGGATGGGATCCCACAACCAAGACAACAAAGGAGGTGGTCTCCCAAACATGATTTCATATGGAGTAAACCCAGCCTTATATGGGGTACATTGGGTATGGAGAAGATCTATAGGTAAAAGATTTACTCATTTTTCACCAGTTTCTATTATTAATTTGGTTAAAGTAGATTTTAGGGTTTGGTTTATGCGTTCTACCTGTCCAGAGTTTTGGGGTCAGTAAAGACAATGTAGTTTCCAGTTAATGTTTAGTGCTTTACTAACCAGCTGAACTATGGATGAGATGAAGGCAGGACCATTGTCAGAGCAAATAGAGAGGGGGAATCCAAATTTAGGAATGATTTCATTTAGTAAAAACCTGATAAGAGTCAAGGTGTTTTCATTTTTGGTGGCAAAGGCCTCTACCCATCCAGAAAAAGTATTTACAAACACTAGCAAATAGTTGTACCCCACATGAGGGGGCTTTATTGCAGCGATGTCTATTTCTCATTTTTTTGCGGGGGTTGCTCCTCGAGCCCTAATGCCATTCCGAGGTCTGAGCCCTTGTTTAACATTGACTTGGGTACAGGCCGGGCACATAACACCTGCAGTCACAGCTATGTTTTTTAAGTCATTGATATAATAAAAATGATTTAACAGTTCAGTAATTTTATTACCTCCCAAATGGGTAATAGAATGCAGTTGTTTTACCAAGGCATGTCCCAGGGCTTCAGGTAGAATAATTTTAAAGTCCTTGATCCACCATTCAGTGGAGTCTTTATAAGTTCCCGCTAGGTCTACCTGTTCTTCTTCCTGGGTATAGGTGGGCTGCTTTGGAAGAGAAGGAGCTGAAAAAGTTTTAGTTAGCAAGATGGTCAGGGGTTTAACTGGGAGTTCTGCTGCCCTTCGAGTGACCTGGTCTGCCAGGTGGCTTCCAGTTGCTTCTGGAATGTCCGATTTTTGATGTCCCCTGCAATGGGCTACCTCTTTGGGGAGCCATACAGCCTCTAGGAAGAATAAGATTTCCTCCTTGTTTTTTATAGTTTTGTCCTGCTGTGGTAAGAAGACTTCGTTCCTTGTAGATTATGGCATGCACATGAAGTGCAGCAAAAGCATATCGACTGTCAGTGAAAATGTTTACTCACTTTCCTGCTCCCCAGCACAGGGCCTGAGTTAATGCAATTAATTCAGCTTTTTGAGCTGAGGTACCTTGAGGCAATGCCTGTGACCAGATTACATTATGAGCCATGGTTACAGCTGCACCCGCCTTGCAGACTTCCTCTATTACCAGGCTACTACCATCCGTGAAGCCTGGCTTAAGGGAGTGTCCTGAAGATTGGACCAGCTGGCCTGAGAGATGTTCAATACGTTTTTACATCATGTACTGGTATTTCCAGATTGTCATCAGGCCACAGAGTGGCTGGATTGAGGCAGTTAGTAGGAGAGAGAGTTAGTCTTGGTTACTCAAGCAAAAGACTCTGATATTGGGTGATATGAACATTTGACATCCAGTGGCCAGAGGCTCCCCGGAGCAAAGTCTCAAAAGCATGGGGAAAAGTCAAAGCCAGGTTCTGGCCAAAAGTTAATTTATCTGCTTCCTTAACTAGTATGGCCATGGCTGCAATGCCCTGGAGACAAGAGGGCCAGCCAGAAGCCACTAGGTCCAGTCTTTTTGAAAAATAAGCCACTGTTCTCCTTCATGGTCCTAGGGTCTGAGTGAGGACCCCTTTTGAAATTCCTCATTGTTCATGAACAAACAAGTGGAAAGGCTTGGTAACATCTGGGAGGGCTAGAGCCTGGACTTGGGTCAGAGCCATTTTTAACTGCTGGAATGCTTGTTCCTTAGCAGCAGTTCAATTTAGGGGTTGATCCCCTGCTGTGACGATGTACAGGGACTTGGCATTTTCAGCAAATCCTGGGATCCACAGCTAGCAATACTCTGCTGCCCCCAGGAATTCCCATACCTGTTTCTTTGTGGTTTGTGTGGGAATTTGAAGAATGGCTTCTTTTTGGGCTGAAGTCAGGGCTCATTTACCGTTTTTTCAAGCCAGTATCCCAGGTAGGAGACTTTTTTAAGCCAGTATCCCAGGTAGGAGCTGTGACTTTTTCGCTGACACATAATAGCGCAAGTCTTGGAGGAACTGTAACAGAGGCTTAGTACCTTGTAAACAAGTGTCCAGGTCTGCAACCACAAGTAAGAGATTATTTACATACTGGAGTAAAGTACATTCTGTTGCAAGGCTTTCCCCCAAAAGAGTTGGGGAGTTCTTGAAACCTTGTGATAACAGGGTCCAAGTCAGCTGACTGGTGTCCCCTGAATCTGGATCTGTCCATTTAAAAGCAAAGGTGGGTTGACTGATAGGGGACAAAGCGATAGAAAAGAAGGCATCCTTTAAATCCAGTACAGTATATACCTGATGTTGAGAAGGCTTGGAATCAGTTCCCGGGGCTCAGAGGGCCATTACCAGGATTTTGGCCTGTCTTCTTGCAGCTCTGTTGGCTACCTGTACTGCCTGTTTCTGTCTTTCAGGATCTCAGTTGTTAAAAACTTTCTGAGCTACTTCAGGCAGCTGAGAAATATTTATTCCTACTAAGCCTTCCACCTTCTGCAACTTTTTTATTTTTTTGGATGTCTGGAGCTGCCTGAGCCACAAATGCCAAATTAATAGCTCGAGCATTCTTGGGAGCTGAGGGATCAAAAGGGATGTAAGTCTGAAATGCCTCTTGGAGGCTCTCAAGGAATGCTCCTGGAGATTCTTCGGGTCCCTGGAGAACCTTGGTAGTTTTAGAAAGATTCATAGGTTTTTGGGCTGCCCCTTTTAAAGCTGCTAATAGAGCCTGGTGATAGGTATCCAGTGCTTTGGACCTGGCTGAGGTGTTGGGGTTCCAGTTAGGGTGAAAGGGAGAAAACCTCTTTTAACATTTCTTGACTTTCCTTTTCTGTAACAGCTGCTGAGGCCAGGACAGACTTTTTTTAGTCTCAGTTTTAATGTGCTTCTGGCATTTTAGAAGTAGATAGGATTAAAAAGGAGCTGCTGGCAATTATCCCAGGTGGGAAGATGAATGTGCATGATTCATTTTACCAGCGAGGTTAAAAATTTTGGCAAGATTTCATTTTCTGGAAAAACAGGTAAAACAAGTTTTCCTTGAAGAGTTAGCCAGGGTCTTTATATATAACACCCTATTGTTATTAAGTAAGAGCTTTGTCTTTGAATAAAACATATTTTTAACCATGGAGGAAGGTTTTGGACTAAATTTGACCATTGGTTGATACAGGGAAACTGATCAGGATAAACAGGGGTCCCTGTAATGACTTTTCAGACAGACTAAGTAACATGAACATCCAGAGACCCTGTGAAGGGCTACTTACCATTAAAAGCAGGCCAATTGTTTTCATAGAGAGTCCAGAGTCTGCCTTTGGAAAGACAGACACTGTAGTCCTCAGCGAACCCAACAGAGAAATTCCTTATTATATTGTCCAGGGGACCTTGAGAGCTTAGGAACCCATGACCCCATATTGTTAAAACCAGTAAATTACAGGAGGCACATAATGAGGATCAGACCTTCAACCACAAAAAGATAAGCAAAGGCTAATAGAAATTACTGGCCTGCTGACCAGTCCAAAAGTGCAACAGAAGCAAGCCTTGTGGCAAAGAACACAGCAAGAATGAGGGAAAGAGGCCAAGGATGGCAGGGATGTAGAAATACCATAGGTAGTTAGAAGTCAAAGCGGGTACCCTAACAGAAACCAGATACTAAACCAAGACTCTGTTTAGCCAATGTTTTGGCTTAATGAACAGTGTCTAAGGACAGGTTGTGAATCCTGTGAACCCATTAAAAACAACAAGCAAGCAACAAACAGACAATTAAAACACAATGACAGACAGGGTTTGTCTGGACCAAGTCAGAAGGAATAATCATAGGGCAGAAAACCAGAGGACTCTATTCAGTCAATATCTTGGCCTAATGAATAGTGTCCAAAGGGCAACCTTGTCAGGATGTAACTTCCTTAAACAGAAACAGAAACCATGGTCACAAGCAATTAAACAGCAAACCAAAAATAAATTCTTACCTTCTAGGAGACTGTAGACAAACTTAGGTTCTTTTGAGGCAATAGCTGCCAGTAGTCATTCCAACCCCCTCAGAGCCAATTGAGAGGTTAAGGGATCTGAGAATCTCAGGAGGCACTCCCCTACACAAGGCAGTTGCTGGTGCTGGTGGAAAAATTCTCATTGGGGTCTCCAGATGTTATGACCAAATTGCAGGAAAGAGACATGCCAGCATGCCTAAGTTCAGTACACGAGTCCTTTATTAAGCACACAGTCAAGAGTAGGCTCATGCCAGGATGCTCTTGACACTGAATGGAATTAGCAAAAAACTTTTATAGATAAAATCTGCAAGTGGGCTTCAAAGCAGAGGGATGAGCAAGGGGTGAGGGAACAAGGAACTAAAAATAAAAGGAACAATCTCTTGGATTTCAGTTAACAAGACATACAATTACACAGAACTTGTGGCTAGGGAATTTTGTAAAAGATCAGCAGGAATGGTCAGCATGATCAGCTCAAGGAATCAAAGATGGGGGTCTGTGGTCATGGGAACATTACAGCAATTACACGTATACATTGGGAGGTTATTCTTAGATCAGGCAGGCAGCTAAGGTGAAGAATTTAACAAAATGGAGTTACTCATGTCAAGCAGGCTAGCACAATTATTTCATTAGCTATTTCATTTTTATTCATTATTTCATAATTATTTCAATAGGTGTCAATACTGAAAATTTAAAATGAGTTTCAAAGTATCCTTCCTCTTTTATGTTCTAGAAAAGTCTGTGTAAAACAGTGTTTCCTTCTTAAATATACTGTACATTTTACAAATGCATCCATATTGGATTGGAAGTGTGTGTTTTTGTACACTAAATGTTAATGATAATTATTAATTCAGTCTAAGTAGTACATATAGCACTCTTCAGATTATTTCTTCTTGAGTAATTCTTTTTTTTTTTTACAATTTTTCTTTTAAGAAATTTGACTTTTTTTTTCCTTGTTGGTCAAAACAAGTATAACTGGCCACATAGCAAACTGCTGACAATATATTCTCATTATCTTTTCAATGTCTGTAATTATGTAATGATATCCCCTCTTTAATTCTAATATTTGTTATTTGTTTCTTCTTTGCTTGATCATTCTACCTAGAAGTTCATCAATTATTTGAATATTTTAAGAATTTCTCTATTAATTTTCTGTTTTTATTTCATATATTTGGGTGCTTTGCTTATTAACTTAAGTTTCATTTGCTTGTGTTTAATTTAATATAATCAAAAACTAAGAAGGATCAAAAATATCTTGTTTATAAGATAAGAAAATAGACCGTCATATTTTACATCTATGTGCTAACAGACAAACACGGACCCTGGATCAGAGTTACAGGTATTTTATTTTTCTTTCCTCAAGTCAAAAGTATCAGTCAAAGCAATATCTTGAGGGACTTTATCCCCCATGCCCCAGTTTTCTACAAATCAATGAGATAAGGGCTGGATGTTTACCTGTGCATGCAGAGGGTTTGCAATACAGGAGAGAAATTCCAAAATTAGGAAAATCTATGCCCTTACAAGTTGTTGGTACATTTGTTCATTTTCCAGTCCAGAGAGAATTAAAATACTTGGTACACAAATCTCTTCTAGAGAAAAGGAAGAAGTGTCACTAGGTTAATTAGCCCAGGATGCAAACAAAGGTCTCCAGCTCTGGGTCAGTTTTATGTTTCCAAGTCTTTCCAAAGCTCCTTACCTCTATAGAGACACTATCTCTAGCTTTCAAGTACATCAAGCAATGATGCTTACAGTGACATTTTCTCACAAGACCTGAACTGTGCAAGAATGCAACAACAAAAAAAAATCCATAGCAAACTGTCTTAACTTTTTTAAAAAATTTTCTTAAGATGGAAGACAAACTCATAACCATTTTAGAGTCCTAATGTAAGCATTTAATCCTGTACATTTTCCTCTAAGCTCTGCTTTACGTGTTTCCCTCAATTTAATGTCTATTCAGTTAAAGTATTTTCTAATTTCCCTTATAATTATGTCTTTGAACCATTTATGACTTATAAATGGTTCATCTCTAAATATTTTAGGACTTTCCAGATTGTTTCCTATTATTTATTAGTTACTTGATTGCATGATCATCAAAAAATATACATGATATAATTTCAATATTTAAATTTGCAACTTTTTTATTGATCCCAAATATCTATCTTAGTGATTGTTCAATGTGCTCTTGACAAGATAATGTGTTCTGCTGAGTGTTCTGTAATTGAGTGTGAGTGTTTCACACATGTCAATTAGGTCAAGTTGGTTGACAGTGTTGTTCAGATTTTTTTACACTTAATAATTCTCTGTTTCTTTGTTTAATTATTTACTAATAAATGACTGCTGAAATATATAACTGTAATTGTGATGTATATATAGCTTTTCAACCCTGTTTTTGCTTCACATTTTGAAGATCTATTCTTAAGAGCATATAATTTAATATCATTAAGGCTTTTTAACGTTATGTGATAACTTTACACCTGGTAGATGTTATCTCTACCCTTTAAAAAATGTCTTCTTTTTCTGATATTAATATTTTCATTCAATCAATATTTTATTTTATCTACCATACAGATTTATAATTTGTGACTTTTTCTTATTTTTTCAGTAGTTGTCTTGGGCTTACAGTATACATCTTGAATTAATCACAGTCTACCTTCAATACTATGAAGCTATCTCCCATTCTCTACACTATAATTTTTACAAAATGCATTGGTAATGTTTTTCTTTATACAATCAATTGTCTTTTAGAACACTGAACAAAAGAAAAAGTCCTTTATCTGTATGTATTCAATTCGAATGTTTCTTGTGTGTGTGCATAGATCTATGTCTACAGTATCATATTCTTTCTATCTGAAGAATTTCCTTTTGTTTCTCTTGGTGCAGATCTACTAGCAAAAATTTCTCATAATTTTTCTTAAAAAGGTCTTTACTTTTTCTTTATGTTTGAAATATGTTTTCACTAAATATATTATTAGGAGTTTATTTCATTTTTTGTCTATTCGGTTGAGGATGCTAGCCCATTTTCTTCTCATTGATTTACTTTCTGACAAGAAGTCTTCTGTAATTATCATCTTTTTTTTTTTTAATCAATTGTGTGTTTTCTTCTGGTTGCCTGCAAGATTTTTTTTGTCATCTCTTTATCTCTGTGTTCAGCATTTTGAATATCATGTGTCTAGTTTTTATTTTGATATTCTAGTTTGTTTTTCTTGGTTTTTTTCTGAGCTCACTGGAATGTTGGTATAATGATTAACTTTAATTTTGAAAAAGTATTAGTTATTTTGAAGACTTTTCTTCTGTCACTTCACTCTGTGGTCTCCTTCTTAGATCCCAGTTGTGTATATGTTAGATTGTTTAATATTTTTCACAGTTCTGGGAAACATTATTTACTCTCTCTCTCTCTCTCTCTTCTCTCTCTCTCTCTCTCTTTCTGTTTGTGTAATTTGCATTGTCATATTTTCAAAATTTACTGGTACTTTCCAAGCTATCTACTATTGAACTTATTCAAAACATTTTTATCTCTGTTAAATGATTTTCTCCTTTTAGCATTTCTGTTTTATTCTTTCTTATAGTTCTTATCTCTCTTCAATAACCTCTATCCATGCGTACTATCCACCTTTACTACTATAAAACTCTCAACAGATTAATTATGGGGACTGGTGTGCAGAACGTTTTTTTCTCAATGTTTTCTTCACTTTCTGTTGTTGTCTTCCTTTGTTGCTGAGCCTCAGAGCATATTTTTCTGTCCAGGCTCAGACTTCTCTGGCAGTTGACTACTGTTACTGGTTACTTAGAGAAAGAAGAAGAATGTACTCTGTTCTCCACCTCCAGGTCAATATTAGCTCTGTGACGTTTCCCTGGTTTCAGAAACCAGGTCTTCTCAATAGTTTTGATCTTCTCTTACAGTTCGTTTCTTCCTAATGTTCTAGGCCCAGAATGGTTTTCTTCCCTTTCCCCAGGCGTAAAGCATTTTTGTTTGTTTTTTATTTTCTCCTCTCAACAGCAGATCTTCACTTGTGCCCTAAGAATGAAAAGCTTTGCTCTTCTAATTTTAGAAGCTTATAGACTTTGTTCTACAAGGGAGAAGAATTCAGCTGGAGTTTCATACCTTTTCCAGAGTGACTGCTATTTCTATGCTCTATGTCTGTACAATGAGGGAGGTTTTGTCAGTCTCTTGTCCTGGCTTTAATCTTTGAGTATCCAAAAATGTCCACAGAGAAATGTGTAACTGTGAGTATAAATTCCCTTTGTGCCTGCAATGTGCATGGTTTCTATATTCTCAGACTTATTCACACTTGGCCTTTGACAGTTTTCAAGGAATATTTAGATGAATTTTTAATAGCACTGAGGGTGCCCAACATCTGTCCTATCTTGTGTTGCTTGGAGATACTTGCTTTTCCTTAGAACATAAGAAAGGAATTGGCAGTAGTGGGAAACTGCCAGGGGAGGGGAGGTGGAGTGGGATTGGCAATTGAGAGAAACTGCTGGGGTAGAGGACACCTCAATAAGGGTACCTGCATAATGAACATTTGTATACCTAACCCTGAATTGTACTCCCACATCGTTATTTATTTAGTTATTTATTTATTGAGTTGGAATCTCACTCTGTCATCACAGCCTCTACCTGCTAGGCTCCTGTGATCTTTCTGCCTCAGCCTTCCAAGTAGCCAGAACTACATGCTACCACGCCCAGCTATGTTTTTCTTTTTTTATTGTAGAGATGAGGTCTCGCCAAGTTGCCCAGGTGGGTCTTGAACCCGCAGGCTCAGGCAATCCTCTTGTCTCGGCCTCCCATAGTGCTGGAATTACAGGCTGAGCCACGGAGCCTGGCCTCCCCATATCTTTAAAATTATATGTATATATATATATATAGATATAGATATATATATAGAGAGAGAGAGAGAGAGAGAGAGAGAGAGAGAAGAGAGAGAGAGAGAACATAAATAAAATTGAATATAAGTCAGAATGAAATGAAATAAAGGGAATTCAAGTGGTTTAAGATCCTTGCATTGTCTAAACAAGCATCTCCAATAGAACATTATCCAATGGTGAAAATGTTTTGTGTCTGCGTTTTCCAAGACAACAGACACTACCTTTGGCTCCTGGTCAATCAAAATGTGTCTAATGCAACTGAGCTTTTAATTTTATCTAACTTTATAATTAAATTAGAATTTAAACCTAGATGTGCATAACCATATGGGCAGGGAGAGGGAGGTCTAGAATTTAAGTGTAAGTTTATGTTAGTCTTTAATAACTTAGAGATGCACACTGTGATCACGACAGTAACTACTAAAAGAAAGAGAAAGTGTTTTACTACCCTGCTTATTAAGTGTAAAGAAGGGATGATAGCAATATTAACTCAAACCAAAAGAAATTGAGAAAGGGAAAAAATGAAATAGAAATCAAAGATTTATCACAATATATGAGAAAATCCGTTAATTATGCTTTTTTTGTTTTGTTTTGTTTTTTTGAGTTGGAGTCTCACTCTGTCGCCCAGACTGGAGTGCAGTGGCCGCTCCCGGCCACCGCAGCCTCGACCTGCTGGACTCCGGCGATCCTTCCGCCTCAGCCTTCCGAGTAACCGGAATTACAGGCGCGCGCTACCATGCCCAGCTAATTTTTTGATTTATTGTAGAGATGAGTTTGTTTTTAAAAAATTACAATCATGTAAAAGATGTTGTCTGGATTAGAAAAATGGGAGACACAGCTATAAGGAAAAAGAAAAACTAAAAGGAAAAGTATGAAAATAAGCTCTACTGTAAAAACCTTAATTCCAAGGAAGCTGATTTAGTTATATATGTAGAAAAAAATAGATATGTATGTAGAAACATTACTACAGATAATGTTCACTTTACAATATTAAGAGTTTCCATCTAAATGGAATCCCAGCACTTTGGGAGACCAAGGTGGGAGGACTGCTCGAGCCCAGGAGTTCAAGACCAGCCTGGGCAATATAACAAGACCTAGGCTATACAGAAAATTAAAAAATTAGCCAGTGGTGACGTGTGCCTGCAATCACAGCTACTCAGCAGACTGAGGCAGAATGATCACCTGAGCCCAGGAGGTCGAGGTTACCATGACCATGATCTGTGTTCATGCCACTGTACTCCAGTCTGGGTAACAGAGTGAGACTCCAACACAAAAGCATAACAAACAAAAATCAACAACATAGCAATTTTATTAGTATATGCCTTTAAAAATATAGAAGCAAAAATTGACAAAACTAAATTAAGAAATAGAAAAATGGTGATCATATAGCATTATTTGCAAATAATATAAGAAATCTAGCTTAGTAAGGATATAAAGATATGATCAACAGAATTGAAATACTTTTCCTAAATAATATATACATAATATTGTACAAAAGAACTCCAGAAAAATAGGCTTCACTTCTAATACATTTAACACATTTTAAATTGACTGTATATTAATATATTATGCAACTTCAATACATTTTAAAGGTTTTAAATAATATAAACTGTGTTATCTGATTGCAACAAATTTACACTGAAAATAAAACACCAAAATATTAAAATAAATTTTGTTTCAAACTTTAGAAGTTAATTCTTAAACAACCGGTCGAAAATCTCAGGGAAAGTTAGAAACTATTTGAACTAAATTCTCACACACACACACAAATATATTTGTAATAATATCTTATACACATTTATATATAGTTTTAGAATATTGCTAAAGCATAACTCAAAGAAACTTTTACCTGAAATCTATTGTGTGTATTAAAATAGAAAGATAGCAAATCTATTTTGAAAATACTTTCCTCAAGAAGTTATTGAAAGAATAGCAAGTAAAATCTAAAGAAAGATGGAAAATTAGAATTAACCAAAATGATAGCAAACTTTCATGAAATAGGTGTGTGTGTATGTGTGTGTATTTTAACAAAGACAAATGATAGTTATTTGGAAAGACTAACATGACAGTGATCAGGAAAACAGAAGCAGCACAGGTAATAATACTTTAACTCACAAAAAAGAGACATTTCTTTTTTATTTAATTTTTTTATTTTAAAGATGTGGGATACAATTCAGAGTTAAGTATACAAATGTTCGTTATGCAAATGCCCTTGTTGATGAGGTGTGCCCCCTTTCCCCCAACAGTATCCCACTACTGCCAATCCCACCCTCCCTGGCAATTTCCCACTACTGACAATCCTTTTCTTATAGTATTATAATGGCTCAAGGTCCATTTATGAGAGAAAACATGTGATACTCAGAGGAGACATTTCTATAGATCTTACAGATAGAAATGTATTAAGAGAATATCATAAGCAGCCTTATGCCAATGAATTTGATGATTTAGATGATATGGTCAAAACCTTAGAAAAACAACTTTGGAGATGAGAAGATAAAGAGACTGAATAACCTATACCTATTAAGGATAGTGCATTTGTAATTTTTAAAAAACCTTTAAAATAACTTCACACACACAAAAAATGTTACCTCCTAATATAATGTGGCCTAATTACAGAAAAAATAATGCCAAATATATTCAACTTCTCCAGGGAGTAGCAAAAGAGAGAAGCAAGAGCTTTCTCTCTTATAAATCATATCTCTGATATTAAAACCTGAGAAGGATATTAACAGAATAGAAAATTATAGCTATTTTCATGAACATAAGAGCAAAATTTTGACATAAAATTATTAGTAAACCAAATCCAGGAAGATGAGAAAGAATTAACAATTTTTAACTAAGTTGGATTTAATTTAGGAATGCAGGATTGACTCGACGTTTAAAAAAATCAATTAATGTAATTCAACTTTGAATAAACCAGAAAACTCATATAATCATCTCTATAGTTGAAGTAATGAATCAAAATAAATTAGTGATAAAAACCCACATAAACTAAATCTAGGTGAAACAAACTTTCTTAATCTCTCAAAGAATATCTACAAAATATTTGTAGCAAATAATGTTAAATAGTGTAATTCTGAAAGTATTATCTGAGATTAGAAGGGAAGACTGCCTCATATCTCTACTTCTTTTCAACATTGTAGACTTAGCAGGAGAATTAGACAAGAAAATGAAATAAAAGTTACCAGGATCAGAAAGAATTCCTACTGTAAAAAAGCAGAAAATCAAATATATAAATAAGTAAAAACCCCAGCAGGCATATCATAAAATACACAAGTAGTCATTACACATGTAAAAACATGCTTTATTTGATTTAACATCAGTGAAATGCAAATGAAAAGTACATGCAAGCTGAAAACAATACAAATTAAAAAATAAGAGTCAATATACACACTCAGCAGTGTATAAAATGAAAAATAATGATAATAGCAAATGCAGCTGAGAATATAGAAAAAAAAGATTTTTATATACAGATGGTCAATTGTTTAAATTACTACAACCACAATGAAATAATCAAATAATGTTGAACATGCATATTTCTTATTAACCAGAATTTCCACTCATATGTATGAACTCAACATAAAAGTGTCTGTATGCATACGTGTGTGTGTACACACACACAAAGACATATATACATATAAAAATATAATTTGTAATAGTCAAAAGTTGGGAAAAAACTATATGTCCTTTGTGGAGTCACTTTGTCAACCATAAAAGAAAAGAGCAAAGAAACCAAGCACTTTGTTTCCCACCCGAATGAGCACTGGTGTTTCAAATTTTTCTTTAGAGACCTTCTTGCCTCCCTAGGGAATAGCCATAGGCAGAGTCAGTTGTCCTCTGAGATCCAGCTCGGTCCACGAGGAAAGTCAGAGATCTTGGCTAGAAGGAAGTAAAGAGTTAACCTTAGTCCCTCACCCTATCAGGCTGCAGAGGTCTGATGTCTTTCCCTGGGACCTTCCAGCAAGCTGAAGTGTAGCCTCAGCCAGAGCTTTCAGCTGCCATCAGGTTCCAGCACAGTTCACAGAGGGTCATCAGTTAGGAAATAAGGAAGGAAGAGAGGGAGAGAGAGAGATAAAGATAAGGGTGTCAGCGGGTACTCTGTGTGAGCACAATGAGGATGGGAACTGATCACTCTCAATTAATTATCCACATCTTACAACTAAGACTACAATTTAGCAATTCATAAGGGTTTTTAACAATTTTGCCTGCTCATAATTATAAATAAGTAGAAACAGATTATTACACATCCATGAGGTCTGTTCACTATAAAGGGTTTTGCATCGGACTCTTACAGAGAAATGGTTAAAAAGTTTCATATGTATAACCTGTTAAAAAGGAGTTTTTGAGGATTTTTTTCCAACCAAAACTTTAAGAAAAGAAACTGTCAACATGAAGGGCAGCAGAACCAGAGGGCCAAAGAGGCACCCCAATTGGCAGTTGCAATTAGCAACCAAAACTTCAAGCACCCATCAAAGACCTGGTAAAAATGAACCTGCTAAGAGGATGGTGTCCATTGCTTATGGATACAGTCTCTGGGGGCACTGAAAGCATAGTTGCCCTAAAAAGGCCTTAACCTCCTGGACCTTGTCCACCATGCAGACCAGAAAGCCATTGGGAAGCAGGTACACTCTCTTCTGAAGACAGGAGAGAACACTTGGCTCACAAATGGTGGCCACTTATGGAGGCCTGCAAATCTGCTAAACTGCCTGGCATCACCATCGCCATCACCCCAACAACCCCCCAGGTAAATATTAGGGTGCTAGAGCCCAAATTAATTTATTAATTTAACACAGGTGCCAGCCTTTTGGTCCTGGCCATACATGTTGAAATCATATAGCCTTATGCAAAAGAATTTTTTCCTTTAAACAACAGAGGGGGAAAGAAAGAGACAAAATTCAGTTAGACCTCCCCACACTGTCTTTGTTACAAAAAAGTGAGTCTTTTTTCCCCATTTTCAAAATCTTTGGACTATCGCTTTGGCTAAATAAGTAACTTTCATAATAACTATTGTAATTTTGTGTTATAAAATTATGATTGTTAAAATTTCAATACTTAAACTCTTCAAGTTCTCGATTCAGTCTCTCTAGGGTGGAGTAAGAAACAATCCCCAGAAACCATACCTGTCCCACACCCTCCTCTTAAACTGCTTGCAGACCAGGAACAAAGATTAGTAATCCAACATAAAATAAATAACAAAATAACCGGTGCTTCGCCCTCTAGCATACCAGTCATTGTAAAAGTATATCAGACATATTGTAAAAACAAAAGAAACCATTTTCTCTTGCCAATGTTAAACACTCAATTTAAGCTACAAACTAATTACATGTCTCTAATGTTTTCAATTTTTCTTTATTCAGACTTTGTCAAAGTGTCTGTATTTCCTTGTTAAAGTACAACTATAGATAATTTACAAGGGAATATTTCAACTTTCATTGATAAATTAGAGGTTTTAGCTAATCACACATATAACTTATGGGACTACTTTCACTTTTCCAGCATTGTTTCTGGGGCAATAGGCTTTTCATCATCATTTACTTAATAATTTTTGCCTGTACTCTCACTTGATGCTTTATTAGATCCAAATAGTATTTAGTTAAAGTCCCACCATTTCTTCTTAATGTCCTTGGAAATAGATAGGTAGGGACATCTCTACAGCCCACCTCTGCAGGAAGCAGTTACAGAAGGTTGATCTCTGCCTCGTTTCCCAGGATCATAAGAATATTTCCAAGAGCAGGAGTAGGGAATGGAAGGACAGACTGAGAATGGGAGGCCATTTTTTAATCTTGTTTTTAAACCCTGACACGACGAGGAAGAAGTAGAAGCCATGTTTTGGAGAAATGTATACTTTAGGTAAAGATTAACTTTGTCTTTTCAGAAACACAGACTCTTTAAGCATGACAGGTACTGGCCTATTGTAATTTGTCTTTTTTAGAAACCCAGACTTCTCAAGCATGACCAGTATCAACCCATTGTATATTCAGTTCTTGGTGACCAGGAGTCCCCTCAGGGTTTGCTGTCGAGACTTCCTGGTGCCAGACATCAGAGGTATCTCATAGCTTTTATCAGTAGGGCCCAGCAGAAGCAGCCATCAAGCTTGTCTAGAGTAAAGGGAGTTTGCAAGGTCTAAGACATTATGCATTGGACAAGGATTGTACAAGTCATGAAACATGTGATTATAAAAGTTATGCAGATTGCAGGACTTGTGACCACTCAGAAGGGGGAACAGGTGGGGATTCAATCTTCCAGTAGATTGGGTACTGTCTACAGGGATCCCTCGAGGTTACCCACTGGGAATTCATGGGAGATGAGGGAAAGTGCACCCTCCATTTACTCTAAGGAATGTTGTTCTGGAATATGCAGGATCACTGGCATCTTTATCACGCTCTTCTCTAGGGACAGTAATAATGTGGGCGGACATTAGTGGGTCTCTGTGTCACAGTGTCTCCAAGACATTTGCAAGTGGTCAACAAGGAAGTCATAGCAGTCACTGATTTTAACATCTCCAGGGGAAAGGTTTTAAGCCAGAGGTCAGGGGGTATGGGACCATACTCATCTAGAGTGTAGACCCACTTCCTGTCTGTGGGAAGTGAACCTTTCTTAAATAAATCTTTTCTTCTTTCACCTCTTTGTGTGTTGCAACTCTTTGCATTACTCAGATCTCTGGTTGCCAGCACACATCTCCAGCATGCTGGCTCTGGTGGTGCCGTGCCCCTCTCCATCTACCCATCCACCCTCACCTCTCTGTACCCTAACATCTACCAGCAGTGGAGTGCCAAATAAGTATGTATTGATTTACTCATCAATGTAATACTAGAGTAATGAAACAAATAATCTTATCCACCAGCAGGGGTAACCCTCACAACATATGGTTGGGATAAATGAAGCAAGATATAAAAAAAGACATATATGTATACTTGCATTTATATAAAGTTTTAAAGGAAGCAAAGCTAAACTCTAGTGTTACTCTAGTACCAGAAATCAGAAACTATTTAAGGAGAGAAAGGAAATAGTTGTTGGGTGAAGATATGAAGACTTCCTTTTATATGCTAAAAACATTTACGTTTTACCTGACCAGCAGTTACACTAGTATTGTTTTTGAGATAATTCACTGGGTTGTAGATCTGTTTGCCTGCTTTCCTTCTATATGTGTTTTATTTGAATATATTTAAAACTAAAGACAAAGAAAAATCTATTATTTTTAGATGGTATAATTTTTTTTTGATGTTATTTTGTTGTTGTTGTTTGAGTCAGAGTCTCACTCTGTAACCCAGTGTGCAGTGGCACTGTCATGGTCACTGCAGCCTTAACCTGCTGTGCTCAGGCAATCCTTCCACCTCAGTATTCCAAGTAGCTGGAACCACAGGCTTACACCACTATGCCTAGTTAATATTTTTTTAATCTGTTGTGAAATGAGGTCTTGGCAAGTTGCCCAGGCTGGTCTTAAACCCCTAGGTTCAGACAATCCTCTCACCTCTGCCTCTTAAAGTGCTGAGATTATAGGTGTAAGTCACTGATCCTAACCTAGATGGTATAATTTATTATACATCTACATCTTCTTGAATGAGTCAAGGTTCTCTAAAGAAGCAAAACAAATAGGATAGGGATGTATTGAGAACTAGATCTATTTTGAGAAATTGACCCACGTAATTATTGAGACTTGGAAGTCCAAAACCAGCATGGTGGGCCTGCACACTGGAGACTCTTGGAAAGGTCAAAAATGCAGTTCAAGTCCCAAGGGCATCTGCTGGAAGGATTATATATTGCTAGGAGTGGAGAAAGGGGTAGGAGGAGATCAGTCTTTTTTTACTTATTTTTTTAGGGCTTCAACTGATCAGGCAAGGTTCACCCACATGGTGGAAGGCAATCTGCTTTATTCAGCAACTTAAATGTTAATCTCATCTAAAAGCATACTCACAGAAATATCCAGAACAATGTTTGGTCATATATCTGGGTACCAAGGCCCAATCAAATTAAACATAAAATTAATCACTGCACTTCTTTTCTGACACATATTCAAATAAAATTCTTCAAATAATAATCAAAATCAAATATTTCATCCATGTAAATATTCATTATATGTAAGTCAGAAGGCGAGATACAAAGGATCAAAAGCTGTTGCTTTCATTTTTAAAATCTCAGTCCTCTGTTACATTTTCCCCTTATTCCTTGTAGTGAGTTTATATAGACCAATGACACTTCAGTATTTAGGCAAGGCTTACAGAGAGCTGTAAAGTGATTGAGCATAATTTTGGGAAGCATATTTAAAAGTCATAGTACTTACAATCATGCTCCCAATTTTGTTTTATTTATAGTATGGAAAATGTATGCTTAGTCCAGTGTAGTAGAACTGAATAAAGGTTTGATGACTGTATGTTGAAGAATGTTAAAGTTAGTTTATTCAAATTTCTGCCTGCAAAGACTTCAGTTCTTGCTTAGTGATGAGTGATCTCTCTAAGCATACATAATACAGTAGGCTTTTCTTAATATATAATTCTGTTAGCAAAATGGGCAAACTTAATAATAGTTTTCCTGCATGTTGATTAGAATTCCAGGGATTTGTCTTTTGGTACCATTTAATACACCTGTTGAATGGCCTTAAATTATATAGTAAGCTGTGGAGGCTAAATTCCTTTGTAATGGCATTGTCTCAAGATTTATTATGTTGAGATTAATCCAAATCTCTAGGTGGTTTTTTGTTATTTATCTGTAAAGTTTGATTCAATTGTGGAAACGCTCAGGTCAATTGTTCTCATCAGTTAAGTAGTGACCTTCCCTTCAAAGTTGATCTTGGTTCTGTTAGTGTTTTTTGTTTGTTTTAATAACAGAGAAGACATACAATTTTATTTAATGTGCATACTCAGAGTTTTCAGCATGAAGACTGAACTTCTCCAATGAGTTACAGAAACATAAATACCGAACAGAAAGAATAGGGCTTTGATGCTGATATTACAGCTCGTGGGAGAAGGGAGAAGAGGAACTCCATTGAGGGGTAGTGGGGAAAGTCAGAGAGACCTTGGGACCTGCAGTTCACATGTTGAAACACCATATTTCAGGGCACTGGTTTCTGAGTCCCCAAATTCTCCTGTGTGAAAATTCCCTATGAGTTCCACACATTGAAACTCAAGTTTTCTGACTATAGAAGATAAAACTGTGTTTAAAGCTGAGTGCCATTTAACCTCTTAACTAGTGTGCATCTCACTTGTGGGGGTGGCACTACAGGTGGGCTAGGCCTTTATAGACAGTGCAGGCAAACAGATCTTTCATAAAAGACATTGCTATGGGGACCAAAGAAAACAAAGGTTGATGTCTGGAACCATTAATGTCAGAACCATCTGTAGACTAGTTTTCTAGAGTGCACTGGCAATCAGACAGATTCTTCTGGATTGTGGTTTGAACCAAGGGCTAAGGAAACTTTTTGAGAAGTCCATAAAATGTCTGACAATTAAGTATACGAACTTGCGACCTTGTGCTTACGTTGGCAGTACTGTACAGACAACTTGGTAGGTTTCGTAACCTTGGCATATTTGTATCTCATAGCTGATTCATGTCGAGGTGTGGCAATATCTTGCTGAGTGGCGTTCACTATTGTTGTTGTATGTTTTTGTATGCCATCATGAGAATGTCAGGGTTTGAATTAGAGCAATGAGCATACATTAAATATTTTGTTAAACTTTGGCAAGAATGAAAGTAAAATCAGGCACATGTAGTCCACGTTTATGGGGATAACGCCATGAAGAAAACAGCAGTGTACAAATGGATTAAATGTTTTTCTGAGGGGAGAGAAAGTGTCACTGATGCCAGGATAACCAGTAACAAGCAGAATTGATTTTAAAAATTGCAAAAATTAATCAAACGTGTTAAAATATTGGCTGACTATGAGAAGCACAGCAGACCAAATAAACATCGATAGAAAAACAGGAAAATCTTAACTGAAAATCTTGGCATGAGAAAGGTGTATGCAAAATGGTCCCAACGGAGCTCTTGTATCATGACAACGCACCAGCACACATCACTGTCTGTGAGGGAGTTTTTAGCTAGCAATCTAATAACTGCATTGTAACACTCTCCCTACTCACCTAATCTGATCCCCAATGACTTTTTCCTTTACCTAAAGATAAAGGAAATATTGAAAGGAAGACATTTTGATGATATTCAGAACATAAAGGCTAATGCAGCAACAGTTCTTATGGCCATTACAGAACAAGAGCTCCAAAATTGCTTTGATGTGTGGACAAAAGACTAGCATACACAGCTTCCCAAGGGGAGTGCTTCAAAGATGACCATAATGGTATTCAGCAATGAGGTGTGTAACACTTTTTTATAGGATGAGTTCACACACTTAATTGTCAGACCTCTTACATCAGCAGGCAGGGATGAGGGCTGTTTGTATATAAGCTTGTATAATTTATCCTGCAGTTTAAGTCATCTAACTTGAGTTTGCAGGGCATGCCTTTAATTTCTAGTGATTTCAAATCAGAAGAAAAATTAGACAATGTTATTGTAGAAACATGTAGACAGGAGAGAACTCAGGAGTCAATCCAAATTGTAAAGAACAAGAAAAGCTCAAAAATTGTAAATAAAGCAATCTAATAGCAGATGTACTATATTTTTTTTTGAAGCATGATTTTCTCTCTCTAGTCCTCCATTTCCACCAAACACAAATTATAGTAGGACAATTTATTTGTAAAATAAGTTTTAGTCTTATTATTTGCATTAGCCTGACTATTTGAGTTAAATACAACAAGAATAATTATTTGCATATATATAGGTTTTTTAAAAGTTGTCTTTGGTGGAACTTTTTGCATAAGGAAACTCAGATTAGGCCTCTTAAAATTCTCTCAAAGTCAGCCAAAACTTTGAGCTTGCAAATATCACTATGATTTGGGGATCCCAAAGTTTAAGGTGTTTGTAAAGTCTAAGTGCTATGCTTTGAGTATGAATGAATGAAACTGAAACAGCACATGTATGTTAATGGTCATTTTGATAGCCTTGGCTGAGAGATAACAAAGATGTGGAATACTCATTAGAGATTGAAAGTAAATTCTACAATTACATTTTAAATAATTGTGTACAGGGATCAGGTAGTTTTGTCTTATTTTGTTTTATGCTAGAAAACTAAGAATATGAACAATTCATGGCCAATTTTAAAATATCTCTCCATTTTCTCTGACCCTTTAAAATACTCTGCCTTTTTTTGACTTTGATTTCCAAAGTTCTCTTGAACTCTGCCTCAAATCTTCATAAACTTTACCAGTAAAAATTCACAAGAAGCCTCTTGATAGCACTCAAGCATTTGGAATTCCTGAAAAAAAAAATCATAACAAAGCAAATTTTTCTATTTTTCTCACAAGTAATGAGATACTTTTTTTAAATGTATTTTTATCTGTCTTCTACACGTCTCTTTATTCAAGATAAAGAATTGGTTCTGCTACAGAAAGAAAGAAAGAAAAATTGCTTAAGCAGATTCCAAATTTAGCATTTGAATTTGTAAAATAGCATTATATAAAGACAAAGGAATATCTTTTTATGACTGATGAGCACAACTTTAGAGAAATCTAGAGTAGTATTTTTCAAAATGTACTCTGAACCACCTGTGTGACAATTACCTGAGTATTTTATGTAAATGTGGATTTCTGGACCCCTTCCCACATATCGGAATTTTAGATGAGAGATTGTGATGAAGTACAAAGAGAGTGACAAAGTCTAGAATTCTGCATGTCATTCATAACTGTTTTAATATGATTTTTTAAATCACTGTCCTAAGAGATTTGATAAGTATGCAGAAGTTTTTAGGCCTTTGTTTTTTTTGTTTTGTTTTGTTTTTTTGAGTTGGAGTCTCACTCCGTCGCCCAGACTGGAGTGCAGTGGCCGCTCCCGGCCACCGCAGCCTCGCCTGCTGGGCTCCAGCGATCCTTCCGCCTCAGCCTTCCTTCCGAGTAGCCGCCGGAATTACAGGCATGCGCTACCATGCCCAGCTGATTTTTTGATTTTTTGTAGAGATGAGGTCTCGCTGCCCAGGCGGGCCTGAAACCTGCGGGCTCAGGCAATCCACTCACCTCAACCTCCTAAAGGTGCGGGATTACAGGCTGAGCCACCGAGCCCGGCGAATTTTTAGGTTTTTTTAAGTGAAAAAAGGAGATCGGGGCAGTGGTTCACGTCTGTAATCGCAGCACTTTGGAAGGCCAAAATGGGAGACACGATTGAAACCAGGAGCAAGACCAGCCTGAGCAACATTGGGAGAACTTATCTACAAATATGTGTGTGCGTGCGTGCGTGTGTGTGTGTGTGTGTGTGTGTGTGTGTGTGTGTGTGTGTGTGTATTATATATATATATATAACATAGGTTAAAATAAGAGCAGGTTCGGTGGCTCAGCCTGCAATCCCAGCACTTTGGGAGGCCAAGGAGTGTGGATTGCCTGAGCCTGCAGGTTCCAGACCAGCCTGGACAATTGGTGAGAACTCTTCTCTACAATAAATTAAAAAAATAGTGGGCGTGGTAGCATAAGCCTGTAGTTCTGGCTACTTGGAAGGCTGAGGCTGAACGATTGCCAGAGCCCAGCAGGTCGACCCTGGGGTGGCTGTAAGCGTGCCACTGCATTCTAGTCTAGGCAACAAAGTAAGACCCCAATTCAAAAACAAAAATAATAAATAAAATAAAATAAAAAAGGAAAAATAATTTCTGTAATCAAGTTTCTTTCTACCACAAATAACCAACATCAGTGTGATTTTGATGGAAGAATTATGATAAATAGCATATAAAATCTAGTTAATAGATTTTAGCTGATAGCCACAAAGGTCATATAAATCTAACATTCTAGGTCTAGAGCAAATTTTCCACCCCTGCCCTATTTGGCTCAGATAATTCTCATAGTGGGAAAGATTCTGTGCATCCTAGGTTGGTTAGCAGAATTTATGACCTCTACCTACTAGATGCCAGGAGTACCTCTGTCCTGTTTGTGACAGACAAAAGTGTGTTCAAGCAGTGCTAAATGTCCCCTGGCCATAAACTTGTCCTTGACATCTGGTCTAGAGAAATGTTTACAGGGAACAGATTTCTTTTATATTTATTGGTATTTTTACCAATAAATGTTCTATTTTTCGGTAACAGTGAAAGTGGAATAGTTTAAAAAATATGTACCATTGATATAGTTGCTGATTTTAGTTTTATTTTGTTGTTTTTTAGTTTTTATTATGTGTAGCCTACAAAAGTTGGTCTCCCTCTGACAAATTGGCTTGAAAGGCTAATATTCTTTACTGCCTCCCTGATTTATCAGTCACCCTTTTATTCTGTCTAAACCATCATATTGTCCTTCACTTTTTTTTTTTTTTTTTGAGTTGGTGGTCTCACTCTGTTTCCCAGGCTGGAATGCAGTAGCATTATCATGACTCACTGTAGCGTCGACCTCCTAGGTTCAGGCAATCCTTTCACCTCAGCCTCCCGAGGAACTGGTACTACAGGAACATGCCACCATGCCTGGCTAATTTTTTTGATGTTGTGTAGAGATGAGGGCTTGCTATATTGCCTAGGCTGGTCTTGAACTCCTGGGCCCAAGTGATCCTCCTTCCTTGACTGCCCAAGTGTTGGGATAACAGGCGTGAGCCATCATGCTTGGCCTAATATTATTGTTTAACTGTGTAAATTGAGAGATTTTTTTTTCATAGTTAGACATTGAGAGTCACTTAAGACGAAGCCATTTTATTATATACAAGTGTTCTTTGTCATGACAGAAAAATATGATGCTCTGTAACATTACACAGCTACATTACTTACAAATTATTGACTGAGATAAACCGTGCCAGGATTAGTCTAGTAATTTTGCATAAAATCTCTAGTCTTTCATTTTCTTAATTTCACAATTTCTCATTGATACAGCATTCAGTTTAGTGCTACACTGGGATTCTCCAGTGTTTCAGATCTGCATGGGCCCAAGTTCCCAGGGTTGGAACATTCTAACTTCATGTGAGTTGCTGCTTCTCAGATCATACAACTCCCTGGTGGGATCACTGAGCAGTCTACTGAGGACTGTGAGAAATATACAGCTTTTTTTCTTATGTACTTAGGTTAGTGATGAAGAACGAGCACAAAACATGTCAAGGTCATGCTGCACTGCCAGGAAAATTCTAAGCAGTGTCAGCTCACAGCCTCATTCTCTAGAGACAGTGTTCTCTCTAGAAAGCCAACTACTCAGGCATAAAAGTGGACAGCACAGTGGAAGCATCCACGACTGGAGTCTGGGCAGACTTTGTGGCTTTCTCAACACTGCTTTCTGGCAAATCTCTATGAAGCACTTCATTCTACTTTCAGGAAAATAAATTTAAATTTAAAATTAAAGTAGTTTCATGTGCAAAAATAGAATGTTGACTATATTCTAAGGATGAAAGAATTCTTTTTCTAATTATTAAAAAAAAATGGGGCAACCCCTTTGGGTCCCCTCTCACCATGGGAGCTTTTCTGTCCTGCATTCCAAAAAAACAAAAAAAAATTTCCCCAAGATTGGTAGACCTTGCTGTTGTACAAGTTTCCAGAAATCACAAGGGGGCACTCTTTTATTAAATACACCATGAAAAAGGACAATGATTTCAGTGCATGACTTTTTAAAAAATAATTTTTCATAGCACTAGTTCTATTAATATGCATATAATATTATTTCAATGCTAAATTTGGAATATTCAAATTTGTCATCCTGTCCATAAAAAAAGCTTAATTCACTAACAATTGCAGCAAAAGCATTAGGAAATTGAACTCACTTTAAAATTGTACACAGAAAAGGACTTTCTCTTGAGAATGAGTATTATGACTGAGAACAAACGTTTCAGAGTGTTTCTTTTGTCAGCTAGTAAACATTTAACATTCCACGAATTTTACATAATTTAAACACTTTAGTAGAAATTCATACTAAATGTATACTGTATTAAAAAGAAATGTTATTATTCTCCATGTATAGTTGCAATGCTATTTTGAGTGTTTCAGGGATAATGATGATATTTGAGAATAAAGCAAGCACATTATTTATAAGAATGATCAAATTAAAAGTAGAAATATTAAGCTGGAAGAGAAATGCTGTCATAAGCTCAGTGGTCCATATGAGTATAAAACCAACATTACACAAAGTAGGAATATAATGCACTCCTCTGATTATTAGTCATAAATAAAAATGAAAAGCAAAGAATTTCTCTAGCAATTTTAGCACTTTCTGTTTGAAGAAACTAAGGGTATTCCAGTGTTCCAAGATGAACATTAAGTGTCAAATTCATTAGTGTGGTACAGCTATTGCAATTTAAGATGTTGGGTTTAGGTAATCTTAAATTGCAATGTTCAATTGTTGCAAATTCATATTAAAGCATCCAATTAATAAAAAATTATAAATCATAAATATAATTGTGCTCCCAGGAAACTATCAATAATAATAAAAACTTAGAATAGTTTAAAAGTGCTAGGACTAGTTAAAAGAACCCTCACTTAGAAATAAGAAAAGCCAAATATATTTCTGGCTCTGCCACTTTATTAGTTGTGCAACTATGCACAGATCCATTAACCCTTGAGAGTCTCAAGTTTTTCACTGCAAAATGAAAAGCCTATATTAACTTTCAAGATCTTTCTATTTCTAATATCTATGATTATAACAATGATCCTTAATAATAGCTACTAATATAATAAGCATTCATTTGTAGGTTCTTCAAGTAGTTAAGGATCAGAATAGTTGGTAGAGGAAGACCAAGTACTTATCCATGGAGTTCTAAAATGCCAAGTTACATGGTGACGCACATTCTAAGGTTGCAATAATCTAAGTTTAAATTTAAAAACAATACATAGTATTGGTTCATATTAAAATATATTTAAGAAATTCGCAGAATCTAGACAAACTTGTCCCAGTAAAGCTATACAACTTTTGAAAATAAATACTGTTGAACCAACACTGGAGACATGGCAATCCTTGGAATAGTGACCATTAGGTAGGTCTTTTATGGTTTCTTCTCATTGTACTAGGATTTGCCTTTTAGAATTTAGGCCAGATATAATCATATGGTGGTCATAGCTCTAAATACAAAATTTTTATTTTATCAACTTTTCAAATGGTTGGTGTAATTTTTTAAATATCAAGCACTTGTTTTTGCATGGAACTTGATTATCACATTATACAGTCAACTATATTTATCATGATTTACTTCTAGTAAAATATCCTTGAATTTAATTGCATAAATATTTTAAAGAAAACTGGAAAAGACAGTCCAAGTTCTCTGACAACACACATTTTAGTAACATTACCAAAGAATATATCTAAATAATGGTCAAAACTGCTGTTGCTTTTGAAAAAATATAACACTTAGCATTCAATGGTGGAAAAAAAAAATACGACTGAAGAAGCATTTAAACATGAGAGGCATTAAGAAGACATTTTCTATTGTTTTTCAAGTACAACCTGTTGGCTCGTGTCTGGAATTCCCGGTGGTATATATGGTCCAGTATAATGTGGCAAACCTAAATCTGAGAGAGTTTGCATGTAATGTTTACTTATTCCAAAGTCACCGGATGTTCAGTGGGGAAAAGCATAGGGTTATTAGAACTAGAAGGAGGCACCAGTGGCAGCAGTTCGGTGAAGAATCCACGGTCAGGACAGTGCAGCAAGCAGTTTTATAAGTTAATTATTCAAATTGCTATACTATGTTTACAATTACATTGATTAAAAGTGCTGCCTACATTGTTCTCAGCTCTGCTCCATCACCTGCATCCCCTAGCTCATTACTGAGAATAAGCACATCCTTTAGAGACCAGTCTTGGTCAGAGGCTGACCCTTAGCAAGGGGGACGAAAGAAACCAGGCATGGGAGGAAACAGTCTATATCCAGACAACACTTCACATTCAGGATTGCACATTGCGAGGATGGGTCCATGTGTGACTGCACATTTTTTCTTTGATAGAACAAGACATGTGCCTGAGGTATTGGTTTTTCCAGTTTTTCCTTCCTTCCTCCTTCATTCACTTTTTCCTTTACTAATTCTCTCTTCCTAAAAGCTATCCTTGCTTTTATCCTTCTTTCTTCTCTTTTTTCAGAACATGATTGATCGCCTAATATACTTTTCACAGTGTAACATTAGTTATCTGCAATATTTACAAGAATTGTTTTTTAGACATGCTAGTGGGAAAATGCTATGTTTCTGTTTTCTGTTTGTTTCTGATGGTTCACTCAGAAATTAGTGATGGGTTGAGTCAGACTGGATTTTTATGCCAATGAATGTAATAGCCAGTTGAATGCTTGTTTTTCCAACAAATCTATGAAAGTAGGTGACACACCATCTTTCTTTACTTTAAATATATTATTAATTTTTCCTCTCACTGAGCAACATTACTCATTATAAAAAATACTAAAATACAGAAAATAAGAAATACGATCATATCACTATTATCCTTACATTACAGTCTGAGTAACTCTCAACTGCTAATCCTCGACACCTATAAATGGAGAGGTAGGGAACTGGTAGAAAATTTATTTCTGAACTTGAGTCCAGGGATCAGAGTCAGGTTCCTGGCCTTTCTAAAATGGTTTTGCTCATCCTTTAGGCTTTAAAGTCCACTTTTATAAATTCAGAGTTGTTGGTACCTAGACATTGACTCCATGACTGACAGAGCATTGTATAGTACTTAAGTCACAGTTGCATTTTGTCAATAATGACATTTATGGTTCATATTTCCTGGCACCAGTTACCAGAGGTATCTCATGGCTTCTTATCAGTAACAACCATCAGATACCTTAATCAAACTTGCCATAGAGTAAAGAAAGTCACTAAGGTCTAAGACACCATCTGCTACTACATGTTGTTATTAGTAAGCAAAAGTTATACAAATCACAAGGCTTATGATTACATTGATACTATATTATTCATACTTACATCTACTAAGAAAAGGGAGTAAGTGGGGGTTCATTTCTCTCAGTTAATTCAGAAGAGTCTGCAGGGAAGTTAAGAATTCTTTGAAGTTATTTCCTGAGAGTGCATAGGCGATAAGGTGAAACACTCTTGCAGGCCTGCTGCTGGTGAAACACTCTTGCAGGCCCTTCTCTAGGGGTGTGGCAATATGGTCAGACAATAGCAGATCTCCATATCACTTACAATTATTATTATCTTTATTGTTTTGCTAGTTTTTTCTTCACGTTAATTTTGATAAATTTGGGATCACAAAGTGTAAATAATCGCTTGTGTTGCTGTTAGTTTTGTATTTTTTTTCATTTTCTATATATAATGTTTAATCTTTTAAGATCTTTACAAATACTTTTAATTGCTACATAATATCTCATTGGTTGCCTATCTGGTAAAATCATGTGTCCATTGTTTGTTATCATTGTTCAATGAGGATGTGCTCCTGAACTTTACCTAAAGCGCACGTTTGCTCATACTAATGACTAAGTTTATTCCATTTAGTTGCAGTTATAAAGGATGCTGTAAAAAACATTTCTGGGCATAATATCTCTTCATTGTTGTTGCTGTTTCCTTTACTTCTGGTTTACTCCCACAAATGAAATTATTGCCACAATGGGTGATAAAAATTTTCATATTTCTGATAACAAATGCCAATACAAACCCAAAGACTATGTTACTATATTTCCCACAAGTTGCATATGAAACAACTCCTTTCACCACACCTCAGTTAAGCATTCAGTAACATCCAAATCCATGTTAATATACTATAAGGAACATGAATATAAAAACGACTCCAGATTGCACTTGATGTTGTTTTCCACACAATGCAAATAGCCTCAAGGGAAGTAGCTTTTTTTAAAGCAAAGTTGACTGTAGAAGAGACCTCAGTTTTAATTCATTAAACTCTTGCTAGTAACAAAGGAGTCAGGAATTCTACCCCTACTTTTACAGCTGAGTTTTGACAGTTTATTAATTAGATGCCCCTTTGAGGATTTTCTGTTTGAATCAATTAACATGTCACATTTCTAACACCATCAGAAGACAACTACAAGAGTGTTTTTTAAAAAATAATATTTCATCTATTTGTAAGGAAGAAAAAGCCTTACCTGTGGCTGACAGGGTCAGACATACACACTGACATTTTCGGATCATGCTGTACCCCATTCTTTGGATGCCCTTGACCTTTCATACTGCCCACTGCCCGCTGACCATATCCCATATGAACTGCAGTGTTATATGTGTGTGGGTTTTTTTGGTGGTTGTTTTTTTTTTGAGTCAGGGTCTCACTCTGTCACCTAGGCTGGAGTGCAGTGGAAATCTTCCTGCCTCAGCCTCCTGAGTAGCTGGGACTACAAGCATGCACCACCATACCCAACTAACATTTTATTTTTATTTTTTGTAGAGATGAGGTCTCGCTGTGTTACCCAGGCAGGTCTTGGACTCCTGGGCTCAAGCAAGTCTTCTGCCTTGGCATTCCAAAGTGCGGGCTTTGCTGGCATGCATCACTGTGCCCAACTCAAACTGACCTATGTCTTAAAATGGTAGATGATGTTGCTATATGAAAGTATGAAAATCCTAAAATATTGTCTTTTAAAAACTATTTTAGGATTTTCATACTTTCATATAGTATCATCATGTTATTTGTTAAAGACATGCATGTTCAATTCCTCAGTTCAGAGCCAAACACTGGGCTTCAAAGGTACACAGTAATCTTCCTGACCTCAAGTGGTTTACATTCTAGGGAGTCATGAGAAAGGAAAATAAGTGATAAGAAAAATGAACATTTCATGCATAATGATCAATCAGAATATAAGATAAGAAATAACAAATGTTGTCCAGAGAAATCTGGGGGCCTCAAAGACATTTGAAAGAAGCAGCCGACCTGGCTCAGTGGGTCAGCCCGTAATCCCAGCACTTTGGGAGGCCTAGGCGAGTGGATTGCCTGAGCCCGTGGGTTTGTGACCAGTCCGGGCAACTCGGTGAGAACTCATTTCTACAATAAATAAATAAAATTAGCTGGGCATAGCACGCCCCTGTAGTTAGAAGACTGAGACAGAAGAATCACCTGAGCCCCGAGCACCGAGCCCAGCAAGTGGCCGTGAGCATGCCACTGCACTCCAGCCTGGGTGTCAGAGTGAAACTCCAACTCGAAAGAAAGAAAGAAAGAAAGAGAGAGAGAGAGAGAGAGAGAGAGAGAGAGAGAAGGAGGAAGAGAAAGAAAGAAAGCAGCAAGTGTCATGAAACTGTCTAAAAGGATGAAATGGCATCCGATAAGGTATAGAAATTTTCACATTATACAAACGGAAAGGAGCACAGAGGCATAAAGCAAGGTGCAGTTGCCTATATGAACTACACAGAGAGAGATGCCAGGCATGAAGACAGTGTTAAGGGGCTCCAGGAAAGGAGGCGAAGAGGGGGTGGGGAGGAGTTTCCACACGCGGTGCGGGCAGAAGCCAAGTTGAGTGGAATGGAGTTGCCACAGGGAGTGAGAGAGTAGAGACAATGACTTGAAAACATAGACTCATAGCCAAATGGTAGATTAGATGAAAGGAGGTGGATGCTATTTTTGTTTTCATTAGTTATTTGCATTTACTGACCACTTACTCTGCCTTCTAAATTGTAAAAAATATTGCAGAGAACAAGAGAATCTCTGCCCTCAGTTTATTGACATTTTGTTTGAGGGAAGTGTTTGTGCCATATTAATGCTTACGATGTAAATAAAATAATTTTAGGAATAGATAAACCGAAGGAGGAAGCCAAACGGGGTGTATGTTGCTTAGCCACAGGGCAGAGCTGCTGAGCAAGGCACTGATGGAGGACTATGCTGAAGGAGTGGTTCAGGTTGGAATCACCTGTTGGAAAGAAGGCAACCATGAAAAGGTCTGGTAGAAGAGAACCTAAAAAACACAAATAAGTGCAAAGGCACTGAGACTGTTAGTAGTGTGCCATGTTGGTGGGACAGAAGATAAGGCATACTGAGTGAATGAAAAGCAGGAAGAAGAGAGGACAGGAAAGAAGGTAGGCAGGCTGTCACCGATGGCCTGTGGGAGGGAGTTAGGAGTCCTGGTGTGCATTCTACTTGGAATAACAATCTGTTATAGGACACCATAGCATATATACTTTAGGGAATTGTTTTGCCTGCTCTATGAACTTTAAAAGTGTAGGAAGAATGGCATGACAATGAGAAAAATCATAGGGAGTTTCTCTTGCTGCTAGTTCAAGCTGCTGCTTTGGGAGAAAGTTGTATTATTTTGACATAACTGTGCTTTCTTGAGTACGCTACATGTTGTGAGGTTGGGCATGCTACTTGAGCTTTCTAAGCCTCAGTTTCCTAAGCTATGAAATGGTTTAATAAAAATAACTTTCCAGCCAGGCATGGTGGCTCAAGCCTGTAATCCGAGCACTTTGGGAGGCAAGAGAATTACCTAAGCTCAGGGGTTCAAGACCAGCCTGGGCAACTTGGTGGGACCAAGTCTCTACAATAAATAAAAAAAAGTTAAGCTGGGTGTGGTAGTGTGTTCCTATAGTTCCACCAACGTGGAAGGCTGAGACGGAAGGATCACCTTAGTCCAGCAGGTCAAGACTGTAGCGGCCGTGAATGTGCCACTGCATGCCAGCCTAGGTGACAGAGTGAAACTCCAACTCAAAAATATAAATAAATAACTTTCCTATTCCTCAATGGTTTGTTGTTTGGATGAAACAGAATCATCTATGTGAAAGCATTGAAGTAAGCTGTAAAGCATTCATCTTGAGCTATTATGGTCTGTTCTGTTAAATTGTCATTGGCAAGAACATCTGCTTCCTCAGAATTTCTTCTGACATTGAAAAAGCTAAAAGGAAATATAACATGCAACTTTTTTCTTTGTTAACTCCAGCAAAGGGTATGTACATTTCTGTGAAATATGACTTAACAGCATTGGTTTTGATGTTTAGTGACTTACTCAAATTCCCCCAGTTATTTAGTAGCAGACCTGACACTAGTCAATTTATCATGCTCAGATATCTACTCTTCCTTTCAATATTCAGATATCAAATATTAACATTTCAGCCTGAAGAATTCAAAAGAAAGAGATTAAGAAGTTATTCTTAGATAAGATTTAAAGCATGCTTAATCAAGTCAACAAACATGGTATCTTAATTGCATGTTTATTTAATTACTAAAAATTATTTACTTACCTTTTTGGATGATTGTTACCCTGACTGCTTCTGAAAAGACAGGGAGTGACTGAATCACAAATTCAGACACAATTAAGGGAAGTGTCAAGGCTTTTTATGTTCCCACTATTGTTGTCTCCATGTACCCTCTCACTAATTTCACTTCTAAATTCAGTACTACTCTGGCTATATTATCACTACTGGTAGGTATGGGTGTGGTTTCGGAGTGTTCTAAACACATACTTCTTTATGCTCACTCAACTCATGGGATACAAAGAGAAACTTAACATCTAAAGTATGTTGTGATTTTATGTTTTTACTGAGCACTTTTCATTTGTGTTGTCAATTATGAAAACTTGAATATCCGAACATAGATTTTGGTTGACTTCTTGACTTTCAAATTCTAAATTTATCAGATTGCTCAATTTCATTTCTAATCAGAATTGTTTCCTTTACTGAAACTCTTTTAGACCCAAATACTTTTTAATGTTTTAGACCAGGGGTCCCCAACCCCTGGACTGGTACCAGTCCATGGCCTTTTAGGAACCAGACTGCACAGCAAGCAATGAGCAGCAAGTGAAGTTTCATCTGCTTTTACGACTGTTCCCTGTCATTCACATTGCCGCCTGAGCTCCATCTCCTGTCAGATCAGTGGTGGCATTACATTCTCATAGGGGAGTAAACCCTATGTGAACTGCACATGTGAGGATCTGGGTTGCACATTCCTTATGAGAATCTGAGGAGGAGCAGAGGCAGTGATGTTATATATTTCATTATATATCACAATGTAATAGTACAATAATAATAATAGACTATAATAATAATAGAAATAAAGTGTACAATAAATATCATTCTGAGACCATTCCCTCTATCCCCCAGTCCATGAGAAAATTGTCTTACATGAAACTGGCCCCTGATGCCCCAAAGGTTGAGAACCACTGTTTTAGACTATGTAAAAATGGAACAATAGATCTATAACAAGGTTACATATTCCATGGGGTAAATCTGTTGTTTTGAAATAAAATCAATTTGAAACTAATAGTTATTTATTTATTTAAAATTATGTATTTGATCTTTCTACATGCCAGTTGTTCCTAGCACTTTGTGCTCATCAATGGGAAACATCCTAACAAATATGGAACTGGGTTCCTTGTTGTAAGAGACAATAAATTGCAAACATTGTTGACTGATACAGATGATATTAGAATTAAATAAACACTATGGCAAAGTAGCAGAGTAAGAATTTATATATCTCTTTCATTCATTCTTTTGTCGCTGATGACCCACCTTTACAGAATCAGCATCCTCAACCTCAAGTTCTGCATTTAGAGTTTCATTCTGGTGTTCAGCCCAGACTGGCAGGAGTTTCTCAATGCCATTCCTGATTACTGTTGGAGAGAATCTGACTGTTCCAGCTTGAGTCAAAGTCATAGTCAACTATGAACCAGAGCCCAAATGTGTCCTAAGATCTCCAGCAAGAGGCACATCCCGATGTATAGAAGAGACCAATCTCACAGACAACCAGCATGAGCAATGGCTATTTATCTTCTGGATCATAATTATACAACAGTTTCAGAGACACATTCTCAGAGCACCATTCAGTGTTACAATCAAGGCCAGGTTGCTTAGAGAAGTTCACAAGACAGCTTTACTCACACATCTCTTTTTAAAAGTGAAACATGCCGGGCTCGGTGGCTCAGCCTGTAATCCCGCGCCTTTGGGAGGCTGAGGTGAGTGGATTACCTGAGCCCGCGGGTTCGAGACCCGCCTGGGCAGCGAGACCTCATCTCTACAATAAATCAAAAAATCAGCCGGGCATGGTAGCGCATGCCTATAATTCTGGCTACTTGGAAGGCTGAGGCGGAAGGATCGCCAGAGCCCAGCAGGTTGAGGTTGCTGTGGCCGGGAGCGGCCACTACACTCCAGTCTGGGTGACAGAGTGAAACTCCAACTCAAAAAAAAAAAAAAAAGTGAAACATGCCTTCTCCAGATATTCTTCTTCAGATTCTCAGATTTCATTGACCAAGAGCAGGTCACTAGTTCTGAAAGAGTATTACCTGGCATTTGGACTTTATTGTTTGATAGACAGATCATGTCAGTAAAGATAAGGTGGTAGAAGATGTAAGCACCCAAGGGAATCTACTAGTATGAGATTATCAACTTTTTTGACTCTCCGCTAGTATATTTATCTTAAGGGAATTTAATGTGCTCTTTACTCATGAACCTTTATAAAAGTTAAAAATAAATGAAATTTATGTGACATTGTACTAGAAAACATAGTTTTAAGAAACACTAATAATTTTATTAAACAAAAGAAGTGGGGCTCCAAAAAACCCAGAATTATTTTTTGGAGAGTAGACCCTTGTAGTACTGGCTTTCCCCGCTAGGTACCTGCAAATCCACTGATATCAATTTAGCAATTAGTGCTGTGGCAAAAGGCTGCGGTTTGGTTTCAAAATTTTTCTTGGAGACTCTTTCAATGTGTTGACCCATTTTATGATGGGTGATTTATGAGCTCCCCTACCCACACCACTCTGAGTGTTCAGCAGTTTTGACGAAAATCAGCATGACTCCTGTGCCCCACCCTATTCACCTGAGTGACTTTTTTCCCCCAAGATAAAAAAAAAAAAGTCCTCAAAGGGAAATGTTTTGCCAGTGTGGAAGAAGTGAAACAAAAACAACAGAAACACTAAAAAACATCAGAATTGGTGAACTCAAAAACTGTTTTGAGCAGTGAAAAAAAGCATCTTGATAGATGTATTGCATCAGATGGAGAGAACTTTGAAGGTGACTGAAGTTTAGACACGTAAGAATATATACACAACTTTTTATAAATAAATTTCAGGGTTTTTCTGGGTCCCCCTCCTGCTGTAAATACCTCAAAACCTATACATACATAAATATCTTACTGAACATACGTATCAAATAAAAGAGCCATGGAATCTAATTGAAATTAGAATGTCTTGGAGAATAGATTTTTCTGCATTAAATTTAGAGAAGAAACTCAAAAATCATTCCTGTGAAGAGAAATATTTTGCTCTCCATGTCTTTGGGAAATGCAAAGGTGTGCTTCCCATCATGGAGGCTAACAAAGATGGTGAGCATTTTACTCATTCTTCATTAAATAAATGGGTTTTGGCAGATAGTTAATATTCTGGAGCTTGGAGTACAATGTTAACTTATCCATATACTCTGGTTTTAGGGACATCACAACCAACTGCTAAAGACATTGACATAAAAACCAATTAAAATAAGCTATGAAGGCTGAAATAGAAATTTGCAAAAAAAGATACAATATTTTCTGGGGTTACAGAGAAGGACTACCTACTGACACTGGATAGAGGAATGAAAGATGAATTTAGAGACACGAAGCATTCTTTTAAAATTATTTTTCATTATTATTATTTCTATTTTTTTAAGAGAGTAAAAACAGATGAGCCTCTGGTGGAGAGGAATCAGCACACACCAAAAGCACAAAGTTGTGAGAGGTCACTGAGTTTCAGAGAAATTTTAATTCATGTGTTGGGGATAGAATAAAAGGAAACAAACAAGGATGAGACTGGAGTATGGAAACATGGTACAATCTGTTCCAGAAGCACTGGGAAAGCCTTGTGCGGTGATAAGCAGTGTAAACTTTCTTGTGTAAAGCAGCAGGTAGCTTCCAAGTCACTATGGGTGCTGAAAAAGCGAATGGTAAAAGCTGTTTTAATTTTTAAATTATCATTCTGACAGCTACAATGAATTGCTATTAAACACCCACCAGATGTCAAAACCTAATAGGACGAATGACATGAAAAGTTGGCAAGATTATGGGAGTAACATGTGCACCAAATACTTCTTGCAGGAGTGTGAAAGGTACCATCGCTTTAAAAAGTTGTTTGGTAGCTTTTACAATGTTAAACAAATAAATCTATCTTAAAACCCAGGACTCCCCTTCTAGATATTTACCTAAGAGATTTGTAAAAATATATTTAAGAAAGAACTGCACAAGAATGATTGCCATAATGTTATTCATGATAGACACAAATTGAATACAATGAAAGCATCCACGAGTAACAGAGTCGATAAATTATGATATACACATACAATGGAATACTATTCAGCTATAAAGACTAGTAACTTACTTGAAAATAAAACAACATGAGTGTATCTCAAAAATATTATGCTGAGTTACAAGTCAGACACGAAAGAGTATGTACTATATGAATTCATTTATATGAAGTTCTGAAAAGCCAAAATAATCTATTATTATTATTATTATTATTATGTTAACTACAATAATGGATTATGATGAGAGATAGCAATTGGCAGAACATGGACTTTGGGGAATTTTCTAGACAAATTAAAATGTTCTAATTTTTTTTCAGACAAAGTTTATTAGAGGAAGGAGAGAGAAAAGACAGGGTGACATGCTCTGGCATGTGCAAAAGAAACGCCAAAATGTTCAACATTTTTATTCAGATCATGACAACATAAAGTATGTCTTAAAATTCTTCGAATATCTAATATTCTCTGAATTTCATTAGACATTGCTAACTGAGGTAAATGTTATCTCTTTTTTTTTAGAAATTAAAAATTTGAAGTCAACATGGAGATGACTTACAAAAAGAACAGATGGGGAGCAAGAACAGCATTAACAAAAAGAATGCCTTATTACCAGTAAAAAGGAAGGGTATGAGTGAAGACAGTGGCAGTGATGACACATACAAGAGCAGAATCATAGAAATTTCAGTGTAATGGATGCCTGAGTTCACAATATAGTGATGACAAGGATGGTGGGTGAAGACAAAGAGAAGAAAATTAAGAGTGGTTGTATTTTGATGTCATTGCTAATAATACATATATATAGTCAAAATGCCAGAAAGAGCCAACACAATACTGATGGAGAAGAACAAACCCAGAAGGCTGACATTACCAACCTTCAAGACTTACTATAAATATTGTAATATTAATCCCAGTTTGGTATTGGTGGAAAAGCTGGCAAATAGATCAATAAGATAGAAGAGATAACTAAAAAATCAGTTGACTATACAATATAGTCAACTGATTTTTGACAAATAGGCAAAGGCAACTGAATACACAAAGGAGAGTCTTTTCAAGGAAGGATGGTGAAACTGGACATCTACATACAGAAAAATGAATCTAGGCACAGACTTTACACCTTTCACAAAAATCAATTCAAAATAGGTTTTAAATTTAAATATGAAGTGAAAAACTATAAAACTCATGTGTTAAAAACCATCAGAAAATTAAATTTAACATAGTTTGAGCAAAGAAAGGTTTGTGAATCAGGCAACCCTTTACCAGAATATGGTCAGAGACACTCCAGTGGAAAATAGGTTACAGCTCAACATTTGCCTTATTTGAACTCAATTTGAACAGTTTCAAATTTAAACCCTTGATTTGCCAAAAGTCAGTGATTGGCACAAAAGTGGGTTACACTCTTTTGACATATCGAGTTAGGGTACAGTTCACTCTATATAAGGAGAAACTTTCAGACTGGACATAAACTATGAAGTAGGCAACTTTAGACTAAACACCTAGAAGGAGAAACCATATGTAACCTTAGATTTGTCAGTGACTTTCTATATACAACACCAAAAGCATGGTTCCTGAAAAAATAAAAAAATAGATAAGTTGAACTTCATTGAAATTAGCTGGGCATGGTGGCTCATGCCTATAGTCCCAGCTACTCAGGAGGCTAAAGTAGCAGGATCATTTGAACCCAGGAGTTTGAGGCTGCTGTGTACTGTGATTGAACCACTGCACTCCAGTCTGGGCGACAGTGAGATCCTGTCTCAAAAACAAAACAAAACAAAATGAAAAATTTTAAAAACCTTCTGTGCCCGACAGCACTGTTAAGAGAATGAAAAGACAAACCAGAAACAGGGAGAAAATATTTGCAAAACACATCTAAAATAGAAGACTACTATGAAAAGTATACAAAAATTTTGCAAAACTCAGAAATAAAAGAACAAACAGCATAATTAAAAATTAGCAAAATATCTGCACAGAAACTTCAAAAATATGTACATATTGCACATAAGTATATGAGGAGATGCTCAGTGTCATATGCTATTAGGTAATTATAAATTAAAACAATAATGAGATACTAATATACATCTATGAGAATGCCTAAAATATAAAACACTTACAAATCCAAATGCTGAAGAGTATGTGAAGCAAACATATTTTTGTAATAAACCACCAAATTGTCTTCCAAAATAGATGTGCCATTTAACATTCCCACAAGCAATAAATGAACTGCTGTTGCTTCACATCCTCATCGATCATGTCCCCAGTGACTTTTTTGTTATTGTTTTCTAATAAAAAATGTCCTTGAAGGGAAACATTTTGCTGATGTGAAACAAAAAACGGCAGAAGCACCAAAAGGCATCAAAATTGATGGTTTTAAAAACTATCTTGAGCAGTGGAAAAACTGTCTTGATAGGTGTGTTACATCAAATGGAGAATAGTTTGAAGGTGACTGAAATTTAAACATGTAAGAATAAATACACAATTTGTATAAATAATTTCCTGAGTGTTTTGGATCACCCTTGTGCATGTTTGTTACTCAGGTGAAGAAATACAGAAGCAATGAATATATCTAAGGTCCAGTCAGAACTGGATGTACATTTATGTAGAGGATGAAAAGCATAGCCTACATTATAACTCATCAACATTCAAAAACAGGTAAAGAAGCCAGAAAAAAAGAGAGTCAAAGGTTACTTCAGTAAGAGTGGAGAAAAAACAGAAAGGGTTGGTTTAATGTGAGCCACAGAAGAATATGTCCTGTTGTGTCGAGGGCTGCAAAAAGATATAGTAGTTTATGGATATTGGTTAAACAAGGCTATTTTAGTAAAGTAGCAAGAATTTAAGCCAATTTGTAATGAGTTAAATAAAATAAGTGTTTGAAAAGGTGTAAACAACAAATGCTGGGCACTGCTAAAGGAGGAAGAGATGGAGAGGCGATAAGGGACACACAACCACCAACTGGGTACCATGTCCACTACCAGCGTGACAGAGGGCTCACTAGAATCCCAAGCAGTAGCTGCAAGCAATTTATTTCTGTAGCATATTTTCACATGTACCTCACAACTCTAAAATAAAATTTAAAAAATAATAATAAATTAATTAAATCAAAGAGTTTAAAATAAATAAGGGTTTGAGAACTAAGATGACAAATGCAGAGTAGTAATTGGAAAAGTGTGATAAAAGAAAGAGTGGTCAACCACTACTCGGTCATGATTTGTTCTGAAATTCCAAGGCAACTTTATGTCACGGACCTAACACAGGAAATTCAGGTCTTTGATGAAGTTTTGCTATTGCTGACACAGCATATAGCTAGTTGAGGGCATTTCAATGAGTTTTGAGATGTACCCATATAATGTCATGAGCTCGTGCAAGATTCAATATATAAAGATTTCTTCAGACTATATTTAGCAACATCTTTAAGTGATTACATCTTTAAAGTGAGGTAGAATTTTCTAGTTGTTAAAACAGAGTACTCTGGAAAACTAATGATATTCTTACAGAATTTCTCTTGACCTCCAATCTATGATTTATTATTAAATTTAAATAATGTGTCATTCTGAAAACTATGGTTTATAATTAATTTTTTAATATGTACAACAGAATTATTTCTCTTATTAATAGTTGATTCTTAAAATAGCAAGATTGACTATAATAACATTTTAGATAGTTTGAACGGTGAACCGTATTTGCTTTTGTTGAATATGTTTGTTACTTTCAAAAATATTTATCAAAAAATAGGAATAATCATATCATTACAGGGAATAATTTACTAAATGAATGAGATATAATCTCTAAGTAATACTTAGAAAAAATGAAATTTTAAATTATTGATTTTCTGAAATATAGTTGCTGATTTTCTAAAATATAGTTGCCAGGCACGTTGACTCCTGACTGTAATCCCAGCACTTTGGAAGGCTGAGCCCAGGAGTTTAAGATCAGTCTGGGCAAAATAGCAACACCTCATCTCTACAACAACAGCAACCACAACAACAACAAAAATTAGCCAGGAGTGGTGGTTTGAGCCCAGGAGTTTGAGGCTGTGGTGAGCTGTGATAATGCCACTTCACTACAGTCTGGGTGACAGAATGAGATACTTAAAAAAAAAAAAAATTAGTTCATAGGGCTGGATCTCTGTTTCCAAACAATTTTGTTTTGTTTTGTTTCTTAAGCAATATTATTTTAGTCTAAGTGGATACTTTTTTTCACATTTTATATGCTGAAAGTTTTAAATGCTGAAATGCATTAGATATTAAAATTTTTGCAAATTCTGAAATATTCATATTCTTTAATTGTGACTATACAGAATGGTGAAATATGTCAAATATTGTAAAAAGCGAGTTCATTTATATTGATTCTGTGTCTTTTCAAGTTAAGATGAAAGATTAAACTTTCTCATGTTTCTAGCAAATAAACAAGAAGGTCATGACATTGTTTAAATTTTCTATTCAGAGCAATTAAATCAATCCCATAAGACAACTTTAGGAATTATGAAACATTCTCTGACAATAAAATCTTTATCAATAAAGTGCTTAGTAAGTTGCTCTGTTGAATGTAATTAAATTAAGAGCTACAATTGGCATAAAAATAGATTGCTACAGGATAATTGCTAATAATGGCAGAAAATCCTGAAACTTCTCAATTGTGTCATGGATAAATAATAACTGAAGAAAACAATTCTAGGTATGCTAATGTAGCAAAGATTTATAAGCATGTAAATGTATACCAATAGGTACTGGGTAATTTAAATATAGTACTATCATATAACGTAGTCGTATGAGGTCATTTAAGATTACATGTTCAAGATTTTAATGATATGAAGGAGATTAATAATGTATTGGTAAGGTGGAAAATCCAACTCCGGTGCATTTTGGGTGATGACTAATCCTTATCTGGAGACCTGATCTCAGTCTCACAATAAGACCTGTTCTTCTTGCTTGCATTTAAGGTAAATTAAGATGGGAAAGAGAAGTTTTTTCACCACTAGGACAAGTATTTGGGTTCTTATGTTCATGCATCCTCTCAATTTGTACATTAATAGAGAAAGAAACGATTGAGAAAATTTGATCCTCAAAGTTGCTTTACACCAAAATTTATGGCAAATTAAAGTTATAGAATGTTAGATTTGGAAGGACCCTTAGAAGTTATCTAGTTTTATCTGTTATTTTTTTTTATTGATAAGGAACTTTGAGGAACTGAACTGTTGACTTAGCCTGAGTTGCACAATTGATGACAAATTTGGGACTAGTATTTTAAAAATAAAAATTATGCAAAATTCATCATAGTTTTAAATACAGAAAACACTTGAGGCCAGTTGTGATGGCTCAAGCCTGTAATTCCAGCACTTTGGGAGGCTGAGGCAGGAAGATTGTTTGAGCCCAGGAGTTTAGGACGAGACAGTGAGATCTTTTCCCTACAAAAAGTCAAAAGAAAGTGAGCCAAGTATGGTGACACATGCTTGTAGTCCAAGCTACTTGAGAAATTGAGGGAGAAGGACTATCTAAGCCCAGGAAGTCAAGGCTGTAGTAAGCCATGACAGTGCCACTGTATTTCAGCCTGGAACACAGAGTGAGATCCCAGCTCAGAAAGAGAGAGAGAGAGAGAGAACACCTGATAGAAGAACTTTTATGAGAAATTGACAAAGTCATCACTTCTCAGTCAGACTTTATAACAGCTCTCAGAAAACCAATAGATGGCTCAGTGAAATCCAAATAAGGATACAAAGGTTTGGATAGCAGAAGTTTCAAACATGATCATATGCAGTATGTCTATATAGTTATATACATCTCTCTCTGTCATTAATAAAACAGAAATATATATTATTTTCAAATATGCATTGAACATTCACAGAATTGGGTCATGCAGTAAGTCACAAAGAGTACCATATGTTCTCCCTCATAAGCAGACCTTGAACAATTATCATAATACTATAAGAAAGGGATTGGCAGTAGTGGGAAACTGCCAGGTGAAGGGGGACAGGATTGGCAGTTGAGGGAAACAGCCAGGGGAGGGAGGGGCACACCTCAACAAGGGAAACTGCATGATCAACATTTGCATACCTAACCCTAAATATAACCCACATCTTTAAAATAAAATAAAATGTTAAAAGTCATACCAATATTTTAAATTTGTAACAGTGGCTCCTATGTTATACATGACATAATGTAACATAAATTGTTTACTTGAAAAAAGAAAACCCACATTAAAGTTTGAAAGTTCTTTCAAACAACAGTCTAAGTAATATGAGTCATTTAAAATTAAAAATATTTATTCAAATAAACGATGTATTTACATGTTTTAAAAGGCATATGTCCAAATGACTCATGAACAAATAATAGAGAAACAAAGCACCATTACATCTTTTTACCAGTGTTATTTAGTATTTTACAAAAAAATTAAAAATTATTGAGAATGACAAAATACCACTATACATTAAAAAGCTGTGATGTGGCCAAAGTAGTAACCAGAGGGACAATCTTAGTCTTAGAAGCAATCGTTAGAAAACAAAAATAAGGTAGAAAAACAAGATGACTTTATTAGAAAACAAAAATAACTTAAGAAAAACACAGAACTGTTTCCAAAATACTTGAAAGAAGGAACAAAAACAAATAAGCAAGAGAAAGATGAATTGGCCAATAAATAATCTGACGTATATGATCATAAAAGATAAAGAACAAAAGAACAAAATGAGCAATGCAAAATAATACTGAAACATATATTTAGAATATGGACTTTCTAGAAGCATATTATGTATAACTTGAGCTTGATAAATACAAAAACCTAGAAAAAATGAATTCGTTTCTTGGGAAATACAATTTTATTAATTAGAAAATTGAGTTGATCAAAGGTCACAAAAGGTATTCTGAAATCTACCACCTAAATAGAAAACAAACCAAGATAATATTTTGAAATTATTTACATTAAATTTGCAAAAATAGGAACAGTATCTATTGTCTACCAGTTTATTCAAAGACATAGTACAAAATAAAAATATTTTCACATTTGTTCCATAAATGGAAGATATTGACATTAAGCATGAAGATCCCAGAAAGAACTCTCTTGTGAAAATAATATTTTAAAATACAATATTAGAAAATGAAATTCAATAATACATTCATAGGTTATAACCCAATATGGTTTATTCTCATGCGATAGGAAATATGTTTATGTAATTCACCACATTAAAATTTGGGGGAGAAGAGGGAAAATCATGTGATAAAAGATTTTGAAGAACTCTATTGAGTTTCTTATACATAGATGGAACACCATATCAACATAAAAAAAAATCAGTTACCTGTAATGATCATTATGTTTAATGAAGAAATAGTGAGTGCTATAGTCTGAATTTGACCTCCCCAAAGTTTAAGTGTTGCTAATGTGATAGCATTGATAGGTGAATACACCATAAGGCGTCTCCCTGGAATTATGACCCTATGAAAGAGACTTCCTGCAGCATTCTGCTAGCTTGCTTTTGTGCCCTTCTACCTTTCTCCATGTGAGGACACAGGGTGCTTCCACTCTGGAGAATGCATCCCTGACCAGACAACCAAGTCTGCCAGCACCTTGATCATGAACTTCCCAGCCTGGAGAACGCTGAGAAATAAATTTTCATTATTCTTAAACTACCCACTCTCAGGTACTCTGTTATAGCAACAAAAATTGACTAAGACAATGGGTATACTCTCATTAAACAATAGAAGAACAAAGCACCAGTTACCTCCACTCACCGGTCTTATTTAGTATTTTACTAGAGATCATAATCAATTCAAATAGATAAAAAGTCACGTATATTAAAAACAAAGAAATAACTGTAGAATAACAAAGATGTAATAGTCATTATTTACAATTAACTTACTTGATTTCCTATTGTCATCAATAATCAATGTGAAACAATATTTGGAAAAGAACTCTCAATAACAATAGCTATACCCTGAACAGCAATATCATACATTTCCAAAGAATAAGAAAATAGTAAAAGTGCAGCAAAAGAAAACCATAAAAGGGTACTATCATTTGGTAATGATTCATGCTAGTTAAGAGACACATTAAAGTCTTGTAATATCTTAATTAAGCATGTAGACACACATTAAAGGAATCCTTAAATAAAATCTCTTCTTTTGTATATATGCCAACACTCACTGAAAGTTTAAGGTGTGATCATATCTATTATCTGTTAAACAAGTGATACACTAAGTGTACTTTCTACACTCAAATTAGTATGTTTACTATTTTGTACCTATCTTAATTTTATATTATGCAAAATATACAATGAAATGTTTTTTAAAAGATTCAATTTCTATGATTTAAATGTGTAATACATTTTAAATGTATTTCTATATGGTATTATGCGGGCTTCCACAAAAGTCTATTCTCTAACTTTCAAATAATACAAACTTTTTAAAATGTATTTTTCTATTGGAATGTAAAACTTTTTTATGTTTCAGAACTTTTTTGCATAATGAAAGAATTAATCCTACATTATATATAGCAAACATATTTTCTCTCAGTTTTTTAATATTCTTTTTTTTTTTTCTGAGTTGGAGTCTCTGTCATCCAAGGTGGAGTGCAGTTGCATGCTCACGGCCACCCCAGCATTGACCTGCTGGGCTCAGGTGATCCTTCCGCCTCAGCCTTCCATGTAGCCAGATTACAGGCATGCGCTACAATGCCCAGCTAATTTTTTTAATTATTGTAGAGATGACATCTCCCCAAGTTGCACAGTTATTCTCAAATCCTTGGGCTCAGGCAATCTGCTCACCTCGGTGACTCAAAGTGCTGAGATTACAGACTTGAGCCACTGCACCTGGCCAATTTCTGGTATTCTTTTGCTTTTGTTTTGACTGCTTATTTTATTTGTTTTGCCTAACAAACATTTTCATTTTATGTTATCAAATTTATCTGTTTTGATGTTTTTGCCTTCTGGGTTTTATGTTTAATAATGTGTCCTCCATTCTAAGATAGAAAGCTAATATACATTTTTGTACAAGATTCTATTTCTATTATTTAAATGTGGAAAATATTTCTTTTAATATTTACATTTTCTTTCTTTTTCTTTTTTTATTAACTTTTGAATTTTTTTTAATTTTAAAGTTGTAGGGTACACTTCAGGGTTAGGTATACAAAAATTAACTGTGCAGGTACTCTTGTTGATGAGGTGTGACCTCCTTCTCCAGGCAGATTTCCACTACTGTCAATCCCACCTCCCCGTCCCCCTCCCCTCCACAGTTTCCTGCTACTGTCAATCCTTTTCTTATAGTATTGCAGGCAATTGTTCAAGGTCCACTTATGAGTGAGAACATGTGATACTCAGATCTTTGTTACTGTGAAAGATCACTCAGTATTATAGACTCTAATTCCATCCAGGTTGCTGCAAAGTTCATGATTTTGTTCTTCTTTATAGCTGCGTAATATTCCATTATGTATGTGTACCACTTTTTTACATCCAATCTTGTTTTGAGGGGTAGCACGGTTGGTTCCATGTTCTTGCTATTGTGAACAATGCTGTGATAAACCTGTGTGCAAGTATCTTTTCTATAGAGTGATTTGAGTTCTTCCAGGTATATTCCCAATAGGGGGATCATGGATCATATGCAAGTTTGATTTTTAGAACTTTTAGGAATTGCCACACTGTTTTCCACAGAGGCTGTACTAGTTTGCACTCCCACCAACAGTGTAGAAGTGTTCCCTTTTCGCCACATACTCCCCAGCATTTGCTATTTTTTGAGTTATTGATGATAGCCATTCTGAGTGTTGTTAGGTGGTATCTCAGTGTGGTTTTAATGTGCATTGCCTTGATGACTAGTGAGGCTAAACATTTTTTCATGTATCTGCTGGCTGCTCATATGTCTTCCTTTGAGAACTGTCTATTCTTATCTTTTGCCCACTTTGTAATAGGGCTGTTTGTTTTTTTCTTTTCAGCACGTTTGAGTTCCTCATAGATCCCACATGCTAGACCTTTGTCAGACATGGAGTTGGCAAATATTTTTTCCAGTCTGTGGACTGTCTCTCTGCTCTCTTAATGGCCTTTGTCAGACATGGAGTTGGCAAATATTTTTTCCCAGTCTGTGGACTGTTTCTCTGCTCTCTTAATGGTTTCTTTAACTTTGAAGAAGTTTGTCAGTTTGATGAGGTCCCACTTGTCTATCTAACGTATTACGGCATGCGCATTTGGGGTTTTGATCAGGAATTGGTTGCAATTTCCACAAGTGTCTACTGCATTTTCTAAGGTTTTTATAACTTGAGATTTTACGTTTAGGTCTCTGATCCATTTAGAGTTGATTTTTGAGCATGGAGATAGGTAGAGGTCCAGTTTTAATCTTCTGCATGTGGTCAGCCAGTTTTCCCAGCACCATTTACTGAATTAGTTCTCGTCTCCCCAGTGGTTTGTGGTGGAGGCTTTGTCAAAGATGAGTTGGTTGAGAAATTGAAGTTTTGCTTCCAGAATCTCAATTCTATTCCATTGGTCAATATGCCTGTTCTTGTACCAATGCCAGACTATTTTGATTATTGTAGCTTTATAATAAAGTTTAAAGTCTGGGATTGTGATACTTCCTGCTTTTTTTTTTTTTTTTTTTGCTGAGGACTGTTTGGACTATTCTTAGTCATTTATGTTTCCATATGAATTCCTGTATTGTTTTATCTAGGTGTGAGAGAATGTTGCTTGTAATTTGATGTGTATTGCGTTAAAACCGTAGATTGCCTTGGTATAATGGACATCTTAATAATGTTGATTCTTCCAATCCATAAGCATGGAATATTTTTCCAATGTTTGTGTCATCTTTGAGTTCTTGAGCAGTGTTTTATAGTTTTCATTGTAAAAGTCTTTCATATCTCTGGTTAGGGAGATGCCAAGGTATTTCTTTTTTTGCTGTGAATGGAATTGTGCTTTTTATTTGAGTTTTGTTTGTTTATTATTGGTGTATACAAATGCGATTGTCTTTTTGTACATTTATTTTATACCTTGAGACTTTGTCAAAGTCTTTTATCAGTGCAAGAAGGTTTCTGACATATTCTCTGGGTTTCAAGGTATAGAATCATGTTATCTGCAAAGAAAGATAACTTGAGTTCCTCTTTTTATATTTGGATACCCATGATCACATTCTCTTGTCTGATTGCTCCAGCTAGGACTTCCAAGACTATGTTGAACAAGAGGGGTAAGAGGGGGCATCATTGTCTTATTTCAGTTTTCTGGGGAAATGGTTCCAATTTCTGTCTGTTTAACAGTATGCTGGGTGTGGGTTTCTTGTAGATGGCACTTACTATTTTGAGGTATGTTCCATCTATGCCTAGATGTTCGAGTGTTTTTATCAAAAGGGTATTGGATTTTGTCAAAAGCTTGTTCTGCATCTAATGATATACTTATGTGATTTTTTTTTATGTCTGTTGATGTATTTAGTTAAGTTTATGGTCTTACGAATATTGAACCAGTCTTACATCCTGGATATGAAGCCTTCTTGGTGAATGATTTTTGAGATGTGTTGTTGGATCCGGTTTGCTAGGATCTTGTTGAAAATTTTAGTATCTATTTTCATGAAGAATATTGGCCTGTTGTTCTCTTTCTTTGTTGGGTCTTTACCTGGTTTGGGTATCAATGTGATGTTAACTTCATGAAATGATTTGGGGAGAGTTCTGTCTTTCTCAGTCACCTGGAATACTTTCAGTAGGATTGGTATCAGATCCTCCTTGTATGTTTTGTAGAATTCTGCTGGAAAGTCATCTGGTCCAGCGCTTTTTTTGTAGGTAGTTTTCTTATGGTACATCAATTTCCTTGATTGTTATTGGTGTATTTAGGGTCTCAGTTTCTTCTTGTTTTAAACTAGGAGGTTATGTGATGTCAGAAAGTTCTCCATTTTCTTTAGGTTTTCAAGTTTGTTTCCATAAAAGTGTACATAGTAGTCTCTGATAATCTTTTGCATTTCTTCAGAGTCAGATGTGACTTCATCTTTTGCATTTCTGATTGTGTTTATTTGGGCTTTTTCTCTCTTTTTCAGGGTCAGTCTAGCTAGGGGACCATCAATCTTGTTTATTCTTTCAAAGAATTAGCTTTTTGTTGCATTCTTTTTTTGTATTATCTTTTTGTCTTCTATGTCCTGGATTTTGTCTTTTATTTTGGTGATCTGGATTCTTCTGCTGTAGTAAGGGTTTTGATGGTCCTACTTTTCCAGCTTCCTTAGGTGATTTGTTAGTCTGTTAACTTGTGATCTTTCCATTTTCTTCTTGTGCATTGTAGAGATATGAATTCCCCTCTTACTACTGTTTTCATGGCATTCCAGAGATTTTGGTAAGATGTTTCTTCATTTTTATTTGCTTCCAGGTATGTTTTAATCTCTGTTTTGATTTCCATGTTGACCCAGGAGTTGCTTAGCATCATACTGTTTAGTGTCCATGTCTTTGTGGGGTTTTGGGGAACTTTGTTGGTGTTGATGTTTATTTTTATTCTACTGTTGTCTGGGAAGGTGTATGGCAAAATTTCAATTTCATTAAATTTTTTTTATCCTTGATTTATGACCAAGGATGTGGTCTATCTTAGAGTACTTTCTATATGGTGATGAAGAGAATGTATATTCTATGGTCATTGGGTGGAGTGTTCTGTAGGCATCAATTAAGTTCATTTGATCAAGAGTCACATTGAGGCTGTTGATCTTTTTGCTGACTTTTTGTCCTGATGATCTGTCTAGGGTTGTGAGTGGGGTTTTAAAGTCTCCAACTATGATTGTGTTAGAGTCAATATCTTTTTAAAGTTTGCCTAGAAGCTGCTTTATGAAAGTTGGTGCTCTTATGTTGGGTGCATATATATTTAGGATGGATATCTCTTGCTGATGGGTTGAACCTTTTATCATTATGTAGTGACCTTCTGTATCTTTCAAAATTTTTGACAGCTTAAAGTGTATTTTGTCTGATATTAAGATTGCAACTCCAGCTTTCTTTTCTGTTCCATTTGCCTAGATTTTTGCTTCCCATACTCTTACTTTGAGTCTGTGAGTGTCTTTTCTGGTGAGATGAGTCTCTTAGAGACAATATATTGTTGCCTCCTGATATTTATCCATTTTGCCATTCTATGTCTTTTCAGTGGTGCATTTAGTCCATTCTCATTCTGACTAATTATTGAAATGTGAGTGTTTATCCCTGTCATAAGGTTCTTATAGAGTTGTTCCTGTTCGTTGTCTTTCTTTTGATTTTTGTGTTGATTCATGTGTGTTTTCAATCTTTTTCCTGTACACTTGTGAAGAATATTGTCATTCATTTTTTCTTTTCTTCTGTGTTTAATACTTTCTTATGTATTAGTTATACAGGTGGTCTAGAGGCAGCATAAGATCTTAGGGACTCACTATTTGGGAAAGACTTTTCTTCTCCCTTGCCGATGAAACTTTGCTTAGCTGGGTAAGTTATTCTTGATTGATATTGTTTATCTTTGAGAACTTTGAAGATTGGGCTCTAAGCTCTCCTAGCCTGAAGTGTTTCTGTAGATAAATCTGCTACTATTCTAATTGGTCTCCCCTGGTGGTAGTCTGACCTATTTCTCTTGATGCCTTTAGAATTTTTTCTTTTATATCTACTTTGTTTAGGCAAATTACTGTGTGTCTAGGAGTTGGTCTTCTCATTTTTTGTCTTGCAGGGGTTTCTGGATCTCTTGTGTTTGAGTTTTTACATCACTGATGAGATGAGACAAGTTTTCTTGAATGATTTCATGAAATTTCTGTTCAAGGGTGTTCTCTGTCTCTCTTTCTTCTTCAGGAAGTCCAAATACTCTTATGTTTGGCCTCTTGAAGTAATTGCTCATCTCTTGAAGGCTTTGTTCTGTCTTTTTAAGCTTCTTTTCTATGTTTTTGACAGTTTGGGTTAGTTCTATATTTTGATCCTCAAGCTCTGATTCTTCTGCTTAGCTAATTCTGCTTTTCATGTTTATTAGTTTGTTATTTATTTCAATCATATTATTATTTACTGCTGTTATCTCAGTTATCAGTTCCTTCTTATTTGCCTCTTATCTCTCCTTATGTCTTTTTATTCTTTCTATTACTGTCTTGATGTCTGGAGTTGTAGTATGTGATCTGTCATTCTGGGCGCTCTTCATTGTTTGACTTCCAACATTTGCTTTCTCAGTGTCTGACTTCCCAGGGGTCTGTGTGAGACCTGTATTCTTATTTTGGTTTTTCTTCATTTGTGTAGACTTTCTTCCCCACATCCCCCCCCTTTTATTCTGTTGTTCAGGGATGGCAGGGCAGCTTTTACATCTGTTTGCTCAGTCTCCTATTCTTCCTTATGTGAATCCTCTAACTTGTTCAATTCTGAGGCTGAACTGTGGGTTGGGGGCTAAACTTTTTGCAGTTTTGAGCCTTGAGGGGGGAGCTGTGATTCAAAATCTATCTGCAGATCCCAGTATCCACTGACAGGTGTATGGGTACCCTGGAACCCCCTTTCCACTGCCTTACAATCTGTCCATGCAGTGGGGATGTAAGTTTGCTTGCTGAAAGCAAAATGAGACAAGAAAAAGGAAAGAATAGAACAGGGAAAGAGGGGGAAAGAGGAAGATGGAGAGAGAGAAGAAGAAGAGGAATATTGGACAAATGTTCTGACTAATAAATGAAAAGAGACACAAAGAGAAGAAGAAAAAAACTAAAACATACAGACAATCATACAAACACACAAGCCAACCAATCTTCCTATTTATATATAATTCCCCTACACAAACAGGAGGTCTAAAGGAAAAAAGAGAAATCAGTAAAATAACAGAAAAAAGGTAAGTATGAAAATATTATCAAAAACATATAAGAAGGAAAAAAGAGAAAAAAAGTAAAATATCAAACAAACAAAAATGAGCAAAACAAACAAAGAATAAAAACAAAAAAAGTAAAAACAATGAATCAAACTTGCTCTAAGATCATTCCTGTGAGCCCAACATCCTTTCAGCTCTGATCTCTAGCTCTTATTGCAGGCTGGTAGGGTTTCTCACAGCTAGAGTCAGATATCACAGGCCTGCTGTGGAAGGATCATATCTGAACTCAGTCGGCTTGCTGCCTGTCAGGTCTGACTCTCAGATCTGACCTGTCTGTGTACTATGTAGCATGGGGTAGGGGCTTCTGTCTCTCCCATTTGATGCAATTACCTTAGGTCCCAAGTTGGAGGCTGGGCAGAGCTGTGTGGAGCTACACGGGCCATGCAGGTCTCTGCCTGGTCCTGGGACATAGAAAATGATTGTGGTGGGTGCCTCTTTACCTGACATGGGCCTCCTCCATGGCCCTCCCTGATCTTTTCTCTCCACTGATTAACTCCAGGCTGCATTGATCTCTGGTCCTGCCACTGTGGGGTGACTTGGGGCAGGGGAGAAAACCAGGAATTGTGTGAGTCAGGAGCTGAGGTCCACAGCAGCAACTCATTGCATAGGACCAGCTGCAGCAGCCACATGTAGCAGAGGCAGTGGCGGCGGTGGCAGCAGTGTGTTGTGTGGGACTGACTGTAGCAGCCACCTTTTGCAGAGACTTTCACTGTCTGACTTGTCCCATCGCCATCTTGCCCCTCCCCCCCAGAATACATTTTTAAATGTTTTTCAGTATGCTGAGTGAGGGATTAGACGTAGAAGTCAGTGTTATGCTGGCTTCCACAAGAGTCTGTTCTTTAACTTTCAGATAATGCAAATAATTTTATCTGCTTCTAGAAGATTTAAGGAAAATGTATCTTTGTAACAACCTAAACCTGACGGTTTTCTCAACTTCATTTTTTGCTTGTTAGCACTTTATTTATTTATCTATTTATTTTTATTTGGAGTCTCACTTCAATGCCCAGGCTGGAGTGCAATGGCATGCTCATGGCCTCCCCAGCGTTGACCTTGTGGGCTCTGGTGATCCTTCTGCCTCAAACATCCAAGTAGCTGGAACTACAGGGCTGGTTAGCACTTTTGGGACGGAATTTTTTGTTTCATCTTCTCTGTGGTTAATAAAAATAATTTTATTATAGGTACCCCATATAAGTGGAGTCATGTAATATATTTTTCTTTCTGTGTCTGATTTATTTCTCTTAGCAAAATGCCATCCAGTTTCATCCACATTGTAGCAACAGCAGAATTTTCTTGTTTCTTAAGGTTATTATTCCATTTATATATATATATGGTATTTTCTCTGTCAGTGGATACTTGGGTTGCTTCCATGTCTCAGCTATTGTGATAATGCTGCAATGAACATAGGAGTGCACATGCGTCTTCAAGATCCTGATATCAGATCTTTTGGATGTGTACCCAAGAGTCAGATTGCTGGATTATGTAGCAGTTCTTAGTTTTAATTTTTTAGGAAATTGTCATACTATTTTTCATAGATAATGCACCATTTTACATTCCCTTCAACAGCAAATAAGGGTTTCCATTTTCCATTACTTCCCCCCAAAACTCATCTTTTTTTAACAATAGCCATCCTAACAAGTATGAGGTAATATCTCATTGTGGTTTTGAATGACATTTTTGTGAAAATTAATAATGTTGATTATCTTCTCATATGCCTGTTGGCCATTTATGTCTTCTTTGAAGAAATGTCTGATCAAGTTTTTTGACTATTTTTAATTGTTTTCTGTTTTGTTTTGTTTTACTGTTGAGTTATAGAAATCCTTTAAATATTTGAGAAATTAACCCCTTATCATTCTATGGCTTGCAAATTTTATAGGTTCCCTTTTATATGCTGTTTGTTTCCTTTGCTGTGTACAACTTTGACCATGGAAGAGAATAGAGAGCTCAGAAATAACCCAACACATGCATAGTCAACTGATCTTTGCAAATAAGTCCAGGAGTATACAATGGGAAAAGGATAGTCTCTTCAAGAAATATTATTGGAAAAACTGAATATCCACGTACAAAAAAAGAAAGAAACTAAGAAACTGGGTTCTTACATGATACCTTACACAAAAATCAACTCAAAGTTAACTAAAGACTTAAATGTGGATTAAAAACCTGGAACTGTACTCCTAATAGGAAACATAGGGGGAAAGTTTCTTGACATTGGTCTTGGCAATGATTTCTTGGATATGACACCAAGAGCACAGGTGATAAAAGCAAAAAAAAAGGCAAGTAGACTATTTCAAACTAGAGCTTTAGCACAGCAAATAATCTCTCTTTTTGATCTACTTTTTACTTATTTCTAAACATTTTAAAAGTAGGTTCTCAGCTAAGTCAATTATGGAGTCTAAAAGACTTAAAATACTAGATATTTCTATTCCCCAAAATGAGAGAATCATAAACTATAATGTACTGGCTGCCTTCGCAAAAATAAAGACTGTAGCTCTTTGTCTTTTCAAACTATTTGGTAATAGTTCTCTGCCAATAGTAGGATTGAGCCCTCTTTGAAAGCTCTTGTGTTGGATGGTCTCGAGGTAGTGACCAATTTATGGAAGAATAAGACATACAAAAAGAAGAATAAGTAATGATAAAAACATTTAGATTTTAAAACTATACCTAAATAATATCTCTGGGCTTTCTTTACTTGTGCATGTCACAGAGAAAAGCAATAGCTTTAAAACTTCTGTGTTTGCAGAGAGCTTCTTCTTGTCTGGGCAGCAGCAAATAATCTGTTTTGACCCCTAAGTCATTCCCTTGGGCACCAAGGCTTTTTCAATACCAACACTTGGCTTGGGATGCCTGTGAAGAATGATGAAGAATAAATAACCTGGCTGAGGGAAGTACCTTGCAGGATTACAAGATATTTTCTCCCAGAGAGGAGATAACAAGAGTTATATTGAGTAACCAGATTAATTACTTTTCGAGGGAAAAGCTCTAGTGCTAGCAATTCCTGATGGGCAGATACTATTGACTAATAACTGGTACATTTCTGCTTACAATTGGGAATTTTATTTGGTTGTTGTATTACTCATCCATCATTGTATATTGGGTATGTTGAGGACAGATATCATGTCTCTTAGTTGATTCCTAAGATATGAGCATCCATATCTTAGACTGATGGAGAGAATGGCAAATGTGCCCAAAAAACCCAACTTTTAGCTGATGAAACAAAAGTTTGGCTTATTTTTGAAGAACTGAGTATTTTCCAAGCATGGAAGAACCCATGGACATGTAGATACCCCAGGGACAATGAATCATACATAGATATCACCCAATATTCATTCTCACTATCTTCCTTAATAAAAATCATCTTGACTTCGCTGAGCACATTGCTAATGCTAAAAGACTAATTCCTCAGCTTTACTTGCTGCTGTGTATGGGACCAAAACTAACTTTGTCCAAAGACAGCTAATTAGAAAACATGCCCTTTACATGCCTTTGTTTTTTTTTTTTTTTTTTTTGTGGCCCCTTCCTCAATTCTATTGTTTGAATATAATGTCTGCAACTATAGCAGTCATCTTGGATAGCACAAGGGTCACTACTTTAGGATAGCTTGTAGGACTGGGAGAGTTTCTATTTCTTGATTAATGTGAAACTGCCTTAAGAGAAGTGTTTCTGTCTGGGATACTATTGTGTGCTATTATGCTAGTTAAAACCACTGCAAATTTTGGTTTCTATGATGTATTCAGTCAAGTTTAGCCCTAACTGATATGTTTTCTCAACTCTTATAAATGTTATTATTTATCTTTTTCATATCCTTATATTTTGCTTCCTTGACTGACCATGGGCTAACATTTTAGTATTAATAAAGCTTTATTAGCTTCTTACTTGCTGTTTTTACTGTTTAGTTTCCATATTTAATATCACATTATGTGTATGAGGTGACATAATTGTATGCATATTTATAACTGTGATTTTGATAACATTATATATTACCCTCATTAGGCTAAGGGGTCCTTTTAGCCTTCAATAACTTTAGAAAACAAATTTTCTACTGAATTGGCTTTTATTTGATATTACTATATCAACCCATGCTTTCTTTTCCTTGTATTTACTTGGTTTGTGTTAGCATTTTAATTTCAACCATTGGAGTCACTTTCTTTTTGAAATCCTTTGTATGTAGTCAACAGTTTGTTCTTACTTATTGATTAAATCTGATAATCTTTTCTCTAAAAAGATGAGTTGATGGTATTTACGTATACTTCATAATCAATTTGGTTGACCTTAAACCTATGACCTAATGTTGGTACTATATATGCTTTTTATAGTAAAAACTTCCTTGATTATTAATTTGGTTTCCCTTTTTGATTATATAAAATTAATTTTGCATAGGCCAAACTTTACCTGTATAATTACCATTTGTATACCTGAATTGTACCCTACATCTTTAAAATAAAACTTAAAAGAAAGAAAACCTAAATCTAAAAAAAGATGAATTCAAAAAATTTCTTTGTTTCTATTTTAATATCTAATAATATAGATAAAATTTCATGCCAATTTGCAATCAGCAGGTTCAGTTACTGTTGTCCAGGGGTCCCAGAGTTGAGCATATCTCTTTTAGTTTTGGGTTCACTGGGGAAATTCCCAATAATCATATCATGGATGAGAATGTAGACATGGCTGGGAATAACTTAATTAATAACTTTAAAATGTTTGGACAGATGATATGTGGGCCACAATTTGTACTCTTGCCCCAGACCCCACAAAGTTTATGGGGAGGCATAAATTTGACAAACCACAACACAGAAATATAATCATCATTAAATATTTGGAGCAACATTAAGCATGTTCAAAAGCTTCTCCTATTCATATATATATATTTTTTGAGTTGGAGTATCACTCTGTCTTCCAGGCTGGAGTTCAGTGGCATACTCACGTCCACCCCAGCATTGATCTACTGTGCTCCCGTGATCCTTCCGCCTCGGTCTTCCAAGTCGCCGAACTGCAGGAGTATATTACCATGCACGGCTAATTTTTTTATTTATTGTAGAGATGAGGTCTTGCCAAGTTGCCAGGGCTGGTCTCGAATCTGCAGGCTCAGGCAATTCACTTGCCTTGGCCCCTCAAAGTGCTAGGATTACAGGCTGAGCCATCAAACCCTGCCTATTCATAAATATTGAGGTTAAATCAATATAGTTGCCATAATTATAACCAGTAATGTCATGATTACGAAAGACACATGTTCTATCTTGCTTCAGAAGCACAAAATACAAAACTCCGATATTACTTGAGCCTTCCCACTGTGAATCTACCAATTGATAAAGTTGTACTCACCTTCAACATTTGAGGGTGTGCAATGTTCTGCATTCTATTTTATTATGCACTTTTTAAATAGTGTGTATGCATTGCTCTAGTTTTGGAAATAGTTGTGTATGCATCACTTCCAAATTCCCTATCCATTGCCCTTTATCCCTTGAAAGAAATACATTATTCTTTTGTTTTGTTTTAATTTAATGAACTATTTTTTTCTTGTACAAAATGTGTAAACTCAAAGGACTGCTTTGGGTTGATTTCTATCTAAGTCAATGTGTAAGAGAATTCTGATGAGGCCTATACAATAACAAGCAGGAGAGTTATTTGTGAAATTGATAAAAGTCTAACAAGGCTTCCCAGACACTGGTGGCTGTGAATCATATCCGCTGAAGAACACACACAGCAGATCTCATATTTTCTAACCTTATGGGGGTAATGCTGTGTAACTTTAATGGATTATTAATATTCAGATTCTCAATGTGATTTCCTTTTGCCCCACACTAAAACAAGAAGCATTTTACAACTAATTCCAAAGGGGAAAATTCTCCCTCATAGCAAATAATTTTCTATTAAATGCTTCAGGAAGACCTATTTTGTCATTGAAATATTTAATATGACCATATTGTTATGTTTGAGGGTGAGAAAGGTGGGCTGGTCACATGCTCATGGGATTCACCTGGTTTTCTTTTTTTTTTTTTGAGTTGGAGTTTCACTCTGTCGCCCAGACTGGAGCGCAGTGGCTGCTCCCGGCCACCGCAGCCTCTACCTGCTGTACTCCGGCTATCCTTCTGCCTCAGCCTTCCAAGTAGCTGGAACTACAGGTGCATGCTACCATGCCCAGCTAATTTTTTGATTTATTGTAGAGATGAGATCTCGCCAAGTTGCCCAGGCGGGTCTCGAATCCGCAGGCTTATGCAATCCACTCACCTCAGCCTCCCAAAGCACGGGATTACAGGCTGAGCCACCAAACCTGGCTTCACCTGGGTTTCATGGACAACATCTGGTGGTCTCTGTGAGGTTTTCCTAAGGTTTAAAGCTAACCTGAGATCCTATGCTCAATATTGACACATGAAACATCAATAATTTTATCACTATTTCTGCATGATCATAAATCATTTTCTCCTCAGAATCTAATAAATGAGTTGGAATTTGCCTAAACATGGAGATAAAGTTCATACTCAAAACTCTACAAATGCTTTATTTTACTAAAAATCTTCATATTGAGAGAAGACTTCAGGAAAGATGACAAATTGAATACACAGATTAACTTCTCCTTTTCTTAAACCTACATCAAAATGAAGGTGAAGGTTTGTAAAGGTGGTTAAACCAACAAAGGAAGAGTGGGACAGGTGACATCAGCTGCAAAAGATCGATGATGGATGTTCAATGTTTAGGGAAAGCAATAAGAGATCCAAGAACACAGCCCCTAAGGTAAACAGGAAGCATAATAAGACATAAGTCCTCTGCACCATCCCCAGGAGACACCAACATTAGTGGCACCCAGTTAATTCTTCCTGTGTGGTGAAGAGGAGGTTAAAATAAAGAGAATTGGCAGAAAAATCCCCTTCAGAAGCAGTTAGCCCCAAGATTCCCTTTCCTGCTCCAATTGTCTCCCACTCACCCCTGCAAGAGATGGCATTTCTTTTTCTAGAGAGGAAAAAACACGTTCTTGGGGTACAAGATCATCCAACCAGGTGGGTGGAGGCTGCATCCAAAGTAGGGGCTTGAGCAAGGTGTACAGACTCCGACCCTCACCCCCATCTGCTTCTCCGACACTTGCTCCCCACCCCCCAACTATCTGCTCCTGTGGGGAAGTCTGTCACTGCCCATGCTTCCTGGAAGAGGTTTATAACAGTCAGGATCTGAGGATCCAGAGAAGTCCTGAAGAAATAATATAGCATGTTCCCATGTTCCCAAGAAAAATCAGATTACCCTGTATCGAGACTCAGGATGCATAAGCCTGTAAACATGCTGTAAATATTCGGCCATAAAAATATGAGCAAAAATTTATAATTATCTGGCATTGAAGAAAGTATCTAACATAAAAGATAGAAAGTAAGATAAAGAGAAGAATGTAACACAAAAGGAACAAAGTATGTGTAGATTTCAAAAATAATTCAGAAACAGTAATTAGCATCCATGGAAAGATTGGAGAAAATGTTGTAAGCATCAAACAAGAACAGATTACAATAAAATTGAGGATTGTTAGAGGAAACAAAGAGCTTTTGGAGAAAAAAATATGTAAGGACAATCTGAATATAATATTCAGAAATTATCTTCTCAGAGAGAAGGAGGATTATTTTCTCTGAGACTAGAGAAAAAAAGCAATAAGGTGAATAAAAATGAACCAAAGACAAAAAAAAAGTTTGATGGTTAAAAATACAAATCAAAGGAGTTCTAGGAAAAAAAGAACAAGTGAAGAGAAATGTCACTAATGAAATATTACCAGTAAAGATTGTCTCCTTTCCTTGCACACTCTGTAGAGAACCTGCTGGATGGTATATTTGCCGAGCAAGGGTGAGCTCCAAAAAGCAGGAGGTGCAGGGCATAGACATGGAGCTCTGTCACGGGAAAAGGCACTAGGCCTGGCAGGGCACTGGTGCGGGTGACCCAGATGACAGCTGTGTGCCATAGAGGGGAGACATGCTGTCCAGACCAGAAGTGGTATGACTCTGAAATAGACTTCTTCAGAAAGATAAAGCTGGCAAAATTGTGATCTCTGGACATCTTTGGAGAGGCTTTAGAGAACTGGTGAAATGCTTAAATGTGCTAAGTATATAACATACTTAAAAAAGAAAATTATTAACTCCAAGAAAAAAAAAACATTGAAAGAAAGAAAAAGTAATTACAGGCCAGATGCAGTGGTTCATGCCTGTAACCCCAGCACTTTGAGAGGCTGAGACAAGAGGACTGTCTTAGTCCAGGGGTTGGAGACTAGCCTGGGCAAATTGGCAGGATCTGGTCTCTACAATAAATCAAAAAATTAGCCAAGTGTGGTGGCACATGCCTGTGGTTCCAGCTACTTGGAAGGCTGTTGTGGAAGGATTTCCTGGGCCCAGCAGATTGAGGCCGTGTTGGCTGTGAGCGTGCCACTGCACTCCAGCATGGGAGACAATGAGACTCCAACTCAAAGAAACAAAAAAAGAACTAACCCCCCCTCAAAATAAATGCAAATAAATATTAAAAAATGGAAAGAAGAGAAAAAAGTAACCATTTTTCATACAATGCTGTTTCCCAGAAAGACTTATCTTTTAAGACTAAAGTGAATATCTAGTTGAGTAAAGAAAGGAAATCCAACTTAAATGTTTTTTGAAAGTAGTATGTCAAGCTTATTAGTGAGCTATGGAACTGACTTAGTTGGTCACAGTGCTTTAACAAAGAGAAATACAACTGGGAATAACAATGTAGAAAATATCAAGATAATGAGAATACTGCAGTCGATGTAGCAAAACATTGGTTGGTGAAACTTGGGTCTGGGTGTGTATGAGTCTGAGTACTTTGTGTGACAGTATTCTCACAAAAATTGTATTTATGAAAGCACATTGCTTAGTCTAGCTTTCTGATTATAAGGAGGGAAAGATACCAGATGGGTGTTGATGTTCACACACACGCAGTCATGGCTGAGCGTGAAACTCCTCTTGCAGAGGTGACTCCAGTAAGACACCCTGCTTAATGGCACAGTGTGTCCACAGGCTGCGAAAGTCAAAGGCCCTGGGGTGACACTCCAGCCTTACTATTCAATCAGTTTACAAACGCCATAAATCAAACACCAATCAGTTTACAAACACCCTTTTTTCTGTTCTTTTTTGACCATATTACTTATAACATGCTTATTTACTTTTGAGGCTTCCTGCAGAACCAGAGATAAATGCATATGTTGGGTCTACCATGTTTGCCCCAGTCTGCCTATGCTGCTTCTGTGATGTCATGAAAAGAAAACAATAAGTTTGGGATAATATTTATTCTCTGACCTTCAGCTTCATCATAAAATAATGAGGTCAGTCTCATTTCCATCTGTCCCTACAACCTACACTTTAAAACTCTAAGTACTGTGGAGGCTCAAGTGGGAGGATCTCTTGAGGCTAGGAATTTGAGATCAGTCTGGGAACAATAGCAAGATTTCATATCTTAAAAAAAAACTAAAAAGAAAAAAAGCAAAGTGTGTCCTAGATTTTCTGATGCATTCCTTTCCTGGATTTTGAGATATCTCCTTCCACTTACTATTTTTAGAGTAAATATACATCTTATAATTTGAATAATTAACGAGTGTTTTATAATTTCATGAGAAATTCTTTCTACTTTTCAGAAAAGTCACGTTAAATCAATGGTATATCCTTACAGGTGAGAGTAACTGGAGTCATGAAACTATCGTAAGCAACATTGAGCAATCTGTTGTTTTACTTTAAAAGATTTCCTTGGGCAGAGAGCAGAATGAATTTTGCTTGATTAAGAACATATAGGAGGTTAATTTTTGTGTGTGTGTGAATATGTGTGTGCATTCATGCAGATAGACACTTGTATGCTGGTTGGTATTTAGGTTATGTCACCATTCCTAAAAGAAATCCGAACATAGAGGTGGAGTAGAGTTGGTGAGTGAATTCCTCTTGGGTGCTGAGATACTCTAATGAGATGCCTAGACAGATGAAAAACTTTGTAGATTCAGAAACTCTAGGATAGAAGACACTTCTCATTTGTTTCATAATGCATTCATCTGAGCCACAGCTTTTCCCTACACATATTTTTTATACCAAGTGTTTTAATGAAAGGGTGTCATCCCTCTCAATATGCTATCTAAGGCAGGATTTGGGATCCTCCTGCTCATTGTGGGGGATATTTCTCGAGTTTTGTGGCATCTTTTGAACAAACTTCTTCCTATTTGAGGGACATTCTTAGAAGTTCCGCCTAGCCAAAACAGAACAAGGACTTGCGTGTACCACCCTCTTGAAGTCAGCCTTTCCCATCAGACACTGTCACTTTCAACAGTGCCAGCAGCACGTGGAGCTCAGGATGCATTTTTCAGGCATGGATTGCATGGTGGAGGTCATGAGAGCACCAGGACCATGACAGGATAGCCCCGGGTGGAGCAAGATTTTTGAAGTTTAGTCTTCAAGAAAAATTTTCTGGTTCTCCTGGATAAGTCCTCCCAAATCTTTTTAAATAAACCTATGCTATTAAAGTGACTGAAAAACTTTGATTTTCTCCATGTCTTCATATTAGGTGAAGAACTAGCGCATACTTAGAAAATATTAAAAAGAAAAACCATATACAATATAAACAATAAAATCACACTTTCAAATTTCAATTGTCTCTTTTGTCTATCACAGATCTGGTCACTCATCATGTGAGTATGCACTTACTGCCCAAGGCATACAGAGATCCTAAGACAAGCTCTCCTTTACCAGGAATGCACAGTGTAGTGGGAATATAACAACTGAGCAAATTATCGAGGTATTGTTTAACAAGTACTAGAACATAGACATGAACAGAGAGCTATAGAAAGGGCGGAGGATACCCAGTCAAGATCAAGGGAATCAAGGAAGGCTTCTTAGAGGAAGTGGTATTTAAGTTGAATAGACACATCTCTTTGTATGACTTACAAATTTCTTAATCTTTATCCTGGAATTAGAATATATATATATTTTAATACACACACACACACACACACACACACACACACACACAACCACAGAATAATGACCTAACGTGGTAGACTTTATGTTATTTATCTCTTGCTGCATACCAAATTAGCCCAAAACTCAGTGGTTGAAAGCAACACTAAATATGTATTACTTCCCAAAGTTTCTGTGGGTCAGGAATTGGGAGGAAGGTGACTGGTGAGTTTAGGCTTAGAGACTCTCAAAAGTTTACAGTCAACCTTGGCCAGATATAGAGTCACTATTCTTTTTATTACCTAGTATCAGGCATAGCATAGCATTAGTCCTGTCATGTTCTATTTGTAAGACATGAGTCACCAGTATTTGCAGACATATTTTAAAGTCATCCCATTATTACAAGTTTATAAGTGAAATGGCTACTCAATATCATTGGGTACTCAGATTTGTATCTTGCTGTTCTGCCATCCTCAACAATTGACTTGCATTGTGAGGTTCTCAAGGTGCCTGACCAAAATTAAGCCATCTAGGCCTTTATCTCAGCAGCAGGAACGAGAAAACTAGAATTATGTGCTTCTTACCTTTTAAAGAAACTCCAAGGACGTCTCAATAAATGCTCCCATTTAAACTCCATAGGCTAGCACTATGTTGCTTCCTCAGCTACAATGGAGGCTGAGAAGCAGTCTTGTATTACTTGTGATAATAAGCTCCACTAAATGCTGGGGTTCTATTTCAAAGGGAAATAGTGAAAGTGGATGTTAAGGCAGAGTCAATGAAATCATTCTCAAAAGACAGCCAAGAGTGGCTGGGCATGGGAGCTCATGCCTGTGATCCCAGCTACTTGGGATGCTGAGTTGAGAATATTTCTTGAGCTCAGGAGTGGAGACTGCAGTGAGCTGGGATTGTGCCATTGTACTCCAGCCTGGGCGACACAGCCAAGAGACTGCTGGTTCTAGTCAAAATGGAGTAGCCTTGTTCCTCTCAGGTCCTCTTCCTTACAAGGAACACAACCCTGGAAACAGTTCAAAAAATAAACATAGGAAGGCTCTGAAAGGTGAGAAGAAGGGGGTGGGTTGCTTAGAGTCCTCAAGACTTGAAAAAAACAAAAAACAAACACAAAACACGACAATAAAAAATGAAAGTGAGCTCCCTGGGCTCATTTTTACCTTTATACCTCAGACAAGGCACGGCAGAAGGGTCCAAACTGGAAGTGTCCATGGAAACAGACACAAATTAGAAAAATATCTGATTTTCTCTAGCCAAAGGGTAGACTTACAATGGAATATATTATTGGCAATAACCACTCTACCTCAGTCAAACATCAATGAATAGACTGTAATTCTATTCTCTGCAATTTCAGTGTGGAGCTGAGCCTCCAACCTCACCAGGTATCAAAAGACTGAACAAGGCAGTATGAGTATCAGTTGATCAGCACTCCACTTTCTCCCAACTACTGATGACAGTAAATCCAATGGGGAGTCAAGCCTCCATCCTCACCAGGCATCTCCAAGGGTGACTGAGGTACTGGGAGGACAACCTGGTTAACATTCCTGCCCTGACTCCATCCTTTAATGTCAGAGGGCTCCAGGGTAGTTGAGTTTTTACCCCACTCTTTAGAAACCAAAAGATGTGTGTCAGCCTTATAATTCCTACCCACCAGATGTAATGAGGGTTCAGTGAGAGCCTTGGTTCCTTGACCTGCCTCTCAGTTCAAAGGAAGGAGGTATCTTACTTTTGCTAGGGAGATGTTAGCATAACTAAACAGCCAACCAACCATTTTCAAAAAGCAGTATGAGTAAGTGTTCCACTTTTGCAGCAGTAGGTTGGCAAGACACAGTGGGAAAGCTGAATTTACACATACCAAGCATATCTATAATTCAATAAGGGGTGCCTACTAAAAAGAGATTAAATGGAAACCAGTCTGAACAATATCCAAAATGAGAAAGATAATCAACACATATCAATACCAAGATGAATCAGTTTGTTTGAATTAGCTGACACAGGTTATTGAAGCATTAAAATGCTCCAACAATCTGTTACACAGTCTCTAGAAACAAATGGAAAAATAAGAAGCCTTAGTAAAGAAAAATCAATGATAAAAAGAACAAGATGAAAATATGAATATTTTAGAAACGAAAGACATAATATAATGTAATATCTAAATGGTGGGGTGATGATGATAGAGCAGAGAATAAATGAAACTGAAAACCACTAATTGTATCAATTGAATTTATCCAGTCTGAACGTCTGAGAGAAACTAGACAGAAAAAAATGTACAGAATTTTGGTGACCTGTGGAACAATGGCAAAAGAGCTAATTTTATGTTATTGGAGTCAAAGGGAAAAGACTGAGAAAGAGACACAGACAAGGTACTTGGGGAAAAATAATAGGTGAAAACCCCCAATATGGAGAGACATTTACCTACAGATTCAAGGGACAAATTTAGTACCAGATAGGGTGTACCTGAAGAAATGTATCACACACACACAACCTGAATTTCTGCAAGCTAAAAATAGAGGAAAACATCTTAAAATTTACTGGGGGAGATGCTGCATTACATAGAGACTAACACTTCACATGGCAATGGGTTTGTCATCTGAAACTGAAATCATGGAGGACGAAAGGAAAGGGCACACCATTTTTCAAGTGCTGAAATAAAAGTACTGTGAAATGTGAATTCCACATCTGGTGAAACTATCATTCAGGAATGAAGACAAAATAAAGACATTCATAGAAATAAGAACACTAAAAGCAGACGTCACTACCAAATCTACCTTTGAAGTATTGCTAAAGGAAGTTGTCTGAACAAAAAGAAAATGATAACAAAAAAGGCTTGGAACTTCAGAAAGGAAATAAGAACACTGGAATGGGTAAAAAGAAGAGTAAATAGACTATTCTCATGAGTTTCTTAAGCATGTTTAATGGTTGAAGCAAAAATTATAACTTTAAACATAATATAATGTAGTGTCTCATATATGTAAAGAAAATATTCAAGACAATTATACATAAAATAAAATGTAAACTCTAAATGGAGATAAGTGTTCTAAATTTTGTACAAGGAGGTAAAACCTCAATATTGATAGAAGATTATCACAGTTAAGTATGACTACTTCTAGGCCTTTTGGCTAAGATCAAGTGTAGAGTATGTATATTTTATTGCTTAAAGCCACAAAGATAGACCATATCTTTGGTCATAAAGTAAATCTCAACAAATATAAAATAATTGAAGTCATACAAAGTATTTCTTTGATCATATGGAAAAAAATCAGAAATTAAAAACAAAGAATAATCTACAAACGCTTGGAAATTAAATACCACATTCCCAATCTATGAGTCAATGCAGAAGTTTGAAAGAAAACCAAAAATGCAATAAGCAAAATAAAAATGAACACAAAGCATATCAAAATATGTGGGATGCAGCTAAAGTAGTGCAGAGAGGGCAATTTATAGCATAAATTACTTATACTAAGAAATAATAAAGTTCTCAAATTAATATTCCAATTTCCTACCTTAAGAAATTAAAACAAAGACAAGTTAATATACCAAAACACACAGAAAGAAGAAAATAATAAAATAAGAGAAGAAATCAATACAATTGAAAATAGAAAAATAAGAAGATAAAATCAATGGAACAAAAGCTGGTTTTGAAATAAAAATGATAAACCTCTAGCAAGTCTAACAAACATTGGGAGAAGAAATAGGCTGGGCTCAGTGGCTCAGCCTGTAATCCCACGCTTTGGGAGGCCGAGGTAAGTGGATTGCCCGAGCCTGAGGGTTCGAGACCTGCCCGGGCAACTTGACGAGACCTCATCTCTACAATAAATCAAAAAAATTAGCTGGGGATGGTAGCGCGCGGCTGTAGTTCCAGCTACTTGGAAGGCTGAAGCGGAAGGATCGCCAGAGACCAGCAGGGTGAGCCTGCGGTGGCCGGGAGCGGCCACTGCACTCCGGTCTGGGCAACTGAGTGAGACTCCAACTCAAAAAAACAAACAACCCCCCAAAAAAACCCAAAAAAACAAAACATTGGGAGAAGAAACAAATCCACAATGTCAGTAATAAAACAGAAGCTATTACTATAGGTTCTGCAACCACTAAAAAGATAATAAAGTTAGAATCTCAAATTCAAAAAAGATAAAAGATAATAAGTGAAAGATAATAAGCAAAAGAAAAAAGATAATAAGTGAATACGAATAGAGATAACTTTACACTCATAAGATTAAAAACTTGAAAGCAGTGAATCAATTCCTCAAAATCCACCAGTTACCAAAACTCAGTTACTCAAAATTAGTGTTACTTGTTTTAAAAAAATAAAAAAGTAAAAATATTTTCCTTACTAAAAAAGTCAGTTCGCATTATTTTTTTTAACATATTTTTTATTTTAAAATTGTGGGGTACAGTTAAGGGTTAGGTATACAAATATGCATCGTTCAGGCACCCTTGTTGATAAGGGGTGTCCGCCCCGTACCCAGACAGATATTGAGTACTGCTAATCCCACCTCCCTTCCTCTCCCTGCCCCGCCCCCCACATAGTTTCCCACCGGAAGTTCGCACTATTAATGCATTACCTCATGTGTCTCTATGTTTTAAAAAATAAGAAAAGAACTTGTTTAATTCTCATGTGAAATCTGAGTCTCAATGAGACTGTGAAGAATTTCATGCAGCTAAATGAAGCATAGTAGGTGGAAATACACTTCAGAAATGAACTTAAGATAGAATATGTAAGCTTTGACTTTTCTGCTATTTTCTGTCCACTTTATTTGTGTCTGTGTATTAACAATGTTTTATATAAAAACAGAAATGTAAAAAAAAAAAGATTAGCACCTTGTGATTTTATAGCTCTCTGATCTTACCCAAGTTCCTCCCTCTACGAGACATCACATTTCTACCACGTTTCCCTGGCTAATGACTTGTTTTTCAAGGTTCACAAGTCTTGTATCTCAAACGACATGTTTCTTTGCTTCAGCAGTATCTTCTACAGATCTCTGGCGGAAATATGTTAACATTTGCTATCTCTGATCTTGTCATTGGTAGAACAATGCTCTGATCGTCTGTCCTCTGAGGAACTAATCCTTCCTCCACCTACAAATCAAAAACTTGACAAACACTGCTTCCTATCCCTCCTGAAGGTTGGCTTATCATTATCTACTCATCCTCTGCCACAGGGATTTGTCCAGGGGTGGGTATGTAAGCAAATAAAAACCATGTGATTCACAGACAGAACTGCTGAAACTTCTAAGGTAGAGGAACTGTCCATTATTGTGGATGAGTTAGAGGAAAAGAATATCTCCTTTTTCAGGGATGTGAAATTTGTAAGTGCTGTGGCCATCATTCAAGGCTGTGGATGTACTTGTATTTGCTGGGTAGAGTTTCATGTTGTAAAGCTGGTTGATTAAGTGGGCTCATGGTGGAGAAACACAAATCGGTTTGTCTGAGCTGTCTGAGGTTAAGTCTACCTCTAAACTTTTCATGTATAGTATGGCAACTAAAGCACATTTCAGTGTCCCTCATATTAAACCAGGAAGAAACCTATCTTTACTCATTATACTCTCATTAAATTATTAATTTATGAGTTTTTCTCCCAACAAGGGAATGAGCCTTTTGTGGAATGGGATTATGCAGCAGCTTATTCACATTTTATCCTGAGTTTCCAGATGATTGCATAACATTTAGAGAACAATCAATGCATATGTTTAAAATAAATAGCACAAGAATGGTTTTTTAACTTTGAGGGAGAAACAGTGTACATTATTTGTGAAACATTTCATATTTTAGCTTAATTTTCAGTCAAATACTTTCTTGACTTTCAATTGTCTCACACAGAACAGGATGCCTGACATAGTACTATTATAAACAATTACCATAACTCTCTTAATACACCTGCCTCATATGAAGAGAATGTGCCATTTCTCCAAGAGGACAGAATTAAGTGGCGAGCATTTGCATTAGCACTGGGGATATTTTTATCCTTTGAAAATAGTTAACTGATAAGAATTTAATAGGGAATGATACATGAAATCTGTTTTGTGCTAGACAGCTAAAAATAAATAAACAGCAAAATTTACGAAGGTAAACATAAAAGGTTCTTTGTAGATCTTATAGCCATTTTAGAACAAAATATTCTACCAGGACAAATAGTATTGTGAGTCAAAGAACAAACTCATTCCACACACATTCTTATATTAAAATCACTAAATTAATAAATATGCAGATCTAACAAAAATTTAAAAACACATTGGTGTAAATATCAAGGATAGAAGAGCTTTTAAAAATATTGTTTACATGCAGATTTTTAAATTTGATAATTTTTTTTTTTTAGAAAGTAGGATTTATTGAGAGGACAGAAAAGCTCCCATAGTGGGAGGGGACCTAAAGGGGTTGCCCAAATTTAATAACTTTAATATAAGAATGTATACATGTACATAGAGTAAAATTATTTAAAAATATTCTTTTTCTTTTTTTTTGAGTTGGAGTTGCACTCTGTTGCATAGACTGGAGTGCAGTGGCATGCTTACGGCCACCACAGCCTCGACCTGCTGGGTTCAGGTGATCCTTTTGCCTCAGCCTTCCAAACATCAGGAACTACAGGCATGCGACCCCATGCTTGGCTAATTTTTCTAAATTTATTGTAGAGGTGAGGTCTCACCAAGTTGCCCAGGCTGGTCTCAAACCCATGGACTCAGGCAATCTGCTCACCTCGGCCTTCCCAAAGTGCTGGGCTTACTGGCTTAAGCTACTGCACCTGGCCCTAAATATTCTTAAACATTATATTTTATCCTTTTTTGTGTCAGTACTGTATACCCTTAAGAAAATTTGTATATTTATAATTAATGCTCACTGTAATTTTTTAAACAAAGTTTTTATCTAAAAAGTCAAAAATATATTTCAATAAAAAAAAAAACAAATTTTAATTGCCTTATTGGCTACCTTCCCATATCATCTACTCAGTAATCAATTAATTTAATCAGATTCATCCTCTAGTTTAAATGTTAAAAAACTGCCTTTTAAAGAATTACAGTAATTGAACTGATTGGTGTGCTCTCACATCTATTGCAGCTTTTAAATTCTGTTTATCTACTGAATGCTTTAGATTAACTTGGCTTAAATGGAGTCATCTCTAAAAATAAACAAGCAAAGACCTGTTAGCTTCCTATTCTAGCAATTCTATTCTGTCATTTGTTTGTGTATTTTTGGTTCCCCCAATGCAAGTCTTAATAATTACTGCTATTTTCTATTAAATTAAGAACAAATGATTTATAAGATATATGGCTTCAGTAAATACAATTTCAAAATGAAGACACAAAATGCTCCTTTTTGACTTATTTTTATAGTGTCAGCAGGTCTTTAATTTACTCCTGAGTGTTTAATACCTGTAATTATGGGTATTAATAGTAATGCTTTGTTTTTTCCTCTTTTATATGCTTAACTTAAGTTCATAGATGGATTTGGTGTAAGGTATCACCCTAGGTGGTTGCCTTTTATAGCTCAAGTGTTGTTTCCTTGCCTTATATAATGACATTTTTCAGAAATGGCCACATTTTGTTATTATGATAACTTATCTACCACTAAACTACAACTCTTGGTGAAGTCAGACACTTGGAAGTCCCTTAATGCCCAGCTGGCTATAATGGGAAGACAAACAAGATTTGCTTGATTGGCAAACATTTCTGCATAAAAAGATAGAGGCAAGCTTGGTCAATTCCACTCTCCGCTAACCAGTCGGATGGCCTGCTGGTCTTCTGGCTTCATGCTGCTGAGAGTTAGAGTCCTAGCTGTCAGCATCATCATTTGAAACAAAGATTAAAGTGCTCAAGATGGAAGTGAAGTGGCTTTTGCCTTAACTTAACAAGTTCCATGGCTTAATGATTCTCTGTATTCCTGACTTTAATTATAGATGAGTTCTGGCTTTTACTGAAACAGAGAAATAGTATGCAATAGGTAGCTAAGGAGAGATATGAGGACAGTGGAAGTGAAGAACACAGACAGAAGATGGCTCCAATAGAGATGTTTCTATAGAGAGAGGGAAAATCTAGAAGTATGGTCAACCTGGAGAGCTTTATGGACCTCAAATCCTTCCTTAGTATTTGCTAGTTGTGGGATCTTGGGTCAGTGGGGAAGACCAGAAGACATTATGCATATAAAGTGCCTGGCTCTGTGCCTGGCACATGGATGATAAATTCATCCTTCCCTACATATCTTCATGATGGCCAAGGATAACAAAGTAGCGTGTTTCTATAGTAGTTGAAAAAGAAGTTAGCCTGCGAAAGACAACTGTGTTTGAGTGCATGTATCACTACATGCTTAGCAATCAACTTTCTAGAGCTGTGGCAAATATGAAAATGAGGGTACAGAAACCTAGAGAAAAAAATGGATTTAATTTAAAAAATACCCCCAAAATGTCTTGCACATATCTGATGATAGATATTTATAGATTGTTTAGCAAAAATGCAAAGAAACAAATATGAAGGCATGTTCAAGTTGTGGTGGCCCCACTACTGGCTTTTCATAATGTGTGTAAATTGATTCTACATAAGGTGACAAAGGGGACAGCAAAGGGGCTGGAGCCCTGAAGACTTGTGTCCTGCTGTGAATTCTGATTTTGCCAAGTATAATCAAAACCCCAAACAAGTCCCAACCCTGCTACTTCATTTTATGGCACAGTGTCTTGGTCTACCCACCCCACATGTATCACCCACCTTCTGCTTTTTTAGCTTCTTCAATTTCCCAGACTGGTCCCTCATCCAACTGAGAAGCAGTCAGTGATGTATTTCCCTGTCTACCCAGCCACCTTGACTTGCAGGGTTCATGTCTTGCTTCCCACCTCATCCTCTTTCCTATTCTTCCCTGCTGTGCTTTGCTCTCAGCAAACTTTCAATTAATCCCCACTGAGGGGTTAACTGGTAACCAAGGAGTTAACTGAAGTGTGACTCTCCCTAGAATTATGCAAACCTTGAAAGCAGTCTCTTCGAAGACCCAAAAGTTGTTATATAGAAAAGCTGACAGAGAAACTTTCCCTGTAATTAATAACATTACAACCTCACACAGAGGAGACTTCCACTCTCACTACCAAAGTGCCCAGTCACTTAGTCTAGACAACAGCAATGGCTTTGGAAAAGGAGGCTTAAGAAGCTACTAGTGGGGTGAGATGGACCACACCAGGCCAACACAGACACACGGGAGACACGCTTACTCTACGTCTTTTGACTTTATAATTTCAAACTTGCAATTTGCTGTTAAATCCTACTCTACTGTCAGGTCTGAAGATTAAGACTCTAACAGTTGTGTTCTCCCAAGATGCAACTGTCATTCTTGTTCTTCAACAAATTTCACAACTTGGAGCAGTTTCTGTGAGCTATGTTTTGGGAAATTGCTGGTGGAAGCTAGATGTGAAAACACTCTATGAACATTGCAGAGCCAGTCACAAAAATGGATGCATTTTTTTGGGGAAACGTGTTAAAAAGTAAAAGCATACGTGCTTCCATAAATCGAAAGGCAACCATGTTCGCCTTTGATGGCAATAACTGTGCTAAACTGTAGGTTGGATGCTGAGTAAGGAGTGCTAGAGTCATTCCTCATCAAGTGTGTTGTAGCAAATAGCACCCATCTTTTTAAGAGGTGGATTACAAAAGTCAGAAGGTCACTGCTAATTTAAACATCACAGAATTCTATCACATTAGAGTTTCACTGAAAGCACAGTATCTGCTTTCCCTATTAGATTTAAATTATAGAAAAAATGAAGAGGCTTTAAAACATAGTGAGATGTTCCTAATAAGAAGGAAGTATTTCTTCAAATTACCAGGTAGAGAGGTGAGGATGATAGCCTAGGGTGCTGAAGGATCAAGGATAAGAAGGAGGTGACAGTGAAGAAGGGACCACCTACTCTTCAAAACAAAAATTTGCACATGATATAATACATGACATGCCACTCTGGGAGTAGGGAAAATATATATCTTTGAAGAATAAGGACACACTCGTGTTCTTAAAGTTTTTTTGACATATGTTTATATCAATTAGGGCCTCCCTGAGTTGCAACTGTAGCTTCTGTGTTTTCTCTTGTCTTACTTCATTTATCACAGTAGAAATAGGGAAATTGAAAAAGCCCTTTTATCAGTTTCTTTTCTATATACATATTACATACACTTACATACTTCCCACCATACATGTTATACATTCATTTTAAAGTACATTTTTAAAATAAAAATTAACATTACTGATTGTTTGATTTTTATTGTGACATAGTTTGGAAAGTGTTATATAAGATCGGTATGAAAAACGTGTAACGTGGCTATTCAAGTAGTTTCTGATGTTTGGAAGCCACAAGAAATTTTCTGATGTCATAGCTTTGGGAGATGTAGCTTTGGCTGAAATATCTAATAATTCAAACAGAGACACACAACAATATTGCAATCTTTTAGCTTCCAGAATTCTCTTGACCTATGTGCAATATTTACTTCACCTAAACTCTGAAAATATAAGAGATTCTCTTTATGGATTCTCTCTACAGGGAAATAATCAGCGCTTTCCTTCTAGCTTATTTCGAACACGTATAAAAGTCAAGGAAAGTCAAGTATTTTTGTCATAAACGGAGGGTTGGAACACAAAATAGTGTTACGGCTTCAATGCTTCTCATTTTGCAGGAAGAAGACTGCAGGCTTCTAAAGTTTTTGATTCAGGTTCCAGGTTCTAAAACACAGCTGCCAGGAGTTTTTATAAAAGGAACACGCACCTACAGTACGTGGGCGGCATGGGTGCACTCGAACGCCCCGCCTGGTGATGACTCTCTCTCGAGAAAAGAAACTTCAGCCTTTCCCATGACGGTGTGCGCTCGGGAATGATCCAGAAGTCCACAAGGACTCGACATTCCTGGGATCGCTCAGCCTTCCCAGACCTGGGGGGCGGCCTCGCTCTGGGGCGGAGCTGGCGCGGGAGGCTTCCAGGATGGAGGGTCCGGGGGTCCTTCCCCAGTGATGTGAAGTTTCTCCAGGCGTCGTTCCCCACGCCCGCCTGAGCACCCTCGGAGTCGCGGGGCGGGGGCGGCCGAGGAGGCGCGCGTTCGTCGCCGGGAGCAGCGCGGGCCGAGGCTCTTCGGGGAAGGCTGAGCGGAGGCCCCTGCGCCGCAGCCAGCGCCCGCTCCGGCTGCAGCCGCGTCGCCCGGAGCGCGGGGCGGGCGGATCTGCGAGAGGAAGGTGGGCAGGAGGCTGGCGCGGAACGCGCGGGGGTGGGGGCGGGGGCGGGGGCGCCGGGGCGTGAGCGGGCGCGTCGCGAGAGGCGGGATGGCGAGGGGGGCGCGTGGACGGCGGGGACGGCGCCAGAGCAGCGCCCGAGCAGCGCCGGCCGAGCGGGGCCGCGTCTCCAGCGGGAGCGGCGAGCGCGCGCCGGTTCACAAGGTGCGGGGCCGGGTGGCGGGGCGGGCGGCGGGGCTCCCGGGCACCCCAGCTCCCCCCCCGGGCTGCCTGTCCCCGGGTCAGCGGGCGCGGGCTCCGGCTCCCTGGAAGCCCGCGGGGAAGGTCCCTAGCCCCCGCCCCCGCCGCGGCCGGTGCATGCTCCAGGGCCGCCCGGCCTTGCGCCCGCTGACCCCCGTGTCCTCGCAGATGCTCGGGGCGCCGGCCGTGCTATGCGTGTGCGCGGCCGCCTGGTGCGGGCAGGCTCTGGCGGCGGCCGGGGCGCGGGCCGACGGCGGCAATTTCCTGGATGATCAACAATGGCTCACCACCGTATCCCAGTACGACAAGGACATGGGACAGTGGAACAGATTCCGAGACGTAAGTGCTGACTCCCTCGCGGGCGCGGCTGCGGGGCGCGGGTGCGGGTGCTGCGACACGTGGGGGCCCACGTCCCGCTGGGTGCGGGCGAGGGGAAGAACTCGCGTGTCACCACCCCCGCCGCCCCCTCCCCCGGTGCCTTCCTCCCTCCCCACCCAGGTGAGCGGCGCCCGCGCCCTCTCAACTTTTCACTGGTGTCCTGGCGCGGGTCATCACAGCGGGCGCTTTTGCCATGTGTTTCTCCTCACGAACTGGGGTCGACCTGACTCCCGGTGGCCCGTGAGGGGATTTGAGGGGAAGTGAGAGACGCGCGGTGGAGGGTGGCAAGTGTTCGGGCCCCGTGGGTGCCAGTCGGCTGCTCCTGACTCCATGGAAGTGCCCGTCAGATCTGTGCTTCGACATTAACTTTACCGGAGCACGTTTCAATGCCTTCGATTTCCTCTATCCCAACATGTGTTCCCTCCGTCGAAGCTCCAGGGTGGGGCGTGAGGGCTGTCGATGACCGCGACGAAATAGTTCGCTGCAGACCCCTGAGGCGCCTCAAAGGGTCATGAGCCTGGGAGCCACGGCCTGGATGCCTGGGTTGTCCCACCTGAACGGAGCTGCCGCGGCCTCGAACACGGGGTCCCGGGACCGCCAGCCCACCCCCCCAGCCCACCTGGAAAGCTCGAGGCCTGAAAGCCAGGCGGGCACCGGGCAGACACTGCCAGCCCGTAGAGACTCCCAGTGAGCCCCTCTGCAGCACTTCCCGAGAGGAGTAAACTCAGACGCTCTGTCGCGGCTGGGGGAGACAGAGTCGCTGGCAAGCTACATCTGGCTGATGGACTCCCGGAGAAACCCGATTTTTACTGTCAATTAGGGTTAACTGGTTGGTACCAGTCATGGATGGAGAGAGCAGAATGTGATGATGGTAGTACTAAGCTGAAACGTCACTGTGTTGCTGCTACATGACGCTTTCATAAAAGCAGACCGTTGCACATTTGTTTGAAGTTTATGCTAATTTTGAATACCACAAAAAGGCAAGCAAGTGAATGAGGTATTTCTAAACCCAGAGAAAATGTTATCATGCCCTTAGTTGGAAAAAATATTGAACATTTGATCAGTATTTGAACAGTGCTTCATATAACATTTCATTACTTGATGACTGCTTTAAAAATATCTTAAAAAGGAAATTTTGAAAACTCAGCAGTGGGATATGTTCAGTAGGTCTATTAACTGCATGCTGTGCTCTATTATTATTATTATTATTATTTTTGTTCTGTTAGGTAGTGATAAAAATCAAATGTACAATTCCTCCGTGGGAGAATTGGAGTAGCTTTGCCTTCTCCCAGAACAGGGGTAAAAGCTTTCTTCTCTAAAGTAATTTTTAAATTTTGAATGTCTTAGTATTGCTTGTCTTTACAAAATTACTTTATTGAATTATTAAGGATGACTGGTCAATACATGGACAGTTTATGACTGTGCTTGTTTTAAGCTATTGAGACAAGCTGGCTTACCAGCTGTAGAACTAAGTATTCTAGAATTTATGCAGCCAATTTCTATAGAGATGGAGTAGAGTGTTTTATTGCTATATATCATTTTCAGGTGAGATCAAGAAAAAAGTCCATTAAAATTTTATATAAATTTAAATAAAGGATTCACTAAGACATTTTAAGCAAATATCTGTTTTAAAGTATATGCAATATATACAAATGTAATAATGATGTATTTGAACAATGTACATCAGTTTAACATTACCATTTTGGTAAGACAACTCGATTTTTGTAAGATGCCTTCTGGAGGGTGTGGAGAAGATGAACACTGTCATTTCTCCCTTCGCCACCTGTTGCTTACTGTTGACATAATAACTTGCATGCTGACAGTTGGTTTCTCCAGTGAGGGGATCCTGATCATACAGGATCCTGATTTAGACCAACCACCCCACTGCTGTTTACACAGCTTTCTCTTTTGTGGAATCATTAGCTTTATCATGTTTTTGGGTCCTTCAGGATATTGTTTACTTTTTAGTTCATTTACAGCTGGAGGCACGTGGTTATAGGCGTATACTGTGTGAGGTCACTGTGTGAGCATTGATATCTTAAATAATGGATTTATGTACTTACTTTATATGAAAGGCAAAGAAACAAGGAAATCTGAACCTCTTCTTTTAGAAACAATTTAACTGAAATACTTTAGTGCTTCTGCCATACAAGTATAATTAATTTTATTTAGAATAGCATAATTCTTCCTAGAATTAATTCTTACCATTTTATTCCTTAGGGACTGTTTTGCATAATTTGCATTATTTTACAAGTAACTTTCTAATGAAAGTATGAACTGTGCCTCCTTTTGAATGATATTAGAAAACTATCTTAAGTAATATTTAAAAATATAATTCAGAATTACATTTTAATTGAATGACAAAATAAATGTGATTATTTTATATAAATATGTAAGCATGTTTTCTTTATAATAAAGTTTTAGGAACAAGGAGCATGGATGGAACATTTTATATGAGAGCAGATTAAATGTAGAAACCATTGCCATTAATGGCTAGTTTCCCATTTTCCTCAATATAAGTCACAGAAATAATGGAACCAAAGACAAGCTTACAAGGAGTAAATATTAACACAGAAGGAACTTCAACTAATTTGGACTACTCTATAATAGCAATGCACATGCATATAGTTTTACTACTTTTGTTGTCTCTTTGAAGAACCTTTTGAGTACACAAAGTGAAATTTTATAGACAAGAGCTTTTACCATTTTCAAAATTATTAATATATTTGGTTATTAATATAAAAATTCTAGTAGATACATTAATGCCTATGTTTTAGGAAGAAATTAAAAGTTTAACTTAGTCTAAAGATAGAGTGAAGTCAACATATTGAAAAATACATATATTAGGTTGAATCAGTGCGTTAGGTTACATTTATGTGATTTTGAAATAAAATTTAAAAAATCCTCTCAATGATAGGATAAGTTTAGTAGACGTACCAGTTGCATGCTGTTTTCTATATTACTTAGCTCTGATGGGTAGTGATAAAATCAAGTACCCAGGATTCTTCCATTGGAGAATTGTGACACTACCACTGCCTTCTCCCAGAGCAGGCAGGAAGGAGTTCCTTACCCAAGTCTTGCATACTAGTATATATTAGGAGAGCTGGAAATCAGGACCATTAGAGGAAACTGAATTGCTAGCTCAAATGGCTCATATGTTGAATATTTCAGACATTTATATTTTGTACGTTAAATTAACCCCTTTATCATGTAATAAGTGAGTATGGATTTGAAAGCCAATGAATTAATTAGTAATGCATGATATAATATCATTATCAACCTTATCTATTATTAATTTCACTGAAGTACATGCAGTAATCAGGAATGGCAAAATAGATGAAATATGAGAAGCCCTCAAATACTATATATTGGAAGCAATATGATGGAAATCTAGCAAAAGGAAGAGTGATGGTCATGTTAATTTTTCAGTAAATCATGGAGTAAAAACAAGCCTGTACCCTCAAACTGAAATTCAAGTAGTTCTAGGTAAGATTTCTTTTTCAATGAAAATACCTGGAGCTCATTTTGAATTTTGTTTTAAGAAATGGTTACCATTTGTGTTGCAAAAACCACAATCGACTTCAGTTTGTATTTGCATGATTTTTAATGGCCTTTTAGATACTAGGGAGACCCCCAGAAAACCAGAATTTATGTATGTAAAAACTGTGCATTTATTCTTACATGTTTAAACTTCAGTCATCTTTAAAGTACTCTCCATTGGATGCAGTACACTTATTAAGATGGTTTTTTTACTGCACAAAAGAGTTTTTGAACTAGTCAATATTGCTGCCTTTTAGTGCTTCTGTTGTTTTTTATTTCACCTCTACCACACTGGCAAAACGTTTTCCTTCCAGAACTTTTTTCATCTAAGGAAAGAAAAAGTCGCTAAGGATAAAACTGGTATGAATAGGAAGGTTGAGGTGAGAAGGTCATGCCATTTTGGGCAAAAAACTGCATCACACTCAGCACGGTGTGTGCAGGTGTGCACGTAAATCACCCATCATGAAATGAGGAAATCCGTTGAAAGACTCTCCCCAGAAAATTAACTGAAGTGGAACACAGCCTCTCACCACAACCGTACCTTGTCCACTGATGCCATTGGGTTCCCAGAACACTTACCTAGTGGGTGAAGCCTGTATTACAAGGGGCCTGCCCTCCAGAAGCTAACTCTGAGTTTTTATTGACAACAGCAATAAAGTTATACAATTTAACTTCAGAAACTTAATAAACTACAGGACATATAGAATATTGTGAAAGTGTAAAATACAGGTTGAGGTGTCTCAGAGGCACTCAAATTATAAATTGACTTTTAAGAAATTTCCCATTTGGGAATGTTGAATAGTGAGTACACTTTTCATCATTCCTTTTTTCTTATTTCCCTTTTTCATCTGAGCTGAGCTTCTTGAGTGCCCTGACTACTGAAGAGGTAATGGCTGATGGGGAGGGATGTCTCCTGGCATTTAGTGGGTTATAGAGGGGTAAAGGTCTCTGAGAGTTTGTTAGTGTTTGCTGTTGTTAGGAATTCCTATGACATTGTTCCTATACCTACTTCACATGAAGTATTTCATGGCTGTATGAGCGATTAAAATTAAAGCAATGAGAATCTGTGATGAATACCCTCTCAGTGCTCTCCTTAGGTTTGCCTCACACCCTGATGCATCGTGCTGTATTCTTGCGTAACAGATACAACCTGAGGCACTGAGGGCTCCTCCTTTATGGTACCTTAAAAGTGGCAGCAGAGTTTTACTATTTTATTTTTCAACAATATATACCAAAAAATAAAGAATTATTATTAATTTGGATACATTTAACAAGGTAAATGACTACCTACTCTCTCTGTTCAGGAAGACTTTCTCAATAGGTGGTGTTCAATTTTCATGAAAATGTATACTTTCAGCCAGGCTCGGTGGCTCAGCCTGTAATCCCGCACCTTTGGGAGGCTGAGGTGAGTGGATTGCCTGAGCCCGCGGGTTCGAGACCTGCCTGGCAGCGAGACCTCATCTCTACAATAAATCAAAAAATTAGCCGGGCGTGGTAGCGCATGCCTGTAATTCCAGCTACTCGGAAGACTGAGGCGGAAGGATCGCCCGGAGCCCAGCAGGTGGAGGCTGTGGTGGCCGGGAGCTGCCACTGCACTCCAGTCTGGGCGACAGAGTGAGACTCCAACTCAAAAAAAAAAAAAAAAGAAAAGAAAATGTATACTTTCCGTGTTTCTCACTGTGAAACAATATTTGTAAATGTGATAAATAGTTACCTATGTTTTGCTATAGTTGGGAATACAGGCTTTTCTTGCAAATTCTTCACAGTTAATTCAGTGCATATTCATGAGAGTTTTTCTCTTTTGTTTGCTTTTTGTGACGATTATGGGCACTGAGTTTAGTTCTTAAAAGTTTTTGAATGTAGTGTACGTATTTGCATGTCAGAGCTGATGTGATGAAGACTGTGGTATGCAGTCATATTATCTTGCGCCAGCATTCATATTGTTTAAACCCTGAGGAGCCTGACTTCTTGAGAGATACAGCTGAAGATCTTTGACAATTTTGGCCAACCTCTTGCAGCATCCACTCCGGTGTTTTTAGATCATGTGGGTCCTAGTTAAGTCATGGTTATGGTGCAAATTCTGCATCCCTATTTTTTAACCTTCCCACTCCATCACCATCATGCTTAGCAGTCTGGCATTAAGGTTGGTTTTGTGTTTTGTGAAGTCAGACATCCCATGATGAAGACAGGCAGGTCAGGAAAGGTTCACTGATGTGCTAGTTTTTGGAGAGGATATCTTAAGTAGAGCTGCTGTCACATTATCAGCCTCCGTCGGGGATCACCATTGACCACAAACTTCCGTCAATTTTCCATGACTTCATCCCAGAAGAAATTATAGGGAAGCAAACAATACTTTTAATTCTCCAGCTTTCAGACTCCTAGTCAATTGTTAGAAAAGTGTAACTAAGTGAATTGAAAAATAAATTACTCTCTGGGTGTATGTTATATAAGAATAGGTGTATGTATATGTAGAGCCATGCATACGTGTATATGGATTATATATATATATATGCTTTATGTGTGTGTACGAGAGGGGTCCCCCCAAATCCCTGAATTGATTCATAAAATATTGTGTATTTATTTTACACATTTAAACTTCTCTTACCTTCAAAGTACTCTTTGTTTAATGCAATACACCTATTGATATGCTTTTTCCACTGCTCAAAAGTTTTTGAACTCATCCATTTTGATGCCTGTCAGTGCTTCTGCCATTTATTTCATCTTGTCCACACTGACAAAATGTTTCCCTTTAAGGACTTTTTTCATATCAGAGACAAAAAAAAAAATTCACTCAGGGAGAGATTGGGTGAATAAGAAGGATGGACTATGAAGGCCATGCCGTTTTTGGTCAAAAACTGCTGAACATTCAGTGTGGTGTGGGAAGGTGTGTTGTCGTGGTGGAAGAAGCAGTTACCTACTTGCCCAAACTTGAGATGTTTCTTTCAGAAATTATGATGCAACCTTTTCAAAACTTCCAGATAAAAACTTTGGTTGACTGTTTGATCTGGAGGAACAAATTCTAAATGTACTACAAAGGGTCCAACCTTTAAAAGATAATTTTATTTGGGGGGGGGTCTCTCCTTGTATATGTGTGTATCTTCAAATAAGTAACAGATGAAATCATCTGAAATTCAAGGCAATTGTATATTGTACCATAGTTTTTTTATATATGTAACATATATGGTGATATTATACACATTATACATAACGTGCTAAGTAGAAAGCTAGCATCCATCCAACCACCTCCAAAGTGTAAAGATGTGTTAGGTTTTTTTTTTTTTTTTGGTCCTCTCCCTGGTTAGGTTTTCTTCATCTGATAACTTGAGAAGATGATCTCATTTGCCGTTACGTGTGTGGACACAGTGTGCTTTCCTGCCTCTTACGGCAAGTAAGCTTGTTTGGGATTATATATTTAAACTTTTTAGCTAGATATACAAAAGGAACAGCGTGTACTGCTGTAAAGCATTTATTTTCCTCTCTGACAGTAAGACTTCTGGGTTGGATGCTTTTAGATCTGATGATTCTGACTCAGAGTGACATTTTATGTTGTTACACAACTTTAGTTTTCATGATTTCATGATCTGGGTCAGAATTTTATTTTCTGTACTTATTTTTAAAGGCTGATCTTTGACTTCTGTATGCACTATCCAATTCCTGTAAGCTCCTGGCATATTTGTATCTTTTCATTTATGAAAATCTTTCGATCTCTTCTGTTCTTTCTAAAGCCTCTCTTATTTTACAGATTTGGATAACTCATTAGGCTGTGAACTCTCTATGCCTATGGGTTGTGTCTCTCTCCTCTTCCACATCCTATTATTCACCCAGCATTAGTGCAATAACTTGCTTAGAGGTAGCATTGAGAATATTTACTAAATGAAGCATTATATTCAAAGCATATTGCCAACTGAAAAGTTTTATGTAAAAGTTTTTAGAACTGTGTTGTCTTTCATTAACCAGTTCCAGTTTTGATAGCCTTTGGCCCAGTTTTGTAATTTAAATGTACATTTAATATTTATAACATGTAAAGTTTCTAGTATTAAACTGCTTTGCAGATCCTGTAAGTTCCCAAAAGGAGATGCCATGCCCACACCGTGGTGGTGGGTTGTAAGATGGGCTGCGGACATGGGCAATGATGTGAAGCCTATCCTATACCAAAATTACGACCGCGTTACTGTGTTGCTCTAGGATCTTTAAATATTCCTTGCTGCCTCATAGGTGACATTAAACACCAGTGTCATCCCTTTCTTCTTTAATGACTGCACTTCAGTTGATGGTTGTGTGGGTAATTTCAGATATTTCACAGATGGTTCAGATTTATTGTTTTCCCTTTTGTCTCACTTGTAATTGCCAGTTAGGGAGAGTACGTTGAGTTCCTGCAGAAAGGAGTCCGTGAATCAGAGTGCCTTGATTAAGATGGAATTTTGCTTCATAACCACATACCCTCCAGAAGCGGAGTCCAGGCCTGGACTTTTGGTGTGGCTTCTAGTGGCAGGATTCTCCAGGAGTGCCTGTTTCTTACATTGGGAAGGGTGTAAGAGGAGGTCTAGGACAGGCAACAGGGGCCCTCAGGGTGATCACATTTGACTCCTACCCACATCCCTCAGGCCTGAGCTAAAAGTCATGTAACAGCACCTAGCTACCAGGGAGGCTGGGGAATCTAATCTCTAGTGGGAAGGAGTCACATGGAAAGGAAGAAATGACCCCTGGTGCTGGGAAGACAGTATTGCTAGCTGCTGCATCTGGTCATGTTCTTTTAGTCATCTGACTGGCTCATGCACATATCTCCACCTCCACCCTTTGCTCTCCTTGCCTGTGGGTTATTTGCTTTGCCTTCAGTTGTTTCCTCCCTAACTTCAGGTTATCTCGATATTCTCTTAGCCATGATGGGCAGATTGTGTAATGCTGGCCAGTACTGGGACACCTGGTACCTAAGATTCTGGGAGGAGGAGTTTGGCAGTGAATTGTGGTGGGCTGATTTTTGTGAGGAGGCCTGTGAAGGTCAGAACCAGAGGCTAGTAGCCGCATGTTACTACATTAGGGAGCCGGCATCTGATAACCAACCCTCTTTCCCTTAAGTGAAAACATGTAGAGTATCTTCTGAGAAACCTTTTTTGACTTTAGGTCTTCAGTCATAGGTCTGGAATGCACTTGTGTTGAGGTGTTAATGGTGATGGTGGGGCAGAATCAGAATTTACTTCTCATACCCCTTGGTTGAAGAGCAGGGTAGGCTCTTGCAGCCAGGGTTGTATTTCCTCTGAGGTAGGAAGATGAAGTACCATTAATTAAAAAAACTTTCCACAGGAATCATGCTAGAAATGATGCTATGACCAGGCTCATGTAGCTGTTAATCTTGGAAGCAAGGAAAACTATCCTTTTGGCACTAGTACCTCTGGGACTGTTAGGAATTAGAAACTGCAGCAAGTCAAATTTGTCAGACCCACCACGCAGGCTTCCAGTTCCATTTTGTATCTTGACATTAGAGGTTGCAGACAATCTGGAGTGCTGGGGACTCCTGACTGGGTCATCGTCAGTTACACATTGCGCTATTTGCCCCATTTTTCTTTGAGGAAGTCTTGATTTTTGTCCTTTTGCATACTTGTCTAATGAAAACTTTAGTATTTATTTATCTTTTTTTAATATGTACTCATGGCATGATTTTTTTACAAGTAGTGATTATGTGATTTTTGCTTAATGTTTTATTTGCACTTGTAATTAATAATAATAATATGGGCCAGGAGTGGTGGCTCAAGCCTGTAATCCCAGTACTTTGGGAGGCCGAAGTGAGAGGATTGCCTGAGCCCAGGAGTTCGAGACCAGCCTGGACAAGTTGGTGAGACCTCGTCTTTACAATAAATAAAAACATAAGCCAGGCACAGTAGTGCACACCTGTAGTTCTAGCTACTTGGGAGGCTGAGGCGGAATGATTGCCTGAGCCCAGCAGGTTGATGCTATGGTGGCCATGAGCATGCCACTGCACTCTAGCCTGGGAGACAGTGAGACTCCAACTCAAAAAAAATAATAAAATAAAATTAATTTGAATAATAATAGTAATATGGTATATGAATATACTAGGTAGAAAGGCAGGTAAAAAGTCTTTATAAAATTATTCTGAAAAAAATTAATTCTGCTCTTGCAGTCATGGAACTAATAATATGTAATCTGATGTATAATATGTATGCATAATATGTAATATTATGTATAATATGTAATATTAGTCATGTAATCATAATATGGTATATGAATATACTAGATAGAAAGGTAGGTAGGTAAAATGTCTTTATAAAATTAATCCGAAAAATAATTTATTCTGTTCTTGCAGTCAGGTAACTTCCCAGAAATTGAAGAGTCTTTCTGGAAGTCATATGGCTTTCAGTTTCCTGCTCACAGGCTGTTTCCTTTATCAAGGAAGTAATGGCCTCAGCCAGACATGTTGTCCAACACTTCTGAACACATATAGCAGCTTTTTATATGTAGAATTTAAGTGGTGACACACACTTGTAATCCCAGCACTTTGGGAGGCTGAGTCCAAAGGATAGCTTGAGGCCAGGAATTTGAGACCAGCCTGGGAAACAAAGTCTGACCTGTCTTTACAAAACAAGTTAAATGATAAAATAAAAGAATTTAAGAATTTAAGAATTTAAGGAGAGTGGCATCATAAAAATTTCTATTCCATCCTTTAGAAATAGCATTATGATATTTCATTAGTTCATTTAAAAGTTTAGTGTTTATTAAATAATAATCTTTTTATAATTTGTGTTAGGTATGTTCCTTTTTTAATGCAGCTTGTGTGCTTTGAGTACTTTTAACTCATAATATCACTCTTATTGTAAAATAGTGATAATTTTTTTAAAAAGCAGTATTTTGATTTCATAGCTGTTTATTAGAAAAAAGTTATTGATTATTTTCTTATATTATTTCAATATAGAAAAGAAAGTGTTAAGCACCTTGTTATTGTTAGGATTGAACATGGTAATTTTGTTTATAATTAGTAATTTAGGAAATGCACTTAAATTTGGTATACATGGATATTTTATACACACAACTAAGTAACAAGTGACATTTATGTGAATTATTTCTATCTCCATAGCATTCTTTTAAGCTGTCTGTATGAATTTGGGGATTAATTGCATGCTAATAGTTTGTTAGTGTTAAGCATATCCACATTTTTATGTAGCTGATATCCACAACATTTTCATTGCAAAACTGAAAATTTATAATCATTAACCAACTCCCCATTTCATCCTTCCCCCTATATTCAGACAGTTGCTGTAGTATTTTAATAAATAAAATGATACATTATTTCCTATGTTTTCTGAATACACAACATAAAATAAACCGTATTTTAACTTTTCCATGCTATGTTTTATAATGCTTATCCTCAATATGTCAATATTTCATTTTCTGAAAACTCCAACCAACTCTGGTAATTATGTTGAAATAAAGTGTCTTTATATTTTGCAATATATATATATGTGTGAGTGTGTATAAAGCAAGATGCCACAAATAATAAAAATGGAAAAAATATATTAGGAAACTGTGGACTCAGAATTTAAAAAGTAAATACAAATTTATTAGACACTTTCATTGTAAATAATTAAAATACTTTAATTTAATTAAGAACTTACTCTAACCAGATGACTTTCAAAATAAGTTGAATGCATACATATTTGATGTTTTAGTATATGGATATGGTACTCAAATTTGACTCACTATGACTGGAGATGGTAATGATGGTAAAAAGGTACTCATCCAGAAAAGAAAGTAATGTAAATATAGTAAAATAATATTTGTTATTTTAAAAGATAAAAGGATAGACTCTTAATTATCCAGAAAATAATAAAATATGATAATAGACATTTTATAGAGCTTATTATATGCTAAGAGTAGTATACATCTTAAAATGTATTAATAATTTCCGTGCAAGCAGTGTGCAATTATGAACCCACTAAGTGAAGGAACTGAGGCCCAAGGTTTACACAGCTGGTAGGTATCAATAAGGGCTCTCTCTAATTCTGGCATTTTGGCTCCTGATTCTGTCTTTAACCATTGAAAGAATGATGCCTCCTCATCTAGAAGTACTGTTTTGGGTATCTATCGTATGCTAGGCACTTTAATTTATTATCCCACTTAGTATAATTGCATATTATTTTTGATTGTGATGAAAATACATAACATGAAATTTAGCATATTAGCCATTTTTAAGTTTACAGCTCATTAGTGTTACGTGCATTCACATTTTTATGCAACCAATTTCCAGAACTTTTTCAAAACTGAAACTGTACCCATTAAATAACTTGTCATTTCATGCTTCTTCCAGCTTGGCAACCACCATTCTGCTTTGTTTCTATGGCTTTGACTCCTTTAGATATGTAACTGGAATCATACAGTATTTTTTGTGTGTGTGTGACTGGCTTATTTCAGTTAGTATAATATCCTCAAGGTTCATTCATGTTGTGGCATGTGGCAGGATTCCTTTCTGAATAACTGAGTGATAGTGTAGTGTGTGTATGTTCCACATTTATGTGCTTACCTGTCTGTTGACACTTGGGTTACTTCTACCACTTGGCTTTTGTAAATAACGCTCTTGTGAGCATGGATGTGCAGATACCTCAAGCTCCTGCTTTCAGTTCTTTTGGATGTAGATCAAGAAATGGATTTGCTGGACCATGTGGTAATTCTATTCTTAAATCTTTTTAGGAACTGACATACTGTCTTCCATAGTGTCTGCACTGTTTTATATTCCCAGCAGTGGACAAGGGTTCCAATTTCTCCATATTCTCACCAAGACTTGTTACTTTGTGCTTTTTTTTTTAAGTATAGAATGAATGTGATATCTCATTGTGGTTTTGATTTTCATTTCCCTAATGATTAGTGATGTTTAGCATCTTTTCATATACCTGTTTGTCAATTATTTATATGTCAACTCTGAGGAAATATCCGTTCAAGTTCTTTGCACAGTTTTAAATTGGGTTAGTCTTTTTATTATTTTTAGTAAAATCTTTTAACAATCTAAACAGTAAAGATTATTAATATCCTGTACACAAATGAAGTAATTGAGCTTCACCAGGCCTAATCAGCCTGATCAAGCAAGATTAATAAGATTTGAGCTTACTCTCTAAGAATCATGTGTATTTATTTGTTTTCTTATATATTAACAGTTGACCATTTTCAAGGAGTCATTACAAACACCTCAAATTGGTTTTCTATCTTTTGAAATTATATGTTTGGTCCCTTTAAATTATCACATTGGCTATCTTTATTTTCTTATCTACTGGACCAAGAAATTGATAAAGATTTAGAATTTTCATTAGAATTTATTGTCTTTTATACAGGATCCTACTATAATTTGATCAGCAATTCTTAAAACTATGATAGAAAACTTTCAGTTGCCTGTCCTTCATTTATCTTACAAATGCCAATAGTTGCATACCACATACTGTTGAAATAATGTTTATCTTTGTAGAAATACTATATTTGGCAACAGCATATTCCTAGCATTTTTATTAAAAGAAATACTAATATGTTTTTACAGTTGCTTCTTCTGGCTTATAAATTTAACATCCTTGGAAACTGTTAGTCAGGTATCAATATGCCTAACTTCCAATTACTGCAGTTGTAGATATTTTTTATTTTCTTGGCTGAAGAGACTTTGATTTCTTCCTCATCTTCAAATTAGGTAAAAAGAAAATGGAAAAGGAGTTATTTGCTTTAATTAATTATGAAGAATTCAAGAATTATTATCACATGTAATTAACACATACACATGTAATATAAATGTAATCTGTGCTGAGTGGGTTCTGAGAAAACCCACCAATCTGTCTTAGTAGATAACTTTTAGTTTTCTTTGTTTTCCATGTTGAATACCAAAGAGTGATGTAATGCTATTGACTTTGAAAATTCCTGTCATATACCGGTGTTGCATAAATGTATACATATTTCAAGAGATGTTATCTATGTATTACATTTAGTTACCTATAATCAGAAGTGTCTGGATGCTAACGGTAGCCACTTTGTAATTGCAGAGGTCAAACTTGACTTATATTTATCTTTTGCTATCAGTACATATTATCACATTTTTAATGCAGCTTTTTCCTTTCTTAAAATGCACATGCATTTTTTTTTGCACCTTTTGTAAAAGGTTGGGATATGTCTAAGTTTTAAAAATAATTTTGTTGTCTATGTTTAGAATTTCATTTGAGATATTAAGTATGAACATGGAGACTCTTTTTTTGGAATTTTGAAGCAAAAGAGCAAAATTAACTAGCTGACACACTGATGAAAATTAATTAAAACACATTGACTAAATTTAAATTCAATACTTTCTATACTGTGTTCTTATTGATGACAAGTTATATTGATTTTATTCAATGCTAAATTTTATACTAAGTATTTACATGAAATAAATGGTTATATGGGATATTCTCTGATTAAAAAACAAAACAAAACAAAAAAAGCCTTATGGTCTACCTGAAACCTTTTTGTTGAGCCAGATAATTCTGTGAGCTTTTAATCTTAGCATAAAAAAAGAGCATTTAGCAAGAATGAAAGGAGAGGGACCAAAAATGCAACAACTTAATCTAATTGTATTCAAATACGTAAAATATCGTATGTTGTCTGACTGAGCATGGTAAAATACTTACTGATACAGTTCCTAAAAACAGTAATTTGATAGTCCCTTAATCACGGCTCACTTTTACTTTTCTATCACCTGACTACTCTGTGACTTTCAAAATATTTACATAGGGTACTATAGGCAGGATACTTTGAAATACGAGCTTGTTAATTGCCTTGGCACATGGTATTAGCATCTGCTGAAGAACCAGTTTTAGAATATCGGGAGAATATTTATAGCCTTTCATGGCACACAGTATAGTATGAAATTATAAGCAATCTCTCAGTCTTCCAGTAAGGCTGCCTAAGGTGCCTTTGCAACTTCTGACATTCTCCTCTGATGTCCCTGAGGCAGTCAGATTCATCTAAATGAACATTCCCTGAGGCAGAACTTTTCTAGAGCCCTGTGTCAACAGCATTAACCTAGTGTTACCTGAGAAATTTTTCTTTTATATTGACATAAAATATAATTTCTTGGAGTCGAGATGCCGCTTACTTTATTATGTATGTATTGTATGTATTTGTTTATTTATATTTTACTTACTGAAACTGTGAATGAAAGGCACTCAACACTGTTGACTGGATAAGTGCTAGTTTTGAAGTCATGAAATTTGAAAGTAATCCTAGGCAAAATAGTAGTTTTACATAGAGCGCACATTTAGTATATTAACCCCAGAATGTCTTGTTGATTAAATATGCTAATCATTTTAATTTGCTTGCTAATGTTGTTGTCATTTAAAATAGTTTATTTTGGAAGTTTTCTCTCTTTTATCACCACATATTTTCCTAGGTAAAAGTTTTAAGAATGAGAAGATTGCCAGTGGGGAGCAACATCTTTAATTAAAATGGTGAAGTGGTAGTAAAGACAAGATATCACATCTGAATAAAATTTATGAAAAACAAATTTAAATGTATACCATGTGTCAAGTTTTGGATATGATTGAAAACCAGAAGCAGTTAATAGGTCAATGAATGAGATCTGAAAATGTAATTTCAGAATGGCTCTGTTTGCTCTGTCTCCTGCATGGTTGCTACTCCTGCAACCATGATCAGAAGTAAAGGAAAATGTCAAAACATCATCTAAGTCTGGGTTAATATCCTCTGGGGACCACAACACTGATTATGCTGTTAGCACATAATTGTGTTTGAGCTAGCAGCAGTTCCCCAACTTCAGATTGCTGTGCCCCTGTGTCCCCAAATAGCTTTAAAGTTTCCTCCACTCAACCATGCTATCCTATACTCCAAAATAAGTTATTTGTGAACAGTGGTTTTTGAAAGTAGCAGATAGTTTCATGATTTAGGTGGTATAACTAGAAAACATTTTTGTTCTTGGTTACTGGGCTTTATAATATAATTTTTTTCTTTTTTCTTTTATTTTAAAGATGTGGGGTACTATAATATAATTTAATTTTCACTTTTTGCTACTGGACTACATTGGGTTGTTTCTGCTTTGTGTTTTATGATTGATTAAAAACTCTTCTGTACTGTGATTTGTGGATATAATTTTTTTTACTTGAATGAAATTATATATTTAAATAACTTTCTCCTAGATGGCATAATAAAAATCCCTCAATTTAAGTTTTATAGGAATGTAGCATATTGATATCAAGTAAAGCTGTTCAGAATGTGAAAATAAGCACTTGAGATTTATTTTTAAATTGGACACAAGTTATATATTCACAACTAGGTCTTTTTCTTAAATAAATATTGTCTACATCACATAAGAAACCAAAATAAGCTATATAAAGAACATATGAGTAGAATTATGTTATGCAGATTTAAAGTAGCATGTTTCCAAGTTTTTGTAGTATTTTATATACAGTCTTCCATCAGTATCTGTGAGGGATCCAGGATCCTGTCTCTCACCACAGATACCAAAACCCATGAATGCTCAAGTCCCTGATATAAAAAGGCATAGTATTTGCATATAACCTGCATACATATCCTCATATACTTTAAATCATCTCTCGATAACACGTAATACCTAATACAATGTAAATGCTCTGTAAATAATTCTTATACTGTGTTGTTTATGGAATAATGACAAGAAAAAAGTCAGTACATGTTCATTACAGACACAGTCATCTTTTTTTTTTTCTTTCTGGAGATTTTCAATCTGTGATTGGTTGAATCTGCAGATGTGTAACCCATGGAAGCAGAGGACCGACTATTATAATTTTTAGCTGAAATGACTTTGTAAGTAAAATCGACCAACTTATTAAGGCAGTCGAGATTATTATTTAACAAACTTATTTTCGTTTTGAAGTTCAAATTATCAATAACAGGCAAATAACCACATACGTTTCATTTTACAGTGTTTAACAAATTGAATTTAAAAAAACAAAAAACCTTTGGAGTAAGTAATTTGTATTGTGTTTAGCTTGGCATGGTCGTTTACTTCTATTCTCTGATCTTGTTTATATTTATTTTAGGACTTTGTAATATTGTCATTTGATTATGAGTGTGTACTTCTGCAACATAATAAACTGTTTCTGGTTGTATCAAATAATGCTCTGGGCACAATTCTTAATTATTTCAGGGTACAGAAGCTCAAAATTTGAGGGCATCTATGGTCGCTTTTTCCAGAAAATGTTTAGGTACACAAAAAAATGTGTATAATATTCTGATAATTTATAGTTCTCTGTTGTGATTATTTAAAACATGAGTATAGATGTGTTGTGCAACACAGTCATTTCTACAGAACAGAATCTTTAATGTAAAGCTTTACAATTTTTTAGTGCTTTTGCAATTACAGGAAATTTTACTATTGAAGGTGTCTTGACCTCTTGTCTTCCTCTCCATTGTTCCCAATCAAATCACTTGCAAGTCTTGTCAGGGTCTTCTCTGCAGTGTTTTCCAAACCCAAGACTCTTCACTCTTCCTTGGACCAGATCCTCATTGTCTTACTTGGCTCATCTTATAGAGACCTTCATGTTTTCAGGTTTTTCTCTGCCTGCAAACAATTAAGCATCTGTGATGCTTTACTACTTAATTAATTTCTCCCAAATTATAGCACTGATCTTGTTTCTCTGTTCAAAAGCTTCCATGCATCCTATAATTTATTGTACAGCAGGACCTCTTATGGCTGCAACTCTAAGTTGCCACCCAGAAATTTGTGACAGAATTGCTTCAATGGGATAAAACTGTAGTCTCTACATCGTGGGGCAGTTAATAGATATGAACAGTCATGTTATAGGGTGACATAGTTTGAGTGTTGTCCCCTCCATTGTTTAGATGCTGTCCCTCCAAATCTCATGTTGAAATGTGGTCCCCACTGATGGAGGTACGTCTTAGTGGAAGGTGAGGGTGGATCCCTCTTGAATGACTTGATGCCATTCTCTTGGTAATGAGTAAGTTCTCACTCTGTTCATTTATGTAAGAGCTAGTTGTTTAAGAGTCTGGTGCCATCTCCTCTCTCTCTTCTGCTCTGGGCATCTGACATGCCAGCTCCCTTCTTGCCTTCTGTCGTTATTATAAGCCTCCTGAGGTCTCACGAGAAGCAGATGCCAGTGCTATGCTTCTTATATAGCCCGCAGAGTCATGAACCAAATAAATTCTTTCTCTTTATTAGTGCCAGTCATCCTGACACATGTTTTCTGCTAACAGAACTGGGCTTCTGAGACTTCAGGGCTGAAGGCCAGATATGGATGGTGGCAGATTCATCAAGGTAGTACTACAGTGTGAGCTTTTTGTTGGTAGCCAGGATCTTCTGATGACAGACAAGTTTCATTAGGAGCTTTCTGTTCAAATGTCAGTACCTGGCATATCCAAATATCTTGTTCCAAAATCCCAAATCCAAAAGCTCTCTGCTGTTTGCCTCCAAGTCATCTGTTCTTGCTGTTTCTTCCTTGCTGTCCCCGGCCTCTTCACATCAGTCACATTGCACTGTCCTCTCCTGACATGCCACTTGTGACTTAATTTTTTGTGGCTTCCTCCAGTGAGTTGTTCACATCTGGAGTGGAAGGCCTTTGCCCTGTGACATGTCTCTTTCCTAACATTCTCATTCTTCAAGTGCCATTTCATGGTCTCTCTCTATGTGAGGCTTCCATGGTTTCCACAGTCAGATGCTGTCTTCTCTTTCCCGTAACCCCGGAACACTTTCTGAGACAGAACTGGCAGTAGAGACAGCTGGGCTCTGTGAGCCATGCAGTGTAGTGCGCTCTAGGATTGTGGAAGAAAACCCCTGAGCCATTCATGTGTGGGCCTATGAGTGAGAGTGTAACCCGTTCCCCTCAGATCAAGTATAGGAGTTAGCTATTAATATAAAACCCAAATTCAGATTAGTAGTAGTAGTAGTTGAAGACACAACATTTTATTTTACTTTTTTTCTAGGGGACTTTATCGAGCATGGCAGTTATGGAACACGTGTCCATTCCCAATTTCTAGACTTTCTTATCTCTGATTTTTGCATTCACACTATCAGTTACGTTCCAACAACACTTATTTCTGCCACCATGGGATCTATAGTAACAAAAAGAAAAAATATATTAGCAAGGGTTTGCTATGTTATATGTGATGCGTTTTTGCTCTTCTGAGCAGCCAACTCCTGATCTACAATTACTATGAAAATATCAACAGTAGGCTGCTGATTTCTGCCGTAAGTTTCACAGAAAGCTGCCCAAGGCAAGTTTTCAAAGCTAGGAAAAGGATTCCCACTGCTTCTTCTTGTCTGAACTCAAACTTTCTGAAAATCAGAAACATTTGAAATAAGAAGCAGCATTGGTGAACTGCTCTTTTGTCTGAACTCAGGCATTCATCAGAAACATTTTAAATGAGAAGAATCATTGGTGAACTACTGTTAAGACTCAAGTGTTTGATTCTTTCCCTGTATGTAGCATCAGAGAAAAGTGAGATTTACTGCCTTTTTCCTTTTTGGAAGAGCATCAGTTGAAAGGTAATTTCTTAACATAATCTTATAATAAAAACATAATGTTAACTATATGGAAAAAATAACTATTTGAAAAAAATCTTAGAAAACACAGTACATTAGATGTCTTATGTACTTTGAAATTTTATCATGTACGTTAAGAAAACTACAGTGTTTTTATTACCCCAAACAAAATTGAAATCACGATTTCTCACAAAAACTCTTTTTTTCTTTTTTACTTAAAATCTTATATTGTTATGCATTCATCTCTGGAGGATCTAAAATACTAATGAAAGACAAATGGATTTATAATCTATGATGCAGATTTAAGTTATTGAAGAAAGATACAGCTATTCTAAAATATTTTATTCTTTAAACTACATAAAACAGTAATAACAACAAATACAACACTGAAAACAAAAATTATAACTACTACCTCTTGGGTGATTTCATGCTGTTATACTTGCTATGTTCTTAAAATATTTTCTAAATTTACACCTTGGAAGATATCTTTAAGCAACTTAATAGAAGATGCAACTCATAAAGCCAAAAACAGTAATGTGGCCTTTAGGAACATAATTTGAGATCAAATTACATGCTCCAATTGCTTGAGTATTATAGTATAGAATTGAAGTGCTTCAATTTTCATCATCATAAAAATAAAAACATTTAAATCATTCAGTGTTGTGACAATGCAGTGGATGAACTGACCTAGGTGATGAGGCTTACAGACTATATGATGAGTGCTTGCTAGTACTGTTACAATGTTTTAGATTTAGTGTTATCTTGTAAAATTTCTAGACGTTCAAGAATCAGATACATCATCTCTTATGATTACAGAATCTGACATTGAAAAAACAAAGTGGTCACATTTAATTAGATTAAAGCCATGATGTTTTGATTTATAATTGTACTGAAATTGACCATAGTGAAAAAGATATTTCTATTTCCTTCATTATATTTAAATGAATATTTCTGGCAATAGTGTATATTTTTAACTATAGCTCCATGTTCTTGTTTAACATGAAGTAGTAGCTGAAACTCATGCAAATACAAAATGAAAACCACAATAAAATAAAAATTTCCATAAGTTTTCTGTGTTTTGGGGAGAGTTACTATTACAATATCACTTAGAACTTTTTTTTTTACTGGCATCATTAATACAGTTTTATGGTATAAAAATACTTAATGTTATCATATGAATAGTAGAAAAAGTTTTAAAACAATTACAGTTTTTGAATAAATATGGCGTAGTTACATGGCATTCTGACTCTGTTTGACACAGAATTGTGTCTACTTTTGCACAAACCCAGAAAGGAATTACTCATGTAAGCAGTTTTATGTCATGAATAAAAATAAAACATGCTCAAGTGGTAGTGGTGAGTTTATTTCAACAACTTCCAGGAGAAGGGCAGAGCTATTTCCCTAACCAGGAACTGAACTCTGCAAGAGCAGCTCTGCCATTTTCTTTTCTGTTAGGGAGCACAGTCCAAACCAGGCAGTCTCTGCAGATCTGAATGATTCTAGCACATGGTGCTGAGGGAGATGTTAAAATGGCTGTGAAGAACGTCTGAAAGATGCTGAAGGTAACCTGTGCCCAGCATCTCCATCACAGGCAGTAGTAGCAGCCAAACTGTGCATTCCCATGTAGTTCTTAAATCTGTTTGGACAAATGCTCCGTTTTATTTGTTTTGTGGTGCATTGTGTCTTGAAAAATTACCGCAGTTTTCTAAAGTTCCCTGACCTCATCATAATATTTCTAATACTTTAGAACACAAAATTTGTAGTGACATTATATAAGCAAGTTGAAAACATGTGTTTTATCAATTTGAAATGGCTCTACCTAATTGTTATTTCACTCAATTAATGTGTGCTATGATGTGGTAGGTAAAGAAATTTGATGGTTGTTTGATTTACCTCAGAGCTTTACTGACACAAAATATAACCTTTGGTCTTACTAAAGCAATAGAAATATATACAGGAATGACTTAGGTTAAAATTATCATTTAAAAAAATTTAGAATGGTCTATATTGAGAGTTATATGAGTAAATATATTTTTAAAAGTCGAGAAAACAAAACAAAACCTTTAGTGAAATTCAAAAATGAGAATTACCCACAGCATAGTACTTTGGAGCATTAACAACAACAACAACAACATATATTGTACCTGGTTTTACCATGTATTACGTGTTTATAGAAACCCTGTAACATGTTATCGTTATTTTACAGACAGCTAAGGTAAGCAAATGAACAGAAAATCATGGGCAGAGATTTGTCTAATGATGCTGAAATTAGTCTGTTTACACTGCCCCACTTGGGCAACCTGGTAAACAGTCATGCAGACTGGTCATGGAGTCTCTTTTTTTATATAGGTATCTGCATACCCCAGTACAAGAAAGTTGCTTAAGACCATTGATTACAAATATGCAGTTGTCTGATGTTAAAATGAAAACTACTGTATTTACTACATTCTAATATGCATATTTATAACATTTTAAAATAAATTCCAGGGTGTGAGTGGCTGACAGCAGGGATTCGGGAACAAGTGGCCAGGACTCTCCTGGTGAAGTGGCTGGTGCTGTAGCTGCTCTGCTTGATCTCTAGCACTTCCCGGAACACAGAAACTGAGCACCATTTTTTAAAAATCAGCAAGGCCCTTCCTGGGCAGAAGTTGCCAGGAATGACTATGACTCTAGGCTCTGCTTCACCACTGCAGTGCCTGGCTGTACACTGGCAGCAAGGACTGTGGAGGAAGCAGAGCAAGGAAGCCAGAAGATGAGCCTCATTGGAAAGATGAAACAGGTACCCTGCCACCATCTTAACAACTGGGCAGGGAAGTGCTCTGGCTTGCTCACCACAGATTAACAGACCCAATCTCTGTGACTGGTCAGTTAACTACTCAGGGGCTGATTGTGACTCAAAGGGAATATAGTGAAAACACAAACTTCAGAGGGACAAAATGAGTGCTGAGTCTCAGGCGGCCCACTCCATACTTGGATTCAGCCGTGGGACAGAGAGTGTAACCAGAAAAGGACCAGGAAGACCCCTGAAGAGATCTGTGATGAGTCCAGGGTTGAGCCAATCCATTCCTCACCAGCAATCCTCTAAACATCAGACACACACAACTGGGGCACGACTGAGAGTGATGAACCCAGGTGGAGCCTGAAAGTCAGTTGTACCTCCCCATCAGAGGATATCCCCCTGACTATATGAGAGTGGGAGGGGATGACTAAAGCCCCATCCACCCCATCACGTTTTTCTCTTTCCCTGGGCCGAACACTGGGGAGATTGTGAATGAGGCTACAGCTCCATAGGAGACAGCAATGGGGCTTACTTGTGAGCAGCTGAGAGAAACATTACAGAATATGTCACAAGAAGGCGCCCAGTCAGTACCCAGAACTTGTTACTTTTTTTTTTTGAGGTGGAGTCTCACTCTGTCAACCAGACTGGAGTTCAGCGACCCACTCTCGGCCACTGCAACATCGACCTGCTGGGCTCTGGTGATCCTACCGCTTCAGCCTTCCAAGTAGCCAGAACTATAGGCATGTGCTACCATGTCCAGCTAATTTTTAATTTTCACTGTAGAGATGAGGGCTCACCAAGTTGCCTGGACAGGTCTTGAACCTGTCGGCCTAGGCAATCCACTTGCCTCGGCCTCCCAAAGTGCTGGGATTATAGGCTGAGCCACAAAGCCGGGCGCACTTTTTTTTTTTTTTAATTTTTCTTTGTGAATGTGTATGTGAGGGATCAATTCGCATCTACCCTTTTCTCTTTTTTGTTTTCTCTTAATGTGTGTACATGAATGACTGAGTGTTCATCTTGTTTCTTTTTTGTTCTTCTCTGTTTTTAATTTTATTTTTAGTTTGATGTGTGTGTGAATGTATGTGTGAAAGTTTGATTTGCATTCCTTCCCTCTTTTTTCTTCTCCTTTCATTTTGTGTTGGGTGTGTATATGTGTGTTCAGTTTTCCTGTTTTGTTTTTTGGGGGAGGTTTGTTTTGTTTTGTGTATTACCTATTTGTTTTTGTGTATGTGTGAGAGTGTGTAGGTTTTATTGTTTTTTTCTTTGGTTTCTGCTTTTCCCTGTGAATTCTTTTTATTTTTTTTTGAGTTGTGGTCTCACGCTGTCATCCAGACTTGAATGCAGTAGCATGCTCACAGCCACCCTAGTGTCAACCTGCTGAACTCAGGCAATCTTTCTGCTTCAGCCTTCTAAGAAGCTGGAACTGTAGGCACACTACCTCTGTGGGTTTTTTTTGTTTTTTATTTTATAATTATCTTTCCTGTTTCATTCTACTTTACACTATTCTCTTCATTGCTGTTACTTTATTTTGAACTCAGGGGATACACACACACATGTACCCATTGCATTGTCATATAGAGTGGTGGTGGGGAGTGGGTCTTAGAAAACCCAAACTCCAGTCAGTGAACACTGTGATTTGCAAGTATGTTCTGAATCCTCACTCCTCATCCTCCATCTTATTTGGCTCTCAAAACTATAAGAAACAGCAAAGCTTCCCACCCATAGCTCTGTTTCAAAATGGAACAAATTCAGAGCTTGATCAGAGAAGAATAGTGGGCTGAGCAATCATCAGAAGTGAAAACCCCTCCCACTACCACCGAATAATGGAACTAAACAGAAAAGAAAGAGAGCTGTCCCAATTGAGGAAAAAAACAACAAAACGTCACAGGTAATTCCTACTGTACCAAGAAGAAAGGACCTGAAAAATCAGACCTCAAAGCCCAAACAGTGGAAGTCACCGACTATCCCTAGAATACAATGGGGATTAGGAAATGGATGGAAAGAGTGAAATAGACTCAAGCAAGTCAAGATGTAACACCGAAAGAGCTTGTAACAGAGATTTTGGCCATAGAAAACTCCATCCAGGAAATAAACAACAAGATGACAAGTATAGAAAGCGGAATTAATCAAGTTGAAAGAATAATCTCAGAACTTGAAGACTAAAACATGGAATTAACCCGACCTGTAAAAATCATAGAAAGAAAAGTTAGAAAGCACAAAGCCACCAACAGGTGTGTGATTATAATGAGGGACCAAACCTATGCCTGATTGGTATCACAGATAAAAGGCAAATGGAGAGCACCTTGGAGCAAGTATTCCGGGAGTTTGTCCAAGAAAGCTTTCTCAATCTCACTAGAGATGTGACCAAACATAAGAGATACGGAGAACCTCCTGCAGGACATCAAATGAGAAGACCAACCACTAGGCACATAGCAATTCACTTACACAAAGTGGGTACAAAAGAAAAAATTCTAAAGGCAGGAAAGGAGGTCAGAGTACCTACTGAGGTAGACCAATCAGAATAACAGCAGACCAATTGGCAGAAACACTACAAGCTAGAAGGGACTAAAGTCCAATTTTCAAAGTCATCAAAGATAATGAATTTCAAACAAGAATTTCCTACCCAGCCAAGGTCAACCTCATCAGCAATGGATAATGAAAATCCTTCCCAGATATCTAATCCCTAAAAGATTATGCAGCTTCCAGACTAGCCCTCCAGGAGATGCTTTAAAAGTATTAAGCATAGAGGAAAGAGAGAAAAAAAAGACCATGCAATTCTCAAAAGAATAAGAGAACACAAAATCAATAGAGAGTACATAGTGATTGCAAACTTGAAAAAACACATATGCATCAACCCAAAAGTGAAAAAAACAAAGAAAATTTTATAAGAACCTCAAGACGGGGATAAACATTCACATTTCAATAATCAGCCTGAACAAGAGTGGACTAAATGCAGCACTGAAAATACATAGAATGGCAAACCAGATAAAAACACATGGCCTAATAGTTTGTTGCATCTACGAAGCTCTTCTCACCACAAGGGAAGCCCATAGACTCAAAGTTAGAGTATGGAAAATTAATTCCAGGTGAATGGATCATAAAAGAAGGTGGGAGTTGTGATCTTAATATCAGACAAAACAACCTTCAAGTTATTAAACATTAAGAAATATACATTGACAGTAATGGGAAACTGCTGGGGTTGGCGAGGGTGGAATTGGCAGCTGAGTGAAACTGCCAGGGGCGGGAAGGGCACACTTCATCAACAAGGGTACCTGCGTAATGAGCATTTGTATACATAACCCTGAATTGTACTTCATATATTTAAAATAAAGGGAAAAAAAAGATACAGAAGAACACAACATAATGAAAAGTTCAATCTATCAACAAGAAACATCCATCCTAAGGTAGGATGTTTGCACCTCATGCAGGAGCACCAGCATTTATAAAGCAACTACTAAGTAAACTAAAAAATATATTACTCTAACATGATCGTAGCTGGAAACTTAAATATCCCATTAACAACCTAGAAAGATCTTCCAGGCAAAACAATCAACAAAGAGATTTGGAACCTCAACTTGATGCTTGATCAAGTGGACTTAATGGATACCTACAGAACACTTCACACAACAACCAGAAAATACACATTATATTCATCACCACATGGAATGTACTCCAAGATTGATCACCTCCACGGCCATAAATAAAGTGTAAACAAGTTTCTTAAGTTTGAAATACTGCCATGTACCTTCTCAGACCATCGTGGAATAAAAATAAATATCAACACCAATAAAATTCCACCCACATACCGAAAGACATGGACACTAAATAGCATGGTGCTAAAAAACTTCTGGATTGACACAGAAATCAAAACAAAAGATTTCTGGTAATAAATGAAAATGAAGAAATATCTTACCAAAACCTCAGAGATGCCATGAAAACAGTTCTAAGAGGAGAATTTATATATTTATGAATACACTTCAAAAGGAGAGATCACAAGTTAACAGCCTAACAAATCACCCAAGGGACCTGGAAAGGTAAGACCACCAAAACCCTAACTTTGGTAGAAGAATCCACATCACCAAAATAAAAACCCAAATATGGGATATAGAAGACAAAAAATATCATAAAGGAGGATACAGTTACGGACTTTGCAGCAACTTGGAAGGATTTAGAGTCTATAATACTCAGTGATCTCTCTCAGAAGCAAAATTGGGTACCACATGTTCTTACCCATAAGTGGACTCTGAACATTTACCATAGTACTATCAGAAAGGGTTTAGTAGTAGTGGGACACCACCAGTGGAGAGGGGCACATAACGTCAATGAGACCTGATCTCAGACTAAGTGAAGTGAAGACCAAAGGAAGGCCCAAACTTTACCTGTATGATGACCATTTGTATACATAATCCTGAATTGTACCCCACATCTTTAAAATAAAATTTTAAAAAATATTTAAAAAATTCCCAGAAATGAAATGCATTTTAAAAATGGTATATAGGTTTAACATAGCAATGTTTTTTGTTTTGTCTTCATTTTAAAAATCTGTTAGTAGGTTGGGTGCAGTGGCTCACACCTATAATCCCAGCACTTTGGGAGGCCGAGGTGAGAGGATTGTCTGAGCCCATAGATTCGAGACCAGCCTGGGCAACTTGGTGAGACCTCATCTCTGCAATAAATAAAAAAATTAGCTGGGCATGATGGTGCATGCCTGTGCTTCCACCAACTTGGAAGGTTGAGGTTGAAGTATTGCCCGAGCCCAGCAGGTTGAGGCTGCGTGGCCATGAGTGTGTCACTGCACTCCAGTCTGGGTGACAGTGAGAATCCAACTCAAAAACAACAACAAAAAAACCCTGTTAATAAATACATAAGAATATAAGAACAATCCTAAAATGATTTGAAGACAGACAACTGCTTAGTGTATCTTAACTCTATGAATAGCTGAGTTGATTAACTCTAGTTGTTTGCCTGTTAAGACTTAACTAGTTAAACTTCCATTAATGAAAAGTTCATTCAAAGCGGTCAACAACTGTACTGTATATTTTTTCATCTTTAATCTAAAACAATATCAGCAATTGATTCACTAGATTATAAAGCAGATATTTACATTTATATGAAGGAAACTGATATGAAATTAACTATTCCATCCAGTAAAAACAGAGCTATCACATTCCCTAATATAAGCATCTTCAACAGTAGGAGTTTAATGTGTCCATTACTAGAGGGGTTATACAGGGGGAACGCCCAAAAACCCAGACTTTATTTTTAAAAATTTGTGGGCTGGGTTTGGTGGCTCAGCCTGTAATCCCAGCACTTTGGGAGGCTGAGGCGAGTGGATTGCCTGAGCCCGTGGGTTCGAGACCAGCCTGGGCAACTTGGCGAGACCTCGTCTCTACAATAAATAAAAAATTAGCTGGGTGTGGTAGGATGTGCCTGTAGTTCCAGCTACTTGGAAAGCTGAGGCTGAAGGATTGCCACAGCCCAGCAAGTCGACCCTAGGGGCGGCCGTCGATGTGCTACTGCACTCCATCCTAGGTGACAGAGTGAGACTTCAACTCAAAAAAAAAAAAATTGCGTATTTATTCTTACATCTTTAAATTGTAGTCACCTTTGATGTACTGTGATACACCTATCAAGATGCTTTTTTCACTGCTCAAATCAGTATTTGAACTCATCAATTTTGATGCCTTTTAGTGTTTGTGCCGTTTTTTATATCACCACTTCCAGTTCAGCCAAACGTTTCCCTTTGAGGACTTGTTTTATCCAGGCTAACCGATAAATGGGGACAAGATTGGGTGAATAGGGAGAGTGGGCACTGTGGTTATGCTGTTTTTTGGTCAAAAGCTGCTGAACACTCAGTGGGGTGTGGGCAGATGTGCTAGTAAATCACCCACCATGAAATGGGCAATCATGTTGAAAGAATCTCCAAAAACAAAGCATAATAAAAGAAAACAAAACAACAACAAAATTTCCCTGAAGTTGAATGCAGCCTTTCACAACAACAGTAGCTAGTATACTGATGCTGATTGGTTCCTAGGATGCTTACCTAGTGGGGGGAACCTGTACTCAAGGGACCTGCTCTTCAAAAGATAATTCTGTTTTTTGGGGGGCCCCATCTTGTATATAGGAGTTGGCATGGCTCTTGGAATCCTTGGACTACAAATAATAATATATATTAGGAAAAATATTTTTTCCACTCCTTACTACTAGGTAACCTAGGGCAAATGCTATAGTTAGGACAATTGCTCCCCCAGTCTTCATGTTGAAATTGGATCTCCAGTGTTGGGGAGGTGTTTGGTTTATGCAGCTGATCCTTCACGAATGTAGTGAATGAGTTCTTGCTGTTTCTTCCTGTGAAAACTGACTAAAACGAGCCTGTCACTTCGTCTCTCCCCAAGTGATCTCTGCAAACACCAGCTCCCCTTTTGCCTTCTGCCATGAGTGGAAGCAGCCTATGGCCCTCACTAGAGGCAGATGCCTTGTCTTTGAACATTTCTGGACCTCGGAGTCATAAGCCAAGTAAACCTCTTTTTTCTTTATAAATTGTCCAGCCTCGGGTATGCCTTTACAGTAGCACTGAATGGACAAAGACAGCAAGTTATCTTCTGTCCACATTTTCTCGTTCTGTAAAAGGGGAGTGATATTAGCATCTACTTCATGGGGTGTAAGAGGATTATGCATTAATATATACGAAGATCATAGCTCATATTGTCATATGTTTAGTACATAATATATATTGATTAGCATTTGCGTCATGATTATTTCCATTATATCAGTACCCATCACTATTTTGTTTTATAACCTTAGTTGAACTTTAAAAAAATCATTTATTGTTTGACAACTACATTTAGATTAAGCATATTGTCTGAAACATGTAGGATCTATCATTTTCCAGTGAATTATAAGTATTTATCTGTAATAGCTGAGAAATCTGATTGGATATTTAAAAATAATATATCATTATATATATGGAAAGAAAGAGTGAGTGTGTGTGTGAATGCATTATGCACTTGACTATTTGCTTTAGAGTTAATCACATACATTTGTATGACTCAGCTACTTAACCTGTTAAAACAGGAAGATTATTTTTTTCAGAAAATGAGAGGATTGTAATAAATATCAAATGATCAAATATATGGGAAAACTCTTTGGAAAATAATAAGTTGCTAAAATATGATAAAATTTCAAAAACATTCTTCATTTGTTTATAAATAAAAGTCTCTTTGCTAAGTACACACTTATCTTTTAATATTTATAACATTTATAATAATCATTGAGACTGAAAATATGTCAAAAAAAAGAGAAAAGACTTCTTTGTTTTACAGTAATTATGTGTGCTACTTGTAGTCCTCCCCCAGGATCAGCCATCTCCTCCCTGAAGAATCCTTGTGATAGTGGAAGAGATAGGCATGTTGAATAGTGATTAGAATGCGTTGTGACAGGGAAGTTGGGGAACTATGTGCAAAGTACATCTTAGGAGAGGTGATTCAGTGAAGGACTTGTGGAGTCCATGACACTGAATGGTTTTAGTGGATGAGTAGAGTTTGCCCTTGGACAAATGGAAGAAAACCTGCCTGACAGGGATCTGCATGTGCTAAGGTGTAGAGGACATGGCATGTTCCATAACTATAAGAAATTAAGTGTGACATACATAAGGAATGATAGGAAATCATTGGGATTGAGACTAAAAGTATTGGGACAAGAATTTGAAGGTGTTTTTTTAAAACCTGCTAAGCATATTGTCCTTTGTAAACAGTAGTAGAGGGTTCCTAGAATCACTTGCAATGGTTAATACTTGACTGACTTTGATGGATGGCCACAAGGTCAGAGCAAAACCTTTGCACGCTGCTGTCTGAAGCTCTTGGGATGCCCCCTTAGCTGCCCATATGCAATTCAAGATAAAAATGAGAGTGTGAAATTGCTAGAAGGAATATGAGTGAGGTGCTGTCTTTTTTCTCTATGATGTCTACTTTTCTTTATTTCAGAAAAATTGAAACTACAGAATTCTTTAAGTTTTCTTTTTCATTAAAAAAGTGTTTGGGTGCCTCACCCATTTGCTTGTGTTCTGAGCTCATGCTTTATCTCAGGCAACACAGAACTTAATTATTAGTATTCTATGTGATGGATGGTCAGTACACTCACATTTTATGATCTGACTATTCAAGTGAGAAAATGAGAACTGAGATAATTTTGTATTCTAAGTAGGGCAGCAAGAAATCCCTAAGAAAAGTAGAGATATTTTGAACATAGGGACTTACAAAGACATGAAAATTTTCCTTCTAGCTTCCAAACAGAAAAAAAACAATTAAATTACATACTATATCAGATTGAAATACTTTTCTACGTTACATTGTGAAGTATCTTTGAAATAACATTTTTCTTTAAAATTCATAGATGCATTTTGCTTTGTATTTCATTCTAGTGCTAACGACAAACTGACAACTTCTATTTTTTTCATCAAAAGCCAGATTAGGCATTAAAAAAAATCTTTGCTTCAATTTAAAAATAACATTTTCAAATACTACTCAGAAAACAGATTTATTGGGAGTTCAGAGAGAAAACAACAAATGAAAAAACAAAAACTTGTTTCTCCAGTGACATTGAACATTCCATGGCATGTCACCCAGTGTACTCTAGCATGAGAAACATCTTCCTTTTGGCTTATTGAAACTAAACTATAGATAACCTTCTGGCTTTAGTTGTGACTGTAGTTGTTGTTTTACAGCAAACAAGACAATACACTGATTATAATGCTTTTATTCACGTAGTGCCATTTCTGTATTAAAATGTAAAAAGGGAAATGCATCTTCTCATGATCTATATGCAGAATGCAAATAATAATTATTAAACAACATGCAACTTTTGAAGGGTGATTGCAAATTAATATAGCTGTAGGCTGTAGCTGTATTTAATATTCACAAGATTTGAGTATGTTTCATTGCCAATATACTGTTTTAAGATTCTTACTAATTTCAGCCTTTATAGAAAAAAAATTTTTTGCAAATATTAATACAGTAATTACTATTGTCTTTAACAAATAAAATATACTCAATTTGCAGAAATAGTTTCTTTTTTAGATTATGTATAAACAAAAATATAAATTGAAAGTCATTCCATTTACTATCATGAAGTGGTAAATATTTTCATTACCAAAAATGTGCTTATTTAAAAAAAGGTACAAAGAGATAAAAAAATGCTGTTTAAATTTGGAATATTAGGTCGAGAAGTTAAGATATTTGCCTGAGGTCAGTGAGCTAGTTAGCCTTAAAGGAGGCGTCTTTGAATTTGCAGCTCAAGATCTTAGCCACTGTTCTCTATTGATTTCCCAAATGGCAGTGAATCTTCCTAAAAGTGAGTGACTTAAGTCCATAACTATTTGAAGTGAAGTAATAGTACATTTCCTATTATCCCTGCTCATAGAAAGGAACAGCTGTGAGAATAATAGCAAATTGAAAATAATTGAAAAAAATAAGTTATATCTGTTGTTGTTTTATAACATTTTAATGTACTTATCATTCAATAAATCTCTAAGACGTTGCCCCTCCACCAATTTTTTCCTACTGTATTGGGAATGGTGATCCACTCTGTACACTCAGAGCTTAGCTACCATTTATAAATGAGAACATGCAGTATTTGTTTTTTTGTTTCTGAGTTGATTCACTTAGGACAATGTCCTCCAGTTCCATTCAAGTTACTAGAAAGGACATGATTTCATTCTTTTTTAATGACTGAATAGCATTCTATGGGGTATATGTACCTCATTTTCTTTATTCACTTATGGGTTGATGGGCACTTCAGTTGGTCCCATAGCTCTGCACTTAAGAATTGTGCTGCGATAAGCATATGAGTACAAGTGTCTTTTTGTTTTGGTATAATGACTTTTTTTCCTCAGGGTATATACCCAGTTGTCAGATTTGTTGAACCAAATGGTAAATTTACTTTTAGTTTTTTCTCACCAACAGTGTCTAAGCATTCCCCGTTCACTGCTTCTGCGTCAACACTTATGCCTTTTGACTTTTTAATAATGGTGCTTCTGACTTGGATAAGGTGGTATCTCAGTAGGTTTTGATTTTCATTTCCCTGATGATTAGTGATTTTGAGCAGTTTTTCTTGTTTTTTGGCCCTTTGTACTAATGTATCTTCACATAGACAAATATTTTTGAAGTCCTCTCTTCATCTTTTCACTTGGAAAATTTCTCAAAGAAGAGGTTGTGCTGGCATGAGTGTTGAGGGATGAGAAAATGTTTGCCAAATGCTGAGGAACTGGGGACTAGGTGTGGCCTTCAAGATAGAGGGAACTCAGTAAGAGTACAAAGTCCCAGTGAGGTCAGGAGGCACGTACACGTCAGTGCTAGCTTTGAATGATCATTTACCTCTCTGCATGTTAAAATGAATTTGCATTTCTTAATTATAAACTAAATGAAAGCAGTGTTGTTCAATTTTTGGTTAGCAGAGGTAATCTGGAGTTTAATATTTTATATAGTTCAAAAATGAGTGATCCAAAACTTATAATTGTATATTTACTTATTGAAATGGATTTACATTTATATTAATCATTGCTCAAAAAAGTTCTTACATGCTTCACAACATTTAAAATGACATATCAAAATAAATATTTTAAGTAGAACTAAGTGGGTTTGAACATGATAAATGATGATCATCATGATTTTATATTATGCTCTTCATTGATTAAAATATTTAAAGGTTTGTGTTAAAAAAATATATACAGGTCAGGTGCAGTGGCTCATGCCTTTAATCCCAGCATTTTCGGAGACCAAGGTGGAAGGACTACTTGATCCAAGGAGTTTGAGAACAATCTGGGCAACATAGCAAGACCTCATCTCTACAAAAAAAAAAAAAAACAACAAGCAAACAAATAAACGATCTGAATGTGGTGGTGTGCACCTGTAGTGCCAGCTACTTGGGAGGCTGAGGCAGAAGAATTGCCTGAGCCCAGGAGGTCAAGGCTGTGTTGAACCATGTGCCAGCCTGGTTGACCGAGATCCTGACTCCTGACTCTCTCTCTCTCTCTCTCTCCACACACACACACACACACACACACACACACACACACACACACACACAGTTATAGTGACTTTTCACTAAATACATGACATACAGTGTAGACATTGAAAATGTTATTTTCGACATCAACTTTTATAGTTTATTAGAAAACAAGACAGTATTCTGTTAATGCATGACATTTAAAAAATACATTCGTGATGCTGTGACTCTGAGAGTGCCAGTTTTGGGTGATCATTTACCTCTGTAGACGGATCTTAATTTTGTCAGTGTTCACTCTCAGAGACTGTAAATAAATCACAATATATATCTAAATAGTAAATCAAATTTGTCAAGATTTAATACTTTTGCATTCTCGTGAAATTTTATTTCAGATAAATAAAGACAAAATGTTATTGCTAACTGTAGTCATCCTATGGTGCCATAGATCACAAGAACTTATTCTTACTACCAGCTGTAATTTATATCCTAAAACACATCTTTTCCATGGTGTATTCTCAAATTGACAGCTGACCTCTTAGTTATTTCGTTTTGAGAATTTTTATCCACAAGACTTAGTCATTAGACTAAAAACTTGCCAAGAAGTCAAACACAGTAATATAATAAAATATAGTGTGGCTTAACGAATAAAATAAAGTTCACATTTGTTAACAGAAGTATTCGAATGTTAAAATAGAGTTTTATGTACAGTTGAATTGATATTTTATTCAAATCCAATACCTAACATTTCCCTGGAAATCCTTATATTTCCTCAAGACTCAGTTACCAAAGCAGATGTATACATTTGTTGAGAAAAGTACCATGATTCAATCTTGTTAATGAACGAACTTTTTAAGCCACACAATAGTTCTGCCTTTGCATGCAGTGCTTATATATTTTAAACCAGCTGTTTTTAATAAAATAATTCATTAAATTTAGTTTGCAGATGCATGTGTTATTTTCTCTTAATGATTTATGGGCTCAACCTGTGTATGTACCATACATAAACATATTTCTTTAAAATGCTTTCTAGAATAGGTAAGTAGGGTGTATTTCTGATGGGTAGTTACCTTAAATAAGCTGAAAAATTGAAAACTTTTTCTAAGGTAGTTAAAGTAATTTAAACTGAAACAAAATTGACCTTTTTCTCTATATAAAAATTATCTTCAGCCGGGCTTGGTGGCTCAGCCTGTAATCCTGTGCCTTTGGGAGGCTGAGGTGAGTGGATTGCCTGAGCCTGCGGGTTCGAGACCCACCTGGGCAGCGAGACCTCATCTCTACAATAAATCAAAAAATCATCTGGGCGTGGTAGCGCATGCCTGTAATTCCGGCTACTTGGAAGGCTGAGGCGGAAGGATCGCTGGAGCCCAGCAGGCGAGCCTGCGGTGACCGGGAGCGGCCACTGCACTCCAGTCTGGGTGACAGAGTGAGACTACAACTCAAAAAAAAAAAATTATTTTCAATAGGGCAAAGGATAAGTGGATATGACAAAGAACCCCCCCAAAACAAACAAACAAAACAAAACAAAACAGTGACTTTAAAAAGTGAAAAGATGATTTATCTCACGTAACAACCTGAACCCAATCCACCAAAGCTGTGAGGGCAGGGCAGCGGCAGAGTGTGGGGATGCCAGCTTCCTGGGTCCTTCTTTCAGAGTGCTTCTGTCCAGAGGTTTATGGCAGCCACTCTGACTGGGCCTACCCATCTGCTTCCAGCCACTGGCAAGGAAGAAGAGGGAAGGGCAGGATTACTCGCTCGCTAGGACTCAAGCTTAGGATGCTGGACACAGCAATCTCACTCATTTGTGGGCTAAGACTCTGTGACAGGCATGAGTGTAGCACAGAGAGGTTGGGAAATCATGTCTCTAGCTATGTGTACATCTCATATGAGAGCTTCTGTTACTGACACAGGGGAGAATGAATATGGTGAAACAAGCAGTTTCTTCTGCCGAAATGTTAGAATACATTTATTTTGGAAATCTTACACAGAAGCAGTGCTTACCTTAAACAGTTGCGTATTATTTAGAATATTTTCAACTGCAAATATCAGGTAGTCCAACTACAAGCGGTTTAAGCTAAGATTTTTTTTTTTTCACATAAGTAGAGCAGTAACAGGATTGGTTATTTTCTTTCTTAGGGATTTTATCAAGGACTACATGCTTGTCAAAAATGTTCACTCCACATCCTCAGCAAGATTGTCATTCACAGGTTTCCTTCGTGGTCACAGATGGCTGTTGTGGCTCCAGACATCACATTCTCAGAAAGCCACGTCCTAATGCAGGAGGGCAATTCCCCCTTGCTTTCCTTTGCTGTCTTCTTCAGACAGAAAAACCTTTTCTGTGATCTCCTAAGCAGACTCCTCTCTGGTTTCAGTGACAAATACTGGGTCACACATTTTTTTGCCTTCGTTGCAGGGAGTACTAAAATTTGCTATTTTTAGCACTTTTATAAGAAAAGATATTTGGGGAAGTCTGCTTGGATAACATCCAAGATACTGCGCCACAATTAGGTTATATAATTAAAAATACATAAATAGGTAGGATGCTTATTTATTTTCATAACTTTCCTCTCGAATACTCATGTGGAAGTTATAAAAAAAGGAAGTGGTTTGCACCCTTAACGTTAGGTATCTAATAAAAATCTATTTGTGATTTTATATTAATGTAGTAATGTTGTTCCTAAATCTTAGTAAAAATAGCAGTATATAGAATTTTTACATTATAATAGTAGACATAAGATACAAAAAATTCAGTAACAACTGACAAATTTTCTGAGTTTCAAATTACTAATTGGATTAAATATTTTATAACTTACTCCTATTAAGAATAATATTTTTAATTGCATATGCATCAATAAAATTATCAAATTAATTATTCTACAATATCTTTTTTAAAAGATCAAAAACAAGAAACTTAAAAATCACAAAATAATGTATAAGAGAAAATAAAAAAACCATAGTATTAAATATCTTTAAATATAGTTCAAACTGTTTGGTATTTTTCAAGATCTGTGTCTTAACATTGCTGACCTCTAGTTTTGAGCTAAGAATGCTTGAATAGGGAAAAAAAGGCGGTTTTCTGAGTTTTGTTCATTGAATGTGCTTAAGATTATTTTGGGACTAGTTCTTTCATCAAAAGTGTAAAATGACCCTTTTTCCTGGGGAAAGGGAGATACCAGCACAGTTCTACGTTTCACAGTGGAAGACGGACAATATATGTTGTAGTACACGTATAAAGCATCAGAAAGGAAGAGTTACAAAAATTGATTTTATTGCAAATGATGATAGTTGAATTATTTGAACTGGTTTTGGTATAAGTGCTAGGTTTCATGAGCTATTCCCAAATACCCCAATCAAAAACACTGGTTGAAAAAATCTCATGTAATTTTATAGGTGTGTTTTATGATATTTTTAACTGGTCAAATTAGTTCACAAATCTGACTACATTTGATGTGCTTTGCACAAAATACCATGTGCATGTGCACAATCTATTTTTTTCTTTCTCTCATATCTATCTAAATCTTTATCAGCTGGCTTAAAAATGTGTCAAAATCATCAAGTTATTATCTTTGTACCACTTTAATCAAAATTACCATTTAATTAGAATAAATGATAAAGTTCAGTTTCTGTTATAGAACTCCATGATTGGAACAAAATTTGATAAAAATTACATTGTCTCAAGTGTGCAGGCAGGACACGGCATCTATGAATAGAGTTTAAAACTTAATGCAATGATAGATTTGGTTAAGTTGGGAAGCTAGTTCTAAAAATGGTGTATAATTATGAAACAACTTTTACTATTTGGGATTTAATAAATGACATTTATTTTTTGAAGACACCATATATAGAGTTGACCAAAACATCAATAAATAATGACCTATAAGCTAAATAAAGTTTATACATTTGAACAAAGGTGAAGAACAGTTATGTCCTCATGAGTTTATGATCACAACATATGGAACCAAGAAATTGTTCACTAGAATTGAACATAAATCATATCATCGATTGAACTATTTTGGGAATATCTGCAGGTGCAGCTCTAAATTCCTTTAGCCGGTATCATTAGATGCTACACCAGTTTAAATTTAGTTCTACCATAATACTGCTAACTTTGGATACACAACATAACTAGCAGGTGCAATATTTAGAAATACCTTCATATTAGTAGCCATTACAGGAGAAAAAAAAATGTGCAGTCTTCTGTTGTAATTCAGAAAATGCTTTTTTAAAACATGCATATTTATATGAGAATATATTTTTATATTTTATTAATTACATATATTTATACAAATTTCTAGTAATTAGTTAATATTACTCTTACAAAAGCAGACATACTTTCATTTGAGATTTTTATTTCTAGTAGTAATATATAGAGTTTCAACATTAAGGAAAATATGACAGGTGTTTTGAGCATAGACTTCATGTTTCTTTTATTCTTTATTCCCATGTATTATTGCAGACTTTTGGAATGTGAACTGCTTACTGTATTATCTTTTAAAGTGACCAAGAAAAATATTATCATCATTATCATGTGAAATACCTTTAAGCCATTATAATGCTATATCAGTGTGCATACTTGTTACTGCTATTGAAAGAGAGATTAAGTACAATATAGCTATGATTTTCAGACCTCTCATATCAATACCAATTCTTTTTCTTTTTTTTTTTTTGTAGTTAGAGTCTCACCCTGTTGCCCAGGTGGTGTGCAGTGGCACACTTACCGCCACCCCAATGTGGACCTCCTGGGCTTCAACGATCCTTCCACCTCAACCTTCTAAGTAGCTGGAACTACAGGCGCATGCTACCACGCCCAGCTAATTACTTTTTGATTTATTACAGAGACTAGGTCTCTCCAAGTTGCCCGGGCTGGTCTGGGCTGGTTTGGAACCTGCGGGCTCAGGCAATCCACTCGCCTCGGCCTCCCAAAGTGCTGGGATTACAGGTTGAGCCACCAAGCCTGGGCTCAATACCAATTCTTAAAGGACTGCATTTTTTTTCCTCCAAAGAATTTGCATTCTCTCTCTGTTCCTGCTCTTCTATCCATCATGCCACCAAGGAGAAATTGCCAGTATCCCAAGGAAAGAAGTTTACTTAGCCACACTGTCCCAGTTTGTTAAGAAGCTTTACCACGGGAGCTAGGAAGAGTTAAAGTAGTTGTTTCATCACAGCTGGTGTGTCTGCACACTCACTATGGGGGCTTCTGCAGGATGTTGTGTTCTGGATGAACGATTATGCAGGGGCCAGGCCAGGCGGCACCATTTCCTTTTTTTTTGTCAACCAGACTTTTGATTTTAATAACAAAAATATCTTTTAATCTTTTATATTTAAAATGAAGTGACAGGATTTGCAGCTTGCTTTCTCATCTTCCACGGTTAGTCATCCGGGGCTACTCTGTGGAATCTCAGGTGATCAGGAGACAGCCGCCCAGCAAAGGAAGGTGGTGTCACTGGACCTTCTCGTGCTTCTGGTCTGATGATTTTACTCTCCACAGCTGTTATCAATTGTGATGCTATGTGTTGCAATTACAATAAAAATGCCTAAGTATGAAACAGGCCCCCAAAATGTTTGTTGAGAACCCTAATGACCCCATGAGAGCCCGCTTTCTAGTATAGCCTCTTTTGCTGAACTTTGTAATTGCAACCTATTAACTTGGCTGTTAATGAAATCTAGTGCAGCATCCTTAAGCAACATAAAGTGCATAGCTTTGTAATCACATTGTACCTGTTTCGGGAAAATTGACTGTATTTTACTTTTTAACACTATTGTGTTCAGGTAAAAGGTAGATACCATGTGTTTCTTGGAATACGTAGACATTTCCAAGCAGATCATCTGCTTTAAGCGGGATTTCAATCCATCAAGTAGATCAACCTCTTTATACTTTCTCTTTTGCCTCCTGATTTTTGAGACAAGTTATGATTTTCATGATTATTGGAGAATCATCGTATTTTAACTAATATCTACTTAACAGATTCCATGTGTTGGTACTGAGTTTTCCTTCTGGAGAAGTGCTCAAATAAAAAAATACTTTGTTGTACATATAACAAATACACAAATATTTGAAAACATCTATTACGTCTTTTGTTTTCTAAGCCAAACTTTCACTATTAAACATATTAATACTATTCATGGACTTTTTTTCATTTTTAGTGATTTACACTGTCGTGTTATTTGTAGATTTTTTGCGAAGAAAAATTATTTTTCTTTAGAGTAAATTTATAAAAATGCTAGAGTGTAGAATAGCATATACAGCAAACACAGAAAAGTATAGAAAAAATAATTTCTATAGTTTTATCATTCAGTGATAATCACATTTCTTATATTGGCACATAAGGTTATTCACTTCATAAGTTGGGTTTCCCAGGAAACCGACATTGAGATCTGAGTGCAGGGGTTTCCTGGGGAGTGTCCTTTGGAACAGCCTCCGTGAAAGGACTAGGCCCAGGGAGAAGCTGACCCGAGCACACAATGAAAGCTTTAGCCAATTGCATATGGAACTGTGCAGCTCACATGACCTTTATGAATGGAGTACCTTGCCTCCAGAGGCCAGTCTTTGTTCCTGCACAGTGACTGGCCTTTGGATGTTGGCTGGCCTGGTAGAGGGTGGAGGAGGCTGTGCCTTAGGATAGGGCATCACTTCTGGCAGAAGGCAGTCCCTGGAGAGTGTCCCAAGTGCCTGCCTGCAGCTGCCAGAGTTCCTCACAGCAGGGAATCAGGGCCCAGACCTGAAGGAGGGTTTGACGGCAGTACATGTGCTGCATGTGCGTGCACAAATATTTTCATATTGAGAACAATAATTTGTTTGAAATTTTTTAAACTTAACAATGGTTTCTTCAGCTTTATGTATTACATGCTTCAGGTAACAGTTGATCTCTTGTAACTTACTTGAACACAGTTTTAACTCTTCTGATGATGTTCTTTTTTTCCAGAGGACTCTGTACAAATAATGATTATTTCATGTATGCTAATATATACTTATGGCCAACACGGTATGAATGATGAGCTCTTTTTCATAAAACATGATGGATATTTTTAAGTTACTACTTAATATGCTTTCTAGACCTTCTTAAATTAATGGGTAAGCTTCAGGGCCATATACTGTATGTCTGATAGGATTTAAATCTATTACTTTTGATCTAACTTATTATATTAGAGTCACTAATTGACTGAGTTTAATTTTGTAACCTAAGTAGGTTACTGTAAAATCTGCACTTGAGTGAGCAGAAATCTCAGTTGTCAGATTTAACTGCAGGTTCTCGGAAATTGAACTGGATGAAGAGATGAGGTGGGATTCAAGGCATGAACCATATGGAATCTGAAATGGGTTACACAAAAAAAGGAAAAAGAAGAACACAAAGGAAAGCCAACACAAAAGTACAACCTTTCCTAATTATTGGTTTTTAACTATTATGAGCAATATCCTAATAGTAGATTGTGTATTTTGACATTGTATCAGCTAAATGAAGATTTTGATACTTCCGCATCTAATTGGAAATTTGGTAATTTTAGAGATGGGTGTGGACTGATTTGCACAGGAACATTTGTGAATACGCTTTTTAAAAGCTGTAGGTTCAACACTGTGTGAACTCATTTTTTTCTCTAGAAACCTTTGAGACAACTATAATCAAACTGCCAGACAGGGTAGTCACTCAGCGGGGACATAGCCATGCTGGACAGTCTCATCTGGCTTTGAGGATTAGGGCAAGGATCTCCACAGAAAGAGGCCGTGTTGTTGCTTTTTAATGCTAAATGATAGTGTTAATAAGACCAAATGGACCTCTCTCGTCATAACTCTATTTTGACATTCTTGTTTTTTAGACCCATTTTTCTGTAGTTTCCTATAAATATTTATTATCTGATTCCAGGTGCATATATTGGAGAGAATTAAATAAAGCTATGCACACAGACTTGTTTATGTATAATATAAACTAATGATGAGTCAAACATGAATGAATATGGGATGTTCTTATTGATTATTATATACTAACCACTTACTGGAAAAGTTGTCAGCAATCTTACAAAGCCACACACTAGACTTTCTGGGCTCTGAAAGTACTAGATGGCAGTAATACACCTAGATTTTCTGCAGCGTGGATCAGTAATTAAGACAATATTTATGTTAAGTATTAAGATACTTCTTTGCAAAGGTCGTTTGGGGATTCATTTCATTTTTTTTTTTTAGTTGGAGTCTCACTCTGTCACCCAGACTGGAGTGCAGTGGCCGCTCCTGGCCACCGTAGCCTCAACCTGCTGGGCTCTGGTGATCCTTCTGCCTCTGCCTTCCAAGTGGCTGGAACTACAGGAGTGCGCTACCAAGCCCAGCTAATTTTTTTTGATTTATTGTAGAGATGAGGGCTTGCCAAGTTGCCCAGGTGGGTCTCGAACCCGCAGGCAATTCACTCACCTCGGCCTCCTAAGGCACGGGCTTACAGGTTGAGCCACCGAGCCTGGATCACTTCATTTTTTATGCTAATGTTTTAAGCATATGCTCAAAACATAACGTATACATTAGGCAAGCTTGAGAATGAAAATAGTTAACTTAGACAAAACCTTATATTGTGTCTTAATTATTTTATCTTTAAGTTACTTATGGAATTTATTGCAGCATTGGTTTGATGTTTCTTTTTTCTGATCAAAAGTAATAAAATCCTCTCTGAAGATGTGCAGATAATAAAAATAGAAATCAATTAAGACATTAGAGCACAAGTATAAATTAATTTTAAGGAGATTTAACTTTTTTGTATTTATACACAAATTTTAAATTACTGAACTACAGACTTCTCACATTTAAATTCCTAGTAATTTATTTTCACTTTTATCATAATTTTTATCTACCTTATAAATAATAACCTATGTTTTCACATCTTAAAGTATATACATTTAATTAAATTCTAAATTTTGTAGGTGTTACTCATGTCAGCATTCCTTTCATATCATTTTTGAGAAGCCCTATATGTATTCCTGTATTTGTGACATTAAAATAGGTGAATTTATAAAACTGAACACAATCCTGCACTTGAGGTAGATCTGGAACTTAATCTGGCCTTCCATAAAGGTACGCTGGCAGCTCACAGGAAAATCTTAAAGAATGAGGGCAGCAATTTCTCCCAAGGTTAGAAGTTCAAGATTGGATAAATTATCATGGCAACACATAGTAGACCCCAGCATGACAGATGCACCCTAAGATAACCCTAGTGAGTCACACGCTTGTGTATACTTCTATCCTTGAGTGTAGGTAGAAACTGGGATGTGCCTCTCAACAACAAAATTGGGTAAAGGTAGTAAAATGTCTTTTCCATGATTAGGTTATGTTATATAGCAAATGTAATGGATAGTCCCTCCTGAGATAATGCTATATTACAGTAGACTCCATTTTAGTAGACTTTGCAAGAAAATTCTCCTGATGGCTTTGAGAAAGCAAATGGCCATCATATGGAAAGACCTGTGGGAGGGCCTCTAGGGGACAGGAGTGGACCTGCTAATATCCAGTGAGAAAACAAGGACCTCGCTCTTACAATGGCAAAGAACTGAATTTTGACAACAACCATCAAAGGTTGGAAGAGGATCCTGAGGTCCAGAAAAGAGTGCAGCTGGTGTACACCTTGATTATAGCTACCTTAAACCATGACCTGAGGACCTAGTTAAGTTGTGCCCTGACCCTGACACATGAGTAGTGTGAGGTTAATAAATGGGAATGTTTAAGCTACTACATTTGTAGGTAAAGCATTGCATGGCAATAGATAACCAATACATCAAAGATATTAATTAAGGCAGTTTTATATGGTTCAAAAAGAAAAAAGAAAACACAAGCAGTTACAATATAAAATAGGGATATTTTGGTATATACATATACCAGGCTGCTCATTCATTAAAAATGCTATAGTAGCTTTTAACATATTTTTAAATGAGTAAGAGAAGGTTTTCAAAATATACTCTTTGCCGGCATTCTGGGCATACATGTATGTTCAGTATGATAAAAAAATTAGCTATATATGCATTAAAAATGAACTTAGAGAATATACATTAAATGTGGAGAATGGAAATCTAACATTTCTTTGAGAATGATGTCATTAATATGGTAGAATAAGAGGTACCCCACTGGTAACCCTCCACAGTAATAATAATTTGACTCACAAATAAAGTGCCTTTGTGGGAATTTTGGGATTCATGTAATAGGTTGTGAAAGTTCAGTTAATCACAAGACCAAAGAGGACCGTTTTGAGAAGGCCTGCACCCAGGTGGCAGGTTCATTGACCATGTTCCCGTCTACAGATGCAGAAACATTCCCATTCTCTTGTGGACTCACTACAGGCTTGTTTGGTTTTGGTTCTGCCACCAGCATCTTCTAATAAAGGACAAAAAGAAGTCACACCCACTGAGACCTTGGGTAATAGGCCTACCAAACTTAGCCCCACAGTAAATTCTAAAATATCCCTAAATGTGGCTTTATCCTTGCCAATTGTTATAGATTATAAACAATTATAACTTATAAAAATTATAAATACAGAAACATCCAAAATTGGAGCACCTAAATGTATAAAGCAACTATCAACAGAACTGAAGGGAGAAATAGACAGGAGTACAATAATAGAGGATTTCAATACTTCACTTTCACTAATAGAATAGATCATCCATAGATAAAATTAATAAGGAAACAGTGGACTTGAATAATACTATAGACCAAAAGGACCTAACAGACATACAGAACATTCCACCCAACAGTAACAGAATATACATTATTTTCAAGTTCACTCATAACATTTTCAATATAGATATTAAATATACTGAATAGATATAAATTGTCTTTGTTTATATATAATACTAAACCAGTGTTAACAAATTTAAGAAGTCTGAGATTATCTCAAGCATTTTTTTTAACAGTGGTATAAAATTAGAAACTAGAAAAAATGACAAAAAGTAATCCCAAAGTTAGCAGAAGGAAGGAAATAATAAACATTACAGCAGAAACAAGTAAAATAGAAATAAAAAGAGTATTAAAAAGATCAATGAAACCAAGAGTTGGTGTTTTGAAAAGCAAAATTGGCAAACTTTTAAAAACATACAATCTACAAATCTGAATACAAAAGAAATTGAAAATTAAAACAAGCCAATAACAAGTTGGATATTGAACCAGTAGTCAAAAAAATCTCAACAACAACAACAAAAAGCCTAGGAACAGATAACTTCCTGATGTCAGTCCTATGAAACATCTAAAAAATGAATGTCAATTCATCTCAAACTCTTTCAAAAAATTAAAGACGAAACAACACTTCCAAATTCATATTAAAGGACCAGCATTGCTCTTGTACCAAAGACACATGAGAAAACTACAATAAAAGAAAATTACAAGACAATATCCCTGAGAAACATAAAGGTCAAAGTCTTAAAAAAAACCAAACCAAACCAGCAAACCGAATTCAACAGCAAATTAAAAGGACTATATGCCATGAACAAATGAAATGTATTCCTTGAGATGCAAAGATTATTCAGTGTATACAAATCAAAACATACTATACCACATTAATAGAATGAAGGTTAAAAATAAAATGACCATCTCAATAGATGCTTAATGAACATTTTAGAAAATTTGGTATCTTTTTATGATAAAATCTCTTAGGTATCTCAGAACATATCCATTGGTGAAAGACTGAAGACTTTTCTTCAAAATCAGGTACAAGACAGGATGTCTGCTCTCACCACTTCTATTCAGTATCCTATCCAACACTTCTATTCAAGTCCTAGCCAGAGAAATTAAACAAGAGAAATAAAGGCCATCCAAATCTGAAATGAAAAAGTTAAATTGTCTTTGTTTGTAGGTGACATGATCATATACATAGAAAAATCTACAATGTCACCAAGAAACTGTTAGAACTAATACACCAATTCAGTAAAATCAATATGCAAAAATTATTTGAATGTCTAAATATTAACAGTGCTGTATCTGAGAAGGAAATTAAGTAAACAATCCTATTTACAGCAAAATCCAAAAAAAATACTTAGCAGTAAATTTAATCAAGGTGAAAGATCTGTACAATTAACACTGTAAGATACTGTTGAAAGAAATGAAGACACAAATAAATGGACAGATTTAATGTAATATGTATAAAATTTCCAATGACATTTTTCACAGAAATAGAACAATCCTAAAATTTGTATAAAATTACACTTCCTGATAGCAAGATATACTACAAAGCTACAACAATCAAAACAGTGTGGTCTTTAATAAAACAGAAACAGACAAATTGGCCAGAAGAGAGAGCCCATAAATAGATTTATACACTTAACAGTCCACTAATCTTTGTCAAAAGTACTAAGAATGTATAATGGGGAAAGGATAGTCTCTACTGTAAATACTGTTAGAAGAACTATATCCAGATGCAAAATAATTAAAATTTGACCTCTATCTTATGCACAAACATTAACTTGAAATGAATTAAAGACATAAATGTAAAATCTGAAACTGGAAGATTTCTAGAAGAAAACATAGGGAAATTTTCCTTGACATTGGTCTTGGCAATGATCTTTTGAATATAACACTAAAGCACAGGCAACAAAAACAAAAATAAATGAGACCACATTAGAATAAAAGCTTCTGCACAGCAAGGGAAACAGTTAACTAAGTGAAAAAACAAGCTTCATCTGATAAAGCCTTAATATCCAAAACATGTAAGGTACTCATACAATTCAGTAACAAAGAAAAGTAGGCAAAACAAACAAACAAAAAAATAGGCAAAGAAACTGAATAGACTTTATTTTCCCAAAGAAGTCATATAAATAGCCAAAAATGTATATTAAAAGATGCTCAGCATCACTAATTATTAATTAAATGCAAATAAAAACTGCAATGAGCTATTATCTCACACTTATTGTGAACATGGCTATTAACAATAAGACAAAAGATAAGTATTGTTAAGGGTGCGGGGAAAAGAAAACCCTGGTACATCATCTGTGGGAATGTAAACGGTTGCAGTAATTATGGGAAGTAGCATAGCGGTCCCTCAAAAAATTAAAATATAGTTACCATATGACTCATCATCTTACCCTGGGTATATATCCAAAGGAAATGAAATCAATATATTGAATAGCTATCAGCACAGCATTACCCATCATATTCCATAGTGTACATGTACCACATTTTCTTTATCCAGTACAGTTTTGATGGGCATCTAGGTTGGTTCTATGTTTTTGGTATTGTGAAAAATGCTGTAATAAACATGTGTGTGCAGGTATCTTTTTTGGTAGATTGATTTATGTTCCTCAGAGTATATTCCCATGATAGGGATTGTTGGGTTGAATGGTAGCTCAGTCAGGAACCTCGGTGTGACTCTTGATCAAGTGGACTTAATTGATGCCCAGAGAACATTCCACCCAATGACCATAGATTATACATTCTACTGATCACTTCATGGAACATATTCTAAAATAGACCACATCCTTGGCAATAAATCAAGCATAAAAAATTTTTATAAAAGTGAAATCTTGCCATGCACCTTCTTGGACCACAGTGGAATAAAAATAAATATCAACACCAACAAAGTTCCCCCAAAACCCACAAAGACATGGACATTAAACAGCATGATGCTATGCAACTCCTGGGTCAACATGGATTTCAAAACAGAGATTGAAAGATACCTGGAAACAAATGAAAATGAAGAACAATCTTAGCAAAATCTCTGGGATGCCATGAAAGCAGTAGTAAGAGGGGAATTTGTATCTCTACAAACACACATGAAGAAAATGGAAAGATCTAAGTAAACAGCCTAACAAGTCACCTAAGGAAGCTGGAAAAGTAGGACCATCAAAACCCTACCTTCAGCAGGAGAATCTAGATGATCAAAATAAAAGCCCAAATTCGGGACATAGAAGACAAAAAGATAATACAAAAAACCAACAAAACAAAAAACTGGTTCTTTGAAAGGATAAACAAGATTGATTGTCTCGTTGCTAGACTGTCCAAGAAAAAGAGAGAAAAAGCTTAAATAAACACAATCAGAAACACAAAACAAGAAGTCACATCTGACCCTGAAGAAATACAAAAGATTATCAGAGACTACAATGTACACTTGTATGGAAACAAATGGATAACCTAAAGGAGATGGAGGACTTTCTGACATTACACAACCTGTCTAGGTTGAAACAAGAAGAATTTGAGACCCTAAATAGACCAATAACAATCCAGGAAATTGACTAAGTCATAAGAAAACTACCTACAAAAGAAATCCCTGGACCAGATGACTTTCCAGTAGACTTCTATACCACATACAAGGGGGAACTGATATCAATCTTATTGAAAGTATGCCAGGTGACTGAGAAAGACGGAACTCTCCCCAAATCATTTTATGAAGCTAACATCACATTGATACTCAAGCCAGGTAAAGACCCAACAAAGAAAGAGAACTACAGGCCAATAACCTTGATGAACACAGATGCTAAAACTCACAACAAGATCTTAGCAAACCGTATTCAACATCACATCTCAAAAATTATCCACCATGACCAAGTAGGCTTCATCCCTGGGATGCAGGAGTGGTTTAACATTTGCAAGATCACAAATGTAATTAAATACATGAACAGAGGCAAAAACAAAAACCCCATGATTATATTATTAGATGCAGAACAAGCTTTTGATAAAATCCAGCACCCCTTTTTGATAAAAACCCTTTAACCTCTAGGCATAGATGGAACATACTTCAAAATAGTAAGAGCCATCTATGAGGACCCCCACCCAGCATACTGCTAAACAGACAGGAATTGGTGCCATTTCCCCTGAAAATTGGAACAAGACAAGGATGCCCACTCTCACCACTCCTGTTCAACATAGTTTTGGAAGTCCTAGCTAGAGCAATCAGAGAAGAGAAGGCGATCAGGTGTATTCAAATAGGAAAGAGGAAGTCAAGTTATTTCTCTTTGCGGATGACATGATTCTATAGCTTGAAAATCCAGGAGAATCTGTCAAAAACCTCCTTGCACCAATAAAGGACTTTGGCAAAGTCTCAGGGTATAAAATAAATGTGCAAAATACAAATGCACTTCTATACAGCAATAATAGACAGAAACTCAAATTAAAAGCCCAATTCCCTTCACAATAGCCACAAAAAAAAAAAATGAAATACCTTGGCATCTCCCTAACCAGAGATGTGAAAGACCTTTACAATGAAAGCTACAAAACACTGCTCAAAGAAATCAAAGATGACACAAACAAGTGGAAAAATGTTCCAAGCTCATGGATTGGAAGAATCAACATTGTTAAGATATCCAAGACAATCTCTATATTTAACGCAATACCCATGAAATTACCAGCAGCATTCTTCTCAGACCTTGAAACTACAATACAGGAATTCATATGAAAACATAAACTACCACAAGTTGCCAAAACAATCCTTAGCAAAAACAAGCAGGAGGCATCATGCTTCCAGACTTTAAACTTTATCATAAAGGTACATTAATCAAAACAACTTGATTTTGGTATAAGAACAGGCATATAGACCAATGAAACAGGATAGCGATTCCAGAAGCAAAACCTCAGTTTCTCAACCAACTCATCTTTGACAAAGACTCCACCACCAACCACTGGGGAGAGGAGAACCTATTCAGTAAATAGGACTCCTACCTATCTCCATACGCAAAAAATCAACTCTAAATGGATCAGAGACCTAAATGCAAAACCTCAAACTATTAGAACCTTAGAAAACGCAGGAGACACTCTCATGGAAATTGGAACTGGCAACCTATTCCTGATCAAAACCCCAATTGCCCATGCCATAAGAGATAAGTTAGACAAGTAGGACCTCATTAAACTGACAAGCTTCTGCAAAGCCAAAGAAACCATCAGGAGAGCAGGGAGATGACCCACAGCCTGGGAAACTCCATGTGTGACAAAGGCCTATCATCTAGGATCTACAAGGAACTCAAACGTGCTGAAAAGAAAAAAAATAAACAGTCCTATTACAAGGTGGGCAAAAGATATGAATAGACAGTTCTCAAAAGAAGACATACAAACAGCCAACAGATACATGAAAAGATGTTCAGCCTCACTAGTCATCAAGGAGATGCAAATTAAAACTACACTGAGATACCACCTCACTCCAGTCAGAATAGCCATCATCAATAACTCAAAAATAACAGATACTGGAGAAGCTGTTGCAAAAAGGGAACACTTCTACACTGTTGGTGGGAGTGCAAACTAGTACAGCCTCTGTGGAAAACTGTGGTATTCATAAAAGTTCTAAAAATTGACCTTCCATATGAACCTGCAATCCCCTGCTAGAAATATACCCAGAAGAACTCAAATAACTCTCTAAAAGAGATACCTGTAGATGTATGTTTATCACAGCACTGTTCACAATAGCAAGGACATGGAACCAACTGTGCTGCCCATCAGAAGAGAACTGGATTTAAAAAATGTGATACATATACACAATGTAATATTATGCAGCTATAAAGATAAACAAAATCATGAACTTTGCAGCAACCTGTATGGAATTAGAATCTATATTACTGAGTGATCTTTCACAGAAACAAAGAACAGAGTATCACATGTTCTCACTCATAAGTGGCCCTTGAACAACTGCAATACTGTAAGAAAAGGATTGACTCTAGCAGGAAACTGCGGAGAGGGTGGCAGGGAGGCGAGATTGGCAGTAGTGGAAATCTGTCTGGGGAAGGGGAGGGCACACCTCATCTACAAGGGTACCTACACAGTGAATATTTGTTACCTAACTCTGTAATGTACCCCATAATTTTAAAATAAAAAAAATCTTAAAAGTTAAAAAAAAGGCAGCTCAATTCTTAGTTCTTTTAGAAATCACCACTCTGCTATCTGATTATACTACCTTACATTTTCACCAAGAGTGTAGAAGCTACCCTTCTCTATGCAGCCTCATCGACACCTGTTGTTTTTTTGACTTTTTAATGGCAGCCTTTATTTTAGTTTTGATATGCATTTTTTCTGATGATTAGTGAAGCTGAGCGTTTTTCCATGTTTGCTGGCTGCTTGAATGTCTTTCTATGAGAAGTGTCTGTTCTTGTTGTTTGCCCACTTTTTAGTAGGGTTGTTTATTTTTTTTTTCTTTTTCTTCTGTCAATTTGTTTAAATTTCTTATAGATCCTGAATGTTAGGCTGCTGTCTGATGCATGGCTTGCAAAATTTTTTTCTGTTCTGTGGGTTATCATTTGACTCTTGATTCTTTTTCTTTTGCTGTGCATAGCTTTTTTACCCTGATATGGTCAATTTTGGATTTTGCTGAATTTGTTTTGAAGACTTGGCCATGAATTTATTGCCTAGGCTGATGTCTAGGAGAAGGTCCCTAAGTTTTCTTCTAAGACTTATAGTTTGAGATTTCACATTTAAGTTCTTGATCTGTTTTTGAGTTAATTTTTTGTATATGGTGGTAGATAGGATTCCATTTTCATTCTTCTGCATGTGTTTAGCTGACTATCCTGGCACCATGTGCTGAATATGGTTTCCTTTCCCCAGTGTTTGTTTTCATTGGCTTTGTTAAAGATGAATTGTCTAAAGGTCTGTGGTTTTATTTTTGGGTTCTCTGTCCTGTTCCTTTGATCTCTGTGTCTATTTTTGTACCAGTACCAGTCTGTCTTGGTTACTGTAGTCTTGTAGCAAAGTTTGAAGTTTGGGAGTATAACACCTCCAGCTTTGTTCCTTTTGCTGAGGGCTGCTTTAGCTATTCTGGCTCTTTTTTGCTTCTATGTGAATTTAAGTGTTGCCTTTTACAAGTCTGTGAAAAAGATGCTGGTAGTTTGATAAGGATTATGTTGAATCTGTAGATTGCCTTGAGTAGGATGGACATCTTGACAATATTGATTTTCTATTTCGTTAGCATAGGTTGTTCTTCCATTTGCTTGTGTTGTCTTTGAATTCTTTTAGTAATGTATTGTAGTTCTTATTGTAAAGATTTTTCACTTGTTTGTTAGATGAATGCCAAGTTATTTTTTTGTGGTCATTGTTAATGAGATTGTGGTTTTTATTTGGTTCTCAGCCTATTTGTTGGTATATAGAAATGCAACTGATTTTGTATCCTTAGACTTTACCAAAGAAGAGGATTTTGACAGACTCTCTAGGGTATTCTAGGTATAGAGTAATATCATTTACAAAGAAGGGCAATTTTCTTCTTTTTCTATTTCAATATCCTTAATTTCTTTCTCCTATCTGATTGTTCTTTCTGGGACTTCCAGTACTATGTTGAATAGGAGGGGTAAGAGTAAGAGTGGACATCCTTGTCTTGCTCCAGTTCTAAGGAGGAATGCCTCTAGCTTCTGCCTATTAAGTATGATGTTGGCTGCAGGTTTGTCACAGATAACTCTTATTATTTTTAGGGATGTTCCTTTGATACCTAGATGTTCAAGGGTTTTTATCAATAATGGATGTTGAATTTTAATGTGTGTGGTCAATCTTAGAGTATGTATGATCCAGGTGTGGATGAGAACTTATATTCTGTAGATGTTGGGTGGAGTGTTTAGTAGGTACCTGTTAGATTTATTTGTTATCTGCTGTATGATCTTTCTAAAGCTGTTAGTGGGTTGTTGAAGTACCCCCATATTATTGTGTGGCGCTTTATATCCTCTTATGTTAAATAGGTATTTTTTAAAAATCTGGGTTCTCCTATGTTGGGTGCATATATATTTCAGATATTTCCTCTTGTTGATTAATCGTTATATAGTGACCCCCCTTTTTAAAGTTTTATTTGTTAAAATTTGTTTTGGCCGGGTTCGGTGGCTCAGCCTGTATTCCTGCGCTTTGGGAGGCCTAGGTGAGTGAATTGCCTGAACCCGCGGGTTCGAGACTCGCCTGGGCAACTTGGCGAGACCTCATCTCTACAATAAATCAAAACTTAGCCAGGAGTAGTAGTGCACGCCTGTAGTTCCGGCTACTTGGGAGGCTGAGGCGAAAGGATCACCTGAGCCCAGCAGGTCAAGGCTGTGGTGCACTCCAGTCTGGGTGACGGAGTGAGACTCCAACTCAGAAAAATAAAAAATTAAAATAAAATTTGTTTTACTTGCTTTAAGAATAGCTGCTCCTGCTATTTTTGTTTTCTTGCATGGAAGATGTTTTCCCATCCCCTTACCTTGAGCCTATGGATGTCTTTAGAAGAGAGATGAATTTTGTGAAGACAGTCAAAGGATGAGTCATGGTTTTTGTCCAGTTTGCCACTTTATGACTTTTAAGTCAAGCATTTAGGCTGTTAACTTTTAAGTTAGGTTTTGAGATGTAAGGGTTTGTTCCGGTCATACTGTCGTCAAGAAATGTTCTCAGATTTCTGTGATCTATAAGCTATGTGCTTATATGTGCTATCATGTTAGGTATATTATTCTTTCTTTTTCATGTTTAGAACTTCCTTAGCATCTCTTGCAGGACTGATCCAAAAATGACAAATTGCCTTGATGCTTGCTTGTCTGGGACAGAGTTTATTTCTCCTGCCTTTATGAATCTTAGTTTTGGGTGGTAATAAATTCTTGGCAAGCATTGCTTTTCTTTAAGAATACTAAAAAAAGGGGCCCCCAATCTCTTCTGGCTTAAAGGGTTTTTGTTGAGAGATCTGGTGCTCTTCTCATGGTCTCTCTTGGTAAGTGATCTTTATCTTCTCTCTTGCTGCCTTTAAGGCCGGCTATTCTGATGACTATGTGCCTTTGATATAGTCATGTCATATAGTATCTTAAAGGAGTTCTCTGAATTTCTTGTGTGTGCATAATGGCCTCTCTACAAGATAGGGAAGATTTTTGGGATAATGTCTTGAAAAGTGTATTTCAAGTTGCACTCATTTTTTCCTTTTCTCTCACAAATGCTGATGAAGCATAGTTTTGGTGTCTTTGCATAATCCTATACCTCTCAAAACCTTTGTTTATTTTTTGTTAAAGTTCTTTTTTCTTTATTTTTTCTTTTTGGGTTAACTGAAGGATGAATCTGCAGGCTCTGAAGTTCTTTCTTCTACCTGGCCACTAGGGACAGTTCATTCTGGTAAGGATCCATGTTTAGGAACTTCCCAAGTCCTTTGTGGGTATTGAAACATTTGGCTTTTGGGATTTTTGGTGTGCTTGCAGTGATTCCTTCTCATTTGTGGGGACAGACTCTTCCCTTTTTATTTCAATTTTTAACTTTGCTATCATTGAGAGGGGATTTTTTGTTATTTTCTTTTTTTTCCTTATAGATATAACTGTGGTGTATGTGGTATACGATCGATTGACTTAGTTTAGTGTGCCAGCTCCCATTTCTTCCCTGACCCTAGGCAGCAGGGTTGGAGGCAGCAAGAGCAGTGTTAGGAAGCCCTAACAGCAACCTCTGCACTGCTGAGTTTTAGTCTGTATTCAGGCGGGCTGCATGGAGCCAGGAGTCCCCGCCTGGTAGGGAGCCTTGGGGCAGGTGACTGTTGTTGGACCTGTGGGTGTGTAGAAGCAGCTCATCTCTCTGCTCCCCTCCTGACCTGTGGGTCACAGGGATGGAGTGGTGGTGCTGGTTGGGACCATAGTGGTGTCCTCTCTCCCTGTCTGTCTCTGGACCGTGGCAGGGGGGCGGGGAAAGGGCAGAGTCAGTGTTGGGGGCTGGGACAGCTGTGGCAGCGACTGAGAGGAGCCCAGGGTGCACATTGTCCAAGTGTCTAAGCAGGGGTGGATAGGTTCTCTCCACCTGAGAGAGGCTACCCCTGCCCCAGTCAGCTGAACAAAACTTCCTTGAGTCAAGCTGTGCTGCAGGCCTCACCCAAGTGGTGAGGTGGGGTGGTGAGAACTCCCCTCTGCAGTGGGACACATGCGACAGTGGGGAGCAGCAGGGGAAGGAACATACCAGCTACTCCAGAGGCTGAGGTGGGAGGATGAGGATCACCTGAGCCCAGGAAATCAAGGCTGTGGTGAACTGTGATGGTGCCATTGCACTCCAGCCTGGGCAACAGAGCAAGACTCTGACTCAAATGAAAAGAAAAAAATCATTCTTTTAAAAATGGATAAAAGCACTATTTTAAAACAATTTAATTTTTTTCTCATTGAACTCAGTGATAGTTAATTAGTCTTGGGTTTACTTATAGCCGGTATATCCAATTTTTTGCTATCATTCTGTTATCAGGGTCTAAATTCCCATTTCTGTGAAGGGGCAGCTGTTACTAGTGAGGAATGCTCCTCCCACACAATTAATTTATCCTGAAATATGGTGAGCTCCAGTGTGTTCTGTTTTTTCATGCTTCTTGTCATATATATGACTTCACTGACTAATGTGTTTTCCTGATCAGCTCATTTATTTGTGAGAGAAGAACCCACACAGCAGATTGCACTTATACCGGGAAGCTTGACTCATGGCCCTGGCAGAGCTCTGGGTAATTTTGTGTTGGTTTCATGGTGGTGAAAGAGAAAAGAGAGGAAGGCAGAAGAATGGAAAAGAGTTAGGGTTGAAGATCAGACAGAAAGTGCCACTGATTGTTGAGCATCTGGGTAGAGAGTGAGGCACCTGCTCTTGGCAGTGTGGATGTCCTGGGAGGCTGGGGTAAGATGGCTGCTGGATTTGTTACTGACGAGACTATTACAGTAAACAGTCAATGTGTGTCATGTTATCAGCTGGTTTTAGTCATTCTTTTAATATCTGATTAAAAGTGATTCCAACTCCTTCCATATTCCATGCTCTGTTGTGAGTTCAATGCCTTAAGAACATTGCAAAGAGTTCTGTGAATTCCCAGGAGCCTGACACTGTCGTGATTACTGCCACACTTTAGATTCTGCTTTCACTGAGTTAATGTAACCTGCTGATCTATAGAGTAGAACTCAGACTCTTGATTTCTAACCATCAATAACACAAGACACATGAATAGTATTTGCACAGACAAATAAATATAGCCAACATGTTGGACATGTGGAGGGGTAGGGGCTTGGTCTTATGTTACGTATTCAGACAACTTAAAATGGAATATCAGACATCTCTGTTTTTGAAAACAGTTTCTCCATCCTTCTCGGCTATATGCATGTCTAGACTTGCATTGGCACACTGTTTAACACCAAACTGCCATGCATTTCATATTTAAAGGAGGTTAGTGAAGATACTGTTTTCTTCCTTAGAAATATTACAGATAACAAATTCCCCTCATGGTCTCAGCTTCCATATGAAGACATTTTTTAGGTATTTTAAACATCAGACTTTCTGAGAGGAAATCTGGTAAAATCTGTTTAATTTTCCAAGTTTTAAATGTCACCTGGTGCAGTATACTGGTTTCATCTTGGTTTGGCTAGTCTAATCCTTATGTCTTTAACCTATGCAATCTGTTCATAAGCTGGTTGTGAGACTTGAGGGAGCTGATACTGATCAAGTGCCTTCCGTGGTCCTGGCACAGTGTGAATGTTCAATAAAAGTCATTTACTACTAAGTCCTATAGGAATGTGGGTTTTGCTGGATAAGACAGAGTACCCAGCAATTATTTACTTTAGGAAAGAATTATGCCCAGTAAATTAGAAGCACTGGAGATAGACTTAACCAGGTGTCCATATCATGGACTGGAGTTGAAATGCACCATCTAAAACTGAATTGACTGTTTCTGAATTAAATTTAGTGATGTATTCTCTCATCAGACTAAAGGACTAGCTAACGCCCAGATAATGTATGATGATTCTTTTTGGGAAAACAGGCATAAAAATGAAAGGAGATTAGTTTAAAAGTCCCTTCAAATTGAAACCTCTCTTTTAAGAGATATGTTTAATGTGCACATAAAGAGGACTTTTTTCAATGAGTATTTAACAAGAACAAATGGCAAGTTAAACAAATTACCTTCACTACCATTTTGATTTATTAGCATCTGGGTCACTCATGAACCATTTGGGCTTCAAATAAATGATCCTTGCATAATATTTAAAAAGATTTTTCAATAAATGTTTTATGTCCACCTCTAATAAAAGTTTCTTTGTCTAGATATTTCTTCTGTATCATTCTTTAATGGGCCTGAGGGTAATGCTAGGTTATGTTTCTGTTAAACTGTCATGGCTGAAGACCATTTGCCAGCATTGTTCTCATACGCAGGCTTTTAGACAATCTCTTATTTACAGTCTGATCATTTGTAGGCTCCTATTCATCTTGCTTTTCAAAGAGTAGCTTTTATTATTCTGGAAATTAATTTATTTTAGGCAAACTATAATTTTATATGGCTATTGAACACTAAGATTCTTTTTGGAATAGTAAAATGCTAACATCAATGAATATCACAAGTCTTTTCTTCTCTTTATTTCTATTTTGTTTTGTTCATATTTTTTTAAACCATGAAAGCACTTCAGTATCACGTTTTATTCATATTTCTTAAGGTAAATCATTAGAAATTCTTTCTATGTGTTTTGTTTTAAAGAAGTGCTATTTTCTTCATGATGAGTTTTTTTTTTTTTTTTTCTGAGTTGGAGTCTCACTCTGTCATCCAGACTGGAGTGCAGTGGCTGCTCCCGGCCACTGCAACCTCGACCTGCTGGGCTCCGGCGATCCTTCTGTCTCAGCCTTCCAAGTAGCTGGAAATACAGGCGCGCATTACCACTCCTGGCTAATTTTTGATTTATTGTAGAGATGAGGTCTCGCCAAGTTGCCCAGGTGGGTCTCGAACCCATGCGCTCAGGCAATCCACTCACCTCATCCTTTCAAAGCATGGGATTACAGGCTGAGCCACTGAGCCCAGCTCATGATGAGTATTTTAAACTAAATTTTGATTGGAAATCATTTTATATTTTTGTTCTTGGTTGAGCTTTTTTATCACTTAACATGAAAAAGTCTTTTTAAAAAAGTTTAAAATACTCTTTTGGAAAGATCATATTTGTTTTCTGTTGTGCGTAATAAGCTATCTAAAAACTCATTGACTTAAAACATGATCGTTTATTATCCTTCAAATGTTTGCAGGTTGGCTAGGCAGGGCTGGGCTGAGCTGAATGCCTTCCTCAGGACACTTGGCTAGGTCACTTTTGTTACTGAAGTTCTCTGGACTCCTTGGAGTTGCAGTGTTTCCTATAGCTGCTACTGTTCCTTGGCCTGGAAAACCTGCTCTCTCTGATCACTGTGATGACCAGAAAAAGAAGATATGAGAAACCTGTACAGCCTCCTCAACTCTGTGCTCAGCACTGGGGCACTGACTCTTCTGTCTGCCAAGGAACCCACATGGCAGAACCATGGTTAAGCAAAGGGTTCCCATTCTTTGTCAACAATGACACCATGGAAAGGATCTGAATACAAAGACCTGTAAAAGACTGAGGTCAGTCAAATAGTCTACAAAAGGATAAGTAAGAGGGAAATGAGAATCTGGCTTTTGAAATACTTGTCAGGTATATTTTGAGGAGTATAGATTGCTTCCCTTCCCTTCTGACTTCTTCTAAATATCCTTGAGCAGGAGATTCAGGAGTGGATCTTTGTTTTCTGTCTTTCTTTTGGCTCCAAGGAACTCCTTCTTTAACTTACATATACATGTGAGAGGGTTGGATGGAATCAGATGGGGGCCGATGTTCATTCTGGCTTCACATTATTATACCTAAGTATGCTTCCTTCCTATTCTGTTGGAAAATTAGACAGATATTATGGTCTTTGGTTGTATTTTGAGGATTAAAAATCTACATGGATTCAAAATTGATAACCCAGGAGAAAGATTTAACTTGCCAGACTAGGCACTATGTGTTCTCTAATATGTTGTTAAAAACAGAAAAATTGTTAGAATTTTACAAATTATAAATACAACAATATTAAAAGTTATAAATTAATTATAAATCTGCACAGTAAATTATTTAGAAATTAATTAAAAGATAGATTAGAAGAGGATACATTTTTAAAATTATGAAGTTCTAATTTTTTGCCATTATTTAATTCACCCCATAGACCTTTACTGGACATCTGATACACATGGACACCACAGTGTCCTAGGGATACCTCAGTGGACACAGCAGACAGTGTCATGACTTCCTGGTACTTAATTCTGGTGGGAGAAGACAATTTTTAAAAAAGAATAAACTTGGGTGACTATTGAAATGAAGAAGACTATAGGAGATGAAGTTAGTGAGAAGAAGGCACGCCTTAATGTATTGAGTAATCAAAAAAGACCTCTCTGCAAATGCAGTTTTTGAGTGGAGCTAGAACAAAAGGAAGGCAAGAAGCATATCTATATTTTAATTGAAGAAAATTAGAAGACATAGCAAGTGAAAAGGCCCTGAGTTGGGAGTACTGGAACTTGAGTTTCACCAAGGAGGCCTTTGTGGCTGGAATGAAGATGAAGGGGGAACTACACAAGATCAAGTCAGAATTGTAGAAAGGAGCTAGATCATAATGCATCCTTTTAGGCCAATACCAACAGTGAGGATCACACCACCCTGAGACGATGGGAAGCCACTGGAAGCTTTTAGACAGAACCCCAACTTGACCAAGTTATCTGGAGAATAAAGTGTAGAAATGTTGAGTATGCCTAGGAAATTCTTGGAGCAATTTTGCAGATGATGATAGTCATACAGAGAGTGAGAGTGGTCAGATTAGAGATAGATTTTGGAGTCCACAGGTTTTGCTGACATGCTTGGATGAGAGGAGTCAGGAATGACTCAAGGCTTTTTGTCCTACGTATTTTAAGAATTGAGTTGCCTTCTAATGATATTAGTAAGATTACTAGAAGAGCAGGCATATAGAGAAATTCAAGAGGTTTTTAGTGGACATGTTAAGTTGAAGACTTCTGAAGATATTTAAGTCTGTCAGAAGGAATGTAGATTTAAGTATTTGGAGTACTAAGAAGAAAATGGGAACAAAGGTATACATTTGGAAGTCATTATCCTATAGTTTGTGTTTAAAGAAATCGAACTATTTGAGGTCTCCTTTAATTCATGAAATAATCATGAACAGTTCTTTATGGCCTTATTCAACATGGTCCAAATTATTATAAAACATTGACATCAAACTAATTTTAATTTAAATAATTTCTATGCTTATACATTTTCATGTAATGGTAAATTGTCCATTTACTAACTACTCAGTGGCTGAAAATTTTTCTGTAATATAAACTTTTAAAAAGAAATTACCTCTTATATGATTGTTTCTATTCTGAAAATGTTAGGCCACATTTTTCTGATTTCAATCTGGCCTTTCTTAAGTACCTGGATTATTGGACTCATAGTTGTAATCTTAGCTATTTTCTCACTGGCTATAAAATATAAAAACCACTAACAAGGTTACTGATCTCTAAAATATGAATGCTGAAATATCACCGTGGTTCATCATTTTGCTCATAATAATGAAACTACTTTAAAGACCACGATATTTCTTGCTTAACAGAACTAGCTCACATACTTTTAGGAGCAGAATCTTTCTTTCAAGGTTCTCTATTCTGTACCTTCTTTTCATGGACAATGACACATGGGTGCTTGATTGTGGTCCAGCACTGACTCTGGGTTGCTGCTGACCTGGTCATCTTCTTATCTGGGCCAGACCACTGAGGCCTCTTCTTCTGTGACATCCTTGTGTTCAGGTGCAGTTCTACATGAACGGAGGTAGGCTTAGTTCTTCTTCTCAGTCTCCATTGTATATATCCCTCTTCTCTGAATTCTGTCCTCAGAAGCACTCCAGAGAAGTGTTTCTAAGACCCTGAGTGGTGACTGTTATTCCAAACTTCGCTTGACTATTTTCTTCTACAGTGCCCCCAAGGAAGGCAGACTTGGTTGACTTGAAACAACTGTACCACAGATTTCCTCAGAAGCACCACTTCTTTCAGGCCCCAAGGCTCTGTCATTGGATCCAGTTTGTGAGCTAAACCCTTTCCATGGGATGGAGGCCCCTTCAGGAAAGCCACATTTCCTTCTTTTCACTAAGATGTTTTTGAGTTTTATTTCACAAAAACTCACAAGCTTCCAAGCTGGTCAGTATATGTAAGTAAATTTTAAAGACGGAGTGAGATATATCTCCTTAGTTCTTCCAAGAGACATGCCTAAAATTCAGTCTGGCATAACTGAAACCCATGTCTTTTATATTTTGGGAATGAAACACTCTTAATATAGTGTACTATTATTCTTACACGCATATAACAAAATGTACAGTGTTCACTTTTTTTGAAGGTTAAAGTACAGCAGGTGAAATTAGTATAGATTGTCATGGATGTTTGCTAAATTTTTATATTAAGATGCTAAGAAACCCATACGTAATAAATTAGGTGAAGAAAATAGAACATCCATAAATGAATAAAAGTTAACTTGAAAAAAAATTTCTTTTGTAAATCATTTTAGCAACTCAAATAAATTAATGGGACCAAACCTGCTCGGGGAGAGAATGGAAAGTAGATTTATAGTTAGGGGCCTTCCCTGATACATTTTTAGGCTTGCACATGGTATTTCCATGGACTGTGGACTGGACAAGACACAGAGAGCCCAGCCCATTGACTGTGGCTGGCACAGACAAGACCAAGCGGAGCCTGTCATCCTATAACTCAAGAAACAGTGAACTGAAGCATACTGGTGTCTAACCTGGCCTCTCCTCAGCTTGAGTGAAGTTCTCCAAGCCTCCTGGACTTCCTTTTGGCAGAGTCTCAGGATCTCTGATAAAGTTAGACTTCCTTTGTACAAACAATAGAGATACGGATCATTTTTACAAAGTTGCTCAGGCAATCCCTAAAATAATTAGGGAAAATAAATAACTGCTTGTAAAATTTAAAAATTGATATTGACATATTTTTCATCAAGTTTAATCCAATAGGTCATAATTTTGAGCATATTGTAAAGATTGGCACTTAAAAAACTATTAAACAATTCTCTTGTAAGCAACTAATGAGAGACAGAAAATATAGCAACTTGAAATATTCTGTCTTTTATTTTAATTATATACATTTTATGTTTACAACATCTTTTATTGCTTTGAAATCAGTTTTTGTCCACTTTCTTAAATGTTGCTAATTTACAAAATTATACCATAAGTTATTGAAAATCTTTGGCTCATTGCATTCATTATCCTATCTCTTTGAATAAAAATAAAAAATGTAAACTTACTATAAAATTTTTCTGACATTATGAGCTTCTAAATGTTAACAATTTCTGTAGGATTGATTTATATAACAACTATTATTAATATGTGGTTATCAAGTAAGGAATATATATTGCTGACTTACTCCAATAGCTATTAATCAAAAAAGTTAGAAGGGACTAGAATTGGCACTGTCAATGAGATGGATGGAGGGTTTAGTGACTTGATTAAAAGTAATTTCATTGACAAAATATTTTAAGTTGCCCTTGTGATTCACATTTATGAGGCTTTTTATCTTGGGACAAAGTTCAGTCCACACTAAGAATTTGGATAAATGAAATAATTCTTTAAATGGAAGAATATTTATTATTATTTACATGGCAGAAAGTTGAATGTAAGGGTTAGGATGTGAAACTTTCACTTAGGCACTAGCTCAGGCAGAGCGGTTTAAGAACAGGAGTTTACAGATGCAGAAATGGAATCCTGTAAACGCATCTGTGACACTGTGCTTCTTAGACCATCTTTGAGGAGAGTTCTGGGCTGGGCAGTGTGGTGTTGATGGTATCCCCACAGCTGCTGCAGGCTTGGAGTCTGGTTAATGACCTGGGATCTGTTCCCTGCTTTACAAATAGCTGAGCGACCTCTGGCAAGTTGCTGAAGCTTCCTGGGCCTCTGAGTGTCTATAGGTAATGTGGAGAATGAGAAACAGGAGATCTGTTCTCATGTTTGGGAAATGGATGTGAACTAAATCACCGTGAGTTTGTGGTGTTCTCCTGTTGGGGAAAAAAACAAAAAAATCTGACAGACATCAACGTCAGGAGGGTCATTCTGTGACCTTGATAAAGAGAAGCAAGGCAAGACCCGTTGATACTTTTGACTAAGTGCAGGTGAGAGAAAAGTTCACTGGAAAGCTACAGCGCATCTGCTGATACTAGTGATCGCTGCTTTGTTAGCCTTGTTGTAGTCTGCCCTCCTTCTAGAAAGTATTTACTCACATAACCAATGTTAGAATTACCCCTGCTTCCTGACAGCTCCTGATCTCCATAGACATCCTCGCTCAAACAAGAACTAACACAGCTTGTGTTAACTACAGGCTTGTGGTCTTTGCCTGGAGGACATGCCAGTGGTGATGACAACGGTAGTGGCTTTTTCATAAGGTTTTTATGAGGAGAAAATTAATTTGTATAGGAAAAGCTTTCAAAACATGCCTGGCTGAAGAAGGAAGATACTATCACTGTCCTGGGTCTCTGTTTCCTGGGACTTTTGACCTGTGTTCTTCCAGGTTCTTGCCCTGGACACATGCCATCCTCTGTCATTCCCTGTTCTCAGGTTACTGAGGCCACAGATAAATAACCCCTTACTTGCCAGTGCATAGAAAAGCCCATGAAAACTAGTGATGTGCTAAGTAATTGCGCCTCTAGTTTCTTGAACATGGCAATCACTAACCTGTTTGGTAGTGTTTAGTTGAGCAATGATTTGTTAATGCCAAAATTGGGAATATCTTGAAAAATTAGCACTTTCATTGACGTCACTGGTTATTCAGCAATTTAGCAATGGTGGGGGCACAGTAGGCATGCCCAAAGTTCACCAAATGAGACTCCTGACTTCAGAAACGATAAGATATTAATTTGTATTATTTACACCATTAAGTTTGTGGCAATTTGTCAATAGCCATAGGGAATTAACACAATGTAATAAATTTATTACTGGAGTAGTATTATATTTGTTTGATTGGACTGACATGACACAGAGTGACTGAAACACCAGGAATCTAGTGTCTCACAGTTCTGGAAGCCAGAAAGCATTCCACTGGGTTGATGTTTTTGAGGGCTGTGAGGGAAGGTCTGTTCCATGCCTCTCTCTGTGACTTGTAGAGGGCTGTCTTTTCAGCAGTCTACACCTCTGTTTTCACACTATCTCCCTGCTACTTATGTTTCTGGGTTCAAATCCTCTATTGTATAAGGATACCCATCATCTTAGATAAGACCTCACTTTAACCTGATTGCTTCTGTCAAGACCCCATCTTCAAATTAGGTCACACTCTGAGGTACTCGGGGATAGGTCTTCAACATATGGATTTTTGAGTTCACAAGCAACCCATAATCATTATTATGTGCATTTAAAAAATTTTTTTTGAGTTTGAAAACTATGAGTATATTCTCAGAAACAAGAGGTATCTAAGAATTGTTTGAACCATAACTTCGATTTGTCTTAAGGTGATTCTTTTAAGGACACCATGACTGGGAATGTGCTGTATTGCAGAGGGACCATGACTTATTGGTTTAATAAGAAGTGATACCACTGATTCTACCACTGGGATACAACCTCAATTATAAAAAGTTGCAATTTAAAAGTTCTAAAAACAACTCCCTGTTATAATTATAGAGAATTTCCTTTAATGGTATCAGAAGTTCTTTAAGTCACTCATGTTCCCGCAGGAGGCCCCTATAAGTACATGGTTACTACATTGTCTTGAGCATCTCTGATAATTCTGCAGGTGGTGGTGGAAAATCTTGTCTAATATAGCAAGTTGCAGCTATTTCCTGGAGCAGAAGAAACAAACCAAATCATATTTAACAAACATCTGACTTTGATTTGCCCTGAATCTGTGGAACTTAAAGCATCAAGGTCTCCTTTGAGAATGTACATTATAAAAAATAAAAAGATTGGTTTCTTACCAGAAAAGTGTGTGTGTGTATTTCTGTGTGTGTGTATGTGCGCATTCATGTGCACTTAAGTTTATGTAACTTTTGAACAATTTGAAGAAACTTCAAAGCTTATTTATGGAGCCCCAGTGTTCTACTCTCTGACCTTTTTCTGAAGCTGTTTTCCCTGAAATCTCTTGTTTGCTTTGTCCACATCTCAAGATTTCCTACCATCCTTAGCATCTAGAGCCTCTGTTATTGTCCTATGGGTTCTAGACTCGTGTCTTCCCTCTTACCTCCTGCCTTGTGTGCGATCTCACAGATCCTCAGGAAATCTTCTGAATCCTGCACTCATCCCTGCCTCCTCCTCATTTTATCCTGTAATACGAAAACTCAGTAGCTGTAAATCCCTCTGTAGTTTTGGTCAGCACTATTTGCTTTAGTGAAGCTATTTGATTTTTTTTCCAAAAATTTAGAGTACAATTTGTAGTACATTTATAACTAGCATTTTTGCTGAACATATTTCTCTGAAACAGAATGCATCTTTAAAGTGTATTTTTTTTCCATACGGAGAATCATTGTGCTTCAAATCTTACAGTTCCAAATTTCCCTTAAAAAAAGACATGATTTTTAATGAAAATTAGCAATAAAACTGCTTATGCATTATGACTTAAAACAGTTCTTATATTGGACAAATCGTATACAATATCTTATGATTGCTGTTTAAGTCCACATTATATAATTGTATGTTTTATTTGGGTTAGATGTTCCATTATGTTCTTTCATAAAGAATTCATGAATAAAACGTTGCTCTTTTATATCTGAAGCTATTAAAAGCAGTAACAAAACATGCAATCAATTATTGAAAGTCATGAGGAAGCCGGGTTCGGTGGCTCAGCCTGTAATCCCATGCCTTTGGGAGGCTGAGGTGAGTGGATTGCCTGAGCCCGCGGGTTCGAGACCCGCCTGGGCAGCAAGACCTCATCTCTACAATAAATCAAAAAATCAGCCAGGCATGGTAGCGCATGCCTGTAATTCCGGCTACTTGGAAGACTGAGGCGGAAGGATTGCCAGAGCCCAGCAGGTCGAGGCTGCGGTGGCTGGGAGTGGCCACTGCACTCCAATCTGGGCAACAGAGTGAGACTCCAACTCAAAAAAAAAAAAAAAAAAAAAAAAGAAAGACATGAGGAAAGTCCAGGATAATGCTGCACTTGGAACGCCTTACATTCATGTCGGTGGGCTCCAGCTTCTCTTCTGCGCAGAAGTCTGGTGCATTTCCTCTCTCTTCAAATGCAGCTCTGGCCATGAAGGGTCCATGTGGCTCTGGGAGTCCAGGTCTGCTTCTGTTTCCTTAGTGACCATGTTGGGTTATAGTCACCCATTTCTTTTTCCTCTCCCCCTCCCCCACCTCCTTGTCATCCTCCAGTTCCTCTTCCTCCTCCTTCCTCTGTGTCAGCCTTTCTTGCTGTGTTCTGAGAATCTTGAAGTCAAAGGTGGCTATTGTTTGAAACCCTAGCACAGTACCCATGTCTTAGCAGGCACTCAGAAGTGCCTGGTGGATGAAGAAAAGGAAGCTCAAGACAGGAAATAAATGATTGGAGGCAGGAGTTAGAATAGTCTTCATCTTAAATAAAGTTTTCTTTTAGCCATTTTCACTGTTAAATGTAGAAGGCCATATGAAGAAATTCAGTGGCAGTATCTAATAAAAGTCCTTTAGATTCAGAGCACTGGCTGGATTTGGGGCAGGGGAAGACAAGCACTTCTTTCAGGAAATTTACCAAGTCGTTGGAAATACAGACTTAAGTACCAGAATAAAAAGTCAGAAAGTCCAAAGGAATGTAAAAATATGTAAGGCAATATTGTGCAGACTATTTACATATATATTGAGAAGCTGTAATAATAGTGATTGTGCCCACTGTAATAGAAGGAGGAGAAAATAATGAAAAGGAAAAATACAGAGAGCTCTTGGCCTTTGCTGTAGCATCAGATGGAGTGCCACTTTTGCATAGATAAACAGAGTGCTTATGGGTATTTCCCACCTTTCATCCTTGGGAAGGAAAGTAGAAAGTCACAGAAATATAACTCAGGGCTAGTAAAACATCACATGGATGACTCCCCCAGCCTGAACATATCTGACATACTCTGTCTACGGAAGACAGAGATGAAAGAGGACAGTCGGTCTGCAGGGGGCTTTGTACAACTCCAATTCAATAAATATAAGAATGTAAAAAGAAATAACAGGCAAGGATTTATTTCTGCAATCAATTTATTCGATTTCTAAATCTTTCATACATAAAAATTATTTAAAATAACTTGCTCTTGCCAAATCCCAAACCTTTGTCAATCAGATATGTCCTTCAAAATGAAATGCCTACCTGGTTTGATTTTACACACACACACACACACACACACACACACACACACACACACACACACATATATATGCACACACAACATATACATATACATACATGTTCTCTTTTTAAAACTTCTGGATGGTGTGTAACCAATTTATTTTAAAAAACTTCCATAGCTATAACATCAGTATAATATAAATAAACTGATTTAGCTGATTTGAACAAATTTAGGGAAACTAGTTTGAAATTTCTTATGTATTTTAGGAAATATGCTTTGTTTTGTATCTCTCTGTAAAACTTGAACTATAGAAAGGAAGAAGTGGTGTGAGGACTCCTACTTCAATTAACAGGTGTGAATGCTCTACTGCCAGTTTATATAGATGATTGAGCAGCTTCTGCTTTCACTGAAGATGCAGTATTTCTGAAAGTGAGTGTCTCTTTATTGTGTCAGAAAGATGAAATGGTATTTGATCATTTCCTCCCAAACTGCCAAACTAAAGTTTACTGTAGTCTCTCAGCACGAAGGCACATATTAAATCCATGAAGTTTATAGTAATTGCCTGGTGAAGAGATTCAGATGATAAACTTTGGTTATGATTTAGAGTAGGGAATAATGGATGTCCTGTCCTCTCTCTGTGTGGATTTTCCTGTCCCTCTCTCAGTCAGTGCTCTGTGCACTGACTACTGCTGGAAGGTCCTATCCTGCACAGGCCAGTCCCCCTGGAGACACCACACACAGCTTGCTGCAGCTATGCTCCACGCTTCCATCAACTATCTCTACAATTCCTACAACCATTGAAGTTCACCTCCTCCCAAGTAGAGCCTCTTAGCAGCATCCTCCTTAGTGTGCTTTCTATCTGTCAGTCTCTTCTATGGCTGTTTTAGCCACCTGGAAGAAAATCTTCCGTTTTCTATTTTTTTTTTCATAATTCTTTATCTTTCATTCCTCTCTTGTTCCACATGCAAGAGAACAGGAATAGATCAGATCATAATAGTGACACCTAATAAGACAGAGATGCCTTTATATTAAAGAAAAATAATGCCATAGACTTTAATGCAAAATTAGATATAACCAAAATATGGTATCATTACCTTTCAAAACACTCTGAGTCCTAGGGTCTGCTTTGGATGGTCTTTCCTGTCTCCTCAATTTCCTTTAGTTAAATCCATGTTGTTTTCTTAAGCACTCAAACATTTGAGAGAAAATATGAACCTTTGTCATTTGAATAGCGAGAATATTATCATTATTAACCTATTCTATTGTAAATACCAATATTTCATCTAAACAAGGCCTGTTAAGCCATTGATGTTTAGCCTGACAGAGTTAAGTACCTCTTATACATGTTTTTCCACTGGAAAGTGGGGTGCATGTTTTAGATGAGTACTTGGAAGTCAACCTGCTTTCTATTTGAAGACTTCTGTATTATTTAAGCTTCTAATGATGAACTGAAGACATCATGCTGTTTAATACATGTAGTCCTATTAAATTTAATAATTTCGGTTCTTATTGACCTGTGGACATTCTATGCCTTTAATATATAACGGAGCAGTTAGAATAATCAAAATAAATCATTTGTCATATAATGAGCCCTCCCTTCTCAATTTGTCAAGAAAAAGGTCAGATTCTATATTTGCAACCAAAGTATTTTAATTGGAAAAAAATAGAGACTTGGGTCCTTGTCTGTCAAGTCATCTATTCTCAGTATAGCTTAGGAAACATTCTTGGAAATTACTTTCCTCCTGGTAATTTTTGCTTCTTTGTTGCTTGCAAATTTCTTCTTCTTCTTTTTTTTGTTTTTGGTCCTCTTTCTCTCACCCCATTCATCTTTCTTTTGAACTCATGAGTCCTTAGAACTGACTCGAAATTTTCAGCTGTAAGTCAAGGCCCTTTGTACTGTATTTAGTTTTCTTAACCAGTAAATAGAATAATCAAATGCTTGAACTTTGAAGGATTTGAGCAGTTGAACTTTGACTCTTCTCTACCTTGAGTCTGTCAACAACTCCACATTTTGAAACATGATGCTTTTTCTTAGGTATTTTCAAGTGTTAGATGATTGTTTATTATCTTTATGAATTTTTCTGATAAAAAAGGTAATGTTATAAAATCCATAGAGACCAACAGCTTAAATCTGGAGCTCAAAACCAAATGGCCTGGATGCAAAGATAAGCACAACACTTTCTGGCCATGTGACTTGTAATTACTCATGTGTGCCTCAATCTTCTCCTTAGTAAAACTAGATTGGTTGGAGAATTGTAGTGAGGATTGGATGAGTTAACGGAATGACGTACCTAGTTCAGTGCCTTTCCCATTGCAGTTGCTCAGTACATGTTAGCTCCCATCATTGTCCCTGCTTGGAGAGTATGTCATTTATCATTATGCAGCCATAAAGAAGGACAAATACATGGACTTTGCAGCAACTTGAATGGATTTAGAGTCTATCATATTCAGTGATCTATCTATCACAGAAACAATGAATAGAGTACCATATGTTCTCATAAGCAGGCCTTGAACATTTATCATAATACTATGAGAAAGGGATTGGCAGTAGTGGGAAACTGCCAGGAGATGGAGGAGCACACCTCATCAACAAGGGTACCCGCATAATGAACATTTGTATACCTAACCTTGAATTGTACCTCACATCTTAAAAATAAAAAATTAAAATAAAAAAAAAGCATGTCATTTATTATGACTGGATAACAAATATTTATTGAATGCATGAAGTGTTACCCCACTATACTGTCAGCACCTGGTGTGTTCATAGAGCTTTTTTCTTTGAGTTAAAGATAGCAGACATTCAAAAACTGTCTTATAGCTGGCAACATTCAGATTCTTTTCTGGCATTTTATATGGAACAAATCAAATAGACAATATCCCTTATTTATATTTAAAATAGGGAAACAGAAGCTTTCACAAATAGGGACCCACAGCATAAACATGAGCAATGGCTAGTTTTTGGAATTAAATTTCAGCAATTTAAATACTATTCTACTAGTAAGTGTGCTATTTAACAATATTTGTACATGTTTTAAAGGAACCAATATGAGTAATCCCTTGAATTTTCAATGCCAAGAATAGTATATTTATAAATATACACAAAATTATAACTACTAATTGATAAGTTAGTCTTCTCAGCCATTTGATATTAGAACATATATTTTCTGTCTGCATTTGTTTTCTTCACTGAATTATTCAAATTAAATCACATGATTTTATCGCTATTAAACAGACTCAATTTGATTCTGTTGAGCTATACAGGTTCCCCATTACAGAAAGTGGGTTTTTGTATTTCTTAGACTGAATTATTTCACAGAAAGATACCAATTAGTTGATTTATTGCAATTTTCCAGAAGTATTTTAACAGGCAGGTGAAGTTTGATGCAAGATAATTATAATGAAGCACAAGGCACTTGCAGAAAGTAGTCCTGGCTTTTAACTCATGTCTTACAATTAGGAATTGCTAACGGTGGTTAGTAGAAGAGGACGATTGCTAAAAACTCACTTCCATTCTCACTGCAAAAGTCAATTATCTTTCACAGTGGCAAAGGAATTGCATTCTTTAAACTTTCTACTCCATTTGAAATCATTTTTTAAAAACTTAAAGTTTCAATACTGTGAATACTTTTTGTATACCTGTTTCTGCCATTACTAATGATCTATTTTGTGTGTGTGGGTGTGATCTATCTGCACCATTCTTAAACAAGAGAGATGTAGAAAAGGGTACAAGCTACCAAGGCAGAATTTGCATGGGGGAAAGACAGAACTATTACTTAAAGAGCTCAGGTTACCGCAGCAAGAATAAAAAAAAATTCATATGTGAGCGTTTGAGTTAAGAGTTTCCTTTAAACTACTGGAAATATATGGGAATTTAATTTTTTTTCCTGGTTCTTAAACAATATTTAGGACATAGAACTTCATTATAAGTATAATTTATTATGAAAAGATTCAGTCTGTTCCTCATGGTTGACAGATTAGGCTTGATTTCTATTTTATCACACATGGAATCATGATACAAAAAGATTCCTGGATATTTTAAAACCATTGCAATTCTCAAAATCCCTTGCATACATTTTTAACAATTTTCAAAAGAAATATGTAAACTGGTACTCTCCTGCTGAGGAGTGAAATTAATGATGGTGAGCCACATTTCAACAGACCATTTACCTTCTATTGTCATAAATAGTAGCTGTCTGACAGGACACTATTAACCAGTCCCCAGGAAACTAATTGCTGAAAAAGGTTTACAGGTGCTTTTATAACCAATGCTATAAAAATGCAGAAAACTCTTACAAGAAGAGCACATGAACTCTTGACAGCCTAGTAAGAAATGTGACATTTTCCTGCTTTTGAGAGATGGATTGTAGTACCAATGTCACTGACAGATCAGTTTACCTTTCAGTGTAATACAAAGAGAGGACTGTAGACTGTCAGCTACTTCAGGAAGTGAGACAAAATAGTCTTGAGGTGCAGTTGAAAAGAATTATGCCTATTGAATTCTGTGGAACACTCAGTTACATTTTAATTAGAATAGTAGGTATTTACTTCTTATTTTAAAAAGATATTTCAACCAAAACATTCTAGTTTTGTCCAATGAGTATTAAAATGGTGCAATACTTCCAGTTCTCCACAATATCAGAGCAATTAGCCATATTGGATTTGATAAAATACATGTTTTGTAAAACATTTTTCCAGTTTTTTCACCATTCCATTGAATGTGAATGAGTTTCTTGCGGTTGTCTGTGTTGAATAGTAATTTGTCTCCTCTCTAAGAGCTTTTGCCTTCTCAGTAAGATGGAATTTAAACCACATAAAATTTCATCAATCATTTTCTCAAAGTCGTTGTTTTTACTCTTTCCTTTTCATGGGTTATGCTAATGATGCTAATGATGCCAATTATGGGTGAAAATAACAACATAAAATTTTAATACTCCACTAATTCTCCTCAGTTCTTTGAATGGAGTCTTTCCTGACCCATCCTAAATAGATCATGTTCCGTTAGCCTCATGTGCCCTCTCAAGGTGATATAACATCTGTCCACTGACATTTTCTTAGCTTTTTCTTGAATCTCTGATAACTCTGTCCTGTATGCAGTTGTAATATTTTGTGATCTATATCATTTTGCTGTGCTCACCCGGTCTCTCTCACACTATATACTCCATTAGAAAGTTTTTCTTATAATATTTATATGTAGTCTTAAATTTCATACTTTTGGTTTATATATATATTTCAGTTTATGTTTATTTTCATGTAATGCATCTAATTTCTAGGAATTTAGTCAGTTTTAACATAGGAAGAGCTTTTACCTTGTTTCTAGAATTTGTGTTCCTAATAAGTCCCATTAGATCTTACTGATTTCTTGAATTCACGTTTCTCACGTGTCTCAAATACATGCATACAGACTAAGAACAATTAAATACTTTCCTGTAATTCCTATTAACTAGTTATTTTCCCCTTTCAAACAGAAAGACAATAAGTAAAATAAAAATATTTTTAAGATCTCTTACCTCAGTTGCATTTCTTTAAAGAGCCTAGGTGATGTCTGTCATAAAGATATGGAATATACATTTGGATGCAAAGATTAGATAATAACTGTAGATATGATCTTATTATTCATTTTATTTCTCCTGCATGATTTCAAGATAATGTAGTTTATTTTAACTCAACTATGTGAAAATGTAATATTCTTAGGTTTTTTGCTAATAATGATTGCACATCACATTCTGAAAGAAAACCACTTGAGAGCTGGTTCACATCTTAGAAAGTCTCAAAGGTTATCTACTTGGTTCAAGATGGAGCAGCAGTCTGAGAAGGAGAGTGACCCCCTGTGTGTAACAGATGCTGACAAAACTCCTCCGTACCTTGGAATGGAAACAAGACAAGTGAGAGGTTGCTACGGACAAGTTGTTGATGACACCACTGCATATTTACAAATGTGTGTGTGTGTGTGTTCACATTTGCTGGCCATGCTTGAGTATTTAACATTTTTTCCAATTATTACTTAAACAAGTGTGTTTAAAGCCATACAGTGACCATTCTTGAAGTGATGACGTTATGACGTGATTTGTATATTTGTGACCTGTTGCCAAAGGCCTATCTCTATATTTAAGTGTACACCCTATTTCCATATTTGAGGAACTAAACCCCTTGCTTTAGGGTAGAGTTGAAAATTATGGTACACTGCAACTGAGTGGACTTAGATTTTTCTTCTATGTGTGTATTTATTCTTCTCTATAACCGCTTCTACCTTTGAGCCATTATCTTCAGCTTCCAATATCTGTTAATATTAATATGCAAAATATTGTAAGGATATAGTTATTTTTATACTTAATTACACATCACTCAAATCTATTTGCCATTTAAAACTAAGTATTGCAAATAATAGAAAGAAGACCTTTGGATTAAATATCAAAACAGAAATCCACAATGAGTTGTATGCATGCCATTGCAAACTCCATTTCTTCCATTAAACTTCAGTGAATTAGAATTGATGTAGCACAAAAGGAATACAGGCAGGATAAGTTTTGAGTTTCCACAGATTTGGAGCAACATCAGGGAACCCAAAACCAAGTGTTTTTTTTTTTTTCTCTAACAATAATATCAGTTGTTCTAGGGAACTATTTCCAGAAATGTACTTTTTAGAACTTTAACTTTGTAATATGGTTACTAATGTTACACTAAAAAAAGGTTTAAAACGGAGCTTCTTAAACAATGGCTAATTGTAGGATTTTTAAAAACCCTTTCCATCTGAACGTGCTTGATAAATATCCAAGAGGAGAAATACAATATTTGACATTTCACAGATGTTTTTAATGTCAGAAACCCCCACCTCAACCCTCTGCTCCTCTATTTTTCCCTCCTAATCAATTCGTGGGGTTATTTAAAGTTCAAAATTGATATAAATTTGTTAAGGAAATTTCTAAAATCTTTATTCAAGTTTTATTTTATTGCTTTGCATGGGTAAAATTTAAACCTCCAAAACTCTGTGAATTGCTTTAAATTATTATGTGCTTAACATTGTAACTTTCAATCTCCCCTAGTCATGATGGGACAGTATATTTAGGTCATTTCAGACCTTGCAAAATCAACATCAACCTACCAGTCTTTTTTTGTTGTTGTTGCCTAGGCTGGTCTCGAACCCTGTGTCTCAAGCAATCCTCCCACTCTGGTTTCCTAAAGTGCTGGCATTACAGTCATGAGCCACTGCATATGGCTTCAATCTTTGTAGAGCTGATTGTTCTCAAAGTTGCCACAGCTAACTAAGCAAGCTTTGTAATTTAAAATTTTCTCCCATTTATTTCTGCTGTCATTCTTTGATACATAATCTATTTCATCGGTTGTTAAAACAGACCTTGGGCAAACCCGCCATTGTTGAAGGAGTGGCTCTGAATATGTTATTTCTGTTCCCCCACTACCTTTTGGAATAATACAGTGACAGGTCTTTGTGAGTACTGTAGTGCTTTTGCGAGAGATCCAGCATTTACTCTCAGAATCTCAGATGAAGTTGCAATATCATAATTTGCTAAAAATTACAGAATATTTTCAACAAGCCCTTTGAATAGAAACTCATTGTTTGACCTAATTCCAGTTCAAGTAATTGCCTTTCTTTAAATCTTGCCCTGTAATTTTCATTCTTGAGCTGTGGAAGTCTTAACAATTGTGGTCATTTAATTTTGTGCTTCAGTGTTAAGCTCTTTAGATATTTTTGATAGGACACTCAGTATGTAAATGCTTAAAATAATATTGGCATAGCTGATCATGCATTTGGGCTCATTTTGAAGAGGCTTTTTTATTTAAATGGATAGGGAAATTATGCAGACTTTGGTGAGTTACAGTATCTTACCTTTCCAGTTCTTGTTTCATGTTCTTTTTCTTCTTTTTTTTTTTTAGTTGGAGTCTCACTCTGTTGCCCAGACTGGAGTGCAGTGGCCGCTCCTGGCCACCGCAGCCTTGACCTGCTGGGCTCCGGCGATCCTTCCGCCTCAGCCCTCCGAGTAGCCGGAAATACAGTCGTGCGCTGCCACGCCTGGCTGATTTTTTGATTTATTGTAGAGATGAGGTCTCGCTGCCCAGGCGGGTCTTGAACCCACGGGCTCAGGCAATCCACTTACCTCAGCCTCCCAAAGGCGCGAGATTACAGGCTGAGCCACAGAGCCCGACTAGTTTCATGTTCTTACTGTTAAGTAATTATATATTTTACATTCTTTATAACTAAGATAAAATATTTTTGTCTCCTAGTTTTTCTCCACACGGTTGCTGTTATTTTCTCACATGCCTGAAATACAAAAAGAGGACTAAAGCACTGAATGATTAATTAACATTCATCCTGTGAGCATGTGTTCATGCTGCAGTTGGAGTAAAGTTGTACATGTGTACATATACATGCAGATATTTTAAAAGTTATTAAACACAAATGGGAGATGATTTAGAAGAAAAGAATTCTAAGTTACTAGCTTCACATGTGTTTCTAGATTGAAGTTGAAACAGAAAACAAAATAATCGTACTTGCACCCTGATTCCAATTAACCATATTTCATATCTGTGCTGTCCAGTAGGGCGGCTTGAACACATGGCATGCAGACACTGCAAATAAAAATTATGCTGTAAATGTAAAATAGGACACCACATTTTGAAGATTAGTGTCAAAATAATGTAAAATATCTCCATCTTATGTTGACTAAATGTTGCAATAACATTTTGAATTTTTGTAAGTAAAGTAGATTATTAAAATTCATGTCATCTGTTTTATTTGTCATATGTGGCAGCTAAAAAACTTAAAATTGTGGCTGGAAATGGTGGCTTATGCCTGTAATCCCAACACTTTGGGAGGTGGCGGCAAGAGGATTGCCTGAGCCCAGGGGTTCAAGACCATCATGGGGCAACTTGGTGACATCTTGTCTTTACAATAAATTTAAAAATTAGCCAGTTGTGGTGGTGCAACTAAGAGTAGTTCCAGCTACCTGGAAGCCTGAGGCACAAGGGTTGCCTGAGACCGGCAGATCGAGGTTGCCATAGCCGTGAGTGTGCCACTGTACTATAACCTGGGTGACAGTGAGACTCCGACTCAAAAAATGAATAAATAAATATATAATAAAATTGCGCATGTGTTTTGCATGCTATTTCTGTTAGATATGGTTGCATTATGTCTTTCAAATATTGCAGTCAGCAGTTTTCATCCTGTCATTTTAGTTTAACTTTCTAACCTTTTTCAAGTCTTTCTATATTTGATAGTTTACAAAGTTCTCATTTAGTACTCCCTACACAATAATTTCAAATTTAATCGTGAAGGTGGTAAAACTCAAGTGAATTAATAGTGTTCTCTAGAACTTTGGGCTTTAGTGAGTTGAAAACCGATCTTGAGTTACTTTATACAGCAATTTTTAGTATCTTAGGTTATGTTTTCATTCAAGCTTTTGTTTTAATTTCAGCTGAAACACTTCAAATATCATTTTGTTTCATTGTCTGCATTTTAAAATAGTAGATATATAACAAAATATTGGAATAAATTACAATGCATTACCTCAAATATACCACATAACGTCCTGTTATGAGGGCTATAGATGTTTCCTTGAATAGATAATTTAACACAAGTATTAAGTTAAAATAATTTCAAGACAAAACATTAGGATAATTCAATACTGTTTTTTCTCCTATCATCACAATTACCAAGCACCAAGAAAGCAGGAGAGATTGGAAAGCACAACATTATTGTCACTACTTTGCTAGATGCTAACAATTTCATGTAATCAGATTATGAAGATGCGATTCTGAAGGGCTTATATTTCTCAAAATTGATTCCAGTAAAAATGACATTCTGTAACGATGCCCTGAAAATCTGTAGTTGTTATGAAACATGAAAATTGATTTATAGGAAAGATTACAGAAATGATAGAAATTTTCAGTTTGTGTTGAATCTTAATCATAGGTGGGGAAGACTTTTGAAGGAGGAATGGCAGTACTGTACTAAAAAATGAATGTTGAACAAACTTTTTATTCCCCCACTGCTAATGATGTAATTTGTTTCTTCTTTTCAGTTGTTTGAATCCATGGCAGCTGCATTGAGCCTTATCTGAGAACTCAAGAAATCCTTTAGTATGGCAACAGTTACGATTTTTTTCTTTCCTTTAACTTATCATATTGAAAAGAAAAATCCCACTGTTTCTTGCTGTTGCCTATGCTCATTCTGTATGTGTGCTTTATGCTGAGTGTTCATAGGTTCTCAGTCCTGGTTTCAAAACAGGCAACAAAATTGGGCCACTCATATCTTTTCCTGGGAATTTTGGAGTTTATGTCAGAGAGAATGTGATTTTATTCTCTTTCTAGATGCTGTTGTTCATAAACATTTTTTGTGTGTTTTTGACAAGGATCACTTTGGTGAAGCCTTTGTACCCCTTCTTGAAATAATGTTTTTAAATGAATGCAGCAGAATACTTGAGATTATAAGGAAAAGTAATGCTACTTAAATAAAAGTTATCAAAAGCCGGGCTCAGTGGCTCAACCTGTAATCCCGCACCTTTGGGAGGCTGAGGTGAGTGGATTGCCTGAGCCTGCGGGTTCGAGACCCGCCTGGACAACGAGACCTCATCTCTACAATAAATCAAAAAATCAGCCGGGCGTGGTAGTGTGCGCCTGTAATTCCGGCTACTCGGAAGGCTGAGGCGGAAGGATCGCCGGAGCCCAGCAGGTCGAGGCTGAGGTGACCGGGAGCGGCCACTGCACTCCAGTCTGGGCGACAGAGTGAGACTCCAACTCAAAAAAAAATAAAAATAAAAATAAAAGTTATCAAAATATTAAAGAAAAACCTAAATCTATGATATAATATTGTATGTTTTTCTTAACAGAGAACAATAACTAGCACCAGCTGCTTGAACAGGGAATGAGAATGAACAAGATGAGTAGATAAAGGGGGAGACAACCTTTTAGTAGCAATAACAGCACTGGTTCCAGTTCTCCCTGAAGCCCAGTTATATTCATGTCATTTTTTTCACTTAATTTGAAGTTGGCTACTGTCACAAGTTCCTTGTGTATTGATGCTGCATGTCATTTGAATGCAAATGCTGCACTAACACATCAAGGAAAGTACTGCCAACATTTAAAGTCAGAGAGTCACTTCCTGATGCTGAGATTTTTTTTAAGGTAATGGCATATGATGCTGTACATTACAAATTCCTGTGATAATAAAAATGATCTATATCTGCACCGTTCAGTCGTAGCCACTAGCAATGTGTGGTTGTGGAGCTCTGGAAATGCAGCAAATGTGCCTGAGGAGCTGAATTTTTAAAATTTAATTTAATTTTAATTATTTTGATTTAACATCAAATAGTCACATATGGGACAGCAGCGGCTATACTACAGTCCTCTCTGATTTATGTAATCTAGCAGTTTTCCAAGCAAAATGTCTCACATTGCTGCCAACATATGCTCTGCTTATTGTCCACAGACATATCATTCACTTCCACTTGCGTTTCTGAGCATGAGAACTAAGGGCATGCCAGTAGGGTAGCCCCATTTAATGCAGAAAGTCTCTGCTTAGAAGTCAGACAGGTTGTAGGGAATTCAGTCTAATCCTGGGCATGCATACTAATTGTGTGTGAGTTGGTAAACTAAGGTACATTATCTAGCCTTATTGAAGCTTAGGTTTATCATCAGTAGAAAGGTGATCATACTATCCCTCTCAGGGTGTCATCAAATAAGGTTAAATAGAGCTAGAGTGTCTTTCTACTGAGTAAATTGAGATAGAATTTCCTCCACATTCAGAAAGGAACAGGACCAGCATTTCCCATGATCATCAAAGAAATGATAACCACATAGTGCAAAAAAGAGAAAAACCAGTTGGCCTGGATGGGACCAGCTAGATTGTCCTCTGGATCAACACACAGAAGCCCAGTAGTCTCTGGACGTGATGGGGAAGTCATGCTCTCCCACAGGGTAGGAAAAAAAGGCTTGAGCACTGCCAGTCACCATACCCCAGGAACTCAACCCTTGCAGGCAGAATGGCTGTTTTCTAGCCCACAAGGAAAGGGAAGGCCCCATAGGGCAAAGTCCGCAGTTATGGGCAGTTTCTGGCCTAATGAGTTGCCTGCGAACAGATAGAAAATGTGGGAAATCCTCAGTACTTGGCCCTCAGCTTAGGCTGGCAGGGCACTTACTTGGAGAAACACTCTCCATGGAGGAATCCCACAGCCGCCATCGCAGCAGGCTTTGGTCCACAGGCACCACCTCCTGGCCAGAGGTCAAGAGTACAGCCAACTACATTAGATACACTACCTCAGTCAGCTTGGGGGAAGGCTTAATCACAGACTCCAGCTAACAACCACGTTTCAACCACTCTGGCCATTCAGAACTATGTGAGCCAATGCAGGTGTCCAGCACAGGACTGCCAGAGCTGACAATTGAGCTCATCACACTAAGGCTATATATAAATCAAGGGAACCTTATAGTGCTTATGTCAGCCCCCTGTCAACCTCAAATAAAAAGAAATAGTCAACCCAAATGAGAAGGAGCCAGAAAAATAACTCTGACAATATGAAGAAAGAGAATTCCCCAACCCTTTGGAAGACCACACAAACTCTTCGCCAATGGACCCTAATCAAAATGATATCTTTGAAGACCCAGACATTGAGTTCAAAAAGTTGATTATAAATTTGCTCAAAGAGCTTCTGGAGGGAGTAGAACACCATCATAAAAAAATTAAAAAAAAAAATTCAGGACATGAATGAAAAATTCTTCAAAGATGTAGACATCTTTAAAAAAATCCGAAATTCTGAAAATGAAAGAATCATTTAGGGAAGTCCAAAACGCAGTGGAAAGTTTTAGCAATAGACTAGAACATGCCAAAAAAAAAAAAAAAAAAAAGGATCTTAGCACTTGAAGAAAAGTCTTTCAAAATAACCCAGACAACAATAAAGAAAAAATAATTGAGAATGGAACAAGCCCCCCAGGAAATGTGAGGTTATTTAAAACCTAAACCTAGTTCCAGCTACTTGGAAGGCTGAGGTGGAAGGATTGTCAGAGCCCAGCAGTCGAGACTGTGGTGGCCGGGAGCGGCCACTGCACTCAAGTCTGAGCAACAGAGTGAGACTCCAACTCAAAAAAAAATAAAAATAAAAAATAAAATCTAAACCTAAGAACAATAGGTATTCCAGACGAAGAAGAGAAAACAACAGGTTTGGAAAACCTATTAGAGAAAATAATGGAGGAAGACATCTCTAATCTTGCAAGGGAGCTAAGCACCAGATATAAGCTGCCCAAAGAACCCATAGGAGATTCATTACAAAAAGATCCTCCTAAGGCATATAATCACCTAGTTATGAAAATATATGTAAAGAAAAGAATTTTAAGAGCAGTAAGACAAGGAACGTCAAATAACTTACAAAAGCAAATCTATCAAACTAACAGCAGACTTCTCAGAAAAAACTCTACAAGTCAGATAGGATTGGGGCTCTGTCTTCAATATCTTCAAACAGAATATAACAGTCATCCAGAGCTTTTGTATTCCACAAAACTAATATTCATAAGTGAAGGAGACACGAAATCTTTCTGAGATAAGCAAACGCTGAGGGAATTTGTCATGATCAGACCTGCTCTACAACAAATACTCAAAGGAGCTCTAAATGCTAAAACAAAAAATCAAAATACACCAGTAGAAAAACAGTGAAAATTTTTAAAGCCCACAGGCCTCATGAAGCACTAACACAATAGAGAAAACAAATAACTAAATAAAGCAACCAAGTAGAATCCAGTATGATTAGTGAAATAGTACACTACATATCATAAGCTCTGTAGGTAAATGGTCTCAGTGCCCCAATAAAAAGTTATAAACAGGCAGAATGGATAGTGTGAACATAATCCAAATATCTGTTGCCTTCAAGAGATGCACATAACACACAAAGCTTCCTATAGACTCAAAGTAAAAGGGTTGGCAAACATACTCCATGCAAATGGAAACCAAAAGTGAGCAGAAGTAGCCATTCTTGTATCAGATAAAACAGTTTAAAGTAACAACAGTAATTAAAGACAAAGAAGGTTATTATCTAATGATAAAGGGATCAATCCAACAAGAAGGCATAACTATTTTAATTACATATGTGCCTAACACCAGAGCCCCCACCAAATTATACTAGACCTAAAGAAAGAGATAGATATCAGTATAATAATAGTGGTAGACTTCAACACACCACTGACAGCAATAAGTAGATCATCAAGGCAGAAAGTCAACAAAGAAATCTTGGGATAAAACCAGATCCCAGAGCAAATGTAACTAACAGAACATCCCATCCAGAAATTACAGAAAATATCTTTTACTCATCAGCACAGCACATGGAACATTTTCCAAGATAGACCATATGATAGGCCAGAAATCAAGTTTCGATAAATGCAAAAATCAAAATCATATCAAGCACCTTCTCAGATGACAGTGGAATAAAACAAGAAATTAACTTCAGGAAGGAGTCATGAAGCCAAACAAAAACATGGAAGTTAATGATCTCGAATGATCCTTGGGTCAACAATGGAAATGGAAATTAAAAAATTCCTCAAGATGAATGACAACAATTAAAAAAGTTATCAAAACCTTGGGGACTAAGCCAAAACTGTGCTCAGAGGACAACTTATAGCACTTCAGGCCTACATCACATGTCAAGGAACTAGAAAATCACAAATCAAAATTAAAGATAGCAGAAAAAAAGAAATAATGAAAATCAAAGTAGAACTAGATGAAATAAAAAAACACGAAGAATTAATGAAACAAAAAGTTGGTTGTTAAAAAGATAAACAAAATTTATAGACTACTAGTTAGATTGATTAAGACACAAAGAGAAGATTCAAATTTGCCCAGTCAAATGAAAATAGAGACATCACAACCGATACGATAAAATTTGAAAAATAGTCTGAGACTATCATGAACATCTCTATGCAAATGAACAAGGCAATCTAGAAGAAACGGATAAGTTCTTGGAAACATACAACTCCCTCTCCCAACCTTGAATTAGAAAGAAATAGAAGACTTGAACAGATGAATAACAAGTAACGAGGTTGAAACAGCAATTGTCTCCCCACCCCTCCTCCTCAAAAAAGTCCAGAACGTGATAGAAGCACAGCTGAATTCTACCAGACTTTCAAAGAAGAACGGACACCAATTTTATTGAAGCTATTCCACAAGGTTGAAGAGGAGGGAATTCTCCTTAACTCATTCTATGAAGCCAGTATCATCCTGATACTAAAGCTAGAAAAAGACACAACAAAAAATGAAAAACCAATATCCCATATAAACATAGATGCAAAAATCCTCAACAAAATATTAGCAAAGTGAATTCAACAGAACATTAAAAAAAAAAAAAAATCCATCACACGCAAGTGGGTTTTATCCCAAGGATGCAAGGGTGGTTCAACATATGCAAGTCAATAAACATGATCCACTACATAATCAGAATTAAAAACAAAAATTGTGATCATTTTAATACATGCAGAAAAAAGCATTTGATAAAATTTATCATCTCTTCAAGATAAAAATCCTCAGCAATATGAGCATAGAGCTAACATTCCTCAAAATAATAAAAACCACATGTGATAAACTCACAGCCAGTGTCATCTCAAGTGTAGAAAAGTTGAATACATTCTCTCTCAGAATTGGAACAAGGCAAAGATGCCCACTTTAACCATTCCTATTCAGTATATTACTGGAAGTTCTATCCAGGGCAGTTAGGCAAGAGTTTGACATAAAGGATATACAAATTGGAAAAGAAGAAATCAAATTATCACTGTATGCTTCCAATATGATCTTATATCTAGAGAATCCTAGAGACTCCTCCAAAGGACTCCTGGGCTTGATAAATGAATTCAGTAAAGTTTTAGGATAAAAAATCAACACACGCAAATCAGTAGCACTGCTATTCACCAATAGTGACCAAGTAAGATTCAAATCAAGAACTAAATCCCATTTACAATAGCAACCAAAAGCAAAAATACCTAGGAATATATTTTTTCAAAGAGGTGAAATACCTCTATAAGGAGAGTTGCAAAACTCTGATGAAAGGAATTGTAGAGGATACAAACATATGGAGAAACATCTCATACTCATTGATTGGAAGAGTCAACATTGTTAACATGACCATATTACCCAAAGTAATCCACATGTTCTACACAATCTCTGTCAAACTAGCAATATCATTTTTTCCCCACACGATTAGAAAGAACAATCCTAAAATTCATATGGAACCAAAAAAGAGCCAGAATAGCCAAAACAACACTAAGCAAAAAGAACAAAGCTGGAGGTATTACTTACCTGATTTCAAATTACACTACAAGGCTGTAGTTTTCAAAACGACGTGGTACTGGCACAAGAACACACACATAGACCAAAGGAACAGAAATAAAACCAAATACCCACAACCAACTGATCTTTGACAAAGCAGACAAAAAATACACTGGGGAATGGACACTCTGTTCAACAAGTGGTGCTGGGAAAATTTGATAACTGCATGCTGAAAAATGAAACTTGATCCCTGTGTCTTTCCATGCACAAAGATTAACTCAAAATGGATTAAACACTTAAATGTCAGACCTGAAGTCATTACAATTCTAAAAGAAAACCTAGGAAACACTCTTATGGACCTCAGCCTGAACAAATAATTTATGGCCAGAACCCCCAAAATAAATGCAACAAAAAGAAAAATAAACAAGTGGGACTTAATTAAATTAAAAAGCCTCTGCACAACAAAAGAAATAATCAATAGAGAAAGGAGGCAAACTACAGAATGGGAGTAGGTATTTGTAAGCTATACATCTGACAGAGGAATAATATCCAGAATCTACAAAGAACTCAAACAAATCAGCAAGCAGAAAGCAAGCAGCCCCACTAAAAACTGGGAAAACAACAAGAACAGACATCTCTCAAGAGAAAATATACAAATGGCCAACAGGCATATGAAAAAATGTTCAAGATCAATAATAGGGAAATGCAAATTAAAACCACAATGAGTTACCACCTTAAACCAGTCAGAATGGCCATTATTACAAAATCAAAAATAATAGATTCTGGAATGATGCAGAGGAAAGGGAACAATTATACACTGATTGTTATTGGGAGTGTAACATAGTACAACCTCTATGGAAATTGGTATGGTGATTTCTCAAAGAACTAAAAGTAGACCTGCCATTTGATCCAAGAATCCCACTACTAAGTGTCTTTCTAAAGGAGGAGAGGTTGGTATTTTAAAAAGAAACCTGCACAATTCACAATTGCAAGGATGTGGAGTCAACCTAAAAGCCCAACAGCTGATCAGTGGGTAATGCAAATGTGGTTTATATACGCTATAGAATACTATTCAGCCATCTTAAAGAATTAAATAATGTCTTTTTTAGCAATTTGGATAGAATTGGAGAACATCATCTTAAGTTAATTAACGCAGGAACAGAAAACCACACCCTGCATATCCTCACTTACAAATGGGAGCTAAAGTAAAGATCTGCAAAGGCCTAGAGAATGATAAAATGGATAGTGGAGATACAGAAAGGGGAGGATGGGAAAGAGTGGAAGGATTAAAAAAACCTTCTCAGGTACAATGTGCACATGTGGGAATGGTGAGCACACTTAAGGCCCAGACTTCTTCACCACTGTGCAATGCAACCATGTAACTATAAACTGTGCATACCCCCTAAAGCTATTGAAATAAGTCAAGCAAAATAAAATACGATTGAATATATTGAGAATAAAATTAAGTACTTTTATTGAGGTTAGCATGGAATTTAACGCTGTTAATTAGTAAATGTTAGATATTATTGGTTTGTTATTTTTTTACTTTTTATAATTGTTAAAATATCCAAATAGATGAGTTTACCTTCATTCCACCTAAGGAAATGAGAAATGAGAAATATCTGAAACATTCATCTTAATGAGAAAATTCAATTTTTATCTCAATATATTTGGAATACATTTTGGAAAACATTTTGATAAGATACCCCAATTAATATGTTAAAGTAGATATTAGAGTGGATTACTGAAATGTTGTGGAAGCATGTGATGTCTCATTTAATTGTTATGTTTAACTTTTCCTGTTTTTTAAAAAGAAGATTTATTCTTTCAAAATGGAAAATTCTGCTTAAGCTATCAACAACTGCTCATAATTATATTCTTCTCAAATTTAGTGCATGGTGATTATTTCAAAAGTCTGAATTTCAGTTTAGTCCAAGTTTAGATGGTTTTAAAGTGTTCAGGTGAAGCATTTATCACATAGATTTGTTAGATAGCTGTTGGGAACTGTCTGGGAAATGTGTCTTTAGTAATCCTATTCAGCAGTCTTGATTAGTTATACTCTCCATGTCTAATAAACTGAGATGCAACTGCATAGTTCACTATTATGTGTGTATACCATGAGTGTTGGTCACATTCTCCCATATGCTCCAACTCAATCATTTTGCTACTTTCTTCATCCTGTAGTTATTGATGGATAATCTGGTCTGTATATGCTGAAACTTTTTTTCATCTAACAGCTATTCCACAAAAAATTTTCTGCAACATTTATATTAATGGTATACTTTAGGTTATTGTTAAGTTGTGAAATTATCTGTTTTGCAGTGGGCAGGCCTATGCAAACATCCCCTAAGGGTCAAGGAAGCTGAAAGAGCAAAGAAAGAGTTGGCATATCTGGTTTCTTGAGAACAGAAGCCATGTCTGTGCCTTGAGTGGCAGAGAGAGGAGATGCTGGATCTCCCACTGTTACCCCCCAACTCCGGGGCTTATATACCATAGGGAAGTGGTGATTTAGAAGGGGTGTGCAGGACAGTTGATTCATAGTAACTTACGAGTTGTTTGACCTAAGGACAGGATTTACTGTAAGTGTCTGGTCTTGCAGAAGGAACAATAGATAAATGGGAAATCTTAGGCCTTCCCGGAATTGGGGTTAATCAGAAGTCAACATGGCAGATTAGCATTTAAGATGAGTTGCTTTGGCCTCTACATTACTTATGAATATTCCCATAACTAATGGCTACTTTAGGATACGCAGTATTAGATGCCACAGTGTTGACAGGTTTACATTTGTATCTCAAATTTTCTAATCTCACTTTTTAAAAGGTGTACTGTTCCCCCTCCTTCTTCCTTTGTCTTAGTGCTCCACAACATATTATATTTTAAATACTAAGTTCAAATTTTAAAGATTAGTGTGTTTTCTATGAGAAAAAAGTGTTTATTAGTAGGGCTTCTCTCTCTTCTCTGATATACAAGCTGTTCTGACGCTGAATGTGAAGTTATCTGCTTACTTGGCGGGGAACAACAGTGGGCCGGCACGGCTGCTAATTACAACAGTGCTTTCACAGAAGAAAGATGCTGAGGGACTTGCTTCCCACTCTTTAATTTCCTCCCTTCTTTTCCTCTTTTCCTTCTATGGCGCTGAAATGAAGAATGTAGAAGTGAGAAATTTCTAAAAACAAAAAGCTAGGCTGGGCAGTCTGAGACTTGACAGGCTTGTCCTCTGAGTGCTGCTGTGCCTTCCACCTGTAACTCTCGCTCACCTGTGTGGTCCTGCCCAAAGTGAGGATAATAGGTGAAGCCTTAGAGCCTTGTTTTCTCCACTTAGAGTACTGAGTCTTCAACTCAGCTATGCACAGGAATGACCTGGAAAACACTGCAAATTATTAATGCCTGAGATTCACCCCAGAGATTCTAATCTGACTCATCTTGGATGTGGCTTGATCATCGAGTTTTTATATTTATATTTTTATTTTTTATGTCACCAGATGACTCTGATGCGCAACACAGTTTGAGAACAACTGCAGCAAGCACCCTTGTCTGGTAGATCCTGTTTCACCAGATGATGGGCTCCAGTGCATTTGCCCTTTGCTACCTTCATTGAATAGATGATCTTCAATTGTTTTTATTCTTATCATAAATACGTTTAGTATAAAGGACGCACTAGTCACGGTGATTTGGGCATGCATATTGGTGACTTTCTGGATTACTTGTGTGCCTTGTCACAATGAAGGTACCAGCACTGACCGTGGGTGTCAACTGCCTCTCCTAAGACCACTCTTGGAACAGCCCACCTCTGTGAATGCCAAGTCAGCAGTTTTACTCTAAGACGGCTGAATCACCTCTCGGCAGCCTCACTTTTGCACTGTAGGGACAAAACACAATGTTCTTACTTCCTCAGAAGTATCAGTTACATCCCTTCTTACACATACAAGACTGTTGATTTATCACTGCCTGTAGGCCTATGATCTGTTATCTTCCCACTCTACCTATCCAATTATTTCTCAGTACTATGGAAACTGATTTGCTCTCAAGACAGTATAACCTGTGCTGTACATTCTACCTGGTCCACCCTTTCAGGATATCTCTTCCTCGAATCACTTTTTCTTTTTTTTCTTTTTTTTTGAGTTGGAGTCTCACTCTGTCGCCCAGACTGGAGTGCAGTGGCCGCTCCCAGCCACCGCAGCCTCGACCTGCCAGGCTCCGGCGATCCTTCCGCCTTAGCCTTCCGAGTAGCCAGAATTACAGGCATGCGCTACCATGCCCGGCTGATTTTTTTTTATTTATTGTAGAGATGAGGTCTCGCTGCCCAGGCGGGTCTCAAACCCACGGGCTCAGGCAATCCACTCACCTCAGCCTCCCAAAGGCACGGGATTACAGGCTGAGCCACCGAGCCCGGCTTTTTTTTTTTAACTAAAGAAAATTTATTTGCTTTTCACTGACACTTTATCTTGAGAATATAGCTAAACTGCGTCACTACCCCACCCCATCTTGAAGAAGGGTTGTAAAGTGAATGCTACAAAGGAGACATCAACAGTTGGAAGGATTGCAGCCAACATTAAATGACAAGGAACAGCTTTCATCTAAATCATCATAAAAATGTTTAAGTAAAAAAGAGAAAAAAAAAAGGAGGCAGCAGGGGTTTTAGATTGAACAAGATCCTCACATTTATGGAATACACTCCATCCTGGTTAGAATGTAACAATATGGAAACAGGAATCCTATAATACAAAACTCCCACTACAACTCACTGCACACATTTGTGTTCTACACCCACCCCATCCCCAATGCTTCCCACTCGGTTACTTCCCAGCCTACTGGGCCTGCCGGCGAAGGAGTATGTAAATCTTCTCTTTGTGAAATGGTTGATATTTCTGCGTATCAGCTCGATAAACCACGCAGCAGAGGTCTGCCAGATCATCAATGAAATCAGACAACTGACTGATGTCATATGTGGTGGAGGGGCTGTTAGGATTCATCCTCTTCAGATGTTCTTCATACATTTGACAAATGCCTTTCATGCACTGGTTCACAGACTCAGTCACCATATGTCCTGCCTGCCGGCCTCTTGGTGGGCTGCACCAGCAAAGTGGTGTGAGACATTGCACCAAATTCTCCTCGCTGCAGCCTATGCTGCCGAGCAGCAGTGTCGTGTGCAGCCAATTCCCGTGAGTGGAACCTTCCTCTAGTCACTTCTAACTTCAGTCTCTCCTTTCTCTACTTCTCCTGGATGTACATAAGATTTCCTTTGAACATTTCCATCCCTTCTTTCTTTGTCACCAAAATACTATTTTCTCAATATTTTTGTGCCAAACTCCTCTAGTTATTAAACTATATTCATTTTTACATTTATTTATTTATTTTAAATATGTGGGGTTAGGTATGCAAACGTTTATTATGCAGGTACCCTTGTTGATGAGGTGTGTTCCCCCTCCTCTGCAGTTTCTCACTACTGCCAGTTCAGCCCCTGCCCTCCCCTGGAAGTTTCCCACTGCTGCCAAACCCTTTCTTATAGTATTACGATAGTAGTTCAAGGTCCGCTTGTGAGTGAGAACATGTGATACTAGGTTCTTTGTTTCTGTGATAGATCATTCAGAATTATTGCCTCAAAGTCCATCCAAATTGCTGCGAAGTTCATAATTTTGTCCTTCTTTATGGCTGCAAAGTATTCCATTGTGTATATGTACCCCATTTTAAAAATCCAGTCCTCTTTCAATGGGCAGCATGGTTGGTTCCATGTTTTTTGCTATTGTGAATAATGCTGCAATAAACATGCATGTGCAGGTATCATTTTCATAGAGCGATTTGAGTTCCTTTGGGTATGTACCCAACAAGGGGATTGCAGAGTCATATGGGAGGTAGATTTTTCGATCTTTTAGGAAATGCCACACTGCTTTCCACAGAGGCTGTACTAGTTTACACTCCCACCAACAGTGTGGAAGCGTTCCCTTTTCGCAGCATCCTCTCCGGCATCTGATGTTTTTTGAGTTATTGATGATGGCTGTCCTGACTGGAGTTATGTGTTATCTCAGTATGGTTTGAATTTGCATTTCTTTGATGATTAGTGACCAAGTAGGCTCCATCTCCAGGATGCAGGACTGGTTCAACATCCACAGGACCATAAACGTAATTAAGTACATCAATAGATGTAAAGACAAAAGCCACATGATTCTATCATTAGACATGGAAAAAACTTTTGATAAAATCTAGCACCCCTTCTTGACAAAAACCCTCAAATGTCAAGGCATAGATGGCACACACCTCAAAATAGTAAGAGCCATCTATGAGAAACCCATAGCCAACATACTGCTAAACAGACAGAAATTGGAATCATTTCTCCTGAAAACTAGAACAAGACAAAGAGGCCCACTCTCCTCTCCTGTTCAACATAGTGTTGGAAGTCCTAGCTAGAGCAATCAGACAAGAGAAGGAAATCACGGGTAACCAAATAGGAAAAAAGGAAGTCAAGTTATCTCTCTTTGCCGACGATATGATTCTATTTTTCGAAAACCCAAGAGAATCTGTCAGAAATCGCCTTGTACTGATAAAGGACTTTGGCAAAGTCTCAGGGTATAATATAAATGTGCAAAAGTCAGTTGCATTCCTATACACCAACAATAAATAAATAGAAACCCAAATCAAAAGCACAATTCCATTCACAGTAGCCACACACAAAAAATGAAACACCTTGGCATCTTCCTTACTAGAGAAGTCAAAATTCTTTATAATGAAAAGTACAAAACACTGCTCAAAGAAATCAAAGATGACACCAACAAATGGAAAAATATTCCATGCTCATGAATTGGAAGAATCAACATTAAGATGTCCATCCTACCCAAGGCAATCTACGAATTTAAAGCAATACCCATTTTTATATTTTTAAAAATTGCCAGTAGACTTTATAGCCTGCAAGCTGGCCTTCCAACTAACCATTCTTCTAATACATCTCCCTAAAAAAGATTAATAGGCCAAATTGAAGAATTGGATTTCAGGGCTCTAAATGCTCTTGAAAAACAGATCAAAAGCCTTTACTCCATCCATGCGTTACTTTTAACAATTTTAGACTATCTACTACATAGGTATCTCTTTGAAAAATAAAATTAATTACACCCCAACAGAACAATTCAACTAATGTCTGTTGTGCAGTTATTGTCAATTAGATGCTTTTTCAGATTTTCATGATAGCTATTTAAATGAAGTTTAAGAGGAATAAAGTAACTGCCAAGAGTCACCAAGCAAGTATGTGGCTGAGCTTAAATTCAAACTCAGATCTCTGTTTACACACTATTAGTATGTATGTATTCACACAAACACTATGTATTTTGAGATATATAAATCTCAAATGTGGAAGGTTTCTACAGTTAAGGAACTCATTATTTAATAATAATAATATTTAATTAACAGCATACAGAAATCCTGATACATGCAATTTTCTTTAAGATTCCTGACTAAGAAGAAGCAGTAAGTGTCATGCAGTAGTAATAGATGGCCCGGTGCGCTGGCTCAGCCTATAATCTCAGCACTCTAGGAGGTGAGAGGATTACTTGAGCCCGGGGGTTTGAGACCAGCCTGGGCAACACGGTGAGACTTTGTCTCTACACTAAATCACAATAACTAGCTGGGCATGGTGGTTTGCGTCTGTAGTTCCAGCTGCTTGGAAGGCTGAGGTGGAAGGATGGTCGGAGCCCAGTAGGTCAAGGCTGCGGTGGCCGTAAGCTTGCCACTGCACTCCAGCATGGGTGACAGAGTGAGACTCCAATTCAAAAAAAAAAAAAAGTAGTAATAGCTTTGTGTTAATGGGCAAACACTAACAGGTTCAATAAACATTTAGCATTTTGACTTGACTTGAAAATGTTAGTGTATAAATTAACAATGGAAAATTATGTATCAATGAGCAATGTCAATGAATAAAAGAATCTATAATTTCCTTCAAAACATAATTTAAACAAGTCAGGAATCTCAATATACCAGTTGACAGTATCCCATTAGCATGCTTCTTTTGACAGGTATTCCCTTTATAAAGACTTCACAGGAAACTTTAATTGCATACAGTTGAAGTTTTAGCCAGTAGCACTCTTCTATTGTTGCAAATCGGGATTGCTTAGGAAAAAGAAAATTTAAAAAGATTCTATTCAGCATGATGGCAAAGACCATGCCTAACTTATTTTCTGTTTTCTCAGTACTTCGGGAAAAAATTACCTTAGTAGACAGTAAATATTTGCTGTGCAAAAGAAAGAATGATTTGAGGACTACTGAAAGAACTGAATGATACACAATTAAAATTGCTTTCAGATATCCTCTATACCAGAAGCACTTATTGCTCTCATGGTTACATGGGTTAGATTTCTTAGTGATTAAATTTTCTGTATGCATTTTTAATACTTAGTTAATTTAGTTAAAAAAGCATATCCAAATTTTCCTTATTTGTAAGCTATATATTCAAGAGAATTATATAAATTAAATTAATACATTCTTCAAAGTGAAACAAAATATTCAGACTATTATGGTTGCACATCTTAATTATATTTGGATGTTCTTTGTATCTTACAATGATGGTCCAATTTTTTTTAGCTTTTCAGAACAAATGCATTTCTCTTGCTCACTTTGTCTTGGAAATTATTTTTAATATGCATGAAGAACTTTGAGATTAATTTATTCAGTTTGTTTTCAAAGAAGACACCATATTCAAAAGAAATACAATTTATGAAATAATTTCAAAATCTGACATTAAATGTAAAATGTTACATATGACCCTAGGGTCTATCAAATTGTATATATACATACATGTATGTATGTGAGACTATTCACTGTTGTTATATTTATAGAAAGCTTGGGGAGATACCACTTATAACAGAAATCTATAGTTAGGGATTCATTTATAGATAGTCATCTAGTTTATAGCCCTAAATTTTAATAATAGCGAACAGGTAAGAGGTAGTAGAGTCACAGCTGAACACAATTAGTTGAAGTTAGTCATATTATTTCATAACACTTCAGCTACTGTGCCTCATTTGTAAACTCTGAGTCATTGTTTCTTAGCAGGACCAGATGATTACTTTAGAGAGGTGCTTCAATGTCACCACCAATGACATTTTGGTCTAATAATTCTTTGTTGTGGAAGCTGACCTGCCCATGTCAGGACATTTGGCAACTCTCTGATCTCTACCCACTAGATGCCAGTAGCAGTCCCCTACCACCTAATTCGTGACAATCAAAATTACCTCCTGTTATTGCCAAATGTCTTGGAGGACAAACTCTGACTGAGAACCACTGCTGAGAGTGTTGAAATGGAGAAAGGAGGCCACACCTCTAACCAAATACTACAACTGATGTTTTCAAAATCATCAGTACCCTGTTGGTTGCAGCTGTTGTTACTTAGACCTCAGCTTATGGCTCTGTCTTCAGCTTTTATCAGTTGATCTTTCTACCTTGAAATACTGTCTTCATTTGGCTTCTGAGAAACCACACTCTTGGTTTTTCTCAGAATTCACTGGCCTCTCCATCTCAGCTGCCATTTCTGGTTCTTCCTAATTTTCTGGGCCTTTAAATTAGAATGACACACAGCCTCACCCTGACAATTCTTCTTTCTTCACAAATTTCCTTGGTGACCTTATCCTGTCCCATGGCTTTAAAAAAATTATATACTTCCCATATTTATATCTTCAGATACTACTACTGATATATCTAACAGCTTAATGATGCCTCTAATTGATTATGTAACAGACATCACAGAATTGGTAAGTCCAGAGCAGAAATACTGATCTTCCTGCCTGCCGATCTACTTCTTCCTCAGTTTCCTGTGTCACTAAGTGGTAATACTATTCTATGACTTTCTCAGATAAGACAAAAAACTTAAAATCAACCTTGACTCTTCTCTTTAACATGCATGTTCAGTGTATCAGTAAATCACATTGTTTGTATCTTTAAATAAAGCCTGAATCCATCATTTTCTCTCCCAACTCCTGCACAATCACCTGGACACATCTCTCACTAGGATGATTTCAATGCCTCACAGTTTACTGTGATGGTGTTATGGTGTCTTTTCCCAACAACCGTTCAACTGACCTTTTGGAAAATGACATGAGCTCCTGTGGATGCTGCACAACACCCTCTGGCAGTTCCACATCCCTCCTTGCCCGCTCTGACTCCTGCACTGCCTTCTGACCTCCTCTTTCTAATCTCTGCTTCCACTTCTTGTTCTCTGCCAGATGCCCCATCCACACAAGACCCATGCATCAACTTCCCCTGTCCCGAGGCTCCTTCATTCCAGAGATTGGCGTGACTCTTTCCTGCATGTCTCCCTCAGCGAGATTCACTATTCACAGACACAGCCTTCTGCTCTTCTCTCATCTTTCTCCTACTTTCTTTCTTCTCTGTGTCAAGTGACACCCAACACCAGCTGACACTTTGACTCCTATTCTTTTTCCTCTACTTTCAGCTCTCAAGGCCTCCTTATGAAGTCCACGACTCAGGGCTGTACCTGGTCACTAGGAGATTCTTACTGATTAGCTGCAGACTGAGCAAATGAATGTATAAAACGTAACCAATATGGAGCAGCTGTATTTTTCCAGAAGGTGCTAAGCACTTGACATTATTTTAAAAAGTTACTGCATAATTTCACAGAGCATATTTTCTTATGTTTGGGTAATTGACTGTGCATTATAATACAAAAGGCATTTTTAGTCTAGTTGAATAGTTACTTCTATTAAAGCACAAAGATAGTTGTTAGGGTGTTCTTTAGCAGCTTATGCATAGGAAAAGTAGAGAAAGTCAATGTTTATGACAGTTTGCCAGACTTTGCAATTGAGGCTGTTGTAGATATCACCAGAAGACGAAGAGCTTAAAACAGGAGAAAGGATAAAGTTAACAGAAAAATGTGAAGCAATTAGTAGCAGACAATGTTCTGAGGACAAAGTCGTTTGTTGACTCCTCTGTTGTATTCTGGTGACTTTTTCCACGCCTGGAACATAGTCACTGGTGACTGGTCAGTCAAACGTGTAACTCGATTGAGGCATATCTCCAGGGACTGTGAATCCAGCAGCACTCCCACCCCTCCGCTGACCCCATGTGAACTCTCACACCACTTTCCAACCCTTGCTCATGCCTCTTATTTTGTTGGTTAAATTTCTAAGTTATTTCTAAGTTATTAGTAGAAAGGAATTATAGATGTAATCTAAATGTTTATTTAAAGTAGTCTGCCTGTTTTACATTGAAAACATTTTGGCATTTTGGGCCGTGGTGTGGGGGGTGCCTACGCTAAGGGTGTGTTTCATTGTGAAAATGGGTATTTTGGGTTTTGAATATTTTTCTTACAATATTTCAAGATGCTGTCTGTTATAATCCAGCCCAATTTCAGGGATGATGAAATTTATAAAAGGGCAGCTAGAAATTTTATGACAGCTGAGGTCATCCTCAGCTCCGCAAAGTGAAAGGTATGTATCTTTTGTTTGTGTGTTTTTGAGTTAGGGTTTCACTCTGTCACCCAGGCTGGAGTGCAGTGGCATGAGCACGGGTCACTGCAGTCTCAAACTCCTTGCTCAAAGGATCCTCCTGAATCAGCCTCTCCAGTAGCTGGAACTATGGTGACTTCATGCCTGGCTAATTTTTTGATATTTTGTGTCAAAACACAAAAGAGAGATGAGGTCTTCCTATGTTGTCCAGGCTGGTCTCGAACTCCAGGCTCAAGTAATCCTCTCACCTTGGCCTCCCAAATTGCTAGAATTACAGATGTAAGCCATTGTGCCCGGCCAAGTGTGTATCTCTGAGTGAAATACAGTAGTCGTCTTTTCTGCCACCTGCACAATGTTCTTGAGAATGGGAGGGTGCTACAGTAATGACCAGTCACTGTTTACCAGATTGTTAGGAGCTTAACTTTTTGAGCATTTGATTCCTAACAAAACACATAATCACACTAGGAGAAGATGACAAGTTAGAAATTCAGGAAATGAAATCCTAATCCATGCCTCTCTGAATCCATAATCTTTCCACTTTGCAAGTTACACGTAGATGGTTGGGGATAAAAGTGTATTTGGGCACCCCTGAGTTTGCCTGCGATTCTGCAGCTTTGGAGGAGACATGTGTGGTTTATTGTATAAAACTGATATTTTTTTTTACTTTTATCCATCAATTGTTAATTTATCTAAGTAGCACATGCATATAGTTCTAACGACTCAAATAGTGTTCAGGATACATAATAAAATACTAGAGTTTCTGTTCCTTTTTCTCTTGATGCAGCCGTCGTGTACTTTTTAAACCATTATTGTGGTTTTCGTTCACTTCTTTATTTCTGAATAAATGGGTAAGCTGCTCACTGTTGATTCATCAGTTTGTGGTTTTGACTGCTTAGTGTGAAGTTTTGTTTTGTTCTGCTTTTTCATAATCCACATCTTTGCTGCCTTGCTCCATCCTCCAGTTATTTAGTCAAAATTTTTACTAAATCAAAACAGGTTTACATTAGCATACTGTGCCACGGTTGTTCATTTCTTAGCGTCATTGCATGTTGTGATCAAGTTTCTGTTCCAACCTTTTTTCCTAAAATTAATAATTAGGCAATTCATTTTTATTGGTTTAATTTCCTTTGCATGTATTGCTAATTTTCCCCATATCTGCCAACAACTTTAGTGCAGTTTTCAACAAAGTCAGCTACATAATGATTTCTTGATTCACATAAGTTTTTTCCATTATTTAGTTCAAATCATTTCTCCTAAAGATAAATATACCCTTGCTATCTGCGTTGCTGCTGTGTGACTGTTATTCTAGGACGCATTTTGTCAGTATATTGGAATTGCTTTAGTTCTTTGTATTGCTGGATTTTTTTTCTCATGTCTTGCTTTTTCTTGATTTACTCACTTGTAATGGAAAAGAGTGACTTCCAGCAGTTTCAGTGGGTTAAAAGCCTGATGATGGTAGGCTTGCTGATGTAGTCTTACTGCCTCAGCCCTCATGCTGTATATGTGGTTGACAGCCCCTATCTCGAACACCACCATTTGGATACATCCTTGACTATGCTCTTGACTGGCTCTTCAGTTTTCTCTGATCTGTGTCTACCATTTATTTGCTTGTATTGTTTGGGGACATCTTCCAGTAGCTTCCTGAGGAAGAATATATTAAACACAAAAATTTTGAGACTTTTCATGTCTTGAAAATGCTTTATTCTTCTCACATACTTAATTGATATATCAATCAATTATAGATTTTTTTTTTTTTTTTTGAGTTGGAGTCTCACTTGGTTACCCAGAGTGGAGTGCAGTGGCCGCTCCCGGCCACCGCAGCCTCGCCTGCTGAGCTCCGGCGATCCTTCCGCCTCAGCCTTCCAAGTAGCCAGAATTACAGGCATGTGCTACCACGCCCGGCTGATTTTTTGATTTATTGTAGAGATGAGGTCTCGCTGCCCAGGCGGGTCATGAACCCGCGGACTCAGGCAATCCACTCACCTCAGCCTCCCAAAGGCGTGGGATTACAGGCTGAGCCACCGAGCCCGGCTCAATTATAGATTTTTATCAGGTTAAAATATTCTAGATTGGAAACAATTTTCTTTTAGAAAATTGAAGACATTGATTCATTGACATCTTCCTTCCAGTGTTGCTTTTGAGAAAGACAAAGTGATTTTGATTGCTATCCTTTGCAGATAAGTTGATTATTTGTCATTTTGGAAAGATGGATCATTTTTGTCTGTTTTTAATTTATATAGTGTTTTTATTATTGTAGGATTTAATCTGTTGTGCTGGGTTCCAGGCAGGCCTTTTAAATCTGAGAACTAAGTTACTTAAATTACTCATGTACTTAAATTTGGGAACTATACAGTTGATAACTTATTACTTGCTGTTATCCCAATGGAATGTTTCTTCTACTCTTATTCTTCTGAATGGACTTCTGTTGAGCTTCTGAATTAGTTCTCTAATTTCCCTATTTTTTATTTTCTATTTTCCATCCCCTCCCCCCCTCACCTTTTTTTTTTGCTCTACTTTTGGGAGATTTAATAAAATTTATTTTCCATCTGTGTTATGTAACCACAGACAGACCAAGAACACACACAGCAGACCTATTGAACAGTTGTCACTGGGGAAAACACAATGACAGGGTCGTGAACAGGTGTGAAGATTCCCATTTTTGACTGAATTCGAAGGCTGAATTGGACATCAGATTTGTGAGGTGGACCCTGACTTCAGGACTGTGGGACTTTTAAATGTAGTGGTTAGAAAAACACTAACTCCTCCCCTGTCATGATTGGAGGTCAGGATAAAATAATGATGTGATGGTGATGATGCATTTCTCTAGTTGAGTCCTATCAAGTCAGCACTTTTGGTAAGAGGTGGGAACTAGCATATCTGGGAAAATTAGGAGGCTGAGGCCCAAGACTTTTTGTTATGACTATATAACATTTTCTATGTCTGCAGTATTTGCCCCATTGGCATTTTGGTGTGGGAAAAGATAAAAATATTCACCCTTAGCCTTGTGTGATTAAGGCAGGGATCCAAATCTGTTAGCTAAATAGGACTTACCGCCTTAAGTAATGGGCTGCAACTAGTTTCCATAGAGATTCACAGGAGGTCAACTCCCTCTCAGGTCTACCTGAATGGATTGCAGCCGCAAAGAGAACTCATCTTTCTTCCCCTCCACCTCCCATACCTCTTCCCACCCCTGCTGAAGGTTAGAATCTGCTGGAATGAACTAACAGGAGGGAGATGAACAGGACAAAAGGCATACACATCTGTTAATGTGCACATGAACATGGGAGTTCCCATGAATATGAGCCTCTAACAAGGGCTAGATGATCCATGTTTACATGGCCCCTTCTTCAAAGGGGCAAGAAAGATGGAGATGTAGATGTTTGGGAGGGTCAGCAAATAATTTTCATGAGAAATCTATGAACCCAAAGAAAATGGCCTGAGACCAAGTTCCTTTGAGTTCTGGGGGAGGTGGCAGGAAAATGAGGGGTAGAACTTCACTGTGAGCAAAGGTTGTCTTATTTTACAGAGAAAGTTCCCCCAGAGATCTCTTGATACTGTTCTCAGAAGAACAGAAAATGTCTTTGTGGCATGTTGACAAGTTTTAGTCTCGTCTCATCTCCATTAACCTTTCCTGTTTTTTTAAATGAGATTCCTTGGGAGGGTAGGGAGTCCTGAGACAATTGTACTTCTTTTGGAGGAAGCTTCCTTCAGTCAGATAGGGAACTTCCAGAAAGAGTTCTTCTCTGTACTTGGAATGGAGAGAAACCAGATAAGTTTAGAAAATTCTAGGTTCTGGGCAACTTCTAAAGCCTTCCAATTTCCTTTATGTCAAAGTGCTCACCATGCCAAAGAAACATATTTTGTGGTGTTATTCTCTGTACCCCTGTAAGATTTAGTCTTAAATGACTGACCATAGTTGACTTTATCTTTCAGTCAACCCTTAACCCCAAAGATGCATGGTCTCTAACAAAGGAAAGCTAGGTAAGGTTAGTTAATGCCAATGGTAACTATTATGAGGCCTAGTTGACTGGAAGTGGAGAATGAGAGGATTTTCTAATGTAATTTTGTGTTAGTATGCAAAGTAACATCCTATTGTATCAGCAGCTAGTATAATTTTCATCTATAATAACTGTATAGCTAGTAGCTGGGAAAAATCTGGAAAGATAGGAATTGTGTGCACAGCCCAGAATGCAGATTATGCTCACCTGTGACTAGCAGAGTAAGGATATTTTTAACAAGGGCCTAGACTGGGCATGGTGGCTCATAGCTGTAACCCCTTTGGGAGGTGGAGGCGAGAGAATTGCCTGAGTCCAGGGGTTCAAGACAAGCTTGGGAAACTTGGCGAGGCCTCGTCTCTACAATAAATCAAATCATTAGCTGGGTGTGGTGGCGCGGTTATAAGTACGTCCAGCTACTTTGGAAGGCTGAGGAAAAAGGATCGCCTAAACCCAGCAAGATGAGGCTATGATGGCTGTGAGCATGCCACTGTATTCCAGCTTGGGCAACAGAGTGAGACTCCTACTCAAAAAAAAAAAAAGTTGCATATGTTATTTATATTTGGTCTCTCTAAATCATGAGGTTCTAAGTGGTATTCGATCTTTGCAGAAGGCTAACTCCTTTTCTAAAAGGGCATATGTCAGGGAATCTAGTTTAGACAAGTCTTGTCCTACTTCTCAAACACTTGTCCGGATTTTCTTTTCCTTTTCTGGTGTTTCCCATTTTCACGAGTTTTATTGTTGTTATAGTTTTCAAAAGGTATTTTAGATACTTTGTTCATGATTGCAATCTTTTCATGTCTTGGTGAAAATCTTAGTAATAGGTATTTTTAAAACTTTCTTCTACCTGCTCATACGGTTTCTGTTTCCTGAGGTTCTCCCTTCCCCTTCTTATGGAAAAATAAAAAGTGAAAGAATGAGGTAGAATCTGTTAGCCTATGAGAGGGATTATCCTCTGACCCTGTACTTAAGTCAAGCAACCTTGGCTAGTTTCCATGGAACTTTTCTGTAGATGGATATGGATGCAGAGCTGTGGATGCCCGCATCTTCAGTTCTTCCCCCTTGATGTGATCTGGTTTCCAGAGGGTTCTAGGTGCAGTCTCCTGTCTAGGGTGTCAGGATCTTGCTGGAGTTAACAGAGACCTCATTAGAGAAGAGTGCAGGGTGTCAAAATTTAACTCAGTCTTTTTTTATTTTGGCTACCCTCTCTTTCTCAAATTCCCAAAGTGCCTAGCACTAGTGATTAATGAGCTGTTTAAAGACTTTGCACTCTAAATTAGTTGGGCTGTCAGTTTTCCCACCATGGACTTCAGATCTGCCCTCCATTCATCTGCTCTCAGCTTCCACTTTTGTCTCCTACTCTGACTTCTCCCTTTAGGGAATGACAACTTGACAAAAATCTATTTACCGCCGGGCTCGGTGGCTCAGCCTGTAATCCCGCGCCTTTGGGAGGCTGAGGTGAGTGGATTGCCTGAGCCTGCGGGTTCGAGACCCGCCTGGGCAGCAAGACCTCATCTCTACAATAAATCAAAAAATCAGCCGGGTGTGGTAGCGCATGCCTGTAATTCCGGCTACTTGGAAGGCTGAGGCGGAAGGATCGCCGGAGCCCAGCAGGTTGAGGCTGCGGTGGCCGGGAGCGGCCACTGCACTCCAGTCTGGGCGACAGAGTGAGACTCCAACTCAAAAAAAAAAAAAAAATCTATTTACCATAGTTTTTGTGGAGTTTGGGAAGCAAATTTACATATATAAATTTATATAATAATTATATATAAATGTACTGTATGTTATATATAATACATTTTTATTATGTATAATTTTATATTATGGTACATATTATATATAGTTATTATGTATTTATTATATATATTTAGTAGACTTATTATCTTGACTCAGAACCAAAAAAAAAAAAAACAATCATTTTCATTCTTTTATAAGATTGAATATTAAGGTTTAAAAGCATAAAAACAGACATACAAGGCATAGATTAAATAATACTAATAAAAATGACTGTCCTGTTTCACAGACTTGTGTAGTGGAGCCTCAGATTCAGCCACACCCCACACCTTGCTGTTTACCCTATGTCATACAACTTCACCATGTCATTGGCCTGTAAGAAACCAATTTAGACACCCCTTAGGTCATTACAAGAGCTAAACACGTTGGTTCTGTAGTTGTTGGGACAGAAGAAAACAAAGCAATTTGGATTCTGAGCAAGAAGGAAGGAAATACAACTTATTACTTATAAATGGAGAATAAGAGCAGATTATTACAAATAAGAAAAATCAACCTATAAAACGAATGCTTAATATTTCTTAATTTCATATTATAGTTTAGTATAGACAATTATGCCTTTGTATTATCAACAAATTGAAGTGTCACCAGTTCTCTATCTGTTACTGAGTATAACTATATATAATTGGGAAAAAGAGAGTCTATTTGAATGAATAATGATAAGTTATTTGCTATGGATTATTATAAGTGCAGTGGAGCTATGCACATCATAAGACTGATTAGATATAAACTACATCTATTAAGACAAATGTGTATACCATTCTGCAGTAAAGTTAATCTTCCAGAATATTTGCAGCTGTCACCAACAATGTGCCCCAGAAGATATATTGTCTTGAGTGGTTGAAGCATATACACCCATTCACTATTATTCAGGGCACTTTGTGCTACCAGTGACTGAAAACCAAATTCAAATAGTAAATTGATCCATCATTTCACAGAAGGAAGTCCAAGGTAAGAGTGCTCCGTCTGGTGAATTCAGCTAGTTAATTATGAGACTGAGCACTCAGATTTTTTCAGTCTCAGCATACTGCTGTTTTTGTGTGTGTGTGACAGCTTCCACTGCAGTCTTGAATACAGGATGATTGCAAACTAGTTTAGGTGTCTTACACAGATATGACAATGTCCAGGAGAGAAATAGGGGCTACCCACTTATTATTTGTAAGAGTGATAAGACATTTCCCAGAAAACTCTAGCACAGAATTGTCTTACATGGGCACAACAGAGTCACTTAGCCTTTCGTAAAAGCAAAATTGACTAGGGTAATGTAATTACCAAAACTAAGGTAAGGTAATTATCTGATATATGAAGGATATAAACTATAATAGAGATATAATTTAAGTCACATTTTAACACTGAATTGAAATGGTTTTGTAAAATGAATTTTGGTGAAATTACTGAAAGTTTGACAAATAATGTGCTTGTGAAAATATGAGCCATTGCTTATTGTCTTAAAGAAAACGTTAATTTGATAATTTTACTTTGAATATTCTCATGACTACTTTCTCCAGTTTCACGTTTAAAGAGAAATAAAAGCACTTTTGCATATTAGAAATGTATCAATAAAGTGATTATTAATTATTCCTCAGCATACCAGCTCTATGAGCACAAATGTATCTATTCCATAGTTTTCTACAATTATTGTCTATATTTTCTACTTGAATCGTTGTTTTTCACAGATATTTGAGTCATATTCATAAACACATTTAAAATATCTCATCTCTTTTTGCATCTTTCTTTTTTGAGTGTAATTCACCAAGACATATGTATCAGCTGAATGAGTAACATTCAGTAATGGATCAATTATTGCATTTGCACCTCATGAAAAATTGCTTAATGCAATAGTATATTCACATTTACACACTCAGCTTTTTATCTTCTCTCATGTGATTTTACATGGATTATTGGGTAAATGAAGCCATTATATGGCTTACAAATGGATGTAGAATTTAAGTGTTTCTGCTAGAATCCCTTCATACTACAAAAAAAGCAACCTAGTAGTAAAGTCCTGTTAAAATTGATCTTGTTAAGTGAAATTTCCCGCTACACTTATCTTCAAACAAAATTCTAACACTATAGTGTTTAACATTTTTGCTGTTGTTAAAATTTTAAATAATTAATTTAATTATACATTATATTAACTGAAGATTGTAAAATGGAATTTATTCCAGTCCTATGAATTTCTCCGTTCTTTTTTTTTTTTTTTTGAGTTGGAGTCTCACTCTGTCACCCAGACTGGAGTGCAGTGGCCACTCCCGGCCATCGCAGCCTCGACCTGCTGGGCTCCGGCGATCCTTCCGCCTCAGCCTTCCCAGTAGCCGGAATTACAGGCATGCACTACCATGCCCGGCTGAATTTTTAATTTATTTATTTATTGTAGAGATGAGGTCTCACTGCCCAGGCGGGTCTCGAACCCGCAGGCTCAGGCAATCCACTCACCTCAGCCTCCCAAAGGCGCGGGATTACAGGCTGAGCCACCGAGCTCGGCTGAATTTCTCTGTCTTTGAATAATTCCTGTAAATGTTTGGAAGATGAAATATCTAGAATGAAAACTTTCCCCTGGTGTGTTTTCATTCATCCACTCTTGCTTCTTTCCTTTTTTTAAAAAGCAGTAGCATTTTTAAGGGTATCTTGCCCACAGCAAATTGACTTTTCTTCAGACAACTTTATTAACCCTGGGATGTACAGCAAGGGGCAACACTCCTCTCTCTTCTCCCAATGTGTTTTCTTGCTGTGAACCTGCGTATATTTTTATTTACAGGCTATGAAAGGCTGGTTTTCTCTAGACTCTTACAGTAGGTGGGAAGATGAAGAAAGTAATCCTAGGCTCTGGCAGTGTCAGCTGCCCTTCCTTCTTCCACTGACGTAGTATCATTAAATATCCAGGCTGGAAAAAGAAACAAAGGAAACCTGGCTCTGCAATGTTGCTTTTCATTTACCTCTAATAGTCTCTGTATATGTCTCTGTCAGAAAGTAAGTCTTTCATAAAATTTTTCTGAATGTATAAACAATTACTGAAGTAATAAGAATAATCTTGCTCAATCATAGAAATTCAGTAGGTAAGACTAAACATTAAAGGGGGAAAATTAGTAGAGATGGTTTGAGGTTACCCCTGAATGTTTTCTTCATACTGTGTTCCAGGCCGACTTCTTTTATCACATCTCATCCTGTTATATCTGCAGACAATATAGAGTGGTGAAGAAAGGAAGACGTCTTGAGAGGTGCTTGCACTGTAATTCCCTAGCACCAATGGAAAAGGTGATTTCTTAATAAGATGATGATGCTTTTGACTCTAAAATCCTTTTAGAGTCAAAAGCAACACTAAAAATACATTTCATAATATTCAAAATGTTCACTATTAAAGTGTGATATTATAAATATCTTAGTAGAAAAATATGAATATTTGTTTGATTTTTGGATCACATAATAGGGAGAGAAGGATCCATGTGAGCTTAAAGTCAATAGGAGACTCCACTTATGTATTAAAATATGAGTGTCCAAGGGTACCTGCATAATGAACATTTGTATACTTAACCCTGAATTGTACCCCACATCTTTAAAATAAAAAATAAAAATAAAAATAAATAAAAATAAAAATAAAAAAATAAAACAACACCTTAAAACTATTTTAGTAGATATTTTTGTGGTTTGTGTCTTTTAAATAGTATATTCCCTGTCCTTTTTCTGTATTTTGCATATTACCTGCCATGGCCAGTGCTTAGGTATATAATCAGAAAATGAACAAAATATTGGAGTTGTATGTGAAAGAGTCGATGATATCTAGGAGTGAGGTCAGGTTGAAGTGTGTAATGTTGTCAACTAAGATAGACAAATTAAAGTTTTATTTCAGATTTTAAACAACACACACACAAAACCATATTCCATCTAAAGAATGAGTGGGAAGGGTGATAAGAATTTTCAATTTTTAAACTAAAATAATGAACTGTAAAATGTGTTCTTTATTTCTTCATATTTTAAAGATGTAAAACTAAAATTGGAAAGTAATCGAACCAATTTTATATCATATTTCATCAATTTACGTTCTACTTTTTCTCTTTCTTCCACTGTATCCTATGGATGAGAAAAACTCAGGAAAAAATGACTATAAATATTCATGATGTTTATTTTCACTGAGTATATTTATTTAATTTATGTATCTCTTTATTGCCTCAAGATATTTCAGAGCAGATGCAAGTTTTCTCTCTGCCCAGTCCACTTTAGCTTTAGAGAAAAGTCACAAAATGAAGAGAAGGGACATGAGGGGCTGTGTTTATAGCCAATCCGGTATTTCATGTAAAAATTACTTATTCTTAGCATTTAGCAAAAAAAATCTACCTCTGACACCTGAATTACAGTGCTGCATTTTTCTGTAATCTGCTTATTTTATGGGTAAGAGAATTGAGGTGCTCAAGGATTAAAAGGCTTGCTCAGGTCATTCACTCATCAATTATTGACCACACACTCAGAATCAGCCACCCTTCCTGCAACAGACATCTAACATTAATATCACATGGACATTTCTACACTGCTGGAACTCACATTCTAATGGGAATCACCCAATCTTCCTATGTGCCATTTTGTACACATTCCATTATTTCATACTCCCTCAGTGGCTGAACATTTTGTTAATGTAAATATAAACACGTGTTTGAGATTTTTAGAAAAACCTTAGCTTTTTTTGTGGTTCAGATTACCTCTAGCAATTCCAAATAGATCAGAAGTACCAGAGACTCCACAGAAATAAATTCTGCATTACTAATCATCAAAATCATTTGACAATGTTTTGATTGATAGGTGTTTTTGATAATAAAGAGAATATTGGTAATTAAATGAATGCTTCAAAGCATATTTTAAATATATTCATGAGGATAGTAAATTGTACTTCCACTGTTGACCACCTTACTTCAGTGCTTTTATTGTCACATTTATTTTGTTCTTTTTATAGAAGTATGTATTGTTATATACAGTCCACAGAAAGGTGTTAAGAAATTTGAAAGAATTCATAATCTTACAAGGAAATAAATGTTGTCAATCTTTGTGTTTTATCTTCATCACACACACACACACACACATTCAAATATCCTCTGTTCCTAAATGGCCATAGAACAGTGGCTCTGAAACTTTAGCCTGCATCAGAATTACATTAGGGCCTTAGAGATTCCTGGGTTGCACCAGGAGAGTTTCTAAATTTCCTGGTTTGTAGTGGGACTAGATATTTGTTTCCAACAAGATTTTAGGAGATGCTGACACTGTTAGTCTTGGAGTTTGAACTTGAGAACCATTGCTTTAGAAGGGAAATGTGAGCATAGGCATTTTTGGACACTACCTAAAGGGTTAACTATCTCTTTCATTCCTTCACCATTTGTTGCTTTAAGAGAGGTTTTATATTTACATTTTTAAAGTTACTTATTCTTAATGAGATTTTGAAAGAATATAGTTGTATTTTAGCTCACTGACAGATCAAATCAGAGGTGGGGTGCTTCCTATTATACTAGCATTATGCATACTGGAAAATGCATTTGTTTCCATCTGGTCATTCACTTGTTAAGTATTTTTTCAGCAGTCAGTCATTAAAACTTTAGTTTCTGGTGGATTAAAACAATGTAATTTAATTTTGCACACATATGCACACACACATACACGCATATTTTATACATACATTAATGTGACAAGGTTGAAAAAAATAATGAAACATTGCCTATGTTCTAGACTTTTGACCTGTCATGAATTTCCTGTGTGATCCCAATGATATGACTCATGGTAACCTGGTGGTCACTACATAAGTGGTGGTGATGGGTGACCTCTCTCCAATGAGACTGTTGAATGATGAGGAAAATTACAAGTGCTTGTGGTTGAAGCTGATTAAAATTATTACCTTCTGTTGATAAAAATCCTTAGTTATTCTTTTTGATTGGTGTGCTTTCTATAAAAAGTAAGAGCAGGAATTATTTTTTCCTCCAATATGTGCTACATTTGGACGTTACACATTTTCACATATTTACAATGACCAAATCTTAGTATATTTTGATGCTAGTGTACAGTAAGGCTTAAATCAAAGCTTTTTCTACATATGCATTTTTAGAAGATTAGTGATAGGATGCACTTTTCATCTGGACATTATTATATTATATTCAGGAAAATTCAAGTCAGTCTCTAAGAATTAAATATATGTTTTATGTATATTTGAGGCAACAATGGCATCTTAATAGCATTTTATGTTGAATTCAAATGTAGAAAGTCAAGATCAGTGTTGGAATCAACCTTTTACACTTTATGGATCTGGAAACTAAATAGAACTGGGAATAATGTATTAAATAATGCTTACCAGAACACTGAGAAAAAGTCAAAATGAGATCAAGAAATAACCAAATTACTAAGGTCAACTTGCTTCACAGCTGTACCTTTTCATATTAGCTTATATGGAACTGTAACATAATGGAGCAATGTGGGCAATATAGCAACAACTGAAGGAATAGCAGCAACATAATATAATAGTGTAAGAAAATGGTAAATATAACTTCTGTATGCTATTGATCACCATTGAAACATGTTTTGACTTTAAAAAGCAAAGTTTGTGATGCATAAATGAAATCAGAAATTCTTTTTTCTTTTCTTTTCTTTTTTTTTTTTTTTTTTTGAGTTGGAGTCTCATTCCGTCACCCAGGCTGGAGTGCAGTGGCATGCTCATGGCCACCCTAGTGTCGACTTGCTGGGCTCCGGTGATTCTTCCACCTCAGCCTTCCAAGTAAACTACAGACCCACACTACCATGCCCGAATAATTTTTGATTTATTGTTAGAGACAAAGTCTCACCAAGTTGCCTGGGCTGGTCTCCAATCCGCGGGCTCAGGCAATCTACTCATCTTGACCTCCCAAAGTGCTGCGATTACAAGCTGAGCCTCCAAGCCCAGCCAAATCATAAATTCTTAATGTGACAATCCTATTTATTAAAGCTTTAATATTAGTAACTACTTAATTTTCATGCTATTAAAATGACATAAGAATGGACAAATAATAGCAAGTAGAATTAAATTCAGTAACCAGGCAATTAATAGTAGTACTCTTTGCCATTACCCTTCTTAACCCCCCAAACATCTTAGCTTTTCCTTCTGGACAATTTAAACACAAGGCGTACATGTCACCAAAGTTGTAAGGCAAAGCATAGTATATGTAGCATGCACCTACATATTGATGCTTGTGTTAATTGACAGCCCTAATTTGAAGAACAACAGATTCTCTTTGAAATTTAGCTACCTAATGCGTTCAAATGATTTTTAAGTAAATATATCAATTTATTTTATAGTTTTAAGCAGAAATATAAAATTAAATTTAGACACAACCCTACTGAAAAGAAGCCTGAAGAGAATGCCTGAAAAATGCCATGTTCCTTTCTTACCTAATCCGCCTGCAGCATGAGCCACACGCATCATTTAGAAGCCAAGGGAAACAAAACAAGCTTCTGATTTCTGATTATGTTAACATTGAGCACAATTTAAGTAAAATAACTTATGTGATTAAAAATAGAACAGATTGAGCCGGGCTCGGTGGCTCAGCCTGTAATCACGCGCCTTTGGGAGGCTGAGGTGAGTGGATTGCCTGAGCCCGCGGGTTCGAGACCCACCTGGGCAGCGAGACCTCATCTCTACAATAAATCAAAAAACCAGCCGGGCGTGGTAGCGCATGCCTGTAATTCCGGCTACTTGGAAGGCTGAGGCGGAAGGATCGCTGGAGCCCAGCAGGCGAGGCTGCGGTGGCTGGGAGCGGCCACTGCACTCCAGTCTGGGCGACCGAGTGAGACTCCAACTCAAAAAAAAAAAACAACAACAAAAAAACAGAACAGATTGTACTTCACTATTCTCAGCCCAGGAAGCCCCAGCTGTAAGCTTGACCATGATAATCAGCTGTGTTCTTACAGCCATATACAATTGTCTATCTGAATTAAGAAATGGCAGGCAGTGCCTCAGTTTCCCATTACTCTAGCATATTTCTTAAACTTAGTGACTTAAACAGCACAGATATCTTACAATTCTGGAGGTAGAAGTCTAAAACCCACCTTATGGGGCTAAAATCATGGCTGTGTTTCACCCAGAGGGCCTCGGGAAGAATCATTCCAAACGTGCCCAGTTCCTAGAGGATCTCCCCATTCCTTGGATTCCAGTTCTGTCACTCTGCCTCTGCCACCACTGCCACTTCTTTCACATCGATTCTCCTGCTTGCCTGCTTAAAGGATCATTAGGCAAAATTCCATTAGGATGTAAACATCTTGAGATGCCACTTTTGGCTTACCACAGACTAACAAAAAATTTGATGAAATAATAATGTTTAGTCTCTGTAGTAGGTTGAATGGGAGTCAGAAAAAAGATTTCATGTCAAATCCCTGGAACCTGGGACTGGAACCTGATTTGGAAGAAAGGATTTCTACAGATGGCATTGATGATCTTGAAAAGAGGAGGCCATCCTGGGTTATTCAGATGGACCCAAATGCATCCAAATGGCATGTATGCATAGGAGACATGCAGAGGAGAGTGAAAGAAGAGGAAGAAAAGGCATGAAAATGAAGGCAGAGACTGGAGGGTAGTAACCATAAGCCAAGGAGTGCCAGCTTCACTGGTAACTGATTAAAGCTAGGAGAGCAGCATGGTGTAGATTTTCTCCACAAGCTTTCACCAATGCCTTGATTTCTGACCTGTGGCCTCTGAAACTATAAAAGAATATATTTGTGTAGTTTTTTTTTAAACTTATTTTTATTTCAAAATTGTGGGGTACAGTTAAGGGTTAGGTATACAAATATGCATCGTTCAGGCACCCTTGTTGATAAGGGGTGTCCCACCCATCCCCAGACAGATATTGACTACCATTAATCCCATCACCCTTGCCCTCCCCGACCCCCCATCAATTCCCACCACTGTTGATCCTTTTCTTTTCTTTTTCTTTTTTTTTAATCAATATATTTTATTATGATATTGTGGGGTACAGTTAAGGGTTAGGTATATAAATACATTTCATTCAGGCACCCTGTTGATAAGAGGTGTTTTCCCATTCCCAGACAGATATTTGCTACCATTAATCCCATCTCCCTCCCCCTGCATAGTTTCCCACTACTTTCAGTCATTTTCTTATAGTATTACATTGGATGTTCAAGGTCCGTTATATGAGTGAGAACATGTGATACTCGGATCTTTGTTTCTGTGAGAGGTCACTCAGTATTATAGACCCAAGTTCCATCCAGGTTGCTATGAAATTCATGATTTTGTTCTTTTTTATGGCTGCGTAGTATTCCATCGTGTATATGTACCACATTTTTTTAATCTAGTCCTCTTTTGATGGGCAGCATGGCTGGTTCCAGATTCTTGCTATTGAGAACAATGCTGTGATAAACATACGTGTGCAGGTATCTTTTTGATAGAGTGATTTGAGCTCTTCGGGACATATTCCCAGTAGGGGGATTATGGGGTCATATGGGAGGTTGATATTTAGAGCTTTTAGGAATCGCCACACTGCTTTCCACAGAAGTTGCACTAGTTTACACTCCCACCAACAGTGTAGAAGTGTTCCCTTTTCGCCACACCCTCTCAGCAGCTGTTATTTTTTGAGTTGTTGATATTTGCCATTCTGACTGGAGTTAGGTCGTATCTCAGTGTGGTTTTGATTTGCATCTCCCTGATGATTAGTGAGGTTGGACATTTCTTCAAGTGTCTATTGGCTGCTCGAATGTCTTCCTTTGTGAAGTGTCTGTTCATATCTTTTGCCCATTTTATACTGGGGTTGTTTGTTTTTTTCTTTTCAGCACGTTTGAGTTCCTTGTAGATCCAAGATGTTAAGCCTTTGTCAGACCTGGTGTTGGCAAATACTTTTTTGCAGTCTGTAGGCTGTCTCCCTGCTCTCTTGATGGTTTCTTTGGCTTTGCAGAAGCTTGTCAATTTGATAAGGTCCCATTTGTCTATCTTCTCTCTTATGACCTGTGGGTTTCGGGATTTGTTCAGGAATTGGATGCCAGTTCCGATTTCCATGAGGGTATGTCCTTCATTTTCTAAGGTTCTTATGGTTTGAGGTGTTATATTTAGGTCTCTGATCCATTTGGAGTTAACCTTTGTGCATGGGGATAGATAGGGGTCCTGTTTCAATCTTCTGCATGTTGTCAGCCATTTTCCCAGCACCATTTACTGAATAGGTTCTCATCTCCCCAGTGGTAGGTGGTAGAGGCTTTGTTGAAGGTGAGTTGGTTGAGAAATTGAGGTTTTGCTTCTGGAATCTAAATTCTATTCCATTGATCTATATGTCTGTTCCTATACCAATACCAAGCTGTTTTGATGATTGTAGGATTATAGTAAAGTTTGAAGTCTGGTAATGTGATACCACCTGCTTTGTTTTTTTTTTTGCTGAGGATTGTTCTGGCTATTCTTGGGCGTTTGTGTTTCCGTATGAATTCCTGTGTTGTTTTTTCTAGGTCTGAGAAGAATGTTGCTGGTAATTTGATGGGTATTGCACTGAATTTGTAGATTGCCTTAGGTAAGATGAACATCTTCACAATGTTGATTCTTCCAATCCATGAGCATGGGATATTTTTCCACTTGTTTGTGCCATCTTTGATTTCTTAGAGCAGTGTTTTGTAGTTTTCATTGTAAAGGACTTTCACGTCTCTGGTTAGGAAGATGCTAAGGTATTTCATTTTTTTGGTGGTTATTGTGAATGGAATTGTGTTTTTTGTTTGGGTTTCTGTTTGTTTATTATTGGTGTAAAGAAATGCGATTGTCTTTTGCACATTTATTTTGTATCCTGAGACTTTGCCAAAGGCCTTTATCAGTGTAAGGAGGTTTTTGACAGATTCTCTTGGGTTTTCAAGGTACACTATCATATCACCTGCAAAGAGAGATAACTTGACTTCCTCTTTTCCTATTTGGATACCCCTGATTGCCTTCTCTTCTCTGATTGCTTGAGCCAGGACTTCTAATACTGTGTTGAACAGGAAGGGTGAGAGTGGGCATCCTTGTCTTGCTCCAGTTTTCAGGGGAAATGGTTCCAATTTTTGTCCATTTAGGAGTATGCTGGCTGTGGGTTTCTCGTAGTTGCCTTTTACTATTTTGAGGTATGTTCCCTGTATGCCTAGATGTTCGAGGGTTTTTATCAAAAAAACTGGATTTTATCAAAAGCTGGATTTTATCAAAAGCTTTTTCTGCATCTAATGATATAATCATGTGCCTTTTGTTTTGACTTCTGCTGATGTATTTAATTACATTGATGGTTTTACAATGTTGAACCAGCCTTGCATTCCAGGAATGAAGCCTACTTGGTCATGATGGATGATTTTGAGATGTATTGTTGAATCCGGTTTGCTAGGATCTTGTTGAGAATTTTAGCATCTATGTTCATCAAAGATATTGGCCTGTAGTTCTCTTTCTTTGTTGCATCTTTACCTGGCTTGAGTATCAATGTGATGTTAGCTTTGTAAAATGATTTGGGGAGAGTTCCATCTTTTTCAATCACCTGGAATACCTTCAGTAGGATTGGTGTCAGCTCCTCCTTAAATGTCTTGTAGAATTCTGTTGGAAAGCCATCTGGACCAGGGCTTTTTTTGTAGGTAGTTTTCTTATTACGTAGTCAATTTCCTTGATTGTTATTGGTCTATTTAGGGTCTTAATTTCTTCTTGTTCCAACCTAGGTAGTTTGTGTGATGTCAGAAAGTTCTCCATTTCCTTAAGGTTTTCAAGTTTGTTTCCATACAAGTGTACATAGTAGTCTCTGATGATCTTTTGTATTTCTTCAGGGTCAGATGTGACTTCATCTTTTGTGTTTCTGATTGTGCTTATTTGGGTTTTTTCTCATTTTTTCTTGGTCAATCTAGCTAGTGGACCATCGATCTTGTTTATCCTTTCGGAGAACCAGCTTTTTGTTTCATTGATTTTTTTTGTATTATCTTTTTGTCTTCTGTGTCCTGGATTTGGGCTTTTATTTTGGTGATCTGAATTCTTCTGTTGAAATTAGGGTTTTTGTGGTCTTGCTTTTCCAGCTTCTTTAGGTGGCTTTTTGGGCTGTTAATTTGTGCTCCTTCCATTTTCTTCATGTGTGTTTGTAGGGATATAAATTCCCCTCTTACTACAGCTTTTAAGGTGTCCCAGAGGTTTTGTTGAGATGTTTCTTCATTTTCATTTGTTTCCAGGTATCTTTTGATCCCTTTTTTGATTTCTTCATTGACCCAGGAGTTGTTTAGCATAATGCTGTTTAGTGTTCATGTCTTTATGGGTTTTGGGGGAACCTTGTTGGTGTCAATGTTTATTTTTATTCCACTGTGGTCTGAGAAGGTGCATGGTAGAATTTCGGTCCTTTTAAATTTGCTTATGCTTGATTTATGGCCAATTGTGTGTTCGATCATAGAATACATTCCATGCGGTGATGAGTAGATGTGTATTCTGTGGTCTTTGGCTGGAGTGTTCTGTAGGTATCAATTAAGTCCATTTGGTCCAAAGTCACATTGAGGTTCCAGATCTCCTTGCTGATTTTTTGTCCTGATGATCTGTCTGGGGTTTGAGTGGGATATAAAGTCCCCAGTTATGATGGTGTTAGAGTCAATATTTTTCTTTAGTTTTCCTAGAAGTTGCTTTATGAATGTTGGTGCACCTATGTTGGGTGCATATATGTTTAGGATAGATATTTCTTGTTGATGGATTGAGCCTTTTATCATTATGTAATGACCTTCAGTGTCTTTTTTTATTTTTAATAGCTTGAAGGGTATTTTGTCTGAAATTAAGATCGCTACTCCTCCTTTCTTTTGTATTCCATTCACCTGAAAGTTTGTTTCCTATCCACTTACTTTGAATCTGTGAGTGTCCTTTCTAGTGAGGTGAGTCTCTTGAAGGCAATAGATTGTTGCCTGATGATATTTTATCCATTTTGCCATTCTATGTCTTTTCAGTGGTGTATATAGTCCATTCACATTTAGGCTAATAATTGAAATGCAAGAGTTGATTACTGTCATAAGGTTCTTACAGAGTTGTTGTTCCTGTTTGTTTATTGTCTTTCTTTTGGTTTTGGAGTTGGTTCATGTGTGTTTTTAATCTTTTGCCTGTACTCTTGTTAAGAATGTTGTTGTTCTTTTTTCCTTTTCTTTTGTGTTCAGAACTTTCTTAAGTGTTTCTTGTAGAGGTGGTGTGGTGGCAGCGTAGGTTCTTAGGGATTGGATATCTGGAAAATATTTCAATTCTCCCTCCCCAATGAAGCTTAATTTGGCTGGGTAGGTTATTCTTGGTTGAAATTGTTTATCTTTTAGAACTTTGAAGATAGGGCTCCAGGCTCTCCTAGCCTGAAGGGTTTCTGTGGATAAATCTGCTGCTATTCTAAGTGGTCTTCCCTGGTAGGTAGTCTGGCCTTTTTCTCTTGCTGCCTTTAGAATTTTTTCTCTTATAGCTACTTTGTTTAGGTGAATTATTATGTGTCTGGGAGTTGGTCTTGTCATTTGTTGTCTTGCAGGGGTTCTCTGAATTTCTTGTGCTTGAATTTTTGCATCACTGATGAGATGAGGGAAGTTTTCTTGAATTATTTCATAAAATGTTTGTTCTAGTGTGACCTCTGACTCTCTCTGTCCCTCAGGGAGGCCAATTAATCTTAGATTGGGTCTCTTGAAGTAATTATTAATTGCCTGAAGGTTTTTTTCTGACTTTTTAAAGCTTCTTCCTCTATGTTTTTGACAGTTTGGGTTAGTTCTATATTTTGGTCTTCAATTTCTGAGATTCTTTCTTCTGCTTGGCTAATTCTGCTTTCCATGCTAATTAGTTTGTTATTTATTTCCATCACAGTATTCTTTACTGCTGTTATTTCTGTCATCAGCTCCTTCCTATTTTCCTCTTGTCTTTCCTCAATTTTTAAAATTCTCTCTATTAATGCCTTGATGTCTTGGTTTGTTGCTTGTGACCACTCATTCTGGGGGCTCTTCATTGTTTGTGTTCTGAAGTCTGTTTTCTCAGTGTCTGACCTCCCAGGGGTATGTGTGAGCCCTGTGTTCTTCTTTTGGTTTTTCTTCATTTGTGCAGATTTTTCCTCCCTACTTTTCCCTTCCCTCCACTTCCCCGTCTTCTTTAATTCTGTTGTTCAGGGGCGGAGGGGTTTCTTTTACTTCTGTTTGCTCAATCTCCTATTCTTCCTAATATATTTCCTCTTGCTTTGTTCAGTTCTGGAGTTGGAGTGTGGGTTGAGGGCAGTCCTTTTTGTAGTTTTGGGATTTAATTATGGGGGGGAGCTGTGATTCAAAATCTCTCTGCAGATCCTGGTGTTCGCCAACAGCCGTATGGATAGTCTGAAACCCACTTCCCACTGCCTTGGAGTCTGTCTATGCAGTGGGGTTGTAGGTTTACTCCTTTGGTTCCCCAGCAGGTGGTGCTGTCCCATGTTACAGTCCAGAAGGGAGGGAGCCTGCTACGATCCACAACCTGCCACCACAACTTCACGGGGGAGTTCCACAGGCCTTTCTCCGGGCTAGGGGCGTGGCATGGCAATGGGGATCTCAGAAGATCCTGCTTTGTGGGGCTTCACAGTCTGAAGTTGTGGGTTTCTTCAGGTATGAGCTGGGAATGACCGCCGTGGCGGTATCCGCGACTACAGGAGCAGCCTAGTCCCACGCAGCGACTGCCCGGTTCGTCGTGATATCTGAGTAGCGACTGCGGGTGACAGTGGCGGCTGAGCTCCCTGTGAAGAGCAGGCTGAGGAAGATGGGGGCTGCAGCCGTGGCAAAGAGCTAGGGTCTTTATGGGTGTTCTTTTCACAGAGGGCTTCACAGACCCTGACGGCCTGTTGCCATCTTGCCAGAAGTTCCCCTCCTTTTCTTATAGTAGTATTACGATAGATATTCAAGGTCCACTTATGAGTGAGAACATGTGACACTCAGATCTTTGTTGCTGTGAAAGATCACTCAGTATTATAGACTCTAGTTCCATCCAGGTTGCTGCGAAATTCATGATTTTGTTCTTTTTATAGCTGTGTAGTATTTGTGCAGTTCTAAGCCACCTTGTTCTTTGGTAATTGGTTACAGTAGCCTTAGTAAAGTAATATAGTCTCTAAATTTAAAAACTGATCAGAATTATGCTTCAAATGCTAGAGGTTTTTCAAAGGGAGAGTAAAAGAAGTTATTTTAGTTAATCATACATTTCATAGACTGTAGTTTCACAGTTTTGAAGACCTTAATATGTTAAGACTTCTTTTATTTTTTAAGACGTATCTTTAAAAAAAAGATATTAACATTTCACCTCCAGAGATAAGATTTGTCATTTATGATAGCAATTGATTTGCCATTTGTGATAACAATTGAAAGATAAGTACTTGACCTCTAATGTGAAATGTTGTTTTAGGGTTTTTATGTTTTTTCATGGCATTAAAGAAAGATGTGCTGTGGTGCTATTGTTGATGAATTAAGCAAAGTAAATTTACAAATCCTTTGCATTTATGTTAGTTGGATTAAAATAATTTATAAGAAAAGGAGTAGATTAGACTGGATATGACATAGTTTAACCTGGAATCCAAATATAAAACTTTTAAATAAATTCACATACCTTGCATCCTTAAAAAAATATTTAATTAATAATTGAGTGTGTGCATTCCTTATTGGTGCCATTATTTATATTTCTCATTTTTTTTTTACAAATTTTCTTGGAAAGATGCTAGATAAAAAGTAAGTTAGAATATTAATACCCATTAAGTTTGTTAAAATTTGCCAAGGAGACAAGCATATATTTACAGATGTCCTAAATAGCATAGAAACACAAATATGGACACATTTATCTGTTTTTGAAATTAGTATTATTTATGCTTTGTGAGCTGGTTTTTGTTATGTTCTTGTCATTGTATGATGTTTTAAAATTTTTTGATCTGAGCTTTGGACAGTGTTTAACTTGTTTTCAAATAAGAATAATGGTGTGATGGGAAAGATGGAGAAAACCACACAGAGTTTGTGTTTACAGCAGAATGGCCTGCAGCTGTCAGAAAGGTGTAGGGGTTGGAACTCTTAACTTGTGCACCACTAGGTTTTAATGCCATAGTTTATCACATATTTCTATCATTAGTTTGGTGCATTTTAAAGATTTAAAAAATAATTTGATATTTAATATAATGGAGAAAATGACAAAACTTTAGCCACCAACAATGAAAATAAAATAGTCCTGGCACTGTCACTCACCAGGAACTCTTGCTCAAGTTTCACTGTGTTTATGTGTGTGCATAACTCATGTAGCAATAGGATAAAGATATTCTGAACTTTAGAGCTATTCAACTCACATAAATACTGTATATGGCATAAGCTCCTTGAAGATTGGTTCATTTCTGTTCATCATTAGTTCTAAAGCTTTGAACTGTGCCTTACAATAATATATTTGCTTGATGAAAACAGATATGAATGACATCTATAAGCTATTCAATATTAATATTTTCCTCTGAATTTAAGAGCTTTAAATAAAAATCAAATTGTGTTATTTTGAAGCATACTGTAATTTAGTTACATGTTTATAATACAATATTCTATAATTCAGTCTTTTGCTTTAGTTCTTATATGTTGATTGACTATAAGAAAAACTGATCTTATCTAGCTTTTTTAGAGAAGGGATTGCCCCTTGGACCTTGTAAATGTCTTACTGTATTCCTTGGAATAGACTTTCTTTAGCTGCTATTTTCTTAATCATAATAATTGATTTTACACTGATGAATGTGGTGTTTTGTTGCAAATTACTGGCGGAAAGATGTTTAGGCTAAGTAAAACTATATCTAAATTAAGCACTCTCTTTTATTTGAAGTTTCACAAATGTATGGTGAGGTTAAAATACTGGTATTGAGTGTTAGCCATCAGAAATGCTTAGGCCCTCTGTCTAATGAAGGCAAAGTCAACACAGAGAAGTTTTGCCATCTTCTCTGTGTTGACTTTGCCTCTTAGTTCTCATATTCCATATGCCACTCAGTAGTCATATAAGATGTGCTTTTTTCCAGTAAATTTTAAAAATCCCAACTTTTTATATCTAATTTTAATATATTTAACTTTGACAGTTTAAAATTAAGAAAATCTAATATTTTTTAAACATATAGCTTATTTTTGGAAAACATGCTTTTAAATATGCTTTATTCTTGGACTGTTGATTCCAGGGGTCACTAAAGCAGCCCCTCAAGACAAGAAAACCTCCAGATTTCCTCTGAGGAGGTCCAGTGGAGATAGAGCCAAAAACCTTGCAAATGGAGCATAAGAAATCTCAGCAGAACTTTAAATAATATACATCCTACTTTTCCATGCAGTTTTAAAACTGACAGTTTCCTTTTTCCATTATAGCAAGTTTTATACTTTACCTAGGTTTTTTTTGTAGTGAAATATAGGCTTCTAAATTTATGTATTCTCAAGTCCATAAGTTTAAGTGGTTTGTTAACTACATGTTTTATGATTTTACATAGCAGTCAGTGCTCTAACTATAATATTTTAAAAAAATATTATTATATTTGGAACAACAAGGAATGGAAGAAATATTGCGTTTAAACACACACACACACACACACACACACACACACACACACACAGAAACAGAATGTCTGGCATTACAAATGGAATAAACAGAAAGTATATAAGGCAGAGAGATTGTTCAAGTATCAAGTGGGGAAGGATGGAGAGGATGAGGCAGACCGCTGGTATGCAGGAGCTCTGGAGCTCAGCAAAGCTGTGCCTGCTCCCTTGATAAGCAGACATTTCTGGAGCGTGTTCCCAGCAAAACCACCGACTGTGTGTAGAGTCCCGAGCCAGTGCACTAGCACGTAAGCAGGCGTCTGCTGCTCTGCAGCTGCTTCTCAGGCATGGCCTTTATCAGATTCGTGTAAGGGTGGTTAAAATACAGTTTGCTGGGCCTTGTCTTCAGAGTTCTTACTCAGTAGGCCTGGGATGTAGCTTGAAAATTTGCATTTCTGACACCTTCTGGGTGATGTTGATCATGCGTTGAAGTGTCTCGAAGACCACATGCTGAGAGTGATAACTAGGTACCATTCCCACTACTATGCCTCTCTTGCTCTGTTTGTGCTTAAGAGGCTGATGACAATGGAAGACAGCTGCTGAGTGATGGGTATAGTACAGGGACACAGTAGTCCATCAGGCTCATGCTCAAGAATGCATTTCACCCCTTTGTAAGGTAGAGGTTGGAAACTTTCCCCGAGCTTACAAAGATCCAGTAAAGCCCTGTCATTGCCCTGGGGTACTTCACTCAGGGCTGTTCAGGAGGAAGACTGCTGGATGGAGCAAATGTTCCTGGTAGAACTGACAAAAGGGACAAACTAAGTGTGCAGGTCAGACTTTAAATTGCTTTGCATCCAGGGGTGGTTAGGAGGAGAATAAGAGTGACATGGTAGGATGTAGGCATGGCGTGTAAGGGGCAGGGAGAGAAATTACTGGCAGAAAGCTGAGGATTGCTACTTTTTTTTTTTACACAAAGTGTTGAGTGGTATTGCCCTGGAAATTCATGTGGAGAAGAATGAGAAGAGAGGTCAGTGATCTCCAAAGGTATATATATTGTAGAGAGGTCCAGCAAGACAAGAGTATAAATCTTAGGTTTGGCAACAAGGGAACTAACGTTGTGAGGGCCTTTGCCTAGCGGTAGCAGGATGGCTTTAGGTTTAGTAATGAGTGATGGGAAATGCAGAGAGAACTTTTCAGGGTGCTTGAGTGTACAGGAAAATGGTTAGAAGGTTTACATCATTTTTGCAATTTATGGATGCAAATGCAGCTTGAGCATTTTTATCTGCTGAGGACAAAGATATAGTAAAGTTAGAGTCTGAAGAAAAAGAGGGACAGGGTAATTAGTTATGGGAGGGGGTGGGGATTGTTGATTCTGTAGGCTCCTTTAGGAAGTGGAAGAGGTTCAGGGTCCAGAGCATAAAGAGAGCCAATAATGTATAAATTGTTTCAAGGGATTTTCTTGGCACTGTTGTCAATAGGTACTTGATCATTTATCTTGGCAATTTCACTTTACCTCTATTGTAATGAGAAACTGAAGTTTGAAGAATTTTAGGAAACATTTCTATTTTCTTCTCAGTTTATTCAAGTCCTTGCTATTTATCATCGCTCTTTTTTGTGCACGTCTGTTAAGTGAATAATTGTTATCAGTTGAGAAGTTTCCGACAATCTTTTTTTTTCCTTTTAGTTGCTTACTTGATTTATTTTTTATGTCATATAAAGAAGCAGTCTTGGCAATACCATGAAATGCAGAAGAGATCAGTTTTACTCCACGGTGTTTGTGTGTACATGATTTTTTTTTGAGGGGGGATCCCACATTTGTCAAAGCAAATCAGTGTCTGCTGACAATCTGAGGTAAAAGCAAGTGCTAATACATGGTTTTGGATCAAACCTTGTTATTGTTCCATAGAAATACTTTATTTAAAACCTGTCTCCTTTTAAGCTATATTTTTTCCAAAAACATTAAAGAAAAATTTCTCATCCATCACATGACTCTTCTTTGGTAGCTTCAGGGTGGTCAGAACTACTCACCACCTGGGTATGTCCTGGGTATACTTTGCAGAACAAGGATGAAGTTGCCAGAAAAAAGAAAGGAAGATATATAGGGCTAGGCACATCACAGGGTATTTTTATTTTCATTTTGTACCCAAAACAGGGTGAACCTCTGTGAGGAGGCAGAAGTCAGAGGTGAAAGAAAAACCAGACACTGGAAATGGAAGTTGGAGTGAGATTCAAGGGCTTGGATTAGGGAGGATAAAACCAAGCAGATTTTGCTGGTGACACTATATACATGGCTTACAAAAAATAAGGGATATGTGAATGGTGACTTGATTGTAAGGATGAAAGCAGGCAGACTCAGGCTAGTATAGGCGTGGTGTTGACAGGGACAGAAAGATGCACTGTGAGCACTGTAGGAGCTGGACGCACGGGGCCAGGGACTTAGTGTGCCGGCAGCCAGCTCACTGGGAATTTCTTTCCAGGCCTGCCCCATCGGACTGTGGATTGACTAATCCTCTCTCACATGTCAACCCTTGTGCTTGGAGTTGGACTGGGAGACAGGTGTTTGGGCAGAGACACATGAGAGTTCCCACGGGGAGGAAGTCTGACTGCAGAAAGGCTGACATTGAGAATAGGGGACAGGGCACAACAGGGGTTTTGAATGTGCTGAATCTGAGGTGTCAGTTAGAGATCTGAGCAGAGACGCTTAGTGGAGACGAGATAGGTCTCTGAGATGGAGAAGAGAGGCTGAGGCGGAGAAATAGTGTGAGATGCTTCAGCACATGGATTGTCTTGCCATCCTAAACCCAGATAAAGTCCCTGGGGAATGGCAGGCAGAATGAAAAACACATTTGAAGGCCCATCTGGAGGCTGTGGGACATTCCACTACTGAGAAGTAAGAGCTTTGAGAAAGAAGCGGCAGGAGATAATAAGAAAGGTGGGTAGGTGGTAAGAAGAAAGCAGGTGAGCGTGGTGCACAGTACTCTCAGGGGACAAGACAGGTTAGAAGAATGTCTTTCTGGAGTTGTCCTTTCCAGCCTCTGGGCAAAGCGGACATGATTTACAGGGCACTGTGGTCCACAGATGTGCTACGTTTTAATGGGATGACCAGTCCAGCTCAGTGTGTCAGAGCACATGGAGCAGGGTGTATCCAAACCAAGAATTGTGGAACACCTGGGCTCAAGCAGATAGTTGGCAGTTGTGAACTATGACAGGAATCCAGCCTAGAGTGGAGGTTGTTGGAATTGCTGCAGATCTATGTGTATTAAGCTTAACATAGTTGCTGGTACTCCTGACATTTATCCTTAGAAATTTGAAGCACCTGCCTAACCTGGCCAGCTAATCAAATAGAGAGCCACACCACTGTCTTCACATGCCTTGTGAGAGTAAGTATGAAACCATGACACCTTTCCTTACAAGATGACACCAGGCCCACAGTGACACATAGACACAGATGATGTCATGTCTTTGTTATTATTCATTAACCTGTGAATTTCTATATTACTCATGTATGAAAATCATGAGTGATATGCCATTTTCTGTTGTCATACTGAAATATAATTTATGACTTTGAATGCTGTTCAACTTTTTGCATTCTTGTGTTATGTGTCCCACAAGTGATGCCATGCTTCTTAAAAACTAGAATTATTATTTTTAATTTTCTTTATTCTGCCCTTCCTGTTCAGTCTACCACCTTCTTGCCTCACAGTGCCAGTTAATGAGTCATAACTCTTAATTTTTTATCATCCCTTTAGTTCTGAAAACTCTAATAACATTATTATTTAATTATTTGGTAAAGTAATGTCTAGTTCTAGTGACCTTTATGCTAAGACTGGTACTGCTGTTGTTTTGAATAAAATATAAAGATGTTTAGAAAAGATATTGCAATACTGGACAAATTGTGTTGAGTTGATTATTGTTCTTTAGTATTACTCGTGAAAATGTTGAGAATTTATTTTATGATGTAATGTTTTCTAGAAATTCTAAGTGAGTTTAATGTTGTAATTAAACATTTCATCCACATATTTCTTCATTATCTTTACTTCTTTCTTCAAATGCCAGCTCTAAGGAGTGAAGGAAGAATGACTGCTGCATGTGAACATGTGCCAGAGGTGTACTATATCCACCTGAGTCCGTGATCACGTTGCCAGCACAACAGAGCCATGTTTTCACACCACAACGCAGTTGTGTGATGTTCACTGAGAGGAAGTTGTGGCTTTTCCTCCTTATGTATGTCCTTATGGTTCTGTCCTGAGAGGAAGTGGTGGCTTTTCCTCCTTATGTATGTCGAGAAAAATGTTAATTGATGGATCTTCACATTTTCCTCGTGGTTCAATTTAATAGCAAACAAATGTACTGTTGAAAATTATTAATGGGAAACTTGGAATAACAATTTGTCATGGTTAAGTGTGCAGGTTTATTTTTGTGTTATTTTGCAGTATTTCTCATTATGTGAGTGATTTTTACATTGTATTCATAATATTTATGTATAGTATTCACAGCATTTTTGTAAAGGATGGTATGAATTAATATGTTACAATTACATGACTAATATTTCACAGGGCATGGCTTCTTGGTGCTCCCAATTTATGAGAAGTTTCAAATCAACAGTATTGATTTGAAGAGTATTGTATCTAAAAATGTTTAGAACAGCAGACTATTCCTGCCATGTCTTTGGTCTCTAAGGATAAGAAAATGTGGAGTTTGTAGGTGAACATGAATCCTGTTGATAACATTTATCCATGATTAGAAATAAATGGTGTAAAATTTTGTTATGTAATTACATAATACAAAGAATTCTGTCAGATGAAATTTTGCTCCACTATCTCTTTCAGTATTTCCCTCTTATCCTCTTACTATTGCTTCCTACCACTTGATTTAGCACTAAGGCAGGAAAATTAATCTGATCCCCATCCACCTTTTTTTTCCTTGCAACTACAGAAGGAATCTCTCCACGAGGTGCTAATCGATTCTGACATCCCTCATCTAACACCATAACAAGAAACTCAAGGGAGAATACAATGGCATTGCTGACAGGAAGAAAGATGAGAACTGGCTAAAGAGAAGTTTCTATGAGAAAGTTATTATTATTATCTATTCTGTGATCTGGAAAAATATGAGCATTTACATGAAAAGAATAAGCTTTTTAACTAGGAAAAGTCTTATTGGTAAATGTCAATATTATAGGATGGGGGGGCGACCTGAAGATGGCAACAGCATAGGTGGATCCGTCAGACACTCTGAACGTGAGTTCCAAAAAAAATACCATTATTTTTCTTCCTGCACCCCCCTGCCCACTGCCAGCCGCACTGGTACGAGGCCTGGGGACTTTTGGTCCCATGCAGAACCAGACATAGTGGCCAGACAGCGGCTATTCCACTATATGTGATCCTGGCCAGCTGGGGAATCCCAAATCCTGGATCCCAGCTCCATCCCTGGCTACATTGTCAGGACCAGCACCCAGCAGCAAGCTGCCCGTCACCCGGGGAGGCTCTGAGCACCTGCCCCTCAGAGATACCGGTCCCATTTCTGGCTAAAGTGCCCTGTGAGGGACCCAGAGCCACCACCTGCCCTCTGGAGCTTTGGAGATCTGAAGCCCTGGGCCCACCGTGGCTGAGGCACTCAGCATGCGTGATCACAAGTTTGTGTAAGGGGGCAGAACCCCAAGCTGGTGTAAGGTGCCGATTGTAGGCTTCCAGCTCCAGAGGGAACACCCGATCCTCTCCTCCACCCCAGCATGCTGGAGGCACCCCAGATCCAGCGCCCAGCTGTGCAGCTGGTCCCGCCTAGAGACCCACAGGAACATCCCTAAAAGTGAAAGTAAAACTACCACCTCCGCCATTTTCAAGGCATACTTACATCGCATCATCCCGCCCACCTATCAGAGCCTCCACCTTGGATCCCATGGTGATGTCATTAAACAGGCGACAAAGCCCCTCCCCTATGCTGAATAGAGACCAGTGCCACAGATCTCCCAGGCAACAAGCTAACTGCCTGTAACAGAAACAGAGGGGAGAGGCTGGAGATTACAACTCAAGGGACTTTATCCACTAAGGGACAAGAGAGAAAAATCTACACAAATGAAGAAAAACCAAAAGAAGAATATGGGTCTCTCCCAGACTCCTCAGAGGGCAGACACTGAGAAAACTGACTTCGGAATGCAAACAACAAAGAGCCCCCAGAATGACTGGTCTCAAAATACAAATCTAGACATCAAGACATTAATGGAGAGATTAAAAAGAATTGAGGAGACTCAAGAAGAAACTAGAAAGGAGCTGATATCTGAGATAACAGTAATAAAGAATACTGTGAATGAAATAAACAATAAACTGATAAGCATGGAAAGCACAATTACCCAAGCAGAAGAAAGAATCTCAGAGCTTGAGGTCAAAAATATAGAAATAACCCAAACTCTCAAAAACAAAGAAAACAAGGTCAAAAAGACAGGAAAAAACCTTCAAGAGATGAGCAATTACCTCACAAGGCCTAACCTAAGAGTAATTGGCCTTCCTGAGGCAGAAAGAGAGACAGAGACCGCACTGAAACAAACCTTCCATGAGATCATTCAAGAAAACTTCCCTTATCTAATCAATGAAGCAAAAACTCAAACACAAGAGATCCAGAGAACCCCTGCAAGACAACAAATGAGAAAACCAACTCCTAGACACATAATAATTTGCCTAAACAAAGTAGGCATAAAAGAAAAAATCCTAAAGGCAGCAAGAGAAAAAGGCCAGATCACGTACCATGGAAAACCAATTAGAATAGCTGCAGATTTATCTACAGAAATCCTGCAGGCTAGGAGAGCTTGGAGCCCTATCTTCAAAGTCCTAAAAGATAAATAATTTCAACCAAGAATAACCTACCCTGCCAGATTAAGCTTCATCAGCGAGGGAGAATTAAAATCTTTCCCAGATATCCAATCCCTAAGAACTTATGCTGCCACCAAACCACCTCTACATGAAACACTTAAGAAAGTACTAAACACAGAAGAAAAGGGGAAAAAAAGAGCAACGTTCTTCACAAAAGTACAGGAAAAAAAAATACACATGAACCAATCCCCCAAAACAAAAGAAAGACAATAAACCAAGTGGAAGAACAACCCTATAAGAACTCTATGATAGGGTTGAACTCTCACATTTCAATAATTAGCCTGAATGTGAATGGACTAAATGCACCACTGAAAAGACAAAATGGCAAAATGGATAAGATATCACCAGGCAACAATATACTGCCTTCAAGAGACCCATCTCACTAGAAGGGACACACACAGACTCAAAGTAAGAGGATGGGAAACAAATTTCCAGGTGAATGGAACACAAAAGAAAGGAGGAGTCATGATCCTAATTTCAGACAAAATACCATTTAAACTACCAAAAATTTTAAAAAGATACAGAGAGCCACTACATAATGATAAAAGGTTCACTCCATCAACAAGAAATATCTATCCTAAACATACATGCACCTAACATAGGTGCACCAACTTTTATAAAGCAACTCCTAGGAATACTAAAGAAAGATATTGATTCCAACACCATCATAACTGGGGAATTCAATACCCCACTCACAACCCTCGACAGGTCATCGGGACAAAAAATCAGCAATGAGATATGGAACCTCAATGTGACTCTGACCAAATGGACTTAATTGATACCTACAGAACACTCCAGCCAAAGAACAGAGAATACACATTCTACTCATCACCGCACGGGACATATTCCAAGATCGACCACATAATTGGCCATAAATCAAGCATAAGCAAATTTAAAAGGACCGAAATTCTACCATGCACCTTCTTGGACCACAGTGGAATAAAAATAAACATTAACACCAACAAGGTTCCCCCAAAACCTGCAAAGACATGGTCACTAAACAGCATGATGCTAAACAACTCCCGGATCAATGATGAAATCAAAACAGAGATGAAAAGATACCTGGAAACAAATGAAAATGAAGAAACATCTTACCAAAATCTCTGGGATGCCTTAAAAGCCGTAGTAAGAGGGGAATTTATATCCCTACAAACACACATGAAGAAAATGGAAGGAGCACAAATTTATAGCCTAACAAACCACCTAAGGAAGCTGGAAAAGCAAGACTACAAAATCCCTAATTTCGGCAGAAGAATCCAGATCACCAAAATAAAAGCCCAAATCCAGGACATAGAAGACAAAAAGACAATACAAAATATCAATGAAACAAAAAGCTAGTTCTTTGAAAGGATAAACAAGATCGATGGTCCCCTAGCTAGACTGACCAAGAAAAAGAAAGAAAAAACCCAAATAAGCACAGTCAGAAACACAAAAGATGAAGTCACATCTGACCCTGAAGAAATACAAAAGATCATCAGAGACTACTATGTACACTTGTATGGAAACAAACTTGAAAACCTCAATGAAATGGAGGACTTTCTGTCATCACACAACCTACCTAGGTTGAAACAAGAAGAAATTGAGACTCTAAATAGACCAATAACAATCAAGGAAATTGACTACGTAATAAGAAAACTACCTACAACAAAAAAGCCTTGGACCAGATGGTTTTCCAGCAGAATTCTACAAGACATTTAAGGAGGAACTGATTCCAATCACACTGAAGCTATTTCAGGCAATTGAGAAAGATGGAACCCTCCCCAAATCATTTTATGAAGCTAACATCACATTGATACCCAAACCGGGTAAAGATCCAACAAAAAAAGAGAACTACAGGCCAATATCTTTGATGAACATAGATGCTAAAATTCTCAACAATATCCTAGCAAACCGGATTCAACAACATATCTCAAAAATCATCCATTATGACCAAGTAGGCTTCATCCCTGGGACACAAGTCTGGTTCAACATTCGTAAAACAATAAATGTAATTAAATACATCAACAGATGTCAAAACAAAAACCACATGATTATATCATTAGATGCAGAAAAAGTTTTTGATAAAATCCAGCACCCCTTCTTGATAAAAACCCTTGAACATCTAGGAATACAGGGACCATACCTCAAAGTAGTAAAAGCCATCTACGAGAAACACACAACCAGCACACACCTAAATGGACAAAAATTGGAACCATTTCCCCTGAAAACTGGAACAAGACAAGGATGCCCACTCTCACCCCTCCTGTTCAATACAGTGTTGGAAGTCCTGGCTAGAGCAATCAGAGAAGAGAAGGCAATTAGGGTATCCAAATAGAAAAAGAGGAAATCAAATTATCTCTCTTTGCAGATGACATGATCGTATACCTTGAAAACCCAAGAGAATCTGTCAAAAACCTCCCTACACTGATAAAGGCCTTCGGCAAAGTCTCAGGATACAAAATAAATGTGCAAAAGACAATTGCATTTCTTTACACCAATAATAAACAAACCGAAACCCAAATAAGAAGCACAATTCCATTCACAATAGCCACGCACAAAAAAATGAAATACCTTGGCATCTTCCTAACCAGAGACGTGAAAGAACTTTACAATGAAAACTACAAAGCTCTGCTCAAAGAAATCAAAGATGACACAAACAAGTGGAAAAATATCCCATGCTCATGGGTAGGAAGAATCAACATTGTGAAGATGTCCATCCAACCTAAGGCAATCTACAGATTTAATACAATACCCATCAAATTACCAGCAACATTCTTCTCAGACCTAGAAAAACAACACAGGAATTCATATGGAAACACAAACAACCAAGAATAGCCAGAACAATTCTCAGCAAAAATAACCAAAGCAAGTGGTATCACATTACCAGACTTCAAACTTTACTATAAAGCTACAATCATCAAAACAGCTTGGTATTGGTATAGGAACAGGCATATAGACCAATGGAATAGAATTGAGATTCCAGAGGCAAGACCTCAGTTTCTCAACCAACTCATCTTCGCAAAGCCTCCACCACCTACCACTGGGGAGAGGAGAACCTATCCAGTAAATGGTGCTGGGAAAACTGGCTGACTACATGCAGAAGATTGAAACAGGACCCCTATCTATCCCCATACAAAAATTAACTCCAAATGGATCAGAGACCTAAATGTAAAACCTCAGACCATAAGAACCTTAGAAAATGAAGGACATACCCTCATGGAAATAGGAACTGGCATCCAATTCCTGAACAAAACTCGAAACCCACAGGCCATGAGGGATAAGATAGACAAGTGGGATCTCATTAAACTGACAAGCTTCTGCAAAGTCAAAAAACCATCAAGGGAGCAGGGAGACAGCCTACAGACTGGGAAAAAGTATTTGCCAACACCAGGTCTGACAAAGGCTTAACATCTTGGATCTAAAAGGAACTCAAATGTGCTGAAAAGAAAAAAACAAAAGATATGAACAGACACTTCACAAAGGAAGACATGCAAGCAGCCAACAGTCACATGAAGAAATGTTCAACCTCATTAATCATCAGGGAGATGCAAATCAAAACCACACTGAGATACCACCTAACTCCAGTTAGAATGACAGTTATCAACAACTCAAAAATAACAGCTGCTGGAGAGGGTGTGGCAAAAAGGGAACACTTCTACACTGTTGGTGGGAGTGTAAACTAGTGCAACCTCTGTGGAAAGCAGTGTGGCGATTCCTAAAAGCTCTAAATATCAACCTCCCATATGACCCCACAATCCCCCTACTGGAAATATACCCTGAAGAACTCAAATCACTCTATAAAAAAGATACCTGCAAGTATGTTTATCGCAACATTGTTCACAATAGCAAGAATCTGGAACCAACCATGCTGTCCATCAAAAGAGGACTGGATTAAAAAAATGTGGTCCATATACACGATGGAATACTATGCAGCCATGAAAAAGAACAAAATCATTAATTTTGCAGCAACTTGGATGGAGCTAGAGTCTATAATACTAAGTGACCTCTCACAGAAACAAAGATCTGAGTATCACTTATTCTCTCTCATATAGTGGACCTTGATCATCCAATACACCACTATAAGAAAATGACTGACAGTATTGGGAAACTATGGGGAGGGGATGGGACTAATGGTAGTATGGAGACAGGGAGACACCTGTTATCAACAAGGGGGCCTGAATGAAGAATATTTGTATACTTAACCCTTAACTGTACCCCACAATATCAAAATAAAAAATGTTGATAAAATTAAAAAAAATATATTATAGGACCACGTTGACCACCCACATTTGAATTTATATGAAATGCATATGATTTAAATATATCCTAGATTTATGTATGGTCACCTTCTGTTCATTAATAATTTTAAATAAGGAAAAGGATTCCCAACATAGATTGTTGGACTTTTTGGTGCAATAGTAGAATAGACTTTAGAATGACTGTCTTAGTCCACTGTGGGACAGGGAGAACAAACAGTCCAGAAGAATTAGGCTTAAGGATATTTTGGAAAATATATAGATTTGCTATTTATACATTTTTGAGAGAATTAATGTTCATTCACTAATATGTTACAGTGTTAAAAATTAATTTGAATAGTCTTTATTCTTATGGGTGTAAAAAAGCATAAGTGAACCTTTATTTTATGTGGTGATAACCATTTTTGATATTAAAATATTTTTAAACACACTTTTGTTAAAATGAATGAAGTTGTAACCATTTAAACTCATATTTCCCTTATAGAGTAACCAACACCTCTTAAAATGTGTCACAAGGACACAAATTACTAAGTGTAATATTAAGTACAAACATGGATTGATTGAGTTGTTTGCTTTAAAAAGCACTTTAATAATCAGTGCCAGATTATCACATCATTATTTCTTTAACACGATAGCCAGAAGCATAAAAGTGTTTCTTCTTGTTTACACACATGGGCTTTGGACATAGGTGTTAATTAAAACAGTAATAATATCTAAAATTTATGTCAGGTTACTGTGCTGAGTACTTTACAAATATTAGCTCATTTAACCCTTGCAACAATCCTCTTGATTGAATACTGCCCCTCTTGTTCTGTATTTCAGAAAATTGAGACCCAGCTTTTTCAATAACTTGTCTGAAGTCACATAGTTACTAAGGCAACCTGGATCCAGTCTGTCTTCTTCACCATAATATCATTGTGCCTCTTAAAATTAGGAGTAAAGCCAGGCTCGGTGGCTCAGCCTGTAATCCCACGCCTTTGGGAGGCTGAGGTGAGTGGATCGCCTGAGCCCGCGGGTTCGAGACCCGCCTGGGCAGCGAGATCTCATCTCTACAATAAATAAAAAAATCAGCCGGTCATGGTAGCGCATGCCTGTAATTCCGGCTACGGAAGGCTGAGGCGGAAGGATCGCCGGATCCCAGCAGGCGAGGCTGCGGTGGCTGGGAGCGGCCACTGTACTCCAGTCTGGGCGACCGAGTGAGACTCCAACTCAATAAATAAATACATAATAAAAAAAATTAGGAGTAAACTTGAAACTGGTGTGTAATATACAAAGAAATCTGTGTGAACATTGTTTATTACCCTTACTTACAGAAATATAACGCCTGTCATGTATATAATGTAAAAGACATACTGTTTTAATATAAAATATTTCTTTGGAAATTATTTAACCTTTTTTTGAGTTAAGATCTTACTCTGTCACCCAGGCAGGAGTGCAGTGGCATGGTCACAGTTTCCCACAGCCTCTACTGCCTGTGCTCAGGCAATCCTTCTGCCTCAGCCTCCTGAGTATCTGTGACCACAGGCACATGCCACCATTTTGGCTTATTTTTTAAATTTTGTGGAGAAGAGGTCTCACTATGTTGTCTAGGTTGGTCTCGAGCTCCTAGACTCAAGCAATCCTTCCGCCTTGGACTCCCAAATTGCTGGGATTACTTGCATGAGCCACTCCACTCTTCCTCTTTAGCCTTTTTAAAAATGTAGCTATTTTCATCAGAAAGGAGTCTTTGTTTTCTTCTTTTTTAGGTTGATATATTTGTAGCATTGGTAAGAAGAAGGCAAGGTCATATGACAGTAGTGATCATCAAAAAGACCACAAACCCACACGCATTCCGGGCTCAGCTAGGTAATGCAAATTGTTCCCTATATAATGACAGTAGGGAGCAATGGCTACTCCGGTACCCAGTATTGAACAGACATAACATTTCCTGTCTATGCATATACAATTCCTTGTTTTCACAGTGTACATCAAACAAACAAGTCGGTGGCTGCTGTTGTCTCTCAGCCTTTCCTTGTGTTGTTTTTTAAAAAATTTCTGCTGTATAATAATGTATTTCTCATTTTTATGTTTTATATAGCTTCAATTGAAATTATTTTGGAGATGACTATACTATTAAATCATAAGGTATAATATCAACCTGTGTTATTCTTTCTGGGAATTTTAGTAACTTTCTTTTTTTTTTTTTTTGAGTTGGAGTCTCACTCTGTCACCCAAGCTGGAGTGCAGTGGCACGTTCATGGTCACTGTAGCCTCGACCTGCTGGGCTCAGGTGATCCTTCCATCTCAGCCTTCCAAGTAACTGGAGCTGCAGGCACAAGCCACCACGCCTGGCTAATTTTTTGATTTATTGTAGAGATGAGATCTCATCAAGTTGCCCAGGCTGGTCTCAAACGCGTGATCTCAGGTGATCCTCTCACCTTGGCCTTCCAAAGTGCTGGGATTATAGGCTAGAGCCACCGTACCTGGACAGTAACTTTTATTTGTTGATAAAAAGTAATTTTTAGGGACTGTTAGAATGAAAATCTTCAAAGGCCCCAGGGTATCCAGTCTTTTTATTTTTGAGTTGGAGTCTTACTCTGTCGTTCAGCCTGGAGTGCAGTGGCACACTCATGACCACCCCAGTGTGGACCTGCTGGGCTCCGGTGATCCTTCTGCCTCAGCCTTCCAAGTAGCTGGAACTACAGGCATGGACTACCATGCCCGGCTATAGGGTATCCTGTCTTAACACATCTGATCTGACAGGAATCCTTCCAGTTCTCTGTCTTTTCACCAGAGTCCTTTCTTGTTCATATGATGACTCTCCGATTGTATCTATTGTGTGTTTGTCAAAACACTGTTCTTCTCCTGTCTTGGAGCCAGCATTCCCTGAGAACCAGTAGAAACTGTGTTTCTGTATAACTCCAGAGCCGCCATTGCAAATCATTCTTGTGGTTTTCCCTAGCTGACATGAAATGGTGCTTATCCCTGTTGCCTAGTTGAGAATGTACAACTGTGGTGAGCTAGCTTTTGCGTGTTATGGTTACTGGTACATTGCTCATCACTCACAGCCATGATAACGTCTCTGTTCAGCTCTGATTATGGGGCATGTGGGTGGACCAGAGAGACTGGGATTGGTTGCAACAAACTAGTGGAAGTCTGAGATCATCAAAGTAGAGGTAGGAAGGGCGTGGACTAGAAGAAGAGAATAGAAAAGGAGAGGCCATAAAAACTGGAAGGGTGGTGTGGATTATATGAAATTCCTTCTCATAGACTTGCTGTTGACATTTGAGTATTTAGGAAGGAATGTCAGAATAACCTCAAGAAACCGGCATTTATGTTTCCAGAGCAATAAATGCCAAGCTATCCCTGTTTCCTGTAAGAAAAAAATTAACATACTTGTAAAACAGGGCATAATGCCACTCTGATGATGCTTTTTCAAGAATAACTGTACATGAAATATGAGCAATTTGTCTATTTAAGATTTAACTGAAATGGCAGCTGGTGTTCAGAAAGATTCATTGACATGAATTTTAAAGTTGAAAATGCTACATTAGCAATGGTAAAATATAGACACAGTCAAAATAAATGAGACCATCTCTAAAGATACCAGCTATTCACAGAGACATTTCAACTCTAAAACATCACCTCCTCTTGAAATGAATAATATCGGTATTTCTAGGTATTATTAGAATAAATTCATCTAATTAAGGATGAACTTAGAGAAAGGCATTCTTTGAAATCTAATGGAGCAGTAACCCAAGGAAAAGCAAGGAAATGATTGCACCGGGTTTCTCAGTGGTCCTCTGGTAAGAAAGATTTTAAATGAGATGTGAGACTCTGATTACTTTATGGAAGCCATCAAATCTCTGGCAGCTTCTGAGCCTACCTTGTCATTTTTTTGATTAATTATAATCATATACATGTAGGAAGAAACATCACATTCAGTATGTGAGTGCTTCGCAAGACTCAGGCAGGCAGGCACACAGGGAAGGGTGTTGTGAACTGAAAGGACTCTCCAGCCTGGAGCGTGGGGCTGACGTGACCAGCCACGGGGCACTCGTAATTTTAATGTTGGATTCCATCATCCACACCAGGTGTTGATATAGAAGAATGGTGGACGGAGGTAAGTGAGTATCCCCTGTTGTCTCTGTCATGTCCAAGGTGAACACACAGGCCATCTAATTCTTATCTCTGTGATGTCTTAAGGCACACAGGTGGCTCTTACCAACACTTGTTGATTTTAGTCAAACTCAGCTTTTCCCATGTAGAGTGAGGTGGAGCTTTTCCTGGAACGTTTCATTAGCATCTCTTGGAATATGTATATGCTTTGCACCTGATAACCAGTCCTTGGGGTCCCCAAAGGTTGTACTTGAACCCAGTGCCTCTGGGAGGTCCATCCACTGGGAGAGCCCCTGCCCTGATGCTCCCTACACTCCTGGACCTGCTGCCCTGCACATGAAGAGTTCAGGTGCCCTCTCCTACCTACTGGTCATGCATCAGACTCTGGGCAGTCCAGCCTTTACCACTCTCAGGTCAGTTTGTCCTATTGTGCTGTCTCCCTTGGTTGCTCCACCTGTCCTCACCTTCTGCAGCCCTCTGCCCTGTGCGCCTCACCAGACCTATTCTCCTCTGGTCCTTGCTTCTGCCTAGCCCTGGGCCTCCTTCTGTCCTCCGTCCTCACTCCCACCTGGCCCTCGGTCTCCTCCTGTCCAGCCCACAGAGGCAGTTTAAATTGTGCCATGTGTTCTGCTCGCCTCTCCTTCCTTCTTTTTAATTTTCGTGGACACATCAGGGTTGTGTGTATTCATCGGTGCATGTGGGATAAGCCTGCATTGTGCCATGTGCACGGCAGGTGAGTGGGATGTTGTGGCCTTGGACATTTAGTCTTTCTCTGGGGAACATGGTTTTCCTGTTGCCCTTCCTCACCTGAGGCCAGGCAATCATGGGTCCTTCTGTCTTAGGAAACATCTGACCCACATGAACTGCAGGTCCTCTGGTTGCTTCTGGGATGTCTTAGGAAGGACACACACTTTGGTCCTTTATCTGACTTGTTCTTTTTCATGAAGTGGAAGCGAGAGTCTTTTGTAATTTTCTGTATCTTAACTGCAATCACAGTGACTATGTGGAGCTATATGTACAGTGTTTCCAGTTTTCAGCAATTAAAATGAGAACTGCAGTGAATTTTCTTCGTGCCTCTTGTGTGTTTGTGTGAGTGCATGTTTGTGTGTGAGTGTTTGAGTGTTTGTGTGAGTGTGTGAATGTGTGTTCGTGTGAGCGTGTGTGTGTGTTTGAGTGTGTTTGTATGTGTGAGAGTGTGTGTGTGTTTGTGCACATGCACATATCTCTCGGTTGTATTTATAGGAGTGGGATTTCTGAGTCACAAGTGTGCATACATCATGCATTTTAATTACATGTATTTTAGACTCCATAGATATTATTGTTAGTGCTTTCTATGGTTGATATTTACTTAAAATTCCCCCGTCATTTTTCTTACTCTTTATTGCTTCCTGTTTTTCTTCCTTCCTGAATGTTGGTGCTTTTCCATCATAAGATCCTCTACCTGAACTTTCAGCGATTGTTTCTCACACCAGCCTGCCTATGAAGTTCCTGCTTTCATTTAGTTGGGGATTCTTATTTTTATTATACAGTTTGAAGTATGTGGATGCTGAGTTTTGTTCTGGCTTTTTCTTTCAGGGTGTTAAAAATGTTTAAAGTCATTAATTCCTATTACTAACACCTGCTCCTTGTCCTCTGACTTTGTCACTGAAGTCGAGAAGAGTGAACTCTTTTTTCTGCTGCCCCTGGAAGATAGGCGGCCCCTACCCCACTCCCTGCTGGTGATGTTGTAGTTTTCATGTTCTCTCTTTATCTATGCACATTTCTCTTTAACGTGCCTAGGTGGTTTTTGTGTGTTTGTTGTATTCTACTACATGTCAGTCATAATAATTACTGAATCTATAGCATATTTTACCATTTAAAAAAAATACCCCAACCATCATTTCAAGTACTAAGCAGTGTCACTTTCTCCCTTCTATCTTCAATTATAATTACACATAAATGAGACCCTATAACCAGGACCCAGGTTCTGCTTGTGCACCCTACTTTATTTTCATTTTAAAAATTCTTTTGGTGTTTCATTCTGAAAATTTTCTCCTGAACTGTTTTCTGCTCAAATATTCTTCTTTGCCTAATCCATGAGTCATCTATTTCTGTAAAAGTTCAGGTATCAGATATGCTTTGTTGGACATAGTCTTGGTCACAACTAGATAACTGCATTTAGTACAAAAACATCCAAAGACAATGTGTCATCTGATGAGTATAATTGTATTTCAAATAAAAATTATATAGGCAAGGACCAGACCAGATTTGGCCCATAATCTGTAGTCTGCCACTCTCTAGTCTAATCTAACCTACTGAGTTGTTTATAATTTCAGTTATTATATTTTCTGTGTGTATAGAATATGACCTTTTTTATTAACTCCAGTTCCCTGGTGAAATTTAGCATATTTCTTACTATTTTCTGAACATATTAAATTATTCCTATGTCAGTGCTTGATGATTTCAGTGCTTGCATATGATTCTGTTTTTTGTTTTGTTTTTTTTTTCTTAGCTCTGTTTCTTGTGATGCCAGTTAGCCTTTATGAATGCTGGAGCCTTGGTATGAAGACTGTGGAGATACAGTTGGGAACTGCTTTTAGCACATCATTATCCTCAGGGTGTAGCACCTTCCCACAGCCCTGGGTTGAGCGGCTTGAAAGCTGAGTCTTTGTACCTAAGACCTGATCTGTTTTTGGTTCAGCATGATTCCTGGAGTTATTTATTTTCAGGACTCTCAAGTAAAAGTCTTACAGATTTACTAGGAACTCTATTCATTGCCAAGCTGTGTATGTCACATTTGATCTCATTACTACTCTGTGACCACTGAAAGTTGCATTGAATCATCACTCGCCTATCTTGGAGTCCTCATGTGTTTTTGCTGTTGTTGTTGTTGTTGTAGCTGTAGTTGTTTGTTTGTTTTCCCTGTGCCTGAACCACTTATATCCCCTGTCCTGTGGGAGTGTGTCTCCTCAACTTGGCTGTCCTGGAGTCCCTGGGCTTCACCTCCAAGGCTTCAGAAATGAGGAGACACTGTTCAGACTCTTCTCTGCAGTTGTACCACGCAGCTGCTCAGTGCCTTCTTAGTGTAGACATTGGTGCTGTGTCCTGCAGAGAGAGTGGCGTGTGGCACCAGCCTTCCTTGGAGAGTCTCTCTTCACCCAGGACCTTGACCCTTCAAGTACAGGCTCATTCGTTAGCTCCTAGTGCCTTCAAGGAGATGTTTGTCTTTCTGTGTTTGTTAGATGGACCTCTAGCTTGTCTAGTTTGTTTTAGAGGCTAGTTTGGTCTGCTGTAAGCTAGTCTGCCATTTCTGGAGCTTGGACATTTTATCTATGACTTTTTAATCTCTTAAAAATAATTTTTAAATGGCACTTTCCCCCTCTTTCTATACTTGGTGCTGGTTATTTTCAGTTTGCTATTTCACACCTGTTCTCTGCATTTTTCTTCTCTGCTTTGTGCCTCAGAAGTTTCCCCAAGACTAAACGTCTCGCACTCCTTGGTGAATTGGCTTCCTGTTGGTTGAGAGAGTGAGAAGCACCAGTTGGGGTCCAACATGACCTCTGGGAGCAGCTGAGACCTTCATTCCCTCCCTTCCTGGAAAAGATGCTCTTCTCCTGTGGGTGGGTGTTTTTTTTTTTTTTTTTTTTGAGTTGGAGTCTCACTTGGTCACCCAGACTGGAGTGCTGCGGCCGCTCCCGGCCACCGCAGCCTCGACCTGCTGGGTTCTGGCGATCCTTCCGCCTCAGCCTTCCAAGTAGCTGGAACTACAGGCGCGCGCTACCACCCCCAGCTAATTTTTTGATTTATTGTAGAGATGAGGTCTCACTGCCCAGGCGGGTCTCGAACCCGCGGGCTCAGGCAATCCACTCACCTCAGCCTCCCAAAGGCGTGGGATTACAGGCTGAGCCACTGAGCCCGGCTGGTGGTTGTTCTAACACAGGTATGTCCCATCATGCGGTAGCAGGATGCAGTGTTCTGATAGGAGTGTACTGGGTTTTTCATTTTCCTTTTTTTCTGAATGGAGGCTTATATTGGTTCTTCACATTTTGCATTTCATCATGTCCAGCTTTCCGGTACCATAGGCCTCAGGGTGGGTACTGACTGCTGCTGTTGCTTGAATCTTGGTGTTTAGTCTGCCTTTTTGTTCCCGTAATTCTGCCAACTACTGTCCTAACAGATCCTTAGTTTTGTCAGCTAATCCTTTGTATGTGCCACCTGCTAAGACATTGACACACATTCTCATGCCTATCCAGTAACCAAGGGGTGTTTGGAGGCTGCGCAGCTAGGATGATTACATTTTTGCACCAACTATGAGCTTTTTACTCATGCAGCCTTGTATTTGACTGAGAATAAAGCCTAAGAGATAGTAAATAGTAAAAAATTTCACCCAGCAAATGTGAGTCTATACTAATATAAACCGTACAGTCACCAGACACAGGATTAAGAAGAAAATTTTTGGTTTATGTGTAAATAAGATCTATAGAGTGTTAAATAAGGATCTAAGTGGTGAATGACTATAAAAATAATTTGATGGTTAAAATGCAATGGCCTGAACTGAAGTGGATGAGAGCGGCTGGTTCTTGTATGTCACTGTCATTGATGCTATGTATTTTTCATTTGCAACAATTGGCCTAAGATGTGCACTTCTTTTCTTGACATGCTGACCTTTTCACAATGATTCTTTCTACCTGCAGCCAAGATACAAAATCGATACGATCAAGCAGGGGCCGTTTATAGAAGAGGACATTGTTTGGCTGGCGTCCCCAGGTTTTCCCGAGAGGGGGGCTCTCAGACTGCTCCTGGGTGTTCTTGGTTCACGCCTGTGTAGCCAACATGTAACCATTACTTTACAGGAGCACTTTTGGAAGAATCCAGGGAGCAGCTAGGCTGCTCTTTGGGGGGATCTTCCTGCTGATGTCCCATGGCGTTCCCTTCTGTGTCTTTCTATAGCAGCCGTGCGAAACCTCGCACCCTTCCTTCCTTCCTGAGGTGGCATTTCTCCTGATGCTCTTTGAAACCAGCTCTGGGATGGAACAGTGAAGTGATGGCAGTCATAGTGGAGCCATGATGCTGTTCTTCCTGTTCCCCTCTTTTCCACCTCCTGTTGGGGACCCAGTTGCTTGAAGTATTATTAACAGCCCCTCAAGCCTAAGGCTTTTTTGCAAGAGTCTTGAATCTCCTTGAGGAAAAGCCCAAGCCACTTGTTCTTTTCATGCGGGAATGAAGTTATTAGGTGGACTTGACAAAAATCTCTTACATCATAGGAAGTCAGTGGCCAACTACTTATAAATAAGCTTTGATGCACTGAACAGCTTATATTTTAAAAAAACTGATAGGTGTCAAATGCTTGTAACATTAGAAAAATCATTTTAGAATGCCTTGCTCTATGTGTAAAGTGTTTGTGGTTACTTACTCATCTATCCTCTGAGACATAAACTCTTTTGGAGAATTCTTAGGAGTTAGACACTTTCTGGCAATTACATTGCACTTGGGTGTTTCATGTGTTAAATTGTGATGAAGAGTAAGAAAACATATATACTGATTTAAGATGCTAGCACATTTCCTTTGGAAATAAAACTTCTTAAAAGCTACTTTTAAAACTAGCTGAAGAATATTTTAGAATATATTTTTATGAATCCAGGCATGCAGTGGAACACATTTAAAAGTATACAGTCCTCTGTGGCCCTTGGCCATAGTCTTCATGGAACATTCCTGTGATCATGATGTTACACATTCTCACATTGGAATGAATTCATGTCAAGGTGAAAAGTTGAGCTAATCCTTTTTAGTGTCTGGTTGGAAAACTAGTCTCAAAGTTTTAAAATTGTTATTTTAAAAAGTTTAAAATTGTTATTTTGAAAAGTTAAGCACATCTTCTGTAAAATAGTGTATTTTTAGACTTTATTTGGAAATGATCCATTCAACAGGTCAGATGAGTTGGTTGTAACCACCATCTCAGGAGGGCCCAAAATGTTTGGCTGAGGTTGGGTCTCATTCTTGCAGTATAAAAATACTTTCTGACTAAAGACCAGTCACTGATCTCAATTAGTAGAAAAAAGTGATTGGCATGGAGTTTGCATTCTGAAGACCTTTCCAGGATTGTGCCTCCATTGGAAAATATGTACTTGATTTGCAGGTTTTGTTGTCTTCCTGTTTTTTTATTTGCATGTCTATATTTTATGTATGCTCCAGTTAAGAAATTTTCACTGTTTCTTAGTTTTGAACTGTTTTCATTTAGTAATTACTCTAAGTATATAGTTTATATAGCCACATTTGGAAATGTGCCATTTATATAAAAATGAAACTGAATATCATATTGTTTTATAATAAATAATATTTGATCCTTTTCAGCCTTGTAAGTGACCAATAGCTTATTGTTGAATAAAATATATTTGTATCCCATTCTGAAATATTGTGATTAAAACTTTGGCACAGATACTCTTGCTGAATATACTTTAAAAAATGAATAAGAAAATATCTTAATATTACACACATATAACCATGTATAAATAATAAAGACAGTATCTTGCTTTGTTGCTTAGACTGATTTTGAATTCCTGACCTCAAGGGGTCCTCCTGCCATGACCTCCCAAAGTGCTTAGCCTATAGTTGTGAGCCACTGTGCCCAGCCTGAATATAATTATGTGTTAACGCTGATAGCACTGGCAGACATCTTCATTTGGGGGAACATTCACTAGTGACTAATAATCTCATGTTAAAAGGAAGGTTTTTAGGGGTATCTAATTATTAAAAGTTTTCTGGAATTCTAGATTATATTTTATATTCTGGAACTTTCTCCCCCTTCCTACCCATCAGTATCCAGTATTCATTCATCAGCCAATTTTCTTTCTTTCTTAAACATAGTAGGGGCTCGGTGGATATTTGTATAATAGATAAATGATTAAATAGAACACAAGTGAAGAAATATGCCTTCTTCTTTGATGAAATCTTTCTTCTCATCCTTTTATTCCTTGGCTAACTGATCCTCCACTGACTGAGTATCTTCAATTTATCACCTCTGACACTGATTCCTCACAATAATAACTTTAAAGACTAGAATCATATAGTCTTTAGGAGGAGAGATGGGAACCATTTCCACAAATGTGTCTTTCTTAATCAAAGTGAGATTCTAAAAGCCATTTTTACACTTAGATCCCTCTGTAGCATAAAAGAGAGTGTAAATATGATGGTGGGATTTTGTGGAATATTTATTTATTTTTGTTTGTTTCCTCTGAGAAATTGAGAAAAGAGGCCATGAACTCAGGACGGGAGAGGAGATATTTCCAGTTTGAGGAAGAGTGATCTGGGATGGTCTCGTGGGTGGAGAGGGCAAATGGATGAGGGCCAAGGAAATGGAGCCTATGTTTCCACCTGGGATGAGGGTTACAACTTGTGACAGTGCTGGCACAGTTGTGTGCTTCTCTCCACAGTATGCAGTTTTGTGGGTTCAGACCCCAAAATAGGAGGAGATCAGGCTTGAAACAGAACTGTGATTTATCCAGGCAAATTCCCTGGAGGTATATGTCTGAAGGAAATCAAAACAATTTACCATGGACTTTAGGCTAGTGAGACTAGAAGGGAGATGTAGGGTGGAGTGATAGGAGTATTGAAAATGCAGTAGCATGATGTGGTGTTCTGATAGGGGTGTACTCGGTTTCTCATGTTCTTTTTTTCTGAATGAAAGCTTTGACTGGTTTTTCACATTTTCCGTTGAATGGCTTTTCTTGTGTGTTTTATTTTTTTCTTGTTTAGGTTTCTGCTTTGTAATACACTTTATTTGTAGTTATTTGAGGATCCTAGCTATTACACTTTTGTATATGCTAAGAAAAGGTTGATAATGCTGCCTCTTCCTGGTCTCCAGTTGTACTGGTTTCAGTTTAAGTACCCAAAATAAATTTGACATTTCAACCTAGCAAGGATCCAAATGATGAGACACTTGCCTAACTTAGATGGTAGGATGGAGAGAGAGAAAGAAAGAAAGAGAGAGAGAGAATGAGAGTGATGAGGGGAAGGTTGAGGTGGTCTGAGGTGTTCTTGGAATTAGCATACTGGAGGAAATAGTCTGGGAGGTGGGAGTGGTTGGTGAGCATGAAGTTTCAGTTGGGTTTTAAAGCAAGAGCAGTTATTACGGTTATAAAGCAATATAAAATCATGTGAGCGGCTTAGGTATGTGGAAGACAAAACCATTGGAGAAGAGGTCACAGAGCTGAGAGGCCAGGATGAAGAGCCCTCAGTGTTTACTGGGAAATGACTGAGGGTTTTGCCAAGAGTAGTTTGGAGAAATGGTCACTAAGTCAGTCTCAATGAGTGAGAGGAGAGACTGAGGCATCAGGAAAAGATTATAATTAGGGAACAGTGAGTGAATGCCACAGGAAGGGTTATTTCTGGAGATGTAGACTCAAACCATGAAATTTTAGGAAAGAAGAAAGGAGAGAGAGCTTAGAAATGGTTAGCAGGCTTTTTGACAGTTCTTTGGAAGGAGGACACCTGCCCTGTGTTCAGGCCTTCGTAGGAAGAGTGTGATGAAGAAAACAGCCACCACTTGAGAGGACTTTAAAGAAAGCAGCATCCTCCATAGAGAATCCATTTCAGTTAGGGAAAAATAGTGATGAGAAAGCTGGGACTAGGGATGAAAGATACAAGAAGTTTCACCATGACTGACCATGCAAGGGTTTCAGGAGGTGTGTCAGGTGTTACATATCTGAATGGGAATTTGAGAGTGATGATGGAGCATATAAGGGTTAAATCCTAGAAAGTCATTATGTGAATGAGAGAAACTGGGAAGATTTATATAACATTGCTACATACTCTGTTTCTCAGCAATGCATTTTAGAAGTAAAGTCAATTGATTACTTGTTTGGGAAAAACTAGGTTTGGGAATAAAATTATCTGATTGATGTATTTTGCTTAACTGAGATTATCTCCACATTAACTATCCAACATCTAAGTAATTAGTATACAATAAAATAGAAATATTAAGCGCAATTTGATATATTAATATTTTAATATTTTATTAGAAGTAAATACATTGCTTTGAGTTGATATTTTATATCTAGTTCTTTCTGCACAGTTATGCATAAGAGGTAGTGTTGGGAGCCAGCCATGGAGGCCCACTGAGCATTAGGGATCAGGAAGGGCTGTTGACCCCGAGACCACTAGGATGCGTTTGGGAGCTATTTGACCCCATTTCCTCCCCCTTTCTACTCAGCACTAACCAGATTAAGCTCCTGTGAGCTCAAAACATAAAAACTCTGAGACCAGGACGAACACAAGCTAACTTTAGAAGCTCATTGCTCCCATTCTTCCACAAACTGCAGTTTTGGCTTTCACACAACTTATAATTCAAACTCGTGTCACATCTAAGAGCCCAGCTGAAGCTAGTCTCCAGCAAGTGGCGCCCAACTTGGGGATGGTCGGTGTAGACCCACTCGAAGTCTTCCTGCGAGACGCGGCTTCCCATGGCGGCGGCGTTGGCTCGTGGACTGGCTCCCGGCGCTCTCTCCTGGCCCGGCTCCTCCGAGGCAGCTTGCCGGAGACCAGCTTCAGTCAGGTTCAGGGTACCCCAAAGGTGGAGATGGCATCAGCGATTGGGGGGAAGAAGAGAGAAAGAAAGAGACTGGACTTCAGTCTAGTGCAGAAGCGATGTGTGTTATTGGGAATTACAACAGGTCTTTTATACACAAAGTCAGATGTGGGAGGAGCATCCCCCACCCTCCAGAAACCTTAATCCATGAAAACTTAATCAATGATTGCCTTTAAACCCTTTTCATATGATAATCTTAAAATCCCATAACAAATGATAACCTAATCCGTGACTGACGTATTCTATAAACCTTTTTCATCCTAAACTGATTGATTTATGCCAAGCTAAACAATTCTATAGAAGCTTAAGTATTTACTTTACAAACGAAAGTGGCCCATCCCAGAATGTTTGGAATGTGGCCCAGTCCAAAGTTCACAGTGGGCTACCTGCAAGTAACCCAGCCGCATTCTTTCAACAAAATGGCTGTCTTCTAAAATTATACTCTACACTTTACACCTTCAGTAAATCCTAAGATCATGACCCAGAAGCCTGTGACCAATACTTAGGCTCTTAGATGTGACATGAGTTTGAATTATAAGTTGTGTGAAAGCCAAAACCGCAGTTTGTGGAAGAATGGGAGCAATGAGCTTCTAAAGTTAGCTTGTGTTCGTCCCGGTCTCAGAGTTTTTATGTTTTGAGCTCACAGGAGCTTAATCTGGTTAGTGCTGAGTAGAAAGGGGGAGGAAATGGGGTCAAATAGCTCCCGAACGCATCCTAGTGGTCTCGGGGTCAACAGCCCTTCCTGATCCCTAACGCTCAGTGGGCCTCCATGGCTGGCTCCCAACAAGATAGGATGGGGGTGAGCTTGACTCTTTATTTACTAATATCTAGGAGATAATTTTCTGAGAGAATGAGGTAGTGTGAGCGTGTATGTGTGTGTGAGAGAGATAGAGAGATGGAGAGAGAGAGAGAGAGACAGAGACAGAGACAGAGGGGGGAGTGGGAGGGATATCCTTAGTGTTTTTTTGTTATCCTTGATTGTTTGTTTTCCTCACTATGCTAAGTAAGCAGTGAGATCATCACTTTCCACAACAGAAAGGAGAAGGTTGGCAGCTGCTGAATAGGAGCAGCTGGTTAGAAGGTCAGTTGGTCAGAGAAAGAGAGGACATTGACAACAGCTGCCCAAGTTAAATGGCATTTCAAATTACTGAGTCAAGAGACTCGCAAATTATACCTTAGTTGCATTATTTATTGGTGGAAATAAAATATTTGATGAGAAGTAAGTTGATAGTAGGAGCTTGGTATTCACCACTTTTGAAAAGGATAGGCTTATATTTCAGGGGCACAGCCTAAGTTCATGTAGAATGTGAGAATAAATAACTTCTGCACACATTATACAATGAAAAGCAAGGTCGGGGTTATATTAGGTTACATGTACTGTGAGAGCTCAGAGCAGTCTGTACAGAATTGTTACAAAGAAAGAAATTAATGTCAAATTATACTTCAATTTTGAAAAGATCTTCAACTCTTTTGCAAAATGCTTTTGAATATAGTATCTAGTATCATCTTCTCTGTAAAGTAATGGGTCAATCATGCAAAAAGAAAAATTTAAGCAGAGGAAAGAACAAATTACAGATACTGGCAGACATGGTTTGAACTGAAGTCAATTAAATGCCAATTTAATTCTAAACTAAAACAAAATAGAAGAATATAATAATTTTAAGTTGACTACTGTTTGTACACCTGGTGATTTCAGAGGGCAATGAAACAGACATTATGATTAAGAAAAACTTTAAGTTCATTACATATATGCAAAGATAAGCATAAAGTATAGTCTTACATACATGCCAGCAGTTCCTGAGCCATTCCAGAGCCCTGTCTGCCAAGTCTGTTGCTTCCTTGTTCACTCCAGCCTCTGCATGATCAATTCTACATGTGTCACTGATCTGCTAAGTCATTTATCACATATGCTTCTAATCTTCAACAACAGACTTTCTGTTGATAAATCTTTTCTGCTGTAATCTACGTTATATTTGTTCTTGTATATCCACATTTTATGCCTTTAGAATCACTTTAGTAGGAAATCAGGAGATATATATATGCTCTGTTAGATATGTTATATTTAATTCTGATATTTTAAATACATATGTAAAAATTAATTAAAATCATAAAACCATTTACTAACAAATGAAGAAAATATTAAAATGTTGCAATGTTATGATTTTAATACATTAACCAAGATTCACAATTATAATTGTGTATATTAACTATGGAAGGTAGAAGAAATATGATTGGGAAAAATCCCTAGAAGGAATCAAGAGCAACAATTATATTTTCACTCATTCAGAACATGATTATTATAGTTATTCTATGTGATGGACTTACTGTTCTTGGTGACTTGGAGCTTATGAAGATGACTTAAACACTGAATTCGTTCTTCGAGGTGCATGCATTATAGTAAAATAAATCACCCATAAGATAAATAAACATCAAGTTCGTTAGAAAAGAAGATTTTCATCAGATGAAGTGTCATAGGCATTTAGAAAATAGAGGCATAGAGTTTTTTCCTAGGAATCTGAAGACGTTATGGAATAATTGGCATGAGGATGTTAATAAAAAGTTATATCATATGGAGCTGGAATAGTTGCAAAGGGTAAGAATGGGCCTTCCAACTAAGAGTCAGTAATGCGGATGAATTCAAATGCTAAAAAGTGGAAGTTCAGTTGAGTGGGAGCATCAGAGATGTCAAACCAAGGGTAAAAAACAGCACTGGAAAAGGTTGGATTTTGCTCTGTAGGTAGTGAGGAACTTTAAAGATTTTAAGCAAGAGTGTGAAACAATAAGAACTGTAAATTAAGGTGAGTCCTATTTTTATAAAATAGGCCAAATAGTTGCCTATTTTACGAAGTCGGGAATTATTTTTGAAAATTTTAAAGACAAAAAGTGGAACTCGTGAAAATAAATCAATAGAGTTGCTGTCCTTACCTGGAGCAGAACCTGTTTATCCATGAAGTGGCAGGCACACTTAAACATTCACCTGGAGAGGTCACTGGAGGCTGATTTAAGACTAGCCAGAGATTAACAAACCTCAGGGGTCTGTAGTCCCATGGAAAATGAACCCACTCTGTTCTGTGTTTTACCTCTAGAAACCCCAGTAGGTTCTCACAGCAAAGCTATGAGAGATTCTTTTCTGGTTCTAGCTGGTGGAGGAGAAGAGTAACCATTGCTAAACACAGCCAGAACAGTCTCCGCTATAAGACTTAGTCTTCAGGAGAAAATATAGAAGCCTTGTCCCAGATCTTGGATAAAGATGTTCCTGTCACTAATTACTCTAGCTTCCCTGTAACACCTAAGATGAAGTCTGAGGGAGGAAGTTATGACACAGAATAAACATCTTGAAGGACAGTCCAGAGACATAAACACACTAAAAGATGAAGATTGAATCATATGATGACCCTGTTCCCCACCATACCACCATACTCATAGGGCTGCATTACACTAATGGTAGATTCCAGTGAAAAGACATATAAGACACAGACTCCTTCTGAGGAGGATTACTGAAGGAAGACCAGTGGCAAGAGGGGAGACAAGAACAAGGATACCAGAGAAGTACTGCCGATATACGAAGACAGGCTCTAAAATGGAATCATACAAATGCTCAAATAAAACTAAAGAAGGCAGAAGAAGAGGGGCTTAAAAAAGAAAAAGTGAAACAAATACAAAGCATTTATAAAAATGTTAGCTATTAACCTGTGATGCAACTATATAGTGTTTCTTAGAAACTCACTTTATATAAGTAGGTTACAGGTTAAGGAATGAATAAAGGTATGACATGCTAACACTAATGAAAAGATAGTTGGAGTAGCTATATAAATTTTAGATAAAATCACTTTCAAAACAAAATTATCAGGGATAAAGGGAGCATTACACAATGATCAAGGAATTAATTGTCTCAGAATATATAACAATGCTAAATGTGTATGCACCAAACAACAGTGTCAAAATATGTAAGACAAAAACTAATGGAACTGAAAGAGTAAATGAATCTGTTATTATAGTTGGAGATTTCAACATTCCTTTTTTAGGAACTGATCAATCAAGCAGGCAGAAGATCAGTGAGGACACAAATGACTGCACAGTATATTAATCTACTTGATCTCATTGACACTTGTAGAATATTCCGTTAAGCAACAATGAAAATCACATTCTTCTCAAGCTCATGTGAAATACCATGATCAACCATACTCTGGGCCATAAGACACAACTTAACATTTATTTAAAAGATAGAAATTGTCTATGGCCATACCACCCTGAATGTGCCCTATCTCATCTGTTCTAGAAGCTAAGCAGGGTGGGGCCTGGTTAGTACTTGAATGGGAGAAATCATTTAAAGTAGATTCTCAGATTACAGTAGAATTTAATTAGAAAGAAGTAACAGAAAGATAGCTGGAAAATACTAAAAAATTGGAAGATTAAACAAGACATTGCTAAATCACATATGTGTCAAAGAAGAATTGTCAAGAGAAATTTTCTAAAATAACTTGAACTGAATAAAAATGAAGTTATAACTTATCAAAATTTGTAGAATGCAGCAAAAGAAATGCTTAGAGGGAAATTTATGGTATGAATTACATTGATCAAAAAAGAATGGAACTTGAAATTCAGTAATCTAAGTTTATTCTTTAGGAAACTAGAGAAAGAAAATACTGTATTCTGTACTGTAGTTCTAAAGCAAGCAGAAAAAAAATAATAAAAATGAGAGCAGAATTTAATGAAATTGTAAACAGGAAAACAATAGCGAAAATCAACAATGTCTAAATATTCTTTGAAGAAGTCAATAAAATTGTAGCCATATTAGAGAAAAGAGGGGAGACAATATCAGTATATGTAAGAGGAATCATTACTACTGACCTATAGACATCAAAAGAACTAACAAATACTATGAATGACCCTGTGCTCACAGCATTGATGATGTAGTTGAAATGGACCAGTTCTGTGAATGACATAAATTTGCCAAATTTGTACAAGGAAAATTAGATAAGCTGAATATATATATACACATTATACATATAATTTCATACATATGCTTATGAAATTATATTAATAATTAATGACCTTCTAAAAAGAAATAACCAAGATAATTTCATTGGTTAATTCAACCAAACATTTAAGGGAGAAATAACACTAATTCTACATTCTCATACAGAAAAGAGGATCAAAAGGAAGTCTTTCCAACTGATTTTGTAATACCAACATTATCCTAAATACTAAACTAGATAAAGACATTACGAAAAAGAAAAACTGCAGACCAATATCTCTGATGAACATGTGTGAAAAACCAATCAACAGAATATTAACAAATCAAAGTCAACAATGTAAAAGACAAGTGTACACCTTAACAGAATGTAATTTATTCTGGATGTACAAACTTGTTCAAGATTTGAACATTAATCTATGTAATCTACCACACGAACAGGTTAAAGATAAAATTCTTCCAGCCATTTTAATTAATCCTGAATAAACATTTAACAAAATCCATCATTTATACATGATATAACTATGATCAAACTAGAAACAGAGGTTAACTTATTTAGCTTGATAAATAACATTTGCACAATCCCAACAGCTAAATTATACTTAATGGTGTGAAACTGAATACTCACCCCTTAAGATCAAGACCAGTGTAAGTTATGTCTTCTCTTATCACTATTGTTCAACATCTTACTGGTGCAATAATACAATATAATAGAATGGAAAGGAAGAAATAAAACGCAAAAAGATCCACAGGGAAGAATTAAAACTTTCTGTGATGGCTCATTTTATATGGCAGCTCGACAGGGCCAGAGGGTGCCCAGATAATTGGTTACTCATTATTCTAGATGTGTCTGTTAGGGTGTTCCTGGATGAGATTAACATTTGCATAGCTAGACTGAGTAAAGCAGACTGCCCTTTCCAATGTGGGTGAGGCTTATCTAATTTCTCGAAGGCCTGAATAGGATATAAAATGCTGACTATGAAAGAATTCTTTCTCTCTGCCTGTCTTTGTGCTGACAGTGGTCTTTTCCTGCCTTAAAACTTGGTTTCAGATTGGAACTTTACTGTTCTACTCACACTTGAATTGGATCTGTGCTACTGACTTTCCTGGATCTGGACTTCTAAGCTTCCATCATCATTTGCGCTTATTCCTTATTATAATCTCTTTCTCTGTCTTTTTCTGTATGCACACCCTATTGGTTCTGGTTTTCTGGAGAACTCTAATATTCAATCTTTCTTTCTAGATGACAATATCATCTATATAGAAAATTCCTGTAAATCAAAAGGAAAGTTTTTGATACTAATAAGCAAAGATTCTAGGAAACCCTGCATATAAAGATAATATACTTTCAAGAAACAATTAGAATTTGATTTTAAAGAAAAGAAATTTACAATATTATCAACACATAACATAGTTGTAAACCTAACAAAATATGTCCAAAATTATAAAACTTTGAAGTAAGTCATAAAAAAATTAAGTAAATGGAGTGATATTTCTTGTGCATAGATAGGAAGCCTCAATCTTGTACAGATGCCAGTTATTCCCAGTTGTTTCTATAAATTCATTGCAATTCAAATCAAAATTTCAGCAAACTGTTTTCATAGTTTATTTTTAGAGCAGTTTTAGGTTCACAGCAAAGTTGAATTGAAATTACAGAGAATTTCCATAAACTCCCTGTTCCTACACACGTGTGTGTACCCGTATGTACACACACACACACACACACACACACACACACACACACACACACACACACATTAACAGCCTCCGCTATTGCCAGCAACCTGCCCCAGAGTGTTCCATTGAGAACTTGTGAACCAACATTGATCTATATTATCACCCAAATTTCATACTTTGTATTAGTGTTCACTCTTGGATTCTATGGATTTGGACAGTTGTTAAATAATCTGTATTTACCATTAGCACACAATAAAGAATAATTTCATTTCAATTGCCCTAAAAATAGACTCTGCACCCCTTCTCCTGCCACCCCCCGACGCTTACTGATCCTTTTACTGTCTCTATAATTTTGCCTTTTCCAGAATGTCATTTAGTTGGTATCATACAGTCCATAGCCTTTTCAGATTGGCTTATTTCACTTAGTTATATGCATTTACATTTCCTCCATGGCTTGGTAGTTCTTTTATCTTTAGCATTGAATAATATTCCATTTTCTGAATGTATATTTATTTAGCCATTCACCAATTGGAGAAAATCTTGGATGCTTCCAAGTTTTAGCAATTATGAGTAAAATTGCTTACATCCATATGGGGTTTTGATATGGACAGACTCTAACTCATCTGTGTCAATATCAAGCAGAATATCTGCTGGATTATATGGTAAGAAGACGTTTACTTTTTAAGAAACAATCAAACTATTTTCCAAAGCAGTTTATCTTTTTGCATACTCACCAGAAATGAATGGGAGTTCTTGTTGCTCCATATCCTTGCCAGCAGTGTTCTGGATTTTGGCCTTTTAAATAAATTTGTAGCAATATCTTGGTGTTTTAATTTGCAATTTCCTAATGACATCTGATGTTGAGTATCTTTTCTTTTTCTTTTTTTTTTTTTTGAGTTGGAGTCTCACTCTGTTGCCCAGACTGGAGTGCAGTGGTTGCTCTCGGCCACCGCAGCCTCAACCTGCTGGGCTCCGGCAATCCTTTCGTCCCAGCCTTACGAGTTGCCGGAATTACAGGCGCGTGCTACCACGCCTGGCTAATTTTTTGATTTATTGTAGAGATGAGGTCTCGCCTGACCAGGCGGGTCTCGAACCTGTGGGTTCAGGCAATCCATTCACCTCAGTCTCCTAAAGGCGTGGGATTACAGGCTGAGCCACCGAGCCCGGCTGAGTATCTTTTCATATGCTTATTTTTCCATCTGTATTTATTATTTGATAATGTGTCTGTTCAAACGACAAGTTTTAAATTAGATTTAAAATGTTATTTTTGATGAATTTTAAGATATTTTACAATAGATCTTTATTAGATCTATCTTTCAGGAATATTTTCTTCCAGTCTGTGGCTTGTTTTCTTACTTTTGTGAACAAGTTATTATTTAGATATACAAAAACAGATTGTAAACTTTATAGGGAAAAGTAAACAACTTAGCATAAGCAACACAATACTGAAGAAGGAAAATAAAGTTGCAGAACATACTACCAGTTTGGAGGTCTTACTCTGTAGCTATGGTATTCAAGACAGTATGGAATTGAAAAAAAAATACGTATACATAGGTCAATGGAACATAGTAGAGAGACCAGAAGTGGACCAGCACAGATACAGTTAACTGATCTCTGACAGAAGAATAAAGTTAGTCTAATGGAGAAAGGAATGGTATTTTCAACAAATGGTGCTGGAACAATTGAATGGTCATTTGCAAAAAGAAAAAAGAAATGGACCAGTCACAGACATTTCAATTTTCACAAAACTTCCTCCAAGTGAATCATAAATCAAAGTGTAAAAGGCAAAACTGCAATGCTTCCTGAAGCAAACAAAAAGGAAAACATACATGGCCTTGGGTTTGGTGATAAGATTTTAGATACAGCACTGGAAACATGATCCGTGGAGGAAAAAGAGGACAAGTTTCACTTTATTACAATTAAGATGTTTTTCCTTGTAAAAGTCACTATTAAGATAACTAAAAAATTACAGACTGGGAGAAAATATTTGCAAAACGCTTTTCTACTAAGCACTTGTATCTGTAATATATGCATAGATAGGACATTTAAAAGTCAACTATAAGAAAATCCACTCATAAGTGGGCAAAATGAGCAAAGGTGATATAGAGCTCACCAAAGATGATAAAGAGCTGTCAAATAATATAACAAGAAGCTCAGTCAGGCTCGGTGGCTCAGCCTGTAATCCCACGCCTTTGGGAGGCTGAGGTGGGTGAATTGCCTGAGCCCACGGATTCGAGACCCGCCTGGGCAGCCAGACCTCATCTCTACAATAAATAAAAAAATCAGCTGGGCGTGGTAGTGCATGCCTGTAATTCTGGCTACTTGGAAGGCTGAGGTGGAAGGATCGCCGGATCCCAGCAGATCGAGGCTGCGGTGGCCGGGAGCGGCCACTGCACTCCAGTCTACGCAGCAAAGTGAGACTCCAACTAAAAAAAAAAAAAAAAAAGAAGAAGAAGCTCAACACCATTTTACAATAGGCAATTGACAAATCAGCTTTGAAATGCCATCTATATACCTGTAAGAATGGTAAAAATCCAAAAAATTGACAGCAGCAATTGCTGGTGAGAGTGCAGAGCAATTGAAATTCTCATTTATTTCTGTTGGGAAGGCAAAGTACTCCAACCACTCTGGAAGGCAGTAGGCACTCTTACGTGGTTAAACACAGTCTTATTACAGGATCCATCAGTCACACTCCTAAGTACTTAGCAGACTGATTTAAAAACTTCGATCCACAAAAGACCTGCACATGGATATTTACAACAGCTTTATTCATAATTTCTGAAAGCTGGAAGCAATTAGTATGTCCTTCCGTAGATGAATATATAAATAAAGAGGGTACAGATTTATAGTCAAATATTCATCAATAAAACTAAATGGGAAATTAAGTCAATAAAAGGTGTGGATGATCTTCAATGCATATTGCTAAGGCTGTATAACATGTCAGTGAAAGGGGAACTATATGTGGGGTATATGAGCACAAACAGTACTATTTTCATAATTTTCTATAAATCTAAAACTGTCCCAAAATGTAAAAAAATAAAAAGTTTTAACATTTCAGAGGTTATCTAAATAGAAATTCTGTGATGAATTGTACTCTGTTTTCCTCAAAATTGAAATACAAAGAAGAAAGCATTAAAATGCATACTGATGTCATACACAGATTCCTGGTGTTATTTCCTGCCACCCTCAGGCTTATCCAGTAAAAGAAGTGGAGACAAGCTCAGATCCAGTTTCCAACCTCTACGTATTTATAATTACATCAACTTTTCATGGTGTCACGATATCTTTTCTTTCTAGTCAGAATCCTCAAAAGCAGAATTATCTTAACTATTGAGGGTTTTATAAGATTCACAAAATTCCTTTTTCTCAAATATGATGAATTATGTATATGTTAATATTATACAGAGACAATTTAAATAGAGTTCCTGTAGTCAAATGCCTGATGGCTAGAATGAAGATAGCAATAAAAGATTGCTAATTTTTAGGAATCTCAACGTAATACTATAAGAAAATGTCTGACAGTGGTAGAAAACTATGGGGGGGAGGAAATGGGATTAACGGTAGTAAATATTTGTCTGGGGACGAGGAGACACCTCTTATCAACAAGGGTGCCTGAACGAAGCATATTTGTACCTAACCCTTAACTGTACCCCACAATATCATTAAAAAATTGATTAATATAAAAATAGATAAATAAATAATAATTTAAAAAAGATTGCTAACTGTCTAACTGTACACGCTGTGCTCTTCACAAAGGATAATTCATCCTGATCCAATTTGTGTATACGAGATTTAAAATGAATTCAGATGACATGGTATCTTGTGAGTCAGTCATTTAAAATGATAATGACATTGTTTACTTTTTTATAAATGATTAAAATGAAGTAATTTATATTAAATTTTAGGAAATTTCTTGGATTGTTTTATTTGCACTAATCTTACAGTTACAGATCTAGAAATAGACAAATACAGAAACTGACAATTTTATTGTGATTATTGATTAATGTTATTTGTTTTATTTTTTTAAAAAAGTATACTGTCTATAATCATCATACTCTGAACACAGATATTTTTCCTTCATGTTAGCAATATTTGAAGAAACATATATTTACAAACACTATTGTTGCTAGAAGCCTGAAGTTATACTTCCATTCCATATAGTTATGTGGCATTCTTCACTAATTTCCAGATAATTTTTCTGGAAAAGATTTGAAAAGTTATTGAAAAGAATGATGACAGCCTCCTGGTCAGTCTGCCTGTAATTGCATTTGAATGTACCTTATAGCATAAGAAATCTGCCTGTAATTGCATTTGAATGTACCTTATAGCATAAGAAATTTATCACAATTTTTTTTTCTACAAATACTACAGATAAAAATCTTACTTATTTTAGGACTGTGGTAGATAAATATACATTATTTTGCCCATGAAAATGTTTACTTTAAAGTATAGCTGCTTATGATAAAAGTAGGATTAAAGAGTTTTCTTTCATAAAGACTTTGATCTCTGGTCTAAAAGGTGTCCCTTTTGGTATCACAAACATAAACAATCCTCTTTGATGTGCCTCTGCATTGGTCCCAATTTCCTTCTGTGGCTGACAGTCCCAGCCTGCTCCTGGCCCCTCCACACTCCCGGCAAGCATTCTCTTTTCATCTGTGTCTTGCTTTGAGTTTTCTCCTCTCAGAATTCCTGCGTGAATCTGATTTGATATAATGTATTTGAGACTTGTGGTGATTGATCTTCCTTTTTATTTAGGCAACCCGAAATTCTTTGTAGAAACTGGGAAAAGTGATAACTTGGAGAATATAAATCGTCAGGATTCTTAAAGACAAATTTCAGTCATATTTTTCTGTGTCTTGGTCACTATTTTTGTAGACTTCTTTCAGTTCTGTACAGTGGTAAAACTTTTGTCCTTAATTTCTCTAGAGACTGAGAGAAGATACTGATAAGCAGTAAAATGTCCAACAGGGACAAATAGTAGCATTTTTTTAAAATTCAGAGGCCTGAATGAAAAGTTTAACAACCAGCTCCTAGAATTACTACCTTTACCAACTCTGAAAATTTTCCTGATGCAAAATGTTGCCCCTCTTTTCACTTTTTATGCTCCTGTAAAATGCCAAGTAAACAACAGCAGTTTAAAAAAAATGTGTCAGTGCATTCCAATTTTTCTATTGCCAAATAGTTTGTTTTATAAAATGTTACATAATACAAATGGTACTGAAATTCTAAAGAATTACTGACTAGGTGTTTAACTTTCATTTTCATCAATTGTTTCAATACCTTCTTACTATTGACATTGGCCATTTAGGTACTTGGCGATACTGCCCCTATCAAAATGGACTAGAATTGTTATCTACTTTTAATTTATTGCACATACCATTTTGTATCATAACCATGTAAAAATCTTAGATGGAATCCTTTTTGTTTAAGTTTTGATGAGTTAGTCCACTTCCTACTGTGAATAATCAGTGCATATTGTTAAGCAATTAAATAATATATCCCTCATTTTTATGAGCTTACTTTCTTTTATGATATCCTACAGACTAAGAAAAGGGACATATAAAGTAATTTCAGGGATATCTGGAAGAGAAAACCAGTCTAAGTGGAAGGAGCATAATGGATAGTTTTTAAGGGCGGAAAAAAAACACATTTTGGAGAGGATGAAAAACACATTTCGGAGAGGATGATAATGAAAGAGCTTAGGGCTCTAGAATAGGAACAGTTAGTGTTTGCTCATGAATATCAAGAAGATCTGTTGCTAGTGTGGATGAAGGGGAGAATGAATAGAGATATGCTCACAAGGAAGGCATGGGCCAGGGCACTTAGGTCCATGTGCGACAGATGTAGAAAATTCGTAGAAACCATTGTACAATTAAATGGCAACAACAGTATTTGGAATCAACTCCTAGTTCTCGAAGGATAGTGGCTTGCATAGAGAGAATTAATGTATTTTAAATGCTTAGGGCTTAAATAAATCAGTAAAATAAGTAAAAAAGGGGGATGCTTTTTGAGAATCATTTCATGCAGCCCCCAACCCTGCAAATTTTTTTTAAAAAGTGAGGTAACTTTAGTTCTTGAGGCTGTCATTAGTTAAAAATTCCCAAATTCAGTAGACTTTCCAATTCACAAGGACCACAAACTCAAGTGCCAATTTATAGTGGGAAAATTAGTTTTAGATTCTAAACTTATATGATCCCCCTCGCCTAAAAATACTAAAAATTCCTGTGAACAATCAAGTCTCCTAAGAAAAATTTTATATTTATTTCTATTGTTTTACTAATGTATCATACATATTGTTAGGGTCCGGATAGGGTGAGGGTGAGCTGGATGAGGAGGGAGGGAGGTAAATGGAGGTGCAATACCACCGGAGCTGGCAAGCCAGAGTTGCACTCTGGCAACCCAGAGATCCGAGTAAATGCAAAGAATTGCAACACACAAAGAGGTGAGAGAAGATAAGATTTATTTAAGAAAAGTTTGCCCCCCACAGACAGGGAGTGGGCCTATACTCTAGGTGAGTGTGGCGGTGTAGCCCCCCAAAGCCCTGGCTTAAATCCTTTTCCTTGGAGATGCTGCAATCAGGTAGATGTGACTGCTGTGACTTCCTTATTGACCACCTGTGGTTGTCTTGGAGAACCTGTGACACAGAGAAACACTAATGTCCGCCCACATTATCATAGCCCCTAGAGAAGAGCGTGACAAGCATCCTAATTCTCCTGCACCTTTCCGAACAACATTCCTTAGAGCTAATGGAGGGTGCACCTCCCCTTATCTCCTAGGTATTCCCAGTGGGTAGCTTCGGGGGATCCTTGGCTTCCCTGTCTGGAAGATCGAATCCCCACCTGCTTTGAGCAGTCATAACTTTTGTAATTATAAGTTTCATGACTTTTACAATCCTTGCCCAATGCATGATGTCTTAGACCTTGTAAATTCTCCTTACTCTAGGCAAGCTTGATTGCCGCTATGAGATACCTCTGATAACTGAAGTCTGTGTTTCTGAAAAGACAAAGTCAGTAAAGTTAATTTTACCTAAAGTATGCATTTCTCCAAAAGCATAGCTTCTACTTTCTCATCATTGTGTCAGGGTTTAAGAACAAGATGAAAAATGGCTTCCCCACTCTTGGTCTGTCCTTTCACATATCTTCAGATTTTTCTAGCCACACATTGAAGGAACTGAATTTCGTTTCTTTTTTAAAGCACATTTTGCAGAGGTTTGAATGGTTAGAATGGAATGAAAAACTTGAATTTTAGATGTATGATTATGCTTTGTATCTGAAATATAATTATGATTTTTACATTTTAGATCTCTCAGAACTTTGTCTTAAACTATGGCAATGCAGAATTCAAGAATGTAAAGAATTTGAGTGAACATTGAAAATAGTTTCCATGTCAGTGGTCCCGTCTCTTAGGAGCACTGCGAGCTTTTGCAATCAGGAGGCAAATGGAGGCCTCCTGGCATTCCTGTTTTTTTCATGGAATTCACTAAATTCTAACAGATAGCTATTATAATACGGCAATGAATCTATTAAAAATGTGTTTCCTGTCCCAAACTAAGTATAACAAAAACTCCCCGAGGTTAGTATTGTTCTGTCTGGTTCAATGATGTTTTCCATTGACTGGAAGCTCGTCTGGCGGTACCTCTTAGTACATATCTGGTAAAATGAAAAAGAGACATATGCATGAAATTATTGCTTGAATTTTCATATAATAAGGAAAATGAAGCAAAACTTTAGAGGTTAATAGGTTTATATATTAAAATATCAATTATAAATCACATAGATATTATTCTTTGTACTAGACAAATGATAATAACTTCTCCAAACAAAATGATGTGATTTTGACTTATTGAAATTGATATTTGTTAACTGTCTAAAACTTCTGCGTAGTCATTCTTTTTAATAGGTCACTGGTCTTTTATACAATATTTTATAAAATATTTCATATGTTAGACAAAGAAATGTGTGCACAGTATTAAAATAACAAAAAATACCAATGTAAACATCATTGGATTAAGAAATGAAACATTTTTCATACTTTTAAATATGCTTTTTTCATTGAATTCTTCCTCTGCCTCACACAAGGGAGTACTCATTCTGGATTTTGTTGTCTTTATTCCCTTGCTTTTCATTATAGCTTTCTACATAAGTATTGTCCAATTTATATTATTTTCTGTTTTATTTTTACATGAATGTCATTTGGTTGTATGTATTATTCCATGCTTTTGTAATTCAACACTGTTCTTGAGAAATGTGTGTGTGTGTGTGTGTGTGTGTGTGTGTGTTATGTGCAGTTACATTTTATACTATACATTCTAGTAATATTTTTTTTTTACTGGACTGTATATTATACCATATATAAACAGTAGTCCTTCTAAGGGTAGATGTATCTTTTCTTCCAGTGGTAGACACATTTGGATTAGTTCTGTTTTCTTTCTCCTACAAACAGTAATACTGGGAACAGTTTTTGTAGGGTTTACATCTAGTAGCAGAACTATGTCATAGGGTCTGTATATCATTCACTTGGAAATGCATGGTCCCATATTAGGAGAGTTACACATACATGCCAACATTTGATATTACCAGTGTTAAAAAAGCCAGTTTATTGGGCTCAAATCTCTTGTGATTGGAATTTGTATTTTCCTGATGTAATAAGTTTGACAATATGTTTTTTAAAATTTTTGTGTCATTAGTGCTTTCTGTTCTCTGAAACAGCTATTTACAAAGTTTGCTTATTTTCTACTTGGCAATCTGTTTTTGTTTATGTTCCTTTGTTACTTTAAAAAATTTTAGATAAAGCTTTTGATTGTTCTTAAGGGTTACAAATAACTTATCCAGTAGCTTTTTAAAAACTCTTATTAATGAGTTACTTTTGATTACATCATTTTGAATTTTAATGTGTTTAAATTTATCAGTATTTTCTCTTGCAAAGAACTTATTTCTTATTAGAGAACTTCTGTCAATTTTGAGGTCATGGTGATAGATAGTTTTCAAAATGTTACACAAATTTGAGTATTTGCTTTAACTTAAAACCTTCAAGTTTAGAAAATATTTGTGTGTGTGTAAAGTTTGAGATCATGGTTGAATTTTACTTCCTTATGGCTAACCCTTTCTTTCAGATCAGTTATATAAGAATGCCCAGGAATGTGACCTTCAATGAGTGCCCAGTCTTACACAATGTTTCCTTATGTGCATACATCGGTTTCTGGGCTAACGTCTTCCAAATGTCTATTTGCACTGTCTTCAAACTACTTCATTGCTGTATGTTTTTAAGTCTTCATAACAAGTCTTGATCCTACAAGACAAGTCTTCTCCACTTTGTTGCTATTTTTTGTTTTGTACTGCCTTAAGAATTTTGGTATGAGATTATCAAATTTCATGAATTAACAAGTTGGGGCCTTGATTAGAATTGCCTTAAAAACCATTTTAGAAGAAAATTATATTTTTCTCAATGTTGTTGTCTTTTCTTACCCATGAATATAATAATTATTCATTTATTGAGGTTTCCTTAATGACTTTCAGTTAACCAGTTCTTTCTTCAAGTGTGCCTCATCTGCATTTTAAGATAACCATTAGATTTTAATATCTACACTTAATTTTCTTTTCTTTTCTTTCCTTTTTTTTTTGGACAAGATCTCTGATACCCAGGCTGGAATGCAGTGGCATGATCACAGCTCACTACAGCCTCAACTTCCTGGGCTCACACAATCCTCTTGCCTCAGCCTTTCGAGTAGTTTGGATTGCAGGTGGACACCACCACACCTGACTGATTTCCTTTTTTATTTTACATTTTTTGGTACAGAAAAAGTCTTGCTATGTTGCCCGGACTGGTCTTGAATTCCTGGGCACAAGCAATACTCCTGCATCAGCCTTCCAAAGTGTTGGGATTACAGGCATGACTCATCACGCCTGGCATTTTAAAATTTTATTTTAAAAAATACTTTTGGCTTGTTTCTGAATTAACCGCTCTTTGTCCCACAGTCCGTAGCTGTTTGCTTTTTTTAATGTAATGCATTTGTCTTTACCCCTTTAATGTCTAGACATTTTATATTATTGATCTCATATTCCAATATATGAAATATTGACTCTTAGAGACTTACATTTGTAGTTATGTTTTCTTCCTGTTTATTCTTGTTCATGTTGTCTAGTTTTTTCATAGACTTAGCTATTTAAATATGAATTGATTTAACTCAGTCTTTGGGAATACTTAGGAACCCGGATTGGTCATGTTTGTATCCTGAAAAAGACTGGAATTTGCTATAGGTTCATGGTTGAACTAAATCCATTTTAATTGAATTTCTCAGTTTGGGGCTTCCAGCAAAGTCATAGTACAATAAATATTTAGTACAGCAGGCTAAGGTAATTTTTCTAAACAGGCTTGCTAACTTTTTATAGAAAATTTGTTCTCCTTTCTTTTTCCTTGTTTCCTTTTTTGCTCTTTCTGTTATTTTGTTCTTAATATTCCTCTTTCTTCTCCTGGCTTACTTATATAGGCCGGGCTTGGTGACTTAGCCTGCAATCCCAGCACTTTGGGAGGCAAAGGCAAGTGGATTGCCTTAGCACACGGGTTCGAGACCAGCCCAGGCAACTTGGTGAGACCTCATCTTTACAATAACTAAAAAATTAGCCAGGCATGGTAGTGCATGCTTGTAGTTCCAGCTACTTGGAAGGATCGCCGAAGCCAAGCAGGTCGACGCTGGGGTGGCCGTGAGTGGCCACTGCACTCCAACCCAGGTTACAGAGTGAGACTCCAACTCGAAAAAACAAACAAAAAAATTATATAATTTCATTTTGAACATTTTTTTTAGCAAAATATAGATTATAAACAGTTGTTCATAGAACATAAGGAATTAGAAATTGGTGTAGGGGAAATGGAGAAATGGAAGGTTTTTACTTTCTTTATTCTTTGGGATTTTATTATTTGTCCACAGGATTGCAAAAGTTAGAGCTTTTATGTTATTCTCTGTGATTCATGAGAATTTACATGTTTTTCTAATAGCAACACTGCATATAACACAAAAAGTTATATCCACTACTCTATAGACGAAATTATATTCTAGGCAGTAACGATTTTCATGTTATAAAGTATATATAAATAGATAAAATATTAGTATTTAAATATCAATATGTAATCTAGCAAGTGATTTTGTTTTTTTTCCAAAACTTTGTGAGGTATATTATTTCCATTTGCCAATGAAGCTCTGAGAGTGACTATAAAGTTGTCACATAATTAATAATTTATTATGATATAATAATTTACAGTGGCATTATTTCATACCAATCTTTGAAATCTCCGATCCTACATATATTTAATATTTGATTATAAAATAATACTTTAGTATTTGATTAGTAATTATAATCAGTTCATTGCAGTGATATTTTTTGCTATAATATGTATGTATTTAAACATTTCAAAGTCCTTTAAAATAAATGGAAAATAATTTTTTCTGTGATGTTTGAGCCAAAAGAGGGTCAAAGAAGTTTCTGGGGGCCAGTCTTTGGGGACAATTTGCAAAAATTCAGTGTGAAATGCTTGAAACTGATTTTTTTAAACTGCCATTCTTAATTATTGCTAAATATTTGGCCAAATATGTAGTAATAGTAATAAAAATATTTTTATTTGCTTATCATTGGCAAATTTTGAACAGTTGCTGAATTTTTTTTTTTTTTTTTTTTTGAGTTAGTGTCTCACTCTGTCACCCAGACTGGAGTGCAGTGGCCGCTCCCGGCCACCGCAGCCTCGACCTGCTGGGCTCCGCGATCCTTCCGCCTCAGCCTTCCAAGTAGCTGGAACTACAGGTGCGCGCTACCACGCCCAACTGACTTTTTGATTTATTGTAGAGATGAGGTCTCGCTGCCCAGGCAGGTCTCGAACCTGCAGGCTCAGGCAATCCCCTCACCTCAGCCTCCCAAAGGCGCGGGATTACAGGCTGAGCCACCGAGCCTGGCTTCAGTTGCTGAAGTTTTAAGGGATATATATATATAGATTTTTTTTTTTTGAGTTCGAGTCTCACTCTGTTACCCTGGCAGCTGGAGGACAGTGGCCAGTGGCATGCTCCTGGCCACTGCAACCTCGACCTGCTGAGCTCAGGCAATCCTTCCTCTTCAGGCTTCCAAGTAGTTAGAACTACAGGTACGTACCACCATGCCCAACTAATTTTTTAATTTATTGTAGAGGTCAGGTCTAGCCAAGTTGTCCAGGCTAGTCTAGAACCCAAGGTCTCAGGCAATCCTCTCACCTAGACTCCCAAATTGCTGGGAATATAGGCATGAGCCACCGTTCCCGGCCTTAAAAGCACTATATTTTTATTTATATTTTAAAAATTTTCATCATTTAGTTTAGCATTATTTGTCAGAATGATGTAATATTAATTAACAATGGTCATTTTTGAACTTTAAAAGCTTGATTATACTTGAAACAAAAGAAAATGGTTAGTAAAATATTTTTTTAAATAGCCATATTTATTCCTAGTGCCTCAGAAATTAGCAAATATTATATGATACAAAATATTTACAATGACTCCACCAAATAGGAGATCTGGAAACAATAAGCACACAGAAAGTTGATCAATATCATTAATCATTATGTGAATGCATATTGAAATCAAAATGAAATAGCACTGTACATTATTAGGATGACAAAAAAGGAAAAAAAAATTGGCAAGGCTACAAGCTGATGAGGATACAAAGCAACCAACTTTTTCACATTCTCCTTGCGAATGTAAAATGGTACAACCAATTTGGAAAGCAATTTGGCAGTTACTTATAAAGTTAAACCTACACATACTGTATGACTCAGCAGTCCTACTCCTAAGTATTTATACAAGAGAAATGAAAACATATGTCCTTACAGAACTGTTGTAAATATTCATAGCTCTTTTATTCATAATTATCCCATACTGAAATCTTCCCAAATGTTCGACTGCTGAATGGATACCCAATTGTTATACATTCAGATAATGGAATACTTAACAGTTAAAACAAAAGCAAAAACAAAAGCAGACTACTGACACATACAACAATCAAGAGTAGTCTGTACTGAGGAAAGAAGCCAGAATTGAAAAGGTGCATACTCTGTTATTCCATTTATATAATATTTGAAAAAGACAAAACTATGGCGGGAAAAGGCAGCTCCGTGTTCACCAAGGGAAAGGGGATTGGCTGTAAAGGCACATGGAAGGTGACGACCTGCTCTGTGTCTTGTCTGTGGTGACATTTACATGACTCTACATTTAACATCACTGACCTACTTCTAAATTTGAAAATATGATGTATGCAAGTTAGACCATAATAAATTCGACTGAAAAATAAAACATATATCATTTTATTTTTTTAAGTGGCTAATTTGTAGGTTTTAAAATACCCAGATATCCTAGGTGAGTATATTTTGGGCTGAAACTATTGAGGCCTCAACTTTAGATGTTGTTTAAATGGCATGTAAACTTTCAAAAGTAAACAGTCATAGAATAAAGAGTTTATAATTTTGATGTCAATACAGAGCCTAAGGAAATAGAAACAGAACAAAACCTGGTATTTTGAAAATCACGGAAAAAAAACTGGAAAATTAAATTAAGAAGTAAGGTGGAGATCACTTTCTCTGGAAAGCCATCCTTGGACATGGTGTGTGAAATTGCAGTATCCCAGATATTCCTACTTCCTTGTATTTTTTGGTGTTTTTGTGTGTTTTGGGGTTTTCTTAAGCAGTTATATGACACCAGCCCTAATAACTAAGTACAGATTCAATATATATATAGAATGAATTAATGAATTACAAAACACAACAAATAAGCTTGGTTTTTGACATATGTAATCACTAAAAAGAAGGATGATTAGTTCTTTATTGTATGGAAACAAACATGAATAAACAAAAGTAAGCCAAATACTTATAACTTGTTTAATACAGTTACAAGAGCTGTGAAGACAAGATTTATTATCAAATTCTATAAGACCTACTATGAAACTGAGTTTTTAAAATGTGAAGTGGTGTAATGCCTAAATTGTCCTTAAAAATGTACGTGATTCATTCAGAGTAAATGTGTTTTATTAGTTGTAAAGCAGCTTACATTTTCATGTTTGGAAAGAGAAAGTCATTCACATCTGATGATGTTTCACACTAGGGTTCCAAGTGAAGATTAAGCCCCAAATCCAAAGGCAAGTATTCTCAGCGTGGTGTCAGACCAGCAGCAGCAGCACCACCTGGAAACTCATTTGAATTGTACAGTCTCAGTCCTGACCCTTGACTAACTTAATCTGCACTACTTAGGGTTGAGCCAACAGGTTGTGTTATAACAAATGTATATGTAACTAGAAGTTCATTTACAAGAAGTCCTCCAGATAATTCTATTGTAAACAAAAGTCTACAAATGCCTGAAGGCATCCATTGCATGTTCATTTTTCTCCTGTGCATCTAGAATAGTACTAATTGTATGTCTTCCTGTGGGGAAATTAAGAAAATAATTATCTTTCTTTTTGTGTCTGAGATGTTTCTCCTGGAATAATTTCTCTTCTTTCTAAATGACAGCATTCATAAATTCCCGTGGTGTCAGTATATTGGTGGTATATATTATTAGTTTTTGTTTACCGAGTATCATCTTTTTATGGTTCCATAAAAACAGCAGCAAAAAATTCTATATTTACAAGACTGCTTTTATTAAGCACAATTATTATAGCTAAAAGCAGAAGACTTTAATTTAGATTGTAAATAAACAATGTTCTGAAGCAATATGTTCCACAATTCTATCATGATAGTTCATTTTAACTTCCTAGTATGTGCAAAGTAAATGAAACATTAGAAAATGAAATGTCTTCCATGTTATTAATGGTGTTTACTTTATATGTGATAACCGAAATAAATTCAATAACTTTGGGTGATTTACTATAGGAACAATCTCAGATAGAGTATACTTATCATCAAGCAGTTTTAAATGATCCTGAATGATTCCTAATATTTATCCTATGGTGAAATGTTGTAAGATTTGTTTAAACACATAGGGGAGAAAGGAAGAAATATATTCTGGGGATGAGATTTGGGGATAAAGTATACTCTGTTGTCACTAGTCCCCAGAAAGTAAATTTGCTATCAGTGGTTCTTACTGTTAACTCAGTATATTTATTACAAATGTCAGGAGAATTAGTTTCTGTATTTCAGAGGAGTGATGACACATGTTTTGGAATATTATGTCATAATATAATAGAAAGGCAGAAACTGAAGATACTTTGGCTAGGTTCAGATTCTGCCTCTGAAATTTGCAGTCCTGTGATCTTGGTCATATTATTTATTTAATCTCTGTGTTACATTTTTCTCATTTTTGGGAAGGAAATTATCTTAACGCCTCTACTTCATAAATTGCCATAATTAGTAAATAAGTGAAACATTTCAAGTGACTGCGAACACTACCTTGCACAAAGTATTATAGAAGTAGTACATAAAATATGCAGATAAATTATCTAGATAACTTGTTCAAATAAATCTTGTATGTTTATATGCCTATATATATCCAGGTAGGCCAGCTTCCATATTTGATTAATTCTGCATCATTGTAATTTGGGTAGTTAATCTCAACAGTGAATTTTCATTCATTATTAAGCCCCTATTATACCTTTACCTATCAATTTCTGAAGTAGATGAAAAAAATGATTTACTTGACAAAGTTTGTATTTGTTGTCTCATTGACTCAGTTTTCAGCTATTTCTTAATTATCTGTTTTGTGTATTGCATTGTGCTAGGAGTTGTAAAGGTTTTAAAAATTTGAGATCTAGCTGTTGATCTTAGGGAACTTTTCATTTACTAGAGTAAATTAGATATTTATTCAATATAGCTGATAACTAATACAAAGTATAAAATGAATATTGTTATCTGAAACAGATCAAAAGCAGTGACAAAGTTAAATGACACTTCCTTTGTGCTTGGAAGAAGAAAAAAATTGATTCTCCTGAAATTCTGTGAAATAAACATTATTGTCCTTCCCATTTAACAGTTGTAAGTGGAACAGATCTGAAATTCTAAGGTAACTTCCCTCAATTCACAGACTCATTGTAGGGGGCAGATCATGGGACCACATGGGATTGATCTGACTCCAACGTCAGATCCTAAATTGTCTGTTTTGTTTGTAAATGGATGACAGAAATAAAATCAATAAGAAATTTCACTATTGATATCCTTTTGCTTTAACTTCTGTTATGTCTGATCTATTGATTGTTAGTGATGGGAAAGTAGTAAATGAATTTTATTATATGAAGCCATGGTGTAATTCATTTGTGACTCATTTTATAATAACAAAACAAGGGCTAAAATTAATTTATCCTGATGAACTATTATAGTAAAGTATATTTTCTCTAGATTTTTAGAAAATATTAAAAGCTCAAGATTAATTTTAATTTTTTATTATAAAATAATTTTATTTTCATGACATTTAAACAAACATGTGTTGACAAATACATAAAATAATATTAAATAATTACATAAATATGTTAGTGAAGAAATTTTAAAAGAAAGTTTCCGGTGAGAATTTACTTTCTCATAATCAGATTTTTCTCATATACGAAGATCTTATTCTGCTCTTTGTGCATTGCTATTGTAATCTGGGTAGTTTGTTCATCCCAACAATGAATATTTATTAATAAACATTTATAATATATAATATAATGTGTTTGACATAAATGAATTCTATGCTGGGCTTTACTGGGTTTCAACGGCACCCATTTGAATATATCAATTTCATTGATATATCATAATGAAATGTGGTTTGCATCCTGGGGTCATAATAAAAAATATGTTACTTCTACTTTGAGGGAGTATAGACTTACCATCTTACCAAAGAGTTGCCATTTGTATGGGGCCTTGTAAAAGCAAGCAGTATCTCCCCAGGTAAAAATAATAAGGGAAGGTGGGTGCCGCTGAAACCCAGTAAAGCCCAGCATAGAATTCTATAGTTGTGTCTAGACTGTATCTATCGAATGGATCTCTTGTCCTTCGACTGTGACACATTATCCATCATGACACTAGACTCTTCTTTGAAAGGAGAAATTTCACCATATGTCTCTCTCTCATTAAATGGAAAATCACCCTCCCATTGATTATAGCATAAAATCCACACTTTCAGGATTTCAACCCTAATAATACATATGATTATCTCTGAAAGTTTAGAAAATTCTTGCTCGTGTCAAACAAAAGTTTGCTTCATTGTAACTTCTGAGAGATCCTAGTTCTAGTCCATACATTGATATGTATGGTAATGGTAACTTCATCATCAGCATCATCATTACTATCATCATCTAATAACTACTAATTAAAAAATTATACTCTGTATTAGGCATTGTAATTGTAATTTCACATATATTATTCCATTTGTTCTTTACCTTAATCTTCCAATTTGGCTGTAACACTTTTTGCCAAATGAGAAAAAATATATATGTATAGATAGATAGATTTATATATATAGCCATTAAATAGATGGTGAGTTAAATCACTATTAATTTAGGAAGGAGATATTTTAATTTAGGATTGTTTGATTTCAAAGTCACCAAACATAACTTTTTGAAAATGGTCAAGAACATTGAAACTGGAGATAGAAGTCTTGGACTAAATTTAGCTTTTAGTTTTTAAACAGCCAAATGACCTTTCTGGTTACTTGCCAGAGGTCTGACCAATTTTATAAGCAATTTAATAACAAATGAAAATGTCCTTTGGGGCTTTTTTTTCTTTCTTCTCTCCTTCCTTTATTTTTTCCTGCTCTTCGAACTTTTTTCTCTTCCAAGATAAGCGTTTCAAATTCCTATTGTCAGTTCTTGGAGGGCATTTTTCTAGATTCAGCTATCAGACCAGGGAGGAGGGAACTGGGGTGTTACTTTGTTTGATGCTTACATTTTACATGCCTGCATTAGATGGTTTTGAGTTTTTGTTGAGGTCATTGTTAACCTTGTCAAATAGGCCACTCATTTAAGCTTGCAGTCAAGGTAATACATCACCCTGGATCTCCCTGGTTGAAAGTAGAGAATACAGGGCAAAGATGGGTTATTCAGTTAATAAGGCTCCCACAGGCAAACTGAACGTCCCAGGACTGAGTGTACCTACAATATGTTTTTTATGTAATATGGTCCTATTCTTGATTACTCTCATTTCTGATATATTTACATCTCGTTTTGTCGCCTAATTTAATGTTTTGATATGAAACTTTAAAAAATTATAATGGTTTCTTATTATAGATAATAAATGTGTAACTTATATGTATTTCTATTCTACCTTTCACCAAAGACACCAAGCTGTATACAAAAGTATTAGGAGGGTGGGAACTTCAGATACTTATGCTCCTTTAGTGTGGCTCATCACTCCAAGACTTCCTACTTCTTGTGAAGGGAAATTTAGAACAATCTCGAGACCAAAGACAATACTAGTCATCACCATGACATTTCAGCTATATTCCACAGAGCCAAGGAGTTTGTAGAAATAGCTCTGGAAGATGATGTGTCTGGACTTTGCAAGTTCTATCTAGATTTCAGTTGACATCAGTGAATCAGCCTCAGGGCTGTGCAATAACTTTGAGTACTAATAATGGACTTAGTCTCAGAAAGTGAAAAACAGTAAAGAAAAACATAGCTGGGCTTGGTGGCTCAGCCTGTAATCCCACGCCTTTGGGAGGCTGAGGTGAGTGGATTACCTGAGCCCGTGGGTTTGAGACCCACCTGGGTAGCGAGACCTCATCTCTACAATAAATCAAAAAAATCAGCCGGGCATGGTAGCACATGCCTGTAATTCCTGCTACTCGGAAGGCTGAGGCGGAAGGATCGCTGGAACCCGGCAGGTCGAGGCTGCGGTGGCCAGGAGTGGCCACTGTACTCCAGTCTGGGCGACAGTGTGAGACTCCAACTCAAAAAAAAAAAAGAAAAAGAAAAACATAAAAGAGGAAAATATTAAAGTAACTGAAATTCAAAAGAAAGAAAAACAATAGGGGAAAATCATGCAATAGTTTCTTCAGATAAGATCAATGCTGTTACGTGCCTTTCCCAGTTAGAGGTTGCTAGAGATATTAAATTCCAGCATATTCAGATAATTATAACATATATCTTTTAACAACTTCGAATATATAACCAAAAATTGAGAGATCTAATATTAGGTGTTCTTGTTCCAGTGTCTTATTAGCAACACATATTCCCCTAAACCATGAAATTTGAACCCAGTGATTATATTGTGATAATCTTCATAAGTCTCAAATATCACAAACCAAGAATTGTTCTTCATACTTGGCATGACCTTGAAAAACACCTGACCCTTCTGCTAAATACCCCAGTTACTGACATTTCATACCAGTAAAAAACTATTATGTGATGTGTTATTAATATTTGGTGATCTTAACTGAAAAATGTACAATACTAGTTTAGATTTTAATGCCCTGCAGCTAAAGAAACTAACTTCTGAGACCTCGGTGCTTTAATTGACTTTCAGGAAATATGAACAAAGAAACCTAGAACTTATATAAATTTCTATAATCCTCTTTTGTTATCTCTATTCTTCTGAAATTAATGTAAATTCTATTAGTGGGCTTCATGCAGTTTCAATACTCTGTGGTATTATACAGCCCAGTTTGACCAGAGCGTTTCAAGTGGACAGTTGTACTAGCAAAAGACCTCGGCTATGCCTGACCTGAATATAAGTATAAACTCAACCTGAGATGAGGGCTGTGCTTTGTTGTCCAAACACAGTGGGAACATACTGCTTCGCAAAGTTGAGCAGTGTATGTTTGGAGACCTGATTGTATCCTAGGTCATGTTATCAAGGGAAATACCAGGCAAGGAAGTTCCATGCCCATGTGCTGCATCCAGCCACCGATAGGACACTGGGAACTGAGCAAGTTGGACTTGTCACCCACTGCAGAGAGGAAGAGCACAAATGGTGAGCCATGAGTGTCTCGGCAAGAATGTGAGAGAAAGAACCTGATGTGTTAGTTGGGCTCTAGTGGGTGATCTTAGGAAGAGTCTGAGGAAGTAGATGAGTTGGGTGTTGATGGAATTTGAGTAGTGGTTCCATGACTGGCATCTCAATATATCTTATCTATAGGAAAAACAGTCTAGAGTGACCCTAAAGCTATATTAGTAAAGTAGCAGTCATTCATTCAGGGAGAGAGAAGACTTTGTCATTTGGGGTTTTTTTTTAAGTGGATGTTCTGTGAGATTGTTTATATCCAACAGGGAACAACATGTCTTACTCTTTTTATTTTTGAGTTGGAGTCTCCTTCCGTCACCCAGGCTGGAGTGCAGTGGCACACTCATGGTCACCCCAGCGTTGACCTGCTGAGCTCTGGCAATCCTTCTACCTCAGCCTTCCAAGTAGCCAATTTTTTGATTTATTGTAGTGGCAAGGTCTAGCCAAATTGCCCAAGCTGGTCTCGAACCCACGGGCTCAGGCCTTGGTCTCCAAAAGTGCTGGGATTACAGACTGAGCCCTGGAGTCTGGCCTGTCTTACTCTTAAATCAGAGAAATGAAAAATTACATTGGGACTGGCTGTGGAGTCAGATTCATGCCAGTGTCAAGACTGCCCTCCTAACTCCCCTCATTCTCACCCTCCCTTTATCTCTCCCTCTTTCTTTTTCTGGAAAGAGAAACCTCTAGCCTGGCACTCTGGGGTCTGGTGTTATACTCTTAAGACCTGATCCAAGATCAATGGAAGTTGTAGGTCCCTCTTTCCACAGCTTCAGCAAGAGGTGAAAACAAGAAAGTCATAGTCCAAATTCTGCCATGTTTACCAAATTTACACTAGTAAACAAGTGTAGAACAGCCATCCATCCTGCTTTTCTGTGCTTGGAAGTCTTTCCATTCTCGGACCTCAGACTGAGAAGCTCCTTGCGGAATCCCCACTTGGGGCAATGAGTAATGTAGATCAGGACTCAGAAGACCTCTCCTTTAAAGGGTCAGATAGTACATATGTTGAGTTTTGTGGTATTGTGGTCTCACCACAACTATTAAAGTCTTCCACAGAAGTTACCAAAGCAACCATGGACAGACAATATGTACAACTTTGTTTACAAATGGGTAGGGGGCTGGTTTTGGTCTGCCAGCTGTCATTTTCACAACCCTGATGTAAAGACAAAACCAGTTGGTCTTCAGGGCATATTGGGCAACTTGCTCTGTGAAGAGGTGACACAAAGCCAAATTGCTGTCACGAGAGGCTGGGGATTATGCTCTTTCTATCCAGTTGTATGACTACCTTATACTAATTACCAAACAGTCTTGGGCAGATTTTCATGCAAAATCTGCAGTGACTCCATTACTGTCTCTGGAATGTTGATTACGGGATTTCAAGTGCTAAATAATCAAATGGTAATCATTTTAATGCAAAAGTTAAGTTGTACACGTGTTTCAAACTATTATAAATAGTAACAATACCATTTTAAATTATTTTAAAATAAATTCCAACTCACATGATGTATCTGTTAGATTTTTGTTTGGTAGGACAGAAACTCACACAGGTGCCCCACTGAATGTGGGCTGTATGTATTGATGCAAGAGGCATGTGGAGAATTCATGGGAGGATGAGAGCTGTACTAGAGTGTGATGTTAGGGAGGCTGAGATGGGAATGTCATTCAGGAATGGGACTGAGCTGGACAGTTATTTTGTTTTCCTCCTATATTTTGAGAAGACTCAACACTGTTCTCTCTGATCCCACTGCTTGGCCTATTCTGTGTGTCTTCTACTTTACAGTTTTATATTAACTGTAGGATTTGCCTGTTCATCTCTGGCTTTCTCCTAAGTTTGGCTCTGTCACTGCCTCTCTTTTGCCAAGTTATTCTAGCTTCTGCTTTTGCTCTAAGAGTATTTTTTCTTTGTTTTCCCTTTATTTTATAGACATGGGGTACAATTCAGCGTTAGGTATACAAATGTCCATTATGCTAGTACCCGTGCTGATGAGATATGCCCCTCCCTCCCCTGGCAGGTTCCCTCGACTACCAATCACTGCCACCCCACAATCCCCCCCAGCAGTTTCCAACTACTGCCAATTCTTTTCTTATAGTATCATAATTGTTCAATTCTGCTTATGAGTGAGAACATATGGTACTCTGTTCTTTGTTTCTGTGATAGATCACTGAGTATATTTGACTCTAAATCCATTCAAGTTGCTATGAAGTCCATATGATTGTCCTTCTTCATGACTGCATAATATTCCATTGTGTATATGTACCACATATTTTTAATCCAGTCCAGCTTCGATAGGTAGCATGGTTGGTTCCATGTTTTTGCTATCATGAATAGACCTGCAACAAACATGCATGTGCAGGTATATTTTTGGTGGAACGATTTGAGTTCCTCCGGGTATATTTCCAGTAGAGGAATTGCTGGGTCATACGGAAGATCGGTTTCTAGTTCTTTCAGAAATTGCTGTCTTCTAAAGAGTTTGCACTAGTTCACATCGCCACCAGTAGTGCAGAAGTGTTTCTTTTTCTTCTCACCAGCATCTGTTGTTTGTTTCATTAATGATGACCATTCTTACCGGGGTTAGGTGATATCTTAATGTGATTTTGATTTTCATTTCTCTGATGAGTAGTGAGACTGAGCATGTTTTCAGGTGTCTGTTGGCTGCCCGTATATCTTCTTTTGAGAAGTGTCTGTTCATGTCTTTTGCCCACTTTTGAATGGGGCTGCTTGTTTTTTTTCTTTTGGTTCATTTGCGTTACTTGTAGATCCTAGATGCTAGGCCTTTGTCAGATACACAGTTGGCAAATATGTTTTCCCATTCTGTGGGCTGTCTCCCTGCTCTCTTGATGGTTTATTTGGCTTTCAGGAATCTTGTCAGTTTTATGAGTTCCCACTTGTGTCTTATCTCTTATGGTATGGACACTTGGGGTTTTGATCAGGAATTGGTTGCCAAAGAGTATTTTTTCATTTGAATTCTCCAACAGGATATTTTGATTTACAGATTGATCCCATCGTAAAATAATTGTTTCTTTTCTTTTCTTTTTTTTTTTGACAGAATGAAGAGGGAATGTCTAAACGGCATATTAATGTCTTCATATTAACTTCATATTAACTTAATATGCATTAACATATCAAACTACAATGATATGGATGAGTAAGTGAAAAAAATGAGCAAAGAGTTGAAGTTCTAAAGTTTAAACAAGAGAGCACTGACTTTTTATTTAACATAATTTTTATTCAAAATAAGCAGCAATGCCTTATTTATTTACTGAATGTAAATTTACATTTCATTTAAATGCCAGCAACTGGGTGGTGTACTTTCATGTTCCATGTATTAATACTTCAGAGCCCTGTGAAGATGATATTGTTCACAGGTTTCAGCTCAAGCGGCTTTTTCAGTGTCCTTCATCAGCTGTTGCTGAGCTACAACTTTTCCCCATGTCTGTATTATACCTGAGCTTTCTGCTCTGAAGTGATGCTCAGAAGTCAGTGTAGGCGCAGAAATGGCATTTGTCAGTGAGCTTCAAAGAAGTGTTGCTGTGGGATATAGTGCATCATCATCAAGACAAGATGAGAAGTTGGCTGAGAGCACAGCAGTCTCATTGTCCATCTCATTTATGCTGTGCGTCTCCACCTGTCCCCCCAGGCAGGAGGTAGTCCACCAGGCCATTGGTTTTTCAGTATCACGTAGGTAGAGGAAGATGGAGTGACTTCTCTCTCAAAACCTGAGGCAAAATTGCATGTCTTTCTACTTGTTCTTCTAAATCTCACTCCTAACCCAATCTCCTCAAATTGCCCTACAGATTTCTAAGCACATTGATTGTGAATCACTTAGATTTCTTAAATGACTTATAGTCTTAAACTACTCTGTCTTTTATATTTCCTTTGGGGCAAAGGTTGAAGAAAGGCTCCTTCCCACTTTGAAGAGACTAGACTATTCAACAGTACTGCAATTGCTTCTCAGGAAGGACTGATTACTTGTTCTCCAGGAACATTTGGTGTATAGGTAGAAAGTTAATTGATCCAAATAACTAATTGCTGGGATAAGTGGAAACCTATTTGTAGGTGGCACTTCTAGTTCTATGTGACCTCCTTAGGCTAGCTCACTTCCTCAGCCACTAGTGCCACAGAACATAGGTCACATGACTGGGACAGAACTGAGAGGACATTTCCCTTCCTTATCACTGCTTTGAAGGAGAACTATATTAAAGAGGAAGCAGTTGACTATTATGGACAAGTATAATTCTATCTAGGGCTGAAATCCATGAAATTAGGTTTGGAAAATGGTAGGAAGTGGAGAACATTTGTAAAAGGAACATTGGCCATCTAAGCATTTTGCAAGAAGCCTGCTTGGTGAGAGATTACCTTCTCCCCATTGCAGATTCTCTTGCATTCTTCATTGTGGAAATCTTTAACTCTGCTTACTGCTTTCCCAATGTCTAAATCCTTTTATCTTTAAAGCACATATGGCCTCCCCCCCTGAAACTGGTAAGCACAGTTCTGATCTAATTTAATAACTGCATTAGAGTACATTTTAAATATCATATCACTGAGTCCATAAACAACTATGCTAATGTATGAAGTAGCTCAACTCTGCTCAGCACACATTACATTGCCAGCACCATAAAATCCCATTTACTTTTGCTTAAAAGTGTTTGATATTGAATTTGCCTTCCCCTGAACTATAATTAACAATGCTCTGAACTGCTTACAAGATTCAAGTGACTGGCATTATTAATCACACATTCACAGAGAACTTAGCTATTGCATTTGACTTTTTTTTCCTTCTGAATGTGTGTTTGGCATCTAATCGTTGATAAAAACTAAGCAAATGGCCTTTCTCACCATGCTTTGTGGACATTTATTATCTTGATATGTTTAGTCTGTAAAGATTTTTCTCATTTCTGTTAGATCTTGATTCTAAATTTCTATAGACATGAAATAAAACCAAGAAACAGTATTTCTTGTCAAGAGGAACCATTTATTCCAGATAATTAAATCCAGGAATGTTCAAAGAAAACACAGCAAGGAGCATAAATTAGGTTCTATCAAGGGATGTAGGTCGTTCCTCATGAATGGATACTGACAAAACAATTTTGTGGGAAGCTTTGAAAAGTCATTAATAGTTCTGAAAGTTTTGAAAGCTAGCACATTTTGTAGAGGAGAGCAAGAAGGTTTAGTTCTCTGTTTTAAAAATGTGCTGCAGACATTCACAGATGTTTCATCTTTATATGTGACAGTATCTTTTTGAGCTGCATCTATGTGTGTATGTTCTTGTGAATGCTGGGAGGTCTTTTTTTTTTTTTTTTTTGCATTTGTCCAAATGACATTTAGAGAAGCAAAGAATAAAATGTAAACATAAACATGGAATATATTTAGAACAACAGAGATCTTGCCAGTGATTGTAGAATTGCCCTCTTATATATAACGATTGTATGGAACTGTGTGCATAGTCTCAGAGGCTGACTCTAAGCTTGGAAAGAAGGGACACTTTACCATTCTGCTTAGAAATGCAACATAATAGTATTTGCAAAATAAATAAATGAATAACAATAATTTAGATTAGGATTTCTACATTATTTTGCATAGAAGGTTGCTACTTGTACTTGAGAAATAGATAATAAAATTAAAATTAGAAAACTGCAGCATAATTAAATTAACCATTTCTCATCTGTAAATTGAGGCAAAGGGTGATATATTGCAGGGTGATTGCAGTGTATAAAGAGTGACTGGTATGTAGGAAGTACAGTATTAGAGATTGTGGCCATTATTATACTATTTAATGAAACCTTAATACCTGGATTCTGTCTCAGTCTGAAGGACTCACGTGAATATACTAATGTCTTGATTTTCCCAGAAGTCATATGTCAACTTTAAAACATATGGACTTGCTTTGAATCTGGAAATAAAGAAAAATATATCTAGCCCAAATAAATCTGAGTTTGCCTGTGTGTCTCTGGCTAGCCAACTTTCCTGTTTCTACATCACCCACATCATCCATTCCTTCCAAAACACCTGATATCCACCTCTACACACACACACACACACACACACACACACACACACACACACACACATTATGACCAGGTGATTTGACACCTAGAGGTACACATTTACGTAGGCTGGGAAGTACTGAGTTACCTGTAGTTTTTAGACTTCTCTGTATGTGTCCCTGTGTCTTTTCACTTGTGAGTGCTTCTTCAGGGAACACCACAGCTCACCCTTTTCCAATCCAGGCTCTTGTGGCATGCATTCTGACCCTGATCTTGCTGAGGCAAAGCTTACCCTTTGTATATAGCTACATTCTGTTGCTACCATGATTGTCTGTCTATCGACTCTGAGAACCTAGAGTGTGTTGATGCATTTTCATCTTCCAGTGGTCAGAGGCTACCATGGTGGCTCATGCATGATGGTATTAAACGAATGTGAAGTCAAAGAGCACCCTTCCTACTCCTCCTTTCCTTTCGTTCCTTTTTTCTTCTGTCCTTTCATCATTTTTTTCTCTTCCTCCTTTAAATGGGCTCACCTATAATTATGAAGTACAGGAAATAATGAAACTTAATATATATTACAATGGTTACTAATATTGATCTTTTCATCCATAATATTCAAAATGTACTTAACTTCAGGCCTTATTAAAGTATATATGAGGAGGACACAGCACCAAATATTGGTTAAGTGCTAGCATTGAGCCATATTGGAAAATTCATTTTTTTTAAATCAGGAGAAGATAAAAGAAAGCATAATTGTATGTTCTATAGCTTAGATGTGTGAAACTACTTAAAAAAAAACACTTAAAACATTTGCAATATAGATAATGTCTTAAGCCGGGCTCGGTGGCTCAGCCTGTAATCCCGCACCTTTGGGAGGCTGAGGTGAGTAGATTGCCTGAGTCTGCGGGTTCGAGACCCGCCTGGGCAGCGAGACCTCATCTCTACAATAAATAAAAAATTAGCTGGGCGTGGTAGCGCATGCCTGTAATTCCGGCCACTTGGAAGGCTGAGGCGGAAGGATCGCCGGAGCCCAGCGGGTCGAGGCTACGGTGGCCGGGAGCGGCCACTGCACTCCAGTCTGGGCAACAGAGTGAGACTCCAACTCAAAAAAAAAAATAGATATTGTCTTTATATATACATGATTATTCTAAAGTAAATCTTGTCTTAAAATTTTTCTAGTAATTTGAGCTGCAAGACACAGATAAGAACATCTTGTGCATTTCCTTGTGGATTTCATTTCTGTGCTCTTCGTTTGGGTTATGGCTTGTTTTTAAGAAGGTGGTAACAGTAGTGCAAAATAGTAGGTGATGCAGGATGATTTGTATCTAAAGAATGGTGAAAAGTATGTGTATAAAATAATCATGCTTTCAAAGCTTATATTTTCAACTCATAAAATAAATACTGGAGGAGCACCATTACTTAAGGTGCATGGGTTAGTGTCTCAGTACAAAATGAAAAGAAAAGCCACCTCAGGTATTTCACCCATGCAGCTTTGTTTTTTCTTTTGATCTCAACTGATATATTTTAATACAATTCTTTGAAAAATCAGCTCTTTAACCGGGCGTGGTAGCGCGCACCTGTAGTTCCAGCTACTTGGAATGCTGAGCGGAAGGATCGCCGGAGCCCAGCAGGTCGAGGCTGCAGTGGCTGGGACCACTGCACTCCAGTCTGGGCGACAGAGTGAGACTTCAACTCAGAAAAAAAACAAAAACAAAAACAAAAAAAAAACAGCTCAATCCCACGCATAGTTTTACATGTAAGTATTTGATTATCAGATTTTCATTTCAATTTCTTATTTGTGAACTTGACATAATTATGGTAAATTTGTATTTATTGGTGTGGTTTTCATTTTTTTTTTAGAAAGCAGGATTTATTGAGAGTACAGAAAAGCTCCCACAGCAGGAAAGGACCCGAAGGGCTTACCCTGGTATGGTTTTTAAAGGATGTTTTAAAAAAAAGCAAGCTAAGTTATTAAAAGAATATATAAAATTTGAAATGTTATTGAGGGGACATAAAAGTTCCCACAGCAGGAAAAGACCCGAGGGGTTTGTCCTGGTATGGTTTTTGAAAGAATGCTTTAAAAAAATCAAGCAAAGTTATTAAAGAAATATATAAAATTTGAAATGTTTCTAATTTTTAGCTTCTGATGTCTGATTAGAGTCACACCTTTTTGAGTTCTGACATATATTTTGTCCATTGTATTGGCCAATCTAAAAAATAGTCTCTGTGGAGCATAATCCTAATTAATTAGTGGACACCTAAGAAAATAAGCACTGTACTGTTTTAAACATTGTTTATTCTGTGGATTGTTTATTGTTATAGAGGATGCTAGTAGAAATACAAGGTACAATTTTTATATTAGTTTTTATTGTGGGTAGAGTAGGGGTTCTTTAAAATTTTCCACTGTGCATAGCTTGTTCTTATCAGAGGAGTAAAAATGCATAGTATGTAATATTACCTACTAGGACATTTCAACTGTGGTCTGATTTTCTTTTAAATATGGAGACTTTGCTTCTTAGAACAATTTTGGCTCCCTGCAGTACAAAGCAAGTGGAAGGTGCAGAGCTCCCAGGTACACTCTGCCACGACCTTGCTCCAGCTCCTTATTGCCCATGACCCCATACAAGTGGCCACAGTCTGTTGCAATTGATGGACCTACATGGACACATCAGCATCTTTCAAAATGCATGTTTGTATTATGGTTCACCCTTTACAGTTCCCCTTAAGCCCTGGCAACCACTGACTGACCTTTCTGCAGCTTCCATAGTTTTGCCTTTTCCAGAATGACATAGTGTTCATATTCACACACAGTCATAGATATGCAGTCTTTTCAGATTGACTTCTTAGCAATACACATTTAAGCTTCCTCTGAGTCTTTTAATGGCCTGGTCACACTTTTCTTTTTAGCACTGTGATTCATTTTAATGTAAGTTTTCAAATTCTCAAGCACATTTATCTCCTGGAACGATAAGTTGTTGATGGCTGCTTGATGGTTGTGGACTAAAGAAAGAGGGAACTGATACATGTTCTAAATCACATGCAAATCTTAGAGGTAAAATATTGTTGTTGGTTTTATCTCCATTATAAGTCAAACATATTTGAATATAATTTTTCCAACTACCAAAATCGCTGAAGTATTCTCAGCCTTTTGGAGACGTTTTATTTGGTTGCATTCCTAGCTTTATATTAGGAACTTTGAAGCATGGGGTTTGGGGTCACCTCTCTGGCCGCATTATATATCACATATAGAGAATGATTCCAGATTATTGCTGCTTTGCCACCTGTGTGGGATGGGTACATAAATTGAGAGTTAGCATTGACAAAACTTTCACAGCCATCTGACAGAAACATTTTGTAGTGATTAGCTCTAATAGCAATGAATTTGCTTTTGTATGTCTTTGTTTTCATTTCACCTTCTTAGTCATTATTTTTATTGTATTTTTTAAAATGGGTTGTTCTGCAATTGATTGAGCAGAATAAAACTGGTTCTTCATGACAAATGGCTTTTGAGTCACTGCCTTGTAGTATAGACATACCTTATATAGTTGACTGAAACTTGAAATTAAAAGAAATGAGTCCACAATAGAGGGGCTATAATTAACCATAATTTATTTTATATTTGAAAATAGCTAAGAAAAGTGGTATTGAGATGTTCCTAATGCAAAGAAATGATAAATACTTGAGATGATGGATACCCCAATTACACTGAGTTGGTCATTTCATATTGTCAGAATATCAGAATATCACATGCACCTCATAAATATATACAACTATTATGTGTCCATGAAATTAAAAATGAAATAAATGAGTGGTATTTGAAATCCCTTTCTTTGAAAAACTTGGCAATAGAAGGTTGAAGTACTCTTGTGTAGAATAAGGAATGGAGTTTCCAGCAATCCGTTCCTTCCCTCTGTGGTAAGGACCTTTTGGATGGTCCCGAGTGATCCCCACATCCTAGTATTCATTCTTTTGTGCTTAAATTTGGACTGGATCTGGTGATGCATGTCTCACAAAACAGTACTTCAGAACTTCAGGACAGGTTTAGGGGATACATCTCTAATACATTTCTCTATATCATAAGCAGAGAGTGGTTCTCGACATTCTGATGGGATGTCACTTTGAAGTTAGCTTAAAAACAGCCGACATTCTTCATAACCACCCTCCCTCTCTCTTGGGATTTTCAGTCTGAGGAGGCCTTGATAGGAGCTGCTCCGTGCAGAGGCCCACACAGATTGGAACCTGGCAGCAAGGATTGGAACCTGGCAGCAAGGAGCAAAATGCAGCAAAAGATTCCTGAGCGACAGGAAGATGATCTTCCTGTGGTTAGGACTTCAGGAAAGAATGCAGCCCTGGTTGACACCACAGTGTCAGCCTTGGGAGACTTGGGGCAGCAGCACCCAGCCAAACTGTGCCCATATTTTTGATCCATAGTCATTAAATTTTGGCATAATTCATTATGCAGCTATAGACCACTGTATCTTTCCTAAAAAGGGGAATTTCTGATCTATTGCAAGTGCACAGACTCGGGTGGGTTCCTGGAAATAGTCGCTAGCTTTCATCCTCCATTTAAGTCCTTACAGATGTTTACAACTCTCATTTTAGGCTTTCTACTATACCGATTGTTGTTAAAAATTAATGATTTCTTAGTATTATATCAGTGTTTTAAAAAGTCTGAAATCTAAAACATTATTATTGGGACCAACCCAAATGTGTACACTATATTAATTTTTTTTTAATATGGAAAGTGTCAGTTTTGGAAGTCTTCTATCTATGTAATGCTGAAGAGGAAGGAAAAGGCAGTAGTCACAAGCAAAGCTTATAGGGCAAGAATAAATCATACTTTATTTCAAAGAGTCTCCAAACCAGTGAACTGTGAATGTAGCAGTATTACTGCAGATGACTGCAGCTGGGCAGCAGAATCTCAGTTTACACATGTGGGAACTCAATCATATTAACAAGAAAGGTAAAAAGAAATATATATATATATATATATATATATATATATATATTATATTTTTTTTTTTTTTTTTTTTTTTTTTTTTTGAGTTGGAGTCTCACTCTGTCGCCCAGACTGGAGTGCAGTGGCCGCTCCCGGCCACCGTAGCCTCGACCTGCTGGGCTCCGGTGATTCTTCCGCCTCAGCCTTCCAAGTAGGCGGAATTACAGGTATGCGCTGCCACGCCCGGCTGATTTTTTGATTTATTGTAGAGATGAGGTCTCGCTGCCCAGGCGGGTCTCGAACCTGCGGGCTCAGGCGATCCACTAACCTCAGCCTCCCAAAGGTGCGGGATTACAGGCTGAGCCACCGAACCCGGCAAAAAGAAATCTTAAAAACAAAACTCAAAATGCAGTGTGAACAAGAAAGCTTCTAATTTGTGCCTAAAAATAGATATTTTCAAAAGGTATTTATAGGTATTAATTTCAATACAGGACTCAGAGGGAAATAATTAGAGTTCCTACCTAATTCTCAACCAGTATAGAATCCAAAGGAGCTTATTTTTGTTGCTGGAGGGAAAAAAACACCCTGCAGAAATACATTCTTGACTCCATAATAAAACAGCTAGTGCATTTTGTTTCTTATGCTAGCACATTCTAAAAGGGTATTATTTTGTTTTCATTTATGTGACTAACTTCGTTCTGTTTTACACAGTATTTCGTTTATATTGTGAATAGCACAGTATTTTCATTATATATTTTAATTATTTATCACATGATGAGCATTTAACATAGGTTATCTACATTTTTTTTGTTGTTGAGTTGGAGTCTCACTCTGTCGCCCAGACTGGAGTGCAGTGGCCGCTCCCGGCCACCGCAGACTAGCCTGCTGGGCTCCGGCGATCCTTCCGCCTCAGCCTTCTGAGTAGCTGGAATTACAGGCGCGCGCTACCATGCTCGGCTGAATTTTTTTTTTTTTTATTTATTGTAGAGATGAGGTCTCACTGCCCAGGCGGTTCTCGAACCCGCGGGCTCAGGCAACCCACTCACTCACCTCAGCCTCCCAAAGGTGCGGGATTACAGGCTGAGCCACCGAACCCAGCGTGTTATCTACATTTTAAAATTTACATTTGATATGGTTAAGCATTCTTATATTTGAATTGTATTCAATATTTAGTTTTATAGAGGTTTTAAAAATTATGAATTATGACCAAGTTTAAAATAAATATTTAAATATTGTAAAGGCTATAATATTTAATCAATATAGTACTAAATATAGTACTGATATTTATATTTATTACAAATACTAGAAAGTGTAGATATTTTACAAAAATGTAAAACAAATATGGACACATTGATGTTGCTATTTTGTGTTAATCACTTAACAATATCAAAAATTTTGATATAATAATCTGAGAAGCATTCTAGGATTAGAAGTATGTTTTTAATACCTAGAGGCATTTTACCTTAAGTTAACCTTTGATTTTCATTTTGTATTGAGAATGATGGAACTAGAGAATACACATTTGCAATCTGTGCCTAAATATTTTATGTGTAATACATCATAAACCTTTTTGTAATCATGTTTGCTTTGGTTTCACATTATATATTGTGATTTTCTAATTCTAAAAAATGGTAAACTCATCTGTAGATTATATCCAAAGCTAGATGATTTTGTAAAGTTTACAAAAGGGAAATGTTCTTGGACAGTTTATGGCCACTAAGATTTTGGAATAGAATTATGCAAATTTAGAACGTTAAACACCGTCCTTGCCCACATCCCATGAAATGCTAGTTTTCCCATGCAGGAATAGAAAAGTAGTCCATTAAATGTTGTTTTCTTACATTTTTATAAGCCTTCTTTATGGACACTGTGTATTATCAGATAGTGTGGTCCTGGGATCTTTTTCAGTAAAGGCCGGATAGTAAATATTTCAAGCTCTGCTGTGGTAAGCAGCATAGAAGGTGTGATAATACCTGAGGATGGCTAATAAAACATTATTTACAAATCAGGTGGTGGACCTGGCCCAAAGGCCACAGCAGCTGGCCTGTGGTACACTGGAATGGTATGGAGAGCAGGCTCTGGGCTGTACTTCTGGGGTCAGATTCTACCTGCACTTCCAGTTGGTTGTATGCTGTTAGCAGATTATGTGATCTCTCTGTGCCTCACTTTGGCATCTGTAAAATGGGAGCGATATTAGAATCACTTATGATTTGCTGGTGTGGGGAGTACAGTCCTGAAAGTGGTTCTTGATGCAGGATACGTGAGTAGTAACTTCAAGTCACTGTGTGTCTCAATTTCTTTGCATGACTTGATGTCCTCAGAATTACACGAAGATTCCCAATATCCACATGTCCTTATTTTGTTTATTGAGGCAAGGTGGTTTTTTTCCTAGGATGTAAATGAATAATAAGTTTTATACATCAGTGTAAAAGCAACCAGTACACACTGTCTATATATTCACAGGGATTCTAACCTCCATTTCCAGAGATTTTCAGAGACAGCTGAGCGATTATCCCAATAGCACCATCCTTTTTTGCCCAGTTCATTTTATTTATGTGTTTAATCTGTGGTGAGTCAGGGAGCATAACATGCTTTATAACAAATAAAGTGCTCACCATAGTGTAATAAATGAATTTTTTCTGAAATATAGGACACCATATAGAAAAATGAGTGTTACCTGTGTAATAAATGTGATACTTGGGCCCGAAAAAGGTACTTTGTCTCATGTAGATAATACCTTTGCACCTGGACAAAGGTTTACTAACTCTATCTTGTGATCAAATCATGTGCTAAGTGTCTCCGCACAGAAGAGCATCTGTTTTTGTTTTGTTTTTTTAACTTGGAGTCTCTCACTATGTCACCCAGAGTGAAGTCTAGTGGCATGCTCATGGCCACTACAGCCTGGACCTGCTGGGCTCAGGTGATCCTTCTGCCTTAGCCTTCCAAGAAGCTGAAATTACAGGCAGGAGCCACCACTTCCGGCTATTTTTAAAATTTATTTTAGAGATGAGGTCTCACCAAGTTACCCAGACTGGTCTCGAACCTGTGGGCTCAGGCAATCCTCTCACCTTGGCCCCTCATTTTGCTGGGATTGTAGGTGTGAGCCATCATGCCTGGCCTGAGAGCATCTGTTTTAGTGACATTTATTGACTTAACTTGGATACCGTCCTTCCCATGATAGGGTGAGGTGTGTCAGTGAGATCACATTTACATCACATTTCAGAATACCAGACCTCCATTGCCTCCTTTCAGCTTTAGAACTAGCAGTGTCCCCAGGGTTTCACTGAGCTATTGAAATGTAGCAAGTAATAACCATTGATTAACCTTGGAAAATTCTGAGGTTTTGTTAGAGATTTGGGGGGATTATAATCACAAAATACAGAAATCCTGGGAAATTTGCTTTTCAACTTCTTAGCATGGATTCACAAAATTATCATCATATTATTTTTACTCCCAGGTACATATGACAAGATTAACAAAATGCTTGTCAACAAGTAGAACAATAACTTATACGTTGCTTTGATTTTGGAGATTTTGAATAGGAATATAATGGTTGTAGAAAGGTAAAAAATTAGTAATCTTTCTGTCATTTATATTTTTCCAAATGTAAATATTTTGCTGATTAACTTATTCCTTGGGAAGACATAGTATCTTTTAGAATGGGACCTCTGACCAAGTCTTTCCTTTTCTGAGGGGAACTGGAAGTCAAAATTACTTTCTTGAATGTTTAATGTGTTTGTGACTCTATCCTATTTGGGGGGAATTTGAGAGCAGGACCTCCCTTGCCTCCTACTGGCTTGGAGAAAAAGGAATTTGGTAGTGGTGATGGCTGCTTAGAAGCAAGGCTTAAAACGAAAGAGGCCAGTGAGTCAAGACTGGGACCAGATAGGATGCATGGAGGACAAGTTACCATTCATTTCCAGAGCCGAGTTGCTGTGAGATACCCAGGAGTCTTTGAGCGTCTTCTGCAGGGTCATGGACCCAAGCTGTAAGGCCCAAGCCATTGTTCAGCATCATGCACTCAGTAGGGGACTGTTGCTGCAGGGATTTGCCTGATGTTTCATGTGAAGTCCTATGAATAATGGGAGGTTAGGAAGTTCCGTGTCTGTGTATCGAAAGACATGCTGATAGAGAGACGTCCTTGACCTGATTTGGAGAACTTGTATGTATTTTCTTCATTTCATTGCTGACTAATTGCATGCCTTGTGCTTTCCAATTACTTATTGTTCTGCAACAAACCGGCTCAAAATATAGTGGTTTTTAACCCACTGTTTATTGTTTTCTCTTCTGGTTTCATGTACTGACATTGCTAGCTGGATTTTTCTCACCTGAAGTCTCTAGAGTGTAGGAAAACTAAACCTAAGTTTGAAAATTCAAAATGGTTCTTCTACAAGATTGGCAATTGACTTTGGATGTTACCTGGGAGCTCAGCAGAGGACTAATGGCCTCTATGTGTGACTTGGGCTTCTTTTATAGTTGTTGGATGAATGGCTTCTTGTGTACTAGCTTTAGAATTTTCTGAGAGCCATTCTGCTACATATTATTGGTCCGGCAAGGTGTGAAACTACAGTGTATTCATAGGGAGGAGGATGAACTTATCCTTTGCTCTGAGTAGCAGAATGAATAGGCCGCGAGGAAAGCAGTGAATGGAGCCATCTTTGGAGATTATCTACTCCTCTGCTACAGAAGTTTTGGATTCTTACTCGCCAAAGTTAGGAAGAATCAGATAATATTTCAAAGACCTTGGAAAGTTAACTTTCTGAGTTTCTGTGTCCTATGTGAACATGCTCACAGGTCATCTTCTCCATGAAGACTTCTCACTTGCATTATTGCAGATATATTTGCCATCTTGCCTTGCTTGCCCCATCCTCTGGTTCAGGTCTCTTCAAATACTTGGTCTACTTGGTGTGTGTCGGGCTTTCACGTTATATTTGGAACTCCTTGAAGTCACAAGCTATGCACCACCACTTTTTTCTTTCCTTAGACTATATTGGTGGCACAATAAATGTTTATTGGAATAGTTGACAAAAATAAAATCATGACACTGCAAAATTGATAAGGTCATATTTACATACATTTAACTTCAGAAGTCAGGGATCTGAAGTCATGATAAGATTACCTAAAAGCTGCTTTTCCATAGCTTATTACATATATCATGATGTTCCTCCTAACATACATCATATATTTTACTCAAAAACTTTATTTTCATATAGTATCAATTTAGAAAAAATAGTTGTTTATAGCATCATAATGATTGGTGACAATTAATAGAATGTTTTTCTTGTTAGAATAATAATAGATACCAACGTTTAAATGCATATTGTGACTGAGAAGCTATATTAACTCTTTGCATGCATTATATAATTTAATGTCTAAGAGCTTAATAACATTACTAATAGTCTCAATTTTTAGAAAGTAAAACTTAAGGCCAGGGTTGAAATATCAGAGTAATTGTGAGACACAGATGTTAAACCTGGACTTTTCTTCTTCTAAAACCTTATTCTTTTCCCTGATATTCTAGCTTCCTGTTTGTTTTCTTTCATATTTATTTTTCATTCTAATGCACATTTTGGAATTCTTGAGCTACATTTTGAAAATTTATTCAGGATAAGTGAATCTTTAAATCTTCATAATTATTGTTTCTGACACTAAAATTTTTTATTGTTTTCTTTCTAATTCATTTGAAATTCGACACAATTGTTAGGTGAATGAGATCATTGAAAAATGCTATTGCTTTTGAAGGTATTCATTTTTGGGACAATAAGAAAAAATAACATTTTAAACAAATTTTATCTCTAATGGAATGCAATTCATACGTTTGAATTAATAAAATACAATTATAAATGTCACAAACAGTGTAGCATCAGTGGGACTCTGTAAACTAATAGAAAAACTAGACAATTTATTATATCAATAAAGGGGTAATATAGTTGGCAATACCATAACTGAATCTAATGTTGCTTTGTGTGTATTCCAAATGGTTGACTATGTACAGAGATCCAATATTAATTCTCAGAAGTGAAGTACTGTGGAATTATCATCACCTAAACTGTTTCGGTATAGATTGACCAAAAAACTCTACACTTAACATGGACCTGGACTGTTATTTGTGCTTGGGATGTGAGCATGCTGTATCAGGAATAGTTACCATTGATAATAATTATTTTGACATTCATTTTATTTTTGGAGTGTGCTTTCAAATGTATTATCTTCTGCATCTCATTTCATAATTGTGTAATAATTTTTCTATAGTTCAAAAATAATTAATAGAGGTAACTGACTAAAAATAGCAAAATGTTTATGGGAATGTAGGACCAAATTTTGTTCAGCAGTCTTCAATATACAGTTATTTAAGAGTATGATGCTTTGTTAACAGTTTTTTTCCCAGACATCCTTCATTAAGATGATACTGCTTACGCTGCTGTGCCTAACCTTAAGAGGTCTTGAATGGCTTCATGACAGCTGGTGCAGTGCCTGGTTTGAGCCTTTGCCGACGTCTCCAGGAGCTCTTGGGCTTCAAGACTCTCCCACTCCCGAATGATCCTGTATCAAAACCTATGAGGATACTTAAGCATTCCCTGTCCTAGTTCCATGTCAGTCCAGAGGATTCCTTCAGACAGGGTAGACCTTCAGCACAGACACAGCTACGGAACACGAATGAACCAAACATTGATCTTTGGGCATGAACTTATCCTTGTGACCCTCTTTCCCTGAACACATCCTGGTTGTAACCAGGAATTGTAACAGAAAATGAGTTTCTCTGTGCTGGGTATGGTGTTTATTTCCACTGATCATCCTCCTGCACTTATAGTTTATATATAATATATATAATTTAGTCAGATATTTATTTATGCTATTTATTATAGCTAAATATTATAAACATTGAGAACACAGACATGAGAGCATAGTTAAATGATACCGAATTCACATGTAGCTATAAATATTTTGAAAAATATTTATAAAGTTGTAAAATGTTCTCAATAAAATGTTACATAAAAATCTGAATTTGAAATTGAATGTATAATATGCTGTCAGTATTATGAAATATTTGTGGAGAAAGTCGGTTACTTTTGGCAGTTCTCTGTTGTAGTATATTTTAATTAGTTTTTCTTTATTTCCCGACAACGCTACATCAAATGCATGATTTTTTTTCATAAGAGGACATTTGTCAATAACTGGTGACATATCTCTTTGTCACACCTTGGGAGAGTATCCCTGCTGGTGTCTTATGAGCTGAGGCCAGGGAGGCTGCTGAACAGCCAGAATGCAAAGGACAGCATCCCTCCTGAACATAACAGAGAATCATAGGTTCAAAATATCAGTAATGTTAAGGTTAGAAAAACTGTGCTCTATGTTAAATATATATTGTATTTAAAATTAGAGAAAATGACATAGCATTTAAGCCATAAGGAAAAAGACAGTTTGAATAATATAATACACAAATTTGGTATTCTTATGTAGACTCTATTTTGTGGAAAAAAGTTACTACTTCTTTAAGTATAAGAAATTGGCAGAGGTGTAATAGTAAATTCTATGGTCTCTGTAATTCACTAGCATACGTTTCTGAACATGAGTGGCAAGAATCTAACTTTGCCTGTTGAAATGCTCAGGATTGGCTACAGTTGTCTAATCCTAAATTTCTCCAATTGAGGGCATTTCTTGCAGTTGTTTTCGAAATCCCTTGTTGGCTTATTTTGGATCTAAATTGAAGCCTGAGAACGACCAATATTCACAGAGCTTTTTGAAACAAAAGAAATTGCGCCTGAATGAACACTTAAATGAAAATACTTTTGTTTCTCATCCTGGCAAAATTCCTAAGATTTAATGAAGTGAAACTGTTTTCAAAAGAAAAAAAAAGTCCAGTGCTGTGAGAACACAAAGCATATGTCTAAGAATAGCTTAGTAGTCTAACTGCAGTGCTCTCTATGCTGTGTCAGAACCCCACAGTGGCCAGACTTTGAGGGTGCCCTTGTCGTAACCAAGATAACCAGGCTCATGTTTTACATGTGATGCTACATTTTAATATAGATGTGGTCCCAAATGAACCAAACTCAATCATGTTCTGAAGGAAGTTTTTTTTAAAATACGTGTTCACCTGATTCCTGATCATCTGTACGGGTGTTCAGTGTTGCCTCATGGTGTGTTGTGGAAAACACGCTGCCCTCACATGTCTGACTTCAGTAGTGCACTGATTGGTTCTGCACCTCCACCTCCTTCCGTGTGACATTTACATGAGTGGAGTCACTACTGCAGTAGAAACTCACCCACATCTTAGTGGGTGATGCAACTCCTGGATGTACCATGTGAAAATAGTCTGAGGTGAAGTATGTTCCTTTAATCTTAAAAGAAGACATTTTTTTGGAGGGAGCCATTTAGACATCAGTTTAAAAATTTTATGAGGCATCCATGGCTAATTTTAAGAATCCAGGAAATTAAAAGGATGGTTTTCATAATGAGACCATGTCCAATGTTGTTGCCCAAAGTCACCATCAAAGATAAACTTGAGCCTTCTGAGAAGCTGTTTAGCTCCAGCATCTCCTGGATGTCAGTTTCTGTGGCACTGTACACATTTTATAACTAATCCCCACAGTGCCCCTCTCAGGTAAGGAGGGATTCGTTTTCCAACTTCAGTCACAGCACCTGAGGTCCAGGCCATCACCTTGTCTAAAGTGATGCAACCACTAAGTGCTGAAGATAGACTGAGCATACAAGTTATCTGTCTCCAGATCCATCACGCATGTGTGCATGGCTAGCTTTCTGTTATGCTTCCAGAGGGAGTAAAAGCATAGCTGCCCAGTTCCTCTCATGCTCAGAATGAATAATAGTCATCATCGCCAAACAGCAAGGTGTATTTTTATAAAATATATTAAATGAATGATATATTAATGATAATTTATATATAAGGTATCATATGTATAATATATAAGGTGCCATAATGCTTAGCTAAAGTTTTGAGACTTTTAGTGGAGTGATTTAATTTGAAAGCTTAGTTTCCCAAGAATTCCACCATGCTATATGTATTTTTTAAAATATTTTATGCCGGGCTCGGTGGCTCAGCCTGTAATCCCGCGCCTTTGGGAGGCTGAGGTGAGTGGATTGTCTGAGCCCGCGGGTTCGAGACCCGCCTGGGCAGGCGAGACCTCATCTCTACAATAATAAAAAAATCAGCTGAGCGTGGTAGCAAGCGCCTGTAATTCTGGCTACTTGGAAGGCTGAGGCGGAAGGATCGCCAGAGCCCAGCAGGTCGAGGCTGCAGTGGCCGGGAGCGGCCACTGCACTCCAGTCTGGGCGACAGTGAGACTCCAACTCAAAAAAAAAAAAATATTGTATAAACAAGTACATAATCAGTGTTTGTTTAATTACCCAGTAGCATTACACATCTTTAATCTAACCCTGGATAATTAATGCAGAACCTATTAGTATGGATTACCATAATTCCCCCGCTCAATATAACCATATCTGGACATAAATACAAGACCAATGGAGCTACCACCTGCCACTATTTTCTCTTTTTCATTTGAAGTAGTTGAGGTGGGAATATGGAAGTTGGTGATGAATAGTTAGACACATTAAGGAAAACGTTTTGAAACTTAACTTATATTTTAAAAATAAATAAATTAGAGAATTGTCTTATTTCCATAATTAAAATATGTGCTTCTATATATGTTAGAGAATGCTAGCAAAGAGGTTAGGAAGAGATTCAAAAAAGGAAAAGAAATAATTATATAAAAAAGACATTCGCACATGTATGTGTGCACCATTCGCAATAGCAAAGTCATGGAACCAAACTAAGTGTTTGTCAAGGGATGATTGGATAAAGAAAATGTGATGTGTATATATGCACACACCCTCAAATACTATTCACCCATAAAAATGAGTGAAATTATTTCTTTTGTAGCAACATGAATAGAACTGGAGGCCATTATCATGAGTGAAACAACTTGGAAACAGATATCATATAATGTCACCTATAAGTGAGAGCTAAATAATGTGTACATATGGACATAAAGTGGAATAAAAGACACTTGAGGGTCTAGTGGAAAGTGGGAGGGTAAGAGGGGAAATGAGGGATGAGAAATTATCTTTGGGGACCAATGCACACTGTTCGGGTGATGACTACACTAAAAGCCCAGATTTCATCACCAAGCACTATGTCCATGTAACAAAACTGCACCACAGGCACACACCCCCCCACACAGAATTCTCTGCTTGCCTTTGGATTATGTAGATTTGTGACCTTCCCAGGGACTGACTAGCGTGGTCTAGCAGTATATAACTAAGAGGCATTATGGCTTCACCTCGATGTGGCACTTTTCTTACGGCAAGTTACTATAGTGAGAACAGCATGTTAATTTGTCCAGTGACACATTTTTATTTATAATGAAAGAAGATATGGATGAGGTACTTTTATAAGGCTTTTAGAGGGAAAAAACAGTACATAGAACAGATTTAGTCCATTGACTTTGTTTTTTAAGATTTTAGTCAGTATACATTACCTCACTTTTGTATTATAGTCATGTTCACTAAATATAGTGTAAATATATTGTATTGATTCATTTCCATATTAAAGATTTAAACTTTAGGCAGGATTTAATTAGTGTGCATTTTTTTTCAAGCTCCCGATTGCATTTTGATGAACTCCTCAGATAGTCAATTAGCATGTGAATGATTTGCATAAAGTATATTTATGCTCTGTGGGCTATTGCAGAATCACTTGGTATTTTCCTTGCTGTATTAATGGTTCCATTTACTATTGTACTAGTGGAAAATGAAGTCGTGTAATTGGAAACTGGTAAGATACTTTACAGCTATTAGCTTAGGGTAATTATCTGCATGTTATATTACACATTGAATTGCAACAGAAACTATTACATTCTAATATCTAGGAAAAGTGACAACCAAACAGTTAAATTGTTATAGTAACCACCAAATTGCAATGAAAATGAATACATTTATTGAAAGACGCTTCTATAATTTGTAAACAGTGTGTTTCCTTCTGATAACTCTTCTTTTTCTCTTGTTTCTTTTTTTGTTTATTTACAATTTGCTGCTTGCCATTGCAGGAAGTAGAGGTTTGTATTACAGCTTTTGTGTTTCTTATTTGATTTTAGATTTTATATAAATCCTTACATTTTAATTACTCATAAATACTCAATTCGCATTATTTTCCTCCTTAGGATGATTATTTCCGTACTTGGGAGTCCAGAAAAACCCTTCAATCAGGGTAAGAATCTGATTCTTTTAAAATAAAAATTCTTACATGTTGATAATCACTGTAGTTTAAAAAATTATATCAATTATTGGATTGGAATTTAAAATACTAAATAGGAGAGCTTACATGAATGGAAAAATTCATGTAATAATTACTTTCATTTCAGCATAATATAGTTAGAAATAAGCTAATTAGTTATGATTATGTCAGGATGTCTTTTTTTTTTTTTTTTGAGTCAGAGTCTCACTCTGTCGCCCAGACTGGAGTGCAGTGGCCGCTCCCGGCCACCGCAGCCTCGACCTGCTGGGCTCCGGCGATCCTTTCCCCTCAGCCTTCCAAGTAGCCAGAATTACAGGCATGCGCTACCACGCCTGGCTGATTTTTTTGTTTATTGTAGAGATGAGGTCTTGCTGCCCAGGCGGGTCTCGAACCCGCGGGCTCAGGCAATCCACTCACCTCAGCCTCCCAAAGGCGCGGGATTACAGGCTGAGCCACGAAGCCCGGCTTTGTCTTTTATTTTTAAATAAGCTTTAGGCTTCTGAACTCTACAGTGTTTATTTTTATCAGATATAAAGTTTTCACATGCATTCACTGGGCAATAGATATATTTGTGCAAAGTTTCAAAATAAATGTGTTTGCTCCCTCTTTTCCAGTTAATAAAGGTTTTCATTTAAAATGGAACTGGCTGGTAATTAGACTAAGTTGGGGTCTTAACAGGCCCCCAAAAGAAAAGTGTTTTACAAATAAGTGTTCCCTTCTCTGTTCACATAGCCTGCAGTTCAGATGAACTTACTTTAAGCAGAAAAACAGTACATGTGGGTGGGAGTAAAAATCTCCTACATGTGCAGTAAGTATAAAACACCAAACTCCATGCAATCATCATCTAAAGAGACAGTATCAGAGCCAGGGATCTTCTTTTTAAAATGTGAAGCAAAATTAATTTCTACTTTACATAGACTGTAGTAAGCCTCCAGAAGACAATAGTCCATGAAACAGTACCACTCAAAAATAGAAAACTTTCAGGGGATGTTTAGGTAAATGATTGAGTGACAGAGTCATGATATGTTATTAAAGGGAGCTTGGGGTATTTCTGTGTCTCCAAATGTTTGACTTAGTCTTTGGGATGGATGCTCAGCAACCAGCCTCTTAGAGTGAGATCCCCCCTGTGTGAACCCAGACATAGAATGTCGTCAACACTGATATTAACCTGGAGTCTGAGACGGTCATTCAAATCCAATCCGCTCTTAAAATTAGTCTTTTTCTTGCATATATTTCTTGTGATTTCGCTACTGTTATCCAGAGTGTTTATTTTTGGGATTGGCATTAAATTTCAAAAAGAAATAGTTTTGACTTGATTATTAATAAATCAAATCACAGTACTAAAAGAGAGACAATAAAAATGATATTCAGAGGGAGATGTATTTGCAAGCTTTCTTGGGAAATGAATTTTTCTGATGGAGTCATAAACCTTGAAAAATGGGTGTTATCTATGAAACGGATGTGAACACTTAGCTTTGTCATAGATGGTACATCCAGTTATAATAAAGATGCTTTCATTTTTCCTTTTTGTATGCATGACAATGTGTCAATTTTTGACTTCTCTCTCTTAAAAAAAAAATATATATATATATGGGAGGCTTCTAAACCCTCTGTCAGTACTGCCTGTTGATTTGCTTTAATTTTCAAAGAGGTGTTTAATCCTACTAACTTGTTTTAAAAAAACACCTTATTTATCAGGCAGGGAGGAGCTCATGGAATGGCAATAGCTAATATTTATGAAGAGTGTCCTATTTTCAGTCACTATTTTAAGTATTTGATACAAACTAGTTCATTTAATCGCCGTAGGAACCCGGCGTGGTAGGTGAGAAAGTTAAGGTACTGAAGGAGGTTAGTCTCCTGCCAGGTTCTAGTCCCACACAGAGGAAGGTCAGGACTTGGGCTCGGTCATTGTAATCCAAGCTCTATTCTCTACATGCTGTGCAATGCTACCACTCATGTGAGAGCACTCACATGGAGTAACAGCATACTCATGCTGTCTTGAAGTTTATACCTTAAATATGTACATTGATTTGAACAAATATTTGAAATAAATAATTTTTAGCTTTGTTTCTATATGTTGAAAGAATATTTTGTAGACAATCAGATCCTGAATTTCAATTCATTGAATGTATATAGTTGATAAACGTAGGAAGTTTCCTATCAAAAATGACAAAAATTAGATTGAGAAGCATGTATGTGTTTTTTGTACACAGGCTGAGGAATAAGCAAAATTGTCCTGCTCCCATCTAGCTCTGAATAAGACAGAGAGGGTGCATCATCCTGGTAGAAAAGGCTTGAGATGTGTTAATTTTTAGTATGTTTCTTGTTCCTTCTGGCAGACTCTTCCTTCCGGTATGATTTTCAAAAGTTGATTGATATGATGAACCTAAAATCATTTATTAAACTCTTTATGCTTATTTGCAGTTTTTAATATATTATGTTTTTCATCAATTTATGGACATCCATATCATACTAGTATAAGTTAATTTTTCCCTACTTGTTTTTATTAATTAATTAATTTATTTTTTGAGTTGGAGTCTCACTCTGTCACCCAGACTGGAGTGCAGTGGCCGCTCCCGGCCACCGCAGCCTCGACCTGCTGGGCTCCGGCGATCCTTCCGCCTCAGCCTTCCGAGTAGCCGGAATTACAGGCACGCGCTACCACGCCTGGCTGATTTTTGATTTATTGTAGAGATGAGATCTCGCCAAGTTGCCCATGCGGGTCTCGAACCCGCAGGCTCAGGCAATTCACTCACCTCAGCCTCCCAAAGGCACGGGATTACAGGCTGAGCCACCGAGCCTGGCTCCTACTTGTTTTTTAAGAGGTTACCATAAAAAAAACCTAAAAATAATGAAGAAGAAGTTACCTGGTGGTTACATTTAAATGCTGGTATTAATATCATTTTAACCATATTGATTTAAAGACAACTCTTACTTCCATTTCTGTAGAACTTGCCACACAATGTGCAGAAATTCAAGCATCATGGAAATGTTGATATTTTGTAATATGAATAGTGTAACTTCTCAGCAAAAAACTCCTTTCTACATATATGCTAAAATATGCACACAAATACATACATACATGAACCTATAGATTACATATCTGTACATGCACAAAATCATTTGCACCTGCCAACCTACTTCTAGGTTTAACCAACAAATTGTTGAGGTTTACATTATCTGTCATTAGTTTTGACTTTGACAAACTTTTCATCTTATTTAAGCTTCTTTTCATCTATCACATTTCCAGGGTTTTTTTTTTTAACCAATAAAGTAGAAAGAGATTTGGGAAAAGAAAATGTTCTCTAGTGAGTTTAAGTAAGTAAATTATTAAATTAATAAAGTAAATTATGTATGTAATTAAATTAAATAATAAACTATTTTGTTGATGGGAAATCTGCTACAGAATGAAACCAAGCACACCAGTGCCATAAACAGTTGCTCTGGGTTTTTCCACGGTGAATTTCCCTCCCATTCCTTCTCTTCATTAGCATGGCTCAACACAACAAAAATCAGCTGAAAAACATCTCTAATGAGGACATGCATCTTCTCAAATAAGGGATAAAAATTATATGTTTTTCTGTGTTTACTGTGACAAACGGATTGAAAGGGGAATGTGTCTATACGGGGGAACCCCAAAAAACTGGAATTAATTTATAAAAAATATCTATTTATTCTTATATGTTTATAGTTCAGTCACCTTCAAAGTATTCTCCATTTAATGCAATACACCTATTGAGACACTTTTTCCACTGCTCAAGACAGTTTTTGAGCTTGTTAATTTTGATGCCTTTTAGTGTTTATACAGTTTTTGTTTGTTTGTTTCACCTCTTCCACATTGGCAAAACATTTTCCTTTGAGGACTTTTTTCACCCGAGGAAAGCAAGAAATGCCACTCAGTGTGTGATTGGGTGAATAGGTAAGGTGGGACATGGGAGACATGTTGTTTTTGACCAAGAACTACTGAACACTCAGCACTGTGTGGGCAGGTGTGCTCGTAAATCACCAAGCATTAAATGGGCAAATGCATAATGCAAAGAATCTCCAAAAAAAATTACTGAAACCAAACGCAGCTTCTCACAGCTGTACTAGCTGGACAACTGATGCCAATCCTAGACCATGTACCTAGCAAGGGAAACCTGTATTGCAAGGGGCCTGCCCTCCAAAAAATAATTCCGGATTTATTTGGGTCCCCTCTCGATGAGCCTCAGTGATAGCATGATAAAGATTTTAAGTAATTTAGCAATGCTTTGGATAAATATGCTATAGCTTTCAAAAATAAGTAAATATTCACTTCTTTCCTTTTACTATGTAACTCTGCCTTGTTTCTAGTCATGGGTTAGATTTGGTGTGAAACAGATAAATCTGTCAGGATTCACTGCTAGAAACTAAAATTTCTAGCAGTGAATCCTGACAATTGCTTCGACTTGGACAGTTGTTTTGCTTAGACTGAGGTACTCTATAAGGATAACCTTCCATTCAAAAGTTATTTTCCCCACCATAAGCTAGATATATAGGTATCCTGAAGTGAAAGATTTGGAAGTAAACTATGCATTCTATTGCTTCTTGATTTTGTTCTCCAAGGCAGCATGGATGCTCTGGTTTGTCCTCAGATCATATAGCTCTTCCATCTTCTACCAAAGCAGCTTGCAGTTGCTGTACTCAATATCTACCATGCCAATGAGTTATGATTAATACACTAATAACAAAGAAGCTGGATTTACCTAGGACCAGGTATCCCCGAAGAAACCAGGTTCACATTCTGATATGCTTTCTCTGCTCCTGCAGATTTCTGGCGTGTGGAATTAGGCAGGGTTGCTGTGGCTCCATCTGTACCCTTCAGTCTTTTCCCAGTACTTCCACTGTAACTTCCTTCCTAAATCAGGACCTCTCAGACAGGGCAACCTATGCCTGTGGCTCATTGGACTGTGTTTAATTCAACACAAGTTCATGAAGAGGAGGGCTGTGAGGAAACTGTTTCTAAACTCAAGCTGCTCAGAAATTCTAGCCTGGAGAGAGATAGACACATGACAACTAGATTAGTAACTGGGTGAACCATTCTTGCAAGGATTTGGAGGAAGGGGGAGAAAACATAATCAGCTCTTTGGAAGGGCCGCCATATGCTTAGCTGCCTACATGTCCATGCATTTATCTTTTCAGAATCTGTTCTTAGAGCGTTATCCAATTCACATTAATTTTTTCTGTCTATATGCAAAACATCTCGCACACAATAGTCACAGCCTGATGTATCTTTTTACAAGCAGTCTTTATAGTTACAAAAAAAAAGCTGTTGAGATTTCTTCTGGCGTTTTTATGCCCTTCAATGAACAGAGCTGTCATAGTATTATGACTGTACTTATTTCCGAAATTGACAAAGATTGTTTGAGAAAATTTACCTCTTGCTTGCTTTTTTTTTTTTGAGTTGGAATCTCACTCTGTTGCCCAGGCTGGAGTGCAGTGGTACAGTCACAGACACCCAGTCTCAACCTAATGAGCTCAGGTGATCCCTTTCACTTCAACCTTCCAAGTAGCTGGAACTACAGACATGCACCACCACACCTGGTTAATTTTTTTATTTATTTATTGTAAAGACGAGGTCTTGCCAAGTTGCCCAGGCTGATCTCGAGCCCTGAGCTCAGGCAATTCTCTTGCCTCAGCCTCCCAAAGTGCTAGGATTACAGGTATGAGTCACCGTGCCTGGCTACATTATCATATTCTTAAGGCATAGGCTATGTATATTAGACTATGTAGCACTGCCTATTTCCGAGATGTCTTTAATTTTTACTTGTTTACATAGTATTATTTATTTTAGATGACATTTACTATAGTATTCTGAAACAATAGATGGGTCTGATCTACGCTTCACAATAGAGGCATGGTGGTATCATAATACTGCTTTGTTTAAGAGCTTGGGGCTGTTTGGCAATTTTCTAGTGGAAAAATTGGTGTTCCTAGAATTGTAATTCAGTGGAGGACACATGCAAAGATGATTACATAATTAGAATATTTTCTAAAAATGATTTCAGTCATTTAAAAAAATGTAGATTTTGAGCTGTTATTTGAGCTGAACCATTATTTGATCAATTCACATGAATTGATGTAGGATTTTTGTGTTTTGGGACAAATTCCTTGCTAAGGCATTCAAGGTCTAATAGTTATATCAATTTGTATCCTCTGTTGGTTGTATCATCCATACTGGAAACCTTGGATCATAGAAGCCTTTTGTATCCCTAAGGAAAATCTGCTAAGAAATTATATTCACCCTAGAAACTAGTGCCTGCTCTATGTCAAATTCAGTACTGAAGAGCTACATAGGGCTTCCAAATGGGAATTTCAGCCGGGCTCAGTGGCTTAGCCTGTAATCCCGTGCTTTGGGAGGCCGAGGTGAGTGGATTGCCTGAGCCTGGTTTGAGACCTGCCTGGGCAACTTGGTGAGACCTCATCTCTACAATAAATTAAAAAAAATTAACCGGGCGTGGTCAGCGCGCGCCTGTAGTTCCAGCTACTTGGAAGGCTGAGGCGGAAGGATACCCGGAGCCCAGCAGGTCGAGGCTGCGGTGGCCGGGAGCAGCCACTGCCCTCCAGCCTGGGTGACAGAGTGAGACTCCAACTCAAAAAAAAAAGGGAATTTCATTGTCCAATTCTGACTGCCTTATACAATGAAGCTATTTCTTTGTTTTATACCATAGTTTGTAAAACATAGTAACCAAGAATCTTAGATTGCTTTGTTCTGTGATAGTGTACTTTTATCATAAAGTAATAAAGATTGTATTCAGGCTGTTGTTTTTAATTCACAATATAAAATCAAAATTAGTATCAAATACTTGATTTGCTTCATAATACATTTGTCATAATATATTTGTCTACATAGGTATGCAAGGAGACTAGTTATATTTACTTACTTTCAAAAACTTTGATGTTATTAAACAGTCAATCTCATTTATAGAGCAAAAGATTGATCAGATTCACTTTAATCAATGATTTAAGTGATTGAGTGATTTAAGAAACAATATTCATACCTTAGACCTCATTAATCTAACACAATAAGAAGTCTTGGAAATATTGAACTAACTCTGGCTGAATATAAGAAATCATATTTTTAACAGAGTAGGAGTCGTCTACTGGCTAGGGAAGTGATTCTCAGTCCTGGCTGTGCATGAAAATTACTTCACACTAACTTAAAAAGTACAGTTGCCCTATGCTTGGTCCCTGAGTGTTACGATGTAATTAATCTGGGCAGAGTCTGGGCACTTGGTGTGTTTGTCTGTGTTTGATTTTGTCTTTTACTTTAAAAAAAAATAGCTGTATATATATATATATATAACATAAAATGCACAATTTTAGCCTTTTTTTTTTTTGAGTTGGAGTCTCACTCTGTCGTCCAGACTGGAGTGCAGGGCCGCTCCCGGCCACCGCAGCCTTGACCTGCTGGGCTCTGGCGATCCTTCCGCCTCAGCCTTCCGAGTAGCCGGAATTACAGGCATGCGCTACCACGCCCGACTGATTTTTTGATTTATAATAGAGATGAGGTCTCGCTGCCCAGGCGGGTCTCGAACCCGTGGGCTCAGGCAATCCACTCACCTCAGCCTCCCAAAGGAGCGGGATTACAGGCTGAGCCACCGAGCCCAGCTATTTTAGCCATTTTTAAGAATGAAGCTCAGTGACATGAAACATTCCCATTGTTTTACAACCATCACCACCCTCCATATCTAGAACTCTTTTATCTTTCCATTAATGAGTAGAAACTGAAACTCTGTACCCATTAGACAATAACTGCACATGCTGCTTTTCCCCAGCCCTTGGTAACCACCATTATGGCTTTCAATTTCTATAGTTATGGCCTTTCTAGGTATCTTAGATAATTGGAAGCATATAATATTTGTCCTTTTGTGACTGGCTCATTTCACTTGGCATATTTCACTTTGTCTTCAAGGCTAATCAACTCATAAACAATCCATAAATTCATATTATGCATATTTCTTGGTGACTTGGATTGGGAAATGTATGCATGGATGTACAAGTCATAGTGTGGCCTTGATCTGGGTTATAAAGACTGGAATTTCTAGAAGATACAAAAGTTTGCTACTAGTTATCAATAAATATGAACTTATGCTTTACTTTATTGAGTTATTAGAGTGTGTGTTCAGTCAAAAGCAAAATAATAGTTTTCTTGATTTATAAAGTTTTAACTTTCTACTCAGTGTTACTTCTCTCTACTCAAATTATTTTTATAATTACCATATTTTAAAAACACTTCTTAGCTGTTACATGCAGTTAAATTTATGAAAAGATGTCCTCTAACTAACTCAAACTCAAACTCTGCTTTCTGTATGAAGATGTTTATTATGATTGTAAATGCATGTCACATTCACTTTTTGAAGTTCAATATGCTTAAGACCAGGTGTGGTGGTTCCTGCCTGTAATCCCACACTTTGGGAAGCCACACAGGATGACCACCAGTTAAGCCCAGGAATTGAAGACTAGCCTGAACAACATAGTAAGATCCCTGTCTTTACAAAATAAATAACAAAATAATAATAATAATAAATAAGAAGAAGAAGAAGAAGAAGAAGAAGACGATGAAAATAAAGTTTGCCACGCGTATCACTGGTAATTCTTGCTTTAGAATTAATTCACTTGCTCTGTTTTGCAAGAGGTAATGTGCCTTCTTAATTGTGATTGTAAGCTCATCAAAATCCAGGAACTTATTTTTACTTATACGTCCCCTCCAAAGTCCTGCACCACTGTAGGTAATTATCATGTACTCTGCACTAGAGACAAATTTAGACATTTATCTTTCTTCATTTTGCTTTTCTGTTTCTGAGTTTTTACTTTGGTTTCTCTGCAACTTCTTATTGTCCAAGGCTAGTTTTAATGATCAGCCCTTCTCTTAACACTATTGTTCGTTTCATGCTCATTGTGTGTAACTATCTGATGATAAATTAAATTTTAAAAGTAAGAGTATAAAATATCAGAAATAAAAAAGATAAAAAGAAACAGCATAAATATGTAAACATTAAGGACTGAGAATTTTCCAAAATGAATGTTGAATATCACACACAAATCCAGGAAGCTCAGAGAATACCAAATAGGATAAAAGTTCCAAACAAACAAACAAACCCCAAACAAAAAGTAACATCTGGACATATCATTTTCAAGATGCAGAAAATCAAAAATAGAGAAAAAAAAGTCTGAAAAGGAGCCAGGGGCGGTTGGGAGGGGGAAGCACCTTACCTATAGAGAAGCAAAGAAAAGAATTGCATCTGACTTCACATCCAAAACCGCAAGCTACTAATTAAAATGTTGGGGAAAAAATCACCACGTTTATCTATCCTGTTAAATTACCTTTCAAAAAAAAAAGACAAATACTTAGCTAGACAAAATTAAAGGAAGTTATTGCCAGTAGATATGCTCTATAACATATGCTATAGTAAGTTCTTCAGAGATAAGAAAATTGATAGTGCTCAGAAACTCAGTTCTACATAAAGAAAGAAAGCCCATTGAAGAAGTAGTACATGAAGTCAAATAAGTGCACAAATAAGATAGTATTTGCTCAAAATTATAATAGTACAATGTCTTTATGTGTGCTTATGTACATATACATGTTCATTTAGGCTTTTATATGGTGAAATGAATGATAGAGAGGATTGAGAAGAAGGAATTAGGAAAATTTTATTATTATAAGGCATTTGCACCCATAAAATGGTGTAGTATTTTAAAAGTAGATGTAGGTTAATTTAAATATATATTGGAAACTCTAGGACACTACTTAAAAAGTATTTCAAAAGAAGTATAATTGATATGATAAGAAAGGAGAAAAATGGAATAACATGCTAAATTAAATTCACAAAGGGCAGAAAAGTGAAAGATAAAATAGAAAGTCAACAAAAATAGGACAGTAATACATATGGCAGAAATTATTCCAACTATGTCACTAATCATGTCAAATATCAGTGGTCTAAATGCACCAATTGAAAGACAGAAATTGTCAGAGTGCATCAAAAAACAAGACCTGGTCAGGTGCAGGGGCTCATGCCTATAATCCCAGCACTTTGGGAGGCTGAGGTAAAAGGATTGCTGAGTTCAGGGGTTCAAGACCAGCCTGGGCAACTTGGCAAGACCTCATCTCTACAATAAATCAAGAAAAATGAGCTGAGTGTGGTGGCGCATGCCTATAGTTCCAGCTACTTGGAAGTCTGAGGTGGAAGAATCACCTGAACCCAGCAAGTGGAGGCTGTGGTGGCCATGAGCATGTCACTGCACTCCAACCTGGGCAACAGAGTGAGACTCTGACTAAAAGAAAAATACAAGACCCAACTATGCAAGTAACAAGTAACTCAGTTTAAATATAAAGGCACATAAAGATTGAAAGCAAACTTATAGAGAAAGATATACCATGCTGAACTAGCCAAAAGAAAATAGAAATAGCTACGTTAATTTTATAAGGAGCAGGGATCAGATCAAAGAAAATTATCAAATAAATTATTAAAAGGGAGCATTATATAATGATAAAAGGGTTACTTCTCCAAAAAGGTAACAATCCTTAACTTGTGTGTGTCTAACAAGAGAGCAACAAAATATCTGAGGAAAGAACTGAGGGAATTAAGGAAAAAATAGATGGATTCACTATTATTCTTGGACACAGCATCCTTTTATCAGAAATGGAGAGATTCAACAGGCAGAAAACTACTATAAACAGAGTTGAACTAAACAGCACCATCAGTCAACAGGGTAGGGTTGATATCTACAAATGGCTTCATCCAACAACATCAGAACATTCTTCTCAAGTTCACATGGAACACTCACTAATATAGGCCACATTAGTGACACAAGACACACCTGAAAAAAATGTAAAATAATAGCAATCAATAATAGAATTAATGCAGTATCTGCTCTCTGACCACAATGGAATTCAACTTGAAATCAGTAACAGAAGGATAGTTGGAAAATCCCAGAATTTGTGGAGATTAAGCAACACACTTCTAAATATCACATATATAAAAATAAATATCAAGATAAATTTTTCTTATTTATTTACTTTGAGAAAATAGTATTTATTGAGAAGACAGAAAAGCTCCCATAGTGGGAGGGGAGCTGAAGAGGTTGTCCAAGAAAAATTTGTAAATGTTTTGAATTAAATGATTATAGTTTACCAAAATTTGTGGTATACATTGAAAGCAGTGCTTACAGGGAAATTTATAACATTGAATGCATATATTAGAAAAGAAGAAAGATCTAAAATCATCTTCCAAGCTTTTTTCTTAGTAAACTTAAAAATGAAAGACAATTCCAAGGTAAGAAGAAGAAAATAAATAATAAGAATTAGGGGAGAAATTAGAGAAAAGGAATGCAATAATGAAAGACAAAATAAAAAAACCCCCACAAACTGAATATTTGAAAATATCATTAAAAATGACAAACTTTTAGGATTTCTGATTAAGATGGCAACATAAGTTAACACTATTATCTTGGATAGACTCCATTTCCTGCAGTGTCCATGTAGACCATTTTCATATTTAATATAGGAGTGGTGGTCTGTAAGCTGGGTATAGCTTGTAGATGCTTCATATGGTCAGAGTTTCAATTAACATTTACGAGTGGAAATATATAAAAATGAAAAGATTATGTTTGAGATGCTTTTACCCACAATTACTCTAAGAGGAAGTATGGTGTTCTGGCCATTTCAGGACTGTGTCAGATTTGTGATATCAGTGTTAGAGATGCAGGTCTTTCCTCCTCCTCCACACTTTCATTTTTCACAGCACATTGTCTGTGTTTCTTGGTCTCAGGTTGCCTGAAGACACAATGCCAAGCTAGAGAAGGTGAGGTAGCATTTTATCTGTGCATCTATTTTATGAGGAAAACAAAAATCTGTTCCCTGTGTTCCCAGCCAACTTGTGTACCTGTGTCATTTGCCAGTGATGGTTCACATTCCCTCTGTCACTTCCAGACCAATTCCGATACCCGCTGAGATGAGCAAGACTCACACAAATCATCAAAATCATCTTCTGGCTATTGCAGGGCCCACTTCTCTAAGACCATTACTCACTGAGCAAAATAAGAATCATTTTATTGTGGACACAGATGTGTTGAACAGGTGGTGGGCTTGTTGTTGAATAGAGAACCAAGTGTCTCACCAAAATTCCAACACCTCTTTGAAAACAGGAATATTAGCTGCCACAGAGAAGCATTGCAGAAGAGCACTGATCATGGACATGTACGTTAATTATCCTCACACCACGTATTTGCATGACTGACTTACCCTTAGGTATACCAGCCTGGGACCCTTATAAAGAGCCTGAAATAAATTTGGTCATTCAATTTATTTAGAAATTATGTGTATACATGTTCAGAAATACTTGATTATTCTTGATGATATGATAATGCAAGCCTTTTTAATTAGGAGGAATATATTATTTTTCCTTTTTGGAGGTTGTAAGTATGAAATGCCTTACTTGTGGATTGCTTTTCCACCTCCTTTTTCTCACCATAATAACTTTAGACGTACCTGACAGTCGGGCTTCTCTGATAGTCTGCTCCTTACATTCACTCTGGAGGCCTCTCATTGGAGATGCCCGAACCTGGTGTTGCCCTTCCATTCTGAGCTCCATGCCTGGATCCTTGAACTCCACAACATATGCATTTCATCCAGATCTAACTCAAGTTTTAACAAAAAGTCACATAACTCATTCTATTTAATGCTTCTGTTCCTTTAACGCAGCGGGCACAGTTGGCCCTCCTTATCTGTGGGCTTCATCTCCCAGGATTCAACAAGTCCTGGAGAAAATACCTCCATGGAGGTTGACTCCCAGATGGGAAGTCCACGCATAAGGGGAGCCAACTGAAAGGCTGGGCATCCTCCCTGGAGCCAGTTCCCTGAGATACTGGGGGATGACTGTGCATTGCATGATCTGTTATTTGGGGATATTTATTACTATACTTGATATATCTAACTAAAGGACTAAATCAAAGTCTAATAGGAGGGAGAATGGAATTTTGAGTATGCTCTTATCTCATTCAAATCCTAACAGATGAATTTGAAATTATCTCCTTATGGCAATGGTTATTATTGAAGATGTTCAATTAAGTTTCACTTACAGTTTACATTTATTCCTTTTAAAATTAATTTTTATTTATAATTATCACATAACAATTATATATGGTTCTAGGGTACAATGTGAAGCTTCAAAGAACATATGCATAGTACAGTGACCAAATCGAGGTAAATACATCCATCATTTTAAACATTTATCACTTATTTGTGATGACATCAGTCAAAATCTTCTCTTCTAGTTATCTTGACATACACATTGCACTGTTATTATGGTCACCCAATGGTGTAATAGAACACCAAAACTTAGACACATTTCTTTATTGACAGCAGTTTTGCTCCTTTTTAGAATATTTCCGTACACACTGTTTCATTTGATCCTCACAAAAGTCTTTCAAAGTGTGTCGGGGAGTCAGATTACTGCTAATTCTAACACATGAAGAAACTGGGAATAGTTTAGGTTTTGATTTGCCCACGTTACATGGATATTGACAAATGAAATTGAGATTCAATTTTAGATCCCAGTGTTATGATTTTTTAAGATATCATGTAGCCTTTGTTAATTTATTAACAATTTAATGATTATAGTTTATGTTGGAGAATAATTTTCTGGAGTCCAAAATTTAATAATATCAGCTGTCTTTGTTGAACACCGGCTACATACCATGGGCATTGGGCTATTATCTGACCTGAGTCCCATTTTACCTCTGATTTTTATTGCTTTTATTTTGCTCCCATTATTATTATTCTTATTGCTCCCATTACAAAGAGATGGGTTACTGATACTCGGCGAGAAGAAATTATTTACCCATGATCCAGTTCTTAGACTCCTCCACCTACATGTGCTGTCTCTGCACCATACCTGGGTCAGCATTTATGCCCCTGACCCTGGCGTGTCCATGACCATCCATCCACCCTCACGGGAGAACTGCACGAAGGACTGAGTTATGACCACTTATTGTGACTCAGTGCAAACGATTTAATCAAACCCACTGTGCTTCCAATTTCTGGTCTCTAAAATGTGGTGGTTGCAGATTTCTTTGGTCTCTTTTAGCCTCTAAGTTTTATCTTTCTAATGATCTGCAAGCCTTTTGAATCTCATGTTCCAACTTACATCTTTGAACATAAATGTTGTCATGTTATTACACTTAATTCTGCCAAAAGTTTTATATATACATATATGTATATGTATATATCTCCAAAAACAAACAAAAAAAAACCAACAAAAAACCCAGAATTACCTTTTGGAGGGGGCAGGCACCTTGGAGTACACTCAGAATTTGTTCCTTAAGATCAAACAGTCAGCCAAAGTTTTTAACTGTAAGTTTTGAGAAGATTGTGTTACGATTTGCAGAATAAATGTCCCAAGTTGTGTCAGACTGGTGACTGGTTCTTCCACCATGACAGCACATCTGTCACACTGCACTGAGTGTTCAGGAGTTTTGACCAAAAATGTCATGACCCCCATACCTCACCCTTCCTATTCAGCTGATCTCGCCCCAGCAACTTTTTTTGTTTCCCCAGATGAAACAGTTCCTCAAAGGGAAACGTTTTTGTTGATGTGGAAGAGATGAAACAAAAACTGGCAGAAATACTAAAAGGCATCAAAATTGACAAGTTCAAAAACTGGTTTTTTTGGGTTTTTTTTTGAGTTGGCGTCTCACTCTGTCGCCCAGACTGGAGTGCAGGGTCGCTCCCGGCCACCGCAGCCTCGACCTGCTGGGCTCCAGCGATCCTTCTGCCTCAGCCTTCCAGGTAGCCAGAATTATAGGCATGCGCTACCACGCCCAGCTGATTTTTTGATTTATTGTAGAGATGAGGTCTTGCTGCCCAGGCGGGTCTCGAACCCATGGGCTCAGGCAATCTACTCACCTCAGCCTTCCAAAGGTGCGGGATTACAGGCTGAGCCACTGAGCCCAGCTCAAAAACTGTTTTGAGCAGTGGAAAAAGTATCTCGATGGGTGTATTGCATTAAACGGAGAATGCTTAAAGGTGACCAAAGTTTAAACATGTGAGAATAAGCATACAATTTTTAATAAAAATTCTGGTTTGGGAGTGCCTCCCTCATACATATTTATTAAAGAGCAGTAATTTACCTTTAAAATAATCTATTTAACATTCAAGAGAAATTTGCAAAAATAATATTTTAGATTAATATGTTGGGGAAATATTTATTAGCAACATACTTTATTGAATGTATTTTAGAGTATATCACTATCATACATATGGTCAGCTAAATATCAGTTAAGTATTACGTCTATAATATTTTTGGAATTTCTGTAATTTGAGGCTAACTATATGTTTATACAATTTGAAGAATAAGTTTGCTATCTCTAACTTCACAGTCACTTAATCAAAAGGTAAGAGACTTACCTGAAGTTATATTATGTAACTATAATGCTAGCCATGTATGTTAAATGATACATTGAGGTCAGAAGTTCATGCGCTTCATCACTGAGTCCTGGGCCTCTCTCTACACTGTATTCTGGAATAATCACATGGTATTTTCACCATCCTAATAAAGATGAGATAGCTATTACCTTACTGCAGTGAGGTTGCTTGCATTTCCAGTTAAAGATAGAACATTTAGAAATTACAATAAATTTATAGGCAAGATAGAAGGCAGTGTAATTTAAGAAAATTTGGTAGGCTTTGGAATCAGATAATGCTAGAGTGGAGTCTGGGCTCTACTGCATATTAGCTCTGCAGAACTGGAGAAATTAATTAACCCAAGGCCAAAGGTAACATTTTCAGATTAACATTTAGCTTAAGCCCTGAAGAATTTTATGAGATGGATAATCAAGAGGTCAAGGAAGAGGAAAGGTGGGGATGTTTAGCCTGTGATTTAGTCTCAAAGTTTTTAAATTATTTATACAGCTTTGTATGATACATGTACATACTGTTCACACATTTAAAAGATTGTTTCCCAAGTATATTTAAAATATGCATAACATCTTTTACTCTAAAAGGCTAAGAATTTCTAATTTCCACTTAACTTGGATATTCTGTACAATATAACATTTGAGCATTGTTTTTCAGTAGATGGAGAAAGGAACCTATGTATACATTCTATCTTCTGCTCGTTTCAAATGACAAGCATTAGGAAAAATAGATACTAAAGCTGTGTGTGTGTATATATATGTATACACACTATATATATGCAATCTGCTAGATAATCTAGAAATAAAGTTTTTACATTTATTAGATTTTTTTTAATTAAATTTAAGTGTTGCTGTCTCTTATAAGGCAAGGGTCAAAATGTTATGGATTGAATCATGTTCCCCAAGAGATATATTGAAGTTCTAACTCCAGTGCCTGTGACAGTGACCTTAACTGAGAACAGAGCCGTTATAAATGTAGTTAAGCTGAGATGCAGTCACTAGGTGGGCCGCAGCCTGTGTGACTGGTGTCCTTGTAAGAGGAGAAAAGACACAGATGGACACAGAAGGAGAGGGCTGTGCAGGGACAGAGGCAGAGCCTGGAGTTTTATCACACAAACCAAGGAGCACCAAGGATGCCAACATCCCAGAAACCAGGAGAGAGGTGTAGAATGGAGTGTCCCTCTGAGCCCTCAGGAGAAACAGGCACTGCCATTGCCTTGATGTTAGACTTCCAACCTCCATAAATGTGGGGGAATACACTTCTGGTTGTTAAGCTACCTTGTATGTGGTGTTTTGTCACAACAGCCCTGTTAGCAGGCAGTTAACAAAACCAGTCCTCTAAAATGTTTAAATAATTCCTATAATCACTAAACATATTCCATCACATAAACACAAAAGTTGGCGTAGAAACAAAAACAGACTAATACATACCTTTTATCTAAAAATTAAAAATAGTATATATTAGTTGTAATTTTTATTTTTTAAGTTTTTTAATTTTTTTTTTTTGAATTGGAGTCTCTGTTGTCCTGACTGGAGTGTGGTGGCACGCTCACAGCCACTGCAGCCTCGACCTGCTGGGCTCCTGCGATCCTTCCAGCTACCACGCACTACCACGCCAGCTAATTTTTGATTTATTGTAGAGATGAGGTCTCACCAAGTTGCCCAGGTGGGTCTCGAACCTGCGGGCTCAGGCAATCCACTCGTCTGGCCTCCCAAAGTACTGGAATTACAGACTGAGCCACAGAGCCCGGCTAGTTGTAGCTTTTAATATGCTAGTTATATCTGTGACATTTTATGCAATGAGTATGTTTGTGTTGGATGAGTATTTTTGCCTAAGCAGCATCTGTGTTTCTGCCCTCGGTACCCCAATTTTCCTTTAGAAAAAAGACTTCACATTTTTGCTCTTAGACACAAAGTCTCCATAGACTAATGTCACCCCAAACCTGGCAGGGTCATGTGACCCTAACTGGCCAGTTAGAGCCTCCCTGCCCCCTCTTCTCAGCAACTAGGCACCAAACTCGGGCCATTTAGATCCTGGGCTGTGCAGGGGGGAATTACAGGAAGGAGAAGTTCTCCTTTTCTAGGTGCAGCTAGAAAATACAACATAGCTATGGAGGTAACCAAAGCCACTTTGGTAAGAGCACCACACAGAAGAATGCAAGTGTCAGGAGATGAAGACAGGAAGGCTTGACCCTGGGTTTACCACTTGTGTCCTGGTCCAGCTACATTTGAGGTGAGCTGTAATCACAGATTCCTTTAATTTTTCTTTGCGTTCTTTGTTTAAGCTAGTTTTAATCAGTTTCTCATGTGTCCAACTGAAAGTGTTATAACTAGAAACTAGTATCTGGACCTGAATTGTAAGAAATCCTAAAATGTTTGTAGTTGAGTGAGCTGAGGGAGGGCCAGAGAAGAGTCCTACTTCTGCTGTGTAAGAAGTTGACATTCCTTACTTTATTATAGGAATGAATGCAGTAACTACTCTGTGCCTGTTGTCTCTGGGGTCTCATAGCGTGTGTTGCTGAAGCTGGTCCTTGTGAGGATCTGCTAGATAATTGTCCTTTCTCTTGAAATTCCATATATCGACACCACAGAGAATTGCATTTTCCCCAAAGCTTTTTTATTTTGGTGACTGATCTTGTTATCCTATCAGCAGCTTAATCATAAAAGTAAAAAATAAAGATCTGAAGAGTCTTTGACCTTCTTAAAAACTAAAAATTTATTTTATCTAATTAGATCTGGAGGCAAGTTTAGGAAAATATTTCATTTAACTAAGGAATGTCAAATTAAATAGTTGGTATGAACCAGATTTTTTTTTTCAAAGGTCGAAGCCACTTCGTCTTAAGTGAGTTGTCCTGGGCGGCACATTAGTCCACGGTGATTCTTTGCTTCTTTTTGCTTGGTTGACGCTGAGGGAGATCCTCCAGAGCCCTACTGCCTGCGCAGTGCTTTGGAGCCAGGACTCCGAGAGCAGGGAGCCAATCTGGCAGTCATGGCAAAGATGCCTCAATATTTCAGATAATCTTCATGAAGTATGGACAGTTATTGTAATATCTTAACTGGATCTTAACTTAACTTACTTATGTGAATCACAAGTAAATATCCTTACTTTGTCCCCTGCTTAAAGACAGCAAATTGTCTCAGTGAGGAGAGAGCTGAACAGCAAGGGTTTCAAGATTCTCAGCTTTCCTGTCTCTTTTTGTAAGAAATGCATGATTTATAAGCCCTAGTCTTCAGCTTATGTTAGCAATAGATAATGGTCAAGATCTTTCAGGCAGCAAGTAAATGGGAAACTAGACTCACAATCTCACCCAGAGAGAAACAAACTTTCAGTGTTGTCTCTGAGACTAAGATTCCAAAATATTCAAGCAGTGTGGACCTCCCAGAATGTTCTCTTGTTGTTAGTATAATAGGGTTCCAGAGTGTGCATCCTTCTAATTCATCTAAATATTGTATACATTTAAAAAATTATAAAATTATAAAAATCTAGAAAGCCAGATTGATTTTTATTAGAACATTGAATAATAGAAACAATATGGGAAGCTGTAGCTTTGCCTAGCCATTAACTGTCTGTTTTTGTTGTAATAGATTGCACTTCTCAGAGAAGGATAAAAACTTAAGATTAGATTATGTTATTTAAAAATTTTACATTTTAAAGAACATCATATTTTGGAGGCATTAGCACCAGAAGTCTTTTATTCCACAGTCCACAAAATAGCAATCTAAAATAATCCCAAATAACTACGTCAGCAAGAATGTTTTAAAGTAGTTTTCTTGCATTTCTTCTGTACCTGGCTTATGGTAGGACTGAAAATTATTTTCAGTTGAAACCATGACTAGGCATTAGACCACAGTAGAGGTATGAATAAAGAAATAAGATCAAGGCAGACAAGTGGCAGGTGTGGAGAAGGGACTCTCAAACTTAAGGTGTTTCTCAATTTAAGCAGAAATAAGTAGGTAAGAGCAGCTGTGAAACCAAATGATCAGGTCTAAATATCCGGGGAGATACATTGTGACACATCAGAAAGGCTCACTAAACCACTTAGAGAGCTGGGGCGATTTGGGTGTCTTGGTGGGAATATTACCTCTGTCAGCTGGTTACTACTACGTCAGTAGAGAGATCCTGATATCAATGTAATTGAGCAAGATAGGTTAAATGGTCTGTCATAGAATTTTAAAACACAAAAGTAAAAAAAGATTATCACTGGGAGCCGTATTCTGCAAAGGCTCAAATGTAATCTTTATCTTTAATGATACTAAATTGTGGTGAAGAATCTAATTCTTCTCAGGGGAGAGAGATGTGGAATTTAATTAACATAGAAATAAGCCAAAACAGAGTTGCTTAGGCAGAATGCTATGGGCTTGCAGAAGTCAGGAAAAAGTAGTATCTGCAGAACATCTAATAGTAGGCACACAAGTTAGCAATTTTTAGATGGCCATTGTATTAGTGTAAAAAAGATTTGACTGTGTGAGGAGTAGGCACAATTTCTGAGCTAGAAATGTAGGGAGAGTCTCCCAACAAGTATTCTGGAAGGAAATGGATGGAGTACAGTTACCAGAAATGAACATTGCAGACTAGGTTTCAGGACTAGGAGCAGCTGACACCACGTGTGAGAAGCACGATCAGAGATGATCTTGCAGAAGGAGTGAGAGTGTCAAGTTGGAATTTTTAATTTCCTTCTGCCTAACGAGATGTGGGTCCTGTGGGAACTTCTGCTGACAGGTAAGGTTTCAGTTTCCTACTCTGAGGTACTTTGTTCCCATCACTTCTTACATTATTTCATCTGCTCATCATGACACCTGAACCTCCCCTCTTTCAATATTGTCCTTCAGTGTAAATGCAGGGTTCCCCTGAATTGTCATGGTAATCATACCGAAATAATGGAAAGCAGACAGCAAAATAAACAAACGACATCAGCAGCAAGAAAAAAGTGCTGCTATGTCAGGTCTAGGAGTGACTCGGAGTCTACAGAGTAAAGAGCGTGTTCTGTCCTTTGACTTTTCCCCCTGGACTTTACCCCTGTTTGTATTTTCCCTCTATTTGGAGTTGACCTAAGCATTTAAGTTAACAGAGTTGCTTCCTTATTTACAACTCTATAGTCTAGTTTTATAAACCTACACTGAATTAGTTACTGTAAAATATTAAAACTAATTTATGAAAATGTCTATTTTATCAAAGGGTAGCTATTAATTTGGGAACAAATACATTACTCAGAATGTACTTAAGTACACATTAATTTGTTGGCGAAATATCTGCTTGATACATGAAGTGTCCTAAGATTTGGAAATTCTATATGAGGATACATTTTTTAAAAAAAATTGAAGCATCCTGGCTTTTTTATTAACCCTGAAAACTACATGATTGTGGATTAGTTTAAAATAACCATGCCCTTTCAAATGAATTTTACATTGCTTTATATACGAATGTACTAAACAACAATGGTTTTTCTAGTTAAGGCATTGTTGGTTTAAGTTAAATTGAAATTCTCACCAGAAGTAGATCATGGAGGCTATATTTTATCTTTATTAAGAAGTTTGCTAGCAACAGTACACGTGTAAGAGCTATAGTTTTAATCACAGAACATGACTTAAGTCTTGCTGAGCTGATAAAAACGGAATCATCCCCTTGTTGCCAAGGTAGTTCTATACTGCAGCCCTGTTCTTAATTAGATGGTTAAGCCGGCATCAAACTGTGCTTTTAAACCTTATCTCTATCTTTCCATTAAGCAAAAGTCATTCAGTATCTCATACTGAGACATACAGGGATGACCTTTTATCAGTTGTCTCTCTCTCATGCCTAAGATAATTTCTTTGTTATTCAGCAGTTTCTTTGTTCATTTTTTGATAAATCTTGGGTATATGGATACAAATTTTATCCCTAATTTCTAAGTCTGATATCTTGTTTGAGATTGATTTTTTGCACATGAAAAATTAATAAATATTATTCTGTAGACATATCATAAATTGTTTTTTAAAAAACTATTTTAAATTGCTATACTTAAATAGCTTTATAGAATTCTGAGGGTTTTGAGAATCTGAAAACCTTTCAATTCCAATATTCAGAATCTTCCTGAAAGTTGTATCTTATTATAAGTCACTTCAGAAAGAAAATAGTGGCTGTTTCCATTAATGTTTATTTCCTTATATTGCATGTAACTTCTGTGGGATAGAAGGGATTCTGAATTCCAGTAGTATATAATAAATTTACTGATTTATTTAGTAAGACACTTTTAATGAGATAAAACATCTGATGAGTTTGATATGCAATTATCGGAAGAAAACGAAGAATGTATTGTAATTTTGTAGATTACAACCTTAATCTAGTAAATTCAGATGGAGAATTGAGACAGTTTACTAATAGCAGTGACCTTCAGTTCACCTTTAATGTATGCAAGTATCTGGTAGCCCCAGGGCAGAGGCAGGGAGGTCCTTTACCCCTCATTCTGTGTAGTGGGACAGGGGACATTGTCTCTGAGGAATGACACCCACATGTCATGCATTCACTAATTCAGGATAGTTTCTGCCCAATCAATCTAGCCTTCACTTCCTTATCTACAGATAAGGAAACACTCTTCCCTCAAAAGATGTGTGAGAATTAAATAAGGCTTTGAGAACTTTACTTAGCTCAGGTCAAGCCCTCAATAATAACAGTAATGATAATGGCTAGTAGCACATATTATTATGTAAATATGAAGTCTAGACTTAGTATTTAAAGGACCAAATACAAATTGTTTTTTGTTTTCCAAGACATGATGTTACCTTGGGTACTTATTTAAAAATATAAGCTCTAAAAAATGCCCAATGGCATATTATTTTGGCACTAAGCGAGATTTTTGTTTTTTAGTTTTAAAATGCCATATAATAATGCTTGACACTCTTAATTTCCTACTCCTCAATTAGTAATAATGTTTACTATAATGATGATGTCATGATACCATGATGATATGACTAATATATCCTGCCAGTGGCTCTGAACTAAATTAAGTCACAGTGGCACTAACGGGCAACCCTGCTGAGTGTCTCTGCTAAGGATGAGCGATTAAGAAACAAAGCCATTCGTCGTAATTGAGGATTTCATGTCTGTATGGAGCAGTTTTTTTGCAGGAAATCAGAGGATGAATCCAAATCGGCCCCGAATAATAAATCACCAGTCCTTGTTGCCTCATTAGCATCTTGAGAGATAATGACAATTGAGCTCTTTAGTGTGTTTTTCAGAACCTAATTAAAAATGCAACTTACAATTTTTAGAATTGGATACAGAACAAGTATTTGTCAAAATGTCATTTAAGTTGAATTCTTTTCTTCTAAGCCTTTTTTCCTGTGATAATTAATAAAGTCAAAATTATATCTCAGTAGAATGCTATATTTTCTTTCTTTATGAAGTTTGGATAGTTTGTGTTTCTATGTCCTAAGTTCTCAGTAGTCAGTTAGCAAGCTTTAACTGAGTATGTAGTATCTGCTGAGGGTGACATAAGATATTTTGCATAATCTTAGGAACTGCATAAATCCATTGTGTGATTTCACTGATAAAGAAGTCAGCAGTCATTACTGTTGTTATCTGCGAAGCTGGTTAGCTTCCTGGTGTGTCCCATCTTTTAACAGCCAGGCAGCCTCCAAGTTTACTTTCTCAGTTTCCTATTTTCTTTTATTACTGATCCCCAGTTTGCTGTTTCCAGAGCTATTACCACTTCCATTTTTGCCTCTAGAACTCTAACTGGTGACGTCTTTATATTAATGAACTTTTATATGATCAACTTAACATCTTTATATCAATTAATTAAATCATGTGTATACATTGCACACTACTCCTCTCCCTAAAATAAAATTGTGCTTGAAATCTTGAGTTCATTTGATGGTATTTTTCTCTTTTGATTTATTGGGTTAGTTTTCAACCTCTTCTTCTCCATTCAAATTCTCTATTAATTTGTTGAAGTAGTTGCTCCCTCTGTATTAAGTGTATATAAATATTGGTCTTTTAATGCAAACAAAGTAAACCAACCCTGGCTAAGTTAAGCAAACAGGAAATGACCAAGGAAACTCTAGATACTTTAAATGAAGAAATAGCTAATGCTGCGTTCCCGTAAGTGGCTCAGGTACAAAATCCTGAGGAGCTGAACCTGACTGGCAGAAAGTAAGTCAAATATTCACTTTATAACTAACGTGGTTTCATCCCTGACATTGGAATACAATCACACTGACATGAGGAGGGGCAGATTTCCAAAGGAAAAGGACACCGCCACAAGGAGAAGAAGGGTTGCTGGCAGAGGGACAACTCCCGGTTCTTAAATTATATTTCCTCTCTGTTCATGCTCTACTTGAGGCCCAGTCTTCTTTTCTCTAGTTTGTCTTCGCTTCATTCTGGAATCCATGGCGGATAGCAGATGTCCTCGGACTCACCCATTAGCTCTATAAACTAAACCCTTTAGCTCCATAATCTGCCACTTTCAGTGCACATGTGAGCTTTATAGGAAGTGAGCCATTCATCACTTATAATATTAATATCATAACGTGTTCTTAAGCACTTTCATCACAGCAACTGTGGTTGTTAAGGTCTTTTTTTGTTGTTAGGGGATACAGTTTTTTGGTAGAGTGGAGGGATATTTGTGCTTGGGAAAGACAATAATATCAAGTAGATTTGTTCTCTTTCACCTCAGCAATATGAATATCCCTTTACAAAGTAGTTCATTTTAAGACAATTTATAGTGTTTAGTCTATAACAAATATATTTATTCTGTTCATCTTGTCTTTTTTCATAACCCTAATAAAGGCAGTACCCTTGACAGAGTAGGACTCAATAAACATGAGAATATCAATATTATACCAAATTTATATTATTTGGAAGTTGTTAATCTGAATTTTAAAATGTAGATTTATTTAAACATTAAGGTGAAGACTAAACTCATTATCTTGGTGGCTTACCTTTTAAATTTAATTTGCCAGTTATGCTTCAAAGATATATATAAAATATGAAAAGAGAAAAATAAAAAAGATATGGTTTTGTTCAACTTATGACGAACATCTAATGAATGGGAAGTGAAGTCCTGTGCCTGGCTGAGGCTGTGGGCTGTTGGACTTTAGGTCTGACATTACGCAGAGTTGGCCAAGAGTTCAGTTTGTCATGGAGACAGGTTAAAAGCATCCAGGCAAGGAAGTTTATTTAAGAACTGGGATTACTGTTTGAGAACTGGGGTGAGGGTAGGATTCCTCCCTGTTGGGGTCAGATTCAGGAATCCAGCAGCCATCTAAAGCCAACTCCAGTGGCTTCTGGTAGAGTCTTTTACTGTGGAATGTCCATACAGGCACATTTAAATAACATGTCTAGACTTGACCATCAATATGGGTCAGTCTTCACCAAAACTTGGTACAAATCTTAAGTTCAGCAATGTCAACAGACCAATAGACCATGCCCTACCAAACACTTGGAGACGTAGTGCCACAGAATGTCATTTTCTTGTCTGTGGTTAGTGTACTTCATCATGTTGGCCAATAGTCAGTACCTTGAAATAAACAAGGAGTCAATCCAGACCAGCTACGATTAACAAAATCAACTACCAAAAAGTAAGTTCACTACAAGCATTAAAGAGAACAAGAAAATATTGATCAAAAGCAAGTAGAAATGAAATGAGACTAAAGATATATGTAAAGCATTTAACTAGATAACCTAAAAGTAGATCAATATCTCTGCCTCTTTTTCTACCCGCTCTCAGTCTCTCTATTTTTTGATAGATAAATAGATAAAAGATAGAGTTATTAAAATAACTCTAAAAACAAAACTAGAAACTTTAATGAATGGGTAAAACAGAATACAAGAATGAGAAAGCTCTGAGATACTATGTGTTATTGAAACACAGAAATAAAGACAGGGAGGAAAAGAGATAAAATCAAATACAAAGAATTGGTTTAGAGTTATAGAGAAATGATTAACCCAGCATATGTCTGACATTAATTCCAGTAGTTGAGATTAAGTAAAAAAATGAAAATAAAGTGATAATACATAAAAAATATAATAGTTGAGAATTTTTCTTATTAAAAACACATAAATTATATAAAGGTTTTTGAAGGCAAGTGGGACTGTGGACATAGGAGACTCAGATGTGGGGAAGGTGGAAGAGGTGAGAGATGAAAAATTGCCTATCAGGTACAATGTACACTGTTTGCATGGGTACACTAAAAGCAATTAATCCATGAAGCCCAAAACCACTGGTGCCCTTGAAGCTATTGAAATACAAATAAATAAATAAATAAATATAAAAAAATACATGCGCAATGAGTGTCATGGAAAATTGAAAAAATTCACACTTACATTTTATTGAAGAACAGCAAATATAAAGAAACAAATTATGAACATGCCACAGAAGATGGCCAGAAAACACTGATTATCTCAAATGAAAGACAATTATACCTGTAGCAGTATCTTGCTGCTAACTGTTGATATGGGAGAAAATGGAGCCACATTTTCAAAACTTAAGGAAAGTAAATTACAATCTGAAATTTTATATTTAGTTAAATTAGGATTTGAGAGGAAGAGGAAATAATGACCATTATAGACACACACAAAGCGAGATTTCTCCCCTTACACCCCTTATAAAAAAAAAATGCTGAATGATATACTTAAAAAGAATAGTCAAATAAACCTGAAAATCAAGTAAAATGCAAAAAAGTGATACATTTGAGTAAGTTACCAGAATTTTGTCAAATATAATGGGAAAACTAATAAATTATGACTCTAAAAGTAAAAGGCCAGAAACTAGTTTTATATGCCTGATATGTTTGAACCAAAATATTAGAAATCGGTAATGAGTTTGATGTGAGTAGCAGTTGGTGAGTGGTTACAGATTGCTAAGATTCTAGTGTTCTTGAGAGTAGACGATGAAAAGGGTAACTTTTGTAATAACATAGTTAACTGAGATGGTGAAGTGGGATGTATCACTACTTAAAGACTGTCTTGATCTAGTGTTCGTGGTATAGACTACATGTAGCCCCATGTACTTGCCCTGCACCCTTTTCTTAGTACTAGAACAACAAATGTTTGCTGGGCACATGGTTTCCTAGACCAAAGATTACGTTTTTCAGTCTTTTTGGAAGCAAAGGATGGCCCTATGACTGAAGGCAAATGGAGCACTTCAGGGAATGTTGGATGCAAGCAGCTTTTGCAAATAATAGGGGACCAGAACTCCATAGGTCATTGTGTACCATGGGCAGTGAGCCAGGTCCATGCTGGCAGAATGAGACAAGAGGCATTTGAGTCTGTAGTGCTGTGCCTGATTCAGACAACTTAAATTTTTATTTTATATGAGGAAGGAATAATTTTGCTTAAACTAAGATTATTTTTATGATAATCATACATGCACCAACTTATGCTTAAGTGATATAATTCTTAGTTAAAATAAATGAGAATGAGAGGAACAAAAAGAACATTACCTGTCCAACAGAAGGTAACAACGAGGAAAGCAGAAGTAAGAGGACAAGGAGTTCAGACATGCGGTGCTCAAAGTAAATATTGATGTATGTATCCACTGTCCCATTAGAGAAGAGACAAGTCAATATGTGGATGCAACATGGATCTGAACTACACGCATCCACTTACAGGCAGAGTTTCTTTCGCCTCTGTCACCCTGAGACAACAAGACTGACCTCTGCGTCCTCAGACAGCTTAGTTATGAAGACAAGGAGGATATAGGTCTTCATGGTGATCCAAATCCATTTAGTGAATAGGAAAATATGTTTTCTCTTCTATGTGATTTTCTTAATAACATTTTATTTTCTCTAGCTTACTTTCTTGTAAGAATATAGTATATAATGCATATACCATACAAAATATTTGTTAATCAACTGTTTATGTCATCAATAACGCTTCTAGTTGATGGTTGGCTATTAAGTTTAAGTATTACATTTTAGGGGCGAAAACAGCTATATGTGAGTGTGTGTGGTGGCTCATTTCTGTAATCCTAGCACTTTGAGAGGCAGAAGCAAGAAGATTGCCTGAACCCAGGGGTTCAAGACCAGCCTGGACAACTTGGCGGGACCTCATCTCTACAATAAATCAAAATATTAGCTGAGCATGGCAGCACGTGCCTGTAGTCCCTACTACTTTGGAGGCTGAGGCAGATAGATTGCCTGAGCCTAGCAGGTTGAGGCTGCAGTGGCTGTGATTGTGCCACTGTTACTGCAGCCTGGGTGAGAGAGTAAGACTCCGATTCAAGACAAAAAAATTTATGTGGATTTTTGACTTCATGGAGGATTGGCACCTCAACCCCTCCATTGTTTAAGGGTACACTGTGCATGGTTTAACAAAGAACAACAAAAAAAAACCTTTAAAAATCACGTTTTTATAATAGAAGAATAAATTACATATACCAGTAAAAAACAAAGCAAAAGGCCAGACACGAAACATTACCTAATAATAAAAGGAACTGTCCCTCAAAAAGTATTAAATATCATAAGGTTATATGCACCAAACAACATAGTCATTTCTCGAACTGTTAACATTACAGAGTTAATGAGAAAGCAGGTGAAGAATGCAGCCTGGAATGGAAATTTAACACATTTCAGAAAGTAACATTTTAAAACAAGTAGATAATATTGCAAACTGTGAGGAGTGATATAAATTGTTCAGGATGTTATGGAGTAATATCGGAAGAAAAACTGGTCTGTCTAAAGTTCTTAACGTCAAGAACAATTAAGAATTAATCAAGGTGAGGGTGTGGCCAAATTCCAGGTGGAGGAAACATGCAGAAAAGATTTGGATTTAATGATTTGATAGAGACTGGAGGAGAAAATTATATATCAGGAGGCTGGGAAATTCTGCACAAACCATATAAGGTATTCTCTGATCTTCTTTAGCTCACCTCAGAATGTCAAGTTCTGGAAAAGAAGATACCTTGAATTCAAAAATAAAAGCCAGAAACTAAAACAAACAAACAAATTATTTCAAATGCAAGAACTTAGTTTTCAACCAATGCTATACATTTTCAGATTAAAATAATTAATTTCCATTGGCATACAGGGTCAATTATATTCAAAATGTGTACAATACCTACATGTAAAATACCATATTATCTTAAGATGTTTTCAATGTATTGATTAATTTATAGATATTCTTGTATTTCACTCGTTTTGTCTTAAACAACAGCAAACGGCCAACTCAAGATTTTAATCATTCTTTTGCTGCTTTTATCTAGTAATGCCTGAAGTGTATTTAGACCTATTATCAGAATTGTTCCTAAGCTTTGTCTACAAGTTTGTGTTTGGCAAAGGGCATCACTCCGATCGTTATCTCTGTCTCAAAGAGAATTTCCAGCAGGCAGGATAACTGTTGGACTTTTCCCTCCCTCGTATTGCTGTCTACAAGAACTTATTTTAGATATGATTCTTAGTGAATACCCAGAATTCCCTGTGATATGGTGATTTGACATATATGACAACTAAGACATTTCAGCGTCAATTGCATAAATTGAATTGCATACATTCAAGGGGGCAGATCACCCTGACAGTTCTTTTCTTCTCTATACTGTGTGGCTAGCAAACCTGACGCAGAGTTCCACATGCATGCAGCATGAATTGCTTTATAGCCATGTGCCATGCAGTGACATTTCAGTCAGTGATGGACTTTGGGTAGGGGGTGGTCCCATAGATTATAGTGGAGCTGAAAGACTTCTACACCCTAGTGACATCACAGCCATTGTAATGTTGTAGTGAATACATTCCCTTTTCTATGCTTGGATATGTTTAGATACACAAATACACGTACAAACACCATTGTGTTCCGGTTGCCTACAGTATTCAGTTCAGCCACATGCTGTGCAGGTGTGTAACCTAGGAGCAACACACTCTACCATCCAACCCGGTGTGCAGTAGTTTTACCAATTAGGTGTGTGTCAGTACACTCTGTAATGTTTGCCACATGACGAAATCAGTCAACAATGCATTTCTCAAAGGGATCTCCATTATCTGTTAAGGCATGGCTGTATTTATGTTCTGTCTTATTTAGAATGTAAGAATAGTTAAAGAGGTAACTGTAACTTAGAGGCACATGACCTGGGGGTGCCTCTAAGTCAATCAGGTGCCTTTATCATTGCTGTTTGGAGTCACACACACTTGGTCTGGAGGTGTGGGTGACATCAGATGCCTTTTGTCTGTGTGGTTTGGAGTTACATGCTCTTGGTCTGGATTTGTGGGCAACATCCGATGCCTTTTGTCTGTGCTGTTTGGGGTCACGTGCACTTGGTCTGGAGGTGTGGGTGATAATGGGTACCTTTGGTCTGTGCTGTTTGGGGTCACAAGGTCTTTTTTATCCTTTTGACTTTTTAAAGATTCTGCCAGTTTCATTGAAATAGCCTCATGATGGCTGCTTTCACTGGTGAACAGTTTTGTAGATTTGGCCAGCTGGTTAATGGGGGCGTTGGAAGCTTGAAGTCAGGTGTAACCATTGGGAAATAAGCAGGGTTACCCAAGAAAGGACCACTTTAGTGGCGGAAGAATTGTCCACAGCTGCCGAAAGTCAGAGGGAGGCCAGAGAGCACAAATAAGACAGAAGAGGGCTTTTTAGTCAGTAGGGAAAGTGTCTTGGTGTATGTTATCTTCACCTACTGTGTCCATTCCTAAGGGTTGTACCTATCTCTCTCCTCTGCACCTCTCATTCCCAGTCATCGGTCTAACCAGAGCTCCTGATGGAACATGGCAGCAGTCTCTAGGAGAACAGCAATTCACAGTCCCACTGTTGAAAGATAAGCAAATTCCAGGCACCAAAGAGGAAAAATAATAAAACAATATTAGTAAATACAAGAGATTTTTAAACAACTGCACAATATTCAATGTGAGGGTTGTTCATGTGCATCTAATATATCTGTTTAAATTCCAATTGAAGGACATTTTTACCTGTCTTGTTTACATCTTGCTAAATAATTATTTCAGCATTTATTCCTATAAATGTAACTGTTGGGTTAAAAGGATCTGTCAGGACACTTTATACATAATTTAATAGAATTGATTAGAGGAAATTTATAAGCTATTTAATTTATAAAACACTGATACTTTATTTAAGTTTGGCCCTTTTATCCTATTTGAGCTACTACTGTTCTTTTTTTCTTTTTTTTTGAGTTGGAGTCTCATTCTGTCACCCAGACTGGAGAGCAGTGGCCGCTCCCGGCCACTGCAGCCTCGACCTGCTGGGCTCCGGCAATCCTTCCGCCTCAGCCTTCCAAGTAGACGCACGGAATTACAGACGCGCGCTACCACGCCTGGCTAATGTTTTGATTTACTGTAGAGATGAGGTCTCGCAAATTGCCCAGGCAGGTCTCGAACCCGCGGGCTCAGGCAATCCACTCACCTCGGCCTCCCAAAGCGTGGGATTACAGGCTGAGCCACTGAGCCCAGCTGCTACTACAGTTCTTATAAGTAAAAAACAAATTTGAAAATAATTTCAGCATTTGGAATTAATATGATATTTAGACATTTGAGTTCTAAAAGGCAGCTCTCACACTGCCTTACTCTTTGCCATTAACTTTTGACTAATTTTTTTCCCTTTTCTTTTTTTAACCTGGCGTGGTTACTCGAATCTTAATTCCTGTAGGATTTACATAAGGATGTCATCTTTACTGGGAGCTTGCAATATCCAGTTGACCAGTACCATTAGATATTTGAGTACTAAAAGGCAGCCAGGTGAACCCTGGGGTTTCCAGACACAGGATTCTCGGCTATGACTAAGGCTTTATTTAAATGCAAAGACATTAGTTCAGACAGAAGCATTTTGGGTTCCAGGAGGCCAAATGGTCCCCTGAAGAATGGTGCCATATTGGGATGTCAGTAGGGACTTCTGCTCCTGCAATTGGGCGAAGATCAGGTCAGGTAAGCCTTGTTAAGGGGAAGATCATTAGTTCACATGGACTACATAGAAAACCATTTGGCCAACAAGGATTTCCTGGGTTGTCTCTATGCATGTCCCCATGGTCATTGTGTACCTGGACTTCTTGGAGAAAAACTGGGAAGGCTGCAGGGAAAATTTTGGGGAACTAGAAGGACTGACAGTCATCACGAGTTTGAGAGCTACCTCTGGGTGGCATTTATATGGAACCAAAAAATTGACTTGCACTGAGAGCATTCCTAGAGGATTATCCATGTATCTCTCCACTGACTTTTTGTTCCAGTCATTCAGTCTTGTTCTTTCCAAATCCTGATCAGCCAGCCAGCATGTCCATGGCAGCCCAAGGTTCAGTGTCTATCTGTAACTAAACTGACCTCACCTCCAGCATAGACTGGATTATGGTGTATGCTGCCCTACACTTGAAATGTGTTGGCTTTTTCACTATATTTCATGGTTACCCTGAAGGTGACTGTCATACCATGGAATTCATCTTTGACCTATCTGTCAGCCTGGGCTGTACTTTTGATTTTATCTTTGTCACCACATGAGACTGTAAATGTGGGCTGAGGAAGGGTGCAGGTATGCCCCCACACCATGGGTATCTGAAGCACTCACTCTGTTTATTTGTGATATCCAGAATTACTTAATCTTATATGTACACTTCTTACTTAATAATGGCACTTTCCCACTCATTATAAGCCACCTAGTGCACAGTGGGCAAATTGGGCTACTTGGTTTCCCCTGGCAGATGTTAGAGACAACTAGAGAATATTTTTCAGTTAGAGAACAGTTGACACTGACCATGGAATTTTCCTCACCTGAGAACCCCAGGTTTTGCATTCTAATTCTTCTCTTGGGTCTTGATCGTGACCCAAGCAGGCCTTTGCCAAACTCTGTCTGGATCTGGGCAGAGCTTTCGTCTGCTCAGTCGGTGGGTAAAAGCAGCACATCTAGGCCGGGCTCAGTGGCTCAGCCTGTAATCCCACCACTTTGGGAGACTGACGCAAGTGGATTGCCTGAGCCTGAGGGTTCAAGACCCACCAGGGCAACTTGGCGAGACCTAAATAAAAAATTAGCCAGGTGTGGTAGCGCGCGCCTGTAGTTCGGCTACTTGGAAGACTGAGGCGGAAGGATCGCCAGAGCGCAGCAGGTCGAGGCTGCAGTGGCCGGGAGCGGCCACTGCACTCTAGCCTGGGCAACAGAGTGAGACTCCAACTGAAAAACAAACAAACAAACAAAAAACAGCACATCTAAATGCTATGGGTATTGTGCTGTGCCCCAAATATACCCAACTAGAAACTTTATATACCAAACTAGAAACTTTATCAAAGTGATGAGTCCCAGAACTTTTTCAGGATTTGCCTTTTGTTCTCTGGCAGGTAAATGAGTTACTAAATTATATGGTAGTATTATGGCACTCCAGGGATTATTTTTATTATACAAGGTAAAACCTTGGGTATAGAGTAAGTGGGTTCCAAAATACTTAATCAGTTAAAATGTCCACTTTTTAGTATTGTGGTATTAAGAACCAGTCTGGGTTTGTCCGTGTGTCTGGGTGTCTGTGTGTGTGTCTGGGTGTCTGAGGACTCCATGGGTTCATTTGTGCGTGCCAAAATTACCTAGTTTGGATTACTTTCTGGTGCCACCTCGTAGTGGCAGCCACCTCGTGGTGGCTGTTTGATGTACCATTTTATAGACATGGGTCATTGGGTCCTGTGACTGGCTGCTACTGCTAGCAAAGTGGCTGTAATTCTAGGGGTCACCTAAAAGGGTCAGTGTCAATCGACCTGGAAGAGCAGTGGGTTGTGGACTTGTCTCTTCTGCTTCCAGGCACTTCCCTGTTCCGCCTTCCATGCCTACATTAACACCAGCTCCAAGGAAGCACTTTTGGGATCCACTTTTGAGAACCTGAGTGACTGCGGAAAAAGACAGTTGCCCATTACAATGCATCTCCAGTGAGAGGATTGATGGGAAGGATATCACCAGATTGTACTATGTTTGTGTTACTTAGTGATTTTCCCCCATCAGAACCTACTGCCAAACAAACAAAAAAAATTGGTTTATTGTATCAAAACTGATATTTTTGGAAAAGTATGAGAATTTGGTTTCAAGATTAATTTTTTTCAAGATCTAAAATACTTATAATTTATACTCAAGGAATGACACAGTACCATGATATTTTATTAATCTGTTTCAATAGGTAACCAAATTTAACAAATACTTCTTCAATTGTATTCTCAAGAAAACCACCTACTTTAATGAACCTAACACATTATGAGATATTCCCAATTAGGATTTAGAACACAGTCCTCTGCCCCCTTTTTATTCTGGCCCTAAAACACTTCTGCATCCCAACTCACTCCACCCCTTTGATTTTACACACTGTCAGAACAATTTTGGATCCAGCTGTTGTGATTCTTGTTTTGCTTGTATTAGTGGTTATTCATGGTAAACTTTTTTTTCCTGCAATGGAAGTATGACGGAAGCAATTTTTTTTTTTGAGTTGGAGTCTCACTCTGTTGCCCAGGCTGGAATGCAGTGACACATTCATGGCCACTGTAGTCTTGACCTACTGGGCTCAGACAATTCTTCCACTTCAGCCCTCCAAGTAACTGGAACCACAGGTGCCACAACATCTGGCTGAGGAAACAATTATTTATATTGAAAACAATGATGTTTCTTCCATGTATCTTAGAATTACTTTTAATATACTTGTGAACTTGGAGACTGAGATATGATAGATGTGTTAGTGCATTTGTGCTGCTATAACAAATATCACAGATTGGATAATTTAGGAAGGGCATATATTTATTTCTCACAGTTCTGAGACTGAGAAGTCCAAGGTCAGGGCACCAGCATCTTGTCAGGGGCCTCTCGCTGCATTCTCACAAGACAGAAGGGCAGAGAGGATGAACAAATACTGCTCTCACAACAGAAGAGTGAGAGAAAGCCAGCCCACATCCAAAAGTCCTTTCTCTGGGGGCCTGGTCCATTCGTGAGGGCAGAGCCCCCATGAAATCATAACTTCCCCAGAGCTCCACTTCTTAATATCACCAGAATGTAGGTTAGGCTTCAGCATGAATTTTGGAGGGGATATGTTAAAACTATAGCAATAGAGAACTTTGAATAAATGTTACTCTTTGGAAACCTGCAAGTAGTATCTCCAAAGTTTCCCCTAAAAGCCAAATAGGCACTCCATCTGCCTTGAAAGTTGTAACATGTTTATTTTACAAAGTATTTTATTACTACATGATGCAGGCTTCCATTTTTCCAGACTGCTGTATCTATTTTCATACTACCTGCTGCCCGACCCGTCAGGCCATGTCTCACATTTTAGGGTTCTTTTTTGTAGGCGGCCACTTCAAGATATCAATTTCTGTGCCGATGAGGTTGTTTTAGGCTGTGGTCACAAAGGACCCAAAGTTAATTTCTCAGTTCCATTGAAGTTTCATTTATGTAATATTCCAAAGTGTTTGTAGGCCAAGGCAGCTTGTGCTTCATCCTCCCCTACAGCAACAGGCGCACATGCAACAGCACACACACATGCAGCGACACATGCACACCAGTGTTTCCCTCATCAGTGCCCACCCTCCCATGCCTGTGGAAGAGCAGCGTCTCAGGTGATGCATCCTGAAGGATGGTGAGTGAGAGAAACGTGGGGGAGGGTCTGACATGTGTCCACATTGCTTTCTTCACATTCTACCCATTGGACTTCAGTCACATGGTATAATTCTTTAGTAAAGAAGGCCAGAGAATATGATTAAATGGTGTTTGGCAGAGAAGAAATGGCATTTAGTAATGTTCAGTAGGTCCTACCATGTGCATTTTGGTATTGTGTAAATAAATACCTTTACTATTTACAGGTAAAATGCTTGAAGAATACATGACTGATTGCTTAGGACTTTTCTATTCAGAAACATAAGATGAAAAGCTAAGTGCATGACCATTTCCAGACCATTGCCTTACTAGTCTCTGGTGTGGCCATATGCTCTTTGGGCTATGTTTCCTGACTTTGGCCCCCTCCCCTACCTTGGGGAGGTGAGTCTCTTCTTTCTCTCTCTCTAATGTACTTTCTGAATAAATTATATTTTCTAAACTAAAAGAAAACTAAGTGCAAATAATTTAAACTATAAAACTGTGTACATAAGAGTACATACAAAAAGTTAATATATTAATCTACAAAGTATAAAGTATGTGTTTGTAAGTTATAAACTATATGTAACTTTATACATTTAGCATTCTCTATATGATATATGATTATAGCTATTTGTATATATATATGTTTCACATATATATAACGTTAAGTTTCTACTATTTTATAATAACCCCGGAACTTTTCAAAAAAATTCAGCTTTTTATTTTGAAGGGTGTCATAGGAGTTAGGAGTTAGGGTGTCTTCCTGTGGCTTAGAAGTTTCAATAGAGCCTCAAAGGCCAAAATCAATAAAATAGGTGCCAAAGACCCAGAGATTTGAAAACCGAAATCTAAATGCAAGACCACTTATTTGGATGGTGTCAAGAGATTGTGAAGCTGGTTTTTGCAACCTCAGCTCCAAATTTAAAAGAAAAATTGAAGGCCGATCCTTGAGAGACTTGGCATCCCCTCATCAGGAGTTGGTAGTGTGCCAGGCACATCCCCTCCCATTGTTTCTTGGGAAGGCAAAGAGAGTGGAATTTTTTTTATTAATCGTTTCAAGTGCTCTGACAACAGAAGAATTTCAAATTCAGCCAAATATGCTTGAAGAGGTTTATTCTGAACCAAACATGAATGATCAGACCTGAGACAGCCCTGAGAGGTCTTGAGAGCATGTGTCTGGGATGGTTTAATTGCAGCTTGGTTGTACACGTTTTAGGGAGACAGAAGTTACAGAAACCATCAATTAATACCTGTGAGGTTTACATTGGTTTAACCCTGCAAGGTGGAACATCTCCAAGCAGGGACTGACTTGCAGGTGGATTCAAAGATTTCCTGACTAGCAATTAGCAGCAAGAGTTAGCCTCCTATCTAAGGAATTCTGAAATCAGTAGAGTGGATGCCCTGTTGAGATAAAGAGTTGGAAAAATTCCGGGTTTCTTGATATGTAAATGAAGACTCAAAGGTACAGACTTCAGAGAGAATAGGTAAGTGTCTTCATAGGTACCCAGAGTCTGGGAATCCCCAAGACACAGCTTTTCAGGTCATAAGTACTTTGAGTTCCTTCTTTATCAGTTGCGTGATGTTATGCCAGTGTCAGGTTGGAAAGCAAGCCTCATTACACAGGGTTAATTAAAAAAAAAACCCTCTGATGAGTCTTTATCAGGCATGACTCCTCAAGCTTCTTTGGAATTTGGGCAAGAGAAAAAAGGTGAGAGTTTAGTTCAGGCTTCATGATGATCTCTTAGACCTGTGTACCTTTGCTCCCAAGGGACTTGAGAACTGGTGATTGGGGTCTGGGTATTTCAATTACGGAAGTCAGTGGAGTCGCTACTTCTGTTTGCTGCAGGATACTATTAGGGTGGCGTCACTGAGACGGAACAACTCTTTCTTCTCAGTTAGGGCTCATGCTTGCATTGACTGCATACTCTGCTGACTGGAGCCAACATAATGCAGTTTCAAAAGGACCAAACTGAGTGCCAGGAGAAGAGGCAGTATCCTACCTAGAAGATGGGTGATAAGCTGCTCCATTCTCTGAAGCTGATGGAGAGTCAAAATTGGCAGCCAGGGGGCAAAGTAGCCACCTCCAGATAGGTGCAGCCAGACGTCCTCTGTGAAAAATCTCCTGAGGGGAGCAGCAATGGAGCACTTGCCACTGGGTGCCCAGATGCCAGGAGGGCCTGGACCTTCCCACTGCTCTTTTATTTCAGGCCAGTTGTCATAGAAGCCACGAGTAGTGATTGGTAAGTGGAAGGGGAAGAGGAGAGGGCACTAACTGGATTAGGACCCAGCAGGGGAATTAAGGGGATACAGAAACACTAAAATGTGCAATAATTAAACGGGGATGGACGTCTCATTATGTAAAAATGGAAAAAAAATATTACCTGCTTTTTTTTGTTTGAAAAAAGGAAATACTAGGTGCAAAGAGTAAATTTAACCCAGCAAACAGGTTCTGAGAATTGGATAAAACAATCAGCTTTCTTCTTTCTTGCACTCTCTGTTAATCAGGATCATTCAATATACAAGTTATAACTCTGTATGAGCATCAAAGGCAGTAATCTCTTTAGTTAGTATATATCATTTGCTTTCTTCCCCTCAAAAGAAAAATCCTTTAATGTTTCCCTTTATGAGAAAACAACAACAACAAATGCACAATTTGGTTTATAATTTACTCAAGTTCAATAATTAGATAATTGAATAAAATAACTCAGTGTAAGCCCACCTGGGTGTTAGCCTCGCAGCTCCTTTCACACTCACTTTTTCTCCCTCCAAGACAGTGTCTGGGTGTGTGGAGGAAGGGCTCGGTGAAGGACAGACTTAGCCCTGCAGGGTGCAGACTGCCACTGCTCTGCCACCGCCTCTCTCCACTCACTGGCCCCACTCCTCAGCCTTGGGAGCAGGCCACTTCATCTGGAGAGCAGGTCTCAGGGAAAGCTTTGGTGGCTCTGATGCTCGTGACAACTGCATAGGGGTCAGGATGGCCTTACAGGGCCATGCACAGGGTCCATCTGCTTGAGCAGTGACCCATCAGGTTACTGAGCTGTCAGCATCTGAGCATGCCACAAGACAGTCTGGGTGGTGGTCCCTGTTACAGGGCAGTGGTCTGGTGGGGTGGCCAGTGGCCCACCTGTCCCCTCTTTTACTCTCACTCATCTGAGCAGTGTCCCACCAGGTCGTTGAGCTGCCAGCGTCTGAACATGCTATAGGACAGTTTGGGTGGTGGCCCCTGTTACCATGCAGTGGTGGGGCAGAGAGGCCAGTGACCCACCTGCCCTCTTACCCATCTGAGCATTGAGCAGAAGTTGGGCTGGAGCCCAAGAGGAGTGAGGACCCAAATTAAGTTGCTTTGTTACTTGTCAATGCTCTTTCTCTGCTGTCCTCATTTTCTCCCAGAAGGAAAAAGCCAGAAGGCTCGCCATGTATTCCTCCCTTCCTTGTGTCTTTTCTCTGCCGCATCTAGCTGGCAGAGTTTCACACCGTGCCACAGGACAGTGAGTGATCACGGGACTTTTTAGCTCCCTGCTGGTAGTGTAAGTTGGGGCAGAAGAAGCATCATTAGTAGCCTGGGAAACACTTTCCCCAAGTTGCAGTTCTCAAAATAAGTAATTGGTCAATTCAAAATTGAAAATGTGCTGGGTCCTTCTTCTTGCGTTGCTTAGTGACACATCCCAGGTTCTTCAAGGGAAATGATGTGGAATAGAGTGAAGGATTAGATCCTAAAAGCAATTGTGCAACCTGAATTGTCAATTTTCAAAATAATTTATCTAGTATAAACATTTTAAGTTCGAACAATAATGTACAAAAACAATGTGCTTTCTCTAACCTTATTTTGCTATTGATCAATCCTTGAGTAATTTAGAATTTCAAGCTTCAGATTCATTGTTATTATATGGTATTTTTCTGATTATGTTCCTTTTATTTTCTAATAGTTTAGTCAGAAAAATACATTTCTAATATTTAGTATCAAAAGCAATTTATAGAGTTAGCATCTCAGCCATGCGTCCCTGCTGCTCTTTCTAATCACATGAAGCCACAGCTTGTCTCTGGAACCAGGTTCTGTTGTGATTATTTAGTTGGGCTTATCAGATTCTGTGGAACTGTCAATTTATGACTTCAAAAAAGTGCCTACTAATATATTTTGAATATTTTGAATATTTAGATAAAAACCTGAGTCAACAAAAATTCCCAGTGTCTTTAAATGTCTAAATTAGGCCCTTTGGGAACATTAGCTTGCTAAATATGACAGATCATTGACTTGATAGATTGGTAAAAAGATGCAGGTCTTTAGTAAATAGCCATATTTTCTTTTTTAAAATTTAATTGTTTATTTTATTTTTAACCACAACTTTTTTTTTTAAGATGTGGGGCACAATTCAGGATTAGGTAGACAAGTAGTCATCATGCAGGTAAAATTTGGGCCTCTCTTTGGTCCCCGCTTCACCTGGTTGGAGATCAGCGTACCCTTATTGATGTTATGTGTCTCCCCTTCTTTCCTCCTCTGGCAGTATCTTGCTACTGCCAATCCCTTTCTTATAGTATTATGGTAAATATTAAGGGTCCAATTATGAGTGAGAATATGTAGTATTTAGTTCTTTGTTTCTGTGATAGATTACTAAGTATGACAGACTCTAAATTCATTCAACTTACTGTGAAGTCCATATGTTTGTCCTTTATAGCTGCATAATATTCCATTGTGTCTATGTACCACATTTCTTTTATCCATTCCAGTTTTGATGGGCAGCATGGTTGGTTCCATGTTTTTCCTGTTGTGAATAGTGCTACAATAAATATGCATAGGCAGGTAGCTTTTTGGTAGAAAAATTTGAGTTCCTCAGGATATATTCCCAGTAGGGGGATAGCAGGGACAATGGATTGTCAATTTCTAGTTCTTTTAGAAATCGCCACACTGTTTTCCATAGATGTTAAACTAGTCTGTACTCCCACCAGCAGCGTAGAAACATTCCCTTTTCTCTGCATCCTCGCCAGCATTTGTTGTTGTTTTATTAATGATGATCATTCTTACTGGAGTTAAGTGGTAGCTCAGTGTGGTTTTGATTTGCATTTCTCTGATGATGAGTGAGGTTGAGAACTTTTTTCATGTGTATGCTGGCTACCCATATGACTTTTTTTTTTTTTGACTAAGTCTCACTCTGTCACTCAGGCTGGAGTGCAGTGGCACATTCATAGCCACTGCAGCTTCGACCTGCTGGGCTCTGGTGATCCTTCTGTCTCAGCCTTCCAAGTAGCTGGAATCGCAGACATGTATCACCATGCACAGCTAATTTTTTGATTTATTGTAGAGACGAGATCTTGCCATGTTGCTCAGGCTGGTTCAGAACCCCTGGACTCAGGCAATCCTCTCACCTCTGCCTCCCAAATTGCTGGGATTACAGTCTTGATCCACCGTGCCCAGCCGACTTTTTTTTTGAGAAGTGTGTATTCATGTCTTTTGCCCACTTTTTAATGGGGCTGTTTGGTCTTTTTCATTTTGGCATGTTTGAGTTCCTTGTAGATACCAGATATTAGGCCTTTGCCAAATATACAGCTAGCAAATATTTTTCCCCATTCTGTGGGCTGTCTCTCCACTCTCTTGATGGTTTCTTTGGCTTTGCAGAAGCTTTTCAGTTTAATGAGTTCCCACTTGCCTATCTTATCTATTATGGCATTGATATCTGGGGATTTGATCAAGAATTGGTTGCTGACTCCAATTGCCGTAAGGGTGTCTCCAGCATTTTCTAAGATTCTTACAGTTTGAGATTTTATGTTTAGGTCTTTGATCCATTTAGAGTTGATTTTTGTGTACAGTGATAAGTAAGATCTGGTTTCAATATTCTGCATATGGTCAGCCAGTTTTCCTAGCTCTGTACACTGAATAGGTTCTCTTCTCCTCTTCCCAGTGGTTGTTGATGGAAGCTTTTTTGAAAATGAGCTGGTTGAGAAATTGAAATTTTCCTTCTGAAATTGCTATCCTCTTCCATTAGTCAATATGCCTGTTCTTGTACCAATACCAGGCTGCTTTGATTGTTGTAGCCTTATAGTAACGGTTAAGGTCTGGAAGTATGCTATCTCCTGCTTTTTTTTCTTTTGTTGAGGATTGTTTTGGCCATTCTTGGTTGTTTATGTTTCTTTATGAATTTCTGTATTGTTGTTTCTGTGTCTGAGAAGAATGATGCTGATAATTTAATGGGTGCTGCATTGAATCTGTAGATTGCCTTTGGTAGGATGGACATCTTAACAATATTGATTCTTCCTTTCCATGAGCATGGAATATTTTTTCCACTTCTTTGTGTCTTTTTAGGTTTCTTAGAGCAGTGTTTTGTAGTTTTCATTGTAAAGGTCTTTCACTTCTCTGGTTAGGAAGATGCCAAGGTATTTCATTTTTTGTGGCTATTGTGAATGGGATTGTGCTTGTTATTTGTTTCCTTGTCTATTTGTTGTTCATGTATAAGGATGCAACTGTCATTTGCACATTTATTTTGTATCCTGAGATTTTACTAAAGTCCTTATCAGTGCAAGGAGGTTTTTGACAGAGTCTCTTGGATTTTCGAGGTATAGGATATCATCAGCAAAGAGGGATAACTTAACTTCCTCCTATCCTATTTGGATACCCCTCATTTCCTTCTCTTATCTAAATTATTCTAGCTTGGACTTCCAACACAATGTTGAACAGGAAAGGGAAGAGTGGGCAGACTTGTTTTGTTCCAGTTTTCAGGGGAATTGCCTCTAGTTTCTGTCCGTGTAGCCATATCTTGGCTATATGTTTATCATAGATGGCACTTACTATTTTGAAGTATGTTCCTTCTATGCCTAGGTGTTCAAGGGTTTTTAACAAGAAGGGATGCTGGATTTTATTGAAAACTTTTTCTGCATCTAATGATATAATCATGTGTTTCTTGTTTTTACATCTGTTGATTTAATTACAGATATGGTCTTACAGATGTTGAACCAGCCCTGCATCCTGGGGATGAAGCCTATTTGGTCAATGGTGGATGATTTTTTAGATGTGTTGTTGGATCTGATTTGCTAGAACCTTGTTGAGAATGTTGGAATCTATGTTCATTAGGGATATTGACCTGTAGTTCTTTTTTTGTTGTTGGATTCTTTCCTAATTTGAGCCTCAGTGTGATGTTAGCTTTGTAAAATGATTTGTGGAGAATTACAACTTTCTGAATTACCTGGAATACTTTCAATAGGATTAGTATCAGCTCTTCCTGGTATGTTTTGTAGAATTCTGCTGAAATGCTGAAAAGCTGTCTTTTCCAGGGCTTTTTTTTTTTTTTGTAGGTAGTTTTCTTATGACAGAATCTATTTCCTGGGTCATTATCAGTCTATTTAGTGTCTCAGTGTCTTCTTATTTCAATCTTGGGAAATTGTGTGATGTCAGAAAGTCCTCTACTTCATTCAGGTTACCAAGTTTATTTCCATATAAGTGTGCATAGTAACCTCTGATAATCTTTCATATTTACTTGGGGTCTGTTGTGATTAGATCTTTTGCATTTCTGATTGTGTTTATTGAGGTTTCTTTTTTAAAAATCATTTTGACTAGGAGTCTGTCAATCTTGTTTATCCTTTCAAAGAACCAGCTTTTTATTTTGTTGATTTTTTTTCTATGAAATTTTTGTCTTCTATATCTGGTATTTGGGCTTTTTGGTGCTCTGGATTCTTCTCCTAAAGTTGGGATTTTGGTGGTCTTGTCTTTCCAGATCCCTTAGGTGATCTGTTAGGCTGTTAACTTGTGATCCTTCCATTTTCTTTGTATGTGTTTGTAGAAATATACATTCCCCCCTTAGAAATGAATTCATGGCATCACAGAGGTTTTGGTAAAATGTTTCTTCATTTCCATTTGTTTCTAGGGATCTTTTAATTTCTATTTTGATTTCTATGTTGACCTAGGAGCCATTCAGCATCATGCTGTTTAGCATCCATGTCTTTGTGGGTTTTGGGGGAAGTTTGTTGATGGTGATATTTATTCCACTGTATTCTCTGAAGGTGCATGACACTATTTTGATCTTATGAAATTTGTTTTTTCTTGATTTATGGCTGTGGATATGATTTATCTTGGAGTACATTCTATGTGGTGATGAGTAGAATGTATATTCTGTGGTTGTTGTGTGAAGTGTTCTATAGGTACCCATTAAGTACATTTGGTCAAGGGTCAAGTTGAGGTTCCAGATCTCTTTGTTGATTTTTGCCTCAATGATCTGTCTAGGTTTGTTAGTGGGGTATTTAAGTCACCAGTTATATTAGTGTTAGGGTCAATGTCTTTTTAGTTTACTTAGTTTGCTTTATAAATGCTGATGCTCCTATGTTGGGTGCATATATATTTAGGATGAATATTTCCTGTTGATGGATTAAATCTTTTATCATCATATAGTGTCCTTCCATTTCTTTTGTAATTTTTGATAGCTTAAAGGCTATTTTGTCTGATATTAAGATCGCAACTCCTGCCAACTTTGAGATCCATTCTCCTGGAAGTTTTTTCCATCCTCTGACTTTGAGTCTGTATGCATCTCTTGTGGTGAGATGAGTTTTCTGGATGTAGCAAATTATTGGGTCATTTTTTAGATCCAATTCACCATTCTGTGTCATTTTAGTTGTGCATTTAGTCCATTCACGTTCAGGTTGATTATTAAAAATGTGAGTGCTTATATAATTGCATATCTCTTATAGGCTTTGTCTTGAGTTTCTTATAAAGTTTTTTGTTTATTTGTTTTCTTTTAACTTTTGGGTTGATGCAAGTCATCAAGTTTTCATTCTCAATGTATTCTCTGTTGATTCTGTGTTCTCCTGTCCTCTTGGGTAGTGCATAGTTATTACCTTTTTTTCTTTCCTCTGTACTACATACCTTTTTAAGCATCTCCTGTAGAGCTGGTCTGGAAGCTGTGTAATCTCTTAGGGGTTGGATGTCTGGGAAGGATTTTAATTCTCCATTGCTGATGAAGTTGAACTTAGCTAGGTAGAAAAATTCTTGGTTGAATTTGTTTATCTTTGAGGACTTCGAAAATCGGTCTCCAGTCCCTTCTAGCATGTAGCATTTCTGCTGATGTGTATGCTGCTATTCTAGTTGATCTTTCCTGGTAGATAGTCTGACCTTTCTCTCTTGCTGACTTTAGGATTTTTTTCTTTTGTAGCTACTTTGTGTAGGCAAATGACTATGTGCCTAGGGGTTGATCTTCTCATTTGATGTCTTGCAGGGGTTTTCCGTATCTCTTGTGTTTGGATGGTCAAATCTCTGGTGAGATAGTGAAAGTTTTCATGGATAACCTCCTGAAATACTTGCTCCAAGGTGTTCTCTATTTCCCTTTCTTCTTCAGGAATACCAATCAGCTTCTTGATGTGATTGCACATCTCTTGTAGGCTTTGTTCTTTCTTTCTTAGTTTTTTCCTATGCTTTTTATACATTAAGTTAATTCTAAGTTTTGGTCTTCAAGTTGTGAGATGCTTGATTAATGCTTTCTATGCTTGTCATTTTGTTATTTATTTTTTGTATGAAGTTTTTTTATGGCCAAAATCTCTGTTACAAGTTCAGTGTTGCATATTGTCTTTCTTGAGTCTTATTCACTCTTACCATTCATTCCCTAATCTCTGTTGTATTCTGGGGCCAGTCGTTGGTAATTTTCATTGTTTGGGCTCTGAGGTCTGATTTTTCAGTCACGTTCTGTACCTGTGTTTTGTCGATTTTCTTTTTTTTGTCACTGATCTCTTTCTTTTCTCTTTAGTTTCATTATTCAGTGGCAGTGGGAGGAGTTTTCACTTCTGATGTTTGCTCAGCCCTCTATTCTCCCTGATCAGGGCTCTGAATTTGTTCTATTCTGAAACAGTGCTGTGAGTGGGAAGCTTTGCTATATCTTGTAGTTTTGAGAGTTGAATAAGGTGGAGGATGGGGAGCTAGGATTCAGGAACTATTTGCAAATCATAATGATCACTGACTGGGGTATGGGGTCCCTGAGACCCACTTCCCACCACCACTGTATATGATGATGCAATGGGTACATGTGTGTACTCCCTGAGTCCAAGATTCAGTAACAGCAATGAGGAGAACAGATAATAGTAAAATAAAATTGGGCTGACCAAAAAATAAAAAAATAAAAAGAAAAACAAAAGCAGAAACAAAAGCAAAAAATTACATACACACTCACACACACACACATGCACAAGCAAAAACCAAAACTAACTGGAATAAAAACAGGAAAACTGAACACACACACACACACACACACACACACACACACACACACACACACAGATACACACACACCCCAACACAAAATGAAAAACGAAAGGAGATGGAAAAAAAGAAAAAGAAAAAAATGAGTAATGCAAATCGATTTCTCACATACACATTACACTAAAAAAAGAGAAGAAGAAAAAAATCTGAAAGATAAACATGCATTCATTCATGTATACTCATGAACAGAAAACAAAAAAAGAAAGAAAAAGGAAAGATAAAAAAGAAAAAAGGGGGGAATACAAATCAAACCCTCACATACACATTCACACACAAGATAAAAGGACAGAAAAAAAAAATCCTGCCCTCTTGTGACAGGTTCTATAAATGTTCCTCTTAGCTGCTCACAGATAAGCCTCTCTACTGTCTCCTGCGGAGCTGCTGCCATATTCACAATCTGCCCAGGGTGTGGTCCAGGGCAGGAGAGGGCAATGGGGGTGGATGGGACTTCAGTCCTCCTTTTCCACTCTGATAAGGTTAGGGGGATCCCCTCTGGTGGGAGATGTGGGATTGTTTTCTCTTCAGGTACTGGCAGGGGGATCGGGAAGGGGCACCCCACCCAGGCTTATCCTAGAATAGATTTTTCCTATCACAGCTGATGTCCAGTCTCCATCTGGATTTGTCCCTCTTACTTGTGCCCCAACAGTGTTGGTCTGATGTTCAGAGGATTGCTGGGAAGTAGGGGTTTTGGCCAGGCCTGAATTCCCTGATGATCTCTTCAGGGGTCTTCCTTGTCCTTTTCTGGTCACACTCTTTGCCCCATAGCTGAATCAGGGTAGGAGGTGGGGTGTCTGAGACTCAGGACTAGCTCTGTCCCTCTGAAGTTTGTGTTTTCAGGACATTCCCTCTAGGTCACAACCAACCTCTGAGTAGTTAATCAGTTGGTCACAGAGATGAGGTCTGTCCCTCCGTTTTGAGCAAGCTGTACTACTTTCTTGCCCAGTTTTCAAGATGGTGGCAGGATACCTGTTTTGTCTTTCCCAGTGGGGTTCTGCTTCTGGATCCCTCACTGTGCTCCTCCATCGCCTTTGCTGCCAATGTCCAGCCAGGAGCTGCAGTGGTAAGGCAGAAGCTGGAGTAGATAGTCACTCCTAGCAGCTTTTTCCCAGGAAAGGCTTTGCTGATTTAAAAAAAATGGCACTTGGCTACTGTTCCCTGGGAAGTGCTAGGGTCCAAGCAAAGCAGCTGTGGCACCAGGTGCTTCACCAGGAGATCCCTGGTCACTTATTCCAAGTGCCCATTCAGTCAGCTACTCACCACCCATTTACTCACAGACATGTATGCAAAATTGTCTATACACTCACTCACTCACACTGGGACTCGCATATTCTAACTTACTCTGCCCCTATCTTCCTCCACCCTCCATGAGAAAGTTTCATTTGCACCAGGGTAAAGTACAGATTAGAATGTCTAACAAAATAACTGGCTGAATGATCTGTGGATACAGTTATCTGGATAACTTTGGATTTTAAGCTAATCACACCTAAGTAGGTGGCAGTCAGTGAAGCCTTCATTTAACAATAGTCAGATCATTATTTCACAAGAATTTTTTTTATCAGCAGTGATATTAATTGGTGATTACAAACTGAGGGCTAAGAATGATCCATAAGGCTCACTTGCCTGCCAGGGTGTTGGCAGCCATTGTTCAGCTGAGGTAGTTTATTGTGACTGCAATTGCGGGTCTGTTCAAACATCATCAATCTTTTGAAATAATAAATATTTGGAAACCATTTAGGCTGGGCTCGGTGGTTCAGCCTGTAATCTCAGCACGTAAGGAGGCCAAGGCAAATGGATTGCCTGAGCCTGCGGGTTTGAGACCAGCCCGGGCAACTTGGGGAGACCTTGTCTCTACAATTAAAAAAAAATTAGCTGGGCATGGTAGTGTATGCCTGTAGTTCTGGCAACCTGGAAGGCTAAGGAGGAAGGATTACCAGAGCCCTGCAGGTCAATGCTGGGGTGGCCATGAGCATGCCACTGCATTCCAGTCTGAGCGATGGAATGAGACTCCAACTAAAAAAAAAAAGAAAAAGAAAAACATTTAAATGCTTTAATTTATAAAATATGTTGCAAATATCACTATGCATAGTAAAATATGCTTGGTTTTGAAATCTATTTGCTTGTTATTTTTGCCAGGATTATTATTATCATTATTATTACTATTGGTTTTATGAAACAGTATTAGTTTGGAAGTCTAGGCATGTGTAAAATCTCTTTCTATTTCTAGGACATTCAGATTCCAGTAGTTAAATCCAAGTCTTCTAGAGACATTGCCAGCAGTATTTGAATGCAGTTTGGGGACAGTGAGGTACAGTTGTGCATTTTTTCCTATAATGACTTACATTATTTACTGATCTTGTCTACCTGCATTGTGCAGAATTAACCTTCTAAAAGAACACTGATGGGGAAGAACCAATTTTTAGTGTCTAAATTTTAATGGTGGAATTTGTCATGTCTTGCTTCTGATTGCATGCCCTGGTGTCCTGAAATGGTTAAGAAGGCCCTTAATATTCTTATATTACAAAAGATTTTCTCTTTAAAACAGAAATTTTCTTTTCTTTGAGATATAATTTACATGAAACAAAATGCAATAATTTAACGGTAGCTTGATACATTTTGGTGAATGCAGATACCTGAGTTAACACCTCCTCAATCAAGATACAAAATGTTCTATCACCATCCTTCCCCCACACCACCTGGCCTGCCCCACCCTTACCTGCGGTGCGCGCGCACGCATGTGTGTGTGTGTGTGTGTGTGTGTGTGTGTGTGTGTGTGTGTGTGTAGAGGTTAGGGGTTTTAGCCTGTGTGGGTGTTAGCTAGCTAATGGTAACAGTGTTTGACATGGCTGTCAGAGGAAATGTGTTTTTCGCTTAGGAGCTTTGTTCCGGTCTTTAAGAATTTGTTTCATTCTTTAAAAAGAGTTTATATGAAAATTGTCATGTTTACTTTTAAAGAGGCAAAAATAGAAGCAGAATTTATTTAGAAAGTGGTGAGTTTGATTTAGGAAGTGGTGAGTTTAGAGTCAAAAGATATGACAGCGTAGGGGAAGCGCTGTGTCTGAGTGGACGATTGAGAAAGGTGTTCCTTAGCTTACAGTGAGCCAGAGAGCCTCCCCAGGTGGGCAGAGGGCTGTATTGACAGCTTGGTTGCTGTCAACAAAATCCACATCACAGTGGGACAAATGTGGTACTTCTCCTGTGCCTGGAAACAGTCAAGGCACTTAACATGCGTTCATGCCAAGTGGACACATATCTTTTCAACTCCGTGAATTTTTTAGCATACTTTTTATTTTTATGTATTATATCCAGGGTCAGTTAAATCACAAAATTATAGAGTAGCCATTTTATATTTGAAAAACCTTTAATTTATGAATGAAAACTTAGGTATAGAATAGTTAGAGGCATCATCAAGGAAATACAGACGAATATTACTTCATTAGGCCAAAGCCAGGATAGATGTATTGGATAGGACTTTTCCTTGTGATTCTAATTGAGGAAGCCTTTTTTGTGTTAACCGATTCATAGGTATATTTAGTTGTAATACTGGAAAGAAAATCCTCAATATAAATTCGTATGGTGGGGATTCAGTATCATAATCTTTACATATTAAATAATAGATTAGAAAATGGAGACTAGTTAAAAAATAGGTTTTTATACATACAGCAGTCAATTTTCTGGACAGTATCTAGTTTATAAAAGAAACACTGTTAGCAACTATCACTCTAAGAAGTTTTGAAAACAATATGATATATTTACAAGGAAAATAAGGGCGGAGAACAAAAGAGACTGCTTTAAAATCATCAGCGCTTTAGCTAGAACAGAACAATGGTAGAATGACACTGTCTTGTACTAGCATTTAGAGTTTCCGTTAACTTTGATTTGTAAGTGTACTGGTCAGTTGTGTTTAATAGACACTTGTAAACTAGGATATTGTAAAGATACAACCATGATATTGATATTTATTTATTACAAGATAAACGAATACAGCCATTGCATTGGAATTTGCTAAGCAGTAGGCCCCCACAGTTCATGCTGGCAGTGGGAATCCAGTTGGGGTGGATGAGTTTTATATAACTTAAGTCAAGAAAGAGAGTCACTCCAAAGACTTGCTGCACTTAATCACATTTAGCACCACGAAATTGACTGTCAAAAGTCTAATTAACTATCAGGCATTAGCTCTGTTTTCTATGCTGCTCATTTGCAGCTTTCATTATAACATCTGGCAAGTTTAAAAAATTCCCTGGAAAACCACTTCTTCCTGCAGCTTTACAGCATAGAGTGATAATGAAAAGAACTGTTGTTAGAACAACAACAGAAACATATTTAGTGCTTCATTGTTAAGTCATTAAGATTTTAAAAGTCCTATTGCAGTTACTGGTTACTTTATTTTATATGAGACCATACAATTAAGATTAAAGAGACATTTTAGCAAATGAATGGTGGGTATGTATTGATTTCACTATTTAGTGATGTATTTTTTTTCCCAAAAGTTTTCCAAAATTGCAACTCAATCTCAATTTCAGTTCTCCCTCTCCTAAATCACAATAAATCTTCAACTGAGTCTTTGTTTTCTTGATTTTTCCCTTGTACTGAATAGCTAGCTCATCACCTGAAAATACTTTGTTATCAATTAAAATTCAAGAAAAACACATGTTTGCTTTATACGTTTACTATATTAGTGACAGATACATGTGCCACAATATAAATTTTGATGATAAAATATAAAATTTAAGAAGTCAAGTACAATTGATTTTGCATATTTTCAAGTCAAATTGATTTTACTTTTTTTAGTTCATATGAGAAAAGTTACATGTTTGCATTTGTAATGCCAATAATTTTTAAAACTTGGTAACATTCAATAAATTACGTAAAAACTTCTTGCTGTGTTCACTGTCCTTCTTAGTTTTTTCTTACAGATTTTCTTACAGATTTTCATCTTTAATTACTAAAGGAGAGCCCCAAATAATTATTGATCGAATTAGTTTGAATAGAGGTTACTCAGTTTTTTTCTTTAGCTCTTTAGCTATTCATCTCAGCTTTAAAATGTGTCACTCAATTAATTGTGAACTAACCTATATTTTTGAAAGAATGGATAGAGAATTGAAAATAATTTTTTACTTAAAATATACTTTAACCTTATGAAAGATTAAAAGGAAGAAATGATGGGAAAGACATAAAATACACATATAAAATAAAATAATGAGAGAATTGTTATGCAAGATGCATAGCATAAAGTGTTTTATATAAGTAGTAAAACCGTTACATTTGTTTCTGAGCTTTGTGGTGGTTAACAAAGGAGGGAGCATAATTAGTATCTGCAAACTTACTGGTGTCTAAAATACTGAGTGAAAGCGTGATTTATTTCATGTGTTTATTTATTAGAAAGCTATACTTGTTGACAAGTTGATGCTGATATGGTCAATTAATTTATTCATCTTCTTTTAAGCTCCAGACTTGAGACATACACATATTCGTGAGAAAAGGACATGGCATTTAAAACTATATTTTATCAACATTTATCCCAAAGGGCACTTTTTTGCGGTAATGGTTATTGTTAATATCTTTCAATTTTACAATTATTTTACCATTTGCTTATTGATAAACTTGAAATTGTGTAAGTAACAAAGATCTGAAGTGTGGTGGAGGAAAGTAACTTATTGCAAAGCAGAGTTCTAGGAGTATTGGGGCTTGGGGCTAATGATGACTACAGAAGAGAATGAAAACACATTTTGAGCACTTTTTGAATAGGTATGCTTGAGGCAACAGCCCGAGCCAGCTGAATATAGTCCAGGTCTCTTCTTTCACTACTGTAGAGTTTGTCAGACATTAATATTTCTGTAACTTAATATTGTTGCGACTGCTTTCTTTGGATGAATGTTTACCTAGGCAGCTTTTTCCACAATGTCTTTACTTTTAACTCTTAATTTTTATTATATTTTAGGTGCATCTCTCAGAACCCTTAGTGGATTTATAAGCTTGATCTAAGATTGTTTATCATTTCTTTTCTGTTTCGTCTCTTGATTTCCTTCTTATCATTTTGTTTTGTGCTTTCTGTTTTATCTTTTCTCTTTACTTTTTTTTCTTTCTTTTTTTTTTTTTTTTGCTTTTCAGTCCCATTTTCTGTTTCTTAATAGGTTGAATCTGTTTAGTGCCCGTTTTCTTTTGCCAGTTTGTAAGTAATGAAATATCATTCTCTTAGTAATTTTCTTTAAATGTTTACACACACAGCTGGCATAGCTGGATGAAAGTAACTATTTAATAAGTGACTCCAAGCTCTATGTCTTTCTGAAGAGTGGTAGCACGGTGGACCACACTAGCTGCAAGTCTTTGACATTTGACTTCCTGACTATTTTCCATGAGTTTCACCTCTTACCTCCCCTCTACCTCAAATTAGTCATTATTGATACTATTATTTTTACTTCTTTAAAATTTTACTTTATTTCCCAGTCACTCTTAAGGGTAATTTAGCTGGATCTGGAATCTTTGCTTGATAATTATTTTTTCCTCACCACAATATGCTAATTAATGTCACTTAGCTATCACTTGCCACTGACTATTAAAGCTGTTCCTAGTCTGTGACCCCTGTAAGTGATCTGCTTTTTCACTCTGGTTGCTTTCAGCTTAGTCCTTCCCTTTATTGTTCATTTCTTTGCAGTTTCTACATGATATATTTTGGTTGCAAATTTACTTTCAATAATTATGCTTAGAACTCACTATTATTTTCTCTAAAGGAAGGAAATTAATATATTAATTAATTACCTAAATGTTTTTTTAATTTCCTTTTTAATTTCTAGATAGTCTAATATTTTACATTTTTGTGCTTTTTGTATTTCCTTATTTATGATATATCTTTAATAAAGTACTTTATACTTTGAATTAATTTAAACATACTTAATATTTTGCTCTTTTTGATTTTAAAAGAATATTTTGATTTATTAAAATGCTAATTTTTGAGTTGAGTGGATTTGTTGAACTCCTTTCATGAATATTTGTAGTATAGTTTGTAAATTTTTTTGTGTGATCATCTTCTGTATGTGTTATTGTGTGTTTTTGTTATTATTTTTGTGAGCCTTCAGCATACTCTGACTTGCTAAATATTTGAATATAGCATATTTGTGTGTATGTTTCTGTTATAGCTGTAAGATTTCTAATCAATTTTCGCCAATATTTTGTTAATTTGTTAGCTTGAAATTTTCATACTATGCAAATAAAATGAATTAAAATCTCAAAGTCAAGGTGGAAAATACTTGAGATTTTATATCCTTTCTTGTTAATTGTTTTTTAACCCTAGTGTCTGGATACACTTAACAGTTTTCTGTTTATTTGGTTAGTTGCTGGTTTTTCCTGTTGAACCAAAGAAGTTCTTCAGAAACCTTAACTTTTAATAGAGTTCCCGAAGCCAGCTCCCATTCCTTGCATCACACAAGAGAACATGGAATGCTCTTGGATACATCTGAAAGTTGACAGATCCTGTGTTAACATTTAGGGTTTGTTTTTTTTTTTTCTTTGGCTCTTAAATTATTTTGTTGTTGTTGGCTAAGTATTCATATTTTTTTATTTCACTGATCATTTCTATGTATTTTGAACATGCAATGTTTTGGATTTTTAAGCTGCCAACAATGTGAAAGATGCAGATGGTTAAAATCTGAAAAATACAGACGGTTAAAATCTCATCTACAAAAAGTGTTCTTTCTTTTGCTGTAGATGTTTTGTATCTAATTCTTTATTTTCACTTTCTTCTGTTGTATTTCCCACCTCCTGACAAATAGACAAATACTGCTTCTTTTTTATTTGATTATTTATGTAGAATTTTATGTAAAACTCTCATTAAATCCTTTTTCATGTGCTAAGTTTCTTCTGTTCTCAGTGTACACCAATTTTTGAGTTCTGATATCTCTTCTTGAACAGATATAGCATAAGGGGCCTCATGGAACTTTTAAAATTATCTAGCATTGATTGTGTAAGGTGAAGAAATAACTAAAATATTAACAGTCTGCATTCCAATTCTAATTAGATTAACTATGACAATTTTATATGCACTATATTGTTTTATTTCAGAATGAAACCAATTCTTTTTTATAATATGTCTAAGAGTAAATATATTCAGAAGGAGTATATGACATATATGTTTTAGAGGTGGGTAGTAAGGATATTGTTTAATTGTTAGGCAGGATTGTTTAACTGTCATGAATTCTTAAAACTTATTTTAATAATTGTAAGTCGATATAGGCTAAGCATTAGAAATGGCTCAAAACATTTTCAGTGCCTTCTAAATCATTGTGTATTTTTCTTTAAAGCTGTCCAGCAAGATGTCGTAAAAGTGCAGTAGTTCAAAGAAAGCATTTTTAAACTCATGGTTACTTAAACTGTGATAGGATGATGAGAATATTGTAGCCTTTTGCAATTGCATTGCAAACAAAGTACATTCAACATTTTATAGACAATAAAACAATTGTTATAGCTTATTTTAATTTTTGAAACCACTTACAACTTAAGGGAAGCTATAATTGATCTAACTATTGCTTACAAAAAGAAATTTTTCTTAGTATGCAGAAACTTGGAACATTTGTGTTGCAAATAGATATATTTTATGTCTTGACCATTTTATCATGAAATAATATGTCTGTTGATATTTCATCAACTATATGTGTTAGTATTCTTTGTTTTAGAATTTGTGTTTATATAAAATCTCTTAAGTATATAAAGTATTTGTGGAAATATACTTTATATACTTAAAGCAATAAAATATATGTATATGCATACATCTAATTTATGATTTATTAAATTAATTGATTATCAACATATTTACCTTATTTAAGTTGTTGACTAAGTATGCCTAAGAGTGAACACATACATAAAGCTGAATTTGATTTGTAATCAGCTTGAGCTACCATAGGTTTAAGATCTAAAACAAATTGGTTCAAATTCACATTTTAGGTCCAGTGGCCAACCTGGGTGGGACCTTCCCATGTATTTCTGCATATTCCAAATGTATCTTCTTTTGGTTTTATTTCTTCTCATGTAGCAGAATTTCTTCAATTTGTCTTATTTAATTGTTTCTTTTCCCCAATTTTGACAGGTACCCAATCTGGACCCACAGTGCATTTTTTATGCTTGTGCCAACTCCTCCCAGTCCTGCCTCCCCAGAAATCACAACAAAGTAATACTGACCATAACCAACAATCATTACCAACAGCAGCAACATTCACAATAGCCAGAAGGTGGAAACAGTCAAAATGTCTACTGACTAGTGAATAAATAAAGTGTGGTGCATCTCCATGATGGAATATATTCAGCTAATAAAGGATTGACCTTGTGATGCATGCTGCAATGTGAATGAGCCTTAGAAACAATGTGCCAAGTGTAAGAAGTCAGTCATAAAATACCACAGATTGCTTTAGTCAGTTTACAAATATCCAGAAAAGATAAGTCTGTAGAGACAGAAAATATATTGGTGGCTACCTAGTATTTGTCAGTGGGAAGGACGAGTAGGAAGTGATAACTAAAAGGTATATTTGGGTTTTTTTGGTGATGAAAATATCTTAAATTGATTATGATGATGGTTTCCTATTTTTAATATATTGAAAACCATTGACTGCAAACTTTGTGTGTGAATTGTGTAGTATGTGAATTACATATCAGTAAAGTTGTTATACAAAATCATCAGAATTTCATATGCCTTTGTATTGACAGCCACCCTGGCAAGTTTGTTCGAGGAAATGGTGGTTCAAAAATCATGCACAATCTAAAAATGAAAATGCATCATTTTAGTCCTTACGATGATGCACTCAACCAGCTCTCAAAGACAGCGCGAGACTTTTTAGACTCATTAAACCCTCATTAATGTCCTCTGACTTTTTTATTTTTGTTTCATCCCTTTTCTCCACCCACTAGAATCTATCTAGGTAAAGTAGAAGTACAGATTATAGTTTACAGTATCATAAAATAATACAGTAATACCCTCTAACTTTACTTCTCTGCCTTTACTACTTATAAGGTAATAGCAACTACTGAGAGTTTGGGTCTTCAAGTTTCTGTTTTGATTACACAGCAGCTGATCCTAGGATGTGTGTATTTTGACTTTCAAAAACAGTGTATAAGACTAAACTACAGCTGTCTGTTAACTCTGAGTTGTGTGGGTAGAAGCAGAAGCATCTCTTAATAGAAGAAAAAGATGAAGAATTAAACACTATGGAAATCACTTGATCTAGTTGCATTTGATGGAATTAAATACTTGCATTTAAAAAAACATATTTTAATGTTTTCTGTATAATATTTTCTTTTCGCTTTAGATCCAGCAAAAGATCCATGCTTAAAGATGAAATGTAGTCGCCATAAAGTATGCATTGCTCAAGATTCTCAGACTGCAGTCTGCATTAGTCACCGGAGGCTTACACACAGGTAAACACTGTTAAATTGAATCCCACTGATTGAACAGTACTCCTTACCAGGAATAATTGCAGAGTATAAATATTTGGCAATGCCTGCTAATCTTTTATGCAGAGTTTTATTGAAACCGTTTCAGAAGCTTGGCTAATACAATTGTGATTCACTTGGGTTAAACATGGTTATCAATCAGAATAACTGTGGACTATAGAATTTTAGGCATATATTATTAAATAAAGCAGATCTTGTAAAGATGAGATTAAGATGTTTTATCTGGGTATTTGTGTGTTTTCAGGTTTAAGACGCAGTTACAATTTTTATACATATTTTTGTTTATGGCTACTCAAATATCTCTATTTGCCTCAAGAGAAAGTTAGAAAGTTAGAAATAAAGGGGAAAAAGTGCTTGACTGATGCTCATTAAGAGAGAATAAAAGAAAACAATTAGAGATTGGAGACTGGAACCCTTCAGGACATCTTCTTTAGGAAGGACTCCACCAGTGAGATATGGGCATCTTTTCCCTGGAGGAAGACACACAATTCCTAGAGAGGAGGTAGGGATTTCAGATATCTTTTATACCAGTCATCACCGCTTCTGTAAGGCAGACTCTGTTTTGGAAAGGATCAGCCATGTAGAACTGACCTGTGTAGCTTGGTGCTGAGTCTCAACGATTAGAGTGAGCCGTATTCAAAAGGGAGCTAGCTCATTGGTTACTGACTTGAGTAAGCAGTGTGTTCATTTCCTTTCCTACTTTTAAAGTTATTTTTTTTTTTGGAAAAATACTCTTTTCTGTGATAGTATACCTAATTCATGTATTGCTGTTAAATCAAATGAACAAATAAATGTTGCTTTTTGAAAATGCTCAGAGAATAATTGAATTTTTGGTTTCCTGTACTTGTACATAAATTCAATTATTCACATACACCAACAGACAGAATAAGAATATTGGAAAATAAGAACGTAAGTAGCATTTCTAGAAAACAGCCATACTGAGATTACATTGATATTCTTTGTTAATGTAAAAGCACATGTAGACCATACCTTCTTTTACATGCTGAATGGATTAGGGAAAATCTTTACTCCATGATGGTAAATCTATAGTGGCAGACTTCTAGAACCAAGGCAGACTGATGCAACAGAGGTGGAGGGTTTGGAAATGTATTATTTTGTGACAAAGAATCATGGCATATCATTAGCATACTTGTGAAAGTAGGAGAAACAGGGAGAGAGAGAAAAGAAGCAATAGTTGGAGGATGTAGAGAACAAAAGACTTCTTGGGAATACCAGTTCTACAAAGTCCATGTACAATAGGAAAGCACAAGAGGATGAAGCAGTTCTCAGGAATGTATCCCAGCCAGTCATGGCTTTCATGTTTGTTGTATATATGATAACAAAACATTGGGCCAGAAACTCATTTTTCTATTTGTTTCCTTAGGATTCCAAATTTCTTGGAATTTCCATTAAGTAATCATAAAATTTAAAAAAAATTGGTACATGAATGTGGGAATGTTGGGGATGAGCATTTTTTTGCTTGAAAAATTAACAAAGATGGTATTGAAAGGAATTCCCTTATGATCCCTTGCCTGTTACAGAGATTGTCAGTTCATTTGTTATAAAAGCGAAAACTATTTTATGACAAGTTTCAGAGACCCTAAGAAAGATTTCCATGGACACATATTTTACACCTTTGTAAAGTTCATCTGCCATTTCACCCTGGCCTTCTGAAGCCAAGTCACAAGGCAACCAGAGAACTCACAGTTAATGTCACGTCTGTGGTAGAGACATGCTTGCTTTGACTTTTCTGGGTATTGAAGCTGGGAGAAATTTTTTTTTTTTTTTTTGAGTTGGAGTCTCACTCTGTCGCCCAGACTGGAGTGCAGTGGCCGCTTCCGGCCACCGCAACCTCGACCTGCTGGGCTCCGGCGATCCTTCCTCCTCAGCCTTCCAAGTAGCTGGAATTACAGGCATGCGCTACCACGCCCGGCTGATTTTTTGATTTGTTGTAGAGATGAGGTCTCGCTGCCCAGGCGGGTCTCGAACCCGCGGGCTCAGGCAATCCACTCACCTCAGCCTCCCAAAGGTGCGGGATTACAGGCTGAGCCACCGAGCCCGGCGCTGGGAGAAATTAAAGTAACTGACTCAACATCACAAAGCTAGAAATTTTCAGAGTATCAATTCTAGTCTATGTTTACATATCCCAGAGTTTATGCTTTGTACAGCCCTGCTGTCTTACTGATTCTCTGACTTATTACACAAATACTTAACTATGGTCACAAAAAAGACCTTCCTTAACATGATAAAGTCTATCAGAAATCATTAGCTGATGTCACTTAGAATATGTGGTTGAAGCATCCTGAAGAGAACACCGTGGATCGTTTTGTCGATGGTGTGGTGATCGAGGGGATTGTGGGGGAGACTGTGCTGTAGTGAGTAGATTTCAAAATATTTTATGTAAGTCATATTTAGTCCTGTTCTGTTTCTGATAGAGACTGTTTACCAATTTGCACTCAGTCTATGTTCTATTTGGTAAATAAATTACTAGTTTCCAACAAATTGATTTTTTTCAAAGCCAGTCAAATTTGGCAGTGGACGGTTGTATACCAACTTTAGTGACACTAATGTTAATAAGTTCTGATAGCCCACTACCAACAAATTGATTTTAAGATTAATATTTGATATATGTTGTTTGCTTTGAGGATGTCAGTACATAGTGAATGTTTACACAACACTAAGGGAAGAAGTGCTTTGCCAAGCAGTTCTGGTCAATAAAGATGGGTAATATAAATAATCTAGATCCTAGATTTGAGGCTTGTGTGTGCATTTTGGGGGTGGGATAGAGAGCATAGACAAACGGAACTTAATTAATTTGGGCCATATACTTAGTTTAGCTTTTTAAAGGAACAATTTACTTTTTCTTCCCTTGAATTGAGAAGGGTATTAGAGTCAACAAATATTTTAACATAAGTGAATTTTAAAGATGAATGAGTCCATGACTTATAGAATAAAAAAGAAATAACGATTAAAATATAAAATGAGCATTAGTCTATAGCAATTGATTTCCAGAAACTGATAGCCCTTGAATTTGTAAATAATTATTAAGTTTCTTCTACCTTAATGCTTTAAACAACAATAATTGTCTTCTGAAATTAGGAAAATAGCATGATTAGGTGACCCATGGTGTGTTTTCCAATGGCTCTGACCACCACTGCCAATGGAGAGGATAGTGTAAACCACACAAATATGTAGTAGTCAAAAGTCATGTATTTAGATAGGTTTCCTGATGGCTTTTTCTTTGGAAAATGGGCCTCAAACTGGCAATGTTATCTGTATTCTTGTGTTACTTTGTGTTATCATTATCATTACCAGTTAAAACCCAATAGTTTTGTGAACAATGAGAAAAAACTTTAATTGTAACATGTTTTCCACTGTGGTAATATAGCTAATTATTTAGATAGTCTAATACAAAATCTATGATGGGGTTCCCAAGCTTTGAATATGATCCACTCTGCATATTGTTACCCTGGGAAAAGGATCAGCAAAAGCTGACAGTGAAGGGTCTTTCTTTCATTGTCTTTGTATGTTGTGAGCAAGAAGCCCAGTGTCCCATGCTCCCTGGCTGCCTGTGCAGCTGTAGACAATTAACACTATTTCTAGATCAGTGTTACTGGCACCAGTCAATGCTGCTGATATTAAAGGAAACAAGATTTGGCATAATAAGACAGAGTAAGGTTTGAGATGTTGCTGTAGGACAAAACTAGTCATTTTAATTTCTGCTTCATTTGTATCAAAGGAAAAAAATGAAAATACTTTTGGTCTCTTAGGAAGGCATTATGTAGAAAATTATGAAACTAATTTTAAGTGCTACTTATCAAAACTAGTTATCTAAATAAGCAAGTCCTAAAACTCCTCTATTTTAATTACGCAGTCTTGTGGTTAATGGTTTATAATGACGGTATTTAAAAGAAGACCCAAGGAGGATTCCAAGATGATGGCAGAGGTGGTTGGAGTGCATGAATCTCTGCATAAATGAATAGGTGAAGAGATCAGTATTCACCCTAGGGTGTCAGCAAAAGTTGTGTGAATGTCTGATTGAGAGGAGATGTGGAAAGGAGAGAACCGAGATCTCCTCCATAGGCAGCTGCCCTGCACAGCTGCTCGGACCTCAGTGTGCTCTCTGGCCCAGAGGCAGACACCATCTCTACAGCACCACCCGGAAAAGAGGAAAAAAAGGATTAAAACAGTGAAAATCACTTGCAACAGGTGCCGCCTGCCGCTGTAGCCTTCATCCCAGGTCAGACACCAGCAACAGGAACAGCGAGAAAATATACCAGAGTAACCCGATCAGAATCCCAGCCAAGGAGACCCAGACACCCCATGCCCCAACTGAAGCATTTTTGGTCTGCCATGGTAGCCCTGTGGAAGAACCTAGCTCTGGATCACAGCAAAATGGCAGTGAGTTTTAAAGTGACCCAGCATCCTTTTTTCCGGTGATCTGCTACACATGTGACTCAGGTGGGCAACTTTGTGAGCAAAATATGGAAAGACCTGAACATAAGTGGATCAGCTGGGGGCAGTCTACAGCCTTCCCCCAACTCCATGGGGTAAACGGGGGTGTTAGATTTGAAACACTTGTGTTTTACACTGCAATCTAAGAACCCAGTCTCCCCTCACAGAGGATAAGTAGGGGTGAGTTTTAAAGTGATCCTATACCTTTTCCCCACTGATTTGTGAGACGTGTGACTCAAGTTGGCAAACATTAGGATCAGCACATGTGGGGAGGGCTAAACATAGGCGCATCATCAGGGGACACCTTCCAGCCTCTCCACAACCACAAGGGGTGAACAGGGGGACAAATTTAAAAGTTGGCAGCTCTTCCCTTCCAAAAACCCTCCCCTCTGCCACCAGCTAAGAAAAGCAGTGCTTGGGTCACTCCTACAAGAAACCTGAAGTCTTCAAACTACCAAAAGAGGGTGCTCAAGAATTATGTAAGTTTTTGTTGTTGTTGTTGTTTGGGTTTTTATTTCTTTGTTTTTGTTTTTGTTTTTTTTAATCTACATAACTCTACCTATTTTTTTTAATATAACTTGTCAGTATTTAGTTCTGTTTTACCCCTTCTCCTTCTTCTTTCTGTCCAATAAGGCTATATATGAGTGTGAAAATTTCCTCATATTATTGGTTTTAGTTTACTTGGGGTTTTTGTTTGTTTGTTTATGTGCTGTATTTTTTTCTTCTTTCTTTCTTTTCTTTTTTTACATTTTGTTTTGGTTACTCTTTTGGTTTGGTTTTCTCTCCCTCTTTCTTTCTCTTTCTCTCTTTGCTTTTCTCCCTACTTGCTGATTTGTATCTTGTTCCTTCTCTCCTTTGTTCTCTCCATTGTCCTTCCCTCCACATTCTCTCTTTATTAACTCCTTTCCCTTCCTTCATGTTATTTTGTACCAAGGGGAGAGACATACACTCCCATTGTATGAACATATTGTAAGGTGATGAGAAGTAGATCCCTGGTGTCACACACACCAATCAGCAAGCATTGTGATCCTCAGACAGCTTTTGAATCTTAGCAGCCCCTAACATACCTCATTCAAATCTCAAATCTACAAGGGTGTAATGTAGCTTACCTGCTCCAACCCGGCCTCAAAAATCAAATTAGTCCAGAGGCTTTATTCAAAGGAGAATAAGGGGTTGAGCAAAAAGAAGTGAAAATTACTCCCTTTCTCACTGAGCAATGGAAGTAAAGAAAAAAGAAAAACCCACCACAAATGAGGACAAACCAAAGAAGAACCACAGGCATCACACAAAGTCCAATAAGATAGTCCACGAGTATACAGACTTCAGAACTCAAACAATGAAGAGCAGCCAGGCTGACTGGTCTCAGACTACAAATGCAGAGATCAAGGAATGGATGGAAAAGATGAACAAGAACCAAGAAAAGTAACATGAAAACACGGAACTAATTGCTGACATGCAAACTATAAAGAATTCAGTAAATGAATAAATAATAGGCCGACAAGCATGGAAAGCAGAATTAACCAGGCAGAAGAAAGAATCTCAGAACTTGAAGACCAAAATCTGGAACTAACCCAATCTGTTAACAACAAAGAAAGGAAACTTAAAAAGTCCTTCAGGAGATGTGCAACTATATTAAGAGACCAAACCTAAGACTGATAGGTATCCCTGAAGCAGATAAGGAGAATGAGAGCAGCCTAGAACAACCATTCTAAGAGGTCATCCAAGAAAACTTCCCACATCTCATCAGAGACATGGGAATCCTAATGCAAGAGATACAGAGAACCTTTGCAAGCCATCAAATGAAAAGATCAATTCCTAGACACATAGCAATTCACTTACACAAAGTAAGTATAAAAGAAAAAAATCGTAAAGGCAGAAAGATAGAAAGGTCAGATTACCTACTTGGGAAGACCAATCAGAATAGCAGCAGACTTATCTACAGAAACACTGCAGGCTAGAAGAGCTTGGAGCCCAATCTTCAAAACACTCAAAGATAAACAGTTCCAACCTACAATTTCCTATCCATCTAAGCTAAGCATCATCAGTGATGGAGAATTAAAATCCTTCCCAGACAGTCAATCCCTAAGAGTGTATGCTGCCTCAAGACTAACTCTACAAGAGATACTTAAGAAGGTATTAAGCACAGAGGAAAGAAAAAAAAAGAACAACCATGTTCCTTCCAAGCATGCAAGAAAACAAAGAACCAATAAAGCATGCATAACAACTGCAAGATTGAAAATACACATATATCAACCCCCAAATCAAAAGAAAACCAACAAACAAATAAGCAAACAAACAACAGCAAAGTCTATAAGAGCCTCATGACAAGGATAAACTCACACATCTCAATAATCAGCCTGAATGTAAATGGACAAAATGTACCACTGAAAAGGTGTAGAATGGAAAACTGGATAAAGAAACATGATGCAACAATATCCTGTCTCCCAGAGATGCATCTCACCAGAAGGGACACTCACAGACTCAAAGTTAGAGAATGGAAAACAAATTTTCAGGCAAACAGAACACAAAAGAAAACGGGAGTTGCAATCTTAATATCAGACAAAATAACCTTTAAGCTATCAAAAATTTAATAGATACAGAAAGATACTACATAATGATAAAAGGTTCAATTCACCAACAAGATATATTCATCCTAAACATATATACACCAAACACAGGAGTCCCAGCTTTTGTAAAGCAGCTACTAAGCAAACTTTAAAAAGATATTGACTCTAACACTATCATAGCTGGGGACTTTAATACTCCACTATCTACTCTAGATAGATCATCAAGGCAAAAAATCAACAAGGAGATCCAGAATCTCAACCTGATGCATGACCAAATGGACCTAATAGATACCTATGGAACACTCCACCCAACAATCACAGACTATACATTCTTCTTGTCACCTCATGGAACAGACTGCAATATTGACCACATTCTTGGCCATAAATCAAGTATAAACAAATTTCATAAGATCAAAATATTGTCATGCACTGTCTCAGACCACAGTGGAATAAAAATAAATAACACAAACAAGGTTTCCCTAAAACCCACAAAGACTAAACAGTATTCTGCTGAACAACTCCTGGATCAACATGGAAATTAAAGAAGAAATTAAAAAATTCTAGGAAACAAACAAAAAAGAAGAAACATCTTACCAAAACCTCTAGCATGCCATGAAGGCAGTACTTATAGGGGAATTCATATCTTTACAAACACATATGAAGAAAATGGTAAGATCACAAGTTAACAGTCTAACAAGTCACCTAAGAAAGCTGGAAAAACAAGACCACCAGAACCCTAATTTCAGCAAAGGAATCTGGATTACCAAAATAAAAGCCCAAATACAGGACAGAGAAGATGAAAATATCATAGAAAAAAATCAGCAAAACAAAAAGCTGGTTCTTTGAAAGAATAAACAAGATTGATGGATCCTTAGCAAGACCGACCAAGAGAAAGAGAAAAAAGCCCAAATAAACACAATCAGAAATCCAAAAGATAATGTCACAACTGACCCTGAAGAAGTACAAAAGTTTATCAGAGATTACTATGTACATTTGTACAGAAACACACTTGAAAACCTAAGTGAAATGGAGGATTTGGGACAGCACACAACCTCCCAAGTTTGAAACAAGAAGAAATTCAGATCCTAAATAGACCAATAACAATCCAGGAAATTGACTTTGTCATAAGAGAGCTACCCACAAAAAAAGCCATGAACCAGATTGTTTTCCAGCAGAATTCTACAAAACATACAAAGAGGAGGTGATACCAATCCTATTGAAAGTATTCCAGGCAATAGGCAAAGACAGAACTCTCCCCAAATCATTTTACAAATCTGACATCACATTGATACCCAAACCAGGTAAAGATCCAACAAAGAAAGAAAATTACAGGCCAATATCCTTGATAAACACAGATGCAAAAATTCTCAACAAGATTCTAGCAAACCAGATCCAATAACACATCTTAAAAAATCATCTACTATGACCAAGTAGCCTTCATCCCCAGGAGGCAGGGCTTCCACTATCCGCAAGACCATAAATGTAATTAAATACATCAGCAGATGTAAAAATAAAAATATATGATTATATAATTAGATGCAGAAAAAGCTTTTTATAAAATCCAGCATCCCTTCTTGATAAGAACCCTTGAACACCTGGGCATAGCTGGAACATACCTCAAAATATTAAGAACCATTTATGATAAACCTACAGCCAACATACTGCTAAATGAACAGAAATTGGAAGAATTTCCCCTGAAAACCAGAACAAGACAAGACTGCCCACTTTCACCTCTCCTGTTCAACATTATATTGGAAGTCCCAGCTAGAACAATTAGACAAGAGAAGGAAATCAAGGGTATTCAAACAGGAAAAGAGGTAGTTAAGTTATCCCTCTTCGGAGATGACATGATCCTATACCTTGGAAACCCAAGAAAATCTGTCAAAAACTTCCTTGAGCTCATAAAGGACTTTGGCAAAGTCTCAGGGTATAAAATAAATGTGCAAAAGGCAATCACATTCCTATACACTAGCAATAAACTGACAAACCCAAATAAAAAGCACAATCCCATTCACAATAACCACGAAAAAAATGAAATAACTTGCTATCTTCCTGACCAAAGAAGTGAAAGACCTTTACAATGAAAACCACAAACCACTGCTCAGAGAAATCCAAGACACAAACACATGGAAAAATATTCCATGCTCGTGGATTGGAAAAATTGACATTGTTAAGATGTCCATCCTACCAAAGACAATCTACATATTTAATGCAATACCTATTAAATTACCAACATCATTCTTCTCAGACCTGGAAATGACAATACAGAAATTTATATGAAAACATAAAAGACCATGAATAGCCAAAACAATCCTTAGTAAAAGAAACAAAGGGGGAGGTATATACTTCCAGGCTTCAAAATCTACTCTAAAGCTACAATAATCAAAACAGCCTCATATTGATACCAGAACAGCCATATAAACCAATGGAACATGATAGAGATTCTGGAAGCAAAACCTCAATGCCTCAACCAACTCATCTTTGACAAAGCATCCACCAACAACCAATGGGGAGAGGAGAACCTATTCTGTAAATGGTGCTGGGAAAACTGACTGACTACATGCAGAAGATTGAAACAAGAGCCCTACTTATCACCATACACACAAATCAACTCTAGATGGATCAAAAACCTAAATATAAAACTGCAAACTATAAGAATCCTAGAAGAAAATGAGGAAACACCCTTGCAGAAATTGGAATAGGCAGCCAAGTCCTGATCAACTCTACAAAAGCGAATGTCATAAAAGATAAGGTAGATAAATGGGTTCTCATCAAACTGAAAAGCTTCTACAAAGCAAAAGAAGCCATCAAGAGAATGGGGAGACAGCCCACAGAATGGGAAAAAATATTTGCCAACTGTGTATCTGACAAAGGCCTAACATCTAGGATCCATAAGGAACTCAAAAGTGCCAAAAGAAAGAAAGAAAAAAAACCCTATTAAAAAATGAGCAAAAGATATGAATAGACACTTCTCAGAAGAAGACATATGAGCAGCCAATGGATACATGAAAAAATGATCAACCTCACTAATCATCAATGAAATGCAAATTAAAACCATACTGAGATACCACTTAACTCCAGTCAGGATGGCCATCATCAATAAATCAAAAAACAACAGATGCTGAGAGGATGTGGGGAAAAGGGAACACTTTTATATTGTTGGTGGGAACATAAACTAGTACATCCTCTGTGGAAAACAGTGTGGTAATTTCTAAAAATTCTGAAAATTAACCTTCCATATGGCTCAGCAGTCCCCCTTCTGGGAATATACCCAGAGGAACTCAAATCACTCTATAATAAAGACACCTGCACACGCATACTTATTGCAGCATTATTCACAATAGTGAAAACATGGAACTGGCTGTGCTGCCCATCGAATGTGGACTGGGTAAACAAAATGTGGTGCATTTGCATGATGGAATATTATGTACCATAAAGCAAAACAAAATTGTGAACTTTGCGGCAACCTAGATAGAAATAGAGTATATAGTACTCAGTGATCTATCACCGAAACAAAGATCTGAGTACCACATATACTCACTCATAAGTGTAACTTGAACATTTATCATAATACCATAAGAAAGAGATTGTCAGTAGTGGGGCACTGCCAAGGGGGGGAACACATCAATAAGGATACCCACATTTTGCCTGTATGATGACCACATATGTACCTAACCCTCATTTTTACTTCACATTTTAAAAATAAGATAATTTTTAAAAATAAAATAAAATAAAAGAAGACCCAAATTTTGTCATACAGTTATTAGTCATGTGACTATGGTATTTGTGTTTCCATCGTTCATTGTTCTAATATTAAATAACTAAGAATGGAAGATTGAATCAGAGGGTCTAAGTTATAGCAGAGTCCTCAGAATGTTTGTTAAATGAAATTGAATTTATCATAACTATTTGAAACTAGTGGTTCTTTAACTTATGGAAGATAAATCCATAAGTAAGTCTCTACAGAATGTGAATTTACAGAAGGTATATGGATGCATGATGCCTCAGGGAGAATGAAATCCAGCTTTTCTTTTACCCTTAGTATATGCCAAACTCTTTAATATGTGCCTTAAACCGATTTAGCTTTTATAAACCCATAATGCTTTATAGCAAGCAATATTAGACCCATTTTATTAGAAGCAGAAACTGAAGCTCAGAGATTCTGAGTTCTCTGCCAGAGATTAGATAGAAAGATAAATGGATAGATAGATAGATGTAAGAGTCAGCTTTAAGATTGAAATTGTATTCATCTTTTTTATATATATTCTTTTTCATAATTATGTAGTTTAATTATATATATGAACAGATGTTTATATATCCTTATAAGTAATTAATTTTTCATCAATTTCTTTCAGTTAGGATAATGAGGGTTTGTAATACTTTTAAGAATTAATTGCATTAAAAATGGTCATTGTACTTTGGATAGTGAATTAGCATAGCACTGTTTGATTACTTGTCTTAAAACGCAGACAGTTACATTTCATTGTGTTTCTTCTGTCTGTAGCTTACGTAGAATATAGAATGAGCACACACACCCCCTTTCATGTATATGGGTGTGTAATTCTTTTAATCTCATAGCAATGGTGGGGAGAAATGGAATACAGTTGTCACCCACATTTATCAATGCAAAAAGCTGAGACAGAGAACTTACTTAATTGTTCAAGAGGTGGATTTGGACTTTGAACCTGTCCAGTGTGGTTATATAATTTGTTCTCTTGTTGTGTTATTCTCTTTTATTAATACTTATAAAGCATGTTATAGAAACATATTATTAAACATTTATAAACATTCTTCTAAGCATTGTAGAATCATTAATTTATTTTATCCTACAGCTGCTCTGTGTTTCTTTTAAAAATTTCTGAATATGAGGTTTGACAATTAAGTTCACGAACTCATCCTAGAAAAAGTGCTACATACCTCATTGCTGACTATCACTGTGGTCACCTTTGAAGTACTCCCCTTGAAGCTATGCACCAATGCCAGCACCTAGTCCAGCCATCAAAGCAATTTTGGAACTGTTTTTCTGGAATGACAATCAGAGCTGTCATTGTGAGAATTTTGAATTAGAGTAATGAACAAACTTTAAATTTCCTGTTAAACTTGGCAAGAGTGAAAGTGAAATCAGGAATATATTAGTCCAAGTCTGTGGGGATAATTCCATGAAGAAAACAACAGTGTACACATGGATTAAATATTTGTTTTTGTTTTTTTTTGAGGGGAGCGTCACTGATGAAGAAAAGTCACGATAGTCAGTAATGAGCAGAACTGATGAAAACATTGCAAAAATCCATCAAATTATGTGTCAAAATTGTTGACTGACTGTGAGAAACGCAGACCAAATAAACATTGATAGACATAAAGTTAGGAAAATCTTAATTGAAATCTTGGCATGAGAATGGTGTGTGCAAAAATGGTCCTGAAGGAGCTCGTGCATCACAACAATGCACCAGCTCACACAGCACTGACTTTAATGGAGTTTTTAGTCAGTAAACAAATAACTGTATTGGAAACCCTCCCTACTCACCTGATCTGGCCCCCAGTGATTTTTTTCTTTACCTGAAGATAAAAGGAATATTGAAAGGAAGACATTTTGATGGCATTCAGGACATCAAGGCTAACACAGCAACAGCTCTGATGGCCATTCCAGGAAATGAGTTCAAAATTGCTTTGACAGATAGACTAGGTGCTGGCATCGGTGCATAGCTTTCCAAGGGGAGTACTTTGAAGATAACCATAGTGATATTCAGCAATGAGGAATTGTAGCTGTTTGTGTAGGATAAGCTCACGAACTTAATTGTCAGACCTCATACTTCTTGCCTAATATGCAAGTTCTTCGCCTATTTTAACCCAAATTCTTTTTTGTTGCTGTTGTTGAACCTACAGTTCTTAGGTTTTCTTGTTAGTCTCTTACCACTCTTAGGGGGTATAAGCACCTAGTCGAGAATTGCTCTAAGCAGAAAATTCAATTAGTAAGATTGTATATACTGATCAATCTATATGATTTGCTCAACTTTACATTGTGTTATGCATTACAGAAACAAAGACACATGTTTCTCAAATATAGGAACGTGTCACAGAGCTGACTTTATTCTGAGGTACACAGCATACCATGCGTTTGTTGGGACACAGTTTCTCCCCAGTTGAAGATCAAGGACCTGTTGATTACAGTCCAGATCCTCCTCATGGTCTTTTATGTGCTGGCCCAGGGCATTTCAAAGCCTTCTTGGGTGTCTGTTGCTTCCCCTAGGACACACTGCAGCCTACCCACAACTCGATCCTAGAGAAAACAGAATGTATTTCAGAGCACAGGAGGCCAGAATGCCTTAATCTCCTTAACTGTGCAACCTTGGACAGGTTACTTAACTGTTCTGTGCTTCAGGTGTTTCTGCTAAAAAGTAAGTATTATAGGAGTTGGTACCTTCTGTGGTGTTTTGAGGATTAATGAGTTAATATGCAAAAACAATTAAAACGGTGCCCTATTCGTTGTAGGCATTATGATAGGGTTACTTTTTTCCCTTGGACATACTGCATATTTTATAGTCACAGGCACTGGTTATGGCTGTGTTTTTTTCTAGTGAAGAGTTCTGCCCATTTATTCCTCATTCTTCTGGCAAAGATCCATATCTGAGGAGGCTTTCAGCATCATGGTTAATGGCAAGTAATTTGAAGCTGGTCCGACTAGCTTTGAGGTCTGGCTCCATCTCCATTTTTCCAGAATGACTTTGAGCAAATTAAACTCTCCCAGACTTCATTTTCATGTTTCTAAGATGGAAATGGTAATTATACTATCTATCTCCCTCTGTTTTTGTGAGAATTAAAGACATAATTTGTGTAAGGCACTTTTCACAATGAAAGCACTCAATAAACATTAATTATTGAGAAATCTCTGTTCAGCTTTTCCTCACATGTCTCATCTCCCAGCCTAAGGTAGAATCAAACACTCCTGGTCTTTGTGGCCATAGCACACTAGAAACACATATTAGCCTGCAAATATTGTAATTATTTGTTTGCATACTTAAGAGCTAATGATTGATTTGTCAAGTCGCAGTTGACATAGTGTTTGAGAAAATTGGTTGACTCATGTCATGATAATAGGAGATAAAACTTAAGATTGCTTTCTACTTTACATGACAGGAAGGCTGTGTTGTTTGTGGTGGTTGAAAAGGAGAGAATGGGGACATGAGTCATGCTTGTGAAAAATTTGGGAGAGCTGCTTAAGGGAAAGTTACAAAAAAGTGGCCATAGCATTGATAGCCTCAAGGCTACCAGGGTGCTTGATTTCAGCAAGTTTTCTGCTCTTGGTGACTCTCTGCTTTTATCTTTTAGCATTGCCCATGTCCCCATGCCCAGAGAAGAGGGGCTTGAAATTCCAAAGTGTAGGAGAGGGACTCACACATACTTGATGCCTCATGGAATGTGGACTTTTTGAGTGACTGCCAATAAGTCATCTCTTGTCCTCATCTCCCCACTCGACCTAAAGCCTGGGAGGCCCTTCTGCTTAGCAGGATTCTCCTGTGTTTGGAGAAGAGAGATGCTGGGTCCATGTGGGTTCGGCCCCTGCTCTGCTTGCCATGTGTACTGGCTTTGAATCTGTGTAAAAGGTGTTGATGAATGCAACTCTGCGTTTATTTCTAAATCTATCCGAGATCTCAGATGTGAGGACAGGGGTGAGTAATGATGGTCAGTAGAAAAAGGCATACTGAGTGTCAGCCACAACGAAGATGCATGATGTCCTGTGAATGTGAGCAGAAGGAATTTACTCAGTGTCAGCCATTTCCCCTGCCATCCAAGCTTCACCAGTGTCTCTCAATACAGGAAAAAGAGTATGAGTTAGAAAGAAAGCAAAAAAAAAAAAAAAAAAATTCAAAAATTTCTTGATGAAATATGACTTTCAAAATAGGCAAGAAACTATTGTAGACCTTGGAAGAGAGGGGAAAAATAGATAATTAATAAAAAAGTTTACAGTTAAAGAAGTATTTTAGGCAGATGTTAATATCTCTTATCCAAATATTCTTAAGAGATGAAGATCAAAAATCTTAGGTTAAAAATTCAGTAACATTACTTAGGTTTCTGGATTATGGGAAGAGAGATAATTACACAGTTAGGTTAAATAGATGCTTTTTATATAAAATAGATATCCTATTATTTTGTCCCTAAGAAAGGTGAAACTAGTTGACTATTACAAATAATAATTATTCTTGGCTGGGCATGATGGTTCATTCTTGCAATCCCAACACGATGGGAGTCCAAGGCAGGAGGGTCATTTGACCCCAACCTGGGCAATATAAGGAAACACCGTCTCTAAAAATAAATAAATAAATGAACTATGAATAATGATTATTCTAGTTCTTCCAAATAGCATTTATTTCTATATTGTCTTAATTTATTATTTTGAATAAACTGAGAAAGACCATGATTGCTTATTAGCTAAACATAAAGGGTATAAAAATCTTCTACAAATGTGGCATAACTCATATCAGTTTATAAAATTATCTTTATTTTAAAAATTTAAACTATGTTATGAAAATAACATGTGGATAAGGTAACAACTCCATATGTTAGAATAGGTGGTACAAATTGTATTTCCCCCTCTCTAGAGAAATCAGTTCCGTTCTCACACTCCCAGAAACTATCTAGACACACACTCTCAAGCAAATACACTTCCTTCCCAATGGGAATATTTTATGCATATTGTTTTTGTTAGATTTAATTTAATATATTTGCACCTTTACAGTTCAGAATATTGATTTAAAGTTGGTATGAAAAGGTCACGTTTATTTTTTCAGTTTCAAGAGTAAGTGTATGTATATGTGTGCCTCTTTAATGACAGAGGGCTATGTAGATAGTGTTGGTGATTTGATATCGGCCATTAGCACTACGTTGTTACACCGTGAAACATGCTACAAAAAACAGTGGTGGATTAAGGAATTGACCTTATAAAGAAAATTTTTTTGGAGCTGCAGCAGGTTTTTCAGACAAGAGGATAGTTTTAACACAAGATAGGGAGATTTAATCAAAGGAGTCCAACAATGGAAAGTGCTAGATCTTTATGTACATTATGTGCAACAAAATGCACATAATTTATTTACTATCAGCGTTATTCAGACATATTGTTTGTGAAGCAATTGGTGTGTGATGGACAGGTACTACAATGAACCTAATTAGTATCTTATATGTTTCAGTTTTTGATAATCTCTTCATTAAGTATTTCTTATTCTTAATTCTCTTCTCTCTAGATAATCAATTCTATTTTTTAGAATTTTAGATAATTTAATATTCTCATTTTTAATATTGTTATTGCCATGAGCAGTTGGAATTATTATTGCTATGAATTTGCTTTATTTTAATCATCACATTTTAAATATTTAACCCAAGCTTTCTGTTACTAGGTTTTTATTAAAGAATCCAACATTTTGAGTAAATTAGAACTGAACTCCCAGCTAGACAAGGGTTGGTAGACAGATAATAGTATTCCTGGGTAATGGACATTAAGGGCTGGAGCATTTTAATTTTTAACTTCGTAGGAAGCCTTTTTTTCGTGTAACTGACTAGTATAGATGAATAATTGGGAAGGTTAGAGTTATATGCTGCTGTATTTTAGTCCGAATAATCTTTCATTTCTTGGCTCCTGCTTTATTTCACTTTATTCTTTTAGATTTCTTTAAAACACATGTAAGAACATTTTTAGTTTGGGGCCTATCTAGTGCCAAAATATGGAGCTCTGTTTACCACCTCTATATTTTTGTATTTACGTTGTGATTTTGAGTATGTAATTTGCACTCACTGATCCTCTTTGGGCATAGCTAGCTAGTCATGGAGCAAGGATCATGTCCCCTTCTGCAAGGTGGACATTGCGGAGACCGTCTGCCAGGATAGGTGCTGCTGTTTCAGCAGCTCTTCTACTAGCCCTGATGTCTTTGTGAGATCATGCACTAGTCCTTGTCTATCAAACCAGAACAGATGCAATGCTTGTCACTTCCAAATTCAGATGGTTAAGAAGCAGGTGTGACTGCTTCCTCCCTCGTTCTCTATCTACAAGATAAAAGCAGAGAATTCTGAGGCTGTAGTGAATTGTGTAACCACAAGATATAAGGAAATTTGTTACCACAATAACCATATACAAGATCATCCAAGAAATGGCCTCACTGGTCTATCATATGTAATAAAAATAAACTTTTATGCTAAGATATTGAAATTTTCAGATAGGTTACATCCTAATTAATACATCTATTTGAAATTTACTATCAACCGGGCTCGGTGGCTCAGCCTGTAATCCCGCACCTGTCGGAGGCTGAGGTGAGTGGATTGCCTGAGCCCGCGGGTTCGAGACCCACCTGGGCAGCGAGACCTCATCTCTACAATAAATCAAAAAATTAGCCGGGATTGGTAGCGCGCACCTGTAATTCCGGCTACTTGGAAGGCTGAGGCGGAAGGATCGCCGGAGCCCAGCAGGTCGAGGCTGCAGTGGCCGGGAGCAGCCACTGCACTCCAGTCTGGGCGACAGAGTGAGACTCCAACTCAAAAAAAAAAAAAAAAAAGAAAGAAATTTACTATCAAGAAAATTTAAGAATTGCATTAATGGTGGGAGAATTATAGAAGTGTTTGTGGCTCAGCCTGTAATCCCGCGCCTTTGGGAGGCTGAGGTGAGTGGATTGCCTGAGCCCGCGGGTTCGAGACCCACCTGGGCAGCGAGACCTCACTCTACAATAAATCAAAAAATCAGCCGGGTGTGGTAGCGCGCGCCTGTAATTCCGGCTACTTGGAAGGCTGAGGCGGAAGGATCGCCGGAGCCCAGCAGGTTGAGGCTGCGGTGGCCGGAAGCGGCCGCTGCACTCCAGTCTGGGTGACAGAGTGAGACTCCAACTCAAAAAAAAAAAAAAAGAAGTGTTTGATGAAATATTAGTAATTACCTCAGTAACTTTTCCATTGGTTAGAAGCACAGAATTAGATGTAAGTATTTATCATAATTTGTCTACTGGGGACAAGAGCTGGACATGATACAACCTTTTCTATCAAATAGATACAATAGGCATCCCAGGACAGGATATGCTTCAATAATTGAACATAATTCTTTTCTAAATGTAGACATTGCATTTACTAATGCATAAAACTCCAGCATGTACACTGATTGGAGTTTCCAAGTGATTATAAGCAATTACTCTAGACTTTGGCCATGTATTAAAGTTAGAGGGGTTTTACTTGTGTTATGAAGGGTTACATAAGAACAGAATATAAATTATATCAATTGAAGCCTTAAGTCCTAGGTCCCAAAACATAATTATTTAAGATGTGGTACTTCAGTGAAAAAATACAAATGACTTATTCATTAGAGGGATAGAGTACATTTGCCATTGCTTTTCTAGATTTCTTTCTTCCTGTTTTAGCATTAGGTCAACTGATATGTATTTAGGGTTTACATGTGACTAGAATACAGTAACTTTGGGTCTAGAAAGTTCTTCAGAGAAAATTAATTCAACTCTGAATTCTAAATGTGAGGTGATTATTGTTATGATTATGAGAATGGGGGGAGGAAGATTAGACTGAGCATTATAGGATTAACCATTCCTAAATACATGTAGTGAATGGTCTCCCAGGCACTATGTAGGCATTTGACATGTGGTACTTCATTTTGTAATGACTCCCCTACTCCCATCTGACAGATGATGACATTGAAACTTGGTTTATGTGCATTGAAGGACTGCACAAGTGCTGTGACGTGGCCAGCCATTGCATGTGGGCTGTGGCATCTGAGAGCCACCCATAGTTTTCTGCCACAGTTAATTCCTGTTAGCTGACTTTTCCGGTGTCACATGCTGCCTATTTATTAATGTATTTAAGACTAAAGCCCAGGTCTTCTGTATTCCCACATGTTATTACTGAGACATGTATAGGACAAATGACTATTCTCTACTGCTAGCTGGACACTCACACTTCCTGGTGCGGGTGTCCAGAGTCGCCTTTCTCTCTGTTTCTGTAAACTGCTATTGGGAGACTGTTGCCTGTAGCTTCGTATGTTACCACTTACCTTTCTGTTCTGCTTGCGTAAACTCAGCTGTGTGTTCACAAGGAAAGTACAAAGCATCATATTGGGTCTCTTCTGACTTTCTGTAACTTTTAGAGAGGCCAATATAATAAATGCTCATTAAACATGCAGAAGCGTGTCTACTATTCTGATTGCTATGTATTCTTTCTGTAAATGGACACCTGTCTTCCCTAACTTACTTAACTTACTCACTTGCAGTGTTTTTGCAGCAAACACTAACTGAAACTATTTTTTTCACAGGGCATTTGTAGTTTCCATGTTGCCAAATTCATTGTCTGTTTTTTGTTCTTATCTCTTGTGAGCCTTCCACCGTATTTATCTACTCATAACTCATATCACTGAACGCACATACACAGTACCTATTGTGAGCCAATCACACATATAGGCACTTGGATTATGGTGTTATAAAGACAGAGAAAGCCCCTAATATTGTCAGTTTCACATTTTGGAGTACAGTACAGTACACAGTATAATTTAAGATGGTAAATGACGAGGCAGATGTAGAGGTGACTCAGGAGAGAGGCAGGGTGGCAGCAGCAAGCTTTCTTAGAACAAATAATTGTGAGAAGTTACTCACGTGAAAACAAATATCAGGGAGAGAGTGCAGGAAAATAGAGAATGAACAGATCTTGGTGCAGAAACAGATTCATTCCAGCGATACTCTGTTACTTCTCTTCATGGGGCTAGGGTCTCTTTCACAGTGGCTTTAGTTTCCCCACTTCAACTGCAATAAGTGATCCTGAGTTGCAAGCCTGCCTGTGTGATAACACTCACCATGTGACTCATGAGTATTTCTTTTTTTGTGCTGTATGATTCTGAACAATACAGTGGTGAATCTTCTTTTCTCATTTGCCCCATGGGATAAATAACCTTCATTCCAGGAATTGGTTTTCATACTTCTTTTAATGTGAAAATAAGGCTGACTGTACGTTCACCTAACTATATGATGCTACTGTTAGTCTACGTGCCAGAAAACGTGGTGCACTGTGAGTATCTCAAAGTCACAGACCACATGGAAGTGCCATAGTATTGTAGAGTGACTTCCAAGAGTTCTGATGAGTGTAGATTTTTTTCCCATTTATGAAATTCCATTTTATGAATTTCATGAATTTTATTTTAAAACTGAGTAACGCATCAAGTTCTGAACGTTGCTAAAAACAGAAAAAGGAGAACAAGTTGATGTGTTTTCTGTGAATAGCTTTTTGTAGAGGGGGTGGACACAAAAATGCCATTCTGTGTTTTTTGTTTTGTTTTTTTGTTTTATCTTTAATTTTTTTAATTGTAAAGGTGTGGGGTACAATTCAGAGTTAGATATATAAATGATCCCCCACTTCACCTGGTTTGAGATTAGGTGCCCTTATTGATGAGGTGTGCACCCCCTCCCTCTCCTGACAGTTTCCCACTACTGCCAATCCCTTTCTTATAGTATTATGATAATTGTTAATGGTCCACTTCTGTCTTAATAAAAATAGTTTGATACAAATGCAGGTGGGCCTGGAAGGAGGATTTATTGTTGCCTTTTCACATGACCAGATCGAGTCTGACTTAGAGCAAGCTATTACCTTTGCTAGCATTTTGAAAGGACTTTCCTACTTTGATGTTTGCTGCAGTGTGGAATTCTCGTTGTGAGGAATTTCTTAGGTTCTTGGTTTCAAACCATCCAGAGCTACACTAGGTGAAAATAAGCCAGAGTTTGAGTTGGTTTCTTTCCCAGCTTCCATAGTGATTCAAAGATCTTAAATAATAATGAAATTGTCAATTATAAAGAACACTATGTCATGGACTTCTCTTCTGGAAAGTAAACTATTTCAGTTTTTAGTGTAGATAACATTCGGGCTATATTCACAATGGCTCCTTGATAGCAATTAGATATTAGAGAAATAATAATTTCATAGTAGAGCAGATTATTAGAGCCTGGGAAAAGGATGAGGGAAGAAGAGATACTATACATTTAAATATAAATGGAAAATACTGTGAAAGAATACATGACATATTTTAGTTTAATAAGGTCCTATATTATGCTATGTTATCAGAATCAAAAATAGAAGTTAAAAGCAGAAACTGGTGGGAATGGAATTAGTAGTCATTACAATTGTCATTTTCAAATATTCTATGACTAAATGTTACTCTTTTGGGTATGGACTCAATTCTACATGGAAAAAAGTATTCTAAAGTTAATGACCATATTATTAGAATGCAAATCTATTTCATGTAGTTACACAATTCTACCCGACTGACAAGAGCTGTGTTTCTGTTCTTCAGACAATTACCTCAGGAAAGGACTCAGGGAAGAGGTGTTCACAGATCACAAATACCGTCACTTCTCTGTATCTACAATTGGCTACTATATTCCTGAGAATGCATTATTTGAGTGTGGATATGGCCTCTTTAAATATGGGGCCTCTATGTTCTTAATGAAATCTCTAAAAGATAAATGTGGTTTGAGGGTATGCATCTCTACCAGTTTTAACTTGTCCATTTAGTGACTCAAGAGGATAGTTCTTTCAGATGATATATGGAAATGTGAACCCAATAAACAAATCTAAACTGCAAATTAGTAAAATTCATAATTTATTTATTAACATTTTCCTCTTTTTCTTTTTTTGAGTGGAGTCTCACTCCGTCAGTCACCCAGATTGGAGTGCAGTGGCCTCTCCTGGCCACCGCAGCCTCGACCTGCTGGGCTCCAACGATCCTTCCACCTCAGCCTTCCGAATAGCCGGAATTACAGGCATGCGCTACCACGCCCAGCTGATTTTTTGATTTATTGTAGAGATGAGGTCTCACCAAGTTGCCCAAGCGGGTCTCGAACCCGCAGGCTCAGGCAATTCCCCTCACCTCAGCCTCCCAAGGTGCGGGATTACAGCCTGAGCTACTGAGCCCGGCCATAATTTATTTAAAATCATTTATGTGGATAACCCAAAACTAGTTGTTATTTTCATCTATATGGGTTACTGTAAAATGCATTTATTATTATGTGGCATTGCCAAAAAGTATTTTTTGTGTTTCTATATAAATGACAGAAGAAAGATAGTTATCATATCACTGAAAGACAGTTTTGTATTGTCAGTAAACTCTGTGCTGATGGCATGGAATGTCTTCCACTACAGTAAGCTCTCAGTTGAGGTGATCACACCAATTTCTGGTGATGGAAAGACTGAAGAAGTTATTGCTGCATCTCTTCATTCATTCATTCATTTGACAATTATTTATTGTCTGCAGTATGCCACATATTCTAGGCTTGACAGATATATTCATGAATAAAAGAAGTGTACATATTGCTCTTGTGGAGGCAAAAATCTAATAAGATTTTTAAGTTAAGAACAGACAAAAACACAGTAAAAGATCACTGCTGTAAAATTCCCTATGAAGATGAAATTGGTATGATATCCAAATTGATGGTCAGATCTCTGAAGTTATAACATTGAGGCATGAACATGGTAGACTCAGTGGAGGTGGTCAGGCAAAGCACAGGAAGAAGAGTTTGTTAGGGAGAGGAAACAGCATGTGCAAGGCCCATAATGAAGGAGAGAAAATGCTGTTTGAGGCACTGAAGCGACTCACCAACAGGAATCTAGAGCTCCACTTTGAACGTGTGATGTTTAAAATGCCCAGGGGTGATCCATTGGAGATGTGAGACAAGAGCGGGGCTTACAATTATCAGAGAAGCTTGACCAAGAGGTAGATTTAAACACATGAATAATATTAAAACTTCATGGAGGCAGATGAGAACACTTAAGGAGAGACAGAGACAAGGAAGATGAGAGAATAGACCCCTGGGAAATTCTGTCTTTAGAGGTAGGCATTAAGGAAGAGCCTGTAGAGGACTGGGAAGGAGCAACTGATGAAGGAGGAAGGAAATCAGGAGCCCCTGGTGTCTAACAGGAGCCCAGAGAGAATTTTTTTTTTTGAGTTGGAGTCTCACTCTGTCACCCAGACTGGAGTGCAGTGGCCGCTTCCGGCCACCGCAGCCTCGACCTGCTGGGCTCCAGCGATCCTTCCGCCTCAGCCTTCCAAGTAACCGGAATTACAGGCATGTGCTACCACGCCCGACTGATTTTAGAGAGAAATTTTAAGGTGAAGGGGATTGCTGACTACGCTTGTTCTGTGGAGAAGTTGAAAGAGACAATTACAAAACAAAAATATCAGTAAAGTTGACAATTTGGGACTGGAATTCAGGACAGAATAGAGAAGGAGGTGAAGGAAAAGTAGGAAATTAGAAATTATGTTCTAGGGAGAAAACGATGGGCAAGTCCCATTAAAAATTGAGGGCATTTTGTACTGTTGTACAAGGGGGATCCAAAAATATCTGGTATTTATTTATAACAAATTGTGTATTTTTTCTTATGTGTTTAAACTTCAGTCACCTTCCAAGACTCTACTTTTGATGTAATACTCCTAGGAAGACACTTTTTCTACTGCTTAAAACAGTTTTTGAATTCATCAATTGTGATGCCTTTTAGTGCTTCTACCATTTTTTTCCCACTTCTTCTACATCAACAAAATATTTCCCTTTGGGGATTTGTTTCATCTGGGGAACAAAAGTTGCTTGGGGTGAGATTGAGTGAATAAGAGGGTGGGGCGTGGAGGTCGTGCTATTTTTGGTCAAAAACTGCTGAACACTCTGTGTAGTGTGGGCAGGTTGTTCATGTAAATCACCCATCATGAAATGTTCAACGTGTTGAAAGAGCCTCAAAAAAGTAAAATAAAATAACGGAAGGCCGCCTCTCACAACAACACTAGCTGGTACCCTGATGCTGATGGGTTCCTGGAACACTAACCTAGTGGAGGAAATCTGTACTATAAGGGGCCTGCCCTCCAAAAAAAATTCTGGTTTGTTGAGGGGTCCTCCTTTATATGTGGTTTCACTATGGGGTGGATTTTTTTTTATTGATGGAGAATCAGTGAAGCAGGGAATATTTGAGGTACAGTGGGAAGAAATCCTGAATCTTAAAGATGTTGAGAAGTGAGGGTCCTGCAGAGGTGTTCGAGTGTGGCTTATTGTGTGGTGGAGAGAGGAGCGCATTCTCAGTCTCACCACAGATGAGGTGAATGTGTGAAGATGCATGGATATGTAGCCCTTAAATCTTGAGAGGGATTTTTCCCTAACACCATCAGTCCTCCAAGGGCAATATAAGCATGTCACCACAGTTCTTAGCACGCAGTTAAATTTTAAAATTTGTATTGTTATCATTTTTCTTATTGTTATTTGAATAACACATGTCTCAAGATTCAAAACATGCTAAAGTCGGGAAAAGTGTACATTAGCCTATCCCACACCCAGTTCCCTCTCCTAGAAGTAAACAACATTTTCAATGTTTTTTTGAATATTTTAGAAGTATTTTATTCACATACAAACAAATGCATTTTATTATTTTCCTATTTTTCTTTAATTTTCTATTCTCTCTCTCTCTCTCTGTGTGTGTGTGTGTGTGTGTGTGTGTGTGTGTGTGTGTGTGTGTGTGAGTTGTGTGTGTTTGCTCAATGAGGTGTTTTGAGGTCATTTTAAGTAACTGGAACTGCCTTCCTTCCTCTTTTCTTCCCCTTCTTTCTCCCCCTCACTTCATAGCTACACTGCATGTTTTATTACTGTTTTCTGTACATAGTGCATCACTCCAAGCTCAGCACATGGTAAGTATACAATAAATGCTCATTTCCTTTCTTCCCCCTCATACTTTAGAGGTCTGAAGGAACTCTAGCCCAAAATAAGAGGGCATACAACAAATCCATCTTTATTACTTCTGCAGCTCTGACCTTAAGCTTGTTCTGATGGCAGAGCTCTTGCACTGCCCCAATACTGTCTTGTTCCAGTTCTTTTGCTCCTCTCCATGTCTGACACACATGGCCTTGCGTTATTGCTGTTTATATCCTTTCCGCCCCACTTGACCTGCACCTCTGCCTGCCATTCCCAGTCTCAGTCTCAAGCAGGGCCCCTGGGTTGAGATAGGTCCCAGAGATCCACCATCTAACATAAAAATAAAATAAAATAGAAATTTGGTAAAGAAGTAAGACTTCAGGAGTTTAAGAGCTCAGCTATCTTATGAAATTGCCTCTCCTAATAATGCTAATATGGCCCTTGGCCCAACATTAGTGAAAACAATTTTAGGATATACTTGATGGCAGACTAAATCAGAAACCCTGGATCAATATCTGCTTCCTCTGTAACAGAAGACTCACCCTTTGCTTCAAAAAGTCAGTGGAGACTTTTAAGCAGATTTGTAGCAGTAACTTTGAATCATGGCTAGACTTGAGTCAAAAGCTTGTGTTACTAATAGGAATCTAAAGTCCTGTGTATATGCACTTGCAGTTTTGTCAAGAGAGAGAAAATTGATGTAATGCTATACTGATTCAAATCTGTTTTACATCCTTCTTAAAAGAGGAGCACTTTGGCAGCCTTCCCAACTAATGGAAGATTTCCAGAGGAAAAGTTAGTAGCTATCAGATTCTGGCTTCACTATCAATGGAACAGTCACTTAAGAGCATTTGCTTTAAATGACTTACTCTAGGATGCTTGTTCAGACTTATCCAATAACAAAACCCTCCAAATAGCCTTAAAGATATATATTCTGAAATTGAAAACACAAGTATTCTTTATCAATCCACATGATACATAACTATGCAAGTAATAGACAAAAATCTCTGGAATTTCTGCAATTTAAAGTGATAGTCATTTTAAAGACTGGCAAAGAAAAGCTACAGTATTATCAAAGAATGTTATGATTTTGAGCTTTTATGAATATTCCTCTTACCTAACTATCATAATGAATATTTTAAAGTATTTGTGAGATTTTTACAAGTCTTTGTACATTTTGGTCTTATCATTCTACCTAAATTTTCATAACACAGATTAAATATAACTAAAGTATGAATTAATTTAACTGACTTCATATAAAATAAGACCTTTAAAAATGAGTTAATTCAGCCCTAACTTATATATTTATTAAATACAATATGATTTTAATGAGACTAAAAACCTCATAATATATAAATGATAGGTTTAATAGATTGTGTGTTTTGAGTAAAATGTCTGAAAACAACAAAAATAATCTACATTTAATTGCATTAAAGATATAGAGAGGACTCATCGGATGCCTTGTTTTCCTGTGACAATAAAATGAGTTTTGAAATAAGAAGACTAGCTCCAGTTTGGCTCTTCCTCTTATTAACTATGTGAACATGGCCATGTTTCTTTATCTTTCTGAATTTCAGTTTCCTCACATATAAAAATTGCCTTATATTAAATAATGGCTTAAAATTATTCTTAACTAAATGATATAATTAAAGAAATATAATTAGATACTATATGTACAGTATCTGTGAGATCTTAATAAATGTTAGTTTTTCAAAAGTGGCAAGTATAAAGATCATAAAACAAGTGCTGGGAACATTTAGAATTTAATGGCTAGATTGAGCTCTTGAACCTAGAAGTAATAGTACTAGTCCATTCACTTATTCAGTAAATATTTCTTCGGTAACTATATGTGTCAAGTGCTTCTCTAGATACTAGAGTTACAAAAAACTTAGTTTTATAGAGAAAATAAAGAAAGACAGAATGTGTTGTATGATGTAGGGAAAGGATGTTGCAAATTTGATTAGGGCAGGAAGGGCTGGCTGCGTTGAGAATAAGGACCTAAAGGCAGCAGGAGGTTGAGCCCTGTGGTTAGCTAAGACAGAATCTGAATGCCAATTTCTGAGGTTGAAGGCAGGAGTGAATTTTCCAAGAACAGCAGAATTCAAACTCATAATTAGACTTAAGTTCTGCATAAGTTCTTGAACTGTGTTGAGACTGGACTAGAATCTGAATGGCAGGGCCACAGGGACCAATTGCAGTGATTCAGGTGGGAGATGATGGTAATTAGGCTGGGATGATGCAGTAAAGCTATCAAAAGGGGTTCATCTCTGAAAATTTTCCATTGTTAACTCAATAACATTTGCATTAGAGAGGAGGAGTTAATGTTGCCTCCAAAAATTTGTTCTGAGCATGAATGGATGAAATTACAATTAAGTGAGGTAGAAAGAAAGTGGTAAGAAAAGGCTTTTGTTGGCAAGTTAATTGGTTTGCTTTTGGGAAGGTGTTGTATGTGGAGGTTGAACATAAGCTCACTTTGCTATATATTAAGATCAAGGTATTGATGCAATTAGGAGCGTGAGTCTAGTATTTTGGATAAAGGTACAGCATGATTATTTATAGTCTAAATTATACATATTGTCTCATTCTGTTTTCTGTTACTGTAACTGAATACATGACACTGGATAATATATAACAAATAAATTTATTTCTTACAGTTCTGGAAGTTGGGAAGTCCAAGGTTAGGCAACTGCATCTGATTAGCTTCCTGAAGGGCCACATGCTGTGGCCTAACAGGGCCAGAGGCACCACAGGACAAGGGGTCACCCTGAGAGACAAACTGGGGTTATGACAGACTCCCTCTTATGATAAGTAGCCAAATCTCATGGTAACTCTTAATTATTAACCTACAAATTTATTAATCAAAGTTCTCATGACCTAATCATCTTCTAAAATCCCCACCTCTCAAACCTGTCATTCTGAGATTAACTTTCAACATGAGTTTGGTGAGAGCAGCCATTCAAACACATGTGCCTGGATAACAAGAGCAATATAGTGTGCATAGACTACAGAAAAATGTGAATAGAGCAGGGGACATTCTTATACGAATAGGTAGGGACACAGTTAAAGAACAATAAAGGACCTAGGAGGCATGGCCACTAGAACAGAATAACAACCAGGAACATGGTACAGTGAGAGCCAAGTTCAAGGGTAATGAGTACTGATGTGTATTAAATGTTACTGAAAGGTCAAATCAAGGACTAGAAGTTTACCATTTGGCTTCCAGTGATGTGAAATGTGAAAATCATCTGTAAACTTGACAAAAGTAGTTTTGATGTGATGAGGGTTCAGTAAAGCTTCATAGGAGAGAAATTGGAGACAATGATTGTTTATGTGTGACACTTTGCAGAGAAAGTAATTCTATTTTAAAGAAAAAGAGAGAAATAGTATATACACACTATGGATTATTATTAGGTATTACAAACATCAGTTATAATGATTGGTTTGTATGCATGTTATAATTATTACTAAAAGTAATATGCACAAATATATGGATTATTTGTGAATGAATTTTACATGTATTTGCAAATTAATGTTCTTTTTAACATTAATACATTTTAAAGCCTAGAATGTTTGTCCCAAATTCCAAATTCTGCAATCTTAGTACAAGAAGGGAACCCCCAAAAAAACAGAATTATTTTTTGCAGGATGGGCTTCTTGTAGTACAGGTTTCTCCCACTAGATAAGCATTCTAGCAACCCATCGGTATCAATGTGCCAGCTAGTGTTTCTGTGAAAGGCTGTGTTCAGCTTCAGTGCATTTTTTTTTTTTTTTTTGGGAAGATTTTCTCAATGCATTTGCCTATTTCATGAAGGATGATTTTGAACACATCTGTCCATACCACCCTGGACATGACCTTTGTGTCCCACTTTCCTTATTCACTGACCTTGCCCCAGGAGACTTTTTTTTTGTTTTCCCAGGTGAAAAAAGTCCTCAAAGGGAAACATGCTGCTTTTGTGGAAGAGGTGAATCAAAAAATGGTAGAAGCACTAAAAAACATCAAAATAGATGAGTTCAAAAACTGTTTTGAGCAGTGAAAAAAAGCATCTCAATAGGTGTATTGCATCAAAAGGAGAGTACTTTGAAGGTAACTGAAGTTTAGCCATGTAAGAATAAATACACAATTTTTTGTAAGTAAATTATGGTTTTTTTTGAAGGTGTCCACTCTAGCATGCTTAAAAAAAAAACTAATAACTAAAACGTAGACAGGGCAACTCCTTCGGGTCCCGTCCCACTGTGGGAGCTTTTTTGTCTGTCCTCTCAATAAATCCTGCTTTCAAAAAATAAAAATAAAAAGTAGATATTGGTGGATACTTGATTATTGCTGTCAGTGGATTTTACATGATACATGTAAAAAGAAAGAATTGTATTTGCAATATTCACAATATTCTTACCTGTGTTAAAAAATTTTATTAAAGTGTTGCTAGGGCTTTGATGGAAATCTTCAAAATGAATTTCAGATTTACTTGAAAAGAAGATGAACTGTTGGACTCTGTCATTGATATTATTTTTCAGTTTATTCTTTAACCTGTGAATACTTTCAGGTATTCATTTTATATTTTAATGAACTGTTAAATTTCGACATATGAATATGTGATGTTTGTTCATCAGATACATTGCTTAGCTGTAGCTGACTGATTTCCATAATTAAAGTTCTTTTTTTGAGTATACATTTTCATGTATTCTGAAGGCTTGCATGATACTTTTCTTTGGAAAAAGTTTTACTTACTTTCAAAATATAAAAATAACCTGAATTTCCATTGAGGCTATCCTTTTTCAGTCTTGAATCCATCTTATCTAGTGGTAATTAAATCCACTGGTGATCAAACCAATCACACTCTCTCCTGACAGTGTATTTTTCCATTTATATTACATGAAATGTGATTCGGAAATAGTGAACAAGTATTTCCTTTTACATTGCGTTCTGGTTATATTTTCTTTTTATTAAGTTATTTGATGATGTTTAAGAATTTAACAAAATCTCATCTCATTCCGTGACCACAGTAAATCAGTGCTTCCTGCCTAGTTCATAGCTAAAAGGTGGTCCCTCCCTGACTAGCAAGCACATCCTTTACTCTGTACTGTGGCACTTCTTCATAATTATAGTCATTGCACCAGAAAAATGATGACTCGTATGTCTGAAGATGCCTAAGCCATTGTTTGTAGGTTAAAACAAGACAAGCATATATTTTTCCAGCAGAGTTTACTTAAGCTACTGGGTTAATTACTTTTTGTGATGGAAGTTAAGTGTAGCTTGAGTCAGTTATGAGTATGTCACACATTATGTTATTTTATGTATTGTTAAGGTTACTTTTCTTATTGTTATATATTTTGAAGTGTTTTATATACTTTGTGTATTACTAGGACTGTAGTGCAATGGGCTCAAAAAATAACCCACATGTGCTTACTTTAAAATAAACACCTTCAAAGCAGTGCTGAGGTATAATTCAGCACATTTTAGTGTGTATTAAATAGGCTATGAAATGTTTGACAAATGATTACAGTACTTTTTATTTTAATACTTTCTGAACATCTTAAGAGCTATTGATGTGAAAATCTTTGTTTTTGTTATTCTTTTTCTCCCCTCTGAGAGTGTTAAAAAGTGGGTGATATTCTTTTGATTTGTCAGTTTTTCTTTTTGATGTGCTTGTCAAAACACAGAGCTAATTTGAGACAGTCTGCTGGGGCTGCCAACACAGCCAACACTGCTGTTTAGAATGTCATCATTTTGTATTGTGACTGCTGAGTGATGAAGGCCAGCTGGTGCATTTAAGTTTCTTATTGAAGATTTTCATCTGATTCATTATTGTGATTTGTGGCTTTATACAGAGACACTTCATCATGCTTCTGTAGCAGGCACTTTTGATGCTGCTTTCTCTTTTGCTGAGTAATGCATGCTATCAATCTGCCTGTTTGGAAGAATTTCCAGCTTGTTGGATTATCAATGTTTGCACAGGAAGTGATGCACCCCAGAGGCTGAATTTATAGTAATGGCTTGCAGTGAGCTAATGAGCAGCGCTGCTTCTTCATAATGTTGTTGTTATATAACTTGGATTGGCACAATTGTTGTGTGCCTTACCAGTCATGGGTCCCTTTTGTACCATCGCAAGAGCCAGTGGGAATTACTTGGTTTCTTGCAAAGTGAAAGTAAACTGTACCTTGTACCTTGGTTATGTTCCTTTACTTTGAAGATATTGGCCCCTAATATTTTGGAGTGTTTCTTTAGTAGTAGTAGCCTGCTACTATTAATTTCACATGGATTAATACTGTTTTTGCCATTGTTGAAAATCCCCCTAACTTTTGTGTTCACTATCTTGTCTACCAATGTCTAGTATGTTGCAGGAAAACACATACAGATAAAATGAATTACTTTATGGCATGATTGGAGTATTAGTTAAATTACAGGCATTATATTCTTAAGCATTTCATTTTATTTGTTTCAGATTCTAATCTAATATTTAGTTTGGGGAAAATAGAAGATATTAACAGAAAATCAAGATAAAAAATGCACTTTCTTTAAACACTTTAAAATAGCTTGTGTTATTAGCTGATGAGATAAACTTTTGTTCTTGTGAAAAGAGAAATAGGACTCCATATTTAGTGCTATTTCGGAGAAATAAGGGCATGTTAAACACAGAAATAAGTACAAAATGTAAGCTGCACTTCAAATCCTGTTAAACACATTTTCTTTTTCTCCTGCACTTCCTGGCATTTGCCTTCTAAAAAAGCTAGGCACTTTATAAAGAGAATCTCTTTCATTATGAGCTAAACACTACTAAAATATCTCCAAGACAGAGGAACACAGAGGGCAAAATACAAATCCATGTTAGCAAAACTTTTGACATGATGAAAAATCTGGGGATGCTATATGTACAAATATTTATGTCTCTGAAAACTTATAGACTCTTTTATAGACCTTTACCCTTAGTTGTGTTACATCTTGCTGACATCTCTAGAACTTTCTTCTGAATTATGTGAATTATGCTTTGAAATTAGGTGCCAGCAAATTCTTAGGCCTATGAGGTGCTACAACTTGTCTTTTCTAATTTAAGAAGTCAAAGCAAGGCATGATATAACCCCAGCTATTGGGAGGCTGAGATGGGAGAATCTATTGGGCTCTAGAGTTCAAGACTAGCCTGAGTAATATAATGACACCTGATGAAAACCATTTAAAAAACTACTAACATAAAACTACTAACATAAAAACCTAATAGATAACACATTTAAGTAGTCAAATTACTGGGAGTTGGAGTTGGCACTATACCAAATGACCTTGGTGTATTTTTTGGGTTTAGGATTATGTAATTTTATGATATACTACAAGTTACAAGTACTATATTACTCTATTTTGAAATCTGTTTCTAGAATTTATAGTTATCTGTATGGCAAGAAATTTGAGAGAGTATAATACACATTGACATTAGAGTCATGTACGAGTTCAAAGGAAGTGTAGCCATTGTATAATAATGTCTCAAATCTGAATATGGTAGATTAGAAGCTAGTGAACAGCAGCCTGGTTTGAAGATCCATGTGCCTACTGAGTGACCACAAAAGAAAATGTCTATGTATGAGGAAAGGTATAGTTACCTTTTTCTAGTAATTAAAGTTATTTATAATTGAATTTTAGCAATGAGGAATACTAGTGTGTTTCTAAGGTCCGAGATATCCTTAAGTTGATGAAAATTGTTTGCATTTGGTAGATTCAAGATTCAATCCTAATAAATTCACATGATCACTATTAAGAGAAATATATATTTAATAAATATATATTTAATATTTAATAGATATATATGAAAATAGAAGGTATTAACAGAACTCAATGGAATTTAATGGATTTTAATCAATATCAGTAAGAATTCATAAGAGTACCCAGGAAGCTGCTGGAAGACATAAAAGGTAATGGTTATAGATATGTGCAGCTTTTGGATTATCTAGAAGAATAAAAAAACTGATGGAGTGATTGGTATTTGATTAGTCTTTCTTCCATAAACTACTATAAAAATGGGAAAAATATTTGAAACAAGTGTTTTCCCATACGGTATAACAGGCTGTATATTACTCTGATCTCTGAGAAAGAGCAAATCACATTAGATGTGCATCAGACAGTCATGCAGGTAGGAAGAATCCAGAGTGAGAACTGGGCTCTGGGCTCCCTGGCTCAGAATTCAGGGCCGCTGAGGTGGCCAACAATGGCAGATCAGGCTAAGAGAAAGCAGGGAGCTGCATAGAGCAGGCACTTTCTAAATTGACTTGGGGTGATCGTATATCTTCGGCTTAATACACAAGATACACAACTTTATGGCAAGATGTGGCTTCTGGGAAGCTGTGAGTTGAGTGAAGGTCTGAGGTTGATGATGCTGGTAGGTATAAGAATTCCAAGGAGTCAGAACTCAGAGACTCTGTGGGGGATCAGTTGACATTCCGAATGGGTCAGGCTTTGGGATTAGGGCTAAATTAGCACTTCAACAATATTCTCAGAGTGTGACCTGTGAACTTCTGAGGATCTCTAAGACTCTTCCAGGGGGTTAGCAAGGTCAAAACCACTGAATAATAATAATAATATAATTATAAAAATAATGTGTTTACATTTTTTTCACTGTGTTAAAATTTGCAGTGATCTTGCCAAAGCATAGTGACTGAACTTAAAGCATTTTAGCCTGTGTAAACCAATGGCAACAAGTTATGGTAGTAGTAATCATGTTTTTCACTGCTAGGAAGTGCAGTATAAACTTACAGCTTTGCTTCAGAATATCCCTGAGAAGTAGTAAAATAGACTTGTTTTGTTAGCCTCAGCTCTTGAGTGTGCTTTGTAATAATCTGTTTGAGGAAATCAGAAGAATATATTGAAACCTTCTGCTGCTGCAAAATGAAATATAATGGTTGTCTGGAGGAAAAGCATGAGAATGATTGAGCTGCAGACAGAGCTAGTCACTTTTTGTCACAGCACATAACAATTTTATATGAAATAATGACTAAAAGGAAACTATAGTTATTCAGACTTGGGCACTTGGAGGATATATTCTCAATAATGAATCAAGTGGATCTTTCACTTCAATGGAAGCACTTGAGAGAAACAACTGAATGGATAGATAAACTCTTGTCCATCAGACCATGGAGTACTATTCAGCGCTAAAAATAAATAGCAAGCCATGAAGAGACATGGAGGAAACTTAAATGACATACGCTAAATTGAAAAGCCTACATACTGTGTAATTCCTTTTATATGATGTGCTGGAAAAGGCAAAACTGAAGACAGTAACAAGATTAGTGGTTGCCAGGGGAAGGAAGGGATGAATGGGTGGCGCACAGAGACTTTCGGAGCAGTGAAACTACCCTGTGATACTGTGATGGTGGATATGTGTCATTACACGTTTGTCCAAGTCCAAGGAATATATGACACCAACAGGAATCCTGACGTAAACCATAAACTTTGGGTGATTAGTGAGTCCATGTAAGTCCATCCATTGTCACAAATGTACCACTGGAGTGGGGGTGTGGACAGTGGAGGAGACTGTGCCTGTGCAGGGGCAGTGGGTATGTGGGAACCCTTGTGCTTTCTGCTCAATATTGCTGTGAATCTAAAGCAGAAGAAAAATATAATCTGTTAAAAATGCTGATAGAAAAATGTTTCAACTGATAGTGACATACATTTTCCAAAGTTGGTGAAATTTACAACTTATGGATCCAAAAAGTCTAATCACTGTCCAGGGAAAAACTACACATTCCACATAGAACAATTGTGTCGTAATGTCTAAATTGTCATCGGAAAGAATGGAGGCATGCAGACAATAAAATGACATACTTAAAGTGCTCAAAAGAAGAAAAAGTCAAATCAGAAATATTATGAAAAAATTAATTTTCAAAGCTGAAGGTGGAATAAAGACATTTTCAGAAAAACAAAAAGTTTTTTTGCCAGTAGACCTTTCACTATAGCAACTCTAAAGGGCGAGGAGGGCAAGAAAGAGAAGGATATGGAAACAACAATAGAAAGCTGAATGGTGGTCAGTGGAAATGCACCGTCACATGTTTCTTACGTTTTACATGAACTGATGGAACATCGACTCTAAGTCATCTGCATAATGTTTCAGGTATTTCAAATTTTAGTAATAAAAAGCATGCTCTAGCCAGGCTCGGTGGCTCAGCCTGTAACCTCGCGCCTTTGGGAGGCTGAGGTGAGTGGATTGCCTGAGCCCGCGGGTTCAAGACCTGCCTGGCCAACTTGGCGAGAACTCATCTCTACAATAAATCAAAATTAGCCGGGTGTGGTAGCGCGCGCCTGTAGTTCCACTGCACTCCAGTCTGGGCAACAGACTGAAACTCCAACTCAAAAAAAAAAAGCATGCTCATTCCATAAATAATTAATCATCCATTTCTCCCGAGTTTTCCAGATATACAGAACATTCATTAGCCTTCTAAAGTGCCCTGGGGTTTCTTCTAAAAGGTGTAAGAACTCAAAATGTCTTCCTTGTCAGATGCCTAGAGGTTAACCTTATGAAAATGGAGAAGGGCCATCAAGATGGAGATTGGCAGTCATATCATTACACTTCTTCACATTCCTGGGTATGGATTCCCAAAATATTGGCATTCAAATTAGTTTTAGTAAATATATTTTGATTACCAATGACACTTGAAAATATTCTAGAATAAAATTAAAAATTTTTCCTCTAAAGCAAGGTCCAATTTATTGTTTCTTTAATTTTACTTTTTCCTTTTGAAAATTATTTTTAATTATTTATCAGTATTATTATTTTATTCAAGGGATTTGAGTGTTGAGTCCTTTATCATTATGTCATACAGGTTTGTTACATAAGACTATTGCATGATGGCAAGGCTTGGGCTTCTGTTGAGCCTGTTTCCCAGCTAGGGCACATGGGTACCCAGTAGGTAGTTTTCAATCCTTTCCTTCCCTCTTTCCTTCCTTCTCTCCTTTAGGATTATTCCAGTGTCTGCTGTTGCCATCCTTGTGCCTGTGTGCATACAGTGTTTAGCTTCCATTTATTGAGGAGAACATATAGCATTCAGCTTTATGTTTTTGTGATAATTCATTCAGAATGGTGGTCTTCAGCTGCATCCAAGTTGCTGCAAAGGACATGATTTTCTTCTTTTTTATAGCTGTGTAGTATTCCACGGTTTATATATACTACTTTTTAAAAAAAATCCAGTCCACCATTGTTGGGCACCTAGGTTGGTTCCATATTTTTGCTATTGTGGGTAGTGCTGCAATAAACATGAACATACAGGTGTCTTTTTGGTAAAGTGATCTGTGCTCCTTTGGGTATATACCCAGAAGTGGGATTGCTAGGTGGAGTGGTAAATCTATTTCTTTGAGAAATATCCAAACTGCTTTCCACAGGAGTGGAACTAGCTTGCATTCCCACGAACAGTGCAGAAACGTTCTTTTTGTTTTGCATCCTTGACAACACCTGTTGTTTTTTGACTTTTTAAAAAAAACCATCTTGACTGGTGTGAGATAGTATCTCACTATAGTTTTGATTTGCATTTCTCTGATTATTAGTGATATTGAACATTTTTTCATGTTTGTAGGTTTCCTTTAAGAAGTGTCTGTTCATGTCCTTTGCCCACTTTTTCATGGGGTTATTCATTTTTCTCCTGTTGATTGTTTGAGTTCTTTGTGGATCCTAGATATTAGACCTGTATCAGATGCATAGTTGTAAGCTATTTTCTCCCATTCTGTAGGCTGTTAACTTGGTTAATGGTTTCTTTTGTTGTGCAGAAACTCTTGAGTTGGATTGGGTCCCACTTCAGTTTTGGTTTCTACTGCTTTTGCTTTTGAGGTCTGGATCATAAATTCATTGCCTAGGCCCATGTTCAGAAGAGTGTTTTCTATGCTTCTTACAGGTTTTTTTTTTTTTAATGTGTAAGTTGTTAATCTGCCTTAAGTTTTGTATATGGTGAGAGGAAGGAGTCCAGTTTCATTTTTCTGCATATGGTTAGCCAACATTCCCAGCACCATTTGCTAAATAAGGTGTCCTTTCCCCAGAGGTCGTTTTTGTTGGCTTTGTCAAAGATGAGATGGTTGTATGACAGTGGTTTTATGTCTGGGTTCTCAATTCCTTTCCATTGGTCTTTGTGTCTATTTTTGTACCAGTACTATACTGTTTGGGTTACTTTTTCCTTGTAGTAAAGTTTGAAATCTGGTAATGTGATGCCTCCAGCTTTGTTATTTTTGCTTAGGATCATTTTGGCTATTTGGGCTCTTTTGTGCCTTCATATAAATTTAAGTATTTTTAAAAATAGATCTGTGAAAAATGATGCTGATAATTTGTTAGGGACTGCATTAAGTTTATAGATTGCTTTTAGGCAGTACTGGCGTTTTAACAATATTGATGCTTCCAGTCTATGAGTATGAAATGTTTTTCCATTTGTTTGTATCATCTTTGATTTCAGTAGTGTTTTGTAGTTCTCATTGTAAGGGTACTTCACCCCTACGGCTAGATGGATTATAAGGTACTTTATTTTCTTTGTGTGGCTTTTGTAAATGGTTTTTGTTGTTGTTGTTGTTGTTGTTTTTTACCTGATTTGGTGCTCAGCTTGAATGGTGTTGGTGTATAGAAATGCCACTGATTTTTGAGCATCACATTTGTATCCTGAGACTTTACTGAAGTCTCTTATGAGTGCTAGGAGCCTTTTAGTGAAAGTTTTAGGTTTCTGTAGATGTAGAATCATATTATCTGCTAAGAGAGATAATTTATCTTCCTTTATTTCTATTTGGACAATCCTAATTTCTTTCTTCTGATTGCTATGGCTAGGACTTCTGGCATTACGTTAAATGAGAGTGGTGAGAATAGTCATCCTTATCTTGTCCCAATTCTTAGGGGGAATGCTTCCAATTTCTGTCTATTAAGTATGATGTTGCTTGTGGGTTTGTCAGAGATGGCTTTTATTATTTTGAAGAATGTTGTTTTGATGTCTAAGTGGTTGATGGTTTTTATCAGTAAAGGAAGTTAGATTTCAATGAATGCTTTTTTGCATCTACTGAGATAATCATGTGATTCTTTTTTTACTTCCGTTTATGAGATGAAATTACATTTATTGACTTGCATTTGCTGAATCAGCCTTGTATCCCAGGAATCTCACCTTATCATGATGGCTAATTTTTTGGATGTACTGCTGGATGCAGTTTGATGGAATTTTGGTGAAAATGTTTTCATCTATGTTCATCAGAGAAACTAGCCTGTAGTTTTCTTTCTTTGTTGTGTTTTTGCTATTTCAGAGGTATCAGGATTATATTGGCTTCATATAATGAGTTAGGTAGGAGTTCCTCCTTCTCAATATTTGGAATAATTAGTAATTTTAGTATCATCTTTTCCTTGTACACTTGGTAGAATTCTCCTGTGAATCTATCATGTCCTTGAATTTTTTGGTAGATAGTTTTATTATTATTATTGATTCAGTTTCATGACTCGTTATTGGCATGTTCAGGGTTTCAATTTCTTCCTGTTTCTTCTTGTGAGGTTATTTGATTCCAGAAATGTATTCATTTCTTCTAGATTTTCTAATTTGTATGCATACAGATGATTATACTAATCTTTGATGACTTTTGTATTTCTTCTGGATCAGTTGTGATGTCATATTTTTCATTTCTCAGAGTATTTATTTGGATTTTACTCTACTATTTTTTGTTAATCAGACCAGAGTAGTCTGCTGAATTTATTTATCTGTTTAAAGACCAGCTTTTCAACTCATTTATTCTTTTTTTTTTGTCTTAATTGCATTTATTTCTTCTCTTACTTTGGTCATTTGTTTTCTTCTGATAGCTATGGTTTTAGTTTGTTTCTTTCTAGGTCTCTTAGGTGAGATAGTAGACTGTTTATTTGAGCCCTTTCTTTTTTCATGATTTTAGCTTGCAATGCAATAAATTTTTCTCACAGCACTGCATTGGCAGCATCCCAAAGGTTTTTGTATGTTGTCTTCATTTCCATTACTTTCAAAGTATTTTAAATTTTTGTCTTGATTTTGTTGTTTACCCAGAAATTGTTCAGGAGCACATTGTTTATTTCCTTGAATTTGTGTATTTTTGAGGATTCCTCTTGGTGTTGATTTCTAATTTTATTCCATTATCATCAGAAAAATGCTCAGTATGACTTCATTTTAAAAAATGTATTCAAGAGTGATTTATGACCAAGTAAGTGGTTGATCTTAGAGTATGACCCATATGTGAATGAGAATAATGTGTATATAAGTCCAGGATTTCATTGTTTCTGCCTTGACAATCTGTCTTGAGTTGTGAGTGAGGTGTTGAAGTCCCCCATTATTATGATGTTGCTATGTCCTCTTTTAGGTTATGTACCTAGATTGTTTTATAAATCTAGGTGATCCTATACTGGGTACTATATATTTAAAATATTATAATTCTTGTTGTTGGATTGAGTTTTTTATTATTATGTAGTGCCCGTCATTGTTCCTTTTTATTTTTATTGGCTTGAAGTATCTTTTATCTGATATAAAAATAGTGACCCATTTTCTTTTATGTTTTTCATTTTTGTGGTAGATATTTCTCCATCTCTTTACCTTTAGCCTGTGGGTGTCATTAGAGGGTCATCTCCTAGAGACAGAAGACTAGGTCTTGTTTTTCAACCCAGTTTGTTACTCCATGTCTTTTAATTGGGACTTTAATGCTGTTAATGTTCAGGGTTACTACCGATATGTGAAGGTTTGTTCCAGTCATAGCATTGTTGAGGAGTTGCTTGGTGGTCTTAGTTTTGTTGGTAATTTATATATTCTGTAAGCTGTGTGCTTACTTGTGCTTTTGTGGTGGGTAGTGTCTTTCTTTTGTTCCCATATGTAGACTTCCTTTAAGTATCTCTTGTAGGGCTTGTCTTGAGGAGATGAATTCCCTTAGTGTTTGCTTGTCTGTGAAGGACTTAATTTGTCCTTCATTTATGAAGCTTTATTTGTCAGGGCAAGAGACTCTTGGCTGACATTTATTTTCTTTAAGAATATTATAAATGGGCTCTTACTCTATTCTGGTTTGTAAGACTTCTGTTGAGAGGTCTGTTGTTCTAATGGGTCTCACTTGGTAGGTGTTCTGTCTCTTCTCTCTAGTTGCCTGTAATATGTATTCTTTTGTGCTAATCTTTGATCATCTAACAACAATGTGACTTGGGGATGGTTGTCTCATATAGCATCTTGCAGGATTTCTCTGGATGTCTTATATTTGTGTGTTGATGTCTCTAGCCAGCTGGGGAACTATTCGTGGAACTGCAGCTACCCTCTCCAGAGGGCTCCTTTCTCCTTCTCTTTCAGGAATAGATTTGCTCTCTATGTAGTCCCCTACCTCTTAAAAACTTTTTGCTTCTTTGATAATCTTTCTTCTTTATTTTTATCCTACTGGGTTGCTTTTGGAGATTAGTCTTCAAGCTCTGGAATTCTTTCCTATTTGGTCAAGTCTGTTAAGGCTCGAGACTGTTAAATTCTTGAAGCTAGCTCTTCATTTCCAGGAGTTCAATGTGATTCTTTCTCAGAAAGTCCATGTCAGCTTTCAGTTCTTGAACTGTTTCATGGCAACTCTGATTTGGAAGTCCACTTTCTCTTGGATCTTGATGAACTGCTTTGGCATCCATATTTTGGATCCTATGTCTGTTATCATGGACACTTTGTTCCGTTCATGATCCATCATTTGGGAGCTAGTGAAATCATGTGGGGCAACAAAACATTCTGGTGTTTCGTGTTGCCAGAGTTTTGCATTGGTCTCTATTTGTCTGAGGAAGCTGAAGTTTTGCTCTCTTTCAGGAGGTGCTGTATGTACAGGGGTTTTTTGGGGGGGGGGTGTTAAGCGTTGTAGTTCAGGCTGCAAGCCTTAGATAGCACGAGAAGACCTGTCTAGTGGGTCCAGCAGCTGGCCTGCCTGAGGTGCCCAGTTTATGCCATCATGTTCAGTAGCCGGAGAGGGCCCTGGTTGTCTCTTGGGCTGGTGGTTCACAACTGGTGGGTGCGACCCATTCAGGAAGCTGCTGGGCTCCATGATCGCTGTCTGTTCTCACCCATTTCAGCAACAGAGACTGTGCTCTGAAGGGCTGGCTGAGGCACACAGATTGCCTACCCAATGGTGGGTAACCTGCTTAGTGGCAGATTACCTGTGTAAAGTCTCTGGTGCCAGGTCGCCCCAAAGGGTGGGGCGGTGGCAATTTTGCAGTCTAGCCGGGCCCAGGTAAAGCTGCCAAGTTGGGAGAACATGAAGACGCCTAGCCAGGGAGCAACGACAGCGAGGGCCACAGTGGACTGAAAGTTTTTGTCTCTGGCGGTGGGGCGGAGGGGAGGTGTGCTTGCCACTATCGCTGCTGGCCTGAGCTGTATAGGAGTCAGTGGCAGAGGAACCACGTGGGCTTGGGTGGTGCCTCAGTGCAGGCAGATAGCACTGACTTTCCCTTGATACAGCAGCTCCTGGGGATTTCTGGATCACACCTCCGGCACCTCTTCTCCAATTCAGAACACTTCTGCTGATGTTGGAACCAGGTCCCTGTAGGTGGGCTGTCTGATGGCACTTCTGTCTCCTGTAGAACCTGTCCTTCCTTTTGAGTTTGAGGATTATTTCCTCCATATACTGCTTTGAGTGTAGAGTCTTGCTCCCTATTTTGGGTTCTTCCCCATGGGAGAGGTACAGGTCAGCTACTATAGTCAGCGTCTTGCCTGCCACCGCCAGTTTCTTTCTTTATTTAATTTGTGTTTAATCTGTTTTTTTATTTTACTGTAACCTGTCCTGTTTTCTTTTAGAATTAGATTATTTTTACAAACCAAGATTTATGTGCCATCTGACTGTCTCCTCATATAGTTTTATATGTAATATCAATTGTATATTTACATATACATTAAATGTAGAATATTTTGAGACTCAAACTCTGCCTATTGAATATGGTATGATGGAGTTGAATAAAAATGGGATGAGGACATTAATTGAGGTTCTGTGTCCTAATTGTTTTAAATTACTAAGATTTTTGTGCATTTTGAGTTGTCATTTTTCTTTTCTTTCTTTCTTTAATTTTTTTTTTTTGAGTTGGAGTCTCACTCTGTCGCCCAGACTGGAGTGCAGTGGCCGCTCCCGGCCACCTCAGCCTCGACCTGCTGGGCTCTGGTGATCCTTCCACCTCAGCCTTCAGTAGCCGGAATTACAGGCATGCACTACCACGCCCAGCTGATTTTTTGATTTATTGTACAGATGAGGTCTCACTGTCCAGGCGGGTCTCGAACCCGCGGGCTCAGGCAATCTACTCACCTCAGCCTCCCAAAGGTGCGGGATTACAGGTTGAGCCACTGAGCCTGGCTTCTTTAATTTTTTTTTTATTTACTTATTGTAGAAATGAGGTCTTGCCATGTTGCCCACGCTGGTCTCGAGCCCATGGGCTCAGGCAATCCTCTCACCTTTGCCTCCCAAAGTGCTGGAATTACAAGCATGAGCCACTGCACCCAGTCAATGAGTTGCCATTTGTTCTAAAGATCTGGAGAAGATTTGTTGTAAAACAAGAAGGGCGTAGTTGAGACTTAAGAGAATGCTAAAAGATCTGATGGTTGAATACCTTTCAGTCACATAGCAACATAGTTGATTTGTATCTCCATTACTTTGTTCCTATTTTTAGTTAGTTTAATATCTCTTTCCTCTGAAAATATGCAATAATAAATACTGAGAAGAGAAAAGAGAATATTTATTCACAGGCAAGTCCTTAAGAAAAATTTTAATTATTTTTTAAAATAATGTAATTTAAAAAGCAGTACTGTGTGTATGCTTTAATTTATTTTATTCATTCAAAAATTAATGATCACTTAGTATATATTAACCACAATACAAAAGAATAACTTTGCTCTCAAAGAGCAGACAATCTAATGTAGAGTATAAAAAATAAAGAAATAGTGGGCTAATTACTAGGTGCATGTGAGTGGAGATTTTTTGAAAATGGGAAGGGGCAGGATACATGAGTACAGTCTTCACATCTTGAGATACTCATGACAAAATCATTAATTCACATTTTAAATCATATTACTAATCAAGGTGCTTTACCCAATGACTCATGATGTCTTTCATCCAACATTATAATGAATTACTCTCATTTCTGCTTTTGAAAGTCTAGAAAAAATAAAATCTGACATTGGGATAAAAAACAAGTTGCAAATTGTGCCACCAGTGTATTCATATTCATGTCCTTCCACTGAAAACTGGAGAATGTTAGCCAAGGGCTTTGCATAAAAAAGAAGTCAACAACATTTTGTGTGCAGAATATTTAATGGCACATTTTGTTTTTTAAAACTGAATTAAAAGAATAAGTGTCAATTTTACATGAATCTTGGCTATTCATCTTCTGGGGTTTAAGTTAATGAATTTTAATGTCAAAACTTTTTGGCTGCTCACAAGCCTCAGAAATACTCTTAGTGTTATGGTCTAATAATAAATCTGTTTAATATATTTCATTACCAACAATGATGGCTCAAGAAGAAAATTCTGATAGAAAATAATGTCGCCTTTTAATTTATTTTATTTTTTTATTTTTTGAGTTGGAGTCTCACTCTGTTGTCAAGACTGGAGTGCAGTGGCCACTCCTGGCCACTGCAGCCTTGACCTGCTGGGCTCTGGCGATCTTTCCGCCTCAGCCTTCCAAGTAGCTGGAATTACGTGCGCTACCACACCTAGCTAATTTTTTGATTTGTTGTAGAGATGAGGTCTCACCAGGTTGCCCAGGTAGGTCTCGAACCCAAGGGCTCAGGCAATCCACTCACCTCAGCCTCCCAAGGCGTGGGATTATAGGCTGAGCCACCGACCCCAGCTAATGTTGCCTTTTTATACCGAGAATAGAAGAAATATCTGTATCATTCTGGTAATGTTAACATCTCAATTTCCAAATAACAAATTACAAATTTGTGTAGCAAATTACATTAAATGCACAAAATGTCTTTGTTCATTTACATTTTAATTTATCTGTTCACGTGAATTTTTAACCACCTGTCAAAAACTCAACAAGATGGTCTTGCTTAACTAATTTTAATAATGATATTAAATGTACAATACCAAAATCTTTACAGCCAGGAGAAGCGTCGTGAGGTCTGATTTCCAATGACACAGAAGTAGTAGAGCTAAGATTTGGAAAAATCAGAAATTAAGATTTGATGATACACGTTTCTAGGACAAGAGGCAGGGCCATATACTTGGAGAAATTTAGACTGCAGGGAAGGGGAGGCAAATTGTTGTTGAGAGGAAACCCCTTCAAAAACAGAATTGATATATAAAAAATTGTGTATTTATTCTTACATGTTTAAGTTTCAGTCACCTTCAAAGTACTCTGATGCAAAACACCTATCAAGATGCCTCTTCCACTGCTCAAAACAGTTTTTAACTCATCAATTGTGACGTCTTTTAGTACTCCTGCCATTTTTTCTTTCACCTCTTCCATGTAGGAAAACATTTCCCTTTGATAACTTTTTTCATCTGGGGAAACAAAAAAAAAAAGGCTCTCCGGACAAGAACTAGTGAATAGGAAGGGTGGAGCATGGAGGTCATGCTGATTTGGGTCAAAAACTGCTGAACACTCAGCATGGTCTGGGCGTGCATTGTCATGGTGAAAGAACCAGTAACCTGGAGTGACATAACAAGTAGCATGTGACACCTTTACCCACAGTGGTTTCTACTACTGGCAAGGAAACCACAATATAATATAAGCAGTGCAGTAAACAAAGCAATAACCTCACAAAAATATCCAAATCACCTGTGAGTGTCTTACATCACATGTCAAAGAAGATTCACAGTAAGAAGTGGAATTAAAGTCACTAATCAGCTGACCTTGTGATAGAGTGAATTTCCTGCATTATAAAAGTAGGCTCATAGTTATTGTAAGGAAGCTTAACTGTGAAATAAAGAGTTAGAAGGGTCAGATTCAGAAGGAAAGGGCAGGGGGCACAAGCTATGGAATGTGGACAGTCTTATAGGAGCTGAAAAAGAAAAGGAAACAAGTCTTCTCCTAGAGGATCTAGAGGGATAGCACTGCTGATGGTTTAATTTTTGTCTCAGTGAGACTCATTTGGGATTTCTGAGCTTCACCACTGTAATATCATAAATTTTTATTTTAAGCCCACTTGAGTTTGTTATGGGAGCAAGAGAAAACTAATACATGGGAACTTTTAGCAAACCTGCCCAACTTTTTCCCTGGAGGGAGACATCATTTCCATTACTCTTGTTAGGATGCAAATCTGCCCTCTGCCTCAGAGGACTACATTATGCCTCAGAGGACTATATTATCTCTCCTCCAAGGTAATTTTCTGTACAAACATCCTTGAAATTATGGTCTGAAACAAAAGCTATAAATGCTTTTGACCAGAAGATGACCAAAGATGAGAGAAGCCAGCAAAGATGTATAACCCAAGGAAATAAATTTAATCTTGTTGAGCCTTAATTTCTTCATCTATAAAGTCAGATGATGGGTTGGCCAGTGCTTCCCATTCTTGGGTAAAATGTATTTGTAGCTTCGTGTGGAAAAAGGATATGGCTCTTTGGTGGAACTAGAGGTTCTGCTGGTACTAAGGGCTTGCTGGGACAGATTGCCCACACTTAAGAGAATCATATGTCAGAATCAGCATACTCTTTGAGAAGCAGCATTGACTGAAAAGTGGGTTGTTTTCAGTGCTTAGCTTTGTTTATAACTGTATTTGTTGGTTTGATTGTAGTTTCTGATTTTAGTTTTATCAGTAAGTGAGTTAAACAAAGAATGTTAACTAAACATCCTGTTACTTATACTTTTCTAGGGGAAAATGAAAATTGGAAAGGCTTTCGTTCTTTTTTTCAGACTCCCTTTCAGTTTCTCTTTGGGACATTTTATTTTCTTATTATTCCTGGGTTGATCATATAGGAGTTTTGTTCTACCATTCTGTTCTGGGACATATGCAGTGGGGGACATAGAAGTTTTATTGAGATCACTGCTTGTTCTTAGCCTGATGCCTGAGTATAGCTTCACTGATGCCTATCAAGAGGTCTAGATTTGGTGTCTACAGGGTCTACATAATTGTGGTGGATGGTTTTTAAAGCTAAACTTTGTAACAATGATAGAAGCAACAAGTAGTGGGATGATTTCACTCCTTGCTTGTCTTTACCTAGTGGTATTAGGATCCTTTCGATTGTGTCCAATTCCAGTATTATTTAAAAATTTAGGGGTAGATAACTACAGTTAGAAATATGGAACTCAACACTACAGCAAATGCATTTGAATCAATAATAAACTAAATCAATATATAAGATTTTGTTAGTTAAGTTGATAAAGCAGTCCCTGTTGATGATATTAGCAATGTACACATACAATGTTTTATAAAAACAGAAAAATCTGCAGGTAACATTATTGATATCATCTTATTACAGAATGCTAGATCACAAAAACATATTAGTTTTATATTAAGTTATTATAAACTACAGGAAATATCAAACAGCTGAAAACCGAATGATATTCATAAACAAACTGAAGAATTCAAAATAGTCTCATGTTGGTCACCAACTTTTTGAGGCATGCTGGCTTATCCTAACAACTTCAAGCGCATGCTGCCAAAATTAGTATCTGTTTTAGAACTATATACCAGAGTTTATGCTGCAAGTGTACAGTATAATGCAAATTTTGTTAAAATTTATGTTGCATTTTATACAAAAGACACATATTTCCATTCTAAGAATACAACCAGAAGACAGCCCGTGTTCATTGGAAAATACACTGTCAATTCATGAATGTACACCAAACACAGCTGGGGCCCCAGCAAACAGCTCTTAAATAGTTGGTATGCCTGCAGAGATGAAAGTTCTGTGGTTTGGATGAAAACTGGATGTGAGGCATTTTAAAATGAAAGACCTATATTGCATAATAACAATTGTTTGTAATAATGGTAATCGCTATAGTTATGGAATAAGAGTTAACACACAAGTTTGAACTCCTGTGATGCTCACAGAATCTGTGTGGAGTAGAAACCCTCATGACTAGTTTCTCTGATGAAGATACTCAGTGCAGAGGAGCTGGTAAGTGAGGCAGATAATTTTGGACAGCCAGGATAATTTATATTTTTACTTTGATTTTTTTATTGCAAATACTATAGAAACTCCCTGGAACTATCTTCTGAAGCATTTTGGAAATATTTTGTTTACTAAGAACTATGGAATATCTTATGGAACTCAGAGAGAAGAATTAATCCAACTTGAGCCAAAAACTTGAGTGCCATCAGAACTCATTATATTTCCTTTTTTTTCCCCCCAGTTTTCTCTTTCGCAAGGAAACTGCATATCAGTTTCTCTGCCCATGACTGCTAGGTTTACATACATCCAATGTCAAGAGACCAGCTGAACAGGTCAAAGGAAGTACACATATTTTATTTTTATAACTCCTACTAAGTTATCTTCAAGAGATTTCTTCAATTAATATTTTAATCATCAAATTGTGAGAAAGGCTGAGCTCAGTGTCTCAGCCTGTAATCCCAGTGCTTTGGGAGGCCAAGGTGAGTGGATTGCCTGAGCCTGTAGGTTCGAGACCCACCTGGGCAACTTGGCGAGACCTCATCTCTACAATAAATAAAAAATTAGCTGGGTGTGGTAACGTGCGCCTGTAGTTCCAGCTGCTTGGAAGGCTGAGACAGAAGGATTGCCAGAGCCCAGCAAATTGAGGCTGCAGTGACCGGGAGCGTCCACTGCACTCCAGTCTGGGAGACAGAGTGAGACTCCAATTCAAAAAAAAAAAGCAAATTATGAGAATGCCCAATTCTTTAAGTCCTCATTTAGATTATATGCTTAAAAGTTTTGCACATTCCTATGGGTGCAAGCTTTTTCTGTTCATCTGTGTTTTAAAATTTTGTGCTTTTTAAATTTCATGAATAAAATTCACATGTTTAAAATTGTTTTTAAATTTAAAATAAAAGGTGTATATTTTTCTAAATTCTTCTCTTTTGGGCTACTACTGGTTTTTTTTTGTTGTATCGTTCTATCATTTGTATATCTTTCTATTTTTGACATTATGAATACATTCATTTCAACAAATGTAAAGCTTTCTCTCTACAACTGCTGGATCATTCATCCTTTGAAACAGTGATGATCATTTCTACCAATTCAGCCACCTTTGTTGTGTCTAGTTACCAACCCACATTTGATGAATTCACCTCTCAGCCCATGGATCTTTCTGTGGTGTCATCGCCAGTTTCATTTCAACTATTGCATGTCCCTGGAAGAATGGCCAGGTTGGATTTCTTTAAAAAACAGTCCATTCCTGTGCCTGTGCAGTGCTGTTGTTTCTCCTGCTGTTCCTTATGTGTATATATCCTCATACATTTTTTCTGTTATCAGTGTTCATCCTGTTCTGGACATAAGCACAGTCTGTCACCCTCTGATGCCAAGCATTGACTTAGCTAATCTGTTTAATTTAGGTGGGACCCCTTGTGTCTTTACAATTCCTTATGCACCTATAATACTCAGTGAAGAGGTAGACCTGCCTTGGAAGTCTTTCCGTGGCATTGTTTGAGTAGTTGTTCTCTGCTATCAGAATCTGCCAAAGCTGTTATGATTGATTATTTTATATTCTGGGGTAATAAATATTCTGAGATAGCAGACACATATATCCATCATTCAAAGTAAATTCTAAGTGTTTTATAGTCAGTGACTGTGTTATGATGTTTCCCATCTGAAGTTATTTCTCCCTCTTCTATATATCTTAGAAATAGATATCCTTCCTTGTGGCCTCATTGTTTGTGAGTAATACCTACCATATGCTCAGGGCTTTAACTTTCTTTGTCTTTTTTACCTTTGCATTCTCCATATCAACCTGCACAAAGCCTTTCTTTGATGCTAAAGTGTAAAACATTCTGAATTAATATAAACAAAATTGTTTGAAAGTAATTTTCTCATTATCAAGGAATTTCACTTTTCAAGTCAAACATTTCTGAATTGTTTGATATTTTGACAATGATTACTACTCTTATAAGCAAAAAGATAAAAATTTATAAGTGAGTTATTAGGTTTCAACTCTGGGAGCAACATTATGAAAGAGTTCCAAAAATCAGTAAATCTAATTAGACTAAATTGTTTTAATTATTAGTCTAAAATGCCTTCATTTTGAAAATAATTATAAAGGAATAATAAAAAATTTGTAAATTTTTCGTGCCTACTCCCTTAATTAAATTCTGTTTACTTTCTTATCATGAATATTTCCTTAATTATGTTACCATATATTATATATGGCAAACAAAATAGTCTTATTGTAATTATAATAGTATTACTGGTCATTAATAAATAATATCTCAGACATAGCTCTATAAGGTCCAAAAACCGTGGTTGTATTATTAAACAAAGAAAGTATTTCACATTTTCCAATTGTTTCTCTCCGTTTCTTTTCCAGTCTTTGAGAATTCAATCCCTTCACTCACTTCCCAAATGAGCTAAATTATTCTCATTTCTTTCCTAAGCATTAATTCATTGAAAAAGTAATAGGCTCTGTTTTCCACTTATTCACATCTTCCCTAATCACTCCTTACTTCCATTCCTCATTAACTTAACAGAAGTCCGGTAAACGATGTTAAATAAGCAATCCTTGTTGGCAATGAGCACAACATTGTGCACATTCTAAATAATTCACAAGTAATTAATAGGATGCTTAAAGCATCAACTGGATGCTTGTCACCTTTTAGAAATAAAAATTAATTTCTGTGTACTAACTATGAGTAATATAAGATGGTATTAAAGACTTACATAATATTTAAAACTGTATCACGCTCCTTTCTCCCTCTAATACATTTTCTGATTTTATGTTCAAAATAGAAGAGAGGATTTTCCTGCTTGGTTGTTCCTTTCGTGTGCTCATGCAAGTACCCTTCATAGCCATTTGTTGAAGGAATACAGCTTTGGGTTCTGGGGTTACAGGAGCAAACAAAACAGCAAAGTCACAGTCATCATGGACTTACATTCTAGTAGAAGGAGAAAGGAAATAAGCAAAAATAAATATATCTTCACTTGACTATCACCTTCTTGGTTTGGACTTCCATATTTATGTTATTTATGGTTGTAGCTTTTCGCCACATCTACTGTTCCTCTACCTGGTCCCTGATTATTCTCCATGACAGTGTGTCACCTTCTGTATATTTTATTTTGTAGTTAAGATAATAGGGGGAAAAGACCACTCTAGTTGCTTTTTCTGAACCCTTGGGAGAGATAGCAGTGACTGAGTACAGGTAGTGGTAACAGAGGCTTTACTAAATGACTGGTTTTGAAACCTGCTTTAAAGAAAGAGCCAACTGCTTCTATTTCAGATTTTGAAAATAAAGAGGAGTCAAAGTTGACTCCAAGAATTTAGCTTGAGCAACTAGAATAATGGAGTGGCAAGTAACTGGGATGGAGAAATATGAAACTGGACATATTCAGGGGCTGAGGAAATCAGGAGTGCAGGTTGGAACAGAGATCACTGTACGGTAGTGCCCTTTAAGAGAATGAAGAATCTGTGTTCCAGGAAAAAAGTGTATGAGTTCAGGGCCAACTTGAATGCAGTGGCTGTTACTTACAAGTGAGACTGAGCATTAAGGTCATGTGTTTTATTTGAAAATTGTACAGCTGGATGAGTGCAAGGGATGTTGCCAACTGTGTGTGACGAAGTGAGAGAGGGGCAAGTGAGTTGAGATTGTAGGGGAGTTACTTTAGTGATAGCTTATGGGTTGTAAACAAGTGAGTTGTGAAAGGAGAGCACAAGCATGCTGAGGGAGACTGACAGGATTCGGGGGGCAGGTACTGTTGGCGTTGGGACAGAAGAGGGATGGGCTTAAATGTGAGAGCATGGAGACCCTACAATCACTGGTCCTAAAATAATTGTCCTTATCTACAATCTCACTTTCTTCAGTTTTCATTGCCCATGATCAGCCATGTTGCAAAAATACTAAATTCCAGAGATAAACAATTCATATCTTTTATGTGACTTGCTGTTCTGAGTCATGTGATGAAATCTCACACCTTCCTACTCCTTGAATCCTCCTTTTGTCAAGCATATCCAATCTGCATATGCTACTTATCTTAGTCACTTAGTAGGTGGCTTGGTTATCAGATGGACTGTCACTATGACGTGGTGCTTGTCACAGTACTTAAGTCACTCTTACTTTACTTCATAATGGCTCAATTTCAAGATGCTGGCATATTGCTTTAATTGATCTATTTTATCTTAATTATTGTTGTTAATCTTTGACTGTGCCTCTTTATAAATTAAACTTTATAATAGGTAACATATGTATAGGTGTGTGTATATAGTGTGTGTGTGTGTGTGTGTGTGTGTGTGTGTGTGTGTGTGTGTGTGAATGAAGTTCAATACTATTCTTGATTTCAGGCATCCACTGAAGGTCTTGAAACATATCTATATGTATATAATCACAGAAGTGAGTGGCTAAGGTTGTAGTGATGAAAAGATCACTGTTGTCAAAGATATTGAAAGTACCATCTCTCTTTTTCGTTTTTGTATACCAGTGTCCACAAAAGTTTTATTCATACTAGTCAAAACTGTGGACAGCCTCAATGTCCTCCAGTGGGTGAAAGGTTAAACAAACTGTGGTATAGCCATACCATAAATTAATGCTCAGCAATAAAAAGCAGTAAAATATTGATACACTCAACCTGGATGGATTTCAGGGGCGTTACAGTGAATGAATGAAAGTCAACCTCATAAGGTCACATACTGTATAATTCCATTTAATAACATTTTTGAAATGACAAAATTATAAACAGATAATGGATTCATGGTTTCCAGGTGTGACATATGGGCCTGGGAAGAAGTAGGAGTGGGTATGGCTATAAAGGAGTAATATGGATTCTGGCCATGGAAATGTTCATATTCTGACTGTGGTGATGCCACGTGAATCTACATGTGTGGAAACCTGCACAGAATTAAATATACACAGACACAAGTGAGTGCATGTAAAGTTGGTGAAATTCAAGTCAGTTTTCCTGTTATGACATCATGCTTTAACTGAGCAAGGTGTTACCATTGAGGGAAACTAGATGAGGGGTACATGGACTCTCGCCATTATGCTTCTTAAAAATATATATGACTCTAAAATTGTCTCAACATAAAAAAGTTAAAAAGAAAAAATTTATCGCTGAAGTCTACTTGACTCTGTAAAAATGAACTTTTTCTGCATAACTTTAGTTAAAAGAAAAGGGGGAATATTTGTAATCATATGTTAAGAGTCTTACTAATTAAGGTTCTTACAAATCCATAATTAAGACACAAAAATATAAAAAGATGCATAAAAAACACGATTAAAAAATAAAAATATAAGTATCTTCTGTATGGATATTAAAATCACAAAAAATTCTGTTGAAGCAGGTGACAGTGTACCAGGAACAAAAACTGTTGAGGAATATTTAGGACACAGGGTCTGTAGACAACAATAAAGAGGAAGGAGGGTGAAGTTGGATGATGTGAGATTCAAGAGTGAATGACCTGAGGGGAAAGTGACAGAAGAGAGAGGAGACATCTGCCCTAGTTCTAAGCTCAAGGTTTGAGTCAGGAGAGAGGGAGAGACAAACAGCCATAACTTGAAAGGGCTGAAGAACAGTGTCTTTAGGAGGCATGCAAGTTTGGTTAGAACAAGGAAGTAAAGGTAAAGAATACACTGTTATAAATTATTTATTTATAAAAAACCATTTATCACTAATTTATATTCGTATGCTTTGAAAAATACTAGAAACAGTGTTGATGAACTACTGGAATGTGCTGAAATGCACAGGTCTATCTAACAAATGGCAGTTATGGCTTTAGAATCCCTATAGGAAAGGTAAGTCATTAGTATGATAGGCATATCAAGAAAATGAGTGAAAATACTTGAATAGAAGAAATGTAGGTATTATGACAATACAATATTCTTTACAAAATGTATTTTTTCCAGACAGGGAAGCTTGTATATATAAAATTTTGCCTGTTCAAATCTAGGCATATTCTCAAAGACTTTTGTATGTTTGTACACTATTTAAACTTTTTTTCAGAATAATTTATATGTATCATGAATTTGTATGTTAGTGCTTTCACTTACTAGTTGCCTGTACAAAAACACCTTGAACCAAAAGTTAACAAAAGAAGGGATTTCTGGGAGCATATACATACGAAATGTAAATGTTCGATATCAAGAAGTAGTAGAGGCTGCAAGAATGAACCTCAGAAAATGATGACAAGTGAATGAAGCCAGCTCCAATAGACCATGTATTGAGTCATTGCATTTACATAGGAAGTCCAGAAAGGGCAAATGTACAGAGACTGAAAGTAGATGATTGGTTTCCTGGAGCTGGGGAGGGAATGCAAATGAGCACTAGGAATCATTTGCAATGATGGAATTGGATGAATTGGATTGATGTTTGTGCAATTCTGTATATTTACTATAAAGCATTGACTCAAGGCGTGTATTACCTCAATAGATACATAAAACAATGGAGCAGAATAGAGAGTCCAGAAATAAAATCCCACAGTCATAGCCAAGTGATTTTTGATAAAGGAGCCAAGAATACACAATGGAGAAAGCCTAGTCAATAAATTATGTTAAGAAAATCTGAATAAACACATAAAGAACCATAAATTATATCTTCATCTCTCACACCATATATAGAAATAAACTCAAATGGATAAAAAACTTAAATGTAAGATTAAAAACTCTGAAACCACTAGATGAAAACATAAGGGAAAATCTCCATTGGTCTAGGCAAGATTTTTTTGGATAAGACCTTAAAAACACAGGCAGCAAAGCAAAATAGACAAATGGAATTACCTAAAACTAAAAAGTCCATGCAACAGCAAAGGAACAATCAACAGAATGAAGAGACAACCATCAGAATGGGAGAAAACATTTGCAAACTATACATCTGATAAGGAATTAATATACAAAATATATAAGGAACTCAAACAATTAATAGAAAATAAAAAGTTAACCTGATCAAAAAGTGGACAAAGAACCCAAACCATTTCTAAGAAGAAGACACAAAAATGTCCAACATTATATGAAAAAATTCTTGTCATCACTAATCAACAGGGAAATACAAATCAATACCACAATGAGATATCACTTCACTCCAATTATAATGGCTATTGTCAAAAAGTTAAATGATAAAATTGTTGGGGAGTATGGAGAAAAGCGAGGTTTTATATATCATTGGTGAGAATGTTAATTAGTACAGCCATTATGGAAAACAATATGAAAGTTCCTCAGAAAATTAAAAATTGAACTACCATACAATCTAGTAATTCTACTACTAGGTATAGAATACCCAAAGAAGATTAAGTCAGTATGTCAGAGAGGCATCTGTACTCTGATGTTCATTGCTGCATTACCTGCAATAGCCAAATATGCTCTCAGCCTAAGTGCCCAGTAGCAGATAAATGCATACTGAAAATATGGTGCCTATACACAATGGAATACTATTCAACCATTGAAAAAAATGAAATCCTGTCATTTTCAACAACATGAATGAACCATGTTAAGTGAAATAACCCAGGCACAAAAAGACAAATACTGCATGATCTCACCCATATGTGGACTTTTTAAACATTGAGGCCATAGAAGTAGAGAGGAGAATAGAGGGTACCAGACCTAGGGAGGGTAGTAGAGAAGGGTCAATGGGGAGAGATTGAGCAATGGATACGAAGTTAAAATTAGGGAGGAGAGATAAGTTCTGTTGTTCTATTATACAGTATGGTGACTAGGGTTAGCAATAATGGATATTTTTTAAAAAGTTGAAGAGAGGAATTTGGATGTTCTCACCACGAAAAACTAATAAACATTTGAGGTGATGACTCTGCAAATTACCCTGATTCAATCATTATACAGTGTATACATGGATGAAAGCATCACACTGTATGAACCTCACAAATATGTGCACTTAGTATGTGTCAACTAAAAATAAAATTTTAAGTGGAAAAAAAGAAACCATGCAGAAAATATTTTAAGATAACATTTAAGTAACAAAAGTAGGACCAAAAGTTAAATGCAGTGCTGATGAGAAAAAGCTACTATGTGTTTTCCTTTTTTCTTTTATTTTTCACTGCCAGTCGTATTGTAATTGGAATTTTAATGCATTATATTTTTTGATTCAATAATCTAATACCTATAGAGGATATTTTTTAAGGAAAATTATGCAAAGGAGGTAAAAGTTACATGCATAACTTTGTTTCTATTAGAAAAAAATGCTAGAGCAAGCAAAATTGTGTACAATGTAATAATGGATGAACATTCAGTAAATTATGCAATATTTGTACTGTGGAATTTTATGCAACACGATCACCTACAAGCTTAGAAAACATATTTGCAGTATTGAAAATGGTAGTATGCTCAGGATATTAAACATGTATATTCATGGGCACAGCAATTAAAAAGCTTAAAAGTAGGAAAATAAATGGTGGGATTGTTGGTTGACTCATTTATAAAATTGAAATGTCATAATTTCTATGTAAAAATGTGAAGTAGTAGGAGATTAAAAGATCGTGATTTGTCATTTCAGAAGTGCAGATAAGCTAATTGTGTGAGATAAAAGAATGAGTGTTCTTAATTCTGTAAAGAATAGGGCCTGAAAATTTGATTGTTATGGGAGGATATCAGACATATAATTCAGTGGTAGTTTCAAAAAGCTTGTTAGTTATGTAACCTTACTGATCCCAGATTGAGAAAATTACTGTCCACCTTACACAAATAGTTTTGGATTTTTATAGGTGATGCTGATTGTTTTGTACTAAACACCTTCACTTGTTTAATTAACAGCTGTTTATTGCTTGTCTAAAATGATCCAGTACTGTTGTTGGTGCTTGGGAGATATTGTGAGAAAACAGACACCAGACACCATTCTTGTTCCTGCTGCACTTGTACTATAGTGTAAAGAAAGGAGCTAGAAGAATTAAAGACAATATATAAAACAGATTCAATGTTTTTAAAAGGGCTAAGCCCATAAAAAATGTCAGGGAGGGTAAGCAGGATCTGGCATGCCAAGGAAAGAGGGAAGGGCCGGATTGCAGCCACTCAGAGAATGGTCAGGGAAATCTCACTGTGCAGGTGATATCTGAGCAATGGTTTGAAGTAGCAAGAAGGCTGATCAGTTGGCTGTCTGGACAGGGAGAGAAACAAGAGCAGAGGACTTACAGCAGCTCTTGTTAGCAGGAACATCCTAGTGTGCTCCTGGAATGGCTAGAATACCAACCTGAAGGAACTGTGTGAGGCTAGGGGAATGAAGCTGACGTGCTCTGAAAAGGCAGAGGGTCTGATCTGGAAGACTTTGGACACCTTCGTAAGGATGTTGGCTTTTACCGTAACTAGAATAGGGAGCCATTGTGGGCGTTGATCAGAGAAGACCCAGCCCAGATTATATTCTTAGAAGATCACTCAGGCAACACTGTCAAGAATATGCTGAGAGGTGTGGGAACAGGAAAGGGGAAGGTTGGGAGGATGGGGGCAGTAGAAATAAAGTCCTGGCATTTGTTAAGAAATTCTGTAGTAATCCCGACAAGTATGGCTCAAATCATTGTGATAACAACGGAAGTGAAAATAACTGGTTAACCTCTGATGTGCGTTACATCACATGCAACAGAATTTACTAATGGGTAGAATGTACATTGTAAGATAATGTCTATATTTGTGGCTTAAGCATTTTGAATGGTCCTTACCTGGGATAAGAAGTCTGTAGGAGGAACAAAATAGATTCCTATTTGTCAACTGAATGAAAATGCCTAATATGTCTTCCAATATATGAATCTGAAGTTCAAGGTACTGGTCTGCTGAAGATAATACATTTGGCAGATGTCAGCAGATAAATTGTCATTCAAGCCAGTGAACATCAGCTATGGAGGAGTGAAAAAGAGATGAAAATATTTGCAAGAAGAGAACCCTGCAGCAAACTTAGCATTTGAATATGTGAGAGATGAGAGGCAAACCTATTAAAGAAGACTGAGAAGGAAGACCAGTAAGGAAGAAAGATAAACAAGAGAGTGTGACTTCACTTTCTAGAAAAGGGAGGTTGGAGAGGAGGTACTGACCAACTGTGGAAAACACTGCTGCTGATTTTTTACTACTATAAGTCTTTTAAAACTTATTTTATGTCTGAAGATGTGCTGGTGATAGGTGGATTAAGATGAGTGACAACTGACCACTGGGTTAAGGAACCTGGAAGTCAGTGTTGGTAAAGGACTTACCATTTGCTGTTCAAATTGGGACACTTTTGTGAGTGAAAGGAGACTCACTAAATGAATTAGGAATATCAGGAATATCCTATATAAACAGGATATATAGTTATCATAGTTATTTGTGGCCCTGACCAATGAATATCTAATAACTATATTTAAAAATAAAAGAAGTTTAGGTGGAGTGGTAAGGGCAAAAACCTTTTTGGAAAAAAAAACTTATTGAAGTGGAGTTAAGAGAGAATAGGAGACTCTTCCTCTCTAATTACTTTTTAACAAATCAGCCCTAAAGCTTTTAGGTGGAGCAGAGCATGGATGATATTCACACCAGGTGGGAAAACTGTGGAGGCTCAGAATGAATGACCAGTTCCTGTGTAAGGGGAGGAGGGAATGCCATATAGGATCACACAGGACTGTGGTCCTGTGGGAGGTGTTGGAGCCCAAGCAGTAAGCACAGGTACACTCATCTAGGAACACTTACTGTGGAAAATCAACCATATCTATGGACTGATGGCTCCGAGCAGGGGTCATACATAGCCCATCTGGGGATGGCATCTAAGCATGAGATATCAGTGGTCAGCTGGAATGAGGAGGGTATACACAAGGGCACAGGGTGATTAGGAAAGGGTGGTGAAAATAAGTGGTAATAACCATATGTTTGTGAGTAGCAGGGGCAAGGTGTACATTTTTATGAGGCCAGAGGCAGAGTGTGTGTGGGAAAATGGTTACAGTTGGGGATCTGCCTTTCAGGTAATATGTAAGAGAAAATCAGAACCAGTTGTCTTCTTTTAGGACAGAGTTACAGATATGAAAAGAGAGAAGTCAGAATTAATCCTAAAGTGTTGGATTAGAATCAGGAGTGAGTCATAATTTTGAAAACCTGTAGAGAGTTTAAAAATAAATATAGATTTAATGTGGTTATCTCTGTATGTACATAGATGTATTTATTTCCTAGCTCCATTCACTAAGAAGGCCAGGGAGCAGTGAAACCCTAATTGCAATGAGCACATGCCACGCCCATCCTTGGTTTCTAAATACCATCCTCACCAAAAGGAACCAAGGCTTCTTTCAGGAACTGTTAACTCGAAACTGGAACAGACAAAGAGCAAGATGAGCCTGCTGCATCTCATTATTCCAGAAAACAAGGAAGTTCTCAAAGAATGATGTGGGACATCAAAAGGACACACATGCCAGCATGAAGGACTGTAACCGGTCATGTGGAACAACTAAGTCATTATAATAATGATAGTACCAAGATACAACTCATTGGATAAAATTGGAAATTATGACCACACAATTATATTAACAAATGAATGTATCACCTTAGGATGAAGAATGCTGGAAAATACCACCAAATACTAGTTAGAAGTTAACATCATTATTAATGAAGGAAGTTGAAATCATGGGCCACATGATATGATGCAATGAAAATGATACATAAGTTCTGTGATACTTCTGACAAAGTGATATAACTTTATTCTAATCAAGAAGGGACAGCAGGTAAACCCAAATTGAGAGACATTCTACATTGTAATTGACCTATAATGTTCAAAAGTCCAAGTTATAACAGCAAAAAAAGACTGAAGAACTGTTAGATCAAAGGAGGCATTTTATTTATTTATTTATTTTGAGTTGGAGTCTCACTCTATTGCCAAGACTGGAGTGCAGTGGCACGCTCCTGGCCACCGCAGCCTCGACCTGCTGGTCTCCGGCAATTCTTCCGCCTCAGCCTTCCAAGTAGCTGGAGCTACAGATGCGTGCTACCACATCTGGCTAATTTTTTGATTTATTGTAGAGATCGCCCAGGCAGATCTCGAACCCACGGGCTCAGGCAATCCACTCACCTCAGCCTCCTAAAGTGCAGGATTACTGGCTGAGCCACCGAGCCTGGCTTAAGGGGCATTTTTTAAAGTGTCAACTAAATAATTAGAAAAATATGATTCTGGATTGCATGTATTTGCTAAAAAAGGCATTAATAGGACAATTGGCAGAACCTGAGTAGGGTCTGAGGAGATAGAGGTAATGCATCGATCTTAATTTCCTCATTCAGCTGAATGCATGTTGCAAGGGAGGAGATATGTCTTTGTAAGTGTCAGGGAGATGATAGGATATCATGTAAGCAACTGATAGGTGTCTGTACAGTCCCCTTCAGGGGCTCTTCTCTGTTTTGAAGTGTCTTTTATACTTAAGAAGTGTAAGATAAAGGACACTCCTGACATAGAGTTATGAGACTACTCCTCTTTGTTAATCTTCAAGTTACAATTTTTAATTTGTTAAAACTTTTAAAATTTCTTTCAAATTTATTTGTTTTTAAATCGACATATATAAATTGTATTTGTCATGTCAGCATAATGGCTTGAAGTATACTGAATAGTGAAATGGTTAAATCTAGCTAAAGGAAGTACAGTTTATTTGCAAAATATGAATCTGCTGTAGGTAATTGTTAAAAGAAGACATAAAAAATAAGAACATACCTTTGATTAATACTCTGCAATATTTCAAAATGATATCAAATGTAAGCAGAATAGAAACACATCATGTGCATTTCAGCTGAACTGAAACATTTTCTCTCTAATTCAGTTTCATTTCACTGAACCATAAGAAGTTGAGTGACTAGTTGAGGTTCACTTTAGCCTAATGTTTCCATCACTTCATGTCTTCTTTTTGCCTAATTTTAGTATAATTTTTCACTAAATATTGTCATCAGGTTCTAATACAATCTGATTTTTTACTACTGTAAGTCTTTTTAAACTTATTTTATGTCTGAAGATGTGCACAGCTCAATGTGTTTCCTCACTACCTGAGACTCCTCTGGGAAAATCTATGATCAGTGACTGTGGCTGGCAAGAAGTGAATGTTTTCAGAGTTGCAGACATTAAACGGGTGTCTTCACTCTGAGCACAGTGGAATTAGTATAGCATTTTTATAAAAACTACTAGCATTTTTTAAAATTCTCATTATTAGCATTATGAGTATGAAATGAAATGTTTTCTAGTTGGTTTGTTCTTGCAGATGTTAAGGCAATACCCTTGTATGACAAAGGTTCAGGAAAACCAAAACAATTTTTTGAAAATTTTGTTAAAATGACAAAAACACATACACACAAAAAAATATTTAAAGGGATTGTGATGTTTTCTTCTTTTTTGATAGAAATGAAAAAAAGAATATGTGTACATATTTTCTCTGATACTGATATAAACAACTTCCACATGTCAACATTTTACATAATGATGATACTGAAATGGCTTAAAATTGCAACAAGTCACTTTCATTAAGCCATGAATATTGAATAGCAATCAATGTTTAATAGACTTTTTATAAGACATTATTTACAGTACAGCTGCTAAGTTACCATAAATTCTTCTTGAATTTATCATGCAAATATCTACACCTGTGATACCTTCTAAGTGTTAAGTACTAAATTCCATAGGGTATTCTTAGTCTAGTTTTTTCTGCCTTATAGATTTTGAGTTCTTTGCTTATTTACATATTTTTTACAACTTGCTTCAATAAGTACTTTAAAATGTATCTAATATTCTATGAATAGTGGAGGTTGTTTTGAGGGAAGGGATTTCTTAGTGTTTCCACAAGTCATGTCCCCTTTGCCTTAACAGTCAACAACAACAACGACAACAATAAAAATTTCAAGAAATAGAAACACCAAATGATCTAACCTCAAGCTGTGGACTTGTTAGGCACCCTTCTGTGTCTAGCTATTTGGTTAGACAGTCTAATGGGGGTGAGGTAATATTTAAATATGTTTATACAATTCGATATTTAAAATGTCTAATGATATTATATTAATTCTTTTTTCTTTGTAACAAATTACTGGAAGACTTAGTGGCTTAAAACAGCAAACACTCATCTCATAATTTCTATGGGTCTGAAGTATGGGTGCGGCTTAGTTGAGTGCCCTAGGCTTGAGTTCCTCCTGGGGTGACCTTCAAGCTGTGGACCCAGCAGGCAGTTCAAGACTGCCCGAGGCTGAATAACTCATTTCCAAGCTCATACATGCAGTTCCTGGCAGGCTTCTGAGGCCACAGCTCTTACCGTGCCGTGAGCAACATCATGGAAATATTTGCTCACACCGGAGGCTACTCACCCCAGGCAGCTGCTCCTCAGCACCATGATTCCAAGGAGTAGAGGAAGGGAGAGCCCAGTGAAAGGGCATCACACTCCTCGCATCACCTAATCACAGAGGCAGCATTTCACTGTTGCCCATCTCGTGCTGTTGTCAAGTGCTGTGTGTCAGGAGCAAGTCAGTGAGTTTCGTTCACTCCCAAGGGGAAGAACCCCACAAAGGTGTGACCCTGAAGTGATGGGCCATCGAGGATCATCTGAGAGGCCCCAGATATTAAGATGGTATGAGGACAACACTGAATTACACACACACACGTGTCCTTTCTTGGTAGTATTTTATCTTTCTGACTAGGCTGGAAGGGGTAATGCTACAACTGATGAAAAGGGAAACAGTTACAGCAGATATGAAATAAATTCCCTCCAAGTGTGTCATTTTTGTCCTGGTGTTGATAACCAATTTGTCTTTCCTAGCTCAGATTTTGCAAATTCAAGGACATTGTCACAATAGAGAAGCAGCAGATTGGATCTGTTTCTCTTATTCACAGATTCTAATGTCACATTCTTATGGTTTTAACTATCCTTGGAAATTACCAGTTTTTCCTAAATTATTGGGAGGCATAAATTGATTGACCTGTCTGTCTGCAGTCCTCCTTGAATCTTTTCTAGCTGTGACCAGAAATGACTGTAGGACCCACATTTGTTTGTGTAGAACAGCCAGCAGGCTCTGTTGCGAGTCTGTGGAGGGAGGTTGTAGTGGCTAAAATCCAGTCCACATCACTTGGTGGTTTTGAGAGAAGAAGGGACCTTGTAATCTAGGCACACACTCAAAAGGTGATTCCTCAAAGGTATTGGTTCATTGTGCTCAGAGGGACACAGTAACTGAATCACCAGAACAAGTAATTCTACTCTTCTGAAAATTATTCCTAGATCATTTGAGAAATAGTAGAGAAGATGTCACAGGCCAATCTGACTGCTCACCATGCATAACGCCTTCATGTGGTCATCACATTTTTACTCCCATTTATTTTAAATGTTTTTCTTAGAGTACTACAGAAAATGTCAATTTTTGCATCATTAAATCAGCATTTAATGAGTTCCTACTATGTATTACATATGCTAGAACCTCTTCCTCCCAGCCAGTCACAACCCTAAACACATTTCATCTAGTAAATAATTTCTCTTTCTTCAGATCTCATCTCAGGTATCATTTTATGTTGTAGAACTATGTATCTCCTTTCTTGAAAACTGCAGTCACAATTTTGCATTCATTTGGCCTTTTCTAAAATTCATAATTGCCTCTCACTCTACTGTTATCTTCATAAGAAGCAAATTCTTGTAATACTTGTTTTTATTGCTTTATTGTTATTATTGTGTTTATGCTGAACTCTGATCTCCATCATCTTTGGTAGTTCATTTTGAACAGTAATAAATGAATATGTACTGAAAGGATGAATGAGAAAAAAAAAGAATGAATTCATGTGATTGTGTGCCATCAACTCTCAGCTACATTCTGCAAGCAAGTTTCTGCTATCTTCATTCCCCTCAAGTCTAGCAGACTGATTTTTAGGTCACAATTCCAGCGTGACCTCCAGAATGTTAGGTCAGACCCGCTGGATGCAGAGAGTTGCACAGAAGTTAGATTAGAAAATATAGTTTATTCAAAAATTAAATTAGAGACAGAAAGGAGATTCACCTCCCCAAGGGAGGGGAGGGGGCCAAGGCTAGGAAACATGGCGACTGTGACTCAAGGAGCCACATAGTCAGACCATGGATTAGCAAAGTAATAGCGGCTTGCTGCTTGAAGTTGAATCCCTTTTAAACCTTTCCTTTGATGGGGAAAGATCAAATTGAGGTGAGTGGGTGGTGGTCTGTTCCATGTCATCATGGAGGGCAAGTACGCACAGGTACTGACATCAGGTGATGGACAGCAGGTAGATGGGCAGGTTAGTCACATGACAGTTGCCATGATGATAGGGTCTGTGTCATGAAACTCATGAAGAAGTTAAGTTAACTTGATTAGCTTATTGTCTGATTAGGTTAACTTGTTTACAATGCAAGCAGGGTAGTGGGTTGTAAAGCAATTATCAATAGCTACCTCTGAGAAACCTCCTTGGCTAGTGATTAGAGGGTAAAGTGAAATGAACCGCTAGGAATACATGACAACAGGGCAGTGAGTGTTAAAATGCCTGCTTTTGGGTTATATTGACTCCATGTTATGTCCTTTCACCGATTTTCTTTTTTTATTATTTAATTTTATTATAGATATGTGGGGTACAAGTAAGGCTTAACTACACAAGTAGCTGCATGTAGGTGAAGGTTAGGCCTCTAACTGACCCTTATTTCCCCTGGCTTAGGACCACGTACCCATTGTGTTGTCATGTGCCTGTGCCCCATCCTTTCCTCTCCTGTCAGTGTCAAGTGTCTTACATTACTAAGATCTATCCTGTCTTTCTGAGTATGGGTTTGGAATCAGAAATAATCCAGGTTCACTAGATACTAGTTTTTGACAGGAAATGCATGTCATTTAGCTGTATAGAGTCTCTAGCCTTACTTCATAGCCGTGAATTACAATACCAGTAATGTGAGTTTCATGGGATTTAAAGATAATCTCTCAGTGTCTGTCTCTCTTTCTCTCCCTCTCTGTCTCCTTGCGTGTGTATCAGACATATAGTAGTTACTAAATGTTGGTGCTCTTCGTCTTGGCCACTGGGATAGTTGTCTTTGCACATTAGCACTTCTTTTCCTGGAATTCTTTCCTTCCTCAACATCTGCAATATTACACTCTATGATTATTCTTCTATTTAACTAGAGTCTATGACAGGTATTGTCCTGTATTTTTTGACCAAGTGTTGATTATGTCCTTTCTATCCTTTTCATTTCCTACTCTTTTTCTTCTGTCTCCTAAATATTTGTGCACCTAATAATCTCTCTTTCTATTCATTTTTGGGACTTTCTTTTTTCTCAGAGATTTAATTTGTATCTATAACTTTTTCTAAAACTTTATACTTGTGTTCATTTAGAGGTTCAAATTATAATTTTGCAGTTACCTGCTAAAACTTTTTACCAGATTGGTCACCAGCATCTGAAATCCAAAATGTCTTAACTAAAGTGATTATCAGCCTGCATGTCTTATATTCATATATTGTTATATAGAATATACTTTTAGATTTCTGAAATCATAGCTTCAGATGAATATTATTTCTGCAATTAACCAATGAAAAAGATATGTCATTTCTCTTCCCAAGTGGTTTTTACTTCTGCCCCTTTCATATTTTTTCTCTAACTTCACTTTTATATCTTTCTTAATCTGTGGCTTAGCAGTCTCCTAACGCCTTAAGAAGTATTCTCTCTGTCATTCTTCAGAAGACACTATGCTAATCGTTCAAAATCACTTCTTTTAAAAAAAAAGTCTGTTCTAAAATATGAACTCTCATTACTTTGGAAATAAGCTTGAAACATCTTTACCTAACAGTCAAAATAATCAAAACTTCAATTATCCATCCAGGTGTATTTCTTACAAATTTCTGGCTTGAACAAACGTCTGTTTCAGCCAAACTAGAACAACCACAATTACTAGAAATTATTTTCACTGGAAATACATTATTCCTTTACATATGCAAATCTTATACATCATTCACAGCCTTGATCAGATCCCACATTTTCTAAAATTATCCCTGGTAATCCTGTGAAAAATTACTTCTCTGAAATTCCAGAGGCCCTGCCCTTACTTGCTGCTCATGACTTGGAGCTGTGTCAGGTAATCTTCATGTTTCTTAGTTGTGGCATCATCCCCATGCCTCCTGTGTTGTTTTTGCAACAAAAATCTCCCATCACTATATTTTATTATAAAAGATAAAATAACTTCAGAGAAATTCATTTTCTGAAAGACATTTTGTTTAAAAACAAGCTTCATCTTAAAGATGAAATATTTTAATGTATACTGACTTAATTATAATATTGTTGCTTATAGTTTTGATGTAGCCAGAACTTAATATGCACTTGATAGAAAGACATGAAATTATGTTAAGAAGACCTGAACACTTTTGTAGGAAGACTGCTGTGCATAATACAATTAAATATTAATATCCAAGAGTACACAATTTACAAATTTTCTTCATAAAAGAAGTATGGTACTTTAATATCATTTCCAGAATATTATAACATTAATTAATAATTCCTAGAACACCTTTAGTTGTGTCTTTTAGCATTAATTGTGGTTTATATTGAATACTGATAAGTTAAACAGTGCTGTGTTTCAGGGATATTCCAGTACCCTTAACATATGCATGTCAAATGCAGTGTCTGAAAGTGATAATGGTAATGAATATGGAATCTGAGTTTCTGTCAATACTTAGGAACATCACAGTTCATATTATCTTACCCTATGTTTCCATATTCATGGACTTTAAATGTGTGGAACATCGAATGTGAGAGAAGTACTGAGAAAGGAAGAAAACAGAAGACCTGAAGGACCGACAGTGTAGGGGAAGCCCAGTGATCATGGATATAGTGCATCAAATTCCCAGCAGTTTTCTGAGTCATGCTGGTTGAGACCTGATGTTGGCTCCTCCTCTTTAAAGGTACTTAAAGCCTTTCAACTGTGTCACCTGTCCTGAAATCCACATTAGAAAACATCACAGGAAATTGGCAGAGGAGAAATAAACTTTAGAGTGAAAAGAAACACAAAGCATGAAGTGAATGCTCCAAACTAGCTATTGATAAAAAAGAGACATTAGTCATTGCCAAGTATTCATGTTTTTTAAATAAATTTTTTGAGCATTTGTATGTTAGGGAGTATTACAGTCATAGGCATGTAGCACTGAATAAAATATGCATACAATTGTATTCTGGGAGAGTAGACTTGTAAAATTAGTGTAAAGGATGCAATAGTTAATATTAGGTAAACTAATGCAACATAAGTTATTTTTATATGCAGCAATGTATTGCTTTAAAACAATATTCCGACTGCAGATTTGAAGGCAATTTGGAGGGCCACAAGTGCCACTAAGCTAGAGCGGCATGCAGGTGTCAGCATAGGCAGTCCTCTCTGTGTGCACGTAGCTACAAGAGAGGTAGAGTAAGACACTATGGAATCCCAAAGAAAGTGCATTTGCCTTCTTTGGCAAATAATGAATTGATATATTTATATTTTATTGATGAATCTAATTAGAGATTGTGTTATATATTTAAAACTTAATTTTAAAAAGTGATCTTGACAATCTTGTACATACGAAGTTTGCGGCAAAAATAAGTTGCTCTCATGGAAGTATGCCTTATAGGATAGTGTGAGTTACCTTTCCTGTCTAGGCTTCATCTTACAAGTGCTTGACAGGAAATGCAAATGTTTTCCATAAGTGCCTTCCATGATAATCTAAGTGTCTGACCTTTTCATAATGTAGTAATTTATTTTTAGTCTTGCCTCTTGGATTTATCTTACTCATGAAAGGTTGCTTTTTCATCATTTTTCTGGTGCCAATAGAATTATTCAAGAGTTGTCAATAGAATTGTGGCTGTCACTGTCTCTTTTTACAAGGATAGAATACTAAGCAGGACTTATGTCAATTTCATAAGAATAGCTTCTTTCTATGTAAATATACTTGTTGCTTATAATGCTGGAGGGAAATACTATAATCAGTGATGTTTAAAACAAACCTACACATACATAGCACAAACAGAAGGAAGTATGTTGACAGCTTTTATGCATATAAACATCAGTGACTTTGTAGTTATGGCACAATCTTTACTGGGTTTTTTTTCACCCCCTTATTCTCCCTGCTGTAAAGGAAAAATATATATATTTTATTCATAATTTTATTGAAAACTCCTTTCCTTTTGAAAGGATAACCATGCTTTTAGCAAAACACTTTTTTCCAACCCAAAGTTATTCAAGCTTATCTAGCAGCAAAAGTATTCAATTAAATATAGGGCATAGATAGCTTAGGAGTTAGAGAGTTAACGGTTTAGTAGAAAGTATCCAAAAACAGAATAATTATAACATTATATCATGGTCCCCATTTCTTGTTGAAACTTTTTAAAGTATGTCATTTTTTTAAACATTATTTAGATGAATAGTTCTTAACAGATTGAGTAAAATCTACTATGTTTTGCTATGATTGTTACCACTCTATTAATTGATGCACACTTTATACATATAATTGAATATTATATTTAATTTTTTGAAATTACACTCTTATGTATTCTTAGACTAATAATTCACACCTGGGAGAGCATAAGGAACAGCTGGGAGAAAAACATACAGCTAAGGAGCACCTTATTTTCCAATTGAGCAAGAAAAGTAGTATAAATCTTGCTACTGTGTTTAAATGAAGTAATAATTTCTAGGAGCACTCAAGAACTAAACAGATATCTGAGAAGGAGGTATTTTTGATTTTATGAAAAATTTACGTAGAACTAGCAGATTACTGTTAAAAAATTTTATCAGGATCTATAGCATCACTCTAAGGATATTTGAACTACTGAAATCTTGCTCCTTGGAATTGCTCTAACTGAAATCTGCTAAGCTGGAAATACTGATATGAATTTAGAACAAAAAATAGTGTTTTAATAACATTGATCTGCAATCTTTCTGGGTACTATTAGAAATGAAAAGATGAAACATATTCAATTTCTGAAGCACTTTGATATATTTGGGAATAAACTGAAGATTTAGAATATGCATGAAAGTCTATCAAATTACTCACCTTTGCATTGGGAAGGTTTAGGAAATTATCTTGAAGCCAGTATTCTCAGGGCACCAAACTATCAATTGAAACCCAAACAGCTCTGCTATGTGTTTCAAACATAAAGCTAACATTCTATTTCACTTTTTAAAATATTTTATTATTTTAGGGCTGTTTTAGGATTTACATCATTTCTTTACAGAGGATACAGAGATTTTTCGTATTCCTCCTGCACCCATGCATGTCTAACCCATTATCAACACACCCCACCAGAGTGAACATATACTGACACATCATTATCACCAAAGTCCATGGTTTACATCATAGTTCACTCTTGGTTTTATAGAGTCTGTGGATCTGGACAGATGTATAATGACATGTACCGTTATAGTATCATACAGAGTATTTTCACTGCACTGAAAGTCTTCTGTGTTCTGTTTATTCATCCTTTTCACTAACTTCCATTAACCAGTGATCTTTTTATTGTCTCCATAGTTTTACCTTTTCCATAATGTCTTATAGTTGGAATTACACAGTATGTAGCCTTTTCAGATTGACTTTTTTCACTTACTGCATTTAAGTTTTCTTCTTGTCTCTTCATGGGTTGAAAGTTCCGTTTTTTTAGTGCTTAATATTCCATTGTCTGGATATACCACAGTTTATTCATTCACTTACTGAAGGACATCTTGGTTGCTTCCAAGTTTTTGAAATTATCAATAAAACTTCCATAAACATCTGTGTGCAAGTTTTTGTGTGAAAATACATTTTCAACTTCTTAGGTACATACCAAGGAGCACAACTGTTACTATTGTAAAAGTAAGTTTAGTTTTAGAAGAAACCGCCTATCTTCCGAAGTTTCTGTATCATATCACATATCCACCAACAATGAATTCCTCAAAAGAGTTCCTATTGCATTCTAGCATTTGGTGTTGTTGGTGTCCTGAATTTTGTCCATTCTAATAGTTTATAGCAGCATCTCATTGTTTTATTTTGCAAGTCTGTAATAACAATATGATGTAGGGCTCTTTCATATACTTGTTTGCCATGTGTATATTATCTCTGGTGAGATGTCTGCTAAGGTATTTGGCTCAATTTTTAAAAATGTTTTAAATCTTTAATTATTATGGAAACATGTTTATAGGGAACATGAGATATTTTGATGTGGCTCGTTTTTAAACTGGGTTGCTTTTTTCTTATTTTTAAAATATATTTTGAATAAGAGACCTTTATAAGATGTGTTTTCCAAATATTTTTTCCAAGTCTGTGGCTTGTCTTCTCATCATTCTCTTGACAGTGTCTTTTACAAAGCAGAAATTTTTAATTTTAATAAAGATTTAGATTATCAGTAATTTCTTTCATGGATCATGCCCCTGATGTTGTATCTACAAATCATTGCCAAACACAAAGTCATTTAGATTTTGTTCTATGTATTCTAGGTGTTTTATAGCTTTGTGTTATACATTTAGGTTGTATGATTCATTTTTAGTTAATTTTTGTAATGGTGTGGGTTCTGTGTCTAGATTTTTTAAAAATATATTTTGGTGTCCAGTTGTTTTAGCATCATTTGTCAAAAAAATTCCTCCATAGGTATTGCCTTTGTTTCTTTATCAATTATAAAATGACTATATTTATACGGGTCTGTTTCTGGGGTCTCTATTCTGTTCTTTTTACTTATTTGTCTGGTATTTTAATCAATACCACACTTTCTTGATTACAGTAGATTTATAGTAAGTTTTGACGCCACGTAGTGCCAAGCCTCCAACTTTGTTCTTCTCTTTTAACATTGTGTTGGGTCTTTTGTCTCTTCAAATAAACTTTAAAATAAGTCTTTCAATATCTGCAAAATAACTTCCTGGAATTTTGGTCGAGAGTGCACTGGATGCATAGATCAAGCTGAAGAGACTATTTGATAGTATTAAGTCTTCCTATTCATGAACATAGAATGTCTCTTCATTTATTTAGTTCTTTTTTGATTTTTTAAAATCAGAATTTTTGTTTTTCTTGTATAGATCTTGTAAATATTTTGTTAGATTTTTGCCTAAGCATTTCATTTTGGGGAGGTACTAATATACTTAGTATTGTACTAGCTCATTGCAAGTATATAGGAAAATACTTTACTTTTGTGTATTAACCTTGTATTCTGCAACCTTGCTATGATTGTATATTAATTCCAGAAATTTTGCTGCTATTTTTTTTGATTTTCTTTTCTTCTTTTTTTTTTTTTTTTTTTTTAGATAAGGCCTCACTCTCTCACCCAGTTTGGAGTGCGAGGGCATGATCCAAGTTCATTGCAGCCTCAACCTTCTAGGCTCTAGTGATCCTTCTATCTAAGCCTTCCGAGTAGCTAGAGCACTACCAGACTCAGTTAATTTTTGTTGTTCATCTTCTCCTTATTATTATCTTTGTAGAGATGAGGTCTCACTATGTTTTCCAATCTGTTCTGGAACTCCTGGGCTTAAGCATTTCTGCTACCTTGGCTCCCAATGAGCTGGGATTATAGGTGTGAGCCACCACATCTGAACTTTTTAAGATTTTCTGCATAGATTACCATGTTTTCTGGGAATACAGGCAGTTTCATTTATTTTCTCTCAATCTGTACTTTTTATTTTTTTCTCTTGTCTTAGTGTACAGTATTAGCTAGGATTTTCAGTTTGATTTCAAAAAGAAATGGTGATAGGGCAATATTTACTTAGAAAAAAGGTTAGACATAATTTAAAAAATTGAACTTCACTGGAATAAGTGAATTCTTAACAGAAGCTTGTATATTCTATTATTCTGTAGCATACAAACCTTTAATAGAATGTAACTTTGCTCAACATTTATTCATTTATATTTAATGTTTTGCTTATCTCTTTTATATTGATTTTGTAAATATTTTTTAAAGTTTCATTCAACACTAATAGAAAATGGTTAAGGGGCAAAAACATAAATTAATAATAGATGGAAATAAAAAGATTTTAAAAGATTTAATTTCGTTGACAATCACAGAGATGTATGACACAATGTTAAGACATTTTCATTGATGAGTTGGCAATTTTTTCTTCAAGCTAATTGTATTAAGTCATTTGCCATTCAAATGTTGCTGATAAAAATTTTACATTGGAATTTGTGATATTTAAATATGTATTGGACATAAATGTGATACAGTCTGTACAGAGAATTGTAGTTCATTGCCACCAATTTATTTAATGATACAAGAATCTTCTCCTTTAAGATTTAGTAACCTGTTGGTCATGAATACCTTGGAGGCTATACGTTATTTCAAAATCCATATACGTTGCATAGACAACGTGCATTACTTGCATCATTTTCAAAAATATTGTGAGTGGCAAAATGAAAAGTTGCTTTGTGTCATTACATAGTCTTTCTCTCTCTCTCTCTCTCTCTTCTTTCTCTTTCTCTCTCTCTCTCTCTCTCTACTCCTTCCTCCTACCCTATTTCTCTCCCTCCCTCCTCCCTTCCTTCCTTTCTTTTTCTTTATTTTGTCAGTGTCACCCAGGCTGGAGTGCAGTGGCACAATCACGACTCGCTGCAGCCTTCACCTTCTGGGATCAGGTGATCATTCCACCTCAGCCACTTAGTAGCTGGAATTACAGGCACATACCACCAAGCCCAGCTAATATGTATTTTAAAACGATTTTTTGTAGTGACAAATCTTGCTGTGTTGCCCTGGTTAGTCTTGAACTCCAAGGCTTAAGTAATTCTCCTGCCTCAGCCTCCCAAAGTGCTGGGATTGCAGGCGTGAGCCACCATGCTTGACCTCTATATAACTTCTTGGTGAATATAAGTGAAAGCATGACTCCTATCAGATCGAATGGGAGTCCAGGGAGTTTTGTTTTGCTTTTTATTATTTTTATTTTTAACTTTATGGGATACTTTTACTGGTAAATACATAAAACACTATTATTGAAGAAATTATTTGGAATTATAGTATATTATATTTGCACTCAGTGAAACCCACATTCCTTATCCAAACTTCATATTAGTAGCTTTTCTCTCATGACTTGTAGCTGTGAAATATGTATGTGAATATTTCTTTCTTTTTTTCTTTTTTTTTTGAGTTGGAGTCTCACTCCATCGCCAGACTGGAGTGCAGTGGCCACTCCCGGCCACCACAGCCTCGACCTGCTGGGCTCCAGCGATCCTTAACGCCTCAGCCTTCCAAGTAGCTGGAACTACAGGCGTGCGCTACCATGCCCGACTGATTTTTTGATTTATTGTAGAGATAAGGTCTCTCTGCCCAGGTGGGTCTTGAACCCGTGGGCTCAGGCAATCCACTCACCTCAGCCTCCCAAAGGAACGGGATTACAGGCTGAGCCACCGAGCCTGGCTTGTGAGTACTTCTTTGGGGAACTTACTGCCTGCTATCATAGGCCAACTTACCCCTCTTTTTGGCGATTTAAACCCTATAAAGCTTGAAATGAATTCATTCTAAATTTTTCCTCTTTCGTACCTGATGAAAATTTTTGAATTGAGAAAGGAATTTTCTCTCTGGCTTTTTTCTATATTCAATATGGCTATCTTTTCTCTAAGTATAATTGAAAATGTCTTTCTGAAGAGTTTGACATAATAGTCATTAGTTACTAACTTACTAAAATAAAACTCAGGGATTTTTTAAATCTATAAATAATTATAACATACACATTTGTTACTGGTTTCTCTTTATTTCCACTTACAGAAAGAGATCAGTTGTCAGAGATACCTTAAAGTATCTCTGTCAACAGTTGGATTGCATGGAGATAAAGGTATCATTTTAAATTTCTGTCAAATATAGAAACCTAAAAACAAAGTTCAGATAGGTCATCAGAGAACAGATCTCAAACCTTCCCATAAAAGTATTTCAAGTGAGATCTGGAATAACTGTATAACTGGAAGCAAGTAACAAAGGTAGTCATATTCTGCTAGAAAATGTAATTTTTCCTCCTGTCTTTGAGAAAAACTGAAGTTCTACACAATTGTCCCCACTGAGATTTGGCCACATGTGCTGTGTGGCTCTGAGTCTGCTCACACACTCATAGGAACCCACAGGGCTCACACAGTTATGGAATATGGGCTCAATGAATAATTCATCAACTGCATTTTCCTTTCTTCTCATGTTCTATATTTAGTAAGACTTTTCCATTTATTCAACATCTATGTTTCATTTCAGCATACGGGTTTTAAATTTCCCTTTACCAAAGGGATCATGTCATAATTTATTTTCTCTTGATGTCTATGCTATTCAAATAATTATCTTCTTATACAAAAATTCTGTGTGGTTTTTAAAAAAGCAAGTAATCATTCACTCAAATGGTTATGTAAACTTATATATGTATATTAGAGAAGAAAAGGTTATTTGGTATTTCCAGTGGGACATAGGATTATTTACATATTTGTTTAAAGTGAGTTCTAAAAAAAGAAAGAGCATAAGATATCTAATGGCTCCATATGAAGACATATGGAGTCATTAGATATCCTAAAATAGAATGGTTTTGGAACATTTTTGCCTTGCAGATTAAGAAATTCATAAGCATAACATTAACTTCTAGGCATATTTTGGTGCAAATTATATTTTTGCTTTTAAATTTCTTCACACTTTCAAGTCTAGCATTGAGATTTTATGTGTGGCAAGTTAAAGAAGTTCATAAATTTTTAAAAATAAAATTTACTTAAAAGGAATTGATATCTGACATGAAACTGAGAAGCCTAGGAATTCTTTTACACTATTTCATTTTTTGACTGCTAAAATAAAATTCATTTTAGATATTAATATGCCTAGATTGCTTAAAAATCTGTATTATTTATGGCAATGTTATGTTACAACAAACTACCCCTACATTTAAGTGGCATAACATAATATAAATTAATTTCTTATACACGTATGATACTCTGAGGGGCAAGGAAAGGCTCTCTTCCTTGTTGATTTAGGGAACAAAGTTGTTTCTATTTACAGCTCCAGTATTTCCTAGAGCAAAGTAAAAAAAAAACTAGGCCTGTGGACAAAATTCTGCTGGCAGCTAAGAACGGTTTTTAGGCTTTCAGGTAGTTTAGGTAAGTAATCACAAGAAGAGCAATATTTGATGATACATAAAAATTACATGAAGTTCAGTTTCAGCATCCACGCAAATGCTTCATTGGAATGCAGCTGTGGTGACTTCCTTAGGTATTAGCTATTCTGTAAGTATCCTTGTGGAGTTTCCTTCTCTACACGTGCCACAGTAGTACAGAAGTGGAGGTTTATCTGTATTTGTCCCCTTTGAAATTTGTGATGCAAGAGTACTATCAGGTTGTATTTAGTCTTAGTCTGTTGTTGGGAAGTGGTTAAAGTAACTCACCGGCTATTGCCTTACTAGACTCTGGTGTGACCATGTGCTCTTTGAGCTATGGCTGTCGCCAAGTTTCCTGGCTTTGGCCTCCTCCCCTACCTTGGGAAGGTGAATCTCCTCTTTTTCTTGCTCTCTCTTTCTAATTTAGTTTCTAAATAAACTATATTTTCTAATCTAAAAAATAAATAAGTAAATAACTCACCAACCCCAATCCTAAATAAATAAGGTGTTAATTTTATTTAATCAATGTTAAAACAAACAAAACTTCTAACAAGAAACACAATCAGGAGAATACAAACGTGTTGTTTCTTGATTCAAAGTCTATAACAAGTCGGGCATGGTGGCTCACACCTACACTTAGGGAGGTCGAGGTGAGAGGATCACTGGAGTCCAGGAGTTCAAGATCTGAGTGACTAAGTGAGATCCCATCTCTATTTTAAAAAGAAAGAAAAAGAAAAATCAGCTGGGCATGGTACCACATGCCTCTAGTCCCAGCTACTTTGAAGGCTGAGGCAGTAGAATTGCTTGAACCCAGGAGTTTGAGGCTCCAGAGAACTGAGATCATGCCATTGTGCTCCAGTCTGGGTGACAGAGTGAAGACCTATCTCAAAACAAAAAGAAGAAAGGAGGGAAGGAAGGAGAGGGTTTGGGGAGGAGGATAAAGTCAGTACCTGTTTCTACTAGATGGGATTTTCTTATCTGAGCATTCCTTCTATCTGAGATGACAGTGGCTGCTCCTCAGAGAGCATTTTCTAGGTAGTTTAATATAGCCTGGAAGCTGCTCACTGGGACTCAGTAACCTTTGTTCAGCCTGGCAATTACACTTAACTGCCATTTGTTCTGTAAACATGGGAAATAACTAGCCATCTTTGTACCCCTTGCAGCACTGTTAGGGAGGGAGTTTGGAAATCTCAAGACTCAGCCTATGGCCTCTAGTTCATCAGAGAAAAACTACAGGAAGAACAAGAGAGATTGTGGGGAGCATTTTTCAAATGGAAATTAGCAACAGCATGTAGATTAAATGGATTTTGTTACTCTGAAAAGTTATATGAGAAACCAAAAAGTGCAGTAAATTGACAATGTTCTTAAAAGATAAAAGTATTGAAAAGAAGATGCCATATAAATCACCTCTCACAGCTGTGAAGAGCCAAATTGCTAATTTCCTGAATGCTTACTTCCTAAATGAGTCTTGGGAAGCATGCTAAAATTTCTAAAGCACAAGGCAGAAAAGAGGCCTTGATAGACTGAACCTACCAAAGGGAAATCTATAAAATGCTTTGCCATGTTTCTTTATGCTGTGACATCATATAATTTTTAGGAAAAATAAGACTCTTACTTGAATTAGGAGCCAAGTTTATTATTTTTATCCTATTCTGATTGACTGACTTTTAATATGGCAAACTAATGACTTTCAACAAGGACTTAATTTACAAGTCATTTATAAAAAGTGTATTTGGCAAAGAAAAATAGTACCATGGAGTTACTACTTCTTAAGTAAACATAAAACTAAGAAAAAATCACAGAAGAGTCAGTGAGACCTGGCTGTGGTTCATGGTTAAGACAAAGCACACATTTGCTAGGAGTAGTCTTGTAGCTGCTGATGGGTAGTGTCTGAGTTCCTAAAATATCTCATGGATCATTCTAAGAAATTAGAAATCACTATCAATGCTTCAACTAGGAGGTCGTGTGTTCCCTCCCTCCCTCTGTCTCTCCAGTCTTCCACTCATTCATTCAATGATATGTATTGAGAACTTACTTTGTGCCAGATTCAAGGAAATATATTGGGGAAAGAATGATGAGATACAATTTTAAAATTTATGAAGAGGGAGGAGGACGTTGGAAACAGGCTTGGAAAAGATTGGTTTGCAAAGTACAAACACAGTTGATTGGCTAGTCATCAGAGGAAGTCATCACAGCAGAGTCTGTGGACCACACTTCCGGAACTAGATTTCTGGTACCCTGCCATGACTTCTCTATAGTCAACCCTGGAAGGCACAGAGCCTGTGTATCTCCTTTGCCAGGACTCTAAGTCTATTTACTCAACACTCACTTTCATTTTTCCTCAGGCGACCACTACTGCTAACTGCAAAAGACCAAAGAGAAGAAAATCCTATTGTCTTCAGCCTGTTATTCTAACAAAATGTAGGCTCAAATGGTTCACGTTAATATGACTGCCATTTTAATTTTTTAATCTATACAATTAGGGACTATTGTCTTTGACTCCACAACTATCACAGTCTCAGAGACTCCATAAAAATCAGTAAAGTGAAAAAGTAAAAATGGTACTGTAGTTCACTGTGGAATGAGATGAATTTAAATACATTCTGTTGGGAAGCCTCCAGCTGGTCTCTGTTGATAGAAGAGTCAGTGAGACCTGGCAGTGGAGACGCTTAGACAAAGCACATGGTTGCTAGTCTTGTGTCTGCTAATGGCAATGTCTAGTCCTAAAATATTGCATGAATCATACATTCTTGGTTCAGATGTAGAGGAGTTGATTAGATAGGCAAAAGGCAAAACACATCTTCGTGAACTTACGGATTAACGACTGCATCCTCCGACCAGGGCCTGTGTTCCTGGAGCTCCCTTGTTGTGAGAAAGGTAAAATTGCTCTCTCAGAGTATCCCCCTTGTTGTGAGTTGGGTGACAGCCTGAAAGGCATGTCCGCAGCCTAGTTCTCAGAGTCTGTGAATATCATCTTAAATAAGGCATAAGAATGAGAATCGCCTTGTATGGCAAAGGATGTGATTAAGTTAGAGATCTTCAGAGGAGAAATTTATCCTGGATTATTGGGGTGAGCCTTAAATGCAATCACATGTGTCCTAATAAGAGAGACAGAGGGAATTTTGGCAGGCAGAAAGTGAAGGTGATGTGATGATGGAGAGAGACCAACAGCCATTGTCACAGACTGCCTGGCAGCCACCACAGACCATCACCCGGAGCCCCAGGGAGAGTGTGGCCTTGTCAATACTGTAGTCAGTCCAGTGATACTGATTTCAGGATTTCGGCCTTCATAACTGTGAAAGATTGAGCTTTGGTTAACGTAACAGTTTTTGGTAAATTATTACAGCAGATATAGGAGACCAGTAAATTCATCACTCTCAGACACCATTTTTGAGGGTTATGTCCTGAAGAAAGTTAGGAATGTGATTGGGCGAATTGCACAGAAGTCAGATTGTTTGATATGGTGACTCCAAGGGAGTCTATAAATCTAATTTACATTCAGTCCCATGCTATGACTCAAATCATATTTGATGCTGCCCAGTTGCTTTCTGCATGCATGTGAGTGGAGAGGATCAGCAGAGGGTAGAAGTATTTGTAGGCTTCAGAGGAGGCCTTCACTCTAAGTGGTATCACTACCTCCCAAACATCAGAACTAGCAGAAAGAGTGGACGTAAAGAAGGAATATGTATTTGTCAAAGGGTTAGCACATGTCACTGGAGCAAGAAGGAGACAGGATTAGGGGAGTGTGAGTATAAGTTGCATTAAATAGGAATGTAATCATATGAGTAATTGTTAGGACAGAATTGGTGAGTGATGTGACAGGGTATAAATTACAAAGGGGGCAGGTGGGACACCAGACTGGCAGAGAACATGTGCTGGGGCAGTCAGAACGTATTTTACAGAATAAACAGCATCAAAGTTGGGACCCCAGAGATAAATGTAAGCTGAATGATGGACTCTAGGGTGTTCTTATCTCTTCGTAAAGCACAGCAAAACCCTACTCCAGGCTATTCTCATCTTTCTAGCCACACATAAATTCTCAACTCTGTGAATTCAATGACTTTATCCTTTTGGTACCTGTAGGTTGTATAATGGTTCCTGAACATATCACAGAGTACATTTATGAGCAAGTAAAACCTTAGAATTTAAAAGGGTGTATAGGTGCTATTTATAGGTTAGAAGATGGGAGGTTATTGGGAGCATTCACGGGTGTTTGGAGGGATGCCTAATTTAGTTCTTAGAATGTGGTAACTGTAACTATAAGTAGTAATATATCCTAAACAACAATAATGAAACTGTGTTGATAAGTTTTTCTGATAATCTTTTAGGTCTGGTAAAATTATTGACATAACTTTTTTTTGGAGAATCCACTATGAAGAGTCAATGCACTTTTTAAAGTACAATCTTTTAGAACAGGAAATAAATGCAATCTGATGAAGAAAAATTATTATGGGGTAAAAAAAATCTGACTTTCTTTTTCATTTTATTAACTAATTGTTAACTTGAAAAATACTTGAAGTATAGCTGTCAGAGCTAATGCACTCTGAAGGTTTTGTACATCCAGTTTCTTTTTCATCCTATAAATCAGACTCAAGAAAGACATGGCAGCTTCTTTTGCCTTTCTCATTTCTGTAACTTTCCTTTTACAATAAAGTAGTCAGCAAGAAGGAAGACAATAATAAAAACGGAAACCAGACAAGGAATTGCATGAAAGAAAGCCAGTGTTCTCCTTCCTTGAACTTTGAATGGCCTTTCATGACTTTCTTTCTTTTTTTTTCTTTTTTTTGAATTGGAGTCTCACTCCATTGCCCATGCTGGAGTGCAGTGGCACGCTCACAGCCACCCCAGTGACGACCCGCTGGACTCAGGCGATCCTTCCAAGTAGCCGGAACTACAGGCGCATGCTACCATGCCTGGCTATATATATATATATATTTTATGGTAGAGCTGAGGTCTCACCAAGTTGCCCAGGTTGGTCTTGAACCTGTGGGCTCAGGCAATCCTTTCACTTCGGCCTCCCAAAGTGCTGGAATTACTGGCTTGAGCCATCGCAACTAGCCTCATGACTTTCTTAATGCTATACTTACAGCATCTAATTTTTAAGTTGTTCTGCTAAAACTTTTAGGTCTATTTTTTTTATTTGAAAAGGAGCTAGAATTATTGACTTCTGTTAAGAAAATCAAACAAAAATAAAAGATGTTCATAATCAAGACATATTTGGTATATAAAATACACTTTGAATGTTCAAACAATATTTTTTCATGTCTTTTAAGAAATGTTGCACTGTTAGTCATTTTATTTTAGGTAAAATATTTTTCCCTTTTGAATATCTGTCACTGTTATTTTTAAAATGTGAATACATTTTTCCAAATATAGAATCTCTTTTATGTTTAAGAATCACACATTTTTGTGAACTTAAATCTTGGTCTATAGTTTGCTCAGTGCTGACACTATAACCTACTTAAAGTAATAACACAGTTAATGGTTGGCAGCTTGCTTTCCTTATGAACATTAATATTGGGAAAACTGAGGAATTCCTAATTCTAATTTTTAACATAGGAAGCTAGACTTAGTAATCATTCTCATATGCTCATACTTGGGAAGAAAAAAAATATGCCTATCAACACAAATTAAGTCAGCATCATATATATGATGCTGTGTTATTTATTTACCTCTATATAAATACCATTATATACTCTATAGACATTACTTGATTTTGGTGGTGTGGAACTTTTCCTAAGCAAAACTTGAGGTAGTGATGCTGTCATTTTTTACCTGTTAAACGAATGCAGAAATTTATGAAATATGGGAATGTGGCTATCAATTATGTTTAAAATATTATATACACATTTATGGCAAGGAAAACATGAAAAGCAAAATGAAAAGAAGAAAGCTTAAGTTCATACTACCAATTAAAAGCAACAGAAGCTTTAGCAAGATAATTATACACTTTCAACTTCTTCTTAGTCTCAGAATTTAAATAATAACACATACTGAATAATGTTGCGAAAATAATAGATAACATTGTATTAAGTGTCTGTTACAGAAGACTATCAATACACATGCAAATCTAACCTTAAATTTGTGTAAATACTGGGCTCAGTTCCTAAAATATTGCTTTAGTTCATTGACCTGAAAGAAAAGGTAACTTTCTGACACATTTTTCTAATGAATGAAATTATGTATAGCTATTAATTAGGCAATTAAGTTGTCATATATAAGATTATGAATCCCTTATCTGTTGGCTTATATTTTGCTGGAAATAGATTTATGGAGATTTATATTTCATAATAACTCCTCTAATGACTCTCTATGTCTTATACAATCAAGATTCTTTGCAGTTGAATATACTTTTGTAAAAGAAGAAGGCTTTAGTAATGAAAATAGTTTGAAATTAAATATGTGGAAACAGGATGGACATGAATTACTACAATCTGATTTTATGTCTACATTTTCTGTATTTAAAACTGTATTACTCATTCTGTAGTGATTACCAGGTTGAGAATATTATAAATATGCAGTCTTGTCATTTGTATAACTATTTTGAAATTTTGAAGTAGTTTATCAAATGCCTTCAATAGTTATGAAGATATTCAACATCTTCATAAAAATTATTTACTTGGCAGAATGTATTATTCAGATAACATTATAACTTGTTTATTATCCAGATCTCTCAATAAAAACATAGCGTTAGAATAAAATCAGTGAAATGTTCTTTGATAGAAAATTATCCTTACTAAATGATCTGTTGTATTAGATATGTGTTCAAACATATACGTTCTTGAAACAATTCTCGGCTGAAGTATATTTTTCCTAAGTAGCAATGTAACTGTGCAAACTGATTTTAAGATCTGTTCAAAAGGTTGTGCTTATTATAAATTGTCCACTTTTCTGTAAATTCCAAATTTTACTGTTTAATTTGAGTATTCTGGAAAGCATATACTCTAAATAACTAATCACTCCAATTTCTCAGTAACTTTGTCATATACTAGTTGGCTACATAACCAACAGTTCATGATGAAAATGTATCACTACTGTCAGTTTTTAGATTGTATTAAGTTTATGTTAAGGATGGATTTTTAAAATACATTTTATTAATTACCTGTACCATATTTTTTAAAAAGTCTCGTAATGATGTTTTTATGTGTATCCTTGTCCTTTATAAAATATATAGAGAAAGTAGATGTTTCATTCATATTGCAGAAAAGCTATGCTAAATTATTTCATATAATATTTGTTGTTTAATGGCTACATTGTTTATAATATTTTCTAGTATAAAATATTTTAGTTTACAGCCATATCTCATCCTGAAAGCATTTGATTTCTTCTGTTCTAGGAGTTAAGCAGGCTTGGGCCTGGTTAGTACTTGGATGGGAGACATCCTGGGATGAAAGTTTTTTGTATTCACAGTGTGTGTATTTTACTTAGAATTAAAATGTATTGCTTATGGTATTTTGTTGTAATGCCCAAATTACTGACCAAGAAAAATCATTTAAAGTAAATAGTGACCATTTTAGTTTTAATAAGTTCTATGAAGGGCTTTCGAACTTTCGTATATCTTTGTTCCACCAAAAGATAATGAATTGAAGTCTGCTGATACTGTCGGTCTTTTGCTAAGACCCATGCCGAAATGCAGTTGGGTTGGCTTGTCTCCTGGAAAGTTGTGGTCAGTAGAGAAGGAATCATGACTTGGCAGTTGCATTTTTAAAAAGAATTCCAGGACAACTCTGGGGTTCAGGGGAAAAAAACTTCTTTAAGAAATGAAATATTAGGTTTATTTAACAGACAAGAAAATACATCAAGAACTTCATCAAATATCTTTCTTCATTCATGATGTTTTATCAGATTACAGTCAATTCCCCTGTTAAAGCAAAGTCATTAAAAATTAAGTTAATATCAGTACATATAGAAAGAAGCAAATACACCTGAGAAATTAAGACTGAGATACTAATGGTTCCCTCCTAAGGTAAATATATGACACATAAATTGGTATTTTATTCTGTTTTCATATTTATGATCTTAAGAATTGAGAGTTTCTAATATATGATATCGGAGACACGATTTTAGAAAATATGTATTTATTTAGAATGGTATATTACTTATTTTTATGATTTATTGACAGTGTTCCTTGACATTGTAATATAAGTATTATCGAATCCTCCCTTAGGTATAGTTTTGTGGAAGTCATACCTCTTTAAACGCAACCACAGCCATCTTTTATCTTCCTTCTTTCATCACTATCACATGACAGGCCTTCCTTTATGTCTGTCCTTTGTTGTCTAGAAATAGTCAAACTTCACAAGATTGCATTCTTAGCCATTTCTTTCACCTTAGCAGTCTTATCCTTCACCCTTAATGACTCTGTTAACACCACATCAAATTCTAAAATCATAACATATGACCAGTGTGCACTGTCCACACTTCTAATTTTTGTTGAGTGTCTTCATATAAGTAATTTTATTAAAGACTTATGGACTCAACTGCTCAAGATAAATGACCCATAACGGTAACTCTGTCATCGCGCAAGTGAAGAAGTTAAGTCCTTGGGAGGTTGCTGACTTGCCATGGTTGATTCATGACGAGGTCATATGTGAAACTTAAATCAAATTGGAATGAGAGGTTTTCGTTGTTGTTTTCTGTTAACCACCTTGGTAAAGAGAGGAGACAGTCAGTAGCTGGTTAGGCAGACAGAGAGAGAGGGTCTCGAGGAGACCTAACCCCTGCGGCTACAGCCCCTGCACCACTCCCACTAAATAATTGCTGACTGAAAATGTATTTAGGGTAATTAAGAACATCATTTCAACCCAGAATGTTTACTGCTTAAAATCAGGCGCAGTAGCTTAACTAAATGTCCTAACTTGACCTTGGCTTATTATAATATCATTAACATAGTATTAGCATTGGGGTTTTACCCCCGAGTGGGCTTTTCTGTGGTACTTACGAGTAATATTCAAGATGGAGTAACTTTGGTCAAGGACCCGCATGTGCAATAAGATTCAGGTCTCAGGAATTAAGGGGTGGATGAGATATAAATGAGAGGACACCCCCAGAAAAGATAAGATAAAAACCACACACAAAGAAAATTCCTAACACCAGGTTACCCATTTCAGGCCCCCCTCTTCTCTCTGGAGAGCTTTGTTGCTTAATAAACTCTTTCTTTCAGTCATCCTTTTGGTGTCTGCATTCCTTAATCTTCTTGGTTGTGGGACAAAAAGCCAAGGTTGCTAGTTTAAGCTGACAGTGGTTCAAAACTCCTGCAACGGTAATGTCATTTACTCACTTTTGGAAATCAAGGTAAATCCTAAAACATGGAAGTGTGTTCAGATTATATTTTTTAGAGTTCAAAACCTGATTAACTTAAACAGAAAACTAAGTGGAACATAATGAGGAAACAGATGTAGCAGTAATTTACATCACAGTTATTAGAAAAATAAGAGACTGTTGGACTTTCATATGAGACAGATGCTGGGGACTTACACAGAAGACTAGAGAGAAAGGTAAATCAGGAATACAAGACAGTAGTTCAGGGGATACAAAGGTGATATGGATTCATTGCCTAGAAATGAGTCATGTGAAAGAATGTTGCAACAATATAAATTCCTCTTTAGCTATCAGTTCAATTTTCTAACTATTGCAACATAACAGTTATGTTGGTATGAAAATAACTTAATGCCTTGAGTGGAGGAATCTTTAAAAAAGATGACTCTGAGATTTAAACAAACAAAAACTTGACTTTTTGTTTTTAATCGTGCATTATTATTTATTTGCTTCATATTCCTGGGTTCAAAAATATATCTTTTTGCTCCTTAATAGAAAGGATATGTCTATATAAGAGATGCCATTGTGAAGTAAACTTTGTATGTTTTTAACTCAAATTTTTTAAATTGAAGATTCTTTTTCTGAAAAAATTTGTTATTTTAAAGGCATACATTTATTCCAGCAAACTTGCTGTTGGAAGAATAATTTGTAAAAACTTCCAGAGTTTTTCAACTAGCTTGAGCTTTGTACTTCTTTAATGGGAGAAAATTATATTACCCTATTTGATAATAATTTAAAATAATTAACTGCAAATGGCTTTTGGTAGCAGAAAATTAGACTTACTCTCAAAGGTCAAAGAGTTTGTTTGCACCGAGGAAATTAACAATCACATGCTTAGTAAGGTTCTTCCCAGCTCTGGTCTTCCCTGGACCTCTTTCTGCATAGTTGCCAAGCAACCATTCTCGAGCCTGCCAGGGCCCCACCTTGCCCTGAGTGCTTCCTTTACCATCCTTGGTCTATACAGTGACAACCACAATTTCCCTCTCTTATAAATACACTGCTCTTTGTTAAACAGGGCCTTCAGGACACAATTAAAAGCCAAACAACAAAAGAGGAACTCCACTTTTATGTAATTATTTATGTTTACATATTACATATAGCATGTAAGTTTTAAGTTTTAGAAATGTTCAGTTAGAGCCTCATCTACTCTACTGGTTTTCCTAAAAACAAAACAAATCATTGAAAAGACAAAAGTGAATAACACTAATTCTGAGAACCATTCCTGATGCCAAACCAATTACATTCTGAATCACAGAATGCCTTTTGATGAAAGGACCCTGGAAGTGTTAGGCGTGGTTGGGCAGATGGAGCATTTTGCTGCTGAGGGCCCATTTTCATGGTCTGCATAGAGTGTGCCCTGTGCAGAAAGTACAGCTATCCTGATAGCTGGGTCTTGCCCAGCCCCTGCTTTGGATAGGACCAGAATCACTGAGGATTGTTAGTGCCCCTGTCATGATAAAGACTATTTGCCCACAATCGCTTGTGTCTTATTGCTAGTTTTGTTTTCACATAAAATAGTCTTATTTTCTTAATTATCAGTTTCATTTTTGAAATAAAGAACATACATATCTCATTTGTATACACCCATGGGTGCTTGCCAGAACATTGTTAAATGACTTATGAATTTGTAGAAATACTTTCGTATTCAAATAATAAGACTCTTGGAAATTTATTTGTATTTGTCCACCAATTCCAACATGAATATTACCTTGAAAAATTATATTGTGTATTGCTTTTTATGTACTTAAGTGTAATTTGTCTTTCTACATCAAGTGAAATAAATGATTAATTTTCTTCATGTGTTAATTCCATCAAACAGTACAAGAGGATTTAAGAACACTAAAAACTATGAAACTTCAAATTTCAGATTTCAAATTTGGCCCAAATTTCCTTAATTATTTTGTTAAACATGAATCTGTTTTATAAAAACATTCTTATGATCAAAAAATGTGAAGTGCTTTGCTCTGGATTTAATGAGTATACTAAAGAATGCATAATTCACTGCTCTCATATACATGGTATGAATACCATTTATTTTATTTTATTTTATTTTTTTGAGTTGGAGTCTCACTCTGTCGCTCAGACTGGAGTGCAGTGGCCGCTCCCGGCCACCGCAGCCTCGACCTGCTGGGCTCCGGCGACCCTTCCGCCTCAGCCTTCCGCCTCAGCCTTCCGAGTAGCCGGAATTACGGGCATCGAATACCATTTATTAAAACATGAATTATAGCCGGGGTCGGTGGCTCAGCCTGTAATCCCGCGCCTTTGGGAGGCTGAGGTGAGTGGATTGCCTGAGCCCGCGGGTTCGAGACCCGCCTGGGCAGCGAGACCTCATCTCTACAGTAAATCAAAAAATCAGCCGGGCGTGGTAACGCGCGCCTGTAGTTCCAGCTACTCGGAAGGTTGAGGCGGAAGGATCGCTGGAGCCCAGCAGGTGAGACTGCGGTGGCCGGGAGCGGCCACTGCACTCCAGTCTGGGCGACAGAGTGAGACTCCAACTCAAAAAAAAAAAAATTATGGCAAATTTGTAGCAATTTAATGTTCTCTTATTTTAAATAAATGTAAGTGAATATTCTGCTTGTTTAGGAAATGGTGTGGTTTGGCATGAACTCCTACTTAAAGTGATGATGCAGATATATATAGCGTTCTAGTGTGGATGGTCATATTTCACTTCAACAAATCTTGACCAGTATCGAGACTCAATAAAAGTACCATTCTTATGGGTATACTTTAGGAATCTGAGATTGCTTATTTGGTGTTCAGCAACCAACCAGATTTGGATATACGTGTATATTATATGTGTATACATAAAGAATATACACATCCTTATTTTTTTTTTTAACCACAATTCTAGTTTCTTCTAATGAAAGACTTCACATTGATTAGGAGCCTGAACTTGGTAATACTTTCTTCTAATGAATGTATCTCAAATAAAATTATTTTGCATTATTTTATGCCTTGTTTTGATAACACAAAATGAAAGTACAATGCAAGCAGAATGTTGTATTTCTTTTATTTCTTGCTGCTGCATTTTAGTTTATAAGTCTTAATGTGGTATAGAATAACGTTCCAGAGTTTTTAGTCATTGTTTAATTTAATCCCCACAGGAGCTTGTGCCAATTATTGAATTCATAAATAACGGCATTATTATTTTTCCCATTGTATCTATTATGAAATGAACTCTGTAGCAAGGCAAGGTTTTCATGTGGTCTTTTGGCAGAATGTACAAAATTGAAATAAAGAGAAACTGCCCAGAGTTTTCCTAAGAGAGACATAGAAGTAATAAATGTCAAATGTTAACACATAGTTCGAACTTATCTCCCTTTAATAAAAATCCTACGAATGCTTCTTAATAGACTTTTGGGACCATTTTTTCAATAGGTTTGACATGTTCACGAAAATAAAATAAAAAGCTAAAAGGAAGTAAATGTTTCCGGTAAAACATCTTTTCTCATCCTTACATAGACATCTAATTACTCTCTTTATAGATAGTTTTGATGAATGAATGTTGATTTACTTAGAGAATTTCTAAGTATTAAATGTTTTCCTATGGATTCTTTTGCCTTTTTGGTTGTTTTTAAGCCATTTTCCCATCTCTATAGAAATTGTTCACACCGATAAGAAGAGAAATAAAGCAGTTTAATCAAAGTGGGAAACAAATAATTCTAAGTGTAAGAAGCAGAATAGAATGTATTTTCCCAAGTTCTTCTATATCAAAGCCAAATGATCTCTTTTGAGACACTTCTACACAATGAAATAGGATTTGTTATCACTAAGCCTAGAAATTTTGCTCTATAAACACTGGTAAATGCTGGGAAACTGTAGCTCTTTATTGCTACTTTCTCTAAAAGTCAGCTGCTCTTATTGTCAGGCACCCAACAAATGAGGTGTCTGTTTTTTGATACCGTTCTAATGACATACGAGAACAGGTTTCATGAAGGTGCCATATGTATGAGCCCTTTACTTCTGAGCCAGGAATGCTTCTGTGTCTGAAGCTATCAAAAGCACATTTCACAACCATAAAACAAAAGAGTCTACATGATGAGCTATAGCCATAATCTATATATGACTAACAGAATATATTTAAGGAATATATTCTTATTTTATTAGAGGCAAACCATGAGATAAGAATAAAAAAGTAATGAATATATTGTATATTTTAATAATTGAAAATAAGAATGCAGTTTACTGATTTAATTTATCTTCAGGAGTTGGAATGGGAGTGGGGAAAAGGACTGATGCTAATAAAAGTGTACAGTTTTAGATACATGTTTAAGTATGCTTGTTTGATTTTTTTTTAACAGTATGAAAGAAACAGGAATTGGTCATAAGCAATGGAGGGGTCTCGTCTTATCCACCTGCAGGCAGTGCCCGGTGGTCGCCCCCAGCCCCGTCTGTGGTTCAGATGGTCACACCTACTCCTCTCAGGTAAGGGCGACTGCAGGCATTGGTGTGAAATAAGAAATGCATGTTTGTTAGGAAGTGATTCAAGCCATTAATTACCCAATGTGGTCATCCGAGTCATTTATTCAACTTTTAAAATAATACAAATAATGTTAGTGGTTTGGAATGTAATTCAATTTTTTCTGCATCAAAATTTTTGCAGCTTGAAGTATTAAAGCTGTGAACCTCAAATGTTAAAGCCAGCATTTCCTTCCTACTTTGAGAGACATCAGAAATGCTTGCATTCTATACAATAGCATCAGTAATCACTATTGTTATGTATCACTATATATTTTATTTCTATAACAACAGCTACTACAATCTGTCACTACAATTACTGTTTTTTATTCTCATATTTTACCCCTGTATTACCCCATTTAATCCTCTAAGAAACCCTTTTACCAGATGAGAAAGCTGAGGATTAAAAAAGTATAGCAATTTTGTAATTTGCACAGCTTCGTCAGCATTGAAGCCGAGATTCAGTGTCGTTGATTCAGTGCCTTTGCTCTCTCTTCTACATTGTTCTGCCTACCAATTTGTTGTCCCATATTGTTACAATATTTAGAGATTTTGAGGAACTTTGCCTAAATATGACATTGATGGGTTTTCTCAGATTATGTAACAAAGGCGTCCAGGCTCACAGTCTTTCACCTGAAACCCCAGGGGTTAATACATTTACAGATTTCGATTTTTTTAAATGTATTTTAGAAAGGTAATGGAGCACATTATGCAGTGTCTCCTGTGGAAGTTTTCCTTATAATTAAACATGTTAACATCTCTTTAAAGAATGATTTGGATATTCATCAAATAGTGCACATGAAGTCTACAAAATAACCTACCTCGGTTCACACTGGGTCTTGCTTACTGCAAAGCGAATTCTACAATCCTGAGTGTTTGGATTTGTGGATACCTGCCTGTAACTCATACTTTGTTCAAGTAAATATTTTCCTACAACTTCCACTTTTCTTTTACAATTACACATTTTGATAAGAGCACTAGGATGACAAGGTAGATTAATTCAGTCACCAAATATGTACAAAAGGGGACCCCCCCCAAATTCGGAATTTATTTATTAAAAATGTGTACTTATTCTCTCATGTTTAAACTTCAATCACCTTCAAAGTACTCTCCATTTGTTGCAATACACCTATCAAGATACTTTTTCCACTGCTCAAAACAGTTTTTGAATTTGTCAATTTTAATGCCTTCTAGTGCTTCTACCATTTTTAATTTCACCCCTTGCACATTTGCAAGGACCTTTGAGGACCTTTTTTATCCGGGGAAACAAAAAAAACGTCACTTGGGGTGAGATCAGGTGAGTAGGGAGGGTGGGGCAGGGGGGTCATGCCATTTTTGGTTCAACAACTGCTAAATACTCAGCGTGGTATGGGCAGGTGTGTTGTCATGGTGGAAGAACCAGTCACCTGCTTGCCACAACTTGGGAATTTTCTTCCACAAATTGTCTCTGACAGCACTAGCTGGTACACTGATGCCGATGGGTTGTTAGAGCACTTACCTAGTGGGGGAAGCCTGTGCGCAAGGGGCCCTCCCAAAGATAATTCCATTTTTGCCCCTCACCCCCTAGTACAAAGTACTTACTGGGTTTCAAGCACTGTGTATCCCTGGTGACACTGCTCTGTGTCAGTCTGCACAAGTGCTTATGGTATGAAGAAGTGGAGCCGGAAGATGAGGGAGTGTGGCCAAGTTCTCCCAACATGGCCTGGATCTCGGTGGCTTGACCACGGTCCAGCACTTCTGCTTTGCAAGTTTAGAAAATTCACACTGTCAGTACAAGAGAGAGTGAATTCACCACATTCTATCAAATCCCACATGACAATGTTGTGTTAATCATTATAATGATTTCTTAAGCTACAATGAAGGATATAGATTGCAGTATTCATACTAGTAGATAAAACACCATGGAAAGCAATTTTTTTCTTTTAGTTGGGGTCTTACTCTGTTGCCCACGCTGGAGTTGGCATGATCATGGCTCACTGCAACCTCCAACTTCTGGGCTTAAGCTATCCTCCCTCTTCAGCCTCCTGAGTAGCTGGGAATACAAATGTGTGCCATGGTGCCTGCCTAAGTTTTTGACTTTTTGTGGAGATGATGCCTCACTGTTTTGCCCAGGCTGTTGTCAAACTCCTGGGCTCAAGCAGTTTTCCTGCCTCAGCCTCCTAAAGTGCTTGGATTATAGGCATGAGCCACTGCACCTGACTGGAAAGCAAATTGTAATCCTAATTTTAAATAATGAACATTGATGGTTTAACAAATTGACTCAGTGGTGAAGAGATTGGAATTTTTACTGGCATCCAGCTAAGACAGACCTATGTCTTTCTCAACATTAGAAATATGTGTGGCAAAAATACTGATACATTTGTGCCCAGGGTTTCATGATCCCCAGAGAGTGCTAACAGTATCCTACCACTGAGTTGCTAGGGAATCTTTTTAGGATGCTCCAAGCAGGTACTCCTTCCTTTTCCAACTTACTTTCACAGGACACCAAATTACAGTCATAAGTGATTTCTACCTGCTGAGACTATATAGGAGATCTTGTTTAATGATCTTAGAGCTATTTAGCATATAAGAAACACAGTTGCCCTGTTCTCATCCAAGACCAAACACACCTGTCATAAGTAAATTAATTCGTGTATATTTCCAAATTCATGAGATTTTCTCATTCTTCTTGTGTACTGGGTAAACTGTAAAGCCTTGACTTATAAGTCATATAATCCTTTTTATGTTATCGATAAAACCAATCTTCTAATAATATTTGTTTGAATTATTATTTTAATATGTATTTGCATAAGTGTCACTTTCAATAAATGCTTTAACATGGAAAGACACTTTTTTAAAAATATGGTTTAAATGAGTATGGGTCTTTAGTAACCCTAAAGTTTGAACTGACAGAATTGAGACTGAACTGTATCAAACAATGAAAACTAAGAACTCTCAGCCCAGTAGGAACTTAGGTTACACTCTCCTTACTGTTTTTGAAAAGTTCATTTGATTTGATTTGAAATTCAAATAGAATACATCAGCATTTTTTTTTCGTAAAAAATCTTGTTTGAAACAATTTAAGTACTGGATCAAGAATAAAGACCACAGAGGCCAGTGTATTCTTGAAAAAGTGATTTTATTATTTTCCCAACATCTACCTATCAAAAGATGAAACTAGTAGATGGGTGAAGGGGTTCATCGAATCTTGATCTGTCTTTTAATTCACTAAAGTATGTTAATAGACTAGCAAACTGTGGCAGGGTAGATTTGAACAGCTATCAGAGGAGTGTAGGTACCTGAGGTCACAATGATGGTGAGCTCCAGATTCTGAACTCAGCAGGATCCATGAAGCTCTTTGCATGACTTTTCTATTTCCTTAACTGTGTAGTCCAGAGATGTTAACGATTGTCCAGAGAAGCCAGATAGGTGAGTCCTGGGCATGAGACTTGTCTCCCTGGTGGAAGCATGTGAACTCTCCCCATTGATATCAAGTTTCTGTTTTTAATACTGCGGGTAATATACCTAAAGGTTCTATTTTAGACCCACAACATTTACTTGTTACTTTCAACTCAGCTTATAAATTAGCCATGATATTTCCATTGTACATCTTCTTTGGAGGTGAGTTCATTACAAAGTAGAATAGCACAAGAGCGGGGAAACAGGGTTGTCAGAAGGTACCTAGGAAAGGACTTTTGTCAAAGGACATAACTGAAAATAATTTTGGAAAGTATGACTTGTTACAAAATGTGACCAATTTTGAATTATTATTTTATTGGTATAAAAGCTCTGAAGCTCATCAGGTTTTTTAAAAAAAAACTTTAGCAGAGTATTTTAAAAATATATACACAGGAAGACAAAAGAACTGTTGAAGAACTATGGAAAAAATAATGGGACATTAATGATTTTCCTAAGAAGTATTTTGTAACATTGTCTTTTTTTTTCTTAAGAAAAATGATTAACTTTTTAAGAAGCCTACTTAATCCTTCTTTTTTAAAAATCCAATGTTTTCTGATATTTTTCAAATTCAGCAATGCCTAAAAAATCAAAATGTAAGTCTGTTTAAGGTTATTTGGGAGGTATTCATTCCTGAAATTGACACAAAAGATGAAGATCTTTGTTTCTTAATTTTAGGCAGTCTACTTTGATTATATCATCGAGCTTCAGCAAGAAGTAGGAATTGTTCTCCAATACAGCATTTGTGTTAGACAATAGATATATCTGTCACTTTCTATGTAAAATGTATATTATCTTTGCTGTGAGTGCAAGTCAATAAATAATATTAGTGTTTATAACTGAATAGGGCATGCATGATACAAATTTCCTAATGACAACAGTGGATGATTTTGAACTCTAGCATATTTAGTCATGCAGTGCATGGCAATTGAACTTAGCAATGATGAATTCCTTAAAAATGAGTATTGCTTATAAAGTGTGTGTGTGTGTGTGTGTGTGTGTGTGTGTGTGTGTGTGTGTGTGTATTGAAAGAAAACAAATAGAAAGTTTCATCCATTTTACCCTGGAGTTCCCACATCTAGCAGCAAAGATGTTGCTTAAATTGATTCTGAGATGGGGCCCCGTGTGTCTGAATTTTAAAATCTCATCAGGTGATTTTTATGTGTAGCCAAAGTCGAGAACCATTGTGTCATCCCTTCAATCCATTCTGGATTCTTAAGAATAAGTTGTGTGTGTGTGTGTGTGTGTGTGTGTGTGTGTGTGTGTGTGTGTGTGTGTGTGTTGTGTGGAGTGAAAGACGTCTCTGTCTTTTCTTACAATTTGAGAAAATTCCACTTTAAGTTTCAGCATTCTACTATAGTGTTTTAATTTTCTGTCATTTTAAAAAATATTTGAGACATGCTGTGACTTTCTGTTAATAGTAATTCTAGTAACTATACATACATTTAAAGTAGATAATTTCTGGCACCTAATCATTAGAAATTTGATATGTTCTTTCTGTTAGTATTTAGTATTTAACTGTTCTCTCTTCCTTCCTCTGAACACTTTGAGCGAAGATAATTTAATTTGGAAGATCAACTATCAGAAAGAGTTGTGTGCTGTTTCTATTTGAACTGCTTCTCAAAGTAGGTTGGATTTGACTTTTTTGGCTTAAGAATGCCAACTTGATAAAGATCACAGCCTCAGTCCATTATCAAAATGATTTACTGAGATAAACTCTTATGAAAGCATTGAACATTAAAGGAAATAATATGAGAGAGCTTTATCATAAAATTTCAGACTTAAATGGAACTCAGTTAGACATTCAGGACAAATTTATACATAATCCCTACATTCCTGATATGATATCATGTTCTGTGAAGCAAACCTCTCTATTTAAGTGGTGTTCTGATTGTCAGAGAAGCTTGCCTCTCCTTACATGGGTTTGGCTTTCTACACTCCCTGTCCTTATTCCCTGAAGGCGTATCTTGAAGTGCAGCTCACATACTCTGCTGTCTTCAGTTACTGGGAAAAATGTCAATTCCTAAATTTACCACTTAAAATGGAGCAAGAGGCTAAACAACACTTGAAAAACAGACTAATTGTTGGAATATTATTTAACTTTTATAAAGCTATCTGCGATCTTTTAGAATCCTCACAGACATTTATTTAGTCATGAGGTTTTTGTGTAACCCTTCTTTGCTGAATCTGAAACAAACCAACTTTGTGCTCATAGATACCCAATGCACAATGTTACACATTAATCACGTTAAATCATATTTAATTAAATTACATAGCTGAGATATTAATTACTACCTGTTATTGGTAACAGATTTAGGAACCAAAAAAAAGTGGAATGGAGGTGAGCATAAAATTTGCCTGAAAAAACTTACTGTGTAGAGTCTCTTACAAGCCTCAAGTGCTCAGAATGCTGTGTCACCAGCTGTTTTCCTGGAGGCTGACTGAGAGCCAACTCCTTGTGTAATTTTCTGTTCTTGAAAACCAGAAGTATTCATCAAAGATAAACTAATTAATATGTCCCTCTTCTGTAAATACTATGATTTTTTTCAGTTAAATTTGAAAAATTAGAACTCTTCAATGGATTACAATGCTTAAAAAATTTTATAAAACTATATAATATATGGAAACTCTAATTATGTATCTCTTCTGTCCTAGATTTGTTTTCTTCTTATAATATTTTCTCTGTGTAGAATGTTATAAGCTGAGCAATATAGTGTTTCTTAATATACAATTTCATTATAGTGTATTTCAGCGTGCACATAAACGTAAGGGAAATAATTCAACCATGACAGACTTTCGTCATTCAGAAAAGAAAAGTAGTAAGAAGATAAATAAGTTTAAGCATGAAAATGCTGTGCTCCTTCTGTGAAAGGACTGTGATAGCAAACTAACTGCTTCCCTGTTAAATATCCAAGAAACTCATCTAATTTTGCAAGTATGAAGAGTGCAGCAACCTGTGGACCTGTGCCATGCCTCTCAGTTGTGTCATTGACCAAGTCATGTTTCTGTGGCTTGTACTGTGTTGAAGAAATTTTTTACTTTGTGCTAATTATTTATATTCATGACTTATATTACACTAAAAAGATTGATATACTTAAGAATCATGATTATCTTTAGAAGATAGCTTGTTGAAGGTATAAAGTGAACACATTGTATTTCTGAAGGTTAATACTCTAATCTCAATCCATGCTCTGAAAGCCTGCCCCTCTTTCTCCTTTAGAAGTTTACTGTATACCTCATTTCATGCCTGTCATTTTTTAACCTTAACACAGACATAGACTTTCTTGACCAGTTCAAGACTCTTGACTTATGTATTTTGGTGGCTGCCTTCCAAAGAGTTTAGGACAGTTTCTACTAATTTCTAAATTTACATATTGATATATCTTGAGATTATAACCTCACTTTTGTGTGAGTAACTATATGTTCAAATGGTTATTTACAAAACTATGGTGATATTAAATGGTTTATGTAATTGTATTAATCTCTTAATTATTTTTAACATAATTTCTTAGAAAAATGAAAAGTTTGCAAATCCATATCCGCTGTACACACTTGTCTTTGAAATAGTGATAATCTACACTTTCTAAATCTGGAAGATTTTGATCTAATTTTATTTGCTCCCTTGCCAATTCTATATTTTGATTACTTTGTGGCAGATTCTGTAAATATTTTAAATATATTAACTGACTATTATCCACCATTTATAAATGAGAATATTGGTTCACAAAGAAGTTAAACCATTTGTCTAGTGTCACTCAGCTAGATCCAAAGTCCATGTTCATGTTCTAAATCCCTTTTCCATTTTGTAATGTGAATTTCTGAGACAGGATTCCACTCTGCTGCCCAGGCTGCAGTGCAGTGATACAATCCCAGCTCACTGCAGCCTTGACCTCCTGGCCTCAAGTGATCCTCCTATCTCAGCCTCCTGAGAAGTTGGAGCTGTAGAGGTACACCATCACGACCTGTTAATTTTTTTTTTAACTTGAAATGTTGTAGAGACAAGGTCTCACTATGTTGTCCAGGCTGGTCTTGAACTCCTGAGTTCAAGTGATCCTCCTGCCTTGGCCTCCCAAAGGGCTAGGATTACAGGCATAAGCCACCATGTCAGGCCTTCGATGTGAATTTAAAGCAGATACACAGCCGGGCTTGGTGGCTCAGCCTGTAATCCCGCGCCTTTGGGGGGCTGAGGTGAGTGGATTGCCTGACCCCTTGGGTTCAAGACCCGCCTGGGCAGCAGGACCTCATCTCTACAACAAATAAAAAAATCAGCTGGGCATGGTAGCGCATGCCTGTAATTCCAGCTACTAGGAAGGCTGAGGCGGAAGGATCGCCGGAGCCCAGCAGGTCGAGGCTGCGGTGGCCGGGAGAGGCCACTGCACTCCAGTCTGGGTGACAGAGTGAGACTCCAACTCAAAATAAATAAATAAATAAATAAAGCAGATACACTTTCCTATTTGTTGCCTTTCTTTTTTTTTTTTTTTTTACATTATTACATAATTTATGTAATGGCAGCATTTATTTAAATCATTGAAATGCAATATATGGCCTTTAAATTTATAGAGTTGTTCTGGTTTGTAGCCTGTTATTTCAGAGCAATTGAAAGTTATATTTTTAGATATTTTTCATGATAAAGAAGTCTAATTAATCAATTTTCTGTGGGTATTACTTCTTGCATAAAAGAGTCTTTCATGTTTTCTTCTAGGGGCTTTATAGTTTTAACTTTTAGGTTTAGGTCTATGATACAGCTTGATTAATTTTTGTGTACAGTACTAGGTGAGAGTTGAATTTCATTTTAAAAAATATAGCCAATCACTCACAGCATAGTTTGCCGCAACTTGCTCCCTTGGGTTGCTTGGTGTCTTTGTCAAAAATGAAGTGGTCCCAAAAGTGTGATCTCCTTCTGCCTCTATTTTGTTCCAGTGAACTATTTGTCTGTTCTTGGGCTTATTCCACACGCCTAAATTGTTGTATCTTTATGCTAACTTTTGAATTCAGGGACAGAGTCCAATTTTGGTCTGCCTTTTCAGTATTGCTTTGATTTTGCCCTCCACTTGTTCATATGAATTTTAGAATCAGTTTGTCGGTTTCTACAGAAAACCAGCTAGTCTTGTGATTTGGATATTATTGAGTTTGTAGCTAAATTTTAGGAAAATTGATATCTTAGCAATACTGAATCTTCAAATTCACACACTTGGTATATTTCTCCATATAATTAACGATATTAATTAATGCTAGGTAATTTTCAGTATAAAGGTCTTAATGTCCCTTATTAAATTTATTCTTAATTTTATTACTGCTATTACAAATTTAATTTTAATTTAATTTTGTTTTCTGCTAGTATTGTGTTACATAGTTAGTTTTCTACAATGATTTTGCATATGCATGCAACTCTGCTAAATTTATTTATTGTTACCAGTAATGCTTTTTAGCTCACTCAGACTTTTCTACATATACATTCATCCTCTACTAATAAAGTCAGATTTACTTCTTCCTTTTCTATCTTTTTATACCTTCTTTTTTATTTCCTTGCCTTATTGTTCTGCCTACACCTTCCAGTAAAATGCTCAGTGTTTACCTCCTTGCCTTAGTCTCAACTTAGGAGACAACGGCAGTATTTTCACCATTAAGTATGAAATTAACTATGGGTTTTTGCATGTGAAAAAAATAAAACACTTAACAGAGCTTAAGCGATGTTAATCAGGTTTTCTTTAGCTATCATAGACTAGGACATGTAATATCAGTACCTATATCTCATGTTGCTATATATTTTAAAAGTAATAACACCACATATATTTGCTTGTGGAGTTTTTCTGTTAACTTATTTTCCTAAATAATACAATATTTTTGATGAAGAGATTTTGCATTTTATAAATATTCCACATAGTTTATATTTATAAGGAATCAGTTTCTCTAAAAATCTTAAAATATTTAAAGCATGCTTAAATATACATGTTATGTAAGAGAAGTATAATGATATTACTCATAATTCACTAATTTTAGCAGTAGAGGTATTAGTAAGTAGTATTAGCAGTAATTGCTAAAATAATTGCATAGTAATATTGCATAATATTCTATATATCTTATGTATACAGATTTTATCTTAAAAAGAAACTGTGTAAGACATCTTTCTTTTTTTTCTTTTTTTTTTCTTTTTGAGTTGGTGTCTCACTCTTGTTTCCCAGGCTGGAGTGCTGTGGCATGCTCATGGCCACCACAGCCTCGACCCTCTTGGCTTAGGCTATCCTTCCACCTCAGCCTTCCAAGTAGCTGGAACTACAGTCACACGCCACTACACTCAGCTAGTTTTTGTGATTTGTTGTAGATATGTGGTCTCACCAAGTTGCCCAGGCTCGTCTCAAACCCTGGGTTAGGCAGTCCTCTTGCTTCAGCCTCCCAAAGTGCTGGAATTACAAACTAAGCCACTGTGCCCGGCCATATTTCATAACAATCCTTCTCTATGCTTAGAGAAAAGGAAGCCCACAGCAGCTACACACTGATAAGTAGCCAGGCTGGAGTTGGAACCTGGTTTGGGGCTCAGTGAACCACAGTGCTGCACATGCAATGAAATTGCCAGCAAGATCTTAGTTGATGCATTTATTAACTGTGGATTTTATTTTGATGATATTCTTTACAATATTAATTAATCATCACTTTTTCAAGAAAAGGGAACATGGGAGGCAATAGGAGAGATTTAAAGAAATCATATATATATTCCAACTCTTTGAAAGGTTAGATTGTAGCAAAGTAAGTAGGTTATCCATGTGTATCTGTTAATCAGCCTCTCCCCACTTTCTCCTCCTCCCTATTCAGCTCAGCCTTTAATACCCACGACTGGTCTTTCTGTTTCCATGAACCCCCCCCAAGTGGTTAGCTCTTCCATATGAGTGAGAATATGCAGAATTTATCTTTCTGTGCCTGACTTATTTCACTTAACATTATTATCCATGTGTGAAGCTAACTGTAGCATGTGCCATTCTTAGTATGTTTGCAGAAGTTATTCTAGGGGAGATAGTCAGACAATTTCTGGGTAGTTCAAAATCAGTGTACCTATAGCACCTGTGTTTCTTTTGTCAAAGGTGCACAACTTATGTCAGCAAAGAAAATATTAATTAAAAACTAATATTTTCCGAATGCCTAGTATGTGATAATTAGGAGTCTAGGTTATTGCATTAATGAAGTAATGAATAAATTAGGTTAATGTATTAATTCCTTCATTTTAACAATACTATAAGACATGTAACATATACTAATACCATTCCCATTTTGAAGTTAAGGGATCTGAAACAGATTTTAAATATATTCATAGGGTCACAGAGATAGCAAATAGCAGCACTAATTATATGACTGGGAATAAAAATATGGATGATATGCAAGAAATAATATTATAGTAAAGTGATTTTGTGTAATTTATTATATATAATTATACATGTTAATTATATATGAATAATATATATCATATTAACATAAGAATATCATTTCAAAATTAATGCAGAGAAAATTATTTTTATGGACAAAGAAAAAGAGTTATTAATGCAGTATCTACTTATATAAATTTATTGCCATAGAAATTATAGAATAAACACAATGGCATATGTCTGTCATACCCTTTCCAGGGTACATGGACAAATTACAAATTTTCACACAATTGCTTTGCAGATACTCTATGATTACTGTATATTTCATGTCCTTTACTTTCTTCCAACCTAAATGTAATCTACCATGAAAAAAGTCTTATGTGAATTGACAATGAATTAAGTATGCTTTTGCATCAGAAGTAATCCACCTAAACAACAGCCAGCTGAAAGTAGGAGATAAGTAAACTGTAATACATAAACTGAGAGTGAAAAACTATTGCTAACCATTCCTAACTAGATTCAGGAAATATGAAGATGAATGACCTGTGAAAGGACAACAGAGTAGGCTGCATGTGAGACACGGTGATTCAGCTGAACTGGGGAGCCTTCTCAAGAGGGCTGAAAACTAACCTACCTGACTCGGAAGTAGCTTTGGGCAATAATACCATTATTGTGGCATAATGTTTATACCTGTGACCTGCTTTCTCATAGATTTGAGGTTTCAGATTATACTATGTCAGAGCAGAAGTCAGAAGGCCCTAGGCTGAAAAAAGTTAAGGAACCCTATGTACTTAGTACACCCAATACTTGGAAGCTCCAAAATAAACCTTATCTATAGGAAAGTATCATTAATTCAAACTGCTAAGGATTGCCTAGATTTTGTTCTGCTAACTTGGAGCTCATAAACAAAGTACACAAACTTTATAAATAAAGGAACACTCTAATAAAATACAAATAAACCAACAAAAAAGGGAGACAAGCTGATCTAGATTGGATTTAGATGCCTGACAAGAAGTAACTAATGTGAGTTTCTCCATCAGAGTGAACCAAAATAGAGAGTTCCAGAGCACTCAGAGAGGAAAAAGACCAGCAGCTCACCTCGTGACTCATTAGAGAAGCAGCAGGACTCACAGAGTGAATCATCTAAGATTATCATAAACATGTGTATGCAAAAAAATAGATAATCTAGAGCCGGGCTCGGTGGCTCAGCCTGTAATCCCGCGCCTTTGGGAGGTTGAGGTGAGTGAATTGCCTGAGCCCGTGGGTTCGAGACCCGCCTGGGCAGCGAGACCTCATCTCTACAATAAATCAAAAATCAGCCGGGCGTGGTAGCACATGCCTGTAATTCCAACTACTTGGAAGGCTGAGGCGGAAGGTCGCCGGAGCCCAGCAGGTCGAGGCTGCGGTGGCCGGGAGCGGCCACTGCACTCCAGTCTGGGTGACAGAGTGAGACTCCAACTCAAAAAAAAAAAAAATAGATAATCTAGAAGAACTGGATAGATTCATACAACCCCTCAACCACGAATAGAACAATAACAAGTAATAAGATTGAAACAATAATTAAAAGTCTCTCAATGAAAAAAAAAGTCCAGGACCTAACAGATTCACAGCCAAAATCTATCAATCATTCAAAGAAGAGCTTGTACCAAAAATTTTACTGAAGCTATTCCAGGAGATTGAAAAGGAGGCAATTCTCCCTCACTAATTCTACAATGCCAGTATCACCATAATACCAAACCAGGCAAAGATGACAACAACAACAGCAGAATTCCAGACAAATGAACATAGGCACAAAAACCTCAACAAACTACTAACAAACTGAATTCAACAGCACACAAAGAAAGTAATCCACCACAATCAAATGAGTTTTATCCCAGGGATACAAGGATGGTTCAACAAACACAAGTCATTAAATGTGATCCACCATATAAATATAATTGAAAACGAAAATTATGTGATCATTTCAATAGACCCTGTGTCTCACACCTGTAATCCCAGCACTTTGGGAGGCAGAGGCAAGAGGATTGTCTGAGTCCAGGGACTTGAGACCAGCCTGGGCAACTTGGTGAAACCTCGTCTCTACAATAAATCAAAAAATTAGCAGAGCATGATGGCGCACAACTGTAGTTCCAGCTCCTTGGAAGGCTAAGATGTAAGGATCGCCTGAGCCCAGCAGGTTGAGGCTGCGGTCGCCGTGAACATGTCACTACACTCCAGCCTGGATGACAGAGTGGGACTCTGATTCAAAGACAAAAAAAGGAAAACCATTTGATTAAATCTATTGCCTCATGATAAAAACCCTCAGCAAAATAGGTATAGAAGGAACATTCCTCAAAATAATAAAAGCCATATATGACAAATCAATACTCAGTGTCATCATGAGTGGAGAAAAGTTGACTGCGTTCCCTTGAATGCAAGTCGGTTGCTCTGTGTCAGCTGCTGGAGAGGAGGACTGCATTAGTCAGATGGGGCCCAGGGGCTGTTGAAACTTTTCTCTATGTGAATAAAGCATTGCCCATGCAGTACTGTGTGGTGTTTCCCTGGGAGACATCGATACTGAGATGCCATGAGCAGAGGTGTGTTGGACCCTCCCCTGGGATGATCATCAGAGTTCATGATCTGCTCCCCTACTGGAGTTGGGGCAGTCAGAATGAACTGCTGTTGAGTATTTTTGTGTGTTTTTTAAGCAATATCAACACACGAGGCACGTATGGGATGGTCCTAGGTGTGTGGGTTTTTTTGCATATGTATCCTAGGTGAGTTTCTTATTTGCGGTATTTAGTGAATTCGTGACCCCGGAGTGGGTCACTTACCTGTAACCACTCTCCCTGCTTCATATACCCTTATCTGTTTTCCTTGTTATAGTCACCTTTCCCGTAGAAACTTCCTCCCAATAACATGTTGTGACCACCCTGATGAACAGACCTGCCTCTTCCCCACACTGAGATGGCCAGGAATCTTCCATCCCAAATGTGTGTTCTAGTCTCAGTGTCAGCGCACATGTTTTCTGGAAGAGTCAGCAGCTGCTACTTTAAGCTCACAAAGTAATGACTTCTCAGGCTAATTCCTCAAGTTTACTCAAGGGGAAACTTTACACAGTGGAAAACCAAGTTTAATGTTGATATTACCATGTCGAAGCTCATTGCACCAGCCCTTCCCTGTCTTTCTCTTTTAGCACACCCCAAAGTAGATCTTTGCTATCAGTGCATGAAACTGTGCCATTGAGCATTAACCATATATATCAGTGATAGGAATAGCATGCACTTTAATTTAAGCCATAGGAATTTCTTAAGCATGATAAACAAGACATTTCTCAATGCTTTATGTTTTTTAAACCAGCTAATATCACAATTTAAGTATGCAAGCCTCATAGACATTGAAATGTATCACAAGACATCACAGTTTACTCTTTATGTTTGAATAACTATTGAAGTCATCCACAGCTTTGAGGTGTTCAGAATCTTTTCTCTTGTTGGCTAAATTTAACCTTCTGTCCTGAATCTTTCAGTTCCTCGTACTTTCTTTTAAATGCATCCCTTGTTGCTTACTCTCATTCTTTTTAAAAAAATTCACTCCCATTTATATCTGTAAAAATAATTTCTTCTGAAATGTCATCTCATTTTTAGAGTACTTGGCATCATGACCTTCTGTTCTCATCTTTTTAAAATTATTTTTAACTTCTCCTGTGCCTCTCTGGAAAATTCTGTGAGTTGTTTTATGTCAAAGCCCGTATTACATTCCAAGGTAAATAATGAAAGTATAAATTAATAGTAAGTTAAAATGATTTAATTAATCTTATGTATGTGTTTCGGCAATCATTAAAGAATATATTTTAAAGATTTTATTTTAATTGAAATAATTACTTTTAATTGAAAGCAACATTGGTCTGGAATAATTTTAATGACAAAATTTAATAAAGCAAATAAGAACAAAAAGATTATAAAATGAGCATCTTAACATTTTGATGTTAAATTCTGTAAATGTATTAAATTCTGTAAAGGTAGTATGTGATGTCTAGGATATGTGTTTACAGTAATGACCTCACACCAAAGAATACTCAAGCGCAAATGCTATGTTAGGCACACATATCACAAAATAAAAGACACTTTACTACAGATAGCCTTTTAACTCCCTTGAATAATTCAGTAATATGAGAAACAATAAGGTTTTTTACATGCATATGTTCACAACTTCATCTAAGGTAAGGGAATATGCACTCCTGGAATTCTGGAACTACTTTGCATTGAGTTAAGTTTAAAGCACAATGCACTATGGCGATCCCAAGTACGTCTGTGAATATGTCAGATACTCTTTAATTGAACACCATCCAAAAGTCAATGCTACATCCAGGCCTGAGTCCATAATCTATGTGTCCTATTTCCTTTTTTGGCATTTTCTGATATTGTACTACAAAATATTGCAAGTTCTGTGCCAGATGAGAAGTCTCTGCTGGGTATTTTGAGAAGTGCTTAATTTTGGAAGAAAAATAAAATATTTGTGATAATAATTCCTGTTTGGAAAATTGGAGATATCCTGATCCAGATGGTATACCACATCTGAGGCAACATGTTTATTAGTAAGGTGAGGGTGAGGTATAGTTCTGTAACTTTGTTTTTTCTGGTAGTTCTCCTTGGTCAGGTAATCTGTCTTCCAACTAAAGCAATATTTTAACTTGTTCATGACTGAGTAGCAAGATTGTAAACTTACTACGGTTGTTGAGACCTCTCTTCCCTCACCTAATTTTAGCTTAGCTGAAATTCAACTAGTCCTTTACAATACCCAATTTCCAGGTTCCTTCTATAGCCTAAAGTTTGAAGTCTAAGGGAGAAATTAACTTGCATATCAGTAAGCCTTAAAGATTGCTTGAATTAAGGACTTTCATATGCTCAGGACTCTGTTGGTCCCTTTCTCATTTTAAGTCTGTGTAGTAGCATCCGTGCTCACATTTCCAGTGCTAGACCCCCTGCAAAGGGTTTGCTTCTCTTCCCACAGACAGAATTAAGAATGCAGAAAATGACACCAACCTGACACGTCATATTACTTTTTCCTGTGGTGACGGGGATATGATATAATATTTTGTAATGTAAAACTAAGTTTCCCAGCCGGGCTCGGTGGCTCAGCCTGTAATCCCGCACCTTGGGAGGCTGAGGTGAGTGGATTGCCTGAGCCCGCGGGTTCGAGACCCACCTGGGCAGCGAGACCTCATCTCTTCAATAAATCAAGGAGTCAGCTGGGCGTAGTAGCGCATGCCTGTAATTCGGCTACTTGGAAGGCTGAGGGGGAAGGATCGCCGGAGCACAGCAGGTCGAGGCTGCAGTGGCCGGGAGCGGCCACTGCACTCCAGTCTGGGAGACCGAGTGAGACTTCAACTCAAAAAAAAAAAAAAAAAAAAAAACTAAGTTTCCCAAAATAAGCTTCTGGTGAAAAAAGGAAGCATTCCACCAGATGAGCAGGGTGGTATGTCTTGATGAAAGACAGAGTGCTACACAGAGAAGGCAGTGGTGTAGTGTCCACTGAGGTGCAGAGGGTTCTTCATGTGTTGCTATGTGCCACTCCCTGCTTGTGTTTGTGTGCAGCAGTGATGGCATTTCTGTGTATATGCTATATCCTGATGGAATGAATGGATGGATGTCAGGCTTCTTTCCTCCTGTGGTTGTCTTTGCATAGGAAACCCCAGAATGGACATTGGAAATCTGGTGGATGGTGTTTGCTTGGGAAAGGGTTAGCTAGTGCCAAAGATGAAAATTCTGTTCATGGGAGTTCAGATAATGTCTTCCAGGGGCATTAAAGAGGTATAAAACATTGGTCAGTCTAATATTAAACAGAGAATAAAAAACAGAAAATTGACCAGGCTTGGTGACTCAAGCCTGTAATCCCAGCACTTTGGGAGGCCGAGGTGGGAGTATTGCCTGAGCCCATGGGTTCGAGACCAGTCTGGGAAACTTGGTGAGACCTCGTCTCTATAATGTATCAAAATAATAATCATAATAATAAGCATGGCATGATAACATATCCCTGTAGTTCTGGCTAATTGGAAGGCTGAGGTGGGAGGACTGCCTGAGTCCAGCAGGTTGACACTGGAGTGGCCGTGAGTGTGCCACTGCACTCCAGCTCGGGCGACAGAGTGAGACTTTGATTCAAAAACAAAACAAAACAGAGAATTAAAAAAAAGAATTCATGATATTTCATATTTTCTGATTTTGTTTTCTAATTTTAATTAAAAAATTGTATTGCTATAAATAAGGAAAAGAACATTGTTGCTATTTCTTCTACTTGTTCTACATTAGAGGAACTGTAAAATAGTGCTTGGATCCCATTCCAGCCATACATTTTTGATCACTTGCATAAGTTCTCTAAACTTCACTTGTAAAAATTGTAAAAAATATGCCTTTCTTATTTTGATGATCAAAAGAGTAATATATTCAAACTGCTTAACACAGTGTTTGACATAAAAGTAGGGCATTGTCAACTGTATATCTTTTTGTTTTCGCTGATTTGTATTTTCTGGTTTATCTGGATATTAAAAGTGTTTGTAGCTGGTAATTTGTTTATAGAATTGTTCTTATTTTATATGGGCAACTTTAGTGAATGCCCAAGAAATAATTTCTAAGGGAAATAGGAAGAGCTCTGAGAGTTTAGTGAATCCTTTTATTGTCTTTCAGTAGACCAGTGCCTCATCAGGGCTTCTCAATCTAGGCACTGTTCACATTTAGGACCTGTTCACATTTAGCACATTTAGGACACAACAAGGTAGGGAGAGCTGTCTTGTGCACTGGAATATGTTTGGCAGCATTTCTGGCCTCTAACTAGTAAATGCCAGCGGCAACCAGTATACCTGCTGCCCTTTGTTCCAATGACCAAAAGTGTCCTCACATGTCTTTGGGAGAGGTAGGGGAATTATCCCTAGCTGAGTGTCTCGTCTGGTCTAAGTCATCTACCATAACGATGGTGAATACATCTTCTTGAAATCAAATGGCTGGAGTCTTTTCCTTGTGCTACATTTCTCTAATATGATAAGATCATATTTTCTTCTTTCATCCTGTTATTAAACAAATGACTATAAAATAACTTTTCATGACTAGCATCAAAATCATCCTCCAGTCTTGCTTTTCACAATAACTCATAACTTATGTGTTCTGAATATTCAGGGTCTTAGATAATCAGGAATGAATTAATCATGTCTTTCTCTACATTATTTTCTTTTTTGTGTGTGGTAATTATAGACTAATGAGCATACCCTTTATATGATAATTTAGTTCACATATACCTATATAAATGTTTCAGCTTTGTGATAATTAAGTAAATTGAGCATTATGAATTAGAAAGGCAATCAGTGTGTGTAGCTAAAAATACTTAAAAGTAGCATATTAATATTTTAATAATCTTTTCGTAAAATTTTGCATGAATTTTTTTCCCAAAATTAATCCATAAGTAAATAATACTAAATAGTTTACAGGTTACAGAAACCTGAATTCATTTGATTATGCATATGAAGTATACTTGCTATATATTGAGTCAGTCACTCTTTATAGGAATGCATAAAGAAAAAACTGTTCACAAGAATAATTTTGTAACAAAAATTGTAAAAAAAGTAATTTTTTGCAAAGCTATAACTTAATTCTGTTACTCAAATCTTTAAAATTTTTAAATCATAATTATGCTGAAGAAAGATAGCTAAAAGGTGAAACTTTGGAGATGAAAATTCAAATGTTTGTAAAGATTATGTATTTTTTTGTAAATTATTTTCTTAGTGCCTAACAATGCAAAAATGATCATCAATTTTTTAGCAGGAAATATATGGTTCCCTTTTTTATTTTAAATATGTATGGGGTACAATTCAGGGTTAGGTATACAAATAGTCATTTCATAGGTAATATTTGGGCACTTTTGTCCCCACTTCACCTGGTTTGAGATCAGGTACCCTTATTGATAAAATGTGTCTCACCCCCTGCCCTGGCAGTTTCCCACCATTGCCAAATCCCTTTCTTATAGTATTGTGATAATTGTTCAGGGTCTACTCATTAGTGAGAACATGTGTTACTCAGTTCTTTGTTTCTGTGAGAGATCACTGAGTATTATAGATTCTAAGTCCTTCTGATTTCTGTGAAGCACTGCTTTCATGGCATTCCAAAAATTTTGGTAAGATCTGTCTTTATTTTCATTTGTTTCCAGAAATCTTTCAATTTCTGCTTTGATTTACATGTTGACCCAGGAGTTGTTCAGCATCATGCTGTTTTATGACCATGTCTTTGTGAGTTTGGGGGTAGCTCTGTTGGAGTTGATATTTATTTTTATTCCACTGTGTCCTGAGAAGGTGCATGGCAGTTTTTCAATCTTACAAAAATTTGTTTACGCCTGATTTATGGTCAAAGATGTGGTCGATCTTGGAGTATGTTCTGTGTGGGGATGGGTAGAATCTGTATCCCGTGGTTGCTGGGTGGAGTGTTCTGAAGATATCTGTTAAGTTTGGTCAGGCATCAAATTGAGGTTCCGAATCTCCTTGTTGATTTTTTGACACGATGATCTGTCTATGGTGGTGAGTGGGGTGTTTAAGTTCAGTTATGAGTATTAGAGTCAATATCTTTTGTTATCTTGCCTAGAAGCTGCTTTATAAAGGATGGTTCTCCTGTGTTGGATGCATGTATGTTTAGGATGGATATTTCCTGTTGATGGATTAAACTTTTATCATTATGTAGTGACCTTCCTTATCTTTTTTAATTTTTGAGAGCTTAAATTATATTTTGTCTGATATTAAGATTGCAACTCCAGCTTTCTTTTTTTCTCTCTCTCTTTCAATTTTTTTAATTATTATTTTAAATGTGTGGGGTATACCTGCTTTATTTTGTGTTTCATTCGCCTGAAAATTTGTTTTCCATCCTCTTCACTTTGAGTCTGTGAGCACCCATTTTGTAAGATAATTCTCCTGGAAAAAGCATATTGTTGCATTATGTTTTTTTTTTTCTTATCCAGCTTGCCATTATGTCTTTTCAGTGGTGCATTTAGTCTATTCACGTTCAGGTTAATTATTGAGATGTGAGAATTTATCCCTATTATGGGGCTTTTATTGGGTTTGTTGTTGTTTGTTTATTTGTTTGTTGGTTTTCTTTTGATTTTTTGTTGATATATGTGTGTGTATTTTCAATCTCTTTCCTGCATTCTTGGGAAGAGTGTGGTCATTCCTTTTTTTCTTTCCTCTGTGTTTAATACTATCTTAAGGATTTCTTGTAGAGCTGATCTGGAGGCGGTGTAAACTCTTAGAGATTGAATGTCTAGGAAAGATTTGAATTATCCATCACTTATGAAACTTAGCTGGGTAGGAAATTCTTGGTTGGAATTGTTTGTCTTTGAGATCTTTGAAGACTGGACCTCAGTCTCTTCTAGGCTGTAGTGTTTCTTTCGATAAGTTGCTGCTATTCTAATTGGTCTTTCTGGGTAAGTAGTCTGACCCTTCTCTCTTGCTACACTTAAGACGTTTTCTTTTATACCTACTTTGTGTAAGCAAACTACTATGTGTCTAGGAGTTGGTTTTCTCATTTGACGTCTTGCAGGGGTTTTCTGAATTTCGTTTGTTTGAATGATCACATCTCTGATGAGATGAGGGAAGTTTTCTTGTATAATTTCATGATATGTTTATTCCAGGGTGGTCTCTGTTTCTTTGTCTTCCTCAGGATTGCCAATTAATCATAGGTTCAGCCTCATGACATATGTGTACATCTTTTGGAGGCTTTGTTCTGTCTTTTTAAGTTTATTTTCCGTGTTTTCAATAGTTTGTGTTATCTCCATAGTTTGGTCCTTAAGCTCTGAGAGTCTTTCTTCTGCTTGGTTAATTCTGCTTTCCAGGCTTATCACTTTGATATTTATTTCATACACTATACTCTTTATTGCTGTCAACTCAGTTATCAGCTCCTTCATTCTTTCCTCCTGTCACTTCTCATTTCTGTTCTTTCTCTCTTTTGCTATCTTGATCTCTAGGTTTGTGGTTTGAGATCAGTCGTTCTGGAAGTTCTTCATTGTTTGAGTTCTAAAGTCTGTATTTTTCAGCTGCTGTCTTCCCAGGTGTCTGTATGAGACCTATGTTCTTGCTTTGATTCTTCTGCATTTGTGATAATTTTCCTCCCCTCTTTTCTCCACCTTCGTAAATTCTGTTACTCAGTGATGGGGGGATAGCTTTCACTTCTGTTTGCTCAATACTCTATTCTTCCTGATGTAGATCCTCTGGATTTGTTAAATTTTGATGCTGGTCTGGGGATGGGGGTTGCCCTTTTTGCAGTTTTGAGATTTGATTGTGGTGTGATGGGGGGACCTGTGGTTCAGAAGCCATCTGCAGATTAAAGTGTTTGCTGACAGATGTGTGGGCCCCCTGGAGCCCACTTCCCACCACCTTACAATCTGCCCATGCAGTGGAGGTGTATGTATGCCCCCTGAAATCAAAATGATGTAAGAAGAAAAGAACAGAAAAAGAAAGAAGGGAGATGAAAGGATAAAGAAAAGAGAAGTGAAGGAGAAGGAAACCAGACAGATTCACCAACTAACAAATAACATGGTAGCACACCTAAAGTTCCAAAGACTTGAAAGGCTGAGATGGAAGGATTCCCTAAGCCTAGCAGGTCAAGGCTGTGGTTACCATGAATGTGCCACTGCACTCCAGCCTGGGGGACAGACTAAAAGTCCAATAAAAAAAAGAAACAAAAAAAAAAATAACCCCAAAAGCCAAAAAAATACAAGCAAACAAACATACAAACAAAAAAGAACCTGATGAGGCACTTGCCCTCAAAAAGGCCCATACGCAAACAGAAAAACTAAAAGACACTAAAAAAAAACCAAAAAAAAAACAAGTACTAATACAAACTAAAACAAAGGAAAAAAAAGAGTTCCCTCTTTGGGCCATTTCTAAAACTTCAGATTCCTTTCCCAAGCACACCACAGGGTCTTCTGGCTGCTGCTGAGGTAGGAAGCCAGTTCCAGCCCCCAGCCTCTCTCCTCTGCTCTTCGCACACACCAATAGGGTTGCTCTTAATGTGAATCAGATGCCTCACGAACTGCTGTGGGAGGAGGCTGAATCAGATCCTGACTCACCCAACTCTGCTGCTGCTGCTGCCACCACCCGTTTTAAATAAACTAACACATCTCATATATTTTTATTGTTGATTCAGTTATTACCCTTTCATATTTATTAACCTTTCATATTCTTTATATTTTGAAAATATCACCACTAAAATAAACCATATTTACAATGTAAGTGAGTGTGGTATAACATGTCTATGAAGGAAGCTGGCATACTTTCAAATGGTAAAATCCAGTGTTAGCAATAATTAATATTGAATTTTGGTTTTGATTCTTCATATACCACTTAAAATTGCTCCTGAATTAAAAAAAATTATTTCATGAGTCAGAATTTTTATATATGTAAGTTTGGTACTGTGAAATACTAAGTTAACAGAAGTTACTGTGAAGAATATTAAATTTGAAGTCCCAAAGTTTCATATAATTTATTTGACTTTCATTAAAGCACTCATAATTGCTTACCTATTTATTTATAATTTTGATTAGATACTGGACTTTTTAATTACGTTTAAAATTTGTTATTTTACACAACAAAATCATTTTTTCAATTACTGAAAAACTGAGCAATGAAAAATAATGAGTCTGTTCCTCCAAAAGGGCAAGTGTGCTACTACCAACATGTTCACAATGCTTAATAATCTTTAATCATTTGTTGCAGGGCTACTTAAGAATTTTGCCTGTCCATTAAAGAGTTATTGAACAAGAAAAAAATGAAATGTTGTAGAGATGTGAGTAATCTGATTAGTTACTAGGTGTATTCAGTGTTTCTTGATGTCAACTGAAGCTGAATTGAATTAGTTGTTGATGCATTTCCTATTGGAGACAGAAAAGTCTACTCTACTTACTTTTAAAATAATTTACCCTGGGTAAATTATGGAAGTAGTAACTGAAGAAATCATATTACTTCAAAATTAGTGAGATCTATTTCTTTTAGAATAGGAAGATAATTACTGTCTCTTAAAAGATGGAGTGGGTTTACAATTTTTAATCATGTCAAATGTGCAGTTATAAAATTATCTTTAAAATGAATTAAGGGTACTCTGGCTTAAAATTTCACAATGAGTAATGTTTGCAAAGAAAATCAAACTAAACTAAAAAATAAGCAAAAAACTTGTGCCGTGATAGTTTTGTTTTACTTTGAGTACATTCAGATTTGATTAACTTTTACTGAGAGCCTGGTTTATGATAGATACTGAGTTGGGAAAACTGGCTATTTGATTCTTAAAACTCTGGAGAATAGATGTTATTATCCCAGTCATTTATTGGAAAATTGAAGCTGAGGACATTTGAGACACTAGCCCTAAATGTCATTTTTAGGAGATGCTACTCAAAATATTCAAATTCAGGAGTTCCTAACCTTGTTTTATATCATTAATTATCTTTTTGCCATCATGTGTACAATAGAATCACATGTGTACTACTGTGACTCTTTTGTTTTTAATTTTTTTTTTTTTTTATTGTACAGATGAGGTCTCGCCAAGTTGCCCAGGTGGGTCTCAAACCCGCGGGCTCAGGCAATCCACTCACCTCAGCCTCCCAAGGCACGGGATTACAGGCTGAGCCACTGAGCCCGGCTCTCTTAATTGTTTCTAATTCTCTGGTCGCACAGCACTGAAGAAAGGCATGCTATACTCTTTTTAGTAAAACAAATGAAACAATCTCTGGGGCTTGTAGAAACAGTCTTACGTGACTGGCACATTATGACTGAACATTTGTTCAAATGTAAGAACTGTTGGCTGCTCAACTCAAGGGAGGGGCACATAACATCAATAAGGGTACCCAAACTTCATCTGTAAGATGACCACTTATGTACCTAACCCTGAATTGTACCCCACATCTTCAAAATAATAATAATAATAATAAAAGCCACTTTCATGGGATGATCAGAGAGACACTGAAAAGATCATTATACTAAAATATATGTGAAATGCATACACACACTAAGTGTATTATACAAGGGTTAAATAAACATTTTGCTTGTTTATTTTATTCATAAATATGTATGCTTCTTTTCTGTGTGTATGTCTGTATGTTTGTACTATGGCGTATCTTTGTGGGAGACCACAAACAAAGTATTTCCTAAACACATCAATTCACAAATAAATGTTTTATAATTGTTTGCCTAGTGTGATATATGATAGTCCATTTGATGCTGTGCAAGTCATCATCTACAGCCTCTGTAGCCAAAATTTAGAGCACAGTAAGAGAGAAAAGACATGCTTACTCAAGTAAGTGAAAACCAAGAACATTTAAAGGGAGGTTCAAGAGATACACTGTCAAACCCAATGACATCTGTCCATTTGATTCTAAAATTACCTACTCAGTTTATACAATAGAAATGACAAACTAAGAACAACTTTTAAGACATATATCTCAATGACTGTTCTCCAAAATAACTATAAGGGACTGCACTTTTGTGTCCTCTGTGGAACAGGTGAGGCTGTATATGAGTGTGTAAAATTGTACCTTAGTATTGGAGATATGTGGTGGAAAAATTTTCACATTATATGCATAACAATTTATTTTCCTAAATATTTCTTGATTTTCTATTGATACAACTAGAGGTATTTGAACTACTTTTTTCCTCTCTGTCTCTTTTTATACAGTGCAAGCTAGAATACCAGGCATGTGTCTTAGGCAAACAGATCTCAGTCAAATGTGAAGGCCGCTGCCCGTGTTCTTCAGACAAATCGGCCAGTACAAGCAGAAACGTTAAAAGAGGTAAGTGGCAAAAATGTATTTATAGTTTTACATTCATCCCTAAATGTTTTCTCTAAATACACAATGAGGTTTGCTCTTATACATATACATAATAATTATTAAATTGCCATTGATTTTTTTCCCCCTGTGACCTCCATTTTTACAGCAAGTAATGATTTTCTAACATTTCCATTAATTTTTATCATATTATCGAGATTACTTATTTCCTTTGTGCTCACCATATATAAGAAATCTTAAAAGCAATGCCTTCTGTCAATAATTGAGTCAAAAATGTGTGTTTTAGAACCAGTTTTTCTTTCAGGACTGAATTGATCAGTGATAAAGTAGTAAGTAATTAAGGAGTTTAATCAGATATAAAACTGATCTGTGAATTATTATTAACCATTTTAAATAAAGATGTCTACCCCAGGGATAGTGTGTGTGTATGTAGGTATAATTGCCTATGAAATAATTTCATAGGTTAAACTTTCTTTTGATTACATGAAATCTTAAAATCTTTATCTTTATTGATTTTATAGTAAATAAAATAATGAAATACATTTAACCTATGTATCATAGTATATAATTTTACTTTTCTTAAGATTATTTATTGTGGTTTGTATGATAGTATCATATTTAAGACATTGTTTATGCTATTTATTTATTTATTTATCTATTTATTTATTTATTTCAAGTTGGGTCTCATTCTGTTAACCAGACTGGAGTGCAGTGGCACCATCAGCTCACAGCAGCCTTGATCTTCCAAGTAGCTGAAACTACAGGCACTTGCCACCATGCCTGGCTAATTTTATTTTTTGCTGAGACAGAGTTTCACATCGTTGCCTAGTTTGGTCTCTAACTCCTGTCCTCAAATGATACCGCCACCTCAGCCTCTCAAAGTATGAGCCACTGCTGTTAATACAAAAAAGTCTAAATGTCTGCTCATTTCAGTTCTCCACAGATCTAAAGAAGGAAGACTGAGAAATAGCTATTTTTTTAAGTCAAAAACTATTTTACAGAGCACTGTCATCAAGAGTTATCATATTTTTTGACTATTTGACCTTTGTAATCTATAATAATTATTATTCATAATAATCCATTAATCATTATTAATATGGAGAATTGAATTTGCCTTTTTTTCCTGAGAAATATGAGGAATGAATATATAGATAGAGAAAAAATATGTATTTAACTTGGAATTTATTTAATATAACTATATATTTTCTAGAGCATGGTGTACTTGTTATTCCATATTACAGCACCATAATGAATATTTTATTATAAATATAACTCCTAAATTTCATCATATATCAGCCTTCAACAATATTTAAGATAAAAATTTAAATAAAATAAATGTTATAGCATTGCCCTAGTCAGTTTTATTATTCAGAAATAAATTAATTGATTTGAAAATCAATGGTAAATTGGTGCTGAAATATTAGGTCCTGTGCACAGTAACACCAGCTGGTAAAAGAGAGGTGCTGATCTGCCTTCAGTTCTGTTCTTGAGCCTTTTCCTTAGTGACTCATTGCCATTTACACCTAACTTTGGAGTGTGGGTCCCTATGTAGTCCCACCCCCACCTCCCTTACCCACTCTCTTTAGTACAACCCAAACAAAGACTTTCATCACCACCTGGAGTATGTTAATCAGCCCCAAATAATCAAAAGGGAACTGTGGTTTTCTGTTCACTGAGGCTCCTCATCCCCACCCCCATCTGAATGCATTTCCACTATTAAATTGAGGACATAATAGAATACATTTTTTTCTGAAAATCACTTCAGGTGTGAAGTAAATCCTACCAGGTTCAATATCCATGTGCCATTGTTTTTCACAGAAGACTATTAAGAACATCATTGGCGAACTAGTCAGTAAGTGTGGACCTCTAATGCATCACAGCCTTTTTTTCTTTTTTTTTTTTTTTTATACACTGCTGGTGGGAATTCATCACAGCCTTTCAATGAGACTTTCCTTCAATGGGATTTCCTGCTTTTAGACTTACTTTTGAATGAAAAGGTATGTTTGATGTATTTACAATTCATCATAATCTCCCACAAACCGAAAAGGGACACAGTGTGCCTTAAATATGGAAAGGAATGCAATTGAGAAGAGGATCTCTTACGAATAAATGATAACTGTTTTTCATTTTACTCAAATTTTCTATACAGTGTGTCTGTTAGTGTATCCAGAAGGAAACTTTTAAAAATGTTATGTATCATCAGGGATAAAGAACATTTGTGATCAATTGTGCGTAGAAGGAGAGGCTGGAATAATTTCAGCTAATCCTGCTCTGACAAATGTCAGGGCAAAGAAGTGCAGGGTTTTGCTGCTGCTGTGAGGAAGCAGAGACAAGGGCCGAGAGACATGGATGGGAAATGTAAGGCTGAGTTCAGTGTCATGTCTGATCTTTCAGCTGTCATTTACATTAGAGGCAGCCGTAGGTGGACTGTGTAGTGCAGGAGACTCTATTTCATATCATCTCTGTTCTAGGAAAGTGAGGAAGAAACTACCAATAATGAAATATTTCTTATATCATTCTGACTTCCTGCATGTGAAGTCAGATTGGCACCATAGTGTGTTTTCACTATGTAAGAGCAGAACAAATCCTCTAAATCTACTTGAAATGCATTAAAACTAATAAAAGTAAACTTTATAAAGTGTGAATAAATAAATTTTCCTCTGTTCTGCCAATGTATTCAATGACACAGATGCATAAATTGGTCCAAGTACATACATTCTCTATCCTAAATAAAAAAACATGAATCATGCACATGTTTTAAAACCCTGGATTCTGACTTTAGGTAAATAGATAAGCATAACCCTTTTCAATTAGGAACTTAATTATTCAGTTTTCTCCTTTTCTAATGCATAAATTCAAGATTACAAAGGCTGGTGATTTTAGGTTCCTTTAATGGATTTTTTTTTTCCAAAAAAAGTATTGATCAATTACAAATAAAGAAATGTTATTTGGACAGGAGACTAACTTTAATCAAAGAATAATGACATTTCAGCCAATTTTTAAACATCCTTAACATTTTTATACGTTCAGGAAAAGATGAGATTCATATTTGTGAGCATGAACTATGAACAGACCATTTTTGACAGATTTCATATATACATGTAAAATGGAATCAATTCTAAATATTAGATGGACCTTGCAAAACCAAAGTTCAAGATCACTGGAAGAGATTCTAGAAAGCATTTATTTTGCAGTTAGTCAATCCAGATGCAGAGGATTTTTCTACCTTAGGCAAATCATCAGTTGTCTGCTCAGCAGTGTGTGTATGAACAGTAAGCTTTAGACAGGCCTCACACACATCTGGTTGTGCATTTGACTGTTTGAATTCAAAAGGTTTTTTTTAATTGGCATTTTCTGTTTGCTTCAAATTTGGGTATTTTAAGTCCAAAATACTTTTCTTATGAGTTTTATGTAGATATTATGGTTTTATGTATCTACTCTTTTAACATTTTATTAACTTTGAATAATAACATGTTAAATATTTTAAGTCCCAACATGTGGCTAAACACATCCTCACACACCTTGATAGTTGAAATGTTGGGTTTGAGTAGGGCAGTCATGGAGAAGGAAAATAACCTATAAAAATTTCAGTAGGTGAAGCTGATGAAAGAGGAGAAAATAGAAAAGGAAAATGGGCCCCTAAAGGCCTTGGGCACATTTGAGGGAACCATATATTCCATGTGTGCTGTATTGCAGGAAGCTTAAGGAGGAGACAGTACCAATCGATCACTACTAGAGATGAAGTCTTTGCAATTAGTTTTCTGGAGTCAGATATGATAAAGCTTATGTTCCTTAGCAGAAGAGTCAGCATTTCCAAAACTATTTTCCTAAATTTTATGTGTATTATTTTGTCACAGAGATTCGTGTTCATTTGTTTGGAGTTGAGGTGGACAGATCCATGGAAAAGGCTATTTCAGAAAGAAGGCAAGTCAGGATCCAACAAGGACACTAGGTGTAGAGATAAGAGGGAAGGTTGGATGTAGTCATGTTGCTGATAGGGGATTCACAGGACCTGAAACCCGACTGGATGTGATGAAGGAGGAAAGGATAAGTGTCAAATTCTGAATTTAGCAATCTGCATGATTTAAGGACGAGCTTATTTACCAGGGCCTGTGGTTCATAGTTCCTACTAATCACCACCTGTATTCTTTATAAACTTGAGTTTCCTTTGATCAGAAGCTGAGGCTCATGTGATTCCCCATATTTCTCTTTTGCCTTATTCTCCAAGAGTGTCAGAAGTAAATAGATGCCTAGCCACCTGAATGTACTGGGGGTGAGGAGGCAAAAAAGCCCCTGCCCTGCCCTCCTTATTCTCTTGATCTCATCCCCAGTGACAAAATTTTGTTGTTTCCCCAGATGAAAATATTCCACAGAGGGAAACGTTTTGCCAGTGTGGAAGAGGTAAAACAAAAAATGGCAGAAGCACTAAAAGACACCAAAATTGATGAGTTCTAAAACTGTTTTGAACAGTGGAAAAAGCATCTTGATAGGTGTATTGCATCAAACAGAGAGCACTGTGAAAGTGACTGAAGCTTAAACATATAAGAATAAATACACAGATTTTTATAAATAAAATTCAGGGGTTTTTCTTGGGTCCCCACATGTATTATCCCGCATACTAGACTTCCTTTCTCCTGTTTTGACTGTGTGTATGTATTACGTATTTTATAAAATTCCTTACTGATCGTGTGTTGTTAATCTTTGTTGTAGCATAATTTATTGCTTAAAAGTACAGATTTTTGAATTCCAGTCCCTCACATACTGAGTGGTCCTTGGCCATTTATTTAAGTTTATAAGTCTCAGTTTCTTCATCTGTAAGATATAAATTATATAAATCCCAAGGGTTGGGCATGGTGCCTCACGCGGGTAATCCCTGCACTTTATAGAAACTGAGGAAGGAAGAATGCTTGAGCCAGGAGTTCGAGACCAGCCTAGGCAACATCTCTACAAAACATCATAAAAATTAGCCAGACATGGTGGCACATGCCCGTAGTCCCAGCTACTTGGTTGGCTAAGACAAGAGGATTGCTTGAACCCAAAAGATTGAGGCTGTGGTAGACAGTGATTGTACCACTGCAATCAGGTTGGGTGAGTGAATGAGATACCAACTCAAAAAAAAAAAAAAAAAAAAAATATATATATATATATATATATATTCAATAAAAAATAAATCATAGGAATTTTTGGACACATTTACTCTAATTCAACCATCTTTGCATTTCCGTTTCATTTAAAAAATGTTTTTATTTTAAGGTTGTGGGGTACAATTCAGGACTAGGTATACAAGTGGCCATTATACAGGTAAAGTTTGCCTCCCTTTGGTCCCTACTTTGTCTGGTTTGAGATCAGGTACCCTTATTGTTGTTGTGTCCTCCTCCACCCCCATCTATTTCATTTTAATAGATTACCTTTGTAAAATGCTGTTGAATTCTATTAATTATAGAACTTTCTTCTATATAAATGCCATTTCTAGTTTTACTTCCATGCCTTTAAAAATCATATTTGGTGACAAAAATTGGAGAGATTTTATTTTTTATAGTCAATAGTACGTATTTATATATTTTGGAAGATATCTATACATTGAGAATGTAAAAAAACTCAGCAGTAGCATGGAAGCTATTACTGGTCATTTTCTTTGATTCTTTGATAAATTTTTCACATTCTTTTATAATTAACTGTCCTTTGCAGTATATGCAGTATAAATATAGACACATCGATATACATGTAAATATATATAGCTTCTTGATTCAATAATATTGATTGATGAGTTCTCAAATACATGTCTACTTATTAAGATTTAAAATGTATTAATATAAATTACATGTGATATATTTTATAATTAAAAACACCTTTTCAAAGTCATCAAGATCATTAGGAAAGATATATTAGAATAATATTAACTACAACTCTGAACACACTTGTTAATGTCTCATTGTTTTAGCAATTATAAGTTTTGTGAAATTATTGTAAATTTAAAAAAATTCTTTCATATTTGTCTATTGCTAATCAGTTTATATCAGAGTGTGTGTGTTAAACTGCGAAGTTGGCACTATGTGAAGAAAGTAGCTTTTAATGACTTCGATGCTGTTATCAAGTGACTAAAGGACATTTTTCAAACATTGAGCCTTGAAGTCAGCCTTACATCTCTAAGCACTATGGGTTCAGAAATGTTGTGCTTGCTTCCATTCTTTCTTGGTCCCTGCACCATATATAAGATAAAGCCCTCTTGTATCAGAGGACATTGGTACCCTTGACATTTTGGTGTGGGGTAAGAGATCATTCCACAACAGCAGCATAGATAAAAAAGATAGCTGTCCCTTTAACACAATATACCTCATTCAAGACTGATTACAATATTTTTAACTAGATGTGGGGACCATGACTATAGATTTGTAGTCTTCAACCTTCTTTCCATATGCTGAACTAGAACTCTGTCATTTTTACTTACAGTAAGAAAAGATATGAAGATGAGTTCAGTTATCTGGCATTTTCAAGTTTTTCCTTTGTCCCCTGCATGTTCTGAATCCTGAGTCCTATCAATAAACAGAGTTTCAATATGAGGCTATGATTATACATTTATTTATTTCTTCTCCTTCTCCTTCTCCTTCTCCTCCTCCTCCTCCTCCTCCTCTTCTTCCTCCGTCTCCGTCTCCGTCTCCTTCTCCTTCTCCTCTCCTCCTCCTCCTCCTCCTCCTTCTCCTTCTCATTCTCCTTCTCCTGCTCCTTCTCCTTCTTCTTCTGTTATTATTTGACTTGGAGGTGTCTCACTCTCTCGCCGAGGCTGAAGTGCAGTGATGTGACCATGTCTCACTGTAGCCCGGCTCTTTTGTTTTTTTGTTTTTAATTTTTATTATAAAGATGTGGCATACATTTCAGGATTAGATATATAAACATTGATCATGCAGATACCCTTGTTGAAGAGGTATGCCCCTCCCTCCCCTAGTAGTTTCCCTCAACTGCCAATCCCACCCATCCCCCAAAAGTTTCCCATCACTGCCAATCTATTTCTTATAGTACTGTAATTGTTCAAGGTCAGCTTATGAGTGAGAACATATGGAAATCGGTTATATGTTTCTGTGATAAATCACTGAGTATGACCGACAACAAATCCATCCATGTTGCTGCAAAATCCATATATTTGTCCTTTATGGCTGAATAATATTCCATTGTATATATGTACCATGTTTTTTTAGTCCAGTCCAGCTTCGATGGGCAACACAGTTGGTTCCATATTTTTGCTATTGTGAACAGAGCTGCAGCAAACCTAGGTGTGCAGGTATCTTTTTTGTAGAATAATTTGAGTTTCTTCAGGTATATTCCCAATAGGGAGATTGCTGGGTTATATGGAAGGTCAATTTCTAGTTCTTTCAGAAATCGCCACACTGTCTTCCAAAGAGGTTGTACTAGTCTGCATTCCCACGAGCAGTGTAGAAGCGTTCCTTTTTCTCCAAATCCTCACCAACACCTGTTGTTATTTGTTTTGTTAATGATGACCACTCTTACAGGGGTTAGGTGGTATCTCGATGTGGTTTTGATTTGCATTTCTCTGATGATGGGTAAGGCTGAGCACGTTTTCATGTGTCTGTTTGCTGACCGTATATCTTCTTTTCAGAAGTGTCTATTCATGTCTTTTGCACACTTTTTAAAGGGGCTGTTTCTTTTTTTCCTTTCAGCGCATTTGAGTTCCTTGTAGATTGTAGATGTTAGGCTTTTGTCAGATATACAGTTGGCAAATATTTTTTCCCATTCTGTGGGTTGTCTCCCTGCTCTCTTGACGGTTTCTTTTGCTTTGCAGAAATTCGTTAATTTTATGAGGTCCCACTTATCTATCTTATTTCTTAAGGTATTAGCCTTTAGGGTTCTGAGTAGGAATTGGTTCCCAGTTCCAATTTCCATAAGGGTATCTCCTGTGCTTTCTAAGATTCTTAGTTTGAGGTTGTACGTTTAGGTCTTTGATCCATTTAGAGTTAATTTTTGTGTATGGTGATAGGTAGGGGTCCTGTTTCAATCTTATGCATGTGGTCAGCCAGTTTTCCCAGCACCATTTACTGAATAGGTTTTCCTCTTCCCAGTCATTGGTGGTGGAGGCTTTGTCAAAGATGAATTGGTTGAGGAATTGAGGTTTTGCTTCCGGAATCTCTATCCTGTTTCATTGGTCTATGTGCCTGTTCTTGTACCAATACCAGGCTGTTTTGATTACTTTAGCCTTATATAGTAAACTTTGAAGTATGGAAGTGTGACCTCCTGATTTGTTTATTTTGCTAAGGATTGTTTTGGATATTCGTGGTCGTTTATGTTTCCATATGAATCTCTGTATTGTCATTTCCAGGTCTGAGAAGAATGATGTTGGTAATTTAATGGGTATTGTGTTGAATCTGTAGATTGCCTTTGGTAGGATGGACATCTAACAATGTTGATTCTTCCTATCCATGAGCATGGAATATTTTTCCGTCTGTTTGTGTCTTCTTGGATTTCTTTGAGCAGTGTTTTGTACTTCTCATTGTAAAGGTCTTTCACTTCTCTGTTTAGGAAGATGCCGGGGTATTTCATTTTTTTTTGGTGGCTATTGTGAATGGGATTGTGCTTTTCATTTGGGTCTCTGCCTGTTTGTTGTTGGTGTATAGGAATGCAACTGTCTTTTGCACGTTTATTTTGTGCCCTGAGACTTTGCCAGAGTCTTTTATCAGTGCAAGCAGGTTTTTGACAGACTCTTTTGGATTTTCAAGGTATAGGATCATATCATCAGCAAAGAGGGGTAACTTGACTCCCTCTTTTCCTATTTGAATTACCCCTGATTTCCTTCTCTTGTCTAATTGCCTGAGCTAGGATTCAAAACAATATTGAACAACAGGGGTGTGAACCTTATCTTGTTCCAGTTTTCAGGGGAAATGTTTCTAGTCTCTGTCCATTTAGCAATATGTTAGCTGTGGGATTGTCATAGATGGCACTTACTATTTTGAGGTATGTTCCTTCTACACCTAAGTGTTTTATCAAGAAGGGATGCTGAATTTTATCAAAAGCTTTTTCTGCATCTAATGAGATAATAATGTGGTTCTTGTTTTTACATCTGTTGATGTATTTAATGACATTTATGGTCTTGCGAATGGTGAACCAGCCCTGCATCCTTAGGATGAAGTCTACTTGGTCATGGTGGATGATTTTCAAGATGTGTTTTGAATCCGATTTGCTAGAATCATTATTGAGGATTTTTGCATCTATGTTCGTAAGAGATATTAGCCTATAGTTTGCTTTCTTTGTTAGATCTTACCCGGTTTGGGTATCAGTGTAATGTTAGCTTCATAAAATGATTTGGGGAGAATTCTATCTTTCTCAGTTGCGTGGAATGCTTTCAATAGGATTAGTGTCAGTTTCTCCTTGTACGTTTTGTAGAATTCTGCTGGAAAGCCATCCGGTCCAGGGCTTTCTTTGGTAGGTAGTTTTCGTATGACACTGTCAATTTCCTGGGTTGTTATTGGTCTATTTAGTGTTTCAATGTCTTCTTGTTTTAACATGGGGAGGGTGTGTGATGTCAGAAAGTCTGCCATTTCATCTAAGTTATCAAGTTTGTTTCCATATAGGTGTACATAGTAATCTCTGATAATCCTTTGTATTTCTTCGGGGTCAGTTGTGATTTGATCTTTTGTATTTCTTATTGTGTTTATTTGGGTTTTTTCTCTCTTTTTCTTGGTCATTCTGGCTGGGGCTCATCAATCTTGTTAATTCTTTTAAAGAACCATCTTTTTGTTTTGTTCATGTTTTCTGTAGTATTTTTGTCTCCTATGTCCCATACCCAGGCTCTTATTTTTGTGATTTGGATTCTTCTGCTAAAGTTGGGGTTTTGGAGGTCTTCTCTTTCTGGCTCCCTTAGGTTATTTGTTAGGCTCTCCACCCATGATCTTTCCATTTTCTTGATGTGTGCTTGTAGAGATATAAATTCCCCTCTTCAAACTGATTTCATGGCATCTCAGAGGTTTTGGTAACAGGTTTCTTCATTTTCATTTGTTTCCAGGAATCTTTCAATTTCTTTCAGTGTTGACCGAGTCATGATTCAGCATCATGCTGTTTAGTGTCCATGTCTTTGTGGACTTTGGGAAAATGTTGTTGGTTTTGATATTTATTTTTATTCCATTGTGGTCTGAGAATGTGCATGTCAAGATTCCAACCTTATGGAATTTGTTTATGCTTGATTTGTGGCCAAAGGTGTGGTGGATCTTGGAGCATTTTCCATGTGGTGATGAGTAGAATGTGTATTCTGTGGTTGCTGGGTTGAATAATCTGTAGGTATCCACTAAGTCTAATTGGTTAAGTGTCAAGTTTAGGTTTTGGATCTCCTTATTGATTTTCTGCCTCAATGATCTATCTAGGGCTGTCAGTGGGGTATTTAAGTCCCCTGCTATAATAGTGTTAGAGTCAATATCTTTTTTTAGTTTATTTAGTAGTTGTTTTATAAATGCTGGTACTCCTGTTTTGGTTGCATATGTGTTTAGGATGGATATTTCTTGTTGATGAATTCAACCTTTTATCATTATGTAGTGCCATTTTGCATCTTTTTAAATGTTTGATAGCTTAAATTTTGTTTTGTCTGATATTAAGATTGCAACTCCTGCCTTCTTTTGTGATCCATTTGCCTGGAAACTCTTTTTTCATCCTTTTAACTTTGAGTCTGTGTGCATCCTCTGTAGTGAGATAAGTCTCCTGGATGCATCAAATAATGGAGTCGTGGTTTCTTACCCAGTCCACCATTCTGTGTCTTTTCAGTGGTGCATTTAGTCCATTCACATTCAGGCTAATTATTGAAATGTGGGAGTTTATCCCTGTCATGAGGTTCTTATAGAGTTGTTGTTGTTCCTGTTTATTTATTGTCTTTCCATTGGTTTGGGGGATGATTCATGTGTGTTTTCCATCTTTTCCCTGTACTTTTGTGAAGAACACTGTTATTCTTTTCTCCTTTTCTTCTCTGTTTAATACTTTCTAAATATTTCTTGTAGAGGCGGTCTGAAGGCAGCATAAGTTCTTAGGGATTGGATGTCTGGGAAAGATTTTAATTCTCCCTCACTGATGAAGCTTAGCTTAACTGGGTAGGTTATTCTTGTTGAAATTGTTTATCTTTGAGAACTTTGAAGATTGGGCTTCAACCTCTCCTAGCCTGAAATGTTTCTGTAGATAAATCTGCTGCTATTCTAACTGGTCTTCCCAGTAAGTAGTCTGACCATTTTCTCTTGCTGCCTTTAGGGTTTTTTCTTTTATACCTACTATGTTTAGGTAAATTATTATGTGTCTGGGAGTTGGTCTTCTCATTTGTTGTCTTACAAGGGTTCTCTGAATTTCTTGTGTTTGAATTTTTGACTCACTGATGAGATGAGGGTAGTTTTCTTGAATAATTTCATGGAATGTTTGTTCCAGGGTGGTCTCTGTCTCTCTTTCTGCCTCAGGAAGTCCAATTACTCTTAGGTTTGGTCTCTTGAAGTAATCGTTCATCTCTTGAAGGTTTTATTCTGTCTTTCCCAGTTTCTTTTCTATGCTTTTGACAGTATGGGTTAGTTCTGTATTTGGGTCTTCAAGCTCTGAGATTCTTTCTTCTTCTTGGCTAATTCTGCTTTCCATGCTTATTAGTTTGTTATTTATTTCAATCACAGTATTCTTTACTACCGTTATTTCAGTTATCAGCTCCTTCCTATTTTCCTCTTGTCTCTCCTCAATTCTTTTTATTCTCTCAATTAATGATATCTGGGTTTGTTGTATATGACCAGTCATTCTGGGGACTCTTCATTGTTTGTGTTCCAAAGTCTGTTTTCTCAGTGTCTGACCTCCCAGTGGTCTGTGTGAGACCTATATTCTTATTTTGGTTTTTCTTCATTTGTGTAGATTTTCCTCCCCACTTTTTCCTTTTCCCCTCCCCCCTCCCCATCTTCTCTAATTCTGTTGTTCGGGGGTGGAGGGGTTGCTTTTACTTCTGTTTGTTTAATCTCCTATTCTTACTTATGAATATTCTCTGACTTTGTTTAATTCTGGAGCTGAACTGTAGATTGGAGGTGATCCTTTTTACAGTTTTGAGATTCAATTGTAGGGGGAGCTGTGATTCAAAATCTATCTGCATATCCCAGTATATGCTGACTGGTGTATGGATAATCTGGAACCCACTTTCCACTGCCTTGCAATCTGTCCCTGCAATGGGGTTATAGGTTTACTCCCTGAAAGCAAAATGAGATTTAAAAAAGGGGGGGGGAGAATGTAGCAGGGAGTAGGGGGAAGAGGGACATGGAGAGAGAGGACTAAGAGGGAAAACAGACAAACATACCGATTTAACAAATGAGAAGAGACAGAGATACTGATATGAGTAAAAAGAAAAACAACAACAGCAACAAACAAACAGCCTTACGAAAAAACTAAAACATACATTCATACAAACATACAAGCTAAACAACCTCCTTATTGGTGTGCTATTCCACTATACAAAGATGGGGTCTACAGAGGAAAAAAAATAGAATAGAATAAAGTCAGTAAACTAAAAGAACTAAAGCGAGTATGAAAACATTATTGATAACAATAAGAAGAGAGGGAGAAAAAGATGGGTAAGACAAACAGACAAAGAATTAAAAAATAAATAAAACAGGGAACAAAGCATACTCTGAGACTTTTCCTTTAAGTCCAATGTCCTTTCAGCTCTGATTTCTACCTCTCATTGCAGGCTGGTAGATTTGTTCACAGTTAGGGTCAGTTGCCCCCTGACCTGCTGTGGAGGGTGGTTCAGATCTGGACTGCCTGCCAAATCTGCCACTCAGATCTGGCCTATGTCTATTTAGCATGGGGGAGGAGCTTCTGCCCTTCCCATTTTGATGTTGTTACATTGGATCCCAAGCTGAGAGGTGGGTCAAGCCAGTGGAAGCTGAACTCTTTTTCCGCTGTAACTGGAGACTGTCAGGTGATGCAGGCCTGGTTGCGTGGAAGTAGGAGGCCGCCCAGGGTGGGAGGGAGCAGGCAACTGTAACATCGGTGGCAGCCGCTGCTTCATGGTGCCTAGGAGGAGCTCCACGAGCCTGGGCCTGTGTAGGTGGGCATGGCAGTGGCAGCAGAGGTGGCAGTCTCAGTAGTGCAGTGTCTGGGTGGGGGCTTCACGTCCCGGAGCCATGGATTGCCTCAGGCAGGGGGGGGAACTACAGTGGTGGAGGCAGCATCAACAGCTGCTGCAGCTGAGGCAGTAACTGGGTTGGCCGAGGCAGCGGCCAAGCAGCGTTTGAAGAGTAGGCTGCCAACAATGGGATCTGCAGACCCCAGGGGAAAGTGAAAATCTTTAGCGTGTTCTCTTTAGTGGAGGGTCTCACGGACCAAACTGCCCCCGCACCACCTTGCCAGAAGTATACATTTATTTGTTTATGGAATTGATTATTTAGCATTTATGTATGCCTAGTTTTACTTTTAATTTTGCATAGTGGATTTTTGAAAAATATCCTCTCTAAGATGGAATGCATTTTAAAATAAAAAAAGTTTAACATCAGTGTATTCATATATTCTTGCAGCATGCATACTTCTCCATAAGAACTAATATAGCATATTGATAAATGGCAAGTTCTGTGATTATTTTACTAAATTTATAGAAAAAAATGAAATTAAATAAAATTACTGGTAAATGTTACATAATTTATAATAAAAATGAAGTTTAATATTTTGGAATAATTTCAAATATGTACTTTGGTTAAAGTTAATATGTGTTCAAAACAGAACATAAACTGAAAGGGAAAATTTTCAGTGTAAGATTATTTTAACTATTCTCTAAAGAGCTATTTTTTTTTACATATATAATCAATTTCAAATTTCACACAAATATTTTGTACCTGGAACTTACCATGGGATTGCTTTTTATCTTTCCCATAAATTCTATTCAAAATTTTGTATTTTGATTTTAGACAGTTGTATATTATCAGATATAAAAGTAAAAATAGTCCTGTATTAATTTTTGTAGTACTTAAGGGCTTTTAATACTTATTCATTGTTTAACTGCCTTCCAGTATATAATCTGACATGTTACCTGAGATAATTATTTACAAATACAATAAAAACAATCATTTAAAAGTACAAGTCATAGTCACAATATTTAACGAGTATGAAATGGGCCTCAACAAGTCAGAGTTGATACAAACCCAATCAGAACCCAGTGCAAAGTGATGTGGCCTACCAGTAGCTACTGTTGAACATTAGGCTTAAATACAACCAATAGACAAAGTCAGAAGCTGAGCACTCCTGGGTTTGAAATGAATATGTTGAGATGTATGGAAAGTATGGTATCAGTGAACTCTTCTCCTACAATTCGTATGGTAAGATGTATGCATTTCTTGAAAGAACATAGAAAATTAGTTTGAATGGAGTGAGGCTGTTTTTCAGACGATCACTATGCTTCACCTATATTGGATCTATGTTGAACCTAGCTTATGTGTACTTCACAGATTTTCATCCTGGCCCAGAAACCACACACCATCCATGCTTGTTGCAGTCAGGAAAATAAGTAATTATTATATGCTCACAAATAATGGTACAAAACCACATATTATTCCTAAGAGAACACATGATCATTATTCCTCTTTTCACTCAATATTTATTTTAAAAAGTATAATCTACCCCATACTAAACAGTACTGACTTTCATCAGTATTAAACATAATATAGCATAAGCAGAAGATGTAGCTGTTACACTTTAACATAGACTGTATTTGCTTTCCAAACGTGTGAGGTCAATTGATTTGTATTTAGAAGACCTTCTGTGGAATTATTTTGTAAGTGAAATAATCATGAAATGTATTTGAGGCCAGTCTCGGTGGCTCAGTCTGTAATCCCAGTGTTTTGGGAAGCCGAGGTGAGTGGATTGCCTGAGCCCGTGGATTCAAGACCTGCCTGGGCAACTTGGTGGGACCTCATCTCTACAATAAATAAAAAATTAGCTGGGCGTGGTAGTGCGCTCCTGTAGTTCCAGCTACTTGGAAGGCTGAGGCGGAAGGATCACCAGAGCCCAGCAGGTCAAGGCTGCAGTGGCCGGGAGCGCGCCACTGCACTCCAGCCTGGGCGACGGAGACTCCAACTCAAAAAAAAAAAAGAAATGTATTTGAAATTTAGCACCACACATTCTGAACAGTCCTTTGGAATAATATTTGAACCTATATTACAGTTTCTTTATGTAACTTACCAGCTATTTTGAAAATCTTGTTGAGATCTGAGGAGCCTTATGATAATTTTAGGCTTCAAAATAAGAAAGGAAAGCAAAGTCACGGTAATATTTACTTATCTCATGGAGAAATTGTTGATTTGATATTCCAGAAATAGAAAAAATGACCCAGAAATTTTCAGTTCTGCATATCATCTATACTTTGTATGATTGATGCTTCTATTTATAGTCTAGTGAATTTATAAACTGCCTATGCATTTTTTCAATTTGAAAAAGATTGCAAAAGTAAAATTGTGTTCCATTGTATTATTTAGAACTCACAACTGATTTTAAAAACATATTTTGTAAGTTTGTATGACTTTGTGAGTTTTTGTTGCAACTATAAATATAATTTATATTTGTAGTGTTAGTTTGATTGATTTGTTTAGAAATCATATTACATAAGTCTGTGGTGAGCAAGGTATAATGTAACAAATATATTTAGTAAATTATGGAATGATGTACTAGTCCACAAAGATTTTCAGTGAATTCAACATTTATGACAAAGATCATTTATGCATTTTAAATACTGAATTTTGGATGTATATAGTTTAAGTATGATGATTCAAGAATGGAGAAGCATGAGCACTTAGGAAGTTGGCAGTAATTGAGGATTGAAATGGTGGTCTGTCAAGGAATGATTAAGGAGTTAAATGAACAAGTCTTGTTGATGGATTGAATTTAAGAAAGAAGAGGAGACTTTAGAGTAACTCATGTGTGATTTGAAACAAAGCTTCTATCCCCAGCCACACTGTCACACTAGCTCATTAGGGCCTCTCTTCCACTATGGCCATATGTCATGTGCTCCTTCAATAACCATATATGAATTTGATGACTCGTGAAGTAATCTGTAGGATTTGTGTTTTGCCACTTATCAAGCAAAGATATGTCAAAAATGGCATTGTGTTTTTAAAAATGAATTGAGTGCAAGCAAAGAGTTATATATACATTTAAAAGAAGCAATACTAAATCATTTTGGGTTGCCTGTTGAAAGTCTAAAACTTAATTGGCCTTTGTCACCTATAGTCTCGACCAACTTCTGATAGTGCATATTTTCTGCCACTTTTTCATAAAATATTACATAATAAACACTCTGAGATGCCAACATGGAAACATGCATCATTAGCTTTCTCTCCTTGGATATTTTATTTGTATCTTTTCTGTAGCATTTTTCTTATCTCCAAGGTGATACAGGAAGATAGTGAAGACAGCAATAGACAATTTACTTAATGTATCCTTCATTAATCTTTTCTGTGCATTTGCTTCTAAAGTATATTCATGCTAAACTCTACTTACTGGCAAAATAATTGCTGTTACTTTCATTTTTGTAGCATTTAATATGTTAATGTAAAATCAGTTAAATGTAAAATTTCTTGTAATGAATTTAATACCACAAACAAAAAATGCATTCAAGAATTTCAATATAGTACTTTTCCAAATAATTTCTAATCATGAAAGTGCTGTTATCTCTGAACAAAATGACCTGCTGAGGAAAACTTGCATTATGATGTGATTTCAAATCAAATCAAATGTGGAGTTCTTTCATCTTCTGCTCTCTGTCCTTTTCAGTTGTCCTGGCTTTTTTCTTCAAACCTCGCCAAAAATCTGGTATTTGATACCATTCAGTTTATCTAAATTTACATTAAACTTAGAATATATTTATTGGTTCTTAGCTTATGTTTTCTGAAAGTAGGTGCTCAAGTTTTCTCATTATTTTTTTGAGGAGGTAATGAAACTCTTTCCTGAAAATGTGACAGTTTTATCACCGTAAAGGAAACATTTCAACTAAAATAACAGAATTTATCAAAAATAAAAATAAATTATCAAAGAATGTTTAATAATACCAGAGAAAATAACCACAGAAAATTTAATTTGTTAATCACAATAGATATATCTAAAATGTTGGTGAAAGGCTTAGAACTTTTGCTTCTATAAAGGAATTTTTTTGACACTTCAAAAAAAGTGTAAGTTACAAACTAGTACAAATTAAAGTATAATGAGATAAACTCTTCCCTACATCAGTCTTTGAGATCCTATGTTATTGATTGTAGGTAACCACTGTCAGCCACAATCGTATTTAGCTCTTTTGGTTGTTTCTATTATATCTAATGTGAGGATCTTTTCACTGATGATCTGTCAATTAGAGCCAATATCTACTGACTATTTTGAAAAATAAAGATTTAGCTTATTTCTCGACCTCAACTTCAACCTCTCAATGATAGACAACTATTATTAGTTATTTTATTGATACTTTTTAACTTTAAATAGTAGCTGCAATTTTTTTCTTGTTCCTTCAAGTCCAGAAAAGTGTCCCAGACACCCTTAATTCCAAAACACCTCTCACCCATTTACTTCGACTTCCTTCATCTATCTATGTATTTTATGTTTATTACATTTAAATAGTGTTATTTTACTAAAAGTAAGTCTTCCATGATTTGTCTGCAGTTTGATTCTAGCTGTCAAAAATCAACACTGTTAATATTATGTTTATAAATAATTTTACTGCAATATAGTACACTGTGCTATGGACACAGGTCCATTGCCACTTTCCAGTGCTACAAATCCATGTGCAAAGATAAAATGAGAATGTCAGTCACATGGATTACCCTTTCAACACTATTAATTGCTTAAAATTATGTCAAATCTTAGTTAACTTTATGTATTTTTTTCTGCATTTACTTATTTTTTTTTTTTTTTTTTTGTATTCATGATGTGCTCATTTTTTTCCTGGGCCATACATTATTCTTTCTCCAACTTCTTAACTCTCTTCCAGGAATTTCTAAACAGCTTTCTGTTTTCATCACAAAGAAAAAATAAAATGCCATTACCATATTGTGAAGATTTCTAGTCTCTTAAGTTGTCAGCAAATGCCCCTCACCTTCAGAGTGTTCTCACAAGTCTTGGACTGTCTTGGATGTTCTCAAGAAAACGTCCTGGGAATAGTGTTTCCCTTCAGGTTGGTGGGTAAATGTATTCACTTGGAGTCTAGCAAAGGCCTCCCTTATTTGAGGAGATTTGTGTACTTTCCATGATAATAAAGGTGACGTTTTCTTCCCAGGTAGCATGGGTAAGTTTGCCACCAGTCCTCTCACAGGCATAGGCTACCCTGGTCTCGTTGTCTTCAGCTGTGCCATGGGTCACTGGGTCCCTGCATACCCCGTAGTGCACTGGGATGGCTGCCCTGGGGACTCAAGGAGCAGTGGAAACTGTGTGAACAAGCAGCTCATGCCCAATGCTGTCCCATGAGTCCTAACTGCCCAGTGCTTTTGGAATTGCTTTGATTGGAAGGAATTGTGGTAGCAACAACATCTGGCTTCCTGCTGCTTAGAAACCTTGTTCCTTCTCTTGTCACCTTGCCTGGGCTAGACTTTTTCATCCTTCTTCTCCCATCCAGACCTGTGTTGTTACACCTGCAGTGAACTCGCATTTCTAACCTTGTAACTTCCTCTGCTGCTCTCTATCTATACTTTTTTAGATTCAGTATCTTCCATTTTCTTACACTGCCTGCTGTGGTTTCTTGGTCATATTTATATGCCTTAATATTTTCTTCAATGAGGTGTATGAATGTTGAATATTTTATGAATTCAGTACCAGAGAAGTCTTTATTTTGATCGTGGAATTGGAAAATACTATGGCTGTGGAAAATACCAGATAAAATAGCGTATTCCCTCAGTACATTAATTTATCTTCTAACATTTAGTATTGTTTATTGGAATAATATCATTTACATTAGAGCATATGCTATCTGAATAACTAAAAGGTGTATCATAATTAAAATAATGCACCAATAAAATGATGATATACTTATAAACTAAAAAATTGTACCTAGTAGGAAAGCCAAAGCTATGTATTAAACTAACTTGAGATTTAACTTTTTCCAATAATAAATATTTTAATAATACATAGTTTCAACTTCTTATTCTTTTAAACATGCAAGGACATCACAGAAAAGTGACATTACCAAAAGTGATGACCAACATATTATAAATCCTATATGTCATTAATGATTTACATATTTTAAATATGACAAATATCTCTGTATATCCCTTCAAAAACTTTGTATATCATCCACTTTACCATAAGATTGCCTTATACATTCTAGCCATATTTAAGCACAACAAAAAATAAAGGTTACGCAATTATTTGTTTAAGACAAAAATGTTTTACCATTTGGACAGATTAGCATAATTTGACATTCCAGTCTATTCATACAGATAGAAGGTACAGATATAATTACTTAACTGGGTCAGGAAAATAATTTTTATCACAAGTCTACAACTTTAGGAATTATGTCTTCCATTAAGATACTAGATTTGCATCTGGCCTAATTATCTGTCATTTTGCATATATATTGTGTACCAGATCAAATATCACAATGTGCTTTTCTTTTCCTTTTTTTTTTTTTTAATGAGTTGGAGTCTCACTCTGTCGCTCAGACTGGAGTACAGTGGCCACTTCCGGCCACTGCAGCCTCACCTGCTGGGCTTCAGTGATCCTTCCGCCTCAGCCTTCCGGTAGCTGAAATTACAGGCATGCGCTGCCACGCTCGGGTGATTTTTTGATTTATTGTAGAGATGAGGTCTTGCCAAGTTGCCCAGGCGGGTCTCGAACCCGCGGGCTCAGGCAATCCACTCACCTCAGCCTCCCAAAGGCGCGGGATTACAGGCTGAGCCACCGAACCCGGCCCCACAATGTGCTTTTCTAAAGTTGTGATCATTATAAAGTCTTCTATTTAAAACCCAAGTACATGGGGAGTCTGCGAAGTGGCTAACTTCACAGGTGTTGTGGTCACACATGCGTGTGCTTACATTGGCAATACTGCCCCTGATTGAAGTCTGACCTTGAGGAGGTTAGTGAAACTCTCCAATTTTCAGTTTCCTCTTCTATTATGTAGGTAAAGTAAAATTCACTTGGTATCTGTGAAGATTAAATTGAATAAGTGGATATGATGTTCTTCACAGTATCTACATGATAATTTCTATTTGTCAAACACCTATATTTTTTAAGGGTCTGAGATGTTTCCCTACTTGGAAACTAACAAGCCAGGCTGCCCCATCTCTCAGGTGTGGCCAACAACCAGGAGACTTCTAAATCAAAGACATTGGACTTTACTGTTCATATCAAGAACTTCCTATTTGCATTAATTCCCCACCCCACAACAAGCCCTAAAGTTGGGATTCAGAGCAGCTCAGGAGAAAGCTGTATACACTCTGGGGTTGATTGAGTCCCAGCTGAAGAACCCCATGCTTAAAAAAATCTATTCTTAAAGGAGGACAATAGCAAACTTATTCACCCTCTACTTCAGAGAAAGACCTTATCTTTTTATTTTTTTGAGTTGGAGACTGACTCTGTTGCCCAGGCTGGAGTACAATGGCACACTCATGGCCAACTCAGCAACAACTTGCTGGGCTCTGGTGATCCTTCCACCTCAGCCTTCCAAGTATCCAGAACTAAAAGCATGAGCTACCACGCCCAGCTAATTTTTTATTTATTGTAGAGATGAGGTCTTACCAAGTTGCCTGGGCTGGTCTCGAACCCATGAACTCAGGCAATCCACTCACCTCGTCCTCTCAAAGTTCTGGGATTATAGACTGAGCCACCAAGCCTGGCCAAAAGACCTTATCTTAATTACTCTGGACAGAGATAAATTTGACCTCTGCTCTGTAAGGAAACACTCTCAATCTTCCAGGATCATTTGCCATACAAGCATCTTTGAAATGATAGCTGAAGCAAAAGTTACAGGAGGTGTCTACACACAGACACTTGGGGAGTTATTCTCAGCAATAATTATTACCATTGTTTCCTGTGTCTAAGTGGATGCCCACATGCTAGTGAAGTCTGATGGCACTCTACCTTTGTCCTTTCTGGTGGACTTTGTTCCTCTTGCTCTTCTTGAATTCTGTGCCCTTCCCCAACTACCAGTGCTTGCTCCTAGCATCTTCTACAGTGCATAGTTTGAAGAAAATGGTCAGAAAATAATTGTTGAAATTAAGTTAGCTGAGTTTATGGAATCTAGATTATTTAGATTAGCTACAGTGAATCTTAAAGAAGGGACATCAGAATTTATCTACATCATGATTTGCAAGGGTCTAATGCATGTCTCCTGTAGGTACTTGATGCAAATACTTTTATTTTTATTAAGATAGACTTTGTTTGTGGAACAGTTGCGTTCATAGTAATATTGAGCAGAAGGTACAGAGATTTCACATATAGACTCTGCATCATCATGTGTATAGCCTCTTCATTGTCAATATCCTCAATCAAACTGGAAATTTGTTACAATTGATGAAGCTACTGACACATCATTATCACCCGAAATCATAGCTTATAGTCAGCTTCTTAGTGTTGTATATACCGTGGGTATGGAGAAATTTATAAGGATGTATATCGACCAGTATGGTATCACACAGAGTAGTTCACTGCCATAAAAATACTTTGTGCTCCACTATTTATCCCTCTTTGCTCCCTCCAATCTCTGACAAACTATCGATTTTTAAAAGCTCTCTCCATAATTTTGTCTTTTCCAGGCTATTGTTGCTATGGTTTGGTTTGCCACCACCAAAACTTAAGTTGAAATTTGATCTTTAATGTGATGTTGAGAGATGAGGCCTAGTGGGAGGTGGGTCATGGGGGCAGATGTCTCATTAATAGATTAATGTTACATGGGTAAATGAACTCTCCTCCTCTTTGGAATGAATTAGTTTCAGACAGAGCGGGGGGGGTGCGGGTTGGGGGTTTTTGGTTTTCTTAGAAAGCAGGATTTATTGAGAGGACAGAAAAGCTCTGACAGTGGGAGGGGACCTGAGGGGGTTGCCCGAGAGCAGGTTGTTAAAAATAATCTGGCTTTCTTGATCTCGCTCTCTCTCTTCTTCCTGTCTTGCAATGTGATCTCTTTGAGCATACCAGATTCCTTCTGCTTCCCACCATGAGCTGAAGTATGAGGTCCTCACCAGATAAAGATGCCCAGTTTTGAATTTATTGCCACCAGAATCATGAAGCAAATAAGCCACTTAAAAAAAAATAAACTACCCAGTCTCAAGTATTCTGTTACAGCAACAAAAAAGAACTAATACAGTCATATAGTTGGAATTATACAGCATGCAACCTTTCACATCAGTTCTTTTCATTTAGTAATGTTTAATATTCTTTCACATCTTTTCATGACTTGATAGCTCATTCACACACTGAAGTGTATCTTGGTTGCTTCCAAGTTTGGCCATTTATCAATAAAGGTTTTTAAGGGCTAGATGCAGTGACTCACGTCTCTAATTTCAGCACTTTGGGATGTCAAGAGAAGATAATTTCTTGAGCCCAAGAGTTCAACGCCAATCTAGGCAACATAGCAAAACCTCGCCTCTACAAATAAAAAATAAAAAAAATTAGCCATGCATGGTAGTGCATGCCTGTAGCCTCAGCTACTCAGGAGGCTAAAGCAGAAGTATTGTCTGAGTGCAGGAAGTAAAGACTGATGGGAGCCATGATCGTGCCATTGCACTCCAGCCTGGACAATAGAGTGAGAAACTGAGGTGGGTTTTTTTGTTTGTTTTTATGCATTTGCAGGTTTTTGTGTGGACGTGTTTTCAGTTCCTGTGGGTAAATGCCAAGGAGCATGCTTGCCACACTATATAGTATGAGTATGTTTAGTTGTGTAAGAAACCACCAAACTGTCTCCCAAAGTGGCTATAACGTTCTGCGTTCCCCTTAACAACGGAGGAGAGTTCCTGTGGTTCTCCAACCTTTCCAGCCTTTGGTGCTGTCATTGTTACAAGTATTGGCAATTTTAATACGTATTTGATGCCTTAATTGTCATTTTCCTGATGTGAAACATCTTGTCTATGTGTGTTTGCCATCTTTAGATCATCTCTGGTGAGATGTCTGTCAAGGTCTTTGGCCCATTTTCAAATTGGATTGTTTGTTTTTCTACTGTGAGATTTCAGAGTTCATTGCATATGTTGCATAATGGTCCCTAATCAGATATGCCTTTTCAAATATTTTGTTCTCGAGTCCATGGCTTTTCTTTTCAGTCTCTTGACAATTGCTTTCACAGTGTTTTTTATTTCTCATTTTAAAGAAGTTCAAAAATGTTTGAGTTCTTAATGTTTGAGTTCTTTGTAGTATTTTTCCCAAGCCGGGCTCGGTGGCTCAGCCTGTAATCCCTCGCCTTGGGAGGCTGAGGTGAGTGGATTGCCTGAACCCACGGGTTCGAGACCCGCCTGGGCAATTTGGCAAGACGTCATCTCTACAATAAAAAAAATAATATATATATATATTAGCTGGACATGGTAGCGCACACCTGTAGTTCCAACTATTTGGAAGACTGAGGCGGAAGGATCGCCAGAGACCAGCAGGTCGAGGCTGTGGTGGCCGGGAGCAGCCACTGCACTCCAGTCTGGGCAACAGAGTGAGACTCCAACTCAAAAAAGAAAAACAAAGAAAAAAAAGAAAGTATTTTTCCCCTAATTTGTACCTTTTTTCATTCTTTTAGCAGTATGTTTTGCTATTCAAAATTTTCTAAATTTAATAAAGTCAAATGTACTTTTTATAAACCATACTTTTGTAAGATTTCAATACTTGTGGGGTTTACAAATAGTTTTTGATCTGGGCTTTAAGAGTATCCACCACTCCTACCTATGCACATTGTACCCAGCAGGCGATTTTTTGTGGTTGTGGTTGTTGTTGTTGTTACTCCACCTCTCTCCTTCCTCTCCTGTGTTCATCATACCAATCTCTATGTCCTTACAGCTCCTTAGTTTCACTCCCTCTTAGAAGTGAAAACATACAGTATTTGGTTTTTTGTTCTCAAGTTAACTTGCGTAGGATGATGTTCTCCAATTCCATCCAAGTTGCTGTAAAAGATATTATTTCATTATCTTTGATAGCTGAATAGTATTCCATACTGTATATATACCACAGTTTCATTATTGACTTATCAGTTGATGGGCATTTAGGTTGATTCTATATCTCTGCAATTGTGAGTTGTGCTGTGACGAACATGTGGATGCAGGTGCCTTTTTCATATAGTGATCTCTTATGAACCATGCTTTTATTTTTTTATCTAAAAAATTCATTACCAAACCCAAAGTCACAGTTTCTCTCTTGTGTTTTATTCCAGAAGAGTTGTAATTTTGCATTTTACATTTAAGTGTATGATACATTGTAAATTAAGCTTATGTATGGCATACAGTCTGTGGGGTAGTTTTACATATGGATATCCAATTGTTCCATCACCATTTAGAACATTTTTTTTCAATGAATTGCTTTTGCATCTTTTTTTTTTCCAGTTTGAGTTTTAGCCTCACTCTATCACCCAGGCTGGACTGCAGTGGCACAATAATGGCTCACTGCACCCTCACCCTCCTAGCCTCCTGGACTTAGGCTATCCTTTTACTTCAGCCTCCCAGGTAGCTGGAGCTACAAGCATGTACCACCACATCTGGCTATTTTTTTTTGTAAAGATGAGGTCTCACTTGGTTGCCCAGGCTGGTCTCAAATTCCTGGGTTCAAGCAGTCCTGCCACCTTGGCCTCCCAAAGTATTCGGATTAAAAGTGTGAGCCACCGTGCTCCATTTGCCTTTGCATCTTTGTCAAGTCTGTTGACTACATTTGTGTGGGAGTATTTCTGGGCTCTCTATTATGTTTCACTGATCAATGGGATTGTCATTTTGTCAATTCGTTGTTCTGATTATTGTGACTTTATAGTACATTATGAAATTGGGTAATGTGAGTTTTCTTACATTCTTTTTTATTTTAATTTTATCTTTTTCAGAATTGCATTGGCTATTCTAGTACATTTGTCTTTCCATATACATTGTAGAAAAAGCTTTTCAATAGCTATTAAAAAATCTTGCTGGGAATTTGATTGGGATTGTGTCACAACAAATTGGCATTATAGTCATATTGAGTCAGTTGATCCATAGATTTTTAGTTTCTCTACATTAATTTCCTTTTTTCTCTCCAAATTTCTCTCTCCAAATTTTCTGTCCAAATTTCTGGAAGATATTGTGTAGAATTGGTAATTTTCCCCAAATTTTACAAAATTCAACAGAGAAGTAGCTGGGTTTGACATTTTCTTTTTTGCATTGTTTTAACTAACAATTCAATTTTTAAATAGGTATAGATCTATTTAGATTATGTATTTCTCCCTAAAAAATGTCCAGTAGTTTGAATCTGCCAAGAAATTGATTTGTTTTATTGAACTTATTAAATTTATGACATTGGAGTTATTAATAATATTTTCTCATTAGTCTTTTAGTGTCTATGTAGAGTGATACCCTGTCTTTCAGTTATGATATTGCTAATTTTTGCCTCCTTTTCTTTTTATTTTTTTTTTTTGGTTAATTATCTAGATATTTATCAGTTTAAATGATCTTTTCAAAGACAAACTTTTAGTTTCATTAATTTTATTGATTTATTTACTGTTTTTAGTTACATTGATTTATTCCTTTCATATTATTTTCTTTCTCTACTTGTTTTATTTAATTTGCTCCTTTTTCTCTAGCATTTTAAGGTGAAAACTTAGGTTATCCTCTATTCTTTTTTTTTTTCTAGAAAGTAGGATTTATTGAGAGGACAGAGAAGCTCCCACAGTGGGAGGGGACCAAAAGGGTTGCCCTGGTTATCTTCTTTTCTATGTATACATGCAGTGCAATAACTTTCCCACAAAGCACTTCTTTAACTGTATCTCAAATTTTGATAGTTGAATTTTCAGTTAACTCACAGTATTTTTCAGTTTTTCTTGAGACTTCATCTTTGACTTACTGATTATTTGAAAATAATTTGTTTCATTATCAAATATTTGTGACTTTTTCAGCTATCTTTCTGTTATTTATTTCTGGATTAATTCCTTTTGTGCTCTAAGATTTCTATTCTATTAATTTATTAAAGTATGTTTTGTGGCCCAGAATGTGACCAATTCTGTGATTATACCATGCATATTTGAGAAGAATGCAAGATTGAGATGAAGTATTCTGTACATATCAATTAGACAGATATGTTGGCAATATTTAGGTCTCCTATATCCTTATTGATTTTCTAAATGCTTTATCAGTGACTAATAAAGGAATGTTCTTCAACTATAAAGGTGGGCTTGCCTGTTTCTTTTGTCAGTTCTACCAGCTTTTCCCTCATGTATTTTTATACTGACTTGTTAGGTGCACATGTGGTTAGGATTGTTATACCTTATTTGGGAACCAACTCTTTTATCATTATGAAATGTCAGTTTTTATTTTTTCATTTTTTATTTTTTTTTTGAGTTTGAATCTCACTCTTTCACCCAGACTGGAGTGCAGTGGCCGTTTCCGGCCACCGCAGCCTAGACCTGCTGGGCTCTGGCAATCCTTCCTCCTCAGCCTTCCGAGTAGCCGGAATTACAGGCGCGCGCTACCACACCCGGCTGATTTTTTTGATTTATTGTAGAGATGAGGTCTCGCTGCCCAGGCGGGTCTCGAACCCGCGGGCTCAGGCAATCCACTCACCTCAGCCTCCCAAAGGCGCGGGATTACAGGCTGAGCCACCGAGCCCGGCGAAATGTCAGTTTTTATAAGCTCAGTTTTCTGAAGTCTACTTTGTCTGCTATTGACATTGTGACTCTTTCTTTTGATTAGTGTCAAGATGGTATATCATTTTTTGGTGTATTTTTTGAAGTAAGTTTTTACTGCACAACATGTATGGTTTTTTTTTTTCCAGTCTGAGAATTTATTTTAAGTAGTATGATCTGATTATTCATTTTAAAGTGATTATTGATTTAGTTGGAATAAAATCAACCATCTTTGCACATATTTTTTATGCATTGCATGTGGAGGTTTTTGTGTTTTTTAAACTCTATTGTTCTGTATTCTTTGGTTTCATTTTTTTCCCTTGACATATTTATACTTCCATAAACTTTTAAAAGTCAACATACATGCTTAAATAACTTGAGTGCACTTTCAGATAATACTGCAGCATTTCATTTGTGGTACAGACAACTTATAGTGTTCCCAAGTCTCTTATTTCTTGGGATATTGACGTTATTACAACACCCATATGTTCTAATAATTATTGTTTTTAACACATAACTATCAGCTGTAAGTAAATTTTTCCAATTTTTAGTTGTCTGAGTTTTTCTTTCACTTTTGAGGATAATTTCACTGAGTATAGATTTCAAGGTTGAAATTCCTTTTTTTATTTAAATATTTAAAAGATTTCACCCAATCTCAATTTGCTTGCATTATTTTCTGACAAGAAATTAACTATAATTTTTATCCTTGATTCTATGTAAGTGTACCAGCTTTTACCTCACTCTAGCTTTTTGTTAACATTCTCCGTTTTTTAACAGTTTGAATATCATGTGTGTAGGTTTTTAGGTTTTGTGTGGTTTTGTTTTAGTTTTGTTTTGGGTGTTTTTTTGCTGTATATTGTCTAAGTTTCTTGAATCTTTGGTTAGTGTCTGCCATTAATTGAAAAGTTCATGACTATTATTTCTCTTTTTAAATTTTTATTATAAAGATGTAGGGCACATTTCAGGGTCAGGTATACAAACACTGATCATGCAGGTACCCTTGTTGATGAGATATGCTCCTCCCTGCCCTAGAAGTATCTCTCAACTGCCAATCCCACCCCCCTTCCCCTGACAGTTTCACACTACTGCCAATCACTTTCTTATAGCATTATAATTGTTCAGGGTTCATTTATGAGTGAAAACATATGGAACTCTGTTCTTTGTTTCTGTGATAAACCACTGAGTATGATCAACTTCAAATCCATCCAAGTTGCTGCAAAGTCCATATATTTTTCCGTCTTTATGGCTGCATAATATTCCACCGTTTATATGTACCACATTTTTTTTCATCTAGTCCAGCTTCAATGGGTAACACGGTTGGTTCCATGCTTCTGCTATTGTAAATAGAGCTGCAACAAACATACGTGTGCAGGTATCTCTTTTGTAGAATGATTTGAGTTCCTCCAGGTTTATTCCTAATAGGGGGATTGCTGGGTCATATGGAAGGTCAATTTCTAGTTCTTTCAGAAATTGCCACACTGTCTTCAAAAGAGGTGTTACTAGTTTGCATTCCCAGCAGCAGTGTAGAAGTGCTCCTTTCTCTGTGCATCCTCACCAGCATCTGTTGTTGTTTGTTTTATTGATGATGGTCATTCTTACAGGTGTTAGGTGGTATCTCAATGTGATTATGATTTGCATTTCTCTGATGATGAGTGAGGCTGAGCAGTTTTGCATGTGTCTGTTGGCTGCCCATATATCTTCTTTTGAGAAGTGTCTATTCATGTCTTTTGCACACTTTTTAAAAGGTGCTGTTTGTTTATTTCCTTTCGGCACATTTGAGTTCCTTGTAGATCCTAGATGTTTGCCTTTGTCAGATAAACAGATGGCAAATATTTTTTCCCATTCTGTGGGCTGTTTCCCTACTCTCTTGACGGTTTGCTTTGCAGAAGCTCGTTAATTTGATGAGGTCCCATTTGTCTATCTTATTTCTTAAGGTATTGGACTTTAGGTTTCTGAATAGGAATTGGTCCCCAGTTCTAATTTCCATAGGGGTGTCTCCTGCATTTTCTAAGGTTGTTATAGTTTGAGGTCTTACATTTAAGTCTTTGATCCATTTAGAGTTAATTTTTGTGTATGGTGATAGGTAAGGGTCCTGTTTCAATCTTCTACATATGATCAGCCAGTTTTTCCAGTACCATTTACTGAATAGGTTTTTCTTTCCCCAGTGGTTGCTATTGGAGGTTTTGTCAAAGATGAGTTGGTTGAGGAATTGAGGCTTTGCTTCCGAAATCTCTATCCAGTTCCATTAGTCTATGTGCCTATTCTTGTACCAATACCAGGCTGCTTTGATTATTGTAGCCTTATAGTAAAGTTTGAAGTCTGGAAATGTGATACCTCCTCCTCTGTTTCTTTTGCTAAGGATTGTTTTGGATATTCATGGCCGGTTATGTTTCCATATGAATTTCTGTATTGTCATTTCCAGGTCTGAGAAGAATGATGTTGGTAGCTTAATGGGTATTGCATTGAATCTATAGATTGCCTTTGGTAGGATGGACATCTTAACAATGTTGATTCTTCCTATCCATGAACATGGAATATTTTTCCATCTGCTTGTGTCTTCTTGGATTTCTTTAAGCAGTGTTTTGTAATTCTCATTGTAAAGGTCTTTCACTTCTCTGGTTAGGAAGATGCCGAGGTATTTCAATTTTTTGGTGGCTATTGTGAATGCGATTGTGCTTTTTATTTGAATCTCTGCCTGCTTGTTGTTGGTGCATAGGAATTCAACTGTCTTTTGCACATTTATTTTGTACCCTGAGACTTTACCAAAGTCCTTTATCAGTGCAAGTAGGTTTTTACAGATTCTCTTGGATTTTCAAGGTATAGGATCATATCATCAGCAAAGAGGAATAACTTGACTTCCTCTTTTCCTGTTTGAATACCCCTGATTTCCTTCTCTTGTCTAATTGCCTGGGCTAGGACTTCCAACACAATATTGAACAAGATGGGTGAGAGTGGGCTTGTCTTGTCTTGTTCCAGTTTTCAGGGGCAATGTCTCTCGTTTCTGTCCATTTAGCAATATGTTAGCTGTGGGTTTGTCATATTTGGCACTTAATATTTTGGGGTATATTCCTTCTATACCTAGGTGTTTGAGGGTTTTTATCAAGAGGAGATGCTGGATTTTATCAAAAGCTTTTTCTGCATCTAATGAGATAATCATGTGGTTCTTGTTTTTACATCTGTTGATGTATTTAATGACATTTATGGTCTTGCTAATGTTGAACCAGCCCTGCATCTTGGGGATGAAGTCAACTTGGTCATGGTGGATGTTTTTTGAGATGTGTTTTTTGGATCTGACTTGCTAGAATCTTATTGAGGACTTTTGCATCTATGTTCATAAGGGATGTTGGCCTGTAGTTCTCTTTCTTTGTTGGATCTTTACCCAGTTTGGGTATCAATGTAATGTTAGCTTTGTAAAATGATTTGGGGAGAATTCCATCTTTCTCAGTTGCATGGAATACTTTCAATAGGATTTGTATCAGTTCCCCCTTCAACATTTTGTAGAATTCTGCTGGAAAGTCAATCAGTCCAGGGCTTTTTTTTTTTTTTTTTTTTTGGTAGGTAGTTTTCATATGACATAGTCAATTTCCTAGGTGTGTATTAGTCTATTTAGTATCTCAATGTCTTCTTGTTTTAACCTGGGGAGGTTGTGTGATGTCAAAAGGTCCTCCATTTCATCTAGGCTATCAAGTTTGTTTCCATATAGGTGTACATAGTAATGTCTGATAATCTTTCATATTTCTTTGGGGTCAGTTTTAATTTGATCTTTTGTATTTCTGATTGTGTTTATTTGGGCTTTTCCTCTCTTGGTCAGTCTGGCTGGGGCCTATCGATCTTGTTAATTCTTTTAAAGAACCAGCTTTTTGTTTTATTGATGATTTTTATCATATTTTTTCTTCTGTGTCTCATATTTGGGCTCTTCTTTTCATGATTTGGATTCTTCTGCTAATGTTGGGGTTTTGGTGATCTTCTCTTTCCAGCTCCCTTAGGTGATTTGTTAGGCTCTCCACTTGTGATCTTTCCATTTTCTTGATGTGTGCTCGTAGATATATAAATTCCCCTCTTAGAAATGATTTCATGGCATCCCAGGGGTTTTGATACGATGTTTCTTCATTTTCATTTGTTTCCAGGAATCTTTCAATTTCTTCTTTAGTTTCAGTGTTGACCCAGTCATTGTTCAGCATCATGCTGTTTAGTTTCCATATTTTTGTGGGCTTTGGGGAAATGTTGTTGGTTTTGATATTTATTTTTATTCCACTGTGGTCTGAGAATGTGTATGGCAAGATTTCAACCTTATGGAATTTATTTATGCTTGATTTATGGCCAAGGATGTGATCAATCTTGGAGTATTTTCCATGTGGTGATGAGTAGAATGCATATTTTGTGGTTTTTAGTTGGAATAATCTGTAGGTATCTACTAAGTCCATTTGGTCAGTATCAAGTTTAGTTTCTGGATCTCCTTGTTGATTTTTTGCCTTGATGATCTATCTAGGGCTGTCAGTGGGGTATTCAAGTCCCCTCTATAATAGTGTTAGACTATTATTTCTTCAAATATTTTGCCACCCTTTTCTATTTTTTCTTCTGATTTTCTGATTAACCAAATGTTACAGCTTTTGATAGTTTCTTGGATGTTCTTGATGTTCTTGGATGTTCCATTAGTTTTTGTTGTAAATTGTCTTTCAATCTTTTTTCTCTTTTTATTTTAGTTTTGGAAGTTTTTGGTGACCTATATTCAAGTTCACTAATTCTTTCCCTGACTATATTAAGTCTACCAATGAGGCTATTGAAGGCATTCTTTATTTCTGTTACTGCATTTTAAAAAAATTTACACTATTTTTAAATGTTTTTCTTATACTTTCTGTCTGCGTGCTTCTATTACCCCTCTTTTCCATAGAGTCTCTAACATACTAACCAGAGTTATTTTAATGTCTCTGTCTGAAAATTTTCAATATCTTTGTCATGTCTCAGTTTGCTTCTAATGATGTATTTTGTCTTTTGAGGTAGCTTTAAAAATCTTTTTTTTAAGCCTTGCAATTTTTAATTCAAAACTAGAGAGACAGAGAGAATGTATAGGGTGGTGAGGTAAGGAAGTGTATAGTCTAAGTGTTTATGGTGTTCTGAGATTTGGATTACAGTTAGCTTCTTACAGCTGTTAGCACCAGGGGCTTCAGAGTCTTATGCGTTGCTTTGTCCTCTCCTTTTGGCTTTGGTCTTCTCTTTGTACTGCTCCTCTGAGAGTGTCTGCATCTGGTGGATCCTTTTGCTGTTATTTACTGTCATTGCTAGAGGCATGTTAGGGTGCTAGTGGGGTAGGTGGGAAGGGGACTTCTTCTGGCTAAGTCTTGGTCTTTTAGTGGGCCTGTCTTAGGGATGTTGAATTTGAACTGACTGTTCCTCCTCCAGACATAGAGATTTTTAGATTATTTTCTCCTCCCTAACCTTACTTTCTTCTCTAACTATAGGGTTCCCAGTTTATTTCTCTGAAACTTGATTTCCTGTCTGTTATGGCATTTATGTATTTGTTATTTGCTTGGTTGGTTTTCTTAAGTAAAATAGGAAGGTTGGAGGGGGCCAGAGAAGGCAGAGTTTCCTCCCTTTTGCTGGGACATGCTTCTAGCACTGTATTTTCCCTGGAGAGTTAGTCTCTGTTATATAGAAGACACTGGGCTTTTTTTCACAATAATTTCTTTTCTTCTTCTCTTCCTCTCCCTGCCGAAGTCACAAAGTGATTTTTCTGTAGTAGAATTTCTCACTCTCAAGCTATTCCACACTCAGCCTTCAGCATTTTGTCACAACAAGTGCCACTATCAGCTTATTACTCCAACAGCTTTGACTCCTAGTATGCAGTCCTCTGCTGTGTCTCTGGCTGCAGTAATCGAAGTGCCCTTCCCTGGGCTAGTAACAGCAATGTCCTCTGGTGAAGACCTTGTCAGGAGACTAGGAATATATTGGGGAAAATGGCCTGAGAGGATTTCATGATGGCTGTTCTTCTCTCCCTGCTTCCAGAGCCTTGTGGAGAACTTTTACAGGTTCTCCATGAGGATCTTAAGGGTTCCTTAGGAGAACCTGTAAAGGTTTGAGCCCCAGGAGCTTCTTACTCTCAAGCTGGACTATACTCGGTCTCCAGCAGCTAATCAGCATTACTATTGAAGTGTCTCTACCTGTGTATGGCCTTCACCAGTTTATGCTTTAAGTGAGCAAATCCCAGTTGCTGTATCTCTATAGATTTGCTTGACTCTAGATTTCAGTGTGATGGTCTGCCCTGAAAACCATCTGAGTTTTTCAGAGGGTCCAAAGAAAGTGTTTTTCTGTTTCTTCAGGCTTCCTGTAGTATAAGTCCGGGAATTACTTTCAAGCTCTTTACATGTTGGAGAAACTGGAAGTCTCTGAAAGCATTTTTGAAACACCACACAATTGCATTAGTTGTTATAAAATATTTTGGAATAGAACACTGATCAGCTGTCTTTTGAAAAAGAAGATGACACTATGACTCAATAATAGAAAATATTTTAAATCTGTTCGCATTTTCTTTCTATAAGTATTATAGAAGTTTTAATGCAGTTATCTTCTGACTCAGATTTTCTGGAAACTAACAGCACAAATGTGCTCAAGACCTGATCTCCTTGAGAGTTTCATTTGTATCTGAAAGAGAGATGGGAGAGTCAGTGCTCCTTCTCCTTCTGGTTCACTTAGATGGCCCTATGCGTCCCTCTTTAAGACATAGGTTTAATTCTGATTGCATTACCTCAAGAGACCAAATTACCAGCAGTTTACACTTTATAAAATTAACAACACTGTTCCTTTAGCTGTTCCTGCTGATCCTGCAGGACCAAGGCCAGTGTAACCTCTTGGGCCTTCACAGGGCCTCAGATAGTGAGCATTGCTCCATTAGTGTAGGAGCAGCTCTGTAACTTTTTGAATAATTAATGACACTGACTCGCTGTTCTTCCTTGTAACTAAAAATTTTGTTTTAATTGATTTTCTTAGCATACAATTCTTAAAAATTTTATTTACAAAAAACTAAGCTCTGTTATTCAAACGGTAAATTTCATTCAAGCCATTACTAATGTATAAATACAAAACCATGTCAAGACATCACAGCATTGTACAGGAAATAATGGAGACATTTTGTGTGTTTTTGGCTAGAGACTACTTTATTTGCTTTAGATAAGTGCTAATTCCAAATACTTCGGGAAATTTATACTTAAAATATAGTTGTTTTATTTTTGTGAGATTAAACAATATTGATATAGTCTTCTTCAACAAGAGTTGCCTTTTTTTCTGTGTGTAAACAGGTAAAAGAATGAGTAAGTTTATAAACAAGATTACCATTTCCCAGAGGAACTTGAGTTTTCCTAGATTTATTGTATGGCGGGTAGTTGAATATTATGGTCATTCCCTGAGAGTATCTGGATGTAGGTTTTAAAAAAATTTAACTTGCTAGCCCCAGGTTAGTCTAAATGGCACTTGTTGTAAGATTTATATTCAATATAAGATTTAATTGTGATACTTTATTTCTAGAATGTGTAGCTTCAGCCGCAAGAAGTAACAACAAAAACCAACAGAAACTCAAAATTATGTAGTAGCTCGTAGTTAAATTATTTTGTTACAATTTCAACTGAAATACAATTATAGGTGTTTAATTTCTCAAACATTTTTTAAAACAATGCCATTTTATTTATTTATTATTGAGTTAGAGTCTCACTCCGTCACTCCGGCTCACTCCGGCTAGAGTGCGGTGGAACGCTCACGGCCACCCCAGTGTCAACCTGCTGGGCTCTATCCTTCCACTTCAGTCTTCCAAGTAGCCAGAACCACAAATGCATACTACCACACCCAGCTAATTTTTGATTTATTGTAGAGATGAGGTCTCACCAAGTTGCCCAGGCTGGTCTTGAACCCGTGGACTCAGGCAATCCACTCGCCTTGGACTCCCAAAGTGTTGGGATTACAGACTGAGCCACCTATCTTGACCAGCCATTTATTTTTAATCTAACATATCATATAGTATATGTACCATATACCATATACATATATTATATGCATATAAAAGTAAATTTAAAACAGAAACTTTTCTCTGGGATATATATATATATTATTCTTAACTGCCAACATATACTTCAGCATAAAGTTTTTTTCAATTTCAGTTTTTTCCTCACAAATTAGTATGTGGTATTTAAAATTAAAAAGTAACACATTTATGCCCTGATTTATATGCCTAATATTAACATCTTATAGCCATGCTTAAATATAATGATAGTATATTAACATATACTACTCTTTTGCTTAATTTTTAAAACCATTAACCAGTTGTCTTTACCTTTAATTATTTCAACTAATTTAATATTTTTAAATTAATCAATAATCACTTAGCAGTTAGTCAAGAAACTTTTCCAAAAGTATGGAATCTAGTTCTAGTGTAATATACTTATAAATCTTTTATCTCAGCATGTGACTATTTATTAAACAGTAATAGAGACTCTTTTTTTGTTAATTATAGTAGCTTGAACATTGCCACTCAGACTTCCTTGCACTGTTTCGGAACAAACCTGTTCATTATATCTTTTAAATTTAAATAATACTTTCTTTTCCTCACCAGTATTGACTCTCCTCTACCTCTTTCTCTTGCATATCACAAGCCTTGTGGGCAGAAGACAGGGAAATCATTTGTAACAATACATATAGGAACTGATTGTTATTATTATCATTATAGTTGCTATTGTGTGATTGTCTTCGAGAATGTCAGCAAATTGAGATAGGAATGTAGACTGTATTGGGCCACAAAAACATATTAAATAACTCCACTCCAGATCCTTCAAACTGTGGATTAAAGTGGTACCTTTGCCAGGTAACTAGTTTTCTGTTCTCGTAAGGGGCTTCTAACTTATATTAAGGTTGCAAAATGAGGGTCAACTTGTGTTTCTCAATAGCTCCATAGTCACAGCCCAATTTAACTGGAACTACAGTGTTCATCATTATATTTATTAAGAAACTAATTTTCTATGTGATAAGTTATAATTCTATGTGATTAATTATATTTACCTTGAGGATTTTCCACTCTAGAAATAACGTGGACATTGAATATGAAGCTGCCAACGTAATAATGCATTGATGAGGATTAAAAACTATTTTCATTAGAGAAGTGTATTTATATCTGTGGGCATGCCATTAGCGCAACTCTGATAGGAATATGTAATGCTTTTCAGGCATATACTCTAAAATACTCAATTCGCAACTGTACTCTTATTTTGCCAGCTGTACTCCTCCTAGACTGACCATAGATTAGTCCTATCTATATTCCATCCTGCTAGGGAACATGAAATACTTTTTTGCCAGGAAATTGGCAAAGGTTAAAATCTGAATTGACCAGTGACCAAATACAAAGCTCAGTTGAAAGACAAAATTATTATGTTAATAGTATCAATAATAGTGGTGGTAGTATTAACGATAGAAAAAAGAGATTGTTTCTCTTGTTACCTGATCGGACTGTTAAAATTATTTTCCTGGAATATGTTAGAAGAATTGAATATATATCTGTTTTCCACATTGGAATTGTTTTATTTAAAGATTTGATTTTATTTGATGTTCTGGCTCATATTAATAGACTTGGAAAGAATTTTTTGTGAATGGTTTATATGTCAATTAACTGACATTGATGATTACTTTATATGGTGACCTCTTTTTGAGTTTTCACTGGAAATTTTTTTCTCTGGATTTGTTTTAGATTTCCTAAATTTACAAAGAAAATCTATTTAAATAATATTATAACAATACCATGTTTATCATAACTCAGGCGAATTCTCTTTAAGATGAAGAAAGAATATAGGAATATCCTCTATTATTGCAAAGTATTATTAGAAATCCTGGTCTATAATTTAAGGAACAATAAACAATAAAAAGATCAGAAGGGAGACAGAAATCGACTACTATTAACAAACAGCATAGTTATTTTTATAATCTCAAACAGAATTTGAGAAAAAAAATAAAAATTCAGAAAGCTTTGACGGAAGATCAGGAACATAGTAATTTATGAAATAAATTTGAATTTTTCTATTACAACAATAACCACCTTGACAATATAAGCAAATGCAAGTTTTAGTTCAGAATAGAAAGAAAATCTCTAAAGTAAGGAATTAACAAAGAATGCACAGGTACTTTTAAGAGAAAATAATAATACAGATTAATATTCTTTAAAATTTACAAAATAATGATACCTGGACTTGGGAAGCTGTGGTGAAATAAGAACCAATAAAAACAGTAAATCACTGACATCAGAAGCCTGAAAACATTCCTAGTCTTTGATCTAGAATTACCACCTCTGAGCTTATAATTTAAATGAAAGTCATAAAATCACAAAATGATTGTTGAACACAAGTAGCCACTGGTGAAAATTTTTATGACCTAGGGATCTGAAGAATGCCCGATGTACAGTGACACAAAAGTGCCTCAGTAAAGCATGTGTGGATTTGAATGAAGATATTCAGCTATGTTTTAGTAGTAGTAAATGTTATATATCAAAAACATGGCATAGGAGTTCCAATTAAGTTAATTATCACTGCAGAAAAAAAATGTTTCTAAATATTATGCATATTTTTTGCAAAATTTCTTCTCTAAAACAGCAGACTTTTCTTTCTATGCATTTATATTTTATCTAAGTTTTCCAAGTCACCATGTATATTTACTTGAAACAAAGTGGTAAAATATATTAATTTAATAAATCAGTAAAACAAGGGGACTTCTGCTGTTATGTTTTCAGTGTAGGACGTGCATTTTCTGATCAAATGAAGCCATACTTATAAATGTTTCTAATTTTTAAAGTAAAACCAGAATCAAAACAAACTGTACTTCACTGTAAATAATATAATTCTGACTAACCAGCGTATCTAATTAAATTAATTGCTAAATGAAATAATTCATCACATTTTTTAAAAAACAAGGCACAGACAGATGTATTTGAAACTGGTTTTTCAATAAACTGATTCTCCTAGAAATTTGTCCTATGTGAATACTCTACTTTTGTCTTACTTAGCTACACTGATTGATTAGTTAATAAAGGAAAATTGTGACAAGAGAGATCTTAATAATTGAAAAACATATATTTTTATAGTGAGTTAGAGATACCACATTATGTCATTTTACAATTTGATACCTCTTGCAATCTTATGAGATAGGAGATAAAATTGTTCTTGTATGTGATACCATAAACTTGACAAGTGTTCTCATTCTGTTATTTTTTATTTAATTTGCTACATTCAAGTTTTTTTTCCCAGTATACTGCTTTACTCTTTTTTAAATTACTTTTCTTTCCTATGACTCCTAACTTGGTAACCTTCAAATATCCTAAGCCACAAAAGACATATCAAGTGCGTCAAGTAGGAAGCCTGCCTCCCACCTGCTTTTGCTAAATTTAATCACTGCACTTATTTTCTAGATTTCTATTCCTGTCTTTTGATCCAATTTAGACCTCTTCGCTGCATGAACTCCTGAATTTATACACAGTGACAGGGTTTAAGTTGCTGTGCTAAAAAACATGGTTGACTAACAGAACTAAGGCAAAACTTAATTTGATTATGCTAAATATCTGTTGAACAAATGCTGTCGTTCAGGCTTCTGAGGATACATTGTAAAGTCCAGAGGGGCAAAAAAGGGAGCAAAATATTATCTGGGAATGACTGAAGTGGAGCTAATGAAGCCACAGATGTAAAAGCAAATTATTGTAACAGGGAAAACAAAGAACAGAGTGCCAACAGGAATCCCACACCAGACAAATGTTGAAAAGGTTTACAGCTGCTGCCAAACACTCTCCTTCCTAAAGACTTCCCTGAAGTAGTCATTGCAAGGATGACGGTAAAAATGTCCAATGAGGAAAGGAAGTGCCCCATCAGCCCTTCAGACCCTCCGGTACATGTAGACGACCAGCGTGAGTTCTGAGGTCAGTTCTTGGGAATGTGCTGCACATTGGAGCACCAGGCTGGAGCTGCATGTAAATAGCACAGGAACAGACATTTATTTAACTTTAATCTTAAACAAACATACTGCTCAAGGCAGCCTTGGCATTACATTTAAACATCTACTGAAATGGATTCTTTTGCCATTTTAAGAATCGCTGACCCAGAATTTTAAAATGGAATTCAATAAAGTAGGATTTGTTTTAACTGAAGTTTGAGCAAAAATATATTTAGTCTTGTTAGTAAAAGACTTTGAGAAAGAGAGAGAGAGAAAGAGACAGAGAGACAGACAGACAGACAATCGATCGACTAAGCTGCTGCTTTAACCTGAACAACCTGAGGGAAGACTTACTTTTTACTCTTTGATAGAGTTACCTATGGGACATGCTACTCTACAAGTATTTGTTTTTCTCATTCATCTGTAAATGATCATACTCTGTGGGTCTAATTCAAGATAATCAAATGCACTGCCTAACATATTGACCTTGTGGAGAGGTCGGCATGTAAACACCACCCTGGTGGACACTAATGTAGAGCCATGGCTTTGGATAATCCTAATTAGTTTTCTCTCAGAGTCAGAGTCAACTGATGACTCCAGCTACTTGCCCTGGACACCAAAGCCAATAATTTCCAGTTAGGCCCTTTCCTTAAAATACGTATGTGTACTGGTGCCCAAAATAATTTATTCCAGACTTTATATGGTCCCCAGAAAGGATTGAGAGTCACACAGCTTACATTAAAACAAGAATACTATGAGATTTACAAAGCAACTAAATTAAGCATGGTGCTATATTTTCTGTGTGTATATGAATATGTGTATGCAAGCACTTGTGTGTGTGTGTGTGTGTGTGTGTGTGTGTGTGTGTGTGTGTGTGTCCTGAGTGGGGGTGTGGAATTCCCAGCCTCTTCCCATCCTGTGCTCAACTCCCCTTAGTAGTAGGAGGTGGTGGAAATTGTCTCTGTGCTGGTTGCCATCGTCTGTCTTTCCAATTCTATAATATTGAATAAATTTCTTTTCTATTCCCCATAGGTTGCTTGAACCCTTCTATCAGAGATTTTGCATAATTTAAGTGGACATCTCAGTATTTCTCTTTGCAGGACTTAAATTTTAATAGTGGTGTCATTAACCATTTAGGGATCTCTCTAGCTCTCTCTCATCTCCCTCTTTCTCTTTTAAAATTTTCTTTCTTGAGCTGTGTTCCGTGTTTCCCCCTAGTGGTAGTGGGAAAAAAAAAATCTATGCTGCTAAAATTTTTCAGTAATAGAAAATTTTCTCGGCTGATTAAGCTTGAGAATACTTCCACCACAGGGAAGAAGTAATTGGCACTAAGATGATACCTTCCAAGGAAAGGATGCAAACAACACTATCCTGGCCAAGTGGGCATCAGTGCCAGTGTGAATCTTTTTAAGCATAGCCTTCCCTGGAAATCCCTAAAAATTCTCTGCCAATGGGTTGTTTTTACTTGACTTACCACACTTTAGGTGCTATGCTACCTCCTATGCCTAATTTATGAAGACACAGAAAGTCTGTCACTCTCTGCAACCCAGTTGGCTGTCGTCTTTTACATTCCATTGGCATGTTCTACAAGAAAAATTCTACCTCCTTGCTTAGCCTAATTAGGTTATACTTTTCTTGATCGATACTAGTAAATATGTTGTTCTTGTCACTGATACATTTATAGACATTCTTTACCGATTATTTATAATAATAGAGTACTTCTGCTACTGTTGACTGCTGAAGTGTTTTTAGAAAGTGATATTTTCAAATGGGTACCCTATTTCTGAAGATGTGTCCTATTTAGTACAAAGAACCCCCTGGGTGCTAATTATATTTAAAGCATTCTCCTTCCAATCATTCTTTACAAAGAAAAAATATAGTTGGACTATGCACCCAAGGCTCAATGGGTAAATTATCAGACAAATACAAAAGTAACCATTTTATTCCAGCTGGTTCTAAGAGACATGGACTTTCAAAGAAGTAGCTCACATTACTGTCATCTGCATGTGATTACGGATATGTAAACACTACAGCACTAAAAACAGTCACTATCTGTCATATGCTGTATCTACTGTTTCTCAAATATTAGCTGAAATACCCTAGGCCAGTCTGCTTTCTTTGTAATTGATGACTAAAGAAGAGTGAGTAAATATTTGTGTGCAATTTTAAACTGAAGTGGGCTTCCTAGAAAGCAATTACTCCCACAAAATAGATGTGGTTAAGATATAAATCTGTGTTAGGACTACTATCCGTTTTTATTTTTAATATCTATATACCAGTATAGGCAGGCCTTTTATATGTTTATGTTTCTGTCCATGTATGTTTGTGTAATACTTAATGACAGGGATAAGTTCTGGGAAATGTCATTATACGATTTCATTCTTGTGTGAACATCCCAGAGTGTACTTACACAAAGTTAGATGATGTAGTCTACTACACACTCAGGCTAGACAGTACAATCTATTGCTTCTGGCTATAAACCAGTACAGCATGTGACTGCATTTAATGCTGTAGGAAATTGTAACACAATGGCAAGTAGTTGTGTGTCTACCTGTAGAAAACATAGTTCACTGCTCTACGGTTATGGTGGCTGCTATATTACTAGGCAATAGGAAATCTCCAGCTCCGTCATCATCTTATGGGACCATCGTTGAATATGCAGCTAGCTATTGACTGAAATGTCCATTATGTGGCCTGTGACTGTATGAATGGGTATATATATCTATATGTGTATGTGTATACATATGTACACATGTATAGATATAAAAATACATATATGTATTGTGTGTGTGTGTGTGTGTGTGTGTGTGTGTGTGTGTGTGTGTGTGTGTATGAGGGGGGATCCAAAAAAAGGAATTTACTTATAAAGTATTGTGTATTTATTCTTGCATGTTTAAACTCTAGTCACCTCCAAAGTACTCTTCATTTGATGCAAATCACCTATCATGACACCTTTTCTACTGTTCAAAACAGTTTTTGAACTCACCAGTTTTGATGCTTCTGCCATTTTTTGTTTCACCTCTTTCACATCAGCAAACTGTTTCTCTTTGAAGACTTTTTTCATCCAGAAGAACAAAAAAAGTCACTTGGGGGGAGATCAGGTGAATAGGGAGGATGAGGCACAGGGAGTCAAGCTGTTTTGGGTCAAAAACTGCTGAACACTTAGTGCAGTGTGGGCAGATGCATTGTCTTGGTGTAAGAGCCAGTCATCTGTTTTCACCACAACTTGGGACATTTCTTCCGCAAATCAGAATGCATCCTTCTCATAACTTCCAGATAAAAACTTTGGTTGACCATTTGATCTGGAGAAATAAATTCTGTGTATACTACAAGGGGCTCACCCTCCAAAGATAATTCTGTTTTTTGAGGGAATCCCCCTTCATATATATACTAATTGCTATACTCACAATTAAAGCGGCCAATAGTGAGCAGGAAGAAAATTACACACACACACACACACACACACACACACACAAACATTTACTTATTTAAAAAATGTTTTTAAATTTTTGCTCATGCAATATCTTGTATTCCTGTTCTGTCTTCTTATAAAATTTCTGAATTATTCTATTTCCAATTCTAATAAATGAATTTCATTTTACATATTTCTTTGCATATATTACACCTAATGTTAAATACCAAATATTTGTAGGGAGTTTAAATTTACCTCTATTTTCTTTTCACCAAAAATTTGTTATTGAAATGTAGATAACCATGGCAGATATAGTTTTAAGAAAGGAGAGGTACAGAATTTTTCTCTTCCAAGTATTCACAGGCTATCCAATCTGTACATGAATACTATTATATGAAGTCAAGGCAAATAAGCACCATAAAAATATAGAGATTAAATTCTGTTAACTTCAGAAAAAAATCAAAATGGACTTAATGAAAGAGTTACCAGCCGGGCTTGGTGGCTCAGCCTGTAATCCCGCGATTTGGGAGGCTGAGGTGAGTGGATTGCCTGAGCCCGCGGGTTCGAGACCTGCCTGGGCAACTTGGTGAGACCTCATCTCTACAATAAACAAAAAAATTAGCCGGGCATGGTAGCGCGTGCCTGTAGTTCCAGCTACTTGGAAGGCTGAGGCGGAAGGATCACCAGAGCCCAGGTCGAGGCTGCAGTGGCCGGGAGCGGCCACTGCACTCCAGTTTGGGTGACAGAGTGAGACTCCAACTCAAAAAAAAAAAGGTTTCTCCAGGGTTTGTTCTGTTTAGGGACTATAGATTGAAGATAATTTATTTCATGATCAACTCATTCCAAGATACATATAAATGAGAATACAATTCTAGGAAAACAAGATGATGCAGATCCCACTTTTAGGTCAGAAGGTGAGAGCCTAACTTAACCATATACAACAAAGCCCTGAAGGACAGTGATTAGCCTACTGGCAGACAGCTCCTATACTGCTTCCTCTGCGTATGAATGGATTACTTGAATGACTTCATTTTAGCTGTGACACATCTCCAGAAAATTATTACTGGTTGTTTTGTTTTGTTTTGTTTTTAGTGTGTTCAAATCACCTATGACAGAAAATTTAAATTCAATTTAAAATTTTCTCCCAAGTTCTACCTTCATTGCAGGAAAGAAGATGTTGCTACTCTGGTTGTTTCCTGAACAAGTTTGGATCCAAGGCACACAGGACCTGGAGGGGAGAGAAAGCCTAGCTTCCCTTTAAATGCGGAGCCAAGAGACTTTCCAGCTGGCTCATGTAGATTCTCTGAAGCTCTGTCCAGAAACCTTCCCCTGTTGGACTGTGTCCACCATTTGTATAGGTTCTGTGCCAACCCAGAAGTGCCATGGGAATGCAGTTCAGCTTCCTCAGAGCTGAGGTGAGGTCCGAGCCTGGGGATAGCACAGCCCGTGGACCACTGAGTGGAGAACCTGCCACATGCACACATGAGCCAGAACTAGGAGGGGTGAGCTCACTCTTACAACTTTAAGACATGACATGATTTACCCATTTTAGAGTTGGAACAAAGAATCAATGTGTCTGAATAAATCATTTTACCCTCAAAACCTGCCCGGGTGTGACTTCCAGATGATTTAGTGCCTTATATTTGGTTAGTACAGCAGGCACATGGGAATCTGGACATGAACTTATAGAATTAGAAAATCAAGCTGCCTGAGATAAATTTATATGTGTATGTGATTCAATTCAGTTAATTTTCATTGATATACTAATGGGCAAGGTATTCCTTTTCCAGTCTATTATATGTGTTATTAAGTTTTATTTTATTTTTAATTGATAAATAACAATTATATATACTTATACGATACAATGGGTTATACAGTTACAGTGACCACTTGATCATTGTGAAATGATCACTTCAGGCTAATCAGCATATCCTCAAATATTCATCATTCCTTTGTGGTGAGAACATTCAGAATACTTTCCCTTAGCTATTTTGAAATGTACTATACATTGTTATTAACTACAGTCAGCACGCTGTGCCACGGATCCTCAGAACTGCTCCTTCTATCTAACTGAAACTTTGTACCCTTTGCCCAGCCGATGTCTCCCCTTTCCTATCCATCAGCCTCTGGCAGCCATCATTCTACCCTCAGCTCCTGTGAGTTAACTTTTTTAGACTCCGCACATAAGGGAGCTCATGCAGTGAGTCCCTTTCTGTGCCTGGCTTGTATCACTCAGTATAATGTCCTCTAGGTTCATCTCCTTGAGTGATCTTTTCTCCAGTCTTCCCTGGAATGTAAATATGATGCCTAAAAAAAGGTGCCCTATCTTTCCTACTCTGCAATGCTTGCCCTGGGAGAGGGGGTTGTCAACATTTGCTTCTCAGACTGGCTGGAGAGATGTCAGGAACTTGTTAGGGTTAGAAGTGCAGACCTGCAGGCCCCTGACACCTACCTATCAGAAACTTGAGAAATAGGGGCCTCGGCTTTCTGATTCCAAGGCAAGATTTCTCTGACATATAGATGATGCACAATCTGCATGTTAAAGGAATTAAGTCAGGTGATAGAAGAATATAGAATAAGGAGAGAGTAGGAACACATCTGTTGTTTTTTTTCCCCTGTGTATGCAGACTGCTGAGTACAGGTGTTTCTTTTACAGCAAGAACTATCATGTATATGAGCAATAGCTGGCCTGAGGTAATAAGAGACACAGTTTACACTCTGTGGGTATGTGTGGCCTAAAGCTTCAGAGCAGTTAGGAGTGAGCGCCGAGCCAGTAAGCGCTGATGTCAGGCCAGAGCATGCAGAGCCCTGTCCCATTGGCTCGTCTCCTTGTTTGTGGACCACAGACTCTGGTAGCTTGGCTGCAGTTTACTTTGATTTTGTGTGTATGTTTGTAAGTATATATTTTATTTCTCAGCGGGTTGTGAGGATCACAGAGATTTGTGCAAGCAGCACTGAGCCAGCGAGTGTGGTGGAAAGAACTTTCCCTGTGTGTGATCAGCACCCAAATGTGCCACTGCCTAGAAGCTGCTTGGAATCTCCTTGAATTTTTGTCAGTTATATCAGTGGCTGAGTAACCACTGTCAGCGAGACGTGCCTTCTTTATTATTGCAAGAAAACAAGAAGACAAATTTGCTATATCTGAAGCTCTCCAGTAATTCTCTACCTTCAATACTCCCTTCCCATTTAAACAGTTGCTTCAGCTATATAATTTTGATAATATAATTTTTTTAGGAATTAAATTCTTAATTTGTTCCAAAGTAGCATATACTATTTTAAGTATAATAGACAGTCTATAAATATTATTGACAGAAATCTTAAAATGAATTATAGCTGATGGTGAGACTGTGCATTTTTATAACTTTTCCTAATAGAGTCAGAGAATTCAATTTATTGGAACTGTTTAGGTATTTCTTAATTATTCTGTTCAGTGAACAAAGCTGAGCAAATAGTACCAAACATAATCTTCTGGCTAAATCAGAATTTGGACAATTGAAAGCAGAATGTGTTTATACTACAAATCAAGTTACATATTTGCTCAGAGTTTTCTGTGTACAGATTGCCATGCCAAAGTGCTGAGAAGCATAATTAACATCAGACACCTCTCCTGACCCAGGAATTTGCACAAAGCACAAGCTCCAGACTCTGAGAGTTCTGACATTCTATGCTTCGCTACACAGGACAGGCTGTTTGTTTGTTTTGGCAGGGAGGGTTTGTAAGTTCAATGTGTCCACTATGGCTAGAATGTTAGAAAGAAATGCAAAATGTACTGAATTGAGGTATATAAAATTGCCTTTGTATAGGTTAAAAAACAATATCAGCAATTTCATGTTGCTCAACATCGTTTTGAAAGGCTTCTTTACATTCTGTGAAATAAGGTGATTTGTTTGGGACTGACTTTGTTATTGATTCTTTCTATGGGTGACTTTGGGGTTCTACATTCTGTTTAGTTCCATTGCCCACCCTGTAAAATACATTGGAAACTTCTGGGTGAACATTTGTGGGAGATTTTCAGTTTCTTGTTTCATCATAGATTGGATGATGTTCTTGGAGCCTTAAAGAAGTTTCTGCTTCAAAAACTATGTGGTTTCCTAAGAAAATAGTTTACAAAATAAGAGGAGTTAAACACATGGGAAAAAATTTACACTGCTTAATATTTAAATTTTTATGTGATAAAATTGATGTAAACAATTTAGAAGACAGCCCTACACTTATTCTTATAATACAATAATTTTTCACCTATATTACGTTTGACCTTGGATTTCACATATTGTTGCTTTTGTTTAGTGCTTCCTCTATTATTGTTATGAATAAATAAAAGTATACAATTTAATTTTTATAAATACTAATAACCTATTCCAATATCTACATGGGTAAAAATTTAGATACATTGTAGAATTTGACACTTGCCTGCAGAATCTGTGACTTTGGAGATAATCTTACCTCCTTATAAGATTAAAAGTCAAGTCATTAAAGTAAAAAGTAAATAACCAGCTTAGAGATTGAGGCTAAAACTCACAACTCCCTGCATCTAGTCCAAATATAATTTCACTAGTTAAGAATGAGAGAGGCAACTCACATACTCCCTTTTTATAGTTATGTTAATATTTTAAAACCATCCCTAATGTTTAACAGTCACTATTTCAATAATATGTTTTAATTCCCTTCTCTACTTTTTTCAATCCCACACAATGCTCCCATACAGTATCTACACTTTCCTTTAAAACCCCTGGTAACTTCCTCTTCTCTCAAAAAATTTCCAATGTTTTTAGCTTCACATTCGAGGCCCTTAACAGTGCAGACCCCTACTAGATCATAAGTGTATTTCATAGCAATTTCAGTATAAAAACCCTTATTCCGTTTAAATGTTTATTGTTATTAAAATACAGCAAATGACCCACAATGAGATACCATCTTATACAAATTAGTATGGCTACAGTAAAAACAAACAGAAATAACAATTGTTGTGGAGGATGTGAAGAAATGGGTCCCCTGGTACACCCTCGGTAGGAATGTAAAATGCTGTACTTGCTGTATAAAACAGAATGTCAGTTCCTGAAAAAATTAAAAATAGAATTATCATATGATCCAGCAATTTCACCTCTGGGTATATACCCCCAAAAAGTAAAAACAGAGTTTTAGATAGGTATTTGTACACCCATGTTTATAGTAGTGTTAATCCCAGCAGTCAGCAGCTGGAGACAATCCCAGTGTCCATCAAGGAGTAAATGGGTAGACAAAATGTGGTGCATACATGTAATGAAATGTTATTTGTCGTTAAAAAGGAAGAGACCCATGCAACAACATGGACAACCTTGAGGGCATTATGCTAAGTGAAATACAAAAAACAAATACTGTATGATTCTACTTGTATGAGGTAGTAAAAATAGTCAAATTCGTAGAAATGGAAATAGAGGGGATGGCCAGCGACAAGGCAGTAAGGGAGAATGATAAATTGTCCATTAATAAGTTTCAGTGTTGCAAGATGAAGAATTTTGCTAAATATTAACAATGTGAAGGTTTAATACTTCCAAACTGCATGCTTAAATAATTGCTAAGATGGGAAATATCCTCATGTTATATGTTTTTTTTAACACAATTAGGGATGAAATTTTTTAAAAATAGCAAATGAATCTAGATACTTTTTAATGTTATTTCTGTCTCTCAAGTAAGACCCCTTTAAGTTTTCTGCTCTTTATTGAGGCTTTGCCTGGTCAAATTATATTGAATGACTTTTTTCTGTCTGTGCATAGTATTAGTGGTCTCTCCATTAGAGCATACAGTCCAGGGTACAAAAAACAAGTCTCTGTAGTACAGAATAAGCAGATTTAAAACTTATTTTTATTTTTACTAAGTTGAAGAATTGCTGTCTCCTTAATGTGTAATATACAGACTGACAGAAGTACACATACATATGCATAATTTATAAATTCATTTATAGAAACAAGTGAATACAAACATTTTATTGTTGAGGATGCCAGATCGATAGTAGCCCTGTATCACTGATCATGGATACTATTTTCTTAACTTTGAAAAGTACGTGCCTCACTTCTTTAAGTCAGAGTCTCCTCGATGGCAAATTCTGTGTTGTAGATACTCAGTGATTTCTAAATTCTCTGTCCGTATTCATGTGAACTTTTAAAATAAGTTGGTTAAATGTTTGCCTTTTAACTTACACAGTTTCTCAAGTTCCTCAAAAAACCGAAGTCTTATTATGCCCAGGGTGTTGGTAAATGTTGAGGAGCAAGTGATGCTATGTTGTGCTGTATCTATTAGAAGAAATAGTAAATAAAATGATCCCTAATTATAGAGAAACTGTAGGATGTTGGGCTTGGTACCAAGAGAGTGTCAAAAAAAAAAAAAAAGAAGAAGAAGGAAGCAATAGCAAGTAGGGAAAGATCATATGGGTGGATAGCCCCGCTGGCTCCCAAGACCCCATCAGTGCGCACCTAGACGGGTATCTCTTGTCCAAAGCTCTGCACCAATGAGCATCAAGTCTAGCCACACACAACTCATGCTTGCACAAGAAGTCAAGTGTTGGGTTACTGCTGTTCATCTAGTCAAGTACTTGTCTCACAGGGTGTCTAGTCTGGACTCTCTGAGCATGTGACAGCCCTCTAAGCAGTGTGCATCAGACCCAGCAAAAGGTCTTTAGTGACCATTTCTTTACATTGTGTTTTATGTCTCAGAGCATTTCAGCACATCCCTCTGTGATGAAAAGAATTCTATCTCATCAGAGTCAACTGATTCAGGATGCTGCAAACCCTGGCAGGTAGTAAATGGCTTGCTCATATTTTAGAATGTTTCCCCTTTTCATCAAATATTAAATGCAGATTCTCTGACTCCCTTCACTAGTCAGTGCAAGTGCATCCATGCTGCAGTCATTTGGAGAGTTAATTGATCAAAGCTCTGCTTTATTCCATCAGTTTGTAAGTAATTTGCAATATGAGCATTTATAAATTTTAACCCAAAGAGAAGTATGAAGTGTGTGTGTGTGCACGCATGCACGCACACTGAAATTTGTGTGGTAGCTCTTATGCATGGCTAAAGTACTAACATTTCTGTTGTTATCTATAAGTTTTTAACGATTCTGTGAGAACACCACTATCCAACAGTCCAAATTTTAAGAACTATTGTGTGTAATTTGTAAGAAACTTGACTGTGATTTGGTTCTGGGTTACAAACCATATGGCTCCCAGGTTTGACGTCAGCAGTTTTGTGAAGTGTCCACTGAATTCAGATAATACAAATATTTCCCAAGTATGTCTGCTTAACTAGGGGTCCCCAAATCTTTATGTGACTGATGTGAATTATCACAACTTTATTGATGTGACTTTTGTTTCAATAATTGTTTTTGCATGTAGAGGAATTTCTGCACAAGCAGGCTTTTTAAAGCTGAGCTGTGCAAAGAGGGCTAGTATTCGATTATTAAAATAAACCTGAAAAATGTAATCTCAAGCATTAAAAAGTAAAAATGATTTCTATTCAAAAAAATTCTAGAACTTCCCTCATATGTTGTGGCTTCATTTCATTCAGTTATTCTGCTTTTTCCACAATCCGGGATAGCACGAGGTTCATCATCCTGTGTGTCAGGGCAGTCTCAGGTGTGGTTGTCCTCCACAGCACTGAATTCCAGTGTAATAGCCGCATACTCTTGAAAGGAGCACAATGCCATTTTCCCTCAGAACTATAAGTGTAATGCATACAAGTGTTCTTATGATACTAGAAATATAACTGCTGGGAAAGGGTGAGATTGGCAGTTGAGGAAAACTGCCAGAGGAGGGAGGGCACACTTCATCATCAAGGGTACCTGCATAATGAACATTTGTATACCTAACCCGGAATTGTATCCCACATCTTTAAAATTAAAAAAAATTTAAGCTGGGCTTGGTGGCTCAGCCTGTGAGCCCATGCTTTGGGAGGCTGAGGTGAGTGGATTGCCTGAGCCCGTGAGTTTGAGACCCGCCTGGGCAACTTCGTGAGACCTCATCTCTACAATAAATCAAAAATTAGCCGGGCGTGGTAGCGCACGCCTGTAGTCCCAGCTACTTGGAAGGCTGAGGTGGAAGGATCGCCTGAGGCCAGCAGGTCAAGGCTGCAGTGACTGGGAGCAGCCACTGCACTCCAGTCTGGGTGACAGAGTAAGTCTCCAACTCAAAAAAATAAAAATAAAAAAATTAAATTAAATTAAACTTTAAAAAATTTATATAAAGTAATATAGGGTCCTGGTGTCTTGAATTCTCCAAAACCTTTAATTGTGGCCTGAATAAGGAAATTCAGTAAATTTGTTGAGAAGTTTGTATATCCTCGATATGTGGCTGAATAATAATTTTTAAAAATTAATTAATTTATTTATTTATTATGAAGATGTGGGGTACAATTCAGAGTTAGGTATACAAACATTGATCATGCAGGTACCCTTGTTGATGAGGTATGCCCCTCCCTCCCCTAGCAGTTTCCCTCAATTGCCATCCTACTCCCCCTCCCCTGACAGTTTTCCACTACTGCCATTCACTTTCTTATAGCGTTATAACTGTTCAAGGTCACCTAAGAGTGAGAACATATGGAACTCAGTTCTTTATTTCTGTGATAAATCACTGAGTACGATAGACTCCAAGTCCATCCAATTTGCTGCAAAGTCCATGTTTGTCCTTCTTTATGGCTGCATAATATTCCATTGTGTATATGTACCACAATTTTTATCCAGTCCAGCTTTGATGGGAAACACAGTTGATTCCATGTTTTTGCTATTGTGAATGGAGCTGCAACAAACATACGTGTGCAGGTATCTTTTTCGTAGAATAATTTGAGTTCCCCCGGGTATATTCCCAATAGGGGAATTGCTGGGTCATATGGAAAGTCCATTTTTAGTTCTTTCAGAAATCTCCAGACTGTTTTCCATAGAGGTTGTACAAGTTTACATTCTCACCAGCAGTGTAGAAGCATTCCTTTTTCTCCACATCCTCACCAGCATCTGTTGTTGTTTGTTTTATTAATGATGGTCATTCATACAGGGGTTAGATGGTATCTCAATGTGGTTTTGATTTGCATTTCTCTGATGATGAATGAGGCTGAGCACTTTTTCATGTGTCTGTTTGCTGCCCATATATCTTCTTTTGAGAAGTGTCTATTCATGTCTTTTGCCCACTTTTTAAAGGGCTGTTTGTTTTTTTTTTCCCTTCAGTGCATTTGAGTTCCTTGTAGATCCTAGATGTTAGACCTTTGTCAGGTATACAGTTGACAAAATTTTTTTCCCATTCTGTGGGGTGTCTTTCTGCTCTCTTGATGGTTTCTTTTGCTTTGTAGAGGCTTGTTAATTTGATGAGGTCCCACTTGTCTATCTTATTTCTTAAGGTATCGGCCGTTAGGGTTCTGGATAGGAATTTGTTGGAGTTCCAATTTCCGTAAGGGTGTCTCCTGCATTTTCTAAGGTTCTTATAGTTTGAGGTTTCACGTTTAGATCTTTGATGCATTTAGAGTTAATTTTTGTGTATGGTGATAGATAGGGGTCCTGTTTCAGTCTTCTGCAAGTGGTCAGCCAGTTTTCCCAGCACCATTTACTGAACAGGTTTTCCTCTCCCCGGTAGTTTTTGTTGGAGGCTTTGTCAAAGATGAGTTGGTTGAGGAATTGAGGCTTTGCTTCCAGAATCTCTATCCTGTTCCATTGGTCTATGTGCCTGTTTTTTTTTTGTTTTTTTGTTTTTTTTTTGAGTTGGAGTCTCACTCTGTCGCCCAGACTGGAGTGCAGTGGCCGCTCCCAGCCACCGCAGCCTCGACCTGCTGAGCTCCGGCAATCCTTCCACCTCAGCCTTCCGAGTAGCCGGAATTACAGGCATGTGCTACCACGCCCGGCTGATTTTCTGATTTATTGTAGAGATGAGGTCTTGCTGCCCAGGCGGGTCTCGAACCCACGGACTCAGGCAATCCACTCACCTCAGCCTCCCAAAGGTGCAGGATTACAGGCTGAGCCACCGAGCCCGGCTTATGTGCCTGTTTTTATACCAATACCAAGTTGTTTTGATTATTGTAGCTTTATAGTTGAGTTTGAAGTCTGAAAGTGTGATGTCTCCTGCTCTGTCTCTCTTGTTAAGGATTGTTTTGGCTATTTGTGGTCATTTATGTTTCCATATGAATTTCTGTATTGTCGTTTCCAGATTTGAGAAGAATGATGTTGGTAACTTAATGGGTATTGCGCTAAATCTGTAGATTGCCTTTGGTAGGAAGGACATCTTAACAATGTTGATTCTTCCTATTTATGAGTATGGTATATTTTTCCATTTGTTTGTGTCTTCTTGGATTTCTTTGAGCAGTGTTTTGTGATTCTCATTGTAAAGATCTTTTACTTCTTTTGCTAGGAAGATGCTGAGGTATTTCTTTTGTGTGTGTGTGGCTATTGTGAATGGGATTGTGCTTTTTATTTGGTTCTCTGCCTGCTTGTTGTTGTTATATAGGAATGCAACTCACTTTTGTATTTTGTACCCTGAGACTTTACCAAAGTCCTTTATCAGTATTAGTGGGTTTTTGACAGATTCTCTTGGATTTTCAAGGTATAGGATCATATCATCAGCAAAGAGGGATAACTTGACTTCCTCTTTTCCTATTTGGATGCCCCTGATTTCCTTCTCTTGTCCAATTGCCCGGGCTAGGACTTCCAACACAGTATAGAACAAGATGGGTAAAAGTAGGCAACCTTGTCTTGTTCCAGTTTTCACGGGAAATGTCTCTAGTTTCTGTCCATTTAGCAATATGTTAGCTGTGGGTTTGTCATAGATGGCACTTACTATATTGAGGTATGTTCCTTCTATGCCTAGGCATTTGAGGGTTTTTATCAAGAAGGGATGCTGAATTTTATCAAAAGCTTTTTCTGCATCTAATGAGATAATCATGTGGTTCTTGTTTTTACATCTGTTGATGTATTTAATGACATTTATGGTCTTGTGAATGTTGACTCAGCCCTTTATCCTGGGGATAAAGCCTACTTGGTCATGGTGGATGATTTTTGAGATATGCTTTTGGATCCGATTTGCTAGAATTTTGTTGAAGATTTTTGCATCTGTGTTCATAAGGGATGTTGGCCTGTAGTTCTCTTTTTTGTGTAATGTTAGCTTCATAAAATGATTTGGGGAGAATTCCATCTTTCTCAATTGCCTGGAATACTTTCAATAGGATTGGTATCAGCTCTTCCTTGTATGTTTTGTATAATTCTGCTGGAAAGCCATCTGGTCTAGGGCTTTTGTTTTGTTTTGTTTTGTTTTGTTTTTTGTAGATAGTTTTCATATGACAAATTCAATTTCCTGGGTTGTTGTTGGTCTATTCAGTGTTTCAGTGTATTCTTGTTTCAACTTGGGTAGGTTGTGTGATGTCAGAAAATCTTCCATTTCATCTAGATTATCAAGTTCATTTTCATGTAGATGTACATAGCGACTGTTGATAATCTTTTGTATTTCTTCAGGGTCAGTTGTGATTTGATCTTTTGTGTTTCTGATTGTGTTTATTTGGGCTTAGTCAATCTGGCTAGGGGCTCATCAATCTTGTTAATTCTTTCAAAGAACCAGCTTTTTGTTTTGTTGACATTTTCTATGATATTTTTGTCTTCTATGTCCTGTATTTGTACTCTTAGTTTTGTGACTTGCATTCTTCTGCTAAAGTTGTGGTTTTGGAAGTCATCTCTTTCAGCTCCCTTAGGTGGTTTGTTAGGCTCTCCACTTGTGATCTTTCCATTTTCTTGATGTGTGCTCATAGAGATATAAATTCTCCTCTTAAAACTGATTAGTTGGCATCCCAGGGGTTTTGGTAAGATGTTTCTTCATTTTCATTTGTTTCCAGGAATCTTTCAATTTCTTCTTTGATTTCAGTATTGACCCAGTTGTTGTTCAGCATCATGCTGTTTAGTGACCATGTGTTTGCAGGTTTGGGGGAAATTGTGTTGGTGTTAATATTTATTTTTATTCCACTGTGGTCAGAAAAGGTGCATGGCAAGATTTCAATCTTATGGAATTTGTTTATATATGATTTATGGCCAATGATGTGGTCGATCTTGGAGTATGTTCCATGTGGTAGTGAGTAGAATGTATATTCTGTGGTCTTTGGGCAGAGTGTTCTGTAAGTATCAATTAAGTCCATTTGTTCAAGAGTGTCATTGAGGTTCTGGATGTCCTTGCTGATTTTTTTTTTGTCTTGATTATCTGTCCAGGGTTGTGAGCAGGGTATTGAAGTCCTCTGCTATGATAGTGTTAGAGTCAATCTTTTTTTTAAGTTTCCCTAGAAGCTGCCTTATGAACATTGGTGCTCTTATATTCGGTGCATATATGTTTAGGATGGATATTTCTTGTTGATAGATTGAAACTTTTATCATTATATAGTGACCTTCATCTTTTTTTTATTTTTAATAACTTAAAGGGTATTTTGTCTGAGATTAAGATTGCAACTCCAGTTTTCTTTTGTGTTCCGTTCACCTGAAAATTTGTTTCCCATCCTCTTACTTTGAGTCTGTGAGTGTCCTTTCTGGAGAGATGAGTCTCTTGGAGACAATATATTTTTGCCTCATGATATTTTATCCATTTTTCCATTCTATATTTTTTCAGTGGTGCATTTAGTCCATTCACATTCAGCCTTTTTTTTTTTTTTTTTTTGAGTTGGAGTCTCACTCTGTCGCCCAGACTGGAGTGCAGTGGCCGCTCCCGGCCACCGCAGCCTCGGTCTGCCAGGCTCCGGCGATCCTTCTGCCTCAGCCTTCCGAGTAGCCGGAATTACAGGCATGCACCACCATGCCTGGCTGATTTTTTGATTTATTGTATAGATGAGGTCTCGCTGCCCAGGCGGGTCTCGAACCCGCGGGCTCAGGCAATTCACTCACCTCAGCCTCCCAAAGGTGCGGGATTACAGGCTGAGCCACCAAGCCCGGCTGCACATTCAGCCTTATTACTGAAATCTGAGGGTTTATTTTTGTCATGATGTTCTTATAGAGGTTTTTTTTTTTTGTACTTGTTTGTTGTCTTTCTTTTGGTTTTTGGGGTTTCATATGTGTTTTCAATCTTTTTCCTGTGTGCTTGTGAAGAACATTGTTGTTCTTTTCCCCTTTTCTTCTGTGTTTAATACTTTCTTAAGAGTTTCTTGTACGGTTGGTCTGGAGGCAGCCTAAGATCTTAAGGATTGAATGTCTGGGAAAGATTTTAATTCTCCCTCACTGATGAACTTAGCTTGGCTTGGTAGGCTATTCTTGGTTGAAATTGTTTATCTTTGAGAACTTTGAATATTGGACTCCACGCTCTCCTAGCCTGAAGGGTCTCTGTAGATAAATCTGCTGCTAGTCTGATTGGTCTTTCCTGGTAGGTAGTCTGATTTTTTTCTCTTGCGGCTTTTAAGAGTTTTTCTTTTATACCTACTTTGTTCAGGCGGATTATTATGTGCCTAGGAGTTGATCTTCTCATTTCTTGTCTTGCTGGGGTTCTCTGAATTTCTTTGTTTGAATTTTCACATCATTAATGAGGTGAGGGTTTTCTTGAATAATTCCATGGAATGTTTGTTCCACGGTGGTCTCTGTCTCTCTTTCTGCCTCAGGAAGGTCAATTATTTTTAGGTTTCTTCTCTTAAAGTAATCACTCATCTCTTGAAGGTTTTGTTCTGTCTTTTAAAGCTTCTTTTCTTTTTTTTGACAATTTGGTTTAGTTCTATATTTTGGTCTTCAAGTTCTGAGATTCTGTCTTCTGCTTGGCTAAGTCTGCTTTTCATGCTTATTAATTTATTTATTTCAATCACAATATTCTTTACTGCTTTTATCTCATTTGTCAACTCCTTCCTATTTTCCTCTTTTCTCTCCTCAATTCTTTTTATTATATTTATTAATGTCTTGATGTCTGGATTTGTAGTATGTGACCAGTCATTCTGGGGGCTCTTCATTGTTTGCATGCCGAAGTCTGTTTTCTCAATTTCTGATCTCCCAGGGGTCTGTATGAGACCTATATTCTTCTTTTGAATTTCCTTCATTTGTGTATATTTGCCTCCCCATTTTTTTCTTTTTCTTTTTTCTTTTTTTTTTTTTTTCTCCCTCTGTCATCTTTAAATCTGTTGCTCAGGGGTGGTGGGTTGTATTTGGCTTCTGTTTGCTCAATATCCTATTCTTCTTATGTGAATCTTCTGGCTTTGTTTAATTCTGAGGCTGAACTGTAGATTGAGGGTTATACCTTTTGCAGCTTTGAGATTTATTTGAGGGGGCAGCTATGATTCAAAATTTATCTGCAGATCCCAATATGCACTGATAGGTGTATGGATACGCTGGATCCTGCTTCCCACTGCCTTATAATCTGTTCATGAAGTGGGGATATTGGTTTGCTCCCAGGAAGTAAAATGATGTAAGAAAAGGGAAAGAAATGGAACAGGGAGGGGGGAAGCGAAAGGTGGAGACAGGAGAGTAAAAGAGAGAACAAACAGAGGTACCCACTAATAAATGAAAATAGACCTGGGGACAGATAAAAGTAAGAGAAAGCAAAAATAAAAAAACAAACAAACAAAAAACAGTGACAACACAAACTAGGACATATAATCATACAGACACAGAAGCTGACCAACCTCCTTAAGATGTACTGTTCCCTTACACAACTGTGAGGTCTTAGCTCCCAAGTTGGAGGTTAGGCAGAGCTGGGTGAGTGAGTCACTGCAGGTCTCTGCCTGGTCACAGGGCTCCAGCTGTTCTCTGGTCCTGCTGTAGTCAGGGGCGAGTTGGGGGAAGTGGAGTGTGAGACTGCTGGGCATTGCTGGTCAGCGTGGCTAGGGGGCAGGGTGGTGCGGCCACCAAGGGAGCTCAGAGCTCCAGGGGGAAGGAGCTTTGGACCTCCCTGGGCCCTGGAGGATTGGGGCCAGTTGGAGCAATTGGGTCGGGGGGAAGTCCGTAGCTCTGAGGGGCTGGTGCATAGGGACTCTGCAGACAGCAGCAGCTCAAGGTGGGGTTGGGCGCTTTGGCCAGGGTGGGGACCTGGAGCTCCCAAGCACCTGGATAGGGGCCTGGAGTTCTGAGGTGCCCGGACAAGGATGCCAGAGGCCTCTGCCGGGGTGGCGGCTGGAGGTGGGGCTGGGTGCTTCAGTCCAGACGGAGCCCAGAGCTCTGAGGCATGGGCACCAGGGTCCTCCGCAGGGGTGGAAGCTCAAGGAGGGGCTGGGCATTTCAGCCCAGATGGGGGGATCAGAGTTCCAAGGTGCCGGCACTGGGGGCCTTGGACCTGGTGGGGCACCCCAGGAAGGGATGGAGCCTGTAGTTCCAGGGGGTGGATGTGGAGGGCCTCCACAGGCTCCCACAGCCTGAGACTGGGCTCGGCGCCCAGCCAGGGAGGGAGTTGGCAGTGCCTGAGTGCCGGACAGATCAATGTAGCCAGCACGGAAACGCAGATCTCCACAAGGCAGTATCCGAGGGCTTCCACAGGTGGCGGCGGGTGGCTTCTGGCCAGGTGAGATGGTGTAGCCAGGAGGGAGCTGGGAGCTCCATGCGGCCAGGGTCCAGGGTCACCTGGGGTGAAGCAACAGTGGCAGAGGGGTCAACTGTGCATGGGACCAAGGGTCTCCAGGCCTTGAACCCGTGTGGCTGGCAGTGGGGGGTGGGGAAGGAAAGCAAGAATCTTTATGGGAACTCACTTTCGGAGCATCTCACAGTCCCACCTGTGCCGTCGCCATCTTACCGGAACTCCTTGAATAATAATTTTTAAAAAGAATCTCCAAACTTGCTTTAACTCTTCCCAAATCACCTCTGAACTGGTAGATAAAAAGAACTTAGCCAGAAAAAGAAACCTACATCTACTTTCTGGCTTCCATCATATTACAATGAATTGTTAAGTATAAGATGACATATCAGTCTTTTATTTTGGTGTAAACGAACACTTGATAGTTTTTCTTCTTTCTTTTTTTAATGTGTTCCTTTGATAGCTAGTGAGATACTTTTGCTTACTTGGAGGCACTATTTTCCTACTAATATGAAGGAATCTATATTATGACAAAATAAGGCAAAGACTTTCTTCAGATGAGATTGATTTGGTTCAATATAGTTTATGATTCAACCACACTTTAGGAACATTTACCTGAGTTGTTACTGTTTAGTGTACATTTTTGGGAAAATTTCAATTTAAAATAAACTTTTTCTTTAAATATTCTGTTGTTACATTTCATAAACGTGATTGTAACGTTTGGAGATACCAAAAGAGGCACAGGAAAAAGAGCCAGTATAAACCAAGCATTTATTGGGGAGAAACTCCTGGGTGAGGTCCCATGGTCTGGAAAGATGGGCCAGGGGAGTCGTGCCCAAGGAGGGGCAGGCTTGGGTTTTTAAGGGTGCTGTATTCGGGAGGGTGTTGGGGGCAGCAGTGAAGCAGGGAGACAAAGCGTTGCATTTGGCATGGGCTGGAAAGTCTCTGTCTGGCCCTTCTTGGCAGCTGCCGGCAGGTTCCAGGAAGCTTCAAGCGAGGTATGCAGTTGTGGGTTTGGGATGGAGGGGCACATAGGGGACCGGTGGGTGGAGAGGCAGATGGGGGAAGGTGAGTGCTGCTTCCCTCTGAGCCTAACATCCCGACCTCTTTGGTATAAAGGTTGTTGACTCGATCTGACTGCTTCAAGCTGAAAGGGGGTGTAGTTTTAGGGGAGGCCGGGATGGGGTGACTTGGAGGGAAGTGGGGCATACGGATAGGTGTGCAGGAGTAACTGATTAACTGCGACGTGAGAAATTTTCTTCATGCAAGACTGCAAAAAATTAAACAGACAGGGTGCAACCATAAGTAAAAGACAGATAAGTAGAACAGGTCCCAAGAATGGCATGACACATTGGGTGATGCCCGAGTTCCACCAAACAGAGAAGGATGATTCTGCAGTGTTTTTTTAGCGAAGTTTGTCTCCCAGCTTTTGGAGGACATTGACATTTTCCTCTACCAGCCCTGTTTCATTAATGTAGAAAAACATTCTTCCTGGAGAAACATGCAGGTTCCATCCTGGTAAGGAGAGCAAGGGCCCTGTGGTTCTGTAAAGTAACCCGGGCTAGAGAGGTTATTTGCCGCTGCAGGGATGCCAGGGAGCTTGCAGATGCTTCCAGAGCGGCTTGGAGCCTTTCTTCCAGATTTTGGCAAGAAAGGAGGCTGTGTCCCAGTGCTCTCCCGCCCAGCCCTCCAGCCGCCAAGGATGTGGCAAACGTGAGACCGAGCATGAGGGGAAGAAATGCCGCTTGGCAGGCACAGTGGGGAGTGAGAAAGGCTTTGAGTAAGAGTTCTTTTTCAGAGTAGAACGTAAGCTGTGGCACAAGTGTTACCGGATAGCAACAAGGGTAAGAATTATTGATAGATTTGAAGAGGGTACCATTACACCAAAAGAACCCACCCCTTAGAGCAGATAGAGTATATGGCACAGGTCTGGAGATGTTGCTTGTGCAGGAGCTGCCATAACAGATATTAGAGAGGTTACCGAGGGGCCGGAACAAAGGAACTCCAGGGATAGGAGGAGGCTGGTTGACTGGCCCACTAGAGGCATTGAACAATTGTGTGACAGGAACTGCTGTTAAAGGGGAGCGGTTTAGAGCGGCAAAAAGGAAGCAGTTACTTACATTTCCAACTGAAGAGTGGTTGAATAATGAGATACCTTCTTGTATTAAATGGAGCCAAGAGAAGGGAGAAGGGCGGTTGGCCCTCGGGGAGGGAGGGGAGTTGGTTAGCCAAAGAAGTTTCTGCTTCTGCAATAAGACTGGGAAGTTTGTTAAGGGGAAGAAAAACAAGGAGGTATGTTTGGAAAATGCGGAGTTTTCCTGATGGTTTGGAGTTTAGCCAGAAGTTGTAAACAAATCCCTTGACTCTCTGCACCCACCTGGGGTGTCAGGCATCAGAGATGGTGAAACGGGTTAGTTTTTCTGGGTGGGTGAGAGGGTAGACCTTGTGCATTTTGCACCAATTATATGCACAACCCCCATATATCTGAGGCCACCGGTTACATTTTGCATTAGTTTGGTCATATTGGAAACAGAAAACTGGGGTTGGGGTTGCACTCAGGCTGATGGAGTTCATGCTGCCTATTGAGATGTCTATGGTGACTGGTGCCTGGCACCCCTGGGGCTGGCACAATCCGGTGCCCAAAACCTGAGTAATGACTTTACAGTAAGACTGGACTGTTTTTTCAATGTAAAACTGCCAGCGGTAACCATCATCTGGTGGTGTTGGGCTGCAAAGTAAGAGATCATCCACGTACTGGATGAGGTGGCTAGGTTGGAGAGGGCAATCAGCTAGGTCAGCCATGAAAGCCTGACCAAAGAGGTAGGGGCTGTCCCGGAAGCCCTGTGGCAAGACCGTTCATATAAGTTGTGCCTGTTCCGTGTCCGGGTCCTCCCAGGTGAAAGCAAAAAGGGGGTAAGAGTCTGGGTGTAGGGGGATAGTAAAGAAAGTGTCCTTGAGGTCAATGACAGTGAAATGTGTTGTCTGAGGCGGTATCCAAGATAAAAGAGTGTAGGGATTAGGAACCACTAGGTGGAGAGGGACGACCGCCTCATTAATGAGACAGAGGTCCTGGACCAAGCGGTAGTCTCCAGAGGGCTTACAGACCGGAAGGATGGGGGTGTTACATGGAGAGTTAACAGGTATGAGGAGGCCCTGAGAAAGCAAAGGCCCTGAGTGATGATGGGCTTAAGGCCCTTACGGTGTGTGGCTGAAATGGGGAACTGGGGTCTAGAAGGGAAGTTAGAGGGGTTTTTCAAAACTATGCAAACTGGGGTGTGGTGTTGTGCTATGACTGGGGTGGAAATGTTCCACATATCGGGGTTGACTAGGTGGGGTGGGAGGGGAGGCCGCAGGTTTGGCCTGGGAAAAACAGAGACTAGAGCAATATTGGCAAGGAATGGGGCCGCCAATCAAACTGGCAGCATTAAAGCGGCCCCCAGTTTTGAGAGGATATCCCTGCCGAGCAACGGAACGGGGCAGGATGGGACAATAAGGAAGGAATGACTAAACATCCAATCACTGAGAGAACAAGATAAAGGCGAGGTTTGAAGGGGGGCAGAAGACTGGCCGTTGATACGAATGACTGAGAGCTGGGAAGGAGATAGAGGCCCTGCAAAGGAAGGCAGAACTGAATAGGTAGTCCCCGTGTCCACGAGGAATGAGATTGACTTACCTGCTCCCTGGAGTAAGACCCTGGGCTCGGCAAGGGTAATTGGGGTCTTCGAGTCTGGGCATCCTCAGCTTTCTGCCAGTCCAAGCAGCTCATGGAGTGGAGCAGGTGGCTCAGCCGCACCCCCGTGTGGAAGCACCGGGCCTGGCCAGGTCAAGTGCAATCCAACTTCCAACAGCCCTTTTGCTTGCAGATAGGACATGGCTTACTTGGCGGATGCGGGTTAGGGCACTGCTTGGCCCAGTGGTCCTCCTGGCCACACTTGAAACAGGCTCCTAGGGGAGCTTTGCTACCCATCTCCGGACATCGAGAGACCCCCGTACCCTGTTGCATTGACCACAGGGCTGCAACCAGGGCGCAGGCTTGCACTTTAGCGGCCTGCTGGAGGCGCTGCTGCCTAGCGATTTCTGCATCTTCCTCACAGGCATTGAAAACCTTAAAGGCCATGTTTACCAGGTCACGGGCAGGGGTTTGAGAGCCATCCTCTGCCTTCTTTAGCTTTCTGTGAATATCATGGGCGGATTGGGCAATGAAATGGGTGGCGAGAAGAGTAGCCCCGGCAGGATCGTCCGGACTGAGGCGGGTGTGGAGAGTCATAGCCTCGGTGAGGCGGTTTAGAAAAACAGCCGGGTTTTCATTTGGGCCTTGGGTTATTTCCCTAAGCTTATCATAATTCACTACCTTTTGCGATGCCTCCTCAAGTCCTGCCTGAATGCACCGTATCATGTGATCTCTACGTCACGTCCCATGTGGTCGGCTTGGTAGTCCCAATTGGGGTCCATTGCCGGGACGGCCTTAGCCCCCACTGGCTGCGTGTTGTCCGTTAGATGGACTTTGTCTGTGTACTCCCAAGCAGTGGCCATGATACAATCCCGTTAGTTGGGAGTGAGGGTAGAAGTAGAGATAACATGAATATCATACCATGCCAGATCATAAGCCTGAGTAAGGTAACAGAACTCTTTGGCAAAAGCAGTAGGGTTGGCAGAAAGAGACCCCCATCGTTTTTCAATGGCAGATAAGTCAGCCAAGGAAAAAGGGACGTGTATTCATATAATGCCATCTGGACCCGCAACCTCTTGCAGAGGACAAATGGGCGCAGGAGTAAGGGGGTGAGGAGGAAGGTCCATGTAATATGAGCGGGCATGTGCACTGACTGGAGAGGGAAGAGAGAGTGGTAGAAGGGGAGAATCGTAAGATGAAGGAGGAAGATGAAGATAGAGAAAGGGCGGGTGGTATGGAGGTGGGTTGGAAGAAGGAGGAGGAGGATTTGGAGGGCGAGGGCTTGGCGCAGCTAAGTCTTCCAGAAGATCTATGGGGGGGAAGGCTCTGGATCAGGTGGGAGAGGCTTGTCGTAGTTGGGTGGGGGGGCTGGGGCAGAGGAAGGGAAAGGGGGCTTCCCTTTGCCAGCAAGATTTGGGTTGTGGAACAATACAGACACAGGGAAGGATGGGAGTGCAGGAGCCAGAAGGCCAGAACATAGGGAATCTCCGACCATTTCCCACTGCGTTTGCAGAAGTTATCCAAGTCAGTGAGGAAGTTAAAATCAAAAGTTCCCTCGGGAGGCCACTCGGACCCATTATCCAGTTTATACTGAGACCGGGCCACAGTATAGAAATGGACTAGGCATTTGTGTCGAATGTCCGGGGTTAATCCCAATTTGTTGAGATTACTAAGAAGACAGCCCAGAGGCGTTTTAGAATTAGTTTTGATGGTTTGGTTACCCATATTGATCTAAATTTCCGGGGCCTGTCTGAGTCTGAAAAGGCATCCCAATTCAGGCAAAGACCGGCAGGGCAGAGTGCAGGTCAGGATAAACAGGGCGTCCCCAGGATTTATCGCTGACCGGAATGAAGCACCTTCCCTAGCACAGCTGTGACTTCTGATAGGGAGGCCCGGAGGGGGAAAGAGAGACCCACAGGAGGGGAACTCATCTGACGAAAGTTTGAGTGGAGGTGTGGATCGGAGATTTGTAGTTTGAACTGGAGGCGTCTGGGTGGGAGGCCACTGAGCCGGGAGGTGAGGCGTGTGTGGCTCAGTCACCTCCCGGTTTCGGCACCAAGATGTAACGTTTGGCGATAACGAAAGAGGCACAGGACAAAGGACCGTTATAAGCCAAGCATTTATTAGGGGAGAAACTCCCAGGTGAGGTCCCCTGGTCTGGAAAGATGGGCCAGGGGAGTCGCGCCCGAGGTAGGGCAGGCTTGGGTTTTTAAGGGTGCTGTATTCGGGAAGGTGTTGGGGGCGGCAGTAAAGCAGGGAGACAAAGTATTGCATCCGGCGTGGGCTGGAAAGTCTGTGCCTGGCTCTTCTCAGCAGCTGCCAGCAGCTTCCAGGAAGTTTCAAATAAAGTATGCAGTTGTGGGTTTGGGGTAGCTAACAGTGATTATTTTAAAGTCTACAATAGTCTGTTAAGCTATTCATACTTTTTGAATTGCCTTGCAAAGGGAGACCTAAGAAATAACACCCACATTATTAAAATGAAAATAAAAAATAAAACTAACCCTCTAGAGAATTAAACTTCTGTTCTTTACTTAGGGCTTTACAGTATAACAGTTCAGGTATGTGAAGGAAAGTGAATTCATGAGGGGATGAGCAGGCTTTAAACTATCTTAAAAAAAAATGGATGACCAATGATGGTCCGGCTTGTGCATGAAATATTAATCATGATACTCATCTTTTTCATGTAAATTGGATGAACTATAAATGTTTTCTCAACTTTGTTTTTTACTGTTCTCTATTGGGAATCTGGACTATAGTTTTAGTCCGAATGAATTAAAAGGATGATCTATTATAATAATCTATGTATAATAGTACTTGCATTTCTATCATATATCTTTCATATAATGTTACAATATGGATCTGTAATTTGACAAGTAAAAGATATGTTGCCAAACTCTAAAATATTTAAGATGGTTTGTTCTGATCCCAATGTGAGTGACCTAGGCCCTTGACCTCCAGGAGGTCCTGAGAACGTGGACCCATAGTAGTTGAATTGCAGTTTGGCTATAAAATTTGTAAGGACAAAAATTACAAGAAACCATAAATCAGTACATGTGAGATTTACACTGGTTTGGTCCAGAGAGAGAGGATATTTCCAAGCAGGGGCCCATGGGATACAGGTGGATCCAGAGATTTTCTGACTAACAATTAGGCAGCATGAGTTATCTAATGAATTTTGAAAGTCGTAAAGGAAATGGGAATCTTGAAGAAGGATAAGGGAGCAAGATTCTTAGTATGTAGATGAAGCTTCTTGGGTGGTGACTGACTTCAAAAAGAATAGGTAAATGTCTTTAAAAGTGCCCACTGTCCTCAAGACAGCTTTACAGGGTCATAAAATACTTTAATTCCTTCTTTATTGTTATCTGTTATGAAATGGTGTGATAGAAACAGGTTGGAAAGTAAGCCAAAAAATAAAAATAAAAACTGTCTCTTCAGGTCTTTTAGTTAGGAATTACCAATGGCAATGTAAAGAAAAAAAAAGTCTGAGTTTAGCCCTCAGATAAAAACAGAGTAAACTTATTTTTGGCTATATACTTATATACCTCTGGTACAATAATAGCATTTTCCTAATTTTCTTTCTTTACCATAATCCTTGGCAGGTCAAAATGGAGTCATGTATTACAAAACAACATTTCAGTCTAGGATGGATGGCATATATGACAGTGATCCCATAGACTATAATGGAGCTGAAAATTCTTACTGTTTAGTGACATCATAGCTATCATAATGTTGCAGTTCAAAGCATCATCTCTTCTATATGTCGACATGTTTAGATACAGATACTTGCCATTGTTGCAATTGCTTACAGTATTCAGTGCAGTAGCATACCATACAGATCCATAACTTAGAAACAATAGGTTGTGCCATCTAGCCTAGGTGAGAAAGCTGTATCATCAACCTGTGGGTAAGCACACTCTAGGATGTTCACACAACAACAAAATCCCCTAAGAACACACTTCTCAGGATGTAGCCCCATAGTTAAGTGGTTCTTGACTATATGTCATTAAACAGCAAAAGTTTTTATCTGAGAACAATGTTTTCCCATTGTTATTCATTTATTTATTTAAATTTTTTAAAAAATATTTTTTATTATGGTTTTGTGGGGTACAGTTAAGGATTAAGTATACAATTACGTTTCCATTCAGGCACCCTGTTGATAAGAGGTGTTTTCCCGTCCCCAGACAGATAATTGCTACTGTTAATCCCATCTCCCCCCCCCCGCCCCATAGTTTCCCAGTACCATCAGTCATTTTCTTATAGTATTACATTGGATGTTCAAGGTCCATTATATGAGTGAGAACATGTGATACTCGGATCTTTGCTTCTGTGAGAGGTCACTCAGTATTACAGACTCTAGTTCCATCCAGGTTGCTGCGAAATTCATGATTTTGTTCTTTTTTATGGCTGCATAGTATTCCATCATGTATATGTGCCACATTTTTTTAATCCAGTTCTCTTTTGATGGGCAGCATGGTTGTTTCCAGGTTCTTGCTATTGTGAACAACGCTGCGATAAACATACATGTGCAGGTATCTTTTTTATAGAGTGATTTGAGTTCTTCAGGGTATATTCCCAGTAGGGGATTGCGGGGTCATATGGAAGGTCGATTTTTAGAACTTTTAGGAATTGCCACACTGCTTTCCATAGAGGTTGCACTAGTTTACACTCCCACCAACAGTGTAGAAGTGTGCCCTTTTCACCACACCCTCTCCAGCAGCTGTTATTTTTTGAGTTGTTGATAATTGCCATTCTGACTGGAGTTAGGTGGTATCTCAGTGTGGTTTTGATTTGCATCTCCCTGATGATTAGTGAGGTTGAGCATTTCTTCATGTGTTTGTTGGCTGCTCGAATGTCTTCTTTTGTGAAGTGTCTGTTCATATCTTTTGCCCATTTTATAATGGGGTTGTTTGTTTTTTTCTTTTCAGTACGTTTGAGTTCCTTTATTTTTATATTTTATTTTAAAGATGTGGGGTACAATTCAGGATTAGGTATATAAATGGACATCATACAGGTAAAGTTTGAGCCTCCTTTTGACCCCACTTTGCCTGGTTTGAGATCAGGTACCATTATTGATGTTGTGACCCTCCTCCTCCAGCAATATCATGCTACTACCCATCCCTTTCTTATAGCATTATCGTAAATGTTCAGGGTCCACTTATGAGTGAAAACATGTGGTACTCTGTTCTATGTTTCTGTGATACATCACTGAGCATGATAGACCCTAAATCCATCCAAGTTGCGTGAAGTTTATATGTTTTTCCTTCCTTAGGACTGCATAATATTCCATTGTGTATATGTACCATAGTTTTTTGTCAAGTCCAATTTTGATGGGCAGCACAGTTGGTTCCATGTTTTTGCTATTGTGAATAGTACTGCAATAAATATGTGTGTGCAGGTGCCTTTTTTAATAGAATGATTTGAGTTCCTCCAGGTATGTTCCCAGTAGGGAGATTGCTGGTTCATATGGAAAGTCCATTTCAACTTATTTTAGAAATCACCACACTGTTTTCCATAGAGGCTGAACTAGTTTGCATTCTCACCAGGAGTGTAGAAGCATTCCTTTCTCTCTGTATCCTCGCCAGCATCTGTTGGTGTTTGTTTTATTAATGATGGCCATTCTTACTGGGGTTAGGTGGTATCTCAACGTGGTTTTGATTTGCATTTCTCTGATAATTAGTGAGACCGAGCACCTTTTCGCGTGTCTGTTGGCTGCCTGTATATCTTCTTTTGAGAAGTGTCTGTTAATGTTTTTTGCCCACTTTTTAATGAGGCTGTTTGTTTGTTTGTTTTCCTTTCAGTGCATTTGATTTCCTTGTAGATCCTGGATGTTAGGTTTTTGTCAGATATATAGTTGGCAAATATTTTTTCCGACTCTGTAGACTGTGTCCTTGCTTTTGTGATGATTTCTTTGCTTTTCAGAAGCTATTCAGTTTGAAGAAGTCCCACTTCTCTATTTTATTTCTTATGGCATGAACACCTGGGGTTGGTCAGTAATTGGTTACCTACTCTGATTTCTGTAAGAGAGTTGCCTGCATTTTCTATGATTCTTATAGTTTGAGATTTTACGTTTAGGTATTTGATCCATTTGGAGGTGAGTTTTGTGTATGGTGATAGGTAGAGAGCCTGTTCCAATCTTCTGCATGCGGTAAGCAAGTTTTCCCAGCACCATTTACTGAATAGGTGCTCCTTTCCTCAGTGGTTGTTAGTGGAGGCTCTGTCGAAGATGAGTTGGTTGAGAAATTGAGGCTTTGCTGCCAGATTCTCTATCCTGTTCCAGTAGTCAATATGCTTGTTCTTGTACATGTACCAGGCTGCTTTGATTATTGCAGCCCTAAAGTAAAGTTTACAATCTAGAAATGTGATATCTCCCACTTTGTTTGTTTTGCTAAGGATTGTATTGGCTATTTGTGGTGGTTTATGTTTCCATATGAATTTCTGTATTGTCATTTCCAGGTTTGGGAAGAAAGATGTTGGTAATTTAATGCATATTGCATTGAATATGTAGATTGCCTTTGGTAGGACAGACATCTTAAACATGTTGATTCTTCATATCCATGAGCATAGAATATTTTTCCATTTGTTTGTGTCTTCTTGGATTTCTTTGAGCAGTGTTTTGTAGTTTTCACTGTAAAGTTCTTCTACTTCTCTAGTTAGGAAGATTCCAAGGTATTTCATTTTTTTTGGTGTCTGTTGTAAATGGGATTGTGCTTTATATTTGATTCTGTCTCTTTGTTGTTGGTATATAAGAATGTGACTGTCTTTTGCACATTTGTGTTGTACGCCAAGACTCTGCCAAAGCCCTTTATCGGTGCAAGGAAGTTTTTGACTGATTCTCTTGAATTTTCAAGATATAGGTTTATATCAGCAAAGAGGGATAACTTAACTTCCACTTTTCCTATTTGGCCCCTGATTTATTTCTCTTGTCCAATTGCTGTAGCCAGGACATCCAACACAACATTGAACAAGAGGTGTGAGAGTGGGCAGTCTTATTCCAGTTTTCAGGGGAAATGCTTCCAGTTTCTGTCCATTTAGCAATATGTTTACTGTGGGTTTATTGTAGATGGTGCTTAATATATTGAGATATGTTCCTTCTATGCTTAGGTATTCAAGGGTTTTTATCAAGAAGGGATGCTGGATTTTATCAAAAACCGTTTCTGCATTTAATGGTATAATCATGTGGTTCTTGCTTTTACATCTGTTGATGTATTTAATTACATTTATGGTCTTGTAGATGTTGAACCAGCCCTGCATACTAAAGTTGAAGCCTACTCGATCATAGGGGATGATTTTTTAGATGTGTTGTTGGAACCAATTTGCTAGAATCTTGTTGAGAATTTTTGTATATATGTTCATTAGGGATATTGGTCTGTAGTTCTCTTTTGCTGTTGGATCTTTGCCTGGTTTGGGTATCCATGTGATGCTAGCTTTGTAAAATGATTTGGGGAGAATTCTGCCTTTCTTAATTGCCTGAAATACTCTCAATAGGACTGATGTTAGTTCCTCCTTGTATGTGTTGTAGAATTCCACTGGGAAGTCATCTGGTCCAGGGAGCTTTTTGGTTTTTTTGTGGGGGGGGGTAGTTTTCTCGATGGAGGCAATTTTCTGGGTTGTTATTTGTCTATTCAGTGTCTCAATGTTTTCTTGTTACAACCTTGGGAGGTTGTGTGATGTCAGAAAGTCCTCTATTTCCTTTAGGTTATCAAGTTTTTTTTCATACAGGTGTGCATAGTAATAATCTTTTGTACTTCTTCCAGGTCAGATGTGATTTGATGTTTTGCATTTCTAATGGTGTTTATTTGGGTTTGTTCTCAATTTTTCTTTGTCATTCTGGCTAGGGCATCCATTAATCTTGTGTATTCTTTAAAAGAACCAGCTTTTTGTTTAGTTGATTTTTTCTACACTATTTTTATCTTCTATGTCCCATATCTGGGCTTTTACTTTGGTGTTCTTGGTTCTTCTGCTAAACTTAGGGTTTTGGTTGAGGGCTTAGGGCTTAGGACTTTCTTTCCAGCTCCCTTAGGTGATTTGTTAGTTTGTTAACTCGTCATCTTTCCATTTTCTTGATGTGTGTTTGTAGAGATATAAATTCTCCTCTTAGAACTGTTTTCTTTGCATCCCAGAGGTCTTAGTAAGCTATTTCTTCATTTTCATTTGCTTCTAAGAATGCTTTAGTTTCTGATTTGACTCATCTGTTGACTCGGTAATTGTTCAGTATCATGCTGTTTAGTGTCCATGTTTTTGTGTGTTTTGGGGGAATTTTGTTGTTGTTGATGTTTAGTTTTATTCCACTATGGTCTCTGAAGGTGCATGATGGTATGGTGATCTTATGAAATTTTTTAATGTTTGATTTATGGTGTGGATGTGATTGATTTGGAGTACGTCCCATGTGGGATGAGGACAGCATATACTCTGTGGTTGTTGGATGAAGTGTTGTGTAGCTATCTAAGTCCATTTGGTTGTGTCAAGTTGAGGTTCCAGATCTATTTGTTGATTTTTTCCTGGAAAAACCTCCTATCTGGGATTGTCACCAGGGTACTTAAGACCTTGGCTGTAATAGTGTTAGATTCAATATCTTTTTAAAATTTACTTAGTAGTTGTTTTATAAACACTGGTGTGCTTGTGTTGGGTGCCTATATGTTTTAGATTAATATTTCTTGATGATAGAGTGAATTTTTTATTATTATGTAGTGTTGTTTTGTATCATCTTAAATTTTTGATAACTTAAAGATTATATTGTTTGGTATTACGATCATGACTCCTGTCTCCTTTTTTTATACATTCACCTGGAAACTCGTTTTCCATTCTCTTATTTTGAGTCTGTGTGTGTCTCTTATGGTGAGATGAGTTTCCTGGATGTAGCAAATTATTTTATCATGCTTTTTAAAATCGAGTTTGCCATTCAGTGTCTTTACAGTGGTGTATTTAGTGTATTCACATTCAGGTTAATATTGAAATGTGATTTTTTTATCCCCATCATGAGGTTCTTATAAAGTTTTTTCTTTGTTTTCTTTTAAATTTAGGATTGATGTTTGTGTGTGTTTTCAAGTTTGTAGTCATGATGTATTCTCTGTTGATTCTGTGTTCTCCTATTCTCTTGGGAAGTGCATGTTTTGTTTTGTTTTTTTCTTTCTTCTGTGCTTAATGCCTTTTTAAGCATTTCCTGTAGCGTTGGTCTAGAAGCTGCATCATCTCTTACGGATTAGGTGCCTCTGAAGAATGTTACTTCTCCATTGCTAATGATGCTGATCTTGGCTGGATAGGAAATTCTTGATTGAACTTGCTTATCTTTAAGTACTTTGAAAATTGGACTCTCCTTCCTTCTAGCCTGTAGTGTTTCTGCTGATAGGTCTGCTGCTAATCTGATTGGTTTTCCCTGGTAGGTCATTTGACCTTTTTCTCCTACTGCCTTAAGGATTTTTTCTTTTGTACGTATTTTGTATAGGTGAATTACTATGTGTCTAGGGGTTGATCTTCTCATTTGGTGTCTTTCAGGAGTTCTCTGTATCTCTTGTGTTTGAATGGTCACATCTCTGGTGAGATGGGGGCAGTTTTCTTGGATTTCCTCCTGGAGTGCTTGCTCCAAGGTGCTCTCTCTTTCCCTTTCCTTTTCTGGGATACTAGTCAGTTGTAGATTCAGTCTCTTGATACAATCAAACATCTCTTGGAGGCTTTGTTCTTTTTTTCTGAGTTTTCTTTCTATTTTTCACAGATCGGGTTTATTCCTCATTTTAGTCATGTTTCTGAAATTCTTTCTGCTGCTTGATTAATTCTGTGTTCCATGCTTGTCCTCTTGTTATTTATTTCCTGGATGAATTGTTTTATGGCCAGAATGTCTGTTACAAGTTCTTTCTTCTTGTCTTTCTTGAGTCTTATTCAGTCTTTCCATTCATTTCCTAATCCCTGTTGTATTCTGATCCAGTCGGTGGTGACTTCCATTGTTTGGGCTCTAAGGTCTGATTTTTCTGGCATTTTCTCTTTATTATACCGGAAACTACCTGTGCTCTTCTGTTTATTTTTTTCTCATTTTTGACTGATCTCTTTCTTTTCTCTTTAGTTCCATTATTCAGTGGCAGTGGGAGAGATTTTCACTTCTGATGTTTGCTCAGCCCTCTATTCATCCTGATTAGTGCTCTGAATTTGTTCTATTTTGAAACAAGGCTGTGTGTGGGAAGCTCTTCTGTCTCTTGTCGTTTTGAGAGTTGAGTAAGGTAGAAGATGATGAGCTAGTATTCAGAAACTACTTTCAAGTCACAGTGTTCACTGATTGTGGCATGACACCCATTCCCCAACACTGCTCTATGTGACAATGCAATGGGTGTATGTGTGTAGCCCTTGAGTCCAAGATACAGCAGCAGCAATGAAAAGAACAGAAAATAGTAGAATGAAATAAGACGAACACAAATAAAAAGAATAAAAATTTTTAAAAACACAGAAAAGTAAAAACAGAAACCAAAGCCAAAAACTATTAAACACAGACACAAAGTAAAACCAAAACAAACTGGAAAAAAAAGCAAAACAACCAAAAAGAAAAAACAGGTAAACCAAACGCACAACACACACACACACACACACACACATGCCTAGTACAAAATGAAAACGAGAATAGAAAAAAAAGCAATCTAGATTGAACCTTCGCATACACATTTGTACACAGAGGAAAAGGAAAAAAATTAAACAAACAAACCAAGGAACCCAAAATCCAGCCTGCCCTTTTGTGGCAGGTTCTTAATTGTTCCTCTCAGCTACTCACAGATGATCCCCTCTACTGGCTCCTGCAGAGCTGTGGCCTCATTGACAATCTCCTCAGTGTCTGCCTGGGGAAAGAGGAGGAGGTGGGGGGGGTGGGGCTTCAGTCTTCCCTCCCACTCTCATATTTTCAGAGAGATCCCCTCCACTAGGGATATGTGGGATTGTTTTTTGCCCAGCTGCGGGCAGAGTTGCCCCAGCCAGGCTTATCCTAGAGTCGAGTCCTCCTATCACAGCTGATGTCCAGGCTCTACCTGGGTTCCACCTTCTCAGTTGTGCCACAGCCAAGTAGGTCTGATGTTCAGAGAATTGCTGAAGAGGAGGGGGTTGTGTCAGCCCTGGACTCAGGTTTCACTGCTGATCTCTTCAGGGTTCTTCCTCATCCTTTTCTGGTCACATCCTTTGTCCCACAGCTGAATCAGGATAGGAGGTGGGGCATCTGAGACTCGGCACTTGTCCTGTCCCTTAGTGTTTGTGATTTTGGGATATTCCCTCTGGGTCATGATCAGTCTCTGAGTAGTTAATCCACCAGTCACAGAGATCAGGTCTGTTGGTCCATGATGAGCAAACTGGAGCACTTTCTTCCCCAGTTTTCAAAATGGTAGCAAGGTTCCTCTTTCATCTTATGCAGTGGGGCTCTGTCTCTGGCTCTCTCACTGTGCTCCCTCCACAGCCCTTGCTGTCAGTGTCTGGCCAGATGCTGCCATTCTGAGACAGAGTCTGGAGCCTTCAGTCACTCTCAGCAGCTTCTTCCTGGGAATGACTTTGGTGGTTTTAAAATAATGGTGCTCGTCTTCTGCATCTGGAAAGTACTAGGGACCAAGCTGAGCAGCTGTGACATCAGCTGCTTCACCTTGCTCCCAAGTTGCCACTTAACCACTCACACGCTCACAGACATATATGCAAAATTTTCCATACACTCACTCACTCACATTGGGGCCCAATAGTCTGACTGGCTCCACCGCCATCTTCCCAGAAGTCCCTTCCCATTGTTTTAAACCCCACCTAGTTAAAAACTTAGTGGAAAAATTCAGAGCAGGGTCATGTGGTATTATGAGTTTGAAGCTGCTTCACTATTGCTCAGTAACCATGAGACACCTGTCCTGGCCACCTGCAAACAGAGCTTCCAGCCCTTTCTCCTACCTTCTGGTAGAGTGAGTTTATTTGCTTTTCTAAAAACATTGTTTAAAAAATAGAAACTATTTCAAAATGCCTTCAATTCTTTTTTTTTTTTTTTTTTTTTTGAGTTGGAGTCTCACTCTGTCGCCCAGACTGGAGTGCAGTGACCGCTCCCGGCCACCGCAGCCTCAACCTGCCGGGCTCCAGCGATCCTTCCACTCAGCCTTCCAAGTAGCTGGAACTATAGGCGTGTGCTACCACGCCCAGCTAATTTTTTATTTATTGTAGAGATTAGGTCCCGCCAAGTTGGCCAGGTGGGTCTCAAACCTGCGGGCTCAGGCAATCCACTCACCTCAGCCTCCCAAAGGCGCGGGATTACAGGCTGAGCCACCGAGCCCGGTGCCTTCAATTCTTAAACAGTACTCAGGAAATAAATAATTTTTTTCTGAAATATGAGAAAGCATGGGATTATAAATTTTAGCACAAAGAAAATTACTGAGCATACATTAAAACCACAATTATATTTGTAGTTTTGTGTGCAAGGCAGTAGTTGCACGGAGACACATGGTTATATGGTTTTTTGGTTAAAATTGTATATGTTCAGTATCACTTTTTTATATGAATAAGTACTTATTAAAATAAAAATTATTTTAGTACACAAATTATCTTTTGTTCCAAATAGTTAAAGCATAGATTATTAATTAATGTGTAATTCCAACATTTGTGAATTATAGAGTATATTTCCATGCAGCTAATTTGTCCTTACCTGTGATATCATAAATACTAATAAGCTATTTAATGGTGCTATGATATTATTGAATTAGGAAATACAATTTTATATTTTTTAAAGTAATTATTTTATATTATAGTAAATTCAGTAATGGTGTCTATGAATTTTAATACTAGGTTGCACCTATAAACAAATTCCTTACCTTTGATAATAGTAAATGCATTGTCTTCTGCCTCAGCAATCCAACAGTTCCCAAGTGGAGAGCAGTTTTAGTGTATTTTGAGCACATATAACCCAGAAAAATGATAATAATTACCTTTGTATATATAGTCTATTATCTAGAGGCCAACAGGATACACACACACACACACACACATACACACACACACAGAGGAAGAGAGATGGAGAGAGAGAAATTTACTTTAAGGTGTTGGCTTATGTGATTACGGAGACTTGGCAAGTAAATAATCTACAACTGGCTGGAGACCCAGGGAAAAGTTACATTTCAAGTCCATGGGCAATTCTCTGACAAAATTCCCTTTTCTTCCAAGGAAATCAGTTTACTATTAAGGTCTTCAACCCACATTGTGGAGGGTAATCTCTTTACTGAATGCCTACTGAATGTCATCTAAAAACTGCTTTCACAATCATCTAGAATTTTGTTTGATCAAACATCTGGATACCACGGCCTAGTCAAGGAGTACATGGAATTAACCATGATGTACACTCTGTGCTGAGACATGCATTGCACCTTCTTCCTATAGTCTTTAGAAAAATACAGCCGGGCTCGGTGGCTCAGCCTGTAATCCCGCTCCTTTTGGGAGGCTGAGGTGAGTGAATTGCCTGATCCCGCGGTTTCAAGACCCGCCTGGGCAGGTGAGACCTCATCTCTACAATAAATCAAAAAAATTAGCTGGGCGTGGTAGTGCACGCCTGTAATTCTGGCTACTCGGAAGGCTGAGGCAGAAGGATCGCTGGAGCCCAGCAGGTTGAGGCTGCGGTGGCCGGAAGCGGCCACTGCACTCCAGTCTGGGTGACAGAGTGAGACTCCAACTCAAAAGAAAAAAGAAAAATACGATAGGGTGGGCATATTTACAGATGAGAAAAGTGATTAATAAACGCCAAACAAGTAGCAAATTACAGTGGTGGAATTTGAACTCAGGTAGTCATTCTGGTACCTTTGTTTGCTTTTGATCCAGAGAAACATAGAACATCCATAAACTTTTGCTGTTAAGTAACCTCCCCAAAATGCAGTGGTTTGGAACCACTTCTGCTTGGGCTGGCTCAGCTGCACTCTGCCAGTCCGTGTTGTACCTGAGCTTTGCTGGGTGCTCAACTGAGGCTGAATGGTCTACTACGGACATATCTTCATGCCTGATCACTGGCTCCATATCTTCCAGCTCAATGAGCAAATCCAGACCATGTCTCTCTCACCTCAGAGAAAACTAGCTCAGTCTTGTCTGCATGGTAATTTTAGATTTTTAAGCCCCAACCAACAAGACCTTTTCAAGCTTTTGTCTATGTCATCTTTGGCAATGTTCCACTGGCCAAAGCAAGTTACACTGGCCACTTAGATTCAAGGAGTAGGGCGATGGACATGGTATTTGTTATTTTCTTGCTGTATAAAAATTGATCACAAGTGTACTGGCTTAAGCAACTTGTATTTACTAATTAAATGGTTTTCATGGATTAAGAACCAACTGGATCTTTTGCCTGGGGACTCCCATGTCGGCAGTCAAGCAAGGACTGGAACTAGAGTCATAAAAGAGTCTTGGGGCTCTCTGCCAAGCTCACCTGCTTGTTAGCAGAATTTATTTCCTTGAAGTCGTAAGATTCAGGGCCTTCTTTCATCGAGGCTGATAAGAAAGTTTTGCTGTTGTATCTTGTCCCTTCTCCAACAGTTTTTAAAGGACTGACCTGAGTAGGTGAGGTCCACCTCTACTGGACTGCTTTTTGAGTAACTCAAAGTCAAATGATTAGAGGCTTAATTGTATATGCAAGATCCCCTTCACCTTTTCAAGGTAACACAACCTAATCATGGGAAAAAGAATCCCCTCACACTCACTGTTCTTGCCCAGACCCTAGAACAGGGAATAGAATGTTGGGAACTGTCTTAGAATTCTACCTTCCATAGACACGTGAGAGGATTTGTAATATTATAGTACAATGGCATGCATGAGAGAAGGGAGTATTTATGGGCATTTTTTATAATCTCCCATACTTAGAAAGGACAGCAAATTAAGGAAAGGAATGTTATAAGACCCAATCCAAAATTGGAGACATAAAAATAAGAACTGGCAAATACAGAAAAACTAAAACTATTTAAATTTGGAAGTAAAGGTTGACTATTAAACTGTTGTTAACAATGGAGGCCAGAGCATAATGTAAGAGCTTCTTTTTTCCTTACTTTTTATTTTTAAAAATATTTTGTTGTAAACTGACCATTTATAATTGTATGAATGTATGTGGAATTGTTTTCTTTTTTCTTGGATCTGCTTGTAATGCCCTTATTATTCTGTGGCATCCTAGTTGTATGGCTAACATCTGGCATATCACACCCTACTGTTCTGGAAATGACTGAAGAAATTAGGAGTTAATAGCTGAGCTCCATTTTTAAAGCCTTTTTGCACTCAGATTTCTAGCATGTTCACACCAAATTCTAATAATTGAAGAGGTGAGCTCCAAGCCCACAACACTTAGACTTACCTCTTTCCGCCCAAGGAATCACTTCTATATCAACAGGAAATTGATCTATTTAAGAAAGAAGGTAAGGTGGGTTAGAGATATTTTTCCTTTTTCTTCCCCCTAAATAAAATTAGCAATCTGGGAATTAAATCTAAGACAAACATAAGACTCTGAAATATGGAGAGAAGACGGTAGCCAAACTAGGGACATCGGGACAAAGGAACAGGTGGGTTCCTTGGGTTTTCTTTATGCATCATACAGCCAAGACTTGTAGCTGAAGAAACTAGAAAACCCAGAAACTTTAATGGACACAGAAAAAAGAAAAAAGAAAAACCCATTAAAAGCCTTTTCGCTGTTTAGCAAAGGACCAGGATAGAGGAAATCTAGTAAGAGAAGAAACGTTTAGGCAGTCATTGTTCTCCTGCAGCTAAATGAGAGAGGAAAAAATGTAGCTAATCCCCACCCAAACCAAAAAGGGCCACGTGGGGAACATTTTGAAATCTCTTCATAATTATAAAGTCCCAACTCCCTGCCAGAGGGCTATCAAAGAATGCTGAGTGGGGTGCTGGAAGTTTCCTGCCCAGTAGTGGAAATGAGGCTCCCTCCACTGAAGTGTTGGTGCACACCACTCAGAAATCCTGGCTTCTTTCACTCTGAAAACAAGGAGACACTGCTCCCTTTCCCTACTGGAGTGCAGTGAGAGGAAACCTGTTGGGAAGTTGAGACCCCTTCCTCTGTTGCCCACGGGGTTCATGAGCCGCATGGGCAATAATGCCCTTCCACTGATCTCTCAACAGGAAGTGAAACTCTTCAGGGTTGGCAGAGGTGAGGCAGCTTCTGATACCACCTGGCAGGAGACACATCCCCTGCCACAGCAGTGTCAGAAACACCAGCTAAAACAAAACTTTAATAATACAGATTCTCATGAAATAGTACCCCAAATGTCTACGTTTCAAAAGAAAACCACTCACCATTCTAACAACTAGGAAAATGTGACTGAATAAAAAAGAAATGATAGATACCAGTACTGAAAAGGTAGACGAGTTAGAATTATATGACAAAGACTTTATTATAGCCATGATTATGACTATCGAATGGCCAATTAGGAACATACTTAGACTTATCTCTTTCTTCCCAAGGAATCACTTCTACATCAATAGGAAATTTAATTATCTATTTAAGAAAGAAGGTAAGATGGGTTAGACATATTTTTCCTTTTTCTTCCCCCTAAATAAAATTACCAACCTGGGAATTAAATCTAAGACAAACATAAAGGTCTCAACAAATAATTAAAAGTTCTCAGTACAAAAACAGAAGATAAAAAAATAACCAAATGGAAATACTGGATTAAAATATATAATAACCAAAACAAGGAAACAAACAAAAAGCAAAGTGCAATGGATTGACTCACTAGTATAAAGTAGGGAACAAAGGAAAAGAAAAACAGTGAACTTGAAGATAGAGCAATGAAATCATGCAATCTAAGCAACAGAGAGAAAACAGACCAAGGTGAAGAAAAAAGGAAAAACGCAAACAGATCTTTAGGTACCTGCGATACTGTGAGAGAACAGGTTATATTGATATCATGAAGAGAAAGGGGAAACCAAATGGAGCCAGAAAAGTTTTTCAGGAAACAACAATGTGAAACTTTACAAATTTGGCAAAAGACATAAACCAACATGTTCAAGAAGCTTAGCAACTCCAAAAAAGATAAATCCAGGGATCTTCACACTAACATACTTAATTGTTAACTTCTCCAAACTAAAGACAAAGTCTTTTAAGCAATGAGAGGGACATAGCATTTGCCCGTACGGGAAAGACAATGTGCATGACAGGGAACTTCTTATTAGAAACCACAAGGGAAAGAGGAAAATAGCATAATATGTATCAAGTGATGAAAGAAATGGACCAAATCAAACCTTTTGTCAAGTGAAAGAATCCTTCAAGAATGAAGGGAAAATGGAAACATTCTCTGATGAAGGAAAACTAAGAGAACATGTCACCACCAAAGTTTCTCTGAGAGAATAGCTATAGGAGTTCTTGAAGAAGAAATGAAATGATCAAGGAAGGAATTTTGAAATATCAAAAAGGAAGAAAGGATATGGTAAGTGAAGATATGAGTCAATACAATTGACTTTCTTCTATTGAGTTTTCTAAATTATGTTTGATGATTGAAGCAAAATTGTAACCCTGTCTAATGTGATTCTGTGTCCACAGAAAAAAATATTTAAGACACTGTATTATAAATTGGAGAGGATAAAATGACTTAAAGGGAAGAACAGTTTCTACAAATCATTCAAACTAGCAAAATGACACCAGTAGATTGTAATATATAACTATATAATGTAATCGATAGTACAGACACTAAAATATGTACTAAGAGATACATTCAACATTATAGATAATTTTAAAATGACCAAAAGGGCATGAAAAGACATTGTACCAAAGGTATGCAAATGAAAAGATATGTAGCGTCACTAGCCATTAGGGAAATTCAAATTACAACCACAGTGAACCACAGTCATTCCACACCTATCAGGATGCTCAAATAAAAGATAGTGAAAGTGGTCAGTACTGGTGAGGATGCAGAGCTCCAGATAACTCCTGCATTGCTGGTGGAAATATGAAATGATACATCCGCCATGAAAAACAGTTTGGAAGTTTCTTGAAAAACTAAATTCATTATTATTTGATCCAACAATTAAACATTTCTAGGTATCTCTCCTAGAGAAATGAAAACTTATGTTCTCACAAAAACTTGTACAAGAATGCTTATATCAGTTTTATTTGTGATAGCTCAAAATTCAAAGGATCACTGTGTATAATCTATGGCATATCCACGCCAAGAAATAGTATTCGTCAATAAAAAAGGACTTACCTCTTGATACATGTAGCAGTCTGGATGAATCCCTGACATCTTTCAAATGATAAGATTATACAAGTGAAGAAGTGGTTATTGGTTGCCAGAAGTTAAGGAGGGCCTGAGGAAGAAAGAGAAATACCTGTGACTACAAAAGTAAATATGAGGAATCCATGATAGAAATGTCCTGCTTCTTGATTCTATCAGTCTCAATATCCTGTCTGTGATATCATATTATAGTTTTGAAAGTTGTGACCATTTGGGAAAACTGGGTAAAATGTACACAGATTTTTTTTTCTGTATTATTTTTTACAACTGCATAGGAACAAAAATTATGTCAAAGAGCTTAATTTTAAAATAATAGAAATTCTCCCCACGTATCTTACAAAATACTGAGGGTTACAATTTCCATTCAGTATTATAGAATTATCTGTCAAAGAAAGAATATGTAACTCCATCTAAACTGAACATTTAAATTGAAAAGAACGTATAAAATGCATCCACTATGTATGTATATTGTATATGCATGTGTTTGTGTATGTGCTATGCACACACATATGTATATATACATGTAGATGTGTGCATATATACATGTTAATGTATATATACACATATATATGTATATATACACATATAAATGTCTATTTTAGTTTTTTTAATCTAAAACAAAGAAACAGCAATCCTTAGGTAGCAGAAAGTAAAAGAATGCTCAAGTCCAAAAGGTATTGGTGGGCTCATTCAGAAACTGTTCATGAGAGCACCAGAGCTATTAAGGTTTAGTGGCTAAGGATGGTGGGCCTAACTTCATGCCAGACAACAAGAAGAGAATAAAACAAACCACCCTGGATCAACCAGGTAGCAGAAGGCTTTCCAATCTCTACAGGGAAGGGGGAATACTTCTGCCATCTCCTATAGAAGCAGTAATGAAGGAGAAATGTCTCACTGGACTACAGTAAACAGCATCTTTTGGGAGATGTCACATATCTTATCTCATGGGGTCTTAAAGAAGAAACTTATTCTTAACACGTGTTAAAGATGATAAGGCAGACTTTTTTTCAAGAGGAGTCATTGCGATAGGTACAGGGACCATTGCAACGGGCTATTGCTGTGGAAAAGAGATTGGTCTCAACTCCAAACCAACATGGACAAATAAGAATTGACAGCTAAAGAGCAGGGTTCAGTTATTAAATGGGAAATTACTAAAAGAAAGCATCAGTGGTAACGGAAATCCTGTTAGACTTATCAGAACTACCTCCAAAGGCAGATAATAAGATGTTGGTGGTGGTCAGATCCAAGATGAAGAAGTTTTTACTAAACTGATTTAGCAGTATTCTTGCTCACATTGGATTCTACAAGGACAGAAAGAAGGTTAAAGTTGGGCTTAGTTGGAAAGGACTTAGAGGAGACTTACTTAGGCTTTGGTGAGAGAAAAGAGTCCTTTCCAGGGTGAGTGAGTGTTGTGTCTGACAGAAATCCATGGAATCCCAGATGAAGCAAAACCAAAAACCTCCCCACAGAGATAATTTCACTGCTTGGTAAATAAGGACTTCCATGGAAAACGAGTTTCGCTGAAGCAAATTCACAGGGGAAGAAAATTCACATTATCTAAGGAAAAGGATCCCAAGATCAACAAACAACAATACCATGTGGATGTTTTCATGTAAGCTCATTGTAGTTGTTTCTTGTGTGTCAGTAGAGAAAAAAAAATGAAAGAATGGGTGGCCAAAATAACAGTACTGTGATATGCTATGTTGTAATCTTTCTCAGAAGGCTAAAGAATGTGGTCAGTACTGGTTAATACTGCGAATTTATTACAGGAAGCCTTGTAATATTATTCCTGCACTGTTTCTTGCTTTAAGCTTTCAGGAAAAACCTGACATAACTGAGAAGGGATACTTGATATTAGCTAGAGTACCCAATTAATGTTATAGCTGGCAATCATTTCACCACTTTTTTTATTAGATGCAGACAATTTGAGAGCAAAAGAATCAAGAATAAAACATACAATAAAATTGAACTCTGCTATAGTTCATAAAGCAGACATAACAGTACACTTCTTGGAAGGCATTTCAAAGTTTTCATAATGAAGCATTGTTTTGCAGGATTATTTACATTGTATCAAGAAATTTTTACGGTAATAAATAAGAAGGGTCTACAAAGAGGAAAAAATGCTTAAAGTTCACACAAGTATAGCTCACGAAAGCTGAAATACAGAACAATGTACAAGATAGCTAACAAATTATTTAAGAAGTAGTTTGACAGAGAGGGAACAGAGGTTTCATACAGACACATGAAATATGAAAGCCTAGCTTCACATTGCCAATTCCCTTTTGGCCCCTTTTGAATAGTTTAAGATACAACATAACAAATAGCCTCAGATGTTAAAAAATAATAATAAAGGATTTGTTTTCTTTCTTAGGTGTCTTCTACTTAACTATTGTTTTTGAATCTAACAAAATGTTGTTGACAACTCATTCTTGGTTTTATGACTTCTGTAACCAGAATAGACAACAGTTTTCTAGACGTTACATATATTATTTAATAGATAGTTAAACTGTAGAGAGACAGAATCTCAATGTTGATAATTTATGTTTTTTTACACCCTAAGTCAGTATAGCTAGGTAGTTCAGAAGGCTTTACTGTTCTGTGGCTTATAATTTTACTGATAAATGTGAGACATCATGACTAGCAACAATACTCATATGAATATCACAATAAATTAACAGAAAGCATTTTTATTGTTAATCTGTTTATATATTGCAAATTCAGCATTTTCATATTGATGGTAAATCTTCACCGATCTATTTTAAGAAGAATAAAAACTGTCCATATTCACCCAGCAAATGGTTAGGATAACAAAATACCAAAGGTAAGTTTACACACCTATTGTTGAAAAATTAGAGTATAATAGAGGCATAGATTGGTAGAAACAGTTATAGCCAATTTTTTCAAATTAAGAGAAAGTTGAAGAAAGGAGGAGAAAGTGAGAGAGAGAGAGACATAGAATCCTTAACTCAAAAAAGTTCTCAAGCAGAATATAGAATTATGTGGGGTCATATATATTTTTGGAGCAGAGACTTTATTTCCTAGATCACTTTGTTGCTGTTATTCTTTTTTTTTCTTTCCTCATGTAATTTCGAAAACTATTTAGCAGTTCAGGTAGTTCAGGAAACACATTTGGATAAAAGATACCAACTAAAGGTACCTGTTAGACTCATACAAGAAAATAGCACTTAGGCCTTCAGTAGGGATGGAGAAAGCCCCAGTGGAACTTCAATCCCACTTGAACATTCTTACGTGACCATAGAGAAAAAAACCTGGTAATCTAAAAATTTATCATTGTCTTGAGCTCATCAGAGAGTCATGGTGACAAGGAAGCCAGATAGGCTTCCCAAAGAGGAACAAGATGTCTCCAATGAAGATAAGCCCATGAGCTGTTTCAGATTTGGCAGAGCATGTGAGAATCAAGTGAATGCCTATGAGCAGTTGGAAAACTTTAACACTCAATAAACTAGCATAAAATATATTTCTGATTTGATAATATTAGTAGATTAGGGCATCAGTCTAGAGTGCTTGTGCTTTTAAAATTGTAACAGCAAGATCCAAGATGTGTCAGTTTGAGACATGTGAGAGTCACAGACATAAGGACAGTTTACATTTGCTGCTAAGTTCTTTTCCGTGAGCTTCTGTTGGTTTTGAGGAGAAAGATTTTGGACAAGGCAAAAGATCAGAGAGCCCCATGACGGTGCAGTGTGCAGTAGCACAAAACCTTTGGGGAGAGGCAACAGATTATTCTACCTCGCAAAACCAGAAAAGGGCCTGGTTCTCGGGGGAGGAGTGGAAGCAATGCTCTTTTGCTCTGGGAGATGAATTGGAAACGGACTTGCCCTTGCCCAGCTTCCTTTTGTAGCTGAAGTAGAAGCAAAATCTCTGTATCAAGTGAGGAAAAGCAGGGCCCCTCTTGAGCAGAGGAGCAAGCACAGCCAAACTACCCCTGGGAGAGGGCAGGTGACTTTCACAAGGCCAAGAGCAGCCAGATAGAAGACAGAGTTTGGCTGCCACTGCGGGGAGAGGCAAGAATGCTGAAAAGGACACCCCAAAAGTCTTCGGTGTGCTGTGCATGCTGAAGAGATACAGCTAATCAGCTGTTAGAGGAAAAAAAACTTTAAAAATTCAGTTAATCCAAAAGGCAGGAAAATGAATATGGAATAGATGGGGCAAATAAAATATATATAGCAGTATGGTAGACCTAAATTCAATGTATCAATAGTTACAATACATGTAAATGTCCTACTAAATGTGTATGCATCTTACAAAAGAATTTTAGTGCACATGAAGCAAAAACTGATATAACTGAAGGGAAAAATATACAGATCCACTATTATAGTTGGAGACTTTCTCAGTAGTCAGTACAACAAGTAGTCATAAAATCAGTAACACATTGATTTTCTAATGGAATACAAAGAGTAGTTTGAAAAATTTGACATACAAACATTAATTATGTACATATAAAACTATATAGAAAAATTATGTATTAGTTCTAAATGTGCAGACTGTAATTACTCTTTTTTAATTTATAAAGAATTAAACAATATTCAGTCTAGTTCTAAATAGTTTTAAAATATACATACAGAAAAGATTATTGCACATATTGACCAATAAATTTTGAAAAGCTGAAGATACACTAAAACTAATTAAGCTTATAATTATTAAAAAATACAAATGGGGGAAATAATTAGGCTGTTGAGGATTGTGCTGCTTATGTATTTTTCTGAAGTATTTTCTTTTAAATGACAATTCAGATTCACTGATCTGGGAAACTTTAAATCTTCCATGTATGAACTCTTGAGAATTTCTTCTTAAAAAGAGAGTTGCTCTGTAATATATGAGACATATGTAGTATATGTTCCTCCTAATGTGGCCTTAGAACTACTTACATTCTGTCATGGAGTTTTGGGGATTGTTTTTCCATTATTCTCACTCTTGGATGTGAAGTGGGCGTCAAGTACAAGCTGTCATAATATACAGGGCACAAAGCTGTTTCAACAAGCTCTGTCGAGTCTCTGTTAGAGCAAGTAACATAGCCCAGAGTCAAGCTGGCCAGAATGTCCAGTCCTAATATGCTTTCCTCATTTAAAACGATGTTCTTGTCATCATTTTTGCTGTTGTTTTATTTGAATACTGACCCAAGCCTTTTATTTTTTCCCAAGGGGGAACCTAATGGTGACTGAGGATAGCTTGCATCAATGTCAAGAAAATATAACACACTACCAGAGATCCCAAGTGCATGGCAAAACAGAAGTGCTTATTCAATGCTAATAAATTTTATTAAACTCAATGAGGAATTGTAATGACTGCCATTCTTTGGGTGCTTGTCTCATGCGAGGCAGCCACTAGACACACTTTATCTCAGGTAAACACAACAAATCTCTTAATTACTTCCTGTTAGTCCTTTCCTAAGGCAGGAGGTAGTCTTAGGAGGCAGATATATAGTAATTAAATCACCTGTCAAATATTAAGTATTTCAGGAAACCTTCACTTAGGTTTAGTTCCTATGACTTGGCACTATTAGTTCTTTACTTCAGATAAATTAATTCCAACGTTCAGGCTAAAAGCTCCAGAAAATGCTGGCAGATAAAAACTAAATGAATAACACCAGTAGAAAAACAATGTTTGCTTCAATGTAGGGACCACTGACAGCTTTGAATCTGCATGTTCCTTTAAGCTTTAGATAATTAAATATACATCAATAAAATAAAATAAGGTCATATTTTTACTTTCTTAACAGACCCGGGAACATTTTTAAGATAATCTCTGAGTATTTGAGCTTTGCCTGAGTCTCCTCCCCATCAGAGACTGGGTCTCCTGCTCTCTGGCCAAGCCATTGACCCTCTTTCAGGCTGTGCGGGGGTCAGATCCAGCTTCGCCCAAAGCAAAGAGATTTCTGTGATGTGGAGGATGGGACAGATTGTAGAAAAGGAAAAAAAGGAAGACGACAAAGACAAAAATCATATTCCTATTAAGGCATAGTGCTCTAGAAACAGGGGATATATATTCTCATGTAATCCAGGTTTGAATGTAAATTGAAGAAAAAATATGTATTTATTGAGTATATAATTAGACCCTTTAGCCCATTAAGTCCATGACTTGGAAATTATCTTTGGAGTACCTTTAGAGAACTCTCCACAAAAATGTTAGTCAAAGACTAAACAATACAAGCCCTGAATGACTAGTTCAGCCATTTCTTTTTGAAATGACTGATCTTATGTTATTTAAACAAAGGAATGAATTTTGACTTGACTGCTCAATGAATTATTGGACTTCACAGATGCACAAATGATGCACCATTATTTTATATATGACTAAGAAGTTGCTCTCTTTACTTTTAAAGACCCTTCAATAGCCAAATTTTTTAAACAAATGAGAAAAAAATGTGCATCTTAGAATTGATGGTATACAGTAACACAGAGTAAAAAAATATAGCTAAGTGTTGATCTATTTTTGGTAGATGATAGGAAAACAGATCACTTTTGCAAGTTGTAAAAGATTTTTTGACAAGTCTACTACATTTCAGGTGAGTAATGACAAGCTTCAGAGCAAAAATTACAATAATAGAATCCTAAGAGTTTTACTTTTTAAGTCAGAAAACGTAGCAGAAAAACACTGACGTCAATGATAAAAGATAGAGCGAGTTGAAATCTAACATTACTTGAGAACTTCATCAAGTGGATTATTGGCTTAGATATTTTATTTGTCACATAATAGTGGCTATTTTTATTTCCATGGGTCATATATATTTGCCATTCTCAGATTATGAGTATAAAAAGACAATATTTAGCAAAATATCTAAGTATATGAAATATTTCTAGGCTAGATTTTTATTCCATAATTTAATTAAATGTGATTTCATTCTTACAAGGAGACTAACTTTGCTAATTTCATGTATTTATCTTCACAGAGTAGGTTTAAATTGCTTTGTTTCCCCATTGGCAATACTTTAGTAAAATGTATCAATTAGTTTAATTTTTCCTGCTAGAATGGGAAGTCCAATCAAACTATGAAAAACTAATAGAGTTGATGATCTTCCATAATGTGTGGAGAACAGTGTCCCAGGACTGGCAAATTCAGGAGATACTGCCGCCAAAGCCAAGGGTCTTCCTGTCCTTCTACCCTTGCATCTTTATTCTTTTTAGGCAACAAAATAGCCCCGCCTCCTCCCCCAGATCAGGAATCATAAGAGGAAACAGCAATGACTAATAATGATAGACAATTCTTCCTTGTACCTTTATTTTATTTTATCTTATGTTAGCCAGAGAAACCTGTCACAGAAGCTCCCCTCAGACTTGCTGTCTTATGTCTTTGATCAGAACTGAGTCACATACTCATTCAGAAACATGTCATTAGCAAATTAATTTAGATCAGTCAGATTTTCAAATTGGAGGGAAAAAAAGTATCCTGTGAATCCAGGCTTTGTAAGTGTGAAATAAAGGGAAACCAGCCATTGAGACAGCAACTTGATGTTCTGAGGGCTCTCCGTTTTTAGTTATAAAAGGAGTAATCTTTGGGTCTATTCTAGAGGACTGAAGGGATTTGGAGCTGATCAAGGGGAAACATGGCCAGTGATGGCAGTGACAAGTTTTCCTGGGTAGCAGTTGAACAGAATTGCATAAGAGGAGAAATCCTTTCCAGCATGAGACAGTCAAGAACCCAAGTCCCCCAGTGGTCACCATCCAGAAGGAGAGGAGTACAAGAGAACTCTCTCTGCAGAGGGCAGTGGAGAGGAGCTGGCAGGTCTAGGTGGTACTGCTCAACCTCATGGCGGGGTCCTGGCATCAGGGAACCCTCTAGGTAAGTGGTAAGTGGTGGTTTAGGGCTGCACAGCTGCCCAGCGCTGCCTCATCAGTAGAGAACAGTGGCTGGGTAAGGGCTAGGGGACTCTGCAAAACAGGCAGGTGCCAATGGCAAACAGCGTTATTGTTTGAACTATCTTTAAAATAATTCAATGTATTTAAATTTCAGTAAGCTTTTAAGGTAATGCGTCTCAGCCTGCGTTGAAGAAATCAACAACCCAGGAGGGAGAAACCGAAGCTGTCATTGCTCATGTATGCAGCTCCTGCCTCATGTAATCATTCTGTTGGGGCCAGTGGAACAAAGGATACAGATGCAATGGACATTCACAATGGAGACAACAGATCTGCACATTGTGGAAGTGGCAGGAGCGATCATCTCCTGCTGACTTGTGCAGTGTTATAGAGCTTCTACCAATGACTCTTGACCCTTAATCATGCGTTTACAAAGAATGGGTTAGAATTTTCACAGAAAATATAACATCTCCCTCAGTCAGTGTAAGCTAATAATTGCAATAAGACAATATCTAACTCTCAGCAAATTCACACAGTAAAATAAAAAATAAATAAAACTCTCAGCAACTTCACAAAATAAAAGGTTTTGCTCATAGTCAATCTTTCATGCCATGATTCAGGCACCAGGATATTCTCGACTAGTTCTTGGCTTTAATGACCTCCATCAGAGCCTCTGGATTAGTCAGAAGATGGGGGAAGATGGTAGAGAAAAGTCAAGGTGCTCTCAGTCACCTAGAAGTGATTTTCAGTTTGATTCTCACTCCATTGATGCAAATGTGATATTTTTTAAAAAATCTAATGTTTATATAATTTTCACAATAAAGTTTTTCAATGAGTGTTATAAAACAGATGACCTTTTTAGTATGTATCAAGAAGGATGAGAAGATTAGTCGCAATGCAAACTTTTAAGAAAGGGGTGAATTAAATCTTGACTATCAGCTCCAATAACATCTGCATATGGCTTCATAAGTGATCTTTTTAGAGGGCTCGTTGTTAGTCAAGACAATATTATGTTTTGTTTGTTTATGTTTATTATTTTCTCTTTTTTCATTAACGTAACAGAAAAAATGTAAACTTTTCTCACTTTTTAAAGGAAGATATTAAACCAAATGAAAGCTATTTAATCAAACAATAGATTAGAAACAACAACAAAACCCTTTATCATCTATGTTTTTATATTAACATTCCAGGGTCAAAGCTTTACTTACTTTTTTCTACATGGGCTATAGCAGAAAATGTTTCTCTACTTAAGAAAATAAAAAGATAATTCTTTCAAGAACAAAAGACTTTAAGGAACCAATTGTTACCATAATTCTATCCAATCTTGTTTGAAAAAGTCACCTTGGAGTATGAGAGTACCTTAGAAAAATGCTGTTGTGAGAGCATATAAACAATTAACTTAGTTGCCAGTTCTCAGCATGAGAGTAGACATCCTGTGAATGGCAAAAAAAGAAAAAAAAATCTGTTGGGGAAATTATGAAACTGTTTCTATGAATGAATCTATGCATTCTCAAGCCTGAGAAATCTCAAACACTTTTAAAAGTAATCACTAAAATGTATCAAGGGCTTGTGATGGTGGTTTACATCAGATAGCATCTGTAATTCCCATGATGACACTGTGACAAGTAATGATACACATTTTCAGAAAGAAAATTGAGGGACAAAGAGATTAAGCAGTTTGTCTGAGTTCATCTTATTGATGAGTGGAGAAAAAGAAGTCAGACCACCAAATTTCAGAGCAAATATTCATGATTGTGCCATGTAGACTTTCACAAGGTAAATATGACAGCTTCATTATGAAATAAACATGAAATGGCTAGTTTGATCACTAATTCAAAATCAAACATTAACACTATTTTTGTTAGGATCAAATTAGGTGAAAGAAAGGCAGAACTATTTGCAAAATATCCAAGTTTTATAAAGTATGCTAAAAATGCTATTCTCCTTTAATGCCTACGATATCATTTGTATATTTTTTCATACATTTGATAGTATCAATCTATTATAATAAGCAGTAACACGTGCAATTTTAACAGTTTTCATTAGACATAATTGACATACCGTAACATTCACTCATTTCAGACAAGTAAAATATTTTTGGTGAATTTACAGATATGTGCAGTCTTTATCACAATCCAATTCTAGAACATTTACTTGATTCCTAAGAAATCTCATGCCTATCTGTAGTCATTCTTGGGTCTCTCCCTCATCTCCTGGCAACCACTATTCCTCTTTCTTTCTCTGTGAATTTTCCTTTTTGATCTTTTGTGTCTGAATTTTTCTTTCCATAACATTTCTGAGGTTCATCTGTGTTGTAGCACATTTCAGTACTTTCTTTGTCCCTTTTAATTGCTGAATAGTAATTCATTATACGGATATACCACATTGTGTTTATTCGTTTACCAGGAAATGGACATTTGGATTAGTTTCACTTTTTGTCTGTTATCAATAATGCTGCTATGAACCATGCAAGTCTCTGTATTGATGTCTTTTCATTTCTCTAGGAGTGGAATTGCTGGGTCATGTGGTAAATTCACACTTAATGTTTTACCAATCTGTCTAGCCACAGCCTGGTGTAGTGGCTCATGCCTGTATTCCCAGCACTTTGGAAGGCCAAGGTGGGGAGATTGCTTGAGTCAGGGGTTCATGACCAATCTAGGCAACATTGCGAGACCTTATCTCTACCAAAAGAAAAATCACAAAATAAGTCAGACATGGTGGTGCATGCCTGCAGTCCTCGCTACTAGAGAAACGGAAGCAGAAGGATCACCTGAACCCAGGAGGTTGAGGCTATGGTGAGTCATTATCCTGACACTGCACTTCAGACTGAGTCAAAGTGAGACCCTGAGATTTAAAAAAGATATATATAAAATTACAACAATGCTAGTGGCTTTGAAGTGGTACCTCACTGTGGTTCTCATTTGCATGCTCCTGACATGCTTATCAGACATTTCCATATGTTCTTGTATTAAAAACTTATTCAACCCGCTCTTTTTCTATTTTTAATTGGAATATTTTTGTATTACCATTGAATTATACGATTTCTTTATGTGTTCTGTCCTTCATCAAATATATAGTTAGAAAACATTTTCTGTCACTTTGTGAGCTCTCTTTTCAAATTCTTGATAATGACTTTTGAAGGGTAGACCTTTTTATTTTTATGAGATTCAACTTGTCAATTATTTCTTTTATTGCTAGTGTTTTGGTTTTTTTTAGCTGACCAAAGATCATAAAGATTAGGTTATGTTTTGTTTTCTGAAGAAGTGTGTAGTTTTAACTCCTAAAGTTAGGTTTATGCTCCATTTTAACTCAATGTTTGTTGTGATTGGAGTGAGAGGTGACATCTTTGTCAAAAAATCAATTGAACATAAATCTTGGGATTATAGTATTCTAAATTTAAGGCTTTATATCTAGATTCTCAATTCTGTTTCATTTATCTAAATATCTATTTTATGCTGTACTACATTGTTTTATTTTTATTTTATTCTATTTTAAGTTGATAAATATAGTACATATTTATGAAGTACAATTGATGTTTTTATACATTTTGGAATTATTGAATCAAGCTTATTAACATACCCATCATGTCATCACTTTTTTACTTTTTTGTGATGAGGACATTTAAAATCAGCTCTTTAAGCAACTTTGAAGTATATACTATGTTACTATTAACTGTAGTAACCATGTTGCTCATTGTTTTGATTAAAGTCAGCTTAACTGTTTCTGAAAAATCCCTGCTGGGAATTTGATAGACATTGCACTGCTCTGTACACGAATCTGGAGATGATCAACATCTTTAAAATGTTGAATATTAAAAACCTTAAAAAAGATAAAAATGCAGGTTCAAGACCCGCCTGGCCAGCGAGACCTCATCTCTACAATAAATCAAAAAATCAGCCGGATGTGGTAGCACACGCCTGTAATTCCGGCTACTTGGAAGGCTGAGGTGGAAGGATCGCCGGAGCCCAGCATGTCGAGACTGAGGTGACCGGGAGCGGCCACTGCACTCCAGTCTGGGCGACAGAGTGTGACTCCAACTCAAAAAAAAAGATAAAAATGTCCCATCCATGAATGAATGTGGAATATATCTCTTGATGTATTTAGATCTTTAATGTTTTTTCAGCAATGTCTGTGGTTTCAGTGAGCACTTATTTTGGTAAATCTATTCCTAAGTGTTTCATTGTTTTTGATACTTTTGTGAATGGAATTGCTTTCTTTATTATTTTGTTTGATCATTGTTAGTAGTATATAATAATAGATTTTTTTGTGTATTGATCTTGTACCCTGTGACCTTACTGATATCAGTTACTGTGTGTGTGTGTGTGTGTGTGTGTGTGTGTGTGTATTCCTTAACAACTTTTTATACAGGATCATGTTGTCTGCAAATAAAAACAATTTTACTATCTCCATTTCTAATTCTGATATCTTCTGTTTCCTTTTCTTGCCTCATTTCTCTGACTAAAACCCCCAACACAATGTTGAGTGTAGGTAGAAAGAGCAGGCATCTTAGGAGGAAAGTATTCAGTCTTACACCTTCAATTGTGATGTTAGTTGTAGGATTTTTTGTAGACGTCCTTTGTAAGGTTGAGGAAGTTTCCTTTTATTCTTAGTTTGTTGAGTGTTTTCATCATGAATGGATAGGTATTGGTTATATCCCATGATTTTCCTGCAGCTATTGAGAAATTGGGGTTTTATTCTTAACATGTAATTTAAAAATAATGAAAATTATGAATAAATACGAATTTGTATTTTTTGTTATTTTTCCAAATATTAGCAAAAGAATAGTTACATGGTATGCTAAAAATCAATAGGGCATTCACAACTAAGTATACAGTGCCTAATAGATTTTTATATCTCAAATTATAATGAAGTCTAGAGACTTTTAAGATGATTTTTAGTCAACAGAGACTCAATTCACAAAATAGACCCTTGTGAATTTCCTATTTTTATACCTGAAAGAGACTGATGGATGAAGATTTAACAAGTACATGAGTTACTTTTATTTATTTATTTTTAAGGCTTGGAAAATGAGGGTTTCTTTTTTTTAATTTTAGAGTTATGCATTACAAGTAAGGATTTACTATATAACTAGACTGCACATAGGTAACATTTGAGCTTCTAGCTGCCCTTCTCTCCCCCGATAGTGAACCAGGTACCCATTGTGTTGTCATGCTGTTCCCTCTCTCTTTTCCTTCCCTCCCTCTCAGTGACTGCCGATCCCACCCTTGTAATATGTGTTCAGGGCTGTTATGAGTGAGAACATACGGTGTTATGAGTGAGAACATATGGTATTCATATGAACATATGATAATGTGATCAGGGCTGTTATGAGTGAGAACATATGGTATTCATGTCTTTGTTTCTGTGATAGATCACTTAGAATAAGGGTCTCCAACTGCATTCAAGTTGCTGCAAAGTCTATGATTTTGTTTAATGCTGCGTAATACTCCATTGTGTATATGTACTACAATTTCTTTATCCTGTCCACTTTTGATGGGCATCAACAAGGTTGATTCCATGTTTGGGCTATTGTGAATAGTGTGGCAATAAGCATGAGTGTGCAGGTGTCTTTTTGGTAGAGCGATTTATGTTCTTCCAGGTATATTCCCAGGAGAGGGATTGCTGGGTGGTATGGAAACTCATTTTTTAGTTCTTTTAGGAATCACCACACTGCATTTCATACAGGTTGAACTAGTTTGCATTCCTACTAACTTTTCTCTGCAGCCATGCCAGCATCTGTTAGTTTCTTAATTTATTAACGATGCCCCTCCTTACTGAAGTTAGGTGTTATCTCATTGTAGTTTTGATGATTTGCATTTCTCTGATGATTAGTGAGGTTGAGCATTTTTCCATGTGTCTGTTGGCTGGTTGTATGGTTGTATGTCATCTTTAGAAAAGTGACCTTTTCCCACTGTTTCAACAGAATTGGGGTTTTTGGGGGGGAGGGAGTTGTTTTGTTTTGTTTTGTTTTTCTCTTTCACTTCTTTAGAGTTCCTTGTAGGTACTGGATGTTAGGCCTTTTTCCGATGCATAATTTGCAAATATTTTTTCTCATTCCATGGGTTGCCTCTGCATTCTTGATGGTTTCTTTTGCTGGGCAAAAGCTTTTCAGTTTAATGAGGCCGCACCTGTTGACCTTAGTTTTTGAAGCATTTGCTTTTGGGGACTTGATCGTAAATTCATTGCCTACTCTGATGTTCAGGAAAGTGTTTCCTACATTTTCTTCTCGAATTCTTCTAGTTTGAGATTTTCATTTAGGTCTTTGATCCATTTAGAGTTGATTTTTGTATATGGTGATAGGTAGGGGTCCAGTTTCATTCTTCTGTGTGTGGTCAGCAAATTTTCACAGTACCATTTGCTAAGTATGGTCTCCTTTCTCCAGTGATTGTTATTGATGACTTTGTCAAAGATGAGTTGGTTGAGAGACTGTGTTTTTACTTATGTAACTTCTTCCTGTTCCATTGGTCTATGTGTCTATTCCTAACAGGAGTTTGAGATACTTTTAAAAGTCTTATCTTTAATTGCAGTAAGACTTAATCAGACTAGCATGTTTTAAGATAATTTTAGTATGGATGTAAGGGTATGCTTTAACAAACGATGGAGAGGTGTTGCAAAGGAGACCCTGGGGAGTGCCTGCCCCTCACCATGCCTGATTCTGGGTCTGCTGATGTCACCCTGTGACCTTGGCCTCTTGCTGTCCTCCGTGGGCCCCTCATGCTTATGCCCATATTGTGAACAAGGTGCTGCCTGCCCTGCTCTGTGCTGCCTTTCCTAGGATGCCTGCATGATGAATAATCTTCAGACAGGAGCAGAGTGTTTCCATTGAGAGGAAAAAGCAGGTTTGCTGACAGCCTTGGCAGATAAGGGTGAATGTTGCTCACCCTGTGAAAAGGGCAGGTTTGCCTGCAGTTCACAACAAGAGGTACAGGTCCTAAGCTCTTATCTTTTCTCCCATAGTCACCACATTGCATGCACAGGTGTCTCCTGTCTTTGTTGTGTCACGTGGCCTCTTGTCATACTGCCCTGTGTGAATCCGACCTTGGGGAAAGAGCCAGAAAATGATTCTATTCTGACTACTCCTATTGCTATGAGTAATAAACTGGCCTTTGTTTCTTGCCCTGAGTCTGGGTTTTCTGCTGATATCCATAAAATTGTGGCAGGATGATGTGCAGAGAAGGTAAGCATTCAGACCTGTTGTGTTCTTGACACTGTTCTGCCAGAAAGTGGAATGGAGGGAATGACACACCCAATGCCCAGTCAAGATAAGAGAGTGTCCAAGCACAATGTCTCATGTTTGTAGTACCAGCACTTTGGGAGTCCAAGGCAGGAGGATTGCTTGAGCCCAGGCGTTGGAGGCTGTGGTCAGCCATGATCGTGCCACTGTACACCATCCTGGGCAACAGAGTGAGACACTGATATAAAAATAAAACAACAACAATAACAAAAACGAAAACAAAAAAACAAAAGAGCAGCAGACTGCTCCCATGGCACTGGGCCCCCATCTCTGAGCTAAGATTTTCTGTTTCCATCAAAGCATGGAAGCCTGTGTCTTCTCAGAGATCTTTAAGAGCATTGCCCTTGTTTTCGTCCACATTTGTTTTTTACTTCAGTGGTCTCTCTAGGTTTAGGCTGGGGAAGAGAATAAGGAATATGTGCTTTTTAAACATCTTGACAGACCACGTAGAATTTCTGTGATTTAAAATTAGTTATGCATTCATCATACATAAAGTATTTGATTTGTGTATAATGTCCTTTCCAGTCAATACAGTGACATTGTGTAGCTCCAGAGGAAGCCTGCCCTTGCAGGGAAAACACACACACATTTCACAGACTGGAAAATCACAGCCTTACAAAACCTACCAGATGCTTTATAAAAATGTTACTTGATGGCAATGAATTAAATTAAAAATCCCCAGGGCCAAAATGCACACACACATAAGATTTATTTTGGCATGAACTAACAGGATGAAAAATGAAGTTTGTTGCACCAGCTACCTAGGATATATAAGAAATCTGAGACAATCCAGAAGAACAACACACACATGCCCATTTGAAATAGCATCTATGGCAAAGTCAATTTTTAAAGCTTCAGAAATTGAAATATAACTTAACTTTTAGAAAAATAAGGGGCTATTTATATGAAAATTACATTAAATGGTTTGGAATAAATTGCTTTCATTTCCAAAGAAGAAGAAAAGGGACAAAATGAGTGGAAATTAAAGCAGAAATTATTTAAATCAATTTTCTAGGTAATTATTTTTCCTTAATAGAGGAACTGCTCAATAGTTTATATGAGATGTTGCTGTGTTTTCTTAAACTCTATAATTGTAAGCATGCATTATCATAATAATAATAACAGCAAGAGTTGCAAAGTCTTAATATGATTTCATACATTGTTGTGCACTATATCCAGCTGTGTAGATTTAGGTTAACTATGTAAATACACTGATTCTCCATTTCCTCATCTTGAAAATGGGAATAATCCCTCTCAGTGTTGATTAACTAGATGGAATAAAGGACTGTTATAAGACCTAATACATGTTAAGCACCTAAAAATATGCACACTTATTTAGTACACCCTATTTAATATGGTGTTTTGTGATAGACCAAGGAACTTATTCAGAATTTTATAATCACATCTGATAAATATACAGTTTTTTATTACTAATAAGGTCAGTATCTACGCTACATTCAATATTGTGATTTTTTTATTCACTTTCTGTGATTATACAATTCTGTGCTTCTAGATTTTTTTCTTTTTCTTTTTCTTTTTTGGTTGGTGGGTACATTATCTATCTGTTATACACTGGCAATAAGGGGAAAATTCCCAAAAGCAGAAAATGTTTTCCCCCACGTGAGCTATATCTTAAGAGTTTTAAGGGAGAAACAATTTATCATGGAGTTTTAAAATTAAGATTTTCTATACTTATTAGAACTGCCATTTTAAAACAATATGCATATATGAGGGTACTTCAAATTATTTGTGGAAAGATGGAAGTAAAAGATAGTGTAAAATATGCAGACTTTGTTTTTCAACAAAAGCTGCGACAAGTTCCAGACACTTTTGTAAGTGATGGTACCAGCTATCATTTAGCCCACCCCTAAAATACTGAGGGTCCAGGGAATGTAACCATGTCAATACAGTCTTTTAGACATTATTAACTTAAAAAATGAATACCTTTTAGAGATTTTAGAGGATTAGAAAACATAAATAAGTTAGAAGGAGCCAAATTAGGATTGCAAGGTGGATGCCTAATGATTTCTCATTGAAGCTTTCACAGAATTGGTCCTTGTTAGATGGGAAGAATGAGTAGGAGCTTTGTAGTGGAGAAGGACTCTCAGATGAAGATTTTCTGGGTGCTTTTCTGCTGAAGTTTTTGCTAGTTTTCTCAAAGTCCTCTCATAATAAGCAGAAGTTATCATTCTTTGACTCTCTAGAAAGTCAACAAACATAATGCCTTGAGCATCCAGAAAACTGTTGCCATGATCTTTGCTCTTGACTTATCCACTTTACTTTGACTGGACCATTTCCGTCCTTTGGTAGCTATTGCTTTGATTGAGCTTTTTCTTCAGGATTGTATTGGTAAATCCATGTTTCAACTCTGTTATAGAAATGCTTCAGGATCTTGATCTCATTTCTTTAAAATTTCTCTTTAAATTTCTGCTCTTGTCAGCAACTGATCTGGGCTCATTGGCTTTGGCACCCACCAAGTGGAAAGCCTGCTCAACTTTAATTTTTCAGTCAGAATTGTACAAACTGAACCAGTTCAGATGTTCATGAAATTGGCTATTGTTTGTGCTGTTAGTCAGCAGTCCTCGTCAGCTAGTGTACTAACAAAAATTGTTTTTTCACAAATTGATGTGGATGGTTTGCTGCCGCAGTCTTCATCTTCAACATCATCTCATTTCTTCTTGAAATGACTTGTCCATTATAAACTGTGGATTTTTGTGGAGAGTGGGGTGGGGGCGGGAATTGTCCCTATAAACTTTTTGTAAAGCATCAATAATTTCATTATATTCCACCCAAACTTCACCATAAATTTGTTATTTGTTCTTGCTTCAATTTTAGCAATATTCATATTGCTCTGATAGAAGCTTTTTCAAACTGATATTTGAAAACTTCAAACTAGATTCTTTTCAGTCATGGATAGCTAATTCATAGGAGTTTAATTTGATTCAAAAAATATTGAAACTCATGAATTATTTTTTCATAATATACATTCTCATGAACTTTTTGAAGAACCCGAAATATGCAGTTAAAATATATATATATGTATTTTCTTAGGTTCCCACAAAAGAACTGATATATAATTATATAATACAATATTATTTTGTATAGGCAATATATAATATATTACATTATAAAATATAATACATATAATTTCATATATTACTCTAACTTAGTCTGGCTATGTTTTTGGGTATTTCCTCCTCTGATAGTAATTCCTCCCTGAAATGATTTATTATTTAAATGAATATTTAAGAATAAGCTTCCACTTGTTATGAAATGTTATTTTTAGAGGAATTGTTCTTCAGTTTGAAGTAAGTTGAGCATCGATGTCCTTTCAGACACATTTCTTGGAGCTCACCGTCTCTTTGAGTCTTCCATTTCAGTTTTCAGATTTGAATCTCAGACTCTGTGTTATCTTATGAAAATTTGCTGCAGACATATCCTAAACCTTCCTGGGTATTTATTGCTTATTCCATCTATATGGTCATTTAGTCTTTGTCTTACAGGCTATTAGCGGTCTTCTCAATTTTGAGGAGACAATGAAATCATATTTACTTTATGAAAATGTATTTTAATTTAAATCATTTTAGGTTTATGACACATTAATCATGGACAAAATGTGTGTGTGGAACATTAATTTGAAGCAGTGAGACTAAGCAGCTGTGCTTCCCTGATATGACAACAATAGTATTTATGTTAATTATCTCATGAAATGAAATCATTAGAATAGAAAATTCATTATGATTCATTAGAGAGGAAATCAAAATGCTTATAATTATTAACTTTAGAGTATGCTCTCCTCCCCCACACTCCCCTAAAATTCATAATACATTGTAATGATAGCATATGACCAATGAGCTTAAAGAAAATATAATATACTGTTACTCTATATGTATTTGTGTGTGGGGATATGTGGGTGTGAACTTTGAAAATATATAGCCTTTAAGATTTTTAAGAAATAAATTTAACTCATCCCAGACAAATTATGATCTGATTAAAGTATATTCCAAAATAAAATGGTCCATTCCAATATCATACTGTTTATATATTTTGAATATTTTAATTAAACTACTACAAATAGAAATGTAAATAGAAGCACTATTTTGTTATTTTATTTTACTATAGAGATATAGAGTACAAGTGAAGATTAACTACATAAGTAGGCTGCATGCAGGTGACCCTCACTCCCCCTAGTAGTGCACCAGGAACTCTTTGTGTTGTTACATTCCCCTTACTCTTCTCCCTTTCTCTCTCCCCCAGATCGACGACTGTCGATCCCACCCTAGTGCTAATGTGACTATCGTTCACTTATGAGTGAGAACATGTAGTACTGTTGCTGTGATAGATCACTCATTATAATGGTCTCTAACTGCATACAAGTTGCTGAAAAGTGCATGATTTTGTTCTTCTTTGTGACTATGTAATGCTCCATTATGTATATGTACCACATTTTCTTTATCCTGTCCACTTTCCATTGACAGTAGAGTTGGTTCCATGTTTTGGCCATTGTGTATAGTATGGAAATAAACATTCATGTACAGTTGTCTTTTTGGTGGGGTGATTTATGTTCCTCCAGGTATAGTCCCTGGAGAAGCATTGCTGGGTCATATGGTAGGTCAATTTTTAGTTCTTTTAGGAATTGTCACACCACTGTCCATAGAGTTTGAATGAGCTTCACTCCCACCAATAGTATAAAAGTATTTCTTTTTCTTGCAGCCATGCCAGCAACTGTTGTTTTTTGACTTATTAATGATAGCCATTCTTACCAGAGGTAGGTAGTATCTCATTGTAATTTTGATTTGCATTTCTTTGGTGAATAGTGAGGCTGAGCAGTTTTTCATTAGTATTTTTCTGCTTCTATCCTAAAAATATGAAATTTCACTAAAATTTTCTAAGATCATTCATTGGGATCTCTTCCTACATTTGAAAATGCTCATAATGAATTTGTTATCTGACTGTGACAATTTCTATCAATTGAAACTTCCAGTCATCTGCATATTTTCCTTTAGGGAAAAATCACATGTACCACTTTAAAAAAAATGTTTCTGTGAATAAAATACCAATATGAACTTTAATTTTCTTGAGAGTTTGATTGATTTGAATTTAAATTTGATTTAAACCACATTAATTGTAATATTGAAGACCTAGTTGAAAGTCATATATTAACTGTTCCAGCTCATGCATTGGGCCATAGAAAATCATGATGATGGAATCAATACTTGATTAATTTTGTGCATTATTAAGATTTGGGTGAGGTGCTGAGCTCCTTAAAAAGGAGTTAAATTTTTAATGAATTTGTTAAAGTTATTGTACAGAATAATGATTAATACAGGAAAATATGTATTGGAAACCCTAAATAATATTAAGAACTGAACACTTCCAGATTTTTTTAATGTTCCAATTAAATATCTTTAAAAGTATAGAAAAAAAAAGCAAAACACAGATTTTAAATGTAAAGAAGTGACTTACTATTTTGTGCAATTTGAAATAACTAAGAATTAAATATTCTTATTATTCAATTTAGGCAGTCCAATCTAAATGATAAAATGAAAACATTTTTCTAAATTACTCTGTTACCAAATACTCATCAAAATACTTAGAGTTTTTTAAGAATGGTTATATTTTAAAAGTGAAGTTTGATTTGAAATATAGTAAAACATTATTTTGGAAGTTAATGAGGCAATTTTATAGCTATTAATAAGGATAGTGTGCTGTAAATACTAATAATACTTTTTCATCTTTGTCCTGGGATGTAATGATTGCACATCTCTTAACTTACCTATGAGGAGCATTCTGAATGCCACTCTCCTATTTAAATCACTCTGCGTTCTCCAATCATGGTGCAGTTAAGCTAGAAATCAGTATCAAAGATAATACTAAAATCCCCCACATGTTTACACATTAAGAAACACACTTCTACATAATATACAGATCTAAGAAGAAATCACAGTGGAAATAAAAACGTGAAACTAATTGATAATAAATATTATAACTTATGGGATGGGACAAATCAGTGCTTAGAAAGAAATCTTTAGCTTGAAAGATTATTAAAGCTGACTGTCAGTGAACAAATCATCTATCTCAAGAAGTTAAAAGAAAAGAGAAAATTAAAACCAAACAAAGAAGAAGGAAGTAAGTACTAAGGACAGGAGCATACATTAATAAAAACACAAAAATGCAATCAGAAGATTACATTAGAAGACAAAAGTTGAGTATTTGAGAGTGTTTAAAAAAACTGATAACCTGAAAAAAGTGAAACAGAATTAATGCACAAATAAATAATATCATGAGTAAAGAAGAGGATAGCACAATAGAGTCATCAGAAATAAAAAATATAATAAAGTGAAACACTTTCAGTCTATATATTTAAGCATAAAGTTGAGCTAGAAAAATTTTGAAAATAACCCTTATTTAAGTTGATAAAAAATAAATGTAAAATTTAAATAATGCAATTTTATTTTAGAAATAAAAATTTAAACTTACTTATTTCTACAAATGAAAATCTAGGCCCAGATATTTTTAAAAATATGCTAGTTTTATTTACACCTCTTTAGATAATAAAAAAAAGCATATTCCAGTTATTTTATGTGCTCAACATCATTGATAACAAACTATATTAAGGAAATTAATAGAGTCTTCTCATTTATAACCATAATTTAGAAATTCTAAACAAATAGCAATTAAATTTGTCTAAGTATACATGTATATATATGTTTAAAAATATGTGTTATGTGTCACAACAAAGTTGGATGGATTCCATAAATTTTAAAAAGTTCTAACATTTAAAAATTAGTTTTGTTCATAATACTGAAAAAAATTGCAAATCACATGCTTAAAATTATTTAATAAATTTCAATAACTACTAATTACAAAAAAACTTAAGAAATTAGTAATTAAGTCGACTTCTTTAATCTGAAAAAAAGTGTCTAGAAAAACATATATAGCAAATATTCTTAATGATGAAATGTAGAAAATATGATTTTAGAGAATGGATACAAGACAAAGATGCTTGCTATAGTGTCTCACATTCAACTTTTTATCTAACTATCCTTGAAGTGCAGTAAGTTTAGAAAATTAAATCAAAGTAGTAATAGTAAGAATAGAAGGCATAAAACGTAATTATCCATAAACAATGAAAATTTTTATTGAAAATTCAGAGAAATCAGGAACTAAAGCTTTAAAATGATTAACTGAATTCAGGAAGCCTGTTTAAATAATTATATTATAATGATATTTTCATTTTTATTTATTTATTTATTTTTGAGTTGGAGTCTCACTCTGTCACCCAGACTGGAGTGCAGTGGCTGCTCCCGGCCACCGCAGCCTCGACCTGATAGACTCAGTCGATCCTTCTGCCTCCGCCTCCCAAGTAACCAGAATTACAGGCATGTGCTACCACGTCCGGCTGATTTTTTGATTCATTGTAGAGATGAGGTCTCGCTGCCCAGGCGGGTCTCGAACCCACGGGCTCAGGCAATCCACTCACCTCAGCCTCCCAAAGATGCAGGATTACAGGCTGAGCCTCCGAGCCTGGCTTGATATTTTCATTTTTATTCATAAGAAATAAAAAGGGAATAAATATTTTAAGAGTTATTATTACTTTAAATAGCATTAAGTTCCAGAATCTAGAGATAACTTATTAAAAATGTTCAAGACCACTGCTTATAAAATAGGAAATGTTAAAATGAAGTAAATATAAATAATTAGAGGCACATACCATGTTCATGAATAGGAAGCATCAAAATTTATCTTTAAAATCAGTGATTGTCTAGTCAAAATTCGTGTGATTTTTTTTGTGGAAATTAACAAACTGTTTTTGAAATTTATATGAGTGAATTAGGCTAAGAATAACCAAGACACACAGAAAATAAGAAATTATCTATATGTAAGAACGGTTGACACTTCAACAACATAGGTTTTACTGTGTGTTTCCACTTATACACAAATTTGTCAACCAAACACAGAGCTAAAGTACCATATCTGGAGGATGCAAATTCTGTGTCTACAGATAGCCATCTTTTTGTATATGAGTTCCTCAAGGCCGACTGTGGAAAAATGTATATTGGAGGGTATTGCAGTTGTAGTCTGTGATCAAATTAGAGATTCTGGAAAAACAATGGAAGTTTTAGATTAGAAATTAAATGAAAGAAGAGACTTTCCCTATTCTCCCTTTCTGTCTGTCTTTCTGTCTCTCTCTCTCTCTCTTGTATATATTTGTTGTTGTTGCTGTTTTTACAATACTTCCCATGTACCGGGTTAGCAAACTAGAGATATACTGGAAATTGAGTTATATATTAGGTTTGTAATTTGGCTTGTAATAGGAAGATTCTAAGTTATCATTTAAACCTCTAAAATGTTTTAAGCCTATTCAAAAACAAGAAGTTGTACATAGACACACACTTAGTCACACACAGGACCTATTAATATTTCCATATTTGCTGGCAGATGAGACTTTTTGCTTCAGCAGCACTCAGTAGCAACCAGACAACAGCTGTGTTTCATTAGGTAGTGTGTGAGGGGAAATTAAAGGAAGCTAATATTAGTAGTATGTTACTATGCTTACATGCTGTATCCATATGTCAGTTTGCTCCAGTGGAAGGCTATCAGTGACAAATGACATGAAAGAAAAGGAAGCTGACTAGCACACTGCAGTAAGAGACCACACACTTGGAATTGTGATTAAATGATTTAATTAAATTTTTTAATTATTAAATGATTTGGGAGAAGTTCAAAAATTGAGACTTAACTCTGAGTTGAATGTTGTCAGAAGAGAAGATCAATCCATGTGGGTAGTATAATAATTTTCATTGAGAAGGTGGAAGTAATGAAGTAAAGTTAAAGCTGTAACTGACCAATTTATATTAGGACTGTGGGGTGGAAGATACTTGATTAACTCGATGGTATGGAGAAATTTTAGTTTTTGTCTGTGCTCAAACATGATTATAGAATAGTCTTAATTTTTGTCTAGTTCCATCATGGTCATAGAGTGGCCTTGTGTGATACTGGTGTTCTCAGAAGCACCATGGCTTAGCCATGGCAGAGCAACTCCTAGTAACACCAAGGCTTCATAGTTGGTGTCCAGTCAACTCCAGTTGTCAGGGGTTGTTTTTCTCTGTCTCTCACACTATATCAGCTAATTATTAAATCAACATAGTGAAGCAATGTCATTAGCTCCATCATACAGATGTAGCAATAGCAAAACCCCAGAGATTAAATTATCTAAATTGAAACCAGGGTTTGAACCTTGACTCTGATTCAAAGCAATCTTCCCTTTCAGCATTTCTACATACTGGCTCAGGACCCATGGAACAAACTTAAATGGGTATCCAAATTTTTTGTTAATTTCTTAATTATCTGTATTCATTTATTAGCCAGAGGATGATAATAATCACTGAACAGAGGAGAATCTCTAAATAGCCTACAGATTTGGATGGCAATTCACAAAGGAAGATTAACTTAATTAGTCTTGCTGAAGTCAGAAAAGGAAATGGGACTACAGGCATGCACACCATGCCTGATTTTTTTTATTTTTTGTAGAAACAAGGTCTGACTGGTTGCTCACACTTGTTTTTGAACTCCTGGGCTCAAGCAATTCTTTGTCTCAGTCTCCCAAACACTGGAATTACAGACATGAGCCACCACACCTGGCGAAGGCTTTTAAGATAATATTTCACTTTATAAGAAATAACATTTTCATGAAAACAATCTTTTCAATTTTACAACTGTTTAAGTTAGTTCACTAACATGCAAAATTGAAGCATCAGTTATAGGTAAGCAGACTAAGAAATAAACAGCCTCAAAGGAGGTGATTTTGTTAAGATTATTCACTATGGCAAACTGTAAAATAAAAGACATAGAACATGCAGCATTATGTGTTACTTGCATCCAAAGACTTAAGTGATTTATTATTGAGGTCATGACAGAGACTTGAGCCTTGTGAAGTATTTGGGACAATTTCTCATTTGTGGGTTCAAATTAAAAAGTGCCATACATCTAAATGTTTCTATGCTATTTGTGCATAATGTTTCAAAGCAATGAAGTGGTGATTAAGAAAAATAAACCTGTATGTTAGCAATACCACATAATTAAATAATTGCTTTTCTACATTGCTTTTTTTTGAGTTGGAGTCTCACTCTGTCGCCCAGACTGGAGTGCAGTGGCTGCTCCCAGCCACCGCAGCCTCGACCTGCTGAGCTCCGGCAATCTTTCCACCTCAGCCTTCCGAGTAGCCGGAATTACAGCATGCGCTACCATGCCTGGCTGATTTTTTGATTTACTGTAGAGATGAGGTCTCTCTGCCCAGGTGGGTCTCGAACCCGTGGGCTCAGGCAATCCACTCACCTCAGCCTCCTAAAGATGTGGGATTACAGGCTGAGCCACCAAGCCTGGCTCTACATTGCTTTTAAATAGCATGGCTTTTCTACAACTCTCAACTACCTTTGAATCCAGTGTATGGAGTACAAACTCATTAACATTTTGTTGGGCTTCTGACAAACAGCAATTATATTTTAATGCAGTTTTAGATTAAACACTTTACTATATGTAGAAGACAATCAGCTAAACTATTTAAAATATTACTTATTGTAAAGGATTTTCTGAGATGTGTACTTACGGTGTTTTATGAATTGAAAATTAATCCACTTGTTTCAGATTTATATATGTTGCTCTTGCAAAGCTAGTCAGTTTTTCTTATTTCAGGTGATTGCCAAATGCACTAGTATTTGAGCTTACAACCTCATTTTTACCCCACAGTTATTCTCTTAATGGCTATGAGAATTGATTGTAATAGCAGGCATGCCTTCTATCAATATTGTGCAAGAGTAAAAGTCATTCTTGGCAGGCTCCTGAATGGAATTCATCTGATTAAATATGCATTTTTTATTACTGTCTGACCTTCTACAACCTCTACTGTCTGTCTTTTGCCATTATAAAGAGCTATCAGATAAAATAATAATCTGAATAGATCTGCATTACTTTGCCTCATCTATCAAAGCAGATCAGGCTGTTATTTTTACTCTTTATAGATATATGTGATCATAAAATTATCCTTCAGTAAGGAAGAAAACCTGTTAGAAATAAATTCTATGTTTATAAACTATATGAATTATAAAATATATATTCTGGATACCTAAAATTTGCCTGACCTACAAAGAAAGAATCTCAAAGTTTTATTTTAAAAAGAGTAACATTGTAGTTTCCATTGATTTTTCCATCCATCCAGCCAGCCACAAATTTTGAAGTTCTGTTTATTAACATTGTACTATTGTGCAAATTTGGCATTCATGAAAAAAGTTTAATTTCCTTTTATTTAAATGTCATTCAAAAAATCAAGTACATATATTATATATATATACATACATACCCACAGAATATTATTGCCCAGAAGAAAATATTGTTCTGCAGTCACCAAGTAAATTTTTGATCATATGTATATTATATAATTCTTAGAGATACATATTGTTTACAATTAAGCATATTAAATGCCTTATCAAATTATGCAGAAAATAAATGAGCTTACACTTTCAGCTATGTATCTCTGACACCCTTTTTCATGAATCAAAACATAGCACTCCACAGAATTATGATTCCTGAGGCATGACTTGGGAATTGCTATGGTAGAGTTGTTGGTGTAAACTGTGTATTTTTCTCAAGCTGGCACTGGCTAGAGACAGATGCATTGTTTCTAGATGTAACATCATCAGTTGAGCTTGAGAGCAAAAGAGGAATATTATGTTTTATTTCGTGAAAAGTCAAATAAGTTTAAGAAACACAGAGGTGAAAATTTGTTAAATTCATTTATTTTCTGCATGATTTGTTTGTTTTTCCATCACTTTATATTCTATCTGCTATTATGAGTGATAATTGTCAAGGATATGTTGAGATTCAGAAAGACACACAAAGATTTTTAAATCTATGCCAGGATTATATCTAAAAACATGTATTTAAGAAGAGCTTTTTAATGTGCACAATGTGAGTACTAGGGGTTAAAAATTAAATTCTGTGATACTGTGAGTGTGCCACCAGCTCAACCCATGCCTACTGTTATGAGCTGAATTGTATCCCCCACTCCCGGATTCATGTGTTGAAGTCCTAGCCCCCAGTACCTCATGATGTGACTGTACCTGGAGATGAGACCTTTAAAAAGCAATTAAGGTAACCTGACTTCAGGTGGGTAGACTCTCATCCAATCTGACTGGTGTTCTTCTAAGAAGAGAATATTGGTATCTGCTAACCAAAGAGAGAGACTAAGAAAACACACCTTCTAACACCTTGATCTTGGACCCTGTCTTACATAATTGTGGGAAAATAGGTTTCTGTCATTTAATCCATCCAGTCTGTGATTCTTTATTACAGCAGCGCTAGGAAGCTAATATACCTACTAAGTAGGGACCACGTGGACCTGCAGGGTCCCCACCTGGCAGAAGGTTGCAGTACAATGGTGCATTCAACCCTTTGCTGAGAATAGAAATTCCATAGAAACTGCTGGTGAACCCCTCTTAATATCAGTGTTATTGATTACTTTATGGTTCTGTGGTTTCATTAAAGATATAGAGTAGCTACTAAAATTACAGGAGGCTTGTTTCTCTGATCAACTCTATAATCAATCGACATTTGACAAAAGAATAGAAACAATCCTATATACATTCAGATGAATTCGATGAGTGTATCTCATTGATCTTTCCAAAAATATGAATTAGCAATTACTCCAGGCATGGTATTTTAATAGCATTTTGGTTATTCTGTTATTAAATGTCATAGATAAGTTTACACTTTAGTGTCATGTTCCATTAGTAGAGCAGATCAGTGGATAATTGAAGTCTCAAGTACATTGATTCAAATACTTTAGTTTAAAAAGTGTTGTCACAACCTAATATTACTTATCTTCCTATCTCCAAGAAAAAAAATGGATTTATCTACCTTTTGCAGGACATTGAATATTCCAACAAAGTTTGACATCTTTAAGATGTTTGCCTGGAATGCCACTTTGTCACTCGATCTTGTCCCTATTTGCTCCCGCTTTTCTGAGAAACCTTTTTGTAACCCGAAATGCCACTGACTGTCAGAGTCTAATGAATCATGTATTACCACTGCTCAAATGCTTGCTAGGAGACTTATCTATTCAACATGCACTCTCTGATGTCTCAACAAAATGCCTTCAGTACAGAGCACATTCAGCCTTAGGCTGGTCTCAAAAGGCAAATTATTTATGAATCACAAAGTTTCAAATACACAGTGAACATCAATATTCTTTAATGGCTATAGATATTGTAGCTCATGTTTTAATAAAACTGTGATTTATAGCAACGCTGAAAACTTCATGCTTTCACTTTCATAATTTATCACTTAAAATTTTAGTGTGGCTTTAATATACAGCACACTCAAACTGAAATAATCCTCAGTAAGCAATAATTCTCTAAGATACGTGTGTGTGCTCATGTCTGTGTGTTTTGTTTATCAGAGAGGATTTGGAGATCAACTGACCTGGTTTTGCACTTTTGTGCAGCAGAAACGTAACTGCTCTATTATAGTAATACCTACTCCAAATCCATCTGTCTCTGTGACAATGCCTGCAGGATTTAAAAAAAAATGTATTATTAAGGAAAGAAGGTTTAAATTGCTCAAACCTGCTCTGAAATGAGACTTATGTTCATTTTGCTCTATAATGAGGCATTAGGTGCAAGTTGTGTACATACACACACATATGCGTGTGCACATGCATTTGCATGCATATCTTGCTTTAAATATCCAGTTCTCTTGCATTTACCAGGTTTAGTTTCTAAAAGAGTATTATGGTTTGTATGTTTGTGTCCCTCCTTTCCTAAATTCTTACGTTTAAACCCTAATTCCCAAGTTTCTGGTACTAAGCGGTGGTACTTGGGGGAGTCATGAGGGCAGAGCCCACCTGTTCCCTAATAAAAGAGGCTAGGGGAGCTCTTAGCCCCTCTGCCATCTAAGAAGGGGGACCTTACCAGACACTAAATCTGCTGAATCTGCCAGCATCTTGGTCTTGGATTTCTCAGCTTCCACAACTGTGAGAAACACATTTCTGTTACTTATAAGCCATGTGTCTATGGTATTTTGATTCTGTTTATCAGGCCAAAGACATCCTGATCTTTTTTTCTGTATTTATACTGTTCTTGTCACTTCAATCTTTTCCAAATAACTTGAGCATTTGCTTATTGATTTTTTCATAAAATCTTTATCTATTGCTTTTTACGGAAGAAAACTCTAATATACCTATAAAATGCTCACCATCATTTACTTATTAGCCAGGAAAAGTTTGTTTATTCTCCAATTTATATTTCCTCTAATTTATATGTTCTTTGTATTTTGTCTATGATTATCTACCTTAAAGCAATGATAGGCTTATTTTATTTTATTTTTTTTGAGTTAGATTCTCACTGTGTCACCCAGATTGGAGTGCAGTGGCCACTCCCGGCCACTGCAGCCTCGACCTGCTGGGCTCCAGAGATCCTTCCACCTCGCCTTCCAAGTAGCTGGAACTATAGGCACGGGCTACCACGCTTGGCTCATTTTTGATTTATTGTAGAGATAAGGTCTCGCCAGGTTGCCCAGGTGGGTCTCGAACCCGCGGGCTCAGGCAATCCACTCACCTCAGCCTCCCAAAGGCGCGGGATTACAGGCTGAGCCACCGAGCCCGGCTTAATAGGCATATTTTTAAAATCTGCTTTGGGAAAAACTTTCTGACCATGCTCTATGTTAAAAACATAGTTCACATTTGCACAAGTATAGAAACTGACATTTACTTTAAAGCTTTATGGACATATTCTTGAGGAAAGTTCAGAAATCTCTCTTTCTGGCTTTCTTTCATTCTGTATTGTGCATTATTCTGTGGACGACACATACAATATTCATTTTTAGTTAGGTTGCCCTAGATAAACATGTACTTTATGCCATTTATGCTGTTTTTATACTGGAGAACATTTTTTGCCCACATTGAGTTATTTATATTTCAGCACACCTATACTATATCATTTCTCAACAATTTAATTATAAATAAATTATAACTAAAACAATGTGCATTCTAAATATATTTAGAATCTTTTTGAATTAAATTTTATATATTACAGAAATAAGTTGCCTATAGGTACCAAAGGCCTTTGAAAGGTCATATTCTGTGACCCAGTGATTCCATTTTTAAGATTTTTCAAAGGAAATACAGTAAAAATGTAGTACAGTATTAATTTGTTGAATAAACTTTTATCCTAGTTTTTTTTTTTTTTTGTAAGTACATAAGCTGAAAGCAATATACATAGTCTTGACACAATATTTATTGTGGGAATTTTAAACAAGCTATGAAATATTTATATCATGAAATTTTTGTTTTAACACATACAGCTATGTGTTGCTTAAAGTCAGGGATATATTTTGGAAAATGTGCCCTTAGTCAATTTTGTCATGTTAAGAACATCATAGTTAATCTACTTAAATGGTGTGGACTACTACACACCTAGGCTATGTGGTAGAGTCTATTGCTCTAAGATTACACACCAATATAACCTGTTACTGTACTGAATACTGTAGGCAATTGGAACACAAGGGCAAGTATTTGTGTATCTAAGCATAACTAAACATAGGAAAGGTACAGTAAAATATGTTATAAAATATATTTTTAAAAAGATGCACCTGTATAGAGCACTTCCATGAAAGGGGCTTGCAGGACTGAAAGTTGCTCTGGGAGAGTCGATGAGTGATGGTGAATGAGTGTGAAGGCCTACTCTACACTACTATTGACTTTATAAACACTGCACGCTTAGACTACATGAAATTCATTTTTAAGAATTTCCTAGCCGGGTTCGGTGGCTCAGCCTGTAATCCCGCGCCTTTGGGAGGCTGAGATGAGTGAATTGCCTGAGCCCGCGGGTTCGAGACCCGCCAGGGCAGCGAGACCTCATCTCTACAATAAATCAAAAAACCAGCCGGGTGTGGTAGCGCATGCCTATAATTCCAGCTACTCGGAAGGCTGAGGCAGAAGGATCGCCTGAGCCCAGCAGGCCGAGGCTGTGGTGGCCGGGAGCGGCCACTACACTCCAGTCTGGGTGACACAGTGAGACTCCAACTCAAAAAAAAAAAAAAAAAAAGTATTTCCTTTCTTCAATTACAAATTAACCTTAGCTACTGTAACGTTTTTACTTTATAAACTTCTAATTTTTTTTAACTTTTTGACTTCTATAATAACAGTTTAAAACACAAACACATTGTCCAGTTGTACAAAAAATTGCTTTATTTATATTCTTTTTTCCATAAGCTTTTTGTTTTCTAGCTTTTAAGCTTTTTGTTAAAAACGAAGACACAAATACACATTAGCCTAGGCTGTACAGGGTCACAATCACTGTCTTCTACTTCCACATCTTTTTCCATGAAAAGGTCTCCAGGGCAATAACACACATGGGGCTGACATCTTCTATGATGGCAATGCCTTATTCTGGAACACCTCCTTAAGAAACTGACATTTACTTTAAAGCTTTATGGACATATTCCTAAGGGAAGTTCAGGAATCTCTCTTTCTGGCTTTTTTTCATTCTGTAGTGTCCATGATAGGAGTACTGAGGTACTTCTTGAGGATATCACTCTTTCTATAATCATACCCATAGTGGCTTGCTTGGTTTATTTCTCTCTTCTTTTCATCACAAATTTGCTTGAAAGCAGATAATGTACATGAAATTTGCTTTCTATTAATTAAAAACTTTCAGGATTGGGTCCATGGTCTCAGGTTTTTGTTTTTTTTTTTAAGATGTGGGTACAATTCAGGATTAAGTATACAAGTGATCATAATACAGGTAAAGTTTGGGTCTCCCTTTGGTCACCACTTTGCCTGGTTGGAGGTCATGTACCCTTATTGATGTTCTGTCCGCCCCCACCAACTCCACCCAGAATAATATTCTGCTACTGCCAATCTCTTTCTTATAGTATTATGGTAATTGTGCAGGGTCCAATTATGAATGAGAACATACAGTACTCTGTTCTTTGTTTCTGTGATAGATCATTGAGGATGATAGACTAAATCCATTCAAGTTGTTGTAAAGTTCATAGTTTGTCCTACTTTTTGGCTGCATAATATTCCATTATGTAAATGTACCACTTTTTTTTTTTATTCAGTCCTGTTTCGATGGGAAGCATGGTTGGCTCTATGTTTTTGCCATTTTGAATAGTGCTGCAATGAACATTTGTGTGCAGGTATCATTTTTTGAAGAATGATTTGTGTTCCTCAAAGTATATTCCCAGTAGGGGGATTGCTGGGTCATATGGAAGGTCAATTTCTAGTTCTTTCAGAAATCACCACAATGTTTTCCAAAGAGGTTGCACTAGTTTGCATTCCCACCAGCAGTATAGAAGCATTCCTTTTTCTCCAGATCCTTGCCAGCATCTGTTGTTTGTTTTATTAGTGATAACCATTCTTACTGGGGTTAGGTGGTATCTCCATATGGTTTTGATTTGCATTTCTCTGATGATTAGTGAGGCTGAGCACTTTTTCATGTGTTTGTTGGCTGCCTGTGTATCTTCTTTTGAGAAGTGTCTATTCATGTCTTTTGCCCTTTTTTTAAAGTGGCTGATTTTTTTAATTTCCCCTATTGGCACATTTAAATTCCCTATAGATCCTGGGTGTTAGGCCTTTGTCAGATATACAGTTGGCAATTTTTTTTTTTCCCGTTCTGTGGGCTCTCTCCCTGTTCTCTTGATGGCTTATTTTGCTTTGCAGAAGCTTTTCAGTTTGATGAGTTCCCACTTGTCTATCTTATCTCTAATGGCATGGGCACGTGGGATTTTGATCAGGAATTGGTTGCCAATTCCAATTTCCATAAGGGTGTCTCCTACATTTTCTAAGGTTCTTATAGTTTGAGGTTTTACGTTTAGGTGTTTGATTCATTTAGAGTTCATTTTTTGTGTATGGTGATAAGTAGGGACACTGTTTCAATCTTTTGCATGTGGTCAGCCAGTTTTCATAGCACCATTTCCTAAATAGGTTCTCCTCCCCCAGCGGTTGTTGGAGGATTTCTCAAAGATGAGTTAGTTGAGAAATTGAGGTTATGCTTCTGGAATCTCTATCCTGTTCCATTGATTCTTATTTCTGTTCTTGTATTCATACCTGGCTGTTTTGATTATAGCCTTGTAGTAAAGTTTGATGTCTGGAAATGTGGTACCTCCCACTTTGTTTCTTTTGCTTAGGATCGTTTTGGTAATTTATGGTCATTTATGTTTCCATATGAATTTCTGTATTGTCATTTCCAGGTCTTAGAAGAATGATGTTGGTAATTTAATGGCCATGGCATTGAATCTGCAGATTATCTTTGGTAGCATAGACATCTTAACAATATTGATTCTTCCTATCTATGAGCATGGAATATTTTTCCATTTGTTTGTTTCATCTTGGATTTCTTTGAGCAGTATTTTGTAGTTTCATTGTTAAGGTCTTTTATTTCTCTGGTTAGAAAGATGTCGAGGTGTTTTTGTTTTTTTGTGGCTATTGTGAATGGGATGCTTTTTATTTTATTCTCTGCCTGCTTGTTGTTGTTGTATAAAAATGTGGCTGTCTTTTCACATTTATTTTGTATCCTGAGACTTTGTCAAAGTTCTTTATCAGTGCAAGGAGGTTTTTGACAGATTCTCTTAGGTTTTTAAGGCATAGAATCATGTCATCTGCAAAGAGGGATTTCTTAACTTCCTCTTTTCCTATTTGGATACCCCCAATTTCTTTCTCTTGTCTAATTGCTCTAGCTAGGACTATCCATGAAATGTTGAACAAGAGGGGTGAGGGTGGGCAGCCTTGTCTGATTCCAGTTTTCAGGGGAAATGCTTTCAGTTTCTGTCCATTTAGCAATATGTTGGCTATGGGTTTATCATAGATGGCACTTACTATGTTGAGGTATGTTCCTGCTATGCATAGGTGTTGGAGGGTTTTTATCAAGAAGAGATATGGGATTTTAGCAAAAACTTTTTCTGCATCTAATTATATAATCATATGGTTCTTGGTTTTACATCTGTTGATATATTTAATTACATTCATGGTCTTACAGATATTGAACCAGCCCTGCATATTGTGGATGATCCTACTTGGTCATGGTGGATGATTTTTGAGATGTGTTGTTGGGTTCAATTTGCTAGATTCATGTTGAGAGTGTTTGCATCTATTTTCATGAGTAATATTGTTCTGTAGTTCTCTTTTCTGTTGAATCTTTATACAGTTTGTGCATCTGTGTGATATTAGCTTTATAAAGTGAATTGGGGAGAATTCCATCTTTCTCAATTGTTTGGAATACTTTCAATAGGATTAGTGTCAGCTCCTCCTTGTACATTTTATAGAATTCTGCTGGAAAGCTGTCCAGTCCAGGGCTTTTTTTGTAGGTAGTTTTGTTATGATAGAGTCAATCTCTTGGGATGCTATTGGTCTTCTTAGTATCTCAATGTCTTCTTGTTTCAACCTTGGGAGGTGGTGTGATGTCAGAAAGTCCTCCATTTCATTTAGATTATCAAGTTTGTTTCCATACAGGTGTGCTTAGTAATGTCTGATAATCTTTTGTTTTTCTTCAGGATAAGTTGTGATTTGATCTTTTGCACTCCTGATGTTGTTTATTTGGGCTTGCCGTCTCTTTTTCTTGGTCATTCTACCTAGGGATCCATCAATCTTTTTAGTCTTTGAAAGAGCTAGTTTTTTGTTTTGTTGATTTTTTTCTATGATATTTTTATCTTCTATGTCCCATATTTGAGCTTTTGCTTTAGAGATCTGGATTCTTCTGCTAAAGTTAGGGTTTTGGTGGTCTTTTCTTTCCAGCTCCCTTAGGTGATTTGTTAGGCTATTAACTTGTGATCTTTCCATTTTCTTGATGTATGTTCACAGAAATATAAATTCCCCTCTTAGAACTGATTTAATCAGATCCCAGAGGTTTTGATGTTTCTTCATTTTCATTTGTTTCCAGGAATCTTTTAATCTCTGTTTTGATTTTGGTGTTTCCCTGTAATTGCTCAGCACCATGCTTTTTAGTATCCATGTCTTTGTGGGTTTTGGGAGAAATTTGGTAGTGCTGATACTCATTTTTATTCTACTGTGGTCTGAGAAGGTGCATGGGCATATTTTGATATTATGGAACTTTACACTTGAGTTATGCCCAAGGATGTGATCGATCTTTGAGTATGTTCCCTGTGGAAGTGCACATGTATATTCTCTGGTTGTTAGGCATAATATTCTATAGGTATATATTAAGTCCCTTTGGTCGTGTCAAGTTGCGGTTCCAGATCTGCTTGTTGATTTTTTACCTCAATAATCTATCTAGAGCTGTTAGTGGGGTATTCAAGTCCCCAGTTATAATAATGTTAGAGTCAATATTTTTTTTAGTTTACTTAGTAGCTGCTTTATAAGTGCTGGTGCTCCTGTGTTGGGTGCATATATGTTTAGGATGGATATTTCTTGTTGACTGTTTGAACCTTTTATCATTATGTAGATTATGTAGTGTCCTTTTTTATCTATTAAATTTTTTGATAGCTTAAGTTTGTTTTGTCTGATATTAAGATTGCAACTCTTACCTTCTTTTGTGATCCATTTGCCTGGAAACCCATTTTCCATCCTATAACTTTGACTCTGTGTGTGTTTTTTGTGATTGGATGAGTTTCCTGGATGTTGCAAATTATTGAGTGATGGTTTCTTATTCAGTTTGCCATTCTATGTCTTATCAGTGGTGCAATTAGTCCATTAATATTCAGGCTGGATATTAATATGTGATTGTTTATCCCTGTTATGAGGCTTTTTAAAGTTTTATCTTTGATTATTTTCTTTTAACTTTTGGGTTGATGTATTTGTGTTTTCTTTTTTAAAAAAATATTTATTATAAAGATGTGGGGTACATTACAGAGTTAAGTATATAAACATTGATCATGCAGGTACCCTTGTTGATGAGATATACCCCTCCCTCCCCTAGCAGTTTTCCTCAACTGCTGTGTGCTTTCAATTTGCTGTTGCAATGTATTCTCTGTTCATTCTGTGTTCTCCTTTTCTCTTGGGAAGTGCATGGTCATTTTTTTTTCTGTCTTCTATGCTTAATACCTTTTTAAGCGCCTCCTGTATAGCTGGTCTGGAAGCTGCATAATCTTTTAGGGATTGGATGTCTGGGAGGGATTTTAATTCTCCATCACTGATGTAGATGAGCTGGTTGCATAGGAAATTCATGGTTGAAATTGTTTATCTTTGGGGACTTTGAATATTGGACTCCAGTTCCTTCTAGCTTGTAATGTTACTGCTGATAGGTCTGCTGCTATTCTGATTGGTTTTCCCTGGTGTGTATTCTGACCTTTTTCTCTTTCTACCTTTAGGACCATTTTTTGTCCCTACTATGTGTAGGTGAATTACTATGTGTCTAGGGTTTGGTCTTCTCATTTGATGTATTGCGGGGGCTCTCTGTATCTCTTGTGTTTTGATGGTCACATCTCTGATGACACGGGGAAGATTTTCTTGGATAATCTCTTGGAATATTTGCTCCAAGGTGTTCTCCATTTCCCTTTTTTTCTTCTGGGATACCAATCAGGCAAACGTTCAGCCTCTTGATATAATTACACATCTCTTGTAGGTTATGTTCTTTCTTTCTGAATTTTCTTTCTATGGTTTTTACAGATCAGGTTAATTCCTTGTTTTGGTCTTCAATTTCCAGGCTTCTTTCTTCTGCTTGATTAATTCTGCTTTCCATGCTTGCCCTGTTATTATTTATTTCTTGGATGAAATTTTTATGCCCAAAATCTCTGTTACAAATCCTTTCTGTGTTGCATCTTGTCTTTCTTGAGTTTTTTTCAGCCATTCCTTCCATTCCCTAAATCCTGTTGTTTTATGGTGCCAGTCATTGGTGACTTCCATTGTTTGGGCTGAAGTCTGATTTTTTCAGGCTTTTCTCTTTGTTACACTGGAAATTACCTGTGGTCTTTTGTTGATTTTCCCTCATCTCTGACAGATTTTTTTTTTTTTTACTCTTAGCTTCGTTATTCAGTGGCAATGGGAGAGGCTTTCATTTCTGATGCTTGCTCAGCCCTCTGTTTTTCCCAGTTCAGATCTCTAGATTTGTTCTATTTTGAAACAGTGCTGTGGGTGGGAAACTTTGCTGTCCCTTGTAGTTTTGAAAGTTGAATAAAGTGTAGGATGGAGAGCTAGGATTCAGAAACTACTTGCAAATCAGAATGTTCACTGCTTTTCATATGGGTTCCCTGAGACCCACTTCCCACCACCACTCTATATGATGATGCAGTGCATACCTGTGTGTACCACCTGAATCTAAGATACAAAAAATTTTTTTAATGAAAACAACACAGAACAATGAAAGCAGAAGCCAAAGCAAAAAACAATTGAAAACACACACACACACACACACACACACACACACACACACACACACACACAAACACACACCAAAACAAAGTGGGATAACAGCTAAACAAAACAAAACAGAAAACAAATACAACAAAAAAGCCCAGAAAAACCAAATACACACCCACAAACACAAAATGAAAAGAGAAGAAAAAGAGAAAGAAAGAAAGAAAAAAAGAACTGAGGAAAAAATAATTCAAATTGAACCCTCACACATATATTCACACACACACATTAAACTAAAAAAAGAGAAGAACAAAAAAGCAAAAACAAACTAACAAAAAACCTGAAAGATGGACACTCAATCATTCATGTACACACATAAATGGAAAACAAAAAACAGAAAAACAAAGAAAAAAAAGGGAGATGCAGATTGAATCCTCACATACATATGCATGCACAAAGAAAAAATATTTTTAAAATTTAAAAACAGATTTAAAAAATTCCTGTCCTCTTGTTGCAAGTTCTGTAATTGTTCCTCTTAGCTGTTTCTCTGCTGTCTCCTCAGAGCTTTGGCCTCATTCAGTTTCCCCAGTGTCTGGTTCAGGGAAGAAGTGGGCAGTGAGAGTGTGTGGGCCTTCAGTCTTCTCCTCCCACTCTAGTTTGGTCAGAGGTATCCTCTCCAGTGGGGAAGTGTTGGATTGTCTCCCCCAGCTAGACTTATCCTGGATGAAGACCTCTTATTGTGGCTGATGTTCAGGCTCTGCCTATGTTCGTTTCTGTCAGTCATGCTCTAGCTGTGCAGGTCTGATGTTCAGAGGTTTGCTGGGGAGGAAAGACTTGGGTCAGCCCTGGACTCACCAGTGATCTCTTTGGAGGTCTTTCTTATCTTTTTCTGTCCACATCCTTTGTTCCGTGGCTGAATCAGGGTAGGAGGTGGGGTGTCTGAGACTTAGCACTCTTCCTGTCTCCCGAGAGTTTGTGCTTTTAGGGTATTCCCTATGTGTCACACTCAATCCCTGAGTAGTTAGTCTGCTGATCACAGAGATCAAGTCTGTTGCTCTGTGGTGAACAAATTGGAGCACTTTCCCACTCCATTTTCGAGATGGTGGCAGGGTGCCTCTTTCATCTTCTCCAGTGGGACTCTGCCTCTGGGATCCCTCTCTGTGCTCCCTCCAAAGCCCTTGCTGCCAACGTCTGTCCAGGTGCTGCAGTGGCGAGACAGAGTCTGGAGCCAGCAGTCTCTCCTGCTGCAGTGGTGAAGCAGTCTGGAAGCTGGCAGTCTCTCCTTGCAACTTCTTTCCAGGTAGACCTTTGTTGGGTTAGAAAAATGGTGCTTGGCTTCTGCATCCCAGGAAGCACTAGGAACTAAGCAGGACAGCTGTGGCACCAGCTGCTTGACCAGGAGAGCCCTAGCCACTTGCTCCCGAGCCCCCACTCAATTAGTCTCTCCCAGAAGTTTCTTCCAGACTTTTCAAGGAGTTTTTTAAAGTCTGCAAACACCCTTCTCTCAAACCCTTCATGGTGATTTTTCTTGGAGAGTCTTCTATTTCTTCTCCTCGGGTTCCTTTGCCTCTTCTTCAGCTGTGCAGTTCTGCTCCAACAACTCCTCATTTATCAACTCCTCAGGAATCACCTCCAGGAACTCCTTGGTGTTATGTTAATCCACACCCAGGTTAAGGTTGTTTTCCATTGCTACCATCATCGTATTGATTTTGTAACCTGCTGTCCTTGGTAAATTTTTAAAGTCATCGATGAAACTCTTGAGTACCTTCTTCCTGATGCCTTCTATACATGCTTTGGTGACATCATCCCAAGTCCAAGCAAGGTTCTTGATGCAGTCATAGATTCTGTAATCCTTTCAGAATTGCATCAGTGTCTTCTCAGGGTCTTCCTTGGTCATAGCAATATCCTGGGAAAAAGTACCCCTCAGGTAGTTGGACTTAAAGACTGCTAGAACACTTTGATCAATTGGTTGCATCAAATAATTGGTGTTTGGAGGGAGAAACACCACTTTGATAATGGAAACAAGGTCACTAATAAAGAAGGATGTAAAAGAGCATGATCAACAATAAGCAAAATCTTGAAAGGTATGTTTTTCTCCAAACAGTACTTCTTCATCTCACTTGCATGACAATTTAAGAGAGCATCTTGGAAAAGGAGCTGGGTCATCCATAACTTCTTATTGCAGCTGTAGGACACTGGCAGTGTGTGCATACTGATATGCTCTAAAACCCTGGGATACTCTGTGCCCATTCACAAAGGGTTTCATTTTGTAGCCTGCAATATTGCACCAAAAGACTGTTGTCCTATCCTTGAAAGTCTTGAAACCTGACATTGGTTTGGCTCCCTGGTGGATGAAAGCCCTTTCAGGTATGTTTCCAGAATAGAAAGATTTCATCTGTACTGAACATTTACTCTGGCAAGTAATTTTCCTGCAAAATCAGCTTATCTAGAGTTTTCAGAAATTATTCAGCTGCCTTCACGTCAGCACTCACCAACTCACCACTAACTTTCATGTTATGTAATGAATGATGATTCTTGAATCATTAAAGAACCCAGAATTAGCAGTAAATTCACCATTGTAGTCAGGTTCAGCCTTTCTTTCAATATCACAAACAAATTTTTGCTTTGGCTGTAATGATGATGATGCTGAAAGGGATGCGCTCCAGTGTCTGGTCTTCAATCCAGGTCATTAGAAGTCTCTCCATATCTGATCTAGGCCCTTCTTGAGTTGCTGTTAGTCTTGTTACCTCCCAGAAGAAGCTTTAAAAGCTTCATCACTTTGTTTTTGTTCTTTAGGATCATAGCTACAGTGGAATAAAACAGCTTTGGCTGGAGAGCAATAGCCATTAGTGATTTTTTCATCTTCATGATCCTTAATCACTTTTAATTTAGTCTCTGGGTCAGTCACTGGAAGTGATCCCTTACTGGCAGCATTAGCAGTGAATGTTTTACTCTTAGGGATCATGATAAACAAAATCACACAAGATTAAATGACGCACAAGAGACAATGACAATGTGAGGGGAGGGAGTAAGCATGATATGTGTAAAGCAGCTGCTGGCTTAACAGGCAGACTGTTTACAGTATACTTTTTTTAATGAGTAGAGGAAGTATACTCTAAAACATTGTTTAAAAGTACAATATACTAAATAGATAAACAACCGCTTAGTTATTTATTATAATGATCAAGTATTATGTACTGTACATAATTGTATGTCCCAGACTTTTGTTGGATGAGCAGCAAGGGAGCTTTGTTGAAAACATCCCTGCAAATGTGAGCAATGCATTGCACTGTGATGTCACTAGACAATGGGAACTTTTCAGTTCCATTATAATCTTATGGGACCACCATTGTACACGGTGTCCATCATTGACTGGAACTTGGTTATGCAGCACATGACTGATGTGAGACCTGAGAAAACTATCATTTCATAGTATAAAGCAAAAGTAAATGCCATAATGTAAGCTATGCAAAATATGCATAGCAGAAACAGTAAATATTTAGTATTCAATAGTAGCTACCTATTAGTGGTGGTGCTAAATTTGTTGCTTTATCTTGATTCTTGTTAGTTTACTTTATAAAATGTACACTTTTACAAATTTGACATCTTTTACTTTGTTACTCAGAAAAAAATGAGTTTTTAATACTGCTATAAAAGTAATAGTAAAAAATTGATCACCATTCATATAAAGTAAACTAGGGTTTAAAATTTCTAACAATTAGATGATTTGTAAATGATCTTTAAAATTATAGAATAAAACAGTGATTATGGAAGGTTGGAGACTAGAAAAAAGGAGATAGAGATCTCTGGATGGATAGCATAAGTTAAGTTTAACGATTCCTGAAAGATCTAAAAATCAACCTTTCATATGACCCCACACTTTCCCTACTGGAAATATACCTGGAGGAACTCAAATCACTCTATGAAAAAGATATCTGAATGTGCATGTTTATTGCAGCATTATTTACAATAGCAAAAACATGGAACCAACCTTGCTGTTCATTGAAAGATTCGATTTTTTAAAATGTGGTACATATACGCAATGGAATATTATGTAGCCATTAAAGAAGGACAAAATTATGAACTTCGCTGCAACCTGGATGGACTTACAGTCTATAATACTGAGTGATCTATCACAGAAACAAAGAACTGACTACCACATGTTCTCACTCATAAACGGACCTTGAACAATTGTCATGATACTATAAGAAAGGGATTAGCAATAGTGGGAAACTGCCAGGGGAGGGGGAGGCACACCACATCAACAAGGGTACCAGCATAACATTTGTATACTTAACCCTGAACTGTACTCCACATCTTCAAAATAAAAAATTTTTTTAAAAAAGAAAAAAAAATCACCCAAATATAAATAAAAAGCTTAAAGAGTTCTTTAAGATTATGTAATTTTATCTAGTTATTTACATGTCAGAAGCCAGGTTTTCCTGAATGTAGATTGAATAAAAAATGATTAAAGCAAATACTCAAAGCTTTGTGGAAAAGCAACTCAAAAATAAATGTAGAAATCTGTGCCGCTTATTCATAAGTATTTATTTAAAATATTTATTAATTACTGTTTTGTGTGTTTGGAACATCTAGCCATAAAAATGGAATTATGTCAATAGCATATGACAATCCATTCTCAAATCATTAAGAGTAGAGTTCAATGAGTAATAAAATCTCTCTTCTCTTCTTCAATCTCAAGTAACATTGTACCATCAGAGCATTTTGTCTTACGTTGTCTTTTTCATGTCTCTGGGACATGAAAGAGTTCTGTAAGAGTTAAAATTGAAGGACAAGTTCCTTGGACTTTGAACTTTTTTTTTATTTTGAGTTAGATCCTCACTTTTTTTTTTTATAAAGATGTGCGGTATAATTTGGGGTTAGGTATATAAATGTTGATTATGGTTGATTATGCAGGTAACCTTCTTGATAAGTATGCCCCTCCCTCCCCTAGCAGTTTCCCTCAACTGCCAATCTCAGACTGGAGTTCAGTGGCATGGTCACTGCCACCGCAGCCTCGACCTCCTGGGCTCAAGCAATCCTTCCACTTCAGCCTTCCAAGTAACTGGAACTACCGACACATGCCATCACACCCGGCTAGTTTTTGTGATTTATTTTAGAAACAAGGTCTCACCAAGTTGCCCAGGCTGGTCTTGAATGCCTAGGCTCAGGTAATCCTCTCACCTCAGCCTCCCAAAGATCTGAGATTACAGGCTGAGCCACCATGCCTGGCTTGGACTTTTTCTGTGTGTAAAAGAGAAATATCCATATCAAGTCAAACTTATTCGCTTTTTCTTTAGAATAATTGCATTTTGCAAGATTTTAATTGCACTACACTCACATATCAACCTAATCCCATCATGGAGACCATCAGACTCTATAATTTTACATTGTTGTAGGAAGGTGATGGCTAATTTTTTTTTATTTACCACGAGTAAGAAGTGGTGATGTTTCATTTATTCATTTCATAGAAAAATCATACTTAGAGACATTTCCAAAAATGTGTGAGGGAAAAATATTATCAAATTATGTCTGGTATTTTGTGAACTAACCTTCACTGAGTTTGTTTAAATCACTAATACCTATACTTCTTTATTTCATCATTTATTACTTAATAGTTGCATAAACTAACATTTAGCAATAATGGATGATAACCTAACAAATGTTTTTTTAAAAACTTTATGAATCAACCCTAATAAATATGGGGTCAGTTTGCTATACCTATTGGGACACAACTTGTAAAATTCCTTCAAAGAGAATGCACACTGTGGTGTGGACTTTGTCCTTGTGTGAACACTGGCAGGGCACTCTCTCTGCCTGGAACTCTGTTTACATCTAAGCTTCCTTAATATACAACATCATCTTCATTAACAGTTTGTATTACCAAATGTCAGTATTCATTAGTTTATTTTAAAGATGTGGGGTACAATTCAGGATTAGGTACATAAGTGGTGGTCATCATACAGGTGAAGTTTGGGCCTTCCATTGATCCTCACTTCACGGGTTTGGGATCAGGTACCCTCATTTATGTTATTTTATAAATTATTATTCCTAGCCGGGCTTGGTGGCTCAGCCTGTAATCCCGCTCCTTGGGAGGTAGAGGCGGAAGGATTGCTGGAGCTCAGCAGGTTGAGGTTGCGGTGGCCAAAAGCAGCCACTGCACTCTACTCTGGGCAACAGAGTGAGACTCCAACTCAAAAATAAAATAAAATAAAATAAATTATTATTCTTAATAATTACATTTAAGTATACTGTAGTGTATCTTTGTTTGTCAGACTGCTGTAATAGACTACCAAAGACTAGGTGGCTTGTAAAAAACAGAAATTTTATTTTTCACAATTCTTTGAGATTAGGAATTCAAGATCAAGGTGGTACAAGCAAATTCAGCATCTGATGAAAACTGCTTTCTGGTTCATAAATGATCCTCCTCTTGCTATTCCTGGCATGGTGGAATGGCAGAGGGGTCTTTCTGGGGTCTCTTTTATAAGGGCACTAATCCCAGTCATGAAGGCTCTGCCCCCATGACCTAATCATCTGCTAGAGGCCCTACTTCCTAATACTGTGACATTGGGGATTTGGCTTTAACATAAAAATTTGAGACACAAACATTCAGTTAGTAAAATGTGAGTGAATCAATCATTTCAACAGTATTTTATAAAAGGCAGGGGTTAGGAACCTATGAAATGCCTGAGGTCTAAAAAATATGTATCAGCTCTAAAAACACAACATGGAAAAAAACGGAATAACCAACATGAATAAGTACTTAATAGTTATAAAACTTATCAACTTGGTTAATTTTTCAATTTTATACTTATAAATTTTAATTAAGCATATGGTTTAAAGTATCTAATTTGTCAAGAATCCTTGCTTTGGTCCATGACTTTAGATAAATTATTGTCAATTTTAAATTAAATGAGTTAATACTTAGCAAAAGAACACTTCTTGAAAAATTTTAGGCATATCTTCAAAATTTTTATACATAAAGAATTGTTTCTAATAAATGCCATAGATTCGGTCCCCCAAAACTGAGATGTCCTGGGCTTATAGAAAAAAGGCACTGAAATGTTCCTGATGTCTCTTCATCAGTTCTCATTTTATATGTGGTCCTCTCTGAGTAATAAATGCTAAGAATCTGGGATGTGAATTTATACTATCTTTCTGTAGATATATCACTGATATACTGTTCTTTGGCAGGGAAAGATGTTAATTTAATGTATTAGAAATTGTTCTGAATTAAGAGTATCAGATTTGTTACCAAACATCTATGATTTGGACAAGGTAACATAAATCTCTAAGCTAACAGGCTTTATAAAAGAAGCTAATACTCCAGTGTTTGAACTAATGGATAGAATCAATAAATGTTAATTGTCCTTCCTCTGAACTCTTTCTCAAAATATGCATGATGGAGAGTTATGTTGTTAACAAATGTGATATGTAAAACATGCTGAGTAAATAATGCAGCACAATTTGAATGCACTTGTTTGTACAAGTGTAGTATAACTGCGTGATAAATTTCTACAAAGAAAATTGCTAGTTCAAAGGTTAGATGCGATCAATTATTTTGTTAAAGCAATTTTAATTCTTATTTATTTTTCAATATTAACACAACCATATAGTCCACAATTCAAAAGGAAAAAAAGATGAATGATAAAATAAGACTTCCTCATACCGTTTCCTCCCATTATTACAGTTCCCTAGCTGAAGTAGTTTTGTTGTCATCACAGCTTTCTAGAGGGATGTGATGGACACATTCGCATGTATGACTATCTAGAAGAATTGCTCTTCAGGTAGTTTTGTCATCTCCATAGAAAGCCTTCTATGGGAATGTGATACACACATATGCAGATATGAATATGTAGAATTCCTCTTCTTCGGGTAGGTTTTCATTTTCTTTCCCATATCCCTTTAAGGGGCACAAAGACCCACACCCAGCTGCTGGCTTAAACAGAAACACTAGGCTAGAGTGCAGTCATTCATACTAGGAGCATGCTAATTATTGCTTCATCACCCTGTTCAGCCATTGTCAGCAAAATGAATATATATATATATTTTTTTTTTTTGAGTTGGAGTGTCACTCTGTCACCCAGACTGAAGTTCAGTGGCCCCTCGTGGCCACCGCAGCCTCGAGCTGATGGGCTCCAGCGAGCCTTCTGCCTCAGCCTTCCAAGAAGCTGGAACTACAGGCGCGCGCTACCACGCCCGGCTATGAATATATTTTTTTACTCACACAATAGCTTAGTATTTTCCCTGGATGAAACAATAGTGAATTATGTATATCTCTCTGTCCCTAGTCAAGGATGTCCCATCTGACTACCATCTGTCTCTGCACAGAGCATTCAGCATGCACTCTAGAATTCCCTGTAACCATCTCCTAGAAGTGTCTTTCACCTCTCTCAACTGTTATTTCCTGCATCTCAGCTATCCTGTTTCTTGGTTTCTTGGTCACATCTTCCAGTAACTTCCTGGGAAAAGATTGTATGAGTGGTTTTTCAGATCTTATATTTGTAAAATTTCCATTAGCTTTCTTTGCCACCTGATATTTTTGGATATAGTTTTGTCAGGTAGAAATATAAAGTAATTCTTCTGCTATCGTGCTGCCTTCCAATGTTGTCATTAAAAAATTAGAAGAAACTCTGACTTCTTATATTTTGGTGTGACAGTTTGGTTACCCTCTCTCACAGAAGTTTAAAAGATCATTTTTGTCTCCAGTGCTCTGAACTGCCACAGCGATTTGCTAATCCCTACCCTGAGCACTGGAAGCCCTTTCAGTCTAGGATCTTAGTTTCTTTAGAGTCAGAAAATTGCCTTGAGTTATATTATATCACATTACATCACAATGTTATGTTTTTCATGACACATATTATAATATAATGTATGCAGTTCATATTAAATGTAACATTATAATGGCATAAAATTATTTTCACAATATGAACAAATGAGTATTAACATGAAATACTTGTTGACTGAGGAAATTGCAAAATTGCGACAAAAACAGGAAACAGGGCTGTAGTAACAATGTCCTCTAAGCACTGCAAATAAGTGTTTTTGGTATTTTCAAAATATTTTTGCAGTAAATTACTGAATTTGAATACCATAGTTTAGCATTCTTTCACACATACTCATAGTCTGCTACTGCTTAAGTCGTAGACAATTTTTTTTTTTTGAGTCAGAGTCTCACTTTGTTGCCCAGGCTGAAGTGCAGTGGCACGCCCACGGCTACTGCAGTCTCAACCTGCTGGGCCCAGGCTCAACCTTTCAAGTAGTCTGAACTACAGGCGCGTGCTCTCACTCCCAGCTAATTATTTTTTTTTAATTTATTGTAGACATGAGGTCTTGCCAAGTTGCCGAGGCTGATCTCGAACCCCTGAGCTCAGGCAATCAATCTTCTTGCCTCAGTCTCTCAAAATTCTGGGATTACAGGCATGAGCCACTGTGCCTGGTCAATTTTTTAAAGCATATAAATATCAGTACATAATAATTTTTTTAAAAAACAAAGTTAATTTTAGTTCCAGTTGTCAAAATTTGCTAATACTTCACCTTTTACGGAAGGAACACTTCTTTTTTTTTTTTTTTTTTTTTTTTTTTTTTTTGAGCTGGAGTGTTGGAGTCTCACTCTGTCGCCCAGACTGGAGTGCAGTGGCCGCTCCCGGCCACCACAGCCTCGACCTGCTGGGCTCCGGCGATCCTTCTGCCTCAGCCTTCCAAGTGCTGGAACTACAGGCGTGCGCTACCACGCCCAGCTATTTTTTGATTTATTGTAGAGATGAGGTCTCGCCAATTTGCCCAGGCGGGTCTCAAACCCGCGGGCTCAGGCAATCTACTCACCTCAGCCTCCCAAAGGCACGGGATTACAGGCTGAACCACCGAGCCTGGCTTCATTATTTTCTTAAATATTCTATAATCTTTCCTAATGGCAAATAATACAATTCTCTTTCTATGCTTAGCAAATATATAATATACGATTAAACTAAACAGCAACATCATGTATTTGTAATGTGCATTCCTCCATATATTGAGTATACTAATGAAAAAGTATAAATCACAATACATTATAATAGGTATGGCCAATAATAGATATTTAATGCTCATTTTGTATTTTCAACCCTTTATTTACTTTTGCCACCTTTCCTTGGCAAAAGTATTCATCACATAAATGTTATGACTCAATTTTTGTAGTGCTAACAATAAGAATCCTCAACCAATTGTCATATTCATGTGAAGAGTGGAAGCTGAATTCTACTAATAATACTGTTATCGCATAAAACATTGTCATCATATGACATCTTACGGTTACCATGTATTTACTTTTAACTTTGAAAAAGCTGAAACACAATTAGTCACTGTATTATATGTTTTTCCTTCCATTCTTATTACCTTTCATTTCATTGGAATAATGGGAGAGATAGCACTGACATGGTGCTACGTTACTTTTCAAGATTTGTGTTGTTTCTCTTTATTTTTAGCGTGCAGCAACCTGGAGTTCAGAGAAGTGGCAAACAGACTTCGGGACTGGTTCAAGGCCCTTCATGAAAGCGGAAGCCAAAACAAGAAGACAAAGGCATTGCTGAGGCCTGAGAGAAGCAGTAAGATTTTTTAACTTGATGGTTTCTGTCTTTGATATGAGGTTTTATATCCAGTGAACCACTTAGAGGAAAACACATATTTTAATGTTTAGCCACTATGTAGATACTGAATAAAAATCAGGACATTGTTATTACTTTCAAGAACATCTGCATTATTTTGCAAGAAAAATTATGCATTTGGGATAACTCTGATTGGTGGAAAAGGAAATGCCTCCTTAGACAGAATTTATCTTCCGGTAGACTAGAAAGAATGTGAATAGTTTTCAGTGTTTCATCAAAGTGGTAAAGAATAGAACAAAACAAAAGATAAAGGTAAGAACTTCAATCTTCAGAGATTGCAGCAGGACTCCCCATATCACAACTTTTGTATGATTTCTTTGCTAATGTCTCAGTTGCCCTATGTGAAATGGATGGGTGGATAAGAGAGGATATTTGCAAATGAAATAAGTAAAACACAGAGGAAAAAATAAGAATGATGTGACTCTTATAGGATGTTTTCATCATCTGTATAATTCTTCAAAAGTTTGTTTTAAGTAAGAAATGCAAATTAAAATAGGTAATTTTATAAGTAATTTTATAAACTTTTCATTTTATATTATGTTTATTTGTATGAAATAGACATATTTAATGCAGATAAAGGGAATATTGCAACATGGGCCAAATCTTTCAAAGACTGAAGTATGTGCTCCAAAATGTAAGCAAAGGGGCAGGGTGGCAGTTATAGCCACATCTCTCATCTGACAAGGAAGTGCCAGCTGTGTGACCTTCACTGTTGTGACATGACCTGTCCACTCCCACATGTACCCCTCAAAGTGCAATTTCTAACAAAATCATATCGGAAGATAACACCTCTTACTTGCTTTCTTCACATTAAGGAATTTTCTACAATCCCAACCTATTATAGTTATGAATCTTACCTTTGTTCTTAAATAATTTAATAGAAGAGTACAATTAAGCATTACCTTTAGATATGGCAATTGTCATTGAATGTGTGATGACTGTCCATGTATTTCTTCTTAAGAATTCCATTAGGAAATTATAGTATTTTCCCTCTCTTATAGAAGAGATTTTGAGACTCGTCTTTAGATTTATTGATTAAATTTTTGGCAGATGTAAATATATTTATGCATCTTAGCTTGAACTTGTTTAATAGAAATAATAGCTAAGTATATTTGTTTCTGTATGTATGTTTCTTTTTTAATTTTTAAAAATTTTACACCTGTATTTATGAATAACATATATCTTGGCTGGAGAGATTTCTTCCAGACCCTTGTAGATTTTTTTTTAAATTTTTTGTTCACAGCTGCCCTCCCACTACACACACTTGAATACATTTATTACTTGCTCTCAAATGTGTCCTTTGATCTTGAGTTCAGAATAATGATTCCTTCCAGAGCTAAAGATGGATAAAAGAAGAACTTGTGCAGCACCCAGCAAGGTGCCTGGTAGTTCTACACATTAGTAAATATTTTTCCATTTTGGCTTTTTCTTTCAAGAAATGCCAAGACACTCTCTTAAGATAGTAGATTAATTACAAGAAGTTCACTTGGAGTTGAATATCTTTGGAGAGTAAATGAAAAAGGGGGCCACAGTATTATTTATACTAGTTGTAAGAGTCAGAAGCCAATTAGGAGTAAAATTCCAAAAGGAAGTTATCCATAAATAGATATGACAAGTCCATAGACAGGAAGTGGCTGACCCCCTCAGCTCTTCAGATCTGTATGACCTCTGGGTGAATTCTTTTATTTAGCACCATCATATTTAATTTGTGAACCAACCTTTCAACCTCATACTCCCCATCTCCTTTCTATTTTCATTTTTCTTCATAGCACTTATCACTGTCTGACATAGTGATAAGCTACTTATGATAATCTCTCTTCACTAGATACCCAAAACTCAATGAAGTCAGAAATATATTGCTAGAACCAAAATAGAGTTTGACATATAGAGTTCACTAAATAAAACTGAATGGAATTAGAAATGAAGCAAAAAGCAATCAATATACTCCATTGCGTGGCAACACCGTAATTTAATCAATTAGTGCCCTCAGAATGATGACTTATCATATCCATTATTTTCTGCCGGACAGTTAGTGCTGTAGTCAATTTGTGACTTTTATTTCTATAAGAAAGATTTGAAGCAGTGGAAACAATGAGTCAAAATATGCCTGCTTTTTAAATCACATATGACAATAGACATTGTCAAACTGCCTTGTCAAAAGTTTAGGGCATTTTGAATTTTTACCTGCAAAGCATGAGAGTTAACTTTTGTCTGCATCCCTATTAGAAACAATATTACCATTATTTCTAACTCTTCCATTTTGATGAGTATGCTATTACACTTTGTTAATTTAATTTGTTTTTTCTTTATTGGTAAATTTGAACAAAAAATATTGCAGGAAAAACTTTTTTTTTTACAGCAAACAAGACAAAACAGTATAAGTAATTAATAAGTAATTATCCCTTTTCTGTTTAATCCTGAGAAAGGTACAATCATGGCTTCCATTTTAATTGTATTTAATTAAGTCCTTCTAGCGTTTGGGTAGTTTTGCTAATGTGTTAGTTACTCTATTTTTTTAGAGTATGTTAATTTATTGCTGTTCTGTCCATTAATAAATTATGTTCCTTATCAGTTTATATTGTTAGACTGTATTCTGGTTATTGCTTTTAGAACTTGACATATTAATATTATCACTCCTACATTCTATTTTATCACATTTGTTTGGTATATTTGCTAACAATGATTGTCAACCTTTCTTTATGACTTATCTAAGTATCTTTTGTGTAAAAACCCACAAGTGGGGTTTGACTTTTTTATTATGACATTGAGTAGACTTTGAGGTGTTTGTATTTTTGTTTTTATGTTTTCAATAATTCAATATAGGATAAAGTCAACATAAGACAGTGAAAAAGACTCTGATAAGATACAGAATGTTTGCCTTTTAGGCATTTTGCACTGAAGGCAAAAAAAAAACTTATTTTACAACCTCTTATTAAGGCAGACCCAAAATCTAAGAACATTTTTGTCATTCAAACAGAGAGAAAAAGCCAATTTTAGTTTTGCATCAGTATAATATTTAATATTATTTTTAAAAATCTTATAAATAAACATTTTTAAAATTAACCAACATTGACCATAAACAAGAATATTTATGGTGAATCTTGTATAATTTTAAAAATGTATTTAGATGCTGTCGAATACATTTTTAGACTGATTAGTCATTTTCTATTAGGACAAAATATGTGGGTTTTTTTTTAACAAAATAGTGTCTTGCATACAGTTTCTTATCTCAATATTTTTCTCAGGAAAATCATTTATTTGTATAACTTTTAATTACAGTAATTTTTATTTTGTAGAGAAAACTATGAGATGGAAAGTCATAAACTGCTGTGTCAGCATTTTGTGGCAAATTATCCAAGGTTGAAAATATAAATGTTATTCTTTTTATAGTCACATAATTACTTATAGCATATCTTTTTAATGTGACAAAAATTAACATATATATTGACAAACCCAAGTATATACAGCTTCTCTAAACTATAAGTAGAAGAGACAAAAGTATATAAATTGCAAAGCATGCTATAGTGTTTATCTTTTTTAAAAAACGATCTAAGTATTAGATATTAAACAAGGATTTTATATATTGGTTAACTTAATCTATAATCTTAAACATCTGATAGATGTGATGCCAACTAATTTTGCCAAATTTTATTTAGACTATGTATATTGAACTTTTTAAACATTGGGGTTATTCTTTTTAATGGGTAATAGCATGTTTTTAATTCAATGTCATAATTTAACATCATCACAATTAAGAATTCAGCAAGAAGTATCTGAAATGTTTGCCCTAAGAAAATGAGACTGCTTAATTCTAAATTTTACATTATATTAAAATTTTAGAATTTTTGAAAATTATATTACTTTGTCTTCCAGATCGGGTGTCAATATCTGAGTCTTTTTTTTAAGTTTTAGAATTTGGGGTTGCGTGTGAAGATTTGCTCCATGAGTACATTGCATGAAGGCAAAGTTTGGGCTTCTGATGTCGAGAGGATGGCACACAATGGGTGGTTTGGGGACCTTTTACTCCCTCTCTTCCGCCCTCCTTTAGATGTGCCCAGCTTCGGCTGTTTCCGTTCTTGTGCCAGTGCCCAATGTTTGGTGCCCACTTAGGAGTGGTAACATTCAATATTCAGATTTTTGTTTCTGTGATAGTTCACTGACAATGAAGGTCTCTGGCTGAACCCATGTTGCTGCAAAGGATACTACTGTGTTGTTCTTTATGACTGCATAGTATTCTGTTGTATATATGTACCACATTTTTTTTAATCCAGTTCACCTTTGATGGGCATCTGGGGTAGATCCATGCTTTGGCTATTGTGGATAGTGCTACAATAAACATATGCATGCAGGGGTGTTTTTTGTTGAAGAATTTGTGTCCCTTTGGGTATAACCCCAGGAGCGGGATCTCTTGGTCAAATTGTAGCTTTATTTTTAGTTCTTTGAGTTATCTCCAAGCTACTTTCCACACTGATTAAACTAACTTGCATTCCTACCAACAGTGTAGAAGTGTTCTCTTTTCTTGCAGCCTTGCCAACACCTGCTGTTTTTTTACTGTGTTTTTTGACATTTTAATAATTGCCATCCTGACTGGTGGGTGTGAGATGGTCTCTCATTATAGTTTTTATTTGCATTTATCTGATGATTAGTGTTGCTGAGCATTTTTTATATGTTTGTTGACTGCTTATATGTCTTCCTTTGAGAAGTGTCCATATCCTTTGCATACTTTTTAATGGTGTTATTTGTCTTTTTTACTGTCAATTTGTTTGAGTTCCTTATAGATCCTGGATGCTAGGCCTTTGTTGATGCATAGCTTGCAAATATTTTTCCCCTATTCTATGTGTTGACTCTTTACTCTCTTGATGGTTTCTTTGCCTGTGCAAAACTTTCTATTTTGATAGGGTCCCACCCATCAATATTAGTTTTTGCTACATTTGCTTTTGAGGACTTGGCTATGAATTCATTATCTACTCCAATATCCAGGAAGATTTTTTTTTCTAAGAGTCTTATAGTTTGAGGTTTCACATTTATGTCCTTGATACAATTTGAGTGCGTTTTTGCATATGGTGATAGGTAGGGGTTCATTTTCATGCTACTGCATGTGTTTTGCTGGTTTGCCCAGCACCATGTGCTAAATACAGTTTCCTTTCTCCAATGTTTGTTTCTGTTGGCTTGTTAAAGACGAGCTGGTTAAAGATTTTTGGTCTTATTTCTAGATTCTGTATCCTGTTCCATTGATCTACTGTTTTTGTGCCAGTAATGTGCTATTTTGGTTACTGTAACTTTATAATAAAGTTTGAAGTCTGGAAGTGTGATATTACCAGTTTAGTTCTTTTTGCTGAGGATTAGTTTATTTGGCGTCTTTTTAAACATTTGGGTTATTCTTAATAACCCTATGCTTACTCAACCATTTTCAAATTTAATATAGAAAAAGTGACAGTAGGTCTTAATAATAACATTGAGAAAAATATTCTTTTTTTAATTTTTTTATTAATCAATATTTTTTATTATGGTTTTGTGGGGTACAGTTAAGAGTTAGGTGTACAATTACATTTCATTCAGGCACCCTGTTGATAAGAGGTGTTTTTCCATCCCCAGACAGATATTTGCTACTGTTAATCCCATCCCCCCCCATAGTTTACCAGTACCGTCAGTCATTTTCTTATAGTATTACATTGGATGTTCAAGGTTCATTATATGAGTGAGAACATGTGATACTCGGATCTTTGTTTCTGTGAGAGGTATACCCTGAAGAACTCAAATCACTCTATAAAAAAGATACCTGCACACGTATGTTTGTTGCAGCGTTGTTCACGATAGATAAAAATATTCTTAATAAAATGTTCTTGATTTTCTTATTAGTTTATTTCAAAAATATATTTTGTTATGGACCTTCAGTGAATAACATTTCAGGCAATTTTTGCTTTATGTGTTTGCTTCTCCATTACATATTCTTGAAGAATAATTAAAATAATGAAATTAAGAAAATACTCTGTTCCTTCTAAATATCGATCTGTATTTTTATTAGATATTACTTACAATATATTTTTAGCTTATTTGTGTTCACATATTAGAATAATGATGTTAGGGGCAAATAAGCAAGAGAAGGCCAAATCACATATTTTTCTGATTATGCAAAGAAAAATGCTTGTGTCAATATCTCTTATATGTACAATATTAACTTTGAGATAGACCTTGTCTTTTTATGGGTCTCAATGTTCAGTAACATTTAAATTATTAATGTAATGTTTTTTAATATGACCATTTTTTACTTCACTATCTAGAGGCATCACAGAACTTGTTTTCCATATTAAACTACATGTGAATAGAATATATGGTGTCTTGCAAAATAATTATCAAAACTTATACTTGTTTGATCTAACTTTATAGATAAACATACAGTGAAAAGTTCAGGAATGACTTGTAGAGGTGAACCTGCACTCACCCTGAACTGTGGCATGCAGAAAGAAAGTAGAGAATGGGTACTGGCACGTGTCTTCTTTGTCAATACTTCGTATTCTTAAATGACCTGAACAATTCGGCAGTTTGTCTCCCTACAAACAGAGCTTTAGAAATGTGATGTTTCCTAGCCCAACACACAGAACAATAAAGGCCCATGGGTACAATGCATAAAAGTTGGCTAGAAATATTGACCAAAAGAAGGACCAGTGCTTTGTCAAACATTGTTAAGCATGTATGCATATGTTAGGTTGAACCTTATGAAATTACCTATTTGGGAACTACAAAACAATCATCTTTTTTTAAGGGTCAATCTGAAGTCATCTGAAAATCCACTAAATTTAAGTTATTCTTTCCCTGAGTAACACATACCTTTTACTTATGTGCTTAATTTTACTGTTTTGTTTATAATTAATAAGAATACAAAGTAAGCTATAACAACCTTTGTTTTCCTTTATCCTGATCTCATAACCCAGGATCATAATACATGCTTAGTATTTACATATTATCTACATAGCTGCCAATTATACTACCTTAAGATGAATGCAGATTGAGTAGTATGCTAACTTTATTTATTCCTCTAGTTGTAAGTCAGTTGTTGAAAAACTATAAGTACAAATTACTCTTATGAACTAACCATTGCCCAGTGAACTCTCTATGCATTCTAAGAAGTATCACAGAACTTTTGATTAATATGCTTCCTCATAGTAGAGGTACTTGCTTCGTATATGCCTTGACTTGTCCTAGAACACTCAATCCCCAGGTCTCTGCATGGTTCCCTCCCTCCCAGCTTTTTGCTCAGATGTCCATCACCAATTCCCTATCCTCCATCCCATCTAAAATAGCAATACTACTGCAAAGTATGCATCTCCTCTTTATGCTGCTTTGTTACTCTTTGTAGCAAATATTGCTACCTGATATAAAAATGTTTGCTTTCTTTCTCTTCCAAATTTTCCACTGTGTAATTCCCAATTGCTATAAATGTGACAGGGACTCCAAATGTGACAGGGACTCAATAACAATTTGTTTAATGAATAAACTAATAAACATAATCACAAACTGTTAACTAGACAATTTCCTGATTTCAGAGGAGTGATAAGTTCATCTGTAGCTGTCCTCTTTTAATTGTTGAATAAAATACAGTTTCCAAAATGACAAGATTCTGATAGTAGTCAAGACTTGATGAAACTTAAATGGAAGGATACCTGCTTCATTTTAAAGGCAGTAACATTGAAAGTAGAATATAGTGTTATAAAGAAAGGGGGAAGCCTCATGCCTCATACCTCATATGCTAGCTCTCAAATTAACATTGCTAATATTTTACATTAGTTAAACATCTTATTATGCACTATAAAAATTAGAATATGGTGAAAAATAGTTGTTTTTTTCTAGTAATTTTAGTATTATTCTTAACACTCGTGTTGTTTTTGATACTAACCTGAGATTATAATCAACTAAATTTTATTACAGCCTTTATATAAAGAATTGCACAGCTATTACCCAAGAAAAAATTGTTTTATTGCCTAAATTTGATAGTTCCAATATTTCATATTCAAATGGTTTGAATTGACAAGAAGGTTAGCATTATCATGTTTTTTTTTAATTAAGCCATTTTAAAACTACTTATGTCTCATTTTCAAATTTAAAAAATCTTACATAAGCAGAATGTGCATAAGTTAAACAAATGTAAAAATCAGACTTTTAAAATATATTTCGTTTGGTTATATTTTAGAGTTATCACTGAAAAACATAGAAATGACCATAAGAAAGCAACTAAGTTGGCAAAAACTATAAAATGTGTTTTACAATAACAAGTTTAAGGAAAAAGAGCTACTTAGCCTCTGATTCTATTATCATTAGCATGGAAATCCTTGCTGATGCATTTCCAATAAGAATATATTGTGTGCATTATAATCTATCTACCTGGATTTTGTTTTATTATTTAAATCTCTAAAAATTACATAACAGAAATACTATGCTCAGCATTTTTAAAAATATGATTACAACCGAGAATACATACTTCTTTGAAAGTGTTATGGTATTAGTTTTTTCTTTATCAATTTGGAAAGCATCAGGGCATCAGCATTATATGTAAATTCCTCAGATTAACAGTCTGTCTCAGATTAAGATGATGTCTCAGTTTTGCTTGCAAAATGTTCTCTTCAGTCAGAGTAAATGACAGAATTATTTCCACCTTCAGGGTAAATGAATACATTCTAATTTTTACCAAGATGTTCCTCACTTTTTGTCATGCTGACTTCACATTGAGAGGAAAATTGAAATTGGAATCAGATGACTTAAAACATTCCCCCATCTTAATACAATTAGGAATCTTCTAGTATAGTAGGAAACTTATCTTTCAAAAACAAAAGATTTGATAAATTTTCTTTTTTATTTCAAGTAATAAAATTAAAGATTAAGAATTTTGCTTATTTAGGTTCTAATTATTTAGACTAATGAGGCATATGGCATTTATTTTTTCTTTTTTAGGTAGACAGTATAACCCCATAACAAAATTTAATTGTACACTTTAGAATTACTAAAGAATTATCTTAAGATTTGTATATTTTAATTTAATGGAAATTATATATTTTATATTCAGTGTTGACAAAAGATGCCAAACTCTGTAAAATATTTTAAAAGGTTTAGTCTGAACAAAATGTGAGTGATCTAGGCAGTGGCACAGTCCTAAGAGGTTCTGAAAAACTGTGCCCAAAATGGTTGAGTTACAGCTTGCCTTCATACATTTTTAGGTAGACAGAAGTTACCCTCAAAACATAAATCAGCATCTGTGAGATTCACATCGGTTTGGTGCAAGATGGTGGGACTTCTACAAGCAGGAGTTTACAGGTGGACTGATTCAAAGATTTTCTGATTTACAATTGGTAGAATTGTTCTGTCTAAAGAATGTTAAAAATCATTAAAGGAAATGCTGAGTTGAAATAAAGAGGGGTTGAGGAAGATAAGGTTCTTGATATATAAATGAAACCTATAGGTGGCAGCCCTTAGAGAGAACAGATGTCCAGTTCTGTCATTCAGACTTTAAAGATGTGAGACTCTCAGTTAATTTCTTGTGGATCTGGAAAAGTCTGGAAGGAGAAAGATATGACTATGATAATGGAGGTTCTCTGTAGATGTAAATATTTCCCACAAAAGACAGCTTTGTAGAACTATTTTGAAATTTGTATTTAGGGTGAAATATTTGTATTTATTTTGTGACCTACCATCTGTCATGTGATGCTATACCAGAATCAGTTATAATTTGGTATCTTATCACCAAGAGTCTGTCTGTCGGTCTTATGATCTCTATTTCAATGTTAACGCTGGCTAGTTGTGCCTAAAATTTCACAAAAGAGTAGGTATAATGAGGCATGTCAAACCCTCTTTCAGGTTTCCCTTGTCAGAGGGGGTCCATTCAGTTGGTTGGGCGACTTAAAACTTTCTTTTTGGCTTACATTAGTGAAATTAATTCATTCTATGTAGTTTAAAACTGTTGTTATAAAATTAAAAAGTACTAAGTGAAAGTTGTAGTGTAATAAAATTATGTAGTGTAATAAAATTATTTGCTATACTTTTTGGTTTTGGGAAATCACCCAATTGGATCTACTAGGAACCCAATTTTTGGTTATTCTTTATTCTTTCAGAACTATATTATTTCAAACAATGGCAATTACTATTAGCATTGGCAATTTTTGAAGGCCTCTCACTGGGTGAGTAAAATGTGTCAATATTATTACATTGTTTTCAATAAAATACCTTCATTTCAAAATTAAATCATGCAGTGAGTTCAGGCTTTTTTTTTTTTTTTTTGAGTTGGAGTCTCGCTCTGTCGCCCAGACTGGAGTGCAGTGGCCACTCCCGGCCACCGCAGCCTCGACCTGCTGGGCTCCGGTGATCCTTCCACCTCAGCCTTCCGAGTAGCCGGAATTACAGGCATGCGCTACCACGCCCGGCTGATTTTTTGATTTATTGCAGAGATGAGGTCTCACTGCCCAGGCGGGTCTCAAACCCGCAGGCTCAGGCAATCCACTCACCTCAGTCTCCCAAAGGCGCGGGATTACAGGCTGAGCCACCGAGCCCGGCTAATGTGTTCAGGCAATTTTAGCCAGTAATCTGAGTTATCAGAATCTAGTCAAAATGTCACATCATACCCTCAAAAAAGATAGTCACAGAGAGGTTAAATAAAGATATCTTCCAAAAAATTTAAAAAAACAAGAGAATTTTACCTTGAAATCAGATACTTCAAATATATTTAGTTAGTTATAACATAAACATTATTCTTATTTAATTTTACTCCAATGTCAATTGAGTAATTCATGAAATCCTTTCATGTTTACCTAATAGATGTCTTGAGAGAATCTAGAAATAACAACTAAAACCAAAGGCAAAAATATACATGAAAAGCAAATAAAATAAATCAAAACCTAAGTATCTGGGGTTGTTTAATGTGGAAACAAGTAACTGAACATACCACAGCAGACACTGAACCACACACTAGCCCATAATAAAGCAAATATTTTATATTGATTCTTTTGAGACATAAGCGAATGCTAATTTTCAACAGATCACAGAATGAATGTATGTAACAATATATATTTTCCATTTTCTTTATTTTGTAAAATTGATATTTAAATTACATAAATAATATATCCTTATTGTAAAAAAATAGCTGTGAGGTGATGCAGGAGAACCCCAGAATTAGGGCTCAGTCCGAGAGGCCAAGTAGGTTCTTGACTTTGTGCAGAAAGGAATTCAAGTGTGAACCATAAGGGGGAGAAAAAAAGTAAATTTATTAAAGAAACCAAGAAACAAGAAAACGGCTACCAGTAGACAGAGCAGCCCATGTGCATTGCTGGGGTTTCATCTGGAAAATTAAAAAATAAGATTATTGCAATGACAGAAAACAGATTGTTCCATAGGCAGAGCAGCCTGAGCTGGTCTACAGGAAGAACAGCTATACATGCCTGGGTTTTATTTTTATAGCTGTCTCCTGATTATATGCTAAGCAAGGGGAGGATTACTCATAGGTTCTCCAAGAAAGGAACAGGGAATCCCGGAATTGAAAGTTTCTCCCTACTTTAAACCTTATAAGGTAACTTCCAGGCGTGGCCATGGCAATTGTAAATTAATAATGGCACTGGTGGGCATGTCTTTTAGCATGCTAATGCATTATAATTATTGTATAATGGGCAAAAAGAACAAGCAGAGGTTGCTTTTGACACCATCTTGGTCTTAAGTTGGTCTTGGTTGACTTAGGCTAGTCTTCTCACCACATCCCATTGTGTTAGTGAGGTCAGGTCGGGGTTTTGTGACTTCATCCTGGAACACTAGTTCTACAAGATTCCCATCTTAAAGAAAGTCTAAGAAATTTGGTGTCTTTTCCCCAGTTCCATTTATTCCTTTTGTCATGAGGTGAAAAAATGTTAGCAACTTGATTTATGTGATTTTCTAATCCTACCTCATTTCTATACCTGCATATATATTCACATAACCAGACATGTTTTTAACATATAAGATATCATACTAAGTACATTGTGTGGCAACTTGCTAATCATTACTAACTCTTTATTTTAATCTTTTAACACTTCATTGGATTACAAATATTTTCTCGCTACATCCTTTCCATTTTAACTTTATAGTAACTTATCTGTGTTCCTTAAGAAAATTTTTCTCACAAAAATACTGAACGATATAGTCTCTTAATATATATTTGCATTTAAATATTAAAATCTATTCACACTTTTTGATGTGATAGAGCATCCTAGCAATAATTATATTCCTCTACTAAATTAAAATAACATACTTGAAATGCATATTTACCCAGATTTTGCTTTCATTTGAATAGTTTTACATTGATTTATGTTAATCTCAGTTATGCTAATGACTTATTTGCTGACTAAGCAAATGCAATTGATACCATAGGCTTACTATTTCAAAATTAGGATGTGAACTGCCTGTGTGTCTGCATTGGGGAAGTGAATAACCTCATTTTCTACAATAGCGTATTCAGGGAATGTTGGACTTTTTTTTGGTAAAGATTTTGCGTTTGATAGTGTCTGCCTTTCAGAATTTTTTGAAATGTTATTTAAGAAAAAATACTTTGCTAGACATTTTTTACAAAAGACTTTAGATGTTTCCTGGGGCTGCTGGTGCTCTCCAAGGGATTACAAAAACTGCTAAGTGTGAAAGGATAAGGGGGCAGAATGCACAGAGTATTCTCAGCACTAATGAGCGCACCGAGTTCTAGACAGGCAGGTGCTGATCCAGTCCCAGTGCCACAGAGTTCAGCAGCTAAAAGCAGTTATTTACCTTATTCCATGTAATTCTTATAACAATTCAGCAAAGTAGGTATTTTATGCCTCATTTTATAGTTGAAGAAGGCTGAGAGGGAAAGCCCCAAACCACACAATTAGTAAATGGTAGAGCTGGGATTTGACTCCAGATGTATGGACTCTAAAATCTATTCTCTTAATTATGAAACTTCCCAATGGATCTCTCAGAGTCTAAGTAATATCAAACGGGGATCAAGTACATGACTCATCCAAGTTGGTATCATTGCCTCTGGTGCACATGTACACACGGACATATAGACATACTTGCCCAGAGGAAATTTTCCTGTTTCAGTTTACCTAGATAGTTTAGGAGTATTTTCAAAAATTAATAACCATTATTTTGCCTTTATTATACTGCCTCTGACTGTTGTACTTCTTTTTATGTAAATATAAATAACTTAAATTGATATGCAGCAATGCACGCATTTAAAACTTCCTTAAGAATTCAGTGCTGAAACTTCTACCAACTCTCCAGAGAAAGATTTTTGTTCATTTACTTCTGCATGCATTTTATTTGATTATATTTATTATCTGTCTTTGTGCTAATTAATATTTCAAAAATATATCCAGGTTTCAGAATCCTGGCATTTAATAATTATGAGCATGTTCATAATATTCACATTTTTCACAATTAAGAAAAAATATTTTATCAGTGCCCCCTCAGTCTTTGCATTCCTTCCTGAAGAGATTGTTTTAAATAATTGTTTTTAATATAATATGTTACTTACTTCCTTGATAAGTTTCCATGCCCTTAGCTGAAGATTTCCTTATGTTAATATATTCCACAAGTCATCACATCTGTATGAGGCTGCAAAATTCCTGGTGATGATTTTTTCTCTTTAAAACTAAAGCATAGTCTTTTATCTTTCTAGCAGTGCTCATGATGGTGCATGGGATACTAGCCTTTTTCCTTAAATAAGTCCTTGAATGAGTGTTGTTCAAGTATTTTTTCCCCCTAGATCCTGTTCTTAAGCTGTATCTGACAGCTAATAATGAACAATTTTGTTGTTTGGATTGCATTTGCCACGTATAATCTCACTTAGCTTTTAGCATCCAACGTTTTCAGAGCTATCTAAGAAGATGATAAATTCAACGAATAGTCTTTTTCAATTTATATTTTACTATAATTAAAAAAATATGTCCTTTGAAACTCAGCAGGAAGCGTTTGGCTTTCCCATGTCAAATTCCGCTCCATCACAAAGCACACTATGACTGGTTTGATTCTTTCTGGGTGTTCATCATTTGCTGTGTTCCTGACACTGCAGATTGTTTGCTTTGGTGGCACCCATTCTTGCACTTGACAATTGTTGTTTGAATGCACATTTAAATCTGTTCCTCATGTTTCTTCTTCATACATGTGCCCACCCTTTACATGTTCACTTTAGACTAAGCACTTAATTAATTTAACCATTATAAAATATTTTAGGTCTGGCATGGTGGCTCATGCCTATAATCCCAGCACTTTGGGAGGCCGAGGTGAGAGGATTGCCTGAGCCCATGGGTTCAATACCAGCCTGGGCAACTTGGTGAGATCTCATCTCTACAATAAATCAAAAAATTAGCCGGGCATGGGGTTACATGCCTGTAGTTCCAGCTATTTGGAAGGCTGAAGTGGAAGGATCACCTGAGCCCAGCAGGTTGAGGCTGCGGTAGTCATGAGCGTGCCACTGCCCTCCAGCCTGGGTGACAGAGTGAGACTCAGACACACACACACACAAATTTAAAATTCATATTATTTGCCAAGAATTTTCCCAGGCATTCAGAAGACAGCAGTATATAAATAGAGATTTTTTTTCACCTGTCGGGCCCTATTTCGGAGACTTTCTGATTTCTTCTTATCTATTTGGTGTCTAAATGTTGGTAGCCCCAAAGGCTTAAAACCTTTTTCTTCTGGCTGCAATTGTTGCCTCAGTGATTTTGTTCAGTATCCCATTTAAAATATTAACTATATTCAGACAGTCTCCAAATTCATATTTCTAACCTTGATCTCCAGAATCTTATGTTTAACTTCTTATTCAATTCTTCTCTATTCTTCTCTTGGAATGTTAACAGGCATCTCAAACTTTACATGCCCAAAGCCCAAATTCAGATGCCTCATACAAATCTGCCCTTCCTTAGTTTTCCTCAACTCAGTAAATGTCAAGTCTTGTATTTCAGTTGATCAGTTAAATCACCTGGAAACCATTTTTGAGGGAAGAGGAAGCAGAGATGGAGATGGATGATCTCTAAGTAAAAGTCAAATCTTTCTGTGACTGATGTGAATGAGCAGGCCACAGTTGCTCTGATCTTGCTAACTAACCACTGTCTATTCATTCACTCAACTGCAGTCGCTTTGATCCTTTGCTCTTCTGCACTGACATCATGCATGCCCTGATGTGACATCCTTGTCACTTGCTATTCCTTCTACCTAGAACGCTTACCTACCTAGAACGCTTACCTTTCATATCCCAGATTGCTAATCATTTCATTTTTTGTATTGCTGATCAAGTATCATCTTTTTGGAGACATTATGTTAGACAGGATTCTAAAGATGACCCTCCCAAGATTGCTGGTATCTGGTTTCCATCAAAAACTGATCTAGAGACTGCAGTGAAAGAATTTCTCAGATATAAGTAAACTGCCCTTAAACTATAGCACCAAAGAAGTTTCTAAGAGAGTAAAGGTAGCAAAAATGGCAACAGAATGTGTGAAGAGGGTTTCTTTGGAAAGAGCTGTGCTCTGATCCCACTATTCATATAAGAAGGAATGAAAGGGCTTCCCACAACTTCCAATTGGGAGAGAGATTTCAACAGAACCACTCAGACAGCTTTACAAGTTCCTAAACAAGCAGATTGTGACCTGAATCTTACCAGGAAGATGTAAAAGTCAGAGACACTCGTGATCTACTTAGCTATTTGGCATCTAAGCAAACTTGTTGCTGCTTTGGAATTAAGTGTCTAGGCTAGAAACATAAGAATACCTACCGTAGACCATATTTGAGCACCACATGTCAGAACTATCTAAATTCTGCTGAAGAGGGCTGTTGGGAATATTGAGTAAATCCCAGCAGAAAAGCTGGATCACAGTTATGCAGGGACAAAGAGGTAATAGCCAGAGGAAGATATCATACATCACAGAAAGTACACTGAAGTGTTTACTCTGGGGACCCCTGGAAGACCCACAAAAGGATCTAGGAGAAAAAAATTGACAGCGCATTAAAAACCTGATAGACTTGACAACACAGAACTTTCCTAGACAATTATCAATTTAATAAGTAAGAACCTCCCTGCCCACACTTATGTGTCTTTCATCCACCCACATCAAAACTGGAAGTGGTTGTAAGGAAGTTGGAGGCAGATAGCTGGAAGTAAAAATGGAAAAGGACTGAAGAACATCATTCTCCTCTATCTGACTTTGCAACAGCAAAAGCTAGCGAGGGAAAGAATTGAGTTTGGACTATGATTATTATATAAAATTAGACATTTCATAATGCTGATTAAGTTGCATTTGTACTTAAAGCAATACAACATTTTGCTACTTACGAAAATATTAAAGGACCTGAGTTTTCATGTAGAGATAGAAGAAAAGCCTTCACCAGTGAACCAATACCTACATAAGAAGGGAAAATGGTGATTTGTTCAAGATATGTGTGGCCGTGCATTATAGAATGAAAGTACTAATTAAAATATAATACCTATATGTATCTGTGCTTATACATATGCAAGTGTAGCATTCCAAAGAGGGAGATGGACTGGAGATGCTGTTGATTGTGAGCTATGAGGACTTTAGTTAAAACAATAAAAGTGAATGAGCGCCCAAGAAGGGTTGATGTAGACTAAATTTTTTAAAAATTCGCTGAGAAATGCACAAGTACACAAGTATTTAAGGACAAGTATAGGAATAACAAAGAAGAAAGATTAAAAATGATGAGTAAAGAGGAGGATAGAACAGAATGTTGTAAAATGTCTTCAGAGTTAAGCATTATCTTACAAAATAATGCCTGTCTCTGGCACATTCAGTTTCCAAAGAGAGCAATTTACAAGTCATTCTGTGTTCCCTCATTCATTTGTTCTCCCAATCAACTTGTTGCCCCTTAATAGAATTCCTCCTCTTTCCTCTCTCATGACTTGTTTTGCCAGAACACAAGCCCCCTACTTTCTCTTACATGGAGATGATGTTTAAGTTTCTGTAACTCTTGGGAAGTTGAGTCTTCATTCTAAAGGCTCCCGTGCATACACATTAAATAAATTTGCATGTCTTTTCTCCTATAAATCAATCTGCCTTATGCCAGTGATTTTTCTAGTAAGCCTTTAGGAGGCCAACAGCCATGGCCCCCACAACACTGCAAAATAAAGTATCCATTTTTCATACCTTTCATAGAGTCTCAAAACACCATTAAAAATGTTAGCTTATGTATTGAAAGTCTTTAGGATAATAATTGATTTTACAATACAGGTAAATTATAAGGGTTGTACTTAAAAGTTTTCTTTTAAATATTTCAAGTATCTCATTTCTTATAAGATTTGAGCCATGGTTGTCGGTGTGTAGAAAATTACTATGAAAGTTGGTGAAAAGAACAATAATCGATAGAAGAAACCCTTATAAAAACAATGATCCAATAAACAACTTTAATAAAGTCAAGGAATGCCATAAGCCTTAAGGTGGTTACAGCATTCTGAATTCACTCTTAAAGTAATTTTTGTACAACTGTTGAGTATATTATTTCTGAATTTTTTAAAAGGTCACGTTGCCAGGCTCAGTGGCTCAGCCTGTAATCCCGCGCCTTTGGGAGGCTGAGGTGAGTGGATTGCCTGAGCCCGCGGGTTGGAGACTCGCCTGGGCAGCGAGACCTCATCTCTACAATAAATCAAAAAATCAGTCGGGCGTGGTAGCACATGCCTGTAATTCCGGCTACTTGGAAGGCTGAGGCAGAAGGATCGCCGGAGCCCAGCAGGTTGAGACATTCCAGTCTGGGCGACAGAGTGAGACTCCAACTCAAAAAAAAATAAAAAATAAAAATAAAAAATAAAATAAAAGGTCATGTTAAGTAACATTCAGATTCCTAAGAACTGTTTGTGTAATCGGTTGTATCAGTTTCCCAACTAATATCATAGTTCAATTTTATGCATTAAAATTGTCCCTTAGTTTTCTTTCATCTAATTTGATGCAATAGCAGATTTGATCATATTTGATGACTCTTAGAGAGCATTTTATATATTCTTCTTTCACCTTTATTATAATTATGTGAATTGTAAATTCCTGGAAATTGGGCACAGATTCTATTACAAGTAAAAGTTCTTATTACCATACTGAGGAGGTCATATTACAATTCAGACACAACAACCTAGACACATTCAGAATAGTGTAGTAGAAGAAATAAACATGGAATGTGGCATTTTTAGAAATTCTACGAGCAGATAGCATTACATACTTTTTTTTTTTTTTTTGGAGTTGGAGTTGGAGTTGGAGTCTCACTCTGTCGCCCAGACTGGAGTGCAGTGGCCGCTCCCGGCCACCGCAGCGTCAGCGTCGACCTGCTGGGCTCTGGCGATCCTTTCGCCTCAGCCTTCCAAGTAGCTGGAACTACAGGCGTGTGCTACCACACTCGACTAATTTTTTGATTTATTGTAGAGATGAGGTCTCGCCAAGTTGCACACTTTTAAAATACATTTATAGGCTTTTTGTTCATTTAGGATTCTGCTATATTATTTGTAGTATTGGTCCACCAGTGTTCTAAATTTCTAAAATGTGAGAAAAATGAAGAATAACAATAAATTATAACTTTATGAGCAACTTTTCTTATCTTCAGTATATTCACAGTAGTTTTAAATTTAACTATAAAAATGAGTTGCTTAACTTTGTAAGTATACTGATTTTTGGTGATCTTCTTCAAGATCTTGATATTTATTTGATTGATTTTTCACTGAATATTCCTGATTGCAATTGTTACATTTTTGTTTTGTCATTCCGGACCAGGAAGAAAAGTGGGTGTATTGGGATAGTGGGTGTTAGGGTACTGGACGGACAGGGTGAGGGTGGAGAGACAGTGAGAGGCGCACAGCACTGCCGGGGCTGGCAAGCCGGAGGTGTGCACTGGGAACCCAGAGATCTGAGTAAATTGCAAAGAATTGCAACACACAGAGGTGAGAAAAGAAAAGATTTATTTAAGAAAATTTCACCCCCACAGACATGGAGTGGGCTTACACTCTAGGTGAGTGTGGCGTCTAGCACCCCAGAGTCCTGGTTTAAATCCTTTCCTTGATGATGTTGCACGTGACTGCCGTGACTGCTGTGACTTCCTTATCAACCACCTGTGGATGTGTTGGAGAACCTGTGACACAGAGACCCATTAATGTCTGCCCACATTATCACAGCCCCTAAAGAAGGGCGTGACAAGGATTCTAATGCTCCTGCACCTTCCCAAATGACACTCCTTAGACCTAATGGAGGGTGTACGTCCCCTTATCTCCTAGGCATTCCCAGTGGGTAGCTTCGGGGAATCCTTGGCTTCCCTGTAGATAGTGCCCAATTTATTGGAAGATCGAATCCCCACCTGCTCTCCCTCTGAGTGGTTATAACTTTTGTAATTACAAGTTTCATGACTTTTACAGTCCTTGCCCAATGCATGATGTCTTAGGTCTTGTAAATTCCCTTTACTCTAAGCAAGCTTGATTGCCACTATGAGATACCTCAGAAGTCTGTTTCTGAAAAGACAAAGTCGGTAAAGTTAATTTTACCCAAAGTATGCATTTCTCCAAAAACATAGCTTCTATTTCTCATCATTGTGTCCGGGTTTAAGAACAAGATGAAAAATGGCTTCCCATTCTTGATCTGTCCTTTCAGTGGGGAGTGCCCATTTGTACCTATTTTTCACACAAAATTTGTGCAGCTTCAGGACAGATCTAGCAATTATCTTGGTGATGGCAGGGGGGAGAATAGGAAAACCAGCAGCCTCCTGGCACACGACCAAGCCTGCGTCAGTTCTGCGTTCTAGGATCTAGAGAGAACCTGGTATACCATGGGAGGAGACATTGGAGTTGAGTGTCTCCCTCGGCCACTCCCTTCCCTCCCAGAAGCTCTCATGGTTAGCATATCATTGTAGTTATTGCCAGTGTTGCAAGCATGTCCTGTGACATGTTCTGCAGCATGTGCACAACACAAAGAAACATTCAAAGAAATGAAAAACACAGTCATCACTCTCAGCTGAAAGGTTCACTGTGGTGACTGCCTTCCCCAGAATGGAGGAGGGATGCCCTCAGTGTTCATTTTTGTCCAGATAGGGGAGTGGGTAGAAGGGAATCCTAAGGGCAATTTTCACCTTAAATAAAAATTAATTTTCCTGAATAAAAAACCTAGAACTATAAAGTTTATGGAATAAAGCTTAAGAATTAGTATGTGTGGCCTTTGGTGAGCCGAGATTTTGTAGATAGTAAAAAAGTGAAAAGTCAAATTTCATCAAAATTAAGAATTACTGAATTTCAAGAGATTTCTTTTTTTTTAGTGAGAAAGCAGGATTTATTGAGGAAAGAAAAACTCCCACAACAGGGGGACTGGAAGGGGTTGTCCCAAGACATTGTTTATAAAATAAAAAAGACAAATCAGCCAGGCTCGGTGTCTCAACCGGTAATCCCAGCACTTTGGGAGGCCGAAGCAAGTGGATTACCTGTGCCCATGGGTTCAAAACCAGCCCAGGCAACTTGGCAAGACCACATCTCTACAATAAATAAAAAATTGACTGGGTGTGGTGGCATGCACCTGTGATTCCGGCTACTTGGAAAGCTGAGGTGGAATGATCACTGGAGCCCAGCATTCCGACGCTGTGGTGGCCGTGAGCATGCCACTACACTCCAGCCTGGGCGATAGAGTGAGACTCCAACTCAAAAAAAAAAAACAAAAGTCAAATCACACACTGGGAAAATATATTTGCAACATATATACATGATAAAGGACTTTTATACAGAAAAAAAATTCAAATCTCAATGGTAAAACAAACAACTAAACTTTTAAAATGGCTAAGAGGCAACAGGGCCTCTCATTCATATCTGGTGGAAATACCAAATGGCAGCCATTATGGCAGACAGTGTGGTTGTTTCTTACAAAACAGAAGATATTCTTATCATGCAGTCCAACAGTTGCTATATCTAGTGTTCACCTAATGGACTTGAACATGTCCACACAAAAACCTGTAAACCTATACATTATTCATATGTGCCAAAATTTATAGGCAACCAAGATGTACTTCAATGGTGCATGACTAAATTAACTGAGGCCCATTTAGACAAGGGAATATTATTCAACAATAAAAAAATGACATTTTATGATAATGAAATGATAAAACTAATAATGAAGTGATTTAAAAAAACCCTCAGCAAAATAGGATTAAAGGGAATATTCTTTAAGTTTACAAAGCCTATATACAACAAACCCAGAACCAATGTCATTCTGAATGGAGAAAAATTGAACACATTTCCCCTCAGAAATGGAAAAAGGCAAAGATTCCCTTTTTTGCCTACTATTCAATACAGTACTGGAAGTCTTAGCTAGAGTTATCAGGGAAGAAAAAGAAATAAAGCGTATCCAAATTGGAAAAGAAGTCAAGATACCTCTGTGTGCTGATGATATGATCTTATACCCAAAAAACTCTAAAGACTCCTCCAAAAGACTCTTGGACTTGATAAATGAACTCAGTAAAGCCTCAGGAAACAAAATCAAATACACAAATCAACACTGCTAAACACCGTAACAATCAAGCTGAGAATCAAATAAAAAACTCAATTCCATTTACAATAGCATACAAAAAGCTAAAATATATAAGAATATATTCAACCAAGGAGGTGAACAATCTCTACAAGGAGAACTACAAAACTCTGATGAAAGAAATTGCAGATGGGGGAGGGGGACACACCTCATCAACAAGGGTACCTGAATAATGAACATTTGTGTACCTAACCCCACGTCTTTAAAATTTAAAAAAAAAATTTGTGGTAACCAAAAACAACATGGTACTGGTACAAGAGCAGACATGTGGATAATCCAGAAATAAATACAAATACCTACAATCAACTTATCGTTGACAATGCAGACAAAAACATACCCTGGGGCATGAACACCCTATTCAAAAAAATTGTGCTGGGAAAATTGAATAGCTACATGCAGAAAAATGAAACTTGATCACTATCTCTCCCCATATACACAAATTAATGCAACATGGATTAAAAACTTAACTGTCAGACCTGAAACCAAAAAATTACTAGAGGAAAATGTAGGAAAAACCCTTCTGGATGTTGGCCTAGGCAAAGAGTTTATGACTAAGATCACAAATACAACTAAAACAAAAAATAAGTGGGACCTAATTAAACTAAAAGCCTTCTGCACAGCAAAAGAAATATTCAACAGAGCACATAGACAACCTACAGAATGGGATAAGATATTCACAAACTATACATCTGACAAAGGACTAATAGCCAGAATCTACAAAGAACTAAAAAATAAATCAACAAGGAAAAAGCAAGTAACCTCAGTAAAAAGTGGACAAATGAAATGAAAAGACATCTCTCAAAAGATGATATACAAATGGCCAGCAAACATGAAAAAATACTCAACATCACTCATTGTCAGGAAAATGCAAATTAGAACCACAATGAGATACACCAGTCAGAAAGGCCATTATTACAAAATCAAAAAACAATAGATGCTAGCAGATGCAGAGAAAAGGGAACACATATACACTGTTGGCAGGATTGTATATTAGTTCAACCTCTATGGAAAGCAGTATGGAGACTACTCAAAGAACTAAGGGTAGGTCTACCATTTGATCCAGCAACCCCACTATTAGGTATCTACCCTAAGGAGGTTATATAACAAAGACACCTGCACCTGCATGTTAATCACAGCACAATTCACGATTACAAAGATGTGGAACCAACCTAAATGCTCATGATCAGTGGATAATGAAAATGTGATATATATATGTCATGGAATACTATGCAGCCATAAAAAGAATAAGATCATGTCCTTTGTAGCAACATGGATGGAGCTGGAGATCATCATCCTAAGTAAACTGACCCAGAAACAGAAAACCACACATCTCATGTTCTTACTCATATTAGGAGCTAAACAATCACAAAGATGGAAATAATAGACACTGGGAACACCAGTAAGGGGGAGGGGAATTAAGGTTCAGAAACTACCTACAGGGCACAGTATTCACTATCTGGGGAAGGGACCACCTGAGACCCAACCCCACCATTACACAATATGTCCATGTAGTGAACACACGTGTGTCTCCTGAATCTAAAATAAAAAAAGAAATGACTTAGAAGCTACAAAGAAGCATGGAGGAAGTTCATATTGCTAAGTAAAAGAAGTCAGTCAGAAGAGGCCACATACAGTATGATTCCAACCAGATGACTTTCTGGGAAAGGCAAAGATGTGTAAACAGTCAAAAGAGCAGTAGCTTCCAGGGTTCAGGGAGAAGGAATGGTGAGTCAGTGGAACATCAATTACTTTAGGACAGTGGATCAGCTTTGCATAAAGCTGTAATGGTGGATACATGTCATTAAACATTTGTCCAAACCCACAGAAAGTGCAATACCAACAGTAAACCTAATCCAAGTTACGAGCTCTGAGTGGCGATGATATGTCAATGTAGATTCATCTGTGTTAACAAATGTGCCATTGTGGTGGGTGATATTGCTAATAGGAGAGGCTGTGCACATGTGAGGGAGGGGAGAAATGGGGTGGCTCTGTACATTTCTCTCCATTTTGCTGTGAGCCTAAAACTGCTCTAAATATATCTATATGTAGATGTACACATATATTTTGAACCACAATTAATTACATAACATTAACATAACTTGCCATTTTCAACAAAATATGTTATTTTTATATTTTTCATGATTTGCATTTTAGTACACTATTGGTTTAGATAGTAGAAAAATGATGACTCCTCAAAGGTGTCCACATTCTAAACTTGGACCTACATGTGTATATTACATAACGAAAGAGAATTGGGATTACAGATAGTACCTAAATTGTTAATCACCTGACTTTGAATTAAGGAGATTGTCCTGGATTATCTGAGTGGGCCCAATTTACTCACATAAGTCCTTAAAAGTGAAGAACTTTTCCCAACCTTAGTCAAATAGAAATAAAATAGAAAAAAAAGGGAAGAAATGGCTCTGAAGACAGAGGAAAAAGACCACATGCCTAGTAATATCTGGGTGAATACCTAACAGGAAGTTGCCAACAACCTAACTGAACAAAGAAACAAATTATCTCCTAGAGCCCCAAGAAAGAAATGTAGTGCTGCAGACTCCTTGATTTTTCTGTGTTAAGACCTTTGTTGGACTTTTGACCCACAGAATTATCAAATAATAAACTGATGTTACTTAAGGAAATAAACTTTGTGGTAATCTGTTACAGCAGCAATACAAACCTAGTGTCATTGTTTATTAATATATTTTATATTTTGGTGGCTACAGTACACATCATTAACTTATCACAGTGCACCTTCAAATAGCATTATATCACTTCCCACATGCTGTTGGAAGCCTGCTGAGTTCATGTCCATCCCATCCCCCACCATACTTTGTGCTGTGTTTCATACATATAAATTCTTATGTGGTAAACTCCATAGTAATTTGTTTTGGTTTTTTCTCTAAGCAACTCATCAGCTTTTAACGTGACTAAAATGAGGGGGGAGGAAATTACCTTCTCTGTCAAGAAATTATTCTGTCAACTCATAAGATCTTTCAGCTTTACATTGGTTTTGTTTTTTGGTTTTTGTTTGGTTTGTTCATTTTTTTTAAATGAGGAGCAGAGAACACTGACTCCCTCATGCCTTCTACTCTTTTTTAAAATTTATTTTATTTTAAAGATGTGAAGTACAGTTTAGGATTAGGGATACAAGTGGTCATCGTACAGGTAAAGTTTGGGCCTCCCTTTGGTACCCACTTAGCCTGCTTTTAGATCAGGCACCCTTATTAACATTATATACCCTTCTCCCCTGGCAGTTGCTGGCTACTGCCAATCCCTTTCTTATTACATTGCTTTTTAAAAAGTCTTTATTTGAAGTTTTGAAAACTAATTTGGCTAAGTATGGCAAATTTTTTTTTTTAATTTTAGCACTCTAAAAATGTTCCACTTTCTCTGACCTTCATAGCTTCTGAGGAGAAGCTTGAAGCTGTTCTCATCTTTGTGCCTCTGTAAAAAGTATGTCTTCTTTTTACTGTTGTTCTGGCTACTTTTAATATTTTCTTTTTGATGCTGGCTTTCAGCAATTTAATTATGGAATGACTTGGCTTGGTTTTCTTTCTTTTTGCTGCTTAATGTTAATTGTAGTTCTTTTATCTGTGTATTTGCAATAGTCGTCACATTCAGAAAGTTTCAGCCATTATTTCCTAATATAATTTTCTGAATTCTTACACTTCCAGTATCTTTCTGAGACTCCAAACACTTATATGTTAAGGTAAATGACATTGTCACACAGTTTGGTAAGACTCAGGGTTGGTTTTTCTTTTTCAATTTTTTTTTCTGAGCTTTATTTTGGATAACATGTACCACATGTCTTAGGTTTGTGGACTTTTTTCTTCTGCAGTGTATAATGTGCTTCGATACCATACAGCGAATGTTTTAATGTTTTATTTCAGTTATTGTATGTTTCACCTCTAGACATCCTATGTGGATGTTTTTAAATTTATTCCCTCTCTTGTGAATGACATCCCTGTCTACCTTTACACTCCTATGAACGTTCCTCTGACAGAGAGCTCAAATTTGTAAGTCCCTAGCTGCTAGTGTTCTGCCCCATTGCTCTGCGCAGTTCCTTCAACCTACACACCCTGTACCCACACATCTCATATACTTCTGTGTTCAGTACTGAGTCTGAGCCTTCAGCATCTTCAGGGTAGCCTTTGTTTTCATCTGCATGGTTATTCTCCAACTCTCTTTCCCGAGTCAACTCTCACCCTGGCAGTGCCAGGACCAGCCGTATGGCATGTCAGCAGATCTTCACCTTGGAATCAGATGGCCATTCCTCCCTCCTGCAGACACTTGTACACTTTGGAACAAGGGCACGCCAAAATGCTCTCACAAGAACTTGGTTTCTTTGAATGGCATTAGAGAACTTAATATATTTGTTTTCTGCATGTTGCTTTAGTAAGAGTTCTTTATTTTTTTTATTTTTTATTTTTTTTGAGTTGTAGTCTCACTCTGTCGCCCAGACTGGAGTGCAGTGGCCGCTCCCGGCCACCGCAGCCTAGACCTGCTGGGCTCCGGCAATCCTTCTGCCTCAGTCTTCCGAGTAGCCAGAATTACAGGCATGCGCTACCACGCCCAGCTGATTTTTTGATTTATTGTAGAGATGAGGTCTCACTGCCCAGGCGGGACTCGAACCCGCAGGCTCAGGCAATTCACTCACTTCAGCCTCCCAAAGGTACGGGATTACAGGCTGAGCCACCGAGCCCGGCTAAGAGTTCTTTATTAAAGAACAGTTTAAACTAATACTTCAAAACATGCTGTTTTAAAAGTAAGCGTCAAGAGAATAGGGGTCTAATCTATACTTTTAAAATATTTTATTCTCAGAATAAAGGTCAGGGCTTGACAGTAAACAGGAAATGAGCAATTGATATTTGCTGTTTGCTTGAGTGGGAGATTCTGCAAACAGTTTTACAAAGAAAATGCAAACAAAGAAAAAAAAGATTGAAATTTATTTTCTATGCTTTTATGAAAATGCCACAAGTATAACTTTTGCCTTTGTATCTCCATTGCCTGATATGGTGATACACAGATATAAAGCACCAAATATCTTCTGAATAAATGAATAATGCAAATTTCAAAAGGGTGGAGAAATTGTAAATTTCTCAACCTCCGCTTGCCTAAAGTCAGTACCTACTCAACATTTAATGCTAAGCTAAGTATCCATATCTTTATTTGCAATTATTTTTATAACTCAAAGTATAGCAAGCAAACTATCAAAATAGATTTTGTGTAACTAGAGCATAAAATTAACTACTACATCTGAGAGAGAACTCCACTCTCTCCCATGCCAGCTGAGTCATCTGTTTACTTTCACTTTTGATGAGTGTAAAATAGCAAATAAGACAACAACTAGATCAGCAGAATACATATTAAGCTCCCTGAATCCTGAAAATAGGAATTGCCAGAAGCACATTTTTTAAAAAATGGTTCAAAACACTGACAATGCCTCTGATGCTATTTTGGACACTGAGGCTTAGTGAGATGTGTGGCTTACTCAGGGTCACCCATCACTCATAGCACGTGGCTTGAATACAGATACAGTTCCATCACCTCTCCATGCCAGCTGCCCAGTGCACCTCACTGGCTGCCAGGGGAGCACATTCGTTATTTTAAACATCGCCTTGAGAGAAGCAGAAGGCATCATAGTTCTTCCAAGATTTGGGGCATTATTAAGGGTATTGCTTATTATGTGTTAATTATGCTTTTTTTTAAATGGCGTTTTATTTCAATGAATGAAAATGAATTTTGGTTCATTATAATAGGATGTTATTTAATAACAGTTACATATCTCTAGTAAGGCATTTATTATCATGATATACTGTTTATTCAGAAGAAGCTTGAGCAATTAAATACTGGATTATGCTTAAAATTCATAGCGTTTTTGCTTGTCTATGGAGTGAAAATGTTGCACGATGATTCACAGTTCATCACATTTGCCAATTCTCTGGTTGAGTGGCATGGATCATTGTGGATTAAGGCATTTAAACAGTCTTAATAAAGCCTGATGGTTTTCTTGAACATGAAGAATCACTCAGGTAAAAGTAGTGGCCCTCTTTAAAATGACAAAACCATTTTCTTGCTGTGCCTTCCTCGATGGTATTCTTCCTGTACATGGCACAAATGTTTTGAGCCACCTCCACTGCCTTTACTCCTCCTCTATTAACCTAAAACAGAAGGCACCAAAAGTGCTCATTTTTTTTCCACTTGACACTCCATCTTTGTTAGCCCACAAATAGCACTTTCTTCAAATCTGCAAAAGCAAGGCATACTCAGAAGCACAACATCATCAGTTCAAATGACAAATGATAAACACCACAATGTTGCCATGCCAAAAACAAACACTACGAACTTATGCATCAACCCAATAGTTTATCATTACAATTTTAGCTGTCATCAAGTAAGTGACTAATTAGTACCAAGTGCTTTCTGGTTAATTAATTTTTATAACTATACTGAAAGGCAGATATTACTGCGTCGATGCAAAATTTCAATTTCAGCCGAATTAGCTTGAAGAGGTTTATTCTGAGCCAGCTATGATTGACCAGGCACAGGACTCAGTCTAAAGAGTTTATGTCTGTGGTGGTTTAATTGTATTTTGTATTTTAGGAAGGCAGAAATTATAAAAACCACAAATGAATACACGTGAGATTTTCACTGGTTTGGCCTGAGAAGAAGGGACATTTCCAAGTGGGGACTTGCAGGTTAAAGGTGGATTCAAGGATTTCTTGACTGGCAACTTATAGTTCCTATCTAAGTAATTTTGGAAATCAGAAGAGGGTGAATGGAGCCTGGGAGTTCACAAGAGACTGCTTTGTAGGGTCATAAAATATTTATTTCTTTATCTGCTGTGTGATGTTATGTCAGAGTCAGACTGTTAAACAAACTTCAGTATACAGTGTAATAGGGTAATAAAACCCATCTGATGAGTCCTCATCAGGCGTGAATCCCCAGGCCTCTTAGTTAGGAATTTGAATAAGAGAAAGAAGGTCAGAGTCTCCAATGGGATCTACTTTACTTTGAAACAAAGTACCCAAGATGAATTTAATGCCCTACTTCTCTGATTACTCAGCTGGTTCCCTGTACTAAATACATATTGTGTTGATTTGTTTTGCTCTTTGCTCGTGGCGTCTGTCATTATTTAGTTAATCATTTTATTTCATTCCCTTTAGGATTTGATACCAGTATCTTGCCAATTTGCAAGGATTCACTTGGCTGGATGTTTAACAGACTTGATACAAACTATGACCTGCTGTTGGATCAGTCAGAGCTTGGAAGCATTTACCTTGATAAGAATGAACAATGTACCAAGGCATTCTTCAATTCTTGTGACACATACAAGGACAGTTTGATATCTAACAATGAATGGTGCTATTGCTTCCAGAGACAGCAAGGTAAAAAATGACACACCTACAAATGCAAATAGTTGACCTGCATGTCAAATCTTATCTATGTCTTCATGAAAAAAAAAAATAGTGCCCAAAAACTATGTCCCATTCATTTCAATACTCTTTCCAATTCAAGCATTTAATAAAAGAGCAAATAAGTGGCATGCTGAGCAAAATAACTCTGCTAGAGATGCAAAAAAAGCCAAATAAGATGAAAAATAGTAATTAATATTTTATACTAACGCACTTCATTATAGTTTCTATTATGAACCACAAAGAAGCACACAGAGATATAAGAATATAGATATTAAAATTAATCATTAAAATTAATTTGCTATCTGCTTTGCTCACGGTGTAAAATAAATGGGTTTTTTATCACTATACTGTGGAGTTTTAATGTTCTATTTTGTGATCTTGTTAAATGAGCTAAACGAACCAGAGCATTCACCATAAAGTTAATTTTATTCATTTGATTTTAAAATGACTTAGTCTTTCAAACTTTTCGAAATAGCTTAGCTTTCTAAAAACTCACCAGCATAAAAAGTGTCTTAATACCCCAGGAGAGGTGAGGCAAGTGAAGCACTGGAACGGCACTGCTCTGTGCATCTTCTGTTTTGGGAAATGTTCGCACAGTATACCATCGGACTCAGGCTTACAGAATCAGTCAGGGGCATTGACATTGAGTAAGTATAGGGAAACAGAGCCAGTACATCTCACATTGTGATAAAGTTTTGGCAAACTAAGTAAACATTGGTAAGTGTAATTTCAGTGCTAATTTAGAAAAAAAAAACGGAAATTAGTTTAATGTAGTAATACTGGGTATTGTCAATGCTTTTTAAAATTCTTGACAGAGGGCTCGGTGGCTCAGCCTGTAATCCTGCACCTTTGGGATGCTGAGGTGAGTGGATTGCCTGAGACCGCGGGTTCGAGACCCACCTGGGTAACTTGGCGAGACCTCATCTCTACAATAAATCAAAAATCAGCCGGGAGTGGTAGCACGCACCCGTAGTTCTACCTACTGGGAAGGCTGAGGTGGAAGGATCACCGGAGCCCAGCAGGATGAGGCTGCGGTGCCCGGGAGCGGCCACTGCACTCCAGGCTGGGCGACAGAGTGAGACTCCAACTCAAAAAGAAAAAAATTCTTGACAGATAAGAAAATGAACAAGCTACTTTAAACTATGCCAGCCGGGCATGGTAAGACAACCCTGTAATCCCAGCACTTTGTGAGGCTAAGGTGAGAGGATTGCCTGAGCTCAGGGGTTCAAGTCCAGGCTTGGCAACTTGGTGATTCCTCGTCTCTACAATAAATCAAAAAATGAGCTGACCGTGGTAGCGTGTGCCTGTAGCTCTAGCTACAAGGAGGGTTGAGGAGGAAGGATCACCTGAGCCCAGCAGGTAGAGGCTGCAGTGACTGTGAGTGTACTCCTGCACTCCAGCTTGGGTTACAGAGTGAGACTCCAACTCAAAAAAACCCCCCAAAAAACGAACAACAACAACAAAAAAAACCTCAAACAAATAAAGTATGCCAATGTTTCTGTCTTTGATATGAAAAACTCACATGCTTTCATACATGTATATGTATATGTATATATAGTGTTTTACTATCTTATCAAAATTACTTTTTCGCATTTAATAATAATTTAGTAATTAGTGATGAAATGATTATCCATAAATTGTTTAGTAGTGGGTTCACAACAGGCTTAGCTGAGTAGCTTAACTTTTTATAGGTCTCTTTAAACAAAGTTTAAAAAAATAGATTTGTGATATTAAAATATTTTAAATCACACACACATATAAAACACACAATTGTTGACTATTATATATGTATTTTCTAGGTAGCTGAATACTGCTAAAAAACTAAAATTCAGGCAAACTGCTATAAAAAGACGTGTAGTCATAATCTTATGATAACAAATGTCATTTTAGTTTTTGTGTTATGATAGCATGTTTATACATGGACATTTAAAAATATTCTGAAAAATGCAAAATGCTTTATCTACAGAAACAGATAAATACTTTCATCTTAGAACATTCCTGGATTTTTCAGCAGTATCTATACAATTGATTAAAGGTCTCTAAAGCAAAATTTTATCTACTTTGCAGGTATGAAGCCATATTCTCCCAAAGTATCCAAATGTGTATAGTCATATGAAGACTTACTCTCTGGGATCATTTAGTGCACAGTACAAACCATTTAATAAATGGTGCTCAAGCTTGTAAAAGAATTTATACAACTTCTTTAAAGCTTAGAAGAGGTTTGCTAAACTCTTAGCCACCTTTTCATTACTTTAATATGCTAGAAGAAGTTAAAATCTGTTAGGGGAACGGAGAGGGCCAGTTGTAAGATACTACTATGTTTTTATGTATTCCTTTAGGTCAATAGACACTTTCATTTTAAAAAACCATTAAATTACAAACCATTTTTTCAAACGTTTCATCTTATAAAAGAATGTTTTCCTGAAATTCTTAAGTGTGTGTGTGTGTGTGTGTGTGTGTGTGTGTGTGTGTGTATGTATATATAGTGTGTTATATATATATATAGTGTGTGTGTGTATACATATATATGGCGAGCAGATAGAAAAGAGAGGGAAAAATAGGATAGAAGGACAAGTTATTAATCCAAGTTGTCTGAAAACTTAATTTGGACTTTTAAGACTGTCTTCATAGTCTCAGAAAACATGGCAAATAAAGTAATTTTTTTAAAAAAATCTTTAAAAATATAAAATTAAGCTTAATGTTAAAGTTTAATAAATGAAGTTAAGAATGTAAAATTTCAAGCAAGTAAAATACTTGTAATTTTGCAACGGAAAAATGCTTTAATTTTAATTTAAAAGCAAATTAGTTTCAATAATTAGTTTTCTGAAATCACAACAAAGTATAATGCAAAATGGATATGATTGTAATCTGTAGGATTCTTGATTCTAAATAATCCTGAATGAGTGAGCCAAAGGAATAATAATTTGGGATTTTAGTTCTCTTAAGTGATAATAACATATTTTCATAAGTATGTCAAAACTTCCACCCTGAAAATTAAGTCAATTATTAGTTGCTGTTTCATTTAAAATTCTGTTGTGCTTTTAAGATCAAGAAAACTAACTAAAAGAAAGTGAAAAACTAACATTCATTCAACTCTACCTAGTCTTTCAGACAAGACAAGATGCATTCAGGATGGTATAGCTATATACCATTTGGTCTTCCATGTACATATAATCATTTATTACACACACAGCTCTGTGACAGTATGATCATCCCCATTTTGTGGCTAAAGATTGATGCTTATTGATCTTAAGTAACACATATGGAATGAGTACATGAACAAACTCATTTCATTTGAAATGAAAGACTTTGGCTTCTGTCTCTAAGTAGTTCTAACTCTGCTTTCAGAATTGCCAAGGTTATTGTTCTAAAATGCTACAGTGACATCACTCTGCAGCTTGTTGGAAAGTCCCATTCAGTATAGAAAGCATCAGTAAGTCTTATTTCAATCACTAGTTTATCCAACAGGAATTCAATGACAATTAATGGCATTTGGGGAGGTTATTTATACATTTAATCTTCAGGAAAAGATATCCAAATATGGGTCATGTGGATTAACTCTTTAATTTTAAGAGACATGTCTTTCCTATTAAACGAAAGCCATTAAATACAGAGAATTTGGAATTGTGAATATTCAAAATTTCTGTGGTTAAGATAGACCTACTGAGGTTTTTTTTTTAAGTGTATCCACTCTGTGAGAGGTTATCCAACTAACTAAACATTGAGAAAAGGCAGTTGGCTTAAGAAGTAGTGAGAGGCTGCCTTGCTGTGAAACCTCCTGACACCACTGATCCTGCAGTGCAAATGAGTGGTGCCCCTTTGGAGTTGTGCAGTGCACAGCCTGTGCAGCCATATGCTGCCAACCTAGAGATTCATTAACAAACCTCCACAGTGTACACTTTCTTTTAGTTTTGACTCTCAGTTGTCATATACAGTTGACAGCTAATAAAACTATATTTTTTAAAAAATGACTATTGCAAGTATAGAAAAATACTTTTTTATCATAACTATCATCAACATATAGATATTTCCGTATTTTTACCAATGGCATTTTATTCAGTTCAAAATTGCATGGATAAATAAAACTATTGTTATTGTGAAAATTATCAACTGTGTGAATGACTCCAATGTAGGGTGTAGGTTTTTAAATCCAGCATGCCAAACAAGGAACAATGTTATTTTTAAAAACAACATCTAGAAATTTATCCTATAATTTTTTATTCTTCTTTCCCTTATTATTTTAGATATATAGTTAAATTCTAATAACTATTAGATCTAAGAATTTATTAAATTATGATTCTTATGTAATTTTAAGCACATAGCACGAAAATTTCCTCCAAGCCTAAAACACTACTTTGTATTACACAGATTAGAAGAAGTAAATCTTATGATATGAATTTGTACCTATAACCCAAGCTGAATAGTCAAAGTCTAATTGTCTAAATCTTAATGCAATTAGGTTGCAACTTAATTATTGAAAGGAATAATCAAGTTACTATCCTTTCATCTTGAGCAGTTCTTTGCAAGTAAGTTTAAATGGTAGATGAAATGCTGTAAGTATGCTTAAAAGTCAAACCTACAGGGCTGGCTTAAAACTAACAAGAAAATAGTTTCAAATTAAATATTATATGTAATTGTACTGCCTGATTTATGATGGTTTCTCTTGAAACCCTAAAATGTTCCCTTACATAGATCTTGTGGCTTTGGTAATCAGGTTTATTCTGTGAGGTTACTAATTAAAAGACAGACTCTCAAGTATACCTGGGTTTTCAAGTACAACCCAGCCTCAAATGTATCAAGATGTTCAGGTAGCCACCATATTAGAATACTAGCCCATAGCCACGAGAAGAACTGTTTTCAATATAATTTAATGGTACTTTTTTTTTTTGAGTTGAAGTCCCACTCTGTTGCCCAGGCTTGAGTGCAGTGGCATGCTCAAACCCCTGAGCTAAAGCAATTCTCTCATCTCAGCCTCCCAAAGTGCTGCTATTACGGACTTGAGCCACCACATCAGGCCTCAATATAATTTGAAATTTTTCTTCTTGGTTTGAAGATGTCATATTTGGAGGACAGTAAAATGTAGAATGTCTGTTTTATAAGCAGCTATGCAAATAGATTTCTATTCCTTTAATACAAAAGACTCATGAAATTATTAGGAAAAACAGAGGGGTCCATTGAATTAATTTCAAAATGAAGTAAAATAATAAGGTAATTATTCAGGAATTTCAAACATATCATTTGTTCTTCACATTTTATGTTTTACAAGATGAGACATCTTTTGGTTTCACATAATAAATTATAAAATATATATGAAGCAGCTATCTCATTTTATTCTACTTTGTTACTTATATACAATTTAATATTTTGAGGTCGATACATTAAAAATTTTTTAAATTATTTGAATTAATTGTACTCTGCCTTTTCCCCAAAAAGATGTACTACAGGACAGTAGTACATCTACTTAGCTTATTATTTGTTGCTTTAATAGTTTATGATTCTGCAAGTTTTCATAATATGAATATAAAATATGTTAAACTGCTTTCAAGTAAGAATACACACACACACACACACACACACACACACACACACACACACACACACGTATATAATTATATAAAGTTGCCTCTCATTACCTGAGGGGGATTGGTCTCAGGACCATCGATGGACACCTAAATCAGCAGATGCTCAAATTCCTCCTGTAAAACAGCATAGCATCTGTATATAACCTACTCACATCCTTCTATAAACCATCTCTAGATTACATATCATACCTAATATAATGTAAATGCTATGTGTATAGTTGTTATACCATACTTGTATTTGTATTTTTATTTTAGATTGGTGGTTGGCTCAGTCTGCAAATGCAAAGCTCACAGACATGGAGAGTCAACTGTATACGTAACAGTGATATATAAGACAAACTATTTTTGACTTTTCTACAAGTGTCCTCCTTTAAGTGGTTGAGTTTGGAAAAAGGCAGGCTTATTTTCAAATTGGTTTAAATTATTTAAGTTTTCTTTTAAAATAATGACTTATCGAAAATTATTTTATATTATGTTCTGTTTCTAAATTGTATATTTGGGTGACACTAAAAAGACCAATGTCTGTCAACATTATACATTATTAAAACTTTTAATAGGGCCTCTAAGATAACTTGAAGGAAGCAGTAACTCTTTCATAGATGACTTTTATAGTGCAAAGCTATTTCTTGGTATCATAGAAACCTGTCCAAGAGGGGGGAAGCTATCAGTTAATTGCTTGAGCAGCACTCAATAAATTGGGTTTACATGGCTGAGGTGACTGACCTTTTAAAAGTCAATGTTAAGAAGTATTTTCCATCATATAAGTACTTGTTATAGTTTTTTTTATCCAATGCAGGCATTCTGAAGAAAACAAGATTGACTTATTAATAGCCAGGAAAGCAGCATGAGCACTCTAAACACACACACACACACACACACACACACACACACACACACACATCCCTATGTGTCTCCATGAATATATCTTCGCAAATAGACCAGTTAATGTACATGTGTCTTCTGAGGCATGCAAAGCCTAACTGAAGTTTCCATAATATAGAAATTCCACTTCCTTCGTTTAACTATAATCCTTGAAGTAACATTTTTAATGTCATTGCAGACCCACCTTGCCAGACGGAGCTCAGCAATATTCAGAAGCGACAAGGGGTGAGGAAGCTCCTAGGTGAGTCATAGATCATTCTTCTGAAGGCTTTATCGCTTACATAAATAACCCCAGGGAAACAGCAGCATAAAATCAATATTAATCCAACAAAGATAGACTGCACTAAATCTCAGCAACAAAATTTATGAACTTTTTGAAAGCCATTAAACTTACTTTTATTACCTTACCTATTGAAAGATATTATGTCTGTTTTATTACCATAATATAATGTTCATTTTGAAAGTTATTAAGTAAAAAAGAGATTTAAAGAATGCTTAAGTTAAAACATCAGCAGAAAATTTAATTGTACTTCTATGGTTAACAATTTAAGAATTAATGGCAAATATGTTTTATATATGTCTGTGTGTATGTATACACACAGACATATATATACACACATACTCATACACATACTCACTTATTTATATTATTTAAAGCAAGTACTTCTATTAAAGGTGAAAAAATCCCCTAGTACCTCAAAAAAGTAAGCAGACTTTTTAGTGTTTTTCATTACTATTTTTTACTACCTTACTTCACTTTTGTGCTTCACTTTTAAATTACCAATTAAGCATTTATTATTAGCAATGTGCTGTATTCTGTGTGAGATATGTCTGTCTTTCCTATTATTTCCACTGGACAGTGAGCTTAAGAAATATTGTTCATACAACAATGAAAGCAGAGAGAACCTAAATATGTCCATTCACAGAGGATATCGTAGCAAGTGGGGAAAGCACACAGTGACAACCACACACGTACATGCACGACAGAAAGTTCATGAAAAAACTTTCCACTGAAGAGAAGACCTTAAACTGGGGATCACACTGAAGTCTAGTCTTGAAGTGGAGGAGGGAGGAAAGTCAGGAATCCTAGTTGACATGAACAATGTGTAGAGAGGAGCGGCAGGATTGCAGTTGGGGAAAACCACTTGATGAAGAAAGAGCTTGGGCTATAGGAATGAACTCTTGGGGGAATGGAAAGATGGTGTTAGTGATGAAGGCACATGGTGAAGAGTCTTGTGCTGTGCTGGGTGACTTGACAGGAGGATGGCATTAATCAAATTCTGATTCTCCATTATACCTCTGAAAACACTATCCTTTGCAGAAAGAGAAATGGGAAGATAGTAGTTTACTTGAGAAAGGAAATTAATCTGTGAAATGTCTGTGGTTTGTTCTGCAACGGCAGCTCATGAGGGCAGGGGGCTTGCCTGATGTCCTCCACGATGTCACTGGCCCTGGCCTGGAGTATGGCTGACATTCCCTATGTGTATGAATTGAACATATTAATGCATAACAGTGCCCGTCACAACGAAGCACAGCTTATTCACCAACTGTGTGTCCCACAGGACAGTACATCCCCCTGTGTGATGAAGATGGCTACTACAAGCCAACACAGTGCCATGGCGGTGCTGGGCAGTGCTGGTGTGTTGACCGATACGGAAACGAAATCCTGGGATCCAGAATAAATGGTGTTGCCGACTGTGGTAAGGAGAAGTTCTACCTATTTAATAACTTCCAAGCATGAGATTACAGGCTTCAGAGCCTCACTTGTTTGTTCAAGCATTTGATGAGGACCTGCCCTATGCAGAGACTACAGAACAGATGAGGTGGAGGAATTGACAAAAATACTTTCACCTCCCAACTTAAAAATGCGTACAAGCCGGGCTCGGTGGCTCAGCCTGTAGTCCCGCGCCTTTAGGAGGCTGAGGTGACTGGATTGCCTGAGCCCGCGGGTCCGAGACCCGCCTGGGCAGCGAGACCTCATCTCTACAATAAAATCAAAAAATCAGCCGGGCGTGGTAGCACATGCCTGTAATTCCGGCTACTTGGAAGGCTGAGGCAGAAGGATCGCCGGAGCCCAGCAGGTCTAGTCTGCGGTGGCCGGGAACAGCCACTGCACTCCAGTCTGGGCAACAGAGTGAGACTCCAACTCAAAAACAAAAAAAAAAAATGCGTACAAATCATAGATGGCATTGCATAATATAGGTATCTTAGGGAGAATAAGTAAAAGCTGTGTTCCTTTCCTACTTCAAGTTCAGAAGGCTGTTAGATACTTCTCTCAGGTAAGGCAGACCTCTGTTGTTCTTCCTACTCCTTGTCAGATGAAGATGATACTGTGCTGTGTCATCTCTCCAATACACCTCCCACCTCTCATCTCACCATCTTGCTGCATGCCTCTGAGGGGATGACAGGGGAGGTGTTGGCTCACAACCAAAGAATAACAAACCTTCTTAAATGTCCACAAATCAATTATCTATGAGCATGCTTCCTTGTGTTTGGGTGAGGAAAATGTAGTTTAATTAGTTACAGGGTAATTATAAGTAATATTCTAATTCTTTCTGGAAGCATGCATGTTTATGCGGATACCTAAAATAATGTAACACCTAAGTAGGATATCATGCACTTGCATTCTACAGTTTCAAATATGGTATCTTTTGTACTTTGTAAAATATCTTTCTAGAATGCAAGTTTCAAGTCAGTAGTTTTATTTGTACTGTGGAGGATTTTCGCTACAGAAATCACTTTGCTACACACACACACACACACACACACACACACACACACACACACACACACCAGTAATGAATAGGTTGTGTTTCATCTAATACTACTTATCAAACATAAAAATACTTAGTCTTTTACCTTAGAAAATATTTGGATGTCTTCTTCAAGCAATTTTTAGACTGATAGACTAAGATTATTTAGAAAAAAGCAAATGGTAAGCAATAAAAAAACCTCATATAATCCTTAAATTCCCATTCTGCATTCATTTATTCTAAAACATTTTAAATAGCTTAATTTTGGTTTGCTGACCTGGCCAATATGATTAGACTTAAATAGAAAGAAGTAGCACTCAATAAATATCTTACATAATTTTAACACATAGGAAACATATTTTAATAATATGTAGTGTAAAATAGTTGCAATATTAATTACATCAGTATCAGTGATGCCAGTGATGGATAAATTTTATTTTTAATGTTGTAAATAAAAATTATGTGGAGATGAGTTCAATAAGTGAACAAAAAAATATGTTTTGGGAATAAGACGTCTGTGCTTTCTTAGCACGTTGTCATTTAGAAAATATGTGAAGTTGGAGAAGAGAAACATTTTCTTCACATAAAATGGGAATTTCAGTGTGTTCTACTGTGAGAACCGATTTGTAAACATCGAATTACATTAATAAGATATGTTATAATTAGCTACCAAAAAATTATAAAGTTCACATATTTGAAAGAGTAGCAAATTAAACACACACTAGCATTTGTGGAGTCGAAAGTCAGTGCTAAGACATATGTGCATGATCACCTTCACAGATATTAATAGCTGCTTTAAAAATATTTTGTAAAACATTAATTTTATGTTACTGTGGTAATAAATTCCCACTTAGCGATTTGAACACACATGTCAGAAGTCCGGCAGACCTCACTCCACCTGGCATCAAGGGTCCTCAGGGCCGGGTTCCTTCCTGGAGGCCTCAGGCACGTCTGTTTCCTTGCCCTTTCACTTCGGAGGCACCTCGCCTTCTGGGGCTTGCTGACTCTCTTCCTTCACCCCCAACTCCACATGGCATCTCTGGCCATCTCTCCATTGCCATGTCTCTCTGACTTGATCTAGGAAGCATTATTTGATTTCAGGGACCAAGTGACAGTTTGAATCCTCCTGGATGATCCAAGACAAGCTCTCCAGATCAAGGTCTTTCGCTTAATCATATTTGTAAAGGCCTTTTGTCATGCAAGGTAGCAAATGAATAGGTTCTGGGGATGAGGAAGTGGCCATCTCTGGGGGGCAATTATTCTGCCACACTTGTAGGAGAAACTGCAAATACTTTGCAAAAGGCAAAGTCTGACATGAACATCTATGAAAATCAGGCTGAAATCAATATTACGGGACCAGAACTCTTCCATAGCACATCTTAATAATGATTCTGCACATACATCTTAACAAATGACAGAGTTTTAACATGTGACAGTTTCCTAGAGAATAGATTCTTCCTTATTTTTTAAAATTTCTTTAATTTTTATCAGAGTTTTTATCTCTCAGAAACTATCCCACTACTCAGTCAAATGAAGGTAATGTTTACTTTTTTTTAAGCTATCGATTTTGAGATCTCTGGAGATTTTGCAAGTGGAGATTTCCGTGACTGGACTGATAATGATGATGATGACGATGATATTACAAATGATGAAGATGAAATTGAAGATGATGATGAAGATGAAGGGGATGATGACGATGATGGGGATGACCATGATGGTTACATTTGATTGATGACAGCTGAGATCAATAAATTCTTTATTTATAATATTAAAAAAGTGATAGCCTATTGAGAATTACCTTCTCGTTCCAAAACAAAATGATTCTACACCTCACATATATTTTGTATAATTATTTCAAATATTGCAGCTAAAGCGATAGAACTTTATGTTTAAGTAAGAATCATTTGCTTTCAGTTTTTATATGACTTACAGAAAAAGAAAACATACACGGAGTCTAGCTAGACAAAAGAAAGTTTTGAAGAGCTACTACAATAAATTTTTCATAAGAACAAACTTTGCAAATCTCCCACACCCAAAATGACAACCAGTGCTTGGGACTGTATTTGCTATTTTTCTGAAAGATAATTCTAAGTTAAATTTACGATAAATAACATATAGAGAACTGAGCCCCAAGGATTTTGTCAAATTATGCATGATCTTAATCGCACTTCCAAAGTAGCATCCTCCAGAACTTAGAGTGAGTCAGGATGACTAAGAGAGATACCACGTGGCAAGAAAAACAAGGTTGTAGTAGAAGAGTCCTCTGTCATGTTTGCATCAACAGTGATGTGTTTCCTTTGGAAATTTTTATGGTTATGATAGGATATTTACAGAATGGCAAGTGGAAAACCATGGATTCTGAAAGTTAAGATCTTAGTTGTTTTTTCTGATATGTATTTTAATTTAGATGGCAGTCTCATGTAGATTTTTGAGATATTCTTTAGTAGCATGATTTATGTACCTTACTAGATTTCTTTACCTTTCTGACCAGCAATTTAGAGAGCAGAATTTAAATTGGGGAGACAAAAGGAAAAACTCATTTGAACCGTATTTTCACAAAAAGTTTGTCATTTGGTCCAACGTCAAATTTTAAAACCTTAATCCTTATTTATTTCCTATTTTAGATCAAAATTTGCATTTAATCTTAGAATCATGTCATTTTTGTTAGTAGTGCCAAAACTTAGAGAACGTATTGTATGGGGTCTTGCAAAAATAGAAATAGAAAGTTTTTAGCATGCATACCAATATAGGCTATTAGGCAATATATAAGCACATCTACCTAATTAACAAATTAATATCAGCAAAGGTACTGCTGCTGGAATGAAGAAAATGGAGTATGTTTCTTTCTTTTTTTATTGTTACATAATTGCCATGTGGACTTGTTTATGATTATTGTGTAGAGTAGCATTTAAGATTTAACTGTAGAGAAAATTACTTTAAACTCTATTTAATTTAGCATGTTAATTAATTGTGTAGACATTTTGGCACACCATCACTTTTAAGTATATCAGACCAATGGTTTTGTGCCCATAGTAAAAATGGAAAAACTTGTTGAATGTTGCACATTGGTATCTTTAATTTCAACAGTGGACCATCTGGTTTCCCAGTTTACAATTCATTGAAAGCAAAATTGGTGGATTATTTCCATTTAATTTATACCCACTAAATGAAAACTTTAATGTTGACCTTATGTAATATTTAAAGTATAATGCATTTTCTTTTTTACTGTTTATGTATAGTTTACAAAATAAAGAATCTTGTAACCAAATTAAACTGTGACTTAATGGTTTATGTGATATCCACATAGAAGTATGAGGGGTTTTACATTGATTTCTTGATTTTTAAAATGAATGCATCACAAGCTAGCTAGGAGAGTTTCCTGTAACTTTAGAATATCAAAATCAGAGCTTGTGGCATCTTGAATATTGTTTTCCAGAATAAGTTATATATTATGTTTGTTTGTTGGTTCATTTTCATTTGTGTCATGTGTCGTAACACTGCAAAATAGATCATTTTCTTTGTCAAAGGTATATTTTTAAAACCAGTTTTGTGGTGTCATACATGCTTGACGAATTTCTATAGCAACATCAGTTTTGAAGAGTGGTCAGATATCCTGCTCTAATTAACAGAGGTATAAGAATTACAACATAACTTATGGATTGGTTTGGAAAAGACAAAAACAATTTCATACAGAAGTTTAGCAAATGAATTTAAAATAACAAATACAGTGATCTTGAAGATAGGCTACTTTTTAGAGCTGTGTCATCTTGAGACTCCCAAGGAAGCAGCTAATTCAATAGTAAATACAAAATTAAAAATATTTACACTATCAAACTTAGCATACACTGTATACAATATATGCTTGTATGTGTGTGTATGAAAGTTTTATTTGTGACATGTATTAGGTCTCCTGATCATCATTTAATACATTTTGAATATTTTGACTGAATACAATTACACTTGTACGTTCATCCCTCCAAAATATAAATATTGGGCATCTAAAATAAGTCCAAGACTATTCTAGGCACTAGAGATTCTCAGTGAGCAAGATAATCATGAACAAAATAATCATGAAGTGTGAAGGCAGGTCATAAATTTAACCCTCACCTAAAACACAATGTAGTTACAATCTCCATTGGAATAAATCAAATAAAGATGTTTTCTAGATGTAATTTAAATAAAAACAAAATATTCTGAACCCCAATGTAAATTCTTCATACAAATCCAAAATCTTAAGGAACATTTTAATTTAAAGGAATTCAACCATTCTAATCTTGTTTTCTTTCTTACGTTGAATTCTAATTCATAGGTGTAAAATCATATTAAGGATTATACTTTAAACTTCATTTATCTGTGTTATTTAGGAAGCATACCTGTAAGTCAAAAACAACAAGACACACTGAATCACAACACATTAAAAATTAAATAGAGGAAAGGAGTGGAAACATACAAATGTTCCAAAAGTGGAAGAATATCAAGTGTTCCTGATAGATCCAAAATCTGGTTTGGGCATTTCTGGCTGCCTTCATGTTAAGCACGTGCAGCATGACAGCTTGGATGTGCAGTGGTGCTGGAGAAACACACTGGGTATAAAATCAACATCTCAAACTTCAGTATTGATCAAAGGAATATGGGGCCTAAGTCAAACTAAATTGCTCCCAATCATTAACAGAATAAAATCAATCAAACCAAAATATCGAAATCATTACCAAAGGTTTTCCATTTAGTTAATAAAACAGCTGCTAATAGTACTTTATTTTCTGTATACATTTTTACAATATTTTTATTTTATTTGATGCTGAAAAAAGATGTGAAAAGTAACTTGTAAACATTGATCTATATGTCCTACTGACAGTGTTTCAGAATTATGTAACCAAACATGTTTTGAAACACACATTTTGATAATGTTTTATATAAAAGTAGTGATGTCACTGCTGCATGCAATAGATATTCCAAAGCCCCATCCACAGTCCACTTCTAGAGATCCCTGACAGCTGGGGGAACTGAGACAAGCCAAACCAAGCAGTCACCATCAGTAACATGTGTTTTCTGCCTGACACCAAGTGTGCACACACACATGCACACACATGATTAGCCCAATTTTTGCCTTTGAATTTAAACAGTTGACTAGATTGCTTCACGTGTATTCTCATTTCTTGTTCATGATGAATAAAATGTACTGGATCATATCATACATAGCTCAGATGAAGTAAGAAAATTTGAAAACTCAGAATATTTAGAGTGGTATGAAGATATAAAGAAACGACAGTATGAGCTCCTTGTAGCTTCTTTTCCTTTTTGACATTATTTTAGATGTAATAGCTATATGGAAGTTAGCATAATAAAAGGAGACTTTTTCATTTATTGTACTACACATTGTTATACAAAATAATATCAGTTTAATCTCTGTCTTAAAAATATTTCAAGCTGGGTTCGGTGGCTCAGCCTGTAATCCCGCGCCTTTGGGAGGCTGAGGTGAGTGGATTGCCTGAGCCCGTGGGTTCGAGACCCGCCTGGGCAGCGAGACCTCATCTCTACAATAAATCAAAAAATCAACCGGGCGTGGTAGCAAACGCCTGTAATTCCGGCTACTTGGAAGGCTGAGGCGGAAGGATCGCCGGAGCCCAGCAAGTCGAGGCTGCGGGGGCCGGGAGCGGCCACTGCACTCCAGTCTGGGCAACAGAGTGAGACTCCAACTCAAAAATATATATATATATATATTTCATGCATTATAACTTGGTTTCATGAAACTTTTTTGATGGTTGAGTCCATGAACACTTCAAAAAGATAAGATTTTAAGCATTGGCTGTATATATTATGTATGTCTTCCCTCTTGAGGTGCGGTAATTTTTTAATGCTCATAAAGCATATTTATTTTATTTTCTCAGTCATCATTTTAGAAACATCATACAGAAGTTCAGTAATATCATTAAAAAGCTCATTTAGAATAAAATGAGCTTCTCACTATATGCATTTTATAGATTCATATGGCTTGGAAAGATTACTATTTGAACAAACTTTCCAGTATCTTGCTCAGAAGTTTACCTCAAAAATTAACAATCAGGTAAAACTCAAGAAAGTGTTCAAGCAAAGCACACCCCATTACATTTTCCTTGGTTTTTTTCTCTATTGTTCTTGGTATTTGTGAATATTGCAACGTATCTTTCATATTAGAGAAATTTCTCTTTTTGGTAGCTTGGAATAGTAATTTTAGATGACTTAATCACCTTGACTTTGTAAATGATTAAGACATTTGCGGAAAGACCAGAATTCTACTTCTAAATGTCTAAATGGTCTTTTTCTCTGTAAATAGAGCAGGAGGGGAATGGATAATGATAGCATCCAATTTTCTACATATTAGGCATTCTCCTGCTAACAACATGTTTCTTTAAATTATGCCTTTACTCTAAAACCCTCTCTTAATGTATATACAGTAGCCACATACAAATTGTATACTTATCATGGACAACATTACACCTGCATAGAGAAAAAACTGGAAACAGGCTGCTCTCAAGTCCTGGCTCTTCACCAGCTGGATTTGGAGGGAAAATGTTTGTTCTTATGTATGAACTTCAGTTTCATTCTGGCTCAAATAAAGAAGATGAACTAAATGACTGTTAAATTCCATCTAGCTGAAAAATGTGAAGATGTGAACATTTTTTATTTATATTTTATTTTGACTGGGCATGGTGGCTCACAACTGTAATCCCAGCACGTTGGGAGAACTGCCCAAACTCAGGGGTTCAAGACCAGCCTGGGCAACATAGCAAAGCCTTACCTCTACCAAAAAAAAAAAAAAAATTCCCAGCTATCCGGGAGGCCGAGGGGGGAGGACCGCCCCAGCCCAGGAAGTCAAAGCTGCAATAAGCTGTGATCTCCCCAGCCTGGGCAACAGAATGAGATCCCAACTCAAAAAAAAAAAAAAATTCACTTCTATTGCTTCCCCAACTAAAATGTTTGATGGTTGTGAACTAAACTTGCTGAGTTTCATCAGCCAAGAAGTGCAGGTTTTTACATTTTCCATCGCTGAGATCATTTTGCGTGTTACACTGGATATCATCTCACCATCTCACTGTTAACGCTTGTTTCTTAGTGGCACATGAAATAATGGCATGTGTTGCAATCAGCAATGCCACCTTAGATGTGAAGAAATGTGGTACCCGGAAAGGTAAGGCAATTTGGAATCATCTTTTTGAATTGTAATTATTTTCTCTCCTTAATCATATATGAATGTCTGCCATCATTTTGCTACCTAATGTCTCTTTTACTTAATTTTTATGACCCTCAATAAAAAGCTTAGCAGATAAAATTAAGATAAATTAGTATGTAGTGAAACACAGTTTAAAATAACAAAGTTAAAAATTATAGGTAGATGAAAAAGGTGAAAAATACTATGTCAATCAATGCACCCATCACATCCATATTCAAGTGTCTCAAACACATCCTTGGGGAATAAATTTTTAATATGTTTTAAAGATAAATCATACTATTGATCAATAAACATATAAATACCTACATACCTGGGTTTGGAATCTATATGTCTTATCCTTATCTGTCAAATGTAGCTTAATGTGTCTGTTCTGGTGGATTTGCTTGAAGATTACCCACAGCACACATTTAAAGCAGGAACACTGTCTTATAGTAGGTGCTTACTAAATACCAATATTTTTCTTTCAAAACTCTAAAATAACAGGAGGCAGGATTGGCAGTAGTGGGAATATGCCTGGGGAAGAGCGTCACACATCATCAACAAGGGTACCTGCATAATGAATATTTGTATATCTAGCCCTGAATCGTTTCCCGCATCTTTAAAATAAAAAACTTAAAAGTTAAAAAAAAAATGTTTACAATGAAATCTTAAAAAAAAATATTGCTGACATTTCCAAAATTGTCTTGTCTTATTACAGCTTTATTCACAGTTATCCAAGCAAGTGATCCAGTTTACAATACCCTCAATACTAAATAGGTATCATAAATAGTGCTCACATATGAGGTCAGTGGGAAGATAACCTGAGTCAACACATGGTGTATGGGACGTAGTGAATACCAAATAAACGCAATTATTGTTGAGTGAGGAAAAGCAGCATTACATTAAGAAACAGAAAAATGAGCCGGGCTTGGTGGCTCAGCCTATAATCCCGCGCCTTTGGGAGACTGAGGTGAGTGGATTGCCTGAGCCCGCGGGTTCGAGACCCGCCTGGGCAGTGAGACCTCATCTCTACAATAAATCAAAAAATCAGCCGGGCGTGGTACCGCATGCCTCTAATTCCGGCTACTTGGAAGGCTGAGGCGGAAGGATCGCTGCAGCCCAGCAGGTCGAGGCTGCAGTGGCCAGGAGCGGCCACTGCACTCCAGTCTGGGTGACTCAGTGAGACTCCAACTAAAAAAAAAAAAAAAAAAAAAGAAATAAAGAAAAGAAACAAACAAAAAAAATGAATTGGAAGCCCTATATCTTAGCTAGTTGATTTTTCTAATCATTTTTAAACAGTATATTTCTTTCCTTTTTTTTTTTTTTTTTTTTTAGTTGGAGTCTCACTGTCACCCAGCCGGAGTGCAGTGACCGCTCCCGGCCTCGGCAGTCTCTACCTGCTGGGCTCCGGCGATCCTTCTGCCTCAGCCTTCCAAGCAGCTGGAGCTACAGGCGCGTGCTACCATGCCCGGCTAATTTTTGATTTATTGTAGAGATGCGGTCTCGCCAAGTTGCCCAGGTGGGTCTCGAATCCGCGGGCTCAGGCAATCCACTCACTTTGCCCTCCCAAAGCACTGAGATTACAGGCTGAGCCACGAGCCCGGTCGAACGGTATATTTCGAGAGTGGTATTGACCGGCATTTGTGTATATTTGTACTAGGTACCACACATTAAATGCCATATACATTCCATTTATACAATAGGATAAGAGATGGGCATTTCTTCTTCTTATGTTGGGAATAAATTTTCCTAGAATCAGTAGTACTCGCCATACCTAGTTCTTCCTGGAGGCATGAGACAGCATCCTTTTCTCTTCAAAGTCAAATCGGGCCATGCAACTAATCTGGCCCACTGGCTGTGAGCTGAAGTAATGTGTCTGGCACTTGAAAAGGCTTGAGTTACAACTAACTGATCACAAACCTCTGGGATCAAACTGTGACAAATGTAACTAACCCACGGCTCCAAGTTCCACTAATTATCTCAACAAACGGCATGCTACTTCCGTGTTTACATTAGCAACAATTACAGACAACTAATGCCCCCCTTTTGTATGACATACACTGTGTTTAGAAAGGAGTCACAAATTTCTCTAAAGTGAAGCAGAGCATAATCAGTTAATTCACCTGTTCAAGGAAATACTTTTGTATGGTCATCCAGGAAATGCAGCTCCTGGAGTAAAATGTCTGTGTTCAATCCAAGAATGCTTTGTGACATTGGATACACAATGAAGTTTGTTGTAACTCAGTGTCTTCACTTGTAAAGCAAGGCTAGTGTTAGGATTAAAACCATAAAATGTGTGAAAAGCATTACTTATACTTTAAAAATAATTTATTATTTTTTGGGGGGAATAGAGATGGAAGTATGAAAAGTGTGGATAGGACAATTTGACATTCTCAAATAGTCTCAAAAAGAATGTAAATAAAGATGTGACAAATTATGTTACATTTGCAAAAAATTGAAAACTCAATAAGAGTGTGTCTCCTGTTTCTTAAATGTGAAAAAAAATTTCATATAAGTAAATATTAGTATAATAATAGTTCATTATTGGTAAACTACCTTTCAGTTTAATTTAGCAAGATACAGTTTTTCTTGATATGAAATGTAAATATTTCATATTTTTCTTTTTTAGGATAATGTGTTTCAATTGTTCATCATTTTCATTCCAAACAAGCCATACTTTTTTCAGAACTAATTTGATGATCTATAGAAATATAAATAAAAGATGAGGAGAAAATCTCTTTACTGTAAGTCATCTTTGTTGCAAAATTGACTAATAGAAGGCTCTGATTCAGAACTTTATTTTCTTCTTATAAAATAAAATGATAGTAAGATAGATTGACATATGTTGTATTTGGCAAAAAAAAAAAAAAAAAAAACCCCACAATGATTCTGTATAGGGGTTGGTTCAGGCAACCATGTGAATCATGGACTACTGAGACTATTGATTCATTAATGGGCATGTATTTCTGGGTATTAGCTCAATAATACAGGAACAATGAGTATGTCAAACTCAGTTTAGTTTCTAAAACCTATGATTGTTTGAGTAATTTTTTTTCCACGTCAGTGTATTGAATTATCTGATCTTGTTTTTTATTGGATCTTCCTGGAAAAATTATTTATTTATTTGAAATAAAACTGCTTTCTGGCAACTTGAGCTGAGGAGAAACAGAAGAGAGTTAATAAAGTTAAGTTTTACATGAGTTGCCACACACACCAGACTCTGAATGCATTTTTAACTTGACCATTCATGCTCTAGCCAGGTGAGAATAAACAGCTCACCTGGTGCTGTGTGGTTTGGATGTGGCTTGTTTGACCCAGCAAGTCTCATGTTGAAATGTGATCCCCAGTTGTTAAAGTGAGTCCTGGTAGAAGGTATTTGGGTCCTGGGGGTGGATGCCTCATGAAAGGATTGGTGCTGTTCTCCCAGGAGTGAGTGAGTTCTCACTTAGTGATTGTTGAAAAGAGTCTTACCCCTTCTCCTCTCTCTGTCTCCTTCCACTCTTACCAAGTGATCTCTCACACATAGCTCTCCACTGCCTTCTGCCATGAGGGGAAGTTTCTTAAGGCCAGGAGATTCTGGAGCATGCTTCTAAGGTAACCTGCAGAACTGTGCGCCAAGTTATCCTTTTTCCTGTATAAATACCCAGCCTCAGGTATTTTTTTATAGAACACTAATGAAATAAGACCCTCAGCTAGTAAGGGAACTTAGTCATGCACCCCACTCAGCATCCAATTTTAACACAATTTTACAAGAGTTATCTCTTCTTTTTTTCTAGAGAGGAATTATTCTTTGTATTTTAATTCCATTTTTGAAGAAAATTACAAATCATAGGGTATTGAGAAAATATTGACAAATATTGCTGAAGAGTGTTCAGTGGGTACCAAATTACTGCAAATAGTTTCTAGTTGTCTTCATAATTATCCCTAATAGGAAGTAATTTCAGGACTGATTTTAGCTGGATAACAACATACCCTCAAGATTGATTATGGGAAGAGTAGAGCCAGAATATGGTTCAGAATGCTGCAAGATAAAAACATAATTGATACAGCAGCTCAGCTGTATTCTTCCCAGAGTGGCTACAACCTGAGCCTCATTGATGCCAGGGAAGACCTTGTTATGTTTCAGTAGAAACAACCTCACTGGATCCACATGGTCCCTCAGGCAGATTCATTTTAGCCCTGGGCTTTGGTGGAACTCGATTAATTCAAAGCATGGTTTAGGAGATGTCGTAAGGTAGAACTGTTCACCATCTGTAAATATCAGTCTTTATTTTAATTCTTCATGCTCAAGGAAAAACATGACAAATAATAAAATCCAGAATGAAAATTAAATGAATGGAATGGATGTTGCATGCTGCAGGAAGCAGTTAAAAGTATAGTATTGTGAATCCCTTCCAAAGGCGCTTCTAGGAATAGCTCATGCATGCATTGTTAGGATGGGCTACTCCCAGGTGTGTGCTGATCCACGCAATCTTTTGTGTCTTTTGTTTCTTATGCTCCTCTTTCTGACTTCTGGAGATAAAATGACACAATGAAGGAAAGAAAACACAAGTCAGTCCATTTTACACTCATCAGTGCCCAAATGAGATGAAGTTAACATTAACAGAAAAAATTAACCTAGAGAAGTTATGGTAGATGTTTACAATTTTCATAATCCCTGTATCCCAGTAGTATATGTCTTCAAACAAATTGCCATTATGAATGGAACTCTCTGTAAAAAATGCTTGCCATTATCCAGAAAGTCTTGGTGGGAAGAGGAACTGCAGGGAATTCAATGAGTAGTGACAGTCCTTAATGAAAAGGAGGAAGTGACTGAGTCCCTGCGGCCAGTGACGAGCAACAAATGATTAGTAAAAGTTGTGGCCTGAGTTTAAAAAGCCATGCTCTTTAGACTTAGCAGAAGAACCTGTGCTCCATGGCTACCAAATTAAATAAATAAGGTTACAGTACTGTAATTATATTACCATGGTCATAATTTTTTTTTAATTTTTTAACCTTAGCCAAAAGTGTTGCCCTAGTCACCTCCTAATGAAAAAAAACTCACCTTTCTCCAATAATTCATGTCAATCACAGGTTTCTATCCCAATGGTTATTCTGCATTATACAATATAGTGCAAATAAAATTGCAAATCTTTACTCTTTAATGGATAAATAATTTCTTGCCCATACCATATAGCGGCACAATGGCTAGTTCACAACTCATCAGATTTGCTGCCCAGGTAAGACCTCGATTTTAGAAGCTTCAGTAATTCCAACAATCCCTTTGTCTTTCTTTTTATAAAGAGATAAACAAGATGACTAAAAATTACCTCTTTCATTGTAGTGCACATTGTTAAGGTCTACACAGATGTGTATAACTGGCTGCAAGACAATCCACAGTTCTGTCATACTCTCTCATATACCTCTTACACAAGTGAATTCATTTATTCCCTTCAGCTTCCAGCTCTCTCAGAAATGGCCAAAGGTTGTTCTCTCTCATTTACATTTATTTCTTCTCTTTCCTAATTTTTTTTCTTGCAAAATGTTAGAAAGTATGAGTCAGTTTCCAAAGCATGTGTGTGCACGTGTGTACATGCACACACACGTGCACACATGTAGACTGTTTCCTATGCCCATGTACACTATAGAGAAAGAAAACACCCAAACATTTATTTCTATATAATCAAAGAACTTACTTTGAAACATTTTAAAGTTTTCATTTTTTCCTTCCACAGCATGCCTAATGAGCAAATATATAAAATATAATTACACTTGAAAAGTTGTTTATCAGTTTCAATATGTTAAAAACTAATTATGTTGAAGGTTCTATCAAAGTTGTGCGGGTACTGATGGAGCCTATAATGATGTCTTCCTTGCATGAAAAGGCCATAAACAAATTGCTGCTGCCTTCCAAGCACATTAATTTCTGGTTGTAGGAGGAAGTTGCTTTTTGACAGACTGAGCTTGCAGTCCCAGCATTGCCACCTGCTTAATCATAAAAGCATATGCTGTAGTATAATTGAGTTCTAAGTTAACTCCTTCATAAAATTAATGAGTGAATAAGTGATTGGTATTAAAGTAAAATACTGAACGATTATTTTATATTCCTGTGTAAATGCCTATGAAGTAAAACCATTGGTAAGTAACTTACCACACCTGCATAACGGGAGTTCTACTATAATAATGTGAATCATGTGACTTTAATGATTTTACAAAATCAAATATGTTAGCCGACATTCTCAATGTACTTAACTACAAAGTGATAGTTATCTCGGAGTATATTTTCATCGAGAAGAGCATTTGGCAAATCTATACATACAGCATTCAATTTGTTGGTAGGAAAAGAGAAAATGTTCAAGCAAAAGAAGCTGCAGCCTTGTGTTAACCAGGAAGCCTTTTCCAAGAACCACCACCCCTTTTTAGATAGACTATATCTACACCTTCCCTAAATTTCCACGGTGAGTTGTAATACTCCTTTCTCATAGAACTTTCATCACGGTAATGCATCTATATCACAGATCAATTTCGCAGACATAAGAAGCTTGAGCTTCCAAAAGGATACTACCAGGGAGGACAGGATGCAGGTGAGCTAAAGGCTGGGGTGAGGAAGGGGCTGGCAATGGAACCAGTCACAGGAAAGCAAATATGATAGTTGCTGGGCTCTGGAAATGCTTTGATAGGGAGCTGTGTAAGAACGGTTCAGGTTTCGAGAGTTATAAAAATGTTCCAGAAAATAGAATTTGTTAAGATGCAAATGTGTTTTTAAAAATAGGAAGTAATAATGATCTACTCCATCAGTAGAGATGTGACAAGTATGATACTATTTATTGTGTCGAACACACTAAAAGCTAACGAGGTCTACTCTGAAATGCTTTGATAAACTCAAATATGTCTCAATGCTATTTCACTGGAAAAATCAATTGTCGACCCTGTGTGGCTGCTTCTGCGTCCCTTGACAGCCGTGATACTTTTCATTCATTTACAGCTCAAGGATAGGAACCTGTTCATCTGCTTCAGGGACGTTCTCTTCGTCTTTGAAACCTAATGAACAGAAACTGAACTAAAAGAAACTATTTATTTCAAGGAAATATTATTCTCACATGACTAAAAAGTCATCCCAAGGCCAAGATAATTTCTGAAAGAACATGTTATTAAATTGACTATGTGCTACAAATGAAAGAAATGGAACTCAAACTACTATGAAGAAAAAGGAAAATTAATTGCATTTCATAGATAGAGATCCAAGATGTGCCAGCTTATAGACTCGACCTTATCCAAATATTTATCCAAATGTTCTTTTGTATTTACCTCAAGCTAAGAGAGGTTGCCTTGTGTTGTTACAAATATGGTACCAGCAGTTCTAGGTAGTCTTACTTTTAAGTTAATAGCCAACGTAGTAAGAAAGAGACTTTTCCCCCAAAATGTTTAAGAACATCTAGAATCAATCCTGATTGGCCCTGTTTGGGTACCATGAAATTTGTGTGACCACAGAGTAATCAACTCATCTATGTAGATGGGCAATAAGAGATTCTCAAAAAGAAGACGTGGCTGTCGCTCTGTAATACAGGATATTTTCCTCACCTGGGAGATGAGGTAGTGAGTGATGGTGGATGGCAAATATTTAAAGAGAGAGAGAGAAAGTTGTATAGGACAAGTTGGAGGCTGGTTATTCCCATAAAATGTTAGTGTTAAAAAATGCATGACATTGTTGTCACTGACTTCAATCAACTTTGTTTCCTTGCCTTTCTAGACACTGCTCCACGTGCTGCAACACATTCTTGGAGCTTGGGCCCTCTCGAACCCTCCTTGCAACCCATGCCCCTGTAGACTCAACATGGCTCTGAGTTTCCCACTCTGATGTACAATTCCATAAATCGAAACATGTTCTCTTGGCGAGACTTGAGAAAATGAGAAAACAGCACTTACAGACATTGCTGGTAGGAATGCAAACAGGTAAAATTGTTCAGCAGTAAGTTCTGCAACACCTAAAAAAGTGCATATCCATTCACCATCTAACCAGCAAGCTCATTTCTAAGCCCTGAAGATACCTTCCAAAAATTCTAAGTATATATGCACAAAATTCTCTTTAATTGCAAAAGATTGGGAACAATATAAATGCTCATACACAGGAGAGTGACAGTGAATTACAGCACATACACAGAATGAAGTACCTTGCATTTATTTAAAAATAAATATAAAATATAGTTTTATTAATAATTATATTTATATATATATATATATATATAGAGAGAGAGAGAGAGAGAGAGAGAGAGTCAAAGTCTCACTCTGTCGCCAGGCTGTAGTGCAGTGACACACTCACAGCCACCCCAGCATTGACCTGCTGGGCTCTGGTGATCCTACTGCCTCATCCTTCCAAGTAGCTGGAACTACAGGCACATGCTACCATGCCTGGCTAATTTTGAATTTATTGCAGAGAGGAGGTCTTGCCAAGCTCCCCGGGCTAGTCTTGAACCCGTGGGCTCAGGCAATCCACTTGCCTCGCCTCCTAAAGTGCTGGGATTACAGGCTGAATCACAGAGCCCAACCCAGGATATATTTTTAAATGAAAAAAAGCAAAGGACATTTACATAATCTCAGAATACCTCTCTCAAGACAATTATTTTAATTACACAGGAAAACAGAACTTTATAGCAGATAAAAGTGGCTGGCACCATGTTAACAATGAAATCATAGGTAATATTTTAGAATTAAGACATATCCACAATTTATTGCTCCTGATATGCACCACAAAGATGGTAAAGTATCATTTCTGTGACCTTCTTGCAAAAATGTATAATGACAGTTCATTCATAAGAAAGTGTCGAATGGTGCCTGTGGAACATGATGTCAGCAACATGGCAGAACAGGAAGTTCTGGACTCTTCCTTCATCCATGGATGCATTAGATGGACATCTAGTCACAGATCATTTCCTTCTGGAGAAAGTCAGAGCCAGTTGAAAACTGCCAGTCACCAAGTCACTGAGAAAACATCTGCAAAATATGGATAGGCAAAACATAGACACACACAGGCACTGCATTATCAATCTAGAAAGGAATCTCCAACACCTAGCTTCTCCCTGACGAGAAGAGGGATGGGATGTCACTAGAACAACCTGCCTCCAAGGTTTCCCGTGATGTGGCTCTGAATTCACCAACTCTGAAAGTGGAGGGCAATACACAACATGAGTCTTCCTAGACCACGAGAAAAGGTGGCATTTTGACACAGGTGATCAAGTGCTTCTAGGGGCTTAATCTCCTGGGATTAGCACAGAGAAGTGGTTTAAAAAATGCAGCTCCTGTTTCTCCCCACAAGATGTTTCTGACACACTCTTTGGATGGCTGCTTGGTGGCCTGGCTTCTGACTGACTCTCACCAGGAAGTTAAGGGGGCAGTCCAGGGCCAGCTCTGAGGGCAGCCTGAGAAGCAGCCTGGCACTTCCCCAACCTGCTCCCACGGCTAGCCCCAGCAGTAACTTCAGATCTGTCAGTCTCTCCTGGAAGGAGTTTGTTTACTCACCTAGCATGCAGACTTTCACAGCTTCCCCCTGAGGCACTGTATCCTAAGTGTTTTACCTCTGGATGCAGAGAGGACAAAGCATATGCAAGTATATATAGACCACAGGAAAAAAGTGACTGTTTTATATTGGCGTGTAAGCATTTCCATGGGGTTCATCTCCCAGGAGCAGTGCAGAGAATGGGCTTTAACAATGTATCTCCCTAGAAAGTAGTTACTACATGAACTGAGTCCCCCAACTTTTATAGCTACCTTCTGATGGACTCCATTCTGAAACTCTTAACTCTGAAAACAGAAGAAAATAGGCATATGTGAAGCTCCATAGATCACAAAACAAACACATATTCCTAAGCTGGTGTGCAAACACTTAGAGGGGCTACATCTTCTTGGAGCAGAAAAGAGATGCCAATGTACAACTTCCATTTTCCGTCTGGAAAGTGCTTATAACACATATTTCCAGTGGGTTATTTGATGGCCTGGCTTCTAACAAACGAGCACCAGGAGCCTGGCAGCCAGAACCAGAGCTTGGCACTTCATGAGTTTCTTTCCAGCTCATCCCATTGATAATTACACACTTACCCCTTCTTCCTGGAAGATGCTTAGTCACACATTGACTGTCACAGGTACTTGAGCTCTTCAAAACAGACTGTCCTCTTAATGAACCAGGTCTGGGAGCCAACGAGGCTTTCCATTTCTGAGTGGCCCTAGACTAGAAAACAAAGGATTAGATGTAAAATAAGCCCATTTCCCCAGGGTCAAAGGGAGCAGCTAAACATTAGTGCAGGCATTTCCCACAGACACTCGTTAGTAAAGATATAGAAGAGATAAACATTCATGCTCAGCTTCACTGTGATGATAAAAAATACTGGAACACAGCCAATATCCAACTTTCCCAGTGATATCTAGTGTCTGGATACTTCCTTTTTGATGTGGGATATGGACAGGTTGTGGTGCATTCTAAGTTTGAGGGTCCACCAAAAACAGAGATAGAAGTCTGATCAAACACAAAGATTAAAGAGGCACCTTAAAGTCTTTGACCAGATGGATTGGTGAGATCTCTTCCTACAGAAGACCAATCTGACAAGACTGGTTTTTACCTCTGAATGCAGAGGGGACAAAACATATGCAAGTCTATCTAGACCACAGAAAAAAAAGTGGCCGTTTTATATCGTCACCTAAGCACTTTCATGGGCTTCATCCCCCAGAAGCAGTGCAGAAAATGGACTTTAACAATGCACTTCCCTAGAAAATACTACATGAACTGAGTGCCACAACTGTTATAGCTACCTTCTGATGGACTCCATTCTAAACCTCTTAGCTCTGGAAACAGAAGAAACACTTATCCAATGCACAGAAACCAACACAGAGCATCAAGGAAAATGAAGCAACAGGGAAATTATTCCAAACAAAAGTACAAGATAAATCTCCAGAAACTGGCCAAGTGAAATGGAAATATGCGATTAACCTGATGGAAAATTTAAAATAATGATTACAAAGATGCTCCCCAAAATTAAGAGAGTAATGCAAAAACAAATTGAGAACTTCAACAAAGAAGTGGGGAAAAAAAGTACCAAAGAGAAGCTGTATATCAAAAAAATATTATAACTGACCTTAAAAATTTGAGAGTAATTCAACAACAAACTAGACCAAGTAAAATAATGATCAATGAAGACAGATCACTAGAAATCATCAAATGAAGCAACCAGAAAAAAATAGAGTGAAGATAGCTTAATAGACTTGTGAGACATCATCTATGTACTTTTGGTTTGCCAGAAGGAAAAGAGAGTGAGAGAAAGGGGCAAAAAATGTTGCAAAGAAACAATGGCATAAAAATCTCCAAACCTGAGTAAGGAAATAGAAAGCCGAATTCAGGAAGCTCAAAAGATATCACATAAGATGAATTCAAAAAGACCCACCCAAGGACACATTATAATTAAATTATTAAAAGTTAAAGACAAAGAGATAGTGCTGAAAGCATCAAGGAAAAAGTGAATTGTCACATATAAGGAAACTAGCATAAGACTATCAGCAGATTTCTCAGTAAAAAAAAAACTTGTGGGCCAAAGGGGAGTGGAATGATATGTTCAAAATCTCAAAACAAATAAAAACTGTCAATCAAAAATACTATACCAAGCATCTGTCTTTCAAAAAAAATAGGAAAAAAGACATATTCTGACAGACAAAATTTAAGAACATTTACCACCAATAAACTTGCCTTACATGAAATGCTAAGGAGCTCTTCAAGCTGAAGGGAAAGGACACCAATTAGTTACTTGAAAACATACAAAAATATAAAACTCACTAGTAAAGCATATACTTTTCACATCCAAAGCACTCAAATATTGTAAGTGGATATATCAATTGTATCTCTAAAATAAAGTTTAAAAGGCAAAATAATAACTAAAGCTACAATAATTTTTAATGGATACAAATTATAAAAAGATATAAAGTATGACATCAAAAACATAAAATGTGGGAAGAGGGACAAAAGTATAGTTTGTTCATGCAAACAGAATTAAATTCAAATAGCTTGTTGTAATAATAAGCTGTTTTATATGAGCTTCAGAGTAACCACAAAGCAAAAGTCTATAAATATATGCACAAGTGATAAAAAAAAAGATCCAAAGCATACCACCACAAGTCATCAAATCACAAAGAAGTCAAAAGAGGAAAAAAGGAGCAAAAATTAATAAAACAGAAAACAATTAACAAAATGGCACTAGTATGTTTCTTATCTATCAATAATTACTTTAAAAGTAAATGGATTATCTTCTACAATAAAAAAGCATAGTGACTGAAGTTGATTGAAAACATACACACTCACACACACACAGAAGACACAAGTATATGCTGCCTAAAAAAGACTCACTTAAACTTGAAGGGTACTGATAGATTAAAAGTGGAGGGATGGGAAAAGATATTTTATGCAAATGGAAATGAAAAGGGAGCATATGTAGGTATACTTATTTCAGAAAAAAAATGGACTTTAGAACAAAAACTCTGAAAAGAGATCAATAAAGGTCACTACATCAAGAGGATATGATACTTACAACTATATGTACACTCAACATCAGAATGTCTAAATGCAAAAGCAAACATGAAAAGAACTGAAGCAAGACATAGACTGGAACACAATTATAGTAAGAATCACAATATCTAACTTTCAACATTGAACAGTTCAGTCAGACAGAAAATGAATATAGAAATATTGAACTTGGATGATACTTTAGACCAAGTAGAGCTATTCAGACATGCCAAATATTACACTCATTAGCAACAGAATACACTTTTTTCTCAGGTGCACATAAAGTGCTTTTTAGGATAGATTATGTTAGGCCACAAAGCAAGTCTTAACAGATTTAAGAAGATTGTATCTTTCCTGACAAAGATTGTGTGAAACTGGAACCAGTAACAGCATGAATTATGGGAATGTAGCAAATATGTAACAATTAAACAATGTACTCGTAAACAACTGTTGGGTCAAAGAAAAAATTGAAGAGAAAAATGTCTCGATACAAATTAAAATGAAAACACAAAATATTAAAACTTATGGAATGCAGCCAAAGCAATCTAAGAGCGGAGTTCATAACAATAAATGCCCACATAAAAGAGAAGAAAGATCCCCAATAAACAACCCAACACTATACCTCAAGGGACTAACAAAAGAAGATCAAAACGAGTAGAAGAATGCAATTGAACTCATATCAGGACAGAAATAACTGAAATAAAACTAGAAAAAAACATTAGAAAAGATGAACAAAAATTAGAGTTGTTTTTTTTAAAAGCTAAACACAATTGACAAACCCTTAGCTAGACTAAGAAAAAAGACAAAAACACTCAAACAAAATCTGAAAGGAAAAATATATAGTGCAATTGAAAATACACAGATACAACGATTATTAGGAGACTACTATGAAAAATTAAACACCAAAATATTGGAAAACTTAAAAGAAATAGATAAATTCCTAAAAACATAGAACTTATGGAGACTGAAATAAGAAGGAATAGAAGATCTGAACAGATCAATAATGATTACGATTGAATAAAGAGTAAGAAGATTGAATTAGTAATTTAAAATCTTTCATCAAGGAAAAGCCTGGAACCAGATGGCTCCACAGCTGAATTCCACCAAACATATAGAAGAACTAATACCAATCCTTCTCAAACTTCTTGAAAGATTGAAGAAGAGGGAATATTTCCAAACTTATTTTACGAGGCCAGTATCATTCTGATAACTAAAGCCAAACAAGAACATTACAAGAAAAGAAAACTGTTAGCACAAATCAGTGATGAACATAGATGCAAGTATCATCGGATAATAATAGCAAACCATATTGAACAATACATTAAAAAGATCATTCACCATGATTCTGTGAGATTTATCCCAGTAATGCAAGATCGGTTTAACATTTGAAAATTAATAAATATGATTCACCTTATTAACAAAAAGGACAAAAAACATATGATCACCTCAACTGATGCAGAAAAAACATTTGAGAAAAATCAATATCTGTTCATGATTAAAATTCTCCACAAATTAGGCATAGACAGACTGTTCCCTCAACATAATAAAGGTCATATATGACAAGCAATGGATGAATATATTTTAAATATATGTATATTATATCCTTAAAAAATAAAATTTATCATTTGCAACAACATGGATGGACTAGAGAACATTGTGTTAAATGAAATAAGCAGACACAAATATACAAATACTATATCATCTTATATGTGGCATCTAAAGAATGTGAAATTCACAGAAGAGAGTGAACGGTCCTCACCAGAGGCTGGGGAGTAGGTTGGTGTAGGTGAGATGCCAACCAAAAGATATAAATTGCAAAAAAATAGGAGAAATAAGTTGTGGTGTTCTAGTGCACAATAAGGTGACTATTTTTTTTTTCCCTTTCAAATTAATGTATTTGATTCTCATCACAAAATACAGGGAAGGAGCCAGGGCAGTGCCTGCAGCCCTCTGGCTACACATTTTCCCAGTATGCGTTTGTAAATTCCCTATGTACACAAGCTTATAGTGGCCTCATGAGCATTTCTCTCAGTTGCAGAGTATACATGACCAGGTGCCCCATCCACAGGGTGGGCTCCTTTCAATCAGCGTTCCAGCTGACTTGGGCTAATATAGAAACTGAACTAAGTGATGGTTCTTACTGATTTTCTACAACTGTCCTAAACAAGTGGGTCAGTCGGTCAGACAAGCTATGTCTATATGCTCAGCTGTTCCAAGCAGCCTTATACAAAGGCAGTGACTAAGGTCCTTTCTTTATCCCCAGCTTTCTAAGCCCCAGACTGCCTGTGGCACCTGGACTGCCATCCCTGGATTCCCCACATCCCAGGGCGGCAATGGAGGAAGGGCAGACCAGGTCAAGAATGTGGAAACAGCAGTTTTTATTGGGTTCAGACCAGGAGGCCATGGGTTTTGAGGGCCTCTGTGTATCTGTCAGTATTCTTCTCCACATTCTATTCGGCCTGCTACCATAGCCTTGTGAGCTGTTTCTTCTTCCGGTAGTGGATCTTGGCCTTCCTCCTCTTCTCCATCAGATTGGCTGTCACTGCCTGGTACTTACAGCCAACTTCGTGAGCCAGGCGCTCCAGGTAGGCAAACTTCCTCGTATGCTTCAGATACACACACACAACCATCAGGGCAGCAGAACCACCATCTGCTTTTTCTTGTGGTAGGGCGTCGGGATCCCACCAAACACCTTGCAGCGGTCCAGCGCAGCCTGGCCTGGCTTGGTCTTGTGGAGTAGCATGCCTCGCATGGTGGGCCAAAAGATGCGACTGGGGGCCCAGCAATGATTGGGGCCTCGGAAACGGTTGGTGTTCATCTGCTAGCGGAGGAAGACCAGGTGCTTTAACGTGATCCTGTAGAAATTGCCAGAGGTGTTGATGCCTTCACAGAGCACGACCATCACCTTCCATCCCAGCAGTACCTGCTTGTCCACGATGGCCACAAGGAGACCTAGGAGATGACCTCGGCCATTCAGCACCAGGACCTGCCCCTCAGCCATCCTGAGCAGTCGCCTGGGAAAAGCAGTGACAGTTATTAACAATAGCGTTTATTTCAAATAACTAAAAAAGAGAATTTTAAATGTTCTCATCACAAAGAAATAAGAACCATTTGAGGCGATGAATATGCTAATTACCCTAATTTGATCATTTCACAGTGAAACATCACATCGTACTCCATGTAGGCAATTTGTATTTGTCAATTAAAAACAGAATAGAAACCAAAAAATGAAACCATTTGATAACAGAGTCTGAGGGATACTCTATATTCAATTGACTAGGACACTTCAAAAACCCCAAAGTCATGAAAGAAAAAAAAAAGACTTAGAAACTATAAGAGATTGAATCAAACTAAGTAAACAGGAAAACTAAATGCAATATGAGACCCTGAATTTCTGAATTGGATTCCAGACCAGAGAAAGTTCATTAGTAGGAAAAATACCATAATATTGAAATGTTTCCCAAAATTTCCCACCTTCAACTCTCCCACCTACTCTAAGAAAGACTTTGACGTAGCAGCCTATGTTTATTTTATACTATGTGCAAAAATTTCAGAAATGTTATAATAAAGTCTGGTTTTATATAAAATAGTCATATGGGAAAATAAGTTGAGAAAGTTCTCCACGTAATTTTCAACAGAGAAAATTTCCAACTATAATCTTCTTATACACTAAATCATGAGACCTGACTTCATAATCTCTCCACTATTTCCCAACTCTGTGCACTCAGAGTGTGACTAATCAGCACCTCCTTAGATTATCTAAAACATAGTTTTCTTAAATATAAACTAATGAGAGAAGAGTTTCTGTCATTTGAATTAAGAGTTCAATTAATTGGGAGACGATGAGCACAGCTAATGTTCTTTTTAGAAAATAGTAAATATCTGCACATGTTCTATCATATATTATATGATGTCACCATGAAGCTAAATTTAGGAATATACTGTGATCTTTAAAAAGAAAAAAGAAATTAATCCAAAAGACAAAAATTAAATGTACTGGCTGGGCACAGTGGCTCACAATTGTAATCCCAAGTGCTTTGGAAGGCTTGAGGCTAGAAGTTCAAGACCATCCTGGGCAACACAGCAAGAAGACCCCACCTCTACAAAAAAAAACCCACAAAAATCAGCCAGGTCTTATGGAATGAGCCTGTAGTCTCAGCAACTTGGGACTCTGAGGTAGGAAGATCACTTGAACCCAGGAGTTTGAGGTTGCAGTGAGTTATGATCATGCCATTGCACTCAAGTCTGGGCAATAGAGCAAGACCGTGTCTTAAAAAAAAATTAAATATATATGTGTATATACATATATATATATATACACACACACACATATATATATAATATTGGATATATAAAATTAGTAAGCCGGGCTCGGTGGCTCAGCCTGTAATCCCGCGCCTTTGGGAGGCTGAGGTGAGTGGATTGCCTGAGCCCGCGGGTTCGAGACCCGTCTGGACAGTGAGACCTCATCTCTACAATAAATCAAACAATTAGCTGGGCGTGGTGGTGCGTGCCTGTAATTCCAGCTACTCGGAAGGCTGAGGCGAAAGGATCGCTGGATCCCAGCAGGTCGAGGCTGCGGTGGCCGGGAGCGGCCACTGCACTCCAGCCTGGGCGACAGAGTGAGACACCAACTCAAAAAAAAAAAAAAAAAAATTAGTAGGGCAAAAATTCATAAATCAGTATAATTAGGAGTTCTTCTTGAAGAACTGTAAGATCAATACCTTAACTCATACATGCATCAAAATAATAATTTTTTTTTTTTTGAGTATCTATTTGTCTTTAAATAAATTTACCTGCTCCAGGGCGATAGCATTTTGTTACATGTGGCAAAGTGTTTTGATGTGTATCAAGATTTCTGTTCACTGATTTATCTTGGTTAAGATCCCACTGCACATAGCTATTGTGGGCCTGAGGGAAAAGGGATCTGGGGTGACAGAATAATAAATTGAAATATTTGACAACCTCCTAGCAGTTTTGGTTCCATTGGGATCTGATGTGAGTAAAATGGTGATTATCCAATTTATGGCACAGTAAATGACACCAGCAGAACAGCCATAGGTCACCTGGGAAGTGCAGTTTCAAGTCAGTGACACTTAAGAAATTTTTAAAAATTTACTATGATAACATGGGTTGAAGGACTTAATGAAAGCATGAAGGGTAAAAGGAGGGGATTTTTTTCTGCTTAACTTTATGATCTAAATTAGGCTCCAGGCAGTCACAGTGGTGGTTTTCTCCAAAGGACAATATAATCCAGAGGTTAGACATTAAAATAGAAATTAGAACATCTGCTCTCACACGTGGTCCCTCTCACCATTTATCCTGTTTCTTTATCTTTAAAAAAGCCATAGCCCTTCTTTCATATTTTGGAAAGTGTTTGGCTATGAAGCAAATGCGCATAACACTTAGGGTTATTAAATGGAAAGTTATTGTACTAACTATGCAAAGCTCTGAACACAGAGGGTGCTCTCTTCAGGAATATTTTACCGGCTGATGACGAAGCACTGAATTTTAAGTTCCTGGCTATTACTTTGAGCGATTACTTGTCAACAACATGGTTCTAAACATAAATGACAACATAAAAAATTGCAACTGTGTAGCAAGTATTGATTATTAAGGTATCCGCATACTCTCCAGCATCTGTTGTTTTTTGAGTTATTGATGATGGCCATTGTGACTGGAGTTAGGTGGTATCTCAGTGTGGCTGTAATTTGCATTTCTTTGATGATTAGTGAGAAAACACATATGGTATTCTAAATTTAAAGAAAGTTTTTAAAGTTTTAAAGCAAGATTCTTCTTCTTGGGCTCTCTGAATGATATCTTTCTCAAGGCAGGATAAAAGAACATAACTTGCGGACTGAGAGTCTACTTTTTTCTCTCTGTGTAGGATGTCTTATTTCCAATAAGGGTAACTGGTCTCAAACCAGATGAAGTGGGGACCAAAGTGAGGCCTAAACTTTACCTGTACAATGGTCTTTTGTATATCTAACACTGAATTGAACCCCAAGTTTTTTTTTTAAATGGACTTGTCAATTTCCAACCATAGCTGCAGTTTTACAGGGCTGCAGTTTCTACAACTTTTACACTGTGGCCGTATGTTACTTTTATATAGGTGGTTTCAAAATGAGACTCGTGAATTTGAGGAACAACTGAATATTTAATTTTGATAAAGCTTTAATACTGAAGCAGCGTATAATAATGAATTTTAGGATTTTTAGCTCAGTTGTGAAATTTTTTGACATAATTATGATGAAAAGACCAAAAAAGATATTTTTAAAAAATCAAAACATCTTTAATTAAGCCTAAAATTTGTGAATTATTTCTAAGAATATTGAAGATTAACACATTCAAATTTGAAAGTACTTAGCCTTAGATAAATCATACAAGAGACACTGCCCAATTAACATATTGGTGTTTTATCTCAAAGGACTTCCAAATTTACAAAGATACTTTGTCATTTTGCAGACTAAATAATCAAGCTCACAGCATAGATATTTTGAATCTTCTATGTGTGTTAAGTAATAATTTCAACTAGAAATAAAAATAATTTCTATCATGATAGTGTTTCAGCTTTATTAGACCAAAAATCAATACTTATTGGATCTCTTACATAAATTTTAAAATACAAGAAATTTTAAAATACAAGACTGCTTCAAAGTCAAATAAATTCCTCTAAAAAAAGTTGAACCACATTTGTCAGTGTGTATGCAAATAATAAAGAAAACTTCCTTTGTATTTGATTTCATTGAGGAAAATTGTTTAAGTATGGTTGGAACAGTTCAAATGTGTGAGTCTAACTATAAATATTAGGAAATCTAAATATAGATTTTTTTCTGAAAAAATTTTGTAACACATTGGAATATACTATAACTGCAAAATATATGTCAGATTTTGAAATTTGAGTTGAAATAAAAGCAAAATACCTCAGTGAAATGTTTACTTTGATGTAGTACAGAGTGATAAAAATTTGGATTACTGAATTATATAACATATTTCTGAAATTAATTTCACCCTTTTTTAATTTTTAGAAAGTGGCTACAGAAAAATTTAAAATAACACATATGGATCTCATCATTTTTACTTAGGGCAACACTGATCTGTTCAAAACTTTATAGAGCAAATTTGTTGTTATTATTTTATCTTAAGTTCCTCCTCCTAAAATGATAAACTATTTCCTCTATGACAGGAACATATTGTACAATGCTGAACAAGATATTTTTGTTTAGTTTATAATTAATTATAGCTATTTTATTTGTAAAATCAAAATATGCATAATAATTGGCATGTTACATTGGTAAAATCTTTCTATGACAAGAAAAAATAAATGGATTATGAGCAGTAATAAAATTATGAATATTATGTATAATAAAGTATGAAAAACATTAAGCTCCATATTTGCAAATTCATTTTTCAAAATTTATTCACCAAATCTCTTCCCAACTTCACTTTGTTGATTGTTTCTTATAGTCAGATTGTTGACTCCAGTCAACATTAATTTATCGTATATTAGTTAAAATAACTAAAAGAGTGGAATTGGAGTGTTCCTAAGACAAGCAAATGCTCAAAGTGATGGATCTTCCAATTACCTGGTGTGTTTATTACACAGCAGATGCCTGCATCAGCATGTCACCTGTACCCCAGATGCAGGCTCAAGAAGATACATGACTCTCAGCTGGAAGCATCGGTCTCTTGGGATTGAAGAGTGGAGAGTGGTCCCCAGTGAAAAGGTTGGCTTTGGCTTGAAAGAGAAATAATCATGAATGGGCCTTGACAAACATCCCATGCTCACATCTGACCATATCTCTCTTCAAATACTATTCTCTACCAATGGAAGTACTAGGACATTCTCAGCACAGTCACTCCTATCTTCAAGCTGCAACTCATTCTCTGTTCCCGCTTTTCAGTTGTTAACTCCTACTCCTTCAGGTTTCCTCATCCAGCTCATGAGTCCAGAGTGGACTGAAGATTTTTTCTTGGCATCCAGGGCCCCTCAGACTCTCCTATACCATATAAACTTCCACATTGTTCAGAAGGATCCCTCAAGACAGCAAGAGCTGTGTCACAGCCAACACGTGTCTTTTCCAATTTTACAGTCTCATTGACTAACATATTGCACAACACAAGTTGGACACTCAGAACGTGTTTGATGAAGTATCAAACTGCCTAGTAAAGCTCAGGATTTTGGCAGTTTGTTTAAACAGGCCCTTCTGCATATTTTCTTTAGGTGTTAGATAATGTCTAGGAACTGCCTACATCCCTTAACTTTCACTGAAAATAGTCCCAGCAATATTTTAGCCAGTCGTATAAATGACAGAATGCCAAAAGCAACCTATTCAGTTCATTAGCTGGCCCAGTTTAAGACTTCTCTGTTTCCTTTTAAGAATATATATTTCAACCAGGCTCGGTGGCTCAGCCTGTAATCCCGTGCCTTTGGGAGGCTGAGGTGAGTGGATTACCTGAGCCCGCGGGTTCGAGACCCGCCTGGGCAGCAAGACCTCATCTCTACAATAAATCAAAAAATCAGCCGGGCGTGGTAGCGCTTGCCTGTAATTCTGGCCACTTGGAAGGCTGAGGCGGAAGGATCGCTGGAGCCCAGCAGGTTGAGGCTGCGGTGGCCGGGAGCGGCCACTGCACTCCAGTCTGGGTGACAGAGTGAGACTCCAACTCAAAAAAAAAAAAAAAAAAAAAAAGAATATATATTTAGATACTTTGATATGAGATTTAAAAACATCTAGTCAATTACAGAATTGGCATATCATATGCTTCTGACAAAGATATAAACATTTAATCAAGAGCACCAATATTACATCACCAGAAAGAAAGATCAGTAATTTCAGACTTAGTTTTATAGAGTATAAAATTATGAAAGCTTGCCCACATCAGGCATATTTCCTTCAGGAAATAAACTTCCCTTAGTCCTGAAGGTTTTAGATTTTGTGTGATCAGTGCCATCACTACATTTTAATGCATTTTTAACATTTGGTTATTCCTGCTCAGAGGATAAGTGAATTTCCACTACATTCATAAGATAAACCATTTCATAATTCTTTGCTTCTGAATGAAGATCTTGCTGATAGGATACCTGCACAATGAATATTTGTATACCTAACCCTGAACTGTACCCCACAATTTAAAAATAAAATTAAATTAAATTAAAAAAAGATCTTGCTGATTTCTAGGGCTTTTTACCTGTTCTGAGATCAAAAAAAATTGACAAATTATTGAATGTGTTCTCATGAGATATTTCTACTAAGCACTCTACAGGTGAAGCAAGTTAATTTCTTTGTGTTGCCCTAAGACAGATGCCAGGACAATTCCCAAACTGCACAGACAAGACAAGAATCGTTTTCGAGTATTAACAAAAAGCAGGCTATACCCGGGGGGAGGGACTTGTCCATGGGAAGTCAGATTTTTGGTAATGCAGAAGAGTGAAAAGCTGGGTAGTCAGGGTAGAATGTTGCACAGAGCAGCGGTCCCCAATCGTGTTGACATGAGGGACAGGTTTGGTGGGAGATCGTTTTATCACGGACAGGGAGATGGGGTGGTAGGGGTCTGGGACAGAAGTGGGGGTGGTGAAGGTGGGGAAATCCGGCATTAGATTCCCATAAGCAGAGAACAACCTAGCTCCTTCACATGCGCATGCGCAAATCACGCTAGAGGTCTTGCTTCTGTAAGAATCTAATGCCCCGCTCGCGCCCTGCCCTCCCTAGCCCCCACCCCCCCGCCGCCCCTTGCTGATCTGACAGTGGCCAGAGCTTGTCTCGCAGGCTGTACATCTCCTGCTGAGCAGCCCAATTCCTAACAGGTCATGAACTGGTAACAATCCATGGCTTGGGATTTGGGGATCTCTGGCATATAGGGCTACATGAAGAATCAAGAGATACAAAATCTAATTGAATCTCACTATGTACTTTGTGATTTTCTGCAGACTGTTGCATCCATGGTGGCTTCCAAATTTGGGGTGAACTTTGATGTTGAAAAGTTCTGATAGAATTGCACAGATCTCAGGCTGCCAGCTAATATTACCAATAGGCAGTCGCCAGACTACCAGGACAGGTGCTGGTGTCAGTGCCCAACCCCAACGCTTCCCCACATGCTCACTTCATTGTTTTTAAAGTTGTTTCCTTCCTCTTCCTTCCCTCTTTCCTTCCTTTAAAAAAATATTGGTTGAATACCTTTTGTAGGCCAAGTACTTTGGTAAGTAATGGAACTGTAAAAGTGATTAAAATCAGTTTTATCTCTGTTTTCACAAAGCTTAGAGTCTTGTGGCTCAAATAGACATTAAGCAGTTGATTTCTCACATAAGGCACAATTATAAAATGAGATATGAATAACAAAAGAGAGGTAAGAATGTTGTGAATATTTAAGATCTAACTCTGAGAAAATGGTTCTACTCTAGAGAGTATAGAAAATGTCTTGCTTAAGAGTCATCTGATCTCAGATTAAAAACATAAGATTTAATGAAGTAAGGAAAAATAATTAGTGAAAAACCAGCATGTGGAAAGACGGAAGTAGGAGAAAACAGAATGTGCTCCAGGACAGGAGAAAACTTTCGTGGAATCCAGATGCAGAGAATAAAAGAGACAATGGTACAAGCTAAGGCTAGAAAGGAAAGAACTCACTCTCACATTCTTAGAAATTGTTAGAACTGCACAGGACCTTATGAAATCGATATAGCCCAGCAGACTATATTAAGATACACATTTCTGATTTATTAACAATGGGAAGAGTTTAAAAGTTTTAAGGGGAAGAGGCTATCACAAAAATAATTTACCTTTTTAAAATGACCACCATCACTATGGTTTGGAGAGTGGATTGAAAAAAGGTTGAGTTCATGTGGGAAAACAAACATGGACCCCTCATGAGTTAAGAGAAGGTAATTAACGGATATATTTGAGTTGTATCTAACAAATAAAACCATGAAATAGATTACATATTGGGAATGAGAGCTAAAAAAGACATCAAATTGGGAAAATTTATTCAAATTAATATTGTAGAAATAATATGTATTTTTCTAACACCATAGAGAAGTCTAATAAAAAAGCAAAAGCAGGAATATTGCATTAAATGATTTAGAATTAAAGTAACAATTAAAAGGGAATGCATCCTATTGTTTAAAAAATTTGAAATATTATGAAGAAAAGGCTGGCAAACATTAGTGGCAAAAAAATATTTGAGCTTGCAGTTTATAAAATAAGCAAGTTTAATATTTTGTCTGATAAAAATGTCTTTTTCCATTTATTACATTCAAATGAAAATTCAATCTGTAAAGAATGCATTTGAGAACTTATTTGAGCCTATATATGTATGTGTCTTATAAAGCACAATATGTAGTGCGACTTTTTTTTTTTTTTTAGTTGGAGTCTCACTCTGTCACCCAGACTGGAGTGCAGTGGCCGCTCCTGGCCACCGCAGCCTTGACCTGCTGGGCTCCAGCGATCCTTCCGCCTCAGCCTTTCAAGTAGCTGGAACTACAGGTGCGCGCTACCATGCCCGGCTAGCTTTTGATTTATTGTAGAGATGAGGTCTTGCCAAGTTGCCCAGGCAGGTCTTGAACCTGCGGGCTCAGGCAATCCACTCACCTCAGTCTCCCAAAGGCAAGGGATTACAGGCTGAGCCACTGAACCCAGCTGTAATGTGACTTTGATGAGAGTCAAGAAAATCATTGCTTAATCCTCTTTCGAGGAAGCGATGCTTTGATTTGTGATTAATCTCAGCAATGCTGGGTAGACCACAGACAATTTTACTAAGTTGGGAAACTTTTATTTAAGGGCAGAGATGAATAGATTTCAGAGAAGAATAGTGTGTTAGATGTCTGTATCAAGATATTCACATACGCAAGGAACTGAAGTGTACCCATCAAGTTTCTCTTACATTTTTTATGTAGCAGATAGGTTTACTACAAATTCCGTTATGAAAGAACTAGAACAAAGGGAGAATTGGTGCTTGTCCTTACCTAATGTTTGAGAAATAAAAAGAAAGAAAGAAAAGTGAAGCCTATTATTTGGTACCCATCTGTTGTCACTGATGAAAGAAAGAGAAATAACAGTTTCAGCAGCCACTGGTTCAAGGACACATAAGCATGTAGCAAGGACAATTCTTTTTGAATTTCAAGGAAACAATTATCTACAATGTTTCATTAAAATTACTTCTAACCTAGTTAGGTGAATATTTTAGACAAAATGTTTCCAGAACCTCTCCCAGTGCTGGAGTCCAGTGCTTGGTACCAATACTGTCCTAAGGGTGGGTCCTATCCCACTTCTATACATTTGGGCTCCTGCAAGACCAGGTAGCTATTACTTAATACAGTGGATCACTCTATCCAGAAACTTACTTCAGTTTTCATCTGATGCTTCAATTAGAGAAAACTTCTGCCTACTGTTGTCTGCCATTTTTAGTGACTTACCGAGGTGACCTAAAATTAGAACTTTATATACATGTTTATAGTACTCTGTATACATTTTTTTTTTTTTTTGAGTTGGAGTCTCACTCTGTCGCCCAGACTGGAGTGCAGTGGCCGCTCCCGGCCACCGCAGCCTCGGCCTGCTGGGCTCCGGCGATCCTTCCGCCTCAGCCTTCCGAGTAGCCGGAATTACAGGCATGTGCCACCACGCCCGGCTGATTCTTTGATTTATTGTAGAGATGAGGTCTCGCTGCCCAGGCGGGTCTCGAACCCGCGGGCTCAGGCAATTCACTCACCTCAGCCTCCCAAAGGCGCGGGATTACAGGTTGAGCCACCGAGCCCGGCTTGTTTATAGTACTCTGAGCCAGGAGGTGTGCTTACTACTAAAAGTTGTGACTAATTAGAGGGAGAGACCACCAGAGGTTTTTTAAAATCTCAAATCATTGCTTAGTGCATTATCCCACTCCCATAAACATGATATCAAAAAATTATGTTAGGAATATGAGACTGATATAACTTGAATCACTTATATTATTTAGGCAAGTCAGACTGTAGTATTTTTGGTTTGATGGTACTAATCCAATTTCCCATACCTGATGCTGTATCAATTATGGCCACAACTATCTCACAGAGTCCTACAATTCCTCAGGGGAGGTAACAGTCTTATGAAAATGGTCTGTTACCTGTGGAATTTGCTTCCAAGCATTGTTTTTATGTATACCTATGTTAAATTATTTTTTTCAAGTAGGTAAGGCATGCAATTAACCACAATTTTTTATTACCAGATGTTTAATTTATTTTTTCTTAACTTTAGATTTATATATGTTTTTCTTCAAGAGAGGAGGAAACTGAATGATGAATAAATGACTTGGCATTCACTAAGAGAGAGATCTGCTTCTGTCTGGAGGATCTTGAAAAGATAAGGTTAGTAAAGAAGCCTTGTGCATGCATATTCTGCTCATTATGATGCATTCATGTATATTTTAACCAACTGTATATCCATTCTCATTATTCTCAATGCATAAATAAATAACATGTCTTCATGGTTGTGACCACACAGGGTAGCACAGGTATCATTTCTATGCAAAGTGATGGCTGACTTAAGCCTTTGACTGTCTTGGAAAAAAATCCCGTGTAATTTTGGTCAAAGAGTAGGGTAAATAGATAAAAGTATAAATATTATTCTAACTATCTGCATGGAGCTCATAATTAATTATATTTGTCTAGTTATCTGTATATACATTTATATGCATACTGAAATAATGGTAGAAATGAATTGTACTAAGTCCCTTAAAATCATTGTATATGCTTTCTGTGTCTTTGAAAGATTTAAGTTTTTCACTGTGTGTGTGTGTGTGTGTGTGTGTGTAAGACTGAGAGAGTAAGAAGGAGAGAGACAGAGATAGAGAGAATGAAAAAGAGAGAGAGATGGAAAGAGACTGAGACAGAGAGTGATTAGGAGAAAAAAACATTGTTGGGGGAAAAGAGAAGTACATGAAGTGCATGACTAATGAAGAGCAAAGAATATAAATTACCAATTATTGCACCTTCACTGTTTGCAGAAATTGTTACTTGTTTCCTCATATGCTGTCTTATTTACACTACCACAATCTATGAATTGCCTCTTATTGTTGATATGTTATAGCCGAGGAAACTGAGGTTCATACAGTATCTTTCCAGGTCACAGAAGGAGTAGCAAAGTAAGATTAAATTCACATTTGCCTGTCTGCCTAATTCCAAACCCATTATTTTCCCACTATATTATGCCACTAGTTTTAAGAGAATGAGGCAAGCAACATTTTATGATCTTGGAATGATATCGCAAAGCACAATCCTGCTATTTATTGATAATAGTAAAATTGTTATTATCAAAATTTTATTTCTGATCAATCTGAAAAGAAAATAAAAAATATTAGTCCTTTTTTTTCAGTTTTCTTCAGGAAGAAAAATGAAACTGTGTTATTAAAAAAATATTTTCTGTTGAGCAGTTTATAGGCCATTTGGGTCAATAATTATTTCCAGGAATTTTATTTATTTATTTATTTATTTATTTATTTATTTATTTATTTATGAGTTGGAGTCTCACTCTGTCGCCCAGACTGGAGTGCAGTGGCCGCTCCCAGCCACCGCAGCCTCGACCTGCTGGGCTCCGGCGATCCTTCCACCTCAGCCTTCCAAGTTGCTGGAATTACAGGCATGTGCTACCACGCCCGGCTGATTTTTTGATTTATTGTAGAGAGGAGGTCTTGCTTCCCAGGCGGGTCTCGAACCCGCGGCCTCAGGAAATCCACTCTCCTCAGCCTCCCAAAGGCGTGGAATTATAGGCTGAGCCACCGAGCCCCGCTTGAATTTTATTTTTTAATGTGATTTTCATTCATAAAATAATAATTTTTACACAATTAGGAAAATCTGATGTGAAATGGCAGCTTCCTTCTACCAAGAAAATCTGAATGCAAATGAAACAAATAGGATATTAAAGATCAGGGTTCCTACTTTTAAGGATATTTTAATTTTGTAAATAATAACTAATATTCTTACAAAATGAAAAATGTATTTTCATTCTAAAAAAGAATATGTTTTTCCAGAATACTAAAGAGAGGTAAATAATAAAAGATGACTGCATAAATTTAGGGTTATTACAATTTCTATTCTTTATTGAGCAGAACTAAAATGTGGAAATACTTATTTGTCTTTTTTGTCAACACGAAAACATTTAAGTGCACTTAAGTTTTACAAATGTATTTTTGTCATTTGTACAAGGATAAAATCATCCAGTCTAGGAAATTACAAAGAAAACAAGACCACAGCCTTGAGGGCAATAACTTTGAAAAATAGTGCAAATTTCATTAAAACAATGGTGCTATATTTTGTATTGACATTATTTTATGAGCTTCCAAAGGGAGTAATCCTTTTCACAAGTCCTTTGCTGGTCATTGACCTTCTGTTATGTTTATATGTTTGTATCTTGCTACCAAACAAGATGGCTGAATTTGCCATGAGATATGAGGAAATTGACATTGAAAGTTATCAATGTGTTTTGTAAAAAATGAAAAACATAGCAACCCATCAGTGACTTACGCTTTCTAAACTATTATCCTTTTGAGTTGTTTGAAGTCAGCATCCATAAAAGATATAGCTATTTTAGTACTTTAGCAAAGTTTTCTGAAATTAAAGAACCAAGGAGATTTCTACATCTGTGGACCATTTAAAAAAGCATTAATGAGTCAGACAATGTGAATCTAGAAGAGCAACCCAAGGTTGAAACAGATGGAACATTAACAAGTCTGCGGAGAATGGAGACGGGGCAGAATTGAGGTCAGGGCTGAGTGTTTGAAGTATTTGAAGTTAAGTCTTGAGAATCTCAAGAGTTGCAAACGCAGAGGTAATTGGGGACTGGGATGAGAACTCTAGGAAAGGCCTCAAGTAGCAGTGAATTTTGTTTTAACCTTTCCTGGACTAAGGCCTTCCAGGCACGTGTTTAGCATTGGTAGCTTAACAAGCTGTTGACCGGATGAAATAGCATTTTGAAAATCATACTTTTCCTACATATTGTTGGGACTAAAAAGGGGGGGGGGTGAGATAATGAATCAGAAAATACTTTTCTTGATTTAAGTCAAAAGCAGACAAGAAATGCAAATCTTTAGTCATATTATGGAATTTTAAGAGCCCTAGGATTGGCTGGGCTTGGTGGCTCAGCCTGTAATCCCAGTACTTTGGGAGGCTGAGGTGAGTGGGTTTCCTGGACCTGAGGGTTCAAAACCAGCCCAGGCAACTTGTTGAGACCTCATCTCTACAATAAAAAAAAAAAAAAAAAAAATTATCCAGGCGTGGTGGCACAATCCTTAGAAGGATTGCTGGAGCCCAGCAGGTCGACGCTGGGGTGGCCGTGAACGAGCCACTGCATTCCAGCCTGGGTGATGGAGTGAGACTCCAGCTCAAAATAAATTAATTAATAAATAAAAGACCTCTAGAATTAAAGAAAGTGTACTACTCTACTGCCATGCTCTAATTTCTTTCCTCTCTGTTCCTGACTTTCCCTTGCTGGTATTAGGTTTTGTTTTCATTTACTTGTTCTTGTGTCCTCATTTTTAATTTTTTTTTTTTGAGTTGGAGTCTCACTCTGTCGCCCAGACTAGAGTGCAGTGGCCGCTCCCGGCCACCGCAACCTCGACCTGCTGGGCTCCGGCGATCCTTCCGCCTCAGCCTTCCGAGAAGCCGGAATTACAGGCATGCGCTACCACGCCCAGCTGATTTTTTGATTTATTGTAGAGATGAGGTCTTGCTGCCCAGGCGGGTCTCGAACCCGCGGTTCAGGCAATCCACTCACCTCAGCCTCCCAAAGGCATGGGGTTACAGGCTGAGCCACCGAGCCCGGCTTTTAATTTTTAAAAATATTTTAAGATTCAGGAGATTACCAGAAAAATTACAAGTCACTGCATATCCCAGGCACAAGAAATCAGAAAGTTATAACTAAAAAAAAAAAAGAACAACTTTTTTTTTCTTCTCTTTTGGCATTCTTACACATTCTTCTAAACCAAGATGTTTGGTGGTTGAGACACCCTGGTGGATTGGGGTTGGGGCATTGGGAAGCCTCTCAAGTATCAACAGTAAGTCTCAAATTTCTCTCACATAAAACCAGAAACTAAACTGTTCCATGGGAATGGTTTATTTACATATAATTTTCCAGATCTAATATCTAGATACATATGCCCACCCCACTGTAATATGTTCTTCCTCCTCCCTTCTGAGGCTGTGACTACAAGAAATTATCTCCCTCGCATTTGGTTGTGCTTTTGTTCACTTTATCAGGTGGTCATTATGCACTCTTTTACCTATGATGGCTATCCAAAGACATTGTAACATGAAATGTTCTTATTTCTATTTCCTCATGTTTGCACTGAATTCCTCCTTTTAGCATTTAATTCTTACCCTAGGATCCTCGGACAAGACTTCAGAGGAGTCTGTAAACTCCTTGACATAGAGTGCAAAGTTTTGTTTGATGTTTACTTGATAGACATGAATTAGTATGCTACACTTGGCTCAGGAAATGGTACAATTACGTAAAAAATTTTAATTAAATATGGATTCAGCCCCAACTGTTCAGTTGCTGAAACATCTAACTTCAGGATTTGGTGATACCTCTTCATAGTGGTTCAAGTTAAATTGCAGAGAATAGAGTCCTTAGAATGAGACGTGTTCCTGGGTATTAACATTTTATGGAATGGCTTAGAGGGCTACAGCTACAAACTCTAGGAGAAATGTTCATTCTGATTCCCTGAGTGGCCCACCAAAGCAGCCGCTGCCTCCAAATTGAGAAACTGCCACTCCAGCTATTGGCTTCAGAGTCATAGCCTGTTGCGCATCAGGAATCCTCCACATTCAGGAAACTTTGCCATTGCTCCAAGCCATAAAAACCATTATCTTATACATCAGAAAAATGGGCGCCTTGAAATAAGCCTCTGCAGACATGACTGTAGGATGATTAAATGCCTGTTCTACTGGACTTGCATAATCAGTACAGAAGTTTTGGGAACACTACTTCTACCCCAGTTTCTCCTCATCTTATGTGATTGTATCAGGCTGACTGAATCTAAATCTTATCCTGAACTCAGCAAAGCCTAGGCAATGCCATGTTTAGCCTGTCTAGTGTTTGACAAAGGAAAAACTACTCAGAGAAAGCTGGGAGAGATAATGACCTTTAACCACCGTATCCCGCATGGCTCCTTCTCCTTTCTTACTGTGCAAGAAGCTTGCAGATGATGGACCTCTGAGCAGTTTGGCTGTGATCACTGATGAAACACTCATTTCCAGGGCTCTGTGGACAGCTCCGCTATGCCACACTTAGAGTCCTTTGCCTTCAGCAGGCTTTGATTTCTGGTGCCAAACACATGTGAGGCTGCCCCTTCTGTAGACCCGTCATCCCCAGTTCCTGGAAGCCCTGATCTTTCCATGTGTTCTTGTCAGACTCCTCTCCCCATTCACAATACACAAGCTGCCCTTCTCCCTCTTCTGAGCCAATTTAACTTAATTCCACTTTAAAGAAGAGAGCCCCTTGGGAAAACAAAGAAATTCCCAAGTGAAAAATAAAATTTGCAATTCACATATGCAGCTTCTTTTCTGATAAATGGAGTGATGCAAAAAAGCAAGGCAATAGTTAATTTTACGGCAACTCACAGTTACAGTCTATGTGCATTTTTCATGTGAACCTGGTGCAGAATGGCCCAGACCTTTCTTTGGATTACTGAAGAGATCTGTGATTGCGGGATGTCAAAATCACAGTTTTAGATGAGTTGCCTCTAATCTACAGATGGTCTTTCCAGCTCTTTCTCAGCTGCAGGTTCTGCCACAGACATCTCATTCAAAACTGGCACCTCTTCTAGACCCTGGCACACATTCCAGACTCAGTTTGGCAAACTATTTTGTGCTTTCGCCTGTTGGTCATTGCCTGTTGGAAACTTGTCACTTAGGGTTCGGTCTATGTGCCCATAGATTTCACATTTCAGATTTTTTTTGCTTCCTCAACTCCCTTCCTGAACTCAAGTTCCAGATCTCCTGTGCCCCATACATGAGTTGTCAGCTTGCTGCACCCGTCACATTCTCAGGCTCATTCCCCAAAGCCCAGACTTGGCCAATACCCACCTCCCCTTGTCACTGCCAATGATTCTCTTCTTGCTTGGATGGGAGATAAAATGTCAGCTGCTACTCAATATATTTTGCATACAAGACTTTGCAGCATTTAAGGCTTGTGTCTGCCAAATATAAACAGTAGATTGGCTAACATGAAATTGAGTCAACTATATTTTATATTTATGTATGACACGTAATGTTTAACAATATAATTAAAACCATCATTGTACTATGCTACTAACATATGATTCTGACTTTAAAAATATCCATTTAAATTATTTGGAGAATGGGCACTGTTGCCATGGGAGCTGAAAGTGATGGGTATTAACACACTCCACACTGAGTCACCGCAGGCTGGTCACTCCCTGCAGTACTCTCATAAGCCAGCTATGGTGGAGTGGCAATCAGTAGTGACAAGACACAAAGTTCAGAATTCACCCCCATCATGCCAGGGGAAGGGTGTGTCCTCTCACCACTCGGGAGTCTGAGGCAGTGAACCCTGAGAGGCATTTGTAATGTAATGCATTTGCCACTGCGATCGATGCAGGAGCCCTAATCTGCCAATGATTTCCAGAGCTCCTGGAACCGTGAGCTGGCACAGCTATTGTATTTTGGGCTGTGGTCTCGCAATGTCTTGTATTAGTGCGTTTCCAGTCCTATGGCTAACAAGTCCTGCAGCTTTCAAACCACTGCAGTAATGGAGTATCTACACATCGTAAAATGCAGTGGGTGCTATTTCTATTTCTGTGACTTTTCCTCAGCAATGTGGCTGCAGCAGACCTGGAGTAGGAGTTGCTGGGCCATACGCCTATCTATTTGGGCAGGAGGGGTGGTAACAGGAGCACACTATTAACTCCAGGCTGGTTATAAGGGTAAATTGGCCAGGGCCACATCTATTTCCTTTACCTGAGCAATGTCATATTGAATGTCCGGGTCAATATCGCTTACCACATGGACACTCCATAGCTAGTCTGTCTTCATGAAAGTGTATGTGTGCACTCAACTGCCACAGGACCATGAGGGCAAGAGAGTGTGGGGGTGCATGAATGGCCCTCATATTCCCTGGGGCAGTCTCAGTGAGTGTGGCTCATATGGGGTCTATATTTCCTATAAAAGAGACCCTTTGCCATTAGGAAGAGAATACTTGACACACATGATGTGGAAGGTACACACTACAGCTCATGTCCAAAAGCTTTCTGGGAGAATTGCCAGGCTCCCTGGAATTCTTTGATGTGTCTCTTTCAGGCAATGGCATTTATCACTAATCTATCATAAAACCGACTTCTCAGCTTGTCCTGGGCATGACAGTGGAGTAGCAGGGGCCCAGGCCAGTGTTTTCTAATACACTGTTCTCCTGCTGTGTCTCAGCCTTCCAGAAATCCCACAAGTTTATAGAATCCAGGACCCAGCTATCAAAAAGATCCTTACTGAGATGCTGATGAAGTTTAATTTCAAGCTTACTTACACGAGCCTATTGTACCTAATATTACATTATGAACATAATACCTTAAAAGGGGTCCACAAATTTTATAAGCATCGGGCTCTAAAAGGATGGGAGTGCAATAGCGCTGGCAATGAAAATAGCAGACTGTTATCCCTGTATCCTGTAATCCTAGCATCATCAAGTTCAGAAGGGTATCTGCTTCTCCCTCCAGGATGAACTTGTTTCCCTGGTTGAGGCTCACGCCTTTTACACATGAGGCTGAACGATGTGCTGCCCTGGGCTGTTTCTTCAGTCTTCCCGTGTCTGCACTTATCTTCCACTGCCTTCATTATGTGCAATCCCCCAGCCTCTGCCTCGCAGACTGCTGTGTGATGTTCAGACGCTGTGACTTGGCATCAGAGGTAAACTGAGAGGAAACTGATTATTTGCAGGAAGATTTCCCAGAAAATGCTTATTATCATTATTATTATTATTATCAATGTATTATTAGAACTATAGACATGTATGTAGAAGCTTTTGTGCTGATAAGCAAAGATAGGAAATGCTGTGTTTTCTGATCTATAGAGGAGGTCGGTTTCCTTTAATTTCCATTAACTGAAAGGGACATATTTTTTATTTCTCTGAGTGAATAAAAATTATCTAGTTTAATATACTTCAATTTCTCCCATTTCCATCTTTTGTAATGACATTGTTGACTTGAATAAAAGAAAGACAATAAATGATACAAGAAGAAAGTCTTCTCAATACACTTTTGCTTCTTACTGGCAACCTTTTAGAACTGTAGTTGCCCTCATTGTCTTTCCTGCCTAAAATTCTTTCTTTCCCGCCTAAAATTCTTTCTTTCCCTTGACACTTTGATGACGTTGGATACACACACTGCAAAACTCCAAAAGGTGTCTTAGTATGCAGAATGTGAGTTTCACATCTACTACTTTTATCAATTGGACTTTGGTTACAAAAAAAAGGTTATGTCTTTCATTGTCAAGTAAAGGTAAGGGTTTTGGTTAATCTGGAAGATTTGAAACAAATTCCAATATCAAGAAGTATTTTTAGGAGTAGAAATTTGATGCCTGGAAGAATAGTACTTTGTGGCAATTTTCTGATTATTGATTGACATTAGCCAGATACCCGTGGGTGAGTTAATTTTAAGTTGCTTGGTAAAAGAAGGAATTCTGCTAAAAGGAATTCTATTGAGAAAGGTGAAATTATGTGTGTCTTGCTCACGTTTCTGTGCATAAGAGGAGAGCTATTGGGAGGCTGAGGTGAGTGGATTGCCTGAGCCCGCGGGTTCGAGACCCACCTGGGCAGCGAGACCTCATCTCTACAATGAATCAAAAACTCAGCCGGGCGTGGTAACGCATGCCTGTAGTTCCGGCTACTTGGAAGCCTGAGGTGGAAGGATCGCCGGAGCACAGCAGGTCGAGGATGCGGTGGCTGGAAGCGGCCACTGCACTCCAGTCTGGGTGACAAAGTGAGACTCCAACTCAAAAAAAAAAAGAGGAGAGCTAAATTGAATCATGGTCTGCGGGTGCTTACTGCTTGTTTACTATACTCCCATAGGAGCACCTGTGAACATTTGCCACTTTAAAAAAGAAAGCTATCAATCCATCTTGATTTTTAGGTCTCCTAGGGAAATGAACATTTCCTTGTGGTTGAAAGGCTCAAAAAACAAACAACACAGATGGCTGCTATCTGAAGTACACATCATTCCTTCCCTTTAGGTTATTATCTGTAGTAATATTTATTACCACCACATGTTTCCTCTCAGTTGATTTTTGCCAGTATTGGCTTAAACTGATAAAATCTAAGTCTCTTCCCTTTTGTTTTTCATCCAGAACAATTGAGGATTAGAAGACATAAACTAACATCGTATGAAGTAGACTGCCTTTGTAACAATGCAGGAGGATTTGAAATAATATGGTTTTGGAGCATTCTTTTTTCTTTCACTCTTAAAGTCTTATCTTTTAAAAATTTACCTAATTCTCTATTCATATATTTATGCACATGCATAATGTACATATAAATATATCTACAAGCGTTTAAAACTCAACTTTACTAAGGTATAATTTACATTTAACACAGTGAACTGCAGTAAGTGTACATTTTGATGAGATCTGAAAAATATATAGACTTGTTTAACCACTAGAAATATCAATACAAAATATTTCTATGAACCTCAATTTTCTTGATGGCTCTTACCAGCCAACCCATATACACCTCCTGTCTCAGACAGCTGCTGGACTGCTTTCTGTTACTAAAGATGACTTTTTAGCATTTCATATGGAATCATGCCCCACATATTCTTTTGTACCTGGAGTCTATCTCTTAGCTTATGGCTTGAGCTTCATCTATGTTCTATCTGATCAGTTCATTTATTTTTATTGTTGAACAGCAATCCAATGCAATGATAGCCCTCTTTTTGTTAAAGAAATCAGGGGTGTTTCTCGTGTTTACTCATTATGTCAAAAAGCTTCTATAGACAATGTGTGAAAATATATATACATTTATCTTGGATAAATATCTAGGCATGATATTGTTGTGTTATGTATTAAGTACATGTTTCACTTTATAAGAAACTGTCAAACTGCTTCTAAAATGATTGTAGCATTTTCTATTGCACCAGCAGTGTGAGAAAGTCCCAGTTTTAAGCCCTATTTGAAAACCAATCTTTATATTGAAATATTATACACATACAGAAAAGTGCACATCTCCTTTGATGTGTCCCTCCAGCCCCTTATAGTCATTGCAGCTCCACGGTAATCATTATCCTGATTTCTACTGCCCTAGAGTAGTTTTTTCCTACAGAGAAGTTTATATAGATTCATACCTGAATATGCTTTCATGTCTTATTTGTTGAGCACTAAGTCTGAGAATCAAATATCCATGTTGCAAACAACAGTAGTTTACTTTTTTCATTCTTATGTAATATTCCATTATATGAACACAAGGTGTGTTTTAAAAATATTCTACTTTTGCTAGAAATTTGTTTTGTTTGTTTTTTCTGGTTTTTAACTATTACTAATAATGCTACTAAATATATCCCAGAATGATTTTTGGTGCGTATATGTGCATGCTCCTATTATTATTTTTTTCAGGCAATATTTTGTTTGTTTGTTTTTTTGAGTTGGAATCTCACTTTGTCGCCCAGACTGGAGTGCAATGGCATGCTCACAGCCATTCCAGCGTCGACCTGCTGGGCTCAGGCGATCGTTCCATCTCAGCCTTCCAAGTAGCCAGAACTACAGGCTCGCACTACCATGCCCAGCTAATTTTTTAATTTTTATTGTACAGATGAGGTCTCACCATGTTTTCCAGGTTGGTCTTGAACCTGCGGGCTCAGGCAATCCTCTTGCCTAAGCCTCCCAAAGTGCTGAGATTACATGCTTGAGTCACCACATCAAGACACTCCTATTATTTTTAATGAAGATACACCCAGAAGTGAAATATTGGGTTCTAGACTGTTTATTCACTTTAAGTAGAATCCACCAAATTCCTACAATGATTGTAACGATTTACAAAATCAATTGTAGCTTAAACCATATATTTTGCATAAATTGATATTGTCAATTTTATTTTTTATAATTTTAGCTATCTTTGTAATGTAGTGTTATTTTGTGGTTTTAGTTTTGCTCAAGTATATGCACTGCATTTTCATTGATTGAATTGCTATTGGATATCTTTGCTCAAGTCTTTTCCCAATGATTTAATAAGTTGTTCCTATTGATACCTAGGTGTTATTTAAATATTTTGTACAGGTGCTGATTGGACAAAGATGTCACAAATATATTTTTTCTTTGTCTTCTGTTTTAACACTGTCAATGGTTTATTTTGATCAAGAGAAGTTCGTAATTGTAATGAAGTCTAATTTACCAATCTTTTGTGGTTAGGCTAATTCTCTTTGAATTCTATTTAGGAAATATGTACCAATCCCAAGGTTAGAAAATATTCTTTATTGTAATATTTTAAATATGTTATTGCTATAACATTTACATTTAGATTTAAAACCTATTTGAAACTGATATTATGTATGAAATGAGATTAAAGACAAGGTTATTGTCTGCAAGTGGATAATATGTATATTGACCCCACACCATTTATTATTAAATTAATCTCATTACAACCCTTGCTGCAATATCATTTTGTTTTTCAGCATATAAAAAATATAAATACATATGTTTTGAAGCACAGTTGTATTTAATGTATGTCTGTCCTTGAATTATTACAGTATGTCTTAAATTACAGTAGATTTGTAGTAAGATACGATACCTGAAATGGTAAAGTCTGCAGGTTGTCCCACTTTTTGAAGATTGCCATGGCTATTCTGAATACTTTAAATTTACATGTAAATTTAATCTTGTATTAATAGTTACTAGATAACAAAAGCATGCAAAGTTTTGTTTTGATTAGTTTTATTGTTTACTGAATTTCCTTGAAATTATAGTTTAATTTGGAAAGAATTGACTTTGAAAATATTGATTCTAACTGTAGATGGTGATTTTTATAACCATTTAGTTAACCTTTTTTAAAATAATTTTTAAATTTTGCTGTTTTCTTAGATTGAATCAAAAGTGTTGCTTTGTCTATAAATTTAATTTGCTAATTTTTGTTGCTGTTATATGGAGATTTGATCTCTACGCTGACACTAAATCCAAAAGCATTGGTTAATTTGGTTGATAATTATATTAACTTATAGATTATGTATTACTTTCTATGTAAGCAATGATGTCATCTCCAAATATTGTGTTCTACTGTTATAGACACACACATATGAACATACATCACATGTATACATACACACACACACACACACACACACACACACACACACACACACACACCTATTTTCCATGCTAGAGACTCTAGGACACGTTAGGAGAAATAGTGAAAGTAGACAGTCTGACTTCTTTTTCAACATAGAAGAAAACTTTTCAATGTTCTATTATTATAGAAAGATATTTTTATTCATCTATTATATTAATCATTGGTTGCTATTTCTATAATATGTTAATGTGTAAATTATATTAATTGATTTTCAAATGTTAAATCAACCTTATCTTCTGGGTAATAAGTGCAACTTTATTCTGTTTATTCTGTATATTAACTATTTTACATGTCATTATATTTTATTAATATTTGGGTTCAGATATTGATGTATAAGTTCATGAGTGGATTTGCTCCATAATTTTCTTAAAATGTTCTTGTGAGGTTATGAGGTAAATTACATGCTGGAATCACAAAGCAATCTTGGAAATATTGCCTATTTTCACGTTCTATAGAAGGAGATTCTTCAAGTGTGATACTATTCTCTAAATTTTCACACAATTAAGCAAATACATAATTAATTTGAGCCTGAATTTTTCTTGGTGAATAATTTTTTAAAAGTAATAATACTCCTTGTATCAGTTTTGGTAGATTGTCTTTTGAAAGAACTATGTCCATCTCATGTACTTTTAAATACTGTTAGTACAAAATTACTCAAATTGTTTTACTGCTATCTTTTAAATGCCTGTACAATTTAGAGTGATGCTCTTCTTTTCATTTCACAGGCTTTATTTATAATTTCATAGACATGATTGTTATTTTTGTAAACAATGCTAATTTGGGTTTTCACTCATATTTACAGTTTTTAAAACTTCATATCTTCACAATAACATATTTTTGTTTGGGAATATTTTATTTTGTCTTATAAAATTTTATATTATTGTCTGGATCTGAATTTGCCTACCACAAAAATTCATTAATTACGATCATCTAAACAATTGCCCTCATTTCTGAAGATATAGAAATCTGGTTCATCCAATATTTTAATAATGTCACATCTTTGTCTTCTCATTCCCATAATTATTGATAAGAAGTTATTTGTTAGTTTTATTTTGCTACTTTGAAGGAAAGAGGAACTTTTTCTCTGACTGCTTTGAAGATTTTCCTTTTGTCTTTCATTTTCAGCAGTTTTAGTATAAAGTTTGTTTGTGTGGTTTTCATTATACGTGTCTTCCTTTGGGTTTGTTCATAACTGTGAATCTCTAGTTTGTTGTCTCTTATTGCTTCTTGGAAATTTTCAATCAGACACTCTCCAATTGTTGCTTCCATCCCATTTTCTCTCCTTCCCTTCTGTTATTCTCATTACAAGACTGTTAAGTCTTTTGACACTGCCTTTTATATTTCTTTTACTCCTTACTCTGCATAATTTTCTCTATTTTACTTTGTATCATTAATCTTCTATTACAATGTTAATTATCTACAGCTAAACTAAAAAAAAAGTTCTTAATATTAGTTATTGCATTTTCTGTTCTAAAAGTTCTATTATTTTCTTCATAGATTACAGTTTACTAGTGAGATTCTCTATTTTTTTAAATTGATTTCCTTAATAACAATTATGTTAGACCTTTAATTAGACCATGTCTAATTAATCTAAAATCTAGACCACTTTTAGGTCTCTGTGTTTTTCAGTTTAAACTTAGTCAGTGATTCAGATGGCATTTTTAAAAACAACTTTCAAATAATTTGATATTCTTCTCATTGAGTGGATATCTATATCTATATCTAATCTATATAGAGAGAGATATAGATCTATATCTATATACACACATATATGTGAATATATGTATATATATATATATGTATGTATTTCTCCCATTGAAACTGATTGGACCCCAGTGACTCACTGTATTCAATAAAAAAAGTAAAAACTAAACTGTACAGAACTTGTAACTAGGTTAGAAATGGTGATAGAGCTTCTACCTGGACTTTTTGGAAATAACTTATCTTGAAGTCTTTCGTCACCATGTAAATATTCTGAGATACACTGAGATCATCATGCTCCAAAAAAATCTCAAATTAGGTAATATGGAAAGAACACATTATGAGCTCTGAATGAGGGATTAGACAAGGAAGAAGAGGCAAGAGCAATGCCTAGTGGGAGAAACAAAAAGGAAAGTCACTTTGGGTTTAAGCAAGTGGAGGCTGGGTCTTACATAAGAAGGTATCCTTAAATGTTGTACTCTGTGTTTTGTGCTTAAGAAGGCACCTACCTCTAGGGCCTTGAAAGTGCCAAACTTGCACACCCATGACCCTGAGACCACAAATAATTTTGTCCAGCCGCTCTTTTGCCCACTCTAGGCCCAGTTCTTCTCTGAGTCTATAGGGAGAGAGATACTCAGCTCTCCCCCAGCTGCTGCAGCCCCTACTATCAAAGCTTTCTCCACAGTCTAGCAACAACTATGTGATAGACCTTCCACTGGAAATGTCCTATCAGTTTCTGTTTTGTTTTTTTTTTTTGAGTTGGAGTCTCACTCTGTCGCCCAGACTGGAGTGCAGTGGCTGCTCCCGGCCACCACAGCCTCTACCTGCTGGGCTCCGGCGATCCTTCTGCCTCAGCCTTCCAAGTAGCCGGAATTACAGGCATGCGCTACCATGCCGGCTGGTTTTTTGATTTATTGCAGAGATGAGGTCTCGCCAAGTTACCCAGGTGGGTCTCGAACCCACGGGCTCAGGCAATCCACTCACCTCAGCCTCCCAAAGGCGTGGGATTACAGGCTGAGCCACAGAGCCCGGCTTGTCTTTCATTTTTAATGGTTTTAATCCAATGTTGATTGGTGAGTTTACCTGTTATGTAAGAGTTGATAACCAAACAGTACCATTATTATCTATCTGATAATTTCTGGTTTAATGTTGCACATTGTGTATAAAAACTTCCAGGGTCTGAAGATCACGTTTTCTTCATCCAGGGAAAATTAGTTTTTCTAATACAAAAGGTCTGCTTATTAGGAGAGTAATGGAGATGGTTTGAAGTTTAATTTCAATTTGGCTTATTCTGGTTTGCAAGTAGCATAAGGGCTTTATCTTTCTGGGGTTGTAAACTGAAATGTTTTCTGCAGACTCTCTTTCTTGAAATGTCCTAGACTTCTTGTGTGTGTGTGTGTGTGTGTGTGTGTGTGTGTGTGTGTGTGTGTGTGTGTGTGAGAGAGAGAGAGAGAGTGTGTGTGTGTGTTTTCTTGGTCTGTGAGATGGCCAAAACCTTTTGTTTTTGTTTTGTTTTTTTGAGTTGGAGTCTCACTCTGTCGCCCAGACTGGAGTGCAGTGGCCGCTCCCGGCCACCGCAGCCTCGACCTGCTGGTCTCCGGCGATCCTTCCGCCTCAGCCTTCCAAGTAGCCGGAATTACAGGTATGCGCTACCACGCCCGGCCGATTTTTTGATTTATTGTAGAGATGAGGTCTCGCTGCCCAGGTGGGTCTCGAACCTGCGGGCTTAGGCAATTCACTCACCTCAGCCTCCCAAAGGCGCGGGATTACAGGTTGAGCCACCGAGCCCGACTCAAAATCTTTTGTTTAACCTTTCAGTGAAAGGTCATAACATGGAATCAATAATCCAATGAGCAGCCATTTTAGCATTGCTCAGCTTTGTCATGTTCACTTTAATTTATCCTCTAATCACTAGCCAAGAAAGAACCAGTTTCCAGAGGTAGCTATTGATAAATATTTTACAACCCTCTCCCCAGCTTGTTTTGCACTAATTAGCTTTTCTATTTCAAGTATGTGCCCCTACTCATAAGACCCAAGTTAACCTAATCAGTGCTTTGTTATCTTCAAGACACAGACAGATCTCATCACTCCTGCTGCAATACCAATCATGTGACTAACCCACCCATCTGCCTGCTGTTCATCACCTAATATCAGTACCTGTGCTTATCTGCCCTCTGTGATGATGTAGCACAGATCACCACTCAACCACCTTAACAACTTGCCCCATCAAAGGGAAGAGTTGAAAGGCATTCAACTTCAAACAGCAGTCATCATTGCTTTGTTAAACTCTGGTGTGTCCACATGACTCTTTGAGCTATGGCTGCCATGTTTTCTGAGCTTTGTCCCCTCCCTATCTTGGGGAGGTGAGTCTTCTCTCTCTCTCTCTCTCTCTCTCTCTCTATCTACCTATCTCTATCTCTCTCTCTCTCATTTACTTTCTAAATAAACTATATTTTCCAATCTAACTTCTCTGCAATTCTTTGCAACTTTCATGTGGCACTGGATCACACACACCCCCCCATCAGGCCTGAGTTAACATTTTGGGATATATTGTAACCTAACAAGCAACGTTTTTCTTTTTCTTTTTTTTCTTTTTTTGAGTTGGAGCCTCACTCTGTCACCCAGACTGGAGTGCAGTGGCCGCTTCCGGCCACCGCAGCCTCGACCTGCTGGGTTCTGGCAATCCTTCCTCCTCAGCCTTCCGAGTAGCCGGAATTACAGGCGCGCGCTACCACACCCGGCTGATTTTTTTTTTTTTTTTTTTTTTGATTTATTGTAGAGGTGAGGTCTCGTTGCCCAGGCGGGTCTCGAACCCGCGGGCTCAGGCAATCCACTCACCTCAGCCTCCCAAAGGCGCGGGATTACAGGCTGAGCCACCGAGCCCAGCAAGCAATGTTTTTCTACTGTGATCGTTCCCCTTTTGACCAAAGCAATTTATGATTCACCAAATACCTTGAGGGTAAACCTGGGTAGAATGCCCAATTCACTCCTTCAGTGATACATTTTGTTTAGCATTTTGTGCAAGTCCTGCCTTCTTGGTTCAAAGAACCAAGTTCAAAATTTCAAGTTCTGCCTTCTATGCCAGCAAGGCTGCCAACAGCTCCATGCCAGATTCAGCTGAACTTCTGTGGCCTCAGATAAGTAATGGAAAACAGTCCAGGGAAAAAAGTGGCAGTTAATATGGGTCTTTTCTCCAGAGAGAGAAAAGAGTTCTCTCAGGTTTTGCTTCTGGCCCCACCACATGTCCTAGCTGCCTCATCCGCGTAGCAATGCAACCAGAGTTGTTGTTATATTTCATCCGGTTTTTATTCTTTCAGCTGAACTATTGATAGAAGTTTTTTCAAACCTATTTTTAGTTTGACATAATAGACGTGATTTCTATTTATGAGTCTTTTCTGATATATTCCAATGTATTGTAATGCAATTCAAATACGTACTATATAACTTGTCATTTTTATATCACTGGACAAAGTATGTTTCCTTTCTTCAAGGACTTTAACCTCTAGTGGTGGTTTTGAGTCATATTGATATGAAGCTATAATCTCAGGTAGAATAATATATATTAATAGGTAAAGATTGATAATCATTTTGATATTCTTAATGCTATATTACTTTTAGCTTTACCTCCTGGACTCAGAGCCACCTCCCACTATGTTCCAAATGTTATATCCTGTATTTGTTTTGTAACCTGTGCATGAGCGAGGCCAAGCAGCCATCTGTTATATTTCCTGTATGATGGCATTACCTTCATTATAGGTTATTGTGAGTCTCCAAGGGCTAGAATCTCTCTGCCTTTGAGCCATTTTCTAATGAAATAAAAATGGCTTGCATTTCCTCTTGTCACTGCACAGGCTGTATTGTAAAGATTGCCTCAATTTTCACATCGCTTATGTTATCTTAAGCAGAATTTATTTGTTTTCATGTAGTAGGAATGAAAGTTGGCTCAGTAAAAGCTTCTGTAAGTTCGATGTTATACCTAGTCTTCACATCATGCTGATTTTGCATAATAATGATGACATTATTTAGTATTTATTTTGGATATTTAGACAGAAAATAATTTTGAGATACCATCTGCCATATGTGTGCTAGAGGAAGAAGGCTTTCTTTAGAGCTCATTATCACAAAATTAAAACAACAGGGTAATTCTTTCAACTGAGCGTTAAGACACTACTGTCAATTACTTCTATTATCCTGGTCAAAGCCAGAAATTTTTATCATAGAATAGAATAAATCTTCATGTTCTGATAGATAATGTGAGAGGCATATTAACTGTGTCTGAGCATTTTTCAGTTCATCTATTTCTTCACAATGGTGCAGCTGAAGTATTTTCAACTTTCTGAAAACCGGTACCAAATCCTGAACACTTCTGGAATTTAGCAGCACCACTGCGCACCAACACTATTAGTCTCTGATTTCCCTGGATATTTCTGGATTTTCTCTGAATTGAGTGCAGGCATATAAAAAAAATAATGTCAGTAAGTATGACATTTATCAACTTAAAATGGCAAGAAACAGAAAGTAAATCATAGCAAAATGACTAAAGGGCAAAACTGATTTCAAAGAACCAGGTTCTACCTTTGTTATGATAGTTTAGTGTATGATCATGGAAAGTGACTGGATTCAACATACTTTCATTTATAATGGAGGTAGAATATGTCCAATAAGCTCTAAGCTACCTTCTTGTGTCCCATGCAATAACTTTATGACAGCTAGCATGGTCCTGATCACACTTAAACCATTAAAAAAATGCTTCACTATCTTATTCGTTAATATTTTCTACTTCAGAGGGAATGCATTTTTCTCCAAATGCTTGTACATTTAAAAAATATTTACTTTTTGTATACTTATTTAAACCCTACTTTTTTGTCTTTTTTCATGAGACAACTTCATTGACGTTTTTTGCATTAGGGTCTATATTTCCTTTTACAAGTTTTTTTTTTTTTACTTTTTCTGAAATATGTATGATTCTCTGAATTTCTAGGTTCATGTCATCATCTCTCAACTTTCTTTTATCTTTGGAGAATTCAATTTTGTACCAGAGAATAGTCAGTATTAGAGACAGGCTAACATCTTTGTAAAGTTAGGTCAAATTTAACACTTAGAACAGGAAACCTAAGCTCTAAACAACCTCTATGCTTGACATTTAATACAGAAGTCACAGAGGCAGATTAGAAGTATTTGATTTAGTTTTAGAAGAGATAGTAAGAAGAAAAAGTGGAACAAAAATCACATAATAAGGATATTATTTTGTTTTATACACAAAGATAAACACTAGGTAGAATTTACACTTTAGCAACTGAAGTACTACTGACTCTATACATAAATGGTGACATTTTAAGTCAATGTCATAAATGTAAATACTCCCCACAAATTCTTGGCCTCCTGCCACAAAAAATTGTGCTGAGGATTATATTAACAATTCAAGAAAATTTTAAGTAAATGTCTAGAAACATTAAAATATTTAAGGAAAACATCACATTTTGTGAATCTAAGTAAATAGTAAACATATTATCAGACTCATAATGTGCTACTCCTTCTGGTTCTACAACCCCAAAGAACACAGAGACAACCAACAGAACCATTCTAAAACCAATATATAAGAAGATATTTTCTAATGCCCATTATACCATTCTATATGCCTCTGCAGACCCTTAGCTTAGCTCCCACTTAAAGGTGAGAACATGTGGTATTCAGTTTTCCATTCCTGCATTACTTCACTTCGGATGAAGTTACTGCATAAGACATTATTTCATTCATTCTTATGGCTGAATAGTATGCCATGGTAAATATATCACATTTTCATTATCCACTGATCAGCTGCTTGGCATGTAGGTTAATTCCACACCTTTGCAGTTGTGAATTGTGCTGCAATGAAGATTAATGGGAGTGGTGAGTACTCTTACAGCCCAGATCTCTTCACCACTGTAATGCATCCATGCACCCCTAAACCAAAAACCATTTGTATCTCTAAAGCTATCGACATAAAAATTAAATTAAAGCAATTTTTTCTTAATTTTAGTTTGTTCTACTAACACTGAAAATATTATTTAGTACAGCACACCACACGTACTCTCACCATTGATACACCACACTCTCTCCTTCCCTCTCTCTGATGAAGATGCAGACTTTTGACTGTCTCTTCCATAAATTATCTAGCAAATACCTAAACACATTTTTTTCTACCACCCAACTTGGCAAAAATTATTTCACAATTTTCCCTAGATCATACTCATACACTAATCATACATTAACTGGTCTGACTTTCTGACTTTAAATCAGGTCTTCTTTTCTACTGTATTTACATTTATTTATATTCTTCTTCTTCTTCTTCTTATTATTATTATTATTATTATCATTGAGTCAGAGTTTTACTCTGTTGCCCCGGCTAGAGTGCAGTAGCATGCTCATGGCCACCACAGCCGTGGCCTGCTGGGCTCACATGAACCATCCTCCTCAGCCTTCCAAGTAGCTAGAACTATAGGCACACACCACCACGCCTGGCTAATTTTTTGATTTGTAGAGACAAGGTTTTGCCAAGTTGCCTAGATTGATCTCAAATGCCAGGGCTCAGGCAATCCTCTCACTTCTGCCTACTTTCAAAGTGCTGGGATTACAGGCGTGAGCCATAGTGCCCTACCTACATATGTTTTTCTTATGTACTAAGTATGTAACTTTGTAAATTACTTTGTGGACTTAGAATTCTGCTCCCTATTGGTAATATTTGCACCAAACTTATGGGGTTTAATTTAGGATCTAATGTAAAATACTAATTATAATTTCCATTTTTCTCTTTTCCCTTAGATCAACTAATACTACTGAATAATAATGTTAATTTTTGAAGCTTGTCCTTTTAGTATCCAGTGTAGAAACACTTCATGCAATAATCAGCCATTTTCCAATTCTGAGATATTGTTTTCCAATATTTTGCTCTTCCAATAGTGCTTCATTGAACATGCTTGCATGCATATGTTCACATATTTGTACTATTTAAGCTTTAATAATTATTTTTAAATTGTCCTCCAAAATGATTATAACAAGTTTAATTCTTAACAACAATACATACAGTTGTCTTTCCCAGGACTCAACAGCTCAGGTTTCTAAAATTACTTTCTAATGTATAAAAGTGAAATATTATTAGTGTTTTACATTTTCTTGACCACTTTGGAAGACAATAATCTTTGTTATTTTAACATGCATTTATTACTGAATTGCTCTTATTTTATAGGTGCTCTTGGGACTAGGGATATTAACTTTTGGTCTATTTTCCTTGTTGTAATATTTTCTTTCTTATCATTTATTTTCAATATACTTATGGCCTGATTTTGAAGGTTTAAATTAAACTTTGTGTAAACCATTCAGCCCTTTGTTGTTGTTGGTTTTCTTCTTTGTTGTTTCTGAGTTTCCGATCTTGCTTAGGAAGGTCTCCTCCTGGTGAGAATATGTACAAGTACTAGTAGTCCATTCATGTCTCTTCCATTTTTCTGTAACAATAAGAACTGATACCCTCTACAGTTCTGCACTTACCCCTTCAGACTTCCATTGTGACTGCAGTTGGAAGCAGATGTTCTTGGAATAGCAATCAGCCTCCGATAGGGATAAAGTATGAAGACAACAGTGATGGCGTTGTGAGAATATAAGCCTTTGTAAAATTCATCATTTTAAAAAAGAAAGCATATACCTTGAGGAGAAAGAACTTTCTGTTCCATAAAGTTAATGGGAATAGACGTACATGTCCACACTTTATTTTCAAAAAATTCCTGACTAGATTTCCTGTGAATTATTTCAAATCCATAAACGATGTGTGTCTGCACGTGAATGTCTGTATTACTACAGAATGTGGGAAAAGATGTATCTCAATGGTAATCAAATAAATTCAAATTAGAACACTGAGAAATCATTTTACTATATCAGATGACATTAAGAGATGTCAATGATGTTGGGTACAGCCACTTAGAAGTAGAACACTGGGCATGTAAGACAATATAACAATAGAGCAATTACAAAATATTAAAATATGCACACTCTTTGATTAGAGCTCTTCATTTTCTAGAAATGTATCCTGAGTAAATACATGAAAGCATCAACATATACACACACTGTTTTATTTTATTTTATTTTATTTTGAGTTGGAGTCTCACTCTGTCACCCAGACTGGAGTGCAGTGGCTGCTCCCAGCCACCGCAGCCTTGACCTGCTGGGCTCCAGCGATCTTTCCGCCTCAGCCTTCCAAGTAGCTGGAACTACAGGCGCGCGCTACCACACCCAGCTCATTTTGATTTATTGTAGAGATGAGGTCTCACCAAGTTGCCCAGACGGGTCTCGAACCCGTGGGCTCAGGCAATCCACTCACCTCAGCCTCCCAAAGGCGTGGGATTACAGGCTGAGCCACCGAGCCTGGCTACACACACTATTTTAAACAATTTCCATTTTTTACTACGATGAAAGAAGTCACCTTAGAATTTAGTGTCTTGAAACAGTGTCAATTGTTTTATTATTATTACTCTTCATTCTGGGGAGTGGTGACACTCAATAAGGCATTTTTCACCCAGCACCTCTTAAGTCGTGACAGTCAAGTAGAGACTAGCACAGGCACTGTTGGAAGGCTCACTCTGCTGCTGGGCATCTGTGCTGCTTGGTCTCAAAGAGCTGGGAGGGCCTGACTGAGTCTCCTTAGCTAAGCTCTCTATCTCTGCATGATCTCTTCCTATGGTTTCTCCTGAAAGGCAGCTTGGAGGTTGACTTTTTACATGTGACACAGGACTCCAAACTCACCAAATGAGAGGGAGAAAGAGAGAGAGAACCAGAAAGATGGCACACCAGCTTTCTTAACCTAGACTTCAGAGCCACTCAGCATCACTTAAGTTTTCCATCAGGCAGTCACAAGAGTCCTCCAAAGCCCAAGAAGAGAACATAGAGACCACAAATCTTTATGGGAAGTCTGGTAAACAATTTGTACACATTTATGAAAAACCATGGTGATGTCCACAATTAAGGAATTTCTTGAATTAGGAAACATAAATGCCATAGATAATAATAGTATAATCATGAAAACCAGTAACATATCTCTCTAAATACAGTATAAAGAAGAAAAGATGTTTGGCAATGTTTAGCAAGAAAAGATGTTTATTCCACAATGCCTCACACCTACACTAGGTAGGAATATCCTCACAAAATTTCAAGCTTCCAAACAGTTCACCCCTCACAACTCCCCCTTACAATTCCACCCCTTTTATTTTACTTTGCCGCCCGATGCCTCTTCCCCCTCCTCTGTATCCTCCTTTTTGTCTCTTCTTCCCCTTGTAAATTCTATAGTCTGAAACATTTCTATACCTAGCATTTCGCACCATTATACCCCCATCATGGTCAATCTACAAGACCCCTCATCCTACCTTAAACAACCCCAATACCCTTTAAGTCCATCTAACTTAAATAGACTCAAACTCATTTATCTCCAGGTTGGTGCAGGCAAATATCTTCAAACCAACCAACTCTCCTCACAACACCCCTCATACTAGCTGTTAAACAATCCCATCCACCCCCTGTAGTCTGTTTTTCTACCTCTCATTAACACCACCCATTTTTCCATCCTAGACTTAAAACACGCCTTCTTCACCCTTGCCCCTTAACACAACTTGCCAAAATCTATTCATCTTCACCTAGGTAGACTCCAATTCACAAACCTCAACCCAATTAACCTAGACAGGCCTGTCACAAGGATTCAAGAATACTCCTCACTTCTTTAAACAAGCCCTTTCTCAAGGCCTATCTAATTTAAACTTAACCCCCAATGACCTTCTACAATATGTTAATAAGCTTTTCCTATACAGTCTCTCATATAATCTTTACATTCAACATACCTCTCAATTACTCAACTTTCTGGGAAAACATGGATCTCAAGCCCAAATTGCCAAAACAAAAGTAACCTATCTAAAACTCACTATAACTCCTACAACCCAAGCCATTCCCACACACAACAAACCACCTCATTCAAAGCATGCCTGTACCTGCCTCCAAAATAAAATCTTTCTTTCTTAAGTCTCATAAGATATTTTCAATTATGGATACCTAATTTTAGTCTATTAGCCAAACCTCTTTATTTAGCTTTACAAAGCCCTATCAACAAAACTTTAAACTCCTCATACACAATTAATTCTCATTTTCACAAACTAAAAGTTGCCTTCCTAAAGGCCCCAACCCTAAAACTGCCAAACTCTACCAAACCTTTCACCTTATATGTTCACAGAGAACACAGCATCGCCCTTAAACTTTTAAGTCAGTCCTGTGGCAATACTCCACGAACCATAGCATATATATCAAAACAACTTGACACTGTCATCCAAGGCTGGCCATCATGCCTCCAAGTTCAAGGTGCTACCACTATACTCACAACCAAAACACTAAAACGAACACTCTACCAATAAATAACTGTCTCCTTTTCCATACCCACAACAGCCAAAGTTACAGGCCTTACACAATAAATACACAATTAAAAATTTGAAAGGGTCCCCAATTCCTATACTTCACACACCTCCATCCATAGCAAAGCCTTCTAAATATGCTTCATTTCCCACAGGACCTACCTCTCTTTGACTAACAAAAGTTCCTAAACTTCCAGAATCTCTTAAATACCATGCCAAATGCCGGGCTCAGTGGCTCAGCCTGTAATCTCAGCGCTTTGGGAGGCCGAGGTGAGTGGATTGACTGAGCCTGCGGGTTCGAGACCAGCCTGGGCAACTTGGCGAGATCTCATCTCTACAATAAATCAAAAATTAGCCGGGCGTGGTAGTACGCGCCTGTAGTTCCAGCTATTTGGAAGGCTGAGGTGGAAGGATCGCCAGAGCCCAGCAGGTTGAGGCTGCAGTGGCCGGGAGCGGCCACTGTACTCCACTGTACTCTGGATGAGAGTGAGACTCCAACTAAAAAAAACCCAAAAAACAAAAACAAAAAAACCAAACAAATTGCATGCCAAAAAGGGCACTTAATAACTCCATACATATAGATGTTCTTTTAATAATACTACCAATAGTCGCTTCTATAATATTCATCTTAGCCTATATTATCAGATATTTTTGTCAAAAACTTCCACCTTGTAATACCCTGCAAACTTTCCTACTTCCTTAAGCTAATAAACCCTACCTTCAATAATTTCTTATATATCCTTCACTCTAACCTTGCCTTGTACTCCCTTAATAATCTCCTTACCTAAGTAAATCTACTACTTTCAACAATTACTAATCTTTAGTTACAAGGTGACCTATATAATTTCTCCCCCAATCTTATCACTTGATACTTCTTCCTAACATTCATTTTACGTTAAAATCTGCTTACCACACCATAAAACTCAACCCTCTCCTTCACTGACTTTTTATTCTAACTTTTAGCCTCCTTATACATCTCATTCCCATTTACATTGTCCTCTAACAGGTAGGCTCCCTTCATCCATCTCACACACCAATTCTTACAAAGCACACAGCTTCCATTAAACCCTAACTGCTAAATTTGTCAACCCAAACACAGCAGTTTACAGCCATTCCAGCCAATCTAGTCACTAAAGCCCAAAGTAACATAAATTTACAGCTAGCATTTCAAGTAAATCCTCTTTTAAAATCTTTTAGTAACCTTAATCACCTAATAACCAATTCCAGAACCTACAAAGGGACATTCACCCAATCAGGTACACATCTTTATTTTAGACAACACATTAAAAAACTGTGCTTATTCTCACACCTCATCAACAAGGGAACCTGCATAATGAACATTTGTATACCCAACTCTGAATTTTATCCCCACATCTTTAAAATAAAAATAAAATAAGATAAAATAAATACATAAATAAATAACAAAACTTTGGTATATTCTAACTCATTTTCTACCAAAAACTTCTAAACTACCAATCTGGAAACTTCACAAACCTTACTAAGTACCCCAACACCTTTTTGTCTCCAATGCTCATTTTCTAACCCCACTCATGAATCCTTTTTAGAAACTCTTCCCCCTAACCTTTGTCAACAAACACTCACTCTCTAACCTTCATGAGATCACCAATCCCAATACCTCAAAGCCTGAATATACCCTCTACAATTCTCTGGCCTTCAACCCATTGCCATAGAAAATTATCAGTCTGTTCCTGTGCTGTCTGTCTGTCAACACTGCCTACCAGATGTAGTTGCACAGGGAATGCCATGGAAAAAAACCTACAAACACAGCCTACACGTTTCTAAACTTCTCACAATTCAATATTTCACAGCCAATAGTTATTAATAACTCCAATTTCTTCTTATCTTTATATAACCAATCTGAGTTCACAGTCTTTCCTACTAACATATGCTTTCAAGCCCTTACCAGAGCTACACTTGCAGATAAATATTCCATTTAGAAATAAGAAAAAGTCGAAGATACATGGTTGGCCTCCATTACCTATAGATTTTGTCTTTCCACCCCAGGAATTTTCTTACTATACAGCACTTTCTCATATCTCTGTCTAACCGCCAATTGTTCAGACATTTGTACTTTAATACACCAATTGCCAAACATCAGTATTTTACATGATAATCAGACTATTTAAATCCCTCTATCAGCTTCAATCCCTTCCTCTGCAATTGAATTCAAAAGGGCAATTCAACTCCTATTCTTCTTAACAGGATAAAGGATTTACAATTAAATTTATTGGCAGGGGTAGTGTTCCAAAACAGGAGAGCACTTAACCTCCTTACAACTAAAAAAGGAGGTATCTATATATATAACTCCAAAAACAATGTTGCTCTTTGTTAACAAATCAGGCATAGTTCAGGATGCAGCCTATAGATTTCAAAACCAGACAACAAAACTCAAACAACAGACTACCAACTCATGATGAACTGGGTCATCCCTCTCTACTGGAAGCCCTAAATAATCCTATTTATCAAACTTCTACTCCTCATCCTTCTCTTACTCACTATTGGACCTTGCCTTAATAACTTTATCTCCTGTTTTGTCTCCCAACAACTAAATGTCTTTATTCAAGCTAGCACAGAAAAAGCATGTCATTAACATCCTCCTGCTTTGCCAAATCAGATTTCATACCCTTCAATACCAGAGAGTATGCAGCCTCAACCCTAAGGAGGGTTGTAACCCCAAATGCAATGCCCCACCTCAGCAGGAAGCAGTAAGATGACCTACAACACCCCTCTCACACCTGTGCGCCCTACTCTTCTATCTATCTATCTATCTATCTATCTATCTATCTATCTATCTATCTATCAACAAAAAAGCAGGAATGTTAGCCCAGGCAATGCCATCTTAGATACCCCTCCACTTTGCTAGCTGCCCTAGGATGGAAAATTATTAATCAATCTAGGCTGCAACGCATCCTGTCTAACATTTAGCCTTACCGCAAAGCTTTCTCTCACCTTATTTAACTACAAGCCTTAGTTATCCCCTAGCAACACCAACCACAGAATCCGCACCCCCCCCAAGCCCTATAACTGCCCTAGCCTGTAAGCTGTAGTGAGTTTCAGTTTTTTGGAATCCCCTCCCCAGGTTCTCCTCCTTGAAATAAACCTGTTTTGCCTTTTAGTTACCTGTCTCCCGTCTCTCTTTTCCTATCCACACGTTTTTCTTGACCTGACAATTATGTTGTATATTATAAATACACATAATTTTATGTTACTTTAAAAATAATAAATTTGAAAAAATAAATACATTATATAAATCAAACAATAAAAACTTAGAAAAATTAAAAATATGCTTCACATATATTTTTCTTAATTTTAAGGTAAAATAGTGAAATTTCAGGTTCATGGTGCAGTTTGTTACTTTTTTTCTTTTTATGCTCTTTAATTTGATGAGTATCAGGTGACTTATAGGATGGGTAAAGATTATTTTTTAAATTCAACAAGTCTTTTTGAAACACCAAAAACATGCAAGCACTGTGCTTATTTCAGGCAAGTGTTATCATGTTGCAACTGAAATTAAAATATTTGACAGAAAAACTATTTAAGTAAAGTAGACGAGAACTTTTTAATAGCTACCAAATAGATAAATAAGTACATCCATTTATAAGTACATAAACATTAAGCCAATTTATCATGAAGAATACAAGATGAATCCATTATAATGACATTGTAAATTTTAAATGAAAAGATCAAAGAAGGAAGTGATTAGAAGAGCCTTAAATAACCAATTTGCAAGTGAAAGGTTTGAAATAGTGATGCAGAGGAGTGTGGTTAAGAGACATGAGGTTAGGAAAACAGAGATGGAGAGGTGTGTGTGTGTGTGTGTGTGTGTGTGTGTGTGTGTGTGTATGAGAGGTGAGGGATCCTTTGGAGCCAGAACTCCTGGTTTGGAGTCTTGGTTTGGCTATTTTCCAGCTGGGTGGCTTCAAGTCAGATTTCCAAATAGAAAGTTGCAATAATATACTTTTTCCGATGATTGTTAAAATAAACAAAGTAACCTGAAGGACTGAAAGATTTATTTTTATTACTGCTGAGAGGCAGAGAAAATGTGCTTTGCAGAGACTGCATATAAAGAGGAAAAGATCATGAGCAATAAAGAGAGGAGGAATATTATGGGATTTGTTGGAGATTTCAGGGAGTGGTTGAAGACGTTTTAAGAATAAAAAACACAAATTCTGAGACTAGAGACCTGAGCACATTTTCAACAAATTTTAACAAATAAATTTGTTAGCCTATGTGAACAAGAACTAAAAAAAATCCTGAACTTTTTTCCTTCAGAAAAAAATATGTATTGTTATTTATCAGTAACATTATTATTTTGGAGGCAAATAGAATTCTCTAGTGGGTATAAATGTGAACTTAGAAACACATGATAATAGGGAGATGCAAAATGGTTCAAGAAAATCTAGTTTTGAGGAATAAAATGAGTTGATAGATGTAAAAATCTTGAGAAAATATCTTGTACACAGATTATTAGTATGAATATTAATATTAGTTATGTATTCTATGCAATAATTAATTTTTCTTTTCAGTAGTGATTGTACATTTTTTTATTTGAACATGTCAGAGTAACAAGAAATTTTATTTTATATAATCAAATAATATACAGTGGCATAAGACTGAATAAGTGTTAACAGGTTTTTTTTTTAATTTAGAAAAGTGACATTTTAAATGTTGGAAATTTTGCATTTTTTCATTCTTCTAGAATTGGAGGAATCAATTTGCTTCAGGAAGTAAAAGCTGTTAGATGAGATGAGATGTTATATTTGAATGTGTCTTTCAATCATACACTTGTAAAATAACTACCTTCCCATTTTTCTTGTGTGAGATCTAAATTCACTAAAAAGAAGACTGCCTGCTTCAGACTGCATTGCTGAAGATTCTGTTTAGGAATAGATGTTGAACATTATTGTATAATGTAAATTGAACTTGGCCTTGGTAGGTTGTATTGTCTTTAGTGGAAAGCTGCTTTTCTATATCTAGAATCAGTGAGTTAATTGTTGTTTGACAGAGAAGTTAGGGCTGTAGGTTATATGCTGTTGTCTTGGCCACAGCTCCCATGGGATGTTCAGAAGGAGCATCTAAGTCAATATGCTTCTTAGAGAAGACTGAAAAGGAACTATGGCTTTTCTTGGTGTCTTGCCCCAGATTAATGTGTTAGTATCCACCTGAGATTTCACTTGAGATTGACTGGCTCAGAGTTCATGTCATTTTTGATTGCCTGTGTTTTTTGCTTTTAAAAAAATTTTTTGCTAGCCGGGCTCGGTGGCTCAGCCTGTAATCCCGCGCCTTTGGGAGGCTGAGGTGAGTGGATTGCCTGAGCCCGTGGGTTTGAAACCCGCCTGGGCAGCGAGACCTCATCTCTACAATAAATCAAAAAATCAGCTGGGCGTGGTAGCGCATGCCTGTAGTTCTGGCTACTCGGAAGGCTGAGGCGGAAGGATCGCCGGAGCCCAGCAGGTCGAGGCTGCAGTGGCCGGGAGCGGCCACTGCACTCCAGTCTGGGCGACAGAGTGAGACTCCAACTCAAACAAACAAACAAACAAACAAACAAAAAATTGCTAAGAAGAAACATCAGGATAAAGGGAGATTCTGACTAAACTCACCTAACATGGCTCTTGCTGAAGGCAGGTCAAGGTGATCAGACATCATCTGAGGGATGATGGAGAGATTAGCATTTGATCAGGTAAGGGCGATCAAATATCAAGAGAGTCACCTTAACTCACCAGAATTTTGATGATGCAACTCAACAAGGACAGACACTGAAGGTCTAAGTTTGAGGGGCTTAGAGGAGCCTGACTAGAGATTGGTTAGGGAGAGAATTTTTGTCACCTCTCATGGCCACAAATCAGACTAGAATCCAATAAATGAATGTTTTGCATGAAAGAATGTAAAATAATGTCCTAAAAACCCTTTCTGTGGCCAAATACTTCTATACCTCAGTCCCATAGATATCATTATGATAGTTTGACTTCTGAAAAACACCCCACTTGTTCTAGAATTGGCTCAGTCATAGAGAATACTCTACCCTACACAGTGAAAAATGCATCTTTAGAAACGCCCTCTTGTAGCCAGTCAAGGACTGCCAAGTGTACTGGAATACCGATTCGAAGGCTCTGACTTCCAAAACTCTCAGCTAAATAGAAAGCTTTCAGATAAGAAACTCTGTGTTGCCTCTTATGACTTTATAAAATATACTATCCTGTGTAATACTTATAACCTCCAATGTATACAGTCATTGATAATTTTGTCTGCACATAGTTTTGTCTTTGACAGTTCAGTATTCACACAGAACAAATGGTGAACAAAAATGAAACTCATGCAATAGACACTATAAAGCAATGAGAATGCATTAGATATTATGGCTGTATCTCACAAATACAATGCTGAGCAGAAGAAGTTAGATACAATGCAATGCATGCAGTATGATTTCAGTTATAAAAAGTCACACACAAGCCGGGCTCGGTGGCTCAGCCTGTAATCCCGTGCCTTTGGGAGGCTGAGGTGAGTGGATTGCCTGAGCCCACCGGTTCGAGGAGACCCACCGGGGCAGCGAGACCTCATCTCTACAATAAATAAAAAAAAATCAGCCAGGCATGGTAGCACACACCTGTAGTTCCAGCTACTTAGAAGGCTGAGGCGGAAAGATCGCCGGAGCCCAGCTAGTCAAGGCTGCGGTGGCCAGGAGCGGCCACTGCACTCCAGTCTGGGCAACAGAGTGAGACTCCAACTCAAAAAAAAAAAGAAAGTCACACACAGTCATATCTATTCTAGTGTATTCAAAATCAGGATCGTGAGTACCTAACTGAGGAATCATGGTTGAGAGACAGCAAGGAGTAAGCTTCAGGTAATATATATCTTGGTTTGAGTGCTAGAGAGACGGTGTTCATTTGATGAAATTCAATAAGGTAGAAATGGACAATTTATGCATATTTGTTTATATGTGTGTACTATAACTTGAAAAAGACATTTTTAAATGCTATCTTCTCTTATTGTCATAGGTTAGGGAGTTCTGTGTATCTCCTGGACGCACTAATATAAATATTTATATTATATTTTAGGAAATATTTCAATTGGCATTAATTTTCTCTACTCACAGAAATAGGAACCGAGATTATTTATTTAATTATCAATGTTAATATCTCAGTGTGTTAATGGCCAAGAGAAGTGTTTCCAAAAAACAATCTGATCTAAGTTCATGTCTTGCACTCTACCAAAAAATTCTCAATTTCTTTGAGAAGAATGAGTCAAATGAAAATAGGTATTCTTCAATATACTAAAATTTTAAAATGCAAACATTTTTTGTCTCTAGGCATATTCACTATAATATTTTTCAATTTCTGTATTGAATAAAAGAAACATGTTAAAATTGCAGGGTAGTTCAAGATCTTGGGGCAAAATAGGTTACATAAACAAAATTCAATAAAGGAACAATCATAGTTTTTTGCAGTAGATTGTAGCTTTACAGGTCTATGTCACCTTGGAATAATATTGTTTGGAAAACCTTACTAAAAAACACATCTGAATAGTCTTTGCATGTGACCTTGAGTATCTTATCTCCAAGACAACCAGTCACTAACATATACTTTTATCTACCATAGAGTTCATAACATCTTGCCTGCACAGTTAGCTTTTCAAGGTTCTCTGGATTATTTGTAGATTTACACTCAGCTATTACTTACTATAAACAGTTTCTGGACATGAAGAGAATAAAGTTTAATCTAATATTAAACATAACTACATTTAAAAGTTTTAAAATTATGATTATGAACGTGCTGTTAAAAAGATCAACTTCACTGGTAACACATTGCTCCATTAAGGGATATAATAAGCAAAAAATCAATAAATCAAGTCAAAATCCAATGTGTTGATTTTTATTAGTATTAGCAAAGGTTACTTTTGCTTCCAACTAACTCATGGACTCTGTAGTCATTTGCTTGTATGACTGAGCTTTTTTATTTTGGAATGCCATTATTTTGCAGTGCTACTCTTATACGCTATTATGAAGTAGAACAGCTGAACATACTGCTACAAATACTTACCATTTGGAAAATTAGGGGTAATTTTCTGTGCCTTAGTATTAAGGACTAAACTCTGGCCTTTTTTTCTCTCTTACCAAATTCCTAACTAAGAGATCTCAGAAATTATAGCCTACATAGTCTCAGTAGACATGTTTTTATTAACCATATATAATGTGGCTTACCTTCCCACAGGACTCTGTCATGACATCATATAACAGATAAATAAGGAAATAAAAAAACATTTTATGATCCTGCAAAGCCATCTCTTGGGAAAATCTGCATCGGTATAAATTCCCAGTCCCACAGATCCACAGAGAAGCTAGACATTTGCCATCTTCTTTCTCTCTGAGAGATGCCCCCTATAAGTCTTCATCTACATATCAGGAAACTTGACTTCCTCAAACCTCCCTTTATCAACACCACATTTCCTTTACTGATTTCAAAATTTCATAGACAAAGCCTAACTCTTGCTATTAATTGTCACTCACAAAATCTTTAAATTCACCTATGACTTGCAAAGATATCTCACCTGGAAATGTCTCATCTTCTGAGCCAAACCAATGTAAATCTCACATGTATTGATTTATGTTTATTTGGAGCTTCTGTCCACCTGAAATTCCACCACCTTGGGCACACGTTCTCGGGGTCTCTTTAGATGGTGTCATGGGTCTATGTCACTCACATTTGACCCAGAATAAATCTTAAATATTTTTCAAGGGTTGGCATCATTTGTCAACAGTATTATTAGAACATGTCTTGAGATATTATTTAATTATATTAAAGTCTGGTGACTCAAGAAGACAAAAATCCTGTGACTAAAACTATTCAAGAAACTGCTCTAGAAAACACCCTTGAGAGAAATCCATGTAAGCACAATTATCAGCATATAGAAATAAAAGAAACACTTAATCTTATAAAATCAGAATTTTTGAACTCAAAACCTATATAAGCATCCAGAAAACAAAATTTAAATACTTAGAGGATTTTATAATTGTCTAATATTTGGGACCCAGAAACCAATACACCAACATAAGGCAAATTTTGACATGCTAAATTGAAGCAGTATTTAAGATTCTATAACTCATTAGAAAGTTGAATCTTCATTCTGAAGTCACCCATGCTTACAAGTTAAATAAATTTGTACGCCTTTTCTCCTATTTATTAATTAATCTGCCTCATGCTGATGATTTTTCAGAAACTCTTATGGAGGACAAGGCCATGGGTAAATGTCAGAAATCTGTGTTTATATTATATATATATTCAGTGGCATATCATATCACTGCATACTAAATAATTTCAAAGACAAACAAAAAGTCTTGAAAGAAGACAGAAGACAAAGTACATTAACTGTAGAGGTGCAAGAATAAGAATTGCATTGAACACTTCTTCAGAAACAATAAAAGCAAGAGAGTGGAGTGAAATATTTAAAGTGTTGAAAGAAAAAAATACCAACCCAGAATTCTGTAACCAGCACAATTATCCTTCAAAAATGAAAAAGAAAATCAGAATTTCCCAGATGCAAAAACCGAGGGATTATGTTACTGAATAGACATTGCAAGAAATGTTATAAAAATTACTCAGAGAGACAGAAATTATAGCTGTTACGGTATGGTATAGGGTGAGGGTGGGTGGAGATGTGGAGAGGTGAGGAGAGGCATGGCACCAGTAACCCAGAGATCTGAGTAATGCAAAGAACTGCAACACACAAAAGGTTAAAAAAGAAAAGTTTATTTAAAAGTAAATTAGAGAAAGAGAAGGGAAAGAGAAGATTCACCTCCCTAAGGTGGGAGAGGGGGCCAAAGCCAGGAATCATGGCAACAGCCATAGCTCAAAGAGCACATGGTCACACCAGAGTCTAGCAAGGGAATGGCCCTTGGTTGCTTGTGGTTGGGTTCTTTTAACCATTCCCCTACATGGGGGAAGATCATTAAGGTGATTGGGTGGTGGTCTGCTCCACATCATCACAAAGGGGAAGGCAAGCACAGGTACTGATGTCAGGTGATGGACAGCAGGCAGATGGGTGGGCTAGTCACATGATTGCTGCCATGTTGGGATCTATCTGTGTCACATAGGTCACAAAAGGCCGATTAAGGTTAACCGGGGGGGAGGGGAGTTGCTGCAAGAGACTTGTTAGACATTTGTAATTTACAAACTCCTTGACCAAAGGTGGTTGTGTTATCATTTTTATGACTTTGGCCAGACAAAGAGTGATTTTTTTATCTTCGACCTTGACAAGGAACTTAAAAGTTTACTAGAGATTATTATGCTGAACCATGAATTGAAAGGTTGGACTGTCCTGGTCTTGCATCTGATAGAGATTTGCCGAGGGGGGATGGGATAGGTGGCTGCTTGTTCTGCAGTAGACTATCTGAAGGCTTTCTAATGGCTATGCTGAGGCAGAAAGACTAAACTAAGAATAAGCTAAGTTTCTTCTAGGTTTCAATAGGTACCACCTTTCAATAACTATTAAAAAAAAAAAACTTGGACCCACATTAAAAAAAAAGAAAGAAGAAATAAAAGATGGCAAAATAAAATATTTTATTTTTCTTATATTTAATAAGTGAAAATTTGTTCAAAATAATAATGGAAATAATGTATTCCATGATTATAACTTGTGAATAAGTGAAATGTGTATGGCAGAAATGATTGAAGTAAAAAGAGGGAGGAATTAGGAATTCTTTATTAGAAGGTACTCGTACTACCACTGAATCAGTAAAATGCTATATGAAAGTGGACTTGGATTAATTGTAAATGTCTACTACAAATTCTAGGGAAACTGCTAAAACAAGTAAAAAGTATAATACTAAGAAAGGACAAAAAATAGGACTGAATAGTATTCCATAATATCTATATACTACATTTTCATTATCCACTGAATGGTTAATGGGCATTTAAGTTGATTTCACATCTTTGTAATTATGAATTGTGCTGTGATAAGCATATGAGTGCAGGTGTCTTCTTTGGACAATGACTTATTTTCCTTTGGGTAGTACTCAGTAGTGGGCTGGTTGGATCGAATGATAGATCTACTTTTAATAGATTTCAATATAGATGGTACTGATATAATGAAGGGTAGAGGATAATGGCATGAAGAATAATCTATATAGTTATTACAATACCAATGAAAATCCCTGCAAGTTATTTTGCAGATACTGACAAACTGATTCTAAAATTTATATGGAGAAGTGAAAGAGTGACCAGTGCAATATTGAAGAAGAACAAAGTCAGAGGACTGACACTCTTGACTTCGAGGATTACCATAAATTACAGCAATCAAGAAAGAATGGTATTGGCTTAATAATAGACAAATAGCTGGATGTGGTGGCTTATACCTATAATCCCAGCACTTTGGGAGGCCAAGGCAGAAGGATGCTTGAGCCCAGGAGTTCAAGATCAACCAAGGGGAACATAGCAAGAATCTATCTCCACAAAAAATAAAAATAAAAATTAGCCAGGCATGGTGGTGTACACCTGTAATCCTAGCTATTTGGGAGATTGAGACAGGGAGTCACGTGACTCTAGGGGTTTAAGCTTGCAGTGAGTCATGATCATGCCACTGTACTCAAGCCCAATGAAAGAATAAGACCGTGTATCTCAAAAAAATAAAAAATAAAACAAAAACACATATATCAATAGAATAGAATAAACAGAAGAGCCAAGAACTAGACTTATGCAAATATAATTAGCTGGACTGATTATGATTATTCTTTGGATCAGGAGGAAAGGCAATTAATTGTGGAAAGTTGCTAGAACAATTGAAACTCTCTCTCTCTAGAATACATACATATATACATATATAGATAGATGTAGACCTTGCAGCTTTCACAAAAATCAATTCAAAATGAACAATAGACCAAAATGTAAAATATGATGATACAACATGTAGAAGATAATTTAGTAGAAAATCTAGGTGACATTGAATTTGGTGATGACTTTTTAGACACAACACCAAAGTTTTAATCCAAAGGAAGTATGAATGAGTTGAATTTTATTGAAATTTTAAGAATTTGTTCCATAAAAGATGTCATCAAGAGAATAAGAAGATAAGCCACAGACTGGGAGAACATATTTGTAAAAGACATACTGACAAAACTGCTATACAAAATATACAAAGAACTTTTAAAACTCAAGGAATAAGAAAATATATAAAAGATCTGAATGGACATCTCACCAAAACTGGTATACAGATAAGTAATAAGCATATGAAAGATGCTCAATGTTATATGTCAGGAATTTGCAAACTAAACAATGGGACACCACTGTATGCCTATTAAAATGATAAAATCCACATGATTATATCATTAGACATGGAAAAAGTTTTCAATAAAATCCAGCACCCCTTCTGGATAAAAATCCTTCAGCAACTAGGCATAGATGGAACATACCTCAAAACAGTAGGAACCATCTATGAGAAATTCACAGCCAACATACCACTAAACAGACAGAAAGTGGAACCATGTCCCTTGAAGAACAGAACAAGACAAATATGCCCACTCTCATCCCTCCTGTTCAAAATAGTACTGGAAGTCCTAACTAGACCAATCAGACAAGAGAAGGGAATCAAGGGTATCCAAATAGGAAAAGAGGAAGTTAAGACATCCCTCTTTGCAGACGACATGATTCTATACCTCGGAAACCCAAGAGAATCTGGCAACAACCTCCCTGTACTGATAAAGGACTTTGGCAATATCTCTGGATATAAAATAAAGGTGCAAAAGTCAGTCACATTCCTATCCAACAATAATAAATAAACAGAAACCCAAATAAAAAGTACAATTCTATTCACAATACCCACAAAAAAAGAAAGAAAGAAAAGAAATACCTTGGTGTCTTCCTAATCAGAGTAGTCAAAGACCTTTACAATGAAAATTACAAAACACGGCTCAAAGAAATCAAAGATGACACCACAAATGGAATAGTATTCCATGTTCATGAGTTGGAAGAATCAACATTGTTAAGATGTCCATTTTACCCAAGGCACTCTACAGATTTAATGCAACACCCATTAAGTTATCAGCAGCCTTCTCAGACCTGGAAACAACAATACAGGAATTCATATGGAATTATAAACGACCACGGATAGCCAAAACAACCCTCAGAAAAAAAAAGCAGGAGTTATCATACTCCCAGACTCTAAGCTTTATTATAAAGCTACAGTAATCAAGATAGTCTGATATTGGCACAAGAACAGACATATAGATCAATGGAACAGGATAGAGATTTGGAAACAAAATCTCAATTTCTCAACCAACTCATCTTTGACAAAGCCTCCACCATCAGCCACTGGGGAGAGAAGAATACATTCTGTAAATGATACTGGGAAAACTGGCTGACCACTTGCAGAAGATTAAAACAAGACCCCTACCTATCACTATACACAAAATTCAACTCTAAACGAATCAAAGTCCTAAACATAAAACCTCAAAGTATAAAAACCTTGGAAAATGTAGGAGACACCCTTATGAAAATTGGAACTGGCAACCAATTCCTGATCAAAACCCCAAGTTCGCATGCCATAAGAGACAAGATAGACGAGTGGGACCTAATCGAACTGACAATCTTCTGCAAAGCCAAAGAAACTATTGAGAGAGCCGGGAAATAGCTCATAAACTGGGAAAAAATACTTGCCAACTGTACACCTGACAAAGGCCTAACATCTAGGGTCTACAAGGAACTCAAAGTGCCCAAAAGAAAAAAATCAAAGCCCTATTACAAAGTGGGCAAAAGATATGAATAGACATTTCTCAAAAGAAGACATACGAGCAGATAACAGATACATGAAAAAATGCTCAGCCTCACTAGTCATCAAAGAAATTCAAATTAAAACCACACTGAGATACCATCTAACTCTAGTCAGGATGGCCATCATCAATAACTCCTGGGTGACACAGTGAGACTCCAACTAAAAAAAGAAAATCAATAACAAAAAACAACAGATGCTGGCGAGGAGGTGACAAAAGGGGAACATTTCTACTCTCTTGGTGGGGGTGTAAACCTGTACAGCCTCTGTGGAAAACAGAGTGGCATTTCCTAAAAGAACTAAAATTCAACCTCCCATATGACTCTGAAATCCTGCTACTGGGCATATACCTGGAGGAACTCAAGTCACTCTAAAAAGATACCTGCACACGCATGTTTGCTTCAGCATTATTTACAATAGCAATAACATGGAACCAACTGTGCTGCCCATCGAAAGAGGAATGGATAAAACAAATGTGGTACATATACATGATGGATTATTATGCAGCTATGAAGAAGGATAAAATTATTAACTTTGCAGCAACTTGGATGGACTTAGAGGCTATATTACTGAGTGATCTATCACAGAACAAAGAATCAAGTATCACATGTTCTCACTTATTAGCAGACCTTGAACTATCATAATACTCTAAGAAAGGAATTGGCAGTAGTGGGAAGCTGCCAGGGGTGGGCGGGGTCAAGATTGACAGTAGTGGGAAACTGCTAGGGGAGGGAGAGGCACACCTCACCAGCAAGAGTACCTGCATAATGAACATTTAAGTAAACTTGAATTGTACTTCACATATTTAAAATAAAATAAAATAAAATCCAAGCACTGGCAACACCAACTGCTGTCAAGAGTGTTTAGGAACAGGAATTCTCCTTAATTGCTATCTGAAATGCACAATGGTCCAGTTTCATTAGAAGAAATTTTAGCAGTTTCTTCCAAAATTAAACATATTCTTACCATAAGAAAAATCACACTCCTTGGCATTTACCCAAATGACTTACAAACTATGTCCACAAAGAAACCTGACATGAGTGTTTATAGCCACTTTATTTATAATTGCCGCAACTTAGAAACAACCACAGTGTCCTTCTGTAGGTGAATGAACATATAAATTGTGGTACACCCAGACAGATGCATATTATTCAATGAAAAAAAAAGCACAATCAAGCTATGAAAAGATTTGGAGAAACATTAAATGCATCTTACTAAGTGAAAGAGACCAATCTGACAATATGACATTCTTAAAAAGTCAAAACTATAGAAACAGTAAAAAGCCCATTATTGCCAGGATTTTGGAGGAAGGAAGGGAGGATAGCAGAACACAGGTGATTTTAGGGCACTGAATTACTCTGTATGATACTATCATAGTGGATATATGCCATTCTACATTTGTACAAGCCCATGCAGAGTATACCCAAAGAGCAAATCCTAATGGTAAACTGTGTACTTTAGTTGATGATATTGTGTCAATATTTGGTTCATGACTTGCAGCAAATGTGTAAATGGGGGATATTGATGAAGGAGATTGTACGTGCATGTGTGTGTGTGTGTGTGTGTGTGTGTGTGTGTGTGTATAAATGTATATATTTCTGGGGGGGAGTTGTGTGAGAACTCTCTGTACTTTCTGCTTAATTTTACTATGAATAGGAAAGACTCTAAAAATCATCCATTGATTAAAAAATAATAAAAACTCTTGTTGCCGGGCTCGGTGGCTCAGCCTGTAATCCCGCGCCTTTGGGAGACTGAGATGAGTGGATTGCCTGAGCCCGCGGGTTCGAGACCCACTTGGGCAGCGAGACCTCATCTCTACAATAAATCAAAATATCAGCTGGGTGTGGTAGCGCATGCCTGTAATTCCGGCTCCTTGGAAGGCTAGGGGGGAAGGATCGCTGGAGCCCAGCAGGTCGAGGCTGCGGTGGCCGGGAGCGGCCACTGCACTCCAGTCTGGGCGACAGAGTGAGACTCCAACTCAAAAACAAACAAACCAAAAAAAAAAACTCTTGTTGACAACCTATGTGGTTTAAAATTCATCTTGTTAAATAAAACAATAGAACAGAAATAATACCTAAAAGGTGTGGTCCAATAAACATGTGTGCACAGATATCTTTTTTATAGAATGATTTTAGTTCCTCTGATTATATTCCCAGAAGCGGAATTACTGGGTCTAAGGAAGGACAATTTTTAGATCTTTTAGAAATCGCCACACTGTTTTCCACAGAGGTTGCACTAATTTACACTTCCACCAGCAGTGTAGAACCGTTCACTTTTCTCTTCATCCTCTCCAGCATTTGTTGTTTTTTTGAGTTATTAATGTTGACCATCCTGGCTGGAGTTAGTTAGCATCTCAGTTTGGTTTTGATTTGCATTTCTTTGATGATTAGCGAGGCTCAGCAGTTTTTCATGTCTATTGCAGCACTACTCACAATAGCAAAAACGGAACCAACTTTGCTGCCCATCGAAAGTGATGTGGGTAAAAAATGTGGTACATATATACAATGGAATATTATGCAGCCACAAGGAAGGACAAAATTATGAACTTCGCAGCAACTTGGATGAATTTAGAGTCTATCGTACTCAGTGATCTATCACAGAAACAAAGAACTGAATGCCACATGTTCTCACTCATAAGTGGACCTTGGACATTTATCATAACACCACAAGAAAGGGATTGGTAGTAGTAGAAGACTGCCAGAAGAGGTGGGGGACACATAATATTACCAAGGGTATCTGATCCTAAACCAGGCAAAGTGAGGGCCATTGGGAGGCCCAAACTTCACCTGTATATAGACCACTTATGTACCTAATCCTGACTCGTACCCACATCTTTAAAATCACATATGTATGTATACACACATATATGTAAAGGTATGGCCCAAAGACTTTCACATTCCTTCTTCTCATTGTACTCTTACAAAAAAGTTATTCTTTGTTGTTGTTTGTTTGTTTTTTCTGTAAAATAAAGACCACTGTTTTTTTCACATTTTGTAAAGCTGCTACATTGGCAGATGGGCAAACACTGTTTCCTGGTTTCTTGTTCTGAACTTGTCTTTCATTGTCATGCATGTCACATTCACTCAGTCATCTGACTATATTTTAATTTTTTTTATTTTTAAAAAATTTTTAATGTAAAGATGTGGGATACAATTCAGGGTTAGGTATACAAACATTGATCATGCAGGTACCCCTGTTAATGAGGTATGCCCCTCCCTGCTCTAGCAGTTTCTCTCAACTACCAATCCCACCCCCACCAACAGTTTCCCATTACTGCCAGTCACTTTCCTATAGCATTATAATTATTCAAGCTCCTCTTGTGAGTGAGAACATATGGAACTCTGTTCTTTGTTTCTGTGATAAAAAACAGTCTGGAGATTTCTGAAAGAACTAGAAATTGACCTTTCATATGACCCAGCAATTCCCCTATTGGGAATATACCTGGAGGAACTCAAATTATTCTACAAAGAAGATACCTGCACACGAATGTTTATTGCAGCTCTATTCACAATAGCAAAAACATGGACTCAACCATGTTGCCCATCAAAGCTGAACTGAATAAAAAACCATGTAGTACATATATACAATGAAATATTATGCAGCCATAAAGAATGATAAATATATGGACTTTGCAGCAACCTGGATGGACACTCGACGATTTTTTTTTTTTTTTTTTTTTTGAGTTGGAGTCTCACTCTGTCGCCCAGACTGGAGTGCAGTGGCCGCTCCCGGCCACTGCAGCCTCGACCTGCTGGGCTCCGGCGATCCTTCCTTCTCAGCCTTCCGAGTAGCCGGAATTACAGGAATGCGCTGCCATGTCCGGCTGATTTTTTGATTTATTGTAGAGATGAGGTCTCGCTGCCCAGGCGGGTCTCGAACCCGCGGGCTCAGGCAATCCACTCACCTCAGCCTCCCAAAGGCGCAGGATTACAGGCTAAGCCACCGAGCCTGGCTTTTTTTTTTTTTTTTTTTTTTTTTTTTGAGTTAGAGTCTCACTCTGTCGCCCAGACTGGAGTGCAGTGGCCGCTCCCGGCCACTGCAGCCTAGACCTGCTGGGCTCCGGCGATCCTTCCGCCTCAGCCTTCCGAGTAGCCGGAATTACAGGCATGCGCTACCACGACCGGCTGATTTTTTAATTTATTCTAGAGATGAGGTCTCGCTGCCCAGGTGGGTCTCGAACCCGAGGGCTCAGGCAATTCACTCACCTCAGCCTCCCAAAGGCGTGGGATTACAGTCTGAGCCATCGAACCTGGCTTCGACGATGTTAATTGAGACGACTGTGTGCTGGGAATCACGGTAACACTAATGACCTGATGTTCGTAGTTAGGTGGTAGGCTTCTGTAAAGAAAGGTGACAAATTGGCATTTGGACCTACAGTGGTCTGGGTTCTAAGTGCCATCTACCTTAGGTTATTTCCCATGCTGTGAAGGTTACCTCACCAGAAGATCACCGTGAATTAGCTGACAATAAAGTTTGGATTTGCCCTCTTGATTTCTGTTTCCTCAGAAATCTTGAATGGAGAGTATTGGTATCCTGGATTTGCAATGCAAATAAAGTTACAACCATTCATGCTCAGCAACTTCCATGCAAAAATGTACATGATCGGTCCACAGACTCAAGCCACCATCCAAGGAATGTATTGTTAGCTTTCTGTTTGGTTTTTAATGGTGTCAACCAAAGACTGCCCTGAATCCTGTCTCAGACACCATTCAGGTCATTATTTCTCTCCAGTAGACAAACACACTTACTCTGAAATAGTGCTTGCAAGCCAGTGCTAAAAATAAAATAACTAGCAAAAATTGACAATGATGGCCCAGTAGAGTTAGAGGGTTTCAGTGGTTTCACCATTCCCTGTTAAATATTTAAAATGCTGTTTTGATAATAAATTCCTCAAATCAAAGTGAAGCTTCTCACTTCGGCTTTATTTGGGGCCTTGCATTATTAAAATCATGTACTGTCAGTGAGGAGCAGATAGGCTGGAATATGAAGGACTTTGTTAAGGTTTTGTGAAATGATCTTTTTAATAGATTGAATATCAGCACAGCTCCAGGACCTTGACACATGCTATAGCTTTGATTCACTATAAAAAAAAAAAACAAAACAACCCAATGAAGTAAGAAAATAATTGCTAAATAATTAAATGTATGTAAATACATGAAAGAGAAAATAAATTGCTGTTAGCTATGGTCATACAACTAGGAAAGAGCACAATTTTTCTGTCAATTATAATTATCTAGAGCTTTAGCTGAGCTGGGAAAATAGTCAAGATTTTTCTGAAATGATCGGTTTATTTGAAGTTATATTAGAGTTCTGATAAGAACAATAGCCTGAAACACTAAAAGATTCATTATGAATAAGAGATACAGTATAGTTTATTAAATGTTCAAGAGCTTGTGCTTTGGATTGAGGGTTTTTTTCCTGCATAAAAAATCTGTTGATGTGTATAATAATTTTCTAGATGGAACATTTTAAACTAGGCTTCTGATGTTATTACTACTAGCTTATTCAAAGACTTGAGATTCATATCAAAAGAACAGTTAAGCTTGAGTTTATAGGAAATTTTTAAAGCTCCCTTGAACAAAGGAACAGTTTCACACATCACCAGTTGTTTTTCTAGGGATAGAGCCTTATCTGATTGAGATGTATAACATCTTAGTATCCTTTTACACAGTCACAAAAAATGGAAGATGAAAAGATCTGCCTATTTTCATTTATATCCTCAATTTATTAAATTTGTCTGACCTTCACAAGTTTCCTCATGTAATGGACAACACTCTGGGTTCTGAAATTGTCTGATCTAGAAAAATAATAATTTAAAATGTTAGCACATGTGACTATAGTTATCAATTTTACAATTAAAAATCCTATGGCAACTGGTTAATTTGCCCCTTCCATTGGTTGTACAGTGTTTTAATGTATTCTTATGTGTCCTGCCATAGACTGTAGTCATAAACAACTGCCAAAACAAACCAAATATTAGTTGACATCTATATGTGTATCTAACTATATCAATGTGAATCCTACCTACATGCCATTTTAAAGTTCATTAAACATTCTCCCTGAGTGTAACACTACTGAAGCCATCTAATTCTAAGCTTATCACCATTATGATGCCATTAAACATTTAGTACTCTCTCACTGAGATGGGAAAATAATTCAGCAATTTCTTCATCAGAGTCTCTTCTGTCCTTTTTGCATAATTTCATCTTTAATATCTCTCAGTTTTATCTAAAATCAATATTTTGCGAAAAATTATCATTTGGAGAGAATCTAGAATTAAAACAACATATCCTGCTATTTTCTATTTCTCTGTTAATTGTTTTGAATGAAAGATACCATGATACAGAAAGACAATGACTTGTGTCTTATCAACAGAAAGGTTGGGTTAATTAAAGTAAGAATAAATAAGTTTCACTTAATTTAACTCATGTAAGTTGTCAACCACTTGTCAAAATTTAAACATTAATTTTTGTGGCAATTTAAGATGACCTAGAACTAAAAAAAGTGAAGTCATTACTTACAATCTTTTATATATCCTAAAGTCTTGTAATGTTTTTGAGAGATAATTTTTAATGTTTTCCAAAGGAGAATAAATAGATTTTTATGATACTAACCTAGGAAATAATAAATGATCTTAGATAATTTTAAACAATTGTTTTTCTTTTATAAACCCTAAATTCAAAAGCTCTGTGGAGGAATTTTTAAATGTAATATATGCTTAATGTCCTTAAAAATCTTATGTATAGCTGACAGATAACATGTTCTCAAAAACAAAAAGATAAAAGATAGATACAGAGATAGATATAGATATAGTTACATGCAAATACTTAGAGAGATATACAAATAATTCCATGACAATATGCAAACAGTTGCATAGTACTGTAATTAAAAACCAAATACATAAATTATCAAGAAAGAAAGAAAATAGAGATAAAATTTAAATGAGATTTACTCTTGGACTTACACTGTGGTCCTTGAAATCTGAACTGATAGGAATTATTTTTTTAAAATACCAGGAAAAAAATCCAAATTTTAACAAATTTTAAACTAAAGACAAGAAATACTACTGTAGGCAAATTCCATAGAATACATACATTTTAGTGGTATAAATAGAGATTTAAATGTTCTAATTTAAAAAAAATTCTTAATGCCCTAGGGCAAAAGTAACCAAACAGCTCTTCAAATTGTTCAATCAGTTTTGTACATAAAGTTGTATTGGAGCACAGTCACATTCATGCGAGTATTGTCTATAGTGGCTTTTTCCTTATGGCATTGAGAGATACAACAGTCTGTAACTCACAAGTCTTAAATATTTACAATTTGACCTTTTAAAAAGAGTTTATTTGCTCCTGTCCTAGGAAGTCACATCCTCCTTGACTTTCAATAATCAAAGCAACACTGGTGTGTATGTATTAGAGATATGTTTAGATACACAAATACGTTGTATTGCAGTTGTGTACTCTATTCAGCACAGTGCTGTGCTATACTGGCTTGTAGCGTAGAGCAAATGGCTATATCATCTAGCTTAGGTGTGCAGTTGGCTATGACATCTAGGTCTGTGTAAGTGCACTCTGTGATGTTCACACAATGATGAAATTGCCTAATATACATTTATTAGACTGTATCCCCTTTGTTAAGTGATGTATAGCTGTATTAGAAACTCAAGAGCCTATTGAAGGCTTGCAACTTCCAGGGGAAGCCTTGGTCGATAATCTGCAGTTAATTTCAGCCAATTTCAGCTCTTACCACAGTAGCAACTGCTATTCCCTCACCCTTTAGTCCCATGGCAGATGGCTGTGCACATGTTTCAGGAGCAGCTTGCACTCCACTAATGGGAGCCAGGGTGGATAAAAGCCCCTGTCTCCCAGTCTTGGGATTTGGTTCTCTGATTGCCAATTGCTGTTCCTATCACAGACATGCAAAGAGAAGAGTAGTCATTGTTCTTGCATGCTATCCATTTTTGTAAGCCCTCCTAATCTAACAAAGTGACTTTCAGGTAATTGATGACTGGTGCTCTTTTTTATTCCTCCTTCATTTATTTTATTTTTCTTCCTTTATGAGTCAGACATTAAAAATTAGGCCATTCAACAGCAATTGTATATATAAGCGAAAAGAGAAAGCAATTGCACATATTGCAGGCTCAGAAGAGACCTGAAAAGATCTTACATTTATATGTTAGACTAGACCTTGTAGAGACAGCCAGCAATAATAAAAAAAACTAAAACAATAAGCAAGAAACAGCAAACTCTAAGAAGAGAGACTATGATTTCCAGTGTTATTATTTTATTAAATTTAAATATCCAGTTTTCAACAAAAATTACAAGGCATACACAAAAGCAGGAAGTGGTGGCCCATTGAAAGAAGACAATAAATGAGGTTTTTTGGTGTTTTTTTTTGAGTTGGAGTCTTACTCTGTCACCCAGACTGGAGTGCAGTGGCCGTTCCCGGACACTGCAGCCACGACCCACTGGGCTCCGGTGATCCTTCCACCTCAGCCTTCCAAGTAGCCAAAATTACAGGCACATGCTACCATGCCCGGCTGATTTTTTTGTTGTAGAGATGAGGTCTCACCAAGTTGCCCAGGTGGGTCTCAAACCCATGGGCTCAGGCAATCCACTCACCTCAGCCTCCCAAAGCGCAGGATTACAGGCTGAGCCACTGAGCCCGGCTCAAGGAGTTTTTTTTAAGTGATGTATATAAAGCAGAGAAAACAATGGATGAAAAATCAAAATACTGGTAAAGGTATGGAGCCCTACAAAGAAATAAAAACATTCTGGAGTTAAAAATTACAATAACTGAAATGAAAATTTTCAATTTTAAAAGCAGATTTGAACAGGTAGAAGAAAGAATCAATGAACTTGAAGACAGGATAACATAAATTATCAAGTCTGAGGAGCAGAAAGAAAAAATATTGAAGAATGTGAACAATCTAAAAAACTGTGAAATAAACCTGATCAAATTCTGCATTGTGGGAGTTTCAGAAGAAGAAGAGAAAGAAGAAAGTATTTAAAGAAAGAATGGCTGAAAGCTTGCCAAATTTGAGAGAAGACATGAATATAAACACCAAGAAGGTCAATGAATTCAAAGTAAGGCAAACTGAGATACCCACACTGAGATGTATGCTAATTGAATTTTCAAAAAAACAGAGACAAAGAGAGAATCTTGAAAGTAGCAAGAGAAAGGAAAGACTTACCATATACAAAAGATCTTAAGAGGAATGTCAGCAGATTTCTCATCTGAAACATTGGAGGTCACAAGGGAGTGAGTCAATATATTTTAAGTGAAAGAACATCTTTCAAACAGTCAATATATTTTAAGTGAAAAAGAACATCTTTCAAACAGAAACACTTTACCTGGCTAAATAGTCATTTAAAAGTAAGGGAGAAATTAAGATATTCCCAGATAAACAAAAGCTGGAGGAAATCATTGCCACTAAATCTGTCCTGCAAAAATTACTCAAGGGAGTCCTATAGGGTAAAATGAGAGGACATCAGACCATAACTTGAATCCATATGAAGAAATAAAGAATGTAATAAAAGTAAATACATGGACAATTCTAAAACAAATATTATTTTAATTATGGCTTGTAACTGTAGCTTTGGTGCACTACATAATTTGAGAGACTAATGCATTTAAAAGAATATAGTTTATATTTTGGGGCACACAAAATATAAAGTTGTAATTTGGAAATATCAACAGTTGAAAGGAATGGGAATTAAAATTTAAAGGAGCAGAGTTTTGTATATTATTAAGGTTAAACTGATATAATTCTACTTGCATTGTTATAACTTTGGAAAGCTAAATGTAATCCCCATGGAAACCACAAAGAACACAACCATAGAAGATACATAAAATAAAATTAGAAAAAATATAAACCTTCCACTATTAAAAAATTACCTAAATACAAAAGGAGAAATTAATACAGAAATTAGGGACAAAAAAGCTATATGGTTTATAGAAAAAAATAGGAAAATGGAAAAAAAAAGTTCAAAAACAGTCCCTTCTTATTGGTAGTTACTCTAAACGTAAGTTAATTAAACTATCCAATCAAAAGATAGAAATTGGTAGAATTTTTTTTAAAAGCTAATTCTATGCTGTCTGTGAGGTGCTTTAGATTCAAAGATACAAAAAAATTAAAAGTAAAAGAATGGGAAAGATATTTTATGAAAGCAGTAATCAAAATAATTGCAAGGGTAATTATAATAAAATTAGGGAAAATAGCCTTTAAATAAAAGAAGTTTATAAGTGACAAAAGACATTGCACATTAATGAAAGTTTCAACACAGCAAGAAGATATTACAATTATAAACATTTTCTCACCTAATAGGACACTATCAAAAACATGAAGCGAATTGAAGAGACAGATAGTGCTACCATAGTATTTGGAGACTTTAACACCTCTTTCTCAATAATGGATAAAACAACCAGATAGAATTAAGTAATGAATAGAGGTCTTAAACAACACAATAAGTCAACAAGATTTAAGACAAGCGCAGAACACTCTAACGACAACAGCATACTTATACTTCTCAAGTGCGTATGGGACACTTTCTAAGTTATACCATAAGTAGGCCATAAAATAAGTCTCAACAGATTTAAAAAAGGATATCATAAAGGCATCTTTTCTGACTGCAATGTGGTATAGTTTGAAAGCAAAAACAGAAGAAACATTGGAAAATTCACAAATTTATGTAAATTATACAACACACTGTTTTTTCCCTAATACTATTGGTTTAATCTTTCTTCAACATGATAAAAAACAAGGTACAAGATCCTTTTAATATTTTCACAATTTTAAAATTAAAACTGAGTTCTAGGCTATGTGTGTAAGTGAATCTGGAGCACAAAAGGATTAAATAAGAGTTTGTCTTTTAAAAATAAAGTAATTCAAGCTTTTCTTGTAGTTAACAAACTGCAGAACAGATATTGCAAAAGAACGAGCCCTTTCTCATCCCACCTTTATCTAAGTCAGCAAGCAAACCTGGGCTCCCATGTGTGGTGGGCTACCAGAATTCCTTCTACCCATGGCTGCCTCCATGTAGCAGGAATTGGGTGGGGCCCAAGCAGGGCCAGGAGGGATGCTCAGCCTCTTTGAGACAAGAACTTGATGGGAGTCTTGGCAGGACCACCTCACAGAAGATGGCCATATGGGAGCCCAAAGACAGTGACTTGACAGTAGTGGTAAACACTAGGCAGACCTGGCCCCCGGTTCTGGACTTCTCTAGAGTAAGACATAAGTCTAGATACTGAAGCAACAATAAAGGCTACAGGTTTGCAGAGTATTTTACTCTGGTGGGGATGGAGTAAATGGCACACCCATAAGTCAGTAATCAATCACAAGGAAAATTAGAAAATACTTGGAGGGAATGAAGGTAAAACACAACATGCCAAAACTTATGGGATGCAAAAAAGCAGTGGTAGAAAGGGAATTAATATCTGTTCAAGTCAACAACTAAACTTTACCACTCATGAATCTAGAGAAAGGAGAACAAACTAAACACAAAGCTAGCAAAAGAAACAAAATAATGATAAAAAAGAACATAGATAAATGAAGTAGAGAACAGAAAAACAATAGAGAAAAATGAATGTAATGAAAAGATATTTCCTTAAAAAGATACATAAAATTTACAAACTTTCAGCAAAGTGGACTAAGAAAAAAGAGAAAAAATTAAATTACTAAACCCAGAAATAAAACTGGGGGCATTAATACTGATTTTACAGAAATTAAAGGGATTACAAGAGAGTACTATGAACAACTGTATACCCACAAATTGGATAATCTAGATGAAATGGACAAATTCATACAAACATAAGCACTATAAGACTAAAAGACAAAAAAATAGAAAATGTGAATAAACCTTTAGCTAGTAAACAAAAGTATTAGACCTGTAGCTAGTAAACTAGAGTAAATCAGTAAACAAAAATTATCTGACAAAGAAAAACCCTGGACCTCATGACTTCTCTGGTGAGTTCTACCTAGCATTGATTCTTCTCAAATTTTGTCAAAAACTTGAAGAGGATGGAACAATTCTTAACTCAATATATCAGGCTATTCATTACTCTGATTTAAAAGCCAAATATATTATACGAAAATAAAACTACTTGCTAACATCCATTATGAATACTGATACATAAATTCTCAGCAAAATACCAGCAAATTGAATTTAGCAGAATATTAAAATGATTATGTGCTATCATCAGATGAGATTTATTCCTGGAATGTAAGGCTAATTCAATATTCAAAAATCAATCAATGTAAAATGTACCAGCCTAACAGAATGAAGGAAAAAGACCACATGGTGATAATCTCAATTGATGCACAAATATCATCAATTGCTTTTATTTTAATAATCACCTTTTAGTAATAAAAACACTCAATAAAATAGAAAAACATGCCTCAACATAATAAAAGCCATATATTGAAAACTCACAGTGAACATCATGCTCAATGGTGAAAGACAAAACTTTTTCACAAAGATCAAGAACAAGGCAAGGATGCCCATTTTCACCATGTCTAGTCAACATAGTACTGGAAGGTGTAACCAGGACAATTAGACAAGAAATAAAAGAAATCCAGATTGAAAAGGAAGGAGTTACCCCACATCTTTATAATAAAAAGAAAAGGAAGAAGTTAAATTATCTATATTGAAGCTGGGCTCCTGCGCTTTGGGAGGCCAAGCTGAGTGGATTGCCTGAGCCCACGGGTTTGAGATCCACCTGGGCAACTTGGTGAGACTTTCCCTCTACAATAAATCAAAAAATTAGTTGGGCGTGGTAGTGCATGCCTGTAGTTCCAGCTACTTGGAAGGTTGAGGAGGAAGGATGGCCGGAGCCCAGCAGGTTGAGGCTGCAGTGGCTGGGAGTGGCCACTGCACTCCAGTCTGGGTGACAGAGTGAGACTCCAACTAAAAAAAAAAAAAAATTACCTCTGTTGGTAGATATGATTGTATATGTAGAAAACCCTGAATATTACACACACACACACCATTTGGGGGGCCAGCCCCCAAAAAGAGATTTAGGGGGTCCCTTGGAAGGTGTGATGGCATCAGCATTTCTATAAGGATATATATTAAAAGAAAGAAAGAAGGAGGGATAGATATAAAGAGAAAGAAAGAAAGTGGACATCTGTTCAATGGATTGACCAGAAGTCATTTATTGGGGGTTTACAGCTTGTATTTATCCCAAATTTTACACAGGCAGTCTTAAAAGTCTTCCACGTGAACACAAGCCAGGTGCAAGAGGGGCACCCCCCACCTCGGGCATGAGGAAGAACAATCTCAATTAAATCACAAAAGCTTTACATGGACACAAAGCCAGGTGAATGAGGGGCATCCCTCACCCACCAGGTGTTTCCTGGAGTAAGAGGAAGGGCAATCCCAATTAAATCACAAGACATTTACATGAACATAGAACAAGGTGGATGAGGGGCATCCCCCACCCACCAGGTGTTTCCCCAAGCATGAGGAATGAGGATCCCAAAACTATTTCACTGTTCCTCATGCTTGGTTAATATTTCTCAAAAGCAGTACAACAATTCTAATATCATAATATTCTAATAAACAATAACTTTTAAAACCTATGCATACACAACACCTAATAACCAACCTAAATCCTAATTCCTCTCTATTTTATGCTAATTCTACCTACACTATAAAAACTCTTAATTATAGCCCAAACCAATTCCTAAGAAATGTGGTCCAGCCCAAAGCTTGTGCTGGGCCTTTAGGAATGTGGCCCAGCCCAAAGTTTGTGCTGGGCCATTTCTAGTAACTCTAGATATTTATCCGTATTATTAAGGTTGAAACAGCGCTTTGTATGTATATATACTAATTCTACAAATATACTATTAAATCTTTAAAGAAGCTTGTACCATATTAAAGGCTCCCAAATTGACCTGAGTTTGAATTATGTTAAGTTTAAAGCTGAGACTGCAGTCTGTGAGAAACGGGAACAATGGACTCCTAAACTAAGCCATGCCTGTCGTACTCTCAGAACTTCATGCTTAGATCATCAAAGTCCCTGCTAGTGGAACATGCCAAATCAGCAAAGAAGGGAAGAGGCAATGGGCCTTCAGCTCCTGAACTCGTCCTAGAGGTCTCAGGGTCCGCAGCCTGCCTGGATCCCTAATGCTCAGGCAGGCCTCCACGACCGGCTCCCAACACACACACACACACACACACACACACACACACACACACACACACACACACACCCTGGAAGAACAAATAAATGAATTCAGCAAAGTAGCAAGACACAAAAGTAGACATTCAAAAGTCAGTTGCATTTCTATACACTAATAATGAACAATATGACAAGGAAATTAAGAAAAGAATTCAAGTTAGGTATGTGTAACGTTTAGAGGTACGGAAAGAGGCACAGGACAAAGGGCCGGTACAAACCAAGCATTTATTGGGGGAGAAACTCCCAGGTGAAGTCCCATGGTCCTGGAAGATGGGCCAGGGGAGTCATGCCCAAGGAGAGGCAGGCTTGGGTTTCTAAGGGTGCTGTGTCTGGGAGCGTGTTGGATGGCAGTGAAGCAGGGAGACAAAGCGTCACATCCAGCGTGGGCTGGAAGCGTCGCATCTGGCCCTCTCAGCAGGTGGTGGCAGGTTCCAGGAAGGTTCAAGCGAGGTATGCAGATGTAGGTTTGGGGTGGAGGGGCGCATAGGGGATCAGAGGGTGGAGGGGCAGGTGGGGGAAGGTAGGTGCTGCTTCCCTCCAGACCTAACATCCCGACCTCTTTGGTATAAGGGGCGCTGACTTGATCTGGCTGCTTCAAGCTGAAAGGGAGTATAGTTTTAGGGGAGGCCAGGATAGGGCGGTTTGGAGGGAAGTGGGGCATATGGATAGGGGTGCAGGAGTAGCTGATTGACTGCGACACTAGAAATGTCTTTCATGCGGGACTGCAAAAAATTAAACATTCAGGGTGCAACTGTAAGTAAAAGACAGATAAGTAGAACAGGTCCCAAGAATGGCATGACCCATTGGGCAATGCCCAAGTTTCATTAAGCAAAGAAGGGCGATTCTGCAGTGTTTTTTTGGTGAAGTTTGTCTCCCAGCTTTTGGAGGACATTGACATTTTCCTCTATCAGCCCTGTTTCATTAATGTAGAAACAGCATTCTTTCTGGAAAAACATGCAGGTTCCACTTTGGCTGTAAGGAGATCAAGGGCCCTGTGGTTCTGTAAAGTAATCCAGTCTAGAGAGGTTATTTGCCGCTGCAGGGATGCCACGGAGCTTGCGGATGCTTCCAGAGTGACTTGAAGCCTTTCTTCCAGATTTTGGGAAGAGAGGAGGCTGTGTTCTAGCGCTCCCCTACCTAGCCTTCCAGCCACTAAGGTTGTGGCAAACATGAGACCAAGCATGATGGGGAGAAATGCCACATGGTGGGCGCTATGGGGAGTAGGAAAGGCTTTGAGTAAGAGCTCTTCCTCAGAATAGAACGTAAGCTGTGCCACAAGCATTACCGGATAGCAACAAGGGTAAGAATTATTGATAGACTTGAAGAGGGTGCCGTTACACCAAAAGAACCCACCCCTTAGAGCAGATAGAGTAGATGGCACAGGTCTGGAGATGTTGCATGTGCAGGAGCTGCCGTAATAGGTATTAGAGAGGTTACTGAGAGGCTGGAACAAAGGAACTCCAGGGATAGGAGGAGGCTGGTTGACTGGCCTACTAGAGGCATTGAACAATTGTGTGACAGGAACTGTTGTTAAAGGAGAGCGGTTTAAAGTGGCGCAAAGGAAGCAGTTACCTACATTCCCAATTGAAGAGTGGTTGAGTAATGAGATACCTTCTTGTACTAAACGGAGCCAAGAGAATGGAGAAGGGCGGTTGGCACTTGGGGGGAGGGAGTTGGTTAGCCAAATAAATTGTTGCTTCTGCAATAAGGCTGGAAGTTTGTTAGGGGGAGGAAAAACAAGGCGATATGTTTGGAAAATGCAGATTTTGCCTGATGGTTTGGGGTTCTGGTACCAATTATAAACAGCTTCATTGACTCCCTGCGCTCACCTGGGGTACTAGGGATCAGTGATGGTGTAAGGGGTTACTGCTTTTCCCCCATATCCAGGAGCCCAAAGATTGTGCATTTGTGCATCTATCCATATGACTATATGGACACCCCCTGTATTTGTCAGGCCACCCGTTGCACTGGCATCCGTCTGATTATATTGGAAGCAGAAGACTGGGTCTGGGGTTTGACTGATGGAGTTTATTTGGCTCACTGAGATGGTGATGGTAACTAGTGCCTGGCATTCCCTGGGCTGACACAGCCCAGTACCCACAACCTGAGTGATGACTTTACCGTAAGACTGGGCTGTTCTTTCAATGTAAAACTGCCAGCGGTAGCCATTATCTGGTGGTGTTGTGCATGAGAGGTAGCAGGATTACAGTGAGTAGCAGGACCCCGGGTGAGGCAAAGATGGGTAGGTCCCACCTGTTGACATTGCCAAGGGGCCCCCTTGGCCAGGGTCAATTTGAGGCAGGAGACATGATACCAGGAGAAGCGTCCCACTACTTTGGCAGCTATGGGGGTGGTGAGGACCACCATGAACGGGCCAACCCACCGGGGGGCTGGAGCTTGAGGGGACAGTTGTTTTAGTAGTATTGAGTCCCCCTGGTTGGAGGACTGTACAAACCGGATTTGATGGGTTGTCAGGAGTGAGCATGGAAAGGGTTTGCTCCGTGTGCTCCCGTAGCAACTGCCTAAGCAGAGACAAGTAAGGCAAGTAGGAAGCAAGTGGAGGTGGTGAGGAGGGTAACTTGTGATTGATTAAAAAAGGCATGCCATACAGCAGCTCAAAAGGGCTGAGACCCGATGGAGCCCTTGGAGCCGCCCTTATTCTGGAGAGGGTGAGTGGGAGGAGGACAGGTCAGCTGAGTTTTACCTCTAGGATGAGTTTGGTGAGGTGTGTTTTTTTGTTTTTTGTTTTGAATTGGAGTCACTCTGTCACCCAGACTGGAGTGGCCTGCTGGGCTCCGGCGATCCTTCCTCTTTAGCCTTCCAAGTAGCTGGAACTACAGGCGCGTGCTACCATGCCTGGCTAATTTTTGATTTATTGTAGAGATGAGGTCTCGCCAAGTTGCCCAGGCGGGTATCGAACCCGCGGGCTCAGGCAATCCACTCACCTCAGCCTCCCAAAGGTGTGGGATTACAGGCTGAGCCACCAAGCATGGCTGAGGTGTGTTTTTAAAATGCCGTTTGTCCTTTCTACTTTATCCGACGACTGTGGGCAGTAAGGGGTGTGGAGTTTCCAGGTAACCCCCAGGCTAGCAGCCACATGCTGTACAACTTTGGCGGTGAAGGCAGATCCATTGTTCGTCTGGATGTTGGCTGGGAGGCTGACCCTGGGGATGATGTGTTCCAGAAGGACTGTGGCCATGATGTCATCCGTTTCCTTGGCAGTGGGGAAGGCCTCAATCCAGCCTGAAAAGATATCCACTGGAGTGAGCAAATATCGAAATTGTTTGTGGACAGGCATATGGGTGAAGTTAATTTGCCAGTCCTCGGCTGGGAGGTGGCCCCTCATCTGGTGAGTGGGAATATGGGGGCGCAATTCTCCCTGCGGACTGACAGCAGAGCAGACTGAGCACACGGGATGAACCTGAGAGATAAGCCTTTTAAAACCCATTCGATGGAATATAGGAGCGAGAAACCTATACATGGCCTCAGGTTCGATGTGCAGAGAGCAGTGGACTTCTGCTAAAATATGAGAAGCCTGGTTTTGTGGTAGCGCAACACGATTCCCCAGCATGATCCAGTTTTGCTGTGTGACATGGCCCCCCTTGTCTAATAGGGACTGCCGTTCCTCAGGGAGGTACTGGGGTTGCAGGGAGGGAGAAAGGAAGAAGAGGGGGGATGGAGGCCCGACCTGAGTTAGTCCCTTTGCGACAGAGTGCCCAGGCATTGCCCTTTGCCACCAGATTTTGTGAGGCTTGATGGCCTTGACAGTGGACAATGGTGACTTCCCGTGGGTTCTGCAGGGCCTGGAGTAGTTTAGAAATTAGTTTGGCATTGGTAATGGGTGTGCCCTTAGTGGTGAGATATCCTCTTTCCTTCCAAATGGCGGCATGGGAATGAGCAATGAGGAAGGCATATCAGGAGTCGGTGTAGATGATTACCCACTGCCCTTTAGATAGTTCTAGAGCCCGTGTAAGAGCAACAAGCTCCACTTTTTGGGAAGTGGTGCCCATAGGAAGGGGCTGGGCCTTGAGAACAGAGTCAGCAGAGACTACAGCATAGGCCGCCCGCTGGTTGGCCTTGTGGGGTGCAGACAGAACTACCATCCACAAACAGAGTGAGGTCTGGAGACTGAAGTGGCTGATTTGAGAGTCCGTCCCTAGGTGGAGTTAGGGCCTCCACCACCTCCGGGCAAGAGTGAGTAGGCTCTGCATCAGAGGAGGGGAGAGGGAGCAGGGACGCCAGTTTAAGGGATTGTGAAGGCTTCAGAGTTACCCCCAGGTTGTCAAGGAACAACACATGGAACTCCTGTATCCTGGAGGGGCCTAGGAGAGAGAGCACCCAATGTCCCAACAGTTCGTGGGCTCTGTGAGGGGAGAAGACAGTGATATGGTGAAGTAAGGAAAGTTTTAAAGCCTCCTTGGTTAGAACAGCAGCCACCGCTAGTGCCCTTAAGCAGGGTTGTCACCCCTGAACAGTAGTATCAAGGTGTTTGGAGAGATAGGCTACTGAGTGGTGAGAGGAACCAAATGGGTGTGTTAGGATCCCCACAGCTATTCCATGGCGCTCATTTGTGAACAAACAGAAGGACTGAGAGGGGTTAGGGAGACACAGCGGCGGTGAAGACAGGAAGGTGTCATGGAGAGCAACAAATGCCTTGTGAACCTCAGCAGGGGAGGTGAGGGGCCCCGTAGGCGTTTGCTTGGCAGCCGCATAGAGAGGTTTGGCTAACAGGGCAAAGTTAGGGATCCATTGTCTGAAGTACCCCACAAAGCCCAAAAAGGACAGGATTTGGTTACTATTTTCTGGGGGGTGTCAGCTGCCATATGGTGTGGAGGCAGTTCATTGTCAGGGCCTTAGTGGTGGGAGTAAGACAGATGCCAAGGTAGATGACTTCAGGTTGTGTGAGCTGGGCTTTCTGGGGGAACACCCGGTATACCCTAGAGGCCAGGAAATTGAGAAGGGTGGCTGTGTGTGTGCACGACAGTTCCTCAGATGGGCTGCAAATAAGAGATTATCCATGTACTGGATGAGGTGGCTAGGTTGGAGAGGGCAATCAGCTAGGTCAGCTGTGAGAGTCTGACCAAAGAGGTGGAGGCTGTCCTGGAAGCCCTGTGGCAAGACCGTCCATGTATGTTGTTGAACCTGTTTCGTGTCCGGGTTCTCCCACATGAAAGCAAAAAGGGGGTAAAAGTCTGGGTATAGAGGGATAGTAAAGAAAGCATTCTTGAGGTTAATGACAGTGAAATGTGTTGTTGGAGGCGGTATCTGAGGTAAAAGAGTGTAGGGATTAGGAACTACTGGATGGAGAGGGACCACTGCCTCATTAATGAGACGGAGATCCTGGACCAAGCGGGAGTCTCCAGAGGGCTTGCAGACTGGAAGGATGGGGGTGATACACGGAGAGTTAACAGGTATGAGGAGGCCCTGAGAAAGCAAGTGAGTGATGATGGGTTTAAGGTCCTTATGATGTGTGGCCGAGATGGGGAACTGGGGTCTAGAAGGGAAGTGAGAGGGGTTTCTCAAAACTGTGCGAACCGGGGTGTGGTGTTGGGCTGTACTGGGGTGGAAATGTTCCACATATCAGGGTTGACTAGGCGGGGTGGGAGGGGAGGCAGCAGGCCTGAATTGGGAAAGACAGAAACTAGAGCAATATTGGCAGTGGGGCCGCCAATTGAACCGACATCATCAAAGTGGCCCCCACTTTTGAAAGGATATCCCTGCCCAGCAATGGGACGAGGCAGGATGGGACAATAAGGAAAGAATGACTGAACATCCAATCACTGAGAGAACAGGGCAGGGGTGAAGTTTGGAGGGGGGGCAGAAGGTTGGTCATCGATACCCACGACAGGGACCTGGGAAGGGGATAGAGGCCCCGAAAAGGAAGACAGAACCGAATAGGTAGCCCCTGTGTCCATGAGGAAAGAGATTGACTTACCCGCTACCTGGAGCAAGGCCCTGGGTTCAGTGAGAGTAATTGGGGTCCTTGAGTCCAGGCATCCTCACTTTTCCACCAGTCCAAGCAGCTTATGGTGTGGAGCAGGTGGCTCAGTCGCACCCTCATGTGGAGGCACCAGGGCCTGGCCAGGCCAAGTGCAATCCAACTTCCAATGGCCCTTTTGCTTGTAGATAAGACATGGTTTACTCCGCAGACGCCGGTTAGGGCACTGCTTGGCCCAGTGGTCCTCCTAGCCACACTTGAAACAGGCTCCCCGGGGAACTTTGGTACCCATCTCTGGATGCCGAGAGACCCCCGTACCCTGTTGCATTGGTCGCAGGGCTGCAACCAGGGCGCAGGCTTGCGCTTTAGCGGCCTGCTGGAGGCGCTCCTGCCTAACAGTTTCTGCATCTTCCTCGCAGGCATTAAAAACCTTAACGGCCATGTTTACCAGGTCGCGGACAGGGGTTTGAGGGCCATCCTCTGCCTTCTTCAGCTTTCTGTGAATATCAGGGGTGGATTGGGTAATGAAATGGATGCGAGAACAGTAGCCACGGCAGGATTGTCCGGACTGAGGCAGGTGTGGAGAGTCATAGCCTCGGTGAGGTGGTTTAGAAAAACAGCCTGGTTTTCATTTGGGCCTTGGGTTATTTTTCCAAGTTTATTATAATTTACTACCTTTTGAAATGTCACCTCAAGCCTGCCTGAATGCACCATATCATGCGATCTCTACATTTATGCCCTATGTGACCTGTTTGGTAGTCCCAATTGGAGTCCATTGCTGGGATGGCCTTGGCCCCCGCTAGCTGCATGTTGTCTGTTAGATGGACTTTATCTGCGTACTCCCGAGCAGCAGCCATGATACAATCCTGTTCGTAGGGAGTGAGGGTGGAAGTAGAGATAACATAAATATCATGCCATGTCAGATCGTAAGCCTGAGTAAGTTAAAGGAACTCTTTGGCAAAGGCAGTAGGGTTGGCAGAAAAACGACCCCCAAACGTTTTTTATTTGGAGGTCACCCAGAAAGGAGTGCACCCCCTTTGGCCAGCAACCTCCCGGGGTGGGCCCCCCTAGGAGAGTGGAATTCAGGGATGGGAACCCCGGTATGTTTATTTTAGGAGAGGGGAGGGGGCTGAAGGGGGGAAACCCCCCCAAATAAAAAGGGGGGAAGGGGGAGAGGGAAGTTTTTTTTGGAGCGTAAAAAAAGGGGGGGGGGGGGGGGGGGGGGGGGGGGGGGGGGGGGGGGGGGGGGGGGGGGGGGGGGGGGGGGGGAAAAAAAAAAAAAAAAAAAAAAAAAAAAAAAAAAAAAAAAAAAGGGAAAAGGGGGAGGAGGATTTGGAGGACGAGGAATTGGCGCAGTTAAGTCTTCCAGAAGATATATGAGGGGGAAGGCTCCAGATTGGGTGGGAGAGGCTTGTCATACTTGGGTGGGGGCGCTGGGGCAGAGGGGGAGGGGAGTTTCCCTTTGCCAGCAAGATTTGGGCTGTGGAACAATACGGACACAGGGAAGGATGGGAGCGCAGGAGCCAGAAGGCCTGAATATAGGGAATCTCCGACCATTTCCCACTGCGTTTGCAGAAGTTATCCAAGTCAGTGAGGATGTTAAAATCAAAAGTTCCCTCAGGGGGCCACTTGGACCCGTTATCTAGTTTATACTGAGGCTAGGCCACAGTACAGAAATGGATTAGGCGTTTGCGTCGAATGTCCAGGGTCAATCCCAATTTGTCGAGATTACTGGGAAGACAGCCCAGAGGCATCTTAGAATTAGATTTGGAGGGTTGGATACCCATGTCGATCTAAATTTCCAAGGCCTGTCTGAGTCTGAAAAGGTGTCCCAATTCAGGCAAAGACCGGCCGGACAGAGTGAAGGTCAGGATAAACAGGGCGTCCCCAGGATTTATCGCTGACTAGAATGGAGGGCTTTCCCTAGCACAGCTGTGACTTCTGATAGGGAGGCCCGGAGGGGGAGAGACCGACACGGGGCGGGGGAACTCACCTCACGAAAGTCTGAGTTGAGGAGTGGGTCGGAGATCCGCAGCTCGGGCCGGAGGTGTCTGGGCGGGAGGCCCCTGAGCCGGGAGGTGAGGCCTGAGTGGCTCAGTCACCTCCCGGGTTTTGGCACCAAGATGTAATGTTTGGAGATACCGAAAGAGGCACAGGACAAAGGACCGGTATAAACCGTTTATTAGGGGAGAAACTTCTGGGCGAGGTCCTGTGGTCCTGGAAGTGGCGCCCAAGGAGTGGCGGGCTTGGGTTTTTAAGGGTGCTGTATCTGGGAGGGTGTTGGGGGCAGCAGTGAAGCGGGAAGACAACGCGTCGCATTCCTGGAAGCGTTGCCTCTGACCCTTCTCGGCAAATGGTAGCAGGTTCCGGGAAGCTTCAAGCGAGGTATGCAGATGTGGGTTTAGGGTGGAGAGGCGCATAGGGAATTGGTGGGTGGAGGGGCAGGTAGGGGAAGGTGGGTGCTACGTACCTCCGGACCTAACAGTATGGTGGCTCACACTTGTAATCCCAGCACTTTAGGAGGCTGAGGCAGGAGAGTGTTGAGTCCATGAGTGAGTAACATTGTGAAAGCTTATCTGTACAAAAAAATGCAAAAGTTATAATTAAAAGTAATAAAACACTTATGAATTTTATAAGGAGGTGGGAGACTTGTGCAGTAAATACTAAAAAATATTGCTGAAAAAATTAAGAAAGACAAAAATAAATGGTAAAATATCTCATGTTCCTGGATTGGAAAACTTAATAGTGTTAGGATGTCAATACAACCCAGTGTGATCTAGGTTTAATGAAATCCTATCAAAATCTTATTTTTTTTTTCAGAAATAGAAAACTCATTTTAAATTCAAAACAACCTTGCAAAGAACAAAGTTCAATGGCTTACACTTTTCTGATCCAAATTTACTATAAATACTATAGTAATCAAAACAGTGTGGTACTGGCATAAAGACAGACACATAGACCAATGGGATAAAATAGAAACAGACTCTCACATGTATAGTCAAGTGATTTTACAAGGGTGCCAAGACCTTTCAATGGAAAATGATAGTCTTCAACAAATAGTGCTAGGAAAACATGAGAAAGAATAAATTCAGACCCTTACTTAACACCATAAAAAAAAATTAATTTAAAATGGGTCAAAAGTCTAAATTAAAGACCCCAAACTATAAAAATCTCAGATGAAATCATAGGTTAAAAATTTCATGACATTAGATGTGTAATGAGTTCTTAGATATGATATACATACCAAAGGCACAGGTAACAAAAGAAAAAAATAGACAAATTGGACTTCGTTAAAATTTTGTGCATAAAAAGACACTATTCACAGAATAAAAAGACAATGCACAGAATGGGAGAAAATATTTGGATTAATATTCAGAATACATAGAGAAACTATACATAGAGAAACTCAGCAACACCCGTCTCCTCCATACCACCAATAAATCTAATTAAATAATGGGAAAAGAACTTGAATAGACATTTTTCTAAAGATGGTATACAGATTTGTATTGTGTACAAATAGAAACACAAAAATCAACACCAGTAATCATTAGTAAAATGTAAATCACAATACAATGACATATCATTTTATACCCATTTGGATGATCACACTATTAAAAAATCATAAAATAACAAGTGTTGGTGAGGCTGTGGAGTAGCTGGGGTCCCTGCACATTGTTGGTGGGAATGTAAAATGGTTCAGTCACTGTGGAAAAGAGAATGGTGGCTCTTCAAAAAATTAAAAATAAAATTACCATATGATCAAGCAATTTCACTTCTGGATATATACCCAAAATAATTAAAAATGTGTCATTGAGAGATGTTTTTATCTCAAAGAGATGTTATTTTAATACTCATAGCAGTATTCACAATAGTAAAGCATAGAACCAGTCCATAGAACTGTCTACTAATGGTTGAATTAAATTTTTTAAATTTGCTATGAAAAGAAGGAAATCTTGACATACACTGCAACACGGAATTAACTTGATGGCATTATGCTAAGTGAAATGAACCAGTCAAAATAAACAAATACTATATGATTCCACTTATATGAGATATTTAGAGTATTCAAAATCATAGTGTTGGAAAGTAGAATAGTGGATTCTGTGGCCTGAGAGTAAGAGCAAATAGGAAGTTATTGCTTCATGTTTGAGAGTTTTAATTTTACAAGATGGAAAGTAGTGATGGTAGTGATGGTTGGTAGTGATAGTTGAATGGTAGTGATGGTTGCTCATTATACATGCATTTAGTACCACTGAACTATATACTTAAAATAGTTAAGATGGTAAATTTTATATCATCTGCATTTTACTATCATTTTTAAATAGTGAAAAAAATAAAAGAATGTAAATATCCTTGAAGCACATACAATCATGGTGAAGGAAGGATATAAGTCATATATTGATTTACTCTTGAATAACCTTGTAACTTTTGGTATCCATACAGACAGGTCTGAACTTCTGGTCACTCAATCACTAGACTATATTATGCATAGCAATTTTGCCCTATACCTTTCTTAGCCAGTGATTCCCATGGTTATATCCTATTCCTCATTGCCAGAAAACCCACCACTTCTAAAATCTGAATCTCAAATTTCACAGTCTGACTTCCATGATTCATCTTCCTATGTATTCCTTTACATAACCATTCTAGTTTTCCAATCCTTTGACCCGACCCCTTGACTGCAGACCTTCAGGTCTTGTATTTCCTCCTTTCCCAAAATGACTTCCAGGACTCATAATTATCTGATCAAACGAATGCTGCAGGGCCCAAGGTCTTAGGTAAACAAAATGCCTTTATTAGCACAGTATCCCAGGGGCTCACCTGTCATCTTCTAGGAGTTGACCAAGGTCAGTCCTGCAGACAGTTCTTTATTTGCAATGCAGAGGATTTAAGCAACCTAGGGCAAATGAGTTAAACCCTTCCTGCATGTAGTTTTTATAGGAAAACTGTTCAAAAGTTCACTGTTTTTTATGTACAATGATTATTTTAGTTATTCCAATGTGGCTTAAAGTAATAGAGCACATTCAAAGGTTAAAATAAATTATAATACCTTTTATTAAAAGGAACAGCATGAGAAATGCACATAGCAATATGCAAAACCCAGGTTGAGTTTAGTGTAGCAATAGAAAGCAAATAAAATTTGAAACTAAACAGTAAAATGGAGAAACAGTTTAACTTAATGTCAAGTTTGATATGCCCGCTTCAATTTTTGTCTATAGGGATGAAGGAAAATTACATTAAAAACATATATACACAAATATGCATCTGTATGTATCTCTCGTGATGATAGATAGACAAACACACACAAAGCAAATCAACAGTGTAGAGAGACGCTGAAACTGTGTTAGTCATAGGTTGTTCATGGGCTCTGATTTGCTTGGGACAGTATAAGTTTACAATTGTATTTGAAGCACAATTATTAACACTGCTCCTTTCACTCTTAAACACAGCCTGGTTTAGTTGATAAATTAAATTACATGGCTACTCTGGGAAGTTGCAATAATAGTAGGAAATTCAGTTCTTGTGAGGCAAAGAAAGTACTCTATGAGAATCAGGAAACTGGAACCAGACTCATTATTTAACTGAAAGAGCCAGAAGGAGACTTCCTCACTTATGAAGTAAGCCTGGGAAAAAGCTGCTGTTGACTAGTTCCTAAGATATGGCTTATAGCAAAAAATAATTTAGCTAGGTAAAAAGATACAGTTAAAGTCTAGGTAGCAGAAACAAAACAAACCATCTAATGAAATCAGTGCACAGTCTGATATATCCCCAATTGATTCATGTTGAAATGTGGGAATAAAAGGCAGGGCAGGCTGGGCGTGCTGTAAGCCCAGCACTTAGTGGGGGCGAGTCCAGAGGAGTGTTTGAGTCTAGGAGTTGGAAACCAGCTAACTTTCAAATCTTTTGTAGCCTAGTATTTAAGAAGTATTTTATAATCAAAATAGATTATGTATTATCTGTATAATGTATGAAACACATTACCTCAGTATTTTTCAACTTAGAACAACATTTATTATTAAGAAGTGTTAGGAACCAAAGCACGACATAGCTATATGTTTCCGGCTCATGGTTGCAATCTATTTGTTAGTAGATAGACACAGATATTTGGTATCATCTTCTATTTCAGTTTGTATGGTCCCAAGTTGGCTAAGAATCTGGGATGATGCCAAAGTTGGCAAACAATAATTATTTACACTAACTCTTTGACCCATGACAGTATCCAAAATTTTAATCTTTCATTTAAATTGCATTATATTTTTATCCCAAAATAGAAACAATTTTTATACAGACATATCAGAGATATGTTTTTTCCTATGGTAAAGTTTCATTTATAAGTTAGGCATGGAAAGAGATTAACAATAACTAATAATAAATTATAACAATTGTAACAATATATATTTACAATTTCACAGATAGAATATCTCTCTTATTGTAGAATATAGCAACTTCAGCATATTTTTTTTCTCTTTCATTAATCAACTCAAGAACTGTTGCCTTCTCACTTAAAGAAAACACGTTAAGGCATCTCTTTGGCATATCCACATTGCCAGTGTCACTACTCTTATGCTTTGGGGCCATTATTTTCTAAAATGAAAGTTACTTGAACATAAGCACCACAAAACAGTGTCAGTTAATCTGATAACCAAGACAGCTGTCAAGTGACTAATATGTGGGTAGTGTAGAGAGTATGGGCACTCTGGACAAAGGGATGATTCATGTCCTGAGTAGTATGGAGTGGGGCTGTAAAAGATCTTATCACGCTATTCAGAATGGCACACAGTTAAAACTTAAAAATTGTTTACTTCTGGAATTTTACCTTGAGTATTTTCAGACTACAGCTTATCATGGGTGAGTGAAACTGTGGGAAACAAAACAGCAAATAAGTGAGAACTACAGTACATCCTTGAGCATAATAAGTATAGGTGCTTTAAATTCAGCATCATTGTCACTAAGAGTCTGTTTCCATTTACTGACTTTTCTAATGTATTGTTTACATTTTCCTGTTACTTTTTACATCAGATAAATTTGCACCTCTGTGGAAAACAGTGTGGCGATTCCTAAAAGCTCTAAATATCGACCTCCCATATGACCCCGCAATCCCCCTACTGGGAATATACCCTGAAGAACTCAAATCACTTTATGAAAAAGATACCTGCACACATATGTTTATTGCAGCATTGTTCACAATAGCAAGAACCTGGAATCAACCATGCTGTCCATCAAAAGAGGACTGGATTAAAAAAATGTGGTACATATACACGATGGAGTACTACGCAGCCATTAAAAAAAAGAACAAAATCATGAATTTTGCAGCAACCTGGATGGAACTAAAGTCTATAATACTGAGTGACCTCTCACAGAAACAAAGATCTGAGTATCACATGTTCTCACTCATATAGTGGACCTTGAACATCCATCATAATACTATAAGAAAAGGACTGACAGTGGTGGGAAACTATGGTGGGGGAGGGGAAGGGAGATGGGATTATCTGCCTGGTAGTAATATCTGCCTGGGAATGAGGAAACGCCCCTTATCAACAAGGGTGCCTGAACGAAGCATATTTGTATACCTAATCTTTAACTGTACCCCACAATATCAAAATAAGCAGTACTGATAAAAAAATAAAATAAAATAAAATAAATTTGCATCTATTCTGTACATTATGCATGAAGTGCTACTTTAGAGGTTTTGGGTTCCATTACGCTCTTCTGATTTTTTTTTTTTACTGATTTTTATTGATTTATTTTGTGTTTGCTTTAGCAGGCAGTCAAGTTAGCTTATCTGTGGCTCTGAATGTAATTCCAGCACTTTGGGAGGCCGAGGCATGTGGATTGCCTGAGTCTGCGGTTTCGAGACCAGCCCGGGCAACTTGGCGAGACCTCGTCGCTACAACAAAAAACATCAAAAAACATCAGCCGGGTGTGGTAGCGCGCTCCTGTAGTTCTGGCTACTTGGAAGACTGAGAAGGAAGGATCACTGGAGCCTAAGAGGTTGACACTGGGGTGGCCATTAGGGTGCCACTGCACTCTAGTTTGGGCAACGGGGAGGGAGATTCCAACTCAAAAAAAAAAAAGCCATATCATATAACAAAAATAGAATTTCAGGTTTCTGACCAGTGGGTGAGTATTGAAGAGAAAAATAAATGTTTCTTGTTTCTCTCATACCCTTTGGCTGCCAATAGGAATTTTGTTTTAAAAAAATGAGAAAGCAGGATTTACTGAGAGGACAGAAAAGTTCTCACAGTGGGAGGCGACCCGAAGGGGGTTGCCCTGCCAATAGGGATTTATCAGCCATTCTTTCTTCAACTTTTACTATTAATCTATTTATACTTTGCAAAGCATTAATACTAACCTGTTAACTTTACTATAATTCAGATATTAAACTCTAGTCTAAGAAAATACAAATTTTGATTTAGAATAAGTAAACATTATAACTAGACCTTTTCCTCCTTGTGAATAAAGTTACTAATGAGTTGTTTCCTCTAGAAAAGCCCTTCATGTGCATTACCAAATTTTACAGCATTTTCATCTTTGAAATGTGCAATTTCCTACCCCTTTTCAGGCTAACACGGATAAATATAAAGTAAAATTATTATACTACACATTCATTTTTTGAAATATTGCATTTTCTTCCATATAATTTACCATTTAAAAGTCTGAAGGATGCTTTCATTATACTATCCCAGTGGGAAAAAGTCCTTCCAAGAAACAAGCATGTCACCAAACATATTAATATCAAGAGCATTACATCAAAGGCATACATCTGTTAAAATGCTTGTAAAATGCATTACTGAATATGTTATTTGATCATCTGAAAAACATTTCATCTCTAAAATGTATATTTCTGAGATATCCAATTCTATGTTGTAGGCCTGCATATATCTCTACCACATAAGCCAGTAGATTCAGCCATATATAGAGCATGCATTATTTGCATTAGCCCACATCTGAAACATTTATTTTCAATAGATCCAAGTGACTATCTTTGAGCTCACAACACATTATCTTATAGACCGCAGGTTTACAACAATGTAGGTTAGATTGTCTTTTTTTCTTGTCTTTTTGTCAAATCTTGGCTATTCTTTGCCTTTCACATTTCTATATAAATTGTAAAAGTTGCATGTTGCTTTCAAAAATATCTGAGACTTCAGTTGAGATTGCAGTGAATCTAAGATGCCTAGTTATTTTTAGAACCTTCTGATAGTGCCTTTGTGTGTTTTATTCAGAGTATCAGCTGTACTTAGCAGGATGAATAGAGCAGAATGAATTTGTTTCATCTTGTCTGGATCCAGAAGTACCATAAGTTAATATTTTAAAGTGTCATTATAGAGAAAGTTTTTCAAGGAAAGACATAGCCTATAGATGAATAACTAGCCATATAATCCCATAAGAGTATTTAAATATACATGGCTAAAACTTACATTAAAAGAGGAAAGAATAAATGATAAACTGGAACAAATTAAATGACATATATAACAAACAATAGATATCTATATGTAAACAGTACTTAAAATTAATAATAAATATACAACACAATTTTAAATTAGAAAAAAGTATATTCATAAAAGTAAGCAAAATTAGTAATGTTACCAAAATAGAAGTCACTCACAACTCAAAGTTAATTAATACATTGAGATACCACTTGTCACCTATAAAGTTGGCTGATAATGAGATACTTTATAACATTCAATACTGGAAAACAAATGGGAATATGACTACACTCACTTGTTACTAAACATTAAAGTACTTGAAGGGCATTTATAGAGGGCAATCTGGACTATTTTGAATTTTATGTGTTTTTTTTAAGCCAGTGACTGTAGTTCTAGGAATATATCCTTCAGATATTTACAGAGAATTTAAATGGATAATGTTATGCACTGTAGCATTATTTGCAATGAAAAAACTAACACTAACATTCACATCCATTAATAAATAAATGCTTTGTTATCTATTAGTTATATGTCTCCCCTTTATAGAATCTCTGCAAAGGCATATAAAGTGTCTTGCTTGCTACTTTATATTTAGCACTGAGCATAGAGTAGTGCATACATATTGAGTAAACAAATTAAACAACCAGTAAGGATGATATAAGCCACCATACCACCCTACAATATATCATGCAACTATGTAAAAGAAGATGAAAATAAGCCCACACTATACTATATCACAAAATTTTAAAGTTGAACAAAAAAATTACATATCTCATTCTCAATCTGAAAATACGCTGACAAACCTGCAGTCATTTATGTGTTGTAGATTGATACAGACTAAATTTTTAATAGTGCATACCCTCAGAGATGGCTGAGGGGGTGTCATGAGGTTTTCTCTTTAGTTTTTCTATAAAATTTGAAGATTTGCACATTGACTATCACTAGTTGTAATAATGAAATTTTAAATGGCACCTGAGCTAAAATCCTCCTGCCAGACAAATAAAACCACTCTGTCCAGACAAATAAAAAGTGAATCTTGCTTGCCACCTAGATACAGACATATATAAATGTCTCACTTAGCTGTTTTTTCTAGACTAATAAAATCTCACTTTTAAAAGAGTTGATCACTTCAACCAGAATGTTTTTAAAATAGAATGTTATCATCCCTAAGGAGAGGCAACTTTAGAATAACTATATCTATGTGTCTACATACAGTAACTCTAGAAATGTATTTCTCCTTGTTGATTATAGTATTAGTTCACAATAAGCCAAACAAACAAGTTAAACAAAATCATTCCAAATTTTGGGCAACATCAAGAAAGTTTAAATAAATTGGTCAGTACTACATGAGACCATTAAATAAGCCTTTTTGAACTTCTAAATTCAGGGTTCCAGAGAGTATCTTTAAGAATCCTTGACTGAGGACCTATCCGGTATGCCACTGAAAGCACTGAGACTGGACACACAATTGATCTCTTATTACCCAGTTATAGCTGCATCAAAACCAGTAGGACATTATATCACAACACCAAGTAGAGGAGAAATCCAGCGAGATATTCAAGTACAACAAAAAGGATTTACGGCTATAGTAAGGTTTGATTCCTAAAAGTGATGACTTGCAAACTGAGTTGCATATAATTTCTCATTCACTTAAAAAAAAAAAGTCTATAAGATCAACATGTTCCTCTTAGCAACAAAGATAAAAGAAAAATTGGGTTAGAAAGAATATGTGACTTTTAAAATAAAATTACTACCTTTAAAATACATGAATATAAAGTTATAAAATGCTTAAAGCCACTAGAAAATTCTCATGCTAATTGTCTTCACACTTTCTTATGAATATTAACCAAAGCAGAGTCATCGATATATGTAGAACTTTTTAAGTTCATTTTTAAACCTATTCTATCTAAAATTAAGCTCTACTGTTGCTAAAATTGTTGTAACATCCATGGAAAATGCTGATTTCAACATAGACTGTGTAGCACAGTGCCTGTTATGTCAATAAATGCCTGCTAAATGGACAAAACTCATGTGTGCATATTACGCTTATATCTTCATGTTGAATATAAACTGAAGATCTTTTTCCAATTATCCCGAAGACCCCCTGAAATGAAGACAGCACATGGTAAAGGCTGTGCTCTGCCTCCAGATATACCCAAGCACTCACATCCCACCTGCTGGAAACACAGAGTGCTCACTGATGCCCATACTTAACATTGCCGGTGGCTGAAGAACATTGACTGGCCTGAAATAAGTAGAATCCTCAGTGGTTGCCAGTGCCCAATACTTGTCATTGTGGCTATTCAAAAAACACAACCTGCTTGCCTTAGTTTAAGACAACTGTGAAAAGACATCCTTCTCCTGAGGCCTCAGTTTTTAACATATCTCAAGCCATCTTCTTCCCAGACTGTTTGCTGTCATTCCCTCACAGGTATTCTTTTCAAAAGCACATGCAACTTTAAATCTTGCACACATCTTATTTCTGGGGACTCTAAACTCAGAGAGACATACTCTAAAATGAGATTTGGAGGTGAATTGTCCCAAACACTAAGAAATGTGTCACTGGTGTTGGGTGGAGTAGCAGCATCCACCTGCACGTGGGCAGTGCAGATGGTAGACTTACAGATGTGTTTGAACAAATATTCTGGCAGACATAATTCAGGCACATGGAAGGTGTGAGAAAAATCATAATTATAAGGACAATGGAATCAGATAACTGTTGCTGAATGCAGTTGATGCCTTAGAGAAAAATAGTAATGATCTCCTTGGCAACATAGAGGAAGAAACCAACATCCTCCAACTAGAAGGCAGAAACAACTGAAGATCAGGCCTGGACTTCATGGAGGAAGGGAAGATTGCAACCCTGGTAGATGTGTTATGTCAAGGTTAGACCCTGGTTACAAAGGAGTAGGACCTGAGAACTTCTGATGAGGACACCTGAGTCAATGAACTTGAAAATCTTGACTTCCCAGAAACCTTGAAATTCTTGAGCCTGCAGAAGCGGTCCCTCCTTCTCTGAAAGGCTGGCAAGGAGTCTGCCTGGCAAGGCAACTCAAGGTCTCTGCCTCAAGGACACACTGCACTTACTTTCCCAATAAATGACCAATTATCAGTTATAATTCATAACAGCCATGCTGGCACTGCTAAGAAAGACAACTCAGGGCCTCTACTTCAAGAATACACTGCACTAACTTGCCCAGCAACTCAGTCATTGTAAGAACTGCTACAAACAGACTTAAGGTAATACTGATTTCAGGCATCCAGTGTGTCTTTGTGTGGTCTCTGTGTTGGGCAATGGCAGAAGAGACTCTGGTAATAGGTGGGATTCTAGGCCCAGGCTCAGGTCACAGAGAGTCTGAGGGTTTAACAATACCCTGCAGACATTCCTGCAGTCACCAATCGTGTAATTGCAGTGGGCATATACTGTATTTGGCATCGATTCCTTGGCTTGTGGAGGAATAAACTGCCAATGCAAAAGGCTCAGTAGAAGTTTCTGAAATCCCACACAATCCGTCACAAAAGCAAAGCAAAATGCTGTTGTGCTGAAATGAGAACAGTAGTAAACAGTACCGATTCTTGACTACCTGAAGGACAGGAGGAGTTTTCTAACTATCATATCCCCATATAATTCAATAACCTGGCCTCACAAAAGCCTGACAGATACTGGAGGATGAAAATGGACTACATCAAATTTTAAAAAGTAAGCATTTAATTTGCAGCTGCTGTGCCAGATATGATGTCTTAGCTGGAGAGGATGATCAGGGCCTGGAATATACAGTATGTGCCTTTGGCTTTGCCAATGCATTCCATTTAGTTCTAACCATAAACTTCCTGATGTTGCTCCAGTCCTTGAGGAGACCAGTCATCATTTCCCTGATGATTGGTGGTGCAGTTTGGTTCAACTATGTCCCTGCTGATTTTCTGCCTGCTGGATCTGTCAATTACTGATTGAAAGGTACTGAAATCTTCATCTATAACAGTTAATTTATCTATTTCTCTTTGAAGTTCTATTGATTTTTGCCAAATCATCGCATAATGCCCTTCTTTGTCCCTGGTGGTTTTTGTTGCTCTGAAGTCCACTTTGCCTGAAATTAATATAGTTCCTCCAATATTTTTAAAATTAATGTTAACTTTAATGGTATACCTTTTTACACCTCTTTATTTTTAATCTGTGTCTTTATAACTAAATTGGATTTCTTATAGAAAATGCATAGCTGACCCTTGCTTTTTTTTTTAAATGAACTCTGACAATTTCTGTGTATTGGTGCATTAAAACCATTGACATTTAAAGAAAGTATTGATATAACCAGATTATTATATTCCATATTTTTATTGTTTTCTATTTATTGCCCTTGTTCTTTGTTTTTATTATTCATTTATTTTAGATAAAGGATCTTATTTTGTCACCCAGGCTGGAGTGCAATGGCACAATCATAGCTCACTGCAGCCTCCAACTCCTGGGCTCAAGTGATCCTCCAACCTCAGCCTCCTGAGTGGCTAGAACTACAGTTGCGTGCAACCACACTTGGTTTCTGTTTCTTTGTTTGTAGAGATGGAGTCTTGCAATGTAGCCCAGGCTGTCTCAAACTCTTAACCCCAAGCTATCCTTCTGTCTTAACTTCCCAAAGTGCTAGGATTATGGGCATGAGTCATTACACTTGGAATTTTTTAAAATCCATGATAATTCAGTCTTTCTTATCCTGCTTTCTTTTTTAAATTTAATTTTTTAAAATATTTTATTTTAAAGATGTGGGGTAAAATTTAGGATTAGGTAATCAAGTGGACATTGTATAGGTAAAACGTGGATTTCCCTTGGTCTTCATTTTGCCTGGTTTGAGATCAGTTGCCCTTACTGATGTTGTATGTTCCCCTCACCCCCTACCCTGGCAGCATCCCACTACTTCCAATCCCTTTCTTTTGTATTATGGTAAGTGTTCAGGGTCTGCTTATGAGTGGGAACATGTGATACTCTGTTCTTTTTTTCTGTGATAGATCACTGAGTATTACTGACTCTAAATCCATCCAAGTTGCTGTGAAGTCCAAATGCTTGTCCTTCTTTATGGCTGTGTAATATTCCATTGTGTATATGTACCACGTTTTTTAAATCCAGTCCAGATGGGCAGCATGGTTGGTTCCATGTTTTTGCTATTCTGAATAGAGCTGCAAAAAACGTGTGTGCAGGTATCTTTTTTGTAGAATGATTTGAGTTCCTCTTGGCATATTCCCAGTAGGGGTATTGCTGGGTCATAGGGAAGGTCACTTTTTAGTTCTTTTACAAATTGCCACACTGTCTTCCAAAGAGGTTGCACTAGTTTACATTCTTTGCTTTTTTCCTTTCAGCATGTTTGGGTTCCTTGTACATCCTGGATGCTAGGCCTTTGTCAGATATATAGTTGGCAAATATTTTTTCCCATTCTGTGGTCTGTCTCCCCACTCTTTTGATGGTTTCTTTTGCTTTGCAGAGACTTTTCAGTTTAATGAGGTCCCACTTGTCTATCTTATCTCTTATGGTGTGGACACCTGGGGTTGTAATCAGAAATTGATTGCTCACTCCGATTTCTGTAAGGGTGTCTCCTGTGTTTTTTAAGCTTCTTATATTTTGATGTTTACACTTAGGTCTTTGATCCATTTAGAGTTGATTTTTGTGTATGGTGTTAGATAGATTTTCTGTTTCAATCTTTGGCACATGATCAGTCAGTTTTCCCATCACCATTTACAGAATACGTTCTCCTCTCCCAAGTTGTTGATGGAGGCTTTGTCAAAGATGAGCTGGTTGACAAAACAAGGTTTTGCTTCCAAATTCTCTATCCTATTCCATTGGTCCATATGCCTGTTGTTGTACCAATACCAGGCTATTTTGATTATTGTAGCCTTATAGTAATGTTTAATGTCTGGAAGTGTGATGCTTTCTGCTTTGTTTCTTTTCCTAAGGATTGTTTTGGTTATCCGTGGTCATTTATGTTTCCATATGAATTTCTGTATTGTCATTTCCAGGTCTGAAAAGAGTGATGTTGGTAATTTAAAGATATTGTGTTGAATCTGTAGATTGCCTTTAGTAGAATGGATATCTTAAGCATGTTGATTTTTCGTATTCATGAGCAAGGAATATTTTTCCATTTATTTGTGTCTTCTTGGATTTCTTTGAGCAGAGTTTTGTAGTTTTCATTATTAAAGTTCTTTCTCTTCTCTGGTTAGAAAGAAGTGAAGGCATTTCTTTTTTTTTGTGGCTATTGTGAATGGAATTGTGCTTTTTATTTGGTTCTCTGCCTATTCATTGTTGATGTATAAGAATGTGACTGTCTTTTGCATATTTATTTTGTACCCCGAGATTGCCAATGTCCTTATCAGTGCAAGGAGGTTTTTGACATATTCTTTTGGATTTTCGAGGTATAGGATAATATCATCATAAAGAGGATAACTTATCTTCCTCTTTACCTATTCGGATATCCCCAGTTTCCTTCTCATGTCTAATTGTTCAAGCTGGTACTTCCAACACAACGTTGAACAGGAGGGGTGAGAGTGGGCAGCCTTGTCTTGTTCTGGTTTTCAGGAGAAATATTTCCAATTTCTGTCTGCTTAGCAATATGCTGGCTGTGGGTTTATCATAGATGGTGCTTACTATTTTGAGGTATGTTCCTTCTATGTCTAGGTGCCCAAGACTTTTTATCAAGAAGAGGTGCTGGATTTTATCATAAGTGTTTTCTGCATCTAATGATATAATCATGTTACTTTTGTTTTTACATCTGTTGATGTATTTAATTACATTTATGGTCTTGCAGATGTTGAACTAGTCCTGCATCCCGGGGATGAAGCCTACTTGGTCATGTTGGATAATTTTTGAGATGTGTTGTTGAATCTTATTTACTAGAATCTTGTTGAGAATTTTTACATCTATATTCATTATTGATATTGGCCTATAGTTCTCTTTTTTTGTTGGATCTTTATCAAGTTTGGGTATCAGTGTGATGTTAGCTTCATAAAATGATTTGGGGAGCTTTCTATCTTTCTCAGTTGCCTGGAATACTTTCAATAGGATTGGTATCAGCTCCTCCTTGTATGTTTTGTAGAATTCTGCTGGAAAGCCATCTGATCCAGGGCTTGTTTTTGTAGGTAGTTTTCTTAATGACAAAATCAATTTCCTGGTTTATTACTGATCTAGTCAATGTCTTAATGTCAACCTTGGGAGGTTGCGTGATGTCAGATAGTCCTCCATTTCATTTAGGTTATTAAGTTTGTTTCCATACAGGTGTGCATTAGAAGTCTTTGATAGTCCTTTGTATTTCTTCAGGGTCAATTGTGATTTGATCATTTTGCATTTCTGATTATGTTTATTTGGGCTTTTTCGTTCTTTCTCTCTGTCATTCTGGCTAGGGGCTCATCAATCTTGTTCATTCTTTCAAAGAACCAGCTTTCTGTTTTGTTGGTTTTTCTATGATATTTTTGTCTATGTCCTGTATTTGGGCTTTTGCTTTGGTGATCTTGACTCTTCTGCTGAAGTTAGGGTTTTGGTGGTCTTGTCTTTCCAGCTCCTTTCGGGCATTTGCTAGGCTGTTAACTTGTGCTCTTTCCATTTTCTAGATGATTGTTTGTAGAGATATAAATTCCCCTCTTTGAACTGTTTTCATGGCATCCCAGAGATTTTAGTAAGATGTTCCTTCATTCTCATTTGTTTCCAGGAATCTTTTAATTATTGTTTTGATTTCTGTGTTGACCCAGTAATCATCCAGCATCATGCTGTTTAGTGTTCATGTCTTTGTGGCTTTGGGGGGAATTTTGTTGGTGTTGATATTTATTTTTATTCCACTGTGGTCTTAGAAGGTACATGGCAGTATTTTGATCTTATAAAGAATTCTGGCCTGTTTTTATTTTTGTTCTTTTTCTTTTTTTGCCTTCTCTGAGTTAAATTGAGAATTTTGTGTGACTTTGGTTTTTCCCTCTCTTAGCATAGCAATTTTTTTTTTACATTTTATTGGTGTTTTAGGGTTTGTAATGCACGTTTTTGACTAATGCAAGTCTTCTTTCAAATAACACTAAACTGCTGCTTCATAAGTAGTACAAGTGCCTCATACCAGAGTGTTCTCAATTTTTTCTCTTGTCTTTAAAAAAAAATCATATCTGTCATTCATTTAACTTATCCATTAGTTGCAATCACTGAATACATTGTTGCTACTGTTATTCTAGATACTCTGTTATGCATTAGATCAATTAAAATAAAAAATTATTTTATCGCTATTAATTCTATTGCATCTTTCTTTCTCTTTCTCTTTATTTTGGAGATTTGAGTTTTCAAGCTATGTCATTTGTCTTCTCTAGGAAGTACTACTTTTAATAATTTTGGCAAGACAGTCCTATTGGCAATACATTTTTGTTTGTCTGAGAAAATATTTTTATCTTTTTCACTTTTGAAGGATAATTTTACTGGGTTCAGAATTCTCTGTTGGTTGGTGTGTGTGTGTATTTCAATACTTTTAGTATTTCTCTTCACTCTTTTCTTGCTTGCATGGTTTCTGAACAGAAATCCTGTTTAATTCTTATTCTTGTTCTTCTATAAGTGAGGTTCTCAGCCTTACCCACAGCTCCCCAGCTCAGCTTCTTTTGAGATTTTTTTTTCATTTGGATTTTCCGAAGTTTAATATGATGTACCTAGGTGTAGATTTTTTGGCATTTGTCTTGCTTGGTGTTCTCTGAGATTCCTCCATCTGTGGTTTTCTGTCTACCATTAAGTTGGAAAATGTTCAGCCATTGTTGCTCCCAATATTTATTTTTCTCTTTTCCCTCTTCTGTTTCTGTTATTCCCATTCACTACACATATGTTACATCATTTGAAATTCTTCTGCAATTATTGGATATTCTGTTTGAATTCTTTTCTTTTCTCTTTCCTTTACAATTTGGGAAAATTTTTTTTCCATGTCTGTATCTAAGAAGCCCATAAAAGACATTTTTCATCTGTATTACAGGCTTTTATTTTATTTTTTAATTCTAGAATTACCTTTTAACTCTTTCTTGAAGTACCCATCTCAGCTTACATGAGTAATCTGTCTTCAGACTGCATGTTTTGTTTTGTAGTATGACTTTCCTTTTTTTTAGTAAGGTGGACTTGAGTTATGAGTTTAAAAAAAAACAAAATTGAGATGAACTGTGAGGTTTAATGTTTATCTAGTTAGAACTATTCACTTTTTTTCAGTAGCAGTGTGTGTTAGAGGATATTATGTCTTCTAGTGTCCTTGATCTTGTCTCTTCTGTTGTCTTTGAGTCTCCCTAAAGCCTTTTCTTAAATAATACCCGAAGCTTATAGTTGTTTCCATTGTAATCCCTATTACTATACAGGAATAGGACTGATGCAGTAGTGAAATGTGAATCAGGTGAAGCATTCTATAGTCTTATTATTTGATGTCAGTCCTTTGAGAACACTGTGCCTTGAAGCTGTGATCTTTCCAAGTGCTTCTCAGGTGTTTTCTTCATCCTTTGGGTGAGACAGAGATGCTAAAAGGGGCTGGAGCTCTCCCAGTTAGGTTCTGGAAAAACCAACTCATTTAGGCTTTTGTAAAGTAGCTTCTCTAGAGAGCAGGCTTTTGTTAAGAAGAGAATGTTCTGGGCTAATTTCAAAATAGTTACTTTTGTCCTCCTGTTGCTGGAAGAAGGAGGGAGTTTTTCTTAGATCACAGGAGAACTTGTTAGGGCTCCTGGAGGTAAAATTTGTGAAAGTTTTGAGCTCCCCTAAGATTGGGCCCTCTACTTCTCTGTCAGCTCAGCACACTGAATCCAACAATGCCTCAAATACAATCGGCATGCCCTTCCAGGACAAGCTCCACAGCAGGTCTCTGCTGCTGGGCTTCTGAGTCCAAGTTGTGATTTCCTCTGTTCACCTAATTTTCATGGCAGCAATTTTCCTTGTAACCCAATCTTCTGGCATATTTAAAAAGAGTAGCTGATTTTCAGTTTGCTCAGCTTTTTCTTGTTGTGAAGATAGCAAAGATGGCTTCTTAGCTCTATATTTCAAACCAGAAACCAAAATCCTCCAGATGTCTTAAAAAACAAACAAACAAACAAACAAACAAACAAATTGTAAAAAACTGTCATGAAATGGGAGCTCTCCGGGCAATCTTTTGTGATTTCATCCCAGCTCTAGCTAGCCTTAGATATTTTCTTAGTTCAACTGCTACAACAAATTACCATAGACTGAGAAGTTTAAACAATATACAATAATTATTTTCAGTTTAGCAGACTGTAAGTCTGTGATCAGGGCTCCAAGAATGGTCAGGAGATAGTGAGGGCCTTTTTTTGGTTGCAGACTGCCGTCTTCTTATGTCTTCATCCAGCAGTTGAGGGTGAGAAAGCTCTCTGGGGTTCCTTGTATGAGGACACTAATCCCACTCATTAGAGCTCCACCCTCATGACCTGATTTCCTTCCCAAGACTCTATCTTCTGAAACCAATATATGGAGCATCAGGATTACAACATATGCATTTTATAAGTACACATTTCTCCCCAGAACTTCAAAATGTATGTTCTTCTTTCATGCAAACTACATTAATTTTACCCCAACAATTTTACAAGTTTTAATTTATTTCAGCATCAACTCTAAAGTCTAAAGTCTTATCTACATAACATCTAAATCAGATGTGGGTGAGACTCAAGGTACAATTTATTCTGAGATAAAATTTCTCTTCAACTGTGAATTGTGAAACTAAAGAAGTTATATGTATCCAAAATGCGATGGTGGTTTTGTAGTTTTTTTTGTCTGACCAGTTGGCAAGCTGAATGTTGCAATTCCCAAAGCTGCACTGCCAAACTGGGATCTACATGGTAGCTAGGGACATAATGGCATCTGGATAGGGGAACAAGGTGTCACTTGAGAACTCAATGATGCCAATAGCTGCAGAGTCCCCAATGAGTTTTACAGCTCTCTTAGTTCAGGGGTTGGTGAGCAGAGTCCCAAGAAATGTTTACAGCTTTGCCAGTTTGGTGGGCCAGTGAGCCAACCCCTGAGAAGTGTTACAGCTCCATCAGCTTGTTGGACTGGTAAACTAGGCCCAGAAGCCGTGTTGAACCTCTCTCAGCTTGACGAGTCTGACTCTTTCAGTCTGGGTTTTCCAGTCTGGCATGTGTGGCTCTTCTAGTTCAGCAGCTCTTCTACTTGAGCAGTTTTGTGGTCTTATCTCATACCAGGTAGAATGAGGGATGTGAGAGTGTGTAAGTCAAAATTTCTTAGAAGATAGGAAAACTTCTGGCAGTGGGAGGGGATCCAAAAGAGGGTTGCCAGTGATGCTTCTGCAGTTATAGGTTTATTCAGTCTTGAGAGCATGCTTATTGGTTGGCAGTAGCACCAATCAGAGAGAGGCACCATGGTGTGAGATTGAAATGCACCTATTGGGAGAAAGTTGAAAAGGACCAGTCAAGATTAAGTGCAGGAAAGGGGAAGTCCACAAACTGGAAATGGCTCATTCCTGTCTGTGGGGTTTGTAGTAGAAGTTTTTTATTTGGTTTTTTTGTTTGTTTGTTTTACCAGGAGCCTTGCTAATCTGTCTGCCTATCTGGTTTCTTCCTTTATTCTCTCTCATCCCCCAGTCTAGATTGGTGACCCTAACTGCTGTTAAGGAGTAGGCATGATGACCAGTCTGGTTACTTCCTGCTGATAATGGGCAGATAAGAGATATGAGAACAGCAACTAGGGACCTTCCAGAGGGTAATCTAAAGATCCCTGGTAGTGGGAAGCTTCCATATGAGATTCCATTTGCATTACCATTTGGAGTTTGACTTCCTCTAAATGAGAGGAAACAAATTTTTCAATGAGGTTAACTATGCATGGACCAAATATCTGCAGTACACAAAAGGAAGCTAGCAAGGGAAAAATCCATGTCCACAAGCTGGAAATTCCTAGGGAGGATAAGAAAGATTGTAACTTGCTAGGGCCTCAGCCACCTTGTTCTCTTAGGGTATCAATAATGGAGATACTATATTTTAAGATTTGCAGATTTTTCTCTACTTGGAAGGAGGTGTTAATTAAAAAACAACAAGTTTCATTTAAGAATGCACGTGTTCTGCCACCTTCTACCTTGAGCATATCTAATGCAGGATGGTTTTTCAGAAACACAGTAGCTAGTGGACTGATGAATGTTTCCTGACTCTTGATAGCAGCTGCTGTGGCTTTCTATCCTCGCTTTAAGGGTGAAATTTAATATGTATCTTTCTAGCAAAGGTATTCCAACAAACAAAAAGAAACCTTTGGCCATTGAGTGCCCTATCCCAGGTCTTTGTAGGATAGGAACGTCATGGGCATGCCCTCCTAGACTATAATTGGCAGGTAAATTATAGTTAGGCACTTCCAGGTTTCTGTGACAAAGTGGTCACACGGACTATTCCAAGAAAGATTCTAAATTTAGAATGTGTCCTGAAGAAGCCATTTGAGCTTGACTGAGGATTATTACCTCAGGGACAGCGTGACTATTGTGCAAGCACCTTCCCATTGGTAGGATCAAACGAAGTATAATCCATTACCACGTAAAATACCCAGTTCCAATTAAGGAAGGTGCCCCCATAGTTCAAAATGGAAAAAATATCCCAGTGGTTGTGGTTTCCCTTGGTTCATCAGAATTGCAGGAACAGTAACAAGGAAAACCCTCTTTGTATAACCTTAGCTGTTCCCACCTGATGTTTTCTCAGCAGACCATCCCATTATGTGTATGGGTTCTGCATGCATAATGATTAGGGTTATATGAACAGCTACCCATACAAAGTCTCATTATAGTACTTGGGAGAGAGACATCCCACTCAGGATAGTCCTGGGTGCAATCAGAAAACAGAAACATTTTCCCACACCTCTGCCACTTCTCCAGCCTTAATGGAGACCTTTTCCTCAGAGGGGCTTTCTGGTCAGCACTGCTCCTTTTAGGGCAGTGAATTCATACCAGGAACCATTGAGATTTCCAATCTGCTAGATAGACAATGGTAGAGCTATCAGGAGAAGAGTTAGAGAAGGTCCCTCCTGAGGGTATATCCAACAATTTGAAAAAGTAACCCTTTGAGCCAGGTACATAATAGAGAGAAAGAGGGTGATTTTAAGAAGCTAGGGCTAGTGATGACAGAAATAGGAAGTAGATAATCCCATAGATAAAAGGGTTAAGGGATCCTTGGCAAAGGCGTTTAACAATGCAGATCAAAACAAAAGTGAAAGCAGCAAATATAGCCAAAACTATAAGGAACATATCCACGGAAGGTTAATTATGGGCACTTATCTTTTATGATCTTTAGTATAAGGTCTCCAATTTCTTCACAATGGTATTTTGAGTGCCCTTCTAGGTTAGCAGAGGCAAATTTTTCCTGGACTCTTGGCTTTCACTCTAGTATGATGAACCTAAGAGTCTATTCCAGTGGCCTTTACTGCTGAAGGAGTGGAGAGAAAAGCAGTGTAGGGTCCCTTCCAATTCAAGCCTAAAGAAGGAGAAAGAGAAGTAAGAACCCTCGTATCTCCTAGGTTCCATATACCATTCTACAGCATACCCTTTTTTGACATGCATTAACCCTCTATTATTTTGTCCTATACTTTCCTTCCTTTACGTACCAGTCACTTTATTGCAGGACAAAATTTACCATCTGAGGTCCTTTCCTGTATACAATTATTCTCTGTCCTTAATATCCTTCTTTACCAAAAACATACTACTATACCAATGGCTTCCTTTACATCTTTCCTTTACTTTTCTGGCTTCTCCCTTTCCACCTTTCCATATAATCTTCTACATTTATACTTTTAATTGCCCCTAGCAACCTTAATTATAGCTATATGTATTCCAACATGGATGGCCAAGACCAAATGGCTGGTACCTGTATAACGAAATTAATTTGGGGCAACTCCTTTGAGTTCCCTCCCACTGTGGAACTTTTCTGTCCTCTCAATAAGTCCTGCTTTTTTAAAAAAGAAATTAGTTTTGGTTCCAGCACCCTGGCACTCACCTGGAGGTTGTTGGGGTGATACCAATCTATGCCAGGCACTTTAACAGGTTCCCAGGCCTCCTTGGTGGCTGTCATTCCTGAGCTAAGTGTTCTTTTCTCTCATCAGAAGAGAGTACACTTTCTTTCCAAAGACTTTCTGACCAGTGTGATGGACAAAGTCCTGGAGTGTTATGCTAACTACACTTCTAGTGTCCACAGCAGATTGTACCCACAGCAACAGGCATCATCCCCTCAGCAGGTTCGTTCTTACCAGGTCTCTGATGGGCTATTGGAGTTTTGTCACTAATGGCGACTACCAATTGAAATGCTACTTTTGGTCCTCTGGCTCTGCAGCCCTCCATGTATAGCAGAATGGACCTGATCAGCACTAGTAGTCATGTTTACCTGTGCAGTGCCCTAGCCCTTGGCTGTCAACTGTACCTCTGAATTACTCAAATCTAACATATTAATGGGAGAAATTACTTTCCAGACAAAATCCTCTTTCCCTGTTAAGGAATCATTCCAGTTCAGAGACATAAATGTGACTGGGAAGGTATACGGGTCCATAAAGACAGTCCCTAAATGCCTCTGAAAAAACTGAAAACAGCAGGCAGTGGAACATCTCTCCTACTGCTTCTTTATCAAGAACAGAATTTTTGAAATGTGGAAGGACATTGAGCTTGTGTAAGTTGGCTCTAATAGGACCAACAAATGAGGTGTCTGAGTTCCCATGTACAGAGCCAACAAGGTGCCTTAAAGGGAAGGGTCTGCTTTCCCTTAACATTTACCTACCCAGAGGATCCCTTAAAAATACCGATAAGACTTTACAAGGTGGAGTCAAAGTATAGAGTCAGACTCTTCTTAAACAAAAGAGAGGGGGACCGAAGAAGTGGGGACCTGACCTAATGAGAGATGCCTCCCAAAAGTTAATTCCTTGCATAGAAAAGTTTATCGTACTTGCTGGGTTATGCTGATTCTTGACATGGTGAGCCTCCTACCCTCTGCCAGTGAGTTATAAGGTACAATGTAATCATTATGAAAAGAATCTTGAAATATATAATTTTAAAAAAATTTTTAAAAGAGAGAATTCTTAAAATCTTTACATCTTCCTGCTTCGTGGAAATGACACAAACACATTGTCCTGAGCCACATTCCAAGTGACCAAGTCAGCTACCCATACTGCCCATCAATGTTGTCTCTCTAGGCTGCCAAGACACCCATGACATTGAGTACAAATCGGGGACAGCAAGTCATGGCAATCCCGAAGAAAAGAAAATGTGATAGGAAAGGCTGACGAAAATGTGATAGGAACGCTGAGGACAAGAAGCCTAGGAAATGAAAGTAAAGAGATAGGTCTGCTTTAACTCACCCTTTTGATGATCTCAGATGAGACCCCAAGAAATGATTCAGATTTTTTGTCTGACTGGTTGGTGAGATGGACCCCCAAGGGATGTTGCAGTTCTTGAAGCTGCACTGACACCCCAAGATCTATGCAGTGGTCAGGGACCCGATGGTGTCGGGATGGGGGAATGCAGTGGTGCCCGGGAACTCGGGAATGCCAACAGCCGTGGAACACCCAAGGGGTGTTTACAACTCTCTTAGTTTGGCAGTCAGTGAGCCGAGCCCTGAGAAGTGTTTGCAGCTCTACTGGTTTGGTGGGCTAGTGAGCCAGTCCCTGAGAAGTGTCACACTTCTGTTGGTTCGGTGGGCCAGCAAGCCAGGCCCCCAAGGCAAAAGCTTGAAGCTTTCTCAGCTCAGTGGGGTTGTCTCTTCCAGTCCAGTGTGTGCAGCTCTTCTAGTTCAGCAGCTCTTCTCGTTCAGCAGCTCTGGGTTCTTGTCTCACCAGAGAGTGAGTAAGTCAGAATTTATTCGAAGACAGGAAACATAGAAAAGCTCCTGGAGGCAAGAAAGAACCTGAAAGAGGGTTGCTGAGATGACTCTGCTGTCGGATTTATATAGTCTTGAGAGCATGCTGATTGGTCGGCAGTAGCACCAATCAGAGACAGGCACCATGGGTTGGGATTGAAATGCACCCATCGGGAGAGGGTTGGAAAGAGCCAACCAAAAAATGCACTAAAGAGGAATTCCACAGACCTGGAAATGGGTGTGCTCATTCTAGACTGTGGAGCTTGCAGGAGTTTTGTTTTGTTTTGCAAGGACTCACCCTAAACGATCTGCCTACCTGTTTTGTTTTTGTTTTTGTTTTTTTCCTTTCTCTCTCTCAGTGGGACAAGCATTGGATGTACATTCCTATTTCAAAAGGACAAATAGGGAAGAATGAAAGGATAAGTTCTAAGGAAGTACCAAACCAAGTGGAGCAAGTTGTATGGGATCTTAGGGCTTGACAGGCATTCTCTTTGCTTCATACTCTGCTTTGCATCCCCACAGGGGTAGCAGAACTGAGAAAGAAACTCTGGATGGCAAGCATCTATGATGTCAATTTCTGCCATGGCTCCAGGCAGACTATGACTCTGGGGGTGGTCCCACCCATGCCACGATACTCTGTCAGGGTAGACACAGCCCCCAAGGCTCTGCAGGGTGAAATCCACCCCAGGGCTCTACTGGACATTGGTTTTGCCCTTTGACATACACGTGGAGTCCATCGTGCTCCCTAGACCCATGTACTCTATGCCTGTGGTGAGAACAACAGCCCTGGCAATCTCTGAATTACCTGTGGGATTCTTCTTTGTGTTTGAAGAATAGTGTTTGTTTGCAGTTGAATTGCTCTAAGGTACGGTCCTGTATGGCCTATGAATCTGGCAGTCTTTCTCCATTTTGTCCCATTTTCTGTGATTCTTCTAGTTCCAAATGGCAGTGTGTCTGCTGTTGTAATCCAATTCCTATTCCTGTTTTTTGTTGAGATGCTTGACAAAGTCTCTGGCTCACACCCTTAGTGTTTTTTCCTTAGCACCCTTTCTCATTTTTTATAATATGTACAGACAAAAAGTCTTCTAAATCTTTAAGCTTGGGTTCCTTTTAAATTAACAATTCCATCTTCAATTCATTTTTCCTCCTCTCAGATTTTACTATAAGCAGTCAGGAGAAACCAAGCCATTTTCTTAACACATTGCTTAGAAATCTACTTGGCTAAATATAAATTTCATCACTCACAAGGTCTACCTCCCACAAAACACTAGATCACAACACAATTCAGTCATGTTCTTTGCCAATTTATGGCAAAGATAATTTTCCCCTAGTTTCTAATAAAATGTTCTTAATTTCCATCTGTGACCTCATCAGAATGGTCTTTACCATTCATATTTCTATGTGGATTCTGTTCATGATTACTTAGGAATGCCCTAAGAGGACAGAAGTGAGCTCTACAGTTCTTCTCTTTTCTTTCTGAGCTCTCATCAGAATTACCTTTAGAATCCACTTATGGCAATCTAGGCTTTTTCTAGCATACACCGCCAAACCCATCCAGCCTCCACCTCTTTCCCAATTCCAAAGCTGCTTTCATATTTTTATGTACTTGCTACAGCAGCACCCCAACTTTTGGGTACCAATTATTGTTTTAGTTATGCTATAACAAACTACTATAGACTGTAGGACCAAACAATATATATTTATTTTTTGTATCCCAGAGGCTAAAAGTTCAAGATGCAAGTGACTGTATGGTCTAGTTCAAAATAAGCTAGATCCCTATTTTGGATTTCAGACTGTCTTCCCCTGTGTCCTCAAATGGGGAAACAAAGATGAGAAAGCTTTCTGGAATCCTTTTATAAGGGAACTAATCCCATTCATACAGGGTCGACCCTGGTGATCTAATTGCCTCCAAAAGTTCTCACTTCCTAATGCCATCACTTCAGAGTTTAGGATTTTCACATATGAATTTTGGGGGATACAAACATATAGTTTACTAAATGTGTCTATCAAATGTATGAGCAATATTACACATTTACATATTATACATTTACACATATGTACCCATACAAAATAGTAATTTTTGAACATTTTGCAGTTTTACATGAGCAATGTATATTATGCGTAATTAACTTGTATTACATGCAATTACACTCTGTTTCTTTTATATATTTGCTGATATTAATATATAGGGTTCTAATTCCCATGTATTGTCTTTTTTCAAGAATGGGAACAAGTCTGAGATTTTATACTACTTGCAAGCTTGCAAATCAGCCTCATAAAGTTTATTGTTCCTTAAATCATGACTCTTGGGTCAGAGACAAAGGATGTTATTATTCTAAACAGTAGCTGAGGCCAGAGTTATCTGACACAATTTCTTGTACTTGTTTCTTAACTCACAGGGAAATTCAAAGAGGCCTAAGTGACTCCCACAAGCAATGAGTTGTGTTATAGGAAAGGACCACTGAACTCAGGGAAACTGGATGTTTTCTAATGGACAGTAATCATGCTTAACCTTTCTCTATCTTCCAACACTGTTCATTCTACAAAAACCCTAGAAAAAGTAATATGAAACAAAGGCAGTCAGTGGTTTTGCTCAGAAACATGCAGAAAAATGATGTCCATGGAGAGCCATCACCTGGGTTGTTGCTTGTGTGATAAAATCTTATTTATTAAAGCTATTGTTGGTTTTTATTAACAACCTATTACTTATTTTTATATAGAATGCTGAATTTATCTTGTACAAATCTTGAAGATATTTATATATTCTCCTTCTCCAAATGAGTCTGCCTCTTTAGTAGAATGTTAGGTATTGTGTTTGTTTTTTGTTCATAGATAAAAATGATATCATAGTGCTTTATTTTGTTTTCATGTTTATAGGTTGAACTTATATTCACCACCTTGTAGATCTCTTATATGATATCAATGATTTTGTCTGTAGATATTTTCAATTGTTATCACATGCCCTTAAGTCTCAGAGAAGAGTTATTCAGTAGGTATTCTACGTACCAGTACGTAGAAAATCTTTTATGATAAAAATTTTCATTGTCAAGTAAGATGATAATTGACTGCATTATTTACTTTGTGAAGTGTACAGTGCACATAAACATATGAAGCTTTAATAAATTTTGATTAAATATCTGGTTTAATTTTGCTTTTCTCATTATTTCCCAAGTTATATGCTTGAAATATTTTCTCCAAAACAATTACCATCTTTCTGTGTAACTCTTTATTTTCTTTTTTTATGGCAGGATCTCATTCTGTCTTCCATGCTTTAGTGGAATGATGTGATCATGACTCACTGAAGTCTTAACTTCCTGGGCTCAAGTGACCCTCCTGCTTCAGCCTCCTGATTGCTGGGACAACAAGCCTGTGCTGGCTAACTTTTTTTCTTTTAGAGATGGAGTCTCACTATGTTGCCTAGGCTGAGCTGGAACTCCAGGTTTCTTCACCTTGACCTCTCAAAGTGTTGGATTGCAAGCATGAGCCACCATATCCAGTCAGTGCAAATAATTTTTAACACTACATATTTTGAAAAATGGTGTATTAAATCATTTCATTTTGAGATTTTTGCTATTAAAGTCCATCTTCTGTGGAGTGTGTGTGTGTGTGTGTGTGTGTGTGTACATACACACATATATATGTACACACATACCCTACTTTGTGTGTATACCTACACACACACACACACACACACACACACACACACATATATATTTCACACACACTGGTGAAACATTACCCGCAGTTACACTTTTCAAGGCTCTCATTTTAGCTTCAACAGAAAAGAAAAGCTAAGTAGCCATTTACAGAACTTTAACTTCAATCAAGGAGGGTGAAAAGAAACAGCGAAATGCCCTTGAACACAAGAGTGCTCATCCCCTTTACCTCAGATTCCCAAATTTGTTGGCAAAGAGATAACAACTTTCTTGCTGGTGCTATTATCTGTGATAGCAAGTCTTTTTCTCCACACAATGAGGGCCCTGAAGAACAATCTGTCCCTCGAGCAACAGGCAATAAAAAATGGGCAGGTGAAGAATTTCAACATAAGAACAAGAGAAAATGTAGATAGACTTGACAATCATAAACAACAAAAGAGCCAAAAAACACACAAATTTCACTGTGTTGGTTCCAAGTTCCCCAGTTCTTCCTCTATTTTCTTAGAGGTCCCATAGAGATGAGACATTCACACAAAATGATCCTTTTTAAGCAATACAGAAACAAAGCAGATATGAAAACAGAGAAACAACAAGAAGAGAGAATTTAATTTAAATTTGTGATGATGGAAAGCCAAGGAAAATTCCTTTTTTTGTTGTTCGTATGATTACTTGGAATGGTGGTAATTTTGTTAAATGTACTTTGCTCCTGATAGCTCTTAGGAAATGTCTTTGTACTTAATGTTCTATTCCAAGCTTTGAATAATAAAATTTTGTAAAATGAAAAATTCTGGAGAGAAGTAACTAAGTGCTGTTTTGTAGTAAAAACACTTTGATTTTTTATTTTTTTTACTAAGTAAACTCTTTTTTAGTTACAAAAGTTATCCAAGTTTAACAGAAAATTTTTAAGTTACTACAAGGCACAGGAAAAGTTAAAAATTTCCTGTGATTCCACCACCCAGAGAAAAAAATACTATCAGTATCAATGACCATTGTTCATGCGTGTGCAAGTGTGAGTGTTTGTGTAGAAATATACATAAATACTTATTGCATCTCTATAGTATTTTACTATATCACATTCCTACATGGAGGCAGTCATATTGCTATAATTTTTTAAAACTAGTTTTTTTGTTTACTTAGGTAAAATATACATATATAATTTATAATCTTTACCTTTTTAAAGGTACAGATCTGTTGTATGAAATACAATTATTTTCTTTTCCCTCCATCTTCTCTTCTCCCCTTTCCTTCCTGGCCTCTGATATAAAACTATTTGAATTACTATGCAAGTATAATCCTGGTTTTACTTCTGAAGCCTTAAAACTCGACTTTTTGGTCACTAAAAGTGGTTCTTCCAGCTATAGCCCAAGCAATTACCTCTTGCTCCAAGTATGCTCTCCTAAAGCCTACATTCCATAAATCACTGACAATACATCCAAGTGTGGAAGAAAGGTTCCAGAGAAGTGTTCTTGGTGCGAGTTTACATTCATAGATAACATTCTACAGTGCAAAATACCCATGATTTTATTAACCCTGGCTTTGAACATGGTCACGATCCTTCATATTTGTTCTTTAATCTTTGACCCACTAGTCACCAGTTAGCTTCCATTTTTCCATCTAAAGAAATGGAGATAATTTGCCCTCGAAGTTATGTATGTGTCCTGTGCCTAGCACATGAATCATTACTTACTGAATATGGTTTATCTAAAATTCCGTCATGTATAATTTGGTTTTTTTTTTTTGAGTTGGAGTCTCACTCTGTCACCCAGACTGGAGTGCAGTGGCTGCTGGGCTCCGGTGATCCTTCCACCTCAGCCTTCCAAGTAGCTGGAACTACAGGCACGCAATACCACGCCCAGCTAGTTTTTGATTAATTGTAGAGATAAGGTCTCACCAAGTTGCCCAGGTGGGTCTCGAACCCACGGGCTTAGGCAACCCACTCACCTCGGCCTCCCAAAGCGCTGGGATAATTTGTTTAATGTGATTTTAAAAATAGTTTTGTGATTAGTTAGCTCTACTATTTTTTATTCAACTTTTGTTGAGTAGGTAAGTATATTGAGGATCAGAATGAAGTGACTTACACAAGGGAGCAAAACTCTCGAACAGAAAGCCACACTCACACCATAGCTATCTAACCGCAGACTCTTTATCTATATGATTTTCACTTAGCATATTGTGAAGGATGCCTTTGGAAGACAAAATTCAGTTTTGAGGTCATAACGAATTGATGAATGTCAATTATTACACTGAAGGTATGCTGGGAGTGAAGTTTGCCCATGACTGATCACAGATGCTGCCATGCTCTGCTGTAGACTCCATGCACAGAGAGGCTCTGGAGCAGAGGTTTTTACAAAAACCACGAAGTAGAACCACTTTAAATGATTACAATTTTCCTTTCCTGCTGTCCCATTTTCCAATTAGTTTCGCTGGATACGTGCCCCTTTCCCCTCTAGACCAATCTGTCCCTGGCCACTGGGCAAGGAATAGAGAGCAAGAGAAGCTAATTCTATTTTAGCTAACAAATCCTTATTTCCAAGTCTTTTCTCTCAATTAGTTTTGAGTTTATGGGACGGATAAATATAAGCCTGACAAATTTTCATGAATAACAGTAAATCATTGCTGCATTTTACCAGTGACAAATCTGAATTTTTAAGTGACCAGATGGTTAAAGATAAATATGAGGTTAGCAAAGGAAGTTTTGGTTGGCCCAAGGCATTGGCAACACACCCAATATAAAGCCAAACAAGGGTCACATTTTTAAAAGTCTAATGTTTTTTACTTTCAGCAATGCTGTGGAACTAAAGGAAAAAGTTCATAGACACTTAAGATTGAGTATAAAGGCACTCAGCTGAAAGATTACCCAATCAAGAGATGTCTGTTCAAAAGTAGGTACTTACTAAAACAATTCCTGAGGTTATTATTTGGAAAATGCCAGACCGGGGCACTTTTAAAAGTCAACTATTTTAGGAAGACATTTTTCATTATTACTGTAGAGAGATTAAGTTTAACCTTGTGGAAAAACAGTTAGTGTGAGGTCAGAAATGTCTTCGGTGTTGGGCTTGACATGAACTAGTGGAACAGAAATCTCACCTAAAATTTCTGAGACTGGATTTTTGTCATTTAAAAATGGAAATTATAAATACTGCTTCACATATGGATTATAATTTATAAACTTTGGACCCTATTGCATGTACATGTCATTGGTGCTAACATATTTTCACTGCTCCCTCATGGTCTCACTGTTCTCCATAAAAAGCTTCAATTCCAAAAGCCCTCTCATATAACCCTCAACCCTGATGCCTTGAGTTCCCTGCGTAATACAAGCTGGCAGGTCAAAACTGTGTATAGAATTAATATCCTTCTGGTCCATACCTACACTTGTGCATCCTGATATAGTTGTAGAAGAGCACACAGCCATCATCTTAGTTTATTTGTGTTGCTATATAGGAATACCTAAAGGTGGGTAATTAATAAAGAAAAGAGATTTATTTGACTCACAATTCTGCAGACTAGACAAGAAGCATGAAATTATCATTGCTTCTGGTGAGGTTTGAGGAAGCTTGCACTCACAGTAGAACTTGAAGGAGAGCCGGAATCACATGGCGAGAAAGGGAGTAAAGAGTGGGAAAGCCAAATTTTTTCAATAACCAGTTGTTGCAGGACCCAAGTGTAAGTACTCCTCTCTTCTTGTGAGAAAGGCCATTCATGAGGGATTCACTTCCATAACTCAAATAACTGATGCTTTTAAAATTAGAGCTACCTAATGATGGTGTATTTTTCTTATAGTCTAATTTTTTGTTTTATATCAATACAGATACAAACTCTCTCTGTGTATATATATGCTTGTATGTATATATGTATATGTAAACATGTTTTAGTTTGCAACTTTCTGTAACATTAAAATTTTAGTATGTTAATGCAAAGAGCATGTGGCTAACTTTTTTTAATTAAGTCAATTTGTTGGATATAATTAATTTATTTCTTATGGATATATTTTGACTTGTTTTTTTTTCTTTTTTTTACAAAGCAGGATTTATTAAGAGAACAGAAAACCTCCCACAGTGGGAGGGAAACTGAAGGGAGTGCCCTTGACTTGTTTCTACAGTCTCATTTTTTTATCTACCCACATTTTCATTGCTTTCTTATTTGACTACTGTTTTTTGAGTGTTAAAGTGTTTTTATTTGTGTTTCTCTTATTCTGCCTCTTTTATCTCTTTTTAAATGTTTACTCCTAAAATTGCATATTTGACTCAATAAAGACTAAAGTCTCAATGTCTTGATATTTCCCCAGAAAAATTTGCAAATTTGAAAATTTTAGCACCATTTTACTCTTCTGTCTTCCATTATATTCTGATCCTGTAACAGTGATGTTCAGTTGTTGAACCCAGTGGACTTATCACCCTTGATTTCACTTGTCTTTCAGTAAGGTCTGACCACTCTTATTTGTATATATCTGTCCTTCAGGCTTGCTTCTTTCACGATATCTGATTATCTAGAGATGTGAACCCAGCATTTGGGTCCTTTGTGGCTTGGATGCTATTGACAAATTAGAAGACACAAAATTCTGAACAATATCTTTGAAAACCTGGCAGGACTGGTGGAAAGAGGGGAATGCAATCCAAAGTTCATTCTGAATTGGGGTCCTGACACACTGCTCTGTTCTTTGGATCAGAGGTGAATCACTAGAGCAAGAATAAGGCAGATGTGAACCATCCTTTACATGTATTATCATATATTGTACATTTTGAGGGCTGAAATTAGAATAAGGTAATCCTGATTTCTATGTCAACATATACCATATAACATCATATAAAAATTTTCTCAGAAAAAAGAAAATGTTAGTCCTAGTTCTCAGAATATTTAGACAAAAACAATGTTAACCAAGGGTAAAAAATAGACAACAAAAATACAAACTATCAAATAAGAAAGTCAGTGAAAACTGACCTACAATGACTCTTGATATTGAAATTGGTATACTGACTATTGTTAAAATCTATCCCAGCAGACAGGCCAAATAGACTATCTGGGGCTAAAATGTGACACACCAAAACGATAGAACAGAATCAAGTGGCCATGGCACAGTGAGGGCTGATCACATATCCCTGTAATCACAAATAAATACGTGCTCCTGATTGTCACAAAGTTTTCTTTCCTGTGATTAAGCTGAACCACTTCCTGAAAAACCATGTCGAAAACAGTTATGGTTGAAAATCTCCCCTCCCCAACCCACACCTCTCACAGCCCACCCAGTGCTTCCTGTCAAGCACTACCCAAGCCAGGCAGTACCCATATCCTACTGCTCCCCTCCACCCTGTTCTACTGTCCCACTACACCTCTAATTAGACTATTAGCCTGACAAGCACCTGTTCCTGATAAACAGCTACGAACCTCAGGCATTTCCACCAGCTTAGAGAGGCTGCCACAGACCTCCACTGTACCCCATAGTACGCCTACTCAGATAGGGAGCCAAAGTCACCCTCATTTTAATACTAAACCTCACTCCAAAATGAACGTAAAATGCATGTTATATATATGTTTACTCATTGGGCACAGGCATGACTTCCCTCATAAAAATACATAGATTTCCCCCAAACCTGCTAAATGTGTATGGTTTCACTTATGCAAAATAAACCCTGTAAAGCCTAAACGCCAGTCTCCCTGCCCCTCTTCAAAGCACATTTTCAGTTTTTCACAGAGATTTTGCTCTCCAATCTGCAGATTGTCTCTGGAGATAAAGTTCCTCCCTTTTATCCTCTTAAATCTTGGTCATTTGTTAACTCTACGCTTGGAAAAATAACAGTTAAAAATGGACAATTTGTGTTGAGGACTGGAAAATTTAAAAAAGAAATGACAAAATTTTTTTTTAAAGAATCAAATGGAAATTCTGGTAAAAAAATAATAACCAAAATTAAGAACTTAGTAGTTAGTGTTATGGGTTAAATTGTGACCACCAAAGGAGAAATATCGAAGTCATATTGCCCAGTACTCAGAATGTTATCTTATTTGGAAATAACATCTTTTCAGGATCAATAAGGCTAAATTGTCCTCATTATAATGAGCCCTGATCAAATATGACTGGGGTCCTTAAGAAAGGAAAATTCAGACATAGAGACATCCACATACAGAGGGAAGATAATGTGAAAGACTGGGAGAAGACAGTCATCTATAAGTTAAGGAGTGCCTGAGGCTACTAGGAGAGCTGCCTGGAGTAAATTCTTCCCTGACACATTCAGAGGGAGTATGGCTCTGCCAACACTGCCTTCAGACTTAGGACTTTTAGAACTGGGAGACAAATTTTTGTTTGTCTAAGTACCCATCCGTTTGTTGTATGGAAACCCTAGGAGAATAATCAATAGTTTTCATTGTGAATTAGATAAAACTGAAGAGAGAATTAACAACATGAGATGCAAATTGTAGGACTCTATGAGAAATGAAGGAGAGAGGCTCAAAATAACTGAAAAATAATAAAAGAAGGGAGAATAAAAGATAGAAAGTATAATATGAAGTATATAAACAATGTTAAATTGCAGTTCTACTGGGAGAAAATATAGAAAATTGGAGACATATAATTGGAAAAGTATTGACAGTTTTCAAAAACTGATGAAAGCCCATAATTCAAAAATTCAAAATATCTAATGAAACAAAAGCAAGATTGATAAAAAATTAATGCCTAGCAAAGCTATAGTACAGATGCAGAAATCTAAAAAGCAAATGCATTTAAAAATGATGTGTCTGCAACAACAAAAGAATAAGAAAATAGTTTAAATATTATTCTCAGTATATTGTGTGAGAACAAAGAAAGTGGAACAAGAAATATCTTCAACGTGCTGAATAAATGTGTTCTCTGTCTTACAAATATACACTTCTAAAATCTTTCAAGAATAATGGTAAATGAAATTCATTTTATAAAAATAAAAACAGAAAGAAGATAATACACATATCTTTAGGTAAAGGATGATAATCTCAGATGAATAGTTGAAGATGCATGGATAAATAAAAAGCAACAATTATTAAATAATGGTGATAAACTTAAAGGCGTATTTGAAAATTGTAATCAATATATATTATATACATATACATGTGTGTGTACATATATAGTACATTTTGAGTTAATTTTTGTGTATGGTGAGAGATAAGCATCTAATTTCATTATTCTGCATGCAGTTGTCTAGTTTTCCCAACACTATTTATTGAAATAACTGTTCTTTCTCCATTGTATGTTGTTGGTAAGTTATCAAAAATTAGTTGGCTGTAAATATTTGATTAAACTTATTCCTAAGTATCTTTTTGTAGCTATTGTAAATGGAATTGTTTTCAACTTTTTAATTTGGTTCACTGTTAATGTAAACAAATGCTACTGATTTCTGTATGCTGATTTCGTATCCTACAACTTTACTAAATGTATTAGTTGAATGGTCTTTAGGACTTTTATGTAAAAGATCATGTCTTCTGCAAACGGGGATAGTTTAACTTCTTCTTTCTCAATGTGTGTGTTGCTTAATTTCCTTTTCCTACCTAATTTCTCTGGTTACAACTTCTGGTACTATGTGGAAGATAAGGTAAGAGTGTTCATAGTAGTTTGTTATGTTCTGTTGTATTTCTATGTTGTCAGATGTAATGTCTTTTTTCATCTCTGATTTTATTTATTTGACTCTTCCCTATCTTTTTCTTAGTTTAGCTAAAGGTTTGTTGATTTTGTTTATCTTTCCAAAATTTTATCTCTTTGTTTGATTAAAATCTGCTATTGTTTTTCTATTTTCTATTCTGTTTCTTTCAATTTTGATCTTTATTATTTTCTTCCCGCTAATAATTTTTGGCTTAGTTCATTCTTACTTTCTAGATAATGTAGGTGCAAGGTTAGGTTATTGGAAATTTTTTAATACTTTTTTTGATATAGGCATTAGTTGTTTTAAATTTCCCTCTTGGAACTGTATTTCAGAGGTTTTAGTATGCTGTGTTTCCATTTTCAATTGTCTCAAGAAATTTTTAAATTTCTGTTTTAATTTCTTTGTTGACTAATTGGTTGCTCGAAGCAAGTTTAATTTCCATGTATTTGCAAATATTCTGAAGCTACTAATGTTATTGACTTCTTTTTTTATGCCATTGTGGTAAAAAAATTTGATATTATTTCTATATTTTTAAATTTGTAAAGATTTGTTAATATATAATGTCTTGAGGAATGTTCCATTTTTAGTTGAAAAGAATGTGCATTCTGCAGTTTGGGGATATGTATTTAGGGCCATTTGTTCTGGAGTGTTCATGGAAAGTTTCATGTTTCCATGTTGATTTTCTCTATAGATAGTTTCTCCATTGCTGTGATTAGGGTGTTAAAATCTCCTACAATTACTATATTGCGGTCTAATTCTACCATCAAGGCTATTAATATTTGCTTTATATATTTAGGATATTGGATGCTTTTTTATTGGATGCTTATTTATTTATAATTGTTATGCCTTCTTGCTGAACTGACCCCTTTATCATTATGCAATATTCTACTTTATCTTTTTCTTCACAGATTTTGAGCAATAGTCTATTTTTATCTAATGTAAGTATAGCTAATCCTGCTCTCTTTTGATTTCTAGTTGCATGAAATAAGAATGTTGCTGGTAATTTAATGGGCATTGCATTAAATCTGTCGATTGCCTTGGGTAGGATGGACATCTTAACAGTGTTGGTTCTTCCACTCCATGAGCATGGAATATTTTTTCATTTGTTTGTATCATCTTTGATTTCTTTGAACACTGTTTTGTAATTTTCATTGTGAAGGTCTTTCACTTCTCTGGTTAGGAAGATGCCGGGGTATTTCATTTTTTGTGTGTGGCTGCTGTGAACGGGATTGTGCTTTTATTTGGGTTTCTGTTTGCTTATTGGTGTATGAAAATGAGTGTCTTTTGCACATTTATGTTATACCCTGAGATTTTTCCAAAGTCCTTTATCAGGGCAAAGAGGTTTTTAACAGATTCTCTTAGATTTTTTAGGTATAGGATCATATCACAGCAAAGAGGGATAACTTAACTTCTTTTTTTCCTATTTAGATACCACTGACTTCCTTCTCTTTTCTGGTTGCTCTAGCTAGGACTTCTAATACTATGTTGAACAGGAGAGGTGAGAGTGGGTATCTTTGTCTTGTTCTGGTTTTCAGGGGAAATTGTTCCAGTTTCTGCCTATTTAGTAGTATGTTGGCTGTGAGTTTCTTGTAGATTGTGCTTGCTATTTTGAGATATGTTCCATCTATGTCTAGGTGTTTGAGAGTTTTTATCAAGTAGGGATGCTGGATTTTCTTGAAAGTTTCTTTGGTGTCTAATGATATAATCATGTGGTTCTTGTTTTTATATCTGTTGATGTATTTAATTGCATTTATGGTCTTGTGGATGCTGATCCAAGCTTGAATCCCGGGGATGAAGTCTATTTGATCATGGTGGATGATTTTTGAGATGTGTTGTTGGATTCAGTTTGTTAGAATCATGTTGAGAATTTTAGCATCTATGATCATCAAAGATATTTGTCTGTAGTTTCTTTTCTTTGCTGGATCTTTTTCTGGTTTGGGTATTAATGTAATGTTAGCTTCATAAAATGATTTGGGTAGAGTTCCATCTTTCTTGATTGGCCAGAATACTTTCCATAGGATTGGTATCAGCTCCTCTTTGTATGTTTTGTAGAATTTTGCTGGAAAGCCATCTGGTCCAGGGCTTTTTTTGTAGACAGTTGTCTTATAAAGAAGAGTCAATTTCCTGGTTGTTATTGGTCTCAATTTCTTCTTGTTTCAACCTGGGGATGTTGTGTATGCCAGAAATTCCTCCATTTCATTTAGGTTTTCAAGTTTGTTTCCACACAATTATACACAGTAATCTCTGATAATCGTTGGTATTTCTTTGAGGTCATTTGTGACTTGAACTTTTGCATTTCTGATTGTGTTTATTTAGGCTTTTTTACTCTTTTTCTTCATCAGGTTAGCTATGGGTTCATTAATCTTGTTTATCCTTTCAAAGAACCAGTTTTTTTTTTCTTCTCTGTCTCGTATTTGGGCTTTTATTTTGGTTATCTGGATTCTTCTGCCAAAGTTAGCATTTGCTGGTCTTGTTTCCAGTTTTTTGAGGTTATTTGTTAGGCTGTTAACTGTGATCTTTCCATTTTCTTCATGTGTATCCATAGAGACATGACCTCCCCTCTTAGTACTGTTTTCATGTCATCCCAGAGATTTTGGTAAGATGCTTTTTGTTTTCATTTCTTTCCAGGAATCTTTTAATTTCTCTTTTGATTTCCATGTTGACCCAGGAGTTGTTCAGCACCATGCTGCTTAGTGTCCATGTCTTCTTTGCAGTCTTGTTTCATCTAGGAATCTCCCTTAACAGTGTGCTTGTCTAGAAATTTTGAGAGGACCATGTATTGTGGTCTCCAAACCTATGACCATTGTAACTCTTAAAGCACTAGAGGGCACACAAAGTCCAGGATGCTCTGCTGGCACCATTCAGCTGAGTATTTGACTCTAGTAGCTGGCACAGAAGCTTGCAGGAATTAACTCAGCGAGAGCATCCAGCCTATGTGAGGAAGCCATCCAGGGATTTGAGCTTGGAAGGCTTGTGGACCATGTTTTCTGCAGTGTGATGCAATTGGCTAATTTCTCCCATGGGATTCCTTCATTGACTGGAAAGCAGGGCAATCACTAAGATCTGCCTGCTTGTTGCTGTGAGCCTCACCCACATTCTTTGTTTCCAACTGACTCAAGGCTGTCTAACTCTGCCAGTGCTTCCAAGGTTTCCTGTGGGATGAGCCAGGAGTGAGCCTCCTATAAAGAATCCCCAAATAGTGAGAAAGCAGTTTACCTTTAATTCACTTTTTCCATTGTAAAAATAGGAGATCTAGGGAATTTTCTGTGTGCTATGGTGTGGCGCTATTCTGTCTCTGGGGAAATGGTGACACAGTCAAAAAAGACCTTCTTCTTACTATTTAATCATGTTTTGGTATATTTATAGTGATATTTTTACCTGTGGATAGTTGCTAGTTGGATTTGCTAGTTGGAGGAGCAAGCCAGAAAACTCCTATTCTGCCATCTTATGAATGTCACAACTTTAACTATTTTTTAATAAATATTATATAACTGTGATCCAGAATTTTAGATAAATGAAAAATAAATGGAAAGCCTTTGATGCGAATAATCCTGTTTGATTTCAATCACAGCACTGTCACTGGGAAACCATTTCTCTGTGATTATAGTATAATATGCCTTCTATTGTTATAGTAAATTACTACTGAAAATGGACACTTTGGATCAAAATTATTAAATGAATAGAATATTTTCTGGAAATAAAAAATAAACAGCTAAAAGAATTTTGTATGTTAAACAAATTGATTTATCCTTTGGGTATACCTTCATTACTTATCTCTGCTATTTTGCTCTGTCCCATTCTATTTTACAATATTTACATATAACTTGGAAGTTTTATCTTTCTACTATCTGCTAGACAGTCATCTAACATAAAATTAGTATGTTCAGAAACGTTAATGGCAATAAAATCATTCAAAATGCCTTTGATTCCATAGCTATCAAAAAACATTTATCACCAGCCCACCTCCATGTGTCATGTACAAACTTAAAAATTAAAACCTAGCTATGAGATCTCTACAAATCTGGTATTTTGACACAAGATTTTTTTGTAGTAATAGGTGTAGTATTTGCCCATTATCATGGAAAATTGTGTCCATTTTAATTTTTTAAAACAACTTTGATTAATTTGAAGCTTTTGAACAATGAGAAATTTACAGCAAAGATTTCCATAACTTTTTTGGTAACACAGAAAATTAAAATGATATTAAAATCAATATTCCACCTGTACTCACAAAGGGAAATCTCAAAGTTGAAAAAAGATCACACTACATTTCATTGAAATATAAATTGAGAAATCCTACCACACAATAAACACACTGCATGACATTCTAAAAGAACAAAATTTATAAGGTTATATTATTAATAGAGTATGTGACTTTACAGAGATATTTAATAAACCTCATTCTTTCTAATAAAATTAAATAGAAGTAGAAGACATTTTATATCATATGAATGCATTTCTATGTCAAATTAAATATATTATTAAAATATATGCAATATTCTCATTAAAATCAGAAATAAAATAATCTTTGGTTTGCCATTATTTATTATTGCTTATCCATATTTGTCCAATGCACTCAAACCTGGTATACAAAAGAGATTTAATTAAGGATAAAAAATAAATGTTAAATGAAGGAGGAAAACATTATGAACTTGTGACTTGATTGATATCTAAAAAAATACAAAACAATATATTGAAATGTATAAGGGATTTAATTAGGAAATGAAGGTGAGATGATAGGCGCTTTCTGTTCTAATGTATCTGTAGTTTCTTCACATTTTCAGAGCTAAAAGTTATGGTGATCATTTTTGACTTAGTTTACATACTTTATTCTGCTGTATTCTTCAAAAATTACTATGTATTATATCTATGCAAAACAGAATCATACTTTAATATATGACAGGTTTAGATTAATACAGATGTCTCTGACCCTGTCATTCCCTTTTAATACTCTGATTCTGCAAATAAGAATAAGCAAATGCTGGGCTCGGTGGCTCAGCCTGTAATCCCGCGCCTTTGGGAGGCTGAGGTGAGTGGATTGCCTGAGCCCGCGGGTTCGAGACCCGCCTGGGCAGCAAGACCTCATCTCTACAATAAATCAAAAAACCAGCCGGGCATGGTAGCGCATGCCTGTAATTCCGGCTACTTGGAAGGCTGAGGCGGAACTATCGCTGGAGCCCAGCAGGTCGAGGCTGCGGTGGCCGGAAGCAGCCACTGCGCTCTAGTCTGGGTGACAGAGTGAGACCCCAACTCAAAAAAGAATAAGCAAATGAATGCATTTATTAGTGAATAAAAGATACATTATTCATGGCAGACCTTCCTATGGTGTCTTTTGTTGTGACTATATTTCAACTGAATTTAACATTTTCAAATATTGCATTTCAGTGAAATTTATAAAGAAACTCTGTGTTAACATTTATAAAGAAAATATAATAAATAAGTTGAGTTGTATCATATATAATAAGTAAAAAGAGAGGCATTCCACCAACATATCAATATCTTTAAAAAAACATTTATCCCCCAATTTTTTGCTATCTGTGGGGCATGGCCATTGACAAGTGGAAACAGATGGTGGCAATACAGCTAGAGAGGGTCTTGGAGTTCCTCGTGCACCAAGATGTTGGGATCTATAGAGTCATGGGGAGGGGCCATGGTTGCTGTAGCCTGTGGGTGGGGTGTGGGAGGGGATTGAGTTCTGCTAATGCCAATCTGGTAAGTGTCCATCAAAGAAGAGCTTTGTCTTTTTCCTGATTTTTAAAATTTCCTTTGTCCAAAAGTGAAGAATTTAGAAAAACAGCTCAAGAAAGTGCTGTAACTTATTTATGTGTTTTAGAGATAAGATTTTAATATACTGTCTGGCTACCCTGAAGTGGCTATTCAGAGGCAAAATCACAGTGCATTACAGCCTCAAACTCCTAGGTTTCTGGCATACTCCTGCCTCAGCCACCCAAGTAGCTGGGACCACAAGTGCGCACCACTCAGCCTGGCTCAAAGTGCTCTTTTTTTTTAATACAGAAAGGACATAATAAAATGTTAATATAGACAACTGACTCTTCTAAATGAGGAAAATTTGTCTATTTACCAACAGCTCTCCATTCTGTTCTAGGAAAAATAGTAAACTATATAGAAACAATATAGCTTCATTTGTAGAGTCTTAACAACATTTGAAATTATCAGAGGGTAGATTTTGTAATTATTTTAAGTAATACAACATAGATAACTTAATTAATTTATATAGTAAAACTTGGAAATTTTATATTATTAATATGTAATTTTGTAAAAGAAACATTCAGCTTATTTCAAGAAGATTTGCAAATTAGTCATTTTTAATTATAGTAACTGAGGCTATTTTTCTCTACTTGAAGATGGCAATTTAATTTATTCTTGCTGAGCAAACTGTAAAAATAGATGTGCAATTATCTATGATGTTGTAACATAATAGTCTTCAGGACTGTTCTCATTACAGAAATGGTTGAAAAGATACTCAGAGAGGGTAAATTTTGATATTATTATTATATATGACTCCAATCTTCTAAAAATTAGCACTAAAGATAACTGTTTTAAATTGATAGGAAAAGACCATAATAATAAAATGACACTGACTAGAGCATCTAACAATTTTTATATCTTAATTTAGCATTAACACACCATTCATCAAGCCTTCTAAAAATATCTGCTTTCCAGTCCTAGCCCATTGGGGAAAAATTTGAATCGTTTTCTCTTAAAGCCTAAAATTTTGCAGTTAACTTAAAAGTAGTCATAAGAATTTGAATATTTATCACGTTGTTTCTTAAAACCAGTGTTTAATCACACAGAAATAAATTGGGTTTCTTAAAATAGTCTGTAATTGTCTGGCCCAATTGTTTGTGTAGTTAAATAACTTTAAATGTGTATATTTATGTGAGTTCATACTTATCTGACTCTAGTCCAGCAGTACAGGGTTCTGCTTTCTCCATTGCTTATTTGTAACTTCTCTGATAATTTATTTATTTTTACAAACCCAGTATATAACTTAAGTAGTATATAAAAATGCTACTCCATACCATTGTGAAAAATAAATTTACCAAGTAGATTACCATGTTGATCTGCAGGTCTTTTTGTCCTGTGCTTACAATAACCATGCAAAACACTATTTTCCAAAGTTACTTCAATTGGCTAGCTTTACCCTTCCCCTTTCATGTTGTTATATCATACATTTGTCATTCAATTAGACACCTTTTTTTATACTTTTCATTCCATTATGGAATTCTCAATATTCATGCTGAGTCTTTAAATTTGTATGCAGTAAATTATATAGTGTACAGTTCTATGGATTTTGAGAAATGCCTAAGTATCTACCATTCAGATAACATATTGCTACCTGAAACAAATCAAAACTCTTACTCTTTATTGTGGAATAGTACATTGTTGTATGGATATGCCATAGTCTATTTATATTTATTTACCTTTTGTAGAACATCTTGATTCTTTCCAGATTTTGGCAATTACAAATAAAAATTAAATATATATTTAATATTTTACATAGAATTTTTCAATGTACTTAGATAAAAACCTAAAACTAGAATCTCACTTTAGTTTGAATTTACATTTCTCTAATGACTAATGATATTGAACATTTTTTTTTCTGAGTTGGGGGTCTCACTGTCACCCAGATTGGAGTGCAATGACATGGCTCATGGCTTACAGCAATCTTGACATCCTGGGTTCAGGTGATTCTTCCACCTCAGTCTGCCTGGTAGCTGGGACTACAAGTGTGCACCACCATGCCTGGCAAATTTTCTAATATTTTGTAGATATGAGGTCTCACTATGTTGCCTAGGATGGTCTTGAACTCCTGAATTCAAGAGATCCTCCTGCCTTGGCTTCCCAAAGTGCTGGAATTACAGACATGAGCCCCCATACCCAGCAGTAAACATTTTTTTTTTGAGTTGGAGACTCTCTCTGTCACCCAGGCTGGAGTACAGAGGCATGCTCATGGCCACTGCAGCCTCAATCTGTTGGGCTTAAGTGATCCTTCTACCTCAACCTTCCAAGTAGCTGGAATTACAGGTGCATGCTAACATGCCCAGCTTAATTTTTTATTTATTGTAGAGACAAAGTCTCACCAAGTTGCCCACATTGAATCCCTGGGCTCAGGCAATCCTCTCGCCTTGGCCTCCCAAAGTGCTGGGATTGCAGACTGAACCACTGAGCCTGGCCTGTGGACATCTTTTATATGTGTGTTTGCCATCTATCTATCATCTTTTGTGAAGTTTCCATTCAGATCATTTGCCTTCATAAAAATTTTTTTTCCTTATTGTTGAATTTTAAGAGTGATTATGCGTTTTGGATACAAATCCTTTATCAAACATATGACTTGCAATGATTTCTCCTAGTATATGGCTTGTCAAGGTTAACTCCATAGCCTTTGGTCTTAGTTGCTAAGGAATTGAAACTGTCATTATTAAACAAGTAGAAAATAAAATAATAAAGGTAAGCAGGTTAGTGGTGGAAGATCCAAAGGGCAGTTTATGGCAAGTTACTTTGTCTGTTGGACAAATGAAGATCTTTAGCAGACCTTTGGAATGTGAGTCTGGTTTGAGGAGGAAAATCTAGGCTGCAAAGAAAAATTGGTAGTTACCAGAGAAGTTTGATAAAGTCATGAGCCTGGATGAAATCACCCAGGGAGTAAGTATAGATATGTAGAAAATTAGGATCCAGGAGTTCGGGGAAGCTTCGACTTTAAGCAGTCAGGAGAAGAGGAGAAATGAATAAAAGAGATTGAGATAGAGGAAAAAATGAGCAAGGTGGGTAATAACAGGAAGGTGGTGTCTGAGAGCCAAGAGAAAAAGGAAATTCAGAAGAAGGGAGTGATCCATGTTATCAGGTGCCACTGATGGATAAGACACAGAGGACTGAGTGATAACGAGCAGATTGTCATTTAGCAATGCTGGGGACACCAGATAGGGAACACGTGATGCGAAACGGGAGACAAGAACTGCTAAGGCATGTGCTCCCGGAACAAAAGGGGAAAGGAGTTGGTGCACAAATGGTGCCGCGACTTGGCCACATGCTCAGAAGCGTCATTCCCAGTACTAGGAGGTAGGGTGGTATAGGACCAGACGAGCTGAAGGATGCCGCGAAACCCGGAAGTTCTCTTCTGATGGCTGCTGTTTTCAGAGAAAATCCAAAATCCACATCTGAGAGTAAGGAGGAAAGAGACATTGTTGGAAAACTTGAGGACACAGAAACTATGACATATTTGTCTGGGAGAGAATCCTATGTACAATAATGAAAGATAAAAAGACACTGTTTACTAAAATTCAACATTCTAAAATATACCATTTTCCATATGTTTTCCTACTTTTTTGACATAAGTATAATATTCTATTCATATATTTTACTTAAACAATTGTAAACTGTAAATATACTTTATGATATATGAGCTTTAAATTTGGAAAACATTGGTCTTTATTGAGATATCCTTGCCAGCTTCGTGATAGAACGCTCAGAAGCAAACTTCACTGTTCCCAGCATTATGCAAATATTATATACGTTTTTTCAAAATTAATTAATAAATGCATCATGATCGATTAGCTCAAAAGATCAAGTACAAAAATGATGACTACTTTCACAACTAGAGGCAAATGTTATTCTTATTTATTAATCTTTTCCAGAGATATCAGTTATTTTAACGAATTTACTTGCCACATAGAAGTGCATGGAAATTTAAATAGAGTTTGTCACAGAGAGAAAGCAGAGATGGACTAGTATATTAACAGAAAAATATGGTTAGCAAATTTATTTACTGGTAACCTGTTTACTGGCTTATCACCAATCTCTTTCTAGCCTAGAAACATGTTTATATACAGAATTGGTTGAAAAAACGTTCACCTTCATTTATGCAGCCACACTGTAATTTAAAAAGACCTAAACTTGTGCTGCAGAAAACAATATTAACATCTATTGATATGGCCGAAATTATCATCATTATTTCCTATAAGTTGTTTTCAAGATATAAAGAGAGGATAAATTATTTATATGGATGATCCCACTTGAATATTTATTTTTCATTGCCTTTGTTGTGTTTTGCTTGAGGGAGCACAGTGATATAATACCTCTTTCTAATTTATGGAATTTTTTTTGTCCTATTGATTAAGGAATTACCTGAGATTTTTTTCCCACTTTAAGGGAGTACTAAAACAAATTTCATCTGCAGCCGTGCTACTGCCACAGGCTAGGTTATTAAAAGTAGTTCAACAAAAACTGTTTAATGGTGGTAGGAAATAGTGTCTATCTTGGGAGCAGAAGATGGGGTGCATAAGTACCTGGAAAAAGCTATAAGGTTACGTCTGACATTCTGGTCATAGTAGTTTATTTGTGTGCAGGTTACACAGGCATTTTTTTGTGTGAAAAATCTGTGAACTGTGTACACATGTTTATGCTATTTCCGTATTCATGTTATATATTTCCATATAAAAAAAATTTTTTTTAAAAGACAGGTCAGCAGTACTTCCTTTTCTGTGGGTAGCTTGGACAGAGAAGTCACCCTCAGAACTCAGCTGTGGGCCACCTACTGTTTCTCCAGAGTTGACCATGGCATGATGGCCATCCAGCTCAGGATCCGAGTCTCCAAGGTTTGAAGGCTTCCTTTCAAGCTTAAGGGAAGGCTACTGGCAGTGTGGTTGACTTCCACATGCAGTTTGAGCAATGTATTAGGTAGGTAGTTTTTAAAAAGTGAAAGCTTTTGGCAGGATGATCTAAAATATTTTCTGAATTGTGATTAAAACAACCAATTCATTAATTCAACAAAACTTTATTGAGAGCTTGATATTCCAGTATAAAATAAAGTATAAAACAAGCAAAAATTACTGTCCATCTGAAGCTTATATTGAGGTAGAACAATGTGCGCAAGAGCAGGAAATTAACACTAATTTTTAGTGTGGTATAAGGAGACATATTCACAAAACTTTAACAACTTTCATAGAACTATAGAAATAACAGCTATATATGATATATACAGTTTTACACAGCTAAAGAATTAGCCTTGTTTTATCTATTGTACTTAGTTTGTAAATTCTTATATTTGAGAAAAAAATGTTCATTTTCTGTGCTTCTGCTTTTTTGTGGTTTGTTTTTTGAGTTGGAGTCTCACTCTTTTGCCCACGCTGGAGGGCAGTGGCATGATCACGACTTATCACAGACCCAACCTCCTGGACTCAGGCAATCCTTCTGCCTCAGTCTTCTAAATAGCTAGAATTACAGGCATATGCCACCATGACTCGCTAATATTTTTTTACATTTTTTATGGAGATAAGGTCTCTCTATGTTACCCAGGCTGGTCTCTAACTCCTGAGCTCAAGTGATCCTTCTGTCTTGATCTCTCAAGTGTTGGAATTACAGGTGTGAGCTTCCTGGCCTGCTACTCACTTAGTGTTTTAAATACCTTTCCTCCCTTCACTGGCCTCTTTCCTAGAACTGTAAGTTTTCAAGTTTTCCCAGCATAAAGCTATGCACAGGAAGAAGAAAAAGAGAGAAAGAAGCGGGGGCGGAGAGAAAGAGAGAGAGAGAGAGAGAGAATTACTACTAGATAATTTTACTAGAAATGTTAAAAGTCTAATTAAAGCATTTTTTTCAACATTTAAAAAGTATTATAGGCAGAAAATGAATCACACAAGTCCAATTGAGAAATTCACCAGAAAACAAAGGGGAGGAGCACCTTAATATAAAGTCATTCCTCTTATCTAGAAGACAGTCAATTTACATCAATATAGAAGATGACTATTCATTGGCTTCCTGCCAAGTAGATTAAACTATATTAACTTTTAAATCATATGACTAGCTAGAAAAGTTTAGATATTTATTAATCATAAAAAGGTTTCCTGACCTTTTTTTACACTCTAGAAAGATGTGATCAAGTACATTTTCAAGAATATGCAAAATACATAAAAGTACTACTTTGTGTAGTAGTGAATCAATTGAGAATTTGGTTAAAACTCTGTTTTTTGATAAGAAGAAAAGTTAAACACTTAGAGCTTTGCAAAAATATTATTTTATATGTACAAAATACATTTATATTGTAATGCTTATGTTATATTCATCATACATAGAAATTTCATTGCGAAACTTATTTATTGTGTATTAAAAATAACTACCTCATCTCTGATTGATCACAATGGAAAAATAATGTTAGGATACATTTTACTTGGCACAAGATCTACATTTATTTTCTCATAATTTAGGCTGATGACATTTCTAGCACATTTTTATGAGTCCATAGTTCTAGGGCAAATTATCACTATTTTCACAATTTTTTTAAATTACAAAACTTAAGTTTTGCTTACTTAAGCTAAAATGTAATGTTCTATATTTTAAAAATCATTCAAAGTGTTAATGTTATGACAATTCACAATTCCTAAAACCACAAGGAATTGATGTCTTACTTAAATTATAATTTTAAGATATTGATCAACCTTAAGATTTACCTAGTATTAAATGTGAAGCAGTTAATAAATAGTTCTTACATACCTATAACATTTTTAAGTTAGAAAAATACTCGTGTATTACTAATTATAATTTAAGTTGTTAACATTCTAAAATATTTATAGAAAAGTAACTATATTTAACAGAATGTATGTGCATGCATATATATGTAATCACCTCAAAATTTGTCAAAATTGTATAAAATATCCTCTGTGAAAGAAAAAATAGCAAAATAGTTGTTTGTTTCTGTGTTTAGTTTTATCTCATGTACAATCAAAAACTAATTAACTTTCCATCAAGTAGGTAATTATTTTAAGTGATTTCTGAAAAATAAAATACATTTAAAGATAACAAAGACTAGCCTGCATTTTTTTCTTGAGGACATTTTTACGTGCATGCAATTTTATTTATATGATGATAATTTAATTGCAACATGGCAACCTAATGTTATTTGTATAATGTAATACAAAAAATAAAAGAGTAAATTTTGTATCAGTGATGTGCATGTTATACATTAATTTTAAACACTGAAAATTATTTTAAAAAAGAAAACAATTCAAATTTGAGATCACGCTAAGGACATAAAAGGTAAACTTGGGCTCCCTGGTTTGGTGATGCCTGTGAATTGTGAATTCAAAAGAAGAAAGTATATTTTGTTGAACACTTACACAGTAGTGTCAATGTTAATGGTTTTATTTATTTATTTATTTATTTTGAGTTGGAGTTTCACTCCGTCCCCGTTTTATTAATGAAGAAGGAGATTTAAAAATCATTTACAGACCTGGGACAGTGGCTCAAGCCTGTACTCCCAGTACTTTGGGAGGCTGAGGTGAGAGAACTGCCTGAGTCCAGGGGTTTGAGACCAGCCTAGGCAACTTGGTAAGACCTCGTCTCTACAATAAAAATAAAAAAATTAGCCAGGTATGGTGGTGCATGCCTGTAGTTCCAGCTACTTGGAAGACTGAGGTAGTAGGATCGCCTGAGCCCAGCAGGTCAACACTGGGGTGACCGTGAGTGTGCCACTGTACTCCAGCCTGGACGACAGAGGGAAACTCTGATGCAAAAAAAAAAAAAAAACCAAAAACCAGTAATAACTTACCAAACAATGTTCATGGAAGATATATATAGGAAAATATTAGCACTTTTTTCATAAAATGACCATATTATTCTCCACTAAGATAAGCTTTCTTGCATTATCAAGAAATAATTTACTTAATTTTCTGAAATTTTGGAAATAAGACTAAATAATTTTGATAAAGCTTCCTTATTTTTGAAAAAGAATTATGTTCTTAATAATTACTTTTATTTGTTGTGTATTTAGAAAAATAAAATGTTAAGTCAGGCTCTTACTCTGTTGCCCAGACTGCAGTGCAGTGACGTGATTGCAACTCACTGCAGTCTCAAGTTCCTGGGCACAAGTGATCCTCCTGCTTCAGTTTCCCATGCAATCAGAACTACAGGTCCACACCACCACACCAAGCTATTTTATTATTATTATTATCATTATTTTATGTAGAGGAGTTCTTGCTATGTGACCTTGACTGGTCTTAAACTCCTAAACTCAAACAATCCTCCAGTCTCAGCCTCCCAAAATACTAGGATTCCAGGCATGAGTCATGGTACCCAGCCCTCAAAATATCTTTTGTTACCACTTTATTATTATTATTTTAGATACTATGATTTCATTAATATTTGCTTTTCCCTCTTAGTATTTTTTGTGTTTCCCAATTCAGGTTACAAATTTCAAAGCTAGTTAAACTATGAAAAAGACTTTCAAACATTAATTGGTGGGAGAATTTCCTAAAACAATAACCAGCTAACATAAAGTTTTGCTCTTTCTCCATATAAGAGGAAGGTAACAGAAATAATTAGACTTCTTATACATTATTTAAATTCTAATTAACTCAATATTCCTGTCAAAGCTGATCAAATTTAGGCTAAAAATTCCTGACAAAAAGATCAATTTCAGGTGTCTTAATTTATATAAATATTTAAAAAGCAACATATTTCCATGATTTTGAACTTCTCAAAAATCTACCTGTTTTTATATCCAAAAACTGACTAAAGCCTCTTTCTAAAAAAAAAAAAAAAAAGATGCATTCCTACATTACTAGATTTCTATTCCCATGTAGGTCCGGAATAATCTAACATATTTTATAAGTCAGAAAACGGATGGTTTTTCAGTAACCTCACTTTGTATAGCATTGTTTACCCCTAGAGCATCATTAAACACATCATTATATATTAATTTTGTGTTGCACCTCAAATGATGATTCCACTCTTATGTCTGATTCTGGTGCAGGTAATTTTATCTTCTGGATGAAACATCAAAGAGTATGTGCACTTGAGTGCAATGAAAAAGATTTCTAGAAGTTGTCAACAGCTAAAGCAATAATAAAACTCTAGGGCATGATGACTTAGATCCCTTAAGATTTAAGCCATCTTCAAATCATGAAAATCTATCTTTGCTTGGTATCTCAGGTTAGGGCCCTTGAGAAGCTTCTAGTCAATCTTTGAGAGAATATAACATTTTATCAAGAATATTGATCAAGACGGTAACTGCAGAAAGGGGGCAGCTTCTACACAAGATCCAAAAAACACACTTCACATGATTAGAGGCTCAAGTTACCATGTTTTAATCTACTTAGATTTATTCTTGTGTAGCTGTTTTCTTTCTTCTTCACTTGTTCGTTAAGTCCAGATTATTAACAGATTCCTTAACTTCTTCTCCATGACATCTATAAATGCTCTAGTCCTCATCTTGCTTTTGGAACTTTTTGTCATCTCTTTCAATGTATCTAATTCTTGTCTTTTGATTAAAATGTACTTGTATAATGACTGTGTTTATACTCGCATTTGTTTGGTTGACAGTTAGCTCCCTGTAACGCTAGTTTGGTGTACTAAAAAGATGATTTTCTGCATAATTGGACTCAATCACCAAATGACTCTTTAGATGACAAATATAACACTAGATCAGAGGGAAAGAAACATAAAACCCTCTATCAGATCATACCTACATATGTAGGCGTCTGTCTTAACAATAAAAATACTCAGAAAACATTCCTTGGATCTTCTGTCCTCTTAGCTCCCATTTAAAATATGACTACAAACCCTGAACCATATCCTTTTCAGTGTTGTGTGTGTGTATGTGCTATAGTGCTTGAATTTGTCACCTCCTGAGTCTGAAAAGCTACTGCATAGACATTGTTTCATCAATTGATCCACCAAATAACCTTCAAATAAAAATAACACAAAAGTCTGACACTAACAGATGTTGGAAAGACTACCAGATGAGTTTTTTCATGTATCAACAACACAGTGAAAACATTTAAGATTTAAGTTGATTATGCACTCAGACTCTGATGTAATCTCAATCTTGGACTAACACATGACTAAAACAGGTTGAAAAGGCTGAGAACTTGAACCAATGTAATGTTCTCTTGTTGAGTAAAAAAAAAAATGGGTCGCCGGCTCGGTGGCTCAGCCTGTAATCCCGCGCCTTTGGGAGGCTGAGGTGAGTGGATTGCCTGAGCCCGCAGTTTTGAGACCCGCCTGGGCAGCGAGACCTCATCTCTACAATAAACCAAAAAATCAGCCGGGCGTGGTAGCGCATGCCTGTAATTCTGGCTACTTGGAAGGCTGAGGTGGAAGGATCGCGGGAGCCCAGCAGGTTGAGGCTGCGGTGGCTGGGAGCGACCACTGCACTCCAGTCTGGGCGACAGAGTGAGACTCCAACTCAAAAAAAAAAAAATGGGTCACCAGAATACCTTCTTGTCACTGTATTAAGATTGAAAAAATTAAAAGATACATTATAGTCTGTCTCTGTAGCATATTTATGCTCTGAAGATACAATGTAAATCAACTAAAGCACCTGAATTATCAAGACTAAAAGCTTGTTGACCAAAGTTTAGTTCAAGTTATTGTCTTATCATGCCCATCAATCTAAAGTTACTCTGTCATAGTCCTGCCCAGTTTCAAGTAGTTCCCAACCTTGCAAGACTCTACTTAAAATCAATACTCAGTCCAAACATTGAAAGCCCACCCTTCTCTACTTTCCCGTTTTGAGCTGATGTTAAGAATTGACCCAGGTATTTTTCTTTCTTATTTCAGTAAATCCAACAAACTAAGCTATGCTTGCTCAACAGTATTTTCTGATAGTGTTTGTTAATCTAAAAGTTGACAAAAGCTATAAATACACAAATCAATAGTTTATCTCTAGGACAGCTAGACATGCTAGAAATTGAATTGGGAAGCAATTTCTTCCATAATAGATACACTAACAATAAAACATCTAAAAACAATGTCTACAAGGAAGGCCCAGGACCCATACAAATAAAGCAATAAAATCCTATTTAAAGAATCTCAGTCTAATAAAATCTCAACCAATGGAAAGGTATGCCACATGCTTGGTATGAGAATATTTCAGGAAATATAAAGACAGCATTAAGTTCTACCAAATTATCATAGAAGTTATACAATTTTAAAAGAGCTTAATAGGTTTTTTCTTTTCTTTTTAATTCAGTAAATCTTACTGGAAATTAGTATGAAAAATAAAAACTGTGAGGTACATTTGTCCTACTATTTATTAGCATCTCTACTGTGAGGCATCATAATTAAATCCAGATCTAGTGTGCGGGATATGGGAAAAAGAGTAATTTCATAAATTGCCAGTGGATGCATATTCTGTTACAGCCTGTTTGGAAAGCCATTTGGTAATATTCATTAAAATTAAAAATACATATACACTTTGACTCAGAATTCTTACTCCTGGGAATCTTTCTCACGCTGTTCCAGGTGACACAGACAAGTGATAGAGATGTCCATGCACACCAAATTTGACTCTGGTGGAAATGTCTACCTTGATATGAGATGCTGCTTTAAAAATAAAAATCTAGTGTGGCAGATTTTTAGGGACAGTAAGTAGGAAAGAAACTTAAACTGGATGATAGATGGTAAAGTGGCAAGAATTTCTGGGAAATTATCAGCCAAAATATCTTTAAAAGAAGATATCAGGAAATAACTTTAAAATAGTAAGATTAGTAACAAAACTTATCACCTCTTATCTATGTTTGGTATGTCGTTATAAGAAAGAAAGAGCCGGGCTCAGTGGCTCAGCCTGTAATCCCGTGTCTTTGGGTGACTGAGGTGAGTGGATTGCCTGAGCCCGCGCTTCCGAGACCCACCTGGACAGCGAGACCTCATCTCTACAATAAATCTAAAAAAATCAGCCGGGTGTGGTAGCACATGCCTGTAATTCCGGCTACTTGGAAGGCTGAGGCGGAAGGATCGCCAGAGCCCAGTAGGTCGAGGCTGCGGTGGCCAGGAGCGGTGACTGCACTCCAGTCTGGGCGACAGAGTGAGACTCCAAACTCAAAAAAAAAAAAAAAAAAAGAAAAGAAAAGAAAGAAAAGAATCCAGGAAAGAATAAGCTGGGTGTTTTATTTTGGTTTGTTTGTTTTTAGTTTTAGAGCCAAAGAGTAAAAGAATAGTTTGTGCATGGTCAGTAAAAATGGTCCAGTGAATTCAAAGAAAAATGAAATGTAAGGTGTGGCAGACACTGGACTCTTGGTTGGATTGAGTGCTGATAAGTGTTTGGCCTGCTCCAGCAGACGTGTGGCTGTGGGGGAACCACTGAGGGAAAGAGGGTTGAGCAGGACAGGGAAGCAGAGGAATCATGCTCAAGGATCTCAAGAAGATGTGAGTGGCTATTAAAGGCACATGGAAGTGACTGGAAATGACAGAAAAAAGGAAACTTAAGAAACTCATGAATGAATCATATGCTGGAAAATATCACAAATCTGGTTTATAAAATCTTTGACTCTATAAGCCTTGAAACATTATATAGACATTTATACTTTTCAGAAAGAAATGGGCTATGAAAGTCGAGTAGTACTCAAGGAGGACATAGACCCCCAAACCAAATTCATATACAACCCAAAACACAGATAAGGAAAGATGGGATTTTTGAAAAACAGACTCAGATCCCAAATAAATAATTCTCCACACCATTAGGGCAACTGGCCTTATGATGCCTGACCAGTGGGATTTTACAGCTGTCAAGGGTCAGCGAGTGCTGTTTTCCCATCTTCTAAATAAAGCAATTGTTATAGTTTCCAGTCCTTATTTCACCATTTATTTTGAGCATGCTTTGTGGGGAGGAAGAGATAATTTTCTTGTGCTTGTATCTTCTGACTGAAAGGAAAATCCCCAAGGTGATCGAGAAGCTACTGTGCATGACCCAGAAATCCTAGATATTCAGATGGGTGTGTTGTTAGGGGAGACCTTCAGCAGTTTTTCTCAGAGAAGGAGATGGAAAGGGACACTTGGGACCAGAAAGATTGCACACCTCATTTTTTGTGGGCATCTAGGAATCCTCTTGCTTATTGCAGCATGCCTCAGAATTGGGACTGATGCCAGTTTTGGCCAGTGGGTTGAGTAAGTCACAGGAGTCAAAACAAGTAACTGTCAGTATACCTCCTCCATTGCTCTCTCTGTGCAGTGTCCAGGATGACAGGAATTCTAGATGCTGTTGGTGCAAGATGGATGAGGGATGGCTGTCTCGCCTCAGAGTTTCAGTGAATGAGAAATAAGTTTTCTTCGTGTAATATCACTGAGATTGTAGTGTTTTTTGTTGTAACAGGCTGCTTAAAATATATTGATTGGTACTCTGAACAAACTGACTTAGTCTGGTACTTGAGGAAAACTTCCTGTAAAATTAATATTTGAATTAGCTCTAGAAGATATGCAGGCATTTATGATGCAGGATGTTTCTAGGGAGATGGAAAGTGAGTGACATATAAACACTGTTTGATTCTTGGTCGTGTGCAGCACTCTGCATATTATACATGCAAGCAAAATAAACTTCAGAAAGATTGTAGGCCACAGAGGTGTCACTCAGGATACAGAGATTTGCACTGACACAGTGCGTCCCATAACCCCAAACAATCATCCTCATGACTAACACTGGCAGCCCTGGAAAGCTTCTCCACAATTCTTTCTCTCCGTACTTGAAACAGAAGGTGACTGTGTCTGAATACTGTGAGGGTTTATAGATTTTCTCACTGCCAATGTCAGAGACAGGCACAGGTTGTAGTGCAGTGAAGATTTGATTGGTGGGCACTGCTAGATAAGTAAAAGGACAAATTTATTAACTTGTCAATTTTTTCTTCTCAGATGACCAGAACTTAATCAATTCTTACATGAAGAATTCTTCTTCCCTAGTAGTGCTGACAGCCCATTTTCTTGCTTCTTTTCACTTTCTATGTGTGACTTTAGAGTTCCCATGAGTGAACATTGCACTCACAGTAACAGCAAACAGTGGCTGAAGAACATTTTACAAGAGTAACTAATCCAAACACTTGCTTATAATTTTTATAACTTCACATGAAATTCATAAAGTATGACATCACATGAAATATGAGTGAAGTGTTATTTACTTTGGCAAATAGATGGAAGTTAAATATAGAATTTCATTTGTTTTATTTTTTGTATAAGTATATAGCATTCAACAAATTTTAAAAATTACGTATAGTCAGTTTAATTTAAGTAACTTTGATTTAAAGTTTTTAAAATATTTTTCACTATAATTTGTAATTTGCCTTTTATATTTAATGGGAATTTTGAAAAAATTTAATTATTATTGAAACAATCCTAGGTGTTCTGTTGAAGGAACAAAAACTTTAGACGGAAATTTTGTTAAAAAATAATACATATGCCGGGCTCGGTGGCACAGCCTGTAATCCCGCGCCTTTGGGAGGCTGAGGTGAGTGGATTTCCTGAGCCCGCGGGTTCGAGACCCGCCTGGGCAGTGAGACCTCATCTCCACAATAAATCAAAAAATCAGCCGGGCGTGGTAGCGCGTGCCTATAGTTCCGGCTACTCGGAAGGCTGAGGCGGAAGGATCGCCGGAGCCCAGCAGGTCGAGGCTGCGGTGGCCGGAGCGGCCACTGCACTCCAGTCTGGGCAATAGAGTGAGACTCCAACTCAAAAAAAAAATCATACATATTTTGTAAACTTTAATTATGATTATTTCAGCAAAATCACTATTTCAATTGTTAGTTGCATAACATTAATCTCCCTTCAACAGAACTCCCAAATATGTACAACTTAGTCTTTGACATTTCTGTCAAATTTTAGTCAGACAAAAATCAAACATAATATGTATTTCTAAGTTGTATTTTTCTAAAGATTCATATTTTAGCTGATAGTTTATTAGATTTATTAACCTTTAAAATTATACCCTTGAAATTTTAAACACATGGTGTATTTCTCAATTCGTACTCTTGCTATAGGCTCACAAAGTTTGGGAGGGGCGTACAATATAATAATAATGATAATAAATGAATTAATTTTGAGAGTTAGTAAATATGTGAAAAAAAATACAATTCCTAGAAACAAACTAAGCAGATCATGACACCCACAGAGGCTGAAGAAGTGGACAGAAACCCTTCCATGGAGGGCATCAGATATTAGAAGTCTAGTGTTTGCTTGAAGTGTGAATAAACAATTTAAGGATTTGATCACATTATCAGTTCATTTATTCACTTCAATAATTAATAAGGAATCTTTTCTAGGGCCAGACAAGGTTTCTAGCTCACGGAAACAAAAATTATGTGTGTGTGCATGCGTGTGTGTGTGTTTGCATGCACATGCAAATGGGTACACTTGTTTGTCTAAACCTTGAGATAGGTGGAACTTTTTCTGAGGAAAAGTGTAGAGAAAAAAGAATAGAGTGGAAAAAAATGGGTGGAGTTAATAGCTTCACTTCCAGGTTTCTGTTGAGAAGATAATACCTGCCATAAGATGAGCAAGATTCTCTGAGGAGTCTGGTATAAATGCATTTGCTAAAAATAGTGAAAGAGACATATGGATAGAGATTTTGAGTCTTGTTGGAGAAATGTAAACTAGTCATTGCAGAGGGTAGGACAGTGAGTTGATGTTTTGGGATGGCTGATATTTTTTTAAATCAATCTACCTTGTGTGACTTCCCAACACTCATCTGCTCCTAACTGTCAACAAAACAAATAGCTATGGTTTTGTAAGTTTGAACTGACAGTATCAATAAATCGATAAAGGAGAAGGAATTTACAATATCAAATTACCAACATCATTCTTCTCAGACCTGGAAATGCCAATACAGAAATTCATATGGAAACAATAAACGACCACGAATAGCCAAAACAACCCTTAGCAAAAGAAAAAAAGCAGGAGGTATCACATTTCCAGATTTCAAACTTTACAAGAATAGGCATACAGACCAATGGAACAAGATTCCAGAAGCAAAACCTCAGTTTCTCAACCTACTCATCTTTGACAAAGCCTTCAGCAACAACCCCTGGGGAGAGGAGACCCTAGTCAGTAAATGGTGTTGGGAGAACTGGCTAACCACATGCAGAAGACTGAAACAGGACCCCTACCCTATCATCATACACAAAAATCAATTCTAAATGGATCAAAGACCTAAATGTAAAACCTCAATCTATAAGAACCCTAGAAAATGTAGGAGACACCCTTATGGAAAGTGGAACTGGCAACCGATTCCTTATCAAAACCCCAAGTGCCCATGCCATAAGAGATAAGATAGACAAGGGGACCTCATCACGCTGAAAAGCTTTTGCAAAGCAAAAGAAACCATCAAGAGAGCAGGGACACAGCCCACAGACTGGGGAAAGCTATTTGCTAACAGTATATCTGACAAAGGCTTGACATCTATGATCTACAAGGAACCAAATGTACTGAAAGGAAAAAAAACAAACAGTCCCATTAAAAAGTGAGCAAAAGACAACATGAATAGACACTTCCCGAAAGAAGATGCATGGGCAGCCAACAGACACATGAAAAAGTGCTTAGCCTCCCCCTCATCTTCAGAGAAATGCAAACAAAACCACACTGAGATACCACCTAACCCCAATAAGAATGGCCATCATTAATAAAACAAACAACAACAAATGCTGGCGAGGAAGCGGAGAAAAAGGACTGCTTCTACACTGCTAGTGGAAATGCAAACTAGTGCAACCTTTTTGGAAAACAGTGTGGTAATTTCTGAAAGAACTATAAATTGACCTTCCGTATACCCAGCAACCCCCTTATTGGGAATATACCTGGAGGAACTCAAATCATTCTACAAAAAGAAATCTGTACATGCATGTTTATTACAGTACTATTCACAATAGGAAAAACAAAGAACCAACTGTGATGACCATCGAAACTGCACTGGATTTTAAAAATGTGGTACATATACACAATGGAACATTATGCAGCCATAAAGAAGGACACACATATGGACTTCACAGCAACTTGGATGGATTTAGAGTCTATCATACTCAGTGATGTATCACAGAAACAGAAAACTGAGTACCACATATTCTCACTCATAAGCGAACCTTGAGCAATGATCATAATACTATAATACTATAAGTAAGGGATTTACAGTAGTGAGAAACTGCTATGAGAGGGAGTGTGGATTGGCAGTAGTGGGAAACTGCAAGGGTAGAGGGAGCCATACCTTATCAACAAGGGTACCAGCATAATGAGCATTTGTATACCTAAGCCTGAATTGTACCCCACATCTTTAAAATAAGAAATTAAAAAAAGAAAAATTATCAACAGGAGCTGTGCAAAGGTAATCCAATGAAGCAATGTTAGAAAATGAGACCCCAGATGTGTTAGGAACTAATAGATATATACGTAGTTGTGAGTACTGGTTGTATTAGCAACCTCTAGGTTGGGATCTTCTGGTTAGAGAAGAAACACAGCAGTTCTAACTGGTGGACACTTTCAGAGAATGTGACTAAGAAATTGGTTGGTGATGGAAGAGCATGACAAAGAGCCCCTCCAGTGTGACACCTGGTTTCATCAATGCATGCAAGCCAACAAAGCAGTGGAGAGACTCTGCTACCAACAGTAAGTCTTTTATAACCTAATTACAGAAGTGATAAACTTTTGCAAACTCATCACAGAAGTGACTTCCCATTATTTTTCCATATTCTATTGGTTAGAAGCAAATCACTAAGTTTAGCCCACACTCCGGGGAAGTGGGTCATACACAGGCACGAAACACCAGGATGCAGGAATCATTGGCAGCCACCACAGAAATTTGCCTACCACATCACCGTTCTCTACAATGGCATCACTACCAAAGGTTATATTTCATCTTTATCTATCTGTCTATCAATCATTGTATATCTGCTAAATTATGTATCACTAAATCACACACATATTTAACACTTAATGTTAGGTATACATGCTAAATATGCAAGAGATTGAAATATAACTTTATAGAAAAACCATATCAAGCATATAAAGTTTTCTGTTTGACAAAAAACAGACCATCTATTTGACAAAAAACAGACCATTTCAGAGATGAAATAAACCATCTCTGAAGGGATTTGCTACATAATTTTGTTTTCCATCATATTACTTGCAGAACTTACTTATAAGTATGCAAAAAAAGAAAAATGCATAACTTAAAACTATAGTATTTGATGATTATATGGTGCAGAAGGTTAGTTTAGCATTTCCTTATTCTCATACTTCTGCATTATTTTAGCATTTCAAGGTCCACTATTGTTAAACTCACATAACTCAAGAGTCAGTTATTTAAACAGTGACCATAGATTCAGTTCATCATTTTGTAGGTTGACAACCTACTCTGATCTCAGTTAAAAGATACTTTTGTTTCCTCATGTGTCTCACTCCCTCTGCTTCTGGTGGTTGATTGCCAGCTGCCTGGGGTACTTAGGTTGTCCCATAAATGGTCTCTAACCCTCCAGCATACTAACATAGGTTGTTTCTGTGACATAACCCAGGTTCCAGACAGCAAGTATGAATTTGCCTGACCTCTTGAAGGCTAGGCTGAGAACTGGCACGCCATTATTTTTGCTACATTATGTAGACCAAAGCCAGTCACCAGACCGATTAGACTCAGTAAGAAGGGAAATGAACTCCAGCTCCTAAAGGAACGCACTGTAAAATTCTGTTACACGATGTTATCGATGCAGAGAAGGACAAGCAAACGTAGTCATTTATTTTTGGTCTTACTTTATTTGAAAGATAACTCTGGGTTAAACCACCCTCAAATTGCTTACTGAGAAGCTCACATTTTCTTAATTTTAGATAATATAACCATGTAGTCAGACTTATTTCCAAAGTAAAGTGGATGTGGATGTCGCTATGCAAGTGCATACTTAAGTCAATGAAAACGTGTTTGGAATAATTCTAGCTAACACCTAATGTCTTCATACAAAATGTGAGCCTATTTTTCATGCCAAACACACACACACACACACACACACACACACACACACACACACACACACACACATTTAATGTAACAATTTAATAACAGGGGTATAAATTATCATTATACCAGTGGGATTTAAAAATAAATTTAGGTCTCAAAGTTCTAGCTATAAATTTTAACTTTTTATTCATCAGTTCCAAATCTCAAATCATAAATAACTGATGATGCTACTTAATCATCATTCATTAATCTCCTTTTTGTCTCAGCAACCTACTATGGCTCAGGGCCGTAGGCTGTGCTCAGACTCACCCTGTGTGATGGTGCTGGCTGTGCCCACCAAGTTGGGCACAAACGCCTGCCTGAGGAGACAAAGTAAACTTCATGGTATCCTGCTTTTTAGTCCCTAGGCTGTGTACCTTGAAGAAGAGCGTCATCTACCCAGAGGAAAGGATGTCTAGAAAACTGCTGAATGTACTTGAGTGTGTTATGAAGGACTGTCCATCAAACAGAGGGATTTTCCAGCATTATCTCCAAATAGGGGTAATTGGGTGACAGTGGGGGCTAAGGAGGGAATGTGCAGCATTGTATCGGGGGGGGGGCTGGGATCAGGTTCATCATCCATCATTTACCTGATCAGAAGAGTTGCTGGTAGAGATTTAAAACTTGCACGGTTGATCTCAGTTGCCCTGATAAAAGACCCAAGGACAAGGACAGAGCTTCGTTTTTAATCACTCCTTCTAAAGCTGCATAAGTGAGCTGGGATTACATTTCATCTGTACCATGACGTAGTTTATAGTTTTAACCTGTATGATATAGATTGTTGGGAACCAAGATTGTTTTCCGCCCTAGAAGTCACTGTGCCCATGAGACCAAGTAAAATGAACATATTCCACAGATGGTGGGAAAATGGATATGGTATGCCATATGCAAAATGTACTTCATTATGTTTCTTGATCATGAATTGTATGTGTATTTCACAATTATTTCAGCTAAATGATTGAACCAAATGTGTCTTCTTTGAGAGAGGGTCTTCCAATTAATAAACTTTGAGTTCTCTCTGCCTCAAAACAAAACAAAAAACCCAGAGCATATCATTGCAATTTGTGATGTCTCTCACTTGCTTTGATAAATATTTTGTTATGAAAAATGAAAACATATGATGAGGGCAAAGATGGCACCTGAGGCAATTGCTGTGTTAACATTTCTTGTTATGTGCCATTAATAGCTCTTAGATGACACAATGTCTATACAACACATTTTCAAGGTCTTGCATTCTATGTTCTTCTGAAACACAAAAATAAGTACGCATCCACATAAATGCTGAACTCTTTTAGTAATTTCACAAAATATCAGGTACCAATTATTGTAGAGTATTATAGGAAAATGAACAGGGCTTTTAAGCCATTAAGAAAAAGAAGATTGAAATGGTGTGTTTTGTATTGTTTTATTTTAATGACAAGATAAGAAAATTGTTTTACAGGAATTAGTTGTTACTGTTCTATGTGAGTAATTTCAGTGGAAGGCAGATGTTAACAATATTAAATCACAAAATAGACATGCATGTAAATTTTAAAAATCAAGCAATCAGGAGTATCGAATCAAATGTGAAAATTCTACATTCAAAGCTCCCCCTGCTCCCCTGTACTTCACGTTGAGTCCTTCCATGGGAACTGTCTTAATGCAGTCACAAATATTCCTTTACATTTTTCTATGCAAGCACAAAATTAAACATATAAACACAAACTTTTTCCCAGAAAAAAAAGAGTCTTAATTTATTTAAATAGCCTTTATTTTATTAATTTTGTTTCATTTAATAACATACTGTGGGCATCTCTCAGTACAGAATTAATAGAAATCTACTGTATTTTTAAGATGCAGTATTCCACATTATGCATTTAATATAATATATAGTCTTTCATTAATTAATATTTCAGTTATTTTCAATTATTTACTAAGTAATACTTTAATTACATTCCATTTATATGTTCTCATGAATAAAAATAATCCTGGATATGAAAAACATTTTGGAGGTGGAATACATGCTCTCTCTACCTTCCCTCCAGAATGTCCATGTTCTAAACTCCAGAACTTGTGAATGCTACCTTATGTGTCAAAAAGGAATTTGTAGATGGGATTAAGTTAAGGACCTTGAGATGGGAAGACTGCTGGCTTCTCCAGGAGGTCCTAAATTATAAGATCATCATATGAAAGTGGCAATAAGGTTAAAGGTGGGAGAAGGTGACAAGGGGAGGGAAACAAACCAGATAGAGAGATAAACAGATATACATGCATACTGGGTGTTATATACATATATAAATTATATATATTATATATATATATATTTATAAATATATATATCCTGGCTCTGTTGGCTGAGAGAACATAGAGCCAATGACACTTAGTAGTCCAGATCTTGATTTGTAAGTATTATTCTTCACTGAAATGTACCACAGCTTTTTGGAGAAATGGCTGTTTACAGTAAGAAAGTAATAAGTTGATCCTGCAGTATTGTTTTAGTGCAAGAAAGTAATGAAGTGCTCAAAGAAACATTTAAAAAGGGAAAAAGGATGGAACATATCAAAAGACAAACAGGTAACACTGAAAGAGCCAAAGTTGAAACAATTTAAACAAAATATAAATAACGACTATATAGAATTCTAATCAAACAATTTTTTAAATGTTGAATAAATAGATAAATGAAAAAAAAGACAAATCTTTCTTTTAAAGGAGTTTAAAATGAGACATACAGATACTTTCTACTCCAGGATTAGAGTTTAATTCCCATGTCCTTGGGTGTGGACTGGATTTAGTCACCAATTTCTAACAATTAGAGTATAAAAATGATAACATAGTGACTCTAAAGTGGAGAAACTTGAAACTATGTTAGCCACGTGCTGTGGTTTGAATGTGTGTCCCTTTCCAAATTCACGTTGAAACGTAATCCCCACAGTGGGGATTAAGAATTGGGGCCTTTGGGGAAGTGATTAAGATATATATACACACACACATACACACATGCCTTCATAAATGAATCAGTACCTTATAATCAGGCTAGGGGAACTAGTATAGGCCGCTCTTGTTCTTCAAACTCTTCTGTTTTGTGGACGTCACAGCCTTCATTAATACTAGGTTTGACCTTTCATTCGCTCTACCTTGTAAGAACACCTAGAGGGCACCATCCAAAAAAAATTTGCCTTCACCAGACTCTGAACCATCCAGTGCCTTGATCCTGGACTTCCTAGCCTACAGAACTGAAAGAATTAAAATTCTATTCTTTAGAAATTACTAAATCTCAGGTATTTTTGTTATAGCAGTATAAGTGGAGTAAGAAACTCAGTGATCAAGGTTACATCAGCAAGGATGCATAATATTATCATGTACTCTTCATATGATGAGATGAAAAAACACTTCACCTACACAGTATTCCTCCCCTAAACCTATTAAGCCATCTAATCATGAGAAAACATCAGAGAAGCCCAAATTGAGGGACATTCTACAAAATACTTAAGCAAGTACTCTTCAAAACTTTTAGGGTCCTGAAAAGCAAGGAAAGACTGGCAAAGTTATAGATTTGGTAATGAGTAGATATACTTCCTGACTGTTGGAATGGATCTGGAATTAAAAAAAGAGATCAGTGGAAAAACTGAATAAATCTAAAAAACACTGTAGTTTAGCTCACAGTATTATACCAGTGTTAATTTCTTAGCTGTGACAAATACACTACATAAAACAAGTATATGAAATGCTTACGTTTGGGAAAACTGACTGAAGATACACAGGAGTTTTCTGTGCTATCCTTGTAACTTTTGATAACCTGAAATTATTCGAAATAAAAGGTTAAAATAAAATAAATTATTCAGTATTTAAATATATAACCACAAAAATTGTATTAGGACCCAAAACCATTGTGAAAAATACTAGCAAAGCTTTAATTATATAAAATATTTTTCTTCACATGGCAAACAGATAGTCATGTAGTTTGTCATTCGTTTCTTACGTGTCATCCTAATTATTTCTTTCCTGTTCAATTATTTAGGGAAAGATTACTGAAAGCTTGAAATACAAAGACCACATAATTATTGGAATAAATATAAAAATTTTCCATTTGTTTAAGATTTTTTAAAGCTAATGACTACACTTTATGTAAAAATACTCACTGCATTAATGTAATTTACCACTGTGTGAAATACTTTTTCTGTATAAACTTTTACTTTAACAGCTCTTTTTAGACTTTGCAAATCCTGCTGAGATTAGTTTAATGAATATTCAATTTTTCTCTATGATTTGAAAGAACATTCAGTACCCAAGTGTAAGGCACTATTAAGTTTTCTGTGCTGAAGCCTGTGGGTTTTTCCTCAAAATACTCTAGCCTAACAGCAAAGCAAGAATTGTTCATGTTGCCACAAAGTTAGAAAGTGGCCTCATGAAAGCAATCAGTTTTCTATTCTTCCTGAGTTCTCATTACCTGAAAGCTCAACACAATGCCTTTCAAAAGAAATGTTAACAGGATTAAGGACCTCCCATGGCTTAAAATGCATGGCTACTGTCATTACAACCTGTAGGGTAAAAGAGAAATCTCAACATATTGCCGACACCAAAGGAAGCATTTGAAACACTGAACTTAGAGCTTCTGTGACTTTTCTTAACATTGGATTATTGAAATAGGTTGCAGTTAAGCCTTAGCATTTACCCTTCGTGTGATCTGATGATCTGACTCTGAAGTTGGACTTCTCCCACCCCTGCCCTCATTTTGGTCACAAGTCCCCTCTTCTGTTTGTTTCTTTATTTTTCTGTTCATAGTATACTGTCTGTTGATTGTATATTCTGGATCTCAAAAAATAATTTAGTCCATAACCTATCCTCCTTATCTATCACATTTAATAATTTTTATAAGCTATAATTGTGGCAAATATTTTAAAGCCTTATACTGATCAATTTTGACGGTTGTGTAAGTTGTTGAATAATGGTCAGCTATTTAAGATAAAGGAAAGCAAATACAAAATGCCAAGTTGTCTGTTTGTTTTTGCCACACATGATATGATATGCACTGTATATTGCTAACTAAATGTTTCATCACTTCCTAGTTGTTTATTACAAATAAGTCTAAGGTTACAAAATCAATCTGTGCCAGTCATTGACTTTCATTATTTTTTATACTTTTTGTCACTAAAAATTTATTGAGAACTTCCTAGGAACCTACCAATATACAGAAATAAAAAGTGACCGCAGGCCAAGAGGAGCTTATGGTCTCAAGATCTAAAGTTGACAGTCCACTATCTTATATATTATTTATGGTGGTCACAAAACACATTTGTGACTTTACAGTAAAAAAAGTAAAAATTTTTTGTTAAAATTTTAATATCCAAATTACTTAAAAGAAAATTTTAAAATAAAGATTTGCATTTTTGAAAAACAGAATATATAATGTTTGCTTATGATATAATTGTATGATTAGGTAATAGTAACACAACATCACTGTTTCTTACATGCTATGTGCTAGATGATTATCTAAATTAGGTTATTTAACACTGATTATGGTCTTAGGAGGCATATTTATATTCATTTTAATGCTGAGTGGAGGCACAATAACTAGAACCAAAACTCACAGTCAGTAAATGATAAATTTAAATGTAAACATAGGTCTAACTGGCTATAAAGCTTATGATCTTATGTACTCTGCAGGATGATTTTTCTCCTCTGTTTCATTTTTTTAAAACATGAAATTGTAAACATGAAAATGATTTAAATATAATTTTAGGTTTGCTGGTGTTTTAAAGATATTATCCCATAAGTAATAGTTGCTGAAAGCCCACTATGGGGCATGTACTCTTCTAGGCATTGTGCATGCATTTATTGTTTTAATATTAAAAACAACTTTATAAATAGTACAATTGGTATCTTCATTTTATGGATGAGAAAACTGAAGCTCAGAGAGATTAAACAATTTTCCCAGGATCACAAAGATGACCAAGGGAATGATCAACTTGGTTATTATAGGCATCATAAAAATATTCTAGAGCACAAAAGAAAAAAAATCAGTCTCATGCTTTTTAGATTTATCAGAGTTCCTAAAGTAGTCTCATGATTATATCTTTGCATCTTGAAATTTGTGCTAATGTTACAATGTAAGAATTGAAATTTCATACCAATCTTTCAAGAATTCTTTAAAGACATTACTTGCCATGTAATAATGCTATGTGATAATGTAATTTTAAAGTATTATGGTATTTAAAAATACTAATGGCAAGGAGTTTGTTCAAGAAGACTGAATGGAAGCTTCTGATTTCTGTGTCTCTCAGGTTGAAGGACAGATAGAGGGAGAAAATGTCAACACTCACAGTAGGGACTACCAGGAGCACTCCCTGGGATCCACCAGGGTAGCTGTGAGAAGGAAAATGGGCAGAGAAGAGAAAAATTGAATAGCCTAGATTGAAATCAGGCACCGTGTGGGTCACCAGAATGGACCACGAGTACCTTCTGCATAGAGGGAAAGGGTGAGTGAGAAATTTCTAAGCTCTGTACTCCTGCCTCAGACTGAAGGCTCCTCCAGCATGGAGCAACTGCAGTCCCACACAAGCAAGTACCTCGGGTGAGGTACTGTCCTGCAGTGTGCTGCTGGAACCTACATGGAGCTTTGCAGGCACTGAGTACTCCAAAAAGCTCAACTCCATGGGCTGCATCCTGCCAGGGTGCACCAGCTGCAGGTCAAGGGAGGGAGTGGGAAGACTGGACACTATCTTTTGCCCCAAGGACAAGTTCTGCCTCTCCTGGCAGTTTTCTGGGGCAAGCTGCAGTGGGAGGACTTGTTGCCAGCTGGAGTTTTGCATTCTGATTGTGACTGCCTGAGTCAAAAGCATAAGAGCTGTGTGAGTCTTGCAACCCTAGCAAACTTTCTCTCCCCTACTCACCTTGAAAGCCTAATATGGGCAGTGAATTTTGGGAGCCCCATAGCCCTGCCCAATGCCTGGGTCATCTGAGTGATTCTCTGGGTGACATAGGTCAACATGAAAGCCCATTGTCTCTATTGTAGCCAGCTCTCTCCTGCAGGTACCACCTACTGGCTAGATACCAACTGGCACAGCCCATCACAACATCTGACACAATAACAAAGTGCTTGGGAAGGTCTATTGTTAGACTTCAGCTAACACCACTATCCAACCATTCTGGCCATTCAGGAGGTGTACCAAGCACGGCAATGCCACAGCTGGCAATTGAGAAAGCCACCATACTACAGATATATGCAACCAAGGAAATCCTAAAGTGGCTACACCACTCCCCCACAAACATTGCCACTGGGAAACCAGAGAACTGGTCAGCCTGGTCCAGCTCCACCCAATATTACCCTCCCTCAGAAACTAAGAGCAAAGCCCATGTCACTGCACATCTTGAAGACTAGTGCACAGCCTGAGGTATCAAAGAGCTTCTCCAGGGAGCCCTCCAGAGGTGTAGGTGACCAATTCTCCTCAGAAGATGGAACCAAAACTACTGGTAAATAATCAAAACCAAAATGGAGTGCTAATTGGAAAGACTTGAAGCCTAACAAAGAGTTCATCGAAAGATTCTATGACACACACACAAAAGTAAAACACAAGAAGCTCCTAGAGAACAAATCCTGAGGGATTTCGTATTTTGTGGAAAGAGTAGGTGGTAGTGCTTCTAACCTCTCTAGCCCTTGCAGCAGACTGCTGGTACCCAAACTCTAGGAGAGATTTTCTGCCCATGGCAGCCCAAGAGCTGGAGTGGGCTGTGATTTGAGGGACTTCTCAAGGTCAGTCAGGCTACCAGATTGCACAGGGTCTCTTCCCTTTCCTCCTCGACCAGAGCTGTGGTAGCAGGTACTGTACTTCATTCATACACACCAGCCATGGGACTTTTCTCTGCTCAGGGAACTTCAACCCTTGAGTCCTCACATCACAGATCTCTTGCAGACATTCCCCAGCACCAGCCTGAATTGTGACAGGATGACTTGACTCAGAAGAACAGCAGGACTCACAGTGGTTGGGCCCTCATTGATTGCCATTCCCAGGGGAAGGGCGACTGTATGATACCAAGGGAGCATCCCCTGGGACAACAAAAAAAGACAACAACAAGCAAACAAACAAAAAAACAGAGTGAAGTCATCTCTGCATCCCAGAACTCCCTCCCTCAGATAAGTCTCTTTCAACAAAGGCAGACTCGGTCAGTACTTCGGTCAGCAGGGGAAGGCTCTAACAGTTGAGCAGCCCTGGTGTCCATGAATGGTCTTGGAGAAGGGGACTTTTCCACTTTTACCCGCCACTGCAGACATTTTCATCAGAAAAATGCGAATTACAACCATGAGCTATCACTTTACATTAGTCAAAATGACCATTAAGAAAGAAAAAGTAGGCCAGGCTCGCTGGCTCAGCCTGTAATCCTGTGCTTTGGGAGGCCGAGGTGAGTGGATTGCCTGAGCCTGCGGGTTCAAGACCCGCCTGGGCAACTTAGGGAGACCTCATCTCTACAGTAAATCAAAAATCAGCCGGGTGTGGTAGCCCGCGACTGTAGTTCCAGCTACTTGGAACGCTGAGCAGAAGGATCACCGGAGCCCAGCAGGTTGAGGCTGTGGCGGCCGGGAGTGTGCCACTGCACTCCAGTTTGGGCAACAGAGTGAGACTTCAACTCAAAAAAAAAAAAGAAAGAAAGAAAGAAAGAAAAAGTAGATATGGGTGTGGATGTAGTTAAAGAGGAATGCTTATATACTGTTGATTGAAGTGTAAATTAGTACCTCTATGGAACACAGTGCAGAGAGTCCTTAAAGAAATAAAGATACAGAGGGCGTCAAGTGTATATAAAATTTAAGAAAGAAAAAAACTGTATTAAAATTGTAATGCTCAGTAAGATGAATATAAATCACATTGACTTTTGTAGTAACAAGAGATGCTCAAAGTAGTTACCATCAGCACCCAGACACTTCTGATTGCAGTGAACATCTCTTAGCACTGTTTAAAATGTGTATACATTTTTTTGGCACCCCCAGTAGATCTACTGAGGATGGGGATTAGGATGACTGATGTGAGGCAGTTAGAGTATATTTCTCCTATGGAGTAAACCAAGACAGAGTCAGTTTCCTTAGCACCCAGAGAGGAACGAGGCCAGCAGCACACCCCATGACTCATCACAAAAGTGGTAATAACCACATAGTGTAAAGAAGAATAAAATCCATTGACCTGGGCTGGAACTAGCCAGACTCTTGCCTGGATCACTACAGACCACCAGCAGTCTCTGGTCACAGTGGGAAAGGTGAGTGAGGGAAAATCACAAATTCTCTGCTCCTGCTGCGAACTTGGCAGGCCCCCAGAGCATTGCAGGACTCCAGTCCCACACATGAAAATGCCTTACCCACAGCCATGCTCTGCTGAAGCCCATGTGGAGTAGTGTAGCACCAGCCTCCATATCCCAGGAACTCAATCCTTGTGCAGCTGCTTTCTAGCTGGCCAGGGAGGCAATGGGCACCAAAGGTAAAATCCACTGTGGCAAACAGTTCTTGGTTGGGGTAAGTTGCTGTGAGAACATCTGAGGACTTAGGCCAGCTGCATACTGCCTGAGGCCAAGGCAGGAGCCAGGTGGATCTTGTCATATTAATCTTTCACTCCAGGTATAAACACTTCTATGCCTGTATTGCAAAACAGCATTACCCCAGTGGCCTCGGACTCCCTCCCAATCCATAATAGGGTAGTCAAGAGTAGACAATTGTGAAACGTTTGGGTGTCTTTTTATCCACAATCTCTTGAAGGCTCAAAACAGACAGAGCACTTGAAAAATCCCCAGAACCTTGACCTCTGTCTAGGTTGGCTGGGCATTTTTTTTTTTTGGAACAACAGGAAAGGAGAAATCCCACAGTCACCATGGCAGCTGGCTTTCTCCTACAGTGCCACCTCCTGGCTGGAGTTCAACAGCAGAGCCCAACTTTGGAAATAATACATCAGCTTTGGGAAAGGCCTGATCCCAAACTCCAACTAACACCATTTGCCAAGCCATTCCAGCCACTAAGAACACTATGAGCCAGTGCAGGTACCCAGAATAGAACTGCCACAACTAACAACTGAGAGACTCATCACATCAAGGCCATATATAATCAAGGGAATACTAGTGCTTATGTCAGCTCCTGACAAACTCAAATAAATACAAAGTTCTTCAACACCCCCAAAAGACCACACTAACTGTTCAGCAATGAACCCTAACCAAAATGAAATATTTGGAGTTTCAGACATGGAACACAAAAAGGTTGACTATAAAACTGATCAATGAACTTCAAAATAAAATTGAAAACCAACAGATAGAAATGTAAATAAACTATTCAGGACATGGGTGAAAAATTCTCTAAAGAGATAGACAACTTAAAAGTTGAAATTCTAGAAATGAAATAATCATTCAGGGAAGTAAGTACAAAATGCAGTGGAAGGTTTTAACAGTAGAATAGAACAAGCAAAAGAAAGAATCTCAGAACTTGAAGACAAAGCTTTTGAATTAATCCAAGCAGACAGCAATAAAGAAAAAATTCAAAAGAATGGAAAAAAATCTCAAGAAATGTGGGATTATGTAAAACATCCGAACCTAAGAATTATAAGTGTCACTGAGGAGAACAGAATGCAACAGATTTGAAGGAATAATAAAGGAAAACTTCCCTGGCCTTTACAGAGATTTAAATATCCAGATACAAGAAGCCCAAAGAACCCCAGATGATTTATTGAAAAAATGTAATCCCCAAAGCAAATAATCATCTACTTATATAAAGTTAATGTGAAGAAAATAATTTTGAAAGCCGTGAGACAAAAGTATTAAATATTACAATGGTTAAACCTACCAGACTAAAACCAGACTTTTCAGAAGAAACCCTACAAGCCAGAAGGGAATTGAACCCCATCTTAAATTTTCTCGGACAAAGTAACAGTCAGCCAAAGATTTTGTATCCTGAAAAAGTAAGTTTATAAATGAAGGAGAAATAAAATCTTTCTAGGACAAGTGAGGAAATTCATCACCATTAAGCCAACTCTACAGTAATTACTTAAAGCAGTTCTAAATACAGAAACAAAAGGTTGAAATATGCAGTTGAAAAATGCTGGAAATTATGAAGATCATAGGCTGTATGGAACACCAGCACAACAGAGTAAATCAATCAATCAATCAATCAATCAATCAACCAAATAACAACCAGTACAATGAATGGAATAGTACCTTATGTATCATTATTAACCCTGAATGTAAGTGACCTCTATGTCCCACTAAAAAGATATAAACTGGCAAAATGGATTAAAACAGACAAACAAACAAATATCTGCTGCCTTCATGAGATCCCCTTAATCAAAGAGTCCTATAGACTCAAGGCAGAAGGGTGGGGGAAAATCATTTAAAATGGGAAAGACAAACAAGCAGGAGTAACCAAACTCATATCAGATAAAAAAGACATTAACAACAGTAAAAGAGTACAAATATGATTATTATATAATGATAAAGAGATCAATCCAATGAGAAGACATAATACCAGAGCCCTTAACTTTATAAAGCAAGTCATAGTAGACCTAAAAAAAGAGATAGACAGCAATACAATAATAGTGTACGATAGCAACAATCCACTGACAACAATAGACAGATCCTCAAGGCAGAAAGTCAACAAAGAAACATTGGAGTTAGTCCAGACACTAGATCAAATGGAACTAACAGACATCTACAGAACGTTCTACCCACAAACCACATATTATACATTTTTCTCTTCAGTGCATGGAGCATTCTGCAATATAGACCTTATGACAAGCCACAAATTGAGTCTCAATACATTTAAAAAAATCAAAATCATATCAAGCACCTTCTCATACTACAGTGGAATAAAACTAAAAATTAACTCCCCAAACTCACAAAACCAAATAAAAACATATAAGTTTTTATGTTTTGCAATCTGCTCCTGAATTATCATTGAGTCTGCAATTAAATCAAGTTGGAAATTTAAAAATTCCTCAAAACAAATGACAACAATGTAACAGTTATAAAAACCTCTGGGACACAGTAAAAAACCTCTGGAAAGCCGGGCTCAGTGGCTCAGTCTGTAATCCCGTGCCTTTGGGAGGCTGAGGTGAGTGGATTGCCTGAGCCCGCGGGTTCGAGACCCGCCTAGGCAGCGAGACCTCATCTCTACAATAAATCGAAAAATCAGCTGGGCATGGTAGCGTATGCCTGTAATTCCGGATACTTGGAAGGCTGAGGCGGAAGGATCGCCGGAGCCCAGCGGGTCGAGGCTGTGGTGGCCGGGAGCGGCCACTGCACTCCAGTCTGGGCGGCAGAGTGAGACACCAACTCAAAAAAACAAAACAAAACAAAAAAAACCTCTGGAACACAGCCAAAGTTGTGCTCGGAGGAGAATTTATAACACTTAAGGCATACATTGGCAAGACCGAAGAATCATATATCAATAACATGACATCACCACAAGGAACTAGAAAAACACAAACAAACCAAAACCAAAAGTAGCAGAAGAAAATAATAACGAAATTCACAGCAGAGCTAAATGAAATTGAAATTTATAAAAAATACAAAGATCAATGAAACAAAAAGTTGATTCTTTGAAAAAAATAAATATTGATAGACCACTAGATGGATTAAGGCACACAGAGAGAGAAGATTCAAATTATCTCAATCATACATGAAAATGGAGACATTACAGCTGATTTGTACGAAAGATCATTTGAAATTATTATAAACATCTTTACGCAAAAAATAAAACAAAACTGGACAATCTAGAGGAAATGGATAAATTCTTGGAAACATGCAACTCCCCAACTTTTAATCAGGAAGAAATAGAAACCCTGAACAGACCAATAATGAATACTGAGATTGAAACAGTAAATTGAATTCTCCCAATAACAAAAAAAAGTCCAGGATCTGATGAATTCACAGCTGATTTATACCAGACCTTCAAAGATGAACTGGTATTAGTTTTACTGAAGCTATTCCACAAGATTGAAGAGGAGATAATTCTCTCTAACTCATTTTACAAGGCCAGTATCATTCTGACACCAAAGCAAGGAAAAGACTCAACAAAAAAAGAAAACTACTGACCAGTATCCTTTATAAACATAGATGCAAAAATCCTCAACAAAATATTAGCAACCTGAACTCAACAGAACATTATATATATGTAATATGACAACCAAGTGGGCTGTAGTAACCAAAACAACATGGCCTTACTACAAGAACAGACATATGAACCAGTGGAACAGATTAGAGAATCCAGAAATAAACCAAAATACTTATAATCAACTGGCAAAGCAGACAAATGTATACACTGGAGAAAGGAAAACCAATTCAACAAATGGTGCTGGGAATCAAGGATATCTATATGCAGAAAAATACAACTTGACTCCTATCTCCCATACAAAAAAATTGACTCAAGATGGATTAAAGACTTAAATGTCAGACCCAAAACCATAAAAATCATGAAAATTCCAAAGAAAACCTAGGAAAAATTCTTTTGGATATCATTGTAGGCAAAGATTTTGTGGCTAAAACTCCCAAAGCAAATGCAACAAAGCCAAAAATAAACAAGTGAGACGTAATTAAACTAAACAGCTTCTGCACAGCAAAAGAAATAGACAACCTATGAATGGGAGAAGATATTCCCAAACTATACATCTTACAAAGGCCTAATATCCAGAATCTACAAAGAATTCAAGCAAATCAGCAAGAACAAGTAACCCCATTAAAAAGTTGGTAGATTACTAAACTCTGGTGTGGCCATGTGCTCCTCTCTCTCTAATTTACTTTCTACATAAACTACATCTTCCAACCTTAAAAAAAAAGTTGTCAAATGACATAAACAGTCATCTCTCAAAAGAAGATATACAAATGGTCAACAGACATATGAAAAAATGTTCAGCATTACTAATCATCAGGAAAATGCAAATTGAAACCACAATGAGATAACACCTTACACTAGTCAAAATAGCCATCAGTTAAAAAAAAAATAGATGCTGGCAGAGATGCAGAGAAAAGGGAACGCTTATACACTGTTGCTGGGAGTTAGATTAGTAAAATCTCTATGGCAATTGGTATGGAAATTTCTCAAAGAACTAAAAGTAGATATGCCATTTGATCCTGCAATCCCACTATTAGGTATCTATCCAAAGGAACAGAGATCATTATATGAAAAGGACACCTGAATTCACATGTTCATTGCAGGACAATTCACAATTGCAAATATGTGGAATCAACCTAAATTTTCATCAGCTAATCAGTGGATAATGAAAATGTGGCATGTATACGCTATGGAATACTATTCAGCTACCAAAAATAATAAAATGATGTCTCTTGCAGCAACTAGGATGGAATTGGAGAACATTATCCTAAGTGAACTAACTCAGGAACAGAAAACCAAACACTGAATGTTTTCACTTATAAATGGGAGTTTAACTAAGGATCCACAAAGACATAGAAAATGGTATAGTGGACACTGGAGACTCAGAAAGGGGATGGGAGGAAGGGGTGGAGGGACGAAAAATCGCCTGTTGGGTACAATGTGTACAGATGGGGGTGGTGGGTCTGCTTAAAGTCCAACTCAAAAACGATTTGTACAATCTAAAGATATTGAAATAAAAATAAAAGTAAAAGCATAAAATGTAGATCTACTATTAGATCCAGCAATTGCACTGCTTGGTACCTACCTATCACTACTTGATAGCTGCCAAAACAAAATAAGTCATTATACAAAGAAGACACCTGCAACCATATGTTTATTGCAGTACTATTTGCAAATGCAAAGATGTAGAATCAACTTAAATGCCCATCAGCTGATCAGTGGATAGAAAAAATTTGAGATTACACACACACATACATACACACACACACACACACACACACACACACACACACACACACACAAACACACACACCCGGAATACTATTCAGCCATAAAAAAGAATGAATGAATGAATGTTTTTTGTAGCAATTAGAATGAAGTTGGAGACCATTATCCTAAATAGAGTAGCATAGGAACCAAAAACCAAATACCTCATGGTTCTCACTTATAATTGGGAGCTAAACTAGGGGTCCACAAAAGCCTTTAGAATGGTAAAATTAGCCGGGTTCGGTGGCTCAGCCTGTAATCCCGCGCCTTTGGGAGGCTGAGGTGAGTGGTTTGCCTGAGCCCGTGGGTTCGAGACCCGCCTGGGCAGCAAGACCTCATCTCTACAATAAATCAAAAAATCAGCCAGGCGTGGTAGCGCATGCCTGTAATTCCGGCGACTCGGAAGGCTGAGGCGGAAGGATCACCGGAGACCAGCAGGTCAAGACTGTGGTCCAGTCTGGGCGACAGAGTGAGACTCCAACTCAAAAAAAAAAAAAAAAAGAATGGTAAAATGGGCATTAGAGATTCAGAGGGCAGGAAGGTAGGAGGGGGCAAGGGATGAAAAATCACCTACTAGGTACAATATACACTAGCCAGAATGATGTGTACACTAAAAGCCCAGATTTCTTCACCACTATTGAATACATCGTGTAACCCAAACCATTGTACACCTAAAGCTATTAAAAATAAAATGCTAATGATTATGTCTTCACTGTAAAATTGATGAACAATATGAGAATGGTTGGAAACTAGATGCTTATACTACATAATTCTTGAAATAAGGAATATTTTATAGTCTAAAAGTTTAAAAATTATATATATATTTTTTGAGTTGGAGTCTCGCTCTGTCACCTAAGCTGGAGTGCAATGGCATGCTCAAGGCCACCCCAGCGTCAACCTGATGGGCTCCGGTGATCCTTCTGCCTCAGCCTTCCAAGTAGCTGGAACTACAGGCACATGCTAACATTTCTAGCTAATTTTTCATTTATTGTGGAGACGAGGTTTCGCCAAGTTGCCTGGGCTGGTCTCAAACCCGCAGACTCAGGCAATCCACTCGCCTTGGCCTCCTGAAGTCCTAGGATTACAGACTGAACCACCTAGCCCAGACTAGATTTTTAAATATAAAAGTAACTTGGTAGATTCAGAATGTCATTTTATACTGGATAAAGTTAAATGCAATAAATAATCTGGACCTGAAAAAGATCAGACTTTTTTTGGAGAGATTAAAAGGAATTTGAATTTCAAAAGAGACAATAACAGACTAGATAGGACATCGCAGTGTTTCTAACAGTGTTTTGGTTGGAAGCCTTTCCTTTGACATGTCTTCAACTCATGATGTAGTAGGTTGATTTGATTTGTCTGAATCAGCAGAATTAGATGTGTCCAAAAATGCATAGGCTTTCATTCTCTGAGACTTACAGAAAGTTCTTTGAAGTAGATTTTGGAGTGCAAAGATTTCATCCACACACAGTGCTAGGTCAGCAATTTCCAGTAAAGTAGATAATTATCTTTTGCTTTCACCAGACCATGATATGATCGAAAAGAAGTATATATATCTAAGTGTGGAGATTATTTTATGAATCATCAGATTTAGCACTTTAATAAATGAGTATCATGGATAAAAATGGTAACCTTATTTGCACTCATAAATCCTAATTACAATAGCTGGCATTTAGTCAATTTTTGATATGTACAAGGCAGTAGTATGCATTTTAAATGCATTGTCAAATTTTCTGTATAATTGTTGCAAAAAGAACATTGAATATTTATGTTTATAAATATTCCACTTTCAACTAAGTTACAAAAGCTATATGTAGAATGGAAGAACAAAGTTAATGTACTACTTAATTTGGTAAAATGTGTAATAATTGTGCAGTTAGTGCAAAAATAGATCATGCAGTGGGCATATGTTGCCAATGTATAATGTTACTGGGCCAAATTAGCAACTCACCTGAAATTAACCCTCGAAGACACACGTCTGTGACAATACTCCTTCCCGGCAAATCTTTTTAAATTACCTTGGAACAAGCATAAATGTGCCAGTGTATGTTGTCTACAAGAAATATTTAAAGTTTTCAAGAAGAGGAGGACAAATATGAATAAATGTGACTTTGCAGAAAAATAAATGTTATTTTTGTCAATTATGGATCTTTAAAAATAGGCTTAATGTCAGCAAAGTTTAAAAAATATTAAATTCTATCAAAATGACTTTATAAAGGGAAAATATGTTAGAAATGTCAGCAACACTGATTACTTAAATACTTCCTAGGCACTCAATGAGACTATGTTTACTATTTAGTGTTTGCCAGGAATTTATTCCACTGACCAGACAGAGCCAATGCTTTAAAATGAAATTCATTTGGAATAAATTGATTATCATTGCTACATTTCCTCCAAATAAAACTCATCATAGAAGTAAGTTTATCTTTCTTTTCATTTCAAAATTTAACTTCCATTGTCTTGCTTTCACCAAAATCAGGTTTCTACGACATATTAAGTTCTTAGTTTTTAGTTTAAGAAACATCAAGTCACCATTTACCAGGATTCCTTGATTCTTAAAAACCTATCAACACTTCCTGAATTGTAATTTATAAACCTTTTTTTAAAAAATATTTTATTCTAAAGATGTAAGATCCAATTTAGGATTAGTTTACAAGTGGGCATTGCACAGGTAAAGTTTTGGCCTCCCTTTTGGTCCCTACTTTGCCTGGCTTGAGATCAGCTACCCTAATTGGTGTTGTGTCCCCCCAACACCCCACCGGCAGTATCCCACTACTGCCAATCCCTTTCTTATAATATTATGGTAAATGTTCAGGGTCCGCTTATGAGTGAGAACATGTGGTACTCTGTTCTTTGTTTCTGTGACAGGTCACTGAGTGTTATTGACCCTAAATCCATCCAAGTTTCTGTGAAGTTCATATGTTTGTCCTTCTTTATGACTGCATAATATTCCATTGTGTATATGTACCACATTTATTTTTTATCCAGTTCAGGTTTTTTTTTTTTTTGAGTTGGAGTCTCACTCTGTCACCCAGACTGGAGTGCAGTGACCGCTCCCGGCCACCGCAGCCTCGATCTGCTGGGCTCCGGTGATCCTTCCGCCTCAGCCTTCCGAGTAGCTGGAATTACAGGCATGCACTACCATGCCCGGCTGATTTTTTTTATTTATTGTAGAGATGAGGTCTCGCTGCCCAGGCGGGTCTCGAACCCGCGGGCTCAGGCAATCCACTCACCTCAGCCTCCCAAAGGCGCGGGATTACAGGCTGAGCCACCGAGCCCGGCTTCAGTTCAGTTTTGATGGGCAGCATGGTTGGGTCCATGTTTTTGCTATTGTGAATAGTGCTGCAATAAACGTGTGTGAAGATATCTTTTTTGTAGAATGCTATGAGCTCCTTCGGGTTTATTTACAGTATGGGGATTGCTGGGTCATATGAAAGGTCAATTTCTAGTTCTTTTAGAAACTGCCACACTGTTTTCAATATACGTTGAATAGTGTAGAATCATTCCCTTTTCTCCGCAACCTCACCAGCATCCAGCATCTGTTGTTGTTTGTTTTATTAATGATGATCACTCTTCCTGAGTTTAGGTAGTATCTCAATGTGGTTTTGATTTGCATTTATCTGATGATTAGTGAGGCTGAGTAGTTTTTCATGTGTCTGTTGGCTGCCCATATATCTTATTTTGAGAAGGTCTATTCATGTATTTTGCCCATTTTTTTAATGGAGCTGTTTGGTTTTTTTCTTTTTGGTATGCTTTAGTTCCTAGTAGACCCTGGATGTTATGCCTTTGTCAGATATGTAGTTGGCAGATATTTTTTGCCCATTCAGTGGGCTGTCTCCTGACTCTCTTGATGGTTTCATTTGCTTTGCAGAAGTTTTTCAGTTTAATGAGGACCAACTTGTCTATCTTATCTCTTATGGCATGGACACTTAAGTTTTGATCAGAAATTGGTTGCCTACGCTGATTTCTGTAAGGGTATCACCTGCATTTTCTAAGATTCTTATAGTTTGCAGTTTTATGTTTAGGTCTTTGATCAATGTAGAATTGACTTTTCAGTATGGTGACAGGTAGGAGTACTGTTTCCGTCTTCTTCCTGTGGTCAGTTTCCCAGCACCGTTTACTGAATAGGTTCTCCCTTCCCTGTGGTTGTTGGTAGAGGTTTTGTCAGGGATGAGTTGGTTGAGAAATTGAGGTTTTGCTTCCAAAATCTCTATACTGTTCCATTGGTCCATATGCCTGTTATTGTACCAATATCAGGCTGTTTTGATTATTGTAGCCTTATAGTAAAGTTTAAAGTCTGGAAATGTGATACCTCCCACTTTGCTTCTTTTGCTAAGAATTGTTTTGACTATTTGTAGTCATTTATGTCTCCATATGAATTTCTGTATTGTCATTTCCAGGTCTGAGAAGAATGATGTTGGTAATTTAATAGGTATTGAGTTGAATCTGTAGATTGGCTTTGTAGATGGACATTTTAATCATGTTGATTTTTCCTATCCATGAGCATGGAATATTTTTCCATTTGTTTGTGTCTTCTTGGATTTCATTGAGCAGTGGATTTCATTGGAGTTTACATTGTAAAGGTATTTCACCACTCTGGTTAGGAAGATGCTGAGGTATTTTACTTTTTTGTGGATATTGTAAATGGGATTGTGTTTTTTATTTGGTTCTCTGCCTATTTGTTGTTTTGTTTTGCTGATTTTTTTCTATGATATTTTTCTCATCTATGTCCTATATTTGTTCTTTCACTTTTTTGATTTGGATTCTTCTGCTAATGTAAGGGTTTGGTAGTGGTCTTTCTGGCTCCATTAGGTGATTTGTTACGCTGCTAACTTGTCATCTTTCCCTTTTCTTGATGTGAATTCATAGTGATAAAAATTTCCCTCATGGAACTGATTTCATGGCATCTCTGCAGTTTAGGCAAGCTGTTTCTTCATTTTCATTAGTTTCCAGGAATCTTTTAATTTCTGTTTTGAATTTTGTGTTGATCCAGTAATGGTTCAGCATCATGCTGTTTAGTGTCCATGTCTTTATGGGTTTGGGGGGAATTTGTTGGTGTTGCTATTTATTTTTATTCCACTGTGGTCTGAGAAAGTGCATGGCAGTATTTTGATCTTATGATATTGTTTGTTTGATTTGTGGCTGAGGATGTGATCGACCTTGGAGTGCGTTCCATGTGATAATGAGTAGAACGTATATTTTGTAGTTATTGGATAAAATGCTCTGTAGGTATCTATTAAGTGCATTTGGTCACATGTCAAGTTAAGATACCTGATCTCTGTTAATTTTTTGCCTCAATGATCTTTTTTTAATTTACTCAGTAGTTGCTTTATAAATGCTACTGCTCCTATGTTGGGGGCATATATGTTTAGGATCAATATTTCATGTTGATGGATTTAACATTTTATCATTATGTAGTGTCCTTTTGTATCGTTTAAATTTTTGATGACTTAAAGCTTGTTTTGTCTGATATTAAGATCATGACTCTTGTGATCTATTCATCTGAAATTTCATATTCCATACTCTAAATTGGAGTCTGTGTGCATTCCTTGTGATGACATGAAATTCCTGGATGCAGCAAATTATTCAATCATTTTTAAAAATTCAGTTTGACATTTTGTATCTTTTCAGTGGTGCATTTAGTCCATTCACATTCAGGCTGATTATTGAAATGTAATTGTTTATCCTCATCTTGAGATTCTTATACAGCTTTTTCTTTGTTTGTTTTCTTTAACTTTTGGATTGATATATGTGTATGTTTTTAAGTCTGCAGTCAAGATATATTCTCTGTTGATTCTGTGTTCTCTTGGGAAGTGTGTGGTCGTTCTTTTTTTTTCTTTCTTTCTTCTGTGCTTAATATCTTTTTGAGCATCTCCTGTTGAGCTGGTCTGAAAGCTGCATAATCTCGTAGGGATTGGATAAATGGGAAGGATTTTAATTCTCCATTATTGAAGAATCTGAACTTGACAGTGTAGAAAATTTTTTGTTGAAACTGTTTATCTTTGAGAACTTTGAATATTGAACTCCAGTCTCTGCTAGCTTGTAGTGTTTCTGCCAATAAGTCTACTGCTATTCTGATTGATATTCTCTGGTAGAAAGCCTGACCTTTCTCTCTTGCTGCCTTTAAGATTTTTTCTTTTTTATCTACTTTGTGTAGGTTTATTGCTATGTGTCTAGGGGTTGGTCTTCTCATTTGATGTACTGAGAGGTTTCTCTGTATCTCTTGTGTTTGGATGATCATATCTCTGGTGAGAACGGTAAGGTATTCTTGGATAACCTCTTGAAATACTTGTTCCAAGGCTTTCTTCCTTTCTCTTTCTTCTTCTGGGACACCAGTCAGGTGTAGGTTTGGACTCTTGATATAATTGCATATCTTTTGGAGGCTTTGCTCTCTCTCTGAGTTTTCTTTCTATTTTTTTTATTATAAAGATGTAGGGTGCAACTAATGTTCATTATGCAAGTACCCTTGTTGATGAGGTATGGCCCTCCCTCCCCTAGTAGTTTTGCTTAACTGCTCTACCCTGACAGTTTCCCACTACTGCCAATCCCTTTCTTATAATATTATAATAATTGTTTAAGGTCCGCTTATGAGTCAGAATATAAGGTACTCTATTCTTTGTTTCTGTGATAGATCACTAAGTATGATTGACTCTAAATCCATCCAAATTGCTGTGAAGTCCATATGTTTTTCCTTCTTTATGGCTGCATAATATTCCATTGTGTATATATACCACATTTTTTTATCCAGTCCAGCTTCAATAGGCAACATGGTTGGCTCCATGTTTTTGCTATCGTGAATAAATCTGAAACAAACATTCATGTGCAGGTATCTATTTTATAGAATGATTTGAGTTCCTCTGGGTATATTCCCAATAGGGGAATTGCTGGGTCATATGAAAGGTCAACTTCTAGTTCTTTCAGAAATTGCAACACTGTCTTCCAAAGAGGTTGCACTAGTTTGCAATTCCACCAGCAATGTAGAAGCATTCCTATTTTTCCACATCCTCACCAGCATCTGTTGTTTGTTATATTAAGGATGGCCATTCTTACTGGGGTAAGGTGGTATCACAATGTGATTTTGATTTGCATTTCTTTGATGATGAGTAAAGCTGAGCACTTTTTCATGTGTCTGTTGGCTGCCCAATATCTTCTTTTGAGAAATATCTATTCATGTCTTGTGCCCACTTTTTAATGGGGCTGTTTGGTTTTTTTTCCTTTTGGCGTATTTGAGTTCCTTGTAGATCCTAGATGCTAGGCCTTTGTCAGATATACAGTTGGCAAACATTTGTTCCCATTCTGTGGGCTCTCTCCCTGCTCTCTTGATGGTTTCTTTTGCTTTCCAGAAGCTCGTTAGATTGATGAGTTCCCACTTGTCTATATTATTTCTTAAGGTATGGGCATTTAGGATTCTGAATAGGAATTGGTTCCCAGTTCCAGTTTCCATAGGGTGTCTCCTGCGTTTTCTAAGATTCTTGAAGTTTGAGGTTTTACATTTAGGTCTTTGATTCATTTAGAGTTAATTTTTGTGTATGGTGATAGGTAGGGGACCTGTTTCAATCTTCTGCTTGTGGTCAGCCAGTTCTCCCAGCACCATTTACTGAATAGGCTCTCCTCTCCCCAGTGGTAGTTGTTGGAGGCTTTGTCAAAGATGAGTTGGTTGAGAAATTGAAGTTTTGCTTCCAAAATCTCTATCCTGTTCCATTGGTCTATATGTCTGTTCTTGTACCAATACTAGGTTGTTTGGATTATGTAGCCTTACAGTAAGGTTTGAAGTCTGGAAGTGTGATACCTCCTGCTTTGTTTCTTTTGCTAAGGGTTGTTTTTGCTATTCATGATTTTTTATGTTTCCATATAAATTTCTGTAGTCATTTTCAGGTCTGAGAAGAATGAGGTTCATAACTTAATGGACACTGCACTGAATCTGTAGATTCCCTTTGGTAGGATGGACATTTTAACAATGTTGATTCTTCCTATCCATGAGCATGGAATATTTTTCCATTTGTTTTTGTCTTCTTGGATTTCTTTGAGGAGTGTTTCATAGTTCTCATTGTAAAGGTCTTTCTCTTCTCTGTTAAGGAAGGTGTCGAGGTATTTCATTTTTTGTGTGTGGCTATTGTGAATGGAATTGTGCTTTTTATTTGGGTCTCTGCCTGCTTGTTGTTGGTGTATAGGAATGCAACTGTCTTTTGCACATTTATTTTATACCCTGAGACTTTGCTAAACTCCTTTATTGGTGCAAGCAGGTTTTTGACTGATTCTCTTGGATTTTCAAGGTATAGGATCATATCATCAGCAAAGAAGGATAACTTGACTTCCTCTTTTCCTATTTGGATACCCCTGATTTCCTTCTCTTATCTAATTGCCCTAGCTAGAACATTCACCATAATGTTGAACAAGAGAGGCAAGCATGGGTAGTCTTGTCTTGTTCCAGTTGTCAGGAGATATGTTTCCAGTTTCTATCAATTTAGCAATATGTTAGCTGTGGGTTTATCATAAATGGCACTTACTATTTTGAGGTAGGTTCCTTCTATACCTGGGTGTTTTAGGGTTTTTATCAAGAAAGGATGCTGGATTTCATCAAAAACTTTTTCTGCATCTAATGATATAATCATGTGGCTCTTGTTTTTATATTTGTTGATGTATTTAATTACCTTTATGGTCTTGTGAATGTTCAACCAGCCCTACATCCTGGGGATGAAAGACACTTGGTCATGGTGGATAATTTTCAAGATGTCTTTTTGGCTCCAATTTACTAGAATCTTATTGAGGATTTTTGCGTCTATATTCATAAGGGATATTGGCCTGTAGTTCTCCTTTTTGGTTGGATCTTTATCCAGTTTGGGTATCAGTGTGATGATAGTTTTGTAAAATGATTTGAGGAGAATTCTATCCTTCTCAACTGTCTGCAATACTTTCATTGGATTGGTATCAGTTCTTCCTTGTACATTTTGTAGACTTCTGCTGGAAAGCCATCCAGTTCAGGGTTTTTTTTTTTTTTTGTAGGTAGTTTTTGTATGAGATAGTCAATTTCCCGGGTTGCTATTGGTCTATTTAGCATCTCAATGTCTTCTTGTTTCAACCTGGGGAGGTTGTGTGATGTCAGAAAGTCCTCCATTTCATTTAGGTTATCAGGTTTGTTTCCATATAGGTGTACATAGTAATCTCTGATAATCTTTTGTATTTCTTTGGGATGAATTTGTATTTCTGAATGTGTTTATTTGGTCTTTCTCTCTCTTTTTCTTGATCTTTCTGGCTATGGGTTCATCAATCTTGTTAATTCTTTCAAAGAAACATCTTTTTGCTTGGTTCATGTTTTCTATTATATTTTTGCCATTTATGTCCTCTATATGGGCTCTTATTTTGGTGATTTGAATTCTTCTACTAATGTTGAGGTTTTGGTGGTCTTCTCTTTCTAGTTCCCTTGGGTGATTTGTTATGCTCTACACTTGTGATCTCTCTGCTTTCTTGATGTGTGCTCTTAGAGATAAAAATTCCCCTTTTAGAACTGTTTTCCTGGCTTTCCAGAGGTTTTGGCAAGATTTCTTCATTTTCATTTGTTTCCAGGAATCTTTTAATTTTTCCTTTGCTTTCAGTGTTGACCCAGTAGTTGTTCAGCATCATGTTGTTTAGTGTCCATGTTTTTGTGAGCTTTGGGAAATTTTGTTGGTATTGATATTGATTTTCATTCTATTGTGGTCTGAGAATGTGCATGGCAAGATTTCAACCTTATGGAATTTGTTTATGATTGATTTATGGCCAAGGATGTGATCTATCTTGGAGTATGTTTCATGTGGTAATGAGTACAATATATATTCTGTGGTTGTTGGGTGAAAGAATCTGTAGGTATCTATTAAGTTCATCTGCTTGAGTGTCAAGTTTAGGTTCTGGATCTCCTTGTTGATTTTTTACTTTGATGATCTATCTAGGGCTGTTAGTGGGATATTCAAGTCCCCTGCTATAATAATGATAGAGTAAATATCTTTTTTAGGTTACTCAGTAGTTGTTTTATAAATGCTGGTGCTCCTGTGTCAGTTGCATATATGTTTAGGATGGATATTTCTTGTTGATGAATTGAACCTTTTATCATTAGGTAGTGTCCTTTTGCATTTTTGAAATATTTGATAGCATAAAGGTTGTTTTGTCTGATATTAAGATTGTGACTCCTGCCTTCTTTTGTGATCCATTTGCCTGGAACCTTGCTTTCCATCCTTTAACTTTGAGTCTGTGTGCATCCTTGTAGTGAGATGAGTCTCCTGGATGGAGCTAATAATTGGATCATGGTTTCTTATGCAGTTTGCCATTCTGTGTCTTTTCAGTGGTGCATTTCATCCTTTCACATTCAGGCTGATTATTGAATTGTGATTCTTTATCCCTGTCATGAGGTTCTTATAAAGGTTTTTCTTTGTTTGCTTAGTTTCTTTTGGCTTTGGGGTTGATATATTTACTGATTTTAGGATTTTTTTCTTTTGTGCCAACTTTTTATATATGAATTACTATGTGTCTAGGGTTGTTCTTCTCATTTGATGTCTAGTGTGGTTCTCTAAATCTCTTGTGCTTGGATGGTCACATCTCTGGTGAGATGGGGAATGTTTTTTTGGATTACCTCCTGGAATACTTGCTCCAAGTTGTGCTCCATTTCCTTTTCTTCTTCTGGGATACAAATCAGGTGTAGGTTTGGCCTCTTGATGTAATAACACATCTCTTTTAGGCTTGTTCTTTCATTCTGTGTCTTCTTTCTGTGTTTTTTACTGATCAGGTTAATTCCATGTTCTGGTCTTCAAGTTCTGTGATTCTTTCTTCAGCTAGATTAATTCTGCTTTCCATGCTTGTAACCTTGCTATTTACTTCCTGCATGAAATTTTTTATTGCCAAAATCTCTGTTACAAGTTCTTTCAGTGTTGTATCTTGTCTTTCTTGAGTTCTGTTCACTCTTGTCAACTATTCCCTAATGTCTGTTGTATTCTGGGGACAGTCTTTGTTGATTTCCATTGTTTGGGCACCAAGGTCTGATTTTTCAGGAGTTTTGTCTTTGGTGCACTTGAAGTTTCCTGATGTCTTCCTTTGGTTTTTCCTCATTTGTGACAGATCTCTTGTTTTTCTCTTTAGTTCTGTTATTCAGTGTCAATGGGAGAGGCTTTCCCTTCTGACATTTGCTCAGACCTCTATTCTTCCCTGATCCAGGCTCTGGATTTGTTCTATTTTGAAATAGGATGGTGGATGGGAAGCTTTGCTGTCTCTTGCAGTTTTCAAAATTTGAATAAAGTAGGGGATGGGGCGCTAGGTATCAGATACCACTTGCAAATTAAAATGTTCATTTATTGTGGTACAATGTTCCCTGAGACCCACTCCTCACTACCACTCTATATGAAGGTGCAAAGCAGAAACCAATGCAAAAAAAACAATTGAACACACATAACACACACACAGACATACGCACACACCCCAAAACAAACTGCAATAACAACAAAGTGTAACAAAACAAAACAGAACAAAAAACAAACAAGAAAACCAAATACACACATATATACCTAACACAAAGTGAATAGAGGAGAAAAACAGAAAAACCCATTTAAGGGGAAAAGAAAGGAATTCAGATCAAGCCCTCACATATATATTGACACATACCTTAAACTATAAAAAATTTTAAAAACTCTGGAAGAACAAAAGAGCAAAAACAAACCAACAACAAAAATCAAATGGACAGATGAACACTCAATCATTCACATACACACATAAACAGATAATCACAAAAAAAGAAGAAAGAAACAGAAAAAGAAAAAAAATTGGTGAAGATGCAGAACCTTCACATAAATGTTCATGCACAAAGGAAAAATATTTTAAAAATAGATGAACAAACAAACCGTCAAAGAATTTTTGAAAATCAAAAAAAAAATTTTTTTTAAAGAGAAAGAAAACCTGCCCTCTTGTGGCATCCTCTGTAATTTCTCCTCAAATCAGGTCTCTACTGCACAGTCTTTCATTCTCTCCTAGTGTCCGGAGCAGGAAAGGAGGAGGGGCAGTGGAGGTGGTTGGTGCTGCAGTCCTCCTCTCCCACTCTAGTAAATCAGGGAAGTCTCCACTGTTGGTGAGGTGTGGAATTGTCTCTTCCCCAGGTATGTACTCGCAGTGGGTGCCCCAGACAGACCTATCCTGGAATGGAGTTCTCCTATTGCAACTGACATCCAGTCTCTGCCTAGGTTTGTCCTTCTCAGTCATGGCCCAGTTATGTGGGTCTGACATTCAAAGGATTGCTAGGGATTAGCGGGTTTGGGTCAGCCCCGGACTAACCACTGATCTCTTTGGAGTCCTTCCTTTTCTGGCCACATCATTTGTTGCAGCTGAATCATGGTAGAGGGTGGGGCACCTGGAACTCAGCACTCATCAGGTCCCTCTGAAGTTTGTGCTTTCAGGATATTTCTTCTGTGTCACCATCAGTCCCTAAGTAGTTGATTTGCCAGTCACAGAGATCAGGTCTATTGCTCCGTGTTGAGCAAGTGGGAGTACTTTCCTGCCCCACCTTCAAGGTGGGGGTGGGGTGCCTCTCATCCTGATCCATGGGACTTTGCCTCTGGACTCTCTCCACAGCCCCTGCTGCCAGTGCCCTGCCAGACACTGAAGTGTCTTTCTATATTTTTTACAGATCAGTTCAATTCCATGTTTTGGCCTTCAAGCTCTGAGATTCTTTCTTCTGCTTGACTAATTCTACTTTCCATGCTTACCATCTTGTTCTTTATCTCCTAGTTAAAATTTTTCATGGTCAAAATCTTTGTTGCAAGTTCTTTCAGTGTTGCATCTTGTCTTCCTTGAGTCTTATTCATGCTTTCCATCCATTCCATAATCCCTGTAGTATTCTGTGGTGAGTTATTGGTGACTTCCATTGTTTGGATTCTGTGGTCAGATTTTTCAGGTGTTTTCTCTTTGTTACACAAGGAATTACTGGTGCTCATCCATTGATTATTCCTCATTTGGGATACACCTCTTTCTTTTCTCTTTAGTTCTGTTATCCAGTGGCAGTGGGAGAGGTTTTCACTTCTAATGTTTGCTCAATTCTCTATTCTTCCCTGATCAGTGCTCTGAATTTGTTCTATTTTTGAAACAGAGCTGTGGGTGGGATACTTTGCTGTCTCACTGTTCTCTTTGGGGGTCTTCCTCATCCTTTTCTCATCACATCCTTTGTCCCATGGCTGAATCAGAGTAGGTGGTGGGGGCACCTGAGACTCACCACTACTCCTGTTATCTGTTTTTTTTTTCTTTTTTGGGTTTTTGGGATATTCCTTCTGCATCATGATCAGCCTCTGAGGCATTAACCCACCATCACAAAGATTGGGCTTGTCAGTCTGTGGTGAGCAAGCCAGAGCACTTCCTTGCCCAGTTTTCAAGATGGAGCAGGGTGTCTGTTTCTTTTTCTTCAGTGGGACTCTGCCTCTGGCCCCCTTGTTGTGCTCCATCCACAGCCCTTGCTGCCAGTGTCCTGCCAGGTGCTGCAGTGTGAGGCAGAGCCTGGAGCCTACAGTCACTCCCAGCAGCTTCTTCCAGGAAAGCTTTTGATGACTCTTAAAAAATGGTGCTTGGCTTCTGAGCCCTGTATAGTGCTAGGATCTAAGCAGAGCAACTGGGGCACCAGTTGCTCTACCAGGAGAGCCCTGGTACTTTCTCCTGAATTCCCACTCAATATGCCACTTGCATATGCACTCACTCACAGACTCATATGCAAGAGTTTCCCTAAACTCTCTCACACTGAGACTCCCACAGTCCAACTGATTCTGTTGGCATCTTCCAACTTACAAATCTCTTATTCCTAGGACTTAGCATATCTCATATCACATAAGAAAACATCAATAATGTTTTATGGAATTAATTTTTTGCAAACATGAAAATACAGATTTCCCTTTTTCTTCAATTTTATATGACATTTAAATTTATTGTAATGTCATTGATTGAAAATTTAAAACATTCAGACATGATATTCTACATTTTAAAAATATCTGCAGGAATCACTTCTATTAGGGGAATCTATCAGAGCCCACATTAGGATGATCCAGATAGATGACCTCTTGTGGATGATGCCATCAGTGGAATTGGTAAGCATTAAGTGTAATCTAGTTATAGACATCTTGCCAGAAGCACTTCTGAGTAGGTTGTACTTCAAGGGTTTTTTCCAATGTGTTCTTTTATCATTCAAATTTACTATTTTGATATTGTATATACATGTTTAGTGCGTTAATTCCACTTCTACATGGGATATTTCAAATGAAACCTTATTCCATTTCTACAGAGTCACATTTTGTGATATCAATACATTAATTGTGAATTTCTGTAATTGTGGCTCTTTAGTTATGATACTTTGGCATGATCACACTTTACTTTGTTACCATATTTTATTTTGTTGCCTAACTTTGCTTTTTCCTTTCCTAGGTATTTGTGACATTAGCTTTTTTCCTAAATTTTTTGCAACTTGGTAAACTTGAATTGTTAAAATAACTTCATCCAACTTGGCATTCAAAATGCAGCTCAGGTGACATTTGGGCCTCTAACTGCCCTTATTTGTACCCCACATCTCTATAATAAAATAAAGTTAAAAATAAAATAAAATGCAGCTCATTATTTTTAGATAACCTCAAAGTGAAATGTTGACATATTCTATATAATATGCTTGAACTTTAATGAAATTTTTGCCTCAAGTCTCTTTAGTGGTAACAACAACCCAAAGCATCCGTTTAGAGCAAACTTTATCCAGACATTTGTTTGAAAGGATGAATACAGCCTTTCCTTGACTGCATGAGTATCTACAAGTCATGAATCATTCTAGCTCTGTTCTCCTGGAAACTTAATATTGCCAAGAATGTCAATTTCTGCTAAGAAAAGTTACTTTAAAACAAATGACCCCCCGATTGGTATAGCATATTTACATGAGGAGAAATAATAAATGTATCATTAATACTTAAGTGGAAGCTGTGGCTTTGGATTTCTCTGAAGACAGTGATTCTTGTAACTGCTTGTGTCTTGTGGGGCACTGAAAGGGAGGCTTATAGGTTGTTATAAGAGATGGTTGACTCTGGCATGGTATGGGGCTTCTGAACCATGGCGGACTCCACAGTCAGCCTACAGGTCTTACCTCCTGGAAGGAAGCTGGTTGTCATGGGAAAGAGTACAACTCCTGGAGGGCTTCACAAAATGCTACAAAGGGTCTGCTAGAAGGAAACTTTTTGCTGCCCTTCTGGTAGGTGGTGATTTGTGATTTCTGCCCCTTATTCTTCAGAGTAGATGGGTCCATGAAAGACCTGTGAGACTTTGCAATCAGAATATTTAGGGAGACAAAAGAAGATCTCCTGCTGGGTGGAGCAACATTATATGTCACAAAACAGCAGTATGTTTATAATGTCACAATTTATGCTTGATTTTCCTGCCTTATTTAATCTTTTATCTTCTCAAATGCTGAGGGTAGAAACTTCACAAACTATAAAAAGTATATCAGAGAAACACAAGTGTTTAAGAAGCATAAAATTTCATAGCAAATTTACAAATATTTGCTGCATTGTATAGATCCACTAGCTAAATCACTTCATGAATTTTTTACTTTCATCTCAGTTACAGACACTTTCTAAATGACCCAAGACATTGCTGTTGGTAACTTTTATAGAGATTATTGTATAGTAATTCAGAAATGCAAGTGAATAGATGTGTGTATGTTTGTGTATTCCTTAAAATTTTTATTCAAATTTTTATTTGTGTTTTTTTGGTTAATAGTAACTGAGTGTATTAACTCTTTTGCCCAAGATTTTTTGTTTTTGTTTTTTATTTTCAATAATCAAAGAATACAATCATTGTGCTTATTTGAGCTGAACAAAAATAACATGAATTTAGGTTTATGATTTATGCTTAAATAATGCTCAGGGTTATTGTGTATTATAGCAAGAGAATATACAACAAGTTTGTCTATGGGAAAAGACACATCAGGGAGGAACACACAGAGCACAATTCTTCCTCCAGTAAGATTGTAATTTACATGGTCTAATTTCAGTATTCTATAATTAGATAGCAGTTAAAAGTAATAGGATAAGCATAAAGTTATCTTCAGAATTGTATATCAGAAAAGAAATATCTTATTAAATTACTAAGTTACTAAGAAGTAACTCATTAAATTAAGAAGTCCAATATAACCTTGATCAATAACTAAGTAATTAGGCATTGATTCTTAAATAATTAGATGTTGATTAAAGTTATATTAAACTACCAAATTGTCACATAAGATTGTTTAAAAAGTGAGAAAAGGTAGTAACAATATATATTGAAGTAGAGTCCAAGCGATTAAATGACAGCCCACCGACTCAAATTAGCAAAGGAGAGGTTTATTAGTCAAGGCCCTTGCTGGCCAGCAGCCACTTGCAGGAAACTAGTTCCCAGCCAGTGGGCCCAGCTGCAACACAGGGCTGTCTTATGTAGTTAGATTTACATCCTGGCGGGCTAAAGACAGAACCTGGGACTTCCCAGGGCTCTTATCACAACATTCTGGAGACGTGGGCAAGCTAGCAAGTTTACAGAAGCAGATGTAGCTGGCTATGCAGGTGCAGCGGATAAGGATACAATCAATTGCATAACATCTGCAGAGAAAGTTTTCAGGAAAGGAGTAATGCCTGTCTCAAGATTAGAGCTATTCTTACTTTTTCCCCTTATACTTCTTTCTTTGTTCTCTTTGTTCCTTCTTACATCCCCCCCTGTTTGTTGTGCTAGGAGTCAAATCATTGACTCCTCAGATAAAGGAGTTTAATGGGACCTGAGAACCATCATTTTTACAGGCATGATGCTATTTTTTATGTAGGTAAGGAGGTGCTTGATAATGCAGGGCCTACATTAATACCTATTAAGAGAAGGAGGAGAGGCCCAGCTACTGCCGAAATTAGGGTAGTAAGCCAGGGGACCAGGAGAAGAGAGATTGATGTGAGTTTTCTGAGGCTTGATTTTGTAACTCTCGCTGTTTGATGTTTTCTCTTACTTAAGCGAGGGTTTCTCGTATTATCCCTGACTTGGCATAGAAGCAACAAGCTTCTTCCAAGGCCATGCACAATCCCCCTTGTTTCATGAAGAGGAGGTCAAAGCCCCTTTTATTCTGGAGCACCACTTCAGCCAGGGAGTTCATCTGCTCTTCCAGCTGCGATATACTAGATTCTAATAGACTTAAATCTGCATTGACCTGGTTGCTTAGTTGTTTCAGATTCTGGTCCCCCACAACCAAGGAGGCTGTGCCCAGGGCTGTAGTCCCCACAACTCCTAGACTTACAAGGAGAGGCACTAATATGGGAACGGCGCATTTTGCCCGTGCGAAACCTGGGAGCTGGAGATGTTCCCTTCCCTCTGTTCCCTTATATAGGTATACTTGGGGCAAAATGTGCACCAGAATACAGAGCTCTGAGGTGGCCTGTAGATGTTGCAGAGCAACACATGAGGTAATACCCTGTGTACAGGTGAACCAAGTGGTGAGGGGAGCTACTGCTAACTGAGGGCTCTCACTGCTTGGGAGATCCATAGTATTAACTTGGGTGGTGGCATTGCAGGACGCCTGGAGGGGGGAACTGTTTAATGGGAACTGCAGTGAATGGAGACAAGTTCCCTTTCCTTGAAGATCTCCCAGAGTTAGAGTTGGGTGGGTGCCCCAGGGACATAGCCTTTGAGACTGGACCTCAGTTAGATTGAGGATTCGTATGTCCCTTTTGGTGTTCCCTATGGGGGAGACAGCTCCGATTCCCATGAAATATGGGGGTCAGGGATCCAGGCATAGCCAGCAGCCTTTTGCTAAGTTGGAGCGAGTGGCATTAGCAAGCTGGTGAACTGCTGTCAGCATAGGAAGAAACTGATTTTTGGGTGGTGGAGAAGGCACAGGGGTTTCTTGCAGGGAAAGGGTAGTGGAAGGAATGGTTACAACAGTGGGGTTAGAAGGTTCAGGTACCCGGAGAATGATATTACAGATGGGGCTGATTGGGTTGAGGGTGTGGGGGACAAGCTTCCTTTGAATAGTAAATGACATTCCAGGGTCTAGTCTTGATACATATATTCTAAGTCCCCATGTTTTACCTAGTTCCCATACCTTTTGAATACTAAAGGCATCCCAATGAATAACTGTGAGCTTTAGGGGATTGCAGGTTTTAGGTTGGTTACAAAGGGAGGCAGTTGGTTTCCTGCTGAGAGATATGTATGGGTCTTTGTTGTCTTTCCAAGGAGCAATAGTTTTGCAGCCCCAGGCAGCACAGTGAAACTGCTGGGGCTTGTGGCAGTGGGTAGGGCCAGCAGTTGGGCAAGTGTAGAAACCTACTTTAGCAAGCTGCTTTTCATTTTCTATGTTGCTATACCTGCACCCCGGAAATTCTGGGCTGTGGCTTCCCCAACCTTTGGGGACCAGGGATAGACTGGGCCATAACTTACAAAGGTCAAAGTCAAAAATCAACTGTCTATCCCCATAATAGGTGGAGATTACAGTCCCCATGACAGTGTCCATTACTATGTCCTGGGGCATAGTAATACCGTGAGTGGGGCTGATAGACCTGACTTAGGGGGAGCCCCATGAGGAGTAAAACTAGGATTTGGGGCTTGCAAGAGTCTTATCTTTAATGGGTCCTCCTCGGCGGCTGATTTGTGTGTCTCTGGGTGCATGTCAGTGGCCACTTTCACCTGCGAGTGATGAATCCAAGAACGAATGCCGCTGACTTTACAGCAGTTGGTGTTGTCAAGATCACCACGTGAGGGCCTTTCCACTTGGGGGCAAGAGCCTCGGTTTTGCCGTTTCACCCAAACTCAATCACTGGGTTGGAATGGGTGAGGGATTTCTGGAGCTGGCTTCTGGAGGGCCGCCTGCACGGTTTCTGTCACAACCCATTGAACATTTTGTAGTGCCTGTAATGACTGAAGCAAATTATGGTTAGATAATTCTGCCATGTTTTCTATTCCAATTTTTGGGAGTAATGGCAGAGACCATCTAAAAGGGATTTCAAAGGGGGTTAGGTCTTTAATATAGGGGTACACCTAGCCCTTAGGAGGGCATAGGAAAGGAGGGTTACCCACCCCTCGCTGGTCTCCAGGGTTAATTTAGTTAAGGTCTCCTTAAGTGTCCAATTAATTCTTTCTACTTGACCTGAGCTCTGAAGATGATATGCACAGTATAAATTCCAGTTTATCCCCAGTGCCTTTGCTATACCTTCTGTGAGCTTTGAAATAAAGACTGGTCCATTGTCTGACCCTATTGATATGGGTATGCCATATCTTGGGATGATGTCATTTAAAACTTTCTTGACAATAACTGAGTCGGTCTCAGCTTTAGTGGGAAACACCTCTACCCATCCTGAAAAAGTGTCCACCAGCACCAACAGGTACCTATATACATACTGTCCAGGCTTTACCTCTGTGAAATCTATTTCCCAATGTCTTCTGGGGGTTAATCCCTGGTCCCAGACTCCTTGGGTAGATACACTGACCTTAGCACTGTTGGTTTGTTGGCAGGGTGTGCAGCCTTGAATAAGCTCCTGCGCTAGCTGATCTAGGTGGGGAAGGAAGAATTCCTTCCATAAAAGTTCAGCCAGTTTTGTTTTTCCCAAATGAGTTCCTTTGTGGAGTTTGTGTAGAAGTTGCCGCCCAAAGTTTCTGGGAGGAAGATCCTACTGTCCTGGAGTTGCAGCCATCCATCGGAGTTACTGATTCCACCCAGTTTTTGTGCAGTAAGGAGGCCTTCATCTGTATACTTTGGCAACTCACTCAGCACAAGGGGAGGGGGTAACATTAACAAGCAAGTGGTCCTGTGGTAAGCTGTGTCCTTGGCTGCTCGGTCCACCTTTCTGTTTCCTATCACCTCCTTTGAGTTCCCTTTCTGATGACCAGGGCAGTGGATAATGGTGACTTGCTTTGGGGCCCATATAGCTGCTAGAAGGTTTAGGATTTCTTCTTTGTTTTCAATAGTTTTCCCTTCTGCAGTGAGCAATCCCTTCTCCCAGGAGATTGTCCCATGCACATGTGCCATGGAAAATGTAAACCTGCTATCAGTTTAAATTTTTGGGGGGGGGGTTGGATTCTCACTCTGTCCACCAGACTTGAGTGCAGTGGCCACTCCCGGCCACCGCAGCCTCGACCTGCTGGACTCCAGCGATCCTTTAACTGTTTTTCCTGCCCCTGGCTTTAGGGCCTCTGCTAGGGTGATCAGCTCCACTTTCTGGGTTGATGTCCCTAGCAGTAGGGGCTCAACCCATACAGTTCCTTGAAAAGTGACTACCGCTGCTCCTGTGTCCCTTACTTCATCCTGCACAAAGCTGCTGCCATCCAAGAAGAGTGTCAGGTCAGGGTTATGTCTTGGGATGTCCGTGAGATCCCAGTGTAGTTTCTGGAACTCTGTTACCTTGTGACAGCAGTGTGGGGGCTCTGAGGAGCTTTCATCCAGCAGCAAAGTTGCAGGGTTTAAGCTGGGGGCATGCTGGAACTTGTTCCAGGGCTGGTCTAGTAACAGTGCTTGATAATGAGTTATACGAGCATTAGACATCCATTTATCAGGGGCTCCTCGGAACAAGGACTCTACAGCATGGGTGACCATAATGGTTAAATCCTGTCCCATGGTTAGTTTGTCTGAGTCTTTTATCAGTACGGCAATGGCTGCGACAACTCGCAAACAGGGCAGCCAGCCCAAGGCCACTGGGTCTAGTTTTTTTGACAAATAGGCAACTGGCCTGTTCCATGGCCCGAGCTTTTGGGTCAGGACCCCTCAGGCGATGCCGCGCCTCTCGTCCACAAAGAGGTGGAATGGCTTTTCTATGTCTGAAAGGGCCAATGCCAGGGCTGAAATTAAAGCACTTTTGAGGGCCTGAAAAGCTTTTTCACCCTCTGGAGTCCATTGGAAGCTGGCCTCTGGTCCTTTTGTGATTTCGTATAATGGTTTTGCAAGTTCAGCAAATTTTGGGATCCAGAGCTGGCAGTACCCCACTGCCCCCAGGAATTCCCGGACCTGCCTTTTATTTCCTGGGGCTGGGATGCCTATTATAGCTTGTATAAGCTGGTTAGTCAGAGACCTCTTACCTCCCTGAAGGTTGTAGCCAAGGTAGGTGGCTACTGTTATTCAGAGCTGGGCCTTCTTTGCTGATACGCGATACCCCAGAGTCTGGAGTTCTTTAAGCAGGTGCCTGGTGGCACATAGGCCCTCACCTTTTGAGGTCGCTGCAATCAGCAGGTCATCTACATATTGCAACAGGGTTACATCGGGATGCTGTTGCCAGAAGGGCCGGAGATCCTGGCGAAGAGCCTCATTGTACAGTGTGGGGAAGTTTTTGAACCCTTGTGGGAGCCAGGTCCAAGTTAATTGACCACTTTCCCCTTTGTCTGGATCTGTCCATTCAAAAGAAAACATAGACTGACTCTGCTTGGCCAGCAGGATGCAAAAGAAGGCATCCTTGAGGTCCAGGAGAGTCTATACCTGTCTTTCGGGGGAGAGTCCCCCCAAGAGGGTATACGGGTTAGGAACTATGGGGTGAATGTCCTCCACTAGCTTATTAACTTCCCTTAGGTCTTGCACCAGCTGGTAATCCCCTGTGCCTGCCTTCCAGACAAGGAGCAGCGGAGTATTCCAGGACGAGTGGCATGGTACTAAGACTCCAGCCTGCCAGAAGTGCTGGATGTGGACCGCAATACTCTTCCTGGCCTCCTGAGGTATAGGGTGCTGTTTTACTCTGATGAGCATTGCCTGACTTTTGAGCTGCACAATGACCGGCGACTGGGGGGATGCCAGCCTGGGGGGTGGGTTGATTCAGCCCATACTTGGGGAATCAGTCTGTAATTGAACTAGTAGGAAGACGTTTGACGAGTCCAGGGGAAGCTTATTCTCGGTTAGCACATACTCCTCACCTAGAGGGACAGTGACAAGAACTCTTGACACCTCTGGCTGGCTTAATTTTACAGTTGCCATGGTTTCCTGGAAACCTATGCTGGCTCTAAGTTTGTGTAGGAGGTCTTACCCTAGGAGCGGGTATGGGCAGTCTGGCATTACTAAAAATGAATGGATCACTTCCCCCTTTCCCAGGTTTATCATCCTTTCAGTGGTCCAGGGGACTCACTGGGTTCCAGTAGCTCCCTGGACCAGAGTTTGTTTCTGTTGAAGGGAGCCCTTGTCCTTTTGTAGAACTGAGATTGCAGCTCCCATGTCCACTAGAAAGTGGACAGGCTCACTCCCCCACTGTCAGTTTTACCTCGGGCTCCAGGGGGGTGTTACTAGAGCCCTGGCCCCATCAGTTTGTCTGCAGCTGGAGCACCAGAGTGGGCGGTGGTAGTGGATATTCTTCCGACCGTGTGGGGGATGCTGCAGTCGGGGCGGCTTGTTCAGGCAATCTTTCACATAGTGCCCAAACTTTTTGCAGTAGGCACGTTGGTCTTTCACCAGCTGTTTTCTTTTTGCATTTCTGTTAACCCCTTTTCCAGCTGGCTGTTTTGGCCTGGCTCCCTCCAGGGCTGCCACCACTACCTTGGCCATTTTCTTTGCCTACCTATCCTCCTGGGAGTCCCCATAGTTAAAAACTTTCTGAGCTACCTATGTTAATTCTGACAAGCTTTTGCCTTCGAAGCCCTCAATTTTCTGCAGTTTCTTTCTTATATCCGGAGCTGACTGGGAGGCAAATGCTATGACCAGTGCCCTCTGGTTTTCAGGGGCTTCAGGGTCTATTGGAGTGTACATCCAGTAGGCCTCCATGAGCTATTCCAGAAAAGCGGTGGGAGATTCCTGTGGGCCCTGAATAACCTCGCTTACCTTGGATAAGTTTTTGGGCACCTCAAGGCAGCCTGGAGACCCCCCATTAGAGTCTGGCGATAGGTGATGAGACGCTTCCTACCGCGATCAGTGTTGGGGTCCCAGTTAGGTCTCTCAGTGGGGAAGACATGCTCCACACAGGACTGCTCTGCAGGCCTGCCATCTGGTCCCAGTACCAGCTTCTTTGCTTCCTGGCAGATTCTCTCCCTCTCTTCCGCGGTGAAGAGAACTTAGAGAGGCTGTTAGCAATCATCCCATGTGGGCTGGTGGGTGAAAAAGATAGTTTCTAGGAGAGATATGAGACACTGGGGTCTTTCAGAGAATGCCAGGTTTTGGTTCTTCCAGTTATAAAGGTCACTAGTGGAAAAAGGGACATGTACCATAAAAGGTGGGGGTTCTGTCCCACTCATATCAAACCCTGGGGCCTGTCTTAAAGGGAGAACCGCTGGTGTCTGCACCCCTGGTTTTTCTGAGGATGAATCTGGGCTCGTCGGTTGACGGGAACCCATCGGCTCTCCTGAGGATAGATAGGGAAGCGGGGAATAGATGGACTGATAGGGGGATCTGCTCCTAGTGTGTGATGGACTGAGAGTCTCCTAAGCCCCTTGTTTTTGCCCAGATGCAGGGTATGGTAGGGGGATGTTGTCATCCTCTGAAGGATTCTGGAGGACTGGGGGTTTGGCTTTAGGAGTTTCCTGTAGAGATAAAATATGAGAAGAGTTATCATTTCTTTGTGGCTTCCTCATCCATGATGGTTGTTGCATTACCAGGAGGTACCAGACTGTAATATATGGGATCTGGCTGGGATGATGGCGACAGACGAACTGGCAAACTTCCTCCACTACAGTGGGATTGAAAGTCCCCTCTGATGGCCAGCTTCAATTAGGAAATGTGGGCCATTCGAGAGAGCAAAAGGTGGTTAGTTTACCCTTGTTCACCTGGTCCCCTGTATCCTGTGTCACTTTCTGGAAATCCTTGAAGTGGCACAAGACCAGCTACAGAGGGGTGTCAGGATGAGAACATTGTTGTCCCATGATATCGACAGCAAAGACAGACACAACAGTGACAAACACCAAACACGAAAAGACAAGGACAAGGACTGAACAAAGAGAATTAACTGCCTGCGGGCAAAACAGGAGGTCCCAGTGACGTCTTGGTGGGACTTCAGATCCTGGAATTAGTGCTGTGTCCAGCTTTCCTGAGGGTCTTTATAGGAGTGCACTCAAAACAGAAATCAGGAACCTGACTTTCCTCTCTGAGGGTTTCCAGGGGTGTTGTGAGTCTGCCAGAGATACAGGCCAAATAGAACCCAGATAGTTTGCACGGATGCAGTCCCACAAGACCCGTTGGTTAAAACGGGTGCAATTTAAGTGCTTGGTTCTCCCAAATGAGCCCCCAGATGAAGTAGAGTCCGAGCGATTAAATGACAGTCCACCGACTCAAAATAGCAAAGGAGAGGTTTATTAGTCAAGGCCCTTGCTGTCCAGCAGCTTCTTGCGGGGGACTAGTTCCCAGCCAGCGGGCCCAGCTGCAACACAGGGCTGTCTTATGTAGTTAGACTTTCTTTATTTTTATTTTATTTTATTTTATTATTTATTTATTTATTTATTTTAGTTGGAGTCTCACTCTGTCACCCAGACTGGAGTGCAGTGGCCCCTTCCAGTCACCACAGCCTTGACCTTCTGGGCTTCTTCCACCTCAGCCTTCCGAGTAGCTGGAACTACAGGGGCGCGCTACCATGCCCGGCTAATTTTTGATTTATGGTAGAGATGAGGTCTCGCCAAGTTGCCTGGGTGGTCTGGAACCCGCGGGCTCAGGCAATCCACTTACCTCAGCCTCCCAAAGGCATGGGATTACAGGCTAAGACTTTCATCCTGTCGGGCTAAAGATAGAACTTGGGACTTCCCAGGGCTCTTATCGCAACATTCTGGAGGCGTGGGCAAGCAAGCAAGTTTACAGAAGCAGATGTAGCTGGTTATGCAAGTGCGGCGGATAAGGGTACAATCAATTGCATAATGTCTGCAGAGAAAGTTTCCAGGAAAGGAGTAATGCCTGCCTCAAGGTTAGAGCTATTCCTGCTTTTTCCCCTTACACTTCTTTCTTTGTTCTCTTTGTTCCTTCTTACAGTATGAGTATGATTTTCTTTTTTAAAAGTTGCAGTGTCGCCGGGCTCGGTGGCTCAGCCTGTAATCCCGCGCCTTTGGGAGGCTGAGGTGAGTGGATTGCCTGAGCCCGCGGGTTCGAGACCCGCCTGGGCAGTGAGACCTCATCTCTACAATAAATCAAAAAATCAGTCGGGCGTGGTAGCGCATGCCTGTAATTCCAGCTACTTGGAAGGCTGAGGTGGAAGGATCGCCGGAGCCCAGCAGGCGAGGCTGCGGTGGCCGGGAGCGGCCACTGCACTCCAGTCTGGGCGACAGAGTGAGACTCCAACTCAAAAAAAAAAAAAAAAAAAAAAGTTGCAGTGTCTCTTTAAAAGTTGTGTCTTTGCCTATTTCCCAAGTATGAGATTCTTTTTTTAATCATTAACCAATATCAAAATAATGGAAAATGAATTCTTCCTAAAATACACCCATTTAACCATCTCGTTGCTACTTATTTTAATGACATTGAAACAAGACCTTATAGTCCTTCCCTTTCCGTGACACTCATCTTTGGAATCCACATTTATTTCTAATATTTTTGGAGACAAGAAGGGCTTAAAGAACATAAGATTCAGGCAAATATGTAATTATATTCCTTTCTATGCTGCATACATTTGAATTAGTGGTGATTTATGATTTTTTTCCCATAACTGAGTTTAGTTTTCCCTTTGTCACCTTTTCTTCGCACCTTTAATACTTATTGAATTTTATCACAGAAAATATTGTTTTTAAATGAAATCCAATCTCTGCTTCAAGAACTCTCAGGAATTTTTGGCCTTATGTGGACTGCAAAACAGAAATCATGTAGAACAATTCTGAAACTATAATATTTGAACTCAGTTGTTACACAAGGAAAGAAATGTTTCAGAAAAAAATATGGTAAAAGAATACAAATAAGACTGAAGGTCAAACAGGAAAATTAGAAGAAATATTCTCATATAAGAAATAAAACATAATCAAGATGTGAATAATTCAAATGTTAGTGTCCAAACAAACTATTTAATACCCTTTGAGTAAGAAATAAATATTACCTTGTTTAAAGATGTCACTTTTTATTTAGACAAACTTCTTGATGTTAAATATAAGTGGATGAGATAAAAAATTATATCTTATACTATGAACACAATATTATAATATGATACCCATAATTTGAAAAATTATGGGTTTGTGTATTGCTGACATCAAAAGGCTCACTGGAAATCCAGAGCTAGAATTACATTTTCCCTGTAAGTCAATGGTGTTCAAGGGTAAAAATAAAAATGCTGGTGAATCTGTTGACCATGATGACTATTTAAAACATATGCCAGTTTAAACTATTTTGGCAGAATATGACACTTTTTTTACATTTTTACGTATGGCTATGTTAAAAACAAAATAATAAAACTTTCCATATAAACAACTTAATGTGCATTTTGTAACACAGAAGAGGAGAAAGATAAAAAAAAAAAAGAAATAAAACCACGATGTTGACGAGAACACTATAGGGATCCAGATTTTTGTTTAAATAGTATTTTGATTCAGTATTTTCCCTGGTAATTACAGTCAGCCTTTTTAATTCATTCGTACACTGAGATGCATCTTTTCACATTAATGTCTGGACTGTGTTACCAGAATTGGATTTACCAATAGGACCTCCTGGCATTGAATTTCAGTGTTTTGAACTTGTAAAAAGAATGGAATACAGGAAGACACAGGAAGTGATTGGATGGCCTCAGGAAAACAGTATTCGTTCTTGAGATGAGCGTGATCATTTTAAGATGATAGTGCTGGTTCGTAGCTAAAATTCTAAGTAATGACTTTAGAGGTAGATATTATTCAACATAAAAGATAATATATAAGCCTTAATATGAAATTAACCCTTAGCCTTCCCTCACTATTCATCAACAGTCAGCATTGAACAAGTAAATTTTTTAAAAATCCCAAACAAAAAAGCACTAATGCCATGTTTTTTTGCTCCCTCTACAGCATTTTCTCCAGGTACCTCCAATAACTATAGAGTTATAAACTCTCTTTAGAGTTCTCTCTAGAATTGTATATCCGTAGGAATACCACTTAAAAGGAACATCTAGAAGCAATGTCAATCCTCATCTCTCCACACCCCTAATAGGCAGAATGCAACATCGGGGGTGATAAAAGTTAAGGAAGAGACTGTTTGCAAGGATAGATGTAGGCAGGTTTAAGAAAGGAGAGACCAGGCCACTCCCGTGTCTCTGACTGAGGGAACAGTGAGCTTAGGAAACAAAAGGCAGTCCCTCTCAAACTGTGTGCAGGATGTGGAAGAATAAATATCCTGATGCCCTGTCTTTCCACCCTCCAATCTGTCAAACTCAACTGGAAGCCAAAGACAGGAAGCCTGGGTGATGTTGTCTACAGATCTGCCTCAGGGAAAACAGTGGGGCAGAGGTGATGGAGGGAGAGAGACAGAGAGAAAGTGTATTCAGCATGATTAAAGGTTGTGAGTGTGGTTCTTCCATCCAGGAATAACTGGAAAATTTTGAGTTCTGAGCCTTCAATTAAAAATCTTGTCAAAATTAAAATATTTTTTAATGAAAGTAACTGTATTTATGATTGTTCCTGAGTGTTTCTGAGTTTGCTTTTTTCTCAAAGAATAACTTGCTTGTTGCTTAGTTCTTAATATACTGAATAAATCACAGCTGGGCAGAACAGTAGCATGCTAGAAGGATTGAGCCAGTGGTCAGGAACAGGGCCAGAATCAGCTGCTTTTACCACCGGTAATTAAAATGGATGAAGAAGAGTTTGAGCCAGTCACCCATGCACATCTAACTTGACTTTTATTTTCATAACATAATTTGTCATTCAATTATTCTGTCTTCTTCAACAGAGTTTATGATGTTGATTCTAAAAAAAAGGAAATAATAGCTACATTACTGGCCTGTGCCAAAAGCTTTGTACATATTATCTCTCAACCCTGTGAGGTATGTCTTATTTTCTTCTTTTTCACAGGAGAAAGGAAGGCTCAGAAAAATTTAGTTATCTGTCCAAGATCACATAGCAAATAAAGTTTTCATTTTAACCTGGTCTTTCTGAATCTGAAACCCACGTTCCTGATTATCTTATGTCACTGGCATTTTTTCATACCCAGAAACACAGAGAAAAATGATCTTAAGTATTTTCCTCTTACAAATGCACACAACCCTACCTAAACAAAAATAACTAATTCTATTTTATCAGTTTTAAGCATACACTTAATCTTTAAAATAAACCAAGAATGACCAAGGAGCATTTTTTCCTGTCTTCCTTCATCCATTTATTGGTATCTCTCCTATAATCAGATATAATTCAATCTTGGGAAATCTTCTCTGCCTCGGCCTTTGTTTTGTCTTATCTCTTCTCTCTAGCAAATTAAAATAAATCTTTAACCACATTGACCTTATTTGCTTAGCTATGTCCTTAGACATATCATTTTATCTGACAAGTACAGAAATTAGGCCTTCCTCTGACTTTTCTGTTATGCTATTCAAATTATTTTCATTTTAAACTCAAATCTATGTTACTCCCCTTTGCTGTCCCACAGCTTTGCATATTCTGCTTTTTGCTCTTCTTGACACAAAAGTACATTTTGAGTTCTTTTTGTAGTCTGTTTCTGATTGGTTTTTTGGGGAGGGCATCTTCTGACTGCCAATATTTTTTCAATATCTTCTCACTATTTAACCTTATTAAATCTCACATTATATTCCATTTCCATTTGTTGGTTTCTTGAGTTGTTAATGAATAGAATCTTTATACGTGTGTGTGTGTGTGTGTGTGTGTGTGTGTGTGTGTGTGTGTATAATGCAGTATATTTTTTTAAAAACATGGAAGAAATAAGTAAGTTTAATTTAACTTGTAATTTTAAATCACTCAAAAAATGTTTATTAAGCACTGATTACATACCAGGTACTCATGTCAGCTCTAAGGATGTGAGTGGCAAATAGACAGTCAAAATCTCTATCCTCAGAGAGCTCAAGTTCTTGTTGGGAAAAAGAGAATGACAGGTAATTAATCAACATATAAATAAACTATAAAGTATATTATGTAATGATAAGTTCTGTGAATAAAACAGGCAGGGAAAGAGTATAGAGACTGTTAGGGTGGTAATATGGTTTGCAAAAGGTTGCGAAGAAATATCTCTCTTAGAGAAGATAACAGCTGAATTATGGTCTGAGACTGAAGGAAGGGTGATTGTGTGTGTGTGTGTGTGTGTGTGTGATGTGTGTGTGTGTGTATCAGAGAAGGAGAGAGAGAGAGAGAGATAGAGGACAATCCTGGAATGAGTGCTCTTAGAGGAGGTAAGAACAAGTGAAAAGACCGGTGGAGCAGGCTGCAGCATATTTACAGTGCACATCAAGAAAGCCGGTGTGGCTGAAGCCAAGTGTGTTGAGAGAGAGAAGTGTTTGAGGTCTGGCAGGTGAGGCAGGCCACCTGGGTCATTTTAAGGACTGTGGTAATCTGCAGAATGACAAAGAAAGGCTTGGAAGACTTGGAAAAAAGTACCAGAATCTCATTCGATTATGGGTAGCTATCAGGATTATATTTACCACCAAATTCCATTAGATAGGGATTTTGTTGTAAGCTTCTAACAGAATCTTAAAGCTAAGTGTTTAGTATTGTAGAAAAGTGACATGTTAAATAATAATTGTTGTCAATATTTTGATTAAGTTTATTGTAGCCTATACTTGTTTTAGCATGTTGACCCAACATTCAGCTCTTGTCTCTGGAGGTACTATTGTGTTTACACTCTATCCAGAAAGAAGATTAACTATTGTAGGGTATATTGTATTTCTGTGTGTGATGTGCCTCTCACACGTGTAAGGATTTACATTCCATGCACGACCACATTGCCAGGAACCACTCCACATTACTATAATGTTTATATAACCATCTCCATAGGAAATGTATACAGACCAATGGCTGTCTAGTAATCCATTCAAAGGAAGTAGATCAAATGAAGGAAAAATTGGAAAATGTCCAAAAGTACAGTGCAGCTACAGAAGAGATGTTGTGTCTCATAAATTCAAAAGCATCTTAGAAAATGATGATCCGCATTTGCTGTATTCTCTTAAGCCAATAAATCTTTCTAGAACCATATTGCTTTCAAAAAATCAGCTTTGCCATTTTACATTTTCATTATGCATTTTTTCTGTTGTAAATGATTTAGTAATAACATATTTTATTGTTATTGGAAAATATTTTCTTCAATAAAAAATTATTCTAGAAAAGCAGATGAAGACTAAGCAAAGATAACCAAACTCGTTTGCTTGCAGATTCTTCCTTGTAGCAGTTAATGGCATTCAATACAGTTACTTATGCATTCTTTTCAGAACAGCCATCAGTTTGCTATTTAATACTATATTATAACATGTACCACTTGTCAGTCTTAATATTTTGACAATATACTCCTAGATGTGAGAACATCGGTTTAACCTCACAAATGCTCCAGTTCCTAGCCTCTCTCAAGCTGTGATTTAGGACTCATAAAATTTATGATTCATCATGGAAGGGAGGATAGTCTTCAGTTTGTCAATACCTCACTCTGAGGGACTGTCAGGATGACAGTAATGCATGACAGATGGTCATGCTCCATTTGGTCCCTGAATTAAATAGAGAACATCAAAATAGGGATGGGAAGTCGGAGGTTCATGTGGCATCACTCTAATATTCCTTGACAAATGTACATAGCACAACTGAAGTGGAAACTCTTCATAGCATTTTCATAAAAAGGCAATAGACTTATTTTTGTGAGTGTAGGAGACAAAGGAAAATGAGGCACTGACTTCTTTCACTCTTTATCTCATACTGATGGTCCCAGTGCTGGGTCATCTTACAGCTCCAAATTTTTCTGAAAATTTAAGTGACTAGTGATGGATGACTGTAACATTAATGTCTCCATTGGTCTTGTAGTCTTCTGACTGCTTGTTCAACAAGAGGAAAGCAATAGAGTGGAGTTGGGTCCAACCAAGCATCCGAATAAATAGCATGCTCACCTCTTCAGTCCACTCCTAGCCATGTTTATGCCTTCAATAGCAGAGATGACCTCTGTTGCATCTCCCTCAAGACTATTATGTTAGAAGTATTTAATTATTACGAGTATATTTGCTCCTGAAAGTCAATTATTAGAAATGACAGTCTAATTATTATTGATTCAAACACATTGTTTTGATATTTAATAATATTTTGTGGTGAAGCACACTAGTTTAGAATATCTGGATGCTTATTAAACACAAATTTTCATTAGCTTTTATATTATACATTAGTCAGGAGTACATAAATCTAATTTTGTTCTTTTTTTTATACACCTGACCAAATAATCATACACATACTCTTTACAAGTTATAAGAAATTATAAATTGGGCTGGCCATGGTGGTTCATGCCTGTAATCCCAGAATTTTGGGAGGTCAAAGTGGGAAGATTGCATGAAGCCTGGAGTTCAAGGCCAACCTGGGCAACATAGTAAGCCATGTCTCAACAAAAAATATAAATAACAAAATTAGCTGGGTATAGTGGCATGTGTCTACAGTCTTAGCTACTCAGGAGACTGAGGCAGAAGGATCACTTAAATTCCAGGAAGTTGAGGCTTCAGTGATCTGTGATTATACAACAGCATTCCAGTTTGAGCAACAGAATGAGACCATGTTTCTAAAAGAGAGAGAGAAAAAAATTAAAATTGAAATTGTCTAATATGTGCTTGGCACTAACATTATGATTAAGATGATAATAATCGAAATCAAACTATTATTTTTTCTTCTAGTGAACCTACAACAGTGAGTACATACTGATGCATCTGGCTCACATTTTCTGGAGAAGACACCCCTAACACATTTTGTGAACCTGTTGTAATAAATATACAGGTTTGACAATCAAAAAAGTTATTTTTATTTGACTTAGAAAAATAAAAAGGCCTTGAAACAGGGTCAACTAGCTAGACGCTTCTGGGAAACATTCAATGGAGCTCATTCATTGGGTAAAAATAACACTAAACAAAAAGCAAATTACTTAAGAAAAACAAGAGTTTCCTTTGTCAGCCATAGCACATAGAGTGTGCTTGCAATAAAACAATGGTTATATACCTTGTTTACCTGAAGTGTTTAAATGTTATATTAATATTAACATTTTCTCCTAGCATATTTCTACGGTATCATCATTGTTATGTTTCTTTGCAAGCATAATGACATATAAATGTTAACCTATACTCTTAGAAAAAATCAGAATCAAAATTTTTGGTTGACTCAATTGTCACTATTCATCCTTGCAGTACAAACTTGGTATTGTGCTCAAGCATTTATTATCTGAAATAAACAAATCCATTGTATAAACTATGATTAAATTTTTCATATGCCTTTTTTCAACTGCCACGTTATCTTTCAGTTCCATCTGCTTTCAAGACTTGAAGATTTTAGGTCTTGAAAAGTGAGTGATACAACCTATGTGGAGTACCCTCACCTCAGTTTTCCAAAACATAAACCTAGACATTATCTTTGCTGTCTTCCTTCAGCTAGTCACTGCACCCATGGAGCAAAACCAAATACAGTTGACCGAATAGAGATTTACTATTTTACTTCAGACCATCGTTGGTTTTTATCGGGGTGATTGAGATGAGACCTATAAAAGGTCTCCTGTCCTCAGTGTGACCTTCTTATATATATCAACCTCTTGCTTCTAATCTTTCAGTATTTCCTAATTACATCTGTGTAAAATTCAAAGCCTATGAAACACCACACAAAAATCTCTGTCATCTGTACCTTGAGAGTCTCATACCTCCTGTTGCTCACATTCAAACATTTCTGTCTTAAATATGAAAAACATTCGTAATTGCTTTTTTTCTCATCTTTGCACACACTAGGCTGTTCTCTCTTGTTTGCCTGGAAACCTCTCAGGATCCTTCAAGAGTGAGCCTAAGTGTTACGTTTACTAAGAGGACTTCTTTGATTCTATGATAGTTTTCAACAAATACATTTTGAACATCTCCTTTCAAAGGCTTTGTACTAGGCCACTAAGATAAACTAATGAGTGAGGTAATTTCCTTGCCCTTGAAAACGCTACAGGTTATTGACTAACTATATTCCCTTATCTGTAGTTTCACAGTATCTTGTATGTATCATGACTATTACTGGTATCGTAATATACAGCAATGGTTAACTTATGTCTCTCTCTTTACAGTATGAATGTCATTTATTTAATGATCATGTCTTATCCATCACTGTGTCCCCAAACTCTGTGATAGTCACTAAATATTTATAAATGGAAATAAATTGGCCCTATTCTTTGCATAACTTATTTCTAGTACTTGATAGATAAAGATTGACTAATTTTCATAAAATAAAAATGCAATGATTTTCTGCTTGGTCAACATAATGATTGTAAGCAGCTTAAGTTTTAGAGCCATAACTTCTATTTATTCTTAATCTCCTTAAATTGCCTGTGAGATCTTCACTTGGGAGATTCTCAACATATGCTCTCAATGGATTTAAAATAAACATACTTTGAAGACACTGGTGAAAAATGAAAGGCACACATGTAAAGCAATAGATACTCTTTCTAGGATGTAAATATATTAATGTTTTATTATTGCACAAAGACTGACATTGTTACTCTGAGGGATTTTTAATGTTCATTAAAAATAAATGCATCTCATTTGGAAGTTATTTGATCTCACTTATGTCTGAAATAAAAAGAAAAATACAATGTAATGTAATAAAGAGCCAAATTTCAAATATTAAAAATTAAACCACTAAAGAAGCAGAGGAAGAAAGTTGTTTTCTACTATTGAATATTTAATTTTATTTATAACAAGTTATTATTTTGATACTTTATTCTTTGAGAGTTTATGTCTGAAAACTCATAAAAGACACAGACTCATCAACATTAGAATTACATTTTCTTAATATTGGCAGCAAACAGAGACTCAAATACAGTGCCATTTTTTCCCCAGATAATTACCCAATGTTAGATGCATTTTGTTTAAATATTTTCAGCACTGGTTTTCAATTTTTTAAACCATAGAAGTATGTATTTACTTAAAAATCTACTAGGAATATAGGGTGTTGAGTGGACAAAATTGGCGAAGCCCAGATGAAGGTTTTGGCTCTCCTTTGTTCTGTCCTCTTTATCCACTCAGGCTCCCGTGATGTCTTCGCAAGTCTAAGTGCTTTACAGGGAGAACATAAGGGAAATTTGTGGCATATTTTACTTGTTTGAGTACGAAATTGATGTTGTCTTTAAATTTTTGTATCCTACTCCAGGTAGATGACCCCCACATTGCCCCACTGATCTGCTCTGGTAAAGGACTGTCCAGGGAAAGAGGATGAAGTAACCATTTGCCTCAGAGGAATACAGAGTTTCCAGGCCCTTTCTTGCTGCTAGGCTCAGATTCCTTAATCAGACTTTATCTACTGATCATCACATTGCCTCTCTTTGCTTTGCTAATATTTTCCCTAAGTCTCCTTCCCTGCATTTGTACTTTCTGAAAACTGACTATGTGGAATTATTGTGCTGGCATGGAACTGTTTTCTCAATCTTTATCAATGCTGCTCTTAATCTTGAGCCAAGGGAGGCCTTCCTCCTGGGAACTCCAGGCCTTGAGGACCTTCATTTCAGATTGTCTTTAAAGTAAGCCCTCTTCAGGGACTAGTATTAGCCATGTAGCCAGGAAGTCCTGACCCGTAACCCAGCCCCAGGTGGGTCCCAGTTGCCAGAGCACCTACTTGAAATTTTATAAGTCTCTTTCCAGTGTCTGAGGCTAGCAGTAGCCAGTAGTACCTTGTGCTGTTTCTGCTTTTCGGTGAATTAAAGCTAGGTGACTTGCAAGGATAGGTACAAAAAACAAACAAACAAATAAAAACCATGCAGTTTCCCCCTAGTCAATTGCAGTGGTGCTCTTCAAACAGTTCCTCTTACAGTGTTCATCCTCAGGACCCAGGGACCAAACCTGTCTGGTGAGTCCTTTTCAGGTTGACTCCCCAAGCCTTTTAGGAATTTGGAAAACAGAAACAAAAAAAGGGTTTAGTCTCCAAGTGACAAAAGTGATTTATTGCTTCTAACAAATTATGAAAGAGATTTTTTTAAAAAAGAAAAACTCTTCAGGTTTCAAGTAGAATTTGAGGAAATATTGAGGAATTCAAGTCCTAGAGAGTGAAGAATTCTCAAAGAAAGAGCCTCAGGGCAGAGTTCAAATCCTATATGCTGTTAGAAAAACATGGTAAAGACTAAGACAAAGGTGTGACTATCTAATCCCTTGAATGAATATAAATTGGTATGTCATAGCACTTTTCAATTATTCAAAAGACCTTATGCATTTAAAAAATGTGCCTCAGAGACTCTCTGTTAAGAAATAGTCTTTAGCAGTCTCCTTTGTCTTTTTTTTGCGATAATATTCTTTTTTCCCCTAAAATTCCAGAAGTGATTATTGTGATTATTCCAAACCTACATGAGCATCTTTCTTTCCTGAAACTATTTGTTAATTTAACACGCTATTTGTGTGTGTGCAGCTTTATTGAAATATAATTAATCAACAAAAACTTTTCTTATATAAAGTTTATCATTTGATTAGTTTTAACATTGTATGCAACTATAACATCACTCATAAATTTATAAAGGGGACATGCACAGACCTGTATCCATAACCCAAGTCCTAACCAAACACTGATTATTTAGCAGTCTTTAAATTGTTAATAAAGGTGATTACACAGTATGCATACTCTTTTGCTTATCATATCTCACTCTATATAATTATTTTAAGTTTATTCCATTTTGTTGCATGTATTAATAATTTGTTATATCTTACTGCTTAGTAGTATTGTATTGTACAGATATGGCATACATTGTTTATCCAATCATCACTTGACAGACATTTGCATTGTTTTGGAGTTTGGGCAATTATAACTATACCTACTATAAACATCTGAATTCAAGTCTTTGGGAGGATATATGCTTTTATTTCTCTAGGTAAGGACCTAAAAGTAGAACATCCATAGATGAACTATCTAGGTATAGTTCTAAATATTTAAGAAATTGCCAAATTATATTCCAAATGGGTGTCATTTAATCTCACAAAAGCAAGGTAAGAGGGATCCAGTTATTTCACATTCATGCCAATACTTGGCATATTCATTTCTTCAATTCAGTCATTCCAATGAGAAGTACAGTGGTAACTACTGTGATTTTATTTGCATTTTCTTAATGAGTAGTAATGGTGAGCATCATTGAAATTCTTCCATCTGTATATCTTCTTTGAAGAAGTGCCTATTTTTCTTTTGGATATATGTCATGTTTTCCTGGTTTGATACATGTTTGATAATTATGGGTTAGAAACAAGACTTTAAGAATTCTACACTGTTGGGTGCTGACTTTGTTTTACTTCTTTAATATTGGTGGAATTTTTCTAACATGCAGCTAATTTACTTGAGATTAAATGAATTATCTCTAATTTTAAAAGTTTCTTTTGAGAATTTTAATTTTTTATTTAGATATTTTATTAGTGTCTTCTGATTTCTAAATAGTTGTTCTAGACTTTATTAAACATTATTAATACATTACAATATAGAGTTAACATTGTACATTTTATTTTGAATGCAAGCATCTTGGGACAGTGCAGTTTAATGTAATGGTCTGTTTTGTGCTGCATTGAAATACATATTACATCTGTTTGCATTACAAAATCCACAATACATTGCTAAAACTATTTCTATTAAACAAGAATATGTTTTTAATGAAATTATGATAATAAAAATAATCATTTATTAATTCACATATATCATTTCCAGTGTTGTCCATTCCTTCCCTTACATGTGGGTTTCCATGAGGTATTATTTCCCATCAGCCTGAATAATGATATTTCTTGTAATTTAGTTGTAACATCAAATAATTCTCCCAGTTCTCATTTATCTGAAAATGAAGATTATTTTTGAAGAATATTTTCATCAGATATAAAATTTTTTTTTAAAAATTGTTTTTCCTTTCAGCTCTCCAAATATGCTGCTTCATCCTTTGTCTTGAACTATTTCTGATGAGAAATGAGCCATTGTTTGTATTATTGTTTCTATATTTATTTATTTTTATTATTTTAGATTCAGGTGTACATGTACAGGTTTGTTACATGGATATATATATTGAGTAATGGTGAGGTTTGGGCAACTAGTGAACCCATTCACCCAAGCAGTGAACACTGTAACCGCTAGATAATTTTTCAACCCTCACCTTCCAACCTGTGCCATTTTAGAATCCCCATTGTCTATCATTTTTATCTTCTGCATATTATATATGCAAAATATCACAGAATTTATTTATTAAAAATTTTGTACTTATTCTTACATGTTTAAACATCAGTCACCTTCAAAATACTCTCCATCTGATGCAATACCTATCAAGATATTTTTTCTACTGCTCAAAAAAATTTTTGAAGAGTCAATTTTGATGCCTTTCAGTGCTTCTGCTGTTTTCTTGTTTCACCTTCCACATTGGCAAAACATTTCCATTTGAGGACTTTTTGCATCTGAGGAAACAAAAAAAAGTCACTCAAGGTGAGATAGGATAAATAAGGGGGTGAGGCACAGAACTCCTGCCATTTTTGATCAGAAACAGCTTAAGGCCTGGCTCAGTGGCTCAGCCCGTAAACCCAATACTTTGGGAGGCTGAGGCAAGGGAATTGCCTGAGGCTGCGGGTTCAAGACCAGCTCAGGCAACTTGGTGAGACCTCATCTCTACAATAAATCAATAATTAGCCAGGCATGGTAGCACATGACTGTAGTTCCAGGTACTTGGAAGGCTGAAGTGGAAGGATAGCCAGAGACCAGCAGATTGACGCTGGGGAGACCACGTGTGTGCCACTGCACTCGAGCCTGGGCTACAGAGTGAGACTTCAACTTTGACAAAACAAAACAAAACAAAACAAAAAAACAGCTTAACACTCAGCACAGTGTGAACAGATATGCTTATAAATCACCCATCATGAAATGGGCAAATGTGTTGAAAGAATCCCCCCAAAAATTCACAGAAGCTGAAAACAGCCTCTCACAACAATGCTACCTGGTACACAGATGATGATGGGTTCCTAGAACACTTACCTAGCAGAAGAAGCCTACACTACAAGGAGCTTTTATATATATATATATATATATGCATTTTCTTTATCCAAACATGCATTGATGGACTCTTAGATTGAATCCATGATGTTGCTACTGTGAATACTGCTGAGATAAATGTGTAAGTGCAAATGTCTTTTTTATTAAATGGTTTATTTTCCTTTGGATAGATAGAGACCCAGGAGTGTGAATTGCTGGATCAAATAGTAGTTTTGATTTTAGTTCTTTGAGAAGTCTCCATATCATTTCCCACAAAGGTTACATTAATTTACCTTCCTACCAATAGTGTATGAATTCCCTTTTCTACACATCCTTGCCAACATCTGTTGTTTTTTGACATTTAATAATAATCATTTTGACTGGTATGAGATAGTATCTGAATGGTTTTCATGTGAATTTCTCTGATGACTACTGATATTGAACATTTTTTCATATGTTTATGGGTCACATTATGTTTTGTTTTGAGATGTGTATCCCCTAGTATTTTGCCCACTTTTAAATGGGGCTATTATTATTTTGTTGTTGAGTTGTTTGAGTTCCATGTACATTCTGGATGCTAGTCCTTTGTCAGATGTATAAATTATAAATGTTTTCTTCCATTCTGTAGTTGTCAGTTTACACTGTTGATTGTGCTTTTGCTATGTAGAAGTTTTTTAGTTTAATTAAATACCATTTGCCTATTTGTGTTTTTATTGCATTTACTTTTGAGATCTTAATCATAAATTCTTTGCTTAGACCAATGTCCAGAAGAGTTTTTCTTATGCTTTCTTCTAGGATTTTTATAAGTTCAGGACTTTCACTTAATCCATCTCCAGTTTATTTTTGTATATGGTGAGAGATAGTAGGTCCAGTTTAATTCTTCTGCATATACTATCCAATTTTCTCATGTATTGAATAGGGTTTGTTTTCTCCATTTTAAAATTTTTGTCAACTTTGTCGAGGATCACTTACTTATAGGTGTATGATTTATCTCTGAGTTTTCTATTTTGTTTCATTGATCTATGTGTCTATGCTTCTAGCAGTATTATGCTATTTTGTTACTATAGTCTTGTAGTATAGTCTTAAGTCAAGGAATGTTATGTCTCCAATTTTGCCCTTTATGCTAAGGTTTGGTATGACTATTTGGAATCTTTTTTGATTTTACATAAATTTTAAGATTGTTTTTGTTTTAATTTTGTAAACCATTGGTAATGTAATAAGAATTAGGTTGAATCTATAGAGTGCTTTGTGTAGTATGACCATTTTAACAATATTTATTCTTCCAATCCATGAGAATGGGATCTTTTCCCAATTACTTGTGTCATCTACAATTTTCTTCATCAGTGTTCTTGTAATTCTCTTTCTGGAGATCTTTTACCTCCTTAATTAAATCTATTCCTAATTATTTGTGTGTATTATAAATTGCATTAAGTTCTAGACTTGGTTCTTAGCTTGAATGTTCTTGGTGTACAGAAATTCTACTGATTTTTGTACACTGATTTTGCAATTTGAAAATTTACTGAAGTCATTTATTTGGAGGGATATTTAAAGTTACTTAGATATTAGATTGTGTCATCAGCAAACAAGTAATTCGTCTTTTCTTTTTCTTATTTAGATGGTTTTTATTTCTTTCTCTTGCCTGATTGCCCTGACTTGAACTTCCAGTAGTATGTTGAGTAGGGGTGGTGACAAAGGACAGTCTTGTCTTTTTCAGTTCTTGGGGCGAATGCTTCAAATTTTCCTTCATTCAGTATGATGTTGCTGTGGGTTTGTCACATATGATTCATTAATTTAAGGTATGTTCCTTCAATGTCTACTTTGTTGAGAGATGTTGGATTTTATTGAATGTTTTTTCTATATCTACTGAGATTATCATATTTTTAATTAGGTCTATGTGGTGAATTAATTTATTTTTGTATGTTGAACCATCCTTATATTTCTGGAATTATACCCATTGGATTGCTATGTATTACTTTTTGATATGTTCTTGTATTCCGTTTATTAGTATTTTGTTGAGAATTATTCCATCTTTGTGTAGCAGGGATGTTGGCCTGTAGTTTTTTCTTATTGGTGCATCTTTGCTTGATTTTGGTTTGCTATTATTACTAGTTTCAGAGAGTGAGTTAAGGAGAAATTGCTCCTCCTTGATTTTTTGGAATGGTTTCAGTAGGAATGGTACCAGTTATTTGTACATCTGGTAAAATTTGGCTGTGAATATGTCTCGTCTTGGGCTTTTTTGTTGTTGTTATTAGTAGGTTTTGTTCCTGTCATTGTATCGTTTGTTAGTTGGTTTTTAGTCTCAGTTGCATAATTGCTTTACAAGGTCTGTGAACTTTGTACTTACATGTGCTTTTATGATGGTGAATATCATCCTTTGTTTCCAAGTTTAGAACTTCTTTGCACATTTCTTACAGGGGCAGTCTAGTGGTGACGAAAACCCTTAGCATTTGCTTGTCTGAGAAATATATTATTTCTCCTTCATTTATAAACATTAGCTTGGCAGGATGCAACATTCTTGGCAGTTTTTTTTTTTTGAGTTGGAGTCTCACTCTGTCACCCAGACTGGAGTGCAGTGGCCCATCCCGGCCACCGCAGCCTCGGCCTGCTGGGCTCCGGTGATCCTTCCGCCTCAGCCTTCCGAGTAGTCAGAATTACAGGCATGTGCCACCACGCCCGGCTGATTTTTTTTTTTTTAATTTATTGTAGAGATGAGGTCTCGTTGCCCAGGTGGGTCTCGAACCCGCGGGCTCAGGCATTTCACTCACCTCAGCCTCCCAAAGGCGCGGGATTACAGGCTGAGCCACCGAGCCCAGCTTTTTTTTTTTTAAGAAGACTGAAAATAGGCCTCCAATTTCTTCTGGTTTATAAGGATTCTTCTGAGAAGTTTGCTGTTAGTATAATGGAATTTCCTTCATAAGTGATTTAACGCTTCTCTGTAGCTGCTTTTAAGATGTTTTCCATTCACTTTGACCTTGGATAGTCTGATAACCACATGCTTTGATGATATTCATCTTGTATAGTATCTTCCGGTGTTCTCTGAATCTCTTCTATCTTGATCGCTAGGAGGATCAGGGAACTATGACCTCAAATATATTTTCCAAAGACTTATATTTTATTCTTATACCTGAGGAATTCCTATATGTCATAATTTGCACCACTATACATAATTTCATATTTTAAGGTTTTCTCATTAAACACTTGTTTCTTTTATTTTTTTGAGTTAATTTAAAAGACTTATATTCAAGTTCTTAAATTCTTTCTTCTGTTTGGACTAGTTCTTTGTTAAAGCTTTCAATTGTATTTTGAAATGTTTTCAGTGAATTTTTTATTTCCTTTAACTTTAAAACAATGTATACCCACCTCATCATTCATATTCTGATTTTCTTTCCTAATTTCCTTTCAACATTCTTTTGGATATCATTGAACTCCCTTACAATCCATATTTTGAATTATTGTTATTACAGAATTTTCACTTTGGTTAGCATCCATTATTAGAAAGCTAGTGGGGTCCTTTACGGGTGTCACAAAACTCTGTTTCTGCATGGTGTTAGAGTTCTTACTCTGGTCCCTTTTCCTCTGGAGAAGCCGTCACTTCACATATTTAAATTTGCTTTCTTTTGGTGAGATTCCTTGCCCTTCCCCCACCCCCAGGATGTGAATATTGTATATGTTGGGTATGGTTCTCTGGCTTTGCTTCTTTGTGCTTTTAGGGGGGCAAGGCTCTGTATAAATTCCTTGGTTGAGGTAGCCTTAGTGTAATGGTTTTCTTAAATCATAGTGGTTTGTAGGTTGTAGTAGCAGTGTACTGTGTATGTGTTTCCTACAGATATGAGGAGCAGGCTCATTTCTTACAGACGTGGGCAGATGGAGTTCTTGAGAGGCTTATCTGACTTCCAAGCACTGAACACTTCTGTCAGCAGGAATTGGGTTCTGCAGTTCACCCTAAGGTCTGTAGGTGGGAGTTGTGGGTAAAAGCCAGATGAATTGAACAGTGGTGTTCCCAGAATTGTGATGGGTCTTGTAGGTTGACCTCTCAACCAGTAAGTGGTACTTGCAGGCAAGAGGTGGTTGCAATGGCAACACTGGAATTTTTACTAGGCCTTTGTCAATCAGGGGAAGTACCAGTATGTTCTGGGTGATAGACAGGCCCATTAGAATTCCAGGGGTTCATTCGTGTGCTCTGCTCCTGAGGTAGCCGAAGGGGGCAAGTTGGCAGGTCCAGGTTAGACAGGTCACAATGAGGCTTTCTGATGGGAGTGTGAGCAGCAGCCTTAATGGGCTGGAGCTCTCCTGGCTGGGCGACTTCCAGGGAGGGAGAAGACACCACAGCCCCACACAGCACTGTTTCTTGCCCCAGCACTGAGGCCTGTGCAGCTTTCACACCCTGGACCAGTAGATCTCCCTCCAGTTTGCCTCATGGTAGGGCCAGAATAGCTGGACTAGGCTGGCCAAGTCATCTATGTTCCTTTAGCTTGGGTCTCAGGTGTCTGGCCCATGAGACTCCAAGGGCAGGTGAAACTTGGTCCTGTGGCAGGGGCAGTGAAGCCTGTCCTGGGGGTGCATTGGCTGTCTAGGCCCTGCTCCTTCCCCAGCCTGAAAACAGCAGCAGCTGTAGCCACTCAAGGCAGGGCACAGAGCCTTGGTTGGTGGGTGCCCAGTCACACTTTGCTGTAGTGAGAGAGGAGACAGAAAATCTAACAGGCAGACAGTTAAGGCAGGTTCTGTCAATAAGCACTCACTTCCTGGAATTGAAAAACAGATACCGCCAACTGATTGGTGCTTAGTGCCAACCAACCAGCTCACAACTGGCTCTCTACCTCTAGATGAATGGTGCTTAGTACTAACCAATCAGCTCAGCTAGTGTCAACCAATCAGCTCACTGCTAATGCTAGTCAATCACTTTGCTCCTAGGTCTATATAAAGCCATGGTTTGGGCCCCATACCAGCAACCCTCTTTTTAGGTCCCCTCCTGCTGTAAGAGCTTTTCTGTCTTCTTAATAACTTCCTGTTTCCCACCCTCTGGTTGTCCCCATCCCTAATTTTTCTTGGGTGCAAGAACCCTTGACCTGAAGATTGTCATACTTGAAGATCTGGAGATTTGAAGAGCTGCTGAACTTGAAGAGCTGCACATGTCAGAGGCTGACTTGCCAGTGACAGAGCCCGCAGAACCTGTGGAGTTGAAAGTGAAACTCACAAAGGAGCTGTCAGCGGAATGGAGTGGAAAGTTAAACCAATGACGGAGAAAAGCTGTAACACTTCTGGGGCCTGGCTTTCTGGTCCATGCAGCCAACACTTTCAGGGCTTGGCTTGCCGGCCCATCAAACCAACACTTTTTGAGACTTGGCTTGCCAGCCCAAAGAGCCGGTGGAGCTGCAACACTTTCAGGGAATTCCACGGCTGCTGACATCCCTGAGCTATAGGGTGCTGTCATGTTCCCCATCAGCTGCCATCACTTCCTGGCCAATGCATGGATTCCGGGTTGACAGTACATCTCTGGGAACTGCAAAACCCAGCTCAACAACTGACCAGATAAAAAGCTGTATCAGTAGCTGTCCAGTGCACTGAAGCCATCTGAGTTCCTTGCAAGTTGGGAAGTACCTCTATGTGGTCGCCAAGCTGCTCCTCTGTCAATCTGAAGGTCTGTGGGGTCACAGAGCTCACTGGTAGCTAGGATCTCATAGCTTTGTGGTGGGAATGTGGTGTCTCTGGGTTCCTTCATTCATCCCTTTCTTGGGTCTAAAGCTGAGTCTGAAGGCTAGTCCTGGCATGTGGTGACATCAAGGAGGTGGTTCTGCATTCTCCCTTTTCACCTATGGTGTTTTCTGTCTGTCAGCCCTCTTAATTTTCCGTGTCTTCTTTTAAAGGACTGTCTGAAGTGTGAAGGTTTACTTGATATTTTGATTTCTCTCCATGGAAGAGGCAACTCCTAACTGCATGTAGTCAGCCATCTTGAACCAGAAAACTGTGTCATGTTTTTGTATATGGATTACCCTTTTTTTTTCACTGACTGCATTTAAGATTTTCTTCTTGATTTGATATGCCTAATATGGTTCTCTCTGTGTTCATTCTGCTTGGATTCACCAAAATATTTGGTTAATTTTTTGATCAAATTTGAAACAGTTTTATTTAATATTTTTTTGAATATGTTTTCAACCTCATTCTCTCTATCTTCTCCTTCTGTGACTCTAGTAAAACATTATTAGAATGTTGTATGTTGATCCACAGGTTTTTGTGACTTATTCGTACGTTTAATTTTTTTGCTGTTTCAGTTTGTATAGGCTTTGTTTATGTGATTTCAAGTTCTTTAATGTTTGCTTCTGCACAGAGTAATCTGTGGCTAAGCCCAAGTCTAGGCCCACCTAAGATAATGAGTTTAGAGATTACAGAATATACTGCACAAAAATTATCAATACACAATCCAAAGCAGAGTTCTGTTAATAACTATGACTAAAAGGAGGCTCATTATGCTAAAGAACTACAGATAAAATACTAAAAAAAATCTTGCTGCTATCTGTTAATGAAGTGATAGAATAACTAAAGAGAGTAAGTCTGTCTGAATATTATTAACTGGGCCCATAGTTTCCTCTCTGGAGTGAGCATTTACCTATGTGAAAATCATATTGAATAAACACCTTTTTAAAAAGATGGACAAAGAGAAATAGTTTTCCCACAACTATCATAAATTAACATTCTGCAACTATTGTCTAGCTGGAATATTTAGGATCAAGGGCTTATTAAATTCTATATACACTGCAAAAATAATTGATTTTTTGAATATTTTGGCAATTTTTTTTCAATAAAGACATTTTTATTTTATGATATTTCAGCAAAGAAAAGATTTATTCACCCATAAAAATATTTAAAAAATGCTAAGAGCTCAAATGTAGTGAGGACTTTTTGGTGTGTGAGATATGTACTACTTAAATCTAATTAAGAGGTATCCCTTAAAATAATTTCCTTAATTTAGAGGGTGGTACTTGTGGCTTTAATCCAGGGCAGAAACAGTAGTTCAAACTCAAAGACAGATAATCTGATTATGGTGTTCAGAAAAAACATTAGCTGGTCGATTATATGATGACTGCCCCACAGTATGTCTTTGCCTGTCTAGGGAATCGTAGAGACATTATCTTCCTCAGGAGTCACTTCATTTCTATGGATTGTCTAGTGATGATGGTGAACTACTCCATGCAGAGCCTCATTCCCAACACCATGGTCACTGTCCAAGAGATTATTAAGCAAGCATAGGGTGGTCAGTATGGAGGAAAACTGATACACAGAGAGATAGTGGGCTTGAACAGGTGATTAATAAGGATGTTTTTACTTTCTAAATGCCAGCTGGCAATCATTTGCTTAAAATATTAATATGATTTATAGTCTCAGACTATTTGAATGGTCCATAGACATAATTCTTTCCAACATCTCCTCGTTCTAAGAGATACTGCCCATGAGATAGAACAGTGGAACAATATTTAGAAGTCCAAAAATGGTACCAATCTTAAAGAAAACATTAGTGTTCAACCATGTTGACATGTGAAGTCAATGAAGACATAGATACATCTTATAAGTATAAAATCATGAATAGATTATCTGATATCTATCTTAAATTTTGGCTAAGGAAGGTATATCCCTACCTAATACTTCAAGTAAAAGAAAATATAAATAGCTTAATAATCTAAATGTGAAAAGAAAACTACAAAATGACTACATTTTAATGTGCAGAGATATGCAAATAGCTTTATAGTGAGAAATTTTTCATACATTTAATAAATATTGTTGAACTTATACTAAATATCATAAAATGCTAAGCCCTTGGCATCTGACAGTAAATGGTACCTATATAGTCTCTGTCTTTTTAGAACTAACACTCAACAGAAATGGGTTTATTTAAAAAAAGAAAATAATTATTAAGTACAATGAATTATATAAAGAATAAAAAAGAGTCAAAAATAGATGATTGTGTTGTTGTAGGATTCTCCACTTTAGTTATGATGGTCAGAGAACCTTGATATGAGTTGATTTCTTTCTTTCTTTTTTTTGAGTTGGAGTCTCACTCTGTCTCCCAGACGAGTCCAGTGGCCGCTCCCGGCCACCACAGCCTCAACCTGCTGGGCTCCAGGCAATCCTTCTGCCTCAGCCTTCCAAGTGGCCGGAACTACAGGTGCGCGCTACCATACCTGGCTAATTTTTGATTTATTGTAGAGACGAGGTCTCGCCAAGTTGCTCGGGCAGGTCTCAAACCTGCGGGCTCAGGCAATCCACTCACCTCAGCCTCCTAGAGTGCTGGGATTACAGGTTGAGCCACCGTACCCGACTGATAGGAGATGATTTCTAAACCGAGATCTAAAAGATTGGAAGATTCTAACCTCACAAATTTAAGGGGAAAGCACATTCTGTTGATTCATAGAATAATGTGTGAGTCTCACGGTGTACTGAAAGAAGGTAAGAAGGCTAGCACCCGGTATACTAAGGGAGGTGACACAGAAGACTGAAAATAGTAGGAAAGATTGTCAAAAGCTTCCATTAAGAAAAATATAACAAACAAAATCAGAGAAGAGTCTGGAAAAATTCTTTACAAATTCATATGTCAGATTAATATCCTTAACTTATATTTTTAAATTAAGCCAAAAAGAAAACCTAATGTCATGAAAGTAAAAAGGGTTAAGGGCATGAACTATCAAACCTTGATTTATAAATTCTTATAAACAATAAAAGTAAAGCAATAAATGTGTTAGCCTCACAATGAATTTTAATAAGCTAGGCATAAACTAATTTTTATTAATTATAAAATCAAATTTTCTTTTTCTTTCAGTAGAAATTTCTCTTATACTGTTTTTGGAGGTAAAAATAACAGCAAATTGGTAATACATATCAAAATTTGAACATATGTCACAGATATGTTTATTCTTATATGTTTCAGTAGCATCTGAAGATATGTATAAGCAAGATATTTATTATTCCAGTTTTTACCAAAACAAAAAATATCAAATTCAAAAATCAAAATAAACAGTAAAGTATTTTAAAATAAGTTATGATATACCAATTAAGTGAAAAGTATATCTCAATAATATAATGACTGAATATTCAAATACATATTTGGATGAAAATTCCAAGCTATTACAGGTCAAGCACATTAAATTTTTTAACTACATATATATGTACATATATACACACTTTATATATCTATGTATCTCATTACATTGTATGTGAATGGGAATATCATTCAAATAATTTACTTAAAATATCATCACTGGTTATCCAGTGTTAGCGGGATTTTTAGAAATTTTGCTTGATTATCTGAATTTTTTCTATTTTGACTGGTTATGTAATTTGAAGTATTAAGTATGTAACTTAAAACAAGATGCTTTAATTGTGATTGTTTTTTACAATTTATACACAATAGCTTCTATTGGTACTTAACCTTGTCTGAAAATATTCCCTGTCTGTAGTTATCCCAAATGAAAGTATACAGTTTTCAAAAAGTAAAGTTGTTTTCTTCTTTCTTGTAGCAACAGACATCTAAGAGTCCCTTGTTTCATACACTAAATTTTATTCAACTGAAAAAGTGTGTTAAAAGTAGCTTCTTTCATTTTTACCTTAATGAAACAAAACAATTACTTAGTGTTATTTTAAGTTAATTTCTTGCTACTGCTCAGGTCATATGTAAGTGCATTTTTAAATAGAACAGATTTTATATATTTAAATACTTAATATTTTTCTCAATTTAAAAACTTTAACATATGTATAGTAGTATAGTGTATCAAGAACTTATTTTTAAGAAATTACTGTTAAGCTTTTCATTTTAGAATAAGACATTAGCTGTCATGGTGCTGCCCTTGACTTGTTTAAAAATATCATTCTCTATAACATTCTTTCACTTAAAAATATAGCAAATTGTTGCTTGGTAGAATTAGCAAAGGAATTTGTGGAGGCTGAAACTAAAATCCTATAAAAATGTGAATAAGGTCACTGTTGTTTTTCTAAATATCATTAAAAGCCCACGATCATGCATAGAATTTTTCTAAACTGCAAAAGATCTCATGCTATATACAAAACTAACACACAACAAATCATTAGGCATGTTTCTCTTGCATTCTTCATTGTCTGATTCTCTTTATAAATAATTTAACTGAGCTCTTAATTTCATTAACACAATGTCCAATCTTGACCTACATCTTATCTTGAATGACATGTATAAGCTTGTCATTTCCTTTTGCTGAAGCATTTTCTTTACTTGATGGGGAAGATTGTCATATATTTCTTGTAGCTTTTTGCAAAACAGTTTCACCTTCCAATATCTTTTCTTCTGAACTCTACTTGTTACTCACTTTGATCAATAGCATGTGGTAGAGGTGATATTGTATGAGTTTTGTGCAGAGTTTGCACTCTTTGTATTCAAAAATTTCCACCATGAGAAAAAGTCTAACTTGCCCTCCAGAAGAATGGGAGAACTTGTGGGCAGAAGCCTCAGCCATGCCACTCTTCCCATGTAAGGTGTCTAGACATTTAAAGGATCCCAGGTAGTTTCACCTGGAGTAGAAACAGGCAATCCCCGCCAAGTGCAGCCCAACTTGTCAGCCCACAAATATGAATAATAAATGTGTTTGTTTGCTTTATTGTAAGTCAATAAGTTTTATAGTAGTTTGTTATACACCTGTAGGTATCTAATACACTTGTCTTCCAAGATATCATATCTTGATTTTTCTCACACCTCTGTAGTCATTGCTTCCTTGACTCATTTGTTGATTATTCTGTATCATCTATCTCTCTTGGGTGAGATGAAATTATCTTATCACTATCCTTATAATATTATTCAATCAAATTGCCTTAAATATCATCAACATGCTACTACTAAATCTACCTATTTAGAATACTTTCCTAAATGCTAGATTCATATATGCAAATATCTACTTATTTACACTTACATACCTAATAGGCAAACAAACTTCACATCTACAAAACGATACTCCTGGTTTTTCTCTTTAGGATGAGACTTCCAAGAATCTTGCTCATCTTAAAAATTGACAACCTCATTATACCAATTCCTGAGATCAGCATCATTAATGTGTTTCTTGACTTCTCCTTTTGTCTCACACCTCATATCCATTTCATCAGAAAATCCTTTGCTTCAATCATAAAATTATCTTCCAATACCTTTTCATTTCTCATCACTTCCAACCTCCCACTCTGGAACAAGACACCATTATCTCTCATCTACATTATTGTATAGCCTTCTAGATGATCTTCTAACTTACTTTTTTGGACACATGTTCTTCAGTCTATTCAACAAGCAATTCAGTATCACTCTATGAAAGCATAAGTCAAATAAGTTATAGAATTGAATCAGTAATTTAAAAAAAAGTCTGCCAATCAAAAGAAGCCCTGGACCAGAAGGAATAGCAGGCACATTATATCATGTACAAAGAAAAGCTGATACTACCCTTACTGAAGCTATTCAAAAAAACTGAGGAGGAGGGATTCTTTGTTAACTTTTTCTACAAAACAAGTATCATCCTAAATATCAAAATCTAGCAAGGACACAACAAAAACTCCAGGCCAATATCCCTAATGAGCATAGACACAAAAATCTTCAACAAAATATTCTCAAACTGAATCCAGCAGCACATCAAAAAGATAACTCATCACAATCAAATGGGTTTTAATCCAGGGATGAAAGGATGGTTCAACATATATGAATCAATACATGAGATTCACCATATAAACAAAATTTCTTAAAAACTCATATTATCATTTTAATGGATGCATAAAATATTTAATAAAATCTAACATCCATTCATAATAAAAATATAATCAAACTAAGCATTGAAGGAACATACTTCAAAATTATAAAAGACATATATGGCAAACCCACAGCTAACATTATTCTGAATGGGGAAAAGTTGAAGGCATTCTTCCTGAGAACTGGAACAAGATAGGGATGCCCAGTTTCATCACTTCTATTAAATATAACACTGGATATTTCTGTTCACTTGATATGATCTTATACCTAAAAACCCCAAGAACTCCTCCAAAATAATCCTCCAAAAGACTCCTAGACCTATAAATGACTTTAGTAAAGTTTCAGGAGACAAAATAAATGCACAAAAATCAATTGTATTTCTTTTTTTTTGAGTTGGAGTTTCACTCTGTCACCCAGACTGGAGTGCAGTGGCCGCTCCCGGCCACTGCAGCCTCGACCTGCTGGGCTCCGGCAATCCTTCCACCTCAGCCTTCCAAGTATCTGGAACTACAGGTGTGCGCTACCACGCCTGGCTATTTTTTTGAATTATTGTAGAGATGCGATCTCTCCAAGTTGCCCAGGTGGGTCTCCAACCTGCGGACTCAAGCAATCCACTCACGTCAGCCTCCCAAAGTGCAGGATTACAGGCTGAGCCACCAAGCCCGGCTCAGTTGTATTTCTATACACCAACAAAGTTCAAGCTGAGAGCCAAATTAAGAACACACCCCATTATAACAGTCACAAAAAATAAAATACCTAGGAACACATTTAGCTAAGAAGGACAAAGATCTTGATAAGGAAAATTACAAAACACTAATGAAAGAATTGTAGATAATGCAAATGCAAAAGCATCCCATGATCACAGATAGGAAGATTCAATATTGTTACAATGACTATTCTGCCCAAAGCAATCTATAGGTTCAATATAATATTTATCAAACTATCAACATAATTTTTCACATGATTAGAGCAAACAATTCTAAAAGTCATATGGAACCAAATGAGAACCTAAATAACGAAAGCAATTTAAAGCAAAAATAACAAAGCTGGAGATATCACATTACTTTACTTCAAACTATACTATAGGGTTATAGTAAACCAAACAGCATTGTACTTGTACAAAAATAGATACATACATTAATGGAACAGAATACAGAAGCCAGAAATAGAGCCACACACCTATAAACAAGTGATCTCTGACAAATTTGACAAAAATGAACATTGGTGAAAGGACACTTTAGTCAATAAATGGCTCTGGGAAAATAGGCTAGCCATATGCAAAAGAATGAAGCTGGACTCCTTTCTGCCACATACAAAAATTAACTCAAGATGGATTAAAAGCTTAGACATAAGACCTGAATAGTAACTGACACATAATGTTGCCCACTGTTTCTTTCTAATACATTAGTTTGGGTAATTTATTAAATAGTTTAGTTTCTTAATATATAAAATAGAAACAATAAAGTAGTAGTACTTTTAATAGTTACTGTAAGGATTAAATGAAATGCCCTCTTTCATTTTTGATTTTTGTAATCAGTTTTGTAATTATTTCTTTTTTTTCTTAGTCAGTGCAAAGATTTATCAATTTTGACGATCTTTAAAAAATAAACAACCCTTGGTATTACTTCTTTTCTTTTTTGTTCCCATTCATATCAGCTCTAATCTCTATTATTCTCATTCTTTTATATAGTCTTTGACTATTTTATAATAACTTTTAAATCCTAATTTTAAGTCTATTTTGAGTCCGGTTAAATTTACTGTCTCTTTTTTTCTTTGTTAGCATCTCACTCTGTTGCCTAAGTTGGAATGCTTAATCATGGCTTACCACAGTCTCGACCTTCTGAACTCAGATGATCATCTTGTCTCAGCCTCCTGAATACCTAGTAGCCGGGGCTACAGGTATATATCATCACACCTAGCTAATTTTTAAATTTTTTTGCAGAGACGAGGTCTTGCTATATTGCCAAAGCTGAACTTAAACTTCTGGGCTTAAACAATCCTCCCACCTCAGTCTCCTAAAGTTGCATGTGTGAACCACCACACCTGGCCTCTTTTATCTTTAGTACTGGCAAGGATGTCCTGTTTCTTTGCTTATCTATTGTTTTTTAATTCATACAACTAGACATGTAATAACAATGTAACAACTCCAGATTATATTTTATTTTTCTCCCTCAGTGTACAGCTATTGATGTCTGCTCAGCTTTTTATTCCTATTTTAGTCCTGAGTCTGGATTCTCCATGGTCAACCCTTTGTGTTTAGTGATCAGTTGCTGCTCTGAGCAGAGGTGTGCTCAAACACCTCAAGTCCATCAGGCTTTTTCCATCTTCTACTGACTGAACAGGGTGTGGGCTGGGAGCACCTTTAATATTGCAGCATGTTATGAAGTCTACTTTGGATCTCACGCTTTACAGAATGCCCTGTGTCTCCCCTATGCAAGCTTAAGTTTGGCAGTGGGACTTGAACCTGTGGAGAGATTACTGTACCCCTTCTAGGGCTCCTCAATTCTAGACTCTCCCTGTTAAATTTCTGGCTGGGCTGTTTCTTCCCCTGAACCAGGACTAGAAATCCATCAAACTCATACTTTTTCCTGTTTGCAACAAAATCTGCCACTTGTAGTTAGCAAAGCCACAGGTTCTCATATCTATGCTTCCAAATTGAATTTTCAATCTCTGGCACCACAACTGCTGTTATTTGCTTTTTGTTGTTCTTGTTGTTTTGTTTTTTGATATTTTGTTTGTTTTCTCCAGCCAGCTCTAATTTTATAGAGCTAACCATTTACCTCTGTGAGGCATCCCCCCAGCAAGAAGATCATAGAATCTAGCCTTTCTCGGTTTTTCAGGATAAATGCTTCTCAATTTGTTTTATAATTATGGTCAATTTCCAGTGTCCTGAAATGTTGTTTTTGACAAATTGTACTTGATTTTATACTTTTTTTTTTTTTTTTGCAGAGAGTAAGTATCCAAAATTGGTATCTCTTCAGGTTGCTTTTATTGAATGCCTCTCATAATTTCCTTGTGAATAACTCAAATAAACTACATTTTCAGTAATAGTTTATTATTTTTGTGATATAAATTTTAAATTTATGAGGTAAATACAGACATGGATAATATCCAAGATTTTCAGGTGTGCAGATAGCTATTATAATAGAGTCAAGCAATTTTTCAAAAATAGTTGGCGATCTGCCATGGTGTCACAAAACCGGACTAAGGTATATAAGCATAGGAATGATTTTAGAAACTCCACTTTCCTACTGATTTAAATTAGACATGTCTCTGTGAAACACATATTCAATCATAAAAGCATTGTGGAAATCAGTGTTTCAAAGTATTAAGCATCGGAGTAGATGTTTCTGTCTGAGGAGCAAGTACATGGCCTGGGCTGTCAAAGTTCTGCTGAATTACTTCTTCCTTAGTTGATTATGCCTCTGGGGCTTTGCTTCAGCTACATAATACGAGGCAGGAAAAAAAAGGGCTAGGAATTGCTGAGCACTTATCTAAAAGAAAAAATAATTTCAGGAATTTTCAAGCGAACAAGTTTGCTGAACTCAATGATTCCTAACTATTCTGTCCTTCTCTACGTTGTCCCATCTCTCAGTGCCCCCAGCAATGGGACACAAACAAACAAGCAACTGATAGAATCCCAATTCTATCCCCAAAGCTTCTCCACCGCTGCTTAGACATGTCCAGACTTCCTTTCCACAAACTCACACTGAAAGGCCATCAGCTAGTGCTCAGGAGTCTGTGGAAGCTGCTGGAGCGGTTGCCACCAGGTCTTACCTCTTCTGACCCTGAGTTGATTTCTTTCAGATGCTCACCCAAAGGAGGGCATTTTGAAATCATCTTCCTGGATCACCTTAAATAATTTATAAATCTGTGTTTCACCAGTAATACTTCCAGAATTTTAATAAAGTGGATACATTTTGGTGAAAAAACAGTGATCAGAAATGTGTACCTTTCCTCTCCCCAGGGCTGCTTTTCCACAGAGTATAAAGTGATGACCTTTCAATGTCTTCTCTTCCCTTGGATGTTCTCCCTTGTTACTGATTTGAAAGACCATGTTTTCCCACAAGAGAAAAGAGGAATCAGGTTTTATCTTCTATAAAGAAGAGAAACCCTATCTCCTCCCCTTCTGTTTTTCAATAACTCCCTATAATGTTTATGGCTTTTACAATTTCTCTAAGAAAGTCACGTCCACGCCCTTTCTTACTTTTTACCCAGTCTTTTCCTTTCTCCCCTTATGTTCTAGACAACTGGATGCCTTGGAACTGTGGAATTCAGTAACCTGAGAGTGAGTTCATAAGTCTGATTGGCAGTTCGTGCGACAATTACCTGAGGTAACCTATCAATATGCTAGTTCTTCTTTGGAACGAGAGGAGGCATTTTTCAATTTTCCAATATTTGAGTAAATCCAAAATGGAAATTGAGATCATATTGACTTAAAAATGTGAACACTACACTCTTCTTTTTCCTTTTATTTAAATTGTAGAAAAATTGTGCCACAAAGAAAGTCACCCATGCATTTGATGGAAGCTGCAATTTGAAATTAATTTAGTTTGTCCATCATACACACCCTTTCAATTCACTCACTGCTTCATCATCCTGGGAAAAATCATCTTTCTCTTTTGTCTAAATAGGAAAATAATGGTGTTGATTCACATCACAGGATAAATTTGAGTTCCAAAGAAATAATGTGCAGTAATTACAATGCACATATAGTTTTTTGGTCTGAGCCACAAACTGAGAACAGGAAATCATATCATTTATCACTTTCTGATATGGAAGTTTTTTCTCCCTTTGGCTGCTGCTTGTTTACAGTTAGTAACAGCAGGTGGGGAGGAAGAAGCAACTCACTGCCTGCTTGGCTTCAAATTGATTTATACAATTCTCAGCAATGCAGACAATATATATGATGGATGTGCTGTTTAATTAGATTGTTGTAAAAGCTGTAATTACATCTAAGTGCACTTTTATGTCTGCATACATAAGCAATTTCTAGGAATTTCATTTAACTCCACTAGGCATTGTATGGAATTGGTTTGAGGGTATATGTGTGTGTCTTCTGGGTTTTTATTTTGTAATCAATAATGATTTTGATATGAAGCGATCTACTCTGAAATATCCTTAGAATATATAAAAAACAGGAAAAATATAAACAAAGAGATCTTTAATATGAACTTTTGGGACACAAACATTATGAGCTCTACAATTTAAATTAAACCACTTAAAAACACCCATTTTGAACATTACCAAAAAAAGGCTGATATCCCAATCTTATATAGGCATCAGCAGTGAAGTCTAAAGAACTAATGATGTTAACTATATTCAATTTAGACTAACATTTCTGTCATGTTCTTACCCTCTTTGTTATCCATTAGTAAAATTCACTTTGCCTTATTACTTGGAGTAAAAGTGATTTATTTTAAGGTTGCTATTAGTCTTTGGACTCATGCTGCATCTTCAGCTGTTACAGAGCTATTGTAGCCAATACAAATGCGTTTTACATCTGAAGCTGATGAAAAACATTTGCCAAAAGGCAAAAGAAAATTGACTTGAACAACTCAGATATTCCATGTAAATGGGCTGCTGTTCTTCTATTGTTTTTGCCTTTAAATTTTGTATTGTAATCTATCAATAGCACAGGTAGGCAAATTATATGTGCAATATAGGTTTCTTTTAAATTATTGTCAGAAAATTCTAATTTTACTACTTAGGAAGTATATTTAAGTAGAAATATTGTTACTTAATAGGATTAAATAATTTTATTTATTTTAATGATATTAACACAAGTAATTTTTTTTTTTTTTGAGTTGGAGTCTCACTCTGTCACCCAGACTGGAGTGCAGTGGCTGCTCCCGGCCACCGCAGCCTCGACCTGCTGGGTTCCGGCGATCCTTCCGCCTCAGCCTTCCGAAGAGCCGGAATTACAGGCGTGTGCTACCACGCCCGGCTGATTTTTTGATTTATTGTCGAGATGAGGTCTCGCTGCCCAGGCGGGTCTCGAACCCGCGGGCTCAGGCAATCCACTCACCTCAGCCTCCCAAAGGCACGGGATTACAGGCTGAACCACCAAGCCCGGCCACAAATAATTTTAAAAAGAAAAAGACTTGTGTCTGGAAACTTAATTTATTTCACCCACATTATTAGTTCTCTTAATATTGGTCTCTGGTCTCACCCTTATACCCCCTTCCCCCAAATCCTTCTATCTTCTGTTCTAAATCATCCCAGGCGTCCATTAGGCTTCTTGAAACCTCCCAAGAGGAAGTCTTAAAGCCAATATTTTTTGGCAATGCATATGTGATTAAGGAATATTAGGACAGAGTTTTGAATTGCAAATAGATCAATCTGATTTATTTTGTTTTGCATTATATGAATAATATTCGAAATTGTAAAAATTGATTGCAGCCCCCGCCTCCCTAATTAATTATATTTTACTGAGCTAATTTAAACTTCTTCACTCTGAATAGTATTAAAAGTTGAATAGCTTGGCAGTAAACATAGGAAGTAGATGAACTTGACGTACTCCATTCTTCCTCACTCCAGGTCTTTGCCATTGTTGTTCCTCAAAGATTCTGAAGTCTAAGTTGACAAATTATTAACTACATTGCCAAATTGTTTTATCTATTTCTTTTTCATATTTTAATTAGATTTGGTAGCATTGTCCCAATCATAGGAGCTTGAGTTTGAAATAGCTTTATGGAAATTAAAATCACATCCAAATATGTTCAGCTCTCATAAATGAGTGAGTTAGTTCCTAGAATTCACTTTAATTTTCTTTTTAAATAGAAGCTACATTTATTAGACACTTACAATATACCAGGAAGTATGCTTTTATAATTATAACATTTATAATTTTGTCATTAATGGATGTATGTTATTAATTTTGTTCAAGATTGAGTGAAATATCCCAAGGATCCACTTCTGTCCTTTTATTGCATTGAGCGTTAAGCCTATGGACTAGGCAATGTAAATATAGTCCATGCTTTCATGGAGTTGAGAATCCAGTGGAGCTTTTCATCTGTATTTAATGACATAGCTTCAAGATCGACCAAACTCCCCACTAAAAGACTGATAGCTATATCTATGTGTTCTGGCTCCAAGCATGCAAGTCTCTTTTTGGCAGCTGCCATGTGGAGTGATATTTGCAGAGATTTGCAGAGCAGGAAGCAAATATCAGATTTTTTAATCTAAAATTCAACTTTTCACCTTGACTTCTTATATGATTACTCTGAACTTTAGGATGATTCCATCTGTGTTGTCTAAGAAAAATAATATGAAAAACCTGGAAATTTGAATCAACGATAAAATTTCACAAATTATTTGGAATTAGTAGGATCTTTCTATTTAAAATTAATGTTTTTAACAAATCCCAAACTTTGGTCAATATTTCATTTTGATGTTGAACTAGAAAAAATTGGGGGGACAATTTTTAAAATTTTTAAACATATTCTCTAAGATGGAAGGTTTTGCTTTTGTTCGATGTTCATAGGTGACACTAAAGATTCTTTTTAATGTCAAGGGCAGCCCAACAATGAGAACATAGAAATCATAAGACAGCGGTAAGGTGAAATGTCTCTTTCTCTGACTCCTAAACAGATTGTCTTTCTCAATTTTCAAATATGTAATATGCTGTTATTAGCTATCAGCATCATGATACACAATGATCTCTTGAATTTCTTCCCACCTAACTAAAGTTTTGCATACTTTGACCGACACATTCCCAGTCTGCCTTATCCACCAGTCTTTGGTAACCACCTATTTCTTGTTTCTGTGAGTTTCACTTTTTTAGATTTTACATGTAAGTGAGATCAAGTGGTATTTCTTTATCTGTGCCTACCTTATTTTCTTAATACAATGTCCTTCAAATTCATCTATGTTGTCATAAATGACAAGATTTTTTTTCTTTTACATGGTTAGTAGAATTCTGTGGTGCATATATATCACATTTTTCTTTTCCCACTTATTTGTTGATAGATGCTTAGGTTGATTTCATATCTTGCTATTGTGACTAATGCTGCAATAAACACGAGGGTGCAAATAATTCTTTAACATAGCGATTTTCTTTCCTTTGGATATATATCTAGTAGTGGGATTTCTGGACCATAAGGTAGTTCTATTTTTAATTCTCTGAGAAACCGTCCTCCATACTGTTTTACACAATGACTGTACTAATTTTTATTCACATCAACAGTGTACAAGTGTTCTCTTTTCTCCATATCCTCACCAGCACTTGTTATCGTTTGTCTTTTTAGTAATAAGTATTCTAAAAGGTATGAAGTGATTATCTTCTTGAAGTTTTAATTTTCATTTCTCCGATGATTAATGATAGCGAATATTGTTTCATATACCTATTGGTTGTTGTCATGTCTTCTTTAGAAAATGTAAATAAGCCCTTTGCCATTAATTAGAGATTAATTCCTTAGATTCATGCAGAAAGATGAAAGATAAGTTTCTTTAAAATACTTTAATTTTCTTGAAACGATCTCACATGATTTGTCTCATTAGAAACAGTGAGGCTTGAATTTAAAACTGATGGTGTATTAATGTACTTTATGAACACAGAAGAGTGTATTGGTGTGCATACATATCATCTAGCATAATATTATATCAACTAGAGAGACGTGCGTTTTAGTAGCTGTGACAGAAAACTCTTCATCTCTTACTGGTTGAGGATCCCTGTGACATTTTGAATCCCTGTGACTTTATTTTAATCAGTTTTTTGTGTCTCTCTTGTCCTACTTTCTTGGAGATTGACAGTGATCTATTGTTTACAAAACAGAAGTACTGATGATGGAATGATGAAGGGCTGCTCTCCTCCTTCCAGCAGTATCCTTTCATCTTTCTCTAATCTCTGCTCTTTGTTCATCCTTGGTGTCGTCAGTCACCACGCAGTACAGTTTACAAACACAGGTGTGGCAGAGGAGAGAAAACTGTCAATTCTGTAATGTGAAGTCCAGTAAATACCTGCCAGGCTACAACTTGCAACTCTCTCTCCAAGCTTCAGTAGCAGCCAGACCAGGACTTAGATAACAGTTTTCCGTCAAAAAGCAAGTGGATTTTCCGCTTCTCTCTGAAGAGCCACCTGGAATGAGATAGTTTATTCAGGGCCCTATCTGCTTTTGTTGGACACAGACTGGTCAAGTTTTGGAAGGCAATGAAAGGAGAGCCAATGACACCTGGGTTTCTCTTTGTTAGAGAAAGCACACACACGGTCTGTAGAGAAAACTCACATAAATAATTTGCTTTCAGGAAAATACAGTGTAAGGCCTATTGCAATGCCTGAGATGAAAATAAATTCATTGTGAAGTATTATATTTCTCATAACTTACAGATTTTGGTTCACAGAGCTGTACAGAATCATTGAAACTGTTTTAGAAAATGTCTTTCATTTTTGTAATTAATCTACTTCTACCTTAAATGAAAATTCACTTTTGACTGAAATGAAGTTTAATTGGTTATTCATTTGGTATTATATGTTTTTATATATTCTTTATATATAGTTTTTTACTTACACAATTAGGCACTATAGTATAATTTTAAAACAGGAATAATGCCAAACATTTTCAAAATTGTTCCAAGCAAATTAGGTTATACAAGAATGTGACCTCAACCAGGGTCTGGCAATTTATGGGTCCTCAATCAATCATAGTTACTATAAATTACGATTTTGTTATTACTACTACTATATTTAAAACTATAAGATTTTATAAAATTTCTAAAAGTAACTAAAATTGGAAAATATAATGTATTATATGCACTTTGAATCAAAAGTACACATCATAAGACCTGGACTGAGGATTGATGTGGTATAACCATACTCTGTGTGATAAAACCATCACACATTGTATTCTGAACTAATCTGACCTCATGTGAGATAATGTGTAGTGCTCTTTTTTTAAACACACACACAATATTTTTCCACTAAAATATACACAAGAAGGTTTTCTAAGTGCTGAACTAGCTGGCAATCATACCATATATGCTGCAGCATGCAGAAAAAAATTAAATTTAGCCTGGAAGAGTCTTAGTGAGGAAATATTGATGTTCTTCAAATATTAATTGTCACATTAAAAGTTATTAGACATAATGTGTGAACAAAATTAGCACCAACATTTATTATAAAGATTTGGATTAAATAAAAAGAAACATTTTAAATGTAAAGTTATGGGAGATTCTGCTGCTGGTAAGGTGCAAGGTTCTATTTGATCAACCTTATGGCATAAAGCAACTGTACATTCTGCATAAAATCTAGAATAAATTATCTTAAGGCACGTAAGAGTGAACAAAAACAGAATGAACCAAAAAAGACTAAATCCACAGTGTTGACCTTTGAAAGAAGACAGCAGCCTATTCGTTTGGGGCAGACCCTAGACTTTCCAGGCAGGGCTACTCAGATCGAAAACTCATAGTCTTACTGGTTTGAAGGACCCAAAGCTGAGTGTATTAGCTTTTTATTGTTGCCATGACAAATTGCCAAAAGCTTAATGGATTAAAACATTGAAAAGTTATCATCTTACAGTTCTAGAGGTCAGAAGTAGAACACGATTTCACTGGGAAAAAGTTAAGGTGTTGGTTGAACTGTGTTCCTTTGTTGAGGCCCTGGTAGAGAGTCCCTTTCTTTGATTTTTCCATTTCTGGGGGCCATTCTCATTCCTCAGCTCCTGGACCCTTCCTCCACTTACAAAACCAGTATCATAGCTTCTCTGGGACCCTTTATCACATCTGTCTCTGACCAGAGTGAAATGATTCTCTGATTTTAAGGACTTATGCAACTAGATGAGGCCCTCTAAATTAATCTAGAATAATCTCCCACCTTAAGGTCCCTAACTTTTATCATGTCTTTAAAGACCCTTTTGCCATGGAAGGTAACAAACATGGGTCCTGAGGATGAGGGCGTAGACCTCTCTAGTAGGGCCCAGGACCACAGCATCTTATAGAAAATGAGCAGAGTGAAATTCCGGACTGGAAAGAGCCAGAGAAGGGTACTTTCAAAACCATGTGTGAGTTTTGTCCAGTTCTCTGAAACAACAATGCGTGGCACAGATTTCAAACAGCCCAACAAGGCTAAATGGAAGAGCTGTGGTAAAATATAAGCTCCTGCCCACTATACAAGAGAGGTTCCCAGTTTTAGCTTAACCAAACCAACTACATGCTTAAATTAAAATTATAATAATAGTAATAATAATAATTGATGTCAAATATCTACAAAAACAAATACATTCTTTATTATGAGAAATATCCAAATTGACCCTTACTGGCAGTGTTTAGAAAGCACTATATTGCTTGGAAGACTGAACTATACAGTATGCAAACTACTTCATCAATGTGAAAATTTTCATTATAATCTTTATCGCATAAGAAGTAGATTTACATTTTTATAAGATTTGCTTTAAAATACCTAAATAGTAAGGCTTAGATTTGAGGGGGATTCCAGGACCCCTTGAGGAATTTAGAAGAAGAGTGTTAAATTATTGGATTGGCATGATTAAAAATAACTGTCAAAAGCCCAAATGTATGTCATTATGTTTGGCTGAATCCCTGAAGAGGAAAAAAAAAAAAACCTTTCATTTATTTAAGTCCTTTCATGTGTTATGAAATTGACTGATTTTCATGTGTACTAGTCACTCACTCTTTACAAAATTCCTTTGCAAAATATATTATTCTTATTTGCAGAGGAAGGTCATGGGCAAGGGAAGCTGAGCAGCCCCTCAGAGCTGCAGACTTGGCAAGTGGTTGACTCCTACAGCCGTTTAAGTCTTGTTTCATCATCTGCTGTCCTGTTGGAACACTCAGTTGGGAACTTGAATTGCCACAACATTGAGAACATAATGACAAGAAAACTAACTGAAATCTTGCAGTCCAATAACAAGAAAATAGACTCACAAATCAGGTGATGTTTACAGGACCACAGTGGCACAATCACTGCTCACTGCCTGGACTCAAGCAATCTGTCTCAGCCTCCCACGTAGCTGGTACTGCAGGTGCACGCCACCACAACTGATTAATTTTTTGATGTTTTTTGTAGAGATGAGATCTTGCCATGTTGCCTAGGCTGGTCTCTCACTCTGACTTCACCCAATTTTCCCATCTTAGGCCTCTAAAAGTGCCAGGAGCAAGTCACTGCACCTGGCCCACCTTATCTTTAGATTTTTTCTCCTTGTAATTCATACATATTCTTTTAAAATTTTTTTCTCATTTTGAAATATTTTGCTTATTTTATAACAGTTCTTAATATGTTTCATATCTTCAAAAAATTTATGTGATTTTATCTGATCCTTCATTTCTTTTGTTTCCTTTAAGTGAGAACTAACAATACTTCTTTTCACAGACAATGAAAAGAGTGGGGGAAAAATGCCACAACTACTTAAAAGAAAGAAAGAAAAATATCATGGAAAGGTAAGCAATTTAATTTTGCCATTTAAATTACTTAGAAATAATTTTATATTGAGATTGAATGGGAAAAATTTGAAAGCTAACAGTCTTATTTGGGGGAAAAATAAAAATCTATCATTAAGTGGCAAGTAAAGATATATTACCCTTCATCAAAGAAGAAATCGACAAAAATATATTGCTATCACACTAGGAACATTTCCATTTAGACATAAGAGCAACTTACAATGTACATGGATTTTAAAGTTCCCCATAGATTATGAGTTGCATAATTGCAATACTTTGAGCTTGGGTAGTAGAATAAGATAAGGTTAATAATTTCCAACACCAAGTGACCTTAATGCTAACCCACAATCTTTCTCAATTTTCCTAGTCAGTTTGCTTTCCCAGAGATTGTTTTAAATATCTTTTACTTTTTAAAAAACGTCAACTCTACATTCCATAGTAAATGACCTCCCATTCGAGCTCCACAGGTAAAAGTAGAAAGCCTCTTCCTTACTTTTCAATCACAAAATTGGCTAAAAACAGCATTTCATAGACAAGTTTATCAGAAACATTTATCAAATATGAGGAACTTGCAGCAAGGGAAACAGAATCATGACCAATATCTTGCCATTTCAGAGTGGGTATGAAAAAGAGGGTGTCATTTTAAGGACGGTGTAAAACATTTCACCTCTATAAGCAGATTTTTTTTGTAAGAAAGTCTTATTTTATTTCTCAAGTTAAAATTATGTGTGTGTGTGTGTGTGTGTGTGTGTGTGTGTGTGTGTGTGTGTGTGTAGAGAGAGAGAGAGTATTTTATATATACATCTATAATACTTGTTAAAAAGAGAGACAAACAAGTCTGTTAAGATAACTTCTATATCTTTTACCAGATAAAAAGATGTCACATGGAAGCAGCAAATGCTAAGGATACATCAGTATGTGTGCAGTCAGAATTACAAAGTTTCATGTTCCAGCATCAGCACACAATGGAATCATAGGCTATCTCACAGGAAAGCATAAAATGGAACTGGACAGAAACACAGGCAGAGCACCAGGCAAAAGTTCTCATTCTAAACAAGCCACCTTTAAAGGTTTGTCTTAGCCTGCAAAGATTCAGGATGTAAAGTTTGCCCATTTGTTATGTTTTAGACAAAAATTCTTTTGACAAACCTGTCAATTTACTTGTCTCCTAAATTTCTTCCTGCCTGGAATTACCAGTAGTTTCCTTCTTTTTTTAAAAAAGGAAAATCCTTTTCCTCCTTCCTAGCATCTCCTCTATCCACTATCCCTGAGATCTCCTGAATCTTTAGTTGCTTTTTTTTGCACTGAATTATAATAATCCATATTTATATACACTTGAATGTCTCTCCTCTGGATCAAATCCATAATCCCCAGTCTAGGCTTTGTGATTCTTCCTTCCCCTGGCTTTCAAATGTTTTAAAATTTATAGCCAATTATTCAGGTGATTTTTCTGACCTTACAACGCTTTCCAATATTACTACTGTGGTCTCTTTTCTATATTCAATATACATGTATCTATATCTACACTCTATGTATTTAGAACTAGTTTTCACCTTTTTATTCCTTGGTAATTTATTAGCACTGACAATAGTCAACAGAATCCAACCTGTCTTCTGATATTACCAGTAATCCCTCACCAAACCACAGTAATTTCCATTTCTCTCTCTCTCTCTCTCTCTCTTTTTTTTTTACACTGAATGACATACGGCATTTTATTTTATGTTATTTTATTTTTTTCTCTTTTAATTTTTATTTTAAAGTTGGGGGTACAATCCAGGGTTAGGGTTAGGTATACAAATATTCATTGTGCAGATACCCTTGTTGATGAGGTGTGCCCCACCTTCCCCAGGCAGATATCAACTACTGTCAATCCCACCTCCCCACACCCTTCCCCCAGTTTCCTGCTACTGTCAATACTTTTCTTACAGTATTATGATAGTTGTTCATAAGTCCACTTATGAGTGAGAACATGTGATACTCAGCTCTTTTTTTCTGTGAGAGATCACTCAGTGTTATAAATTTTAATTCCATCCAGATTGCTGTGAAGTTCATGATTTTGTTCTTCTTTATGGCTGCATAATATTCCATTGTGTAATGTACCTCATTTAAAAAAATCCAGTCCTCTTTTGATGAGCAGCACGGTTGATCCCATGTTCTTGCTATTGTGAACAATGTGTGATAAACATACATGTGCAGGTATCTTTATAGAGTGATTTGAGTTCTTCTGGATATATTCCCAGTAGGGGGATTGCAGGGTCATATGGTAGGTCGATTTTTAGAACTTTTAGGAATTGCCACACTGATTTCCACAGAGACTGTACTAGTTTACGCTCCCACCAACAGTATAGAAGTGTTCCCTTTTCCCTCCATTTCTCTAAGTAATTTGTGTTGAAAATATGAGCCTGTCTTCACTCCCCATCCAGCCCCGCCTTTTCTTGAACTCCCTCCCCAGCTTCCTTGATGTTTTCTGTTTTCCAGTTCACATGAGAAGTCATTGTTTTCTCACACAACAAGAGCTGTAAGTTGCAGCTGATGTGCTGACTTCTTCCTTCTCCTCCAGAGAGGGCTTCACTCCCACCTCTAGCTCCAGATTGAAGGCCCTGGGAGAGTATTTCAATTTGACAGGCACAATCAGATGCCTGATTGGCAGAGGCAGGATGTACAGAATGGCAATCTTCACTAGAACCATAATGTAGAAAGTGTCACTCCCCAATTTCCAGAAGGCAAAAAGCACTTGAAGGAGGCAAACAACTTCTACCACATCTGCTTGAAATCTGTCATCCCACCTCAATGTCCCATACACACTCACATTTCTGTTTACGTTCTCCACAACTTTTTTTTTGGAGATCTAAGGTATAATTAAATCCTCTATATGTTTGTTCAAACAACTACTTCTACTAATCTCAATTTTAACAGTATATACTCATCTTTGCCTCCTGAGAAGCTAGACTACAGGTATGTGCCATCACAGCCAGTTAAGTCTTTGATATTTTTAATAGAGACACAAGGTCTCACCATGCTTCCTAGGCTGGTCTCAAACTCCTGAGCTCAGGCAATCTTCTTACCTCAGTCTCCCAAAGTGTGGAGATTACAGATTTGAGCCACCATCCTTGCCTAACACTTTTTACATTATATTTATATTTACATATTTTGTTACCTGCATATTTCATTAACATATTTGAAGATAAGAGAAGGCATCCATATGTTGCTCTTTGCTGTAGACACTAGTTATGGCACTGGTCTTTGCTTAGCACATAGTAAGTGCTCAGGGTTTGTTTAATAAGAACATAGATAAATGAGTGGATAATCACTAAGTCTTTTTACATCTTTTGAATCCAAAAACTGTATCTATCTACTTTTCATTCTCAATTCTAGACCTTTTCTTATAGTAGCTCTCTAATTCTACTTAGATGATGTCATGCAAATTGGTCTTAATTGTCACCTATGCACAGACTCAAAGTTTATATTACCAAACATTTTAATATCTTAAATTTACCAATCTTTTCTTTGAGCTGTAACTCACATGACACATTTTCTACTTTCACCTCAACTACATCATGGCCATCTATATTTATGATCTTGCCACTCATTACTTCTTCCATGTTGCCTTGAAGCTGGTTTCCTTCTGAGGATTTCCATTACAGATAATGGCATCACCATGTATTTTCATCTACTTTATACCACTATAAATGAATACTTGTGACTGGGTAATTGGTAAGGGGCAGAGATTTATTTCTCATAAGTCTGGAGGATGAGAGCTCCAAGATTGGGAGGCTGCATCTGGTGAGGACCTTATTGGTGGTAGCCTTAGTGGAGGGTGTTTCGTGATGGAAAGCAGAAAGACAAGAGAGTACACCAATGAACAAGAGGGAGACAGAAGAAGAAGAGGAGAGAGAGAGAGAGAGAGAGAGAGAGAGAGAGAGAGAGAGAGAGAGATCAAATTTATTGCCTCAAGCAGTTATACTATTTACAGTAATTTATTTTTGAGGGTGATTCCACATGCTTTTTGAGGGACACATTCAAACCATAGTATTCCACCCCTACTTCCTCAAAATTCATGTTCTTCTAATTTGCAAAATATATTCATTCTATCCCAATAGCCCCAAAGTTTTAACTCATTTTAGTGCCAATTTAAAAGTCCAAAGTCTGAAGTCTCACCTAAATCAAATACGAGTGAGACCCAAGGCATGTTTCTTCCTGAGGTAAATTCTCATTAACCATGAGCCTGAAATCAAAACTAGTTGTCTATTTCCAGAATACAGTGGTGGGACAGTCATAGGATACACATTGCATTTCAAAAGGGAGAAGAAGGCAATGAATGGAGAAGTAACTGGTCCCAAGTAAGTCCAAACCCATCAGAGAAAGTAGGTTAAATCTTAAAACTCCAGAATAATGTTCCTTGACTCTAGGTCTTGCTTTCTGGTCACACTGAGTTGAGGGTGTTTGCTTTGCTGAACATAGGCCACACCACAGCCGTTATGAGTTTCCTGACTGCAGTTCTCCCAAGCTCAAGTTACATGCTGGTAGCTCTGACGTTCCAGAGTTTGCCGGAAGTTCTAACTCCATGGTTCTGCTGATCATTTCCCTGGGGGAACTCTCTGTGGTGGCCTCACTGCTACTCATTGCCTTAGTGGAGCCTTTCCGCAATGGCTCCACCCCTGGGACAAGTCTCTGTCTGGGATCCCAAGCTGTTCAGTGCATCCTTTGAAATCCATGTGGAGGCTGCCATGGCCCCACAGCTTGTACACTTGCTGTGTCTGCGGAACCAGCACCATGTGGATGACAGTATATTATTGCTTGTACCCTTCAGTAGCACACCTTACACTTGTACAACTTATGCCATAGATGTAGTCTTGAAGAAACACTGCATCATAATGCAGGGTGTTAGGTGGCCATGGGCAGTTCATGCTGAGTTCCTGTTGCACTCTCTGAAAACCTTGCCCTCAAGATCCTCACTTGCCTCCCAGATCTCTGAATTCTCCCATCATCTTGATAATTAGAACCTGGCATCCCGCATCTATGTTCTTCTCTTAAGCAAGTAGTTGCTTGGCAGCCCCCTTAGTATTCTCACCCAAACATATTTTTCTGTTCCTCACAAGACCAGTCTGACAGTTTTTTGAATCTTTCCATTCTGCTTTCTTTTTAATTCTAAATTCCATCTTTAAATCATTTCTCTTGTCTCTAATTTTACTGTAAGTGGCCAAAAGAAGTCATGCCTTGAAACCTTTGCTGCTTAGACATTTCTTCTGCCAGATACCCTAGTTCACAGCTCTTAAATTCTGCCTTTCATGAAGTCCTTGGTCACGGATATATTTCAGTCAAGTTCTTTACCACTTTATACCAAGTATGGTCTTTACTTCAGTTTTCATCAGCTTTTTTTTTTTTGTTTGTTTGTTTGTTTTTTTAAGGAATCTCACTGTGTTGCCCAAGCTGGAGTGCAGTGGCACACTGATGGCCGCCGCAGCCTCGACCTGCTGGGCTTAGGCAATCCTTCTGCCTCAGCCTTCCAAGTAGCTGGAACTACAAACATACGCCACCAAGAGGTTTTTCTTTTTTCTTTTTTTATTGTAGAGATGAGTTCTCACCACTTGCCAAGGCTGGTCTCGAACCTGTGGGCTCATGCAATCCTCTCAGCTCAGACTCCCAAAGTGCTGGGATTACAGGCTTGAGACTCTGCACTTGGCCTACCTTGTTCTTTATTTATTACTGAGACCTCATCAGAATTATCTTTAGTGTTCATATTTCTACCAACATTCTGGCATGACCAGTTAACTAATCTCAAAGGAGATTCAGACTTTTTCTCCAGTTCTCTCCTTCTGAGTCCTCACCAGAGTCACCTGTCACAGCAAGACAGGCTTTTTCTAACCTGATCCTCCAAATTCTTCTAGCCTTCATTACCCAGTTCCAAAGTGACTTTCACATTTTCAATAATCTGTTATAGCAACAGCCCCACTCCTAGTACCAATTTTGTCTTAGTTTGTTTTGAACTGCTATAAAAAATAGCTGAGACTAGACAATTTATAAAGAACAAAGATTTATTTTTTATAGTTCTAGAGACCTGGAAGTCCAAGGTCAAGCCCTTCCAAGGGCATTCTTGCCGTGCCATCTCATGAGGGAAAGTGGAAGGGCAAGGAAGCACATGAGTGCCAGAGTACAAGCTCACAATGTGGAGCTCTTTTATAATTAGCATTAATCCATCATGAGGGAGGAACCCTAATGACAGGAGCACCTTCCATTAGGCCCCAATGCCTAACATTGTGGCACTGGAGATCAAATTTCACCACATGCTTTTTAGGGGGACACATTCACCAATTTTGAATTTAAACAAGCCACAATACTTGAAGTCATCCATGACAATTCCTCTTGTTTTCCCACATAACTATTCCAGTCTAACATCTTATCAATTAACCTCGAAAATATTGTCTTCATTGTCTCTGCCTCCACTTCAATCCAAACTACTCTCACAGCCACTTGGGCTACTGAAATAGCTTACTTCCTACTCTACACTATCCTCTCTGACTATACTTAAATTTGTGGTCCATACAGCAGCAAGGTCAACCTTTTATAAATGGAAACTTTATCATACTCACCTCTCCTTCTTAACCACTTTTATGTATGTTAAAATATGCTCACAGATCATCTGATATTCTTGCTTTTTCAGAGGAAGACCCTAATCCCTCTCCTTTTGAGTTTGAACTGAACATAATGAATCACTCCTAAGAAAAAAAAATTAATGACAGTGTGAACCTCTAGAGACTAGGTCATAAAAATCATTTCTGCTTCTTCTTATTCTCCCTTGAGTCACTTGCTCTGGGGGAATCATTAGCTGCCATGTTGTGAGGACTCCCAAATAGCTATGAAAAGGTCCATGTAGTTAGGAAGTGAGACCTCCTACCACACTCGTGTGAGAGAACACATCGAAAGCAGATCCTCCAGGCTAACCAAACCTTCAGATGACTGCAACTCCAGCTGACAACCTGATTGCAGCTACATAGGAGACACTGAGCCAGAAGCGTTCAGATACACTATTTACAAAACTTGTGAACAGATTGAGTGCTTCTTTTTAAGTCCCTAAATTGTGTTATGAAGAAAATGATAACCCTAGAGTATCCTAATAATTAACTCTCTAACATTATCTACCGGAACCTCTACAATCTGGTCCCTGATGAATTCCTACCCTTGCTCATTCCAGCCACAGTGGCTCATTTTAAATCCCAAGTATTTTCTGTAATCCCTCCAACCACAGGACTGTTTTTCACAAGATATCCTTTCTTTGTAAAATATTTTCTTTTTATCTCTTTTTTACCATTGTAATACCAATTCATCATTTAAATCTCAGCTCAAGGGCCACTTTTTCCAGAACCTTCCTGGACCTCCCTATTATTCCTTTTATTGTTTGTGTTCTTCTTCATAGTGCTTTTTACATTATGATTTTACAAGTGCTTGTGTTACTGGAATTTTATTACTATTACTACTAGTAATTGTGCACTCCATAAGTTCATAGCACCGTTATACTCTCTCTGTCTAGTGAAATGCTGAGCATCATGAATAAGTCAATGGATAACTAATATCATAGCTCAACACCATAAAAACAAACAATTTAATACTACATTTCGGTATGCTGTGTCCTCTTACATGATATATGTAGATGGGTTATTTTAGAAGTGTACTAATTTATACAGACTACAAATGTATTATCCATTTTTAAAAAGCTGACAAATGAAAGGGAGAGGAAGGATAAAATGATCACTTTTTAAAATCGAAATAACCAGTTTGATTAATGTGGCTACCTAAATTTGTAGTTGATTGTATTCATCATATCAACAGTTATTTCAACATTTTTTAGACACATCCATAGTTGAAAGTATTTCTTCATGAAATGCAGGAAGCCTTGCAAAAAGCGCTGTTGCAGAAACTCTCACTAACACATTTCAAAGTGAAGGGAGTAAAACTGCCCATAAAACTCCCATTAATGTCAATGAGAATCACTGACAAATTCCCAAGCAATACTTTGAAAACATCTTCATTGTTGCCTTGGGGCTACTGCTAATGCTGTGCACAAATAAGATTTAGGTCTTAAAGAGACAATTGCTTTTATACAGCTGAGCCTGTATCTTTGTTGTTGCTAAACAGAGCTGGCAACATGAGAATGCACCATTCTTTTTACTTATCTGAAAGGCATTATTGCACTCTTTCTTCACTGTGTCCTAACTTAAAACAAGCAAAACAAATTTTTCTCAAGATAAAACTTCAATATGATTAAATTGGGTAACTTCAATTTTTCTTTCTTTTTTTCAAATACATACAATAAAACTCTATTTAGTCACTCAATTTATGAATCAGTTGTTGAAATTTCCCATTAGGTACATAAAATAATAACTACAGACCAAAGTTGACAATTATATTTACAATTCAGAACAATGCAAATTATCTTTGATTTTGATGCAAACAAAAATTAGAAGATTGCAAAAGTTAGTAGACCAACAAAGAAAGGAATTTTAATGTATTTTCCAGAACTCTGCTCTTTAGTGTGATATTTCAAAGAGGCAACTTATACATTGGTCAAAACAAGTTTGCAAATTCTAGACTCCAGGTTTTTGAGGGCGTATGTATAAAGCATTTAAATGAGAAATAAGTGATTGAAAATGGATGTTCAGGAAAACTTTAAATAGCATGAGTGACTATTGCATTTTGCTCTGCCACTTCTTCCATAATTGTTTTCTAGGTTTTCAATTTACCATTGGGAAATGAGGATTTTGAAAATCAGCAGCCTTGCCTTTTATAACTGATTAAATGGAGTGGAAAGTGAGAAAGAATGGATGCTCATTAATAGAAGTCAATGGGAATCCTCAGTAGCTTCAAAATGGGGTGAGCGTTTTTATTTGTTGAAAGAAGTAATTTGTTTTATATGTGTTAACCTTTAAACAATTATATTTCTATTTTAATGTTGGTGCACAGTGCTCTTTGTACCTAATCTAATCAAAATATACTAAAATGTCCTGATTAACGGTTTCAGTAGAAACACTGTTGGCCAAAAGACAAACGGTGATGAACGCTTGAGATCGGGCCAATTAGCCTGTGCTACATGACCTTAACTTCAACTGGGTGTGGTGGGAACTGACTGTAAGCTCACTCTGAGTTGCCATCCCAGGTGCCCTGCAACAATCAGAGAACCTGAAAAGCAACCTTGGCCCAAACAAAGATACACATTCAAGTTTTCTGGATCATTTCCTCAGAATAACCCCTGCTCCCCATCTACTTTTTCATGGACAATGCTTTGGAGTTCTTGGCAATAACATTTTTGTGGTACAAGACAGCATGGCATTATGTCTGGGATTCTCTGTTTCCTGTAGTAATATTTAACTTGTTCTTTATTTTTTCCATTGCCCATATAATTGCCACAATAATAGTATATGTCTACTTTGGGATATATTTTTAAATGTCTGTCTTAGTTTGCCATATGTTCATTCCTATTTGTAGATGGCACATTGTCTGTAGAGGGCATTTACTCTGGTAGTATCTATATCTTAAAGCCAAAAGATAAAATCATTCCATTAATTTTTTACTGTTAAAATGTATTCTGTTTCTATAGGATTGGCATCTTGATCAGCCCTGATTTTCTCTGCCTTGCAGCTCTTTTTGAAAAAATAAATTCCAAGGCAGGAAGATTACTTTACTTAGCCAAAGAGTTATAAACAAGCCTGGGGAACATACCAAGACCCCATTTCTACAAAAACAAAACAAAACAAAAAACAGTTGTGTTTAGTGGTGCCTTGTAATCTCAACTACTTGGAGGCTGAGGCAGAAGGCTTGGCAGAGTCCAGGAATTCAAGGCTGTGGTGAGCTGTGATAGTGCCATTGCATTCCAGCCTGAGTGACAGAGTGAATATGGGGAGTTGGTATAAATTTACTGACTCTGGTGAGCCTGAAGGAAAACTTCAATGGTGGTTTTAGTTTTCTTTCAGTATTGGGGAGACGGCCCATCACTAACACAGTGAATCCTGGAGGTGTTCTCCAGCATAAGGGTAATGTGTTATCAATTCTTCCACAGCTGACCTCGACATAAAAAAGTTTAGTGGCTTGCACTTGTTCTTGTCTGGCACCATTCTAGATAGTCTAATAGCTTTATCTGAGGAGATTTGAAGGGACACAAAACTATAAATTGGTAAAGAAAAAAATGTTGCAGAAGGTTGAGTAGCAGAAGGTAAAACATTAAACTGATTATACACATAGATTCCTCTGAATTGCAAACATTGGATGAAAAAAAGAGGACAACTTTAACAATTAAGTCACGACATTTCTGTTTTTCTCATCAACTACATGCTGTAAACTACATAACCCCAAAACACTCTCACTATTACACTTCTAAGGGCATAGCTAAGTTTAGAAGAAAAAAGGTAAATCCCAACAATCAACGGCAAAATGATGTTTATAGGGAATTGAAACTGAGTCCTCTATATAAAACTGATACACCTTTAGTAAAACATGGTCTAGGAAAAAGTAATATTAAATCAATGTATTGGAAGAGGCAAATGTAATAGAAGCATGTTTTATTCACTTGGGGTCCTTGAAATTTCAGAGTCACAGTTATGCCCTCAATCAGTTTGTGATGTAAATATGTGTTATTCAGTCACTCAGGAAACTCAACACTGAATAAACAACACATTAAGTAGTCCTAAGGCAGAAAGAGTTTTGAAAACTTAGCAAAAACAAATACAAAATTGATTTGGACAGATGCACCCTCAATCCAAGTCACATAAGATTCAAAAATAGGATTGCCTAGAATGAGAAAATAACCAAAATCAATTTTCTATAAGCAAAAGACATCCATACAATGAAATAACATGAATTTCGGAAAGAGAATAATTGAATGAGCATTACAAAGTAATATTTATAATGATACAGATAGAATTGTAAAAATGAAAGACAAAAGGAATGACTAAGACAATTTTTTTTTTTTGAGTTGGAGTCTCACTCTGTCACCCAGACCGGAGTGCAGTGGCCGCTCCCGGCCACCGCAGTCTCGACCTGCTGGACTCCGGCGATCCTTCCGCCTCAGCCTTCCAAGTAGCTGGAATTACAGGCATGCACTAGCACGCCCAGCTGATTTTTTGATTTATTGCAGAGATGAGGTCTCGCTGCCCAGGCGGGTCTCGAACCCGCAGGCTCAGGCAATCCACTCACCTCAGCCTCCCAAAGGTGCGGAATTACAGGCTGAGCCACCGAGCCCGGCTAAGACAATATTTTAAAAGGTCATATTTGGAAAGAAAAGTAAAACATCTTGATATTAACAATAGCCATTGAAATGACAAACTAAGAAGATGGTTTAAATAACAGTGTAGACATGGCTAAGAAAAGAATTAGTGCATTTGACATTGATTGTTTGCTTAAAGCGTTACAAAGAGTGTGTCTAAAATGGAATATATGGAAAAGAGATTGAGACCGGGAGAATAGAGTAAAAAGATCTGTCTATATACAATAGAACTTATAGAAAGAATGAAAACAAAGAGGTACAAGTAACTTTCAAAAAAACAATGAGGGAACTTTTTTCAGACCTAATGAAAGATTGACATTCACAATACACATCACAATGGGTCTGAAATATGTAAAGCCACTTCCGTACCCAGTCACATTGTGAAACTTTAGAAATCCAATGACCACAAATATCTTCAAAGAAATCAGAAACAAATGGAATTTCCTCCAAAAATTTGGAAAAGGGGTGACAGAGGACTGCTTAAAAATGAAAGTGCGTAGGAAGAAAATAGAACACCTCTGTGAAGACAGGGGAAAAGTACTATATCTGTGAATATATAGGTGTATGCGCATATGTATATATATACACCAATAAATATATTTTCTTTACATACTATTATTATAGATGGTACTATTATACATACTCTTATGCAAGTACATACTATACATTTTATTACTCAAAATCTTTTTACATTATACATGTCATATACTAGTATTTAGAATAACACTGAACAGATTATTTACATGTGATGTCTTTAAGGCTTTTGTCCCTTTATTCTTTTAAGTCTGCAAGCCAGATCCAACTACACTAGTTTTCAGTAGCTTTTCTTGTCAGAGTTGCCCCAAGCCATGTTGTCATCGTCAAGGTTAACGACCTTTCACAACCATAACTTATTTAAGAGGTCTCCAGCACTGAGTATTACTGGCATTTCTTCTTCTTTGAAATACAAACTTTGTTGTTTTCTGTGGAGTCACACCTTCATAATTTTCTTCCTCTCCCTACACTTTCAACCCCTAGATTCATATTTCTTTTTATCAAACCATTTTGAAGATGTGGACATTATCCAGAGCTATATATATATATAAAATTATTATTTTTTAAAATCTCTTGGCAAGGCATGCTTTCTTTGTTGCTCTTTTATGACCTATGAATTTTATGTACCTATGCATTTTATGTACATGTATATTTCTTTTCTGGGTCCTGCAGCATTGAAGTTCAAAGTGTCTAATAAGCTCTTTCCTTGGGCAACCAGTCATTCCTTCAGTTTCAGTTGTTATCTTTTTTTTTTTTTGAGTTGGAGTCTCACTCTGTCGCCCAGACTGGAGTGCAGTGGCCGCTCCTGGCCACCGCAGCCTCGACCTGCTGGGCTCCAGCGATCCTTCCGCCTCAGCCTTCCAAGTAACCAGAATTACAGGCAAGCGCTACCACGCTCAGCTGATTTTTTTGATTTATTGTAGAGATGAGGTCTCGCCGCCCAGGTGGGTCTCGAACCCACGGGCTCAGGCAATCCACTCACCTCAGCCTCAGTTGTTATCTTTATGCTACTAGTTCCCAAATATTTTCCCTCAGCCAAGATATCTCTGTTAAGCTCTTGACCCATATATTCAACTAACTCTTAGAGACCCTCCTCTCAATGTCTCAGACACTTCATCTACCACATCCAATCTGTCTCCAGATCAATTTCTCTGTATACTTCTCCAGAGTGAATGTTCGTCTCATCTTTACTGTTCCTTAATATATCATTTTTGATGTGCTTCTTTTTCCCCCCATTCACTCAAACTGCCTACCATTTCTACCTTTTAATGTCTAAGTATATCTGCTTCCTTCTGTCTCCACTTTCCTTGCACAAGCACAAGCACTCCTCAACTCTCCCTTCTCAGTTGCTTCCCAATTCCCTTCATCTCTCCAACATCATTCCATTCCGGATGCTAGCCCCAGAGAGGTCTTCAAATGCAAGCCTCGTCATTTCTCTCTCAGCTTAGTATTGCTCAGTTGTTTTGCATTGTCTGTAGAATAACATGTAAACACCCCAGTACAGTTTACAATGTTTCTCATGAGATAATTCCTGCTACTTCTTCAGGCTGCATCCTCACTCTACTATTTTCCACCCTGTTTTACTATATTGTTCATTTAAAGCTGTCTAATATCTGAAGCAAATGTTCTCCCTTTCTCTCTTGTCTAAAATTAAGTTTGGATGACCCCTCTTTATTCCTTCCCTGATGACTGAGTAAAAATAAAAAATTTTAAAAACTCCTTTGAAGAAATGTTTCTGCAAATTTTTCAGGCTCAACAAACAAGATTGTAGGAAAAATATTAAACTCAATATTTTTTATGATTGGCTTAAGGACACCTCTGTCACTGAAAGTTCATATTTTCCATTGCTTATGAGAGAATGCTGAAGTTTGCAATATGCATGGAGTAAACAAAATGCTTGGCTAAAGACCACCTGGAACATATAGTGTAACAACAAAGACTTTCTGCAAAAAAGTGTTAGGTGGGACTTGCCAAAAGATTGTGACTTATTTTGGATGCTTTTTCAGAGGTCTGAAGGGAGCAGAGGTTTGCTCTGAACTTATGTTCTCAGGAGGCAGGAGTAATTCTATAACTGGACTTCTTAACGGTGTTTTTTTTAACTGAGGCGGGGGGAGTAATGGTGGGAATAAAGCCATGTTTGGTAAAGAAGTGGCATTCACAAGGGTGAATTGGGAGAGAGGAAGATTGGCCATGCGTGTCGTTTGCAGTTTCTTGTTTTTATCTGTGCTCAGTGAAAGTGATAGAGGGATCTTCCTGCATCTAAGACACAGAGTGGCCTCCTCAGATGTTATTGTCTCTGAAATTATATTTTTTTTTTAAAAAAAATGCCATGGCCTACCTCTTTAGTGTCATGACAACTCCCAAGTGAAAACTATCAGGGTTGTTTTTTCCTTCTCAAAAATAGGGAATAAGAACCACACAGGATGAAAATATGAAAGTTGTAAGTCTTCCTTGAGTGATCATTCCAGTCTCCTCTTCTATGCCAAGTAGATGGGAGTTCTTGCTGCAAGCGATGGAGAGGGATGGGAGATGGAATATCCTGTTGATATCATTTGAATGCACACAGAATGTTTGTGAAAGTATCTCTGGGAGTGCATTTCACTGAGGACATTGCTAGCCCTCATGTGTGGGGAATGCTGGGTAGATATCATTTCTCCCAGGATTCCTCTTCAGTTACAGGGAGTGGGATGGATGGGTATTGCAGAGATGCTGGGTAGATCCTGCTTATCCACAAAAAAGTGGATTGGTTATATTGACTCCATCAACATACTGGTCATAGAGATTTACTCATCCTGTTTCTTACTTTCAGCAGTTTTCCTTCCACTTCTATGAGCTAAAACCAACTTACACTTTAGACTCAGATTATGATTCTCTTCCTCAGGCAAACTTTCCCTCTGCTCTCATGATTACCTTTTAATAACCTTCCCAGGATCTGAAATTTTGGTTATCAGACACTTGGCAAGATTTATTGTAACTATTGCTTTACTTATCTCTCTCTCCCCTGCTAGAGTCTGAGTTCAGTGGAGGAAGGAACAGCATCTGTTTTATTCAGGTTTACAGCTCTTGCAATTAGAGATATATTAAATTAAGTTAAAATTTTGCAATTAAGGTAGAAAAATGCTAGGTTTGGGTAAGTATTCAATAAACAATCACTGAATCAAATTATTAATAAAACATGTGGAATAGAACTTGGCTCATGTTTAGTAAACTGTAGTACTTGTTTTCTTCCTTTTCTCTTCTACATGCTCTTCAATATGTTAGCAGCATTCACTCAATTTTATTTATTTCAACAATTTTTGCAATGGCATACTATATGCCAAACATTTTATTATGCACTTGTGTATGATGATGTTTTGATATATGTATACATTATCAAATATTATATCCATCTACTCATCATATTTTTTGTGTGGTGAGAACACTTAAGATCTTTCTTAGCAAATTTCAAGTATACAATACAGTATTATAAACTAGCGTCACCATGCTGTTGTTTAAATCTCACAAACTTATTCATCCCGAGTGACAAACTTTGTAAAATGTATATTTTTAAGTGAGTTTCTGAGTTAAAAAAAGAGTAAAGGTAATAACTGCATGCCAAAAATCTAAATGATAGGAAGAATCTATAGAGGTAAGTCAACTCTAAAGCCTGTGAGTCCCAGAAGGCCCCAACCAATTCTTGTTGACACTGGGCTTCTGTTATAATGTCTGTGAGATGTGCGGGACAAGGAGAAAAACCCTATGTTTGCTTGGAGGTACCACATTAAAAACTCAGCAGTTGGCTGGCTCAGCATTGGTTGGTGGGAAAAAGGTATATCGCATCTGAAAATGAATAGAAGCTTCCTGTAAGTTTGAGACTTCATATAATTTTGGGACCTACCTGGGTGGTGCTCCAAACATCCAGGGGTTAGAAATTTATGGAAAATTTTCTCACATTATGTAGACTCTGCAGACATGAAACACTAATGCCTGGTGGAAGAAAATGTCAGCCCATTAGGACAGCATGCCTAGGAGCAATGACAATATTCATCATCTAGTAATCTGAATGCTTCGATGACTACTAAGAAAGTGAACATATCCTTATAAACACCGTTATGTTTGAAGTCATTTTGTATTCATATTTATAACATTTATCTAAAGTTTTGATTATCCAATTTTGATGTTCACTGTTCCTACTTTTATAAAAATATCCCTAATCTGGAGTTATTTATTTGGTTTCTTTCTCAAATTCCATTTTACATATTATATAAATAGGTATGTGTGTCTGAGTTATCATCCATTAGAGCAAGTTCATCTGTTTCATGAATATATGAAACACAATACAAAAAAGTATGTTATTCTTGAGTTACAACATTTTTTTCCTAAAACTCTCTGCCATTGTCCCACAATGTTTGCACTTAATGTTTCTTAATAAAGTATGACTTTTATTGTTTTGTAGAATACATTCTATTTTTTTCTGCATGTTTCCAGAAATCTTTTTTTTTTTTTTTTTGAGTTGAAGTCTCACTCTGTCTCCCAGACTGGAGTGCAGTGGCACGCCCCTGGCCACTGCAGCCTCCACCTGCTGGGCTCCAGCGATCCTTCCACTCAGCCTTCCAAGTAGCTGGAATTACAGGAGAGCGCTACCACTTCCGGCTAATTTTTGATTTATTGTAGAGATGAAGTCTCCCAAGTTGCCCAGGCGGGTCTCGAACCCGCGGGCTCAGGCAATCCACTCACCTCAGCCTCCCAAAGCACAGGATTACAGACTGAGCCACCAAGCCTGGCCCAGAAATCTTTTATTCTTAAAATTTATGCTTGTGTCAGACTAATACTAGGGTTTTGGATTATCCTTTCAAAATTTAAACTGGACAATTGATGGTACAATTCAGATTTAGGTATACAAGTGGTCATTGTACAGGTAAAGTTTGGGCCTCCCTGTCATCCCCACTTCAACTGGTACTCTTACTGATGTTTTGTGCCTACTCCCTGGCCAGTGTCCTGCTACTGCCAATCCCTTTCTCATTGTATTATGGTAAATGTTCAGGGTCCTTTGTTTAAGAACATGTGGTACTCATTACTTTGTTTCTGTGATAAATCACTGGATATTATAGACTCTAAATCCATCCAAGTGGCTGTAAAACCCATAATCTTGTCTTTCTTTATGGTTGCATAATATTCCATTGTGTATATGTACCACATTTTTTTTTTATCCAGTCCAGTTTTGATAGGCAGCATGGTTGGTTCCATGTTTATGCTATTGTGCTATTGTGCCACAATAAACATACTTGTGCAGATATCTTTTTTATAGAGTGACTTAAATTCCTCCAGGTATATTCCCAGAAGAGGGATTGCTGGGTCATATAAAAGGCAAATTTCTAGTTCTTTTAGTAATTGCCACGCTATTTTCCATAGAGGTTGAACTAGTTTGCATTCCCACCAGCACCAGCAGTGTAGAAGCCTTCCCTTTTCTCTGCATCCTCGCTAGCATCTGTTGTTTGTTTTATTAATGATGGCTATTCATACTGGACTTAAGTGATATCTCAATGTGATTTTGATTTGCATTTCTCTGATTATTAGTGAGGCTGAGCATTTTTTCATGTGTCTGTTGGCTGCTTATATGTCTTCTTTTGAGAAATGTCTATTCATGTCTTTTGCCAAGTTTTTAATGGGGCTATCTGCTTTTTTTCGTTTCAGCACATTTGAGTTCCTCATAGATCCTGGATGATAGGTCTTAGATATACAGTTGACAAATATTTTTTTCCCATTTTGTGGGTTGTCTTCCTGCTATCTTGATAGTTTCTTTTGCTTGGCAGAAGTTTTTCAGTTTGATGAGGTCCCATTTGTATATCTTATCTCTTATGGCATGGGTTTTTAGGGATTTTATCAGGAATTCGTTGCCTATTCTGATTTTCATAAGTATGCCTCCTGCATTTTCAAAGATTCTTAATACATCAGATTTTATGTTTAAATCTTTGATCCATTTAGAATTGATTTGTGTGTATGGTGATAGGTAGGGGTCCTGTTTCATTCTTCTACACATGGTCAGCCAGTTTTCCCAGCACCATTTACTGAACAGGTTCTCCTCTTCCCAGGCGTTGTTATTGGAGGCTTTGTCAAAGATGAGTTGGTTGAGAAATTGAGGTTTTGCTTTCGGAATATCTATTCTGTTCCGTTGGTTTGTATGCCTGTACTTGAACCAATATCAGGTTGTTTTGATTATTGTAGTCTTATATACAAAGTTAAAGTCTGGAAGTGTGATACCTCTCACTTTGTTTCTTTTGCTAAGGATTGTTTTGACTATCCATGCTCATTTACATTTCCATATGAATTTCTGTATTGTTATTTCCAGGTCTCAGAAGAATGATGTTGGTAATTTAATGGGTATAGCGTTGAATCGACAGATTGCCTTTGGTAGGATGAACATGTCAATTCTTCCAATCCATAAGCATGGGATATTTTTCCATTTGTGTCATTTTTGTTCTCTTTCAGTAATGTTTTATAGTTTTCATTATAAAGGTCTTTCACTTCTCTGGTTAGGAAGATGACAAGGAATTTCATTTTTTTGTGGCTATTGTGAATGGGATTGTGTTTATATTTAATTCTCTGCCTGTTTGTTTTTGGTGTAAAATAATGCAGCTGTCTTTTGCACATTTATTTTGTACCCTGAGACTTTGCCAAAGTTCTTTAACAGTGAAAGGAGAATTTTGACAGATTGTCTTGGATTTTCGAGGTATAGTATCATATCAAAAAAGAGGGATAACTTGACTTCTTCTTTCCTATTTGGATACCTCTGATTTCTTTCTTGTGTCTGAATGTTCTAGCTCGGATTTCCAAACACTATGTTGAACAGAAGGGGTGAAAGTGGGTAGCCTTGTCTTGTTCCAGTTTTCAAGGGAAATGGTTCCAATTTCTGTCCATTTAGCAATATTTTGGCTATGAGTTTTTCATAGATGGCTCTTACTATTATGAGATATGTTCTCTTTATGCCTAGTGTTCAATGGTTTTTATCAAGAAAGGATGCTGGATTTTATCAAAAGTTTTTTTCTGCATCTAATGTTATAATCCTGTGGTTCTTGTTTTTGCATCTGTTGATGTATTTAATTACATTTACAGTCTTGCGAGTGTTGAACCAGCCCTGCATCCTGGGAATGAAGTCTACTTGGTCATGGAAGATGATTTTTGAAGTGTGTTGTTAGATTCAATTTGCTAGAATCTTGTTGAGTAATTTTTCATCTATATTCATCAGGGATATTGGCCTGTAGTTCTCTTTCTTAGTAGGATCTTTACCTGGTTTGGGTATCAATATAATGTTAGCTTCATAAAATGATTTGTGGAGCATTCTGTCTTTCTCAATTGCCTGGGGTACTTTCAGTAGAATTGGTATGAGCTCCTTCTTGTATGTTTTGTAGAATTCCACTGGAAATCCATCTGGTCCATGGCTTTTTTTTAAAGAGTTTTCTTTGACAGAGTAAATTTTCTGGGTTGTTATTGATTTATTTAGGAACTTAATTTATTATAATTTCAACCTTGATTGGTTGTGTGATGTCAGAAATTCCTTCATTTCATTTAGGTTATCAAGTTTGTTTCCGTATAGGTGTGCATAGTAATCTCTGATAATTGTTTGTATTTCTTTGGGGTCAGTTGTGACTTAATCTTTTGCATTTCTGATTGTGTTTATTTGGGCTTTTTCTCTCTTTTTCTTGGTCAATCTTGCTAGGGGGTCCCCTATCTTGTTTATTCTTTCAAAGAACCAGCTTTCGTTCTGTTGATTTTTTTCTATGATATTTTTGTCTTCTATGTTCTATATGCTGGCTTTTACTTTGGTGATCTGGTTTCTTCTGCTAAAGTTAGGGTTTTGGTGATGTTGTCTTTCCAGCTCCCTTAGGTGATTTGTTAGGCTGTTAACTTATGACCTTTTCATTTTCTTGATATGTGTTTGCAAAGATATAAATTCCCCACATAGTTGATTTGTTAGGTTGTCAACTTGTTCTATTTATATTTTCTTGATGTGTGTTCATAAGGATTATAAATTCCCTTCTCAGTATTTTTTTCATGGTGTTCCAGAGGTTTTGGTAAGATATTTCCTCATTTTCATTTGTTTCCAGGAATCTTTTAATTTCTATTTTGATTTCTGCATTGACCCAGGTATTGCTCAGCATCATGCTGTTTAGTGTCCATGTCTTTGTGGGTTTGGGGGGGAATTTTGTTGGTGGTGATATTTATTTTTATTTCACTGTGGTCTGAGAAGGTGCATGGCAGTATTTCTTGTGAAAATTTATTTGTACTTGATTTATGACTGAGGATGTGGTTGATCTTGGAGTGTGTTCCATGTGGTGATGAGTATAATGTACATTCTGTGGTTGTTGAGTGGCGTATTCTGTAGATATCTATTAAATCCATTTGATCAAGTGTCAAATTGACACACTGGATCTCTTTGTTGATTTTTTTTTTACCTTGATGATATATCTTGGATTGTTTGTGGGGTGTTTAAGACTCCAGTTATGATAGTGTTAGAGTAAATATATCTTTTTTTTAGTTTAGTAGCTGCGATTTAATTTTAGTTTAGTAGCTGCAATTTAAAAGCTGGTGCTCCTGTGTTGGATGCATATATGTTTAGGGTGGATATTTCTTTCTTATGGATCAAATCTTTTATCATATGTAGCATCTTCCCTTATCTTTTTTAAATTTTCACAACTTAAAGGTTGTTTTATCTGTTATTAAGATCATGACTCCTCCTTTCTTCTGTGCCCTGTTCACCTGAAAATTTGTTTTCCAACCTCTAACTTTGAGTCTGTGGGCTTCCTTTGCAGTGAGATGTATTTCCTGGAGACAGCAAATTACTGGGTCATGTGTTTTTGTTCAGTTTGCCATTCTATGTCTTTTCAGTCATTTAGTCCATTTACATTCATGCTGATTATTGAAATGTGAGAGCTTGTCTTTGTCATAATGCTCTTATAAGGCTATTTTGTTTTTGTTTATCTTTTGTGTTCATATATGTGTGTGCTTTCATTTTTATGGATATGCTGTGTGTTCTGCTACTTTCTTGAGTCTGTCCAGCTCTGTTGCAATTTCATTTAGTTTTGGCCTTTGCATTTCTTGATTTTTATTCATTCTATCCAACACTTCTCTGATCTCCATAAGTACCTTCTTGGTACTGTGATTCTCAGAGATAGCCATTGCTTGTGCCCCAGTAGCTATTCTTCCTAGCACTGATTCTTTGCTGAGACTCTGGTTACCAGCAGTTCTTCATTGGTTTTTCTTCACTTGTAGTAGTTCTTCTATCTTTTTCTTTAATTCTATTGCTTGGTGGAAAATGGAGAAGCACTCACTTCTGATATTTGTTCTACCTTTTGTCCTTCCTTGAACTGGGGTTCTGGATTTGTCCAATTATAAAGTAGGGCTGGAAGTGGAGCATTGTGCTGTCTCTTTACAATTTTGAGCACTAACTAGAGGATTCAAGGATTCAGAACCTGTTGGCAGGTCATAATGTTTGCTATCTGGTGAATGGGCCAGCTGGGACTTGCTCTCCATCTCTGCACAATATGACCTCACAGTGGATATGCTTGCATAGCCCCTGAGTCCAAGACAAGGTATAAGAGGGAAAAGAGAGAAGAGAAGGAGGTAGAAAGGGAAGAAGAGGAAAAAGGGAAAGTAGAAAGAAAAAAAAAGCCGCACAAGAAAAAAAACAGAGAAAGAACAAAGAAAGAGAAATAGAAGGAAATAAAGGAGAAAACCAACCAACAAAGCAACCAAATGAGATATTCAAACAAACAAACCATACCGCCGCCAATCTCCTTCTCAGTTAGTTCTGCTATCTGAGTCTATCACCTAGCAGCTGGCTCAGGGTAGAGGGAAAATCATCTGGGGTTTTGCATCTGCCATTACCCCAGGGCTTGTGCACTGGAGGCAATGTTCTCTGAGGTCACAAAGAGCAGCCCCAACATAACACAGAGAGCAGCACCTGGTCTCAAGATGCAATTCTGGTGTTCCACAGAGGCCTCCTTGGAGCACTTCTCTGCCCAGGTGTTAGAGAGTCTGCCCAGTTTCTCTGCTGAGAACTATTCTCCCTTCCCAGCAGTTACCAGTCTCTGGATCTTGGGATTTTGTGGCAAGGCTCTGGAGCCCCATTCAGGCTCATGGTGGGCCTCCCCAATGCTTCTTTGGGAGTCTTCCTCAGGTTCCTTCCCTGCATTCCCTCCAAGGACCTCACTGTTAGTGTTCAATTTGCTCCAGCAGATTTTCCCAAGAAAAGCTCCCAAAATGTCTGCCACTAGGTCTCCCACTCCAATTGCATGTGTCTGTGTTTGGTCCAGTGTGGGAGTGGGGCATCTGTCTCTCTAGTATTGTGCACTTGGAATATCCTCTCTGGATAAATGATGGTTGATTTCAGAGGGATGCAGAGATCATTCCTTGGTCTCAGAATGCTGGTTGCTCAGGATGCAGGCAACTCAGAATTGGGCAAGATAAAGCAGGTCTCTACCCAGTCCCAGGACAGAGAAAATGGTGGCAGTCCATGTTTTTTTCCACCTCATGCTTTCTCTATGGTTCCCGTTGCCCATACCTGGCCTGTTGCCGCAGGTGGTGGTGCAGCCAAGTGTCAGCTGATCTCTTCTGCCTTCTCCTGAGAGATGCTCTGGGAATGGTGGATTTTTCTGCATGCAACAGGTTCCGAATTCAGAGCAGCAGCAAATTGTAGACATTTCTGCAGGGGCCCAGGGCTTGATCCCATGTCACCCCTCAGTTGGACATTTGCTCACCCACTTGCACACACAAACAGCTGCAGATTTTTTTTTGTGCACTCACCCATGCAGACTCTTACACTGACTGGATCTGATGCCATCTTGCTCACGCTCCTCGATTTTTTTTTAATGAGAAAGAGGCTTACTGAAGAATATTTAAAGCAAGGCATTTTCCTACAATCAGAAACATGGAATCAGATACTACAACTCCCAAAGTGAACTTCTTGCTTAGCTCTTTCTGGACCAATCCCCTTTCATTACTGCTTTCACATACCCATATGTAAACCATTCATGCAGATGTGTAAGGGAAGATGTTGTTCAATTTGTGAAATTATATGCATAATACTCCTATGACAATCATATATATTCAAAGACACATTTTTATCACTCCTGTACTTTTCCATCTTCTACAATATGTAGCTAATCTCTTATGGATTCTTGTATTGGCATCAATTATGAGTTGGTTAAAAAGGAAGCTAATTAGATTCAAGATAAATTCATCTTTTAGGTACTATTATTTCTGAAATAAAGTATGAGTAGATATATTACAACACATATTGTAAATATTCTGCATGTTTATACTTAGCATTGTTTTTGAAAACCTAGTTCCAACATTCTCTAGGCAGAAGAATTTAGTTGAAGAAAAGAAAGTCTGGGGAACCTGGAGAGCAAGAAAAGAGCATCCTAGAGACTGGTATTAACTGCTAAGAATGACTATCTTATGCCTCAGTACTTAAGCTCTCATTTGTCTGCGATGGACTATAGAGCTAAATTAAACGCAGTGCACACCTTCGACAACAGACTGGCATTTTGTCTATGTAGAATTACTTATTTTGTTTATAAAATTCAAATAAAAGTCAAGTTTAAAGAAATATATGGAAAACGTTTGTTAGTAATTACAATAACTGTCTTTTTCTCAGAAAACAACTAAAATGAAGTTGCAAAACCCATTTTTTTTATTAAAAAGATCTTATGTATACATATCACCTTTATGTGTCAGGTTTCTTTCTACTTCTTCAGCACACAATGTATTGCAGTGTTCCCCCTATTTAGTTATTTTAGATATAGTTTATCACCATGAAATGACTAGGAATTAAACTTATTTTACCTTTATCTTCATGATAAACCATTGCAGCTCAATGAACCATTAGCTGTCATAGTGAAGAATATTTTAATGTTTGCACCTTTTTGTAATCTTCCTAAAATAAGAAAATGAGCTTGGTAGATGCCAGTGCTGAGTCTACTAAGTGTTCAGCTAATACCGTGTTCAATGCTTAATCTTTCCCTCATTAATGATTTTAGTAAACATATGGAGACAGCCAGTTGAAGTCAAATCTCTCTTATCAACCTCTGTAGAGGTGCATTTGACATTTTGAAATTATCCTTTGAGAAAAACATAGACGTTTAGTCTCACACACAAGTGAACTTCATCAAGCCTTCATTTCAGTACTGAATTGCCACCTGGCATAAATTAAATCAGTTTAAACGATAGCCATTAGAGCCATAAGAATAGAGGTAGTGAACCAGACCTGATGGATTTTCCCAAGGATCTGTAATGACTTCATATAGACAGTCTTGGAATGCTTTATCTTGTCTCATCTCTTTTTCCTCAGTTTCTGGTCTTCTTATAAGCAAAGCTAAAAACTTCTTGTTCACCTTTTGTACATCATTTTCCATCTAACCTTGTTATCTTATGACAGGGGCCGTTAATTAGGAGTGTGATAATGGGAAGAAATGCCAAGTTAAAAAGCATAACTAAATATGTATTTCCTTTTCCCCATAGTTACCAAGTACTCGCCTGTCTGTTGAATCAGTGCCCCATTTCATGTGATTGATGGGTCCTCTACTGCAGTGTCCTGCTGTAAAACTGCCTATATATTGTGGGGAAAATCAAGACTACTAAGTTTCCAATTGTACCTGATATAGGCATTTAGAAAAAATGAGGAAAAAAAAAAAAACACGTTTAAGGTGACAGTTGGTTTTACTACAAGTGCTGTTTAACAAAAACAGCAACAAAAAGCCTACAAAATGATTCTATGGTGGAAGGAGGAGATAGAATCTAAAAATAAAATATGATGATTAAGATACTAAAACAATGCCTCTGAATAGTATTTACATTAAATTCTTTTATTAAATTATATGACGTGTGGCATAGTGTAATCATGAAGGATAAATGGCAGTGTAGATCAGCACAGAGGTTTGCAAATTGGCCTCAGGCTATGTTTGAACTCTTAAAACATTTTAGAAACTTAAATAACATTTTTTAAATGTATGTGCACTATTGCCATTAACTACAATAGTAACTAAAACTGATAAATGTTTAAAATATTTACAGTATTAATGTATTTAATAATAAAACAACAAATAATACATTTTAGTAAATATAATTTTATTTGACAAAACACAAACATGAGAGAAATGACATTGTGTTTCACTTATCAAATCTCTTTAATATTTGGGTTATTAGAAAAGCGATTCTTCTTTTTTCTACTTCTACATTCAACCTGCCAGGTAGCTTCCAGAAAACTCTACCATATACACTTGAAAAAGACACATATCATCTTAGTATTATGAGGAAAATACTTTTATCCTCGTAGATCCTTTAAGGAAGTCTCCAGAGACCCCTAAGGTTCTTTGGGCCATGGTTTGGCACTGCTGGAATGTTAGTTAAGAGAATTAACTTTGGAGGTGGACTGGCTAGGCTTGAGTCTTTCTCATACTTGCTAGTTATTTTTCCTGGAAGAGCTTAATAACCCTTGTAAATCTCAAAGTTCTCATTTACAAAATGGGCTTAATAGTAGTAACTACATCAAATTGTTTTGAGGTTTAAAATAGATGTTTACTATATGAACTTCTAGAAATCAAATTGAAATGAAAACTATATTGTTATTTTTTATTTAGCTATTTGACCTGCTCATAACCACTCAGCATTTTAGAAAAAAAATGTCTTAAATAATAACTTTTAACTTATCCTATTAAACCATAAAACCTATTAAAACATGGGGTTCTCTGTATTCTCATCAGGTTTCCATGTATATATAAATCATAACCATCAGCAGCAACAACGAAAGTCTAAAGAATAGGATTAAGCTGCAATCAAAACCCCCATGAGATATCACACTACACCAATCAGAATGGTTGTTATTAAAAAGTTAAAAAACAACAGACGTTGGCAAGGTTGTTTAGAAAAGGGAAACACTCATACATTGATGTTGGGAATGTGAGCTAGTGCCACCCTTGTGAAGAGTAGTTTAGAGATTTTTCAAAGAACTAAAAATAGACACCACTTGACTCAGTAATTTTATAACTGGACATATACCCAAAGGAGCATAAATTATTCTACCAAAAAGACGCATCCCCCCATATGTTTATTGCAGCATAATTCACAGTAGCAAAGTCATGGAATCAACCAAAATGCCCACCAACTATTGATCAGATAAAGGAAATGTACATATACATGATGGAATACTACACAGCCATAAAAAAGAACAAAATCATGTACTTTGCAGCAATATAGAAGCAGCTGGAGATCATTATTCTAAGTGAATTATTACCGAAACAGAAAACTAAATACCACAAATTCTCACTTGTAAGTAGGCACCCAACACTGGATACACATGGGCATAAGGATGAATACAAGAGACACTGGAGACTTCTTTTTTTTTTTTTTTTTGAGTTGGAGTCTCACTCTGTCACCCAGACTGTAGTGCAGTGGCATGCTCCCGGCCACCGCTGCCTCGACCTGCTGGGCTCCGGTGATCCTTTCGCCTCAGCCTTCCAAGTAGCTGGAATAACAGGCACGCGCTACCATGCCCAGCTAATTTTTTTGATTTATAGTAGAGATGAGGTCTTGCTAAATTGCCCAGGCTGGTCTCAAACCCGTGGGCTCAGGCAATCCACTCATCTAGGCCTCCCAAAGCGCAGGATTACAGGCTGAGCTACTGAGCCCAACTGACACTGGAGACTTCTAAAGCAGAGAGGGACAGAGGAGTAAGGGCAGAAAAACTACCCACTGGGTACCATGCTCACCTCCTGGGTGGCCAGCACAATAGAAGCCCAAACATCACCAGCACGCAACACACCATGTATCAAACCTGCATATGTACCCCTGAATCTAAAATTTACAAAAAATTAAAGAAAATAATAAAAGTAAGCAAAAAGAAGAAGTGATTTGAAGACAGTTAGGTAGTGACTTGCTTCACTATCATGGTCTGTGTAGGACACAATCTCACATATTTTACTAATTATGTGTTTTCTACAATGTTAGGTAGGAAAAAAACTGTAGTTTTATTTTTTTAATTGTGTATAAACAAATTAAGTAGTAGAAACACTATAAACAGCATGATATAATGAGTTAGAAGAGATTCACTTATTTTATTTCTTAAGGTGTAAAATAAAAACTATACATTGCAAAGGTTAAACATATAGCAACTGCATTTATTGTAATTAAATAAAATTTACAGAAGAGCCAAGCCAATACATATGCTAAGGATTTCAGTGATTCTTCTATAAATTGTTAATTAGGCAGAGACTGACCCTAAATATTATGATTATCTGTTTAATGCTTAATTTAAACATATGTACTTAAATAATTTAAATAAATGTTTATTTTTCATTTTTATGGGTTTATTTGCCATCTATAAGGGATATTTTGTCAGTAGTTGTTTTTTGTGAATTAGATTGAGTTTCCAGGGTGATTTGGCTATAGGCAACCATGAGGGCAGTAGATCATATGGAATCATGTTAATAAATAAGTGGGTTCCCAATGGCCAGAATGCAAGGCCACCCAGTGTCTCCTCAAAACTTTCATGTTAGAGTTGGTACTTGGCATGTCGTCCACCCTCACATTGCACCCTGCCCCCATCTGAACCAACCACCTCAGGGGTCTGTGAGGCAGTGGAAGTGCTGACTCACACATCTCCACCGGACTGGGGCAGGGATGGCATTTGCTCAGGATTGTAGTCGTCTTGTCATCTCCTTGCTGACCATTGGGGACAGACAGAACATAATGAAAAGGAATACTTCAGGCTGACTCAGGCCAGACTCATGGGGAAAGGTAAAAAAAAAAAAAATCTGCATTTGACATTACAGTGAACACCAAATATCAGAGCAGTATGAGAAAACGTGATGAAAGGAGAACAGGGAAAATTGATAAATCTGTTTCCGACAGAATTCCGCGATTCTTTTGCATCTGGACATTTTCTCCCCATCCCAGGAGATTCTTGAAACATCCATTAGCAGCCATAGCATAGGGAAATAAGTCCCAAGCACTTTTATAACTCTGAGCCAGTGTTTTAGGGAGGAGAAAGGAGTAGAAAGAGCGATAACAGTTTCCTTCCTTGACATCCTGAATGGATGTTTTTGCTTCAGTTTTTGCTTCTAGTTTAGACTTATGAGTAGGTTGTTGCTTAATGTGATGCAGGAATTTCAGAAAACCTCACATGCCCCAAATTATACTTTCTTCATTTACTTGCTGACCCATGAAATTATTTTAACACAGGTCATTGACTTTACTTCTATAATTAAATGTCAAGAATTAAATGACAACAGCCTAGTCATAGAAGAAAAAAACACACTAATTGCAAGTGCTCTCAAGCGCCTTACATCTTTCTTGAAAACTGACTCTGAGTAGAAAAAAAAAAGAAAAGAGAGTTTAAGAAGATTATATGAGGGTAAAACAGGCACATAGCAAAGTATAAACATAAGGCTCAGGGCAGAGAAGACAAAAGTTGCATGTTTCACATCAAGTAGAATTTACTTAATATTAGTAAATTTACACAGAAAGATATGTAGCATAGTCTGACTTCCTGGGTTGCCCTAGAATATTGGTAGCTGCAGAAATCTGAAATTATCCAAAACTGTATAGCAAGATGGAAAAGATGACTTTTGATTTTATAACTAAATCATTGTAGAATAAGTAGACTGATAGGTCATCTGACTCTCTAAGAAAAGATAGCCTTTTTTTCTATTCATTATTAATCATAATACAGATATTTATAACTGTAGAATTGCGTGCTAACTTGTAGAATATTCTTAAGATGTAAATAAATCTATACAATGGAGATACAAATAATTTCTGTCCGGTAGAGAAAAATTACAAAGCTATTATCTTGTAGGTTATTTAGTACTTTTGTATCAAATTATTCAAATTAATTCAGCATTTTTGGTATGTTTGTTTCATTGAAAACACATACATATACATACATACATTTATATTCTCCTTGTTATTCTGTTCTATTTCTGGTTTCCTCGTAAATGTAGTAAATAAATATTGACATGGGATCGTTATATATTTACATCCTAATTACGGTTTTAATAGTCTGAAAATTATACCTTGACAGCTTTGAGATTTAGTCTTGAGAATCTATTGTTTCTAGCACAAAGGGTGGTAACTAGAAAGGCAACATTGGAGATTTGATGATTGAAGGGATTTAGTTCAAGAAATTGAGTTACTTGACTGTGTGGCCTGGTAAGCCTGAAATCTGTGGGGTAGGCTTGCAGGTAGGAAACTCTTGGACTGTAGCTGATGTTGCAGTCTTGAGATAGAATTTTTTCTTCCTCAGAAAAACCTTAGTTTTGCTGTTAAGGTGTTGTGATTGACTGATTGAGGTCTACTCAGATTATCAAGGTCATCTTAAATCAACTGACTTCACATCTACAAAATGCCTTCATGTCAAAAACCTGTATGAATGTTTGACTGAGGTTCAACAGCTTAGCTAAATCACCACATAAAACTAACCATCACAGTGATAAAAACAATTAGAAAACTAAAAGTGGAAGTTAAATGTCCTGAAAAAGCAAACAAGAACCAGTAAGTAAAATAAAAAGATCAATCAATACCCCCAAGACCTGAAAACAACTCTATTGTTTAAGGAATTTGCACTTACTGTACAGATATAAGGAAATGCTCTCGAACTAAGACTATTGTAAGCTAACTCTCATCTCCATACAATTGTTCTTGAGAATCCTTAATATGACCATAAATATTATTATATATTAAGACAAAGTAAATGTATGAAGGAAACAGTTGATGAAAATTTCTTTTTAAAAATCAACCATGAGCCGGGCTCGGTGGCTCAGCCTGTAATCCCACGCCTTTGGGAGGCTGAGGTGAATGGATTGCCTGAGCCCGCAGGTTTGAGACCCGCCTGGGCAGGCGAGAGCTCATCTCTACAATAAATCAAAAAAAATTAGCCGGGTGTGGTAGCACACGCCTATAGTTCCTGCTACTTGGATGGCTGAGGCGGAAGGATCGCCGGAGCCCAGCAGGTCGAGGCTGCGGTGGCCGGGAGCGGCCACTACACTCCAGTCTGGGCGACAGAGTGAGACTCCGACTCAAAAAAAAATTTTAAAAATCAACCATGGAGCAAAATAAAGCTAGGACAATCTAAATTAAATATTCTTCAATAAGAATGCTCAGGTATTTAAAAAAAAAATCAAGTGGAGCTCCTTACAACAGGAAAGGGGAAATAGAACAGGAAAATGCAGTAAATTCTCACTTAGTGTGGACAGGGTCTTGGAAACTGTGACTTTAAGCAAAACGTGTAACAAAACCAGTTTTCTCATAGACCAATTGATATAAACAAGAGTTCAGTTCCTACAGCATACTGCTGGTCACAAAAACATCGCCAAACTTCTAAATAAAGACCGAAAACACTTCTAATATTAAACACAGAAAGAAAACATGAGTTACACATACATTTAAGAAAGATTATTACAGAGAAGATAGGTATTTGCCCAGTTTTTGGTGAGTCACTGAGTGTGTGGCCTGGTGGTGCATGAAATCAAGGAACACGTGTTTGCAGAGCAAAAGGGGTCAGGCGTAGCTCTTCGCACCAGAGTTCACGGTCACGCCCAAGGCGACTTGCTAAGTGTGTTCCTATGGCATCATTTATTGTTACATATTTGTATGATTATGGTCTACTTTATTAATCATTATTTTTCCATATTTTGTATTTATTAATTCATTAATTCAACAATGGGCTTATTCCAGAATTGCAGGTGGCCAGAGCCCTCCTCTACTGTTGGGGTGCCAGGCAGGCACCCACCCCAGCCAGGCCACCATCTATGGCAGGGCCACTGACACTCACTCATACTCACTCACACTGGGACCTTGTAAACACACTAGTGAACTGAATGTGCATGCTCTGGGATGTGAGGAAACTGGAGGACCCAGAGGGAACTTATGTAGACACAGGGAAGTGATATGCTCCAATCAATGTTCTAACAAAATCCTGTTGAGAAAAGGGTGGCATTTGCTGGGTGTGATGGTTGACGCCTACAATTCCAGAACTTCGGGAGGCCAAGATGAGAGGATTGCCTGAGCCCGCAGGTTCGAGACGAGCCAGGGCAACTTGGTGAGACTTCATCTTAAAATAAATTTTTTTAAAGGGATGGTATTTAATGACCTGCTGTGTCCAGTGATATTTATCCAAGTACAGAAAATAAATTTATGAAAAATATTTTTAAAATCTGAGAAAGAACAGGTAGATAAGAAGTCAAGGGGTAATAGATTTGCCTATAAACCTAATGAGAAGCATTGAAATAATGCCTAAAAAGAGAATAAAATATAATTAAAAATCAAAAAGTATAGGGAAAAATGACATCAAAGAAAAAGAAGAAATATATAGCATGTATATTTGGAATCATTAAATAAGAAAAACAAAATAGAAACAGAATAAATATTAAAGGTATAATCTAAGAACACTTTCAAACAAAAAAACAGGAAGCTAAAGTTAGATTGTACTGGAATCTGCAAACTGAAAAGATTCATCATGTACATAGGAAAAAATACCTATAATTTGAAATTCTTACTAATATCTCATTAAAAATGTTACACACTTAAAAAAATCTTCAGGGTTTCCAAGTCACATTCAAAGGAAAATAGATACATTTAGTGTTGGTTTCTTGAGATTAACTTAAAAAGCAGGAGTCCCATAAAGTTGAAACACACTCTGATTAACTTATTTTAATGTAATGTATTAAAAATTAATAACAACATTGAAAGATATGTCAACCTTCTGAAAATAAGAAAAATATATTTCCATACTAACTATTCATTGCTGCACAAGATGCCACCTCAGATTTTAGTTATACCACTAAAAACAAAACACTTATTTGCTCATGATTCTGCAGTCTAGACCTGTGTCAGCTGTGTGGTTCTTCTGCAGGTTTTGCCTGGGCCAGTCCCATGGAATCAGTTATCTGGAGGCTTATCTGGGTTTCTCTTTAGCACTGCAGCCATAATTATTTACATAACGGCTCATGATTCCATGTCCTCTTGTGGCCTACATCCAGAACTCACCCAGCACTTCGGCAGCATTATATTGGTCAGAGGCCACAGGTACAGCACAGATTGAAGGGAATAAAACTGCCTTAGATAGGTGTTGTGACACTGCATAAAATTATGTCAAATAGAAGGGATTTTTAGAGGTTATTTTTGGATATGACCAAACTTCTGTTGAAAGGAGAAATTCAAGCTGAAGCTATGCAATCTACTTTAAAAAAAATTAATGAGAAACCACATATCACAATTTTTGGAATGTACTATATGTAAAGCAGTATTTAAAACTGGTTAGACATATTTGCTTAGGCATAAGGATTAGGAAAAAAATAAAACTATCTGTATTTGCAAATAACAGGATAGATACTATGAAAAATCCAAGAAAATCAATCTAATACAAATAAATAATTCTATAGCCAGAATATAAAATTATATTAAAATTATAACCAGCCGGGCTCGGTGGCTCAGCCCGTAATCCCGCGCCTTTGGGAGGCTGAGGTGAGTGGATTGCCTGAGCCCGCGGATTTGAGACCCGCCTGGGCAGCGAGACCTCATCTCTACAATAAATCAAAAAAATCAGCTGGGCGTGGTAGCGCATGCCTGTAATTCCATCTACTCGGAAGGCTGAGGCGGAAGGATCGCCGGAGCCCAGCAGGTCGAGGCTGCGGTGGCCGGGAGTGGCCACTGCACTCCAGTCTGAGCGACAGAGTGAGACTTCAACTCAAAAAAAAAAAAAAAACAAAAAACTATAGCCTTCATATGTATGAGTAGCTAGTTATAAGATATAGTATAGAAAAAACATCAATAGCAATAAAATGATAGCATGCATAAAAATGTGCAAAATTGAAGAAATACAACTTTTTGTTGTGCTTGGATAATATAACAGAATATTGTATGAATTTTAATTCTCCCAAAATTAACTATAAATTTAGTGTAACTCAACTAAGTGGCATTAATTACTAATTTCCACCACTACTGGTACATCATAATGACATAAGTTACCAAGGGACAAGGCATTCTTCATAACACTACAGGCCTCTCCTCTCCTATAAGGAAAGAGCTTGTTCATCTCTGTACATTGTAGCTTTAGTCTGTGATAAAGACAGAAGGTATTTGAAAAAATCAAACATTTACATGGGGCTATAATATTCTGTAGTATTAGTAGAAGTATTTGGTGCTGAGCAGGAAGCAGAGTGCAAAGCCAGTTTCCTGGTGTTCAATACTGCATTTTTTTTTCCGTGTTTAAGGCAGAAGTATATAAAATTCTAGATTTAATGCTCAAACACATTTGAATTTTAAATATGGCCTTAGATTAATTTTTAATAAGATTATGCCACCCTGAGGGAGAAATTTGAAACTCAAATCAAAGACATTTTCACAAGCCAATTCTATCACAGATAATAAAGTATTTGAAGTTCAGATTTTCACAGATAAATAATTTGGAAAACAACAAGTTAACAATAAGTATTCTAAAACATATTAGTGGCAATATTGATAACTATTTTGGTGATATTGTAGGCTTAACACAAATTCTGATATGGATGCTTTCTATCTCTCATAAAGCAAATCATTAAAAAAGATCTGGTTTTCAGGATTTTTGCATCATTATGTATATTTTAATAATGTTTAATTTATAAGTAGTCTAAATTGAAATTGATTAATGATATTGCCACACATTTACTCATGTTTTATAAAAGTAAATGGAAACTGCTGATAGTTCCCACAAAATGCAAACATACATTTAGTAGAGAGATGACATACAGGTCAATTTGAAAGTCATGTAAGGATAGTAGACAAAGTGTTCAATCTTACTATTAAATTAATAGAGTGCTGTAAAAAAATAGATCCACTTTGTTTTAGGGTGTGCAACCCAAGCACGATTGCCAATATTTTAAAAATCTACTCTCTAGCTTGGCAGTTAACAAGGAAAAACTTGCCTATTTGGGACATTCATTAAAATTGCTTTATCGAGCCTCATTTTGGTGTGTTTATATAAAAATATAATATAATACAATATACAATGCAAAATACAAGAAAAATTTAAGTACTTGATATAATTATTTCTTTCTGTAAATAAAAGATTTAAAATTCTGGGACCATTGGCTTTATATAATTTAAGTATTTTTGGATAATATAGGTTCACTGTTATTCTTTAACATTTTTCATTTTATGTATAAAAGATTAAAAATACTGTTCATCAGTGGAGCATGTATATTTTGAAGAGATGACAAAAGATTTTAATTAATTAACTTTAGTTTTGGTAAGTAGTGGCCAAAATAACTTCACAAGTCTGTAACGCCATCCTAGTTATAGATGCTCTTTCTCGTAGGGGTGTTTCTCACACCCATTCCACACTCCTTGTCCAAGCCTTCCTTGGCTCTTGCTGTGCAAAGAAACTAAATTCAAAGCAGAGGAGTCATTTATAGATTTACAATTTATGTGTGTCTGTACCCGAAGTATGTGAAGGGTGGTCAGCAAGGGCACATGACCAGGGCTAGGAGAGCAGTGAATGCTTCCAGTTCTCAAAATGCCTGATTCATATTCAGTCCAAGTCAAACCAAACCCCTGACTGTTTTCCTAAAAGTTTTTGCTTAGCACATTTCTACTTGTCCTTCGACTAGTAGAAGCATCAAGGCAATCCTGTAACACAGGTTCGATTTGCATGTGGTTTTTTTTCTCCCCTTCCCTACCCTGCCTTGCCCTGCCCTTCCCTTCTCTTTCCATTCATTCACTCTTTCTTTTTTTCTTTTTGCGTTAGAGTCTTATTCTGTCACCCATGCTGCATGATCACAGCTCACAGCAGCCTTAACCTCCTGAGTTCACCCAATGCTTCCACCACAGCCTTCCAAGTAGCTGAGACTACAGACATCTACTACCACAGCCAGCTATTTTTTGCTGTTGTTGTTGTTTTAGTTTTTGTAGAGATAAGGTCTCACTATGTTGCTTAGGCTGTTCTGGTCTCAAACTCCCAGGCTCAAACAATCCTTTAGTTTCAGTGTCCCTAGATGCTGGGATTACAGGCATGAGCCACTGTGCTTGGCCTTTTTTCAGAGGAGATTGGGCATTTTCAGGGAAGTACGGTGAAGTTATAGCTCTTTTTCTAAATTAATTGTAATCTATATTTTCCTTTCTCGTGTCACCCTGAATTTATCTTAGAGTCTTGCTTTAGAAATTCATGGAATTATAAATCTAATAATAACCCTATCTTCAAAAATATGTTTTAAAAAATATGCTAGATATTATATATAACATCATGAGAATGTGTATGTATATAATTTATCAGAATAACTTAAAATATTAAAAATCTCATATTTGCTTTTGTTTTCACAACAGATTTATTGATATGTAACTCATAACATAAAATTTATCTTTTTAAGATGCACATTTCATTGGTTTTTCATATATTCACAGCATTGCACAACCATCATGACTATCTAATTTTAGAATATTTTACCATTTCAAACAAAATCTTGTAAGATTAGTAATCACTTTTCAGTCTCCTGCCCGCTCAGCCTATTATTCTGGATATTATGTAAATGGAACATACAACATGTGGCCTTTCTGACTGGCTTCTTTCACTTACCATAATATTTTCAAGGTTCATCTATGTTGTACCATATATCACTACTTCATTTCTTTTTTTTTTTTTTTTTTGAGTTGGAGTCTCACTCTGTTGCCCAGACTGGAGTGCAGTGGCCGCTCCTGGCCACTGCAGCCTCGACCTGCTGGGCTCTGGTGATCTTTCCGTGTCAGCCTTCCGAGTAGCCAGAATTACAGGCGTGCGCTGCCACGCCCGGCTGATTTTTTGATTTACTGTAGAGATGAGGTCTCGCTGCCCAGGCGGGTCTCGAACCCGCGGGCTCAGGCAATCCGCTCACCTCAGCATCCCAAAGGCGCGGGATTACAGGCTGAGCCACCAAGCCCGGCAACTTCATTTCTTTTACTACTGAATATTCCATTCTGTGGATATATCACATTTTGTTTATTCATGAGTTGATGGATTTGGCGGTTGTTTCCAATTTGGGTTATGAAAATGATGTTGCTATATAAAATTTACTATGCAAGTCCTCATATGGAGGCAAATCTTTAGTCATTTTGGGTTTATAGTTAGGAATGGAATTACCGAGTCATGCAGTAAATCTGTGTTTAGCCTTTTGAGGAACAGCCAAGCTGTTTTCCAAAGTAGCTGCAACATTTTTATATTCCAACAAGCAATATATGAGTGTTCTAATTTGTCCACAAACTCATCAATACCTGTTATTGTCTGTTCTTTTTTTTAAGTTTTCTATATTCTAGAGTATGTAAATGCTAAATCATTGTGGGTTTAATTTACATTCCCCTAATTACTAATGATGCTAAACATTTTTTCATGTTTTTACTGGTCATTTGCATTTCTTATTTGGAGAAATATCAGTCCACATTGTTTCCCTATTTTAATTGGGTTATTTTTAATGTTGATTGGTTTTAGTTCATTATGTATTCTAGATATAATTTCCTTATCAATTATATGATATATTACTTCTGTGGATCAATTGGAGAGTTTTGACACAATTTTTTTTTTAAAGCAGGATTTTATTGAAAGAACAGAAAAGCTCCCACAGTGGGAGGGGACCTGAAAGCATTGCCTGAGTTTTGACATCTTAACAATATTAAATCTTCTGATCCATGAACACAAGATGCTTTCACTTTATAGGTCATCTTCACTTTCTTTCAATGGTGTTTATATATTTCAATGTACAGACTTAGAACTCTTTTGTTGAATTTATTCCCAAGAATTTTACTCTTTTGATGCCATTGCAAATTAAATTATTTTCTTAATTTTATATTCAGATCATAAGTTTACAGAAATACAATGTTTATATATTGGCCTTATATCCTGCAAACATGCAGAACTCATTTGCTAATTCTAAGAGTTGTTTGGTGGATTCCTTAAAATTTCTCATGTATAAGATCATGCCACCTGTCAATAAAGATATTTTAAATTCTGGATATTTTACATTTCTGTTTCTTACCTAATCAGACTGGCTAGGGCCTCAAAGAATTTTGAAGAGAAGTGACAACAATAGATATTCATTCTTGTTTTGTTCCTGATCTTTGGGGAAAAACATTCATTGTTTCTTCAATGAATATGACACTGGCTGTCATAGATGCTTTTCATCATGATGAGGAGGGGCCATTCTATTTCTAGTTTGCTAACTATTTTATAATGCAAGGATGTTGGATTTGTCAAAAGCTTTTTCTGTGTTCCAAAGTTTCTGTAATTTTTGTTCTTTATCCTATAATATGGTTTATAACCTTGCTTGAATTTTTTAGGTTTTGTTAAACCAACTTTGCATTCCCACAACATGTCTCACTTGGTCATAGTGTAATCTTTGTTTTAACTAAATTTTGCTAATTGAGCTTCTTGGATGTGAACCTTCATTTTATCATTGAATTGAGAAGTTATTGGCCATTGTTTATTCGAAGATTTTTTTCTGTCCCTTTTCTTCTAGAGCTCCTTTTATGCATATATTGGTACACTTGATAATGCTCTACAAGTTTCTAAGAAATGGGTTTTTTTTTGTCATTTTTTTCCTTCCTGTGGATCAGATTGGATAATATCAATTGAGCTGTATTCAAGACCACTATTCTTACTTGTACTTGTTTGAAATGCTGAGTTCTTCTAGTGAATTTTTAATTCTATTTGTTTTTTAAAATAATTTCTATATCTTTATTGTTATATTCTAATTGTGAGATATTATTTAATATATTCCTTCATTCTTTAGTCATGCTTCCTTTATTTATTTGAATATGTTTACAGTAGCTGATTCAAAGCGTTTGTCTAGTAAATCTTTAGTCTGAGTTTCCTTATGACCTCTTTCTATTGGTTCTTTTTTCTCTTGTATATAGGTCATACTTTCCTGTTTCTTTGCATACCTCACTTTTTTTCATTGAACATTGTGCATTTAAAATAACACAAATGTGCGAAGGCTGGGAATCTACCTCATCTCTCTCTTCAAGGTCCACTGCTGTTTCTATTTGTTGTTGTTACCATTGCTGCCTGTTTTTAATGTTTGTTTGTTTGTTTAGTAACTCTCCTATAGTAATTCTGTAAAGTCTGTAATTTGTGTGTATGTAGCCACTTATGTCTCTGCTTGTTAATTTAGTGGGCAAATAGTGATTAGACAAATATTTTATTTAATGCCTTGAATCAATAATTTCGACTCGGCTGGTAGTTGTGTGTGCGTGTTGGGGACACCTTCAGTGCTCCTACTGTTTGTTACTCTGCCTTAGTCTTCACTTTTTGTTTGTGCAGAGTCTCAAAATCAATTAGAGATGAGGTTAAACTTGGGCATGGGCATAGACTTATGCATGTACATGGCCTTCTGGATTCTCAGGGATGTATTAGAGCATTTCCATGTCCCTTAAGGACATATTTTTTAGCTTTCCCTTCTAAGTGCTTTAGTTAGCACCTTGTTGGCCTCATCTGGTATTTCTGAGACACCTGCAATGTTAAAAAATTTTCACTGACTATTTTTCACAAACACATAAGAATAGGGCATTTCACAATGAGCAAATTTGGAATAAATTCTAGTATAGACAAGCCATGTGAGGTGAGCTTTTCCAGACAGCTGTCCAACAAGTCAAATAGAGACAAGTCTCTGAGGATGAATTTTTTTGAGGGAGAACTTTATATCTTTCTGTTCCCTCCAGTAACTTCTAATTTCCTGGTTTTCATAACTCTCATAACATCCATAACTCCATAGCAGCAAGTTACAGTTCTTCTGCAGAGCTGGAGAGAGGGAAATCAGAATAGGGTAATTCAATCATTTTCTTGGATAACTGTTCAGATTGTAGCAAGAACTTTGCTAATCTCCAGAGTTCTGAAAAAATGTATTTGGAAAACTTTTTTCCAGTGTCTCATTGCTTTATGGAGGTTTGGATTTTTGAGATTCCTTATTCCTCAATTCCTGAAGTACTTCCATGATAATGAAGCACTTTTCATCTTAATAGAGCTTCGATATTGCCTCTGATTAGAGATGCATATCCATTATAGATTAAAAGTAAATTGTTACTAGTGCTTGCTGGAATGAAAGAAAAATACAAAAACTAAGAAAAAATAAGTAATAATATATTTATTTTTGTTCTGCTAGTATATGCAATTATACTGAGAATAGCACCACAAGTGGAATTGTACTATTTTTAAAATCTTTAAATATAATTATATTCCAGTATAATCCTTAAATTCCTTTGAACTGTAAGCATATTTTTATTTTATTTTATGTCTATGTTTTTATAGACCTCCTATTTACTTCACAACTTGATCACGTAGATAAGTAGAGAAGAAATTATCCTAATTTGAAAGAGGGATGAGATATTCAGCAAGGGATGAGATATATGCAATATTGACTGATTATATATAGTTTCTTATAAAAATGGAGCTTGGAAATACAATATTGAATAAGAAGATTCATATACTTGATTTTTTTAATTACTCAGACATATTTTCAGCATAGTACATCACTTTATTAGATTTCTTCCTTAAATTATTCAAGCTTCCCCTTCAGGTGAAATTTAATGCTTTAGTTTTTAATTTTATTTTTATCTACAGACATATATCTATGAATCACTTTTAATTTTTTCATTTAATTAGTTGAAGACATCTTCATAACTCAATATTTAAAAACAGGCAGAATAAACCCTTTTTATTTTATATTTTGTAAGAGCAGTTAACTGAACTCATGATATTGATGGAAAACATAAGTACAATAGGCAGATGCATACACTCTGTGAGCTGTACTCCTATGCTTTATTTTCTGACTTCTTTGAAAATGTAAGGATGAAAATTATTTGCTTTATTAAGTGAGGTGGTGCACTATACTGGAAAATTGCATGACTGGGACTTAGATTATCTAGCTTTTAGTCCAGTTTCACCTATACCAACTCTTTGGTTATAGAATGATTTACTTATCTTTCTGAGTCACAGTGCCTTGAATAAAAATGAAGAAAGCAATACTTGTTATTGTTAATTATAAGGAGTAAATTAAATAATTTACTTGACAGTAGTTTGTAAGCTATTTAAAGTGCTGTTTAAGAATATATTTTTTGTTCATCGCGGATGGACATTCACAAATAATTTAGTTCTTCCCAAGAATTATCTATATTAAGTCTGTATGCAGTTTCAATTAGCTACATATTTACAAAATATTCCATCTTGTTTTGTAGATTTTGTTAAGGCTTAAGGGAGTACTACAACAATATCAAGCTCAAAGTTTTTGCTCAAAGAGAAGTATTGATATGAACATTAGGCATCTGATTACAGGCTATTTTGAAAACATTTTTATCATTATAATATATGCACCTCAATCAGATACCACATTTTACCATGTTGTTTTTGAAAAATACCTCTGTATTTGTAAGATAAATCAAAAGCACTTATTATAGTCAATCCAATGTCAGGAAGGCTATGAACAAAAGTCTCCAAATATTTATTAAAGTGTGCTGGCCAAACCACTACAATTATCAGATTCAGTATAAATAATAATATAACTAAATCATTTCACATATTTGAAATAATAAAATTTGTATAATGCCACAATAACATTCTAAGTTTTGTAGTTTTTTCCAACCTCAGTGCTTTCTAGAAGGTATTCTCACATTGAAAACAAATCATTAAATGAAAACTCTCAAAAATCAACATAAAAATATGCTGAAGTGATCAATAAAAATGTTTTATACACTATGTATATATATATATGAAATGCTGTAGCATTAAAACTTGGCAAACTAATGGCTATCAGTTTTCAGGCTATCAGTTGGTATTTTAGAAATTTCTCCTGTGTTAGCTCCACATTTCTTCACTGGTATAAAGTGACGATTGCCCTAAATGGAGAATCATATGTGTAGTACAAGAATAAACAGTTCGAGTGATGAGGTCTTTGGGGGAAATCATGGAATATTTCCTAGGATTTGAGTTTAGAAGCTGTTGTCACATACAGTGTTTTTGTTCTCACTGTGCAATTATCTTGTGAGCTCACATTCTCTCAGGAGTATTATAGCCCTCACCAAATCAGACAGAATTTGGACAGTTAGTCTAGTTTGCACAGGTTTTGAAAGTTTTAAAAGTGGAAAAATATAAAATTCCATCAGAGAATTAACGTGTATTCTTGACTGTGACACGACCAACACTGATTCTTGAATAGGCAGTCTTGTCCTAAAGAGACCCAAATAAATAGGAAGAACAGAATCAGGCTGTTCTCTGAATGACTGCTCATGTGTCTCCTGGTCATTACAATAATTGCATCTTCTAGCTTTTACTTTATCTCCTCATGCTGGGCATAGTTTTAGCTATATTTTTTATTTTCTAGTTACTTTCTATTAAAGCCTTGACTACTCACAGTATCTCAGGACACAGATTGAACCTGCCACCTTCTTATAACCAACAAGTGCTTTCACTGTTCACATTCATTTTGCCTTCTGCCTAGCTGTATGCCACTCCAGATGGTATACTATGATGTTTTGCTGCACTGTGGAGAAGGAATGAGGTAAACCTGAAGTGAGAAAGCCAGAAGGTAGCTTCTGTGCATTTTAAGAATCAGAAGAAAAATTACAGATACTGCTATTATAAAGATAATGTGTATTTATGTCTTACTCTGACTCCTTGCAACCACTAATTTGATTTTTTTTTCTACTATAGGTATGATTTTCATGTAACTAAATCCATAAACAATACAGTCTTTTGTACTAGACTAGTAATTCTGAGATTCATCTAGGTTATTGTTCTGTACCAATATTTTACTATTTTTGTTTTTGACCACTTCAATTGCTTATTTATTTATCAGATGATAAACAATTGTGTTTTTCAAATTTGAATTATTATTATTATTATTATTTTTTAGCTCTGACAATCTTCTGCAGCTCTTTGAGTCAGGGTTCTTGTCTCAAGCCCAGGAGGAATGAGGGACACGGATGGCTGGAAAGTGAGAAAGCAGGATTTATTGAGAGGACAGAAAAGCTCCCACAATGGGAGGGCTCCCAAAGGGGTTGCCTGAAATTATTTTGAAAAGAAGTTTTACAGGGTTTTTGTCAGATATGCATTTTGTAATTTGTCTTCCAATCTGTGGTTTGCCTTCTTATTTATTCTAAAGAAAATATTTACAAAAAATTCTAACATGCCTGCTTTATCAATTTTCTTTTATGATTTTGTTTTTGTTTTTGTCTTGTCTTAGAAATCTTTGCTTAACCCAATGTTACAAAGGTTTCCTCTTTTGCTTTCTTATGGAAGTTGTAGAGTTTTGCTCATAGATAGGTAGATACATTTTATGTTAATTTTGTGTGTGGTATTAGGCACAAGTTGAGTTTTATTTTATTTACATACAGATATTTAATTATTTTGATACTATTTGTTGAAAATATTCTTATTTTTCATTGAATTACCTGGTGCTTTTGTTTTAAAAAAAATCAATAGATCTGATATGTGTCTGGAATCTATGCTGTATCTGATTGATCACATGTGTTTTCTTGTGTCAATTGTGTCCTCTCTTAATTTCTGTGACTGTAATTGTAAATATTGAAATGAAGCAATATGAGTTATCTACTCTTATTCTTTTTCCAAATTAAGTCCTCAGTTCTCCATGCTTTTCATTTCTAAATAATCTTTAGACATTTTTCGCAAAAATATCTTCTAAAATCTGATTAGAATTACACTAAATTTAGGATTTTCTTTGTATATAATTATGTTGCATGCAAATAAATACAATTTTACATGCTCTATTCCAATCTATATCACTACAATTTATTTTTCCAACATTAATGCCATGGTTGAATCACTAGTAAACAATTATATTGAATGGATAAGAGAAGGTATTATTCCTTTACCTGAATCTTAGGAACAGGCATTGAGGGTTTTATCATTTTCATATTAATTCTAGGTTTTTTTCTAGATTCTATTATATTGAGGAAATTAATTTATATTCCTAGTTTGCTGAACATTTTTGACGTGAAATAATGTTGGGACTTCTTCAAAATCTTTTTGGTTTGTAAACTATGTACAAAATTATTTACTAATTGTATGCATTTCCTTTATTTTAGCATTAATATGACTGGATTATATTAATAGATTTTTCAGATATTAAAACTATATAACAGTTTCATGACAACCTCCATTTATTCATGATATATTATCCTCTTTTTTATGTTGTATAGATTTATTTATTCATTTATTTTAATAATCAATATTTTTTATTATGATATTGTGGGGTACAGATAAGGGTTAGGTATACAAATATGCTTCGTTCAGGCACCCTTGTTGATAAGAGGTGTCTCCCCGTCACCAGACAGATATTTACTACCATTAATCCCATCTCCCATCCCCTCCCCCCCATAGTTTCCCACCGTCAGTCATTTTCTTATGGTAGTACGTTGGATGATCAAGGTCCACTATATGAGTGACAACATGTGATACTCAGATTTTTGTTTCTGTGAGAAGTCACGCAATACTATAGACTCTAGTTCCATCAAGGTTGCTGCAAAATTCATGATTTTATTCTTTTTTATGGTTGTGTAGTATTCCATCATGTATATGTACCACATTTTTTTAATCCAGTCCTCTTTTGATGGACAACATGATAGCTTCCAGGTTCCTGCTATTATGAACAATGCTGTGATAAACATACATGTGCAGGTATCTTTTTAATAGAGTAATTTGAGTTCTTCAGGGTATATTCCCAGTAGAGGGATTGCGGGGTCATATGGGATGTTGATATTTAGAGCTTTTAGGAATCACCACACTGTTTTCCACAGATGTTTCACTAGTTTACACTCCCATCAACAGTGTAGAAGAGTACCCTTTTCACCACACCCTCTCCAACAACTGTTATTTTTTGAGTTATTGATAATTGCCATTCTGACTGGAGTTAGGTGGTATCTCAGTGTGGTTTTGATTTGCATCTCCCTGATGATTAGTGAGGTTGAACATTTCTATTTCTTCATGTGTCTGTTGGCTGCTTGGATATCTTCCTTTGAGAAGTGTCTATTCATATCTTTTGCCCATTTTATAATGGGGTTGTTTGTTTTTTTCTTTTCAGCAGTTTGAGCTCCTTGTAGATCCAAGATGTTAAGCCTTCGTCAGACCTGGAGCTGGCAAATACTTTTTCCCAGTCTGAAGGCTGTCTTCCTGCTCTCTTGATGGTTTCTCTGGCTTTGCAGAAGCTTGTTAGTTTAATGAGTTCCCACTTGTCTATCTTATCTCTTATGGCCTCTGGGTTTCAGGTTTTGTTCAGGAATTGGATATCAGTTCCAATTTCCATGAGGTTGAGTTCTTCATTTTCTAAGGTTCTTATGGTTTGAGATTTTACATTTAGGTCTCTGATTCATTTGGAGTTAACCTTTGTGCATGGGGATAGATAGGGGTCCTGTTTCAATCTTCTGCATGTGGTCAGCCAGTTTTCCCAACACCATTTACTGAACAGGGTCTCCTCTCCCCAGTGGTAGGTGGTGGAGGCCTTGTCAAAGATGAGTTGGTTGAGAAATTGAAGTTTTGCTTCTGGAATCTCAATTCTATTCCATTGGTCTATATGCCTGTTCCTATACCAATACCAAGCTGTTTTGATGATTGTAGATTTATAGTAAAGTTTGAAGTCAGTAATGTGATACCACCTGCTTTGTTTTTTTTTGTTTTTTTTTTTTCTGAGGATTGTTCTGGCTATTCTTGGTTGTTTGTGTTTCCATATGAATTCCTGTGTTGTTTTTTCTAGGTCTAAGAATGTTGCTGGTAAATTGATGGGTATTGCATTAAATATGTAGACTGCCTTAGGTAGGATGGACATCTTCACAATGTTGATTCTTCCATTCCATGAGCATGGGATATTTTTCCACTTGTTTGTGTCAGCTTTGATTTTTTTGGGCAGTGTTTTATAGTTTTCATTGTAAAGGTCTTTCAAATCTCTGGTTAGGAAGATGCCAAAGTATATCTTTCTCGTTTTTTTTTGTGGCTATTGTGAATGGGATTGTGCTTTTTATTTGGGTTTCTGTTTGTTTATTGTTGGTGTAAAGAAATGTGATTGTCTTTTGCACATTTATTTTATATCCTGAGACTTTGTCAAAGACCTTTCTCAGTGTAAGGAGGTTTTTGACAGATTTTCTTGGGTTTTCAAGATACACAATAATGTCATCTGCAAAGAGAGATAACTTGACTTCCTCTTTTCCAATTTGGATACCCCTGATTGCCTTCTATTCCCTGATTGCTCTAGCCAGGACTTCCAATACTATATTGAACAGGCGGGGTGAGAGTGGGCACCCTTGTCTTGTTCCAGTTTTCAGTGGAAATGGTTCCATTTTTGTCTGTTTAGGTGTATGCTGGCTGTGGGTTTCTCACAGATAGTTTTTACTATTTTGAGGTATGTTCCCCGTATGCCTAGATGTTCAAGGGTTTTTATCAAGAAGAGGTGCTGGATTTTATCAAAAGCTTTTTCTGCATCTAATGATGTAATCATGTGGTTTTTGTTTTGACAACTGTTGATATATTTAATTACATTTATGGTTTTACAAATATTGAACCAGACTTGCATCCCAGAGATGAAGCATACTTGGTCATGATGGATGAATTTTGAGATGTGTTGTTGAATCCGGTTTGCTAGGATCTTGTTGAGAATCTTAGTATCTATGTTCATCAAAGATATTGGCCTGTAGTTCTCTTTCTTTCTTTTTTTTTTGAGTTGGAGTCTCACTCTGTCACCCAGACTGGAGTGCAGTGGCCACTCCCGGCCACTACAGCCTCACCTGCTGGGCTCCGGCAATCCTTCCGCTCAGCCTTCCAAGTAGCCAGAATTACAGGCATGCACTACCACGCCCAGCTGATTTTCTGATTTATTATAGAGATGAGGTCTCGCTGCCCAGGTGGATCTCGAACCCACGGGCTCTGGTAATCCACTCACCTCAGACTCCCAAAGTCACGGGATTACTCTTTCTTTGTGGGTCTTTACCTGGCTTGGGTATCATTTAGCTTCGTAAAATGATTTGAGGAGAGTTCCATCTTTCTCAGTCGCCTGGAATACCTTCAGTAGGATTGGTATCAGCTCCTCCTTAAATGTCTTGTAGAATTCTGCTGGAAAGCCATCTGGTCCAGGGATTTTTTTGTTGTTGGTAGTTTTCTTATTGCGTAGTCAATTTCCTTGATTGCTATGGTCTATTTAGGTCTCAATCTCTTCTTGTTTCAACCTAGGCAGTTTTTGTGATGACAGAAAGTCCTCCATTTTCTTAAGGTTTTCAAGTTTGTTTCCATACAAGTATACATAGTAGTTGCTAATGATCTTTTGTATTCCTTCAGGGTCAGATGTGACTTCATCTTTTGTGTTTCTGACTGTGCTTATTTGGGTTTTTCCTCTCTTTTTCTTGGTCATTCTAGCTAGGGGACCATCGATCATGTTTATCCTTTCGAAGAACCAGCTTTTTGTTTCATTGATTTTTTTGTATTATCTTCTTGTCTTCTATGTCTTGGATTTGGGTTTTTATTTTGGTGATCTGGATTCTTCTGTTGAAATTAGGGTTTTTTGTGGTCTTGCTTTTCCAGCTTCCTTAGCTGGCCTGTTAGGCTGTTAATTTGTGCTCCTTCCATTTTCTTCATGTGCATTTGTAGGGATATAAATTCCCCTCTTACTACAGCTTTCATGGTGTCGAGAGATTTTGTTAAGATGTTTCTTCATTTTCATTTGTTTCCAGTTATATTTTGATCTCTGTTTTGATTTCATCATTGACTCAGGAGTTGTTTAGCATCATGCTGTTTAGTGTCCATGTCTTTGTGGGTTTTGGGGGGACCTTGTTGGTGTTAATGTTTATTTTTATTCCACCGTGGTCCAAGAAGGTGCATGGTAGAATTTTGGTCCTTTTAAACTTGCTTATGCTTGATTTATGGCCAAGTATGTGGTCAATCTTAGAATACGTTCCATGCGGTGATGAGTAGAATATGTATTCTGTGGTCTTTGGATGGATTGTTCTGTAGGTATCAATTAAGTCCATTTGGTCAAGAGTCCCCTGGAGGTTCTGGATCTCATTGATTGTCCTGATGATCAGTCTAGGGTTGTGAGTGGGGTAATAAAGTTCCCAGTTATGATGGTGTTAGAGTCAATATCTTTCTTTAGTTTTCCTAGAAGCTGCTTTATGAAAGTTGGTGCTCCTATGTTGGGTGTATATATGTTTAGGATAGATATTTCTTGTTGATGGAGTGAACTTTTTATCATTATGTAGTGGCCCTCTGTATCTTTTTTAATTTTTGATATCTTAAATGGTTTTTGTTTGAAATTAGGATTGTGACTCCTCCTTTCTTTTGTGTTTCATTTGCCTGAAAATTTGTTTCCCATCCTCTTACTTTGAGTTTGTACCTTTCCTTTCTAGTGAGATGGGTCTCTTGAAGGCAGTATATTGTTGCCTGGTGGTATTTTATCCATTTTGCCATTCTATATCTTTTCAGTGGTACATTTAGTCCATTCACATTCAGGCTAATTATTGAAATGTGAGAGTTCGCCCCTATCATAGAGTGCTTATAGAGTTATTGCTCTTCCACTTAGTTTTTTGTCTTTCTTTTGTTTTGGGTTTGGTTCATGTGTATTTTATTCTTTTCCTGTACTCTTGTGAAGAATGTTGTTCTTTTTTCCTTTTCTTCTGTGTTTAGTACTTTCTTAAGTGTTTCATGTAGAGGTGATCTGGTGACAGCGTAAGTTCTTAGGGATTGGATATCTGGGAAAGATTTTAATTCTCCCTCGCTAATGAAACTTAACTTGACTGGGTAGGTTATTCTTGGTTAAAATTGTTTATCTTTCAGGACTTTGAAGATAGGGCTCCAAGCTCTCCTAGCCTGCAGTGTTTCTGTAGATAAATCTGCTGCTATTCTAATTGGTCTTGCATGTTGGGTGATCTGGCCTTTTTCTCTTGCTACCTTTAGGATTTTTTCTTTTATACTTACTTTGTTTAGGTGAATTATTGTGTCTAAGAGTTGGTCTTTTCATTTATTATCTTTCAGGGGTTCTCTGAATCTCTTGTGTTTGAATTTTTGCATCACTGAATAGATAAGAGAAGTTTTCTTGGATAATCTCATGGAAAGTTTGTTCCAGTGTGGTCTCTGTCCTCTTTCTGCCTCAAGAAGGCCAATTACTCTTACGTTCTGTCTCTTGAAGTAATCATTCATCTCTTGAAGGTTTTCTTCTGTCTTTTTTAGCTTGTTTTTAACAGTTTGGGTTAGTTCTATATTTTAGTCCTCAAGCTCTGAGATTCTTTCTTCTGCTTGGGTAATTCTGCTTTGTTATTTATTTTATCAGTTTGTTATTTATTTCAATCACAGTATTCTTTATTACTGTTATCTCAGTTATCAGATCGTTCCTAGTTTCTTCTTGTCTCTCCTCAATTCTTTTAAATCTCTCCATTAATGTCTTGATATCTAGGTTTGTAGTTTGGGACCAGTCATTCTGGGGGCTCTTCATTGTTTGCATTCCAAAGTCAGTTTCCTAGTGTCTGCCCTCCCAAGGGTCTGAGAGAGACCCACATTCTTCTTTTGGTTTTTCTTCATTTGTGTAAATTTTTCTCTCTCTCCCCCTTTCCCTCCCCTTCTTTAATTATGTTTTTCAGGGAAGGTAGGGTTGCTTTTGCTTTGCTTGTGCAGTCTCCTGTTCTTCCTTTTGAGGGTCCTCTGGCTTTGTTCACTTTTGAGGTTGGGCTGTGGGTTGTACTTTTGCAGTTTTGAGGTTTAATTGAGGGGGAAGTTGTGATTCAGAATCTATATGCTGATTCCAGCATCCATCAACAGGTATAGGGGCACACTGGAACCTATTTCCCACTGCCTCACAATCTGTCTGTGCAGCGGTATGTAGGTTTGGTCCCTGGAACAAAAGGAGGTACAAAAGAGGAAAATAATGGAGGGAGGGGTCAATAGGAAAGAGAGAAGAGTGAGAGGGAAAACAGACATACATACCAACTAACAGGTGAAAAAGAGACACAAGGCTGGAGAGAAGTGAAAAAAACATGCAAGCAAAATTCCCTAAAGAATACTGGTAGCTACACAAAGACAAACCAATAAAATCATGCCTTTTGATGCGTTTTCCCTAACACAAACAGATAGTGTAAGTCAAAAAGCAAACAAAAGTGAGCAAAACAAATATTCAAAATGATAAAATTAAAAGTCAAAATAAGAACTCAGACTAGCTCTGGAATCTTTCCTGAGTGTCTAAAGTCTCTTCAGCTCTGATCTCCAGCCTCTCCCCTTTGCTTTCATTGCAGACAGCTAGATTTACTCACAGCTTGGGCTTGTTCTTTTAGCCTGCTGCCTGGGAGGTCTGCGATGCTTAGTTGCCTTTATCTGATTCAGCGTAGGGGAGGGGTTTTGTCTCCTGTTTTGCAAAGTTACCTTAGGAACCAAGGTGAATGCTGCTCCTAGGTGGCTGGGGCAATGCAAGTCTCTGCCTGGAGAATGGCCGAAGTGGTAGTTTCTCTTTCACGGATCCTTTCTCTCCGCTCATCTGGGTCCCTGGGTGATCCACTGTGATGGACTGTAGTGGTGTGGGAGGCAGCAGGGATCAGCTGCACAGATGGGTGCTGGATCTGGGTTGCTACCAGCAGGCTGGGGTGGAGGAGGGAGTCAGGAGTTCCCTCCTCTGGAGCTGAGAGCCTCTGATCTGCACCTCCTTAAGATAAGCTGTTCCCTTACACAAGCATGGGGTCACATGCTGAGTGCCTCAGCCAGGGTGGGCCCAGAGCTCCAGAGCTCCAAAGCTCCAAAGGGCAGGTGGTGAGCAGCAAGAGTGGCCCTGGGCCCCTCACAGGGTACTTCAGCCAGAAATGAAACCAGTATCTCTGAGGGGCGGGTGCCCAGAGCCTTCCTGGGTGACCGGCAGCTTGGTGCTGGGTGCTGGGTGAGACTATTATCTTCTTGATAGACTCTTGTGTTCAATGTACTAAAATTTTTAAAAAATTCTTGCATCTATTGTCATAAGAAATTTTAGTCTGTGGGTCTTTCCTGTGACATGTTCTAGTTTTGATATCTGTGTAATATTTCAATGCTCAAGTTAAAATATTGTTCCTCCTCTTCTATTTTCTGACAGAATTTGTAAAGGATCATCACAATGTCTCTCTGAAATATTGAAATAATTCACCAAGAAGGGAATCTGCACTTTATCTTTTCTTTAGAGATATGGTTTTAAATTACGAATTCAACTCCTTGTTTAATATAGGGCTTTAAAGTTTGTACTTCTTTTTTTGAAATAGTTTTAGCATATTATATATTTCAGTAAATTAGCCTGCTTCTAAATTGTCAAATTTATTGCATAAAATTAGCTATGATATCCTGTTATTACTTTTTAATGTCTGAAGGGTTTTTGGTGATGTCTCTTTTTCTGTATTGACATTGATCATTTGCAATTTATTTGTTTGTATAACATTTAATCAATTTTATAGGTTTTTCTCAAATAATCAGTTTTTAATTTTATTGTATTGTTTTGCTTTCTGTATAATCAATTTTTGCTCTAAGCATTTTATTTTTTCTATTTCTCTTGTGTTGACTTTTTTCCTAGTTTTCTTTAGTTGGAAACTTATGCTATTGATTTTAGATGATTTTAAATGTTTAATATTAGCATTAAAATCTATTAATTTTCCAGTAAGCACTATTTTGACTACCTCCCACATATTTTGATCTGTTTATTATCATTTAGTTGATATTTTTATTTCCCCAGTGATTTCTCCTTTGAATATTCAGTAATTTAGATGTATATTGTTTGAAATTGTGTTTTGTTTCACTTTATAGCACAGACTTCAACACTGTACAATTCATCCATGTAACCAAAAACCATCTGTACCCCTAAGCTAATTGGAATTTAAAAATAATAAAATAAAATGGTAGTTTATATTCAACTTAAATATTTAGATTGCCTAGTTATCTTATAGTTTTAAATCTATTATGTAATTCAACATTTTTAGAGAAATGTACTCTAATATTGACAATTTTTATATTTATGACAACTAATTTTTTTGGACAGGCATATAATTTATCTGATTAATATATAATAGATACTTGAAAAAAATTTATTCTATAAATCTCTGGTAGGTCAAGATAGTTCAGTGTTGTTCAGATTTTTCTGTATCTTTGCTAATACATTTTGGTAATGCATTTTAACAATTGCTAAATATTGATGTTGAAATCTCTAAGTATGCTTTTGTAATTGTCTGTTTTTCTTGAGGTATTATGGAGCTCTGTTGTCAGGCACAAACACTTTTGTGGTTATTTTCCTTTTTGATGATTTGACCTTTTAAAATTATTAAACACTATTCTTGTGTGTGTGTGTTTAATAGAAACAGGGTCTCACTTTTTTGCCCAGGCTGGTCTGAAATTCCTGGCCTCAATTGATCCTCCTGCCATGGCTTTCCAAAGACTGGGATTAAAAGTATATGTCACCATGCCAGAACTATTTTTTATCTTTAATAATACATTCTTTTAGCCAGGTTCGGTGACTCAGCCTGTAATCCCGTGCCTTTGGGAGGCTGAGGTGAGTGGATTGCCTGAGCCCGCAGGTTCGAGACCCGCCTGGGCAGCAAGACCTCATCTCTACAATAAATCAAAAAATCAGCCGGGTGTGGTAGCGCATGCCTTTGTAATTCTGGCTACTTGGAAGGCTGAGGCGGAAGGATCGCCGGAGCCCAGTAGATCGAGGCTGCGGTGGCCGGGAGCGGCCACTGCACTCCAGTCTGGGCGACAGAGTGAGACTCCAACTCAAAAAAAAAAAACATTCTTTTTATTAAAATATATTTTATCTGATGTTGATTTAAAATTTAGCTCCTTTTCTGCTCACTATTTGTATACTATGCCTTTCTCCACCAACACACCTTCCGTCTTTATTTTTCTGTATGCTTATAGTATATGTCTTATAAACAGCACATAATTAGGTCTTGCTATTTAATCCAATCTGATAAAGTCTTTATTTTAATTATACATTTAGTATAATTATCAATATAGTTGAAATTGAGTCTGCCATTTTGTTACTTATTTTCTATCTGTCCTGTTTTTACCCTTTAATGTTTCTTCCTTTCTGGAGTATTTAGCTATTTTTTTACCTCAATTTCTTTTTTGTGGTTGTTCAGTTGACTGCAATATAAATTCTTAGCTTTCACAGTTAAGTTACTGTTATTATTATACACTATAAACTACATATAGAAACTTTGCAGCCACAAGTCCCCTACCCCTACCGTGTCCTGTTTGTGATAGTTTTAGCATGTATTTCATTTACATATACTGCAACTATACAAAATAGTGGTACAAATTTAGCTTTAAATGCGTGAATTGTATAGAAACTAACAGAAAAATATTTTGTGTTTATTCAGATAGTTAAAGTCCCTAGGCTTACCATTCCTTTTTGTGTATCCCCTCATTACTGAGGGAATAGAAACTCCCCATCAGTATTTTGCTTCATGTGCTCTCTCTTCACTGCCTTTTCATAGCTGCTTTCTCACTATGTGCAGGTTTTATAGTTATTTTCTGCTGACAGGATTGGGAGTCTGTGTAATAAAATCTTACAAAATCATTAGCAGAAACCTGATTCAGTGAATTTTAATCTTTCTTTATATTATAAAGTTTTATGGTCCTGGGATTATGATTATCCTGCTAGGTATCATACTTTACAAATAGCAATGGTTAGGGAAGGACAAAATTCAAAACAATGCATCTTGTAGTTTTGAAAGAAATTAATGCTTTCCTAAAACAGTGTGTTCTCAGAGCATTATCTAGCTTAAACCTAAAAATGCTACATAATTTGAACCTAACATAGAATCTGTGAATCAAGTTTTTATAATCCAGACTTTATAGTTGGAGTAAACTAAAGTATAAATGTCCAGTTTTACAACTGTCTGGATTCTAGGACTATGCTCTTTCCAAGATATTGTGCTGCTACTACTGTGTGATAGGGGCCATCTCAGTAGAAAAACAGATTAGCTATCACAAGAAAAGACCACTACTTTATTCAAAGAGCAATTCTGAACCAGACACCTAGAATACACTGATTCATTTAGCCTGTGTTTTTCATCCTGATTCAGGATAAGTTATATCCATTGTCTATTAATGATGAAGGAACATTTTTTTTAAGCAAATGAGAAGTGTGCCAAATGTTTCAAATTATAATTTATTTAACGTGTCTTCTCATTTCACTTTCAGATAATTTTTCTACTGAGTGAATACTCAAATACTATAAATTAGTTTTAACAAAATAAAAGTGTTTCCCAAATGCAGGTACATGGGTTACTTATAATCTCAATTATTTAAAGGGTCTAAAGTATAATGATTTCTGGATTCTAAGCTGAGAGAGTTCAGCTTAGTAGGTCTACTATACATTCTGCCAATTTATATTTTTATATATCGCCACAAGGGATTCAGATGAATATTTAAATTTGTAAATGACTGGAATAAAAAATCTTGAAATTGAGGCACAATGAAGAAAAAGAAAATTTCTATTTTGTTTTTTATAATTAATAAAGCACATATTTCTGTCAGTGAAGGGTTGCTTACATTTTTATAATTAGAAGAGTCTTATTGTAGAGGAGGATGTTAAATTTCTGAAATTATGCTAACTTGACTAATTGATAAAGATAATTCATTCCTGAGCAAGCAACTATCTTATCCTTACTATGGGTCTATTACATATTTTTCTACTACCTTTGTAATAGAAAAAAAGCTCACTGTAGTTTTTACCCAGTTCAAGCTTCATCAATTAATCAAAGTTACATGAACTGAGGTCATCTCTAAGGTGCAGTGAAGTGTGGCCTCTTGGTACTTGAGGTTGTTGATACACAGAAGTGACTTAGGAACTCTATTGGTGCTGCAGGTTTCTGCTAGAAAAATCGACTAGATAAACATCATTCTTTATTCCATACTTCTCAACAGCAAGTCTTAGTGGAAAGGATTTTTTCCTACCTTTGTGAGCTGTCAGGTGGCCCCTTTGTTAATTTTCCGAGTTAAAAAAAAGCCATAAGCCGGCCTTGTGGGCTCAGGCTGTAATCCCACGCTTTGGGAGGCTGAGGTGAGTGGATTGCCTGAGCCCGGGGGTTCGATACCCCACATGGGCAACTTGGCGAGACCTCATCTCTACAATAAATCAAAAAATTAGCTGGGCGTGGTAGCGCACGCCTGTAGTTCCAGCTACTTGGAAGGCTGAGGTAGAAGGATCGCCAGAGGCCAGCAGGTCAGGTCGAGGCTGCAGTGGCCGGGAGCGACCACTGCACTCCAGTCTGGGTGACAGAGTGAGACTCCAACTCAAAAAAAAAAAAAAAAAAAGCCATTAGCATTTAACTTGATTTATTCTGTGTTAAAATGCTCAAATCAACAAGGCTGCATAAGATGCTATAGGTGTCATCCGATCTCAAATAGTTAAGTCATTAAGTTCAGATCTCAAATAGTTAAGTTAAATAGTTAAAGCTTTGAAGTCCATTGTCATATAAAGCAATGTGATAAAAATATATAGCTAGAAATGACTTACAAGAAGAGTATGGTCAAATGTAGAGCACTGAGATTTGGCAGTGGTTAATTATTTGGTAACAAAAATTGAGGGTTGGATGAATTCTGTGGCTAAGGCCACAAATTGTAATATTATTTAAATTAGGTAAAATAAATAAAAATGAAGAAGCTTAGAAATTTTCACTTATGGAGAAAAGTCTTATAGCCAGAAATTTATGAGTCAAGTAAACCTGTGCATTATGTGTAAAACAAGGCACTGGGAGTCTTAGGCTAATGACAAGAAATTGAAGATATGGTTCACAACTTTCATGACTTATAAGCTAGTTGAGAATCAACCAGAAAATGTAAGTTTGGAAAATAGATAAATAAAACAGAAAAAAAAAACCAGACAAAAAACTTAATGATTCTCTATCAAAGGAAATCATTGCCTATTGGAAGTCTGGACTATCCCATAATTTCCTTACATCAGGGAATTCATTTAACCTACATTAGGTACCCTTCTAAAATAAGGACTTCCTATGGGTTATTTGGAAGATTTAAAATACTTTTCTAGCTAGAAAATAACCCTTAGTAGACATTATTAAGCATTATTTATCTTCCTTTCTTTATCATCATGTGAGAGGCATTATATTTGAAGAAAAAAAAGGAAAAGCAATGAAGTAGGAATTACAACAACTGCCCTGCAGTCTTGTCTGGCTATTTACTGTTGATGTTCTTTTGCAATCACTAGACACTTTTTTTTCTTCACTTCTGTTCAATAGACTTCATGCCAATTGCTCTAACCATCACTTATGTTTGCTTTTAAAAAGCCTAAAACACCATCCAGATATGCCATTATTATTATATGGAAAGTTGAAGAGGAAAAACAAGATATTTTGATGTCAAAAGGAACAAAAGCAACATCCATTTTAGTCCAAATAGTCCAGACTTGCTGCCCATCTTGATCACATTTAGCAGGAACAGAATGCTCTGCACTTCCCTTCATGCTGTCATGTCATGCAGCTTTGTCTGGAACGTGGAGAAAGAAGGGGGCATGAGGTATGATGAGGAGCATGTCAGTCTGCTGGAGTACATAAATATGAGTGTTGTGTGTGTGAGCCCAGAGCAGAGTTTCTATTCCTTTGTGAAGTTTCTTTTTAGACTTAGCTAATATAGGCCATAACAGTGAGTATTTTCTGTGCATTCGAGTCATAACGTAAAAGTATTTGTTTTCACTCTCATTGAAGATCTTTTAGGATTACGAATTTTATGACTTCAAAGGCTGGCAATGAATTACACATATAGAATACTGAGTAAGGGCTTTGTTTTGTTTGTAATGTTATATAACAGGAGATTCCTGCGATATACTCCATCCCCAGACAAGTACCATATAAAAAGACATAACTCCTAATTGTATGCACATTTGCCTTAGGAGTTAAATACCTTCAAAAATATTAACTACATGTTGGGAGTACAATGGGATTATGTAAAACATTAAGATGCTTCCCATCTAAAAGTATGTTGAGTGCAAGAATGAATAATCAGTTGATTAAAAGTCCTTGTCTACTACTACCTACTTTCATTGACTGTTTTATTCAAGACTTAATTGTAGACTCTGTAGGAGACACAATGATGAATGATAAACATAGTATTTGCCAGTAAGAGCTGAGAGTGGAGTTAGAAGACAAATATATAACACACCTACTCGTGATCTCCAAGATACACAAATGTCTACCTAGGAATCTCAAAACAGGAAAGAAAGGGGTTTCTAAGCCACAGGGAAAACTTTCAGAAGAAGGTGATATTTAAGCTCTTCCTCGAAGGATGGTTAATGCTGGCAAGCAGAGAATATCCCTGGTAACACAGTGATTGTTGTGTGAAAGCAACTTTGATGCATGGGACTTACCATGGGTAATAAACGAACTTCTAGTAATGTCATTCTGATTTTTTTTCCAATTCCCTACCACCTAAAGGAAGTAATGTAGGGTGAAGCAGAATTAATGGAATCTATTTGATTTCAATCTGACAGTCTATAAATATTAAAGCATAACTAAATGAAATTTAAAAATGATAAGATTGTGTTTCTACAGTTCTGATTTGGGGTGGATGATAAGCTAGTTCCAGTTCTACACAAGGAAATATACATAGGGACAGGTGTCTTGTCTCTTTCACAGCATTCCCATATTTCTAGAATTTATGGCTCTGTCTCTGGGTTTTTCAAGTGTATTGATATTTCGAACCAAGTTATTCATAGTATCAGACACTTTGAGACCAAGCAAGTTCTTGGAACTTAGATGAGTACCTTTCCTGCTGGATGGTTAAAAGGCAATGGGCTTACTACTTTAAAAGGGATTTTTCTGGGTCATAGCTAGAACAACTGACATTGTTCCTGGACCAGGTGCACAGAGGAAAGGAGACGGAACAGATTGCGCACTGATATGAGTCCAATGCAGGTCCTGGAGTGAATCCTCAATCTAGTAGGGAACAGGTGACTTCTACTCTTTTGGCCTAACTTCAGTGGTGTCTCTCCTACCACCCCTCAAATCCTAAGAACCAACCCAGTCATGGCAGGGAGGAACTTTATTCTGACTCATCAAGCCTTTGTATACCTTGTGTTCACTCAGGGTTTAGCCTCCTTAATCTCAAAAGCTTTGTATATTTTACCAAAGAAGTAGACATAATCTACTTTATATATAACTAAAGCCTCAGATGGCAGAGAAAGGTAGGAGGCGGGAGGGGTCAGAAATTATCAAACAAAAAACAATGGAACAGGAAAGCATCAATTTGTATTTTCTAAATTACTGTTCCATTACAATTGTCTCAGAGTTGCCTTTGTTAATCTTAACATTGTAGAGAAATGATTCTGACAATTTCTTTGTTTTGCTTACTTTTTACCATAATTTGTATATTCTGAAGGAAAAAAACAAAAGCAAATATGGAGTTAGAGATAGCATGTTTTTTGTTTTTTGGGTTTTTTCAGTTGGAGTCTCACTCTGTAATCCAGGCTGGAGCATAGTGGCACCCTCACCGCCACTGCAGTCTCAACCTGCTGGGCTCTGGTGATCGTTCCGCCTCAGCCTTCCAAGTAACTGGAACTACAGACGTATGCCACCATGCCCGGCTAATAAAGATAGTATGTTTTAAGTACAGAATTCCATATTTTGTTTTTAAAACCTCTCTTTTCCAGAAAGCAGTGGGAATCAGTTCTAGAGCAAACTTTTCTCTTCATCTTAAAGCTGAAATTAAAGCCATGATGTATGAGGAAAATAACTGATGATATCGAACAGATGGATTTGAACATATGTAGATAAAGGAGAGAAAAAGTACCAAGCTCTCTGGAGTTGTGAATGAGACCCCAAATGTACTGGTTTTGTGAACACACATTTAGACGGTATTATTAATGAGGATTTTTTTTATGTTTCTAATTTTGGCCTCTAAATTCCAATATTTCAATGCATTTAAATTAAATTAATATAAACTGAATTTGTTTTATAAATACATTAAGCTTTAGGGTGAGAAAGATGTATGTACATCCAAGTTATAATCACTGGAAAAGATGAGGGACAAAGTTGTATTTAATGAACTAGAAGGATGGATTAATCATGAATAAAAAATAATATCATTTCTTGCTTGTATCACTTCATAATCATCAACTTTCAAATTTAATATTTATTTTCCAAGATGTCAGCTTTTGACATTTTAGAATGAGAACATGTTAATATGACTGTGATCTACAACTGCATTCATTCATCTGTATTAAAACTTTAACATTAACATTAATCAGCATAATTTTTAGATTATGTTGCTGAAAATTCATTTTTGATTCTATAGCTTACACATTATAAGTCAAAATGTAATTTCTAATGTAATATTTATAGGATTTTCTTGAAATATTTTAGAATTTTGGCTACTATAAGTCAAATGCACCAAAACTTTGGGATATGAGAGATTTTGGAACAAGAATATTCATTAGTAACTCTGGAAGAATTACATAGGAAGGATCTTTACCTACACTTTTCTTTTAACAGTCATTATTCAAAACTACAGATTTGACAACTCACTTCTTTTCTCCTATATCTTAAAGATACAAAGGGATCAAATTATTTGAATTAATGCAATCAGTTGTAAGGGGGATAAATCACAAAGAATGGCAGCAATAGCTGCTTTGACCTTCAACAGAAGGTCAGTTTTTACAGATCAGAATATATATTATTAGAAAATTCACTATTATATAATGTTAGATTTCTGCAGTTTTGATATAAATAGAGCAGTGCCCAAAATGCCCTTTCCTTTCTAAGTACAGCAAAAAAAAAAAAAAACAGTGCTGAAATGATTCAATCTGATAAGTTTTATTTCAACAATGAATAAAATCAATCAAGGATGTTCAATGGAAATGACAAAGAAGAGAGGATTAATGTACTGTTTACAAACAAAACAAAACAAGAAGTCTTCCCTACTTCAAGTTTTGCAATACTGCAGCCATAATGAATGGAAACTGCATTCTTTGTTTGCATTCTTCTTTTCACTTTGGTTATTTTTCATTACATAAATTCCAAGGAGGGTTATTTTATTCTCAGCTGATTTTTTAAAAACACAAGGCCAACTTCTAAGTTACATTGGTTTTGAGGAAAAGAGCATCGCTATTCATTCACAGAATAAAAATCAAGTTTAAGTGTACAATCTCTACCTGATAAAAAAATATGTCTTTTTGTGAGGTTTCTTCGCAACAAAGTCAGATTTTAAAAAGTTTACTTCGTGGTTCAGCAACATTTAGGACAACTATTTTCAAGAACAAAACAAAACAGTGTAATATGCAGTGCCTTGCTTTATCTACACAGCACTTGCAGTATAAGTTTACATGTATCATATTGGGATGGACCAAACTGTACATGTTTTATTTTTCTACAGCTCCCTCCATTGTTTGTCTTAGACACATTCGCTGGAAAGCTACTGTTGCAGATCATCTAATTTTGTCTACCCATTAATATTTCCAAGCTGCATTGGAAACCCATTTCTTGTTTTGCTTAATTAATTGGATGAAAAAAAAAGTACTCTACCACATTAAAATAATTTTTTCCCTGTGTTCTACCAAAGATATATGCATTACTCAAATGCATTTTATTTTAGTAGTTAATTCACTGTATTGACTTTCTACTATCATTTAATTTATTACTCATATTTCCTTTTTCTTAAATTTTAGAATAGAGTTTTTTAGTGAGAAGAAGAGAAGGAAAAAGGAAGATTCGTGGCATAAAGAACTGCCATGGCCAAGTTTCTCAAGAAAGAAAAACCACCTATTCATATTTCTATTGATTACCTAATATACTCTAGCCCCCGTTCAAGATACTAGTAAACGTATCAGAGATCCTATATTCAAATAACTTAGTCCTTCAATAGATTCAGAAATGGAAAACACTTTCAAAGCTGATGTTAAAGAATTAAAACATAAACTTTATGGTTATGATAAAATGGGGGGAAATGCCAATTCTGTTTGTAAGAAGGAAAAAATTGAAGGCGCTTTGAATTAGGAATATTTGATTTGTGTCTATAAGAGTGAGTCGGTTCCCCAAGTCATGATGACTATTGACCTTGCCTGTTTTAGTAAAAATTTCATATTGTTCCACCCCCCACAAGCAAAAGAGTGAGTTGGCCTTATAAAGGCAAGCAGCAGTACACATGTGTAAAGGTATTCCAGGTTGAAACAGCATAATTCGCTCAAAGACTGGCAATAATTTCCATTTGTGTATAAATTTGGACAAAGAAATGGGAAACAAGCGTGTCTGAGCATGAAAAAGTATACAGGAGTCAAGTTATTCTTGATCATATTTGTTTATCTGCATCCTATTTGTCCAGCAGAGTCTTTCTTCTATGTGTCTGTTTCTAAATATTCTTTAAATTTACTCTTTGTTGACTACTGACAAATATACTCAAGGAAGCTTGATATGATTTTTCCCTATGAGAAATGGAATTTGATAAGGAAGACGTTATGTTTTCTATAGACAAAACTTTATTAAATATATTATGAAAATCATAAAGTTTTCAATTTTGCAAATAAGTGATATAATTTATGTGTTTTGTTAACTAGTGAAAATGAAATAGTATCCACTACTTTAGAGGAGAGTCAGCGTGCACAAATAGGAATGAGAGGCATTTTTGATGGTTGTCTTTGGAGGTAACAAACCACACTGCAAAAGTCTTGTTCATTCCTCTATTGAATAATATAAGAATTTCAAAGTGATATGTGTAAAATACAACTTTTTAAGAAGTGATCAAATTAGCATACTTAGCACAAATTTATTATTTTCTTTCTTTCTTTCTTCTTTCTTTCTTTCTTCTCTTCTCTCTCTCTCTCTCTCTCTCTCTCTCTCTCTCTCTCTCTCTCTCTCTCTCTTTCTTTCTTTCTTTCTAGTTAGAGTCTCACTCTGTCACCCAGGCTGAAGTGCAGTGGCATGCTCACGGCCACCCTAGCATCAACTTGCTGGGCTCAGGCAATCCTTTGGCCTCAGCCTTCCAAGTAGCCGCAACTATAGGTGTGCCCTATCAAGCACACCCAGCTAATATTTTGATTTATTGCAAAGACAAGTTCTCACCATGTTGCCCAGGCTAGGTCTCAAACCCAGGGGCTCAGGCAATTCTCTCCTAGGCCTCCTAAAGTGCTGGGATTACAGACTTGAGCCACCATACCTGGCTATTATTTTCAAATCCATAATGCTGAAAGAAGTATTCTCTGATACCAGAGAAGGAGAAAATATTTTTCTTATTACTAGCCAATGATTTCATTTGTAAACTCTCTTGAGTACTGAATCCTTTTGTAGATTTCACTGATTTTCATTAGCATTATGATTATTTCCTTTTATGTTTACTTTGGGCTCATTTTGATACTATTTTTTCATGTTCCTAAGGTAAGTCATTTATTTGAGATCATTTGTCTTTTCTAATATAGGCATTTATGCTATGAATTTCCTCCTACTTATTGATTTATTGGCATCACACACATTTTGTTAGGCTGCATTTTTTTTTCATTTCATTCAAAATGATTTCTAATAACTATTGATTTAACTTTTAGTCTATGGTTTATTTAGAACTCATATAATTTACTAATATTTTTATGGTTTTTTTTCGAGATACTTGTCTACTTTGAATTTCAAATATTGTTTCATTTTGGTATGAGATTATCACAGTGATGCAGGACTTGAATGCATTTTATAATCATTGAGCTTTTTAAAACATTCTAGAAGATGTTTCATCTTAGTAAGTTTTCTATGTACGCCTAAAAAGAATTTGAATCGTCTCCTGTCAGTGGAGTGTTCTGTGAATGTTAATAAGATCGATTGTGTTATTCAAGTCTTCTAAATCTTTGCTAATTTGTATCTTTCTATTCTATAAATTATTGAGAGTAGTGCTAAAATCCTTGAATATAATTGTTAAATTATCTATATTGCCTTGCAGTTTTATGAATTTTTGTTTTACACACTTTGAAGTTCTTCTACCAAGTAATTAAACCTTTAAGATTGGACTACTCATCATTATAAAGTAACCCACATTATTTCTAATAACATATATATTTTTTATTTGAAATCTACCATTTCTAATTTTGGCAACACCACTCAAATATCTTAAATTTAATTTTTGTATAGCATGTTCTTTTCCATTCTTGTATTTTAACATGCAATTGTCCTTTGTATTACATGTGTGCTTCCTTAATCCCCACCTCCTCAAACACTGAAATCTATAGATGCTCAAATCCTTTATATAAAGTGGTATAATCTATGGTCATACCATTCTGAACATGTCTGATCTAATCTAAAATGGTGTTCTATTTGCTTATAACTTATTCACATCTTCCCATGTACTTTAAATCATCTTTAGATTACTTATAATAGCTAAGAAAATGTAAATGCCATGTAAATTGTTGTTAAATTGTATTGTTCAAGGGCTAGTGATAAGAAAAATGTCTGTTCATGTTCTGTACAAGTGCAACCATTCATTTTCTCTCATATATTTTTGATTCACTGTTGACTGAATACATGGATGTGGAACTCACAGATAAAAAGGACTGTGTTGTTTTGAGTAAAGTGAGTTTCTTGTAGGCAGCATATATTTACATCTTGCTTTATTTTCTATCCAGTTTGGTCATCTCTACTTTAGGGCCTTAGTGTGCTTACATTTAATTTCTTGTCTCACATGGCTGTGAGTAACTCTTGTAAATTTCCACTTATTTTCTTTATTTGTCCTGCCATTTCTCTTCTATTGGCTTTTTTTTATTGAGTATTTTATAATTTCATGTTGTCGTGTGAACTAATTGATAACCCTTTGTTTTTTTATTTTAGTGTTTACTGTAAGATTTAAAGTGCATATCTTATTACAATTTCCTTCAGTAACATTTTTTCATTTAATGCACATTATAAAAACTGAAAATTCTTTTATTTGTTCCAATTTTTCTTGGTGCTGTTATTGTTGTCCTTTTTTATTTCTATACACATTATAAATTGCATAACTTTGTTGTTTTGTTTACTTCAATCAACTAATTATCTTTTTAAGAGATTTAAGTAAAAAGAAAAAATGTATATATTTGCTGTGTTGTCTGGTAGTCCTTATTTCATAGGTAGAAGCAGATTTCCATCTGATATTACTTTCATTAAGCTTGAAATGTCCTTTTAACATTTCTTGTAATGCAGGTTTGCTGGTAATTAATTTTCTTAGTCTTGGTATGTCTCAAAAATCTTTATTTGCATTTGCTTTTGAGAGGCAATGTTGCAAGATAAATAATTATACTTGACATTTTATTTTGTTTTAGTACTCTAAGGATGTTATGCCACTGTCTTCTAGCTTCCTTGATTCTGATAAGAAGTTCTGATAAGATTGATTCTGATAAGTGGTTATCATTGTTTTGTTTGTTACTTTTTTCTTTGGTAGCCTTAATTTTTTAATTTTATTATTGCCTATAAGCTTTTTATTATTTTTAGTTCTTTCTTCATGTTTCTTTTGTTGAGGTTTTTGAATTTCTTGAATTTATGAATTTATAATTTTAATCAGATATAATTTATTCAGATATAGTTTAACTTCTCTCCAACTTTAAAAACTCCAGTTGCTTGTACATTAAGCTGAAGTTGTTCCACATTTTACTGATGGCCTGTTGTTTTTATTTTTCCTTAGTCTTTTTTATTTCCATGTTTTATTTTGGATAGTTTCTATTGCTGTGTCTTCAAGCTTAGTAAATATTTTTCTTTAATATCTAATTCATGTATAATTCTATCTGATATATTTATTCTATCAGATATATTTTTATCTCTCCCTCTGTAACTTTCATCTTTAAATTTTTATTTTGAATCTTGTTTATAACTCCTATATCTCTATATTATGCCTATTTTATTCTCTTCTCTAGTTTGAACATTTAGTGTAGACACAATATCTGTTATCTTTGTTTATAATTTTTTTATCTATAAAACTGTGTGCATTTCAATGGATTGTTTTTTTATTATGATTGGCATTTTTTTTGCCTATTAACTTTTGCATTGATGGCAGATACTGAAATTTAACTTATTGAATGCTATTTTTTTATTTCTATAAATACTCTTAAGTATTTACTTATTTATTTATTCAGGTATTATGAGACAGTTTTATCTTGTTAGGTCATCTTGCTCTTATTCTTTCATAACTGGGACCAGGATATCAATTATTCTCGGATTAAGTTTTCTGATTCTGAGGTAAATCCCTTTTGAACACTACTTGTTGTTTCATAGAATATGAAATTTTTCTATTCTAGTTTTTGATAACAGGCACCATTCACATTTCTTGTAATCTCCAGAGTTTGTTTTCTCTAAAATTTCAGTAGTTCTTCTTGTAGCCTCAGTTGGTTTTCTCCAATGCATTTGCTGCCAGTATTTATCTAAATACTAGAGAGGAATCCCCTGAAGAACTTTGAAGTTCTCACTTTGTACAAATTTCCCATATCTGATACACTGTTCTACAACATCTAAATATTTTGTTCTCCTCAGAACTAAGAGGCAAGGAATATAAGATAAGAAAGACAGGGAGAGAGAGAGAGAGAGAGAGAGAGAGAGAGAGAGAGAAAAGTGAAAATATATATCGATTAAAATATTATTTGATTGAAAGATTCTCAGAATATTGATGCAAGAAGTTCCCTACACAATAAGTTTTAGTATATCTGCCTTTTATGTATTCATGGGCTTCTGTGCAGAAGATGGGATTTGTGCTCTATGAAACACTGGTATTGGATTTTTTCCCTCTACTGGATGAGTAGAGGGTTTATAACAGTTTATAACAGTCCTTGGATAAGTATCTTAAAGCAGCAGACCGGGAAAGGAAGACCTGGTGACTTAAGATAATTGAACATGAAGATGATATCTAGATAACTGGCCCACAGAAGAAATCTTATTGTTCCCATCATCCAGGAGGTCAAAGAGTGAAGTAGGATAGCCAGTAAGCTTAATTTTTTCTGCTCTTAAAAGTATGAGAATACAAACAGACTGGGAGCAGTGAAGTATCTGTCTGATGGGACTAGCAATATTTTTGCTTCTATATCACTGGCCCAAACTGTGGTTTCTTCATTTCTTTTCTATACCAGCTCCAAATAGCTGAATAATAAAAATATATGTTCTGACAAACAGAAAAGGAGCAATCAATTGAATGAAGAGCACTATATTTCAAATGAAATACAGATGGTGGAAACAATATGTTTATATTTACTTATTTCACTTGTTTGGGTTCAATGCTCTTGAACCTGTGGTTTAATATGTCTTCTAGGTCAAAATTTTTTTGAGAATTTCATCTTCTCTCTTTTTTTTTTTCTGAGCCCGAGTATGTGTATGCCAATTCTTTTCAATTTACCTTTTGTATTTCTTAAACACAGTTATTTTAAGATATATCTCTTAGTGCAATATTTTAGCCTGGGGTTCTGCATATGTTTTCTGCTTAATTTATTTTAATTTTTTTATCACTTGTTCTCATTTGTTTAACTTGCTCATAATTTCTTATAGACTGCTAGATTTGTGTATGAAAAATTCTAGAGAATCCGATTGGTAGGGTCTTCATCCAAATAAGGCTGACTTTTGTTCAGACAGAAAGATAGAGTATAGGCATATGTTTTATCCTGTTGAAGGTAAGGCTTTGTTACATGTGTTAGAGTTCCCCATATAAAAGTAGCCAATTGAATATGTGTGTGTAGCTGGGCTCAGTGGCCAGCCTGTAATCCCGCACCTTGAGAGGCTGAGGTGAGTGGATTGCCTGAGTCCGCGGGTTCGAGACCCGCCTGGACAACTTGGTGAGACCTCATTTCTACAATAAATAAATAAATAATTAGCTGGGTGTGGTAGCACGTGCCTGTAATTCCAGCTACTCAGAAGGCTGAGGCAGAAGGATCTCCGGAGCGCAGCAGATGGAGGCTGCAGTGACTGGGAGTGGCCACTGCACTTCAGTCTGGGCGACTGGAGTGAGACTCCAACTCAAAAAAAAAAAAAAGAATATGTGTGTGTATAAAAAAATGCATGTGTATATCTATATACAATACACAGTTCTTCCCTGTTACTCATGAAGAATTGGTTCCAGGACCCTCTGAGGATATCAAAATCCATGAATGCTCAAATCCCTCAATAAAATGGCATAATATTTTCCTATAACCTATACATATCATCCAATATACTTTAAATAAACTCCAGATCACTTATGATATATAATACACTTTAAATGCTGTGTATATAGTTGTTATGCTGTACTTTTTAGGGGCTAGTGACAAGAAAAAAAAGTCTGATCTATTCAGTGCAGATGCAATTTTTTCCCAAATATTTTAAAACGACAATTGATTGAATCTACTGATGCTGACTCTGTAAACTGGAAGATTAATTGTGTATGTGTATGTGTACATATATGTATATATAGGAAGACATTTACTATCAGGAATTGGCTCCCACAGATATGGAGACTGAGAATTCCCCAAATCTGCAGTAGGAAATACAGAGATCTAGAAGTGCCAATGATGTGAGTTAAAGTTCAAGTCTGAGTCAGAGGCAGGAGGACACCAATCAGTGTCCCAGATTGAATACAGTCAGTCGAGAAAAAGTGTTCTCTTTACTTAGCCTTTTTCTTCTAATCAGACCTTCAACAGGGTAGACAAGGCCTACCCACATTGAGGAGGGTAATCTGCCTTAGACTACTGGTTCAAATGTCAACCTCATCTAGGAACACCCATATAGATACACCTAAAATCATGTTTAATCAAATATTTGGGCATCCTGTGACCCAGTCAGGTTGACATAGGTTGCACCTCATGGTTTACTGGTGTCAGTGTTTCTCTTATGTCAAATGCATGGCTCCTACTCTTGGGATGTGCTCTTGGAGCATCAGTTGAGAGCATGGAATATGTATGAGGTCTGTTCATTCAGCTTACTGCTGAAATCTCTGCTCAGTTCTTTTACAGTTTCTATCCTGTTGCTTTTGGTTGAGTTTCCTAGAGTTTTCCCTGAACAGCTTAAAAGTTGAAAAAATCTAAAATAAAAATGAAATACAAACTTGGGGACACAATTATCTTCATTTCCTTAAGGTTTTTTTTTTCCCCTTAAATCTCAGTGTGTGTAACTTTACTGAAATCCAATACACTTCCTCAGAGACTTTAGCTTTCTTCTCTGAATCTCTTCTTCGCAGTAGGCTTCAAATACCCTAAAGGAAAAATGCTGTCATGAATGTGGAGCTCTGCTGAGTGTTTTTATCTCCCAGGCATCTGAGCCCTTAAAGTCCTGTGAATGCTGGTTACTCTCCAATTCCTTCCAATGGATTCTGTGGGTAGTTTGTCCAGCTTTTATACTTTGATGGGAGGATTAGACAGATAGAAACCAACCAAAGATGTCTGAGTCAGATGTGCATGGATAAAGAGCTCAGACAGGAAAAGGTAACACTAGAAGTTTTGATATTTATGAAACTAATATAAATGTAAAAATAAGATTTATAAATTAAATATTTAGTAAATGTATTCATTAAATGAGACACTATTAGTTTTTAAAAATAAAATAACAAATTTTGTTTTTTATTTTAAAATTGTGGGGTACAATTCAGGGTTAGGTATACAAATATTCATTGTGCAGGTACCCTTGTTGATGAGGTATGTTCCTCCTACCCCAGGCAGTTTCCCTCTGCTGCCAATCCCACCTCCTTGCCTTCCCCCTCACCCCGCAGTTTCCAGCTACTGTCATTCCTTTTCTTATGGTATTACAAGAGTTGTTCAAGGTCCTCTTATGAGTGAGGACATGTGATATTCAGTTCTTTGTTTCTGTGACAAATCACTCAGTATTATCAACTCTAAGTTCATCCACGTTCCTGCAAAGATCATGATTTTGTTCTTCTTCATGGCTATGTAATATTCCATTGTGTATATGTACCACTTTTGTGTATCCAGTCATCTTTTTTTTTTTTTTTTTTGAGTTGGAGTCTCACTCTGTCACCCAGACTGGAGTGCAGTGGCCGCTTCCGGCCACCGCAGCCTCACCTGCTGGGATTCAGTGATCCTTCCGCCTCCGCCTTCCGAGTAGCCGGAATTACAGGCATGTGCTACCACGCCCGGCTGATTTTTTGATTTATTGTAGAGATGAGTTCTCACTGCCCAGGCGGGTCTCGAACCCTCGGGCTCAGGCAATTCACTCACCTCAGCCTCCCAAAGGCGCAGGATTACAAGCTGAGCCACCGAGCCCGGCTCCAGTCATCTTTTGATGGGCAGCATGGTTGATTCTATGTTCTTGCTGTTGTGAACAATGCTGCGATAAACATATGTGTGCGAGTATCTTTTTTATAGAGTGATTTGAGTTCTTCCAGGTATATTCCCAGTAGGGGGGCTGTGGGTCATACGGAAGGTCAATTTTTAGAACTTTTAGGGATCACCACACTGTTTTCCACAGAGGCTGCACTAGTTTATACTCTCACCAACAATGTAGAAGTGTGCCATTTTTGCCACATCCTTTCCAGCATCCGTTATTTTTGAGTTATTGATGATGGCCATTCTGATTGGAGTTAGGTGGTATCTCAGTATAGTTTTAATTTGCATTTCTTTGATAACTAATGAGGCTGAACATTTTTTCACATATCTGCTGACTGCTTACATGTCTTCTTTTGAGAACTGTCTATTCATATCTTTTCCCAACTTTGCAATAGGACTGTTTGTTTTTTTTCTTTTCAGCACTTTGAATTCCTTGTAGATTCTAGATGTTAGGCCTTTGCTAGACAGAGGTGACAAATATTTTTTCTCAGTCTGTGGGCAGTCTCCCTAATCTCTTGATGGTTTCTTTGGCTTTGCAGAAGCTTGTCAGTTTGATAAGGTCCCATTTGTCTATCTTATCTCTTATGGCTTGGGCACTTGGGGTTTTGATCAGGAGTTGGTTGCCAGTTCCAATTTCCATTAGAGTGTCTCCAGCATTTTCCAAGGTTTTTATGGTTTAAGATTTTATGTTTAGGCCTAGATTCATTTAGGGTTGATTTTTGTGTATGAGGATAGGTAGGAGTCCTGTTTCAATCTTCTGCGTGTGGTCAGCCAGTTTTCCCAGCACCATTTAATGAATAGGTTCTCCTCTCCCCAGTGGTTGGTGGTGGAGGTTTGTCAAAGATGAGTTGAGTTGGCTAAGAAATTGAGACTTTGCTTCTGGAATCTCAATTCTATTTCATTGATCTATATGCCTGTCCTTGTAGCAATACTAGGCCGTTTTCATTATTTTAACTTTATAATAAAGTTTAAAGCCTGGGAGTGTGATACCTCCTGCTTTGTTTGTTTGTTTGTTTGTTTGCTGAGGATTGTTTTGGCTATTCATGGTCATTTACGCTTAGCATCATGCTGTTTTATGTCCATGTCTTTGTGGGTTTTGAGGGGAACTTTGATGATGTTGATATTTATTTTTATTCCACTGTGGTCTGAGAAGGTCCATGGCAGAATTTCAATCTTATGACATTTGTTTAAGCTTAATTTGTGGCCAAGTATGCGGTCAATCTTAGGGTACATTCCATGTGGTGATGAGTAGAATGTATATTCTGTGATAGTAGAATATATATTCTGTGACCACTGGGTGGAGTGTTCTGTAAGTATCAATTAAGTCCATTTGGTCAAGAGTAACATTGAAGTTCCAGATCTTCTTGCTGATTTTTTGTCTTGATGATCTGTCTAGAATTGTGAGTGGGGTATTAAAGTCGCCAATTCTGATAGTGTTAGAGTCAATATCTTTTTTTAGTTTGCCTAGAAGCTACTTTATGAAAGTTTGTGCTCCTATGTTGGGTTCATATATGTTTAGGATGGATATTTCTTGTTGTTGGATTGAACCTTTCATCACTATGTGGTGACCCTCTGTATCTTTTTAAATTTTTGATAGCTTAAAGGGTATTTTGTCTGATATTAAGATTGCAACTCCTGCTTAGTTTTGTGTTCCATTTGCCTAAATTTTTGCTTTCCATCTCTTACTTTGAGTCTGTGGTGTCCTTTCTGGTGAGATGAGTCTCTTGGAGACAATATTGTAGCCTCATGATATTTTATTCATTTTGCCATTCTATGTCTTTTCAGGTTTATATTTAGTCCATTCACATTCAGGCTAATTATTGAAATGTGAGTTTATCCCTGTCATGACATTCCTACAGAGTTGTTGTTGTTCCTATTTGTTTGTTGACTTTTTTGATTTTGGGGTTGATTCACGTGTATTTTCAATCTTTTTCCTGCACTCTTGTGAAGAACATTGTCATTCTTTTTTCCTTTTCTTTTGTGTTTAATATTTTCTTAAGTGTTTCTTGTAAAGCTGATCTGGAGGCAGCATAAGTTCTTAGAGATTGAATGCTTGGGAAATATTTTAATTCTCCATCACTGATGAAGCTTAGCTGAGTAGGTTATTCTTGGTTGAAATTGTTTATTTTTGAGAACTTTGAAGACTGAGTTATAATATCTCCTGGCCTGAAGTGTTTCTGTAAAAAAAATCTGCTGCTTTTCTAATTGGTCTTCTCTGGTAGGTAGTCTGACCTTTGTCTCTTGCTGCCTTTAGGATTTTTTTCTTTTATACTTACTTTGTTTAGGCTAATTGTTTTGTGTCTAGGAGTTGGTCTTCTTATTTGTTGTCTTGAAGGGGTTCTCTGAATCTCTTGTGCTTTAATGGTCACATTGCTGATGAGATGAGGGTGTTTTCTTGAATAATTTCATGAAATGTTTGTTCCAGGGTGCTCTCTCTCTCTTTCTGCCTCAGGAAGTCCAGTTACTCTTAGGTTCGGTCTCTTGAAGTAATTGTTCATCTCTTGAAGGATTTGTTCTGTCTTCTTAAACTTCTTTTCTATGTTTTTTATAGTTTGGGTTAGTTCTATATTTTGGTCCTCAAACTCTGAGATTCTTTCTTCTGCTTGGCTAATTCTTCTTTCCATGTTTATCAGTTTGTTATTTATTTAATTCACAATATTCTTTACTGGGGTTATCTCAGTTATCCGTTCCTTCCTATTTTCCTCTCCTCAATTATTTTTATTCTTTCGATTAATGTCTTGATATCTGGGTTTGTAGTTTGAGACCAGTCATTCTGAGGACTCTTCATTGTTTGCATTCCAAAGTCTGTTTTCTCAGTTTGCGACCTCCCAGGGGTCTGTGTGAGACCCATATTCTTCTTTTGGTTTTTCCTCATTTTTGTAGATTTTCTTCCCTCCCACATTTTTTCTGCCTCGTCTTTAATTCTATTTTTCAGGGATGGTGGCATTGCTTTTACTTCTGTCTACTCAGTCTCCTGTTCTTCCTTATGTGGATCCTTTGGCTTTGTTCAATTCTAAAACTGGGATATGGGTTGGGGGCTGTACTTTTTGCAGTTTTGAGATTTAATTGAGGGGGGAGCTGTAATTCAAAATCTATCTGCAGATCCCAGTGTCCCCAACAAGTGTATGGGTACCCTGGAACCCACTTCCCACTGCCTTACAGTCTGTCCACGTAGTGGGAGTATAGATCTGCTCCCTGGAAGCAAAATGAGGTAAGAAAAAAGCAAATAATGGAAAAAGAAAAGAGTAGGTCAAGTGGAAGGTGGAGAGAGAGAAGAGTAAGAGGAAAAACAGACAGACGTACCAACTAACAAATGAAAAAAGACACAAAGACCAAAAAGATTTTAAAAAGCTAAATCATACAGATAATCATACAAACACATAATCCAACAAAAATCTGCCTATTGATGTATTTTTCAAATACACAAACATGAAGTCTAAAGAATAGAGAAAAAAATCAGGAAAATAACAGAAACAAAGCAAGTATGAAAACATTATGAAAAATAGAAAGAGAAAAAACTAAAACAAAAACTAGCAAAAATGAACAAAACAAACAGACAAAAAATAAACATAAAAAATAAAAACAATGAACCAAATTCACTCTGAGGTCATTCCTGTAAGTCCAATGTCCTTTCAGTTTTGGTCTCTAGCTCCTCCCCTCTGGTCTCTGTGCAGGTAGATAGGGTTGCTCACAGCTTGGGTTAGATCCCCCAGGCCTACTTTGGAAGGAGAGTGGATCGGATCTGAATGTATCCAGCTTGCTGCCTGTGGAGTCTGTCACTCAGATCTGACAAGTCTGTGTCCAATCCAGCATGGGGAGGGGCTTCAGTGTCTCTCAGTTTAATGAGATTATCTTAGGTTCCAAGTTGGAGAAGACTAGGCGGAGCTGGGTGAGGTAGATGGGGCAATGCAGGTATCTGTCTGGTCCTGGGACAGAGAAAATGGCTGCAGACGGTGTCTCCGTACTGGGCATAGGACTTCTCTCCGGTTCTCCCTGATCCTTTCTCTCCACTGTTCTGATCCACTATAACAGGTGATGGTGTGGGCCAGACACCAGGCGATGAGAATCAGTTGGATTAGGCAGGTTTTTTTCAGAAGAGTCCCGCGAGCAGCAGACAATCTTGCACACCCACACTCCAGTCTCAGGGTGGTGGGGGCTTGCGGTCACCCTCAGAGGGGGCCCCCAGGTGCATGCACCTGAGTATCCCCTCAGACAGATTTTCATTCTCCCACCAGCACATGCCTATTTATGCAGAGAGTCTTTATGGACACTTGCTTTTGCAGTGACTCTCACAGTCCAACCTATCCAGTCACCATCTTAAGCTTTGCTCCAAAATAACAAAATTATCTCAAGGACTAGAATAAAAATACATCAAGATAGAAATTATAAGCCTAGGAAGAGATGTTGTTGCTAAATTCAGAATACTTACCATATAGTAAATTATAAAGATGGACAAATTGCAGGTTAGATTAATATGAAAGACATAATACATATTTAGCTGAGATTATTAAGCAAAAGATAAAGATAAATTTACATAAATTTGAAATTAAAAAATTAAGTTATCCTTGAAATCGGATTGGGAGTATCCTTGCCAATGAAACCCAAAAGTCAAAAGAGTAACTACAAACTATCAAAACAAGAAAATTCAATTCAAGAAAATTTTAGCTTTACAATGCAGCATTCAGGAATTATACTTTAAAAAGGTATGCATACAAATGCAAATATGTAGGGAGTTTATCATCCTAGCACACATGGTATAAGGAAAATAACTGATGGTGGGCTTTGAGGAAACTTAAATGCTTAATAATCCAGAAAAGTTTGCACAATGTGAGATGATAAAGGAGAGAATCAGAAGATACATAACTGCAATAAAAGTGCAAAGTAAATATTAAACGCATAAAAAATAATTTAAGAGTAATTACAGCAATAATCTAAAATTTAATATTAATTACTATGCTAATAAAATTTAGATGTTTGGCACAATGAGAAGAGAGAAAAGGAAAGGTAGTTTAGGCAACTCATGAAGTAGAAAGATATTGGAACAAAGGGGGAAACATGAGGGAATGGTTAGAAAAACATTTTTTAAAGTATGCATATTTGTGTAATATAGTAAAAAAAATAAGCACAAAGGTAGAGGAAGTAGAGAACTTCACTGTGGATCAAATATTTATCTCATCTTTCTTAGAGGGCAGATAGTCAGTTTGAGCATTGCTATCTTGCCATGGAATCTGGATTTCCTCCAGGTATTTCAATGTGTGCTGTCAAAGTTCACAGTTCCCTGCTATATTTGTTTTACAATTATCTTACTATTATTATAGATTTAAGGGTTACAGGTGCAGTTGTGTTACTTGGATATATTGCATAGTACTGAAGTCTGGTCTTTCAGTTTCCATCACTTGAGTAGTGCACATTGTACTCATTAGGATCCTTCCACCTTCCTTCCCTTCTGAGTCTCCAGTGTGTACTCTATGACCATGTGTACACATTACTTAGCTCCCACTCATTAGTGAGAACATATAGTATTTAATTTTCAATTTCTGAGTTGTCTCACTTAATATAATAGCTTTCAGTTTTATTTATGTTGTTGCAAAAAATAAGTTCATTCTTTTTATGGCTGGAATAGTATTCCATTGGTAAATATAAAACATTTTCTTTATCCAATCATTTCTTGATGGACACAGGTTGATTTCATCTCTGTACTATTGAGCAGCAGACAATTTTGAGTGAACTGTGTTCTGATAAACATACAAGTGCAGGTATGTTTTTGATATAATGATTTCTTTGTCTTTGGGTAGATAACCAATAGTGAGATTGTTGGATTAAATGAAGGCTCTGCTTTTAGTTCTCTGAGAAATCTCCATACTAATTTCCATAAAGGTTATATTAGTTTACATTTCCACCAACAGTGTGTAAACATTTCATTTTCTCCATATCTCACCTAATCTGTTATTTCTTGACTTTTTAATAACAGCCATTCTAACTAGTGCTGAGGCCTACACAAATATGTGGTTAGAGCTCTATTTTCTTCCCCATATTACCTTTTTTCTTCATTAAAAAATGTACTGAGGCTTTCAAGACAATCATTTGCATTAACAAGGAGACATCCTTTAGATATATTAATTTTTTTTACAATTTATTTGTTTTTCATTAAATAATATCATTTTTATTTGTATTGATAATATATCCTTTGTTTCCTGTTTTATATTGTTATCTTGTTCTTAATTTGAGTACTTTACTCTCTTATTTTTTTTCTTCTTGAAATTAAAAATATTTTAAATTGAAAGTTTTCTTGGACCAGTAGTATGGTAACATTTTGATATTAATAAATTATATCTCATTGCTTTTTTCTGAAATCTGTATGATAACAGTATCTAGTAAGTTTTTAAATTGTTCTTTGATACAAGATTTTTCTAATTGTGCATTTTATAATTGCTAACTAATTTTTCTGTGAATTTATTATTATATATTTTAAATTTTTAATTATGTGGATATGATCATTTATCTTGCTGTCTACTTTTAAATTAACTGATTAAAACTTTTGGCCAAGTACATTGTTTCTAGTTAATGCTCTATGTACATATGGAAAGGTTCTACTTCAGGTGTCACTGTCTCCTGTCAACCCCAGATAGGAATGTCTAGTTGCACAAAAACAAGCCCAGATGCTCCCACTGATTCTGTGTTATGATGTAATTCTTCATTATATGTGTAATGTGCTTGAATCATGCCAAATCTCCTCCACACTCCCATCCATGGACAAATAGTCTCCCACAAAACCAGTCTCTGAAGTCAAAAAGGTCGGGGACTGCTGATCCATAGCAATTAAAAGAAAATGTTAATAATTTCTTCTTAACCAAGATTCCCTGATCACTACTTTTCCTGTTATGGAGAGAGAGATGAAAGATCAATTTAGGCTTTTGAATTTTCATCCTGAAACAGTGGTTACCATCAGCAGCTACTACAAAAAGTGTAGTAACTATGTGCCTACACAGTAGGTATATAGTAAATGCCTTAGCACCATGCTCTAGCTATCACTGACTTCATCCTTTTTTGCAAGCCAAAATATAAGTGACAGAGTCTATAACTTATTAAACATGAGCAACTCTCCTACACTTTTAGAGTAAAGGATGTTGACAAATTATATGTTGACCTAATTTAAAAGTCCTCATTGAGAACTGAATCACTTTCAAAGGTTTCAGAGGATCTGCCCTATATATTTTCAGGTCAGAATAAAAGTAAGTGTTCTCCTGATGGATGAGCTAATTTTTGCATTTCACTAAGGCACAGTTATAAATAGACACTAATGATTTTTTAGAATCCTTGATGGCTTCTAGCACACTATACATATTAATTATCTCATCATTCTAAGCTCCCTGATTTTTCTAAGGAGGAAGTTGCTACAGAATGTCAAAGAATTTACAGCTTAAGCCTGTAGATGCATTAAATAGATACAAAACGTGGATCACATGTGACAAGAAAAACTGTCACGTTGGTGTCCAATAATTATACTAGCCATACTACATTAATCCAGATTCTATAGAAGCTTAGTGCAAATAATATGTCTTATAGAATTTTATCATCATTCCAGACATATGGAATGCCGCAAATCCTCTAGGCAGATAGTATTAATCAGCATAAGCCAGGTCATGCTGAGGCAACAAGAAATCCCTAAATCTCAGTCCCTTCAGACAACAAATATTCTTTTTTTTCCTCACATAACTTGTCCTCTGAGAGTTGCTCAAGTGTCACTAATATCATGGTAATTTGAAGCCCCAGGCTAATGTAATAGTCACTCTATTAAATATTTTCTGTTGCTCTATCAAAGAGAAGAGAATACTGTAAAGTCTCAGTGAAATGCTCTGCTCAGATCTCATTATATCTATTTACAAGTCATGGTGCAGAAGTGATCACATGACTCTACACCCCAAAAGTGGGTCATGAGGTGTGATTCTTTGACTTTCTGTAGCTGGATTGGGTGTTTGTCATTTCCCAATGACTTTAATAACAGGATATGATAGTGCAAAGAAACTCCTAAGGGATATCCTGTATTTCAAGAACACTTTTCCCAAGTTCCATTGTGGGGTAGTAGCCCAATTTCCCCTTGGTTTTCAGGAAAAAACACTCTAGTCATCATAGTAACTCCCTCTTTTGCCTGTTTATTCAAAAGCATAAGAAGTTCAAAGTGACCCAGCAACATTTTAACTTCAGGTTTAATGGAATTGCCATTGAGTGTCCTGGTGGAAGCATTTTCGCTTTGGAACTATGACCTCTAGACCAGCATAAGTTTTCAGGAACAGGAAGCAAAACTTTTGCTAGTAGATCACTGGATGTAACAGTGAGTGGTTCCGCTCTCATTCCCACTTCTTGGTTGTTAGATACATGAATGCTGGTTATAGGAGAAACAACACCATAGATTACAGACTGATATAGGGCATATAGAGCCTTCTGGAAAACTTTGCCTCAGTCCTGCTTCCTAGCTGGCGCTGTAAGCAAGTACATAGTAATAGGTCATAGTAATTTGTTGAGAGTCTGCCACGGAGGCCCACTGAGCATTAGGGATCAGGAAGGGACATTGACCCCGAGACCACTAGGATGCGTTCGGGAGCTATTGACCCCATTTCCTCCCCCTTTCTACTCAGCATTAACCAGATTAAGCTCCTGTGAGCTCAAAACATAAAAACTCTGAGACCAGGATGAACACAAGCTAACTTTAGAAGCTCATTGCTCCCATTCTTCCACAAACTGTAGTTTTGGCTTTCACACAACTTATAATTCAAACTCATGTCACATTTAAGAGCCTTAGTATTGGTCACAGGCTACTGGGTCATGATCTTAGGATTTATTGAAGGTGTAAATTGTAGAATATAGTTTTAGAAGACAGACATTTTGTTGAAAGAATGCAGCTGGGTTACTTGCAGGTAGCCCACTGTGAACTTTGGACTGGGCCACATTCCAAACATTCTGGGATGGGCCACTTTCGTTTGTAAAGTAAATACTTAAGCTTCTATAGAATTGTTTAACTTGGCATAAATCAATCAGCTTAGGATAAAAAAGGTTTATAGAATATGTCAGTCACAGATTAGGTTATCCTTTATTATGGGATTTTAAGATTATCATATGAAAAGGGTTTAAAGGCAATCATTGATTAAGTTTTCATGGATTAAGGTTTCTGGTGGGTGGGGGACGCCCCTCCCACATCTGACTTTGTGTATAAAAAACCCATTGTAATTCCCAATAACACACATAGCTTCTGCACTAGACTGGAGTCCAGCCTCTTTCTTTCTCTGTCTCTCTCTCTCTCTCTCTCTCTCTCTTCTTCCCCCCAATCGCCAACGCTATCTCCACCTTTGGGGTACCCTGAACCTGGCTGAAGCTGGTCTCTGGCAGTAATTCTGTAAAACCAGCTTCTTCAGGATGTGGGAAACATGGTAAGACAAGTTAATTCCTTGATTATGGACCCTTTGCTATACTTCTTTTGCTGTGAGTAAGTTCCTGAATCAGGATAATGCTGACCTAAATCAGTCACTTAATAAAGACCACAATGTCCTGAGTGTGGATAACGCATGTTGTAAGTCCACAGATGGTAGTTTTGACAGAAGTATGGCACAAAGTGAAGGTGAATCCATATCTGGAGTGAGTGTTGATTCCAGTAAGAACAAAGTTCTGTCCTTCCATGATAAAGATGGTCTAATGAAATCAATCATCCATCAGGCTGATCATCCAGGGGAAGAGTGCTATGTTTGGAACTCTGTGCTGGTTTTTGCTGCTGGCAGACAGGGCACTCAGAAGTGACTATAGCTAGGTCATTCTTGGTAAGTGGTAGGTGATATTGCTGATCACATGTATAGCTTTCATCTCTGTCATGATGGTCTCTTTTTTCATGAGACCACTGTATAATGACAGGAACGGCTGGGCTAAGAAGCTGATTGGTATCTGCATAATGTGGCAGTTTGCCCATTCAGTCATTGAAATCCTCTTCTACTTAGGTTACCATTTGGTGAATATTCATATGGGACACAAATGTCTTTAGGTTTTTTTTCCACCCAGAGAGGTTTATGTATACATCTTTCTCCAATTTTTTGTGACAAATTTTCCAATCATGTTCCTTCCAAGTATCTGACCATCTAGCCCAAGCATTGACCACAGCCCATTAATTGATATATAATCACACATTTGGCCATTTCTGTTTCCAATTTAAAAAAAAAAAAAACTTCAAAATTCTGCTCACAGTGATGATCTTCCCTCAGGATTATCCTTTAGGAATATCACAGAAAGGACCAGAGTTGCCATGTGGCCTTCCGGGTCATGCTTATATATAGCACAGAACCATCTATAATCCATACCTGAGTTTTTTTCTCCTCTTTCAAATGACCATAGGAAGCTCCCTGAGGCCATAGGTGCAGGCTGGAAGAGACAGGGCAGGGTAACAGGAGTTGGAACCAAGGATATATGAGCCATATCTTCATATAACTAACTGAGACTTTTGGGATGTGGACAGGCACAATTATATAGTCACCACATTCATTTGATGATGGAGTATTGCTGTGCATGTCCAACTTTTTGGCATGGTGGGTCAGATAACACTCAGTTCTTGATGGCTTGCTCAGGTCACATGGTAGCTTAGTGGCCCAAGTTAAATAATTAGTCTCTACTAAGACTTAGCAGCAAGCCAAGATCTGTTTCTCAGAAGAAGAGATGTTGCCTGAAAAGCATAGCAGGACTTTTCTCCAAAATCCTAGAGGTCTGCACCATGATTCATTTATAAGAGCCTTCCAAAGGCCTTGAGCAACTTTCCTATTGCCACAGGCACTTCATCCAACATTGGATCTGGCCCCAGTGCAGACTAGTTGACACAGCAGCCTGGACTTATGTCAAAGCCATCTCTTGTTCTGTGCCCCAGTCAAAATTAGTTGTTTTTGTGTCACTCAGTGAATGGGTGGGAATGGCATGTCTAAATGAGGAAGATGTTGCCTCTAAAATTCAAAGAGGCCTGCTATGCATGTGCTTCTTCTGTGGTTGTAGGAGGGGATACTTACAGCAACTTATCCTTCACCTTAGAAAGGATATCTTACCATGTCCCTCACCACAGGATGCCTAGAAATTCTACAGAGGTAAAAGTCCTTTGAATTGTTGTTAGATTTTCTTTCAACACTCTGACATACATAGCCTTACCAATACGTCTAGAGTAGTTGCTACTTATTGTTCAGTAGGTTCAATCAACACGATGCCATTAATGTAATGGACCAGCATGATCCACTACACTGGATTGTGGGAGGGAAAGGTAATCAAGATTCCTGTAAAATATATCATGATATAGGACTGGATAACTAAGATATCCCTGAGATAAGACAATCATGGTGTATTGCTGGCCTTGCTATCTGAAAGCAACTACTTCTGATGAACCTTATTGACAGGGATAAAGAAAAAGTGTATTCATAAGATGAGTTACTGCACACCAGATCTCAAGGGACGTGCAAATGTGTTAAAGCAATGAAGCCACATCTGATACAGCAGTTGCAGTTAGAGTCATCACCGAGTTAAACCTAAAATAATCCACTATTATTCTCCATGATTCATCCATCTTCTGCACAGCCTAAATATGCAAGTGAATGGTAGTGTGATGGAAACCACCACCCCTGCATTTTCAAGCTCTTGATTGTAGCGCTGCCTCTGCAATCCCTTCAGGAATGTAGTGTTGCTTTCTGATTACTGTTTTCCTAGGGAGAGGTGGTTCTATTGGCTTCCACTTGGCCTTTTCCACCATAGTAACCTTCAATTCACAAGTCAAAAAATTAACGTGGGGATGTTGATACTTTTGGGATATGTGCATAAGCATAATTATGTAGTTATGCATTCCAAACATGGGTAAATAACCACAGGATGAATTTATGGACTCATTGGGGACGCTGTGAGATAAGTCTGAACTGAAACTCTATTGATTACCTGACCTCCACAAGCCTCTACTTTGGCTGGTGAATCATACTGATGTTTTTGGGTCTTCTGAAGTTCATTCAGTTTAGGGACAGTATGCAGTGGTTCCTGAAAACTGTGATTATATCTTTTTATCTAATTTAGTTACATTGGTAAAATGACATAGGCTCCTTTAGGAGACTAAGAAAAAAAAATTGCAGTATAAAATATGCAGGCATCTTTCCTTGAGGGTACCTGGCCTTCCCTTCATTCTGGTACTTCTGAGACTATAAACTGGCCCAAGTCTGGAAATTGATCAAGGGACAGTGACTTTTTTGTCTTTGTGTTTCAGGTTATACTTTTGTTCACGTGACCTAGAACTTTTCGGCTGACATAGATTACTTATGAATTTAACAAGCATCCTATCAATTTTCCTTTTGGGAATACCATGGTCAGCTAGCCATAGTAATAGATATGCATGTGTCAGACTATTCCGACTGCTGTTTTTACTCTGCTGTCCATTATGGTAACTGCATTTACCTTGCCTTTGTAGGCAGAATGCCACTACTTGGCCCCCACCAACCCAGTATCCAGTTCTCCTATTGCATTTAGGTTTTCTGATTTAGTGACTGCAGTTCCCACTGTAAGGTCTGGGCTACAGAGAAGACTAGTCACATAGTTCTTGAAGGATTCCAGGATTCCCCCTCCAAATTTGTTTCTTACAGTAGTGGTAAAAGGTGGATCATTTTGACCTTTCTAGTGAGAGTGAGTAGTTCTTAAATGATGAATACACTGTAACAATCCAATCTCCCTAAGTCTTTGAATCCTATCTTCCACATTAAACCAAGGCAGTTTCAGTATTTGTAATTCCTCTTATCTTTTGGTCCATGCTTTAGTCAACCAACCAAACCACTAAAGTGGTTCCTAATTTCTCAGGCTGTGACATTAAAATACAGAATCGCTGTTTAGTAAGCCCATATGAATAGGATCATTCTGATTTAATTTTATATTCATCTCATCATTATCCTACATCCTCAATATCCATTGACATAGATGTTCTCCTTGATTTCTGCCTGTATAAATTTAAAAGCACAAGCAGCTCTTGAAGTGTAGCATACTTCCTCATGGCTCACACTTACACCCTTACCTTTAGGAGCTTGGTGGAACTTCATTCTAGTTATATATCTAGAAGCAAAGAGGGGTGGGGAATAAATCTGAGGAGACTCAGTATTGCCTGGCATGGCTACTGTCTCAGGGGAGTCTGTGAAAGCTTCCACAGGCAACTCAGCTTTAGTTTCATCAGATGGTGGTAGACTGTTGCTACTGGGAATGGGAAGGCCATTTCCACTGGCAAAGAAGACTCAGTCTGAATTTAGAGACTTAAAGTCTCCAGCATCATTTGGTTTTGCCCGACACCCCCATTTTAACTTAAGAGCCAATTCTTTCCCACTCAATGTTTTTAAAGAAACCATATGTGTTTGTAGTTCAACTTGTGCCTGTATGTAATTCAACCAGTGGTGGGTTGAGACTACATTTAATTTTCAGTATTCTCAGCCCTGTAACTGTGGGACATTAAAGTCTCCTTCAAGGCACATCCCATAAGTTTGGGGATCAGTTATGTGTGCTTGAGCTGAGAATTCAAAATCCTGAACTCATCAAGCAAGTAAAAGTTGAGGAGCAACCAGACAATCTCATTATATTTATTAGTTTTCAAAAAATGTTTGGTAATATCATATATATAGTCACCCAACTCCTTGGATCTTATAACAGGTTGGTTATGAGTATCCAATAGAGATATTTTGTGTATCTATATTGGCAGATCATGCCATGAAATTTTCATGCTCTCTTAACTGCTGGAGATAAAAATTATTAACATTACTCCAGGACTACTTCAGAATCAACTCAGAAAGCTCATTCTTAGAATTTTGTTCCTCTAGACTCATTCTCATTACCAAAATCTGTATTCATCTGGGTTCTTCAGTGAAACAGTACAAAAAAGAAAGACAAAAATATTTCAATATAGGCCAGAAACAGTAGTTTATTCCTGTAATCCTAGCACTTTGGGGGGTCAAGGCAAGATGATAGCTTGAGCCCAGGATTTCAAGATCAACCTGAGCAACATAGTGAGACTTTGTCTACAAAAAATTAAATTAAATTAAATTAAAAATAGCCAGGCATGGTGGTACATGCCTTCAGTCCCAGCTACTTGAGAGACTGAGGTGAAAGGGTCACCTGAGGTCAGGAGATAGAGGCTGTGATGATCGTTGATCATACCACTGCACTCCAGCATGGGTAACAGAGTAAGGCAACCCCCCTAAAAATTTTCATATGGAGAAAATCAATATTCCAGCAAGATGGAAACGGGACAGTTTGGAGTGTGAGAGTTTCTGTAAAAGTGAGTGTCCACAAAGACACTACTCCTCACCTAACTTCACAGGCCTGTGGGCTGGAAGACCCCGGCCCCATGCACTGCTTGGCCACCACTGCTGCCATCAGCCATGCCAGTCTGCGGGCCAGAGGACCTGGGTCCCACATGCTGTTCTGCTGTGGTGGCCGCTGCTATGGCTGCTGCTGGTACCTGCCACCCTACTTAGGGAAGCCTTCAGCTCCTGGCCTTGTAGAGCTCTGGACTCCCTTGCTGGCTGTACCACCCTGCCCCACCCTGAGCTGCCCTGTGCCACACCAACCTGCAGCTCCTGGCTGTCTTGCATTCCACCTCCTCCAGCTTGGTCCTCAGCTGCAGGGGGACCAGAGATCAGCTGGAACCCCAAGACCAGGCAGAGATCTGCATTGCCCCACCCAGCTCTGCCCAGCCCCATCCAGCCTCCGACTTGGGACCTAAAGTAATTGCATCAAACTGTGAGATACAGAAGCCCCTCCCCCAGGCTAGATAAGACACAGACTGTTCAGATCTGAGTGCCAGACTTGACAGGCAGCAAGCCGACTGAGTCCAGATCTGATACACCCTGCTTCCACAGCTGCCTTGAGGCATCTGACCCTAGCTGTGAGCAACCCTACCAGCATGAGATGAGAGCTAGAGATCAGAACTGAAAGGACATTGAAACCAGAGCGAGCCTGGTTTCCTGTTTTTATTTTTATTCTTTGTCTGTTGGTTTTACTATTTTTTTCCCTTTTTGCTCTCTCTTCTTAGTGTTATTGATAACATTTTCATTCTAGCTTTGATGCTGTTATTTTACTGTGTTTTAAATTTTTTTTTAATTTTGTCTTTCTTTAGACTTCCTGTATGTGTAGGGGAATAATACACAAATAAGGAGGTTGGTTGGCCTGTGTGTTGTAAGATTGTATGTTTTAGTTTTTTTTACTCTTTTCTGTCTTTATGTCACTTTTCATTTGTTAGTCGGTACATTTGTCTGTTTTCTCTCTTATTCTTCTCTCTCCAACTTCCTTTAACCTCACCCCACTCCTTCCCTATTACATTCTTCTCCATTCTCTTACCTCATTTTGCCTTCAGGGAGCAAACATATACCCCCACTGCAAGGACAGATTGCAAGGCAGTGGAAAGTGGATTCCAGGGTACCCATACATCTTTCAGTGGTTACTGGAATCTACAGATAGATTTTTAGTAACAACTCCCCCTCAATTAAATCTCAAAACTGCAAAAAAGTACAGCCCCCATCCTAAAGTCCAGCTTCAGAATTGAACAAAGCTAGAGGATTCATACAGGGAAGAATAGGAAATTGAGCAAACAGAAATAAAAGTAAACCTGCCATCCCTAAACCACAGAATAAAAGAAGGGGAGGAAGGAAAAAGTGGGGAGGGAAATCTACACAAATGAAGAAAACCAAAAGAAGAATTTAGGTCTCATACAGACCCTTGGGAAGTCAGACACTGAGAAAACAGAATTTGGAACACAAAAAATGAAGAGCCCCCAGGTTGGCTGGTCACATACTGCAAACCCAGACATTAAGACATTAATAGAGAAAATAAAAAGAATTGAGGAGAGACAAGAGGAAAATAGGAAGGAATTGATAACTGAGATAACAGCAGTAAAGAATACCATGAATGAAATAAATAACAAACTGATAAGCACAGAGAGCAGAATTAGTCAACGAGAAGAAAGAATCTCAGAGTTTGAGGACCAAAATATAGAACTAACCCAAACTATAAAAATCATAGAAAATAAGCTTTAAAAGACAGAAAAACACCTTCAAGAGATGAGCAATTATTTCAAGAGGTCAAATCTAAGAGTAACTGGACTTCCTGAGGGAGAAAGAGAAAGAGAGACAGAGAGCACCCTGGAACAAACATTCCATGAAATTATTCCAGAAAACTTCCCTCATCTCATCAGTGATGCAACCATTCAAACACAAGAGATTCAGAGAACCTCTGCAAGACAACAAATGAGAAGACCAACTCTTAGACACATAGTAATTCACCTAAACAAAGGAGGTATAAAAAAAAAATCCTAAAGGCAGCAAGAGATAAAGGTCAGACTACCTACTGGGGAAGGCCCATTAGAATAGCAGCAGATTTTTCTATAGAAACACTTCAGGCCAGGAGATATTGGAGCCCAATCTTCAACCAAACAATTTCAGCCAAGAATAACCTACCCAGCTAAGCTAAGCTAAGCTAAGCTTCATCAGTGAGGGAGAATTAAAATCTTTCCCAGACATCCAATCCCTAAGAACTTATGCAGCCTCTAGACCATCTCTATAAGAAACACTAAAGAAAATATTAAACACAGAAGAAAGGAGAAAAACAAACAACAATGTTCTTCACATGAGTACAAGAAAAAGATTGAAAACACACATGAATCAACCTAAATATCAAAAGAAAAACAGCAAACAAACAGGAACAACAGCAACTCTGTAGGAACATTGTGACAGGAATAAAATCTCACATTTCAGTAATTAACCTGAATGTGAATGGACTAAATGCACACCTGAAAAGACATAGAATGGCAAAATGGATAAAATATCATGAGGCTACAATATTGTCTCCAAGAGAGACTAATCTCACCAGAAAGGGTACTCACAGACTCAAAATAAGAGAATGGGATGCAAAAATTCAGTTGAATGGAACACAAAAGTAAGTAATTAAGGAGTTGCAATCTTAATATCAGACAAAATACCCTTTAAACTATCAAAAGTTTTAAAATATACAGAAGATCACCACATAGTGATGAAAGGTTCAATCCATCAACAAGAAATATCCATTGTAAACATATATGCACCCAACATAGGAGCACCAACTTTCATAAAGCAGCTTCTAGGCAAACTTTAAAAAGATATTAACTCTAACACTATCATAGCTGGTGACTTTAATACCCCACTCACAATCCTAGACAGATTATCATGACAAAAAATCAGCAAGGAGATCTGAAACCTCAGTGTGATTCTTGACCAAATGGATTTAATTGATACCTACAAAACACTCCACCCAATGACCATAGAAAATACATTCTACTCATCACAGCATGGAACATACTCTAAGATCGACCACATCCTTGGCCATAAATCAAGCATAAACACATTTCATAAGATTGAAATTTTACCATGCACCTTCTCAGACCACAGTGAAATAAAAATAGATATCAAAACCAATAAAGTTCCAACAAAACCCACAAAGACATGGACACTAAACATCATGAAGCTAAACAACTCCTAGGTCAACATGGAAATTGAAACAGAGATTAAAAGATACCTGGAAATAAATGAAAATGAAGAAACATCTTACCAAAATCTCTGGGATGCCATGAAAGCAGTAGTAAGAGAGGAATTCATGTCTCTACAAAAGCACATGAATAAAATGTGAGATCACAAGTTAACAACCTAACAAGTCACCTAAAGAGCCTGGAGAGATCACAAGTTAACAACCTAACAAGTCACCTAAAGAGCCTGGAAAAGCAACACCACTCAAACCCTAACTTCAGCAGAAGAATCCAGATCACCAAAATAAAATCCCAAATCCAGGACATAGAAAAAAAAAAGATATACAAAAAAATCAATGAAACCAAAAGCTGGTTCTTTGAAAGCATAAGCAAGATTGATGGTCCCCTAACTAGACTGACTAAGAAAAAGAGAGAAAAAGCCCAAATAAATCAATCAGAAACACAAAAGATGAAGTCACATCTGATCTTGAAGAAATGCAAAAGATTATCAGAGACTACTATGTACACTTGTATGGAAACAAACTCATAAACCTACAGGAAATGGAAGACTCTCTGACATCACACAACTTACCTAGGGTGAAACAAGAAAAACGGATACCCTAAATAGGCCAATATCAATACAGGAAATCGACTATGTCATAGGAAAACTACCCATTAAAAAAAGCCATAGACAAAATGACTTTTCAGCAGAATTCTACAAAACATACAAGGAGGAACTAATAAGAATCCTATTGAAAGTATTCCAGGCAATTGAGAATGATGGAACTCTGCTCAAATCATTTTTTGAAGCTAACATCACATTGATACCCAAGTCAGGTAAAGACCCAACAAAGAAAGAAAACTACCAGCCAATATCCTTGATGCACATAGATGCTAATATTCTCAACAAGATCCTACCAAACCAGATTCAACAACACATCTCAAAAATCATCCACCATGACCAAGTAGGCTTCATCCCCAGGATGGTCATAAGAACATAAACATAATTAAATATATCAACAGACGTAAAAACAAAAACCACATGATTATATCATTAGATGCAGAAAAAGCTTTTGATAAAATTCGCATCCCTTCTTGATAAAAACCCTTGAAAATCTAGGCATAGATAGCACATACCTCAAAACAGTAAGAGTCATCTATGAGAAACCCACAGTCATCATACTGCTAAACAGACAGAAATTGGAACCATTTCCCCTGAAAACTGGAACAAGACTAGGATACCCACTCTCATCCCTCCTGTTCAAGATAATTTTGGAAGTTCTAGCAAGAGCAATCAGAGAAGAGAAGGTGATCAGGCATATTCAAGTAGGAAAAGAGGAAGTCAAGCTATCTCTCTTTGCAGACATGATTCTATACCTTGGAAACCTAAGAGAATCTGTCAAAAACCTCTTTACACTGATAAAGGACTTTGGCAAAGTCTCAGTGTATAAAATAAATGCGCAAAACACAATCGTATTTCTATACACCAATAATAAACAAATGGAAATCCAAATAAAAAGCACAATTCCATTCACAATAGCCACAAAAAATGAAATTCCTTGACGTCTTCCTAACTCGAGATGTGAAAGACCTCTACAATGAAAACTACAAAACAGCTCAAAGAAATCAAAGATGTCACAAACAAGTTGAAAAATATTTCATGCTCATGGACTGGAGGAATAAACATTGCTAAGATGTTCATTCTACCTAAGGCAATCTACAGATTTAATGCAATACCCATCAAATTACCAGCAACATTTTTCTCAGACCTAGAAACAACAATACAAGAATTCATATGGAAACATAAATGACCACAAATTACTAAAACAATCCTCGGCAAAAAAGAAAAAAAAAAAAAAAACAGGAGGTTTCACACTCCCAGACTTTAAACTTTAATACAAAGCTACAATAATCAAAACAGCCTGGCATTGGTACAAGAACAGGCATATAGACCAATGGAATGGAACTAAGACGCTGAAGCAAACCTCAATTTCATGGTCACTCATAAGTGGACCGTGAACAACTACCGTAATGCTATAAGAACAAGAATGACATTAGTGGAAAACTGAGGGGAGGGAGTGGGGGCATGGAGGTGAGATCGATAGTAGTCGAAATTTGCCTAGAAAAGGGGGGGGGGAACACACCTTGCAAGGGTACCGGCACAATGAATATTTGTATACCTAACACTGAATTGTAGTACCACACAATTTTAAAATAAAAAAATTGAAAGTTAAAAAAAGAGAAAATCAACAAGAATATAGAACTGAATATTATTATCAGTTTATTATATCCAACTTGCATTCATTAAATAGTTATGTATGCATTGATAATTTATAGAACACTCCATACAACAGCAGAAAATACACCTTTTCAAGTCAATATAGAATATTCATGAAAATAGATTGCATCCTTAGTTATAAAACAAATCTTAGCAAGCATCAAATAATTGCAACTTATAAAATATATTCTCTGACCATATGGAATTAAACTGGCAACCAACAAAAGAAGGATAAAAAAAATCTTCAAAATACAGAAATTAACACACACACTTTTAAATAATCCATTGTCAAACAGAAAGTCTCAAGGAAAATTATAAAACATTGCAAATTAGACAAAAACTAAATACAGCCTACCAAAATTTGTGTGATGCAGCAAAAGCAGTACTTAGAAGAAATGTTTTATCACTAAATGCTTATATTGGAAAAAAAATTGTTTAAAGTCACACACAAATGATAGAAATTGTCACCTTAGAAAGCTAGGAAGTGTAAAATAAACTCAAATCAAGGAGAAGAAAAAATAATAAAGGAAAATTAGAAATAAGTGAACCGAAAACAGGGAAACAACAGACAAAAATCCAGAAAACCCAAAGCAAGTTCTTTGGAAAGAATAATAAAGTCAGTGTACCTTAGGCAATATTTACAAACAGAAAGGGAAAATACAAATTATCAGTATCAAGAATAAAAGAAGATATAATTTTATTCACTGTAGATATGAAAATGATAATAAAGTAACATAATAATTATATGCATATAACTATGAAAACCTGCATAAAAGGAAACATTTCTTTGAAGACTACAAATTACTGAAACTTACCCAAAATAAAATGAATAACCCTATATCTATTTTTAAATTTTTAATTATATGTCAAAATATTCTATAAAAGAAATCTTTGATCTATTAAACATGTAAAGTAAACATTATATCCATTATCCTGAATCTCCAGAAAATGAAGGAGAGAATAATTTCCAACTCATTTTGTGAGGCCAGAATTACCCTGACATTGATAAAGTACAATGGAAGAAAACTACAAACCAATATCTCTAATGAACATAGATAAAAATATTCTCAACAAAATATTAGCAAATAAAATCTGGAACTATATAAAGAGAAAACTCTACCACATTCAACTGGGTTTAATCACAGGATCATAAATTTGACTCAATATCCCAAAATCAATGTAATCAACTAGTAATTGCTCTAAACCAGAAGCTGGCAAAATCCTGCCCCAGGACACATCTAGCCAATGAATTATTTTTACATAGACCACATTTTAAAAATATTTTTTACCATTTAAGAACTTTTCTTTAAAGTCAGCATATGCAACAGAAACCATATTACACAAAAAGTCTAAAATACTTTATCTTTTGCAGGAAAAATTTGCCAACATTTGATCTACAGAAGTAAACCCTGTAATTGTATCAGTTAAGACAGAAAACATATTTGACAAAATCCAAAATATACTTGTGAGAAAAACTCTTAGCAAACCTGGCATAGAGATAAATTCTTCAATTTGATAAATGGCAACTTTAAAACCCTACAACTAACACTGCACTTAGTTGGAAAAGACTGAATGGTTCCATATGATTCGAAACAAAGCATATTCATTCTCATCAATGGATATGGACATATAACTGAGAGTCTTTTTTTTTTTTTGAGTTGGAGTCTCACTCTGTTGCCCAGACTGGAGTGCAGTGGTCGCTCCCTGTCACCGCAGCCTTGACCTGCTGGGCTCCGGCGATCCTTCCGCCTCAGCCTTCCGAGTAGCCAGAATTACAGGAATGCGCTATCACGCCCGGCTGATTTTTTGATTTATTGTAGAGATGAGGTCTCACTGCCCAGGCGGATCTCGAACCCGCGGGATCAGGCAATCCATTCACCTCAGCCTCCCAAAGGCGCGGGATTACAGGCTGAGCCACTGAACCCGGCTTACTGAGAGTCTTAACCTGTGCCATGAGTAAAATAAAATAAAATAAAATTTAAAAATAAATAAAAGGCATTTATCTTAAATAAAATACAAATAATTAAATTTAAAAATAAATGATATTTACCTTTAAGAAATTTGAAAAAATAAATAAAATGTCCTTTATCTACAGACAACCTAAATTTCTATGTAGAAAAACTCAAAAATCTTACTAAAAAAAAGTAATATAATAAATGATTATATCAAAATTACAGAATATAAAGTTATCACACAAAACCAATCATTTTGCATATACTAACCACAACAATTGAAAACAGAAATTTAAAAATGAGTAGGGGAAAACTGGTAGTTTATTGAGTTCCTATTTTGAGAACAGAATTCTGCATTTTTTATGTTATGATTCCCCCCATCAGTTTTAGCAAGAATGATAACAGTAAAAAGTGCAAGTGAATAGATGTGAAATGCCAAGAGGTAACAGACATAAAATATAAACAAACAGCTAAATCTAGGTAAGTTTAGTTTGTAGTCCATGATATTGTGAAGAATGCACTAGAGCTAAGCCTATAAGATGATGGAGTGAAATTACTGCCTTTTTATTACCTACTTAATAGTAGGTGAGTAGGCTAGGATTTTGCCTAGAGGTGACTTTGGCTTTGATGTGTGTGTAAAGAGTTCTGGAAATTCTGATGCAGACTTTGTGTCCCTTTTGTTTTTTCCATTTATATGCAACCTCAATGAAATATGTAAGAATAAAACCCAAACAATTCAGGTATCTTACTTTGTTTCAGGAATGCCTGACTTCCCCTTTTGTTTGACACCTATCACATGTTAAATCCCTTAATTATCCTTCCATGTTTAATAACTGTTTTTCAGTCAGTGAAAAATTTTTTCCATTTGGTAAGAAAAAGTCTCTCTAATTTACAATCTAAGACTTCCATTGTATGTGAGAAGCAATCAAACAAGGCCCAGATAATCAAAGATCAGTTTTAATTAATGATATACTCCTCAATACTATCCATATTTTTATCCATACTGCTGTGAAAAAATATGGTTTTCTCCTAAAATAACCACACCACAAATTGGAAAAGTCTCAAGGATAATGTTCATAAAACTAAATGAAGGCATAGGTCTCTTGAGAGAGAGAGATCCTTACAGTAAAATTATAATAGAAGAATAATAACTTCAATAGAGAACCTGAAACAATTTGAGCACCAGATAAGTTGAAAACTGGTGTATTTTTTTCCTATGGTATTTGTAAAACACTTTTTCAAAATAGGTATGCTATTGTATTGCTGATAAAAGATGCCAAACAGCAAAATATATAAAATGGTTTATTCTGAGAAAAATGTGAGTAACCTAGGCCTGTAGTATCTGTCCCCAGAAGGTCCTGAGAATTCAACTGTGGTTGAATTGTAGCTTGGGTATATACATTTCAGAAAGACAGAATTTACAGAAATACGTAAATCATTGCATGTGAGATTTACATTGGTTTGGCATGGGGAGAAGGGACATTAAGCAGGGACTTGCAAATTACAGATGCGTTCAAAGATTTCCTGACTGGCTATTAGTAGTAAGAGCTGGGGTCTTATCTAAGGAATTTTGAAATCAGTATGGGAAATTGGTGGCTTCAGAAATGATAGATGAAGCCTCATGGGTGGTAGACATCAGAGAGAACAGGTAAATATCATTAAAGGTAGCTAGAGCTCAGGAGTCCCCAGGAGTCAGCTTTACAGGGTTAAAAAATACTTTGATTTTCCTTCTTCATCTGTTATGTGATATTATGTCAGAGTCAGCTTGGAAAATAACTATTATATCGAGTTATTAAAACCCATTTCCCAGCGGGGCTCTGTGGCTCAGCCTGTAATCCTGCACCTTTGGGAGGCTGAGGTGAGTGGATTGCCTGAGCCCGCGGGTTTGAGACCTGCCTGTGCAGCGAGACCCCATCTCTACAATAAATCAAAAAATCAACTGGACGTGGTAGCGCATGCCTGTAATTCCAGCTACTCGGAAGGCTGAGGCAGATTGCCGGAGCCCAGGAGGTGGAGGCTGCTGTGGCCGGGAGCGGCTACTGCACTCCAGTCTGGGCGACTGAGTGAGACTCCAACTCAAAACAAAACAAAACAAAAACCCATTTCCCCAACTCCCTTAATTAAGAATTTGCCAAGAGAAAGAAAACAAAGGTCAGAGTTTAGTCCTCAGTATTGATATATGCTATATAGTTCATTTTGTGTAAACAAATTATATTGCCCCAATAAATGTATATAAAAGAATATTAGTTAGATTACTACATAAGCAAATTGTTTTGCAGAATTGTGTATATAGCCTAAAATTATTATTGTGGTGTGTTATATAATATTCAATCTGACAACATTGACTTTTTATGTGATGTGATCAGAGTTATTATTACAACGGGGCTCAAACAGAGAATGCAGCCATACACTATCTCTTTACACTTTCCAATTCCAAAAAAGTGGTTACTTACCTAAAAAACTAAATATGCCTTATAATTCTACAAATTTCCATTGCTTATATAAAATTTCCTGCCCATTTATACATTTGTTAAGGCATGATGTATTGCTTTTCTGAAATTATTTATCAATTTGAGCAGTTCTTCAGAGTAGACTAAAATGTTTCAGAGAAAATCGTTTATGCACTGAAGGAATCTCTCTCAGTGTGAGTACTTGTGTACAATTTAGTGGAAAACCATTATACTTCTTTAACACTTTTATGGTTAGAGAAACTGTATGTTAGATGTAGTTACCAAGACAAATTACTCCAGTTATAAAGTACAAATCATAAAATAGCAGTAATCTGGCTTCAATAGAGAGGGATAAGTTATCTTGTCATCTTTTTTTGTACTTATCTCTTACTCTTTCAAGGTCCGTTGCTATAATTCAGCTGTGCTATAACTTTCCCAATGCCTGTCATTCTTTTTTTATTTTTATTTTTATTTTTTGAGCTGGAGTCTCACTCTGTCGCCCAGACTGGAGTGCGGTGGCCGCTCCGGCCACTGCAGCCTCGACCTGCTGGGCTCCGGGATCCTTCCGCTTCAGACTTCCGAGTAGCCAGAATTACAGGCACGCGCTACCATACCCGGCTGATTTTTTGATTTATTGTAGAGATGAGGTCTCGCCAAGTTGCCCAGGTGGGTCTCAAACCCGCGGGCTCAGGCAATCCACTCACCTCAGCCTCCCAAAGCGCGGGATTACAGGCTGAGCCACCGAGCCCGGCAATGCCTGTCATTCTGTTGGAATTTGTGAAGTTTATAATGTGTGGGGTGAAACAGTTCTACTTGAGAGACTTGGACATTGTGTATCTTTTAGGCAGTTTATAGAAATTATACTAATTGTCACTGTATAAGGTATAGCTAAAACATTCTATGAACATTTAGCTATACATGATAGATTGACCCAGAGTGACACCTGAAAAATGTCTTCAATTTTGCTGCTGTTGTTGACAGTAACTTCCAATCTTAATGTAAAAATATCAGGTGATAGTGAGTTGCAACAGGAGTGATTTATATTTTAAACGATTTTGTCAGTCAGGATTCTTTACATTTAAATAGTAAACTATGGTTGGGATGTGAACTATACAAATATTCAGCAAGAAGTGTTTGCATTCATTTGAGAAACTACATAAAAAGGAAATAAATATGGTAGGAAAATAACTGCTTAATGAGGGGATAGAAGCATTATATGCCATAGATAAGGCAAAGAAAAATTTCCATTGATCTCACTAGGAACTTTGCTTATGAAAGATGGAATTTAACTAAGTCTTAGAATATTTAAAGAAAGCTGCTAGCAAAAAGATTGTATTTATGTTGAGAAATTTGTAGGATAATGAGGTTCTCAGCAGGTTTGTTGTTTGTTTGTTTCAAGCACAAAATAACCCTGTGTCCTTTTTGGCTTATATCACTTGGATTGTTTGGTAAGAAATACAGAATATGGCTTTTGCCTTTTCAGCAGATTGACCAAAACAAAGTCAGATATACGCTCATTTTCATTTTCAACATGGCAGCAATGTCAAGTAACTGATAATTTCAAATTTTGGATTTACCGAAACTTTTCACTCATTCAACACTGTCTTAAAGAAATGAAAAGAAAGAAAGGATAAAAATATAGTTCAATGCAGAAATTTTAACATCACACAGATACTGAAAGAAATGTTAACAGATGCAACATGGCATTTGCAAACTGAATGCATAAAGTAATGAAAAATCTATACGTAGCTTTCTTTAAAAGATGAGAAAATGACAAATTACAACCGTTCTTTTCTTCTTACTTCTTCTTTCCATGTATTTACTAAGTAAAGTTTAAAACTTTTTCTCCACTTAATTGGGTAAATATCATCAAAATGCTTATGGAATTGTAGGTGAGATTTCCTAGGAGGCATGCTTTTTAGTAATATTAGATCATTATTTCCAACTAAGTTCTAGAGAACACAGAGCTAGTGAAACCCAGAGATTTGGTCTGTTGAGTGGTTATAATTGTTCTGAGAGAAATGACTCATCTTTGCTGTAACAAGATGTTTCTTTTTAGGGGGAATGTCTTCTGAGAAGAAACTTCTCTCCAAGTCCCAGCCACTTCCAGAATCAGCACTGAGTGAGATCAGGAGAGCGCCCTTGGCAAAGGAATCAGTGACTTACTGGGAGAATTTTTACACACGTCCCATGAACCTTTGCAGTCCTAGTCAAGAGAGAGATAACCCAGCACTAACCCCCACACTCTTCCCAACACACACACACACACACACACACACACACACACACACACACACACACACCGTCTCCCACAGTGGCCAGGCACAGAAAACTACCCAGAATTAGGACAGAGGCACCAAATGGATCCATGTGGGGCTGAGAGGACTTCTGTTTCCAAGGAGCTCCAGTTTCCCAGTCACCAATCCCACCAAGGAGAGGAACCCTGAGACACACTCCGCAGGAGTGAATTGTGCCTTGTGGGCAGTCTCCTCTACTTTCCTCTCCAGTCTCCAACTGGAGTGACATGCCCACTCTGGGGATGTTTCTGGAATAGCACTGGCACCCATCCCTTCTCCAGTTCAGGGCTGCAGGTGCAGCTTGTCCCTAAGAGGCTGCCATCAGTGCCCTGTCACTCCCCATAGTGGAGGGTGGGAAATAAGAGGCAGAACACCTCTGAGACTACTGGAAAATTATGACCTCAAGTGCTCGGGTAAAGAGAGGCTGTCTGATCACTGCCAGTTTAGGTTTGGGTCACTGCACAGTGGGCCTTACCCCAGCCATAGTCAGCATGGCAGTCACTACCTTGGTTCACTTTCAGACTGAAGGAGAATGTTGGATCTCCCCTGGCCAGATAGTGACTCCTGTGCATAAGGAGTAGACTTGCTGAGGCAGGAGGAAACTGCCTTATGCCCATGGGAACACCTGTGCTAATGTTGCATTGTGGGGCCCCTCTTACCCTCCTTCCAGCACTGCTAATACGATACATAGGCTAGAAGGAAAGCACCTGAGCTTCTAGCCAGTCAAGATCCCTGGTGCTTGTGCCGAATGAGAGGAAAGAACCCAATCTGAAGGAAAGGATTTGTCCTGTCCCCACCAGATTGCACTGGTGAAGTAGTGTCCGTCTTGCCCCAGGTCGTCATCCTCACTGCCACCTCTGTCCCTTTCACAGGTTGACCAACCTGTGGGACAGGGAGAAAATGGAGAGAAAGACCACTAGAGGAAGCCAATAGACCTCAACAAACACCACAGACACTCATCTAAGAAAAAAAAAATGGAAAGATAAGAAATCAAATAAGAAAAAACGCAAGCTCCCACTCAAATATTTAACAAATTAAAAAAAATAACAAAACAAAACAAAAATGAAAAACTACCCTCACAGGAGGATGAAACCGCAAAAAAGTCATTGGCAATTCCCAATGCCAAAAAGATTCTTCACCCATAAAAGGTCCCCTCAGATCCTAAGTAATGGAACCTACCCAGAATCTGTCCATAATTACAGACATAGAATTTAGACTATGGATGGCAAAGAGACACAATATCTCAACAAGATCCATGAGAAAGTGAACACTCAAATCATTCAGGTCACTAAAACAGTACAGCAGGTAAAGCCGACTTGGCCATTCTTAAAAAGAATCAAACTGAACTTATGGACATGAAGAATTATCTCCTTGAATTACAATAGCAAGCTCAATAGCAAAATCTATCAGGCTGAGAAAAAAATCTTAGAGCTTGAATATTGAATTATGGAGTTAACCCAATGTGACAAAAATAAGTAGAAAAGAATTGGATTAAAAGAGTAAAGCCTACAAGAGGCCTAGCATTATGTAACAAGACCTAATCTATGGCTGGCATTCTTGAGAAAGAAAGGGAAACTGAGAGCACCCTGATGACAACCCTCCCAAGGGTGTCATCCAAGACAACTTCTTCTATGTCACTAGAGAGGCAGGCAAGCAGATATAAGAATTTCAGAGAACTCCTGTGAGGAATTATATGAGAAGACCATCGCCAAGTCACATAATAATCTGACTTGCTAAGGTGAGCATGAAAGAAAAAATCCTAAAGGTACCTAGAGAGAAGGGAAAGACTACTTACTAAAGGAGACCTATTAGATTTGTAGCAGTCCTCTCAGCAGAAATCTTACAGCGGGTAAGAAGAGACAGGGGGTTCAACCCTAACATTCTCAAAGAAAAGCAATTTAAGTCAAGAATTTCCTACCCTACCAACCTTCATTAATGAAGAAGAATTAATATCCTTTGCAGACAAGCACTCCTTAAGATAATATGCCACCACCAGACCAGCACTTCAAGAGATGCTAAAAGCAATTGTGAACATAGAAATAAAATAATGATATCAGTATCACCTATCACAAAAGCTTAAGTAAGTACAGAAGTTACAGAGCATACAAATCAATGATAAAACCTAGAATACAAAGCATCTTCTTAATAACATGACAGAAACAAACTCCCACATATCAATAATCAACCCAAACATTAACAGACTGAATGCACCATTCAGAAGACCCAGAGAATGGCAAGTTGGACAAAGAAACAGGATCTATTCTTTTGCTTCCTTCAAGAAACCCATCTCACTGTAAATGATACCTACAGGCTCAAAGTAAAGGCTTGGAGAACGATCTCCCATGCAAATGGAAAGCAAAAAACATCAGAAGTAGCTATTTTTATATCAAATAAAGCAGACTTCAAGGCAATAGAAGTTAAAAAAGACAATGAAAAGCACTACAAAATGATAAAGGTCTCAGCTTACCAGCAAGAATTATCCATCTTGAATGTTTATGCATCTAACATAGGAACACCCAGATTTATAAAACAGTTGCTAATTAATCTAATAGAGGACACAGTCAGTCATACAAGAATAGGAAAACTTCAATACCCTGCTAACAGATCATCAAGGTGGAAAACTAACAAAGAATCTGGGACCTAAACTTGACTTCAGGCCAATTCGAGCATTATAATAGATATCCACAGAGCAATCCACCTAATAACTGAAGAATATACATTCTTCTTATTAGCACATAGAACATACTCTACAATCAACCACATACTTAGCCATAAATCAAGCATGAGAAAATTTTAAAAAGTCAAAATCATACCAAGCATCTTCTCACATCACAATGGAATAAAAACAAGTATCATCATCAACAGATTCCCTCAAGAACACAGGATACATAAAATTAAACCATATGTTCCTGAATGACTTTCAGGTTAACAAGAAATAAGGACAGAAATAAAAATATTCCTAGAAACAAATAAAAATAAAGACACAACCTACCAAACCTTGTGGGATACCATGAAAATGATGCTAAGAGGGAATATTATATCATTGTACACACATCAAGAAAATCGATCTCAAGTAAAAATTCTAAAGTTACACCTAAGGGAACTGGAAAGATGAAAACAATCAAATTTCAAAGTTAATAGAAGGATAGAAATAATCAAAGCAAAATTATAACTAAATAAAATACAGATTAAAAAATACAAAAAATAAATTAGTCAAAAAGGTGGTGCATTGAGAGGATAAATGAGATTGACAGATCTGTGGCCAGATTAAGAAAGAGAGAGAGAGAGAGAGAGAGAGAGAGAGAGAGAGAGAGAGAATAATTGATAAACACAATCAGAAAATGAAAAGCACAATGTTACAACTGACACTGAAGAAATACAAAAGATAATCAGTGATTACTGCAAACTATGCATGTAAGCTAGAAAATCTGGAGTAAATGGGGAAATTTCTGGAAACACACATTCCAAAACTGTAACAGAAGGAAACTGAAACCCTCAACAGAACAAAAACAAGTGAAGACATCAACTCAATAATGAAAAACCTCCTGACCAAAAAAACAAAACAGAACAAAACAAAACCCTGCACCAGATAGTTTTTCAGCTGAATTCTACCAGATATGCATGGAAAAGCTGATACCAATCTCATTGAAAGTATTCCAAGCCAATGAGAAGGAAGAGATCACTCCTTACTCATTATATGAAGATAATATTATTCTAATACCCCTTAATAGCAAAGAGGCAGCAAAGAAAGAAAACTTCAGGCCAATTTCCTGGATGAACATAAACACAAAAATTCTCAAAAAGATACTAGCAAATTGCATCCAACAGCACATTGAAAAGATTATCCATCATAATCAGGTGAGTTTTATTCTTGGGATGTAAGATTGATTCAACATATGCAAATCAATAAACGTAATCCAACACGTAAACAGATGTAAAACCAAGAACCACATGATTATCTCAATAGATGCAGAAAAGCATTCGATAAGATTCAGCATCGTTTCTTGATAAAAACCCTCAAACACCCAGGTATCAAAAGAACTTTCCTCAAAATAATGAGAGTCATTTTATAAGATACAAACCTGCAGCCAACACCACACTTAATGGGCAGAAAGCTGGAGGCATTTCCCTTAAGAACTGGAATAAGACAAGGATGTCCACTCTCACCACTCATATTCACAATGGCACTGAAAGTTTTAGCCAGAGCAGTTTGGCAAGATAAAAATATCAGAGGCATACAAACAAAAATTCAATTATCTCTCATCATAAATAATATGATTCTATACCCAGAAAACTCTATATATTCACCCCAAAATCTCCCAGCTCTGATAAGTGACTTTGGTATAGTTTCAGGATTCAAAATCACTGCACAAAAATGAGTTGTATTTCTATATACCAACAGCGATCAGGCTGAGGACTAAATCAAAAACACAATTTCATTCATAATAACCACAACCACATACACACAAAATACCTCAGTATTTATCTAGCCAAAAAGTGAATTTTATCATTACAATAAGAACTACAAAACATTGCTCAAAGAAATCAAAGATGGCACAAAAAAATCGAAAACATATCATGCTCATGAATTGGAAGAATCAGTATCACCAAGATATCCATACTATCCAATTACAGGTTCAACACAATACCTATCAAACTACCAGCAACATTTTTTATAGACCTAGAGTAGACAATACTTAAATTCATATGGAAGGAAAAAAGAGCCCAAATGGCTAAAGCAATCATCAGCAGAAAGAACAAAGCTGATGGCATCACACTCCCAAAATTCAAACTTTACTACAAGGCTATAATAACCAAAACAGTATGAAACCAGTGAAAATAATAGACACATAGATCAGTGGAACAAGATAGAGAGTCAGGAAATAAAGCCACAGACCTAAAGTCAACTCATTTTTGACAAAGCTTATGAAAATAAATATTGGGGAAAGTACACTCTACTTAGCAATGTTGCTGGGAAAACAGGTTAACTATATGCAGAAAAATGAAATTGGACCCCTACCTATTACCATATACAAAAGTTAACTCAACATAGATCAAGGAAATAAACGTAAAATCTCAAATTATAAGAATCTTAGAAGAAAACCTATGGAACACTCTCCTGGACATTTGCCTAGGCAAGGAATTTATGTCCGAGTACTCAAAAGCAAATGCAGCAAAAACTAAAATTGACAGGTAGAAACTTATCAAGCTAATAGAACTTCTGCTTAGAAAAAAAATCAAGAGATTAAGAAGACATCACATGGAATGGGAGAAAATATTTGCAAACTGTGTATCTGACAAAGACTTATTATCCAAAATCTGTAAGGAACTCAAGGAAATCAACAGTAAAAAAACCAAATAACTCCATTAAAAATGGCCAAAGACCATGAACAGACACTTCTCAAAGAAAGACATACAAACATATGTCAAGAAACATATGAAGAAATACTCAGCTAAAATAATCATCAGAGGAATGCAAATCAAAACTGCAATGAGATACCATCTCACACCCTTCAAAATGACTATCATCAGAAATGTAGAAAGCAACAGGTACTGATAAGCCTGCAGAGAAAAGGGAATGCTTGTATACTGTTGATGGAAAGGTACTCTATTTCAACCTCTGTAAAAAACAGTTTGGAGATTTCTCAAAAAACTAAAAGTAGAGCTACCATTCAACCTAGCAATCCCACTTCTGAAATATACCCAAAGCAATATCAATTGTTATACCTAAATTAAACCAGCACACATATGTTTATTATAGCACTATTCACAATAGCACAATCACAGAACCAATTCAGATTTCCATCAATGGTGGGTTGGATAAAGAAAATGTGGTACATGTACATGATGAAAGACTATGCAGCCAAAAGAGGAACAGAGTCATGTCCTAAAGATGTTCTTTGCAGAAACATGGATGCAGCTAGTAACCATCATTCTAAGTAAATTATCACAGAAATACAACACATGTTCTCATGCATAGGTGGGCACTAAACATTGAGTATGCACAGACATGGGGATAAGAATAACAGACACTGGACACTGGTAGACTAAGCGAGGAAGGGAGGATAAGAGATACAAAATCATCATTGGGTTCTATGCTCACTACTAGGGATAAGGGCTCCTCAGAAACCCAAACCTCGACTTCACAAAATATACTTATGCAACACATTCTCATATGTACCCCATGATTCCAAAATTAAAAAAAAAAGAAATGGAAGATTTAAGAAAAACACTTCCTTCTCTTAAAGTAAGTGTTTAATAATAATATGGTAAGAAAACATGCAATTTGGAAAGTGTAAAAATAATCAAATTTGTTTTGGCTAAATAATGATTATTAATTTATATAAGCTACAATCCTAATTTTTGAGTCACGACTTCCACAAATGATATTTTATAGAAATATTAAAATTCCATATATATTTATAGTAAACACCACAAATCAACCACAAAGCTTGTATTGAATAAAATGTTCCTGGAATTGGTTCTAAAATAAGTCATATATTATACCTAAATGCATTTCTTTCTTCTGAGTCAACTTTATGTCGTACCTTAAATAAACATTATTTATGGCACATGACTTCTCTAGTGATAATTTCACAATGGATTATAAAATTTTTATTAATTACCTAAAAGCCTAAAGTGTAATAAATTAGCATTAAATATTAAATTAGTAAAGCGTAAATGGATCTGTCCCATTAAACAAATAAATTGTTTACAGCCATAGCTGACATGTTCAATGTACCATTTGTAATAATGAACCAGTTTATAACTTTTATATTCCAATGTGCTGTGTCCCTGTATTAAAAAATTTTAAGAGTAAAACTTTTCCATTTAAATTGCAACAGTGTTTACAAATACTCTAAAGAGTTGAAGGCAATTAAAATAAATACCAGAGTACAGAATAAAAACAATATTTCTGAACAATTATGAAGGACAAAATATTCTGAAGCAAGAGCTTTAAAATATCAACTCTCATATAGAGAAAAGTTTCAGAAACACCCACTGGAATATTGACAGTAAACAAGTATTAGCAATTCATTGTTTTACAATAATAATAATATAATAAAATTTAGTGCAGCCAACAAAAATAAACATTAAGTAAAAGACATCATATTCAGCAAATGGTACTGGGAAAACTACCTGACTTTATGCAAAAGAATGAATCTGGACTTCTACCTATCACCACATACAAAAATTAACTCAAAATGGATCGAGGAATAAACATAAGACCACACACTATAGAAAGCCTATGAGAAAATCCCAGGGATGTGCTCCGGATATTGGCCTAGGCAATGAATTGATGACCAAGTCCTCAAAAGCAAATGCAGTAAAAATTAAAGTTGGCATAAGGGACCTTATCAAGCCAAAAAGATTCCAGTTAGCTAAAGAAACCATCAAGAGAGTAAAGAGATAACTCATAGAATGGGAAAAAACATTTGCAAACTATGCATCTGACAAAGGCTTATTAACCAAGAGCCGTAAGGAATTCAGATGAATTGACAGAAAAAAAAATAACCCCATTAAAAAGTGGGCAAAGGCCATGAGCAGACAAGTCTCAAATGAAGACATACAAGCAGTCAACAAACATGTGAAAAAATGCTTTGCTTCACTAACCATCAGAGAAATGCAAAGCAAAACTGCAATAAGAGGCCATCTCACAACACTTAGTGTGGCTATCATTAAAATTTCAAATAACAGCAGATGTTGGTGTGGATGCAGAGAAAAGGGAACACTCATACATTGTTGGTAGGAATGTATAATAAATTACTCAGTCTGTAGTATTCTTTTATAGCAGCACAAATGGCTTAAGACACACAATATGTTCTTTCTGTACTCCTTTTTGCTTATTTGCCGTGCAATATGTGTAGGGTACAGAAACTTAGAAAGTAATATTTCTGGCTAAGGAAACAATCACAAAAAGGCTCTGTTCTTCTGGGAAGAAAAACAGCTAGTTTTTTTTAGCTGTAACTCCTTGATTCAAGATTTGTTCTTCCTTAGAACTATCTTTTTCTTAATATTTTATAGAGACAATAAAAACATTTATAGAATCTAACTTATAATATTAAATGAGAACTCTATGCAGATAAAATAAAATAAAATAAAGCAACAATATAATATAATATAATATAATATAATATCTTTGTCATCAATTCCCAGTTTTTCTTAAGTAGTTCCTCTTGGTGAATCGTTTAGCATGGTACTTTTAGGAAACTTTCTGTGCTCTTTTGCTTTCTCAGTGTCTGTCTCTAGGTGGTCAACTTCAGGAAGGCCACTTGCTTTTATCAGGTATGAATTATAACCCTGGACATCAGGGTCCTGAGAGGGATATGTTTCTGCAGAGATGAATTTGGTTAGCACATGTGTAGAGAACATGGAAATCAGGCCTATGAGCAAATGAACAAAATTATGAGACAATCAAGCTATCGATTTACTATTGACCTTTACAGAAAAAGTATGTCAACTCCTGTTCAGGTTGTAACCTCTATATCAAATGGAAGTCAGATTACAAAAAACAATTGAATATAACCTTTTCATTTTTTCTTAATTGTTTTTCATCTTGTTAATCTACAAAGAAGTGTAGTAAGATAGGAACTGAGCATGATCAGTTGATACTAATGCACCGGGCATGACTAATGAACCTATGATTAGTAGCAGATTATTGACAATTTTCAATTTATAATTTTCATTATGTGAAACTAAAACTCCATCTTGTAGGTAATACAAAATTATAGGAAGAATCCTGACTGGATCACTAACAGTTTTAAAGCAAAATTATTTTTCCATTCTTTTAAGCAATTTATACTCTGTAACTTTATTCAGTTACATATGGACCATTAACAGTTGACAGCTGTCAGATAAGGTCAGACAAAATGACTCATTAAAGTCATTTTTAAAGAAAAGTCTGAACAAATGTTTTGATTTTTATAGTTATTTACTGACTAACCATTTTGGCAAGAATTTCCTTTCCTTTAGCTTCACAGGTTCACGGAGTAGGGAAATACTCATGTAATATAAATTTAGTCATACTGGAGAAACATTTAGCATTTATAGTGGAGAAATTTTAAGCATTCAAAATAAAATTAAGTGTAATTTAGATAGATTGCATAATCTTGTGCATGTGTATTTGCGGAGGGGGGAAGCTATGTACATGATTTTATGAATTTTGAACTATAGACTTTTGATTGCAACACAGTTTATTTTTATTCAGTACAGTTATTTTTAAGAATTACTATGACTGAATGAATTAAATAATAAATTGGAAACTTTTAAATAAGGTTAACTACATTCACATTTTGATATGAGATCAGTGTTTATCATTCAGGGTTTTGTGATATTGGTCTTCAATCCTTTTTTTTAAGGATCAATAGTTATATTACTGAGAAACTTGCCTCTAAGTATATCTATCTTGCAAGCTTTATGGTGTGTCTTAGAATATTCTTGATATCATTATATTTTTCTTAATTGTATGCCTTTAATTAATAACAGTTTATGGCTTTTAATATATTAGCATATGCATTTATCCAAGGAAATCGTTATTAAATTTTTTTAATTGCTAGAGTATCTGTATTAGTCTGCTTGGGCTGCAATAACAAACTACCATAAACTGGGTGGCTTAAACAACTGAAATTCATTTTCTCACAGTTTTGGAGACTGGAAGTCCAAGAGCAGTGTGCTTCTTGTTTGCTTCTGGTGAGGCTCCCGGTCCTGGCTTACAGACAGTGTTCACAGGAAAAGAGGGAGAGCAAGCTCTCTGGTGTTTCTTCTTATAAAGACACAAATCTTATTGAAATGAGGTCCCACAAGATCTCATGTAACCTTAATCACTTCCTTAGAGGCCTGCTCTTCAAATGCAGTCACACTGGAGGATAGGGCTTTGACATATAAATATGGTGGCTGGGGGAGGACACAAACATTCAAATCACAACAGTTCTGTGTGAGAATTTGTTTCATTTATTTGTTCTGTGTAATTTAAATTATCTGTTTCATTTTCTAAAGGAATCATATTGTCTTGTTCTTGGCTTTAATGAGGATTTGCTACTCAGTCTCTTTGCAGATGTTCTTATACTGAAGATCAAAGTTTTGCTGCATTTATAGCAATAAAAAAATTCATCTGAAGCATTCATAGAGAAGAATAAGTCTTGACTGAAGTATAAGTTGAAACTAGGTATCCCACCCAAAACACTCTGCAATTCCCCTGGTATACTATTAAATCACCTACTAGAATCAATGTCCTAAAGAACTTATTTCCTAAAACACCTCTTTAGTCCTAAAATTACACTTGAAAAACGTACTGCATTCAATACCTAATGACCTCAGATAAACAAAGGTAATTCTATACAATAGTTTTGTAATAAAATTTACAATTGTTTCATTCTTTAGTTTAAGACAAGTCTTGTAAAATGAGTGATGATACTTGTGTTATGAAATATGCTCAAAGACTTTCAATGACAATTAAAAATAAATTTATCTGTGAATGTTTTAGATAAAACTTTTGGGTTTATGGGGATTTTCCTCAAAATAATAGTTTACCAGTGGAAAAAAATCAGACAAGAAGACAAATAATGTTCAAGTGTTCATCTTGGTTACCAGGTTACAGTGTGTGTGATTAAATGTCTGGAGGCAGTTTCTTTGTGTTTCTAAAGTCACACTGCATATGTCTCCGTAGATGTGCTCAAAGATCTTCAGTTGGATTGAAAAGTAGTAAAATACTTTACAAAGAGTCTGACCGAAGCCATATTATCACTTAGAAAAAGTACAAATGATATCTACTTTATGGTAGTATAAATACATCCAAATAAAAATTTTCAAAAGACAGTGTGATCTTTAAAGAAATTTTAAATGAGCATCATTATCAATATTATCTTGATCAGAATAAATATTTTGTGAATTCTGATGTTTGCCTCAATTCACATTCATCAGATGTGTAATTCTCTCCTTTCAACCTGTCAGTTGGTTCTAACCCTAGGGAAGAGGATCGGTCTTGGATGATATTCTCTCTTCCTTTAGATAAGAAAACAAAAAGGAGTTAAGATTTTAAGTTTAAATTCTCAATTACAATAAAGGAAATGACTCTGAGTATACATTTTCAAGTATGAAATTGTCTTCAGAACCACACATAAAGTCTTCTATTTAATGTGTTTGACTTCTCAGGTGTTAGTGTATTTTTTTTTTTTAGAAATAATAAGAAACTAAGAAAAAGGTCTTTTTCATCTTTTTTAAACTGCTAGTTTTATAAACTGAGATGGAGGTATGTTAACGTTTACTCAAAAGTGAGCCTAGTATTAAATATAGTTCAAAGAAATCCTTCTCAGCAGGTGAAATATACTTTTCCTAAGGGATAAATTTGTCTAGTAAAGGTTGATTCATAGATTTGTGAGTCAAAAGACAAATACACACTTGTGTGATAATTGCAGAATTGGTTCATTCTGATACTCTAATATTAGGAAGAAAACATGTATTCTATTCAAAGTGGAAATTATTTCTAGTTTACTAGCATATTATTTTGACTGGTTTTCACATATAAAATTTACAAGGAAATTAGAAAAATTTAGAAATTCAAAGTAAACTGTATTTCATGGTAAGAGAAATGAAAAAAATGCTTGAGTAAACTCAAAATGTTAAAAAGTTCAAAAATTATAAAAATTTTATGACATCATTTACTATACATTTTGTAAGAAATAGTAAATGTGCTAGTGAAAAAAAAACCCATCTATGTATTGTATACAGAGAAACATAAAGAACAACTTTTTCTACGGGAAACATATCCAGAAAACAATGTTAAGCATTAAAAACACACTGAAAGGCAGTTTACACTAAGCTTATACAACAGCCAAATTAGCTTTTTTTTGTTGAATTGACCTTTTAGAAAACTTTCCATGAGTATACTTTATAGATTTAATATGAAAAATATTACTTTTATTTATTCTGACCTTTCATTGCCATGTTCTGCGAAGCAATAGATGACTCTATCAATAGATGACTATATCAATAGAAAGAGTCTAATTTGCTTTTGAGGCCATGAATGAACCACAGTGAAAACAAACATTTTAAAATTACCCTCTTTATGAGAAGCGAGTAAAAGGAACCAATTCACATTCATTTTACTTGGAAGTTTGCTGTATGTTATATACTGAACATATGTGTGTGGAATGCTCTGGGGTAAATCTGAAAGCAGAAACAAATCATGACATTTATAACCATTTGCTAACACTTGGCTAGATTATTTCAGGCTGTAGTAAACTTGTAGTGGGTCACCATCTGTGTCTCTTTAAAATTTATAACAAAGGAGAATATGTCTCAAGACTTCAAGAATTTCCTCTCTGGGCATATATTTAAACCATTCATGTTTTGCCCTCAACTCAGGGACTGTGTGTGCTGGTGATTCTTCTTACATACATGTCAATTGCTACTGAATGCCAATACAGATATGTTTTATGCTACAGAATCCATTTTTACATATAGTTTCTATTAGACAATTAGGAAATTATCTTACCTGTTATTTTACTATTTTCTTGTTTCTCTAGACTGTATGATTATCAAAAATTTAATTGCAACTAGTTAGTAAAAGGTATTCCATGAAAATTATAACTCATATGGCAATACTAATAACCTTTTAGCTCTCACTACTTTAATAACTTGTTCTATCATAACTGACATTTTGTCACCTAACTCAGAAATAGCAGTAATAATAACTTGAGAATTTTACATTTAATTGTAGCCATGCAATTTTAATATATAAATTAAAAATATAGAGACAAAGAAATAAATTAAAATTTTTATTTTCTTTTAAGCAACTTATCCCTCTTAAATTATGTTTTGTATTCTTGCGAAGTACTTGTGAAGTGAAAAATATCTCCTGTGAAATGGGCAAAGTGATTATGTGCTGATACTTCTGCTAAAGTAATTAGCTTTTCAAAAGTTAGAAAGTATAGTTTAGCATTTTTAGGTTATCAGAATTTTGCCCTTATATATTTTGCATTTCTGTATAATTTAAGGGCAGTCACATTCTATAATGCCTGTCAACAAAGCACTTTATTTGCATCTTTAGTATCAGTTGCTTAGCAACTGTGGGGTTGCTGAAACCTATCAGATCTGATTTATCCTAGGAAAATGTCAGCAACTACTGGAGTAGGTTAGAGTTTTCACAATGTTTTAGCAGTTTACAATATCTGAAAGATTAACAAGTAGTTTTATTATATTTTCCAATAGATTTTTATTTTGTTCTTCAAAACTAAAACTTCTTTTGATCTACATACATTATTTGGAAGTTAAATGTAACTTTTACTCTATATTCAAGAGATGTTACTTCTTTTTAAAAAAATTTTTAATTTGGAAGATGTGAGGTACAATTCAGAGATAGGAATATAAATGTTCATTATGTGGGTACCTTTGTTGATGAGGTGTGCCCACCACAAGAGATGCTACTTCTAATATTTGAAAATTGGTGTCATATATTCGTTCTTAGATATATCAATCAATCTTTTGTAAGCAACCAGTTTATTTTAATTGACCACCTGCTATGTTCAAAATACTCTGCTAGATTATTAGTGAATAGGCATAATTTTTACCTCCACTCAAAGTGCTTAAAATTCATTTTGGGACCCACATTTTGATACTACAATTGACAATAAAAGGCAACATTTTATAAGTAACCAAGAGTTATAGAAAGAAAAGAAGTTAAGGGAAAATGTCAAAAATCACATCCTTTGATATGATTCAAGAATGGATAATTATGATAGATTTATTGCATAGCTTAGATGGATAAAAGAATGCAAAACTTTTGAGGCAGAGAAAATAAAATTTTCCTGAATGCCTCTTAAATGTATAGCAATAAATAAAAACGATGTTTGTAAAGGTACTTAACATGTCTGAAATCATTTTAAGGAATTGAGTATATAATTTAAGACAAAATTGCTACCTCTTGCATGCATTATATCTTTAATAAAATAGTTACAGTGGGTGGCATGCCCCCTCAAATAACATATGCAAAGGACATCTACAGAAAAAAAAGACTAAAAATGTGTTACGTATGGAGTCATAGATATGTTCTACAAAGATGGAACATGACAATGTATATTTTGAGTTAAACTATTGTGTTCATTTAGTTAACAAAAAACAAACAGTCATTGAGTATGTAGCATATACAGAAATTAGCACAGGTCATGAAGTGAGAAGTGAGGAGTTACAACAATGTCTGTGGTACATTCAATACTCTCAACTAGTTAATAACATGAGTTATGAATTTAACCAGGAGACTTCACTGTGCTCATTAGCAAAGGTAATAGCTAATCTAAATAAAGTGATTCTACAGAATAGCTGAAATTAAATATATACTTGAATATTTAGAGAATTTCAGAAATAATTCCACATGTAAATTATAACAGATCAGTAATGCACTCTGTATATAAGCAAAAATAATATTAATAGCTGTTTTAGAAAATTAGTTATTTTTAAAGACATCAGAGAGAAAACATGGAGAGTAATGGCATGAATTTTGGCATCTTAATACAAATTCATAAATGGCCAAATCAATTCCAGTTTAATATTCCACAAATTACAATTCTTATAGATTTTTAGAATGGATATTGTGTTGAATCATTAAATAGTGTATATAATGCAGAAACATGCATTGTTTTTTCACAGAGAAGTACTGATAACAATGCATACCAAAGTCTCATGAGTAAAAGAATATTAACATTTCTTTTGCAGGAATTAAAGTGTGACAGACGTGCCAAACCCAGAGCCCATGTGCTCACTGCAGCATTCATTCTCCTAATCAGTCTGTGTGCTACTGGCCAATTAGAATATTGATTAAATAGTGAGAGCTGTTGCCAAGAACCTTTGAAGTCCAAAAGAATTATGTGACACAGTGACTGAATTCAAGTTTCTTACAATCTGGTTTCTAATTTTTAGTGTGTTTGCTAAAAACTTGTTACAATGCAATTACTAATATCAATTTTTCAATATTTGTTTTATTTTAATGAATGATAGGTAAATTTGTCTCATTCATACACACACTTGTACACACAATCAACTTAGAGTCTCCCCAGTGCTGTTCTTCCACCAGTGTTGGATCACTTTTGCCTTAGCGGGTATGTGGGGTGATCATAGACCCTGGTGAAGTGTTGCAGGATCTGCAGATCAGTACAATCAGGGATGAAGCTGAGGCCTGGGTTGTACCTGAATAAGATGCTAGGTCTATGTTGCCAGCCAGGCAGACCTTTCATTTGTTATGTATACATATTTTGTTTCTTTCCCCCTGCTTTCTCTAAATTCATTCTTGATTTTTAATTCTGATTTTTTTTGGGGGGGTGTCCTGTCAATGTATGTGCTTGCCAACATTACAGTATTTTAAGAACAAATAATAAAGAGTACATTTTAATATTTTAATATCTGATAGGACTAGGTGCTACTATTGCTCTTCTTTGTAGGGCTCTTCCTAGTTTATTTTTTAATAATTTACTCTACATGTACATTTAGAAACAATTGTTTAGCTCAGGGGAAAAAAATGAAAAAAGGTTGCTGATATTCCATTTAGTTTATATATTAACTTGAGAAAAAAATGACCTATTTATGATGTTGACTTTTCCTTTCTAAAGGGATGGTGTCATTTGTTCTCTTATAACTTATGTCCTTCCAGAAATATTTTAGAGGTTTTGTCCACAGATTTTTCACATTTCTTGTTATGCTGATTCTTGTGTTTTATCTTAGTGTTACTAATAAAGTTTTAGGTTTAATTATACCTTGTTAACTATTACTGTTTGTATGTATGATGACTATTAAATTTTATTTATTCTATAATAATTTTTATATATTGCTAATTTCTTAAGTTTTGTTTTGTTGTTTAGGTTTAGCATTGATATTCTTGTTTTTTCTGGTAAGTATGTAATCATTTTTAATAATTTCACATGTTCTTTCCAATTCTTGGACATTTTTTTTCCTTTGGCTGGTTATATTGTTAATAAAATGTTAACTAATAGGTAAAAAATAATCATCATTTTTTTTTTGTTCCAAGCATTTTACCATCCACAGAATGTACCCTCCAGCTTCTAGCTCAAGTGATTTTTATCAGTAAAGTGTGTTGATTTTGTCAAGCAGCTTTCTAACATTGTAAAGAGATAATCACTTATTTCCTCCTTAGAAATACCAATTGTATTGACTTGTTAAAATTGACTCAATTGTTATTAATTTATAGAAATTAGTATATTAATAATACTTTATAGCATGCTGTATTATTTTTTAATGTGCTGGTTTTTTTCGTGAAAGTTTTGCTTAGAACTGTTCAATCAATAACCATAAGGAAAACTTTTTTCTCATTATTTCTTTATCTGGCTCAGGAATTGACATACCTTCTTATTAAAAATGATTTCAACATTTTCTTACTTAATCTGTAATTTGGAATAATTTAAATAGTATTAAGATTACCTGGAATCTTAAATTCTGTTGAAACTTCCCTGTGAAAGCATCTGTTATAGCGTCATTGGAGTTGGGGTTAGTCAAGAGGCACTGAGAAGTTCTCTCATAATTTTATTTTATTTTCTCTATGTAGATTTGTCTGTTTAAGTTTTCTCTCTAATGTATATATTTTAGTTATTCATTTCACCTACATTATAAAGTTCATTTGAAATTAGTTACACAAATTATTCTTTCAATATTTCTTATGTATTGAGAATTATTTTTCCACTTCCTTATTTTTTTATTTTGTGTATTTGTGTTGTTTCAGCATTTTGTGATTTCTAAACTTGCATATTGTGCTATGTATTTTCTATACTTTTATTGAGCTGGTTAATAGTTTGTTTCATTTTTTAAAAAAATTCTAACATTTTGTTTTTAATATTAGCTTTGTTAATCTTATAATATTTTTATTCATTTTTAATAAATCTCATTAACATATGTTCTTGTTTTTGACTTTTTAATGATAGCCATCCTAACTGGTCTGAGGTCGTATCTCATTGAGGTATGATTTGCATTTCTCTGATGATCAGTGAAGGTGAGAATTTTTTCAACTCTGTTAGCTGCTCGCGTATATTCCTTTGAGAAATGTCTGTTCATGTTCTTTGCCCACTTTTTAAAATGGGATTATTTGCTTTTTCCTGTCAATTCTTTAGTGTTCCATATACATACTGGATTGTCAGGTCTTTGTCAGATGAATAGCTTGCAAATATTTTTTCCAATTCTTTCTGTTGTCGCTTTGTTCTCTTGATGATTTCTTTGGCTGTGCAAAGATTTTTTAGCTTGATATAATTTCACCTTTCAATTTTAGATTTTGCTGCATTTGCTTTTGAACATTAGTATTAACTTGAGAAAAAAATGATCTATTTATGATGTTGAGTTTTCCTTTCTAAAGGGATGGTGTCATTGGTCCTGTTATAACTTGTGTCCTTTCAGAAATGTTTTAGAGATTTTGTGCACACATTTTCCACATTTCTTGTTCTTGACCATGAATTCACTGCCTACTCCGAAGTCCTGGAGGATGTTCTTTAGCATTTCCTCTAAGATTCATACAGTTTGAGGTTTCACATTTAAGTCCTTTATCCGTTTTGAATTAATTTGTGTATATAGTGATAGGGATCCAGTTTCATTCTTCTTCATGTGTTGGCAATGCTGCAGGGAAAAGAGAATGCTTCTGCAATGTTGGTGGGAATGTAATCCACTTCAACCTTTGGGGAAGGCAGTATGACGTTTTCTCAAAGTAGTACCATTGAACTTCCACATGATCCAACAATTCCACTTTTGGGAGTATAGCTAGAAGAAAATAAATCGCTTTACCAAAAAGACACCTGCACACATGTGTTTATAGCAACACTATTCACAATAGCAAAAATATGGATACAATCCTGACGTACATTGACAGTGGACTGAATAAAGAAATTGTGCTACATAGACATGACAGAATACTACATGGTCATAAAACAGAACAAAATAATGTCCTTTGCAGCAACATGGATGTAGCTAGATAACATCATTCTAAATGAATTTTCACGGAAACAAAAAACTGAATATCACTTGTCCTCACTCATAAGTGGGCCCGAAATATTGGGCATGAAAGCACAAAGTTGAGAACAACACTGGGCACTGATAAAGGAGGGAGAAATGGAGGTGGGGATAAGGAGCATACCACTATCCAAGGGATACAATGTCCCCTATGGGGGTGGGGGAGAGGATTCGCTAGAAGCCCAAGCTCATCTGCATGCAATTTACTTATGTAGTCAATCTTCACAATACCCCACAACTCTAAAATAAAAATAAACAAAAAACAAAATAAAACATGTGCTTGTTTTTACTATTTCAGTAGCTTCAATCCTTTTTGGGAGTCAGGAGAGGTATGTTACCCTGTTTTTATTTTTGTAGCTTTAAGACTGTATCTATTTATCTTACTTCCTTCATTTTAATTAATGCAAGCATTTAAAGTTTGGAATTTTTCAATAGTTATTGTTGTTATTCTGTTTTGTAGATGGTGATATTAGTATGCTTATTATCATTTGTCATTAAACAGGCTGCCATTTGTGTTGCATTTTCTTTGTGCCCGAACATTACTTAATGTAATGATACTAATTTTAATTTTGTTATTATTTTAATTTTTGCTGTATCCAGATTAAAATAGTATTTGTCAGCCGGGCTCGGTGGCTCAGCCTGTAATCCCGCGCTTTGGGAGGCTGAGGTGAGTGGATTGCCTGAGCTCGTGGGTTTGAGACCCACCTGGGCAGGCGAGACCTCATCTCTACAATAAAATAAAAAAAATTAGCCGGGCGTGGTAGCGCGCGCCTGTAATTCCGGCTACTTGGAAGTCTGAGGTGGAAGAATCGCCAGAGCCCAGCAGGTCGAGGTTGTGGTGGCCGGGAGCGGCCACTGCACTCCAGTCTGGGCAACAGAGTGAGACTCCAACTCAAAAAAAAAAAAAATAGTATTTGTCTTATTGCTACCTTATCTAGCTTATAGTGCCTTCACATAATAGGGGAATTTTTATAAATACACCATGATTACTGAAGAACATTTAACAAGTTCAAAATAGTAAAATACATCCAATAGTTCTATGCTAATATTTATGTTAAGTGGTATTCTTATATTTGCTATCTTATTTTTAAATGTTTTCCATTTGACTTGCCTTGAATGACCTATATAACATGTATTTCTATTATGGATTCCTCAGTTTTCTGTGGTTTCTGCTTTATGAAGGAGATTTCTGTGTTATTTGGTGGATGCATAAATAACACAGAAATATTGCATTTTTAGTGTAATCTGTGGGCTTTAGCATTAGGCCATGCTTTTCTTTATGTTGGAGGACAAATTTTAGCTTGAATTTGATTGTGTTTTATATTAGAATTGCACTTTGTGTGAGAAAAGAAGGGTTGAGTTGTTTAATTACAGTCACACAAATAATACATCTTACTATAACCGCTTATCTAATGAGTCTAATGATGCAGGTAATCAGAAGCTACAAGGTAAACAATTTTTTTATCAGAAAGTTCTATACACCCTATTAATATTCCTTTTTCCCATAGTAGGATGTGCTATGGTTTCAGATTTTGCAGAGATTTGTTTTGACTAATGCATGTGGAACCTTCCCACCAGGCAGCCACCTTATCATGGAGTGTCCCATATTATAGCCCATCAGTGGGGCAGTTTGTGTGATGTCCTCCTTTTTTCCAGTCAGTGAATCCTGATAAATCCACAAAATTTAGTTCTGTTAACTATAAACAGTAATATCCTCTCTACTGCTATGGTATGTGGGTTACAGTTCTCATATACAAATGGTTCATAAAATATGACAGGTATTTCAATTAGGAAGGACCATTTTTTAGACTAAATACATGCTCAAGATGTCCTGATTAACCAGTCTATCAAGAGATTGATTGAGAATAAAATCCTGTTTAGATTTTTAAGCTATAGAATTCAGATATGCTTAAAAATATAAGTACAGTATTACATTCCAAAGATAATAATAACCAGAACATACAAAACTTAGACTTTAAAGAAAATATTTTTGGTATCAAATTTTAATACTTAAATATAGCTAAAAGAAATGTCAATTTATATTCATTTCCTTTGTGTCTTTATTTCAATAACTTTAAGGGATACAGATAGTTTTTGGTGATGTAGTTGCATTGTATACTGGTGAAGAGGTCTGGGCTTTATATGACCCTCTATCCCACCCATGCACATTGGAGCCTATAGGTGATTTCTTGTCCCTTCATCCCTTTCTCTCTCCCCTTTCCATGTCTCTAATGTTCATTATATCATTTTCTATGCCTTTGAAGATCATTGATTTAGCTTCCACTTCTAAGTGAGAACATGCAAAGTTTGGTTTTTCATTCCTGTGTTAATTCACTTAGGCTGATGTTCTCCAGTTCCATCCAAATTGCTGCAAAAGACATTATATCATTTTTTAGATGCCTAATAGTAATCCATGGTGGATATATATATATCACATTTTCATTATCCACTGATCAGTAGATGGGCATTTACATTGAATCCACATGTTTGCAATCGTGCTGCGATGAACATGTGAGTGCAGGTATCTTTTTAATATAATGATTCCTGTGGATACCTAGTGGGTGAATACCTAGTAGTGGGGTTGCTGGATTAAATGGTGAATCTACCTTTACTTCGTTGATAAATCTTCACAGTAATTTCCATAGAGGTTGTATTAATTTGTACTCTCACCAACAGTGTATAAGGGTTCTGTTTTCACCACATTCGTGCCAGCATCTATTGGTTTTGATTTTTTAAATAATGCCGTTCTGATAGGGTAAGGTGGTATCCTATTGTGGTTTTAATTTGCATTTCCCTGATGATTAGTGATGCTGTGATTTTTTTCATATTTTGTGGGCCATTTGTATATTTTCTTTTGAGAGATGTCTGCTTATGTCACTTGTCCACTTTTTAATAGAGAATTTACTTTTTTCTTGCTGATTTGTCTCAGTTCTTTGTAGATTCCAGATATTAGTCCTTTGTCAGATGTGTACACTATGAATAATTTCTTTTATTCTGTTGGTTGCCTATTTGCCCCGTGGATTATTTCCTTTGCTGTGCAGGTTTTTAGTTTAATTAAGTCCCACTAATTTATTTTTGTTTCTATTGCATTTACTTTTAGAATTTTAGTCATAAATTATCTGCCTAGGCAAAAGTGAAGAAAAGTTTTTCTTAGTTTTTCTTTTATGATTTCAGGTCTGATATTTAAGTCTTTAATCCATCTTGAGTTAATTTTTGTATATGGAGAGAGATAGGGATCAAGTTTCATTTTCTGCATGTAGCTGTCTAATTTTCCCAGCACTATTTGTATAAGAGGGTAACCTTTCGCTAGTGTTTTGTTTTGTTTTGTTTGTCTGCATTGTTAAAGATCAGTTGGTGGGAAGTATTTGGGTTTATTTCTGGATTCTCTGTTCTGTTCCATTAATCCATGTGTCTGTTCTTGTACCAGCACCATGCTGTTATGGTTACAAAGCCTTGCAGTATAATTGAAGTTGGATGATATGTTGTCTCCATCTTTGTTCTTTTTGCTCAGGATTGCTTTGGCTATTCTGGCTCTTTTTGTTTGTTTGTTTGATATGAAATACAGAATTTCTTTGTCTAATTCTCTGAAAAATGACATTGGTAGTTTGATAGGGATTGCATTTAATCTGTATATTAATTTAGGTAATATAGTTATTTTAACAATGTTGATTCTTCCAATCCATGAACATGAGATGTTTCTCCAATAGTTTGTGTTTTCTACAATTTCTTTTATTAGTATTTTGTAGTTGTCCTTATATAGAGCTTTCACTTCCTTGTTTAAATATATTCTTAGGAATTTTAGCTTTTTGGCTGCTATTATAAATGGAATTGAGTTCTGAATTTAATTCTCAGCTTGGTTGCTACTGGTGTATAGCAGTGTTACTGATTTGTGAGTGTTGATTTTGTATCCTGAGATTTTACTGAATTTATTTCTCAAATCCAAGAGTCTTTTGGAGGAGTCTTTAGGATTCTCTATTTATAAAACCATATCATCAGCACGCAAAGATAGTTTGATTTCTTCTTTTCCAAATAGGATACCCCTTATTTCTCTCTCTTGACTGATTGCTCTGGCTAGGACTTCTGGTACTCTATTGGATAGAACTAGTGGAAGTGGGCATTCCTGCCGTGTTCCAGTTCTGAGGGGGAATGTTTTCACATTTTTTCTGTTCAGGATGACATTGGCTATGGGTTTTTTCATACATGGCTTTTATTATTCTGAGGAATATTTCCTCTATGCCTATGTTGAGGCTTTTTATCAAAAACGTTTTAAATAAATGCTGGACTTTAGTGAATTTTTGTGTGTGTCTATTGAAATAATCCTATGATTTTTCGTTTTTATTATTTTTATGTGATGGGGTTTTGACTTGCGTATGTTGAACTATCCTTTTATTCCTGAGATAAAATCCACTTGATACTGGTGGATCACTACTTTTATATGCTGTTGAATTTAGTTTGCTGACAATTTTCTGAGGATTTTTGTGTCTATGTTCATAAGGGATATTGGTCAGTTGTTTTCTTTTTTTGTTGTGTCTTTTGTGGCTTTGGTATCAGAATGTTGCTGGACTTGTAGAATGAGTTAGAGAAGATTCCCTCCTCTTTCAATCTTGCAGAATAGCTTCAGTAACATTGGTACCACTTCTTTGCAAGTCTGGTAGAATTCAGCTGTGAGTCTATCATTCTTGAGCTTTTATTTTGTTGTTGTTGTTGTTGAGAGATTTCAATCTTACTACTCATTATTGGCCTGTTCAGGTTTCTGTTTCCTCCCGATTTAAGGTTGGGGGGTTATATGTTCCCAAGAATTTATCCATTTCCTCTAGATTGCCCCATGTGTTTGCATAGAGGTGCTCATCTTTTGCATTTCTTTTTTTTATTTTTAATTTTAAATATGTGGGGTACAAAGTAGGATTAGATAGATAAGTGTTCATCATACAGGTAAAGTTTGGGCCTCCCTTTGGTCCAGACTTCGCATGGTTTAAGGTCGGATACCTTTTTTGATGTTATGTGTCCCCACCCTTACCCCTGGCAGTATCCTGTTACTGTCAGTCCCTTTGTTATAGTATTAATGTTCAGGGTCTGCTTATGAGTGGGAACACGTGGTATTCAGTTTTTTTTGTTTCTGTGATAGATCACTTAGTATTATAGACTCTAAATCCATATAAGTTGCTGCAAAGTCCATAATTTTGTCCTTATTTATGACTGCATAATACTCCATTGTGTATATGTACTACATTTAAAAAATCCAATCTACTTTTGATGGGCAGTCTGGTTGGTTCCATGTTTTTGCTATTGTGAATAATGCTGTGATAAACATGCATGTGCAGGTATCTTTCTCATAGAATGATTCTATTCCTCCAGGTATATCCCCAGAAGAGAGATTGCTGGGTCATATGGAAGGTCAATTTTTAGATCTTTTAGGATCACCACACTGTTTTCCATAGAAGTTGTACTAGTTTACATCCTACCAACATGTACAAGCATCATCATTCCCTTTACTCCACAGCTTCACCAGGATCTGTTTTTTTTTATTTTCTTTCTTTCTTTCTTTCTTTTTTTTTAGTTATTGGTGATGATTATCCTGGCTAGAGTGAGGTGGTACGTCAGTGTGGTTTCAGCTTGCATTTCCTTGATGATTAATGAGGCTGAGGATTTTTTAATATATCTGTTGGCTGCTTGTATGTCTTCTTTTGAGATGTGTCTATTCATTTCTTTTGTCCACCTTTTTTAAGGAAGCTGTTTTATTTATTTGTTTATGTATGGATTTATTTAATTCATTTATTTATGTATTTTCTGCATGTTTGAGTTCCTGTAGATCTGGATGTTAGGGCTTTGTCAGATATACAGTTGGCAAATAATTTTTCCCATCTTGTGGGCTGTCTTCTTGCTCTCTTGATGGTTTATTTTGCTTTGCAGAAGGTTTTCAGTTTGATGAGACCCCACTTGCATATCTTATCTTTTATGGTATGGGCTTTTGTTTAGGTACTGGTTGCCTATTCTAATTTCCGTAAGTGTGTTTACTACGTTTTCTAAGATTCCCTTAATTTGAGGCTTTACATTTAAGTCTTTTGATCCATTTATAGTTGAATTTTGTGTATGGTGATAGGTAGGGGTCTTGTTTCACTATTCCGCAAGTGGTCAGTCACTTTTCCCAGCACCAGTTGCTGAATAGACTTCTCTCTCCCCAGTAGTTGTTGGTGGCGGCTCTGTCAAAAATGAGTTGGTTGAGGAATTGTGGTTTTGCTTCCGGAATCTCTGTCCTTTCAATTGGTCTGTATTCCTGTACTTGTACCAATTAAATGCTGTTTTGATTATTGTAGCCTTATAGTAAAGTTTTATTCTGAAAGTGTGCTACCTCCCACTTTGTATCTTTTGCTAAGGATTGTTTTGGTTATTTATGGTCATTTATGTTTCCATATGAATTTTGGTATTGTCATTTCCAGATCTGAAAAGAATGATTTGGTAATTTAATGGGTATTTCATTGAATCTGTAGATTTCCCTGGGTAAGATGGACATCTTAACCATTTAATCAAAGGGCATTGAATATTTTCCATTTGTATGTATTGTCTTTGATTTCTTTAAGCAGTATTTGTAGTTTTCATTGTAAAAGTCTTTCACTTCTCTGTTTAGGAAGATTTCAAGGTATTTCTTGTCTTTTTGTGTGTGTGTATGGTTATGTGAAGGGGTTTGTGCTTTTTATTTGATTCTCTGCCTGTTTGTTGTTGGTTTATAAAAATGTGAATGTCTTTTGCACATGTACTTTGTACCCTGAGACTTTGCCAAAGTCCATTATCATTGTCAGGAGTTTTTGTCAGATTCCTGTGTGTTTTAAAGGTATAGAATAATATTATCTGAGGAGTGAGATAACTTGATTTCATCATTTCCTACTTGGATACCTCCAATTTCCTTCTCTTGTCTGATTCCTCTAACTAAAACTTCCAACACTATGTTGAACAGGAGGGGTCAAAGTGGATACCTTGTCTTGTTCTGATTTTCAAGGGAAATGCTTCCACTTTCTCTGTCCATTTATCAATATGTTGACTGTGGGTTTACTGTAGATAACTCTTACTATTTGAGCTATGTTCCTTCTATGTCTAGGTGTTCAAGAGTTTTTATGCTGGATTTTATCAAAAGCTTTTTCTGTGTCTAGTGACATAATCTCGTGGTTCTTGTTTTTGCATTTGTTGATGTATTTAATTACATTTATGGTCTTGTAGATGTTGAAGCATCCCTATATCCCAGGGATAAAGCCAACTTGGTAATGGTGGATACTTTAAAGATACATCGGTGAATCTGATTTGCTAGGATGTTGTTGATAATTTCTCATCTATGTTCATCAGGGAAATTGACCTGTAGTTCTCTTTCTTTGTTGGATCTTTACCCAATTTGGGTATCAATGTGATTTTAGCTTCATAAAATGATATGGGGAGAGTTCCATCTTTCTTGATTGCCTGGAATACTTTCAATAGGATTGGCATCAGTTCCTCCTTGTATGTTTTATAATGTTTTGATGGAAAGTCGTCGGTTCAGGACTTTTTTTTTTCTTTTTCTCTTTTGTATACACTTTTCTTAAGACAGAGTCAACTTTTGGGTTGTTATTGGTTTATTTAGGATCTCAGTGTCTTCTTGTTTCAACCTTGGGAGTTTGTGTGATGTCAGAAAGTCCTCTATTTCATATAGGTTTTTGAGGTTGTTTCCTACAGGTATGCATAGTAATATCTGATAATCATATGTATTTCTTGAGGGTCAGTTGTGACTTGATCTTTTCTGATTGTGATTATGTGGGTGTTTTTTCTCTTTTTCTTGGTCAATCTGGTAAGAGGTTCATCAATCTTGCTTATCCTTCCGAAGAACCAGTTATTTGTTTTACTGATTTTTTTTCTGTGATATTTTTGTCTTCTATATCCTGTTTGAGGCTTTTACTTTGGTGATCTGGATTCTTCTGCTGAAGTTAGAATCTTGGTTGCCTTGTTTTTCCAGCTCCATTTTTGATTTGTTAGGCTGTTAACTTGTGTTCTTTCAATTTTCTTGATGTGTGTTCATAGAGATGTCTTTATTTTCACTTGTTCCCAGGAATTTTTTTCATTTCTGCTTTGATTTCTGTATTGACCCAGGAGCCATTCAGCATCATGCTATTTATTGTCCTTGTCTTTGTGGGTTTTAGGGGAATTTTCTTGGTGGTGATATCTGTTTTTATTCCACAGTAGTCTGAGAAGATGCATGGCAGTATTAAAATCTTATAAAATTTGTTTATGCTTGATTCATGGCTGAGGATGTAGTTAATCTTGGAGTATATTCCATGTGGTGATAAATAGAATGTATATTCTGTAGTTGTGTGGAGTACTCTGTAGGAATCTATTAAATTCATTTGGTCAAGCATCAAGTTGAAGTTCTGAATGTTCTTGTTGAATTTTTGCTTCAGTGATCTATCTAGGGTTGTTAATGGAGTGTTTAAGTCTCCAGGTATGATAGTATTCAAGTCAATATCTTTTTTCAGTTTATTTAGTAGCTGCTTTTTAAAAGTTAGTGTTCCTGTGTTGGGTGCATATATGTTTAGGATGGAAATTTCTTGTTGATGGATTGAACCTTTTATCATTATGTAGTGCCCTTCTGTATCTTTTTAAATTTTTGATAGCTTAAAGGTCATTTTGTCTGATATTGAGATGGCGACTCCTGCCTTCTTTCTGTTCTGTTTGCCTGAAAATTTGTTTTTCATCCTCTTTCTCTGAGTTGTGAGTACCTTTTTAGTAAAATGATTTTCATGGAGGCACCATATTGTTTGGGCTTTTTTTTTTTAACCTAGTTTGTCATTCTATGTCTTTTCATTGATGCATTTAGTCCATTCACATTCAGGCTGATTATTGATATTAGAATTTATCACTGCCATGAGGTTCTTATAAAGTTTTGTTGTTGTTTGTTTGCTTTTAGTTTTTTTTTGATTTGGGGGTTGATATATGTGTTTTTTTTTTCAATTTTTCAGCCATGGTGCATGCTGTGTTGTTTCTCTGTTTTCCTGCATTCTTGTGAAGGCTTAGTCATTCTTTTTTTCTTCTGTGCTTAATACCTTCTTACGTGTCTCTTGTAGAGATGGTTTGGAGGTAGTATACACTCTTCAGGATTGAATGACTGGAAAGGATTTTAATGTTCAATCTCTGATGAAGCTTAAGCATAGCTGGGTAGAGAGCTATAGGTGCAATTGTCTATCTTTGAGAATCTTGAAGATTGGGCTTTACTCTCTTCTAGCCTGAAGTGTTTCTGTAGATAAGTCTTGTGCTATTCTGATTGGTGATCCCTGGTAGGTAGTCTGACCTTTCTCTCTCTGTGTCTTTAGGATTTCTTCTTTCATACCTACTTTATGTAAGTGAATTACTACGTGTTTAGGAGTTGGTCTTCTCATTTGATGCCTTGCAGGGGTTCTTTGAATCTCTTGTGCTCTTGGAATGCTTGTTCCAGGGCTCCCATTCTCCTTTTCTGCTTTGGGGATGCCAATTAGGCATAAGTTTGATCTCCTAATATAATAAAATATCTCTTGAAGGGTTTTTCCCATCTTTTTAAGCTGCCTTTCTATGTTTTTAACAGATTGGATTTGTTCCATATTTTGGTCTTTAAACTCTGAGAGTCTTTCTTCTGCTTGATTTACTCTGCTTTCTGTGCTTGTCAGTTTGTTATTTATTTCATTTACTGTATTCTTTATCGCTATCATTTTAGTTATCAACTCTTTCATTCTTTCTTCTTGTCTTTTTTTGCTTCTATCCATTCTCTCCATTACCTTGATATCTAGATTTGTGGTATGAGGTTAATTATTCTGGGGACTCTTGATTGTTTGAGTTCTGAAGTCTGCATTCTCAGGTACTATCTTTCTAGAGTCCTAGGGGGTACCTGTATTCTTCCATTGATTCTTCTTCAGTTGTGATGAGTTTTTTCCCTTCTTTTTTCCCCTTTCAATTCCTTTGCTCAGTGAGAGGAGGGATAGCTTTCACTGCTGTTTGCTCAACCCCTATTCTTCCTTACATGGTGCCTATGGATTTGTTCACTTTGAGGGCAGGCTGGGGGTATGAGTCTGTGCTGTCTTTTTTCAGATTTGAGTTTTGATTAGGATGTAATGGGAGAGTTATTGTTTAGAAGCTACCTGCAGATTGCAGTATCTGCTTATTGATATATGGGTCTCCTGGAACACACTTCCCACAAATTTACAATATGTCCATACAGTGGGAGTGTATGTATCTCCCTGAAATCAAAATGAGAAAGATAGAAAAGGAGAAAAAAGAGGAAGAAGAGAAACAAACAGGCAAGAAAATGAATAGATAAACAAATAAAAATGAAAAACAAGCAAACAAAAATACCTGAAGATGAACTTGCCCTCAAAAATATCCATATACAAACAAACAAAATATCAAAAACAAAAAAAGGAGGGAGAAAAAGGGGCAAATCAAGTCAGAAGATGCATAAAGGAAGATATATGTATAAAAAGAATGGGCAAAAAATAAAATAAAATTTGCTCTCTCTTGTGGCCGTTTATGGAACTTCGGGTTCCTTTCCTTTTTTTTTTTTTTTATCTGACAGATCCCAAGTGTATGGCTGCTGCTTCAGTTGGGAGCAGGCTGCGGAGTCCTCCCCCTCTCCTCTGCTCTCAGAGCAGACCAATTGTGCTGCTGTCAGTGTGGGTCAATTTCCCCATGGACTGTGGGGGAAGGAGGTTGAATCAGATCAGGACTCCTGCTGCTGCTGCTGCTGCTGCTGCTGCTACTGCTGCTGCTGCTGCTGCTATTGCTGCTGCTGCTGCTGCTGCTGCCACCAGTTCTCCCACTCCGATCTGACATGTTCATGCCTGGTCCAGTTTGGGGGTGGAGCATCTGTCTATTGGACATCTGCCTCACTCCTGAAATTTCCTTTCTTGACTAGTGATGATGGATCACAGAGGGGTGCATAGATCACCTCTCAGTCTCTGATTGGAAGCTCATCAGAGTTGGGCAGGCCAAAGCAGGTCTCTGCTTGGTTCCAGGACAGGGAAAATGGCTGCAGTCCATGCACTCCTCTCCAGTGGACTCAGCTCCAGATTTTCTCCAGGCACCTTTTCCATGGTTCCTGCTGCCAGAGCCCAGGTGGTGGATGGGCCAGATGCCAGGTGCAGAGGGACAGCTGATCTCTGCTGCCTTCTCCTGAGAGAAGCCCTGGGAATGTCAGACAATCTTGCATGCCAGAGAGCGCTGATCTCAGAGCAGTGTTAAGTTGCAGCTATCTCTGGAGGGAAGCCCCAGGCACTTGATCCCCAGTTTCCCCTCAGATGAACATTTGTTCACCCACCTGCACACACCCATGCACGTAGACTCATACTTATGGACATTTGTCCCTGAAGAACTCAAACTCCCGCCAGTTCTGTCACCATATTGCCAGAAGTCTCCTCCATCTTTTGAATTTCTTTTGTATCAGTTGTAATGTCTTCTTTTTCATTTCTCATTTTACTAATTTGAATCTTGTTTCAAGTGTTTCTTAATTAGTCTAGCTAATGATCTATCAATTTTGTTTATCTTTTCAAATAGCCAACATTTTGTTTCACTGATTCTTTATTTTTTTAAATTTTAATTTTACTTCATTCTATTCTGATATTCATTATTTATTTTCTTCTGCTGGCTTTGAGTTTGTTAGTTCATGCTTTTTAGTGCTTTGAGCTGTTAGATTAGGTTGTCAATATTTGAGCTTTTAGTCTTATTACTGTAGGCCTTAAGCATTATAAATTTCCCTCTTAGCACAGCTTTGGCTATGTCCCAGAAGTTTTGATAATTTGTTTCATCATTGTCATTCATTTCAAGGAATTTTTAAATTTCTATTTTTATTTTATTGTTGACCCAAGGATTATACAGGAGCAGATTGTTTACCTTCCATGTTTTGTTTGGTTTCGCATCTTCTTGGAGTTAATTTCTAGTTTTATTCTGTGAGTTGAGAAGGTGATTGATATGATTTTGATATTTTTTATTTATTGTGACTTGATCTGTGGCCATCATAAGTTGTATATTGGAGAATGTTCCATGTGCTGATGAAAAAAATTATATTCCATAGTTTTGGGTTGGAATGTTTTGTTGATGTCTGCTAGTTCTATTTGCTTTAGGGTCCAGTTTAACTTTGTTTTTGAATTTCTACCTTGATAAACTGTCTATTGTTGTCAGTGGAGTGTTGACGTCTCCCACTATTATTGTATTGCTATCTCGGCCCCCCACCTCAGTTTTTCAGGTCTAGTAAAGTTTGTTTTATAAATCTGCAGCCTCTGGTGATATGTGCATATAAATTTAAAATTGTTATGTCTTCTTGTTGGATTGATCCTTTATTATTATATAATAACCATTTTTGTCTTTTTTTTACTATTATTTGTTTAAAGTCTGTTTTATCTGATATGAGAATGGCTACTCCTGCACATTTTTATTTCCCTTTTGCATGAAATATTTTCTCCCACCCCTTTACCTTGAGTCTATAAGGGTCTTTATTTGTTAAGTGGATCTCTTGAAGGTAGCAGATATTTCAGATTGTGTGTGTGTGTGTGTGTGTGTGTGTGTGTGTGTGTGAACCATTCTGCTAGTCTATATCTTTTTAGTGGAACATTGAGATTATTTATCTTCAGGGTTAATAATAATGATAGGTAAGGTTTTATTCCATTGATCATTTTGGTTGTTATGTGTTTGCTTTATTGACATTTATTTTCTCTAGTATGTTCAGCTTTAAAAGTCTTGTGAACTTTATGATTTACAGTGTTTTTCTACTGGTGTATTTTGACCTTTTGTTTCAGTATTTAGAGCACCTTTGAGCATTTCTTATAGAGCCAATCTAGTGGTGACACATTCCCGCAGCATTCACTTGTCTGTGAAATACTTTATTTTTTTCTTCGTTTATGAAACTTAATTTTGCTGGCTACAACATCTTTAACTGTTATTCTGTTTCAGGAGTTTAAAAATTGAGTCTCAGTACCTTCTGACTTGGGTTTCTACTGAGAAGTTTGCTTTTAGTCTGATGGGTTTATCTTTGTAAGTTATTTAATGCTTTTGTATCGCTACTCTTAAAATTATTTCTTTCATATTAACTTTGTGTAACCTAATGATTGTATGCCTTGGGCATGACATTTTTGCTCTGAATCTTTTTTGTTTTTGAGTTGGAGTCTCACTCTGTCACCCAGACTGGAGTGCAGTGGCCACTCCTGTCCACCGCAGGCTCGACCTGCTGGGCTCCAGAGATCCTCCCGCCTCAGCCTTCCAAGTAGCTGGAACTACAGGCACACACTATCACACCTGGCTAATTTTTGATTTATTGTAGAGATAAGGTCTCGCCAAGTTGCCCAGGCGGGTCTCGAACCCGCGGGCTCAGGCAATCCACTCACCTCAGCCTCCCAAAGCACAGGATTACAGCCTGAGCCACCGAACCTGGCTTGCTCTGAATCTTTAGGTGGTTCTTTGGGCTTTTGTATCTGGATGTTTAGATCTCTGAGAAGGTCAGAGATATTTTCCTCCATTATTCCCTCAAATAGGTTTTCCAAACCTGTTGCTTCCTCTTCTTCCTCAGAAGCCTCTATGATTCTAAAACTTGGAAATCTTACATAATTTCACACTTAGAGACTTTGTTCTGTTCTCTTTTATTTTCTTTATTGTTGTCTGACTGGGTTAATTTGCAAACTTTGTCTTCAAAATCGGATTTTTTTTCCTGCTTGCCCTATTCTACTGTTAAAACGTTCCACTGTATTTTGTACTTCCATAAATGACTCTTTATTTGTACAGAATTTTAGCCTTTTTTTAAAAGGTGTCTCTCTTTTTGTAGAAGTTTTTATTCATATCCCAAATAGTTTTAAATATTTCTTTTTGTTGATTTTCTACTCTATCCTGAATTTCATTGAGCAATTTTAAAATTAACTTAAAATTCTATATCTGGAATTCCAAAGATTTCATTTTGGTTAAGATTCAGTGTTATTTTTGGTGAGTGTTGCAAAATCTTTTTTTCTTCTTCTTCTTATTTTTTGAATGATTTTTCTGGTTCGTTCTCACTTGGGTAAATTATTTCTTTTTATTTGAGGTTGGCAGGGAGCTGAAATAGGCACTCTAGGGTTCCTTTTGTTATATATAGTCTTAATGCGGTGAGTTAGCTGTGGTGGTCCTGTGCTGGTCACCTGAATGGGCTCATGGCATCCCGACAGTCTGGATTGGCTTGAATAGTGATGTGGACTGAGACCTGGGATATGACCCAGAACTGAGATATTATATTGCATATGATAGGTTATGCTGTCGGCTTCCAGCCAGGAGGTAGTTCTTGCCAGAGAGAACCAGCTGTGATCTGGTATGGGATTTCTGCTTGGCATGTGTTTCTCCAAGGAAATGCCCAACTAATATAGGCAGTGGATAAGGCTGGGGAGAGTATCCAAATTCTCTGTTTTGAGCCTTTGAGGGGTATGCAGGTGAAAAAAAAATTCAAGTTGCCCACTTGAGTTGATTCTTGGCTACTGCAGTGGGGATTAGGAGGGAGTCTTCAGCCACTGGGTTAATGCTGTTGTGCAGAGGAGGCACAAAACAGTTTACTTTGGAAGTGAAAGGTGGCTATGGCAGTAAGTCCCACCCAGCTCTCTGCTTTAGCCCCAACTTGTCTGCATTCTGAATGTCCAAATGCAGCTGATCTCAGAGTTTCAGGTGTGCACCACAGCAGCCAATCCCATACAGGAACTGTCCACCACTCCAGGGTTTGACTTTAGGGCAGTTCTCCTGGCTGTTTATAAAGAACCTTCAAGCAAGGATTGAGTCACTGGGATATGGTGAATGGAACTGCTCAGGGCCTTGTTTTCCCCTGAACCACTTCACATGGATGTTTTGTAGAACATGGCTTGGATCAGGAATTTTCCTGTGAAGAAATGAAGTCCTGGAAGCCTCAGGCAGCCCGCCAAGTCCATGGCAAGAACATAGAATTCCTGAATTCTCTCACTTATCTCCGCCACAGCATCCAGAAGCACCTTGTGGTCTTTACAATGATCCAGGCAAGAGTCTGGCTAGTTACAACCCAGAACAGTTGATTATTCTCTTCTTTGCACTATGAGATTATTATTGCTTTGATGAGTTTTGGAGTATGTTATGAGTATTGGGGTATGTTACTTGTCCTGTTCCTCTATGGGTGCTGAGTAAACTCCATATTAGTTTATCCCACATGAGAAATGCACTCTAGCTGCCTTTCATTAGCCATCTTAATCTCATTTCCTTTTAAAATGTGAGCATAACTTTATTCTCTACCAAAATCTTGTGTCTTTTAAGACAAGGGAACACATATCATCTTTCACATGGCATGTACTGCACACACACATACAAATTTCAAATTAGTAGTATTTTACATAAATTATTTATAAATGATTGCAAGAAATGTTAATGTTATCTACGTCTGTAAAACTAGGAGGCCTAATAATAATTCATTCCAAAACACTTGGCTTCTTTTTTTAGTATACCCATTAAAATTTCAATTTAAGCCCATCTTTTCATATAGCTTTTTTACTAATATTAATATTTTAAAAAGACAATTTTTTCATTATTATGGTGCACTTTTAATGAGGGAGGACAATTGTTATTTTTCATCATATACATTAAATATGTGATTTCCTAAGAATATTAAAAATTCAGTATCAATAAAAAGTTTATGTTGACATTGCTAGTTTTAGAATTTTAATGTAGAAGAATATATATAACATAAAATTTACCATCCTAACCATTTTAAGTGTAGCAGTTTAATGTCATTATGTACATTCACATCATTTTGCTACAATCACTTCACCACCATTTATCCACAGAACTCTTTTCATCTCGCAAAACTGAAACTTTGTATCTATTAGTTAGTAACTTCCCATTCTGCTCTCTCTCTGAACACCTGCCAACCACCATTGTATTTTCTGTCTTTATTAAATTACTACTTTCAGTACCTCATTTAAGTGGAGACATACAGTATTTGCCCTTTATATGACTGACTTATTTCACTTAGCATAATGTCCTCATGTTTCATCCATGTTATAACATGTGTCAGAATTTCTTTTTTTAAAGACTAAATAATATTTAGTAATATTAAATGTACACTTTGAAATCTGTAGACCACTTTGGCTAATATGACATCTTAATGATACTAAGTTTTCTAAAACATAAATGTGGAATATCTTTTTATTTATTGGTATTTTCTTTAATTTTTCTCAAAAAAATTTTTGGAGATTTCAGTATATAAATTTTGTCCATCTTGGTTAGCTTTATACCTAAGTCTTTTTTTTTCTGTATGCTAGTTTGATGCTATAGGAAATGGAATTGTTTTCTTTTCTTTTATTATTTTTATTTTAGATTCAGGGGATACACATGCATATTCATTACATGGACACAATGTGTAGAGATGGGGATTAGGTCTCAGGTGACCCATTTTCCAGGTAGTGAACATTGTGTCCCTTAGGTAGTTTCTAAACCCTAACTACCATCCCTTCTTACCCCTTACTGGTGTCCCCAAAGTCTATTAATTCGGTCTTTGTGACTGTTTGGCTCCCACATATGAGTGAGGACATATGGTGTCTGATTTTTTGTTTCTGAGGCACTTCATTTAGGATGTTGATCTTCAGCTCCAACCATGTTACTGCAAAGTATATGATTTTATTCTTTTTTAATGGCTGCATAGTACTCCATGGAGTACACATACCATATTTTCATTATCTACTGTTCAGTTGATGGGCATTTAGGTTGATTCCATATCTTTGCAATTGTCAATTGTGGGTGCAGATATCTTTTATATATAATGTCCTCTGCTCCTTAGGGTAGATACCTAGTAGTGGGATTGATGGATCAAATAGTAGACTTAATTTTAGTTCTTTGAGTAATCTCCATAGCACTTTCCATAGAGGTTGTACTAATTTACCCTCCCACTAGCTGTGTACAAGTGTTCCCCTTTCTCCATATATGTGGCAGCACCTATTTTTTATTTTTATTTTTTAATAATGACTATTCTCATTGGCATATCTCATTGTGGTTTTAATTTGCATTTTCCTGATGAATGATGATGAGCATTTTTTCATATGTTTATTGACCATTTGAGAGAAGTCTCTTCATGTAATCTGCCCACTTTTTAATGGAGTCATTTGCCTTTTTCTTGCTGATTTGAGTTCTTTGTAGATTCTGTATATCAGTCTTTTTTCAGATGTGTAATTTATCTCCTCCAATATCTCCTCCAATATTTTAGGTTGTCTATTTGCTCTGCTGATCATTTATTTTGCTGTACAGAAGATTTTTTTTGTTTGTTTAATCAGGTCCCACTTATTTACTTTTGTTCTACTGGAATTTCTTTGGGGGTTTAGCCATAAATACTTTGCCTAGACTGATGTCCAAAAGAGTTTTTCCTAGAATTTCTACTAGGATTTTTATGGTTTCAGATCTGACATTTAAGTTTTTAATCCATCTTTTGTTAATTTTTGTATATGGAAAGAGATAGGGATAGAGTTTTATTTTTCTGCATGTAGCTGTCCAGTTTTCTCAGCACCATTTGTTGAATAGAATATCATTTCCCAAGATATGTCTGCTTTGTCAAAGATCAGTTGGTTGTAGATATTTGAGTTTATTTCTGAATTATCTATTCTGTTCCATTGGTTCATGTGTCTGCTCTTGTACCAGTACCATGTTGTTTTGGTTCTAAACATTGTAGTATAATTTGAAGTCAGGTAATGTGATGTCTCCAGATTTGTTCTTTTTGCTTAGGATTTATGTTTGCTATTCTAACTCTTTATTGGTTCCATATGGATTTTAGGATTGTTTGTTTGTTTTTGTATGTTTGTTTATTTCTTTTGAGTTGGAGTCTCACTCTGTTGCCCAGGCTGGAGTGCAGTGGCATGCACATGGACACTGCAGCTTTGGCCTGCTGGGCTCAGGAAATTCTTCCACCTCAACCTTCCAAGTAGCTGGAACTATAAGCACACACTACCATGCCTGGCTTATTTTTTGATTTATTATAGTGAAAAGATCTTGCCGAGTTGCTCAGGCTGGTCTTGAACCCATGAGTTCAGGCAATCCTCTTTCCTTGGCCTCTCAAAGTGCTGGGATTGCAGGTATGTGCCACTGTGCCTGGCAAATTTGAGAACTTTTTTCTAATTCTGTGAAAAATGACATTGGTAGTTTGATAGGGATTGCACTGAATCTGTAGATTACTTTGGGTAAATTGGTTATTTTAATAATGTTGATTCTTCCAATCCATGAGCATGGACGATTTCCCCATTTATTTCCTCTACAATTTTTTTTCATCAGTTTTATATTTCTCCTTGTAAAGAACTTTAACCTCCTTGTTTAAATGTATCCCTAGGAGTTTTAACTTTTTTGGCTGCTATTATAAATGGAATTGAGTTCTTGATTTGATTCTCAGCTTGGTTGCTATTGGTGTATAGTAATGCTATTGGTTTGTCTGTGCTGCTTTTGTATCCCGAAACTTTACTGAATTAATTTATCAAGATCAGGAGTTTTTTGGAGGATAGAATTCTTTAGGATTCTGTGGGTATAATCTTGTATCACTGGCAGACAGAAATAGTTTAATTTCTTTTTGTGAAGTTTGGATACTCTTTATTTATTTATTTTTCTTGCCTGATTGCTCTGGCTAAGACTGCTAGTACTATGTTGAATATTAGTGGTGAAAGTGGGCATCCTTGCTTTGTTCCAGTTCTGAGGGGGAATGTGTTCAACTTTTCTCTATTCATCATATTATTGACTGTGGGCTGTTCACTTATAGCTTTTATTATTTTGAGGAATGGCCCCTCTATGCTTATTTTGCTGAGGGTTTTCACCAAGAAGTGATTTTATCAAATGCATTTTCAGTATTTATTGAAATCATCATACAATTTTTTAAAAATCCTGTTTATTTAATGGATCATGTTTATTGACTTGTGCATGTTGAACAGCACTTGTATCCCTGGGATAAAACCCACTCATTCATCGTGTATTTGTTTTGTTTTTAAATGTGTTGCTGAAATTGGTTTGTAATATCTATTGAGGATTTTTGCATATATGCTCATAAGGGATATTAGTCTGCAGTTTTCTTTTTGTGTTGTGTCTTTTCCTGGTTTTGGTGTCAGAGGATACTGGGCTCATAGAATGGGTTAGGGAGGATTCCCTCCTCTTCAATCTTGTGGAATAGCTTCAGTAAAATTGATACCAGTTTGACTTTGAAGGTCGGGTACAATTCAACTGTGAGTTCATCAGGTCCAAGACTTTTTGTTGTTGTTTTGGGGAGACCTCTAGTTACTGTTACAATCTCACTACTCTAATTGGACTGGTCAGGGTTTCTATTTATTTCTGATTCAAGGTTGGGAGGTTGTATGTTTTCAAGAATTTATCTATTTTCTCTAGTCTGCTCAGTTTGTTTGCATAGATGTGTTCAAAACTGTTTAAGATGATCTTTTGAATTCCCATTGCATCAGTTGTAATGTCTCCTTTTTATTTCCGATTGAGCTCATCTGAGGCTTCTCTCTTCATTTCTTAACTTATCTAGTTAGTGGTCTATCAATTTTGTTTGTCTTTCAAAGAATCAACTTTTGTTTCCTTGATCCTTTGTATTATTTTTAAAATTTTTCTTTAATTTAGTTCTGCTCTGATCTTCATTTTTTTATTTTCCTGCTAAATTTGGATCTGATTTGTTCATGTTTTTCTAGGTCCTTAAGGTGTGATGTTAGGTTGTCAATATGTGATCTTTCAGTCTTATTGATTTAGGCCTTGGGCACTATACATTTTTCCTGAATACAATTTTGTCTCTGTCCTAGATGTTTTCATAATTCATTTCATGGTTGTCATTTTTTGAAGAAATTTTATAATTTTCATCTTGATTTTATTGTTGATCCAAGGATCATTCAGGAGCAAATTGTTTAACCTGCGTGTCTTTGTTTAGTTTTGTCAATGCTTATTGGAATTAACTTCTAGTTTTATTCTACTATGGTCTGAGATGGTGGTTTATATGATTTGGAATTAAAAATTTACTGAGACTTGATATGTAGCCTATCAGATGTTGTATATTGGATAATGGTCCATGTACTGATAGGAAAATATATATTTTGTAGTTTGGGGATGAAATATTCTGTAGAGGTCTGTTAGTTCCATTTCATCTGAGTCTTGTTTAACTCCAATGTTTCTTTGCTGACTTTCTGCCTTGATAATCTTTCAGTAGAGTGTTGAAGTCTCCCACCTGATGTTGTATCACTGTCTATCTCATTTTTAGGTCTAGTAAAATTTGTTTTATAAAGCTGTGGGCTCTGGTGTTAGGCACATATATATTTTAAATTGTTATGTCTTCTCATTTTATTGATCATTTTATAATAATAGTCTTCTTTTTCTTTTTTTACTGTTGTTACTTTAAAATCTGTTTTATCTGATATGAAAATGACTATTCCTGCTAATTTTTTGTTTCAATTTTTGTGGAATATTTTTCCCACCCCTTTACTTTGAGTCCATAAGAGTCTTTGTTGGTTAATTAGGTCCCCTGAAGGCAGTAGATATTTAGGCTGAGTTTTTTTTTTTAATCCATTCTGCCAATCTATATCTTTTTAGTGTGGCATCAAGACTATTTTCATTCAGAGTTAATAACTACATGTAAGGCATTTTTCTGTTCATCAGACTGGTTGTTATCTTGTCGCTTTGCTTATTAATTTTCTCTGTTTAGTTGGTGTTCTATAAAGCATATGAACTTTATGATTTTCAGCATTTTACTACTGGCATATTTTGGCCTTTTCTTCAGTACCTAGAACTTCTTTGAATATTTCTTGTAGAGCCTGTCTATGGGTAACAAATTACCTCAGCATTTGCTTGTCTGCAAATTTCATTTCTCCTTCATCTACAAAACTTAGTTTTATGGGATGCAAATTTTTGACTCACTGTTACTCTGTTTTAGGAGATTGAAGTTAGGGCCCCAATCTCTTCGAGTTTGCAGGGTTTCTTCTGAGAAGTCAGCTGTTATTCTGATAGATTTACCTTTGTACGTTATTTGATGCTTTTGTCTCAATGCTCTTAAAATTCTTTCCTTCACGTTAATTTTGCATAGTCAGATAATTATGTGATGTGGGGATGACCTTTTTACAATGAATCTTCTGGGGATACTTTGGACTTCTTTTATCTGAGATTTTCTTGTATCTGAGATCTTCTTGCTGAGATCGCTGGCAAGGCCATGGAAACTTTCTTCCATTATTCCCTTAATTAGTTTTTCCAAACCTATTGCTGTCTCTTCTTCCCCAGGAACACCTATGATTCTTAGGTTTGGTTATTTTACACACTCCCACATTTCTTGGAGGTTTTACTCTGTTCTCTTTATTGTTTTTCTTTATTGTATTCTGATAGGGTTAATTCAAAAGCCTTATATTCAAGTTCTGATATCTTTTTTTTCTGCTTGTTCTTGTTCTTGTTAAAACTTTCTACTGCATTTTTTACTTCCCTAAATGCTTTTTTCACTTCTAGAATTTAGCTTTTTAAAAAAGTGTCTATCTATTCAGATAATTTTTCATTCATGTCTGTCCTGAATTGTTTTGTCTTTTAATTTCTTTAAAAGAAATTAAGGTTTTCAATTTTCTCCTGAATTTCATTGACCAATTTTATCATAATTCTTTTGAATTTTGAATACCATGTCTGGTATTGCAATAGTTTCATTTTGGTTAGGGTTGCACAGTTGGTGTGGTATTTTGGTAGTGTTGAAGACTTTTTTTTCAAATTGTCAAAATTATTTTTTCTGATTCCTTCTCATTTGGGTAGACCTTTTTTAATTTGAGGTTTACAGGGCTGACATGGGCACTGTAGAATTCCCTTGGCAATATATAATCTTGGTGTGGTGAGTTTCTTAATTGCCAGTTGTGACAGCCCTATGCTGTGTGCCTGTACTAGTTAATGGTGTCCTGGGTGAGTAACTGGAGTGGCTTGGAAAGTGTTGGTAACTGGCATTTGAGATCAGGCCTTCCACAACACTGGGGTATTTTATCCAATGGTTTGAGCTGTCCTGTTGACCTCTGGCAAAAAGGTAGCACTTATGGGAGAAAGCCAGCTACAATGGTAGCTGTAGTGTTTCTCCTTGGTAAGTGTTACTTCAAGAAAGTGCCCAGCCAGCCTAGGCTGAGGGCAAGCTTCTGGGAATTTCCCAAATTTTCTGTCTGCTTTGAGTTTTCTGGCATAGTGTAAGGGAAAGGAGCTGAAGTGCCCTGCAAGTGTGCACTTCTAGCTGCCCCAGTGGGGATTAGGAGGGAGTCCCAGGCTACTGGGGTGACACTGCTGTGTACAGCAAGCACAAAAAAGTTCATAACAGGAGCTAGAGGTTATGGCAACATGTCCCATCTAGCTCACACCTTGGTCTCAGGCAATCTGTGATCTGATTGTCAAGGTGCAGCCAGCCCTGGGATCTCGTGTGTTCACAGGCAATCAACCTACCCAACTAGGAACTCTCTGCAGCTGTGGAGTTTGCCCTTGGGCTCTATTCCCTCCCAAGCCAGCTGGAAAACAGCTACTCCAACCAGCAAGGGTAGAGTTCCTGGGAAATGGTGACTGGAGCTGCCCAAGTATTTTTTCCTGCACCTCTCCATGGCAAAGCACAGCTGTGGGGAAGGCAATTTCCTGTGAGCAACTGAGGTCCCACATAGCTCAGGTAGCCCTGTAGATTCACAGCAGGAATACAGAATTCTTGAATTACCATCACTCACCTTCTCCACTATATCCAGAGGCTGTGGTGAACTGTGGTTGTGCAGGCAATAGTCTAGCCAGTTTCAGCTGAGTTCAGTAGATTTTTCTTCTTCATCTTTGCTCTAATTGACTATTATCACTCCTTTGAAGCATTGTGGGACATGCTGCTAGTCCCATTCTTCTCTGGTTGCTGAGGAAGCTATTTAGGTTTACTCTACTGGAAAATCTCATTCTAGCTGCCTCATGTCAGCCATTTTAATCTGGAATCAGAATTGTTTTCTTAATTTCCTTTATAAAATGTTTATTATTTGTGTATGGAAATACAACTATTTCTGTGCATTAATTTTGTATCATATGACTTTGCTGAATTTATTGGCTAATTCATTTTTGTGTGGAGTCTTTATGATTTTTCTGCTTATGAGATCATGTTGTCTGTGAATAGACAGGATTTTATTTCTTATTTTTCTATTTTAATGTTTTTGATGACATTATTTTAATTTAAATATCATTAAGGTAGCATGTCATTTAACGTGCCCTTAGAAGTTATGGTCAATAACCACAAGACAATATACTTATATCCAGATTTAGCATACACTTTTTTAAAAAGCTGTAATGACTGATCCTATGAGCCCAATTCCTGAAAGACTTAATTAATCTATAACTAAAAAAATCCTCTACTTTTGCCAGTTAATGTAAAATGCACATAGTTGCCTTCTTGTCCCATACACAAACATTTCAATTGACACATTCCTCACATTCATGATTCTGGTTACATTCTGAATTGGTTATCTGCTTACAGTACATTAACTTACTTTGTGTTTGTTAAAATATAAAAAAGATTATGAGTTCAATGCTTTGGAAATTGAATCATCTTCCTGCTCTAATTTTCAAATTGGGTTAAATTTTCTTCAACCAATAAGAGTAAATATCAAGACCTTATATAAGACATTTACCAAGTGGTGACCCTTGTATAAACCTAATTTTCTTCATATAATTTATCAGGGATAAAATAGTAGTTTTCTGTCATTTCTAAAAATATATTATCATTATTATTATTATTTGAGTCTAGATCTTACTCTGTCACCCAGGCTAGAGTGTAAAAGCATGATCACAACTCACTGCATCTTCAACCTCTTGGGCTCAGGCAATCTTTCTATCTCAATCTCCCAAGAAGCTGGGTCTACAGGTGAGTGCCACCATGCCCAGTTAATTTTTTTATTTTCAATTTTATCCTTTTTTTTATTTTGTAGAGATGAGGTCTCGCTATATTGCCTAAGCTAGTCTCAGACTCCTGAACTCAAAGAGTCCTCCTGACTTGGCCTCCCAAAATGTTGAGATTATAGGTGTGGGCCACTGTACCTAACCAGTATAATTTGTATTATAGTATTTTTGTGATTATTCTATCAAATGATACACATTTGTGTATAAGATTTATGTCTTTGAAATATGAGAGGTAGATGTTAGACCATGAATTTGTACTTGTAAAGCAATTTTTATGAAGCCTTTCTAATGTATGTGAAAAACTGATACAGAAGCAAGGCTAATTAATTACAAAATTGATTCAATCTGTTTTTGTTTCAGTTTTTCATTAATTTGACATTCAAGAATTTTTTTTCTGCAGACACATTAGCTCAAGAATTTGCAAATATATATATTTATATACACATATATACATTACTTATCTGCAGCTCTGTTTATGATATTGAAATTCTGAAACACCCCAATAGACAAATAATAATCATCAACAAAAATTAACATATATACATAAAATTAAATACTTATTCAAAATAATGTGTGAGAAAAATAATAACCTTTGATTGTTTCAGAAAATATGCATAGAATTATTGCATTTTCTAAAAAATGTATTTGTTCATCTAAATGTTTGTATATTAGCATCAAGGTGATGTTACTTTAAGAAGCATTATAACTCTTAATATGGTTAGCTTTCAGGAAATGTTTCAACATAGAAATATATAGATCAAATTATTATAATTTATGTGATTTAAATTATATAAAATTGTAATAATTTTATATTGTGTGTGTCTATGTTTGTGTGTGTGTGTTGCTAATGCTACATATGAGGATAAGACCTGATTCTTTACAGGTATACATACAAATCTACTCAAAATGAATTTCAAGACAGTTATTTAAAATATTTGTTCTTCACTACTGGTAAACTTTATGAAAAAGCTTTACCAAAGAAATACATTCAGAGACAAATGGTGCTGGCATTTTAAAAAAATTACAAAAACAATTGCACCATGAGTAAGTTTATAGTAGGTCTCTGCTCTACCCTAGATTTAAAAGGATCATTAACTTTACTGCAGAACTTAAGCTGGTGATGTACAGTAAGGAACCCTATATATCAAGAATGAACATTTTAAAATATATGAGTTCATTGAGGTTCCTGTGTAAACATTGAGTTCAAGGAGCTAGGAAAGTAGATACAGTTATTTGATTTGAATTTGCAGCTAACCAGGTGGTGCAGATAGACCTCTGTCCTGGAAAACTCTGGTTTCCACTCCTGGCACATATGTGACATGTGAAAGCTAGAGTGACAGACAGCATGGTGGTGTCTGCCTGGATCAACCCTGACAAGTTTCAGATTCTCTCTCTCTTAGGGTTTTCAGAAAAATTCCAACTGCCATACTCTTCTTGGAGCACCACTATTTAACTGTGGTTTTCTACCTTGCAAGCAGTGATATGCTAGGAAGTGAAAGGGGGCCACAAGGAATCCTGTTGTGCAATACAGGCTGATTTCAAGTTGCCAGTGTGAAGTCACAGAATGAACATTAAGTTGGGAAGAGATGTGAAGAATTGTCTTTTAAACCATTGCAAGCCAACTCTGCACATCCCTGATTTCAGACACATTTCATCTCTGTTGCTACTTTATAAAACCTGAAACTATATTTATTTAGATTCTTAAAATATATTTTAATTACATAAAGCACAAACACACATACAAGTTTGTATCTCTCTGTGCAAGTTTGTATATGTAAGTGGGTGTGTGTGTATATATATATACATATACACACACACATATATTTCCATTCTTTTCCTCTTTCACAGTCAGATGACAACTCATGATATTCTAGGAAAAGTCTGCTGAAGGACCCCTGGTCCCACAATGAAGGAGACATGGTGCGGGTCCACAACTGAGTCACAGCAGGCTGTATTATAAGTAAGAAATCAGTTTTTGTTGTTGCAAGCAACTGCTCTTTGGAGGTCATGTCTTGCCACTGTGTAGTTTAGCACATTGTATGTAAGACACGGTCTCTGTGACCGGATAGAATGTCCTGGGGAAGAAGGACAGCTTGACAATGACAGAGATCCAGGCTAAAATTTCCTACTAAGAGAAAATAATCTTTCCAAAATTGGCTCAGAAAATGTCTGGCAGTTATGATTTCTCATACTTAGAACTATACCTTTCTACTTCTTACATAACTGAGAATTAGAAATAGCAGTGACAGCTTCCAATAGCTTTTTAAGTAGGTAAGACATGATTCTCATAAATTGGCTTTACATTACATTCCCAGCTCAAGTAAAATTTTATGAACAAATCATATAACCTTGGTTTTCTTTCTAAAGCACCTTTGAATGAGGTATGCTGTACAATCTTCACTTAAGTTATCTTAATCTCTTTTACAATAAGAAGTCAAATGCCTAAAGCAGACTTAAATGCACTACTGATCTCTCAACAAAATAGGCTTAAAAGGATTACTGTACCATCAGTACTCCCTATTTTCTGCTATAAAAAAAAAACCCAAAAGGAGTCCTCCATTGCTTGCCATTCCTCATTTTAACCTAGCCATTTGCAACTTCAGAATGACTCAGAATATGAAGGATATTACAGACCTTGCTACACTTCAAAAGGAATCATCAAGGCTTCACAAGATACCTCACAGTTCTTACCAAAATATGACATTTTAGACACAGGCATGTTGAATTTGTCTCTTCTTCCAACTTCCCTCATATGGCTTCCTTCCTAGAAACTCTCCCAGTTTCTCATACTATCTTCCCATTTTGGTTTGGCTGATGTCTAGTGTGTGATTTTTTTACAACATTGGTTTGAATGTATTTTTTGAAAGGGTTCTCCCCTTGTCCCTATCATATCTTTGGTTGAACAGCTGTAAAAGTGAGGAAAGATAGTAACATTCACCTAGGGATTTGTATACAATTACACAGACTTTCAACCACTTCCCAAATTTCTAAAACGATATTAGTACATGCCACAGGGATTTACTAGGTGTGGATGAAATATCACATGAAATTTGGAGAAATTTCCAGTTGATTTTGGTATGTCCATTTTCCACATTGATCTATTCCCTATCTCAGTGTCCTTTGGAAATCACAGAGGTTCCAGTAAGATGGCAACAGCATAGGGGGACTTGTGAGATTCTCCGAACTGAGTTCCCAAAAAGACTCTTACTTTTCTTCCCCCATCCCCCAGCCCACCACCAGCCACGCTGGTCCGAGGCCCAGGGACATTTGGTCCCACACAGGGCCAGATATTGCAGCCTCCTGCTGCTGCTGTTTCACCATATGCGACTCCCACCTGCCTGGGAGTCTCGGGTCTCGGCCCCCTCCCTGGCTACATTGTCTCTCACCCAGCACCCAGCACCAAGCTGCTGGTCACTCAGGGAGGCTCTGGGAGCCCGCCCCTCAGACACTGGTCCCATTCCTGGCTGAAGTACCCTGTGGGGGGCCCAGGGCCACTCTCACCCTTTGGAGCTTTGGAGCGCTGGAGCTCTGGGCCCACCCTGGCTGAGGCACTCAGCGTGTGACCCCAAGCTTGGGGACCCAGACAAGTGGAGAGAAACAGATCTGCGAAAGTGAAACTGCTTCGGCCATACTCCAAGCAGAGATTTCCATTGCCCTGCCCACCTATCAAGAACCCCCACCTCAGTTTCTAAGGTAACGTCACTAAACAGGAGACAAAGCCCTACCCCTATGCTGAATCAGACAAAAGCAACTCCGAGGCAGCAGGCTAAAAAAAAAAAAAACAAGCCCAAACTGCAAGTAAATCTAGCTGCCTGCAATGAAAAACAAAGGGGAGAGGCCAGAGATCAGAGCTGAAGTGACTTTAGTCTGATCTCTTATTTTGACTTTAGATTTTATCATTTTGACTGTTTTGATCACTTTTGTTGTTTGCTTTCTAACTTACACTGTTTCATGATTTTATTGGTCTGTCTCTGTGTAGCTACCAGAATTCTTTAGGGAATCTTTCTTACGTGTCTTTTTTCACTTCTCCCCGGCCTTGTGTCTCTTTCTCACCTGATAGTTGGTATGTATGTCTGTTTTCCCTCTCGCTCTTCTCTCTTTCTAACTTCCTATTGACCCCCCCTTCCTCCATTACTTTCCTCTTTTATACCCCCCTTTTAATCTAGGGATCAAGCCCATATACTGCTGCATGGACAGATTGTAAGGCAGAGGGAAATAGGCTCCAGTGTGCTCATACACCTGTTAGTGGATGCTAGAATCAGCATATACATTCTGAACCACAGCTTCCCCCTCAATTAAACCTCAAAACTTCAAAAAGTACAGCCCGTAGCCCACACTCCAACCTCAAAAGGGAACAAAGCCAGAAGACCCTCAAAAGGAAGAACAGGATATTGCAGAAGTGAAACAAAAGCAACCCCAACTTCCCTCAAAAACAGAATTAAAGAAGGGGAGGGAAAGGGGGAGAGAGAGAAAGAGCTAAACAAATGAAGAAAAACCAAAAGAAGAGTATGGGTCTTTCCCAGACCCCTGGGAGGGCAGACACTGGAAATCACAGTGTTCTAGTTTAGTAGTTCCCAAGCTTGATCATATCAGAATCACATGAAGAGCTGAAAAACAAACAACCAAAAACAATGTTTAGGCTCACTGTGGTCTACTAAATTTTAATCTCTAAATTTGAGACTGGAAATCAAGACTGTTAAGAGCTTGACACTAATTCTGATACCAACTCACTACTTTCGATTACACCTGTGCCCAAGGAAAAGACTTGGTTGATTCTCATCCTCTGCATTCTTTGACTGAGGTTGTGTGTTCTATGTTTCAGTACTGGGCTTGGAATCACTTCTAATCAGGCATTTCAACACATATACATTGGCTGTGATTCTTTTGCCTCCTACTTTTAAGGATCTGTGATCATATGGAATCCACTTGAACAACTAAGGATAATCTCACTTTTCTAAAGTCAGCTGGTTAGCATATTTTCATCTGCAAACTAAATTTTCCTTTGCCATGCAACCTAACATATTTACAGGTTTTGGTGATTAAGACATGGAAATCTTTGATGTTCATTATTCTGCTTATGCACTCCTTATGTGTAAGTGTGCCTAGGGGTGTGTGTGTGTGTGTGTGTGTGTGTGTGTGTGTGTGTGTGTTGCAAGTGTATGTGTTTGAATCTTGATATAAAACATAATTCTTACTGTAGGAAGTAAATAAAACAAGACAACAGAAAATACAACATCTCTCTCTCTCTCTCTCTCTCTCTCTCTCTCTCTCTCTCTCCATCTGTCTATTCATCTTCTACTTTTCTATTTTTCTTTCTATCTACCTATATAGGAAACCACTGAGGCAGTGTATCTAACCTTTCAGTAGTCACCTCCACATCTAGTTTGTTTATGCAGGAAAAAATGTGAACTCAATTTCAGAGTTAGTCTGAGGTAATATAGATAGTCTTGAATATGAGAGTCTATATAAAGTAAAAAATGCTTATTTGTTATACATAATTTACAAAACATTTCCTTTCATATTGCTATGAGGCCATATAGAATATAAAATTATTTGAATACCTTAAAATTAAAAATTTTAAAATAAATCAGAAACACTAATGGGAAAAGAATAAGCACATTTAACATTAAACATAGGTTTTGGTTAATAAAGGTAAGGAAATGTTTACAATGATTACAGTAGATCTAATAAAAATATCTATAATTTTACATTGTTACCTTCTGTATTTGTGTGTGTGTAAGTGTTGAGAATACTTAAGATCTATTCTCTTCTCTTCTAGTAGCCAAGAGAAAATTAGAATACATAATTTTTATAAATTATTATAGGGAAACATTCAGTTTCTATTCTATTATGTATTAGTAGATTCCAAAGGAAGATACTGTGTGAATGAATGCATAGGAAAAAGAATCTGAATAACATAGTGAACACATTTTTGGTATTTATTTTAAAAATTCCAATTCCATTTTCCACATAAGCAATTCTTTAATAAATTCTGAATACAATTAAAGTTATAAACCATGGAATCTTGATATACAACTGGCATGCCAAGTTTCTCTGATAAACCACAAACGATTGACAGGCATGTTGTCAAATAGATTTATATGCAAAAATTAGTTTTGATGTACTAAACTTATATACCCTCTTGGAGTTTACTTGACCAAAAAAATATGAACCATGCTGTGATTTTTAAAGGTATAAAATTTGCTGCTGACAACAGACAATTGACAGAACTTACATTTGAATATGATTGGACATTTGCTGAAAAAGTTGTCATTCAAACATTAAACATTTCCTTAGAGAGGACAACACAAAGACAACAAATGCTTAAGGAAGAACTTTGTGAACAGAGTACAGACTTATCAATTTGTAATATTTATTTAACTTAATGAGAATTGCTAACTCCCTTAGCTCTGTCTTTTCATTGAATTCTCTTCAAGACACCACCAGAGAATCTTATTTATTTGGGGGAAAGTGTGTTGCACATCGCAAGTGTTGAAAAACTGAAAGCAGAAATGCTAAAATTGAATTTAGAAAATGGGGAAAATTTGATTGTGGAAGTATGTCACCATATATGATCTATACACTATATCATCAATTTAATACAAAACCATGAATTATGAAAGTAATAAAATCTATTTTTCATTCTGGCTGATGTATAACTACTTAAGTCAACTTTTGAATGACAACAATTCATTCCATGACTGAAATTTATGTTGAATTTCCAGTGCTGTTGCTTTGTTATAAGGGACCCATAAGCTAAGGAGAAAAAACACACAAATGCCAATTTAACACCTGTAGTAAGAATTTAGGGCCAGATACATTAGAGGTTGCTCATTTAGTAGTAGCCTGCAGTTATCTGGAAATAGCTGTGTCAAGATTTATGTGAGAACATTAATGCACATTGTCATTTAGTGTTTACAGAATTATTGTTACTAGTATTTTGGAGATTAGAGGACAGGAAATAAAATGGACTTTAATCATTAGACATACTCATAAGTAAAGACTTGACCAAGATTTGAACACAGGGACATTTTGATCGCTAGCTATTCTAAAGCCAGTATGCTAAAAAATAGAATATGAATAGTTCTTAAATTCACTTTACCTTTGAGTTCAAGTATTGAATGGACATAATTGTCTTTCTTTTTTGTATTCCAGCTTTACTAAGGTATGATTGACAAAGAAAATTTATATTTAAGGTGCATAGTATGATCCTTTGACATGCATATATTTTATAAAATGTCTACAATAGCACAAATAAATATATCTATCATTTTACATTGTAACATCTGAATGTGTGTGTAAGGGATGAGAATACTTAAAACGTACTCTCTTTGCAAATTTCAAGTATACATTAATTGACTGTAGTCATCGTGGAGTATATTAGGTCTACGAAACTTCTCATCTACTCATCCTATAACCATATGTCTGTATCCTTTGATCAATATCTCCCTATTTCCCTCATGCCGCAGCCCCTGATAACCATACTCACTCACACACACACACAAAAACACACACACGCACATACGGGTGGGAGGGAGGGAGAAAGAAGTCATATATCAGCAGACGAATCTGTATGACTACAAAAGGAAGAAAAAATAGTAACTGCATTAAAAAAAAAGTGGTGGAAAATTCCTAGAGGCTGGCACAGACTTTGATAAGGCTGTTTACGTTCTCATCAGTAAGGTGGAAAGACTTCCTAACACATGGAGTGCCAAGCAGAAGTAGAGTCTTCTAGTGTATTATCTTACACATTAGCCCTAAGCTAAGGAATACCCTTGCTCTAACGTCACAAAGGGCAGAAGCAAGCCTCAAGGCTTTAAACTGAGTCTGACTAACTCAACTATTTCAGAAAAAAGACGTCAATATCTGAAGGAATACAAATATACCACTGAAGAAAGCAAATCACAAGATCTACATCTAATCAACATTACCAGGCATGTATATAAATAAAATATGATTCATAATCAAGAGACTGTAATAATCACTAATGACAGAATTGTCAGATAAAGACACTAAAAGAGCAATATAAACATATTCCACATATTCAAAATGGAGAGAAAAACATGAACATAATTAGGAGCATAATGAAAGGTATAAAAACACCCAAATTAAACTTCTGGAAATGAAAAACATAATATCTGATATAAAAATATGCTGGATAAGGTTAGTTGCAGATTTAACACCACAGAAGATGTCAATAAATAAATAAATTTAGAGATGCAAAATAAACCCTATCCAAATTAAAACACAGAAAGAAAAAGTATGAAGAAAAAAATGAACAAAGTGTCATGTGAGAAATATCGAGTAGTTTAGTTTAGATGCAACTATACAAAAGGAGAGGAGAGATGGGATTGGGGCAAAGAAAGAAGAAGCAAAAATATGTAAGCAACCAATGGCTGAAATTTTTTGAAATTTAATGAAAATTGCAAAGAGCAAGTGGTAAAAAGTTGAAGACAGAAATGCCAAAATTAAATTCAGAGAATAGGGAAGTTAGACTATGGAAGTATGATGTTGCTATATATGATCTATATATACATTATATCATCAATTCAATATAGGGTCATAAAATACAACAAACCCCAAGCAAAAGAAATAAAGAAAAACACACACAGGCACTCCATAATCAATTCAGTGAATGAGCCAGACAAGTGTGCCCAAATGCAGCATGTGATGTGTTCATACACAGCACTGGACACCTTTAGTTGATAAGGGGACAGGGCCAGAGCCCATTTGTCTTTGATGCTGGAAGCAGTATCTCAAGTATCAGCACACTGAATCCTCAGGAACTCAACTGAGGCAGCAGCCACTGTTTGCTGCCTCAACCAGAGACACACAGATATGCAGCCTTTTTTTCATTAGCATTGCTCCAACATAATGCTCTATGGATTGATGAGCCAGTCAGTTTCTGCCAGGAGAGTTTATGTGTGCTTGAGGAAAATCAGAAATTGTGTTCTGCTATCTTTGTCAAGTTAAAGAATTCTTTGAGATTTATTTGTTTGAAGAAAAAAATATTCTCCAGTTCAGTGGTCCTCAACATTTTTGGCATCAGGGACCAGTTCATGGAAGAAAATTTTTCCACGATGGGAGGAGGGTGAAGGGGGATGTTCTGTCAAACCCCACTACTATGTTAATATGTATTTAAAGTCACTCCCTAGCACTAGCATCACTGCCTCAGCTCCACCTCAGATCATCAGGCATTAGATTCTCGTAAGGAGCACACAACCTAGATCCCTCACATCTGCAGTTCAAAATAGGGTTCACTCTCCTATGATAATCTAATGCCATTGCTGATCTGACAGGAGATGGAGCTCAGATAGTAATGCAAGCCATGGGGAGCAGCAGTAAATGCAGATGAAGCTTCACTTGCCCTCAACTCACCTCCTATTATGCAACCCAGTTCCTAACAGGTCACGGACACTACTCGTGTCCATGGCCTGTGGGTTGGGAACCCCTGCTACAGTTAATACCCATGTATCATTTTATTCAGTATAGTACCACATTCAACTGGAGTCAAGATCTGATTTTTAACTAACTCACATTGATTGACTGAGGAATAAATGTCTTCTTCACAGACAAAACAAGTGAATAGTAGAGCACTGTAACACCATTAACCTGTCTTTTATTATTTCATTTAAGATTTGGTTAATGCAGTAATCTCTGTGATATCCCTAGGGATTTTGTATTGTTTCATGCAAACCTCTGGTTTTTTCCCCTAAAATACAGGTTCTTACTTTGTCTCACAGGCTGGAGAGCGGTAGTGTGATCATAGCTCACTGCAGCCTGTGATTCCTGGGCTCAAGCAAACCTCCCACTTCAGTCTCTTCAGCAGGTGGGACAACATGTGTGTACCACCACACACCAATTTTTTAAATTATTTTTTGTAGCAATGGGATCTTGCTTTGTTCCCCAGGATAGTCTCAAACTCTTGGTTTCATGCAATCCTTGTGTGTTGGCTTCCCAAAGTGCTGGCATTATAAATGTAAGCCACTATGTCTGGCTCTACAAGTCTTTTAAAGCAGAAAATTAGGGACTATTTCTGTTGGCATAAAAAAGAGGGTTTTATGTACTCAGAATTATTGAAATATCCCAAAATGTCAACTTTCCAATTTATAAGTGAATGTGTTAACTAATTTACAAAAGACTTTGAATTCAATCTATTTTTAATTCAGATGCTTGCTGCATCAAACTCTGTGTTTTAGTTTTGATTGTATGGGCTCTTGCAGCTTCAAGATTTAAGAGATTCCCTTTAAAAATTATAACAAATTTCTGGACTTATCATTCCTGAGATAATAAAGTACATAAACTGATATTTTATTTCTTTTAATTTTACACAGAACTAAGAACAAGTCAGGATATTTTTTATCCCTCATATTTCACTGTATAACTTGCTGCTCCATCTAATAAAGTTGTTTTCCAAGGACAGTTTATTCTGGCTAAACATGGATTATAACTTTAGTAAACTGTTCATCATGGCATACTAGAATCCTGTCCTATAGCATTAATCAGATTATCACTGAATTCAATAAAAGAGATTGTATTTCCATCTAAAACCACCATTACATAGACATACTTTTGGTGCTTAACACAATAGGTGCAGTGCTGCAGGTAACAGAAACCACACTTCAGCTGTTTTAGATAAAAAGAATTGAATCTAAGATGTTAGATACACTCTAGGCACCCACCCCTCAGATATACCAGCTCCACTCCTGGCTGAAGTGCCCTGTGCAGGGCCCATAGATGCTGTCACCGCTCACCACCTGCCATTCAGAGCTCCAGTCCTGCTCTCACTCAGACTGAGGCACCCAGCGTGGGACCCCATGGTTGTGTAAGGGAACAGTATATCTTAAGGAGGTGCTGACCAGACACTCTCACCTCTCAGCTGCAGAAGAGGGAATTCCCAGCTCCCTCCTCTACCCCAGGCCGCTGGTGGCACACCAGATCCAGTGCCCAGCTGTGCCGCTGATCCCTGGTGTCTGACACACCATCACAGCGCATCATAGTGGATCGTCCACAGACCCAGATGATAGGAGAGAAAGGACAGGTGGAGAGAAAGGATCCGTGAAAGAGGAGCTGCCCACCTCTGCCATATTCCAGGCAGAGATTTGCATTGCCCCGCCCACCTAAGAGCAGCCTCCACCTTGGTTAAAGGCTAAACAGGAGACAAAAAACCCCTCCCCTATGTTGATCAGATACAAGCAACTCAGCCATCACAGACCTTTCAGGTAGAAAGTCAAGGGAACAAACCCACGCTGACAGTAAACCTATCTGCTTGCAATGAAAGCAAAGGAGAGAGGCTAGAGATCAGAGCCAAAGAGACTTTAGACACTCAGGAAAGATTCCAGAGCTAGCCTGGTTTCTTATTTTGACTTTTGATTTTATTGTTTTGACTGTTTTGCTCACTTTTGTTTGTTTTTTTTTATTCTACCTGTTTGTGTTGGGGAAAAACGTATCAAAAGGCATAATTTTTTGCACTGTCTTTGTGTGATTACCAGTATGGTTTAGGGAATTTTGTTTGTGTGTCTGTTTTTCCCTCTTTTTTGACCTTGTGTCTCTCTTTTTCACCCGTTAGTTGGTATGTATGTCTGTTTTTCGTCTCACTCTTCTCTGTTTCTAACGTCCTCTTGACCCCACCTTCTTACATTATTTTCCTTTTTTTGTACCTCCTTTTGTTCCAGGGAGCAAACAAACACCCCTCTGCATGGACAGGTTGTAAGGTGGTGGGAAATAGGTTCAGTGTGCACATACACCTGTTGGTGGATACTGGGATCAGCAGATAGATTCTGAACCATAGCTTCCCCCTCAATTAAACTTCAAAACTGCAAAAGTACAGCCCCCAGCCCACACTCCAGTCTCAAAAGTGAACAAAGACTGAAGATCCTCATAGGGAAGAACAGGAGATTGAATAAAAGAAGTAAAAGCAACCCCACCTTCCCTGAAAAACAGAATTAAAGAAGGGGAGGGAAAGGAGGGAGAGAGAGAAAAATCTACACAAATGAAGAAAAACCAAAAGAAGAATATGGGTCTCTCCCAGACCCCTGGGAGGACAGACACTGAGAAAACTGACTTCAGAATGCAAACAAGAGCCCCCAGAATGACGGGTCTCAAGCTACAAACCTAGATATCAAGACATTAATGGAGAGATTAAAAAGAATTGAGAGACAAGAAGAAAGTAGGAAGGAGTTGATAACTGAGTTAACAGTAATAAAGAATACTGTGAGTGAAATAAATAACAAACTGATAAATATGGAAAGCAGAATTAGCCAAGCAGAAGAAAGAATCTCAGAGCTTGAGGACCAAAATATAGAACTAACTCAAACTGTCAAAAACATAGAAAAGAAGCTTAAAAAGACAGAACAAAACTTTCAAGAGATGAGCATTTACTTCAAGAGGCCAAATTTAAGAGTCATTGGACTTCCAGAAAGAGAAACAGAGGCCACCTTGGAACAAACATTCCATGAGATTATTGAAGAAAACCTCCCTCATCTCATCAGTGACATGAAAATTCAAACACAAGAGATTCAGAGAACCCCTGCAAGACAAAAAATGAGAACACCAACTCCCAGACACATAATAATCACCTAAACAAAGTAGTTATAAAACAAAAAAATCCAAAAGGCAGCCAGAGAAAAAGGCCAGATCACCTACCATGGAAGATCAATTAGAATAGCAGCAGATTTATCTACAGAAACCCTGCAGGCAAGGAGACCTTGGAGTCCTATCTTCAAAGTTCTAAAAGATAAACAATTTCAACCAAGAATACGATACTCAGCCAAGCTAAGCTTCATCAGTGAGGGAGAATTAAAATCTTTCCCAGATATCCAATCCCTAAGAACTTATGCTGCCACCAGAAATACTTAAGAAAGTACTAAACACAGAAGAAAAGGAAAAAAGAACAACAACATTCTTCACAAGAGTACAGGAAAAAGAGTAAAACACACACGAACCAACCTCAAAACCAAAAGAAAGACAAAAAACAAAGAGGAACAACAACTCTATAAGATCTTTATGATAGGGACCAACTCTCACATTTCAATAATTAACCTGAATGTGAATGGACTAAATGCATCAATGAAAAGACACAGAATGGCAAAATGGATAAAATATGACCAGGCAACCATATATTGCCTTCAAGAGACCCATCTCACTAGAAAGGACACAAACAGACTCAAAGTAAGAGGATGAGAAACAAATTTTCAGGAAAATGGAATGCAAAAGAAAGGAGGAGTTGTGATCCTAATTTCAGACAAAATACCATTTAAGCTATCAAAAATTTAAAAAGATACAGAAAGCCACTACATAATGATAAAAGGTTCACTCCATCAACAAGACATATCTATCCTAAACATATATGCACCCAACTTAGTAGCGCCAACTTTCATAAAGAAGCTTCTAGGAAAACTAAAGAAAGATATTGACTCTAAAACTATCATAGCTGGGGACTATAATACCCCACTCACAACCCTAGACAGATCATCAGGACAAAAAATCAGCAATGAGATCTGGAACCTCAATGTGACTCTTGACCAAATGGACTTAACTGATACCTACAGAACACTCAACCCAACAACCACAGAATATACATTCTACTCATCACCGCATGGAACATACTCTAAGATTGACCACATGCCTGGCATAAATCAAGCATAAACAAATTTCAAAAGATCGAAATTTTTATCATGCACCTTCTTGAACCAGAGTGGAATAAAAATAAACATCAACACCAACAAGGTTCCCCCGAAACCCACAAAGACTTGGACATTAAATAGCATGAAGCTAAACAACTCCTAGGTCAATGATGAAGTCAACACAGAGATTAAAAGATACCTGGAAACAAATGAAAATGAAGAAACATCTTACCAAAATCTCTGGGATGCCATGAAAACTGTAGTAAGAGGGGAATTCATATCTCTACAAATGCACATGAAGAAAATGGAAGGATCACACATTAACAGCCTAACAAGTCACCTGAGGAAGCTGGAAAAGCAAGACCACAAAAACCCTAACATCAGCAGAAGAATCCAGATCACAAAAATAAAAGCCCAAATCTGGGATGTAGAAGACAATAAGATAATACAAAAATTGATGAAACAAAAAGCTGGTTCTTTGAAAGGATAAACAAGACCAATGGTCCCCTAGCTAGACTGGCCAAGACAAAAAGAGAAAATGCCCAAATAAATGCAATCAGATAAACAAACGATGAAGTCACATCTCACCCTGAAGAAATACAAAAGTTTATTAGAGACTACTATGTACACTTGTATGGAAACAAACTTGAAAACCTTAAAGAAATGGAAGACTTTCTGATATTACACAACCTGCCTAGGTTGAAACAAGAAGAAATCAAGATTATAAATAGACCAATAACAATCAAGGATATTGACTATGTAATAAGAAAACTACCTACGAAAAAATGCCTTGGACCAGATGGCTTTCCAGCAGAATTCTATAAGACATTTAAGGAGTAGCTGATATCAATCCTACTGAAAGTATTCCAGGCGATTGAGAAAGATGGACCCCTCCCCAAATCATTTTATGAAGCTAACATAACATTGATACCAAAGCCAGGTAAAGACCAGGCAAAGAAAGAGAACTACAGGCCAGTATCCTTGATGAACATAGATGCTAAAATTGTCAACAAGAGTCGGGCTTGGTGGCTCAGCCTGTAATCCCGTGCCTTTGGGGGGCTGAGGTGAGTGGATTGCCTGAGTCCATGGGTTCAAGACCCGCCTGAGCAGCGAGACCTCATCTCTACAGTAAATTAAAAAATCAGCCGGGCGTGGTAGCGCATGCCTATAATTCTGGTTACCTGGAAGGCTGAGGCAGAAGGATCACCAGAGCCCAGCAGGTCAATGCTGCAGTGGCCGGAAGCAGCCACTGCATTCCAGTCTGGGTGACAGAGTGAGACACCAACTCAAAAAAAAAATTTTTTTTTAATTGTCAACAAGAACCTAGCAAACCGAATTCAACAACACATCTCAAAAATCATCCATCATGACCAAGTAGGCTTCATCCCTGGGACACAAGTCTGGCTCAACATTCGCAAGACAATAAATGTAATTAAATACATCAACAGACATCAGAACAAGAGCTGCATGATCATATCATTAGATGCAGAAAAAGCTTTTGATAAAATTCAGCACCCCTTCTTGATAAAACCCCTCGAACATCCAGGCATACATGGAACATACCTCAAAATTGTAAAAGCCATCTACAAGAAACCCACAGCTAGCATACTCCTAAACAAAAATTGGAACCATTTTCCCTGAAAACTGGAACAAGACAAGGATGCCAACTCTCTCTCTTCCCAATATATTATTGGAAGTCCTGGCTAGAGCAATCAGAAAAAAGAAGGCAATCAGGGGTATCCAAATAGGAAAAGAGGAAGTCAAGTTATCTCTCTTTGCAGATGACATGATTGTGTACTTTGAAAACCCAAGAGAATCTGTCAAAAACCTCCTTGCACTGATAAAGGACTTTGGCCAAGTCTCAGGATATAAAATAAATGTGCAAAAGACAGTCACATTTCTTTACACCAATAATAAACAAACACAAACCCAAATAAAAAGCACAATCCCATTCACAATAGCCATAAAAAAATGAAATACCTTGGCCTCTTCCTAACCAGAGATGTGAAAGACCTTTACAATGAAAACTACAAAACACTGCTCAAATAAATCAAAGATGACACAAACAAGTGGACAAATATCCCTTGCTCATGGATTGGAAGAATCAACATTGTGAAGATGTCCATCTTACCTCAGGCAATCTACAGATTTAATGCAATACCCATCAAATAACCAGCAACATTCTTCTCAGAGCTAGAAAAAACAATACAGGAATACATATGGAAACACAAATGACCAAGAATAGCCAGAACAATCCTCAGCAAAAAAAAGAAAGGAACAAAAACAAAAACAAAGCAGGAGGTATCACATTACTAGACTTCAAACTTTACTATAAAGCTACAATAATCAAAACAGCTTGGTATTGGTACATGAACAGGTATATAGACCCATGGGATAGAAATGAGATTCCAGAAGAAAACCTCAATTTCTCAACCAACTCATCTTCAACAAAGCCTCCACTACCCACCACTGGGGGGAGGAGAACCTATTCAGTAAATAGTGCTGGGGAAACTAGCTGACCACATGCAGAAGATTCAAACAAGATCCCTGTCTATCTCCATACACAAAAGTTAACTCCAAATGATCAGAGACCTAAATGTAAAAACTCAAACCATAAGAACCTTAGAAAATGCAGGACACACCCTTATGAAAATTGGAACTGGCATCCAATTCCTGAACAAAATCCGAAATGCACGGGCCATAAGAGGTAAGATAGATAAGTGGGACCTCATTAAACTGACAATCTTCTGCAAAGCCAAAGAAACCATCAAGTAAGTAGGGAGACAGCCCACAGACTGGGAAAAGTATTTTCCAACTCCATGTCTGACAAAGGCCTCACATCTTGGATCTACAAGGAACTCAAACGTGCTGAAAAGAAAAAAAACAAACAACCTCATTATAAAGTGGGCAAAAGATATGAACAGACACTTCTCAAAAGAAGACATCCAAGTGGCCAACAGACACATGAAGAAATGTTCAACTTCAGTAATCATCAAGGAGATGCAAATTATAACTACACTGAGATACCACCTAACTCCAGTCCGAATGGCAATTATCAATAACTCCAAAAATAATAGATGCTGGAGAGGATGTGGTGAAAAGGGAACACTTCTTCACTGTTGGTGGGAGTGTAAACTAGTGCAACCTCTGTGGTAAGCAGTGTGGCGATTCCTAAAAGCTCTAAATATCGACCTCCCATATGACCCCACAATCCCCCTACTGGGAATATACCCCGAAAGAACTCAAATCACTCTATAAAAAAGATACCTGCACACATGTTTATCGCTGCATTGTTCACAATAGCAAGAACCTGGAAACAACCATGCTGTCCATCAAAAGAGGACTGGATTTTAAAAATATGTGATATATACACGATAGAATACTACGCAGTCATAAAAAAGAACAAAATCATGAATTTCGCAGCAACCTGGATGGAACTAGAGTCTATAATACTGAGTGATCTCTCACAGAAACAAAGATCTGAGTATCACATGTTCTCACTCATATAGTGGACCTTAAACATATATCATAATACTATAAGAAAAGGATTGACAGTGGTGGGAAACTATGGGGGAATTAGGGAGGGGAAGAGAGGTGGGATTAACAGTAGTCAATATCTGTCTGGGGACGGGGAGACACCCCTTTCAGCAAGGGTGCCTGAACGATGCATATTTGTATACCTAACCCTTAACTGTGCCCCACAATTTTAAAATAAAAAATATGTTTTAAAAAAAGTATGTCAGATACACAAAATTAGATGCACTGCCAGAGCAATGCCTAAGCTGAGAAACCAGAGGTGACTCCTAAAAAATGCACTTTGATCCCCAAGACAATGCTGTATCTCTGGATAGATCATGATGCTGATTTTTAAACTGCTGGCTCTACAGTTTGGGCTCCATTAGCCAAAATATGGGCATGAGGAAGGGATTCCTAGAACAGTCGGCTCTAGAAACACAATGCTTTACCTGCAATTTGAGAAGTAATACATAGAGTACATTAACGTTGGCTTTAAGAAAATGCTATTTTAGTTATGATCTGGGAAACAGAAACTTCCTACCAGATCATCTGTTTCAACAGATAGAAGATACATGTCTTTTAGTTGAAAATCACCATCATATTTACTTTAACAATCCTATCTGTGCTCTTTCCTCAAATGAGCTATATTTTGATTACTTCAGAATCCTTATTCACCTGACCCCTTTCCTTAGCTCCAAATCAACCAGAACCAAAGTGGTGGTGTAATTAGATGTGGTTTATATGAAAGTTTCATTCAGAGCTCCCAGAGGAGAAAGTATTTGCTATCATTCTTGAAGACAGCACTATGTACTTGAGAGAAATAGAAAACTGGAAAGAAGGCAAGTATCAAACTCATTTATTCAATTACTTATTCAGTAAATGTTTGTTGAATAACTACCTAGTGCTTGAGAAACATCTAAATATCAAACAGATCAATAAAATAACAACAACATTTGTCTTTTAGAATATGCATTCTAGTGAGGTAACTGGTCACAAGCTAGGAGCATAATAAATAGAAATTTAAGTAGTATGATAAATGATGGTATGAACAACACAGAAAATAGAGGAAAGTAGGGGGAACTAGAAGTACCTGGTGTGTGTGTGTGGGAAATTTGGACAGATGACAATTTAAGTGATGGTTTCAGAAAATACTTCTCTGAGAAGATAACATCTGAGTAAAGGCTTGAAGACACTAAGGTAACTCACCATGTGAAAATACGGGAGGACGGTATTCCAGAAGGAGAGAGAATGCAATATAGAAAACATTAACACAAAGTTACATATAAAATAAATGTCAGGAGGTCACTGTCATCAGAACAGGGTGGACAGGTGGGAGTAAAATAGAGGAGGTCAGAAAGAACAGAGGATAGTGTGCAATAGCTGTCTAGAGAAGGAAATACAGCGGCATTGTCAGGTAGCATTCATGCTTAGTCTATGTTCATGGGCATTAATTTAAGGTGGGCTAGTTAGTATAATCTTGTATCTGTCTTAAGCCACCTTAGCCAGGCAGGTGAAGATCTGCAGTAAAGGAAGAGCTGAATTCAGTCCAGGTATCAGTTGCTCCATGGTCATTTTCATAATATTCAGAATAAAGACTACTCAGTGGCAGTCCCCTTTCTGACCCAATTTCATGGCTCACTTATTTGGGCATGAGACAAATGAAAACATATTTGGGACTAGCAAGTGCCTTCAACATAGTAAGATACAAATATTTTAGAAGAAATAACAATAGGTATTTCATCATGAGCTAAGCCACAAAATTTGTGGTAGTTATTCAAAATCCACTCAACTGAAAGTAGCAGAAATTGGATTACTATTGAAAATAGAGAAAATGATATAGTATTCCAAAGGCAGTATACAGCTCAGAATTATACATATTATTTCAACAAAGTGCTTGAACCAAATAGAAATTTCCCTCAAGAGTTATTGTGGTGCATTATAATTTTATTAAGCAGATGGTCATCTGTAAAATAAAGCGATAAAATATATTCTACAAAGCCAAAACACATTACACTTCTTTGTCATATTTTTAAATGGTCAAATAGTGAATTAGTGTTCCTTTAAGTGATTAGGGATCACATCAAAAAGTTATTTAAATTCTATTTTCTTCTTATGTTCACATTTTTAAAAGACCTCTGCTTTAAACAAGTGTTATGATCCTCTTCTGAATTTCTTAAATTTAAGCCCACCAATGACGCTTTCAATTTAGCAGCATTTCGCCCTTCCCAAGACAGAGAAACAGTGGATAATTACAACCAGTTAACTCCGTTTTGCACTGATGATGTTGTTGCCATGACAGCAGTGGATACAGAGAATAGCAGCACACCAGTAAGTTCCTTGCACTTTAATAAACAGTTCTTTTTTATCAATTGTTGTATTCATTGCCTATACAAAATTTAAAAATCAACAGGATGCTAAAATCTGCATTGCCTATATAATAACATTACCAAGGCCATTTCCATTCTTCCTCAATATTTAGTATATCATTCACAATAGTGCTTTTCAGTATTTAGATGACTCATCACTCTGCAGTAGCTTGATTGGCTAAAATAGAAGAGTGGCAAATAGAAAGCATTTTAAACTAAGTTAATGCCTCACTCTTTTATATTTAGCTTTTGTTTTATATGTGTGAGCAAACACATCTCTTTTCCTGAATTTCATATGGCTAGACTGGAGGATCTGACCCCATCAGTTAAAATTGTTTATTTTTTCTTCTTAAACTCATTTTTAGTGAAATTCCTACCACTTTTGAAACTGAAATCATATTACCCAAGATAAGTGCTCAATATCATTGTACCTGATCAGTCATGAAAGTCATTCAATTTGTATTTATAAAACCAACAGTTAGTTAATAATTAAAATAAATAATTCATTTCATTCATTCAGATATGGTTTATTAACATTTTAGTGAAATTATCAAAATGAAAGATTATCGCTCCTTCTCAGTCTTCAGCATTTGAAAATTCTTTAACTTAAAATTGTCCCATTACTCTTTATTCTATTCCTCACATCTTTCTAGTCTTTGCCTTCCAGGTTATTTTTATGCAGTTATTTATTTTTCAGTACTACCTCTAATTTTGACCAACAGTTTGCTTTAGTTTTGTTAGAATGATAACTTCCTTATTTGATATAGTATGTTTTGACACTTGATTTTCAAGAGCAAATTCACAAGCCTCTTTTGGTCTCTAATTCCTGGATTTGTAAAGTGCCTGACAAATATTTCTGTAAACTGTAGTGAGCCTGTGATTGCAATCTATTTTTCTTCCTTTAAAAAAGGCAGAAATTGAACAGGTCACAAAGATCTTTTTTTTTCTTCATAAAAACAGTTTATAAATATAATGATTTCCATACCACATAGTTCACACGTTTGTAGTGCACAGTTGAGTAATTTTAGTGTCTTCACATGTGTGTGTACCCGTCATCACAGGCCATTTTAAACCAAAACCTATGCTCTTTAACTATCACTCCACAACCAGAAGGGCCATCCACACCTCACCCCTAAGCAGCCACTAATCTCCTTTCTTTCTCTATAGTGTTACCAATCCTAGATTTTCACATAAAGTCATAAGCACATAATTTTTAAATTTTATTTTTAATTAATGCATCATAATTGTATTTATGAGGTAGTTTCAAAAAGCTAGAAAGAGAATATTGAATATTCTCAGCGCAAATATTAAATGTTTGAAATGATGCTAATTACCCTGATGTGACTACCATACATTGCATGTACTGAAACAGTATATGATTTCTTGTGACTGACTTCTTTCACTTAGCATAATGTCCTAAAGCTTTATTCACGTTGTAGCAAGTACTGGTAATTCATCTGTTTTTATAGCCAAATGATATTCCATTGCATGAATATTTTGTGACTTGTTAATCTATCTATATTCAAATTTATTTTTTCTTGTTTTTGAATATTTGGGTCTTAGTCACTATTTGGCTTCATGAACAATGTTGCTATAAACATTTAGGTACATGTTTTTGTGAAGACAAAGATTTTCATTTTGTGGGGATGTATACCTAGGAGTGGAACTGCTGGGTCATATGGTAACTCAATGTTTAATCATTGGAGGAGCTGCCAGAGTATTTTCCAAAGTGGTTGTATCATTTTACATTTCTACATTGTGGGCTTGAGTTTCATTTCCCTGACTAATAATTTCAAGCATTTTTTCATGTGTATTAAATTCTGTTTGTTTCTAATGTGAATGATATTGTTTTCTTACAATCTTTTATAGTTTGTTGTTAGTATATAGAAATATAACTGATTTTTTATGTTGACTTTGTATTCTGTGACTTTATTGAATTTGTTTACTAGTTCTAAGCTTTTTTTCTTGGCTGGGTCTTTAAGGCTTTCTACATATATAATCTCATCATCTTCAAATTGGGATAATTTTATATATTCTTTCCAATTTAAATGTATTTCATTTCTTTTTCCTGTCTAATTACTCTATCTAGGACTTGTCTTATACTAAATGTTGGAGAGAAAACTTTCCGTTTTTCCCCATTAATTCACACATGGCCTTTATTGTATTGAGGTAATTTTCTTCTATACATATTTTTTTGAAAATTTTAACCATGAATAGATGTTGAACTTTATCAAATGCTTTTTCTATGTTTATTGAGATGATCATGTATATTTTTCTTTCAGTTTGTTAATATGGCATGTCACACAGAATGATTTGTATATGTTGAAACATCTTTGCATCCCAATTATAAATCCCACTTGGTCATGGTGCACAATATTTTTACTGTGATTTTAAATTTGTTTCCCAGCATTTTATTTAGGATTTTTTTCTTTATGTCCATCAGGGATATTGGCCTGCAGTTTTCTTTTTTGTGTGGTGTCTTTATATAGCTCTTTCATCTGATTAATGCAAGCCTCATAAAATGAGCTTAGAACTTTTCCCTCCTCCATTTTTGAGACGGTTAAAGAAGAATTGGTATTCATCCTTTTTTAAATGTTTTGTAGTCTTTTACCCAGAAAGCCATCGAGTTCAAGGCTTTTCTCTGTTGAAAGGTTTGTGATCACTGATTCAGTTCATTTATTTGTTATTGTTCTGTTCAGGCTTTCTATTTATTTTTTTATTCAGCTTTGATAGGTTTTATGTTTCTAAATATGTTCTATTTCCTCAAGATTACTCAATTTGTTTGTGTATATAGTTCAATTTGTTTGTGTATAGTATTCAGTCTCATGATTCTTTTTAAGCTAGAGGTGTCTTCTTTCATTTATGATTTTAAAAAAAATTTTATTACAAAGATGTGGGGTACAATTCAGGGTTAGGTATATAAACTGATCATACAGGTACCCTTGTTGATGAGGTATGCCCCTTCCTCCCTTAGCAGCTTCCCTCAACTGCTAATCCCACCTCCTCCCACCCCCTTTCTTAGAGCATTATAATTGTTAAAGGTCAGCTTAGGAGTGAGAACATATGGAACTCTGTTCTTTGCTTCTGTGATAAATCACTGAGTATGATTGACTCCAAATCCATCCAAGTTGCTGCAAAGTCCATATATTTGTCCTTCTTTATGGTTGCATAATATTCCATTGTGTATATGTACCACATTTTTTTAATCCAGTCCAGCTTCAATGGGCAGCATGGTTGGTTCCATGTTTTTGTTATTGTGAATAGAGGTACAACAAACATAGGTGTGCAGGTATCTTTTTTGTAGAATAATTTGAGTTCCTCTGAGTATATTTCCAATAGGGGAATTGCTGGGTTATATGGAAGGTCAATTTCTAGTTCTTTCAGAAATTGCCACACTGTCTTCCAAAGAGGTTGTACTAGTTTGCATTCCCACCATTTATGATTTTATTTTCACCTTCTCTGTATAGTTAATAATAATGTATTTTATACTTGATGTTAGCTAAGAGAGTTAATCTTGTGTGTTCTCACCACACACACAAAGTTATAACTCATTGGGATGATGGATATATTAATTAGCTTGTTTGTGTTAATCATTTCACAATGTCTATGTTTATCAAAACATTACACTTTACCCTTTAACTCATACAATTTTTATTTTTCAAACATATTTCAATAAAGCAAAAAATGTAGAGAATATTAAGATATATGAGACTATTACAAACTTTATGGCAGCATAATTATCACTAATTTTAAGTGATATGATTATCTGCTTAGGAAGGAAGGTACTCAAAAAGGATTTGTTGAACTATTAAATAATACCAGAGGCCTTAGTGATATAGTCCCATATCAAAGAAATGTATCAACTAAATTAAATGTATATTGAAGAATAATAGTTATTTTTAAAATATTAAGCAAATTACTATCTAAAACATGATTTACAAAAAAATCTAAATGTAAACCAAACAAAAATCTTAAGCAGAGGCTGCAGGAATAAAAAACACAGAACTCATCTTTAGATAAAAGAGAAAATGTGAGTAAAATAAATATTTAAAGAGCATGTTTTGATGGAAAAATGAAACAGTATGATGATTATTCTTTCAGTCTCCAACTGGTGACTGACCTAGAAAAGCAATTTCAATCAACATCCCTAGGGGATTCTTCTACTTGACAAAATTATTCTACTTAATTTGGAACTACAGTGTGCAAAATATTCGATAAAACACTTTAAATGTGACTTTTGGGATAATTTAAAGTGAAAATATTACCATTTTTTAAATGTATAATCAATAAAACATAATTTTTGTCATAAAAACACATAGCTACTATGTCAGAATACAAAGTCTAGAATCATAGGAAGTCATATATATTTTAGTAAGTGACGAAAATAACATTTCAAATGGAATTATTTAGCAAATTCTTCTGGAGCAGCTTGTTAAATGGCATATTAAAAAAATCATGTAGACTATAACAATAAATAAAATAAAGACAGAGCCTAACATATTAAAAAATGATAAAGTTCCAGAGGGAATGTAAGAATGAGACAATTCAGGTGTATATTTATTTGATTTCAAAACATAAAAGGACTTTTTTGTTATAAAACCATAAAAGTACAATGAAGGAAAAGAAAAATCAGCTATAGTCAATTTTTTAAAATTTTCAGTTAAATTTTTTATGTAGTAAAACAAGTTATCATAAACAATAGCAGTATAAATATATTAAGACTAAGTGTGCATTTGTGTGGAATACAAACTAAACAGATTTATATCATTAATATGCAAAGAAATCTAATAAAATCGAAAGAAAACACAAGCAACTTAAATATATGGACATGTGTTGTTCAGAATAAAAATTACAGACCTGCAACATGAAAGGATATCAGCCTATTGATTATAAAAATGCTATGTATCAAGTAAGTCATGCTAATTGTTGCAACAAACACAAACATCTCAGAAACATGACAGAATAAAAATATATATGTTCTATCTCACTTTAGAGTTTATGTGTTATATTAGTTTTCTAGGACTGCTATATCAAAATATCGTAGACAGGGTGACTTAAGCAACAGAAATTTAATTCCTCACAGTTCTGGAGGTTAGAAGTCTCAAATCAAAGTAATAAGATAATTGGTTTTTTCTGAGCCCTCCTTGCTTTCAGATGACCATCTGTATCTTCATGTAGTCTACCCTCTGTACCTGTCTTGTGTCCTAATCTCTTTTTACAAGGACACCAGTCATAAAGACTGTTTGGTGAAAGACCCATATATTTAAAGCAACCCTGGATCTAAAAGGAGTCTTGAAATCAAAGAACAAGGCAGACAAGCCTAGTTTGCCAGTTGAGAGTGATTTGCTGGGGGACTTAATGATGGAAGTATTATTTGGGGCTGCTTTACAAGACAGGTAGATCTCTGCACATGTACCTTCCTGGGACTTACTACATACAATAAGAAAAGGACATAAGTACTTCAGAAGGAATGTGTGGGACAACTGAATTTGACTCCATTGGAAAAAAGCAAGAACACTAAGTGCATGCATCATAATATATTAAGGGCATTAGTTATTATTTACACTAAGTACACATATATGCTCTTACACAAGAAACAGTAGAAAAAGCAAAATTTTTGGAGGCAATCCTAGAACTGGGGTTAGTCTGAAGTCAATATGATAGATTATCGTCCAACATGGAATTACTTTAGCCTTCACAAGACCCACACTCATCACTTCATTTTAACTTAATTACCTCTTTAAATACTATTTTCAAAATGCAGTAACATATGATTTTGAGAGAACATGATTTAGCCTATAACATGTGAGTCAGATATTCCTTTTTTATCTAGTAGCTAAGCCATATCGAATAAATGGTTCCTAGGACAATATAAGAGACATGCTATTAAATACATAGTATCCATTTTAGGATATCAACTGAAAGAAATAATCAGAGATAAATACTCAGTAAATAAGCATAAGTGTATTTATTATAAAATCATAACATTATAAACTTTATAAATGGCGTATATTAACGAATGGGGCAATTCTATCAATTTAATTTAATTGGATACTGCGCAACAATTTAAAAATCAGATTTTAAAAGAATATATTAGGCAGGCTTGGTGGCTCAGCCTGTAATCCCGTGCCTTTGGGAGACTGAGGTGAGTGGATTGCCCAAGCCTGAGGTTCGAGACCCGCCTGGGCAGGCAAGACCTCATCTCTACAATAAAATTAAAAAATTAGCCGGCATGGTAGCACGCACCTGTAATTCCGGCTACTCAGAAGGCAGAGGTGGAAGGATCGCTGGAGCCCAGCAGGTCGAGGCTGCGGTGGCCAGGAGGGGCCACTGCACTCCAGTCTGGGTGACAGAGTGAGACTCCAACTCAAAAAAAAAAAAAAGAATATATTATGAGAACTTGTCATGCTGGAATCGACATGAAATGAAACCAAAATAATTTTATGATATGTTAATGTCAATATGTTTTTATGGGAAAAATATATATTATAGAAGTTGAAATGAAAATAGACATTACCATTTTAACTACACTTGACTGTGAGTGGTGGATACTCTATATGGCTTTCATACCATTCTTGATAAGCTTCTGTTCATAAAAGGGGTCCCCTTTGTGAGCTAGTAAATGGCTAGAAGTATGAAAACCCTATTGTAAAACAAGAAACATTTTTAAACAGCATTATTGAGTTATAATTTTCTTATAAAACTCACTCATTTTAAGTGTACAATTAATAATCATTTACTAAATTTGCCAAATTGTGCATTTACCACCATAATCCAGATTTAGACACTTTTTAAATCACTGAATAAGATACCTGAGGCTTATTCACAATTAATCCCCATTCCTACTTCCAGACCCAGTATTTTCTACCTCTTGAGGACGTTTCATATAAATGGAAACATACAGTATGTAGTTTTATATGTCTGACTCCTTTAATTTAGCATTATCTGTTCACTTTTGAAGATAAACTCTTCAATTTGGTTGGTGAGGGAATAATTAGTTTTCAAAGGAAAAATCAAAGCTGCTACTCGGAGGAGCTAAACAACTTCCCATTAACTCATACAATGTCAGAGCTATATTTCTGCAGATTATATTTTATTTTAGAGTAAATGTTTGCTTGGTATTTTTTGTTTTGTTTTGCATCCATGGGGGAGGTCTATCTAATCAGAGATATTAATACATTATTTTATGAATATCAGTCTCTAGGCTGTCTCAATTATGTCCTCTAATTCCCTACACTACCTGAACTTGGGTTATTTGATTTAAGGATTACACATTTAGTAAAACATCCAGCATCCTAGTCAATTTTCCTAAGTAATCCTTAAAAAGTACATTTAAATTTCTTGTTACCTTTGGATCTATACATTTAACTCTTTTGACATCGGCCAAATTTCTTCTTTCTTTAAGTCAAAGAAACTAATCATGGAAGGTGAGGTAGCTTTATTTAACTGGGGAGGGGTGAAGAATGGTTCCACAGGTTTGCAATATAGCCAAAAACTAAATATTGAGTATTGAACAACCAATTTTCTAATTCTTGTTGTTTTTGAGTCAAGATCTCACTGTGTTACCCAGAGTGGAGTGCAGTGGCATGATCATGACTCATTGAAGCTTTGAAATCTTGGACTGAGGTGATCCTTCCTCCTTAGTTTCCTGAGTAGTTTGGGACAACAGACATGTGACACCACATCTAGTTAATTTTTTTAAATTTGTTGTAGAAATGAGATCTACTTATGTTGCCCAGGCTGGTCTTGAATTCCTGACCCCAATAAATCCTCTCTCTTCAGCCTCCCAAAGTTCAGTATTACAGGTATGAGCCTCTCCACTTACTGAATATCCAGATTCTTAAAATGAATTAATTCTTGCCTCCTCTAGGGGATCTTTTTTTGGGGGGGAGGAATCTTGCATTTTACCGTTATCTATCTATTACCACCATTCTATCTCAATGAATTCCTTATATCTCTGCTTCTCTTAAGATAGTATTTTTTTATGAGAAAAGGTTGATACATATTAAGTACTAAATTTATATTAGCATTTGTTATATAGTTCTTTGGTAGTTTTTACTTATTGCTGTCATGATCTGCTACACATTATTTGTTATCAGACCAAGAAATGTCTTACCTTGAGAGAAATTCTGATGTTGCCTCTTGAAACAATTTTCTCCTCCCCCCCACCACCTTCTCACTTCCCCCATCTTCCTCTCTCTTTCTCTGTACCTCTCTCTGTCCCTCCCTCTCTCTCTCTCTCTCTCTCTCTCTCTCTCTCTGCTAATGATTTACTTAGAATAGAGTTGATTGTTATATAGATTAAATGTATATCCAGAATTTTCTATAGTGAGAATGTATTACTTTTACAATCAGAATGCTATGTTTACCTAATTGTGTCAAATGAAAATAGTATAAAATAGAAAATTCTAAAATAAAGTCACCATTCCAAAAATCTTCAGGAAAAAAATAGCGACAGGAATTATTCTTGCCTCTTCAAGGTAGTTATTCTTGAGTCAGAATTTCCAATCTGAAATGGAGTAAGTAAAGAAGATATCTAACTACATTTTTGCTAGCTACATTCTTGAGGTCAGAGCAATATTATCTTGCAGACTAATTGCCTCTGGTCAGAAAAAATTGGGTTGAGGCCCTTAGGGCCACTCCCCCAACCATTTCATTCTAAAATTCTTCTGTAGCCTCCCTCATTTCCCAGGAGCTATTGACATTCATTCCTGACCTTATTTCTTAAGTTTAAAAATATTATGTCAAATTTCGCTGCGTGTAAATGAAAAAAAAATGTTTCAGAATTAATGTGGGTTGCAAAAGGTTTTGAAATTTATTTTAACAATTTTTGAGTGAAGCTATCTACTATAAAAAGTAAAGCAGAAAACAAGTCAAAGATACAATATAAGCATAGCATTATTAGTATGTATTAGGATGAGGAAATAATATTTTTGAGTTTATGCTAAAGTATAGTATAAGCACAGATTAACTGAAAACACAATAGATTTGGATTAGGATGTTTTAAATCCTTTTATCTTTATCAAGGAAAATTTCAAATTAAAACAAAAAATTTCAGACTACATTATTTTTAGTTGGAGAGAAAATAGCTCAGATGCTTATTATATATGTTTCTGTCATATTAAGAAATTTCACCATTATAGAAAATATATCTTATTATAATATTAATGTATAACATTGTGAATATGTGTGAGATACTGATGAATATGCCTATGTCATATGCCTTTTTCATCATTCCACATTTAATTAAAGCACTTTGTTAAAGTCACATGATTTCAATATTGGTTTCTATATTTGTAATCATTTTTCTATGTCATTTGAGAAGCTTGGCAATTTCCATTTTCAAGGAGAAAATTTAACCTTACCAACCATAAATTAGACATTGTAGTTTCTCTGAGGAATTTATTCACAAAAGTTTCTCAATGAAATTTAATGAATTGTGTTAGCCAGGTTATGTTATTTAAGACTTTACTTTTTAAATTTCTTTATAGTAGTGTATATAAAAGCACTTTAAAATATAGCAATGCAGTTGTCCTCCAGTATCTACAAGGACCCACTTGAATATCAAAACTCACCAAGGCTCAAGTTTCTCATATAAAATGTTATTGTTTTTGCATATAACTTATATACATCCTCCCATATACTTTAAATCATCTCTAGAATACTTCTAATGACGAATATGATGGAAATGTTACATAAACTGTTGATACACTGTATTATTTACAAAATAATGACAAGGGAAAAATGTCTGTACATGTTCAGTGCAGATGTAACCATGAATTTTTGTCTAAGTATTTTTACCTGCAGTTGGTTGAATTTATAAATACAAAACCCACGGATATGAAGAGTCAACTGTACATAATGACATTACCCATTTAAAAATGTGAAACATAGCAGGGCTTGGTGGCTCAGCCTGTAATCTCGCGCTTTGAGGCTGAGGTGAGTGGACTGCCTGAACCTGTGAGTTCGAGACGCACCTGGGCAACTTGGCGAGACCTTGTCTCCACAATAAATCAAAAAATTAGCTGGGTGTGGTAGCGCATGCCTGTAGTTCCAGCTACTTGGAAGGCTGAGGTGGAAGGATCACCGGAGCCCAGCAGGTCAAGGCTGTGGTGGCCAGGAGCGGCCACTGCACTCCAGTCTGGGTAACAGAGTGAGACTCCAACTCAAAAAAAAAAAATGTGAAACATGAGTAAAACAATGAATTAGCCACTCAAGGTATTTCTTGTTTTTACAAAGAGATCAATAATTCAAAAGCAATTACAGTTTAGAATAATTACTCTGAGAAACTTTGACTTGATTTTGATATAAGTGTATGTTAAGCTTAGAGCTGAAAGGCTTCTTTTAAATTCAAAATGAAAATATTCTTTTCTTCCAAAGTAACTGAATTATAGACTCTCACTATCAACAAGAACTTGAGATTTTTCTCAGGGAAAACTTATCTGTTGAATGCCTTTACAGTGCTATTCAAGTTTTAGGTAAATTTTTGATAAAGTTTTTAATTATTTTAAGCATAAATATATCTGTTTAATTTCTAACTATTTGATACTGCCTTCTAGAATCATACAGAAAAATTGTATTCCATGTGACAATCTCTCAACAATTTGAAAGTGACTGTTAGAGTGTAAGAAACATTCTGATGGTTCATTTTCAAGGCCTGTATAAGCAAGCTGGTAGATGTAGCAATCTTCAGTCACCAGTTCCTGATGGGATTCTAAATAATAAGAAAATGGAAATGGGCCAATGGGAAAACAACACACTATTCTTAAGAAAATAGAGACTTAACCAGGGAAGGGAACCAGGGATAACCTTGTAAGGGAATAAAATGGAACTTTGTCAATGTCTGAGAAGATTGTACTCTCCATAGTACTCAGCTAATGAGAAACTGGGGGAGGAATTTGCCCACTTGAGAATCAATTGCTTGCTGTAGTCACCCTGGGTGTGCCTGCCTACCAGAAACCTGATCTGGCAAGACCATTAAAGTCTTCTTTTCTGTACTCTGTGTCTCCATGTCAATCCCTTGATTTTGGATGGATGAGTTTGTTTCTCACAATTTGGGTGCTGACCCAGGATTACCTGCTTCCATGTGGGGGACCCCAGGAGAGGGGGAGGCATGCCCCACCAGATTTTCAGGTGGCCTATGCTCAGGTGTCTTCGCTCCCTGCAGGACCATAGATACGCCCATGACAGTTGTGCCAGAGACAGCAGAGGTGACACAAGGACAGAGGTGACACAGGGCATTATGGTAACCAACAACTTCATGTGTGAGCCAAGGTAGGTAAATTGAACTCTAAGTATTGCCTTGGTGGTTGGACATTTTCAGAGGTTGATTGTGTGTGACTGAGACATATCCTAGATAAGAAGTGGGTGTGGGATCTCGATCTGTGATTCTGTTCTCCCATGAGGGAAACAGCTGGAGAAAGATGAGGAGAGTCCCAGCATGCGCAAGAAACCTCCAGTGGGGGCGGGAGTGAGTAAATAGGGAAACTCAGGCACCAATGTCAAATTGAAGTCTAGGGGAACAAAGTAAATAGCCCAGGAAGGGGGGAAAGAAGGGAATAGGTCCCATCCTGGAGCATTCCTCCAGATAGTCCATTAGGGGAAGTGTTGAGATGATGGACTAAAGACAAGGAGAAGCAAAAGATTATTAAATGCTGCTGTTTTGTATGGACTAGGGAGCCAATTCACAAATCTGCAGTTTTTCTGCCACAGTTTGGCTCACAGGAGGACTGGGTGTGCCAGAATTTAGTTCTCCATGTTAATGACAAGGCTTCATCCTCTCAGGAGGAAAGAGATTATGCTCTTTGTTGGTTGCCAGGAATAGTTTCTATGTTCCCCCTCAAGGCTGAGGGAATAGGCCCCAAGGAAAAGTCCTAGGACCCTCTTTCCAGTCTCCCTCCTCCTTATGGGGAACAGGGAAGCTGAAGGCAGTTAGGTTACCTATGGTCCCCTGAGGGCTCTGAGCCATGGGGTTCTAGGCTCCAAGTTCTGAGCCTGCTGTCCCTACAAGCCTCTACCCAAACCTAAGGAAGGAATTGAAACAATGAAAAAAAGACAGAAAATTTTTCTCTCCCTTCCAAGATGCCTATGGAGGTGTTTCTAAGATGTTTCCCCTTAGGGAAGTCCTATAGGACAGGAAGAGATTGGATTCGTAAACACTCCTCTGAAGTAAGAAATTTCAAGACGGAAGTACAGTCATTACTAGAAGATTCCCTTGTGCTGGCAGATGAACTCAATCAATTCCTAGGGCCCAGCTTTTACACTTTGGCTGAAATGATGTCCATAATGAACATCCTATTTATGGGTGGGGGGTGGAGGGGATTAGTAAAAGGGCCACAATGCCTATTTGGGAAAGGTAACATCCTCCTGGACAAGGGGTCCTGCTTATGGAACAAAAATTCCCAAAGTTAGCCCCCAACTGGGACATTAATGACCCTAGAGATGGGGCTCAGATGCAGGGTCTCAGGGAGTTAATAATTAGAGGAATCAAATAATCTATCCTGAGATTTCAGAATGTTTCTAGAGCTTTTGAAATTCAACAACAGAAAGAAGAAACTCCTCCTGCCTTTTTGCAGAGACTGAAGGATCAGATGAGAAAGTATTCCAGGCTAGATCCAGAGGACCCAGTGGGGCAAGCCTCTTGAAAGTCAATTTTGTAACTAAAAGTTGACTTGACATTACAAAGAAATTGCAAAAGCTTAAAGAGTGGAGCAAGGAACCAATTGAAGAGTTACTAAGACAGCCCCAAAAGTGTTTGTGAGAAGAAAGGAAGAAAAACAAAAACAAAAGGCAAAAATTATGGTGTCTACTGTGGAGAGAGCAATGAAGCTAGATCAAAATCCTGTCTACTGAAAGGGGGAACATTTAGACTTCAGTCAAAAGGCAAAAGGGGTCCTCCAGGGGGCTGCCTCGAATCAAGCAGATGTTACAAATGTGGAAAATCTGACCACTTTAAGGTAGATTGTCCTGAGTGGAAAATGGAAGAAAAAAGTGGTCCCTCATGACTTTTGATGAAGACTAAGCGGTCAGGGGTTCCCTTTAATGTGGTCCCACCAGGAACTCTTGATAAGTTTGAGGGTGGGATCTAAAGAAGGAGAACTGACATTTTTATTTAATACTGGAGCAGTTTGCTCCTCTCTAAATATCAGCCTCAAGTGACTAAACTCTCTAAAGAAAAATTGCTTGTGTCAGGGATAAAAGAGGAAGGATTTCAGGTCCTGATATTCAAGCAAATGAAAGTTAGGTTAGAATCTGAAAATATTGAGTGGTCTTTCTTATTTGTCCAGAGGCTGAGATAGAACTCCTAGGCTGAGATCTTATAACAAGACTTAGTCTGGGACAAGAAATAGAGGAAGGACAAAAAAAGTTGCAACAGCCCTCCTCAAGGAGTAGGAAGAAAACCAAATAAACCCCCTGATTTGGGTCAAATAAGGAAATAGGGGAAGGCTAAATGATATTCCATTAAAAATTAAGTTAAAACAGTCAGGGGAAATGTTTGTAGTGAAAGAACAGTAATAGAGTATACCATAAACTTAGGTTAAGAGCATGCTATAACCCAATAAATATGTCATCGGCTTGTGGACAATAGCACAGCCATTTTAGTTTTCAGCTTTAAAACATAACCTGTAGCTGCTTAAAGTTTCAGTTATGGGAAAAACTTCAAAGCTCCAGTTCAAGCTTCAACCCCTTCCCTTGACCCACTTTCCCCTTAGCAACAACCAATCAGGTGGCAGGGGAAAATCACCTAAAGTTTCCAAATGTCTCTGCAACTTCCCCAGCTAGTGGGCCAAGGTCAGCCCGAGTCAAGCTAGCCAATCCCACGAATGAGCTGACCACCAGAGGTTACTACCCAATTAAATGGTAACAAGACTGGAAAGTCCCCCCAAACTCCTCCCCCCTTTGTGTAAAAACATAAAAGTTGTCTGCTTAAGGAAGTCAGGGCCTCTGGGTGTACTCCACTGCGTCGGTTGTCGACAGACATTCAGGCTTGAGCTTGCAAATAAAGACCCTCTTGAACTTTCATCAGAATTGGCTCTTGGTGGTCTCTCAGATTGAACTTTTGGCCACTACATTTGGGGGCTCTCCCAGGATTCCAGAGACCCCAGAGACCCCAGTCCGGAGGGTTCTCAGGCCGGCATTCAGTAAGTCGCTCCTGGTTTAGCGCATCTGTGTCCTGTATCTCAGGTGAGCTCCACACTTTGTTCTAAGGTCGGCATCAGGCTAGGCAGACGTGCTGGAAAGTTGCCGGCCGGGGCTCATGGGAGACGTCCCATGACCCCACCCAGAAGACAAGGTCTTCATCTGTGGGGAAGGTCAGACTCGTCAATGGTCTGTCTCTCCCCTATTGTACTTTCAGATTTGTTTTCGTGGCCGCTATTGTCTGTCTTTTGTTGTTTTCCCTTTCATCTTGTTGGTTGTGTTTGTTGTAACGACAGTACTGACGTTAAAGACAAATGAGATGGGGCAGGCACAGACAACGCCGTTAGCTCTCATGACTGATCACTTTTCAGAATTAAAGGAAAGGGCGCACAATTTGAGTGTTGAAATTCACAAAAAGAAATTCCGAGATTTGTGCGCCACTGAGTGGCCTGCCTTCAATGTAGGCTGGCCACAAGAAGGGACCTTTCTGACAAGTGTTCTCTTGCAGGTCAAGAGTGTCATCCTCCAAAGAGGCTCCCAGGGACACCCAGACCAACTACCTTATATACTGGTCTGGCAAGATATAGTGGAATCCCCTCCCCCTTGGGTGAAACCCTATCTTCCTACCCCATTAAAGGCATCGAGACTGCTTACGTTGCAGGAGAAGGGGGTGGAATCTTCGGAGCCGCCGGAGAGTGTGTTGTCACAGCCTCGCGAGAAGCAGAAGCAGAATCCCTTCCATAAGTCCCCAAAGAACCCCTTTTACCCCGTTCTCCCTGATTCTAACTTGGAAGAGAAAATTTTCCCCCACCATACCAGTCAGCTCCCCCTAGACCTTCAGCCCTGCCAGTGCCCCAAGCCGCTGCTGCCGCCGCTGCTGCGGAGGCAGAGCCAGGAGTGGCCGGGGAGGGGAGGCAGAAAAGAGAAATGGATGGACCAGCCGCAGGGACTTGAGGGAGAGTCGCCAGGGTGGCTGGTCCTGGGGTGGCCCCGGCCGACTTCATGGTGATCTTGCCACTGAGAGTAGCTGGGCTCCCAGATGAGGCCAAGAACCAACCCATGCATTATTGGCCGTTTTCCACTAGTGATCTATACAATTGGAAAACGCAAACTGCTAGTTTCTCTGAAAATCTAGAGGGCTGATTAACTTGCTGGAAAGTATTCTCTTTACCCACCAGCCTACCTGGGATGATTGCCAGATGCTTCTACAGGTATTATTCACCACTGAAGAGAAAGAAAGAATCCAGACGGAGGCCCAGAAGCTGGTTCTGGGAGGTGATGGACAGCCCACCACCAACCCAGATCTTATAAATGTAGCCTTTCCCCTTTCCCAACCTGGATGGGATTTTAACATGGCAGAAGATAAGGAGAAACTCTGGGTCTACCGCCAGGCTCTGATGGCAGGTCTCCGGGCAGCTGCTCGTAAGCCCACTAATTTGACTAAGGTATATAACATAAGGCAGGACATGAACGAGAGCCCAGCCGCATTTTTGGAGCGTATTATGGAAGCCTTCCATCAACACACCCCAATGGATCCAGAGGCACCAGAAACCAAAGTGGCTGTAATCATGGTGTTTGTTAATCAGGCAGCACCAGATATCAAAAGAAAGCTGCAGAAAGTAGAAAGATTAGGAGAGAAAAGTTTACAGGATCTTCTGGGGGTGTCTGAGAAAGCCTTTAACAATAGAGAGAGTCCGGAAGAATGCCAGGACAGGCGTAGCGAGCAGAAGACCAAGGGATTAGCAAAAATTCTCTTAGCCGCCACTACCCACGACCCCAAGAAAAAACAGAAGTGGCTAAAAAAATTGGCTTCTGAGCCAGGCAACAAACCGGGGAATCCCCAGCTGGACCGCCCCAAGTTAGGGAAAAATCAGTGCTTCTACTGTAAGGAGGAAGGGCACTACATAAAGAACTGCCCTAAGCGCCCTCCCCGTCCTGAGGACAAAGTGACTGTACTTGTAACTGAATAGTGAGGTCAGGGCTCAGAGTCCCCCCTGAGCCCCGGATAACCTTGGAGGTAGGGGGGAAACCCGTGACTTTTCATGTGAATTCAGGAGCGGAGCGATCCGTATTATTAAAACCACAAGGCACTCTCTCAGACAAAATCTCATGGGTTCAAGGAGCTAACAAGATAAGACCGGCACATTGGACCACTAAGAGAACAGTGAATTTAAGCACTGGTATGGTCGCCCATGAGTTCTTAGTTCTTCCTGATTGCCCGTACCCTTTGTTTGGGAGAGATCTGTTGACCAAAGTGGAAGCAAATCTCAGCTTTCAGCCAGACGGGGTGACAGTAGCAAATTCAGTTGGGCACCCCCTGCAGATTCTAACTGTAAAATTAGAAGATGAATACAGGCTGTGTCAGGCCCCTGACCCGGAGATGGAATTGGACATTCAGGACTGGCTTCAGGAAATTCCCCTAGCCTGGGCAGAAACTGGAGGAATAGGGTTGGCTAAACACAGGCCAGCAGTGTTTGTGGAACTAAAGCCCGGAGCAGACCCAGCCCAGGTCCGGCAGTATCCAATCCCTGTGCCAGCATAAAATGGGATAATCCCCCACATACGGCAGCTGCTGGATCAGGGAATATGGCGGCCTTGTCAGTCTGCCTGGAACACACCCTTGCTGCCAGTGCGAAAGCCCAATTCAAGTGACTACCGGCCTGTTCAGGACTTGCGGGAAGTAAACCACTGGGTGATGGACATACACCCCATGGTCCCTAACCCCTATACCCTCCTCACCGCCCTGGCCCCAGGTAAGGTTTGGTACATGGTATTAGATTTAAAAGATGCCTTTTTCAGCTTACCATTGGCCCCACGGAGTCAGGACATCTTTGCCTTCGAGTGGCTGGACCCGGAAAGAGGAATCAGTGGGCAACTCACCTGGACCCGGCTTCCCCAAGGATTCAAAAACTCTCCCACCATCTTCGATGAAGCCTTACATGAAGACCTGGGTGAGCTCCGTAACACACACCCCACCCTAACCCTGTTGCAGTACGTGGATGATATTCTGCTAGCCACAGAAAATTGGGACATGTGCTTGCAAGGCACCAGAGATTTGCTGCAAACACTAGGTGCTCTGGGCTATCGAGCCTCGGCCAAAAAAGCTCAGATTTGCAAAACTGAAGTAAGTTACCTGAACTACAAACTGAAAGACAGGCAGAGATGGCTAGCGGACGCCTGGAAGGAGACAGTACTGAGAATTCCACAACCACAGAATGTACGACAGGTACGTGAGTTCTTAGGATCGGCTGGCTTCTGCCGCCTATGGATTCCTGGGTTTGCTGAGCTCGTCCGGCCATTATATGAGGCCACCAAAAATAAGTACGACCTCACATGGACGGAGGACATGAACAGATCTTTCGAAACTCTTAAACAAGCCCTGGTGTCAGCCCCAGCTTTGGGACTGCCAGATCTGACTAAATCCTTTTTCTTGTTTGTTGATGAGTCTAAGGGAATAACCAAAGGACTGCTGTTGCAGCAAATAGGGCTGTGGAAGAGGCCAGTGGCATATCTGTCAAAGAAGTTAGACTCCGTGGCTGCCGGGTGGCCCCCATGCCTACAGATCATCGCGGCAGTTGTCACTATGGTCAAGGATGCTGACAAAATCGCCATGGGAACAGAACTACATGTCACCACCCCTCATGCTGTGGAGGGAGTTCTAAAACAACCACCCGACAGATGGATAAGTAATGCCCGGCTAACTCATTATCAAAGTCTCCTTTTAAACCCAGCCAGAATCTTGTTTCAGGCTCCGGCTACTTCCAGCCACCCTGCTACCGGACCCGGATGGGAAAGGCCCCTGCATGACTGCCAGGACATCCTGGTGCAGGTCCATGGAATACGGGAAGACCTCCAGGACCGGCCCCTAACCAACACCAAAGAAACTTGGTACACAGATGGCAGCAGCTTCGTGCAGGGCGGAACCAGGTATGCTGGGGCAGCGGTGACTACAGAGACTGAGACCTTATGGGCAGCACCACTTGCGGCCAGGACCTCGGCATAGCGAGCCGAGCTCATTGCCCTCACTAAGGCCCTAGTCATGGGAAAAGGGCAAAGAATAAATGTTTATACTAACAGCAGGTATGCTTTTGCAACTGTGCACATTCATGGAGCCATCTATAAGGAGAGGGGGCTCTTAACTGCAGAAGGAAAGGCTATCAAAAATAAAACTGAGATCCTTGAGTTGTTACAGGCACTCTGGCTACCCAAAGCACTGGCCATAATACATTATCCAGGACACCAGAAGGAGGACACACCAATGGCATGGGGAAACCGTCTGGCAGACACTGAGGCCAAAAAGGTGACCCTTTCTGTGGACCATTTCCTAGTGACCACACTGCCAGACCCTGGGCCCCCAGATCTGCCTGAAAGCCTGAATTATACAGAGGAGGATTTAAAATGGATAAATGGGCAGCCTGGAGTTATGTTCTCAAATGGCTGGTGGTGGATCCAACACTGGGATACGACCACCAGCAAATGGAATGTCATCCTTCCAGAACAGTTGGGTTGGCAACTGCTTATAAAAATGCACAGAAGTACCCACATGGGAACCAGAAAAATGGAAGAATTAATACGCCATGCTAACATGGTTATGCCCAATGGTTGACAAATAATCAGACAAATTGTAAATCAATGTCAGGCTTGTCAGGTTGTCAACGCAACCAATCCCAAACAAAACCCAGGGACCAGACTTCGAGGAAACTGCCAGGAGCATACTGGGAAGTGGACTTCACTGAGGTGAGACCAGGAAAGTACGGATACAAGTACTTACTAGTGTTTATAGACACCTTTTCAGGGTGGACGGAGGCATTCCCTACCAAGAATGAAACCGCAAAAGTGGTGGCCAAGAAACTCTTGGAAGATCTGATGCCCAGGTATGGCTTCCCAGTCCAGATCGGATAGGACAATGGCCCCAGCTTCATCTCTAAGGTAATACAGGGAGTAGCTCAGGCCCTGGGGGCGGATTGGAAATTACATTGTGCATACAGGCCCCAGAGCTCAGGATAGGTAGAATGAATAGAACCCTAAAAGAGACCTTAACTAAATCAGTCCAGGAGACTGGTAGGGACTGGGTGACTATCCTTCCCTTTGCGCTATAAAGGGTGTGCAACTCACCCTATAAGCTAGGGTTTACTCCTTTTGAAATCATGTTTGGCGTGCCTCCACTGGTCATACCTAACCTAAGAAAAGAACTATTAATAGACATAGATGATCAAAAACTCCTTTTTTCCCTCCAAACTCTGCAAAGGGTCCACAAGCAAGTGTGACCCAGACTGAAAGCCCTTTATGAGACCAGACCACCGCCAATTCCCCACAACTACCAACCAGGGGACTGGGTGTACATCCGGCGACATCAACACGAGACTCTGCAGCCGTGGTGGAAAGGACCGTACATCGTGATCCTGTCCACCCCCATTGCCTTGAAGGTGGAAGGTATCACATCTTGGATACACCACACCCACGTCAAACTTGCTGACACCCCTGCTGTGCTGAAAGACTACACACCCGAATGGAGCAGCCGACTGGACAAGGACAATCCTCTACAGCTAAGACTGTGTCGTACTTCTTCTCCTTCTGCTTCTTCGTGACAGGGATGGAATCCCTTTTGACAGTCCCTAATCCTCACCAACCTCTAAACTTAACATGGCAGTTGTTCACCCTCAGGTCAGGGATCAACAGAATAATTTTTCAAACTTCCAACCTCGCACCCCTCAACACTTGGTTCCCAACCCTCACCTGTGACCTAAAGGAAATGTACCAATACTCTGACTGGGCTGGGGTAACCAAAGTAATTTCAAAGCTAGGCTATAACAAGCAGTATCAGTTTTATGCATGCCCTGGCCATGACCAGGACGAGGCAAGCACAGAACCCGGCCAATATTATTGCCCAGCATGGGCCTGTGTCTCCACAGGCACCATAACTTGGGTCCCTGCCAAAACCAATGACTTAATCACTATAAAAAGAAACCCCTCAGGTTATAAGAAGGGGCCGTGTCAGATTCAGGGTATGTTTGTGACACCCTCTCTCTCCTACTGTGACCCCCTCATGATAGACTTCATCCCGGCGGGGCGCCGAGTTACAGACTGGACAGTCGGGAAAACGTGGGGAATCAGGTTACATGATGACCCTAGAACAGGATGGCGTGATCTAGAAGTCTTTTCATGATTAGACTAAAAGTCCAAACCCTCAGCGCCGTCCCGGGCTCACCCGATCTAATTTTGGACACCATATTCAGGGGTTCGCACCACCCACAGATAAACCAACTACTGAATCAATTCCTAGACCTGAGCCAAGCAGTGCGCCTCCACTACTGTCATCCACACCCCGTGCCACGGTAACACTGCAGCTATTTCCTCTATAAAGAAAACCCCTGTACTAAATGCATCCTCATACTTTCTCTGGAATGCCTCCTCCCACCCTCTCTGGGATATACGAAGCAATGCCTACCTTTTTCTCAATAGCACCAGGCCCAATCTCACCCAGTCCTGCTGGCTATGCTATAGTCCCCGGCCACCTTATTATGAAGGCACTGCAATCATAGGAAACTACACCACGAGCCCGAGTTCTAATGCTTGCCGGTGGGCCCCAAGCATGGAAATAAGCTTGACCCTACAGTCAATCTCTGGGAAAGGAACTTGCGTGGGCAAGCCCCCTTCGGGGGTCCAGTCCTTATGTGCCCAGACTTTTCCTGTAGTCTCCAGTGATTTTCACCTGCCCCCCGAGAATGGATGGTGGATGTGTTCCACTGGCTTAACTCCCTGTTTTCATGGCCAGGTACTCACCCAGTCTGAGGGTTTTTGCATTTTGGTACAGTTACTCCCCAAAATACTGTACCACACTGAGGAGGATGTATTCCAGTTGCTGAAACAAGAAGGGTACCCCTGGGTTAAAAGGGAACTGGTCACTGCAATAACCCTGTCAGAGTTGCTAGGACTAGGCCTTGCCAGGGCAGGGACAGGTATCGCCTCCCTAGCCACTCAATCCCATCATTACAGTAGCCTTCGGGCTGCAATAAATTTGACATAGAAAAAATAGAAACTTCTATTTCACACTTACAGGAATTCCTAACCTCTCTGTCTGAAGTAGTTCTGCAAAACCGTAGAGGTTTAGACCTACTGTTCCTCCAGCAAGGTGGCCTCTGTGCTGCCCTGGGAGAAGAATGTTGTTTCTACACTGACCATTCAGGGATAGTGAAGGAATCCATGGCTAAGGTGCGAGAAGGTTTGGCTAAGCGCAAATTAGAGCGGGAGCAGAGACAAGAATGGTTTGAACGTTGGTTTAACTACTCACCTTGGTTAACCACACTATTATCTGCTTTAATAGGCCCCATGATCATACTCTTGCTGTTGCTAACCTTCGGTCCGTGTATTTTAAATAAGCTAATAACTTTTATAAAAGCTAGAATAAACACTGTGCAACTTAAGTCCTCAGACAACAATACCAACAGGTGCCCCTGGACAACTCGGCATGTTAAAGGAATCCAAGATTAAATTCACTCTACCCTCATGAGAAGGGGAGAATGAGAGAACCATAATAGAGTATACCATAAACTTAGGTTAAGAGCATGCTATAACCAATAAATATGTCATTGGTTTGTGGACAATAGCACAGCCATTTTAGTTTTCAGCTTTAAAACATAACCTGTAGCTGCTTAAAGTTTCAGTTATGGGAAAAACTTCAAAGCTCCAGTTCAAGCTTCAACTCCTTCCCTTGACCCACTTTCCCCTTAGCAACAACCAATCAGGTGGCAGGGGAAAATCACCTAAAGTTTCCAAATGTCTCGGCAACTTCCCCAGCTAGTGGGCCAAGGTCAGCCCGAGTCAAGCTAGCCAATCCTCCACGATTGAGCTGACCACCAGAGGTTACTACCCAATTAAATGGTAACAAGACTGGAAAGTCCCCCCAAACTCCTCCTCCCTTTGTGTAAAAACATAAAAGTTGTCTGCTTAAGGAAGTCAGAGCCTCTGGGTGTACTTCACTGCATCTGTTGTCGACAGAGGTCCAGACTCGAGCTTGTAAATAAAGACCCTCTTGAACTTTCATCAGAATTGGCTCTTGGTGGTCTCTCGGATTGAACTTTCGGCCACTACAGTAGAAGACAATATAACATTCCCACTGAAGGTAGGAGGGGCCTACAACCAGTAATCAGGGGCCTCAATAAAGATGGATTGCTGCAACCCTGCATTTCACCATATAACACCCCTACCCTTCCAGTCCAAAAAATCCAATGGAACATATCAGCTAGTGTAAGACCTGAGGGTCATTATTCAGATCATTCAGGCCTGACATCCAGTGGTCCTCAAATTCTACACCCTTCTCATCAAGATCTCCTATGAACACACCTGGTTCAGTGTAGTAGAACTAAAGGATACCTTCTGAGTATGTCCCCTTGACACTGACAGCAGGGACCTCTTTGTTTTTGAATGGGAAAATCCTATGTCTGGAAGGAAGCAACAGTACCACTGGATAGTACTACCATAGGGCTTCACCAAAGCCCCGGATTTACTTGGCCAGATTTTAGAAACTTTCCTGGAGGAATTTCAGCCCAGGACAGGGACCCAGCTGCTGTAATATGTAGATGATTTACTAACTGCTGGAAAGAAAAGGAAGTATCAGAGACAACAATTAGTTTGCTCAACTTTCTAGGATAAAAAGGTCTGTGAATTTCAAGGAATAAGCTACAATTCGTAGAAAAGGAGGTTAAATATTTAAGATATTTCATCATTGAAGGGAAATGATGAATAAAACAGTAAAGAATAGCTGTCATAGAGAGACTGGCCCTGCCCAGAACAAAGCAATAACTCAGAAAGTTTGTAGGACTAACTGGCTATTGTCAGCTATGAATTGAATCTTATTCCCAAAGAACAAGATTTTGCATCTAAAACTGTTAGAGGAGGAATCTGACCCCTTACAATGGTTTCAGGAGGAAAAACAAGCTATAGAGGATTTAAAGCAGGCCCTCATTATAGCCCCGTCCTAGTTTTTCTGTCCCTAGACAAGCCATTTCACTTATTTACCATGGTGGACCAAGACAAGGCCCTAGAGGCACTAACTCAAACCTGGGGATTGGACGGGTGGGGGGAGTCTGTCACTTTTATTTCTAAACTCCTCAACCCTGTCTCTTGAGGATGGTCTGTTAGTAGAAGAAAGCAGAAAATGGACTTTGGGGGAGCCTTAATATCAATACTCCTTACCAGGTCAGAACCATACTCAACCAAAAAACAGGGGGATGGCTACTGATTACCAAATCCAAAAAATGAGGCTATGCTATGGGGAAATGAAACCTGCAAGAGCTTGTCATTGCTCTTTCCTGCATTGCAGAGATCAGAACAGAGAGGACAATCCCCTTCTTCTCTGTAGGGATGATGAATTACTCCTCTTGACTCCTAAGGCAGGAGGAAGAGTTCATTGAGCCTGTGGGACACCTGTTGACCTGTACCCATATCTTAAATGTCACTGTGATTTGAGTCACAATTACTCTAACCTGCATATCCCGCGAGTGTATGTTTGGTGGTATGTGGAGAGGGGCCTGTGAGACCGGCTGTCATGCAACTGGACTGGGATTTGTGCACTAGTTCAACTGGCCATCCTATTCACTTTGGCAATTCATCAAACTGCTGAGGGTAACATTGCCCGTCACTGAAACTGAAGGGCTCTAGAATGATCTTTTGACTCCCATGTGTGCATAGATTAAATAGGAGTCCCGAAATGAGTCCCCAGTGAATTTAAGCCAGAAATCAGACTCTTCTGGTGGTCCATTATTAGTAAGAATGTGGATTGGATTGATTATATGTTTTACAATTAACAAAGATTTGTTAACTACATAAGGGATGCCTTCCAAGATATAGTTAGTCAACTGGATACCACCAGTTGAATGACATGGAAAAATTGAATTGCATTAGACATGATCCTAGCAGAGAAAAGAAAAGTTTGTGTCATGTTAGGAGGGAAATGCTGTACTTTCTTTCCAAATAACACCACCCCTGATGGAACCAACACCAAAATCTTACAGGGACTTACAATCCTAGCTAACAGATTAGCAAAAAAAATGCAATTATTGATGATCTATTCACAAACTGGTTAGAAGAATGGTTTGGAAAATGGAAGGGAATGGTAGCCCTGGTCCTAACCTCTCTTATAATTGTGGCAGGAATCTTCATGGTCATGGGATGTTGTGTTTTTTACCTGTGCCCGTGGCTTAACACAGAGACTCATAAAGACCACAGTTAAGCCGGGCTCGGTGGCTCAGCCTGTAATCCCAGGCCTTGGGAGGCCGAGGTGAGTGGATTGCCTGAGCCCGCGGGTTCGAGACCCGCCTGGGCAAGTTGATGAGACCTCATCTCTACAATAAATAAACAAAATTAGCTGGGCGTGATAGCACACACCTGTAGTTCCAGCTACTTGGAAAGCTGAGGCGGAAGGATCGCCGGAGCCCAGCAGGTCGAGGCTGCAGTGGCCGGGAGTGGCCACTACACTCCAGTCTGGGTGACAGAGTGAGACTCCAACTCAAAAAAAAAAAACAAAAAAGACCACAGTTAACAAACAGATGCCCGTGACATACCCATAAAACAATCTAATGCTCATGGAAACTATAGTAGATTGTGAAGAGGAAAATCAACAAATGTTAAACCAATTTGAAAAGAATCAAAGATGAAAATGGAACCAGAAATTCATTAAGAAATAGAGAAGACAATTTGCAAGGATAATTCTGATTATTCATTTTAAGGCCTGTGGAAGTAGCAATCTTCAGCCACCAGTACTTGTCAGGCTCCCAAGCAATCAAGAGATGGAAATAGGCCAATGAGAAAACAACATGTTATTCTTAAGAAAATAGGGACTTAACTGGGGAAAGAAATCGGGGATAACCCTATAAAGGGAAAAAATGGAACTTAGGTGAATTCCGGGAAGATTGTACTCCCCACAGTACTCAATGAGAAACCAGGAGAGGGATCTGCATGCTCAGGAATAAATTGCTTCCTGTAGCTGTCCTGAGTGTGCTCGCCTACAAGACACCCGATCTTGCAAGAACACCATTAAAGTCTCGCTTTGGTTGTACTCCATGTCTCTGTGTCCATCCTTTGATTTTGGACAGGTGAGTTTGTTTCTCATGTTATATCCACCACATCATCTCTTTTTCAATATTTTTTCCATCCCTAATGTGTTATGTTTTCAGTGCCCTTTCAATATCAAAATAAACTATTCTCCAGATAGATTTCAATTTAATCAAGTCTTAGAATGGAGTTTTCAACAATGAATTGAATATTGCAGTAATTAGAAAATAGGTCAAAGTAAAAGAAAAAAAACTGCTACATGTGTTTTATTACTATTAAAAATTGAAAAAGATAATTTCACTTAATATTGCTGTAAGAACGCTAACTTATAGTAGCCAAAAGACATTACATATATGGATTTGATTTGTTAATGAATGTGTAGGGGTTCTTTTTAATTTCTTTTTTTTTTTTACAGTCAAATAAATCTCAAAGACAATAAATTACATTTCTATGATCCCATCTCTCTCTTTCTCTCTCTCTCTGGTATTCATTAAAAGTTAAAAATATTTGAGTATCTACAAATTATCATATGTTTCCTATAATGGACTTAAACCATTTTCTAAGATTCCTCTGTATTTTATGTGCAGTTTTACACAAAATTAGTTGATATGTCTTAAAATACTATTAAAGAAAAGAATGCCAAAAATTTGATTCAATTTGTATAAAATTGCAATTATTAAAAACAATTTTTCAAATAAAAGACATTGATATTTATTCCTACAAAAACAAAGGAGAAGTTAAATTAATGAATGAGATCTGAAATGTTATAAACAAAATTCCTTTTAAAATTCTATAATTGTCCTTTGCAATATTTTGACTTTGAGAAATAAAATTTTAATAGACTCATGTTAAATTGTATTAATATTTTGTTCTGTAATAGAATAGTATAAGAAGACCTAAGGTTTCAAGAAATTTAAATTTGTTGAAACATGCACAAGTCCTAAATAAAGATGCCATATTGGCCATTTTGTATTGCAGAAACGTTTGTTTAAGAACGGTACCCTGAATGGAAGAAAGACAGAAGAAACTGAAATTACTGGAGCTAAAATATTAAGACATTTCAATACAATATGATTACAGTTGAGAATATGCACTATTGGCAGAACTTGTGCTAAGATTACCAGGTACTGCAGACATGAAAGGAGAAATATATTCTCTGTTTTAAACACTGTGATTTAAAGAGAAAATAAGCCATAGGTGTAAAGAATCTAAAATTTGTTAACCTAAAATGCAAATTTAAGATTATAGACATTTTAAAGAAAAAAACTGAAATAAGACCACAATTAGTATGTAAGAACAATATTATTTTTTGTTATTGTATTTAATATGACAACTCAATAAAGTTGCTTTTCCCAGTTTTATTTTATTTTTACTTTTTTATATGTATTTTTAGTCAGTCTCGGTGTCCTCCAGAATGGAGTGCAGTGGACACTTGCAACCAGCACAGTCTCGATATACTGGGCTCAGTGATTCTTCTGCCTCAGCCGTCCAAACAACTGGAATCACAGGTGTATACACCATGCCCAACAAATTATTGGAAAATGTCTTGTAGAGACAAGTCACCGCTAAGTTGCCCAGGCTGGTCTTGAACACCTGGGCTTAGGCAATCCTCTTGCCTCTGCTTTCCAAAGTGCTGGGATTACAAGAATGAGCCACTACACCTGGCTTCCAGTTTTAATGTAGGTAATTATTCATTTTGAAAATAATTTTAATATCTGAATTCGTTTTTTAATAGAATTACTTTATGGGTCCACAGCATAATAAAACCGATTTGGGGACACATAATTTTTTTTTAGTTGTACATTTTTAATTATTTTAGCATCTCATTTTTCTCTCAAAACTTTTCAGGTTCAGATTACAAATTCTACTGTCACCTTATCAGTAGATGAAATATTGCATTTTACTTGTAATTTTGTTGACATCATTAAAAAATACTTTTATAATAAGTGGAAACAAACTTTTTGTGATACTGGTTAGTTTTTCTTTCTAGGCTACTGTCCCACTCACATATAGCAATTCAAACAGTAAATATCTGTTAAGTCATTAGCACAAGTTGGAAGTAAATCACTAGGCATATAGCAGCATTTTTTTGTATATTGATAGAAAACAGAATAAACACTAAGTTTACAGAAAAAAATTGGGTTGAAATAATGAAGACAATAAGACATGATAAAGACACCAGTATTAAAATAGAAATAATATATTTTATTTAAAGTTTATTGTATTGTTTGAATATTGCTTTAGTTAAATATATTCTTAAATTTTACAGTAAATTTTTTTTAATAACTTTAAAATAAATTTACTTATTTAAATGTAAACCCTACCCAGAAGCCTGTGAAAATTCTCCCTGGATTTTGCCAGCAGACAAGCCCAAGTTTTAATATAGCTATTTCAATGTTTTCTTGTTTGTTTAAAATGCAATTGTAGGAATCTTGTTTTTCTAAAACAAGACCTTGCTTTCCTTACTATGTTGAGGAAATATATTATTATTATATTATTATACTGAGGAAATTTATTCTACTCAGTTAATTTAGTATAACTTATTTTCTTATCATTTCATTATCTTTCAGGATGAGGAGGTTCTATGGCTTGTATATCCACCTCCACACTGACGTACATTCCCATGGTTTCCAGCTATCTGTAGCTACTGTGAACAATGCCACAATAAATATACTTTAACCTATGTGCTTATGTACTTGTGTTTTTATTTCTATGAGAAGGAGTATAAGAATTAAACTGCTGGGTTGAAGAATATATTCCTTTTTTTTTCATTTATAATATGGTTTACCAGATTTCTTTTGAGAAAGCAAAAAATACATTCATATTACTGTCTTGCCATATATAAAACTACTTTTTTTCAAAAAACTTATGATCAATAGGAGTTTCTTAAACTATTCCAGTATGAATGGTATAGGATATTTTGTTTTTACTTTGGTTTAAATTTATTTTACTATCAATGGATTTTATAGAATTTCATATATAAAAACATAGAGGCATTTTAATTTATCTTTTATGATTGATGTATTTCACATATGTGGCACAATTTTTTATTATGCACTTTTTCTGACAGGTGAAAAATTTTGGTTGATAATAGATTTTAGTACTTTGTCATCTCTATTACAAATACATTTTTCACAATATATCAATCTCTATTGTTTGTTTATATTAGCTTTTACTGAAAGATTTGTAGTATTTTAAAATGATGGGTTTTGATTTTTCTTCCCCTATATTATACAAGCAGTCTCCTAGATTTTATTTAAATTTTTATCATTTTACTTTTATGTTTAATTATGTAGTTCACATGGACTTTACATGGCATGTGATATAAGAAAAGTGCCTACTTTCATTTTGTTCCAGATAAATATTCACAGAAGTTATGATGATTTTTAAAATAATCCATCTATTTGTCTCTGATTTGAATGGCTGTTTATCTCATAAGTTGATTCTCATATATGTAAGAACTGACGTCTCTCTTCTCTACCATTGACTAATACATTTGCATAAAAACTAAATTTTAATTTTGATCATACTGTTTTCATTTGTGTGCACTTCTAGGCAATTATTCTTTTAAATCAATTATGAATAATATTATCTAATTAGAAGAAAAACTATGAAGAATTTTCATTTTAATTGAATTAAGTTTACATATTAGTTTCAGAATAATTATCATTTTTATAAGATTCTCTCATGCAAAAAAGTTCTTCTGCTTATGTAATATTTTAAGTAATCAATAGAATTTTGTGGTTTTTTTAGTTTGAGTCTCACTCAGTCGCCCAAGTTAGAGTGCAGTGGTACACTCACAGTCACCCCAAAGTTGACCTGCTGGTCTCAGGCAATCCTTCTGCCTCAGCTTTCCACGTAACTGTAACTACAGGTATGTGCTACCACACCTGGTTAATTTTTTGATTTATTGTAGAGACGAGGTCTTGCCAAAGTTACCCAGGCTGTTCTAGAACCTACTGGCTCAGGCAAGCCCCCACCTCAGCCTCCCAAAGTGCTGGGATTACTGGCTTGAGCCAGTGCACCACACCAATCAATAGAATTTTATAATGTTTATGTCTTGTGCTTTTATTAAATATAATACTGATTGTTTAGTCATTTTAGCTGCTGTATTAGGCAGAATATTCCTTTTCTATTTCTAGTTGCTTTTTACTTTATGTTAAAAATTGTATATTTATCTTGCATTCAGTCCTTTTCCAACTTCTTTGATTCTAATATGTTTTTAATTATTTTTGGTTTTCAATGTTTTTGCAATTTATTCTTATAAATTGCATCGTCTTGTTGCATTTGGTAAAAATTTAAAGACAATGTTTAAAGATTATGGTGATAATCTCTGTACTGGAATTGAATCTTTGATATTGCCTTTATTTAGGTTTAGGTATTAATGATATACTTATTTTGCAAAAATAATTAGACTGCTTTTATTTTTCAATATTCTGGAGTAATTTATAGTATGTTTAAAAATCTGATATTTGAAACTTTAGTAGAGTTCCCCTTTAAACCATCTGAGTTTAGTCCTTTTAATGGAATTTTTTTTACAAGACTCTGCATTTCTTCTATGAAAATGTATATATTTTAGCTTGCTAACTACAATAGAGTTGGTATTGACAATCTGTACATCCTTAGAAAAATACCAGTTGTTTCTAAGTTTTCAATTTTTTAACAGACATATGCAAAGTAGCCTTATAGCATGTAGTTTTTACATTTTTTAGGTTTCAATTATTTCCACTTGTCATTTTAAATTGTGTATATTTGTTCTTTCCTTTTTTTCCCCTTGATCTAAATACGTTATGATTGCTATTTTTTTAATTCTTTAAAAAAAAAAAAACAACAGCATGTTGATTTGCTATTTGGATTTACTGTTTGTCTATTCTTTAACTAATTAGTTTTCACGCTAATTTTCACTACTTTCTTTAGCATGCTTTAAAATATTTTTGTTATTGTTGTTCCTTTTCTAGTTTTTGAGTTGAGCATTTAGTTCACCTTTTTAGGGATATAGATTTTTCTCAGATCACTGCTTTAAATGCATTCCATAGAATATACAATATAAATCCTACAATTATCATATATAGTAGCATTCTAAATTTCAGTTTACACTTAATCTATTATCTAAGACTTGTTAAATGGAATATTGTAATTTTAAATAATATTCTATTTGTGCATGGGTGTGTGTACGTGTGCGATATGCCTCAAAGAGGAGATAAAATATTCAAAGCAAATAATTCAGATAAATAACGAATGTAAAATTCCACTGACTTTGTTATTTGTTTGTTTGGTTTTTTTAACTTTTAAAATTTTTTATTTTAAAATTATGGGGTACAATTCAGGGTTAGGTATACAAATATTCATTGTGCAGTTACCCTTGTTGATGATGTGTGCCCCTCCTTCCCCAGGCAGATTTCCAGTACTGTCAATTTCACCTCCCCATACCTCCTCATCCCTGTAGTTTTATGCTATTGTCAATTCTTTTTTTACAGTATTACAGTAGTTGTTCAAGGTCCACTTATGAGTGAAAACATGTGATACTCAGTTTCTTTGTTTCTGTGAAAGATCACTAGGTATTATAGACTCTAATCCCATCCAGGTTGCTGCAAAGTTCATGATTTTGTTCTTCTTTATGGCTGCATAATATTCCCTTGTGTGTACGTACCATATTTTTTAATCCAGTCCTATTTTGATGGGCAGCATGGTTGGTTCCATGTTCTTGCTATTGTGAACAATGCTGCGATAAACATATGTGTGCAGGTATCTTTTTTACAGAATGATTTGAGTTCTTCCAGGTATATTCCCAAGGGGATTGTGGGGTCATATGGAAGGTCGATTGTTAGAACTTTTAGGAATCACCACACTGTTTTCCGAAGAGAGGGTACTAGTTTACACTCCCATGAACAGTGTAGACGTGTTCCTTTTCATCACATTCTCTCCAGCATCTGTTATTTTTTGAGTTATTGATGATGGCCATTCTGACTGGAGTTAGGTGGTATCTCAGTGTAGTTTTAATTTGCATCTCCTTGACCACTATGAGGCTGAACTTTTTCATGTATCCTTTGGCTGCTTATATGTCTTCTTTTGAGAGCTGTCTATTCATATCTTTTGTGCACTTTGTAATAGGACTTTTTCTTTCTTTCTTTTTTTTTCTTTTCAGCATGTTTGAGGTCCTTGTAGATCCTTGTAGATCTTTGTCAGACAAGGGGATGGTAAATATTTTTTCCCAGTCCATGGGCTGTCTCCCTGCTCTCTTGATGTTTTCTTTGGCTTTGCAGAAGCTTGACAGTTTGATGAAGTCCCACTTGTCTATCTTAGCTCGTATGGCATGGTCGCTTAGGGTTTTGATCAGGAATTGGTTGCCAGTTCCAATTTCCATAAGAGTGCATCCTGAATTTTCTAAGCTTTTTATAGTTTGAGGTTTTATGTTTAGGTATCTGATCCATTTAAAGTTAATTTTTGTGTATATGGATAGGTAGGAGTCCTGTTTCAATCTTCTGCATGTGGTCAGCCTGTTTCCCCAGCACCATTTTTTGAATAGGTTCTTGTCTCCCCAGTGATTGGTGGTGGAGGCTTTGTTGAAGATGAATTGGTTGAGAAATTGAGGTTTTTCTTCTAGAATCTCAATTCTATTCCATGGGTCTATATGCCTGTTCTTGTACAAATACCAGGATGTTTTGATTATTGTAGCTTTATGATAAAGTTTAAAGTCTTGGAGTGTGATATCTCTGTTTTTTTTTTTTTTGTTGTTGTTGTTGTTGTTGTCGTTGTTGTTTCTTTTTCTTTTCTTTTCTTTTCTTTTTTTGCTGAGGACTGTTTTGGCTATTCTGGGTCATTTATGCTTCCATACGAATTCCTGTATTATTGTTTCTAGGTCTGAGAAGAATGTTGCTGGTAATTTGATGAGTATTGTGTTAAATCTGTAGATTGCCTTAGGTAGAATGTACATCTTAACAATGTTGATTCTTCCAATCCATGAGCATAGAATATTTTTTCACTTGTTTGTGTCATCTTTGTTTTCTTTGCACAGTGTTTTGTAGTTTTCATTGTAAAGGTCTTTCACATCACTGGTTAGGAAGATGCCAAGAAATTTCTTTTTTTGTGGCTATCATGCTTTTTATTTGGGTTTCTGTTTGTTTATTATCAGTGTATAGAAATATGACTGTCTTTTGCACGTTTATTTTATACCTCAAACTTTGCCAAAGTCTTTTATCTGTGCAAGCAGGATTTTGACAGATACTCTCGGGTTTTCAATGTATAGAATCAGGTCATCTACAAAGTGAGATAACTTGACTTCCTCTTTTCCTATTTGAATGCCCCTGATCTTCTTCTCTTCTCTGATTTCTATAGCTAGGACTTCCAAAATTATGTCAAACAGTAGGGGTGGAAGTGGGCACCCTTGTCTTGTTTTCTGGGGAAATGGTTAAATTTCTATCCGTTTAGCAGTATGCTGGCTGTGGGCTTCTCGTAGATGGCTCTTACTATTTCAAGGTATATTCCACCAGTGCCTAGATGTTCAAGGGTTTTTATCAGTAAGTAGTGCTGGATTTTATCAAAGCTTTTTCTGCATCTAATGATACAATCATGTGGCTTTTGTTTTTACATCTGTTGATGTATTTAATTATGTTTATGGTCTTATGAATGTTGAACCAGCCTTGCATCCTGAGGATGGAGCCTACTTGGGCGTGGTGGATGATTTTTGACATGTGTTGTTCAATCCGGTTTGCTAAGATCTTGTTGAGAATTTTAGCATCTATGGTCATCAAGGATATTGGCCTGTAGTTCTCTTTCTTTGTTGGGTCTTTACCTGGCTTGGATATCAGTGTGATATTAGCTTCATAAAATGATTTGAAGAGAGTTCCATATTTCTCAATCACCTCGAACACTTTCAGTAGGATTGGTATCAGTTATCCTTGTATGTTTGTATAATTCTGCTGGAAAGCCATGTGGTCAAGAGCTTTTTTCTGTAGGTAGTTTTTTGTTGTTGTTGTTGTTTTGTTTTTTGTTTTGTTTTGTTTTTTAATGACATAGTTTCCTGGATTGCTATTGCTCTATTTAGGGTCTCAATTTCTTCTTGTTTTAACCTAAAGAGTTTGTGTGATGTCAGAGGTCCTCCATTTCCTTTAGGTTTTCAAGTTTGTTTCCATACCAGTGTACATAGTAGTCTCTGATAATATTTTGTATTTCTTCAGGGTCAGATATGACTTCATCTTTTGTGTTTCTGGTTGTGTCTATTTGGGTTTTTTTTTTTTTTTCCTCTCTTTTTCTTGGTCCATATAGCTAGGGGACCATCAATCTTGTTTGTCCTTTCAAAGAACCAGCTTTTTGTTTTGTTGATTTTTTGTATATCTTTTTTCTTCTATGTCCTGGATTTGGGCTTTTATTTTGGTGATCTGGATTCTTCTGCTCAAGTTAGGGTTTTGATGGTCGTGTTTTTCCAGCTTCCTTTGGTGACTTGTTAGGCTGTTAACTTGTGATCTTTCCTCTTTCTTCATGTGCAGTCCTTGTAGATCCTAAATGTTAGACCTTCATCAGATATACAGTTGGCAAATATTTTCCCAGTCTGTGGGCAGTTTCTCTATCTCTTGATGGTTTCTTTGGCTTTACAGAAGCTTGTCAGTTTGATGAGGTCCCACTTGTCTATCTTGTCCTTTATGGCATAAGCACTTGGGGTTTTGATCAAGAATTAGTTGCACAAATTGATACCAATCCTATTGAAAGTATTTCAGGCAATTGAGAAAGATGGAACTCTCCCCAAATCATTATATAAAGCTAACATCACATTGATACTCAAACCAGGTAAAGATCCAACAAAGAAAGAGAACTACAGGTCAATATCCTTGATGAACACAGATGCTAAAATTCTCAACAAGATTCTAGCAAACTGAATCCAACAACACATCTCAAAAATCATCCACCAAGACCAAGTGGGCTTCATCCCAAGGATGCAGGGCTGGTTCAACATTTGCAAGTCCATAAACATAATTAAATACATCAACAGATGTAAAAACAAAAACCATGTGATTATATCATTAGACACAGGAAAAGCTTTTTATAAAATCCAGCACTCCTTCTTGAAAAACCCTCCAGCATCTAGGCACAGATAGAACATACATCAAAATAGTAAGAGCCATCTACGAGAAACTCACAGCCAGCATACTACTAAACAGACAAAAATTGGAGCCAATTCCTGTGAAAACTGGAACAAGACAAAAACTGGAACAAGACACTCTCATCCCTCCTTTTCAACATAGTTTTGGAAGTCCTAGCTAGAGCAATTAAACATGAGAAGGAGATCAGGGGTATCCAAATAGGTAAAAAGGAAGTCAAGTTATCCCTCTTTGCAGACATGATTCTATACCTCAAAACCCAAAAGAATTCATCAAAAACCTTTTTGCACTGACAAAGAACTTTGGCAAAGTCTCAGGGTATAAAATAAATGTGCAAAGGAAAGTCACATTTCTATACACCAACAATAAACAAACAGAAACCCAAATAAAAAGCGCAATCTCATTCACAATAGCTACACAAAAAAATGAAATAACTTGGCATCTTCCTAACCAGTGACATGAAAGACCTTTATAATGAAAACTACAAAACACTACTCAAAGAAATCAAAGTTAAAGAACCAATTCTTTCCAGACCATAATTTAAATTTTAACTTGAAAATAATCTGTTAATTTTCAAGGCCATCACAATGTTCTTTGTGAAATAATCACCTAAAATGTTACAAATTATTTTGCCAGAGGACACACTGACCTTGTAAAAAAGTTCCAGAATCGCCTCAGTATAATTTACTATGTTTCATCATGTTTTATTAATTCATGCATTGATGATATTTGTTTAATTTAAGAAAAGATATTGGAGTTAATTCTCTGATGAGTTGTTAACAAGAGGTACACATTAGTGAACTCCTGTGGAGCCTGGGAATGAAATACTATAATATAAGATTCAAAACTTTGTCCTAACTTCAGTTAAATCTCCAGAGTTTAGAAAACCCAGGGACACTATAAGAGCTCAATGAACACTTACAGAATGATAAACAAACTCTGGTTTAGAACACTTTGCTGCTTGATCAGAAGTATTTCTAGGAGGTATGATCTCTCTAGCTGAGTAACATAGAAAGAGAATGCTTGCTGGAGTCCAGCTCCAGGAGAGAGTCAGGGCTTGAAATAGGGAATCGGGAAGTGGCGAAAAAGAAAAGACGAAAATGACAGGAATCCTCTTCCTGGGGAGAGCTCAAGACTCTGCCGCTTTTGATTTATTTTTCACAAGCTTATATAGGTTTTCCACTCAGCCCTGTACCCACAAATGTATGTTATGTTACTAACCAAACACCCACGTACATCCTTTTTGCACTCACAATAAAGTTGACCTTTAACAATTTTAATCACAGATGGTGTTTTTCTTAAGTCAAACATTTATGAACATCCTGTTTTTCTTCCTAACTTACTCATAACTACTTATTATTATAGGCCTATAATATCCTTATCCTATAAAGCTAAACCTTAACCCTAAGTCATTTTTAGCTTACTTACTACTATATATTTACTTCTATTAACCTTATTTCTATCCTTATGTCTCTATATTTTCTTAACTATCACTTATACTATTATATATCTCTTATCTTACTAGTTTATCTTATCTTACTATCTTATTATTAATATTCTAAATTCTATCTTCATTAAACTACTTATTTAATCCTAAAATATATTAACCTATTTTTTATCTCAAACGATTGTTTTCCACCAGCTCTCAGCTGGGGTCTCTTGTTTATGAGGAAGTGGTCGTCGAGTCGTTTTTCTCAGCCTCCTACTGTTACTGAAAAACATCCTTACACACCCTAAGGGGCACCCTTTTTGCTGCAATCTCACCTCCATTATGCCTATGTATAATTTTTGCTGTCAAATGCCATCGTCCAATTGCACATCTATTATCTCAGTTAAAGAGGGAACATTCTCAAGCCTATGCACGCAATCCTTCAAAGTTAGGGAAGGTCCGTCTACAGGATTCATGGGGCTTTGCTTCCATCATGGCCGCATTTTACTGAGGCCTTGCTCCCAGCCAGCGTTTTTCCTGTTTTCAGGTCCCTTTTACTAGTGATTGTGGCTCCTGACAAATACTGGTGGTTTACCAAGTGTTTAAGAATAAAGCAAAGTTAAAGAACAAAGTTAAAAGGGTATTCCAGATACCTGAAAGAGAATTTGCAACAACACAAGGTCCTGAGAAAATGGTCATTTGGGAAAGTACAGTAAATGATGATGGTGAGGGAGGTAAAGCCTGAAAGTATTAAGAAATATTTGACATCTTAAGACACCTAAATAAATGAAAAATAGAGACTGATAGATTAAAACATGATATGATTTGCTTAGAGATAGATTGTTATATAATTATTATAATGATTTAAAATCTTGAGCATACTCAATTATTTACATCAAAGGTAATACTTTCATCTTTGTTTATTTTAGAATTTGCCTTGTAAAGCCAGAAAAGTCATCTTTCCCTGCTGTTCAGTGGAAGCATTAAGGAAATCATAACCTCACCAGTTATAGAGCCAAATTTTTAAACTTTTCCATTTTTTATGAATAGTGGTCTTTTTAAGTATCCCATTTAGAACATGTAAAAAGCTCTGTACTGGAAATCTAGACCTTTCAGAGACTTAGAGTTTTGATAGTCATGTTCCATGTTGTTACTATACAGTGTGCTGAAAGGATTTAATGCAGCATTAAGTACTTACATTCAGTATCTTACAGTTGAGAATAAGTTTAGGAGTAAAGATCTAACTATGATAAAACCTTTGACAAATTGGAGGAATGGAACTAAAACGGTAAAATTAAAATGAAGTGGATATGCTCAGATATTTTTGTCAATATCACAATAACATTTATATCTTTTAAGGTTAATTTAATACAATTATGTCTTTTCCATGCATTCTTTCACCAAATTAAATATTATGCACTGTCACAAGTCACTGCAGTGGCTAATGTAAATGCAAAAGTAAACAAGACTTAAAATTCCTATCTAATCGGATCATTACTTGTGGTTGGAGACACATTTTTATAAAAGATATCAGTGAAATGATTATATCTTAATTAAACATTGTAAAAAGTCCTATAAAAGACACAAACAAAAGGGTGAGTTGGAGGATAGATTTTCCTACTTTCCCTAGGGAAATCAGGAAAAGGCCATTTGGATGCAGCTGCTAATCTCGAGACTCTTGGAACACAAAGGCACTGGTCAAAAAGTCATTGTAGGGAATAGCATTCCTAGTGAAGGAAACTGTGTGTGAAGACCTTGAATGAGGGAAGAACAGAGTATACTAGAAAAGAAGAAAGCTGTTGAGACTGGAGAGAAAGGGTGGGTGAGAAATAATGTAATTATAGGTCCACAATGTCCAAAGAAATACAAATTTGTTGAACCCTATATTCTACCACGTATTTCTATATCAGGGTTGCATGCCCAAATCACCTTCAGGACATGAATATAATAACCAAAGCAGCAGCAGCAGCAACAACAACTCAAAGCACATCACTTCCCACCTCATACATTCTGACACAGACCACTGGGGCATAAGCTGTGGGCAGGAAGAACACTACAGAATTCTTCTCTTGATTCTGATAGATAGATAGATAGATAGATAGATAGATAGATAGATAGATAGATAAATGGATAAAGAGATAGATGGATGGATAGATAGATAGACGAAGGAGTCGTCTATGTGAGCTCAATGTTATAGTCTGTAGGGCTGGTAAATTACAGGCTAGTTGTAGGAGGTGAGAGAATCAACAGGTCAATTATTTTCTTAGCACTGGCAGTGTGTTGATTGAACAGCCTACCTAAATTTTATATACATGTGTAGGTATGGTATGCAGTGTAAAAAATTTTGAGAAAGGTCAAAGGCAAGAAGCAATTAAAAACAAAAGGAGAAAATTTGAATAATGTCTGAACTAACAAGCTTTTTATTTTTAACAGTAAAATTTATTTCCTCAATACCTTAGGATATAGAGTTTTGCACCTAATGATCCTAGGAATTTTGATACTAAAGAAGCTAGTGGGATGAATTTCTGTGTGCTTTCTTATTTGTAATTATAGTAATTATTATTTTCTTATGGTCAGCTATCATAAAGTATAAAAGAAGTCTCTGAATTGGGAGTTACTGAGGGCGTGCTACAGATCCTAAATTCCCACAGGGTCTTTATTGCTTGTCTTCATTTTTGTGTTATAGCACAGTCTTCCTCCCATCAGTGTATTCTGCAAGTGACAGCAACTTGAAGAGAATGTAGCATTCCAGAAACATCTTAGTCACTGTATAAAAAACATAAAGCAATGTTCTGGCAGGTATTCTAAGCTTGGGGATATTACCTTAAAATTGCCAAAGTACATTTGGATAAACATTCTGGCATCCTGGGCTCAGCTCTGTCGTTTTGCTGTGCAATTGTCTGCGAATACAAATCCAGCTTTATTCATCAGTGCCTTGCCTGTGACAAGATGCTAACATGTCGTGCAGGGAATGTTCCCATACGAGTAATACTGGCTACTTGCTTACTATGTGAACAGGAGGAGTTTTGTTTTATAGCATAGCTTCCCTGAACTCCTCATGTCCAAATACTATACCCGAAGAACAACTCACAGGGATGTTTAGGTAAAGATTTCTTCTTGGCAACTTAACTAATCTAATATAATGAGAGACTGGTGGTTTATTTGGCACTTCATTTCTATGTAGATGCCATATGTCAGTTCCATAGAATGTATATGTTTAAAAAAATGCATGCACACATAATATTGGAATCTTAAACATCTCGTTGTAACCATAATTGATGTGCAATTTAAATAATTTGGTTTACATAGAAGAAAATAAAAATTATTGATAATACCACCACTCAAAAATAACCACAGCTAATAATTTGGTCTTTAATTTAGTAATCTTTCATTTAGGCATATGCATTTGCCTATATATTGGTATCATGCTTTAGTCAATCAAATTATGTTGCACAATGATGTATATTCTTAGAGAGAATATGTTTAATGGAATGTAGTCTATTTGCCAAGCAAGCTAACTATGTGCACCTACATATCTACAAAAGTAAACATTTAATTGTTTATCTTATTTAAATCCTACTCTTAGACATTGAACATCACTTTCTTGCTCTATTTCTCATTTAATGTTAAGTATGCAAACTCTTGAGTTTACTTCCTTAAAATACTGTAAATGTTGATACATTTACTAACTAATTTACTAAGAGACAAAATTCAAATCACCTTTTCTGTGAGTCAGTTCTGTTGTTTGTAAAATGTGGAAAGTAATAGCACTATACCACGTAGTGTTTAAGCAAGTCAGATGAGAATCCATATGACGGTACTTGCACAGTGCTTGGCATGTAGAAAGTGTGCAGAATTGTTTTATTCTATGGTTAATACTATTACTGTCAGCACATCTTTTTTACACTCATCTGTTATTACACAGAAATCATAAATGTATAATTTTAGCATTATTACAGCAAAAGGAAAAACAGTTTTAGACCTTATTCCATGTTGCCAAATGGCCATCTTGTGGTGTTTGTGATTTCACTTTCTTTTAACAACTCATTGTGCTTTTCAAGCCAATCTTTCTGAAGTTTGCCTTGCAACTTTTTGGAATAAAACTTTTTCGATTCTTTTCAACTATTTTTTTTTTTTTTTTGAGTTGGAGTCTCACTCTGTCACCCAGACTGGAGTGCAGTGGCCCCTCCTGGCCACCGCAGCCTCAACCTGCTGGGCTCCGGCGATCCTTCTGCCTCAGCCTTCCGAGTACCGGAATTACAGGCATGTGCTACCACACCCGGCTGATTTTTTTATTTATTGTAGAGATGAGGTCTCGCAGCCCAGGCGGGTCTCAAACCCGCGGGCTCAGGCAATCCACTCACCTCAGACTCCCAAAGGCGCGGGATTACAGGCTGAGCCACCGAGCCCGGCTTTCTTTTCAACTATTTTTGTCTAGAATGTTCCTTTGACAAGACACATAGAAATAAGTCAGAGGGCAAATGCTATGGGACAGTGAAAATGACAAATTATGGAAAAGATACTTAAGACGAAGTAGTCTCACGTGATGGACACATCAAATTAAAAATCCCAGAGTAGCTGGGCCAGTGGATCCGTGGAGCACCAGACCCCCGAGACCCAGGGCCTGCTGTTACTAACACGAAGGTGGAAAGAGGGGCTGGAGATACTCCGAATTCTGAAGCAGTTGCATTGTCTGGTTGCTCACGTTGTTTTCTGTCTCCCTTGCTTTCACTGAAAACAAACTTCTATTATTTAATGTAATGCAATTGAGTTTCCATTACCTGCCAGTCGAAAGAAACCCAACTTGTCAGGATGTCTAGAGCAGCATCAGGAGACCAGCTAGGCTGATGCCAACAGGCACCGCCGCCTTCCACCAGCGCTGCAAAGAGTGAGCCGCTCCTGCGGGCGTAGGGAGGACAGGGCGCTTTAAAACAGGAAACTGATGTGGTCAGATAAGTGCTTTTGCTTTTTCTTTTTCTTTTTAAGGGTAACACAGAGGCAGTAAAAGACAAATATATATAAAGGGGGGTGTATAAAATTAGAGTTAGATAAAAAGAAATCTTAGGAAAAGGTTCCATCAGAGAGAAATTGAAGAGTTAAAATGAGCCAAAATTTCAGATTAGTTAACATCAAAATTAATCTGTAGGTTTCGGGTATGAATGGTAATACAATAAACTATGATTGGGAGTGAAGAAGGAGGCATGGTAGACTCATGATTTAGAGATGGGTTACCATAAAAGAAAAAATAATTCAACTTTGAATATGCTATGTTTGAGGGACTTCCGGGACACAATGGTGCTAATGTCTCATAGAAATTGAATATTTGGGTTTGAAAGATAGTAAAGAGGTCATTCTCAAAATAGCAGATTGAGTGCCGTCAATCTCCAAGCTTAAACAGAAGGTGTGGACCTCTTTCACTGAGAAGCTACAATGTTCACAGCAGCAACACAGGACACAAACTCTATCCATGCATTTTGAACATACAGAGTCAAATATCTTATTAGAATACATTCTGAAAAAGGAGGAACTACGTAGCATTTCTAAGAAGAAAGAATAAGCTTGACCAGTATTTTACAGTAATGTAATACTTTTAAAAGTTATTTGTTTTCTGAATCCTGGAAAATAATATGGCAGATCAACTTGTCACAAATACTAAATATTCATTTTTAAGTAAATCATTTTAGTTGCTAAGTTAAAAAATAATGTCTATACATAAAAATAAAGACTATACTTTCTACATATTTGTAGAGTTTACATTTGCAATTAATAGTGTTTGTCCCTAATTGGGCCACTTAAAAAATAGTTGATTTTAATTATAACTGCAGTCATGAGCTACATTTTCTCAGTAAAAAAATCAATTTATATGAAAAAGTCAGTTATCAAAAGAATTGTAAAATTAGACAATATTTATAAATTCACTGAGTATATTAAAACAATTTCTTAAAGTAGTTATTTTTATGCATTTCTTTTTTTTGCACCTTTAGTTTTGTTTTTTGGGTTTTTTTTGAGTTGGAGTCTCACTCTGTCACCCAGACTGGAGTGCAGTGGCCGCTCCCGGCCACCATAGCCTCGCCTGCTGGGCTCCGGTGATCCTTCCGCCTCAGCCTTCCGAGTAGCTGGAATTACAGGCATGCACTACCATGCCCGGCTGATTTTTTGATTTATTGTAGAGATGAGGTCTCGCTGCCCAGGCGGGTCTCGAACCCGTGGGCTCAGGCAATCCACTCACCTCAGCCTCCCAAAGGCGCGGGATTACAGGCTGAGCCACCGAGCCCAGCTTGCACCTTTAGTTTTATAGAAGGGAAGCATTTATTAAAAGGCATCACTTCTATAATTTAAAAAATGCTATTCAAATTCTAATAAACATTTTATGTCATTTTTTGACCTTTTCTCAGAAATGCTTACCAAACAAGTGGACTGCATGATACCAGGGCTATCTGACATATGCTATAGAAAATAGTAGAAAGATATCCAAGGCAAAAAGTAATGAATTTTTTCAAGAATTCACTGGAGTCAAGGAATACCTAAGCACCAAGCTAAAACCAAACCACCACATATTATCTCTTTTTATGTAATTTAAGACTGCAACACAACATATGCTGAAGAATAGCACATACAAACAGCTAAAACTTTCTTTATTCTACATTGAAACAAGTCAAGTGATTAAAGACTAAATTTTGCTTAAATTGACAGAGATTAAATTTAGTTGTGTCTGACACAGCTATTTTGATTTTCACATTCTATTTGCTTAAATATCATTTTATTTAAATAACAAATGTTCCCTTTGGTCATGAGAAATGTCCATCTTTTATCATAACCAAACCAGAAGATAATAAAATAAGAACAAGATAAGAAAATCCATTTTCCACATAATTAAATCTAATCCTAAAATATTATTATTTCAAATAAATTATAGTAAGCTTCATGTTCCTGGAAAGAACTGCTGTTTTCCTTTGTGATGGACAATACTGATACCACAAATAGTATTAAACAATACCATAGCAGAGAATAAAAATTTTAGGAGAAATTATAAGCCCTGCACTCACTATAGTAATTGTCCAAGGTCTATGATTATGCAAAAAAGGACTTTTAATTCTTTGTCTTTGGCCAAATTATAAAAAGCAAACAACTGGGCTCGATGACTCAGCCTGTAATCCTGCGCTTTGGGAGGCTGAGGTGAGTGGATTGCCTGAGCCCGCGGATTCGAGATCCACCTGGGCAAATTGGCGAGACCTCATCTCTACAATAAATCAAAAAATTAGTGGGGCGTGGTAGCGCGCGTCTGTGGTTCCAGCTACTTGGAAGGCTGAGCGGAAGGATCACCAGAGCCCCAGCAGATCGAGGCTGCGATGGCCAGGAGCGGCCACTGCACTCCAGTCTGGGCGACAGAGTGAGACTCCAACTCAAAAAATAAATAAATAAATAAATAAAAATAAAAAGTAAACAAAGACATCACTATCTTAAACAGAATTTTAGAACAAGGAGGATAAATGTAGACATATCATATAAATAAAACAAAAATACACCCATGAGAATTCAAGCTAAAGAGACTAAGTGGAGATTAAACTTGATAGTAAATACCAGAGGTGCTTCACCAAGATCAGGAACAAGGCAAGACACCCTCCATTATTAGACCGCATTAGTTGTGGCATCAACCAGTACAGTTAGGAAATGAAATCAGTCAAGCAGAGACATTACAATGTGAGGAAGTATGACAATCTCTAGTTGCAGATGATATTATCGTATATCTAGAAAATCTTGAGAATCAATGGTAACGCAAAGTCAAAAACAAACAATTCAGTGTAATAGGGTGCTAAATTGCCTTCTTAGACATGAAAAATAAACAACGGCAGAAGGTAAGACAACTTTCTTTAATTTACATGGAAACAAATCAAATGATTAATGACTAAATTGTGCTTAAATTGGCAGAGAAAAAGATCTAGAAGAACATATTTAAAATAGCATTACAGGACATTTACGATTTAGGATTAGACTTAAGAAGAAAAAATGTAAAAATCCAATGCAAGTAAACATTTTTTAAAACTTGTCAGCTAGTAGCCTTTCTTTGACCCAAGCCCATTCCTGCTAGTCTCCATCTACAAACCACAACCAGAATAGAATTACATTTAACTCTAAGAAATTCTATTTCATACATGTCAAAAGATAATTTTGTTTTTACAGTCCTGTGACTTGGTTAACTTATTTGGACCTTTTAAAAGCAATCTGCATTCACAAGATAGTCTCAGCTTTGTAAACTGTAACTAAAAAAATTAAAGTTTTGAACTGTGACACGAGGTTTTCACTGATAAAATTATGTAAAACATAATTTATTTTTAAATTTCTTCTTTAAAATGTAAATGAACATATATATGTATCCTGGGATCAAACAGGGAAAATTTTACTCTCGGAAATTTAGGGAAAATTTGGAAAAGCATATAATTTGAAATGTTAGTATGCCAAAATATACTAAATACAAAAAGAGTCTAGACTAGTCTATAAACCTTAGCAAATAGCTTTTATACTTCTGAAGGGTAAAATGATTTTCTGGACTTAACTTATCTGGGTGGGAAAGGCTAATTCTATCCTCCACATCTGAACTGAAGAGAAAAACTAAAGTTTTTGATTTCTATTGGTTGTTTTGAAGTCTTTATTAGAGATTACCTTTCTGTGAGAAGCACTCCCACATTTCTTGCATAGCAAATGAAGGCTTTGGAAGAAAAGTAAATAGTATTGAATTAAAAGACACAATTGAGAAATTTGGTAGAAAAATAAACACTATTATTTTAAAAGACTCATTAAAACAAGAAGTCCAGCATCTGGTAAGCTTTTTGAATTGTGGCAAGACAATATCTACACTTGGGAAACTTCATATCCAGTAAATTGCCTGGAAGAACTGCCCTGACTCCATAGCTTTGTTCTGAAACAATCATATTGGGTGGCAAATATGCTCAACACTATACAACCAATGTGCAGTAATTGCATAATTATCACAAAATGGAAAATTAGGAAAACATTCCCAGTATATTTTAATTCATGTAGAATTTTTCTTAAAATTTTCTAGATGTTTACTTACTGTGATATTTTATGCAAAAGAAGAGGGAAAAGGAGCTTTTTGGGAATTGTATAAGATATATAGAAATTACTTGTAAAGGTGTTAAATATTCTATCTATTGAGTAATAATGAGGCCAACTCAGGTAATAAAGTTAATTTATAAATGTATAAACTATACAAATTATTCCAAGTGAATATTTGAGGTGCAGTTTTTAAAAGGCACCAATAATTCTAATGTGGATTAATTTTGACTGAAAGAAGGATTTGCCATATTTATACAATGGACTATGAAGGTGAAAAAAATTCACTAAAAATGGCTATCAACAAAAATATTGTCCAATAATTAAAAGGTGGAGGGAAGTTTGATGTAAAGCTTCACAGATTTATTTTTGTTAGTCTTGCCTATTTATCACTGTTGTTAGTGTAACGCTTGAAATTCTTTCTGAGATACTAGGTGTCTTGTATTTAGGTAACTCGGCATTATTAGAGAAAAGTTGGGATTTGTTTTTGTTTCCAGGGAATATATGCACAATAGTGAATAGGAGAATCATCCGTGTATCCACTATTTGGCACCAATTCTACGGGAGCCAAAAATTCAAGAGCCAAAAAGAAGGAGAAAAGTGAAGAATACAAAATTTAGTGACCATATTAGAATTTTAGCATTTAGTAAGTTAGACTATAGAATGTCTAAGTTTCAGTAAAAGTAAAGTTTAAATTAAAACAGAGACATAGATTTTGGCCTCTTGAAGCTTGTATTGTTACTATAACCTGAATACTTTTGTTCCCCTAAAATTGATACATTAAAATTCTTTGGGCTGGCAAATCAAAATTTGGCATTTGGCTATTAGAGTGGTTGTTAAAGGGAGACAGAGTCTGTAGCTTGAGGGTGGGGCTACCCCTTCTTTACAGTTTTTATTCTAATTCTTCACTGATTTACAAACTATAAATAAGTATCATTAGAATAGAAATAGCTCACAGAAGTATATGAACTAGAAGGCTAAACATTTTCAGTAGAAATTTCTGAGAATATCCAGCAAAGGGATGGAGATTGAAGTTGGAGAATATTAGTTAAAAACCATTGAATATACACTAAAATCCAGTAAGTACTATGCTTTACATGTAAAGAACACATTCCTGACTAAGGGCTATTCTCTAGGCCTAAGAGCAAAACTAAAATAAAGTTTAAAAGCAACTCTGCACAATATTAACTTTGCTGCCTGATTTTATAAAAATCAGAATCATTATGCTTTATGATACTATATCACAATATACAATATGTAATCAAAAATTACTAGACAAGGGAAAGCAAATACAATTTGACCTGGAGTCTACAGCAAAACCAACTAATAGATATAGACCCAGAAATGAAAGATTTGAGAGCCTAGAATTTTGAAATAAGGAAGACAAATATATCAAAGATTCCACAAAAAATTATAGGTATGGTAGGTGAATATAAGGACTCTTAAAACAGATGTAAAATCTAAAAATTAACCAAATTAATATTAATAATGAAGAAAATTGAATATATGAATTTTTAATAATATATTGGCATTCACAGACTGAATACAACATTAAAAATCATTTATGAAATTGAAAATTGATAAATAGAAATTACACAAACAGAAGGGCCAGGAAAAAAATTACTGACAAGAAAATGAACAGAGTTTCAATAGATAATCTATTGTCTCTTGTCTATAGGACCCCAAAAATAAGTTAATTTTTATCAGAAAGAATAGGGGCCAGGAGAAAATATGATAGCTTTAGAGTGCATAAAAACAAAGCAAAACAAACTTTCCTCTCCTATGTTAGGGTTCTAGGAACCCAGTATCAGTGTTACAGATAGGGTTGTTGTGAGAAGCTGAGCTCAGCTTCAGTGAATTTTTTTTTTTTAGGAAAATCTTTCAGTGTGTTTGCCCATTTCATGATGGGTGATTTATGAGCACACCTGCTCACACTACTCTAAGTGTTTAGCAGTTTTTGACCAAAAATGACTTGACCTCCGTGCTCCAATCCTACCCCCATGCACTTGATCTCACCCCAAGCAACATTTTTTTGTTTTCCCAGATGAAAAAAATGCTCAAAGGAAAACATTTTGTCAGTGTGAAAGAAGTAAAACAAAAAATGGCAGAAGCACTAAAAGGCATCAACACTGACAAGGTCAAAAACTCTTGTGAGCAGTGGAAAAAGCATCTCAATAGCTGTATTGCATCAAACAGAGAGTACTTTGAGGATGACTGAAGCTTGAACATGTAAGAATAAGTACACAATTAAATAAATTCCAGGTTGTTTTTTTTTATTTTTATTTTTATTTTTGGTTTCCCTTGTATATCCGGAGAAAATAGCTTCTGTTGATGAAGGAGAACAACTGCTTCTGCTCCCTGATATGTTATATCAGGAGCCAGAGAAAAAAACTACAAAAACAGACAATACACATCAAACAACATTTTTTTAGAAATTGAACATCAGGTAGGCCAGATCCAGGGGCCCCGAGCAAGGGAAAATAGGTTGAGTCCCTGGGTGTGCAGTTTTTTACAAGGAGTCAGTTCCTAGGATACAGTGCTAGAGGAACAAGCCACACAGAGCATGGTGACTACTGAGCTAGAAACAGACCACAGAAGCTAGAATATATAGGTCAGAGAACCAGAGAGGAGGTGCAGGGAGTGGACTACTGATTTGCAGAGGCTACCTTTGAGTCTTTGGCAAAGTCTAGATATGTGAGCAAGGGAAAGGAGATCACCAAAGACCTAGGAAATAACCACTGGCATTAATAAATAGTGTTAGCAGTATTATCACCTTTATTGTATACTTATAACACTTTACAAAAGTGTCAGTTGGCAATAAAATGAAGTAAAATCAAAATAAAATACCAGCCCTTCACAACAGATATTTAAAAATAATATGACTGTCTAACCCTATTCATGAAGAAAATACATAAAGTCACTTATTTTATTTAAAGATCAACCACGTGCCAGGCCTATGCATTTGTTCCTTATGCAATCCTGTAGGTTTGGAGGAAGTGGATATTCATAGGAAAAGTGTATTTGGAGCAAATCATTTCTTTCTTCTGTCTTTTTGGACCAAAGCATGGAATAGGAGTAACACAGACACCACAGAGAACAGTATTATTTATGGAATTATATTTAAGAACAGTACTATGCATATTAAAACAGATGGTGCCCCAAAAATGTATACACATTTTAAGAAAGGAAAAATATATACTGATAACAAAAGATGAATACAAGTCACATTTGACTTCTGCAGTTACAAGAGGTGATCGAAGTGGTTACCATCAGCGTCCAGACACTTCTGATTATGGCAGACTAAAAATAATACATAGACAACATCTCTTAAAATGTGTATACATTTTTGGTACCCCCGGGTATGTTGGGGAAGACTTGGAAAAATTTCTAGTTCTAATATTCAAGTTGAACTTCTTTAGTTTTCTTTGAATTAACTTTTGTTCTTCAATATTTCCATCATAATCCCAAACTTCTTTGTTACTTGAAGGAAGTGCTTCTGAATTGTTTTTTAGGCAAGTTCGTGGTGGTACTTGTTATCTTATGGTGTTGCATACACAGGCATAAACACTGATATCTGTCAGTAATGGCACAGCCCTGAATTTTAAGGCATAGCAGCTACCCTGTTCTTGATTGATTTCTTCAGACTTTGCCAGAATACCTATTCTTTGAAATAAATAGTCAGAAAAAATGTTTTCCCTGCCTAACTAGTTCTAGTATAGTTCCAAATACATTTCTTCTGCTAACATAATATATCTCAATAAGACCCCACTGTGAGTATGCAATTTAAATAAAACAACAAACATAAATCCTAATTCATTCAATATGGTCATTGTGTCTATAACTCCTGATAATGTAATGCTAGGTTTTCGTTTTATAGTAGTGTATATACATGATATCTTGGGATACTTAGAAACAAGCAAAAACTGTTAATCTAAATTGATTTTTAGAAAAGCTTTAAATGATTTTTAAATAAAGGCATAACTATTTTATTGTACTTTGTAGGTAATACATTTTTTACAAATGAAAGGATTGTGGCAATCTTACATCAATAACATCTATTGGTGCCATTCTTCCAACAGCATGTGCTCACTCTGTGTCTCTGAGTCATATTTTGGTAATTCTTGCAATATTTTCAACATTATTATCATTATTCTTATTCTTATATATGTTATGATGATCTGCGATTAGTGATCTTTAATGTTACTATTGTAGTTGCTTTGGGGTTTCATGAATTACACCCACATATAAAACAGCAAATTTAATCAATAAATGTGTGTTCTGAGTGCTCCATCAACTGGTCCTTCCTCTATCTCTTTTTCTGTTCCCTGAGACACAACAATATTGAAATTAGGCCAATTAGTAATTCTAAAATGACCTCTAGATATTCAAATGAAAGAACGAGTTACACATCTTTCACTATAAATCAAAAGCTAGATATTGATTAAGCTTAGTGAGGAAGACATGTTGAAAGCTGAGATAGGCTGAAAGCTAAGCTTCTTGTGTCAAACAATTAGCCAATTTTCAAATGCAAAGGAAAGGTCTTGAAAGAAATTAAAAGTGCTCCTCCAGTGAACACAAAAATGATAAGGAAGAGAAACAGCCTTACTGTGGATATGATTTGAGTGATCTGGATGTTATAGTGATCTAAATAGAAGATCAAACTAGTCAAGCAAAATTAGTTAAACCAAAGCCAAACCCAGAGCAAGGCCCTAACTCTCTTCAATTCTGTGTAGTCTGAGAGAGGAAACTGCTGAAAAAAGTTGGAGGCTAGAAGAGATTTATTCATGAGGTCTAAGGAAAGAATCCATCTACATAGCATAGAAGTACAGGTGAAGCAGCAAGTGCTGATGGAGAAGCTGTAGCAAGTTGTTCAGACACAAATTGTCTAGCTGAGATCATAGATGAAGGTGGCTACACTAAACAACAGATTTAAGTGTATGTGAAACAGTTTCTCAGTGGATGAAGGTGCCACCTTGGACTTTCACAGCTAGAGAAGTCACTGCCTGGCTTCAAAACTTCAAATGGCAGGCTAACCCTCTTGGGGGCTAACAGACCAGGTGAGTTTAAAGTGACTTCGATGCTCATTACCATTCCAAATTTCTAGGGTCCTTGAGAATTATGCTAAATCTATCCTATGTTCTACAAATAAAACAACAAGGCCTGGGTTTATGGCATTATTTGTCGAATATTATAAGACCATGTTTAAGACCTATGCCTCAGAAAGAAAAAAAAAAAGATTCCTTTCAAAATATTATTACTGCTTATTGACAGTGCACCTGGATGTCAAAAAACTCTCATAAAGGAGATGAATGTTGTTTCTTTTTGAGTTGGAGTCTCACTCTGTCGCCCAGACTGGAGTGCAGTGGCCGCTCCCGGCCACCGCAGCCTCGACCTGCTGGGCTCCGGCAATCCTTCCGCCTCAGCCTTCCAAGTAGCTGGAATTACAGGCATGCGCTACCATGCCCGGGTGATTTTTTATTTATTGTAGAGATGAGGTCTCGCTGCCCAGGCGGGTCTCGAACCCGCGGGCTCAGGCAATCCACTCACCTCAGCCTCCCAAAGGCGCGGGATTACAGGCTGAGCCACCGAGCCCGGCTGAATGTTGTTTCTATGCCTGCCAACATATGATCTTTCTGCAGCCTATGAAGAAAGGAGTAGTTCTTGACTTTCAAGTCTTATTATTTAAGAAATAATATGTTTTGTAAGGCTATAACTGCCATAGATAGCAATTCCTCTGATAGATAATCTAAAAGTCAAGTAATCTAAAAATCTTCTGGAAGAAATTTGCCATTCTAGATGCCATTAAGAGGATGTGCGATCCATAGAAGGAGGTCAAAATGTTAACATTAACTGGAATTTGGAAGAAGTTGATTCCAGTCTAATGGATGCCTTTGTGGGGTTCACGACTATGATGGAGGAAGTAATTGCAGATGTGGTGGAAACAGCAAGTTAACTAGAATTAGAAATGTGTCTGTATTGCTGCAATCTCATGGTAAAACTTGAGTGAGTGAGGAGTTGCTTCTTTGTAGAGCAAAGAAAGTGGATTCTTGAGAGGAAATCTTGTCCTGGGGAAGATGCCATTACTGTTGTTGAAATGACAACAAAGGATTTAGAATGTGTGCTCACTGTGGCAGCACATATACTAAACTTAAACTTGGAACAATCTAGAACTTTGCATAAACTTAGGTGATGAAGTAACAGCAGAGTTTGAGAGAATTGACTTCAATTTTGAAAGGACCCTTTTTACATTGTTTATTGTACTAAGGGTAAATGCAATAAAACAGCTTTGAAAGCTACAGAGAAATATTTCATGCATAAGAGTCAATCAGTGTGGCAAGATTAACTGTCGTCTTAAGAAATTGCCAAAGTCACCCCCAACCTTCAGCAACCACCACTCTGATCAGTCAGCAGCCATAAACATTGAGGCAAGGCCCTCCACTTGCAAAACAATTATAACTCACTGAAGATCCAGATGATTTACAGCATTTTTCAGCAATAAGGTATTTTAACAAGGTTTTATTTAGACATAATGCTATTGCGCATTTAATAAACTACAGTATAGTACAAATATGACTTTTTATGAACTGAGAAACCAAAAAATCCATGTGGCTTGTTTTATTGCAGTCATCTGTGTCTGAATTCACAATGTCTCTGAGGTTATGCCTGTACTATGTAGGTCTCATAATATGCATTTTAACATATGGTAGCATCCACAAATAGTAAATGTAATGCTGAGTGCAGTGATCTGCACCTGTAATCTCAGCTATATAGGAGGCTGAGATGTGAGGATCATTTGAGTCCAGGAGTTCAAGGCTTTCATGCACCATGTTGGCGCCTGTAAATGGCTACCGAACCACATCTTGAGCAATGTAGCAAGATGCTGTCTTAAAAAATACCAAATAAAAAAGTATGTTTTCGACAGAGCTAATTGCCCGGTGTAATGATGTAATATATAAGTGGGTTGGATATACATATCCTTTATGCAGAATCATTTCTGTAATAATAAATAGTTGTGCTGTGTTTTAATTTTTCCTACTGAAATGATTTATTCTTTGAAGTGGCACTGGGTTGGATGATTTATTTTCAAAAATACTTCCTGAGAAGAGATAAAAGATATTATTCTTTGTTGTGTTTTCCATGCTGGACCGCAATTTTTCTTGTTGCATTTATTTTTAGAGAATTTTTGAAGTTGAATTGCGATATTCCTTTAAAAAATGAAACAAGTAATATGATAAAAGACAGATTTTTCTAAGTACATCTATGTTTTTAATACCTAGTTAAAATAATGCCAGTCCATTAGCAAAGCCAGAATGTATCTTTACCACTCTAAAAAAGCAAATTGTTTTTTTTCTACCTTATAGCTCTGTTTAATAAGGTATGTTTGAAAAAGTTGTAAGGAAGTTTTTATTTGTGGAATACTGATTTGGTGTGCACTACCTAAGCTTGCTTTCCTCTTAGACACACATGCATGTGCCAATCAGCAAATATCCATGGATGAATACATACAAATTAATTTTCTCCATCCTGGATGCATCTGTAGAGAAATGCTTCTACTTTGTTTCAGAATTTTCATATTCCTTAAAAGCACTGTTTGTTAAAAGTCCAATTTATATTGACATTATAAATCAAATATAATTATAGATTAAAATTCCTTTCATTAATGCACAATTTTTTCAATGAAACTTGAATACTGGTGCAGTGTGTAACTTTCTAGAATAATACGTATTGGTTCAGATTCTAGGGGAAGAACGTGACAGTTTCATTTTCAATCTTTCTTTCCCCTTCTACATTTAGTCAGAGATAAAACACTGAGGGTAAAAAAATTAAAACAAACAAGCAAGCTTATACGACATGCTAAACAAAATGTTGTGGCAGGAAATCCCCCTGTAATCACCTCAAAGACAGCAGGAGTGATGGGAAGAAAATGATGGGTCCTATAAGCACAGAACTGAGAACAAACTTGTCCTTACTTGTACAAAAACTAGGCCGGCTCCGTGGCTCAGTCTATAATCCCAGCACTTTGGGAGGGCGAGGTGAGTTGCATGAGCCCGCGGTTTCGAGACCCAGCGGGGCAACTTGGCGAGACCTCGTCTCTACAAAAAATCAATAATTAGCCAGGCGTGGTAGCGCATGCCCGTAGTTCGGGCTACTTGGAAGTCTGAGGCAGAAGGATCGCTGGAATCCAGCAGGTCGAGACTGCGGTGGCCAAGAGCAACTGAGTGAGACTCCAACTCAAAAAAAAAAAAAAAAAGAAAAGACTAAATCTCTATCCAGTATGGTGAATGAGTCTGCAGAAGAACAGTGAAGCTGAGTCATGGAGAAGGGGAGTAATCTTCACAGGAAAATTGAGTTGAGTGTCACCAAAACATCACAAAAGGACAAATTGCACAAGGAGTAACTCAGGACTAGGGAAAATCAAAAATATCTGAGGTGCTATGTACTCTTGAAGATTCTGAAACCTCCAACAAGTATTTGGTGCATAGAGAGGGCTCCACAAAGGAGAGCCGTGAACATTTTTGTGATTGACTGCTTTTATTTCTCCCATTGCATTGTATCCATCACCTTTCTTAAAGCCTCCTTAGGGAGGCTTGTGAGTTCTCACTTTTGAGTCATGTGTCTTTTCAATTATCTGATCATGTGTTGCCACACGAACTTTCATGAAGGATATGGTTGGACAGATTGCTAGTACTTCATTGAGTTCACAGAACAGATTGTATGAATTGGATTGTGTCTGCTCATAGCTATACTGTGCTTACTAATATACTGTTTGTTAATCTACTGATGTCTGCCAGATCTGTAGCCAAAATTCAAGTCACTTTCTTGTGATAAAATAGTTTACCTAACACCAAGTTTGAATGTCTTAAATGAATCTCACATTCAAAATGTCTAAAACTAAACTCACAAACATTTTCCTTTGTCTATAGACCCCTGTGACTCTCAGTTCCTAGTGTGTTCCCTGAAAGTAGGATGTAGGAGGACCCAGGTATGGTCCATAATTTAACTGAAAGATTTAACCACTTTTCAATTCTCCATTCTCTCTCCATTTTCAGGGACTCTCCCCACCAATTTTGAGTCCTCAAACACAGAAAAGTTGATTATTTTGCCTGCCTAGACTATTTTTTGGTTTGATTGTTTCCAAGTGAGCTCAGGCCACAGCAACAAAAAACATTTTTTTATATAGGAAGAGGTCTGATCGTTTTTTAAATGACCCACAGACACTAGAGCAGTGATTACCATCCAACTCAGACAAAAGAGCATGATTACTTATGAAGCATTCACAACAAAAATTCCTTTCATGCCTCTGAAAAGATTCATCTTTCTGGCACGTATCTCTCCTTAGATCAGAAAAAGAAACAAGCTTAATCTCTAGTATAGCATCTCTTCTCTCCAAGGAAATGTGACTGTCAGTCAGACCCATTACTCAACCACTTTATCTCTGACAATTTACATCATCTTTAAAGGCCTGCTTCTCATTTGTAAAGGTGAGTTACATGATAGGAAATACCACATGTGGTTATCGTGAAAATTAAATGATCTTCTAATGATAAATAGATATAGAAATTTCATAATGAATTGTATATTACTTTATTATAAATACTATTTACTACAAAGTAATGTTTATTTCTACTCCAGTGAACTACTCAAACCTTCTCCAAGTGTGTGAGTCCCTAATGCTTCAAAGCATATGATCCTTCATGCACACCCTAGGTTAGTTTCAATCCTACCTCACTGAAATCAACTTGAACTTGATGCTCTCTTCAGTCAGCAAAGTGTAACACTTTTCTTCCTCTCCACACCAAAAGCACTTATTGATATATTACATTTTGACATCATGTTGTAATTTAACTTTTCAAACACACATATCTTATACATTCCTAATTAAATTGTAAGTTTTCTAAGGACAGGGAGCTAGTCTCCCTTTATTTCACAGCATCTACTTAAATGTTTAAAAATAACTTCCAAATATTTTTATTTATTCGATTATTTTCTTTCATATTGGCTAATTAGTAAGATAAATTAGCAAATTTTGAAGTAGTTTTAAAAATCTAGTAGCGATAGCCTTTCAAAGAGCAAGATTAAAAATATTAGAATCAGCTGGGCTCGGTGGCTCAGCCTGTAATCCAGCGCCTTTGGGAGGCTGAGGTGAGTGGATTGCCTGAGCCCGCGGGTTCGAGACCCGCCTGCGCAGCGAAACCTCATCTCTACAATAAATCAGAAAATCAGCCGGATGTGGTAGCACATGCCTGTAATTCTGGCTACTTGGAAGGCTGAGGCGGAAGGATTGCCAGAGCCCAGCAGGTCAAGGCTGTGGTGGCCGGGAGCGGCCACTGCACTCCAGTCTGGGTGACAGAGTGAGACTCCAACTCAAAAAAAAAAAAAAATTAGAATCTCAAAAGCATTTGCTTTTTAAATTTGTTTAATATTTACCTTTATATTTAGAATAATTACAGAATAATAAAAAGTTTCAAAAGTCATAAAAAGGATTATCCTATACATTTTACTCAGCTTTCCCAAATGTTAACATTTTACAAAATCTAATACAATTATTAAAATCAGAAAGTTAGCATTAATACAGTTCTAATAAATCTGCAGACTTTATCCAACCGGCCAGATATTCAATTTAATGTCTTCTCAGGTGCAAGACCCTCATTTTGCTTCATGTCCCCTTAATCCCCTCCTATCAGGAAGAGATTTGTCTTTCATGATCTTGATATGTTTGATTAAGACTGACCAGTTATATTGTAGTTGTTTCTGAATGTGAATTTGCTTTTTCATGAATAAATTAAGACTGCATCATTTGGACAAGTTTCCACATATATAACATTGTGTCCTTCTCAGTACATGATGTCATCCAGTGTATTATATGAATATTTCCCTTTGTCAGTGAGGTTCACTTTGATCTTTCAGTTAAGGTGGAATCTGACAGATTTTTTTTTTTTTTTTGAGTTGGAGTCTCACTCTGTCGCCCAGACTGGAGTGCAGTGGTCGCTCCTGGCCACCGCAGCCTCGACCTGCTGGGCTCCGGTGATCCTTCCACCTCAGCCTTCCAAGGAGCCGGAATTACAGGCGCGCGCTACCACGCCCGGCTGATTTTTTGATTTATTGTAGAGCTGAGGTCTCGCTACCCAGGCGGGTCTCGAACCCGCGGGCTCAGGCAATCCACTCACCTCAGCCTCCCAAAGGCGCGGGATTACAGGCTGAGCCACCGAGCCCGGCTCAGATTTTTTCACTATGATTTTTTCCTTTGTCACTGATAAGTATTTTTCTGGGAGAGCATTTAAAACTTTGCAATTAACCTATTTCTTATCATGCTTTTATTCATTAATTTTGACGTGTATTGATAATTCTTGTCTCCATCAAACACTAGGGTGGTGTTTTCTAAATGTTTGTTGTATATTTTCTCATCGTTTCTTTATTTATAAACTGGAATTCTAAAGAAAAAACTGTTTCATCACGCTAATTTATTTATTGATTAAATTGTTTTTTTATATTAGTATATACTCATGGATATTTATTTTTCTGGAGTTATAATCCATTGCTATTATTATTATTGCTCTTTTTCTTCAGATTTGGCTCCACATAATTTTGATAGGCCCACCTCATGCATTGAACATTTTATTTATTGCTAATAAGTTTAAAATTTTTGTGTATTCTTCAGTTGTATTTCTTCTTTCATGCATTGTGCCTTAATGTTATTAATAATATCTGCCTTAAAAGAGACAAATTTTGGGAAATTATGTATGCATGTTTTGAGATGATTTATAGTTGATTAGTTATTGTGCCATCTTGATCTGTAGCTTCAACATTTCATGGATCTTGCAGTTTCAAATACTAACTGCTGTCTTATTCTGCTTTATTATCTCCTTTTCTGAGCATTATCTTTACACAGTTGTTGGATAAAAACAGACTAATACACTTCATTTCTAGTAATGTCCAAAATAATTGGGAAAAAATGGTTCAATACACTGTAGTTTAATTTGGCATGGCCTCATTCTTATATTTTAAACTAATGCTGCCTCAACAATTGTTTTCACTTCAAAAAGTGTTTTTCTAATGAATAATTATATTTGTTAAAGATTAGCTATTAATGGTTATTAGATTTCTTTTTCTTTGGAATTAAACAAATTTTGTTTCAGAACTAATTTTTTAGTTAAATGTCTGTATAATAATATGATTGGTTAAAGGCATGAAATATATATAATAATCAACATAAGGATGGAGAAAGTTACTATGAATAAACATATAAAGATGGAAAATATACAGTATAATTTTCAACTACCTTATGATAATTTTGAAGGCTACATACAGATTATTATCATGTAATATATGATATGTTATATATTATATATGATGTAAGATATATAATATATATGATAATAGCATATTATTTTATCCAACCTCCCTTTTGCCTCAAACTCTTAATCTTTCCTTGAAGTCATTTATTTTAGGTGTTTTTTTAAATCCTCTTTACATCCCTTATTGAACAATTTTATGGGGGGATAAAATCAATAACTATCAGTAACAGATAGGCAGTAATTGTTTGCTTTTTTTGACTATTCTGTTTTATTTATACAAGGGTATTTTGATTTTTCATAAATTTTCCACATTCATAACATAACATGGCATTAGAAAATCATTTATATTCAAATTTTACAACTGCTAAAGACCTTGATTTATAATAAAATTATAAAATATTTTAAACAAATAGTTATAATGATATTAATAGAAGGTATACTCTAACATGATTTTACATAAACGTTAATTAATAAACACCAACTGAGTATAGTAAATGGCAACAAGTAGAGAAAGAGGTAATAAGTGTTTTACGTCTGGCAATCTTGCCTGTCTCCATAACAGCTAGCAGTGGGCTGATGCTTATGTTTCGTGTGCATGTGTGTGTCCTCCAGTGCCAATTCCATGTCATCTTGCTCACATTTGACATACTATCACTCCTCAAGATTTAACACTTGTCCTACCCAATGGTTCCTACTCAATATTTTCAGTCATTTTTTATAACTCAACAACAGATCCAATCTCTTTTTTCAATGTATTTTTAATTTACTTTGTTCACTTTAATAGGATTTGTTAAAACAGTTTTAGGTTCACAGGAAAATTGAACACAAGATACAGAGCTTTCACATATATCCCATGTATCCAAGCATCCACAGCCTTCCCCTTATCCACATCTCCCGCCAGAGTGGTACATTTGCTACAGTTGATGAGCGTACATTGACATACCATTTTCACTGAGTCCATAGTTTATAACAGGGTTAATGTGCATTCTACAAGACTGACTAAATGTATAATGACATGTATTCACCATGATAGTATTACACAGAGTAGCTTCACTTCCCTAAATCTCCTCTGTGCTCTGTCTATTCCACCCTAACTCCCCTCAACCCTCAGCACTGCTGATTATTTTACTACTCCCCTAGTTTTGTGCTTTCTAACGTGTCACATGATTGAAAACACACAGAATGCACAGAATGTAGACATTTCACATGAGCTCATTTTAATTATTAATCTATAATAATATATCATGTTTTAAAAGCTCTAAAGTAGGTCCTTCCGTCCACCTACTGAAGGGCATCTTGGTTGCTTTCATGATTTGACAATTATGAAAAAAGCTTTTATAAAAATTCATGTGTAGATTCTGTGTGGACATATGTTCTAACTCTTTTGGGTAAATACCAAGAAGCATAATTTCTGTATCATATGGTAAGAGTATGCTTAGTATTGTGCAAAACCACCAAACTGTCTTCCAAAGTAGCTGCACCATTTTGCATTCCCACCAACAATGAATGAGATTTCTAGTCATCCACCTCCTTTTCATCATTTGGTTTTGTCAGTGTTCTGGATTTTGACCATTCTTAGAGGTATGTATTGATATCTCAATGTAGTCTTAATTTGCATTTCGCTGAAGAAACATGTGGCACATTGCCATTCATGCTATTTTGTCATCCGTATATTTTATTTGGTGAAGTGTCTGTCAAGGTTTTGGCTTATTTTTGAGGAATATCTTTTTTTATTAGTAAAAAGTAACAACTTACATTAAGAAACATAATTACATTTAGAGAAGAAAAGATAGTTTAGAAAAGTTTATATTTAAATTCCAAGCAAATGATTGAGTTCACATCCTATAAATTAGCCTAACATGTGAAAAATAAAACTGAAATTTAAATCTCCAACTTAGATGCTCTTTCTATTATCTGCAGGATTTTCTCATGCTATTTGTAGTAAGTTTTAATTTTTTTTAAAAATGTAACAGAGGGATCCATAGAAAGACATGATTGTAGATTAAAACTGAAAAATGAGAATCTCCACCAAAAATCTCAAAGACCCATGCAAGGCACTGTCCAATTGAAGTTTTTTTTTAAACTGTAATTCAAAAATATCAACATCATGAAATAATTTGATAAATGTAAAATAATATACATTAATAATTATTTAGTCTTTATACTTAGCTGTGAAATGTTGAGTGTGTTTTTAAATTCTCTATGTTCTTCTTTCCTTGCAGGGTGCCAGCCCCTGCAAGTTTTGGGGAGTCCCTTGGAAGATGTGGTGGCGTCAGTGAATCTGTAGGGACAGATATTAAAAGAAAGAAAGAGAAGGGGGGAGAAAGAAAGAGACTGGACTCCTGTCTAGTGCAGAAGCCGATTCTATAGTAAGGATAGATAGTAAAAGAAAGAAAGATGAAGGGATAGATATAAAGAGGAAGAAAGAAAGAAAGTGAACAACTGTTCAGTGAATTGAGCAGAAGTCATTTTATTAGAAGTTACAGCAGGTATTTATCTCCAAATTTTACACAGACAGTCTCACAAGTCTTTCACGTGAACACAAAGCCAGGTGCAGGAGGGGCGTCCCCCACCCACCAGATGTTTTCTCAGGTATGAGGAAGGACAAACCTCAAGATTGTCTTATTGTTCTCTTCACTAGTTAATGTTCCTCAAGAGCAATGCAACAATCCCTACTAGCATCATGATGTTCTGATAATCAATAACTTCTAAAGCTCATGCGCACACAACACCCATGATGACTAACTTAAATCTTATTACTTTTCTATTCTATGCTAATACTACTTACACAATGCTACAGAAGCTCTTAGTTATAGCTTAAGCCAATTCCTAAAGAATGTGGCCCAGTCCAAAGATCACGCTGGGCTCTACAGGATGTGGCCCAGTCCAAGGTTCACGGTGGGCCATTTTTTGGAACAATAGATTACAATCTCAACAAAATGGCTATTCTAAAGTCCTATATATCTATCCTAATTTTTATGAAAGTTTCTAATTCCTAATGCTAATATATAAAGCTGATCTTCAGCAATAAAGCTTGTAAAAATAAAACCCAAATATAAACTGTAAATGTACTAAGGCCAAAACCACAATAGTAGAAAATGGAGACAATGAAATTTCTAAAGTTAACTGTATTCTTATTAAACCTCAAAATATCATGATTGATCATGCTTGAACTATTCTACAATACTTTCTATGAATAAAATAAATTCAATTTCTACAATAGGTAGAAAAACCCTACACTAACTGTAGCTAAAGCTGGCCTAAAAGAATGCAGCCCAGTCCAAAGTATGCGCTGGGCCCTCAGGAATGTGGCCCAGCCCAAAGTTTGTGCTGGGCCATTTCTAGTAACTCTAGATAATCATCTATACCATCTAAAGCTGAAAACAGCTCTCCATAGGTATATACTAATTCTACAAATATACTTTTAAATCTTATAAAGAAGCTTATACCGTATAAAAGGCTCCCAAATGTGACCTGAATTTGAATTATATCTAATACCTAAGCCAAAACCGCAGTTTATGGGAAACAGGAAAAATGAGTTTCTAGAGTGAGCCATGCCTGTCACAGTCACAGAGCCTTCAGCTTAGGTCAGCAGAGTTCCTTTAGGTTATTTGTGCTACATGGTAAAAGGAGGAAAATGGGGTCAACAGCTCCCGAACACATCATAGTGGTCTCGGGGTCCACGGCCCTCCCTGATCCCTAACGCTCAGTGGGCCTCTGTGGCCGGCTCCCAACATTTCCTCATCTACCAAACTGGAATAATAACAGTACCAGATGTATAAATTTGTTAAGAAGAATAAAGGTGATAATACATTGTGTTGCTGTATTTTTTTAATTTAATTTTAGATTCAGTGGGCATATGTTCATGTGTGTTATATGGATGTATTGAATGATAGTGAGGTTTAGACTTCTAGTGAATCAATCATTCAAATAGTGAACATTCTACCCAGTAGTCGTTTTTCAACACTTGCCACTTCCCACCCTCCACTCTTTTTGGAATCCCCAGTGTCTATTATGTCCATCTCCATGTCCATGTTGTAGTTGTAATTACTTGTCATTATTGTTAATATTATAATCCAACAAGTTAAAATACAGTCATTTATTTTCTAACAGAACTCTGTCCCTTTAAAAATGTTAGATAAGACAAAACTTCTTCAATCTTCTCTTCAGCTCTGAAAATAGATATGGATAAAATAATAAACAGGTTTGACTGGAATAAAAGGCCAAGTCCATAGCATTTTTAAAAAAATATTTGAAACTAAGGTGACTGGAACAATGACACCAGAGTCACACACATTTCCTGGCATGGAAACTTAGTGTAAGCACTGAGATCTCTGAGATCTAGTGTGTCACTGAGTGGCAGACCCATGCTGGAACTTAATAAATATTTGATTAAAGGAGCAGACTATTTTGCATTTCAAACATTTATTTCTAGAACTTTGTGTTCTTTCATTTAAGCTAATAGGCACTTATTTCTATCCTCTACATACATATGAAGTTTTAAAAATACAGGAATTAGTAGTAGGTAGTTCATGATGAATGGTATTATAAAAACTCTTTAAAGAAAACCCAGATATAAAGAGAATTTCAACACGTGAAGATGTCATGCGACACGTATGGATGAAAATTAAGTATGGGAAATATTTACAGGCATTTTTCTGTGAAGACTTTAAAAAGTGGAAATAGGTACTCACTACCAGGGTTAATATTTTATATAGATTATTACTAACGATTGCAGGTAAGATTATATAATATTGTCCTTTTCTGCTCAAAGTGCTTGTATTTTAAAGGAAAATATAAATGTTTCTATAAACTGAGTTTTCAATAAATTTCATGCCTAAAGGAAATTCCAGAACTGAAGATAACTGATCCAGGTTACAACCACACTTTGTTTTCAGTTTACTTTTTGTTAACTTGAAAATGAGAGCCTTCAGCAATGTGTTCATTAAAGGACAGTCACTCTTATTTTGTTAGTCATTTGTGTTGGTATATGGGCCTAATTTAGTTATTTATGAACTTGACTTTCAAGACTCTAAGAGGTCTTTTATTTCCACTAACTCAATGCTGAAATTCTGTCTACAACTTGACCAATAGTCATTCTATTTCTACTTGAACATTTTTAGTGATGAATAAACCATCACTAATTTCTAGTAAAAACTAAATTAGTTAGCCTTCTGAGGCATTTAAAAGACTATATTGAACTAAACTTAAAAACCTAGAAACTTGATTTTATTCTAATTAGGCCATTTTTATTATTTTAAATCTTATAATATTTAAAAGTAACATATTTTGTGTCCTTTTTATTTTAAAAGGCCAGAAACACAGATATATCCAGACTGAATTACTTGAAAAAAATAGATAATGTGGCAATTATTTTTAATTGCTAATTTCATAGTAGAACTATCTAAAATTACTAGAGCTTCCTTTTTTTATCCAGCATTTTAATTTGGAACTGAGCAAGTAATTCTCTACTCTGGCTATCTAAATTATATTAATTCAATTTATGAATGGACCATTTTAAAAATCAAAGATCAGGGAAAAGGTCATTAAAATGAATAAAAATGGATGTAGGCCAGTATTAAAGGAAAACTATTCTGAACTGGGAACAGGGGTTTAATCATATTTTTAACATGATACAGGAGAAACCATTTTATATCAATTATAATCTTAACTGTTTAAACCATACTCAGAATCATGTTCATTTTTGGGTGTTATAATTAGTGTGTCTTTTCCCATATAAAACACATAAAAAAAGAGAATAGTTTGGATCATTAAAGAGATTCAAATAGCTTTACATGTAAAATAACTGATGTGATTGGAGCTATTTAAATAAAAAAAGAAAAAAATCAAGAAAGAAATTTGCAACTGTTTTAAATATTTTTGAATACCTATAATGTGGAATAAGGATGCTTGTCAGTTTCTGAGGAAGAAGTAAAAAAATGAGAACCAAAGAATGAGAGTGACCCTAAGGCAGTGTGCAGTTGTAACTAATTTTTAAAATAATTTTGCATCGATTAAATATGGACAAATGTAGTTAATATTAGATATCTCATTAGCAAACTTACATTTGTAGAGCCTAAGTGGTTAAATTTTAGAGTAGATATAAAGAGAATAGATGCATTAAGTAGAATGTTACATTAGATATAGAGTTATAACTTGCCTAACATAGGTGACATAAATACAGAGACTCAGGCACCAGAAATTCAATTTCCTTTGTCCCAGTACAGTATATGGATATCTAGTCTTTTCTTTTCTAGAAAGTTAAAATTAATATGTGTAATTCAAATATTAAGTTAAAATTAAATGTATAATTCAAATTCTGGTTCCAAATTTGAAATTAGAACCATATATTAGAAAAAGTACTTCTTATTTCTTGTTACTATCTTATATTCTTCCATCAAAAATATAAAATTAAACTTAACAACATGCTTGAGCAAATATTGTAAGAACTTTTCTACAGCAACTTTCCTCAAATATTTTCAGTTTAAATAAGCTCAGTATCAGAGGGGAGCCAGTATGAGCCATAGGTCTTGGTGTGGGGTTTAAAAAACCCAAAGCAAGTAAGAAATTTCTTTGAAGACTCACTTTAGGTCTTTAATGTGCATTTGGGTGCTTTATGTAGGTAGAGTAAAATTGTTATGAATTTAATACATTTTCCCAAATATTTTTGGTTTAAAATCAATGCTTCAAGAAAATGTTTCTCCAGTAATTTGGCATAGCTACACTCACAGGAAATCCTAGTCCATAGGCTGAGAAAGACATTAAGATGTCAAGCATGTACCATGAGAAATCTGTACTTTTATTTCAAATTAAAATGATTTCAAACAAAAATGTAATTATTGATATTTAAAATAATTATTGCCATATTTTGAAATAATTATAAGAAAAAAAGCAACCTTTATTTAAGCTAACAAGGACAAATAAAAGAATAATTGTAGGAGAACAATGAATATTAAAAAAAGATTTGCAAGCTTTTTTCCCCCAAAACAAATAGCTAGAGCCATTTTATATGAAGTAGCCTAACCATTTATTTTCATTTAGAAAATGTAAAGCACTTCAACTCCAATTGCTTTAAATTAGTACAAAAGCTTTCTAAAATTGAGTCATTATAGTTTATACAACTGATTAAAAGGTACTTGAAGATATGAAATGAAAAGTTGAGACTATGACAAATATGTTTCATAACTTTTTACTGCCTGAACAACCAAGTGAAAGACACACTTCCAATACATTATGATTAAATAATATCAGCAACAGAGTTCTCCATTCAGAAGACCAAACCCTAAAAGACTCATTGTAGTCATCAGAGTTACATATAAAGAATAATCACTGAATTGAGAGCTAGAAAACTATGAAAAGGTCAACCACTATTTCCCAAATGTGGTATAGAAAATAGAGACAGACTGATCCTGAAGAGCTTTGTGTTGTCATACTAAACATCTTTTTAATCCACTAAAATATTTTAAAGGCTAGTGTAATCATTTTTTTATTTTAGAAAAATTAGCTAACTGGACATTTTAAATAAAAACAGAGTGGCAGGATTAGAGATAGACAATATGGAATTTTTTAGGTAAAATATAATCAGTTTTATGTGATGAGGTCAACGAGATGAAAAAACTCAGAAATACTTGTAGAGATCCAGAGTGACCACATGAAAGGGTACATTATATTTTGAGAGAGAAACCACAGGGAAAAAATGCAGTTCATCACAGTGAAAATGAGGGGGAGATTAAACCAATAATGCATGTGTATATGGACCTGGTGAACTCGAGATGTGTGGGACATTGGTGGAAGATGGTCAGAACAAAGTTTAAATTATGAATCTGAAGCTCAGTACAGAGACTTGAGTTGTAGATGAAGATTTGCTTATGTATCATCAGTTTTAGAAGAGCTCTGAGTCAAAAGTCCTAAGTGATATTATTTGAGTTAGTATGTAGATTGTAGAAGTGCAAGAATGAAAACTGTTTTTAAAAAATCATTAAAGAATGTCTTGCAAAGAGAAGTCTATTAGGAAAGAATGTCAAGTATAAGTGTGTAACTAAAGCAATAAATGGAAAATATTTTTAAAATACTGGTGTATTGAGCACTTTGGTCAAATAAATTAGGAAATCTATAAGTTACTTGTTGAATGTGGTAATTGGAAAGGTCTGGGTTATGATTCTGCATTGGGGATTGGAAACCAGATTGTCTAAAGTAGTGTAATACAAAAACTCCATGTTGACTGGTCTTTCAAAACTTTTAGTGATAAAAGGAATGATCAAGATAGAATCATAGTATCTCAAGAGAAATATGGAATGTGGACATGACTTTATTAGGAAAGAGACTTTAAGATGTTTGTAACTGTAGAAAAAGGTCTTTATAAGTATAAATTAAAACACATTGAGACAATGGGAAATTGACAGATAAGGTATTTACAAGATTTGAGGAATAACAGGGAATAAGTGACTTCATCCAGTATCAATTAATCAGCTCACGTTTTCCATAAGGAGAGTTGTAGTCCTTGGGAGTATTTTTTAATTTCTCCATGAACTTCTATTGTTAGATGCATCTGTTGAGAGGAGATGCCAATGGGAAGCTCACACTCCTCTGAGGGTGGTGTAGAAAGAAGATCAGAGGCAGAATTGAAAGCTAGGTATTAAAAGATAGGGTGACACTGTCCATTTTCAGTTTTTTTTTTTTTTTTTGAGTTGGAGTCTCACTCTGTCACCCAGACTGGAGTGCAGTGGCCGCTTCCGGCCACCGCAGCCTCGCCTGCTGGGCTCCGGCGATCCTTCCGCCTCCGCCTTCCGAGTAGCCGGAATTACAGGCGCGCGCTACCACACCCAGCTGATTTTTTGATGTATTGTAGAGATGAGGTCTCGCTGCCCAGGCGGGTCTCGAACCCGCCGGCTCAGGCAATCCACTCACCTCAGCCTCCCAAAGGCGTGGGATTACAGGTTGAGCCACTGAGCCTGGCTCATTTTCAGTTCTTAAACCCACCTTGAAGGAGAAGATTCTCAATAAACATGTTGATCTCCCTAAAACTGAAGATACTTGTTTACCCCATTTAGCCTCAGAGTCACCGCAACACTGTTTCCATACTCGGCCAGCAAGAGGATGCAATTGCTGCTGCCTGATTTTGCCCTGGTGACCAACAGGCCATGCTTTTCTCAGTGCATGCCTGGGAGAATGTGTTTGCTAAAACCTTCTGCTTCAAAATGCTGTGACATTTGCCCTTGTTTTGCTTTTTGACCCAAAGCCTTCCCTTCCATGTGACCAATCACCTTTTGTCAACCCAATCAATTTCAGATATTGTACGCCAGATTTTCAGTCTTGTCAACTTCTTATAGGGTTCTGTGGTATCACCAGCACTCAGAGGAGGGACAGAAAGGAGGCAGCAGTACATGGCCTTATTTTTCTCCTTAATGAACATTGCTGCAAGGATGGGAATATTGCCTATATTAAAGCACTGTAAAAATGTTTTCTTCACCAGGCTCAGTGGCTCAGCCTGTAATCCCGTGCCTTTGGGAGGCTGAGGTGAGTGAATTGCCTGAGCTCGCGGGTTCGAGACCCACCTGGGCAGCGAGACATCATCTCTACAATAAATCAAAAAATCAGCCGGGTGTGGTAGCGCGCACCTGTAATTCCGGCTACTTGGAAGGCTGAGGCGGAAGGATCACCGGAGCCCAGCAGGTCGAGGCTGCGGTGGCCGGGAGTGGCCGCTGCACTCCAGTCTGGGTGACAGAGTGAGACTCCAACTAAAAAAAAAAAAAAAAAAAAACTGTTTTCTTCACAGTTTTTGAGTATATTATTCTCTCTTAGAATATATTTGTCTTTCACAACATTAATTCCCAGAAAAAAAGACATTTTAAGAGCTAGCAAACTTTGTCAGGTAGTCCAATTCAAGATGTTTCTGTTAACTGTCATATTCAAAACCAAAAATAAGTGTTTCAAAATATGGAGTCAGGCTCTTTGGGGAACTGCATTCATTAGCATGGGAGAATTATCCTAATTCATTAAGCCAGTTTGATCTGTATGTTTTAAATCCTATACTTCTTAGGGTTGAAAATACTTTCCTTTTCTTGCTATTAGATGTATTCATTTTATAGTGATTTGGTGATTTTTGCTGTTTGTGTACAAACACATCTTTATCTAAGGGCAGATTCTCAGGTACCACTCTAGACCTATGGATCAGAATCTTCATCTTCACAAGGTTAACTTTGGAGAAAGATTTCTTTAGGCCTAATTAAGATGCAACAGATAATTGCCTTAAGTAGATCACATCCTATGACTAATTTCCAATTAAGTGAGAAATAAAAACTGAAAGATAACTCAAAATAATCTATTCATTTATAAATTTTAAGTCAGTTCAAAATAATTGATAAAGTGGAAGCTGAAGTAGAAATGTAAAATACCTAAGAGTGGATAATTTAAATACTACATGTGATACTTAACAGATCAGCTAAGAATATTTAGAAATATATGCAGCACTTAATGATAAATTAAAGAAAAAAATATGAAAAATTGAGTACAATATTTAACTTAAGAAATTAGAAAAAGAAAAATAGAATAAACTCAGGAAAAGTATATAGATGGAACAAAGATAGGTATGGAATAAAGGAAACAAAGGAAATGTGTTTTCTAAAGATTAATTTGGGGAGGGCTTGGCAAGATGGCAATGAGACAAATTGAACTGTGAAGATCTCCCCAAAAGGTGGCTCCTGAAGGTGGTTCCATGTGCCCCTCAACACTGCTGCCTCCACAGGGCAAGGCTGCTATATCCGGACCCATGCAGCAAACAGCCACCACTGCACTGCCGCCTCCACAAGGGATTACTATTGGATTTGCTACCAGGTGCTGAGCAGCAGCACTGCTGTGGCTCTTGGCTCCAGCCCCAGGAAATTCCCAGCTCCCTCCCCCACCCCAAGCTACCCACATCATGCCAAACTGCAGCGCCCAGCTATCTCGCTGGTTCCCAGTGCCTGATGCCGGAAACACACTGTCATCTCCCATCATAGCAGATCAGCAGGAGCCCCGGATGAGTGGAAAGAGAGGATCAGGGAAAGTCAAGAGGAGTCCATGCCTGGTGAAGAGCTGCCCACTGTGGCCATTTTCCAAGCAGAGATTTGCATTGTCCCACCCATCTCCTTGCAGCCTCCACCATGTTGCTTAAGATAACTTTGCCAAACCAGGAGACAGAAGCCTCTCCCCTACACTGAATTAGATACAGACAACTCAGTTCTGTGTGGCAGACTTGTCAGGCAGCAAGTTAAGGGAACTGACCCAAGCTATGAGTAACCCTACCTGCTACAATGAGAGCAGAAGGGAGAGGCTAGAGACCAGAGCTTAAAAGACTTTAGACATTCAGGAAAGACCTTAGAGCTAGTCTGGTTTCTTATTTTGATTTTTTTATTTTGTTGTTTTGATCATATGTTTTGTTCACTTTTTGATTGAGACTACCTATTTGTGTTGGGGAAGAATATATCAAAAGGCATGATTTTATTGGACTGTCTTGGTGTGATTACCAGTATGCTTTAGGGAATTTTGTTTGTTTGTTTTTTACTATTTTCTGACTTTGTGTCTCTTTTTATTCGTTAGTTGGTATGTATGTCTGTTTTCTCTCTTACTCTTCTTTCTCTCCACTTTCCTCTTGACCCACCCTTCTTCCATTATTCTCCTTTTCCTTACCTCCTTTTGTTCCAGGGAGCAAATCTAACCCCCCACTGCCAGGACAGATTATAAGACATTGGGAAGTGGGTTCCAGGGACCCCATACAACTGCCGGTGGATACTGGGATCTGCAGATATATTCTGAATCACAACTTCCCCCTCAATTAAATCTCAAAACTGCAAAAAGTATAGCCCACAACTCACAGTTCACCCTCGGAAGTGAACAAAGCCAGAGGATCCTCATAAGGAAGAACAGGAGATTGAACAAAAAAAAAGTAAAAGCAACCCCACATTCTCTGCAAAACAAAATTAAAGAAGGGGAAGGAAAGGGGGAGAGAAAAATCTACACAAATTAAGAATAACCAAAAGAATATGGGTCTTTCACAGACCCTTAGGAGGTCAGACACTGAGAAAACAGACTTCAGAATGCAAACAATGAAGAACCTCCAGAATGACTGGTTTTAAACTACAAACTCAGATATCAAGACATTAATAGAGAGATTAAGAAGAATTGAGGAGAGACAAGAGGAAAATAGGGAGGAGTTGATAACTGAGGTAACAGTAGTAAAGAATACTGTGAATGAAATAAATAAAAAACTGATAAGCATGGAAAGTAGAATTAGCCAAGCAAAGAAAGAATCTCAGAGCTTGAGGACCAAAATGTAAAACTAACTCAAACTGTTAAAGATGTAGAAAAGATGCTTAAAGAGACAGAATAAAACCTTCAAGAGAGGAGTGATGACTTCAAGAGACCAAACTTAAGAGTAGCTGGACTTCCTGAAGCAGAAAGAGAGACAGAGACCACCCTGGAACAAACATTCCATGAAATTATTCAAGAAAACTTCCCTCATCTCATCAGTGATGTGAAAATTCAAACACAATAGATTCAGAGAACACCGCAAGATAACAAATGAGAAAAACAACTCCCAGATACATAATAATTCACCTAAACAAAATAGGTAAAAAAGAAAAAATCCTAAAGGCAGCAAGAGAAAGAGGTCAGATTACCTACCATGGAAGACCAATTAGAATAGCAGCAGATTTATCTATAGAAACCATTCAGGCTAGGAGAACTAGGAGCCCTATCTTCAAAGTTCTAAAAGATAAACAATTTCAACAAAGAATAACCTACCCAGTCAAGCTAAGCCTCATCAGTGAGGGAGCATTAAAATCTTTCCAAGATATCCAATCCCTAAGAACTTATGCTGCCTCCAGACCACCTCTACAAGAAACACTTAAGAACATATTAAACACAGAAGAAAAGGAAAAAAGATCAACAATGTTCTTCACAAGAGTACAGAAAAAAGATTAAAAACACACATGAACAAACCCCAAAACCAAAAGAAAGACAACAAACAGGAACAACAGCAACTCTATAAGAACCTCATGATAAGGATCAACTATCACATTTTACTAAATGGCCTAAATATGAATAGACTAAATGCACCACTGAAAAGACATAGAATGACAAAATGGATAAAATATCACCAGGCAACAATATATTGCCTCCAAGAGACTCTTACTAGAAAGGACACTCACAGACTCAAAGTAGGTGGATGGGAAGCAAAATTTCAGGAAAAAGGAAAACAAAAGAAAGGAGGAATTGCGATCTTAATCTCAGACAAAATACCCTTTAAGCTATCAAAAACTTAAAAAGATACAGAAGGCCACTACATAATGATAAAAGGTTCAATCCATCAACAAGAAATACCCATCCTAAACATATATGCACCCAACATAGGAGCACCAACTTTCATAAAGCAGCTTCTAGGTAAACTCAAAAAAGATATTGACCCTAACACTATCATAACTGGGGACTTTAATACCCCACTCACAACCCTAGACAGGTCATCAGGACAAAAAAATCGACAAGAAGATCAGGAACCTCAATGTGACTCTTGACCAAAGGGACTTAACTGATACCTACAGAACACACAATGACCAGAGAATATACATTATACTCTTCACCATACTCTAAGATCAATGACATCCTTTGCCATAAATCAAGCATAAGCAAATTTCAAAAGATTGAAATTTTGCCATGCACCTTCTCAGACAACAGTGGAATAAAAATAATATCAACACCAACAAGGCTCCCTCAAAACCCACAAAGACATGGACACTAAACAGCATGATGCTAAACAACTCCTGGGTCAACACAGAACTCAAAACAGAGATTAAAAGATACCTGGAAACAAATGAAAATGAAAAAAATCTTACCAAAATTTCTGGGATGCCATGAGAGCTATAGTAAGAGAGGAATTCATATTTCTACAAATGCACATGAGGAAAATGGAAAGATCACAAATTAACAGCCTAACAATTCACCTAAGGAAGCTGGAAAAGCAAGCCCACAAATACCCTAACTTCAGCAGAAGATCCAGAACACCAAAATAAAAGCCCAATCTGGGACATAGAAGACAAAAAGATAATACAAAAAATCAACAAAACAAAAGGCTGGTTCTTTGAAAGGATAAACAAGATTGATGGTCCCCTAGCTAGACTGACCAAGAAAAAGAGAGAGAAAGGCAAATAAACACACTCAGAAACACAAAAGATGAAGTCACATCTGACCCTGAAGAAATACAAAAGATCATTAGAGACTACTATGTACACTTGCATGGAAACAAACTTGAAAACTTTAAGGAAATGGAGGACTTTCTGACATCACACAACCTTCCTAGGTTGAAACAAGAAGAAGTTTAGACCCTAAATAGACCAATAACAATCAAGGAAATTGACTATGTCATAAGAAAACTACCTACAAAAAAAAGCCCTGGACCAGATGACTTTCCAGCAGAATTCTACAAGACATATAAGGAGGAACTGATACCAATCCTACTGAAAATATTCCAGGCAATTGAGAAAGATGGAACTCTCCCCAAATCATTCAATGAAGCTAACATCACATTGATACCCAAGCCAGGAAAAGACCCAACAAAAATAGAGAACTATAGGCCAATATATTTGATGAACATACATGCTAAAATTCTCAGCAAGATCCTAGCAAACCGGATTCAACAACACATCTCAAAAATCATTCATCATGACCAAGTAGTATTTAACTCCAGAATGCAAGTCTAGTTCAACATTCATAAGACCATAAATGTAATTAAATACATCAACAGACATCAAAACAAAAACCACATGTTTATATAGTTAGATGCAGAAAAGCTTTTTATGAAATCCAGCACCTCTTCTTGATAAATATACTCAAACATCTAGGCATTCATGGAACATAACTCAAAATAGCAAAAGCCATCTATTAGAAACCCACAGCCAGCATATTCCTAAACAGACAAAAATTGGAACCATTTCCTCTGAAAACTGGAACAAAACAAGGATGCCCACTCTCACCTCTCCTGTTCTATATAGTTTTGGAATCCTGGCTAGAGCAATCAGAAAAGAGAAGGCAATCAGGGGTATCCAAATAGGAAAAGAGGAAGTCAAGTTATCTCTCTTTGCAGACAACATGATTGTATACCTTGAAAACCCAAAAGAATCTGTCAAAAGAGTCTCAGGTATAAAATAAATGTGCAAAATTCAATCACATTACTTTACACCAATAATAAACAAACAGAAATCCAAATAAAAAGTGCAATCCCATTCACAATAGTCACACAAAAAAATGAAATACCTTGGCATCTTCCTAACCAGAGACATGAAAGAGCTTTACAATGAAAACTGCAAACTACTGCTCAAGGAAATCAAAGATGACACAAACAAGTGGAAAAATATCCCATGCTCATGGATTGGAAGAATCAACATTGCTAAGATGTCCATCTTACCTAAGACAATCTACAGATTTAATGCAATACCCATCAAATTACCAGCAACATTTTTCTCAGATCTAGAAAAAACAATACAGGAATTCATATGTAAATGCAAAAGACCAAGAATAGCCAGAACAATGCTCAGCAACAAAAACAAATCAAGAGGTATCACACTACCAGACTTCAAACTTTACTGTAAAGCTACAATAATCAAAATAGCCTGGTATTAGTACTAGAACAGACATATATACCAACTGAATAGAATTGAGATTTCTGAAGCAAAACCTTAATTTCTCAACCAACTGATCTTCAACAAAGTCTCCACCACCCACCACTGGGGAGATGAGAACCTATTCAGTATATGGTGCTGAAAAAAACTGGCTGACCACATGAAGAATATTCAAATAGGACCCCTCTCTATCACCATACACAAAAATTAACTCTAAATGTATCAGAGACTTAAATGTAAAACCTGAAACCATAGAACTTTAGAAAATGAAGGGCATACCCTTATGGAAGTTGGAACTGGCAACGAATTCCTGAGAAAAACCTGAAATGCACAGGCCATAAGAGATAAGATAGACAAGTGGGACCTCATTAAACTGACATGCTTCTGCAAAGCCAAAGAAACCATCAAAAGAGCAGGGAGATAGCCCACAGACAAGGAAAAAATATTTGCCAACTCCATGTCTGAAAAAGGTCTAACATCAAGGAGCCACAAGGAACTCAAATGTGCTGAAATGAAAAAAGCAAACAACCCCATTACAAAGTGGGCAAAAGATATGAATAGACACTTCCCAAAAGAAGACATGAGAGCAGCCAACAGATACATGAAAAATGTTCAGCTTCACTAGTCATCAAGGAGATGCAAATTAAAACTATACTGAGATACCACCTAACTCCAATCAGAGTGGCCATCACCAATAACTCAAAAAATAACAGATGCTGGAGAGGATGTGGCTAAAAGTGAACACTTCTACACTGTTGAAGGGAGTGTAAACTAGTACAGACTCTGTGGAAATCAGTGTGGTGATTCCTAAAAGTTCTAAAAATCAACCTTTCATATGACCCCGCAATCCCCCTACTGGGAATACACCAAGAAGAACTCAGGTCACTCTATGAAAAAGATACTGGCACACATGTTTATTCCAGCATTGTTCACAATAGCAAGATCATGGATCCAACCATGCTGTCCATCAAAAGAGGACTGGAGTTTTAAAAATGTGGTACATATACAAAATGGAATATAACACAGCCATAAAAATGAACAAAATCATGAATTTTGTAGCAAACTGGATGGAATTAGAATTTATAATATTGAGTGATCTTTCACAAAGATCTGAGTATCACATGTTCTCACTCATAAGTGGACCTTGAACAACTACCGTAATACTGTAAGAAAAGGATTGACACTGGCGGGAAACTATGGGTGAGGGGAAGGGAGTGACAGAGAGGTGGGATTAATGGTAGTCAATATCTGTCTGTGGGAGGTGAGGCACATCTCATCATCAAGGGTACCTGTACAATGAATATTTGTATACCTAACACTTCACTGTGCTCCACAATTTTAAAATAAAAAAAAGATTAATTTAAAAAGAAAAATATTAATAAGGCAAAAAATACTTTAAAATACAAATAAAATAGATAAACATATAGCCAGGTATGCAGTGAGTCAATATACAGAGAGGGAAAACTAAATAATATTATGGAATAAAAAGGAATACATTTTTAAATACCAAGAAGTTACCATTTGTATCCTTATTACAAGTGAGAAAATTTGGGCTTTGGAATACATCCTGCCCTAAGAAATAAAGCTTATAGGATGTTATAAAACTTGAGCATGAGTCAGTCTTCTCCAGAGTCAGTACATTTAAGCTCTATGTCCTGTATCATTTCCCCTCACAGCACACAAAAGTTTTAAAATGCAGCTCATCAAGTCTAACTAAATTTGCATAGGTCACCCTTTCACATCTTGAGTACTTTTCAACTAACTTTCTAACATATTGTCAAGCCATTCTGTCCTCTCTAACAAAATAGGTAGCATTTTGCCTGGCAGAGAAAATTGAGACAACCAGATGTTAATTCAATCTCTTTACATAAATGTCTCATAAATATATCTTTATACATACATTCATTTTTATTCATGTAATTTTATTATTTTATTCATATATTTATGATATACATACAGACATTTATTTTCTCAGTCCAAAATACCAGATTAATATTCTTGACCTTCCTTTATCCTCTGGCCAATCTCAGCAAGTGGAATGGTTAGCTGATCAAAGTTGTTAAATTAAGGGTATTGCCAATAAGGATCTATTAAAAATAAATAAAATATTCCATTCAAGTTGAGAGTTCAGAAATATATGCATATATATAATATATAAACAAATAACACTTGATAATTGTGAGAGAGGAGAAAGGAAGAAATCAAACAGGCAGAGAGATTAGGGTGGATCCGGGTAAAAATTTCTACTGCAATCCCCACAGACTGGAGTGAGAACACCTGTTTCCAGGTCCACGGACTGCCCCTTTTGCATACCTCTTCTTGATTGGCCTTTTCCAAACCCCTCCCAATTAGTGCATTTTAATCCCACACCATGGTTCCTCTCTCTGATTGATGCTACTGCCACTCAATCAGCATGCTTTCAAGATTAAATAAACCCCTGACTACAGAGGCATCATCAGCAACCATCTTTCAGGTACTCTCCCACTACCAGGGGCTTTCTATCTTCTAATAAATTCTGACTTACTCACCAGTGTCTTCATCCCTCATTCTTCCTGAGCAAGACACAAATATCCCAAACTGCTGAGCTAGAATAGCTGCTGACCTAGAAGAGCTGCACACACCAGACTGGAAGAGTCAGACCCCCCAAGCTGAGAGAACTTCAACACTCCTTTGGGGCCTGATTTGCCACCCCACCAAACTGATATAGCTGTAACAATTCTTGAGGGCTGACTTGCCAACCCACCAAACCAGCAAAGCTGTGAACACTTCTTGGGGCTCAGTTCACCAACCCCCAAACTAAGAGAGCTGTAACACTCCTTGGAGCTTTGCAGCTATTGGCATCCTCATGTTCTTGTGTGCTACCATGGTTCCCCAATCTGGATGGCATTGTGTTCTTGGCCACCATATGGATTTTAGACTGACAGTGCAGTTCTGGGAACTGCAACATTCCTTGGGGGCCTAGCTCATCAACTCACAGGACAAAAAAATGACACCAATTGGAAATGAAATTACCGTTTAATCATCCCTCCACCAGGATAGAATTGAAACATTTTAAGAATGGCTGCCATGTCTTCTTTTCCTCTTAAATCCCTAGAGGTTAGTATGTTAAGTGATGGAGGTTGTACACTTGGGGACATTTAGTGTGCAGATAGATAATCCTACACATCAGTGTGATTTGAATGATGGCATAGCTATCTTAAGAAAGAACCAAACAGAATTTCTGGAATTGGAAAACTCACTACAGAAAATTTAAAATGAAGTTAGAAACCTTAAGAATAGACTATATCAAGCAGAAAATAGAATTTCTGAGTTTGAAGATGTCAGACAAAAATAAGAAAAAATAACGTTGAAAAATAAACAAAGCCTTTGAAAAATATGAGATTTTGTAAAGCGACCAAATCTATAGCAATTGGTATTCCTGAGAAAGAAGAAAAGAAAGGAAGTAATTTGGAAATGTATTTTAGCAAATAATTTGGAAATCAAACAATGAAGACGCCACATAATGTCTGGTCAGACCACAAATCCAGACATCAAGGTATTGATGGAGAGGATAAACAATAATCATGAAAGGCAAGAAAAAAGAATGAAAGAGTTAATACCAGAGATGATGGCAATAAAGTACACAATGAACAAAATAAATAACAAAGTGACAAACATAGAAAGTAAAATTAACAAGGCAGAAGGAAGAATCTCAGAGCTTGAAGACTGAAATAAGGAACTAACCCAAATGGATAAAAACATAGAAGAAAGCTTAAAAAGACAGAACAAGAGATGTATTATATTAAGGTTATCTTAAAAGGCCGAATTTATGTATGATTGACATTCCAGAGGGAGAAAGGAGACAGAGAACAACTTGGAACAAACATTTCATGAAGTTATGCAAAAAAATTTCCCTCATCTCATCACAGACATAACAAACCAAACATGAGAGATTCAGAGAACCCCTAGAAGGCATCAAATCAGAAGACCAACTCCTAGACACACAATAATTTGCTTACACAAAGTAGGTATTAAAAAAGCACCCTAAAGTCAGCAAGAGAGAAAAATTAGACTACCTACTGGGGAAAATCAATTAGAATCTCAGCAGACTTATCTACAAAAACACTACAAGGTAGAAGAGACTGGAGTCCAATCTTCAAAGGTCTCAAAGATAAACAATTCCAATCCAAACTTTTCTACCCAGTCAAGATAAGTTCCATCAGCAAGGCAGACTTAAAATCCTTCCCAGCTATCTAATCCCTAAAAGATTATGCTGCTTCCAGACCAGCTCTACAGGAAATGCTAAGAAGGCATTAAGCACAGTAGAAAGAAAAGGCAGAATGACCACACATGTTCCAGGAGAACAGGAAAACACAGAATCAACAGAGAATACATCGTGACTACAAACTTGAAAACACATACATACATCCCCAATATTTAAAAGAAAACAAGCAAAAAAATTTTAGAAAAGCATCAGGGATAAACTCTCACATTTCATTAGTCAGTCTGAACATGAGTGGAATAAATGAATCACTGAAAAAACATAGAATGTCAAACTGGATAAAAAAGCATGGCTCAACAAGCTGCTGCCTACAGGAAATACATCTCACTTCAAAGGACTCAAAGTTAAAAGATGGAACACAAAAATTTAATTTAATGAATGGAAAACAAAAGAATGCAGGATCAGACAAAACAATATCAGACAAAACAACCTTCAAACTATCAAAAATTTTAAAAAGATACTGAAGAACATTACATAATGATAAAAGGTTCAATCTATCAACAAGAAATAACCAACCTAAACATATGTACATCCAACACAGGAGCACCAGGATTTATAAAACAACTACCAAGTTAACTAAAAGGAATATTGATGCTAACACTATCATAACTAGGTACTTCAATATCCCATTAACAACCCTAGATAGATCAAAGTAAAAAACAAGAAGGTCTAAAACCTTAACTTGATGCTTGACCAAATAGACTTAATAGATACTTACAGAGAACTCCACTCAGCAACAACAGATTATACATTCTACTCATTACCACTTGGAACACACTCCAAGATTGACCTAGCCCATAAATCGAGCATAAACAAATTCCATAAGATTGAAATACTATCAAGACCAGGGAAAATGGCAGTGCAGTCAGTCAGACTGCACAAGTTGCTGTGTGTGTGAGTGAATGTATGAATGATTCTACATGCATATCTGTAAGTGGGTGTACAAGAGACTGACTGAGTGGGGACTCAACAGCTAGTGGCCAGGGTTTTCCTGGTGAACCCACTGGTGCTGCAGTCACTCTGCTTGGACCCTAGCACTTCCTGAAGAGCAGAAGCTGAATGTCAATTTCTAAAGCCAGCAGAGCTTTTCCTGGGAAGAACTGCTGGAGTGATCACTGTTCCCATCACTGCAGCACTGAGCTGGATGCTGGCAGCAAGGGCTGTGGCAGAAGTGCAGCAAGGGAGCCAGAGGCAGAGTCTGGAGGAGGGAGTGGGAAGAAGTCACACTGAGTCTGAAACGGGCTCCAGACCCCCACCACCAGGAGCTGAGATCTGGAGACTATGACACTTGCTGGAGAGGAGGCCATCCCTCCCACCACCATATGCAGCAGGAACAGCGGCTGGTAAAGAAACAGAGCAGCCACTCTAAAACCTGGGTAGAGAAATGCTGCAGAGTATCCTCTGTAGAATGGTAGTCCTGAATCTTGAAACCAGGGAGTGATCTCTGCATTGCATTGGGGCTTCTCTTTGTGACCTCAGAGAGCATTGCTTCCAGTGCCCTGGTTGGTAACAGCAGATGCAGAGTTCCAGATGATCCAACCCCAGCCTGAACCAGCTGCTGGGTGATAGACACAGACAGTGGATCTGACCAAGAAGGAGGCTAATAAATGCCTAGCTGACTCCTCCTGCCCCAGCAATAAGCAAAAGAGATCAGGAGGGCAGGGTAGAGGTCAGAGACCCCATTCCTTCACTGTGAACTGGATGCCTTGGGAATTTTGACCAGGCTATGAGAGGAAGGAAGGGGATGAGAGAAAGGGGATGTGAGAGGAAGGAAGAGGATATGTTAAGTCAAGTTATCTGACTCCCCTATCTTCACGTGATCACACGCCACCTATGAATAAAAGGCAGCAGGGAGTGAAGGTTCTAACATGTTCAGTTTCCACAGCAAAGAGGGAACCGGCAGTAACAGACTTGCAGTCACAGAACCTGCCACAAGAGGGAGCCCCCGCAAAGAGAAATACTAAAACTGAGAATTCTCTGTCTAACGTTTTGGGGGTTGGCTTGTCTGTCTCATTTGTTTACTTTGGTTGTTGGTTGGTATTCTGTCTTCTTTCCTTCTTCTATTTATCTTTATTCATTCTTTCTCTTTTTTTTCTTTTTCTCTTTTTCTTCTTTCCTTTTTTTCTTTTCCTTCTTTCCTCTCTTCTTTCTCATATACCTTGTCTGGGACCCAGGGACAACACAAGCATGCCCTCTATAAGGTTATATTGTGTGGAGAAGGAGAGTGAGTCCTGCCAGGCCCATTTACCAGATAGCAAGCACTATGACCCGCCAGTATGTTCTGAATCCTTGTGGCCCCTCCCTCACTCCTTAGTAATGCTAAAAAATGTAAAGCAATAGCACAACACCCCACCCCAAGTCCTATTTCATAATTGAACAAACCCAGAATCCTGGCTCAGGGAAGGACAAAAGGTAGACCAAATATCAGAAGTGATTGCTGCTCCATTTCCCACTGAGCAATTTAATTAAAGCGAAAGATAAGAGAACGTCTACAAATGAAGAAAAACCACGGGCAACCTTCAGATCCTCAACAAAGAGTATCAGAAAGAACAGCCACTGGGGGACAAACAGTGGCTATCTCCAAGAACAACAGTATCCAGAAAGTACTTACAGAGATCAGAGAATTGTTGGATAGAATGAATAAAAATCAAGAAAGACAAGGGCTTGAACTAAATGAAATTGCAACAGAGATGGACAGACTCAAAAAGTATATTTAGAAATAAAAGAAATAAAGAACTCTATCTAAGAAATAAATAACAACTGACAACCATGGGAAGCAGAATTGGCCAAGCAGAAGAAATAATCTCAGAGCTGGATAACTAAAATATGGAATTAACCCAATCTATTAAAAATATGAAAGAAATATCAGAAGAAAGAAAAAAAAACTCTAAGAGATGTGCAATTTTATTAGGAAGCTAAACCTACATTCGATTGAAATACCTAAAGTAGAAAGAGAAGCAGAAAAGTCCCTGCAACAAACATTCCATGAGGTCATTCAAGAAAACTTTCCTCATCTTGCCAAAAAAGATTACCATACAAGCACAAGAGGTTCAGAAATGCCCTGCATGACAGCTTATGAGGAGACCAACTCTTAGAAACATAATAATTCACCTACACAAAGTAGTTGTAAAAGAAAAAAGCCTAAAGGTAGCAAGGGGAAAAGGTCAGAATACCTACCAGGGGAGATCAATCAGAATTGCTGTCCACTTATCTGCAGAAACACTATAGGCCAGAAGGAATTGGTCCCAATGGCTAATGTTCTCAAAGATAAACAATTTCAATCAAGTATTTCTTACCCAGCCAAGCTAAGCTTCATTAGTGATGGAGAATTAAAATCTTTCCCAGACATCAAATCCCTAAGAGAATATGCTGCTTCTAGACCAGTTATACAGGAGACACTTAAAAAGGTGGTGTGCACAGAAGAAAAAAGAAACAAAAGAGATACCATATACTTCAAAAGATCACAAACAAACACAGAAACAGAAGAAAATATAGCACACTGCAAAAATGAAAAAACACACATATATGAACACAAAGCTAAACAAAAACAAAAGAGCCCTATAAGATCATTATGAGCTGGGCTCGGTGGCTCAGCCTGTAATCCCGCGCCTTTGGGAGGCTGAGGTGAGTGGATTGCCTGAGCTTGCAGGTTACCTGGGCAGCGAGACCTCATCTCTACAATAAATCAAAAAATTAGCCGGGCGTGGTAGTGCACGCCTATAGTTCCAGCTACTCAGAAGGCTGAGGCAGAAGGATCACCGGAGCCCAGCAGGTTGAGGCCACTGTACTCCAGTCTGGGCGACAGAGTGAGACTCCAACTCAAAAAAAAAAAAAAAAGATCATTATGACAGGGACAAACTCTCACATTTCAATAAACAACCTGAATGTGAATGGACTAAATGCAACATTAAAAAGACATAGAATTGCAAACTGGATTTAAAAAAATAACCCAATAATTTGCTGTCTCCAGGATACACATCTCATCACAAAGGAAGCCCGCAGACCCAAATTTAAAGGATGGAAAACAAATTTTCAGTTGAACAGATCACAAAAGAAAGTAGAAGTTGCGATCTTAATATCAGACAAAACAACCTTTAAGCTATCAAAATTTTAAAAGATATGGAAAGACTCTGCATAATGATAAAAGGTTAAATTTATCCACAGGAAATATCCATCCTAAACATATACGCACCCAACACAGGAGCACCAGCTTTTATAGAGCAGCTACTAAGTAAACCAAAAAAAAAAAAAATGTTGATTCTAACACTGTCATAGCTGGGGACTTGAAAACCCCACTAACAAACCTGGATAGATCATCAAGGTGAAAAATCAACTAAGAGATCTGGAACCTCAAATGGACTTAATAGACACTCCACCCAATAACCACAGAATATACATTCCACTCATCACCACATGGAACATGCTCCAAGATCAACCACATCCTTGGACATAAATCAAGCATAAACACATTTTATAAGGTTGCAATACTGTCATGCACCTTCTCAGACCACAGTGGAATAAAAATAGATATCAACATCAACAAAACTCCCCCAAAACCCACAAAGACATCGACACTAAACAACCTGTTGCTGAATGACTCCTGAGCCAACACAGAAATCAAAAAAGAAATTAAAAGATTCCTGGAAAAAAGTGAAAATGAAGAAACATGTTTCCAAAACTCCTGGAATGCTATGAGAGCCTTATTAAGAGGAGACTTTATATCTATACTAACACACATAAGAAAATAGAGAGAGAAAAAGTTGACAACCCGACAAATCACCTAAAAGAGCAGGAAACGAAGACTACCAATACCTTAACTTCAGCAGAAGAATTCAGATCATCTAAGTAAAAGCCCAAATACAGGACACAGAAGACAAAAACACCATAGAAAAAGAAGCAACAAAACAAAAAGCTGGTTCTCTGAGGGGATAAACAAGATTGATGGTCCCCCTAGCCAGAATGATCAAGAAAAAGAGAGAGAAAGCCAAAATAAAAACAATCAGAAATGCAAAAGATCAAATCACAACTGACTCCAAAGAAATACAAAAGATTATCAGAGATTCCTATGCACACCTGTATGGAAACAAACTTGATAACCTAAATGAAATGGAGGACTTTCTGACATCATACAATCTCCCAAAGTTGAAATGAAAAAATTGAGACACTGGATAGACCAATAACAACCCAGGAAATTGAATCCATCATAAGAAAACTACCTACCATGGGTGGGGGGGGGAGAAGCCCTCACCAGAAGGCTTCCCAGCAAAATTCTGCAAAGCATAAAAGAAGGTGCTGTTACTAATCCTATTGAAAGTCTTCCAAGCGATTGAGAAAGATGGAACTCTCTCTAAATCATTTTATGAAGCTAACATCACACTGATACACAAACTGGGCAAATACCCAACAAAGAAAGAGAACTACAGGCCAGTACCCCTGAAGAACATAGATGCAAAAATTAACAAGATTATAGCAAATTGGATCCAACAGCACATCTCAAAAATTATTCACCATGGCCAAGAAGGTTTTATCTGCTTGATACATGGATGATTTTACATATGCAAGACCATAAACATAATTAAATACGTCAAAAGGTTTAAAACCAAATCCACATGGTTATATCATTAGATACAGAAAAGGCTTTCCACAAAATCCAGCGTTCATTCTTGATAAAAACCCTTGAACACCTAAGTATAGAGGAAACATGCCTCAAAATAGTGAGAGCCATACACAATAAACTCATAGTCAACATATTGCTAAACGGACAGAAATTGGAATCATTTCCCCTGATAATTGAAACAAGACAAGGCTGCTCACTTTCACTCACCCTGTTCAACATTGCGTTGGAAGTCTTAGCTAGAGTAACCAGTCATGAAAAGGAAATGAGGGTTACCTAAATAGGAGAAGGGTAAATTAAGCTATCCTTCTTTGCTGATATGCTCCTATACCTGGAAAACCCAAGGGGAACCTGTCGAAAAACCTCCTTGCACTGACAAAGGACTTTGGCAAAATTTCAGGGTACAAAATAAATGTGCAAAACACAGTCACATTCTTATACACCAACAACAAATAGGCAGAGAACCAAATATACAGAACAATCCCATTCACAATAGCCACAGAAAATATAAAACATTTTGGTATCTTCCTGACCAGAGAAATGAAAGAGTTTTTACAACAAAAACTGTAAAACATTGCTCAAATAAGAAAAAAGACTCAAATAAATGGAAAAATATCCCATACTCATAGACTGAAAGAATTAACATTGTTAAGATGTCCATCCTACCCATGGCAATCTACATATTCAACGCAATACCTATTAAATTGCCAGCAGCATTCTTCTCAGACCTGAAAATGATGATACAAAAATTCATATAAAAACAAAAACAACCAGGAACAGCCAAAACAATCCTCAGCAAAAGAAACAAAATGGGAGTATTACATTTCTAGACTTTAAATTTTTCTATAATGCTATAATAATCAAAAAGGCCTGGTATTGGTACAGGAACAGGCATATAGACTAATGGAACAGGATAGAGATTCTGGAAGCAAAACCTCAATTTCTCAAACAACTCATCTTTGACAAAGCATCCACCAACAACCACTGGAGACAGGAGAATCTATTCAGTAAACGGTGCTGGAAAAACTGGTTGACCACACGCAGAAGAATGAAACAAGACCCCTACCTATCACCATACACAAAAATCAATGCTAAATGGATCTAAGATGTAAATGTAAAACCCCAAACATTAATAATGCTAGAAAACACAGGAGACACCCTGACGGAAATTGGAAAAGGCAACCAAAATCCTGATCAAAATCCCAAATGCACATGCCAAAAGAGATAAGATGACAAGTGGAACCTCATCAAACTGAAAAGCTTCTGCAAAGCAAAAGAAACCATCAAGAGAGTGGCGAGACAATCCACAGAATGGGAAAAAATATATATTCCAACTGTATATCTGACAGGCCCAACATCCAGGATCTACAAGAAACTCACATGCTCCAAAAGGAAAAAAAACAAACACCCCCATTAAAGTGGGAAAATACATAGACACTTCTCAAAAGAAGACATGAGTAACCAACAGACACATGTAAAAGTACTCAACGTCACTAATCATCAGAGGAATGCCAATTAAAACCACACTGAGATACCATCTAACTCCAGTAAGAATGGCCATCATTAATACAAAAAAAAAAAAAAAACAGATGCTGATGAGGATGCAGAGAAAAGGGAATACTTCTTCACTGTTGGTGGGAGTGTAAACTAGTTCAACTCTATGGAAAACATTGTGGAGACTTCTCAAAGAACTAGAAATTGACTTTTCATACAACCCAGCAATTCCCTCTCTGGGAATGTACCCAGAAGAGCGCAAATCATTCTACAAAAATGATACCTGTGCATGCATGTTTATTGCAGCAATATTCACAATAGCAAAAATATGAAACCAACTGTGCTGTCCATTGAAAATGGACTGGATAAGAATAAAAAAATGTGATACATATACACAATGAAATACTATGCAGTCAAAATGAAGGATAAAACTCTGGACTTCACAGAAAGTTGGTTGACCTTGGAGTCTATCATACTCAGTGATCTATCACAGAAACAAAGAACTGAGTACCACATGTTCTCCCTTATAATTGGACTCTGAATACTTGTCATAACACTACAAGAAAAGGATTGGCTGTAGTGGGGCACTGCCAGGAGATGGAGGGGGGTCACATAAAATTAATAAAAGTACTGATCCTAAGCAGGTGAATTGAGTGCCAATCACCTGTACCTAGAACACTTATGTGCCCAATCCTGACTTGTACCCCACATCTTTAAAATATATTTTTAAAGGTCCATTCTCTAATGACTTCAAAAGACCAATTTTACTTGTAATTACACATATATATTAAATGTAAAGAGATGAAGAAAAATGTAAAATAAAAAAGAACAGGATTTGCTATTCTTGCATCAGATAAAATAGACTTTAAACCAACAACAGTAAAAAAGGACTAAGAAAGTCATTAAATTATGATAAAATAAACAACTTAATGCCACACTAAAAGAACCAGAAAAACAAGTACAAATTAAACCTAAAGATAGCAGAGGAAAATAAATAATCAAAATCAGAGTAGAACTAAAATAAATTGAGACAAGAAAAACTATACAATGGATCAACAAAATGAAAAGTTGGTTAATTGAAAGGATAAACAAGACCGATAGACTGCTAGCTAGATTAAGAAAGAAAAAGAGCCAGGCTCGGTGGCTCAGCCTGTAATCCCGCGCCTTTGGGAGACTGAGGTGAGTGGATTGCCTGAGCCCGCGGGTTCTAGACCCACCTGGGCAACTTGGCAAGAACTCATCTCTACAATAAATCAAAAAATTAGCTGGGCATGGTAGCACGCACCTGTAGTTATAGCTACTTGGAAGGCAGAGGCAGAAGGCTCGCCGGAGCCCAGCAGGTCAAGGCTGTGGTGGTCAGAAGCAACCACTGCACTCCAGTCTGGGTGACAGACTGAGACTCCAACTCAAAAAAAAAAAGAGAAAGAAAGAGAGAGAGAGAGAGAGAGAGAGAGAGAAAGGAAAGACAGAAAAAAAGAAAATAGATCCAAACAAGCAAAATCAGAAATTACAAAGGTAAAGTTACAACTAATCCCACAGAAATCACAAAGATCTTTAGTGGCTGCTATAAACACATCTATGCACACGAATTAGAATATCTAGAAAAAATAAACAAAAAAATTCTTGAAAACGCACACAAAAATCAACACCATTTACAACAATAAAATAAAATATCTGGGAATACATACCTCTCAAAACAGAAAGAAATTGGAACCTCGAACCGAAGACCAATAACGAGTTATAAAATTAAATCAGTAATTAAAGTAAAAAACCTAACAACCAAAAAAATCCCTGAACCAGACGAATTCACAGTGGAATTCCACCAGATGTACAAAAAAGAACTGGTACCAATCCAAAAATTTCAGAAGGGAAGGATTTCTCCCTAACTCATTCTATAAAATCAGTATCATCCTGATACCAAAATTTGGCAAAGACACAACAATAACAACAACAACCACAAGTAAACTACATGTCAATATACCTGAAGAACACAGATGTAAGAATCCTAAACAAAATGCTTGCAACTTGAATGCAACAGCACATCTAAAAGATTATTCACCATGGTCAATTGAACTTTCTTCCCGGCATACAAATATATTTCAAGAAATGTAAATCAATAAATGCTACTCACTATATAAACAGAATTAAAAACAAAAATCATATGACTATCTCAATCAATGTAGAGAGAGCATTCGATACAATTCAACATCCCTTCATGATTAAAAACCCTTAACAAACTACACATCAAAGGAACATATCTCAAAAATAATAAACAAGCCGGGCTTGGTGGCTCAGCCTGTAATCCCGCGCCTTTGGGAGGCTGAGGTGAGTGGATTGCCTGAGCCCGCGAGTTCGAGACCCGCCTGGGCAGCGAGACCTCATCTCTACAATAAATCAAAAAATCAGCCAGGCGGTAGCGCATGCCTGTAATTCCGGCTCCTCGGAAGGCAGAGGCGGAAGGATCGCCAGAGCCCAGCAGGCGAGGCTGCGGTGGCCGGAAGCGGCCACTGCACTCCAGTCTAGGCGACAGAGTGAGACTCCAACTCAAAAAATAAATAAATAAAATAAATAAATAAATAATAATAAACAATAATTAAGTACAAATGGGACTTAATTACACTAAAAAACTTCTATACAGCAAAAGGAATAATCAACAGAGTAAATAGACAACCTGCAGAATAAGGGAAAATATTTGCAAACTATATATCCAACAAAAAACCAATATCCAGAATTTACGAGGAACTCAAATCAGCAAAAAATTAAATCATAAAAAGTAGGTAAAAAACATAGATGTCCCAATCTATGAGAAATGCATAGCCAACATCATACTAAATGAGAAAAAATTGAAAGCATTTTCCCTCACAACTAGGACAAGACGAGGATGTCCATTCTCACGTATTCAACACAGTGCACATAATTGGAAGTCCTAACCTGAGCAATCAGGCAAGAGAAAGAAATAAAAGTCACCAAATAGGAAAGGAAGAAGTCAAATGATTTCTGTTTGCTGACAATATAATTGCATACCTAGACAACTCCAGAGTCTGCCAAAAGACTCCTAGACATGATAAGCAACTTCAGTAAAGTTTCAGGATACAAAACCCACACACGTAGTATTTCTATATGCCAATCAGATTTAAGCTGAGAAGTGAGTCACAAGCACAATAACATTTACAACAATAAAACAAAATACCTGGAAACACATCTAACCTAGGAGGTGAAAGATCCCTTTAAAGAGAATTACAAAACACTGCTGGAAGTAACCATAGACAATATGAACAAATGGAAAAACATTCATTGCTCATAAGTTGGAATAATTAATATCATTATAACCATGCTGCCCAAGGCAATCTATAAATTAAATACAACCCCTATCAAATTACCAACATCACTTTTCACAGAATTAAATATCAATTCTAAAATTCATATACAATCCCAAAAGTACTTGAAAAACCAAAGCAATCCTAAGAAAAATGAGCAATGCTGGAGACATCACATTACTGACAGCAAACTAAAATAACATAATATTGGGGAAAAAACCACAAAAGTACACAAATAGACCAAGAGAGCAAAATAGATTACCAGAAATAAAGCCACACACCTACAACCAACTAATCTTCAAAGGAAGATGACAAAAATAAACAATGAGGAAGGATACTCTATTTAAATAAATGGTGCTGGGGAAAGTGGCTATCCATATAAAAGAATGAAACTGAAACCCTATCTCACATCATATACAACACAATTTAACTCACGGTTAATTAATGACATAAATGTAAAAAGTTCTAAACCTTTGTCCTAGGCAAATAATTTATGTCTTAGAACTAAAAAGCAAATGCAACATTACCAAAAATAAGAGGGGCTTAAGCAGAAAATCTTCTGTACAGCAAAAAACAATAATCCACTAGAATAAATAGACAAACTGCAGAATGAAGGAAAATATTTGCAAAATTCACATCCAACAAAGAATACCCAGAATCTACAAGGAACCCAAATCAGAAAAAAAAAAAAAAATCATAAAAAATGGACAAAAAGCATGAACAGTCATTACTCAAAAATCCAACAAAAATATTTAAAATGCTTCAACATAACTAATAATCAGGGAAATGCAAATTAAAAGCACCATGAGATATCACCGGACCCCAATCCAAATGACCATTATTAAAAGTAAAAAAAGATAGATATTGTGATGGATGCAATAAAAAGGGATTGCTTATACACTGTTGGTGGGAATGTAAATTAGTACAAACTATATGGAAAATGATATGGACATCTCTCAAAGAACTAAAAGTAGATCTCCCATTCAGTCCAGCAATCCCACTACTGGGTGTCTACCCAAAGAGAAAATAAGTCATTTACAGAAAATATACCTACACTCATATGTTTATTGAAATACAATGCACCATTGCAAAGATGTGGAATTGACTTAAGTGCCCTCCAGTGGATAAAGAAATTGTAGCATACACATATACCACAGAATACAATTCAACTATAAAAAGAATTTTAAAATGACTTTGCAACAACTTAGATGGAATTGGAGAATATTATCCTAAATGAAGTAACTCTACATGTTCTCACTTATAAATGGGAGGTAAGCTATGGGTCTGCAAAAACATACAGAAAGTTAGAAAGGACATTGGAGACTCAGATTGGGGATGGTAGGAAGGGGATGAGGGCTGAAACATTACCTATTAGATACAATGTACATTAGTTGGTTAATGGGTACACTGAAAGGTCAGTCTTTACCACTATACAATTTATCCGTGCAACCAAAAACCACTTGTATCCCTAAAGCTACTGTAATTACAAGAAAGAAAGAAAGAAAGAAAGGAAGAAAGAAGAAAGAAAGAAAGGAAGGAAGGAAGGAAGGAAGGAAGGAGGAAGGAAGGAAGGAAGAAAAGACCTGAACTTATTTTTTAAAAATCCTAGAAAAAATACTTAGGAGATACTCTCCTGGACATTGACCAAGGCAAAGAATTTATGACTAGTTCCTCAAAAACAAACACAACAAGAATAAACATTGACAACTTGGACCTAATCAAACTAAAAAGCTTCTGCATAGCAAAAGAAATTATCAAGTGAATAAGCAGACAACCCACAGAATGGAAGAAAATATTTGCAAACTTTTCTAGACTAATATGCAGAATCTACAAGGAACTTAATCGACAAGAAAAAGCACACAAAGCAAAGCATTAAAAAGCGGGCAAAGGACATGAACAGACACTTCTTAGACATTCAAGTGACCCACAAACACATGAAAAATGCTCAACATCACTACTCATCAGAAAAATTAAGTTTTTAAGATTTTCTATTTAAAAAATGTGGGGCACTTCAGGGTTAGGTATACAAATGTTCATTATGGAGGTACTGTTGTTGATAAGTTGTGCCCCACCTCACTGGCAGATTCCCACTACTGCCAATCCTTCAACCCTCACCCCTGGAAGTTTCCCGCTTTTATTATAGTATTACAATAATTGTTCAAGGTCTACTTTTGTGTGAGAACATGGGATACTCAGTTCTTTGTTTCTGTAATAGACCCACTCAGTATTTTGGACTCTAAATTCAGTCAAGTTGCTGTGAAGTTCATAATTTTGTCCTTCTTTATGGCTGCATAATATTCCACAGTGTATATGTACCACATTTTTTTAATCCAGTCCTTTTTCAATGGGCAGGATGATTGGTTCCATGTTTTTTCTATTGTGAAAAATGCTGCAATAAACATATATGTGCAGGTATCTTTTTCATAGAGTGATTTGAGTTCCTTCAGGTATATTCTCATATGTCTTCTTTTGAGACGTCTCTATTCATATCTTTTGATGGGGCTGTTTGTCATTCTAATGGGGCTGTTTGTCATTCTCTTTTCTGCACATTTGAGTTACTTGTAGATCCTAGATGTTAGGCTTTTGTCATGTGTACAGTTGGCAAATATTTTTTTCCTAGACGTGGACTGTCTCCCTGCTCTCTTGAAGGTTTCCTTGGCTTTGCAGAAGCTTGTCAGTTTGATGAGGTTCCACTTGTCTGTCTTATCTCTTATGGTATGGACTCTTGGGGTTTTGATCAGGAATTGGTTGCCAGTTCCAATTTCCATAAGGGTCTCTCCTGCACTTTCTAAGGTTCTTATAGTTTGAGGTTTTACATTTAGGTCATTGATCCATTTAGAGTTGATTTTGGTGTATGGTGATAGGTAGGAATATTCTTTTAATCTTCTGCATGTGATCAGCTGGTTTTCCCAGCACCATTTACTGAATAGGTTCCCCTCTTCCCAGAGATTAACAGTGGAGGCTTTGTTGAAGATGAGTTGGTTGAGAAATTGAAGTTTTGCTTGTGGAATATCTATCCTGTTCCATTGGTCTTTATGCCTGTTCTAGTACCAGTACTAGACTGTTTTGATTATTGTAGCTTCATAATAAAGCTTAAAGTCTGGGATAACTCCCCCCTTTTTTGTTTTTGTTTTTGTTTTTTTGCTGAGGATTGTTTTGGCTATTTGTGGTCATTTATATTTCCATATGAATTCCTATATTGTCATTTCCTGATCTCAGAAGAATGCTCCTGGTAATTTAATGGATATTGTGTTAAATCTGTAGATTGCCTTGGGTAGAATGGACACTGTAACAATGTTGATTCCTCCAATCCATGAGCATGGAATATTTTTCCATTTGTGTGTATTATCTTTGATTTCTTTGAGCACTGTTTTGTAGTTTTCATTGTAAAGGTCATGTTTCTGGTTAGGAAGATGACAAGGTATTTCATTTTTATGTGTGTGTGGCTTTTGTGAATGGGATTGTGCTTTTTATTTGGGTTTCTGTTTATTGTTGGTGTATAGAAATGCAACTGTCTTCTGCACATTTATTTTATGCCCTGAAATTTGGTCAAAGTCCTTTATGAGTGCAAGGAGGTTTTTGACATATTCTCTTGGGTTTTTGAGGTATAGAATTATGTTGTCTGCAAAGAGGGATAACTTGACTTTCTCATTTTCTATTTGGATACTCCTGATCTCTTTCTCTTAGATGTTTGCTCTAGCTATGTTAAAAAGGAGGAGTGAGAGTGTGCATCCGTGTCTTGTTCCAATTTTCAGGAGAAATCATTCCAATTACTGTCTGTTTAGCAGTATGCTGACTGTGGGTTTCTCATAGATGTCTCCTACTATTTTGACGTATTTTCCATCTGTGCCTAGATGTTCAAGGGTTTTTATCAAGCAGGGTGCTGGATTTTATCAAAAGCTTTCTCCAAGTCTAATGATTTCATCATGTGGTTTTTGTTTTCACATCTGTTGATTTAATTATGTTTATGGCCTTGCAAATGTTGAACCAGTCCTGCATCCTGGGGATGAAGCCTACCTGGTTGTGGTGGATGATTTTTGAGATGTGTTATTGGTTATGGCTTGCTAGGATCTTGTTGAAAATTTTAGCATCTGTGTCCATCAAGGATATTGACCCATAGTTTTCTTCCTTTGTTGGATCTTTACCTGGTGTGGATATCAATGCAATCTTAGCTTCATAAAATGATTTGTGGAGAGTTCAACCTTTCTTGTTTGCCTGGAATCCTTTCAGTTAGATTGGTTTCATTTCTTCCTTGTATGTTTTATAACACTCTGCTGGAAAGCTATCTGGTCCAGGGCTTTTTTTTTCTATAGGTAGTTTTCTTATGGCATAATCAAATTCCTGCTTTGTTATTGGTTTTTTTAGGGTCTCAATTTCTTCTTGTTTCAACCTGGGAAGGTTGTGTGATATCAGAAAGTCCTCCATTTCCTTTAGGCCTTCAAGTTTGTTTACATACAAGTGTACATACTAGTCTCTGATAATCTTTTGTGTTTCTTAGGGGTCAGTTGTGACTTGATCTTTTGCATTTCTGATAGTGTTTCTTTGGGCTTTCTCTCACTTTTTCTTGGTCATAGCTAGAAGTCCATCAATCTTGTATATCTTTTCAAAGAACCAATTTTTTGTTTCATTGATTTTTTTTGTATTGTATGTTTATCGTCTATGTCCTAGATTTTGGCTTTTATTTTGGTGATCTGGATTATTCTGCTGAACTTAGGGTGTTGGTCGTCCTGCTTTCCAGCTTCTTTAGGTGGTTTGTTAGGTTGTTAACTTGTGATCTTTCCATTTTCTTCATATGTGTTCATAGAGATATGAATTCCCCTCTTACTAATGCTTTCATGGCATTCCAGAGATTTTGGTAAGATGTTTCTTAATTTTCATTTGTTTCTAGGTGTCTTTTAATCTCTGTTTTGATTTCCATGTTGATCCATGAGTTGTTTAGCGTGATGCTATTTAGTGTCCATGTTTTTGTGGGTTTGGGGGGAATTTGTTGGTGTTGATATTTGTTTTTATTCCACTGTGGTCTGAGAAGGTGCATGACAGTATTTCAATCTTATGAAATTTATTTATACTTGATTTATGGCCGAGGATGTGGTCAAACTTAGAGTATGTTCCATGTACTGGTGAGTAGAATGTATATTCCTTGGTTGTTGGGTCTAGTGTTCTGTAGGTATCAATTAGGTCCATTTGGGCAAATGTCACATTGAGGATCAAGATCTCCTTGTTGATTTTTCATCTTGATAATCAGTCTAGGTTTGTGAGTGAGATATTTAAGTCCCCAGCTATGATATTTTAGTGTCACTATCTTTTTTAAGTTTACCTAGCTGCTACTTTATGAAATTTGGTGCTCTCATGTTTGGTGCATATATATTTATGATGGATATTTCCTGTTGATGAATTGAACATTTTATTATTATGTAGTGGACCTACCATAATAGTTTTTGATAGTCTAAAGGGCATTTTGTCTGATATTAAGGTCATAACTCCTGCTTTATTTTTTCGTTAGCCTGAAATTTTATTTCCTATTCTTTTATTTTGAGTCTGGGAGTGTCCTTTCAGGTGAGATGAGTCTCTTGGAGACAAGACATTGTTGCCTCATGATATTTTATCCTATTTGCCATTTTATGTCTTTTCATTGATGCATTTAGTCCATTCATATTCAGGCTAATTATTGAGAAGTGAGAGTTTATTCCTGTCATTAGGTTCTTAGAGTGTTTGGGGGTTTTTTTGCTACTGTTTGTTTACTTGTTCATTGTCTTTCTTTTAAATTTTAGGTTATTTCATGGGTGTTTTCAATCTTTTTCCCGCATTCTTGTGAAGGTCATTGTCATTATTTTTTCCTTTCTTCTATTTTTAATACTTTCTTAAGTGTTTCTTGTAGAGCTGGTCTGGAGGAAGTATAAACTCATAGGGATTGAATATCTGGGAAGGATTTTAATTTTCCATCACTGATAAAACATAGCTTAGCAGGGTAGGTAATTCTTGGTTGAAATTGTTTATCTTTGAGAAATTTGAAGATTGGGCTCCAAGCTTTCCTAGCCTGAAGTGTTTCTGTAGATAAGTTTGCTGGTATTCTAATTTGTCTTCCCTGATAGATAGTCTGTCCTTTTTTTGTGTTACCTTTAGGATTTTTTCTTTTATACCTACTCTACTATGTGCAAATGAATTACTATGTTTTGGGAGTTGGTCTTCTTGTTTGTTGTATTGCAGGGGTTCTCTGAATTTCTTGTGTTTGAATGGTTGCATCACTGATGAGATTAAAGAAGTTTTCTTGGATAATTTCATGGAATGTTTGTTCTAGGGTAGAGTCTGCCTTTCTATCTGCCTCATGGATTTCAATTTTTCTTAGCTTCGGCTTCTTGAAATAATAGCTCATCTATTGGATGTTTTGTTCTGTCTTTTTAAGTTTCTTTTCTCTGTGTTTAACAGTTTGGGTTAGTTCCATATTTTGGTCCTCAAATTCTGACATTCTTTCTTTAGCTTGCTTAATTCTGCTTCTCATTCTTATCAGTTTTTTATTTATCTCATTCACTGTATTCTTTATTGCTGTTATCTGTTATCAACTCCTTCATTCTTTCCTATTGTCTCTCCTCATTTCTATTTATTTTCTCTATTAATATCTTTGATATCTGAATTTTTGGTTTGAAGCCAGTCATTCTGGGGGCTCTTCATTGTTTGCATTCCAAAGTCTGTATTCTCATGGTTGACTTCCCAGGGGTCTGTGTGAGACCCATATTCTTCCTTTGTTTTTTCTTCATTTGTGTAGATTTTCCTCCCCCCATTTTTAACCTCTTCTTTAATCCCATTTTTCAAGGATGAAGGGCTTGTTTATATTTCTGTTTACTTAACCTCCTATTCTTCCTTATATAGGACCTCTGTCTTTGTTCATTTCTGAAGTTGAACTGTGGGTGGGAGGCTGTACTTTTTGCAGTTTTGAGATTTAATTGAAGTGAGAGCTGTAATTTAGAAACCATCCACAGATCTCAGTATCTACTGACAGGTGTGTGGGCCCCTAGAGCTCATTTCCTACCACCTTAGAATCTGTCCATACAGTAGGGGTATAGGTCTGCCCTCTGAAAGCAAAATGAGATAAGAAAAAGGAAAATAATGGAAAAAGGAAAGAGGAGTTCAAGAGGAAGGTGGAGAGAGAGAAGAAGAAGAGGGAAACAGACAGGCTTACCAAATAAAAAATGAAAAGAAACACAAAGACAGAAAATATTTAGAAAGCAAAAGCATACAATCATACAAACACACACACTGACAAAACTCCCCTATTGATGTACTCTCCCTCAAAAACATCCATACACAAACAAGAAGTCTAAAAAGAGTATTAAAATAACAGAAACAAAGCAAGTATGAAAGCAATCAAAAACAGAAAGAAAAAGAGAGGAGGAAAAAAACTAAAACAAAAAAACAAACTAAACAAACAAGCAAAATTCTCTATGGGGTCACTCTTTTGACTCCAACATCCTTTCAACTCTGCTCTCCAGCACAGGCTGATAGGATTGGTCTCAGCATAGGTCAGACACCCATGGACTACTGTGGGAGGAGTGTGGATCAGATCTGGACTCACCCTGCTAGCAGCCACTGCTGTCAAGTCTCCCACTCAGATCTGATGTGTCTGTGCCTGTTCCAACCTGGGGGAAGGGCATCTGTCTCTCCGAGTTTGATGAGGAGATAACCTCTATGTCCCACATTGAAGGCTGGGCAAAGGTGGGCAGGGCAATGCATGTATCTGCCTGGTCATGGGACAGAGAAAATGGCACCCATGGGAGTTTCCTAACCAGTGGTGGGACTCCTTTCCAGCTTTCCCCTGCTCTCTCCATGGATCCTGGGGGTCATGCTGCTTTACTGTCACAGGTGATGATGTGGGCTTGTTGCCAAGTGGTGAGGATCAGTTGCTTTCTGCTGCCTCTTCTCAGGAGAGCGCTGAGAACAGCAGATGATCCTGTGTACTGGGGGCTCCAATCTCAGGGTGGCGAGCTGTTGTGCCCACCTACAGAGGAGAGTCCAGGGTGCATGAACCTGAGTCTTCTCTCAGATGGACTTTCACTCACCCACTTGTACACACCCACTCATGCAGAGAGTCTTTATAGACACTCGCTTTTGCAGAGATTCTCACAGTCTGACCTGTTCTGTCACCATCTTGCTGGAAATCCCTCTGAGAAATGTAAATTAAAACCACAACGAGATACACTGTTATACTAGTCAGAATGGTTATTATTAAACATTCAGAAAACAACAGATGTTGGTGTGACTGCAGAGAAATAAAATGCTCATCACTTTTGGTGGGAATGAAAATTGGTTCAGCCTCTATGGAAAGCAGCTTGGAGATTTCTCAGAGAACTGAAAATAGATTTGCCATTTGACCCAGAAATTCCATTACTGGGTATATACTCAAAGAAAAATAAATCATTCAAAAAAAACCAAAAAAGGTACCTGCACTCATATGCTTCTCATGGCACTGTTCTCAATAGCAAAGACAAGGAACCAAACTAAGTGACCATCAACGGTGGACTGAATTTTAAAAATGTGGTAATATACATCATGTAATACTATGCAGCCATAAAAAGAACAAAATAATGTCCTTTTTAGCAACATAGATGCAGCTGGAGGTCATTATTCTAAGCCAATTAGTACAGAAACAAAAAAAACCAAACACTATATAATCTCACTAAAAAGTGGGTGCTAAACACTGGGTACCCAGAGACACAACGATGGGAATAACAGACACTGGGGACTCCTAACGGGGGCGGGAGAGAGGTAAGCATTGAAAAGCTACCTTTTAGGTACTATATTTAAAATTTGAAGCCGGGCTCAGTGGCTGAGCCTGCGGGTTCGAGACCCATCTGGGCAACTTGGCGAGACCTCATCTCTACAATAAATCAAAAAATTAGCTGGGTGGGGTAGCGCATGCCTGTAGTTCCAGCTACTTGGAAGGCTGAGGCGGAAGGATCGCCAGAGCCCAGCAGGTCAAGGCTGTGGTGGCCGGGAGCGTGCCACTGCACTCCAGTCTGGGCAACAGATGAGACTCCAACTCAAAAAATAAAATAAAATTGAATGATAGGTTAAATAGAAGCCCAAACTTCACCATCCTGTGGTATACCCATGTAACAAACATGCGCGTGTACCCCCTATAATACTCTTTCTTTACCAAGAAAGAAACTGTTTTAGAAAAAGAACTTCATTTACTTATTCAAATAGCCTGCATAGTATTGATTTCTGTGGCTTTCTATTGACTTAGTCCATTATTTGTTTTATAAATATAGGCAATATTTTCCATGTCTAATGATGCTGAAAACTCTAGTACCTAAATATTATAATAGCGGAACCATTCTTACTGAAGTCAGATTATTCTTTTGATCAGTTATTTATTCTTTCGAGTTAAATGTTGCATCTTAAATATTTAGCAAAAATTGATATTCTGAATTTAAAAATTTATGTTCAGTATTTATTGATACAATGCTAAAACTGATTAATATATCAATATCAATATTCAAAATAATAATAATATTCAAAATCAGTGGCTTCATATTTTTGCCATTTGTCATTATTTAAAATCAGTGTTTATGCAAATTTCAGGTAGTTTATAGATTATGAAGTGAATATCAATAGGTTAAACATTCTTAGCCAGGCTCGGTGGCTCAGCCTGTAATCCCGCGCCTTTGGGAGGCTGAGGTGAGTGGATTGCCTGAGCCCACGGGTTCGAGACCCGCCTGGGTAGGGAGACCTCATCTCTACAGTAAATCAAAAAATCAGCCTGGCGTGGTAGCGCACGCCTGTAATTCTGGCTACTTGGAAGGCTGAGGCGGAAGATCGCCAGAGCCCAGCAGGTTGAGGCTGCGGTGGCTGGGAGCGGCCACTGCACTCCAGTCTGGGCGACCGAGTGAGACTCCAACTCAAAAAAAAAAAAAATACAACTATATATTTTACATGATAAGTGGGGTAAAATTTATATAACGTAAATTTACTCTTTTAAATTATACCATTCTATGAATTTGGCAAATATACACAGAAGAGATATAGATAGTTCCTTCATCTCAAATTTCTTTGTACTCCTTTATAATTTTTCTGGATATTTGTGAATTTATTTTACTAATACAGACTGCCATGATTGCTATAGTAGGTTTTAAATCTAGGCAGTGTGAGTCTTCTATTTTTTTCCTCTTATCAAAATAGTTTTAGTTATTCCAGTTGAATTTCTGTTCACTATAAATTTTACAATAATCTTGTTTATTTCTAAAATATTTGTTGTAATTCAATTGGGATTTGGGAATTGCACTAAATCAATCTGGAAAGAAGTGATAATGTCTGAATATAGAATTCTAGCTCAACAATTTTTTTTCCCCTGGATGTTTTCCAAAAACTTCTTCTTCAACTTTATCATTTTTCCTATATGAGGATGGCCTTTATCCTAGGACTTTATTTTTAGACGTGGATTTTCATGGGCTTCCACTCAATATTTGATCTGGTCATTGAACTGTCTTTTTTTTTAATTGGGTCAGAATTTCGAGTCTCAACACTCAATGTTTTCTGCCATTTCAGCTCAGACATTTTCTGAGGACCCAATGTGAATCTCATGAAGACTTCTGTCTCCTCTCCCCAACTTTCCCTAGGTATCATCCTCCCTGACAAAATTCCCTGTAAACTTCAATTGCCTAAGCAACTCACAACCTTTATCTGTGCCTCCTCAGCAGGAGATGGGCTCTTCTTGGGTTACACTTCCTGGTATCATGGAAAGAAACATGCTTCAATCAGGAAAACAGAACTAGCATGAGGGTAACCTCCTAGATTTTCTTCTCACAGATGTCCAAATATTGTACTGCCTATTTTTTAAAGTCTAAACAATTATCTTATATGCTTTGTACAACTTTCTAATAGTTTTAGATAGGACAAGTCTAGCATTTGTGCCATAGTGAAAAGCCAAGGTCTATTTTAAGGCATACAATTGTTTATAGTTTTATTGACTATGAAGCAAACTGTGAGCTCTAGATTTTTTTGTACATGTCCTTTATTAGTCAGAGGATGTTGTATTTAATTCCTAGTTTGATTGATCACAGACTGACAGACTAAATATTTTTAAGATGTGAAATTTTCCAAAATGTATCTATAGGTTCAACAAAATATCTATCAAAATTTTAACACCAAAAATGTAATAAATGGTGGCATTGATTCTGAAACGTATGTGGAAACACAAAAAGCCTATAATAGCCAAAATAATCTTGAAAAATATGAACAAAGTTGTAGACTCTCTGCCTTCCAAAATCAAGACACTGTAATATGACATAAAGGTCATAATAAAAAATTGAAAATTTAGATATAGACAAACCTACATTTGATCAATTAGTTGTTTTATAAAGGTTACAGCATAATTCAATTGGGATAAGGTTTATTTTTTTCTCAAAAAATGGAGCTGGACAACTGGATATCTCTATAGAAACAAACAAAAAAGCTAACCACAACCTCTGACTCATGCCAAATGAAAATTAACTCAAAATATAATAGAGGTGTAAATAAAAAATGTAAACTATAAAACTTTCAGAAGAAAACATAGGAGAAAATCCTCACAACTTTGGTTTGGGCAAAGATTTCTCAGCTAGGTGACAATAAAGCACTAAACACAAAAGAAATATTGATATACTGAACTCCAACAAAATTAACCTTGAACAATTATCATAATACAATAAGAAAAGGATTGACAATAGTGGGAAACTGCCAGGAGAAGGGGGCACACCTCATCAACAAGGGTACCTGCATAATGAACATTTGTATAACTAACCCTGAATTGTACCCCACATCTTTAGATTAAAAAAATTTTTTAATGATAAGATGTGTAAAAAAAATAAATAAATAAAAATAAAAACATTTGCCCTTAACAGGATACAGTGACGAGAATAGCACAGTAGCCTCACACTGTGAAACTAATAGTCATACATATGTCTTAAAAATAAAAGACTGGTATCTAGAATATATTTGTGTGTGTATGGGGGAGGATATGGATTATGAGTGTCAAATCATAATAAGAAGAAAGCAATCAAGAACACATGGGCAGAGCACCTGCACAGATATACATTTTTTTCATACAACCAATATTCACAAAAAAGTTGTACAACATGATTTATCAAAAAAATTCGAGTTAAAACAACAGTGAGATAAAATTCATTCAATTTCATGCCTACTAAAATCTCTAAGTGAAAAGGACTTGCAACAAGAAATAGTGCCAAAAATTTAGAGAAATCAAATTCTCATACATTCCTGTAACACAACCATTTTGGAAGACTATTGGACAGTTTCTTATGAACTAATTTTCCTCACCTATGCTCTGATCTAGAGATTCTACAACTAGGAGTGAAAATATATGTCTACAGAAGAACTTGTTCAAGAACGTTCACAGCAACTGTAGTCATAATAGCTGAAAACTTTAAACAATTCAATATACAAATTATAGTATATTCATGCAATGGGCTATACTATGCAACAATAAAAAATTATCTACTGACATAAGAAAACAATATGAATAAAATCATATTTTAACAGGAAAAAAAGGGAGGGCTAAACTAATCCATGGTGATGGAAATCAGAAGACTGCCTTCCTGTGAGGGACAGAAATTGATTGAAAGAAATGTTAAGGGAGTAACTGGCATGGTGGAGATGACCTTTCTAGGTTTTAATTTGAACATTGGCTAGATCAATGTGCATATTTTTCCAAAAAATCAATTTTTTTTCTTAAAATCTGTTCCTTTACTTATATATAGATTTTACCTCAAAAATAAATAACTATACACACACGCACTGGTCAACATAGCAGCCAGATAAATCTGAGTTAACTGCATGAGTTTGTTCAAAACTATTCAATTTCTCCTCTTCAGAGCCCTTACACTGTTCTATGAGGTCATGTTTGCCTTTTGCTCTTTCCAACCCTCCACTTATGATAGAACCCTCTTTGGGTCATCACACCATCTGTACTTCCTGACTGAATCACTCTTCACAGGGGTCTGCAGCTAACTCCCTCACCAATTTCAAATCTTTGTTTACAGTTCACCTTCTCAATTAGTCCAATCCTGACCACTCTAAGTAAAATGATGTCTTCATCTGCCCTCTCACCTCTCTTATCTTGCTCTGCTTTTTCTCATGGCACTTCCCAGCATTTGACATTCACTGAAGTTTATTTATTATATATTAATATTAGTATACTTATTATATAATTTAATTATTTTTAATGTATAAGTTAACATATCATGCATCTATTAACTTATATATGCATTAAGTTCCACAAGTTTTTTTCAGCAACACACCAGTAAAGAATACTAAGACTCCCTACATTCTGAGGCTTCCAAGCTACAGGAGGCAGAAGAAACAAAACTAAATACTAGGTATAAGGTATTATGTGTTCTTACTAGTGTGTTGATGAAAAAACTTGTGGAACTTAATTAATAATGACAGATTACTTTTATCTCATCTTTTTGACAAAATCAGATATTGGTAAATTTCATATTGAGTACATGACCCAGAATTCTCTAATGGTTGCCTTACAGTAAAAGCTTCCTTTCTCATTGTTCCTCCCTTCTTCTAATTTCCTTACTTTCTTTTCCCCTTTCTTTCTTTCTTCTGCCTCCTTCTTTTCCACCCTCTTTCCAACCCTTTCTCTCTTTCTTCCCTCCTCCTCTCTTCTATTTTATTTTTTTGTTTACTGGAAAGTTTGGAGCAAATAAGATTCTCAAAGAATAATAGCTGGTTCATTATCTTTCTAAAAATGAATTGCAGGGAAACTGATAAACAACAGAAGAAATAATCTTCTTTATGCTGTTAACAAATGCTTTCCTGAGAGTTCACTTTAAAGTATCTATTTATAACAGATAAAATATGTAATTTTATGTACATGTAATTTTATATTAAATTAAAAACATGTAATTTTTTGTCAAATAAGTAACAAAAAAAGACAGTTATTTTCCAAATAACATTTTTTCTTGTTTTTCCTCACAGAAACTCAGGAAATCTGTTACCTTTCAAAATTAATCTGAAGTTTATAGTTAATCTAGGAAGGCAATATGCTTTCATGATATGTTTTTAGATTTGAAATATTTCATAATACAGAAAAGATTGCATGCTCTTAAAATTTAAGAAGTAGAAAATCCATATATATAGACTGTTTTTTCCAAACTTATGCCAGATTAATGAAGTATTAATTTTCTGAGTCTCCAAAAAGATTAGACATTAAAAAAAATCAGAAGGAATATTGAGGTAACTCCCACCAAAAAACTAATTGGAGAGGTAACCTTAAGGCACTTGTCAGTCGGTGTCAAATTTATTCAGGGAAAACCAGTCTTGATTTTATAGGATAAACTGGGTTATTTTTAATAAAGTAGCTTGATGTCAGGAAATGGCAAATCAAATATGAAATATGCAAATAGGTAGCCACAAATAGATGTTAAACCAAAATGCAAAACAAAAGTAAGTGATATGGAAATACATTTACTATCATGATAAAATGGAAAATACAGGAAAGTAGAAAGAAATACTGAATTTGTAGTATTTGATTTTTGCATTTATGCATATCTGCATAATACATCATATTATTATAAGAAATAAGTCATAATGGAAAATAATTTAAATTATAGAGCATAATAACTTATTAAATATCTAAGCCGTTTTTAACCTGGAAAGGAAAGCTTTAAACTTGGCTGTCTCTAATTTGTTCCGAAGACTTAGAAATGAAACAGGGCTGGGAATAGTTGAGTTATGCTCTAAACACTTTCTTCTTTTTGTGCACAAAAACTTAGGAGATTTTTATATTATATATTCTGTTTTATAGCGATAAACAAAGGTATTATCATTGAAAAATAAGCACTCATATTTTCAGTCCCTGGAAATAAAAAACGCCCATTTCAATTTCCATACACAGAAAAAATATCTTTTAAAATTGTCTCTTCAAAAATAGTTTTACTAAATAACCCATAGTTACTATTTCAATCAAATTATGTAAAAGTTACATTAATACATAAAAGTCATTCCATTTTTCCACAAAGTCCACTAATTTTAAATTAACAATACATAAATTCTTCAAGAAGATATGATTTTAAAAATTACCTCCTGCAGTTTGTTAATGTTATTTTTAAAACTTTTTTTTAAAAAAGCAATGTTAACAATTTTAAAAATCCTAAAATATATTTATTGGACTAACCATCTTCTGGTGTACTGATGTTAATTTGATTCATAAAATATGTTTATACATGTGAATAGCTTCCTTTAAAAATCTATAAGGTGTTAAGCTTGGAATTTTAATTAGAGAGAAAAAACTGTTGCCCCATAATCTTTAAAGTGACCCCTCACTTTGATTCTAAGTTAGGAATAAGACTAGCTATAAGCCGGGCTCGGTGGCTCAGCCTGTAATCCCGCGCCTTTGGGAGGCTGAGGTGAGTGGATTGCCTGAGCCCGTGGGTTCGAGACCCGCCTGGGCAGCGAGACCTCATCTCTACAATAAATAAAAATATCAGCCGGGCGTGGTAGCGCATGCCTGTAATTCCGGCTACTTGGAAGGCTGAGGCTGAAGGATCGCCGGATCCCAGCAAGTCGAGGCTGCAACGGCCGGAAGCAGCCACTGCACTCCAGTCTGGGCGACAGAGTGAGACTCCAACTCAAAAAAAAAAAAAAGACTAGCTATAAAATTATATCCTTACTTTTGCACAACAATCACTCAAATTGATTCAAGCTGCCTTGCTTTGTAACAAGCTGTGAACACAGGTCAACAAGATCTTAATGAGAAAATGGATGTGTTAACTTGCTTCAAATGGCCAATAGTTTCAACAAATTAAGAATCCATCAAATTATAATTATTCTAAGATTTCATTATGTTTAACAATAAAACATTAAAACTATCAATTTTCAAGTTTAGTCTAAAACAATGACAGCAGCATATCTATGATTAAAATGACCAAGTCTCGTTGAACACTAATATACTAAATATCTCTTCCCAGAAGACCTTTTGTGAAGTATTTTGTGTTATTTCTATTGCCGAGATTTATATTTTAATTTATTTGTTGAATGATTTATTTTGTTTCACGTGAAAGAGTTTTGAGTTGTTTTGCTGATATCATTTGACAAACAGTAATGGGATCTCAAAAATAAAATGCCTTTGTGAATTTGCTACTATTACTTTTTTTACAGGTTATTACCTCATCTCTTAAAGGAGCTCATGTTCCTTTTTCTCATATCACTTTTATTCTCATTAGCAATACCTCTACCATCAAGAGAATAAGTTATACTATAATCCTAAACAAAACAAACTGCCAAGTGTAACTTAAAGATAAAGTTGAATTAACAAGCAATTATTTGTATTAAAGTTAATTTGATTTCTAAAATACGACACTATATTTCAGAGACACATTCACAGAGACACAATATTAAGAAGAATGTCTTAGCATGTATTATTAAAGTCAGAATTTTATACATAAACTAATATTGCCACATAGTTTTTTCTAACCTACACCAAGATAGCTACAAATTCTGTTTCATATAGGAATTTTCATGAAAGATACAGAAATAGGCTTTGGGTAACATAAGAAAAAGAGGAATATGTTAAAATCAGATCACTGAGGGACTCATGAAATCACTAGAAGACCAGAGAACCCGAATTGGAAAGTAGTTAAGAAGAGTTCCCTAGAAGGCCCAAGAGACCCTTAGGAAGTTCACCAGAACTGCACGCAACAGTTTTTGTGTGGTTTGCTTCCACTATAGATATTTTGTGTTTTTAATTGGTGTGTTTAGACCATTCACATTTAAAGTGATTATTATAAAGCTTTGGGACCACATCCCTCAGATGCATCCAGTTAAAATATTTGATTTTGGAGGGGTTTTGGTATTGTTGTTTTACCTTTTTCTTGTTGTAAGGCTGTAAATGCTGACTTCCCATTCTTTAAGAGTAAGAACTCTATACTTACTATTAGAAATTTTGTGTCTCCATAATGCAGAGAATCCCTGGGATTAGAGCTAGAAAAAAATGAATTAAAATTATAACAACAGAAAATGCTGGCTATATTCAATATACTTTCTTTCTTATTTTCCTCTCCCCTTTGTCAAGAAATATTTTTTTCTTCATCAGTTTTATTGTTTCTGACTCATACTTCCTCAGAGGCTGCCAGTACCCCATAAAAATATATGTGAGGGAGACTTTCCACTCTCCCCTCACACAGCTAAAACCAGCTTAGACTAAACAAGGATAAATGTATCTATAATGGAAATAAAAAATTGACAACAACATTTGTTATAAAAATAGGCAAATATTTAAAACTTAGTTTTAAATTATGCACATTCCTTTATGTGATGGTTTTAAAGCAGTTTTCTAAACTTTATATATTTAAACAACAGTAGTGACCAAGGACTATGACATTTGAAAGCAGAAGATTAAATGCCAGCAAAGCTAAACATCTCCCCACAGAGCTATGATATTTGACAGTTGTGAAATCTTTGAAGACATTTCAGTTTTGTTTATTAGGTAAAGCCATCACCATTTATACACGCCACAAAACTCCAAAGTGACTATTATCAAATGACAGTGCAGCTTGACATCTGTGGAGGTAGTTACACAAGCATATAGGAATTGATAAATCTTATTCACATGAAGAAAAATGAATATATAAAGATATGGTCAGTTAAGAAAGTCTGAAAACACTGGAAAAAGGAGCTATCTCTTTTGGGCACAATGTGGAAACATTTTCACAGTGATATTATATTACATACATTTTCTATTACATAATTAGTCTCCTCTTCTATAACTGAGAAGAGGGTAAATTGATGAAAATGAAATTTTGCAGATTTTCTTTACAATTAGATGTTTTTAAAAACTCACAATCTATTTCTTAGTTATCTCTATGTGAGTGCCCCTGAAGATTGAAGAGGCTGAAGACAAGATTAGGAGAACAGTAAACATTCCTTGAGGGTTCTATTTGACTCTTCTTGTTTACTTGTGGTCACTGTACTCCAAGGTCCTCACACTGCCAGGCATTCTTCCCAAGTTCAATTCTTAAACATTGATAAGTTTACTTTCCTTGTTTTTGCTTATTCATGAAGCTGTCCCCAGTGCAATACAACTTCTGAAATTTTTACTTGACCAACTCTTACTCTTTTCTGAAACTCAACTCATATACCAGCTCTTCTAGAAATCCTTCTCTACTAGCTTGATTGTAAGTTAGTAATCCTTTGCCGTACTTTCTGTTAACATGCCATATATCAAGCTATATCAAAAATCGTGACTGCTCACATTTAAGAGTATAAGATGGGACAACTTGGTATTCATATGCAACAGAATAAAGTTGTACCTTTTCCTCACACTATATACAAAATTAACTCAAAGCAAATCAAAAACCTAAATGCAAACGATGAAACTCTTAGGAGAAAATATAGAAGTAACATCTATGTAACTTCCAATTTTCCAGTGATGTCTTAGATATGACATAAACGTCCAAGCAACAAAAGAAAAAATAGAAACATTAGTGTTCATCAAAATTAAAAATTTTTTTTGCTGCAAATGATGCCATCAAAGTGAAAAATCAAACTAGAATCAGTGAAAGTATTTGCAAATCATATGTCCAATGAAGCTCTAGATTAAATAAAGAACAACTATGGCCTGGAGCGGTGGCTCATGCATATAATCCCAGCACTTTGAGAGGCCAAGGTGAGAGGATTGCCTGAGCCCACAGGTTTGAGAGCAGTCTGGGCAACTTGGCGAGACTTCATCTCTACAATAAGTCAAAAAATTATCTGGTCATGGTGGTGCATGCCTATAATTCCAGCTACTTGGAAGGCTGAGGCAGAAGGATCGCCTGAGCCCAGTAAGTAGAGGCTTCGGTGGCGTGAGCATGCCATTGCACTCCAGCCTGGGCGACAAAGTGAGACTCCAACTAAAAATAAATAAATAAATAAATAAAACATAACAGCTACACCTCAATAACAAAAAGAAAAAGAATCTGATTATAAAGTGGAACAGGGATTGAATAAACTTTTTTTCCAAAGAAGACATACTAATAGCCAGTAAGCACATGAGATGTTCAACATCTGTGTTAGTTTCCTATTGCTTTTGTAAAAAAGTTGCCAGAAATTTAGTGACTTAAAAAGAACACAAATTTGTTAGCTTATAGTTCTGGAGATAAGAGTTCAAAATGGTTCTGACTAGGCTACGTTCCTTCTGGAGTAAAGCACTAGGGTAAAATTCATTTTTTAAAAATTTTTATTCTTCTAGAGACTCCCTGCATTTCTTGTCTTGTGTCCCCTTCTTCTATCTTCAGAGTAACATCATGATATCTTCAAATCTCTTTTCTCTCTCCCTGTGAACTTTTCTGACTCCCTCTTTCATGTTTTTAGGACCCATGTGACTACATTTGGCTCATCCAGATAATGTAGCATAATCTCCTTATTGTAAAGTTAGCTGATACGTAACTTTAATTCTATCTGCAACCTTAATTCTTCCTTACCACGTAAAATAACACATTCATAGCCTCCAGGAATAAGGACTTGGGAATCTTTGGAAGGCAGTTATTCTGCCTACCAAAACATCAGTTCTCAGAGATGTGTGGACCAAAACCACAAGATATCTCTTTATACCAACAAGGATGCTAATATCAAAGAAATAGCAAATAATAAATGTTGACAAGGATATGGAGATATTGGACCCTCATAAATTGCTGGTGGGAATGTAGCATTGCAGTCACTTTAGGAAGCAGTTTGGCAGTTTCTCAAATGGCTAAACGTAAGCACATTACAGAACCCCAAGAATTACACTCCTAGGTGCTTACTCAAGACAATTGAAGCATATGTTCACAAAAAACCTTTACACAAATAGTTATTGTATTACTGTTTCTAATATTCAAAAGGTGAAAACAACTCAAATGCTTGTTCACTACTAAATAGATAAACAAAATACGATGTAACCGTACTTTGGAATATTATGCATGGATGACCATGGATGAAACTTGAAGACTTGCTAAGTAGAAGTAAGATACAAAAGATCAAGTATTTTATGATCCAGTTTGTGTAAAAAGTCGAGAATAGGCAAAGACATAGAAAAAAGAAAGTAGATTAGCAGTTGCCAGAGGCTGAAGGGATGGAGTTGGACGGGGTGGACTGCTAATGGATGCAGGGTTTCTTTGGGGATGATGAAAATGTGGTAAAATTGGATAGTAACAATGGTTGCAAATCACTGTAAACACATTATTGTAAACACATTAAAAACAACTGAATTGTGCACTTTCAAATGATGGTAGGTAAATTTTATCTTCTTTTAAAAAACAAATATTTTTTAATAATTTAATTTTGAATAAAATAAATATAATAACCATGTAAACTTTATTGCATGCTGCTATATGTCAGAAGATTAAAAGTAGAGCATAATGTGTATGTGGAAAGGACGCAATTCAAATAAGACACATTTTAACAAAAGGCTTGAAAGAGATGAAAGATATATACATATATCTGGGTAGAGGGATGGCCAGTGCATAGGTTTTGAGGAAAAAGTGCATCTGATATGTTTGAAAACACAAGGCTGGTGTGTCTGGCATTGAGTGAGCAAGAAAAAGAGAAATAAGAGATGAAGTCAGGAGGGCCATGGGGAAGTCAGGGAGTACAGATATGTAGGCCAGGTTTTGTAGATTAATAAAACAATTTTGGGTTTGATTTTGTGTTAAACAAGGAGTCATTGAAAGCTTTTAGTAGAGTTGCAATGTTGAGTAATTTGCATTTTGAAAAAATCACTGTGACTGCTGTCCTAAGAACAGACTGAAGGGAGAAGACAGAGTGAGAAAAGTTGGAAAACCACTGCTAGTAACCCAGGTGAGGGACAATGTGGCTCAGCCTAGGATCTGAGAAGGTAGTGACACATTGTCTGATATTGGATTCTTTTTTACAATGGAGTCCACTGGCTGACATTTTAGATGATTGCTGTGGATACAGGAAAGGATTCAAGGATGAAGGATGACTCTCATGTTTTTAGCCTAAGACAGGGAAGGATGGGGTTGAAATTAAATGAAATGAAAGAGGATGGAGCCAGTTAGGAAGAGAAATTAGGAATTCATTTTTGAAATCTTAACCAAATTTAACAGTTTTAGATATCTAAATGACCGATAAAAAAGCATACAAAGTTATTAGAATTGTCTATTAGGTACTTTATAAGCCTTAGATAGAAAGGTAAATATTTAACCATGATATTCTTCCATCTAAGTAACGATTTGATGTGGTAATACTTTCATAACAAGAGAGTAGTCATTTCATTGAAAGATAAAAAGCTGAACTTATTAAAGCTGCTGAAGATGCTTTATCATTTTTCCTCTACTAATTTTCAGTTTTAATCCCAAATACAAGAAACTATGTCAAAGATGGACAAACAAGGTTACCATCTTACTCCTTTAGCTGACATGTATTTGCAGACCCTTTTCTTGGCACAAGTCATCTTGTAAAATGTTCTAGGTAAGATCACTGCAGATTAAATTATATAATTTGAAAGCTACTTAAAAGTTACTAATTTGGTTAAGCAGAACTGTGTTTATAAAAGAGAAAGATGGAAAAATTTGTTTTCTTTGTCTTAGCTTCCCATAATATATGCTTACCAGAGAAAAGTTCTGGTAAGAGGTTGCTCTTTCCTTGCCCAGAAAAATGTTAGTATTAATTTAGCTATCACAAAGTGTACAAATTAATATAAACGTCATTGCTAGAAACACCTGTACACTTTAATTGCTTCTGTGTTATTTATAAACTACATAGTAAGAAAAAGAAAATGAGAAATTGGAAATCGTAAAACTATTGTATGTTACAGAAGATTAGCAGAATCTGGCATGAAAGACAATTCATTCAGCAGATATTGATAAATACCTACTATGTGCCACATAGCATTACAAAAAAATGCAGTTGCCATGCAATTTTTCTGACTAAACTGACATATAAATAAAATTATTTTATCTCATGTTTTTATTGTATCAGTAGCAGCTATAAATCATTTGTTGAGTCAGATTTATATAATAATTAACCAACTAAATAGAACAAATTTAAAAAGTAAGTAAACTTACTATCTTGATGTATTCAACTTTTGTTAGACTTAGAGAACTGAAAAATAATTCAAAATTTCTTTGGGGATTAGTCTTTTTGTCCATTAAAATTAACATCAAAACCGAATGCAATCCCCATGCAATTAGCACTATCACAAACATTTTTTAAACAGATCTTCAGGGAATTGAACAACTCTTGATGTGTTGTACCTAGCTTATCTCTTTAGATGTCTTTTACTGGGAGAACTTGATTAAAAATCAGTTACAATAGTAAAATTATTATTAATACATTAAGATAATCAAAGTTCCTTTTACTGGATTTCCACTTCACAAAGTCAGGCAACTGGAGAGATGTCTTGCATGTGTAATACTATGGGCTTCAGTGATACATTTTATTTCTAACTCCATCTTGTACTTTTTTCTGTGACTATTATGTGGCAATTCTGTTACAATTATGTTTGATTAAATAGGCAAATTCAAAAACTTGACTTTCTGAAAAGTACCTTCATTCTATCTTAACCAAGCCCTTCTTTCTAACAGCATTTTTTTTGTTTTTTAATTTAAAAACTTAGTAAGCAAAATAATTTTTTCAGATCTTTCTCCAACCTCTTCTTTTATAAAATCTTAGTGGATTATTTTTTAAACTTTTTTTAATTTTAAAAATGTGGGGTACAATTCAGGGTTAAGTATACAAATGTTCCTTGTGCAGGTACTCTTGCTAATGAGGTGTGCCCCTTCCCCGGAAGATTCACTTTACTGCCAATTCTTTTCTTATAGTATTATAATAACTGATCAAGGTCCACTTATGGGCAAGAACATGTGATATTCAGTTCTTTGTTTCTATGACATATTATAGACTCTAAGATCATCCAAGTAGCTGTGACATTCATAATTTTATCCTTCCTTGTGGCCGCATAATATTCCATCGTGTATATGTACCACATTTTTTTATCCAGTCCTTTTTCAAGGGACAGCATGGTTGATTACATGTTTTTGCTATTGTGAACAATGCTGCAATAAACATACATATGCAAGTATCCTTTTCATAGAGTGATTTGAGTTCCTGTGGGTATATTCCCAGAAGGGGGATTGTGGGGTCATATGGAAGGTCGATTTTTAGATCTTTTAGGAATCGCCAAACTGTTTTCCACAGAGGTTGTATGAGTTTACACTCCCACCAACAGTGTAGAAGTGTTCCTTTTCCCCCACATCCTCTTCAGCATCTGTTGTTTGAGTTATTGATGATGGCCATCCTGACTGAAGTTAGGTGATATCTTAGTTTGGTGTTTCTTTTAGACTTGCTGTTTGTGTATGGATATCTTAGTGAATTCTTCAAAGAGAATAGTACTTTGCCTTCATTTTACTCTTAAACTTTCTATCTCTTTTGGTGTAACATAGGCTTCATACCAAAACATTTGTCTACCCTATTCTGTAAAGCTAATTGCTTCTTAATTTTCTCTAGATTTCATTCTATCCCCATTTCTTAGATTTTGACCACTTCTATTCCAGAGCTTTACATCATGATCTCTCTATTTGGTACTTCCCTTCTGCTTTCAACATGTATGGGTATTCTTCTTTCTTTTCCTGGCCTGTCCTCCTTTGAAATGTGCAGTGTGACTTTGCCCTTTTCAGTTCTTTACTATCCAATCCTCTTTTCATCTCTTCATGTTGTCTCCAAAGAGTACAATTCCATAGCATCACTGATGTCTTTCTGTTAAATATTGATTAGTTACTAAATAGAGAAACTAATTTTTATTATTCTGTTTTATGCAATTCTTGGATGTTTTTATCAGCTTTTTTTCAAATGGTGCATTTAACTGAGATTGCAGGAAGAATGCCTTACTGATGAAAACTGACAATGAAGTTAGAGTCAGCGTTATTTGTAAAAGTAGAAAACTCATATTTTTGAACAGCATACATTCTCCAGCTTTATGACTATAGAAGTGTCCCAGCAGGAGCAGCACTACTACCAAAGTGTATCCCTCAGTGCACATGTGAATCCAGCTTCCAGATCATGGCTTATACTATTATTCAACCAAGCAAACTGGACTTCTTGCAACGTAGTTCTTTCCATGTCTTGAGACAGGAACCAGTTTTTATACACGCTAATGAAATAGAGTGTTCAGTGGTGTGATTCAAGCTAATTCCTTAGCTGAATGTCTTAACAAGGGAGACAAAAGGCACAGTCTAGGTCCTCATCTCCTAGCACATGCATAGTGTTAACAAGGCATTTATAATTTTTAGAATAGTGGCAATAAATCTAATAGGCACATTATTATGACAAGAAAATGGGTAAGTCCACTAAAATACAATATTTAGTGAGGGAGGGTCAAGATAATGTGATAAACTTCAGTTTAAATGAACATATTAGGTTTGTCTTGCTGATCACACAGGTGATGTGTATTTTAAAAAGAAAGCTAAGTTAGGGCATACTAATTAGTTATAAAATATTTAGGGTCAATGATAAATAAGAATTAGTTGGCTGATAATTCATAAAAATAACATGATCTGGCCTGAGAAGTTCTTTTTTTTATCAGAGATTCTTTAAGATTACTTGGAAAGTATCATGGTAAACATTGTTACAGTTCAAACAAGGTATAAAACTAAACAGAGAAAAAAACAACATGGATTAATCCAATAGTGTTATAGTTTAGAGCAGGTTTATATTTAAGTATTTTTACTTAATATGAGTTTTATTATTGTTCAAAATATTTAGAAAATCACACAAAGTAAATGTCACTGCAAAATTAAATTTTAAGAAAATTTAATAAATTAATTTGTAAGCAGTACAAAATATTAAAAATATTTTTACTAGAACAAGTTTTGTCTGCAATACACATAAATTTAGCATGAAATATAGTGATTGCCCAATGTGCATATGCACAAATAGAAGGTCCTGGTGCATTAGCAAATACATGCAGCTTTGTGATGCATAAAATATACTGATTTCGTTTTATCCTTTTTATTTTTATTGGCATTTTACCTTTATTGCAACTTTTTTGACTTTTTACGTATGTTTAGCTAACTGCAGAACATTTCCATTTCAATTCAGTGGGTATAAAAATAAACACACCATTTTATCCAGAAAAAATAAATGTTGTCTATGTAGACATGTTTCTGATAACAAATTTCTAGGCCCTAAAAATGCAAATCTTTAGGCTATTTTATCTCATCTCTTTGCTTTAGTCTTAATGCCCTATCAGGCATGAAATACTATTTTTTAAAAATATCTCTGGTGAGCCGGGCTCGGTGGCTCAGCCTGTAATCCCGTGCCTTTGGGAGGCTGAGGTGAGTGGATTGCCTGAGCCCGCGGGTTGGAGACCCGCCTGGGCAGCGAGACCTCATCTCTACAATAAATCAAAAAATCAGCCGGGCGTGGTAGCGCCTGCCTGTAATTCCGGCTACTTGGAAGGCTGAGGCGGAAGGATCACCGGAGCCCAGCAGTTCGAGGCTGTGGTGGCCGGGAGCAGCCACTGCACTCCAGTCTGGGCAACAGAGTGATACTCCAACTCAAAAAAAAAAATATCTCTGGCATCTGTTCCTTCCTTTATATTTTGACTGTCACCATCACATATAAAATTCCTACCACTGAAAACTGTGTCCTAACTGGCAGCTTTCATTTTACCCACTCATATCTAATATTCCTTGTGCACAACTGTGATTAACTTCGCTTTTTCTTTCATGGATTTTTTTCTTTCATGTCTTAGCTTCAAATATATTTCCTACAAAGCAAATGCTTAGCTTTGTTGCTTGGTTTTCAAGAACACACACACATACCTACACCATGACGCTTATCAAACCTGCTTCATATCTTTCGATGCTCCATTTTGAAGCATCCACATAAGTCAAAATGTTCTTACAACTAGCTTTTAGGTTTATCATTGTACTAACAGAAACTAAACTGATGCCTATGACCTATTGTGAGCTGAGTCCAAATTTATTAGAGTTCAGTGTTTCTCGAATGCGATGCTTAAGAAACCTCTCCATTTTCACCTTTAGAATGCACTCCTTAAAGGTACTCCTACCTGCCTAAAGTCTACTCAGCTAAAGCTCACTAATTTCCAGCTTATCTATGAACACTTTTGCTGACTATTACACATAGTTATCTCTTTTTTTCTCTACAATATCTGTACATTTAGGACATTGTACTATGATCTTCAATTGTAAAACCAGCCCAATTTCCCCATAGGACTAATGGTTACAATTCCTTTTTCAGTAAACAATAATAATTGACCTTCCTGGTCTTTAACCTTGAAACTAATGTTTGTCTTATATAAGTTTCTTTCTCAGGAAACCACCCTCAGGCCTAGAATATCAAGGAACTGAAACTCACAAGTCACTACAACCAGAGATGACAGAGCCCACCTGCTAACTAACTCCTCTTCTGCACTCCCCCCAATTACTGTTTCCCGACTCGTCTTCACCACTCTCTAATTCCTGTTTTCTGCTTTTTTGCCTCACTATATAAACCCCTGACTTTGGATAGATGGAGAATGGATCTGAGAATGAATCTTCCATTCCGCTTGGCTGATGTCATCCAAATAAAAAGGTTTCTTCCCTGGCCATACTTGTCTCAGTGATTGGCTTTCTGTGGGGCAAGCAGTAGGATCCCAACCTAAACACTGGCATTCAGCAACAATTGTTTCTACATTTAGACATAGATTTTCCTAAAAAGGACAACTTCTCACTCTTTGATACATTTACTATAATGTCCCATAGAGCATTAAGCATATAACAGATAATTAATAAAATAGGCAATTATGTACTAATAGATATTTTTATACATTACTTAGCTCAGCAAAATTGTATTAACTTTTTAAAAATATATATCAGGCATTGAACATACAGTGAAAATAAACATCTCCTTTATAGTCTGTTAACAAGTTGTAATGAGAAGAACAAATCAAAACAATTTCAACAGAGTAGGAGAAAAATCATATGAAAAGGAAATAGAAATTCTAGGAAAGAGTTTTATACAAAATAGTAAAAAAAGAGTGTGAAAGACAGACTTGAGCACTGTAGTTTTAAATGGTGTTTATTTAATTGCTTACTTCTTTATTACCTGTCCCTCAAAACTAAATATACATTTTATGAGAAGAGAGACCCTCTCCAGCTAGCTTTCCACTATGTATCTCTGACTATCATATTGCCTGGAATATGCTAATAATATTAGCAATAAATTGTTAAACAGAGTCATAAATATTTACTGAACCATGAATATCTGAGGTTTACAATGACTCGGTTAATAGTCTTTTATGTGTGTCTGTTTGTGTTTGGCAGAGGCTGTGGGTGATGAGGATAGCCAGTGAGGAAGATAAAAAGTTTTCAAAGAGTTATTTATAAAGATTTTTAAAAAGATCTACCAAAAGCAGAAAGCAAGAGCAGGTACCACAACAAGATATGTGCTTTGAAATTATTGCTCTGGCCCTAAAATGGACATTAATTAGAAGAGACAAGTTAGGATACTCGTAAACCAACTTGAAGGGTATTGGATCTGTAATTCAGTATCTTGACAAAGTGGATATAAACACAGGTAGGGATTACAGAAATGGTTATATAATAATGAGAATGTAGACATATGAAGCCATTGTGAAAAACATTCTGGCACACTTATAGATCACAACATTTACCTTTAAGTATGCATCACATAGAAATACTTAACTGGATGATGTACCAGGATACTGTCAAAGCATTATTCCTGGCAGGAAAACATGGTTGTCCCTGATGAGGAGAGTAGACAGGTAAAATATGGTGAATGTGCTTCATGAACTACTGTGCAACAGTTATATGCAATGCATGTATTCAAGGCATGGCATGTGTGGACCTTAAAAATATAGTGATAGAAAAAACTGAGATGAAGAATACATTACATAATTACATTTGTATTACAAAAATGCATGCATGCAAAACAACTTCCTGCTCTGCAATAAGCAAAGTATACACATTAAGTATAAGAAAATCTGCCAGCTTATTTCAGATAAAAGTTATTTTTATTGGCATTGCAGTAAATCTATAAATTTCCTGCAATGGAAAAGTAACCACATTCCTATTCAAAAACAGGAATACTTCTCATTTGTTAAAGTGGTTTCATTTTTTCAACATCTGCTTTAAAGGTAAACATTTTAAGGCAACAAAAATAAGGAAGCATTGTGAAACGTATCTTGCTGCCCTTATGGTGAGAACTACAGGAACACCTGTTTCCTGGCTTTCTAATCATTTGTTGTTTTAAACTTGCCAAATGACCAAGGGGAATGATTCATTAAAGCAATGGTTTCCACTTGCTCTCTGTTCAGAAATGAAGAATTGAGTATTGGAAAGGGCCTTCTTGTGCCTTGTTTTTGCCTGACTTTAGATCTTGTTCCAAAATTCTCCACTGAATAAATTCCTGTAGCACACAAAGGCCATTCTATACATCCCTGACCAATTGATAAATGTTAGGACTTTTGCATTCAGTGGCAACACTGCACACTGATACAGTGTAAGTAACTTTGTAAATAAAAGTATACTAATGGTGAGAACCAGGCTTCCTTTTTGAAGGAGTTTTAAAAAATATAACTTATGCCTGGAAAACTTTCCCAATCGTTAACACTTCCCTAGATGAAGCTGCTGATATAGATCTAGGTTCCTTTCTTGCCTCATATCATTATCTCAGAGATGAAGTGTAATCACTGCAATCATTCAGTTTAAGTGGTTCCTGTTATGATTATGCTTCAACTCCTGTCTCTATTGATTATTGATTGTGCCACCAATTTGAAGGTGAAACTGTATCATTTAAAAGGCTTCTCCAGTGATACGTGTGTCCTCCTGATGACCCCTGAAGCTATTCTTCCCTGGCAGGATGTTGGACTTCACCAATAATGGATGAAGTGTTGCAGACACTGGTCTTTATACAACTGCTCAAGATCTCTCTAAGGCAAGTGTTAATGAGCTTCCACTTCCGGAGTTATTCTTTGTTTTTAACTCGTTCTGAAAAGGTTCATAGAAACTTGCGTTCAAAAGGTTAACTGGATAGAAAAGTTATTTCGCTGATAGTCTTCATTTGTTTTTAATGTATGTTGGTATAAGGAAAAATATAAATTACAGACTGCTTTGTAAAGATAGGATTTGTTTATTTATTTGAAAAATTAGAGTAAACTCTTCAAATACTAAGTTCCTTGAGTTCAAGTTCCTGAGAAGCAAGATAGAATCAATAGGACAGCTGACCTGGGTTTTGTCCTGCCCTTCTAGCTATGAGACAGGGGTCAAGTTGAACAACACAAGCACCAGTTTTATCATATGTCAAATAAGAATCACACTGTCCATGCCATAACACTGTTGTGCAAATTAGCAGGGATAAAACAAAGGTGTTAGGTTGCAGTGGGCACAGGAAAACAGAGAGAGATGGTTGTATTATTTAGACATGCAATGATGTCGTAAAAGTAAAGGGTAGGAATTTCAGATGGATTAAAATCTTAGCTTTGAGATTCATCAGCCAGAAACTTAACTCTTCTGAGACCCATTTCCTTCTCAATATTTTGTGTGTGTGTGTGTGTGTGTGTGTGTGTGTGTGTGTGTGTGCACGTGCACATGCATGCTTTGTTAAAAGAAATTTATTTTTATGTCTTTATTAATTTTGTGATGGGAAAAAGTAAGAAAGTCCAAGTTAATATTTATAATGCATAGTCGTTTTAAACTGAATATCTCATCACTAGACTGATTGACTGCTAAGGCTGTTTGTAATTTTTACTATTTCTTTCAAAAGAGGGAAATGGATCTTTTATGCCCACTTTAATTTCTGATCTTGGATACCCTTGCCAGCCTTATTTTTACAGGTCATCAATAAATGTTTCAGGTATATCCAGCCACAAAAATATCCATGATGCACCTCCTTCAAGGTGACCAGAATCTCATCCCTGCTTGTGACTGTGACGTTTTCTGCCTCCCATCCTTTTGCTTGCCCGTGGAGAGTCAATGACAATTTTGGATATTTAAAGCTGTTTTCTTCACAGCTATGTTCAAGACTACCTCAAATTTTCAAATACAGAGGTCAAACTATTCTGACTGGCAGTACATTTATGTCATAAAATAATTATATACCCAGCAATTTTTACTAAGTACTGTATCTGCTTCCTGCTGCAATTAACCAGAAAAATCAGATTTGGGCACAACAAATGATTTCTGAGATAAAATACAGAAGAAAGAAGATATAATGATCTCACATATTTTAGTTACTAGCCAAGATGGGTACAAATTTACAATTTTTGCTATTGAGTTTAATCAAATTTGGGGATTGCACATTTCAGTCCTGTTTTGCACTTGGAAATGTAATACACATTGCCTAATTTCTTCACATTAATTTACAATAATGTTATGATTACAATATGCAAAAAAGAAAGGTTATAGTTGTGTAGTAAAAAATGTATCGTTGTAGCCGGGCTCAGGGGGCTCAGCCTGTAATCCCGCACCTTTGGGAGGCTGAGGTGAGTGAATTGCCTGAGCCCGTGGGTTCGAGACCCGCCTGGGCAGCGAGACCTCATCTCTACAATAAATCAAAAAATCAGCTGGGCGTAGTAGCGCATGCCTGTAATTCCGGCTACTGGGAAGGCAGAGGAGGAAGGATCGCCGGAGCCCAGCAGGTTGAGGCTGCAGTGGCCGGAAGCGGCACTGCACTCCAGTATGGGCGACAGAGTGAGACTCCAACTCAAAAAAAAAAAAAAAATGTATCGTTGTTTAGAGCAGATATACACAATTGATGTTGCTGCAAATGAGCGTATGTTACATGTTAGTCCACCAGGGTTCAAGGGAGCTCTGTGCCACCTCTGTTATCTTCTCTCGGGTAGTCTTTACAATGATGTCCTCAACTTATCAGTTAGTAGCTCCTTTCTATGCCCACCCAAATGTGATTTATTTTCTACTACACTTCTTTGCTCAACTTTTTCGTATGCATATCCTCAATCTGGCTGTATCTATAGTTGAACAAAGCCTAATTTTCTCACAGAGGCCAGCAAGTGTTAATGTGTTTATATAACCAGACACAATAAATCTCATAATGGCCACAAGAAGTCTCTTTACACAGCACTGTGCACTTATATCCAAATGCATTTCTCCAAGCTTTTAAGTGAATAAATTCACTCAATGACCTTGTGAATAGCAATGGTCATTTTGAACTTAAAATATTTGAAATTGCTTATTTAACTTCAGTTCAAATAACTCCTCAAGCTCAACAACCAATTAAAGCTCATCAAATATTCTACTTCCATTAGTCACCTCCTGGTTGGGAATACTTTCAAGTCTCAGACCACTTAGTAAAATTACCCATGGTAATTAAAATGTCGATAGGCTAAAGAAGATAAATTATTTTAAAGGATACTTTTTTCGTATATATCTAACATGTGCATTGGCTGGATGATACTTATGTTAGAATATTTCATAGTTCATATGGTGCCAATCCCAGACTTTATTGAAAAGAAAACCCCTCTATTAATATTTGTTTTGAATATGAAATGTACTTTTTCTTTACCTTTTATCTAAAGAAAATCTATAGCAACTCCACAAAGGACAAACATTTCAAGATAAACAGAGTGACAGATATGACCTTTGACTCAACATCAACATTCAACTCTCAGATGTGCTACTTATTAACAATCTATTCATTAGCAAGCATTCTGTCACTAGACAGTTCCAGAGAGTTTATCTTCCATGATGATGATCTATGGTGTGTTTATCCCAAAGCCTTACTGCCTACTGTTTCTCGGGGAGATTCCTGTTGAAGGCTTTTTGGCTGTAGCTTCCTTATGGGCTGTCACTGCCCTTGTAATTGTGAAGATCTTTTCTTCCTGGAAAATGAGGTGATGTGATCTTGCTGTCATGAGCTCAGCATGGCTTTCACATCTTCAGCTCAGATTCTCAGCTTTGTGCTCATCCTAGAATTTTTTAATTAGTTTCCTGACATGTCCAAGCAGCTTCTTTCTGGCTGTATTTCAGCTACCTGCAGATTTTCCCTTGGCTGACTGACAGTAACTCAATGCAATTGTAATTATTATCACATATATTAACTATCACTGATAGCTGTAAGTCTTGCTCCAATCACCACAATATTTACAGTGACCATGCAAACCTGAGCCAGCTACATTTCTTTAGAGAACATTTCCTAGATTTTGTGCTCATTAATTTAAATAATTATCTTTACACACATATAACAACCCAAATGTTAGTATAGAGTCAAAAGTTAATTGTTGTTCTACAGTGATTTTTTTAATGTTTGATTTTTTTTTCAGTATTCAAAAGAGGTGACAAAGAAAATAATGAAACAAAAAAAGGAGACTAAAATAAGAAACTTGAATACGAAAATCACTCTTCCTGTCATTAACTGTCCATTGCTTTTATTTTTTGTTTTATTCGTGTCTATTCAGTGAAATGAGATAAGGAAAAAGCCTTTCTCCAAATCCTTTTTAGTAATATTTTTAGATTACATTGCTCAGCTTGAAACAATGGTTCACAGATGTGTAAGAAACATTCTGATGGTTCACTTTCAAGGCTGTCTAAGCAGGCTGGTGGACATAGCAATCTTCAGCCACCAGTTCTTGGCAGGCTCCTGAGCAATCAGGAGATGAAAATGGGCCAATGGGAAAAATATTGATTAATCAGGAAGGGGAACCAAGCATAACCTTATACGGGGAAGAAATGGAACTTAGATGACATCCAATAAAATTGTACACCCCGTAGTACTTAATCAATGAGACACTGGAGAAGGAATTTTTGCACTAGGGGATAAATTGCTTGCTGTAACCATTCCGGGTGTGCCTGCTTACCAGACATCCAATCTTGCAAGGCCACCATTAAAGTCTCACTTCTGCTGTACTCCATGTCTCCATGTCATCCTTTGATTCTGAATGGGTGAATTTGTTTCTCATAATTTGGGGGCTCGTCAGGATTATCTGTATCCATGGGAGGTGAACCCCAGCAGAGAGGAAGGCATACCCCACCTGATTTTTGAGTGGCCTCCTCAGCTCAGGTGTCTTGGCTCCCCACAGGACCATAGATACATTGGAGACAGTTGTGCCAGAGACAGGTGAGTCAACAAAGGGAAGGAGTTAGCAGACACTGCAGCAACCAGGAAATCTTGTGCACAAGCCATGGTAGGAAAATTGGACTCTAAGTACTGCCTTGGTAATTGGGCGTTTTCGGAGGTCGAGTGTGTGTGACTGAGACAAATCCTAGATATGAAGTGAGTGTGGAGTCTTGTTCTGTGGTTTTGATCTCCTGAGAGAAACAGCTGGAGACAGACAAAGCAGTTCCCAGCATGTGCAAGAAAGCTTCAGTGGGGAGGGGGGTTGAGTACATAGAGAAACTCAGGCGTTGGGGTTATCAACTTAACTAAAAATGGGGACTAAAAATTCTAGGCTTTGGGGAACAAAGAAAGGTCAAATAAATGGCCTGGGAGGAGGGGAAAAAAAGGGAAAATTCCCCTCCAAGGACATTCCTCCAGATAGTCCATTGGGAGAAATATTGAGATGATGGAGAAGTGGTCCTCAGACTAAAGACAAGGAGAAACAAAAGATAATTAAATACTGTTGTTTGGACTAGAGAGGCAATTTGAAAACCTGTGGTTTTCTGGCCACACTTTGGCTCAGAGTAGGACTTCGTGTGCCAGACCCAAGTCCTCCATGTTACTGTAAAGGCTTCATTCTCTCAGGAGGAAAGAGGTTATGCTCTTTGCTTGTTGCCAGGAGCAGTTTCTACGTCCCTCCTCAAGGCAAGGGAACAGGCCCCAAGAAAAGTCCTGGGATCCTCTTTCCAATCTCCCTCCCCCTTGTGGGAATCAGGAAAACCAGAGGCTGTTAGGGGACACCTGAGGGCTCTGAGCCTGCTGCCCCTACAAGCCTCTACCCAGATCTAAAGAAGACAAAGTGATCCCTCTTATGACTTTCAATAAAGACTAAAGGGGTTAAGAGCTGTCTTTAATAAGGTCCCACCAGGAACCCTTGATAAATTTAAAGGTGGGACCTAAAGATGAGGTGACATTTTAAATTGATACTGGAGCAACTTGCTCCTCATTAACATATCAGCCTCAAGGGACTGAACTCTAAAGGAAAATTGCTTGTGTCAGGGGTAAAAGGGGAAGGATTTCAAAACCTGATATTCAAGCACATGAAAGTTAGGTTAGGACCCAAGAATTTTGAGTGGCCTTTCTTATTTGTCCCTGAGGCCAGGATAAATTTCCTAGGCCAAGATCCAATAGCAAGATTTAGCCTGGGACTAGAGGTAGAGGAGAGACAAATAGAGATGATGATGGCCTATCTTATGGAGGAGGAAAAAAAAATCAACCCCCTGGTTTGAATCAAAGAAGGAAATAAGGGAGGGCTAAATGTCACCCCATTAAAAATTAAGTTAAAGCAGCCAGGGGAAGTAGTTTGCAGAAAACAATATTCAATTCCTGTTGAAGGTAAGAGGGTCCTAAACCAATAGTTGAAGACCTCATTAAAGATGAAATGCTGGAACCCTGCATATCACCATATAACACCCCAAATCTCCCAGTCAAAAAGTCTAGTGAGACTTACCAGCTAGTGAAAGTTCTGAGCATCATTATGCAGATCATTCAGGCTCAACATCTCATGGCCTCCAACCCCTACACCATTCATAGAAAGATGACCTATGAACACACATGGTTCAATGTGGCAAACCTAAAGGACACCTTCTGGGCATGTCTCCTAGATCCTGACAGCACAGATCTCCTTGTTTTTGAATGGGAAAATCCTATGACTAGAAGGAAGCCACAGTACTCATGGATGGTACTACTGCAAGGCTTCACTGAAGCCTCAGATTTATTTGGTCAGGGTTTTAAAACTCTCCTGAAAAAATTTCAACCCAGGGCAGGGACCCAGCTGCTGCAATATGTAAATAATTTACTAATCTCTGGAAAGAAAAGTATTGGAGACTACTAGTAGTTTGCTTAACTTTCTAGAACAAAAAGGGCTGCTAGCTTCAAGGAATAAGCTACAAATTGTAGAAAAGCAGGTTAAATATTTAGAACATCTCATCAATGAAGGGAAATGATGAATAAACCGAGAAAGAATAAACAGCATGCTAGAGCCTGGCCCTGCTCAAAACAAAGAGAAAACTCAGAAAGTTTTTAGAAATAACTGACTATTGCCAGCTATGGATGAAATCTTATGCTCTCCCCTCAAAAAACCCATAATTTTTTTTATCTGAAACTGTTAGAGGAGTCTGACCCCTTACAATGCTTTCAGGAGGAAAAACAAGCTATATAGAGTACTTAAAGTGGGCCCTCATTAAAGCACAGTGTCCTGGCTCTTTCATCCCTAGACAAACCTTTTCATTTGTTTGCCACCATGGATCAAGGCATGGCCCCGGGGGTGCTAACCCAAACCTGGAGGGAAGAAGCAGCCTGTTGCTTTTGTTTCTAAAATCCTCGACCCTGTCTCTCAATGATGACCAGAATGCATCCAGGCAGTGGCAGCCACTGTCCTGTCAGTAGAAGAAAGCAGAAAACTGACCTTTGGTGGAGTCTCAATAGGTCAGAACCATACTCAAACAAAGAACAGGGAGATGTCTAACTGATTCCGAAATCCTAAAATATAAGTCTATGCTATTAGAAAAGGATTACTTAATTTTAATCACAGATGTTTGTTTGAACTTAGCTAGTTTCCTATGAAAAGATGATGCAGACCTGGAGACAATAGATCATAACTGCTTAAATATAATTGAATATCAAACCAAAGTTAGATCAGGCCTACAAGAGATCCCATTACATGATGAGGCAGGACTATTTATAGATGAATCCTCCCAAATAATAGAGGGAAAGAGGCATACTTGATATGCAGTTGTTAACAGGAATCAACAGTCTATATGTAATAAGGGTCAACTGCCTAACAATTGGTCTACACAAACCTGTGAATTGTGTGCCCTCAATCAAGCCTTAAAATTCCTTGCAGAACAGGAGGGTACCATTTATACTACTCCAAATATGTCTTTGGGGTAGTACATGCCTATGGGAAGATTTGGACAGAATGAGGTCTCATCAACAGCAAGGGAAAGGAATTAGTGCATAGGGAGCTAATCGAAGAGGTCCTGAAAAGTCTTCTGCTCTAAACTGAAATAGCAGTAATACATGTGAATGGTCACCAAAAGGGGAGCACCTTGGAGGCCATAGGAAATAGTTGAGGTCACAAAATAGGCTGTTCTAGAGGAGATTAAACCTTGAGTCTCATTCCTAGCATCTCCAAAGTAATACTAAAGCTTCAATTCACTAAAAAGGAACAAGAGGAACTAAACAGGTGGGATGATATTTGGAATAGGGATGCACAATGGTTCCTCCTGGATGGAGGAGAATAATCAGCAAACCTATAATGAAAGAATTAATAACTATGCCACACAAGAAGAGTCACTGGGGTCCTCAGGTCAATGTGTGATGCCCTACTAAAAACTTATGGATGCATGGGCATCTATACTATTGCCAAGCAAGTATCTAAAGGCTGTATAGCCAGTAAGAGGATAAACAAAAAGGTAATTTAAAGGCATGCAGTGGGAGAAAGGCCTTCAAGACTGAGACCATTCCAAAGTATTCAGGTAGATTTCACAAAAATGTCAAAAATCGGGAAATTAAGATACTTATTATAGATAATGGATCATCTCTCAAATTGGATGGAGGCCTTCCCCTTCACAACTGCCACTACAGGGTCTGTAATCAAAATAATTATAGAACAAACTATTTATTTATTCTAACTAGTGGATAATGTAGATTCAGATAATGGAAGTCATTTTATATAACAGGTATTGAAGGGGGTAATGAAAAGTTTAAAGATTTAATGGGATTACCACACCCCTGGCATGCTCCTTTCTTGGGGAAAGTAGAAAGGATGAACGGGACCCTCAAAACGCATATTGCTAAATTAATAATAGAAACTAAATTACTCCGGGCAAAGTGCTTTCCAATTGTACTTCTTAGAATCAGTACAGCCCCACAAAAAGATGGGGACCTATCTCCTTATAAATTACTGTATGAAATCCCATACCAGGGCAGAACTACAGACCTTCCCATTATGGAAGCTAAGAATCAATTTCTAAAAACCTACATATTGGTCATATTCTCCACTTTGTCATCCCTTAAGTTAAAGAACTTCTTGCTCAGACCCTGCCTCTCAGGTTTACTGTTCATCCCTTCTGCAGTAGCAATTTTATACTCATAAAAACCTGGAAGGAAGACAAACTCCAGCAGACTTGGGAAAGTCCCTATCAATTATTCCTGACTTCTGAGACTTTTATATGAGTGGCTGAGAAAGGGTGGACTCACTATTTAAGGGACCAATAATTCAAGAAGAAGCCAAAGATCAATGAGAGGTATCTAGGTCTCCTAGAGAATCCTTAAGGAAATTTCCATAAGAAACATGGGCTGGGTTCAAATTTTGCATTTAACATGGAAATTTTGTATGATTATGAACAGGGTGGAAGGTAATGGGAACTGACAGGGAATACATGGATATCCAATCAAGTTGGTAATCAATAAAACAAAAACTCTAACATCCCAAACCATTTGGTTTGATGCATATCAAGTTCTACCCTGTGGGGGTTAGAAAATCAGAGACGATTGTCACAGATGGAAAAATACCCTTGCCCAGAGCAAGGCACTGGCTATAGTAATGCTAATCCCTGCTCCAGTTGGGATGATGTCTGATGGAACACTCAATGGAAACGATGGACAGTAAACCTAGGGTGGGTCACCCAAAATTAGAAACATTTAAAAGATAAAATACATCTTTCTAAGGGCACTCCACCAGGAATATTTCAGAACTTTAAGTGCAACTGTATAATTTTAACTATTAACAACCCAATTGCCCTAGATCAAGAGCCAAGGGTGGCATCTTGGGTATACAGATTAGGAGCGGATGTCACAAGAAAATACTCCCTAGGACAACTAGTTCTTAGGTTAGTTAATAACACATCAGACATAGCTAAACCAACCCCAAGTCTTGGAGGACATATCATTCCTCCTCTTAATGACCTCAAGAGGGTAACTATAGTTGAAGTCAAGAATTTAAGAGACACTTGAAATTAAGACCGGATATGGTGATGTCAATGCTTAAGTAGAATGAGTTAAATTCTCTGTGCATGAGCACAAAAAAAGCAATTGCTGTGCTTGCACTGCAGGCAGCTACAGGCACAGGTAGGTTCCATTTCCTCTTGGATGGGATTTAGATCCTGCAGGGATGAGTTGCATGATGGCTTGTCATTGCTCTTTCCCGCATTTCAGAGGTCAGACCTGAGGGCAATTCCCTCCTTCTGTGTAGGAGCAATAAATTACTCCTCATGCCTCTCAAGGCAGGGGGAAGAGTTCAATAACTCTGTAGGAGAACTGTTGGCCTTTACTCATATCCTAAATGTCACTGGTGAGTTGAGTCACAATTACTCTAACACGCACATCCCACGAGTGGATGTTTGTTGGTACTGTGAAAAGAGGGGCTTATACAACTTGTTGCTGTCCAACTATACTGGACTGGGACTTGTGCACTAGTCCAATTGCCCACCCCATTCACCTTGGCATTCCATCAACTCCTGAGGGCAGCAGTGCCCATCACCAAAACCAAAGGGCCCTAGAAGGTTCTTTTGACTCCAGTGTGTATGTAGATTCAATAGGAGTCCTGAGAGGAGTCCCCAATGAATTTAAGACTAGAATTCAGTTGGATTTGACTCATCACTCTTCTGATGGTCCACCATTAATAAGGATGTGGATTGAATCAATTATATATATTATAATCAGCAAAGGTTTATTAACCACACCACAGATACCCTTTGAAGGGTAGCTAGTCATCTGAATGCCACCATCTGGATGACATGGGAAAATCAAATTATATTAGACACGAACCTGGCAGAGAAAGGAGTTTGTGTCATGTTAGGAGGGAAATACTGTACTTTCATCCTAAATAACACTGCCCATGATGAAACAATCACCAAAACCTTACAGGAACTAACAGAACATGCAGGTATTAATGACCCATTCTCAAACTGGTTAGAAGGATGGTTTGGGAAATGGAAAGGAATGGTAGCCACAGTCCTAACCTCTCTTATAATTGTGGCAGTGATCTTAAAAGCAATGAGATGTTGTGTTATTCCCTGTGTCCAGGGCTTAACACAGAGATTCATAGAGACTGCCATTAATAAACAGATGCCCATGACATAAACTCAAAACAATGTAATGTTCATGGTAACTATAGCAGATTATGCCGGAGTCCAGCTCCAGGAGAGAGGGCCTGAATGGGGAGAATCAGGAACGGTGAAGAAGAACGACAGGAATCACCTGCCAGGGTAGAGTTCAAAACTCTACCAATTTTTATTCAATTCTTACAAGCTTATATAGTTTTCTTTTACTGACTCCCCCTATCCACAAAATGCATCCCATGTTACACATTAAATGTTTACATCATGTTTTTTCTTTTGTTTATGGGGAAGTTGACCCTTACAAGTTTCATTTTGTTCCTTCCTGCTACTGGTGGTGTTTTTTAGGAACAAAACACTAGCTGCCAGGAATTTATCAGCCACAACCTGTGACCTCTAGGCCAACTGAATCTCTTTCCTTTGCTATTCTTTTTCTTTTCCTTTACTAATCTGTTTTCTTAATTATACACTTTTAACAGCAATATATTGACTTGTTTTTTCTTTTATAGAACCACCCTTATCTTACCCACTATGAATTTTTAATACGCTATATTTTTAAAAATTTAACTTTCTTAATTCTAATTGCCTTATCTATATTACTTGCTATTTTCTTATCGCCTACTTTACATTTTTTATTTCTAAACAAAACTTAAGTCTAAATCTACACTTATATGAAATTAATCTTACTTCTAATCCTAAATATAGTTAACTTTAAACCTACATTAAGTGTGTATAATTTTAAGTTTACCTTAAAACTTAATTATTTCCTATTCCTTCTATTCCTTATATTTAACTAATACCTATATCTATAATAAACACTTATCTTTTAATTATAACTATTATTTATTTAATTATAATCCTTACTTTAATCTTAACCCTCTTTCTAATTAAACTATAATGTTTCCTGAATCAAAAGGCATGTCTGTGGCTTGTTTTTCCTGAAAACACCTGTTTTTGGAGACACTCTGTCTCAGTTTCTCACTTCCTCATCAATCATAACTGTCAATGTTGTTACTTATAAAGGGTATGAGGAAGTACTTGTTTTTCCTTTTTAGCTAAAGGTTGCAAGATTTGCATTCCCTTGTCCCTTCGGGGGGGGGAGAGATTTTTGCTGTTGAGCCCTTTTTACATTTCTATACATAGGTTTACTGCTAATTCCACATCCTTGCACATTCTAGCTAATTGTTTTATTTATTGAGGGAAGTGTTTTTGAAGCCTAAGCACGCATTCCTTTAAGACCAAAAGGAGTCCTTCAATAGGATCCATGAGGCTCTGCCTCCATCATGGCCGCTTCCTACTGGGGCTCTGCTTCCAGTCAGCGTTTTTCCCATTTTCAGGTAACCTCGATTTTGCCTCTTTAGGGGTTGCAGCTTCCGGCAAGATTATGAAGAGAAAAGTCAACACATGTTAAATCAGTATAAAAAGAATCTAAGATGAAAATGGAAGCAGAAATTTATAAAGAAAAAAAAGAATAGGGAATTTGTAGGAAACATTCTGTGGTTCCTATTTTTAAGGCTGTCTAAGCAGGCTGGCGGATGGAGCAATCTTCAACTACCAACTCTTGGCAGGCTCCTAAACCATCAGGATATGGAAATGGGCTAATGAGAAAATAACAGGTTATTCTTAAGAAAATAGAGATTTAATCAGGAAAAGGAACCAAGGATAATCTTATCAGTGAAAAAAAATGGAACATAGGCAACATTTGGGAAAATTTTATACCCTGTAGTACTCAGCCAGTGAGGAATCAGGGAAGGATTTACACACTAGGGGGTAAATTGCTTACTATAGCTCCCTGGGTGTGCCTGCCTACCAGACACCTGATTTCACAAAATTGCCATTAAAGTCTTGCCTCTGCTGTGCTCTGTGTCTCCATGTCCATCCTTTGATTTTGGACTGGTGAGTTTGTTTCTCATAGATGGAAATCCTAAAATCCTGATTTGACAACTATGCAACCTACGCATGTAACAAAATTGCATTTCAATCCCATAAATTTATATAAAGAAAAATAGATAAAAGAAAAATACAAAAAACATTACTAAATCAGATAAAAGGAAAAGAGCTTGATGTATTGTGTGTATCCTGTGAAAGGATTATGAGGAATAACTTATTCAATGAGGAAAGCAGATCTCTGTACAATGTCCCTTCTTCCCAGGAAATTGGTATTTAGGAAAGAATTATGGAAATGCAAGAAGAGAAAGAAAAGAGAATGTAGGTAGGGAGATGCATGTAGACAAGTTTTCAAGGGAGAACTCAGTTGAAACCTTTGTCACTTTATACATTTGATGGCATAGGAAGCTCACAAAGCTAAAATACAAGTAGAAGACAAGATTTGTTCATTAGTGTGTCAAGTATAATTCTCCTTTTCCATTCTTTAGGGCAGCATTGTTTACTTGAGGTCAGAGTCTTATCTCAATAATATGTACTATTATTTCTCATATATCATTTAGGGTACATTATAACAAAAATACAATTTCTGCTCTCTAGAGCCAGAGACAATTTGTAATGGTTTATTACAGGAAGCATAGTACTTAGCAAATGTGTGTCTTCACTGGAGCTAGGATTACATTTTCACTTTGGTATAAAAAGGAAATTTCTTTCTTTTCTGAGACGAGTGTTCTAAAACCATTCATGTTATTGCCATGTGGCAAAGCACACTGGGAAGAACACAGAGGAAGTTGTCCAAGAATATTAGGAGTAAGACAGAGAACAGGACCAAACTTAGAGGAACATTTTTTAATTAGCAAAGACTCTAGTTTAAGCAAATTTGAGGAAAATGTAGAAGTAGAGATGATCCCCTCACCACACACACACACACACACACACACACACACACACACACACACACACACTTTCTTTATTGATTAGGGGTTAGCACCTCCTTGGTGCTTTTAATTTTAGCCAAAAATCTGTACATGCCTGTAATATGCTTATTTCATTCCTAGGTTGAAAGTTTGTACTAAACATTATCAGAGCTATAAGTAATAATAATTTTTAAAAGCTTTACTGAGTCTGTTATTTATAAAGATTCTTAGTTAGGAATTTGGATAAGAGGAAAGAAAGGTCAGAGTTTAGTCCTCCTGTTACATATACATAATCATGGTATATTTGCCAAAGCCATGAGATTAACGTTAGTCAATTACTATTAACAAAAAACAAGACTATTATGATTTTATCAGTTTTCCTATAAATATCGCTTTTCTGCCCTTCAATCCAACCCAGAAATTCACATTGCATTTAGACACAGTGTTTTAAATATTTTTTTAAAATAGAGGCTAGGAGCACATGTACATTTTTTTCAAAATGTAGACTTTTCAATGACTTGTATATACATCATGACTTTTCCTTTATTCTCTTTAAATTTTCTTCTAATCAATTATATCTCATTTACTTTTAAGTGAGAACATAGCTATCTACTATTGATTCTACACATACAATTTTCTTCTTTTGCATTTCCCAAACAGAAGTAAGAAACACATATTGAACTGTTGTCCAGTTCATTCTTCAAAGTAGATACTATCAATGTAGATACCTAAAATCACTAAATCCAAGGATTACAGTCCTATTTTTCTTATCACCTTTATTGGTTTAATGGCTCCATTAGCTACCTTGAAATATGACCTTGGAAAAATTACTTAACTTCTTTTTAAACATTTTAAATAGTGCTAATAGGTCTACATCATAGAATAACTGAAGGGCAAAAGAAATTTAATATAGCATTCTAAGTGTTGAAAAGCAAAATAAAATTACTGCTAGATTTCTCACTTTGAAGTGCAAAATAGCTGAGGGTATGCAGGTGACCAAGAAATATAGTGCTTAGCCAAGAGATTTACATATGAAGCCAAGTCAAAGTTTCCATGGCCAATACAGTTAAGATGTGTCCTGCAGGCAATTTATTTATTTATTTTTTGACTTACAATCAACACATTTTAACTTTTATCCAGATCAGAACTATGTGGAGATTACATTCTTACATTCTTAACAGAAAAATGTTGGCAATCTTAAAACTAAATTCTCAGTGTTCTTAAAGCATTGTTATATTTTAATAATCAAGCTGTAATTGTTTTGGGAATTTAAAGCAAATTCATGTTTCCTTTGAGGGCTCATAGTGAAGCTAAAATTCATTCTGGTAATTTTCATTCCAAAACTTTTTTATGGGATAGCAATTTTTTTCTTCTTTGTTTAGATAATATTTACCAGTCTGATTTTTAATAAATTTATCATAGAGCATTTGTCAACTTAAATTAAAGAAAATATAAAACTTGGTGACCCAAATAAAACATATTTATACCTCCAACTCACTTTATTATGATATGTGTAACATATAGATACATCACTACTTGTACAGGAACATAGTAAAATTATGTTTTGTAGTTATCTTCATATTTAACAGTTTATCAGCATACCATGTTTATTTCCTTTGCTATTAAATATTAATTATAATCACTTTATTATAATTATTTCATTAATTCCATTTGTTATGCATTTTATGTGTGCTACATGTAATATAACATGCAATTATATTATTACATGTAAATATATTGTTACATATTATGTATTAACCTGCAACCAATATATATGTGGCTGCCAATTCCCTGTAATGTGGATTTATTTATTCAAACTCTTTTATAACTTTTTTTTACAATAAAAGCAATACTTATGAGCTTTATATGTATAAGAGAATCGAGTGTGAAAGATTGTGATATTTCTAAATAATGCATTATTAAAAACAAAATATGTGGGTCAAAGGCATACACACTTAAGTGATGTAGAAATTAATTTGTCTATTAAAATGATTTACAAATTGATTCTGCCTCCAGTAGTGTAAGAGGGGTCACTTTCCAAACACTTGTGATGGCAGCAACCAATTTTTTCCCTCTCCTCACTCCATTCCTTGGACATAAAGCTAACGAGTGATAAAACAACAACAAAAAAAAACAAATAAGCATTTATTTAGGACAGTACAATGTTGCCTAAGCCAGGTAGAGGTGCACTGAAAACCTTATAATATTTAATTCTCAAAATATTAGGGTATGGACGGACAGGGTGAGGGTGAAGAGGTGCAGGGAGGTGCACAGCACTGCCAGGGCTGGCAAGCCAGAGGTACGCGCTGGCAACCCAGAGATCGGAGTAAATTGCAAAGAATTGTGACACACAAAAAGGTTAAGAAAGAAAAGTTTATTTAAAAGTAAATTAGAGAGAGAAAGAGAAGGAAGAGAGAAGATTCACCTCCCCAAGGTGAGGGAGGGGGACCAAAGTCAGGAAGCATGGTGACAGCAATGGATCAAAGAGCACATGGCCACATCAGACTCTAGCAAGACAATGGCCGCTGGTTGCTTGTGGTTGAGTCCTTTTAACCATTCCCCTTGATGGGGGAAAATCATTAAGGTGATTGGGTGGTGGTCTGCTTCCACATCATCACAAAGGGGCAGGCAAGCACAGGTACTGATGATGTCAGGTGATGGACAGCAGGCAGATGGGTGGGTTAGTCACATGATTGCTGCCATGGTGGGGCTTGTTCATGTCACATAGGTTACAAGGGCTGATTAGGTTAACCCTGGGGGGCTGGATTTCCTGCAAGAGACTTGTTAGACATTTGCAATTCACAAATTCCTTGACCAAAGTGGGTTGGTCATTTGTACTCTCCTGATCTTGTATCTGAAGGAAATTTGCCCAGGGAGGGTGGGATAGGCTGCTGTTTGTCCTGCAGTAGAATGTCTGAATGCTTTCTAATGGTTACACTGAGACAAAGAGACTAAAGAATAAGCTAAGTTTCCTCTAGGTTTCTACAGGTACCTTTCATTCCCCACTCCTACTCTTGGAAATATTCTTATGATCCTGGGAAATGGGGAGAAGATCATTCTTTTGTATCTACTTCCTGCTGAGATGGGGCTATAGCGATTTCTCTACTTATCTATTTCCAAGGGCACACACAGGAAATGTCAGGACTTTAACCAAATACTATTTGGATTTAATAAAACATTGAGAGAGAATACAGGCAAAAATTATTAAGCAAACAGTGATAAAAAAGGCTATGACCCCAAAAACAATATTGGAAAGGTGAAAGTCCTGTAAATTATATGTATTCATTAACATAAGTTGAACTATCCCTTTGTAAATTATCTATAGTTGTACTTTAACAAGGAAATACAGCCACTTTAAAGTCTAAAGAAAGAAAAATTGAAGACATTAGAGACATGTAGTTAGGTTGTAGCTTAAATTGAGAATTCAAAACAGGTAAAATTGGCAAGAGAAAACAGTTTCCTTTGTTTTTATAATAGGTCTGATATACTTTTACAACAATTGATATGCTAGAGGGTGAAGCCCAGGTTATTTTGCCATTTGTTCTATGTTGGATAGTAATCCTTGTGTCTAGAAGGAGATCGTAAACTTCATTAGCAATTTGGCAATGCTGTTAGTGAAATTAATTTACCTGGCCTTCAGGCAATTCAGAAGGGGGTGGGATAGGTGTAGTTCCTGAAGCTTGCTTCTTATCTCATCCTAGAGAGACTGATTGAGAACTTGAAGAGTTTAAGTATTAAAAATTTTAAAAGCATAATGTTACAGCACAAGATTATAGTAGTTATTGTAAGAGTCACTTATTTAGCCAAAATGATAGTCCAAAGATTTTGGGGGAAAAAAAACCTCACTTTTTTGTAACAAAGACAGTAGGGGAGGAAAAATCCTCACTCTTTTGTAACAAAGACAGTGGGGGAGGGCTAGTTGAATTTTATCTCTTTCTTCCCTCTTCTGTTGTTTAAAGGAGAAAATTCTTTTGGAGATTGTTAATTAAGAGGCTCATGTTCTGGTCTTTGAGTAGCATTTTGGCCTAGTATTAGTGTACTTGATATTAATGGTAAATTTATAGAACCTATTTTGTAGTCTCGAGTGTTTATAGGATTCCTTTCCCTTCTTTTCACAAATTTTCACCTACCATGTTCAACATACTCATATCATTTTCGACATGCTTGGACCTTCTATTTTTGTTCTATACTTCCCTTAACCAGCCATTCTATTATAGAACCAAAATGTACCATACAAGATTCTTTCCTATACAAAATTATTTCTTTTTCCTTTATCCTTTCTTACCAAAAACATACCTTATACCAACAACTTTCTTTACATTTTTCCTAACCTCAGAGCTCTAACCAAAGCAATAAGTTTACATGCAGTGGAAAGGCTTGGATAGGATCCAATGTAGAACTATCAGGGGAATCCAAAACAAAAGGCACCCAAAAAGCACAGTGGTGATGGTTCAGGGTAAAGAATAATACGAGTTCCAATTTTTGTTATAATGTCCCTTTCCAATAATGGAGCTGGACACTTGGCATTACAAGGAAGGCTTGTTGAAATATTTTATTTCCCAAAACACATGGAAGTAAGGGCATAGTGAGGGGTCTGGATATAACGCCCTGAACCCCCACAACCAAAAGGGGTGAAGGAAGGAGTGGACCAGAAAATTTAAGTAGAGCTGAGCATGTAGCTCCTGTACAAATAACGAATGACATAATCCTGCCAGCTACTGATATTTCCACCCTAGGCTCGGTTGGTTTAATAGTTTGTTCCAAAGACATTGGGGTTACCAAGCTGGGGGTGAGTCAATCTGACTGGAGCCAGCCCAAGAGATCCCCTTCAAAGATTGTGCGAGGTACCTGGTGTCCCTTATTTGCAGCAAGCCTCTGGGCCATGGGCTCTCTTCCGACTAGGTGACTGAGGCAACCACGAGCCCAATGTCCATGCTGTTTGCATTTGGGACAGGGTTTTGCCAGTGGTAGGGCTTGACAGTCTTTGGCCATATGCCCATTTTGATGGCATTGAAAACAAACCTGGAAAGGGCCTGTGTACCCCTTCTGCGATTGACCATCTGGGGTGGAAGATTATCAGTGGTGGCTCTCCCTGCTAAAGCAGTAGATAAAAGTTGAAACGCTTCCCGCTTGTTTGTGGTCCTGCATTCTTTCCTCTTGGTTGTTAAAGACTTTAAAGGCTGTGTCCAATAGTTCTAGTTGAGGGGTTTATGGGCCCTTTTCTAATTTTAGGGGTTTGTGCCTAATGTCCGGTGTTGACTGGGAGATGAAATACACAGTCAAAAGAGTTTGTCCCCCTAAAGCGCTTGAATCAATATTAGCAAATTTCTGCAATGTTTCAGAGAGGCGACTTAGAAACGTTGCTGGATTTTTATCTAGTTTTTTAAAAACCTCCTTTATTTTGTCTTAGTTAGCCTGTTTAATAACACCTTTTTTGTATTTGGCTAACAGTATTAATTTATATGCTCCCTTTACTTTCTCATGGGAAGAAGGTTGATATAGTCCTAGTTTAGATATAACTTGAGAGAAATTTATCATTAAAAAAACTGTAAGAAAATGACTGATAGTAGTGGGAAACTATGGGGGGGAGGGAGATGGGATTAACGGTAGCAAATATCTGTCTGGGGATGGGGAAGCACCTCTTATCAATAGGGTGCCTGAATGAAACGTATTTGTATACCTAACCCTTAACTGTACCCCACAACATCATAATAAAAAATATTAATTATAAAAAAAACTATAACATGTAATGATATGACTTTAGAAATGAAGTTTACATGTATCTCCATGTTTTGAAAAATATATGAGTTGTGGTTAATAAAATAACATTTTCATGTAAAAAAAACAACAAAGAAGAATTTTTTTTCCACTAAATTGATTTAATGATTATAAATTTGCATGTCTCTAATAACATAGCCTCAAAGTACTTGAAGCAAAAATTGATAGAATAAAATGATAAATGGGTATTCAAAATTAGGTTTGAATACATCTATTTTTTTTTTTAATTTATCAATATTTTGATAAAATATCTATCCTGGTCCCCAGATGGATGTTTACTACTGTTAATTCCATCTTCCTACCCCCCACCATAGTTTCCCGCTCCTGTCAGTCATTTTCTTATAGTATTACATTGGATGTTCAAGGTCCATTATATGAGTGAGAACATGTGATACTCAGATCTTTGTTTCTGTGAGAGGTCATTCAGTATTATAGACGCTAGTTCCATTCAGGTTGCTGCGAAATTCATGATTTTATTCTTTTTTATGGGTGCCTAGTATTCCATCGTGTATATGTATTACATTTTCTTTCTTTTTTTTTTTTTTTTTTGGAGTTGGAGTCTCACTCTGTCGCCCAGACTGGAGTGCAGTGGCCACTCCCGGCCACCGCAGCCTCAACCTGCCGGGCTCCGGCGATCCTTCCGCCTCAGCCTTCCGAGTAGCCGGAATTACAGGCATGCGCTACCACGCCGACTGATTTTTTGATTTATTGTAGAGATGAGGTCTCGCTGCCCAGGCGGGTCTCGAACCCGTGGGCTCAGGCAATCCACTCACCTCAGCCTCCCAAAGGCGCAGGATTACAGGCTGAGCCACCGAGCCCGGCTGTATTACATTTTCTTAATCCGCTCCTCTTTGAATGGGCAGCATGGTTGCTTCCAGGCTCTTGCTATTGTGAACAATACTGTGATAAACATACGTGTGCAGGTATCTTTTGTATAGAGTGATTTGAGTTCTTCAGGATATATTCCCAGTAGGGGGATTGCGGGGTCATATGGGAGGTTGATATTTGAGCTTTTAGGAATTGCCACACTGCTTTCCACAGAGGTTGCACTAGTTTATGCTCCCACCAACAGTGTAGAAGTGTTCCCTTTTTGCCACACCCTCTCCAGCAGCTGTTTTTTTTTGAGTTGTTGATAATTGCCATTCTGACTGGAGTTAGGTGGTATCTCAGTGTGGTTTTGATTTGCATCTCCCTGATGATTAGCGAGGTTGAACATTTGTTCATGTGTCTTTTGGCTGCTCGGATGTCTTCCTTTGTGAAGTGTCTGTTCATATCTTATGCCCATTTTATAATGGGGTTGTTTGTTTGTTTGTTTTTTCTTTTCAGCACATTTAAGTTCCTTGTAGATCCAAGATGTTAAGCCTTTGTCAGACCTGGTGTTTTCAAATACTTTTTCCCAGTCTGTAGGCTGTGTCCCTGCTGTCTTGATGGTTTCTTTGGCTTTGCAGAAGCTTGTCGGTTTAATAAGATCCTACTTGTCTATCTTCTCTCTTATGACCTGTGGATTTTGGGTTTTGTTCAGGAATTGGAGGCCAGTTCCAATTTCCATGAAGTATGTCCTTCATTTTCTAAGGTTTTTATTGTTTGAGGTTTTACATTTAGGTCTCTGATCCATTTGGAGTTAACCTTTGTGCATGGGGATACATAGGGGTCCTGTTTCAATCTTCTGCATGTGGTCAGTCAGTTTTCCCAGCACCATTTACTGAATAGGTTCTCCTCTCCCCAGTGGTAGGTGGTGGAGGGTTTGTCGAAGATGAGTTGGTTGAGAAATTGAGGTTTTGCTTCTGGAATCTCAATTCTATTCCATTGATCTATATGCCTGTTCCTGTACCAATACCAAGCTGTTTTGATGATTATAGCTTTATAGTAAAGTTTGAAGTCTGGTAATGTGATACCACCTGCTTTGTTTTTTTTTTGTTTTTTGTTTTTTGTTTTTTTGCTGAGGATTGTTCTGGCTATTCTTGGACGTTTGTGTTTCCATATCAATTCCTGTATTGTTTTTTCTAGGTGTGAGAAGAATGTTGCTGGTAATTTCATGGGTATTGCATTGAATTTGTAGATTGCCTTAGGTAAGATGGACATCTTCACAATGTTGATTCTTCTAATCCATGAGCATGGGATATTTTTTCACTTGTTTGTGTCATCTTTGATTTCTTTGAGCAGTGTTTTATAGTTTTCATTGTAAAGGTCTTTTACGTCTCTGGATAGGAAGATGCCAAGGTATTTCATTTTTTTTTGTGACTATTGTGAATGGAATTGTGCTTTTTATTTGGGTTTCTGTTTGTTTATTATTGGTGTAAAGAAATGCGATTGTCTTTTTCACATTTATTGTGTATCCTGAGACTTTGCCAAAGGCCTTTATCAGTGTAAGGAGGTTTTTGACCGATTCTCTTGGGTTTTCAAGGTACACAATCATATCATCTGCAAAGAGAGATAAGTTGATTTCCTCTTTTCCTATTTGGATACCCCTGATTGCCTTCTCTTCTCTGATTGCTCAAGCCAGGACTTCCAATACTATGTTGAACAGGAGGGGTGAGAGTGGGCATCCTTGTCTTAGACCAATAACAATCAAGAAAATTGACTATGTAACAAGAAAACTACCTACAAAAAAAGCCCTGGTCCAGATGGTTTTCTAGCAGAATTCTACAAGACATTTAAGGAGAAGCTGATACCAATCCTACTGAAGGTATTCCAGGCGATTGAAAAAGATGGAACTCTCCCTAAATCATCTTTTGAAGCCAACATCACATTGATACCCAAGCCAGGTAAAGATCCAACAAAGAAAGAGAACTACAGGCCAGTATCTTTGATGAACATAGATGCTAAAATCCTCAACAAGATCCTAGCAAACCGGATTCAACAATACATCTCAAAAAACATCTATCATGACCAAGTAGGCTTTATTCCTGGGATACAAGGCTGGTTCAACATTCGTAAAACCATAAATGTAATTAAATATATCAACAGATGTCAAAATAAAAACCATATGATTATATCATTAGATGCAGAAAAAGCTTTTGATAAAATCCAGCACCGCTTGTTGATAAAAACCCTCGAATATCTAAGCATACGGGGAACATACCTCAAAATAGTAAAAGCCATCCACGAGAAACCCACGGCCAGCATACTCCTAAATGGACAAAAATTGGAACCATTTCCCCTGAAAACTGGAAAAAGAAGAATTTTAATAACTTTTTGTCCCCTGAAAAGAGACCTATTAAGCCAAGTGGAAACCTGAATGGGCTTTCCAAGTACACGTGGGGGTGGTGACTTGTTGCTGCTAGTAGGGCTGCCACCAGGACGTTATTAAGCAGTGGGGAGAAGAGGGGGTGAGAAGTCTGGAGGCTGGGGTTAGGTGCCATGGCCTTTGGCACCTGCCCCTTCTCCAAAGGCAAAAGAGAAAGACTGAAGGCCAGGGTTAAGCACCACAGCCATAGATGCCAGCCCCTCCTCCACAGGTAAAGGTGTAGAGTGAGAAGGAAGGGAAACTGACAGAGTTGTGGAAGGAATAGGAGAGTAGGAGGAGGTGAAAACCTTTTTGAGGGAGGATCGGCTCAGTTAGCAGGATTGATATCCTTTGATGAGCCTATGGACAATGGGGTTTGGGGAGCCAACACAGAAATACGGCAAGGGGAACAGACACCTGGGTGGTGAGTTAACTTATAAAAGGCTTGAATATATGGGATTTCAAGGTATTTGTCATTTTTCTTTAAGTACAAATCAAGATGCAAAAAGGTGTTAGGGGCTAGGGAGTTACTTTTTGGCCAGGTTTTGTTATTCCTCAACTTATATTGTGGAATTTCCCCATACTTGTTCACCAGATGAAGAAGTCAACTGGGGCAAGGTGGGCCAGAGCTGGTGCCAGGGCTGTAAAGCAGTATTGTAGTAAAAGGGCAGTTGGGATGGGCTCTTGGTTTCTCAGATTTGTTTCTGGGCCTTCTCCCATCCAGATCTCCTGCTGGGTGTCCCCAACAGATTCAAAGGAATCAGCGCAGAGGATGTGAGTCAGCAGGGAGAGAGTATCCTTCTGTCCCTGTGCCCACCGGAGCTTGCTGGATGCATGCTCCACCAAGTCATGGAAGGCCTGGTACAAAGACTTTGAGCAACTAGGTCCCCGACCCTTGCTAGGAGTCTCCCAAGACATAATTGGAAACTCGAGAGACCCAGAAAGTCATCCAAACAGAGGGTCAAGAACGTGCATTCAGATATGTGTGTGTGGGTGAAAAAAAGGGGGGGGTGTGACTCACCAAAGGCACAGAAAGGCGTACCATAGCTGTTAGAGTTTTAAGGTCCTTCATGGAGTTACTTCGCCAGCCAGATAGGAAAAGAGTAAAGAAACCAAGCACTTTATCTCACACCCTTATGGGCACTGGCAGTCCAAACTTTCCTTCGGGGACCTTCTTGCCTCCCTAGGGAGTAGCCCTAAGCAGAGACCGTCAGTTGTCCTCCAAGATCCAGCCTGGACCATGGGGAAACTCAGAAATCTTGGCTAGCAGGAAGTAAAGAGTTAACCTTAGTTCCTCACCCAGTCGGGCCACAGCAGTCTGATGTCTTTCCCTGGGGCCTGTCAGCACGCTAAAGGGTAGCCTCAGCCAGAAATTTCAGTTGCCAACAGGTTCCAACACAGACCACAGAGGGTCACCAGTTAGGACATAAGAAAAAGAGAGAGAGAGAGAGAGATCTCGGTGGGACCTCCAAAAATGTTAGGGTATGGACAAACAGGGTGAGGGTGAAGAGGCACAGGGAGGTGCGCAGCACTGCCAGGGCTGGCAAGCCAGAGGTACATGTTGGCAACCCAGAGATTGGAGTAAATTGCAAAGAATTGTGACACACAAAAAGGTTAAGAAAGAAAAGTTTATTTAAAAGTAAATTAGAGAGAGAAAGAGAAGGAAGAAAGAAGATTCACCTACCCAAAGTAGGGGAGGGGGACCAAAGTCAGGAAGCATGGTGACAGCCATGGCTCAAAGAACACATGGCTACACCGGACTCTAGCAAGACAATGGCCACTGGTTGCTTGTGGTTGAATCCTTTTAACAATTTCCCTTGATGGGGGAAGATCATTAAGGTGATTGGGTGGTGGTCTGCTTCCACATCATCACAAAGGGGCAGGCAAGCGCAGGTACTGATGATGTCAGGTGATGGACAGCAGGCAGATGGGTGGGTTAGTCACATGATTGCTGCCATGCTGGGGCTTATTCATGTCACATAAGTCACAAGGGCTGATTAGGTTAACCCTGGGTGGGGGGGGAGTTAGCCTGACTACTAGAAGTTGATAACCGTGTAGTCCTGCCTATAGAAATTCCAGTTTGAATATTAATTTCATCAGAAGACGTTCTTCATTCGTGAGCCATACCCTCTTTAGGCTTAAAAACTGACTCCATCCCTGGACGCTTAAACCAAGCAACACTTACATCAACCCAACCAGGCCTCTATTATGGCCAATGCTCAGAAATTTGCGGATCTAATCACAGCTTTATACCTATTGTCCTAGAACTAGTACCACTAAAATATTTAGAAGATTGATCAACATCTATGATTTAATACCACTGCGAAGCTTATCTAGCTTATCTATGATTTAATACCACTGCAAAGCTTATCTAGCATTAACCTTTTAAGTTAAAGATTGAAAGTATTAATCTTTCCACAGTGAAATGCCCCAACTAGATACATCAACATGATTTATTACTATCTTATCCATAGTATTAGCACTTTTCATTTTATTTCAATTAAAAATTTCAAAACTAACGTACCCCCTGAATCCAAGCTTAAAAAGTATTAAAATACAAACATTCAAATCCCCTTGAGAACTAAAATGAATGAAAATTTATTTGCCCCTTTCATTACCCAACAATAATTGTTAGACATTTGCAGTTCACAAATTACTTGTTAGACATTTGCAATTCACAAATTCCTTAACCAAAGGTGGGGTGGTCATTTGGGCTGTCCTGATCTTGTATCTGAAGGAGGTTTGCCTAGGGGGGATGGGATAGGCTGCTGTTTGTCCTGCAGTAGAATGTCTGAATGCTTTCTAATGGTTACACTGAGACAAAAAGACTAAAGAATAAGCTAAGTTTCTTCTACGTTTCTATAGGTACCCTTCACAACATATAATAATGATATATACAATTTTGATCATAGGAAGATGACTGATATTCTCATATGTCATACTGCAAAAATAAAAGTTTATAGGTGTTTTCATCTATTCATTTGAAACACAGGGCACTCAGGACACCAGGATTTTTACATGATTAACAAATGTGTATCACATGCCTTGTGTATTCCAATGAGTCCCTCAGGAAATAGAAAATTCAACTTTTGATTACTTATATTTCTGATTTTTAAAAATAATGTGAATGCAATGAATATTTGCATGCATATTGCTATCAAGATTTAGTTGAACTGATTTATTTGAGTTTGACCAAGTAAAATGGAATTATTAAATTTAAAAGTCACAGGAAGAAATTGAAAATTCAGCCCTCCATTTTTATTAATATACTCATATATTCAGAAAACTATATCAATATTTCAAGAACTCATATCTACTAAGTACTACAGGAAAAGATAACATGAGAAAAAGTAATGACCAGTAAAACAATTTTTAAAAAACAAATTCTTGTTCTGAAATGATATGTTAAAAGATGAATTAGTAGAAAATCATATTTAGTTGATTCAATTTATTATAAGCCTATAACTTTATTTCATTTCTTATTTTGCTTCCTCTATTTTTTTTTCTTTTTAACATCTGATTCAATCAATAGAATGTTTTTTTAAATTTTGTTATAAAGATGTGGGATACAAGATATTAATAGGCTGCATGCAGGTAAAGTTAGGGCTTCCAGATGGCCCTCACTCTCTCTGGTGGTGGACCAGGCATCCTTTGTGTTGATACATGTCCCCAACTCTTCTCTCTCCCTCCCTCCCCTAGCAGTGCCCAGCAACTGCTGATCACTCCCTTGTGCTCATATGACCATTGTTCAGGGCGCACTTATGAGTCAGAATATGTGATTTCACTTCTTTGTTTCTGTGATAGTTCACTTAGTATCATGGTTTCCAACTTCATGTGAAGTTCACGATTTTGCTCTTTATGGCTATGTAACACTCCATCATGTATATGTACCACATTTTCTTTATCCAGTCCACTTTTGATGGACAGTATGGTTGATTCTATGTTTTTGCTATTGTGAGTAGTGCAGCAATGAGCATGCATGTGCAGATGTCTTTTTTGCAGAACAATTTATCTATTCCTAGGAGAGGGATGGCTGAATTGTATGGAAGCTCAATTTTTTGTTCTTTTGGGAAAGGCCACGTTGCTTTCCATATAGGTTGCACTAGCTTACACTCCCACCAACAAGGCAGAAGCATTCCCTTTTCTCTGCATCCACTCCAGCATCTGTTGTCTTTTGACTTATTAATGATGGCCATCCTTACAGAGTAAAGTAGTGACTCACTGGAATTTTGGGTTGTATTTCTCTGATGATTAGTGAAGCCAAGAATTTTTTCATGTATCTGTTGGCCACTTGTATGCCTTCTTTAGAAAAGTCTCTATTCATGTCCTTTGTCCACTTTTGAATTGGTTGTCTTTTGTTTTGTTTTGTTTTTTTTCCTTTCACTTTGTTTGAGTTCCTTATAAATCCTAGACATCAGGTCTTTGTTCAATGCATACTTTGCAAATATTCTTCCCCATTCTATGGATTGTTGTTTTACTCTCATGATGGTTTATTTTGCTGTGTAAAACATTTCAGTTTGATGAGGTGCCATTTGTCTATCTTATTTTTTATGGCACATGCTTTTGGGGATTTGGCCAAGAATTTTCTTCCTACTCCGATATGCATTAGTGTGTTCCCTATGCTTTCTTCCAGGACTCTTGTAGTTTGAGGTTTTTCACTTAGGTCTTTGATCCATTTTGAGTTGATTTTTGTATACAGTGATAGGCAGGGGTCCAGTTCCATTCTTCTGCATGTTATCAGTCAGTTTTCCCAGCACCATTTGCTAACTGCGGTCTCCTTTCTCGGGTGATTGCTACTGGTGGCTTTGCCAAAAATGAGTTGATTCAGAGACCATGTTTTTGGTTCCAAAATCTCTGCTCTGTTCCATTGGTCAATGTGTCTATTCTTACACCAATCTCAGGCTGTTTTAGTTACTATAGCCTTGTAATAGAATTTAAAGTCTGTAAGTGTAATACCTCCCACTTTGTTCCTCTGGGTGGTGATTGTTTTGGCTATATATGCTCTTTTCTGTTTCCATATAAATCTTTGTTTCCATATAAATCTCTATATCGTCATTTCTAGGTCTGAGAAAAATGATGTTGGTAAATTGGTATCGCATTAAATCTGTAGATTGCCTTAGGTAGGATGAATATCCTGACAATATTGATTCTTCCAATCCATGAACAAGAAATGCTCTTCCTTTTGTTTGTGTCATCCTTGATCTCTTTGAATTAGTGTTTTGTAGTTCACATTGTAAAGTTTTTTCACATCTCTGGTAAGGTGGATGGCAGGGTATTTAATTTTTTGTGGCTATTGTTAGTGAGTTTTCATTTTTTATTTGTTTCTCTGCTGGCTTTTTGTTGGTGTATAGAAATGCAACTGTCTTTTTCACATTGATTTTGTACCCCAAAACTTTACCAAATTTATTTTGATGATCTCCCTTTTGATGATCTCCCTTGGGTTTTCAAGGTATAGGATCAAATCATTCACAAAGAGAGACAGCTTAACTGCTCTTTTCTATTTGGATACTCCTAATTTCCTTCTCTTGCTTGGTTGCTGTGGTAGAATGTCCAACACAATGCTGAACAGGAGAAGTGAAAATGGGTATCCTTGTCTTGTTTCCATTCTTAGAGAGAATGCTTCTAACTTCTGTTCATTGAGCAAAATGTTGGCTGTGGCTTTTTCATAGATGGCTCTTAGTGTTTTGAGGAATGTTCCTTCTATGCCTGCCTAGATGCTGAAGTGTATTTATCAAGAAGGAATGATGAATTTTGTTGAATGCTTTCTCTGCATCTAATGATATAATCATGTGGTTCTTGGTTTTACATCAGTCAATGTGCTGAATGATGTTTATGGTCTTGCAAATGTTCAACCATCCCCGCATCCCAGGAGTGAAGCCCACCTGGTCATGGTGGATCATCTTTGAGTTGTGTTATTTGATCTAATTTGTCAAAATTCTGTTTAAAATATTTGCCACTATGTTCATCAAGGAGATCGACCTGTAGTTCTCTTTCCTTCTTGTGTCTCTGCCAAGTTTGAATATCAGTAAGATGTTAGTTTCATAGAATGATTTGGGGAGAATACCATCATTCTTGATTGCCTGGAATACTTTCAGTAAGATGGAATCAGCTTCTCCTTGCATGTCTTGAGAAGTCAGCTGGGAAGCCATCTGGTCTGAGACATTTTGTGGTGGAGAGATTTCTTATGGCTCAGTTAATTTCTTGGCTTGTTATTGGTCTGTTTAAAGTTTTGATTTCTGTAATTCTGACTACTCGGAAGGCTGAGGTGGAAGAATCGCCGGAGCCCAGCAGGTCGAGGCTGCGGTGGCCGGGAGTGGCCACTGTACTCCAGTCTGGGCAACCGAGTGAGACTCTAACTCGAAAAAAAAAAAAAAGTTTTGATTTCTTCTTGTTTCAACCTTGGAAGGCCCAAGTTCTTCATTTCTGTTAAGTTTCCTAGTCTATTTGCATAAAAGTTTTCCTAATAATCTCTGGCAATCTTTTGAATTTCTTCTGGGTAAGTTGTGACTCTACTGTTTGTGTTTCTAATTGTATTTATTTAGACTGTCTCTTTTTTTTCAGTCAGTCTGGCCAGGGATCCATCAATCTCATTTTTAGATTCAAATAACCAGGTTTTTGTATAGTTGGTCCTTTCTATATTTTGGTCTCCTATATCCTGCAATTATAATTTTATCTTGGTCCTTTGTGTTCTTCTGCTGAAGTTAAGATTTAGGCAATCTTGCCTTTCCAGCTCTGTTAGGTGGAATGTCAAGCTATTTGCTTGTGATCTTTCTATTTTCTTGATGTGTGTATAATGCTATGAATTTTCCTCTAGACACTGATTTTATGGCATCCCGGAGATTCTGATAAGATGTGTCTTTGCTTTTATAAATTTTTTTATTTCTTTCTTGATTTTCATGTTGACACAGAAGTAATTTAACAGCATGTTGTTTAGTGTCCATGTCTTTGTGTGTTTTGGGAGGATCTTGCTGGTGGTGATATTTCTTTTTATTCCACCGTAATCTGTGAAGATGCATAATATTATTTCTATATTTTGAAATTTGCTCATGCTTGATTTATGTCTGAGAAAGTGATTGATATTGGAGAATGTTCCATGATTGATCTTGGAGTATGTTCCATGTGTTGATGAGTAGAATGTGTACTCTGTAATTGGTGAAATTTTCTGTAGATGTCTATTAAGCCCATTTGATTGAGCATTGAGTTAAGGTTCTGGATCTCCTTTTATTATTTTTTATTTTTCTTGCCTTGATGATCTACCTAAAGCTGTTAGTGGGATATTTAGGTCTCCATCTTTGATTGTGTAAGAGTCAATGTCCTCTTTTAGTTTGCTTAGTAATTGTCTTACAAAATCTGGTGCTCCTAAGTTGAGTGCATATTTGTTTAGGATGGATATTTCTTGTTGGTCAATTTATCCTTTTATCATTATTTAGCATCCTTTTAACTTGTGATGACTTGAAGACTGCTTTGTCTGATATTAGAATAGCTACACATGCTTTCTTCTGTTTTCTGCTCATGCGAAAGGTCATGTTTCAGCCTCCAATCTTGAGCCTGTGGGTGTCTTTTGCAGTGAGATTTTTATCCTGAAGGCAGTAGCTTGTTGGATCATGTTTTGTTTGGTCTTGTTTTGTTTTAATCCAGTTTCTCATTCCATATCTCTTTAGTGGTGCATTTAGTTCTTTCATGTTCAAGTTGATTATTGATATGTGAGAGTTTATTCTTGTCATAGGACTCTGAGGGTGTTGCTTTGTTTTCTTTTAGCATATATGTATGTGTGTGTATATATATATATATTCATTTTTGTTGGAGCTCTGTATATTCTGTTAACTCTGTGTGTGCCTATACCTTTGTGATGTGCATGGCCTTTTATTTTCTGTTCTCAACACCTTTTTAAGTGTTTCCTGAAAAGCTGGTCTGGAAGTGGCATATTCTCTTATGGATTGGATATCTGGAAAGGATTTTAATTTTCTATCATTGATGAAGCTTAGCTTGACTGGGTAGGAAATTCTTGTTTAGAATTGCTTATCTTCAAGAACATTAAAAATTAGACTCCAGTTCCTTCTGGCTTACAGTATTTCTGCAGATAAGTTTGGAGTGATTCTGATGAACTTTCCCTGGTAGATAGCCTGATCTTTCTCTCTTGCCTACTACAGGATTTCTTTTTGTGTGTGCTTACCTTTTGGAAGTGGATTACTATGTGTCTCGTGGATGTCTTCTCATGTAATACCTTGCAGGGGTTCTCTGAATCTCTTGCACTTGGATGGTTGTCTCTCTAGCAAGATATGGGAAGTTCTCTTGAATGATCTCATGAAGTATTTGTTCCATGGTGTTCTCATTTTCCTTTTCTGCTTCAGGGATACCAATCAGGCATAGATTTGGCATTTCTGACAAATCCTATGGTTTGGGGGAGATTTGTTCCTTCTTTTTGAAATTTTTTTGTGGTTTTACCAGACTATTAATTCTATATTTTAGTCTTCAAGCTCAAAGATTCTTTCCGTGGTTGAGTCTATTTCTAATACTCATTACTTTGTTGATGGTTTTGAGGATGGAGCTCTTTATATCCATTATTTCAAAATAGGCTTTTAAAAAAAATTGACCAGCTCTACTTTTACTTCCTGTAATATTTCTTTGAGTTTCACTTCATATTTCTCTTGGCTCCTGTTCACTTGTGTTATATGTTTGGCTCCTGTTCACTTGTGCTATACATTATTTGATTTCTGGGACTGTCATCTGGGACAGGTCATTCTGGAGAATTTCCATTGTTTGTATTCTGATGGCTACTTTTTTATGCACTATCTCGTTAAAACTCTGAGGGTTGCTTGTGTTTCTTCATTTATTCTTCCTAATTTGTGTTGGACCTCTCTCTACTCAGTGAAAGAGGAAGGAGCTCTACCCTTTTGCAAATTCTTGTTACTGCATATTTTTCTCTCCCCTGCTAAACTAGTCAGGCCAGTTTTCAGTCTCTGCTGTGTGTGGTTGATGGATCCCATCAACTGGGGGATGATTAACCTACTGAGTGCAGTATTGCTCACTCCCCTCCCTTATCCAGTGTGATCTCAGCTCCAGAACATGAGTAGCTCACAGCAGGAGATGAGATACCCAGAATCCCGAAGTGCCCAGAATCCCACATCTGCCTTTTTGGTCTCTATGTTCAAGAAGACTCCTGCTAGGTGTGGGGAGTTTTACTCTTCCAAATGTGATCACAGTGCCTCCTTTAATCAGCAGCTGAATCCTTACTTCCTGTCCTGCCCTGCAAGAGAAGTGCTGGTCTGTTGCCCCACCAGGTGCTGGCAGAAGACATGTCAGATTCACCCCACAGGTGTGCCTTTTCCTTCTATATTTCATTTCTTGTTCTATGTGTGCTCTAGCATGCAGCACTGTGTCCCAACCAGGTCTTCTGTTGCATGAAAATGATGTTGCATGCACTGTTGGGAGGTGATGAATTGATTCAAAGCATTTTATAATTACTCACTCCTCTCCTCTGAACAAATCTTCTGATTCTGTGTGCAGAGCAGGTAATGGGGCACCCATAATTCCATTCCTGCCATTGCTTTCCAGACTCATGCACTCTGACAGACTTTCACTGGATGTAAGATGTTTAACCCATTCAAAAGCACTCAGAGTATCTCCATTTAATGGCAGTGGAATCTCTACTCTCTGTCGTGCTAGGTGAGAGTGGCACTTATCAGTTGTTTCATCATGGCCATCTTGCCCCTGCTCCAACAATGATTTAATTATTCTTTGAAGAAAATAATAGCTCCTCTCCATTACCCACTAAACTCTTAATAAATATTTGTTAAGTGAATGAATGATTAATAAAATTGGCATTTTCTTTATTTTATTTCATGCTATTCATAATATTTATAACAGGGTTTAAATCAATGGAAAAAACGCAGAATATTAATTTAATATAAAATAGAAGTAGAGAAATACAACTTCAGAAGATAGAGGAGAACTAGCTCCTAAATTTCTATATTTTAAAAATACTGTCTATCTTATTTCATAGAATCACTGCAGAATTTATTCCTTAGCAATATGACAGAAGCTTTTCTACAAAATTAATCAAAGTAAAAAAAATTGTCAAGGAATAAAGCATTACAAGTTAGAAAAAAAATTGAACGTGATTGGAAAGCCATAGCACTTATGCTGTTATCAAAAGTTTGCCATGAAATCAATTAATCATTGAAAAAATAAAAATTAATGTTCATGCTCAGACAAATAGAACAGGAAATTTGCTAAAATGTCACTAACATCTAAATTAAATTTCTGACAAATTTTTAAATTAAACCACTCTTTTATTTAAAAAGCTATTATTAACCAAAGGAAGTCAATTTTCAAACATAAGCATCCTTCAGTTATGTAGAATAATAGATCATTTAAAGATACAGGATAAAATATTTGTAAAATAGGCTGAGAATGCAAAATCACTACCTTGAATAAATTCTTAGTATTGAATGATATCTGCTTCATATTTTGTTATAGAATGAATACATTTATTATTACCCTACTGTTTTGATTTCAGTGAGTTTTGTTTTCCTGGAAAAAGAAAAATCATGGATGAAAAGTCCTATTGGCAGAAGCATTCTTTTCTATTAATGTAACCCAGTTCAAACACTATTATATTGTTTATTATAGCACAGGAAGTTGAATGCATTATAAACTGAACTTGCTTCATGGCCATATGCTTCTAGGCTCAAATGGCCAGTACTTGGTTACAATGGGCTTCTGTAGCTTTCTTGATACCCTTAATAATTTTATCTCTGATTTTGTGTTTTGAATTTGTGTAAAGTTTAATAAGATAATTGACCATGCATACACATGAACAGAGGAGATTCATGTAACATGCTTGTCAACCACTTCTTGCCACCCTGCATCTGGAGAGACAGTTGACCAGAAGTACACATCTATACTGGTTCACGGGTAGCTGCTAACAGTGTGGATGAGTGTTCAGAACGTGAGAGAATAGGATTGAAAAACTGCTGACAAGGAAGTTGATGGTAGATGTATATAACTGAACCTCTCAGAATGGAACAGACTGTCTGTGTTCTGTGTGAACGTATATCAAAGGGCATCCATGGCACAGTAAGTTCTTAATAATCAGGTAGAACAAATAATGTACTTTGTGGATATCAGTCAGTTTCTTTCCCCAGCCATAATTCAATAGGCCCATGAACAAAGTGTTCATGCTGGCCAGAATGGAGATTATGCATGGTTTCAAAAGCATGTATTCTTGAAAACTGCTATGAAAGTAAATTTACATTTTCTAACCACAGAAATAAAATGTATATGAGATAATTGATGTTATTAACTTGATATAGCCTTCCACAATGTATACACATGACAAAACATCATGGTGTAAATGTAAATATATAACTTTTATTTGTCAACTGAAAAATAAGTACATTTTTTTAAAGGCAGTATAGGCTAGCAAACTGTTATTGAAAATTTTGTAAATTAGTAACATAATTTCTCCTCAACTCTCAATTCTTAAATTGTTCTATCATGAAGATATTTTCGATTTTGTTGAATAATATTTTACACATCTACTATGAGAAATATATGATGTTTTAACATTGATCTTCTAATGTGAGTAATTGCATTAATAGTTCTTATAATCCTGTATTATCTTGTAATTTTGGAACAAATACACACAAATACATGTGTAGTATACTAGCTAGATTTGGTTTTATGTTATGATTTCTAAAATTATACTGTTCAATATATTGATTGAAATTTTTGATTATAGATTTATTGAAAATTTCATCTTATTTCATTGTATATACTATACATTTTCCAGTTACTGAATAGTCTTTCTGTGTTCCTGGAAGATTAGAAATAACTGTTTCCCAATAATATTTATAACATCTGTCTGTGGTTATTTACTTATAGGAGGAACTAAGTACAGTCTCAATATATTTAAGGTTAGGGTTCTAGTTTTTAATTTAATTTATATTTTTATGAGTTTTATTTTGCCCTTTATGTATTTCAACCAAATTATTAACATTATCTCTTTATTTACATTATTATTGCTGTATTTTTAACATTCCACTTTGTTCTTTTTTGATTTTTAGTTGTGTTTTATAGAGGTTTTATACAAAATATACAGATATTAAGTGTATTGTTCAAGGAGTTTTAGCAAATAAATACTACCATTTTAATCAATATATAGATCATTTTCAACACCACAGAAATTTTTCTCATACTTCTCTGCCAATACACCCTTTCACTCAAAAGTGCTTGAGTTGTTTCAGTATAGATTAAATTTGCCTGTTTGAGAATGTCATATAAATGAAATCATACAGTATGTATATTTCAGGAGTGGCTACTTTTTGTTCAGTATAATACTTTTGTTATTCATTTTTGCTTTGAAAATTAGAAGGAGCTAGGCTTATTTTTTTCTTTTTATTGAGTGTTAGTACTCCATTGTGCAAACATACCACATTTTGTCCATTTCCTGTTAAGGGATGTCTTAGGTTAATTTTACTATGGGACTTTTATAAATGAAACCACTATGAAAGTGTTTGTGTAAGTATTTATTTAACATATATTTTTATTTCTCTTAGGTACATATCCTAAAAGGTGAATTGCTATGTCCAAGAATAGAAATATGCTTTAAACTTTATAAATATACTTGCCAAACTCTAGTGATTGAACCAGTGTATGTTACCACAATATATGACAGATCATTTTGCTTCACATCATCAGCAACATTTGTTTTCAGTCTTCTTTATTTTAAGCATTTTAGTGGATGTATACTGGTATCTCATTATGATCTTAATTTGCATTTCCCTTAGTCACATTGATCTTATTTTCATGTGCTTATTCATACATCTCTCTTTGTGACTGCTCATTTTTACAAATGTTTATTAAACTGGCGACAGTTGTGTGAACTCATTTCATAAATCATTTTTGTAATGTATAATCTATATATACACACATATACATATGTACATATGAGTGCATTTTTATATATGTATGAATGTGTATAAAAATACACTCATGAACATACGTATATGTAAACACACATGATAATTTTCTCATAGGGTTATCTCTTTAATTTTATGAAAATTTTTTTAAAGTCTATTTTTGTAGAGAACCAGTTTCTATTTATGCTTATTCTACATTTGATTTCTATTTTCAATTCATTAATTTGCATTTTTATTGTTTACAAATTCTATATCATTTTGTAGGTATATTGTTTTACTAACTTTGTGAGTTGAATGATTAGCTCTGTAAGATGCAAACTTCCTTCTTTCTCAATGTATCTTTAAAAGTTGTATGTCCCTAAACAGGTTACAGATTTATCTGTAAGTTTTCATTATTTTTAATAAACAGAATTCCAAATATATTCTCTCAACATAATTTCTATTTCAAAATATGGAGTTTAAAATATATTTTTTCCCAGTGTGATTTTTTTTTTGGTAGAGTTACTTTAAGGGATGTTTCCAAACTTGCGAAAACTATTTGGTGTTCCTCATTTATATTGAGTTCTAATTTAAATTCATTCTGATGGAAGAATGTAGTTTATATAAGAATCGTTTTAATATGTGTTCAGATTTGCTTTACTAATATATGATCAATTTAGTAAATGTTTAATTAATCATTGAAACAATGCATATTCCCTAAATCTTTAGCCCAAGGTGTTCACCAGAACAAATTGGTTAGTTTGCTGCTACATTGTTTGCTTAATTCATCCTTTGTCATGATGGCAGTATTTAAAGATTGTCCTTGCAATCGTGCAGTATTTCCTCTTATATTTTAAGGCTATGTTATCAGTGGCACACAAATTTTATAGTTTTATTTTTATCATATTTTGGCATCAACACTATTGATAATATGTGGTGTGGTTTTTTTTTTCTTTTTTTGCCTGTTAGTCTACTTAATCTGATATTTGTATCACTCTCTTAATATACAATTTTTTTCTTTTGATTTTTCTGCACTCATAACTTTTTTATTTGATTTTTATTGTCATAGGTTAAACTGAGCCTACAGTTTAACAGTATCTTTTATCCATTTTTTTACAGTACAAATATCTTTGTAATGTTTAACTCCTGTGATAAGATTTTGGTCTATGTTGCCCAAATTTCTAGTACTCTACTTTGGTTATTGTACTTCCATGATGATTTCTTATTGTCATTAACACTTTGTCCATCATCATTATCATCATCATCATCATCACTATTTTACACTTTCAATCCTTGTTTGGATTCAACATCATGCACATCAGTCTCTGTACTGACCTTTCTTTTTGATATTTCACCCTTACTTTTACTTTCTGGGCTCATTTTCTTAGCTTGTAAAGTGTATCACTTAGCAGTATAACTTCTTTCACCTATTGGGTACAATGTGCCCAGGTATGGGGTGGTGGGTATACTTAAAGCCCAGACCACAAACTATTCATACCCCCAAACCTATTGAAATTTTTTTAAAAAATTCTTTCAGCAAGGGATTTTTGTCCCTTTTAATTTGTGTCTATAAACAATTTTATTTCACTCTACTAGCATGATGGTACAGTAAGAAATACAATGTAAAATTGACAGTTATTTTAACTCACTACTTAGACAATATTTTATTATTTTATACTTAGGCTTTTTTAGGTGAGAAACTAGGTCTAATTCTCATGGCCATTAACTTCTAAGTAATCTGTCTTTTCCCTCTGATTGTTTTAAAAATACTGTTTTTGTTTTAGTTTTGCTATTTCAATACAATATGTTAAAGTATGCATTTATTTTTATCTTGCTCAGGCATTGTTATAACTCTTTATACTAAGGATCCATTTATGTCACTAAATACTAATTATTCTGTTAAGTCTGTTTGAATTTGAACCAGCCCTGCTTCCTTAAAGAATAGTTATAATTTCTTTTTGAATAAATATAGAAGTAACCCTCTTAGTCTTAAAGCTTGAAATTCAATTTGTCTTATCTAAGTTTCTTTCTGAGGAACTTAGGCCTATAGTATCAAGAAACTGAAATTCACCAGATCACCATATTCAGACAATGTCATGCGAGTCCCCACCTGTTAACACACTTCTTTTCCTTACCCCTCCTTATTCTGGCTTACCAGCTTCTCTTCCTTACCCCTCCCTAATTCCTGTTTTTTACACTCCTGTTCCACTATAGAAACTCCTACTTTAGTGGGATGAGGAGATACATTTGAGAAGAAATCTCCCATTGTCTTTGTTTAATATCACCAAAATGAAAAGCCTTATTCCCTGTCAATATTTGTTGTCTCAGTGATTGGCTTTCTGTGCAGTTAGCCAGAGGAAGCCAACCAAATACCTAGTGTTTCTGTGAAAGATTTTGGTTACCTGACTGGGAAAACTTTCCTAGCCCACTGTGGGGCAGTGAGTTTCAGGAACCCTCTGAGCAGCCGCCTGAACCTTTTCAACCAGAAGCGGAGTTTGGTTTCTCTCTCTCCCTCTCTCTCTCTCTCTCTCTCTCTCTCTCTGGTCCCACCATTACCAGCCCCAACCATGTTCCTGATTGCCTAGAAGGAGCGACTTTTGAAATTTTACAGTTGTGACCAGCTAAGTGAGTATCTTTTGAGGGAATCTAACAGCAGGATCTGCTTCTTTCAATTTGGGGTATTCCAAGGGAGTTTCCATTTGAAGGCTGAACAAGCCAGCCAACTGAGAAGGATGCACCCTGACTGCTTCAGTCCAGAAACAACCATCTTGGAGATCTTGTTAGTAATTGCTTCTGTGTATGTCAGACAGTGGGTGTCTTAACACTTGAAACTGACAAGAGAAGAAGCCTGGTTGCTTCAGTTTGGATATTCTTAGAACTTGTTAGTTAATATTGCAGTCAGATTGCAATTTGATAATTGTTTGTGTGTGTTTGATATAGTCATGGAAAATCAGAATTCAATCCCAGAATGCAACCCACTTGGGTGCATTCTTCAAAATTGATCTGAGTGCATTTATGAGCCAATAGAGCAAAGGAAAATGATATTCTTTTGTAATGTTGATTGCCCCCAGTGTTCTTTGGTGTCTGGAGAGGTTGAAGTTATTTTGCTGTTAAATAGAAAATCAGGATGTAGTTCCGCATATCCAGGTGTTTATGCTGCTCTGCTAAGAAGGACTGGACCTGCTTAGTGTATAATGTTCTTCTGTGATACTATTTGACTCCATTGTTCTTTAGAATCTGGAAGATTTGGAAGATTGGTCTTCAAAAATCAAGCTACTATCAAAATTGCTTTACCCAAAATTTTGGTGTACAACCTTCATTGGTTTACATATTGCGCCAAACAAGTTTAGCCAGGTGAATATGTTCAAACAGGTGAGTTTATATTGCTATCTCATTGCTAGAGTTATCTTAGTTCATGTGTATGTGTGTGTGTGTGTGTGTGTGTGTGTGTGTATTTATGTGTGTTTGTTTTTATGTGCATGTACATTTATGCTGTGTCTATAAGGTACTAAATTAACTTACAAATAAAAAAAAACCCACTCATACAATAAGTAAATAAATCCAAGAATTTTTTAAGTTCATGTAATTTAAGTAAGTTTTTAATAAACATGCTGGCTTCTGGAATAGTGGTAAAATAAAAATTGAAATATCGTTAGAATTTTCAGCATATGTTTTTGACTGGCTTTTATATTTGTCTCTGCTGGATTTTTTAAAGTTCAAGGTTTGGCACAAAAAGTTATGACTGTAAACCTAGCCAAAAATAAAATGATCTTTGTGTAATTGTTTTGGTAAGATTAGTTTACTGTTGCTATGAATTTTCAGAATTTTTTTGTGAAAATACTCATGTATTTAAGTTGCTTACTTAGGTGAACTTCTAACAGGCACAAGCTTACATAAATGGTTAACAAGAAAATATTGACTAACTTTTTCTAATATTTCAGTTCTCATAAGTCATCTAGATAAATTGTTAATATGAATAAAATATAAATCAGATAAATGCCATACATGAACCTTTTTTATAATTTAAAATTTTGAAATCATTTTTTGTGCTAGTTAGTGGCCACTGCACTCCAGTCTGGGTGACAGAGTGAGACTCCAACTCAAAAAAAAAAAAGAAAAAAAGAAAATACTAGTCTCTAATAGATGGTTCAGGATTTCTTGTTTCCTAGGTATTTTACTAAAATTTAAGATGACTAATTATAAGAATTATAGTTATCATATAATTCACTGTATAAAATGTACCAAAGAATATGTGTACTTATTGAGAAAATAATGATTTTGCCTAACTCTGAAGTCATTGAAGTTTGATTCAAATTATGAACTTGGAAATGTTATTTATGAAACAAGAAAGAAAGAAACCAGTAAGTAGGAGAGAGACACGTGAAAAAGTTATGGAGGTGAATAAGTATTTTTGATAAGGAAGGTTATAAGTAAAAAAGAATGATTTTGTGTGAGAAAAGATTTTGTCCAAGAAGCTTTGCTTTTGATCTGTTTCTTTTAATACTTCTCAGATTCATATCTCAGAAATACAACTTTGTTGTGGTTACTCCTTTCAGCTTTTTCTTCTTGGAAAAGGCTTGAGATAATAACTGTTCTCTTCAACTTTTTTTTTTTTTTTTTGAGTTGGAATCCCACTCAATCACCCAGGTCACACTCACGGTCACCCCTGCATCAACCTGCTGTTCTCTGGCATTCCTTCCACCTCAGCTTTTCAAGTAGTTGAAAATGCAGACATGTGCTACCATACCCAGTAAATTTTTTTTTTTTGTAGAGATGAGGTCTCACCATGTTGCCCAGGCTGGTCTCAAACCCACAGACTCAGGCAATCCTCTTTCCTTGGCCTCCAAAATTGCTGGGATTACAGCCTTGAACCACCACACTTGGCATCCTTTCAGTTTTTTGTCCGTTCCTACATTTTTTTTCCTTCAGCTCTAACTGCTTTGTGGCCTAATATGGAAATGTTTGTATCTTGAAAGTCTAGAAAAGCAATATTTTCTTCCAGTATAATTTGATTCTGTACTCTTGGCTTTACCTGATGTGTATAACTTGCCCCATGTAACTAGAAAATTTTCCTGCAGTTACTAAAAGTCATTTATGCCCCTATTCAATATACTAGTTTTGTAATTTCTTGTTTTACTCATGACCCTTGGATTTGCTCTTTCTGTGTCTGATCAATCCAAGTCCTGTTTCACCAGAACTAATTTTCAGTTTATCTAAATGGGTCTTCCATAAGAAAACAATCACACTGCTGAAGGTTTTTCTTTGCCTTTTTGTAAGTGGTATAAGAAACAGATTTCACTTTCTATTAAGATAATTTCTATGTCATTGTTCTTGGCTTTTTTATTGTAATCAGTTACAGTCCAAAACTGGCTTCTTTAGAGGAGTTCATGAAATGGACTCTTAAAAGCAAATTTCTGATAACTTTAGAAATTCTGTCATGAGACTAGAGAGAAAATTTCCAGGACTTACAGTTGAGAGCTAATGTGTTTAAGAGGATTGCTGACCCAGTATTGAGCAAAACAAGTGTTATTGTATGGACTGAACTAATAGAGGACTAAAATAAATTTTATAACTTTCTTTGTTTGAAACATTGTTAATTGTTTGCTTCGTTATTTAAAGAAAACTTTTTTGAGCTATTTGTAACCTTTAACAATTAAATAGAATATACTCTTATAAACAAAATTTTAAGCATATCTCTCTCTCTCTACCTAATTTCTTCAGAATTTGGAAACTGAGTATTCTCAATTTATGTCAATACAGTTATTTGCAGAAATTCAACAAGAATCTGTTTGTTTTTTTCCAGAATGGGACACAGTTGGAGGAACTTTTAAATCAATGCCTTGACTGGAATAACATATTTTCACATATAGGCAGACTGCTTTGGGAAATCAATATTAAATGTATGGAGTCAATAATATCCCCTTCAAAAGACTGGACTTGTATTTTATCAATGCCATTGCTTTACAGGATTCCTGACCCTTTTTTTTTTTTTTTTTTGAGTTGGAGTCTCATTCTGTTGCCCAGGCTTGAGTGCAGTGGCACATGCACAACCATCCCAGCATCAACCTTCTGGGCTCCAGCGATCCTTCTGCCTCATCCTTTCAAGTATCCAGAACTACAGGCCTGCACTACCATGCCCAGGTAATTTTTTATCTATTGTAGAGGCAAAGTCTTGCCAAGTTGCCCGGGCTGGTCCAGACCCCGTGGGCTCAGGCAATCCACTCGTCTTGGCCTCCCAAAGTACTGGGATTACAGTCTGTGTCACTAAACATGGCCAAGAATGCCACTTTCTAACGTGCTCAGGACCTCAAGATATTTTAAGACCTCCAAGAAGAGAGGAATTTGTAGAGATATTATTAGTATAGTCTAATGTCAAACCCTTGACTTGGCTTCTGGCCTTGAAGTTTCTGAACATTTGAATTCCAAAATTCCTTATGAAAAATTTCAGCAAAGCCAATTTAAAAGAGCCTATATGAACAATAATTCTTGCTGCATTTTATGCAAATAACCAGACCAAATATAATACTACTAAAACTTTTTTGGCCAATAAATTGGAGAACTGGAGAGACAAAAATATGTTTCAAAAGAAAACTTTGTTTCACCTGTTATTAGGTTAGCCTTTCATTCCTGGTGGCAATAAGGTCACCCATGATATGGAGCTTCAGCAGTGTTGCATTCAGTTATTAGAGGCAAAAACTACCAATGGAATTTAGAGATGGGTTCAATTCCTGTGGAGTTGGTTCACTGGATGCATAAGGAGATGTAAACTAATAAGGAAAAAATATAATCCCTTGGCTATAATCATCTGTAATAGTTAAATTGAAAGTAAGAGAGTGTTGAATTGGGCCTTGAGGTTGGACTAAGCTCAGATATAGATCTGTCTAGGCTGAAATAACTAGCTTCAAAGTTACCCATGAAAGGGAAACTATACCAGAGCACCAGTAAGTACTTCTATGACATACAGTAAGTACTTCTATGACTACCTTTCAAGAAGGTAGTCCATATTGAGGAAGACTAAAACCAAGTAATTATTGAAGCCAGAGGGGATAAGATGAAGGAATTTTTCCATTTTGTAAAATGGTACCATCAGCTTCCTGGGAAACTCTAATAAAATGGATTGAAAGAGTAAATAATTTGGGAACGATGCATTTTGTTTTAAATGCTGCAGGGGGGGAAACATGCTTTAGTTGTGGGAGAACCCACAGCTCACTATTAGATGATTACATATGGACATATATTACGCAGACTATCCCAATGGAAGCTAGCATTTTGGACTATATAAACAACTGTGAGGTTTGTATACTATGAGACGTGGGACAGTCTGAGTCCATCTATAAATGCCAAGTGGAGCACTCCAGGTGAAGCAGTTGATATGCTTCACATGCAAGCCATGGGGGACTGGCTTTATGACAGAAATATCAACCTTCCTTTTTGGCTTTTAGTTTTTGAAAGTCATAAAATGAACATGTACTTTTCAGAATTTTGTTTTATTTCCCAGGGGATCTGCTCTATATTCTTTGATATTTTAAAATTTGTATTATCTTTGTTAATAGGCATACCTAGCTAATATGCTGCATACATTTACTTGTTCATGTGTGAGTTCATGTGTGACAGAGGCAACGATTTTATTTATCATCTTTATTCCAGAATGTCCCCCCACAGTATGAAGCAGCCAGAAAGATTGTCAGCCAGATTCCCCATCATGAAAGAATTGATAAATAGAATGAGAGGAGTGAAATCAGCCCAACTTCCTCATAGAACTAATAGTTACAGTTTTTTAAAAAATAAACATAGCAATTAACCCTCCTTGTCTTAAAGCTTAAAGCTTACGTTTGTCTATGTGTTGTTTTCTCAGGATTCCAACCATCAGGCCTGTAGTATCAAGGAACTAAAGCTCATCAAATCATGGCAATCAGACAGTAAGGTGACAGACCCCTCTATTTACGAACTTCTCTTCCTCACCTTTTCCCAATTCTGTTTTCCACATTCCTGCTCCACTATAAAAACCACTGACTTTATTGGCACTGGGAAATGGATTTGAGAAGGAATCTCCCATTTTCCTTGACTAACATCACCCAAATAAAGTTACCCATGAAAGGGAAACTATGCCAGAGCACCAGTAAGTACTTCTATGACATACAGTAAGTACTTCTATGACTACTTTTCAAGAAGGTAGTCCATGTTGAGGAAGACTAAAACCTGGCAATATTCTTTGTCTCAGTGATTGACTTTCTGTGCAGTCACCAATAGGATCCCAAAAAATGACATTTTGAGAACAAATTGTGTATCTTCCCTATTCTCTAGCTTTTTTTTTTTTCTGAAATGCCTTGTTAATGCATAGCTCAATCTTCATCTATTCTCAGTGACTCAAACCCTACTTCTTTTTTTTCTTCTCTAATATTTCTCTGTGCTGTATTAGAAACATTTTTCATATCTATGGTTTGTTCATTATTTTGTATTCAGTTGTGTGTTATCTACTTGTTATGTTATTCATTGAAGGTTTTGTCTATTTTAAATGAATAGTGACTTTTATTTATAAAAATTTGAGTTGATTCCCTTTCAAGTCTGCTTTTTACTTTCTGGAGTCTCTAATATTTTTATTCACTTGAGTTATTTATGTCTTTGGCAATACCAAATAATTAATATAGGGTCTACTCCTCCGGAAATTTAGGAGGAGGGGTAAGTTCTAATACTGCATATTTTTCTACCAACTCCTATTCATGATGAATTTCCTCCTTTTGTTATGTCTTATAATTTCGACTTGCTAACTCATATTCAGCTGAGTTTTAGCTTCATCTGAAGAAATAGCATATAACCTGGATAGAGTCATGTCTACCCAGAAAGGTTTTGGTTTGCTAGCAATAATAATTCCAATGGTATTTGCCATAAACAAATTTTCTCATTAATATTTTTCATTCAGAGTTTCTAATCTCATGGAGAGTGAAAATACAATCCAAATTCCAATGTATAGGCCCATGGGTAGGGATTATGATGGTGGCTCTAATTCAGAGTTCAGGCAGACAGATGTCTGTGTCATGTTTCTCCACATTCGTTGACAGAATTTTTTTTTTGCACTACAGTTTTTTCCTCAGAAAAGAGACTTTTGAGCTATTTTCTTTATTTATGAATCTTAATTCCATTATCCAACTTCAAAGGAAGCAACGTATCACCTTCTGATTCTGCCTGATATTCATGCTTTGAGTTTCATGTCTCTGTTCACCTTTTTAGCACCTGAGGATATCACTACTTTCTTGTAAACTCAACAATGTTTTTATATTATGGAAATTCTTTCAACATTTTGTTCTGGTGATCTGTGATACTGTCACTGAAAACTTTGGGGATAATACATTCCAGGATATTGCCAAAAATAGAAATCTGCAATTTCACTTGGAAACCAGAATATTAGTTACTTATATTCATCAAAGGTAGATTATATATTTCTTATAGTACTTATCAGCAATGAAGTTTTTATATCCTATCTCACTAGTATTTAAACTCCATAGAAGTAACACATTGTGTTTTTTGTTTACTAATATACCCTCAACTCATACAAAGTGACTGACACACAGTAGATGCTTAATACTGAGTTGCTGACTAAATGTATAATAAATAAATGAGTTCTAAAAATGGCCATTAACTTAATATTTCCCATATTATGAAAAAATAACAATAATTCCCATATTATGAAATCACTGTTAAATGATGACCTATAGCTTAGCTCCAACTTTTAAACCTATAAATTAACCCCAAGCTTTATGCTATAGAATATTATTTATTTTTATTCTACATATTAAGTCTACATAAACTTTTCTGCAGATAAATATATGTGCAATCTTGTTTTTAGATAATCCTTATTTTGATATTAGTGTTCAAAGGGTCAAAATTCATGAATTTTTAAAATATGTTCAATTCACGAAAACTTGTCCTGTCCCCTAAACCTTAATAAATAACATTATAGTAATATATGAGATCATAGAGATATGACAAAGAGGAAAAATAATCATATTAAATTAATTAATCATTTCCCCATGACAGAGACATATCCTACTGGGTTGTTCTTTTGGTGCATTTTCACTTTCCTCTTCAATTATTAATTATTTGCATCTGCCACTATCTATTTTCTACATGATAACTCTTTTGCATTAAGTTAATTTCACAGTCTTCTGCCAAAAAATATGAAAATTTCATTCTCTGGGTCAAGTTCTTAAATACAAAAAGAAAATTGCTGATGATTATGCCCAGCTTTTGAATTGGATTTTAATCCAGGTTGTAACACTGGACATTGCATAAAAGAGATAATAGCTTTATTCATCAGAAAACAGGACAAAATATAGATGATAGATATTCTATCTGAAGACATAATCTTTCTTACTAGTCTCTATTTTTCTCCAGATTTGAATCTGATAAGATCTCCAATTAGTTCTGCCTAATAAGTCATAATTTTTGTACAAAATAATTTAATTCCCCCAGTAGTCATTTTCCTGTTAAAAAACTAAGCAGACAATTTTCTAAATGACAGTACCATGATATCTGTAAAGTACTTAGAATCTTCCATATTAGGGTAGCTGAAAACCAATATAGCAACCAACTGCCAAGTCTAGCCTGCAGACCAGCTATCTCCTTGCTCTACACCTGTGTATCTAACTCCCTACTGAACATCTCTCAAAGCATGCTTAGCCGGGCTCGGTGGCTCAGCCTGTAATCCCGCGCCTTTGGGAGGCTGAGGTGAGTGGATTGCCTGAGCCCGCGGGTTCGAGACCCGCCTGGGCAGCGAGACCTCATCTCTACAATAAATCAAAAAATCTGCTGGGCATGGTAGTGCATGCCTGTAATTCCGGCTACTTGGAAGGCTGAGGCGGAAGGATCACCGGAGCCCAGCAGGTCGAGGCTGCGGTGGCCAGAAGCGGCCACTGCACTCCAGTCTGGGCGACAGAGTGAGACTCCAACTCAAAAAAAAAAAAAAAAAAAAAAAAAAAGCATGCTTGATAGGCTTCCAACAAATTCAGTGGGCTCACTGTTTATCACTCTTCCCCTTTCCCCCACATACAAACTTGTATTTTTCTCCTATCTCCTCTCCTCAATTTCCTTTTTTCCCCCTCTATTGCATTGTATGTGCTTCCAATTCCCAGTTTCTATCCTCTATACATCTTAGTATCTCTTGATTCCTTCAACTCATTGCTGAACCTAATGCCACTCCTTAGTTCCTACTATTATTGTCTGTTGTTTGGTTTAACTGGATTCCTGCTTCTAGTTTATTTTCTCTAGTGTCTTCCCTGTATACTGGCAGAGTATTATTATTAAAACCAAATGATCCATGCCATTCTCCTGCTTAAAACTCATCACTGTCAGACCCTGCAGGGTCCTTTTTGATCCAGACCTCACTGAAGTATTTAATATGTGATAAGCTCCAACAATGCCAAGCCATGCTTAGATGATCAGAACTGCCATAATCCAAATTATCATCTTTAAATATTTTACTTCCTCCATCTCGAGGATTTTTCCTCACTAGCCAGAAGGACAGTCCTGATTTTCCCCAAACCCAGACCAGGTCATATGCTCTCCCTAAGTACTTTCATAATTTTTAAAAATTAGACCAAAAATTAAAAATAAATTAAATTAAATTAAACCCAGAGTAGTCATTACCACATTACTGTAACTGATTGTTATTTCTTCTGCTTCACTTCTCCTTTAGTAAGCAACTAACCCAGACTTTACTAGCAATATCCATTGTTTTGAATTATCTGGAACTTACAATAATCTTCAAAAGGAGAAGATATATATATATTCCAGCCTCCAGATGTTCAAGTTTCCCAGTAACCAAAGATCTTGTTCATTATGGAATAAAGGCATAAATCTGTGAGATCAGAATATATATATAAAAGGAATTGAAAGTAGTGGGGAACTATCAGGGGAGGAGGGTGGGCTTTGCAGTTGAGGGAAACTGCTAGGGAACAGAGGGGCACACCTCATCAACAAGGGTACCTGTGCAATCAACATTTGTATACCTATACCCAAACTTAAATTGTACCCCACATCTTTATATTTAAAAAATACCAAAATAAGAGTTGCAATAAAATATTACCAATAAGACATTAATAAAATATGTTCCTGGTGCTGAAAATTGATTTATGTAATTGATTTGTGTAATTCTTATAGTATATAATTGTTCAAGCTTTGCTTATGAGTGAGAACATATGGTACTCTGTTCTTTATGTGATAGATCACAGTGTATGATCAACTCTAAATCCATACAAATTGCTGCGAAGTTCATATATTAGTCCTTCTTTATGGCTTCATAACATTCCATTGTGTATATGTACCATATTTTTTTAATCCGGTCCAGCTTTGATGGACACCATGATTGGATCCATGTTTTTGCTATTGTGAATAAAGCTGCCACAAACATTTGTGTGCAGGTATCTTTTTTGTAGAACGATTTGAGTTTCTCCAGGTATATTCACAATAGGGGAATTGCTGGGTCATATGGAAGGTCAATTTCTAGTTCTTTCAGAAAATACCATGCGTCTTCCAAAGAGGTTGCACTAGTCTGCATTCCCATCAACAGTGTAGAAGCATTCCTTTTTCTCCACATCCTTGCCAGCATCTGTTGTTGTTTGTTTTATTAATGATGGCCATTATTACTGGGGTTAGGTAGTATCTCAATGTGGTTTTGATTTGTATTTCTCTGATTATTAGTGAGACTGAGCACTTTTTCATGTGTCTGTTGGTTGCCCATATATTTTCAATTGAGAACTGTCTGTTCATGTCTTTTGCCCACTTTTTAAAGGGGCTGTTTGTTTTTTTTCCTTTTGGCACATTTGAGTTCCTTGTAGATCCTAGATGTTAGGTCTTTATCAGCTATACAGTTGGCAAATATTTGTTCCCATTCTGTGGGCTCTCTCCCTGCTCTCTTGATGGTTTCTTTTGCTTTGTAGAAGCTCGTTAGATTGATTAGGTCCCCTTGTCTGTCTTATTTCTTATGGTATGGGCACTTAGGGTTCTGATCAGGAATTGGTTGCCAGTTCTAATTTCCATAAGGATATCTCTTGTGTTTTCTAAGAGTCTTATGGTTAGGGGTTTTATGTTTAGATCTTTGATCCATCTAGAGTTAATTTTTGTGTATGGTGATAGGTGGGGGACCTGCTTCAATTTTCTGCATGTGATCAGCCAGTTTTCCCAGCACCATTTACTGAATAGGTTCTCCTCTCTCCAGTGGAGGCTTTTTTGGAGCCTTTGTTGGCGGCTTTGTCAAAGATGAGTTGGTTGAGAAATTGAGGCTTTGCTTCCAGAATCTTTATCCTGTTCCATTGGTCTATATGCCTGTTTTTATACCAATACCAGGCTGTTTTGAATATTGTGACCTTATAGTAAAGTTTGAAGTGTGGAAGTATGATACCTCCTGCTTTGTCTTTTTTTTTTTTTTTTGCTAAGGATTGTTTTTGGCTACTTGTGGTCATTTGTCTTTCCATCTGAATTTATTCTGTATTGTCATTTTCAGGTCTGAGAAGAATGATGTTGGTAATTTAATGGGTATTGCATTGAATCTGTAGATTGCCTTTGGTAGGATGGACATTTTAACAATGTTAATTATTTCTATCCATGAGCGTAGAATATTTTCCATTTGTTTGTGTCTTCTTGGATTTCTCTGAGCAGTGTTTTGTAGTTCTCGTTGTAAAGGTCTTTCACTTCTCTGGCTAGGAAAATGCTGAAGTATTTCATTTTTGTGTGTGTGACTATTATGAACGGGGCTGTGCTTTTAATTTGGGTCTCTGCCTGCTTGTTGTTGGTGTATTGTAATGCCACTGTCTTTTGCACATTTATTTTATACCCTGAGACTTTGCCAAAGCCCTTTATCAGTGCAAGCAGATTTTTGACAGATTCTCTTGGATTTTCAAGGAATAGAATCATATTATCAGCAAAGAGGGATAACTTGACTTCCTCTTTTCCAACTGGACACTCCTGATTTCCTTCTCTTGTCTAATTGCCCTAGCTAGGACTTCCAACACAATGCAAGTCTTATTTCAGTGTACTACATGGATGAGTCTTCAAACTATTTATCTCTTAGTTTTTGTTTCATTTTTTACTTGTTTGTTTTTCTAAGTCAAACCACCTGCAGAGAGCAAAGAATGTGATGGTGGTTATCCAGTGCTGTGAGGGAATGTTGGAACATTTATCACAATATTGAGTTCAGGAACTAAAAACTAAATTCATCAGTAATACTATTGTTAGATCATATCATATTAATTCAGACCTACTGAATGTATTTATTCTTAGACAGTATTAATGAACTTGGGTAGGAACTAAATTCTAAATTCTTTGGACTCTGTGGCAGCTTCAAAGCATGACCACAAAAGCTATTCTCTCTTAGAAACAAACTTTATTTTGCCTCCTTTGAATCTTGTGAGTTTTGACAAACTGATATGGTGCAAGCAACGTTATGTGACTTTGAAAGCAAATTTAGTCTTGTTCACTGAAATATCCATTCTTGAAGTCCTAACCTCCATGTAAGAAGTTCAATGATCCACATGTTGCCATGCTTGGAGGAAGCTCAACCTATTTGGAGAGGCAATGAGTAATTCTGAGGAATTCTGATCAGCAGGCTCATGTAAAGTCAGCCTTCCAGTAATACCATCCCAGGTACAATACATGTGACTAAAAAGTTTCTCGGTGATTCCAGTCCCCAGGTGTTCAAGTTGCCCAGCCATTTGAAACTTGCAATCAAAGATCTCATTCTTCATGGAATAAAGGCATCAATCTATGAGTCCAGAATCTATGAACATAATACCATGACTTTTGTTTAATACTACAAGGTTTTTAGTAGCTTCCAATGCAGTGGTAGCTAACTAAAATGTGTGTGTGTGTGTGTGTGTGTGTGTGTGTGTGTGTGTGTGTGTGTGTGTATGTATATGTGTTCATATGTATACACATATACACAGCCAAGTAATAAAGTAATTTTAACAAATGATATAATATAAAGTAAGAGTTCAGTGAACTAGATTACTGTTCTGTTGTATGCAGGTTAGTCCCAGGTGTTAACAGGTCAGTTAATCTCCTAACATCAAGTTTCACATTTCTAAAATAGGGGGGAAATGTTTTGTAAGGGTCCTGTGCTGTAAGCAGCAAATCATATTATATATAGGCTGGGAGTGGTGTTTCATACCTGTAATTCCAGCACTTTGGAAGGCCAAGGTTGGAGGATTGCTTTAGCCCAAGAGTTCGAGACCAGCCTGGGCAACATAATGAGACATTGTCTCTCCAAAAAAAAAAAAATTAACTGGGCATGGTGGTATGCACCTGTTGTTCTAGCTACTCAAGTGACTGAGGTGGAAGAGTCACTTGAGCCCAGGAGGTTGCTGCGATGAGCCATGAATATGCTACTGCACTCCAGCAACTGCATATACCACCTAGGTACAAAAATTGTCACTTCATGAGCTAAGTTTATCTATGTCCCTTCCTATTTCTCTTTTTAAATTAATTAAGTTATTTATTATAAAGATGTGGGGTACAATTAAGGGTTAGGTATATAAACTTGAAAATAGATTATTTTCAAGAAAATGCCAAATATCATTTTATATACACACATGACCACACTATTTAAATACTTCCCACCTTAGGCAACACCTATTTTCTTTACTTGCTTTAATTGTCTTAATTCCTTTAATTACTATCTAATATTCTATACTAAGTCTTTATTTGGTTTGCTCTCTCTCCAACCTTCATTGGAATGTAAACCCTGTAAACATGAAAAGTTTTATATGTTTCGTTCATTGCTGTATTTACATTGATTGTTATGATGTTAGGACAGTACTGGTACACATAAGACTCAATAAACATTTGATGAATAAAAAATGTATTGCTTGGTGCTCAAAAATATAATATCTCTGTGACTTGTCTTCACTCAACATGCATTGTCCTTCATAGCTACATATAAAATGCAATCTACTCCCAAATCTGAATCTGGAACTTGAGAGATAAAATCATACACTGTTTAGCAATGGGTTTTATTTTGCATTATCCTGGCAAAAAGATTGAATCACATAACGTTCACTTCCTAGCATACTCAGAAGGTGAGCTTAAAATGCTTTAAAAACATTCAATCTACATTTCTCACAAAGAAACAAACATACTTTCATTCTAACAATGCTTGCTTGCACCTGCCAGCAGACAAATACATTCACTCAGCCTATAGAATAATGTATGCATGTGGAAACAATAGTGCATTCGCATCACTGGGAAAAGAAAGAAAGTTGTTGTGCAAATGTGTCTCCTGGTATTAGCACTGACTCCTAATAACATATCAGAACTCCAGAGTGACTACATATATACCAAAGTGTACTTGCTGTTTCAACCATTTAAAATAATTTCAAAAAATACAAGCATTTTATAATTCATCTTTCATCCAAAGAGGTATTCTGTGCCATTTCCTCAGGGATTCATTTAAGGTCGACTTTCCTCTCTTATACTTTGTGCATAGCCTTGGGCTTATGAATTTTCATGGTTGATTTTATTTTATATGAATGTCAGGATCATATACTTTCATTCCAATTCATTATTTCTACCCTTAGCATGACATTTTGGTTTTATTTTTATTGCCCCTTTTCAACCATCAACAATTCTGATTTTATTGCAATAGAGCAATAATATTACTTACTTTGGAAAATAAAGCAATTGAGACTCGTTTTAGTTTCAGCATAAGTACTTTGGACCACAGTTAGTGCATGCACTTTTTAAAGCATACAGAGTATCCAATATAAAATGAATCCATATAAAGATGAATATGTGAATGAAACAGGTCTGATAGATAAAAGTATAGATAATGTCCTCCCTGGCCTTTGTTACTGTTGGAACTTGACTCTCTCCAAACAACCCATTCTGTAATTGACAATAGTTTCGGGTCCTGAGGTCCACGTTCCCAAAGCAGAAGATGAGAATCAAATCTTTGAACATCTTATTTATAAATATGTAGATATAGTAGTTAAGTTGTCTTCAGAGCCTGATCATATATATTAGTGATCTTTCGCGCCGAAGCTACACAGCTGTATTGCATGCTTCTGTGCTGAATACTGTAGGTAATTAGAACAAAGCAGTCAGCTTTGCAATTTATTATCTTTGCTACTCTTAGATCTAAGCAAACACATCTAAGAGTAGCAAAGATAATAAATTGCACTACGACATTAGGACAGCTAAGATGGTCTATCATTGACAGAGATGTCATGATGAGGGACATGGTTGTAATTGACCCTCCAGGGTCACGAAATTATGTGGAATGTTTCTGATGAAGGTTGAAAATCAAGTAACTTATAGCTTAAAGGTCTGTCTTAATCAAAGTGTTATCAAACACATATGGACAGGATATGCACTTTCTGTTACTAGATATGATATAGCTACATTTATAACACTACAAACAAAAAAAAGAGAGAAAGCATAACAGTGTAACATGTGAGATGAAAGCTAACATCCCTCTCCTGCAAAAGGTGCTTCTCACAATGCCATAGTTAATGACAGTTTATATAATCTATTGTATTCCCTAGTAATATATTGTATTTTGTTCCTAATGTGGTAATGTTGGTAGTCACATATTTATTTAAGTTTTGTTTCTTCAGAATAAATAAACTATGATAAGATGATGGTGAATGACTTGATGTAACATAATAGATGTGAATTCAGCATTTTTGTACATTAAATCATGCATTAAATATTTGAGACTTTGAGCAGTGAGGTGCAGATATGAGTGAAACATTTGAAACAATTGCCAATACTCTGTCTTTGTACATATTCTTTTTTGGTGGGGGTTGTAGTCTCACTCTGTCACCCAGGCTGGAGTGCAGTGGCATACTCATGGCTACCACAGCGTCAATCTGCTGGACTCAGGTGATCCTTCCATCTCAGCCTTCCATGTAGCTGGAACTACAGGTGTGTGCTACTACACTTGGCTAACTTTTTATTTATTGTAGAGATAAAGTCTCACCAAGTTGCCTGAACTGGTCTTGAACGCGCAGCTCAAGCGATCCACTCGCCTCGGCCTCTTAAAGTGCTGGGATTGCGGGCGGAGTTACCGAGCCCGGCCTACACATATTCTTAAGGGAAATGTTGTGGATGTGTTTCAGCCTAGAGAAGAAAAAATTCCTCACTAATGTAAAATAAAATTCTACAAAATATCTGAAGAAATTTCAGGAGCAAAAAAATAAACATCAAAGACACAATGTAGTATAAATTAGAACAGTGGCACATGATTCTACCCTCAAGTTATAAAGCACATCAAGAGGCTAAGAACGCCACTCAGCTGCAATAGGAAGGGTGGGGAGCTGAAGTGGAATGAAGGAGGGAAAAATAGGCTCTAGCATCTAAAGAAAGAGTGGCAGAAGCCACTTGTCATCTAGCAGCCATGGTATGAGCCCTTAAGACATAATGCAATTCACTTTTGAGTTAGGATTGCAAATTTAGCTGCAAAGTATGCAAATATGAATACAAAGAAGATAGAGCACTAGAGTGTTCAAAGGTTGTCATGTGTTTCTTTAGCAATAGCCACTGCATGGGAGCTGGGAGCTGCTTTCAGTCATGAAACCACACTCAGTATCAATGAAGGCTGGGTTAAGAATGGAGAGAAAGCAGGTTCTTGGTGAAATATCTTGACGTACCGGTTGTAGCAAACTTTACCTGAACTTAGATATTTTCCTGGGCTTTTCAATTATTAGATATATTAGTCTTTATCTTATTATAAGCTAAATTGGCTTGTGTTTTTCTACAGTTGCATAATGGAAACTTAACTGATGTAATCATTTTTGTATAATTTGATTACTTAACCATAGAATGCATTCTTGAATAATTTTAAAGATATCTTATACAAATCATTTAAAATAAAAGGAGCACATAGATGAACCACCTTTCATGTGAAAACTTGTGATGTCCAAGTCAGGAAGGGTAGAAAAAAAATCCCCATTGCAAAATTCAGCACAATCTAATTCTTATAGAAAAAAAGATAATATTGCAGTATTACTCACAATTGCAAAAACTTGGAGCCAACTGTGCTGCCCATTGAAAAAGGACTGGAAAAAAAAGTGGTACATACACAAAATGGAATATCACACACTCATAATGAAGGACAAAATTATTAACTTCACAGCAACTTGGGTGGAGTTAGAGTCTATAATCTTGAGTGATCTATCACAGAAACAAAGAACTGAGTATCACATGTTCTCACTCATTAGCGGACCCTGAACAATTATTATACTACTATAAGAAAGGGATTGGAAGTAGTGGAAAATTTCCTGGGAAGGAGAGGACACACCTCATCAATAAGGGTACCTGGTCTCAAAACAGGTGAAATGGAGACCAAAGTGAGGCTCAAACTTTACCTAAACAATGACCATTTGTATACTAACCATGAATTGTACCCCACATCTTCAAAATAAAAATAAAAAATTTGAAAAGATAGTAGTGACATTAATAATTTTAAAATAAATCTGTACATAGTGATAGTAACAAATTAGTAAATATGTAAAAGCCCTCATTTTATATCAGTTTTCTAAGACACAATGTAGTATTTTTCTAAGAGTTTTACATGTAGGGTGTCCATGTAGCCTATTTTAGAGAATGGCAGGTGTTGCTATTAAAATTTATATCAGGAAAACTGGCATAAACAGAGACTATACTAAGAAATAAATGCTTAAAATCTCCATTTAAGCAAATATTTGCAAAATCAATAAGAAGAATGTGCCATCGTTATCTTCATTTTATAGATGAGGAAACTGAGAAAGCAGAACGTTACCTAACTTGCTGCAAGTCCTACAGTTGGAGAGTAATGACGTAGTGACTTGCCTTTAGACATCCTAGCTCCAGAAAGTGGCTTTTCTCTCATGAAAATTGCTGTCTACACAGACAGATGGGATGTCATATGTATATTGAAGAAGGAAAAGCTTTATATACAATTACTCTGAAAAGTGGGGACAATTTCATATATACAATTCCCTGTTGCATTCATATGTTCTGTCTACTGTATACATATATGTCTTATATATATGTCTAACATATATATAGACTACCATAATTTTTTTCTCTTTTATCATGGTCTTAAATTGAAAATTTAATGCTTTTAAAATACGCTTTTAGATCAGTCACTATGAAAACGAGGTTTACAAAAAGTGACAAATGTTAGTAAGCAACAAAATACTTGGTTAAAAATAAAAGAGATTAAGAAGGATACCCAAACTTTAACTGCATGATGACCACTTATGAAACCTAAACCCCTGAATTGTACCCCATATCTTTAAAATAAGAAATTGTAATTAAATTTTAAATAAAAAGAGCTTCTTCCTATTTATCTTCAAGTCTTTGATGTTTCAGATCACCTTTTCCTTTAATACACACACGAAATCGTCCAGGAGCTGCGGCCGTTTACTCATACAGCCTTCTCCACTCTTATTCCCTCAGTAACTGCCTTACTCTTGTGGATCTGTCAAGAGATAGCTTTGGTTCTTTTCTGACCAGTCCTCATGGCAGTCAGTTTCCCCACTAGTGTCTGGCAACAAACAATCTCTCTTGGCATTCTTGCTCTCTTTCCACACTACTGTCTCAACACTGGATACCAAAACTCTTCCTTTTCTCCTCACAGTGCCAGTAATAAGATTGTTGTGTGTGGTAGGCTGTAACTGAAGGCTTCATCTCATTGAGAGTAATTTAAAACAGGGAAACATTACAAAACTGAATAGCACTTTAACCTTTCTTCTAGTCTCAAAATCTGCCCTCTTCTAGAGACCACTTTTTTGTTATCAGATGTCTCGTCTGTTTTCATTCAGACTGCCATGCCCAAATCCCAAATTCCTATTACTTATTATACCCAGTAAGTTAGTTATTTTGTCTAACCCTTTCTTATTTAAACTATGTCTAGTTTCTCTCCTTCCTCTCTAAACCAAAAAGCTCAGTAAATGCATTTCCCAAATAACAAATACATGACTAAAACAAATGATACCTCATGCCTTAGAATGCAGAAATGGCAATTTCTATTGTTGCACGGGCTATTTTTATCTACACATTGCAATGCCTAGGGGAAAGCAGTATAATAATGGAGTGTACATCTATGCATTTTGGACAAAGAAAGGATCAGATAGGTTGTGTGTTGAAAAAACTGACCTTATAATGAAAAAATATATTTATAGTGTTTCCTAACCCAAAATACCTTAATTGACATAGAAGCATATCATTTTCTCAACCACTGGTTAATATTCCTTTGTGTCATCAAGGTTAATTATGCCACAGAATCAACCCTAGGATCTCAATAAAGCCAAGTTTATTGCTGGGTCACTTAGAATCCACTGTGAGTCAGAAGGCCCTCCTTTATAACTTTCATCTGGCTTCAGAGTCTAAGCTTCATTTCTGAAGAAACTACAGCCCCTCAGAATACTTCACTTGAAGCCCAAACAGAGAATGAATATGCTAAAAACTTACACCAACTCTTAGCTAAAAAGGACTTCCTCACATAGTCCCAACCTAACAGAAAGGAGGCTGGAAAAGGTGTTATGTGTGTACCCAGGAAGAGGACATGAGCCAGAAAGTGGAATTGACTCTCCTGCGGTTTCTATTCCTCATAAATGAATGTCCCAACTGACTATGGCATATTATAATATTTCAGTTATTTGATTCATTGACACTTAACATGAAGTTTTGAAATACTAAGGTATAAGATCTAAGCAAAATATCTTCTACAGTTAACAAAACAAATGTAGAGTGATTTCAGTACTATTACTTGAAGCTATTGTTAATTCTGACTTGTGAGTGTGATACAGTATATAAACAGAACATTACTTCATAACTGAACATTTTGTAGCATTCAAAATACTCATCAAGGATATTTGTACTAACTGTAAATTTCAGAGATCCTAAAAATCTATGCAATTATTCTTTTTACCCTTCAGCAATTTGTATACATCAGATATTAAAGCCAACCTCAGCACATTGCATTTTTATAGGTTTCAGCAGCTGAATCATCTCATTAAATTAATCTTCCTAAGCATTTTCATATTTGATTATCCTATGTAGATATACAAAAAGTTCTTTGGCTATCAGACTTTTCACATTATTTATAACAACTATAATAGTTCTACTTTCTATGAAATTATATTTTTCTAAAACAGCACTTTTTTGCTGTTGTTTGATCTACCAAATAGCTTTTTCTTTTAAAAAAAGAAAAGAAAATATGTTTTCCTCTGTAGCAAAACATAATACATGTTTATTACAGAAAACACAGACCAGAAGAAGAAAACAATCATTACCTAAGGTCATCTCTCACACCAAAATATTCAGTATTATCATTTAATATAAAAACATATATCACCAAACATATATGTGTGTGGGTCTATGTCTAACACGCACGTACACTCATTTTTGTTTTTGCAAAAATTTGATGACACACTTCCAAATACCTTTCTTCAAAAGCTTAGCGTTTAAAACAAAAAATGCCCAATGAAAAAAGAGGAGGATCAAGAAGACAGTGAAAAATTTAGACAATCGTTCAAATAAACCAAACTCAGTACAAGATGTATAGACGATATTCTTTAGAAATAATTATGTAATATAGGAAACATTTAAGTTTAGTTATGTGATTTATACAATAGCAAATGAAAGGAATACTCAACATTTTGGAATGGAAAGCCACATGCAGCTGTCACTGAACGTATTAACTTTTAATGCCAACTTAGTTTACCTAACGTAGTTTGCACAGATCAAGACATCATTGGATTCTTCTTAGCACCACCATCACCCTGTCAAAGTCTTTTTTAAAATTATGTTTTAGATTCAAGAGGTACAGATGCAGGTGTGTTATAAGATATATTGCATGATGGTGAGATGTAGACTTCTATTGAGCCTGTCACCCAGTGGGTAGTTTTTCAACTCTCTCTCTCCTCCCCCACTACCCTCTTAAAGAGTCTGTAGTATCTGTGTTCCCTTCCTTATGCCCATCGGCTTTCAGTGTTTAGCTCCCTTTTATAAGTGAGAACATGCAATGTTCAGTTTTCTGTTTCTCTGATAATTCGCTTAGAAGAATGTTCTCCAGCTACATCTATGCTGTCACAAAAGGCATGATTTTGTTCTTTTTTATGGCTGCATGATATTCCGTTGTGTGTGTGTGTGTGTGTGTGTGTGTGTGTGTGTGTGTGTGTGTGTGTGTACAGTTCACCATTATCCAGTTCACCATTGCTTGTCACGTAGGTTGGTAGATAATTTAGCTTGGCACCTAGGTTGGTAGATGATTTAGCTTCCTCTTTACCTATTTGGATACTTTTTATTTCCTTCTCTTGCCCAATTGTGCTAGCTACAACTTCCAATATTATGTGATGAGAGTGGGCATCCTTGTCTTGTTCCAGTTCTATAAATGCTTCAGCTTTTGTTAATTAATTATGATACTGGCTGTGGGTTTGTCATAGATGGCTATTATTATTTTGAGGAATGTCCCTTGGATGCCTAGATGGTTGAGGGTTTTTATCATGATGGGATGTTGCATTTTGTCAAATGCTTTTTCTGTGTCTATTGAAATAATCATGTAGTTCTTGTTTTTAACTTCTGTTTAGTGGTGGATTACATTAATTTACATATGTTGAACCAGACTTGTATGCTGGCAATAAAGCCCACTTGATAATGATGAATAATTTTCTTGGATGTGCCTCTGGATTCAGTTCCCTAGGATCTTGTTAAGGATTTTTGCATCTACATTTATCAGGGATATCAGTCTGTGGTTTTCTTCTTTGTTGTATCTTTGCCATTTTTTGGTATCAAGATGATATTGACTGCATAGAATGAGTTAATGAGGAGTCTCTCCTCAACTTTTTGGAACAATTTTAGTAGTTTGGCTACTAGCTCTTCCTTGAAGGTCTGATAGAATTCAGCTGTGAATCCATCGAGTCCAGGAATGTTTTTTGGTAAGCAGGTTTTTTATGACTAATTCAATTTCATGGCTTGTTATTGGTCTGTTCAGGGTTTCAATTTCTTCCTGTTTTAACTTTGGGAGGTTAAGTGTTTCCAGGAATTTATCCACCTCCTCTAGATTTTCTAGCTTGCATTCATTCAGATGTTTATATTACTTACCATGTCAAACTGTTGACAAAAAAATGATGTATTTCTCTATTAATGGACTTTCCAGGGAATGACAGAAAATTCAGTTTATCATCTCCATTTGTGCTTCTCTGACTATGTGTAGAATGTTAATTGAAACCTGAATTATCCAATTCTTATGGAAAGTCATCAAATATAAAGGAGTTTTGTTTTACATTCTATTTATACTCAAATATTATCAAAAATTTCAAAGTTTTAGCCAATTACATTTGTATTCACTTTGTTACACTGCTATATAACAAGTATATAACAAATAACATTATATATTGTATGCTGTCTTATACATTACATATCTGTGTGTATCCATAGTTATATCTAGATACATACAAATACATGCCTTGCATAATTACAATCAATTCTACTAATAAAAGTGACTAAATAAAGCTTAAAAAAATCAGGCTACTTGGCATTAAAATTCTAGTTCTACAATCAAGTTGCCATATATCGAAATCACTTTGATTTTGCCAACATTTTATTGAATTTACAGTTCTCAGACATTTTCCGGGGCTACAAAAAAATTTTACATTTTATTCTTTGAACTTTTAAGTTAATACTTTGTACAATCCCAGTATTGTTTATAGTGCCTTTGAAGACTATGGAAATTGATGCATTTTCCATCTCTACTTGTGAGAAATGCCTGCTCCAAATAAGACTTTTATAAATCCTACCAGGAGCTGAGTTTATTCTGCCTTATCCATTCCCTTTTGAGATAGCAATTATTACAAATTGTATCACCCGCTGTGTTTTATAAGATTCTCAGCTCTGTTTTATACCTTTAAATTGTGTCCTGAGAGACACAAGGTCCATAATCCATGTAAATCATATTGTCTCCTATTTCCTTACTTCAATTATCTCCACTCATCATGTAATTTTTTTTCAGAATATTGTTGTCGTAACCAATTTAGGAAACAATGTGATCATTTTTACATATAAACATTTAAATCTTTTTATCAGCAATGTTTAAATCAAACACTTTTTTCATTTAAGAGGCTTTTCCTCTTTCTGCAAAAAGTGATCATTAGTTATTTAAAAGTCACTGTGAAGAAATATAGAAATGCGTAGTTTCTCATCCTTTCTACCATCATTACCCCACTACTCTTTAAAAACACAAAACTTAATTGCTCTTCTAGTTTTATAATTTTTTCTAAAAGGAAAAAGATTCTCACAATAGTGATATATTTATTGTGTATTCAGTTTAGAGTATAATAAGTTAAAAGCTTTATCATTAAAGTAGAAAAAATTTCTGTAACAATAGTGAATGACATTGAAATCTTAAAAGTTGATTTGTTTGTAATCTAAATGGAATTATTATATTAAGTGTTTTACTGACTGAAAATATCTAATGATCATCACAACCTGAGCCATTCATTCACTTACTTTCACTTAATTAATAGACAATTACTGTTTTTATTCAAGAACAGTCAAAATAGACTGTTATCAATACAAAAATTAAACAAAACGATATGCTACCAGACTTCAAAGAAAATCTAGTGAATGCAGTCATTGAGTATTTCAGAGTAATTCATTGGAAAGTTTTTTTCCCAAAGTAGAAGGAGAAAATATAAATATTTGTATTACATTTTAATTTATCAACCTTGTTTATTATTTACTTATTGCTTGTTGAAATTTTATTACTGGACATCTACCATTTCAGTTTACATGTGGCAATACACTGGAAATATTTTAAGGCCAATAAATTGTCAGTATATCTTGTATATTTAAGGATACATAATTCTGTTATTAAGAATTGGCTAAATGCCTGTTCACCAATAAAAGCAACAGATGTTCCATGCCAAAGTGAAGATCACACACATTTGATTACCCAGACATTCTCAAATGTGCATTTTCTTTCTTTCTTTTTTTTTTTTAGTTTCATCCATTTCTCTTTATTTTTTATTTTTTTATTATGATACTGTAGGGTACAGTTAAGGGTTAGGTATACAAATATGCTTCATTCAGGCACCCTTGTTGATAAGAGATGTCTCCCAATCCCCAGACAGATGTTTACTACCATTAACCGGATCTCCCTTCCCCCCCCCCATAGTTCCACACAACTGTCAGTCATTTTTTTATGGTAATACATTGGATGATCAAGGTCCACTATATGAGTGAGAACATGTGATACTCAGATCTTGGTTTCTGTGAGAGGTCTCTCGGTATTATAGACTCTAGTTCCATTCAGGTTGCTGCAAAATTCATGATTTTGTTCTTTTTTATGACTGCATAGCATTCCATCGTGCATATGTACCACATTTTTTTAATCCAGTCCTCTTTTTATGGACAGCATGGTTGCTTCCAGGTTCTTGCTATTGTGAACAATGCTGCGATAAACATTCTTGTGTAGGTATCTTTTTGATAGAGTGATTTGAGTTCTTCAGGGTATATTCCCAGTAGGGGGATTGCAAGGTCATATGGGAGGTTGATATTTAGAGCTTTTAGGAATCACCACACTGCTTTCCACAGAGGTTGCACTAGTTTACACTCCCACCAACAGTGTAGAAGTGTTTCCTTTTCGCCTCACCCTCTCCAGCAACTGTTATTTCTTGAGTTATTGATAATTGCCATTGTGACTGGAGTTAGGTGGTATCTCAGTGTGGTTTTGATTTGCATCTCCCTGATGATTAGCGAGATTGAACATTTGTTCATGTGTCTGTTGGCTGCTCGGATGTCTTCCTTTGTGAAGTGTCTGTTCATATCTTTTGCCCATTTTATAATGGGGTTGTTTGTTTTTTTCTTTTCAGCACATTTAAGTTCCTTGTAGATCCAAGATGTTAAGCCTTTGTCAGACGCAGAGTTGGCAAATACTTTTTCCCAGTCTGTAGGCTGTCTCCCTGTTCTCTTGATGATTTCTTTGGATTTGCAGAAGCTTGTCAGTTTAATGAGATCCCACTTGTCTATCTTCTGTCTTATGACCTGTGGGTTTTGGGTTTTGTTCAGGAATTGGAGGCCAGTTCCAATTTCCATGAGGGTATGTCCTTCATTTTCTAAGGTTCTTATGATTTGAGGTTTTACATTTAGGTCTCTGATCCATTTGGAGTTAATTTTTGTGTATGGGGATAGGTAGGGGTCCTGATTCAATCTTCTGCATGCGGTCAGCCAGTTTTCCCAGAACCATTTACTGAATAGGTTCTCCTCTCCCCAGTGGTAGGTGGTGGAGGCTTGTTGAAGATGAATTGGTTGAGAAATTGAGGTTTGGTTCTGGAATCTCAATTCTATTCCATTGATCTATATGCCTGTTCCTATACCAGTACCAAACTGTTTTGATGATTGTAGCTTTATAGTAAAGTTTGAAGTCTGGTAATGTGATACTGCCTGCTTTGTTTTTTTGTTTTGTTGTTTGTTTGTTTGTTTGTTTTTTGCTGAGGATTATTCTGGCTATTCTTGATTGGTTGTGTTTCCATATGAATTCCTGTGTTGTTTTTTCTACGTCTGAGAAGAATGTTGCTGGTAATTTGATGGGTATTACATTGAATCTGTAGATTGCCTTAGGTAAGATGGACATCTTCACAATGTTGATTCTTCCAACCCATGAGCATGGAATATTTTTCCACTTGTTTATGTCATTTTTGATTTCTTTGAGCAGAGTTTTATAGTTTTCATTGTAAAGATCTTTCACGTCTCTTTTTAGGAAGATGCCAAGGAATTTCATTTTTTTGTGGCTATTGTGAATGGAACTGTACTTTTTATTTGGGGTTCTGTTTATTATTGGTGTAAAGAAATGCGATTATCTTTTGCACATTTATTTTATATCCTGAGACTTTGCCAAAGGCCTATATCAGTGTGAGGAGGTTTTTGACAGATTCTCTTGGGTTTTCAAGGTACACGATCATGTCATCTACAAAGAGAGAAAACTTGACTTCCTCTTTTCCTATTTAGATACCCCTGATTGCCTTCTCTTCTCTGATTGCTCTAGCTAGAATTTCTAACACTATATTCAACAGGAGGGGTGAGAGTGGGCATCCTTGTTTTGTTCCAGTCTTCAGCGGAAATGATTCCAATTTTTGTCCATTTAGGAGTATGCTGGCTATGGGTTTCTCGTAGATGGCTTTTACTATTTTGAGGTATGTTCCCTGTATGCCTAGATGTTCGAGGGTTTTTATCAAGAAGGGGTGCTGGATTTTATCAAAAGCTTTTTCTGCATCTAATGATATAATCATGTGGTTTTTGTTTTGACATTTGTTGATGTATTTAATTACATTTATAGTTTTACGAATGTTGAACCAGCCTTGCATCCCAGGGATGAAGCCTACTTGGTCATGATGGATGATTTTTGAGGTGTGTTGTTGAATCTGGTTTGCTAGGATCTTGTTGAGAATTTTAACATCTATGTTCATCAAAGATATTGGCCTGTAGTTCTCTTTCTTTGTTGGGTCTTTACCTGGCTTGGGAATCAATGTGATGTTAGCTTTGTAAAATGATTTGGGGAGAGTTCCATCTTTCTTAATCACCTGAAATACCTTCAGTAGGGTTGGAATCAGTTCCTCCTTCGATGTCTTGTAGAATTCTTCTGGAAAGCCATCTGGACCAGGGTTTTGTTTTGTTTTGTTTTGTAGGTAGTTTCTTATTACATAGTCAATTTCCTTGATTGTTATTGGTCTATTTAGGGTCTCAATATCTTCTTGTTTCAACCTAGGTAGATTGTGTGATAATAGAAAGTCCTCTATTTCTTTGAGGTTTTCAAGTTTGTTTCCATACAAGTGTAAATAGTAGTCTCTAATGATCTTTTGTATTTCTTCAGGGTCAGATGCGACTTCATCTTTTGTGTTTCTGATTGTGCTTATGTGGGTTTTTTCTCTTTTTTTCTTGATCAGTCTAGCTAGGAGATCATCGATCTTGTTTATCCTTTCGAAGAACCAGCTTTTTGTTTCTTTCATTTTTTTTTGTATTATCTTTTTGTCTTCTATGTCCTGGATTTCGGCTTTTATTTTGGTGATCTAGATTCTTCTGCTGAAATTAGGGTTTTTGTGGTCTTGCTTTTCCAGCTTCCTTAGGTGGATTGTTAGGCTGAAAATTTCCATTTTCTTCATGTGCATTTGTAGGGATATAAATTCCCCTCTTACTACAGCTTTCATGGCATCCCAGAGATTTTGCTAAGATGTTTCTTCATTTTCATTTGCTTCCAGGTATCTTTTAATCTCTGTTTTGATTTCATTGTTCACCCAGGAGTTGTTTAGCATCATGCTGTTTTCATGTCTTTGTGTGTTTTGGAGGGACCTTGTTGGTGTTAATGTTTATTTTTAATCCACTGTGGTCCAAGAAGGTGCATGGTAGAATTTCAGTCCTTTTAAATTTGCTTATGCTTGATTTATGGCCAATTTTGTGGTCGATCTAAGAATACATTCCATGAGGTGATGAGTAGAATGTGTATTCTGTGGTCTTTGGATGGAGTGTTCTGTAGGTTTCAATTAAGTCCATTTGGTCCAGAGTCACATTGAGGTTCTGGATCTCCTTCCTGATTTTTTGTCCTGATGACCTGTCTAGGGTTGTGAGTGGGGTAGTAAAGTCTCCAGTTATGTTGGTGTTAGAGTCAATATCTTTCTTTAGTTTTCCTAGAAGTTGCTTTATGAAAGTTGGTACACCTATGTTGGGTGCTTATGTGTTTAGGATAGATATTTCTTGTTGATGGAGTGAACATTTTATCATTATGTAATGGCCCTCTGTATATTTTTATTTTTTGATAGCTTAAATGATATTTTGTCTGAAATTAGGATCATGACTCCTCCTTTCTTCTGTGTTCCATTCGCCTGAAAATTTGTTTCCCATCCTCTTACTTTGAGTCTGTGCATGTCCTTTCTAGTGAGATGGGTATCTTGAAAGCAGTATATTGTTGCCTGGTGATATTTTATCCATTTTCCCATTCTATGTCTTTTCAGTGGTGCATTTAGTTCATTCACATTCAGGCTGATTATTGAAATGTGAGAGTTCATCCCTATCATGGAGTTGTTATAGAGTTGTTGTTCTTCCACTTGTTTTTTTGTCTTTCTTTTGGTTTGGAGGTTGGTTCATGTGTATTTTATTCTTTTTCCTATACTCTTGTGAAGAATGTTGTTCTTTTTTCCTTTTCTTCTGTGTTTAGTACTTTCTTAAGTGTTTCATGTAGAGGTCATTTGGTTGCAGCATAAGTTCTTAAGGATTGGATATCTGGGAAAGATTATGATTCTCCCTTGTTGATGAAGCTTAACTTGGCTGGGTAGGTTATTCTTGGTTGAAATTATTTATCTTTTAGGACTTTGAAGACAGGGCTCCAAGCTCTCCTAGCCTGCAGGGTTTCTGTAGATAAATCTGCTGCTATTCTAATTGATCTTCCATGGTAGATGATCTGGCCTTTTTCTCTTGCTGCCTTTAGGATGTTTTCTTTTATGCCTACTTTGCTTAGGAGAATTAATATGTGTCTAGGAGTTGGTCTTCTCATTTGTTGTCTTGCAGGGGTTCTCTGAATCTCTTGTGTTTCAATTTTTGCATCACTGATTAGATAAGGGAAGTTTTCTTGAATGATCTCATGGAAAGTTTGTTCCAGTGTGGTCTCTGCCTCTCTTTCTGCCTCAGGAAGGCCAATTACTCTTAGGTTTGGTCTCTTGAAGTAATTGCTCATCTCTTAAAGGTTTTGTTCTGTCTTTTTCAGCTTGTTTTCTGTGTTTTTAAGAGTTTGGGTTAGTTCTATATTTTGGTCCTCAAGCTCTGAGATTCTTTCTTCTCTTGGGTAATTCTGCTTTCCATGCTTATCAGTTTGTTATTTATTTCATTCACAGTATTCTTTATTACTATTATCTGAGATATCAGCTCCTTCCTAGTTTCTTCTTGTGTCTCCTCAATTCTTTTTAATCTCTCCATTAATGTCTTGATATCTAGGTTTGTAGTTTGGGACCAGTCATTTGGGGGCTCTTCATTGTTTGCACTCCAAAGTCAGTTTTCTCAGTGTCTGCCCTCCCTGGGGTCTGGGAGAGACCCATACTCTTCTTTTGGTTTTTCTTCATTTGTGTAGATTTTTTTCTCTCTCCCCCTTTCCCTCCTCTTCTTTAATTCTGTTTTTCAGGGAAGGTGGGGTTGCCTTAGTTTCACTTGTGCAATCTCCTGTTCTTCCTTATGAGGGTCCTCTGGCTTTGTTCAATTTTGAGGTTGAAGTGTGGGCTGCGGGTTGTACTTTTTGCAGTTTTGAAGTTTAATTGAGGGGGAAGCTGTGATTCAGAATCTATATGCTGATTCCAGCCAACAGGTGGATGGGCACACTGGAACCTATTTCCTACTGCTTTACAATCTATCTGTGCAGTGGTATGTAGGTTTGATCCCTGGATCAAAAGGAGGTGCAAAAAGGGAAAATAATGGAGGAAGGGGGCTCAATAGGAAGTTAGAAAGAGAGGAGAGTGAGAGGGAAAACAGACACACATACCAACTAACAGGTGAAAAAGAGACACAAGGCCAGAGAGAAGTGAAAAAGACACATGAGCAAAATTCCCTATAGGATACTGGTAGCTACACAGAGACAGACCAATAAAATCATGAAACAGATAGTGTAAGTTAGAAAGTGAATAAAAGTAAGCAGAACAAACAGTCAAAATGATACAATCAAAAGTCAAAATAAGAGATCAGACTAGCTCTGGAATCTTTCCTGAGTGTCTAAAGTCTCTTCAGCTCTGATCTCCAGCCTCTCCACTTTGTTTTCCTTGCAGGCAGCCAGATTTACTAGCAGCTTGGGTTTGTTTGTTTGTTTGTTTTTTAGCCTGCTGCCTGGGAGGTCTGTGATGTTGCCTTTGTCTGATTCAGCAGGGGAGGAACTTTGTCTCCTGGTTAGCAATGTTACCTTAGGAACCAAGTGGAAGCTGCTGATAGGTGGGCAGGGCAATGTAAATCTCTGCCTGGAGAGTGGCTGAGGTGGCAGCTTCACTTTCACAGATCTTTTCTCTCCACTCATCTGGGTCCCTGTGTTATCCACTGTGATGGACTGTGCTGGTGTGGGAGGCACCGGGGATCAGCTGCACTGCTGGGCACTGGATCTGGGGTGCCACCAGCAGGCTGGGGTGGAGGAGGGGGTCAGGAGTTCCCTCCTCTGGAGCTGAAAGCCTCTGATCAGCACCTCCTTAAGATATGCTGTTCCCTTACACAAGCAAGGGATCACACGCTGAGTGCCTCAGCCAGGGTGGGCCCAGAGCTCCAGAGCTCCAAAGCTCCAAAGGGCAGATGGTGGGCAGTGAGAGTGGCCCTGGGTCCCTCACAGGGTACTTCAGCGAGAAATGGGACCGGTATCTCTGAGGGGCGGGTGCCCAGAGCCTCCCTGGGTGACCAGCAGCTTGGTGCTGGGTGCTGGGCAAGATGATGTAGCCAGGGAGGGAGCCAAGACCTGGAACCCCCACGTGGGCAGGAGTCACATATAGTGGAGCAGCAGCAACCGGGGCTGCAATATCCAGCCCTAAGTGGGACTGAAGGTCCCTGGGCCTCGGACCAGCGTGGCTGGCGCTGGGCAGGGGAGTGGGGAAAGAAAATTAAGAGTCTTTTTGGGAACTCACGTTTGGAGAATCTCACAAATCCACCTATGCCATCGCCATCTTACTGGACCCAAAATCCAAATGTGCATTTTCATATCCAAATAGCAGCACAATTTAACCTTGGTTTTATGTTTGTTTGTTTGTTTGGGGTTTTTTTTCAGTTGGTGTCTCACTGCATTGCCCAAACTGGAGTGCAGAGGCACACTCATGGCACCCCAGCAGTGACATGCTGGGCTCAGGAGATCCTTCCTCCTCAGTCTTCCAAGTAGTTGGAACTACAGATGTGTGCTACCTCACCTGGCTAATTTTTTTATTTATTGCAGTGATGAGGTCTCGCCAAGTTGCCAAGGCTGTTCTCAAACCCATGGGTTCAGGCAATCCCCTTACCTTGGCCTCCCAAAGTGCTGGGATTACAGGCTTGAGCCACTGCGTTTGGTCTATCTTTGGATTTTCACTAGTAAGAACCTTACTTTAAAGATCAATTTTATTCAACCCATGTATTTATCATTAAAGAGATTAGAAGATTAATGGTCAATCAACTTTATGATTTTACTGCAAAAAATCTGTGATTTTCAATCATCTTTCTCTTTGCTTTTTTATTTTCTGCTTCCTAGATTCATTTGCATAGACTTTCTTTATTAAATGTGAAAAAATTATACTGTATTACTCTAAACTGCTATTTTTCCTTTTATTACTCAATTCCAATAACATCACATCTCTCTCTCTCTTTCTCTCTCTCTCTATTTTTTTTTTGTCTTAAAATATTAATTACCTTCACACACTACAGAACCAAGTCTCTATTTTATTCCAGAACAAATCCTGACTCTTTCATTGCATGAAATCTTTCTGTTATTTTCTTTCTTTTCTATTTTTATAACTTCATCATTAGCTTCTAATTATTCTGGCCATGCATCTATTGCAAAGTCTTCTTTGAAGTCCATTTACCCCATGTAGAAAGTAAGATGACCAGGCTTTATTCACAAACACTGCATTTAATTATCGTCGATTGCTCTAAAATTGAAATAGCAACACAAAAGTGGTATTTATAAGAAGGAATTATTTTAATAATAGCCCCAGGGATTAAGTTCAATTCCTTATTTTAAAAGAATTGCTGTTCTCACCTCTCCAAGGCCCTTTTACATCTTCAGATCCCCCTACACACACACACACACACACACACACACACACACACACACACACACACACACTATACGCATGCTGTGTGGAGCTCTGTGTACGTCCTCCAACATACCTGCTGCTTTGCACAGACTACTGTATTTCTTGAAGTTCTCTTCCTCCTCCTTGTCTTGGCTGACTTCTATGCATTCTTCAAGATTCAGTTTACATCACCTGGAAGTCTTTCCTGACTCCTAGATTCTGTGTTTCATACTTTTTTAATCCCCACAGAGCAGTGATTAGCCATCTGCCCATTCCAGGAGACATGAGGGCTAAATTTTTTTCATGGTCATTTTGTCAAAGACTGGGTAGCATAGTACATGATACTTAATTGCTACTAAATGTGTTCAAATACATTATAGCAAATGAATTATTTTTCAGAATAAGCTACAAATGCCTAAATAGTCAACCCTCTGAACTTTCCCACCTGTACACATATTTTGTAAAACCTGGATCAATTTATTGCATTTTATCAGTGCTTTTAAAATAATCTTGTTTCTTCAAATAGCTTAGTTCCTTCCTAGGCTGGTTTGTCCAATTTTGTGTTCATATGAATAAATTTTAACTCATTAAAGTTAGGGTAGGGTTAGGGTTAGGGTTAGGGCAATATTATTTTTTCATATCCTAAATAAACCCAATTTAACTAACCAGTAAGATCATGGTAAACAAATCATATGTAACATTGAAGACTTAAATACTATATTGCACAGTCCTTAAATGAGCACAGAACTGTGATTTAACAGTATACTCTAGATTTTCATTATTTTAGTATTTTTATTGTGCACAGTATGGAACCAGTGAAAAATACCTTCATTACTATGTATGTCAAACTTACTTCTGGTCACACTAAACCAAGATCCACAACAGGAACACAAGAGATTCTTATTGTGAAGTTTGGCTACCTACTACTGCTTCCTAGCTTGGTATAGATCCGAAATTTTAATCCTTCTCATTTCAACAATGTTGCACTTACAGCCAAGAAGTGTTCTTTACCTGAGGCCAACTGTCATCATTTCATATGGGAACACAATAAGAGAAAACACTTATTTTAAACAAAAAAATGTTAAAGAACTTTGACTTTTATTTTGATAATGACTATTGAGTAGTGTTACTTAGTGCTGTTATTTAGTATTATCTAATATGTTTGTGAATAGTCTAATTAGTCAATTAATGATTGTTGTTTCACTAGCAGAATATTGTCCTGTTTATGTGAAGTAATTTCAGTGTGAAAATTGTAAATGGGCTATTGAGACAATTAAGGGATGTAGTAAAATGACTCTGTTACAGAGTCTAGTACTCAGTTTCAATAAATATCCACAGCAGTTATCATCACTGCTTCAATTAATATCAGCAATAGAAGTATGCAAAATCTCAATAATACAAAGAGCACTAACAAATATCTTTCCAAACTTTATTTTAGTACAAATCTATTGGTCATTTTTGGGAGGAGAGTTCATATTTATTTTTCATTAATTCAGGTTTAAAAATATAATCACTATATTGGAGATATCTTAATAATTCACTACATTTATTTCCACAACAAAATTTCAAGATTCATGGCACACTCTACATAAATCACTATTGGAAATTAAAATTATTAACTTTTTTTATAAAGCACAATGTTCAATTATTGAGAGTAGTGCGGCATTCTGTTACCACATAAAATACAAGATTATTCTTGTTAAAGCTAATAAAGACTCAGATATGAAACCTGACTCATTAATAATCAGTGCAAAACTAATCATGAGAATTTTTTTTAGGTCTTGGCTATAGTTTGGAGCATATCACATTTACAAAGAACATTAACATTTTGACTTTTTGATGATCTTATTTTAAATATTTTATTTTACTTCTGATTTTATAATTGTTGAATTAATATGAAAAGGATAAGTCAACATTGATATGGCATTAAAAACACAAGAAATTTATTCCTTTACAAGTTTCTTAGGCTGGGCTGTGGCTCAGCCTGTAATCTCAGCACTTTGGGAGGCCGAGACGAGTGGATTGCCTGACTCTGAGGGTTTGAGACCCGACAGGGCAACTTGGCGAGACCTCGTCTCTACAATAAATCAAACACCAGCTGGGCGTGGTAGTGCGCGCCTGTAGTTCCGGCTACTTGGAAGGTTGAGGTGGAAAGATCGCCGGAGCCCAGCAGGTCGAGGCTGCGGTGGCCGGCAGCATGCCACTGCACTCCAGTCTGGGTGACCGAGTGAGACTACAACTCAAAAAAAAAAAAGTTTCTTGTATTTCTTGTGTTAACAAAAAAAGTCTCAATTTGGTGCAAGGCTAAAATATCTACTACTCAATGTCTTTTCAATAGAGAGAAACTTGGCTTCATTTTCAACATACCTAGGTAAAATTAAATTACACTATTTTGTCTCCATTCATCTATTACTTAATAGTTATTTCTGTCTACTGCAAGTCATTCCAGTTGGCTTTTCTTAAATGGACGTACTGTAAAGTTTTCTATGTAAGTACATTGATTTAGTTTTGAAGAAAGAAATTTTAACTCAAAAAGTATTTAGTAAATAATCATAAAAGTAACATGCAGAAGTGGCAATATTATATTAGTGATGTTTCAATACTTTAATAAGAAAATGTCAGATTCGTGGGGTTTAGCAAGTAGCTGGAGCCCACAAAGATATATAATTTTTACATATGAGCAGATGAGGAGAGTTTGGTAAGCAAAACACATGGTTTTGTCACTTCTGTGTGTGAGGACTCAGGTACCACAAGATGGTGGTACGTTCTGTTTAGCAAGAAAACCTTTTTGTTACTTTGGTATAATACAGAAATTGATTTACTTTGTTGAACAATCCCTGCCATAGTATGCCTCCCATTTGGGAATTATGATGATTTTTAATTTCTTTTGAATAGATAAAGATAAAAATTATTGATCAGAAGAAATATTTTACTTTTTAAAGTGATGATTTCAGTCATGACTTCTTATTTTGACCTTAATTCTTCTTGAAATAGTGAATGGAATTGAGATTTAAAAAATCTGAATTTGTAATGCACTAAGTTTATAAAAAGACATTTTCCACATCAGTATACTCATCTAATAAAAAAACATGCCCTGGAACTAGAATTAAGCTTTAAGTCTCTGTTTTCTCTGCCTGACATCAATTTTCAGAAATAATGCAGTCCATCAAACAATAATGCATGTTCTATAACTAAGAAATTAGTCACTTAGAAAAGATCTTGTAATTACCAAAAATATATATATTTATGTTAATCCACAAATAATTGAAGCTTAGGGAAATAAGTTAAAATGTTATTTTTAGAAAAACTAATATGTGCGAAAAAAGATATATTTTACCTTGTTTTCATGGTGCTGGCTTCTTTTGTTTAAAGATTTGCTCATTTACAATTCAGAAGTCCTCAGGGACAAGGTTTTTTTTGTTTTGTTTTGTTTTTGCTATCATTTTTCTTTCAGCATTAAAAGTTCTAACAATAATTCTTAAATAAATTAGCATACATATATCCAGATAGAAGCATAGCATTGCAAAATTCTGTCCTACAATATATTATTACTTTATATTACAACAAATGGTTTTGTTCATCATATTGCCAGTAGATGTCATAAATTAATGTTGCGAAGAACAAATCAGCCAAAGATGTGGTGTGAGACAATTTAAATAAATTGCTTCTTATTAAACAGTGTTTATTTAATACCTGGAAATAGGTGAAAATAACTCTATGTCTACATCTTGCTACCACACTGTCAACTTTAGAAATACACATCTATGTCACAAGAGAATAGAGATTACTAATGCAAACTAAAGCTATTAAAGGACAAGAATGTGTAAATATAAAAATTAGAAATTACAAAAACAGTTTCCCTGTGGATGAGTAAGTAAATAAAATAAGGTATATGAACACCATGGCATACTATTCAGCCATAAAAATAAGGGAATGCTGCCATTTGTGACAACATGGATGAACCAGGAGGACATTGTGTTGAGTGAAATAAACCAGGCATAGAAAGACAAAGGTTGCATGTTCTCACTCATATGTGGAGACTAACAAAGCTGTTCGTAGAAGTAGAGAGTAGAATAATGAGTGGTTACTAGAGGCTAGAGAGGGTTGAGAGGAAGGTAAGATGAGAAGGTAGCAGTGGGCACAAGGCTACAATTAGAAAGACAGAATGAATTCCGGTGTCCTATTGCATGCTTAGATGACTATATTCAACAATGAGTTTTTCCATATCTCAACATAGCTAGAAGAAAGAATTTTGTATGCCTCCATCACAGAAAAAGACAAAAATTTGGGATAATGAATATGTAAATTACCCTGAATTAATTATTGTATATTGCATATGTGTATCAAAACATTACCTTGTACTTTATAAATATGTACAATTACTATTTGACAATAAAAAAGATTCCAGATCTAAAAGAATGAAATGCATCAGCATTTACATATTGATTACTCTGAATTTATTGATGAGTAGGTGATTTTAAGTGGCATTATCTAACTGGGCCTTTACCATAAATCATAGAGATGGCACATGTATTGACATTTTGCATTTATGGAAAGATAAGATTAATAGGCATTTGTGTCTTGACAAAGTCACAAAACTAATAAGTAGCAAATCAAAAATTTGAGATTTATTCATATCATTCCAATTTCTGTGTATATTTTGTTAGTTTTATTTCTTTATTTTGTAATTTTATTTTCTGATTATATGTTTGCCGTGATGTTCTTCCTTCAAGGATGGTATATACTACATAATCAAACAATATAAAGAGTATTATTTAACACAGTTCTAGTTGAGGAAAGAATCCAAGATGAGAAAACATTCAATAAAAAAACAAGGAGAAGTCAAGATGAATGGTTTCAAAAACCATTTTACCATTTTGTTGAGCTGAAATTGAAAGTTGAATTAAATATTCTCATATCAGAAGGCTAAATATATGAGAAACATGTAGTTTGATGTTATATTTGAACAAAGAATCTATCTTGAGGCTCAAATTCTACAATTCTTCTAGATATCCCTCAGGTAAGTTTATGGAAATAGGTATTAAAATTCCTTGGCTTTAGTGGATTGAAGTTGCTCCCATATAACTTGCTTTTCATTTAGCCCCAGACCATAAATACCTGATTTCCAAGTAGTTTTTTCTTTCCAAACAGATATAAAGGCCATGGATATAAGAGAGGTGTTTTCAGGAGTTTGAGAGACTCAGAGTAATTTGCATGCACATGCGTTTCCCACATGTATTTTACAACAGACTAGAAGCCAGCCCTGTTTGAGACACTGCTGCCCTATTCTCTTATTCTCCAACTTTTCTCCCATCCCATAAATCAATGAAATCAGGGACCAAGAATTTCAAACACAATTTAAAATGCCGGTTTATTGAAGTGAGAACCTTCCCTACCAAGCTCTCATTTAGAGTGCACTAATGGAATCTGGACAATGCTAAGAACTGTAGTAGGAAGGGATGAAAGTTCTTGGCCAGGTAACTGGACCCCTCCATCTGCTCAGTATCATTCTCTTAAGAGAAGGCTGCCAATTGTCTCTATCATCCCAGCATCCCTCCCATTTCTGCTCCCCATCCTTATTCACACCCAGTGGGCCTTGTAATTCTGCTTCCTTTCCTTTGGTCTGACTGGAGTTGTCTATTTCTGATGGGATGATTGACAATGACATTACCTTGGGTTCACAGTGTTCACTCCAATATTCACCAAGGTAATATAAGCAAGGAACCTCCATAATTAGTCCCTCCCCTTTACTAGGTAATTTCCAAAACATCTTAGCTTCTTACAGCTGAAGTCTGTCTACTGCATGCACCCAATTTTATATTAAATCAACATTATTTTTAGAACATATTTTATCTGTGTATTGGCAGTGACCAGTTTCTAGTTATTTGCTTTCAATTGTCAAACATGATTTTCCATTTGCCTCTGGAAATGCATTTTGGAGAGAACAAACTCATCCTCAGAAAGTGGATGCCTTTTCAACTCAGAGTATGGCCCTATTTTGCCATTAGTCTAGGAAAGTTTTAGTCTTCTACCTCTTAAATTATTTATAAATGTCATGGCTGTTTTCAAATTAACAACCCTACACAGTGAACCTTTTTTTACCTCAGAGTGGTATATCTGAAAATATTGCATGGTTGGGGGAAAAAACTCTGGTAAGGAATATGAAAGTCTCATTAGGAATGATGTTTAGAAGACAAAAACAGTCTTCTAACAGTCAATATGACATAATGAGGGACAACTTTTAAATAATGCTGGTGGTCCACACATGTACTTATAACCAATCTCTTCCAAAATGCAATCCAAGCAGGTGTATACATCATCAACCAATGAAGCTAAGAAGAACAAGAGGAGAGACAGCAGCACCAATGTCTTGGAAGCCAAAAGTGGGTGTAAGTGATGCAGCACAGGAAGAGTACTAACATGTGCTGGTACTGCATGAAACCCAAAGGCAAGCTGGTTGGTACAGCAATCACCTAAGGTCTCAGAATGCAGAAGCACCAAGTACTTCTGAAAACAGAGACAGGTGGAGCTGGGCTGCCTCTCTCCTCAATCCTCTTTTCCTCCCCTGTAGCTGGATAACTCTCCCTATAGCTGTTTAACAATTAAACAAAGGAGTCAGAGCTTCACTTTTGGAAGAGGCTGAGTCACAGTCATCCCTTTTAGCTCTACAGCAGCATACCTTTCCCCAGTGGAAGGTCTGGGCCTGAAAGGCAGAGATTAAGGGGAAAATCTGCACACTGTACAGTGGGATTCCGATGCTCAAACCTTCACTTGGTACCAACAAGTTTTGGCAGCCAGTTTCACAACTTATATGCAGGAATCAGATCCTTTATCTCCAGGAAAATTCGCTATCCCAAGAGAAAAAGCTCAGAGACATTGAAAGTGAGATCTCCCACAAGAAAGCAGCCAACCTGGGCACACTCAGTGCAGCCCACCAACAGACAGACAGCAGATATGAATTCGGAGAGGGTGATAGCTAATGCATTTGAAGCAAATTTTGTTCCCCAAAAAAGAAAGGTGTCAACTACTGTTTTTCCTTCACCTTGAATGAAGCACAACTAGAGGCTCTAAAGAATGTTAAGAGAAAAGAAAAATAAAAGTCACAGATTTTTTATTTCCCTAAGTACATAAAAAACATATTATTTCAAAACTGTATTTGGCAAAACTGGTATGAGAGTTTACTGATTTTGATAAGTTTGTGTGGTTTTTTTGGTTCGTGGCTTATTTTTTTAAATTCTTACCACTCATTTCTCCATGTTTATTGTCATTTCAAAATAATAATAAACTTTTTGTGGGTCCAGATGACTATCAACATCATCAGAAAAGTTTACTAACAATCAAATTAATGTGATCCAACCATTCATTTTAAGTCACACAAAACTAATATTCTCAAAATTGCAAGATAATTGCTAATGAATTCAATAACTATATTTTTTTTTTTTGGAGTTGGAGTCTCACTCTGTCGCCCAGACTGGAATGCAGTGGCCGCTTCCGGCCACCACAGCCTCGACCTCCTGGGCTCCGGCGATCCTTCCACCTCAGCCTTCCAAGTAGCCGGAACTACAGGCGCATGCTACCACGCCCGGCTGATTTTTTTTTTTATTTATTGTGGAGATGAGGTCTCGCTGCCCAGGAGGGTCTCGAACCCGCGGGCTCAGGCAATCCACTCACCTCAGCCTCCCAAAGGCACGGGATTACAGGCTGAGCCACCGAGCCCGGCAATAACTAGATTTTTAAATAAAAAGTAGGGGTTCAATATAATAGCTTATTATTGGGTAGAAATTTTCTATTAATGTCTTCCTTGCTTTTGAGGAATCTGTTTGCTTCATGTTTCTTGTAATCATTCCAAGATGAAAATAAAGCATAAGCCTAATGAAGTAAAAATATTGGCATTAATTGTTCTTTAACCCAGAAAGCAAAAAGCATTTTTGACTTTGGATATCAATAGAGATATTGTTGTTTTAAATACTTATTAATAAATTTTGATTCCAGAAATAAACTATTATGTTTCTTCCTCCTCTTACCACATATGAACCAACTGTACATTTTTGCATGTTGCTGTTTTGGAATATTTCTGAATTTCCTGGTAGTACACCTACTATTTGATTCACAGATTTATTTTCTTTGTAAGCGGCATGTACTTGAGAACACTTAATATTCTATTATAGCTAAGATTTTTTTAAAAAGAGGAAAAAATCTCTGCTTCCAAAACATATACACAAATGAACACAGCAAATTAAACTAAGTAGCTACCAAAAGCATAAAAGCATAAAAGTTAAATTTCTTCTTCTTTGGTGATAGCTATTTTTTCCTCAGATATGAAGCTCAGTTTTCCACACTGTGGTCTGAGAGGCATTACACTTTTCTTCTCACCTATTAGATATTTTTCTTTCCTCACACCATACTTTGCTCATCCTGATAACTAAAATAAGGTTTTGTTTTCCTTGTATATCCTAGATGTTAGACCTTTGCCAGTTACACAGTTGGCAAATATTTTTTCTCATTCTGTGGGAAATGAGCCGAAAGGAAAAAAACAAACAGCCCTATTAAAAAGTGGGCAGAGTGGCCCGGCTCGATGGCTCAGCCTGTAATCCCAGCACTTTCGGAGGCCACAGTGAGTGGATTGCCTGAGCTTGCGGGTTTGAGACCCACCTGGGCAACTTGGCGAGACCTCGCCTCTATAATAAATCAATAATTAGTCAGGTGTGATAGCATGCACCTGTAGTTCCATCTACTTGGAAGGCTGAGGTGGAGGAATCACCAGAACCCAGCAAGTAGAGGCTGTGGTGGCCAGGAGTGTGCCACTGCACTTCATTCTGGGCAACGGAGTGAGACTCCAACTCAAAAAAATAATAATAATAATGGGAGCCGGGCTCGGTGGCTCAGCCTGTAATCCCACGCTTTGGGAGACTGAGGTGAGTGGATTGCCTGAGCCCGCGGGTTGGAGACCCACCTGGGCAAGTTGGTGAGACCTCATCTCTACAATAAATCAAAAGATTAGCGGGGTGTGGTAGTGCACGCCTGTAGTTCTGGCTACTTGGAAGGCTGAGGCAGAAGGATCACTGGAGTCCAGCAGGTCAATGCTGCAGTGGCCAGGAGTGGCCATTGCACTCCAGTCTGGGTGACAGAGTGAGACACCAACTCAAAATAAATAAATAAATAAATCCAAAAACAACAGATGCAAGGATATGGAGAAAAAGGAATGCTTCTACAGAGTTGGTGGGTGTATAAACTAGTTCAACTTCTATGAAAAGCAGTGTGGCAATTTTTAAGAGATCTAGAAATTGACCTTTCATATGACCCAGCAATCCCCCTCCTGGAAATATAGCCAGAGGAACTCAAATCATTCTACAAAAAATATATCTGTACACACATGAATATTGCAACACTATTCACAGTAGCAAAAACATGGGACCAATCATGCTGCCCATCAAAAATGGACTGGTTTTTAAAAATGTGGTACATATACACGATGGAATATTAGCCATAAAGAAAGAAAAAATTATGGACTTCACAGCAACTTGGATGGATTTAGAGTCTATTATACTCAGTGGTCTATCACAGAAACAAAGAACTAAATACCACGTGTTCTCTCTCATAAGTGGGTCTTGAACATTTGTCACAACACCACAAGAGAGGAATCGGCAGTAACAGGACACCACCGGGTGCTGGAGACCAGCTTCAGCTGGGTTCAGGGTACCCCAAAGGTGGAGATGGCGTCGGCGATTGGGGGGAAGAAGAAAGAGAGAGAGAGAGAAAGGGACTGGACTCTAGTCTAGTGCAGAAGCGATGTGTGTTATTGGAAATTACAACAGGTCTTTTATACACAAAGTCAGATGTGGGAGGGGCATCCCCCACCCACCAGAAACCTTAATCCATGAAAACTTAATCAATGATTGCCTTTAAACCCTTTTCATATGATAATCTTAAAATCTCATAACAAAGGATAACCTAATCCATGACTGACATATTCTATAAACCTTTTTCATCCTAAGCTGATTGATTTATGCCAAGTTAAACAATTCTATAGAAGCTTAAGTATTTACTTTATAAATGAAATTGCCCCATCCCAGAATGTTTGGAATGTGGCCCAGTCCAAAGTTCACAATGGGCTACCTGCAAGTAACCCAGCCGCATTCTTTCAACAAAATGGCTGTCTTCTTAAACTATATTCAACAATTTACACCTTCCATAAATCCTAAGATCATGACCCAGAAGCCTGTGACCAATACTAAGGCTCTTAGATGTGACACGAGTTTGAATTATAAGTTGTGTGAAAGCCAAAACTGTAGTTTGTGGAAGAATGGAAGCAATGAGCTTCTAAAGTTAGCTTGTGTTCATCCTGGTCTCAGAGTTTTTATGTTTTAAGCTCACAGGCACTTAATCTGGTTAGTGCTGAGTAGAAAGGGGGAGGAAATGGGGTCAAATAGCTCCCGAATGCATTCTAGTGGTCTCGGGGTCAATGGCCCTTCCTGATCCCTAAGGCTCAGTGGGCCTCTGTGGCTGGCTCCCAACAAGCAGGGGAGAGAAGAGACATACAACATCACTAAGGGTACTTGATCCTAAACCAGGGGGAGTGAGAACCAGTGGGAGGTCCTTCACCTGTATATGAGCCATTTATGTACCAAAGACTGACTTGCACCCCATATCTTCAAAATATAATAAAGAGAAAAAAGAAATGAAGTAAGAAAAATAATCTAGAAATAATCTATTTTTACCAATATCTATTTTTACCAGTGTCAACCTGGAAATTATATAGCTAAGATGCCTATAATTCTTTCTATTATCAAACATTTATCCTACATAGGCCCATTCCTCTCCTTTATACATAATATGCTAATTCGTGTTGAGAGGAATTGGGTCAGCTCTGTTTGCCATTATCATTGTGCCTCAGGGAACACAGAAGCCAGCCCTCTGGGGCTGCAGAACAGACACCACAACCACAGCAAAATGCGCTGTCTCAGGATGGACCAGTAGTATAGGATAGCTGTCTCTGGAAGAAGAGATTTCTGCAACTCAGTACCTAGGGTCAGGCTGTTTGCACATGACCCTGGTCTAGATCAGGGCCCTGTCATAGCATTTCTCTCAGAAAGCACAGTTCCCTCCCCTTAGTGTTCTCATTCCATCCAGAGGAGCCATGGAAAAGGGGTTCTCATGAACACGAAATCTTTGGGAGGCTCCCATAGCCACATCCTTCATGAAGATAAGAGCCTCTGGGGTCTTTGGGGATACTGGATCTACACACCAAACTGCCATCCTCCATTCCCACCAATCTTTAAAATTATTTACAGGTAACTGAATGTTTAGTATGTTTAAACACTAAACAAAAGATTTTTTATACTACAACTTATGATGTTAATTTTAAGGCATGCAGTGCTGAGTGGGAATTCATTTCTAAGAAAAGTATGAGGGTCATATATTTTCTAAGAACCATTATTTCCATTGTTTCTTTTTTAAGTTTTATATATATATGCAGAAAATTTCAGTGATTGCATGTGTGCAAAATGCCACCCAGAGCATTGTCACCCACCTGGAAGCAACCAATCAAGTAACTACTATCTTGATTTCTTACACCACAGATAAATTTTACCTGACTTTGAACTTTCCATAGTGGAATAAATATATGTACCCTATGTATTTGATTCTTTTGCTTAACTCAGTCTTTGTGAGAATTACCTATGTTGTAGCAATACTTAATCAACTTTCATGACTTTGCAGCATCCCACAGTATAGATATATTCATCCAACCTATGCTTGATGAATTTGGGTTGCTTCCATTTAAGTATTACTGCCAAGTTATTATGCTTTTGATTTTTTTGTACATGTATTATGTTACACATATGTAAATATTTCTATCGAGTAGATACTTAGAAGTATCTAAGCAGGATATGTTCAACTTTAGTAGACACTGACAAATGATTTTTCAAAATATCCATGCTATTTAAACCTCACAAGGCTTTAGTTGAAATTTCCAATGTATGAACTTCCTTTCACTGTGTTTTTAAAATTTGATACCCGGTGCTGATTAGCCAACATCGAAACACCAGAGACTGACTCTGAAACTGTGTGATACAGCAGGATTTCTTGAGAAAACCAGGTAGCTACCAGGTACTGGATCAATTCAGCAGGCTGCTTTTATCCTGGCTGGTCAAAAGTTTGTTCTTAGGAGAAGCAATGACTACTCTAGATGTTGACTGGTCTCAGCACCACTGTCCAAGGGCATACAGCAATCTCATGAGGGGTAGATAATGCTGTGAGAATTGAACACTCTCCCAGTACTGCCTTTCTCTGCTTGTAAAATCTATGCTCCCTGAGCCTGCACACTGACCTGCTACTTCTAGATAATAGAACTTGGTTCTCAGAGGAAAATCATTCTGCCATGGATCCCAAAGAAATTTCCACTGGACTTGCAGGTGCAACTACCAGTCACTCTGGGCTCCCCAAGTCAGAAGACCATCAGGCAAATAAAGGGACCACAGAATAGGCCAAGGTAAAGTTGCCTGATTGCCAATCTAGCATTGCTGCTCAGCTACTAGGAATAAGAATTGCTCCTGTGAAAGCCAGGCTGCTCACTGGTCACGTCAGTGTTCCAAGTACAGTGATAATAATAAATTATCTTATTAATTTTGTTGGCCTCCCAATACAAGAGTCCAGAGTGCTGCTTTGGGCCTAATAGACTGACTATCTTCGTGACTTGGGTTTCAAGCCCACCCTCCTCCAGAGTGAAAGACAGGAAGTTTCTCTGTGTGTTTCCTCTGTAAAATCAAGATCCTCCAGGAAAGGGACTAGATACAATGCAACTGACTCCTAGCTAGTGTTTTAGCTGTGAACTATTACATGGTCAATATTGTTTTTAAGATTTTGATAACCACGCCCTGTTATATTTCTTAATAATGGTCAAATCCCTTAGAAAGAAGCCTTGGACAAGAAAACATGTGTAGGTATCAATTAAGTCCATTTGACCAAACATCACATTGAGGTTCTGAACCTCCTTGTTGACTTTTTGTCTTGATGATCTGTCTAGGGTTGTTAGTGGGGTGTTAAGCCCCCAGCTATGGAAGTGTTAGAGTCAATATCATTTTTTTAGTTTACCAAGAAGCTACTTTATGAAAGTTGGTGCTCCTATGTTGGGTACATAAATGTTTAGGATAGACATTTCTTGTTCATGGATTGCACCTTTTATCATTATACAGTGACCTGTATGTTTTATAATTTTTGGTAGCTTAAAGGGTATTTTGTCTGATATTAAAATCACAACTCCTGCTTTCTTTTGTGTTCTGTTTGCCTGAAATTTTATTTCCCATCCTCTTACTTTGAGTCTGTGAATGTCCTTTCTGGTGAGATAACTCTCTTGGAGACAATATACTGTAGTCTCGTGATATTTTTATCCAATTTGCCATCCTATGTCTTTTCAGTAGTGCATTTAGTTCATTCACATTCAGGATAATTATTGAGATATGAGAGTTTATCCCTGTCATGAGGTTCTTATAGAGTTTATTATTGTTGCTGCTGTTTGTTTATTGTCTTTCTTTTGATTTTTAGATTGATTCGTGGGTGTTTTCAATCTTTTTCCTGCATTCTTGTGAAGGGAATTATCATTATTTTCCTTTCTTCTGAGTTTAATACTTTCTTAAATGTGTCTTGTAGAGCTGGTGTGGAGGCAGCATAAACTATTGGGGTTGAATGGGAAAGATTTTAATTTTCCATCACTAATGAAACTTAGCTAAGGTGGGTAGGTAATTCTTGGTTGAAATTGTTTATCTTTTAGAACTTTGAAGATTGAGCTCCAAGCTCTCCAAGCCCAAAGTGTTTCTGTAAATAACTCTGCTGCTATTCTAATTGGTCTTCCCCAGTAGGGGAAGTCTGATCATTCTGTCTTACTGCCTGTAGGATTTTTTCTTTTATACCTACTTTGTGTAAGGGAATTACTATGTGTCTAGGAGCTGGACTTCTCTTGTTGCCTTGCAGGAGTACTCTGAATCACTTGTGATTGAATGGTCATGTCACTGATGAGATGAGGGACGTTTTCTTGGATAATTTCATGGAATGTTTGTTCCAGGGTAGTGTCTGTCTCTCTACCTCAGGGATTCCAATTAATCTTAGATTTGGCCTCTTGAAATAAACACTCATCTCTTGGAAGTTTTGTTCTGCCTTTTTAAGCTTCTTTTCTTTGTTTTTAAAAGCTTGGGTTAGTTCCATATTTTGACCTTGAAGCTTTGAGATTCCTCTGCTTGGTTAATTCTGCTTTCCATGCTCACCAGTTTGTTGTTTATTTCATTCACTGTATTCATTATTGCTGTTATCTCAGTTACCAACTTCTTCGTTCTTTCTTCTTGTCTCTCCTAATTTCTATTTATTCTATCAATATCTTGATATCTGGCTCTGTGGTTTGAGATAAGTCATTCTGGGGGCTCTTCATTGTTTAAGTTCCAGAATCTGTATTCTTAGCTGCTGACCTCCCAGGGGTCTATGTGAGACTCATATTCTTCCTTTGGTTTTTCTTCATGTGTATAGATTTTCCTCCACCACCCCACCTTTTTTAAATTTCTTCTTTAATTCTGTTTTCAGTGATTGGGGGGATAGCTTTTATTTCTCTTTGCCCAATCTTCTATTCTTCCTTATGTAGATCCTCTGGTTTTCTTCATTTCTGAAGCTGGACTAAGGGTGGGGGGTCTGTGATTTTTGCAGTTTTGAGATTTAATTGGTGGGGAGGGGACCTGTGATTCAGAAGCTATCTGCAGATCCCAGTATCCACTGACAGGCATGGGGGATCCCTGGAACAAACTTCCTGCTGCCTTACAATCTGTCCATGCAGTGGGAGTGTCTATTTGCCCCCTGAAGGTAAAATTAGATAAGAAAAAGGGAAAAGAATGGAAAAAGGAAAGAAAAAAACAAAAAAGGAGGTTAAGAGAGAGAGGAAGAGGAAGGAAAACAGACAGGTATACCAACCCACAAATAAACAGAGAGACAAAAAAAAAAAGAAGAAACAAAAAAGACAAAACACACAGACAGTCATACAAACAAACAAAAATCCCCATTAGTGTACTCTCCCTCAAAAATATGCACAAGGCCTCCCGCGGCCCCGGCGCTCCCGCCTCCCGTGGCCCCGGCGCTCCCGCCTCCCGCGGCCCCGGCGCTCCCGCCTCCCGCGGCCCCAGCGCTCCCGCCTCCCGCGGCCCCGGCGCTCCCGCCTCCCGCCCCGGCGCTCCCGGCGCCCCGGCGCTCCCGGCGCCCCGGCGCTCAGCCCGCCCAGCTCATCACGACCCGGCCTGAGAGGAGATCCACACGGATCGGCTTAAAAGAAGATCTGCAGGAATTTCTGCCAGATCTCCTGTGTCTGAGATTGTGCTGCTGGCTCGCGTGGGGCTTCTGTTGCCTGCTCGGAGGCAGGCAGCCATCTTGTTCCTGTCCGGCCCCACCCCCTCTGGGGCGAGCAGATGAGATAGCACCACCTGCTGGCGACTCAAGGTAACAACACCGAAACGGGAGAAATAAGCCTGATTAAGACATAGACCAAACTTCTGAAGGAAAGCTGACCTGAGTTGTCCTTCACAACATATCAGGGGCAATTGACTCTAACTGCAAATTAATTCACCGGCTTGAAAAGAAAACTACAAATCAGACCTGAAAGGACATTGGACTTAAACGAAAGGTCTCAGAGTGTGCTTCATTGATTCTATTAGTTTAATGACTTAATTCTATTCCTACAGTATTGTTCCCCTTTTTTCTCTTTTCCTTTTCCTTTTCTTCTCTTTTCTTCTGTCTGTAAACCATGTCTTTGTATAGAGGAACAACACACCAATAAGGTGGTTGGATAGCCAGTATGCTAGCATCACAATATGTTTTATTTGTGGTTGTATGAGAGTTGGTTCGACTGTAGCTGTGGTCCATCGTTTTTAGCTGTTTCAGTATAGACCTCTCTCTCTATTTGTTGGCACACTCGTTAGTTTCCTCCCTTACTTCTCTATCTCTCCACTCCCCTCTTCAACCCACTATCTGCTCCATTCTCTCCCCCCTGCTAACCACATTTTATTACAGGGAGTAAACCTACAGCCCCACTGCACGGACAGACTCCAGGGCAGTGGGAAGTGGGTTCCACATTATCCACACGCCTGTCAGCGAACAGCAGGACCTGCAGACAGATTTTGAATCACAGCTCTCCCCTTAAATACATCTCAAAACTGCAAAAAGGACCACTTCCAACCTACAGTGCAACTTCAAAATTGAACAAAGTAAGACAACATACATAAAGAGTGGGAGATTGAATGAACAGAAGTAAAACCAGTCCCTTTACCCCTGAAAAACAAAATTAAAGAAGACGGTGACGTGGAGGGAAGGAAGAAGTAGGGAAGTGGAAAAACCGCACAAATGAAGAAAAACCAAAAGAAGAATATAGGGCTTACACAGACCCCTGGGAGATCAGACAATGAGAAAACAGATTCTGGAACACAGACAATGAAGACTCCCCAGAATGACTGGCTACATGCAACAAACCCAGACATCAAAACATTAATGGAGAGAATTAAAAAAATTGAGGAGAGACAAGAGGAAAATAGGAAGGAGCTGTTGTCAGAAATGACAGCAGTAAAGAATACTGTGATGGAAATGAACAACAGACTAATAAGCATGGAAAGCAGAATCAGCCAAGCAGAAGAAAGAATCTCAGAGCTCGAAGACCAAAACACAGAACTAACCCAAACTGTCAAAAGCATAGAAAAGAAGCTCAAAAAGACAGAACAAAACCTGCAAGAGATGAACGATCACTTCAAGAGACCAAACCTGAGAATAATTGGGCTTCCTGAGGCAGAAAGAGAAACAGAAGCCACACTGGAACAAACATTCCATGAAATCATTCAAGAAAACTTCCCTCATCTCAGTAAAGATGAAAAAATTCAAACACAAGAGATTCAGAGAACCCCTGCAAGACAACAAACGAGAAGACCAACTCCCAGACACATAATAATTCGCCTAAACAAAGTAGCTATGAAAGGAAAAATCCTAAAGGCAGCAAGAGAAAAAGGCCAGACTACCTACCAGGGAAAACCAATCCGAATAGCAGCAGATTTATCCACAGAAACCCTTCAGGCCAGGAGAGCCTGGAGCCCTATCTTCAAAGTACTAAAAGAGAAACAATTTCAACCAAGAATAACCTACCCAGCTAAACTAAGCTTCATTAGTGAGGGAGAATTAAAATCTTTTCCAGACATCCAATCCCTAAGAACCTACGCTGCCACCAGACCACCGCTACAAGAAACACTCAAGAAAGTACTGAACACAGAAGAAAAAGAAAAAAGAACATCAGCATTCTTCACAAGAGTACAGGCAAAAGATTAAAAAACACACCTGAACCAACTCCAAAACCCAAAGAAAGACAACAAATAAACAGTAACAACTCTGTAAGAACCTTATGACAGGGATCAACTCTTGCATTTCAATTATTAGCCTAAATGTGAACGGACTAAATGCACCACTGAAAAGACATAGATTGGCAAAATGGATAAAATATCATCAGGCAACAATCTATTGCCTTCAAGAGACTCACCTCACTAGAAAGGACACCCACAGACTCAAGGTAAGAGGATGGGAAACAGTCTTTCAGGCGAACGAATACAAAAGAAAGGAGGAGTAGCCATCTTAATTTCAGACAAAATATCCTTCAAACTATTAAAAATCAAAAAAGATACAGAAGGTCACTACATAATGATAAAAGGTTCAATCCATCAACAAGAAATATCTATCCTAAACATATATGCACCCAACATAGGTGCACCAACCTTCTTAAAGCAACTTCTTGGAAAACTAAAGAAAGATATTGACTCTACCACTATCATAACTGGGGACTTTAATACCCCACTCACAACCCTAGACAGATCAACAGGACAAAAAATCAGCAAGGAGATCCGGAACCTCAATGAGACCTTGGACCAAATGGACTTAATTGATACTTACAGAACACTCCATCCAAAGACCACAGAATACACATTTTACTCATCACCACATGGAACATATTCTAAGACCGACCACATACTCGGCCATAAATCAAGTATAAGCAAATTTAAAAGGACCGAAATTCTACCAAACACCTTCTCGGACCACAGTGGAATAAAAATAAATATTGACACCAACAAAGTCCCCCCAAAACCCACAAAGACATGGACACTAAACAGCATGATGCTAAACAACTCCTGGGTCAATGACGAAATCAAAACAGGGATCAAAAGATACCTGGAAACAAATGAAAATGAAGAAACATCTTACCAAAATCTCTGGGATGCCCTGAAAGCTGTAGTAAGAGGGGAATTTATATCCCTACAAACACACATGAAGAAAATGGAAGGAACAGAAATTCACAATCTAACAAGCCACCTAAAGAAGCTGGAAAAGCAAGACCACAAAAACCCTAATTTCAGCAGAAGAATCCAGATCACCAAAATAAAAGCCCAAATCCAGGACATAGAAGACAAAAAGATAATTGAAAAAATCAATGAAACAAAAAGCTGGTTCTTCGAAAGAATAAACAAGATCGATGGTCCCCTAGCTAGACTGACCAAGAAAAAACGAGAAAAAAACCAAATAAGCATAATCAGAAACACAAAAGATGAAGTCACATCTGACCCTGAAGAAATACAAAAGATCATTAGAGACTACTATGTACACTTGTATGGAAACAAACTTGAAAACCACAAGGAAATGGAGGACTTTCTGACATCACACAACCTACCTAGGTTGGAACAAGAAGAAATTGAGTCCCTAAATAGACCAATTACAATCAAGGAAATCGACTACGTAATAAGAAAACTTCCTACAAAAAAAAGCCCTGGTCCAGATGGCTTTCCAGCAGAATTCTACAAGACATTCAAGGAGGAGCTGATACCAATCCTACTGAAGGTATTCCAGGCGATAGAAAAAGATGGAACTCTCCCCAAAAGGAAAAGAGGAAGTCAAGTTATCTCTCTATGCAGATGATATGATGGTGTACCTTGAAAACCCAAGAGAATCTGTTAAAGGCCTCCTTACATTGATAAAGGCCTTTGGCAAAGTCTCAGGATACAAAATAAATGTACAAAAGATAATCGCATTTCTCTACACCAATAATAAACAAACAGAAACCCAAATAAAAAACACAATTCCATTCACAATAGCCACAAAAAAAATGAAATACCTTGGCATCTTCCTAACCAGAGACGTGAAAGACCTTTACAATGCAAATTACAAAACACTGCTCAAAGAAATCAAAGCTGACATGAACAAGTGGAAAAATATCCCATGCTCATGGATCGGAAGAATCAACATTGTGAAGATGTCCATCTTACCTAAGGCAATCTACAAATTCAATGCAATACCCATTAAATTACCAATAACATTCTTCTCTGACCTAGAAAAAACAACACAGGAATTCATATGGAAACACAAACGTCCAAGAATAGCCAGAACAATCCTCAGCAAAAAAAACAAAGCAGGTGGTATCACAATACCAGACTTCAAACTTTACTATAAAGCTACAATCATCAAAACAGCTTGGTATTGGTACAAGAACAGGCATATAGATCAATGGAACAGAATTGAGATTCCAGAAGCAAAACCTCAATTCCTCAACCAACTCATCTTCGACAAAGCCCCCACCACCTACCAATGGGGTGAGGAGAACCTATTCAGTAAATGGTGCTGGGAAAACTGGTTGACCACATGTAGAAGATTGAAACAGGACCCCTATCTATCCCCATGCACAAAGGTTAACTCCAAATGGATCAGAGACCTAAATGTAAAACCTCAAACCATAAGAACATTAGAAAAGGAAGGAAATACTCTCATGGAAATCGGAACGGGCATCCAATTCCTGTACAAAACCCGAAACCCACAGGACTTAAGAGAGAAGATAGACAAATGGGACCTTATTAAACTGACAAGCTTCTGCAAAGCCAAAGAAACCATCAAGAGAGTAGGGAGACAGCCTACAGACTGGGAAAAAGTATTTGCCAACTCTAGGTCTGACAAAGGCTTAACATCCTGGATCTACAAGGAACTGAAACGTACTGAAAAGAAGAAAACAAGCAACCCCATTATAAAATGGGCAAAAGATATGAACAGACACTTCACAAAAGAAGACATTCGAGCAGCCAACAAACACATGAAGAAATGCTCAACCTCACTAATCATCAGGGAGATGCAAATCAAAACCACACTGAGATATCACCTAACTCCAGTCAGAATGGCAATTATCAACAACTCAAAAAATAACAACTGCTGGAGAGGCTGTGGTGAAAAGGGAACACTTCTACACTGTTGGTGGGAGTGTAAGCTAGTGCAACCTCTGTGGAAAGCAGTGTGGCGATTCCTGAAAGCTCTAAATATTGACCTTCCTTATGACTCTGCAATCCCCCTACTGGGAATATACCCTGAAGAACACAAATCACTCTATAAAAAAGATACCTGTACACGTATGTTTATCGCAGCATTATTCACAATAGCAAGAACCTGGAAGCAACCATGCTGCCCATCAAAAGAGGACTGGATTAAAAAAATGTGGTACATATACACGATGGAATACTACGCAGCCATGAAAAAGAACAAAATCATGGATTTCGCAGCTACCTGGATGGAACTAGAGTCTATAATACTGAGTGACCTCTCACAGAAACAAAGATCAGAATATCACATGTTTTCACTCATATAATGGACCTTGAACATCCAATGTAATACTATAAGAAAATGACTGATGGTACTGGGAAATTATGGGGGGGGGATGGGATTAACAGTAGCTAATATCTATCTGGGACTGGGAAAACACCTCTTATCAATAGGGTGCCTGAATGAAACGTAATTGTACACCTAACCCTTAACTGTACCCTACAAAACGATAATAAAAAATACTGATTATAAAAAAAAAAAAAAAAAAAAAGAAAAATAAACACCATATATCAAATACAAAAAAAAAAAATATGCACAAATAAACAGAAAATCTAAAATAAAATAACAGAAATAAAACAAGTACAAAACATAAACAAAAGCAGAAAGAGAGAGAAGGAAAAAAATTAAAACTAAAAGAAAAAAAAACACTCACTCTCTGGTAGTTTCTATGAGACCAGGTTTCTTTCAGGGCCTCCCTCTTAAGGAGTGATTCTGATCTCTATCCCTTCCCTTCTCCTCCCAGCACATGTTGATAGGGTTGCTCTCAGCATGAGTCAGGTGCTCCATGAACTACTGTGGGAGGAGAATGGATCAGATCTAGACTCACCCTAGTCATTGCTGCTGTTGTCAAGTCTCCCACTCAGATCTGATGTGTCTGTGCCTGTTTCATTGTTGGGGAGGGACATCTGTCTCTCTGAGTCTGATGAGATAATAGCCTCTGGGTCCCAAGATGGAGGCTAGATGGAGCTGGGTAGGGCAATGCAAGTCTCTGCCAAGTCCGGGACAGAGAAGATAGTGCCCATCAGTGTTCCTTTACTGGTATTGGAAATTTATTCCAGATTTTCACAACCTGCTTTCTTGTGCTCAGTCTGCTGCTGCAGGTGATGGTGTAGGGTAGGTGTTGGTGCTGAGGGGCACCTGTTCTCTGCTGCTTCCTCTCAGGAGAGCCGTGAGAATGCCAAATGATCCTGCATGCCCTGGTCTCCAATCTCAGGGTGGTGGGTAATTGCAGTCTCCTCCAGAGGAGATCCCTGGGTACATGAATCCAAGTCTCCCCTCAGATGGACCTTCACTAACCTACCTACACACACCTACTCATGCAGAGAGTCTTTATGAGCACTTGCTTTTGTGGAGACTCTCACAGTCTTTCCTGCTCCATCACCGTTTTGCCCAGAAGTCCACATTTTTGTATTTTAAACAACAGATTTTAACAAATGCTAGGGATTTTTTTTAAACCTTCAAGGAAAACAATAGAGTCATGATCTGTATCAGCTAGTAAGATACAATGAGAGCCAGGCTCGGTGACTCAGCCTGTAATCCCGCGCCTTGGGAGGCTGAGGTGAGTGAATTGCCTGAGTCCGTTGGTTCGAGACCCGCCTGGGTAACTTGGTGAGACCTCATCTCTACAATAAATCAAAAACTTATCTGGGCGTGGTAGTGCGTGCCTGTAGTTCCAGCTACTTGGAAGGCAGAGGCGGAAGGATCTCTGGAGCCCAGCAGGTCGAGGCTGCGGTGGCCGGGAGTGGCCACTACACTCCAGTCTGGGCGACAGAGTGAGACTCCAACTCAAAAAAAAAGATACAATGAGGTGAAAAGAAGGTCATCAAATAGCTATGACAAGCCTTAACAAACATCTTCATATTAAGATTTTGAAACTCAGATAGGGAGTGTATTAAAAGAGATCCAAAAGCAAACACCAGATTATTGTGTACATCTATATAAATTCCAGATAAACCAAGACTCCTAATCATCATGTGCCCATTCCTACTTTAAATTGTTCTGTGATACTTGTTTTGAAAGACATCTATACATATCATCTTTCCAATCTTATTATAGTGTAGCATGTAATGCAAACATAACATTTTTGTTCATGCAAGACTTCTGTTCATTTTTTGACAGGGACTTTATGAATTGAATTTTTTTTTCCTAGGCTGTCACTGTCATGCAGTCATCTCAGACACCCTTATAGGGAAACTAGCATTGGAAGCATATGAAGGCCACAGCAAGGGCAACAGTGCTTCCCAAGGGCACCTGCCTGAGACATCTGCCTACCCCTAACTTTTTAAGGGGCCCTGCATGACACAGCACTACTGTGTACTGAGTGAATCTTCTGCACCTATCATACAGTGCAGTCCATGCAGTAGTAGCTGTGGCCTTAAATATTCTTACAAACTGTGACATTTGGACAGCAAGCTCTTCTGAGTATATTTCCAAGCTGTATTTTTCCTAAGACAACCTTAAGTGCCTACAAAACTGATTGTAAATGGGTGGCTGCTGACTTTTAGATTCACAGCGTGTTTGGAATGAGTAATTCACTGCTTTTCCTTAACTCTGTCTTTGAGAAACACTGAATGTGCAGAAAACTATCCTTGCCTGCTGAGTTTCCTCTCCTAGAGCTGGGGAGATGATCCATTGTGAAATATGGTATAGAACAGAGTTGGCCATGAGCAGCAGGCTGTGAGCATTGCCACTCACACAGCCAAACCCAGACAGGGAGGCAGACGCCCATGTTCAAGTGGGCAGAGATGGGACCGTGTTCTGCCCTAAGTGGAACTGCAAACTTGAGCAAAGAGTGCAGACGTGCCCGTCTTGGAGGTCTTAGAGGACATGGGGGAGACAGGGGGAAGAAGTTTGTGTGACTGTCACCACTGAGCATCTCCTGTAAGCACCGTGAGAGGTGAGGACAGAGAATGGCCAAGGTAACATATGCTCCTTCCATGGTGTTGAAGGAGAGTGGAGTCCCCCACCCTTCTGAGCCTCCGTTTCACAAAAGTCCTGGCAGGTACATTCAGGACACCATTTTTGGTATATGAAGGGACAAGGTGTTCGCCTAGGCAGCTTTGGCGGGCCAGAGGAGAGGTTCATCAGGGTTCACACTCTTTTGCAAGGGCAAGGGTGCTTAGACCTCACCCTCTAGGGTGTGGGGCCTGCCCTGGGCAGCACGTGAAGGAGAGATATTGCTCTTCCTGCTTCACAGTCAGGAAGTAGAGCCTATAAAAGGCTGGGAGACTTGTTAGGATCACATGGCAAGTCAGTGGTAGAACGGGATTAAGTGCTATTCAGCTGACCTCCAAGGCTAGATGGACAAAAACAAACTTCAGATGACCTTACTTTTTCTCCATGGTAGGGGATATCTCATTTCACAATATCTGGAAGTGAGATTTGGGGTAGCTCATTGATTCAATTATTCTGAATTTCCATTTCTGAGCTTATTTGTCTTAGGTTTTAGGTTTGGAAGGCTTTACAACTGTTCACTTCCCTTTGCATTGCTAAATGAAGGTAATAAGGGAGAACTATTCATGGGGTGTGTGCAGCAAGGGCACAAAGGATGGAGAAGCCCATGCAGTTTGTTATGCATCTTCCTTATACACATTAGCCTTAACCAAAGGAAGTCGGGATTATTATTCATTACCCCAATATTTGCAAGGCATTCAGATATCAACAATTGGAGGGCATGCTCCCGGTATAAGTCAAGGCAAGAATCACTAATTAGTTCTCTAACTGCTCAAGCTTCAGGGTTTAAGCTGGGCATGTTTATTTTTCAATTTGTGTTTCCTCTCTGCCTACACCAGCATTAGCATCATGGGCTGCATTTAGCCTCCAGCTTGGTAATAATGAAGACAGGCACCAATTCCATCTCCCTCATGGGATAAACCTGGGGGAAAGATGGCAGAGGAGAATGCATTGGTCAGACTATAAATGACATCTATAGAAAGAAGTCGGACTTTTTTGTATATAAAATGGAAATAGAATAGTAACTAAATTTTAATTTTGCTCCATGGTAAAATGTTATCTTGTTAATTTTTTTTTCTTTTTTAGACTCAGGATGTGTTACATAAGAGCATTGTGTGATGGTGAGATTCTGGTTTCTAGTGAGCGTATCACCCACGTGGTGAGCATGTATTCGATAGGTAGTTTTCAACTCTTTCCCAACTCCCTTCCTCTCTCTTTCAGGAGTTCCCAGTGTCTGTTGTCCCCATTTTTTGTCTGTGTGTAACAAGCATTTAGCTTCCATTTAAAAGTGATATAAGTCAAGACAAGAATGGCTAATTATCAATTTACTTATAAGTAAAAATATTTTTATTTAATTTTTTATTTCCGTGCTAATTTGCTCAGAATAATGGCCTCCAACTGCATCCATGATGCTGCAAAGGACAGTATTTCATTCTTTTTGTGACTGTGTAGTAGTCCATGGTGCACACGTGCTACATATTCTGTAACCAGTTAACTGCCAATGGTCATCTAGATTAGTTCTTTACCTGGGCTATTGTGGATAGAACTGTGATCAATATACAATTTCAGATATATTTTTTGTTTGAACAAGTTTTGGTTTTGCTCTTTGGGTATATACCCAGGAGTAGAATTGCTGGGTCAAATGGTAAATCAATGTTTAATTCTCAGAGACATCTACAAACCACTTTCAACAGGGCTGAGCTAGCTTACGTTACCACCACCAGTGTATAAGTTTTTTTTGTTGTTTTTTTTTTCTGCAACCTCACCAACATCTGTAGTTTTTTGGCTTTTTAATAATAGCCTTTCTGACTTGTATGAGATGGTGTCTCATTGTGGTTTTGCTTTGCATTTCTCTCATGATTAGTGATGTTGAGCGATTTTCATAAGTTTGTTGTCACTTGTATATCATATTTTGACAATTGTCTCTTTATGTCCTTTGCCCACTTCCTAATGCGGTTATCTATTTTTTTTTCAGTGGATTTCTTTAAGTTCATCACAAATGTTGGATGTTAGTCCTTTGTCATACATATAGTTTACAGATATTTTCTTCCATTTTGTAGATTGTCTATTATTCTATTGATACTTTCTTTTGCTGTGCAGAAACGCTTTAATTTAGTCTCACCTGTCAATTTTTGTTTTTGCTGCATTTGCTTTTGAAATTTGGTAATAAATATGTTGCCTAGTCCAAGGTCCAGAAGAGTGTTTCCTAGGTTTTCTTCTATGATTTCTGCCCCTATTGTCCATCTAAAACTGTTAGTGGGGTGTTGAAGTCCCCCACTATTATTGTATGAGTATCTAAGTCCTATTTTAGGTTCAGTAGCAACTGTTTTATATATCTGGGTGCTTCAATGTTGAGAACATATACATTTGGATAGTTAATATCTTTATTTGTATTCAGCACTTTCTCATTATGTAATGTCCTTCATTGCCCTTTGTATTGTTGTTGATTTAAAGTCTGTTTTATCTAGCACAAGAATAGTGACTCCTGTTCTTTTTTTGTTTTGTTTTCCGATTGCATGATAGATCATTCTCCATCCCTTTACCTTGTGCCTATGGATGTCATTAGAAGTAAGATGAGTGTAAAGAGAGCAGAAGAATGGGTTATGTTTTTTACCCAATTTGCTGCTCTGTGCCTTTTAAGTGGGACAGTTAGCCCATTGACATTCAAGTTAGCTGCTGATATGTGAGGATTTGTTCCTCTCATGGTGTTGTTAACAACTTGCTTTGTCACTCCAGACTGGGTGTCAGAATGAGACTACAACTCAAAAAAATATTTAAAAAAGAAATTGCTTTGTTTTCTCAGCTTTGCACTTGATTAATATAGTCTGTAAGCTACATGCTTATGTGTGTTTTTTTGTGAGGTGATATTGTTCTTACATTTCCATGTTTGGAAGTTCCTTAATCATCTATTGTAGGATTAGTCTAGAGGCGATGAATTCCTTTAGTGCTTGCTTTTCTGGGAAGAGCTTTATTTCTTTCTCTTTTATGAAGATTAGTTTTGCAGGGTAAGAAATTCTTGTCTGGCATTTCCTTTCTGTAAGAATGCTAAAAACGTGCCCCCAATCTTTTTCTGGCTTATAAGATTTCTGCCAAGAGATTTGCTGTTATTCTCCAAGGGAGGATGATACTCCCCTGGTAAGTGTTCTGGCCCTTCTCTCTAGTGGCCTTTCAGATTTTTTCTTTCACATTGACCTTGCCTAGTCTGATGACTATGTGCATCAGGGATGGTCATCTTATATAGTATCTCACAGAAGTTCTCCGAATTTCTTTCGTCTGCATTTGCTCTCTCTAACAAAATAGAGAAAGTTTTCTTGGATTACGCCCCTAACGCTAGATCTCAGCCACAATGTTCAGGCAAGCATGGGGTTCCAGGTTTCCTTCTGGCCTAATGCCAGATACCCTGTCTGGGGGTAGCAGCTGGGATGGAGGAGGGCAAAGGACCCTCCAGTAGCTTGTTGCTGCTGTTCATCTTGGCTGTGGCATCCGTGTTGGGGGCCCATGCAAACACCTGGTACAGGCTGCTCCCTCAAGGGCTTGAAGTCATAGGGGCAGTAGTGTTGACAACCACAGAGGCCAGAAAGCTCTGGCAAATGAGCTCCCCATGGATTGGTCTAGCTGCAGTATTCAGGGAGCTGTGGTGTCCCAGGCTCCCTGTGGCAAAATCCAAGGTTCCCATCTGAGGGAAGCAACCAAGGTAAGGAGGTGGGAGCACCACCCTAGCTGCCTCTGCAGTGTGCTGGGCTCACACCACACTGCTCAGAGGAATTCCCTCCCTGACCTGGGTGGCAGTGGTTGTGACAGCTGTAGGGTATGCCCTCTCCATGGATGCCAGGCCTCCCTCCTCAGGCCTCTCTTCTGGGCAGCTGAGACTGGTGCAGAGCTGCCAGGTATCAGTCATCCTGGAGGTTCCATGCAGGCTCTGGCAAGGCCTCTGCATTGTCACCAGCGGGGACTCCATGTTGGTGCAGAGGCCCACGGTGGCGGAAGTTCTCCTGTGACTCAGGTTCCAAGGTGAAGAGTGGTGGTGTGGGTTCCTGGCAGCTTCTCACTCACTCGTTCACCCTATGCTGGGGATTCCCCCAGCTCTGTGTTGGGTCAGGCCTGGCAGACTGATTTCACTCCTCCTGCTTTTCAGGGATTCTGACTCCTGGTGAATCTTGGGGTGGCTCTTAGATGCCCTTTTGGGAGACTTGACATTCTCTCCCCATTTTGCTGCTTCTCTGTGAGAGAGGTACACCCTGGCTGCTTTTAATCAGCCATATTGAACTTGAATTCCCAAATTGAAATTACTTAAATTCCTTGTATTTGTCTTAAGTCAGATAATTGATAACTTACACCAAAAGTTCTAAGAGTGTACAAATGAAAGTTCATATGCAAGAGTTGTAATATATAATGACAAAAAGTAAACCATAACAGTGTAGACCTACTTTAAAAAAAAAATTGGTCCCATAATTGTTGACTACTGTGCAAATTTTTAGACCGGCGGTTACTCTACTGATTTACCCAAGAAGCAGATTGAGCTTCTAGATTCACTGACACAGTTTTAGTACAAATAGTGATAGTGTTGTTCTTTAATCTTATCCTAAATTATAATTTCAAGAGCCCAAATTATCCTTAAGATTTTAGTTTAATATTAAATTGAAGTAATTATCAGTTATATGAAAATTAGAAAATAAGTGATGAGAAAACAAAATAATTTTCCCCACAGAAATGTTTTCACATATGCTCTTTACTGGTGATATGAAGCCATATTTGCTTTTACTAACATTAAAATTTCTAGGTGAATATAAATGCAGTAAAAATAGCTTTTTTCTTTATTTTAAAGATATGGGGTATAATTTAGGGTTATGTAAACAAATGTTCATTATGCAGGTACCCTTGTTGATAAGGTGTGCCCCTCCCTCCCCTGGCAGTTTCCCTCAACTGCCAATCCTGCCCCACCTCCTCTGGCCATTTCCACTACTGCCGATCTCTTTCTTCCAGTATTATGATAATTATTCAAGGTCCTCTTACGAATGAGAACATATGGTACTCTATTCTTTGTTTCTGTGATAGATCACTGAGTATGGTAGACTCTAAATCCATCCAAGGTGCTGCAAAGTCCATGTGTTTGACCCTTTTTATGGCTACATAAAATAGTTTCTTAAAATATCCTTCAAGAGAGTAAACTAAGTTCAGATATCCATTTTAAGTTGGTGTTAAATTTAAAGCATTAAAAGAAATTAAATAACATTGGCATTCATTACTATTGTGTATACATATACCTATGTTTTAAACTATGTATATTATATTAAAAATTTTAAAGTATAATAAAATGGAGTTCAACACTAACTCATTAATAAAAATGGTTTTTGAGTATGCCCTTAATTCTGGTAAAAGATAATACATTGCTTTTTACAGAATGACAGGAGTTTGTTCTTCACCACCAGTTCCAAAAGACTCCAATCACATATAAGTCACTTTGCATTCAGGCTTCTGTGCTAACTTGGACATTTCCTAAGTGCAGATCATTATAACTAAAAACAAGATGAATGAAGAAATATGTTTTATATATATTTACACCTTGGAAAGGAAGGAGATATTGCCATTTGTGACATCATAGAGAACATTAGGAATAGAAAGAAAAAAATAGCATATGCTCTCATTAATATGCAGATTGTTGAAGTCAAATAAATTAGAACAGATAGTAGAATGATGCTTACCAGTGGCATGGAGGGAGAAAATAGGGAGAAGTAAGTCACAGGTACACACCGACAGCAAGGTAGGATAAGTCTAGAGGTCTAATAAACAGTGTGAGGACTATAGTTAATAATATTGTATTATGTACTGAAAATTTGTTAAGAAAGTAGATTTTAAGATACACACAAAAGGTATCTATGGAAGCTGATAGATACAGAAATTTATTTGTAGTAATCATTTCACTATATATAGGTATATCAAAATATTGTATTGGATACCTCAAATATACACAATAAAAATTATCTTATAATATTCCTAGTATTATTTAATCATCCTGTTAGGATTGTTTAGAGCAATTTTACTCCTGTTAATAAAATCTAAAGATGAGGTCATATTTTATTCTTGGGCATTTGTGTTCTTATCTGAATACTTTTTTATGATGTACCTCTTCTCCAGGATCAGGACTGAAATTTGGAGTTATAATAAGGACAAAACACACCAAAGCTATCTTTTCTATTTCCCAGATGATCACCAAATGGCCTCAAGGGCTTGCCTCTTCACCTTTTTGCTTGTAATTTTCCACTGGAGGAAGGGGATATAGGGACATGGGAATAATTAGGCATAATTGCTATGCCCCATGTTTTCTTCATTAACTCAAAAATAAGATAGTCTGTTTACTAGGTTTACTATAGGAGGATGGTGTATGGAGACACTGTCAAAAAAAAATGCAGTCTACCCTGAAACTTGCCTACCTTTTTATAATGAAGATACAATGTGTATATACGTCTTAGGAACAATAGAATCACATTCATGTTCATTGAAAATGTTGACACTCTATCAGGATTATGTCTTCTAAAAATATGCATTTTCTAGGCTTTAAATATCCTTATCAACTGGAGGTGTTATGACATACAATTTACAAGGCAAACTTAATACTCCGCCATAGATTCATCAATGCTTTCATTGCCCATAACACAATATTCACCTCATGTCAATCATTGATTAACACCTTATTAAATTATTATGAGTGGCCCAATTTGCTTATGTAATGCACCCTGTTAGGAATTTCACATATCTCCATTCTGGCATTTTTAATCATTTAACCAAAGCAATTTAGTCTTGTCAACATGTAGCTTTCTTTCTTTTACTATTCACTTGAAGACCTCAGCTTAAAACCATAATTTTCATATGAAGCACTAAGAGCTCACTCTTAGTATCTCAATGAAAACAAATGTACCAGGTGCATTTGACCCTGGAACAACATGGGCTTAAACTGTGGGCCTACTTATATGCAGATTTTTAAATTATTATTATTGTATTTTAAAGATGTGGGGTACAATTCAGGATTAGGTACATAATAGTCAATGTACAGATGAACTTTGGAAATCCCATTGGCCCTCACTTTGCCTGGTTTAGGATCGGGTACCCTTATTGATGTTATGCGGCACCCTCCTTCTCTGGCAATGTCCTGCTACTTCCAATCCCTTTCTTGTGGTATTATAATAAATGTGCAGAGTCCACTTATGAGTGAGAACATGTGGTATACAGTTCTTTGTTTCTGTGATAGATCACTGAGTTTGACAAACTTTAAATCAATCCAAGTTGCTGCAAAGTACAAAATTTTCTTCCTTCTTTATGACTGCTTATTATTCCATCATGTATATGTACCACATTTCTTTTATCCAGTTGACTTTCAATCAGCAGCATGATTGGTTCCATGTTTTTGCTATTGTGAATAGTGCTGCAATAAATATGCATCTGCAGGTATCTTTTTTGTAGAATGATTTGAATTTCTCCAGGTATATTCCCAGATGACAAATTGCTGTGTTGTATGGAAGTTTGATTTTTAGATCTTTTAGAAATTGCCACACTGTTTTCCACAGAAGTTATACTAATTTGCACTCTCGCTTTTCCTTTTCTCCACATCCACTCCAGCATCTGTTGTTTTTTGAGTTCTTAATGATGGCCACACTGACTGGAGTTAGGTGATATCTCAGTGTGGTTTTGATATGCATTTCTTTGATGGTTAGTTTTTTTTTCCTGTATCTGTTGGCTGCTGATATATCTTCTTGTGAGAAGTGTCTATTCTTATCTTTTGCCCACTTTTCAATAGGGCTATTTGTCTTTTTTCCTTTTGGCATGTCTGTATTCCTTGTAGATCCTGGATGTTAGGCCTTTGTCACCACAGTCAACATATTGCTAAATGGGCAGCAATTAGAAGTGTTTCCCCTGAAACCCAGAACAAGACAAGACTGCCCACTTTCACCCCTGCTGTTCAACATAGTGTTGAAAGTTCTAGCAACAGTAATCAAATAAGAGAAGGAAAGTAGGGGTATCCAAATAGAAAAGAGGAAGTTAAGCTATCCCTCTTTGCTGATGGCATGATCCTATACCTGAAAACCCCAAGGAAATCTGTAAAAAACCTACTTGCACTGATAAAGTCTCAGGGCACAAAATTAATGTGCAAAAGACAGTCATATTTTTATACACTATCAACAAACAGGCAGAGAACCAAATAAAAAGCACAATCCCATTCATAATAGCCACCAAAAAATATGAACTACCTCAGCATCTTCCTAACCAGAGAAGTAAAAGACTTTTGAAACAAAAACTACAAAACACTGCTCAAAGAAATCAAAGAAGACACAAACAAATGGAAAAAATATTCCATGCTCATGGATTGGAAGAATCAACATTGTTAAGATGTCTATTGGTGGAGAGAGGAAGATGGCAGTCGAGCCCATCAGAGTATGTGAGTCCCAGTGTGAGTGAGTGAATGTATGGAAAATTTTGTGTACATGTTGGTGAGTGAGTGGGCGTGTACATGACTGGCCAGGGTTGTCCTGGTGAAGTGAACTGTCCTGGTGGTGCTGCAGCTGCTCAGCTAGGACCCTAGTAGTTCCCGGGATGCTGAAGTTGAGCGCCATTTTTTTCTTCTTCTTTTTTTTAAATCAACAAAACCTTTCCTGAGAAGAAGCTGCTGGGAGAGACTGACTAAGTACGAGCTCATGAGCAAGTGACCAGGGCTCTTCTGGTGAAGCAGCTGGTGCTGTAGCTGCTCTGTTTGGTCCCTAGCACTTCCCAGGTTGCAGAAGCCAAGCTCCATTTTTTTTAACTGACAAAAGTCTTCCTGGACTCCAGGCTCTGCTTCACCAATACTCTGCCTGACCAGACACTGGCAGCAAGGGCTGCAGAGGGAGGCCCAAGGCAGAGTCCCACTGGAGAAGATGAAAGAGGTGCCCTGCCACCATGTTGAAAACAGGGCAGGTAAGTGCTCAGACTTGCTCACCACAGAGCATCAGACCCAATCTCTGTGACTGGTGGATCAGCTACTCAGAGATTGTTCATGACCCAGAGGGAATATTCTGAAAGTGCAAACTGTGGAGGGACAGGACGAGTGCTGAGTCTCAGGCACTCCACCCTGATTCAGCTGTGGGACAAAGAGTGTGGCCACAAAAGGATGAGGAAGACCTCCAAAGAGATCAGTGGTGAGTCCAGGCTAACCCAACCTCGCTCCTCCCCAGCAATCCTCTGAACTTCAGACCCACAGAGGGATGAACCCAGGCAGAGCCTGGACATCAGCTGCAATAGGAGGACTCCACTCCAGGATAGGCCTGGCTGGGGCACTCCTGACACGTACCTGAGGAAGAGACAATCCTGCATCAGCCCACCAGAGGGGATTTCCCTGACCATAGAGAATGGGAGGGGAGGACTGCAGCCCCACCCATCTCCACTGCCCTTCCTCCTTCCCTGGTCCTGACACCGAGGAGATAGTGAATGACATGGAAGCTCTGCATGAGACAGCAGAGAAACAGATGAGAGGAACAATTATAGAACCTATAATTGGACAGATTTTAAATTTTTAAAAAATTTTTGCCTGTTTGTTTTTCTAATTTTTTTCTATATTTCTTTGTGTATGAATGTGTATGAAAGGGTTAAGTCAGCATCTCCCCCCACACACCTTTTTTTTTTTATCTCTTTCTTCTTTTGTTTTTTATTGTCTGTTTATGTGTGTATGTGAATGATTGAATGTTTGTCTTTCAGGGTTTTTTTGTTCATTTGTTTGTGCTCTTTTATTCTTCTCTGTTTTATATTATTTTATTTTATTTTTTGGCATATAAGTAAGCATTATTTTTAGCTCTGATTATCATTAGCTGCTGATTTTTAAATAGTTACAAAAGATTCTAGAATATTTTTACCAGTCATGGAGCTAAGTAAACAATGTAAAGTCTAAAAATCAAATGATACAAGGTCACAGGACTCCGACAATTTAGTAAGACAATCAGGTAGTACCAACTCCAAGTACACAAAAACACACTAAGTTCAAAGCTTTCCTCTCCTATCTATAACAGCAATCACAAAGGCCATAACTCTTTCAGTTACTGTGTAAGTGTTCGCATAGAATTGCACATTACTATGATACTACTTCAACCACATTGATTCTGTCAACAAAGAAATGCTGTTAAGTTGATACAGTACTTGAATAGCTGAGCAGAGATGGTGTGTCTCAAGGTGTAATTAACTTTATGGACTATTCAAAGGTCTCCAGGTCCAGCATGGTAATTAACTTAAATAGTTAAAAACCTGCTCTGCCAAAAGCCTTAAATGGTCACACGGTTTGGTGAACCTGGGCTGACTCTGGCTTAGTATGACAACCATCTATCTTAAGTACAATAAAATTCCCCAAACCAATGGAGGAAAAAAAAACCTGCCAAAACTTATTTGTAATTTATAAAGGGCTACGGTGCATTAAAATGAATTCTAAAGTGCCCAAGAATCTCTGATTTAGGCAAGAGATCCCACAAAGTTGTAAAATACTCTAGTATGGAAGTAATTCCTCTCTTACCCAAGTGCTCCAAATACTGTTTCCATTAAACTACACAACTTATATGCTTGAAAGCTCATTTGAAAGAAAGTAAAGCAGGCTTAGGTTGGAATAATGCAATGGAGTATTTCTGCAACCAGCCCTTGCTGTGACATATTTAAGGAAACTGAAGAAAATGACAAGACAATGGACTAGAATCGAGAGATCAAATTTTAGCTCCAGGACCATCGCCAACTTAGCAGGAAGAGGTTCTGATGAGAACTACCACATCCAAGGGAATGAACTGAGCATTTAGGAAGCCATAGTATGGAAGGCTGCAGAAATAAAACTGGCATTGTTAAATCCAGGGAATTTAATTCACGAATCTGACTTACATCACATATTTTACAATTTTTTAACCTCAGGAATTGAATCTCTTTTTTATTTTAATGTGTGTGTGAATATATGTGTATGGGTTCAACCTGAATTTCTATTTTTCTTTGTTTTTTTCCCCCATTCTTTCTCTTTCTTCTCCATTCATCTTGTGCTGGTTGTATGTATGTGTGCTTGGTTTTTCTGGGTTTTTTATAGTAATTTTTTGTTTTGTTTTGCTTTGTTATTATTCTAGTTTGTGTGTGTGTGTGTGTGTGTGTGTCTGTGTGTCTGTGTGTGTGTGTCTGTGTGTCTATGTGTGTGTGTATTCAATTGTCTTTTGCTTTGGTTTCTGTGTTCATCTTTCTGTGTTTTTTTCATTTATTATTCATTAAAATTTTTGTCCATGTCATTTCATTGTACTTTTCTCTGTTCTCCTCATTGCTGTTACTATATCTTGGACTCAGGAAGTAAACACATACACCCATTGCATTGTCATACAGAGTGATGGTGGGGAGTGGGTCTCAGGGAACCCATGCAACAATCAGTGAATCTTGTGATTGTGATTTGCAATTAGTTTCTGAATCCTAACTCCCCATTCACTACCTTATTTGACTCTCAAAACTACCAGAGACAGCAAGGCTTCCCACCCACAGTCCTGTTTCAAAATAGAACAGATCCAGACAGCAGATTAGGGAAAAATAGAGGGCTGAGCAAACATAAGACATGAAAACCACTCCCACTGCCACTGAGTAACAGAATTAAAGAGAAAAGTAAGATATCTGTCACAGATGAGGAAAAATAATGGAAGGCCACAGGTAATTTCAAGTGTTACAAAGAGAAAACACCTGAAACATCAGACCTCAGAGCCCAAACAATGGAAGTTACCAATGACGGGCCCCAGAATATGACAGGGCTTAGGGAATGGATGGTAAGAGTGAATAAGATGAAAGAAAGATAAGATGCAACACTGAAATAACTTGTAACAGAGATTTTGGCCATTAAAAATTTCATCCAAGAAATAAATAATGATGACAAACATGGAAAGCAGAATTAATCTGTCATAAGAAAGAATCTCCAAACTTGAAGATCAGAACATGGAATTAACTCGATCTTTAAAAAACATAGAAAGAAAACTCAGAAAGAAAGAACAAAGTCCACAAGAAATGTGCCATTATATCAAGAGGCTAAAACTATGCCAGATTTGTATCCCAGAAGAAGAAAGGGAAATAGAGAGTAACTTGAAGCAAGTATTCCAGGAGATTACCCAAGAAAACTTTCCCCATCTAACCAGAGATGTAACCAGTCAAATACAAGAGATATGAAGAACCCCTACAAGATATCAAATGAGAAAACCAGCCCCTAGACACATAGTAATTCACCTACACAAAAAAAAGTACAAAAGAAAAAATCCTAAAGGTAGCAAAAGAGAAAGTTCAGACTGCCTACCAGGGAAAACCAATCACAATAACAGCAGAAACATTACAACAAGTAGGGACTGGAGTCCAACATTCAAAGTCCTCAAAGATAAATAATTTCAACCTAGAATTTTCTACCCAGCCAAATTCAGCTTATCAGTGATGGAGAATTAAAATCCTTCTCAGACATCTAATCTCTTCGAGATTATGCAGCTTCCAGATCAGCTCTATAGGAGATGCTTAAAAAGGTATTAAGCACAGAATATAGAAAATAAGAATGACCACGCACTTCCCAAGAGAATAGCAGAGCACAGAATCAACAGAGAATGCATCTCAACAGCACACTTGAAAACACACACATACATGAACCCCAAAGCTAAAAGAAAACAAGCAAAGAAAAGATTTTATAAGATCCTCATGATGGAGATAAACAATGACATTTCAATAATCAGCCTGAATGTGAATGGACTAAATGCACCGCTGAAAAGAAACAGAATGGCAAACTGGGTCCGAAACCATGACGCATTTATTTGCTGCATCTGGGAAACATCTCACCATAAAAGACACACAGACTCAAAGTTAGAGGATGGAAAATGAGTCTCCAGGCAAGTAGATCACAAAAGTAGCCAAAAATCATGATTCTGCATGACACTACATAATGATAAAAGGTTCAAACCATCAATAAGAAATATTCATCCTAAACATATATGCACCCAACACAGGAGCACCAACATTTATAAAGCAGCAACTAAGTAAAATAAAAAAAGATATTGACTCTGACACTATTAAAGCTAGGACTTGAATACCCCACTAGCAGCCCTACATCGATCACTGAGCAAAAAATCAACTAGGAGATCCAGAACCTAAACTTGACACTCAACCAAATGGATTTAATAGATACCTACAGAATATTCTACCCAACAACCACAGAATATACATTCTACTCACCACCACATGGAATGTACTCCAAGATTGATCACATCCTCAGCCATAAATCAAGCATAAACAAATTCCATAAGGTTGAAATACTGCCATGAACCTTCTCGGTCCACAGTGGAATAAAATTAAATAAATGTCAATACCAACAAAATTTCCCCAAAGTCCACAAAGACATGGAAACTAAACAGCATGATGCTGAAAAACTACTGGGTCAACACCGAAATCAAAACAGAAGTTAAAAGATTCCTGGAAACAAGTGAAAACGAAGAAACATCTTACCAAAACCTCTCAGATGCCATGACAACAGTTCTAAGAGGGGATTTCGTATCTTTATGAACACACATCAAGAAAATGTAAAGATCTCAAGTTAACAGCCTAACAAATCACCCAAGGGAGCTGGAAAGACAAGACCACCAAAACCTTAACTTTAGCAGAAGAATCCAGATCACCAAAGTAAGATTCCAAATACAGGACATAGAAGACAAATATATTATAGAAGACATCAGCAAAACAAAAAGCTTGTTCTTTGAAAGAATAAAAAAAGTTCATGGATCCCTTGCCAGAATGGCCAAGCAAAAGAGAGAAAAAGTTCAAACAAACACAATCAGAAATACAGAAGATCAAATCACAACTTACTTCAAAGAAACACAGAAGATTAACAGAGATTACTATGCACACCTGTATGGAAGCAAACTTGATAACCTGAATCAAATGGAGGACTTTCTGACATCTCACAACCTCCCAAAGTTGAAACAAGAAGACATTGAGACACTATATAGACCAATAAGAACCCAGGAAATTGGTACTGACATAAGAAAACTACCTACAAATAAAGCCCTGGACTGGACAGCTTTCCAACAGAATTCTACAAAACGTACTAGGAGAAGCTGATACCAATCCTATTGAATATATTTCCAGAATTGAGTAAGATGAAATTCTCCCCAAATCATTTTACGAAGTTAACATCACACTGATACCCAAACCAGGTAAAGATTCAACAAAAAAAGAGAATAACAGACCAATATCTTATATGGACACAGATGAAAAAATCCTCAAGATTCTAGCAAATTGAATCCAACAACACATCTCAAAACTCACCCACCATGACCAAGTAGGCTTCATCCGCAGAATGCAGGGCTGGTTCAACATCTGCAAACTATAAATGTAAGTAAATATATCAACAGATGTAAAACAAGAATCACATGATTATATTGTTAGATGCAGAACAAGCCTTTGATAACATCCAGCATCCTTTCTTGATAAAAACACTCAAACACCTAGGTATAGAGGTAGCATACCTCAAAATAGTAAGCTCCATCCCCGATAAACCCACAGCCAGCATATTGCTAAGAACAGAAACTGAAAACATTCCCTCTGAAAACCAGAACAAAGCAATGCTACCCACTCTCACCCCTCTTGTTTAACATTGTGTCAGAAGTCCTAAGTACAGCAATTAGACAAGAGAAGGAAATCAGGAGTATCCAGATAGGAAAAGAGGAAGTTAAATTATCCCTCTTTGCTGACAATATGATACTATACCTCAAAAATTCAACAAAATCTGTCAAAAACCTGCTTGCACTGATAAAGGACTTTTGCAGTCTCAGGATACAAAATAAATGTGTAAAAGGCAGTTACATTTTTATATACCAACAACAAGCAGGCAGAGAATCAAATAAAAGCACAATCTTATTCACAACAACAACACAAAAAAATGAAATACCTTGACAAATTTCTAACCAGAGAAGGGAAAGGCCTTTACAGTGAGAACTATGGCTCAAAGAAGTTCAATGACATATAAGCAAATGTAAAAATACTCTATGCTCATGGATAGAAAGAATCAATATTGTTAAGATGTCCATCCTACCAAAGGCAATCTACAAATTCAACCCAATACCCATTAAATCGCCAACATCTTTCTTCTCAGACCTGGAAATGACAATACAGAAATTCATATGGAAACATAAACAACCATAAATAGCCAAAACAATCCTCCACAAAAGAAACAAAGCAGGAGGTATCACACTTCCAGACTTCAAACTTTACTATAAGGCCACAATAATCAAAACAGCCTGGTATTGATACAAGAACAGGCATATGGACTAATGATGCAAGACAGAGATTCCAGAAACAAAACCTCAACTTCTCAACCAATTCATCTTTGACAAAGCCTCCAACAACAACCAATGGGAAGAGGAGAACCTATTCAGTAAATGGTGCTGGGAAAACTGGCTGATCACTGCAGAATATTGAAACAGGACCGCTACATATCACCATACACAAAAACTAACTCTAAATGATTCAAAGACCTAAATGTAAATCTTCAAACTATAAAAATCTTAGAAAATGCAGGAGATAGCCTTAAGGAAATTGGAACTGGCAACTAATTCCTGATTATAACCCCAAGTGCCCATGACAAGAGATTAGACAAGTGAGACCTCTTCTGCCAAGCAAAAGAAACCATCAAGAGAGTGGGAGACAGCCCACAGACTGGGAAAAAATATTTGCCAACTTTATGTTTGATAAAGGCCTAACATCTAGGATCTACAAGGAACTCAAATGTGCCAAAGGAAAAAACTAAACAGCCACATTAAAAAGTGGGCAAAAGACTTGAATAGACACTTCTCAAAAGAAGATATACAGGCAGCCAACAGACACTTGAAAAAGTGCTCAGCCTCACTAATTATCAGAGAAATGCAAATCAAAACCACATTGAGATACCAACTAACCTCAGTAAGAATGGCCGCCAGTAATAAAACAAACAAAAACAGATGCCGATGAGGATGCAGAGAAAAAAGAACGCTTCTACACAACTGGTGGGAGTGCAGGCCAAGGCAACCTCTTTGGAAAACAGTGTGGTGATTTCTGAAAGAACTAGAAATTGACCTTCCATATGACCCAGCACTCCTCCTATTGGGAATGTGCCTGGAAGAACTCAAATCATTCTACAAAAAAGTGTTTTTTGCAACAGTATTCAAAATAGCAAAAACATGGCATCAACCATGCTGCCCATTAAACCTGGACTGATTAAAAAAAAAAAAAAAAACCTGGTACCTAAACACAATGAAATACTATGCAACCATAAAGAAGGACAAATATATGAACTTTGCAGCAACTTGGATGGATTTAGAGTCCATCATACTCAGTGATCTATCACAGAAACAAAGGACAGAGTACCATATGTTCTCACTCATAAGCAGACCTTGAACAATTATCATAATACTATAAGAAAGGGATTTACATTAGTGGGAAACTGTCAGGGGAAGGAGGATGGGATTGGCAGTTGAGGGAAACTGCCAGGGGAAGCAGGGCCCAAACATCATCAACAAGGGTACCTGCATAATGAACATTTGTATAACTAACCCTAAATTGTATTCCACATCTTTAAAATAAAATTAAAATAAAATAGAAAGATGTCTATTCTACCAATGACAATCTATAGATTTAAGGCAATACCCATTAAATTGCCAACATCATTCTTCTCAGATCTGGAAATGACAATACAGAAATTCATATGGAAAAAATTTTATCATGAATAGCCAAAAAATCCTCAGCAAAAGAAACAAAGTGGGAAGTATTACACTTCCAGACTTTAAACTTTACAATAAGGCTACAATAATCAAAACAGCCTGTTATTGGTACAAGAACAGACATATAAACCAATGCAACAGGATAGAGATTCCAGAAGCAAATTCTTGATTTCTCAACCAACTCATCTTCGACGAAGACACCACCAACATCCTATGGAGAGAAGACACCCTGTTCAGCAAATGGTGCTGGGAAAACTGACTGACCACATGTAGAAGATTGAAACAGGACCCCTACCTATCACCATATTCAAAAATTGGCTATAAATTGATCAAAGACCTAAACATAAAACCTCAAACTATAAGAATCTTAGAAAATGCAGGAGACTTCCTCATGTAAGCAATTCTTGATCATAACTTCAAAAATGCATGCCATAAGAGATAAGATCGACAAGTGGGACTTCATCAAACTGAAAAGCAAAGCAAAAGAAGCCATCAAGAGAGTGGGGAGACAGCCCACAGATATAATGTCTTCAGCCAAACACAGACAGAAAATACGTTATTATCATGATGCAAAACTTACCTATATAGAGGACCAATTTCTCACAAATGCACGTTCTGCAAGGCCAACTGTACAGCCTAAGTATGTGCATATTTGGGAATTCATGGGGTCCTGAAACCACTCCCCTGTGTACTGAGGGATGACTGTATTCTTTTCTATTGACATTACCAGTTGATTCCATTGTAAGAACTTACAGTTTAAGTTATCACTATAAGATTTCATCAAGTATTATAAAATTTAGAATTTCTAAAAATAGTTTATTCTAAATATAGATACACTTTAGAAATTGACTTTAATTAAAGATCAGTAGAATAAGAGAAGAGGAATGAGTGAAAAGCAATTATGATTATTAATTTTGGAATTGTTTTTAAGCTTCCATTTTTAGATCTAGAGTCCCTTCTTCTGACTCTATGTTTAACTCTAAATTTAGAGAGAATGAACTCTTTCTAAAAATCTACTTTTATGAAACTATCAGCTTAAATGTCCCTGATTGTTGTCTATCTAAAATCAAGTCCCTTTTGATTTTTTAGTGTTAATATTTTCCTTCAAAATTAAAAATAATAATGATAATATTTTGTAATTCACTTGATGCAATTTAAGATAGTGAGAGAGTAGAGTCTCAAAACACTTTGTCTAATGAATCCATGCCTCAGAACCCAGGAATGCATAAATTTTTCTGTATTCTCTTACTGAGAGAACAGATATTATATAGAAAATTTTAATGTAGAAAACTAGAGTTTATAATAATGGAAAAAATGAATTTTCATGTAATTTTAAGGACAATTAATTCTCATCAAATTTCAAAGGAGAGACGTAAAATGGGTAATACTCAGAAAAATTACAACCAGCTTTTTTTGGATAGCTATTAAGGTAAATTTTACTTATTCTATTTTAAATATATGGACAATTAAGCTATGGATAAAATTGTGGCAGAGTCTATGTAGATTCTGTAAAAAATATGACACATATAAATTGTCATAATCTACGAAATTACTCAGAATGGTGTTCATGGAATATATATAATTCCTTTATTGGAATCCTGCATATTTTAAGACTATGTAACTGTTTGAATAAGCTCAGTAAAATTGTGTCTCCTTCATATAAGAATGTGATTGGAAAAAAAGCACCATTATACTTTTTTATTTAAAAATACATTCTTTTTAACTTGGTATAATAAGGTCACTATGAGAAGCCAATATGCTGGGGGGGGGATCATACAAAGCTACAAAGCTATTAGCATAGAGTCTGTTTTATGGCCTACAAAATAGCAGTTTTACAGACATTGTAGAATCTGTGACTAAAAGTACTGCAAGTGAAATCAGTTGGAGGTAATGTGGATCACTGGCTGGTTCCTGTTCTTCAGGTAGACACAGGTGATTAAAAATATTTCTGGCACAGCTGGGCTCGGTGGCTCAGCCTGTAATCCCACGCCTTTGGGAGGCTGAGGTGAGTGGATTGCCTGAGCCCGCGGGTTCGAGACCCGCCTGGGTAGCGAGACCGCATCTCTACAATAAATAAAAAAAAAAAATCAGCCGGGCGTGGTAGCGCATGCCTGTAGTTCCGGCTACTTGGAAGGCTGAGGCAGAAGGATCGCCGCAGCCCAGCATGTCGAGGCTGCGGTGGCCGGAAGCGGCCACTGCACTCCAGTCTAGGTGACAGAGTGAGACTCCAACTCAAAAAAAAAAAAAAAAAATATTTCTGGCACAAAAGAATTGATAGACTAAATAACTGTTGGGACATGTGACTTAATTATTTAAATTTAGTGTTTCATTCATATCATGTTACATGGAATTCATTGTCTATATAACCAGAAATTTTGTATGATAAATAATAACTCTTCTTAAACTAATATTACTAAAGGTTAGAATTTACTGTGTCTGTCATGAATGTAAGGAGAAATTCCACTAGTAGACTAACTCAGATATTTACTCTCTTAAAAAAATTTATGGGAAGATTAATTTTTGGACAGACAGAAATAAAATAATACTTGACTTACGGTCAGTAATCATAAATCAGTTAAATTTCTCAAAATATGTCTTGCTTGAACATTTTGTCAGCAATGATTTTTTTCTTTAAAAAGATGGTTATGAATTATGTAATTTGATTAGGTTATATCCTTGGTCAGGTTTGGGACCAAAGTACCTTGAAAATCTATCTTGTGGAGTAATGCAACCTTTGAAGATCTATCTTAGGAAAATAGACCTCTTACTGTGTGTTCATACCATTTACTCAAATTAAATTGTTTTAAAGTTTTAGCAATAATTGTTTTCAAGAATTAAAATAATGTATTATGGAATGGAAATAGAAATTTAAGGACAATGTTGAAAAATGATGTTTAGTGTCTTACTTGAATAAAATATTGGTTCATTTGTTTTATATATAAATAATGGTGAATATAAGAAAGCTATAATATTTATCATCCACTGGGTTTTATTTAAATATTTACTTCAATTTTTATAATATACCAACAACTTCATCATTAGCAACTGAAATGATAAAAAATTTTAGATGCCAATATCAAATATGTGAAAATTTTTAAAAAATTCTTGTAATTGTATACAAAATGTTGCTGAGAAACTATTGTTCAATGCCTTATTAGAATCCTCCCTCTCTGCTCACTAAACAAACTGACGTTAGAGAAACTCATTCTCACCTATGTATTGAATTATCATCACTCTGCCAATGATTCCCATAAATCTGGCCCACGCCTCTTTTCTGAGTTTTCTATTCATTCATTTAATAATTCAAAAATACATAGTTCTTACTAAAGCCAGGCACTCTTTTAGGTGATGATGCATGACAACCACCACAACAAAATAACCTCATCCTTACATTATTAACTGGACATATCCGGAGAAAACAGACAACACACAAAAGACAATTCAATGTTTTATTCTGACTATCCAATGTGTTGACCATTAGCCACAAATAACAATTAAAATATTGAAATGTATCTCATTGAAATTGAAACTTAGTACAGAAAAAAATTAATAGTTCACTAATTATTTCATATTGATTATATGTTGACTTTTTGGCAGATTATATCAAATATATTATTAAAATTAGCATCGTCTTTTTTTACTTTTTTAGTGGGGCCACTATAACATGTAAAAGTTTGTATGTGGCTCACATTATATCTTATTGGATAGCTCTGCTGAATATAATATAATGTGTTACAATGTAATGCTACATTCTATTAAGAAAAGAATGGTTGAGCCTGTTGTTTTTTTGTTTTTTTTATTAATCAGTATTTTTTATTATGGTTTTGTGGGGTACAGTTAAGGGTTAGGTGTACAATTACGTTTCATTCAGGCACCCTATTGATAAGAGGTGTTTTCCCATCCCCATACAGATATTTGCTACTGTTAATCCCATCCCCCTCCCCCCCTATAGTTTCCCAGTACCGTCAGTCATTTTCTTATAGTATTGCATTGGATGTTCAAGGTCCATTATATGAGTGAGAACATGTGATAGTCAGATCTTTGTTTCTGTGAAAGGTCACTCAGTATTATAGATTCTAGTTCCATCCAGGTTGCTGCGAAATTCATGATTTTGTTCTTTTTTATGGCTGTGTAGTATTCCATCGTGTATATGTACCACATTTTCTTAATCCAGTCCTCTTTTGATGGGCAGCATGGTTGTTTCCAGGTTCTTGCTATTGTGAACAATGCTGCGATAAACATACGTGTGCAGGTATCTTTTTTATAGAGTGATTTGTGTTCTTCAGGGTATATTCCCAGTAGGGGGATTGCAGGGCCATACGGAAAGTCAATTTTTAGAGCTTTTAGGAATCGCCACACTGCTTTCCACAGAGGTTGCATTAGTTTACATTCCCACCAACGGTGTAGAAGTGTTCTCTTTTCACCACACCCTTTCCAGCAGCTGTTATTTTTTGAGTTATTGATAATTGCCATTCTGACTGGAGTTAGGTGGTATCTCAGTGTGGTTTTGATTTGCATCTCCCTGATGATTAGTGAAGTTGAGCCTGTTTTAAACTGGGTGATCAGAGCAGACCTCTCTAAGGATATAGAGTTCTGACAGACATGAGGAAGCAGGCTTGGTGACCATCTGGAGGAAATACATTCCAGCCTGGGAAACAGCAAGTACAAATTCCGGAGACAGGAATATAAGTGGAGCAGCAGGCATGAGCATCCACCTCACTAATAATCTAGCCCTCTCTGTTGGTTCCCAAACTGGATCCTCCACTGCCCACCACCCATCTTTCAGTTCAGAATTCTGCCAGCCTTCTTTTTCTCACCCACATTCCTTCAGTGACAGAGCCTGATACCCACTTCCTATCTGCCAAACCTGTTTCTTTCTCTCCACTCCCATCTCTACTCCAAGACCCCAGGTCATCACCATTCTATGCCTTGCTTACCATCAAAGCCTTTTAACAATCTCCAACTTTCCAATCCTACCCACCTCTATATTAGTCATGTCTTACTGAATTACAGGTGGTGACTGCCCACATCTTAGTGACTTACAAGTAAGAAAGTTATTTTTTTCTTAGTCTTCTTCATAGTTCAGCTTTTTTCTTATTTTATGACATCTTCCTTTGTCACTTAAGCTGAAAAAGTGTCTTACCTGGAATTGAAGTAAATGAAAGATGGCGGGACCAAGGAATGGCACTTATGGGCTCCTTTGGAACAACACATTCTGGCTCCTCCTAAGTGGCTGAATCTGATGTCAGTATTCACCAGGTATAATCCTCCACCAGGGTAAGGACCAGAAGAGATGGCCAGAAAATATTTTGAAACAAACTGATCTACAAAAATTCTGCCCTACATGTTCCTGGTCTTTATTTAGAATATTCCTAAAATATAAACATAATCATTTACCCTCTAAATTAAAATCATTTTGAGTTTTTTCATTAATATTATTCCTAATGAAAAAATCGAACATCTTAAGGTGATTAAAAATCTTCTCATGCTCTAGACCCTGTTCACCTTTCTGACTCCACCTTTTTTCTCATTTTGCCTTCCTCTTGATACTTCCATTCTTTTCTCTTTGACTGTACATTGTCCCTCCCAAAGTGCCTTCTATTATGAGACAGTCTTCAACACAGAGGTGACTTTCTCTAGAAAAACCCCATTAAAGTCACCCATTAACATCTAAGAGTTTCCATAGCACTCACGCTTCATACTTATTATAAGTTCATGTTTATCATATTCTAAAATATATTATATTACTTTTTCAGCTACTTGTGCCTGTGTACCAATATTAAAAATTTAATGAGAAAGGGAAGCCTTCTGCCTACAGCCTGAAACAGTATAAATAATATTTGTTGAATGAATGAATTGATTGTATAACAAGAACATTTTTAAAAACTAAACACATAAATTATCAAAATACTTACTATCCACTCAGCATATGAAGAATATAAAGGAATTACAGGTTTTTTATTTAAATAAGAAAAAGAAAAAGTGGCATTGCTAACCTAACATACTTCCTCAAAATTAACTCAGCTAACTGAAATACACAGAAGTTAGTTAACAAACTTAAAAAAAAAATTTTTTTAATTGTTTGCCTAAACTTACTTAGAGACTTTCAGTTAACAAATTACAAAGTGCTCTGAAAAAGGTATTTTACATCTTATTACTTTCTTAGACAAGGATAATTCTATAATTCTGATGTGGGTATTTGGAAATTTCAGTAAATTATTAAAAAATGAGAATTTACCACTGTTATCCTATGGAACCTATTGTATTGTTGCTACATAAAAGTAATTCTCCTATAAAATCCACAGTGACAAAACTTTTGAGTACAAACTAACTGACAGTATAGATAGGGCATTTCATGTTCATGCCTCTAGCAACTTTTGAATTCACATTTTAAAAAGACATTTAAGAACTTATTCCTAAGAGTTTGTGGAAAGATGTAGAGCCATACTACTTTCTGGTGACTTTGTGGTAGAAATACCCTGAAATGCTGTTTCTTGTCATCAAACTTCTTTATTATATATCCAGTGAATTAACAGATTGCCATATTGTAATGAATGTATCTCCTTAATTAAGTCTGTTTGGATGTGTATTCTTAATTATTCTTTGCTTTGATTATAAAATAATTTTTTTAATGCTACCAACCAAAAACCATCAGAAAGACACCTGTAAGGAAACAGAGTTGTGTATTGACTGGTTTGGGTTGGGTTCATTGCATTTTTTAATGGATATAAAAACTTAAAATATCCAGACTCAAGAATAATACTTCTTTTACTTTCCAAAGTAGACAACCCCGGGACACCATTCGTATATTCATCCTTTTCCAATAATAGTGAACATGATGCTTTTCCTTTGACACAGATCTACTCATGACTCTGTTTAAACAGAACAATATGTATGGGTCAGGCAACCATCAGATTAACTCACTCCTTTTAAAGTTAAATTATCAGTATTATATTTAAATAGTATCATGCAAAATTTTCAAAATAGTTCTCATAGTCAAAGTTATAAACATACTTCCTTGACAGAGAAGAATTTAATTATATTATGAAATGATTTCCGAAATACAAGTCTCTAACAAAACCATTTGTTAAACTTTTACTAAAGTGACAAAAATATTATGATTTGCAAAATAGATATTACATATATTTCCTAATCATCACAAAAGGAAGTGATTTTTAAAATTTGCTTTGTTGTTTTCAAAGAGGATCACGTGAATATTGAAAGATATGATTCTCTTAAAATCAAACAACAAATGAAGTGAAAAATATAACGTACAATTATTGTGGTATAAAAACATTTATTTCCAAATGAATTTTTTTATGGCAAACCCCAGTGTCATTAAATAAAGATTAAATGTTCTCCAAAAGGAAAACTAAGTCAGAGAGTTTTATTTTTCCTATGAAACTTACTCCTGGCCAACATTTTAATTTTTCTTGGGGGTTACTGAAATACTTATTCTGAATCTTATAGTTTAATACTTGATGGTTATAATTAATGTGGGATAATTGTGAATTTTGTTATAGCAGCAAGAGACGAAAACCTGACTTTGCAATTAGATACAGACTATCGCAAAACAGGGTTTATTTATTTTTCAAATTCTGCCCTTAAGTACACCCAGATCTACATACCTACATACATATATACTTATATCAGTGATACATTTGAATATTTATCAACCTGATATCCTTCCTTTTTCTCATTCCCCAAGTATCCCCTTGCTTGCTGGATGGTGGCAGGGATAGGCTTTGGTGGCCCAGGCAGCAGGAGGACACTTTGGAAAAACTGAAAGAAGGGTTTGTTATCAACCAGTATAGTTCAATGTCAATATCTTAACAACTCTTATGGTGGTATCACTGCAAACCAACTGAATATTTACTCTCCCTCTATCCAATGAGTAAATACTTTTTCTACTCCTTTTATGTTTGTTGTTAGTATGCAGAAACACAACTGATTTTTGCATATTGATATTATATCCTTCAACGTTGCTGATTTTTTTTTAATTTTCTGCAGGTGTTTTTATCAAGTCTTTTGTATAGTTCAGCAATAGTTGAGTGCAGAAGCAACAGTTTTCCATAGGCTATTTCTGCCAGCTCTCCTTTCTTGAGCATGTATTCTTCTTTGCTTAATAAAGTTGCTTGCTTATCCTACTCCTCTGTGCATCTGTTTACAAATTTATTCCAAACCTGAACACAAGAACCTGTTTTTGATCATCTCATGCTGGGAGGCACACCTCTTTTCCCAGTTACAGTAGTATGATTACTATATTTTTTTAAAGTAACAAATGTTTCAGAGGATATGAAGATAAGGAAACCCTTACACAACTGTTGATAGGAATGTAGAATGGTGCAACTAATTATGAGAAACAGTAGAGTCTACCACAAACACACACACAAAAAAACTAGAACTAATCTACACTCCAGAAATAATATTAGTCTGATTCATAAGTTTATAGTGTTTTTTTTTTGCTTGCCCATGGAATGCAAATGTCGCGTCATGGTTGACTGTCACAGTTCATCACAATTGTCAATTCTTGGGTTGAATGATGTGGATCATCATTGATTAAAGCATTTAAACAGTCTTTATCAAAGCCTGATGGTCTTCCTGAACATGTAAATAACTCAGGTCAAAGTGGCCCTCTTTGAAATGACAAAACCATTCCTTTGCAGTGCTTCCCCACTGGCATTCACCCCATACATGGCACAAACGTTTTAAACAGCCTCCACTGCCTTTACTCCCCTGTGAAACTCAAACAGAAGAATATGTCAGAAGTGTTCTTTATTTCCACTTGACACTCCATCTTCTTTAGCCCACAAATACCACTAGTGTTCTTCATATCTGCAAAATGCAAGACATGTTCACAAGCACAACACTGTTACTCCAAATAACAAATGACAAATGATAAACAAACTCCTAACACTGCAGTGTTGCTATTCCAAAAACAAGTGCTACAAACTTATGCATCAGGCCAATAGTTTTTTGCTTTCATTATTTTTAAATATTAAAATCATTATCATGAGAACTTTTTCTAATTTTTTTACTTTGCAAAATTGTGTTAATTTTTGAAAAATGTATATATTTGAAAATAATTTAGAATGTATCAATTTATGGATCTAACAATAACATAAAATCAATGAAAATACTTCAAAAATTTGTATTATTTTAGATTTTTTTTCTCAAAATATCCTTTTTGGTGATAAATTATATGTCTATCCAAGTCTTGTAAGTCTTGATTTTATTTGGATTTATTCTATTTAAATGCTGGGTTGATTTTATAGCTGTTTCTTTTTTTCTTCCAAACCCTATGGAATTTGCATACCACAAGACTCAAATTTTAGTACTACAGAGATCCTTAAGCTTAAAGAAATCTCAATTTACAAATAGGGAACTGAGGGTTTAGAAAAGCAAATGGCTTGTCAAGGTCACAGAGGTTTCTCTGTCAGGCTTGGTCATAAAAGACAGGATTCTCTATTCTTTGCCTATTCCTTTGAATGTTTTGTGATTATGATAAGGTTATAACAAAATGCATTTGGAGTGAAATGCAAAAGGGTATGGAAAAGCAAACATCTCTCTCCTCAAAAGCCATACCTATCATCCAGATGTAAACACTGTTAGTGTCTTATTTTAATGCAAATTCCTTTAACTTAAAGAGAAGTGAGTGTAATACTGTAATACATTATGGAAAGAATGTTTCCATCTTCTTTTGCTCAGCTCAGCTCAATGATTCTAGCTGTGAGTCAAGTCACACCTAACAGGGAAGGTCACAAACACGGAGGAAGAAGGTAAGAAGGACTGACCCAGAGCTTTCAGGGGAGTGACCAGACACCTTCTTTTGTAGCCCCCTCACTCATGGCTTAAGCAGTCACACACCAGGGACCAGGTGAGCAGGGCCCGCACTGGATTTCAGTCCTGTTTAGTGACACACACCTTCATGCTGAGCACCTCTGTGCAGAGCACAAAATGCATCTGCTTTGAAGAAGCCAAGAAAAGAACCTATGTTGATGAGTGTTTACAGGTAGTGTTTGATTTGGAAGATGCCCTTCTAACTGACACAGTGTAGGTGGCTGCTAACTGCCCCAGTGGCCCAAAGTGCTGGTTATGATACCATTTATTCTTTTCATTCCCTTTTTATTTCCCCTCTTTGTTCTTCCTTTCTTCCTTCTTTCCTCTCTTTCTATTCTTTTTCTGGAGCAGAAATAGAATCAGTTAATTTCCCTTCTGACACTAATTTCTTAACAAATACCATGGATAACCAAACTGTCGAATGAAAATTTTAAATGGTATGAATCAAATAGAAAAAAAATGGTTCCCTTATCTTAGACTTTCCAGCCTCCAGAACTGTGAGAAATATTTGTGTTGTTGCAGCACAAATGCACTTAGACACATCACCTAACACCTAATCAGCATTTAGTCAGTAATGTGTTTGGGGAGGAAAGAAAAAGAATCAACTGAGTTTATCCAAATAACTAGTCATGCCAAAGGCAAAGTTAACGTGTTTTCTGCAACCTTGCATTAATTATATACGGAATCCAAATTAATTCATACATATTAAAATGAGAAGCTGAAGGAAAGGGTGTTATTTTATATTTAGCCCATCTTGAAGTATTAAACTAATGCAAAAATTGTGGCTAAAGTGCTACTGTCTACTGTGAAGACTGTTCTCTAAGAACAGCACCCATGAGATCTGCCTCAAGACACACCACAGCAGAGTAGGTTAGCCATCCCACGGCTACCACTAATGCTATTGACAAGTATTTCTCTCATCTATAAATTAACACTTTACTTAAATGCTGGTATTGAGTTTTCCAAAGCATTAGTCAAAAAATAACAGAAAACAAAAACATTTACATTAATTTTAGGTTTTTTAAATTATTTTGGTCTCTAATAAGAATATTTTGTAGCGTGCTTATTATGCTTTCCTCTATCAAAATGCTTTTTTGTATAGGAACTGCCTGGCAAACCCTTTTTCTAAAAAAAATGACAAGGTAAATTTTTGCTTACGTATTTTCCTAAACGTGTATATTTTTATGAATTTAATCTGTTGGTTTTGTCTAAAAATAACTAGCAGAAAATTGTAATTCAAGCATGCACAGATATGTATTTTTTTAATTTTCAAGTGTTTTAACCTCAAGGATTACACTGTATTGCTATAAAGTTAGGAAAGTATATACTGTATTTAGGAAGCTAATAATTTGAATTAACTCATAACATGTGGTATGCTTTGAAAATTGTTAAGAAAATTGTAAACTATTTGCACAGACAACCAATTTTCTTTTCACTATTTTTTATTCATCAGTGGAAAAATAATGTCTTGGTTTCTATAAAAAGAGAAATGAACATTTTACTATTCTGCAATTTGAAGTGCTTTGCCGTTGGCTGTTTAGTTTTAATAATAATCAAATATAGTTTTTATGACATTTTAATTTGGGGTTATAAGTTTGATTTTTAAGATTACTTAAAATATCATGCTTTTCTCTATTTGTGTTGACTTCTGGTGATGAATTTTCTGTTGTGTTAGATATGAGTCCCATCTGCTTTTAAACATCAGCTCATTGGTTGGTTATTAATTTAAATCCCACTGAATATTGCTGGAAGCTGACTGATGTATTCACAGCATGACACTAAAACAGATCAAAATGGCACACATTGCAATAATTCTAGAAACGAACGTCCACAGGCAAAAACTCTAATTGTTCTTCACACTAGCAGATATTTGTCATTTCTCTAGAGACAATTATTAATATGTGCACTTTAATTAGCTTTAAGAAATGATATGATAATGTAGACAGTGATTGTGGAGTTTGTAATACTAGGCACCTACACATGCATTCACCTATGTTGGCTAGTGCTTTGAAGGGAAGGTAAACTAATGATGTTCTATGAATAAGGCTTAATCTGCCATTGATGACTAACACACAAATAGCAAATACATTAATTAAAATTGACCTTTAGAAATTATTTAAAGATCTAAATACCTCATCAAACAATAGCATAAGACAAATATTCTACTACGAAGTATTCATCACAAAATTATTTCTTCAAACGATAAATATATATTTCAAAAATTAGCAAAACTCCAAAAATTTGATTTCATCAACTACAGATGGTCCCCAACATACAACAGTTTTTCAGTTTTATGATGGAAACTGACATGTATTAAGTAGAAATTCCTCTGCATTTCACTTTCACTACCATGTTCATTAACCACATGATATAGTCAGTACTTTATTATAAAATAGGATTTGTGTTAGATGATTATGCCCAACTATGGACTAATGTAAGTGTTCTGAGCACATTTGAGATAGCCTAGGCTAAACTGTGATGTTCAGTGGGTTAAGTGTATTCCTTTTTAAGAAAAATTTGGGGTCTCATTCTATCGCCCAGATTAGTTTCCCTCCGGTACCCAATAGACTGACACTATCATAGCTCACTATAGCCTCAACCTCCTGTGCTCAATCAATCCTTCCACCTCAGCCTCCCAAGTAGCTGGGACTACAGGCTTATGCTACCATGCCCAGTCAATTTATTTATTTATTTATAGAGGAAAGGTCTTGCTATATTGCCTAGGCTTGTCTGGAACTCCTAAGCTCAAGTATTCCTCCTGCCTCAGCCTCCCAAAGTGCAGGGATTACAGGCATGAGGCACCAGGCCCGGCTAGGTTAAGTACATTAAGTATATTTTTGGCTTATGATATTTTCAATCTACAATGTGTTTATAAGGATGTAACCCAATCATAAGTTGGGAAACACAAATGTTTTTTGGCTTCCTCAAATATATTCTTAAGGATATTCACTGAAATAAGTCTATCTCTTAAATACTATGCTAAATGCAATTCTAGAAATGACATACTCTCTGTAACTATTTTTAAATGACGTATCTCTAAACTCTCTAATACATCATAAAAAAATAATTTCAATTTGGTGAATGGTATGTTCTTTCTCTACCTCCTCCCCCTATTCTTACATATTGCATCTTCAGTCTACAACTATTTATTCATGTTCTATAGTATACATTATCTTGTGATTTACATTTGTCCCAATGATAGAACTGGTATAAATAAAGTTTGGTCAATTTATCCTCCAAAGAATATTTATACGTTAATTCATATGAGTTATTGTGGAATAGAACAATTTGACACTTTTAAGAAACTTGTAAACATTATTCAATAGTTGGGGATGGAACATGTTGAGGAAAAGTCTCCAGAATCATTTTAGGTCAATTTATGAAACTTTCCAATAATCTTTTAGTATTATTAGGATAGCTTTTGGGGCAAGTAATAATTCTTGCTCATCTTCCACTTAGGATTTTTCATGATCTCCAGAAACACAGTATAATAAAATACAGATGCTTCTTGACTTATGGTGGGGTTACATCCCAATAAACACATCATAAAGTTGAAAAATCATTGCCTCACTATTGTAAGAAAAGGACCATCTGTGTAAAAAACCAAAGAAACTTATTTTTGGACGATCAAATCATAAAACTGGAGCAAAAACTTATTTTACTCATAAAACTTTACCATTATCTGGAATCAAAACATTTCCCAGAACTCAGGATCTCAGCCCCCTTCTCTCTAAGCCCTTATCTACCTGCCCAAGTTCTCTCGGCCTCCAGCATCTGACCTTCAGTTCCACTTTACACACTTAAGCAGAACAATTCAATGCATTGACTCCATGTGGCTCTCTAAACCTTATCCTCTTTGTGCTTTAGTATTGTCTCTTCAGGATGGAAAGCAGAAAAAAACTGGTCACAAAGTCTCTAGTTCATCATTTGGCATGCAAGCCTCATTTTAGACCATTTTCAAAAACCTGTCCACATACCACCAATCCACCAGCATTCTTTATCTTCTAGGAAAAAAAGGAATACTTGTAGTGCCTTGAACCCATACTGCTTTATGCTTCTATTTCTTTGGGCTCATTATTTTTTTTAATTTAGGTGTTTTTAATCAAAGTCCTGCCTTTTGTCATAGGAGTTTCTCCATGGATGAATAGAGAAGCCACTGGTGGATGTAACAACAGTAGTAGATAATGGAGTGCTCCAGCCGCACTTAAGTGCCAGGAGATGTTTGTGAAGCCAAGACAAGGAGGAAACACACACTGCCTTAAAATACCCTTCTCTTTCTTTAAATATATAGTGTTGAATTTCTCCACTGGGAGTGTTTAATGGTCTAAATAAAAACAACTTTGCTAGAGGTACAGCTAAAAGTGTAATCATTGCCCTTTCTAACACAGCCCTTTATGTCAGGAAAAAAGACTCACAAGCCAAGTGTGAGACATAGGCTAACTTTAATACCATCTTACTTCCTCTCCAAACAAAGTGAAGAAAAGAAAGTTCTAAGAACAGGAATAATGACACATAGAATTTAAGTCTTTCATCCCTCTAGACAGGGTCAGGTTGCACATTGAATATGGAAAGAGAATGTGTATGTGTTGGAGGTAGGAGACACTGTGGTGGTAACTGTTCTGGTTCTAACAATCCATAGGTACTTTCTTGTTCAGATGAGAAAAACAGTGTATGTGGCAATGAGTCCCAGGAGGTACAGCAGGATCGAAGCTACAACTTTTCTGATGCTGACTCAGACACAGGCATTTGGTCCCACTTTTATTGTCCAACGGGGTGTGATCATGACTCTTAACCAGACTGATCATTGTCCTAGACACAGAAAATCCAGACACATATAATTTATCAATCTTTTCTAAATAAATGTTTGAAAGTCAATTGCAGTCTTACATTTTAAACATAGTGTTGGCTCCTAAGGCAGGTGGAGTTACATATGAATTTTGCAGTTAACTAATTTAGAGGACAGATTGGTGAAAAAACAAAGGAAAGTTTGTTAAAGGCTGCATTTGTCTGAGGGTCTCACAGCTTAAAGACAGTTTTTGTCCTGTGGACCCCTTATCATGATACGGGAAAACTGCACTATTTCTCAGTGGAGGCCCCAATCTAATGGGTCTTCCGTTTATGCATAGGTAAATCAAAGACCCTATTCTTGAAAATCTAAATTTGAAATGACCATACAAATAATATTAAAAGCACTCTGAGTAGAAAACATAAAATTACAAAACAGTTTCTTTTTATAAAGAAATCAGTTTTAATTAAAGGGAAACCATGAAGCAAATCATTTTCAACTAAATATGTTAAAATTATTCAGCCACTATGTTGGAAGTGCTTCTTCGTGTTGTTAAGAAAAGTGAGATGGTAGAAAAATACCGAATATCTTTAGTCAGATTTCATTTAAAAATGTGCATGGAAAGAGGACCAAAGAGCCCATTTATTCAAAAATTGGGTCATAAAAAAATGAGGTAAGTTTAAATTGGATTCTGTTCCATTCTAGACATTTTATTACATAGGAAGCCTTTCACTTTGAAGGAAACGGGTCTTTTTTGCTATAAAATCTCTCCCATTCCCATAATGAAGACTTGCTAAGCATTGTTTTAGGAGTCTTAAAGAAATGCCAGAGGAAAGGGGGATACAACTCATTAACAAGGATACCTGTATAATGGACATTTGTATACCTAGCCCTGAATTGTACTCCACATATTCAAAATAAAAATAAAAGAAGAACAGAACAACAACAACAAAAATGCAATGATCAGCTCAGTAGATATCTGGTTTATTAAGTACGGTGACATCGTGGAAGTTTCCTATAAGAATACTCAATCTCTTTTTATTCAAAATTATAGAAAACATTAAAATCTTTGGGGTTCTGCTGTTATCTCAATATACTCTCACTGTTTACAAACATTGCAAAAGCAAGTTTGAATAATTAAAACGAAAGGGTTTTAACAACTTCTAACCTTTGGCATAAGCTGAGACATCTGTTTGTCCTGTGAATCAAGGAGGCACTCACCTGCATTCCATGATGACATCCAAGGTTGCCTTCATGATGGAGGAAATTGCACCTCTGCTAAGCACACTGGTAGATGTGTTCTTTCTTTTCAGATCTTTGAGGAGTGAGACTTCTTTAGGGCTTAAGATAAATTTCTGTTGGAGAAGGCAACGTGGCAGGCTTGGGAATGAGTAGAAAAATCACAGATTCTCTGGAAGGACTTTGTTCTAGGAAACAGCATAGCAACCACATTTGGTGTAAAGTTTTCCACAATTTCAATCTTCTTCAGTTAGCTCCAAGACTTTTCTTAGGTTGACTTAAATGTTGCATCTTGTCTTTTGCTTCACTGGAAAAATTTAAGGAAGAGTTTGTGCCCAAGGTTGGGTCAAAGCAGCAGAGAGAGATGAAATAGCCCACTGCAGGAATTCAGATCTAGGTGTAAAGTGGTTACCTCCAGAAGAGCAGCAGTTCAGAGCCAGGAGACTGGATGTGGTAAAAAGTGACAACTGACAGAGATTTGTAGAGCATGCCAACATTTGGGGGGAATTCAGAGTTACTTACAATTTAAAACTTAGTGAAAGCAATCAAGTATTTACAACCTGGATATAAAAACAACAGAGGACAATGTTAGAGAACAGTGAAATCTGGGATACTTAAATTACAGCAGTCTAATGATAATATAAAGCCAAAAGAGATAACTATAAAAATATAGCTGATTTTTGAAAAAGTCTTTCCTTATAGTCACTAAAATGAACTACTTTCTATTTATACATAAACAACATGCATGTTAAATGTACATTAGGGTCTATTTGGTTTTAGTGTCTAGCTTCTGGGATGAGAGAAGAGAGAAAGGATAAGATATATTTTCCTCCTAAGGAAAGAAGAACAGTGCAAAAATGAGGGGCAAAAAAGGAAGTAATCAGATAAATGTGGTCTGTTGAGAAGTTGATGGGCAGCAGGAAGCAAGCCAGGATTAGAATAGACTCAGATCCTTCGAAAAAGACAGGAATCTTAAGTTATATAATCAAGAAAGGGTTAAATCACCAGGCGTGGATTGCTTAAACTCTGCACATTCCCAAAAAATGGCCTTCCTGAGGACAGGTCCTCAGTATGTTTCTGAGATATTATAACCTCTGAGCCTTTAAAATATTCGTTCTGACAGGTTGTTTATGTATGCTTAAGGCCTTGAGCCATGCTATGTCAGTATAGCCAGAGAAGTTTACCAGCCTGAAAATGTAATTCGTGGTAAACACCTGTTCGATAGCAGAGGAGCGGTTTGGAGTCTGAGTTGGTGAGGTCAGTCATGTGGGCTCTGTAAATAAAGTGACTGAATCCCAGTAAAGACCTGGAAACCCAGGCTTATGTGAGCATCCTTGGGAGCAACACTTCACACATATTCTCACATGCTGTCACTGGAAGAAGTCAGTGCATTCTCACGTTACTCCATTGCAAAAGAATATCTGAAGGCTTGTGCCTGGGCTCCCCTGGATTTTACCCCATGTGCTTTTTTCCTTTGTTTATTTTAATTAGTATTATTTTGCTTTAATAAGATATAATTTTAAGTATAATAGTTTCTGATTTCTGTGAGTCTTTCTTGCAAATAATCCAGCCTGAGGATAGTCTTAGGGACCCCATTAAAGTAAGATATCTTTAAATGACTTGTTTATTTCTATCTTCTACAAGTAACTAATTCACTGTCTAAATCACACCTCACAACACTCTCCAATAAGTAGTCAATGTATATGAATTACTTCAAGGAGTATGGGGGTATATTAGTAGTTTTCAAACTTGTTTAGGTCATAGGGGCATATAATCAACCAATAAAAGTAGAACTGGGTGGAAATTGACAAGAAAGCCCTCTTGAATTATCTCATAGAAGTCCATTGTTTTGAAAACACTGAAAGGTTTGAAAATGACTTCAATATACCAAGCATGTCTGAGTGTTTATGCATAAGAAGTTTATGCAACCTATAAAAACATAACATAAACTACATGTCATTTCGACCTTAACCAAATGGAATTATATCCCTACACTACATATAAGTGGTGCAGAAATTCAGAGGATTACAGAGTTTAAGAATTTTAAATGTAAAAAGTATTGATTCTCCATAAAATATCTTTCTTTACCAATAATTTCTGACATTGAAAAAAGTTCATAAAATACCTGAATAGAAAGGACAAATATTAAAATATTTTAAATTCATAAAAAACAGATATCTATCAACAAAACTTCTTAGCCTGGTATAAAGCAGTGTTGTCTTGCCCTAAGGACATATTTTAAAGGTAAGAGAGAGGAAAGAGTCCTTTTTCAATATGTGTGGAGACTTAAAAGCTTTATATTCCATTGAAATAATGATGTAACTCTGACAACACCCCTTGATTAAGATGTGGTCATATTTTCTAAAAAACAAGTCTGAAAAACAGTGACATGCTATAATAGATTAAACTTGTGTGTGTCTCAGGAAAAAAAGTATGTTCATACATTAGCAAAATAATTTAAAGGAAACAACATTTCTTATTTTTACTTCCTAAAATTAGTATTGAAACAATTTTATGTATTACTTCATTGTGTTAAGATGGACAAGAAATAAATTTATCTTCTGACATCAGGTTTGACTATTATAAAACAGATTAAGCTAAAAAATGATTATTGGGTTACCAAGGGTGAATTTAACTCAAATTTGGAAAGATATGTATGGATGGATCCAATCATCCATCCTTTCTCCTCTAGCTCTTTGTTTTCAGAATCTAAAGAAGAAGAGAAGAATTTATGGATAGTCAACAAACTTAGAAAACTTTCCAGTTATCAAAGCATTTAGATTAAAGTTTTAAGCAATTACTTAAGTGTTATAAAACTAAATAGGGGGAAAAAAACACTACATTAGGAAATTTGCAGAATGTTTTATCTCATAATTTGGGCTTATTTTTGTTAAGGAATTTTTTGTTCATAAGTTTCTAGAGATGGATTAACAAAACAGCTATTACCCTCACAGAAATGATATTCGACTAATTTCATTTTAACACAATTATTTTATATAAAGTCTGTATATTTGTATCAGATATCTGTATATCTGCTTATAACTAGGAAAAAAAGGTTTCATTGCAAACAGGAAAAAGGAGACACATTGTCTAAAGATAAAATTATTAGACTGGAAACAATTTCTATACAATTCAGACAAGTCAGACCTGTTTTGCTAGAATGCATTAGTGACCCTATGTTAGAGAGCTACCTGGTATCCATTCAGATACATGTTAACTGTACTCTGTTGCTCTGCCTTGAATGCTGTGCATCCTCCCACAGCTTCTCCTAAAGACAATCTAATGGGATGGGGAGTATTGGCAAGCCCAGATGAGGCTCCAGAGGCCAGATGCGGGAGGACACGAGCAGGGAAAGGCATCTCAGGAACTTGTGTAGCCATTTCTTCAGCCTGCGCCTTTATGACCTTCTAATTGGTTGTGTGCCATCACCTAGGGCAGCAAAACATTGTCTTTAAACATTAAAGTTTCATGTAAAGTTAATAAGATATTTAAACACTCTCACTCAGAGGAGGAAAGCCTTAGGGAAACTCAAGTATAAATAGATAATCTTTTGAAATAAAAATTAGCTCTGATTCTTAGTGTAACTCTCCATGGAATCTCTTTTATTGGAAAAGTACTATTTTCTATTCCAAGTTTTTGCTTCATAAAATTCAAAAGAATAGTCAAAGTAAAAAAATTGCAAATATTTTAAATTGTTTTCTTTAAAATGAAAATATTTTCTTATTTTTTATTTAAGATGAGTAGTCATAAGCACCAGAGTTATTAAGAAGATACTTTCCATTAATTGGACAACATATGAAAAGAAGATATTCTAAAGACAGTTAGAAGCTTAAATAGGAAAATCTCATTTCTTAAAATGCCTGTTTTCCTCACACAAAATAGATATGCATCAAAGAATCACAAATACAAAAATTTTCAAAACAAAGTTACATGCTAAGGCACTTCAACTTTAAAAAAAACAGGGTAGTTAGAAATCATACAGTAACATTTGAATACATTTGGTGTGACATAGAATATTTATTGTTCTAAAAACTATACAAGAATAGTTAAAGACATCGGTTGGCTCAGCCTGTAATCCCGTGCCTTTGGGAGGCTGAGGTGAGTGGATTGCCTGAGCCCGCGGGTTCAAGACCCGCCTGAGCAGGCGAGACCTCATCTCTACAATAAATCAAAAAATTAGCCGGGCATGGTAGCGTGCGCCTGTAGTTCCAGCTACTTGGAAGGCTGAGGCGGAAGGATCGCTGGAGCCCAGCAGGTCGAGGCTGTGGTGGCCAGGAGCGGTCGCTGCACTCCAGTCTGGATGACAGAGTGAGACTACAACTCAAAAAAACAAAAAAAAAGACATCGTGTATAGATATATTACCTATTTCTTTGAGAGCTGACTTGTATGTGCTCAGCACTTTGTATTGATGAAGCTGAGGTAAGGGTAGGGAGCTGTGATGACAGGATTTCATAAGTACAGTCCAAGAATCTAAGTAAGACAAGGAAAGTTGAAGCTATCTAGAACAGAAGCAAGGGAATTTCTTGTTAGCACCAATCCCAAGCAGGATAAAACTAATCATGAGACACTGAGGTCTATAGGGAAAAGGAAGAGGGATACCATCAATGCTCTCAGATAATATCTTGGGGATGAATATTTAATTAAAAGTTCTGTTTTATCATCTAATAAATGTTTCCTTTTTATCTATAAATAATACAAATACTATATTAATATTTTGAAATACATTTCCTAATGTTGAATTTGCTTAATCTCTGGATCACAGCTTGCTTACAAACTGTTTTAATATCATCTTGAGTATGATGTATCTACTTTAGAGTTGTTATGACTTTATTCTTGATGAAAAATAATCTGGCTAGGCTCGGTAGCTCAGCCTGTAATCCCAGCACTTTGGGAGGCCAAGGTGAGTGGATTGCCTGAGACCGCGGGTTCAAGATGAGCCCACAACTTGGTGAGACCTCATCTCTACCATAATTCAAAAATTAGCCAGGCATGGTAGCGCGCGCCTGTAGGTCCAGCTACTTGGAAAGCTGAGGCGGAAGGATCACCAGAGCCCAGCAGGTCCAGGCTGCGGTGACCAGGAGCGTGCCACTGCACTCCAGTCTGGGTGACAGAGTGAGACTCCAGTTCACAAAAAATAAAAAGAAAAGAAAAAGAATCTCTTATGATTTTACTATGTTAAATTTTATTATAAAAGTTATATTTCATACTAAGTTATTATATCCTTCTTCCTGAACTCCTGGGCTTAAGTGATCCTCCTACTTCAGTTTCCTGAGGATCTGGGAATACAGGTGCATGCCACCATGCCTAACTAATTTTTAAAATTTTTATAGAGATTTTGTCCAGACTAGTCTCAAGCTAATTGCCCAAACTAGTCTCAAACTCTGGGGCTCAAGCAATCCTCCCACTTCATCCAAGAGGGTAAATAGTTAAGATTTACTATTGTTTATTCTGTTGGATTCTGAACTTACTTAGGACCTATTTCCCCTTTCTCTTGCTGGTTTATCCATTTAGAATGGAAAAATCTATTCTATGTCTGTCCCACCATTGTATTTTGGAAGTAAATAACTTACATGTTTAATTGTACCAACAATCAGACTCACAGCTAGAGGAGAATTTATATCAGGATGAATTGTGTGTTGAATGTTGCCCATATCTGATTTAGAATAGACTTTGGACTTGAACTTGAGAGCTGATTATGGAACAAGTTAAACTTTTGGAGCTACTGCAATGAAATAAATGCGTTTTGTGTGTGAAAAATGCATTAGTTTTCAGAATGCCGTGGATTGAATGTTTGTCCCCTTTAAAACTCATGTTCAAATTGAGTTGTAGCGGTACTAATAAGGGGGACATTTAAAAGGTAATTAAGCCATGAGGACTCTGCCTTCATGGGTAAGATTAAGTCCATTATAAAATAAGGAGATCATTCCCCTCCTGCTCTCTCACCCCATTGCCTTTTGCCTTGTTGGCACTGCAGGAATGTCCTTGCCAGATGCCAGCAAACTGAACTGTAAACCAGTAAATTTATGTCCATTATAAATTATCCAGTCTGTGGCATTTTGTTGTAGCAGTACAAAATGGACTAAGAAGAAAATTATTGTTTGACAAAGTATACATTTTTAATCCCTTCCTAAATTCCATACTGAGGTAACTAAATCAATATTTTAAAAAGACACTCTGTTTTTTAAGTCCAGGAACCTGTAGTCATTTCACAAATATTTCCAAAACTTCAAGTTACCTTTATGATGGCACTGGGAGAACAATTTTGATGAAAGATTCAATCATATCAACATTCTATTGGTAGTCACCATGCTCATTGATAGCACCTGTTGTGAACTTCTCATTTGTGGTAGAACTCGGTGCCCACCAGCTCCAGGAGCACCCGCAGAAATGCTCTTCAACCTAGTTACCCCTGAGGAGTAATGTGACTACAAAGGTCATAAATTATCTGCTGCACTTAAGACAGAAATGAAAAGTTGCTCCTACTATGTCACATTCAAGCCCAGTGCATGAGATGGGACTGAAAGCTCACCACAATCATGCCCACACATGAGAATTCTGAACTTATCTCCTGACGTACACATAGGAGAAATCACCCTGCTATTACTCTCAGGCTTCTGCCATGCTTCAAGGAGGATAATGCCTGGTACAGCGACTATAGAGTTGGTCTAACCACTAATATCACTCGTTCCACAGCAAGTGGTCTCATAACTAAAAAATTAAAAAATGAGAATGATATAATTGCTAGCGTCTCACTCTCAGAAAAATGCTCCACCATTTAGACCTTCATTTATGAATCCTGTTAGAAAATATTCAAGCCGGGCTCGGTGGCTCAGCCTGTAATCCCGCGCCTTTGGGAGGCTGAGGTGAGTGGATTGCCTGAGCCCGCGGGTTCGAGACCCGCCTGGGCAGCGAGACCTCATCTCTACAATAAATCAAAAAATCAGCTGGGCGTGGTAGCTCATGCCTGTAATTCCAGCTACTTGGAAGGCTGAGGCGGAAGGATCGCCGGAACCCAGCAGGTCGAGGTTGTGGTGGCCGGAAGCGGCCACTGCACTCCAGTCTGGGCGACAGAGTGAGACTCCAACTCAAAAAAAAAAAAAAAGAAAAAAAAAAAAGAAAATATTCAACAGTAAAAAATGCGTAATGAGAGCATATATTCCCTCAAAAGAGGTATGAACAAAAAATAAAATTTGAAGCCCCAAACCAGCTGAATGGGTCCCTCTGGGCCAAGAGAAACCTGAAAGACTAAACAACCGGCCATGAAGGAAAAGGAGGACAGACACACCTTGTTATATTCGCTGACTTGTGGAGTTTTAGGCACAACTGATCAGCATTAACACTGAAATAGCTATCACAGATCTGATTAAACAGACTCCGTAGCAATAAGATTCCAACTTTCAACCTGACTGTGATACTGCATCACGTGACAGATAGCAGACCCCAAAGGAAATAAAAATACTTAACCCCAAAATATGTTTCTTTAACATATTTTGAATTGATCCTACAAACTGTGTCTTGGGGAAGTTTGCTTTTATAGAGGACACTACGGTCTAAGATATTTACCACATATTCTCTCTGAAATCTACTACTTAGAGTCTTCATCTACATAAATAGAACCTTGGCTTCTACAGCTTTCCTTATAGTAACCATTTCTTTTACTAATTTCACATTCTTTAGGCAGACCTTAACTCTTTCTATCAATTGCCGATCAGAAAATATTTGAATCTGCCTATGACTTGTAATCCTGCCCCTACCCCCAACCCCCACCACACACACCCCACTTAGAGACGTCCTGCCTTTCCAGGCCCAACCAATGTGAATCTCACATTACTTATTTCTCTTTTACTTGTAAATTCTGTCTCCCTAAAAGTGCATAAAACCAAGCTATACTCCAACCATTCTGAGTATGTGTTCTGAGGACCTCTTGGCACTATGCCATGGGCCTAAGTCACTCACTTTGTCCCAGAATAAATCTCTTTATTTTATAGAACCTGGCATTTTGTCAACAGAGTGAAGCCAAGCTGAACACCAATACTAATAATTAATAGTAACCAAGTGCTTATACCGTGCCAAGCCCTCTACCAAGTGCATTTAAATATTTTATTTCATTTAGCCTTTGAAAAAAGTCTAATTTACAAATTAGTGTACATATCTCACCCAGTGTCACCAAATGAGTAAGACATTTAGCTGGGATGTGAATTTGTGCAGAATCTAAGCTCATAACCACAAAGCAGCTGGTCTCATTCCTACTGCATGTTATAATTATCAGGGATGGAATTGTTTTTAAAAATAATCATCATGTAAAGAAAGAAACAACAACAACCAAAAAAACCCTAATTGCCAACATTTGACCACTCTAAATCAGAACTTTGTTTAAGCATCTAAGATGATTATAGAAGTCAAAGTTAAGAACCACTGTTCTCATGTTTATACTGTAAAGATCAAATTAATTCTTATTGAATTATTAAATAAGAATGATTGTGAGAAACAAATTAAAATTTATCATGTTCATATTTTCTTCAAGAGAAAGGAAGACATTGAAGAAGTACATGTTTACTGCTTTTGTCTGCCTAAAATGTGTTCTCTCCTCTCATAACCACATTATGATTATGCTTTGAAGAAACACTTCGTGTCTAATTAGGTTATGAGAGTTCCACTATAAAGAATGATATTCCTTCCCTGACAAGTACCAAGATGATTTCATAAAGAAAGTCTAACGAATGTTATAAAGCAAATAATCCCAAAGAAATACTAAAGATGGTATTTTTTTTAATTAACCATAATACTTATAAAAAATTGACCAAAAATGTATAAGAATTTTAAAAAGCAAAACTTAAATTTATACACTTTAGCAGATTATATAAATTGTGCAAACCCTCTATGGTGAATATCTTCTGAAAATTCCTAAAGAACATGATTACATTTTTAGGAAAATTTAAATTACATGTTCCTGAAAAGAAAATTACAACACCATAAAAATACCATTTCTCTGCAAGCTAATTCATAAATTCATAGAAAAGTCTAAAATTAATACACATTTTATTTTTAGCATAATGTGTTCTAAATTTCATTTGGAAAAAAACAAAGAAAAGAAATATTTTTTGGTTTTCCGGGCAAAATGGAGACAGAACAGGTCAGACTGTGAGATTCTCTGCAAAAGTGAATGTTCATAAACCCCTTTGGAAGACAGTGTAGCAATTTCTGAAAGAACTAGAAATTGACCTTCCATATGACCCAGAAATCCCTCTATTGGGAATATATCCAGAGGAACTCAAAGCATTCTACAAAAAAAGATACCTGCACATGTATGTTTGTTGCAGCTCTATTCACAATAGCTAAAATGTGGAACCAACCATGCTGCCCATCACAGCTGAACTGGATTTTAAAAATGTGGTACATATACACGATGGAATATTATGCAACCACAAAAAAAGACAAACATATGAACTTCGCAGCAACTTGGATGAATTTACAGTCGATCATACTCAGTGATCTATCACAGAAACAAAGAACACACACAGTACCATATGTTCTCACTCTTAAGTGGACCTTGAACAATTATCATAATACTATAAGTAAGGGATTGGTAGTAGAGGGAAATTGCTAGTGGAGGAAGGTAGGATTAGCAATTGAGGGAAACTGCCAGGGGTGGGAGGTGTACACCTCATCAAAAAGAGTACCTGCATCATGAACATTTGTATACCTAACCCTGAATTGCAACCCACATCTTTAAAATAAAATTTTTTTAAAAAATACTCTCTGCATGAGTGGATGTGTGCCAGTGGGTGAGTGAAAGTCCATCTGAGGGGAGACTCGAGTTCATGCACCCGGAACTCTCCTCCTGAGATGACTGCAATCCACCATTACCCTGAGATTGGAGACCTGAGCACGAAGGAGCATCTGCATCCTCAGGGCTTTCTTGAGAGGAGGAAGCAAAGAACAGCCACCCCTCACAACCTGGCACTGGACCCATGGCATCAACTGCAGAAGTAGACCACGCACAAGGAGGAGGAAGCGTGGAGAAGGCAGGTCATGGAAATCCAGAATAAAACTCCAAAGCTGTCAATGAGATGCTGGTGGGAGTCATCTTCTTAGTCCCAGGACTGAGAAAAGACTTGCATTGCCCTGCCCCCCACCACCCTAGCTCTACCCAGCCTCTCTACTGGGACCAAGGCTATCTTCTCATCAGACTCTGAGAGACAGATCCCCCTTCCCCATGGTGGAACAGGCACAGACACATCAGGTCTGAGTGAGAGACTTGACAACAGCAGCAGTGAGTAGGGTGCATCCAGATCTGGTCCATCCTCCTCCCACAGTAGTCCATGGGGTATCTGACTCATGCTGAGAGCAACCCTATCAGCCTGCACTGAGAGCAGAGGGGAGGGGCTGGAGACCAGAGCCACTCTTAAGGCAGAGATCTGAAAGGAACCTGGAGTACAGAAACAGCCACAGAATGAGGGGTTTCTTTTTTTTCTTCTTGCTTGTTTTTGTTTTAGTTTTAGCTTTTTTTCTTCTCTCTTTCTGTTTTTGTTTGCATTTTCACACTTGCTTTGTTTCTGTTATTTTAACGTTTTCTTTTTCTAAATTTTCTGTTAGGTATGGGTATTTTGAGAGAGAGTACATCAACAGGGGGATTTTTGTTTGTTTGTTTGTTTGTTTGTATGATTGTCTGCATATTTTTGTGTTTTTTGTTTTTTCTGTCTTTGTTTGTCTCTCTGTTTGTTAGTTGGTACACCTGTCTGTTTTCTCTCCTCTTCTTCTCTCTCCACCTCCCTTTTGCCATCCTCTTTCCTTGTTCCATTATTTTCTCTTTCCTTATCTCACTTTGCTTTCCGAAGACAAACAGACACTCCCACTGCATGGAGAGATTGTAAGGCAGTGGAAAGTGGAATCCAGGGAGCACACACACCTGTCAGAGATACAGGAATGTGCAGCTACCTTCTAAATCACAGTTCACCCCTTAATTACATCTCAAAAATGCATAAAGCACAGGTTCCTACCCCCAGTCCAGCTTAAGAAACGAAGAAAACTAGAGGATCTACATAAGGAAGAATAGGTAATTGAGCAAAGAGAAATAAAATCCACCTCCCCATCACTAAACAACAGAATTAAAGAAGAGATAAAAAAGGAGGGAAAGGAGGGAGGAAAACCTACACAAATGAAGAAAAACCAAAGGAAGAATATGAGTCTCACACAGAACCCTGGGGGGTCAGTCAATGAGAATACAGACTTCAGAATGCAAACAAATAAGAGCCCCCAGAATGACTGGACTCAAACCACAAACCCAAATATCAAGATACTAATAGAAATGAAGAGAGACAAGAGGAAAGAAAGGAGTTGATAACTGAGATAACAGCAGTAAGAATTCAGTGAATGAAATAAATAACAAACTGATAAGCCTGGAAAGCAGAATTAACCAAGCAGAAGAAAGAATCTCAGAGTTTGAGCATCAAAATATGGAACTAACCCAACTGTTAAAAACATAGCTTAAAAATAGAGAACAAAGCCTTCAAAAGAAAAGCAATTATTTCAAGAGACCAAACCTAAGATTATTGGAATCCCTGAGGAAGATAGAGAGACAGAAATCACCCTGGAACAGACATTCCATGAAATTATCCAAGAAAACTTTCCTCATCTCATCAGTGATGCAACCATTCAAATATAAGAGATTCAGAGAACCCCTGCAAGACAACAAATAAAAAGACCACTACAGACACACAGTAATTCAACTATGTAAAGTAGGTGTAAAAGAAAAAATCCTAAAGGCAACAAGAGGAAAAGGTCAGACTATCTACCAAGGAAGACAAACTGGAAGAGCAGCAGACTTACCTACAGAAACACTTCAGGCAAGGAGACCTTGGAGCTCAATCTTTAAAGTTCTCAAAGATAAACAATTTCAACCAAGAAAGGCCTATGCAGCCAAACTAAGTATCATCAGCAATGGAGAATTAAAATCCCTCCTAGATATTCAATGCTTAAGAGTTTACACTGCCTCCAGACAAGCTCCACAAGAAAGTATTAAACACAAAAGAAAGGAAAAAAAGAATGACAATGCCCTTCACAAGAATACAGGAAAAAGATTGAAAATAGTCATGAATCAACCCAAAAGTCAAAAGAAAGACAAACAAATACACAAACAGCAGTAACAAAAACAAACTCTATAAGAACCTTATGACAGGGATAAACTCTCACATCTCAATAATTACCCTGAATATGAATGGATTAAATTCACCACTGAAAAGACATAGAATGACAAATTGGATAAAATATTATGAGGTTACAATATATTGTCTCCAAGAGACTTATCTTACCAGAAGGGATACTCACAGACTCAAAGTAAGAGGATGGGAAACAAAATTTCAGGTGAACAGAACACAAGAGAAAGCAGGAGTCATGACCTTAATATCAGACAAAATACTCTTTAAGCTATAAAAAACTTAAAAACATACAGAATGTCACTGAATAATGATGAAAGGTTCAATTCATCAACAAGAAATATCCATCCTAATCATATATGCACACAACATAGGAGCACCAATTTTCATAAAGCAGCTTCTAGGTAAACTAAAAAAAAAGATATTGACTCTAACACTATTATAGCTGGGGACTTAAACATCCCACTAAGAGCCCAAGAGAGATCATCAAGACAAAAAGTCAACAAGGAGATCTAGAACCTCAACGTGACCAAATGGACTTAATTGATACCTACAGAATACTCCATGGTATATACATTCTACTCATCTCCCCATGGAATATACTCTAAGATCGACCACATCCTGGGCCATAAATCAAGCATAAACAAATTTCATATGATTGAAATTCTGCCATGCACCTTCTCAGACCACAGTGGAATAAAAATAAATATCAATATCATCAAAGTTCCCCGAAAACCTACAAAGACATGAACACCAAATAGCATGATGCTAAACAACTCCTGGGTCAACGTGGAAATCAAAAAAGAGATTAAAAGATACCTGGAATCAAGTGAAAATGAAGAAACATCTTACCAAAATCTCTGAGATGCCATGAGAGCAGTCCTAAGAGAAGAATTCATATTTCTATGAGCACACATGAAGAGAATGGAAAGATCACAAGTTAACAGCCTAACTAATCACCTAAGGAAGCTCAAAAACAAGACCACCAAAACCCAGAAGAATCCAGATCACCAAAATAAAAGCTCAAATTCAGGACATAAAAGACAAAAAGATAATGCAAAAAAAAAAATGAAAAAAAAAAGCTGATTCTTTGAAAGGATAAACAAGAGAGAAAAAGTCCAAATAAACACAATCAGAAATTCAAAAGATCAAGACACAACTAACCCCAAAGAAATACAAAAGATTGTCAGAGATTACTATGTACACCTGTATGGAAACAAACTCAAAATTCTAAATGAAATTGAAGACTTTCTTACATCACACAACCTCCCCATGTTGAAACAAGAAGAAATTGAGACCCTAAATAGACAAATAACAACCCAGGAAATCGACTATGTCATAAAGAAACTACCTACAAAAAAATTCACTGGACCAGATGGTTTTCCAGCAGAATTCTACAAAACATGCGAGGAGGAGCTGATAAGAATTATTCTGAAAGCAGTCCAGGCAATCAAAGATGGAACTCTCCTCATATCATTTTATGAAGCTAACATCACATTGATACCCAAACCGGGTAAACATCCAGCAAAGAAAGAGAGCTATAGGCCAATATCCTTGGTGAACATGGATGCTAAAATAATTAGCACAATTCTAGCAAACCAGATCTGACAACACACCTCAGAAATCATCCACCATGACCAAGTAGGCTTCATCTCTGGAACGCATGGCTAGTTCAACATCCACAGGCCATAAATGTAAATAAATACATCAACAAATATAAATATAAAATCCACATGATTATATCACTAGATGAAGAAAAAACTTCTGATAAAATCCATCACCCATTCTTGATAAAAACCCTAGAACATCTAGGCATAGATGGAACATACCTCAAAATAGTAAGAGCCATTTATTACCCACAGCCAGCATACTGCTAAACAGACAGAAATTTAAACTATTTCCCCTGAAAACCAGAACAAGACAAGGATGCCCACTCTTACCGCTCATCTTCAACATAGTATTGGAAGTCCTAGCTAGAGAAATCAGACAAGTAAAAGAAATCGGGGTTATCCAAATAGGAAAAGAGGAAGTTAAGTTATCTCTCTTTGCAGATGGCATGATTCTATACCTTGAAAACCCAAGAGAATCTGTCAAAAACCTCCTTGCACTGATAAGGGAATTTTTCAAAGTCTCAAGGTATAAAATAAAAGTGCAAAAGATAGTCGCATTCTTTTACACCAAAAATAAACAAAAAGAAGCCCATAAAAAGCAAAATCCCATTCACAATAGCCGCAAAAAAAAGAAATACATTGGCATCTTCCTAACCAGATAAGTCAAAGATAATTACAACAAAAACTACAAAAGACTGCTCAAAGAAATCAAAGATGATGCAAACAAATGGAAAAATATTCCATGCTCTTGGATTGGAAGAATCAACACTGTTAAGATATTCATCCTACCAAAGACAATTTACAGATTTAATGCAATACCCATTAAATTACCAGCAGCATTCTTCTAAGACCTGGAAGCAACAATACAGGAATTCAAATTCAAATGGAAACATAAACCACCAGGAATTGGCAAAACAATCCTCAGGAAAAAAACAAAAAACAAAAAAACAAAGTAGGAGGCATCATGCTCCCAGATATTAAGCTTTATTATAAAAAACAGCCTGGTATTGGTACAAGAACAGGCCTATAGACCAGTGGAATGGAATAGAGATTCCAGAAGCAAAATCTCAATTTCTCAAGTACTCATCTTCAACAAAGCCTCCACCATCCATCACTAGGGAGAGGAGAACCTATTCAGTAAATGTTGCTGGGAAAACTGTCTGACCACATGCAGAAGATTAAAACAAGACCCTCCTTATCACCATATACAAAAATCAACTCCAAATGGATCAAAGACTAAACATGAAACCTCAAACAAGCCAGGCTTGGTGGCTCAGCCTGTAATCCCGTGCCTTGGGAGGCTGAGGTGAATGGGTGCCTGAGCCCACGGTTTCGAGACCCACCTGGGCAACTTGACAAGATCTCATCTCTACGATAAATCAAAAAATCAGCCGGGCGTGGTAGTGCGTGCCTGTAGTTCCAGCTACTCGGAAGGCTGAGGTGGAAGGATCGCCGGAGCCCAGCAGGTCGAGGCTGCGGTGGCCGGGAATGACCACTGCACTCCAGTCTGGGTGACAGAGTGAGACTCCAACTCAAAAAAAAAAAAAAAACCTCAAACTATAAGAACTGTAGAAAACGAAGGAGATGTCCTTATGGAAATTGGAACTGGCAACCAACTCCTAATCAAAACCCCAAGTGCCCATGCCATAAGAGATGAGGTAGGCAAGTGGGATCTCATCAAACTGATAAACTTCTGCAAAGTCAAAGAAACCACTAAGAGAGCAGGGAGACAGCCCACAGCCTGGGAAAAAATATTTGCCAACTGTATATCTGACAAAGGCCTAATATCTAGGATCTACAAGGAACTCAAATGTGCCAAAAGGGGGAAAAAAAAACAGCCTCATTACAAAGTGGGCAAAAGATATGAATAGACACTTCTCAAAAGAAGACATAAGAGCAGCCAACAGATACATGAAAAAAATGCTCAGCCTTACTAGTCATCTCAGAAATGCAAATTAAAGCCACACTGAGATACCACCTAACACCAGTCAGGATGACCATAATCAATAACTCAAAAAACAACAGATGCTAGAGAGGATGCATTGGAAAGGGAACGGTTCTATACTGTTGGGAGTGTAAACTAGTACAACCTCTCTGGAAAACGTTGAGGCACTTCCTAAAAGATATAAAAATCAACCTCCCATATGATCCCACAATCCCCCTACTGGGAATATACCTGGAGGAACTCACTCTATAAAAAAGATACCTGCACATGCATGTTTATTGCAGCATTATTTGTAATAGCAAAAACATGGAACCAACTGTGCTGTCCATCGAAAGAGGACTGGATTTTTTAAATGTGATACACATACATGATGGAATATTATGCAGCTACGAAGAAAGACAAAATTATGAACTTCACTGCATCTTTGATGGACTTAGAGGCTTTAATACTGAGTGAGTTATCACAGAAACAAAGAACCAAGTATCACATGTTCTCACTCATAAGCAAACCTTGAACAACTATTGTAATTCTATAAAAAAGGAATTGGCAGTAGTGAGAAACTGCCAAGGGAAGGCAGGGGTGGCATTGGCAGCAGTGGGAAATTGCAGGCAGGGGGCGGGGGGAGGAGGGGCATATCTCATCAACAAGGGTACCTGCCTAATGAACATCTGTATACCTAACCCTGATTTGTATCCCACATATATAAAAAAAAATTTTAAGAAATATTTTTAAAAGAAATCAGTATTACAGGCTTAATCACCAAGCGAGTGGATTACCTGAGCCTGCAGGTTTGAGACTAGTCCATGCAACTTGGTGAGACCTTGCCTCTACAATAAATCAAAATTAGCCAGGTGTGGTAGCACATGCTTGTAGTTCCAGCTACTTGGAAGACTGAGGCAGAAGGATTGCCGGAGTCCACAGGTGGATGCTGGGGTGGCCGTGAGCATGTCACTGCACCCTAGCCTGGGCGACAGAGTGAGACTCCAACTCAAAAAAAAAAAAAAAAGAAATCAATAATAGAGAATTTACCCTATTAGATGTTAAAACATAGGAAGGGCACCCCCCAAAAAAACTCAGAATTATCTTTTTGAGAGTGGACCCCTTGTAGTATACTCAGATTTGGGGAAAGTTTTTGGAAGTTTTGAGAAGGTTGTATCAGGATATGTGGAAGGAAAGTTCTGAGTTGTGGCAAACAGGTGCCTGGTTCTTGCACCGTGACAATGCACTTGCCCACATAATGCTGAGCATTAAGCAGTTTTTGATCCAAAATGGCATGACCCCCATTGCACACCATCCCTATTTACCCAATCTCATTTTTAGCAACTATTTTGTTGTTGTTGTTGTTTTCCCAGATGAAAAAAGTTCTCAAAGGGAAATGTTTTGCCAATGTGGTTGAGATGAAACAAAAAACATCAGAAGCACAAAAAGGCATCAAAATTGCCTGGGCAGTGAGACCTTATCTCTACAATAAATCAAAAAAATCAGCCGGGCATGGTAGCGCATGCCTGTAATTCCGGCTACTTAGACAGCTGAGGCGGAAGGATCGCTGGAGCCCAGCAGGTCAAGGCTGCGGTGGCCGGGAGCAGCCACTGCACTCCAGTATGGGAGACAGAGTGAGACTCCAACTCAATAAATAAATAAATAAATAAATGGCATCAAAATTGACAAGCTCAAAAACTGTTTTGAGCAGTGTAAAAAGCATCTCGTTAGGTGTATTGCAGCAAATGGAGAATACTTTGAAGGTAACTGAAGTTTAAACATGTGAGAACAAATACACAATTTTTTAATAACAAATTTTGAATTTAGGGAATTCACCCCTCATATTAGAAAGTTTCAGTATTTAAAATATTGGAGAAATAGCGAAAAATAGAGCTTGAGACTGTTTCACCAACAACAACAGAAAAAGACAATTCTCCCTGACAAGAGAAAGAAAATTTTCACTTAAAAATGTTCCTATTGTTGTGACTTATTTCTAATTAAATAATTTATCAAATAAGGAAACATTTGATCAATGCTAAATTTATTGTTGAGTCTTCCATTTCATAATTTTATACATTCCTCGTTGATGTAGGTCTTTTAAAATATTTTACAAGCTGGTCTCGGTGGCTCAGCCTGTAATCCCATGCCTTTGGGAGGCTGAGGTGAGTGGATTGCCTGAGCCCGTGGGTTCGAGACCCGCCTGGGAAACTTGGCGAGACCTCATCTCCACAATGAATCAAAAAAAAAATGAGCCGAGTGTGGTAGCGTGTGCCTGTAGTTCCAGCTACTCGGAAGGCTGAGGCGGAAGGATCGTCAGAGCCCAGCAGGTCGAGGCTGCAGTGGCCAGGAGCTCTGCACTCCAGTCTGGGTGACAGAGTGAGACTCCAACTCAAAAAAAAAATCTTTTACAAAGTTTTATGCTTTCATCATAAAGACCTTGAGCACATCTAATAATGTTTATTCCTCATTATTTCATGTTTCCTCCTTTGTATGAGTTGGATATTTTACCATTACATTTTTTTAGTGGTTTATTGAAGGGATAAAGAAATGCTATTTGTACATAAGTATACTTGATCAACCGAAGGGAAAAAAATGTACGCCTTTTATAATGTCACTTTACTTCTGTCAATGTAAAATCTGATCTGGTTGAAAACCACCAAGGTACCACTTCTAGCTAAACCTACAGGAAGAACTACGAAGACCTGACTTTGTCTTGTTTAATATCTTTCTATTCTATTGAACTAAAGGATTTACCTGGATCAATGTGACATCTCCAAGATGACTGGTGCTATGGGAAAGAGATCCCTGAGATATTTTTTGCCAGAATTCTGTCCTGAGCCTTTACAAAGTCAAAAAAGTACACAGCACTTATTAAGAGAATATGTGCCTTGAACAATTATAAGACTATAAGAAAGCGTTTTGCAATAGTGACTGTCTCTCTAATACCTCACGTGTTAGAGGCCACCTTAAAACACAACCTCAGGTGGATAAGTGCAACTTCATCAACATGTCCATTATTTCCTGAGAAACAGGGCAGAGGGGGAAAAAATAGGCCAAAGTCCCCAAATCAGTGATAAAAATTTGCCAAAAGTTATGCAAACTACTAATCAATAAATGTCCTATTGCTCAAAAACAGTTGGTTAAAAACTAATAAAAAGATTGATTCCCTCTTAAAATTTGCCTGCTTGTAAAGTTATTATTGCATCAGAGATGGTCCACATGATTAAAGAAGTCTCCAGAGTACTGTGAAATTAATGAGTACACACGCATAGACATACACACACACACACACACACATACACACACACACACAGATATACACACATGTATATATATATTGCATTGCATATTATATATGATTGTTTTTAGACAATATCAGACATTTGATTAAAATATATTTTATTTCACTCTAACAAAAACATATCAGCTCTTTGTCAAAAAAATTTTTTTTTTTTTTCGAGTTGGAGTCTCACTCTGTCCCCAGACTGGAGTGCAGTGGCCGCTCCCGGCCACCGCAGCCTCGACCTGCTGGGCTCCGGCGATCCTTCCGCCTCAGCCTTCCGAGTAGCCGGAATTACAGGCATGCGCTACCACGCCCGGCTGATTTTTTGATTTATTGTAGAGATGAGGTCTCGCTGCCCAGGTGGGTCTCGAACCCACGGGCTCAGGCAATCCACTCACCTCAGCCTCCCAAAGGCGCGGGATTACAGGCTGAGCCACCGAGCCCGGCTGTCAAAATTTTATTGTTTCTCCTTGGCATTCTTTTTCTCCTTGGCATTCTTACTCTCGTCACATATTTACCAAGAAGATCAAAGTGGAATGCATCTAGATCCTATGCATTTAAAATAGTTTACCTTGAAGAAACTTAGAAATTATTATGATTCTACATCAAGACACCAGGTAGTATTAAGAAAATGGCTAAAAGGCAGACAACAAGAGAAAAACAAGGAAGAAAACAAATGGAAAGTATCTATCTACAATTTCTTCCTTTAAATCTATTATAAGCTATAAATGTAAAGACAAAATACAAAATAAAGGAACAATTATTTTAATACAGCTGAAGTTTATTTTTAAGAATTTTTGAGAACAAAGAATGAAGGTTCCACAACTTTATTATCCTTATTGCATATAGAGTGGTGAGGTAAAAGTTTCTGAAGCTAATCAGCTATGAATTTAAGTCTGAAAAAGATTTAGAAAATAAAAGTCAAAATTACAAAGAAAATGTAAGCCTATATAAAACATTGGCATACACGCAAAAAATAGAACTCAGGTCTGGAAAATGATTATTAAAATATTTGAAGTAATCTCAAATAACTTAAAATACACAAATATTATGAAAAAACTAAGAATCAGCCCTAAAATGAGTCTGTTTTTATGAAAATGAATAGGTCATTATTTTCCCAATAGATATCAGGTGTATTTAACTAACTTCCCATAAGAGATTCAGTAGATTTTTTTAAAAAGATTTACATAAATAATGTACTTTTGAATTCAGAGCAACTCAAAATAGATCCTTCAAAATAGATCCTTCAAATTTTGAAAGAGTCTACTGAGATATTTTATTAAATGGCATTTGGTGCCTTTTTTCATTTTACATTTGTGGGGTACATGTAGAATTCTTGACCTAACGTGTGAAGGCAAGATTTGGGCTTCTGACAACCCACCCCGCCCCCCAGTTGTGGACATAGTACTAAATGGGTGATTTTGGATCACTCCTCCCTCCTTTAGCAGTGCCTAGTGTCTATTGTGCCAATCATTATGCTTGTGTGCCTAATGTTTAGTGCCCATTTATAAGTAAGAACATGCAGGGTATTTAGTTTTTTGTTTCTGTGATAATTCACTGAGTAAAAGGGTCTCCAGCTGCATCCATGTTGCTGCAAAAGGACATTATTTTGTTCATTTTTATGGATATGTAGTATTCAATAGTGTGTATGTACCATATTTTATTTATCCAGTCCATTTGTGATAGGCATCTCCATTGGTTCCATTTTCTTGCTATTGTGAATGCAAGAAAATGCTGCAATAAATACATACATATGTGCAGATGTCTTTTTGGTTGAGTGACTTGTGTTCCTTTGGGTATATTTCCAGAAATGGGATTGCTGGGTCAAATGGTAGCTCTATTTTCAAGTCTTTGAGAAATCTCCAAACTGCTTTCCACAGTGAACTAGCTTGCATTCCCATCAGCAGTGTAAGATTGTTCCCTTTTCTCTGCAGCCTCACCAACACCTGTTGTTTTTTGACTTTTTAATAATGGAATTTTTACATTGAATTGTGTAAGGTGGTATCTCCTTGTAGTTTTTATTTGCATTTCTCTGATGATTCGTAATACTGAGTATTTTTTAAAATGTATTTGTTAGCTGTTTGGATGTCTTTTTTTTTTTAGAAGTGTCTGGTTTTTTTAAGGAGTGTCTGCCCACTTTTTAATGGGGTTGTTTGGTTTTGAATTTTTGATTCATTTGCCCAGACCCTGGACATTAAGCCTTTGTCAGATACATAATTTGCAAATATTTTTGCCCATTCTGTGGGTTGTTGCTTTACTTTCTTCATGGTGTTTTTTTGTTTGTTTGTTTGTTTTTTACTATGCAAAACCTTTTTGGCATGATAATGTTCCACCTATCAATTTCGGTTTTTGCTTTGTTTGCCTTTGAGGACTCAGCCATAAATTCATTGCCTAGGCTGATGTGCAGGTTTTCTTTTAAAATTCTTATACTTTGAGGTTTCACAATTAACTTCTTGATTCATTTGAGTTAATTTTTTATATAGTGATAGGTAGGGGTCCGGTTTTATTCATTTATATGTGGATAGCCTGTTTTTTCAGAAAAAAATTGCTAAATAGCGGTTCCTTTCCCTAATGTTTGATTTTGCTGACTTTTTTTGAAGATGATTTGATTGAAGGTCTGTGGTTTTATTTCAAAGTTCTCTATCCTGTTTCATTGGTCTATGTGTCATGTTGTTTTGCTTACTGTAGTCCTGTAGTAAAATTTGAAGTCTGGAAGTGTTATGTCACCAGCATTGTGTTTTTGCTGCAGTTTGCTTTAACTATGGCACAGTTTTTTCTTCCGTAAGTATTGTCTTTTCTAGGTCTGTGAAAAATGCTGCTGGCAGTTTGATAAAGAGTGTGTTGAATCTGTAGATTGCTTTGGGTAAAATGACGTTTTGATAATATCGATCCTTCCACTGCATGAGCACGGTATGTTCTTCCATTTGTTTGTCTCATCTTTGGTTTCTTTGAGCAGTGTTTTGTAGTTCTCACTATAAAGACCTACTACCTCCTTGATTAGATGAATACTGAGGTGTTTTTGCATTCCAAGACTTTACAAAAGGCATTCATAAATTCAAGGAGGTTTTTGGTAGACTCTCTTACATTTTTCTAGGAATTGAATTATATCATCTGTAAAGAGGGATAATTTAACATCCTCTTTTCTATTTGGATTTTTCTGTCTTTTTCTCCTGCCTGATTACTCTGGCTAGGACTTCTGGTAATATGTTAAATAGGAGGATAGGAGTGGACAGTCTTGTCTTATTTCAGTTCTTAGGGGAATACTTTCAGCTTCTGCTCAATAAGCATAATGTTGGCCCCAGACTTGTCATAGATGGTTCTTATTTTGAGGAATGTTCCTTTGATGCCTAGGTTTGGGGACTTTTTATCAGGAAGGGGTGTTGGATTTTATCAAATGTTGTTTGGTTGTTTTGTTTTGTTTTTTTTCTGTGTCTTTGAGATAATTATGTGCATCTTTTTTTACATCTGTTTATGTGGTGGATTACATTTATTGATTTATGTATATCTAACCAGACTTGTGTCCCTGGAATGAAGCCCACCTGTTCATGATTAATTATTCTTGTAATGTGCTGTTGGGTGCACTTTGCTTGTTTCCTGTTGAGAATTTTTTCATGTATGTTTATTAGGGAAATTGGCCTGTAGTTTTCTTTTCTTGTTGGTTCTTTGCCACTTTAGGGTATCAGGATGATATTAGCTTCACAGAATACACTCAAGTGCTCAGAATACGTGCAGTAGAATTAATATCAGTCCTTTTACATCAGGTTGTATTCAGCTGAGAAATCAACTCACCCAAGGCTTTTTTGACTGGAAATTTTCCTATTACTGAATTAATATCTTGAATTGTTATTAAACTTTGTAGGATTTCTATTTCTTCCTGTTTCAATCTCAGAGGCTATGTGTTTCCAGGAATTTGTCCACTTTTCTCTAGATTTTCTAGCTTACATAAAGATATTCATGGTAATCTCTGGTAGTCTTTTATATTTCTTCAGGGTTGGTTGCAAAATTTTTATTTCTGATTATGTTTTTGTTTTGTTTTTGTTTTTTAAACCCTTTGCCTTTGCTCTTGCTCTTGCTCTCTGTCTTTTTTGTTAATCTGGCCAGGGGTTTGTCATTCATATTTTTCCTTTCAAAGAGCAGCCTTTCTATTCGTTGATTACTTGTGTGAATTTTTTGGTCTCCACTTCATTTAGTTCTATTTTTATCTTAATAATTTGGGAATTGGATTGTTCTTATCTCTCCAGATCCTTAGATGTGACATTAGAGTCTTTACTTGAGATATCTCTGTTTTCTTGCTGTGTGTGTGCAAACTTCCCTCTCAGAACCACTTTCATGATATCCCAGAGATTTTGATATTTTTCCTTGTTTTCCTTTGTTTCTAGGAATATATTTACTTCTGTCTCTATTTCTGTATTTAGCTAAGCAACTTCCAGAAACATGTTGTTTAATTTCTGTATATTTGTGTGTGTTGGAGAGTTCCTGATGGTGATGATATTTGTTGTTATTTTGCTGTGGTTTTAGAAGGTGCTTGGTATGGTTTCAATCGTTTGAAATGTGTTCACATTCAATTTATGTATGAGTATGTGGTTGATCTACTGACGAGAAGAATGTATATTCTGTGATTGTTGGGTGACGCATTCTGTAACTGTTATTAATTAGTCAAGTATCATGTTAAGGTTCCAGTTTTCTTCATTAGTTTTTGCCTTGATGATCTGCCTAAGGCTGTTAGCAGGATATTAAAGTCTCTGATTATAATTGTATGACTATCTGTGACCTCTCTTGGTTTAACTAGCAATTGCTTTATAAATCTGGGTACTTCATGTTGGGTGCATATAGATTCAAGATGGACATTTCTTGTTGGTGGATTGAGCCTTTTAACATTGTATAGTGTCCTTCACTATCATTTTTAACTTATATTGGTTTAAATTCTGCTTGGTCTGATACAAGAATTGCTACTCCTTCTCTTCTTTTGCTTTCCATCTGCCTGGAAGGTCTTGCTTCAATTCTTTACCTTGAGCCTGTGGGTATCATTTGCAGTAACATGGGTTTTCTGAAAACAGCAGAAAGATAGATCATGCTTCTTTATCCAATTTTCTACTCTGTGCCTTTTGAGTGGTATGTTCAGTTCATTGATGTTTAAGTTAATTATTGATATGTGGAGACTTGTTCCTGTCATGTTGCTATTAAGCAGCTACTTTGCATTATAGGCTTTGATTTGTATGATCTGTAAACTCTGTCCTTGCCTGTACTTTTGTAATAGGTGAAACTATTCTTTCATTTATGTGCTTAGAACTTTTTTAAGCATCTTCTGAAGGGCTGACATGGAGGTGATATATTCTCTTAGGGATTGCATGTCTAGGGAGGATTTTAATTATCCTCCATTAATGAAGCTTGGCTTCATGGGTTAGGACATTCTTGGCTGGAATTGCTTTTAAGAATGTTAAAGAAGGATCCCCAGTCCCTTCTGACTTATAAGGTTTCTGCTGAGAGATCTGCTGCAATTCTGATGGGTCTCCCTTAGATGTGGTCTGTGCCTTCTCTCTAGCTACCTTTAGGATTTATCTTTCATGTTCACCCTGTAGAAATGGACTATTATGTATATTGGGAATGGTCTTCTCATGTAATCTGTCACAAGAGTTTTTTATGTGTCTTTACATATGCATAGTCATCTCTCTAGCAAAACAGGGTAAGTTTTCTTGAATGACATCTTAGAAGGTTTTTTCCAGAATGTTCTCAGTTTTCCTTTCTCTCTTAGAAATGTCAATCAATCATGAATTTGGTTTCTTACATAATTCCAGGTCTTTCGTAGCCTTTACTCATTTTTCCTAACTTTTCTCCTTGTTTTTGGAAGACTGGTTTAATTCAATAATTTGATCTTCAAGATCTGAGATTCTTTTCCCTACCTTGTCAAATCAACTATTACGTCTTATAACTGTGCTTTGAAATTCCAGAAAATAATTTATTCCCAGATGTTCAGTTTGGTTCTTTCTTAGAATGATCAAGTCATGTTTCACTTCTAGCACTGTTTTTGTGGCCTGGTTGATTTGGGTGTCTACTTTCTCCTAGATCCTGCTGAGCTTCTCTGCCATCCATCGTTTGAATTCTATGTCTGTTATCAGAGACAAGTGACTCTGGATGGGGTCCATTGCTTGGGATCAGAGAAGCCTCTTTGTGAGTGTCAAATTGCTATGTCTTTGGAGGATTGCTGGTGTTTTTTTCACAGATTCTTCATCATCTGTGAAGACAATTTTTCTTTTATTTTGTCATTTTTTATTTGATGAAGCTACTATTACTGGAGTGATAGTTTGTGTTGTTTTCTTACTTGACCTCCCTCCTCTGGTCCACTTGTGCAAGAGGCAAAGGTGACAGGGAGTGTGGGGAGCTGGAGGGAAATTGTCTGGCCTTACCTCACTGTGCAGTCTGGTGGAGTATGGCAAGCTCTTTCCTCCAGATCAGGGACTTTTTCCTCCTTCTGGCACAAGCTCCAGGGTTTCTGACTGGCTGTGACTCTACCATTTCCCTTGCTAGCCTGCATGTCTTTTCAGGAGTATTGGAGGGTGTCTAGGAGAGACCCCACAGTTCTACTCTGACACTATTGTTTTGAGATGTGTGAAGTGGCCTTCTCCCATCTAGATAAGTCCACTTCTTTCATATAGGCATAAAAGAAAGCCCACTGCCATTCTGATAGAGACCTAGTGTTACTCCTTCTGTCTGTAGGTGGGAGGGGCCCCTGCCACTATACTGTGTAGAGATGCACCACCTCCTAGTTTCCACCCTGTTCTATGGTAGAAACAACTTTAATAAAGGTGGCCCCCTGAGGGCAAGTGACATTTGCAACCCTGATCTGGGTCTGGATTGGGTGCTAGTACTGCTGGAGAAATGTCCCCAAAGTAGACATGTCACTCCTGCAGGTGTTTTGTTGAAGCACAACTATAAATGATATAAAATAAACTGAGAAAGATCCTCAAATGTAAACTTTACCAGATAAAGAATATATGGAAGTCAGACTGTGATGACAGAAGACCATCCGTGAAGAGAATTTTTGGAGAGTTTTGCCAAGCTGTAAGACCTGCTCACCACAAAAAGAAATAGAGATCATCCAGTAAATTAATATGCTTGATTGTAATTTACAACATAGTACAAAATAAAATTATTGAAATGATTGAGGAAATTTTAAATCACAAGAAAAAATAAGACAGTGTGAAAAAATAGAATATATTAATGACAATGGCAAAGTAATATAAATCAAGTTCTAAGAAAATTTAAACATTAAAAAAATCCATAATTAGTTGTTTCTAGTTAGAGTTCATGACAAATAGGTTGAAATATTCGCATCCTAATAGATGGCAACTGTTGTTCAAATGTGCATACTTTATCAATAATAAAAATTATAGAGAAAATGGAGATAATAGCATATAAGGAAGATCCCCCTAAAACAGAATGTATGTATTTTTAGAATGTGTATTTGTTTCTACATATTTATTTTTTATTTCAAAAATGTAGTTATTTCTAGATAATAATTGGCATTAAGACATTTTTGAGCAATAAAGACACTTGACATTATTGATGCAAATGCACTCCTATATCAATTACAATGGGGTAGCTGGAAAAAGGCAGTGTGTATAACGGGAAGAGGAGTAGGAGAGACAATTTTTAAAGTATGCTCTATTCCTGGCATTGTACTAGGTACATATCCCTTAATCATCAAAAAACCCCATGGGGCGGGTATTACTGTCAGTATTTCATAATGGAACTAAAGTAGATAAAAAGTGTCTTGTAGATTTCTAAAAGACTTTGTACATTCATCACATCATAACTTCACATTTTATTTTATGGATGTGAGGTACAAGTGAGGATTAACCACATAAGTAGGCTGCATGCAGGTGAAGTTTGGGCTGCTAAACCTCCTGGTAGTGGATCAGATACCCTTTGTGTTGCCACATGCTCCCCATCCTTCTGACTTCTTCCCTCCCCTGGCAGTGCCCTCCCTTGTGTTAATATGACTGTTGATCCCTCCCTTGTGTTAACATGACTGTTGTTCAGGGCCCATGTATGAGTCAGAACATGCAGTTTTCTGTTCTTTATTTCTGTGATAGATTGCTTACTATGATGGTCTCCAACTCCATCCAACTATCTGCAAATTCCATGATTTTGTTCTTCTTTATGACTGTGTAATATTTCATTGTGTATAGGTATCACATTTTCTTTATCCATTCTTCCAATAGGCAGTAGGCTTGGTTCCATGCTTTTGCTATTGTGACCAGTGCAGCAATAAACATGCATGTGCAGGTATCTTTTTTGTAGAATAATTTATATTCCTCCAGGTATAGTCCCCAGGAGAGGAATTGCTGGATCCTATGGAAGGTCAATTTATGTTTTCTTTAGGAGTCATCACACTGCTTTCCATAGAGGTTGAACTAGCTGGTATTTCCACCAACAATATATAAGCATTCCCTTTTCTCCACACCCATGCCAGCATCTGTTGGGTTTTGGCTTATTAATTATAGCCATCCTTACCAGTGTTAGGTGGTATCTCATTGCAGTTTTGATTTGCATGTTTCTGATAATTACTGTGGTTGAACATTTTTAATGTATCTGTTTGCTGCTTGTATGTCATCTTTTGAGAAATATCTGTTCATGTCCTTTACCCACTTTTTAATGGGGTATTTTTGCTTTGGGTTTTTTTTTTCTTGTAGATTCTGGATGTTCAACTTTTTTGTCAGATGCATAATTTGCTATTTTTTTCCCATTCTGTGGGTTGTCTCCCCACTCTCTTGATGGTTTATCTTGCTGTGAAAAAGCTTTTTGGTTTGACGAAGTCCCGTTTGTCTATCTTAGTTGTTATGGTGTTCATTTTTGGGGACTTGGTCAAGAATTTGTTGCCTACTTCAGTGTGCATAAGGGTGTTTCCTATGTTTTCTTGTATGATTCTTAATTTTTGAGGTTTTTTGTTTATGTCTTTGATTGATTTTGAGTTAACTTTTGTATACAGAGATGGGTAGGGGTCCAGTTTCATTCTTTGCATGTGGTCAGCCAGGTTTCCCTTCACCATTTGTTAAATATGGTTTCCTTTCCCTAGAGATTATTACTGATGGTTTTGTCAAAGGTGAGTTGGTCGAGAGACTGTGTTTTTGCTTCCAGAATCTGTCCTGTTCCATTGGTCTATATGCTTCTTCTTTTACCAGTGCCAGGCTGTTTTGGTTACTGTAGCCTTGCAATAAAGTTTAAAGTCTGAAAGTGTGATACCTCCCACTTTGCTCCTTTTGCTGAGGATTGTTTTGACTTTCATGCTCTTTTTTGTTTCCATATAAATTTCTGTATTATCATTTCCAGGACTGAGAAAAATAATATTGGTAATTTAAAGTTGGGTAGTCCATTGAATCTGTAAATTACCTTTATTCTTACATATTTAAACTTTAGTCACTTTCAAGGTCCTCTCCATTTGATGCAATACACCTATTGAGACACTTTTTCTACTGCTCAAGACAGTTTTTGAACTTGTCAATTTTGGTGCCTTTTACTGCCTCTAACATTTTTTGTTTCATCTCTTCCACATCAGCAAAATGTTTCCCTTTGATGACTTTTTTCATCTGGGGAAACAAAATAATGTCACTTGGGGAGACAGCAAATGAGTAGAGAGGATGGGGCACGGGGTCAAGTCGTTTTTGGTCAAAAACTGTTGAACACTAAGCATGGTGTGGACAGGTTGTTCATGTAAATCACACCCCATGAAATGGGAAAACATGTTGAAAGATCAACAACAACAAAAAAATTTTCACTGAAGCTGAATGCAGCCTCTTACAACAATGGTAGCTGGTACCAATATGTTCATGCTGATGCCAATATGTTCCAGAACACCTACTTAGTAGAGGAAGCCTGCCCTGCAAAGAATAATTCTGAGTTTTAGGGGAGTTTCCCTCATATTTTACATGAGCTTTGTTACAAATGTTAAAAAGACCAGATTAAGCACTTTACACTTTGGCCAGAAGATATGAGTGATATGATTTCTTTTTTTTTCCTTGCATTTTGTTACTACTAGTCATTTAAATTGAAGGAAGGCATATGGTTTCTAATTTAAGTGAATTTTCAAATGCATACTACTTCTAATAATTCTTATCTCTAAAGTTTATCTGCCAATGTCCACTATAAATAATGTTTGCCCTCATCTCAGAAGACAACTAAGGTGAATTGTGCAAAATTTGTATTTTCATTGCTTCCTCAACCTAACAGGCTCCAAATGCACTGTAAAAGCAATAGGTTTCAGCAGATGACTTTAACTATTAGCTTTATATACTCTTTTCTGTGTATGTTAACTTGAAAGCAGTTTTATATCAGCTGCATAAATCAAAGCCATTTCTATTAAACTAGAATTGAAGAAAATATACCACCTTTCCACACTGCAAAAGCAATTGTAGATCTTCAGAAACAGAACCAAATGCTTCACAACTATAGCCAAATAAAACATGCCTAAATCTTAGCTGAGTTTCCTTAGGCTATATGTAAAAAGACAAGGTTCTGAATTGTACATAAACTGCTTTGTTTCATTTCAAAGAGTTCTTTTAAAAATCAACTGATGGTTTTATGCATTGTCAGAGAAATAGTCACAGTAAATCTGAAGACCAGTTTGAAAGATTTCTTAAGATGTGAATTTCTTATTAGCATGCTGTGGAATTTACTATTAAAATAGAGCCATAAAGAAATTAATAATTAAAATTTAAGTGTAGGAATATTGTATAAAAATATGAAAAAGAACTATTAAGAAAATAATGAATCCTTCTATATTCAGAAGATAAGGTCAGTTTTTAATAACAGTTTTATTCCAACAAATAATTTGAAAAAAATGTTCATTTTTATTTCCCCAAATGCCCAAGTTCAATGTACAGGGATTTGTAATTGAAAGTTTTTTATATGCTAAGTTTTGTTGAACACTTGTACCACAAGATAGTTTGTGAAGTTATGACTTATAAACTGAGAGACAAATTAATGCTTGCAAGGACAAATTCTAGAGTCAATTGTCTATATTAGAATTTTAGTTCTGCCACTTGTATAATGTCAGTATCACTGTGTCTGAGTTTCTTCATTAGTAAAACGTAAATGATAATAGTGCATTTCTTAGAGAAGTATTATTAGGATCAAATGAATTAACATGTGAAGAGTTACAACAAATACCTGGAACAAGGTTTAATGCAGAGTAATGTTGGTGATGCTCCTCCATAACACTTGAACCATGCTTCAAAACTCCTCAGAGAAAACAACATAGACTGGTCCTGACTTCCAGAGGCTCACTTATAATCTTCAGAAACAACAGAAACTGTACTTCGAGTACTAATACAACATTCTGTTTTTCACTGTCAGTCTGTATTCAATACAGTGCATACGATACTCTACACTCTATAGAGTGTTAGATGATTTTACCAAGTGTAAGCTAAGGTGACCCTTCTGAGCATGGTGAAGGTAGGCTAGGCTATGCTGGGATGTTCGGTGGGTTAGGTGTGCTAAATGCATAGCAACTGGCAATGTCAACTTACAATGGACTCATCAGGATGTAACTCCATATGCAACCCCATGTGTTCAGATGAGAGAGATAAACTAATCAGGATTCTTATAAGCATATTTCTTCTAGATTAAAAATAGCAGCAATGCTTTATTAAAAATAATACCTGATTTGTTTTTAGTTTGTTAGATCCCTCTAACTCCAGAATTCATGTTAACTTATATCCACAAAAAAATTGCCTAAAAGAAAGACATATTATTCATGTCTTCAATGTGAATTTTAAAGGTGTTTTATATCTTATTTCCTCTCACAGTGCTCCCTTCCTCGATTATAGAACTTTGATTTACATATTTTAAAAGTTTAATAATTATTTTAATTTAACTGTATTCAAAAGGATTCATATTTATGGAAAGAATTTGTCATTTTAAATTGTAATAATGTAAACTATTGAAGGACACTAAAACTTCAATTGCATGGTCTTGTAATAAGTTCTAATATAATACATTTTTGTATTTTATTCATTTACTGGTCTCAAACCTAAACATCAATTTCAAAGTAGTCTCATTCAGTAAATTTTGTTGGGGTAAATACTGGAAGAAATGATACCAAAACTCATAATTGACAGCAATAATTAATTGAGGAGAAGTAGCAGCTATTTGTCTATGTATGAATTCACTTCTCTAATTCATGAATATCAAAATATAATCCATGTGTATTTATTCCCAGTTTATCTCAAATACATAGCATAAGACACTTAAGAGACAGTTTTACTTCTGGTTAATTTTCTTTGCAGGCCTTAGAGAGAAAAGTCTGCACTTACCCCAAATCTCAGAAGCCAGGCCAAAGCTATCAGTCATTCAGAGTGCACAGGCAAGTGACCAAAGAGGGCAGTGGGTCCCTGTCAGCCCTGCTTTCCCAAGGGTCCACTGAGACAACAGAGTGGATTTATTAAGCAGAGTCAGAATAATGCAAAATAATGATGCTGGAATGGAAATTCAATAAAGTAAAATGGAAGAAAATAGGTGTCTCACATTTATATAATTTTCATTTTGGAGATCTGTGAAAAAGAAAAATTGATGCATCAGAAGTAGAAATATAACTTGGCATAGTTCAAAATGTTTAACATTGTTGATATGGCAACCATCTTACTTCAATTAGGATTTCTATTTTAGTATCTTAACTTGTTCATTGTTATCTTAACTTGTTCTCTGGTTCTTTGATATCTGCCTTTCTTTTGAAGAAAGATGTGGGAAGTATGGCTGAGTCCTTCATCTTACTGCTTCTCCCCATTCTCACTCTCACCCCCAACACATACACATTTTAGATTTCATATGCTTGTTGTGGTCTGGAAACATATAGTATATTTGTTAAAGTTTAAGTTCAATCATTCTTAGGACTATTTATATACAAATTTAGAAGTAAATGCAATGCAAGTGATTCTAACTATTAATGACACAACTTTAAATAAATATGTTTCGTAGTTTCCTAAATTATAAAGTGATTTTATATTAGCATAGAATATGTATAATTGCTTACATTTTTGTTTTATCCCATACTTCTCAGGTTGAATGTTATACTCAACATGGTTTTGAAATTGAAATTGAAAACTTTTAGTGATAAAGATGAACTGTTAAAAACTAGAAAAGTATCTTTTCTTTCAGTTATTTTCCAGAGATAGATTTAAAGTGACTTTTTATTTGGCAAAAACAGCATCACTCAAATAGAGATCCTTCAATATCGCTTTCAGTCACAAAAAACAAAACTCTAATGAGTTTTACTTTACTTGAACAAAAATCAATGACAGATTTCAAATAAAATTCTTAACTGTGCAAAAAATCTAGCATTAAAAAATTATCCAGTATTTAATTTCTTTAATTAGATTATAACATAATTAAATATATTTTAAAATTGTGTACAGTATTTTACATAGGGGCACCGACATATGGCATGTTCATACTAAAAAAGATTTGAATCCCCATTTTATATTTTTTCCACTAAACTGAGTAACATATCTGTTAATGATGATCCACTGAATTCATTAGATTACACATAGCAATGTTTTCAGAAAATTTACCTAAGAATATTTCAAACTATTTACTTTTAGCCCAAGAGCAAATTCCTTGAAATAGCAGTTCATACTTTGTCAGGTTACACTGTAATAAGTTACTATTTTACAGTGTCTAATATAAAACAATTACCCCTGTAAAGGATCATATAATTTTCAAACATTCTAACTTAAAATAAGTACATCAGGCAGCCAGAAAATAAAGAACATTTGTACCTGAAATATAATCAGCAGTATTTTCTTTAAAATTTTCATGAGATTTTTGGCTGTTATTTTTTGGCACCATAGAATTTGTTCTTGCACATTGTATATTTAAATATATTCTTTTACCGTGACTAAATTTAAAATTCATTGCATTCAGCACAATTACTGTCTACTTCTTTCACAATACTGAACTATTTATTTGAACAAGAACGTTTAAAGATGTTCAATTTTGTTCATTGTGTCTTGAGGTATAATTATGCAAGCCACTGAATTTTATAGTTAGTCTGCTTTACAATAAGACTCAATGGTCTAGCAAAAGCATCGATATAAAGGGCCATCATTTATTTTCCATATTAGAAACTGCATTTTTAGTGTTGAGGAGTTAACCACAAAGTGACAGAACTCACTGGGTTTTGATTTTTATGCTGAATAATGAGAATAATTTAAGAAACTTATCTATCTTATGAATTAAATTAGGTCTTCAAATAGGAGATAAGAGAGAAAATATGAACTGTGAGAAAATCACTCATGTATAGAATTAAACATAAAGCCTGGGTGTGGCATTTCTGATCTCCACATCTAAAACTATGTGTTTTGAATATGATCAAACTAAAACTATGTGTTTTGAATATGATCAGCATTGATCCCACTGTATATGATGGTCAGTTTCTCTCCAGTCTCTCTGCCTAGTGACACCTACTTTCCCCATTCACCTTGAATTGTCCTGCAAACACATTAAGGAAGAAGATGGCTGATGGTCTAAAGTATACTTCTTTAACTTTGCATAGACATTTAAATACTTCAAAACCAGGTTCATTTGATCCTAAATCAGAGATTCCATTTTAAGAAATTTTGTACTAAATGAGACATGTATGTAAAGCGTGCACAAAGAAGATGACAAGTTGTAATCAAAAAATGGTCGTTGTTATCCCCGGTACTAATACTAATATAGTAGTGATAGTAGTTATAAAAACTAATGTTTTCTACTTCCTTTCTTGCTGATAAGCCTTATTCTAAATGCTTTGTGTGCATAAATTCATTTAATCCCATGATATCTGTATGAGGTAGATGCTTTTTTTGTCTCACTTTTATAGATAAAAGAAACTGAGGCCTGGAGAGGCAATATGTATTGATAACATCACTGCAGTTAGGTATGATTTTGAAGCCAAGCACTTTTGCTATGAGCACAAGATCTTTAATATCATGCCCTATTAACAGTAAAAAAAAAATCACTTTATAATCCAACGTATCAAATGCTGTTTCTGTTTTGCTTATTGTTCTGCTCTTTGAATCTTCCTGAATGGTTTTGTTATTTATGGTGAATGAACTCTAGTATTTTTTATTTGATATATACCCATACAACCATTTTGTATATACAAAGTTTTCTTTAAAATATAGAATACTGATGAAGAAATTTTGTCTATGTAGGCAGAAATTCTAGAGAGTTTCTCTCTCATGTTTTAGAAGAGGCAAAAGGTTTTTATTTTGAAATTGTGATTTAAGATCTACACCATAGGTGCTTTCAACAACATAATAAGCAAAATACTTCACCTGTCTGAATGAGTGCTCTTTTTCATATGTAGAGGATCTAAAAACAAAACAACTCTTACCAATTAAAAATACACCTACATTATTTAGGAAAATAATTGTGCATGTGTGTACATGTATAAAATAAATATAGATGGCAGTCAAAATTATATCTAGAAATAAAGTTTGCATTAAAGCAAAACCAGGTTATAACCACATTTGTGTGTAATGATTTTTAAAAAGTAAATGTTTTAAGGTACTTGTAAGTAGAAAACTAGGTGACTATTTCATTGCCAGAATTTAAGTTGTGAGTTTTAACCTTATACTGATATCTAAATAAATAAAGGTAAATATGGTATGCATTATGTCTCAGACATAAAAGAAAGGTATAGAATGAAAAATATGAAAGTAAGAAAAAAGGGGGGGTGTTTTAATTAAAATAATGACCAAAATTTTTTATATCAAATACAAAAGCACAATTGTCAATGAGTACAGGAATTTTAGGTTTTTATTTGTTCGTTGATTTTATCTTGGATTTTTTAAGTAACCAAACTAGATCTATAAAACCATCTTTGGAGACAAAAATCCAGAAGATGTGATACATTAAACACTGGAAACTACATTTATCGGGGAGCTAATTCATAGCAGGTACTGTATCAGACTTTGTACATATTTTTTGTATTATCATAAGAACTCATTATGACATTAATTTCAGCCTTACTATCTTATGTGACTGAACAGATTTTTATGTCAACATGACACACCTGAACCCATTATTTGTTTTTTGAAGGACTAGATATGGTAGATAGGTTTGGGGGCTAACCCAGCGTATTTTTGCCATCTCTGTTTTTTTCTCACCGGTCTCTCACTAAGGAGGCTAAATGTGTCAGATATTTTCTTTCCCAGTCTCCTTTGTGACTGAAGGAAGCCATGTGATTCCATTCTGAACAATGAAGCAAGCCAGAAAGTCTACTGGAGGACTAAGGGAAAGAATTTTCACTTTAATAAATTAAAGGAAAATGGAATAAGGGAGAAAGGAATGGGAGAAGGGAGGAAAGATAACCTTTTTCACATGAGAGAAAATTATATCTCTCTTATAAGTTAAGCTTCTATGATACGGGCATATGTTATTCTCAATAGCTTCTTGATTGATATACGAAAATGATTATGTAATTATGTAATTATTTTCATTTATGTTATAATGCTAAGAAGATATTGGAAAATAAGCAAAAGAGAAAAAAAACTCAATTTAATCTTTAAAACAAACAAAATTAAAACTCTATTAACAGTCATAAACTTACCCATGATTATAAAGCCTAAAATGGTACAATATCAATAAAGCCTGGAAAAGAGTTGACATGGTTAATATTTGTTGAATAGATCAATGTAACTAAATCTTAGTGTCAATACCATTTGTTCAAAATGTTTGGCATGAGATGCCTCCCTTGTCCCTTCTTACAATAATTAAGACTCAATGCAGGGAACAACTTTAAAAAAAATATTTTTTGATGCATTTTCCTTTTATAAATTATTTTTATAATATTTAGAGTAATACTTATTAACAGTAAATTAGCAGCTTTTCCCTGAGCAAAGAGTACATACAACTCAGGTATTTATATCAGAAACACATGTACCTAAGCCAAAGAAGAAAAGTTTCTCATTACCAATCTAGCTGTTCCCCTCCTTGCAGAAAATCACTTTGGGAGAGAGAAAAGTTCTACAAGCTACAACTTTTAAGATTTTACAAATGAGTTGACATCCACAATGTCACTCCAAAAACAGCATTTTTGTGCATCCCAAAATATTCTCCAAATAATCTATATAAATCATAATCTATTCACTGGACACAGGGAACTCTCTACAATAACATTTACACTTCCCTTCATGTCCTATTTAATGAATGTTATATACATAGGAAAATTAAGTAATTCCTCAACAAGATACCATATCAAAAGGGGCTATATGATCTGCTAATAAAATATGCAGACAGAAATACATTGATAACCACTGTGCATTTATTTCACTAGTGCAAACCCCAGGAACTAAAAGAATAAGGCAATCCTCTCCAAATCTGCCTGTGGCAGGAAGGCCCTGTAAGGCACTACAGCTCACTGCCTCACTTCACTGGAAAAACTAATTGGAGTAATAAGAACTGATAGGAATTCTGCATAGAGAATTTTAGAGTTCTCTGTCTAATTCTGTGAAATTCCATACAAAAGTCTTCTTACCTAGGCAAACATGGAGGAACAAACATCCTTTAAAATGTTTAGAATCATCATGATAAAAATAAATTCACAAAGTGTGAGAGCAATTGTCAGGACATTGACTCTTCCCATATATCTGCCTTCTTTCTGCACCTCCCTCAGGGAGTAACCAAGGTTACTGGTCAAGGGTGGTCCCTACAGGATATGCATATTGTCACTAGGTGCAGGTAATTGAGCAGAGTTGAGAACAATGTGGGTGGCACCCTTACTCACTGTCATATCAGAAACACAGGTATCTAATAATAGGACATGTATTTCTGATATAACCATCCTGTAGCAAGTTGAATAATTAACTTGCTTGACTGTAAAACTGCTTGCTGTACTGTACCAAGCAGTGTGGATTCTTTCTTTTCTGACTGGCTGCCTTGAGAGGCAGATTCTTTCTTCACTGAGCAGCCACCACTGGTGCCTCCTGTAAGTTCTAATAACCCAATGTCTTTTCCTGATGGACCTCTGGGCTACTTCTTTGGAATATGTGAAGAGCCTCACACACAAGCGCTCTCAGATTTGGAGCTACAGTTTACATAGTAAATTACATAGAGTAGAAAAGAATAGTGTATTATTTAAGTAAAACTACAAAGATATTGGCATTTTCTTTTTTTCTTTTTTATTTTAAAGATGTGGGGTACAATTCAGGGTTACGTATCGGTCATTGTACAAGTAAAGTTTGGGCCTCACTTTGGTCCTCACTTCACCTGGTTTGAGATCAGTTACCCTTATTGATAAAGTGTGCTCCACCCCCACTCCCCTGGCAGTTTCCCACTACGGCCAATCCCTTTCTTATAGTGTTATGATAATTGTTCAGGGTCTGCTTATGAGTAAGAACATGTGGTACTCAGTTTTTTAGTTCTGCGATAGACCACTGAGTATTGTAGACTCTGAGTCCATCAAAGTTGCTACCAAGTGCATAATTTTGTCCTTTATAGCTGCATAATCTTCCATCATGTATATGTACCACACTTTTTAAATCCAGTCCACTTTCGATGAGCAGCACAGTTTGTTCCATGTTTTTGCTATTGTGGATAATGCTGCAAGGAACATGCCTGTGCAGGTTTCTTTTTCACAGAGTGATTTGAGTTTCTTTAGGTATATTCCCAGAAGGGAGATTGCTGGGTCGTATGAAAGGTCAACATTTAGGAATCGCCACACTGTTTTCCATAGAAGTTGTACTAGTTTACAATCCCACCAACAGTGTAGAAATGTTACCTTTTCTCTATGTCTTCTCCAGCATCTGTTGTTTTTTGTTATTGAAGATGGACATCCTTATTGGAGTTGGTAAATATTTTGTGGAGTTGGTAAATATTACAGTTGATAAATATTTTTTTTCCCATTCTGTGGGCTGTCTCCCCACTCTCTTAATGGTTTCTTTGGCTCTGCAGAAGCTTTTCAATTTGATGAGGTCCCACTTGTCTATCTTATCTCTTATGGTATGGGCATTTGGGGTTTTGATCAGAAATCGGTTGCCAGTTCCAATTTCCATAAGGATGTCTCCTGCATTTTCTAACGTTCTTATAGTTTGAGGTTTTACTTTTAGGCTTTTGATCAATTTAGAGTTGATTGTTGTGTATGAGGTGATATGTGGAAGTCTTGTTTTAATCTGCATGTGGTCAACCAGTTTTCCCAGCACCATTTACTGAATAAATTATCCTCCCTCCAGTGATTGTTAGTGAAGACTTTGTTGAGGATTAATTGGTTGAGAAATTGAGGCTTTGCTTCTGGAATCTCTATCCTGTTCCATTAGTCTATATGCCTGTTCTTGAACCAATACGAAGCTGTTTGGATTATTGTTCTTATAATAAAATTTGAAGTCTGGAAGTGTGATATCTCCCACTTTGTTTCTTTTTCTGAGAATTGTATTGGCTATTTACAATCGTTTAGTTTCCATATGAATTTCTGTATTGTTTCCAGGTCTGAGAAGAATCATGCTGGTAATTTAATGGGTATTGCGTTAAATCTGTAGATTGCCTTTGGTAGGATGGACATCTTAACAATGTTGATTCTTCCAATCCATGAGCATGAAATATTTTTCCATTTCTTTGTGTCAGCTTTGATTTCTTTGAGAAGTATTTTCTAGTAGAAAGATGCTGAGGTATTTCATCCTTTTTGTTGCTATTGTGAATGGAATTGTACTTTTTATTTGATTCTCTGTTGTTGGTGTATAATAATGCAAGTCTTTTGCACATTTATTTTGTACACTGAGACTTGTTAAAGTCCTTTATCAGTGCAAGAACGTTTTTGACAGATTTTCTCGGATTTTCAAGATACAGAATCATATCATCAGCAAAAACGGATAACTTGATTTCTTCTTTTCATATTTGGATACCACTGATTTCCTTCTCTTTCTGATTGCTCTATCTAGGACTTCCAATACTATGTTGAACAGGAGGGATGAAAGTGGGCAGCCTTGTCTTGTTCCAGTTTTAAGGGGAAATGCTTCTGATTTTTGTCCATTTAATGATATATTGACTGTGGGTTTATCTTAGATGGTTCTTACTATTTTGAGGTATGCTCCCTCTTTGCCTAGGTATTCAAGAGTTTTTATCAAGAAGGGATGCTGAATTTATTGAAAGCTTTTTCTGTGACTAATGATATAATCATGTAGTTCCTATTTTTTCATCTGTTGATGTGTCATTCCAGGGATGAAGCCAACTTGGTCATGGTGGATAATTTTTTAGATGTATTGTTGGATCCTATTTGCTAGAATCTTGTTGAGTATTTTTACATTTATGTTCATCAGGGATGTTGACCTGTTGTTCTCTTTCTTTGGGTATCAGTATGATGTTAGTTTCATAAAATGATTTGGGGAGAGTTCTGTATTTCTCAATTGCTTGGAAAACTTTCAATAGTTTTAATATCAGCTCCTCCTTGTATGTTTTGTAGAACTCCACTGAAAAGCTGTCTGGTCCAGGACTTTTTTTGTGGGTAGTTTTCTTATGATGAAGTTGACTTCCTGGGTTGATATTTGTCTATTTCATGTCTCAATTTCAACCTTGGGAGTTTATGTTATGTCAGAAAGTACTCCATTTCATTTAGGTTATTGAGTTTGTTTCCATACAAATTTGCATAGTAATCTCTGATAATGTTTTGCATTTCTTCAGAGTCCATTGTGATTTGATCTATTGCATTTCTGATTGTGCTTACTTGAGTTTTTTCTCTGTTTTTCTTGGTCAATCTGGCTAGAGGTCCATCAATCTTATTTATCCTTTCAAAGAAACAGCTTTTTGTTTCATTGAGTTTTTTCTATGATATTTTTGTTGTCTATATCCTGTATATGGTGATCTGGATTATTCTGCTGAAGTTAGGGTTTTGGTGGTCCTACCCTTTCCAGCTCCCTTAGGTAATTAGTTAGGCTGTTACCTTGTGAGCTTTCCATTTTCTTGATGTGTGTTTGTAAAGATTCTGCTTTCAGCCAGGCTCGGTGGCTCAGCCTATAATCCCATGCCTTGCGAGGCTGAAGTGAGTGGATTGCCTGAGCCCACGGGTTCGAGACCTGCCTGGGCAGGCAAGACCTCATCTCTACAATAAAAAAATCAAAAAATTAGCCGGGCATGGTAGTGCACGCCTGTAATTCCGGCTACTCGGAAGGCTGAGGTGGAAGGATCGCCAGAGCCCAGCAGGTCGAGGTTGTGGTGGCTGGAAGCGGCCACTGCATTCCAGTCTGGGTGACAGAGTGAGATTCCGACTCAAAAAAAAAAGAATCTCTGCTTTTATCTCCTCCCCAGCAATCCTCTGAACATCAGACCCACATAGTTGGGCCACAACTGAGAGGGACAAGTCCAGGCAGAGCCTGAACATCAGTCACAATAGGAGAACTCCATTCCAGGAAAGGCCTGGCTGGGGCACCCTCCGTGAGAACACACCTATGGAAGAGACAATCCCACACCTCCCCACTGGAGGAGATCTCCCAGACCAGTGGGAGGGGAGAACTGCAGTCCCACCCACCTCTGCTGCCTCTCCTCCTTCCCCGCTTCTGACACTGAGGAGAGAGTGAAAGAGGTGGCAGTGAAAGAAAGACCTGATTAGAGGAACAATTACAGAGTCTAACATAAGAGGGCAGGATTTTTTTTTAATTTTTAATTTTTAAAAAAAATTTTAAAAATTTTTGCCTGTTTATTAGTTCATCTATTTTTAAAATATCTTTCCTTTGTGCATAAATGTGTATCTGTGGATTTGAGCTGCATCCCCCCCAAATTTTTCTTTCTTTCATTCATTTCTTTTTCTGTTTCTTTCTTCTTTCATTTGTTGTTTTTTGCTTATGTGTGTACATGAATGATTGAGTGTTCATCTTTCAATTTTGTTGTTGGTTTGTTTTTGCTCTTTTGTTCTTCTGGGTTTTTTTATTTTCATTTTTTACAGCTGAAGCGGTGTGTCAATATATTTGTGAGGGCTTAATCTGATTTCCTTTTTTTTTTCTTTTCCAGTCTTTCTATTTTTCCTCTCCATTCACTTTGTACTAGGTGTGTGTGTGTGCGTGTGTGTGTGTGTGTGTGTGTGTGTGTGTGTGTGTGTGTGTCTTAAGTTTTCTTGGGGTTTGTTGTTGTTGTTGTTGTTTGTTTTGTTTCACTTTGTTGCTATTCCAGTTTGTTTTGGGGTATGTGTGTATGTGTTCAATTGTTTTTTGCATTGGTTTCTGCTTGGCAATGCCATATAGAGTGGTGGTGGGGAATGGGTCTCAGGGAACACATACCACAATATATTAACATTGTAATTTGTAAGTAGTTTCTGAATCCTAGTGTCCCATCTCCTACTTTATTCAAATTTCAAAAATTACAAGCAACAGCAAAGCTTTCCATCCACTGTCCTATTTCAAAAATAGAACAAATCCAGAGCACAGGCCAGGGAAGAATGGAGGGCTGAGCAAACATCAGAAGAGAAAGTCTCTCCCACTGACACTGAATAAAAGAAATAAAGAGAAAAACAAGATATCTGTCACAAATGAGAAAAAAAACAAAAGAAGACAATAGGAAATTTCAAATGTACCAAAGAGAAAACTCCTAAAAAATCAGACCTTGGTGCCCAAGCAATGGAAGTCACGAAAGACTGGCCAGAACATGACAGGAATTAGGGAATGAATGGAACGAGTGAATAAGACTCAAGAAAGACAAGATGCAACACTGAAAAACTTGTAACAGAGATTTTGGCAATAAAAAATTTCATCCAGGAAATAAATAACAGATGACAAGCATGGAAAGAAGAATTTATCTAGTTGAAGAAAGAATCTCAGAACTTGAAGACAAGAGCATGGAATTAACTTGATCTGTAAAAAACATACAAAGAAGACTCAGAAAGAAAGAACAAAGCATACAAGAGATGTGCAATTTTATCAAAAAGCTGAACCTATGCCTGATTTGTAGCCCAAAAGAAGAAAGGGGAATAGTGAAAAACTTGGAGAAAGTATTCCAGGAGGTAATCCAATAAAACTTTCCCCATCTCACCAGAGATGTGACCAGTCAAGCACAAGAGATAGAGAGAACCACAACAAGACATCAAATTAGAAGATCAACCCCTAGACACATAGTAATTCCCTTACACAAAGTAGGCACAAAGGAAAAAATAATAAAGACAGCAAAAGAGAAAGACCAGACTACCTACCAAGGAAAACCAATCAGAATAGCAGCAGACCCATCAGCAGAAACACTATAAGCAAGAAGGGACTGAAGTCCTATAAGATAAGTCCTGAAGTCCTGAAGTCCTCAAAGATAAACAATTTTAATCCAGAATTCCCTATCCAGTTAAGCTTAGCTTCATCAGTGATGGAGAATTAAAATCCTTCCCAGACACCCAATCCCTAAGAGATTATGCAGCTTCCAGACCAGCTCTACAGAAGACACTTTAAAAAGTATTAAGCACAGAAGAAAGAAAAAATAGAATGACCACACACTTCCCAAGAGAACAGCAGAGCAGAGAATCAACAGGGAATACAGTGTAATAAGAAACTTGAAAAAACACACATACATCAACACCAAAGCTAAAAAAAACAAGCAAACAAAGAAAAAAAACTTTATAAGAACCTCATGACAGGGATAAACAATCACATTTCAATAATCAGCCTGAATGTGAATGGACTAAATGCACCATTAAAAAGACACAGAATGGCAAACTGGATAAGAAACCATGACCAATTATTTGCTGCATCCAGGAATCTCATCTCAGCAAAAGGGATGCACACAGAATCAAAGTTAAAGGATGGAAAATGAGTTTCCAGGAAAACGGGTCACAAAAGAAGGCAGGAGTCAAAATTTTAATATCAGACAAAACAACATTTAAGCTATTAAAATTTTTAAAATATGCAAAAGGACACTACATAATGATAAAAGGTTCAATTCATCAACAACAAATATCTATCCTAAACATATATGCACCCAACACAGGAGCACCGGCATTTATAAAGCAACTACTAAGTAAACTAAAAAAAGATATTGACTCTAACACTATTATAGCAGTGTACTTGAATACCCCACCAACAGCTCTATAGATCATTGAGGCAAAAAATCAACAAGGAGATCCAAAACTTAAACTTGACACTTGACCAAATGGACTTAATAGATACCTATAGATTATTCCACCCAATAACCACAGAATATACATTCTACTCATCACCACATGGAACGTACTCCAAGATCAATCACATCTTTGTTAATAAATCAAGAGTAAACAAATTCCATAAGGTTGAAAGCTTGCACATTCTCAGACCACAGTGGAATAAAAATAAGTTTCAACGCCAACAAAATTTCCCCAAAACCCACAAACACAGGGACACTAACAGCATTATGCTGTTAGTGATGCTGTTAGTGACTATTGGGTCAGCACTGAAATCAAAGCAGAAATTAAAAGATTCCTGGAAACAAATGAAAATGAAGAAACGTCTTATCAAAACCTCTGAGATGTCATGAAATCAGCTCTAAGAGGGGAATTTATATCTCTACAAGCAAACATCAAGAAAACAGAAAAATCACTGTTGAAAGCCTAACAAATCGTCTAAGAGAACTGGAAAGATAAAACCACCAAAACCCCAACTTTAGTAGAAGAATACAAATCATGAAAATACTACCCCAAATTTGGGACATGGAAGACAAAAATATCATAGAAAACATTTTTAAAAAGCTGGTTCTTTGAAAGAATTAACAAGATTGATGGACCCCCTAGCCAAAATGACCAAGAAAAAGAGAGAAAAAAACCCAATAAACACTATCAGAAATATAAAAGATCAAATCACAAAGGATCCCGAGGAAATACAAAAGATTATCAGGGATTACTATGTACACCTATATGGAAACAAACTTGATAACCTAAATGAACTGGAGGACTTTCTGACATCACACAACTCCCCAGGTTGAACAGGAAGACATTGAGATACTTAATAGACCAATAACAACCCAGGAAATTGACTCTGTCATATGAAAACTACCTACAAAAAACAGCCCTCGACTGCTTTCCTGCAGAAATCTACAAAATGCAAAAGGAGGAACTGATACCAATCCTATTGAAAGTATTTCAGGCAACTGAGAAAGATAGTATTCTCCCCAAATCATTTTACGAAGCTAACATCACACTGATATCCAAAACAAGTAAAGATCCAACAAAAAAAGAGAACTTCAGGCCACTATGCCTTATGAACATAGATGCAAAAATCCTCAACAGGGTTCTAGCAAATCAGATCCAAAAACATATCTCAAAAATCATCCACAGTGACCAAGTAGGCTTCATCTCCAGGATGCAGCACTGGTTCAATGTTAGCAAGACCATAAAATTAGTTAAATACATCAACAGATGCAAAAACAAAAACCACATGATTATATCATTAAATGCAGGAAAAAACTTTTGATAAAATCCAGATAAAAACTCTCAAACACCTAGGTTTAGAAGGAACGTACCTCAAAATAGTAAGTGCCATCTACAATAAACCCACAGCTAACATATTAGTAAATGGACAGAAACTGGAAACATTTCCCCTGAAAACTGGAACAAGATAAGGCTGCTAACTCTTACCCCTCTTGTTCAACATTGTTTTGGAAGTCCTAGCCAGGGCAATTAGACAAGAGAAGGAAATCAGGGCTATCCAAATAGGAAAAGAGAAACTAAAGTTATCCCTCTTTGCTGATGATATGAACCTACACCTTGAAAATCCAAGAGAATCTGTTGAAAACCTGCTTGAACTCACATGGGTCTTTGGCAAAGTCTCAGGGTACAAAATAAATGTGCAAAAGACAACTGCATTCCTATACACCAACAACAAGCAGGCAGAGACCCAAATTAAAAGTACAAGCCCATTCACAATAGCCAAACACAAAAAATAAAACAAAATATCGCAGCATCTTCCTAATCAGAGAAGAGAAAGACCTTTACAATGAGAACTACAAAACACTGCTCAAAGAAATCCAATAAGACACAAACAAATGGAAAAATATTCCATGCTCATGGATACAAAGAATCAACATTGTTAAAATGTCCATCCTACCAAAGGCAAGCTACAGATCCAATGCAATATCCATTAGGTTACCAACATCATTCTTCTCAGACCTGGAAATGAAAATACAGAAATTCATATGGAAACATAAACAACCACGAATAGCCAAAACAATCCTTAGCAAAAGAAACAAAGCAGGTGGTACCACACTTCCAGACTTCAAGCTATAAGGCTACAGTAATCAAAACAGTTCTTGTACTTGTTCCTGGTACAAGAACAGGCATATAGACCAATGGAACAGGATAGAGTTTCTGGAAACAAAGCCTCAATTTCTCAACCAGCTCATCTTTCACAAAGCCTCCAACAACAACCCTTTGGGAGAGGAAAACCTATTCAGTAACTGATGCTGGGAAAACTGGTTGACCACATGTAGAAGGAGCCCTACCCATCACCATACGCAAAAATTAACACTAAATGGATCAAATACCTAAACATAAAACCTCAAAATATAAGAATCTCAGAAAACACAGGAGACACCCTTATGGAAATTGGAACTGGCAACAAATTCCTGATCAGAACCCTAAATGCCCAAACCGAAAGAAATAAGATAGACAAGTGGGACCTCATCAAACTAACAAGGTTCTGCAAAGCAAATGAAACCATCAAGAGAGCAGGAAAACAGCCCACAGAATGGGAAAAAATATTTTCCAACAGTATATCTGACATGGCCTAACATCTAGGATCTACAAAGAACTCAAATGCACTGAAAAGAAAAAAACAAACAGCCTCATTAAAAAGTGAGGGAAAGACATGGATAGACACTTCTCAAAAGAAGATATACAGGCAGCCAACAGACACATGAAAAAGTGTTCAGCCTCACTCATCATCAGAGAAATGCAAATCAAAACCACATTGAGATACCACTTAACCCCAGTAACAATGGCCATCGTAAATAAAACTAACAACAACAGATGCTGGTGAGGATGCAGAGAAAAAGGAACACTTCTACACTGCTGGTGGGAATGCAAACTAGTGCAACCTCTTGGAAGACAGTGTGGTGATTTCTGAAAGAATGAGAAATTGACCTTCCATGACCCAGCAATTCCCCTATTGGGGAATATACCCAGAGGAACTCGAATAATTCTACAAAAAAGATACCTGTACACATATATTTGTTGCAGCTCTATTCACAAGAACAAAAATGAACCAACCATGCTATCCACCAAAGTGGGACTGGATTAAAAAAATGTGGTACACATACACAGTGGAATATTATGCATCCATAAAGAAGGACAAACATATGAACTTCACAGCAACTTGGGTGGATTTAGAATCAATCATACTCAGTGATCTATGGCAGAAGCAAAGAAAAAAGTACCATATGTTCTCACTCATAAGCAGACCTTGCACAATTATAATACTATAAGAAAGGGATTGCCAGTAGTGGGAAACTGTCAGGAGAGGGGGTTGGGATTGGCAGTTGAGGAAAACTGCTGTGGAGGAAGGGGCCCATCTCATCAACAAGGGTACCTGCATAATCAACTTTGTATACCTAACCTTGAATTGTACCCCACATCTGTATAATAAAAATAAATAATAAAAAATTTTAAAAAGATGTATCTTTATTTTCATTTTTTTCCAGAATCTTTTAATTTCTGCTTTTATTTCCCTGTTATCCCAGAAATTGTTCATGTCTTTGTGGGGTTTGGGGTAGCTTTGTTGGTGTTGATATTTATTTTTCTTGCACTGGTGTGAATGACAATATTTCTATCTTGTGGAATTTGTTTATGCTTGATTTATGACCAAGGATGTGGTCAATCTTGGAGTACATTCCATTTGGTGATGAGTAGAATATATATTCCATTGTTGTTGGGTGGAATATTCTGTAGGTATCTAGTAAGTCCATTTGGTCAAGCATCAAGTTGAGGTCCCAGATATCCTTGTTGATTTTTTTGACTCAATGATCTATCTAAGGTCGATAGTGTGTTAATTTGGTCCCCAGCTATGATAGTGTTAGAGTCAATATCTTTTTTTAGTTTACCTAAGAGCTGCTTTATAAAGGTTGGTGCTCCAATGTTAGGTGCATATGTTTAGGATGGATATTTCTTGTTGATAGATTGACTTTGTTATCATTATGCAGTGACCTTCTGTATCTTTTTTATTTTTTGATAGCTTAAAGGATATTTTGTCTGATGTTATGATCACAACTCCTGCTTTTCTTGTGTTCCATTTACCTAAAAATTCACTTTCCATCCTCTTACTTTGAGTCTGTGAATGTCCATTTTGGTGAGATGATTCTCCTGGAGACAGAATATTGTTGCATCATGGTTTTTTTTTTTATTCCAGTTTGCCATTGTATGTCTTTTCAGTGGTGCATTTAGTCCATTTTACATCCAGGCTAATTATTACAATGTGAGGGTTTATCCCTGACATGAGGTTCTTTATAGGGTTTGTTGTAGTTGTTTTTGTTGTTTGCTTATTTATCTGTTTGTTGGTTTTCTTTTGATTTTTGGATTGATAAATGTGTATGTTTTCAATCTTCTTCCTGCATTCTTGAGGAGAGCATGGTTGTTGTTGTTGTTGTTTTCTTTCTTTCTTCTGTGTTTAATACTTTCTTCAGCATTTCTTATGAGCTGATATGGAGGCAGCATAAACTCGTAAGGATTGACTGTCTGTGAGGAATATGAATTCTCCATCACTGATGAAGATTAGCTTAGCTGGGTAGGAAATTCCATGTTGGAATTGTTTCTTTGAGAACTTTGAAGATTGGACTCCAGTCTCTTTTAGTGTGTAGTGCTTCTGTAGATAAGTCTGATGCTATTCTGATTGGTCTTCCCAGGTAAGTAGTGGTAAGTAGTCTGACCTTTCTCTCTTGTTGCCCTTAGGATTTTTTCTTTTATACCTACTTTGTGTAAGCAAATTACTATGCATCTAGGAGTTAGCCGTCACACTGAATGTCTTGCAGGGGTTCCCTGAATTTCTTGTGTTTGAATTGTTACATCTCTGATGAAATGGGGAAAGTTTTCTTGGATAACTTCATGGAATGTTTGTTCCAGGGTGGTCTCAGTTTCTCTATTTGCCTCAGGAATGCCAATTAATCATAGGTTCAGCCTCTTGATATAATCATATATCTCTTGGATGTTTTATTCCATCTTTTTAAGCTTCTTTTCTATGTTTTTTTAATAATTTTTTATTATGATATTGTGGGGTACAGTTAAGGATTAGGTATACAAATATGCTTTGTTCAGGCACCCTTGTAGATAAGAGGTGTCTCCCCATCCCCAGACACATATTTACTACTGTTAATCGTATCACCCTTCCCCTCACCCCCCCCACAGTTTTCCACCACTGTTAGTCATTTTCTTATAGTATTACGTTGGATGTTCAAGGTGCAATATATGAGTGAGAACATGTGACACTCAGATCTTTGTTTCTGTGAGAGGTCACTCAGTATCATAGACTCTACTTCCATCCAGGTTGCTGCAAAATTCATGATTTTGTTCTTTTTTTATGACTGCATAGTATTACATCGTGTATACGTACCACATTTTTTAAATCCAGTCCTCTTTTGATGGATGGCATGGTTGATTCCAGGTTCTTGCTATTGTGAACAATGCTGCAATAAACATACGTGTGCAGGTATCTTTTTCATAGAGTGATTTGAGTTCTTCAGGGTATATTCCCAGTAGGGGGATTGCAGGGTCATATGGGAGGTCAATATTTAGAGCTTTTAGAAATCACCACACTGCTTTCCACAGAGGTTGCACTAGTTTGCAATCCCACCAACAGTGTAGAAGTATTCCCTTTTCATCACACCCTCTCCAGCAACTATTAGTTTTTGAGTTATTGATAATTGCCATTTTGACTGGAGTTAGGTGGTATCTCCGTGTGGGTTTGACTTGCATCTCCCTGATGATTAGTGAGGTTGAACATTTTTCATGTGTGTGTTGGCTGCTCGGATGTCGTCCTTTGAGAAGTGTCTGTTAATATCTTTTGGTCATTTTATAATGGGGTTATTTGTTTTTTTCTTTTCAACACATTTGAGTTCCTTGTAGATCCGAGATTTTAAGACTTTGTCAGACCTGGTGTTGGCAAATGCTTTTTCCCAGTCTGTAGGCTGTCTCCCTGCTCTCTTGGTGGTTTCTTTGGCTTTGCAGAAGCTTGTCAGTTTAATGAGGTCCCACATCTATTTTCTCTCTTATGATCTGTGGGTTTCGGGTTTTGTTCAGGAATTAGAGGCCAGTTCCAATTTCCATGAGGGTATGTCCTTCATTTTCTAAGGTTCTTATGGTTTGAGATTTTACATTTAGGTCTCTGATCCATTTAGAGTTAAGAGTTAATTTTTGTGTATGGGGATAGATAGGGGTCCTGTTTCAATCTTCTGCATGTGGTCAACCAGTTTTCCCAGCACTATTTACTGAAGAGGGTCTCCTTTCCCCAGTGGTAGGTGGTGGAGGCTTTGTCGAAGATGAGTTGGTTGAGAAATTGAGGCTTTGCTTCTGGAATCTCAATTCTATTCCATTGGGCTATATGCCTGTTCCTATACCAATACCAAGCTGTTTTGATTATTATAGCTTTATAGTAAAGTTTGAAGTCTGGTAATGTGATACCACCTGCTTTGTTTTGTTTGTTTGTTTGTTTGTTTTGCTGAGTATTGTTCTGGCTATTCTTGGTCATTTGTTTTTCCATATGAATTCCTGCGTTGTTTCCTCTAGGTCTGAGAAGAATGTTGCTGGTAATTTGATGGGTATTGCATTAAATCTGTAGATTGCCTTAGGTAGGATGGACATCTTCACAATGTTGATTCTTCCAATCCATGAGCATGGGATGTTTTTCCACTTGTTTGTGTCATCTTTGATTTCTTTGAGCAGTGTTTTGTAGTTTTCATTGTAAAGGTCTTTCACGTTTCTGGTTAGGAAGATGCCAAGGTATTTCTTTCTTTTTTTTTTTTGTGACTCTTGTGAATGGAATTGTGATTTTTATTTGGGTTTCTGTTTGTTTATTATTGGTGTAAAGAAATTCGATTGTCTTTTGCACATTCATTTTACATCCTGAGTCTTTGCCAAAGGCCTTTATCAGTGTAAGGAGATTTTTCACAGATTCTCTTGGATTTTCAAGGTACACAATCATGTCATCTGCAAAGAGAGATAACTTGACTTCTTCTTTTACTATTAGTATACCCCTAATTGCCTTTTATTCTCTGATTGCTCTAATCAGGACTTCCAATACTATATTGAACAGAAGGGTGAGAGTGGGCATCCTTTTCTTGTTCCAGTTTTATGGGAAAATGGTTCCACTTTTTGTCCATTTAGGAGTATGCTGGCTGTGGGTTTCTTGTAGAGGGCTTTTACTATTTTGAGGTATGTTCCCCGTATGCCTAGCTTTTCGAGGGTTTTTATCAAGAAGGGGTGCTGGGTTTTATCAGAAGCTTTTTCTGGATCTAATGATATAATCATGTGGCTTTTGTTTTGACATCTGTTGATGTATTTAATTACATTTATGGTTTTACGAATGTTGAACCAGCCTTGCATCCCAGGGATGAAGTCTACTTGGTCATGATGGATGATTTTTGAGATGTGTTGTTGAAGCCAGTTTACTAGGATCTTGTTGAGAATTTTAGCATCTATGTTCATCAAAGATATTGGCCTGTAGTTCTCTTTGTTGGGTCTTTTCCTGGCTTGGGTATCAATGTGATGTTAGCTTTGTAAAATGATTTGGGAAGAGTTCCATCTTTCTCAATCGCTGGGAATACCTTCAGTAGGATTGGTATCAGCTCCTCTTTAAATGTCTTGTAGAATTCTGCTGGAAAGCCTTCTGGTCCAGGGCATTTTTTTGTAGGTAGTTTTTTTATTACGCACTCAGTTTCCTTGATTGATATTGGTGATTTAGGGTCTCAATTTCTTCTTGTTTCAACTTAGACAGGTTAAGTGATGACAGAAAGTCCTCCATTTCCTTAAGATTTTCAAGTTTGTTTCCATACAAGTGTACATAGTAGTCTCTAATGATCTTTTGTATTTCTTCAGGATCAGATGTGACTTCATCTTTTGTGTTTCTGATTGGGTTTATTTGGACTTTTTCTCTCTTTTTCTTGGTCAGTCTAGTTAGGGGGCCATCAATCTTGTTTATCCTTTTGAAAAACCAGCTTTTTGTTTCGTTGATTTTTTTGTATTATCTTTTTGTCTTCTATGTCCTGGATTTGGGCTTTTATTTTGGTGATCTGGATTCTTCTGCTGAAATCAGGGTTTTTGTGGTCTTGCTTTTCCAGCTTCCTTAGGTGGCTTGTTAGGCTATTACTTTGTGATCCTTCCATTTTCTTTATGTGTGTTTGTAGGGATATAAATTCCCCTCTTACTACAGCTTTCATGGTGTCCCAGAGATTTTGGTAAGATGTTTCTTCATTTTCATTTGTTTCCAGGTATCTTTTGCTCTCTGTGTTGATTTCATCATTGACCCAGGAATTGTTTAACATCATGCTGTTTAATGTCCATGTCTTTGTGGGTTTGGGGCAAAACCTTGTTGGTGTTAATGTTTAGTTTTATTCCACTGTGGTCCAAAAAGGTGAATGGTAAAATTTCAGTCCTTTTAAATTTGCTTATGCTTGACTTACGGACAAGTATGTGGTTGATCTTAGAGTAAGTTCCATGTGGTGATGAGTAGAATCTGTATTCTGTGGTCTTTGGATGGAGGGTTCTGTAGGTATCGATTAAGTCCATTTGATCAAGAGTCACATTGAGGTTTCGGATCTCCTTGCTGATTTTTTGTCCTGATGATCTGTCTAGGGTAGTAAGTGGGATATTGAAGTCCCCAGCTATGATGGTATTGGAGTCGATATCCATTTTTAGTTTACCTAGGAGCTGTTTTATGAAAGTTGGTGCTCCTATGTTTGGTGCATATATGTTTAGGATGGATATTTCTTGTTGATGGATTGAACCTTTTATCATTATGTTGTGGCCTTCAGTATCTTTTTTAATTTTTGATAGCTTAAAGGGTATTTTGTCTGAGATTAAGATCGTGACTCTCCTTTCTTTTGTATTCCAGTCACATGAAAATTTGTTTCCCATCCTTTTACTTTGAGTCTGTGAGTGTCCTTTCTAGTGAGGTGAGTCTCTTGAAGGCAATAGATTGTTACCCGGTGATATTTTATCCATTTTGCCATTCTATGTATTTTCAATGGTGCATTTAGTCCATTCACATTCAAACTAATTATTGAAATGTGAGAGTTGATCCCTATCATAATATTCTTACAGAGTTGCTATTGTTCTTCCTGTTTGTGTGCTGTCTTTCTTTGGTTTTAGAGTTGGTTCATGTGTGTTTTTAATCTTTTACCTGTACTCTTGTGAAGTACGTTGTTTTTCTTTTTTTTTCTTTTCTTCTGTGTTCAATACTTTCTTAAGTGTTTCTCGTAGAGGTGGTCTTGTGGCAGTGTAGGTTCTGAGGGATTGGATATCTGGGAAAGATTTCAATTCTCCCTCACTGATGAAGCTTAGCTTGGCTGGGTAGGTAATTCTCAGTTTAAATTGTTTATCTTTTAGAACTTTGAAGATAGGGCTCCAAGCTCTCCTCACCTGTGGGGTTTCTGTAGATAAATCTGCTGCTATTCTAATTGGTCTTCCCTGGTAGGTAGTCTGACCTTTTTCTCTTGCTGTCCTTTGGATTTTTTTCTTTTATATCTTTTTTTTTTTTTTTTTTGACGAATTATTATGTCTCTGAGAGTTGGCCTTCTCATTTGTTGTCTTGTAGGGGTTCTCTGAATCTCTTGTGTTTGAATTTTTTCATCACTGATAAGCTGAGGAAAGTTTTCTTGAATGATTTTATGAAATGTTTGTTCCAGTGTGGCCTCTGTTTCTCTCTATGCTTCAGGAAGGCCACTCTTAGATTCAGTCTCTTGAAGTGATCATTCATCTCTTGAAGGTTTTGTTCTGTCTTTTTGAGCTTCTTTTCTATGTTTTTGACAGTTTGGGTTAGTTCTGTGTTTTTGTCTTTGAGCTCTGAGATTCTTTCTTCTGCTTGGCTAATTCTGCTTTCCATGCTTATTAGTTTGTTATTTATCTCCATAACAGTATTCTTTAGTGCTGTTATTTCTGACATCAGCTCCTTCCTATTTTCTTCTTGTCTCTTCTCAATTTTTTAAATTCTCTCTATTAATGTCTTGATGTCTGGGTTTGTTGCATGTGGCCAGTCATTCTGGGGGTTCTTCATTGTTTGTATTCTGGAGTCTGTTTTCTCAGTGTCTGACATCCCAGGGATCTGTGTGAAATCTATATTCATTTGGTTTTTATTCATTTGTGTTATTTTTTTCCCTCCCTACTTTTTCCTTCCCTCGATGTCACCTTCTTCTTTAATTCTGTTATTCAGGGGTAGAGGGGTTGCTTTTTCTTCTGTTTGTTCAATCTCCTATTCTTTATGTATGCCTTCTTACTTTGTTCAATTCTGGAGTTACACTGTAGGTTGGAGGTGGTACTTTTTGAGGTTTGGAGATTTACTTAAAGGGGGAGCTGTGATTCAAAACCTATCTGCAGGTCCTGTTATCTGCTGACAGGTTTATGGATAATCTGAAACCCACTTCCTACTGCCTTGGAATCTGTCTGTGCAGTGGGTCTGTAGGTTTACTCCCTGAAATAAAATGAGGTTGGCAGAAGGAAGAGAATGGAGCAGCCAGTGGGGGGAAGAAGGGGGTGGCAAGAGAGAGGAGTAAGGGGGGAAACAGATGAGTGTACCAACAATGGAGAGAGAGAGACCTTAACTGAAACAGATAAAAACAATAGACTATGGCTACAGACTAACAAACTCCCATACAAAAAAAACTAAAACATACAATGATGGTAACATACAAGCTAACCAACCAGCTTATAGGTGTGCTGTTCCTCTACACAAAAAAAATGGTTTACAGAGAGGAGAAAAAAGAAGAAAAGTAAGAGAAAAAAACAAGAAGGAACAAAACAGTAGGAATAGAATCAAGTCATTAAACTAACAGAACCAATCGAGCACACTCTGAGACTTTTCATTTAAGTCCAATGTCCTATCATCTCTGATTTCTAGCTATCTTCTCAAGCTGGTGAATTTGTTCACAGTTAGGATCAGTTGCCCCTGGCCTGCTGTGAAGGACAGTTCAGATCACCACTCAGTTCACCACTCAAATCTGGCCTGTGTCTGTTTTTCAAGCTTGTTTGTCCCATTTCAATGTTGTTGCCTTGAATCGCCGGCAGGTGGTGCTATCTCACAGCCCCAGAGGGAGTGGAGCCAGACAGGAGTCAGCAGAGGCCGGAGATGGGAGCCTGCTTCAGGGCACATGGGAGGAGACCCACAGCTGGCAGGACATCATGGTGGCAGCAGAGGTGGCAGCGATCCCAGCAGATCTTGCCTTCAGGGGCTTCAAGGACTGAAGTCGTGGATCACCTCAGGCATGGGTGGCACAATGCGCTATGGCCACCATGGAGGCTGTGGCGGTACTGGCAGCTGCTGTGTCTGTGACTGTAGTAGCTGTCCAGACCGTCGTGATGCCCCAGTGGTGGCGACAGCAAAGCTCCGTGTGAAGAGCAGGCTGCTGACATTGGGATCTGCAGTTCCCAGGAAGAGGACCAGAGACCCTCTGCATTCTCCTTTGTGGAGGGTCTCATAGATGAAGCTGCCCCATCGCCATCTTGCCAGAAGTCCTTTTCTGTGTTTTTAATAGTTTACATTATTTCCATATTTTGGTCCTCAAGCTCTGAGATTCTTTCTTCTGCTTGGTTAATTCTGCTTTCCATCGTTGTCAGTTCATTAATTATCTTACTGTGTTTTTTATTGCTGTTTTCTCAGTTATCAACTCCTTCATTCTTTCCTCTTTTCTCTCCTCATTTCTACTCATTCTCTTTGTTAATACCTTGACCTCTGGATTTGTGGTTTGAGATCAGTCATTCTGGAGGCTCCTCATTGTTTGAGTTCTGAAGTCTCTATTCTCAGGTGCTGTCTCCCCAAGAGTCTGCATCAGACCTGTGTTTTTCCTTTAATTCTACCCCATTTGTGATGGTTTTCCTCACCTTTTATTCCATTGTTAAGTAGTTGGGGGGAGATAGCTTTCACTTCTATTTGCTCAACCCTTATTCTTCCTTATGTAGATCCCCTGGATTTGTTCAATTTTGAAGCTAGACTGGGAATGGGGGGCAGTGCTTTTTGCAACTTTGAGATTTGATTAAGGTGTGATGAGGAAACTGTGGTTCAGAAGCTATCTGCAGATGTGTGGGTCTCCTGGAACCCACTTCCCACCATCTTACAATCCATCCATGCAGTGGAGAAGTATATATGCCCTTGAAAGCAAAATGAGATAAGAAAAAGGAAAAGAATGGAAAAAGGAAGATGGGAGACAAAAGTTAGATGAAGAGAGAGGAGAAGGAGCATAACAACAGACAGGCACACCACTACTGAATAAATAAACAAACAAAAAAACAAGCAAACAAACAAAAAAAACCTGATGATGTACTCGCCTTCAAAAATACCCATACACAAGCAGAAAAACTAAAAAACACCCCCCCAAAAAAACCCAAAGCAAGCACTAAAGCATAAACTAAAACTAGGAAAAACAAAAGAGCTCCCTCTGAGGCCATTTCTGGAACTTCAGACTCCTTTCCCAAGCACCACTGCAGCTTCCTCAGTGGTAGGGAGCAGGATCCGGTCTCCAACCCCTCCCCTCCCTCCACGCATAGGCTGAGAGGGTTGCTCTTAGCGTGGGTCAGATGCTCCACATACTGCTGTGGCTGGAGGGTGAATCAGATCCAGACTCATCCAACTCATCCACTGCTGCTGCTGCTGCCAAGTCCCCCACTCAGATCAGATGTGTCTGTGTCTGTCTAGCGGGGGTGGGGAGTCTGCCTCCGTGTCTTCTCCTGAAGTTTCCTCTCTGGGTCAGTGATGGTCAATCCCAGAGGGGTGTAGAGATTGCCTCTGAGTACCAGGTTAGAAGCTGAGCAGAGCTGGGGGGGTCAACACATGTCTCTGCCCAGTCCCAGTTTGAAGGCTCCTCACCAGAGGTGGGGTTCAGCTCCAGATTTCTTCACAGTGCCCTCAACATGGTTCCCTCTGTCAGTGCCTGGCCCCCTCTGCTGTGGGTGTTGATACAGGCCAGGTGCTGAGGAACAGCTGACCTCTGCTGCATCCTCCTAAGAGATCCCCCAGAATGACTGATGATCCTACACATTGGGGACTCCAATCTCAGGGCAGTGGTGGGTTGCAGTCACCTCCTGAGGAGACCCCTGGGTGCTTGACCCTGAGACATCCCTCGGATGGACTTTCGCTCACCCAGCTGCACTCACCCACTCACACAGACTGTCTTTATGGACATTTGCCCTTGCAAAGACTTTCAGGTTTCCACATGTTCCATCACCATCTTTGATATTGACATTTTCAAAGATAAAGTGAAGTTTATGAAAAAAATCTATCTTTATTTCATTAATAAGCATGCATTTTATTTTTCCTAAAATTTGTTTTGTTAGAAAACCAAAGAAGAACTCCACCTAAATACCTCATTTTGTAAAGCAAAATTCAAATTATAACTTGTATGGGTATTTTATTCAAATTGAACTATTTTAAATGATACTAAATAGAATATATACTAGATGTACCTGGTATTTATAGTACAAGAAAATTTTTAATAATGAATATTTTATTACAATGCCATTTCATGTCAAAGAATGTATACATCTAAAAATGAAGGATTTCTTGCCCCTTTAATATATCTTGTCCTTAAATATTTAGGAATTTGGCAGAGTATTAAAAAGTGTGGTTTTATCAGTAAACCAAAAAGCATAAACCACAACTTTTGAAAAGAGAACAGAGGGAAAAGTGGATATTGGGAATTGGCTAGATGGGAATCTGAGGGCTAAAATTGCACATTGTGACACTGAACTAATAGCTACAGGAAGGAGTGCCCACCCCTGAGTCTGGGGAACCTGAAGACAGAATCTTGGAGTTTTGAAGTCACTCCTGGAGTAGGATTGCAGACTGCTGAGCAGAGGGTGCTGGCCCTTAATACTACTTTCCAACAAGGCTTAAAGAGGCTGCCTCAGAGAGAGAAACATATGCTGAAACCGAGCTCAGCTTTCCCTGCCAGAGTGAAGAACCCTGGATGGGATGACACTGAGTGGAACAGCAAACAAAAGGACTCCCAGAGCACAGTGCTCAGAACAAAAAGGTTGTTTTCAAGATGGGAAGCACATAATAATTGACACAGCTCACTTTCACTACTCAAATTTGAAGAATTTTATGCTCTCACTTGATGTGCAACTATGTTTCACACATATGAAGACTTTCCCACCTTCTACACGGCAATTTAGAAAGAAAAATATGCACAGCTGTCATATAACTTTTCATGTAACTAGCCATGAGTTACTGGTTGATATATATAATTTTTCTCTACTTTTTGTTTGTTTCCTTTTGTCATGCTTTTTAAAGGCACATTTCTATAGAAAGACAGGTCTCCTGTTTCTGATTCACTACAAGCTTCTTCCTTCAAATGTTTTCTTATTCTTGTGAGTTATTTGATCTCCCAGAATAATCCACATCTTTTACAGGTATGATTAAAAAGACTTGTTTCCATAGAAAACCAAAATAAGTTATATATGCATAAGCATACTAACTTCAACATTGCATCATGTTGTTAAGAATCAAGGTAGCAAATAATTTTGTCCAAAGACATACTAGAAAAATGACTTAGAAACTTTAATCTAATAACTATTTAATAATATAATGACTATCTTATAGTTTAGGTAAGATTATGCAGCAGATTGCATATAAAACTATTCAACTTTGTACTGGAATTTTTATCCAGGGAAATTAGTAAAGGAAAAGAAAAAAATACTCATAAAAAGAAGTAAAACTATCTCTATTCATAGATAATATGATCTTGTACAAAGGAAAACCTAAGCAATCAACTTAACACTATTAGAGCTAAAACTCCAAGTTCAGCAAGATTATAAGCTACAACATGGTTATACAAAAATTAATTGTATTTATATGCACTAGAAATGAACAATCTAAAAATAAAATTCAGAAAACAATTCCATTTAAAATAGCATCAAAAATATTAATAAATAAAGTTAATAAAATAATTATACATCTGTATGCTAAAATCTACAATATATTTTTGAAAGAACTTAAGTGGCTAAGTAAATGGTAAGACAATTCTATACATTGTTCAGAAGACTCAATATTGGTTAAAATTATACAAATTGATTTATGGATTCAATACAATGATCATTAAAACTGTAGCTTTCTTCTTTATAAAAACTGACAAACACTTCCTAAAACTCATATGGAAATCCAAGGGACTCAGAATAGTCAATACTACCTTTAAAAAGAAGACAAAGTTGAAAGACTGACAGTTTCCTCTTTCAAAATATACCAATCAAGATAATGTGGTGCCGGCATAAGAACAGACATATAGATCAGTATAGTTAAATTAAAAGTCCAAAAATAAAACCTTGTAGTTGATTGACATTCAACAAGGTTGCCAAGACATTCAATGGTGAAAGACTAGTCTTCTCAACAAATGATGCTGGGACAATTGAATATTCATACACAAAGAATAAAGTTAGGTTTGCAGCTCACACCATGTAGAAATATTAGCTTAAAATGGAATGCAGACATAGAGTAAGAGCTAAAACTATGGAACTCAGGGGAAAAAAACAGTAAAAATATTTACATCTTTAGTTTCTTAGAAAAGACATCAAAAACACAAGAAAAAAAAAGGTATAAATTGGACTTTTCCAAAGTAAAATCTTTTGGAATTCAAAGGATACCATCAAGAACATAAAAAAAAAATGCAGAATGAAGAAAATATCTGCAAATAATATGCCTGATAAGGGACTTATATCAGAATATTTAAAGAAGTCTTACAACTCAGTAATTAAAACATAAATTGCTCAACCTAAAAAAATGGCAAAAATCAGGTATAAAGATTTAGATGCAGATGAAAAGTAAATTCTGGAGATCTACAGTACAGCATTGTGCCTATAATAAATGATCCTGGATTGTGCCTTTTAATGAGGTAAGGAAACAGATCTCACATTGAGTATTATTATCACCATAAAAAATAAAATAAAACAAAAATCACAAAGAAATTTCTATTAAAAAGTGGCCAAAGGTTTGAACAGATATTTCTGAGGATATGCAAATGGCCAATGAGCACTTGTGAAGATGTTAGGCATTACCAGTCATTAAAGAAATGCAAATCAAGCCACAGTGAAATATCTCTTCACATTTCTAGAGTGGCTAAGATTTTTTTTTTTAGCCACTCTAGAGTTGACAGAGATATGGAGAAATTGAAACCCTCCCATATTGCCGGTGAAACTGTCATATGATGTCACCACTTTAAAAACAGTTTGACTCTTCTTCCAAACATTAAACAAACAATTGCCATATGGTCGAAAAAGACTACTCTTAAGTATATACTCAATAAATGAAAAGATATGTTTTAAAGAGACAAAATAACAACTACATGACTAGCAGTGTAATTCATAAAAGCCAAAAAATGGAAATCACCCAAATATTCATCAATTCATGAATGGATAAAATAGATAAACAAAATGGGTATATTCATATAATGAAATGCTTTCCGGCACAAAAAAATAAAGTGCTGATATCTGGATAAACCTTGAAAATATTATGTTAAATGAATGGAGCCAGTCACAAAAGATGACATATTGTATGATTCTAATTATATGATTTAACAAGGACAGACAAATACAGAAAGATGAGACACAAATGTGTGGTTTCCCAGGCTTGTGAAACAAGATAGATGGGCAGTGTTTGCTGAGAGAACATAATTTTGTGTGGGGGGGGTGACAAAAATATTTTTAAATGTATTAGTGGTGACAGATGCACCACTCCAAGAATATACCAAAAATGACTTAATTCTACATTTAGAAGGAGAATATTATGATATGTGAACTATATCAACTTTTTTTGATAAAACAGCCTACCTCCTGCAGCCCAGTTATGAATCAATTACTGGACAGTAAAGTAGAAGAAAGTTCTACCATCCTCACCCCTGTGGCTATGGAGCCTGTTAACGAAAGCTGGGTTCCCTTCAACTCTGGTCAACTGTTCCGCCAGAATAAAGCACTGGGCTCATACCATTTGGAAACTAGAGACTGAGCCTTGAATTTAACTTTGAAATCATGTTAAACCAAACAAAAATTATTTATCCAATTGATGAGATCTTTATTCCTATATACCTTCTCTAGTAGCAAAGCCAAGCCATATTCTTCCCACTAACCAGCCAGTGTTAATGGAAGCGAGTAATGATTTTACTGTATTTCATTATCTATGCTACTTTATTGAGGTGTAAAATAGACTTAATGGTAGATTTAAAATTAAACCATTTTCAATGGCTTTGGGGAATGAAAAAAGTTTGCAACATTAAGTTTTTAACATTAGGATTTGCTATATAATTTCATTATGATCAGAATCAGTGCTTTTTAAAGAAACACTTGCATCTATAAAACACTTAGAGGTAGAAATGCAGTGCTTTCATATATTTAAATTTGAGAACTATTTCCATTTAAAAGAAAAAGCAAATATAAAGTTCTATAGGTTGTCAGTGAATTTAGCTAACATAAACTGCACAAAGATATCCAGAATTGGCGCTGTTCAATTGGTTGATGTTGAATGTTACTGAATTATCTGAGTAGTGAAAGCATCTCTTTAGCTTGCTTACGGAGAAAGAGGCACAATAGGCATAGTAGTAACCAACCTCTATTTTAAAATTCTCATGCAAGTGTATTTTTTCAAGACAATATAAATAATCTAATAATTATTAATTATGCTAATTAGAAATGTTTTAACATGTGATCAGTGCCTAATTTACTATTTCAAACCAAAGTGGTTCAATACCTCCTTTTAATATTTTAGCATTTGTAACAGCTAAAGTAAGCTATACAATTTTCCTTTTTCTTCAGAAGTCTAAGTTTCAAAAAGAAAAGTAATCTAAGCAAATTAAAAATTATTGTCTTAATGAAATAGGTGGTGATAAGTAGATATTAAATATAATACTAAATTCTGAATATCTGTTTAAACCTGTTAATTTTTATTTTCTGCCTTCCCACCAATGTCCTTCAGCCATTCAATTCTACTTTGCAATATAAGCTACGATGACCAATTTTCTGTGTTTATATTCAATGAGCACTATTCTATGCACATGTGTGCTATCTTTTAAAAAATATACAATAGCAAGCCGGGTTCGGTGGCTCAGCCTGTAATCCCGCGCTTTGGAAGGCTGAGGTGAGTGGATTGCCTGAGCCCGTGGGTTCGAGAACCACCTGGGCAGCGAGACCTCATCTCTACAATAAATCAAAAAATCAGCCGGGCGTGGTAGCGCATGCCTGTAATTCCGGCTACTCGGAAGGCTGAGGCGGAAGGATCGCGGAGCCCAGCAGGTCGAGGCTGTGGTGGCCGGGAGCGACCACCGCACTCCAGTCTGGGTGACAGAGTGAGACTCCAACTCAAAAAATATATACATATACAATAGTAGAATAATGTGCACATAGTTCTGCTTCTTTATATTTTCATTTTCACAATATCCATACACAAAGACCCTCATTTTTTGTCATGGCACTAGCATTATTATTTTATGGATTTGTGTACAATAATTAATATTTTACTATTTCCGTTAATGGACACTTTGTTTCCTATGTTTTCATGTTTAAAAATTTAATATTTTATAAATACAGCATGAATATAAGAATAAACCCTTAGAAAGGAAATTGCTAGGTGAAACTATATTTGACCAGAAATGTTTTGAATATTTTTAAACTGTAATTTTTAAAAATATTTTTCACGTTTGAGACATTTACAACTTATCTTAAACTGTATCAATTTAAATTCCAATCAGAATTGAATGTCTACTTCCCTATAACTTCATCAGTATATGTTCTCAAACTTTTTTGTCTTTGACAAATCAATAAATAAAAGTGGCCTTGCATTGTAATTTTAAAAAATCATTAACAATGCTTTAATACCCTGCCTGCATTTGTCATTGTCTCTTTCTCGTCTGCCTCCCCTTTGTGATGTGAGCACCTTGGGGAAAGATCTGTGGTTCTTACATCTGTTGCCTAAAATATGAACAGTGTTGGCTAAAGAGCATGACAGATAAGAGTAGGTCCTCTTGGCAGACAGCAAGGGTGGCTCTGTGATTGTCCTGTCTGGTAACAGTGGCCTGGAGACAAGGTTAGTCTGCCGGTATTCAATAATTAAACTTCAGTAACTTACATTTAAAAACCATAACATCTGGTTAAAACTAGAATTTCTTGGCTACCAACTGTCTTTCTGGCTTGTGCTAGATGCTAAACGTAAAGATGAAAGAAGAGTCTCTGCCCTTCTAGGGCTTAATGCCCCAGAAAAGCCTATCCTGACTTATAATTGCCATCATTTCTGTGCTTTGTTTCATCATTGTACCATACATGTATGAATCCATTAGAAATATACTTTACTTTTGCCTAGGTGTGGAATTTACACAAATGGAAGACTATCACGTATAGTCAATCATTTGTGTTGGGTTCTTTTGTTTAACTTTATGTTTATAAAATTCTTCCATGCTATTTTGCAGCTGTAGTTTGTTAATTTTCATTTATTTTATTTCATTGAATGAAGCTATCACAATGTATCCCCCCTACTGTGACTGAAATTTGGCTATAATTTGTAGCTATGACAAATAATACTTCAATAAACATACTTGTACATATCTCCTGGTACACATCTGTAAGCACTACTGTTAGATCACTGGATGCATTCTTAAATTTTACTATATAGCAATTTTCCAAAGAATAGCAGCAATTACCACCCTCATCAATAGATTAAAATAATTCTCATTGTTCCAGATTCTCACCAACATTTGATACAATTAGACTTTTAACTTTTGACAATCTAGTGATTATAATTCTCCTTATAAATTGGTAAAAGTCTACACATATTCCAAATATTGCACTTAGTACCATGTAGAAGTAGTATCACTTCAGCTTCCTTGATACAAATATCTTCTGGTCCTGGAGGTTGACACAAGTGTGAAAAAGAAGAAAAAAAACAAGTATCTTTGGTTGTGACTTTTATTGCTACTTTCATTATGGAATAGATGAATACATATTTTTAATTTAATGCAATCATGTTTATTCATATCTTCCCCTAAAATTAGCACTTCATATGTATTTTTTTAAAAACTCTCCGACTTTATGGCCATGAAGATATTTTCCTATATTGACTTCTTAAAAGTGTATAGTTTTACTGTTCATATAGGTTTTTGTAATTCACTTAGAATTGATGTGAGAGGCATTTTAATTTTTATTTGTACATTTCTTCTTATATGAGATTTAAGGTCTCATTATATATTAAGAGCCATCATTTTACTTTTCTCATAATGTACTCATCTCATTTTTGTATTTTATATATTTCTTATACATTTTTATATCTTTATTTTAATATATTGATGAATTGGCATGATGTCTTGGTGAGATGAAAATATATTGCTCCAGTGTAATTCTCGTCTTCTAAATATGTCTATAGTGTTTTCTGCCAAATAAAAAATTTGATTTTTATAAAATAAAATTCATCATGCTTTTATGGTTACTGGGTGTGACACCAAACATGCATAGCCTTTCTCATACTGAGATTCTATGAAATTATGAAAATATTGTCCACACTTCTATATTCATACCATTTATTGATAAAATTTTTTTGTGTTACATAATAGAAAGGTATTCAACTTAATATTTTTCTGATTATTAAAATTCATATTAAATAACAGTGTGAAGATTCATATTTAGTATATAGTACATTTTCATGTGTATATGATTTTATAACTGGACTTTTCCTTTTTTAATTTATAAAAGAAAGAGGTTTATTTGATTTAGGGTTCTGCATCCCACCAGCATCTGCTGGGATTCTGATGAGGGCCTCAGGAAGCTTACAATCATGGCAGAAGGCAGAGAGAGCACAGGCATGTCACCAACATGAGAGCAGAGCCAGAGAGAGAGAGAGAGACAGAGACACACACAGAGAGAGACAGACTTTCCAATTTGTTCCATTGGACATTAGGGAGACAGTATCATAAAGTACCACTGAGATGTTTTTGCTATAGGGATTTCCATCAATACAAAGACAAAACTGCAGGTTTAAAAAAAGCAGAAAAGAGGGTAGCATGGAGGAGAAAGTTAAATGTAGCTCTACTTTATAAGTTTTCACTGTGTGACTCAGAGGCAGTGAGGCACAGACACACTATAGCATCACCTACACACACATCCATACACACACACACACACACACACACACACACACAGACACTGCTAATCATCAGAAAGCTTTATATTATTTTCATTGGATCAAGAAAAATTGAAAGAGACATTTTTAGGGAATTTTCCATTATGAATATTGGATATATATATACCAGAATGAAAAGAAAAAAAGACAAAGATTGATTTCTTTATATCTGCTGTTCTGATAACTTATAAAACAAAATCTTTATATTTTTAAGTGTACATCAAGTTTTGTTTTTAAGAGAGGAGAAAAAGACAGGAAGAGAAATAGTTCCAGTAAAAAAGAAAATTTAGAAAATGGCAAATGAGAGTAACAGAAAAAAAATGTTTGGAAAATGTCAAAGCAAAAGTAAGAATTGAAAATACCAGGAAGATGTGCATTTCTTGAATCTTCAGTTAGGAGGTGAATGTAATATTATTCATAAAACTGAACACCTAACTTTTAAAAAATGAAAAGTTTGGACAAATAGAGTTACTTATCTTCACATGCAATGCTGCTTTCATTCATATACAATTGCTTGTACTTGAAATATTTTAATTCTTCAGCTTCCTTGATACACCCCTTTCTGGTTTTTCTTCATCTTGAAATATACTCAGTTGTATTCTGGGAAGGATCCATCCTCTTCTATCCTATTTAATATCCTTAAATATTGGTTTTTCTCCAGTTTTATATTTTTCCCAGTTTTCTATGCTAAATTTACATATTGCCAAAGGTTCTACTATCTCTTAAATGTCAAAAACATACATGTATGAGTGTGTGTTTGGTGTTGTGTGTGTGTGTGTGTGTGTGTGTGTGTGTGTGTGTGTGTGTGGTGTATTCTAGTTCAGTGCTTCTCAAAACGTAATAAACAATTAATTATATGGATTATGTTTACATGGAGATTCTGAGTTTGTAGCTCTGGGTTGGATCTGAGATTCTGCATTTCTAATAACATTCCAGGTGGTTCTAATGCCACTGTACCAAAAACTACACTTTGACTGGTGAAGGTCAAGATAACACCCTTGAGCTCCAGACCTGTGTATCCAGCTGTCGATTATAAATCTTCACGTGGTTGCTTCCAGTAGGACTCAAACCACCATGTTCAAATTGACTTTACCAATACATATTCTCCAGCTGTCTCCTGTATTCTCTATCTCAGTGCATAAAACATGCCAACAACAAACTGCCCAAATGAGAAATATAGGAATTGGCCCTGATTTATCCCTATTCCCCACCACACCACATTCGATCAATTCTTAAACTCCACTAATTCTTTCTCAGATCTGTCTCTTATTACCCAACCCCCTCAGCTTTTGCTTTATTTCAGAATCACATCAAACTTTGCTCTGATTACTTCAACAACCCAAAAATGATCTTCTCTCTAATCTTCCATGCTCCAATTATACTCTAAATTACCTCTCATGGTGAATGTTCTAAATCATATAGTTGATGCGGTCACTCTTGTATATAAAAGCTTCGGATAGATTTAGGATATCATCTGAACATTTTAATGCATTTTAACATCTCTGATTATCTGTACAGTCTTGTAGCATCATGCTTCAGTCATATGGTTGAGATGGGTCTCTTCTTATTTCTTCCCAGATGATCTTACTGCATTTTTATGCAAGAAGAGCCTTCTGTGTTCAAAGATTATGTTAGACTTATTATCTAACCACCACGCACCAGCCCCAGGATGAGAAACGTGCCTGGTGTTGTGACCATCCCCCATATAAGTATACTGGAGTCCTTGTCATGTTGTTCTATAACCATCAATGAGCTGTCTGTCTGCATTACCCAATATGCTTCTTAAGAACAATATGCTTCTTACGACTTTGTGCATACACAAAGCTTAGCATAGTGTCAAGAATATAATAGATTTTCCAGATTACCTGTTAATATATCTTTAAGTGACTAACAAGTCTATAAAAATAGAATATCCTAAACATCTTCCGCACATGTAAAACATCTGAAATTACTGATAACATAATTTTAATAGCCCATGTATTTTACTACAGTTTATTTTGAAATTATTTAACATATTGAATATTATTAACGTCAATTCAAAGTCTCTTACACACTGATCTAGATCAACCACTCATTATGTTTAATCTGCCTTCCTGCAATATTCTTCTAATTTAGTTTGCATTTTTCACCTTTTACTTCAATTCAAACTGTACATCTTTACCATATTAACCTTCTTGAGGTCTGCAAAATGTCATTTCCTTCTTCAAATCTTTTTGTTTCTCTTTGTTGTGTTAGATATAGTCATCAGATGCTTATCAGCTGCCAATGTTCATTTAGGCTGCCATAGCAAAATATCACAGACTGTGCAGCTTATCAACAAAAGTTTATTTCTCACAGTTCTGAAATCCAAGATTAAGGCACTAGTAGATTCAATGACTGGTGAAGGCCTGTACGTTGTCTATAGACTGCCATCTCGCTATAACCTCACATGGTAGAAGGGGTAAGGGAGTTTACTGGAACTTTTTAATAAGGGCACTAATTTCATTCATGAGAGCTACACCCTCATGACCTAGTCACCTCCCAAAGGCCCTAATAATAATACCATCACATTGGGGGTTAACATAAACATTCTGTCCATGCATCAAGATCTTCTGCCTTGAAGTCTTACCATAGCTTTTAGATTTTCCCACAACAAATGTTCTATTCTGTAATCTACTCTACTCCTCAGCTTAGTTTTCTGTAAATATTTTCTATTTCTGTCCCTTAACTCATGCATTCCCTCATGAGCACTTATGTCCAAATATTTCAAACCCCTTTTTAAATTCTAGCTCTCTCCTGAAGCCCCTCTCTCTAAATTTAAGCAAATTCTCCATCTGTCAATGTCTATGACCCCTTATCTGTAAGATTCTAAGACCATTTCCACATCGTGTTAGTAGTAGATAAAGGTGTGTCTCATTTTCTCTCCTGAATTCCTGTCCAATTTGTCTTTGCTTTTGATTCTTTCTTTGGCCGCAGGGCAACAGACAGAAACTAGAAAAGAACAGCAGCCTGTGGGGTAGAAAGAGACAGCAAAGCCACAGCACTGCACATTCACTACCATATGCGTCAGACAAAGAGGCCGTTGGTGATATGCAGATTCACTAGAGAGAAGCAAAGCCTTCCTAGCAACCAAATAGAAAGTGGGAGATTTTCTGCAAAGTGATAAATTACTTTTTGCAAACAAGTAAGAAAAAACATGGAGCATACTGAATAGGATCAACAAATTATGCTTAACATTAAGATGTGTATTTTTCAAGGATATATACTCTAGACCAGAAAAAAGTAATAAAATAAAAGCTAATTTTAGTTATATCCAGCTAGTGTTTTTCATTAGAAGAATGGGCTGGGTGCAGAAGGAGCACATTGGACCTAAATGTCAGCTCACTACGATAACCCGCCTGCAATTTACTGAATGGGAATCGTGTTTAAATGAAACATAAAGCTAAATGCACATGCTTCTCAATGCATGCTTTAGGACCATCACTCTCTACAAATTCTCTTGTATTCCTAAAATACCCAGGAAAGAACTCCCAGGTATTTTTTATTTGGAAAGAATCAATTCTTTGTAATGAAGTAAAAATTTTAGTTTTCAAAGAAGCAAAAATATTTCTGTGTGTTATTTATTATATATAATATTTATTTTATGTATTTATATATATATATTACAAAATGCAAAGCTACAGAGTTTAACAAAATGTGTAGGGCATAAGTAGTAATCTAAGGAAGACAGTTTGAAACAAAATGTGATTCAGAAGGAATTTAGAAATGAAATTAAAATAACTAATTTTAAATTATAAGAAAAGTTGACAAACTTATGTTTCTTTAAAATATACTATAGGAGAAAATCTCCTTGCATTTTCAAATCTCACATATCTCATATTTTCATGGTCTATTCCCCGACACACAAATTATTACAAAATGACAAAATAAAAAGGGAAAGCTGCTATGCCATAAACTGGCAATTGTCACTCTAAAGAGCTCACAGTCTCGGGCTTGGTATATTCTTATGCTTCTCCAGTAAAATCTAATAAAATTTATATGGCTTATTTTTCTGCTCTTTTCCAAGTGGCAGTTATTCTTCTGCCTCATATGGTTTGCTTTATCTGACTGACAAAGAAGTTAGTATTCCAATGACCTAAGGCAAGATCTAATTTTCAGGAAGTTTTAATAAATCAGAGCCTCTAGGCATCAAGAAGAGACTGACACACACTTTCTGTCCAATATGATCGTGCTAATAACATTTCCCATGTACAGTTTCAAGCTTTCTTATGTGTATATAAGAGCATTTTAATATCCTTACCATATTCTATCTTTTTAAAAAGTACTAAAGTTCTACTTCCTTCAAAAAGCTCTTTATCAGATACCTGCATTCTCTAAGGTTTCATCGTGTCCAGAACCATATCTTGTCTCTCTCAACACACATATTTCCAGCCGACTCTGGAAGCTCATTCACTCTTGAACGTGGGACACTTCAGCATCATGATTTTTTCAGTATCAGTGTCATGGAAATATATTAAACAGATACCCTTTCTTTACACTTAAATCTTACTTTTAATATGTAGTCATTATATGTATATTATAAATGGATTATACACATGTAATTGGTTGTATATGTACATATATGATTTCATATATTCTAAGTGTTTTCCACAGCAAAGACAGCACAAGATACATATACTCAGAAACATTATCTTAAAACTGCTCCATCATGAGCTGCAACATATTTAAATCTCTTCTTCAAAAGCGTATTCTGGTAATTTCTGCTGTCTTCATCTTTCTACTTTAAATACAGCTGAGAAAGCTGATTGGGTGGGAGTTGACTCGTGTAAACACCATCTGGGCCCTTCGTTAGAAGTACAATAATGCGGAGCTTTCCCAGACCCATGATCATTTCTGCCAGCCCTTCTGACTTCTCTCAGAATTCCTTGGGAGATGAGGAGAGTGCCTTTCAGAGTGCTACGCTAAATTATGAGATCAAACCGACTTCCATTTTGAAATTCTTTTTTTGTTGCTGTTGAAATAAAAATAAATTGTCAAACAGTGTGAAATTCCACAAACAGAAGTTTCTTGTTCTTTAGAAATGTGTCACCACATGGTATCTTTGATTCTAAGCAGGAGCATCTCAGGCAAGCAGTTTCCAACTGTCCTTAGAAATGGTTTTCCTCTGCTCATAAGATTCTTATTTCATGGATATTACAACCTGCTGTGTTGCTGCAAACTACATAACCTGAGGAGAAATAGTAAGCTTGAATGTTTGGGGATAAACTTTCCTTCGTTTATCTTACAAAAGTTTTACAAATGATCATTATTATGCTCTTTAAATGACTACAAAGGATGAATCACAAAGTGACAGCCTAGTAGACAGAAAGGAAAATAAAAAGAAATCATATGATCTTTTGCTTTTCTTTGTGCACTCCATGAGATAAGAAATAGACAGTCCAACTGCCTGAAATAAGGTGTTTTTCTGATACAGCTAACCTGCAGCTAAGCACCAGTAGGAAAGGGAAAAAATGAATTTAATTCATAGAAGCAAGTTATTGTTCAAAATAATTGCCAGTGCAGAATAATACCTTTTGGAGATCCATGTGGGTGTGGAGGGGAAAATAGCTGTTAGCTTCTCACTAGGCATAAAATTTCCTATCTTATCCATTTCAGTGACAGTAAAAATAGCCCACCCCACAGGTCCAGATCAAGAAAACCAAACAGAAAAGGAAGTAATTCCAAAGCAAAGATGCTAAGAGAAATCCAAGTTAAATATCATATTAAAATATTGTTACTTCTTTTAAACACAAAGATGTTTATTTTTTCACATGTCTATGTATTCCAGAAACATTGAGACTTTCATTTTGTACCTGATAGAAAAAGCAATACCCAAAGCCACCTACACATATCATGATAACTTCCTACATTCCATAGTTGTGATATCCACAGGTATGTGTGCTGTTTGCATTCACTGATAACATTTTCCCTCACTGAACATATTCGATCAGCCTCGATGACATCCTGACACAAACCTCCACCTTTCTACGGAAGCATGTCTGCTACCTGTTCATCCACACTCCCAGGCCAAGCCAAGGGCTGGGCAGCCCCCAGTGCCTCTTTCCATAAATAAGCTTAAATGCCACAGCCAAGTGTCAAGGGAACCAGAGAAGGCCACCCTGTGAGCAAACTGCAACTAATCTTGATAGACTTGCAATAATAAATGCATAATAACTGAAATGATGAGAAAGACCACAGCACTATCATTGTTTTCTGTAGTTTTCTGAAAGGTTAGCTGCAATAGATGATGTGTTGGTTAGAAGCAGTCAGCAGAGACAAGCAGGAGAAAAGAGTCACTCTCACAGACCTCTGAAGGGCACTCAGGGACACACAACTGAGACAAAGAGCTATATGATTATGTAACATGTGACTGATCCTCCCTGTGGATCAGCAGAGGCCGGGTAATAGATGTTACTGGGTATTCTTTCAGTAATTTTCTCTGCTTGCTATTGTTACATGGATTATTTGTCCAAATAATGGATATTGATTTAATTTTGATCTGAATAATATTTTTAAGTTAATATAGATTTTCACTAACAAGATTTATTTAATGTCATGTTTTTACAAATTATAGATTTCACTGGATTTGTTGAGCATACCATATGATAATTTGAGAATTGCTATAAATTGCCTATAAGCATTCCTACATTTTGAACTATTTACCTTTTTTTAAAAATATACAAGGCATGTCGTGTCTTAGAGTTAAACCAACAACAATCTTCTGAGGCACAACTCCATAGACAATTTTACTTTTAATCTTCTGGAAGATAACTCAACTATTAATTAACTAAACTAATAATGATAATATCTAATGTGTATGAGTACATCTCATGTGTCAGACATTGTAGTAAGTGTTTTGCATTGTAACTCATTTAATACTTATAGTAATCAATGAGATGTGTCCTATTATAACTTCCGTCTTTCAGAGAAAAATATTGAGGCACAAAGAAATAACACAACTGACTCAAGCTCACCTAAATGCTAAGGAATAGAGCTACTCTTCTGGGCAGTCAGGCTCCAGAACCCGTACTCCACCCTTTCCCTGCAATGCTTCTGGACCTTACTGCTTTACAAAATTAATCACCTAAGTTCAAAAGAGTGGGGAACATAGGTGTGAAATCTACAACACTGAGTAATCCCTCTGCATTGTCCAGTTCAGCATGGTTAAATACACCTAGGTGTATTTTCCACTAAACCTGAAATTATACTAGATACAGGCAGTTATCCTTACCTCACTGATTTCTCCTCATTTGTGCTAATCGAAGGCTACTCTGTCTGATTTGCCCTTTTAGAATGGGAGCAGTTTCAAATGAGGAATCTGTCCCGTTGTCTGGGACTTCAGCCAGGAATACTGGAAGGCTGGGGGTGAGTCAACAGCTCCTGGCCAGTATCCTGGGGCGAGGTCTTCACTCACATGTCTGAAGATTAATATTACCTTTGTCTGGGATTTTTGATAAGGCTATTGATTATTTGGGCTGGCTGCATGGGAGTACAATCTATGCTGTTGCATCAAGGACCTAATGCTTGATGTAATGCTCTGCTATTGCCTCTTGATACTTTCGTCTTTAAATCTGTTTCCTAACACCAATAAGTCAATAGAGCAGAATGTGAGCAGAACGGATGTGTGCAGTACACATAGCTACCATTTCTTTATCCTGCTTTGTATTTATTAGTGTTTGTGATGCCCCATGAGCACAGAACTTCAGTGGACCGTGACACGTGGGTGTTCTGTGGCACTCAAAGCCCACGCAAGGTGAGCATTTTACACCTACTGCTAAGTGAGCGGGGAGGGAAGCTGACTGCTCCGAGGGGCCGTGCTTTCCTTTGAACCATATTTCACCCTCAAAGCAAAAGGAAAACAATGGCATCCTAAGAAACACGAATGAGCAGGGAGCTTGATCAAATCCTTTCTGCTCATATTACTCCCACATATTAGCCAATCATCAACACTAAAAATGATGATTTAAAGGAAAGGGAAAGATGGAGAATCCCACAGTGCCTCTTCCTCCCAGTCCTTCCTACTCGTTGGTGAGCTGAAAGGAGAGCGCTTGTAGAATTTGTGTGTATCAAGAAGTGAGATACAAGCTTCCCAGCAAGCCCTGAGCAGGGCTTCCACTCTTCTGATGACAGTGAAATATGCATACATGTGTGAGCTTTGCATATGAATTATGTAATTTTGGTAATTCCAGAGGTGAGTTAATATTCTTATATTTGCATTTATAACAGGCACCTCATGATATAATGATCAGTAAAACTAATTATAATAACTTTAAGTTTTCATTCTCTCAGAACATTAAGTAGTAATTATAAACACAATAACAAACTGAAAGAGAACTTGCAGAAGAAAAAAAAAAACTTTATAGTATTATACTTTAATCACATTTTTTTTCCTGCTTTTTGGATAGGGAGTCCCATATTTTCATTTTTGTACTGGGCTATGTAAATTATGTGTGGCTCATACCTGCACGTGATCTCACCATTAACACTGAATTTTAGGAAGTATTTTTCAGCATGTAAAATTTTTCAGTAGTGTATGATAAGTGATCTGTTCCTCTATTTTGATAATACAAAGAATTATGTCAAAGAGTGGGACAGTATAGTGGGGGGAGCATTGCCTCCTCTTTTTCATACTGCTCATCTTCTCCAGCCTGAGAAACATTCATCTTGTCTGTTCTGGGGGGGAGCAAAGGGCAACGGCAACAGAGGGAGATGACACAGCTCACCATTGTAAGCATTCACTCTCAGACTTTACACCTCTTTCAAAACCCTTGCCCACTGTCCCCCAGGAGATTTAGATTTTTATGAGACAAAACTAGGAATCTTTCTTTTTTTTTTCTGTTTTCAGATCATGACATTCTTCCGCAGATATAAGACCACAGGAAGACTCCAACAATTTCATGGAAAAAGGGGCAATGACCACAGAAATTGAGGAACAAGTATAAATGAACACTTCAAAAACACAACCCTGCGGAAGGATCGCCGGAGCCCAGCAGGTCGAGGCTGCGGTGGCCGGGAGCGGCCACTGCACTCCAGTCTGAGTGACAGAGTGAGACTCCAACTCAAAAAAAAAAAAAAAAAACCACAACCCTGCCACACCATAGAAAAATAATGTGCCACGGCTTATATTGATGTAATATTTTAAAAGGCACTTGTGTCTATTCTCTAAGGCAAGCTACTACATAAGCATACAACTATTTGGAGAGTTGTTGTTCTTTTTTAACTACATGTGTTTTGTTCTTGCAACAAACCATGACTATGACGTGATGATTTCAGTAAACATTTTGAACCACTATTTCTATGTGAAGTTTTTTTTCCCCACTACCATGTACCCCTTGTCAGCACAGAGGTTGTCAATTAGTTGCCAAGTTATTTGACAGTATCTTAAAAATTCCTTTAATATATATATATTTTTAATTTCCTTCTTTTATGTGTCCTACTCTACAAAGTGAAAATTTTCTTGTAGTCCCAGAATGAGCATATAGGGATCAAATCAGAAAAAAGGAAATTAAAAAATCTACATTCTAAAGAAAGTCTCCAACAATTAAGACCAGAGAATACTCACAGGTCTTAAGGACAGGTGGCCAGTTAAACAACTGTCATCCCAGCAGACCCCAGCAGCACACACTAAATCCATAGACCATATTTGACTGATCCTAAGACACACAATTCTTTGATGTTTTAAAATGTTTGAAATCAAATGCCCTTATATTCAATACTATCATATAGTTATGCAGGCATCGAAGAAACTTAGATATACTTATGACTGCTGTTCATGTGATACAATGTATACAAGAACACAAGCATCATAACTTCAGAATGAGTGCCAGGAACAGGAAGAAGATCTTGGAGATGACAAGAGATCCCTGGAAACAGTCCTAAGGAAGAGTACGTGATTCCCTAGATTTGTAGATTTGTATAGCTGCAAAGCCTACCCAAGAGCTCAAAACACTGGCTACTGGGTCATTTGAAGATCCCATAAAAAGTCTCACTCCCCAACTCTTGATGACACAAAGCACAATAGTAAGTGGAAAATGTGGACATTGATGACGAGTCCAAAGAGATTCAGAAAAGTCAGTCTCTGAACATGAGGCAATTTTGGAAATATATGAACAAGGTATTCTGCTTATATTTTTAGTTTTTTTGTGTATATAAAATAATATGTAATAAAATCTACCTGAGTCTACAGAATTTCTTTCAATAAGATATTATTTTTTTTAATGTGTGACAAGAATGCTTTGTGGCATTGTTCAATGAGCAGCCTTGATTCTCACTCAGGGAGTGATAGCACAAAATAATGTTACTTCCTACAATTGATGGTATTTTTTTAAAAAGAGTGGGAATGGCAGAAAGAAAGAAACGAGAATGTCGAGCATCTTATTTAGAGTAATATCCATGGAGAAGAAGCCCACATCCAAGAGAAAGGATCTTTGAGAGCAGCGCTTGTATAGGTTAGGAGTGACTCAACAGGAAATGAACATTTCCCAGGAAGAATTGTGTCTACATACATGATGTATTAGTTGATCTTCTCTAAATCTGCAAGAATAAGGAAAAATATGTCTGGGAAGAGATAGCCGGACAGCTGAAGTAAAGTCTGCATGCTCACCATTTGCTTTTACAAGAATGTGTTTGTTTCCCAGAAGGAAAGTTACATCTTAGGAAGTGGCCAGATTTGCTCCCTTTTGCCCCTGCCATACACAGGTTAGTGACTCTGCAGGTGAGGGAATGAAACTTCAAGAGAGAAGTTTGTACCACTGACAGGCAGCTGAAGACATAGGCGGAAGGACTTCATCAGTCTTTTCCACTCTCCCAAGTCAGGCACTGGGGCAGCTCCAAAAGCCCTGCAAAAAAAGCCATCATCCAGATGCCTGCCTCTCAGGGGACACGCACACATAGCCAGCATCAGCCTGTGAAGCAGCAGGAGCAGTGGAGTATAATCACAGAATCACTATGTGAGAAGACTGTGCTCATCGCCCTAATGTCTGCCCATCTCCATAGCAGTTAGAATTTCGTGAAGAGGGGAGATGGGGTTTAAAACAGCAGATGTTCTTCATATAGGTCCTTCTAGTAAAGAGTTAAGCCATTGCTTGAGGATAAAGGAAGAGAAAAAATTGGAGTTTTCAGCTGGATTGAACTTATGATAAGTGGAAATGAAAGTTAGGCTATGGGGTTTGCCTGGAATGCTGTGAAGGGGCTTTGAATTAGAGATTTGACAGAGCACAGTGAAGGATGTGATTGGAAAAGATAAAAGTTCAGACTGCTCCATTATCCAGTTACATTTATGTGACAAGCATTTTAAAAGGTAATAAATCTTCCTCATATTCTTCTGCCTGAACAAATCATACGAAAACAAACACAAAGGAGAGATTCACAAAATCTATACTCTCATTCATTTGGACTCTATAAAGATTTTACATAATCTCAGCCTCCAGACTAATTCGTCAAGCTCTTTGGATAATGTTATAATTGGGGGGGGGCTGTATTTTTCAGACAATGCAACTAATTGTATTTTTTTTTGTAGCAGCCCACTAGTCTATGATTCTAGTTGCAATGTCAATAGCGCAACTCTCAATAATCTTTTTTCCAATAATCTGTGCCTCTCTGTTAGCTTACTTTGAATGATACTAAAATGCATTATCACTATCAGACTTTAATTTTATTTGCATAGTTTTTTCAATATCATGCTAAGCAGTTCAGTATATGCTAAAATAAGTTGAAAACTATGTGTGTGTTTGATATGATTTGCCTTAATATGATTTTGGAAATTTTTAATAGCCATAGGCTTCGTTTTTTGGACAAACAACAATTTAATTCTCAGATCTAACCAAACAAAAGATCAAAACCAAATCCCATTGTCTTGGGAATTAAGATGAACCCTAAAGACAGATATGCAACCAAGTGGTCTCACTGTTCAAAGCTAACGTGACTAATTACAGCATGGAAATGGGAAATTATCAACATCTAGAATATCCTACATGTGTTCTCCACTAAAAAGGCCTCTTTAATGACCTAATGTTTATGAATATGGAAATAGGTGACTAAGAACAGCCTGTATTTTGCCTTATGTCTGGGAACTGCATGACCAAAATCTTAAATCTCCCATGGGAAGCTCATACCTATGACAGCATTAATAATGATCTGGTGGTACAGGCATGGCACGCAGGAGGAGGTGGAAGGGATCCCTGATATAAACCAGATTGCAAGAATGGATAAAGAAGGCCTTCTGTGAAAAACTGAATTAATCAGTCTGGATGGGGGTCAGACTCAAGCTGAGACCTGATTTCAGGAAACCAGATGGTTCTAAAGTATTAAGCAGCACATATTTAATTCATGCTGACCCATTCTTTTGCTGGAGAATCCATTCAATCTGCAGAGATGACTAGAAAAACTGAATGAACTGCATCTCTTAAAGACTCAGCACCACTTTTAACAGCTCTCTCCCACTCTGAAAGACCAGAACAACTTAGATAATGAGGAAGTACATTAATGAAAATTCTGAAGGCAGCAGAGAGCATGCAGATGCCCACATGTCTTGGGCTGAGGGCTGACTAGGGTCCTTATGTTCACTGACTTAGGTTGATTTGAAACTGCCAGAGATAAACAAAAGGCAAATGCTAAGATACTTCTAGTATTGATGGTCATTAAACCAGTGATAGCTGGAGACGAATTCTAAACTGAGCTTACCTCGTCCAGAACTTTATTCTGAGACCTAGTAGGTATCTGGCATGATAATTTTTATGAATTGCAAAAACACTGTAGACTCGGTTTGAAAAATGCTTCACTTCAGATTTTCAAATATCCTTGGTAAATAACTGCTATAATTTAAATGGGGTCCCTGCTGCAAAAGGATATCACATACTAAAGAAAAAATAAGAAAGAAGAAAGGAAGAAAGAAAAAGACCCTCACCACCTAACAAGTCACGACCTAATCTTCACAGATGAACTTTCTGTGTTTTTACATTCCATTAGCTAAATATATAAGACTAAGCACCAGCAAACGTTCTGCTTTACTTTAGAACAAGTAATTTGTTACCAAAATATGTCGATAAAATTCTTGTAATTTTTTTCAAGAATGTGTGACTCAGAAAAGTAAGAGTGAAAGAGAGAAGTAGAAATATAGAAAAGTATGAAATATTTTGCAGAATTGTGTGTGTGTGTGTGTGTGTGTGTGTGTGTGTTGGAGTCTCACTCTGTCACCCAGACTGGAGTGCAGTGGCCACTCCCGGCTACTGCAGTCTTAACCTGCTGGGCTCCAGCGATCCTTCTGCTTCAGCCTTCCGAGTAGCTGAAATTACAAGCGTGCGCTACCACACCCGGCTAATTTTTGATTTATTGTACAGATGAGGTCTCACCAATTTGCCCAGGCGGGTCTCGAACCCGCGGGCTTAGGCAATCCACTCACCTCAGCCTCCCAAGGCACGGGATTACAGGCTGAGCCACCAAGCCCGGCCAGAATTTTTAAAAACATTTTTTCATTGGATCTTTAGACATGGAAATAAATTTGTGGGTGAAGTAGTTTCTCTCTGTGAATATTTTAATAGAATTTGCTTTCTGAGTCCTGCCCTTCTGCTCTTTACTAATATTAGGGATGATATAATCATGAAGAGTTGTCACAATGTTTTCTTGCCTTTGAGTGACCTTTGTGTGTTTTGACATATGGCCCTCAGTTAGTAAGAGACTGAGATTGCCACAGCTAAAGGTTCAAGAGATACTCGGATTTTATGACTTTGATAATTGTTGCTGTTTATCAGCTTCATTAATTATCAGTTTTTAATAAAACAATTCTGCTTTGGGGGTAAAAGAGAAACTATTTCACATCACATAAAATATATTTTTAAACTAAATTATGTAAGATACTTTAAGACCTAGAGTTAACAACAAGCACCTGGGAAAAGTGTAAAATGAAATGAACACAACAGACTATAAAGTAGGTCTCACAATTGTTCCCTACTGCACAACTAGCAATTCACAGGCACAAGAGTATAAACTGCAGGGGTCAGAACACTTCCCAGTCATTAAATGAATCATGGGTGTCTGCAAAATGTCCTTGAATGTGTATACACTGGCATGATTTTTAAAAGACCAGAGTAGAATATTTAATAATAGATTTATAAAAATTTTAAAACTATGAACAAAACTGAAAAGAGAAACTTTATTTAAGGTGTGTAAGAAACCAAATTATTCGATTTAAAGTGTTATTTGAAAGCAACAGGTACAAATTTGGAAAATTAAAATTGCATTTCCAGCAGTGTGCCAGCCTCACTAGTCTAAAGGGCCCTCTTTCTACAATAAAACAAACACTCTCTTTAAATATTTATATTGTATCCTTGGGCTCAGGCTCTTTGGAAATAAGAGGGAGTAGAAGTGTGAAGTAGAGCTTGACCTGAACTTTGAGCTGTAACTTCAAGGGGAAGTAGATCTTCCATGAGAAAGGTAGACCGATCTTTCAGAGAGAAGCAAGATGAAGGAACTTACACTTAGCCCCAAAAAGGACCCAAGTTACACTGGGTTAGCAGCCTCCCCTTCAAGCACTAGCACGTGCAAATTCTCTGTAGAAAGCATTATAAAGTTAGGTCCTCAGGTTTTTCATTAAGAGCCATCAAATGTAGACATTCCACCTCTAGTAACAAGGATTATTGTATAACAAAAATGAACTTTCTTGCATATAATAGCCATTAACTCTGGACAAAATGTAAAACAATTTTCAGAAGCAATTGTACAGGAATTTTTAAAAATCAAGCAGAAACAAAAAGGCAGTCAATACTGAAAGAAAAGTCCAGCACTTTTTGTTTGTTTGTTTTTGTTTTTTGTTTTTTGAGTTGGAGTCTCACTCTGTCGCCCAGACTGGAGTGCAGTGGCCGCTCCCGGCCACCGCAGCCTCGACCTGCTGGACTCCGGTGATCCTTCCACCTCAGCCTTCCGAGTAGCCGGAATTACAGGCATGAGCTACCACACCCGGCTGATTTTTTGATTTATTGTAGAGATGAGGTCTCGCTGCCCAGGCAGGTCTCGAACCCGCGGGCTCAGGCAATCCACTCACCTCAGCCTCCCAAAGGAACAGGATTACAGGCTGAGCCATCGAGCCCAGTTGAAGTCCAGCACTTTTTAAAGGTCTTTGAAGCTTTTAGATCTTTGACACTAAGCAGTCTCCAGCATTACTGGCTTAAGGAGTCAGAGGACAGAGTTCAGTGCTACCATAGTAGCTACAAGTGGAGAAGAAACTGTGACAAGTGTCAAAGACAAGAGAGGAAGCCCAGGTATGCACATAAAATTGACACAAATTTCTGAATGGCCCCTGAATTATGCACATATAGAGTAGACTTCAAGAAGCCTGGTTAACGATAAAATAGCTGAACAGAGATTTCAGCAGCTGCCAACTTCAGGGGAGAGACAGAGTATGGATATTTAGTTCGGTCAAGTGAACTGACTGCTTAAAAAAAATCAACACTCTTAAGGAAAACATAACAGAATCCATAGTTACAACATCAAAAATTCCAGAATATGGTCCAAAATCATGATTTATACAATGAAATAAGAAAATGACACCCATACTCAAGACAAGTAAGTCAATAGATATAAATTGCAACATAACCCAGTATTTAGAATTAGTAGACAAAAATTTTGAAGCAGCTATTTTATCTATGTTTAAGAATATAAAATATGTTCATAGTGAATAAACGTAGAGGAAATAGCAGCAGAAAATAAAAGCTATGCCTAAGATGGATATCTAAAAGTTGAAAAATACAGTATCTTAAATAAAAACTTTATTTAATAGAATTAAGAGCAAATTAGATAAAACAGGAAAAATGAGTCAATGTACTTGAAGACAGATCAATTAAAATTATACAATCTGAAGAGAAAGAAAAATATGAAAAAATCAAATAATTGACAGACAGTTCACTAGTGAATAAGACTTACCTTTAGATACAGAGTGAGATTTAGATAAACCCACCTAGACAAGTGAGCAAATGAATGAGCTAGGCTATATTTATATTACCTCCAGTTGGCTCTGAACTCTAATTGCTTAATTTTATTTAAATATTATTACTTACCAGACCAGTTTATTATGTAACATCATGAGCACATATAAAAGATATATTCCAAAGTCAAACAGAAATGTTTGTATTATCTTTCTTGCTCTTTTCTTAAAGCCATATCAAGAATGAATTTAAAAATTTATTTGGCAAATGGTAACGTCACTTATGGGAAAGAGTGGTTATGTGTGGACTTTCAAAGTTCTCATCTTAGTGATTTACTTGCACTAGCTTTGAAGAGATCACTCTTCTCCAAAAATAGAATTGACTCAATCCTTCAGTATAGAACAGCATTTCCCTGCCGCCTAGAGTTCTTCAGTAATATATGATTCTACCAGGAATAGATATTTACTTCTGCTATTTAGAATGACCAATATATCTGCATGGGCCAATTTTCTAGCTGCTTCTTCCATTCTAAGTAATTTAGTACACAGCTCTCTGGAACTACTGTTTCTCCCCTATCTTCCTAGAATTCAAAGAGTACAGAGTACAGATTTTACAAATTCAAAGGTTTGTAAAATCCCCTGATTGGTGTTTGCCTCCTGTCCTGCAATGTTCACATCACTGTAATAAGAGTAGTAAATCAATCAAATTGCAATCTAGTTCAAATTGAGAAACATTCCTAAATTTGTCAGTCCCTTGAAGAATTTATTTAAAGAGAGAATGTAAATGTAAAAAGTGAAACATTAATGGTCTTTCCAAGCAACATATCTGAAATATATAAACTAAAACATAAAATATTATAGGTTTAACAAAAGATAACTATTACCATTTGCCAGTTCTTGTTGAAATTTACAAAAATTAACTCCTACAATTTTCAGTCTTACAGATGAGGCAGAGAAGTTTTCTCACCTGCCCAAGATCCCACAGCTAGCAAGGGCCAGAGCCAGGATTTGAACTCATGCAGTCTAGCTTCAGAGCTTGAGTTCCTTCCCATTCCCATAGGTTCCTTATGCTACTGACGTATGAGAGCAGGGCACTTGATAATCAGAATAGTGTTCTTCATGTATTCCCCCTCCCCACAATAATGTCATCACCTGCTGTCCTGGAATTTCTCCATAGAAATCCAAATCTTTTGTAGTCTGCCTTCACTAAGATTGCTCTGGCTTTTACACAGTTGTGTACTGAGGCCTCTGGAGAAACACACAAGAGTTTTTCAGTTTATCTTTCTCCAGGGAACCTGTCAACATGCTCTTCTGTTCATCCTAAAATTTGTAAATTGTTCCAGAAATTTTTTCTTGAAAAATCCTAAAGGGAAAGCACATAGATTATTATGTGCTTATAATGGAACAAAAAGAAGATATCACCAGAATACTGATACATATATGTTTTTTAAATACATCACATAATCTCCTCCATCATTGGGCTCCACCTGGCAATCTAAGGATGATGGATTAGATGAGGGAAGTTGAGTAAAAGGAATTGGAGGAGTACAGCTTTTATCTGGGAGGAGGCTTACATATTTATGCTGTTTTTATTATTTCTTGATACTAAATTTGTTTTTTATAAAGTGCTTTAGCTCTTTAGTTCTTATCCCTTGCAAATCATATGGGAGATGGATTTATTTCTGTTGTTCTTATCTTCCGCCTTACTTCTCATCAGTGAAATGAGAGAATCAAGAAATACAGCACCAAAGGGAGGATTAAGGTTAGTTAGAGCCAATGAATCCTGCACTTCTCTGTATCCTTCACCCTGCAATCTCACTCCAGCTTCTGACAGCATGCAAAGACACGCTGTCACGAACACAAACTGCAGTGCCCAAAGAGGGGGACCAGGTAAGTGAGACCCAGTGAAGGACAGAAACAGCTATACATTTTCATCCTTAAAAATAAAGTGACACATTCTGAGTGAATTTCATATGGATTGTTATGACATACAGAACTTTGGTATCTATTTATAGTATGCAGAGCCATTCAATAAAGACATCTGTGGGGAAAATTGGAAAAATAGATAATTTACAATAACAACCGATTAAAATGATTTATTTGGCTTTGGACTGTATTTTTATGTTTGTATTTGCATACCACTTGCTGATGTGTTGCAAATTCACACTTTAAACAAAATGATGTCTTGAAATTTCTCAGAACCAATGGAAGGAAGCAGAAAAAAACAGCTAGCTTCTCTGTTCTTCTGGTTTACCTCAGACTCATCCTTTTCCCTCTGCCTATTCAAGGGGGGGTGTCTCTTTCAAAAGAAGTAGTTTGAAAAACTCTGACAATTAATCTTTTATGTACCATCTCCCTCTCACCTCAATAAGTCCCTTTTATGTTACCTAATCTCTTGTATCACTCAAGAAAAATAAAGTGAAGACATAAAACCCAGAGCTAGAAAGGGCTCAGAGAATAGTTGGACTGTGTATTCCATTAAAAATGTCCACCATGGCCCAACAAGTCACATAAGTGACTGTCATCATGGGACCGTGGGGAAGTCAAGCTCACGTTCCTTCCAAAGGTCCACACGTTGCTGAAGTCTAGGTGAGCATTTGGCTCACAGAATACAAACTCTATAATAGTGCTACATATTCAGATTTTCCCATTCAAACCATATTTCCGTATTTGTATATGAGTTATTCTAATGCCAATTGTCTAAACTAATTTATTCTGACCACAACAATGACAGCACTAGGAGGGGCCAGAGGAAACACAAATGGGGAACCCAGCCATCCTCGAGATTGCCAATCTGTGACTTCTTGTCCACATCTTTACACTTATTTTATGGATGAGGAAAAGGACACTCAAAGAAGCAAAGGGATATTCCAAGTACCAAGAACCAGTTAGAGGGAGAGCTGAGAGAAAAACCTCAGTGTTCCTCGGCTCTGTCTCAGCGTCTTGTCTCCTACCTCACAGTGATACTGTGATACTACTTCTTTGATGCACACAGCACTAGGCACAGGACACATACACACAGAGACTTAGGAAAACACATTGGTTTCTTCCACCTGCTCAGTAGTTGAGAGTCCAGCTCTGGAGTCAAACATTTATGACACACCCCAGCTGCCCCTGCTTCCCCTAGTTTGTGAACTTAGAGAAATTGCTTAAATTTTCTGTGACCCAGTTTTCTTATCTCTAAAGTAGGAAAAACACTATCCTCTCACTGGGTCTTTATGACATTTAAATGGCGTAATTCATGTAAAGTGCTTATAAGACTGCTTGGCATGTACTGAGTCTCAATACTTGTTTAATTTTACTTTGTTTTTGAGTCAGAGTCTCACTGTGTCACCTAGGTTGAAGTGCAATGGCACAGTTATGACTCACTGCAGCCTCGATCTCCTGGGCTCAGGTGACCTGTTCACCTTATCCTCCCGAGTATCTGGGACTACAAAAACACACCACCACATCCAGCTAAAATATTTTTTTGATGTTTTGTAGAGACAAGGTCTTGATGTGTTGCTCCAGCTGGTCTCAAACTCCTTGGTTCAAGCAGTTCTCCTGCCTCAGCCTCCCAGAGTGCTGGGCTTAACAGACATTAGCTACCACGCCTGGCCTTCAAAACTTGTTAACTATCATGATTACTGTCATCATCATCACAAATTTTCTGTGGCCCAATCCTGCGATCCTCTCAAACTTATCTTCTACAACCTTATTCCAGTTCATGACACTCATGCTGCCAGGACCTCCCTCATGACAGCAAGCTTATTTCTACTGCAAATCTTTTGTTTGCCATTCCCTCAGAAGAGGCATGGCTCACCCCCTCACTTCGTTCTGGTCTAGGCCCAAATGTCACCTTCACACATACTTCTTCTAAGACCCTATGCTTCTGCTTTATACTTTTAATAGAATTTTAAATGTGCAGGATTATATAATATACGTATTTGTAACCTTTTTGTTAGTCTCTGATCCTACCCTTGAATGCTATCTGTATAAAGAAGACAACATTTATTCTTTGCAGAAGCCCCAATGCCCGGAACACGGTGTAGCCTATGGTAGGTGTTCAATAACTATTTGCTCAATGGCCTATCAAGTGAATGAAAGAATAAAAACCAGATGAGAATGTGTTGACAGAACCGAGAGGATGGCAGAAGGCCTGGATGACAATTAGCACCAGAGAAGCTTTTAATATACCACACAACAATCCAGGTCTGCCAACGGACAGTGACCATGTGTTCAGATGCATGATGCTGGTGAGTTAGCTTTCAAGAAATTCTGCTGTTGATTTTTTCTGCCAAAGACAAAATGCTTAAGTATTGCTTTCTGACCCACAAGTTTTCTGAAACATGCATAATGCAAGTGAGAAAACACAAACAAGTTTTTACACATAGTATTAAACAATACTTGATCCTAAATGCTTTCTTGAATGTTGTTACTTATTACCCTCTGTTTTTCATCTATCCAGTTTTATAAGATGTTTACATGTTTCACTATATTTGAAAATGCTTGACTCTAGTCGCATTTTCTAAAATTAATGTCATTAACAAAGCCTTGACAAATATCGTTTTTTTCTATTCTTTTGATTTTACCTTCAATTTTTTCGTAATACAATTGTTCCTTGCAGAAGAGAAATAGTAATGATGGTTCCTTAAAACGACAGGAACACATCGTAGTGAACCAGACAGTACATAACAAGTACTGTCTCAGTAAAAGATTCTGGGATTGTAGAATTTTCTGTCTGTAGAATGTTTTGTCTGAAAAAACAGAGCAGGCTATGACGTCATTCACTCTCATTTGTTTGGACGAAGCAGAGCAATGCTGACATCTAGTGTTCACAAGTGGTAGGACGTGATGAGGCGTTCAAGAGCGTCAATTCTGATGAACTGCATGTGTCTTACGAGGTAAGAGGCAATGAGCCCGGCGTGCACACAAGTAAACCGATCAGAGTGAATTCACAACTCAGCGCTGAGTTGTCTAACACAGTGTTTATATTTGCAAAAAAGACCAGAGTCGGAAACAACTGCTTGTTGCTGACAATACAATACCTAGATTGCTTTAATCGGTTTTTGTAGACCAGCCTTTGTGCCAAGTGAAGACAGTCAGTGAATGCACAAATGGAAGAGGAATGAGGGCACAGGTGGCAGAGACTGATACAAGTCTTCAGTTGAAACCTCTGGGGCGAAAGGTATCTTGGATGCCGGCTGCTGGTGCTACCCAGGTTAAAATAACACCACATATACCAACTCTGTGGACTCTTCTCATTTCAACCAGCTCCCAAAGCTGTGCCCTCAGAGAGTTAAAGAATTCCACTGCCTCAGGAAAATACTTGCTGTGGAAGAGACCTCAAGAGGAAGTCGGCCTGGCCTTCCAGGCTCTATCCCCAGTGTGTATTCCCACAGAACTGCAGTGGCTGTGGTGGGCTTTTGGATAATTCCATCTGCTGTAACAATCTAGGTCAGACATCAGAGAGTAACTACTGCAGAATATCATTTAAATGAGGCATGAAGAAGGATAAATAGACTCAGGATATTCAGCAATATCTGTTTTACCCTTTGAATATTGCTAGAGACACCTGCAGAAAATTAGGAGGAAGCAAGGAGGACACTGTGTCCACATGTGTTTCCTCTGGCTGTGGTTTTACTGAGGTGTATACTTGCACTGGGTATCGAGTGTGCCAGGAGGGAACTTCAGAACTGGAGCTCTATTCCCCTACTCAAAAACATGCCTAAATCTCCATGTTGGCTGTAGTCCCTTCAAAATACAAACAGACAAGTTTCCATCCTGCTGAAGTGGCTAGAAACACAGTCACATATGAGAACTATATACCAAAAACAAGCATATCCAATTGCTCTGTAGTGGAGAAGGCTTTTTATGTTTGCTTAATAATTTAATTATATTTTACTTGATCATAATGAACATATGTAATTATCAGGTCTCATAAACATTTTTCTTCCTTGATACTAGATATGTCTTCCACCGTCAAAATCTAATAATTAAATAGAACAATGATTACCTCTGAATCAGATAACATTTGTAAGATGATTTTCAAAACTTGCTCACAAAATGGCTATTAAAGAATTCCTTCTGTTTGGTGAGGGATGGAGGGTTCTGTGTAAAAGAACCACAGACTCTCTAACCAACAGGTATAGAAAAAACACATCACTGGCCAGAAAAGAATAGTTTGTTATCCAATCTAGCCAATATCTCCCATCACATATATTGGATCATCAGGATACAGCATGGTTAAGAGCTTCAGGTCTTGTGCCAGATAACCTGGGCTCAAACGTTGCTTTTTCCGCTTTCTGACACCTCACCAACACTTAACCTTGCTGTATTTCAGTTTGCTTATCTGCATTAGAGGACAACAGCAGCACCTATCTCATAGGTGGGAAAGCAAAAGAAACTAAGGCTGACAACACATAAAGATAGCACTTGATCTATGGTAGGTTCCTATAAATATTACCTAATACATTTCTTTCATCTAACATAATGCCTGGCACAAATACTGTTCTCAACAAATACTAATAGTCACCATTTCAGAAACCTTCTCTAGTTTAAGTTATGAACAATCACAATGATGACATGTCTTCATGCAAAAGAGGCACAGACAGAAAACTTCCAGGGCAATGAGCTAACATCAGTCATGACCCTGAGGGTACAGAAGCAAGATGTGGCTCTACCAGTAAGTCCCCAGAAGGAGGTCTGGGTGTCTCTGTCAACGAATAATGAACATCATGAGGTAAAGCACATGAATACCTGGGACTAGAGAAACAAACAGCCCACTAGGCAAAAAAGGGCTAGACGGGTCACCCTAGAAAGCACATTTTAGAAGCAAGAAGATACTGGGAAAATTTCAAAGGTTGGAAGACACACACACACACACACACACACACACACACACACACACACACACTCCAAGTGTAGCATAACCCTTAGCAACCATTTCTTTGACAAATACATGTTAAGTTATAGCTGGGGTATAGGTAAATGAGCTTCTTAAAGTCTGCAAATTTACCATCAAAGGACAGAAAATAATTGAGATAAAAATACCCCAAATGTCAAAATTTAGGTGAAATACCTTCTCAGAAATCAAGAGAAGCTAACTCTAAAAGTCTGCATTGAATTTGCATTTATGTGCAATTTCACAAGCAAGTTCAGTGACTTTTTTTAAATGGAGTTTAAGGCAAAAACAAGAAATAGACTGAGTCATGTGTTCTTCATACAAAGTGCAGGTTTTCTCCACTTCATGGTAACCTCTTTGCTCACTTCATTAAGATGAAGCCAGTCACAAAACACAAAACAAAGTGTAATGACTGAATCCTGTGTGCACAGGCTCAAAGTTTTCATTTTGAAACCTGTTTTCTCTCATTAGCTGAGGGTTAACAGAATTAAATGAGAAATTAATGAAGAGTCCTGCCTGAGTCATTAGTCAGACTGAACAATGCCCAACACCTTTTCTAGTAAGATTAGCTAGATAATAGTGTTTGATGACAAGCATCCAAAAATTGTTCAACTCCATCTCTAAAATAATAAATTCAGTAACAAACTTTTCTTAAAAGAAAACTTCAGTGAAAGTACTTAGTGAATTTTTATGTTTGAATCATAATGGAATTTGCCTGGAGTATTTTTCAAGCCTGGAAGCAAGAACAGCCCCATGTTGCCTTTTCGATGTTAAATCAGACACACACCCATTTTATAACTTCCAGGAAGACAAGGTGTAGAAAGCGATAATAGTTATGTGACGGCACTCTTATTCAGAGCAACTAGTGTAAAATAAAGATGCAGTCTTCTGTTCATGTTAGGAGAGTTTGTCAAGCAAATCTAAAAATGGTCAGCACATATTTGCAGAGTCCAAATAAACCTGGGGATTTGGGGTTATGGTCATAAAAATTTGTCATTGCCCTTATTAGTTCAGTTGTGTCCCCTCCAAAAAAAAATTGCTCATGTCCTAAGCATCAGAACTTTAGAGTGCAACCTTATTTGGAAAGAGGGTCATTGTAGATGTGATTGGTTAAGCTTAATTCATACTGGAGTAGGGTGACTGGTGTCTTTACAAAAAGTGGAGAAGAGACAGAGATGCAGACACAGGAGGAGACGATGGCATGTTGTATCGGAGGTGGAGATTGAAGAACTGCAGCTGCAAACCAGAAACTGCAAATGCTGGCTGATTTCAGACTTGAGGAAGGAGCAAGGGAAGGTTCTTCCTTACAGGTTTCATAAAAAGTGTGGCCTTACAGACCCCTTTGCTTTGGCCTTGTAGCCTCCAGAACTACTAGACAATAAATTTGTTTTAAGCTACCCCATCTTTAGCACTTTCTCAGGGCAGCCTTAGGAAGCTAATACTAAAAGACTTAAAAGTTGGAAGTTGCCAAATAGCTTTTTGTGAAATAATTATAATGTTACCACACAAAAAGAAAACTCACACCTAGAGAAAACTAGTGCTAAAAAATTGGGGTGAAATATTGCCTGCAAAGAGCAACATTTTGTGATGGGATCAAAGTTCAGAATCATTTATTCGTCAAGTATACAGAATTCAAAGTTTTAAAAGTCCTTGTTTATAGCACATATAAATAACTATTTGCACACCTTAGCTATTCAGCAATGATGTTTGATGTTACTTGTTTTACTTTCATGTAGTAAATCTAATGGAAGAAGAATCTAATGCAATGATAGCATATTTAATACTTTATTGAATTTTCACTCTATTATTTTTCCAAGAGATTTATTCACATTAGTTAACTTAATTCTCTCAACAACCTTAGGAGGTAGTTTTATAGCAGCAATTTTATCTTCCTGAGGGGAAACTAAAGTACTGAGGACTCAAACAAAATGTTTGAGGTTGTTTGAGGTTATACAACTCTCAGGCCCAGAGGCGGGATTCCAGTGCAGTTGTGAGAGCCCGGGCTCGGAACACCTTTGTTCATGACGGCTTGCTTGGAAACAATTATATATGAGCCCGCTTTCCAGCCACTGAAGACAAATTGCAAATGGTGTCAGTGAAGCAGGAACATCCCAGTGTTTGTGTTTTTTATTCTAGATCTGAGACAGGGTTGAAGCATAAACTTAAACCGAAAGAAGTAGGGAAATCTCATTGACTTTATGTCAGAAAATTATTGAAAGGAAAAGGTGCTTGACTTACACATCTAAGAACATCATACACCTTGTGTTTCTCACCCAGCACTCCTACTTCCTGACTATGGAGGCAGACAGAGGCAGATTTTAATACTGGATCCCAGCTTTAATGCCATTGATTTAATTAATTAATTATACCTCCACTTTTCATTTATAAAATAAGGATAAAAAAACCTACCATAAAGTGTTGTTATGGATGCATGCTATAAATGAAAAATGCATGCTAGTCAGAACACTAGTCAGCAAATGGTAGGTATTAGTTATGGTGCTGCTGACTTGGTACCCATTTAAAAAATAATTGTTTGAGAACAGCAATATATCATTCTACAATCACATCAATCTGAACAGAGATACACAGTGGAAGAATTAACAAAGTAAACAAAGCAAGAAATTGATAGCTGTTTCATCTCCTTGACTAAATTAGCATGTGCATACAAATTTGATCTTTTATAATTATTTAGGTTAAATATTTGTGTATATATTTAGTAGCTACTTCATCTTGCTCTCATTTTGTTCTTTCAGCTTTTCTTCATTTTATCCTTCTGTCCTTTTTCTCCACAAATTAAATAGAAATATAGAATCTGCATATACTCTTAAGATAGCCATATTTAAGCAACATGTTGACATAATATTCTCTCTGTAAATAAAGATTTGTGTTTTCCTGAATATAATATGTACAGTCTAGCACAATAAGTGATTAAGATGCTCAGACTTTTTTTGTTTTACTTTTTGTCAAAAAGCAAAAAATAAATCACACATATAGCAACTTTTCTCATAATCATCCACCAGTCAATGAATAGATGAAAGATGGAATGCTGCTCAGCAAAAAAAAGAATAAAAAAGCAAAGAACTGCTGATAAATGCAGCAACGCATGTCAGTATAAAAGATGTCATGTTGAATGAAAGCTATACTCAAAAAGCTGCTGGATCTTCTTCCTTCTGGAAAAGGCAAGACTGCAGGGGTGGGAAAGAAACCAATTCCTGTTTGCCAGGTGTCCAATGGGAGTGGAGATCAAACACAAAGGGACACAGAGGAACTTTTGGGGAAGGGCACTCTGTCATGATGCCATGGTGGGCACACGTGACTGAATATGCTTGCCCAACTCAGTGACTTCTACATCTCAAAGAGAAGAAATGTACTTTTGAGGTTTGATCAGGAATTGGTTGCCTATTCTGATTTCCGTAATAAGGGTGTCTCTTGCATTTTCTAGAGATTCTTAAAGTTTGGGGTTTTACATTTAGGTCTTTGATCCATTTGGAGTCTCATTTTTGGCCAGTGGATGCATCTTCATAAAGATCCCTAAATCCTTTTGAGATTGCCTTGGTAGTCTTTGATGGCTCCCTTGTTATCTAGTATATCAAGTTGCTCCAGTTTCATCTTATACATTCCCTACTCAGGTCTGCAACCCAACTCAGTCCTTTCTCCAATAATTCCACAATCTTCTACAAAGGATGCTCATCATCACCCAGTTGGCTCATGAGTTCCAGGTCTTTTCAGTGGACAGAGTACTAAAATAACTTAGGCAATCATACTCTTATTTCCTATTCCAATTTAGCACCATTACATGCAGAAGTACAAGTAGAAGTGACAGTAGAAGTATTGTTGATATCTTCTATTGTCTAGCATCTGTCTGACATTGATCACTTGATAACTTCTTCTTTTCACACCAACTACCCTTGTTACTAAGGACGAAGGGAATAACAGAACTAGAGTATCCCATATGCATCATTTGCTTTAAACTGCAATACATATAACACAGTCAGATCACAATTCTAATACTAACATTGCTCATTTTGATTAATAAAACAGTTAATTTTTGCATATGCTATCCTACTATTTTAGTGTTAACTCTATTATCCCTATTATCACATATATAGATGTGTCTTATAATCTTTCACCTTCAATCATTCTTAATTCTACAAGTAACTATATAGTAAAGCAATGCTCATCACCAGTCATTATTTAATGGTTCTCTGGTCATTTTGATGATCTGAAACTCATTTTCTGGTAGATTAGTTAGAAACATTTCATGAAAGTGTTCTGAGTTTCTGCATGTTAAGAGTTACTGCATGTCAACGCTTTCTTTTTTAGATGGGTATAGTTTTTGCTGGATATAAAACTGTTTGCTTCCACTTTCTTTCCTTGAGATTCTTAATATATTACTCCACTTTTTCTTTCATAAATCACTGTTGTTGAAAAACCTGGAGACAATTTTATTCTCCTTGTAAATCACATATTCTTTTTATTTAGAAATGCAAAGGATTTCTTTTTTCTTTCAAGTTCGGTAATTTTACTACATCAGTCTTCCTACTTATTCTTTTAATATGTTGTTTTCAAATTTTTTTTAATGTAATGAAAATTATTGGGCCAGGCACTGTGACTTGTGCCTATAATCCCAGCACTTTGGAATGCGGAGGTGAGAGGATTGGCTGAGCCCACGGGTTCGAGACCAGCCTGGGCAACTTGGTGAGATCTCATCTCTACAATAAATCAAAAAATTAGCCGGGTATGGTGGCGTGTGCCTGTAGTTCCAGCTACTTGGAAGGCTGAGGCAGAAGGATCGCCTGAGCCCAGTAGGTCGAGGCTGAGGTGGCCTGCACTGCCCTCCAACCTGGGCGACAGAGTGAGACTCTTGTTTTTTTTTTTCCTTTGCTTTGATTTACTTCTTCATAGATTGTCTTTCTCTGTATCTTAAAGTATCTTTGCATATTTTCAGTATTTGCTTTTTTTCTTAAATCCTTTTGTATCATTTTTAATTTGAAATTATCTTTTTGCATATTGTTAATTTTCTCTTGTATTTCTTCTACTGTACTCTTGATTTATAAAATAACTTTTTCTTTCGTTATAATTTCTTGAGTTTTATCATTTCACTTTAGAGTTTTAAATTCTGATCTATTTTGTTCATAACTTGTATCTTTTTTAGCATCTCTTAACTTGTATTATTTGAAGCTTGTATTTTCTGTACAAAGTAATTATTCTTGCTTTAATTTTCTATTATATTAACTTTAATTGGATTTTGTCCTTGATTTTTCATATTATCTGTTGTTCATTTTTATGCACATTTCTGTTTCATAAGGGAGACAGCTTTTCTAACTTCACCAGTCTCCCTCCTCTGTTGTATTTATTTTAAAATACATGAAGTACTGCTTTCTGAGATTTCCTAGTTTTGAGACATGCCCCTGCTCTTCCCTGGACCTCTGCCTACCTTTGTCTCCTTCTGACGCTGTGCTTGGAGTGAGCCTCCACTCTGGAGGGAACATGGGATGGCTCAGCTCAGCTAGTCTGCGGCAGCCAGCGACTCAAGGCCTTTGGCCCTTCCTACCAGACTCCGCTTTGACCTAGGGCTCAGCAGGCAGAATCATACCTGGTGTCATCAGCTCTCCTAAAGTTTGCATCACTGCTGCTCCAGTGAATATCCATGAGGTACTTGGGGACTGTTTTCTCAGGCCTGGCAGAGGCCCAACCGTTTCCTTCTGCTTTCTCCAGAGAGATGTTAAAAGTGTGGGATGTATACTCGATAATGGCTTTCCCTCTCCATAGTTCGAGAATGCCTTGAACACCTAGCTTCATTGTAAATGTTCTCCATATGCTTTTATATTTTCCTTTCTAGTCGCTCTGTGTATTGACATGGGGATTCAAGAAGATCCAGAATCATGCTGCCCACGTCACTGTGCCGTTAACAGTTTCCCAGATCTGTTATTAGCAGTGTTAATTCATTTTTGTCCACCACATCCTCTTTGACTTGTCTTTTTAACTTTACTTCATCTCAGTGTTTCTGCAGAGGTAAAGAATGTTTGACAGGATTTGCAGGTAGGCAGGTTGGTAAGATAGTAAATTCTGCTTCTGGGCAGTGTGAAAGAGCTCAGATTTTATCTCCTGATGATTTTTTTCTTTTATCATTTCCAGCTGTAGATATACTAAACTGTGTGCCCTGGGTTGACATCAGAGTGATCATCATTATACATGCAAATCTTCCTTCCATGTATTCCTTTCCTATTTTCCTGGTTGCAATTGTTGATATGAGAAAAAGTAAAACACCATTTAGGCATTTTGTAAACTCTTATTGAATCATCTGCAAGCTTAGTCTTTAAGGGCAAGTTTTGCTATATAATTTGAATGCAACTGATTTTTTTATTTTTATATTTATTTGTCACATGGCAAAACTCTTCATAAGGCATAAAATGAAAAAAGATGAAGAAATAAAGAAGGACAAAGGAGACTGGCATTAAGATGAAAAGATAAAGAGAACAAGAACAATTTATGAATAAGATTTTAAAACTGTGACTTTATTGGAAATACACTTACGGCAACAGCATAATCAATCATCTTGTTTTCACAAAGAGTGCTATTCTCTGAAAAACATACATCCATAAATAATTAATAATTGCTTATGGTGAAGTGTGGCTTATTAGGTCAGTTGATAAATTTAGGGCAAAATTTCCTCAAGGGGAAAACTATCCCTAATGTAATATTTCATTTGTGTTGACCTAGAAAAGCTCTGAAAACTCAGTGGGGATTCTAATTTGTGCAAACATCTGTAACGGCTCTCAAATGCTTTCTTTATTACTTTTTGATTTTCAAATCATGTCATGTCCTTTTTTTGGCTCCTCTTATTTCAATTCACTTCCTTCCTACTGAATGCATAGTGTATGGATTCTTACAAGCAAGATCTTCAAAAAAAGTCTGCAATTTAGGCAACTATTCAATTTTCTATAAATGCACTAACAATATTTACAAGGTAAGTTCAAGGTTGGGGTGTCTTGAGCAATACTGGCATCTGCTTTATTACAGTACCCCCTGGTAGATCTTCTACCTTTTCTACTTATCTGGATCATTTACTCCTTTTTCAGTAACTGTGCTGGTAGTGCATTCTCCAAGATTACTATGTGCTCCAATACTTCACTGATTCCTTGCAAAATTCTGTGTGTTTTACTTTGTATTAGAACTTCTCTTGCCGGAAGAAGCATGAATATACCTAATTTCAGGGAGACACAGCAGTTTAAAATAATAAAAACAAACTGACAAAACCTGAAGGCTTTCATGAGTTAAGAAAAATTCAAATACAGAAACATGTTTAATTCAAATTTTCCAGATTATTCAATGATCTTCATTTTATGTTTTACATAGTTGCATTTGTTTAGGTCAACTAGACCCATGTCTACTTATAGTCTTAAGTTAATCATGTCTTGGTTATTTAAAATTTTTTTTCCAGGTGAATCAAATAAATGCACAGTATTTTGACAGTGGGAATGCATTCCTGTGGCTGTTTTTCCCATTCTGTCATTTGGTGAGAATTGTCAGGCCAGTTAATACTTTAAAGGCTGAGAATATTACAGTATGATTTATTCCACATCTACTAAATGCTTGAAAGGTCAAACTGAGGAGGAGGTGACAATTAGATAATACTTGGATCTTCTGAAGATGACATTAAAACAGTCCCAACACGTTATGAGGCTGTTTACCACAGATGCTAATGGAAGACTTCCATTCCATCCATTGCTGCGTTGTGTGATTCTACATGAATAAGGATTATTGTTCCCTTGTAGTGTGAACCCCATCTTCTCACACTCCTGAAGCTTCCAGTGACCCCTGTTGACTCCGAGTTGACTGTGAACAAAATATCCCACACCCTGAAGGCATTCTCTGAGCATTCCCTTTATCCTACTGCCCTGTCAGAAACCAGACAGACTACTCTGTGAGGGTACAGTTCACCTGCAATACTATCAAGTTGGAACACACATTTTTTCCTCTGAGATGCCTTTCAACTATAGGCTAAAAGTATATAATATCCAAACATATTGAACAGTCACTAGGTAGTAGGCTTTTACTTATATTTAACTTTCTTCATCTTTAAAACAACCCCGTAGCCAGGCTCGGTGGCTCAGCCTGTAATCCCGCGCCTTTGGGAGGCTGAGGTGAGTGGATTGCCTGAGCCTGCGGGTTCGAGACCCACCTGGGCAGCGAGACCTCATCTCTACAATAATTCAAAAAATCATCTGGGCATGGTAGCGCATGCCTGTAATTCCGGCTACTTGGAAGACTGAGGCGGAAGGATCGCCGGAGCCCAGCAGGCGAGGCTGCGGTGGCCGGGAGCGGCCACTGCACTCCAGTCTGGGCGACCGAGTGAAACTCCAACTCAAAAAAAAAAAAAAAAAAACCCGTAAGATAGAAAATATCATTCCTAACTTACCAATGGGGAAATGAGATCTTGTAACTTAGCCAAGGTCACCAGATCTACTAAGTGACGGAAGTTAACTTGGTTCCAAGTTCATGCTTGGAAAGTCACTGTGATTTAATACCTCCCCAAGTCAGTAGATATCTTCATTGAACTTCTGTGTATTCCAGACCATCCACTTTCCTTTATAAATAAAGCACAACTCCTTGAAGTACACAACCCCAGAGAATGTCGCTGCCATTTCCCCTGTGTTCAGGTCAACTTCTGGCTTTCTTGCCACTCCTTATCTTCTGCAGTGCTGGACTGTAATATTTCACTAACATTAGTGTCATCTTTCTGAGTGACTTCTATCTCTGTGTAAATAATAAATTTTGAAGCCAATTGTGGCTGTTCCCTAATCTTGTCATTTCTAATCACTGCATATCTCCCCTTCTCTAGCCACTACCTGTCGTCTTCCCAGCTAGCTTGTGCTAGTAACCCCTGGAATGACTTTCCAACACCACCACCATCTCTAGTCCCTCATCTGCCCTTTCTGATTCCTCCCCACCTCAGTCTCCATCTTTAGCACTAAACTACATACTAAACAAAGAGAATCAATTCACTCTTTTGTCCTTTAGGATCTTCATTTCATTATTATCCTCTCTATTCAAATTGTCAACACTCAGTCTTCTTCCTCTTCTTCATACCATTATTTTGCTGTTTATTTCTCTGGGGAAATAAAATCATTCTAAATAGATTGCCTCATCTTCTCACCACTACATCTATGAACCAGTCTGCATTCAAACACATTTATTTTCATTTCCTATCAATTAAAAAAATAGACCATACTTCCACCCTGCTCTTATCTAGGGACAACTTCTTTCAGGCTACTGTGTGGTTCTCTGGATCTGCTTTCACTAGGATTCTGTAACTTCTATCTTACCAGTCTCAATGGGCAGCTTTGAGTCCCCCACTTGATTGCATCTTTCAGCAGCACTGAGCACAGTAAATCGGTTCCTCCTTGTTAAAACATGTCGCTTCTCAGTTGTGCATTCCGTGGGTTTTCCTCTTTCCTCAAACCTTCCCCATATCCTTTTTTGAATTTTGAGGTAAACAAGTATATTATGAAGAAGGGTCGAAGAATCAGAAAGTATTTTAAAAATTTTATAAATTTCACATACTGTCATTTTTTTTGCTGTTTAGCCAGACATTAATTTTTAAGAGACTGAATCTAGAGATGAGTATTTTGCTGAAATGTCATATATACCAAAATGTTTTATACAACAAAGTGTAACACTGTTAGTGTTTTATTTACACACCATACATGAACCAAAGTATATATACATTTCCCCAAAGATTTTACTGTTTGTCAGGCATATAATGCTCAGGTTTCAGAATGTGTGGTAGAAAAAAAATTAAAACCATTCTCATGGAGGCACTAAGAAAAACAAAATGTCGGCTGGGCTTGGTGGCTCAGCCTATAATCCCAGCACTTTGGGAGGCCGAAGTGAGTGGATTGCCTGAGCCCATGGGTTCAAGACCCACCTGGGCAACTTAGTGATACCTCATCTCTACAATAAATCAAAAATTAGCCAGGTGTGGTAGCACGTGCCTGTAGTTCCAGCTACTTGGAAGGCTAAGGTGGAAGGATCACCTGAGCCCAGCAGGTCGAGGCTGCGGTGGCCGGGAGCATGCCACTGCATTCCAGTCTGGGCAACAGAGATTCCAACTCAAAAAAAAAAAATGTCATTACTCCTTAGACAACCATGATGAATTGTACTGTTTCATAAACTTAAGCTTCCAAGAATCTAAGTTAAAATCTGTGAGAAACATGCAGTACCTACTTGTGAGAAAGGCATAGAAGAAATGCAAAAGAGACAGAGGCTGCTAATCCAATACATTTGAAAGGGTAGAACTTACTCCATCTCAACTGAAAGGTACCTCCCTTATTGTAAACCTCATTTAAAACATTCCTATTTCTGAGATCCATTAATAAAAATCTCTTTTGCATACATGGATAAAAACCCATGCTCCCAAGTTCTTGCCACTTCACTCAGGAAGTGTTTGCTATTAAATTGTCATGTAACATTTCAAAATTAGATTTGATTTTGAAAAGTTATAAGCATAAAAGGATTCTTTCTCCTCTCCTCGTCGTCTTTGAACTGGTACATTTCTCCTCTGGGAGCTGGCCTCACACTACAAAACCCGGTAGGGCGGAGTTGAATTATGTCAGCCACTTTGTTGCAGCCCACACACTGCCACAGCGTGGCTGTGTATTAAATCCAAATTTCATAACTCATTCCCATGACAGACTCGTGTACCAAGCCAACAAAGGAGGAGCACGTATTCACGCTGTAAATAGCCGTAGGCGGATTGCTCTTGGGTACAGCAGCAAGGTCAGCTCATCATTACTAACTTTGTTTTCTTTTTCCAGGAAAAATTCACCGTGATACTAATTTCTTTTTAAATTACACAGAGTTGTCTAACCAGTAAGATCAGAACTATACCTGCTCAGATTCTCTTGTATGAGATGCTACATAGCCATGATGTTTTCCATTTTCATTTAGAACCTAAAAATTGTAGTGACCAAATACTTGTCCACACTGCCCTACTTGAGCTGATACCATGTCTGTTTGGCCACGGCAGTGTTCTTTATGTTATAAGCTGAATGTCTTTTACTCCATCCTCTTCTCTCCCCTCACCCCAAACACAACCCATACGGGTTTAGCTCATTAGGGTAGCGTTATTACTGCAGAAATCCTTAGGTTTCCTTTGTAAAAAAAAGTTTCATCCATCTGGCTATGAGAGGCTGGGTGATTTTTGATATGTCTGTGTGTCTATGTGTCTAGGTCATGTATCTTACACCACCCAATATGCCTCTTGAAGAAATATGCTTCCCCTTCAGCATTCATTCTTTAAAGCATATTGTGCTATCTTTTCTTGATTCTGGGTATTTCAAAATTAAGAACTAAGGTTAAAAATGAGTACTTTTTATTTCTCAGAGAGAACCTGTAATCAATTAATCCTGAATAAATTTTTTTCTTGAACAAGTTTGCTGTGAAATAATTATTAATACAATTTCTTTGATTTAACACTAACCATACATTTCACACATGAGGAACATTTCTGTTTTGTAAGAAAAAAAAAGCATATTATATGAAAACAAGCCCAATAGTATTTCAACAGACTCCATTGCTTATACAATCTGGTACTTTTAACAAAATTTGAAAACATTTTAAAAACTATTTTGCTGTCTTCTGATAGCATTTTAGTGGGTGTCCCATAAGTTCTCTAAAGATTCACAATGCATGCGAGTCAGGTAAGTACTCTTATCTGATCTATAGAAAAGAAACAAATTAACTATCAACGCGCAAGCAATAGGCTGTAGAACTTTTCTTCAGAAAACTCATTAATATCTGTTGAAATAAAACTTGGCTAATGCTCTAATAACATAAGAATATTAGTTGTTTATTTTTCTTTTAAAATAAATAATACTACAATTAATTTCAAATGCCCTGGTAATAACATGAAAGAGTTTTGTAATAACCTATTTCTACATACTCCAATAATCCATTTAAAAATTCCAAAAGTATTTAAAGAAGCCTGTGAAAGTACATTCGTCATTAGATAATTGACTAACTCAGCTGTCAGTGGTGGCTCACACCTGTAATCCCAGCACTTTGGGAGGCCAAAGCAGGAGGACCACTTGAGCCCAGGAGTTTGAGACCAGCCTAAGCAGCACAGCAAGATCTCATCTCTACAAAAAATAATTTTGAAAAAGTTAACTGGGTGTGAAGGTGTGCACCTGTAGTCCCAGCTACTTAGAAGGCTGAAGTGGAAGGATCATCTGAGTCTGGGAGGTCAAAGCTGCAGTGAGATGTAGTCATGCCACTGCACTCCAGCCTGGGCAGCAGAGTAAGACCTCCCCAACTAAAAAATCGAAAAAGAAAAGAAAAGAAAACTGACTAATACTACTACAAGTAAACACCATCTCATATACAACAGAAAAATAAAAAATAATGTTCCTAAAAATTGTCAATTACCTCTTACTCATCTGTTTTAATAGCAAATAATTTAGTTCCTCTAGCAATCCATGCATATACCAATCATTTAACAACATGTATTGGACATAAAACCACTACTGATATTCATTAAAAACAAGGGTTGCTTTCCAGGAGCCAGGTGCTTCAGAAAGCATGTTATCAGGTGACTCTGAGACTAGAATCCTACATGTTGGCAGTGACAATGTTTCTCTAACAGTCAGAACACTCCTTTCCAGGGCCAGACCACATAATACCTCCTGCTATGGTCTGAACATGTCCCCTTAGAAATTTAGGTGTTGAAACTCCATGGCCAGCATTGGGGGTGGGGTCTAGGTCAAACGATCTCTTCCCTCTGAGTGGGCTAAAGCCCCTCATAAAAAAGGTTTCATGCAATGATAGGTTCTCTTGCCTTTCTGCCGTCCACCATGTGAGGCAGACATGTAAGGAGAGCAATCTTTCCTCCCTTTGGAGTATGTGGCCTTCATCACACAACTGAACCTGACAGTGCCTTGATCTTAGAATTCCCAACCCCAGAACCATAAGATACATTTCCACTCCTTATAAGCCACTCATTCTGTGGTATTCTGTTATAGCAGCACAAAATGACTGAGACACCCCTTACTCATACCCAGATGACAGCGAGCTGTGGACTTAATATGTTTTGAAAACAAAGGTCAGATCAAGGGTTGTGCTTTGCAACTACCCACTTCTCCTCTGCTGCAGCCTGATGAGCACTGCTGTGTTTCCTCAAGGATTCTTTACTCTTTCCCAATGAATCCTTGAGGATTCTTTCCCCTTTCATTCTTGTGAGGACATTCTTCCCCTGATAGAGTCACCTGTTATTTCTGGGTCACAAAAGACATCCAATCCTAGTTTAACACAAACACCAAATCACTTTTTTTTTTATTCTTTTGGTAATTTGACTGGAATTTAGAAAAGGACAAGATACAAGCACATATGCTTATAAGATTTTGAGCTAGAAATATGTTCCATATAATAGCTGCTTTTATTCATTTTGGTTTCACAAAATAATGGTTTCACTTTGCTTACATCCAGGAAGTGAAAATAGTCACAACTACCGAACAACTTGTATCTGCTAGCAAGGAAACAAAAAGCTATGGTCTGATTCTTACCATGAATGTTAAAAGCCAAAATACAAATCACCTCAAATCCTAGAGCTATATAAACACTGTATCATGGATATATTTTTAACTTACAAAACACTATATGATTGTTTAAATAAATCTGAATGACTTAGAAACATGTAATATAAATCTGAAGGTTCTTCCTTCTCTCCTGCCCCTATTTATGGTAAACTACAATTGTTCAACAGTTTGGTGAATATTACTCAAGTTTTTAAAGGTATTTTTCATATTTGCCCATTTATAACAGATTTTTCTGTTTATTTTGTAAAATTGCATTCTATTCTATATAAAGGTATCTATAATGTAGAAGGCTGCAAAAAGTTGTCAATTATTTCAGAACTTGTTTGTTTACTCTAGCATATCAAGGGTGTTTATTGGAGTAGTAAATATAAGCATTCTTTATTACTTAGATTGTTGTATAGCTCTTTCTGGCTAAACCATTTTGTCTGTTCATAGATGGTTAGATTATTTTTCATAGTTTGTTTTATAAAATTCTGCAAAGAATATTATTTTTTACTTTCATAAGAATATCTTTGTTACTTTATTAGATAAAACAATAGAAGTGAAATTGTTAGTTAACTGACATGGAAATGTTGTATTTTCATACAAATTGTTAAATTACTTCCAAAAATGAATGTTCTCGTTTATATTCCTATCAACAATGGCATCCATTTCTCCACACTAGGTATCACCAACTGGTTTTGCTTTTTGCATCAGTCAAGATGCTGTTATAGTCCAAAAGACCATTAAATAAATACATAACATCCAAAGTATCCAAATCTCAGTGGTTTGACATAGCCAAAATTTTATGCATCTATTCACAAATTTCTCTCTCTTTCTAGCCTCATCATGAATCTGTCTGGAACCAATGCTCTTGAAGGCTGCTGCGTAAGGGAGGAGGAACATGGTTGGAACACTGAGGTCCCCCAGTGCCACAGCTTCCTTCCCCCTCATCCCCTCAGCCTCAGCACCTGCCCTGACTGCTTACACAGAGCAGGATATGTGATTCCTTCGTGTGCCATGAAGAGGGTACAATGGTCATAAGTGAGCACCGGAACTTGCTACCTTACCATGATCAGAATGATGTGTGAGAAATGGACTGTCTTCATGCTTTCAGTTCTTATTTCTCTCTGGTGATCTTTCTACTGTGTTATAGATTTTAAAATTAAGTGCCTTTTAATTTTTATTATTGATTTATAGGTGCTCATAAGGCACTACACATTGGAAAAATTTTCACTCAGGCTTTCTGTTCTTAATTATAATCACAATATTTTTATTTTATTTTTTTACACAGGATATTAAAGGGGTTTTTTTAGTCATTTGAAATTCTTTTTTAAAAAAGTAATTTAAATTAAGCATGTGCAACACACCTGATACACCTCTACAGAGACTCAACATCTGTCAGACCCAGTTTGACATCTGCTGGCCAAAAGAAAAATGTGAGTTTCCTTAGCACAATTCACACAAGGCTCTTCTTGTTGGCCCATCCCAGCCCTCTCACTCCCCAAAGCCAGTGTGAGGCACTAGCAATCATCTGTGCCAATCATAATACTTTTAGTGAGTGACCCTTCTGTGAAAATCATCAGATAAATCAGCAATACACCACACCGTTTGGAGTCTTTAATTTGCATTAACCAAATCTCCTTCCAGGCTATGAGGTTAAGAGGACACACTTAAAAGTGCCATATTTCAGGTACAATTGTAAGGATGGTAATGCTACATTTCCTCTGCCTAGTTTCTGGTTATTTTTCTAATCTTCACACCTCTGGTTTTATTTTTACCATAGCTCAGAACTTTTGAGATGCTGTCAATGCTTGAGCACTGTCATTCTAAGTTATAAATAACACAATAAGAAGCACAATCAAGAAAACCTGGCCTGAAATGAACAAGGATAACAGTATATATTGTAGTTCTGAGCTAACTGGGGAGTGCTGGTGACAGGATCACACTGATCCATTAAAACATATACGAGATTCCACTTCAAAAAAAAACCACACATACATACACAAGAGATACAAACACAGGTTTGGGGAAACATGTCCAAAATTTGGATAATTAGCAAACAGAGCAATTAGCAATGAGAATGTAAACCAATTAACTCAGACCAAGAGTCCAGGGAATCTCTATCAAATGGCAGCAACATGCAGATGGCCGCACCAGCCGTGAAACCAGAGCACCGGTGCTGTCCAGGCTTGTGCCCCCTGGCAAGGGGGACAAAGGGCTTCCACAGGCCAGCTTCATTGGCTTGGGTGACCTTTGAGCACAGGATTACAAAGTGATCAGTTTCTCCATGTGCTTTTCCCTATTTGCCCTTCAGAAAAATCTTTCCGTAAAGCAAGAAGCAATGGTGTCCATGCAAATGAGCATTTGCCCTCTGAGAGAAAGAGTGGCCACTAGCCAAGCTTCTGCAGGGAAATGTCCCTGCTCCCTCAACAGATGCCAATGTAGCTGTTCTTCCTCCAAGAAACGTGTGACAGAGGTCATACAGGTATGCCCGCTCCCATGTGCAGCAGATGTCTCTCGGAGACCACCAACAATGCCAGAGACAAAGGACTGGGAGATGCCAGGTACAACAGGACTGGGGCCTGCATCTACGGCTAGGGGTCATCACAACATCTGCGAAACACAGGTCTGCAGACTCTAAATTACATCAACCATCCTTTGTGTTCCAGGCTGAACTTGGGATACAGTGTCACGACTGAAGGCAATTTTGCTAAGCCTAAACAACAAGAAGTGGAGTTACATAGCTGTAAACAAAACAGAAATCCAGCAGCTTTAGGATTAAGGTCACTATTTAGTTCCATATAGGTTTTCTATTTTTAAGCCATCTTTTCAAGTCATCAACCCAGGATATGAAATATCATTTCTCCCTCATTTAATGCACTGGCAATCATATCTCTGGTGGCAAAAGCACTCTCACAAGAGGACCAAAACTTAGATATAAAAGACAATCAAAAAAATTACTGAATTGACAAGCATATCAATGTAATTTAAAATAGGAGATTTCCCACAAATTTTTCTTTTTCAGTAACATTGTAAACTCATAGTTTGTTTTGAAGAATGATTTTTCCTCTTGTGTTTACCAATGTCTCATAAGAATAAACTGGATGGTCTGGTCATCTCTGAGGTTGGATGTGTGGTCCAGAAGAAGGGTAGGAAGTTCTTTGAGAATCAGTCCCTGTTACTTCCCACCCTTCACACTATCACATTGTGAAGAGGACTGTACCCACTGAATAGCATCACTTGCTTACATGATACTCCACTGTGGCAACACATTCTATCAATTTAGGAGTCCTCAGGGTGACATATGTAAGTGAAGAGGACCAGATGAAACACAACTAAAAGTGTGTCAAAATAAGGCAAGTTACACAGTTTACCTGTGTTTTCTAAAGACATGCTCATTCAAAAAATTAATAGAATTTCAGGCAGGGTGCAGGAACTCATGTCTATAATCCCAGCATTTTTGGAGTCCAAGGCAAGAGTTTTCTGAGCCCAAGAGTTTGAGATCAGGCTGGGCAAAATGGCACGACCTCATCTCTACAGTTGAAGGGAGGGAGGGAGGGAGGGAGGGAGAGGGGGAGGGAGGAAGGAAGGAAGGAAGGAAGGAAGGAAGAGGAAGGAAGGAAGGAAAGGAGAAAGAAATTAGCTAGATGTGGTGGCACCTGCAATTCCAGCCTCTTGCAAGGCTAAAATGAAGGATCACCTGAGCCCACCAGATAGCCGTGAACATGCCACTGCCCTCCAGCCTGGGTAAACAGAGTGAAACCGTGACTCAAAGAAAAAAGGTAATAGAGTTTCAGATAAATATTGCAAAAAATATAGATAAATGTTTCTGAATTGTATCTGTTAAAATGTACACTTCTCAAAGGCAAGGCTAAGCCACAATGTGCTTCTATAACTCCAGAATCTAGAGTGGTTTCTAATGTTAAAAGTGTTTTGTATCTAATATTAGCGTTCTAATATAGAAAGGAATTGCTCATGAAAGAGTTGTGGTTAGATAGGACACTTAAGCCTCATTTTATTTCCTTCAACCTCTCTGGAGGCACGTGAGAACAATGGGAAGATTTAGAGAGACACCAGACAAGCAGAGCACACAGGTATAGCCATGTAATTGGGGCAAAAAAAGAGCAGACCATGAGAAACACTGGATCACTCCCTCTGACCTTCCAAAATCTTCCCTTGGGTGCCCTCTTAGGGCATCCCTTTCTCAATCAGTGCCCTACAATTTCTTTGTCAAGAATATCAAAGGCCACTTGCATTTTAAATGAATACATTGTTAATCCAAAATAATTATGGAAATGATAAAATTTTGATAAATGATTTAGGGCTGTATGAAATGCAAAAATACTACCAGAACTATTAAAATCATGCAATGGAGATAAACCCCTACTAAACTACATATAAAAGGAAACGTGTTCCCAGAATTCAGTTGTAATACAGACAATAGAATGTAGAGGACATTTAGTTTTCTTTTACAGACAGAATAACTGAGACCCATAGGAGTGATGTTCTTTGCACAGGATAGTCTTGTGATAATTGTCTCTTTCAGATTTCAATAAGAGAACCAGAGTTAGAATTCAAAGAGTTTAATCCCTATTCCAAACCTGGTTCCTTGTACCACGTCATATGATATCCTTGACAAAGCGAATCTATCTCTGTAGACTGTTCCACTTCAATTATGACAGATAAAAAGGAAAAAAGATAGCCTGAAAGAAAGGAAAGCTTGCTCTCCTGAGATGGTTGGTGGCAGGGGTAGGCTTCCATCAAACTGAGCTTCTTATCTACTTAAATGTTGAGAAAAGCTTGAGATGATTTCAGCCTCAAGACAACCTCCAATCATCTTTGCCAGATAAAACCGTGAGGTTCAGACCAGTACCCTAGATATCTTGAGAGAGAAGCCAGCTTCTGGAGGGTTCAGTTGGACTTTCTCCTCCATAAGGAGGTGAGACAACTAGTTTGTGTCCAGATCAAGATAACTCTCCAGGAGAAGGTGCCTGAGCCCTACCCAGGTGCAGCTCACCATCTCGTGGACCCTCTCTGCCTTCCCAGCAAGGCACACCAGGTGGGAGATACCTCAGATCCCACCGTGGACAGGGACTTTCACCTTTGCAGTTAGCTGAATGCTAGTGTCCCTCCAAAACTCACATATTGAATCCCTAATCTCAATGTGATGGCCCTGGGAGACGACCTGCAGAAGGTAACCAGGTCATGATGGTGGAGTCTCTTGAGGGGGTTAGTGCCCTTCTGAGAACATCCCAAAGTTCTTTGCTCCCTTTCTGCTGTGTGAAACGCAGTGAGAAGCCCACTATCTGCATCTGTGAAGAAAACTCACTCCAGAACCCATCCATACTGTCACCCTAGCCTGGAATTTCAAGCCTCCAGATCTGAGAAAAATAACATCTGTTGAGAGCCGTGCAATCTAGTGTAATCTGCTATGGCAACCTGAACTAAAAGACCACCTTTATTTCTCCAGAGTCTTCTGAGCAGCAACTGTCCTTCCTTAGAACTGCCCTCACACCCACCCCATTTTGTTCACAGGGACCACAACTCTGCTTCAGCCTTCAAAGTACTCACGTGAGCATTGGTGACTGCCACCAAGAATGTCCCCGCAGCACCCCTGAAGGCCCTCCTACCTGAAGACTTGGGGAACGTGGATGCTCCCCTTTCTTCTACAGTATCCACTGCCTCCGTGACCAGATATGGCCCCAAAGTGCCAACTCCACCCATTTTCAGAAACACCCTTGTCCTCCCACATTACTCAAATTAGCTAATCTGTCCTCTCATTTGATAAATATTTACTGAATGCTCCCACGTATCAGTCATTGCTCATGCTGTGAATGTGACCCTGGCCCTTCCCTCAGGGAGTTTATTTCATCTGAAGGAGCCAGCATATATTCCAACCCTGATCTTGAACACCACCCTGTTCTTCACCTAATACTCAGCTTATCACCAGTTGTTCTCATGCTTTTACTTTCTAACCTGTTTCCTCTAAAGTGGAGAAGCTATTCATTTCTCAGCCTACAATTTCGTTACTGAAACAATGTTTCCCAACTGAGAAAGCTTACCCACTTTATGTTCCATGAAGTGTAGCTTAATGGTAAAAGTGACCCACCTCACTGGTCAAATAAGTGGGAACAGAGTTAAGCACTAATGAAGCTTGCATGGATGAGATCATCTTCCCTGGGAATTTGGCAAGCAGGGAGTACTGCTCAAAAGAGAGACTTTGAGGGAAGACAGAAACATACACACACAGACACATAGCAGAGTGACATCTTCCTATTTTTGCAAGTCCCCAAGTTCCATAAGATCAATCTGCTCTTTTGTAAGAATCCTCTTTTAGTTACACGAATCATTTGTCCTGCCACCAAATTATTCTCAAATCTTCCCATGCTCAAAATTACCACTGATCGTCCAGGCAACCCCATCTCTTACTATCTGATGTAATGGCACACTCCCAGTAGGTTCTGATCTAACGAATTTTTTTAATTTTAAAATATTTATCTGACAAACAAAACTTGTATATGTTCAAAAATATGACATGGTGACTTTATATACATGTATATTGTGTAATAACTACATGATCAAATTAATTAACGCATCTATCTCCACCCGTGCTATGCATTAGATCTCTAGAATTTATTCATTTTAAAATTGAAAGTTTGCAACTTTTGATCAACATCTACACATTCTCCCAATCTCTGGTAGAATGGCAATCACCATTCTACCCTATTCCTATGAATTCAACTTTTTTAAAAGTCCAAAAATAAGCAAGATCATAGAATATGTGTCTTTCTGTGTCTGATTTATTTTTCATAAATCATATTTTTCTAATATGTTCTTAGCATGCTCTGCAGGGCTACCTGGCTAAAAAAACTTATTACTCACCACATGCTTTGCTACAACCTTTAAAATGTCCCCATTGTCTGCAAAATGGTGTCCACCCTGGCAAAGAGTAGTAGGCTCTGTGAATTCTACACTGCCCATAGATGGCTCCCTCCCCACACACAACACTCCCCAGGAGCACAGTGACCATCCCTCCATTTATGTGCACCCCTCACCTCACGCTTCATCTTCTCTGAACACGCTTCTCTCCCCAGGCAGTTACCCAAGTCTATTCATCCTTCACAGTCCAACTCAACTGACATTTCTTTGATGAAGACTTCCACAATTAACATTTCCATACCAGTCTTTGTAGCCTCACAAGACCAGAAATTGGTATTTCAACTTTACAACAGCTCCATAAAGTTTAATCAACCCTGTAAAACTCAATGAAATGATTATATTTATAATTATATATTGTCCAATCACAAAGTTAGCATTCAACCAAGATTAAACTCCAATATGTTTGCCCTTTCCACTACAATAATTTTCTATTATCATAAAGTTTTTTTTCTTTTGGGAGGTCAATAATTGTCATTTATGCTTTGAATAATATAGCCCAAAAGATGGACTAAAAGGATGATTGATTATTACAATAGATTTGGAAAGAAGTGTTTAAGAAGCTATATTTTTCAAATTATATTTGTTTTTCAGTATTCATTTTTACCCTAAGAAGAGAACATTAATTTTAGGGTCAAAATTCACAGGGAAATTAACTTTGGGGTTATAAGGTTCAATTGATATTTGGCAGTAAATACAAATATGTTCTTAGAAATTTTCTGATTTATGGCTTAATATTTTACTCAAAACAATAACAAATATAAAATTTCAATTCAAAAGCAATCCCATTAAATTCCCCAATGATTTAACTCAACTTTGTATTTCATTTAACATCCTACAAGGGTAGTCTTTTAAAAGAATTAAACAAATTGATGTAATTATGAACTGGATAAACCTAAACATAACATTGATTCAGAAAAACTTAGTATTAATTCCTTATGATTTGCACCTGAAATTTGAAACCAGTTGTATAGTTCTAAGTCAGGAGAACTGATGAAAAGATGTTTATTAGAAAGTTTTTTAAACTGTACAATGGTGTATAAAGTAAGATCCTCTGTTAAAGTGTTCTATTTATCATATCATGTATTCTTCTGGTTTTTATTTATACTAAAATGAGATTCAGAATTTGCATCAATCAACTTTTCTTTAAAGTATGTTCTGAATAACTGTCATTATGTGGATATAAAAGCATTACCTATATCTCTGCCTGGAAGATTTATAGTATACAAATTGTAATGGCTTTGTGGAGCACTACCGAATAGTATACTGTTTGCTCTTATTGCCTCATATATTCATCTCTTTTGAACACAAGAACTGTGATCTGATAGAAAATTTTAAACAAAAGACGAAAGTTTCCCTTGGCACTGCTTTTAAAGTTCGCTGCAGTGGCATTGGCATCTCTTGAGACTCCTGGAACGAGACCCAGAAGGTTGCCCTGCGGACGCTGCTACGCTTTCCTCATAAGGGGCCGCCCCAGGGAGGGCATGGTGGGTGACTGCAGGAGGACACCCCTGCTCCTATCTGAAGTGGTCTTCTCTGAATGGATGGGCTGCAGGGAAAAGAGCCATGGCCTGAGAAAGCCATAGACATTCCCTGTCAGGTGGTCTCCCAACCAGCAGGGCCACCAGGAGCTAACTGCACCAGTCAGGGCCAGAGTGAGATGGGGATGTCCCCATGACTAAAGAGCCTTTCCACCCACCTACACACTTCCATCCTCAAAGACCTGGACCCAGGTGAGGGTAGGGCAGAAGAGGGGACTCAAAGCCACATGGGAAGGCCTCTCTCTCAAACTACCGGGTAACACATCTATCCTATAGTGGAGATATGAGAATAGGAAATGCAAAAAATCTCAGGTTGAATTTTTACAAATGGCATTTTATAACAAAGTTATCAGAAAATGTGTGGAGTTTTTCAAGTATTCTTTATGAATTGAAAGAGATTTTACATAGCATACTGGGGCATACTAAATGGATAAAATAAGTTTTACATGTATGTCCCTCTGATCTGAGAATCCTAAAATATCTATGTCTTTCCCACCTATGCTTCTTGAAAGGAGGTATCAAGTCATTTGTCTTTATCTCAACATGCATAAAGCTTAAATCAGGAAGACTAAAGGAAGAACTGCAGAAAAATTAGTAAAATAATGTGAAATCCAAAAGCACTCATATTCAAACATTTCTCCTGCATCTTTTCTATACTTCTTCAAGTTCATAAATTATATGTGTACATTGTAGAAAGAGACAATCTTAGTCATGGTTTTAAAGTTGAGTTCAGATGAATTTCCAATATGTCTGGATAGAAGATAAGCAGGAAGAGTTTTCTAATCATAATTTTTCTTATAGCCAGAGCCTCTGATGTTATTAGTTTTTCAACATGACAGTATCCATATGACTGAGCAATGCATTTTCTGTCTCCTCACTTCACTGCTTATACACATTTATAGCTAAACCAGGATTTGGGAAGAAGTAAACATAAACATAGATGTATCCATCACGGCAGAGAGTGCAGTCTTAAGCAAATGAAAAGAAAGGATAGTGTGAGAAGCAAAATGTCATGCAAAGGGTGTTCCTAGATGTTATCCTTACAATTCATGGCCTATTTGGTAATGCATTATTTTTTACTTGAATAGTGACTTTTTACAGGGTGGGACAGTTGTACCTATAATTTAATCTGGAGCGACAGGAAATAACCTTATCAACATACTGTAATGTAGATTCGAGCATGATAGAAAGAGAAACTTTCACTGAAAAGATTTCTAATAATTCCAGAAAAACTGAAGCTGTAGATAAAGGTCTTCATAGAGAATCAGACATGTCATGCCTTGTAGCTTGGTATTTACCCTGCAGAAAATGGAGATCGGCTACTAAGAGAGTTTAAGATGGAGTTGCACAGAGTTGTTTTATATTAACCCCTTCAGTAGCTCTGATGGGGTGAAGTCTAGAATCTCAATGCAGAGAGATTGTTTAGGGAATTTTTGCAATAATCCAAACAAAAGACAATGAGAGTCTATACCAGAGCAGGGATGAAAAATGAGGTACTGTTTCAAAAACGGTTAGTGGAGTTAAATGAGCAGTACACTGTGATTTGTTTAAGCATGAAATGTAAGGAAGGGATGCAGAGCAAAGAGAACTCCTACATCTGTAGCATGACTGACAGGGTGAATGGGAACAGGATGGTCTGGTCAGAGCACAGAGGAAACATGGGCTCGAAGATCCTAAGTCTGTAGCATGAGTGATGGGGTGAATGGGAACAAGATGGTCTGGTCAGAGCACAGAGGAAACACGGGCTTCAAGAGGAAACTGGCAACACTATATCATTGGGTAAAAATTTGACAGCTTGAATGAATCATGAGACATCAATAAAAACTGAAGAAATAATTCCTATAACTTTACTTTGTGTGCCTTTAAATTAAAACATGTCATTGATAGAGGACAAATTAATTATCTGTTTCTGTGTTGTTCAGAGAAACACAAAACAAAGGAGCCCAACAAACCACTCACTTTGACACAAAGGAGCTTTGAAATTAAATAATAATATAGGCAACCAATCCACTTCATTTTGCTTTTCATTGGAAAATCAGTGAATACAGAAGTATTTCTCTCTCTCTCTCTCTCTCTCTCTCTCTCTCTCTCTCTCTCTCTCACACACACACACACACACACACACACACACACGTACATGAGGGAACCCCACCAAAACAGAATTGTTAATTAAAATTGGGTATTTATATTTAAGTGCTTAAACTTTCAAGCACCTTCAGACTCTCCATTTGATGCAATATACCTATCGAGATGCTTTTTCCACTGCTCAAAACAGTTTTTTGAACTTGGCAATTTTGATGCCTTTTAGTGCTTCTGCCAATTTTGTTTCACCTCTTTGACATGGGCAAAATGTTTCCATTTGAAGACATTTTTCATCAAGGGAAACAAAAAAAAAATATATCGCTCGGGGTGAGATCAGGTGAATAGGGGGAGTGGAGTACAGGTTTTCTGCCGTTTTTGGTCAAAAACTGCTGAATACTCAGCACAGCGTGGGCAGTTGCTCTGTCGTGGTGGAAGAACCAATCACTTGTTTGCCACAACTCAGAACATTTCTTTAGCAAATCATGACTCAATCATCTCAAAACTTCCAGATAAAAACCTTGGTTAACTGTTTGATCTGGAGGAACAAATTCCAAGTGTACTATAAGAGGCCCACCCTCCAACAGATAATTCCATTTTTGGGGGGGGATATATATATATCAACCAAATACAATCCCATACTCTCATTTTCAATAAATGTCAGGTGTTAGAAATAGCTTTGTGGATAACAGATGTTATAACTTCAGGCTTTTATAGGTTAAAAGACTCTTATTACTAACTGATTGTTGACATATCAAGAAAGCCAGCAGGTAGCTGTAAATCCAATTTGTATCTCAACACTGTTCCCAGTGATGGTCTGGTAGCCTCAAGCCCTCAGGAGCTATGATGGCATGAAAATGAAATAGGAGGAGAAGCAAACCCAAGGAGGAGATAGGGGAAATAATCTGAATATTGCCTCTGGTAACCAATAATTCTAACACACAATGCAGCATTTTCCAAACTCACTTAACTTTAAAGCACTTGAGAACATCTCCTGTCTTCTAATAGGAACAGATGGGCTTATCATAGATAATCACCATCTAAACACTTCACGCAAGGGCCTCCTCATTCCCACACGGTTTGCACATTCTTTCACTAGCTGTTCATATATTTTATAAAATATCCAAAGAAAACACCACCAAATATTAAGCAGCCTCAGGGAAAGTAATTTATTCTACCTGCTTCTGAATATTAAAAAGCTCCTGGGGTCCATCCCTTATGCTCTTCAGAATAAAGAAATGTTTCACTGTTGTACTACTGAGAACATGTTTGGAAAACTATGATTTTTTCCTCAATTTATTTTCATTCAAGTCTGAGAAGTCATGTATAGTGTTTGAATAAATATCCTTATCTTCCATATAAATAAAAACAATGCATTTCAAATATATTCGTTTGAGTCAAGTTTAACAGTATTAATTCCTCGTACAACACTAACAGAATCTATGGACTCTTCTGAGTGATGATGATGTGTCAACATAGATTCCATTGTAACAAGTATCCCTCTGTGGAGGGGGATGCTGCTAGCAGGGATGTCTTGTGGGGACAAGGGGTATCTGTGCTCAATTTTACTGTGAACCTAAAATTGTTCTAAAAAACCAAAGGCTACTCAACATTTTTAAAAAACAGTTTACTAAAGCCTGGAAATTACCTTTCATGAATTTAATGTTTTCTCAGAAACACTCCATCGGTCAATCGAAGTTATTATTTTAGAATTCTAGCTTATTTTTACAAGGTTGTTTTATTGGAAAACAAAATATCCACAAAATAGTGCAGTGTGTGTTATTCCAGCTAAGATGACTTTAACAACCCTTCACTTAGAGTGCAGGTGCCTGACGTTACCGTGAAGGAGTCCAGAGTATCATATTCACAAATCTCTGTTTCATGGGAAGATCCTGTCATCAAACACAGCTTCCAACATTAAGATCTCATTAGATTTGTCCTCAAAGCAGACAACGTGGTGCTCTATATTTACTATTTTACTCCTTGTGCCTTTAATTGCCAGTCCCCACAAAACGATGCCATTTTGTATTAGGAACTTACAGATTTTACGTGTATATATGTAATTTGCTTGTCTATTGTTTATTAAGTTTTTTGTGTGGGTTTTTTGTTTTGTTTTCATTTTTTTGCTCAGCTACAGAAGAAAATAAAAAACGAAATTATGAGCCCAAGGCAGTGGAATTGGGTGTTTTCTGAATTGCCACTGTCTCCCCACCCATCCCACTTACTCAATGGATTTAAAATTGCCTGTGCTCCTTCTGCCTCATACTTCTGCTCATAGTCCATTGCTCATTGACTTCATTGGCCAAAATGACAAGAAAGTTTAGTGAGACACTTTCTTCTCCATTTGCAGGTGTTACTGGTTTCCATGACCTGTGTTCCCCTGTATCAAATTTGTTTAAAACATTCACTGAAATGTATAACATCATTGCCCACTACTTATACCTTTATTTCAGAAAAATGCAGAACTAAGAGACACTGAACCTGCGTATGGAATCAGTATACACCTGGAAAATAAATGCTGCAAGGTGATGCCCTCAAGCCCCTTCCTGTGCCCAGACACGGAATCACTGGAAATAGCCCAGCATGAGAGGGACTGATCCATGACAGCCCCCCAGTGGATCTTGAAAATGTCGATTGACTCCTCCAAAGCACTTTTTTAAAAAAGAGCTGTAGGTAGTCAAGCATATTATGAGAATTTTAAAGCTTATTTTCTCTGAAGCAGAAAATGAACGTGTGCCGGGAGCACCGAGGACTTAGATCCAACCACAGAAAACAGAATCGTCTCTGAAGCAGACCTGCGAGTCTTCTCTTCAGGAGCAGGAGAAGGAAACATCAAATAAATGCCCTAGAACTGATTTGAGAAGCCATCATATTATTCCCTGAAATCTTTCCTATAGAGCTTATTTTATCTGAGAAAAATTCCACTGAGGTGTGGCTACTGATCATGTTTCTTCCTTGAGTCCTACAAATTATTACTAATAGAAGAAAATCAAGTGATTCCTAGCCCAACTTGCTGTGCCAAAAATGAAACAAAGTGGGCGTGTTGCAAAACTCTGTCTCATCTGCTAAACTAATAATTTTGTATGAAATCCTTGTATTGATAAATGGTAGTTTTCCTGGTTATTTGACCAGCAAACACAACTTTACTGAAATCTGCCACTGTGCATAACCTCATATTAGAGAATGGGCCTTGCTCTGGATTGAAACCAAGTCAACCTCTAAGGAAGAAATATATACCAAACTCATTTACAAAACACATGCAAATATATGATGAATTGTATTTGTATAAGTCTGTACGTGGATTTATAAGTTAGCTCATAGATGGGAATAGCAACATTTCAAGTATTTTAATTGAAAGTATTCAGTTATCCCACCCATTAATACATTAGCTATACAAGTGTGTGTGTGCGCGCGCGCACGCGCACGTGCACACATGCACTCTGTATCATCCGTTATACTAACAATTTTGTATGAAGCCTTTGTGTTGGTATATGGTAGTTTTCCTGGTTATTTGACCAGCAAACATACTTTGCATACACACACACACACACACACACACACACACTATATATATATGGTAAACTCTGTTGGTGGACCAACTCCAAAATAATTTTTAAAAACTTGGAACTCTGAACACAATAAACTTTAACATGTATTTATTTAAAATAATGTGTAACCCTGTGCCAATTTAATATTCTCAAGCCCAGTGAAAGAGGTACTTACCACATCTGGCCCTGCCTGCTATCCGCTGCCTGGCGGAAGCCTTTTCCCACCCACACAGTTTCCCTATTTCCCTTAATGTCTTTCTTTACTGTCTTCTCTTGAATGACAGCCTAGTATCTAACCTCAGCACTTTGGCTCATGATGCTTTTGGAATGCCTCTTTTCTAACTTCAGAACCTATTCAATTCCTTTTCATAATTTAAAACTTGCTCAAACCTCATGACCACCCAAGGCAGAAAATGTCAACCTTTTCTCTTCAATCTAATGTAATTTATTATCCAGATACCAGACAGGAACAGCAATTCTACACTCTGTGTTGTTTCTTCTTTTGTTGTATCTAATCAGTTAAAGTTGCACTCAGTAGTCCTACTTACAAATAAAAAAACAAACTTAATAACAGAACTGCATTAAGTTGCAGATTGTGCCAATTATCAAGCTGTAGGCAGGATTACCGTTTTATTCATGAAGAGTTAAAAATTGGTAATTAAGATTATAATGTAAACTCATTTAGGAGCTGAGATGAACACTGAGTTCACTAATATTGTAATACACTTTTTATTGTTTTAGCTGCTTAGCATATTTTTGTCCAATTAAAACAGTTCCATATTTACTTTTGACATCTTAGCAAACAAGATGCTTGTGATAATGAAATGCTTCACTCATAAAACTAACACTTCCAGTCATTATGGCTTTGCTTTGGTCAATAAACTTTTTTTTCTACTGATAAAGCATGATTGGTAATCACCTATTCTCAATGGCATTATATGTTAACAATTGCTTACAGACAGAAAAACTGGGAAAAAGTAATTGATTGGCATGTTCAGTGTGGGTGGAAAAGATGAGTACTAACTTTCAAAATGTTGTTAAGATGACATAAAAGAAGGATTTGAAAGAAGAGCAGACCATACACATTCACCCATAGTCTGCCTAGGTTTGATCCTGCATGAAAACCCATAGGAATTAAGTCACTCTCACTGATCTGGAACAAAAATAGATAAATATCATCTTAAGTTTTGTTGTCTATTAAAGTTTAAGGAACTCACTCCCTCATAAGAGAAAAAAATGTTGAAATCTACTCACGTTTAATCTGTAAATTGAATTGCTGTAACAACAGCAGCCAATACATTGAATTAGACTTATCTTGTTCACATGAGAGATCTTGTAAACTTCAGATTCAATGGAAAAGTTGTAAGAAAATTTCCTTAGACTCTCCTAAGATCAAAATAACACAGTTGTCATACATTTGCAAAATCATATTTTTTGTAGGCATCTTGGTCCTCTGCTTCTTTTTGCATAAAGAACGGGTCAAGAAGCTTATATTTTGGAAAATGGTTCACTGCTAAAAAGTATTCTTATCACAAATTAATACTAGGCAACATTTTGTACACAGAGCATACATCTTCTTTTGTTTCCTTTCCTACAGAGGATTTTGAATGAGTGGGGAAAAAAATATGGACACCAAGCTGAGCCAGATTCCAGAAATCCAACTGGGTAAGCAAGACCTGGATGACAGGTCGTGAGATTTGGCTGCATTTTCAGATACTTCAGTCAAGCCATGCACTGTCCATTCAGTAGGCATGCAATTATGCTGCACACACCAGCCATCGGAGAAGACGGCGAGAAGCTGGTGTTTAGACAATTGAAGTCTTGATGCATTCATATTGAAAGTAAACACCCAGACAAAATGGTCTCATTTGAAAATATCTTGAAATGATTGAAATATCATATGTGACAATACCTTAACATATAAGAAGAACGGTAAAGAAGGAGCTAAAATGGCAGAAGGAAAGGATTTTAGCCTAAAAGCTGTGGGCCTGGGGAGACTCACTCAGAACCACAGAGGGTCTCATTCTTTCTTGTAAATGAAATGATGGGACAGAGTTAGCTGTGAGCCCCCCCGAACATCTAACCTGATATCAGCCCAAAAAGAAACACATTTCTGATAAATTGTTCCTGACATAAGTGACTTTACTAAAAAAGAACTTACCTTATAAATTCTGACCAGTGACAGGTAGAAATTGCAGAGAAATGAAGTTTAAATGGGAGAAACTAACACTTAAATATTAGGAGATAGTAGATAGTAACAACTAAAATAAAAGATGACTTCTTGAAATATTTAATAATAAATCTTGTCACTAGTTTTGGAATGCTTATTTCTTACATCAGACAAATTTTACTGCATAATAGTGAAGTAACTAAAATAAAATATCATTTGTTCCACAAATGCTTGTTGAATACCCACTTTGCCACTAAGTAGGGGTAGGCTGTGGTTGCTGGAAATGTAGCAGTGAAAAGGTGAAAACCCCTGCAGGGTAAGTCTTATGGTTTAACTTACACACACACACACACACACTGGACACAATGTGTCCAAGTTTCAGAAAAATACTGTTTTCGGAGAGACATTTCTACAGCAACAAAAATTAACAAATACTGATCTATACTTCCAGATTTCCCAGAATTCTTTTTAGAACTCCAGTTTCTCTCCTTTTCAGTTCTCTTAGACACAAGCACTGCTCAAACCTCTTGCTCTACAAGCCCTTCGGCTGTTGATTCTGTTTCCCAGCTAGTCCCAATTTTCAGCACAGGTGAAATTTTATTTTCTCCCAGCTCTTCTTTTGGAATAATGAATGCTTCTTTTTGTAAAAGTGATAAAAATTACATCTTCCTTATTTTTGGCCTTCTTATTTTGATTAGACTATTGCTTGTCTGGAATTTCTCAAGAATATATATGAGAAGCTACATTTCCTGACATGTTTTATATTTGAGTGAGAAGCAGACTGCCTAAAGCATTTCATAACACCCATCTTTTCCTTTATGATTCAGAATTGAGTGAGTGTACACTGTGTGCTATGAACTGCTATCAGTGCTGCATATACAGTCATGAACAAGTCAGATCCCTACACCCACAGGTCTTATCTATTTGGTCTTAATAAACACATTTCCATTCTCTTATGACACTGGTGATTATTGTGAAGCTGTCTGAGACCAAACAGATTTTTCCTTTTCAAAAATTCTTGCTTTATTCCGATTGAAGACCTAAATAGTTATATTTTTATTCTTATAAAATTGCTTTACTGAGTTAAAATTTAGTGTGTGTCTTTTCAATGTGCAGATTCAGCTGTTTATTCATTTTAGGGATATTTTTCTGTGCTATATAATTTAATATTTTTCCCTTTATTGTGGATTATGTATTTTCATGACACTCATTCTTTTTACATTAGATTATCTTACCTGTCTTCCCAAGTATGATGTCTCTTTGCTTTAATCTCTTTACTTTTCCCCTCTTCCCCTTTTATGATTATCTCAATCTTCTCCTCCATTCCAACAATGTAGTGTTTAGCTGAGCTCAGTCTCCTCTTAGAGGTTTCATTTGTTCTAGGGGTCACTGTTTTGGCAGCATGGTGTTTTGCCAGATCTTTTCTTGTTATATTGTTCATTGCTCATGCTTAACTGGGGAAGCCTAGAATCTCTCATTGTTAATTAACATTGTATATCTAGCCCTGAATTGTACCCCACATCTTTATAATAAAAATTTTTTTAATAAAAAAATAATCTCTCATTGTTTTTATAGAGTGAGGTAGGATTTGACATTTTTTGAGACTCCATTTCTAATTTGTCTGAGATTTGTTTGTCTTCTCTGGCTACAACAGGCTGAGGGCTTAGTATTGGGTTATACTCATTAGGAGGAAAATGGGAGGGTTGCACTGAAGCTCCTTGATCACTGTTGGTGGGACAGGGCTCTGTCCCTCTGTCCTGCTGCTGAGCAGTTCCCTGCCAGTTTCATTCACTCAGTGAAAGATGTATCCTATTTCTGGGATGGGGAAACCCTTGCAATTAGTGAAGCCCTTCTCTTCCGCATCTCAGGAGCTGACATGTCTCTATAAAGAGTCAGTTAAAAGGCATATATAAAAAGGCAGTCCTACTTTTACATATATCCCACACCCCCCTTCACCTAGCTCTATAAAACTAACACTTCCACCAACAAATGGAGGAAGAATTAGGCAAGTGTAAACTTCAAGCTTGCCTCTTTCCACAGTCAGCAACACTGAAAATTTCTATATCAAGTAATCACAACTGCCTGGTGCAAGAGGGTAACAGAGGGAGGAAGCATCCAAGTAACTGTCTTTCCCATAAATGCCATAGATCATGGATTGACACCTTTAAGTTGAAACCCTCTTCCAATGAAAATAGGAAACTCTGAAAACAAGAACGAAGGATAAACTTAGACTTACCTATAACCTATTCCTACCAGTGTGACTTTGTAGATGTATAAGGTAATTCCGGTGAGCATAGAACTTCATTCTGAGCTGAAAGTCACGGTATCTAGGTCTGTGTTACGCTTCAGGGGTCAACAACAATAGCAAAGCTCTAAAGACACACAGGATCAGCATGTGCTTTTGTTCTCAGGGTTTGTATGAGTGCCTCTGGAGAGTTTCCACATGTCCTGTGAGTTACAGAAGGACAATAAACTAGAGGCTGGCTTAGTAACTTAGAAGCAGCTAGAGAGTATTAGAGACCAGAAAAAACAACCCAATGAGAAGCAGCTACCAGAAGCTGTAACAGCAATAGTAAGGAGTGTCATTGTGGACAGCTTGCTCAGCAGACCTTGGACCTGAGGGCAAAGCAACAGCCAATATTTGGAGCATTGTGGAGATGGCCTTCCATTAGTGAGCTTTCAAATATGGCAATCTTTAGGGTCCACTGACTTAACATCATCCAGCAATAAAGGAGACATGGCATCAGGAGACAGAGTATAAATTGTTAACTTTTCAAAATACCCCTTATTCTGGAGAGAAAATAAGATGTGTCCTACAGAAAACTTGGTGAGTTTCAAGGCTTTGTAATTCTGGGTATGGTTTCAACTCAACTACAGAGATTTTAAATTTTGAATTCTTCCATCACATCTTAATGTAGAATATTGCCTAGGAAAGTAAGGTTACTTTAAAATAAAGAAGTCAATTAAATAAATCTGTTGACTGTCATGGAGTTCATCTCTGTGTTAATTTGAGATGGACTTTGAAAGGTAATACAGGTCAATCACCTTAGTTGTGGAAACAAGATGTCATGTTTACCTCCCGTTTGTCTGGAATTTACATTGCACAGACACTTCTCTAATCAACAATAGTGGAAGAGCTGTACATTGGGCACTTGTCAGAGAATGTGACCATAAATAGACTAACACAGCACTCGCCCATGGCTGGCTGGAGAGAGCTAGTTATGACAGGCACAATCTGAGAGCATGTTAGCTCTTTATTCCTTGAGTTTCTCCAAACTCTTTCCCTGTATTAAGTAAGATGTGACAGAAAGAAAAAATATCTGGATCACATTCCTGATAATTCCCTGTAGAATGAATTTTAGTGAACTAAGATTTTAAGGTTTTATTCTCTAACTTGCTCAGAGACAAAAGTTAAAAATCTCCAATATGAGAAAAGAATTACTTTCCATTTTATAAGATTGAATTGAAGGTCTAGGATAACTTTGGTTAAAATATTCATAGTCTATTTTTCATGGAATTCAAGGTCCACAAAATATTTGTTTCTCTACAGTGGCTTCTACAAAACTGTGAATAATATTCAGGGGCTGATCAATAGGTTTAAATTGCAGCTCTTCTACTTACTGGCTGGGTGATTTGAGCAAGTTACCTCACAGGTGAAATCAGGATACTCGTACTACTGGTCTCCTAGGATAAAAGCAAAATAAGTTGGAATAAATTAAGAAGCTGAGGTGACTGGCACATGTTGAGCTTTTGCAGAAGGGATGGAAGACATGCCTGGGACTTGGACTAAATCAGTAGCAATAGAGAAGGGAAGTGCATAGACTTGAGAGAGTTAGGAGATAATATTGATCAGACTTGGTGCTAAATAGGATATGAAGTGGATAGATAAAGGAGGATTTCTAATTCAATACCTAGATTAGGGTTTACTCAACTGGAGGAGAGACAACAGCATTCATGGAGATAGAGTATCCCACATTTAAGGGGTAAGATCCTGACTTCAGTTTAGACATATTGACTTTGAAATGGCTTTGAAATAGCTAGTAGGTAGTTTGATATTCAGATCTAGAACATGATGAAGTAGTCCGAAATGGCTACATAAATGTGAGCATTAACAATTCCAGAGGAAGATGGGAGAATAAGGAAAGAGTTTCAAATGGAAATGAGCCTAGTAAAGAGAGCTGAGGCACTTTCAAAGGCATTGTGCCATTATCATGCTAATACACCAATTCATACTCTTACACAAACTAATATGAGGGGGACCCAACAAAACTGGAAATATTTAGACAAAATTGTGTATTTATTCTTACATGTCTAAACTGCAGTCACCTTCAAAGTCCTTTCTGTTTGATGCAATACACCTATCGATATGCTTTTTCCACTGCTCAAAACAGTTTTTAACTTGGAATTTTGATGCTTTTCAGTGCTTCTGCAGTTTTTTTGTTTCACCCCTTCCACATCGGCTAAACATTTCCCTTTGAGGACTTTTTTCATCCAGGGAAATGAACATAAAGAAAAGCCGCTCGGGGCAAGATCAGGTGAATAGGGAGGGTGGGACATGGGGGTCATGACGCAGTGGGGGCAGGTGCATTGTCATGGTGGAAGAACCAGTCACCAGGGATGTTTCTTCCGCAAATTGTCTCTCACAACAACGCTAACTGGTACACTGATGCCATTGGATTCCTAACAACATTACCTAGTAGGGAAAGCTTGTATTACAAGGGGCCTGCCCTCCAAAAGATATTTCTGGGTATTTTGGGGTCCTCTCTCATATATCCTGCTCATATCTGTTGAAGACAATTCTTAAACATCCACATTAATGCTAACAGGAAGTGGAGATTTTGGACATAGATAACCCCAAACTGAAAGAAACAAGACAACACATTTTAAAATATGCTATAAAATAGCTGTCATATGAATGTTTTAGATAATTATATACATTATTAAAAAATTAAGTGCATTTGATAATAAATGTGGCACTATTAAGGATCATATTACTGACACTCTGTGTTATACCAAGTGACCTCAATTTGGTGAATCTATAATAAAAGAAGAATTATCTGACTATTTGCAAGTGGGCTTCACTTAGTTTATTCTTTCCAAATATAGAATTTTAAAGTAAATTCTGACTTTCTTAACACTTTTCTCAGGTTTGCTTTGAGCAAACATCTTAAACAAATCTTAATTGGTTAATATCCATGAGATCAATGCAGAAACCGACCTCTAATGCCATTAAGTCTGTAGAGGAAAACCATTTATTACATGAATGTCCTAAGCAGAACTGCTAAAATATTTTGTGAAAGTCTGTGGAAGATTGAGAATAAATGAGGTGGTCGGGACTTTTTTATTTTAAATATGCTACAGTTTTTCCATTTGTAAAAAAATGGTTAATATAATAGATTTTTCTTGTGGTATTGTTCTGAGGAGAAAAGGGATTAATACAACTAAAGATCTTAAATTAGTGCTTGGCATATGAGAAGAGCCTAATAAATATTAGTATAGAATTAACTATATGATGAAAGATTTTGGCACACTTTTCCGTAAACTGATGTATACTTTTTAAAAATATATCTTAAAAATTCTTATTTACTTAGAAATTAATTTTAGAAAGAAAAATATTCAAGAAATAAATTTGGTTCCAATTTATTAGTGGCTAGGGATAGCACTGTAATTTTCTGAAAATAAAATATTAAGTGAAAAGTAAATTATCAATGAATTTACTTAAAATATGTTTGGACAACTAATTGCAATGAGTGATCATTAATATGATAATCAATTGAAGAAAAAATTAATTATAACAGAGCAGCTGTTTTTATGATAACTTACTATTTTAACATACATTAATAGATAGATGGATAGATAAAAAGACAGACAAGTCGATAGATCGGTATAGATATTTCCCTAGGGATAACCAACTATTTTTAAGAGAGATAATTAGGAAAATTTGAACACTAAGTAAAATAAGGAAATAAATTCTGAAGTATTTAGGAATGAAGTGTCATGATATGTGTAACTTACTTTGGAATAACACACATACACACAAAGAAAAAGAAATCAAGTGAGATAAAATGTTAACATTCAGTGAATCTAACATTAAAACAAAGTAAATTAAATCATAATAAAAGAAACAGAAAATTTTATTCCAAAACCTATACCAGTCAGTTATGCCCTGTTATTTTATAAACTCCCTTGCATTAACACCGTTTTAATATTTCTTTTGTTGTTGTTGTCAAATGACCTTTTATTGAAATATATTTCCTTTTGCTTCTATTTTGTTTCTTACATGCCTGTATATTTTCCCTCAGAATGTAAATGTTTCTGCCTATACATGCATCCCCTAACACAATACCCTAACACAAGGTAGGAGCTTAAGAAATACTCATTTTTGCTCATTACCATTCTCTGTATCGATGCCTATTAAACAGATTTGTTTAGGATTTCTTCAGATACTTGAAGGTCTGGATTACTGCAGTGGGCACTGCCAATGCTCTGCCCAACCTCCTTAGATCACTTTCACCCATTCTGCCAGGCCTTCCTCTCACTTCTGTGGGCTTTCACTTTGTGGCCCATACCGGCTAGTATCTATTACACACTTTGCCCATAAGTAAAGTCAGAAGATTCAGAACCAGAAACACTTGGAGTTCCCCTTCCTAATTCCACCACACGAGGATGGCCTTCAGTTAGTGGCTAGTCACTAGGCGAGTGTGAATACCCAGCTTCCTTGACTCAGGTGAAACTCCCTCTGAGATGTCACTTATGTTTCCACAACTTTCCAGAGAGCATATACCTTGTTGGCCTCTTCCCTTGCCTATTCAACTTCCTGCACTCTCTTTCCCAGACTTCTGCTCAGAGTACTTTCTTCATACATCTCTGCATCCAGACCCTAGTCTCCAGTTCTGTTTCATTCTAGGACAAATATATTTCATTGCAGAATTTGCCCTCATTTTGAACTAAAATGAGAATTTTATATATTTGCTAAATGGATTATACATTAGTATTCTTCCCAAATGCCATCAAAAATAGTGCATATTTCTTCTTTCAATCTACATTTTATTTTAGCAAAATATTGCCTCCCAAAGAAATACAAATTACAATAGAAATTATTAAATTATAAAAGATGAACAAACACAGTAAATATATGTGTAATAATATATTTAATATATATAAATATATGTTAGTATATACATGTGTGTGAGTGTGTGTGTGTGTGTGTGTGTGTGTGTGTGTGTGTGTGTATGTAGCAAGACTTAAAGGTAAAATAGATCTTCTTCAGCTTTGAATCTTCCCAGCTTTCTTATTTTGGGGAAATTCTCTTGCTCTCAACCACTCTCTTCCATTCCGGCCCCACAGTGGTTCTGCTGTCTCAACTCCCTCCTCCACTTTTCTTCTCCTCCCAACTTCGGATATTAATGCCTGCATACATACCCACATGCACCCACAAGGAAGATGATAGATAGATAGATGAAATAGATAGATAGATATAGATAGATAGATAGATAAAGATATATATTTGATCATAATTCTATATCCTGATTTTAATGCAATATTTGTTTAGCTTATATAACTTAATGTCCATTATAATTTCCAGCCATTATAGCATTGAATTACCTTCATTCTAAAAATTTGAAGTCACTTATACTTAGAAGAGTTATAACTGAAGTTAACTATTTTTCTGACTCCTGGATATAAACTATGTGCACTTCATGCAGGGGGGAAAATATATATATATATATATATATATATATATACTGCTTAAAAAGACATAAAATAAAGCCAAATAAATAAAATAGTAATTGATGAGAAAATAAATAGAGATTATGGGAAGAGAGATATACAATGGAAACTTGAAAAAAAGCTGGTTTTATTTTAGAGAAAAAACCAACAGATGCCCCTTTGGTCAGAGGAAGAAAAGGCCAAAGCAGGCATCCACTGACCCACAGTCGCTTCCATGTATCCCTTAGGCACCTGGACGAACAATGATGCAAAACACATTGTTCTTTCAGTGACATAATTTTAAAATGAGTGTTTCAGAATTTTTTCTATTAATTAAATTGGCATAACTCAGAAAAAGAGACTATGGAATGAAATAATAGCTTAAAAACCATACTAACAAACGCATAAAATCATATTAATAAACGCTGCTACTAAGATGAAAAAATCTCTCAATTTAGGAAGGCAAAAGTTGTGGATTTTACAAAATTAAAGTATTTTATCACTTTTTAACACTAGTTCACAATATTTCACCTTAAAAAGCTGTGGTTAATGAAGAAATGTGATATTTATCAAGGATAACTTTACAAAATATACGACAATATTTTAAATATTTGTAAATTACTTGAAAAATAAAAATTGACTGATAAAAGAGATATATTTTTCTGTTTGCTCCATTTCAAGGTATTATCATTAAAATATCATTAAAAGATTGCAGAAATGTAAGGAAGTACACAGAAGAAGAAAGAAGGAAAGAAAGGAAGGAAGGAAGAAAGGAAGGAGAGAGAGAGAGAGAGAGAGAGAGAGAGAGAGAGAGAGAGAGAGAGAGAGAGAAGTAAAGGAAAGAAAAGAGAAAAACCAAGCCTGAAAAGGAATCTCCTTTCTTGCTTCCTCTCTCCACTCACTAACTTGTTCAACTGTTTGAGCCTTGCCCTTGATGTTTTTCAAGGTTAAGTTGCTTTCTTGTTATATTAATTTCACTGGGGTAATGTTGTTGTACAGAGAAGGCACAGAAGAGTTTACACCAGGAGTAAGAGGTTGCTATGACAACACATCCCACTCAGCTTCCCATCTTAGTCTTCCAAGTGTCAAAGTGCAGTGGCATAAGGGCTTTGGGTGTTATCTTGGCATCCCCAGTCAGGAACTCTCTGCCACCCTTGGAGCCTATCTCCTCCCAGGCTAGTTAGAAAGCAGATGCACTATCCACAAAGGAAGTTGAATTCCTGGAATACGGCAGCTGGCGCTGTGCCACTCCACATGAACTTCAGCAGAACAGGCTGTGTGTGAGTAAGGCAGTTTCCTATGAGCAAATGGAGTACCACAACATTCAGGGAGCTCTCCAAGCCCATGACTGGAACACAGAACACCTGAATTTCCCTCACTTACCTTCCCCGCATTGTCCGAAGACTGAGTACTTGTCACCTTAAGATCTGGGGTGTTTTGTAGGTTATAGTGATATGATATTAATGAATAATATAATGAGTACAGTCAGGGATTATCATTCATAATAATGACTATGGAATATGTTATTCTTTTATCTTCATAAACATGTTGAATTACATTATGGAATTGTGAAATCATTTTTTTTAAATAAAAAAGAAACCTCCCTCTCGCTCCCGCTTTCTCTCTTTTTTTGTCTCATTTTAATCACAAAAGGACAAATTTTAGATAAGGCACTAAGGCCATTTTATTTTATTTATTTATTTATTTATTAAATCAATATTTTTTATTATGGTTTTGTGGGGTACAGTTAAGGGTTAGGTGTACAATTACGTTTCATTCAGGCACCCTGTTGATAAGAGGTGTTTCCCCTTCCCCAGACAGATATTTGATAGTTAATCCCATCTCCCTCCCCCGCATTGTTTCCCAGTACTGTCAGTCATTTTCTTATAGTATTACATTGGATGTTCAAGGTCCATTATATGAGTGAGAACATGTGATACTCGGATCTTTGTTTCTGTGAGAGGTCACTCAGTATTATAGACTCAAGTTCCATCCAGGTTGCTGCGAAATTCATAATTTTGTTCTTTTTTATGGCTGCGTAGTATTTAAGGCCATTTTATAGTAACTTTAACAAATTTTATTTCCAGTAATGAGAAAAAATTCTTAATTTTTAAGTAAATCTTTTTCTTAACTGTATTAAGCTGTGTGAATAAAATATTCAAGAACACATGGCCGTTACAAATATTTTTAAAAATTCCATGACCATTAGTGTTTCTTGACCTCTTTGAAACTGTAGACTAGGCCCAAGAACACTGCTACAAAAAAATCATGACACATCCATGACCAAGCTGCTGAGCTGAAAACAGCAGCAAGGGATGGCCTTCATCTCCTTTTTGCCTGCCAAAATTCACGCAATTGTTTCTAAGTAGCAGAATTTATTTATATTTTTAAAAAACCCAGCTTGTAAGGAATCCTAGAAAATGTAGTTTTTAATTTTGTTGCTCTGGCAGTATGCGAATTTATGAAAAGAGATGAGAATAAATGCTAAGCAAACACCTATCCACCATATCCAATATATTTGCAGTTGACATCTATATTATTTATCTATTGTTGTGTTAATGGTATTCTGAAATGAAGTAGCTTAAAATAGCAAACATGTTTCAATCTCACAGTTGCTGTAGATTAGGATTCAGATAATGCAACCTGGGTATCTCTGCCTTGAGGTCTGTCACAAGACTCAGACAAGGGTTCTATTTGGGCTGTGATCTCATCTGATTATTTGACTGGGGAGAAATAATTTCCGCCCTTCCTCAGTCCCTGGCTAGGAGCATCTTTCCATAAGGCAGTTCACAACATGTCTGCTGGCTTCAATGGAAGAGAGTGAACAAGAAACCAAAAGATCATAACTAAGAAACAAGTTACGAGCTTTTTATAGCTTGATCTAAGAAGTGACATACCATTATTTCTGCCATGTACTGTTCACTAGAAGGAAGTCACTAGGTTCAGCCCACACTCAAGAGGAGGAGGTTACACGAGGCTGGTGTCACTGGGAGTACTCCAAAGGCTGCCTACCACAGCATCTCACATTCTTGACTTGTGTGATCCCTTTCTTCACTTACTTTTTATGCCATATGTTTTTATTTTCATGAAGAGAACAAAAGAAAACTATTAGGTTTTTTGTTATTGCTATTTTCATTTTGGTATGTCAACCATTCTATATATTTATTTAAAACATTTATGGCATAAATAGTGTGTCTTCAAAAATGTTTTCTTGTCTATGAGTCACTGATATTAAGAAATACATATATAGCTGGGCTCGGTGGCTCAGTCTGCAATCCCGCGCCTTTGGGAGGCTGAGGTGAGTGGATTGCCTGAGCCCGCGGGTTTGACCCGCCTGGGCAGTGAGACCTCATCTCTACAATAAATCAAAAAATTAGCCAGGCGTGGTAGCGCATGCCTGTAATTCCAGCTACTTGGAAAGCTGAGGCAGAAGGATCGCCTGAGCCCAGCAGGTTGAGGTTGCAGTGGCCGGGAGCAGCCATTGCACTCCAGTCTGGGCAACAGAGTGAGACTCCAACTCAAAAAAAAAAGAAAATGAAATACATATATAGTCACATAAAATAATATATATTAAAGAAAAAATGGCACTACATTAACATGATATGACCCTGTGAATGCATTTAATTGAATGTCTCTTACTAAGTATCACTCTTAGTGTCCTTTCCAATGTAACCTATTTTTTTCTTTTATAAAACTGGAACAAAATAATTAGGGAAAAAAAGATTTTCAATGAATTTCAGAACAACATGCATAAGTTAAATAAAATATCTTTTAAACATTTTTTGGAAAATTAGTGAAATCTGCTGGCAGTCTGTGATCCAGGTGAGAGTCTACCCAGTTCCAGCCCAGATGGATAGATTTTTGCTTCTTTGCACTATGTGATTATTATCAGGTTTTTGTTTCTGTTTTTGTTTTTTGTTTTTAATGAATCGTGGGGCATGCTGCTGGTCTTATTTCTCTCTGGATGCTGAGAAAATTCTGCCTTGGTTTACCCTGTAGGAGAAACTTACTCTAGCTACCTCACAATTGTCATCTTCATATCCTATTTTTATTTATTTCTCATTTTATTTCATTTTAAAGATGTAAAGTACAATTCAGTATTAGATATACAAGTGGTCATCATACAGGTAAAATTTGGGCCTCTCTTTGGCCTCCACTTTGCCTGATGTGAGATCAGATACCCTTATTAATGTTATGTTTCCCCAATAACAGCACTGTCAAGCATGTTTTTATCTGTTTTTTGACCATTCTGATTGCCTCTTCTGTGAATTTTTTGTGATTATTCTTTGCACATTTCTCTGTTACTTGGTTTGGCCATGTTTTTCTGTAACGTGCCAAATAGCATTTTAGGATTTACAGGCCAACAGGCAATATCTTCAATTCTATAACTGTTATTTGCTAAAAGGCTAATGGCTTTTTACTAGTATCTCATTCCTAGGTCATGAAGTGGGTATACACAGGTCATGAAATGGATTTGGCTTACAAAATGCAGTTTGTTAATGCCTCATCTATGGGTTTGTTTATATCTTATGATATTTGAGGGTTTTTTTCAAAAATACAATCTGGTTTCTGATCTTTCGTTAGGTATATATTTTGCAAATCCTTTCTTAACATTTATCTTACTAAGATCAATATCCTCATGTAACATCACTGTTCCTTTTTGTGATCCTGGTAATTTTATACAGTGCAAGGCTCTGTTTTTATATTCATCCAAATTTATGTTTTCAATATTCTGGATGTGTTATTTCTTTTATCATTTTAAAGTCACTTATTTTATTACAAATACTCTTTTACACCTTTAAAATTTATTTTGTATTACTAAGGAAACAGCAGTAACCTTTAAGTTAGAGTTTGCTGATAGAATTATTTTTTAGCTTTATTTTCAGCTTTTCTAGTACTATGCTTTATAAGCATAGCATTGCTTGCGAAAGTTTATAAATAAATTTTTAATCCAAATCTGAATATACCCTTTCACAAATTGGAATTTTAATGCAACTTTTTTTGTGATTAACAGTATATTTATTTCCTCACTCATAAAATGGGAACAACAAAATTGAATTAATATATCTGTGAGAATTGAATGAATTAATACCTCAGACACTTAGGAAAATCCCTGGCAGGTATGTCTTAACTTTTAAATATTATGTATTACTAATTACTGCTTTAACATCTTATTTTGTGCTTTCCATTTTCTTTTTTGTGTGATTTTTTCTCCTTTTATTATACTAACATTAAGATTTATTATTTTATATACCTTCCTCCCTTTACTTGTTTAAGGTTATATATCCTACTTCTATTCTTGTGATTAGTCTTAACATTTTACCTTCTTCATTTAACAAAATGTCAATCAATCCTCTTCTTACACCTGCAAAGCCCTTAGAACCCATAAACTTCAATTAGTCATTTCTATTTGTATGTTATTGTTGTTTTATATTTATTTCCACTTTATTTCCAAATGACTCATTAATATAATTAATGATGTTTATCATAACAAAATAATTTATATTATTTGCATAGTATGAATATCATCTAAACTGGTACATAATCATCAATTATTTGATCACTGTCCCTTCTTGCATATCACTTGTATTCCTGTTTTCATTTTTTCTTTCAGAAGAAAATTCCTTAGCTGTTTTTGCAATGAAGATCTTTTAGTGGCAAGTTCTTCGTTTTTTATTTATTTATTTTTTTTTGAGTTGGAGTCTCACTCTGTCGCCCAGACTGAAGTGCAGTGGCCGCTCCCGGCCACGCAGCCTCGCCTGCTGGGCTCCGGCGATCCTTCCGCCTCAGCCTTCCGAGTAGCCGGAATTACAGGCATGCGCTACCACGCCCGGCTGATTTTTTGATTTATTGTAGAGATGAGGTCTCGCTGCCCAGGCGGGTCTCGAACCCGCGGGCTCAGGCAATCCACTCACCTCAGCCTCCCAAAGGCGCGGGATTACAGGCTGAGCCACCGAGCCCAGCTTCGTCTTTATAAATCTAAAATTGGCTTCATTTAGTTCCTACTTGTAAGTAATAATTTAACAAGGTATAAAATTTTTGGTTTATATTTACTCTTAATATATTGAAGACTTAATTTCATTATAGTTTGTCTTTCAATTTTGGAAAGTCTGCTATGTTTTTAGAATTAACTTCCTCTAGACAATCTTTTTCTTTCATGGTTTTTAAGATTTTCTCTAACTTTCTGTGATGTAATCTCAGCACCATGTGTCCAGGTGTGGTTTTCTTTTTAGTGACTTTCTTTAGGAGTTTATTTCCTGAATGTGAGGATAAAAGTTCTAGGGCACTTCAGATATTCATATTAATTTATTATCCTCCATTCTCTATATGATCATCTATACCTGCTAGTAACATATTGAATATACACATTCTATTCTGCATGTCTCTTGAAATGTGGTTATTTTTTTTTCATCTGTTTGTCTTTCTGCTGTGCTCCATAGGATTCTTATGTGCTCCCACTTCATAGATTATATCATCAGCCATATCTAATCTACAGTTTTAATTTCAGTTACTGTATTTTTTTATTTCTACAAGTTCAATTTCTTCCTTTTAAAATCTCTCTTTGCTATTTTGATAGTATCTATACTTTTTCCACATTTTATCTTTTGTTTCTTTAGTCATTTTAATACTTTTGTTCTACATATGGTGATCCTAGAATCTAAAGTTTTTAGATGTCAATTCTGCTATGTATTATTTGTGATTACTCTTACCTGAACATTCTGCAGTGTTTATTGTGGCGCTGTGCTCTGTGGAGCATGAGCTGTGTGCACAATGTGCTGCCTCGGTTGTAGATGTGTGCCTCCAAAGTACTCTTGTCTGTAGATGTGCTCTTCCAGGAGCTTGATTAATCTTTAAGAAAACATTTGTTGTCTTGGAAGGGGAGCAAATAGTGAAACAACGAGGCATTTCACTGTCCTGCAATCACACTGCAAGTTAAATGAAAGCCTCCTCTTTCCACCAGTTAAGTTATCCTTGATTGGAGATACTGGGTTACAAGTGTTTCGGTGTATATCCTAAGAACTGCAATGTTTCAAGCACTACTTGTGACGGTATGAGGTAGGGCTTTCTGCAAAATTCGTTGCTTAAAACAATTCCCCACTGATCATCTGGAATATGAATAACTCATATTTATAAGGTGAAAACACAAGTGATTAATGCAAAAGATTACCCTGATAGGACAACTAAACTTTTAAAATGCTCAAATGCAAAATCAAGAATTCCTATGTTAACGCTAATCTCAAAATACAAACCACACACATTTTGGAAAATGTCCACCAAATGGCAGTAAAATATACATGTATGTTTTATTTTTGCAGTTTTGACTTTTTTAAGGATTGTTTTTAATTAATACTTATCTCTTCAACTAGAATTTAAACTTCATGAGTGCAACATTTATTATTTTCTTCTTTTTTAAACTTGAATTTGTAGTACTTAGCACAGTACTTGTCGTATTAGTAAGCATTAAGCAAATATCTATTCAATGAATAAACAGAATGAACAAATGTGGGAGTAAAATACATAGTTGTACTATGCCTTTTGGGTTGAAGATGACAAAACTTATTATGGGGAACCTTTAATCCCAGGGAATTCAAACAAAACTAATGACAAAGAGTGGGATAAAAAAGACTTTGACAAATTTATTAGATCCTTGAAAAGCATCTTCCTGCAATTGACTTTAAGTTTTAATTATAGTCCCTTAAGTAGTGTCCACTAAATATTCTTTAAGGGAAGGTTTTCATATTTAAACTTTGTCATCTATAATCCTTTCACTTTATTTGTCCTTTCTTTCTATGCATTCTTTCTGTTGAGATATTCTTCATGGCACTCTTTGAAGTAAACCCTCTCACACACCTGTCACCACTATTGCATCACCACTATTTTTCCAATATCAGCTATCACTTTTGTGAGACATTGATTCTAACATAAAATTCTCATGAGGGAATATAGATTTACTTCTACATTTTGATTGAAAATTATTACATTTAACTAAAATTTTACAGTTGCTCTTCAAATAAAATCAATATATCTTTTGACAGATAATGAAATGTGTCTGTTCTTAGATTTGTAAAATTAAATATTATGACTAATGTAATCATCCCACATTCACTAGAAAAAGCATCATGGAATCCATTTTTTAAAATGTAATTTGTAAAATGTACTGAAGCATTGAGCACATGTTTATTAACCAGGTGTAAAACAGTCTGAATCACCTCAGCTACTATTTTTATTTTAGATGCAAGTATACACTGAAACCTTGACCATTGAGCAACTTTGTAGAACTAACTTACCATTGATAAAGACAATATAGGTAGAACAGGATGAGGGAAGAGGAATGGGTGAAGCCAGAAGCTCATATTCATACAGAAATAACACATTATGGCATGAGGAATTTCACTACTCACTCATATGCCTAGGCCGGGCAGCAACAGACAGCCCTGGGGTCAGGACCTCTATCCTCATGCCTCAGGCATGCGCTGGCTATGGAGGTCCTCTCTTTTCAACTGCTTTTTATATTTCCACTCACTGGTCTTTTAAAGAGAAGTTGATGTTTATTGTATCTGTTTTTTCCTTATATAACAGATGGGAGAGACATCTGTACAGTAGGATGACTCAGGGCCCTGTGGCCCCTCTGGCAGCATCCTGTGTTGGATACTGTAGCAGGTGTTATGGCTGGAACTAGAAGACATGGTCAGCCTGGATTCAGGCTTAGTACATGGGGGGAGGGGCAGGAAAGCCGGCAAGTTGAGAGCTGGACAGTGAATAAGGCAAATGCCAAAGGAAAGCTGGGAAATTGATAATATCATTTCACAATATATCAATTATTTCCTAAGCCAATAGCAATGCTTCTAAATTTTATAGTAATAATATAAAAGACCAGGAGATAATATTCATCAGAAACCAAATGCCATGCAATAAAACATAAAAAGCTTCAATTTGTTCACAGATTATCTTTTTTTCTTTTTAATAAGCTCATTTTTTTTTGTAAAATAGAAAGCTTTACTGCAATTCAAATTATGTTTAAGTGGTAATGATTTTTTTCCATTTTCCTCTGCCTATGCCAGATGTAACAAGTGGCATCAAGGTTTTCCAAAAGGCAAATACTTATTCTTATGATTACTAAATAAAAATTTCCAAATGTTTCCAGAATTGTTGTAAGCAAAAGTTATTTTTAATGTCACATATGGCTATAGTTTTCCTAAATCAAAATAAAGATGTAATTTAACATTTATTTTAGAAAATAGATTTTAACCTTATAAAACATAACCATTTTTAAAGATTTTCTACATGGCAAAACAAAATTTGAAGCTTAACATCAAAAATACTGCAGTAATACAAACCAAATAAAAGGGACTAAGATATCTTAAAACAAAATTAAATAGAAGGTGAATCTGATACTGTGATATATTAAATTTAGTAATAGATAGAAAAATTCCAGTCAGTATAGGCATGGCATATTTGAGGGTTTTGGAAATATAATTGCTGTTTCTCATCCATTTCTTTTAAAAAATTGTTTTGTGCAGTTATGTGAAGTCATGATCTGTTTAATAAACTGAGTTATTTTCAAATTTGATTTTCAAAAATAATTTAATAACATCAAGTGAGAACAGGTTTTTTTATATAGTCAGTAAGGATTGGATGGGAGTTAGAACTCTGGCAAAATATAAAGTACAACCAACATATTGATGTAGGGGTTGAAAATAATTTACAAAATTAATTTAATAAAATGCTTAGAATAGTAACTGACAATTATTAACAAAACAGCAATGAAGCTGTCTGTATTTTCACTTAACGGTTCATTTAAGGCAAATGCTGAATTAATATAAAAATAATATGTGGTAAACTGATATGACATAAGATACAACAAAAATTAATGTCCATGCTGAAGACCTCAAGTGGCGACATCTCTATATGCTTTCCCAATACCCTAATTTCTCAACTGTGTGGAGCCCAGCGCATTGTGGCCTACTAAGATGTCAATCAGAATGCCCAGAATGCTTAATACACAGCACTACATTCTCCCTACCATATCAGGCAAAATATTTAGTATGCTTAGTTTAACAAAAGGCTCATACTAACTCCAAACTACAGTAGGGTTTTTTTTTTTTAATTTCTAGTACTAATTCTGGTTCTAAAAGATAGCTACTGTGATATTCCAATTCTCACGCTGTTCTTGAAAGGAACAATATGTTTATCCGGAATGTTTTACTGTAATTCACCCTTAAAGTTTACTCTATGTGAGAAAGTTTTATCACAAAAAAATTTACTATTTGTATATGTCAAGATTGATTCTACTGTATTTTGTAGAATAAGCATAGACTTGGATATAAAAATGGGTTTCAATATTTGACTTTACACTGTGACTCCGGGAAGGTCACACAACTTTTCTGAGCCTCAGTTTCTGAATTACAAGATGAGAACATGATGACAGTCCTCAAGGAAGAGCATGGAGTTTAGAAAGGGCTAGTGCACACCTCACACAGGGCTAGGAGTGTGGAATGCTATAAGTGTTTGTGTCTTTTTCTTCTCTCTTCCCCATCCTGGCAAACTGGCAAACTGGAAATTAGAGAACAGACATAAAGTAATTACTGGAATATATCAGCTTCACTGAAAGTCTCATCCACTTTGCAGGCAATAGTGACATATTTCCAAAGTAACATTCAATAACATCAAAACACTAGTTTTTAAAATGTATTTATATTTTATAATTCATATGCATGAAGAGACTTTTTTTCAGGGCAAACAATGAGAGAAAAAACAAGTAAGCTATATTTGTGAGTATAGTTTAATTTTGTAAAAATGAAATATATCCAATTGTTTTAAATGTTGTATGTTCATGGACATGTAACAGAAACACAGCTATTTCATGCAGCAATCTACATGAACATAAAAAAATATCAAAATAGATTTCATTTAAAGGAAAGAACTTTTCTTTGATAATAATTAGAGACTGATAATAATTAGAAGTTCCCATTATTTGTCCATGAAACCTAAGGAAGGTGCTATTTCAAACAGGACTCTAGTGGTACTTGGCACATACTTTTTAACTTTTCACCCACCCACTACTGTTCACCTCTTGCATTTCACTCACTCAGGCAATCTCACATATACATACATTAATGTTAAAAACACACATGCCTTTAAAGCAGAAAATTCATTCTAAAATACATTTTCTACAACAAAAGCAGTCACCATATTTATATCCAATGCTTCGGTCATGGAAATGGATCTTCCTCATAGAGCTATTACTTAACACACACTCCTATGTTCAACATTTCAAAAGGTGCGTCTCTAGGAGGATCTGTTTGATCATGTGCAAGAATTCTAAGGCATTATTCGTAGTTGTTCCACAGGACAAGTGCTGCCCTTGCAGTGATATATTCTTGATATATTTAACAAGTCTTTAGTCTTCAAATGCCACCAGCCAGACACAGGGAGACATTCATAGTCTACAGATGGTTGGCTCAAAGGTCAAAACTTCTTTTTAAAAAAATGTTTATGGAATAGCACCATAGGAAGTCTATCAGAAACAAATCATTTTTTTTCATCATTGCTTTCTTTTTTAGTTGAATCCCAGGAAGAGAGAGAGAAATGAACTTTCAATTCTCAGAGGGCCTACTTCCACTTCATTTTTAAAAAATACATTAACCATGACAACATCAACAATAACTACAACAATGACAGATCAACAACGAAAGAAAGATAATAGCAGCAGTAGTAACATGAATATGAACCATCTAGGCAGTCATTCAAAGAATCCTGCTCACTCACACCTCTCAGGAATTTCCTCAGAGGGGTCCTAACATCATAGGCTTCTTGGGTTTGGTGTGAAAAGACAGCACTTCCACAGAAAGAACTGGGTTTACCAATTAACTGGGCATTTTCCAGTATTTAGATGATGTCTAGAATTTAACTGCAATAATAGACACTACTGACATTTCAAATTTGTCAATATGTAAGTACGATGAAGAGTCTCCAGATCAAAGGGGTTGAGCTGGCCCGCAAGTGAAAAGAATGAAGCTGAACTATTCCAGTTTCCAAATGTCAGACATACACATACACATTTAAAGTACAAACCAGCCTTAAAGATGCCCTTCACATCATTGTATGTAGGTCTGGTTTACACTGCATCTAGTACACTAAGTCAAAGCAGGCATCCTAAGACACAAGAAGAGAGTTTTCCAGCTCGTGACCTATAAGATCATTTTATGTCCCCAAATCTTGACAACTTGCCAAAAGGGACACTCTGCAGGGTCACAGCTCCTTAACTGAATTGTCTGAATTGTGAGGCATCTATTTTAAGCTCTGAACGAAGCTCACAGAGACTTCCTTGAAGTGATGCCTTTTCACCGGCTTTATTAACACTGTCAAACTTGGAGTACAAATATCCTGCGGACCAAGTTTAGCTGGAAACTTCTCTTTCAGTACAAAGATAACTCTGGTCTTGCAAGATTTTGTTGTTGTTCAAACTCTTTATACAAAACATTTGCGCCAGTATCTTCAGTTTAAAAAAAATTATGACTTCTCTCCACTGTGCACACTTCTTTATATTCTGGCAGGGCCTCTGGTGCTATTTTTTGGTATGTGTAGTATCCGGATATCTTATGCTTTTGTATCTTATATGAAATCCTTTCTTGTTGATTGTGTCATCAGTGTGAAAATGAATTAAAACTGCATCCCCAATAGAATAGATCTCTTCTGGTGGCTGCATAGAACAAAACAAAAAAGCAAGTGAACAACAGAATGAGAGAATGAGTCATTTTTAAAAATGCAATACATGTTTGGAAATATTTTTCTCTGGAATGCAATTTAGTCTTCCCAACATCCTTGAAAAGTAAATATAAGTGACTTCATTTTTACAGAAGAGAAAAGGCGATTCAGAAAAGAAACTGACACGCTAGTGGTCACATGGCTTGTTTAAGTGGCAAGGCTCTTAAGTTACATTAGTCTGTGTCTAAGTTCTGGGCACTTTCCTCTCTAGAACTTGGTGTTTTTCCCCTAAACCATTAAGCCAAGTTATCTTGATTTATAAATAAGTGAAGTCAGATTCAGAGAGGGTAAAGAGATACTACATTTGTTTCAGGAACTGCTGTGAGGCAAAGCTACTTCCAGAATCCAAATCTTCCATTATTTCTTCTTTTAATAATCTAAGCTCCAGGAAGCTTTTTTGTTTCATTTCAGTTGCTATGTGGGCAGGAGTTCAACAATATTATTTAAGCAGTAGATACTGGTAGGCATTAGAAAAATTGGAACAAAGAGCATCAAAACAAAATATGTGCTCAGAAGACTGTTCAATATTGGTGAGAGCACCTTACGCTTTCCTTGTCCTATGTATTGTGGTGACCTGTCCCCAACTCCCTGCACCTGCACATGTGACACTCTTCCAGGGAACCATACTCCTGCAACACTGGCTGAACCAGGCTAGCAGGGACCCTGTCACTCTCACCAGGTACATTTGTAGAGACAAGCATGTGATTTAGAATGGTGTGCATATTGTTTTTCTCCTTTATTCTTTAACTTAGAAACTTGGCGAGATTGTCAAGAAGGTGTGTCTTAACATATGCGTTTAGATCATTAAATATTAAAACACTTGCTTTACAATAAAAATTTAGAACCCAGAAAGTGGCAGGGAATGACACCTCCCGAATTCACTTCTCCTCTGACATCATCAGGCAAACGCATTAGAAGTGGGAAGTGATGAGGGCAGAGAGACGCGCTCTGTCACTCCGTTAAATGAGCCCAGGAGTTCGAGACAAGCCTGGACAACTTGGTGAGACCTCGTCTCTACAATAAATCAAAAAATTAGCCAGGCATGGTGGCGCACGCCTGTAGTTTCAACTACTTGGAAGGCTGAAACAGAAGGATCGTCTGAGTCCAGCAAGTCAAGACTGCAGTGGCTGTGAGTGTGCGATAGAGTGAGAATCCGACTCAAAAAAGAAAAAGAAAAAATCACTGCTGTATCCCTGAGTCTAGAGGAGTTCCTGGTAACATAGTAGATGCTCAATAAATATAAGTTGAATGAATGGGGGGGAGTCAATGGGACTCTTTTGTGCAGAAGCGCCGCCAGGGTGTGCCCCCCACACGCGCCATCGCAAGGCCCGGGCACCCCTTCCCACGTCGCCGGCCGGTCCCGAGCACTCACCCCGGATCCGCAGAACCGGCCGAGCCCCACGGCGGCGGCGTCCAGGCCGTCGAAGAGCTCCACGTAGTCGTAGCCGCAGTCGGCCTCCTCCTCCACCTCGAAGGTCTGGAAGGACAGCTCCAGGCGCCAGCCGCGCTCGCACACCAGCAGCCACTCGCAGTCGGCCTGCCCGGGGTAGTTGTTGTCCCCAAACTGGGCGTGCGAGTACAGGTCCCTGGGCTTGGATTCCGCCCTCCAGCGGCCGCCACACTCTGCCGGGACAGGACGCGCGAGCTCAGTATCGCCAGGGCAGCCCGGCCGTCCCGCTCCACCGCTGCTCCCCCATAGGGTCCCGGTTACCCACGGAGGTGGGAGGCCCGCCGGCCGCCCACACAGCCGGGGCCACCTCAGTCCCAGCACCCGCTGGGACCCCGAGCCAAGGTTCGCCCAAGGGTAGAAGCAGATAACACCGGCTTACCCGTCTTGGACGGTTTGAGGATTCAGCACGTGAAAATCACTTAGAACCCATCACACAATAACTCTCAATACATTTTAAAATTTTATTTACTTAATGCTGTTTTTAGACTCCGGTAACTATTTTCATGGAGAAAAAGCCAAGTTTATTAACTCCAGTTTAATCCTAATAATTTAAGAACCCAAATCCAAAGGACTAGAAATAACTTAGAAGCCAACAAAACATATAAAAACCTGTGTGCATGTGTGTGTGACAGAGAACGTTCTATATAAAATATATAAAACAGTAGTATTTTACTTACATAGAAATATTTATCTAACTTGATTGGGGAAAACACACATGATTACTTACAATTATCTTTGTAATTTCATAACTTATCCAATTACATGTTATGTGTTGACCACAATAAAAAGTTTAAAATGCTCTCCACAGCTTCCTTTTTTAGAGAGATATGAATGAGCACATCGTCTGCCAGCTATCACCTTTGTCACTTGAGGTGACTACACCAAGGGGACAAATAATTGTGCATCAAACCTACAACTAGTGTAATGCAGAGAATAAAAGGTTTCAAAATATTTTCTCAGGCGTGCTATGTAGTCAGAGTCCAAAACTTTATAATTACTAGAGATTAATCAAGGGCCCAGGAGCCTGCAGGGCCCCCCAAACCACACACTTGCAGGCATGGTGGAGAAGATAGAATGGGACACAAGAAGTGGCAGGGAAAAAGGCTTCTGTCCCTCCTTGCCCAGGACTGAAAGGGCACCTGGAAGGCAAGGCATCCCATGCCGAAATAAGGAAAGTCTCCAACATCGAGTGTGGTGAGATCTGGAGAAGTGGAAACACTGGACACAGCTGTGGCGCCAGCTATGACCGCCCAGTCCCTAGTGGACATGGCTAGGCAGTTGACCTTCATGGGAGTTTCAGATTTATATGTGGTTTACCCATATTGCAGTTTGGTGATTTTAAAAAGCAAGCCTATTTCTGAATTCCACGGAATTGGAACTCCATTCTGGAGCGTCAGAGCACATGTGGGTTCAGCCAAACCTAGGGATGACTGCACACCCTGAAACCTTCGTGAGACTAACACAAGGAAGAACTTCCAGCCAGGCTCCAGTCACAGGGCTGTTATGCTGTGACTCTCAATGACCCCATCCTCCACATGGTGGGTGGAGTACCTCGAACAACCTACTGATGTAGGTGCCTCAGACACAAATAGATACACGTGAGGAAACACTCCAGAGTCCTCAGGATTTTGTCTCCCATGTCCCAAAACTGGAAGCCTAGCATCCTCCCTCTCCCACTACAGTGCTTTACTTATCCCAGTAGCTCCAGGAATTACTGTCCAATGCCTGTGACAGAACTCCTGTCAGATCCCCAGGGCCAGGTCAAGCTCTGTTCTTCAACAGCTGTGGGACTCTGTCTCACAACTACATTTCTGAAATGGGATCGTACACAGTACTTACACCACAGGGCCTAAATGAAGAGTGCACACGATAAAATATGCAAATACCCGGAAGGTACTGGCACAGCCAAAGCCATAGACATTTAAGCTACCGCTATGATTGTGATTGTGATCCTGTGAGAACATCAAAATGCCATCATCTGTACTCTGGGACCCACTCAGCTATGAAATGAAAAGCCAGGAAAATTGAACAATTTTTTGTTTTGTTTTGTTTTTTGAGTCAAAGTCTCACTGTTACCCCAAGCTGGAGTGCAGTGACGCACTCATGGTCACCTTAGCCTCTACCGGCTGGGCTCAGGTGATCCTTCTGCTTCAGCGTTCCAAGTAGCTGCAAGTACATGAGTGTGCCACCACACCCAGCTAATTTTTTTATTTATTGTAGAGACAAGGTCTCTCCATGTTGCCCAGTCTGGTTTCGAACCCGAGGGCTCAGGCAATCCTCTTGCCTCTGCCTCTCAAAGTGCTGGGATTACAGACGTCAGCCACTGCACCCGGCTTGAACAACAATTTAAAGCACTATTAATCTGCTGTCAGAAAGAAAAACTGTATTTTTTTTTGAGTTGGAGTCTCATTCTGTCGCCCAGACTGGAGTGCAGTGGCCGCTCCCGGCTACCGCAGCCTCGACCTGCTGGGCTCCGGTGATCCTTCCGCCTCAGCCTTCCAAGTAGCTGGAACCACAGGCGCGCACTACCACGCACGGCTAATTTTTGACTTATTGTAAAGATGAGGTCTCGCCAAGTTGCCCAAGCGGGTCTCGAACTCACCTCAGCCTCCCAAGGCGCGGGATTACAGGCTGAGCCACTGAGCTTGGCTGAAAAACTGCATTTTTGAAGGCTAGTAAAATATGTTGTGAAAACACTTCTTAATTCAGTGGATAAATATGTAAACCGGTGTATTTACCATAAGATGTGTGTAAACCATCTTACTTACAGGTTTTTGAAAATTGTACCTATTTTCAGCGTTTGAGAATTGACTCATTTATTTTGTTTTCAGTGCTGACGGGGAGGACCAGAAAGGGAGAGGAGGCACTGCCTTGTGCACCAGCCTTGCAGGTGCAAGAAGGGGAACGAAGAGCCAGATCCAGAGGGCGCTCCAGCTCCAACAAGAACCAAGGAGGTACGGAAGTAGTTAAACAGACTTCAGGGTGGCTTTGAGAACCTGAGAATCTCAGAAAGATGATTTCATTAAAAGCGTCTAGAAAAATGGCCTATATTTAACAACAAATGCCTTAAACTGCTGCATCTCTGTTTTAGTGCACACCTCATTCCTATGGCTCACTGCTAAGACTAATCAATCTGGAATTACTGTTTTAAGCATGAGCAAATATGGCATGAAAGAGCTTAGTCCAGAATGTGAATTTTCTTATGGTTGAACATTTCACTATTGTATGCGCAAGAAGTGTTACTCTAATATGCCCCAGGAGAAGATCCAGGGGCTTAAAAGCCCAGGCAGCCTGAGCACCACTGCACAGAACTCCAGAGCCTCCTGGCCACTCCGAAGATGGTCAGTAGGCCATTGGACAGGTCAGTGTAAACAATGACTTTTTAAAAGGTAGAAACATTTTCAGCAATTATTTCCTATTCATTTGCCACGTTAGAAAAATATAAGACCAGCTTTTTAGTATGCCGGCAATACTATTTAAAATCAATTGTTTGAAAGTACTTTGCAGCTGCAGTGTCTCCTATAGAATTCTGGAAAATAGAAAATGAAACTGAATAAGGCAGGTAGGGAATAAGAAGGGAAGGGAAGCCTGGGGTGGTCTTCATCTTAATTTGGAAAGACATATTTATTTATTTCCTGTAATGTATTGAATTCCAGAAGAGGGTCTGTAATTTGACCTATAAATGCTTTTAGTGGGAATGCTAATTTAAGTGATTTAGATCAAAATCAATTCCTCTCTAAGAAGTTTGATAATATATGATTGGATTTTCAAATGTCATTGGCAAATAGTATGATGCTTTACACAACAGAAGTCCTGAGAGACAATGCTGTGTTTGTATAAATTACTTTCTCTCCATTTCTCCCCGCTTTCTGCTCTATAGCCATATCCTCTGAGAGAGACATGGGATGTTTTTCTTTTTACTAAAATATTTTTTCCTTCAATGAGCTTAATTAAGTCTGAAGTAATATCATTTGTTACCTGATGTAAATAAATTTGGTTTTAGAATTCGGAGCAACTGTCAGAAGATAAAAAGGGTTCTCTCCAACAAAGCACATTTCCCAGGACATGGACAGTCTTAATGCTTGTGAAAAAGTAGCTATAAAACTATGTGACAGCAATATTTCTTACCAACTGGTTTTAAAACTCACAGTGTTAGAAACTTTTTTGTGAATAAAATTAAAATTGTGTACAAATATATGAATTTACTTAAGCAAATTGAAATGCACACTTGAGGACCTGTCAGAAATACATTCTACAAGACAGTAAATAATGAATAAATGCTTTCTGCACGCAGCAAAGATCGACAGATGTGGCACTGGACTTGGCTGTTGGCAGAAACTGAAAGATAAGCTGAAAACCAGTTGAACTTATCAGACTGTATGCTGTCAACAGGTAGGAATTGCTTCTACTGTCCTGCAGATTCCTACACATGCATGCTGCTTAATGCCAAAGAAAGTACATACCAAATAAACTCTGATGGAAGACTGTGGAGTGAATGACCCCATTAAAAAGAACGCTTCGAGGAGAAATGGCAGCAGAGAGTACATACAAATATTTCAGCACGTATGATGACTAGAAAGTAACCGTATAAAAGAAATCTTTCCAGAAAATTCCAAGATAGCTGTATAAATGAGAACAAAAAAGGAAAAAAGAAAAACAAACACAAGCACATGATGTCAAAAATGATGACAACAGCAAATGAGCAGGAGTTGGGAAACCAGGACTCCAATTTCAACTGTCCCTAACTTTGTGTGCTGCTTCAGTTGCCATTTGAATTTTCAGCCTCAGATTCCTCATTGCTGAAATAAAAGGGCTGGAATAAATGGTATTCAAGGCATGTTTTGCCTAACAAAATGGGATAGGAGTTGCCCACATGGGTGTTTGAATGGATATGAACTGAACAGGGAAATAAATGAGTTTAGTCCATTATATATTTTGAACAGAGGATTTGCTTAAAACTTAGGGAAGTGTTCGATGTTTATCTATTCCCTCAAATACGAATGATACAGTTTTCTTCTTAATCCAAAAGTTTTACATTGAGAAAATATGCCACAGAGGAAAGCACTTTGGAGATGTCAGAATTAGGATAAAATCCAGGCTTTGATACTCTTTTTAAAACTTTTGCAAATTAATTAATCATCCAGATTTTCAGTGAAGATCTTAAGACCTATATCATATAGCTTTTTGAAACATTCAGTGTACATAATACACATACACACATATCTATACCAGGGTGCCAAAAATATATATATACACATTTTAAGAGATGTTATCTATGTATTACTTTTCAAAGTTAAATTGAATTATGGTAGAAATGTGTAGTATGACATTCACTCAAAAGATGGCATTAATCAAATGAATGCTACTGTCACTATGCAACAGACAGGACAGTTAAATAAAATGGCAGAAGAACGGTTGTCATTTGAAGAGCATAAGACCATTTTGAAGTGGTAATTGAAATTCTAGAATGTTCTGGAAGTGCAACAACAATGAAGGCATGAGGATGCAACAGAATCTCCAACACACCTAACAATGGCACGTATTCATAATAAGTTTAAGATGCATGGTACTGTGTGCGATGTGCACCAGGGAAGGTCCAGGAGGTCTTGCACAGTAACAAATCCTGCATTAATTCGCCATAATTAGCAATATCTGGACACTGATGAGCACTTCTTTGTAACTGCAGATTTACAAAGAGCACGTCTTGTAATTGAAAAAGTAATTGTGACTTGTATTCATCTTTTGTTATCAGTATATAGTATTGCAATTTTATTACATTTTTTTCTTTCTTAAAATGTGTTTTTTGGGGGGGCACCCACTGTATATACACACACACAAATACACACACACACACACACACAACACACACACACACAAATATATCTATACCACTGGATCTCAATGCATGACCTATATTATAATTAGACTCTATCAATGGAATCTCAATCGTAATATAAAAACACTACACATGGGGTACATGGGGAAATCATGCAAATTATGGAGTCCTGGAGTTTTACAAGTGTAAGTAACCTTGAAATTATTATTCTACAGATGAGAAAAACTGAGATCCAAAGATATTATCTTTTCCTAAGTTTCCCTCTAGGTAAAGGCATACTTCAATCAGCAACCTACATGTGCCAACACTGGGTCATAATATAACTTCAGTCCCCCCATGTAGAAAGAGTAAAAACAGATAGTATAAAAGTAAGTTTTTATAAAACTAAAAAAGAAAAATATTATAAATAGATCATTTAAAATACTATTACCAATCATTTTAAGAGTTTCAACAATGTAATAGTTAAAACTCTGAATTTCAAAGCAAAGTTAAAGAAAAATGAAACAAAAATAATCTGCAGGAAATCATGACAAAAAAATTTTTGTACTTTTATATTGTGTTTTCTGCGGAGATTTCTTCTGGAAGTGTATGAATTGGTTATGCATCAGCAAAGCCACTAGGTGTCAGTATAAGCTAAGTGACTTAAGCAAACAGCTCCAATTAACTGGTCCTGTTTTTAACTGAAAGAAAAAGGGAGCATTCTTTAGACATTTTATGGAGCATATAATTAAAATGGATCCAAATTATAAACAATCTTATTCTATATTTTTGTCTACAACTTTTCATATTTTCCTAAATTAAGTTTTCGTTTTTAAAAGATTCCCAGAACAGCTGAAATCTGTAATAGTCAAATTATAGATTAGGATTAGGGAAAAAGTTGTATTGCATACCAAATAAAAGAGAGGGAGAAAAATGAGGCTCTGTAAAAAGAGATAAATCCCAAACTTATTTATGAAAATCTACAAGTGCAAAAACTATCTAACAAGTAGGTTATTAGCTAAAACATAAGTTTTTTATACCGAGCTATAAACTGCTACAGTTACTATAAACTACATCATAAAGTATTTAGGGGTAGCACTTCTTGATTATATTGCAGTGATCACAAATCAGCCTAAAACTACTGGGTTTTTCCTACATGTTTAACAACTGTAGACATTCAGGTAGAATTTCCTGTAGTTCTGCAGACTACAGGACTCACAGACGTCAGTGCTTCAGTGACATTTTTCTGCTGTGCTTGAAGATTTGTTTACAATCCTGTTGCAGAACCAAATACAGACATTCACCAGAAGAGGGACCTGGATATTAGGAAAGAGAAGCATGATTCTAGTTTGCTGACCTGTGGAATGTGTGGCTTGAAAGCCTTTTCTTTGAACAGATGCATCAGAAACAAACCGAACAAACATTTTATTTCCAGTAGCCACAAGAGGATCTGGTATCTTGTTACCACATAGTCGTCCAAGAATTGGTGACTTTTCTGTCTCTCCATCAAATACTTCTAAGTGATCATAAGCACATTCTTGATGCTGCTCAATCTCAAACTCACTAAAGGCCTATTTAAAAAAAAGAAAAAGAAAAAAGTTTAAGAAACACAAGTCACTCAACATGGGTTCTTTTTTGGAACAGAAATACATATCAATAAAATATGTTCAGAACACACAAGCTATTTAATCTATATAGTGCATTACTTAGAGGTGTGAGAAATCAATAGAATGTGTAATCTCTGAAAAAAACAATGTAACAGCTGCATGTGAAAGTCTGCTATTTGGCTACTGCAACCAATTGTACTATTGAAATTGTATATAATTGCAATTTAATTGTATATCTCAGAATTAAAGCAGATTATAATAAAAAGAATGGCATTTTACTCTGAATTTAATCCAAAGGATTATCAGAAAATTTCAATAATCTAAAAAGATCGATTTTTTTTCCTTTTGATCATTACTATTTGATTATTGAGTGTCTTAGATAGTTTGGTATGCTTTGCTGTTATTTATGCCATTTGGAAATCATTCTAATTCACCTTTGTGGCAATCTTTTTGTGTGGTTCTTAGCAAATTTAAAATAAAAATTCATTAAATGTGTTACACATTTACGATCACGAAGAAAAGCTTAACTGAGATTATCTGAAAATAATATTTTATAAACTGTTAATAATTCCAGAAAGTAAAAGGGATTTGCCATTTCATTTAAGGTTCTTTCATTTCCCAGAAAAACTATCACACATTGAAGAAACAAACAATCACTCTTACTTATTTCTATAGAACAAAATTAAACACGTATAAAGAAATTTGAAATATGCTTCCAATTACATTAAGTTGCACAATTCCTACACATGAAATATGTGCACATAAACTTTTTCCATACATGTTTTCCTTGGTGCAATTTTGTTAAGTGATAATTCTCGGTTTAACTGAAGACATACCAAAAATAACTAAGAATGGTTCTCTCTCATGTGAACCCACTGTCACCCCACAACACACCATGCCACCTACCGACATGTCTAACTCTGGAGGAGTGAAGACAGAAATGAAAGGAACACTTCATATTAACTAGGGAGTAGGAGAAAGGAATGAAATCACTGAACAGAAGAAACAAAGAAAAGAAAAGGCTGATCTCGCTCATGTATCTTTCCACTGCACCCTACTTAAAGACCAGAAATAAAAATGTTATAATCAGGAAGTATTAGAGTAATTATTTGTTATAATCATTATGAGTGAAAAGGTACATTCTACCAAAGACACTGGATAGTACAAAAACAACTGAACACATCAGCACAAAGAACCTCGCCAGAAACAAAAGGCAGGGTAGGGAAGTACAGTGAACAAGGACACTCTGGCAGAGTTTATTGTTCCTGAAGCACAACATGCAAAACAGGTGGTCACTGATCACAGCAGGTGTTGCTTGTTAACCTCTGTAGTCCAGTGGAGTCGACAGATTGCATGGGATGCAGAGGCTCTGAATGAATAGCTGGCTGTCTGGATAAATCTGTCGATACATTTAACTACCCACCTAGCTCACATTCATGGCTACCTGCAAGTATAAACTCAAGTTCACGGCCAATTGTGAGTATGAACTCAAGTTCATGGCTACCTGCAAGTATGAACTCAAGTTCTTGTCAGCCAGGGTATGAATGAAAATGCTATGGAGGGGGTGGACCAAAACTTCTTGTTCTCTGCTTCTCATAAGATGGGAGTCAACTTCTATCACCACCGTGTACACACACACATTTCGTTTGTAAAATTGATAGGAAACCACTAGGAGAATGCTGGCTTAACTGCACCCAGAATTCCTTATGAAATAGAAAACCAAGCTTCTGAATTATATGAATAATGTTATTTCAACAGAAAAACATTGGCACAGGAAAATAATATCTGAAAACCACTGCCTGTCAAGTAATTATCTCTGATTGTGATTTACAGTCATTCATCTATAAACAAAAAGAGCAGGAAAACCTACTGTGTAGAAGAGAAAACTGTAAGAAAGATGGGGTAATGGTGTTCTAAAATAATTTGTAAAAACAGGACCAGAATTTACAGACCACACATGTTTAATCTGTTGATCAGTCCATTGAAAACTAAGTGAATGCGATAAACACGTGACCATTTCACTTCCTAATGAAATGCAGGCATACATCATAACATCTGTTTAACAGAATGGGGCAACACCACACAAAGTGGCATTGAGCTGGTGGGCCGGGCCCATGCTGACACCTGGTCTGGAGCCAACTGGCTGCAGCTCTTTATCAAATTACTAATAGAATCAAGCCGAGGCTGTAAGAGTCAAATTAGCCCAAGGTCCTGCAGCTGACATGTGCTCAAGTGATGCAAACCACCCTCATTCATTATGGTATTAATGAATTTTCCACTTGGAACAGGTAGCAGCTTGTTAGGCTGGCTACAAAGATTGGGTGGTCCTTTTTCAGAAACCAGCCTGACCTCAGAGCTCCATCACACACAGGCAAAGGCATGGCCAGCTCACGGGCTGAGATCCCAGGAGGCAGGCCCTGACACCATAGAGATACCCACACAGAGGAACCTCCATCCAGAATTACTTACGTTGGCAGAAAATACTTTTAAGCCACAGAAAGGTAATATAGGAGCCCCTGGGACATTGGAATACTTTACAAATATTTTTAGGGGTTCCCAAGGATAAAGTGTGATGTACCAATTATTACTTTCTTCTGTGACACAAGTTGGCCATGAGTCTCCACATCTAAATGATACAGGATGTGAAGACATCCCACCACCAGGAGCCAGTGTCACAAAAATGTCCCCTGAAGATACTGAGATTCCCAAAAAGTCCTTCAAGTCACAACAGTGACAGGACAGGTTAATGTGTGAAGCTGTAAGGAACTCTAATTTCTGCTAAAAGACTGCCTTCGTTTTCCTGACTTAAATATTTTCTTAAGCACTAAGACTTCATAAGCATTTTGGCACTAAGGAATTTAAAGCATACTCATTCCATGATCATACTTCTATGACTTTAGATTTACAAATAGGTTTTAGAAAGCAAAAAAAGTGAATAAGCATGAGCTCTAGTCAGAAATCCTAATGCATTCCCACAAGACAAGCTCAGAGATTAAGGACTCCAACACAAAAGAAATAAAATTGAGCTCTCATTATAGGCTGTGGAAATAATAACTGTGTTACTGGAATATCCAAGCAAGCCTAAACTACCTGGCTGGCCACTGGCCAGGCCCCATATGTTGTTCCCTCAGATGAACATCTGTAGAGATATTTTTATGAAAAATACAGGCCTAGGCCAAAGGATAAGACCGTGCTGGGAAACTACATATATTTACAAAAGACTTGATGATAAAATGATAGCACTTCATGCAGAAATAGCATGTAGCTAGGGTGAACATTTAAACTCAGAGAATTAAGGAGACATGCAGGGTGAGCAGCTGTGAGATAAGCTTTAGCATTGCCTGTCCCAGGCATCTTCCACATTTTCCTCTTTTGGTAAGAGCTATGGTTTCCCACAAGAACTTGAGGGACTGGAGGCCACTGAAAGAAGATGGCAGAATGGAATACAAACCCCCATCTTCTGAGGCAAAAGGCCCTTTCTCTTTCTGAGTCCTCCATAACCGTGATCAACTATTATCTTAAGAATGCACAATGGATAATTATATAACAACTGCAGATGCTAGATTTTTTGTTTTCTATATATTCCACATATGAAACTGTATATTACAACTGTGTGTAACTTAGCAAAACTTGAATACATGATACATCAAATAAAAATAACATAAGCACATTAGCCAATTATAGTAGGCACCTATGTCTAAAACTTTATTTTTGTTTGTTTGTATTTTGTTTGGCTTGTTTTGAATCAACATTAATTCAAAATATGAAAAAGATACCAAAAAATTAATAATCAGTTGAGTTTCTCAGAACCAAGACAAAATTAAGCCAGGAATAATAGATACTTGTTCTATTCATTCAGAACTTTATCTTTTTTCTAGCAAAAAGACTTTTTTCTCAAGCATCTTTTGATTATGAGTTCTCTGTACTTTAAAGTTATAATCATGCCGTCAGCATCTCATGATCAAATGCACACACACACACAAACACACACACAAAATAAAATCAAAGCAAATGTACTTGTTTCCTATTGCTGCTGCAGTAAATCACCACAAATGCAAGGGCTTTATTCTCCGACAGCTGTGGAGGTCAGCAGTCTAACATGGATAGGCACGGCTGTGTTGTTTCTAGAGGTCCTGGGTAAGTACTGCTTCCTTGCATTTTTCCAGCCTCTAGCGTTGCCAGCATTTCTTAGTTCACATCCCATTCCTCCAAAGTCAAAATCAGTAATGTAGTCTTCTCTCCTTTCTGACCTCCTGCCTCCCTCTTGCAAGGGCCCACCCAGACCATCCCAAGTAACCACTTCACCCAAGATCTCCATATCTGAAAGCTCCTCTTGCCATGAAGGGTAATGCACTCACAGGTTTTGAGGATAAGCACATGGACGTCTTTGGGGAGACTTTATTTTGTCTTCCACAGAGAGGAAGGGCTTAATGTTTTCACATGTGATTTTGATGGAAAATGAGCCAAACATTTATGAATCTGTGATTTCAAACCCCTTTTCCCTGACCCTCTTAGCTCTAGGGACAAGAAACTATATTTCACAGGACAAATCTGGCCTAAAGCCTGTTTTAGGAATAAAACGTTTAATGGAACACAGTAAAGTTCATTCATGTGTGCATTATCTGCAACTGCTTCCACACTGAAATGGCAGAAGTATGTTGCTGCAACACATACTGTAGCATCCACCAGGTGTGTAAGACTTCCTATCCTGCTCTTTAAAGAAAAAATTTTCTGTAGTCATTAGATACATTTTTAATTATTAGGATTGCATTTCTTTTCTCTTTTTTTAGGATTGCATTTCAAACTCATAATGCTATGCAAAAACTCCCATTGACAATGGTTAATAATTCAATAAAATGGTATGTGATTTGTATTATCATCATTATTATTACTATTTGGATATTAAATATCAACATTTATTGGCATTTAATAAGGTCCTATGCCACACACACACACACACACACACACACACACACACACACACAAACATACACATTAATTTAATACATGCACAAAATACATGAGTAAGCATTATTTCCAGTTTCTAGATGAAGAAATCAAGGCTTTAAAATGGTAAATATCTTCCTCAGATAACATGGCTTGTAAGCAGAAGTGCTAGGATCTAGACTCAAGTCCCCTTGATTTCAAAATACATATTCCAAACCCCTCTCTGTGTCTCTGCTGTGTATCGGTTTTCCTTAATCATTAATTCAGACAGCCCATGGTACCTGAGAAGTCTGTATCTGCAGATTCAATCAACTGCAGATGAAAAATATTTGGAAAAAAATCAATAAAAATAACAGTACAAAATTAAGAAAGAATCCAAATTTTAGCCGACCATACTCAGTGATTTATCACAGAAACAACGAACTGAGTTCCATATGTTCTCATTCATAAGGTGACCTTGAACAATTATAATGCTATAAGAAAGTGATTGGCAGTAGTGGAAAACTGTCAGGGGAGGAGGGTGGGACTGGCAGTTGAGGGAAACCGCTAGGGGAGGAAGGAGCATGCCACATCAACAAGAGTACCTGCATGATCAATGTTTATATACCTAACACTTAATTGTACCCTACATCTTTATAATAAATTTAAAAAATAAAATACAGTATAACTATTTGTATAACAAGTACATTGTATTAGGTACAATGAGAAATCTAGAGATGAACTGAAGTATAGAGGTTGCATGTAAACGCTAAGCCATTTTATATCAGGGGCTTGAGCATCCATGGATTTTGGTGTTGGCAGAGGAAAGGGGGGTGTCGGAACTAGTCCTCAACAGATACCATGGGATGACTGTTCTTGTCTTATAAATATGAGTGTTTTCCATTTAAACTGTGTCTGCAAACACACAGATGAATTTTGCATTTCATTCCTTTCTGATGCAAGAATCTCTATTGAAAAGTAAGATAAAATGTGGACACAGAAGGCCTGGGTTTGAAGGTCAGACTCACAGCGCTTTATAAACTTGCCAAGTCACTACATCCCTGGGACTGCTTCCTTTTCCTGTAGATGTCATTTCTGGTGCCAGCTTAAAATAATATTCATAATACTACCTTGAAAGCATTGGGTACCGTACATACATTAGTTCTCAGTGTTGACTAGTGCAAGTACAGTTTTGTGCAACACAAGCTGTGCCCAGTCAAACTGTTACATTTTATTATTTGGGGAGCACTTCCAAGAAATGAAAAAATTGCAAACCTTTATATTTTTCTTTGTAGAATTACATATGAGAGGGTGCCTAGACTAAAAGAATGTTAAAAACACTCTCAGGCTCTCTACTTACTGCATTTATATGAAGATAGTATTTCAGGATTTTATAAAGACGGAGCATATAACAGAAAAGGAATGTGAAGGAATATAGAAATATCCTCAGGAATGGAAATGCTCTCTTCTAAATACTACTATACTCTTTACTTTTCTTTTTAGCTTTATAATGGGAAATTTGCTGATTTAGGGACAAAAATTAATTTAGGAACAAAAATTAATTTAGGAACAAAAATTAATGAGTATGTTTATTATGTAGTATAAATATAATTTAAGTCATTATCATATTTAAATTATTGTTTTATATTACTGGGCATTGTTTACTCTGGCGCTAAAAATGTCTCCTTTAAGCATTTCCTGTTGGTATACTTGGTGGTTCCCTTCAACCTAGTAGTATTTTAACTATACATTCTGGACTTTACCTTGAGCAAGCCTGGCTGGAGCGTATAAGCAGTAGCTCATTTACATGATCTACTTCTAAGAATATGTGCAGTCTTACACATTTAAATGCTTGTGTGGAGTAGCAAATGGCCACATATTCTTTGTTACTCTTCCCCCTGGAGTAAGAATCTGAGTTCTCTCCTCTCCTGGAATCTTAGTGTTGCCCAAGTGCCAGCCTTAGTGACTACTTCACTGACAGAATGTTCAAGATCATGTGCAGGGCTTTGGAGGCTTCCACAGACTCTTGGAACACACTCTTTAGGGACCCAGGACAGCCAGTAAAGATTCTGGCTCCTCGGAGACCACCTGGCTGGAAGGGTCAGTGGAGGTACGCTGGCTGAGCCAGTCTTCAGCTCTCTCCATCAAGGTGACAGACATGCAGCTGAAGCCACCTCTACCCTTCAGACCTCAACCAATGTCACACGCAACAGAAGAATCACTAGCTACCAGGATTACTCCAGTACTGATCCCCCAACCATGGAGATGTAGCACTTGCTTTACACTATGAGGTTTGGAGCTGGTTTACTACACAGCAATAGATAACTAGAACAGTCATAAGAGGGAAAACTGCAGTGTAATGCAATTTATGTAAACCTGTAATAAACTGACCATTTACTGTTCATTGCTCATATTAATGTACAATAGTATACACTAGATGGATGATTGTAGTATGAACTGAGTATGAACTGAGTAAACACTATGCATATGGATGCTCTTTATCTCACATAAAGGCATTGGATTTTATTGACATAACTGCTAGATCATCTAAATAATGTTGAGACTATAGTCTTCTAAACTAAATTAACCAAATAATTGTTGTCTCAGACATAGTAAAAGGAGGCTTGCAGGAGGCATCAACTGCCACACTTCAAAATATACTACAAAGCTATAATAACCCAAAGAAGCATGGTACTGGCATAAAAACTGACATATAGACTGTGAAACACAATGGAAAGCTCAGAAACAAAGTCACACGTTTACAGTCCAATGATTTTCAACAAAAGTGCCAATAATTCACAATAGGGAAAAGACAGTCTCTTCAAATGATGCTTGGAAAACTGAATATTCACACACAGAAAAATGAAATTAGACCTGTGTGCAACACCATGCAGAAAAATCAACTCTAAATGAATTAAAGACTTAAAAGTAAGACTTCAGTTATGAAACTGCTAGACTAAAACAGCGGAGGAAAGTTGGAGAACATTGGTCTGGACAATGATTTTCTGGATTTGACCTACAAAGCATAGGCAACAAAGGCAAAAATAGATACATGAGATTACATCAAACTAGAAAGCTTCTGCACAGCAAAGGACAATAGAGAGATAACCTATCAAATGGGAGAAAATATTTGCAAACCACACATCTGGTAATGAGCTATTATCCAAAATATAAAAGAAACTAAAAAAGCTCAATATCAAACACATAAAATAATTTAAAAATGAGAAAGGACTTGCATAGACATCTCTCAAAGAAACTATACAAATTATCAACAGTTATTTAAAAAATGTTCAGCATCACTAATTGCCAGAAAAATGCAAATCAAAACCACAATGAGGTATCTTTTCACACCTATTAGGATGGCTAGTATCAAAACCACAAAAGGTAAGTTTTGGTGAGGATGTGCATAAAAGGGAACCCTTTCCCACTGCTGAAGAAAATGCAGATTAGTACAGCCATTATGAAAAACAGTATAAAAATTAAAACTCCTAAAAAATTAAAAATACAATTAGCATATAATCCAGCAATCCCAGTACTAGGCATATATCCAAATGAAATGAAATCAGTATGTCAAAGAGATATCTGCACTGCCATGTTTACTGCAGCACCATTAACAGTAGCCAGATATGGAATCAAGCTAAGTGTCTATTAATGAATGAAAAGGTAAAGAAAATGTGGTATATATACAAAATGGCATACTATTCAGTCATAAAAAGGAAATCTTGCCATATGTGACAACATGGAAGAGCTCGGAGGACATTATGTTAAGAGAAATAAGTCAGGCACTGAAAGACACATGTTCTCTCTTACATGGAATCTAAAATGATGGAACTTAAAGAAGCAAAGAGTAGAATGGTGGTGACCAGAGGCTGCAGTGGTTGGGATGAGGGAGGGTAGGAAAGGTGTTACTCTAAGAACACATATGTTCACTTGGATGAGAGGAATACATTCAATATATCCAATACATCCACTGTGTAACACGGTGACTATAGTTAACAGTATATTCTACTCTTTAAAAATGCCCATGCCGCCTGGGCAGCGAGACCTCATCTCTACAATAAATCAAAAAAAATCAGCCGGGCATGGCAGCACATGCCTGTAATTCCGGCTACTCGGAAGGCTGAGGCTGAAGGATCGCCAGAGCCCAGCAGGTGAGGCTGCGGTGGCTGGGAGCGGCCACTGCAATCCAGTCTGGGCGACCAAGTGAGACTCCAACTCAAAAAGAAAAAAAGAAAAAAAAAATGCCCATGCCATAAGAGGTAAGATAGACAAATGGGACCTCATTAAACTGAACAGTTTCTGCAAAGCAAAAGAAGTCATCAAGAGAGCGCACAGAATGGGAAAAAATATTTGCCAACTGTATATCTGACAAAGGCCTAACATCCAGGATCTATAAGAAACTCAAACACGCCAAAAGGAAAAAAACAAACAGCCCCATTAAAAAGTGGGCAAAGGACATGAATAGATACTTCTCAAAAGAAGATACACAGGCAGCCAACAGGCACATGAAGAAGTGTTCAGCCTCGCTAATCATCAGACAACTGCAAATCAAAACCACATTGAGATACCACCTAACCCCAGTAAGAATGGCCATCATTAATAAAACAACAACAGATGCTGGTGAGGATGTGGAGAAAAAGGACCACTTCTACACTGCTGGTGGGAATGCAAACTAGTGCAACCTCTATGGAAAACAACGTGGCTACTTCTAAAAGAACTAGACATTGACCTTGCATATGATCCAGCAATCCCCCTACTGGGAATACACCCAGAGGAACTCAAATCATTCTACAAAAAAAATACCTTCACACACATGTTTATTGCAGCACTATTCACAATGGCAAAAACATGGAACCAACTGTGCTGCCCATTGAAACTGGACTGGATAAAAAAATGTGGTACATATACACAATGGTATATTACACAACCATAAAGAAGGACAAACATGGACTTCATAGAAACTTGGATGGATTTAGAGGCTATCATGATCAGTGATCTACCACAGAAACAAACAACAGAGTACCACATGTTCTCATTCATAAGTGGACCTGAACATTTACTATAATATTATAAGAAAGAGATTGGCAGTAGTAGGATATTGCTGGGATGGGGGTGGGGGAGGGACACAATATCAATAAGGGTACCTGATCTCAAACCAGGCAAAGAGGGGACCAAAGAGAGGCCCAAACTTTGTATGTACAATGACCACTTGCATACTTCATCCTGAATTGTACCCCACATCTTTAAAATACAAAATTTTTAAAATTTTAAAAGATAAAATGAAATAAAAATGTTGAGAGTGAATGTTGTATTTTCACTACAAAAAATGATCAAAATGTGAGGTCAATTAGCTAGATTTAGTCATTCCCACAATGTATATATACTTCAAAGCATCATGTTATACAAATGCCCACAATTTTATTTGTCAATTAAAAATAAGTAAATAAGCCGGGTTCGTGGCTCAGCCTGTAATCCCGCGCCTTTGGGAGGCTGAGGTGAGTGGAATGCCTGAAACCACGGGTTCGAGACCCGCCTGGGCAACTTGGCGAGACCTCATCTCTACAATAAATCAAAAAATTAGCCGGGCGTGGTAGCACGTGCCTGTAGTTCCAGCTACTTGGAAGGCTAAGGCAGAAGGATTGCCGGAGTTCAGCTGGTCGAGGCTGCGGTGGCCGGGAGCGGCCACTGCACTCCAGTCTGGGCGACAGAGTGAGACTCCAACTCAAAAAAATAATAAATAAATAAAAATTTAAAAATAAGTAAATAAAAAAGAAGGGAATGGTTCCTTATGTTTGCACCCAACCTAAGGAAAGAAGGAGATCAATTTATGAGTTGTCAAGAAGGCTCCAGGGTATACAGAGGAACCCCAATGTTTTCTCTGCCTTTTCCTGTATGCCCTGGCCCATAAAGGGGCAAGCTGGTAACTAAGTATCTATCAGCAGTTCTTAACCTAGAGAGATTAAAATATTTTATAATTTTTCAAATTTCATTGGAGTCCATTATTTAAATTTCAGTTTAGACTGACATTCTTCCGTGAAAATTAAGGATCCTAAAGAAACCAAGCATCATGCATTTATTTTAAACAATGTAGCACTTTGATTAAATTTCTTGTATAATTTTTGTAAGAGTATACAGGTAAGTGGTTCAGTGATTCTGAACTGACACTATAAACTGTTGTTCACCAAATGTCAACTAGCTGATATCTGTAATAGATAGCAGTTTCACTTTTAAAGTAAATAACATTAGATAACAGTTACAATTACAAGCAAGAAGTCAACCCTACTAAACAGAAGCAAAAAATAACATCAGAGTGGTAAGAGTTAAAAAATAAAATACCCAAATACCACTTGGAGTTGGTGGCTTACTGAGTTATGAAACATTTTCTTCTGACCCTGACTCCAGGGATGATTTTGAGAGTCAGGTTTTATATGAACATGATTAATGGGATTGGAAGGTGGGAATCAATATCTGGGGTGAAAAATCTGGGGTGGCATTAATATGAGTTTTAACAAGCCTTCCAGGCAATTCTGATGCATGCTAACATTTGAGAAAACCTGGCTAACACGGTAACTACTTCTAAAAAAAAACCCCCACAAATGCAAATATCTAAAGCAAAGATCAATTAAAGCTCTCATTTTGCTTCTGAACATTGCCTTCTCAGGATACCAGCAGGTATGACCATTGTTGATCAGACATGGTTTATATCTTGAGTCTCAAATAGAATAATGAAAAATACAGCCTGTAATTTGTGAAGAAACAAACTGCCCTAGAATTAGGTGGAATGTTCAGTAAGCTGAAATATACATAATTGAGAAAGAATTAAGCATTGCTATTTTTAAAACTGGGTATATCAGTTCTACTTCCCTTTGGATGTAGAAAGCTGTAACTAGTGCTACTTCTATTTTAACAAGAAAAATGCACACAAACAAAAAAAAAGAATCACAATGCTGGCTGCATACATCAAAGAGTAGCAGTCACTAATCAGCCAGGTAGTCTGAAATCCACTGAATGTCAGGTCCTCCGATGAGAAATGGGAAAAGCACTGTCACATCAGTGGCATACCCCAGGAGATAGAAGAGATATCGGTGTCACACAGTCAGGTGAAAGCAGTTCGATAAAATGTTGGTGGATCTGTAGAGGTCATGTAAGGAGGAGAAGGAGGAGGACAGAACCCACAGGGCTGCAGACACAGTGGGAGGGTGGACCCATCGCAAATTCTCCTCCAGGGACCTCCACTTCCTGCTCATGGGGATTGTGGAGAGATAAGGAAATGCACAAGTGCCTTCCTTAGTGTTGCAGGCTTTGAGGAGGGAAGTGGTCACTGGTGTTAGAAAAGCATGAAGACTTGCTGCAACCCTTCTCCGGAAAATAAAGCCTTAAGCCTCTGAGGGTGGAAAAGAAAATTCTGCCTCCCCCTGTCCTCTGCCCCCAGGGCAAAAGTACATACTCACAGTAGGCAGATGAAAGGTGAAAAACAAGACAAAACAAAATGAACAACACCCGAAACAAAACCTTCTACCACAAGGAAAATTCTTGCAGCAAGATCTGTACCAATAACATCAGATATTTTCTACCACTAGGAGAGTGAAAAGAAACTCTCTTCCATGGAAGACCTATAGAAATATAGACAGAATTTGGCTGCCATGGAGAAGTAAGACCATGGAGAAAGTGAACCCTAAGGCCTACAGTGCAGGTCCTAACATGGAGACTGTACTCCAACACAGAGAACCCCTAACTTTTACCAGTGGACTTGCAAGCACCAAGTAACAAGAAATTTCCATCTACCACTGGCAAAGAGAAAAAAGTGCAGAGGGACAATATTTGTGGTGAGGATGAACAGAGAATCTGGGTGAAGTAGAAGTAGTAGCCTCCACCCTAAGAGAAAAGAATTCAAAGCCAGTGGTGCACCGAAGGCAACTGCAAGAACAAGAAAGCTCAATTACAGTTCAAATACTAATTATATCCACTTAATATCTCTTTCACACACACAGACACACACACACACAAATAGCCACATAAGGGTGCATCCAATTTCAGATGTAAAGTCTCTACTGTTGTACACAAAATGTCTGGTATTAAAGTACCCATGATTAAATATGCTGAATATTCTACTGAAAATGTGGAGAACATAAAAGAACAGATAGAAAATTTCAGCAGAGAAATGGTGTTATGAGCCGGGCTCGGTGGCTCAGCCTGTAATCCCGCACCTTTGGGAGGCTGAGGTGAGTGGATTGCCTGAGCCCGCGGGTTCGAGACCCGCCTGGGCAGCGAGACCTCATCTCTACAATAAATCAAAAAATCAGCTTGGCTATGGTAGCACCTGCCTGTAATTCCGGCTACTTGGAAGGCTGAGGCGGAAGAATCGCCGGAGCCCAGCAGGTCGAGGCTGCGGTGGACGGGAGCAGCCACTGCACTCCAGTCTGGGCAACAGAGTGAGACTCCAACTCAAAAAAAAAAATGGTGTTATGGATTGAATTGTGTTCTCCCATGCCTCATGTTAAAGCCTTACCCTTAATGTGACTATATTTAAAGACAACGTCTTTAGGGAGGGCAGTTAAGGTTAAATGAAGCCATAAGAGTGAGGTCCCAATCTTATAGGGCTGACATCCTTATAAGAAGAGTAAGCGATATTGGAGTGTGCTCGCTCTCTCACTCTCTCTCTCCCTCTCTCCCTCCCTCTCTCTCCCTGTCTCCTCCCCCGCCTTGTTCGCTCTCTTCTTCCTCCCTCTATGCACACATAAAATGCCATGTGAAGCTGCAGTCTACAAGTCAAGAAGAGAGGCCTCACCAGACACAAACCCTCATGACACTTGATCCTGCACTTTCCAGACTCCAGAACTGTGAGGAAATAAATTTCTGTTGTTTAAGCCATGAGTCTGCAGCATTTTGTTATGGGAGTCCAAATAAACTAACACAGATAGAAACTATCACAGTGAGGCAAATGCAAGAAATAAAGAAAACACAGTGAAAGATAAGAAATGCTTCTGACAAGTTCATCAGTAGATTCAAGACAGCCAAAGAAATAATCATTGAACTTGAAGTCAAGTCAATAAAAAATTACTCAAACTTAAATTCAAAAAGAATGGCAAAAGTTTAACATAACACCCAGGGCTTGTAAAATAATCTCAGACAGGCTAGTACATACATAACTTGAATCCCAGAAGGAAAGAGACAATGGTGTAGAACTGTGTGAAGAAACAGTGGTTGAGAATTTTCAGAAATTAATGACAGTCACCACAATGCAGATGCAGGACATTCAGAGAATTCTGAAAAGCATAAATATCACAGAAACATATACACAGAAGCACACACACAGCTGGATATACTATATTCAAATAGCTGACAAAATTTTGACCTTAGAAAAAGAAAACTGTCATTCTAGAATTCTCTATGCAATGAAAATATCTTTCAGAAGTGCTATTGTACATACACTATATAAAGTGCAAAAAGAAGAGAGAGGGAACACGATACATGAAAACATTTAGGTCTACACAAAGAAATGTCTTTAGGAAACTCTGAAAGGAATGTAGCCTCTTCATTTCACCCCAAAGGTTCAGGGAGAGATCCTCTCAATCAGGACCTTGGACAGGACTGAAATATACTTAACTGAGTTCCTATGGTGCTGTCATGTCAGCATCTAGCATCCACAAAGTGGCTGAAGTGAAATGATACCTCTCTCTGGAAAGTCACTTGCACGTGTGGTTGTTGGAAGGGACTCCATACTAGGAATATGACTGTCTTGGCAACTGTTTCTGATTTTTTATAATTCTGTATATAATAACTGGCCAAAATTTTCACACAAAAATGGCCAAAGACAATTTTCTTTCTGCACTTTGAACATCTGTCTTCATTGGGCTTTTTGCTTACATAGTCTTATAATTTTGTTGTGAAGTTGATCCTTTCTTATGGTTTGCCACAAAGGAAGGGTCAAAACAGGGAATTTTATAATAAAGTTTATGACTTGGTCCAGTGAGCTGCTTTGGACTGGTGGTCTCAGTTCTCAGACACTTTTTGTTCTTTTTGATAGTGCTTCTAAACTCTGTTCTGAGCCTTACTAGCTAGCATTCTCTCCTGCTTCTAAAATTTCTATATTCCTAAAATTTTATTTCTTTAATTATACTCCTCAAGTACTCTGTAGTCTGTAATGAAAATTAACATTTACTATTAGGTGACCAGGCCAGAATGCAAGATTAGAGAACACAGGCAAGACGACAGACATTGCACTCATATTTGAATTACTCATTCAGAGTAAAATGTGGGTGAAGTCTAAAGATATCAGTATCCTTCTACAGAGGGTAATTCATTTTGCAAAAATAATACACCGCAAGCCACAGGGCAAATTCGTTTTATTATAGAAAACATGTATACTATGTATATGTGGAATGTACAACTGACACAGCCAGGAGAACACGTTACACTGTGTTTGCGTGAGTCATTATTCTACTGCTTTCTCCCTAAATTTCTGATTTTTTTTTTAGTTCCTTCATTTATTTTCTACATTTGGAAACATCATTGCTAGTAACACATTAGGAAGCAAAGCCTACTGTTTTGCAACAACTTTGGTAATTTTTTTAAAGCATCCTGGATAAGAAACCCTGGAGGAGAAAACATGGCTGTCACCTTGTTGTAGGAAATAAAGGATTTGTCTAGTATAAGCAGGAAAATCTTTTCCAGCTGCCTGCTGACTCAATTCAATAAACATTCATATTATTTTTGAGCACTAGCCCTAAAAGACACGGGAAGTCAGCTTAATGGGAAGAAGAAAGCAGTGTTCACTCACTAATTTGACTCGGTGGCCAGGCGTGGCGCTGATTTCCCAAGTGCATTCCTTCCTGCTGGGGTACTTGTCTGGCCAGTTGGGACTGCTGATGAGGCCACTGGGACTGTGGATCTTCTGTTCACACTCAGCTGTGCCAAGAACCATAATATCAGTCATTGTGGACACCCATTCCAGGACAGGCCAGCAAGCCAGCAGTCTATCTGCTTATGGCCCTGTTGAGGGATGTCCCGAAGACTAGCTCCTCAGTACTGGTGTCTGCTATCTCTTCATCTGTTTTGAGAAACATGCCTCTGAGCATAATCACACAACTTTGCCATCTGCCTTACAGGAGACTGTTTACCATGAATCAGAGAAACGCCTCAAAGAAAATGAACTCCTATTTTAAACTGCTGGATCTGAAGAGCAACATATACTGACAAGTAAGAATATCAACACTGGGTATGTGCAAATTATTTAATGCAATTCCATAAACAAAAATCACTGGACTATGCAATTTTCAATTCTTTTTTTTCTATTAACTAAAATATCATTTACAGATAATTAACATCATTAAGGCACTTTATGAGTCATGTATTTATATTTTCTCTCTCCCTCACTTGAATGCCTAAATCATAATTTTAGCTACTAAAATAAATTAGCCCTAATTTAATCAAAGCAAAAGGATGCGCTAAGGGAAAAAATAAGTGAAGATAGCTGGAGATAGCTTCTGATTTAACTTCAAAGAATACCTCATGCAATGAGCATACTTCAAGTTTTTTTTTTTAAATTAACCTTATTTTTTGCAAAACCATTCCACATTGTTAATATTAGATTTTTTGAAAATGTAGTACCCTTAGGCTGTGTTTATTCTATGTAATTTATGAAGCTGTGCACTATACATCCTGGTTTAGACTGGGATTATTTGTTTTGTACACTATACATCTTGGTTTGGACTGGGATTATTGGTTATGTATTCCATTGTGAAATACAATAATTTTATGAAGTTATTTGAGCAATCTGGAGAAATTCTCTACTATATGGACATGACGACTGTTACACTGCAGGCCCACCCAACAAGGTTACAAGCCTCACAGTAACTACCGTGCTGCACTTTGTCCTAACTGTGCTAGGTGTCCGTAGGGAGATCTGGATTTGCAGTAGAGGGATACAAAAAAGTAAACGGTAAAATTCAGCTCCTGCCAAACAATCTAGGATTATAATAGTAAGATAATAGCCTCAGAAGTTTGGATGCAGCCAGTCGTGACAAGGGTTCTCTAAATTCCGTGTTCCTGCCTTTGCCTTGCCCTGCTAAATGTGGTGGCTGTCGGATCTGGGAAATAGCTGGAGGTGAGGCTTAAGGTTCGCTGCTGACCTGTACAAAGAGCACATCCTGTAGCAAAGGCCAAAAAAATCCAGCCTCTGTCCTGGCGGTGGAAGTGAACTTCATGCAAACATCCCTAGATGTCATTATAACTAAAAGAACGTTTCCTACAAAGTCATTTATTAAAAATATTAGCCTCTGTAATGAAAAAAGACATATTTGCTACTTGAAAGCCTTGGGTTCCAGGTAAAAGCTGATAAAGCTGTTTTGTTTCTGAATTACCTTCCATCTCTGGGACAAAAAAAACACCAAAAAACTAGGCATATTTTCCAGCCTTTTGATTTAATGGCATATCTTACCAAATTTACAAAAGTAAAGACAGAAAAAATTCTGCTTGCGTACAATTCTGTACAACATCATTATCTCAAAGAAAAAAGAGAAAACACCCCAACCTATGGTCATACTGAAGGGAACTGAGTGGAGCCAGGGTCCATGCCGGATGCTCCCGACTATTGTAATGTGAACACACAGAGTCATTATTCAACTGGGGTGCTGGCCAGGTACCCACCAACATACGCACACGGGTGACTAAAGTTACACAATTTGCTTTAGTAATTCTCCTTTTAAAACAGGAATACCTTCAATTTAAGTGGAAAATTTGAGAGCAGACACTCAAAGGAAGAAATAAAAATGAATTATTTCTTGTTCCCATCTAGCTCACAGTGGCTGAGGAAATTAAGATCATTGGTTTAAAAAAAAAAAACCTGGAATTTCCTAAAGCCTTGGAGACAAAATCTGATCGGGTACTATTGTTCTACTAATAAGCTTTTGGGGGCTAAAACCATGACTTAAACCTAAAGGGACATAGAATCTACCATTTTCTTTTTCTTTTTTTTTTTTTTGAGTTGGAGTCTCACTCTGTCGCCCAGACTGGAGTGCAGTGACCGCTGCCGGCCACCGCAGCCTCCACCTGCCGGGCTCCGGCAATCCTTCTGCCTCAGCCTTCCAAGTAGCCGGAATTACAGGCATGCGCTACCACGCCCGGTTAATTTTTTTTTGATTTATTGTAGAGGTGAGGTCTTGCTGCCCAGGCGGGTCTCGAACCCGCGGGCTCAGGCAATCCACTCACCTCAGCCTCCCAAAGGTGCGGGATTACAGGCTGAGCCACCGAGCCCGGCTGAATCTACCATTTTCAAATGTCTTCCTTTTGGTAGGCATTTGAGTTTGATGTATTTAAAGGGACATCACTCGTGTAGTTTATATACAAGATATTTTGAAGAGGGATATTAAAGCCAATGAAAAACATTTAGCAGAAGCTAAGTTTAAATATGGCCAGTGTTATAAGGTCTGTTCTACTAAGACCCAAGCATGATGTGGTGCTTTCTGCCCGACAGATGGCATCATAGCAGCTTCTGTGTCTGCTACAAAAAACCACTCTAATGCCACCTAAGTGTGAAGCGCAGACTCAACAGTGTGTGCCTTGTATCTTTGAACATAACACAGAATTTTTTTTGACATTTGAATAGTCAACCATGAACCCCTCATTGGGATGATTAACTGCTTGAAAGCAGTACTTTACCCAAACCACATAAATTCTGCATGTTGTCAAGAAGCATGTCCCGTTCAGTACCTTCCTTGCAGTCATGCTTGTTCTCGTGTAGCACAAATCCGTTGCGGCACTGACACATATAGCTGCCCACAGTGTTCACACATTCGTGCTGACACCCGCCATTATCCTTAGAGCATTCATCCTTGTCTGGCAAAGAGATAAATCCATGGTTTAGTAAGTAACTTTAAGAACAAAAGATATCAAAGAAGAGTCACTTATAGTGGCTGACACTGGCAGAGGGTAAACTAAGTCATAGTTCTTCCTGTTCCCAAAATAAACAAAATGCATAATGTCTTAGTTTTACCCTTTCCTTGGTTAGCTTGAAGCCTTGCATCCTGGATTGAGTTTCCAAGACCATTTGCACTACAGTAACAACTTTTAATCTTCCTTCATTTCTATGCCAACTTAACATTGTGAATAGGAGAAAGAGGAAATAAACAGACTTTTATTTTTTTATCTTATTTTTTTTTTTTTGAGTTGGAGTCTCACTCTGCCGCCCAGACTGGAGTGCAGTGACCGCTCCCGGCCACCGCAGCCTCGATCTGCTGGGCTCCGGCGATCCTTCCACCTCAGCCTTCCAAGTAGCCAGAATTACAGGCATGCGCTACCACGCCTGGCTGATTTTTTTTGGTTTATTGTAGAGATGAGGTCTCACTGCCCAGGCGGGTCTCGAACCCGCGGGCTCAGGCAATCCACTCACCTCAGCCTCCAAAAGGCGTGGGATTACAGGCTGAGCCACCGAGCCTGGCTATGAACAGACTTTTAAAAAATTAATCTTGGGGTAACCCCTTTGGGTCCCCTCCCACTGTGGGAGTTTTTCTGTCCTCTCAACAAATTCTGCTTTATCAAAAAATAAAATATTAATCTTAAACATTATCAGTTTTTAAAAATAAATTTAAAATTGTGCATAGTATAAATGAAGGCAAGAAATAACATTTAAGTAGAGAGAAATCCTTCAATATATTAACCAAGGTGCATAGACAGAGGATAAACAAGGTTCCATATTTGTCTGTAATTGCTTTTAAAAAAAATCACTCAGCATAACTACTATAGTTGATTTTCTCCCATTAACTTTGCAGTTATGCTTAGCACTAATGAATCTGGACATTTCATAACATTGCAAGACAGAAAAAAAAGCATCATTAGACTATTCTAAAGAAGAACCTCAATTTCTATATTTTAAACAAATCTATTCTGGCAGATTAATTTATTAATAAGTAATTCCCTTAAAAAGGCTTTCAGTGTGCTAGATGTGAAGTCGAGGTTAGACTAGGAAATATGAGCTTTAAGAAACAGCCAACAGATTTACTATAGGGAGAAAAGCCAAACTAGATTAAGAGGCAGTCAATCCAGCGAGAGGCATCAGCCATCACACTGTGTCATTCAACTGTCACTCCATGGCTGGCTCATCCAGTAGAGTCAAAACTGGCAGATTGCTTCTGACACACATTCCTAACGGGACATCACTCAGACTTTCATCACTCCCACACAGAGCAAGCAGAAGGACGTATGACAGTCATATTGGAAGTCAATTGCAGTCACATATACTCTCAGTTGACTTTTCTAGAGAGCACTAGTGAGCTCATGGTGGCACCAAAAGTTTGCTATTTTTGCTTTTTTTTAGCAAGTCAATATTCACTCTATGGAAGTAGGTTTGAGAAGATGTGTTTACCAAAGAATCTGATAGTAGTTTTTAAAGATGCATCTATTTTTCCACTTTTGGAGCATAACTTCATGACTCAGCACAAGCTTACAAGAGACTCCCATGCACTGGCAATATGAGAACATTCAAAGCACGTGCAGGCAGTCTCATGGCCTTTAAAGAATACATCAGCGACAGTATATTTGTGATTTATGTGTTCTCTACCTAGCCTGACATTCTCATTACTCTTTTAGCATTATGGAGACTAAGCAAAAAACAACAAAAAGAAGCAGAATAAAGGAAGTTATTCTCTGGAAGAATATCAAACACCAAAATGTATAAAAAAATCAAAAGTTAGTAGAAAATCAGCTTTGTAAAATTAACTTGAGAGCATGTTATCATTCCCTGAAACCCTTTCCCTTAACTGTATCAGCAGTGAGAATTACAGTTTATGAAATACGAGTGACTCTTGGAATGGGTGGATGGTAAACCATACTTCCCGCCACCATGGTGTCTGTAGCCTGAAGTTCCTAATTCAAACAGTTAAGCACTAAACTATTTTAATTCATTATTTTGCTATAACTTTACAGAGCCTCTTTACTTAAGAAGCCTTGGAAAAATGCTTCCTCATGAGTGGAAATACACCTCATCTTTGTTAAATGGAAAGAAGCATTTAAAAAATTCTGGTGCCAGATAAGTCTGAAATAGCCACATATTTGCCGTGAAAATGTTCATATAATGATGGTTTGGTATACTTAAAATAAGACCTGACAGAATGAACTTTAGTTGTACTCTGGGGTCAGCCAGGCTTTGGAGAGTGGTTTGGATGCCTCACAACTTTCACACAGTAGCTTAGAGAAAATTAGTTCACAGGCACAATTCACCAATGAACAGACAAGCTGCTCAGACACCAGCCTGTGGGGCAGAGACTGCCTGAATCATTCTTCCATTGATACCTGTTTGGATTGCCATGCATGAGAGACACAAAAATGTTCAAGTATAAACATGAACACATGTATTATTAAATGGAACATGCCTTACTGTTGAACATTTAAATGTCACCATTTTACAATGAACAGAATTCCCAAACATAAAATACTCCTGACATCTAAACTTCATTCTAGTGAAAATGTCAGTCACTTACTTAGAGTTCTAAGTACAGTTCAAGATGTGATAGACCACAAACTGACATAGGGTAATGGTAACCAAAGATAAACAAAACTGAAAGTACACCAATTATATTTCAATAGTTTTTTGTAGCCAAGTTTTCATATTTCTGTTGTGCTGAAAAAAATAGTAATAACTTCAACATAATTTTGAAAGAAGAAAAAGAAGTGAAAGGGAAGGAGGAAAAGGAAGAGAAAAAAGAAGAAGTCAGAAAAGTAGGAAGGGAATAGCAGAATGCGGGAAGAAAAAGAGTTATTATGACTTATAGAGTCATTATTGTTCAACTCCTTTCCCAGTTTGTCAGTGTTTCTGCCTTCATTCCCACATCTGATATCACCTAATTTAATCAAGGTCACATGAAAATTAAACATTATCAGCTAGGCTGCTAGAATACACTTCTTTAGGGCTAATCTAAACTTTAGCTAAAATTCAAAACTGGACTAATCAAAATAGCAACTCAAAGCAGCAGAGGAAAGTTATTATGTTCAAAAAAGTAGCATGTACACTTCCTTGTGTCAGATAGTCATATGAAAAGAGGAAATTTCAGGAAATCATTGGAATACTTCAAATTATTTGGATATTTTACATCATGCAGACCCAAAATAAATCTTGTATTTTGGACTGTATTTTGAGCAATATTTTAAGTTTTCTGGAAGCAGTGAATATAGTGTGGTTGTTTTAAAACTACTTGTTTGAATGGGAGTTAATAAATTATTCTAATTAAAGTGAATACAATCTTGTATTATTTATGCTGACGAGAAATAGCAACTTTGTAAAAGATGAATCTGCAATATGGTCTAGATTTTTTATTTATGATACGTCATTACACTAGGAGAAATTAGCAAACATAACTGACTGATGTTTTCGCTTTCTCTCTCTCCTCTTAGAGCAAAAACTCTATGTTACAAAGAATGAAAATCCAAGGAAGGGCAAAAGGGAGGAGGACAGAGAGCCTTAAACACTTCTAAAATGTCTGCATGATATGTTTAATAATGGAGAATTCCATCAAAAATTAGTTTGAAATTTTCTGGCATTTTCATATACTAGACACAAAAAGAGAAAATAGTTTGTATTAGTGCTAAAAACAAATGTTTTATTGAAAAGAAATAAAAACATTTATTTTTTTCAGATGAAGACTATTCCCCTTCTTTGGAAAGGACTTAGCTACTTTCCATTTCTCCACACAGGAGAAAGAAAGGGTTCATCATTAGGGAAAAGGGTCTTTTCCCAGTGGAAGCCTGTGGCCTTCCTCTGAAACTACCAGAAGCCATCGACTATGAATGATACATACTGGATGAAACTGAAGGGGCAACCTGTACCAAGTTCTTGCAAGATTCAAAAATAAATATTTTCTCTTTGCAGAATGCTTCCTTATCTGTAGGAAAAAAAGTCAATGGTCCATGCAACAGAACAGAAACATACATGAGCAGATATTCTCAAATTAAACGTTCAGGTTTGAAATACAAAGACATATGCACCATCGTGTACAAGGCACACGCAGGCTCAAAACAAATTGCCAACTGAATAATCACTTTCCAAAAAGCTCTAATAAACTCTGAAAGCTACAATAGAGACAATTTGCACTTTCCCTAACCATGCAAATGTTAAAATTTCATTAATAATGACCTAAAAGCAGCATTCGACATCACTTAAGAAAGTTGTAGTCATGATACTATTCGTAATTAATCACACTGGTATTTAAAGTTTTTTTAGAGTAATGTCAGGTTGAATTTCATCTATGAGTATCAACAGCCATTCCATGAAAGAAATAATGACAAGAGCAACACTTATAAAGAAATATCAGGACACAGTGAATAGAAGGTAAAATGTGGAGCATGTCAGGTGAAATCACTTGAATTTAAAGCTTGAAAGGTTGCGATGCATATTATGTGACTCCTACATTTGTTACAGATAGAAATGAAATGGGAATCAGGAAATGAGTTTTATTCCATTTCTGCCACTGAACAAGTTACTAGGCTTATCGGTAATAGTTAAATCCATCAAATGTATCCCTGAGAAAGACTGCTATTAAATAAGGTTTATTCTTCAAATTCTTGTCCTTGTTACTGCAGAAGTCATCATTGAGTCTTTTCATAAAGACAGAGTTGCCTAAGCAGGGAGAATGTCTACACTCAATTCCCATTGCCTAGTCATTTGTTACATTATTCCCAAATAATAAGTGCTCTAATTAAATGTTTATAAGCACATCAAATACCCAAATGTTACTGTTTTCCTATATATAATGTTCTGCTATTTCCTTTATGTTGAACTCATTTAAATAAAAATGATTTTGTTCTGTACAGTTAGCTTGGCTTCACCACTGCAAATTAAGTAAACCTCTGCAGACGTGTACACTTGTGCACAAGTACAGTATCATATAAATCATTATTGTTAATCTAATAACAAATCTCATTCAATGAAAGAAATAACAGTAATATAATGTTAGACTACATATCTTCTAGAAAATGCCTATCTGAATTAGCTAAAAAAGAACAGGCACACAATTCTATATAATGTCCAAATAGTCTCTTTTTGATAAGCCTACTTTCTTTATTTGCTTTAATATTACTTCATTACATTGCTCTGTACATATATCCTGGAATAAGCACAGTATATTACACTTTGATATTTATAGAGGAGTTTATAAATTTTCTTCTATAAAATCCAAAAACTTCCCAATTTTTAAGCTATGGCATATTTTATGACTAATTTATGCTATTAAATCAAAAGAGTTATATCAGAGTTTCTTAATTTTATGACCATGGAAGTGACAGAAATTACTGATGTTAGCTATTCTGTCAATAAATTCTTGACGATATCCTTTCAATTACATTTCTTAAATCTAAAAAGTGCTTATTTAAAAATCTGAGGTTATGTGCAATTATAGCTAAAATCTCTCATGTAATTATTTTATTAGATAATGGTGTGTTGAAATTTATTTTGAAATAGCTTTCCTTTTCAAATAATATAGAATTATTTATTATCTAATATTGGTTTTTACTATTATTGAATTCCTTGGAAATTCTTAGAAGTTCTTGGAAAAAAATGTGGAAACTATAGCTGAACACATTATATTTCTCGTTAAGTTTTCATAAAGCCATAACTACCTCTAAAATTTTTAGAACTCTGGCTATAAACAACCGTTTATGACTAAGTCTTCATAAAATATCTCTTGATTAATGTATGTATGTAATACATTAACATATTTCAGATTCTCTGTAATAAGATAGAAATGTAACTCAATTCAACACATTTGCATTGATATTTATTAACTAATGAATAAACATATGAATTTTAAATTTCTTTCACTTGCAAAGAAGATCAAAATCTATCAGGGAATGTTTGCAAACTAGAAATACTTTGGCTAACAGCTAGATGAAAATATAAGTGTTTTTCTTTCAAGGTTATGTTTATATTTAAATTAGTGAAAAAGTCTTTGAGAAAAATGGAAGAAAACCATACTGCACTATCTTTTCACTTTATCACAAGCACTGTTTTGTTTTGTTTTCAGACAGGGACTCACTCTGTCACCCTGGCTGGAGTGCAGTGGCACCAACAGCTCACTGCAGCCTTGAACTTCTGTGCTCAAGCGATGCTCCTAACTCAGCCTTCTGAGTAGCTGGGATTACGGATATATGCCAGATAATTTTTTGATTTTTTTTTTGGAGTGGGGGAAGGTAGAGATGAGGTCTCACTTTGTTTCCTATGCTTATCTTGAGCTCTTAGGCTCAAGTGATCCTCTTGTCTTGGTCTCCCAGAGTCCTGGGATTACAGGTGTGAGTCACTGTGCCCGGTCTCTTCTATTTTTGTATAGCAATTTCCACATGTATTCCTGCCCACATACTTAGCTGTATGCACATGCATAGACAATTTTATGCATAGATCTCCATTAATAATTTATCATATACAACTTTTTCACTCTGGAATAACTGAACCAACTTTATGGTGTGGAAGCATGCACATAGCGTACTTGCTATACCTTATTTACAATTTACCTATTGTCCCATTAAGTTGCTCCAAATTCCTGTCACTATCATATTAAAATGAAATTCTTACAGATTTTGACATATTTCTTTATGGCATTTCTGAGGTAAACAAATTAAGCATCATAATAACCGTTGTTTCTATAGCTTAATTTCTTTCTTAAGCGTTTATGACAATCAACCTTCTATTTTGTTTGTGAAGTACAATATTTCTATGATCTACATATTTAAGTTCTAATACAGAGTTACAGTGAATTATTTGACTTTTAACATATGGCTATATTCTATTACACTCATAGCATTATTAGAATTCTACAATAACATTTTCAATGGGAAAATATTAAAATGGATAATTTTTGTAAATTGTGACTTTGTAAGAACATCATAATTTGGACACTTAGTCACCTAAAACCTTATTTCTGCCATCTCTTGATAAATGACAATTTATTACAAGCACAATGTTTTTACTTTCTCTTTCCTGATCAAATATCTTTCCCACTAACAGAAACTCCCAGGAAATTAAATGTGAAATAGATCTAATGACTCATCCAAAGCCACATTATTTTGAATACGAATTGACAAACTGCCAAGACTTTTCAACGTATCAAAAAGAGAACATTGAAAGTTGATACTTAATAATAATTATCTCAGACTTTACAAAACAATAATCTAATAAAGAAGTGAAAAGTATATCCTGTCCACTGTTGTTCTTCAGGTCATAAGGATGTTGACTGTAACACATGACTAATGTCATTGGCAAAGGTCATGGTTATCTCTTCTGGTTAAGAGAATGGTGTGTGGACCGAGACAAAGGCTTAAATGACACTGAGCTGCTTTCTTAACTCTTCAGCTGCTTCATCTATCGGATAAATATTTTTATTTATAAATATATATCTATAAGTGAACATTACAATATAATATGAAAGTCTGAGGTTTAATTTCTCGTTGAACTTCACTGTTCAGTTTAGTTAACTACCTATACTCCATCAAACAAACTAGGCTAGACTCTTTTAAAGCCAAAAACTGTCATGTAATTTGCATATATATAATGTTTATATATTTACATGCACTGATAAATGCTAAAAACAGATGATTTCCTGTGAACAGGATCTATAGTAAACTAGCTGTTATGGGCTCAATTGTTACCAAGGAACTCTGTTCATTTTACAATGTACAGCTGCATAGAGATAAAAGAATAAGGACTGTATACACATCTGTGATGGAAAACAGTATGCTTTGCATATGCCTTCATATTTGTGTTATAAGAAATTTAAAAAGCACATTGTACATTCAACAGCATTGTTTCTAAAGACACAAATAATCTGTCTTTATGATTTGGAAAGTTTTGTCTGACCAAAAATGTCAGAAAGTAAATTTAAAAATTTCTGAGTAACTAAATTGAATCATATCTTGTAGTTAGCACGTGTAGCATGTATTTTTTAAAAATATTTTTAAAATAAAATATATGGCTAAGGTAATGTAAAAAGAATCCTGAATACTTTATTATAATAAAATTCATGCACTTAATAATTTCAGTTTAAAAAGTAAAGATGTAGATGGCTCAAAGGTTAAGTAATCTTGTCTCTACCTAACCATTAGATCACTTAAACTTTGTAAAATCATGATATTTATAAAATAGTGAAGTCCAAAGAAGTCTTCCTTTCACTAAAATAGGATATTAAAATTATGCTTTGAATAAAATAAGTCTTAAATGAGTACCTGAGTATTTAAAAGGTAATTAAATCTGGGAGAAAAGAAGAGAATAATAACTAGGAAGCCAAGATTCACTATATTTTGGAGGCACTATTGTGTAGGACTTGGAACTCAATGGAACTCGTGAACCATTGACTTCAATTACAGTGAAAACCCCAAGCAAACCCTGGACATTGTAAATCTCATTAATTTTAAACACATGGGGACCAGAATAAATGAACTTTGAGTTAACTCAATCCAAATCACCTAACATTAAAACATAATTGGAATTCAGTTGCTTTAAATTGCTTGCCAGTTGCAAAGGCAGAATAGAATATTAAACTACATTTTATTACTATTTTATCTATTTTTAAAGTTTCAGAATAATGTTTTTATAAAGCACGAAAGTATGATGCTGAGATTAGAAAATAAGAACATTTATCTATATTTTAATATAGTTTTGTAAAATTTGGGAAGTTGTATTAAATTTCAGCTCTTTAAAAAAGAAATTTTGCTTCTAATTGGTTAAGCTAAACTTTTAATTCTAAACACAGAAGCAATACACCATTAAATATATCTGCTAGTATATTATCTTCTGTAAAATTATAACTTCCATATTTCTGTTTCTTACTATAATCATTTCTATAGTGATGCGGCAAAGCATGATTTTAGTATTAGCCTAACAATAATGAAAATATAATAAAATAAGAATAAACATGTCACTAGTTAATAAGAATAAAAAAGTATAGCTAAAATGAGACCACATTTTACAAAAACAAAGAATATTTATTTTGAAAATATGCCAGTTTTTTGAAGTCTGATATCATTATTCCAATCCGCTTGGAAAGAGTAAAGCCACTGTATGAAAATATCAGTATAACTATTTTTGTGTTAATTGTATCAGTCTTTAGATTAGATTTTATATAAGAACTCATTGTTTGAAGGCAATTAAACCCCTATTATTAATATCCTAATGTCAATTTTTAAAAATATTGAACCTACGGGCAGTCATCCTTCTTCATACTTCTAAGTTACATTTTCAGAAAACTATGAACAACTGATAACATACAATGTAAGCCAATATACACTGAAAGTCTGTAATATATACACACAATGTGTGAATACTTGTACCTGAGAAAAAATGTGCTTTGAAGCCCTTCTTGGACACTGTGTTGTCAGATTTGAACTCAATTCTCATGTTGTTGAACTGAGAGGTGATCACGTCAGGCACTTCTGCACCACAGAATTTGCCATGCAATTTAGACTCTGAGGAAAGACCACTCCAGACCTCCACATAATCATATTTGCAAACCTAGAAAAAAATATGGTTATGTTCACCAGATTTGAGAATACCAGGTAAGTAACATCTACTTTTGAAAAATGTATTATGTATTTCCTTTTTATTCCTGTGGTAGTCAAATTGGAGCTAGACAGGTTAAAAAAAAATCAAGAAAAGGATTCACTATGAGGCAGAAAGCATGAAAGAAAGGTAAAAGAACTGTGCTCTGAATATCTCTGGGAATTTTATATATGAGTATATGCCTAATTGTGTATATTAACGGCATGCATCTTTAAAAAAAACAACCCAAAGCCAAAATACACAAGCACACACAAAAATAGAGCTGAGATGAATATTTGTAGAGATGATGGTGCTGATTGTTATAACAAGAGTAACAGTTGCTGTGTTTTTTGTTTTTGCTATTTAAATATTTCACTAGGAACCATGAAAGTATTTGTCATGTGCTGTCTTTTTAATATAACAATTTCATGAAATAGCTACATTTAGCCTAGGTAAACACCACTAACAATAGAATAATACCTAGCATTACAGAGATGAGAAAACTGAGGTTCAGAAATTTTCTATAACTTGTCCAGATGATGCAGACCATACAGGACAGTGGGGTGATGGCACCATGGAAGCTGGTTTAGTCCCAATGCTGTCCCCCCAAAACATGACACTCTCATCAGAACAGCATCATTAGTGACTTTCAAAGTGAAAGACAGAGACTTAGTATATCATTAAAAAATCTCTTGCCTTTCAGAGTTATTAAAAGGAATACTGGGAAGTGACTCTGTAGGATTGCAAACACAGAGGGGCTCTATTCAGTGGAATGGAAGCAGGGATCTATCCTAAAACTAGGCAGGCTCATTCTGATTGTATGCAGCTTACTAACCACACCAAAATGGAAGAAGCTAAATGAATGCCAGGTATTCTGAAGCAATTTTATGGCCCCTAACAGATGTTCCCACTGCACACTTCTCCAAAGTTCAAGTAGGGCACATTCTAAAGAACACATCTTGCATGAAAGACCTTATTACATAAATGTGTAATTAGCAAGGTTTAACAATGCATATGATTGAACCCTGTGGCATGATCTGTACTTTGAAATATGTCAACTCAAATTACTGGTTCTTGTGATATTAATTAGGTGATAAATAAGCATAATGCTGCTAGGGAAAATAAAAGAGCTTCTCTATCTACTTTGTTACAACTGTGATTTCTCTTTAGAAAGGGCTCCAACACAGTATAAAAGAGTATTTCCAAGGCTAAAGATTTTTCCACTGACTTTTCTTTGGGATATCAATATAAATGAGTAAAATTACGATGTTATAAACTTAGCCCATTATTCTTTAAGTAAGGTTTTGCTCAGGGTTTTTATTTTAAGCAGCTATCAAACCATGAAAATACACAGAATTCTGTAACAGCTTTCCACATAGTGGTCACAATAACTTAAAGAATTCTGGGAAACATTGACAAAGTTTATAAGGAGCCCTTCTATGAATGGTGACCTATGAGAATAAGGGTTTCAGGACACAGCACCTAATTTATATAAAACCATCTACCCTCCTTTCTCCTGAATACAAACCTCTAGCCTTCCCAGAAACATCTATCAATTAATGAATCAAAATGTCACACCTGGTACACTGATAGCTTTAGGAAAGACTATGGTAGTATAAGTTATTTGACATGAAATTCATATCAAATCATAGGGTTGGTAGTGAAATTTCCATTTTCAAAAAGTGTAGCTTATAAAAGATTTGTTTTTAAATATTACAAAAAGTATTTTATTCATTTCAGTACTTCCTCTAATTTGAAGTAGTTATTAAAAATGATAATTTATGTATATCAAATGATGTTTCATGTGTATGTTAAAAAGATAAATTACAGTTTTTCCCATTATAAAACGTACACATGATGTTACAAAGAAATCTCAGAAGGTCCATTGAGTTCTAAGATTCTACAATTCTTTGAATAAGTTCATCACATTTCAGATTCTAATTTCCTTTAAAGAAATACAAGTCAGCAACCTCTTTTTACTTTAACGTCATTCATAAGAGACTAAAAAGAATCACATAAGTGCCTAAGCTACTACAAGTAGAATTAAGAGGAAAAAAAGTAATTAAAGGAAAAGCAGACAGAAAAGGAAAGAAGCAGCAAAGATAGATACACAAAAGCAAAGCTAAGACATAAAATCTACAAATACTAACAACAACTGCCCCAATGGCATGAATACATTATATTTCTATTCTCACACTTCTTCACAAGTGTTCAATAGATATACAACAAAAACAAAATTATTTTGTAAGTAAATTTTATTACATTTAGAAGTGTTAAGTTATATTCATTTTAAACACAGAAAAACAGATGCTCAGAGAAAAAAATGCAAAAGAAGTTAGAAAAAAATGCAAAAGATTAAACAAATGATTGTAACCTTTTCTCTGGAATTAAACTATTTACCAGTCATACAAAGAACACTTTCCTAAAAGTTCTCATTTCAGGTTTGGCATTTCATTTGAATTTGATGTGTGTGTATAACAGCATATAGGAATTTTCAAATAAATGATTTCACTTGTTTAACTGTGGTCACCTGATAAAAACTGTACCTTTAGTACAGTGAACTATATATTTTGTAAAGGAAAGATAGCTTCAGCTAAATGCATCTTTTATTGAGGTCAAAAAATTAATCTTTCTATATAATGAAAATATACCCATTTCCACAAGTAAAATAGACCAGGTTCTCCCAAATAGATATTTTGCTACACTCAGCCAACGGATTTTGGCTTATTTTTTTCTGGAAAAGTCTATGTGACATGAAGCTGACCCTAAAAATTCCATAGTTCTTTAATAAAGTAAGAAAATGGTGCACATTAAATATACTGAGTATAATCTTCCTCTAGGTAATTTTCAGTCTTTCAGAAACAGTCTACAATGTCATCCCATGCCAACAAGAATCATAAGCAGTTGCAGAAATGAGTAGTAGAACAAAGAAAGAATATGACATCTATAGTATTAGATTCTTCTTTTATTTTCCTGTTTTTAGTTTGCTGTTTTGCTTCAGGAATTCCCAAAACATGAGAAAAAAATGACATTTATTGTTCACTTACTTCATTGCCTTCTAATTCAAAAAACTCAAACTTCATAGAAATTCTGTACTGGGTGGGCGCAACCACTTGCCACACACAGTTTTTATTAGGAGGGTATTCTTTGGGCCAGCCTGGGGTGGTGATGGTGCCATTGAGTTTGGTAAGAAGGCCACCGCACGCAGCTAAAAGAAAAGAAAGGAAAAGACGTGTTCTTTTAATAAGTCGCCCCCTTCTTAGCACCTTTCCATTGATTCCCAAACATCTCCATGTTACGTTTCAGCCATCTTCTGGATTTCAAAATCTAGAAACTGCAGTCTCTGTTTCGTGGCCTTTATGCAATTATTTTAATCATCAAATCCCATTTATGAAGAGTTGTTTTATAGTTTTGAAGCCCTGCTGTGCTACATTTTACATCACTTCTAAGTTAGGCGAGATATTTTTAAAAACGAGTGTCAGTTTTAATTCCCTTTTAAATTCTAGTTTTATTGACTTTTTGATTCTGGAATGGGGAGAAGATTGGTAGTTTAACAGGTAGGATGTCAACTTCTGAAACCAAATAGGAGACTTCAAACTTTTAAGAGACAGGGAGTCTCCAACTTTAAGAACAGGTCAGCAGGGGTGTGGCGTTTATTCATTAGGAAAAAATTTTTTGCCACCTTTGCCATTTATTACATCTCCTATTACAGATAATAGGAAACAAGATGTTTTCAGAGGACTTCCATTTTGGTGGGAGACATCAAAAGTCAATGAATAAATGCATAAACAGCTGCAAGTTCTACGAAGATGAGTTTGGCAGAAATTTTAACAGAAAACTAAAGGAGGAATAGGCCGGAGGAAAGGGTATCAGTCAATATAGTTAGCCTGTAGTCAAGGTGTGATCTGTATTTGGGTGGAGGCAGGGAGAACTAGCTGTAAGTTCTGAAGGATGTGGTCACAGGCAATGCTAACAAAACACCATCCAAGAAACCCCATCTTAGAACACAGTGAGAAATGGTAGACGACCATGATAAAAATGTCTTTGTTTAATAAATTATTTGCTCACAAAACACATATTTAGTTACTGCTTTATGTCGGACTGTGCTAGATGCTAGAGATATAAAGATGACTCCAGCTCAGAATTGCTCAATTTAATAAGAGGGATGTGGCTGTGCTTGGCGGCTCACGCCTGCAATCCCAGCACTTTGGGAGGCTGAATTGAGAGGATTGCCTGAGCCCAGGAGCTTGAAACTAGGATGAGTAACATAGAAAAATTTCGTCTTTACAATAAATGAAAAAATTAGCTGGGAATGGTGGTGCGTGCCTATAGGTTCAGCTACTTGGAAGGCTGAGGCAGCAGGATTGCCTGTGCCTAGCAGGTCAAGGCTGCAGTAGCCATAAGCATGCCACTGCACTCTGGGGGACAGAATGAGACTCCATCTCAAAAAAATAAGGGGATATACCCATATACTATGTTGTTAAGAAAAAGAGAGAATATGGTGGATGGACAGAGAATGGAGGGGTGGATAGATGGATGAATAAAAATCCAGATCTAGATAGAGACAGAGACAGAAATACATATGGAGACATTAATGTGTATAAACAAGGTGGCCTGTATGATGAATGAATGTATGAACAGATGAAGGGGTGGGTGGATGGGTAAAAATCTAGATGTAGATAGAGACAGAGACAGAAATAGATATAGTGATGTTAATGTATATAAACAAGGTGGCCTGGTATGATGGATAGATGGATATATGAAGGATGGATGGATAAAAATCCAGATCTAGCTAGAGACAGAAATAGACATAAAGATGTTAATGCATATAAACATGGTGGCCTGGTATGATAGAGAATGGATGGATGGATGAGAAAAGTCAATATCTAGATAGAAATAGAAACAGTAATAGTTATAGATATTTTATTTTATATAAACATAGTGGTCCAGTATGATGGATGAATGAATGGATAACAGTCTAGATCTAGTTAATAAGACAGAAATAGGTATGGCTATATTAATAATATCTTTTAAAAAGTGGCTGGAAACTAAAGGAGGAAGGAACTGACTATATATCAAGAATCCAGAGAAGGTTTCACATTAGCTGTGACTGTGAATTGAGCATTACTAATTGGGGAAAGCAGTAACTATAGGGAAAAAGGGAAGAAAAGAGAGACTGAGAGATCAAGTGAGAACACAAGAAGGAAAGAGAGGGCTGAGAAGGAGGAGAGCGCACGCTAATGCAGCCATACCTTCACAGCTCCTCCTGTCAGGACCCAGCTCATAGCCAGGCTCGCAGGCGCACTGGTAACTGCCCAGGGTGTTCAGACATCGCTGCTCACAGCCTCCATGGTCAGGCTTGGCACACTCGTCTTCCTCTATAAAATGACCATAGTTACAGAACAGTTGTTTTGATTTTATATGCTACAGTGTAAATCTTCTTTAAAAGTAAGATACGTAACGGCTTGGAATACACCGGAGATGATTCATTGCTTCAACAAAGGAGCAGGAAAAATATATGAGCCTGAGGGATGACTTCCTAGAACCCATGCTCCAAAAGCCTATGAAGGCAGGAGCTTAGCCAAGTGGACTGGAAACCTGGAGCAGGGCCAGCTAAAGGTGGCCTTATCTCGCACACTGTGTGTGCTTTTTTTCTGAATTGCACGTCAAATGAAGAGTATTAAAGCCCAGAACTTTTTCATAATAAAATTTAAATGCTTACTAAAAAGACATAGCTTCACCTGCTGATTAACTATATAGTTTGCTGGATATACCTCCTGAAATGCTTTTAAAGAAATGTTATTATTTAATAAATAGGCTGGGAAGGCTATAAATTTTAAAAATTATGAGACTTAGAAATGAACTGGACCTCTTTAATTTAAAGCACTGTATTTTTAATGTAGACATTTGGGTCCAGAAAATATAATAATCCCACATTTTAATAAATATATGTACTACATAATTGTATATCAAAACATAAAAATATACATTGAATATATAAGAAAAATATATACTATTTTTAAAAACGTATAGACAGAGTACTCCATAATCTCACTCTTCAGGAGTAACTGAAAGTGGCTTTGAGAAACAATAAACATCCCCTGGAGAAATCATGAACCAGCAAAATACTAAGCAATTTTGATAATTAAATATATAAGTATCACATCAAAGAGGCTTAATAGCATGCTTCTTCTACTAAGAAATATAAAACATACAGAAAATTTTAGACATGTAAATGTAGCTTTTAATGGATACTTCTAATATGTGTAGTAAAAGTGCCAAAGTTTTTGTGTGTATGTGTGTTTCAGCTCATATGGTGAAATACCAAAGTAACTCACAAGGAAAATTCAATACACTGTAATCCTATTAATTATCAAAATAGTTACAGGGATATACATCACTCTGAATTTTGACATACCATTGAATTCTTTATCTTACCCTATTTCACTTACCCCATAAAAGTTAGTATAGGGAAAAATTTTGGGTTTTTTCCCCATTGTATAGTTTTATTCTACAATGACACACTTAATGTAAGTGCCTATGCAATTTTATAAATGCATATTTAATGTTACTATTTGCACTAAAGCAGTTTTCTTTTTACCTCAGTAATATACACTAAATATGGGATATTGAAAACAAACTAAAATGTAGTTATTCAATTCAAAATTAAGCTTATCAGTAATAATTTTTCATCAAAAAGACATTGGTAACTGCCCAGGGTGTTCGAACATTGCTTTTACATATCAGAACACTCTGACATCAAAATCGTAGATTTATGCTAAGGAGGCCATAAATTATTTCCAATGTGGGGAAACATTGTTCTATAAGGAGAAATGCTGGAACCTGGAATTAAATGGATAAACTGTATGTCAGTAAACCTTATTCTATTATGAATCACTTGTTGATTATTTGTATTGCAACACTTTCCTTCTGTCTGTATATTCCTTTCTGATAAGATCAGGTGTATTCAGGTTATGTGGCCATAGAGTATATATTCCTTTCAGGATTCTGCTAATTTGACTATTTTATAAAAGGTTAGGTTATTACAGTGGATACAAAGTTCTAAACTCTGCTACAAAGATCCAAATTCTATTATTTTATCAATAAACTTTTCCATCAAAACCTACAAAAATATTCTTATTCATAATTCAACTTTCAGTAGCTAAACACCATATTTCCCCTGATAAAATCTCACATCTGGAAATTATTTCAAATTACCTTTAAAAAAGTTTGCAGCAAACCCTGCCTTATTCACAGTTCCATCAGATACAAACTTCATCCACAAGGTATTGGAGGTAGACCTTATATCTTCAGGTTTATCATAACCACAGAAACGCCCTATCAAAGGGCTATTTTCACTGGTTCCATCGCGAACTTCTAGGTAGTCATAAGCACAGTTGTCATGTCTTTCAATCTGTAACGGTAAAGACATGTGAACAGATATCTCATTTATAAACATCAAATAAAACAATTTATAAGCAATTAGATAAAACGATTTCTATAGAAGACATGTTTTCTCAGTGCCATTAATATTGAAATGCTAACATATAAAGTTACTTATACCAAATGAGTGTACATATGCATTTCTCTTAAATGCACACTGTGATAACTGACTCCACATGAATAAGGGACATTGTTCTGGTAGACAGAGAAAGATTAAAAACAAAAAACCACGAAACAGTGCATCTGTATGAGTCAGGATCAACACAAGTTAACTGTCTCTTAAAGAAAATTAAGTCCAGGTCTGGTGGTTTATGCCTGTTATCCCAGCACTTTCGGAGAATGAGATGGGAGGATGGCTTGAGGCCAGGATTTTGAGACCAACCTGTACAACACAGCAAGACTCTGTGTCTACAAAAAATAAAATAACTTAAAATAAATCAAGATAATAAAGAAAAGTAGATCTTTTTGCAGTTCATAAGCATGATAATTGGGTTCTCATGTGCATGTGTGAATCAGGCCTCCCTCAAACCTTCGTAAGATGTTGGCACATCTGACATGAAAAAGATTGTAAAAGAAAAAGATTAATAAAATAAAATTAAACTATAAATAGTAATTATTCTGTAAATAGAGCTGAAAAAAAATTCAGAATTAAGATTATCATTAAAAATATGGGCCACATATACTATAAGCTATGTATAACTTGCTCTGAAACACAGTTATAAAAAGTACTCACAGTTTTAAAACCATTGTTTTATTCATAGAAAAACTGGACTCAAATTCTTTTGATAAATAACAGCACTGTCATAAATCTCTTTTTGAAAGGTGTATCTGCTAATATGGAATTACAATTTCCCCTAGTCCAACCTATGTAATTCTTTTTCCATAATCAGCATCGCTATTTGGCGAAAGACCCACTGTATCATAGAACCATCAATGGCTTTCCCCTTCTAAGGTGGCACAGGCTTTATCTCAATACACATATAAACTTGAGGAATTCAATCTCATTCCTTCATAGCTAAATGCAAATATTAGGTCAGACAATTGGTATGTGAAGCTTTATGGAGAACCACATGTTCATGGACCTATGCTTGACCACGAACTTCTAAAAAAAAAGAGAGATGCAAATTTTAAATTGTTTTAAAAATTATGAGAAAAATTTTTTTTTAATTTCTGCTTTTTACTCTCACAGAAGTTGAGCACTAGAATTAAAGTCTTAACAAAGTCAACTACTTATTAGATATTTAAAGTTAGAAAGTACAGACAATTAAAACACCATGAAACACCATTAAAACACCATGAAAATTATCACATCTTGTCAACTATCATTCAACAAATAATTCATTAACTAATAGAACTCTATCACTAATGTTAAGGGTCACATGGAACATCATGGAATACATCTCAATGCATAAAACTGTTGGTATACTTGGTTGAAAAATCCGTTTCCTGATCTGATCATTATATTAACAATGATAGTCTTTAAATCAGGTAGCATAAGGACAAACAAAAAATAAACAAACTTTGAAGCACAGATTTAGTTGCAACTAAAGCACTATATCTGCTGCTTCCTTTTCCCCAAACAGAAAAAGAATTTAGCCATTCCTTCAACAAACATTTCATGCCTGCTCTTCCAGGCACTTTTCTTGGTGCTTGAGATGCACCATTCAGCAAGATAGCAAAGAACCTTGCTCTCCTGGTACTTAAATATTACTGATGGGTAGACATAAAAGGAGCAATTAACAAGTCAATAACTGAATCATGAAGTATTAGAAAGTAATGTGTTCTATGAAGAAATGTAAAGTGAAGGAAGGTAAGTGTGAGACGTGGGGGTGCAGCAGTGAAGGCTGCAATTTTAAATTATACCATGAGGTAGGTGCTAATAAACCATGAAATTATGGGAATAAATGAAAAAAATGTTTATATAAAGAACATCTGATTTTAAGAGCACATTTTGAGGCTGTAGCTCAATTGTCACCAGTTAGTCACCAAGGATGAGAACACCAACCTGGCGAACTACGTGTGTGTGTGTGTGTGTGTGTGTGTGTGGTGTATACACATATGACCAAACTACATATGTGTGTATGTATCCTCTTGTCTCAGTCTTTAATAATACCTTCAATACCAGAGTTCTCTGTAGATATCAGAGCATTCAGAGCTCTCTGCAGATATCTGAGCATTTCCAGATGGCCACAGACTGTTCTTTAGGGGACATATAAAATATCATCTCACACACTCAAGTTGTGGGGCTTGATAAGAGAATAAGCAACAAGTTGAAGGGAAAATGATGCAGAGCTTTTGCAGACCAACCCCTCCTGATTAGCAGAGCATAGAATGAACTGCCCTGATTCATGAATCATATTGGTAGAGGGGGATAAAGAATGAGACAGAAGAGAGTAAGAACTGAGAACACACAGTGAGGAAACTCTTTGCAATAGAAGGCCCAATAATAAATAAAATTATGTTACTTCATACTAGAGGCCATGCTAGAATGAAAATTTAAAAGGTTAATTACAAAGAGTTATTTAATTAATATTTTAAGGAGGTTGTTACTTTGAAAAATTATGGTACTAATAAAGAAGAAAGCAAGATAGGCACTAACAAAAATAAAACCAAAACTTTAGAATTTTTTTCAATGACCAAAGAGAAATAGGATAACTTATGTTGCTCAGTCCATAAAACTCACTGTGTTCATTTAACAGATATACAATAGGTCACTTTAAATTTTACTTTACAGTATATTCACTGGTTACTTAGTAAAAATAGGAGGCTTAACTACATTATATGTGATACACAAAGTACAAATATTTCATGGGTAAAAATGACTAGTTTAGGATGAATTTAATTAGTACCTATTTATGCATTTCATATTATCCATATATTAAATATGTATATGGTACTGGGGTAACTATTCTCACATAGTAAATGTTAACTGCTCAGTTCCCTAAGAAATAAATATGTGCCTCATAAATCCTACATGAATTTATGATACTCAGAAATACATTGTCCCTTTGCATCAACAATCCTCGATATCTTAGCAATGAACTGAGTGGTCTTTGTTTACACATTTGTCTGGTTTAATCCTAAGTGTGATGCCTACAGGCTGAATCTGCTCTGACAGAGTTAATTATATTATACTTCATCTACTGCATCTACACAGGAGTAATAACAGCAAGCATGAGTGAAAGTTTGAGTTATTTTATTTGTGTCATTTGTGCAATATTTCTTCCAAGTATATCAAATCACTTCATCAGTTAACATATGGACTGGAGAGAAATGTATAAAATTGAAGCTAAGTAGTGAATCAAGTCAATGTATACTATGTCAGGAACTGTCAACTCCATGAGAGAAGGAGCACCAAAGTCAAAGACTTATTTTTAAAAAAAGAAAGGAAGGAAGAAAGAAAGAGAAAGGAAGGGAGATATGAGGAAGGGAGGAAGGGGGAGGAGAGCAGAGGGGAGGGGGAAGAGAGAGAGAGAGAAAGAGAGAAAGAAGAAGGAAGGAAGGAAGGAAGGAAGGAAGGAAGGAAGGAAAGAAAGAAAGAAAGAAAGAGAAAGAAAGAAAAGAAAGAAAGAAAGAAAGAAAGAAAAAGAAAAAGAAAGAAAGAAAGAAAAAAAGAAAAAGAAAGAAAGGTTTCTTCTGGAGTTAAAGCATGGACACAGTTCAAAGAGCTGGGAGCTGAACTCAACGCCATGCACAATTACACACAGTACAAATATGTTTTGATAATGATGATGCTGATTTATTACAGACCTTAAGGTAATCAGAGCGTAAACTATATATGAATGTGGCAAGTTTATCACAATGTAAACAGAACTAATACATGCACAGAGAACACAGTGAAAGTGATAGTAAGTTCTGAACATTTTTTAGTAAACGGATATTTAAATAATATTGGAAATAGAACCAAATAAACAAAGAAGGAAGAATAAGCAAAAAGACTACCCAAAGGGGATTCATATTACACTTCATTACTAAGTGAGGGCTCATATCTTTAATGGCAGGGTGGAGAAGAGCTGTGGAAACAGAGAGCGAGTTCTGTTTTGTAGGAACTAAAATAAATTAAATTTAAACAAAAGTGGTTGAACACTCATCTACAACTGCCACCCTGTGTAGAGCTCTGTGGTCAGTGCAGCAGTGAGTTCTAGCACTGCAGAAAGAAAGGCCAGCCTGGAGGAAGAGGCCAGGCCCAGGCATAGGGCCCATTCACATGCCTGCCTTCATTTATAACCAAATTTCTAAATGAATTTAACACATTGCACAAATATGTATTATTAACAAATATGCACAAACAATACCTAGCTATTTATAAAAAGCTCTTAAAGCTCTGAAATCTCTAGATAATAGTTTCAGTAATGCAACACATTTAATTATTTAATACATTATTAATAATTGCTATTAGCAATAATTAATATTAAATTAATAGTAATACATAGATAATTACAGCTCAAAAATGGGGAGAAAAAATATTCTCAAACATGTTAAAAACAATTGCATGGGGCTGGGAGCGGTGGCTCAGCCTGTAATTCCAGCACTTTGGGAGGCAGAAGCAAGAGGACTGCCTGTGTCTGGGGGTTCAGATCAGCCTGGGCAACTTGGTGAGATCTTGACTCTACAATACATCACACACACACACAAAAACTAGCTGGCGTGGTGGTGTGCATCTGTAGTTCCAGCTACTTGGAAGGATGAGGCAGAAGGGTCGCCTAAGCCCAGCAGGTCGAGGCTATGGGGGCCATGAGCATGCCGCTGCACTCCAGCCTGGGTGACAATAGTGAAACTCCAACTCAAAACAAACAAACAAACAAACAGACAACTGAATGGTTTTTGCTTAGGTTTACTTTCATGTGAATCATTTACTTAAATGCTGCCACTTTTTGCTTCTTCATGACAATGATGCAGGTATTTTTCTTTACTCACGAATTTAAAAATTGTATTGAAAACTAGCCATAGCCAGATAATATGCACTTGACAGTATGTAAACGTGGTAAACAAAACAGACATGGCTCTGAATGGCTGATATATAATGATTAAACACCACAAATGTACAAATGAAGATAGTTACTAGCTAATTAGATGCCATGACAGAATACTGATACTTCTCTTTGCTACCAAGACCCAGCGACACACATGAATAGACCATGGCTTTGGTTCCATCACAGTGCTGACAATTGTGTGACCTTGGGCAAGTTAATTTAAACCAGCAAGTGCTAATCTTCCTGATACAATTACAGCCTAAATCATAATTCATAAACGACTTAACGCTTCTGTTTTAGTCATGACCAATATATATGCTTAGCTGAGCTCTCCAAAATAGTACACGGCAAGCAGAAAATCGTTAACTAATTAAAACCTCCTTATCTTGGCTTCCTAGTTCATTCACAAGGACTAGCCTACTTATCATAAATTAATAAAAAATATTTAAAGGATTTAAAGGATTACCTTTAGACAGGCAATCTACCAAGTACCAAGATAAAAATGTATGTACATAGTTTAGAATGTTGCAGCCTACAATAGTGATGATTAAGGCTATTAATCACTTTTGGTTTTCATAAGGAAAACATCACCAAATCAAAATGTGTAGCAATGTTGACAAGTGCCCCAAACTTAATCCCACTTGAATTAATGTGTGTGGAGATTTCAGTTTAAACAAAAGTCAGCTCCAGGTTTATTTCATGTCTTTTCTGCTTTATGGACATTTTTTGAAGTTGTTACTATAAACATTTCAAGTCTCCCAAACTTTTTGTCTTCTGTATTTCTGCAGTAGTACTAGAAGCTTCTTTATGATGATGCTGCTAAATAGGGGAACAGGCTTTCCAAACTAATTTCAGAGGTAATCTACCTTCATCTACAAACTCACTTAGATAAATTGGTTACATTGGTCTTAAGAAACAATGTATCTGGGACTGCCAAAGAAGAAAATGCTTCCTGTCTTGGTACTTTCTGGATGCTACAAGAAAATATCACACACTGGGTAGCTTATAAACAACAGAAATTTATTTCTCACAATTCTGAAGGTTGGGAAGACCAAGTTCAAGGCCCTGCCTGGCAGATACAGTGTCTGGTGAAGGCCCTCTTCATAGATGGTGCCTTCTTACTGTGCCCTCACATAATAGAAGCTCCTAGGCTTCTTTTACAAGAGAACTAAGCCCATTCATAAGGGCTCCATCCTTATTATTTAATTACTTCCCAAAGTCCCCGCCTCCTAATACCATCATCTTAGGGAATAGGATTTCAACATATAGATTTTGAAAGAACACAAACATTCAGAGGATAGCACTTCCCAAATGGTATAATCACGGATGAATCAGGATTCGATTGCTCTTTCTGCTCAAAGATGCCCAAAATGCATTAATAAAGGCACTTACTCAGACTTTCTGCCCTTACATTAAAATCCAAGTGTAACAGGGAAAGGTACAGTCATGACATTAATTCACATAAAGGCAAGAATGGTGGACAACTAGTAAATTCTTTACTGTAGATTTCAACAGATTGATGGACAAGTTTATCTTAATAACTCTTTTAACTGAAGAGAAATAAGGTAACAGAGAATAAAAACCAAAATAGAAACAGTTTTGAAAAAAAGGCAAACTGGAATCAATGAATAAAAACTGTGCTTTGTCATACAAAAATCACAGAACATTGGGAATTTATAAGGACTTTTTAAAAAATTAAACGTTTTCAACATAAACTATATAATCTGTATATTGGAAACATACTATGTAAACAAAAATAAATGGATATATACAGATACATGGCTAAATTATAAAAACTACCTATGCAGCTGATTCTTGATATTCATAGTAGTTTCAGTGTATAAAGTTGCTGAAATACTGAATCAGCAAATCCTGATTCATTGTTCCCAGGGTTAAGGCTACTGTGAGATTTAGTCACAACAGTTTTGTCAATCAGTACATAATCTTGTTTACATGTGTTTCTGTTTAAAGACACATTGATACACACTGTTCATTTTCATTGACACTGAACTAACACCCAACAGCACTATGACATTCATAATGCCTGAACTTAAGCTTCTCGAACACACCGACCTTCTCAGTAATGCACATCACAGCTGGTGATGTGCACATTAGATGACCTAAAATACTGCTCTGAACATGTCTGAAAGTGACCCAGAAAGCATCACAAGCATTGATCTTAGGCTTACAAACATTTTGGTAAGTAGAAAAATTTGCAAATAAAACAAGAATCAGGTGTACTTGTATTTTGGTGCTAGTTTAGCACTCACTTCTGTGATCCTAGGTTAAGGTCATAAGCTCAGTTGCCTTATTTAGAAGTTTTGGGTCTTATATTCAGACACCTATAAATTCTTGGCAATTGTGAATTTCTTGGAATCCAGGATCACTAGATCCAGCCATGCATCATATCAGGCCCTCCATCATCTAAATCTTTCTTACTTATCCAGGATTGTTTCCCTCTACGTGGAAATTTACATTCCTTTAATAAAGAAAGGATATATTAATTTCATTTAGTGACCACCACACACTAACATATTATACACCCACCCATTCATCTCTGCCATTATCAAATATTAGCCATTCGGACACTGGTCCTGGAGGTATAGTAATCAGCAGCATAGGTAAGGTCCCAATGCCTCGCTAGTCATATCCTGGTGAGAGAGACATGTCAACAAACGAGATTCATAGAGTAAACTCCAGTAACCATAAGTGCAAAAACTAAAATAAGGCAGTGACTAAAATAAGATCATTGTAAGTAAGAAAATATTGTAAATATTGCTGTCAGGAAGGACTTTTTTAGAAGGTGATAACTAAGCAGAGGTGCAAATGACGTAAGAGAGAAAGAAAAGCCAACATCACAAAGCTGAGGAGCATCAAGGCAAATGCTTGGACATGGGAGGTGCCCTTCATGTTTCTGTGGAAGAGAGAGATGGACAGAGGAACTGAAATGGGAGGGGCAAGGATACTGGGGTCAGATCTCCGCATGCCTCTGTCCACATCACTGAGTCTATTTTAATGTGATGGAACCCCATGGAAAGTTGTGAGCAGAGCAGTGTCACGACCTAACATATATCGTGAGTGCACCAGGCCAGCTGCCTTACATGGCAGAATTAGTGACCTGAGACTCTCACCAAGAGTTCCAGCAAAGTGGCAGTGCTGGGAGCAGTGCAGTGTGCAGCCCTTGTGCATGGGCAGATTTCAAAGACAAAGCAACTGAAGCATGCTGATGGATGGGCTGCAGGGTTTCACAGAAAAAAGTAGAACTGGAGTGTTCCTGGGGTAGATGGTGGCAGAAAGCACTGAAACAATGCTGAAATAAATTGAAGAGTGCGTCTAGTGAGTGAGACAAAGTAATTAAGAGTTTGTGTTTGGCCATTTAATGCCAAGAAATCCACAGATATCAAAATATGCCCAGCATGTAAATGAAGGAGCAGATGTATAAGGAAATAAAGGGAAATAAAGAAGGGACAGGAAAATAGAGATAATAAATAAAATGTACTGCCAGTTGTACCATGACATGATTTTCCCCATTCTAAAACATTCACTCAATTGCCAAGTATTTATTAAGTGAGTGCTATGTGCCAGGCATGGTTCTAAGTGCCTGAGATGCAAATTCTTTCTATTTGTTCTTAAACTATCCTATTTTTGAAGAATAACACTATTACTATATCGATACATCAAAAAAAAATAAAACTGCAAGCCAACTAAGTCAGCAATTTCATGTGCCTCAGTTTTTAGATTCGTGGAAAGAATGCATTTGCTGGTATAACTTCTGTACCAGAATTCTGAGGAATTCCATAAAACACTGAATTACATACTAAAGACAAGTAATCTCTTAATTCTTGAAATATCACAAAACACAGGTAGAATAGCCATTGGACAGATAATTATTCTATGAGTCAGATGTTTAGTCTAAATTATGAGTGAAGTTTTTCCAACCAATTTTAGTCACTGTTAACAATAAATTGGTCTATTTGAACCGTATTTGCAATGTTATTGGTCCATAGAACAACAAAGTTCAACTGTTAATTAAATAAATTCAGAACCAAGGTTTCTAAAAATGCAAAAATCGCAGCATAAATGAACAACATCGTGATCAAAGCAGTATACGGGGGGGGCAAAAAAATCCAAATTTATTTATTAAAAAATTGTATTTATTCTTGCACGTTTAACCTTCAGTTACCTTCAAAGTACTTTTTGTTTGATGCAATACACCTATTGAGATGATTTTTCCACTGCTCAAAACAGTTTTTGAAGCTGTCAATTTTGATGTCTTAGTGCTTCTGCTGTTTTTTGTTCACCTCTTCCAACATTGGCAAAATGTTTCCCTTTGAGGACATTCTCATCCAGGGAAACAAACAAACAAAAAGTAACCTGGGAAGAGATTGCGTGAATAGGGAGGGTGGGGCATAGGGATCATGCTGTTTTTGGTCAAAAACTGCTGAACACTCAGTGCAGTGTAGGCAGGTGTGCTTGTAAATCACCCACCATGAAATGGGCAAATGCGTTGAAAGAATCTCCAAAAACAATTCACTGAAACAGAATGCAGCCTCTCACAACAATGCAAGCTGGTACACTGGTGCTGATAGATTCCTAGAACACTTATCTAGCAGGGCAAGCCTGTACTACAAGGGGTCCACTCTTCAAAAAATAATTCCGGTTTATTTTTGGTCCCGTGTGTGTGTGTGTGTGTGTGTGTGTGTGTGTGTGTGTGTGTGTGTGTGTGTGTGTGTGTGTTTTCATAAAAATAAGAACTATTTCTGGGAAACTAAATGGTATGTGCAAGGGGACAGAGACAATTGCTTTATAAATGGAGTCCCCAGGTCTGAGGGGAGGCTGTAAGGTTCTCCGGGTTACTGGCAATGCCTGAGACCAGCAGTTGCTCCTGCTGTGGATGCAGAGACTCCACCATGGTCACTGCCCTCACAGCAGGTTCACCCTGATCACTTAGATAGTGAGTCAATCCTACTCAGGAAGACACAAGCTCCAGTCACGGATTTACATTTCTAACCCTTGCCGGCCTATCACCACACTCTCAGTGGTCCCTCCCACCTCACCTCTGGCTCTCTAAACCGACTCTTTGATTTAAACATACTCTGGAGTTCCTGACAAATTTTCCCATGTCTTGGCCTCTAGTCCCTAACTCCACTCCTCTCATCTCACAAAAATGATACATAAGCTAACTTGACAGCTTCAGACCTGCACTCTGATCCAAAAGTCCGGCTAGCCCTTGGTTGATTCAGGCCTCTCATCAAATAACACAGCGACGTTGCTGATTTCGCTGACAAATATTTTTTAAGAAGTTGAAAGCTCCCAAGAACACTTAGATCCCTGTTTTTGATATAAACAATTGTCCATCCAGGTGAAAAATGAATTGTTCCCTTACCATAAAAGATGGCCTACTTTTTAACCTTTTAGTTTAATTTAGAAAGGAAATAAAAGTTCTATTACTTAATGGACCCTCCAAGCAGTCTTGTGAAACAAGCCTGTGCATTTGTCAAAACAAACTATTGTCAGTACTTCAAACATTCTAATTCAAATAGCACAGATAATGTAAACTCACTTTAATCTTCTTGAAAATGCCTGCAAAAAAGGAAAGAAAAAATAAAAACCTTTTGCTCTTGATGTTACATTTTATAGGTGATCCTTTGCTTCTCTGCTGATTAAAAGGCTGACTCTGTTTCTTTGTTGGTTTAATGAGGATTCTTTTAAATGTCACTGTCATTTATGGAGAAGATGCCCCAGGAAGAGCCCTGAGAAGGTGTTACCTCACAGGCCTGAAAGGTCAGTCCGACGTGGTAGCCCTCCGACACCGTTATCTTCCACACACATTCTTTCATGGGGCGGTAGTCATCAGGGTAATTAGGAGACTGAATCTGTCCTTCATTTTTACGTATCTCACCTCCACAGATGGCTGAAGAAAGCAAAAATAAACATATGAATTAGCCTAGACATGCCATTTTATTTTCATTTTCTTCTAAGGTAAAATTTAAGTTCAGTTCCTGTAGCTGAGTACATACATAAAGACCAGCTTATACAATTCAAAGTTGGTTGGTTGCACTGTTGTACATATTTAGGTAGCACAAAACAGACAAACAAAAAGACCTAGTCAGCTAACAGCAAATATTAGATAATAGCTAATGAAAATATAGTTTTAAATCACACCTTAACAAAGTTGGGTTTTTTTTTTACTTTTAAAACCCTTCCATGATTTTGTAAACTTATTATCTGTGAGTTTGTTCAGTGATTCCCTGAATTGCTTCGCTTGGTCTTGAGATGGCAGGTAAAACAGCTCATCAGAAGAGAGCATCGCCCTAAGCAGAACTCACTGGGTCTCTGGCAGTGAGCTAGTCGCATGCTCAGCATCTGTGCCTCCCTCTAAATAATCCCTTCACTGTCATGCCGTCAATCTTTAAAACAAAATGTGTCTGTTTACTTAAAACTTTAAGGGAAGCAGAAATCTTCTGTCTTTGAAATTATCTAAACTCCTGTAGTAGAAAGGGTCTCCTCTACCCTCAGCCTGGCAAGAAAGGAGCTGGTTTTAAAGCCAGGAAGCACCAGGCAGTTTATTGTTTTAGAGAAGCACAGAACAAAGCATTTAATAGCTTCTTCCTTGAATGCTGACTCTCCTGTTTAGACAAAGCACTTTCCAAGAGCGTGCACAATGACTTTCTGTGCAGTTTCCTATAATAGAGTATTTCAGAAGTACAAGGACCAAACAGACACAAAATCAGTACAAAGAAAATTATAATTTTTTCATAACATTTTATTTTGCTTATCATTCCCAATCTGGACTTGACCCCCTGGGCACAAGTGATCCTCCAACCTTAGCTTCCCAAGTAACTGGGATCTCAGAAACACATCACCACCAGGCTCATAAAATTTTAACACTATCACAAAGTGAACAATGAAAGGTTAAGAATTCTTGTGCCATTTGTTTGCTCCCCATGCATCCTGAGCCCCTTTTAGATGTTACCGCATCACTGATGCCAGAACATAGGTTGTTATGCAATTTACACTTACTAAGTATTTTTACTCAAACCATCCTATGAATATTATAATATATGTTTAGACAATTTCACAATTTTAAAATACAATTACAATATCATTGTAATAAAATTGAAAAAAGCCAGGCTTGGTGGCTCAGCCTGTATTCCCACACTTTGGGAGGCCGAGGTGAGTGGATTGCCTGAGCCCGCGGGTTTGAGACCCACCTGGGCAACTTGGCGAGACCTCATCTCTACAACAAATTAAAAATGAGCAGGGCATGGTAGCACGCACCCGTAGTTCCAGCTACTTGGAAGGCTGAGTGGAAGAACCGCCGGAGCCCAGCAGATGGAGGCTGCGGTGGCTGGGAGTGGTCACTGCACTCCAGTCTGAACGACAGAGTGAGACTCCAACTCAAAAAAAAAAATTGAAAAAAAGGACATTTCTGTTAAAAGAGCTAAGATAACTACTTTCTGAAATCCAATGTGACTTGCCTTCATAGACAGCTGCGAAGCCTTTTCCTACCCAGTTACTGCTACTACGAAACTCAATCCACATTCTGCTGTCTGTAGAGGTGAGGACGTCAGGCACTCTGTCCCCACAGAATCTACCTAAAAGAAAGGAAGAATAAAGAGAGATCCCCAAATGTGACTCTATGCTCGAATTGTTTTTCACACTAGCTACAAGCAATCTATATAAGCATGGATTTGGATTGTATTCCTAACCCAAGTGACTAGAGCTGAATGTTTGCTTAACAACGGTAGGCAAATACAAGAATCTCTTCATATCTATTTATAAAAGACTTGACCATCAGCCTCAGATTAACTGTCCTGTGTTAGTATCATTACCATATGCAGAAGTAAGATGATTAGCTCAAACATATGTTTGTAAACAGTCACAGGACGCATTAAGATGGGGAATATTACTCTATGGGGAACAGTAAAAGGTACAAGTCATCCTGAAAAGCTGGTTTCAAATCATCAATGTGGTCACTAGCAGGGTAGTGAAGCAGTTATGTCACAACCTTCCACAAGTGTCTGTTGCTTATGGTGCGTCTGCCTCTATGTGCTAATCTTTCACATGATGACAACATGGTTAAACATGACAAAGCACATGAGCTAATCCTACAAATATTCCACTGTTATCCATTTCTATGGGCCCTGGGGGCAATGGCATGCACAGTTTCAGTGTATGAAAATGGTGGCCAACTTGCATAAAGCAAATTCATACCAAAAACTAACTGGGAAAATATATCTTTTCCTAACTGGAAAGTAATTTAGAGGCATGCAGCACAGAGCAGAGATTCTTAAGCTGTAGTGTGCCTCTGAATTTCCAGGAAACCATTAAAATGCAGTCTCCAATTCAGAGGGTATGGAGTGGAAACCGAGTTTCTACAATTCTAATAACTTCCCAGGAGAGTCTGATGCTTTCAGTTTTAGGGCTACACTTTTCAGAACAAGGTTTTATAAGTAATAATGGGAAAAGCTTTTCATGTAAAAATGTGATCACACGGTGTCACTCTGGTGGGCATGTCTGCTGATGGTGCGTTAAGAGAAAGTGTTTCTTAAGCATTAATTGTTAGATTTGATTTTCCAGCATGAGTTTTAAAAAATGCTTTCTGTAGACTGCATGTCTATATGTAACAGGTTGCTTTATCTAGGCTAAAAAACTAAATGTGGAAGACAATGTTTTCCTCAGCCTGATTTGTCACATTAGTTTCATTCTTTATTTTTCCTTATTTTAAAACATGTCTATAGATATTTTTGATTTACTAAGGCTGCTGTCACTTTTAATACAATTCAGCAGGTTTTAAATGTTAAGAAATGAGAGCCAAACACTCCATCAACACGACTGAACAAAGCTTCTTCTGAAACTAAAGAAAAAGTCACAATCTCAGAAAAAGATCAGCACAGAGTAGCTGCTGACGTGCTCACAGCAGGTCTCATCTCTAAGTAGAATAGAGGGCCGCAGTAAACTCTCATGCAAGTTAATAGTGTAGTCTGTGGTTAAACATCGACAGCAGACTTTCATGATCACCAAATGTGAGCCACGACTTATGACACAAACACAAATGCCTCTTCTCAGTCACAAAAATCTATCTGAGAAGCAAAGCTATGTAGCCTACAGTAAGAGCTAATACGCCTGGCATAGGAAGCCAGCTGTCAAACATGGACCTCACCAATCACACTCTAGTGCCTTAGACACAACAAAACAACATACATACATGCAATTTATTTGCTTTTAAAATCAAGACTATGATTCTTTAATTGAAAGTACAGAAACATTGTGAGGAGTAGACATAATAAGCAGATAAGCCTAACACTTGAGAAAGTTATTATTGGTCATTATGTTTTCAGGTCCAAGTATTCACCTCATAATTTCAGTTAGCTGAAGTCAATTAACCAGTCAATCTGTTTATCAATCTATCTGTCTTTGAGTATTTTTGGTGTAGTTGAAGAGTATAATCAAAATGAAAATAACATTGGTCGCACACATTTTTAACTCTAAGTAGATTCTTGGAAGAAGCAGTGTCTTTGAACAGGGCAGAACGTATGCATAACACCACAGGAGATACAGAATCTCTTACCAAGGAGAGGTGACTTTCTCCAGTACCCATCTCTTACTTCAATATAGTCATACCAGCACAAGCTGCTCTTGTAGAGGTCCATCGTGGTAAAATTTAAAACAATCTGCAAAATGGAGGAAAACAACTCACAGAGTAAAAATGATTGTAGCTACAGAGTGCGGTGATTCCAGGAGGTGAGGAGCCCAAGGCTGCGGTGAAATGCATTCACAGCTCATGCTTTTATCTATATTAGTATCTCCCAACTATTTTTTCTTAGCAAACACCTGGAAACTCGGTTTTCTTATTCTCTTCAGTGTTTAACAATGTCAACAGAAATGTTAATCGTTGAACAAACCAGACATTTTTAGCAATTAACCCAGAGTTTCTGTAAAGTTAATTTGAACAACTGCACAACCAAGAGTAATCTTTACTCAAATAGTTTATTTTGCATTTTCCTAAGATAAAAATGACTTGAATGAACCATGAAGAATTTCAATTTTTCCATGAATGCCTTTTTTCAGTAGTTTACTTAAAAGGTGGTCAGTCGGACATCCATAATACTACAAATAACCACTATGTGCCAAGTTCCCAGAACAAAATATCACTGCATGTATTGAAATGTTTTAAGTACTACCCTAGAATCAGATTTATCCATCTAATGATAATCAAAGGCAGATGTCACCATGCTTCTTTAGCTCCAAGGATATATATCTCAAGACTTTTCAAGTTAGGAGATTTTTGTGCATGACCCTTACTCTGTTTTGGAATAATGCTGTTTATCTAAAGATAATTCAAGAATAATGCTAGGAAAGATAACTTTCTCACTGCTTTATAAAAGAACTCTACTTTTCAAATAATTAATCTCTTTCTACTTGATTACACCAAATAGTTGATGCCAACTAACATGAGAATTGCACTTACTTGATGCGGTGAAATTCATTTAGAATTTCTTTTTTTCAGAAACTCATTCTAATTCTTTTCTGCTTAAAACATCTGAGATGCATAAGGATCATAGTGATGGACTCTGGTCAAAACCAGAGAGAACCAAATTCTGAGAATTTGAAATGCTCGCACTATAAAACTATTGTTTGTAACTATTTAAAAAAATCCTTTTGTGACAATACAAAAAGCTGAATGTGAGAGAACTCTCAAACAAGGTAAGAGGGGAAGGAGGGAGGTTGAGAGGGAGGGAGAGAGGTATAAGGGAAATATAAAATACAGTCAACCAATCCTGAATCCATATTCCATAAAAGTACTAGCAATTCGGTGAGAAAACATATAGTTTTCCCCTTCTTGAGCACCATATTTAATGAAAGATAAGCACTGATTATGGCAAGTCAATGTTAAAATAGTTTACTCCTTCCCCACATGAAGATACAGTCCAACTGGAAACATTTTGCATGGCATCTTATATCTAGGTATCGCAGTGATCACTTATGAAAATGTACACCAAAGTGGGTTTTAAATGTTCATATAGATTAACATGTACTTTCCTGATTACAAAGAGATGAAATCTAGCAAGGATTAGAGAATAGAGATAAACTGTCTTTTTTTAAATATAACATAACAAGTTATGAAATCATTTGTTTCATTTGTTTGTTTGTGTGTTTGTTTTGAGTTGGAGTCTCACTCTGTCGCCCAGACTGGAGTGCAGTGGCCACTCCCGGCCACCGCAGCCTCGACCTGCTGGGCTCCAGCGATCCTTCCGCCTCAGCCTTCCAAGTAGCCAGAATTCAGGTGTGCGCTACCACGCCTGGCTAATTTTTTTATTTTATTGTAGAGATGAGGTCTCACCTGCCCAGGCGGGTCTCGAACTCGCGGGCTCAGGCAATCCACTCACCTCAGCCTCCCAAAGGCGCAGGATTACACCGACCCCGGCTTCATTTGTTTTTTTAACGGAATGATTCATTTATTTCTGGTCTTTGTTTGAAGTTTTTTTCTCTTGATTCTTTTTTACCTTCACCAAAATGTAATGTTCCAAACATTTTCAAAAAATTTTCAAAAAATCCAAGAGCAAAGCACTGATCATTCTTTTTCTTCAATAATCCTCAACACTTGATTATCAAAATGTTTAGTATCTAAGTTATTTTTATGAAGTTCCCAAAACATTTTCTTCTCCACCTCTGTGTACCAACACAACATTAGTTTATACTTAGGAAGTCACTGAAAAATAATTTCTGGCTTTCCCCCTAAATTTGCATTTACTTTAAGTCTGCAATAAATGGGGCTACTACCACTGCCTGATATTCTGTTTCATTCTGCAGTTACATTTTCTCACCAGCAACCACCACGTTTCAACTTTATTTGATCATATAAGAACTTGTTTATTATACCAGAGACAACAAAAGTAGAATCCAGACATAGAGACCCTGAGGCTCATTTGTGGCTTTCCTCTCGGATTTGAAGGGGAGCTTTATGACGGTGTGCAAACACTTTCAACCTCCTCCTCAATGAGGAAAAATTAGCTAAATTAGAATTATGTCTATTGCCAAATTTCATCCAAAATTGAAAATAATGCAGTTGGATCACTAACAATAATTAATATTTGAAGTCTTGAAACACACACACACACAACAGAAGGTGGTAAATCTAAGCAGAAACTTTTTCTATCTTGTTTCTAATCTTCAAGTTTAAATGCCAAACACGATGGAAGAGCATAACTTGCCCTACATTAATATAAAACACAGGGTCTTTTAGAAGTAGAAAATGTAATAAAGATAGGTTTTCAAAAATCAAATCTTAGAACTCTGACTATAGAAGTAAAATTCTGGCCTTTGACTAAGGTTGCTAGCAGAATCCATACTTGAATTTCAAATCAAAAGCACTTGGAAAATATTTGATATTTTATGTAAACATATCACATCTTTTCCCAAAGAATAATAAAATGAAAACTACATAATACAATTATATAAATATTCTATTTTTGATGGTAAATTTGAGTCACAACTTTAAATTAATCACAGCTCCCCTGGAACATGAGAGTGAGGGAACACGTCTCCCATTTCCTGTGATCCCTCAGGAGTACAAGCTGCAACATTAAACTGATGCGGCACTGCCCAGTTGGCTTATTAAAGACTATGTGTTAACAGTGCTGCAGGGGGAAATTCTTGAGGAAAGGCAGACCAGCAGTTCCAGGGACTTGATGTCTGCAATCTCCAGAGAAAGACACAATCAGTGAACGCTTTTCAGCACACTTAAGAGACTGCTGAAGACCTGAACAAATTCCGTGAGCTCCATAATAAGGTCAGTGAGAAGAACACTTGTACCTTACAGAGTTGAGGAGAGAGAGGTACAACCTTGCCAAATAGACTGATACTGTTAAATAGCTCTTTAGAGAGAGACTTCAGAATTAAAAGCAGTAAGATAAAACAGATGCTGAAAGAAACCATCAAGAGAGCAGGGAGACAGTCCACAAAATGGGAAAAAATATTTGCCAACTGTATATCTGACAAAAGCCAAACATCTAGGATCTATAAGGAACTCAAACACACCAAAAGGACAAAAACAAACAGCCCCATTAAAAAGTGGGCAAAAGACGTGAATCGTCATTTCTCAAAAGAAGATACACGGGCAGCCAACAGACACATAAAAAAAGTGCTCAGTCTCACTCATCATCAGAAAAATGCAAATCAAAACCACATTGAGATACCACCTAATCTCAGTAAGAATGGCCATCATTAATAAAACAAACAGCAACAGATGCTGGCAAGGATGCGAAGAGAAAAGAATGCTTCTACATTGCTGGTGGGAATGCAGACTAGTGCAACTTCTTTGGAGGATAGAGTGGCGATTTCTGAAAGAACTAGAAATTGACCTTCCATATGAACCAGCAATCCCCCTATTGGTAATATACCCAGAGGAACTCAAAGCATTCTACAAAAAAAGATACTGGCACACGTATGTTTGTTGCAGCTCTATTCACAATGGCAAAAACGTGGAACCAACCATGCTGCCCATCGAAGCTGGATTTTAAAAATGTGGTACATATACACAATGGGATATTATGCAGCCATAAAGAAGGACAAACATATGGACTTCACAGCAACTTGAATGGATTCAGAGTAGATCTTACTCAGTGATTCATCACAGAAACAAAGAAGAGAGTACCATATAGTCTCACTCACATGGGAACCTTGAACAATTATCATAATTCTATAAGAAAGGGATTGGCAGTAGTGGAAAACTGCCAGAGGAGGAGGTGTGGGATTTGCAGTTGAGGGAAACTGCTAGGGGAGGGAGGAGCACACCTCATCAACAAGGTTACCTGCATAATGAACATTTGTATATCTAACCCTGAATTGGATCCCACATCTTTAAAATAAAATTTTTTTTAAAAAAAGATGCTGTAGCCGGGCTCGGTGGCTCAGCCTGTAATCTCGTGCCTTTGGGAGGCTGAGGTGAGTGGATTGCGTGAGCCCGCGGGTTCGAGACCCGCCTGGGCAGCGAGACCTCATCTCTACAATAAATCAAAAAAATCAGCCGGGCATGTTAGCGCATGCCTGTAATTCCTGCTACTGGGAAGGCTGAGGCGGAAGGATCGCCGGAGCCCAGCAGGCGAGGCTGCGGTGGCCGGGAGTGGCCACTGCACTCCAGTCTGGGCGACCGAGTGAGACTCCAACTCAAAAAAAACACAACAAAAAACAAAACAAAACAAAAAAAAGATGCTGTGTGCAAGCCAGAAGAAGCTGAGGCAAGTCTAATAAACCCTCAAGTGGCTATAGTTTTGTTCTCAGAAATAAGGCACAGAGAGTAGCAACCCTATGGCCCCTGGGCCAAATCTTGCCAACAGCCTGTTTCTTAAATAAAATCCTATTGAAACCATTCTGTTACTGTATTGTGGATGCTTCAGCACGACAATTGATCTTAAGGTTGTATTCAAGTCTGAAATTGTTGTTTTGTATATTTATGTAAAATTAATTATATACATATATACATAAATTTTCCTACACCAAGGAGCTATTCATGATTGGTTCTAGCTTTAGTTGCTGGTTCACCTAAATGTTCTGAGGTTGAAGAAATCATTTCCCTGTAAATTGGAAGTCACCATACCAGGCTAATCTCACCAGAATTAAGTCACAAGGATTCAGTTGGATGATATGTAAGAAAACACTCAGGTAATCCTAAAGCACTGTTAAGACTCTTGTGTATTATAATTAATGGCATATATTCAGACTTTTCTGCAACATAAGCCCTGAAAAAATACACAAAACAAATAAGGATATTATTCCATTTTCTTTAATCCATCTATCCTGGAGAACATAAAAACTTCAGTTTAATTTTAAAGTTTCATGAGAAAATCAACATGTGAAAAGTAAGGGATGAGAAAAATCTAAGAATGGACAGGCGAACTTGAAGTCTTGGTTAAGTCTCTGTCTTACAACAGACTGGTTGTGTGACCTCAGGCAGACCCTAATTTCCATCAGAAATTAAATATGACAAGTGAAAAATAGCAATTGGATTACACATTAAAACAATTTTTCTGCTTAAACCTCTATGATATGGAGGTATCATATCATACAGAGTTTTGAAGTTTTGATTTGTCACTGCCCACTATTCTCTGGAACACTTTTTTTACACTTCTTACTAGGGTTTAAATGTATGTGTCCTTCCAGAATTTATACGTTGGAACTTAAACTCCAAGGTGACGGTATTATGAGGTGGCCACTGCAAGGTGATTAGGCCATGACAGCTCTACTCTCATCAGTGGGATTAGCGCCTTACAGAATTGTTGAGGATGCAATTTCATCCTTTTGCCTTTTCTGTCATGAGTGGATGAAGCATGAAAGTCCTTTCTTGGAAGCAGAGAGCAACCCCCCAGCAGACACTGAATCTACTTGCACCTCAGTCTTGGAATTCCCTGCCTCTGGAACTGTGAGAAATAAATTATTTTTTCTTTTTCTTCTTATTCTTCTCCTTCATCATCTTCATCATCTTCAGACAGGATCTTGCTCTGTCGCTCGGAAAGAAATATATTTCTACTGCTTACAAATTACTCAGTCTGAAGTATTTTGATATAGCAGCATGAATGGACTGAGACATGTCTTTCCTTAATACATTCCACCCCCATGCCTAGTTAATTGCCAACTTCTCTAACTGATATTCTGCAATATTACTAAAAATGCCCTCCCATGTTTTGTCATTGTCAGTGCTGGCCATACTTCTCCGTATATACTACAATAGCTCACAAGATGTGCATTGGTTTATAGTTTTACTCTTCACCAATCCATCCGTCATTTTATGGCCATGTGAATGTCAGTAAAATCTGCTTCCCATTAAGCCTGGGCATCAACAACTCTAGAGTCATGACCCACCTTTGCTGCTTCATTTTTCACTATCTCAGACACATAAGCGTCATTCCTCTCATCCTTAACTCCTTGCTGCTGTGTTCTAACAAAGCACTCCAATTTTGGCATTCCTCCCTTCCCACAAGGTGTACATAATTCTACCTGGATTCCATTTCTCCCTTTCCTGTACCTGGAAACTCTTCACATCTCTTAAGATTATATCAAATGCTCCCATCTCTTGAGTCATGCCTAAACCTCCCCACAAAATTTCAGCTTTCTTAAAATCTATAACAAGTTGTATCTTTTTTCCTCAGTTATTTTTCAGCTTGGCCATTATATTATTGGGATATACATTTATAAGATTCTTAATCACAAGTATCCATTCGCACATCAGAAGATACATTTATTTTAATAGAGTCAAAAATTTATCTCTCCTTATAATAATTACTAAATTTAAGCAGTTTGTTTAGTAGTGTACATATACTCACTATATTGTGAGTAGTGTACAATACTCACTATATTGTAAAACAGAGATAAGTGCTTAAAAAGAAATGTCTGCAAAAAGACAATAGCAAAATGATAGCTTTCAAATGAGTTATACAGGAAAAAAGACAATACTATGTCTATTCAAGACAGAAGCAATCTGCTCCAGTTCAAAGATCAATCAATTCTAAGGGATGGGAGAATCATCATGTTGGGAAAACTGGATATCCACATGTAAAAGAGAGAAAGAGTATCTTACATCATTTAAAAAAAATAAAATTAATTAATGACCTAAACATAAGACTATAAACTATAACACTCCTAGAAGAAAACATAGGGGGAAGCTTCATGGCATTGGATGTAGCTGTAATTTCTAGGATGGAATACCCAAAATACAAGCAATAAAACTAAAAGTAGACACATAGGATGACATCAGACTTAACATTTTGGAGCATCAAAAGACACAATAAACAGAGTTAAAAGCAACTTATAAAAATGGGAAATATATGTGCAAACCATATCTCAGATAAGTACTTAACAGCCAGAATGTATAAAGAACACCTACAGCTCAACAACAAAAAAACAAATAACCAGATTTAAACATGGGCAAAGGCCTTGAAAAAATTTTTCTCCAAAGATACTATAAAATGACCACCAAACATATGAAAAGATGCTCAAGTAATCACTAAGAAATGCTCACTAATCATCAGAAAAATGTAAATCCAAACCACAACAAGACTCACCCAATAGGATGGCTATTATCAAAACAACAAACACAGCAAGTGTTGGTGAGGATGTGGAGAAACTGGAACCCATGTAAACTTTTGGTGAGATTTTAAAATGACGCAACCACGTGGGAAAGAGTATGGAGGTTCTTCAAAAAATTAAAACTAGAACTACCATATGATTCAGTCAGCCCACTTCTAGGTAGGTACTTAAAAGAATTGGGTGCCCAGAATTGGGACAAAGGCACCAGTAGGATCCACATGGGACCCAGGGAGAGGGGGTTCAGTAAGCCTCTCACTGGTCACCGCCAACCCCTCTACAGAAAGGTTCTTACAGGATCACTCTGTGGGGGAGGGTGGGGTGGTCTGCGCACTCCCTCCAGCCACCAGCAGGGGAGCTGCACCCACTTTGGGGACAGTCCACCAGCTGCGCCAGCATCTGTTCTGGGCCCACATAAGGGTTGCCGACGAAGTTTGCCCTCAGGGGACCACTATCACTGCTACTGCTCCTTCCAAGGCTCAGGATGGGAACTAAGAGGCAGTGTAACTATTCGCAGCATGGCAGCAGTGCCCCCACCAACCTGAGGACTGAGGGAGAAACACCAATTCTCTGCCAACAGGCAGTGATTTTCCTTCTACCCCTGTGCTAAAAGAGTGAATTTGCCTAGATGGGAGGGGGCCACTTGCCCCCCCTCTGAATACCTATGCCAGAGCAGAGACGAGGATCCCCTTCCAGTCCCCCGTCTACTATGCTGGAGAGACACACGGTGATAGGGAGGGGTGGGGAAGAAGAAGAATCAGAGCTCACAGTCAAACAGGGACCCTGGGACTTGTGCTGGAAGGAGGGAAAAACTCCTAAACTGGAGGAAAGGGCTTGCCACACCCTCATCAGATTGCACCAGGGAAGCAGTGTCAGAGGTTTTCCCCCAGCTCCCCACACACCTGCCCAGACCACCACCACTGCCCCATCCACAGGTGGACCTGCAAAGAGAAGTCAAGTAAGAAAACAACACAAACTGCCACCTCAATAATAGCAATTGTATCACATTTTTTAAAAGCAAAAAAATAAAAAAAGAGACTGCTCTCAGAGATGAGAAAGAACCCATGAAAAAACACCAGCAACCTCCAAAGCCTCAATGAGTTGACACCCACAAGGTGTTTCTCAGATCCCAAGCAATGAAACCAATCCAGAAATATCCATCCCTGGTGACTGACAGAATTCAGATTATGGATGGTAGAGACTCAATGAGATCCATAAGAAAGTGGGCAGCCAAATCAATCAGGCCATGAAAAGAGTACATGAAGTGACAGCCAACTTGATCATTCAAGAAAAAAACAAACTGAACTTCTGTAAATGAACAATCCTTTCCTGGAATTTCAGAGTATAATAACAAGCCTTAACAGCAGAATCAACCATTTCGACAATGCAGAAGAAAGAATTTCAGAACTGGAAGATCAAATTATTGAACTAGCCCAATCTAATGTCAGTCTACCCAAAGCAATCGACAGATTCAGTGCAATACCTGTCAAACTACTAGCAGCATTTTCACAGACCTAGTAAAGACAATATAGACATTGATATGAAAGCCAAAAAAAAAAAAAAAAAGGCTAAAGAATCCTCAGCCGAAAGAACAGAGTTGGTGGCATCACACTCCAAGACTTCAAACTTTACTACAAGACTACAGTAACCTAAATAGTATGGTACTGCTACAAAAATACATAGACCAAAGGAACAGGACAGACAATCAAGAAATAAAACCATGAACTTTCAACCAATTCATTTTCAATAAAGCTGAAAAAAACAAACATTGGGGAAAGAAAATCATAATTAGCAAATGGTACAAGAAAATTGGCTAACCATATACAGAAGAATGAAACTGAACCCCTATCTATCACTATATACAAAAATTGAATCAATGATTTAAATGTGAAATCTTTAACTGTAGTAATAGAAGAAAATCTAGAAAATACCCTCCTAGATATCGACCTCAGCCATGCATTCATGGCCAAGTACTCAAAAGCAAATGCAGTCAAAACTAAAATGGACATGTGGAAGCTTATCAAGCTAGAAAGCTTTTAAACAGCATAAGAAGCCATCAAGAGAGTAAAAAGGCAACCCACAGAAAGGGGAATAAATCTGCAAGCTATGCTTCTGGCAAAGACCTAATATCCCAGGTCTATAAAGAACTCAAATGAATTGACAGGAAATGTAACTAATAACCCCATTAAAAAGGAGGCAAAGGAATTGAACAGACACTTATCAAAGAAATAATATGAGCAACCAACAAACAAATGAAAATATGCACAGCACCACTAATCATCAGAGAAATGCAAACCAAAACTGCAATGAGATACCATCTCACACTGGTCAGGATGTCTATTATTAAAAAGTAAAAAAACAACAAGTATTGGGGAGGTAGCAGAGAACAGGGAATGCTTATACACTGTTGGTGGAAAGGTAATTTAGTTCAGCCTTTATGGAGAGCAGCGTGGTGTTTTCTCAAAGAGTTATAAATAGAGCTCCCATTCAATCTAGCAATCCCACTCCTGGGAATAAACTCAGAGAAACACAAATCACTCTACCGAAAATACAACTTCATATCTATTATTGCAGTATTATTTACAATAGCAAAAACATTGAATCAACCCAGATGCCCATCAAAAGTGTACTGGATAGAGAAAATGCAGTACATATACATGATGGAGTACTATGCTGTCATAAAGAATAAAATCATGGCCTTTGCAGCAACTTGGATGTTGCTGGAGACCCTCATTCTAAGTGAATTATCATAGAAACAAAAAATTGAATACCATATATTTTCATTCATAAGTAAGCACTAAACATTGGGCACACAAGCACAAGTATAGGAATAACAGAAACTAGGCCCTGGAGGTGAGTGGATTGCCTGAGCCCGTGGGTTCGAGACCCGCCTGGGCAACTTGGCGAGACCTCATCTCTCCAATAAATAAAAAATTAGCCGGCCGTGGTAGCGCACGCCTGTTGTTCCAGCTACTTGGAAGACTGAGCGGAAGGATCGCCGGAGCCCAGCAGGTCAAGGCTGCGGTGGCTGGGAACGGCCACTGCACTCCAGTCTGGGCGACAGAGTGAGACTCCAACTCAACCCCCCCCCCAAAAAAAACAGAAACTAGGCCCTGCTAAGGGAGGGAGGGATACAAAACCACCCATTTGGTACTATGCTGACTACTGGGGAGGAGAGGCCCAAACCTTGCTTCACATGTACCCCATGATTCCAAAATTAGAAACAAAAAAAAGAATTAAAAGAAGTGTCTCTGATAGATATTTGCAAACCCATATTCATAGCAGCATTTTCAGAATAGCCAAGAGTAGAAACAATCCAAATGTCCACTGATAGATTAAGTGATTTAAAATATGTGGTATATAAAAGAGGTGAAAGACCTTTACAATGAGAACTACAAAACACTGCTCAAAGAAATCAAGAATGACACAAACAAGTGGAAGAACATTCCTAGCTCATGGATTGGAAGAATCAATATTGTCAAGATATCCTACAAGGCAAGCTATAGATTCAACACAATTTCTACCAAACTATCAGCATCATTTTTCACCGACCTCAAAATACAATGCGGCAATTTATATGAAAGAGCCAAATAGCTACGGCACTCCACAGCAAAAAGAACAAGGCTGGAGGCATTACACTTCCAGACCTCAAACTTTACTACAAGGCTATAATAGCCAAGACAGCATGGTACTGATACAAAAATAGACACAAAGACCAATGGAACAGGACAGATAATCCAGAAACCAAAATCAGGACTTCAATCAATGTATCTTTGACAAAGTCAAAAAAAATAACAGTGGGGAGAAGATTCCATATTTAGCAAATGATGCTGGGAACTGGCTAATCACATGTGTAAGAATGAAACTGGACCCCTACCTACCACCATATACAATAATTAACTCAAAATTGATCGAGGACTTAAATATTAAACCCCAAACTATAAGAATCTTAGAAGAAAACTTAGGGAACACCCCCTGGACATCAGAACAGACAGTTAATTCATGACCAAGTCCTCAAAAGCAAATGCATCAAACACTAAATCAACAGGTAGAAACTTTTTTAAGGTAAAAAGTTTTTGCACAGCAAAAGAAACCATCAGGAAAATAAAGAAACAACTCACAGAATGGGAAAAATATTTGAAAGCTATACATTCAAAACAAGGCCTAACATCCAGGATCTACAAGGAACTCAAATGAATCAATAGGAGAAAACAAATAACTCCATTAAAAAGTGGGCAAAGGACATGAGCAGACACTTCTCTAAGGAAGACAAATAACCAGCCAACAAACATGAAAAAATGCCCAGGTTCATTAATTACCAGAGAAACGCAAATCAAAACTACGAGACACCATTTCACACCATTCAGGATGGTTATCATTAAAAAGTCAAATAACAAGCATTAGCAAGGCTGTGGTGAAAAAGGGACACTTTAACAATGCTGGTGGGAAAGTTATCAGTTAAGCCTCTTAGAAAGCAGTGGGACATATTCTCAAAGAACTCAAAATTGTTTACCATACAATCCAGCAATCCCCATTCTGGAAACATACTAAAGGAGCATACATCACTGTACCAAAAAGACAACTGCATACATATATTCACTGCAGCATTATTCACAATAGCAAAAACATGGAACCAACATAGATGTCCACTGAAAGTGAACTGGATAAAGAAAATGTGGTGCATATACACAATGGAATACTACACAGTCATAAAGAAGAATAAAATCATATCCTTTATAGCAACCTGGATGCAGCTGGAGACACCATTCTAAATGAACTATCACAGAAACAAAAAAACTGAATGCCGCATGTTCTCACTTACATATGGGCCCTAAACATTAGTCACATGAGCCTCAAGGTGGAAACAGCTGAACGCTGGACACTACTAACAAGGGGAAGGAGCAGGGATAAGGGGTACCCAATCACCCATTGGGTACCAGGTTCACTACCAGGGGAAGAGAGAGTTTCCCCAAAGCACAAACCTCATGTGTACACAATTTACTTAATTTGCAAATCCTCACATGTGCCCCACAGCTCTAAAATAAAAACAAAATATAGTGAAAAAATGTGGTATATGCATACTATGGAATATTATTCAACCTTAGAAAGTGACAGCATCCTTTTACATGCTACAACATAAATGAACCTTGAGGGCATTATGCTAAGTGAAGTAAGCCAATCACAAAAAGAAAAACTGTATGGCTTTAATTAATGAGGTATCTCAAATTCACAGAAAAAGAAAGTAGAATGATGGTTGCTGGAGGGAGGGCAGAGGGGGAATTTTTTTTTTAAATTTAGTCTGAGTACAGAGTTTCAGTTTTGTGAAAAGAAAGTTCTGGAGATCTTTTTCACAACAATATACTTAACACTAATGAACTGTACATTAAAAGTAGTTAAGATGATAAATCTTATGTTACATGGTTTTTAACCACAATAAGCAATAGTTACTAAATAATAAAACAAAAGTTATATGCAAAAGACAACAAAATCTCATTTTGTGATTCAAAAAGTCATTAAAAATTACAAAAAAGTTGCATTTTCATATATGGGAATAACCTCAAATAATTGTTCTAGAATCCTTTAATAGATTGGGAAAGGGTAAAGATACTAACAAAATATACATTGCCAAGAAAGAAAACTGAAAGAAAGAGGGAACAAAGTAACAGAATAATAGAAGATACATTTAAAACTTTCAAACCAAAAGACAGAAAAAATGAAATGAGAGTAAAGAAAATATAATTCAATACACAAGTAGGCAAAAAAAGGAGACATGAAAAATGCATATAGAAAATAGATGCGCATTAATAATCACAGTAAATATAACTGCAATAAGCATTCAAACTGAAGACAAATTTTGCTATTATAGATTAAATATAAAACCAACAGAATTGTGTGTACAAGAGATACCTGAAACAAAGAGTCACAAAATGACCAAATTTTCTAAAGCAGGACATAGTTATACCAGGAACAATTATTAACTAAAAAAAAGTGTAGATTTGCTAATATCAGATAAAATAGTGAATTAACCAAACCTTGACTAAAGAGACTAACTATAAGATGTTAGCAGTTTAATCCATCAGGGAGAGATAGCAAATTAAATATAATATATATGATATAGTGCAAAAATAGACAAAAATTAACAATATTAAAGAGCAATTACAAAGTCTACTGAATAGTGACAAATATTAGCATATCTTTCTCTGATCATTCAAGCACACAAAAACAATAATATAGAGAATATATGACCAGCACAATTAAAAAGACTAATGCATATATAAGAGAACATTGCACCCAATCATTGCACAAAACAATTTTTAAAGCAAATATTGTTTTTATAAATATTGTTCACTTCCAATATCATCTCATCCTGAGGCTATATCAAAGACTGACATCGATCCGAGCTCGGTGGCTCAGCCTGTAATTCCCAGTGCTTTGGGAGGCTGAGGTGAGTGGATTATCTGAGCCCACGGGTTCTAGACCCGCCTGGGCAACTTGGCGAGACCTCATCCCTACAATAAATCAAAAATTAGCCGGGCATGGTAGCATGCGCCTGTAGTTCCAGCTACTTGAAAGGCTGAGTCGGAAGGATCGCCGGACCCTAGCAAGTCGAGGCTGCGGTGGCTGGGAGCGTGCCACTGCACTCCAGTCTGGGCGACACAGTGAGACTCCAACTCAAAACAACAACAACAACAACAAAGACTGACATCGTACAGATAATAGTTCCTTACCAAAAGATGATGAAAGCAAAGATTAACCCTTTGCACTTGGAGACATCTCACAGATCACCTACCAGCAACTTGACTGCACTTTTTTACAAAACAGTGAAAAACAAATCACTTCATATTTAACAGTAATTGTGTCGGAACCAATTATTTTACTATGGTATTTGGCTTATAATGGAATTTTGGACATTGAGGAACTTATGACAAAATAAAAATTGTATATCTTATGTTTTCCTAATGTGTGGTAATGAATCAAAGTCACCCACACACATTGCAGGATCATTGAAACATGTGGTGCAATAGTCATTTGTTTGAAGTCTTTCACCTGGTGTTTTAATATCTCTGTATATATTCCATCTCTTTATTTGCTTTTTCACACAATTTGAGGGGAAAACTTCAAGGAAACATACACTTTTTAGAAAATTGCTCTGGCATAAGTTTGTCCTATCACCAGCAATCTTTTTATGTTCCATGAGAGGAAATATCCAAGTGGTTTGCTAGATTTACAATGTCCTCTCATGAAGGGATATCCAAGTGCAAAGGGTTAATAAGAAAATATTGATTAAACATGAAAAGACATCAGTAATTTTTATAACTAACTTCTTGCTAAGAAAAAAACAAACATAAAATACAAATTGAGCTACAACACAAAGTTCACTGTGATAAGAGGTTCAAGGTACAATAGCAATTCTTTCTCCTCTATTAAATTTTCAATTTTATTATGATTATATCTGGTGTAAATATTTGAACACAAATTTTCAGTTTTCAATGAACTATCATTATGCCTATGTCCTTTGAATTAAAGTAGAAGTATTTTAACATCATTTTAATAAGTTTTAAAATGACTTCATCCATTTATTCAACTAATATTTATTGAGAACCTTGTACTTGCAATGTACTTTTCAGGTACTGGGCTTAAATTAGTAGGAAGAAGAAAAATAAAAATCTCTTTCCTTACACATTGGAGCTGAGATTCTAATAGGACAGTAATAGAGCACAAAGCAAACACACACATAAAAAACTAAATAAACAAATAAAAATAAATCATTGGCTGAAAAGAAAACCTATGTTTGCAAAGAAGAAAAACACATGTTCCTGAAAAAATATATGAAATAGTAAAAGGCAGGAAATAATAATTCGATTTTTAAAAGAACAAAAATACTATATGAGGGGGAGGTCCCCAAAACCCCCAGAATTTATGTATAAGAAACTGTGCATTTATTCCAACATGTTTGAACTTCAGTCACCATCGAATACTCTCTGTTTGATGCAATACACCTATAGAGACACTTTTCCACTGTTCAAAACAGTTTTTGAACTCATCAATTTTGATGCTTTTCAGTGCTTCTGCCATTTTTTGTTTCACCTCTTCCACATCAGCAAAACGTTTCCCTTTGAGAACTTTTTTCATTGGGATACAAAAGAAAGGTCACTTGGGGTGAGATTGGGTGACTAGGGAGGGTGGGGTATGGGGTTCATGTTGTTTTGGGGTCAAAAACTGCTGAACACTCAGAGCAATGTGGGCAGGTGAGCTGGCAAATCACCTATAATGAAATGGGCAAATGTGTTGAAAGAACCTCCAAAAACATTCACTGAAGCTGAACGCTGCCTCTTACAATGATGCTGGCCGGTACACTGATGTTCATGGGTTCCTAGAACATTTGCCTAATGAGGGAAGCCTATACTACAAAGGGCCTGCCTTCCAAAAACTAATTTCTATTTTTGGGGGTCCCCCCTCGTATGTGAAGCTGGTGAAATTCAGGTAAGGTAGTTCTTAGGAGAAAATTATGTCATTAAATGTTTGTATTGTAAAAGAAAAAAAATGCTTGAAATTAGAGAGTCAAATTTCTAACTTAAGATGTAAAAACCAAACACAAAAACCAGCAGAATGAACCACAAACCCAAATATTAAGAGAAGGAAAATAATAGAGGCATAAGAATTAAAAATAAGTTAATATTGTTTATTGGTCACTTATAACAATCCAAGTTATTCACCAACCATCATATAGTAAGAAAATAATGAAAAAGATGATAGATTTGTTGCTTTCTTCCTATTTGCAACATTTTGGAAAATATAGTTTTACTAGCAATCACACACACCAGAAAAGTGAATTAACTTTGATTGCATGGGTAGTTGAATTGGGCAGAAGAAACGTCTTTCCCAAGATAATATATGATCTTGCTGTTATGAGCTGATTTAATTTGATTAATCTTGCTCCTAAACTTTTCATATTCCATAAGTTAGCTTTCAAAGTTATCATCTTTTAAATTTTGCTCTTCAGTACCTTTTTAAGAATAATTTTCATGATATATTTTCTGAGGCATATTAAAAGAAACTAAATATAAATTGATGAGCACTTATAACCACATTACAACAGAGACTTATAATTCTTAAATAAAAATTACTTTATAGACTGGACATGGTGGCTTGCACCTATAATCCTAGTATTTGGAAGGTTGAGGTGGGAGAATTGTTTGAGCCCAGGAATTGGAAACTAGACTAGGCAACATAGAGAGATGAGATCCTGTCTCTACAAAAAAAATCAAAAAAGTATCTGGGTATGGTGGTGGGCACCTATAGTCCCAGCTACTTCAGAGGCTGAGGCAGAAGGATGAGGCTGACGCCTAAGCCCCAGGAGATCGAGGCTGTGGTAGCCCTGATTGTGCCACAGTTCTCCATACTGGGCAACTGAGAGAGACTCAAACAAATAAGTATATAAAGAACTATGCATGCATTTATGTATTCCAAATCAGTTACAACTTTTTGTGTGTAAAAGTTATTTATGTCACACAAGATTTCATTCCAAGAGTTTGCACTGTGAGTATTAGGACAACCTGGACAGTTAGCTCCATACCCATATCTCTTAACAAAAATTCGGTTCTCGTCAGAAATATCAAACTGTTTTTTAAAATTGCTATTGCATTACCACCAAACCTAATGAAAGAGTACTTGGGTCATTCCAGATGAGTTAAAGCGTCAAAGGCAAACTACAAAAGTCATACAATAACTACTAGAAAGTAAAGATTAGTATCAATACAAGTTTGATCTGGAAAGGTCTAAGGTTAGAATTCAAGATAAAAATCCAGAAATTGACAGGCTCATTGTTTGCTTTTTAAACAAGTTTTAACTCTATAATCAATTAAACAAACTAAATATGTAAAGGGAATTTTGTGTCTTTTTTTTCAACCACTAAACATTTAATTCAACGTTCTTGACTTAATGTGCTGTCTGTGACTTCCAACAAAATGTTGAAAAGAAAATGGTAGATAGTGGACCTTCTTTAATGTATCTCAAAAGAAATACTTTCAAAATTTCCTTAATAAGAATGGTATTTGCCATAATTTTGGCAAATTGCTTGCCAAGTTGATTCCCTTTCAAAAATTAAGTATCTTCTTTTTCTAGTTTGCTCAGGGTTTGTTATTTTTGGTACATCATTAATAATTTTTTTATTTAATCATGACACTCATCTAATGGGTTATATATACACATACATGCATGTATATATATATTCTCTACATACATATGTGTATAAGCACATATATCTACATTTGGTTTGCTAATTTTGAGGGGATTTTTACATCCATACTCATGTGTGAATCTGGGTATAGGTTTCCTTTCTTATACTGTCCTTAACAGGATTGATTTCAAGGTTTTCTAGCCATGTAAACAGAAGAGTATGTCTTCCTCATTTGTCCTCTGTAAGAATTTATATACGATTACATTTATCACTAGAATGTTGTTTAGATCTCATTGATAAAACCATTTGAAACTGGATTTTCTTTGTTAAAAAATCCAACAATTAGCAACTCAATTTCTTAGAGGACATAGGATTATTCAAATTTTTTATTTCTTCCTGAGTAAAAAGTTAATAGAAATATTTTGTAGGAATTTGTCCACTTCATCTGCAGTTTTTAAGTTATTGGCATAATGATCCAAATATACTTTTATTTCATTTTGGTATCTAAATTCTCTGTGGTTATCATTATCTCTTCACATAGATAATTATGCTTTCTCTATTATTCTTTATCTTTCTTGATCTCTTTCATCTATTTCCTTGCTTTTTTTATGTCAATTCAAATTATCAACTTTGTTCATACTTTCTACCATATGTTATTTTCATGTTATTAATTTTATCTCTTATTATTTCCTGCTTTAAATACCTTTCCTTTTATTTTACTGCTCTTTTTCTAACCTCTTTATGTCAATGTCTAACTCATGAGTGTGGGGCCTTTCTTATTTTTTAATGTAAACATTTGTCTGTGAACTTCCTTCCAAGTACTGCAGTATTTTCATTTACAGGCTTGGTAGTCAGTATTTTTTTACATTATAGTTAAAAATAGTTTCTAATTTTCATTATACTTTTTTGATTGAACTGGACAGATTTTTTAATCTTAAAATATATAGGAAAAGTTTTTAATTAAAAATATCTTTAAAATACATGGAGATTTTCCTATTTATCTTTCTGATACTGATTTTTTCACTTAATTTCATCGTGACTGAGAATATAACTTATATTATTTCACCCTTTCTATACAATCGAACATCTTTTTATATTATTTTTTCAAAAAATTCTCATAATTTTTATTATTAATTTTCTGAATAAAAATTTAGTCTCATCTGAAAAAATCAAAAGATAACAAAAGATAAAAGATATTTGAAAGATGATGAACCTTTGGACTTATGTGAGACTAAAACAGAATGCTTGGTGGTGTACACTACCTTCTCCCCTGGGGTCACAGACACTCTCCAGATGCAGTGTGTGTATGAAGGGTAGCCGTTTGGAAATCCTGGGGAGGAAAGGTTGCCGCTGGATTCTTGCAGGGTTTCTCCACATGCTGGGAAAAAAAAAAGAAAAAAATATAAGGTCATTCTTTAATTTCCATAAAGGACATAGATATCACACATAAATCCTGGAGGTTTTTTGGTACTAGACAGAAGTATACATAATTGCATCTTATAAAAGACTTTTTCTTCCTAAGTAAATTTCTTTTTATGTCTCTCTTACTGGAATTTCAGTTTACTTAAGGCATCAGGAGGGCATCATCAAAGAAGATTATAAGACAAACAGTCTTGCATTAATAGGTTCTTCCTCATGGAAGCCTTCTCATTCATTCCCGAGGACCCACATTCAGATTCAAGTCAGTGATACCTAGACTGTGTGACTGGGGTCACCAATTCATTAATATATTCAATATGAATTGAGGCTAAGCTTAAAGTGAATGTCATATCAAGGTTAAAATATTAAATAATAACAAATAAGTAATCAACAAAGGTGGTATCAAATGTCAAACACAATAGATTTTTTTCAAAATAAGAAAAAAAAATGAAAGGATAAAAAACATTATGGAAGATTCAAATTTTCCAAAAATATGTAGGCATGTATTCACTATCTCTTTTCTGTTGATCATTAGCAGAAGAGGTTAGAAAAGTAATTAGCATATTTTCCCCTAACTAAGCTTGTCTAATTGCTTGGAACCAACCATAAGTCATCTGAAGCAGCGACTTATCAGCTGCAAAGCATCAGAACCTGCATCTAGCCAAGGCGAGTGTTCAGCACCACTCTGCCAAGGGCTTTCCTATTGCTTTGCAAGACAAGCTACAAGCCAGTAACCCAGGCCACTGAAAGCGTCTTTAACTTAAGAATGATTCCTCCACTGTGGCCTGTCATTCTTCTGACATTCATTCGACAAGCTGAAAAAACAGTTCCTTTCCTTCTCTCTGAAGGAGACTCCAATAAGAATTGCAATATCACCTTATTACAGAGTTAGAGCTACCAGCAGGTGAACTCTCATCTCATCAAATCCTCCATACATTATTAATGGTATTAAATAAAGAAAGGACAAAGAATTTCAAAACACAACATTAAGGTCTAAAAAAGTCTGATATGCTGTATTTGTTTTTTAAGAAAAACAGATATCATGTTTGCATAACAAAATAAAAATTTAAAGTAGGGATAGGTAATGTTTATTCTGATGAACAGGCAGATTAAAGTGACTTTAGAACTTAGAAAGCTCAAGATAAAAAATACATAATTCAGTAGTGCTCAGTGAATCATCCTGGGTGCTTAATAAATGTAACATTAAAAGAAACTTAGAGAAATGAAAATGTATTAAGATTTTATTAATACAATGTGCTTCAGTTTAGATGCAAAATAATGATTTGGGAGTTAAGTGTGTTTCATTGAAAAAAGTTATAATTCACAGCAGTTTAAAAATAAATTCTGTGGCCGGGCTCGGTGACTCAGCCTGTAATCTCACGCTTCGGGAGGCCGAAGTGAGTGGATTGCCTGAGCCCGTGGGTTCGAGACCCACACCAGGCAACTTGGCGAGACCTCATCTCTACAATAAATCAAAAATCAGCCAGGCGTGGTAGCACGCGCCTGTAGTTCCAGCTACTTGGAAGGCTGAAGCGGAAGGATCGCCAGAGCCCAGCAGGTCAAGGCTGCGGTGGCTGGGAACGTGCCACTGCACTCCAGTCTGGGTGACAGAGTGAGACTCCGACTCAAAAATAAATAAATAAATAAATTCTGTAATGATTTAAAGCCCCACTAAACTGCAGAGAATGCTAGTATTAAATTTCCTAGAGAGAAATTAAAATAAATATATTTAATCCACAAAATGTACACAAACAATACTGTTCCAAATGCTTAGTCTGTCTATGGACAGCAAGGTGTGTGGGTGAGATGACCCAGGTTTAAGTTTAAGTATTGATACTGTCACTCATTAATTATGTCACCACAGGTAAATCTCAAAAGCTTGACCCAACCTTCTCAACTGTAAAATGCCTATCTTTATCATGAATACTTCATAAGCTTGTTTTGGAAGGGTCAAGTGTTAGGCTTGAAATCTCCCTTTGAATCCTTTAATATCTCTCCCAGGTAGGAAGGCCCTGTGCTTGTGAGAGGAAGAAGGTGTGTGCACTACAACAACTTCCTCAGTACCATCAGGGAAGATACAGCATATTTGCCAAGAGACACATCATTATGATCAGTGTTCTAATAAAAAGAGCCTCCAAACAAAACACAATTCAGAAGTTAAGCTGATATAAGTCTTCATCGGATGATCCATCCCACTTTTAAATTAGATCATCCATATGGATCCTCCTTCTAGCAAAGGAAATTGTGCCTGAATTGTATAAATAGCATTTAGATTGTGTGTTGTGAGGAATCATCACAGACTCTCATCCTTTTAGTAACATGGATAAATGTATAGCTGACTGCACATCCATCCAGATTTTTCCTATCAAATCCACCACATACCACAGGTTGAGAACTTCCCCTTCTCCATATTCTGTAGAAACACATTTCTAATTTTACTAAGAGTAATGAAAACATAGGTATACACACAATAATCTGTTTTAAAAACATCTCCAAGAAATAGATAAACTCTAGGTTAAGAGAAGAAATAAAATTATGTCTAATCAACTTAATAATATCAAATTAAGGTAAATTATTCATAAATCTATGTCTCTTTTAAATATCACAAATACAATTTTGTTGTAAAATAATTTTCAAATAGGAAAGCATTAAAAGAGACAAATTACTGGAAGGTTTTTAAAGACTTTTCTGCAGTATTTGCATAGCCACAACCAATCATCCTACAGAATAAAGCATCCAGACCAGCCCCCGGAAGACTTCTGCATGAGTCTGCAGCCAGGTGGGCCACTCTGGCTCCCAGACTGTTCCAGTTCCCTTGCTGAGTAGACCGGCCTCCACATCACACTGCATGTTAGTGTGACACCCCAACACCATGCCGTTGTGTGTGCACACTGGACTCTACTCTTGTGTCATAACACTGTGCCCTCATCCATTCATTCATTCAGCAATTATTTACTGAGCCCCTAATTTATATCAGATTCTGGATCCCATGAGGAAAAGCCTGACTCATCCTCAGGAGCGTATATTCTAGGGCAAAAATGACAAGTAAACTGGCAAGTATAAGAAAAAGCCGTTCAGACAAGGATCAAATAAGGCACTGATCACCGTAGGTATCCTGGGAGGCCAGGGAGCTCCTAAGTAGGAGGATTGAACCCGGCAGCATTGATGACTGTCCTGGTGAGGAAAGAGGTCATACGCAAGCGACAAGCTGGGGACAGGAGCTGAAAAAAGTGGAAGTGAGAAACTAGGCTACAGAAAAATGCCAGAAGTGAGGCTGAACAGGCAGACATTTTGAAGGTGACACCTTGAAAACATTAGCCTCTAATCTAAAGATACCCGGAGCAAGATTTGCATTTCAAAATGTCACCTGGACAGCAAGTTGTGGCTGGAGAATTGGGGGTAGGGGTATGAGGATAAGGGCAGAGGTCAGCCAAACGCTGAGACAGGCCCCACAGGAGAGGACACCTGAAAGAGGAGAATCATGTAGAAACATAAGGCACTGAGAAGGAAAAAAAAAAGCCTGCAATGGACTAAGGACGAGAGGCAGGTGGGGGAGAAGGGCAGCCAGTATGCTGCCCTAGTCCTGGTCTGGTGGCTGAGCAGCTCTGCTGCTGTCCTGGGAGCTGGGCGATGTTTGCTGGATGATGAATACACAGATTTGTGAATAAATGGGGAAAATGGCTAAATGAATTCTTTGCATGTTGGTAATGTATTTTAGCCAAGAATCACCTACACAAAAGAAATTACAGAAAGAACATTTTATCTGAAATATCAGAGAATTATGTCAAAATATAAGTAACCAGACCGGGCTCAGTGGCTTAGCCTGTAATCCCATGCTTTGGGAGGCCGAGGTGAGTGGATTGCCTGAGCCTGCGGGTTTGAGACCCGCCAGGGCAACTTGGCGAGACCTCATCTCTACAATAATCAAAAATCAGCCGGGCATGGTAGCGGGCGCCTGTAATTCCGGCTACTCGGGAGGCTGAGGCAGAAGGATCTTCGGAGCCCAGGGGGCTGAGGCTGCGGTGGCCGGGAGCGGCCACTGCACTCCAGTCTGGGCAACGGAGTGAGACTCCAACTCAAAAACAAACAAACAAACAAACAAACAAAAAATATATAGGTAACTGAAAAGAAACTTTTATCAGTTTTAAAGGTAAATTAAATGAAGCAGGTGTTTAAAGCAATTCAAAGTTCCTAGTAATCAAGCTCCATGCATGTTGAAATTGGTCTGCATCTCTATAGCCTCTACATACACATGTACCCATAGACACACACATTCTATATAGGCATTGTTTGTACATCAAAACTAGAAACTTTTGTCATTGGTGAATATGGGTCATATGCATGTTCATGTGTGAACACACACACACTTTTGCATAAAGAAAGAGACCCCAACCCTAAAAATCCCCTTTATTTTTTGATACAAATTTATTTTTCATATTTCTTAATTTTACAGTTACTTGACATTATTAAGAAAGACCCACTGAGAGAATAATAGTATTGATAGTTGATCTAAATACCAAGGACTTACAAGCAATAGGTCATGAGATTGCAGAAAAAATAATTGAGATAAAATGCAGATAAAGACCAAAGAAGAATTAAATTAAACATCTTTATAATAAGAAGGGAAAGTAATCCTACGATTAGAGCAAAGTGGAGGAGAATATATTTAGAAAATGAGAATCACAAGGACAAAAAGCCCCCAAAACAGAGAATAAGAGAAGAAACCACTCATTTGAGAAGAGAGAAGGACACACTACAACTCACATACCCTGGAAACGAGCTCCTGACAGACAAATGGCTCATTGTTGGGGAAAGGGAGGATGAAGGCTTACATCGATGACCATTCTCTACTCCATGCGAGCAGATTCTGTCCTGACAATATTTGGGATACAATCCTTCCCATGACAGGCAAAGAGTGTTAGCAAGTATCCTTCAAGATGCCATGATTCTTGAAAGGCTCAATAATCCCCAGAAGGATACAGGACTGACCTTGAGAATCCAATAATGTCCAGAAACCCGCTTAGTCTCACAGTGGAGCAGCTCTTCCCTCCTTCCCCATACCCCTAGGGGGACTCAGCAAGCCCAATGCATATGGGAACTTTGTTTGCAGTCTCAAAACCCAAGAGCAAGAAATGGCAGTGGTAACAATTACTTATCCTCATACTATCACCTTCAAAATCTAGCTTTACTTCTGTATGAGCTTTTTTATGATAAGTATGCAGTGACTGTGTAATAAATAACTGAGGTTTCATGTATTTATCTACTTTATACTTTTAACATATACAAGTAGATGTAATAACAGATTATAAGATTAAAGTTTATCAACCATTAAGTCCCCCATGAAAATTACAGTTAATATTATTTTAAAGAAAATACATATACATAAATTTTGAATGCTGTCCACCTTCTGATACACTTAAAGAAACATTTGCTATAATATTTAAGAAAGACCAGAAGTCTCTGCAGCCTACCTGTTAGAAGTGCACACTTTTAGCCCTAGTGCTCACTTTCCTCAGACCATACAAGTCACAATCTTATTTATCTAACTTTATTCTTTACCAGGTCAGTATTCTTTTCAAGATTAAACTCTACGAAATAGTTCTACAAAATACAGATCTAACAGAGCTTTGAGCATAAACTGGTGAGAAAATAGGTTGGCATAAAAAGTAGCCACACATATCTTATTGGTTCTAGTCATTCAGCAATTTCTAACAAAAGAGTAGGAATAAAACAAGCTAAAAGAAAATGCGGGTTTATAAACCTCTCCCCTCTGCATTAAAACCAAAACTCAACCAGATCTCACTTTGTCAACTCTTGCTCTCTTTTGCTAATTCCCAGATGTATCCGACTACTTAGACTTTGATGTATAGTTACAAATCTTGAACACTATTCCATTTGTGTATGTGGAGTTCCTAGTAAATCTGCTGCATGTGTAGCTTAACGTCATTTGACCTGTGGTAAGTATATTTATACCAATATCATTGTCTTTATCCAGATAAAGTATTAGTGCTCCTCAGTTGAGGAAAATAGAAACTTAAATATACAGTCATATGTAGGGCTCAAAGCTAACTACTTCAGAAAGAGAGCAAGAAAGAGAGAGACAGAGAGAGATGTACACACATGCTCACACACGTGTGTGCGCGCACACACACAAAACACAGTGGCTGAGAGGGACACAGAAAGAAACACAGACTAGAAAAACAAAAGAAAGGGAGGAAGTTGTTTTGTGAACATTAACAAATCCAAGAAAGGAAAAAGGCCATTCTCAAAGATTTTGGAAACCAAAAGTTAAGATATCTTTATTTAACTGTCTGTGTGTATACTTGTATCTTTATTTAACTGTGTGTGCATACATACTTATATATTTTGGCTTTCCCTTACTCCATGTAATTCATAAACTGTAAGTCAGTGACTTGTGGCCAGGTTCGGTGACTCAGCCTGTAATCCTAGCACATTGGGAGATCAAGGCGAGTGAATTGCCTGAGCCATCAGGTTCAAGACCAGCCCGGGCAACTGGGCAAGACCTCATCTCTACAATAAATAAAACATTAGCCAGCGGTGGTAACGCACGTCTGTAGTTCCGGCTACTCAGAAGGCTGAGGCAGAAGGATTGCCGCAGCCCAGCAGATTAAGGCTGCGGTGGTCAGGAGCATGCTACTGCACTCCAGTTTGGGCAACAGAGTGAGACGCCAACTCAAAAAAAAAAAAAAAAAAAAAGACAGTGACTTACTTTTTATACTGATTTGGAAATGCAAAATGCCTGTCTCACAGATCATTGTGTGAATGTGGTTTCCTGATCTCACAGAACATTGCTTTCATGAATATGGTTTTAGTGTATTAAATAAAATGATATATTAATTGTTTCTATCGTTAAAATTAAAATGACCCATTTATATATTTTATACAATTAAAATCTCAAGTGGAAACTATACTTCTAATTATCTTTCTATTAATAACTGAAGTATTCAAGAATCATAGACTGAAAATTCATTTACAGTATCAAAGGTGAATTCGTTTTTTCTTACTGATTTTCCTAAAATTCATTATGCAAATGAATTTCCAGTGTGATTTTTAAATGTAATATAGCTATATATGTATTTACACACACACGCATACACACACACACATACATTCAGAGGGACAATCAAAATAGCTTTATATACAAAGTATCCATTTGCTTAGTTTAATCACATAATCTTTCCCTCTCTAAAAGTTAAAGAGCATATGTTCAATATTGCTAGAAATTAATCAAGAATAACCCATGTCATTTGTCATAGTGCTGCCATTCTCTTATAAATTCATTTTTCCTATGAAAATTTGAATTAAAAAATAAACCAAGTAAAACCACGTATACATGTATGTCTTCCATACATACATAAAACATATTTAAAGGTATTTGTTAATATGAATCCAACTTAAGTAAATATCCATAAAGTGAATAAATTGATGAGTGTTAACCAGAAGTGTCTTTAGATGCAAGGAAAAATTAGGTAGACAGGTAGACACAGATATCACTGATATATAAAAGAAAACATTTGAAAGCTTACTTTCAATAATGAGTCATTAAGATGTAAAAGGTTTTAAAAGCAGCTTTAAATTTTAAAAATTTCTGGGAGGCTGAGGCAAGTGGATTGCCTGAGCCCACGGGTTCGAGACCCGCCTGGGCAGCGAGATCTCATCTCTACAATAAATCAAATAATCAGCCGGGCGTGGTAGCGCATGCCTGTAATTCTGGCTACTTGGAAGGCTGAGGCAGAAGGATCGCCGGAGCCCAGCAGGTCAAGGCTGCGGTGGCCGGGAGTGGCCACTGCACTCCAGTCTGGGCGACCGAGTGAGACTCCAACTCAAAAAACAAAAAATTTAAAAATTTCAACTTCTTTTCTGAAAACAGTCCTAAATTACAAGAAAATTAACCATTACAACAAAATTGAAAAAAAAATTCTTACAGTTTTCCTTGGCAAATCTATTATTAAGGAAGAAGAGACCACTTCTCTCAGCAGAAATTTCAACAAAACTCATTGTGTTGAATCAATGAATTAAATACCATTACCCATGCTGAATTATGAACTTCCTAGGTATTTCCTATGACTATTCAACCAACACACTTTTTCTTGTTTGCACTTGAGTCTATTCAACAAATGGGTATTATACCATATGTCAGTGAAAACTTACTAAATTCTTGTGAATGAAATAGCTAGTGCTCCCCTATATCCTAAAGGAAAAATTTCCTGGACTAACACCAGAATTCATAATAAATATAATTAAAAGCTTCTCAATAATTTAGCATATAAACATTAAATAATTATCTATGTAAAATTTCACTGATTAATATGCCAGTCATACCCTGAAAAATTATCAGAATAGCAGTCACTTACAATTATTTTAGATCATGTATCTGTTCTAAATATGCAACCTTAAGTATCTGGAAGATTATTTCCAATAATGAATTTTACTAGTAAGTATCAGGTAAAAGGAGGTTTCTTTGGCCAAATGATTTGTAAAAAGTGTGTTGAGCAAAGTCAAATATGTTTCTCTGATACAGGGTATTTCAAATATTGTAAATACACAGGAGATACATAGAGTCCACAACACTTCTAATTTGGAGCACATAATTTTTTTCTTTCTTGGATTATTAAGGCATAGTGTTCTCTTAGAACACTCTTCTTAAAAGCTTTCATTAATCTTTTTTCCAAAACTTTATTTAGTTTTATTTAGCAAAACATATAGCAGTTCACTGGCAACATGATTAAAACATTTTTTCACAACCAAGATATAAATTCCTCCTGATAAAATTGTAATTTATATATCACTAATGATGGTACTTGCAAAAAAAGATCCTTTAAGACCCAATTTTGAAGTTCAAATAAAGGATATTCTTTTTACGTTGGCAAAGAAACACAGCATTTGACTATGAGATCATGCAACTATTTAATAACTATCAAACGACCATTCTGTTTTGCTATTTTACTCATTCAATTCAAAATAAATAATACATACTATCCCTATGTTTGAAATATGATTTCAACAACCTGTTTTTCTTTATTGCAATGGGTGATACAGAGTTCCTTCCACCTCATGTCATGATCACTGACTTTGAATCATACAGGTCACTTGCCAACAGGGAGGGGACAAGTACACAATAGAGTAAATGACAGCTATTTGTAGGCAGAGCACAAGCAAGCACAGCCACGCTCTGTGTGTGGGGTGCAATACCTGGACATCTATACAGCTTTCTTGCCTGTGCAATGTCTCCTTTGCTCAAACGGGTGCGCTGCCCAATTGCCGGACGGATGCCATTATCATCACGGGAGGGGAGAATGGTATCCAGAAACATCCCCCTGAAAAAAACAGAAGCAAACTACACCTAAGTCACCAAATTGAAACTCATTTATTCCTTACAGTTTTAAGAAATTTTCTTCAAACTCAAGTAAATCAAAGGGGAAACACACCACTATGAGCTTTCACCAAAGAACAAAAAAAAAATCTGTGCATGTTAAACGTGTGTGCCTACCATAAAGTCAGTTGCAACATTTTTCCCTTGGAAATGTATATGTTTTTTAAAATATGGAATACCTTAATCCCCCACAAAGTACACCATAACTGATTTTGGTCTCCCAAACAGATTTAAGAATCCCTAGACTATCAGATTATAAAACAGCTATTCCTCACAGATGCCTAGTTCTTAATAGCAACCTACAAAAATAGTTTTGAGGTTACTATAATTGCAGGAGTAAAAAAAATATGTCAACTTTTTTGAGTCAAACTACTAACTTAACCTGAGATTCTTAGAAATCCAAGTATTTTAGCATATGTTAAAAACAAGAAAAAACTAAGAATGTCAAAATTTAGACAGGAGAGTTTAAAGCAAAAATGTTTTAAGCAAAAATTTTAACAGAACAGTTTCATGCAAAATTGTTCAACCTGCCTACTAAAATTAATAACAAAAAATCTAATCAATGTCTTAACAATGAATAGGTACAGATACTAAGTTGTTTTGAACTCAAGACTATGGTAGAAGACTCACTAATTTTTCCTAATATACATGATCTAAAATTCTGAATATAGTGCACTAATGATACATTCTAATTTTTCAATGTATTTCAAACATTTATAGCTCTAAAGGAAGTACTTCGCTTAAAAGTTAAATGGACTAGAAGACTACTCCAAGGGTTGACAAGTATAGAGTGTGTGTATTGGATTAAAAATAATAATAACTTTCTATGAAAATATTTAAAATTAAAAAATTAAATTGTAAAATATATTTTAAATTGAGATGAATGATAGAGCATTCCTTTCCAAAATTTATAAATGAATATGTTTCATTCAAATGCTGTGGTTAAAAGAATGATATTTTCAGCTTGACTTTTTGTTTCACTTCAGAAACATTAGTAAACATTTTTCTAGGTCTGGATGAAAAGCAGTAAACAAAACAAATAGGAATTCCTCCCTTTACGATTCCAGCATGTAATATGGACAAAAAGACATTAAACAAAAGATTGATAACCCAGGTAGTGATAAGTACTCTGGAGAAAAATAAAAGTGGAAGGATGGATGTCGACTATGCAGTGATCAGTGGTTTTTAAATACAGTGATCAACAAAAAACTCAGAAGTTGGCATTTTAGTCACCCATAAAGAAAGGAAAGGTCAGAGAAACTTAGGAAACTCAGAGTAAACAGTTCCTAGGGAAAAAGAACAAGAACAACTTGGATATGAGAAGACCCCTAAAGTGTTTGAGCAATAGCCAGAGAATTTAACTTTTACCCCCAAGGACAACTGTTACCCTGTAGGAAAATGGTCAACAGAGGAGTAATGGCCAATGAGTAATTTATGACTAACTTCTCTGGCTTCTAGGTAAGGGAAAAGGTAGTGATCTTTAGATATAACCAACCCAACTAAGGAGGCAGAAGGTCCTTACAACCATATCTAAGCATCCACAGACCGCATGGGCACTTTCTGAGGTAGGGTAGAGCAGTGGAGACATGACTTATGCAACCTGGTCATCCAAAGTGAGAGCGTACACATAATAAACAAGCTGCAACTCCAAGCAGACCAATGTATTTGTAGGGAAGTTGAGTTATAAGGTAGCTTTGGCAAAAGCCATGCCTCAACAATGCTGCATGAATCAACAGACACATTAAGCAGATGAGTCCAAATCGATGAAGTATTACATGTGTATTACATGTTGTAGGACTTCAGTACTAAGGAAGTGTTCACTATTTTCAATTTCTAAAAACAAATTTGTAGTCTTTGAGAAGCTTTTTTTGTCTTTCTAGTTTTCAAAAAAGATTCAATTTAAAAAGGTCAATGACATCTTGGAGTGAAAATATTCAATTTCAGACAATAGGATCATATATTTTGACTCATCTATCTACTGAGGTAACCTGTCTTCCATTCCAAGGAAGAAGTGACTTGCCAGTCACTCATCCTTTTCTCTTTCCTTGTGGTCAGAAAGTTAACAATTCTCTTCCTCCACATCCTGGCAATTAAGCAATGCAGGCTCTTTCTGGACCTCCTCAGTGAGGAGGCCAGAGACAGGTCATATTATGGTTCACTTACTGATCTCTACTCTTCATTTGTTTTAGTTATGTAAAAAGGAGCAAATTTGCTATGCTGCTAATGAAAATTTGGCAATCCACTTTTTAAATGTAAAAATAGTCCTCAGTTTGAAAACATGTATATTACAAAATATCCATGCCTATAAAGACCCTATATATCCAGTCTTTTTTCCCCATAAGTGATTTCCCAAATATACTGATGGATTACATTTGTGAAAACAATTGAAACCTTTACATACTCTGTGGGTTCAAAATAGAAAAATCTAGAAAAATTCAAATGATTACATTAACAGAATAAGGGACAAAAATCATATGACCATCTCAACTGATGCAGAAAAAGAATTTGATAGATTAAACATACTTTCATAATAAATACTCAAAGAGCTAGAAATAATAGAAAACTATGCAACATCATAAAAACCATAGGAAAAAAACCCGCTAAGATTCTGCTGCTGCGGGGCCTCTGTCAGGCAATCTGTGCAGGAAGACATGTGGCTTGGTGCAGTTTTGCATTCTGAGAGCAAATTGCCTGGATCAAAGGCAAGAGAGCTGGGGCCGTCTCATTACCCCAGCAACCCTCTCCCAATGTGAACTCTTATGCTGCAGACGCAGCTCTGCTCATTCTGGCAACACTACCCCAGTGGCCAGAGGACTCCATGCTGACTCCCACTGGTGCTGCCAACTGGCTTGCAGATAGGGAGCTGGAACACAGACCTGTCTGACTTAGCCCTCCCCAACCGGCTTTTCTTCCCATCCACCTCAAAAAATGAATACAGGCTGGAAACTGTGGGAGTCCTACAGCCCTGCCCATCACCTGGGACAACTGACTACACCCCTGGAACAACACAGGCCAAGCAGAAAGGCCACTGCCACCGCAGCTGGCTCTCTCCTGCAAGCACTCCCACAGCTGAAAGGCAATTGACACAACCCATCACAACATCTGACACACAGTGTTTGGGAAGGTCTGTTCCCAAACCTCAGCTAACACCATTGTCCACACCACCCAACCATTCAGGAGGCCTCGAGCCTCTGCATATACCAAGCACAGCACTGCAATAACTGGCAGTTGAGAAACCTGTCATACTAAGGCTATTTACAAATACGGAAACCTTACAGAGTTGACACCATTTCCCTGTCACCCCATAAAGCTGGTCCTTACATCTGCCACTGGGAAGCCAAAGGACTAGTCAGCTAAACTCAGTTCTACCTAATACCACCCACCCTGCCACAGGTGATAACAGTAAAGCACATATCACTACACATCTTGCAAACTAGTCCAGAGCCTCAGGGAGCTTCTTCAGAGGTCTCCCCAGAAACATCGGTGACCAATTCTCATCACAAGATAGAACCAAAACTACAGGTAAATAATCAAAGTCCAAATTAAATGTTAAGGGGAAAGACCCAGAACCTATCATTGAAAGATTCTATAACAAACACACAAAAGTAAGAAATGAAAAGCGGCATTGGCAGTTGAAGGAAACTGCTAGGGGAGGGTGGGGCATACCTCATCAACAAAGGTACCTGCATAATCTACGTTTGTATACCTAACCCTGAATTGTATCCCGTATCTTTATAATAAAATAAAATAAAAGCTAGCAGAATCAAATTCTGAGAAACTTAGTATTCTGTGGAAAGGGTAGGTGGGAGTGCTTCTGGCCTCTCTAGTTGTTGCAGAAGACTGGAGTGTGCTGTGACCTGGGGACTTCTTGAGGGCATTGCACTGGGTTGCCAGCTCAGACAAGGTCTCTTCCCTTTCCTTCTGGACCAGAGTTGCATAGCAGGTGCCATATGGGATGCCCACCAGTTGTAGAACTTTACTCTGTTCAGGAACCTTCAACCTTTGAGCCTACACATCATCAGATCTCTTCAGACATTCCCCAGCACACTCTGGATTGTGGCAGCCCAGAGGGCAGCCAGACCAAGAAGGACAAAAGGACTCAAAGTAATTGACCCTTCACAGATTGTCACTTCCAGGGGAAGGGAGACTGCATCACATCAAGGGAGCACCCCAAGGGATCAAAAAAAACACAAAATCCAGAGGGAAGTGTTCTCTGTGTTCCAGAACTCCTTGCCTCAGGAAAGTTTCCTTCAGCAGAGGCAAATTCAGTGCTGGGCTCAGCAAAATAGTTTCTAAGACTATGGTTCTTCCCTAGCACTTGAGCAACCTTGGAGCAGTCAAGTTCCTGCAGATATTCGCTATTAATGATTCTGCAGTACTTCCTGGTAACTTCAACCTCACAAAAGGCATGCCCTCAGGGCTCAGGCTTGCACAAGGGTGAGAATCCCACTCTTTCTTTACATGACATGCCAGCATCCCTACAGAGAAGCTAGGGTGCACATCTGATCTGAAAACCCAGAAACACAGGACAAGGTGTAACAGGAAGGCAGATGGCTTACCTGCCAGCGTGGTAGAAGAGCTGAACTGGCTTCCAACTTCTCCCCAGCAAAGACCTCAGTGCATTTCACTGAGAACTCCCCCAGTCACCTCTATCAGGACTGAGACTTTTCCCCACCATAAGGGTACTGCATATAACCATCTGTTTCAGCTGCAGCCAGTTCTCACCCACCCTCTAAGAGCCTGAAGGTTAAATGATTCAACCTAGAAAAAAAGCAGTTAGAAAAAAAGGGCATACTGGGAAACAAGATAAGTTTCATGAGTTTGCTGACATTCTAGACCTACAGGGGACAGTGAACCTACACACACACACCCAATAAGCACTGCTCCAAGCAGCACCTGAGAAAGCCAGCATATATAAATTGTCTTTTATCAAGGAGCACATACAGAGCTTACACCACTGAAAGCATCCCAAGCCGAAGGTAGATGACCACACAGTATACACATTAAAATCACATCCTCAAGGGAAAGAAAAAAAGGTTGGATCAAAAACAAACTTAATAATAAGAGTAAATAGTCTACCCACATGAGAAGGAAATAAAAAAATAATACTGACAACATGAAAAAAACCTGCGTTTTACAACTCTCTTAAAAGACCACATTAACCCTACAGCAATGGATCCTAATCAAAATGAAATCTTCAAAATTCCAAAAAGAATTCAGAAGGCTGATTATAAAATTCCCAATGAGACACACAGAAAGTTGAAAAAAACATACCTTAGACCATAAGATGGAAAAGAGAGAACTCTCCCTAACCCATTCTTTAAAGCTAGTATCACCATAATACTAAAGCCAGGAAAAGACACCACAAAATAAGAAAACTACAAACCAAAATCTCTGACGAACATAGATGCAAAAATCCTCAACAAAATACTAGCAAAACAAATCCAACGGCACATCAAAAAGATATTTAACCATAATCAAGTGGGTTTCATCCAAGACATGCAAGGATAGTTCAACATTTGCAAGTCAACAAATGTGATTCACCACATAAATAGAATTAACAACAAAAATCATATTATCATTTCACTAAATGCAGGCAGAGCATTTGATAAAATTCAAGCATTGCTTCATGATAATAATCTTTGACAAAATAGGGATAGAAGACACATAACTCAAAATAATAAAAGCCATATACAACACACCCACAGCCAGCATAATTCTGAACTGGCAAGATTTGAAATCTTCTCCCAGAAAAGAAACAAGACAGGGATACACCCTTACACCACTTCTATTCAACATAATACTAGAAGTCCTAGCCAGAGCAATCAGAAAGAAATAAAGAGTATTTAAATTAGAAAATAAGACATCAACTGTCTCTCTATCCCTACAGATGACCTTATACATTGAAAGCTCTAAAGAATCCTCTGAATGATTCTTGAACTTGACAAATTCAATAAAGTCTTGTTACAAAAACTCACACAAAAACAACACACAAAAATTAGTAGCACAGCTATACACCAGTAACAACCAAGTTGAGAATCAAATTAAGAACTCAATTCCATTTACAATAGTTGCCAAAAATAAATAATAAATAAATATAAATATACCTAGGAATATATTTTACCAAGGGGGTGCAAGATCTTTACAAGGAGAACAAGAAAATACTGATGAAAAGAATTATAGATGACACAAACAAATGGCAAAACATCCCTATGCCCACAAAATGGAAGAATCAACATTTCTAAAATGACCATAATGCCAATGGCATTTTACAGATTAAGCACAATCCCTGTCAAATTGTCATGTCATTTTTCAAAGAATTAGGAAAAGCAATCCTAAAATTTATATGGAACCAAAAAAAATGCAAATGCCCTTTAGCCCTGTGCTTAGGAGGACAAAACCTCCTAAGCAAAAAGAACAAAGCTGGAGGTATCATGTTCCCCAACTTCAAATTATACTACAAAGCTGTAGTACCAAAACAACATAGTACTGGTACAAGAGCAGACACATGGACCAATGAAACAAAATAGAGAATTCAGAAATAGACCCATATACCTATAACCAACTGATCTTCAACAAAGCAGACAAAAGCATACATTGGGAAAAGGACATCTTATTCAATAAATGATGCTAGGAAAACTGGACAGCAACACTCAGAAGAATGAAACTGGATCCCTATCTTTCACCGTGTACAAAAATATCCTCAAGATGAATTGAAGACTTAAATGTAAGACTTGAAACCATAAAAATCCTAGATGAAAACTTATGAAAAATTCTTCTGGACACTGTGCCAGTCAGAGAATTTATGTTTAAAACCTCGAAAGCAAATGCAGTAAAAACAAAAATGATTAAGTGGGACTTAATTAAAATAAAAGGTTTTGCACACACACAAAAATAATCAGCAGAGTAACAGGCAGCCTACAGAATGAGAGAAGATATTTGCAAACTATACATTCAACAAAAAAATAATATGCAGGCCGGGCTTGGTGGCTCAGCCTGTAATCCCAGCACTTTGGGAGGCCGAGGTGAGCGGATTGCCTGAGCCCGCAGGTTTGAGACCCGCCTGGGCAACTTGGCGAGACCTCATCTCTACAATAAATCAAAAAATCAGCCAGGCGTGGTAGCGCACACCTGTAATTCCGGCTACTAGGAAGGCTGAGGTGGAAGGATCGCCAGAACCCAGCAGGTCGAGGCTGCGGTGGCCGGGAGCAGCCACTGCACTCCAGTCTGGGCGACAGAGTGAGACTCCAACTCAAAAAACAAACAAACAAACAAACAAAAAGGTTAAAAAAAAGTAATATGCAGAATCTTCAAAGCACTCAAACAAATCAGCAAGAAAAAAACAAATAATCCCATTATTTGGGAGAGTGGGCAAATGACATAAACACTCATCTCTCAAAAGAAGATATGCACATTTCCCACAAACATATGAAAAAATGCTCAACGTCACTAATCATCAGGGAAATGCAAATTAAAAGCATAATGACATACCACCTTACAAAAGTCAAAATAGTCATTATTACAAAATTTAAAAAACAATAGATGTTGCCACAAATGCAGTGAAAGAGAACTCTTATACACTGTTGATGGGAATGTAAATTAGCACAATCTCTATGGAAAACAGTATGGAGATTTCTCAAAGAACTAAATAAAGATCTGCTATTCAATCCAACAATCCCACTACTCTGTCTAAAATCCCAAATGCAAATGCCGTAAAAACAAAAGCGGGAAAGAGGGCAAAGAAGACACCAGTCCTTGTATGTTTATCACAGTATAATTTACAATTACAAAGATGTGGGATAAATCTAAGTGCCCATCAGCTGATCAGTGGACAAAGAAAATGTGATACACACACACATACACACACACACACACACACACACACACACACACACACACACATCATGGAATACTATTAGGCTATAAGAAAAGAACAAAATAATGCCTTTTGCAGCAACTGCGAAGGAATCAGGACCACTATCCTAAGTGAAATAATGTAGGAATTAAAAGCCAAATACTGCATATTCTCTGTGGGAGCTAAGCTATGATACAATGGAAACTGAAGACTCAGGAAGATGGGAGAAACAGGAAGTGGATAAGAGATGAAAAATTACCCATCAGATACAAAATACACTAGTAGGGATGACAGGTATACTTAAAGCCCAGACTTCTTCACCACTATAAAATTCATCCATGTAACCAAGCGTAATGTGAACTGAAGCAATTAGACAATTGTCCTTCCAACAGGTAGATATGATCACTTGTACTGCAGCAATGAAACGTTTACTTATAAACAACGAGTAAGATGGTTTTGAAACAGTAGGATAGAAAGGTAGGTCGAGTCTGAGGGGCACGCAGAATGGTAGTAGGTTTGGAGGAGACAGATCAAAGGCAGCAAGAGCAGATTCCTTCATGGGGAAATAAATGATTTAACATGTAAAAGAGCACAGAAAGGGGAAATAGATATATAAAACTTTGGTAAAGACTTTTCATCTACCAAGGATAGGAGGAATACATTATTTTTCTCCACTCTCCACTACTCCTGTGTTCCAAGGAGTCTAACCCCACATTATTCTAAATCATATAATTCTGTATTATCAGGGAAGGACCTTGGTTAACCTGGGACTCAAATCCCCATTTGTTACGTGCTTCAGTGGAAAACTCAATTCCAAGCACTGACCTAAAAATGAAATTGTATAATTCTTTATAGTTAATTTCAGGCCAAAATTCTGGGATTATATTTTCACCAAAATGAAAATTCAAATTCCAGACCCAATACACATTTTAATAGTTATTATATTTGAACAAATAAATACATATGTATATATGATATACTTTGAGAGAGAATAATTTTTAACATTAGTCAACACAAATTTTTTTAATAATAAAGTTTGGTTATAGGCAAAAAGGATAATTTTTAAATGTGCCCAAGTTTTAAAGGTTCATTTACACATCTTTCTCTATTTTTACCAAGAATGTTTTGTAAAAACAAGAAAGTAAATTTGATTTTTTTCTCTTCTTTCTGACCTTGCCTTTAGAAATAGATATTAATGAACTGTGAAATGAACATAAATTGGCAAAAAAAAAAAAAAGAGTTGAAATGGACATATGACTGTAAATGAGCATAAATTATAGACATGATGAGTTCAATGGTTGGACAGTTCTAAATTTCTTACCTGGGAACTATTTGCTTGTGGCATCATCTTTGGAATGAAGGGATCAAAACCCAAATTTATCCCATTCTTTAAAAATAGTGTCAGCCATTAATGAAATGATTTTAAGGTTAATGAATGGTGAACTATAATTCTAAATTATATGACATAAAATATCTTCCTAACCTGTTCTTTGCAATTGATTTAGTAATATAATTTTCAGGCATAAGTGGTACTTGAGCAATAGAAAATACACAGTATAAAACAAATTGCATAAAGGGTGACATTCCAAAGGAGTAGCTGAGTAGCCTATTTAACTTATGAATGTCTAATTTGCATCAAACAATGCTGTGCCCACTTAAATTGATTTGGTAATTCTTTTCACTGGATATTTTTATGATTTAGAAATATAAAATACTTTGAATAATTTATACCACTTTAGTTATCATTTTAAATTTCTGTATTTGGTAGAGAATGTAAAAAAATTATGTATATGTTAATCAACTTTGTTTTTAACTTTATTTTCAGTGAGGCAGCAATATTTGAAAGTGGTTCTAGTTCTAACATCAAGCATAACTGTGAGGAGCCACATGGAGGAAAGAAATTAAAAGTCAAAAGGTATAACCTGAGACTCCAACCTTGAGAAGGTGTTCCTGGCATAGTGCATGATACTATCAAAATCATATCTTTCTCCAAGGGAGTTTACTTCTCCAGGCTCCATCTTCAGAAAATTGTATTCTTGACCTAAGATATAGGAATAAACAAAATCTCAGAAGCCTTTTAACAGACAAGAGAACAGAAGAGCCCTTCCAAAACCTGTCTCTGTTCTCTATTGAATGACTGTTCTTGCTGGTTGTGTTTACAAGCACCTAGGCAGATGCCCAAAGTGTATGACTTGACTCCCTTGTCATATAAAAAAAGCAATATAGAATAGGAACACAGCATCCATTTCTGCAAAATGGTGGATGATCAAAAACATCCTTTGGGTTCGTTTTTTATGTATACTCTTTTACCATCTCATAATATGTACTTCTTTAAAATCTTACTCCTTTTTTGGTACTGTACAAATAATTTTAAAAGTTATGTTTTCATCTAATGAGTCTCCCACATTTGCCAGGTCCCACAAAAATTGCCTTCCTATTTGATTTAGAGCCTTTCCATGAAACAATGTGAAAAGATATGAAAACCATATTAATATAAACACAACTTTGCAGGCATTAGCTGTATGACTTCATCACTCATAATAAAATAGCAGCAGCAAATTCTCTACTTTGATTTAAAAATGAAACAAGGTTGTCCTTGATGAAAATGAGGTTCCAATGTGAGATCAAGAAAAATATGCCTTGGAACCTTTTTTTCCCACATCTGTTCATCTAACTTGTGGACATCTTCATTTTTAATCATTTTTTTTTCGACTGCCTGTTTGTATCTGTATTGTGACACTTTTCTTAAAATTTGGAAAGGACAGACTTTGTAAGTCTATATCATTGGTTCCAAAATCAAATACTTTCTTCAGATAAGAGTTTAAAATTCAGTGAGTTAGTTTTCACAACTTAGGCAGTCAAAGGTGATGCAAGTCTTATTTACGTAACTTAAAAAACTTTGAAACATCAAAATATAAATGTGAGCCACTGAAATTCCAAATTCGCATTTAGAGCTTGAAATGGAACTACCATGCCACTTATCTAAATAGGTTTTTATTCCAATTGCCATGTTTCAACTAAATATAAAAATATCATACTAAGAGTTTTCTAAAAGGCAATAAAAAAGCTGAGTGATACCACAGATAATGTCTCTCCTACCTGTGATAAGGAAACCTGGTGTGTTCATTTGAGCACTAAGGATCAGGAACCAACCTGGAGCTACGGATCCAAGTCGCAGACTCAAGTGTCTGAGTCCATCTTGGAATATATTCATGCAATAAATAATTTTACATTAATTAACCAGATCTTATAGTGAAATATGTGTTCCACAAATTTCTGCTATGTCTCTGTAAGTTAACCATTCTTGGGAAATAACACACAGCCCCTGCAATCCCTGACAAAGGCAACCGTTAAGACCTTGGTCTTCATAGGGAATTTTAAGTAGCATAGCAAAATATCCATTCCATAAAAATTCCTAAAAATGGAACAAGAAGCACTTTAGCAATACATTTCAGTACACATAACTGAGTATTTAACATGTACATGATTTGATGCATTTATTAGTTAAAAGGAACATGGCAATAAGTAATCCACATAAAAGAAAATTAGGCTTATTTCATGAAAGAAGGGAAGAGAATCAGAGCTACACACAGCTCCAGGGAAAATCACACGTGGCAATAAAAATAAAAAGAGAGACAAGCCTCCTTCTTGAAAGAGTATTACATCATGAATTAAAATAACCCAATCCTTATACCAATCTGACTCCTACAAAACCACCTATTTTGCACACACATGTGAAACCAAAGTTTGTACTTATTAGCCACTGCCCTTGAGTAGCACTTAATCTTAAGTTTCTGAGTCAGGGCAAGCCATAATTTGTTGAACATTACTCTCCAACATGAATGCTCTCATACTAGAATTGCTCTGCTCTGGTAGCTCCAATCACTCAGGAAATCTCACTAATAAATTACTTTTTCTACTGGTCTGAAAGTTTCATATAAAAAAAATTAGGAGCCATAATTTGCCTAGAATGTTTTAAGATTATACATTTATTTACTCTACTTTTACACTTTTTCCTTGTTTTAGGTAAATATTTATGTTGAACCAGAATTTTATTTTTAAATGAGAACCACTATGAAAGTTACTTCCTTTATAAATTGATTTAGAACACATAACAAAATGTTTGGCAAGAAGAGGAGACTAAATGACTGTGGTTAGCAGCAAACGTATTTTCATTTATTTGGTAGTTGGAATAAATTTCAGAATTACTATTTCCTCTTATTTTCCTACTAATGATATAAAGTATAAGATGAAGCTCGATGGTTGGCTTGGGCATCACAGTCCTCTATATAGGAGAGTATACATTTTCTTTACTTCTTTTTGATATCCAGCTCTACTTCATCATTCTTGAAATAATTTCTTCCCTTGGCTTCCAGGGCATCACATTCCACTGATTTTTCTCTTGCCTCTTTGATAATACCTTCCTACCCTTTCAGGACGAATTCTAGTAAATGCTGCCGAAATGTTGTTGCTCCTCATTTTCGATCCCTTTCTTTCCTTCTTCCTCAGACTTCTTCCTAGATAGTCAAATCTTCCTCAAATTTTTATCTTTAGAGGCATTCTGAAGTTCAGATTTACCTTTCCTTTGTCTTTCAAATGAGGATCACCCAAAGCTTTTCAAATTCAAGAATATGCTAAGTGAAATCATTATGTGACTTTCCCTTTCTCAAAAACATGCTGCTTTATCAGCATTTCAGGATATCAAATGTTTCATGTGATGGTACCACTATTCATCTCATTGCCTAAAACACAACTTTTGAAGACTCTCCCCCGTCACAGGATGATGTTCCTCCTAAAATATTTTGAAAGACTCTTCCCTTTCCTTCCTCTTGACCTGTCCCCTCAGGAGCTATTTCCCTAGGCTTCTTCCCAAGGCTAGGTGTCCTTGATTTCAGGTGCATCCTCCCAACCCCCTACCTCTAAAGATTCCTACAGCTACCAACGTTTTTTTTTTTTTTAATTGGAAATTTCTCTGTTCATAATCCTTCAATTATTTTCCAGTAGCTACAGGATAAAATTTCCTATACTCATATTTTAAATTATGATCTAACCTCCCCAGGTAATATCAAGTACAGTAATCTTGCCACGCAATTAACTTGTTTTTGTTTGTTTGTTTGTTTGTTTTTGAGTTGGAGTCTCACTCTGTTGCCCAGACTAGAGTGCAGTGGCCACTCCCGGCCACCGCAGCCTGGACCTGCTGGGCTCTGGTGATCCTTCCGCCTCAGCCTTCCAAGTAGCTGGAACTACAGGCACGGGCTATCACGCCCGGCTAATTTTTTCTGTTTTTTTTATTGTAGAGATGAGGTCTCACCAAGTTGCCCAGGTGGGTCTTGAACCCGCAGGCTCAGGCAATCCACTCACCTCAGCCTCCCAAGGCGCGGGATTACAGGCTGAGCCACTGAGCCCGGCTTTGCCACACAATTAAAATGAGCAGATAGAATGATTCTATTTTATGTAAGTAAATAGAGTATCGATGATGCTCTTTCAATCTAAAAACTTCATCACTCTTCTGCCCACCAGTAATATTTCTACTTTACTTCTAAATTTCAGTTGCTTTGCAACATCTTGTTAACGTGCCAGGGCACATTTCACCACACCTTGCTTGGACTCTACAGCATTTTCTTTTTTTTTTTTCTTTTGAGTCGAAGTCTCACTCTGCCGCCCAGGCCAGAGTGCAGCGGTATACAGTATTTTCAACACACGATCATTGTCACTTTTCTCATTCACATGTATCATTTGTATATATGCACACACCTCAAGCTAAGCTTTGCATTTTTTCAGGACAGTCTCTCTCTCCAACACTGAATATTGCCTCAATAAATAATACGATGAGCACCAAATATATGATGAACAAATCAAGACATGAGTGCTGTTAATTACAGAAGATTAATTGCAAACATGAACTCAATGTTTGCAATGTAAAACTGGCCATGAAAAAGAAAATAAGAGCAAATATTTACTTTGCTTATGATTAAAATAAATACTATCTTACAAAAAAAAATTTCAAGCAAGATTTTTTTGCAACTGATGTTTATGAATGCAAAAGTTAGACAAATAAAAAGCTATGAAGCTATTATCAAACATCAACTGTTAGAGAAAACATTTTAATTAGATATTAATTATCTAATTAGATTTTAATTAGATATTACATTTCTTTTTTTTTTGAGTTGGAGTCTCACTCTGTCGCCCAGACTGGAGTGCAGTGGCCACTCCCGGCCACCGCAGCCTCGCCTGCTGGGCTCCGGCGATCCTTCTGCCTCAGCCTTCCGAGTAGCCGGAATTACAGGCATACGCCACCACGCCCGGCTGATTTTTTGATTTATTGTAGAGATGAAGTCTCGCCTCCCAGGCGGGTCTTGAACCCGCGGGCTCAGGCAATCCACTCACCTCAGCCTCCCAAAGGCACGGGATTACGGCTGAGCCACCGAGCCCGGCTAGATATTACATTTCAACTGCTGAAACCATTCTCAAGAATTTGTCTTTAGGGTAGTCAATTTTAGAGGAAAATTTCACCAAAACTATTCAGACTTTCCTGGAAATGACTCATTTCATTGGAATTTTCTCCAGAAATTGTACTTGGTATAACATAGATTCCTATGGTAACAGCACATTTCATGGCAAATCCTATCCTATCCTTACAGTCCCTATAATGTAAATTATAGAGCCAAGTTCCAAGAAATGCTTAAGTGAAAAAGAAACATTGAACAACATTAATTTATGGTTCAATAGTTCACACCCATTCTTGGAAAGCACAAAAATTTAGAAATAAAACAGCCAAATCTTAAAAAAGAAAGCAAACTTTAAAAACATATATAATCATTCCATCTATAGCAAAAATTTTAAAATATAAAATCAGCACGAGTAATCTATAATCAAGCAAAATGTTGATTCTACAATCAAAACAATAAAATTACATTTTTTTGAGAAGTTAGCTGATCAACTGGATAAATATAATTCAAAAATACCTAGTCAGCCTTAAGCCCAGCACACCCTCTAGCCTCTCACCCGGCTGGATGTTTTCTCTTATGATGGTTACATGGTTATCTCGATCTGGTCGTGTGTGTTCGTGCCAAAAGCCTATCACGTGGCCCAATTCATGAACAACAATTCCAAATTTATCACAGTTCTTGCCAATAGAGATGGCCTGAGGTCCATTTCCCCGCCGGCCCACGTAGGAGCAGCACCTGGAATAAAGTACAAAATGGAGATGGTGGTAGACAGCGTGATGCTGGATGGCTTACAGAATGGTGACATTTCTGTAAAGAATTGTAATGAACTATAAAATCCAACATATTCAGAGGCAGAATAGCTTTTTGTTAATAAATATATTTTCTGCTATCCTTTTAAAATATATGTGTAACAAAAATTTCCAAATAGTCAATCCAATTGCTTTTGTAACTATCTGTATATTAGAAGATATGCCTTACTATCTTTAGAAGTATTCAGAAGATACATCAGAAAATAGTCATTATGATGATGATTATTGACTTGCTATTTGACATATAGTTAAGCATAAGATATCAATGCATAGTTATTTTATCCCCACAATTCATGTTAATTATTTGGACAACTACATTGTCAGTGTGATTATCTGGTGATAATTCAATATCATTTCAGTATTAAATAATAAAATAGCACTTATTTTTCCTCCTTGAGAAAAAAACATAATTAACCTCATTTATGAAAGATGTTCATTAACCAAAAAATAAAGTACTTTTCCTACTCACAGAATTGTTTTCTATAAAAGGAAAAAACATTTTTTAAAAGTTACTTGAAGAAAATTATTTTCAAAAGGTGTCTTAACTAAGATGAAAGTTTAACTAGTGGTAGAGACCAAATGGCTATGCCCTCCCAAAATCATTTGTTGAAAACTAACTCCCAGGGCAATGGCATCTGGAGGTAGGGCCTTTGGGAGGTGATTTGGTCATGAGGGCCGAGCCCTGATGAGTAGGATCAGTGTCCTTGTAAAAGAGGTCCCAAAGAGCTCCCTTGACCCCTTCCACCATGCAAGGACACAGCAAGAACACATCTCGCATCTGTCCATGCACCAAGGCAAGGCCCTTGGCAGACACAGAAATCTGCAGTGCTCAGCCTCAGGGCTGTGATAAATAAATGCCTGTTGCATATCAGCCACCCAGGGTATGGCATTCTGTTGCAGCAGACGGCATGGACCAAGACAACTGGTAAAGAAAAATGGGTAATTGGCAGTGGTTCCAGGAATTATGAGATTTATGTGATTTGTGTCAAATGGTCTTTCTATTAATTGAGTGTAAATTTTTATTTCACTTTCTGAAAGATTCTGCTGGACTGTCAAACAGAATGGGAAACATCCAGGATTATCTTTCTACAAATTTTTACCAACATAGTGATATTTATACAAATTCAATGATGTTTCTTTAGCCAAAATATAAAGCTCCATCTGTTCATTGTGTGTGTGCATTCATGTGTGCATGTGTGACAGTCCAGAAGATTCCAGGATATGTATGTGAAACTGAGCACGAGACACCCACTTTAAAATAAATTTTAAATGATGTAAAATTATAATAACTGCAATATGTCTAATACTATAATTCCTATAGTAACTTCCATAACAAACATACATGAAATTCTATCTAAAATCCTAACAATTGGGGTTTAAGTTAAAATAGCTTATCTGCAGGACAGCAACAGAGGTCACTAAATAATTGGTCTTGAATAATTGGTAATCATAGTGTGCAAAGATTGCCAAACACCTTTTCTGATTTATTAAAGCAAAAGAAAAAATTGCCAAAAATTAACTGTCCAAATGATTAAAAGGAATTTCACAATTTAAATTTCTGGGGTGAGTACATTTGAAGGTGTTTCTGATTTTCTACAAGTATAAACCCTCATCCCCTTGTCCTTTCTTCCCAATTGTTTCTGCTGTCTTTAAATGCTTCAGCATTTTAACCAATACCATGCCAATTCGATGAAATAACTTATATTCATTATTTATGAATCTATTACAGCAGTTAATTAAGTTTACTAAACCAGTAATAGAAGAGAGCGGGTGGCAGAAGGACGTATCATTGAATTATGTTTTTGCTCCCATGTAGTTTTTTTCTAAATAATATGTGCTAACCTATGCATAGATATTTATTACATGCTAAAGTAGTTATTTACTACATGCCTCAAAAAGTACTAGATGCAGAAAAACTAAACTTACATATCTTGGAGAGATGCAAATGTAAATATTTGCTACCTTAAAGTAATGGTAACGAAACTGAAATAGCTGATGGTTAAATAGTAACAAAATTACTCACATTGAGTCATTCTTGCTGGTTAGATTCAGAAGGAAAAAAGCCCCATCCCAATCGAAATGTAGGAGCCAGTAAAGCAATGTGGTCAGTGTATTTAATCTAAAACACCCTTTCTAGCATAATTACACCCATAACAATTTCCTATAAGATGGAGTTTCATAACAGAAAGGAAAAACAGGCTTCACACTGCTTATTCATACTGCTATTATTTTAAATCATTTTGTGAAAGAAAAAAATGTGGTGTTTTGCTCCCTAACTAAAGGTCTTAGGGACAGAAGAATTCTAGACTCTCAGATTTAAAAAGAACTAAATATATGCTTAGACCACTATAGTCATGGATGACAGGGTAACGTGCAATTTATTAAAATGTGCTTTAAACATGTCTAAATATTATTTTAGTTTCTAATGTCATCCAGGTTTGATGCCATTTTCTTGAATATGGCTCCTGAATTTTTGTTTCTAATTTGTGTGCCATTGTACGGTCTATCTGCACTCTCAAGAAAAGATTTCACCATCTCTAGAGAAGATTCACCTCTCCTCAAGTCATAGAGGATAAATCCTCTCCCTCTACTTTGCCTCGGGTTAATAGACCAAACCAGCTCTGGAACCCTCCTGTCAGGAAACCTGACAGGGCATCTCTAAAGCTGGTTCCACCTTTTCATCTGCTATGTGTTAGGTACTTCCAATGGGTTAGGCTAATCCCTTTACGCTTTTACATAAAAAAAACTCAATCCTCTTTGTTTAAATTTAATGCGTTTTCCACAGCAAACTCCTTTAAAATGTAAATATCACCACTGGAATAGAAGACAAACAAGGATCTGTCTCTCCTCCATTGATTTATCATAACTTAAAACAGTCCCCACCACAACGGGCACCACCTGTGAAATAGCAGTCTTGAATATCCAACCCATCTTTCTTAATTTTGTCACTTGGATAAATCATAAACACCACAATTTAATACGTCCCCAACTTTCTTCTCCAGAAAAACTGCCCTACCTAGACTTCCTCATCCCAGGTAGCAGCAGCTCCCACCTTCCAGTTTCCCAGGCGGAAGCCTCCAATATTCTCGAGCCCTGACTTTCTAAGCAGTAAATCCTGCTGGCTCTACCTCCAACCTGCATCGATCAGTCCCCTTCTCACCACCTGCCCTGCTGACGGAGCCATCACCTGTAAGGGGACTGCTGAAGGCTTCTGCCAGCTAGGCCCTCTCCCCACAGTCTCTTCTCAGCACTGAAGAGATTTTAAAACTTGGTCAGGTTACCCAAGTCTCTACTCCACAGCCTCTCTTGGCTCTGCAGGTAATCGTGTCCATATTCAAAAGTGCCCATGACCTTCCTCTAGCAGATGACTGCACCTCCTACCCAACGAATGCTAGGTAGGTTCACGTGACTCACTCTGGACAATGTCATGGAAGGGCAAATCACGTCATTTCTGGAGAGAATCTTAAGCGCCAACACACGCTTGGCCACGATGCCTCTGGTTCATCCTCACAGGAAGAACTGCTGTGCTCCAGAGAAGGGTTGGGGACTAGTTGATGGCACTGTGGAGAGGGTCACAGCTTACTCGTGATAGACTCGTGTATGAGTGAGAAGTCAGTGCTCCTGGCTCTACACGGTTGAGACTGAGGGGTAATTTGTTCCCAGTGCATAAATATCAACGCTGACCGAAACCAGCCCTCTAAAGCCCTTACAAAAACTCCAAGACCCTACACAATCTTGACGCGAATGTCTGAGCACACAAAGCTCATCGCTCTGTCTGTCCCGTCCTGGCAGTGCCTGGAACACCGGAGCAAGCTCTTGCCAGGACCTCCCTCCTGCGCATCCCCTCCGTCCGGAGCGCTGTTCTCCCGGATACCCACGTGGTTCTTTGGCCTTTTTCAGGGCCTTGCACAGATGCTCCTCCGCCCCGCCTCCTTTGCTTTCCTTCTCTTTGAAGGTATGGTAGATCATCATCCTGACATTTCACACATGTGACTTTCTCTTCTGCTTCCCACTTTGCGAGGTGAGCCCTAGGACAGCGTTCACACACCGTGGGACTCGTGGGGGTTTCCAGAAGAGCGGGCCTCAGATGCATGAGAGAGGGAAGCCCCAGAAGTATGCAGGGGCTTCCAAGCACACGTGACGACAGTTGGCAGAAGAGCCAGACACACTTGCCGAGTCCCATCCTCTCGCTGGCCCTCCAGTGTCTTCCATTCTCATGATCCTAAACATCACTAATAACCTTCCGGCAAGTTACTGTTTCTGCTTAAGTTGGCTGGGCTCTGTTGTCTGCAAACAAGAATTCTGGCAAGCACACCCTCTGCCTAAATACGTAAGCACCTCCGAAGACAAAACACCTCATGTACAATTTTATACTCCCAAAACTTTGTATACAAGTGGAACAAAGTGAGAATCCATCGAGTATAGAATGGTTAAGTCACTATCATTGCACTTGAATAACCAAATAAACCAAAGTTAAATGCCACTTAAAACACAAAATTTAGAAGTTTTTAAGATAGTTAACGCTTAAGTTTTTTAGTTTGATCGGTTCTTTTTTGGGCGCTCATTAAACATCAGTATATAGAAAAAGTAAAATTGTTCAAAAAAGTACGTAATAGAAGAAGAGAAATAGTATAATTATGTAAGGTTGCATCATAGGCTAAGGCAATGCATTTAATTACATAAATATCTTACAAAGAATACAGTCAGACTCTCCTATAAAATGCTCACATTTTGCTGATAATAAGTAATCATCTTGTAAAATGAATAAGTGGCACTGATGATAATAACTATTCATTGAAAAATATTTATAGTTCAGTTCAAACCTTTCACCAGCATGGTAAACCACTCACCAGTATAAAGCAGGCAGTTAAATAATGCATATGTCCCACTGGAGATCCATCAGAGAGATCATATATTTAGGAACACACATGTATATACAAACATACATATAGATACACAGAAACATGTGTGTACAATTATAATACAATTTAAGATAAACATGCACTGCAACAAAATGTTCTAACTTCTACTTTTGCTTTTTATATTTTATTACTTTCCCACTTACTAAAGGTCTGGCACAATAAGCATTAATTTAATAAAAGCTGATTGTAGCAGAATAAGGTGGAAAATACAATTTTCTAAAAGACACAGCTGGTCCCATACTTAATAGTCCCTCCTATAAATGTGGAGGAGGTTATATTAGCTATAATTTTAAAATATATATATGAGAGCTACAAGTTGTCTGACTTAATGGTAAGCCAAATGAGAGTGATAAGAGTAATATTATATGATAAGATGTGTTTCTACCACATTAATGTTAGAAGGAGAGTTGATGTATGTTGCCATCGGTATCAAGGGCACCACCTTGCAGGCTTTCCATATTCCATGAAGAATCTGATCAGACATTGTTAAATGCTACTATACAATTAATGCCACAGCTGCTCTGAGATAAAAGACCTAATGTTAAAGTCCCATAGGAGTGTTAAGTGTTGACTTGATAATATCTTAATGTAGTTGACCCTAAGCATTTTGTGCAACATCAACTGCCAAACTCTTTAATAATTTAAATGAAAACTTTATGAGATTTAAGTGCAACATTATCATAGAAAAATGATGCAATAACTTTTCTATAAATTGTGGTCAGTAATGGTAATTCTAAGTGAAATTTAGAAGTCATAAAATGATTAGAATGATCAGCAGGCCAATAGTCAATTGCTACAGAAACTACTAGCCTTGTCACTGAAAAAATAATACAAGGCAAACTTTGAACTGTAAAAAGAGTACCCAAAGAAATCACCAAAATGCAGCATTACTACTATAAAAGTCACAAATATATGTATATATTAATACTTAAGAGTCTAACTTCAGATTATCTGTGCAACTACAAATTTAAGGACCTTTGGGCAAGTCAGAACTTTAGTTTTCACGTCTCTAAAATAATTGTCTTTAAATTCTTTTTTTTTTTTTTTTCTGAGTTGGAGTCTTACTCTGTTGCCCAGGCTGGAATGAAGTGGCACACTCATGGCTGCCCCAGCGTCAACCTGCTGGGCTCTGGCGATCCTTCCACCTCAGCCTTCAAAGTAGCCAGAACTACAGCCGCGCACTACTATGCCTGGCTAATTTTTTTTTTTAATTGTAGAGATGAGGTCTCACCAAATTTCCCAGACTGGACTCAAACCCGCTGGCTCAGACAATCCACTCGTCTCGGCCTCCCAAAGTGCTGGGATTACAGAGTTTTAAATTCTTACTCTCTTTTGTTGTGTGTGAGGATTAGACACTGTACTTAGATGATGTTTAAACTGTTGGTAGTTTCTTGATCACCTACATACAGAGCAGAGGGCTGGGGTCACAGGGGACACAGAGGTAAGTGACATCCCCAGTCATTAAGGAAGACAGACGCTTGAACACGCTGTGGGGTTCATACAATTATCACAGCTGCAGGTAGTAAAACCCCACAGCTGCTCAGTAAAACCGTGGGCAGCTCAGAAGGAAATGAGAATGAAAGAGGAAAAAGATTTCCACAGATACAAAAAGAAGGTAAGGTATTTCAAGCTGCAAAAATACCATTAGCAAAAATACCGTTAGCTCAAAAAAAAAACCGTTAGCCCTCTGCTCTATATGTAGGTGATCAAGACATGATCATGAATGGGGAAAAATAGTTTGGCAAGATAAATCAAGTGGAGTGGGAAATTTAGAAAATAAATTTCAAAATTAATATAAATATGAATGTATTGCAAACAGAAATTGAGCATTAAAATAAGTGATCAGTGCTTTGGATGTGTTTGCTTTATGAAAGTGAAGGGAGGGAAGGAGGAAAAAAATGTATTGATCTGAATACATTATGTATTTAGAAATATGTAAGTTGAGCTCTATCCATTCATATTAGGTAATCAGAAGGAAGGAAGGATGATGTAGATTTGGACCTTTTAAATATTAAGTAGATAAAAAGAACTAAGAGGCATTTCAAATGTAACCAACACTTATCAAGTTAAAATTAGAGCAATTTAGAAAGAAGCATTGCTCGATAAGCCATAACTAAACATTTATGGCACTATCCAAAAATATCTACAAAGGCAATGATGTACAATGTGTCTTCATGTCACTCAGACAGGGCCACAATTAAAATATATTACTTTAAGTTAAATTAAGTGTTCTAAGAAAATATGGTTTAACAAAAAATGTGATATAATGCTCCCCCTCCAAAATGTAGTTAAATTACATATTTTCCCCTAAAAAAGTACATGTTATCAGGGTAAGAATTATTTTCTTCAAAATAAATAAGCATGTATTTGACTTTCTTTTAGAACTACCTTATAGGGTATTAAAATCACTATAGCAGTTTAGAGAAAATTCTTCTTTATAGAAGAATGTCCACTATAAATGTAGAAGGAACAAAAAAAAAATTAGAAAATCACTATTTTATAATTATAGGGATATTAACAATGGAAGGTCCTGGCTGCCACCACTTGAGTCCACTAATCAATCACTGAGTTGCTAAAACGGGCATTCTAGGCACATGTGCCTCTGGATGTGAGACAATATAAAGCAGACAGCACACCCAGCCAAGTGTTCTTAGCAAATTTTTAAAAACTCAAGCTAAATTTAATCTAATATTTACATATAAATTCTAATTAGTTGGAAATACAGGAGAGAATAGTTTGAAAACTTCCACAATAAAAAGTATTTTGAAGTATAAAAAATTGCTTGGAGAACTGTTATTATTGTATCTAGGTTGGATAATGGGATTTCTGGAGAGATGTGGAAGATGACAGTAGAATTTATCAGAAACCCATAGTATTCCTTAAATGCTATATCAATAAATTTTGGGTTTATTCTCTGGTCAGCATTTTCCAAAATGTTCTGGGGTATTGGTATATGTTCTTAATTTTTAAAGTATGGGATGGGTGTTCCCTTTTTAAAGATGTTTAGAAAACATATTCCTTTCAACTAATTGAATATTCATAACATTCACTGGCACAGTGCTGCAGAAATACCTGTTTTTATCCTTTTCACAACTTACAGAATTTTTTTGAGAAAGTATTTGTTATCCTGTAAGACGCAAATCTAGAAAACACCAATATAGGTGCAAACATCAAAGAATCTCAGAAAGTGTGCTATCGTGTTCTGACCACTATCTCTAGAAGATAATTCCAGTGGCAGTGAACTAGTGAGGTAGGACAGGAAAGTAGATGGAATAGACCAGGCGTGAGATGATAATGACCTTGGGTGCTGACATTCAGAGAGGTGAAAACTAAAAGACACCATGGATATCAACAGAAACTTACTGCACATATTTTTGAGGGGGCACAACAAAATACTACACAGCAATACTGAAGTTTTTAACTCAAGTGAGTGGGATTTTGGCAATGCCATTGTTATAGGAGAAAGCAGCTGAGGTGGTAGAGGAATCCATTTGCAGTAGATGCACAAAGGTCTGTGATCACAAAGTACATGTATCTAATATATAACATTTTCTTATGTAAAGGTCATATTTCTCATGGCCCAAGATACTAAGCAAATATGAATAAATGAATTCCACCAATGGATTTTTAATTTTTTTCTTTCTAAACTGAAGTAACCTCCTAGTTCTACTTACCCACAAGGCCTATAGGTAAATACAATGTAACTCTCTTCATCACTTCTTTCAATAAAAGTCACACACGTATACTTTTCCCAGTGCCTCATGGCCTGCTTGAACATGGCTCGCTGGCTGCCTGGAAGAAATGTGTGATGTTAATAAAACAGCGGCTGCCCCAGGAAGAATGCTTCTAGTGGGACCCTCTATCCTTAGTCTGGCTAGGCAGTTCTGAACGCCACCACTGTCATCAACCAAAGAATACTAGTTTATAGCACCGCAAATGAGTCATCGTCAAGAATGGACCCTCATGTTATAATCAAGAGTTAGAGCTCACTATCTCTACAAATATGTGTGTACAAGGCTCTGTAAATGAGACATACATTTTTCCTGTCAGCTAAAGAGTGATCAGCTTCCAGATATCATAGGCACATTTGAAACTCAGCGGAAAAATCAAAAAACCCTTTAGACTAAACTAGACTAGAACACAAGACTAAAGATTTTTTTTCCGTTTCAAAGACATTTAAACTAATAACCTGGACTAATGGAGTATTTTTCCAAGTTTGATGAAATACTATGTTTTCTATATTAACATTCTATAAAAATACACACTTAATATGTACAGTGGTTTTTATTTCCTTATCAAAACACACTCTGGGAGCGTATTACCAGTGAAGTTGCCTCCTATGACGTAAGGAATAACGCCTCCAGGCCATATTCTTTCAGTTCTTGATGTAGCAGCTCTGGGAACTCGATTTTTCTCATTTTGCCCTGAGAATTTGAGAGGTACTTTTTCCTTAACTGTGTTGTTTTGCTCCAAGCCTGCAGTGACATTTAAAACATTCTGTGAAACAGAAGTTCTCGGTCAGAGAATCATTTACCTCTTAAAGGACAAAAGTTGAAATGTCTTATTTACATATATGTATAAATATGCCTGAAGTCAAAATGCACTAAAGAAAAACTTCAATGATGTTACTTGCTTCAAAAAAGCATTAAAATATTTAAGTATTTCATGTCAAACTACTGTTTCTTAATGCTCTGTGACTGAATTTGGATGAATTTTTGTACAACAGTCTGCAACAGATAGAAGCCAGGCAGGCTTACAGGTCATAGAAAGTATATTTAATGTTTTCTAACTTACTAGCTCACTACCAATTTACCAGCAGATAAAACAGATATTATTTTTTAAAGTCTTATGATATCAATATTCTTCTTATTCCTACTAAATCCCTAATCCTTTAGATCAGAATTGATATTTTACAGCACAGTCTAAAATTATGAATATTATATGGTAGAGACAGTAAACAAAACAACAGTAAGACAGATAGAATCTCAGCCACCTGGGACACTCCAGTCTCCTCTGGACTCATGTCAAAGTACGCAGCTGATTTAGAGATCAGTACAGACACGAACAGGCTAACACAGAGGGCATTCTATCCTGGAGCCGCATTAAAGTCTGTAAGTCTCTTACTTTTCTTGGTGACATTTCATATTTGTGTTACTATTCTTCTCCCTAAATTTGCATGATTATTCTTTCTTATTCATCTTTCACTGTTGATACAAATTTCCTGCCATTAGTAAATACTTTGACACAACAAATCTTAAATGCATGCCCCCTCTGCCTGCGTCTCTAACAGGTCTAACTTTTCAGTCTTTTCATCTTTGCTTGGAAAAATTATACTTTGAAAGTATGTACTTGGAGTATTTAATTAATAATCCATCAATTTAAGTGATGTTAAAATATAAGCTATAAGGGACTTTTAGAAAAACAACTCTAAAAGTCTACAAATAGCAGTTAAAAAACTCAATACTATAAATATTAACTAATTACAAAACCAGAGGTTGTTTTTCTGAATGTTTTATATACATAATATTCAAATATTTTTGATTCAAATATTTTTGAATGGTCAAAAACATTATAACTTATGTAAATCTAATAACTCAGTTTGTCAATTTAAGTTGATTTTATTCAAAACAAATAGCTATCATATTTTTTCATTTGATTAAAATTGATGTAGTTTTAGACTTTATAAAAATACTTTGGTGTGATAGTTAACTAAAATTAAGTATGAATAATAAAACATGCCTGATACATTTTTAAACAAAGGGATGCTTAAAATAAGTTAAAGAGACATTTCAAATTGTCCTAAATTAAGTTCTAAAAAACTTAAGTAAAATATAAGCTAACAACATACAAACTTCTACAAATATCCTTTACATCGTAATGGCACACGGATTTTAATAAACTGAACTGCTATAATATTTACTGTACATCAAGTCAAGTGTCTGCAACTTTAAACATTGATATACCAGAGCCAATTCTTCTTATTCTGTCTATAAGTTGGTAGAGAGCTCCTCGTTTCTTTGATATACCATGGTCTCCAAGTCCACCTTAAAGAATAAAAGAAAATAAGTTAATCTCAAAGTACTTTAAAATTCTTGCAAATAAACCATAGTAACAGGCTATAGAACTTCAGACATTTTTAAAAATGTGGACTTAAAGTGTTAGAGTTATGAATATTCATGAATTTTTGAAGCGAGTAAAAACTCTACAGCAATCAATGTTGGTAACTAGAAATGAGGGATGGAGTGTGGGGATTCAAATAGCAGGCTCAATTACTTTATTTGGACATCATGACAATTGAGTCATCTAGCGATAATTTGAAGCATTTTTTTCTTCACTGCAACCTCAACATCACAGTGTTATCTAGAAAGACACCAAGTTGTTCTGCCCTGTTGTCTGCATTCCAGCTATTCCTCAATGCAAAAAATATTTTCAGATGCCAAATCAGCAAATGGAAATAAAAACATTAGAAAGTCAAATGCATAGTGCAAGTTTTGCTTGAAAGCTATCCTCAATTTTGAAAACTTTTTAAAAGCTAATCATATTTTATAATAGTCAAGTGCATTTTGAAAATTACTTTGTCTAATTTAAAAAACCAGTAATTAGCAAAAAACTACAAGGTAAAAATCCAGATAAATGTTCAGCTACAAAATATACTCTGTTATGTTATGAAATTTGAGAAAAAATTAAAATTAATGTAAAGAATTTTATAGCACAAAAGAAAGAGAGGAGAGAAATAATGAAATATGTTTTCTTGCATTTTTACCAACAAAGATTAGAAAAGGTAAATGTATTGTCATATGCAAGAAGGCAGAATATTTGGCAAAAATTCAAATTTTTGATTCATGTTCCAGCGCTTTCATGAAATGCTGCTCCCAATTTTGTTCCCTATTCTCTCTATTTTGCTCGTAGTCTTATTAGACAAAAAAGAAAGAGGTACCACTGAGCAACCAGTAAAACCACTTAATGACACCAGAACAAGTGCCGAGAAATCTGCACCACCAAGAAAGCCTCTCAGAAAGCCTCTGAACCAAGACAACAACAGATAGTAGAAATCAAGAAGACAACCAACTGTGCTCAGTCCTCGCAATATATAGATTTCTTGTGTAATTAATACTGAGACCTAATTAACTATATTGGAGCTAAAAAATAATAATAATAAATATATTGCCATATAAGCTTCTGAGAGAAAAATCAAGCAAGTCCTTATAAGGTTAGAGTGCTTGTTCACTGACCAATAATCTACTTAATTATTTGCATTATATGGTTACATTTTTACTGTGTATTTTGAGAAAAATTTTTGAAATTTTTGAATGAACATTTTAGAAAGATGAGGTAATACTTAAATATATTCATTCTTAAGCAGATGCAAGAAATATTTTTAAAGTATGGCATATATGTATTTGGAATGACCATTATGTAGTAACTATATTTATATTAGATAGGCCTGAAACACATATAAATAGATTTATAAGGGGGACAATTATGAGACCAAAGAAATGTCTTAGTTAATACTTAAGTAATGATAAGGATAACAGTAATTATAGAATTGAAAAAAGTGTTTATAGACTATTGAGAGCAATAATGTTTTTCATAATATTTTTGGCAATTTTGAATAATTTTATACCAATCAAAATAAAATTATGTGTAGGAAGTTCATTGGAACAGGGAAAAATAGAGAAAGTGGTTATTTCTCATATGTTCTAAAACAAAAGGAAAATATATAAATTTTAAAATATTTATAGAAAAAATATCCATTTTGAAATTAGGAGATGATAAATATAGTCAAATCAGCACCAATTATCATGAAAGGGAAAGACAGAGTAAGAAAAAATATAATATAAGATTCTTTCATATTTTTTGAAATTCACCTGAATAATACAAATTACTATTGAACTTTCAAATGTGTACCTTTCACGTAAACATTTAAAATAAATATCTTTTTGTAATTAACAGTCTAATCTGTTATCCTACATGCCTAAAACAATTGTATTTTTCTAACTATTTCTATCTCAGAGTTTAACAACAAATAAAATAATAAAATTTAAAAATAATATTAAAATTTAATCACAGAAAATTAATGTATGCAAAACAATGAGAAGAGATTAAAGAAATGCCCTAAATAAAGCTTTAGGCTAACAGAAATTTTAATAAAGACTGAAATGCAACTTAAAACTAGGGTTTTTTTTTGAGCTGTATCTTGCTCCGCAACCCAGATTATGGCAGCGTTCCATGTGGTAGAGCAATGGGAGAGTTTGCCCATATGCACATTCTACAGGAATATACGATCCATGATTACACCACACAGCATGACTTCCCCCAAATTGGTATACATTTTTAAAAAAAAAGACCATCACAATATATAACAAAGGACAAGTTTTTAAATAGTACGTGCTACTATTTGAAATAAATTCCTAAATTCTATCTTATATACTTCCTATTTTAAATAAACTTGCTAGATGTGATAATGGTATTTTGACTATAAGATAATTTTTTTATTCTTAGAAAGTGCGGCAGAACCATCTACTATTACGGTGTCCTGTTTTCTGTGATTGATTTCAACATGCTGCTTTACACATACTTATGCATGTTTGCACATGCACACAGCAGACATGGTGAACTGTGAACAACCTTGGAGTCTGAGAAGTACGAATGCCACTCTGCTGTTCTTCCTTGTTCTGGTCCATCAACTTTCCATATGTTTGGTCATAATAAAAAGTTGCAAAAAAAAAAAAAGTAAATTAGGCAGTAAAAGAAAAAAAAAATCTTAAGTCTATATTTGTCCACTAGATACCAAAAAGGAATTACATAGTTTATTTCCTATGGCATAAATGAAGGAAATAAGTGTAAAAAAAATGCAATGAGATAAAAAGCATGACATCAAGTAAATCTTTTAGCTATAACCACAAAAAAAAATTATAACATTCTAACCTTGCAGTTTTTCTCCAAAATAATTCAGAGTAAAACATTTGCCAGGATAATGTAAAAAATATTTAAATTGTGATAAAAAGATATTTTACAATGAAAAAATATCTTAAATATTTCAAGTTTCATAGAGGTATAACTCAAGCATTTCCACAACTAAGATTAAATTTTTTATAAAGATTATGAGAACAAAGATATAGATAACGAAATTTTCTGAAGAAGTTCTTTTCTACATAATTACTCTAAAAATAATTTATGTTTACAACTCAATATCCAAATGACTGGCAACTGAATATAGTGCTCAAGGTATAAAATTTGGCTTTTCACAGAATACAGAATAGAATTCTAGTTCTGACTTGGCAACGTCCTGTGTGACAGTAAGAAAACTCTATAACCTTTTAAACCTCAATCTCCTCACTTGTAAATCATAACAATACTAGTTCTTACCCTCATGGGGCTGTTTTGAGAATTTAGTTAATATCTGTAAAGCACTTAAACCAGGTCTGATACAAAACAAACACAACAACATGTTCGTTAAATTAATTAATTAAATGTAAACTATAAATAGAACCTACCTTTCTAAATATGCTCGTTTGTGTAAAGGAAATCAAAATTTATCAGTGGTACATTAAAAATGATCCAAACAGAACTTCTCACACCTCAAGAGTAAATTTTCTCCAAAATGAACACAAATTTAATCAAATAACCAACCATACCTGTGGTATGTCCAAGGTTTCCAAAGGGGTTCTGCGTAAGGTCAATTGTCCTATCTATATGAAAGATATTTAATTCTTCATCATCTAAGGCAATATCACCCCAAAATACAGCTAGAAAAGAAAAGTTGAATTAAAATACAAAATATTTCAGAGTGAAATCAATGCAAACAAATCTAATTAGAAATTCATTGCTAAAAATATCACAGACATTACAGAAAGTAATCATAACGGAATGCATTGGGCCTGTTACAGTATAAACATTGACCACCCATAAAAGAGCATAAGTCCATTTTTTGTTTTTGACTCGGGGTCTCACTCTGTCACCCAGGCAGAAGTGCAGTGGCATGATCACAGCTGATCGCAGCCTTTACCTCCTGGGCTCAGGTGGTCCTCAACCCCCTGATTAGCTAAGACTACAGAAACACACCACCACACCTGGCTACTTTTTTTATTTTTTGGTTGAGATGGGGTCTTGTTTTTTTGCCTAGGCTGGTCTTAAGCTCCTGGGCTCAAGCAATCTTCCCACATTGGCCTCCCAAAATGCTGGGATTACAGGTGGGAGCCACTGCGCCAGGAGCCCATTTGTTCACTTTGATGTTTGTGGAGAGGAGGAAAAGTAGTTTCCTTGAATAAGTTGGTCACTGATTTATAGGAGTTTCTAAAGAAAGATAAATAGGAATGAGGAGCTAATCTGCAAACAGAAAATCTGATAAGAATGTCTACATTTTATGTGGACGTTTAGGACTAGCAGCAGGTCTTCACTGACAGGTAAAAGGACAGGTATGACAACTAAACCACATGCTATGATAACTTTGTAAAGCAAGGTTCAATCAAGACACCGGAGCACTGCGCTAGGATAGCAATACATTCATCATCTTTCATGCAATTTATAATGTACTTTCAAGAGGACATTGTGTCTGAGTCTCTATAAAATATATTCATATCTACTCAATGTAATAGGCAAGTCAACATTTATTTAGGCAACAACTAGATGTCCAAGTCTTTGACATTTAATTTCAAATAAGACATGATCCATGTTCTCAGGAGCCTCCTAAAACCTGGAAACTCTCCAACTCAGTGTTTTATGCTACGCAACAAAGTAAAACCTTATAAAGCATTCAGAAATAATAGGAAAGTCCATTTAAAACTAGTATGTAAATTTTTCTTTCAAGGTTGGAAACATATATTAGCATAACAAGACCTCCTTATTAATTTGAGTCCAAACTAGACATAGTATTACTAGAGTCAAATTACAATAACTTTAGAAAGCGCAGAAAAAGAGAGAGAATAAATTAATCATGAGAAAGTAAAATGACAAATGCCTAGAAATTCTGGGATATTTGTTTTTTGATATAGGTTTGCAAATTTTATTTTTCTTAACTTTCTTCCGATTTTTTTTTCTGGAAAGCCAAAAGGAAAAGAGAGAAAATACATTAAAAACTTAGGGAGTGACAAATTCCATGCTTTTCAATTCACTGTCATTTACTGGATTCAAATCTTAGTATCTATGAATTTTAGCTCTATGTAGAGCTAGCTAATAAAATCAGCTAATTTACGAAATTTAAATTTCAGTCCTAAAAGCTATTGCAGTGCTTTAGGCTTTGATTAAGGGTTTATCATATACAATTATGTACCCAGTTTAGTCCCTTCATACAAAACCGACATCAGATAAGAAAGGGTTAGAAAGAAAGAAAATAGAAATTAGTTCAAGGTAGGTGATCTTTCTGCATATGGAAAAATCTTTACTGCAGTTAAAGCTCTCTCGCTAACCCCTCCCTTCTGCCCTATGGCCAATGGAAAGGCTGTGTCGGTAAAATAAGAAATGCTCACTGTATTTTACTACCCTGGAAACAACATTACAAAGAGCAGACAGAACCACTCATAATACTAGCGAAGTGGCTGGTTTCCATGCTTAAAGTTGAATCCAGATTCTGATCAGCTTATGCATATGCGGCAAAAAACACTCATGCTCCAGCGTCCACACAGCCAGGCAGCCCAAGAAAAGGATGACTTACCTAAGTTCACTATTTTGCCAATTATAATTTAGGGATTATTGGTTTCCATAAAAATAAATGTTACTCTTTTTTTCCCCAAGATTTTAAGGCAAATCCAAGTTTGCTACTTATTCAAAACTCCCATCACCTGTGTTTACTATGCAAATAGTTGTGGGTACCGACTGGCAGCCTCTCAGCCTGTCTACTCTTCTCAGTGCTACTCTGGTGTGAGGCCTCTGGAAACAAAACCGTGCATCTCTAGCCTTAATTTGCATAGGAATCACAGTGAATCTGGTCAAAATGCAGGCTCTGATTTAGAAGGTCTGGAGAGGAGACCCAGATCCTGCATTTTTAACAAGTTCCATCCAAATCACCACAAAAGATTATTATTGTCATCATTTTTATTACTTTTTTTAGCAAGCAAAAATTCTCTGAGTCAGTTAGGTGACTTGCAAACGAAGACCTTCAGCCATGCATAGTGTGCTATCAGTGCTACATTTTAAACAAATGCAGTACAAGTAAAATAAAACTCAAATGTGTTTTTGATTTTTATTTTCTTGTAATGACTTTTCACATGCGGTAGGATTCATGTCTTGATGGATTACATCAAACACAGATCAGCAGTCCAGGGATAAATGACTTCTCAGAAGTAAAAACATTTCTTCTGGGGAGAAGAGGCCAGACAATACTTAATATTTACAAGGAGACCAAAAGTTCTGGAGTACATAAGTCCATTTTATTTAAATATAAAAAATAAACTTTAAAAAAATAAACTTCTAACTTCAGAATAGTTTGGCAGTTCTGAACACATCATAAATCACTTCAGGAGAAAACCAGATATTTCTTTGAAAGTAAGCAACAGTGAGTGACCAAACCAACTCATTCACACAAATACTTAATTCATTATGAGTCATATATTTCTTTAAATTTTAACATTGTACAAAGACATTTTAGAATTTTCAACCTATCACATAGTTCAAAATGCATTTTTCTTTATATTGCACTCATTTTAAGGTTTCTTTGTCTCATCTTCCAGTTAAATCTAAGTGTCCTATTTCTTTTTTTCTTTTTCTTTTTTTTTTTTTCTTTTTTTTGGGGGTTGGAGTCTCACTCTATCGCCCAGACTGGAGTGCAGTGGCCGCTGCCGGCCACCGCAGCCTCAACCTGCTGGGCTCCGGCGAGCCTTCCAAGTAGCTGGAACTACAGGCGTGCGTTACCATGCCGGGTAATTTTGTTTTATTTATTGTAGAGATGAGGTCTCACCAAGTTGCCCAGGTGGGTCTCGAACCCGCGGGCTCAGGCAATCCACTCACCTTGGCCTCCCAAAGCGCGGGATTACAGGCTGAGCCACCGAGCCCAGTCAAGTGTCCTATTTCTATATGCTAAAATATTTTGCTTTTTATGTATTGGTGTAGTAAGTTGGACATGACAATACATATCAATATGTGCTTGAATTTTCATTATTATCCAATATATATTTGATATTTAGGCACAAGGAGATATATAAAATTCTCAAACTCACTTTGGAATATTTTGTTTTCCTTTTAATGTCATATTTTCTATTGATTTTGCATCAAAAAACAAGTTAGAGGAAAACAGTTTTAAAAGCATAAATTATCATTCATTTGATCCGTTTTACAGTGCTTGAGGTTAGTGAGATCAGAATTAAAAGCAATATGGGAAATGGGTTGTAGGAACAATACTAAGAAAATGCTCAACGACAATTAGAATATTTATCTGTTTGGAATTCTCCTTGGATTCCTATGGTCAACAAAAGGATTGGTTGGAGCTAACCAACAGGCCAAAATTAAATGTCAGGAAGAACAATTTTTAAACTACATGGAAAACCACAGGTTTTGTTTTTCTCCTAAAGGTTATTTTTCTTCAATGTACTACCAAAAAAATTAAATGAGTCAAAAAAAATCAGAGTACTTTGATTGTAGTACACAGAGAAAGTATTCTTTATCAACGAACATATGGAGAAAATAAGCAATCCTAAATTGTGATTCCCAACACCCTAACTTTAAAAGATACCTTTTCTACCCACTTCCCCACTCCCTAAAGATCTTATACCTTTCAGTTCTGAAGCCGGAGTCCAGCAATCAGCTTTAAGGAAGCTTCAAGTTTGTGATTTCTAAAAAACTGTACGCAAAAGTATACATGAGTTTATAAACACTAACACTACATATTTTTTTCTGGGGAGAAGTCCACAGTTGGTTGTCAAAAAGGATCACACAATGTAAAGAACCACCACTTTTGTCAAGGCCAAAGTCTTTCTGTCCACTATGAAATGCTTTCAAACTAAATACCCTCAAGGAAATGAATGTATTTACTTGAATTAACAGAGATACCTTCTATTATGTTAATATTTGAGAACACACTGTAAGAGACAAGAAGACAGTCTCCTCAGGCATTACCTACAGCAAACCTCCCCCTTAACTCCTCATCTGATATAGTGAAGTGTCTTATCTACTTCCATTTCCTGGCTGTGCTTCTGTCAATAATAGACCAACACACGAGATTTCATAGCTATGTTTTCAGTCTGATTCCTCAATCTAATTTTGAAAATATCAACAACAGAAAGCATGCATTGCTCACCTTTAAAATTTCAATGCCAGAGTATCTTAAATAAATGGGTCTTCAATATGTATATTTGGGGACACAAAATATATGAATGAAAATATACCATGAATTGGTATAACAAAAACAAGGCTAGGTGTGCTAACCGTTTGACAAAATTTTCCATAAGACCCAAAATATTGGCTATTAAACCATTACAAAGAACGAGCATTTCCAGCTACCTAAACCTAGACTGGATTACTGCTATATTCTTTTTGAATGACATGCTTACTTGCTCAGGAAATACATGACTTAACTAGAAGATCAGTTATCTTGAGATTTATGAGATTTGGAAAGATAGCACAAAGATTCAACAACAGCCAAGAGCATTTGCTCATTACACTTTCTCCATATACAGTTTAAGCTTACTGCTTTTATTGATATTAGATTCAGGGAGGAAGAATGATGTCATGCGAAAGTCTGAGAAGGCTTCTTTGACTGCTAGGGCACACAGTGAAGGCATAATGAAGATTTCCTCATATGGGGCACTAGGGAAGGCTCAGAAGTCAGCTATTTTTATATGATTGACAACGACTAAGCAAACTCTCAAAAAAAAGTAAAATTTGGCAAAACTTCTAATACATACACTTTAGATAATGTTACACCACCTAAAGGAAAAAATAATTTTCTGGTGGCATTTCATATTCGCACAATAAATTTTTCCCTCAAAATGATACAAGAAGTTAATATAAATTGTAAGTCTGAGAAACAATTATCTAAAATTTTAACAGCTCTTGATACAAAAATAAACTGTATTTTATATATACTCCCTGAAATAAGTACCCAAAAAGACTGTAAGACTTCTTTATGTATTAGATATCCTTCTTAAATTTCTAATAATAAAAAAATCAAAGTATTTGCAGCCCAATTGTTTTGGTGGTCATTCACAAGAAAGTATCCCATGTGCTGTAAAAAAAATATTTTATAGTTTTCTTTTCAAAATCTGCATTTCCACTTCTACCATGTACTACCACATAAACCCAACAAAGTCCTGTAATCCTCAAATAAAATGACTGCTTGTGGTAAAGACTAATAATGAGTTAACTAAAATTGTTTACTCATCCTTCACTCATACACTAGTCGGAAGGTGCATCTAGGCAATAATTGTCACCTGGCCTTTTAAAAACAATATTTCTTTACCCAGGGTAGAGTTTTGGTAGGAGTATAACATAAAATAGCCAGACTGTTTCGATAATTGATTCTGTCGAAATATACTCCAAATTTAGAAGTCCCTTCAAAGAACACAGAACTGCTGCTTGAGTTAAACATAGTCTTCTTCAATTGTTTATTAAATCAGAAAATAAAATGCAATTCAATACAAAGCTGGACGTTCAATCTGAAATGAAAACAAATACATATATATACAGATGCATATATATCTTGCTAGAGCAAGGACTATGCCTCTAGAATGAGACATTTGATAATAAAGGTATTTTTCATGATATTTATTAGTTTTAAGATGAATCTAGATTGATCAATCCATTCTGAACACAGAACACAAGCAGCCAGTTGTCTTTTCCAAATCTTTCTTTTTTTCTATTTTAACATAATTTCAAATTATGAATACGATTAAATGCTAAATTTCCAAATAAACATACCTTTCTATTTAGGCTAGAAAACACAATTTTTCCCATAACAAAAGATCCACTGAAATACCATATCAATCTGCATTTATAGCCCACAATGCCTGTGGATAGGGTTTCTCAGAACATTTTTAAAATATCACCCATACCACAAATATTCATTTTGAACTCTTTGTCTCAAAAGAGAAAACATTCACAGAAAAGAGCTTTGATCCAGAGACATAAAAATAAATATTGAAACTTCTTTGTGTGTATGTACCAATATTTTCTCTCCCAAGCTTTAAGAAAATAAATTATTGTAGTTCACAAGTTTTTTTTAAAACTTCCAGTCTTACACTGTTCAAATATTAACTATATAATCAACTACTAGCAAGATTTGGTTTATTTATATTTCCCACGTCATACATCTCATAAGGACAGTGCAAACATTTTTTTTCTACCCTTACGCCTGTAATCGTTTACATTAGTGGTTAGTGTAGGATTCGACCCTGATACTTCTTTCTGAATTAAGTTTCTTTTTTTTTCTAAATATTGAAACTAGCTCTTGTAGTAAATCTTGTTCTCTTTCTGGAAATAAGACTGTTAATGCAAATTTGTTATATACATATATATTTTTAGTTACGTTTTACCCAATGGGTCATTGCCTCTTCACACAAACAGAAGAATCTTTTATCCCACTTTTCCCCATTTTATTTAGCTTATTTTCATGGTCGGTCGGGAAACATTGCTTTACTCTAACTTTTCTGGTTGTTATTATCTTTATAAAAGATTTCCTTCTGTGGGCAAGTCAAAAGACAAGAGTCCTTTTGCTTTGGTTAATACCCTACCACACTGCAGAGCCAGCTGTAAAACAACGTGTGCTCACTGAAATGAACTTTCCAAAATTTAAAACTCATTGACATCCTGAAAACTTGACTCCACATATTGATTTCTATGTCTACTTTTCATAGTCTTAGAAACAAACAATTGAGAGGATAATTAAAGAGAATTTTACTCACTCCAAAACAAACAAAACATTGAAAGATCGATTAAATATTCTTCTCAAAATTATTTCCAATGTTTTAAAGATTCAGTTTGAAAGTCCCATAAAATGTCAAAAACACATACTACTATTAAATGCACAGTGCTTAATATTGTAAAGCACCCTCCCCAACATTAATCCATTTAAGTCTTCGAAAATTCTGTGATATTGAGTAATACTAACTTGCTCTATTAACAAGCATTTAAAGTCTGTTTTAAATGGATTATTTAGGCCTCTGTTTATAATTTAACTAAGAATTTACTTAAAAACTTCCTAGTCTCTTATTGTGTATCATATTATGATGCCTACTCTATACTTGATATAGCAGGGTCTGTTAGCACTGATGGCAGCTCACTGCTTAGAGTTATACTATTCCAAGTTGGAAGCATCATCTAACTTTCCCTTTGAGGTCTTGCTGGTGATCCACCTTCACCACAGTCAAGTATTACATGAAAATTGAAGAAACAGGTGATACTTCCTTTTCAGATTTGCAGAAAAAAGGGAAGTTGCACTGCCATATAGAGATGATATACTGTACTGAAAAATGAAAACAACATACAAAGGAAGTATTTTACTAAAGGAACATGAAGTTAATTGTGATTTGCTTACTGGAAGGGACAGAGGCTCCACCCACGTTCTCAGTGCAGTTTCAGTGTTGTTAAGTGATCTGTTAGTATTGTTTCGAGGCTTATATGAGATAACAAGGGAAAGAAAGTGGACGCGGAAATCCAAATATATATTTGTTATAAATAAAACCTTTATAAATACCAGGAAAAAGCATAGTCCTTAATATGTCATTTTTAAATTTAAATATTTATAACTGGCATTGTGATAGATAGTAGTACACTGGAGATTTGGCCTGTCCAACCCTCCAGTCATCCTGTAGTATTACTAATTATTTTAAATGTATACTTTAGCCAAAGCTTCTCAGTTCTTTAAATCTTTGGACCCAAGAAAGAACTGCAATTATCCACTTTAATTATTCACAGCAAAATTTGTTACAGAAATCCTTTTATAATCTTTTAAAAATAAACAAAAACATCTACAGTTTTATCTGCTTTTTTTTTGGCTAGTAACAACATAATATCGAAAAATAAAGGCAAATATCATTTGCTTCTGTAATTATTTCAGCTCCATAATATCATATTGGTTACTCTCATTTGCAAAAATTTAGAAATACAGGATTTTACCAATCAGACTTAAAATTGTGTAACAGACTCATTTTTCTTAAGTCATTTTTAAGAAGTCATTAGAGGCTTATAAAGCAAGTCAATGTCTAAAAAGAAGGTCTTCAAAAAGAATAAAATGTTTAAACTGTTTAAACCTTATTTTTATTATAAGGAAAAATATGAGACTATTTTATTATTCTTTATTATTTATTGAACTTATATTTTGTGTCTGATATTGTGCTAGGTACTTAAAATTCAAAAATAAAGCAAATTTCTTTTCCTTAGGGATAAATTATTTAAGACATTAATTAGACTCTATCAACAACTATCTAAAACCTGCTTTAAATGAGACTATTTAGCCTTTTATTTACAATTCAAACAATTCTAGTAGATTTAGGTATTTGAAGCCTACTTTCAATTATTGCAAGGAGGCCGGGCTCGGTGGCTCAGCCTATAATCCCAGTGCTTTGGGAGGTGAGTTGATTACCTGAGCCCGTGGGTTTGAGAACACCTGGGCAACTTGGAGAGATCTCATCTCTACAATAAATCAAAAAATTAGCCGGGCGTGGTAGCGCGTGCCTGCAGTTCCGGCTACTTGGAAGGCTGAGGTGGAAGGATTGCCGGAGCCCAGGAGGTTGAGGCTTCACTGCACTCCAGTCTGGGTGACAGAGTGAGACTCCAACTCAAAAACAAAAAAAAAATTATTGAAGGGAATATTAAAAATAGACTTCAATGCCAGAATTAGTCATACTACTCCAGCAACTGCTCACAGGTGTCTGGTTTGACCAGTTCTGAACTCCTGCTAACTGCACCTAATCCTGAGTACCTCTGATGACAGTCTATCACTACATTGGCTGCACACTTGAATTATTTTTCTTTTCTGAGACTCTGCCTGTAACAATCATTTACTTTCTACTTCACAAGAAACCATGAATTGAATTCAAGAAAAATATGCCACAGGGAATAGAGGAATATTTCCAGAAAGAAGTCTCAAAAGTACTATCCACATTTGACAAATTTACTCAAATTTAACGTCTGGCTTTTGCAGAATCATGTCAGTGTCCCAGCATCCATTACACTTGGAAAGGCAGACATCCCTGAGAAAGTTCACATGAGGTTGCTATCATAAATAAAATGCCAGTTCATAATGAAAAATAGAACTATGAAGGGGATTGGATACCCAGGGCGTCTGCCCAACAAAGTGTCAATATAGATAAATTCGTGAAGAAAAACTATCCCGGCAAGAGCAGGAATGTTTACTTACAGGAACCCAGTGCTTAATGGCATCTGTCCTTTAGGACTTAGAGCAGAGCACACTCCCACGTGGGAGGGTTAGTTAGGATGGGCACTTTCAATATTTCCCTCTGGAACTGTATTTTTTTAAGGCTTTCACAGTTAACAAAATCTTTTCTGACTGACATACCCTTTTATTATCTATGCTAATATATTCAATTAATCAGACCAGTCTTCTCTATTTAAAAATCATGACATATTTCATTATACAGAAACACATGCTCATAATTTAGCTTTGCAAATATCTGAACATTTTGCAAAATTTGCCTCAAATTTTGATTGTTATAATACGTGCTTACACAATCTATAATACCCCTTCTAGTTCCCAGGACCCCATTGTCTCTCCAGAGTAATTAGGATCTCAAATATAGTATTTCTCACTCCCATACATGTTTCTATTTCTTCATGACTCATGTATGTATTTGTGGAAAAGCATAGTACTGCTTTTTTACTAAGGATTTTAAATTTGATATAAATATATCATCAAACTTGTGGGGTTTTTATAACCTGGATTATTTTCCCAATATTGAATATATAAAGTTTGTTTGTGATATACATTTGACTGTAGTTTTTAGCTTCTAAGTAATTCTTTTATATGAATATTTGTGTCTTTTTCTATTAATAGAAATTTATATTATATTAACTTTTTCTCTAATACGAACACCCAAGACTTTCTCCAGGATATACATCTAGGAGTTCCATTACTTGGGTCACAGGAGAACATGTACAAACATTTTTTTAAGATATTGCCTAGATTTTGAATACAGGGTGTTAGCAATATAATAATGAAATATTCTCTAATCCTGTTAAAAAAAAAAAAACACAGAACAGCCAAGATAATAAAACCAAGACCCACAGACAATATCTTGCATAAAATCTGGTTACAAGGTATCTCCAACAAACCCCAAATACAAGTGGATGGGAAAAAACCACTTTAAAGTACTTTCACTATGACAACAGCTACAAGAATAGTAGCAATACAAGAGTAAAGAAAGAGAATGAAGGCACCTAGGTTTCCGATGGGCCTGGGACAGGAGGATGGAAAAAACAGCTGAGAGATACTCACTGGGAAGCACAGCAGCCAACATAAGAACAACTACAATGGAGAGGAGTCTGCAGAATTCAGTTTACTAACTTAATGCAGGGAAAAAGTTACCACAGACAGGAACTAGCCCAAGTCACTTGAAACACAACAAACAGTATTATGACTATATATTCTCATTAAAATATACCCTAAGCCGGGCTCGATGGCTCAGCCTGTAATCCCGCGCCTTGGGAGGCTGAGGTGAGTGGATTGCCTGAGCCTGAGGGTTCGAGACCCACCTCGGCAACTTGGCGAGACTTCATCTCTAATAAATCAAAAAATTAGCCTGGCGTGGTAGCGCATGCCTGTAATTCCAGCTACTTGGAAGGCTGAGGTGGAAGGATCTCCAGAGCCCAGCAGGTCGAGGCTGCGGTGGCCGGGAGCGGCCACTGCACTCCAGTCTGGGTGACAGGGTAAGACTCCAACTCAAAAAAAAAAAAAAAAAAAATACACCCTAAACGCAAAATAATTTTTTCAAATAACAAACTTATGAATAATCATGTTGTTTGTGATAGTGATGATGAGATTGTATGTATGTTATAAGATAAAGTGAAAAAGCAAAAAATGCTATATGTGATAACTCATCTCTTCATTATGGTTGAAGGAGGTTAATTCTAAGATTGATGAGATTAATTAAAAGATTTGAACTCCAAATCTAAATTGAAAGTATCAGTATAAACCTATGATGAAATTCATAGCTATAACTTATATATACATGTTTCCTAGTTCTGACTACTAAAAAATCCTAGAAATAATGAATGGCTAACACAATAAAAATAAAAACGATTAGCACCCAGAAAAACTCATAAGAAAAAAAAAATCAGTATTTTGGAAAAATAAAATAAACAAGAGATTACAGGTCTGAGGCAGAAAATAAGAAAAATGAGCTCTGGATATATAATAACAGAAAGCAATAAAACTACGAAAGACTAAAGTGTATGTTAAAAGATTTAGAAAAAATTGAATAAGTTCCCACTGACCAAAATTGGGACAATTTAAGTATCAATAAAGAGAATAACTTATTAGATGGAAACACGTTATCAAATGTGTTTAAATCCATTAGTTCTTAACATTAAAAATACATTTGTGCATTTTGAAGGATGCTAGGATATCAACCTATTGTATTTGTAAGCATATCTGTAAAGAGAAATAAATCTCAACACACTCTCATAATTAGAGAGATTGAATCTTTGTATATATATATTGTTGAAGTGCTTCCTCCTTTGTGAATGATCTGTTCCTATTCTTTGGGATGGTTTTTCTTTGGATAGTTTGTCTTATGCGTATTGATTATAGGTGCTTTTTTTATACTCTAGATACTAATTTTCTCCTCCTGCAGAAGCTTTCCCCAGTGTAGATTTGGTTTACATTGAATGAAGTTTATTTAGTTCACTCAACTTAAATAAATGCACTTATTTTTAATACAGATTTTATAATCATTTCCTTTACATTTTGTCTTCTGTCATATTTAAGCAACATCTTTTTCTAAGATCATAAAAGTAGTTTCCTCTTTTTCCCAAAATTCTAAAATCTAACCTTAATATTTCTGTTTTTTGTCCATATTGACCACTTTTTTTGTGTGTGTGTGATAGGCAAAGCTTAGGTATCTTTTCCCCTACTTGAATAGCTAACTTCCAGTCCCATGTAAAGAATGGCTATCCCTTTTCCAAATATTGACCATGTTGTCACTGTCATGTATCTAAGTCATCTGTTCTGTTTCACTGGTATGTTAGTCTATTGTGAACAATCACTTTATGATGAATTTTTATATGTAATTGGATTATGTATAAATATGATTTTCTGTATGAATATTAGAAGCAGAGAGTTAAGTGACAAGAAAAAATCTTGTGATACTGATTAGAATTGCATTGTCTCAATAAATTAACATAGAAAAAATTGTCACTTTAAAACTATTATGGGTTCATATTCATAATCCTATTTCAACTTATTTTGGTTTTATTTCTATCTTCCCATAAAGGTAGTATAACATTTTCTTCCTAATGATCTTGTATATGCCTTATTAAATTTATTTCTAGGTAAACTTTCAGATTTTGTGGTTTTTTATAAATGCTAAGATTTCAAATCATGTTTTTGAAGTGCTCTTTGTACATAAGAAAAGGATTGTTACATTTTGATCCTGTGTTCATCATCTTCCATTAGCTCCAAATTCACTTGCATTTCCTATAAAAACAATTTTAACATCAGAAGGTAGTCTTGTGCGTATCCATTTCAGTTTCTGTGTGTGTGTGTGTGTGTGTGTGTGTGTGTATCTAAAGTCCTTTTTTTGTTGTACAGAATTCCTTAAACTACAATCTACATCCTCTCCCCCAGGAAAGATACCAAGACAAAACAGAACTTTGATAGTCCCACTTATGTATAGGACATGAAAAGTTGAGAGAATGTTGATCTCATCCTAACCATGTGGGGAAAAAAAAAAGAAAATTGACATCATCAATTTTTCTTGAACCCAGAAGGCTGACAATGCAAAAGTGAACTGAATCCCACTGGCTGGCAAATCCTTCCAAAGACAAACAGGACACACTAACTATTTCACCACTGACAGAGCATGAAAGAAAGAGACCACCCTATAAAAGTGGATAAGAAGAAAATATCCAAAATTTTAACAAATCCTTAAGCTGAGTGTGGACCCGCATGACAATAAAAAGCTGAAGGGAAGAGTTAGAACTCCTGGTGACCCACTTCCGGACTCTGAGCAGAGATCCTGTTTCACAAAAAAGAGTTTTTCTACCAGAATTCATGGCAAGGATGCCACTGAAGTCTACGTCAGGACTGCTGCCTGGACACTTTGGGCTCCCTGTACCAAAGGACCAGTGGGAAGGTAGGGAGTCATCATCCTGACAGGATCACTTAACCTGGTCATCAGAGGAGTTGGTGTTGCCATTCCACCATCTGGGAATACAGGAATAGGTTTGACATCTGGAAATCCCTTGAGTACCTCATGATACGACTTTGACCAACTAAGATTGTAAATGCAGCAGCCATGGCCTGAAATGACACGGTTAGCAGTGGCTCAGAGTCCTCAGAAGCATGGGTATGGATGTCACCATTAGGTAAGCCACCTGGGCTGGCCACAGAGAGTCTTATACTGCCAACCCACATGGGATGACCTTGGGGAAAAGTTCCTTGTGAATTCCAATTCCTGTTGCACATGATAGATATTAGATCACCAGTGTACCGACTTCATTTAATATATACTATGTATTCTTCAAAGCTGAATTATTAAAATAATTTTAAAATGCACTATTACATTTTTAAGAAGCATACCCTAAAACAGGCAATTTGAATAGGTCAAAAACCAAAGGCAAATATTCATAGAGTACAGTCACACTAAAAGAAGAATGTCCATTTTAAAATGTGAGCATTCTTGTGCCTCCTGTGAAGGAAAAAGATTTAAACCCAACCTCCTCTGATAGCTTTCACTTGCCAGGAGAGAAGAAATAATGAACATGGAAAGTAATATTCTTTAATATAGCTTAAATATCTCAAAAAATTGACCTGCGTAAGAATATTATGCTTAGGCATGTTTCATTAAACACTGTGGTGGGTTCTCATTGGATCATTTCCAAAACCACCATGAGTGTGTATGTGTGTATTCCTTCTCTCTCATACAGTTTAAAATAAAAGAAAGGCAGGTTCCGTCAGGAAATGGCAATGTTTGCCATATTTTTTAAATATGCTTAAAATAGAATAGTGTATCTCTAAACACAAAAGTAGAGAATAGCCGGGCTCGGTGACTCAGCCTGTTATCCCGCGCCTTTGGGAGGCTGAGGTGAGTGGATTGCCTGAGCCCGCGGGTTCGAGACCCGCCTGGGCAGCGAGACCTCATCTCTACAATAAATCAAAAAATCAGCTGGGCGTAGTAGCGCATGCCTGTAATTCCGGCTACTTGGAAGGCTGAGGCGGAAGGATCGCCGGAGCCCAGCAGGTCGAGGCTGCGGTGGCCGGGAGCGGCCACTGCACTCCAGTCTGGGCGACAGAGTGAGACTCCAACTCAAAAAAAAAAAAAAAAAAAAAAAAGTAGAGAATAAATATAAGTATCCTCTAGTTAATTATTAATGTTAAATAAGCAAAAGCAAACACTAAAAACGTTTTTTTAAACTCAAAAAAGGTGACCTTCTATAGCCTTAGAACACTCATTATGGAAGTTCAATGTCTACCTCTATAAGTAATAAGGCCCATTTAGCATATTTTGTAGCCTGTGTATTTAATGCTAATTCCCTTAGAGTTACACTGGGTGAAAATCCATGTTGGAACTGTAGATTTATGTAAAATTATACACACAACATTACACAGAGTAACACACCTGCTGGGACTAACAACTTCTCATAAACTTTACATGATAAAAATGTGCCCAAGAGATAATATATACAAACAAGAGTCTTCAAAGGATCAGTTAATGTTCGTCAACATTTTAAAAAGAAAAAGTGCAACCAAGTACAGTGATTAATAACCTTGAACTTGTGCTTTATTTTTTATTTTCATGATTTCAAGAATGCCACAGAGCCCTCAAGGGAAAGAAAAGCAGACCCTGAGTAATTTGTATTAACTTATCTCTAAAATAATAACCAAAAAACCACATAACCAATTTATGACACTCTCTGCTATCATAACTTGCATTTATTTGAAGAAAGAGAAAATATTTTCCATGTTTTTTTTCTCAGAACTTAGTTAAGAGCTAGAAATGTTGACATTGGAGCCCATCTGAATATATACAACATATATGCAGCATTTTTAAAAAACGTGTGTACATATAAATACCACCAAATACAAGGTATAGTCAATACTGATGCTTAATGACTTAAGGTCACAAACTCTGTTTAAATGAATGTCCACTGAAATACGTAAAGGTAAAACTATATACATAATGATAAAATTGACTAGTTAAAACATTTCAATGTAATTAAGCACAAATGTACTAGGAATGACTGAAGATATCTGTCCAACTTTCAAGGAACAAATTAAAAATTTTCAACTGAACTTAGACTTTCTGGACTAGCATACAATTTAATATTGGCAAGACAAAATTTCCAGGTTCAAAGAAAAAGGTCCCATGGTTATCAAAAATCTCTCATAAAATATTGGAAATGAATCCAAAATGAAAATAATATTACTCGAAATACCAAGAGGTATAAACTTAAGGGAGAAAGCAGTTTTCAAAATATGTTTTCAGTTTTCCTAAACACAAAGCATCTCAACGCGAAATTTAATTTTGCCAAGCTCAAAATATTTCCAGGTTCTCCAAGCCTTAACATATACACATTTATATTCTTTCTTTTCACCACCAGGCAACAATGGAAGTAGCTTTCCAAAACCACAACCAATATTTCTTTGACCCAAGGTAATACAGCTCTCCATGTAGCTCATAATAACAATAGCTACAATCACAAAAACAGAGCAACTCTGACTTTTAACTTAAAAGATAAACTACTATAACAACTTCAATCTCACAGATTTTTTTTTTAATGATATTTGGGTAGGAAACATCATGATTGAAATCTTTGTCTTTAAAAAAAATCATCAAGACAAACGTCATCTCCCCCTTTTAGCCATGAACATGGCTACATCAACTTAGATTTTTCTGGGGGAGGCAGTCAAGGCATCTATGTTCATTTTAATATTCATGTATTTAATAAAACTATCTTGGCAAAAATGATGGTCCTTAGCTCAAAAAATAAGGGCTGAATCTGAAACTCATCCTCCCACCCTATAGACAAGTGAAAACATGTGTTTTTCACCAGTCACTCACTTAGTTTATGTTATACAGAAAACTGACAAATTAGCAGTTGAGGAACAGAATTCTCAATTGGCACTGGGCACTGAATTCACTGGATACTGTGAATTCCTTAGGAGTAGAAGCATTTGTTTATCATCACACAGATGACAATCCTGTAGGTACACCATACACTCATTTGAATAGAATATTTCTTCAACAATGGTCAAAGCAGCTCAGAAATTCACATATTTATGATACACACTTTGACATTGTGTGTTGTAAAAGAAAGACATGTAACAATGAACTAAGACTTTTGTTCTGCGAACAGAATTCTAACACCAAAGACAAGTAAAGCACTTGCAGACAGTTTTCTCTGATGTTTTGCTTAGAGAAGGGATACGAAAATGCTATGCCTGCACTTATTTCTCATAAAAACTCTATGAGGTTGGTTCACTCCTTTTGCAGATAAGATACCTGAAGTTCACTGAGGTGAATAAATATGTCTAACTTATAAAGGGGTGGAATTCCAAAACAGGGATTTCATCATTATGTCATATTTGCTCCCGCTAACTTGTAAGTAGAAATAAGCCTAATCATGACCAGATAAAGAGTACACCCAGCATAAAGTCTACCCATTGCCTTTAAAACTGCCTTCCTTATATCTCAGTATATTAGCTTTCTCATTGCTCTGCCTCTCCTTTCCTTCCCCATCTAGGGTGAATCAACAAATTTCTTTGACTCAGCCCTCTACACACCCTAGTCATCATTCTGCTTTTCCCAGTGTTCCTGTCAGCATGCCCCTCCAGGCTTTCATCACTTCAGAGCAAGCTTATGAGTAACTTTCACACTGGCCTCTGGTGTGCCATTCCACAGGTTAATCTTTCTGGAATGCTTTTCACATCACTCTGTGTAAAATCTTCAACGAGTTTCTCCATCTTCCCTGGCACCATTTCTCAAAATAGAGCATTGGAATTAAATGGGGAGTTAGAAAATATGTTGATACCTCAGCCTGAATGCCATTGGAACATATTCTTTGAAGACAGAAACCAGTAATCCGCATTTTGGCTAGTTCGCTGGGTGAGTCCTAGAAGCCCTAGAACAAAAAGCTCCCACTTTCCAAGTCTGGCTTGATCCCTGGCTCCAGTCTTCTCAGCTTCCCAGAGTCCTGGTCCACAGACTGTTCCACCTTTCTGTTTTTATTCAGGTGGCCTGCTACTGCCCCCATCATCTAACCCACGTACTTTCTGAGTTCAAATCCGTGTCCTTCATGCAGCCACTCCACAAACCATATTGTTTCATAGTATTCTAGGTAAGTGAGCATCCACATCACATTCTTAGATGGCAACAGAGAAAACAGAATACGCACTCACCTGTCTCTCTGAATCATGGACAGTTAACATTCCTCCTCAGTGACTCATAATGGCTGATGTGAACAGATTATTGAAAACTGCAGGAGTGCACATCTATGCTGACATGAAGGTCACCGTCTCCTCCCTGAGTGTGTGAGGTTATTTCTCATCTACAAAAACTCTGCTCAGTACTTTTCTGGTTCTCAGGTTCACTATGATGCTGGTCAGTAAAGCTGATAAGTAAGCTTATTAAAATTGCTGTATTAAGAAAGAATCCATAGGGCACTGGCAAAAATTCCAAGAAATAAAAAGCCCAGATTGAAACAGGGTTTTGTGGCACAGATTGTGTTGGATGCTGTTGTCCTCCATTTAGTTCAAGATTCAAAGCTCTTCTCTAGGGGACTGAGATAGCTCTAAGGCTATTGGAGGAAATGGCTGTCGACATAAAATCTTCTTTAACAAGTTTTGATATGTAGGTGTTTTCAAAAAATAAATACAATCACATCAGAAATTATCCAAACATTTCTACAAAGAAATATATTATGTCTTTGCAGAGTCTAAACACCATCTCAACATGATATAGCTATATTTAGATTTGGATTATTCTAACTTAACTTGGAAAAAAGCCACAGACAGAGTAAAAATGTGATTTTAGAAATCTAGGCTGGGCATGGTGGCTCATGCCTGTAATCCCAGCACTTTGGGAGGACTGCTAGAGCCCAGGAGTTCGGGACAAGCCTGAGCAATATAGCAAGATCTTGTCTCTACAAAAAAAATTTAAAAGTTAGCCAGATGTGGCAGTGTACACCTGTAGTCCCAGCTACTAGGGAAGCTTAGGCAGAAGAATCACCTGAACCTAGGTGTTGGAGGCTGCAGTGAGCTGTGATCATGTCATTGCACTCCATTCTGGGTGACAGAGTGAGAACCCCCAACTCAAAGAACAAACTCCAAACAAACAAAAGAAATCTAAATGACTTAAGCATAACAACCAGATAACATTAATCAACATAATGTTATATATTAAAAAATGAAAAATACAAACGCTTAAATTATATAAGGGTAGTTGAGATAGATTTATTTATTTTTGATTGCACTTTTACAGAACATCTTTAATATCTATGCCACAACCCTTGGAGGTAGTAATTACAACATAAGAGGATAAAAATAAGAGAGACATAATGACTCATCAGTGACATAATTCAAGCATTAAGGCCAGAAATGGAACCTGGATCTGTGTGATGATGTTAAAGTCAATGCTGTCGGAGATGTCATGTCCCAAAACACACACTCACAGACAAACATAAAACAGAAGTTTTGAAGTGTGGCTGCCCTATAGCTTACATGTCACAATGTTGCTCTCAGAACATTTTATGTCTAATTATCTGCATAAATAACTTACTGTGCATAACAAGCATCAAAGTTAGAATGGTGCAGGTATTTTTATATAACAGCCTTCTCAGTAGTTCAGTTATTTTCCTCAGATGTTGAAAACCTAATGAATAAATTGGTCCTCAGAGAAATTCAGTCAGCAAGTCACAGAACAGATTCAAACTAAGTCTAATTCCAGAGCCCAAATACTTAGCCATGTTTACTTTTCTCATATCTTTATTTCATAGCACTTAATTCATCTCAGTGTATACACTGAGATGTCTTCCCATTAAGTGGCAACATCTTAATGGGACTCTGCCATATTAAGCTTAAAATCTTCAAATTCTAGTGTACAATATGGCATTTGGGAGATTTACAGCAGAGATAATGACAACACAACTCTAGCTAACACATGTTATTTCAGTGATTGCTGAAATGTTAAATAACGTGCGTCGGATGGTATCTCCATGTCCTCCATTCTTCCCCTTCTTGCCAACAATACTTTTTGCCTCCTCAGATCCATGCTGAAACCAAATTCAACTGTTATAACTGTGGACATGAGCGTCATCACGTGGAGACACATTCCCTCCGAGCAGGGAAGATGGAGAGTCTGTCGATCAAGCCTTCAACCTTACTCTTCAGTTTACAATGAATTATAGACAATTCCAGTCTTTCAATCCTTCTGCAGACTTCTTCCCTTCACCTGGATGGTCTTTTCTTGTTAATTTATTATTCAATTCTCATTATAAAAATCTTAGAATTATAAAATCTAAATTCAACCTTCTCTGAGCCATAAAGGGATATAATTTCCTCACTTACCTTGACAAAGGAAGAAAATATGACAAGCATAAAATAATGAAAAGATCATCATGAGAAGAAACTAGAACGCAGATGTGCTCATTCACGGGCTCTGTCTGAAATATTGAATCTTTAAAACTGAGTATTGGCTTCCACGGTACTTCTCCTCCTTTGCTGTCCCACTCCCCACACTGTTCTTTACTGGTTTTATTGTTATTAATTTTGTGGTCATAATTTTACCTTTTATGAATTTATCAATGTTTTCTGGAACCTTTAAAACATCTTCCTTTTGGGCAACCCATATGCTCTTTCTAAGTGTATTTTTCCCTTCTACTACTCTTAAATATAAGTTCCGAGTATTCCAGCCAAAGAATTACAGTCAATCTCACCCCAAAACAATCTGAATATTCTCCCCTCCCCGTAGCCTTTGCTATCTCCCATTTGCATTGGGTACTGCTGTGTAGCCCTTGGCAATATTCTGATGCACATCCAAGGAGTGAATATAGGAAAGACACCAGACATTATTTGAGGATTTAGATAAAGATCTCAAAAAATAATAAAAATGCATCTTAAGTTTAAAGGTAGTTTCCAAAATAGAAATTCCAACCACCAGAGTAGAATTTGAAATAGAGAAATAAATTAGGTGATCTTTGTTTTGAAGTGACAAAGGTTGCTTCAAAAAAAAAGTAAAAGTACAAGAAAATATTCTAACTTTATTGCAAGAGATTTTGCCACAGGATCCCTTCTTAAGCCTGGAACCATACAACTCTCCAGTGGAATTTACGTCACTTATAAAATTCAGCATTCATGTTACTTCATTTCAGAAATGCTGTCTCCATAAAAGTTGCAAAAAGAGATTTAAGGGAAATTATCCTTGCCTGTTAAGTAAAGAGAGGTATGTAAATGGCACTGTGTCCTTGACTAGACTCAGTGAAATTCACTCTTTAGTTTATACACAAAAATATGACAAAGAGCAAATGGATGACCTAGCTCAAAGGTGTTCCTTTTTAAATAATACCACTGCAGCTAACATCTCTGCAAATGGAAAGCAACAACAACAAAGCCAGCTGGGTGCTGCAGCATGAGGTGATATATAAATAGATGCTCCATCAAGAGAACACGAGGAGAGGCATGGAGGAGCCAGTTCCTGGCGCCGCAGTGCTGGCAAGGCCGCCAGACTCCAGATGGAGCGGGAAGGCGCGGGAGCCAGGGCGCGCGAGGGGCACCGGCCGCCCATCTGCCGTCCTCACGGCTCCCGAAGAACCGCGCTGGGCGAGAACTTGAACCTGCACAGCAAGCACCGAAGGACAAAGCACACGCGCACTTGGGTCTGCCTCCCACGTATGACGCAACGCCATGGTTTAGTGTCTACATGTAGGAGTGTCACCACTTCACCATGACACTGAGATCTTGATGTCAAGCCTGAGACTCTTTCATAAGACAACTGCTTTCAACAGCTGGTTCTGAGCTTCGTTTTGATTTTGTCTATAGACATTTTATGTGATTGAAAGATCTTCCAAAAAAAATAGAGTGAATCCACCAGCATTACAATTGAGTAAGCACAAATAAGTGAAGTTGGAAATTTAAGTAAAAATGTCAGCAATGAAATTTATTTAAGACCTCAAGTTTTTATTTTTCCTTTTTGAACTCATTCTTACCTATTCAACTTTTAATAGGGGACATTTTACTATAATTTTGGGGAAAATTATATTCTTTCTTCTAAAGTTTTGAAAATTTTTGCCTTCTGAAAATATTGATTTCCTCCCCTGAGATATAAGTTTATAAAGAGCTAACAGAGATTTTGACAGAGCAATTTTCTTGTGCATTTCACTGACTGCCAACATGTCAGATCATGAAAACAGGAACCATGTACGTCCTCAGAAGGCACTCAATGTCCTAGACGTACATGGTCCCTCATTTCTGTATTGATTTGTATTTTCAAACCCTTCAATCCATCCACTCTCATCAATCTTCATAATAAATCTATGAGACTAACAGGAAATTTTAAAGTGAGGGTCCCCTGGTCATAAACTGATGAGCACTATCTAAAATCCAGCTTTTAGTTCTTTGCCCACTTCACCCCCAAATTATTTAAATCACTGATAAAAATATTTAAGTTAATGCACAATTTAGCACAATTTAGAATTCACTCCCAGGCAAGTTTTCTTCAAAACCAGTATACAGTATCACTTAAATGTTCTGAATGTTGCACAAATTTTTTTTTTAAAGTTATACCTGATCCGTAAGATTCCAGAATTTTAATAAGACAAGATTATGGTCAAGTAACTATAAGTACTATAGAAGTTTAGTATAATCCTTTGGTATTTTTCATCTTTAGAATAGCATCATTTCACATCTTCTATGACTTGACCAAATGAGAGCAAGAAATTTGCCATTTTGAATCTTATAAGAAATATTGTACTCCAACTACTGTTTGTAACTTCAAAAAGTCAACCTTCTATCTCTACCTCTTCAAAGCTACATAGACATAAAATACAATGGAGTAATTGTTCAGGCTTACAACAAAAGTGTAAAAATAAGTACAATGCTACACGAAGTATGGTACAAAGTAGATTAGCAGTGCTCTAGCACTGTGCTCTTTTAAGATCAAAACACTGCTATAGAAGGAAAGAAAACGTATCAACAGCTAAAAGTAGGCGAACCTGGTAGAAATGGATGCATGATTACAAGAGAGTTGTGGAATATAGCAAGATGCTGTCATCTGTCATCTCAGGAAACTACTTCACTCCAAGACAGGATACAGTGGCTGAGTAGGAAGCTTAAGGAATCATTCAGTCCTAGGAAAACTGGCATTGCCATCAGTGCCACCAAAACCTGAAGTCATACACACATTAGTCAAAATTCTCCATACGTACTGGGTAACACACACGACATATCGCTCCCTTTTATACATGGCATGCGGCATGCAGTCCTCTTGAGACATCTTCTCTTCTTCAGGGATCACCAGACCTTTTGAAAGTAACCACTCACTACATACACTGTGGATGGCATTCACTGTCTGAGAAACAGTAACTGAGACTAACTGTGTATGGGCCAGCAGTGACCAAGAGAGACCTTTTGGAAGGGCTCCATTCCTCCAGCAAGTTCAATCTGGGACTCATTCCCTTCTGAGAACTGAGCCTCTGTCTGCCCAGGCCTGATCTGCCTGATTCTGTTCACTCGAATAGCTTGCCCTAAATCCCAACCTTCTTGCACCTAAAGTTTTCTCTCCTGGAAAAACAGTAAACAGTAATTTGATATCTTAAAAGATATATGCTACTCAGGTGATCATTTCTTCTTGGATGAGTTTTTATAGTTTGTGTCTTCCAAGGAATTTGTCTATTCATCTAAGCTGTCAAATTTATGTGCATAGAACTTTCATAGTTTTCCATTTTAGTGATAGGATCAGTATCACATCTGCTCTTTTCATTTATGATGTTCACAACTATGTGTTCTTTGTCTCTTACTTGGTCAATCTGGCTAGAAGTTTTGAGTTCCACTGATTTTTCTCTAATGCCATTTCTTTTAAGTTTAAGTGACCTTCATCCTTTTTCTTGCTTTAGGTTTTCCATTCCTTTTCTATATTCTGAAGGTAGAAGCTCAGATTATTGTTCTGAGAACCTTTTTAATATAAGTGACTTTTGAGTCAGAGTCACTCTGTCACCCAGACTAGAGTGCAGTGGCCGCTCCCGGCCACAGCAGCCTCGACCTGCTGGGCTCCGGCAATCCTTCTGCCTCAGCCTTCCAAGTAGCTGGAATTACAGGAGCGTGTTAACACGCCTGGCTAATTTTTTGATTTATTGTAGAGATGAGGTATCCCCAAGTTGCCCAGGCGAGTCTCGAACCCGCGGGCTCAGGCAATTCATTCACCTCAGTCTCCCAAGGCACGGGATTACAGGCTGAGCCACCAAGCCCGGCTTAATATAAAAATTTATTGCTACAAGTTTTCCCCTAAAAATTGTTTCTGCAAGATCACAAATATTTGACGTTACATATTTTATTTCCTTTCAGTTAAAAATATTTTACAAATTTCTTTGATTCTTTTTTAACCACTGAAATATTTATTGGTATGTTATTTACATTATTTAATATTTCCAAAATTTGGAATTTTCCATATATCCTTCTGTTATCAATGTGTACTTTAATTGTGTTATATTCAAAGAATGTAATTTAAATAATTTAAATTTTTTAATCCGATAAGATTGGTTTTTGCCTCACAATGTGGTCTATCTTGGTGAATGTACCACATATACTTGAAAAGAATGTGCATTCTGCTGTTGGGTAAAATGTTCTATAAATGTGAACTAGGTCAAGTTGACTGATGCTGCTGCTCAAGTTTTATGTGTGTATTTGCTCATTCCTGTTTATTTGTTCTCTCAACCAATGACAAAAGAATGCTGCAGTCTCCAAATATAGTTGTGGATTTCTCTTTTTCTCCTTTCAGCTTTTGCTTCATATGCTGTGAAGATTTGTTGGCAGGAGAAAACTACACAAATTGTTATGTCTTAGTAAGTGGACCCTTTTATCATTATATAATATCCTTCTTTGTCACCTGTAACTTTCTTTGTTCTGAAGTCTGCTTTATTTGATAATATTGCCACTTTAGCTTTTGTTTTAATTTGAGTTTGCATGGTATAAATTTTTCTATCCATTTATTTTTATCCTACTAACATAACTATGTTTCAAGTGACAGCATGTAGCTGGGCCTTTCTTTTCTATCCAATCTGATAATCTCTGCCTTTATATGGTATGGTTAGATCATTTACATTTAATGTGGTTGATAGGTTTGGATTTATGCTTGCCATTTTACACTATATTATTACTTTTCTACTTGTCCTTTATGTTTCATGGCATTTATTGTTATTGTTGTTGTTTTAATCACTGCTATAGCAAATTTGAAGAGTGGCTTAAAACAACATCCATTTATTATGTAATAGTAATAATTTGTTCTCTCATTCAACGACAAAAGAATGTTGCAGTCTCCAAATATAGCTGTGGATTTCTCTTTTTCTCTTTTCAGTTCTTGCTTTATATACACACACAGTGTGGTTCAGCTAGTACCTCTGTTTAAAGTTTCATAGTGCTGAAATTAAGCTGTCAGTGAGGCGGCACTGCTTTGTGAAGGTATTGGGGAAGAATCAGCTTCTAATCTTATTGAAGTCACTGGAAAAATTCATTTCCTGGCATCTGTAGAACTGAGATCCCTGCTTCTTCATTGGCTGTTAGCCTGGAACATTTATCAGTTCCTTAATACTACATGCATCTATCTTACCTTGTCCTCCTATAACAGTGGGCTGGGTCCTTCTGCTTCCAGTCTCTCTTATTTCCCCTTTTGCTGACTCTTTCTAACTCTTCTCCTTGCTCTTCTGTTTCTATAAGGACTCATATAATTACACTGGGTCCATCCAGATAATCCAGGATAATCTCCCTATTTTAAGATCAGATGATTACATCTTAATTACATCTGCAAAGTCCCTTCACAGCTGTACCTGGATTAGTACTCTACTGAGTGTAACCAGGAGAACAAAGTTTGAGGGAACATCTTTAGAATTATGTCTACCACAGTCTGCCCTCTGTCCTCCAAAGACTCAAGTCCTTCCCAAATGCAAAATACACTCACACTCCTTCCAGTACTCCCAAGAGTCTTGCTATGTTTTGAATGTTTGTCCCCTCCAAATCTTGTTAAAACTTAATCCTTGGTATGACAGTATTGAGAGGTGGGCTTTTTAAGAGGTGATCTGGTCATGAGGGCTTTGTTCTCATGAATGGGATAATCCATTCATGGATTCATGACTTAGTGGCTTTCACAGGAGTGGGACTGATGTCTTTAAATGTAAAGGAAGCAAGACCTGAGCTAGAATGCACAACCTTCTCACCATGTGATGCCTTCTGCTGCCTTGGGACTCTGCAGAGAGTCTCCAGTAGCAAGAAGGCCCTTGTCAGATGCAGCTCCTAAACCGTGGACTTCTCAGTCCCATAAGTATAAGAAACAATTTGTTTTCTTTATAAATTAGCAATTTTCAGGTATTCTGTTATAAGCAACATAAAACAAACTAAGACAAGTCTCATCTTATTACAGCATTAACTCAAAGCATAAAAATTTAATCTAAACCTCAAATGCTCCAAAATCTCTCCTCAAAATCAAGTTTAAATGAGTAATCCATTAAACTTAACTCCTGGGAATAACTTCTCTTCATCTGTAGACCTGTAAAATTAAAGACACACATTATCTGCTCCCAAAACACAATTGTGAGACATTCATGGGATGTACTTATAAACATGCCAGTTTCAATAGAGGAACAATGGAAGGTAGCATAAGGACACAAGTACAACGTAGTCTCAATGAACAGGCTGGCAAAATACATTAGGTTTCAAGGTCTGGGAAAAATCCCCTGTGGCTCTCAGTTCCATCCTTTGGGCTTTAAATTCCACAGTCTGGCCTTACTACTTTGTCCTCTGAGTTATTTTTCCTTTTTCCTGAAAGGTAGCACCTGTTTACAGGTGAGTAGTTTTGTCTACTGGTAGAATTATGGGGGATAAACAACCCTATTTCATTTAATATTCTGTTCCTTTCTATCCAAGCTGGCAGTATTTACTAGTATGAAATTTTCAATGATGTTGTGGGCTTAGTGTGAATTTCACAGGGTTTCATTCCATTAGACAAGATGTCTCTCTACAGATCTTTCCTAGACAATCTTTCCTCTATGTTTGGCTTTTGCTGACATGAGTGAGGGACAACACCCTTTGGATTTCTAGAAGCTCCTGTATTTTAATGAGGAGATAAGTCACATCCCCAATCTCTTCAAAGAACCTGTTATTAACTGACATCTCTGATCTGTTAATCCTTCTGAGATTTCAGAGAAATATCATAGAATTATAACTTTATCCTTTTCTTCAGAGCATCCTTTACTAACAACAAATCTCTTCATTTTAGTCTTTTGCTAGGTAAATTAAAAATTTCTGAAATCATTAATTCCTTGTTCCTTTTGGTTCAGCAATCTTTTCCTCAGTTTCTCTCTCTCTCCTCTTACTATAAGCTTCAAGAAGAAGCCTGGTGTTATGGACTAAACATTTATGCCTCACCACTTTCAAAAAAAAAAAAAAATTCTTATGTTGAAGCCCCAATCTGTGGTGTGGCTCTATTTGGAGTAAGAAAGTAATCAAGGTTAAGTGAGGTCATAAGGATGGGATCCCGATCCAACAGGATTAGTGTCCTCACAAGAAGAAACACCAGAGAGCTACCATCCTCATCAGCTCACACAGAGAAGAATCCTGTGAGTATATAGTGAGATCATGGCAATCATTAAGCCAAGAAAAAGAAGCTTCAGAATGAAACCCACATTGCCTACTTGATCTTGGACCTCCCAGCCTTCAGAACTATGAGATACAAACTCATTTTTAATCCATCCAGTCTGTGCTATTTTGTTTTGTCGGCTCAAGTATACTAATGCACCAACTAATACCCTAAGCTCTCAAGTAAATATTCAAGTTCATCACTTAAAAGTTAAGCTTGCAACATAACCACAGGACACAATTTTGCTAACCTCTCTGTCACCATATGGCAATCATCCTTATTCCTCCAGTTTCTAATAACATGTTCTCAAAAACCTTCACTGGAAGTGTCCTTAATGTTCATATTCTACTAAATTCCTATTCAAGGTAATTGAGGCTTTTTCTATCACATTCCTCAAAGTTCTTCAAATCTCTTTCCATATCCTGATTCCAAAGCCACTCCCACATTTCTAAGTACTTGTAACAGAAGCACCTACTTTCAGGAACCAAAATCTGTGAAAGTGGTTATTGCCGTCATCATAAAGTATGACAATTTTAGTGGCTTAAAACATTATTTATCTCACAATTCCTTCAGGTCAAAAGTCCAGATACAGTGTGGCTCAGCTCTTCACTGCTTAAGAGTTTCACAAGGCAGATCTTGAGGCATCAGTGGGCTGCATTCCTTTCTGGAGGCTCTGAAAAACAGCCAGCTTCCAAGCTCATTCAGGCTGTTTGAAGAATTCAGCTCCCTGCAACTAGAGAGCAGAGCAAGGTCCAGGTTCCTTGGCTGTCCGCTGGGAGCCCTGAACTCCTTAAGGTCACGTGCATTCCTGTCCCTCTTGCCCCTCCAGCAAGACTGAACTCCTCTCATGCTTGGACCCCTAACTTGGTCTCTCTCCTGCTGCATCTCTCCAATTCACTCTTCTGCCTTTTACTGCTTACAATGGACTCACCCGAACAATCTAGAATAATCTCAAAGTTTAAAGGCATACTGTTTAGCAACCTTAACTCCATCTGCTAAGTAGCTTCAGAGAAGTATAGCACCTGGATTAGTTTTTGCGTGAACATCCTGTAGACGAGTATCTTGAAGTCGATGGAGGTGCAAGGGGGTGCATCTTTAGAATCTGCCTAACAGAGCTGTGCTCCTGTTTTTCATTTCCTGCCCTTTTAAAAATATGTCAATTTTTTTACATTTCTATTTTAATTTTTCTCTTGGCTTTGTTTTATTATAATCTTGTACATATTATTTTATATAGATTTCATGTCATCTTTTTAGTTGTTCTAGTGTTTGCAATATACAATTCATACTTTATAGCACCTATTTAGAATTAATCGTCTTATCACTTCAAATAAAAAATAAATAAACTTGACAACTATATAATTCCTTCCCCTTCCCCTTTTATGTTGTCATATATATCACACTGAAAGTCCTATGAAACAATCATCTCTGCTCTCTGATAAATCACCAACCATTCTCTCTCTACTAGATGACTTTATCAACATACAAAAACTTGCTACAATAAGTAGCATGCTTTTTAATTAGGGGTTATCCTTTGATTCTCAATATTCCAAATAATATTATACTATTCTCTGCCTATCATTCAGGTAAATTTTTGAAAGTTGTCCTTATATGTTGCCTTTAGATCCTCCTCTCTTTCCTATTTAACCAATTCCTAACCCTAACTAACCTTAATCCCATCAACAAAATGAAAACTTCTCTTGCCACTTCAGGTGGTTTAATCCAGCCTCTCAGAAGCAGCAGACAAGACTGACCACTTGTTCGCTCAACACCTCAGAAATCTAGTGTTCCTCTTATGTTACTAGCTATTCCTCCTCAGCCTACTGGCTGACTCTTTAAAACTATGCTTCTTAGATGTTAAGATTTCTCAACCTTCTTCCTTGGACATGTTTCCTTTTCAACAGCATCTCCCAGATGATTATACCCATGTCTGTGTATTTGAGTGATAGCTTTGTATCAAAGATTGCCAAGTTCATTTCTTGAGTCAAAACCTCTTTTCTGAGATGCCAACTCACAAATCCACTGCCGAATTAATATCTCTACTTGGATGTCTTAGACATCGTCAACACAGCACGTCCAAAATTGTTTGCTTTCCCACCCCAACTGTGTAACCTCAACAGCAGAATTACACTTCTGCAGAAACTGCACCAATATCATTTCTCTCAATTTCTGTTTTCTTTTTATTCTGCTAGCAGCCTCCACTAGAATCCAAATCACCATCTTCTTCCTTGGGCACTACATAAGCCACTTAATGGGCCTTTCCTAGGTTCACTCTTGCCCACACCCAAACCAGTCTCCAGGAGCAGCAAATCTGAACTCCTCAAAATTCAGTGCTTGTCCTTTTCTGCCTAAACCTTATAATGATTTATCTTTATACTGTGAAATAAATCCAATTTTTAAAATATATGAACCGGACAACTAGAACTCTGTTGTTTTATTCAAATAAAAATTAAAAAAGGAAAAATATGGCCTTTAGTTCCTGCTGAAGTCTATCACCCTGTCTCATGCCATAGTCCTGCCAACCACCACACTCCAGCCACAATGGTCTTCCTCTAGTTCCAGGAACACATCGAACTCCTTCCTGCCTCTGAAGCTTTGTACAAGCTGTTCTCTATGTGTGAAGGAATATGTTTTTAATCATTGGTTCTTTCTTTTTCTTATATTTTTGGATGCACAGGCTGCTGTTAAAAAGTATAAGTAAGTTCTAGGTTTTTGAGGTCTACCATTTATGGTACAGAGACAATTAAAAATGAAGAAGGCTGAGCTCAGTGGCTCAGCCTGTAATCCCAACACTTTGGGAGGCTGAGGTGAGTGGATTGCCTGAGCCCGCGGGTTCGAGACCAGCCCTGGCAACTTGGCAAGACCTCGTCTCTTCAATAAATAAAAAATTAAAAAATAGCCGGACGTGGTAGCGTGTGCCTGTAGTTTCGGCTACTTGGAAGGCTCAGGTGGAAGGGTTGCCGGAACCCAGCAAGTAGATGCTGGGGTGGCCGTGAGTGTGCCACTGCACTCCAGCTTGGGCAACAGAGTGAGATTCCACCGCAAAAAGGAAAATAATAAAATATAGTAAGTGCAATATTATTTATGTATAACCAAGTAAATAAATTACATGTGACACGCAACATGGGGGAAAGCGTCCATCTGGGTTAATGAAGAAGGCCCCTCTGAAAAGGCAATATTTAAATTGGGGCCTGAATAATGACAGTAAGTCCACTGAGTGAACCAAGAGCATTCAAGGCAAACAAGAGAGCACATGCAAAGTCCCTGGTTCCAGGGAGAGCATTCTGTGTTGAAAAACTGAAGCACTGGATGAAGCCATGGAGACTTAGGGATTCTCAGTCACAGATAAGGGCCTGTAATGAAGTTAGAGAACAGATAAAAGCTGAATCCAGCAGGGCCTTGAGGAAATCAGAGGAGGAGCCTGGATTTTATAAGTGCATTGGACAGCTTTTAGATTTTTAGCAATGAGTGACAATTTGATGTACAAAATAACTTTAATGCAGACATTTAAAAAAATCTTTCCATAAGATATAACTTAAAATCAACTGTTGAGACTATCAATAATGAAAGCATTTTTGAATACTAAATGTGCCTCCAAACGGGTATTCTATTCTTTTATTATGAAGATATACAAGATTACAGCTTATTTTCAAACAGCGGAGCTCATAAAGCCTGAAACAAGAATTCATTTGAAACTATTAAAAATATGTATGCACAGCACAAAGAGGTCAATGCCCAAAAGCAAGGCAGAATTTCTAAACCCAGTAATATTATGAAGGGCAGAAGCCAAGATATATTGTGCACATGCAGCAGCAATAAAAACTCTAACTTGAAATGGTCAATACCCAATAAAATACACAGCAAAAAAGACAGAAGTAAAAAATAACTGCAATCTACTTCAGCCTTATTTATATGATGCGTGCATTTATTTTCATGGCTTTAAATGATGAGGTCAGTAATAAGTATTTTGTTTCAGATTTTCCAAAGAGTACATGCAGCTTAGAAAGACTATAGGAAACACTTTCCAAATAACCACAGCTAGAACTCATGATTTACTTTACTTCCTGGCACAAATATTTCAAAGTTTCAATTTTTAAGGAAATAAATAGTTTTATTTTAAAGAAACATTCTTTATTATGTGCACTTAATTTATTCTTAAGAAAAATCATATTTAAGAGTATAAAAAATACACCAAAAATTTAAAATACTACAAAGAGGGAAGAATTGTGATCCTTCAAAATTTGGAGCTTCCAAAGCATTCTAAGAAGATTTCTAAAGCATATATAAAATTAACACTACAGTATATACAACTAATAAAGTTTTTATTTCTTATCATAGAAATGACTTCTAAGAAACTTAACATTTTGCATTTTTTGTATGAAAGTTTATCATTTATTGTTTTAAATATATATATTTTTTTACACTGTTAAAAAAATTAGATTGCAAAGAAAAGAAATCCATTTAGGCAATCACCCCATTTGAATGAGCTAGCAATCCTTACTTAGATGCTGAGTATGGTAAATGAATAAAGGAGTTAATTTTTCAACACAATTAATTTCAATTTAAGGTACCCAGATAAACACTGAAAATTTAAAGGGAAACAAAAGGAACTTGATGTTCTATTCACCTCTGATAATTGAAATTTTTCATCCTCTTTCTAACCATTAAATGAAATGCTTTCAGTGAAAATGTCTTTCTAACATGAAAATAACTGGTGCTCAAGATCCAGGACCAGTAATAAACTATTCACTTTGGTTCCCTGAGAGGGTCTATGTATGTGAATAATCTAAGACACTAAAAATAATCACAAAGCAGCTCTCACTTACTGAGTAAGCCTCCCATGGCACGTATGCACCCAACATATGCTATCTCAGTTTTAATGGTATCCTATGAGGATGGAAATAGCATTGAGCCCATTTTTACAATAGAAAAGCAGAAGCTAGAAAAAAATACTTTGTTCAAATTATACAGCTTATAATTTAAAATATGATTATATAAGAACATTAAAATTTCATGTGTGTAATATAACTTATATAAAATTATATATGTATAAAATATATACTTAATATGTACTATATATTTATATATATTTATTATGTTAAATACATACATACATATATATATATATCCTGTTCTCAACTACTACTGTATCCTGGAAGGTACTCAGCTAAGTGAGTACCTGCTGATGACACAGAGACAAGAAGGATGTGTTAGACGTCTGCCTCAGCCTAATCATGGAATTAGACAAATAAACCAGTAACTATAACGTGAAGTGAAAAGATAATACATGCAAAATGACACAGGTACCATTGTCACTGTGTTTAACTCGGCCTCAGGTAGAAGGAGAAGGAAGACTTTATGCTGTAAGTGATGCCATGGTTCAAACTGAGTCATGGAAGAAGATAGTGGGTCAGCAGGGTGAGGGGGCAGGGGAGAGGGACACGATAGGAAGCACCTAAAGGAAAGTGCATCGCAAAGCCACACAGACACCAATGGCCAGATTCATTCAGCACCTGCAGAAGCCAGTGCTGTGGGAGCATAAGACTTGGTAGGGGGGAGAGGAACAGTCAACAGTGGAAGAGGAAAGGGTATATGCAGATGTTCCTGATTAAAAAAACCATGACTTAGATTCTCTTGGGAAGGCACCTGAATCTTTCCAGTTAAAATGTTTAATAATACCTACAGTTTTGCAAGGAAAAAGTAGTTAATAATCAAAAATTAAAACAAGAGAATGACCAGGACACAGTACACCTGCAATTATCTGCTATCACTAACAGAGTAAATGTTAAGTGCACCCAGATCACACAGCTAGTAGGCATACTAGTCAGGACCTCACCTCAGACTGAAGGAACCCACAGTCATTGACTCTGTCACCATCTGAAGTCTAGTGGTCTAAGAAATACAATAATTACATTTTATGATCCAGAAACATATAAGCTAATAAGCATTAACTGGTGATTATAGTATTTACTCCTTTTGGGGAATGCTTTGTTTAGATGATTATTTCCTATTTTTAGATTAATTTTAAGTTCTTTCAAATGAATATACTTCAAACAAGATGCATTTTTATATTGACATTGGGTTTGCTAGATCTCAGTGACTATGAATTATTAATATATGTCCTGACTTTATCTTCATTAGACAGCCTTGTCTCTTACTTCAAACCCTCCTCACAAAATCTAAGTTGTGCTATACCGGCTTGCAGTTTGGTTCACCCACTCACAGTCTGCACTCTATGCTCTCCAGCAAGTTCTTTTCAACTGATCTCTATTCTTTCCTGAAATGGAATTCTTGCCTTATCATTAGAGCAAGCTCAATTTACTCTGTAGGACATGGGAAGATGTACCCTCCTCAAAGCTTCTCCTTTATAAACTGGTAAATAAGGAGTAGAAACTACCTCTGCACTATCATACAGCAAGATCCCATTAAGTATAAATGCTTTGTGTTGGGAAGCAAAGACAGTAGAACAAGAGTCACAAACAAGCAAATCATGTCCTTCAAACCTAAGTACTGAAAGACATCTATTTTGAGTGTTATATAACTTTAACATAATTACAAAGACCAAAAGAGACAAAAAGAAACATATCTGTCTCAGGTCAAAATAATGTAAAGTAATCATGAAATCTCTGACATAACAAAATCACATTAAATTATGTTACATAGTACATAGAATTAATAAAATAAGCAATTCTAAGAGACAGGATATGTGACATTTCCAGCAAAAGGGCAGGATATAGAAGACCAGGAAGAAACAACTTTAAAAATGGTAAATGCTTAGGAAATTGCAAGCAAGCCTGGTCCTGTCCAACACTGTATTAGTCGAGAAACTGAATAATAAGGGTGGGTCATGTGCATTCTGCTCTCTAATAAAACAGAGGGCACAAGATAAGTAGAAGGTTGCACAGCCTCATCATGCCCGTCCTAGCAACAGAAGAGGTAGAAATACTGCCATGGCAATGAGTTCAAGATATTTTGCTGAGAACAACTTCTACTTTGCATATGTACATATTAATGAGAAATCTCATTTTCTTAAACAAATTAAAACTAAATTTCTCCTTTTCACACAACAAATTCAGCTACCTAGTTTTATGCCTAGTAGGTGAGTATATGCATGTTGTGTATATGTGTATTTAAATCAATATATATTTAATTCAATATGTATTGATTTATTTAAATTATTAGGAATCCAACTTTCTTACTATATATATTTATTTAACTTGGTATTTAATTATATATTTAAGTTCTCAGGAATTTCAACTTCCTTACATTAGTTTTATGAAATTTATACACAGTAGATTTCTTCAGTATGCAAATGTCTTCTATTAGAATAAAGAAAAAATGTTCAAAATTGATTCAGGTAACAGTGATGGAAAGAAAACATTGAATACAATCACATACAGTTTTGAAGAAAGAACCAAACGGATTGATTTGATTGTCAGTTAAACATATAGGTTACATTTTAAGGTAATTCTATAATGCCAAGCCTGATTGCACAGGAAAACAATGTTGTCATGAAAATGGAAAGATGAAGAGGTGCAGTTGGTTTGTGAGGAAGATACTTTTGATTTTATTATTTGAATTTTACATAAATGTCAGAACACATAAATGAAAATGTCCAGAAAGAAGATGTATATATGGAATTTCAGTTTGGTCAGAACTGAGATATTAAAAGTGATTACTAATGATCATGCCACTGCACTCCAGTCTGAAAAACAGAGTGAAACCCCGACTCAAGAAAAAAAGTGATCACTGATGACAGAAGAGGGATAGTGATAAAAAATTCTAATTATATCCACATTCAAGTGGTCATATGTATTAAAAGTGACACCATAAAAGTAGACAAAAGAGGAAACAAAGCTGAAGAGAATAATGAAAATCTTGAAAATCAAAGAAAAAGAAGTTCTAGCAAGAATAGTAAATTAATTATGACAAATGCTACAAAATATTACAATTTATATCCAAGAAGTTCATAGGAATTTTTAAGGAAATAACTGTAGACTTCTCATTTCAAGATTGATAGGAGAAGATGTTTCCAACCTTTCTACCAACAAAAAACTCCCTTGAGCAATAAATAGAAAAAAGAAACCAAAATCCAGACACCATCTTGAATGAAACTAAGAAATATCTGTAAGCCAAACAGTAAACCAAGGGAGAGTAAGAGACTTAGTAGAGCAAAAGAAGGATAAACCTTACAGGAATAATCTAGAGGAAACAAGCCAATTTTCCTTTCAGAGCCTTAGAAAAGCCCCAAGTATGGGGAAGACTGAGATGAGGCTGGGCTGGAGAACAGTGGATCATCTGAAAATCTGTTGAAAGAATATTTGGATCCCAGAATGTGACCCATTCTGATCTGTCAAGCTACACAGAATAGAGAGGCTTCATAGACACTGGAGAAAATGAACCAATCAGATGCAAGATTTAGGGACACTAAGTACAGAACAAACCAGGATAAGGTCCGAAATATAAAACAGGAGGGTTATATGATAATATACATAGTTCTTAGAAAGATTCACAGTTCCTTTTTCTTCCCCAAGTCAATAAAATTAGCAATTTATATAATCAAAAAAGACATAGATAGCATTTTCTCTGGAAGTTGCAAACCACAAAAAGAAAAACATCTACAGATAATTTGGGGGCCACCAGCAAATAACCAGCTAGTCATTCAATCACTGTATGATGAAGCCTCAAAGTCTACAAGATCGTCCCACGCACACAGAGTTTCTAATCAGTTTTTCTGCATTTCACATTTAATATGACTACATAGTTAATATCAGATATCTGAGAAATGTAAACAAAAAGACCTTTTTCTTTTCTTTTCTTTTCTATTTTTTTTTTTTTTTGAGTTGGCATCTCACGCCATCATCCAGACTGGAGTGCAGTGGTATGCTCATGGCCACCCCAGCATTGACCTGCTGTGCTCAGGCAAACTTTGTGCCTCAGCTTTCCAAGTAGCCAGAACTACAGGCATGTGCTACCACACTTGGCTAATTTTTTTTAAATTTATTGTAGAAGTGAGTTCTCACCAAGTTGCCTAGACTATTCTTGAACCTGTGGGCTCAGGCAATCCCCTCACTTCGGCCTCCCAAAGTGATGGGATTACAGGCTTAAGCCATCGTGCCTGGCCAAAAAAAAAAAAAAAAAATCTTTTTAAAGAGCAAAACAAAGAGGGAAAAGCATTCTTAGAGAAAGCACAGAAAAAAAATACTTCCAGGAAATAATAATATCCACAGAGAGATAAAATAACACTGTAACCATGAAACAAGAACAGATGTTATAAAAAATGTATATATGACAAAGAAAAATACTTATAAGGAAGGTAGTTTAAAAAATTATCTACAGGGTGAGGAAATCTACAGGAAGTAGAACAAAAAGAGAGATCTGAAGTGGAACTCTAGGAACAGAAAACAGAGCAGTGGTTGCCAGACAGGGAAAAGGATCAGCAATAAAGGAGCACAAGGAGTGTCTGCAAAAACTATGGGGCAGTTGCATGACTATATATCTGTCAACACACTGAACTGTACACTTAAAAAGGATGGTTTTTATTGTATGCAAATTGTACTTTTTAAAAAGATATTGAGACTGAAGGTGGGAAAATAAAGGCAAAAATAATTAGAAAATTCTTTCAGAAGGACAAGCATTCAACTAATAAGAGTTCTTAAATGAGAGCATTAAGAAAAGAAAGAGGAAAAAAAATTAAGGAAATAATGAAAGAAAATTTCCTTAAATGGATGAACCAAACTTTAGATTAAAATGGTTCACCTAGTGCTTAGTTCATTGAATGAATGAAGCCTTGTACTAAGGCACATGTTTGAAAAATTTCAGATTACTGGGTATAATATCAAGATCATAAAAGCTCACCAAAAAGTCAGAAATAGAAAAGAAAAATACAATAAAATAAAAATCAGACAGACTTCTGAAGTTTTACTTAACATTAGATGCTTAAAAAAGCAGTGGGCAATACTTTCAAAATATTTTTAAAAATTATATCCATTGTATTATTTTATATCCAGTTCTTAAAGGGAACAAAACAAATACTAAAAATTCTAACCCAAAACATTTTTTCCTAAAAAATGTATTTGAAATCATGTATCCAAAGAAACACAGCATACCTGAAAGTATTGACCCAAAACTCTAGCATAATCTACTAAAATTTTGGTATTGAAAAAAATAAAGTCCTATAGGCCTCTAGAGAATATCAAATATGAGGGAAATGAAATAATTTTCTGAGAGCAAAGCTAATTATCTGAATTAATTTAGAAAAAATAAAGAATATAATTAAGATGCCTATAAAAATAAACACATGAGCCAAAGATTGTTATGCTCAGCAAAACTAACCCCCAATATAAAAGATGCAAGCTGTTATCAACAACAAGGAACTCAGAAAATGTGGTTACTTCTAGGCTTTCTTAAGAAATCTACTAAAGAACAAACTTCAGAAAACCAGAATTACTAGAGAAACATCAATAGAAAAAACCGTGTGAAGCATTAAATAAATACTTTCAGGAAAAAAAATGAGAGTTAGTAGGAAGACAGTATTACATGTGACAGCTATAAGATCTGACAGTTAAAAAGCAAAGAATAGGGCAACACCCTTGGGTACCCTCCAACTGTAGGAGCTTTTCCATCCCCTCAATAAATCCCGCTTTCTCACTTAAAAAATAATAAAGAATGATAGACATAGCATAAGGAACAACATTTTGTTTCATTGTTTTCAGTAATCATAACTGGTAATAATACTATCGTTGTTATTCCAAGAACGCTGCGCGTGAAATGTGGAACAGAATAACTATGGAACATTCTAAACCTAACATGACCTGTGTCCTTCTGAACCAAGTTGAAATAAAGAGATTAAGTAAAAATACAGTGATCTAAAATTTGAAATGAAATAATCTGAATAAGCATATCAGGTATTTTTTCTTTAAAATCACACAGCTATATTCTAGTTCGTCCAGTGAAGAGGCTGAGAAACAATGGTAAATGATAAATGAAACAATCTGAAAGCATGGAGAAGGAGGAAAGAAAAATAGAAGTAGCAGAAATTTAGGTATATATAATAAACTGATCTCCTCATTAGTTTTTAAACTATATTTGATGATTGATTATAACACCATCTCTGATACTTGACATAACGATATTTAAAAGTGGGAAGAGTAAAAACTAATGAATGTAAGGTTTCTATGGTTCAGTCAGTATAGTAAAATATAGATACCAGTAGTCTGTGACAAGTTACATACATCTATATTGAATTGCCCAGAGCAACCACTAAGAAAACAACACGAATAAAAACAATAAAAAACAGTATAAACAAAGTAAGATGAATTTCAAATTCATTTTACTTGCAATGGACTGAAAGACATCAAATATGTTTCAGTAAATCAGTTCACAATAATATTTAAAAATACTAACTGATCACTTTAAGAGGATGACAGGGAACGACTGTAAATAAAGGAAAAAATCAAGCATTCTTCCTGTCTTTCCTGTGTGAACTATACCTCTGGGTAACCAAATAATAGAAGAAATGAAGTATCTCTCCATAAATGTTATTTATGTAAGTTAAAAAAAATAGTCAAACATCTTCATTTTGCAACTCCCAAGGAATTAGCAATCATTCTAAGTAGTATTAACAGCTGCTAACATTAAAAAAAAACAGCTAAAATCAGACACTGTAGGCATCCTGATAAAGAGCACACTACCACCCAAGAGATCAACTCGAGTCTGATGACACCTCTATATCCAAGTGCCAACTATAAGAAATATAAAAGGCAGAGGAACAGGTTAGGTATGCTATGAGTATTATAGTCAACAAAACCTAGATGGTGGTAAATTATACCAGCTAAAGGGTGCGAACTCTTCCTCAGACAGATTATAAGGAAAGAAAGAGATTGAGGGGAAAGCTGTAGATTAAGAGACTTAAAAAACATCAAATTTTAAAATTGGCCAGACTAAATTACAACGTCTAGGAATGCACTTTTAGCTGATAAAGTCATGGAGAAGAGTGGTTATTACAGAAGTCAGGACAGCACTTCCATCTGGAGAAAGGGAGTGGCTCTGGTCAGAACTAGCCCGTAGATGGCTTCTGAGCCTGTGGAAATGCTCTATTTTTCGACTTGGGTGGTAGTTACAGGGGCATTCAGGTTATAATTCATAAGCTATATGTTTGTTTTGTCTGTTTCCTACATCTGAGGTTTATTTTATAATACTAAAGTCTGGAAAGGTTAAACATAGATCATGTGCATTTAGTACTACATTAAATTTATACACTGCTGGAGCAAAAGAGATGCCAGACAGGTGATATTTACTCTTTCAGCATAACTTCCTCAGTGCCTCCCTAAGGTAACTTAGCATTAAACATTATTTATTTCTCTCACAAAGTTTTCTGTCACAAAGGTATTTCTACCATGATTTACTGACCGAAGCTTAAGATCTTGAAAAGGCATGGGTGTTGACCTCAATAGGCCTAAATTTATTTCCAGTTCCCCTTCTTCTTAGTTTTGGAACTTAGCCTTCCTGATTTTCATTCCTACAAAATGGGAATAACTACTAGATAATGTTGTTTAAAAAACTGGAAATATTCCATATAAAGTGCCTAAGAACAGTTCAGGCATTCAAGAAATATCATCTGGTAGTTTGATTATAGAAATGCCTTTTATATTCAATATTCACATTAGCAAAATAACAAACTCCCAAATACTGCCTGTTCCCAGCAGTATTCTATAACCCAAAAAAACCTAAAGGCATTTCATCTAGATTAATTAATCTTAACATTTTTACTCCAATTTCTTTTTTTTTTTTTTTTTGAGTTGGAATCTCACTCTGTCGCCCAGACTGGAGTGCAGTGGCCGCTCCCGGGCACCGCAGCCTCGACCTGCCGGGCTCCGGCGATCCTTCCGCCTCAGCCTTCCGAGTAGCCAGAATTACAGGCATGCGCTACCAGACCGGCTAATTTTTTGATTTATTGTAGAGATGAGGTCTCGCTGCCCAGGCGGATCTCGAACCCACGGGCTCAGGCAATCCACTCACCTCAGCCTCCCAAAGGCGCAGGATTACAAGCTGAGCCACCGAACCCGGCTACTCCAATTTCTGTTATTGGCTTAAAGGTATTTTGAACCAATAAGAAATATTACCATTTTTTTTTTATTATGGGATCCTGCAGTCATTGTAATAAACATGTTTAAAACATTCAAGGTCCCTAGAGCCACCAAAGAAGAGGCCACCAGGAGAAGCTAGAGGTGAGCTCCGGAGCCTGCTGGAATAAAATAATCAGAAGTTGAAGAAAATAGCCTTGCAGGACACAGAGGAAAGACTTTCCTTGACCTCTTGATCTCTAGCCTCTTTTCTTTTCTTTGAGTTGGAGTCTCACTCCATCACTGAGGCTGGAGTGCAGTGACACTCTCATGGCCACCCTAGCGTCAGGCTCCAACGATCCTTCTGCCTCAGCATTCCAAGTAACCCTAACTACAGGCACATGCTACCACGCCTGGCTAATTTTTGATTTATTGTAGAGACGAGGTCTTGCCAAGTTGCCAGGGCTGGTCTCGAACCCGCAGGCTCAGGCAATCCACTTGCCTCGGCCTCTCAAAGTGATGGGATTACAGGCTGAGCCACCCAGCCTGGCCTAGCCTCTTTTCAAGTGAGCCTCTTCCTCGCTGCCATCACCACCCAGGAGTGCTTTCTTTAGTCTTTAAAAGGCATTTGAATCACTCATGACACAGAAGCCTCATCCGCCAACTTCTAGATGCCAGGATGAACGCAGCCTATTTTAGGTTGCACATCACAGGACATACAATGATATTGGAAAGCATCACCATATAGTTAGCAATGTCTCTCTGTTATAAAGAGTGTGTCCCGCAGGCAATCTGCACTTCAACAGGGAGGATGACAGCTACCACAGGAAGTGGGTGATTGAGGCCTTAGGGGAGTTGCCAGCAAAACATTAAGAACTAAACAGAAGCACACAGCACCAGAAGGGCAGGAGGAACAGCAGGGGTCTGTCCAGGAGCTTCTGGCTCCCACATCCTGTGCTGAAATAGCAAAGGGTGCAGGAGAGGGGAGCGGCTAATACAGGATGGAAGAAGAGCGGAACTGGGGAGCGCCTGGACATCCAGGGGACCGTGCCTATGGTGTTGGACCTGCCCCCACCAGAGAGGCCACGTGAGAATAAGAAGCCAGGGCTGCTGTTCTAGATCAAACAGAACCCATGTTAGCACTCCCACACCTTCTTCAACCTCTAGGGGACAAAGAAGTTACTGGGGATACTCTCCCAAACCAGTGTAGGATGCAGAAGGTGGCTGGCAGAGTTGGTGGAGTTCCCGAGTGGCAACAGAGTCAAAGTGGTTCTGAGGTTGAAATTTGAGGGACAGACTGCCAGGATGGAGAGGCATGCAGACCTCGGGATGTGCAAAAATAGTATGGTCTCCCTGGTTGGCCTCGGCGGGACCCACACCCATCACCCTTGATTTCCACAGTGAACAACAATGGTACAAGACCAGAATTGTCACCTCCAGCGGAGGCCAGAGAGAACCAGGGGACAAGACACAGATGTGAAGCTTTCTCCCTCAAGACCGTGACATTACAAGACAGTTCTTCCCCTCTGTGTACCTGGATAACCTCTCAGGGATATGGGGAAAGGGATCTGACATGAAGGAATCTACTGAACAATTATGCATGATGAGGTAGAAATAGCTTGGTGTTTTAAGTTCCCATCACTGCAGTCAGCACCACCACAGCGTGCAAAAGAAAAGCTTGAAAGGTACCTGGACATGCCAGAGGATTTGCTTGTTTGTTGCACACACAAAGCATGGTATAAAGTTGTAAGGTCTCATACAAGAATCTTCTACAAAAGTTTGTAACCTCAGAGCTGCTTTCCAATTCTAACCAGAAGTGGCACCATACTTAAGTGACCTCTAGGTTTCACCGTATGGTTGGTAAGAGTGGCATTATATTTGAATGGCCTTAGCACTGCAGCTTTAACAATTCCATCTCAGCTATTTATTCTACAGTTCAACAAAATTTTAATTGTCAAATCAATGAATATAAAACGAAAGGCTTTCTTTTTTTTTTTTTGCAGAGTCAAATGAAGAAGGAATGCTACTGATTTTTCTTCTTTTCTTTTATTCTATTGTAAAGATGTGTGTTACAAGTCAGGATTAGATACATGAGTAGTCTATGTGCAGCTGAAGTTTGAGCCCCCAACTGGTCCTCACTTCCCCTGGTTTAGGATCAGGTATCCTTAATGGTGTTCTATGTCTCCCCTCCTTCCTTCCCCTGGCAGTGTCCTGCTGCTGCCGATCCCTCTCTTTGTAAGTATTTTGATAAATGTTCAGGGCCCACTTATAAGTAAGAACATGTGGTAGTTCTTTGCTTCTGCAATAGACCGCTGAGTATGAGGGTCTCTAAATCCATCCAAGTTGATGCAAAGTCCATGATTTTGTCTTTCTTTATGGCTGCATCATATTCCATCATGCATACGTGCTACATTTTGTTAATCCAGTCCACTTTTGAAGGGCAACATAATTGGTTCCATGTTTTTGCTATTGTGAATAGTGCTGCAGTAAACTCACGTGTGCAAGTATTTGGTAGAATGATTTAAGTTCCTCCAAGTACATCCCCAGAAGGGGGATTGCTGGGTCATAAGGAAGGTCAATTTCCAGTTCTTTTAAAAGTCACCACAGTTTTCCAAAGAGATAGAACTAATTTTCACTCCCACCAACAGTATAGAAGCATTCCCTTTTCTCCACATCCTTACCAGCATCTGTTGTTTATTGTTCTATTAATGATAGTCATTCTTACTGGAGTTAGGTGGTATCTCAGTGTGGTTTTGATTTGCATTTCTCTGATGATTAGTGAGGCTGAGCATTTTTTCATGTGTCTGTTGGCTGTTAGTATGTCTTCTTTTGAGATGTGTCTATTCATGTCTTTTGCTCACTTTTTAATTGGATTGTTTTTTGTTTTGTTTTGTTTTGTTTTTTCCTTTTGGCTCGTTTGAGTTCCTTATAGATTTTGGATGCTAGGCCTTTGTCAGATAAATAGTAAGCAAATATTTTGTTCCCTTCTGTGGATTGTCTTCCCGCTCTCTTAATAGTTTCTTTTGCTATGCAAAACCTTTTCAGTTTGATGGGATATTAATTTTTTGATGCATAATTTTAAATCTCTTTAATAACAACAGATTACAAATGAATTCTAAAGAAAGAAGGCAATGTGAAGTTTAAATGTTGAAACATCTTTCTGAAGGCAATCCTGACTTCCCATTCCCAGTCTCCATGCCTAGCTCTGTCTTCAGGATCATGCGTAGTTACTGTAGCTGCTGTTGGCATTCCTAATTTCTAAGGGCTATAAGTCATCCTTACTTATTAACCTGCCCTTTTGCCTTGATGGAAACAGCTGTACAGATAGAAGTTTATAAAGATGGTGGTAATAAGGAGTGAGAAATACTTCCTGTTAGAAATACTTACTTTATCCCCACAAAGAAATATTTTTAAAATCAACTGAGAATCCTCCAGTGTGAAGGAACAATCTGGAAGAGATGGCAGTATGAAGAACAAGTGAAACAACATTTCAGAGTTCAAAGCATATGATGCCATGCCAAACAACTGAAACAGCAGTGCTGTCAGTTCAAAAAAAAGTGCAGGATATCTCATGAGTGAGGACTGTCTAACAAGGGAAATTTCTGAATTTGAATGTCCCTGGTGGCATTTTTGCCTTTGTTTCACCCCTATTGTCCTTATATGCCTTGTAATTTCCAGGAAGAGTTCCAGAGCAGTCAGAGACAGTAGTGTGACATACTGGACAGCAAGTATCTTCTTATCACCTACTCCCAAATGTCCAGCATCACCTGTTTTTCACTAAAAGGGATGCCCCCACTGAAGCTTCTGCTTACAGCCAAACTCTATCATTCCATAGACCTTGGTACTAATGGACTTAGCATAGATTCCACAGACTTTATGACTACAGGTCTGCCTGCCAATTGCCCAGTCACCTGCTAAGGACTAGTCTGTCTCAGGCACTTCCTCTTCCTATAAGTGTGGCATCTCAGCATGAACTGCTCAATGGAGAACTACCTGTACAGGCCATGACATCATTCATTGACGTCTGTAATTAATTTCTAATTACACTTGAATTTTTTGAACTCTAAAGAATGAGAAAAGTAAAACCAAAAGAAATTTTACTATAAAAATTAAATTAAGTATAGAAGAAGCTTACAAAAATTAAATTAAGCTCAAACTGAAAACTATCAAATTACTATTCCAGATAACTCTCCTATGGTATTAAAAAACTATTTTCTATCATTCTTAATGTTTGAGTCATGGGATACCGCCAATGCCTTGGTTTTATGATCTCAAGAAATGTAACTTCATTTACATCAGTAAACTCAAGAAATAAATTATAAATAATATTTTATTAGTTGTTTTTCTTTTAAATTAAATTCATCAACTGTACTGACAAGAAAAAAGTCATCTGTGAAATAGGAATTATAATTATCATAGTTCAAAGTGTGGTTAAAAAAATAAATATGAAAGTACTTAGAACAGTGTCTGACACCCAACGAGTATTTTTATAAGCATTTGCTATTGTTATTATTATGTATTCACTTCTCTAATATTACCAGTAACACACTATTCAAGATCACCTTATAGTCACTCTACTTCATGCATGCATATTTTTTTCCTGGAATGTTTACTAATCATAAGAAACATTTCTTTTTACATATAATTTCAATAATTGCATTTTTAAAGCATTTCCAAAGTATTATAAGGCAAATACAATGAAAAGAAAGGTTTTGGGGTTACCCTTTTTTCAAAAGAATAGAATTTCTAGGTGAATAATGACCCTGAAAGAATATATCTAAACTGCAGACATCAGCTTTTACTTTTTAAAAGTACTTTTTTAATGTGGGAGCCAATAAATTTTTCTGTAAAGAGCCAGATAGTAAACATTATATTTTAGCCTGTATAACCATACATTCCCTGTTGCAGCCACTTGCCTCTGCCATCATAACACAAGCGCAGCCACAGATGCTTGTGGATGAATGAGCAAGCCTGTGTTTCAGTAAATTGTTAGCTACTCCTGCTTTGCAGCATGCAGTGAGCGGTTACTCATCTAGAATGCAAAATCTAGCAGATAATAAAAGAATACAAGTTCTTCATCCATTGCATAATGAACTGTCTTTAATAACTCAAAATGTTCTAAACTCTCGTCCATCATACTTAAGATGACTTCTTCACTAATTCTGTAGTGTAGCCCCTCTCCACTGTATTGCTAGTCTAGACATGCCAGAGGGAAGGTGTTGTCCTTGAGTGCATCCGTTTATGCCTCCCCTGCTCTCACCATGCTGACAAGCCAGCTGGATTCCAGTGGTTTCTGGGAGAATGCACCCAGGCCTTGATTTCTGATCACTCCCCCTTCGCTCAATACAGATTAAAAATATTGGCTTAATTTAGTGGCCAATCAGTAAAGCTGTACTGACTCAACTCCAGCCAAGTCTGCTCTTTTCTGGGATATTTATTAGGTTAAGTGAAGTTGTGACAAATTCATAATGAGCAGTTAGTTAATCATGAATTTTACTTTCTGGTGGGAATAAAAAAGAGGTTGTCAAATGTCAGACTATTTAGAATTTAATCTCATATAAACAGGGAATGAACTGATATCGAGGGTGAAAAAATACTTTTCTGTGTTTTAGAACCGTTTTTCTTCTCACATACTCTGCAGACATTACTTCATAAGTCCTCAGCAGGTATTATGAGATTTATTTCTAGAAAGAGAAGTTCAGACGTCAAGAAATAATGTCACAGAAAGTCAGCTGCTTGGCTGGAAACAGAAGACAGATTTCCTGAACTTTCATCAAGTCACTGTGATATCTACCTCATAATTTTTTTATAACTGGATATTTCAAAGGAAAGCAAAAGAAAGAGTTATTCCACTTAAACTCCCTTCTCCTGAGAAAAGTCAGACTTGCTGAAGGAAAAGTCAGGCAAAATTCATCCACTTCTTTATAGACACTAGAAAGATAAATCTCCCATGGAATACCTGTGTCCTGTGGTGACATATGCCAAAGCAGGGGTCTCCAATCCCTGGGTTATAAACTGGTACTAGTGACCTGTTAGGAACCAGGATGCACAGCAGGAGGTGAGTGGTAGGCACATGAGCAAAGCTTCATCTGTATTTACAGCTGCTCCCCATCATTCGCATTACTGCCTGAGCTCTATCTTCTGTCAGATCAGCTGTAGCATTAGATTTTCATAGGAACTTGAACCCCGTTGTGAACTGAGCATGTGAGGGATCCAGGTTGCACACTCTTTATGAGAATCTAATGCCTGATGATCTGAGGTGGAGCTGAGGCAGTGATGCTAGTGCTGGAGAGTGGATGCAAACACAGATCAGCATTAGCAGTGAGGATTGACTGCAGAGACCATAATAAATCAATTGCTTGCAGACTCCTATCAAAACCCTATCAATGAGTGGCAAGTGAGTTGAGGATGGACTTCAGTTGTACAGCTGCATCTGGTGGCAGGCTTTAAGTCATAATCCAACACTTGTTTTAGCCTGCACACATCCATGCAGACCTCTTATTTAATGGTGAGTTGTATAATTATTTTAGTATATATTACACTATAATAATAATAATAATAAAGTGCACAATAACTGTTATGCACTTGAATCATCCCAAACCCATTCCCCCATACCTAGTCTGTGGAAAAATTGTCCTCACAAAACTGGTCCCTGATGTCAAAAAGGTCAGGGACTGTCGCTCTAAGGGAAGATTCTGATTTACAGAGTTACAAAAAAGAACTGAGTGTGCTGGCCAGAGGCCACACTGAGCACCTCTGTTAGTAGCACCAGCGCTTTCGATCTCCTAAGCCCAGAGTCATGGGGCTCTTGTCTGTATGTGCCAGAAGTCCTGGCTCTATTGCCCCCGTGTTCTCTACATCTTGCAGAAATGCTAAATAGAATGGCTCTACACTCAATTCACCCAAGTTTGTGAATTAAATCAGCAACTTTAATGGCCAAAATCCACTCTCCAAGGATGCCATTAAAAGTCAAAATTACTTAAAGGGAATTTGATGGACACAAAATCAGGCACTTTTAAAAATCAGATTTGTTGTACCTGACGTGTCTGTATCACAAGACCCAGTATTAACCGTGAGGCAGCACAAGTTAAGACAAGTGAAGCCGGAGACAGAGTCTGAAGGAATCCCAATGCTGCAGCTGAGGCTGTCTGTGCCTGTGAGGCAGATACCAGGAGGGGTAGATGGCGCAAATGCAAGGCAGACACCAGGAGGGGTGGACAGCCCACATGGGAGGCAGACACCTGGAGGTGTGGACACTGCACGTGGGAGGCAGACACTGGGAAGGATGGACAGCCCACATGAGGCAGACACAGGGAGAGGTGGATGGCTCATATGGGAGGCAGACACTGGGAGGAGTGGATGGCCCACATGAGAAGCAGACACTGGGAGGGGTGGACAGTTCACATGTGAGGCCAACACCAAGAGGGCTGGGTGCCCCATGTAGGAGGCAGACACCAGGAGGAGTTGATGGCCCACGTGTGAGGCAGACACTAGGAGGGGTAGATGGCCCACATGGGAAGCAGACACTGGGAGTGGTGGACAGCCCACAGGGAGGCAGACACCAGGAAGGGTGGATGGCCTTCATGCAAGGTAGGCACTGGGAACAGTGGATGGCCCATGTCTAAGAGCAAGGGCCTAATGGGAATACTTTAGTTTTCACAGCTTTAAGATTCTACTGGAAATTTTTAATATTTTAAGACAATACAAGAAGAGAGTTTTTACTCAGTGATTTTTGTGTTCAGACACACTGGAGCCTTTCAACATTACCAGTCATACTGGGGCTTTTCATAATTCTAGGCTTGTCCTGTGCCAGTCCTTTTGCCTGGAATACCCTTCTTCCCCTTCTCTGGGAGATCCCTCCTCTCCTCTAACGGCCAAATCAGACTGTATCCTCCATGGTAGGACTTACCCACTCACCCCACAGACAGCCACTGTCTTCCCTGACCTACTGTAAACTCTAATCACACCTTTGTTAGAAAGCTTAGCACAGGGTATAGTTACTTCTGTTCACAAACCACAGGCATTTAGAAATCAGGAGCTACACCTTCTGTATCGCTTTAGTCTCAGCACATGGAACATTTTTTGACAGGTTGATTCAACGATTTTGCCAAGTTATTTTGACTTTTTTGGGCTAAAAGTAACATCAGACTTCATTTAATTCTTATTTTTAGAGATGAGGACACAAAAGAGTAAGTGACATGTCTAAGGTCACACAGCTCCAATGCATGACTCTTGATGCCCCACTCTGTACAAGACTACACCTTGAGAAGTCACGCTCAAGGTACACGTTTAGCACAGAACAGAGAGTCGCCCACCTGAACACCAAGTAGCACACACCTATTTAAGTAGAGGAAGGAATAAAAAAGAAGGAAAAGGAGACAAAGAAGAAGCCAAACTTCAAATCCTCCTAAGTCAGGATTTCTCAACCCATGACTGATGTTTAGGATGAAATAATTCTTTACAGGGGAGGGAATGGCTTTCCTGTGCATTATGGGATAGTTAGCAGTATCTCTGACCTCTACTCACTAGACGCCAGCAACAATGAACATCATCCCCAACTGTGACAACCAGACATGTCCCCAGACACTGCCATGTGTTCTCTGGAAGCAACAGTGTTCTGGGTTGAGAATGACTTCCAGGTGAACAGTCTCCAACATTATTTCAAGCAAAGCACCCATCAGTTAGCCATGTATAGTACACTGGCATTAAGCCAACACTCTCATATGTAGCATGGAAGCCAGAACCTGAATGCTTAATCCTCTTACATTTTTATTACTTCATTCTATTAAAGACAATAATGTTGTGTTGCTTGGTCTATGGCTTCTAATGCAACAGGTAGAGGGGGAAAAAAAACAAGCTAAAACTTCCAGTTCAAAAGGAAATTAAACACACTTTATAGGCTCTAGAGATAATCTTAATAACATTTACTTTCACTTTATTTTAAACTTGCTTAAAGTTTCTTCCTCAGTATCAAATATAAGAATGGCACATTCAATATTATACCACAGCCTAAGGAAATAAAAAGAATACCTGAATAGTCTTCATTTGATTTTAGTATCTATCTCCCAAAGACATGTGTTCTTGTATGGTATGAAAAGATTTCTGAGATTTTTATATATACTTCCCCATTTTAAGGATTTGAGATTTCTGTTTTAATCCTTAAAGTTACCTCCGGTATGCGGAGTTCTGTTCTAGGCTCTAAATATGCAGCATAACATAAATTCACATTCAAAAAGGTACTGACAAACAGGAATAGTCCACAGCCAGAGCTATTACTTTTTAATCTTTGATAAGGAAGCTGTTAGTGATTTAAAAAACGAGTAACATAAATCTAGCAGCTTTCATTCATCCAGAGCAATAAAACTTCATCATGACAGGAGGGAGAGTTTAAACCACAGTTGTTCAGCTGCATGAACCAGGAGGTTCTATCGCTGCAGAGTGAATGGAATGAGAGCAGGTGGGAAAGCTAGGGCAAGGGTCCTGGAGTTCAGCTTCCAGTTCCTGGCTCTCTTACGGCATCACTGGGAGATAACTGTCCACACTGACATAAATACCACTGAAGGCAATGCCTGGTCCTAATGCCAGCTCCACGTCCAAGACAACAGCAACATCCATGAAACTCCAGTGATTCCATCACCAGATTGTGCAAAGCAAACCCAAAAGACCCTCAAGACGGAGACTCGGCCCTCTTCTTTCTGTTTCCTGACACAAAGCAACCTCCAATCTCCTGCCCACATCCCCCTTCTCTGTGGTATTCCCCTCCTCATAAGACAAGAACCAGATGATGAGAGCAAACTGCAAAATCACACTATATCCAAAGTCCAGTTCAATAGTGACTCGTGTTTTAAATGCATTTAAGAGAAGTATCATGCCTTCGTGTGTTACGTTGTTAACCAGGAATCATTCCCATTTTAGTTGTTACCTCCTCAGTATGGTCTTAAACCTGAGAGGGGGAGAGAGAGAAGAGAGAGAGAGAGAGAGAGAGAGAGAGAGAGAGAGAGAGAGATTTCGTATGGTACTTCTATTTCAATTCACAAGGTCTGAAGTTGCTGAGAATCTGAGATGACACTAAGGCTGGCAAATCAAAATTATTGCCACCTGCTCTCTGACCCATGATAGGATAAAAAATGTAAATCTTTCATTTAAATACAATTGTTTTCAAAATCTCATTAAGTACCATAGAAACAATTCTTCTATAGGCATACTTTGGAGATATTGTAGGTTTGTTTCAGAACAGCACAATAAAGCGAGCTGCACACATTTTTGGTTGCCTGGTGCACATAAAATTATGTTTACACTATACTGTAGACGTGTGCGTATGTCTAAAAAAATACACATGCCTTAATGAAAAAATACTTTCATGCTGGAAAAGACTAAGAAACATCTAAGCCTTCTTCCGCAGGTTGCAATCTTTTTGCGAGTGGAGGGGCTTGCCTGGGTGTTGAATGCTGCTGACTGACCAGGGTGGTCTCTGCTGAAGGTGGGAATGGCTGAGGCAGTTTCTTAAATTTACTCGACAATGGAGTTTACCAGATCAACTGACTCTCACAAAAGCTTTCCTGTGGCACGTAATACTGTTTGATACCATTTCAGCCACAGTAGAACCTCTTTCAAAATTGGAGTCTATCCTCTCAAACTGCCGCTTTCTTCTCAACTAAATTTATGTAATATTCTAAATCATATGTTGTCATTCCAACAATGCTTACACTATCTTCACCAGGAGTAGTTTCCATCTCAGGAAACCGCTTTCTTTGCTCATCCATAAAAAGCAACTCCTCATCTGTTCAGGTTTTACCATTAGATTGCAGCAATTCAGTCACAACTTTAGGGTCCTTTTCTACTTCTAGTCACTTGTGATTTCCACCACATCTGCACTTACTTCCTCCACTGAAGTCTTGAACCTCTCCAAGTCATCCATAGGGTCAAAATCAACTTATTCTAAACTGCTAATATTGATATTTTGACCTCCTCCCATGAGTCACAAATGTTCTTAATGACATCTAGAATGATAACTTTTTTCCCAGAAGGTTTCAAATTACTTTCCCCAGATCCATCAGAAGAACCACTATCTATGATAGTTATAGCCTTACAAAATGCATTTCTTAACCCATTTCCTGTTTATGAAAAAAAAGTGCAGCTCACTGCCGCATTCATTTAATTTTACGTAAACATGCTCTTGGAGACTAAAGCAAATCTGACCGGGTTTCAGTGTAAAATAAAACATAACTGTTCTTGGAGTTATTTCTAAACAGAACCTGTCTCTTACTCTAACAAGAATTAAAACAAAATTTTTTTAAAGAAGATAATTACTATATTTTGTAAATGGAAATACCACTACTAAAAACAGAATGCTAAAATTATAATGATATCATTTGTACCCAAGCACTATCGATATACTAGAGTAATGTAAAAGCAACAATAAAAGTAAGATATTTTGTGGCAAATATTGGGGGGTGAGGTCAGGACTGTGATCTGAGAGCTATCTCAGGGTAAATGCTGCAGCCACCAGCGTTGTCAGAGAGTACTCTTAGGGTAGACGGGAAAAGGGTTAAATAGACTTGAAAGTCAAAATTGCTCCTTGATCCTTGGGGTGCAGAATGGATGCTGTGTTATCAAGCATAAAAATATTAATCTCCTTGTACATCTGCATCAGAGTTCTTGGGCGATCGGGTTCATTGTCAATGAGCAGTAATATTTTGAGAATAATCTGTTTTTTCTGAGCAGTAGGTCTCAACAGTGAGCTTAAACTGTTCTGTAAACCATGCAATAAGTAGATGCACTGTCATCCGGGTTTTATTTTTCCAGCTATAGCACACAGGCAGAGTAGATTTACATAATTCTTTAAGACCTTATGATTTTTGAAATTGTAAATGCCTGTCCTTTGAAGTTTTGAAGTCAGGCATTGCTGCTCTCTGGCTATGTCTTAGATGGCATCTTCTTCCAACAGAAGGCTGTTTCTTCTACACTGAAAGTCTGTAGAGTGTTGCCATCTTCATCAATGATCTCAGCTAGATCTTCTGAATAATTGTTGCAGCTTATCCACTAGTACTTGTTGCTTCACTTTGTATTATTATGTTAAAGAGATGGTTTCTTTTCTTAAACATCATGAACTAAGCTTCAGATTTTTCTTCTGAAACTTCCTCACCTCTCTCAGCCTTCAAAAAATTGAAGAGTTAGGGCCTTGCTCTGGATTAGGTTTCAGCTTAAGGAAATGTTGTAGCTGCTTTGATCTTCTATCCAGACCACCCATAGTTTCTCCATATTAACAATAAGACTGTTTCTCTTTTTTCTCATGTATCTGTTCACTGGAATAGCATTTTTAATTTCCTTCAAGAACTTTTTCTCTGTATTCACAACTGGGTTCACTGTTTGGTGCAACAGACCTAGCTTTTAGCCCATCACAGCTTTCAGCATGCCTTCCTCACTACAGTCAATCATTTCTAACTTCTGACTTAAAGTGAGAGATGTGGGACTCTTCTTTTCATTTGAACACTTAGAAGCCAATGGAGAATCAACAACAGGCCTAATTTCAATATTGTTGTGTCTCAGGGAGTAGGAAGGCCTGAGCAGAGGGAAAGAGATGGGAAAACACCCGTTGGTGGAGAAATCAGAACACACATAACATTCACCAGTTAAGTTTGTCATCTCATATGGTTGTGATTCATGATGTCCCAAAGCAATTACAATAGTAACTTTCAAGATCAATGATTACAAATCACCATGACAGACATAATAATAATCAAATATTATTTCATTGTTTGAAATACTGTGAGATTACGAAAGTATGACACAGAGACATGAAATGAACCGACACTGCTAGAAAAATGGCACTGTAGCAGGGTTGTCACAACCTCCCACATGTGAAAAATGTAGGATCTGCAAAGCACAATGGAGGAGAGTGTGATAAAACAAGGCGTGCCTGTGTTTCAGATTCACTTGTTTACAAATTAATGCAGACTAGAATATTACTTGATTTAAAACTTTCAATAGTAGACAAATAAAATACAGATGATCTCCTAGTTCCAAAAGGTAGTCAGCAATTTCTGATTATTGACAAAGACTTAAAAAAAGTTTTGCTGTATTTTGGAGACAATGATTTATAAAGCATCACTATTTTTAGGGAAAATGCACATTTTTCCCAGGGGCTACTACATATAATTGTATTATGTATTCATGTGCATAAGTTCTTGGGTGGCACGTGGGCATCTAAACCCAGCCAACACCAAGCCAATCCTGAAAAGTGCCTTGTAATCCCTTGACTCCAAAGGGGCACCTTGTGTAACACATCCGAAGACAAGCACAAGTTGGCTAGCAATTCCCCACAGCAGCTCAGGAACCACGCACATGTACAATACCAGGTAAAAGCTCAAGGGCTCAAAGCTGATCCTCCCTAATCCAGTGCTGGCTACCACTCCTAACCCCCAGAGAGGATGAGGCTCTCCCTAAATACAGTATGCCAAAATGTCCTGTATTTACACATATAGAAATTCTGAAAATCATAACACAGTGCCCATAAATAGCCCAAATTATTGAACGTTCTGTTTTTAATTCTTCTGTCATTATTGCCAATCTCTTTTCATAGCAGGAAAATTTGAGATTTCGAAGTGGCACATTAATCTCCTTTGAGTTGATATTGTTTTTGATTGATATGTTTGAAGAAAAATATTTCCGACATTTTACACTGTCATGTTAAGATTTATAAATCTAAAGAAATCATCCTAAAATCTTTGGGGAGGAGAAAAGAAAGCAAGAAAGGAAAGAAAGAAAAAAGAGACATGGGAAGAAAGGCAGGCGAGAAAAAGGATAATTAAAGAAATAAAGGAAAAGAATAATGGAGAAAAAGCAACCCAATTTTCTGCCTTAAGGTGACAACAGAATGGTAAACAGCGATGAGCTTTCTAAATCTCTCTTGCAACTTCAGTTTCAAAACAAACAACCAGTAACAAAGAATCACAGCAAGTATTTGATGCTAATAAGTTTAAGTCGTTTTTTTTTTAATTTTTATGTTTTTTTAAATTGTGTAGTACAGTTCAGGGTTAGGTAGACAAATATGCATTGTGCAGGTACCCTTGTTGATGAGGTGTTTCCCCCTCAGGCAGATCTCAAATACCGTCAATCCCACCTCCCCGATCCCCCTGTGCCCTGCAGTTTCCCGCTAATGTCAATCCTTTTGTTATAATATTACAGTAGCTGTTCAAGGTCCACTTATGAGTGAGAACATGTGATACTCAGATCTTTGTTTCTGTGAAAGATCACTCAGTATTATAAACTCTAATTCCATCCTAAACAGACACAATGGATATTTAATTTGTGAATGCCACATAAGTGTGTCCTTACCTCCCACATACACCCCCCTTGTGGTTGTTTCCCCTCCCAGTATTCTCAGGGTAGGTCAGTTCCTCTACCCAGTTTCCCCAGGTCCTAGAGCCCCAGTCAGCTCTTAAAACCAGCCCTGAACAGGTGCAGCAATTCTGGTAAAAAGCCTTCTGCTTTTCTCTTATCCGAGCCTTCCCTCATTCCAACCTAACGCTCACCTTGGATGGCTCTCCCCATGTGTAAGTCAGGTTTCTGTGGGTTTCCCACATTCCGTTTACTTGCCCACATCTGTGTTACTTTGCTGTGCTCTGCTCTTTTCTGAACTACTTCATTCTAAGCATGTGGTGATGTCATGTAAAAACATGTTTTAAACTGCAAATGGCATGACAAACACAGTTGAAGAGTTTCAGACCACTGCGAGTCTCAGCTGAAGTGTGACTGCACACATCTGTTGACACTACCTGTGGGTCTACCACTCCCCAGGGGCCACTGACTGCTTTACTGTTTCCTGCCCAGCAGCTCTGAACCTCACCTCATCTAACTCAAAGACATCAAAGAAAAGATATCAAAAATACTGCACACAAACCCTATCAAAAAACCCAAATGATAAAATACCAAGAAAGAAGGGTCCAGGAGGTATAAAACTTAAGGTCAGGAGACAAACAGGAAAATCCCATCAGCCTTGGAAAGCAAGAAAGGATGGAAGAATAAGAGTTGAGAAAGAAAGAGAAGGAAGTAGAGAGAATTAGAGAAAAGAGAGGGGAAAGAGGGTTGAGAAAGTCTGGTCTTAGGATATGCAGTGCTAACTATGTATGTAAAGACAACCATCTCTAGGGTTAATGGATGAATACCCATATTATTTTGGATGTTTTGTTTTAAGTGTTAAATCCAAAAGAATAATAAGTTTTGTATAGCTTGTTATAGTTAACAAAGTACTTTCTCATCTTTTTTTTAATTTTTAAATTTTTTATTTTAAAGATGTGGGAAACAATTCAGGGCTAGGTATACAAATGTTGATTATGCAGGTACCTTGTTGATGAGGTGTGTCTCCCCTGCCAGTTTTCCACTACGTCAATCCTTTTCTTAAAGTATTACGATATTTGTTTAAGGTCCGCTTATGAGTGAGAACATGTGATACTCAGTTCTTTGCTTCTGTGATAGATAACTCAGTATTATAGACTCTAAGTCCATCCAAGTTGCTGTAAAAGCTCATAATTTTGTTCTTCTTTATGGATGCATAATATTCCATTGTGTATATGTACTGCATTTTTTTATCCAGTCCTCTTTTGATGGGCAGCACCCTTGGTTCCATGTTTCTGCTATTGTGAACAATGCTGCAATAAACACGTGTGTGCAGGTGTCTTTTGCCTAGAGTGATTTGAGTTCCTTCAGGTATACTCCCAGTAGGGGGACTGCAGGGTCAAATGGGAGGTAGATTTTTAGATCTTTCAGGAATCACCACACTGTTTTCCACAGAGGCTATACTAGTATACACTCATAAACAGTATAGAAGTGTTCCCTTTCGCTGCATCCTCTCCAGCATATGTTGTTTTTTGAGTTATTGATGATGACCATCCTGACTGAAGTTAGGTGGTATCTCAGTGTGGTTTTAATTTGCATTTCTTTGATGACCAGTGAGGCTGAGCATTTTTTAATGTATCTTTGGCTGCTCGCATGTCTTCTTTTGAGAAGTGTCTATTGATATCCTTTGCCCACTTTGTAATGGGGCTGTTTTTGTTTTGTTCTGTTTTGGCACAGTTGAGTCCCTTGTACATCCTAGATGTTATGCCTTTGTCAGACAGACAGTTGGCAAAATTTTTTCCCAGTCTGTGAGCTGTCTCCCCTCTCTTAATGGTTTCTTCGGCTTTATAGAAGCTTGTCAGTTTGATGAGATCCCAGTTGTCTATTGTTGGGAGCCAACATCTATAGCTACATGGCTGAGGCCTGTAAAGGCCCATCTGGAAGATCGCCTCTGACATAGGATATCAGTTATACCTATAATATTGGCGTGTGATTGATGACCAGTGTGCATACATGGCAGTAAAACTTATAAGAAAAATCTCTATATGTCTGATGAAAGGTTATACAGCAGAATGACCTTGTCCTTTCTAAATCTTACTTCTTTTTAGATATTTTTCAAACTTCTATTCTCTGGTGAGTCAACTCTTAAGCAGTTTCCCCTAGAGCTAAGATTAGAGACTAAATTACCATCATAGTCTTATTGCCCTGTTCCTGGCCAGGCAGAAAGGATTGCTATTGTCCCATTACAGGTATACATTTCCTTGCCTTTGTGCTGTTAAATACCAAAAACTGTCTACACCCCAAAGCCATTAACTTGGCGACTATGCCTTTGTTTCATACCGACTATGCCTTTGTTTCGTACCGAAACTCTGTCTGCCTCTGTTTACCTCAGCCTGAGGCCATGTGGCCATCCATTTCCTTACTCAGGGCTGTGAAAGCTACTATATGATTTCTAGAGTAGACTTGTTAGGATAAAATATAATTTATACACTTATAGTTATGTTTTAGAGTATATTTGAGTGGACTTGTGCTTGCTGTTTTGTTTCTTTTGGTTGCATTGTTTAGATATGGTGGTTGCTATGCGATTTGTAAAAGAATTAAGGATATAGCATAGTATTTAAAGGTCAATCATTACAAAAATTAAAGTTTAGACATAGGAAATTCATTTAAGTCATGGTAAGGTTTTATAATTTAAGAATAAGTTTTAATAGTTATAGAATTACAGGACACTACATTCCATAATAGATTAATAGAATAACTGAGTCATTTAAGTAAACTTATAGATTATAGTATAGTGTTAAATTGATACTATTAATCATTGAAAACATTAGGAGTCAGTAAACTTGGATTTAACTTAGAAAAGTTTTTGTATTAATCAGAGTCTGGAACAAAGAGTATAATGTGAATGATTTATTGAACATTGTGGAGAACACTTTGAACAATCTGTATAAAAATTGTATACCTGTGAATTTAATGTAAGTTTTGTGAAACACGTCATGTATCATGGAATTGTAATTGTTTGCTGGAAACTTGCAAGTCTCGTGATACGTAATTTGCATAAAGTTTGTACGCCCCCAAAGTGATTGACACACTGATGGAGGGTATGGAAAAAGGTATATAAGTTGGAAGGAGTCAAAATAAAATTTGGCTTCAGTCCTGATCAGGCTGTTCCCAGAAGAAACTGCCTCTGAGTGGTCTCTTCTAGCGCCATCTGGATTCTCCGTTGCGGTCCTAACCCTTCCCTCCGTCGGGGCTGGTCCCCGACAGTCTATCTCTTCTCTTATGGCATGGGCACGTGGGGTTTTGATCAGGAATTGGTTGCTAGTTCCAATTTCTATAATGGTGTCTCCTGTGTTTTCTAAGGTTCTTATAGTTTGAGATTTTACGTTGAGGTCTTTGATCCATTTAGAGTTGATTTTTGTGTATGGTGATAGGTAAGGGTCTTGTTTTAATCTTCTGCATGTGGTGAGCCAGTTTTCCCAGCACCATTTACTGAATAGGTTCTCCTCTCTCCAGAGGTTGATATTGGAGGCTTTGAAGATGAGTTGGTTGAGAAATTGATTTTTTGTTTCCAGAATCTCGATCCTGTTCCATTGGTCTATATGCCTGTTCTTGCACCAATATCAGGCTGCTTTGATTATTGTAGACTTATAATAAAGTTTAAAGTCTAGGAGTGTGATACCTCCCGATTTTCTTTTTCAGAGGATTGTTTTGGTTATTCATGGTCATTTATGTTTCCATATGAATTCCTGTATTGTCATTTCCAGGTCTGAGAAGAATGATGCCGGTAATTTAATGGATATTGCATTAAATCTGTAGATCGCCTTGGGTAGAACGTATATCTTTAAAATGTTGATTCTTCTAACCCACGAGTTTGGAATATTTTTTCATTTGTTTGTGTCATCTTTGATTTCTTTGAGCAGTGTGTCGTAGTTTTTCTTGTAAAGGTATTTCACTTCTCTGGTTAGGAAAATGCCAAGGTATTTCATTTTTATTTTGGTGGGTGTTGTGAATGGGATTGTGCTTTTTATTTGAATTTCTGTTTGTCTGTTGCTGGTGCATAGGAATGCAACTGTCTTTGCACATTTATTTTATATCCTGAGACTTTACCAAAGTCCTTTATCAGTGCAAGGAGGTTTTTAATAGATTTTCTTGGGTTTTCAAGGTATACAATCATGTCGTCTACAAAGAGGGATAGTTTGACTTCTTCTTTTCCTGTTTGGATATCCCTGATTTCCTTCTCTTGTCTTATTGCTCTTGCTAGGACTTCTAATACTACGTTAAACAGGAGGGATGAGAGTGGGCATTCTTGTCTTGTTCTGGTTTTCAGGAGAAAGGGTTCCAGTTTCTGTCTTTTTAGCAGTATGTTGGTTGTGGGTTTCTCGTAGATGGCTCATACTATTTTGAGGTATGTTCCATCTATGCCTCGATTCTCGAGGGTTTTTATCAAGAAGGGATGTTGGATTTTCCCAAAAGCTTTTTCCATGTCTAATGATATAATCATTAGGTTTTTGTTTTTACATCTGTTGATGTATTTAATTACGTTTTTGGTCTTGGTGTTGTTAAACCATCCCTGCATCCCAAGGATGAAGCTTACTTGGTCATAGTGGATGATTTTTGAGATGTGTTGTTGGATCCAGTTTGCTGGGATATTGTTGAGAATTTTAACATCTATGTTCATCAAGGAAACAAATGAAAATGAAGAAACATCTTACCCAAATCTCTGGGTTGCAAAGAAAGCAGTACTAAAAGGGGAATTCATATCTCTGTGAACACACATGAAGAAAATGGAAAGATCACAAGTTAACAACCTAACAAATCACCTAAAGAAGCTGGAAAAACAAGACCAAAAAAACCCTAACTTCAGCAGAGGAATCCGTATCACCAAAGTAAAAGTCCAAATATGGGACATAAAAGACAAAAATATAACACACAAAAAAATCAATGAAACAAAAAACTGGTTCTTTGAAAATATAAGCAAGATTGATGAACCCCTGTCTAGAATGACCAAGAAAAAGAGGGGAAAAGCCCAAATAAATACAATCAGAAATGCAAAAGGTCAAGTCACAACTGACCCCAAAGAAATACAAAAGATTATCAGAGATTACTATGTATACTTGTATGGAAACAAACTTGAAAACCTAAATGAAATGGAGGACTTTCTAACATCACACAATCTCCCCAGGTTGTAACAAGAATAAATTGAGTCCCTAAATAAACCCAGGAAATCTACTATGTCATAAGAAAAACCACCTATAGAAAATAAAAGCCCTGGACTAGATGGCTTTCCAACAGAATTCTGTAAAACATATAAGGAGGAGATGATACCAATCCTATTGAAAGTAGTCCAGGCAATCAAGAAAGATGGAACTCTCCCCAAATCATTCTATGAAGCTAGCACCACACTGATACCCAACCTGGGTAAAGATTCAACAAAGAAAGAGAACTACGAAGTACTTTCACATATATAATCCATTTGTCCCCACTACAAACCAGAAGGGTAGGAAACTAGTTGCTCAAATTTATTTATTTACATTAGATCCAAGCCATCAGAGAGAGAAAAAAGTAGGTAATCTTAAGCTTTACTTACCGTGGAACATGGAACTTTTTCCCCCCATATGATCAAGTATCATAATTTTACACAACAGTTCTAAAGTTCAGCTATACTAGAGAATTTATCTTCACAAACTCTTCAAACACTGCTACCATAAAACTTACAAACAGAAAACTACTTAAAAAGAGATTTAAAACTTCTGGACTTGAGGAGAATAAAACTTGATGGCATTATAATATCATTCATTCTTTCATCACTTTATCATCTATCTTTGTTTTTAATGAAAATTCCATCTTAATGCAAGCATCCTATTATAGCTATACTAGATTACCCTATAGAGGAAACCTAATCCTAGACCCCTGCAATTCATCTCAAATGAACATTATTTCTGCTATTTCTATCGTCCATTTGTGTACACACTATATATTTTGTGATACAATTTACTAAACTGTTGCTTTGGGCAATTCTTACACAATTGAGAATTCATGAAGAAACATCACTGAAAAGAGATAAAGTCACTCTGAGCAGCAATGCTCCAATGACAGCAAAATTAAAACTACCCTCTGAGTTATAACTGTTCACCTCAGTCCACTCAGCACTCATGCTGACAAGTGAGGCTCTGCGCTGCTAGAGTCCAAGAAAGCTGTAGACTTTAGAAGAGTAGACTTTCTGGGTATTCTCTTAATTTATGCCAATATTCAAAGCAACTTCAATGTCTTCAAAGAAACATTTTATGTAACTGAAAACATCAATGGGTAGCCCTAAGGAAACAAACAAACAAAAAAATGAGCACATCCTATCACTGAACAATACTTTTCTCCAGAGACACATAGCACTGATTACATGAGAAACATGTCTAAAGTGTTATTTTAGGTCAATGGTGGTATTTTGGGGTATGATGATGGCATGAAACATGTTGAAAATAGCTTTTTATATGGCCAACTTCACACAGACCTAAATCACTGAAGGGATTCAGCTCCATACTGGGAAGTCACTGACACTGCCTCTGACCTCCCACAATGAGAGGTCAGTTACCTCTTCCTGAGCTGTAATGTTTGGCAGGCAGGCACTGCTAGGCAGTGGAAGAACACAGGGAAGGGCAGGGAAGAACACAGCATATCCCAGAGTGAGTGCTTTCCACAGTCTGTCAAGGGACACCCACACTGCTACATGTTGGCCATGTGCCATTTAAGACGACAGCATTATTCCACCACATCAAGCAATGGTGACAACATTTATCCAAGGTACACATCATAAATGGAGGAGAAGCACATTTCCTCGTATTACTATTTATTTGGAAGCTAGCCTTGATGGCATGATAATAATACCTTGTTAAAAATAATTCTGGAGTTCACAGAAAGCCAATTAATTGTATATGATATATAAATTACATTATCTATAAATAAGTACAAAATTTTAATAGTCAATATTATAAAAATAAGTAAAATGATTTAAAATGACCTCTAATTGCAGAATATATTGGTTTGTGTTTATTTTGCCATCTTAAAAAAATCACAAATATATTCCCAAAACTAAAACTAGTCTAATACACATATAATCCATTATTACTGAATAAAGTAGAATGTGATTTAATTGATACACAGCCCACACCACTTAGAAAGTAACAACCAGAAATCCCACAGTGCTTTCTCTGGCCACAGATGAGTGCCCTTTGTGGAACAGCTCGAGTGCCCTGGGCAGGGACTCTGTTCTCCAAAGTCGGCACTCTCCCCCGACTGTTTCAGGGACGCAGGGGCATGACATCTCGGGGCTGCACCAAGACAAGACTTCACCACACACGATGGTCCTGCCACACTGGTTTTTGAGACCCACACAAACTCACAATAAAAAACACAAACTGGAAGAATCAAAGGAAAACCAGAGGCAAAAGAGGGACCCACTGATTTCAGAGGAGACCAAGATGCTGTTTCACTCTTGAAGATAATAACGCAGACTTCACTGACATCTATAGCAGTTCTGTTTCCTCTTGAAGGAGTGGCAAAACCCCCAATGGATGGTTTTTATAATTGATATAGTGGAAGAATAGCCAGGGGAGCTTTGAAAACTGGGAACACTCAGGCCCATTCACAGAGATTCTGATTTAATACATCTGGGGTACCGCAAGTAGTAAAAACCACAAATCTAGAATTCCGGATGCTCTCAAAGCTTCCTCACAACCCTCCAAATGCTGTGATTCTGTACCACAAGCTCATTTTGTCACTCTTAAAAACTCAGAAATATCACATTATTTTTAAAAAAGGATTTCAAATGATGGGCAAAAAAAAGAGTATCACAAAACTACTGAACTATAATAAATATAGCCTTGACATTTTTTCCTTCAAATGGTATGCTATTATATGTATAATACTTATTATACCATTATCTAATGTATACATATATGTATGCCAGAGTAAGATACATTTAACCAATAATTTTCCAGTTACATTTCCATTTGTCTAGATTATATCTTCAATTAACACCAATATTTTTATCCACTTAATGTAAAACATAGCATTTTTACATTGCAAATTTTAAAAGATACATTGAGGGTCAAAATTTCAATTACTCTTTTAGAAGTCTACGTTTCTTACATTTTGGGTTGTACAAATCTGCAATTCTATAGTTCTTACATTTTGGAATTCTGGGGAGGAAACAAAGCAGTAATCACTGCCAAAATCTGAGAAAGCAAAAGAAGTCATTTAAAGGACAACAACATTAGGAAATAAATATACCCCACCAATTAAAATGTGCTATGTTGATGACGCATACTTTTGGGAAAATAACTCAAAGAGTTAATACTGCTCATGCAAGAAGTAAACCCTATAAATATTCAGAACCTCAATTACTTGTGAAAGCTAATTTCAATATAAAAAGTAAAATAAATAAAAGAAAATATAAACATATACATATAAGATGTTTAGGTACAAATATAATATCATCTAAAGATTTGTCACTCAGTTGCAAATTCTAAGGTTGCCATTAATAAAAGTTACACTAAATTATATTTAGTAAACACTAGAAGCCATGGGGTGCTATTTTTATCCCCTTGTTATACTCAAGGCAAAAGGTTCAGAGAATTTGAGTAACTTCCCCAAATGCTCACACTTGGCAATACCACAACTAGAATTCAAACCTAAGGTAGTCTTTTCTCCAGAGATTCTAACCAGGTGAAATGTTCCAAAGAGTACACGAGTGGAGAAGAAATCACTTTCAGAGAGTCCTCCATTGTGTCTTCTGCTAATCAGACGCTAGAGGCAAAGTCATCTTTTCACATTTCAGAAAGGACAGCAGGCGAATCTATATGAAGTTCACGTGTCTTCCAAAGAACATACACCTTTATGTCTGTACTTTCAAAAGAGTTCATTCATCAAAAAATATCATATGCATGTATACATATGTAAATAAAAAACAAGATGAGAGTATGGGTCAAAAACACCACAGAACATACAGAATCCCCATCAACCTGAATGCATGATACTCTATGAAGCATAGAGCTACCAGCACAAAAAATAAGCCATTAAAAGGAGAGGAGCAGAGATGGACTCATGAAAGTAGGAGTTCCAATAATCCTACAGGATGCCTTTACCTTCCTTATCTGAATTTGTGTGGCAACTCCTAAGAGAACTAGAAATTTTGCTGTCCATACAACCCAGCAATCCCCCTTCTGGGAATATACCCAGAGGAATTTAAATCACTCTACAAAAAAAATGCATGTTTATTGTAACACTATTCACAATAGTAAAAACCTGGAACCAACAATGCTGCCCATTGAAACTGGACTGGATTTTTTAAAATGTGTTATATAAAACATGGTGGAATATTACACAGCCATAAAGAAGGACAAAATTATGGACTTCCCAGCAACTTGGATGAATTTAGAGTCTATAACACTCAATGAGTTATCAAAGAAACAAAGAACTGAGTTCCATACATTCTCACTTATAGCAGACCATGAACATTTACCATATTACTATAAGAAAAGGATTGGCAGTAGCCAGAAACTGCCAAGGGAGGGACGGGACCATATAACATCAATAAGTGTACCTAATCTCAAACCCAGTGAAGTGGAGACCAAAGGGAGGCCCAAACTTTTCTTGTACGATTACCACTTGTATACCTAATCCTGAACTATACTACACATATTTAAAATTTTTAAAAATATATAAAACAGAACACTGGAACAGACGCTCACATTTGAAGATAAGACGAGCAGCAGGACCAGTTCTTGGAAGCCTTTCATGCTGGATCTTATTCTGCCAATGACTCCACCCTGCTCTCCTGGAGCTGTACTCTCCTTATCTACAAAAGGGAGAGGGTAACCTGTATTGGCGAGTTTTCCCCCAATAATTTATTAAGAAAAATGTCAAACCTGCAGCACAGTTGAAGAACCCCACAGTAAGCCAATCTGCCCTCTACCCCACCCCGCCACTAACACTCTACCTGCTTGCCTCATTGCACTTCCATCCCACAACCATCTGTCCACTTGATTTTGAGTGCATTTCAAAGTAATTTGCAGATATCAGTACACTCTCCCCTAAATACTTCAGCATTCCATAATTGAGTTCAGTAATTGTGTAACCTTTTTACATATAATTTAAATATATAAAACTTATACATTCTAGGTGTACACTCCATTAGCTTCAATAAATGCATGCACGCAACTCCTATCAATATATCACATATCATACTGGTGTGTTTTAAATTTTGTTTGCTAAATAGCAGAGGCCAAGATAGACATAAACCAGGTAAAAGCAAAATGGCTTTATTAAAAATAAGTAAGAGTGATGGTCCTCACCCTCGGTGGGTCCCTCTACCAGGCCCCAGGGGCTCCAAGAACCTGCAGCACCTCAAAAGGGACTATCTGATCAGATGCTCCCCAAGATCCCTTCCAGCTCCCTATGGCAAGGCCTCTAACCAGATGAAAGTAATTAAACCTCTCAGTCTTTCACCAAACATGAGAAGAGGCCAACTTCTCAAAGCTTGAAAGTTTCACTGGTAAATTATAATTGGTTTAATTTTTTGTTTATTATGCTTAAAGCAATCCCATATTTGAGTTGTAGATAGTCATCTTTTAAAAGTGTTTTTGAATGGCAATTAATATTTTTTCTATACTAGAGCCAACCTCTAGTCACAAATTGGAATGAGTCTGCATACATTCTGGCCAGTTCCCAAATACAAGACTACTTTGAGTAGGTATTTACAGTAAAGATTGAAGCTTGCTTTACCTAAAGGGATTACAATGCCTGCTGGGACCAATCAGGCTTTGAAGCAAGCACGCTCTCTCTTTATCTCTCTCTCTCTCTCTCTCTCTCTCTCTCTCTCTCTCTCTCTCTCTCTCTCTCTCTTCTCTCTCTCAGCCTTCTGATTGGGTAACATTGAGGGAAGCATAACTAAATAATCTTCAGCATTAGTAATTTCAATCCTATTAACAGTGAACAAAATTCACTTCAAAAAAAGCCATCTTCCTGCAGGCAATTAAATACCTGGAAAAGAAAACTATAAACCCATAATTCATCTGCTCACTCAATCAACATAAACATTCAGTCATAACCACAAGATCTAGCTCACGCTGCAGAAAGACTTAATCCTGTTCTCAGCATGTATATAGTAGTTTCTGAATAGCTGGTCCTTGTTTCTCTGGCATGCTTGCTTTCTTTTTTTTCCTCAGACTATCTTCCTTAAGAGAGAATTCCATTTCAAGCTGTTATCATTTAACATGTCTTCTAGAACTTGAAAAGGACAGTATTATTCACAATATGGTACATTTGTATAGAAGAGGGCCTCATCTAGGATGAGCGCTCTTCTGTTCTTCTGGTTATTTATCTTTTAACCAAACTATTGATCATCAGTATTGCCTATGACAAAGATAACTTATAAAAATATATATTCCAGGGTTAACTTGAGTAAATCAGAATTGGCAGAAAATGCTTGAATCATGAAAACATTAACTGCTCAGGAATACTGGGAGACAGATCTCTGGCCTTTGGGTATCTGTACCTATTGTCAGCAGAAGGACCAATCTGATGTGTCCTCTGTTCTAGATTATCTAATAACTTTTGTATCAAGAATAGTCAAGTCAGATACAGCAGATATAGCAGAAGGCAGGTCTGCTTGTTGATCGGTATAACATCTCTCTCTGGGGTGATGTTTGAACAGGTTTGCTTGAAGCCTGTAATATAAAAGCTTCCCAGGCTCTAGGCTCCCAATCCTGCTCACAGCACCCATCTTGCCCACTGCATGTCACCCCACAGGACTCGGGTGCAAGAACTCAGCACAAACCTGAAATTCATGCTGATGCTGTGCTAAGCAAAATTAAACTCTTTGTCTCTGAAAAAAGAGCTTCTACCATCCTCTATGAAACTGGTAGGTTAACAAGTTAAACTAACAGGTTAAATGTCACAGTCTTCCACAAGGACATTGTCCTTGTCCACATGTTATTCAGGTACATCCCTCTATTCAGCTGAGAGACCACTCGGTCTCTCTTGTGTGACACTGAATGGGCTTGGACACTACACCTCTACATAAATGTCCTGACATTAGACAAATTGCATTTCACAGAATCAAAAAATTATTAACATTTATTTAGAAAAAATCTGGGAAAAACAACATGGGTAATTTGAAGACTCCTCCAAATCTGCATAAATAGAACTTTTTTGGTGGAGCCTGTTGTTTTCTGGGGTAATAATAAAAACCCAAACCCTAGGAATGTTTTGCACATGCTAATAGATAAATAGTCAAATGGGAAATACTATCTAATGAAGGCAATGAGCATAAAAGTAAGTAAAAATTTCTGAGAAGAGTTTGAGCATCATTTCTTGTTTGTGCTATAAGCAACCAAAGAAGGTAAAAAATGAAAGGATTATGGAGATGCACTACATTGCCTTCTTGTAACTCTGGAACCTCCCTGGTAGAAGCCATGGACAATTATAAACTAAAGTGTTAGTGTTTTACATCATACTTCAGTTTAAATGACTGTTAGGAGATAGCTGATACTTTGCATGACTGCAAATTAAAGGCGAGAGCAAAATGCACAAGCTCAATGGTAAGGGAATCTGTTTGGAACACAGGATTAGCATATTTTCAATTAGACTTGAATACCTAAGCAGGATGAGCTTTGCCCTGAATTTCTCAGGTGAATAAATGATGTATCATTTATTTGCTTTAAGCAGTTCTTTGTAATTAAGCCATAGTTCAAAAGTAATCTGCATATGCTGTCTCTGAGAGACAGCAAACATGAGATGCTAAACCAAAACGCTCAGCTCTGAAAAGGCTCTTTCTCCCATAATAAAAACAGACAACATTCAGCAACATGAGAACATAAACTGCTTCTCTCTAGCACCTAATAGGATTCCTAGAATTTCTTGGCTTTATTAAATATTCACTAAGTTAACTAACATAAGTAACTTTATCTTCATTGAATATTTTAATCATAACAAACTTATGTACTAAGGAAGATTTTTTTTTTTAATCAATGATCTAGATTTTGTTATTCAAATAAGAAAAGAATCCATTGGGAAATTGGCTGAAATCTCTTATTTCAAAAACTGTGTAGAATAAACATGTAATTAATTCACAGTTCATGGTGATGATTTTTTTTCATTGTTTGTGGCTTTTAAAAAAATATTTGCTTGTGAGCTCCAATGCATAATTAAAGTATTTTATATTTGGTTAAAGATGGAAAAAAGAGAAAAAAAAAGAACTCAACCCAAAAGCTTTTTTTTTTTCAACACATAGTGAAATGAGCACCTCTATGGGAAATATAGCTTTGAAGTGTAATTTGCTATGATGTGCTCACACAACAAGTATAAACAGATTTTTTTTTAGAGTTTGAAATGTGTTTTTGCTATAATGCTTTCTCAATAATAAGTTTCTAATCAAGGTGCCCTAACAGAATGATACTTAAGTCCCTAGCTTCTCGCATTCTCAAACCACTGCACTGGAGAAAGTTAATTAACTATGTTTTTAAAAAGCTTAACTAAGCTAATGAAAGTTAATTAACTGAGAAATCACATGGGTGGGTATCCCAATTCAGTGTGATGAAAGCACTGTCTTCAGTAAGATTTCCAGGTTCCAATCCCAGCACTGCTTTCACACTCCTGATCTGTGCTCCAGATTGTAATTGAATGCTTTTCTCCAGGTGATGCTCCACATGTAAGAGCTGTTCACATGGGTCACAGAAGTGAAGTCAGAAACCAAGAGGAGGCAGTAAGCCCAATCGAGTTCTGTCATGAGAAGTAGGAAGCAACCAGGGAGTGGACCAGGTCTGGGAGGGCTCCATGGCTGACACTTGAAACAGAATAGAAGCCAGAAGCTTGAGAATGAGGTCTGAGTAAGGCACAGTGTGAGGAAGAAAGGCAGGCAAGAAAATGGACATGTGGGTCAACAAAGCAACAGTGCTTCCAACAGAAAGTCTACTTTCTTCTCTTCTGGATTCAGAGACAATATCATTTTTAAGAACACTTTTCACTTAAATTTTTGTGTAGCAAAAGAAATACTGCCACATTAAACAGACCCATGAATTGCAAGATATCCATGTTTCAGAAATACTCCAGTTGGGACAATACATCTCATAACTGAAACATCTGAGGGCAGAGTTAGAGCATATGAGGCACAGAAGAGCATTGAGCAATTTATTTACAGCTTGAAAAGTCGGCTTGAAAAGAAAGAAGGCTCCTTCAGAAATGAGAACACTTAGTATAAATCAAGCAGACTCTGGCTTCCCCTCTTTGTAAACTAAGATAAACCGTTACTCACCCACATCTAGAAAAGTGTACACCCGCAAGAGACTGAGATAGCAGATGCATGCAGTGACTAAGATTTTAGGCCTAGATGATTCACAATAGCAAAGATATGAAATCAACCCAAGTGTCCATCAATAGAAGAATGGATAAAGAAAATGTGGTGTATGCACACAATGAAATACTATCCAGCCATAAAAAGAATGAAATCATGTCACTTGAAGCAACAGGGATGGAACTGGAGCCATTATGTTAAGTGAAATAAGTCTGACTCAGAAAGACAAATACCACACATTCTCACTCATATGTCAGGGCAACACTAATAAGTTGATCTTATAGAGGAACACAGTTGAATAATAGCTACCAGAAGCTGGGAAGGACATGGGTGTGGGGGAAGAGATGAAGAGGAGTTGGTTAATGAACACAAACATACAGTTAGAAGGAACAGGACCTAGTGTCCAATAGTAGAACAGGGTGACTAGAGTAACATCGCATATGTCAGAATAGCCAGATGTGAGGTCTTGGAATGTTCTCAACACACAGGAATGATATATGCTCAAGGTGACAGACACCCTAAATATCTGACTTGATCAGTACACATCCTATACATGTAACAAAACATCAAATGTAAAAACAGTATGCATCAACCGAAGAGAGCTTATAGGCTCAGAACTCAGGCTGGGGTTTTGTCACCTATATGATCATGGGCATGTTACTCAATCTTGATAAGCCACAATGTTCTCACATGTAAACTTGGATAATGGGCTATAATTGCATTAACTGCTTCAAGTGATTGGTATACTTATTTGAACTGTTAATGTATTGTTTTATTAAATTACTTAGTATCAATCCAAATTGTAATTTTAGCATAACAGCATATCAGAGCATTTCAGTTATCTGATTTTCTTGATTACATTAGTGCAACAATTCTCTTTTGCATACTAGTTATAAAAGAGTCCTGGACTTGAAATGTGTGCTCTACACAGAATTACAAGATGCTGAACTGGAGTTGGTTTTAGGGACTCTTGTCAAACTTCCTAATTTTATAAAGGGAGAAACTAAGACTTAGAGGCCACATCTTTCTACTGGTGTCTAGAAATTGCCTGGTTAAATTTTGTCTTACCATTTTTGCCTTTTCATTTTTTGAAGAAACTAAAGAAAATAGCACATACGCATTATAAACAATTTAAACAATGTTGAAAAGAGAGCAGAAGATCTTCCGTCGTCACCCCAAGCCCAATCTGCTCCACTAAAGTCACTCCTGGATCAATGTGCCCTCCAAGACCTCTTTTAAGGAGCTTACAAATCCTTGCTACATGAAAGTCATGTTCTCAGCAACACACTAAGCCTTGAGAAGCTGGTTTCAAAGCTTTCAGAAGGCAAAGAAGCATGCAGGACTGGGATCCAGCTCCCTTTCTTTTTCACCACATTGTGATTTCTCCTTTTCTGTGGACTGTACCTCTGTCTGTGTTGCAAATTCTTCTTTTATTTTCCTTAACATCTGCTACTTTTCTCTACTTTGTTCTGACCTCTAATTTTTTTCCTGCTTATAAAATACATCACTTAGTCGGGCTCGGTGGCTCAGCCTGTAATCCTGCACCTTTGGGAGGCTGAGGTGAGTGGATTGCCTGAGCCCGCGGGTTCGAGACCCACCTGGGCAGTGAGACCTCATCTCTACAATAAATCAAAAATCAGCCAGGCATGGTAGTACGCGCCTGTAATTCCGGCTACTTGGAAGGCTGAGGTGGAAGGATCGCCAGAGCCCAGTGGGTCAAGGCTGCGGTGGCCGGGAAGCGGCCACTGCACTCCAGTCTGGGCGACGGAGTGAAACTCCAACTCAAAAAAATAAAATAAAATAAAATAAAAATCAGCCGGGCGTGGTAGCGCATGCCTGTAATTCCAGTTACTTGGAAGGCTGAGGCAGAAGGATCGCCGGAGCCCAGCAGGTCGAGGCTGCGGTGGCCGGGAGCGGCCACTGCACTCCAGTCTGGGTAACAGAGTGAGACTCCAACTCAAAAAAATAAATAAATAAAATAAAATAAAAATCAGCCGGGCGTGGTAGCGCATGCCTGTAATTCCGGCTACTTGGAAGGCTGAGGCAGAAGGATCGCCGGAGCCCAGCAGGTTGAGGCTGCGGTGGCCGGGAGCGGCCACTGCACTCCAGTCTGGGTAACAGAGCGAGACTCCAACTCAAAAATAATAAAATAAAATAAAATAAAATACATCACTCTAGAAATGTATCAATATCTTTATCATCAGGTACTATGGCAGGTATTAGGGGAAAACTGCAATTATCACTTGTAAACCCACACCCTCTCATCTCCGCTGGTCTCAGATTATGTTAACAAATGAGGATAATGACTCTCAATTACTTATCAATCAGTTGTTATAGAACTAAATAAGCATGGCTTCATCCCATAAATGCAAAAGCTTAATCATGATAGTGTTTTATGATGGCCCTTCTTGAACTTCATGTTCAATGCTCGTTACACCAGGAGGCCTGCAGCATGGTCTAGGGAAAACTCCCCTGTATGCTTGGAAGTTCTGTCAACACACCCTTCCAGCTCTCCCTACATCCAGGGTCTCATGATAACTCATCCTGAAGCAACTGCATTAGTGTCCTCATTGACTCCTCCTCATCTCCAGGAATTCACAGCCCCGGAATGTCCCAGAAGTCAGTCAGTCCTTAGAACGCTCCTCTTTATCTACAAGCATTCCCCTAGTCATGTCACCCGATTTCACCACTACAAATTCCACTGCATTCTGATGACTTCTAAACTAGGAAAGACTGTCTTTTCCTTTTTCAAACACTACAGCGCTGTCTGTTGGAAAGATTTGTTATACTTTGTATCCACATATATAATTGTCTCAACTAGGTATTTTAGTAGTGTAGTGCTGTTTAACTTACCAGAAGTTTATAAAGTGTCTTATGTGAAATAGTCCTTGTTCTGCAGTTTTTCACAATCGTTTGTATATTTATTCTATTACACTTGACCAGACTTAATCTCTTTTCGGGACAAGACACTTTCTACAAGATACCCTTTAATTCCTCATATATTCCACGGATGCCTAGTAAAAGAAACTGCACATATTTTTATACCAATACGATTATCTGGATACAAAGAACAAGGATTACTTTAACATATCATAATGAACCAAATTCATGCTTCTCATATTAAAGGAAATGTCTATTGTGGCCCTAAAAAGGAAAAAATATGGCTTAAGTCCAAAGACTGAAAAAACAGTGAAATAATGGTCTTTTAACAAAAACATTACTATAACATACTCTTAAAGAGTAAGTCATGCTAAACTCTAGTTGCAAGTGCAATCTTCATGAGGAGAAACAGTTACACACTGTATGTTCATAATTTTTAAACTTTCTTGAGACCACTGATACATGTGTCAAAAATCCAAATTGAAATGGTTTCAAGAAAAGTAAGCAAGCTGTCAGAATCTCTTGAGCCTGTTTTATTTCATATGTTTTAGTTGCAAACAATTACTGAAATAAATGTTTACCGATTTCTCTATTACAATGATGCAGAAAATGTAAAACAGGTTTAAGGAAAACTCAAAGTTAAGGACAGAAATTTTGGAAATGATTTTGATTCCTTGGTGGAACAGTTCCATGGATACAACACTGCACCAGGAAAGAAAAAGAGGACAAAATGGAGAAACAGAGAGGCCAACAAAAGGATCCTCTATCTCCCCATAACATCAAACACACTGAGATATAGGCCTCATTCAAAGAGGCCATTTTCTAAGGGAGCAGAAAACAAATGTTTTTAACAAAATTGGCTAGTCACAATTTGTTCATGGATAAACTTGAAGAAGCTGCAATAATAAATCTAAGACTAATTAAATATATTTTATCTTCCTTCTTGAAATTTAAACAATTCCTGGCTTTCACTTAGAGTGGTTGGCTGCCTACCATAAGTTCACATTTTAAAAGATAGTTTTTATTTCCTCTATTTCTCCAAATGGAGCAGCAGTGTGAGACAGCTGTTGAAAGCCCAGACTCTGGCATCAAGACACCTCTGCTGGACTCCTAGCCCCACCATCAGCCTTGTGACTTACGGTAAACTGTTTAACCTCTCTGTGTTTCGGTTTCCTCATCAGTTACATAGGTACTGGAGCAATATCCACTTCACAGGATTTGAGTTAGTGTAGAATTAATATTTTGCTCAACACATAAAAACAACCTGGCATATAGTAAGTGTTGAGTTTGCCATTATTAATGTGAATTAACTATGGAGGTTAGCAAGAATCCTCTTAAAGGGCCAGGAAAAAAAAACATGAGACTTTTGCAAGGCCCATATATACTGTGTCATGGCCACATCTACTTAGATGTGCCACAGTGGCATGAAAGTTGCCACAGGAAATACATGAAAGAAGAGCAGAGCTATGCTCCAACAAAACTTTAACTTACAAAAATAGGCACCGAGACTCAATTTGTTGAGTCCTGAGCTATAAACTGCTCCTATCCTAGGAATGAATTGGGCATTATTACTCTCAAAAGACAAGGAGAATCACTCCTAGAGTGTAAGAACGTATCTGCCTCTGCCTGGAGGGGCATGTGTGGGACCTCTCACTGGTGAGGGACTGGGGAAGAGGCAGAAAAGCAAATGGTGCTTTTAAAAAGTAGACTGACAGTCATAGTGTTGGATACAGAGTGGAATAACAGACACTGGAGACTCCAAAAGGTGGGAGAGTGGGAGGGGATTAGGGATGAAATACGGCCAGCTGGGTGCAATGTATACTACCCAGGTGATGGGCAATGCAGTGTACACTGCCTGGGGGATAGGTAATGTAGAAACATTGCCTGGGTGACGGGTAACACTGTGAACACTGACCAGATAGATGATGGGTAACACAGTGTACACTGCCCAGGTGATGAGTAACACAGAGCACACCAACCAGGTGTCAGGTAACACAGTGTACACTACCCAGGAGATGGGTAACACAGTGTACTCTGCCCAGGTGGCAGGTAACACAGTGTACACAGCCCAGGTGACAAGTAACACAGAGTACACCAACCAGGTGACAGGTAACACAGTGTACACCACCGGTAATGCAACTGCCCCAGTGATGGGTAAGACAGTGTCCATTGCATGGGTGACAAGTAACACAGTGTACACTGTCCAAGGAATGGGCAAAACACAGTGTCTTCTACCTGGGTGACAATTAACACAGTGTACACGGCCCAGGTGACAGGTAACACAATGTACAGTGTCCAGGTGATGGGTAACACAATGTACACTGCCCAGATGACAGGTGACACAGTGAACACTGTCCAGGTGATAAGGTAACACAGTGTACACTACCTAAGTGACAGGTAACACACAGTATACACTGCTCAGGTGATGGGTAGCACACAGTGTACACTGCCTGGGAGATGGGTAATTCCTTATACACTGTCCAGTGATGGGTAACACACAGTGTACACTACCAGGTTGATGATTAACACAGTGTACACAGTGTACAGTGAGAGCAATGTAGTATACACTGCCTGGGTGACAGGTAATGGAGCATACACTACTCAGGTGACAGGTAACACACAGGGTACACTACCTGGGTCATGGGTAATGCAGTGTACACTGCCCGAGTGAAGGAAAATGCAGTATACACTACCCAAGTGACAGGCAATGCAGTGTACATGGCCCAGGCAACATGTAACACAGGATACACTACCCAGGTAATGGGTACCACAGTGTACACTGCCTGGGTTACAAGTAACACAGAGTGTACATTACCCAGGTGATGGGTAACAAATTGCACACTGCCCAGGTGACAGGTAATGCTATGTACAATGCCTGGGGGACAGGTAATGTAGTGTACACTACCCAGGTAACAAGTAATATAGAGTACACCAACCGGGTGACAGGTAACAGTGTAAACTGTCCAGGTGACAGATAACACAATTGTCCAGGTGGTGGATAATGCAGTGTACACTGCCGGGTGATGGGTAACACACAGTGTACACTACCTGGGAAATAGGTAATATAGTGTACACTGCCCAGATGATGGGTAACACACAGTGTACACTTCCCAGGTGATAAATAACACACAGTGTACACTAGTCAGGTGATGGAAATGCAGTATACACTTCCCAGGTGATGGACAACACACAGTGTACACTACCCAGGTGATGGAAATGCAATATACACTGCCCGGGTGATGGGTAAACCACAGTGTACACTACCCAGGTGATAGTAATGCAGTATACACTGTCCAGGTGATGGATAGCAAACAGTGTACACTACCCAGGTGACAGTAATGCAGTATACACTGCCCAGGTGATAGGTAACACACAGTGTACACTACCCAGGTGAGGGGTAATACAGTGTATACTACTTGGGTGATGGGTAATGCAGTGTACAGTACCCAGGTGATGGGTAAGGCAGTGTACATTGGCCAGGTGATGGGTAATGCAGTGTATACTACCTGGGTAATGAGTAGCACAGAGTACACTAACTGGGTGATGGGTACCACAGTGTACTGCTTGGGTGACTGGTAACACTACTGCCCAGGTGATGGGTAATGCAGTTACACTGCCTGGGTGACGGGTAACACACAGTGTATACTGCCCAGGTGATGGGTAACACACAGTGTACGCTGCTCAGATGAAGGGTAATGCAGTGTACACTGCCTGGGTGATGGGTAATGCAGCGTACACTGCCCAGGTGGCGGGTAACAAGCTGTATTCTATCTGGGTGATGGGTAATGCAGTGTACACTGCCTGGGTGGCAAGTAGCACACTGTACTCTACCTGGGTGATGGATACAGAAAAAGCCCGACTTCGTCACTGCACAATATGTCCGTGTAAAGCAACTTCACTGTTCCCCTAAATCCATTTTAAAAAATTATTTAAAAAATAAAGTGAGTGGGAAGATGCACAGGAAAAAAGGAGACCACAATGTTTAACATGTTCAGGTACTCTCTCTTCATTTCAGTCCCAATCTTAACCATTTCCAGTGTTATCACTCTTAATTATCCTACTCTCACTGCAAAGTTGCATTTGATGCTAATTTTAAACAAACTTCACATCTATAAAAGTAGGGGTGTGTGTTCAGGCCCAGGGAGAGAGTGCAAGCAGGGCAGGCTAGTCAGTGGGAGACAGCAGGGAAGGAAGGTTACAGGTAAACGTGCCCTACAGATAAGAACCAACAGCAGTACAGCAAATAGTGGGGATCCGGTCTATCAAGCATATGAAACAAGATAGTATAATACAGAGCAGAAGAAAAGTTAAACATAAATATGTCTAATCTGAAGAGGGGAACATTTGGATTTTCATTCAATTAAAGTCCAACATATATTGAATTTTAATTTTAGCAGCTTTGTTGAGTAAAACTGACATACACTTTGATTAGCTTTGCATAGATCCATGAAACCACTGCCAGAATCAACGTGCCGAACATATCCACCCCCTTGTCAAGTTTCCTCATGGGCTTTGCAATCCTTTCCTGCTTCCCCTCTGTCCCTTCCCTTCCCCAAGCAGCCAGTGACCTGCAGATGTCTGACTTTCACACCAGCATAATTATTTTGAGTTCCATGTCCATGGCACTGAACATTCACTCCTTTTTACTGCTGAGTGGTCTTTTATTGCACAGTCATCTTGTAATTTGTTTATTCATTCACTTAGGATGGACAGCTTGGTTATTTCCAGTTAGGGATTATTACAAATAAAACTTCTATGAACATTCATGGGAAAGGTTTATAGGGAAATGTGTTTTCATTTCTCCTGGGTAAATGCATAGGAGTGGAAGGGCTGAGACACACAGCAGGCACACGCCTAAATTCTCAGGGAACTGCCAAAGCATTTTCCAAGATTGCTGTGTAGCCTCACATCCCACAGTGCTGGCAAGTGATACGGTTACTCCAGCACTCAGACTTCGTGGTCGCACATTTGGGGTAGCCCTGGTCAGTATTCTGTACATTGCCCTTTGATTTGCCCAAGAATCTATTTAATCAAAGACATCCTAATAGCTGGCTACTGGCTCACTTGGCTTAACTTGCACTCCCCTACAGCTGATGACGTTGAGCTCACTTTCAGGTGTCAGCTGCCATCCAATTCTCTTTGATGAGTGTCTGTCCAAATATTCCGGTCATATTTAATCAAGTAATTAGCTTTCCAAATTTTGAATTTTGAGATTGCTTTATGGGTTGCAGACACAAGTCATTATCACAGATGTTAACCGCAAAGATTTTCTCCAAATTGGTGGCTTACCTTTTCATTTTTTTGAAATAAAAAGATATTCTTTATTATAAAGTAAAACACAATATGGGACTTTTATGAATTAAGAAGTGATTGATTTGGTGATAGATAAATCTGTTACTCAGAAAATATTGTACAAATCATAATTTATCATAGAATTATCTAAGGGCTCAAGTGGTTGAAATTCACATCGTTTCCTCAGTTTCCTTCCTCTTTCTTTCCTGTATTTAAAAAGCACACACAGCCGGGCTCGGTGGCTCAGCCTGTAATCCAGTGCCTTTGGGAGGCTGAGGTGAGTGGATTGCCTGAGCCCGCGGGTTCGAAACCCTCCTGGGCAACTTGGCAAGAACTCATCTCTACAATAAATAAAAAATTAGCCGGACGTGGTAGCGCGCACCTGTAGTTCCAGCTACTTGGAAGGCTGAGGCGGAAGGATCGTCGGACCCCAGCAAGTAGAGGTTGCGGTGGCTGGGAGCGGCCACTGCACTCCAGTCTGGGCGACATAGTGAGACTCCAACTCAAAAAAAAAAAAGAAATACATTAAAAAGCACACACTTGGGTAAAACATGCTGCCTATCATGTTGAAAACGTTTAACTATTCAACTGCCCTTGCAGAACAAAGGCCAAGAGAGCTAGTGTGGCATCAAACAAGCTCTAGGGACAGAAACCGAAGTCCAAACCAGGAGATCAGCATATAGACAGAAATGTTTGAATGAGAAAACATGGTGCTTTTCCAAAAACCATGAGGTAATCACGTCATCAGACTTTAGCACCAGTGGTTGGGTGAGCAGTCAGTATAAGACTCTACCCACAGGTGAGTTCTTCCAAAGCTTCAAGGAAACGTTTCATGGATTTTAACTGCTCTAGACTCCAGAGCACAGAGAATGAAGGAAACCTTGAATATAATATTAATAAAAACTTTTAAAAAATATACCATATTTGAAGAATCATAGACTAATGGAAGACACGTGCAATATTCTAACTAACATATTAGCAAAAAGAATTTAGGTTTGGGTCAAATGCTGTGGCTTACGCCTGTAATCCCAGCACTTTAGGCCAAGGCAGGAGGACTGCTTGAGCCCAGGAGTTTGAGACCAACTTGGGCAACATAGCAAGCCCTTGTCTCTACAGAAAAAAATGTTAAAACTACCCAGCAATGGTAGTATGTGCTTGAAGTCCCAGCTACTTGGGAGATTGAGGCAGAAGGATTACCTGAGTTTAGGAAGTTGAGGCTGTGGTAAACTGTGATCATGCTACTGCACTCCAACCTGGGTGATAGAGTGAGGTCCCAAATTTAAAAGTTTTTTTTAAAAAATTTAATCTACATTTGATAAAAGCATACCACTAAAAGACCAAATGAGATTTTCCCAGGAACATCGTAGTAATAAATGTATTTCATTTATTTTTATACAAAAAGCTGTATACATTTAATATACACCTTGATGAGTTTAGAGATAAAACATCCACCCTGAAACCTTTAGCATACATCATGCCACAATCCATGCCATAAGCCTCTCTCATTATCTCCAAAATTTTCTTCTGCTCTATTATTTATTACTATTTGTGTGTGTGATAAGAATGCACAAGTTCTACCATCTTAGAAATTTTCTAAGTATACAATACAGTATTGTAACTTTCTTAAAAGTATGTTTTGAAGGGTAGAAATTCTTAACTTTGACGAAGCACAGTTTATCAATTATTTATTTTATGCATGGTGTTTTGAGTGTCTTAAATCTTCGACCAACTGAAAGCCAAAATTGTTTTTCATATTTTATAGAAGTTTTAGAACTTTAGGTTTTACATCTAAGTCTCTGATTCATTTTGACTTAATGTCTTACAGGATGCAATATATGTATCAACACTTTGATCATATTTTTTGCACATGAATATCCAATTTTTCCAGCACCATTTATTGAAAAGACTATACTTTGCTATTGTTTTTGCAACATTATCAAAAATCAACAGACATGTAAGTGTGGACCTATTTCTGCATTCTCAACTCCACAGTATTGATTTGTCTATCTTGATGCCAAAATATGCCCTGTCTTGAGTACTGTAGCTTTAAAATAAGTCTTAAAGTCAAGAAGTATAACAAGACTATTTTGGTTATCCTAGGTTTCTTGAATTTCTATTTGAATTCTAAAATTGTATTGTCAATTCTTACAAAACATCCTGCTGAGTTTTTGGTTGGGATTGCAATTGAATCTATAGACCAAGTTGGGGAATATAGTCTCCAGCAACATAATATTGAGTCTTCCAATTCATGAACAAAGTAAATCTTCCAATTTATTTAGAATTTCTTTAAACTCTCTCAGCAATGTGTTCTAGTTTCAGTGTACTGATCTTTCACATATTTTGCCAGATTTATCTTTAACTATTACATATTTTTAATGTAATTGTCAATGGCATTTTGGCAGTTTCAATTTCTGATTGATCACCCCTAGTATATAGAAATTGACTAATTCTTGTATGTGATCACGTGTCCAGCAATCTTGCTAAGCTTACATGTCAGTTCTTATGGATTTTTTTTTTTTTAAATAAATTCCAGTGGATTTCCAAGTAGACAATCGCATTCCCTGGAGATAGTTTTACTTCATCCTTTCCAATCCGATGTCTTTGATTTCTTATTCTTGGCTTACTGCATAGATGAAGTGTGGTTTTTTCCCAGGAATGCAAGGTGGGTTTAACAGATTAACATTTGAAAAGCAATCAGTGTAATTCACCACATTATCAGATTAAATATAAAATGTGTTAATTCCCTGAGTTACACTAGTTTTTACATGCTCATCTGTTTACTGTACCATTTTTTTAAAAAGGTGTGTGCATGCACATGTCACATTTTATATTTAAGTTGATAACGTCTCACACATACAATCATTTAACAAACTTTAGCATTCCTCATTACAAACTCCAGCAAGGAAGGAACAGAAAGGAATTGTTTTAAGCTGAGGACGGTCCGCTTACAATAATTCTACAGTTAACATCATACTTCCTGGTGAAAGACAGTGCCTTTCTCCTAAAAATCAGAAAAAAATAAAAATGTTTGCTCTCTCTTTAAACATTTTTCATAGGTCAAGTTGCATGCTAATGAATTATTTCGGCTTTTGCATGCCTAGAAAAGTAGCTATTTCACTTTCATTTTTAAAAGACATTTTCACTGGGTAGAAAATTCTAAGTTGCTTGTGTTTCTCCACCATGTACTAGTCTGCACTGCTTACAATAAGAATCTGCTGTCATTCTTATCTCTGCTCCTCTGTGTGTAACTCCTCTGTAATTTCCTCTGTAATGTGTTCTTTCTGCTGACTTCTTTTAATATTTTCTCTGTATCTTTGGATTTAAATAATTTGATTAAGATGTGACATGGTAAAATTTTCTTCATGTTTTTGTACTTAGGATTTGTTGAGATTGCTGGATCACACAGATCTATTGTTTCCATTAAATTTAGAAATTTCCAGCCATTATGTCTTCAAATGTTTGTCTTTCCTGCTCCAATCTATCTTCTCTCCAGGAACTCTAATTACTTCAAGGTTACAAAATAAAATATTTTGGCAATCACGTTCCCAATGATAAACATTTCCATTTTTCCCAGGTGTTTTTCCTCTTAAAACAGTGGTGCAATGCTGATTGGACGCTAGGCACAATACTGATTGAACCTCAACTTGTAGGTTGATAGATATGTTTGTATTCCCGAAAATCTCGAGCAGAGTTTTAGTCTAGGGTTAAGATGTTCACATTAGTATGGCAAAATTCTTCTTAGTATTTTATGTACTGCCCAGGGAATTATGAAGTTTTACAACTGTACTGTCTGAGAATAGGCACTGTTATTTGCTCTATTTGAGCCCCAAGAATTTTTTGTCTTTTATCATTCTGGGTTGGTATTTCTTCAACCCTGGATAGTCTTCTCACATTCTTACATACAGGTGTCAATCAATAATCAACTAAATATTTAGGTTGGGCTCTCTGCTGAATACAGTGTAGGGATTCTCTGTAGGCCTCCAGAGTTCTTTCTTCACACAGCTATCTCCTCTCTGCTACTCTGTCCTACAAATTCTAGCTGTCTTAGACTCCTTGAACCCCCAACTCCACCCCCTCAATGGAGGAGGACTGCCAGGATTCCCCTACTCTGTTCTAAAGACAGTAAACTGAGGGTTCACTTCATTTATTTGCCATCTCTCAGCAGTCATTTGCTGTCTGATGCCCAATGTCTTAGGAACTATTGTTCCATGTGCTCTATTCAGTGTATTAATTGCATCAGTCATAATAATTAATGTGGTCCCTGTTACTCCATCCTATCCAGAAGCAGAAGTTCACATAGCTTGAATATATTAAAATTTTATTCAGTTCCTTACCAAAAAAACATAACTCAATTTAAAACAAATGACTTTAAGTAGTGAACACTCAATGAGTAAACCATAGTAAAGATTCAATTTTAAAACTATCATTCTTTGGGAACTAATGAAAAAATGGAGTGATAGTCTCATTCAAAAGCTCAGTACTAGCTCACATCCTCTCTAATGACTCAAAATGGTAACTACAACTTGGATTATGACAAGGAAAGAAATTGAGTGGAATAGCTACCATCTTGAAGATGAATTTTCCTCATGTAAGTCGGATAATTTCTTTAGAGTAAAAAAAAAAAAAAACCCTATAACCACAAACCAGATAAAGACTGACAAAAAATGACAGAGCATCACGGAGTCATCAAAGTAAGGACTGCAAGAGTGTAAATGGCAAAAGAGTCATAAGGTACCCAGACTACACACCCTCAAATCAAAACAGGAAGTAGACTAGAGTCATCCTCAGAACTGCATCCTCACCCTCCAATTCTTTATGTTCCCAATGCATTTATAAAATTTTCCACATTACTGATTTTCATGTTAATGACTTAATAATTTCACTGAAAAGAGTGTTGTAGTTTTAAAGGAAAAAGACATAAAGAGATCAATGCTTAACTTTAAAAAAAATCATTAATGGCATATTTTCAGGAAACCGTAATTAATCAGTGAATGACATGTAGGGCAGTGAGTGACCTTTCTAATTCATCTCTATTCACACACACAAGTCAAGCATGATAATTGGGATTGGTTTAGGACTTCAGAATAGCATTGTAGTGCCTCTGATGAGAGGAGTTTGGAGTTATAATCTCAAACAGTCCATTCAGATGTACATTGCTGCAAATTAAAGCAGAAGATTCCCTCTGAAGCACTGCAACTAAAAGTTGAAACTGAAAATTCAGAATGAATGTAAACATTAATTTAAGTTAAAGCTGTGTTATTAAAAGTTTAAATAATCATAAGAAATTCAGCATATTTTTAACAAAGAAAAATAAAAATCTTATCAATTATTTTTTTAAATGGAAGAGATTGATAATGACTTGCTTCTCTATGTACTAATGCCAACAAAGCAAAATGCATTAAATATCAAGAGATGCAGAAACCTATCTCCAATCTGACAAGTTTAAGAAAAGCATAATCCAAGATCCTTCTTCCAGCTCAAAGAGTCATCAAATCTGCCTGAAGCCAGCAAGTCAATGTCGGTAACTTGTGGTACCATGCTATCCATGCAGTGTCTTTCCCTTGCAAATCACAATGGGTTGTCTGAATTACATTTGGATGTTCTTCCCCATGACATCTCAAATAAGTCTTTTCAAGTGAAAGATACAAAACTTTCAACATTTACAATGAAGTCTTTACAAAAAAATTCAAAAAACTTCTGGTTTTATAATACATACATAAGACTGAATGAATATCTTGAAAAGTCAGCTAAAACAACTGGTGGCTTGATCATGATGAAATTCAGTGTTAAGCAAATTAGACATATGTGTATTATCATAGAAGACCTTATGGTCATATTTGATATACTATTATAAATGAGTTTTAATTGAAACCATTTAATCATCATAAATTCTAAATTCTAAAAAAAAAAATCTAAGTTCTGCAGCAAAATGCCCTCATGATATATAATATTTAAATATCCTTTTCAATGACTGCTGTTTCTGCCACAATGACAGACTAGATACTAGGGCCGAGCTTCCCTCAAACCAAAAATGCTAAGTAAAACATGTATAAAACATTTTTAATCTATCAGAAGAGTAAAATATGTTAATGGTTGAGAGAAGGAGAGAATTCAGAGAGAGAAGCAGAAGCCTACAATCAGCTTTCAAGTGAGGGCATCTGCCAAAATCAGTCAGCATGACAGTTGAATTGTGTTGTCTCCATGGAGCAAAGGAAAGAAGACACAGTTTAAGGCCTATCCAGGCTGGAAAGTCTAATGTAATAACCTCTCAAAATATGGACCCTCAAATCTGAGACTTCTCAGCATAAGGAAGAATAAAAGTTCACATAATACCACCCCCCGATATTTGCACAAAAACTGATTTTCTGAAAGCCTGAAACTAAGAAGAGAAGAGAAATGTGCATATCCTCTGAGACCTCATAAGCAAAAACCATCCCCAAAATAGGTTTGTAATCTGAACTGATATTACAATGGCAGCCAAATACACTCAAGCAGAGAATTTAAAGTGATCCTGAGCTGTAAGTACTCTCAGAAACCCAGTGGAAGCAAAGTAAATCAATTAAAGAAACAAATAATTCTAGTCTCCTACAAATTATTTCAAAGTATTTATAAGGTTAACATAACCTTGACACCAAAATCAAACAAGAACAGCAACAGAGATTCAAGCAAAATTAATTGATTAACATAGAAACAAAAACTCCAAACAAAATAACGATAAACCAAATCCAGAAATGTAAAAAGATTAACAGATTATGCCTAAATTGGGTTTATCCGGGAATGCAAAGTAGGTTAACATTAGTAAATCAGTTGTTTCTGTCCACTTAATAAATGGTGAAATAAAGACAATTATATCATCTTAGAAAGTATAGAATTCTTTAATTTGATAAAAGGTGTCTACATTTTAAAAATATCAAATAGAATAATTGATAAACAACTGAAAGCACTCCCTTTAAAACTGAGAACAGAGAAAGCTAGCCTTCAGTCACCCCTCTCTGCAACACTGGGAGACTGTCCACACAGCATACACAATGGAATATTATGCAGCCATAAAGAAGGACAAATAGAAAAAACCAAGTGGAAGAACAACAACTCAATAAGAACTCCATGATAGGGACGAACTCTCACATTTCAATAATTAGTCTGAATGTGAATGGACTAAACGCACCACTGAAAAGACATAGAATGACAAAATGGATAAAATATCACCAGGCAACAATATACTGCCTTCAAGAGACCCATCTCACTAGAAAGGACATACACAGACTCAAAGTAAGAGGATGGGAAACAAATTTTCAGGCGAATGGAACACAAAAGAAAGGGGAGTCGCGATCCTAATTTCAGACAAAATACCATTTAAGCTATCAAAAATTAAAAAAGATACAGAGGGCCACTACATAATGATAAAAGGTTCACTCCATCAACAAGAAATATCTATCCTAAACATATATGCACCCAACATAGGTGCGCCAACATTCGTAAAGCAACTTCTAGGAAAACTAAAGAAAGACATTGATTCTAACACCATAATAACTGGGGACTTTAATACACCACTCACAACCTTAGACAGATCATCAGGACAAAAAATCAGCAAGGAGATTCAGAACCTCAATGAGACTCTGGACCAAATGGACTTAATTGATACCTATAGAACACTCCATCCAAAGACCACAGAATACACATTCTACTCATCACCACATGGAACATATTCTAAGATCAACCACATAATTGGACACAAATCAAGTATAAGTAAATTTAAAAGGACTGAAATTCTACCATGCACCTTCTCGGACCACAGTGGAATAAAAATAAACATTGACACCAACAAAGTCCCTCTGAAACCCACAAAGACATGGACACTAAACAGCATGATGCTAAATAACTCCAGGGTCAATGATGACATCAAAACAGAGATCAAAAGATACCTGGAAACAAATGAAAATGAAGAAACGTCTTACCAAAATCTCTGGGATGCCTTAAAAGCTGTAATAAGAGGGGAATTTATATCCCTACAAACACACATGAGGAAAATGGAAGGAACAGAAATTAACAACCTAACAAGCCACCTAAAGAAGCTGGAAAAGCAAGACCACAAAAACCCTAATTTCAGCAAAGAATCCAGACATAGAAGACAAAAAGATAACAGAAAAAATCAATGAAACAAAAAGCTGGTTCTTCGAAAGAATAAACAAGATCGATGGTCCCCTAGCTAGACTGACCAAGAAAAAACGAGAAAAAAAACAAATAAGCACAATCAGAAACACAAAAGATGAAGTCACATCTGACCCTGAAGAAATACAAAAGATCATTAGAGATTACTACGTACACTTGTATGGAAACAAACTTGAAAACCTTAAGGAAATGGAGGACTTTCTGACATCACACAACCTACCTAAGTTGGAACAAGAAGATATTGAGACCCTAAATAAACCAATAACAATCAAGGAAATTGACTACATAATAAGAAAACTTCCTACAAAAAAAAGCCCTGGTCCAGATGGCTTTCCAGCAGAATTTTACAAGACATTTAAGGAGGAGCTGATACCAATCCTACTGAAGGTATTCCAGGCGATTGAAAAAGATGGAACGCTCCCCAAATCATTTTACGAAGCCAACATCACACTGATACCCAAGCCAGGTAAAGATCCAGCAAAGAAAGAGAACTACAGGCCAATATCTTTGATGAACATAGATGCTAAAATTCTCAACAAGATCCTAGCAAACCGGATTCAGCAATACATCTCAAAAATCATCCATCATGACCAAGTAGGCTTCATTCCTGGGATGCAAGGCTGGTTCAACATTCGTAAAACCATAAATGTTATTAAATACATTAACAGATGTCAAAACAAAAACCACATGATTATATCATTAGATGCAGAAAAAGCTTTTGATAAAATCCAGCACCCCTTCTTGATAAAAACCCTTGAACATCTAGGCATATGGGGAACATACCTCAAAATAGTAAAAGCCATCTATGAGAAACCTATAGCAAGCATACTCCTAAATGGACAAAAATTAGAACCATTTCCCCTGAAAACTGGAACAAGACAAGGATGCCCACTCTCACCCCTCCTGTTCAACATAGTATTGAAAGTCCTGGCTCGAGCAATCAGAGAAGAGAAGGCAATCAGGGGTATCCAAATAGGAAAAGAGGAAGTCATGTTATCTCTCTTTGCAGACGACATGATTGTATACCTTGAAAACCCAAGAGAATCTGTCAAAAACCTCCTTATACTGATAAAGACTTTTGGCAAAGTCTCAGGATACAAAATAAATGTACAAAAGACAATCGCATTTCTCTACACCAATAATAAACAAACAGAAACCCAAATAAAAAACACAATTCCATTCACAATAGCCGCAAAAAAAATGAAATACCTTGGCATCTTCCTAACCAGAGACGTGAAAGACCTTTACAAGGAAAACTACAAAACACTGCTCAAAGAAATCAAAGTTGACACAAACAAGTGGAAAAATATCCCATGCTCATGGATTGGAAGAATCAACATTGTGAAGATGTCCATCTTACCTAAGGCAATCTACAAATTCAATTCAATACCCATCAAATTACCAGCAACATTCTTCTCAGACCTAGAAAAAACAATGCAGAATTCATATGGAAACACAAACGTCCAAGAATAGCCAGAACAATCCTCAGCAAAAAAAACAAAGCAGGTGGTATCACACTGCCAGACTTCAAACTTTACTATAAAGCTACAATCATCAAAACAGCTTGGTATTGGTATAGGAACAGGCATATAGATCAATGGAATAGAATTGAGATTCCAGAAGCAAACCCTCAATTTTTCAACCAACTCATCTTTGACAAAGCCTCCACCACCTACCACTGGGGAGAGGAGAACCTATTCAGTAAATGTTGCTGGGAAAACTGGCTGACCACATGCAGAAGATTGAAACAGGACCCCCTATCTATCCCCATGCACAAAGGTTAATTCCAAATGGATCAGAGACCTAAATGTAAAACCTCAAACCATAAGAACCTTAGAAAATGAAGGAAAAACCCTCATGGAAATCGGAACTGGCATCCAATTCCTGAACAAAACCCAAAACCCACAGCTCATAAGAGAGAAAATAGACAAGTGGGACCTTATTAAACTGACAAGCTTCTGCAAAGTCAAAGAAACCATCAAGAGAGCAGGGAGACAGCCTACAGACTTGGAAAAAGTATTTGCCAACTCCAGGTCCGACAAAGGCTTAACATCCTGGATCTACAAGGAACTCAAGCGTGCTGAAAAGAAAAAAACAAACAACCCCATTATAAAAATGGGCAAAAGATATGAACAGACACTTCACAAAGGAAAACATCCGAGCAGCCAACAAACACATGAAGAAATGTTCAACCTCACTAATCATCAGGGAGATGCAAATCAAAACCACACTGAGATACCACCTAACTCCAGTCAGAATGGCAATTATCAACAACTCAAAAAATAACAGCTGCTGGAGAGGGTGTGGTGAAAAGGGAACACTTCTACACTGTTGGTGGGAGTGTAAACTAATGCAACCTCTGTGGAAAGCAGTGTGGCGATTCTTAAAAGCTCTAAGTACCAACCTTCCATATGACCCCACAATCCCCCTACTGGGAATATATCCTGAAGACCACAAATCACTCTATAAAAAAGATACCTGCACACGCATGTTTATCGCAGCATTGTTCACAATAGCAAGAACCTGGAAACAGCCATGCTGCCCGTCAAAAGAGGACTGGATTAAAAAAATGTGGTACATATACACGATGGAATACTACGCAGCCATAAAAAAGAACAAAATCATGAATTTTGCAGCAACCTGGATGGAACTAGAGTCTATAATACTGAGTGACCTCTCACAGAAACAAAGATCTGAGTATCACATGTTCTCACTCATATAATGGACCTTAAACATCCAATGCAATACTATACGAAAATGACTGACCGTACTGGGAACCTATGGTGGGGGAAGGGAGATGGGATTAACAGTAGCAAATATCTGTCTGGGTACGGGGAAACATCCTATATCAACAGGGCACCTGAATGAAACGCAATTGTATACCTAACCCTTAACTGTACCCACAACTTCACAATAAAAAAAAAGAAATTCTCAACAAAAAAAAAAAAAGAAGGACAAATATATGGACTTTGCAGCAAATTGAATGGATTTGGAGTCGATCATACTCAGTGATTTATCACAGAAACAAAGAACTGAGTTCCATATGTTCTCACTCATAAGGTGACCTTGAACAATTATAATGCTATAAGAAAGCAATTGGCAGTAGCAGAAAACTCTCAGGGGAAGGGGGGTTGACTGGCAGTTGAGGGAAGCTGCTAGGAGAGGGAGGGGCATGTCTCATCAACAAGGGTACCTGCATGATCAATGTTTGTGTACCTAAACCTGAATTGTACCCCACATCGTTATAATAAATAAATTAATTAATAAGAAATAATAATGAATAAATAAAAGGTATAGGGATCTCAGAGGAAGAAATAAAACTACATGTACATTTCCAGATGATTTGATTGCCTGTAAGAAGACAATAACAGATAAATTATCAAAATGAATGAGATTGCCAAGAATGCTAGATAAAAAGTAAAAATATAAAAAATCAAATGCATTTCTACACAACAGAAACAAATGGTATAAAAGAAGAAATTTTTAATAAATATATCTTCAAAAGTAGAAAATATCTTTAATAAATCTATCAAAAACAATTTACAGAAAAAATACTAAATATTAAAATTAATTATGCAACTAAGCAAACATAGTTATATACCATGTTAATCCATGTTAATGGATTAGAAGATTCAATATCATAAAAATAATTCTCTTTAAACTAGCCAAAAGATTCAATGCAGTTTCAACCAAAATAAAACTTGACAAGTTGATTTCTACTTGTTAGACTTGACAAGTTGATTTCTACTGCCCATCAAAAGCAGACTGGATAAAGAAAATGTGGTACATAAAGTACAATGGAATATTATGCAGTCATAAACATAAAATCAAGGACTTCACAGCAAACTGGATGCAACCGAAGACAATCAATTTTAGTTCTCTATCACAGAAACAAAGAATTGAATACCACATGTTCTCACTCACTCATAAGTGGGGCCTGAACATTGATCACAATAGCACATGGAAGGGATCAGGAGTTATAGGACACTGCCAGGGAGGGAGGGAGGGAGGAAGAATGTTTAACAACATATAAGGTACAGATCCTAAACCAGGGAAAGAAAGGGCCAGCTGGAGACCCAAATTTCACCTGCACACATATTACTTATGTACCCAATCCTAACTTGTACTTCACATCTTCATAATAAAATAAAAAAAAATTAAAGAAAGTTTATGCAGCATACAAAAGTCCAAATATAACCAATATGCTCTTGAAGAACGACAGGAGGGGACCGGTAACATAAAAGATTAAGGATTATGTGCAAGTCAGAGATATCTCAAAACCAAGTTCATTCACTTTACAAAACACAAAATTTTTGTCTTGTTTTTTACCATGCTCACCTGTGTCACTATCCAGTCACTGAAGCATGGAGCCATGCAGAAGTCACCCTCAGCTCCTCGTTTCCTTGTACCTCTTGACCTTCACCCCTAGGCCATCCCGTTGGCCACTGGCCTCTTAATTCCAATGCCTCTTTTCCCGTAACTACAGACATAGTCCAAACACAAGCACTCATCAATGCTTACCTCTGCTTGTAACCTAACCAGTCTCCCTGTTCCCAGCGACTCGTTACTACCTTCACCCACTACACCAGATCATCTTTCATGTCCTCACATATCTTTATCAAATATTATTGCAATCAAGTCCGTGATCTGCCTTAAATTTCAGAAGCACTTTTCTCACCACCAACAGGATCAAGGTCACAATAAAGAACTTATACACTATCTTCCAGAATCATTTTTTGCCAAAGCATAAATCCTTTCATATCCTCTGCTCTGTCCGCATTACATTATTTACCACTTCCTGTACTTTCATAAAACTCATGAACTTTCACAGGTTCAGCTTTTATCTTAGTTATTTGACTCTAAAATTTTGCCCTACCTTTTCTCCTGGAAAAAAATTATAAGACTTCAAGATCTGGCTCACATGTCACCTTCCCTGAGAAGCCTTCTCTATCTCAAATATAATTAATACTGTCCCTCCTCTGTACTACAGTTGGCCTCCTGTATCTGGAGTCAACCAACTGCAGACAGAAATATTCCTAAATAAACAAATAATAACAATGCAATCATAAAAAATATGAAAGGGACCCCCCAAAAAAAACAGAATTTATTTATTTAAAAATATGTATGTTTTCTCATTTGTTTAAACTTCGGTCATCTTCAAAGTACTCTCCACTTGATTCAATACACCTATTGAGATGCTTTCTCCACTGCTCAAAACAGCTTTTGAACTTGTCGGTTTTTATATATCTTAGTGCTTCTGCCATTTTTTGTTTCACTTCTTCCAAGCCAGCAAAGTGTTTCCCTTTAAGGACTTTTTTCAACCAGGGAAACAAAAGTCGTTTGGAGTGAGATTGGGTAAACAAGGAAGGTGGGGCACAGGGGTCATACTGTTTTGAGTCCAAAACTGCTGAACACTCAGTGTAGTGTGGGCAAGTGTGCTGGTAAATCACCCATCATGAAATGGGCAAACACACTGAAAGGCTCTCCAGAAAAAATTCACTGAAGCTGAACACAGGTTCTTACAACACTAGCTGGTATACTAACGCCAATGGGTTCCTAGGACATTTACCTAGTGGGAAAAGCCTGTACTACAAGGGGCCTGCCCTAAAAAAATAATTGCTATTTTTTGGGGGGGGACATCTCCCTCATAATACAGATTTTAAAATACAGTCTAATAACTATTCACATAGCATTTCCATTGTATTGGGTATTATGAGTAATTTATAGATGATTTAAAGCAGGGGTATCCAACCTTTTGGCTTTCCTGGATTCCACTGAGTAACCTTTTGACTTCCCTAGGCCACATCGAGTAAAGAGGAATTATCTTGGGCCGCACATAAATTATAGAATATAGTTAATATATATACAAGTATATATATTTGTATATTTGTATACGCATATATACGTATATATATAATATGACTTCTGGTTTTACATTTTTATTGTAAAGTTTACAAAAATGAGAACAATATAAAACTAGTGGGAAATTTGACCTTGTTGTCATAAATTTATCAGTGCCTAGTTCAATGGAAGTGATCACAGTTCTTACTGAGTTCTCAAGGTGCTCATCAGAAATGTTTGTTCAAATTTTCCTCTTCATATGTTTCATAATTGAAAACAGAAGCTAACAAATGTATGTGCCGCCCAAAAAACTATGTCATGAATAAGGTGTGATTGTAAACTTCAAAATGAACTATGCATGGGGTCACAAAGAAAATAAACACTAAAAAAATTCATGCTGTTAAAAGATTTTGTGAAACCGCACTACTATAATAGCTGACCTGGGTTACATGAGGGCTCATAGGACACAGGTTGGACATAGCTGGTTTAAAGTATATGGGAGGATTGTGCTGCTTATATGCAAAGACTGTGATTTTTATATAAGGGAGTAAGGATAAGGGATTTTGCTGTCTGGGGTGGGGTGGTCCTGGAACCAATAAGATACCAAGGAAGACTGTATTTTGTTTACAGCATTTTTATGTTGAGAGTGTGGACATCTTCCCCTTCCTCTCAGTGCACAGTATAGCCCATTGGCACTGCAACTGCTTGGTACCACTTCAGAGATGTTCTTGCTTCCAATGTCAGAGACACCAGGATTCAGATCGCTTTGGGGTTTGAACAGCCTTACTTTTAAGCTCAGAGACCAAGGCCCAGGAAGCCAGGAATATCCTCAGGGTCACACACAAATACAAGTGTGGTGGCAGAGTCAGTACTAGAATTTTCATTTCTTGGTCACTCATCCGGTTTGTTTTCCAGTTTCCATATCACTACCAGGTAAGATTACTTAAAGAAAGCAAAATTTGCATTTACTTCTCAAAATCAGAATAATGCAAATAAATAGAGTCCATTTTGTTTATTTTATTGTTTGTTTTTGTTTCTCCTGAACTGTAAACAAACAAAAAGCAAACCACATACTTTTAAATGTATTTAAAAATATGGATAAAGGATGGAGAAATGAAATGTGCTCTACTATGTAATGTGGAAAAATATGAAAAATACACTGAAATTTTAAAAACAAGCTGTGCGATTTTAAGATCAAGCTGCTAATACAGAGTACTTCCAAATATCTGCATAAGTAATTACTGGTTCACCCATTCGGGTCCACTGCCAAACAGTAAATCTGCAAAGAACTCACTTAAAAGTTGTAGTGCATCCCACAACTGTCTTCATATATCTTGAGTCAAGAAAAATGCATAAGAACACTATTCAGCCTATCCTAATTTATAATAGTATCCAATTAAAAATACTAAATTAAAATAACTTAAGCATGCAATTGTGTGCTTAGTATATAAACAGCTATTTCATGTGCATGCTCATTGACCTGCAAATGGTGGAGACTGCCCCAGGAGAGGCATCGTGTCCCACTGCACACTTCTGTAATCCCAGGGAGAAATCCATGATTCCTTCATAGTACGTGCTCAATAAATGTTTCACAAATTAATGGATAGCTGCAGTTTAGAGCCATGTGCTGAAACTTAGCTCTGTGTAAACATGGACTGTGAATATGTAAGCTCTTCAAATCAATCCAGATGGCAAACAAAATCTGAACCAGAAATGACTGAAAGCACATATAGCCAAGATTCTATTCACACTTTTAGTCATCATGAATCAAAAATTGTCAATATATTTTGAGGCATATGAGCAAGTAGCCAAGAGGCATACCATTTCATGTACGAAGCTCCATTCTGCTTCTAAGTTACAATATACATGCTAGAGAGCTGCTCCTGTATGTTTTCTCCTAGAACACATTGGAGGCGTCTCCTATAATCAATATCTTCTTTTTTGTATGTTAACTCTTGATCACTAGTTCTCACTACTTTGTTCAAAACTCTCTTTCCAGCAGAAACATAAGGCAATGCAAGGCCACAATTTAGGTCATTGGTTCCAAGACCCATTCCAGATGGCAAATCCCAATCATTCTGACCCTGGTGATTGCCTGCTGGCCACACCCCACTCAGGTCCTAATACATGCCATTTCTTCTTCTGGGACTACAAATATGTACGTACAAAAGAAAACTGCCCCCTAGTTCTTAGGCAGTAAAGAAGGAGGGAAGAAAGGAAATCCTTTCTTACCAAATTTTGTCCTTACCCATTTGTTAGAAAACAAGTATAAGCAGGAATTCTTCATTCTAGAAAGTATGATAATTAGCTAAAAGCAATATGTTATCTTCAAAAAACTGTAATATCAGTATAGTAAATACTGCATATACCATATATTTCAAGTTTGCCAGACTTTCTTCTCCTAGGAAATAAGACTGGAGTTCCAAGAAGTTTGTTTGAACTTATTGTCCCTAAAAGTTTTCAAACATTTGGCCTTCAGGCTCTTAGACAAGTTAGGGTTGAAAAAGATGAAGTTATGTAAGCAACTTCACACAGTACATCTGTTTTCTCAGAGGCATTCTCGCATCACTCACATACACATGTATACTATAAACACTTTCCTGAATCTCCTGCTTGTGAAAGGTGTTCTTCTGCACTCTTTATGGGCTTGTAACCATGAAGTAGGGGGCTACTCAGAGAGCAAATCTAAAGTGTGGCACAACTTAACATGTTACCACATGGAATGCCAGCGCCTGTGCCAACAAGGGGACACTCACTACTGAAGTCCACACAAATCCACTCAGCCCTGTTTTCCTCGGCATGGAAGGCCCGCTGTCATGACTTAGACACTCAGGGTTACATGTAGCACTGTCTCCCCTGTACCGCTGAGCCTGTGTATATTTCTCTAACTCTTAAAATCAGTCACATGTGTTTCATCCATAATTACGGTACTTCACTTGTAACTTCTCACACTCAGATTAGGACCTGTATCACCCTCCATGTGATGGTGCAGTATTCCTCTGACCAGATAGTATGTGGCCTCTAAAATAAAAGAACTGGTGACAAAACACAGCCTCAATCAAGGAAATCACAAGGGACGGATGGCATGACACAAACACCGGCACTTCCACTGACAGTCTTCCTGCATGTGTACTGGCCACAGAGCCAGTGGCAGGATGTGGACAATGAAAGTCCAGGCTCTCTCCACCTGCCACCTGTGATGACACTCCAGTCACAGGGCCTTCCTGAGTCTGTCTCTTCATGAGTTCAGGAGGGATGACAGCATTCAGTGATGGGAAAATGGTAAAAGCAGGAGACTCTAGAGTGTTTTAATATACAAATGCGAACTGTTATTATGATGTGAGTCCTAGATATGTGAGGTACTTGAGGACTTACTTCCTTCTTGAATGTTCTCCATCTGATGTTTCCTAGTTACCCACGGTGCTCCTCTCAGGGGTATTTAAAAGGTTTTTACTTCTATGAAATGAGGTATATACTTAATTGTCTTTAATCTGAGTACAAAACACAAAATACCATAAACCCTCAACTACTGGCCACTTGCGATCAGAAAAGATCTGTGCAGGGCAGTAGAGCGCCCTCTCTTTCTGGATGGTCAGTCAACTGAACTCATGCCACGGTGGTTCCCAACATGGCACAAGAGCCCGAAATTATTTTAATACACACTTCAAATCCATTTCCAACTAAAGAAGAGAGCTCAAAGGACACTGGGAGCAGCAGCCAGGCCAGGAGTCCCAGAAGTGACTCTGCAGCTCACTGTCCACATGCTGACAGTTAAACACAGTTGAGAAATGTAATGCGTCCACCCTGTTTCCCTCCATCAGCCTCCCCCTACACACGAATTAACCGTCAATAAGTGGCTCATCAATACAGAACACATCAAATGAGTAGATACCCAGTTTCTAACTCAATTTCCCGGACTTGTTCAATGGCACACTGTGTTAAAAACTGCTGACGTCCTTTTTTTAAATGTTGTGTTGAATGCTTTGAACAGAGTACTAATAGATAAAAGTAGATTTTGTTTGGGAAAAATAATATTTTTTACCTACTTCTGACCTACTGAATGTATGGTTTAGACTTTTGGGAATGATTACCATTCAAGGAAGTTTTTACAAATGTGATTGATAGCATATTTTTTATAGCTTGAACTATAAATGTTAACTGCAGGAGATAAGTAAGAGAAACAACTCCATGGTTCACTTTCCAATTTTGGTTTTTTTCCCAATTAACTAATTTTAATACCTAATTTACTATACATCTTAATACAAATATGGAGTTGAGCTCTTCAGAACAGTTGAAAGGATTAGCACACATTTTGCATGGAGCTGAACAAACAAGCAGTCCATTAGCCAGCCCACAATGTGTCAAGATCCAATAGTCAATACCCCATTTTCAGGTTGACAATGGCAAGAACTAAATAAATAAGCAAGAGATTCCCCCACCTACTTTCCAGAAAAGAACACACTCTATGTCATTCATTCCACAGCTTTGACGCTATAATTTTTTTTAATTTCCTCCCCAAGTGTTATTATTAAACAGGTAACTAAAGGAAATAAACCATTAAAGCCATATTGCTAAATCGTTGTGCTATATCTGGATTGGGGAGAGGACTCTTCGTTCCTCAGTGTCGGAAAGATAAGTCCACAATTAATTCCAGATCTTGCAACATGAAAGAACCGTTAGAGGCTTCAAAACTCTCCTAATAGAGGAAATCCTACATCCTGCACCCAAGAGTCTTGCCAGGCACCTGAGCCCTGCCTAGCCCTGACCTAGCTCTGATCGAGATGCTACAAAGGGGCATTCCTGGAGTTCAGGGGAGCAGTACCCCCCTCCCACCGCCACCTCCCTAGACACCAGATGGTCCTGGCAGGATGTGCAATGCCTCATTTTAAGTGGATTATTTGCCTCTGTCTTTTCTAAGCATTCTTAGAAAAGCTTAAGGAGGGTCCCAGTTTTGAATATTATAAGCAGATAGGTCTAAAGCACTATTAGAATAAGTAATATTCTAAAATAAGTGATAGTAAATCATCAGCACCTGATACTATCTGAGTTCCAGAAGAATTTAAAGGCTAAGCTTTTTTCCCAGTAAACTATCATTTTAGGGCATCAAGAATGGGAGGGCTAAAAGATTATTAACGTGACTAATAGCCATAAGAAGGTTTGCAAAGAATATGGTTTAACTGCAAGCAAATGAGTCTCAATTTCACATCAAGGAAAGTTGCTAAGATGTTCTAAACTAGGGTCCATACATACACAATGTAGAAGGATAATATAGTTTCTTTAGAAGAAACATACATGACTTATATTAGACTTTCATAAAACAGCAAGCCATCATGAGAGTATGGGGAAACGCAGTAGAGTTACTGGTTAACTTTTTCAAAAAGTATTTGCTAGGTTCTGCACTTTCATGGCCCCACAGTGGAGGGAGGAGCCTAGGCAGAGAAGGCAGGGCTGAGGGTGCCCTCCCTGAACATACCTTAAGGATTCCATGCATCTTACACCAGTGAAGAGAAGGGATTCCACTAGCGTTTTGAATTTGCAGATGACTCTACCCTCTTCAGAAACAAAAAGTGGGAAGATCTCAGAGACTATGTAAACAAATGAACAAAGAAAAAAGAAGAGCTGTTGAGCTGACTTAGTCTGAGCGATTATGGCTATGAAAAAATAAACTATCTTTCCCATACCCAACAGTCACTACCACTGTGGGCCAAATATGGATGCGGGCCCCCAAGACAAGACTAAAGGATCACCACTGGCAGAGGAGGAGCAGAATTCAAGTATTTGGAATACAGAGCGTGTCCATCCCTTTGGCAAACACTGTGTGCAGGTCACTTCTGAGTTAGCACCAGAGGTATGAGGGAAAACAATGTCAGGTTTCGAGGAATGAAAATTAAAACAGAAGAGTTTGATTAGGAGAAGCAACTCTGTGAGATGTGTGTTTTAAAATGAGAGCTTGGCGGTGTAGAGAGGAGCCAACTATGAAATAAAGGTTTGGATATTTCAGATCATGATGGCATAGACACGTAGGCTGAACATCAGATTCTAAAATGGCACCCCATGAGGCTGCTCATTCAGCTAGAAAGTACAACGCTGCAGACCAAAAGAATGACACAACCTTCCCTAGAAAGTACACGCTTATGAAAATGATTCCAAGACCTAGTATTCCAGGACACTGGCCATTGGTGACAGAGAACAGTAGAAGGAGGAACTCTCCAGGAGGCCAAGAACCTGTTTCTACAACAACAGGTTTGCAGATACTGCTCTAAAGGCAAATATGACCTTGCAAGTCACTGACCTTTAATCACGCTTGGATTTTTTTTTCCAAGAAAAAATTTTTGCTAAGGAGCTTCAAGAGAGAAAGTCTTTTTTCCAGGGTGCTCACGTGTGTCTAAAGAGTACAAGGATACCCTTCTGCACAAGCATCTTCCTTCTATCAGTCTTGTAAGCCCCTACCCAGTCCTTCAAAATACTAACATCGCCAATGTCTCTTATTAGATATTACATTCTCAACTGTCTGAGCTTTCCTAATGTTATATCAAATATCAAGAGAAAGAAAAGGAATCACTCTTATCTTAGTGATCTCAGCGACCTTTTTTTGACTCCCATTGGGATTTCACAGGAAGGGGGAAGGAAAGGGTATGTGTTAATACAGCTAGTTCATCAGGTAGATCTGCTCTGCCAGGTAATCTCTACACAAATCTGGCAGAAGATTAATTTACAAAGGGAATTTGCTCAGGCTTTTCACAGATATATTAATACTCAGATTCACACTTATTTCTCTCGCATAGCAATGTAACAGTACGCCTCGGTCTGCTCTGGAAGGAGTTCCTGCAGTGTCAGCATCCCAGTGTCCCTGGGGACCCTTCTGAGCTAGAGAGAGTGAGAAAATCTGCATATTCAGATGACCACGTACAGCACTGAAGAAAGACAGCCAGGGCTTTCCTACATCTTTGTGAATACCTATTTATACAGAAAAACACGGGACCCATAGTTTGTCCTATGGATTTGGTTGGCTAAATATGTCTGAAGTTGTGCTGTGCTAACTCACCAACTTTCACTTACACCAAAAATGTTTTTCTAAATCAGAATTCAATCAAATTAACACAAGGCTTCCTTCCTGTCCTATCGTTTAATGATCTTGATGTCAGAGTTCTGATAGGTACACAAATTGTATTCTAGTTCATAAATATATTAAGGGTGGCACAATTTTTAATAAGTTATAATTGAGAATATTTCTCCTTGTGTAACATGCATTTGATCTTATTTAGAAAAGAAGTTTGTAGATGGGAGTATTAACAGTCTATAGATATTGATGAGGTATTGAAAACATACTATAGATTCTGTACAGTGATAATAAACATTGAAAACACTTATGATCTCCATCCTCAAGGACCTGGATTTGGAAGCTATGAAACCAGGTTCTTCACTGTTCCCATATCAGATATAGAAATAAATGCATCTCCATCAGTCTGGACTCCTGGTGAACATGGATGAATTTCTGTTGTTTACATCTCAAAGAAGGCCTCCAAAAGGCCAGCTAAAATTGCAGTGTAATTGTTAAACACAGCCAGACTTTGCAGCCAGAAGACTTGAAATCGAGTTCTGGGTGATTTTCACAAAGGCACGCAACCTCCTGCGCATGTCTCTCTATCTGTGCAATGGGAAGATTAATGAGTACTATATAGACACTCAACTCACAGCTGGCTGAATCTTTCACACAAAAGAACTGATACTTCTTTTGAAATAATATACAGCTCTATCATATTGAGCTGGTGTGAACACTGGCTGAAATAAAGTACTTAAAGGTGCTTTGAAACCATAAAGCCGTGTTTGTCATTGTGACATCAAGCCACTGTGTAGTTTGAGGAATCTGAGGACCCCTATCAGAGCAGTTCAGAAGGGGCTCTCTACTTCAAGGGCCATGCCCTCCAATCTATTACTTGGAAAGGGCAGATCAAAGGTGCCCCAGGTGTCTGAAGAGTACCTTCTCTTTTGCTTTTGCATAGCTATCTTTCACAGACCTGTCATCTTTCTTATTTCAGTGACCTTTTTATGACTCGTTTGCAATTTCAATATAACTGTTTTGTTGTTTTTTTTTTTCCTGCTGCAACTTTTGTGTCACACAGTGGGAGGAGGGAGGCAGGAAGATTCTGCCTTTCCTTAGTCAATATGGCAAATCACAGGCTAGACTTAGAAAGCAGGGTACATCATTTTAAGAGGGATCCCGGGGTTCTGTGAAGACTATGCAGGCTTCCCCACCCCCACCTCCACCCCCCTCCACCCTCCTCCCCCAGCCGCCACTCCTAGTTCCCTCTCACCACGCCCCAGGCAGAGTATGGCTCTTCACTCAAAGACAGGAGAAAGTTGTTTTTGGTATTGCTTTACTTTCAACAGCTGTGTTCAAAAATAAAAGGGGGATGTACATGAAAGGAGAAACAAAAACTAAATGCTATTTATGGTTTGTTTTTTTTTTTTCCTTTCCCTAAATATTGAACTCCTGACGAAACTAAACATTTGTGCTTAAGGTGCGTTCCAATACGCATGGCTACTATATGAGTACTATTTAAACACTCAATTCACAACTGGCTGAATCTTTCACACAACAGAGCCGCCAACAGATACTTGCCTGGACAGTCTTTTGAAATAATGTACAGTCCTTCACTTCCACCTTACCACAAACAAGGAAACACAAAGTTGTCACCACGTTACAAATATTATTCAAAACAAATTCCTTAGCAAAAAGGACGCATGGGGAGTTGCACAGTGCTGATGCTGGCTGCCCAGCCTCTAGCCACCCATCACAGCAGGAGACACGGGTGCCGTCTTGTCCAAACCATCAGGGATGGCTCAAGAAACGTTTGGTGGGAAAAGAGATTTGAGTGTTAAAGGTGATAGGAAGGAAGTTATAAGCAAAATTGAATTTGATTGTAATTCTAAGTTCCAGACTGACAAGTCTCTGTTAAGCCACTGAGTTTTGAGTAAGTATCTGCATTTAAGGGTGTGCCGAGAAAGAGCTGAGAATGCGAACACATCGCACAGAGCCTCCAGTGCGCCACCAAAGGTCAGCAGTAACTAGGGAATTTCCAGCACTTTTCATTTGAGTACACCTCCTCTCCGAGGGGTAGGATAAGGCTTATCTAGCTATGGAAAGGAAGAGAAAACTCGGGCACACCCACTAGCCCCTCGTGGAAGCTGGAGAAACGTCGAGACAGTGGTCCCTCGCTTCCTGGGTGCGTCGCTGGAGCCGCAGCCCCTGCGCGGGCGGGACGCGCCTTCCGCGTACACAGCTGCACGGAGTCCGCCCGACCACCCGGTAACTTCCCGAAGGCGGCGGTGCGTCCTCACTGCGCTCGGACCACCCCACCCACGACCCGGCCGGGCTGGGAGCCCGCAGTCCCAGCCCGCCCGCAGCCGCTACCAGCGCGGGCCGGGACGCTGCGCTCACGTGGTGGCGGCCGCGGCGCGTGCGACTCCGACCTCAGGCGGCGGGTGGGACGCGCCGCCTGGCGCGACTAGAGACGGCGGCGCCCGGCACATGGGGGGAAGCAGACCCGGGGAGTTGCGGACGCCCAGCTCCAGGCGGAGCCGGCGGCTGCAGTCCCAGGGCGCTCGCAGGCAGAAAGGCCGAGTGGGAATGGAGAGTTGCACGGTGCTGACGCTGGCTGCCCAGCCTCTAGCGTCTTCCCTTGTGTTTAACTTAAAGCGTCTTCCGTGTATTTTAAAAGGGCAAACGCATGGGGATCCCATTAAGGGAGTGCCGAGGTGGTCACCACGCCCTTCCTGCCCGCAACCGGCTGCTGAAATTTCTGGCGAAAAGGGGAGCCGAGGTGTCCCAGGCAGCAGTGCCACCTACTCCACCTTGGGGACCTGCCCACTGGGTCTCGGGAGCGCTGGAAGTCGCGCCCTGGAACAAAGGGAAGGTGGTGTTCCCGGAGACAGGACCCCCGCGGGTGTGGCTGGAAACCCACCTCAGCCCGCGGTCTTTATGACTCGTCTCGTTAGGCCAGGGGCGGGGGAGCAGCAACTCCCCGGCGGCTTTCCCGAACTGGAGCCGGGAGCCCCGCACTGGCTCCCAGCGCACGGCGCTCTGGTGCACTCGGCCGCCCGGGTGGGCGGGGGGGCGGGAGGAGGGCGGGGGGCGGCCGGGTGGGGCGCAGGTGAGCCCGCCGCCCTCGGAGAGTCCCGCCGCGGCCGCGTCCCGGCCCGGAAGGGACTCACCGGCTTTGCACGGGTCCTTGTAGTCGATGGTCTCCGCCTGATCCTCCTCGTTCGCGTCCAAAGTGTAGTCATAGTCGAGGCCAGCGCAGACCCACAGCTTTCCGGAGAGCACAGTCCACGAGGCCACCAGCCACACGAGCATCCTCGGGGACAGCGCGTCCATCCCCATCCTCCTCCCAGAGGAACGGCAGGGACGGCCCGGGGGCGCGGAGGCCGGGGTGCGGACTCGCGGGGCCGGGGGCTCCTCTGCGGGGCGGGGCGCTCAGGTGTCCGGGGACATGCGGGTGCCGTCGGGACGGCGGGGAGGGCCGGCGCTGCCTGTCCTCCCGGTGTGTGGGAGGCTGGCAGCCCGCGGGTGGGCGGGCAGGTGGGAGCTCTGCCCGGCGGCGGGGAGGGCGCGGGCGCACTCGGCCCGCCGGCTTGTCCTCTGGCGGCCGGACCTCCCGCTCAGCGGCGCCCGGAGCTCGGGCCCCCGCGCCGCGCCCCCGCCGCTGCCGGGACCCCGCGGCCCCGCGCGAGCCGCCCGCCGCCGCCGCCGGGGAGGAGGAACCCGCGCTGCACATCAGCACGTCTGGGCTGCCAGGGGGGTCCGGGGGCGGGGGGCAGGCATTTCCACGGTGGAGCCTGGCAGCCTCGGAGGCCGGCGAAGCAGCTGCCTAAGAGGAGAGCGGAGCGGGAGGCCGTGGGGATGCGCCGCCTGCCTTTCCCCCAGGCTGTCTTTTTACCCTCTTCCTAACTTGGAAAAAAAAAAATCTTCGCCGCATCTAACCCAATCACTTGCATCCTGCTTACTTATTCATACAATCAGGGTCAGGATCCGGGCCACGGCCTCCTCCTGCCTCCTTTTGATAGCCTTGTGCAAACAAACAGGCGCGAGCGCGCCGGCGGGCCATTTGCACTTCACTACAGATTAACACGGACATGTTGTGTGTCCGTGTCCACGGACGGCGACTCACAGAGGCTGGTGGCCGCCGCGGGCCGAGGGGTCGGCGTGGCGCGGCCGCGGCACGTCCCTTCCCCCAGGCCGGCAGCGAGGTGTCTCCTCGGCTGCTCCTGGCCTCGGGGCCGCCCGGGTGGGCAGGAAGCGTGTGTCTGCGTCTTCGCGACTTCGGTAGGAAAATAAACAAACTGCTGCCGAAGTCTCCTAACCAACAAAGTTTTGCTGAGAACCACGATCCTCAGAACTGCAGTTTTCTGAAAAACCCCAAACAAGCTGGATCTCGCCGCCGCAGGAAGCGCGCGACCCCGCGGTGGGATGGCGCTGCGCTCACGTGGCGCGGGAAGGGAAGTTGGCGGAAGGCTCGGGAAGCAAATTTTCTGGGACCACGCCGGCGCCCAAGCCCAGCCGCTCGCATCCTTCGGCTCCAGTTACTTGACTTCTTCGGAGGAGAGTGGGTAAAACCCGGCCCGGGATCAGAGAGGGAGCCACATGTCAGCCCCTCAGACTCAAGACAAACACAGGTTGTGGGAAACAGGGAGGGGGAAAAAATCAGAGGAAATCTCTGCAGAACCCCTGTTGTGAGCAATTCCGAGGTTTCCCCACATCTGCAAGTAGTTTCCAAGATAGGTGAAGCGACTTCCCCAGGCTTCCCAGGGACTGGAGACTGGGAGCTCTCTTTTTTCCACTCAACCTTTACCTGTCACTTTAGCAGGGACTTGAAAATATGTTCATTTGCCTTTGCATCTTTAGTTGACAAACGCTCCCCTATCCAAGTTCTCACCAACACGCAGTCTTAACTAGAAGGACACATGAAGGTCACACACATAAACACTCCACTTCTTCGACAGGTAGAGAGCCATTTTTGGTTTGGAGATTTGATCAGGTTTTATTTATATTCACTAAGGAAAAGTAAGAGGCCATTCTTGAGTAAGTACCAACTATTTTCAACTTAAACTAAAAGTAACAGTAAAAGAAGACTAGGTGGCGCTGAACGGATTCAGTGTTCTTTGCAAAACTGAGGCCACCTCAGAGGCCACTGCAGTGAGAGAGCGCCCTTCAGCAGATCTGACCCTTGCCATGCCCAGGGTACCGAGCAGACGACAGATTTTAGAAAGAGCGTGTTCAATAAGCAAGTAGAGGCGTCTGCTTTGAAAATCTCTTGCTGAGTCATTCTCAGATTCTTTTACCCATCCAAAAAAATGTTTGCATAATTAATAGTAGTGTTGTCCTAGTGCAGAGCTCAACAAGAATGTGTCCCATTAGCTCATCTGAAAATCCAGAAAATGCAGATTTTCTGTAGAGGATTTCTGCTCCTGAGAGCTGACAGTGTCCCCATGCCTTACCCCAAACCTTAAAAGCTCCTTTGTTAATCTGAATGCCCACAGACATTTCCTTAGCCAATTTTATTATATGAAGTTTGTAAGAGTTTGTACCGGAGTTTGCCTAAATGTCACTTGCTTTGCAGGAATGACTACGCTTCATTTATTTGTTCTGGAAAACAAAATGGTACCATGCAGGGACCTTTGCCTCATTACGTATAATGATACCTACTTTTTTAAAACAGATGTTTCATTGCTAAATCTTATAATTTTATAAATTTGAAATCCACGGAGTTAGAATGGTCAACACAGTAAAACCTCAGATGAAAATATAGAAAGATTTCTCTGCAACTAAAATATCTGCAGAGAATACTTATTTATATCACGATATCCTAGACCTAAACCCCTGATTTATTTTTAAATATTATTTTAAGATAGTAAGTCTAACTCTAAATTGATGATAATAAAATACTTACCTTTAAACTTGATTTGTTTCTATACTTACTATGATTACAAACTAAAAATAGATCTTTCCCTGTCCATGGAAGACACATCATTTGCAGGAGTGTACACGTGAGTAGGGCACTGTGTGTTCTGTGAGTGCAGCTGCCAGAGCATGGCATGTGAACACAGTATCCTCAAGAGACAAGGGGAAGCAGGTCCCCTACGTGAGGCCTGTGCTGAGGTCACCCTGGCTGTTCCACCGGCCGCAGGACCCATGGCCCTCAGCAGTGGTGGGGAATGAGGTCATCTGAGCCCTGTGCCTGTGGTATATCCTGTTGGGCACACCAGTTAAAATAAGCTTGCCTCGTAGGTAGGGCCTAGTAGACAAGTCTACTTTCAAATCTAGTCCATTTGTGAAAAGCTAGATATGATTGTTTTTGTTATTAAACCAAGTAATGCAAGAATAAATGTATTTTCTCATAAACAATAATTCAGACATGCATGAAAGAAAATGCGAGTTTTCCTCTCTCCCTGGCTCACCCTCTTCTCTAAATTAAAAACCTGTAAACTTGCTGACCAAATCGTATGTATGCACATTGGCTCCTGTGAAATTGTCTTACAACAGATATGGGCAATTTCACATTCCTTCAAAGCTATAGAACCCCTCTTTTTATTAATACTACTGTTCTTCTGAATCAGTCTGGATGCATCTCAGTTAAATACTTTTACACAAAGAGATGATTCTCTAAGCCTCAGTGGACTCTGACTTCCGTATTTCTTTCTTTCTTTAAGATCCTATGTTCTATGACTTTTTATATCGCATTATGTTTTTTAATCACCACTGCAGAACGCTCCCAACTCTTGACAATTAAGATGTCCCTGCATTCAGGCAAAATTTGTCCTGGTTGCTGTTTCCTAAGTAACAAGTGCAGTATCAGAGACAGAATGAAGAAACTGAGTAGAGGGCAACATTTGCTGCACGAGAAAGTTGTGGAAGCAAGTGTGTGTTAAGGAAGACAGGGTGGGGCAGAACTGGTCTTGTGCAGTGGCTTCTGGATTCTGCTCTGAGCCGAGGCTTCCGGCCCTTCCTTAGTTTGCTGCACTAGTCTCCCTCTCTGCTGTGCCCTCTGTTTTTATGACTTTTAGCGCTGCAGGCCGTGCAACTCTTCCATTCTCCCCATTCTGCTGTGCCCTCTACAGGAGGACTTGAGGCTTCATTTTATCCACTTTCCGTCTTAGGCTTCCTGTCCCTCAGCAATTCTGCCAGTATCTCCTAATGCTGTGGTTCAGCGTCCCAAAGTGTATTGTTTACGCCTCTGATAGTACATGAGACACATTCAGGTAATGGAGTGATACACTTTTCTTATATTTACTAATTACAAGTAGATGTGTGTATATAGAGAAAAATTAGTTATGACATTTGCATTTACATACATAGTTCTTATGATGATGCTTAGGTTAAAAAGCAAATTACTTGCTTTATGAAGTTAAGTCATCCACAAATGTGGCACCTGAAGGTTATCTCCTGTTTGGTTATCTCCTGTTCTGATTCACCACCTGTCTCCCAAGCCACCCTGCCTGTGGTCTGCAGACATGTGCTCCATAATACCTGCCCCACAGTCTGTTCCCTCTCTTCTCTGCTTGTCCCTCACTTTCCTCCCAGGCCTTCAGTGAAAAGGGGCTCCGTTTGGCTGAAGAAGCTAGCTGCATGTGCTTGCTGCCAACACTTCAGGTTTGCTTGCTGTTTTAGGCATCACTTGCTCTAGGAGTCTTCAGAATATCCGCTGACTTGTTTGTTCAATAACTACATGTTATTGCCTAATGACACCTGGAGATGACTGCATTCTTCCTCCCAGCGTATGCTTTGCCACTGTGAAACGGGGGTGGAATGGGCCGTGGCAGGGCCTTTCCGGTTCCAACCTGGTGATCAACCTGGTGAAACTTAAAGATCTGAGGCCACCCATAGTATTCACTGGCGTGCCCCCTGCCTCTTACTGAGTCAGTCACATCGCCCCCAGAACACGCCATGAGGGAGGAACAAGAGGGCGGAGCTTGGAAACAATCCCTCAGCACAATTCCCTCTCTCAGCTTATTGGTACGGTAACAGGGACAGGCTTTTAACTTCACATGTCCTCAGTTTCCTCATCCATAAAACAGGGATGATTTTAGCAGTAGGAGTATTTCGCAAAGTTGTTATAAGGATTAAGTAAATGGATACACGTGATATGATTCATAGTTCCTAGTATATAGGAACTGTATATTTATTAGTTTCTGGTATATAAGAACTTTTGGCAACTGTTTGCAATCATTATCATTTTAAATGAGTTCTGAAAAGTCAAATTACTTCCAGCCCCTCTAAATACATTATTTGAAAAGCACCTTCTCCTCTTTCACTTGACGGAAGTATAGTGAATCACTCAGTGTACACTGGAGAGAGGCACTGGGCATGGTGGTGGATTTGTTCTTAGGAAGCACAGATCTGAGGCTGACTTTGCCCTTGGGTAACCGTTTCACCCTGAGCAAGTTCCCTCCCTGGCTTCATGCTCCTGAGTTTTGAAACAGAAATGAGATACTTAATAGAGTTGAACTGAGAATTCAGTAAAGTTATGCACATAATGTATATCATAGCAGGTGTGAGCACATAACAAAATGTTAGTTATTATTTATTGGCATTTCCTGGTGATTGTGGGGAAAACCTGTGCATAGTGAGCTTTTCCATGGTCAGGCAAGAAATATAGCGCACACACACACAAACCTGGCTACAGATTAAATAAAACAAGGACAGCTTTAATAGAACAATTCTACTGATAATTCAAGACCCATGAAATCGAAATAAACATTGCAGGTGTTACTTATAAGTCCTGATAATATTCAGCTACTGATGTCCAGAATGCTCTCATCCTGCCATCTTCTGTCCCCTTTACTGAGCTAACTTGGTCCCACCTTCATAGTTCCATATCACCATCATGTAGAAGTCTCCTAATTTTTCCTAAGCAATTTTCTTTTCTTTTCTTTTCTTTTTTTTTGAGTTGGAGTCTTACTCCCTCACCCAGGCTGGAATGCAGTGGCATGCAAGCTCATGGCCACCCCAGCGTCGAACTGCTGGGCTCCAGAGATCCTTCCACTTCAACCTTCCAAGTCGCCAGAACCACAGACGCAAGCTACCACCACCAGATATTTTTCTTTTTTCTTTTTCTTTTTCTTTTTCTTTTTTTTTTATTGTAGAGATGAGGTCTCACCAAGTTGCCCGGCTGCTCTCGAACCCACAGGCTCAGGCAATCCACTCACTTCGGCCTCCCAAAGTGCTGGGATTACAGGCTGAGCCACTGAATCCGGCCGCAATTTTCTTATAAAATGAAATTTTGCATTTCATTTCATTCTACTTACTGCACGGAGATTTAAAATGAGACGCTGAAGCCTTTGATAAAATAACACATACTTCCAAGCAATGAGAATAACTTAAGTTTTTCCGTTTCTTGGGAGAAAAGGATGCCCAAGCTCCCCAAGAAACATCATCCACATCAGTCATTTGCTGATGTTTTTATGGTCTTAGGCTGTTCTGCAGGTGAAACTGGGGGCTGGGATGAGTGAGCCAGCCGTGAATGCATTACTGCTGCATTACTGCTGCTGCATAACCCTGGCCCTCCACTGGCCCGTTTGACTGGCTGCTCTTTGGGATCCTGCAGCTGCAGACACTGTTGACAGTGCCGGGCAGTGTAGAGCCACACGTCTGCCTGGCCAGCAGCCTCTAGCCCCAGTGCAGGCCCATTCCTCTTTCAAGCCTGGCTGCCTTGTGTCTTTCCTGACTCCCAGGTTACATTCTATGCAGAAGTCCCACTACTCCACCTTGCAATCGAGTCGTTCATCTCATAGAAGAGAGTGGTCATATTTCATCCACGAATGAATGCAACAAGATACTTTGCACCTGCTAGATGCAAAATGCATATATTACTGTTAAAAATAAAATTGAGTCAATTTCGGAAACCTAAGTAATATCCTAAGATTTCATCACTGAACACATTTCACACTAGGGTACAAGTGAAAATGAATTATAAAAATCTACACATTAATATAAAAACTGGGTCTGAGATCAGAAAAACATGTTAGAGTCCTTGTTGGTTTACATGTTAGATATCTTGGATGCTTATTTTTTCTAAACTTGATTTTTCTTACCTTTAAAATAAAATGCTCACCTCATGTGATTCTTCTGCAATTGAAATTCATCAGAAATGTGCACCACATAGTGTGGAGCTGGGCATGTGATAGGAGCCCAACAGTGAGGAAGTCTTCATTCCTTCTGCCCATGATAACCTGAGAGCATCAACAATCCTTTCAGAGATTTTGAAAGGGAACTGGTAATGCAGACTTAAGAAACGGTTGGGAAAAGCAAGATGTGTCCTTGGCAGTGAAACAAAAAAGAAAGCAAAGGAAGACGGAAAAAGGAACAGGCTTACATTCCTGACAGGACTCCTTCACATCAGGGTCTCACCTCCTCTCCTTCCTCACCCATAAGTAACTCAGCATCCACATAATAGTAATACCCCAAGCTAACTTTATTTAATTACTTCCACAAAAAAATTTCTGACAGCTTGGATTTATCAGAACAAACATCTTTCAATAATCAGTAAATTAAAACACAATGTGCTGAAATGAGGTAAATGGAAGAAGCAGATATTATTTACCAACTTCTTGAGTAATTTGTTGGTGTATATTTAAAACTCATGTGGCTTCATTCTTTATGATGCATTGTAAAATCACTAAGTTATTTTATAACTTATTTAACTCTATCATAACATGCAGCTGCACATGTACACTAGTTTTTCTGTATTTCTGAACTCTCCATTATGCTCTGGGCTGAGATCCGGGACAGGGCCAAATTTACTTTGTAAGCTGCACTGTGCTTTCAGGTGACGATAATTAACGACCTTGGCCTTCATATTCAGCTGTCATAACTCACTCTGGGTGGTTTTTCCACCACTAACGCAATAGTTTTGCACTATAAAACCAACCTCCAATCAATATGAAACATCTGAAGTGTGTTTATTTATATATTTATTGCTTTTCTTCTTCAAAGCAGTTTAACGACATTAACTAATGGTCCCTAAAATAGGTGAATATGGCTTCTTCCAGACTCACCATACTCGCTCTAAAAATCTGGCTATAACCCAGAGTGGACAATTTCCTTCATGTTTTTCTTCCTCCTCACCTCTTGGGGAAAGATTTCATTCAGATTTATTCTGGGTCTGACAATCAAAAAAAAAAGAAGGATCTCGAAAATAGAGCATACTCCAGTTGGGCCAGGAGGGATGTTGAAGGCTTAGCAGGGGCTGCCACTGTCTCGCGGGGCAGTAGGGCAACTAGCACAGCCATGCTGCTTCTGCCGGGGCACACAGGAGAATGGGTTATCATGAGCTAATTACTCAGGCAAGGTTTTGATCTTCAATTATCTCACTATTTCAGATGAAAACGGGTGTGGTGTTTTAATTTTTCCTAGCAAGAAAGTGCTGACATGTCTGGATGATTTCCTCAGTTTTCTACTTTAGTTTCATGTGTTTCATAGGAGGTTATCCCCGGTGCTTTCTAAATTATTACCACTCCTTAAAAAACACCACCACTAGTGAGATGAGGTCACAGTGCATTTGTGAGGCCAAGCCTCATATCTCACACCTCACCGTTAAGTATTCTAGTTGTAGCAGAAAGGCACAGGGTTGCCATCTTTTTTCTCTCTCACTGTTCTTCAGAAAGATTTTTAAGTCTGCTCATTCATTTGGGTTCCAACATCAACACAGAAAATAATGAAACCCAGTTGCTAGAACAATTTTGAATACAGCTCCCTTTAAAAATAAAGCACTGTAATAATTTTGAGAAGAAATTACAAATGATCTGAACATTCTGCAAAAGAAGTTGGTTCTCCTGTGCCTCCTTGCCTGATAGTAACAGTTGCTATGAGAAATGGAAATTGTCATGTGTTTGGCTTTAAAATCAGTGCAAAGTTTATGGCTTACTCTTTAGAAACCTCTAGACCACATGCAGAGAAACTGAAGCTGTTTGCCCTTAATTACTAGTAAAACAGGAAAGCAATTAGTGGAGCAATTAATTCAATATGTAGTGGGAATTTTATTAGCTATTTTTATTCTAATATAATGTATAAATGCCTTAGTTCACAGGACATGTCCCAAAGAATAAATAAAACTATCCAGAAACAAGAAGCTCTTCATAAAATAGAGTGCATAGGTGCCAGTGCCAGTTAAAGATCTTAACGATCACAGAGCAGACCAGTTTCCAGCTTGTGTTCTTCCACCCATGAAAAGTAACTTGCTTCTGTCTAAATCAACATATACTATTTTGACTTCAGTATTCAAGTTATCTCTAATAAATAATTTCCCAAAATAATAAACAACACACTGAATAAAGTGGTAATAAATTTGAACTTAGCTAAATAGAACTTGCTTTATTGCAAAATTAGTAGTTTCTTCTTTCAAATATCAAGTACTGTAGGATAAGTTCTATCAAGGGTGAAAATCTACTTTTTCTCCAATTTTCTATTGCACATTTTATAAGATTAATATATTAGCCATGTCACTCATTTCAGGGAAACTTTTTAACAGTCTCTTGAGGTTTCACATTTGGTGATTTTGTGTCACAATTTTGAGTGATTTTTGCATGCTTTTTCAGCATTATTTTGTTTGATCTAAGTTCTAAATAATATTATAAAAAATATAAGGGCATGAGTTCTATACCAGAGTTTGAATATTAAAAATTGAGATTACCAAAATAATCCTAATATCTGCACTGGGAATCTAAGTGTGTTAAGGAGAGGGCAATATTTCCTACTTTTCTAGCAAAATGATTAAAACTCATGGAGAATTATTGGTTCTGTAAGTGTTGAAGTTATAACATTGATTGTTATGCTAATTGAATGTCTAACACTTCCTAAAAGGAAGAGGATATCGCAGTAATCTAAGTTACCAGATAACCCTAACCACGTTGAAGCATTTGCTCTGCAGAATGTTACACCAGTTGTTCAGATCCCGTTTTCCTACTAGGCCCACAAAGGCCTCATAGCACCGAAGATTTTAATTTCAAAGGCAGAAGCAGTGTAGGAAGCAGGACACTAATTGGCCTTGATGTGTTTTAGGGTATGGTGTTCTAATTGGCACACCATCGAAGCAGTGCTCAGATTGTACCAAGAGGATGTTCTATGCAGACTAAGGTCGGGCAGCTGTGTCCTTGTTGGCTGGTCAGTTTTTGACAACCTGTGACCTCTAGTGAGAACCAGAAATTGTCAGCCAACATAAATTTCCTTGCCCTATACAAGACCCTATAGAAGCTGAAAGAAAAAACCTTAAACTAGGCTCATAGAATCCTTTTTCTTTTTCCAGATCACAACATCTATTTAGGTTTCAGAGAGTGAAAATGTTTTTTTAAATACCTTTACAATTTCTTTTTCAAATTTTCTAGAAATTTTATTCAGTCCTTATAGAGTAGCTTCTATTACTACACTAAAGATAATAAAAATAAAAGGAAAAATGGTGAAAAGTCTAATGACAATATGGAATGAGTTTCAAGTAAAAAATAAACTAATGTGTTTCTCCTGTATGTTACAAATAAGTAACAGTGGACAATTATTTGACACACGTTTTTCAGTAGACATTTTTGCAAATTATATGCTGAAATCTTAGAATAGTCCAATGACTGTATTTTAATTAATCCTATAGAAGCATAGTATTATTCCCTGAAATTAAGCTGTTAAATGTATTTCAGTGTAAAACTTAGATACATAAAAAGTACACATGGAGTAAGAGAGTATCCTGACTTTAACTCCCGAAGTGTATTAGCGGATCCACCTGACATGACGCTCATTCTGAAGAGCGTGCTTGTGATAACTGTAGCTTCTAAAGGAGTACCTAGTTGCTTAAAACCAATGTAGACTGATTAACAATAAAATACAGGCACAGAAAATGACAACAGACCAAATGTGCTATCGAGTTTGTGGACGACAGGAAGAACTTCACAGAATGGGATGAACACCTCATATGAGGAACCAATGAAGACTCCTAGACGTTCTATGAAAAATGATCACTTTCCCTTCAGGTCATGAGGGAGGAATATATTCCATGAGGTGTTATGTGACTTGGACCTAAGTAGAGCCTATGCAGGAGGATGAAGAAAGAATCAACAAGGATCTTTCTGCCTCCTCTGCTCTCTCAATTCTGTTCATCTTCCTCAGTCTTATTTTAGCATTACTTAATCCACAATAATGTGGAAAATATTATAACTTTAGATCAGACCCTGGGTACTAATCTTACATTTTCCCCAAATTTTGCCTATACTTTATTGCTTCCTGCATTTTAATTTTCCCATTGTTAATAGCAGTGAACATATTAATGCATGTGTGCACCTGGACGTTTGATATAAATAATACTCATTTTAAATGGGTTTTACGCTTAAACATTTATAAATACTTTTTCAATGTTTCAGAAATACAATTGCTATGAAAATTATAAATTTTATTCTCCACTTGGAAGAGTCATACCTATTATTTAGTGCTATCACATTTTACAGTGTTCCAAAAAACATGAGTTTAACCAAAAATTCTTCCAGAAAAAAGGTAAGATAACTTGATAAGATAACTCTTCTTTTGGAGATTTAGAATATGTGTCTCTGTGTGTGTGTGTGTGTGTGTTGTGTGTGTGTGTGTGTGTGTGTGTGTATTTATAATATATATGAGGTATATCTCATATTTCATTTATCTCCCAGAGTAAAGTCAACATAATTAATTTGATAAGTCTCTCTCTCTCTCTCTTTCTCTCTCTCTCTCTCTCTCTCTCTCTCTCTCTCTCTCTCTCTCTCTCTCTGTCTCTCTCTCTTTTTGGTCAGGATCTCACTCTATTGCCCAGGCTAAAATGCAGTGAGATGATCATGGCTCACCACAACCTCGACCTTCTGACTCAGTCTCCCAATTTGCTGGGTCTACAGGCATACACCAGCATGCCAAGCTTATTTTTAAATTTCTTGTCGTAGAGACAAAGTACTTCTATTTTACCTAGGCTGGTCTTGAATTCCTAGACTCAAACAATCCTCTTGCCTCGGCCCCCAAAGTGGTGGCATTACAAGTGTGAGCCACTGTACTTGGCCAAATCTTAAATTTTTTGACAATTTCTTTTTTTTTTTTTGAGTTGGAGTCTCACTCTGTCACCCAGACTGGAGTGCAGTGGCCGCTCCCGGCCACCACAGCCTTGACCTACTGAGCTCTGGCGATCCTTCCACCTCAGCCTTCCAAGTAGCTGGAACTACAGGCAAGTACTACCACACCGGGCTAATTTGTTTCAGGGATCATTTTTTTGAGAACCATGCCTATAGATATTCATACACGGCAACAATATTTGAAACCAACATATATGACATAATATAATTATATGACATAATATAATTATAATGTACTATAACTCTAAGTAAAAGATTAGGTATGTGTATGTAGTTATTACTATACATGCAATTTATCTCAGATTTGAGTATGGAGGTAATTCTCATTATGTCCTAAAGATTCCACTGGGTAAACCCTACCCATATGATGACAAAGTATTTTGTCATTTAGTGAATTAACTGAGTACAAAATATATTGACTAAATGTAACCATATTGTGACTTGCTTATTTTGATTACCTTTCTTCCATTCTTCCCCTTTCTTTCTTTCTTCCTTTTTTAGTAGAGACAAAGATTTGGCCAAGTGCAGTGGCTCACACCTGCAATGCCACCACTTTGGAGGCAAAGGCCAGAGGATTGCTTGAGTCCAGGAATGCAAGACCAGCCTAAGCAAATTAGAGAGACTTTGTCTCTACAAAAAAAAAATTGTTTATAACTATTCAGTCTAAATAGTTATAAAACTATTCTTATGGATCTAACATTCTAAATTTTTTTAATTGATTTTTAAACTAAACAATAATATTTATAAAAATTTGGATTTACTTCTGTTTCTCCACTATATTTGGTGGCACTCAGCTAGCTTCCAACTTTGTAATTAGTAATTTTGCAAAGTAATTTCAATTAATAAACCAATATAATTCAACTAGACACAATGAAGGGACATAAAATCAGAAAAATTTTAAGTTAATTTTTAAAATATCAATTATTTGAATCTTTTAATGATATTTTATTAGGATGGGTCATCAAAGTCATAGCAATTAAAATGGTCACAGATCATCGGCCAACTCCTTCATTTCTAAAATAACTGAAATTCTGTTAATACCCTGTAGATCTCCACGAGTGGCAGGTGGCCAGTAAAAATCTTAGCTGTTTTTGTGTTCTTTTTCTTTAGCCTGCCTTTTCTCTTTAGGTGTCTCATTGGGGACTGAACTAGATGACTGCGTTTTCATCTGTCAGAAGTTCTTTACAATGCATGTGAGTAAACTACTTGATGCTTGCTGCCGCCTGTCACTGGGAGTAGCATTGTTTTGCTATAGCTCCACATACAGAAGGAGACGATAAAGGTTTGCTTTTTCTATTCTTTTATTTTTTTAACATATAACGGATGACAGAAATTGAGCATTGATGTTCATAGCTTCTACTCATGTTCAGTAAGCCATTATCTCTTGCCTGCAACAGGATTGGTCACCTGGAAGCTCTCTGATTACTTAGAGAAAAATTGATAATGGATTTGATGCTACTCAAGGATTATACGACAGAATATGTAGCTATTGTTGTTATTTTATTGTTCTATGAAGAACCTGACCCACAAAGTAAACCAATATCAAATTTATAACTGAAGTAAATTCAGTTGCATTTTATTTCCAACTAAATTCAACCAGCACTTTGTCATATACTCCAAGGGATACAATTTAATGGACAGTTTCTGACCTGAAGAAAAGTATGCTTTTCAACATAGAAACAGACATCAGGTAGTTGATTATTTGACTGCCATGAAAATTCAAAATGGGACATCACCATAAAATGATGAGTAAAAAAGTAAAGTATAAATCCCTTAAAAAATGCCTTTGTTTACATCTGAACGTAAGTGTTCCAATTGAACTAGTAGTTCTAAGTAAAGGCCAGATATGAGGAACCTAAACAGTTTAAAGACTCTAGTCTCATATCAACTGACTTTTTTTTTTGAAACCTCAAATCTTTCCATTTGGTACATCTGTTACAGGGATTAAAAGAGTGACTTTTCAGCCAGGCTCGGTGGCTCAGCCTATAATCCGGTGCCTTGGGAGGCTGAGGTGAGTGGATTGCCTGAGCCCGCAGGTTCGAGATCCGCCTGGGCAGCTTGGCAAGACCTCATCTCTACAATAAATCAAAAAATTAGCCGGGAGTGGTAGCGCGCGCCTGTAACTCCAGCTACTTGGAAGGCTGAGGTGGAAGGATCACCGGAGCCCAGCAGGTCGAGGCTGTGGTGGCCAGAAGCGGCCACTGCACTCCAGTCTGGGCGACAGAGTGAGACTCCAACTCAAAAAAAAAAAAGAGTGACTTTTCCATCAGTGGAAGTTCTTTTTGTAGAAAGATGATGCTCTATCATCTGAGCACTGGTTCTTTCATGGATGCTCAAGTATTGCCAATATCTTGAGTCAAATTTAAACATTTATTTTTCTTAGAAAATTATAGTCTCCATTCCATTTGTTTTATCAAGATTTTCCAATTTATAATCACTTATGCATGCTGTGTCTTTTTATAATTTTTAATGCTGCCATGCCACTTCCATTCCCAATTCCATGAATTTCCAATTTTACTTATTAAATTAATCAAAAATGTTTTCTTTTTCTAATTAATTTATCTTTTTTATTACTTCCCTCTTTATGCTCATTTTATTGGACTTATTAACATTTTAAATTCTCAGTTAATTTCTTCCTATTTCTTCAGGAATGAGAAAATGTATGATGTCATGTAGATTTGGAATTCAGTTGCAGGAAGCAAAAACCATTCTATTTTAAGCAGAAATAAATTTGATGGAATTGTGTGCTTAAGAGATATGTGGAAGGCCTGGAGAAACAGACATGGTTCTGATTCAGGTATGGCCCCAGAAGATTACAGAACTGGTCTGCCCAGGGGGTGCCACCTTTTCTACAATCCAAGAGGATGGAATTGGAAGCCTTCCCTGGAAAGGTTGGCTTCAGGTACGTATCTCCTTAGCTTTGAGGCAGAAATCAGGAAGCCGTTAATGGCGTTGCACCGCCACATCTGGCTCTGATGGAACACGAAGTGCTGCTGTAGAAATGGTTTCTATCAGGAGCAACTGCTCAGCAGCAGGAAAATGCCTCCCATTTTCGTCTTCCAAACATCTGCTGCCCAGCCCAGAGCCACTAGCCACAAATGGCTACTGAGCCTTGGAAATGTGACTGGTCCAGATGGAGATGTACTTTAACTTCAAAATACACACCAGAGTTCAAAGACGTAATGGGGAAAAAAGTAAAATATCCCAATGTTAAATAGTGATAGTAATGAAAAATAATAATTTGATTATAGTCAATATTGAATATGTTGGGTAAAATCAAGAGGATTATTGAAACTAATTGTACCTGTTTTCTTTTTACCTTTTGTATTGTGACTACTAGAGATTATAAAATTGAATAGGTGGCTCACACTGTGTTTCTGTTGGACAGTGCTGTTCTAGAACCATTGGACACATCTCCTAGCCAAACCAGTTTCACACCTAAAAACTTAGCTGCAAGGGAGTCACATGAAAGTAGACTTCAGCTTCCTGGTTCCTGTCATTCAGAGAGCCCCTCCATCTCACCCCTCCTATTGGAAGCTGAAATGGACATTGAGCAAGCTTGGCCACTGTATCTTCCACATGAAGTGTTTCTTAGAAATAAGCTCAGGCAATATCTCATAAGATTTAATATTTTTTCTCATTGTAATGATATTTGATAATATATAGCTCTATACTAATTTTATTATATTCTGCAAAAAATTATTTAGAGGGTTTATTTCTCAGTCTCTTGGGAGATACTATTTTTAAAAATTTCAAGTGTCACATTTGGATTTTTGTTGCCTCTTTTATCAATTTACTATTAATTTTTATTTCATTTTATTTTTATGCTGTAATAAAAGAAGATAGTCTTACACATTTTCTCTGTTTAGAATATATTAAGGTTTTCTTTGTGGCCAAAACATAGTCAGCTTTTGCAAAGGCCCCATAGGCTTAAGAAGAAAATAGGTTTTTTTTCTACAGTAGCATAAGAAACTTAGTTTATATGTGTGAATGTGTTTATTTATGTTAATCAAGCTGTCACTACCCTGTGTTTGGTCTTGTTTTTACTGTTGTTTCATTTTGTTTTGTTTTTGGCATGAAAGGTCTGTTAAAGACAGAGATGTGTAAAAATCTCCTAAAATAACTTGCAATTAGGAAACAAAACATTTAACAAAAGAGCAAAATATAGACTAGTATGGGATAAGTATAACTTAAAAGGTAATAATAGGACCCATGAAAGTTTCGTGTAAGGAAACGTTTTGTCTGTGAGGTTGGGAAAAGCACCATGGAGGACATTTAATGTGATTCTTAAAATATGAGTAGGATTCAAGGCGATCGAGGACATTTTATGTGATTCTTAAAATATGAGTAGGATTCGAGGCGATCGCAGAGGGCCAGGAGTTAGAGTCACGGGACCAAATACGCCAAAGGCGGGCTTGCGACCCTCCAGTGAATATTTGCTGAAGCTAATAACACAGCTTTCCTGGAATACAGGCACATATTGGAAAGAAGAATGATGGCAAACATTTTTTTCTTTTTTCTTTTCTTTTCTTTTTTTTTTTTTGAGTTGGAGTCTCACTCTGTCGCCCACACTGGAGTGCAGTGGCCGCTCCCGGCCACCGCAGCCTCGACCTTGCCGGGCTCCGGCGATCCTTCCGCCTCAGACTTCCGAGTACCCGGAATTACAGGCGTGCGCTACCACGCCCGGCTGATTTTTTGATTTAGTGTAGAGATGAGGTCTCGCCAAGTTGCCGAGGCGGGTATCGAACCCACGGGCTCAGGCAATTCACTCAGCTCGGCCTCCCAGGGTGCAGGATTACAGGCTGAGCCACCGAGCCCGACATTTTTTTCTTCTATTTATCGAACGTTTGCATTAGATCTTCTAGGAATGGGCTTTTATAAGACTTGTCTAGTTTTCAATTGAACTTTTTAGATTTTCCGTAAGGATCTGTTTTTTGTTGTTTTTTTTAAATAATAACTGCAAGTATTTTCCCCAAGTTTGTTTTTTCTTTTGAATTTGTATGATATATTTGTGACATACAGAAAGTTCAATTTTCTATGGTCCTGTTTCAATTACTTACTTACTTTGTGATCTCATTTTACTTTGTGATTTGTTCATAGCTAAAGATCAAATGACATATGCACTTCACTTCTTGCATTTTTTAATCTATAATTTTCCTAATTTAATAAACTTGGAAATCAATTTTCCTAACATCATTTTGTTAAATATTCTTCCTTTCACAGTAGTTTGTGACACCAGAGTCTACTTTAAACTATAGATTCTACTCTTTGGAATGTCTGTCTGTATAATTCTGGATCTGCATCATTACAATTATTTTGCCTCCATACTACATACGCTTAATATGGAATGCAGTATATACTAAAGAATATATGCTATATTAGGTGTACCATTATTTGCTAGCACTATTCTCTTATTGCCTTCTTGTTAAAAACACTCTATTTGTTTGACCCATGAGCATCTAACAAGTTTAAGCATTAAAGCTCCAGTGAAAACTTTTTCATGATTTTAAAAAATTGTATAAAACCTACGAATTAATTAAGATATATTGACATCTGTACTAATCTTGTTATTCAGGAACATGTTTATTGTCACTCAATAAAATTCACACATTTTCTTCATAAAACTACTGAACTTTCACAATTAAAGTTATTATTAGATATTTTTATTGCAGATCCATTGGATGTTTTCTAACAGAATTGTTGGTAGTATATTCAGTTTTAAATTACAATCACTGTGCTCTGATTTTCATCTTTGTCAGAGTCTGATTTCTTCATGTGGTAACTAGCACTCAGTACATGTTTTTTGTAAGAATGGATATGGGCGGGCTTCGGTGGCTCAGTTTGTAATCCCAGCACTTTGGGAGGTGGAGGCGAGTGGATTGTCTGAGTCTGCAGGCTCGCAGCCAACCCAGGCAACTTGGCGACACCTCATCTCTGCAATAAATCAAAAAAATTAGCCAGGTGTGGTAGCTCTCACCTGTAGTTCCAGTTACTTGGAAGGCTGAGGTAGAAGAATCGCTGAAGTCCAGCAGGTCGATGCTGGGGTGGCCTTGAGGGTGCCACTGTACTCCAGCCCAGGCTACAGAGTGAGACTCCAACTCAAAAACAAAGAATGGATATGATTTTTGCCCTTCTTTGGTTAACATTCATCAAAGAAGTTAATGAGTTTTGCTTTCTTTAAAATGTATTATTGGGACGGTCTTGGTGGCTTATCCTGTAATCCCAGCACTTTGGGAGGCCGAGCTAGTGAATTGCCTGAGCCCACAGGTTCAAGACCAGCCCAGGCAACTTGTCGAGACCTGGTCTCTACAGTAAATCAAAAATTAGCTAGGTGTGGTAGCCCACGCCCGTAGTTCCAGCTACTTGGAAGGCTGTCAGAAGGATCCCCGGAGCCAGCAGGTCATCGTTGGGGTAGCGTGAGTGTGCACTCCAGCCTGGGCGAATGAATGAGATTCCAACTCCAACTCCAAAAAAAAATATTATTGGCCCAAGTTCATGTTGTGCCTTTTTTGGAGAATAGTACCTTTTTTTTTTTTTGAGACAGCAGGATTTATTGAGAAGACAGAAAATCTCCCACAGTGGAAAGGGACCCGAGAAGGTTGCCCGAGAATAGTACTTCTACAACATGGAATTGAAGAGGCAATAGAGAAAATACTGGACAAGGGTAGTTTGTGCTTTTCCTTGGCCTCCGGTTACCTATTCTATGACATTCTGCCCTAGCTCAAGTGGAGAGAAGATAGCTCTCCTTCCTCAATAGACATACTACACAAAAATAGAAGAAAAAAGAATACACTTCTTTGTTCATCATTGCATCTTTCATGGCTGTCATCAGTTCACATCAGCAGGTGGCTTCACAGCACTGGGAGTGTTAAAGCTCCATGCTTGACTATGAAAATAGCAACAGTCAAGTAATAATGTTACAGTAATGAGGTTTATTGAAATAAAGGGAAAATGAGCACTTTTTATTATAAATTAAGTGTCCTTTTTAAATAGAACACATCAAACCTACATTGACTTGTTGTATATCAAGGTAGGTATGATTTAAAGTGTTAACACCAATCAGTAAAGTGTATACCAATTAAGCTTGGATATTTACATACATTCTCTGTAGGTGTCAGCATTGCTTTGTAATAGTCCTATGCACAGAACTGTGTTTTCACTATGTCACAGGATGTAACTTCTATGTTAAATTCAGAGTTAAAAACCGGAAGGACTTCTCTAAAACTCGAAGACATCTCTTGGATTATATCTTATTTCTTAATGAAAAGTTGTGACTAAATGATTAAATTTTAGTTTGAAAAAAATTGATATTTACGTCTCTTCTTTGGGTACGGATAAGTACTTTCAAGGTTTTGCATGGCATTCTTTGTATTTAAAATTAAGATACTTAAAAAATATATGCAGCCACTTCATAAGGCCTCACTTTATTTGGTTTTGTAGAAATGGCATTCATTATTTGTTGATAGGAAAGCGGTTTGCATAGCATTCCATGGAGTTATTTAGGTTGCAGACACCATTGCATCACTGTGTCCACAGTTTGAGCTAATAATGTCCAGACTTAGCACTGGATACAGCTATTAGAATTCAATCTTGGGAGCACTTATTTTAAAAAGGAAAGATGTATATAAATTTGTATGCACACCAAGAAGGTATCTATTCTTGGTGCAATTTTTTGATTCAGAGATGAGTAAAATCCTGAAGTGGTAGAATCCTATTTAATAAATGCTTAGTGCATCTGAACTTGCACCTGCAAGTAGTCCTGCTCTGGGTAGCCGCTGTCACTAGGAATGTATCTGGCACCTGCACAGCCAGTTCTCTACAGATGATAGAATTATGTTGGAATGTCTATAGAGGCATAATGCTTGCTAGAGACTCACATTGCAAAACCAAGATTTCAGGAATTTATAATTGTAAGTGATTGAATATTTTTAATTATAAATGACTGCTATAATTTTAAATGTAGCAAAAAGAAAATCAGGATCTTAGAAAACATGTAACGATCAATGTGGAAATTGCTTCAAGTAAGACAAAGGGACACAACTGTTCACCAGTTGCTTCACATGGCATTCTAGTGGCTAGTAAAGTTACTAGCTTGCTTCATTTACATGTAATGGTGTGATAAAATGCTAATAAATATGACCCATTTTTTCTTCAGTAAATGATGCCAAAATAATCTCATAATTTATTCTGCAACTCTGTTTTAGGTAGACATTCTTTGAAACATCTTAACTAGGATAGTTCAGGTGTGAAAAAATTAAGAGCAGTTTCTCTAAAGAATTTAAAAATACCACACAACATATGAAATCTCACTTGTAGTTGGCAGAGATGCCTTTGAAAAGACAAAAAAAAAATTCCCACCAAATTTTTTCAGAAAGTGAGTCCTTATGAACCATCTTGATTATTTCTCATGTAGAATTGAAATAAAAATGCTGCATATGGAAACACACTATTTTGAGAATGTCCCACATATAGCCCATGGCCAGCAGGAAGGTATTCAGAGGGAGGTATCAAAAAGTTACACTCTTCACAGTTGGGAAATTCAAACCAAATCTCTCCTTATAGTGTTCATTCAAATGTAGGTAATTTTTAATGCATAAAGCAAAAGCCACTTTCTAATATGTAAATACTTGCAAGATCTTCTAAAGACTGATGGCCAAATGTCAGTAATGTGATTTTGGTGGTCTGAATCACTGAAGGTTGTATATGGTGTCAGAGCTGGAAAGGACCCAAGGTTCTGTGTATCAAGTTCTTTCCTTTTTGCAGAGCACTGAAGTCCAGAGAAGCTTATCCACTGCCGCACAGTTGCACAGTACTGGTTCCGTCATGCAGTCTCCAGTTGCTGTTCCAGTATCTTCTTCATTGATCCATGAAACCTGTAGATTGACTTTTGACTTAGAATGTCTAGACAGCATCAGATCATGCCACTAGATACAAACAGTTCACAGTTTTAACTACTTCACTCCATTGAAACTCGAAGTAAATGTGTGAGTCTTCTAGTTGTCCTTTAAATCAAATAAGTTAACTTTGGAATATGTACATTTTAGTGAAATACCACAGTCTCACCAAAATAAAAAAATACTTGAAAATTAAGGTTGGCAGTTGGAGGAATAACTAAATTGGACCTAATCTTTTGTGTTTGTGTGTATTTTAATACTATTTTTGACATATATTTTTTCTCTAAAGATTTTTTTAATATTAATCATTGTGACTATTCTCTAGAATAGGTATCAAACATCCTTCCACAAAACAGAAACATAATGGAATTTCTGTGTAAGGACCCATGTCTGTGTTTTTACTGGAATTTTCACAATGTTCTGCAGGTTTTGAAAACAAAGTCACACCCTAGGAATATTCCACTGATAGACCTATATTTATACCAAAGTTTTAGATTATATTTGCAATCCATATACAAGAAAGACACCATTTCTGATATTTACTAGACCATATCATCTTTGTCTACTGAACATAATTTTAAAAGTTTGCAGTTGAAACTTAGGTGAAATGTGATCACTGTTTCTTCCTGTCAGCAAATCTCAAAGTTGACCAAATGTGCCAAATGAATCAGTGTATTGTTAGATTGTGTTGCAAATACTTAGCAGCTTGTACTGAAATTCCAGAGGACACATGGTGGTGCAGATGCTATGCAAAATCTTTCTGCCATGAGTGTGTTTTTAGGGTGAAAGTGAATTCCTGCTTCCCATATTAGTCTAGGCTTAATCCTGTTGCTCCAGAATAATGACAGCATCTCCGACACTCTCAGATGCATCTCAGTTTGCAGATTACTAGAGTGGAAATGCAAACAAGAAAGCAAAGCATTTACAGTCCTCCTGCTGTCCAAAAGAGATGACCATGGACAAGGCTCTGCGAGTGTGTTATGGGAGCTGGCGTTGCTGCTGTAGCTCAAAGCCATTGCCGCCTCTGCCTGAGCGCTTCATTGTTGTTCATAATAACAATGAGGCTATCTGGGGAATCAATCTGTTTCCACAAAGGCTTCAGTTTAGCCTTAGGGGTGGTCACAGTGGGTTGCAAGGTCAATGTTGCTAATCATCTTTACCTTTTCTCTCTGAAAAGTTCTGACTCTTCTCCAAAAGTCTATACGCTGTAGTTCCTGACCTTCTTTCATTATACAGATGCAAAACTGTTCTGCTTTCTTTTTTCCTTATTATGAAAGAACATCTGAGAGAGTTCTGAGTTAAAAGAGCTTTCAAACATTGGTCAGCATCTTCAGAAAGGACAGCTGGCAGAAGGCTCAGTAAAAATAGCTCATTTACATCAACCTCTCTTTCAGGAATACTTTAAAATTACGAATATATTAATTTTATATGTCATTTTGCTTGAGCTTATAATCTTGAATTATTTAACTTGTCGTCTGGAGATGACAGAAGTCAGTAGCGAAGGATAATAAGTAGATCGTGTGTGAATTACACACTGTTTTACCAGCGGCGCAGGAGAAATGCCCTCTTAGTGGCCGCTGGGTACCTTAAGATGGGTGAGGATAAATGCAGTGAGAGTCGCTGGCTGTGCTGGAATCCAGACATGATACCTTTTCCTGGAACTCCACCGCCCACAAGGAAAGTCAGGAGAGACTCAACACTCCTACCCGTGGCATCACTCTCCCACTGCTACAGGGTGAGGATGGGTCACGTGGGGGGGGCTGCATGTGGCTATGGCTATGTGCATGTGGGAAAGAGAAGGAAAAGCCCATTCTTAACCCCAGGCACATCTCTGGAGTACCTTCTGCCCACGTAACCACTATGACAGTGAGACCGGAGATAGCTAGAACAAGGCTACTGCAGACAGTAACAAAGTAGCAAATTCTTGGCAGGCCTCTCGGGCTCAGCATTGGTAAACAAGCTCTTGCCAATTGGTCCTACCTCTTGCCAATTGGTCCTTAGTATTGACCACTCAGAACAGCTAAGTGCAGACCAATCAGCTCACAACTAGTGCTAGCCAATCGGCTCAGTCTTTGGACTATATAAGCACTAGGTTTCAAGTTCAAATTGGCAACCCGCTGGAGTCCCCTTCCACTGTGGGAGCTTTTCCGTCCTTTCAATAAATCCTGCTTTTTCACTTTCCAGTTGTCCGTGTCCCTCATTCTTCCTGGGCATGAGACAAGAACCTTGACCCTGGAGACCTGCGACCTGAAATGCTGCAGAAGATCCACGGAGCTGAAGGGCAGTCCAGCCCAGAAGACTCTGGGTTGCCTGGCTTGCCTGCCAATGGAGCCAGCTGAACCAGGAGAGCTGCTGGAAGAAGATGAGACTTTGAAGCTGAGACAATCCAGGGGCTAGGCTTGCCAGCCCACCAAACCAGCAACACTCTCACGGCTTGGCTTGCGAGTCCATTAGAGCCAACACTTCCAGGCTAGTCTTACCAAGCCCCTCGAGACGACCCTCTCTGGGGCTTGGCTGGCCGACCCATTGAACGGACACTCTTGAAACCCAGGCTGACCTGAAAAATCTGCATCAACAGCTCATAGGGTGAGGAAGGATTTAAAAGAAAAAGAAAATCCCTTTCACACTGGAAGAAACAAAGCTTATGACAGAGAAAATTAATAGTTAAAATCTTGAAGTGATGTACAACAGGATTCTTGGGGTAATACATCCTTAACCTGTATATAACATGTCCTCTTACTTAAGAAAATTCATTATAAAATATCTCATTGACTGGTGCCATATCCATCTAACACAAGACTCAGAGGTCTGCCTATTTCTCATAGTTTTATTGGAAACCTAAAAAAATTCCTTACAATTAATACTATATTGTAAAGAAAATATCAACTGTGTCAAGTTACTACAGTGTAATCAAGCCATACACTTGTGGGACCTCACATCCCAAAGAGGTAATGTTGGGATTCAGCCTCCCTCAGTGCAAAGAGGAGAAATGAAACACCAAAAGCAAACAAGCAAGGACATAACAATCACATGTCCTATGACACCACCTTCACTGTCTGACCAGAAATATGGCATCAAGTGACCCGGCCTCTTGTAAGGGCATTCTTTTCCTAGATTGTTGCCCAATATTGGACCTGCACTACCTTCATTATTCTTCAACCCTAAATCGTTTAAACTCTAAACCAAACTATGAAAATGAATACTAATAATAGAAAATTCTAATCTCGGTAAGTGTCCAGATTAGGTAAAGCACAAAAAACTAAGAAGAAATTATTACAGCAATACTGAATATATTATTGAGTAGGAGTTAGGTAGTTCATTGTCTTGGTGGCTTTATATCATAATTATTATGATAAGTATGATTTATCATATTATTATGATCATTAATATTTAAGATACTTTCAAATACATGCAGATTTGGTCTTCCCTTTAAGCTCCTGATGGTCTCCTTAGGAGCCAGGGAGTCCTGGGACACTTAAGTGCAGCCAACATTGGCCTTAATTTTACAGCCTTGAGTCTCATGTGAGTGTACCTTCCTCCTTATTGGTCTCGGTTCTAAGCCCCCCCAACAGTGGACCCCAAGCTCTCCTTTAGACTAGGGAAGGAATCCTGAAATCATCTTTTTTCTTCCTCTGGACCACTCACAGATTCCAGGACAAGTCATTGATTAGGGGGGTAGATACTCTGAACTTGGAGTTAAGAAGGTAGTCACTTTAGACTTAATTTTCTAGACAATTAGACAATCATTATTATAATAAGCCATATGTCTATATGCATCGAACAACTCTGCTGCAAACCAAATGAATAGTACCTTTTTCTCGTTAGACTAGTAAGGAAAGATTAGAGAGGTTTTTGTTTGTTTGTTTGTTTGTTTGTTTGTTTTTTAGCTGGGGTCTTGCTCTGTTACCCAGGCTGGAATGCAGTGGTGTGCCATCATAGCTTGCTACAGCTTCGACCTCATGAGCTCAAGCTATCCTCCCACTTCAGCCTCCAGAGGGCTGGAAATAAGACCAGCTACTACTATAGCCAACCAATTCTTGATTTTTTTTGTAGAGACAATGTTCTGCTATATTGCCCGGGCTGGGCTTGAACTCCAGGCCTCAAGCGATCCTTCTACTACAGCCTCCCAAAGTGCTGGGATTGTAGGCATGAGCCTTCATACTTGCCTAGAGGGCACCTTCTGATATTTCAAAGAAGTAGAGATTTTTCTCAACATACATACATTGATTATATCAAAATATATATCAAACATGTATTATATTAATTGTATATACACTGCAATGAGGATATCAATATAGTATTTTAATATACACACACATATATATTGACAAAAACTGTATTTAAGAATTTGTTGACCCTTAGCCTAACACATGACAAACAATCTTGTTTGTTTTTTTTTTTGTTTTTTGAGTTGGAGTCTCACTCTATCGCCCAGACTGGAGTGCAGTGGCCGCTCCCGGCCACCGCAGCCTCGACCTGCTGGGCTCCGGCGATCCTTCCGCCTCAGCCTTCCGCCTCAGCCTTCCAAGTAGCTGGAATTACAGGCATGTGCTACCATGCCCGGCTGATTTTCTTTTTCTTTTTATTGTAGAGATGAGGTCTCGCTGCCCAGGCGGGTCTCGAACCCGCAGGCTCAGGCAATCCACTCACCTCAGCCTCCCAAAGGCGCGGGATTACAGGCTGAGCCACCGAGCCTGGCTTCTTGTTTGTTTTAATTTAACTTAATAAGCATGGAAATATCTGTTCTCTTCCATGTAATATTAAACACCAAGACAGAATTTTCTCTTTTTTAAAATATTTTATTTTAAAAATGTGTGATGCTATTCAGGATTAGGTATGTAAGTGGGCATCGTATAGGTAAAGTTGTAAAATTTGGGCCTCCCTTTGGTCCCACTTTGCCTGGTTAGAGATCAGGTACCCTTACTGAAGTTGTGTTTCCCAGCCCCTGCTCCCCGCCCACCCAGTATTATCCCATTACTGCCAAACCCTTTCTTAGTATTATGGTAAATGTTTAGCATCCACTAATGAGTGAGAAAATGTGGTATTCTGTTCTTTGTTTCTGTGATAGATCACTGAATATTATAGACGCTAAATCCATCCAAGTTGCTGCAAAGTCCATATGTTTGTCCTTCTTTATGGCTGCATAATATTCTATCATGTACATGTACCACATTTTTAAAATCTAGTCCTGTTTCGATGGGCAGCACAGTTAGTTCCACATTTTTGCTATTGTGAATAGTGCTGCAGTATACATGCATGTGCAAGTATCTTTTTTGTAGAAAGATTTGAGTCCTTCCAGGTGTATCCACATTAGGGGGATTGCTGGGTCATATGAAAGGTCAGTTTCTAGTTCTTTTAGAAATAGTCACACTGATTTCCATAGAAGTTGAACTAGTCTGCATTCCCACCAGCAGTGTAAAAGCATTACTTTTCTCCACTTCCTCACCAGCATATGTTGTTGCTTGTTTTATTAATGATGGCCATTCTTACTGGGGTTAGGTGGTACCTCAATGTGGTTTTGATGTGCCTTTCTCTGATAATTAGTGAGATTGAGCAGTTTTTCATGTGTCAGTTTTTTAGATATAATTAATATCTTTTGAGAAGTGTCTATTCATGGTTTTTGCCCACTTTTTAATGGGGCTGTTTGTTTTTTTTCTTTTGGCATGTTTGAGTTCCTGTAGATACTGGATGTCAGACCTTTGTCAGATACACAGTTGGCAAGTATTTTTTTCCCATTCTGTGGTCTGTCTTCCTACTCTCTTCATGGTTTCTTTTGCTTTGCAGAAACTTTTCAGTTTAATGAGGTCCCACTTTATCTTATCTCTTATGACATGGTCATCTGGGTGAGGTTTTGATCAGCAATTGATTGCCTACTCTGATTTCTGTGAGGGCGTCTCCTGCATTTTTTAAGATTTGAAATATTTGAGGTTTTACGTTTAGGTCTTTGATCCTTTTAGAGTTGATTTTTGTGTATGGTAATAGGTCGGGGTCCTGTTTCAATCTTCTGCATGTGGTCAGCCAGTTTTCTCAGCACCACTTACTCCTCTCCTTAGTTGTTGTTGGTGGAGACTTTGTTGAAGATGAGTTGGTTGAGAAATTGAGATTTTGCTTCCAGATTCTCTATCCTGTACCATTGGTCCATATGCCTGCTCTTGTACCACTACCAGGATGTTTTGATGATTGTAGCCTTACAGTAAAGTTTAAAGTCTGGAAGTGTGGTACCTTCTTCTTTGTTTCTTTTGCTAAGGATTGTTTTGGCTATTTGTGGTCATTTGTGTTTCTATGTGAATTTCTGTATTGTCATTTCCAGGTCTGAGAAGACTGATGCTGGTAATTTAATGGGTATTGCCCTGAATCTGTGGATTGCCTTTGGTAGGATGGACATCTTAACAATGTTGATTCATCCTTTCCATGAGCATGGAATATTTTTTTTCCATTTGTTTGTGTCTTCTTGGATTTCTTTGAGCAGTGTTTTGTAGTTTCCATCATAAAGGTCTTTCACTTCTCTGGTTAGGAAGATGCTGAGGTATTTCATTTTGGGGGGGCTATTGTGAATGGGATTGTGTTTTTTATTTGGTTCTCTGCCTGTTTGTTGCTGGCATATAAGAATGCAACTGTCTTTTACACATTTACTTTGTACCCTGAGATTTTGCCAGTCTTTTGTCAGTGTAAGGAGGTTTCTGTCAGATTCACTTCAATTTTCAATGAATGGGATCATATCATCAGCAAAGAGGAATAATTTAACTTCCTCTTTTCCTATTTGGATTCCCCTGACTTCCTTTTCTTGTCTAATTGCTCTAGCTAGGACTTCCAACACAATGTTGAACAGGAGTGGTGAGAGTGGGTACCTTTTCTTATTCTGGTTTTCAGGGAAAATGCTTCCAGTTTCTGTCCATTTTGCAATGTGCTGGCTGTGGGTTTCTTGTAGATGACTCTTACTATTTTGAGGTATGTTCCTTCTACGCCTAGGTGCTCCAGGGTTTTTATCAAGAAAGGATGCTGGATTTTATCAAAAGCTTTATCAGCATCTAATGATATAATTATATAGTTTTTGTTTTTACATCTGTTTATGTATTAATTACATTTATGGACTTGCAGATGTGGAACCAGCCCTGCCTCCCGGGGATGGAGCTTACTTGGTCATGGTGGATGATTTCTGTGATGTGTTGTTGGAAACCATTTGCTAGAATCTTGTTGAGAATTTTTGCATCGATGTTCATCAGAGATATTAGCTTGTAGTTCTCTTTTTTTGTTGATTGTTTACCCGGTTTGGGCATCAGTGTGATGTTAGCTTCATAAAATGATTTGGGGAGAATTCCATCTTTCTCAATTACCCGGAGTACTTTCAATAGGATTGGTATCAGCTCCTCCTTGTATGTTTTGTAGAATTCTACCAGAAAACCATCTGGTCCAGGGCTTTTTTTGTAAGTAGTTTTCTTATGATGGAGTCAATTTCCTGGTTGTTAATGATCTGTTTAGTGTCTCAATGTCTTCTTGTTTCACCTTTCAGAGGTAGTTTGATGTCAGAAAGTCCTCCACTTCATTTAGTTCATCAAGTTTGTTTCCATGCAGCTGTGCATAATAATCTCTGATAATCTCTTGTATTTCTTTGGGGTCAGTTGTGATATGATCTTTTGCATTTCTGTTTGTGTTCATTTAGGTTTTTTCTCTCTTTTTTCTTGGCCATTCTGACTGGGATCCATCAATCTTGTTTAGATTTTCTCATCATACAAGCATTGATTATATCAATATTTATATCGACATGTATTTTGTTAATTGTATGTACACACTATTTGAATATGGATGTCAGTATAGTATTTTTGCACATTTTATATTGACAAAAATTGTGTTTAAGAATTTGTTGTCACTTAGCCTAACATAAGACAAATAATCTTGTTTTAATTTCACTTAATAATCATGGAAAAATCGATTCTCTTCCATGTAAGATGAAACACCAAGTCAGAATTTTCAACAAAGTAGTTGTTTTTCTTTCTGCTTTTAAGTTTAATTTTATCTATTGTTGGGAGCCAGCCTTGGAGGTCCACCTGATTGACAGGGTCCGGGTGGGCCGAAGACCCCGGGCCGCAGGGCGAGCCCAGGAAGCTGAGGCCCTTCTGTCCTTCACCTTTGCTGTTTGATACCCTTGTGGGGCGGGACCCCGCAATCTATTTTGCATAGGCAGTGTCTCTTCAAATTATTGTATTCAACTTCCACATTTATGGCTAAGTTCTTAATAAGAAAAGTTTTTTAGATATAATTAATATAAATATCCAATAGCAAATATTAATCCATCTTCACAATTTAGATTGTGGTTGGAACACATTATTTTCTGCCAATCAAAATGGTGATTATATGTTGGAAAAGTTCATATTAATAATAGTTCAAACTTGGCAAATTTGAAGCTAGGAGCTTCTGATCCACTTAATGAAAATTATAAATTCACTTTAAATATATATATATGATAAAACATATTATATAAAATAATATAATATTGTATATGTCTTTAGTATATATTTATGAGTTTAGCATAACTGAACCACATTTTCACACTTTATTTGTACATGAGAAAGTAGATGATTTATAAACTGATAAAAAAAATGTGGGATTTTTGAAAAAGTGCAAGAGGCTACAATTCTAAATTGTAATTATTCTGGCAAAAAGTTTTCTCAAAAGAGTCATCACTAAGTTATTTTTTGATAATAAAAAATTAGTTAAATGTCTTACTGATGCATAATAATTGTACATATGTATGAGGTGCATGTGATATTTTGATATGTGTGTACAACGTATAATGATTAAGTCAGGGTAACTAGGATATACATCACCTCAAAAATTTATCATTTTTTTTGTGTTGAGTACATTCCAAATCTTCTCTTCTGTTTAAAAATATACAACAAGTTATGGTCAACTATAGTCACCCTGCTCTGCCTTCAAACACTACAACTTATCCTGCTAAGTATATGTTTGTGCCCACTGGCCCGCTTTTGTTCACTAACCTTCGTCCCAGCCTCTGTGGCCACAATTCTACTTGCTACCTCTATGAAATCAACATTTTTAGACTAATTAGGATTTTTTTAGGAAAATTATTTTGTTTCTTTTTGTTTATTTCTTAAACATTATTTAAATATTCTCTCAAGGAACCACAGTCTGAAGAAAAGGACGTTATAATACTGCCATGTATTCAATAGGTGCTTAACAAATACTGATTGATGATGATGAGTCCACATCCTATGGTGCCAACCTCACACTGAATTTGACTGAAGTGCTGAAAAAAGAATGTCAAGTACATTTTTTTTCTTGGTTTACTTTCATGTCTAACCTATATCACATGCATGTTTTTTAAGGAATTATAGCAAGTTTAAATTTTCAGAATTCTGTATAGGGAAGCAGATATTTTTTATGACCTACAGAACATGCACATAGATTCACATGGCTAGTCCTCCCTATCGAAAGTGTGTGTGCTCATGCGAGAACTTGTGTGAGTGTGTATGTGTGTGAGTTACAGGGAGAAGACTTTTGTCCATGGTCTGTTGTGCAGGTCACAGGGAAGAGTCAGGCACATAGTCTTCCAGCTTCATCTGCTTTGCTACCCCTCCTGGACTCTCCAAAAATATAATGTTGTCCTAACATCAACTATTGCATTCTGGTTCAAGAAGATCTAACAACAAAACATGATCCAATTGAATACACATCACTTAAAAATGGCTTTGCAAAGCATATTGAATTCATTTTTTATTCTTTCCTCAAATAGTTAAAACCTACAAGTAATTGAAGCCAGAAGATAAAATTCTAGTGCATAACTGGCCTCCGATGAAAATAGTGAGTGTTGAAAATACTGAGTTTAAGTCAGGCTCGGTGCCTCAGCCTGTAATCCCGCACTTTGGGAGGCTGAGGTGAGTGAATTGCCTGAGCCCGCAGGTGCGAGACCCGCCTGGACAACTTGGCGAGACCTCATCTCTACAATAAATCAAAAATTAGCCAGGCGTGGTAGTGCACACCTGTAGTTCCAGCTACTTGGAAGTCTGAGGCGGAAGGGTGGCCGGAGCCCAGCAGGTTGAGGCTGCGGTGGCCGGGAGCGGCCACTGCACTCTAGTCTGGGTGACAGAGTGAGACTCCAACTCAGAAAAAAAGAAAATACTGAGTTTATTCTGTGAACACACCCTCTGATAACGTCACAAAAAAAACCAGGCCGGGCACAAGAGAGGGCAAGTGGGAAGTGCCACAGAGCCTGACACAGGAATATCTCAAATATCAGTTATGTTCACCCTTCCTCTCCCTCACTCACAAAATGCTTTAAAAAAAATTGGACTTTATCTAATACTGTCAAGGCCTGATCAGTATAGCATCAGGAAGATGGTTTTTTTCTTAATAAAACTGAAGGTCTGGAGTCCAGACACAGATAGAGATGACACCATAGAGTACCATATTCTGCCACAGTTGGGAAGCAAAGCAATTAATCTAAAAGTATGTTCAATCTTGATATCTATGGCAAAATGTCAGGTTTTATCCATGTTAAATGCCCCTTCTTTAAGCTCCCCATGGTCTTAAGTTATTACTGTTTCATTAAAGTGTTCCAGTTTGACCTAGATTAGTGATTTGAATTAATGTTACTTCATATTATGATTTACCAGCTACCTCCATGTCTTATTGCCTAAAGAAAATAAAAGTTGTTTAAAATACCTCTTTTACTGGAATAAAAATGTTAAGTAATAATAGCAGTATTTCATGCAGGGTATATATTTATCGATCAATAAGAGGTTCTTTTTGCTTTTTAAGTACAAGTCATTTCCTTTTAGGTAGAAAGTATTGAAAAATTTCTTATGCATATGTGAAGTGTTTTATATATATATATGTGTTTGTGTGTGTGTGTGTATATATATATATAACTTTGTCTTTCATTTCTGTTTTATTCTTCACTAATTTTTATAACTGATCATCCTTGGGTTAATAGTCTACATATCAATATATTACTTAGATTATAGTCTACAAATCAATATGCTATTTAGATCATATATACAGTGTTTGGAATTTCCCAAATAGATATCAAATTAAGTTATTCTATGAGATCGAAATTTAAGATCCTAACAGTCCCCAAATTAGAAAGCAATTTTGAGTATACTTCTTCACTTGAATATACTTAAGTTTCAGAACTCTGACTAAATAGAAAAAAAATCGGGGGAATAAGAAGTATATTTGTAGAAAATTCTGATGTTTAAGACTTTTAAGTAAATATATTCTTGCCATGTTTCTTTAGAGCTTATACACCAAAATCTAAGATAAATTTTAGTTAGGCTCTGCTGTTTTTTCGTCACATGGCATATGCTTAAAATAAGCTATTTTTATCATTTTATAATCAAGTGCTGTAATTGCTTTGATATTCCCAAACTCCAAGCTTCGTAGCCTAGAGACAACCATTTTGGAAAACAAGGTGAGAGGAAATGAGGAAGGGTAATCTCAGATCTTTGAATTCATATGGAAGCAAAAATGGCCATGAATAGCCAAAACAATCCTCAGGGGAAAAAAAAAACAAAAACAAAACAGGAGGCATCACACTTCCAGACTTTATTATAAAGCTACAATAATCAAAACAGCCTGGTATTGGTATAAGAACAGGCATATAGACCAATGGAACAGGATAGATTCCAGAAGCAAAATCTCAATTTCTCAACCAACTCATATTCAATAAAGCCTCCACCATTAACCACTGGGGAGAGGAGAAAACTGCCTATCACATGCAGAAGACTAAAACAAGACCTTCACCTATCACCATATACAAAGATCAACTCTAAATGGATCAAAAACCTAAATGTAAAACCTCAAACTATAAAAATCTTAGAAAATGCAGGAGACAGCATTATGGAAATTGGAACAGGCAACCAATTCCTGAGCAAAACCCCAAGTGTCCATGCCATAAGAGATAAGATAGACAAGTGGGACTTGACTTCATCAAACTGAAAAGCTTCTGCAAAGTCAAAGAAATCATTGAGAGAGCAGGGAGACAGCCCACAGACTGGAAAAAAAATATTTGCCAACTGTATATCTGACAAAGGTCTAACATCTAGGATCTACTAGGAACGCAAATGTGTCAAAAAGAAAAAAAAAACAGTCCCATTACAAAGTGGGCAAAAGATATGAATAGACACTTTTCAAAAGAAGACTTATGTAGCCAACAGATATATGAAAAAAATGCTCAGTCTCACTAGTCATCAAAGAAATGCAAATTAAAAGCACAATTGAGATACCAGCTAACTCCAGTGAGGATGCCCTTCATCAATAACTCAGAAAACAAAAGGTGCTGGAGAAGATGTGGTGAAAAGGAAACACTTCTACACTGTTGGTGGTAGTGTAAACTAGTACAGCCTCTGTGGAATACAGTGTGGTGATTCCTAAAAGATCTAAAAATTGGACTCCCATACGACTCCTCAATCCCCCTACTGGGAATATACCTGCAGAAACTCATATCACTTTATGAAAAAGATACCTGTACATGCATGTTATTGCAGCATTATTCACAATAGGAAAAACATGAAATGGACTGTGCTGCCCATAGAAAGAGGACTGGTAAAAAAAAAAAAAAAAAAAACTGGCACATATACACAATGGAATATTGCACAGCCATAAATAAGGACGAAATCATGAACTTCACAGCAACTTGGATGGACTTAGAGGCTATAATACTGAGTGATCTATCACAGAAAGAAAGAACTGAACATGACATGTTCATAAGTGGACCCTGAGTCGAATATCACATGTTCATAAGTGGACCTATTGTAATACTGTAAGCAAGGGATTGGTAGTAGTGGGAAACTGGCAGGGAAAGGGGGCCACACCTCATCAACAAGGGTATCTGCATAATGAGCATTTGTATACCTAACCCTGAATTGTACCCCACATAATTAAAATTGAAAAAATTTAAAAATTGACATGAAGTTTAAAGGAGAAAAAAAAGAGAGAGAAAGCAGTTTCAGGACCTTTCATTTCATTTATGCATGTTTTGAGCAGCCCTTGGGAAAGGCCTGTCATTACCATGCTACGGCTCTGAAGTCTCCACATCCATCTTGAAACTTTTGCCTGTTGATACATTGTTTTTATTTTAAACTCATATGCACAATACTGTATTGAGTTCCTGCAAGTCACATCCTCCTGTGCCATTCTACTGAAAATATCTCACCTGAATTCACATCTTTGGAGGCACTCAGGGCTGTAGTTTTGCTTGTCTTTTTGCCCATGTTGCTACAGAAATGCTGTTCCATAAACTTACCTGAGATGTTCTCCCAAAATTATTTATTATCTTGGATTCTAATTCAAAATAATGCATCTACTAAAGACCTTCACTTGGCTATAACAGTCTCAGTATTTTTCTGCTGAGAGAAAAAACGTTTTGCCTTATAAAATGAAATTTAAATATTTTTATTCTCAGACAAGACATAGCCTTTTCCAAATTAAAACAATGATAAGAGCATCCAAGGCTATGGTGTCTGTTGGGAGATATTGAGCTGGGCTTTTGTCTATTGTAAAGCCTGGGTAGAATTTCCACAGTTGCTATAAATATTTCAGCGATCCTGGGAGCTAAAAGATCTCCAAGCTAGATGGGACTGATGATACTTCCAGCCAGGGTAAAACGGCATACAATTCTAGACTTGTCTTCACCATGGAGAAAACCTTAAACATTTCAACAACAATAATAGTAGTAAGAAAATCAACTACCCATTTATTTAGTGCTTAGACATTTAGTGTATATAACAGCATCATGCAGTAGGTATCCGTTTTCCTATTTTCTAGGTAAAATAACAGATTTGTAGAGATTGAGTGATAGCCCTCATCATATTGCTATAAACAGTTGAATCATGAACAAATCTTACCAGTTTCCTTGCACACCTCCCCACCTCCCTGTCCTGCCTGTGGTACTTTGTTTTGTTATTTGTTTTGTTTTGTTTTTTTTTCAGAAGAATTAAAATTAGTCTACAGCCCAACATTATTCGGAACAAATACCTGGATGAGATAAGATGACTTGAGGGTTGTCAGCCACCCCGTGATTGTGCATAAAAGCTCAGAAGCAAGTCATTTTGCCTGAATATGAATTTCATGGAGCTTCTGGAGAGGAGGAAGGAGGAAATGGCCATTGACTATGCAGCTATTCTGGTAGGGTTACCTGAGACCCCTTTGGCTGATGTGATGTGTTTGTGAGCAACCAACCCCAGAAACTTGGCTGTGGTTCATTCCAGGCTGCCAACAGAGACCTGGCTGGAAAGTGAGTTCCACTGATGAGAGTGCAGAGTCAAACATGGTTTTCTTCACTGGGCCAGTCAGAAAACAGGCATGGTGTCTCTCACTGTAACGGAAAAGGATACAGAGACATTAGAGTCTGACACTTAAACAAGTTTCAAATTTTTATGAAGAAATGTTCCAAAATGTATATGTATTGAAGGAAAGTGTTTGCACTCAATACTCAAGCAATGTTTGTATTAAATGACTGCATCACGTAGGTACATCTATTTTAATTAACTATAATCCAGTGTAAATCAAAGAAAAGGGAGATAAGAAAGGCGCGGGCATATAGGCGGGGGATCCGTGGGTGTCAGCAGAGGACAGGGCACTCCAAATAGAAGGAGACTTGGGGTTGGAGGGGGGCTTGGGGCCTCTGGCGTCCAAGGAGGAGCAGGACTGCACAGAAGACCTGCAAACGCTAACCTCAAACCAATTTTTTCAAAGTTTTTATGTTTTCAAAAATAAAGATTTTGGTTTTCTGGAATAATGACTGTCCAATGAATAACACATGGTCCGTGCTTTGCTCCTGCTCCTCACAGCTCAGTCTGGTCACTGTGAAATCCTGGTGACGCGGCTCTTGGGCCGGAGTTCTGAGGATGGTGGTGTCAGGACAGCCCCTGCTGTGGGTGGCACGGACCCCATGCCACCTGGAACTGCTGCTAGGAAACAGGGTGTGGAGTCTGCACCGCTGGGCTCTACCTTAGAGGGGGATGCTGAAATAGGGAAGCTGGTGTGGTACTGTATCTAAGCTGTTCTGAGAATGTCAGAAAGCGTCAAACTGTGGTTTCAAAGATACATGTGCTCCTCTGTCTTTCTTATAATAATGTTCGTTCTTATAATAATGTTTCTTGTGGCTCTTGTTTTCCAACTTTATTTGTTTAAAAGAAATACAGTAAGTCTAAATCAAATAATTTTCTTTAAAAAATGTTCATTCACTGTAAGTCATACTTGAAAAAATAGAGGAAAAATAGGTTAGTTTAATAGCATTTTCAATATTGATGCTGTTACCATATTTGCTTTCTCGTTACAAACCTTTACAAAAATACAAGGAGAGGTTTGAGTTTTACAGGGAGCCTTGATCTGATGGGCACGTGATATTATGAGTTTAGTTTCTCTTAGAATGGTAATTAACCAGAAACTCCATAAAACTGTCAATAAAACCTCTAGCATTACATGTTCTCCTGTGGGGAGAAACTGGACACGCTTTTTTTGTCCCAGAGACAATTGAGTTTAGAATAAAAACAGCTCAAGACAGCAGAAATGTCACTCTCCATGAGGACATGTGTTCCTCCTTGACAATGACAGATGCATATTCAGAGATGTGGAGTACCCTTGTGCGACATTAACCTAATGAATTCATAGTCAGAAAAAAATATATCAGATCAATATTAGCAGAGTGAGCTTCTTTTTTCTTTTTGAATATTTTGGGGAAAGAGAAGGGATGGGGAGGGGTCAAAATTTTGTGAAATATCAATTTAATAGGGAAACTGCATAAATAGAATCCAAATCTATTTTTAGTGCTTCTTGTGCACATTTTACAAAGAAGGAGCAATGAGCCCACACAGGCCAGTATATAAGACATTTATTCTTTTAGAGAAGGAGGCAAGATAGACCACTAGGTCATCCTGCGCTTTACCTCTTTTACATGCATTTATGTTTACTTCCTCTTCATTTGCTGACACCACACCCATGGGATATGTTAACCTAAGGGCAAGATTTTGCATTCACAAAGAAAATTGCATTGGTGTCCATTGATTTCAGAACAGTCCAGAGAAATAACCTGAGGATTTATTTAGCACAAAGTTAACTGTGTATTTGACATTGATTTTTTAACACCAGATAAAATTAAATTTTCTTAAAAATGGAAGTATGCTTCTCCAGTCCAGATTTCCCAGGTAATTCAATTTCCTGTCTTTTGAGTTGTGTTTTTCCTCTTGGGGAATAAAAAATAAATATCAGATTTTAGACTGAGCAGGCAAAAGGAAAGAGAACTTACAACTGAACACAGCCTGTGTCTACCAGACATTGTGTAGGTGCTTCCCATGACTTACTTGATTTAATCCTCAGAAGTGAAACCAAACAAGCATTATAATCTCCTTGCTATGGTTGAATAAACTAAGACTTACAGAGAAGGTGAAGTTATTTGCATAGAGCCACAATTTTAAATTCAATCTTCTGATGGATTTCCTCTTTTTTCTCTCTCTTAAATTATTATTTTTTTTAATTTTTTAAATTACAAAGATGTGGGGTACTGTTCAGGGTTAGGCATACAAACGTTGATTATGCAGGTACCCTTGTTGTTAGGTATGCCCCTCCCTTCCCTAGCAGTTTCCCTCAACTGATTTCAAAAGTTCTGTCTCATTGCACCAGTCCCCAAGGACTATGGTGCTATTTGGTGCTGTTCACAGACCTTGGAGGGTGTGACAGTCATGACTCAACAGAACTAGCATCCGGTGTGTGAATGATGCTCTCCATATTCTAATCCTAGATATGAGCTCAATTAGTGACGTAAAATGATTCAGTGGCTTTGTTTAACTGAGAATTTAAATAATACTAATTTGATGGCAATGTTATTGCTGCGTCTTATAATATTGTAAGAGGCATTAGCAGAACCGAAATGTCACTGCAATATTATTATTATTATTATTTTACATTGCTCAGTTCTGCCACTGGATTCATCATATAAATTAAATTTTGGATTCCTCTAAGATTTTTTTTTTACTTTTGTGTGTGATTTCTGTTTCTCTCTTTTTTTAAGGCAGTGTAATTACACCTACTTGTAAATACACTGTTAGGACAACTTCTTCTAGAAACTCAGAGAGACTATCATTTCACACTTAACCCATTAAAATCTTTGCTAATACACAAATATGCTAACAAACCCAACAGTTTTCTGTCATCAATTACTGAAATAACTGCTTTTCCCTCTGCCACAACCACATACTGGATTTTTCTTTAAGTCTTCTCTCTTCCATGATTTCTTCTTCTCTTTTTCTCCCTTGCCTCTCTTCCCTCTTCTCTCTCTCTTCCCCCCCCCCCCCCCCCGTTCCTTCCTGCACTGGGGTAGTTTTTTACAGCCCTACCCTTTTCCAATTAACACCTACAATGGGCCAGCCATTGTCCTAGACTCTGAGCACACAAAACATTGACTCAGTTCATGTTTCCCCACTTTCTCACTCTGGTAAACTTCCTCTCTTCTTGAATCCTGAGCTAAAAACTCCATGAGAGCTTTCCCAATTTCCTCCAGACAAAAATAATCCCTTTATACTTCTGCTGAAGGTAGCTAATAATTATATTATTTAGTTACAAAGAAATGCTGTTAGAATAAACAAAGTTGGAGGTGGTATGATGTGTGCTCCATTATGGAGAAGGTTAGTACAGGATTACAAATTTGTGATAGAAAATTTACAAACGAGATAAGTGTGGATAAGCACAAGATGACTATAATCAAATTCGTAGTTACTCAGACTTCTCCATTTCACTGGCCATGAAGAACAAAATTCAAGCATGTGACTATGGGAAGGTTGTTAATCACAGCATCTAGAGGCCCTGGTTCAGGTCTTGGTCCTGTCCCCTACTAGTTGTTTAGCACTGGGCAATTGATTTAATCCATTTGACTCTGAATTTCTGTACATCTGTATTCTGAACGTCTGTAAAATTGATAAATCTTCTATGAGTTAGACAACCCCTAATGTCCCTTTCCCTTATAAATTCTATAATTTGAGAAATTTTAAATGCCCTCAGGGGATTAGATCTTGGTGGTTTATCCACTCTTATGTGATGAACTGCCTTGTCTCTAGATGCTACCGACATTTAAGTATACCAGATTTTGTAGTTATTTTATCTTAGTCTTGCTAGATGCCTGGCTGTGGTAGGTAAGGCTTTTGTTTTGCTTGGGTCTTGTTCCTGCTGCCTCATACTGTGTCTTAAAAACAATACAGTGGTCTGAATGAAGTGAGATGAGGATAAATATTGTCCTCACAGCGATGGTAGCCAAAGTTCAGCAACTAGAGAGCAGGCTAATGGCCCATTTCCTCTTGTGGATAAGCATGGGTGGAAGCCAAAGGTGCTCTGTTGAATTCTGCTTCCTGTATACACTCAGTGTCATTGTGTGTGTACGCAGGCCACAGTTTAGAAAGGATGCCAAGTGGAATTTCACACCAGGTTTGGAGGAAGGGAAAGAAAACAGAGTGAACTTACTTCCCTTCTCTTCACCACATTCCCACACTTTGCCAAACAAAAGGGATGGCTCCCACAGAACACACATGTGTAGAGGGTACAAATCTGGGTGACCACAAAGGTGAACCAAATCACAATGATCACTTTTGCCTTGTTGCAGCAATGACTCCAGGCGGTGATCACTGACATGACGGAGGGAATGTGCCTTCCTGCCCTCTGTTGACAGAGATGCTCATGATGACTAATTTTCCAGCTCCTAGTTATCTTGTGATCTGGTGGCACACCTGTAAACAGGGCCTTCTGTGCTGTCCCCTGATAATGCCTGGGGATTTATGAAGTGAAAAAAAAAACCCTCACCATTGTCATGGGAAGGATTGGAAAGGTACTAAACCTAACTATGGAATCATGTCAGGAAAAGTCAGCGCAGGAAAAGAAAGAGAGGAGCCAGCAGAGGAAAGCACTCGATAGCTGCAGAGGCTAGGGACATTGTTCAAAAGAAGCTTCAGCAGAGTCAAGTCAATGAATCGGTAAACTGGAAAGCAACTGAAAATGTGGGTGATTGCTATTCTCTGTGCCTCAGAGTACTGTTTTTGAAATCGACCCACACTAGAGCAGTGTCGCGAAGGCTGAACGAAGGAATGCAAAGCACTGAGCTATACACATATTAAGATTCCAAAAGTATAAAATATTGTTATTCATGGAATAAAACAAAGAGTAAGTGATCAAGAAAAAAGCATAGTCATTTTGGAGTAGAAAAGTGAGAAAATGTGGAAAATAGCAAAGTATAATTGTCTTAAACTACAGAAGGAAGAATGGAGATGAATCGTTCATTGAGATTATAAAATGGAACTTCATAAATATAATGAGGCATCATTTTGTTTTATTTTGATATAGAGAAGTGAGTAAAAATGGAGATTGAAAGCAAATCTAGCAATCCAATATGCTTAAACTGAGAATTTAAAAGTAAATTTGAAAAAAAATCATAAGCAGGTGTCAGAGCAACTAAAGAAAAATAAGTATGGAGGCAAAGGCCAAGCTCAGGAGAACAGGGAAATCCTGCAGCCTCCCGGTAACCTGAGTAACTTCCTTCCCAGTTATACTCATGGAAGACGTGTTAGGAGAACAATTTGTAAACAACATGATGTATTTTGGATCTGACCAATCATAGCTAGCAATCTTTTATAGCTAGCAATCTTTTAAGCCAGGTTATCACTGTCCTCACCAGGGTACTAGTGCCGCTATGTGAAGACTGTCCAATGACTGTGGGGCTAGGATGCTCTGGCAGAATTTGCTGGCTGCCTTCCACCATGGCATATCCTCCCTGGACTGCGTGAAAGAATTATATCATTTAAATTAACTGGAAATATACTTCATTAGGAGATGAATCTCTAGTGTGCAACAAATAAGTGACTTGTTAAACCAGACTTGAACTTTCATAAGTTATAATGTCTGTTAAAAAAGTGAGCCGGAAATATATACACACAAAAAACTTTGTGAATAGAAACATCTTCGAGCACTGTGTGTGTGTTTGTGTATGTGTGTACCCACACACACGTATATACATATCACAATGCTAGTTATGCTAGTTGGTTTTGCTGCCATGAAAATAAAATGGAAAGTTGCGGAGGCGGCTAAGAATAAATTGTGCAAACACAGACATTGAGAACCTGTGCCCTCCAGTCTCTGCAGATATAAATAATTATAAGGAATGAAATGGTGGGTTTGGCTAACCTGCCATGCTTGGAAGGCGACTCACACGTGAGACTGAATGGCAAAGTGAGCTCTCATCTATGTTGTGAAGTCCTGGTGTGCTTAAAGATTCAGGATGTCATCTAGAATGTAACTTTGAAAACTACATACTTTCTAAATAGATCTAGTTATCTGAATGCCTGAAACTGCAGACATTGATACATATAGTTCATAGTTGATTAGATTCTTGATTCTTTGATAACTGGTATTCCTCAACTTTTGAGGAAAATTGTTTTCCTGTGGGAAAATTGTCCTTTATTTCTAATATAGAATGCTGCCATTTGAATCTTTTTCTGTTCCATCGTTGTACAATAAGTTAAAAAAGGTTCTCACAGGTTCTCCTTGCAGTTAATTCTTACAGGGAAAAGAATCATGATACTAGAAAAGAGACACGTTTCATTTAGAGAATGATAGGAAAATATCATTTTGTATGCATAAAATTTGCTTGACAAGATACAAAGGATTAACGTATAAAATTCTATATCCAATCCTGAATATGTGTTTAAGGTATAACAAAGTTTTTATTTATTATCATGCCAATTACTATTATTTGTATTTATAAAAGAAAAGGTAAATCTAAATATTTATGTCCATCAGAGATTCCAATAAGAAAACCTGAGCTGAGCTGTGTGGAGGGTTGACCACAGTTGATGAGACCTACAGCCAGTATGCTGTGTGTAACCATAAGCTTCTCAGATTTGGGGGAAAATTAAGTTTCGAATGGAAATTTCTTGGGAAATAATAATTTGAGTTTCCTCCAATGACAAGCAGATTCCTCTAGCATTTGGGCGCGTGGTGCAGCGACATCAGGGAATACACATCCAGTATCACCTATCTAAACACACAGTCTGAGAGCTCTTCAGTACAGACTGCACCAGCCGCATGTTGTTGTGTGGGGGTTGATGTTGACTTACGTCTTAATGTCTTATGTGAATTTAAGCTTAGGCTAATAAGCCACTGGTGAAAGTTCTTTTTCTCTACAGTTGTTTACACATTATTTAGATAATAGCCTACATTTAAGTTTAATTCGCATGTCTCTGAATGAACCAAAATTTATTCCTGTATCTTGCTTCTACTTAGATATATCTATTGTTTTTTTTGATTTGTGTTTTCTTCCCCAAAGTACTCACCAGAAGTCTCCTGGTATGGCTGCTTCTATGTAATTTGGGATAAATCCCTGAGATCGATTTAGAGATATAGCAGACGATTTATGGAATTGGGAATGGAATATGTGAATACAAACTTTCTCAGTTTTTACAAATTAGCTTAGTCAGTTAGGAATGATTAAAAACAGTCCTTTTAATCTGTTTACAAAATTAGAAAAGGTGGCCGGGATCGTTGGCACAGCCTGTAATTCCGCGCCTTGGGAGGCTGAGTGAGTGGATTGCCTGAGCCCGTGGGTTCAAGACCTGCCTGGGCAACTTGGTGAGACCTCATCTCTACAATTAAAAAAAAAAAATTAGCCAGGCATGGTAGCACGTGCCTGTAGTTCCAGCTACTTGGAAGGTTGAGGCGGAATTGCCGGAGCCCAGCAGGTCGAGGATGCGGTGACCAAGAGCAGCCACTGCACTCCAGTCTGGGCGACAGAGTGAGACTCCAACTCAAAAAAAAAAAAAATTAGAAAAGGTGAACTCAATCAGAGCAAGTCTTGATGCATTTTGCATATACTACCTGGTTGTGTCTTTTTGGCCAAAATCCAGTGATACTTATTCTGTTAAATCAATATTAGTAGGGAATTTGAATATCTAACAAATATTGAAAAGATTACTTTTTTTCAAAATGAACAAACTTTACCAGTTCCTCAACGTTCACTGCAAACGCAGTGGTTTGATAACTGAAGGTAAGCTTTGCAACATAGGAAGCAAAATGTTAGGTCAAAACTCAATTATGTGAACACCCTTATGATACTAACTCCTTTACCAACGTCTAAGTCATTTCTGGGAGCATCTCATCTTTGGGCCTGTGGGAAATTTTGCCAGACTGTGAAATAAATTAATTCCCCACCAGAACTTCCTAACTTTAGTATAAACGACCTTTACCAAGAAAGAGTGGAGAAAGGTGTGTTTTAAATTGTCAGTTGAGGCCGGGCTCGCTGGCTCAGCCTGTAATTCCAGCACTTTGAAAGGCCGAGGGGAGTGGATTAACTGGGCCCACGAGTTCAAGACCAACCCGGCAACTTGATGAGACCTCCTCTCTACAATAAAATTAAAAAATTAGCCAGGCGTGGTAACATTCGCCTGTAGTTCCAGCTACTTGGAAGGCTGAGGTGGAAGGATGGCTGGAGCCTAGCAGGTTGACACTGGGGTGGCTGTGAGCGTGTCACTGCACTCCAGCCTGGGTGACAGAGTGAGATTCCAACTCAAAAAAAATTTAAAATAAAATAAATTGTCAGCTGATCCTGTCATTGTTGACTCTGGGAAAGCAGTTGGTTTCTATCTTTACCTGCATGCATGTCACTCAAGTCTTGTTTGTTACCAGTTTCTAAAAACTCCTCAACCTCCCAGCATCACTTCTGATCCTACACCCACTATAAAATTCACTTAACTTGTCCTTTATATCACTGGGGACCTTTTCCCTAAATTTCCAGGACATAACTTGCTGATTAAATAAGCAATTCTTTACCAAGCAGATATATTTGTATGTACATAGTAGCTTTGGTGGACTTTGTTTTAAACCTAAAGAAGGAAGGTTTGGCGGGGCTTGGTGCCTCAAGCCTGTAATCCCAGCAATTTGGGAGGTCAAGGTTAGAGGATTGCCTGAGCTCAGGGTTTCAAGACCAGCCTGGGCAACTTGGTAAAACCTCGTCTCTACAATAAATCAAAACAATAAGCCAGGCGTGGTAGCTCACGCCTGTGGTTCCAGCTACTTGGAAGGCTGAGGTGGAAGGATCACATGAGCCCAGCAGATCGAAGCTGTGGTGGCTGTGAGCATGCCACTGCACTCCAACCTGGGTGACTCCAATAGAAGACGAAGAAGGAGAAGGAGAAGGAGAAGGAGAAGGAGAAGGAGAAGGAGAAGGAGAAGGAGAAGGAGAAGGAGAAGGAAGGTACAATGCAGCCAGGACTATAATCTGTCTGTGTTTTTCAGATTTTGACATCTAGTCTTCACTGGTAAGAGTCATCACTTTTTAAAATTAGTTATAGCAACATTTTAAAGCAAAATATCCTTGAAATAGAATGGAGGTCAGTTTCATTCCTACTATCTACACTAATAGAATCACTATCAAATACTCAGAGGGATTTCACATGTAGATGCTTATGCAGGGGATTTTTTACTGGATACTATTGTAAAGAGTCTTTCTGGTTCGAGAATTGAATCACTACTGCTTCTGTAACATGTGACAGATTTGTTCTCCTCTCCCACCCTCCCTTCCTCTCTTCCTCTCTCTCCCAGCCAACATTGGCACCCTGGTTATTCTCAGGCTGCTCTACATAATTGGCCTCTGAGTAGATGAAGCTGCCACCTGTTCACAAATACAACAAATGCCTCTCCTCTGAGAGTCTGATTTAGCTGAACTGTGATGGGATAATGAACCTAGGCAGCAACTTCACATCTGTGTAAACATCGATTCACTTCTCACTCAGTCTGATTGTTTCTTATAATAGTGTAAGTATTATATCTTAATAACAGCAATTTAATTATTAACTTGATCTTATTGGTTTTAAGTAATTCTTCTACTTTAAACTTTCCACTTTTTTACTTTATCAACTTATTCTTGCTTGCACTGAGAATATGCTGTATCCAAATCACGCAATCAAAAGCAAACTTAGCTCTCCCCAAAGACATCCCCCAATGCAGGATAAAATAATTAGGGTATCACATTTCTGGGCCTTCATTTTTCATCTTGTCTAGCTCAGAGAATACAGAGTTCACAAAATAATATTCTTATTCATTTTAATGTATGGAAATCATTAAAGAGTTTTGAACAACGGAGATAAACAGCATTAATACATAGCTGGAAACACATTGTGATTTAAAAGGATTAACTGTCATTATATTATACACCAGATTAATTGGTTAAAGAATCTCATAGCTACTGGGGTATTTCTAACTCCATTCACGGTAGTAAACACTATCTTCTGTAAAAGAGTGCCTGAAAGAGATTTACAAATTCTCCTCACATTGAAGACTTGATGACATATGTAACTTCTCCTTAAAATAAGTGATTTAAGAACTAGTCAACCAGACCTCACTATATCAAGACTACTACTTGATTGTTCATTGGAAATATTACCAGTGCTATTTGTAAAATACGTATCCCAAAATGGGGAACTTTAACATGATGGTGAAGTTGATTCCTAAAAAGACGATTACACCCTACAAAAAAAGATGGATAAAATGCAAATTTCACCATCTTCTAAGATGACCCTGATTCTTGATTTTTAAAAGTATTGTCCAAAGATAATATTTTATCCAAAATCTCAAAAAGATTGAAGAAATGTGTCATAACTTCTTTGACTACCGTATCTAGTTAGAAAATGAGTCTTTATCAAAAAATCCAAATTTTGTAATTGTCATGTTCTTATGATTAGTATTTATGGAAAAAATATATATTACATATTAAAATATACATAATGCATAATAATAAAAACATATAAGGGCTGAGTGTGGTGGGCCATGCCCATAATCTCAGCATTTTAGGAGGCTGAGGTGAGAGGATCCCTTGAGTCTAGGAGTTTGAGAACAGCCTGGACAACATAGAATTCTGACTCTACAAAGCATTTTCTAAAAGTAGCCTGGCATGGTGATGCACACCTATAGCACTGGTACTCAGTAGGTTAAGATGAGAAGATGGCTTGAGCCCAGGAGTTTGACTGTCTCTGCATTCAACCCCCTCATATCCATAGACTTCATATCCATAGATTCAACCATAATATTCAGGGAAAAAATTTTTAAAATAATACAATATAAAATAATAAAAATAAAAACCAGTGCAGTATAACAATAATTTACATAGTATTTGCATTATATTAGTTATTGTAATTACCCTAGAGGTAATGTAAAGTGTGCAGGAAGATGTGTGTAGGTAACATGCAAATACCATGCTATTTTACATTAGCGACTTAAGCATCTGCAAAATTTAACATCCAATCCCCACAGATACAGAGGCCTGTACTAATTGTAGCAGGCAGTGGGGAAGTAAGGCTTTGGCCAAGGAGGTAACTTACAAAGAGCTTTCGAGGTTGCTGTGGTTGCAGTGTTCAGGAGAAAGGACAGATTGGTGCTCTCCTCCAGGGGTCTTATGCAAGGGACTGCAGTGTGTATTGTGCAGACAATTAACACTTTGTTTAAAAGACCCAACACGTTTGTCTGGAAACAATCACTTTATCTATTATAAAATGACTACTTGTAGCATGGAGGTAGGAGAGAATTATGCATGTAGATGTGAACGATGAAAGGAGAGGAAAGAGAAGTAGGATTTTGCATTTTGAGGACATTTATTGTTTTGAGAAAGAACATGTTATTTATACTTTCTGTAAATGCTTTCAATATTGAAGATATTTCGAGACATAGATGTTGTCTCCCCAGGAAACCAGGCAAGATGATGGCAAGCTGAAATAGGCGTGATGCAAGAACCTGATGTCTATATCTAGGTGCATGACCTCCCTCCTCTTGTATACCTACAACCACGCCAGCAGCTTCAAATCTGCAGACTCAGAGTACAGGCTAGGTAGCACCAGACACTCCAGTGTCTCTGGAGTTATTTTATATCACTTCTAAAAGTGTGTTTCTTTTCTTTTAATACTAAGGCAACTTCAACTTGATTGTGAACTCTTAACTACCTCATCACCAAACATTAGAGAAAAATAGAGGATCACATTAGATGAAGTTTCAAATACTTTTAAATTTGACCAGGCAACTCCAATTTAAACACTATTGTTAGAATGCAATAGCATTAATGGTTAGACAAACTAAACAGAGTAAGGATGATTTGGGGTACTTATTTTGTGTGTACACAGTATGCCCAAAACATTGTAAATGAAAACTGAAACATATGAAGTAAATTAAGATTGATCTCAATTTTCAAATGGTTGTTTGCCTTTTTAATATTAGTGGAGGGATGGAATGCTATCTGTTCTTATGAAGAAATGTATAGAATAATCATTTTTGCTTTGGCATAAATAAGGCAAGATTTACAAATTACCTTTCCTATCCTCCAGGCATCCTGCAGTATTCTCCCATCGAGATTTAAACTCGGGACCTCCAGAGCACAGATGGTGAAGACCTTATCTTCTTGCTAATCACAGCATGCAGCATGTAACTTGGTCTGATAGGGCAGTCACTTGAAATATAATGCTTCTTTGAGTCTTCTATTTGCCTCCATTTTTTAGATAAATGTTTTATTTTTATCAACAATAAATATTTCATTTATATTTGGCCTATTCCCACAAACCAACTTGGAGCAGACAAAACCCACAGAAACAATCCCATCTGCTAGATTTAAGTTTGGCTGGTAGTATGTAAACAGTATTCCAAATTTCTTCCTTCTGGTATTTATTGCCAAGCAGCTTACTTCAAGTTGTATGTTTAAGTTTTGCTAAGCACAAAATAAACTGAATAAATCTTTGGAGAAACAAATGGAGAAGTACAAGATTAATGCTATGATCTAAATAATTCCTTATTTTCAACAGATAAATGATGACCCTGATAAGATACTGCCATGGATTTTTTCCTTCCAATTTTTTTTCAGACTTATGAGTATCTCATGCTGATTTACATAAGACAGGCATTTGAATTGTATTAATATTTCTCTTAATTTTTTTCTCAATTACATACACACACACACACACAAATACATATGGGAAATTTTGCAGCAGAAACTGTCTACAAAAGAGAGGGAATTTGAGAACACAGTTAAAACAAAGAACTCTATCTACCAAAGAATTACCTTATTATCACTAGATGTTATTATTACTTGGCCCAATTTTCAGCCTTCTCACATTATGCTTAAGAAGGAATATTTAAGATATAAAGAGGTGAGAAGGAAAAAATTCAAAGAAAGTCTTTAGAACACTTGTTCATACTGTTTTAAAGACATTAAATATACCGTGTGAAAAAGGTAGAGAAATCACTTCATTTTCAGTCACATTCTAATGAACAACATGTTGCAAATGCTCTATCAAAGATAAATTAAGAAGCACACATAAAAGTGAGCATTTAAACAATAATTCTTATGAAACAGACTCAAAAACTTAATAGGTCAGAGGCAATTTGGAGCATGTCAGCATGTGCTCCAGAACATGGCCTGGCTACAATTCTGTCAGGATAGATGTTCTTTTCTGGAGAATAGTTTAACTGACACAATGGAAAGGTGAACAAGAAGGACAAGTGGTGTGGGTAACAAAGCATGAATTCTGACGTGTTTACTCTCACAACATTTGAAGTTAATAATTAGTAAAGCTATTTCTAAAAGGAGCAATTTAGGCAATATTTACCACTTCTAGAAAGAACAATGTGTTGTCACTTGCCTTTAGTGTATGTTATTGTGTAAGTACTTGTTGAATCCTTTGTGATATGTGTTATGCAACCTCGCATCCAGAGAGAATGGATACTATAGAATAACTATAGTTCTCTTTTCTTCTTTTTCTATTTTGGGTAATTAAAAAAATCATATTTGCCTATTAGACATCTTTTTTATTTAGAGGACTTCTTGACAAAAAAAGCAGAAAATTTTCTATTAAAAGCCTGTTTATGGATGACATCATATGGTAGAAACACTGTTTTTCACAATAAGTGACTTTTACCAGATATAATAATTTTAAGGCCTTTTACGTGTTCAATCTACTGTGCTACTTCTATGAATTTAAAATAACTCATAATTAAATTAATATTTTAATACCTTAACAATAACTGCAACAGCTTTGGAAACTTCTTCTATTTTATCCACAGAAGAGTTTAATTCTCCTACTCCTAAAATCTGGTTCATAAAACTTTAACTTTGCCACACAATTCACATATTCCATCAAAATGTTGGGAGTAAAATATTCTAATAAAAAATTATATTTAAATTACACTGAAATTTTAACTTAAGGAAAAGGTATAAACTTTGATGGCATCAGGATAGGAAGCAACTGTAAAGCAGATAATTTTGTCCAAGAAGTATCACAGGTCAAAATGATTTATTCAGATAGTAACAGATAACATGGAGCATAACTCCTGCATGAAACAAATGCCTGTTATTGTCACAGCGGAGAGAGTGACCTTTTCAACTTTCAAAGTCTCCACCTCTGTGAATTATTGGCAATTTCCTCCCCATTGGGAGGCATCCCCTTCCTCAGCACCATGTTGTCTGCCTTTCTGTATCTGTGTACCCAGTAACCAGATTAAAAACAAAGCGTCGGCATGTTGAATTTTTTTTGCAGTGCAAACCACAGCTTTTGCCAGAACTCCTTTTTTAAACAAAATATAGGATTTTGACCAAAATCCGTCATGAGAGCATAGCCTAAGAACCACATTGAGAATGCTTTTGTTCCATCGTCCTGATTAGAGAGGACCATTCAGGGTGATCACGGGAAGGGAATAGAGAACAAGGACATTGGTATGAAACTTTCTATTTGTAGGAAAATAAAGATTAGCTGTGGTTTTATTCTTACCATTTTAAGGAATTAACTCTTACACTAATTGAGTCTAATACTCCCAGTTCACAGGGAAGGGCAACAACAAAGCCCTATTGGAAGCACTCAGTGCTGAGCAAGACTTGACCAGGCTGAGTTCCCAAAGTCACCCCTGTGCCGGGATTCTTCGGGCACCAGCCCTGTTTTAAATAGTCTCAAGAAATTTCATTTGCAATTCTAACAGGTCTTGTGTTATTTTACATGTCTTTGGAAATTTTTCCCTTTCCAAAGTGCTTTTAATCTATTATTTTATTTGCTTCTTGTAACAACTCTTTGTTATAAATGAAGAAATTGAGGTAAACTGATCATAACTTTTCTGCATGAGATCATGAACAGAGAGAGCCAAAAGAAAGAAAAAAAAAAAAGCCCAACTGGGGTAAAAAAAATCTTTGCTTTTAAATCCATCCTGCTTGCCATTAGACAGTTCTGTATCCTTGGAAGCCCCAACTGGCTTCAGGGCTTTGCTGTTCCTGATCATCAAAAGTTTAGTAAGGCTCCCACAGGACTGGATGAACTAAGGGTCTTTCTAAGTCCTGATGGACTTAGAACCTGATTTCCAGGTTATTGAAAAAACTACCAGAACTACCAAGTTAAATTATCTGAGTCAGTGTTTTCTAGAGTAATAGCTCTATTATTTGCCAATTGCTAAGGTACTTATAAGTTAAGCTGTTTATCAAAACTGCATTTGGAAAATCAAAGTTCTCTATGGGAAGTGTCAACACTGTTTAAGAAGACTTAGTGGGGACTTCTGACTCTAGCAAAGAGAAGAATTTGAATTCCTGAAACTGTGGCACCCAAATCACCTAAAATTGCTAGTTAGAAGTTTTAAGAAATTTTTACCAATAAAGATTATTCATTTATCTATTAAACATTGCACATCCTCTATACATAAAACTGAGAACAGGAAGGAGATGGAAAGAGAATTTAAATTGGAGTAAATATGTGTATATTCATTTCAATTTTCAGTACAGATTGTTACAACCACACAAATTATAGAACATCAAAGAAGACAGACACAAGGACTATGTTAATCTTTTAAAGCAGTATGTGTTCTTCTGGCTGGACTAGAGATACTAAAATGGTCTTAAATTGTTATGCAGGCAAGAGAGAAGTCTCAGAGAAACTGGGAGAGGGGAGGGAGAGAGAGATCAGGCAGGAAGGAACATTGAGATTAATTAATAAATATAGCATAAAGACTGAAACCTTACAAGTGACTTGCTTTCTCCTTTCTGTTAGTACACCACCCTAGCTCCACCTATACTGCCTTTGCTTTATTTAAGTTCAACATTACATGGCTGACCTCAGAGAGAATGGTGGGGATTAGAGAAACCAAAGGCTTTACCATGGCTCCCAGATATGTGCCCAAGTCCAGGACAGAAGGACACCCATGGAAACATCATGTGAGTCCTGTGCATGGAGCAAAGACAGTTAGGATAGACGGATTAATGCTAGTCTCATTAGGAATATCCCTCCACTATGAAATGGGACAGATTACAAAACACTGCTATTTATTAGTTCACAGATATATCCATGGTGACAAACAAACACATTTTCCTTTGGTATTTCATCATTTTCCTCTTCTGACTTACTAATTTCCTCCTTGATATGGAAATTCACCTATAGTATTTTCTTCTTTTTTTCTTTCTTCTTTCTTTCTTGCTTAGATGTGTGTGTGTGTGTGTGTGTGTGTGTGTGTGTGTGTGTGTGTGTGTGTGCATAATTTTTTTTTCTTTCTGAGTCAGAGTCTCATTCTGTCATCCAGGCTGTAGTGCAGTGGCATGCTCATGGCTATAACAGCCTCAACCTGCTGGGTACAAGCAATCCTTTCACCTCAGCTTCCCAAGGAGCTGGGACTATAGAAGCATGCCACCATGCTTAGCTAATTATTATTATTATTATTTTTGAGATGAGGTCTCACTATGTTGCTCAGGCTGGTCTTGAACTCCTGGGCTCAAAAAGAGTTCAAGTTCAAAGTGCTGGGATTACAGGCGTGAGCCACCGTGCCTTGCTTGATAAAATATTTTTTTAAATATTATTAATTCCTTGCTAAAGTGACAAAAAGGAAGGGAATGTAAGAGAGAAAAAATAAAGTAAAAGCAGAATCCAGAGGTTGTAAACTAGCTCTGAAGGTGACTTCTAGGTGGGGCTATCTATCAAACACTGGAAACATTCAACATTGGCTTTGGGTCAAAAGGTTAAAGAACAAAGTCTATAGACTTCCTAAGGCAGGAAGGATAGTAGAAATACTGAACTAAGAAGAAGAACACAACAAACTGCCCCTAGTATAAGGGAAAAATTGATATAAAACTAATAGAAATATGTATTGTCATGGTAGAAGCAAAAAAAAATCCTGATTATTAAAAATGATGAGATATTGAAATCATAAGCAATATTGAAAATATATACAAACATAAAACCAGAAACAATTAAATGGAGCAAGCAGTTTTGTAAAAGAACTAATCACAACTTTTAAAAACAAAGGTATAACATTTTTTAAAATTGCCCTTACATTAAGAGAGGATTACACACTAGCAAAAAGAGAATTAGTAAACTGGAGGACAAACCTAGAATGTGGCACAAAGAGAAACAAACAGAAATATAAAATATAGATTAAAAGAAGATAGAGGATAAAGTCTAGAGAAAAAAGAAAGAATGGGAAAAGGCATTCACAGAGATAGCAACAGAAGTGTTTCCCGAATAACTGAATACTGCTCAGATTCAGAAAGACCAGCTAAGTTAAAACAACATGTCCTAGAGACATTAAGAGCCTCCAGAAACACAAGGCAAGTTGTGTATAAAGAAATTATATTTATACTAATTTCTGACCCCTCAGAAACTGTAAAAGCAAGATTATCATATAGCATTCTCAAATGACTAAGAGAAATAAAGTTGATCACACAGTGAAATTACCTTTCAGAATAAGAGCATAATAAAATCATTTATAGACAAACAAATGGAGACAATTTGACACCAAGAGACTCTTGCAAAGGGATCTTTAAAGATGACTCCAAGAAAACAAATGTGATCTCAGGTAGGAGACCTGAAATACACAGGAGAAATAATTATCAAAGAAATCAGTAAGTAGGTAAGTCAATACACTTTGAGTTAAGAAATATCTGTGTAAAATAGATATAATAACTTTAAAAAACAACTCAATATAATAACTTTAAAAAACAAAATTAAAATATGGACAAGACCAGCATGTAAGACAGGAGGAAGCAATGAAAGTCAAATGTCTAAGGATCTTGCAATATTATAACATATACCAGAATAGGGTAAAGTTATTAACATTAGATTTTTTTAAGTATTCATGTTAAATTTTATAATGCATCTCTGAAAAAAATAAAAATAAGTGATTAAACTTCCAAACTAGCAGAAGAAGAAAAACTAGCAAAGTGAAAAAAATAGTCCAAAAGAAGACAAATAAGGATAAGATAAAACGTATAAAATTAGGGCAAATATACATCTCAAAAATATGAATGATAAAATTAAATTTGAACCGGGCTCGGGGGCTCAGCCTGTAATCCTGCGCCTCTGGGAGGCTGAGGTGAGTGAATTGCCTGAGCCCGCGGGTTCGAGACCCGCCTGGGCAGCGAGACCTCATCTCTACAATAAATCAAAAAATCAGCCGGGCATGGTAGCACATGCCTGTAATATCAGCTACGAGGAAGGCTGAGGCGGAAGGATCGCCGGAGCCCAGCAGGCGAGGCTGCGGTGGCCGGGAGCGGCCACTGCACTCCAGTCTGGGCGACCGAGTAGGACTCCAACTCAAAAAAATAAATAAATAAATAAATTTGTTTCAGTAATCATAGCAGTTGTAACTGCATTAATTGTAATTACAATGCTTCTTCCGCTGTAAAGTAAATATTTCAAACTGCATTTTAAAAGAAAAAACATCAACGACAGCTATGAGTTACCCATAAAGAGTTTGTTTTTATTTTTTCAAGATGGCGAATTAGAGCCTTCCAGCATGCTTTAGACTACTGAAAATAGCAAAATAGTGCATAAAAACCAACTTGGTGAGCTTCTATTCAAGAAGGAAAACAAGAATTCAAAGAGGAATAGTGAAGGACACCCAGATCCTGAGGGGGAGAAGGTGGGTAAGCAGCTGCTGTGTCAAAGTTCAGCAGATAACCGTGACTGAAGTTTCAATGAGACAGGCAGGAATCTCCTGTGATTCGTTGTTTCACTAGAGATCTGCCCAAACCAGGTCACAGGAGAGAACATTGCTCCTTTGCAAACCTGGGAGCTTACTTGGAGAGAGGCGGAGAGATGGTGAGAGGGTAAGACATCTGGAAAAACTGCAGGCATTCTACAAGACTCAGGTCTGAAAGGAGGATGCCATTTTCAACCCAGGCTCATGCAAAGTTGTTTGGTGACCTGGTAGTGGCAGCCGCCACAAGCATTTTAGTCTCAGACCAGAGAGAGTGGCACATTTGCTCTGGAGTGGAGGAAGGACTCCCAAGCCAGAATTGAGCTAGCATGTGGAGAGCACCCCAGAAGTAGGTGATGGAATTGGGCTCACTCCCATTGCAGGACTTGAGCAGAAGGAGTGTTCATGCAGCTGTGGTCTCTTCTGGGCCACAAAACTTTCCGCCGGGGACAACTTTGTGACCTGGAATCACTCTGCATGGGTCATTGCTGGGTGCTCTGGTCAGTCAGGAGCATGTACCCCACCAGTACTGAGGAGCAGGAGGGAGGTGGACCCCACTCCTGCTCACCTGGGCCAGCAGGCTGAGTCACCCCTCCTCTCCTGAGCAGGGATCTTGGTGCAGAGGATCCTCCTCCACTCCAGGCCCAGGCATATCTCCAGGCACTTGGCATACTCACTCCCTGAATTAGCTGCCTGAGCTGCCCTACCTCTTCCTGCAAATACCTTGTTATGCCACCTGTTTCTCTGTTCCTAGCAAGGGACATACTTTCAGGCATTTGGAGCACCCACTCATTTGGATTAGCAGACATAGCTGCCCTGCCTTTTCTGTTTAGAGATTTCACTGCAGTGATGTTCCCTTTGCTCCACATTGGGACATACTTTCAGGTACTTGGAGCACTCTCTCTTCTAGATTAGGACTTTAGACTGCTTGTTCTTCCCATCCAGAGAACTTGAGGCAATGAAGGCTTCTTAACTCTACTCCTAGGCACATAAATGGGTGCTTGGCAGCCACCCACCAGACCCACTATCATAGCAGGTGCTTGTGCCTGCCATTGGGGGAGCTGCAGGTGGGCCTGCCCAGTCCGGGCCCACTCTTCTTGGTTTCACCCCCCAGGGTTGAGCAGAAAGTTCAGACCACTGTGCAATCCAAAGATCAACTTGTTGCCTGAAGCAACAGAGAGTCTCTCCCAGTACACAAGGGTGAAATATATATACATCTGCACCTGAATAGGCCACAGCCAGTTCATTCCCGCAAGTTCCACTTATTGGCCTGGGGTTGAATGGCAGGACACACTGGGAAATCTGCTGACACAAGAGCACATTCCTAGGGAATGAGATAAGCTTCTGTAGATCTCTACTACTGTGGCCCCACAGGAGACAGTGACTATACAAAATCAATGTGAAGGAAAAAACCCTAAGAGAAGCAAGACAGAAACATCAAATCATCTATAAAAGAAATTCCATAAGTCTGACAGCAAATTTCTCAGCAGAAACTCTATAAGCCAAAAGAGATTGGTGGCCTGTTTTTAGCCTCCTTACAGAAAAATAAACATCAGCTAAGAATTTTATATCACGCAAAGCTAAACTTCAAAAATGAAAGATAAATAAAATCTTTCCTAGACAAACAAATCCTAAGGAAATGTGTTACCACTAGACTGATCTTCAAAAAAGTGTCCAAAGGAGTTTTAAACATGAAAACAAAATGACAATATCCACCATCATAAAAGGTCACATAAGTACGAAGCTCATACAGCATATAAGGCAATTACACAATTCAAAGCCCATGGAAATGCCAATACTCTGGGAATAAAGCCTCACATGCCAATATTAACCTTGAATGTAAATGACCTAAATTCTCCACTTTAAATATACAGACAAATTAGATTTTAAAAAGATCCAACCATCTGCTGCCTACAAGAAACCCAATTATTGACTAAAAACAGTGACCAACACAAATGTATAGAAAAAGATATACTATATGAATGGAAAACAAAAACAAGCAAGAATAGTCATCTCTATATCAGATAAAACGTACTGTATACCAACAACATTTAGGCAAGGCAAAGAAGGGCATTATACAAAGATAAAGTGTTCAGTACAAAACAAGACATTTTAATGATCCCAAGTACATACACATCCAACACTGGAGTGCCCAGATTTATAATGCAAATACTCCTAGACCTAAGACAACACATTGGTGGCAATGCAATAATAGTGGGGGACTTCAGAACCCCACCAACAGCATTAGACAGATTATTGGTATTTGCTGAAAAATCAACAAAGAAATTCTGGACTTAAACTGGACCTAACAGACATTTACAGAATATTTGATTGAGTCATCACAGATTATACGTTCTCATCTCTGCATGGAACATTCTTCAAAAACAACCATCTTCCTGACCATAAAGCGAGCCTCAATCAATTTTTTTAAATCAAAATTTTATCAAATTTCTTCTCAGACTACAGTGAAATAAAATTAAAAGATCAAATAAAGAGAAACTCTCAAAACTACAAAAGTACATGGAAATTAAGCAACTTGCTCTTGGAAGATCTTTGGGTAAACAATGAAATTAAGGAAGAAATCTTCAAAATTTCTGAAACAAATAAAAATAGAGACATAATATACCTAACCTCTGGAATATAGCAAAAACAGTACTAAGAGAAAAGTGCATAGCATTAAATGCCTACATCAAAAAAGATAGAAAAAAATCTGAAATCAGCAACTTAATGTTGTACCTCAAGGAACTAGAGAATACAAGGATAATCCAAACTAAAAGCTAATAGAAGAAAATGCATAACAAAGATCAGAACAAAGCTGATTGAGATTGAGACCAAAAAAAAAAGACAAAGATTCAACAAAATAAAAAGTTGTTTCTTTGAAAAGATACACAAAATTGACAGATTGATAGTTAAATTAACCAAGAAAAAAAGAGACAAAATTCAAATAAGTAAATAAGAAATTATAAAGTTGACATTACAACTGATACCACAGAAATACAAATGATCATCAGAGATTACTCTGAACACTTCTCTGTGCTGTAAATTTGTCAACTATTTATCTTATTATTTTCAGCCAGAAAACCTAGAGGAAATTGATAAACTCCTGAAGGCATAAAACCTCCCAAGATGGAACCAGGAAAAAATAGAAATCTTGAACAGGCCAATAAAGAGGAATATGATTAAATCAATAATAAAACTCTTTTGATAACAACAACAAAAAAGCCAAAGACCAGACGAATTTATACCTGAATTTTGCCAGATATATAAAGAAGTACTGGTACCAATCTTACTGAAACTAGTCAACAAAATTGAGGAGAAAGGATTCCTCCCTAATTTATTCTACAAAACCAGTATCACCTTGATACCAAAATCAGTCAAGGATGCAACAGTGAAAAATTATAGGCCAATACCCCTGATGAACATAGATGCAAACATCCTCAACAAAATACTAGCAAACCAAATCCAGCAGGACATCAAAAAGATTTCATCAAATTGGGTGGGTTTTATTTCAGGAATGCAAGGATGGTTCAACATTCACAAACCAATAAATATGATTCACCACATAAACAGAACTAAAAACAAAAGCCACATGATCATCTCAACAGATGCAAAAACATCTGGTAAAATTCAACATCTCTTCAAGATAAAAACCTTCAAAGAACTAGACATCAAAGGAACATACCTGAAAATAATAAGATAAATAGTTGACAAATTTACAACCAGCATCATACATAATGGAGGAGAGTTTAAAGCATTCCTTCTAAGAAATAGAACAAGACAAGTATGCCCACCATCACTCTTCTATTCAACATAGTACTGGAAGTCCTAGCAATCAGGCAAGAGAAGGAAATAAAAGGCATCCAAATTACAAAAGAGGAAGTCATATTATCACTGTTCCCTGATGACATGATCATATACCTGAAAATTCCAAAGACTCTTAGACTTCATAAACGACTTCAATAAAGTTTCAGGATACAAAATCAGCCTACAAAAGTCAGTAGCATTTCTTTACACCAGTAGCGTTCTAGCTGAGAACTAAGTCAAGTGCTCAATCACATTTTCAATAGCCAAAAAAACCTAGGAATATATTTAAACAAGGAGGTGAAAATTTTCTATAAGAAAACTTCAAAACTCTTGTGAAAGAAATTGTAGATGAAACAAACAAATGGAAAAATATCCCATACTTATGAGTTAGAAGAATCAATATTGTTAAAATGAACATATTGCCCTAAGTAATTTATAGATTCACTTCAATTACTGTCAAACTACCAATGTCATGTTTCAAGAATTAGAAAAAACAGTCTTAAGGTTTATATGGAACCAAAAGAGAGCCCAAATACCAAAACTATCCTATGCAAAAATAACCAAAGTGGAGACATCACATTGCCTGCACTCAACCTATACTACAAGTCTATAGTCACAATAACAGCACAGTATAGGCACAAAAATAGATCAATGGAACAGAATAGAGAATCAAGAAATAAAGTCACCTACAACCAACTGATCTTCAACAAAGTGAAATAAACACATAAATAAAATAAACACTGAGGAAAGGACACCCTATTTAATACATGATACTGGGAAAATTGCCTAGTCAAATGCAGAAGATTGATACTGGATTTCTATATTTCACTATATATAAAAATTAGCCTCTTTTACCTCTGCTTGAGCACACAGGCCCAGTGTGTGCTTGCAGTATTTTCAGGGAGAGGGAGGAAGGCTCTCCCAATGTGTGACAGAGCCACCCCAGATGGCATTTCTGTTCCTAGTAGTATGACAGGTTCAGGGGGTGGGGGAATCAACTCAAGATAAAGACTTAATAATACCTGAAACCATAAAAATCCTAGAAGAAAGCCTAGGGAAAAAAATCTTTCTGAACATTAGTCTAGGCAAAGAATTTATGATGAAGACCCCAAATGCAAATGCAACACAAACAAAAACAGGCAAATGAGATTGAATTAAATTCAAAAACTTCTGCACAGCGAAAGAAATAATAACAGAGTAAACATAAAAGCTACAGAGTGAGAATACCTCCAAATTATGTCTCTGATAAAGGACAAATATCCAGAATCTACAAGGAACCCAAACAAATTAACAAGAAAAAAAAAGACAACTCCATTAATAACTAGGTAATGGATATGAACAGACATTTCACAAAAGAAGAAATACAAGTGGCCAACAAGAAATGAAAGAATGCTCAACATCACTAATCATCAGAGAAATGCTAATTAAAGTCACAATGAAATTTCATCCTTCACCAATCAGAATGCCTATTATTAAGAAGTCAAAGGACAATAATGTTGGCATGGATGCAAAGATAAAGGGAATGCTAACACACTGTTGGTAGAAATGCAAATTAATTCAACCTCTATGGAAAACAGTGTGGAGACTTTTAAAAGAACTGAAATACAACTATCATTCAGTCAAGAAATCCCACCACTGGGTATCTACCCAAAGGAAAATAAATCATTATATTAAAAAGGGCACCTGCACTTGTACAATGCTTATCACAGCGCTATTCATAATAGCAAAGTCATGGTTAACTGGATAAATAAAATGTGGAATATTGTGTAGCCATAAAGAAAAATGGAATCATGTCCCTTGCAGCAACATGGATAGAGCTGGAGGTCATTATCTTAACTGAACTAACTCAGAAGCAGAAAACCAAATACCGCATGTTCTCACTTACAAATGGGAGCTAAACAATGGGTATATATGGACAGAAAGGGGGAAATAATACACACTGAGGACTTCAAAAGGTGAAAAGATGGAAGGTAGATGAAAGTGAAAAATTGTCTATTGGGTAAAATGTTCATTATTTGGGTAATGGGCACACTAGAATTTCAGTCCCAACCAGTACACAATATCCCCATGTAACAAACATGCACATGCACCCTCTGAATCTAAAATTTGCATATATTAAATATATGTGTGTATGTATATATGTATGTTTGTTTATTTATATATATGAAAAGAAAAAATCAAATAAATACAAAAGGTGTTACACCTAAAAAAGACCCCATCTCTACAAAAATTAAAAAAAAAAAACCAACCAGGTTTTTTGGTGCACACCTGTAGTACTAGCTACTTGAAAGACTGAGATGGGAGGAGAGCTTGAACCTAAGAGTTTGAGGCTGCGATGAGCCAGGATCACACCACTAACTTCAGCCTGGGCAACAGTTAGATCTTGTCCCTAGAAACAAACAAACAATAAGACTATTCACCTATTCTATATTTTTAATGCTTTATTTGAAATTATTTTTTCAAAGTAAAACATGGACAAAGAATAAGCAAATACTAAATAGCAACAAGAAGATACTCTTAAAACAATATCAATATTATAATAATTGGATTTTAAGATGAAAAGCATTACTGGAGATAAAAAGAATGTGGTATAAAATATATGTAATTATAATAAAGATATAGCAATTTTTTATTCTTTATTTTTATAATATATGTTTTTTATTTTAAAGTTGTGGGGTACAGTTAAGGGTTAGGTATACAAATATTCATGGTGCAGGGTACCCTTGTTGATGAGGTGTGCCTCTCTTTCCCCAGACAGATATTGACTACCGTTAATCCCACCCCTCTTCCCTTCCCTGCCCCCCCACCATAGTTTCCCACCACTGTCAATCCTTTTCTTATAGTATTATGGTAGTTGTTCAAGGTTCACTTATGAGTGAGAACATGTGATGCTCAGATCTTTGTTTCACTGAGAGATCACTCAGTATTATAAACTCTAATTCCATCCAAGTTGCTGTGAAATTCATGATTTTCTTCTTTTTTATGGCTGCATAATATTCCATTGTGTATGTGTACCACATTTTTTTAATCCAGTCCTCTTTTGATGGACAGCATGATTGGTTCCATGATCTTGCTATTGTGAACAATGCTGTGATAAATATACGTGTGCAGGTATCTTTTTTATAGAGTGATTTGAGTTCTTCAGAGTATATTCACAGTAGGGGGATTGTAGGGTCATATGAAAGGTCAATTTTTTAGAAAGCAATTTTAAACTTTTATGTAAATAATATAACACCAAATATTAAAGCCAAAAAATACAAAGTGAAAGAGAAATTTGACAATATAATCATGTCTGTTAGATATTTTATACACTTCTCTCAGGAATTAGTAGACCAAGTAAGAAAAAATATTTTGTTAAGATATCTCAGATTTTAATAGCACAATAAACAAGTTTTATCTAAAGGGTTTGTGTATATGTGTATGTTTACATGTTCTACTTAGAAAAACACATTATTTTTAAGTACACAAATAATTACTATGAACTGACCATCAACCATTCCTAACAAATTTCAAAAGATTAGGATGTTTCATATTATGTTACCTGCCACAATCCAATTTGGTTTTCCTTTTTTTTTTAGTCAGAGTCTCACTCTATTGCCCAGGCTGGAGTACAGTGGCACACTCACAGTTACCCCAGCATCCACCTGCTGGGGTCCGGCAATCCTTCCACCTCAGCCTTCCAGGTAGCTGGAACTACAGGCGTACACTACCTTACCCGGCTAATTTTTTGATATATTGTACAGACGAGGTCTCACCAAGTTACCCAGGCTGGTCTCAAATCCCTGGGCTCAGGCAATCCTCTCACCTCAGCCTCAGTGCTGAGATTGCAGGCTTGAGCCACCGTGACCAGCCCTTGTTTTAAAAATCAATAGCATATATTAAATCAGTTGCAGCAGAGAGAAAAGATAAAGGACAGGCAGTGATCAAACTAAATGATCAAATTTCCATAACTGGTCGATGAAGTTTAACATAAAAACCAGGAGGTTTTAACGTAAAAAAAAAAAAAAAAAAGGAAAAGAAAGTGTCAGATTGACCCAGGGTCACACTGTGAATGGTGAAACTCAGTTAGAATCTTGCCTGCCCGACTTTGTTCCTGGCACTTAGGGTATCACACCAGCTTTGTGTACCTGAATGTGATGTTGTCCCTCGCTCAGTCTAAGGATAAAGCCAGGGCTCATTATTTTTCCTTTCACTGGACTTGAAGCATGAAAACCAAAGAGATTTGGGATTTTCTTGCAACTCTGTCCCATTCAGGCATTTACTACTTGAGGGATAATGAAAAAGAAAACTAAGTTGCAAAGAATGAAAGTAGTAAGAATTCTGTATTTAACGTCTTCAAAAAAGGTGGAAAATATTCTTTTGTATTATCAGCTTAAGTCTTAGGCAACATATCTCCAATATGAAAAACAACTGAGTTTTCATGAATTTTTTACAGTGCTGTTTGTTTCTGTAGTGAGGCCCATTTAAAAAAAATTTTTTTAGGTTTATCACATGTTTTAGTTTTATTATTTTTGTATTTTAATTTTTTATTTTAAAGATGTGGGGTACAATTCAGGGTTAGGTATACAAATGTTCATTATACAGGTACACTTGCTAATGAGGTAAGCCCCTCTTTCCCCAGGCAGATTCCCACTACTGCTAATCCTGCTTTCCCGCCCCCCTCCGGGCAGTTTCCCACTACTGCCAATCATTCTCTAATAGTATTACAATAATTGTTCAAGGTCCACTAGTGAGTGAGAACATGTGATACTCAATTCTTTGTTTCTGTGAAAGATCACTCAGTATTATAGACTTCAAATCCATCCAGGTTGCTGTGAAGTCCATGATTTTGTTCTTCCTTATGACGGTGTAATATTTCATCATGTATATGTACCACATTTTTTTTATCCAGTCCTCTTTTGATGGGCAGCACAGTTGGTTCCATGTTCTTGCTACTGTGAGCATAGCTGTGATAAACATACATGTGCAGGTATCTATTTTATAGAGTGATTTGAGTTCTTCTGGATATATTCCCAGTAGGGGGATTGCGGGGTCGTATGGAAGGTCAATTTCTACATCTTTTAGGAATCGCCACACTGTTTTCCACAGAGGTTATACTAATTTACACTCCCACCAAGAGTGTAGAAGTGTTCCCTTTTCACCACATCCTCTCCAGCACCTTTTGTTTTCTGAGTTTTGATGAAGGCCATCCTCACTGGAGTTAGCTGGTATCTCGGTGTGGTTTTAATCTGCATTTCTTTGATGACTAGTGAGGCTGAGCATTTTTTCATGTATGTTAGCTGCTCGTATGTCTTCTTTTGAGAACTGTCTATTCATATCTTTTGCCCACATTGTAATGGGGCTGTTTGCTTTTTTCCTTTCAGCACGTTTGAGTTCCTTGTAGATCCTTGATGTTAGGCCTTGTAGATCCTTGATGTCAGGCCTTGATGTTAGACATGGAGTTGGCAAATATTTTTTCCCAGTCTGTGGGCTGTCTCCCTGCTCTCTTGATGGTTTCTTTGACTTTGCAGAAGCTTGTCAGTTTGATGAAGTCCCACTTGTCTATCTTATCTCTTATGGCATGGGCACTTGGGGTTTTGATCAGGAATTGGTTGCCGGTTTCAATTTCCATAAGGGTATCTCCTGCATTTTCAAAGGTTCTTATAGTTTGAGGTTTTACGTTTAGGTCTTTGATCCACTTAGAGTTGATTTTTGTGTATAGTGATAGGTAGGGTTCTTGTTTTAATCTTGTATGCCTGTTCTTGTACCAATACCAGGCTGTTTTGATTATTGTAGCTTTATAATAGAGTATAAAGTCTGGAGTGTGATACCTCCTACTTTGTTTTTTGTTTTTTGCTTTTTTGGCTGAGGATTGTTTTGGCGATTCCATATGTTTCCATATGAATTCCTGTATTGTCATTTCCAGGTCTGAGAAGAATGCTGCTGGCAATTTGATGTGTATTGTGTTAAATCTGTAAATTGCCTTGGGTAGGGTGGACATCTTAGCAATGTTGATTCTTCCAATCCATGAGAATGAAGTATTTTTCCATTTGTTTGTGTCATCTTTGATTCCTTTGAGCAGTGTTTTACAGTTTTCATTGTAAAGGTATTTCATGTCTCGGTTAGGAAGTTGCCAAGGTATTTGATTTTTTTTCTGGCTATTGTGAATGGGATTGTGTTTTTTATTTGGGTTTCTGTTTGTTTGTTGGTGGTGTATAGAAATGCAACTGTCTTTTGCACATTGATTTTATACCCTGAGACTTTGCCAAAGTCCTTTATCAGTGCAAGGAGGTTTTTGACAGATTCTCTTGGGTTTTTAAGGTATAGATTCATGTCATCTGCCAAGAGGGATAACTTGACTTTCTCTTTTCCTATTTGGATACCGCTGATCTCCTTCTCTTGTCTGATTGCTCTAACTAGGACTTTCAAAACTATGTTGAAAAGACACGGTGAGAGTGAACATCCGTATCTTGTTCTGGTTTTCAAGAGAAATGGTTCCAATTTCTGTCTGTTTAGCAGTATGCTGGCTGTGGGTTTCTTGCAGATGGCTCTATTTTGAGGTATGTTTCATTTATGCCTAGATGTTCAGGGGCTTTTATCAAGAAGCGGTGCTGGATTTTATCAAAAGCTTTCTCTGCAACTAATGATATAATCATGTGCTTTTTGTTTTTACATCTGTTCATGTATTTAATTATGTTTATGTTCTTATGAATGTTGACCCATGGGTACATTCATCCATGCATTCCGGGGATAAAGCTTACTTGGTCGGGGTGGATGATTCTTGAGATGTGTTGTTGAATCCGATTTGCTAGGATCTTGTTGAGAATTTTAGCATCAATGTTCATCAAGGATATTGGCCTATAGTTCTCTTTCTTTGTTGGATCTTTACCTGGTTTGGGTATCAATGTGATGTTAGCTTTGTAAAATGATTTGGGAAGATTTACAACCTTCTCTATTGCCTGGAACACTTTCAATAGGATTGGTATCAGTTCCTCCTTGTATGTTTTGTAGAATTCTGCTGCAAAGCAATCTGGTCCAGGGCTTTTTTTTTTGGTAGGTAATTTTTATATGACATCGTCAATATCCTAGATTGTTATTGGTCTGTTTAGGGTCTCGATTTCTTCTTGTTTCAACTTGGAAAGGTTGTGTGATGTCAGAAAGTCCTCCATTTCTTTTAGGTTTTCAAGTTTGTTTCCATATAAGTGTACATAGTACTCTCTGATAATCTTTTGTATTTCTTGGGGGTCAGTTGTGACTTAACCTTTTGCATTTCTGATTGTGTTTATTTGGATTTTTTTCTCTCTTTTTCTTGGTTAGTCTAGTTAGGGGACCATCAATCTTATTTATCCTTTCAGAGAACCAGCTTTTTGTTTCATTGGGTTTTTGTATTATCTTTTTGTTCTATGTCCCTAATTTGGGCTTTTATTTTGGTGCTCTTCTGCTGAAGTTAGGGTTTTGGTGGTTGTGCTTTTCCAGCTCCCTTTCCAGCTCCTTCTCCAAATCCCTTAGGGGATTTGTTAGGCTGTTAAATTGTGATCTTTCCATTTTTTTCATGTGTGCTTGTAGAGATATGAATTTCCTCTTAGTACGGCTTTCAGGGCGTCTTAGATCTTTTGGTAAGATGTTTCTTCATTTTCATTTGTTTCCAGGCATCCTTTAATCTCTGTTTTGATTTCCATGTTGATCCAAGAGTTGCTTAGCATCATGTTGCTTAGTGTCCATGTCTTTGTGGGTTTTTGGGGAACTTTGTTGGTGTTGAAATTTATTTTATTCCACTGTGGTCTAAGAAGGTGCATGGCAGGATTTCAACCTTGTGAAATTTGTGTATGCTTGATATATGGTTGAGGATGTGGTCAATCTTAGAATATATTCCATGTTGTGATGAGTAGAATGTATATTCCGTGGTTGTTGGGTGGAGTATTCTGTAGGCATTATTCATCAAGTCCATTTGGTCAAGTGTCACATTGAGGTTCTGGATCTCCTTATTGATTTTTTTGTCTTGATGATCTGTCTAGGCTCGTGAGTGGGGTATTAAGTCCCCCGCTATGATAGTATTAGAGTAATATCTTTTTTAAGTTTACCTAGAAGCTGCTTTATGAAAGTCAGTGTTCCTATGTTGGGTGCATAGATGTTTAGAATGGATATTTCTTGTTGATGGATTGAACCTTTATCATTAGGTAGTGACCTTCTGTATCTTTTTAATTTTTGATAGCTTAAAGGGTATTTGTCTGATATTAAGATTGTGATTCCTATTTTCTTTTGTGTTCCATTCACCTGAAATTTTCTTTCATACTTTGAGTCTGTGAGTGTCCTTTCTGGTGAGATGAGTTTCTTAGAGACAATGTATTGTTGCCTCATGATATTTCATCCATTTTGCCATTCTATGCTCTTTCAGGGATGTATTTAGTCCATTTACATTCAGGCTAATTATTGAAATGTGACAGTTCATCTCTGTCATGAGGTTCTTATGGAGTTTGTTGTTGCTGCAGTTTGTTTTCTTTCTTTTGATTTTTGGGTTGATTCATGTGTGTTTTCAATCTTTTCCCCACATTCTTGTGAAGGGCATTGTCGTTCTTTTTTTCCTTTCTTCTATGTTTAATACTTTTTAAAGTGTTTCTTGTAGAGCTGGTCTGGAGGCAGCATAAGCTGTCAGGTATTGGATGTCCAGGAAAGATTTTAATTCTCCATCACAGATGAAGCTTAGCTTAGCTGGATAGGTAATTCTTAGTTGAAATTGTTTATCTTTGAGAACTTTGAAGATTGGATTCTAAGCTCTCCTTGTCTGAAGTGTTTCTTTGGTTAAGTCTGCTACTATTCTAATTGGTCTTCCTTTGTAGGTAGTCTGATCTTTTTTCTCTTGCTGCCTTTAGGATTTTTTTCTTTTATACTTACTTTTTGTGGGCAAATTTCTATGTGTCTAGGAGTTGGTCTACTCATTTGTCATCTTGCAGGGGTTCTCTGAATCTCTTGTGTTTGAATTGTCACATCACTGATGAGATGAGAGAAGTTTTCTTGGATAATTTCATGGAATGTTTGTTCCAGGGTAGTATCTGTCTCTCTTTTTGCCTCAGGAAGTCTAGTTAATCTTAGGTTCAACCTCTTGAAATAATCACTCATTTCTTGAAGGTTTTGTTCTGTCTTTTTAAGTTCCTTTTCTATGTTTTTGACAGTTTGGGTAAGTTCCATATTTTGGTCCTCAAGCTCTGAAACTCTTTCTTCTGCTTGACTAAGTCTGCTTTCCATGCTTATCAGTTTGTTATTTATTTAATTCACTGTATTCTTTATTGCTGTTATTTCATTTATCAACTCCTTCATTCTTTCCTCTTGCCTCTCCTCAATTTTATTTATTCTCTCTATTAATGTCTTGATATTTGGGTTTGTGGTTTGAGACCAGTCATTCTGGGGTCTCTTCATTGTTTGCATTCCAAAGTCTGTATTCTCAGTGTCTGACCTCCTCAGTGTCTGTGTGAGACCCATATTCTTCTTTTGGTTTTTCTTTATTTTTGTAGATTTTCCTCCATCCTTTTTTTCCCCCTTCTTCTATAATTCTGTTGCTCAGGAATGAAGGGGTAGCTTTTACTTCTGTTTGCTCAATCTCCTATTATTCCTTATGTGGCTCCTCTGGTTTTGTTTGATTCTGAAGCTGGACTGTGGTGAATGGCTGTACTTTTTTGCAGTTTTGAGATTTAATTAAAGGAAGAGTTGTGATTTAGAATCGATCTGCAGATCCCAGTATCCACTGACAGGTGTGTGTGTCCCCTGGAACCCACTCCCCACAAGGTGTGGGGGTACAGTTTGGTTCCTAAAGAAAAATGGGGTAATAAAAAGGAAAAGAATGGAAAAAAGAAGAAGGGAATGTGAGAGGAAGGTGGAGAGAGAGGAGTAAGAGAGAAAACAGACATACCAACTAACAAATGAAAAGAGACACAAAGACAGAAAAGAGAGGAAAAAAAAACTAAAACATACAGACAATCATACAAACACACAACCCCCCCATTGATGTACTCTCCCTCAAAAATACCCATACACAGACAGGAAGTCTAAAAAAAACAGTTAAATAACAGAAACAAAGCACTTATGAAAACATTACCAAAAACTGAAAGAAAGAGAGAGAAAAAAAACTAAAACTAAAAGCAAACTAAAATGAGCAAAACAAACAGACCAAAGAAAACTAAAAACAAAACCAAAAACTTGCTCTGAGGTGGTCCTGTAAGTCCAACTTCCTTTCACCTCTGATCTCCAGCCCAGCCCCTGCTCTCAGGGTAGGCTGATAGGGTTGCTGTCAGCATGGATCAGATGCCCCAGGCCTACTGAGGGAAGAGGGTGGATCAGATCCGGATTCATTTGCTGCCTGTCAAGACTGCCACTCAGATTTGACCTATGTCCAATCCAGCCTAGGATGGATAGGGTCGTCCGATTCACCAAGTTTGATGAGTTTACCTTAGGTCCCAAGCTGGGCAGGGCAATGCAGGTTTCTGCCTGGTCCTGGGACAAAGAAAATGGCAGCAGCTGGTGTTTCCTCCCCAGGGTTGATGCTCCACTTCAGCTCTCCCTGATCTTCTCTCTCCACGGATCAGATCAGGACTCCAGCCACTTTGCTGTCACAGGTGATGATGTGGGCCAGGAGCCAGGTGATAAGAATGAACTGAATTTGGCAAGCTCTTCTCAGGAGGGTCCCAAGAATGGCAGACGATTCTGTGCACTAGTGATTCCAGCCTCTGGAGAGCCTCTGGGTGCATGAACCCGAGTTTCCTCTCAGACGGACTTTCACTCACCCATGGCACATACCTATTCACACAGAAAGTCTTTATGGACACTGGCTTTTGCAGAGACTCTCACAGTCTGATCTGTCCTGTCACCATCTTGCCAGAAGTCCTCTAAAAATTTTTTTGATAGTTAATGGAAAAACAAAATAAAATATGTTTTTAAACCACATCATAATTTTGGCAGTTTTAGTTTTAATACTATTTTAATGTTTTCATAACATGTCTTATTGAAGAGGATAAAGAGGATTAATAAGATTGTGTGCACACTGCGAATAGAGCTGTTTCCAGTGACCTGTTTTGATTCTGTAATTAGTAACCCTGAAATCAAAGTTGCCTTAACCAATGTTCTGGATATAGTTGGACTATGAATTAATTTAATATGTAGAATTAAAGACTGAGCATATGTCATTTCGTCTCAGATTATTCTAGAAATGTTTCTGATGGCATCAAAATCCAATACTGAAAGTTCATCTAAGCCCAGTTCACTAGAGACCCAGAGGAAAGATATTTAAGGTTAGGTTTTCAAATCAAACAATGTGGGTTAGCACCATTTCTTATTGGCTGTGCAATCTTTGGCTTGTTACCAACCCAAATTCACTATGACTCAGTTTGTCACCATGAGGTGAAGACATGATGAAATGATACATATGAAGCATCCACAGCATGGTAAGTATTCAGTAATTGAACAATGACAAGCTGGCATCCTCCATTAGCCAGGTTCTAGGCTCTAGGAAAACTGGGAGGTCAGAGAACTTAACACTTAGGAAAGACATAGATTCAATTTTTTTTAGATCCATTTCTTTATTGTCTTTAAATTCTATTCTATCAGAATATTAAAAATAAGGGCAAACACTGATCAGTTAGACTACAACAGGGGTCAGCAAACTGCAGTCATGAACTGGGCATTGCTTTTTGTAAATAAGGCTTTATTGAAAGGATCCACACCCACTCATGCATGGATTGTCTAGGCCAGTGGTCCCCAATATTTTTGGCATCAGGGACTGGCTTCATGGAAGATGATTTTTTCACAGACCATGGGAAGAGGAGGAGGAGAATGGTTTCAGGATGATTCAAGTGCATAACATTTGTTGTGCATTTCTTTCTGTTATTATTAGATTGTAATATTTAATGAACTTATCATACAACTCACCCTTTAAAAAAGATGTGAATGGAAGTGGTTAATAAAATAATGGGTAGGCCATGCACAGACTAAAATAAGTGTCGGATTCTGACCTAAAGCCTGTCACCAAATGCAGCTGTACAATTGAGGCACATCAACTCACTCACACAGAGGGTTTTGTCTGCAAGCAATTGATTAATTATGGTCTGTCTCTGTGCAGTCAAATCTCACTACTAATGTCAATCTGTATTTGCAGCCACTCCCTAGCACTAACATCACTGCCTCCGCTACCCCTCAGATAATCAGGCATTAGATTCTCATAAGGAGCATGGAACCTAGATCCTTCATATGCCCAGTTCACTATAGGGTTCAGCATCTTATGAGAATCTAATGCCACTACTGACCTGATAGGAGTGGAGCTCAGGCAGTAATGCAAGTGATGGGGAGTGACTGTTAATACAGGTGAATCTTTGCTTGCTGGCTCACTACTCACCTCCTACTGTGCAGCCCAGTTCCTAACAGGCTACTAACCAGTACCAGTCCATGGCCTGGGGCTTAGGGACCCTTGGTTTAGGCCACCTTTGAGCTACAGCAGCACAATTGAGTAGCTATGACAGAGATGGTATTGCCTGTAAGCCCAACATATTTTACTATTTGCCACTTTACAAATGTTTGTTAACCTGTAGTTTTCCAACTCCCAAAATACCATTTTCTTCTCCTTTAACTCTGAGATCCAACTTAGTCTTCAATACCAAGTCTAGAGTTCTTCTCATGAAGCCTGTCCAGAGCCTAAACTCTTCTTCTCCTTTCATTTGTCCATTACCCTGTATTCACAGTTGGCCCTTGTACATGAGTAGAGTAAGACTGTACTTTCCAACTATTTGACAAGCCATGGCTCATGTGAGTTAAGGCAGAGGAAGCTTACTGTGGCTAGAGGCTCACTAGCCTGGAGCCTCTAGCCTAGGACTCCAACCATACTACCACCTCTGGCCTCTGAGCTCTGAGAGCTCCAACTCATGAGGTAGGAACATAACCCATCCAAAGCGAAGCCTGCTAGCACAGCTTTCAGAAACCCGAGAAGTTTCCTGCTAATGTTGACAAAAGTGACCCAAGAAAAGCACCTCCCACACAGATGCTTTCCTACCACGTCTTCAGACAACAAGGTGGTCTCAGATCTCTAGATCATGCCTTTTGACATCCAGACACTCATGGAAAGGACAAAGTCTTCCTGTTGTTGGGGTAAATCAGTTATTACTCCCTCCCACTGATGTCCTCCTGCACTCAAAAGGTTGGTTAAAGAGAGAATTTTAATGGATTCCATTGGATGGCTTGAGAAGTTGAAACAAGACTGCAATGCTGAGCCTTTGAGAAGGCCAGCACGGGGACGCACCCAGTTCGCTGTAGAGGAAGTAGAGAATAGGGGAAATGGGAACCATGAAAGGAAACTTTGAGTGTTCCTCAACTGGCTATAAGCTGTGCCTTTATCACATGCTTAGTTAATGATTAAATTATTTTAATGTTTTGATATTGTTCTCCAAGTTGTTTGTTTGTTTGTTTGTGGGAGGATCACATGCAAACAAAGTTTACAAGAACCCTTAAACAAGCATCTGCTGTCATTCTTGTGTGTCTCTCATAAGGGCCACTGCTCACTGTGAGGGGATGTGTCCCTGGGATCCAATTGACACGTGATACAAAGTGAATGGCGACCCCCAGAGTCATGTAACAGGAAGTCCTGGTATTGAGCACCAAGGGAACACTAAAGATTAGTGTTAAACGAAATATATCAGAGCTGTAAAGTGATACGATGCTTCCTAGACCCAGTTCCTAACCTGCCAACCCCTCTTGCTTCTGAAGGTATTTCCTAAGTGCTTAAAACATGGCACCTTGCAGTACTGGCTTGCTCCAGTCATTGCAACACATCTTACAAGGGCAGAGATTTTAGTGTCAGACATAGGTTACAACCCAAGCTCCCTGACACAGCTTCCTAAACTGCAGGCAGAGGGTCTGCCCTTGGAACTTCACTTTTTCACTAGTAAATGCAAGTTCCTGAGGCTTTCCCTCTCCATCATCATTGCAGAGAGTTGACATGAGACTCGAATTATTTTTATTACTATTAAAATTATTGTGAAACATCTTATTTACTAGTGGCAATGTATAAGATGACATGAAATATTCCAAAAAACTTTCATAGAGGATGCATTTTTAAATGATTGTAGCTTTTAAGAATACTCAACAAAAATAATGTTAAATACGTGACCATTCTACACATAGACAATACTATTTTCAGAATGTGGAAGCGGTCCAGGAATCTTTGAATTATGAAAAGTGATTTCCATGAGAATGCTATGTTATCTGCTTCAAATAATAGTTCATCTGTGAAATGTCAGGTTTAGTACATCAGGGGAACTAAGAATTTACCAAATCAGAAAAGGCCTGTGGTTTAAATAAGCTAAAAATAAAATTTCTTTTTCAAGACAATGTTCTGCTATCAAGTGAGCAAGTAATACTGACTATCATACACATGTGCACATCTATTTTAAATTTAGACTGACAGAACATGTGGCGAACCCTTCAATGTTAGCTTGATATGCATGCATAATCAACAACTGCATTTGTTAGCACATATTCTCCCAAGTCTATGATAGGATAATATACTCATTTTTATTTCTGTAGAAGGATCAGCTACAAGGAATGCATTGTTTACGTATAGGCTGCCTCTTAGATGCAAGGAGTCATTGGAGAAAAAAATGAATCACATACTTTTCTTACTAAGAGTTTCACTTTATAGCAGCCCAGATAACTACTATCTGGGCCTCATATTTTCCAAAAGACAGTATTACCTAAAATGGGTAATATTGTTCAAAAGATACTTTACAAATGTTTCTTCAAGTAAATAATTACAAAGAGAAAGGTACAACATAAAGAGAAAGTACTTTACAATTAAATTATCAGCATAATCTATACTTCCTACTTTACATTTGTTTGTATATATATATTTTTTTGAGTTGGAGTCTCACTCTGTCACCCAGACTGGAATGCAGTGACCGCTCCTGGCCACCGCAGCCTCGACTTACTGGGCTCCGGCGATCCTTCCACCTCAGCCTTCCAAGTAGCTGGAACTACAGCCGCACACTACCACGCCTGGCTCATTTTTTGATTTATTGTAGAGATGAGTTCTCGCCAAGTTGCCCAGGTGGGTCTCGAACCCGCGGGCTCAGGCAATCCACTCACCTCAGCCTCCCAAAGCACAGTATTACAGGCTGAGCAGCTGAGCCCAGCTCATTTGCTTGTATTATCAAATTTTAAAAAGGCAATCTAATGACAATATGTGATAAAATAAAAGAACAGGGACTTCAACGAGATAAGGATTGTCGTTTTTTATTACAAAGAATTTTAAATGCATTGAATACTTTGTCTTGTGTTCCTAATGTGTAATCTTTTTTCTTATCTCTACTATTCTTTAAAAAATTCTACTTACTGTTTGTACAACAAAGAAGGCCCTTAATTTTAAAAAGTCTATAAAACTCAGTGATCTAGTAGGAAACAAAGGACTGAGTACCACATGTCCTCACTAATAAGCTTACTGTGAACAATTATCATAATACGACAAGAAAGGGATTGGCAGTAGTGGGAAACTGCCGGAAAGTGGCGGGGAGAGAAAGGGCACACTTCATCAATAAGGATACCTGATCTCAAATCAGGTGAAGTGTGTACCAAAGTGAGGCCCAAACTTTACCTGTACAATGACCATTTGTATACCTAATGCTGAATTTTACCCCACATCTTTAAAATAAAAAATTTTTAAAACGTTTTGAGAAAACTGTAGTCACTACTCAACATTTTAGTTAAAAACTTTTAAAATTCTAAATATTTAGAGAGCTTTCTGGAGTGAAAGAAGAGTAATCTAAGGTTAGAGAAGCCCTTCTGTTCTTAAAGTGGCGATTAAATAAAAACAGTTTGCATACATAAATGCAAGTATGATGAATGCACTGTGCTTAGAACTGATTGTTTTGTAGTAAATGCTGAGTAAGGTTTGTGGGAAAAAGTAATTAAATTATCTTCAGGTTTATTACATTTCTCACCAGTTATTGGATTTCATATATCATATTGTTAGTAATCACATATGATTTTTTGGATGTTATATGTCATATTGTGAGTAATCTTACATGTGTGCACCCACTCTCTCTTTCTCTTACCAGGCAAGAAACAAGGCATATAAAAATAAAATCTAGAAATCAAGGGTCTTAACACCTACTGATTTAGTTCAAATTATTGCACCAATTTCTCATTTGCTATTATTCAATTTGTAAAATAACAAAATTTGACACTAAATTTTCCTCCCCTGGACAAAGACCAAAACTTAAACTATTCATATAATTCCTTAGAAACTCGCAGTCAGTTATTGTTTTTCTTAAAATTAAAAATCTAAACTCTGGCGAAATTATTTCCTTTGTAAACCTGCCACTGATTTAATTTTAGAAACTCTGTTAATCTTTTTATTTATTTGTTTGTTTGTTTATTTTTGAGTCAGAGTCTCACTCCATCACCCAGGCTGAAGTGCGGTGGCACACTCATGGCCACCCCAGCATCAACCTGCTGGGCTCAGACCATCCTTCTACCTCAGCCTTCCAAGTAGCCAGAACTACAACCATGCACTACCATGCCCAGCTAATTTTTTGATATTGTGGAGATGAGGTCTCACCAAGTTGCCCAGGCTGGTCCTGAACCCCTGGGCTTAGCCAATCCTCTCACCTTGGCCTCCCAAAATGCTAGGATTACAGGCTTGAGTCACTGTGCCTGGCCAACTCTGTAAATTTTAAATGGTAGTTAGTACCAAAGGACTCTATTTCCTAGGATTGCTCAGTCCCTTTGTCTGTCCCAAGCACAGTATTTCTAAGTAGCAAAGAAAATAATTCATTTCTGTTAATGGTTTCCCAAAGGTTATATCTTGTCAGTGGGATACGCTAAATAGTCCCAACCCTTTCATCAAAAAAATTACAAAGAAAACTTGCATATTAAGGAAAACTAGTAAATTGTTGAATATTTCAAAATAAGAAAAATAAGAATAAGAAAAATAAGTTATAAATAGTTGACCAACAGTCAACTGCCAAAGAAGTTAAGGCAATCTGGGCAGGACAGCTATAGAACCATTTTACTATAAATAATAATAATAAAAATTTACTATAAATAAATATAATACACTAGACAGACATATAAACCATAAAAAAGAATGTTTTTATGTGTAGGATATCAACAAACCAAAATATTGTAAAGAAACCTCAAATATGCTAGCAAAAAATTAGCTGGACACATACGAGAACATCTGTGTCACAGTTAGCCTGGTGAGCAAGGAGCAGCCAGCACCATAGCTGTCTCATGGCACTTTTTCTTTAAGAGCTAAGGCAAAACTTGCCTGGAAAAAGAATTGCCTGGAAAATCAAATATTAATAAGTGAATTTAGATATTATTTTTATTTGCAAATAAAATATACATTTATTCAGTTGAGATGCCCAGTCAAGTCTTGCACTTTTTTGAGGGGTAATAACATTGCTTTAATCAAAATAATAATTAAAAACTAAGCAATTTTCACTATTTATTTTGTTAAAATGGAAACCTTGCCAACATCACTCAAACCTTTTCATTTAGCTGTGTTTTTACACTTTTAAGTTATTCATTACTATTGCAATTATTATCATGAGTGTAGTGCTTGCTGTTCTTGTTATTGCTATTGGTTTTAATTATTATTGATATCACTATTGGTTTTAAGAAAGTATGGAAAATGCTGTAACATTGAGAAGTTTCTATTTTTGATCCTGTCACTTGTTGCTAAGTGTGGAATGTGGAGGTTAAGCATTGTAAAGGATGAAAAACTGACATTTGAAAAGTCCACAAACTGTTTCTTCTTCGGGTGGAAGGTGGGCTTGGCATTTAGGACAGTATGTTTTGTGGTTCTGGGAGAGATTAGACTTGAAGATGTACGGTTGGTCTCTTTCTAATATCTCAAGGATAAAGAAATCCAAATGTAGATGCTTCTGATTGAAATGTTAAGTCATCTGTTCTTTAGGGACACAACTGGATTTTCATAGAGATTCTTATGAAGCAGCATTTTCTCATTTTAGATCACAGGAAGTAGGGCAGCTTCTTCAGCTGTGCAGCAGGACACAGCTAAGAAGACAAACCACCAGTGACAAAACTGGTTGTCTTTGGGTCATCATTCTTGGTGGATTCCACATAAAATGATATAGAATATTTAGTGTTTAGACTTGATCCCTCTTCTTTGCATTTTAATTTCAATCTGTTTCCTCCAAACCTTCAGTAACATTTTATCAAACTCCAAGTCTTTTGTTAGTTGAGTTTTGGAAAATTTAAGGAGAAGGCATCTGCACACTTGGCATGAAGTCAGTCAAGGAGATATGTTATAAAACCAGACATTAACAATCAGAGAAGCTCAAAGCAGAAGCCAGGAGACAGAATAGAAACAATCTAAGCAAAAAATATAAGCAAAAAATGAGTTAATATTGTGCATTCCTTTTTATGACCTACTTTTTCATTTAACTTGTTTTAGGAACAGTTTGTAGGACATTAAATAGTTTTCATTGTTTTTAAAATTTGTTTTAACCAAGTAAACCTGTATCCAAAATAAAATTTACTGATTAATTATACAAACTTATGTTGAAAATAATTTTAAAACATGAAATTAGAATTCTCACATACATAAAATGAACATGTCAATGATTTTATTTTACTCAATAATTAATGAGAAACTAGTAAGGTAATACGGTTCAAAGGAAAGAAAATTCAAAGAATCATACATACATATGCATGTAAAGAATGCCGAAATGTATTTTCAAATACATAATCAATAGACAATAATCAATTGCATTCTGTGAGGGCCACCTAATTTATATTTGTGTTCTCAGTTTTCTATAAGTACCTGAGTTGTTAAATAACTCAAAGACCATGAGCAGTTAGAACCCAGAAGGTATGGCTAGGCAGGACATTCAGTAATTTTTTCACTCATTCAACAATTTTTTGGACATTTTTCTGAACATTTTTCTCTTTCTTTTTTTTCTGGTATAGTTTTAGCCATCTAAACCTATGTCAAAAATAAATATTAAACATAAAAATTAGAAGCATCAGAATGACTTTTTTTTTTTTTGACTGGAGTGCAGTGGCCGCTCCCGGCCACCAGAGCCTCGTCCCGCTGGGCTCCGGCGATCCTTCCGCCTCAGCCTTCCAAGTAGCCGGAATTACAGGCATGCGCTACCACACCCGGCTGATTTTTTTTTTTAATTGTAGAGATGAGGTCTCGCTGCCCAGGCGGGTCTCGAACCCGCGGGCTCAGGCAATCCACTCACCTCAGCCTCCCAAAGGCGCGGGATTACAGGCTGAGCCACCGAGCCCGGCTGAATGACTTTTTGAAACAAGGAGATAACGCAAGCTCCAAAACTCTCTTGACCACCTCATAGAGCCTCAGGTGTTCTTATAGAGTCACCAAGGCTCCACGGATGACACCTGAGAAGCTATTCTTCCAAGAGGCCATTTTCAAATGGCAGCATGCAATTGCATCCTTGGACATATAAAAAAATATTTCTAATAAACCCCACTCCCCTTTTTTCTAGAATAGATAACATATTTTAAAACAAACTGCCTTTAAAGTTTTTTTTAGGAGATGGGTTTTCTAAGACTCTACATATACCAACATGTCCTCAAAAACTGATTTCTAAGAAAATAGGCAAAATCAACATAAGCAGATGTCATATCTCATTGGAAAAAATTGAGGCTGCTTCTAATAGTTTAGAAGCGTGAGAAGCGTTTTTAAACATTCCCCTAAGGATAAGTTCCTAAAGTGTAATATCTGAATTAATTACTATAACTTTTTAAAAATTTGAGTATATAACATCAAATTACATGCCAGAAAAATTTGTACCTATCAGCAGTACATGACATTTCTCTGAACAGTCAGCAGTATTGTCCTTTACAACTTTTTTGTATCTGTCAATTACAGAGTTGAAAGAAAGAATCTTGTTTTATTTGCATTTTTTGACTAGAGAGGATTAACTTTTAAAAAATATTTATCAACTGTTTTATTTTCTATGGTGAATTGTTTTGTACATGTATTCTTGTGTAGGAGAAAAGAAATATCTTTCCCATCTTAGGCTCGTGGCAGAGGCCTCTATAACAAAAGATAGATTAATATGAGAAAAGCATGCAAGTTTATTTAAGTACGTGTTGTATGAAAAGAGAGCCTTCATAAGGAAGTGAAGACACAAGAAATGGGTGAACTTGAATATTTGTATGCTAGGTTTGATGAAGAGTGGACAATCTTGGAGAAATATGATTGCAGGATCAAGGATGTGATCTGATGGTAGTGAACTGGAAGAGACTTGTAAAGGACTATTTGTTCAGATTCCTGGTGTCTCTCTGTATCTTGGGCTCCTTGCCTCCAACTGTAGGCTGGGCACCTCTGGAGTGGCAGCCTCATGTCCTGCTTCAGGGTAGGATCAGACAATCCTTCCTAGGATTTGATAACCTGCTCCAGAGGATGAGAGAGGGAGGGGGAGATCAGAGAGAATGTCCTGCTTCTGCAACTTTCTCAAATGCCAAGATGTCATGTTTGGGGTATCATGTCTTATAGCCCATCCCTGGTTTTTTCATAATTCTAAAGTTAATAAAATTGTTTGGCATATCTATATTCAAACCTTGAACTGTTTTACTTCACATAACATCTCTTAATATGATCCAGAATTGATATCCAGTGTCATCATTCAAGAAACAATGACTTATCAAACGAACTGAATACCTAAAAAAATTCACCAAATAACTAATTCTTCCCAAGTCAAATTTAATGCCATTATTGAAAAAAATAAGTATTTACTTAACATAAATGTCTATCTGAATTTATGTTCAGTTCTAATATATTTCTTTTCTTATAGCATACATTTTTAGTTAATGCAATTTTATACTTTCCACATATAAGCTATGGCCCTTATTTCGTTTAATGTTTGGAAGGCATTATTTGTCACTTTTTAATATTTTCTATAAGCACTGATTTGTTCAGATCTTCAAATTGTTTTAAGTTAAATTCATATTTTACACCAAATTTTCATATATATCAGTCTGGTTTGTATAATTTTTTTTTTTTTTGAGTTGGAGTCTCACTCTGTCACCCAGACTGGAGTACAGTGGCATGCATTCTCCTGGCCACCGCAACCTCAACCTGCTGGGCTCCAGTGAGCCTTCCACCTCAGCCTTCCAAGTAGCCAGAACTACAGGAGTGTACTACCACTCCCAGCTAATTTTTTGACTTGTTGTAAAGACGAGGTCTCACCATATTGCCCAGGCTAGTCTCAAACTCGCAGGCTCAGGCAGTTCCCTTGCCTCAGCCTCCCAAAGTGCTGGGATTACAGGTTTGAGCCACCGCGTCAAGCCTATGATTTTATTTTAAAAGACACTTCACCCTCCTATTTTACTCAGAAATATATTTTTGATGTTACAATTTTTTCCAAATTCTTTATGTAAATGCTTAATTGAGTTCCTGGATTTTCTATTTTAAAATAAAGATCTCTGTAGATTCTTCTGAGAACATTTGACCACATGCCATTTTAATTCACATTATATGAAATTTATATTTAATTTTAATATATTTGACAATATTTTTATGTTTATGCATATATTTATGTATAATTATTGTATGATATTTGTATTAAAAAAAGAAAAAGTTTAAGTTTAAAAAATAAAATGTTATAGAAAGTGCTAAAACATGTATAAATATAGAGAACTGTATAATGGACGAGAGGACCCTGCTTCAGCAATGATCAATTCATGGTCAATATATTTTTATCTATATGCTCATTCATTTTCATTACAGGGTTATTTTGAAGCTAAATAATACTCCTTCTATTATTTCACCTGTAAATAACTTAGTATGTATCTTTAAAATGTAAGAACTCTTTTCCTTAAACTATAGCCACAATGCAATTATTGTGCTACTAAAATGTAACAATAGTTTCTTCATATCAAGTATCCAATCATTATTCACATTTCTGTGACTTTTTCTAGTTATTTGGGTCAGTTTCTAAATGAAAACTCATTATCTTCCATGTCTACTATTACTATGCAATTTTGTTGTTCTTGTTTTTGAAAAATCAGATTGTTATATCTTAGAATGATTTTGTGGGTTACATCCTGTGTTGTCATTAAACAAGTTCATCTCTCCCTTGTTATTCCCAGTCTAGAATCTCAGTTGAATTAGGGATCACTGTCTTACATTTTTTTGTAAACGTGGTGATTTGTACTCCTGACAGGAGGTCTAAATTTCTGCTTGCCTCTTATTTGTGATGTCAACCCTTTTTCACTGTTCCCTGAGTCCCTTAACTCTTGAGGGTTTGCAACATGATGATGCATTTATTCTATAATTTCTTCCCTGGAAACTGGAATACTCCTGTACTAGACAATTTCCCCATATCCACTATTGGGTTGCCCAAGAGGATTGCCATTTAGAAGAGGTAAGATACATTTTTGATGTGTCACCAACTTCCAGAAAATAATGTGTTTCTCTAGCATCCCCCAAAAGGGGTCATTGAAGTAAGTTTTTTCTTAGCATTACTATAAACTTATGAATTTAAGCCTATTTGATGTATTGGGATCCATGCGAGTTATTATACTTATATTTGTTCAGTTTGTTCAATCTTGGATCAGTGGGAGTGGATTCTGAGTAGCACCTATATCATGTTTCTACAACTTTGGTAGTACTTGATAGCTTGTCTTATCTTGCTTATCCTCTGCTCTAGACCTGGAAACAGTAATTTCTCTAAGGAAGTTTTCAAGGAAAATGTTATTTGCAAGCCAAAATATGTCTGTTGTAGTGCTTATAGCTAACTGGTTAATCATTTCTTAAGGCTGTAACACTGGAACGATGTGTGTGTGCATTTATATCCATGAGTACACATTGATAGTTCCAATTTAAATTCAAGACCAACTTGGTTATAATATAATCTCATTGATAGAATATGCATTATATGTTTTAACCATGCCCCAAATTTTGATTTTCAAAGACACTAACATAATTATGTATTTGATTAATTTCACAATACAAGCATAACACTATCAGAATACCAATAATACCATCAACAATATAATTACTAAAAATTGTTTAAAACTTTTTGTGTTGTTCTTTCCATTCTTTGGGTATGTTCTACTAAGAAGGTGAAGTCTAATTATCCTGCTTTGTGGTCACTTGGAATGATTTCTCTCTGTATGTTAATGTTGCCACATTCGGTTCATTTGTTTCATTTTACACTTGACCTTTCAGAATTAAAACTTTTTTTAATCTTATACTTGTGAAAAATATTTGATCCTAAAGTCAAATGTACAAAGCAAGGTGTGTTAGCTAATTTTATGTGTCAACTTGATTGGGCCATGGATTGCCGAGATTAAACACTAGCTCTGATGTATCAGTGGGAGTGTTTCCAGATGAAATTAGCATTTGAGATGGTGGACTCAGTGAAGTAGCTTGTCCTCATCAGTGTGATTGGACGTTACCCAATCCATTGAGGACCTGCACAGAACAAAAGGCAGAAGTGGAAGAAACTTGCCCCCTTTTTTTCTGCCTCCCTGCTTGAGCTAAGATACTCATCTCATCACCTCCTGCCCTCAGACTACAATTTACACCATTGACCCCCCCGCCTTCTCAGGCCTTTAGTCTTAGACTGAATCACACAACCAGCTTCCCTGGGTCTCCAGCTTGCAGACAGCAGACGATGTAACTTCTTGGCCTCATAATCGCATAAGCCAATTTTTAAAGAATCTCAATCTCTCTCTCCTTTCCCTGTTCTCTCTCTTTCTCTTTCCTCTTCTCCCTTCTCCTCCTCCTCTTTCTCCCCACTTCCTCCTCCTCCTCCTTCTCTCTCTCTCTCATTCTATATCTATGCAACTGGCTATATTTTTCCACCATCCAACTCACTCTCTCAAAGAAAAGCACTTACAAAATGTTAATGATTTATTCTCCCATTGCTTTTTAAAATTAAAAATAAGTGAAACTATACAATATGTATAAAAATTCAAACAGCAGAAAGATATCTTGTGTTCATGAACTGAAAAAATTAATATTGCTAAAATGTCCATGCTGCTCAAAGTATTTTACAGAATCAACAAAATCCCTATCAAAGTTCCAATGCCATTTTTATAGAAATAGAAAAAATAAACCACAAACCCCCAAATAACCAAAGTAATCATGAGCAATAAGAAAAAGCTGAAGGCATACACTACCTGATTTTAAACTATACTACAAAGCAATAGTAATTAAAACAAAATGGTATTGGCATAGAAATAGACTCACTGACCAGTGGAACAAAGCAGATAGCCTAGAAATGAATCCATGCATGTATCATCAATTGATTTTTGACAAAGATGCCAAGAATATATAATAGAAAAAAAGACAATATCTTGTGTAAATGGTGTTGGGAAAACTGAATAATCACATGCAAAAGAATAAAATTGGATCCTTATCTCACACCATATTTGAAAATCAACTCAAAATGGACTAATGTTGGGAGCCAACATCTATAGTTACATGGCTGAGGCCTGTAAAGGCCCATCTGGAAGATCGCCTCTGACATAGGATATCAGTTATACCTATGATATTGGCGTGTGATTAGTGACCAGTGTGCATACATGGCAGTAAAGCCTGATGGAAAGTTGCTCAGCAGAATTATCTTATATGATTCTAAGTTGTATTTCTTTCTAGATATTTATCAAACTTCTATTTTCTGGTAGACTGGTGAGTCAGCTCTTGTTTCCCGAAAACAGTTTCCCCTAAAGCTAGGATTAGAGACTAAATTACCATGATAGTTTTGTTGCCCTGCCCCTAGCCAGGCAGAACGATTGCTTTTTGTTTCATTACAGGCTATGCACTTCCTTGCTTTTGTTTTATTAAATGCCGAAACTATTTGCAGCCCAAAGCCATTAACATGGCGGCCATGCTTTTGTTTCATACTGAAACTCTGTTTGCCTCAGCCCGAGGCCATGTGGCCATGCATTTTCTTATTCAAGAGTGTGATAGCTACTATCTGATTTCTAGAGTAGACTTGTTAGGATAAAATATATACATATACACTTATAGTTACATTTTAGAGTATATTTGAGTAAATTTATGCTTGCTGTTTTGTTTCTTTTGGCTACATTATTCAAATACAATAGTTACTATACGATTTATAAAAGAATTAATGATAAGGTATTGGCTTAATAGGATAAAGCATAATATTAAAGATCAATCATTAGAAAAATTAAAGTTTAGACATAGGAAATTCATTTAAGTCATGGTAAGGTTTTATAATTTAAGAATAAGTCTTAATCATTATAGAATTACAGGACACTACGTTGAACCATAATAGATTAATAGAATAACTGAGTCATTTAAGTAAACTTATAGATTATAGTATAGTGTTAGGTTGATAATATTAATCGTTAAAAATATTAGGAGTCAGTCGGGCTTGGTGGCTCAGCCTGTAATCCCGCGCCTTTGGGAGGCTGAGGTGAGTGGATTGCCTGAGCCCGCGGGTTCGAGACCCGCCTGGGCAGCAAGACCTCATCTCTACAATAAATCAAAAAATCAGCCGGGCGTGGTAGCGTGCACCTATAATTCTGGCTACTCGGAAGACTGAGGTGGAAGGATTGCCGGAGCCCAGCATGTCATGGCCGGAAGCAGCCACCACACTCCAGTCTGGGTGACAGAGTGAGACTCCAACTCTAAAAAAAAAAAAAAAAAAAAAAAAAAAAAAAAAATTAGGAATCAGTAAACTTGGATTTAACTTAGAAAAGTTTTTGTATTAATCAGGGTCTGGAACAAAAAGTATAGTGTGAATGATTTATTGAACATTATGAAAAACACTTTGAACAATCTGTATTAAAATTGTATACCTGTGAATTTAATGTAAGTTTTGTGAAACACGTCATGCATCATGGAATTGTAATTGTTTGCTTGGAACTTGCAAGTCTCGTGATGGTCTTGTGATGCGTAATTTGCATAGGAATTTGTACGCCCCCAGCAAGTGATTGTCACACTGATGGAGGGTATAGAAAAAGGTATATAAGTTGGAAGGAGTCCAAATAAAATTTGGCTTCAGTCCTGATCAGACTGTTCCCAGAAGAACTGCCTTTGAGTGGTCTCTTCTCCCCGTCCAGATTCTCTGGTGCGGGTCCTAACCCTTCCCTTATAAGTCGGGGCTGGCTTCCCTGACAGACTAAAGACTTAAACATAAGACCTGAAACTGTAAAACTACTAGAAGAAAATATAAGGGCGAACTATACAAGATTGGTCTAGGCAATAATTCTTAGATCTAAACCCCAAAGCACAGGCAACAAAAGCGAAAATAGACAAATGGGATTGTATACAATTTAAAAGCTTCTGCACAACAAAGAAAACAATTAGCAGAATGAAGAGATAGCCTATGGATTGGGAGAAGATATTTGCAAGCCATATGTCTAGTTAGAGGTTAATATCCAAAATATATATAGAAAAATGGTTCTATAGAAAGAAAACAGATAATTTGAAGGAATGAACAAGGGACCAGAATAGGCATTTAAAAAAAAAACATATTAATAACCAACAGATATATGGAAAAAAAAGTTCAGCATCACTAATCATTCGGGAATGCAAATTAAAACCACAATGAGATATTACTTCACAACTGTCAGAATGGCTGTTATCAAAATGACAAAAGATAAATGCTAGCAAGGATATAGAGAAAAGGGAACCCTCATATACTGAGAATGTGTATTAGCATAGCCATTATAAAAATGATATGAGGTTTCCTCAAAAAACTAAGAATAGAATTACCATATGATCCAACAATCCCATCTCTGAGTGTTTGCCCAAAAGATTTGAAATCAGTATGTTAACCAGGCTCGGTGGCTCAGCCTGTACTGTGCTTTGGGAGGCTGAGGTGAGTGGATTGCCCGAGCCCACAGATTCAAGACCCCACCTGGGCAACTTGGCGAGAACTCATCTCTACAATAAATGAAAAAATTAGCCGGGCGTAGTAGCGTTCACCTGTAGTTCCAGCTACTTGGAAGGCTAAAGTGGAAGGATCGCCGGAGCCCAGCAGGTCAAGGCTGCAGTGGCCGGAAGCAGCCACTGCACTCCAGTCTGGGTGACAAGAGTGAGACTCCAACTCAAAAAAGAAAAGTAAAGAAAAGAAATCAGTATGTTGAAGAGATGTCTGCACTTCCATGTTCATTGCTGCATATTCACATAACAAAGTTATGGAATCTACCTTTGTATCCAACAAGATGAATTGATAAAAATGTGACATTTATATGTATATATACACATACACATCTATGCAATATATATAATGTTTAATATAATACAATATATTAAATCATAAAAAAGAAAAATTTGTCACTTACAACAACCTGGATGGAATTGGAGAACATTAGCAAAGCGAAATAACCTGGGCGAATCTGAATCAATTGAACTCAAAGAAGCAGAAAGTAGAATTCAGGTAGCAGGGAGGGATAGAGAGATGATGGTCAAGGTTACAAAGCCTCAATCAGACCGGAGCAATGTCTTTTCTTTAAGGTATATTGCACAGCATGGTGAATAGAGTAATAATATATTGCACATCTGAAAATTGCTGAGAGCAAATTTCAAATATTATGCCACAAAAATGGTAAATATTTGAAGTGATAGATATTTTAGTTAGTTTGAATTAATTACTCATAAATCACATATATTCATAAATCACAATATCACATTGTACCCCATAAATATATACAACTGTGCTTTGCCATGTTTATAATAAAAATACACATATGTATTACTTATTTAAATCAAGTATTTTTTCATATAAATGATAGCATATTACACACACCATCCCATCTTACTTCCTCACTTGTTTTACATTGCTATATACCCTGGACACCCTCCCATAGCAAGACATAGTGATACTCTTCACTCATGAATAGCTGCTCAGTACTCCACAGTGTGGGTCTATAATAGTCTATTCAACCAGTTCCTCATCAATGGACTTTTGGGCTAATTGCACTATTGCTACTAAAAATTCTACTTTTATAAATCTAAATTTTCTGTTTCAAAATCTGCCAGTGTATCTTTGGGATCAAACCCTAGAAGTGAAATTTGCTGGTCAAAGTCACATGCAGAAATAGCTTGGTAGGTTTTTCCAAATTACCTTTCATAGGGTTTTGTACCATTTTGCATTTCTATCATATATATAAAGGAAACTGTTTTCTTCACAGTCTTACCAATAGAGTAAGTGATTAAAATTCTGGCGTTTTCAGGGAAAAAAAAGCAGGAGGTATCACACTCCTAGACTTTAAAGTTTATTATAAAGTTATAATAATCAAAACAACCCGGTACTGGTACAAGAACAGGCATATAGTCCAAAGGAACAGGATAGAGATTCCAGAAGCAAAACATCAATTTCTTAACCAACTCATCTTCAACAAAGACTCCACCATCAACCACTGGGGAGAAGAGAAACTGTTCAGAAAATGGTTTTGGGAAAACTGGCTGAACACAAGCAGAAGATTAAAACAAGATCCCTACCTATCACCATACACAAAAGTCAAATCTAAATAGATCAAAGACCTAAACGTAAAACCTCGAAAATGCAGGAGACACCCTTATGGAAATTGGAACTGGCAACCAATTCCAGAGAAAAACTTCAAGTGCCTATGCCATAAGAGATAAGATAGACAGATAGGTCCGTATCAAACTGACAAGCTTCTGCAAAGCCAAATAAACTGTCAAGAGAGCAGGAAGATAGCCCACAGACTAGGAAAAAAATATTTGCCAACTGTATATCTGACCAAGGCCTAGTATCTAGGATCTACAAGGAGCTCAAAAGTGCCGAAAAGAAAAAAAACAAACAGTCCCATTACAAAGTGGGTAAAATATATGAATAGACAGTTCTCAAAAGAAGATATACGAGTAGCCAACAGATACATGAAAAAATGCTGAGCCTAGCTAGTTATCAAAGAAATGCAAATTAAAACCACACTGAGATATCACTTAACTCCAGTCAGGATGGCCATCATCAATAACTCAAAACAGCAGATGCTGGAGAGGATGCAGCAAAAGGGGAACACTTATACACTGTTGGTGGGAGTGTAAACTAGTACAGCCTCTATGGAAAACAGTTTGACGATTCCAAGAAGATTTAAAAATCAACCTTCCATACAATCCTACAATCCTCCTACTGAGAATATACCCAGAGGAACTCAAATCACTCTGTGAAAAGGATACCTGCACATATGTTTATTGCAACATTGTTCACAATAGCAAAACATGGAACCAACCATGCTGCTCATAGAAAGAGAACTGGATTTTTTTTAATGTGGTAAATATACATGATAGAATATTAAGCAGCCATAAAGGACAAAATTATGAACTTCGCAGCAACTTGGATGGGCTTAGAGTCTATAATACAGAGTGATCTTTCACAGAAACAAAGAACTAAGTATCACATGTTCTTGCTCATAAGTGGACATTGAACAATTATCATAATACTATAAGAAAAGGATCAGCAGCAGTGGGAAACTGCTGGGAGGGGAGCGAGATTGTCAGTAGTGGGAAACTGTGAGGGGAGGGGGGCACACCTCATCAACAAGGGTATCTGCATAGTGAACATTTGTATACCTAACCCTGAATTGTACCCATCTTTAAAAAAAAAAAATTCTGGAATTTTGCCAATCTGTAAGGTGATAAATGGCTCCTGAATGTGGATTATATATGTATTTCTCTTATGAGTAAATTTAAGTATAACTTTATATATTTTAAAGCCAGTTTATTTTTCTCTGTGTGATCTGTTATTTTTATATCTTTAGCTCATTTATTATCATGTTAACCTTTTTCTTCTCTGTTTTTATAAACTATATCATGACACTATTAACCTTTTACCCTCTGTAATTTGCAAACATTATTTCTCAATGTGTTATTTGTGATTTTACTTTGCTTATATTTTTTGCCACACAAATAATGTTTAACAATCATTTAATGTAATTTAACTATTCAAAGTTTTGCTGTATTACTTCTAGATTTTGAGCCTAAGATTACAGAGGAATATAACCATGCCTTCTTCTAGAACTAGTATGCCTGTATTTTTACACCTTTATGCTTGAATTTATTTACCCTGGTGTATGACTAAGGAAACAGCTGTTTTTTCATATCCTACTTGGTTGTCCACTTGATTCAAAGCTCTCATATGTGGTATTTTATGTAGACTGTTTTATGCTTGCCATCATTAAATGAGTTGAGTTTCCTGAAACATCAATTCCTCTTTGCTGCCTACGTTGTATGTTTGCTTTTTGCTTTATTTCCCTTACAATTGTGGATCATCGATGCATGTTATGTTCCTTTTATCCTGTTATTTTTTATCTTCTTTTTTCATTGCAGGCTCTTCTTGTCTTTTGACAGGCATCCTTCTATTTGAGAATGTATCTTGCTTTTCTTAAGAATTCTAAAAGCTCATCAAACATTTTTCTTGGTTGTATAAAAATCATTTTCAGAGATGTGCTTTTTCTTTCATCTTATTGCTCTGCTTCTTTTCACAGATTTTCAGGTGGTTTCATCTGTCAAGGTTAATTTTATGCAATCTTATTGTTCCTCTGCCGTTAGAGAATATAGACGGTGATAAATGTTATGGTGGTCAAGACCCCTTCTCACATTTGTAACTGAAGAAAAGATCCATGTGCACAGTTCCCAGTGCCGATGTCCATCATTTGCATGTCTGCTCTATTTTGCTGGCTTCTTTTTATCATCCTGCAGCATACTTCTAACAGTTCAAATGTTGTGTGTAAACACCTGGTACTCCCAGAACAACATGTTCTTCCTATCTCCTATCTTACCCCGAACATGCTGCTACTCAGACTAAGCTTCTCAGGCCACACAGCACCCTGGATCCCTCCCTGTCTACTCATCCTCTCTCTGCATTAGATGCTTCGCTGGAGTTCCTGGTGTCGTGTAGCTGTGCAGTCAGGCAACAGGTGGAACCAGACCAGGTGGGATTTAGTCCACTTTTCTAATTGCCTTAGAATTTAGTCCTTACATGTTAAGCAGATTCAGTATTTTACAATGGGATATATGAAATTACTTTACACATTTTTAAGGTAGTCTCTGCTTCATGAATTAAAATCTGGGTGTTCTGATGCCTATGAAGAACTTTCTTAATTCAGCTTTATTTACTGTATCAGATTTTTCAGTCTAGTTTTGGATGTTGTCCTAAATTCGTGTCTTTTTGTTCTGCTTTGCCTGGCATTTATGGTACTGATATTTCTAGTTTGATAAAATTTAAAATCAAATCAATGTTTATTTTTTTCAATCTAAAAGGGTCAAGACTATATATAGCTGAGGCATGACTTTTTTTTCCAAATAATACATATGCAAATCAGGTTAAATGTCATGAGAGGTTTTATAATATTCTATTGCAGACTGTTGACTTTAGCCAAATATATACAGACATTAGTGGCAATAGCATGTCAACTTGTAGCAGGGAAATATTGGTAAATAGTCAGAAGTTGAATAAACCATCTTGTAGGTTTCTACACAGTTTCATTTAAACAATCGTGACTGAATTCTGGGTGTAATGTTGAACAGCAGAAACCATAAACTTACCTCAACTTCTTCATTATGCATACTTTTTTAAGGCACATTTGAGGAAAGAGGAAAACAAGTTCTATTTTCTTGAAATAATACTGGCTTTGAAAAATTTGATAAACATCTTCTCATTCCTTAATGTTTATTTTAATAACATGTAGTTTTGTTGTTGATGCTGATATTGTCATTGCCGAAGCTGAATCTTCAATGTGCAGCAAAACACCACATTAATCAAATGACTGAGGAATACACTGGCCTTATTTGATAAGCTGTAAGGCTTCATTTTTTTGAAGATAAGAAGCTAGGAAAAAGGCAATTAAGAGATGATGTTTTGTAGTCAAGAAGGTACAGTTGGCACTATGGTGTGACTGGAGCCTCCTTTTCCTTATTGGTAAAGCAATCTAGTGTTGTCTTGACAATTACAAGAGAAAATTCATAGGATGTGATTAGCATTTGACCAGGACATAGTAAGTACTCAGCAAAAGTTAGCACTTTGTATGATATGATTGGGATGCTCAGGAAGACTAATAGGTGAGGCAATCTTTGTCTCTGAGGTGGATAATAGGTATTTTATGAAACTTGTATGAGGAGCACTACAGGTGTTCTCTGTCTATTCAGGGTCCATTCAGGAATAATTAGGTGGCTAATTCTGAGGTGCAGAATAGGATAAAGAGGCTGAAACAGCAGGAGTGTAAGGGATGTGGAAGGCTGTCCGGCAGAGAATGAATGGCAGTCATGAAATAATTTAGCAGGCAGCATCTCAGCTCTGTAAGACCACCAGACATATGGCACCCACTGTGTGGCCGCTGTCAAATTATTGCTGGAATCATTTCAAGTGACAAGGTTACATGACATCTCGTATGATTCAGGTGCTCAAATATTTTTCTTTTTCTTATCATGTAACTATAGAGAGTACTATTCTTAAGCTATATCTATTACATCCTCTTAAGCTATATCTATTACATCCCATAATACTTCATTGTTCCCCAAACTTTACTATTTCTACTGTGAACTTTGTCAAAAAGCAGGCATCATAGTGATTTGTCTGGAGTGCTAAATAAAAGTCATCTACTAATTTTCTTACATAATACTAATGTATTATGCCATTCATTCAGATAGATTGTATAAAGCCCAGGGAGTTAAGTCAGAGAGTAATGGATTCGAACTTTGAGTTCTAACTTTCACAAGTATTTACTGGACTTCAAGTTCATTTGGCAGTTAAGGATAAAATAATAAAATTAACTATGAGCATAGTGGTTGTAATGTGTGTGAGTTTAAAATAATCAATTAATTGAAAAATCAAAGAGATTAAAATACAAGCTTTATGAAGCTAAAGAAAACATGATCATAGAATCTGGAAACCAAAGTTTTAAAATTATTTCAGTGCCTATTTCATTAATTTCTGAGATGCAAAATATTAAATGCATAAAATACTGAAATTAAAATGATAAAATATGAAGTTATAGTAATTCAAAATTTTAAATAAATGCTACTAAAACACTTATCAGTGAAATGTAAATATTCCAAAAATTTAGAATAACAGGATTTTAGAAATTATTTAAATATAATCCACAAAGTATATCTCCTAGCATTTGTAGATATATTGTTTCATGATCAAATAAAATTCAGAAACACTGAGTTAAACGCAATTACATGGTTTCTTTACTGCTGTACTTTTCAGTGTCTTTCAAATGTACATTTCTTCATAAATTCCTAAATGTGACAGAGAGAGAATATAGTATTTATGTTTTTTGAACTTATTTTATCATAGAATTTTCTTCTTTGTTAATCTGGAAGAGCTGGGTTCCAAGAAGTTCATTTTCCAAAGTGCTAATATAAATTGAGCTCTTTATTTTATATGATAGAAAAAGAGTCCAGAAAGCTAAGTGGCTGGGTAATGGCAGAGACAAGACTATAAATAGCAGGCCTTGATTTCTGTCCAAGAGTTTTTTTAAACTCATCTGACTGATATTTTACATAGTATGATGGTGACCTAGTATTTTTTGAAGATAAAGTTTTGTCACCACATTTTTCGATTTCACAAATTGTTGTCATTGACATAGGTAGAAGCTTATTAAAACTCATGTTATTTAGGTCAAATTTGCCATTGTACTCTCCATATACAAAATATTACTTTATAACTTGGCATCATCTACCCAACTTTAGTTAGCTCTGGGCGCAGAAAAAAAGGGTGTTTCCGTCTAAAGCAAACAACCAGAGCATGGCCCCTTGCATCACGTTTTATTGCAAAACATATTTGAAATTGCCCCTGAAAAGTCCAGAATGCCCACTGACATGGAAATGGGTTGCACACAGCAATGCACATTGCCATCTGCCCAGGCAAGGTTGTCCTCTGTGTTGAGTTGACTGGAAAGGTTAGTCTCAGCTTAGCTCTGTGCATGGCTGGGCAGTTACCAGAAGAAAACCAAAAAGCACAGGGAAATGTTTATGAAAGAGAGACTGCACACTGAGTGTGGGTGGCAGTGTGAGCTGGCTTAATTTCCATCACGTGGATGGGCTCGGGTGGCTGAGAGAAAGGGACAGTTCTCTCTTAGGGCTTTGACAAACTCTCCCCACAGAACAGACCATTGATTGTATGTTTGCAGAGATTGACAGGGGAATTGGAGCCATTCGCAATACTAAACCTAAAGACGCTTAACCTACTGTTGAAGTTCATCTAGTCTAGTATCCAACAGAATAGCTGAGACCAGCCTGTCTGTCTTCTGCATTTAGCCTGGAGTAAGTTAACAGGCTCTCTATCTTTAGGAAAATTGTCAGGTGGAGCAGCAGTATGGATTCTACTATGCATACAGGAGCCAACCCGGCTGCAGTTGCTGACAGCATTAGACACTGATCATGTTCCTGCATCGTTTTCTTTTTGACAGCAGAACCATCGGCCATGCTTCCCATGTGTACCTGAAATTCCTATGATATGTACAAACCTGCCAGTAAAATATCATTCACAACCAAAGTTGAGGTTCTAACCGTTCTCAAAAAGGAAAAAAGACTTCACGGTCTGGTGATAAACACAGAATATAGAATCACGGCATCTGTTCATTTCCCAGAGCTCACTCTTTATTTGTCCTTTAATTTAAGCAAAGGCATACAATGCATATGTCTCTGGGCACATTTTCAACAAAGAATAATGTAACAATTTAACAAAAGGGTTGAGCTTTTGAGAACTAGTAATGAAAACTTAAGATAAATTGGGCTTTTCAATGTACATTTAAGTGCATAATTCACAGACTATAAAGGAAAATGAGGTAATCTTTTTCTAAGAATATCTGACCTCTATATCTTTCAACTTATAAAGTTAATCAGGCAACAGAAATTTCTGTTTAAATGCCCACTATTCTGGGATTTCAATGACAATCATTAAGCTGGTATTGAGTAAGGAGACACAAAGAACACCCCAAATTGCTCATTTCCTGCTCTTTGACACAAACAAGCAAAATGAGATGCATGTGTTCTGGAATTTGCTTATATATAAACTTTCAGTATGTCCATCACATTATTAATTCTAAATGTACTATAATTGAAGGACAGTTACACCTGTTAAGTAGTTATAGAATTACAACTTCTTGTGATTTAAGAAAGACTGAAGAGAGATATGAAAGGAAGAAGAAGATACAATAAAGCTCAGAGATGAGAAAATATCCAAGATAAATAGTTTCCAGAATTTGGCTGGTAAGAATTCTAGAGTCTTAAAACCCCCACATTGCCCCATTCCTTGTGTAGATTAAATCCTTCTATTGGATCATTCTGTTGAGGAATCTAAATCAGGTGTAAAGAATGTATATTTTTGAGTACAGTGAAAGAAAGCAAGAAAAGCAGTGCATTATAATAATAGCCCATCTTGAAGATGATATTATAATAATATCTCATTTTGAAGACTTCAGATTTTATAAATATATTTAAATTATTTACAAATTCAAAGTAACACTTTTCCTTCTGCATCTTTCTCTAGAGTCAGGCTAATACCTCATGGTATCACTGTGAAGATCAAATAGACAGTGTAAAAATGAATGTCTACATATAGCTATATAACATATCTTATAATGTATGTAATAATGTACAGTGCATATATCCTAACATGTATATATTGTATGCTATGTTTTCATATAATATGGTCATAGTAAATATAGTATAACATATGCATATATGTTAAATACTTATTATTTATGCATGTTTATGTATTGTGTTTATTATATAATATGTGCATATAAATGTATATTTCTAGGAATATAAAACATTAATTGGTGCCTAATTCAAGTTAATGATTGAGCCAATGAATTTATATTTTCTATTTTACATGACACTTTAGCATGTAGACACTTTAACATGTAGACACTTTAGCAAATTTAAATAAGAAAGTATTAACAAGGATTAGTATATTGTTTTGTCTATATATAATCTTATCAAATGGAATTAAAATGACTATAACTAAAGTCCAAGATATTTACCAGTTGAGTTTAATATTTTTAGTTATTCATTCATCATTTGTTCATCTACTCTTTTGAAAATTATTTATTAACTTTTTTCTATGCCAGATTTTGTGATTGTTATTGCCTATTTTATGTAAAATAAAAGCAATATACAAATAGTCACTTTACTGTTTAGTGATGTCAATGAAAAGGAGTATAACACAAATTCAGAACTTTTCAGTACTAAGCTTCTTAATATTTTAAAATTAGTGGTAACCCAGACTTCCAGAATGTTTTTTTATAATACTAAAGGAAAGTATAATGTTAAACACAATTAGAAACAACTAAGACATTGTAGATTTTTGGCATTATAACAAATGGTGTGAAATTGTGTTTGCTTTGCAAAGCTGACTTTCTGTTAGAGAATGGCAAAAAAAGAATGGACAAAAAACCTCATTAGTAATTATCCAATTTCTCGAACATCATATAGTTCTTTCTTTGCAAAAAACTTTAAGTCAACTCTAAGTGTATCAGAAGCTTACGAATTAAATTTCTTCTGAAATGTGTATATATTCTAAAATGTCTTTGGCAAATGCATTTTAGATTTATTTTCCCAGAAATGTTTGAATAATAGTTCAAGATGTTCAATGAAGCCAAAACACAGCTGAGTTCCTCCATCCTCAATACCATAATTATAGAATTACTGGGCATAAGATTAGAAAGAAGCCTTATTTTTAGCAAGCATTTACCAACTATTCAGTGAGAATACAAATAACTAATAACTAGAGTAACCAGTTGTTAGTAAAAAATTGCATTTCTTTGGTGCTTGAAGTACCACAAAATAAAAAATAATTTCAAAATGTCAACAACACAAAACATTCAAAAATGTATCAGCTACTTCATATTTATGCAACTATATATTCAAAGAGACCCAATATTTATACAATTTTATAGCAATTAACACTATTGTCAAATTCTACTAATTTCCATGAGACCTTTGAGAAAACAAACTCACTTTAGTCTCTATGAAATTCTGCCTCACAGCTTCCAAACAAGAATTTCAAGAATCTGAACGGTGACACTTTGTTGTTGGCATTTTTGAGTTACTAGCTTTGTTAGAAATATCTCTACTTTCTGAAGGTTTTCATTTTATTACCCTTAACTATTTATAAATTAGTATTATAGGGTCCCAGAAAAGATGATTCTACATAGGATTTCTTATTTACCATAGTGTCTAAATCCCCAGTGCACATGAGTTCCTACTCTTGTGTCCGTCCCACCCTTGGGCATAGAGAGATTGCTTAGATAATATGATTGCCCAGGCAAGCACTATCCAGGAGAAATACAAAGCCAGCCACAATGTAATTTAAAATTTTCTACTATACACATTTAAAAATCATTAAAAAGCAGGTGAAATCAGTTTTAATTTTATATTTTTAATACAATATACCCAAAATATTATCATTTCAACATGTAATCAATATTAAAAGCATTGAGATCTTTTTTTAGTTTGGAGAGTAAACATTTTTTTAATTTCGTGTATATTTCATACAGCATATCTCAATTCATACTCAATTCAAATTGTAAATTCAAATTCACATTTCAACGCTCAGTGGTCACTTGTGGCTAGTGATTTCTGTACTGGTCATCTCAGAACAAAGTTGTTTAAGTCCCTGCTTTCCTGATTTGCCAGGTGCTGGTGTATTTACCTTACCCCTAGCAGGTAAACTTCTTCAGACAGTTATCTACAATTTGAGTACAATCTCCTTGAAAGCTGCTGTTTCCAATTACTCTCACCACTTAAGCATCATCCAAGCAGTCGCTCACCGCCATCTTTCAACTAAAGCTGTTTGGGTCAAGGTTACCCATTGTCACCTCCATGTTGTCAAATCTACACTTACTTTTCTGTCCTCCACATGCATGAGACACAGACACCTAGACACAAAGGTGTCCCTTATGTACTTCCTTCACTTAAACTCAAGGCTAGCACACTCTGTGCTGCCCTTCCTTTGCCAGGTCACCTTTCTGACTGCCTTCGTTCACTCCTCCACTTTTGCTTACTCTTAAGAAGTACCTCTTAACATCGGAACATCCCAGGACCCATTCTTGATCCTCTTCCCCACTACACACTCACTTTCATGGTAAACTTATCCAGTCTTGTTGCTTTAGACTGTATCTGAATGTAGATGACTGACAAATGCAGAGCTCTCTCTTGAACAATGGACTCACATATCCAGAATTTGGACTTGACTAGGAATGACATGAACACACCCCACGCCAAGACCCTATTCATTCCCAAATGTGCTTCACCTATCGTTCTCCAGCTCAGCTATGGCACATACAACTTTTCAGTATCTCCAGTACTTGACACCTTTTCAAACTTGTGACTGTTCTTGTACTCTGATATCTTCTATCCCATCAAGAATGTTGTTGGCTAAACACTTCTCATCAGACCCTCTGCTACCAACTTACGCAACCCACCATCGTCCCTTGCCTGGATTATTACATAAGCAGCTTAGTTTACCTTCTTCTAGCCACCATGATTGTCTTTTCACAATCTGTTCTTAGCAGAGCCCTCAGAGAGCAAAATAAAGACACTGACAGTTAAATAAAAACTAGAAGTTATCCCCAAGAGATCTGCTCTAAAGAAATCGCTAAAGAAGATATTCAAATTAGGAAAATATAAATAACAGTTTTTGTATCAAAAATAACTTTTAATTTGTGGGGTTAAATAACAACATAAATATTGAAGCTAAATTTTTCTAAAATTGTATTTATTCAGGAAAGTCTGTTTTTTAAACTTTCATTTTGGGTTTTGTCAAGTTAAATATTCTTTGTAAAATTTCAAGATTAACTCCAAAAAAGAATGAAAATAGAGTAATACATTTTATACAAGTATGACAAAAAATTGGGGAAAAGGAGCCCCCCAAATCAGTCATTCCTTACAAGGGAAGAAGAGGTGGGAAGAAAACCATCATAATCTTGGCAAATATAAATCTATAAGAAGAAGGCAGAAATGCACAAATATGTTCATAACTAGCATCATTTAAACTCACCAGTTAAAATGATTTTTCAGAGGTGATTTTTAGAAATCTAACAATATGTTGTTTATAGAAAATATTCATATAAAAATGTTTGATAAGAAAACTGAAAAAGCTATATCAGGAAAATACTAAGCCAAAAAACAAAAACAAAAACAAAAACAAAACCCTGAGCATATCCATTTTAGTTCTGAGCAAAATAAATCTTAAGCCCCCCCCTCAAAAAACCATTGTGTATGTTTTCCACATGATTCTAGAAATGCCATTTATCAAGAAAATGCAAGTCAAAATACTTTGCACTTAATGAAATATAATTAAAATGTGCAAAACAAAAATTGATAAAACTACAGGGAGAAATGTATGAACCTACCAGCGTAGTGAGAAAAATCAACATTTCCAAATTATTGATGAGCAAGCAGATAAACCAACAAAGAGAGGGAAGATTTAAGTAACAAAAGTAAGAGCTGTCATTTAATATGCATATTTAAAATTCTGCAAACCATTATATTAGAATACACATTATTTTTAAGCACTCATGAAAATTGCCCCCAAATTGATCAAGTAAGAGACCATAAGGCTAATCTCAACAAATATTAGAAAACAGATTTTAAAACCCTGTACTCTAACCACAAGGAAATTTTGTTAGCAAGTAATAGAAAAAGATAAAAATTTATAAATACCTAAATAGTTAAAATAGTCACATTTATTTCTAAATTTAATATTTATTTAATTCAACTAAATTTATTTAATTCAACTAAATGTATTTATTCATTAATTTATTTCTAAATATAGTATTAATTTCTAAATAATCCATGTGTTAAAGAAAATGTTGTAATAGATACATGCACATACTTATAACTGAATGAATAGAAAAAGATTATAAAAACTTAAAAGGTACCATGAACATTGTGATGCATGGAAAACTGTAGCCTTACATGCTTGTAGTAATAAAAAAAGAAAGACTAAAATGAATAAATAATCTGCTGGATTTTAGAAGTTAAGGAATAAAAACAAAGTAAAATGAAGGAATTTGAAAAAAGGAAATAGTATGTGGTCATAAATTAATGAAACAGAAAATCATATATTAGAAAAGAATAACAAAATAAAAATGAATGTATTTAAAAACTAGATATTTGTGAGACTGATAAAAAAAATAGAGACGATATATAGGTGGGTGTGGTAATATATGCCTGTAGTTCTAGCTACTTGGAAGACTGAGGTGGGAGGATTGCCTGAGTCCAGGAGGTTGAGGCTTTGGTGAGCTGTGATCATGCCACTGCACTCCAGCCTGGATGACAGAGTGAGACCCTGACCAAAAAAAAAAAAAAAAGAAAAGAAAATGAGCAATGTTATGATTAAAAAGAAGAATATACTGATATAAGAAATTTAAAAGACAATATTAGAATATAATCAACATCTCTTGACTAATATAATTAAAAGCTTAGAAGGAACAGTTAAATTAATAGAAAAATGTAACATCAAAAACTGACTCAGGAGTAAATAGGAAAACTGAATGATACTATAATTATTAACAAACTTGAGGCAGTAATTAAAATCTTCCTACAAGTAAAACACCAAGATCAGACTATTTTATAGGATAGTTTTACCAACTTCTCAAGGAACATATTTTCCCAACTAGGAATATTTCCCAGTTATTCTATGATGTGAGATCTAAAAATAAAATTTGCAAGCCTATTTTAATCATAAAATTTTTATCTAAAGGCTAAGAAAATAATAGCAATCTGAAACCAGCAGTGGAGGTGGGAAGAAGGATTAATAAACCAAAACTAACTTAGTTTATCTCCAAATTGTGAAGATGGTTTAATTTTAGAAAATTCATAAATGTCCCTCACCAGATTAACAGATTAAATGAGGAGAAAATGCAATAATGTCTTATTAAGTGAATGCAAATAGCTTGTTACTGTTTAACTTCCACACATTCATATTTGAATAAATAAGGAATAGAAGGAAATTCCTTGACCCCATAAAGAATGTCTAGAACCATTATGCATGATTTTGCTATACACTCAAAATCTCTAGAGGCATAGCACTCTGGAATTGTGCAGTATATAACTTGGGCGGGGGAACTATCACAATGAGCATGTCAGTGGGAAAGTGTTAGAAGCATTTCTTTTTAAATCAGAAACAATACAAGTGGACCAATTATTAGCACTTCTAATATACATTTTGCTGTAGAGCTTGTCCAGTACAATAAAGAAAAATAAATAAATTTAAGTAAAAATGTAATTACTCGTAGATGATAGAATTATTTAAACAGAAAATCCAGAAAAAACTTCTTCTGAAATCATTATATATAACAATGTATGTCAACAAGGTGACCTGAAATAAAATTAATATGCAAAGATCAAGTATGTTTTACACAGGAAAAACATATAAAATATAAGCTAACAACACTTATATTATTAAAAACAACAAAGTATCAAAGAATATATTTAACAAAAGAGTTGTAAATCCTGATGAAGAAAATGACAAAATTTTACTGAAATAAATTAAGAAGGCCTAAATAAAAGGAAAGATAATGTATGTTCATGCATAGTTAAGTGATATAGAAAAGATGTCAATTCTCCCCAGTCGACTCATAAATTTATAGTAACTACAATTAAAATTCCAACAGTTTTTTCATGAATTTGCCATTTTTTAGCTAAAATTCAATGAAAAAGAAAACAGCTAAATATAACCAATATACACCTTTAAAAACATGAAATAGGGACTACTTAAAATATAGCAAGCCAGGTGATAGTAATTAAGTAAGGTGAGAGTAAATAAGTCAGGTGATAGTAATTAAGTAATTGTAGAATAAACACAGATAAATTTATCAGTGCAGGAGACTAGAGAACCCAAACAAACTCATACATATAAACTCACACATATAATATTAATATTGTCAGAGGTTTCATGTTAGATAAATTAAGAAAATAAAAATCATCTGATAAATAGAGCTGTCAAAGGGAAAAAATAAAATTGTGCCCCTACCTCAAAGCTTGCATAAAAGTTAACTCTCATACTTACCTGGCAGGGGAGATACCATAATCACGAGGATGGTTTTCCTAGGGCGAGGCCTATTCCTTGCATTCTGGATGTGCTAACCCCTGCAATTTCCCCAAATGTGGGAAACTTGACTGCATAATTTGTGGTAGTGGGGAACTGTGAAATTTAAACAATAAAATAAAATAAAATAAAATTTAACTCTACCTGAATTAAAGACCAAAATGTCAAAAGCAAAACTTTTTTAAAAATTTGAAGACTATGTATCCAACCTTAAATAAGCAAAAAAAATTCCCATAAAATTTCTGAATAACAATACAAGTAGATCTCCTTTTACTGCATATCACTTAATTGTGTTTTGCAGATATTGCAGTTTTTACAAATTGAAGGATAATGATTTCCCTGCGTCAAAAAAGTCTGTTGCCACCATTTTTTCCAAAGTGAAAACAAGTGCCGATTGAGAAGCTACAGCAAGTTATCCAGATTTGCTAAGACCATTAATGAAGGTTGCCACACTAAACAACAAATTTTCAATGCAGGCAAAACAGCCTTCTCAGAAAAGAAGATGCCATCTAGGATTTTCATAGTTAGAGAGGAGAAGTCAATGTCTGACTTCAAAGATTCAGAGGACAGGGTAACTTGTTAGGGGCTAATGAGGTTGGTGAATTTAAGTTGAAACCAATGTTCATTTACCATTTCAAAAATCCTAGAGCCCTTAGAAATGATGTTGCGTCTACTCTGCCTCTACACACAGCTGTAAGAATACTCATACACCATTTCATTAAAACAAAAAAACCTGGAAATTACTCCCACCAATAGGAGAATGGATGGATAAATTTTATCATATTTAGAATTAAATATCCTCCAGAAGTGAAAATTAGTAAACTATAGCTATATCCATACATCCATTACTAGAGGATCACATACAGTATGATACTATCTAAAGTTCAAAAACACACAAAGATTTAAATATTTTACATATATATACAAGAAAACTCTTTCTAAAAATAGGTATATACAAACATTAAATTCAGAGTAGCAGTTTTCCTTAGAGTGGAATTGGTAATGGTTGGGGGATGGGTGATGGGGAGCAATACCTCAGTAGTTGTAAAGTATCAGTAATGTCCTAGCTCTTAAATTGAATGATAGGTTCCCAGATTACGTAATTAATTAATCTTAGGCCGGGCACTGTGGCTCAAGCCTGTAATTCTAGCACTTTGGGAACCTGAGGTGAGAAGACTGTCTGAACCCACGGGTTCAAGACAAGCCTGGGCAACTTGGCAAGACCTCATCTCTACAATAAATCAAAAATTAGCCAGGCATGGTAGCATGTGCCTGTAGTTCTAGCTACTTCAGCTGAGGCTGAAGGATTGCCTGAGCCCAGCAGGTTGAGGCTGCGGTGGCCGAGAGAGTGCTATTGCACTCCAACCTAGACAGCGGAAGGAGACTCCAACTTAAAAAAAAAAAAAAAAAAGGTTGCATAATCTTAATCAGTAAAAGACAGTTTTCTACATGGATCAGCAATTATAATGTAGTATCAACCGAGGATTATAATTCATTTATTTGCCTAAATTTTGTAAAATTGTGAAAAGATTGATTTATTTAGTTGAAAATATGTTGTCACAATTTTAGTTAGAAATATGTTGTCATAATTTTTAAATAAACATACAGAAAAATCTCTTTCCCCATTATGACAGATTCTAAAACATAAAAGCTATTAATCACTGTTAGTAAAACATGGTCCTTGAATTTACCAAGCTCTGTAGGCAGGAGGCAAGGGATAGTGGAAGAGTTAAAAGCTTGGACTAGACTCTACAAAAAGTAAAATAAGCCGAGCTCAGTGGCTCAGCCTGTAATCCCGCGCCTTTGGGAGGCTGAGGTGAGTGGATTGCCTGAGCCCGCGGGTTTGAGACCCACCTGGGCGGCGAGACCTCATCTCTACAATAAATAAAAAAATCAGCCAGGCGTGGTAGCGCATGCCTGTAATTCCGGCTACTTGGAAGGCTGAGGCGGAAGGATCGCCGAAGCCCACCAGGTTGAGGCTGTGGTAGCTGGGAGCGGCACTCCAGTCTGGGCGACAGAGTGAGACTCCAACTCAAAAAAAAAAAAAAGTAACATTAGCTGGGTGTGATGGCACATGCCCACAGTCCCAGCTACTCAGGAGGCCTATCTCTGTGGGTTTCTACAGAAAAACAGTTGGAGAGTATCTTCATTTCACCATTCTACAGCTAGTTTACCCACTGGGATGAACTGTCCAAGTGTCCAGATTAAATTATTTCTCTTTCCATCAGTTGTCTGAACTATAATTTCTGCAGTGAGTAAGATCTCATGGCATTAACTAAGAGAGAACATTTCTAAAGAAGCTTGGGCCCTTCCTTAATAAGCACCCTATAAATAAATAAAGGAACAGAATGGAAGTCACCCTGATACATTTTTAAATGTGTGGTATTTCTCATTGTGAGAGTGAAGAGTAAATTCTGTATCTATTTTGCACACAGCCAAATGTGCTATGAAATATTATTGATGTACTTGACAAATTCCCAAGTATAGCATCAGCCTTGCTAAAATACCCTCTGGCACAATATTGCACTTCCAAATTTAGCATTATGGCTGACAGCGTTTTTCTTGGTCTCTTAAAAATTGACCAGCCAGAATTTTACTGCATATGTTTTCAAAGGATTTGAAAGTACTTTAAAAAGTAAATTCCCTAGCCGGGCTCGGTGGCTCAGCCTGTAATCCCGCGCCTTTGGGAGGCTGAGGTGAGTGGATTGTCTGAGCCCGAGGGTTCGAGACCCGCCTGGGCAACTTGGTGAGACCTCATCTCTACAATAAATCAAAAAATCAGGCGGGTGTGGTAGTGTGAGCCTGTAATTCTGGCTACTCAGAAGGCTGAGGCGGAAGGATCGCCAGAGCCCAGCAGGTAGAGGCTGCGGTGGCCGGGAGCGGCCACTACACTCCAGTCTGGGCGACCGAGTGAGACTCCAACTCAAAAAAAAAAAAAAAAAAAAAGTAAATTCCCTGAATATGAAACCCATAAGCCTTCAGATACAGCATTTAACCGTTTCAAATTTAGGAAAGAAAAAAACAACAACAACACAAGTATGTATCATCCAGTACATATTAAACTAATGAGGCCACGTGGAGGGATTATGGTGAGCTGAGGTTCAGTCAGAGAAAAACAAAACATGCTTATCAAGACCGTTACAGGACTGGGCATGGTGGTTCACACCTATAATCCCAGAGTTTTGGGAGGCAGATGTGAGAGGATTGCCTGAGCTCAGGGGTTTAAGTTCAGCCAGGGACACTTGGCGAGACCCCGTCTCCAATTTTTAAAAAAAAAGTCAGCATGGTGGTATGCACCTGTAGTTCCAGGTACTGGAAAGGCAGAGGCAGAAGGATCGCCTGAGTCCAGCCGGTCGTGGCTGTGGTAGTCAAGAACGTTCCACTGAACTTCATCCTGAGCAACAGAGCTGTCTCTGACTCAAAAAAGAAAGAGAGAGAGAGAGAGAGAGAGAGAGAGAGAGAGAGAGAGAGAAAGAAAGAAAAAAAAAAAGAAAAAAAAAGACTGCAGCCGGGCTCAGTGGCTCAGCCTGTAGTCCCCCACCTTGGGAGGCTGAGGTGAATGAATTGCCTGAGCCCGTGGGTTCGAGACCCGCCTGGGCAACTTGGCCTCATCTCTACAATAAGTCAAAAAATTAGCCGAGTGTGGTAGCACACACCTGTAGTTCCAGCCACTTGGAAGACTGAGGTGGAAGGATCGCCGGAGCCCAGCAGGTGGAGGCTGCAGTGGCCAGGAGCGTGCCACTGCACTCCAGTCTGGGCGACAGAGCAAGACTCCAACTCAAAAAAAAAAAAAAGAAAAGAAAGAAAAAGAAAAAGAAAAAAGACTGTAGCAGCAACTTTGAAATTAAAACATTTTTATTAACTTTGTGCAATGTCAGCCAACACCCTCTTATCTAATGCAGTATTTAAAATCTCTCCTGCTCTTAAGCTTTTTATGAAGAAGAAGGATGATTGGCGATAAATATTTGAACAGCATCAAATAAAAGATACTTCCAAGAATAATATCATTAGGAAGCAACAGAAATTAAAATGTGGTAGTCAAGAACGTTCCACTGAACTTCATCCTGAGCAACAGAGCTGTCTCTGACTCAAAAAAGAAAGAGAGAGAGAGAGACAGAGAGAGAGAGACAGAGAGAGAGAGAGAGAGAGAGAAAGAAAGAAAGAAAGCACTTGTTAATACTCAGTGTGGTAGAAATAAAATGATATTAGCAACCTAGATTTTAAATCTTACAACAAAAAAAAGATAAGAAAAAGAAAGACAAATGAGCAGCGGACTCCACTGACATTTGAATGTCAGCCTCTTGGTTCTTCCAGTTGAATCCAAACTCTGTAACAGCTCCACATCTCCATCTCAGCATCTACACTGTCACGCTCATTTTAAAAATAGTCACATAATGCTGTGCCAAGAAGCAAGGGCAATGCCAAACCTGGACAAATCCTTAAAATCAAGTTTAGCAAAGAACCAAGTTGCTTATAAATGTCAAAAGTTGGTGAGGAGTAATAATTAAAAAATAATCACAACAAAATCTTATACTGCTTTGCTCATAAGACCCAAAATATCCTGAGGCAGTCTGGCCAAGAAATGGAAATAGAACTTCCATCTTCACTCACATTTACAAGCAAATAATGCTCTGCCGGCTTGATGATATGCACGCCCCAAGTATATAATCAGGCTGATTTTTGGTGTCACAGCCAAAGACGAATCATGGTCACTGGCTCCATGGATCACTGACTGGTACGTTTCCCTCATGGTATAGCCTCTAAAGGTGTCTGAGTGTCCATGTGGGATTATGCCCTTTGCCTGTCTCTGTGCCTAAGGCAAGTTGTTACTTTCTTTGAGAGTTTAGTTGTCACCAGAGATAATAACATTGCCTGTTGAATTACAACCCTGAAGCAGACCAGGAAAATTCCTACTTGGAAATATAAAGACTATTAAACTTAACTTACATAGAATTCTGACAAAGGGGTACTTACAAATGAAGTTAGCTCCATTTTGATATTTACATTAGCATAATGAGTCATCATTCATAATGTTAAATTTCTATTTACTGAGTGGATATTATGTGCCAGACACTATACTTAATATTCAAAATAAAGTACTTCATTTCAGTCCTTACAGCAATCCCCTTTCATACTAAAGAAGATCTGGGGTTCAAAGTGGTTAAGCTATTTGCCCAAGTTCCTATAACTAGTGAGTGGTAGAATGAGGATTCCAAACCAATCTGTCAGGTCCTAAAAAAAAATACTGTGAGGCGTCTCCTGTTGTATTTGTCTATGTGTAAAGTGAGATCTTATGCACTAAGTTTCATTAACTGGTTTTTATCAATTAGTTCATTCTACAAAATTATTACCTAGCATTGGTAATTTAATTACACAATACTAGTGACTTTTACATATGTCTGATTAAGAACCAATAATCAACATTTGCTATGGACTGAATTGTATTCCTCTAATATCATATTTTGAAGCTCTCCAATGTAACTTATTTGGAGATAAGGCCATTAAAGAGGTTATTATGGGCTTAGTTCCCATAAGCTAAAAAGAAAAAAGAAAGATAAAGAAGTAACTAAAGTTAAATGAGGTCATAAGAATAGGACCTTAATCCAATAGGTGTGGTGTCATAAGAAGAGACACCAGATTGATTTCTTTCTCCCTCTGTCTCTCTGTCTCTCTCTCTTTTTTTCTCTCTGTACATGAACACTTACACAGAGAAAGTCATGCAAGGACACAGCAAAACGGTGACCATCTGCAAACCAAGAAGAGAGGCCTCACCAAGAAGAGAAACTAACTGTGTCCTGAACTGTGAAAAAATACATTTCTGTGATTAAAGCCATTCCGTCTGTGTTGTTTTGTTACAGCAGCTCAAACTGTCTAATACAGCCCCATCAAGCTGATGAGGCCTTGACAATACCTGAAGACAACATGTGCAAAGTTGGGAAAAGAAAGCTTTGCATACACTGGGAGAGCTGAGAGCCCCTCAGGTAACCTACACCTGTTATGTGCATCTGGAATATATGACTGGAGAAGACAAGCTTCCCAATTCAGACCACTTCTTTGTGGCTTACTACTTGGCTGCTTTGCCTAAGGCTCAATAGGAAGATATGTGTGATAAAACATAGTTCTGATAGACCTAGAACGGGGAACTGAGTCGTAGGAAAGCCAGCTACTAAGACTCTAAACAAGAAGCTCACGTTCCATGCTCCTTTTTACACCTCCATTTTCTTGCATCTTCCACTCTGGCTAACTGCTTCACCGAGAGTCTGAACACACTAGACTCCTAGCATAGCAGGTGGCGTACGAATGTTCCGGTCCAGAGCTACCTTAGCAGGACTCTGAGGACTCAGGCACAGAATGAACTTAGCTTCTTTGAGTAATGGTTTTTGTGAGTGGAGTTTCTATGTGATGCTGAGAATCTTCACGGATTTGACTATTGTGCTTATTTCTCTTTCTTGTCTCCTGCAGTAATATAAAGGTTCTTCGGAGCCTGAACAATTATCATAATACTATAAGAAAGGAATTAGCAGTAGTGGGAAACTGTCAGAGGAGGAATAGGGGGCACACCTCATCAATAAGTGTATCTGATCTCAAACCAGGTGAAGTGGGGACCAAAGTGAGGCCCAAACTTTACCTACACAATGACCATTTGTATACCTAACCTTGAATTGTACCCCACAACTTTAAAGTAAGAAAAAGAGATTGAGCTGCATGATTTGGGTTTTAAAACGCCAGGAGATTTTGTTAGCTTTTGCATTTCTAAAAACATTTGAGATCTCCGGTGACCACTTAATTGTTTCCAATGCTCCATAAAGTGTGGGAGAAACATTTCTCTTTTCTCGTCTTCCATTTCTGGCCATCCATCCTTTCAACATCTCTACTCTCTGAAACATTTTTTTTCTTCTCTCTGCCAACTGTAGAAGTCAAGGATAATACAAAAACATTCAACTTGGGCAGCTGCCAGTGGATTCTGCTGCTGGGCTGTTCTGCCACTTGGGCTGCTCATGGAGTATCACTGTGCCCGGGAGCTGTCACCCACTGCAGAGGGCACAGAGAATATTTTGCCATTATACACCCGCATGATTCTAATTGCACAAACACAGGGTTCCAAGGTCAGGGAACATTTTACCCCCTCTGTTCTAATGGCAACAATAAAAAAGAATCTAATTCAATTTATAGAGATCTTAGATAGATAAATGAATTTACATAAATTCTTTTTTAAAAAAATGCCATGATTTCCAAAACCATGTACAAAATAATCCCTTTAAAGTAAACTCGGTTTTTAGACACATATCATATAAATCCAGTCATGGTATATGCTTTTGATGCATTTATTGCATGTTAATAGAAGATGCCCAATAAATATTTGTTGATGACAAGGATAATTTTGAATGCATTCTGTGCCAAAGAAAGCCCAATGAAGTGTGGATATTTCCCAAGGCACTGCAGAGCTGGCTCTAGTTTTAAATAAGCAGTAATTAGCTTTATTGAGGGGACTAGACAGAGGTCACTGGAGGAGTCAGCCAGAATTTAGAAGTGGAATCCTGCTGGCTCCCAGCCCTGTGTCTAGTAACTACCCCACCCTGTTGTTCCCAAGAGAACCCGTGTGCACTTGATAGCCGAGCAGGTGGCGGGGGCTGCCGTCATAAACAGCTCCCTTCCTGGAAGGGAGCAGTGGACCGGGTTTATGGACCCATGAGCTTTCCTGTAGGGAAGCCGTTATGTCCAGTTAAAACTGTAAGTGGAAACATCCGTCTCTATCAGCTTCTCAGTAATTCTACTCTTGTTTCGCCCAGAGTCCCTCAACATTGACCCCATGTTCAATTCAACCGAGGGCACGTACAACCAGTTTCTGGGCTAGGGGACAGCATGGGCAACTGGAAACTGTTCACTTTGTCTGTTGTCATGAGAAGTGGCAGTGAATTTAGTTCACCTGCAAATTAATGCTGGGAAAAGGAAACCACTTAGAGTTCAACAGGTCTCTTTCCCTGTTTTTTATGTGTTTACTTCCTCTGTTTCCCTAACGAACCCCATCTCTTTTGAATTTCAAACCATTAAATGAAATTAAGACGCAGGCTCATTATTTAGAGCCAAAAGGTTACAATCAACTCCCTACTAACAATCAACCAGTATCCTTTTGTTTACTGGAAGTATAACAGGAAAACACTACCTTGTGTCTAAATGACTTGAGGAGTTATTTTCATAAATGCTTTTTGAATTTTCCTAATTAATCAGAAGTCTTTGGCACAAAGAGTCAAACTGTTAAGTCCTGAGACCCAACGCTGGAAAAGAATTTGTCAGCAGACCCTGTCTTCTGTGCAATCTATGTGCTACCTGGCACGAAAACTACTTGGTAAATCTTGATTATAATTACAATACAATAGTTAATTAGCAGGGTTTTTCTTTGTCCTTACAAACCTCTTTAGACTCTTTGACATTAATGAGTTGAGGAATGAGACCTTCCCTACATTTGTATGCGAGAGAGAGAGAGAGAGAGAGAGAGAGAGAGAGAGAGAGAGAGAGAGAGAGAGAGAGAGAGTTTTCCTTGTTTTCCAAAGGATATCCCTTGTGCTGACAGTATTCCGTGGCGTGAGCCCCACAGTACCAAAGCCAAAGGCCCACACGGGCCAAAGAAAATGCTGACCCCACCGGGCTTGGGTAGGTCAAGAAGTTTTATGGTGGATGAGAGTGACTGTAAAGTTAATCTCTTATTTATGTTACACTGTGATAATCTACCAGAGAGTAACAGCCTCCACAAAAGTCAGGAAGTCAAAAAGAATTAGCAGGAAAAAAAAAAATCTTCGACCATCTTTTTGTTTTGACAGTTATTGGTGTAAACTTGGTAGAAGTTTCATTTGTTTAAAAAACAGTTTTTAAAAGTCTAAATGCATCTACTGCATAATCACATATATTTATATGGAAACAGTATAGAATATTTTGAACTCTATAGATCAGTAAAAAAGAAAAATAAACTTGCATAGTGTATAATTTTTTAAATCAAAGAGAAAATGAGCACCTTAATGGAACGCATTTAGGGTATCTGGAAACTGCTTAGGACTTTTTTTTAAAGACTTGAGTTGGATTAAAGAAAGTTGGTAAGGAGTGATTTTATTAACAGTTTTCCAGTTTAGAGAGTTATTTTATAGACATTTTCAGTGAGGACACAGTAAAAGGAAACATTTAAGCATATTGTGAAATATTCAGGTTAGATGAGAAATAATTTCCTGAAGGGATTTGGTCACTGGAATAAGTCAGCAAAAATCAGTTTTCAAATCTTCTTCTCCAGAGGTCTCTAAAAGCATGATATATTTCATCTCTCCAGGACAGTATTGTGTGTGAAGATGGATAGTCACAACACATGATTTCAAGAGAATATGAATTTTTCTGGTTATGAGCCAAGATTTTATTTATCCAAAAATGCTTAAAATGGGAAAAACCAATAATGAGATTTCAACAGAGTAACTAGGAAAAAAAAGCAAACCTCTGCAGGAGCATTCATGGCCTCACACAAAGTCACCATCCCTCCGCATGTGTGTTACTGCTTGAGAAAGCCATGAGCTGAGACTTTGGCTCTTTTTCTGTGAACATAACAGTCCATGAACTCATGTTTGGAATTCCAAGCAGTTACATAACATATTACATCTTGCCAAGATCAGTAACATTTCTTATTGTCAAGAGTGTTTTGTTTCTTTAAAAAAATGGTGATCATATATCATATCAGAAAAGACCCCAGAAAGCAAGATTAGATATTAAAATTGTCATGGGATAATTTTTAGAAAAATTTTACCCATGAGAAGAGTGTCCACTAATGAATGAAGACAGGTTTAACCAATCTCAGAGACACAAGCCAGCTTCTGAGGGCTTTATGCACCAATAGCTGTGCCTCTGTTTCCCAATAAATAGACCAAAGCAATGCTCAAGTGTGTGGCCCATTTCTCTAGACATCTCTGCAACAAATGGCTGTGTGGCAAAGAAGCCATTGTTAGAGAAACGAGAAAAGAAAGGTGAAGACAAAGTTCAAGGCACGCATGCGTATAAGGGGAGCAAAAATAAGGAAATGCCAGCTGAACACAGAGGAGGTCCCAGCAGCATCAGGAGAGACAACATCATCTGCCACTGGGTCCAGTGAGGAAAGGTCTCAGTAAGGACAGTGAGGACAGGGGTGTGTGCCTGACTAAGGGCTAGAGGGGAGCAAAGTAGATGAGGCTGATGTAAGGCAGTTCTATTCAACAGGACATTACTGGTGACTTTTGTGAAGAGACACAGAAGTGGGTAGAAGAGGAGGAGAGGACACGTGAGGAAGTGAATGCAGCCGTCGTAAGGAAAAGCCAAGCCAGAATGATCAAGGACACGAAGGCTGAACAGAAAGGAGAACCCCAGCCCCACACGTAGGAGCGTGCAAGGGCTGAGAGTAAGTCCTCTTCTCGTCATTCTCCCCGTGCCAGGGGCCACAGCATAATCAGTTTCTCCTCCCAAAGGTGCTAGCGATAAGATTTTAAAAACTTGATGTCACATAGCATGATTTTTATATTATTTATTGGTTTTCTGAATTGAAACACAGGGTGCTGGACCCTCTCTATTAGGCAACTTATGCTGCGTGACGCTGCGGTGACAAATAGCCCCAGAGGTCAATGGTTTCTAACAACAGAGGTCACTTCTTGTCCACATCGCGTGATCTCCATGTGTGTTCCTCATTCAGAAATCCAAGGTGATGAATGGTCCCTTTCTGAACTATTGCCCAGTGGAGGAAGAGAGCTATGACAGAGCCTCACAGTGGCTCTTCAGCTCCTGTTCAGACACAGTTCATGTCCCTTCTCTCATATTTGATTGGTCAAAGTAAGTCACCTGCCTGAAAGAAAAATGGAAATTGTGATTCTTTACAGGAAGGCCAGAGAACACACAGTAATAACAGTCTTTCACAACTGTTGAAATTTTGGAAAACATAAAATATGTGGAGAAAGAAAGAAGAGAGAGGTGTTGTAGAACTCAGTGGCTGAATTCTCCCTCGCTCCTTCCCTTTCCCTCCCTCGTAGGTTTTCTTGTTTTAGAGTCATGTGTTCTGCCTTAATATCCTGGTTCTCATTCTGCCTGTTGTGTCAATCTGAGTGTATGATTGGAACCTAATCAAAGAGGTTTCAGTGACCTTGGCTGCTATGGACAACAGGATAGGCGCTGTCTCTGGCTGTAGATAAGTAGGTAGAATAGTAGTCTGGACATCTTTAAGAGTTAGACTCTAACCTCAAGAATAGGAAGCATAAATACACTTCTGTTTTCTGGGATGGGAAGGCTTTACACTAACAAACTCAGTTCAGGTCAAGGGTTAAACTGTAACACACTTTGATTTCCTCAGCCCCTTTTGACTGTAGTACTGTAACCCTGATTTGTTCATGACGCTAATATTTATAGAAAGATACTTTGTATTTTGCGACATCATGATGACATCAGTGCCAGTTTCTCAGGCTTAAGTACAAATGAATAAAATAGCCTTTTTTACCTCTAAAAAAATTAAATAAATAAAATAAAATATGTAGAGAAAAAAATTAAAATTTTCTGTGTCTTTCTCAATAGTTTACTGATAGGCTTATAATATGAATTTCTTTGTAGCCTACCTTTTATTACTAGCACATATACATTTTCCTCCATATCATTTAGTATTCTTTAAAATGTGATATTAGCCGGGCTCGGTGGCTCAGCCTGTAGTCTCGTGCCTTTGGGAGGCTGAGGTGAGTGGATTGCCTGAGCCCGCAGGTTCGAGACCCCACCTGGGCAGCGAGACCTCATCTCTACAATAAATCAAAAAATCAGCCGGGTGTGGTAGCGCCTGCCTGTAATTCCGGCTACTCGGAAGGCTGAGGCGGAAGGATCGCCGGAGCCCAGCAGGTCGAGGCTGCGGTGACCGGCAGCAGCCACTGCACTCCAGTCGGGCGACAGAGTGAGACTCTAACTCAAAAAAAAAAAAAGTGATATTAACACAATATTCCACTGTCTGTATATATGTGTGTGTGTGTGTGTGTGTGTGTGTGTGTATCCCATTCCCTTTACTTTTTTGCCTTTTTGTTCTGTTGTTTTTGTTTTGTTGTTAATACACAGTCTTTCAAAAGTTTAAAATGCATTTTCTAAGCTATTTTTTAGTGTACTTTGAAACAATGCTTGAAACAACTGTGCCCACATCTTTAATAATGGCTGCCTTATTGTCTCCTCCTGAAGAATGTTCTACTTAGAAAATAAGTTGTTTTTAGTTTCGATTGAACACTTGCCTTGAAAATGAAAGCAATGTTCGGGAATGCTGATATATTTTTGGTGTTTCATTCCCATGATTTGATTCATTGTGACATTGTTTAGGTGACCAATTAATGCTTTTTTTTTATCCCTAAGAACTCTCTTCCAATCATATAACAATAAAGTTACCAGTTCAAGTACTGTCCATTTCAAAATCTTTATTAAGAATATACATTAGAGGCTTTAATTTTGAAATTGTGTGAGTTCCCTGTAATAATTTAAAAACTAAAAAAAAAAAATGCTAATAATGCCATTGAAACCTGTTTGCCTGCCCACTATCAATTCCTTTACTTCTTGCCCTAACAGAACCTTTCTGCAGTCATCCTCATGCCGCAGTGAAGACTGACTCCATCCTCTCCTCTGAAAGCAGGACTGACTGTTCTAAGGATGACTCCAACCTTCTAGCCAATGTCTGAGTCAAGAGTGGGCAGTTCACTCCATCCTGCCAACTAGACAAGAAGGCTGTCTGGCTTCTAAGAAATGTTCTCTCTCGGGAGAAAGTCACATGAAAAGTCATTCAACTCCTTCCTCCTGACGTTTTCATGTCCATAAGTAACATCTGGAACAGCTGCAGACTAAAAGTGAGGGTGTCAGACACAGGAGTGGAAGAACTTGCATCTTTGATGACCCTGGAGAGCCTGAATCAACCATTCTGGAAATATGCCTGGCCTGTCAAAGTCCTGTTATATAAAAGCCAGCGTATTTCCTAAACAAAATGTTTAGCCAGTTTTAGTGGAACTTCAGGACCCATGTTGGAAAAGACATTCCTGCTGATGCAAAGCAGGCAGAAACTCAGGAATATGCTCAGAACCATCAACTATAAGTCAGAATCATCGTTGAATTTCTAAAGCATAATTCCCTTAAACACCGACACACCTATACACACAACACAAATCTATACATACATCTTGCTGCTGATTTTACTTAGTTCCTAAGAGGTCTGTAATGCTTGCCTGTACTATGATTAATAAAATAGGGAGCCAGTTAAATTTTATATGTAATCTCAAAATGAAGGGGGATGGAGAGGATGATTTAATGCTTAAGTGTACACTCATGTAGTTTAAAATAAATCCTAGCTTATACCCTTACAAATTATATCCCAGAGATGCCCACTATTTGCATTTGCAATAGATCAGAGTCTAATGAAAAAAAGATGGTGCTGATGATTGTAATTTATTTTGTACAGGGCAATTAATAATCAGTGAGACAATCAGTTGTTATGAAATACAAACAGTTGTATAGTCTTTGCAGAAAAAAATGTGTGATGAACTTGGACCAGTGAGAGGCACCGGTGATATACAACTGGATTTCCATCAAGGGCTTTAAAGTCCTACTTCCAAGTCTTTCATTCAGGTTTGTGATGGCAAAATTCACTGACCTGTATTGAGTTTCACATTTTTGTTTTCCATTCTCTAAATCTCATGGAAGTACAAATGAAGACAATTGGCTAAAACTGAACAAATCGATATATAAAATTTAAACAGTCAATTCCTGCAGAATTAAGCCCTAAGTAGAAAGATGTATAAGCATATATAAGCTTCTGACTTTCCAATTCATTCAAGCTTTCCTTTTGACATATGTAAACACAAAGAATGCAAGCCAGAGTATCATTTGCATCAATTGAAAATAAAAAAGGTTTTTGTTGTTGTTTTGACCTCTGATCACTAGAATGCAAAATTGGGAACAGGAAATTAAAGAATACTCTTTTTTCAGATAATGTATATGTGTATTATTTTCCTTTACATTTTTTAATACACAATTTGATACCTGGATCTGCATATAAAAATGAATTATACAGATAATTAGATTAATTTCCAGAGTCTTATTTGCCCCTGGACTCCTTAGAGGAAAACATCCTCCATAGGCTTTACAGAAGTTCTACAAATTAAGATCAAGAAAATATAAGTTCAAAATGTTCTAACTTATATGGGAAAGCAAAAAAATTAAAAAAATTAAAAAATTGACCTTACAGAAGCAAAAGGAGACCAGAGGCTGCAGAGGTTAGGAAGGATTACAGAAGGGAGAGATTTTTTAAAGGATGCAAAATTACAGCTAGATTGAAGGAATGAGTTCTATGCTGTATGGCAAGGACAACTGTAGTTAAAATATAGTTTCAAATAACTAGAAGCAGGATATTGAATGCTCTTAATCCAAATAAATGATACATGTTTGAAAGAATGGATATGCTAATTACCATTATCTGATTACTATATATTATATGTTATATGTATTGCAGCATCACTATGCATCTCATAAATATCTACAATTATTAAGTATCAATTTAAAAATAAAAAATAAAAGTATCGTCAAATGTGTAATAAGATCAATAGCCAGGAGACCTTCAAAATTTCAGATATGAAAGTAGTCAGATACTGAATATATATAACAGCTGTGTATTCGTTTCTATTGCTGCCATAACAAGTTATCACGTGCTTATCATCTTAAAGTCCCTGGTGTTGATGTCCTATGATCAGGCCCATGCTCCTTTCTGGAGCCTCTGGGTTAATCTGCTTCCTTCCCATTTCCAGCTTCTCAAGGTTGCCTGCATTCCTTGGATCCCCGTCATCCACTGGCAAATGTAGCAATGCTGTGTGTCCCTAATCCAGCTTTTATTGTCCCTACTTTCTCTGACTCACTTCCTCTGCCTCCCTTTCCCACTTCTCATGACCCTTGTGATTATATTGGATCTACCTGGGTCCTCCACGATAGCATTCCCAACTGCTGACAGCAAGCTTAACTCCATCAGCAACCTTGTCCCCCTTTGCCTTGTATGATGACACCATGTGCGGCCTTTGGGGGTGAGGACGGGGAGCCTTTGGGGGAGCGCTGTTCTACCTCCTGCAGGCTGTATTCCAAATATTTAAGAAAATGAAACATGGAGCCACAAATATGAACGAGCAATCCACAATCAACAGTAATAGCCAGAGAGATTTTAAAACAACCAAGATGGAATTTCTTGAACTAAAAAATACAACTTTTGAAGTAAAAAATCTCCATAAACCAGTTAAATAGATTTTTAGATTCGGATGAAGAAATAGCTAGTGAACTGAATATATGGTTGATGAATGTATCTAGAATGTAGCACAGAGGAACAAAAAGAGATGGAAAATATGAACACAAAGATATGTAGACAATAAACAAGTAACTCCAGGTTATGTGTCATGGAAGCCGGTAAGAGAAAACAGAAAAAAGAAGGGAAGGAAATATGTAAGCAGCTTTTCAGTCACAGACAGTGACTGAAAAGCTGCAAAGTAAGTGGAAAACTCAAATTCATAGATCTGGGAAACATGATGAATCTCTGGAAGCATAAATTTTTTAAAAAAATCCATGGTAAAACTAAAGAAAGATAAAATCAAAGAGAAGCTCTTAAAAACATCAAAAGAGGACAGGCTCGGTGGCTCAGCCTGTAATCCCACGCTTTGGGAGGCTGAGGTGAGTGGATTGCCTGATCCTGCGGGTTCGAGACCCACCTGGACAAATTGGCGAGACCTCTTCTCCACAGTAAATCAAAATATCAGCCGGACGTGGTAACTCACGCCTGTAATTCCGGCTATTTGGAAGGCTTGAGGCGGAAGGATCGCCGGAGCCTAGCAGGTCTAGGCTGCGGTGCCCAGGAGTGGCAACTGCACTCCAGTCTGGGTGACAGAGTGAGACTCCGACTCAAACAACAACAACAACAACAACAACAAAAACATCAAAAAAAACCTATCACTCAATAAAGACTACAAATTAGTCCAACAGTAGAAGCAAGTGCTTAGCTGATATAACTGTAATCACATTTTTTTAACCTTTAAAAATTATTTTTTTCAAAAATAAGTGTGAAATAGAGTCATTTTCAGATAAACAAAAACAAGGTTTACCTCCAACAATTCTTTCCTCAAGGAACTTCTAAAAAATATACTTCAACAAGATGAAAAGTAATCACAGAAGGATAATATGAGTTATGGTTTAAAAAGGACCATAATGGGATTTTTAAAATACTTAGAACTGAGCAATTATACAAGTATCACATATTAAGCTCTGTGAATTGCTGTGAACACAGTACTTTGAAGTATAAAAAAAACTAAAAGATAAAATTGCAAATATATGTTAATCTAAGCAAATAAATGTCTCCATAAAATAATAAGAATATTGTCTAATTATTTGTAATTTCATGTAAAAAGATAACTCTAAAATACTGGGCAAAAATAGAATGTAAATTGGGGGAGTACTGTATAGTTATAACTTGACACTATTTTGGCAGGACTTTGAATATATTTAGACTTTATAAATTAAATATAAATGGTAAAAATTTCTATTAAAACCTCTGAATGGTTATAAATATATATTTATGTATATAAATAATTGGTTTTGATTTTAAAACACATCCATGTCCTCTTCTCACCCCTACAGATTAGCCCAAATATCTTAAAACAGACATGCATTACTTAATGTTTTCTGTGGATCAGAAATTGGGACATGGCCTAATTGCATGGTTCTGATTCAGGGTCTCTCAAGAGGTGCAGTTATCTCAAGGCTTGACTGATGGATCTCTCTGCAGCCCTTCTGCCCTCACAACATGGCATCTGGCTTTCCTCAAAGTCAAGATGCCAGCCTGGGTGCGAACCACACTCTGCCATTTAGGCAGTATCCTGCTGATTACACAGGTCAGGCCTGTTCATTGTGAAGGGGACTATGCTAGGATGTGATCACCTGAAGCTGGGGAATCACTATAGGCCATCTTGAAGGCTAGCTACAGCTAAAATACATCAAGATAATAATATTAAAAACAAGTTGGGGTAGCCAGGTTATTATCAGGCAAAATTGAATTTAAGGTGAAATCACTGGTAAAGATTAGAAAAAATTCGTTAAATAATAAAAATAGTTTGAATTCATCAAGAAAAATCTAACAAATTTTAACTCAGATTTCAGTGGCAAAAAACTAGTCTTAAAATATAGGAAGCAAAACTATATTTAACAACATAAACAAATTGACAATCCCTCATCAGGGTGAGAAATTTCAACATGTTTTACTCATTTATTGACAGGTCAGTCAAAAATGAGTAAAGATAAAGAAGATCTAAACAAAATTAGCAAGTTCGATTTCTCTGTGCAATAATTAGAGAATCTATCTAATGTATACATGAAGCATTTATAATACTTAACCATATGTTAGGCCAAAATCAGGTCTTATATCAGGTCTTAAAATTCACATCATGAGATTATGTTCATAAACAACAACATATGGTTTTTTAAGACACATTTTTAAAAATAATTTATGGGTTAAAAAGAGACCATAATAGGAATTTTAAAATACTTAGAATTGAACAATTGTACAAATACTACATATCAAACTCAGTATTGCCGTGAAAGCAGTACTTTGAAGGATAGTAGTATATAGTTATAAATGTCATATTCAAAAGAAAACAAAAATTAATGTGTCAATCAGCCAGTATGCAAAACAAAACTACATAATAAACTAAAAGAAAGGAGAAATCAAGAGTTTTTTTTGTTTTGTTTTGTTTTTAATTTAGAGATGTGGTCTTGCTATGGAGCCCAGACTGAACTTGAACTCCTGGGATCAAGCAATCATCCTGCTTCAGCCTCCCAAAGGTGTGGGATTACAGGCATGAGCCACCACGTTGGTCTCATTTTTTTTTTTTAATGGTAGAAATAAGTGACCTAAAGAGGAAAAACTAGGCCAAAAGACAAAACTCTGGAGAAACTAATTATTCAAGAAAAAGGAGTGGCTGGTCTCAGTGGCTCAGCCTATAATCCCAGCACTTTGGGAGGCCGAGGTGAGTGGATTGCCTAAGCCCGCGGATTCAAGACCAGCCCAGGTAACTTGGTGATACTTCATCTCTACAATAAATAAATAAATGAAAATTAGCCGGGCGTGGTAGTGCAAGCCTGTAGTTCCAGCTACTTGGAAGGCTGAGGAGGAAGGATAGCTGGAGCCCAGCAGGTCGACACTGAGGTGGCCGTGAGTGCCGTGAGTGTGCCACTGTATTCCAGCCTGGGCAACAGAGTGAGACTCCAACTCAAAAAAAGAAAAGTAAACATAAAACTACAATTACAGCAGAGATAAAAAGAGAATAAAAAAAGAAGAACTTTATATTATTGAAAATAATGTAAAATAAAAAAATACAAATTCTTTTTTCAAATTTTACACTTTTTTTGAATTTTACAAATTCTTAGAAAAATAGCACTTATTGATTCAAAAAAGAAGAAATACCCTAAATATATACTAGCAAATGAAGCAATACTTAAAACTTGTACATAATAAGCATTAGGTCAAAATAGTCTTACGAACTAAATATCCAAGATACTAATTGTTTTGGTCTTATATACATTTTTTAACTTTTAAATTTTATTTTTTGTTTTTTGAGACAAAATCTTGCTCTGTAGCCCAGGCTGGAATGCAGTGACACAATCATAGCTCTGCAACCTCAAACTCCCTGGCTCAAGTGTTCCTCCAGCCTCGGCTTTTGAGTAGAGAGGACTGCAGGTGCATGCCATCATGTCCAAATAAATTTTTTTAATCTTTCGTAGAAATGGGGTCTTGCTATGTTGTTCAGGCTGATCTTGAAATCCTGGCTCAAACAATCCTCCAGCCTCAGCCTCCGAAAGCTATTACAGGCATGAATCACCACACTTGGCCTAGTTTCATATACATTTTTGCAGAAACTTGAAAAGGAGGAAATACTCCTAGCTCTATCTTTGAAGTTGAGAAAATCTTGCACTAAAATCAGACAAATATTATACAAAAAAGAAAAGTTATAGGCCAGTCTGAGTTATAAATAAATGCACTAGGCCTCACATGAACACATCAGAGAATAAAAAACACAATTCATGAATGAATTCATAATTCACTCACCATAATTCAAGTGGTGTTTATCCCAAGGAGCCCGTGATAGTTTAATAGTTAAATGTCCATACATATCCACCAAATTAAAAGATAAGAATTTAATAAAATTTAGCACTGTCAGTAATAATTTTTTTTTTTTGGAAACAAGAAATGAAAGGAACATTTTAAAACTTGGTTAGTGATTTTTCAACTAAAGGTTAAAGAAAACGTCTTTTTTTTAAACTTTTTTATTTTAAAAATATAGAGTACAATTCAGAATTAGATATGTAAGTTGTCATCATATAGGTAAAGTTTGGGTCTTCCTTTGGTCTCCACTTCATTTAGTTTGAGATCAGGTACCTTTATTGATGTTATGTGCTGTCCCCCCTCCATCTTACAATGTCCTGCTACTGGCATGCCCTTTCTTATTGTATTACGATAAATGTTCAGGGTCCATTTTGTGAGAATATATGGTACTCAGTTCTTTGTTTCTGTGATAGATCACTGGGTATGATAGACTCTAAATCCACCCAAGTTGCTGCAAAGTCCATAATTTTGTTCTTCTCTATGGCTGCGTAATATTCCATTGTGCATATGTACCACATTTTTTTTTATCCAGTCCAGTTTCGATGGGCAGCACAGTTGGCTCCATGTTTTCGCTATTGTGAATAGTGCCGCAATAAACTGGCATGCACCGGTATCTTTTTTGTAGAATAATTTCGGTTCCTCTAGGCATATTCCCAGAAGGGGGATTGCTGGGTCGTATAGAAGGTCAGTTTCTAGTTCTTTTAGGAATCGCCACACTGTTTTCCATAGAGGTTGAACTAGTTTGCATCCCCCACCAACAGTGTGGAAGCATCCCCTTTTTACCACATCCTTACCAGCATCTTTTTTACTTTTTGTTTTATTAATGATGGTCATTCTTACTGGAGTTAGGTGGTATCTCAATGTGGTATTGATTTGCATTTCTCTGATGATTAGTGAGGATGAACATTTTTTCATGTGTCTGTTGGCTGCTCATATATCTACTTTTGGGAACCCTCTCTATTCATGGCTTTTGCCCACTTTTTAATGGGGCTGTTTGCTTTTGTTTCTGTTTTTTTTTTTTTTTTTGCACATTTGAGTTCCTTGTAGATCCTGGATGTTAGGTCTTTGTCAGATGTGCAGTTGGCAAATACTTTTTCCCATTCTGTGGGCTGTCTTCCCACTCTCTTGATGGTTTATTTTGCTTTGCAGAAACTTTTCAGTTTGATGAGGTCCCACTTGGCAATCTTATCTCTTATGGCATGGACTTTTGGGGTTTTGACCAGGAATAGGTTGCCTATTCCAATTTCCATAAGTGTTTTCTGCATTTTCTAAGGTTCTTAATGTTTGAGATTTTACATTTAGGTCTTTGATCCATTTAGAGTTGATCTTTGTGCATGGTGATAGGTACAGGTCCTGTTCCATTCTTCTGCATATGGTCAGCCAGTTTTCCCAGCACCATCTATTGAATACGTCCTCCTCTCCCCAGTGGTTGTTGTTGGAGGCTTTGTCAAAGATGAGTTGGTTGAGAAATTAGGTTTTGCTTCTGGAATCTCTATACTGTTCCATTGGTCTATATGACTGTTCTTGTACCAATATCAGTTGTTGTTTTGATTATTGCAAGCTTATAATAAAGTTGAAAGTCTGGAAGTGTGATGCCTTCCACTTTGTTTCTTTTGATAAGGGTTGTTTTGGCTATTTGTGGTCATTTATGTTTCCATATGAATTTCTGCATTGTTGTTTCCAGGTCTGAAAAGAATGATGTTGGTAATTTCATGGGTATAGCATTGAATCTGTAGATTTCCTTTGGTAGGATAAAGATCTTAACAATATTATTCTTCCAGTCCATGAGCATAGAATATTTTTCCGTGAAAACATCAGTGTTGATAAAACATTAGAAAAATTATTTTAAATCTAGGCACACTGATACATAATCTTACTACTCCATTAAACATGGTACTGGAAGTCATAGTCAACATAGTAAAGCAGGGAAAAGAAAGAAAAGTCACATAAACGAAGAAGAAAGAAACAAAAGTGTCATTATCCTCAAGTGGTATAATTGTTCATACACACACACACACACACACACACACACACTCCCCTATCAATTCACAGACTATTAGAAATAAGTTAGTAAGGTGGCTGGTGATTTGCTCAATAATAAAATATCATAATTTTCTACATATTAGCATCAATACAAAGAAAACTGGATTTTAAAAATATTGTCATTTACAATAGGAACATACTGTATTCCTAAAAACAATTCTAACAAAAGGTATGCAAGGTTTTAATGGAGAAAATTATAAAACTTGTTTGAAGGTATCAAGGTAGATCTAAAAAAATGGTCAAGATAAATGGTATTTATCACTGTGGGAATCCAGTGTCACAATTTTAGTTCTCACCTAAATTTATCTATAGATTTAATGCAATTCTCATCAAAATCCCTATGTGAAGAGCAAACAGCCAGGAACACACACTCCTGAAACAGGAACAAGGTGAGGCAACCTGCCCTGCATTTACTCAGATTCACTCTAAAGCTCTGTTGGATCAGGGGTGTATTGTGGCACAGGACAGACTGACCAGGGAACATAAGACAACCCAGAATCAGACCATGATTGCCTGGACATTTATTATATGATCTATGGAGCATATTTAATTGCTGTGCAGAGGAACAGCATTCAATAAACAGTGCTGGGAGAGTTGAGAGTCCATGTGGAAACAATCAAATTGGATCTCAATCTTACAACACATGTTAAAATACTTTCCAGATAGATTAAGAATTCAACTGTGAAAATCAAACTTAACACTTTTAGAGAAAAATAAGAAAACATCGTCATGGGAAAATCTAATCTTCTCAGAGTAGTAAAGAATTTCTCAAAGACACAAAAAAATCTTTCTACAAAAGTAAAGCTTGATATTTACACATTAAAAATTACGAATTTGTAGTCATCAAAATATAGCATAAATAAATTGAAGAAACAACCCACAACCCAGAAAAATGTACTTACAAAACATAGCTAGTAAACAGCCATAATTTGTAAGTAATATATAAATGTGTTAACTTCCTACAAATCAATAAAAGACAAGTAATGTCATAGAAACAGTAGGAAGAAAATATCTTCAGTAAGTCCCCTACATGCAAACCTTCAAGTTGCAAACTTCAAAAAATGTAAATGTGCATTCACATAAGTTTATTCACATATCTGGTGTACATTGTCACATGCTGTACTCTAAGATTAAAAATGTTTTCTTTATTTTTTATGTATTATTTGTGTGAAAAGTATTATAAATCTATTACAGTAAGGTACCATATAACTGATTATGTTAGTTGAGTACCTAGGCTAACTTTGTTGTACTTACAAACAAATTGGACTTATGAACGTGCTCTCGGAACAGACCTTGTTCATATGTAAGGGACTTACTGTACTGGCATTTCTCAAAAAGGAAACAAGAATAGTGAATAAATACATAGAAAGGTATCAACCTCATTAATAATAAAGGAAATGCAAATTAAAAGTATACTGTAATTTTATTTTATTCCCCTAGATTTACAGAAATCAAGAAGTTTAATAATACTAAGTATTGGTGAGGCTGTGTAGGCAACAGATTTAGAAGGGGGAAAAAGGGCATTTCAGGCTAACAGTGAAGGTGTTTATAAACAACTCGGCAATTCTCCCAGGGACTGACTTTAGAGAAATTTTATATATGTGAACTAGAAATAAGGGAATATCCATAGCACCAACTATTCACAGTATCAGAAACCTGGTGACCTCAAATGACTATCAGCACAAAGGATAATAAACTGTGGTGTCTGCCTACAGAGAACACCGTGACTTAGTTACACCAACAACGATGCCTTGCCAAGGTAAAATGCTGAGTGAGCAACAGAGCCCAGCAGGCTGTGTGACGACACTCAGAGAGAGAAGACAGGTACATAATATGGCATTCAGGACTGTGCACATGTGTAATAAAACTAAATAGGGTATGAGGGTGGTAAAACGATATGGTGCCTGAGTGGGCAGGGACGGTTCAGGAAAAGAACACAGCGCTGTCAGGTGTATGGCTGGGCTATTCTTTCAATCGCCCTTGTAAACTAAGTCCATGTCACATCTATTCCTTGGACATACCAAATATTGCATGAAAAGATGAAAAAAAAATTAAAAAACAGAAGAGGTAAGAGCTACTTAAATGAATCCTAAAGCAGAATTTACATCTGAGAGAATAAAAATAATGTTGAGTCTTTCTCTTTTTTGAGTTTTATGAATATTTTATGAAATAACAGGAAAAGCAAATTGGATGTCATACTTTATCCACATTATAACCCAGAATTCCAAAGATTAGATATTTTAAAGTTAAGCTGCATATAAACTATATTTGTTGTTCATACTGACAACCATTTTTCTTTATCATAGACTTTATTTACAAATATTGTAAATGGAAGTCATTTTTATTAAGAAAATATAACTCTGAAAATAATATGTTAAACATTATTTATAGGGCACACACATTTATAGGTGATTTTAGCTTTTCAATCAGAAAAGTTGAAGACTTAAAGTTTAAGTCTTAGGGAATTTAGTCTAAGAGTTGATTCTTCAGCTGTTGAGTCAGTATGTCTCAGTGATCACTTGTGCAGAGCTCAGGAATACTTGTTCTACCATCTCTCCTTCGTCAGAAGAACGTTTGAATTTCTAGTCTGGCCCTTGACTTATTCTCTCTATAGGTAGATATACACCACCAAATCCTTTTCTCGTTTTTGCTCCTTTTACAATTCATCTGCCCTATTCCTATTTGTGTACAAGCCATCTATCTACTGAAGATGTTAAGACATATTTGTGGGGCAATTTGCTGAATTTTTTTGTGTGTCATGTGTATTTACTTTTAGGGAAATAGCAGAGAAAATGATCTGTTATCTGATCCCCTGTACAGTATGTTTGTGGTGAAAAATAATATTTTTGCTAGCTTTATTGAGGTATAACTGACGAATAAAAATGTATATATTGAAGTGTATTATGTACACTTCAATTAATACCCATGTACATTGTGAAATGATTACCACAATCAATGAACACATTCATCATCTCACTTTGTGTGTGTGTGTATGAGAATGCTTAAGAGCTACTCCCTTAGCAAAATTCCAGTATGCAAGGCAGTAAGATGGTAACTATAGTCACCATGCTGTCCCTTAGATCGGTGTCCCAACCTTTTTGGCATTAGGGTCCAGTTTCGTGGAAGACATTTTTTTCATGGACGGTTGGGGGTTGGGGGGTGGGATGATTCAAGTGCATTACATTTATTGTGCACTTTATTTCTATTATTATTACACTGTAATATCTAATGAAATAATTTACAACTCAGCACCATGAGGAATCAGGGGGAACCCTGAGCTTGTTTTTCTGCAACTAGATGGCCACATCTGGGGTTGATGGGAGACAGTGACACCTGAAATGTGTTGCTTATGTTTAGTCTTCTCTGTAATCTCATTTTGGTTGCTGTCACTGCTGAAAACACTGCTTCACAAAGATAGGATATTAGAAATGGAAGTGGGATTTTCAGTGCTTTTGTGGCAATCTCAGGTTAGTCTGCCTGACTTTAATCCAGAATGTGTGGAATTTAAAGGTGCCTGAAACATACTTTTAAGGCCACCGTCATTTGTGATCTCAAGAAGTTGATCCTTTTCTAGCACAGACAAAATTAATTCACTTGGCTTATTCACAAATGGGTTGTGGATCTATTCCTTCCCAGTGGGGGATCTTTTGTGGTTAGTGAGTAATGTCCAGAAAGCTGAGAAAAGTGATCAGGCACCAGTTGGGAGAAAAAAAGCTCAGTCTCCTTCAAAATCTCTGCTCATGTTTGAAACATGTCAAAAATCTCATTGTTCACTCATTGCCCCCATAATTCCAGTTTGGCTTTGAATGTAGCCAATTTATCTTCTGACTTGAACACAGTTGTTGTTCCCCTTGAAGTGAAAGATTGAGTTCATTGAGCAGGTTGAATATGTCACACAATTAAGCAAGGTTTGCGACCCATTCTGTGTCACTGAAATGTGCGACCACTGGTGACTGTTTTCTTAAAGAACTCTCCAGAGTGGCTCTCCTAACCCAAAAACTCTGGCCAGTGATCTACATTTAGAAAGCCATCTCATGTCTGTGTATGAGAGAAAATGTGCAAACAGATGAGAGCTAAGGGAATGCACTTTAATGTGGCTGATAATTTTAATCACATCCTGAAAAACGTTGTTAAGTTTGGATGACATTTTTCGGCTAGCCAGCATTTCTCTATGAATGACACAGTGCAGAAACTCACATTCAAAGTGGCCTCTTTGACCTGAGTAGTGAAACCACAAAGCCATCCAGTCATGGCAGTCACTCTGTCCATTTATAGACCAACACAAAATAACCAATTCAGCTTTCTTGATATGTAATCATTCAAAGACTCGAATAGTTCTGCAGCTGTGGTATTGGTTGGCAACAAAAAAGCACTTAACATGTCCTCATGTACATCCTCCGAAAAATATATTGCACAAAAACAAGCATTGTTGTCTTGCTGTGAACATCGGTAGACTCAACAACCTGGATGGCATACCATGACTCATTAATCCTCTCTAACAATTGTGCCTCAATAACCTCTGCTATTTCATCAATTCATCTAGTTATGGTGCTAGCTGAAAGAGAAACATGTGCCACCTTTTGAACTGCAGCCTCTCCAAAAAGTTCATGACAAATGTCTTTAGCAGCAGACAGGAGCAACACTTCACCAATAGTGAAGGGCTTATTAACTTTAGCAAGGCGATTAGCCACTAAGAATTATGCTCCCAGTACAGACACACTTGATAAAGTGATGGTCTTCAATTATTGCCTCTGTTTTTCAAGTTCACATTTTTTTTTCTTTCGAAAAACTCCAAAGATTTGTCTTTTCATGCAAGGTGTTTGGTCTCCATGTGACCAAGTAGTTTTGAAGGTTTCCTGGCTTTGGATACCCAGTTGCCACATATTATACAAAGGAGGCTTGGAGAATGTAAATCACTTGTTGCAATAAATCCATGATTTAAGTAGTATTCTTAGTATTTTCTTTTAAATGCAGCTTTCTTTTTGTTGACAGTCTTAGAGTCTTCTGCTGTCTCATCATTGAGTCTTTCCTTCTTTTTTAAGAGGCTCTCTAGTGATGCTTTTTAAAAACTAATTTTGGCTAGGGTTAATTGTGGGCTTACCAAAACTGTGACTGAGACGAGTGCATAGTGCAGGAAAGAGGAATGGATGGAAGTGGTAAATAAAATAATAGGTGGACCAAGCGTGGACTAAATAAGTGGATAAGGATTCTGACTTAAAACCTGTCACCAGATGCAGCTGTACAATTAAAGTACATCAACTCACTTGCCATTCACTAATGGGATTTCAATATGAGTGCAAGCACTTGATTTATTATGGACTCCGTGCAGTCAAACTTCACTGCTAATGTTAATCTATATTTGCAGCCACTCCCCAGCATTAGCATTACTACCTCAGCTCCATCTCTGATCAGCAGATATTAGATTCTCAAAAAGAGCACACAACCTAGATCTCTTGCATGTGCAGTTCACAATAGGATTTGAATTCCTATGAGAATCTAATGTCAAGGCTGATCTGACAGGAAGCAGAGCTCAGGTGGTAATATAAGCAATGGAGAGCAGCCATAAACACAAACGAAGCTTCTCTCACTCTCCAGTCACTCACCTCCTGCTGTGTGACTCAGTTCCTAACAGTCCAAATACCCATATTGGTCCAAGACCCAGGATTTGTGGACCCCTTCCTTAGATCCTCAGAACTGATTTGTTTTATCACCGAAAGACTGCACTATCTTATCATCTGCCTGGATCTTGCTAAAGATCTATTCACAGAAATTGAGTGGAGCAGGTGGCCAGCATAGGAAGCATTTCTTCTGGATTTTCAAGGATACTCTTTTTATAAAGCTTCAGACAAAATATATTGCTAAGGGTGATGCAATTTAAGTTACCAGCAAACACCTTTTCCAGGCCACTTAATTACCAGTTCAGAGAATGAGGTTCCTTCACTAGAGATAGGCCTAGAGGACAGGGCTAGACAGAAGGGACAGGCCAAGGTCAAGTTTTATCTGTATGATAATTCTACGAATGTTCTCAAAGCTTTTTTTCCAAGATAAATTATTTCATCTCCTCTTTTCATAACTGGAAAACAGAAGGGGGTGCAGTCAAAAACTACTCCAGAAAGTTAGATTTGTAGATGAATTTAAAAGTAGAGTAAGTCCCCCAAATAAGGACGAGTTCTGTTACAATTTGTTCATAAGTCCAACAAAGTTAGCCCAGGTACCCAACTAGGAACCAGCTACTTTTTACACCTGCTTCCAGACATCCTAGACTTGAAATAAAGACACTGTACTACTGTACTCTATACAGTGCTGTACAGAAAAGTATACAAAAGCACAACCACTTGTAGAGGATGCACACAGGTGACAGAAATGTGAATGAACTTATGTGATTGGACATGCAAATACACGTTTGCATCTTTGAAAGTTCACAACTTGAAGATCTGCATGTAGGGGACTTACTGCATAATGTTTCTGAAAAAAGAATTCCAAGAATTGCATTGAGGATTCTTAGTCTTAAAGAAGAAAGCATGAGAATCAGAAAATTTGATAATAGTACCTTGCTGAGAGCTTTCCAAATCAATTATTTGTTCCAATTGCTTCTAAACATGAGGATAAAAATCTTGCTCTACCATATCTGAAGGCTGACTGTGAAGAAAAACAGTAAAAATGTTTTTAAAGAACAGTGTTATAAAGTGTTATCTTTCTGATAATGAAAAATAATTCTGATAATAGGAGACCTAAATTGTACGGGCGTTTACTTTTTCAGAAAATGCATAGGTATTTATTTATTTATTTTTTGCCTATTTCCTAAATGGAATCCAAAGCATATTTCTGGCTATATTAGATGCTCATGGTTAGATTAAGATTTTGTTTTTTTCATTTTTATCTCCAGGTAAAGTCATATTTTAATTGAAATAAGCATCCAACTGCTTTCTTTTTCTAACTTTCTATCTACAGTAATGGTTTCAACTTGGTGGATAGAGGGAAAGCTGAATAAAATATACTCAAACAGCAAGTGTATGCAAAGTGTTCTCTGTGTATATATTGTTCTGGTTTTAATGAGGAGATCATGAATCAGAATGCTGGGAAATTGCTGTAACAAACCAAGGTGAAGGAGATTCTGAGTAGTCTAATCAAACTTACGACATAGGAAATTAGAATTTCCCAGCATAAGATCTTAAAATACAGAACACAAACATGAATCAGAGCAGACGTGGATATATTCTGAAAAATAGGAGATCCTCTGGAGAAAAAAAAAGTTGGTCATAGTGAAAGAAAACACAAGAACCACTCATTCTTCCAGCCATTCTCATATTAGCAAACACTGATGAACATGTGTCCTCAGCCAGCAGGAGACACAAAGATGCCTAAGGCATCAGATTTATACCTTGAATTCAGTGTGTGAGGACAGGATAAAATGTGATATGTGTAGAAATAGTAGAATATAGTAGTGTGGGTGAAACCCATGTGCCTGTGTGTGAATCTAATGGTCATGGAGTCACGAGTTATAACTGGCCTTGCAAAAAATGTTTCAGAGATGAGTTTTTTTACTTAAGGTTTCAAGTGTAAAGTGGTCAAAAATGTACATTGTAAGTTTCACAAAAGAAAATATTACTGGACCAGAAAATATAAGCTGATCCTCCTATCCAAAGTAAAACATGATATCTAGCCCAAGCTTATCCTTTGATGGCATAATTGGGAACTGGGAGTGGGCCGTGGGAGGTCACATACATCCCGGCTCTGAGGATTAAAAACATAACAAGATGTCACCTAGGCCAACGGGGGGGGATATCACTGTGAGGAGATGGCCTGCCTGGGATCCAAGAGTAGGAACCACTCCCCTCCACAATTATTTCCCCTCACTGCAACCTCAGCCTCAGCTGACGATGCGATTCACAATTTCAAAAATTCACTTATTCATCCAGTAAATATTCCCCAAGCATTTAACTATGAATCAAGAACTATGCTGAGCATTAGCAGTATCACAATGAACAGCATGGTCACAGCACCTGCCCTCATGAACATTAGAGACAGTTGTTGAATGTTGCTTATCAAGTATTTATTTAATTCTCCTGTGTTGTGTGTTATTTGGAGGCTATAAAAGAAGCACGACATTGACCCTGTCCTACAGCAGTTGACAGTTTGCAGAGACATATACATCAAATTTAAATAATACACAGCAGAATACTATTAGCAGCAAAACTCAATACAGTCAAGTGCCTGAATGTGTGTTTACATAACAACCGAGCCTTCCTCAGTGAAGGCTATTGCAACTCAGCACAACATTCAGAGCACCAACCAGGTAATGTCTTTTGTCAGACAGGTGATATCTTTCTCTGCCATCTGTCCCTGGAGTGTATGTAACAAAGAATAAGGGATGCTTGAACTTGCAAAGAGAAAGATAAATTATACTAGTGTGGATAATTGCAACAGAATCAGAAATTTCCATTTAGAAGGCACAAGCAGATCAATGACATTCAGTCAGTGAGGACACAAAATGGCTTTCTCCATTTAAAACATCAAACAACCAAATACCCATGATTAAACAAAAAGATTAATAATGTCAAACCAATTTGAGGACAACCACGCAACTGATAAGTCTCTCCTAACGCACTCCCACTCTGGGGCTTTTTCTTCAGGCCTACGTGGATGGCCAAAGAAGAGAACAGAGTTCTCTGTTCTCTTCTTTTTCTAGGGCTATTTCCTTGGATTGGGCTTGTGCAGAGACCCCTGTCCAGGCTCTCTCTCCTGCGGATGACCCTTTCTTGGGGCTATCCAAACTATGTAAATCTACCTGGGTTCAAAATCAGCCCAACTCTGCCTATTGCTAAACAATTACTTAGGAGCTGTTGATTGAGGATATTTTTTACCACGTGACTGCATAAAAGGATTGCATCATTCACCTCCTGAGTCAAGACTTTTTATCACTTTTTGCAACTATCTGTTGATTCCATTGTTCATAAAGACAGCTCTGTCCTCAGGGAGCAGGAAGCATGGCCTCCTGCTGGAAGAAAAAAAAACTCGCTTAAATGACAGTGCTAACAACAGGGTAAAGAAGCTCTTCGGAAATAAACAGTTACTTGTGTCTGCTGCTGCCTCCCCTTCCACCTCATTCCCCCCACATCTAAGCAGCTCTACCTCCTTCTGTCATTCCAGTCAGAGCAAGCTGTATACTGCTAACAATTGAGAGCTAAAATCCTAATCCTTCACACCTTGACCATCACAATAATAATAATCAAGTGAGGAACCCGGAGAGTGAGGATGATTGTCACACCTCGAAGCAGCTGTGCTAACGGTTCCTTGGCCACCTGGGACGGTTGAGGTCTTCTCTTCCTGATATTTATGTTTGTAGTTTTACCTTCCTTTATCTGTTGATGTACTCATTTTCCCCCAGCATGGTCAAAATAATAACTCAGTTATATTTTCAAAGATAAAAAGATGAAGAAAAAAGAAAGAAAAGAACACCAGTTTGTGAACACAAATTTGTAAACGGATGTTTGCAAGATACTGACTTACAGTTCTAATTAATACACTTTGACTTTTAAAAAAATTATTTTCCATGAGCTAATCCTCATACACTCTTCAGTAGTTTTTCATGTGTCCCCCTATTAAAGGGTCTTATTAAATGTTCTTGCCCCCACTCTGTGTGGTCCAAAGGCTGTGTGCCAAACAGAGTATGTGAATTCTTGCAGAGTATAACATACAATTAGAAATTAATTTATTTTTCATTGATCCATCTTTAGACAAAGCCATATAGTATGTAAAATGTACCTTGCTAATTTTTAACAAGAAACAAATCACAGAAAAATCTAATGCTGGGTTTAAAAAAGAGAAAAAATAATATTTTGAAACAAAACAAAATTAAAACTGCTTTATCTTCCAAAGCCAGCCTTGCAGCATTAGCGGCATAGTGGCTGACCCCAGTTTTCAGTATATTCTCTGTTCTAAGGACATTGGCAGGAAACGGTCAGCCTGGAGATACAATGAAAGGAAGCCAGCAGTGAAGGTTTCACTGATAACATGAGATTTGAAGTCAGTGAACAGACCGAGCGGTCATTCACTCGCAAGGCCAAAGTGTATGATAATCCGAAGGCTCCATTAAGATCTTGTCACAAAGCACACGGGAGATGGTATTTGACTGCGGCGGGGAGGGGGCATGCTGGCACATTCTCTTCCTCCTTCTCCTCCTCCTGGGTGGGTTGCATAGCTGCTATCAATATGAAGGTGTTATTTCACAGCATTCTGCCACTCTAACATATTTGTTCTGAAAATTCATATGCAGTACAGGAAGAAGGACCAACTGTTAGGGAAAGCTCCCTGAATAATAAAGCCATGACTAACCATGACAAAACCCTATTCTTTCTCCTCTCCCACTACCTCTCTCCACCTATTGCTGCTTTTCCCTTTATCCTGGGAGATTTAATTATACTTAGTAGACAAAATTGCCGAAATTCAATATTTGATTTGCCCACTTTGGCTAGACCTCTTCCTATGATGTGATACCTTTGTCTTGTTTTCTTAAATGGAGCACACCCTGTGATCCGTCACATCACATACGTTAACACCAACAACAGAGCTTCCCAGTCATAGAAAGTCCTCTTGTCCCTGTAGTATGCAACTGTGTGGCCCAGCAACTCAGAGTTATCTGCTTTTTGTAGTGATTTTTATTGCCTCATTGTGAGGCTGTCAGTTCACAAGATGTGAAGGAGTTCAGAAATCGAATCTCAGATATGAATGTATTTGGTTACCCTTCCCAACTTGTGTAGTTTATGTCTTTGACCCTAGAAACTAATAGACTAATGTGTTAAGTTGTGAATAAAATAAGAGAAAACAAGGCTGTGGAGACGCAAGAAATTTCATGGAGGAAATATTTATGCTTAGATTCTTGTAATCAATTTTTATTACCCAAACATCTCTTGCAGGTTTCCCAGTTTTTAATTTTTTATCAGTGTGGCATATGGTTGACTTTAGTTAGGTGAAGGTCTTTATGTCTGTGATTTATAATAAAGAGCAGCACTATCCAACAGAAATATGAGGTGAGTCAAATGTTTAACTGTAAATTTTCTACAAGTAACAATAAAAGGGTGAAAATAACAGGTGGAATTTCCTTTAACAGTATGTTTTATTGAAACATATTTAAAGATAATGTTAAGTCATTGACATCTGGCGTAGATCTTCCACATACAGCAGATCTCAACTTGGACTAACTACCTTTTCGTTGCCCAACAGTCACAGACGGGTGAGTGGTTGTTGCCTTGGGCTGCACGGGTACAGAGGGCCTTTTCTTTTAATCTTTATGTCTCTACAGATAACATCAATAGCAGTTTTAAAAGTTATGAGGAATTTCATGGAAAGTCACTCTATTTAAACAGATCTCGTTTGCCTGGAACCCTAGGGAGAAAAATATGTTCTGCTCACTTGGGACACTAGAAATTTCATTTTACTGGTAAATTATGATCACCCACATTTAGATTTGTCTACCTAATAATATCTGAACTGGCTCTTTAAATCATCACTTCATGAGATTGTCAAAAGTATTTACATAGAATGACCAAACTCACTCTCCATGGATACTCATTAAATTTACAATGCATATTCAGAGACAATGTATTTGTCTAACAAAGCTTTGTAATTCATTTTCCAACTGGCAGAATGCCACAGAAAGATGAAGGTTGCAAAGCCAGCACAGTCTGCCCTCAGGGAGCATCTACTATTGTGAGCAAGAGAGCTATGGGTCCAACAGTCAGGTAAATAAACATACAATCAATACAGTGGGAAGCACTGCAGAGGAACACATAGTCTCGTGAACATAGAATAAGGAGATCTGACCCAGTGGGGAGGTCAGGGAGGACTTCCTTGAGGAAACAGTGCTTGAGCTGAGATCTGAGGGATGAATAAACCCAGCCAGGCAAGAGGAACTAGAAGGACACACTGCAACGTTTGATATTAATCTTCAGTTTTGTTTCATGAAGAACTATGGTTAGAAGTAACCTTTCACTGTGGCCAAGAGAACAGTTCTCACCCAGATTGAAGTCTTGGCACTTATTCCTGAGTCTCTCGGGAGCCAGCCCTGTCTGCTCCCATGACTTCAGTGCCGTGCTACCCTCGCCTCTGCTTGGCATGTAGTGAACTCCAGGACTTGGGAATGTCTATATAATTAATTTTCCTCGAGTAAAAAAATATTTTTCAACATATGCAAAATAGTTTAAAATAAATAACTCTTCCAAACAAGTAAATAAGCAATTCAACAAACAGAATGGACCCTAAATGCATATATTTGTTTTAATCACTTGTTTGATTAGGCAAAACAGGCAATTCACAAAAGAATGAGAAAAGCATGTGAAGGAGTTACAAAGAAATAAAAACTAAAGCTTAAAGATTTGTTTAGCTTCTTGTATTGACAAAGATCATAAAGAATATTGTGTGTCTCTAGGAAACAGGCCTAAGACACAGCTGGTAGAAGATGAGTGTGCAACAACCTTTCTGGAAGAAAATTCATCAGTATGCACTCAAAGACAGAGACACGCCCATTGACCTAGCCATTCCACCCTTGGAATTCATCCTAAGAAACTAATCAAACAAGTGATTAAAACAAATATATGCATTTAGGGCTATGATAGTTATGAAATGGAGCTCGCCTAAATATTTAAGAAAGGAATGGTTAAAATAATGATTTGTTAATATAAATATAGAGCAAAGTGTGACATACATGTGTATTTATTTATAGAGAAAGATGTTCACAGTATTCTTGTAAGTGAAAAGTAACAGAATACAAAGTAATATGAACAGTGTGATTTCAGTTTTTGTGCACACATGAGTACATGAGTATCCTTATACTGGAGAAAATCTAGAAAATACAGCAGCGTTTTAACGTGCAATAGTATAATTATGTATAATTCATTTTCTTTTTACTTATCTAAAGTTTCTACCTTTTATAGAAATTTCCTCTTATATTTAAGGATATGAATTCTTTTTATAATAATCTATTTCCATTAAGAATAATTTTGAGAGTTTTTTTAAAGGAAAAGAAAAAAAATAGTACCCATTGTGTTACAATCCAAAGACAACTGCACTAATGTTGTGAAGTATTTCCCTTCAATATTTTTTTAAGAATAACTGGGGTTTTTAAAACATAGTTTTGATCATATTTAATTGGGCTTCTGAGATCAGTACTAAAACTCGCCTGAGGGACAAGTTTTTACAGGGGATTTTCTTGTATCCAATTACAGGGTTTTTCCATAGTAGGGGAATAACAGTTTATAATGAGAGTGACTGATTCAGCTCTGTCCAGATACTACCCTTGTGAAAGGAGACACCATCTCTCCCCATTCTTGGTAGCTCAGTTCAGTCAGATGTGGTTTTTCCTAAGTTGATGATTCTCCTTAGGAATTTTGGTTGAACTGAGGTAAAGTGCCCATTAATAATCACACAAGACAGTCCTGTAAATATGCAATGACTTATGGCATAGTTAGCATTAAGAATGTAGTTATTAGTAGTTTTGTTAAAGGATCACTGCACCCGTGGCTAAGACTCTGGAGCCAGATTCCCTGGGTTCTGGAGCTAGATTACCTGCCACTTTCTAGCTAGTTTCCCTAAGATTAGCTTTTTTACTTTCTGTGCCTTAATTTCCTCTTTAGTAAAACTGGAAAAATGAAAGCATCTACCTCATAAATTGTTGGAAGAATTCAATGAACTTATATAAGTAAAACACTTGTAGTGCTGCTGGGCACAAAATCGAAATATACCCAATAAATATAAGTTTATATTATTATTCCTAAATCACAACTACTTGTAAACGGTGCCAACTGCATAGTGCTTGAAGGGTGTGGAGACGTATATCGTGATCCCAACAGACCATTGAGCAAATATTTGCCCTGCAAGGCATAAGGCGTTCTGCATATATTATCTTATGACTCTTTACACTAACAGTAGAAAGCAAGCGTGCTTTCTGGTTTCAGGATTACAGCACTAGGGTCCTTCATGTTAAGTAACTTGTTCAAGTCACGCATAGTGAAAACAATGGTGGGACAGAAGAGACAGAGGGAAGGTGTTTCCTTGGTTTAGCTCTCTCATTTGTTAATTTCTGTATTAGGAAAACCCAAAAGACAGAAATAATGATGGCATAGCTTTCATAATTCTCCCCTTCCTTCAGTAACATAGAGGTTTTTTCATTAGTTCAACAATATTAACAGAGCACCTGCCCAGCTGGGCACTGTTCTCAGCACTGGAGTCACCGTGTCCTCAAAGAACACACTTTTTAGATTGAGGCAGGAGATAGATAAGAGTGTGCTGGTCTTAAGTGTCTCTTGTTCCCAAACCACCCTTCTATACTCAGCTTTGCCCTGCTGGGGCTGGCTCCCTGCAGACCCCTCACCCAGGACAGTCCACGGAGAGACAGCCCAGTGCCCATGGGGGCAATGAGCAGGTGGTCTTGGTGGGGCAGCACCCTTCATACCCATAGCAGGCGCGAAGACTGGACACATGCCTCCTTCTCCCTCTCCATCCCTGGGCCTGGGCTTGGTGGACTTGCTCACTACAGCAGGCAAGTCCTGAGCAGCCCTCAACCCGGGGAGCACCCCCATCTCCCAACCCACTCTTAATGTTCTGGGAGCCTAGCTGCTGTTGAGGGAGAAGGTGGTCCCCAGGTGACCGAGCACTGCTTGACAAGGTCTCTGCAGGCAGGATGCAGGCTGCAGCCAGAAGCTTCTGCCTTGCCAGCTGTCCCCCTGCAGGCTCTGTCCAGTGGGGGTACACAGGAAGCATGCTGCAAGAACAGGAAGGGACCTGCTCCTCACCCTTGTGCTTTCTTTCTACTTCTTGCATCCCGAACATCCCTCCAGAGAGGTTGCTTTCAGTCAGCCAGGGGCAGGACCTGCCACCACTGCAGGGGAGTTGAGTGCAGTTGTCTGAGCCAGCTCCATCAGGCTCCAGAAGCCCAGCCGCTGGTCTGGGCTGACTCTTCATAGGTCTGGACTGCAGATCCACCGGGACCCTCAGAAGTTGCTGAGTTTTTCTTTTTTTTCTATATAAAGACAGGGTCTCACTATGGTGCCCAGGCTGGTCGTGAACTTCTGGCCTCAATTTATCCTCCTGCCTTGGCCTCCCAAAGTGTTGGGATTACAGGCATGAGCCACTATGCCTGGCCCACAGCTAAGTTTTAACTGCCGTCTGTCCCCTTGGTTTCCCAGTCCTAGGAGCAACAGCCACTTCCTGTGGTTGGTTCCTCTGCAATATCCCAGCGTCCTCTTGTGACCTTTTCTTACCTGTTCAGTTAATCAGCAATGCTGCATTTCAGCAAAATGTACTGCTAGTTACCTGTGCTATTATCTTGCATTGAACAACCATTTTATCTTGTCTACTTCTGAATCCTGCTGCCATGAATATTATACATGAAACTTTCTTTTTCCCAAATTTAGGATTTAAAAAAAAAATAGATTCCCAGAAGTAGAATTATTGGGTTAAAGAATATGGCTGCTTTATTACTTTTTCTATATATTTATATACCACACACATATGGCTAAAAATACATATACATAACTTTCCAAAAGGTTTTGCCAATTGCTGTCGCCAAGTAACGTAAGGAAATAATCATTTTTCCTAACTAACCAGTTTCTTGATAAAATAATATATTGAATTATATCTTGGTTTTGTTTAACTTACAACACAATTACTAATTTTGTCTAACACATTTGTATATTTTATAACAGGAATTTTATATAACTTTGAGATTATGAGCTAATGCTATTTTCGATAAATCATATTACGCTAGTGTTTGATGTCAGTAGTCTACTGGACTTTATATTTTAAGTCATGCTTATGAGGGGAATGTCTAAGACTTTGGAAAATGTTTTGATTCCTTCCAACTCTCAGAACTTCAGAAAACAATTATCATAATTAAAACATGTTTCCCTAGTGGTCCCAAGATACCTTCAGGAATGATCCCTATAGAAGAACAGTATGGATTTTTACTAAATAGTCCTTTGAATTAGATGGAAATTATAGCTATTTTTTCCTCCTAAAAATGATTAATATAAGGTTTTTATTAGCTAACAATCAGGATTGCAAACTTCTTTTTTTTTTTTTTTTTTTTGAGTTGGAGTCTCACTCCATCGCCCAGGCTGGAGTGCAATGGCACACTCATCACCACCCCAGCATCAACCTGTGGGGCTCTGACAATCCTTATACCTCAACTTTCCAAGTAACCAGAACTACAGGTGTGCACTTACACGCCTGGTTAATTTTTAATTTTTTAAAAATTTACTGTAGAGACAAGGTCTCGCCAAGTTGCCCAGGCTGGTCTTGAACCTGCGGGCTCAGGCAATTCACTCGCCTCAGCCTCCCAAAGTGCTGGGATTACAGGCTGAGCCACCGAGCCTGGTCAGCAAACTTCTTAATAGAGAAAATTGCATTTAACCACTCTTTACTCTTCAGACATCTCATAAATCACCACACACACAATGATTTATCAGTTTCTAATTCTAGTTCTTTTTTTTAATGCTGTCATATAGTCTCTGAATCAGGATGGATAATTTTCCATTTTCAAATGTCACTCTCACTTTCTTATCTCGATTTGTTTTCTCTAATTACATTTCCATTCAACCAAGCATCCCTTTTAGACCATTATTGGGCATTTTTTACATGTGGAATAATAGTCTGGAGGATTGAATAGATTCTGCCGTTAAAAATAGGAAAATCCAATGTTCCCAACGGATGAGTGATGAGAACAGCAAGTTATGCAGACCAATCTGTCCACTCTTTCTTCCTCAGGAACAAGTCTCCAGGCTCAGCCCTGCAAGCATGAGTTGCCTAGGAGTCTACACCCTGTGCCCTGTCATCAAGGATAATACTAGAAATAGTGTTGGGTGGGACTTGAGGAAATGTCTTTTCTTTCTCCTGCATCCTAACAGAAATGGTGACATGACGACTGGATCTCTGGAAACCATATGTCCATGTGCAGAGAGAAGAAGGAACATAGTTACCTTCTATACTCTATGTACAGTGAACGTAGCGCATGTGGCACAGTTTCCTAGCCAGGCTGAGCTGCCTGCCTTCCGACTCAACGCAAGACAAAGCTGCGTGTCCTCTGTTCAGACTGCTTCTACTGGTAACCAAATATAACACATCTCTTCATTGATGATATAGTGGTGTCACACGTTAAGGGCTAAACTAGATTTATTTATTATTATTTCTTCCTTCCACTTTCATTGGTTTACAAGAATACATTTAAAGACATTTACCGTAAACACGTGTCTGGTAGTTTATAAAGGAGAACAACTGGATATTCTAAGCTTTGTGGATTTTCAGAGTTCACCTTAAATTCTTTAGGGAACATCTGTAAAAGCAATTGCCAAACATGTGGGGGGGTGGATAAGAGAAATACCCACTTCCCCAGATAATATTTATGTAAGCACTCAGGTAACCTTAAAGGAACATATAAATGTTGGCTCCTGTCCAACCAGATGGATCACATGAAGCCAAAACTAAATCATGATAGCTAAAAATAATCACATTAAGGAGAAACCAGTGAAAGTCATTCTGAGATTAAAGAGTAAGTATATACTTGCACGTTTCGGCAGTGCATAATTTTAAACAAGTTCTCTTATGATCTACTTTTACAGCCCTGTTATGAAAGGTGGAGGATTTATCTTTTTCATCAGAGATGGATTTTGTGAAGATTAAACAATCTTTAATCCCATCTGAAGAAAGAGTTTGCATGAAAATATAGGCATTCAGTCCCAAAGAGTTTCATGCTGTGCTATGAGAGCAGCAGGAAAGTTTTATAAAAAGGACTTCACTCACATTTCCCAATATATTAAAAAAGGGTTGGTTTCACTAACATCAACCTGTACTCCAGCTGCCTGTGCATATTTCTGTATGACTCTGCATTTTCCTTGGAGATTAGGATGGTCTCAGAATTCGCCCTTCCAAGAGAGGTGATTTGCTTTCCACTGAGCTGCAGACCAGATGCACCACAGGAAGTGGGGAGAATTGAGGACCCAGACCCACAAGAGAAGCTGAAGGTAGGAAGTTGACATGCATGCATTTATACTAAGGCATATTCGCTGAATCAAAGCAGCAATTTGTGTGTTGGAAACAAAAACTCGCATTGTTTTGAGAATTATCAAAACCCTTCCTTTCACCTTAACTTGAACCATTCACACACCCACGGTCTCTGGCTACGAACCCAGCTTGTTATATAGAACATCCAATGTTAAATAATTGATAAATCTGGGTGTTCAATCTTTGCACTGAATCAGGAGACTTGTTATGTTTTACAAGTTTGACTGACATGTTAGCAGAGCAGTTCCAAATACTTCTCTCTGTGTCCAATATTTAAATTAGTGTTCACAACCAACTGTAGTACCTACCCTAGGCAAAGTCTTCTGTGGGACACACCATCAATAAGCTCTAACCACAAGCCATTACAGTTCACAAAGAGAAGGCACACACATCCGACCACCTAGCATAAGCCAAGCTCTAAGGGGAGAATAGTTCAGAATAAAAAAACACAAACAGGCAGGCAAGCTGATTGTTGCCCCAAGTTGTGCTGCATCTTATTGTCCCACCAGACTAACCAACCTGTGCATTTCTAAAAAGATACAGTTTTACAGAAAACACAGAAATAGGGTTTGGACAAACACAAAAGAGAATATATGACTTTACTTTAGCAGCAAGATAAGAGTTGATTTTTTTAAAAAAATACTGTCACTACTGTCAGACAATCACCCTCTTTTGGCCATTAAATTACTGTGCCGGATATAAAATACACAATCATATTTTGTGATCTAAACGGCTTTTGTTGTTTCCATGAGTGATTTTCTTAAGTGAGTTTTATTATATCTATTTCCAAGAAATTTCCCAATAGAATGTATGCTCAATTTATTATAGATTCTTTGAAATTAAAAAAAAAACACAGGATTAAGCCTATATGTTGGTTGGTTCATAGGCAAAATTTTAAGAGCCTAACGCCAAGCCTCCATGAACAACTACTGGGAAGAGGAGAACCTACTCAGTAAATGGTGCTAGGAAAACTGACTGTCCACATGCAGAAAATTGAAACAGGACCTCTACCTATCACCATACACAAAAATCAACTCTAAATGGATCAAAGGCCTAAACATAAAACCTCAAACTATAAGAATCTTAATGCAGGAGATGCCCTTAAGGAAATTGGAATTTCTGATGAAAACCCCAACCAATTTCTGATGAAAACCCAAATGCCCAGGCCATAAGAGGTAAAATACACAAGTGGGACCTCATCAAACTGAAAAGCTTCTGCAGAGCAAAAGATACCATCAAGAGAGTGGGGAAGCAGCCTACAGATTGGGAAAAAATATTTGACAACTGTATTTGACAAAGGTGTAACATCCAGGATCTACAAGGAACTCATGTGAAATGGGCCAAAAGTAAAAAAAAACAAAACAAAAAACACCCTATTAAAAAGTGGGCAAAATATATGAATAGACACTTCTCAGAAGAAGACATACGAACTGCCAACAGGTACATGAAAAAATGCTCAGCCTCATAAATCATCAAATAAATGCAAATTAAAACCATGCTGAGATACCACCTAACTCCAGTCAAGGTGGCCATGATCAATAAATCAAAGAACCACAGATCCTGGAGAGGATGTGGGGAAAAGGAACAATTCTACACTGCTGCTGGGAGTGTAAGCTAGTTCAACCTCTGTGGAAAACAGTGTGGCAAGTCCTAAAAATATCTAAAAATCAACCTTTCATATGACCCAGCAATCCCTCTTTTGAGACTATACCTGAAGGAACTCAGATCACTCTATAAAAAAGATACCTGCGCACACATGTTTATTGCAGTATTATTCACAATAGCAAAAACATGGAACCAACCATGCTACCCATCAAAAGTGGACTGAATAAAGAAAATGTGGTACACATACATGATGGAATATTCCACAATCATTAATAAAGACAAAGTAATGGACTTTGCAGCAACTTGGATGGATTTAGAGTTCATTCATTAGACACTCAGTGATCTATCACAGAAGCAAAGAATTGAGTATCACATGTTCTCATTCATAAGCTGACCCTGAACATTTATAATAATATTATAAGAAAAGGAACTGGCGTAGCAGGAAACTGCCAGGGAAGGGAGGAAGGTGGGACATGGCATCAATAAGGGTACCTGATCTCAATCAAGCAAGGCAAAGTGGAGACCAAAGGGAGGCCCAAACTTCATCTGTACAATGACACTTGTATATCTAACACTGAATTGTACCTCACATCTGTAAAATGAAACAATAAAATAAAAAAACACCCTAACCCCATCCTGTGTCTACATAGTAAAGACAGATTTTAAATGATCCATGTGGTTTTTATACTGTAAAAAGCCATATTAGGTAATAAGAGACTTTGAAAAGATATATTAATAAGATAAAATCACAAGTGAAAGACTGTTGATAAAGCTACCATAGAAATCTTCATCATCAAATAATTAAAGAAAGTCTGAATGAGTAGAGTTTACCTAAATAAATCAATATTAGACATAGAGCCATGAGTGAGGCAAAGAGGAATGGGGGTAATTATAAATAAGACAGGTTCTTGTCCTGCAGTTGCTGTGAACATAGTCAAATAAATAATCATTGTTATTTAATTCACTTTAGCAACAGTGTTGAAAATGGATCGACAGAGGAAACAATGGGTGAAGAGAGAGTAGTTAGAAGACTCCTGGATGTGTCCAGGTGACAATTGACTAAGACAATAGTTGAGTTAGTGGATATTCATTAATTCAAAAATATTTTTGAATGCCAAATACAAGCCAGGCACTGTGCTATCACCGGGATTTGACGAGGAGCAAAACAAAAAATAGTCCCCATCCAGTGGAACTCACCTTCTCCTGGAGAAGACATACAACCAGATAGCTATGTAAAGTACATAGACTATTACAGAATGATAAGCACATGTGGGAAAAAGAAAGCAGGGAGGGGAGTATGAAAGCCACTGTGAGCTGAGACTGCAGGTGAGTCCAGGGACACCCTTCCCGAGACTGCAAACTTCAAGTGGAAGGAAATGAGAGAGTGAACCGTGAAGGTCTCAGGGAATAGCTTTCAGGAAGACTGGACAGCAGGTGCAAAGGTCTGAGATAAGAACATACCTCGTGTGTTTAGGAAGGGAAAAGGAGGTGGGATGGCAGGAGCAGGAGGGAGACAATCTCAAGAGTTGACCAGGGACTGGATTGTGTACAGACTGCAGATGGATGCAGGACCTTAACTTTTCCTCCGAGTGAGACAGAAAGCCTGTGTTCCTTAGCGGTACAAAATAGGATACAGATGTTGACATAGCACACATCTGTGCTTACTTGGGATACTTACTGAAATGAGTCTTAGAGGACACAGTGGCTGCTGCAGTGGTAGATGGGTATGGTAGTAATGTGTCTATTTTCTTATGAAGTATTTTTATGTATGTATTTATTTATTTATTGAGTTGGAGTCTCACTCTGTTGCCCAGGTTGGAGTGCAGTGGCATGCTCACGGCCACTCCAGCATCAACCCACTAGACTCCAGCGATCCTTCTGCCTCAGTCTTTCAAGTAGCTGGAACTACAGGCATGCACTCCCATGCCCAGCTAATTTGTTATTTATTTATTGTAGAGATGAGGTCTCACCATGTTGCCCAGGCTGCTCTCGAACCCATGGGCTCAGACAACCTACCCGAGTGTCTATTTCTGATCCCACTGGAGAATATGGAAAAGGAAAATGACTCAAAGGCTTAGCAATCTCAAAGCCTCTCTTGTGATCCTAGAAGAATCTTTTATTTTTGTATGAATGTATTTATTTTAGTTTGCTATAGTAGGGCAGATGTGGCTGAAAATTAAACTCAACACTTAAGTATTTGGGTCAGTTATAGAATTATAATGAAAGGTGTATTCACAGATTTTGCAAGTGTCCTAAGTGAAAATTAGGACATTAATTGGGAAGGAGCGGGGATAGCTGGGTGGACACAAACACAGCTGAAGATCCTGACTTCACTCTGAGCATTCCTTTCAGTGGGACACTATTCTTCCCAAGACCTACCTCCCCTGCTGTGCCTAGGCCTATTCAGTCAGAGCAATTTAAGTATATGCCAATAGGGACAAGTGAAAAATACAGTCGAGAAAGGAATAGGCTATACTCCAAAGGAATTGCCATATTTTTTCTGAATTATATAAGGGATATATATATGATTATGATGTATGTGTGAAATAGTGTGTAACAAAGGTGTTAGAGCAAGGAGGATGGATAGAATGTGACACTGGGTCAGATCAAATTTCCCATCATAAGTGTAGTTATTCCAGACTTAATACAGTATATGAAACAGGTGAAGCAATAATGACTAAATAAAGGATAGACAAACGAATGATTCACTTAGGAGTCTGTGGATAGCTGTGGGGACAGATGAACAAATGAAAGTTGTTCTAACAATTTGTTTAATCTATCAGATTCAATGGTGGCCCTCTTTCAATGAGGTTGGATGAGAATTTTCCCAGACTAGTGTTAAGAAAAAAATACTTAGGGATGTGGGAATGTTAGGGTGGACTTTACTTTGAAACTTGCACTCCCACAATCACACCACATCTCTTTAAAGGGCCCAGAAGACAAAACTTTCACTAAGGCATGTGGCAGTCTCTTTGTGAAGCTCAGTGCTGGCTATTCTCTGAAGGCAAGAGATGGGATGGGAGAGGCTACCATGGGAAAGGGGTCCTTCATTTCACTGGGTGTCATGGGACCACAGAGTAGCAAAAGTCAAGTAACAACACTAACTTCAAGAAACAAGATTTCTATCATTATTGTAAAGATAACAAAAAAGACTTGGACATCAGAATTGCCTTGCTGGGCTCTCTAGATATGCCTACATGATTCCTTAGGAAGGAAATAACCTTGGAGGAAAATAGGTAGGCATGTTTCCAAGTGTTACTTAGTCAATATAACAGGAGAATTCTAGGTTTGATGGGTAGAAATCTGATGTGAGTGTCACAATTTCTCACCTACTTCCCAAACAAGCCTGTTCAGACCTGGAGTTCTTTGATTGAAAAGGAGGTTAGGAGCCGGGCTCGGTGGCTCAGCCTGTAATCCCGCGCTTTGGAAGGCTGAGGTGAGTGGACTGCCTGAGCCCGCAGGTTCAAGACCCGCCTGGGCAACTTGGCGAGACCTCATCTCTACAATAAATCAAAAAATCAGTCAGGCGTGGTAGCGCATGCCTGTAATTCCGGCTACTCGGAAGGCTGAGGCGGAAGGATCGCCAGAGCCCAGCAGGTTGAGGCTGCAGTGGCCGCTCCCAGCCACTGCACTCCAGTCTGGGTGACAGAGTGAGACTCCAAATCAAAAAAAAAAAAAAAGAAAAGGAGGCTAGAACCTTTTGAGAAAAGACCCGGCCTCACTGCCACAACTATACACATGAACGTTTTTAAGCCTTCCTGAAGCATGCTTTCACGCATTTTTCAGGTGTCTGTACACTAGACTAAGTTAATGCTTATTCTAGAAACTCAAAAATAATTTTGGACATAGGTAAAAAAATCCATCCCACAGTGGACAGTAAGGGGACAAATGTCGTTGAAAAGGAAAGCTGTATATGTGTTCTTGCTTGCTTATGAATACATGCAGCGTATTCAAAATAGCAATCTTGGCAGTGCCTCCCTTCAAAAGGGTAGTTTGTTTTCTCAGGTATTCTGTTTGGACTGGCTGTGTGGTTTGCTTCAGCCAGCAGAATACAGTGTCAACGGCACTGTGAGATTTCTAAGCCTGGTTCTTCAGAGACTGCACTCTCCTCTCATTCTCAAAACCTGCAACCACTCTGGAGACAAGCCTGTGCTCACCATCTGGAGAAGGTGGAAATGAGATGAGCTGATACCACCACAGCCTTGCCACAGGAGAGGTGCCAAAGGCCAGCACATTTATTCCCGTGACTGACCACAGACTCCTGAGTGAGCCCATCTAAAATCAGAGGAATCACTCATTTGCTCATTCTTTATCACTATTATTTCATATAAGGATTATTGATACAATTGCAACTAAAGAGAGGACTTATCATTACTCTGAGATGAGACACGGTAAATGTGAGACTTTGAGTCTCTTCTACATGGAAGAACGTGCAAGAGTAACTTCATTTGTATAAAAGAAAGTTGGACCACCTAGGTGGAAGTGTGGGGTTGTTGCTGATGTCACACACAAGCTAAAATATGTGTAGAGGAATGCTCATGTGTGCTGATAACCAGAGTTTGGTTGTGTGATACTGACTGGACTGGGACTTGCATTTCCCAGTGTTCCTTGCCAGTAGGCCTCCTAGATTCTACCTTCAGGAGGCAGAGAGAGCAGGGCAGAAGAAAGGATTTCCTTCCTGCTTTCCCTGTCTTTGCCAGCACTGCCCAGGAGTAGCAATTGCACCCAGCCTCTGGTACTCCAAGGTACTCTTGGACGAACCTGTAGCTCCCTGGACACAGCTCCTCCCTGAAAGTATAGAACCAGCTCTAAAGCACCTTCTTCTAAGCTCCTGGATGCTGGAAACCCTACCCCTTCCCTTGAGTTTCCACAAGCAACAGTGGCAGTTGTGCCTGCAGTTATTAATCTGTGTTACCCTTTTGCCCCTTCAGGCATCCAACATCTATGTAAAAGTCCCCTTAGTTTGAAATACCTAGCTTTGCTTCTATTTTCCTGACTAGACCCTAACTGATACAAAATCATGAAGGGTTTTGAGATCTGAAATAATTTGTCTTGCCTTTGAATAGGATTACCATGGCTGCTGCACTGGGAGAGATTGAGACAATTCGGAGACCATTTCAGTAGAAAAAGATGAAGATGGCCTGGACCTGGGATGGAGAAGTGGTTAAATTCTGTATATTTTGAAGGTATTAATGATTGAATGGGTAGATAGGGCAGGTGTGAGTTTTAAGTCACTTGCTAGAAGAGAAAGAGACCAAATAGAATATGGAGCACTAGTGTTCATGCCAAGCAAAAATTAGACCAATGATCATGAATTTAAAAGTGAGGCCAGCTATGTGTTTTTCCACAGACATGGCTCTATAGTGGTTTTGTTTGTTAAGGTAATGCCAGACACTTCCTGATATCTTAGTGACCTCTTACAATGGCAATTTATATTTTAGTAGCTCAGAGTCCCGTATGTCATGGGAAATAGGGAGGATGAAATCCAGGTGACACACCTGCATCTCTCAGTGGTCCTGGCTAATAGAGGCTCAACTCATTCTTTCCAAGGCTGCCCTGGGCATCGATACTCAGTTGAAAACTGAAAAGGGGAAAGATGGAGATCTGAGGAAATTGTAGGAAACTCCAGACTTGGAAGTGGCAGGAATCATTTCTTATAGGCTAAAATTTAATGTCATGGCTACACCTTACATCAACAAAGGCCAAAGAAGAAAAGCTAAACCCAAGAAAAAAGGAAATAGATTTGGTCTCTGTGAAAGGAGAGATAATTGCTGTCAATGCAGGCAGAGACTACACAAAGAATTAAATCAGGGTTGCCATTTTGCCAAAAGTACCACAAAAGTGAAAGAGGGGCAAAGGGTTCAGAATATACACAAAGAATGGATATCACAACAGACCATGAATTTAAGCTAAGGAGAAAAGTGAGGACGTGAGGAGAGAGAAGGGTGTTAGGACTGATGCGTGGAGGTGGCAGGGTGTGGAAGGATTGTCAGAGTTGCCATTCTAGTGAGCATTGGCTAGTTGGAAAATGTGCTGTTTGAAATGGAAAATTTGGAGTAATTGCATGCTGGCATTGACAAAGCCAAGAGCATGACCTTGAGCGTTAGCATCTGAGCTAGGGTGCAAAATCCTCAAGAGAGAATGTCAAGGAATTTAGAGTCCAGAATATTGACAGACGATCTTCACAGACACTGAATGTTGAAGTGATATTAATGATCCAGGTGCCAAAATCTCTGAGAAATGAGGAAATGTGAAAACAAGAGCAGTGAGTGACTTAGAAGGTATTTAAGGGTCAAATGATGGCAAGACTTGGTGAAAATGAAGGAAGTATCAAGAGTCAGTTCCAGGCATCGCATACAAATGAGTGAATAGTCTAGCCATCTGCAGGGCGGGGGGGGGAACTCTAGTGTCATCCTCTTTAGGAGAGATATTGAGATTATTTGGGGATATATAGAGTTTGAAATTTCTGTCTCTCTAATATCGAAATGGAGACTTTGAGACAATATTTGAAATCTAATGTTATAGAGCTCAAGAGAAAGCAGCAGTGGGATATATATTTGAGATGATTGGAAAATCAACAGTATGTAAACTCATGTTTTGGTAATATTTTCAGAGGTGCTAAAAGGAATCTAGATTGGGCTTTGAGATATATAGAAGAAATAAAGCATAAAGAACCCAACTTTGTCTGTTCAACCTGCCGTATTAAACATAGAATAAGTGCACCTATGGTGATTCATTTGACCTGGTTCAATATTGCGTTTGATTCTCATTGGTCTAACACCCTAATAGTATACATTCCCACATGTGTTCTTTAGCTTTATGCCAATATATTTATAATAATATTGCAAGATTTTGGAGTAAAATTTGTTTCTTCCTGGGCTCAATTATTCACTTGTTCTTCTTGAAATGTACTCGGGATTTCTCTAGCTCTAAGTCTAGACACATTAGGGGTGGTGGAGACAGGTCTTGAGGAGAATATGCACTCCAGTGAAAGAAGGTTTAAAGTAAACGCAAGATTTTCATCTCTGCTCATATGCACCCACACATCCCTACTCCTTCCTATTCAGTACCTGAGTTTTCAATTAGGACACTCAGATAGTCTGTGCATGCTCTTTACACTGTCATTCTATAACTAACTTAGATATTGAAACGTTGAATTTAATTTTTAGTCATATCTATCCTGGTAAATACAAACAAAAATAAATCAGTATGTATAAATGCATGAGGTTTTTGTTTTCTGGTTTTTTTAAGTTCACAAAAGAAGCTTTCTATTTGAATTGACATTATTAACCCCCTAAGCATGTTATTTTTTTCTTTTGTATGGTCTCCAGTGCAGTCATAAATAGTTGCTCTACCAAAACTAACAGAGTGAAGTTTGGGAGCCAAAGAATAGACGTATTCAAGAAGGAAGGAACATGTCGATAAAGTTTATGATAACTTTTACTGAGAATTTAGTGGGTACCAGGCTATATTCAGATAAGTTCATAAATACTTATTCTTAACACTAGTTCTAAAAAATAGGTACTATTATTAAAGCTATCTCTCTTACAGGGAAGAAAAGCGAGGCACAGAGATTTTAATTAGTTGCTTTAAATCCCAGCTAGTAATCGACAGATCCAGCAGACCATTTTGTGTCATCTGACTCCAGAGCCCACAGTTTAGCAGCTAGTTGATACTAGCTTCTAACCCAAAAAGGTTAGCACTACTAAGAGAAAAGTACCCAAGGAACAAGAATTTAGTTTTTGGATATAGTGTCAAGGATGTCATTGTAGACAGAAGCAAGAACCAGCTTAGTGAAGCACACAGGCATAGAGTGCACAATGCTGGTTGGAGTCTGCTTAGGAGACAGGAGAAGTAAGAAGAGGCTGGATATGCTTTGGATACTCAAGAAATTTGACTATCAAGGTCAAGGGAGATAGAAGATAGTAAAGGCAAAATTGAGGTCAAGGAAAGTTTAATTTTCACTTATTTTGTTATATTTTGAAGATGAAAAGAATTCTTTAAATGAATATAGGAAGGAACCATTTGCTAAGGAAGGAGACTAATTACGTGGGAGAGAAAAGAAGCAATTGACATGGGAAGGCGAGAGGGAATTGAATCTAGGACACTGGTGGAAGGCTGATCTTAAACAGAATGGGGGACAATGTTTCCCGTCTTTGAAAAGGAGAAGAATAGAATGGGTGCAGATGTCATCCAACCAGGGGAATTAAGGGGTATAGTCACCTGATACCTTAAATATCTCTCTTTTAAAATTTACCTGGGTCTGAAAAATGATGGGTCTGGCATGGTGTAAATTGAGGTTGAGAAAAAGTTGAGAAAAGTATGAATAATTGAGGCTAACAAGAGAGAAATATAGTAAAATATTCAGGCACTGATAATGACTTAGATTAAAATGATACATTTATGGTGTTACTTTGTCCTGTTTTTTATTTCCTCCATGTCATTCAGCTGCCTAAAATACAGAAAACGAATTCCTTTAGAGTTTAGTTTTTCTAAATGAATACAATGAAAAGACAGAAGGGATCGGAGTTCAGAGGAGGAAGAAAAAGAATAATTGAAATAATGGACAGTGAGATCTAAGTTGAATAGAAGGACAGTGAGCTAAGAAGCATTATGGTTATGGTTATGGTCGTGGTCATGGTCATGATCATGGCTATTGTCATGGTTAGAATTAGGGCAAGGGTAGAAAGTAGAGTATAAGGGCCATCATGAAATTAGCTGAAAAAACAAATTCACTGTGGACAGAAGGCTTTGAATTTTATTAGCATCAGGCTAATAGCAGAAAGATCCACTTTGGGGCTTCCTAAGAATGGGTAACAGAGAGAAGTAGGGGAGAACATTGAAAATGAGTAATTAGAGTTCTGAACGGTTTATCCATGGGCCTGGAAATGTTACAGAATATTAGAAGGAGTCTGGGATGGAGGGAAAGCCTGCATGTGACTGAGATGTTGAGGTGCTCAATGAAGAAGGTGGAGTTATCGAATGGTTGGTAGTAACACCAGTTGTGAGTGGTGAGAGACAGTGAGATGACTGATGAATGCCACAGCATGGTAATGCTTATGGTCAGTGGTGAAACAGATGTCTTAAAACTGCAGTGGGAATTAAGAAAGACACCAGCCTCGCTGGTTGACACTCACTACAAGGAAGTGACAGAAAAAACAGCCACCTCTTGAGATCTCCAGGTGAAACTGGGTTTTCAAGAGAGAGTCAGGGTCCTGACAGAGGCAGATGGAATGTTACGAATAGAAGTTGTAGAGGCATTTTTACATTATAAAATACATCTGTTGGTGGGTACTGTTGTCTGAAAAGGGTGGAAAGAGAAAAGGGGAGTTGGATGGTAAATAGCAAAATGTAGTAGAAAATAGACCTTTTGGCCATAGATTATACTGTTCTTTTAAAAGGGTAACTGAGACTTTGGGTAGTAGTTGCATCAGTCAGGAATTAAAGGCCTTGGAATTCATGAATTAATCCTGCCAGTCTATTTGAAGGAAATGGGACTGAAAGACTGGAATGATAGATAGCATTGTGGCTCACCCAGCTTGAGGTGATCTTGATTTGACCACAGAAGTCTCAGAGTAGAACACAGCGCTTTGTTAGCATAATGGCCCTGTCTCTGCAGGGCTAGTCTGTTTACTCTTTGTCTAAATGTTTATTAATTTGGCCACAATCTGTTATTACATGTATTGTTCTTGCTGCATTTGTTGGTTTATATATCTCCCCTACTAGATTCTGGATTCCCAAAGGGCAAAACAGAGTCTTATTCTTTTATCTTTAACAATTGCCCTAGTACTTGCTTAATAGATATTTGACTCAATAACTTTAAATACACATTTCTAGTCCAAGTTTATTGCACTATCTACTATTTAATATAGCTTATCAATGCTGTGCATTGCTTTGTTAATTTATTATTATCCCAAAAAAATTTAACGTCTAGATATACAAAGAGATTGGGTACAAACAAGAGGAAGAATGTGGAAGCATGACTTACTGTGTACGGATCAGTGATAAGAGGGAGAGGAAACCAATTAGCATTCTTTTCATTATCAGTTGTTTTCAATCGTGTTATGATGACCTGGATAGAATTTTCCGTAAGAACTAAGTAGTGAAAAAACAAATAAATAAAAGTGGGATTAGTCAACTGCTTAATTGCATTCAATACTTAAGTAATCTGAAAAAATGAGTTCAAGAATAAGTGACTTAATGGACTCTAGTTGATTGTTCATAGCTAATGTTTTATGATACAACACCCTCCCTTGTTGGCCTCATCAGATAATGTAGCCAACTTTCATAAAATGAATCCAATCTCATTCATTATATCAAAATCAGATCTTCAATATTTGAATGATCCCTGGTTACAACTTACATATTTCCTGCTGAATGAAATCTTTTCTTTCCTATTCTCCTGGGATTCTGTGCTTTCTTTACACTAGTTAGATTTTAATTCTTAACTGTGGACTTTGTAGGGAATGTTTTAAAAGAGCAGACCATGTGTGATTTCGTCAAACATTATCAGATACAGCTCTTGCCAAATTTCAGTGGTGAAAATTTGTAATAGTTTTATAGGAAGAAGCAGAATAACATTTTCACATGATGAGGTTTTAAGTCAGTTTCTAATATCATTATATACTTCTCTTTTTAACCATAGTTTTCTCTGTTAAGGTTTACTAATGCTATAATAAACTTATTATAATGACCACTTATCAAGTACCTACTGGATACTGGGTGCTTGGTAGTATTTCATGAAATCTTAAAAAACAATTCTAAAAAGTTTTATTTATGCATTTACAAGTCTTAAATACAGATAATAAAGCTTAGGTCCAGAAGAGCTGAATTATCTGCAGTCACAGGTTTTTAAGAGGACCTTGAATTTTAGACTAACTCCCATCTCCATGCTCTTGCACTGCATTGCATTGCTTCTATTCCATGCCAGAGTCACTAGAGTTTCCTCAGGACACAGAGACAGACACATGTGCGTGTGGACACATACACGCATGTGCTCACATCTACAAGCACTGGCCAGGATATGGAAGATATCAGACCCTATTGGATGAGAACTAAGAAGTGATTCAAATGAAAAAGGTAATATTTAATACTAAAAACGTAGTCTTCACTTCCATGTTAAGTTTTTTGATTGTTCATTTTAATGGGGAAAATTCTGCAGAGAGATTATTTCTTGCAATTTTGTGTCATGGTATACACTTTATAATGAAAATAAATAGCAGAAGGATGTTTCATTCGAGTAAAAAATGTTATTTTATCCTCGTAGTAAGTCCACTAAAGCCAGAAACTCAATTTTTTGGCTAGGATTAAATTTCCCACTCAGAGAACAATGCTGTAAGTTCAGTGTTGGCCAAGATTCCTGTACTTGACAACAGCTTCAGTTCATCACAGCCACATCTATGACCTTGGAACGTGGCAGGCGTGTTCTCCATGAATGATTTCAATAATCACTGATACTCTGCACTGCAGGTCCACAGGCCGTTATTTGCAATTCCAACATCCAAAAAGCCTTTGGAAACTGAAGATCTGGTAAGTGTGGTAGCAGAACTTGTTTAGAACAAGTGAAAAACACGCTCTGAATAGACATGAAGCTGTATGTAGTCTTTATTTAACTTACATTGTATAAATTTTCATGTATTTCACGACAGAAATATTAATGTTAATTAAAGAAGGCTACAGGGGGTGCATAATATATGGTATGTGCACCACATTACTATTCTCAAATCCAAATAATGCTGAATACCAAAGTACATCTAAGCTGGGCTCGGTGGCTCAGCCTGTAATCCCGCGCCTTTGGGAGGCTGAGGTGAGTGGATTGCCTGAGCCTGAGGGTTCGAGACCCGCCTGGGCAGTGAGACCTCATCTCTACAATAAATCAAAAAAAAATCAGCCGGACGTGGTAGCGCATGCCTGTAATTCCGGCTACTCGGAAGGCGGAGGCGGAAGGATCGCCGGAGCCCAGCAGGTCAAGGCTGCGGTGGCCGGGAGCGGCCACTGCACTCCAGTCTGGGAGACAGAGTGAGACTCCAAATCAAAAGAAAAAAAAAAAAAAAACCAAAGTACGTCTAGCCCCAAGACGTTTGGAAAACAGATTTTTTAAAATGTTTCTCTTTGATGTTCAGCTCTGTTGCAATTATACAGAAACCACTGTAAGTGAATTGTTAGTATGATTCACTTTGAAATGATTGACTTGTCACTAAATCCTTATATTTAAAATTAATTTGAAATAATAGGATATATTCCATAATTCATATGTTAATGAGTAAATAAGTAGACTTCCAGGGGAGGGCAATATCTACCCTCTGCAGAGGCAAATACAGTCTTTTCTGTCTTATACTGACTATGCAGTCATTAGCGTTCATTAACCAAGATTCAGAGCATTTCCATCACACCAAAAAGCTTCTTCAGGGCCTCTGGCAGACAATCCCCTTTCCACCCTCTCCCTGGGAACCATCTCTGCCACTGTAGAAGGGAATGGTACAATGTGAGCCCCTCCCAGGGTGGCTTCTTTTATTTGGTGTGACTTGGACATCTACCCGTCCATGATTTGCATGTGTCAGTGTTTTGTTTTGTTTTTTTAATGGCTGAATAGTAAATACTCCCTAGTATGAATATTTTACAAGTTGCTTGTCTATTTACCTGTTCTCAGGCATTTCAGTTGTTTCAATATCGAGGCTATCATGAGTAAATTTGCTATAAACATTCAAGTACAAGTCTTTTTGTGTATGCTTTCATATTTTCTCAGGTAAATACCCAGAAGTGAATTACTGGGCTCATTTTATTTTTATTTTTTCTGTTGATTTGGCATACATTTATTTATATTCTGATAGCTTTAGGGGATACAAATGCTTTTTGGTTAAATGGTTGCATTGTATAGTGAAAAAGTGTAGGCTTCAAGTATACCCACCACCCCCACCTGTGCACACTGTATCCAATAGATGATTTTTTTGACCCTCTGCTCTACCTTCCCCCCACCACTTCTGAGTCTCCAGTGTCCTTTATACCATTCTCTGTGACATTGCAGATCCGTAGTCTAACTCCCACTTATAAGTGAGAACATGCAGTGTTTGGTTTTCTGCTCCTGAGTTAGTTCACTTAGGGTGATGTTCTCCAATTCCATCCAAGTTGCTGCAAAAGACATTATTTCATTCTTTTTGATATCTGAATAATATTCCATAGTGTATATATAGCACATTTTCATTATCCACTGAACAATTGATGGACATTTAGATTGATTCCACATCTTTGCAATTGTGAATTGTGCTGTGATGCACATGCAAGTGCAGATGTCTTTTTGTCTAACTATTTTTGTTCCTTTTGGTAGATTGGGACCATTTTAAAAAGTGTATATTTAACTATAAGAAATTGTTTTCCAAAGTGGCTGACCATTTCCCACCCCCAACCCCACTAACAGTGTATGGGAGTCCCAGTCACTACATATTCTCAATGCAGACGGTGCCTCTGGTTTTTACACTTGCAGCTAGTCTAATGGCTGTGTAGTAGTATCTTATGGTGGTTTTAATTTGCATTTCCCTGATGGCTAGTGAAGTTCCACATCTGTTTCTGATCTCATTGATAATTTGTATGTATTTTTGTGAGGTATTTGTTCAAATCTTTTTTCTACATTTTGGCTTGTTACTGATGAATTGTGGATTTTCTTTCTATACTCCGGATTCAAGTCCTTTGTCAGATATATGTATTGTGATTTTTTTTTTCTTGTGGTTTGGTTATTTTTGCAGAGCACAAGTTTTTACTTTTAATTAAATCCAATTTTTAGAAAAACTCATAGGTTCATGCTTTTATTCTCTTAAGAAATCTTTACTTGTTCTACTGCTTCAAAGATCTCCTTCCATTGTAAGTATTCAAGAATGAAACCCACTCTCCTGGGAAATATTGAGCTCCTATGACTTCTTTACTGAGAGAGGCATCAGGCAGGTAAATGTTAAATTCCTTTTAAAAGTAGTATTTAATTTTGGAGATTTTCTATTACAAAACTGTGCTAGCTATTTTTCTAACCTATGTGGCTGAATCAGAGGTTGGCATTTCCAGTTTTTAATGAATATGCACTATACTAGGAGAAACAAATAAGTACAGTTCAAGGGCAGCTGTTTTAAGTGCCTCAAAAACAATATGCCCACATTTCTAAAGCTGTTGTAGACATTGGAAGATCACTCCAGTCTGAACAAGAATGGCTGTATGAGAAAGCACTCAACCTGGGCTGTAGAGCATGGTAGAATTTTGACAGAGATGGAGACGGGTCCCACACACCCATGCCATGTTTATGCATGGCATAAACAGGAACATGGAGGCATCAGCCACTAGAGGGCTCTGCGGTTTGGCTGGAGGTTAGTTCCATTTTAGGTGCAGGATGGAATCTAAGACTGGAAAAGTAATTTGGAGAAAAGGTGGAAAGAGGGTTCGTACTGTATTAAGTATTGTGTTAAGTGTTGACTAGACTTGTTCAGAATGGGCACCACTGATGATTTCAGGTAGACAATGAGTGGAGCCAGAGGGGAGCACTGGAAAGGCTATTCATAAAGCCTTGGTGACGGAGTTTCAAGGGATGAGGCATGGGAGAAGGAGATGCCGAGTACAACCCAGCTGCATGGGCCTAAACTTCACTTCTCCTTTCCTTTTTAAAAAGCACACATCCTGTCTCTCTCACAATTGTGAGTCTTTTATACAGGTGGCTGTTGAGACATTCCTCTTTTCATATTCCCCAGCCTCTGGTGCAAACTACACAAAAAAGTTGATTTACACACACCCCTCCAAAAAGATTATACAAGAACTGCAGAGAGAGAGAGCGAAAATGACCAGTTCCAGGGAAATATCAACCCTAGTCTCATTATTAGAATGGCTTTCAGAAGATGTGTCATGCTGTTTAAGAATCTTGCTGTTTGGAGAACAGTTTTGTTTTTGACTGTGAACATACAGAAGTCACATTTGCCCCAAACTCTCTCAAGTTCGCTTTCACTATGTATAAAATGAGAAGTTTAAATGAAATGGTTTTAAAATCACTTTTATCTTTAAACTTCTAAAGCCTGTTACATGGCCAATATAATATTCTTCATTAAAAATAATTTAATGTGAGATTGTTTACATCGGGTCACTTTTTAAAACGGGCCTAAAAAGTAAGTTATCTTAATATTAGCATTTGGAATGAACAACATGGTAAATCATTACATGAAGAATGTACAAAGTTCTTTTTCTATATTTGGGAAAGAGCCTCACACTTTGATTTCTGCAAGCGTTTCTCGGCCTTAATTACATGTTCACTTTTATGTCATACTATGACATAGTTTCAAGTTGTCCATTTTACTTTTCCTATAAGTGCCTGAATATGCATATTTTGCTTGTGGTTTAGAAGATCATGCTTATCACATATTACTTTTCCACTGCAATCTCTTGCCCATCAACATGAACAGGAAGAGTAGAAGGATAAAAGAAGGAAAGAAAACAGACTCCTGGTCTGCAGGCTGTTTGGAGTTGAGAAGAAATGACGAAGGAGAAAAGAGCCTTGCTGGAGCCTGTGAAAACTAAAGTAATTGACAATTCCATTCATGATCCCTGATTTCCCCCAGGCCCTGAGAGATATAATCCTCAGTTTGGTTAAGAAAATCAGTTTTCTAGAAATGCACATTTTATTTATGATATAGATATGATGGAATAATGAAATTTTAATACTTAACTCATTTGCAAGTATTTGGATACCATCTCTCAAGGAGTTATACTGAACTTTGTTAATGTAAGAGAACAAAATCCATTATGTTACATAAAGTAATAGGCAAACTGGTTGCTTAATGATTTTGAAAAATTAACTTTTAAACTTAAAACATTTCAAAAGTTTATTTTGCATTTTATATAGACTAGAAATAAAAATATTCCTGGCGAAAATATCTGTGCAAGCAAAACTATGCTCCAAAAAGCCTTGTGTCACTCTTAGATGTTGTTATCTGCTAAGAGGGAAAAAGAAATTATTATCTGATAAAGCCCAAAGAAAATTCGATGGCCTCAGATAAAATGAGTTATCTCTGCAAAGGAAAAGTACTTCCCAGAAGCCGGAAACTGGAATACCAAAGGGAGGAAACGGGTACTAGAATATTTCCCTTAATGACTGCATGACAAGTCCGTTGCAGGTCATTATTTATAGGTCATTTTCCTGTCAATTGTAGGAATCCTGGCCTTAATCATTTGTGTCAACACACACTTCCGTATAAAAACTTCCAACATGATACAGATAATTCTGAGAAACACGATATGTGTTCTGACAATTTTGTGCTTTCCTTTCAGCTCCGAATTTGCCAAGATATTTCCTGTTAACTCCTTGGCATGAGTGTTTTCAAGCATCTGTTACTGATGCCAGCACTGGGTGTCATGCTGGGAAAATCTAGTTTTTGTAAGGAAAATTACAAAGCATTGTGGTCAGCATTAAATTTAAAGAAACATTGCTACTCCTTTTGAAGACATTTCCACAGTTAGGTGTTTCATTATTTTAGACAGGTTTTTTTCAGTTTTTTTCCTTCAGTGGGATTTTTTCCCATTCAGCAATTATTTTATGAATGAAAGAGAGAAAATGATTGGCTGCAGTGTGCTATGAGCTTTCACTACAGGAAGAACAGAGATTTTTTTCAAAGCAAAAAGAAGAAAATTTTGTAGGATCGAGGTAGTTAATATTCTAAAAAGCAAGAGCATTCCCAGAGATTATTAGCTGGGATAGAAATTCAGGAAATACTCTCTCGGACGGTAATGACGGGAGACCTTTCCAGGCGTGATTTTTCAGACAAAACCATAGCACTTAGACTGCAAAGAAAGCACAAAATTTAATTTTTCTAAATTATAACCAATTAAATTAAAAATCTAGTGGTGGTGGTAACCTTTCCCAGTGATGCTTTTGAGTTTTATTTTTGAGAGATATATTGAAGAAATAAACAACTTTCTGGCTCTTGTGCTGTCTGGGGACAGGAATGGTGGTGACTAAAAGAAAATCACTATTTGGGAAGAATCAGAATGAAGTTTTCTGATCAAAATATCATTTTCTAATGGAGATATTAATATTTTAAGTGATTATGTCATTTAGAAAAGTCTAGGACTCAAATTAATAAAATCATTTATAAATAAAGTAAGACACAAATACATTACAGAAAAGAGACATCTATAAATCAAGACATTTAAAAAGGAGGGAGACTCCCCACTTAGATGAGGTGAAAGGAAATAGACAGCAAAGACCTGAAAGAGCAAGGAAAGAAATATTCCCTTAATTTTATTTACTGATTTATGAAGCACAAAATAGATAAGAGTTCTGAGTTGTCAACCAGTAAGGTAAGTTAATTTTATAAAGATATAATTAATTATTTCCAAGACCCCCCCATTAACATTCCAGAAAAAAAAATAATTTTAAAATGAAGCAATAAATAAGGATTCATCAAATACTTGCAAGATAAAAACCTGACACAGGATATAAATGCATAGCTATAATTTAGCTACACTGTTCGTTGATCAGAAGTACTGAATGCTTTTCCTGGTATCAGCATTGTGAAAATAGTTCTGACGATTATAGAATATTATATTAGACAAAGGCTCTTAAAAATCCCAGAATAAGAATTCAAATGTATTAAACATACATACAACATAGTTAGCCCTGTGCTAGTTGTGAAGTACATGGATGACTAAGGCATGGTCCTAATAGCAGAGGAATCACTGTAGTTAAGGGACTAAATCTAATGAGATAGGAAGGTGTCATCGTGAGAGTGGAGAAGAAAGACAAGATATAACAGGAATTTCTTAGGAAATAGAGACAGATCTTGGTGACTCTAAATCAGTGTTTCTCATCCTTGAATCTCAAGTTCTGGCTTTGTTTTACTTGAAAATTCCAAAAAATATGATATAGCAAAAATTAAAGTCTTGGCAATTTCAAGGTAGCCTTACTCAAACTACACACATACTCCTGGAGATGTGTTTTAGTGCCTTCCTAGGACCATGCCTTTTGCTGAAAAACGCCACACTAGATTCAGACTAGATTGGAGTACATCAATAATAGAATTAAGGTATCAAGTATGCTTAGTCTGAAGCTAATCTCCAGACAGAAGTGGATCTCTGTTCACCTGTCTCACCTTGCCTCAGAAGCACAGTCTGGAGAGCTTTTTCTTATGTCTAAACATAGAGGATGGACCATGAGCACATAATTAACTGGTATCTCCCTATCACTAATGTATCCCTGGGTACATTTTGGGACCGTGGCCCCAGTGCCTAGAGCTGCTCCTGCTCATGGCAGGCTCTCAGCAGCCATTCAACAGTTGTTGACTAGACACATTCACATCACCCCTATTTGTAAAACTGACCCTTTAACCCCAACAGGAAGACTTATCCTGGGGACCCACAGAGACAGAGGAGTTTGGGGAGTACTATTAAGTACACAACCCAGTCTAACCCTCGGATTAGATCAGGATAATGTAAGAGTAGTCATTTTCTATTGCTGCTGCTGCCACACATTACCACAAACCTTGTGGCTTTAAACAACACAAAGTTATTCATTCTCTTACAGCTCTGGGAGTTAGAAGGCCACAGCAAGTCTTGGGGGCTAAAAATCAAGGTATCTGCAAAGTCTGTACCTTCTGGAAGTTTCAGGAGATAATCTGCTCCTTGCCTTTTCCAACTTCCAAAGGTTGCTAGCATTCTTTGACTCTTAGTCTCATCACTCTGAGCTCTGCGTCTGTCGTCACCACACTGTCTCTTCTGACCTCTTATCAGGACCCTCATGATTGCATCAGTCCTCCCTGGATTATCAAGGAAAACTTCCCCATCTCAAGGTTTTTAACTTAATCATGTCTGCAAAGTACCTGTTGCCATGTAAGTTACCAGATTCACATATTCCAGGGACCGGCACACAGACTTCTTCTGGGGAGCATGATTCTGTCCATCTCACAGGTCAATGCATGTTGCCCCTTTTAGGCTACCTTGAGGGAAAATTAAAGCAAATGGAGCAACTCAATTGAGGCGGATGAGGTGGGCGTATTTCAGGTATAGCATCCATAAAGATCTCTCTAGCAACCAGATACTTCTGTGACTGACATAGGATCTAACCTTTCAGAGAGACAGAAAGCAGAGAAGCCGTGCTGTGATTTGGCACAGGTTACTTCAGGTCCCTTTGAGACAGTACTTCACCAGTTTTTAGACAGATGGTCCCCCAGGCTCCACAATTTCTGAGCGAGGGCTTGGCAAGTTAATTTTGAAATTTATTTTTGCAGTTATCTCTAATCTGAATGCTCCTAAGAAATGCCATTAAGCATCTAAATTGAATACAAAGCAAAGCAGAATGAACTATCAGATTGGTTAGCTGGACATTTCATCATATCTTTTTTTGCTTTTTAATATAAGTCAGTAAGTTCTCCTGCACACAAATGGCAGGAAAGTGACTATAATCACCTGAAAGATTACCTTGAAAACATTGGGCTTGGATAGTCATGCACTGTAACCATAGATCAGGGCTCACTTTCCAGGGTGCTTTCTCTGCCATTGAGACTGAGAACAGTGACGTCAGCTTTCACAAAAGAAAGTCATCCAGTAGGTTCTGAATTATAGATTAACGGCTGACTTTAATTTAGAAAGTCACAATTATTGTGTTTCAGATAAAAGGAAACCTTCAAAAGAACTCATTTAAACTTGTTAGTAATAAGAACAAAACTTAAGTTCTGCCTTTTTCAGTAATATCAAAATTTAGAATAACCTCCCCACAGGAAGTGGTGGAAACAGGTAGGATAAATGTTCCCAAAGAAAGAATGACTCATTTGGCAGTTTATAATTAAAATCTGGCTCAGGCATATCAAACACCCTTACCAAAGTAAGCAGGAGAGCGGAAGTTTTTTCCAGAGTAATATACTATATGCCCTAGTCATGTAATAAGCATCTTTTCTTTTAAAATGTGATATTATAATGTTTTATTCATAATAGCTTTAATAATGGTACTTAGTTTGGGCTTATTCTTAGAAAGAGAAACCAACTCTACTGAAAAGATGGTACCAAATTCACTGACGGCACCAGTTGGTCAACATTTAATAATTATCTGCATCATTCAATAATTCAGCAAATAATTACCAGGAACACATGCTGTGAAGATAAATGAGAGAGACAAAGGACTCACCCTCATGTTGCTTACACTGAGTGAGATATTCACACAGTCATGTGGAAATAGTAGTTAATACTGTTAGGTCAAGAAAACGAGCAGATAGGAAAAGAGAGGAGACGGGCAGCTCAACAGCTACACAGGTTTATTCCAAGGAGGAGAACCTGCAGAGGGGACTCCAGAAAACTGAAGCCCACTATTGCTTATAGGCTGGCGCAATTATAGGATAAATAATAGAATTGGGGGGGAAATTTTTGTGGTTAGTGTTGCTAGGGAGTGACCAAGGCTTGTGGTTAAGTAAGTTGAGAGAAAGTCTTGTGGATAGGCTAAGTGTTAGACAGAATGTGTTGCAGCCTGGGCTGATTGATAATTTTCCATCCCAGGCAGCTAGCAAAGTGGCTGGGGTTTCCAAAATGGTGTTACCCAAGCTAACAAATACCCCATAACAAGTTAATACTGAAATAACAACCTCATGAGAAATTGTACAATTAAAAAATTAAAGTGAAGCAGTTTGGTTGTGATGGATGAGGTGAGGGCATTTTGGATAGAGTGTCTAGAAAGACCTCTCTGAGCAAGTGACATTGGTGCTGAGATGAGAAGGAACGGATGCTGCCACTCTCTGTTCGAAGATCAGGGAAAAGCATCCCAGGCACAGAGCACACAGGGTGGAGAAAGCTCTGACTCGAAAGGAGTCTGACATACTCAAGGAACAGGGAGGCAGGCCCAGAGGCCATCGCCTGAGCAGAATGGAGAGCGGCAGGAGACATCTGTGGGGCAGCCTGGGGCACGGAGCTGAATTGTGCCTTGAGGGCAATGGGGAGCTGTCGGAGTGCAGAAGAATGACATGATCTGGTTTCTGTAGTTCAAAGTTCACTCTAGCTATGAAGGGTGGATAATATAGGACCCCAGAAACAAGATACTGCTTCTGGTGAAACACGTTAGTGCCTTAAAGTAGCAGATGGTTTGGAACCTGAGAAGGGGTTCGAGTTCTGAGAGCAGCTACCCCATGATTCCAATGGAACGCTTTTCCTGGGAAATGTAGGGAAACTTACGTGTTGCTGGTCTGCAGGCTACAGCTGACATTCACTGTCTCCTTAGCTTTCTGCTTCAGGCACTGCTCATCCTCAGCTCTCACTTCTGCAAATCTGAGCAGCTAACCTGGCGGAGGGTGTGACCTTGCCCTTCCCCTCTGAGTCTTATGAACCTCTAGTCATGTTTTCTTCCCAGGCCAGGTGGCAGCACACATCCATTTGCCATCTGTATTAAGCAATGGATGCCCCATGGATCACCTGTGCCAGACACATTTCTCCCCACCCCTCTTGTGGACCAACAGCTGTGTCTTCCCTGTGATCACGGTCAGTGGTCTCTGCCATGACGGTAATGCCTCGACTTGCCTGCTGGCCCCTTGGCCTAAGGATCCCGGGGTGCCTAGGGAGCCTGGAGCTTTAGGCTCAGTAGGATGCCTGCTGGGCTCCTGCTGGAAGCACTCTCTCTTTGGTAACTAAGACATCTATCCTAAACCCACAGAGCTCAAGAGAGTCGGGGAATGGAGCACAAATTCTCCAAGAGGATTACAGTGGACAATGGTTTCCAAAGCCATGAATTTCATCCAGTGGGGACATACCATTATAAAACACCCATGAATTTAGAGTGTAAACTGCATCTTAAATGATTAGGATGGTGCCTCAGCTGTGCCTTCAACAGGTTGTTGGCTCTCTCTCAGCCCCAAGGCTTCCAGGGGAGTGGCATGGGATCCAATCACAGGATTTCATAGACACGCACCTGCGGCCTCATCGCCCGTGCTGCAGAATGGGTGCTCCCATGTAGTAGGAGTGAGTGAAGGGAGAGGTTTGGGGACATCAGTGCTAGGTATCCTAGGGCCCTCAGCTTCTGGACTACCTACTTCTGCAGCCTATATGTGTCCCCCAGCCTCGCAGGAGCCTGATTCCAGATGCTCTTCTCCACAGCCTGGAGACAGTCAATCTGCAGCACTTTCACAGCTAGGAAAAGGAGTCCTTCATTCAAATGGGAGACTGGGAGGCATAGCATGTCATTTCACTCATGCCCCAAAGATGTTTCATTGTTGTTTTCTGCCTAGGAATCATCCTCTCAGATTAGGAAACTGAGATGCATAAGAAAGTGTTCATTCTATGGAATTGTCCCACATATATCTTCTCTGTATTTTTGCAAATGAAGCCTCAGAACCCCAGAGCATCAAGAATCTCCTTGCCATCTGACAACTACTTTATTCACTTTAAATCCTTTCTCCACATTCAGTTCTTTCTTTCTTTTTTCAAGTTGAAGTCCCACTCCGTCGCCCAGGCTGGAATGCAGTGGCACGTTCACAGACACCCCAGTGTCGACCTACTGGGCTCAGGCGATCCTTCCGCCTCAGTCTTCCAAGTAGCCAGAACTACAGATATGCGCTAGGTGCCCGGCTGCTTTTTTTATTTGTTGTAGAGATGAGGTCTCCCCAGGTTGCCCAGGCTGTTCTCAAACCTGTGGACTCAGGCAGTCCCCTCACCTCGGCCTCCCAAAATGCTGGGATTACAGGCTTGCACCACCACGACCGGCCCACATTCAGTTCTTTTCAACTGTGCATGTTTCCCAGATCATTTACCCTTCCCAGCACAAACTCAAGTTTATCAGCATCCTTCCTGCAGTTCGGTGTTGTTCATCATGAGTATATATATATAAAGCAAAGACTCCCTAATCAAAATGAAGTCTAAAACTGTAAACTTTTACTCCTAATTAAATTTCTTCTTTTTAGATTTGGCCTCCTATTCCAGACTATGGAGATATTTAAAACCCTGTTGTTTTTTTTTTAGCCAACCATTACTCAGCTAGATGGACTGTTAAGAGCACTTTGCAGTGTGAGAAATGTTTCTTGCCCTGACTTTCCCACCTGTCAGTTCTGTGGCACAGGAGAAACTGTGTAACATTGTTGAGTCACTGGAACTCAATTAAGAGTATGAAATCAAAATCTTCAGCAAACTATACTATCATGCTGATTTTAGTTTATACATGACATATGTTTGCCACTCTCAAAAATGAGTTTCCATTTTATTGAGAAACTGTTGATGATACATGAAAGTAGGTGTGGTCTGAAGAATTCAGAATCACTCATGCAAGAATGAAGAGTTGTGTGTCTGGATCCAGCCTAAACCTTGCAAGGTTGATTCCACATCCCACTGGAGGACCAGGAAGAATGTGTGGGAGAAGCCACTTTGTGCCTACTTTGCTGGATTGATCTGCAGGTTTTTTTTTTTTTTTTGAGTTGGAGTCTCACTCTGTCGCCCAAGTTGGAGTGCAGGGGCACACTCACGGCCACCTCAGCGTGGACCTGTTGGGCTCCAGTGATCCTTCCACCTCAGTCTTCCAAATAACCAGAACTACAGGCACATAACTACCACACCAGGCTAATTTTTGATTTATTGTAGAGATGAGGTCTCACCAAGTTGCCCGGGCTGGTCTTGAACCTGTGGGCTCAGGCAATCCACTCGCCTCGGCCTCTCAGAGTGCTAGGATTACAGACTGAACCACCCAGCCCCGCCAATCTGCAGGCTTTAAATGTGCTTGCCGTGTTGTAGAGCCCACTTTTTGAAAATGTCATTCAAAATAGTATCATAAGATGTCCCTTACTTCCTCTCTTTATCTCTAGTGACTAGATTTGCTCTTGTTTCATATCTGAATCTAAGAGGCAATGAGGGTGGTCAAAGAGAAAGAGAACTAACATAGCACCCTGGGAACCTCCTGACATCTGTAGCACTGTCCTGTGCTCCCTGACTGTTTGTTCTAGTAGGCATGAATAATGCCTTAAATTCTGAATATTTACTATCATAATCACATAATAGACATCATTTAATCAAAGCTTTAAAGATACTAAGAGGAGTACCTAAACAAATGGTGTAACCACTGACTTCTCCTATAGTCTTTAAATATATGTAAATATCCATATGTATAACTAATCCTGAATTTTACCCCACTTTTTAAATAAATACATACATTAAATATATATATATATATATGCCATTGTTTATCCATAATTCACAGTCTAGTCCATGTTACTTCCTAAATCATCATTGGTCTTGTTTAGAAGACTTTATTTATTTATTTATTTTGAGTTGGAGTCTTACTCTGTTGCCCAGGCTGGAGTGCAGTGGCATGCTCACCGCCATCACAGCCTCGACCTGCTGGGCTCAGGTGATCCTTCTGCCTCAGCCTTCCAAGTAGCTGGAACTACAGATTCATGCCACTATGCCCAACTAAGAAGGCTTTTTATTATTGGTCTTGGAATGTATAGGTAAACCACTGATCCTGAGCCTACAGATTCATTGAATGACATTTAATCATTCTATAGATTAAAATAGGCTTGGAAATCTCAGGAAAATTGGCAGCCTCTATAACTCTCTATAGTGGATTTTACTGCTCAGAGATTATACCTAAATGTGCCTAAAATGAGAATATATGTGTGTCAGAAAATATATATACAAAATACTCATATATAATATTTCAAAGTCCAGACTACTTTGTTTAGGTTTCCTTATTTCAGAAGAGGAAATTGATACGAAGGAAAGCAAAGGAAGATTTTTCTTGGCTGCTTCATCGCTGATGATAAAATTCCGTAAGGAAGGAGGGTGTCAGGGGTTCCCACTGCCCTCCTTGCTCCTGTGCTCGTCTCTTGAAATGAGTCCCAACCAAGCGCCATGGTCTTTGCAATTAAATGACTTTACCCAAAGCAGATGTTCCCCAAGAGCGCTTCCCCTTTGCTGCACGGAGAGGCGAGTTCCTTTGCTGTTTGTCTTGTTAGCTCGGGTCTGAGAGCACATGGAGGCGGCTTGGTCAAAAGAAATTAGATACACAGAGAGAGCTTAATTTTTGCTTATAATACTATGCTCCATTATTAAACTGAAAGTCATATAAAAGAGCTAAAAGACTAAAACAGACATAAATCAGCCACCACCTACATATTTTATTTCATTACCTTATTTTACTCTTTTAGTATTTTGCTCAGTTTGAATAATGAAACAGAATTAATTTCACTTTTAAAGCAATGCTATTGTATGCATATATGCAAACTGAATGATATTTTGAAAGAAATTGTATATATTAAAATATATGTTTTAAGGCAAATTTAATTTAATCCAGGCAGTGAAGTCTATTCTCTGTATACTTTAATGATTTAGGATATTTTAACTTTCACTACAATTCTCAGAAATCTTTCTATTAGGTTTTCAAAATGTACATTTTTGGGGGATTTTAAGAAGCCAAAAAAATTGCGACCCAAAATATAATAATACTTTTTATTTAGATACAAATTAGTATACTATGAGAGTTAAATAGAAAAACTAATAATATATATAACCCTAACATATTGTTGAGTTTGAGATAACTGACATTAATATAGTTTACTCTTGATATTTAAGTGTTTTTCTGGATGTGTAGTTGAATTCAGAAATAAACCTTGGTAATTTTAGTTTTATATGTAATTTAAACTAAATGTAAACAATTGTAAAAACTTTCATAAAGTAAGACTATCTTACATTCCTCTGTAACTTCCATTAATTGGAAAGAGAGCCTATATTCTGATTCAAACAAACTGAAAGTTTTATGATTCTTTGAATTTACTAATGGTGAAAATAACTTTATTTTTCCTTTGAATCATTTCCAAGTTACTGTTAACTAATATATATTTCTCGAAGCTATTGATTTTTATGACAAAGACTTTCTCCATCTGGAAAATAAGCTATACGTTACTGTCACATTCAAGGACAAATGAACAGGATTTGATTTTTGCAAAGCAATAACATATGGAATTTTCAGAGGGCTTTGGTGTGGGGGTGGAAGAGAAAAGGGAGGAGTTTATCTGACTGTGGGAGCCACGTACAAGGTCACACATGATCCACTTTAAGACCAGCTCTTATGTCCAAACCAATATTTAGCACCACCCTGTGCATATGAGCACTGGAAGAAAGAGAATCAACCTTCGAATGCCCTGGGATGCCTAGGAGTTGCTGCCCCCTCACAGGTCTGAGGGGACTGGAACTGAAGAGTCTATTGCACCTAACATTAGCCATCAAGAGATTTTTTCTTAAAAGTTTAAGACTTTCATCAAAGTATGAATGTTTTTCTGACAGAGACTCCATAGACAAGAACTGAGGTGACTAAGACACTGCACATTGCCAATTGCTGTACTGAGACTGACTCTCATTTGAGGGTGTGTATGCATGCTGGAAAGCGGCTTTGAAAACCGTTTGCTGCTCCTCGGGGATATTATATTCTTACTCCTTTAGAAGTATAGTGGCGTAATGTGCACAGTGCTGGACAGGGAGAGGAATCCCAGGGCACGGCCGAAGCTTTGCAGTTAACCAGCTCTTATAACAGTCACTGGACCTGTGTGGACCTTAGCTCCTCCGTTTATTAAAGGAAGAGCACAGACTAAATTATTTCTAAAATCATTTTCAGTTCTAATAATTGAGACTCCTTATTCCACTGTGATTCATTTTTTTATTTTTTTAATTGGGGTCTCACTCTGTTGCCCAGGCTGGAGTGCAGTGGCATTATCATGGCTCACCACAATCTCAGCCTCCTGGGTTCAGGCAATCTTCAGCCACCTCAGCCTCCTGTGTAGCTGGAACTACAAGTACTCACCACCATGCCCAGTTAATTTTTTAATTTTTTGTAGAGACAAAGTCTCACTATTTGTCCAGTCTGGTCTTGAACTCCTGAACTCAAGCAAGCCTTCCATCTCAGCCTCCCAAAGTGCTGGGATTACAGGTATGAGCTACTGTACCCGGCCCCACCGTGACTCTTCAAGGTAGTTTTTTTGTGGGGTTTTTTTTATTGTTTTACACAGTAGTTTGAAATAGAGAATGGATCGACTAAGATATAGTCTCACCTTCCATGGAAGTTTGTTCTGTAATTGTTTCCTGAATATCTCAGATGATGCTCTCATCATATAGTGAAAATGAAACTACAGTACCTTAATACTGGAATTTACTGAGCATATCCAACAATTTTTATATTGTATCTTTAAGAATCTATTTGGTCATTAACACTTTGAATTATTAATAAAAGTAGTATTCTTAGAGAGAGTCTAAAACAAGATTTTGAAGAGAAAAGGAAAGAAAGAGATTTGGGGAAAATGTAGAAAATTGGAGAAACACTTGATAAAGTACACAATGAATCTGAGAGAACTGGGACCACAAATAAAGTCTGATTATCCTAACCCTTGCTTCTTATCTCTCGGGGTGAAGACCTCATCAGATCCCATGCCTTTACTGGAGGCCCTTTGTCTTTATTTCTTTTTCTTTTTTTGTCTTTTTATAAACTTATTTTGGAGAATTGAAATTCATGAGACTAATGGTACAAAGATAGCATTTTTGTGTGTAAATATTTGTACCCTGACACTAACCTGTATTGAAAGAGTTCTGATGGTGCTAAAACAGACTATTTCTTCCCATGCTTTACCATAAATTATTTGTTGAGCCCAACTGATAGTTGCTAATAAAACCTTCGTAAGACTTCTGTCAACCAATTCTGTAAAAGTAACCTCACGTTGTTTATTTATGGTCTTAGTAGTCTAATAAAATTCAGTGTCTTGGGATGTATCAAAACCTCACTCTATAAAAGAAATAGTTTCATCAATAAGATGCATTCTTACCAGCTATATCAAATAATATTTTTAAAAATTATTTACTCATTTTGTTAAATCAAAATTTCAGAAAGAGCTGAAGAACACATAATCAGGCTATGAGAATTATCTGAATATTTTTTATCTTTGTTGGTTTATTAATCTTGTTCATAATTTGTCAATTTTTCCTTTTTCAAAACTCAAAATGGAAGGTGAAATTTGAACTGCAAGGTAAACGATAACACAATGTAGTATAGAAAGTCATGCCTGTATTTAATGCAACAGAAGTGTCCATGACTAACATTCTATTTCTTTCGTCTGGTCTCAAACATTTTTCTCATGTATTCTTTCATGTTTTTGTCTCCCTGTGACCAAACACTGCAAATGTAATTGAGGCTGTGTAAACATTCCTCACCCGTGATAAACTCTGATAATTTGTTTTTCCCATACTATTTAAAACTTACTACTACAATTCCAAATCTGTGCAGAAAACAATTTAATACCACAAAATCAATTGTAAGAAAGATAAATGAGATTTTTAATGGGCATGTGTTAAGTCAGAATGGAATTTATTGTCACAAAAGAGTCCCTATTTACAGTTAGTTTCTTTCATAGTGTATTTCAGAGTCTTATGAAAACATAACAGCAAAAACCTTTTTAAAAAATTTCTTTCAAGAATGTTTTTTCACGTAGAACAAATATATCTTAAGACACTTCATGTCATCTCCTTTCTCAAAGGGTTTTGTTCCACACACTTGAGAATTATATTCAGAATATTCTGACCCAGACGTTGCCTCCCAGAACCCGCCCAGTCAGGGCCGATGACCAGCTAAGGTGTGTCTCTGCACCAGCCTGGCTCCCAGTGCATGGATCTGGGAACTGAAAGGAGGAGCCTGAGGAGTGAGAAAGGGGTGTGGTGGTGGGAAACCGTCCACCAGCTTCTTGACAAATTACAGTAATGTAACAGTTGCTCAGCTGACAGCAATTTAGCTGCCATTCTCTGCTTTATACAAATTGATTACAAACTGAAATAATTTCCACATTTTTCTCATAGTACGCATAATAGAAATTTAGAAATTTGATTATTTATTAATTCAACAGATATTCATTGAGGATCTAGCAGGTGCCAGGCACTGGACCAGACCCAGACAAAAAAGAAGACAAATAGGACAGTCTTCCACAGAAGGGGTTGCACTCATGGGAGAAATTTTGTATAATGTGTGTAGCGGTTACATTTTCTACTGACTTTCTTTGTTTACGTTACTCTGAATTTTAATGGAATAATAAAAAAAGACTGACCAAACACTATCAGTCTTCTTGTTCTAAAATAAAAGCAGTTTAACTCTCCAGTATGAAACTAGAAAAACTGATTTTTCGTCTTCTGCATTCATTCTTCTGCATCAGACAGATCTGCTAAGTTTCAGAAAGTGTGACCCATGGTCCTCACATTCTTTTTCTATTGTCTTCATCCTAGTGGAGGACATTCTCTTGAAAAACTTCAGCTTTCTTTCCAAGCACTCTGTAGGCTGCCTTCTAGTGAGGCTGATGTGAGCAGAGACCAGGGATCTATTGAGGAAAACCTTAGTGAGTTGTCTGGAGCAAATCTTGGCATCGTGGCAAAAATGTGTGACCTTAAAATTGTGGCAATTCTTCTCTCGGGAGAGATGGGAGTGAGGAGGTGGAATGGGCAGTCAACCACCTGGCAAAAAAAGCAAAAGATCTGAGTCATCAGAAACACGATCAAAGAAAGAGAGTCCAAAAGTATCTGTAGTGCACGCTTTAAATTGTAAAAAAAAATAAAAACTGTATAGAGTTTAGCAAATCATTTTGTTTTAGGAAACTGTGTGACTCAAAGAAATTCAGGCAGATATGAAGAACAGAATCTACCACCCCAGGCCCTCTGTTTAAGACTAGAACTACTTAGTCCAATATGATAGCCACAGTCACAAGTGATTATTAAACACTCAGAATATAGCTCGTTCAAATAGAAATGTGCTATATGTGTGTGGATTTCAAATATTTAGTACAAGATATTTGAACAAAAGCATGCAAGATATTTCACTCATGAGTTTTATATTGACTACTGTTGAAATGATATTTAAATCTATCGGGTTAAATAAAATATGTTGTTTTAAAATTAATTTCACTTGTGTGTTTTGGGTTTCTTTGTTTTTTGCTTTTTCTTTTTTTAACATCTTTTTCATTTTAAAATTGTAGGGTACAGTTAAGGGTTAGGTATACAAATATGCATCATTCAGTCACCCTTATTGATAAGGGGTGTCCCCCTGTCCCCAGACAGATATTGACTACCGTTAATCCCACCTCCATTCCCCTCCCTGCCTTCCCTCCATAGTTTCCCACCACTGTCAATCCTTTTCTTATAGTATTACGATAGATGTTCAAGGTCCACTTATGAGTGAGAACATGTGGTACTCAGATCTTTGTTTCTGAGAGAGATTACTCAGTAGTATAAACTCTAGTTCCATCCAACTTGCAGCGAAGTTTATGATTTTGTTCTTTTTTATTGCTACATAGTATTTTTTTTTTGCTTTTTCAATGTGGCTAGTAGAAAATTTAAAATTATATCTGTGTTTCACATTTGCAAGTAGCATTACATTTCTATCAGACAACACTGATCTACATTATTAGCTCATTATGGCCCAGAGGGAGTTAATGAATTGACAGCTGCTTGCTGAAGACATAGTGGTAGTTTGCACAATACTTACCAGACTATGTCAAGAGTTTCTAAACAGGCAGTAATGTATTTCTCAAAAATAGAGACATTTGCTTTGCATCTTTGGAATTCACTCTGGCTTTGGACATCAGTGTTAAAAATCAGCACATCTAATTTCCTACTAGTCTCTCTGGACATTCGGAACAGTTGGGTCTGAATTGAGTGGACAGAAGAGACCAAAATCTTCTCACTACTATTCTTGTGAAGTATCAACACTAATTCTCAAGAATGAAGATTCCAAGCTCAAAAGTACTTGTTGGTAAGAGCAGAGAGACGTAAACATAAAATGGGAATGCAGAGAGCAGGAGAGACACAGATGTGAGAGAAGGGGGGGACTCTTTTCTCCCAAAGACCTCCAGTCTCATGGTGGCAGACCTTTGGGATCCAGGACCAGGGAAGGCTGTGCTCTAGGAGTAGAGTGGGGTAGGCCTCTGGGATGTGACCCTGGGCTAGAAGTGGCTTTTGGGCTAGGAGTGGCTTTGGCCCCAGTGCATTTTCATTCTCCATTTGCTCTCTAATTCCCATTCTGCATCCTTATGGAAGCTTCTTCATAAGACAGAGTCTTGGCCATTGGCTATCAAACACCGTAGCGCATTACCTCCTTGACTGGAAATAAACTTGACTTAGAGTGACACCGAATGTGTACTTCCTTCTTTGAATCGTTAGAAAGTGTCCTGGAGAACGGTGACTTTTCCCTGCCCACATTATCCTCCAGCTGTTTTCAGTTAGTATCATCTGTGTGCCTGTTGTTAAATAATATTGGAATTGATGATAACCAGAGAGCATGAAGAAAGGAAGCAGAGGTGAGGCATGCCATCATCTCAGGCCTGCTTTTGGTGCTACACACATGATCTTGCTTTGCACTGCCTGCCCTTGGCCTCCCCCGCCCCACAGACACCATGGGGAAAAGCCATTTGCAGGGACATTGGAGACTGGTCTTGCTCCACTCTCTCCGTCAGTGGCTTCCTGTCCTGTTGCTTACCAGGCCATTGAACTGTTTTAGCCCTGGTATTTGTATTTGTTCTGCTCTGCTTTTCTTGGCTTGCCTCTACTTTTTCCCTTCAAATCGGTGACAAATGTCATTACACAGGACTTAAATTGATAAAATAGTCCCCTCCTGCTAATAGAAAAATCAGCCTGCATGTTAAAAATTTAATTTTCATTTATCCTTGCAAAATAGGTAACATATCTTCCACCTATCTGCTGTATCTGTACAAACATGTTTATTATTAATTGTAGAGCTTAAAACTTTAGCTCATGCTCCAAGCCTTCAAAACCATGATTCCTGCTTCATCTGAAGTTATAAATATTTAAATATTGGCAATGAATCTTAAAGAAAACATAGAATGATTTATTCTCTGAGAAGGAGCCACTGTTAAGAAGTTTGGCATGAAACATTTTTCTTAGCAATTGTCAAACAAGTCAACTTCTCAGCCCATGCATATTACTGGGATGAATGACATAGGGCTATTGTGACTCTGCATAAAAATATCACTAACCTTATAGAACTTAGAGAAGCAGCCTGTGATGGAGTGAAAGAAATATACTAGCAACATCCAAAATTAAAGACAGATAGAGCCTAGAGAGATGTTTCTGCCAACATACCATATGATTTATTACTGGAAATTATTTCCAAATCTGGAAAAAATATTTTAAATCTGTACTTGAGGTAAACTGAGGGCATATTTAAATTGCTTAGTTATTATTAGAGTAAATCCAAGACATTTTCCTATTTTAAGATACAGCTATAATTTTGTACAGTATATTTAACCATAAAATACAGACATAAGAATAAAAATAGGGCAACAATGTCATATGGAGACATGGTGTGGGTGGTTTTTCAGGCTTACTAGCCAGAGCAGTGGCAAATGTCCTAACTACTAGTTTCCTGCCAGACTTGATTTGATGCTTGACTCAGCACAATCATAAATTCCTATATTCAGTGAATCTTCAGGATTACTCACAAACAATGTGAAAATGCTAAACCCACAATTGCAATAAACATAAAATAATTTTGTCATCTTAAAAGAGTTACAACAGACAATAAAAGCAGGCAAAGCCTTGGAGGGCCTGAATGAAAGAGAGACATGTCATCCACACCCACATCTTGCTGTCTTAGTATCCTTCAAGGTATCAGTTGACATCGGGATCCTCACAGCCAGTGTTGATTAGAAGAGAAACCTTGGGGGCTTCTCACATGATGCTGGACTATAGATTGGGTCTACTGGAGGGAGGACTGTTTACTATATACCCCTAAGTATCAGTCCAGCTTGCTGTTGGAAATGGATATTCTAGTGGGATCTTGAGAGAGACATGGAGCTCCTGATGGGGTTCTAGATATGTCCAGAAATGGATGGATTAACAAAGTGCAGATGTAATTTTGCAGAAGTTCTAAAATTCCAAAATATCCAACATGTCCTGGATAATTTTAAGCTTTAAGCTTCTAAATGGATGAGGGAGGCTTTCAAATCTGACTGACTAAAAGTCCGGAGTCAAACAATATGATGGAGGGAACATTAAACTGGAGAACTGAGGTCCCAGTGAGAGACAGCCTCTCATCAGCTCCAAAGACTCACTGATAGGGTTACTCGGTCTCCTGAAATTCCGGGAAGTCAGAGCTCTCAGTATTTTAATGGAAAACGTCCTTATGATAAGAATGTTATTTTTAAGCCAAATGTACCTGTGACCCAAACATCATCCCAAGTCAACTGGCCTTCAGTTCCAGGGTTTTCAGATTTCTAGAATCACTAATCCTCTCCTAACTTCCTTTCTTTAGCGTGTGACAGCATTCAGAGACGGCATTCTCTTCATCACCCAGAACTCAGGTCATGAACGTGATGTTGAGGAAAACTCATTTTTAAGTTCCCGTCCTGCAGGGATCCACCAACCCTCATCTGCAGCACTTCACCTCCCAAATTGAGCATTTGAGTGACTTACAAAATGAAGGGTGGCAAGACCACCTGTAATTCATAAAAAGTTTATGAAATAATGTCTGTGTGCCAGGCATAAAGCAAGTTTGTACAGAAATAGTGGAAAATAATTCAATTTGTACATTGAAGAAGCTCACAGTTCATAAAATCATTGCAGAATTACAATGTTAACCGTACTGTTGTCATTTTACTGAACTGTAATGTGTCTTAGAAATAGCCAGGTGAAGACTCCTGTGTTTTCTCAGACTTAGCAAGTGCCTGTCAGTCTGTGCCTTTTTCTGACAGTCTGTGCTAGTATATATCAGGTGCCCATCTAAGAGATTCTGCATGAACAGTGGAAAAACCCAAAACCCTGGCTGCAAAGCTGAAGAGGAAAGTAAGGCCTGAGGAAGACAATAAAACTGAGTAATTGCCTCATTTATACACAGAGACTCATTAAGGCCTCATTGCCTCTTCTGAAAGAGGAACACAAAGATGCAATTCATTCAGATGGTAGATTTTGCTAATTATTACAGACTAGTGCATGGTCTAAAATAACCAACTCTTTCTGAATTACTGGGTCTCTTCAACGCTGTGCTTGACTTTGAATGAAATACCTGCTTTCTTCATTACTTCTTCTGAAGAACTCCTGGGAAAATGCTGAAATCAAGTCTCTGATTAGTTCATATTTGTCCTAACTATTAGAAACAAAATCAAAGCTCACACTTAATCAACTCTTTTCAAAACTAGGGGTGGCAGTTTCAGAGATTTCGGTGATGTGTTCTCAGAATAAAACTTCATATGGATGCTTCCAGATGACTAGGAAATTCACTGGACTTTTGTCTATAATAACAATCACTCTCTAAAGCATTTTCAGCGTGTTTAAGTGCTTCCCTCACCTTCCTCTAAGGAAGACCTTAAAGGAACAAGACCTGTAATGTCCATGGTGCCACGTACTTGGTAATTATTTCCTAGTGTAACAGGGAGTGTATAGAGAATTTCTAGACCTTGGTTCAAACATACTTTTCAACATACTTATGAACTTATTAGCATATTTATTAGGGATCCTGAGAAGAAACTAAAGAAGCAGGAGGTACTAGGCATCTTCTACCAAGACCATATGAATCCTTCTGGGAAGAAAACTTAAGTAAAATGGTTAGTGAAATGCAGAGATTCAAAAAAACAACAAATCTAATGCAATGAGATTTAATCTAATCATTTCAAAGAAACTTCTCAGCTAATAAAAAGAGATTCTGTAGTTATTTTACATGGTAATATCAATAGCGTTAAAACCAAAACTGTGATATCCATAACAGAAAATTTTCACCAAAACATATAGATATGTTGATTGATTGCTTTTCCTTTAATGTTAGGACTGAAAGACCTTCCCATTGCAGGTTTAGAGGTTAGAGCACTTCACACATTGGGAGCAGGGGCAGAAAGGAGAAAGAGAGAGACACTGGGGCGTTGGTTGGTGACTCTCTTCCCCCTGGGAGGATGCTGGGTCTCCAAGTAGACTCCAAGCACTGTGGACAGGTGGCGGGGGTGGGGCAAGACAGAGGTGAGAGAGGCAAGGTAGGAGAAGGGATCTGAAGGCATGGAAGGCGGGGGAAGGCAAAGCAGAGGGGAGGGGAGCTAGACTAAGGGGAGTCGAGGCAGGGGGAAGCAAGGCAAGGGGGAGGCAAGGCAGAGGGCAGAGGCAAGGCAGGAGGGGAAGGCAAGGTGGGAGGGGAGGCAAGGCGAAGGAGGAAAGGCGGAGGAAGGAGGTGAGGAGAAAAGGGGAGGCAAGGCTGGGGGCGGAGGTAAGCCAGTCAGAGGGAGGGAGACCAGTCAGAAGGAGGGAGGTCAGCCAGAAGGAGGGAGGTCAGCCAGAGGGAGGGAGACCAGTTGGAGGGAGGGGTCCATGAGGGGGGGCAGCCAGGCGGAGGGGGGAAACCAGGCAGATGAGGGAGGCAAGGCCAAGGGGGTAGGCAAGTTAGCTGTCTCAGACTCAGAGCCCTGGGTCAGTGGCTCACCTGGCACCAGTGACAGAATTTCTTCTGTGTCTCTCTACAGTCCAGGCTCTGAGCTTCTTCCACTGAAAGATCTTGTGAGAACCGCTCAGTTTCTGAAGAACTTTCTGAGCCAGGTTTGTGTACAGTGTTGCTCAGGCCCGTCTTCCCCTTTCCCATTGCTTGTCCACATTTCTGGGCAGAAGTACCTGGAGACCATCTTGAGTCACTTCTGACTCAGTCCCTCAGCTGAGGGTCATCAGAAGAAAAGAAGGTCCCCCTAGCCAGAATAACCTAGAAAAAGAGAGAAAAAGCCCAAATTTTAAAAAAAGAAAAGAAAAGAAGGCTCAAGAAATGCCCCAAACTACCCATGTGGCCCTGAAAACCCTGCAGTTGTTGTAGCAGCACACCTAGAGTGAAGGTGAAAAAATGTGGGACAGCTTTCCATCTCTGATACATCACTATAGTTGTGCTGCAGATCACGTGCCTTCCCAGAAAGTTGGGCTGCCGCCATCCAGCAGTATCCTATCTGGTCTCCTATAAATCAGCTTCCTTCTTGAGCTGCAGTTGTCCTTACATGTAAGAGAGAATGTAGCCCGACTGGAATGTTAATCAGTCCTCTGACTGACCAGAGTCTAGAAGGCATGGCCTCCAATGTGGTCCTCCACCCCTATGCGGCAAACACTCACCCAGGATTCAACAAATGATGACTGCTAGGCCCACCCATAGACATCTGACTTCCGTAGGTGTGGGCTGCCATTCAAAAATCACTTTAGCAATGAAACCCAGGTTATTCTAATGCAGGTTGGTCATGGGTCTTGCTGAAACACTGGCCTAGATAATGTCTTGCCAAAACACCTACCTGGTCTCGAAATATTATATATATATGTATATATATAATCCAAAAAATGCAAGGGCTTTGTTTATATATCCTCACAGAGCAACTCTGAGGTAGGCAGGGGACAGGAAATTATATGCTATTGACAAGGTCAAGTACTTTACTCAAAGCAACTTGACAAATCTGTGTTTGCACAGCTGCCAGAGCTTGAGCCCAGTTCTTGAGTCCCGTGCTCTCTGTGTATGAGGGCCACACACTCTCAGTTATGAAACACATGCCACCCCTCAAGCCATCAGCTACTCTGGAATACTGCACCATAGTCTCCTGCATCTCCTGTGGAGACACACAGCATGTGCCAAGCATCTCAGATGATAACGTGTCTGGAAATGGTCCCAGAGCCTAGTCCGTCATCGGCACCTACAGCTGTGGCTTCTATATCCACCACTTGATCATCAGTGCTCTGGACCTGCACTCCCTCCGCTGGCCCATGAAATCTGCTCTTACCAATTGCACTCACAATTTTCTTGTTGCAAAATCCAAAGGATAGCATTTGGATCAAGGTTATGGAACAAGCATAATTTTCTATCTCACTTTTTGCCACATAATTCTTGAGATGACATAAAGACTTTTAACAAAGGAAAAATCTACAAATTCAATAAGAAACAAGAAAGGAGTCAGGCATGGTGGCTCACCTGCAATCCTAGCATATTGGGAGGCCAAGGCAAAATGATTGCTTAAGCCTAGGAGATCAACATCAGCCTGAGTAACATAGTGAGACTTTGTCCTCAAAAAAAAAAAAAATCAAAAAAATTAACTAGGCCTGGTGGCACATCCCTGTAGTCCCAGATATTTAGGAGGCTGAGGTGGGAGGATTGCCTGAGCACAGGAGGTCAAGACTTCAGTGAGTCATGACTGTTCCCAGCATTCCAGCCTGGATGAGAGTGAAACCTTGACAGAAATAAAGAAAAGGGAAAAAAAGAAAAAAGGGAGAGAGAAAGAGAGAAAGGAAGCGAGAGAGAAGGAGGGAAGGAGGGAGGGAGGAAGAAAGGAAGGGGGAGGGACAGAGAGAAACAAGGAAAGGTGAAATCAGTACATCAAAAAATTTGAGACATCCCTAAAAGATTAACAGTAAATTGATAGGATTGAGGAAGAATAAGAACGGAGAAACTGGGACCACAAAATCACATAGAAAACTACCGAAGGTTTTGGTGACACTTCCAAGTAAATAAATAAAAAGATGTTCATAACAGCTTTGCCTCAGTGTTTCTTCCCACTCTCTGATTAAATTGAACTATACAGTTTTCCAATCAGTTTAGACCTGAAAATTGCTCTCTAGAAAAAAGAGGTGTTCTTTTCAGGAAGTCTTCTTTTAAGAATGTTGGGTCCTGATTTATGTTATTGTGGAAATAATAGCATAGTTTACAAATATTATCGATGTTTTTAAGCATCTATGTGTCAGGCCCTGTTCTAAGCAGTTTCCAAGTGCTGACTAATTCCTCATGATAACCCTACAGTGTAGATATTGTTACTTTCTCCATTTCAATGAGAAACAGAGATGTCAAGTCACACAGCTTATGCTGTAATCGATGCTCTGGGATTGTAGAGGTCTATGTGTTTAGCTGGTGTGTGACTCCAATTCAACAGCAATCACAAAAAGAAACACACCACACACACATACCACATGCAAATGAACACACACAGACACATTACACACATGCACCTGCACACACACACCATACACACAACATACATACTACATGCGCATGCACATACATAGACATACCACACACACAGCCTCCATACACACACACCACACATTCATGCACGCGCGCGCGCGCACACACACACACACACACACACACACACACACACACACACACACACAGCTAGGCCCAAGAGGGCAGTGCATAAAATGCTTTACTATATAGACCTTTCTATATTGGACATTGAGTGAAGTAATAATTAGTCCAGTCCTACATCCAGTCAGCTGAAAAATCCACACCCATTACCTATCCCAATCAGTTTAGTTTTTCATACAAAAATAGAGACCATAAAGGACAACAGATATTTGAGAAAAAATAATCAGGAAAGAGAAAAACTATGATTAACAAATAAAATATCTGACAATGAGAAAGGCAGAAGGCTCAGATTGAAAGGGTTCGTTGAATTCTGAGTAATAAAATTCATTCTGAAAATGGGGAGAAAACAAATACAATAACAAAATAACCTTGAAGTACACTGGAATAAATCCTGAAACTACTGTGCAAGATATAATAAAATAAAGAATATCAAAAGACACAATACAAGCCCTACATATGTAGGAAATTCCACTATTTAAAGATATCAAGTCTCCTAAAATTGATCTATAATTCACTTCAATTCTAATAAAAATCCAAGTAGGAAATGTGCAAAACTTCAAAAGATGATGATAGAAGTCATATGAAAAATAAAAAACCAGGAATAATTAGAATAGTTTTGAAGAATAAGTTACCTATAATGTATTAAACCTTATTGTACAACTGTGGCAATCACAGCCATGTGGTACTGACACAGAGTTGAATGAACAGTAAAGCAAAGCTCAGAAACATGGAATCTGGTCCCTACATGGGCAGTGGGAGCAGGGGGACAAGGGTGGGTTTGCAGCACATTTTGCTGGAATCAATGACTTTCCATATCGAGCAAAACCATGATTCTTGCCTCACACAGTACAGAAAATTAATTTTAGATGGAGTGAAATCCTAAATGTGCTGAGTAGACTTTGAAGTTTTGGAAGACAGCATTTTGGAAAATCTTCATGTCACAGTGAAGTTGACCTGATAAAGACAAGCTTTGGCCAAGCAATTTCATTTTTAAGTATGAAACCTAGAAGAATTTACACCTTATATTCACAAGAAGACAAAAAAAGGCTTATTTTATATTTTTGTGTTGTGAAAAACTAGGGAAAAAACTAAAATAAATAAATTGAGGTAGGTGCATAATTTAAAAAGTAGATAAAATTGAACTGTAGAGTTATATACTGAATATATAAATGTTGTGAACAGCTTTATGGAAAAAGTACAGATTGACACATACAATATTTTCCACATAAAATATTTCAAAGCAGTCATCATATTTTTATGGAAATATATGCATATTGTAAAAACACAAAGTCATGCAGAAGAAAGAAAGAAATCAACTTTAGAGGAATGGTCTCCTCTGAGGAGGGTGAGTGGTGAAGAGGTCCAGGAAGAGCTGTCCAGGGCCTTAATTCACATTTGATATGTCTTATTGTGTCTGTAACATCATGGATGTTAGTTATATTACATTTGCTGTGATTTTCTGAATCATCAGAGTCCATGAGAAATTTATCTTGAAAAAAGACACTGCACTTATTAAAGTGAGTAATGTGTTTTCTCATAGCAAATAAGTCAACTTCTCTAGCACCTGGGAATGTCTCAGCAGGAAATGTCTAATAGTAATTGCTCATACAAATGCTTTAATATGCCCTGAATGAGAATATAACCTCCTATAATGATTTTATGTTCCATACACTTTATATTCCAAGGGCCTCCTGGGAGTGACAAAGGAAGTCCAAGTGGAAAGTCCCATCCAACTGGCAGGTCCCAGTCCCCTGTGGCAACCACACTCCGAGCAGTAGTGGAGGAACAATTCCCACACACTCTGGAAGGATTTAGAATGTCTTTGGTCCTGTGCTGAGATTACTCATTGGGACTGTCTACTGGAAAGCCTACTCCAGGAACCAGAGATAAGGAAAAAAGTGGGAGTGAAAGAAGGAAGGGCCCTGCTTCAAAGTGTGATGTTTCTCTCTTAATAACAGTGAGCTCAATGGAGTTGTTATCACCCACAGACGCAGACAATATGGAGAGCTCACAACAACCAAAGTCCTAGATAATGGGTGGACACTGTGGATGGGGTTCTGAGACCCAAAAGCCCAGGACAGCCCAGGCCTAGACCTTTCCATGAGTTACAGTGCTGGGGTTTCTGCATAGCATGGAAAGGATCTCCAAGACCCTCATGGCTCATCATCTTTGGAGTGGATTTTCCCAAAGAACAGATCTGCTTTACCAAACAGAGAACGGTCACACTGTGAGACCCAGAGAACAATAAGTGTGGAACTAAGAGTTATTCATCTATGGGAGATAACTGGCTGCTGCTCTTTTATATCCATTTTGAATTGAAATAATGCTTTCTTAAAATATAAATTAAAACCCTTAGCTTTTTTCCTCTCTTTGTTTCAATATCTGTAGGGGATAGAAATAGTTTTTGGTTACAGAATGCATTGTATCCCAGGGAAGAATCCATGTACCTTGTACCCACTAGGTGATTTTTTTATCCCTTCACCTCTTCTTTTCCCCCCACATCGAGTCTCCAGTGTTCATTATACCATCCTCCATGTCTTTGCATATCCTTAGTTTAAGCTCCCACTTATATACATGAAAACATGTGGTGTTTGGTTTTCTATTCCTGAGTTAGTTCACTTAGGATGATGTTCTCCAATTCCATCCACATTGCTGCAAAAGACATTATCTCATTCTTTTTGATATCTGAATAGTATTCTATAGTGCATATATACCACATTTTTATTATCTGTTGATTACTTGATGGGCATTTAGATTGATTTCACATCTTTGCAATTGTGAATTATGCTGCAATGAACATGTGGGTGCTGGTGTCTTTGTTGCATAACAACCTCTGTTCCTTAGTAGTTGGATTAATGGATCAAATAGTAGATCTACCTTTAGTTCTTTGAGTAATCTCCATACCACTTTCCATAGAGGTTGTACTAATTTACATTCCCACCATCAGTATATAAGGAAATAAAAGCAGCAGGGATGCTGTTCCTTTTCTCTGAACCTGCACCAGCATCTATGTGTTGTTGGTTTTTTTTTTAATTTTTAATAATAGTCATTCTGATTGGCATAAGGTGGTATTTCATTATGGTTTCAATTAGCATTTCTCTGGTGATGAGTGATGTTGAACATATGTTCACATGTTTGTTGGTCATTCGTATATCTTCCTTTGAGAGATGTCTGTTCATGTCATCTGTCTACTCTTTAATAGGGTCATTTGCTTTTTTCATGCTGATTTGTTCGAGTTCTTTGTAGATTCTGAATATTTGTTCTTTGTCAGATGTACAGTTTGCAAAATTCATCTCCCATTCTGTAGGATGCCTATTTGTTCTGTCAATTGTTTCTTGTGTTGTGCCGATGCTTTTTAGTTTAATTAAGTCCTACTTATATATTTTTGCTCTTGTTGCTTTTGCTTTTGGGGTTTTTACCATAAATTCTTTGCCTAGGCCAAAGTCCAGAAAATTTTTCCTAGATTTTATTCTAGGATTTTTTTATGGTTTCAGGACTGACATTTAAGGTTTTAATTAATCTAGAGTTAATTTTTTGTATATGGTGAGAGACAGGGATCAAGTTTCATTTTTCTGCATGTAGCTGTCCAATATTCCTAGCACCATTCATTGAATAGGGTGTCCTTTCTCCAGTGTATGTTTGTCTGCTTTGTCAAAGATTGGCTGGTTGTAGGTATATGGGCTTATTTCTGGATTCTGCGCTGTATTCCCTTGGTTCATATCTGCTCTTGTATCAGTACCATGCTATTTTGGTTACTATAGCCTTGTACCTTGAAATCAGGTAATGTGAAGTCTCCTGCTTTGTGCTTTGTGCTTAGGATCGCTTTGTCTATTTGGCTCTTTTTAAAATCTCATTTCGATTTTAGGATTTTTTTCCTAATTCTGTGAAAAATGATTTTGGCCGTTTGATAGGGATTGTATTGAATCTGTAGATTACTTTGCATAATATGGTCATTTTAACTGTGTTGATTCTTCCAATCCATGAGCATGGGATGTTTTTCTATTTGTTTGTGTCCTCTACAATTTCTTTCACTGGCATTTTCCTTGTATAGGTCTTTCACCTCCTTGATTAAATATATTTCTAAGTATTTTAACTCTTTTGGTTGCTGCTGTAAATGGTATTGAGTTTTTTGTTTGATTGTTGCTTGGCCACTATTGGTGTAAAGCAGTGCTACTGATTTGTGTGTGCTGATTTTGTATAATGAAACTTTACTGACTTCATTTATCAAGTCCAGGAGTCTTTTGGAGAAATCTTTAGGGTTTTCTAGGTATAAAATCATATCATCAGCATACAGAGATGGTTTGGTTTCTTCTTTTCCAATTCGAATACCCTTTATTTCTTTATCATGTCTGATTGCTCTGGTTAGGACTTCTAGTACTATGTTGTATAGAAGTGGTGAAGGTGGGCATCCTTACCTTGTTGCACTTCTGAAGGGGAATGCATTCAACTTTTCTCCATTCAGGATGACATTGACTGTGAGTTTGTTGTATATGACTTTTTTATTTAGAAGAATGGTCTCTCTGTCCCTATTTCACTGAGAGTTTTTATGATTAAGTGATGTGGCATTCTATCAAATGCTATTTTTGCATCCATTGAAATGATCATCTGATTTCTGTTTATAATTCTGTTTATGTGGTGGATTGCATTTATTAATTTGCATATGTTGAACCATATTTGCATTCCTGAGATAAAACCCACTTGATTGTGGTGGATTAATTTTTAATGTGCTGTTGAATTTGGTTTACTAATATTTTGCTGAGAATTTATGCATCTGTGTTCATCAGAGATATCGGTCTGTAGTTTTCCTTCTGTGTCTTTTATTAGCTTTGGGATAAGGGTGACACTGGATTCATAGATAAAGTGAGAGAGAATTCACTTCTCTTCAGTCTTATGGATTAGCTTCAGTAGAATTGGTAAAAGTTCTTCTTTGAAAGTCTGGTTGAATTTCGCTATTAATCTGTCAGATTCTTAGCTTTTTTTCTTGGGAGATTTTTAATTACGGTTTTAACGTCACTACTTGTTATTGGTCTGTTTAGGGTTTTTTTTTTTTTTCTTCCTGATTCAAGGATAGAGAGTTGTATTTTTCCAGGAATTTACCCATTTCCTCTAGATTGTCTGGTTTGCTTGCATAGAGGTGTTCATAATAATCTCAGATGATTTTTGTATTTTCATCATCTTAGTTGTAATATCTCCATTTTCATTTCTGATTGAGCTAATTTGAATCTTGTTTCTTTGTTTCTTAATGAATCCAGCAAGTGATCTATCAATTTGGTTTATCTTTTCTAAGAGCCAACTTTTTGTTTAATTGATCCTTTGTATTGCTTTTTGTTTTAAATTTCATTTAGTTCTTCTCTGATCTTTCTTATTTATTTTCTTCTGCTACCTTTGGGTTTGGTTTGCTTGTGTTTTCCTAGTTTCTTGAGGTGTGAAGTTAGATTGTTGACATACATTCCTTCAGTCTTATTAATGCAGGCCTTAAGCACTACAAATTTTTCCCTGAAAATAACTTTGACTGTTTCCCAGAGGTTTTAATACCTTGTTTTATTGTCATTCATTTCTAGGAATTTTTAAATTTTCATCTTGATTTCATTGTTGACCCAAGGATCACTCAAAAGCAGATTGTTTAACTTTCATGTTTTAGTTTGGTTTTGCAAGTTCTCCTTGTGGTTAATTTCTAGTTGTATTCCACTGTTGTCTGAGAAAGTGCTTGTTTTTATTTCAATTTTTTGAGTCTATTGAGACTTCATTTGTGGCCTATCATATGGTCTGTCTTGGAAAATTTTCCATGTGTTGATCAGAAAATGTATATTCTGCAGTTTTGCAATGTTCTGTAGATGTTTGTTAGGTCCATTTTCTCTAGGATCCAGTTTAACTCTCATGTTTCTTTATTGACCTTCTGCCTTGATGATCCATCTATTGCTATCAGTGGGAGTGTTGAAGATGCCCACTTTATTGTATTGCTGCCTATCTCTTTTCTTGGGTCTAGCAGCATTAGTTTTATAAAGCTAGAAGCTCTGGTGTTAGTTGGATGCATATTTAAAATTGTTTTATCTTCTTGTTGGATCAACCACTTTATCATTTTATAATACCCCATATTTGTTTGTTTTTACTAATTTAAAGTCTGTTTTATCTGATAAGAGAATGGTTACTTCTGCTTGTTTTTGGTTTCCATTTATATGGAATATTTTTCCACCCCTTTTTCTTGAGCCTGTAGGAGTCTTTGTGTGTGTGTTAAGTTAAACAGGTCTCTTGAAGGTAGCAGATATTTGGATTGTGTTTTTTGATCCATTCTGCCAACCTATATCTTTTTATTGGAGCACTGAGAGCATTTATTTTCAGTGCTAATGATTATATGTAAGGTACTATTCCATTCATTATGCTGTTTGCTACCTGGTTTCTTTATTTTTTCTCTATTGTGTTAGTGTTCTATAAGTCCTGTGAATGTTATGATTTCCAGTGTTTTTCTACTGGTGTATTTCAACACTTTGTTTCAATATTTAGAACTCCTTTAAGTTTTTCTTGTAGAGCTAGTATAGTGGTGACAAATTCCCTCAGCGTTTGCTTGCCTGAGAAAGACTTTATTTTTCTTTTATTTATGAAACTTAGTTTTGTGGGATAAAAAATCCTTGGTTAACTGTCATTCTATTTGAGAAGATAGAAGATGAGACTCAAATCCCTTATGGCTTATAGGGCTTCTGCTGAGATAAAAACCTTAATGTTTATACGGCACTTTTCAAATACATTATTTCATTGAATTCTTGCAACCTTCTGTGTGATTGGTTTTGCATTGCAGGGAAAAATACAAAGGTTAATTCGAGTGAGGAATAGGGGCTGTCTTAGTTCCTCTTATGCTGCTACAACAGAATACCTGAGTCTGGGTAATTTATGAAGAAATTCCATTGTTCTGGAGGTAGGAATTCCAAGAACAAGGCATCAACATCTGGTGTGCTCCTTTAGTTGTGTCCTCACAGGGTCGAAGAAGGAAGAATAAGAGAGGACAAATGCTGTGTTCTCATATTGTTACCCAGTGTAATCCCTTTGTGACATAGCTGACTTTATACGCCAACCTAACTCTGCTCATCTCTAAGAAACAAAAAATCTTATGGACAGAAGTTCCCTTCTTGACCAGACCAGTTAGACCAGCGGTTTCCAAGATGGCAGCTCATACAACCTCTGAAAAACCTCTAACCTCATCATATTATGCTTTCCATGCCAAATGGCACAATTGTTGGCAGCCACGACAGAAAACATCGCAGCACAGAAGCAGACAGAAGAAGTATGATCCAAATTCTGGGAAATCTCTTCCCATTTCCTGAAAAGTCAGGAATATTTCTCCCCTTGCTTTTAATAACCAACCCCTTCAAGAGAAAGGTTGCATTTTTTTATCTCCTCACCTCCCACCCAGTGAGAAGTTGATTTGTGGACCACATTCCTACTTCTCCAATTTATGGCCATAGAATTAAAGCTTGCCCTGTTCAGTTTTGTATATTGGCTTCATGACACTGAACAGGAGAGAACCCCATTTTGGGGGCAAAGCCAACATTGTCAGTAACAACATGGCAGAAGAGAGACAACACGCTACCATGTCCTTTTCATAGCAGCATTAATCCACTCATGAGGGCTCTGCCTGCTGAACTAACACCTCCCAAAAGACCCCACCCCCCAACACTGTTGCATTGGGGATTAATTTTCCAGCACATGGGTCATATTCAGACCATAGCAGGAGCTCTAGGGTAAGGGACTGGACACTTCCCAGGCATAGTCTTCCCAGTGAACCACCTGTCTTGTTTACCATCCACAATCAAGTGTTGCTTCAACCTAATTTAGGATCATTATTCATCCAGAACAGAAGAAAATAGTGTCACTATTTTCCCAGCTCTTTAGTAAAGAAACATTAAAGCCAGCCTGCTGAGTTGTCTAATTGTTTCACATTGAAAGGGTGAGAAAATATTTATATGTTAACTCCTATTTCCTCTTAGTTCGATCTCACAGAGCAACACCTCCCAGGAGAGCAGGAGTATTGGGCTGGCTGTCTCGAGACTGACCATGGAGTCTGTGAAAATGACATGGATAGGTCCCACCACTAGGATTATGATTTAGCAGGCAAGTGGTGGGGTCTTAAGATCTGATTTTTTTCTCAAAATTTCATTTGTAATTTTTTATGAATAATTAATTTTGGTAATCACCAAAGAAAGAAAAGACAAGATCCCCATGAACACTGAAAGTAGAGGCTTAATACACATAGGACTGGAGACCCACCTATCTATATTTTGAATAAGCTTATCATAGATTTTGGCAAAGGCTTTCAAATGAAGGAACTTGAAAACAACGCTGCTTTAGCACATTTTTATTTTGACATTCAATCTTATAAGTAATGTGTGGGAGCTGACTTGTATAGATTGTGAGAGCCAACTGCTAAATGTTCAGGAATTTGTTAAACTGTTGGTAGCTTGAAATCAACTAGGGTAAAAGTCTTCACATTATGGAAATCAGGAAATGCTACAAATCAGGGGATTAACCCCCTTGGGAAGCTTGTTGTTTTAAATTTACCATCCAGCCCACTGGCTGCAGAGAACATAAGGAACAGTGTAACATAAACATAAACATTTCACATAATACTATTTCATCACTCTTTTAAACATGTAAAATTGATTTTAATACCAAAAATCTTTGATACTCACCAACTATTATCCACTTTCAAAATGTATAATAATCTCTTTTTCCATAAACCAAAAGTTTACATTACTCCATTTTCTTTTTGAATTTATAGTTCCTTTCCATGTCCTTCACAGAACTTTATTCCAATATTTTGAATATTTAACTTTGAATATGTCATTTTATTCATGCTAAATAATAGAATTTTTCTGTAATAGAATAGGTACAGAAATTGAAATTAGAAAATTTTTAAAATTTTCTATGATCATAAGGGTCTCAGTTTTAAATATTTTTAAGGATTAAGTTATCAGTACTATTTTCAGAAGAAGATAAATATATGAGTAGACATTTGATCAAAAGAACATTTGATCAAAAGAAGATAAATATATGAGGAAGGTATAATGACTATTAATTATAAAAAGCATTTTTTAGAAATGCATCTTTTAGGAAAATGGATGGGTCTATAAAATTAGTTCTCCATTCAAGGCTATTAACTATTGCTAGCATAAGATAGCTCCATACTAAGCTTCTTACACTTTTTCCTTGATTAATAGAAACACTATTTTCTCCATAAAGTTGTTAAAAATAGACTGAAAAGAATTTGCTTACAGTAGTGTTCCTCAAACTTCTAAAATCCTTCTTAGTTGCAGGTCAGAAATCCCTTGGTCATCTAACCTTCAAAATGGCTCCAGAAGTGTGGAATGTGCAGAGTTTCCATGTGGCAGATAAGACACGGGCCTTCAAGTGAACACTCTGAGTTGCTAGTTTTAGTCCTTTAGTACACGGCCTTTATAACCTTGGATCATTTATGGCAGGGGTCTCTACCCCCAGGGCCCTGGACTGGTACTGGTCTGTGGCCTGTTAGGAACTGGTCCATACAGCAGGAGGTGAACTGCAGACAAGCAAGCAGAGCTTCATCTGTATTCGCAGCCACTCTCCAACACTGGCATTACTGCCTGAGCTCCATCTCCTGTCAGGTCAGCATTGAAAAGCCTGCTTGCATTTCTAACATCCTATCTTTGTGAAGCAGGGTTTTCTGCAGTGACAGCAACCAAAATGAGATTACAGAGTTACGACATTACTGAACATAAGCAACACACTTAGGGTGTCACTTAGGGTCACTCCCATCACCCCCAGAAGGGATAGTCTAGTTGTAGGCAAACAAGCTTGCATAATGATTCTGCATTATGGTGAGTTGTATCATTATTTCATTAAGTATTGCAATGTAATAATAATAGAAATAAAGTACACAATAAATGTAATGCACTTAAATAATCCCCAAAACCATCCCCCACAGCGGTCCGTGGAGAAACTGTCTTCCATGAAACCAGTCCCTGATGCCAAAAATTTGGGGACTACTGATTTACAGAGTTTCTGAGTCCCTCACATTACTTATCTGCTAAATGTGGGTAATATCCCATCTTGTAGGACTGACATAAGGATGGAATGAAGTAATGAAAGAAAAACAACCTTGGCTTAGTTTATTTAACACAATGCCCTCCCAGTTCATCTGTGTCGCCATAAATGACAAGATGTTGGTCTTGTTCATGACTGAATAGTATTCCACTGTGTGTATATGTACCACATTTTCTTTATCCACTCAACCATTGATGGGCACTTAGGTTGATTCCACATCTTGGCTACTGTGAACAGTGCTGCAGTAAACATGGGGTGCAGTTAGCTCTTCAACAAACTGATTTCAATTTCTGTGAATATACACTCAGCAGTGCAATTACTGGATCATATAGTCACTCTATTTTTTGGTTTTTGAGAAACCACCATACTGTTTTTTCACAGTGGTTAATATCCCACGAACTCACTCATAGTTGGAATCAAAGAAAACTGATCACATGGGAGTAGAGCATAGAGTGGTGGTTACCAGAGGCTGGGTGATCATGGTGGGGGAGATAGGACATGTTGGTCAAAGAATACATAATTATGGTTAGCTAAGAAAAATACATTTCAAGAGACCCATTATATAGCAAGGTGACTATAGTTGATAATGCTATACTTGTATACTTGAAAAATGAAAAGAGAGTAAATGTTAAGTGCTCTTATGACAAAAGTGACAACGGTGAGGTAATGCATTATCAACTAGCTAGATTTACTAATTCTACTTCAAAACGTCATATTTTACACAATGAAAATGTATACTATTATCTTTCCATTTAAAATAAATAGATTAGAAAGTTAAAAATGAATTGTTTTTAGGTGGACACAGTGACTCAAACCTATAACCTTAGCATTTTGACAGGCTAAGGCGGGAGGATCGCCTGAAACTGGGAATTCGAGACCAGTCTAGGCAACATAGAAAGACCTTGTCTCTACAAAAAAAATCAAAAAATTAGACAGACATGGTGGCACACACCTGTGGTCCCAACCGTTTGGGAGACTGAGGCAGGAGAATCAGCTTAGCCCAGGAGGTCGAGCTGTGGTGAGCTATGATCATGTCACTTCCTTTCAGCCTGAGTGACAAAGTAAAACCCTAACTCAAAAAAAAATTTTTTAAGGAAAGTGTCAATCCAGTGAGAATGTAAAAGTGCTCAACACATGGTGGGTCTCATTTTTAAAATTTAAATCAATTATTTCCAGAACTTTACAATTTCATAATGTGAGATGCCCACAAGGGCTATTCTTACAGAAGATCTTACAGATATTTGAGATTTGGGTGGAAGGAAGAGGATTTCTTGGAATCTTCCAGGAACTTTTCCTTTTTATTTTTTGTTTTTAATTATTTTTTAGGATTTTGTATTCTCTTCATGGAACTAAAGCCACTCTAGTGAATTTTGGTGGAAATGAGCACATCAGGACTCTTACACTTATGCAGTGGAATGCCTCTGCCAAACTCCCACAGTGTTTAATGGAAATATTGATAGAAATCTTTCTTTCAGGTCAATGGGAATAGTTGACCTCCTAAAAGTCCTGTCCTCAGGCAATAAGGAATGAATCTGTTGCCATTTTAGGGTTGTGTAGTCAAGATTACAACAAGGGGTATGTTCTGAAACTCTCATCCAGCAGTGTGTGGAATAGTTTTGGCCTAAACCTTTGCAAAAACACATTCTTCTTCGGGTCACTATTCAGCCCCTCAAGTGATGCAAAGTCTTCATGTCTGTGAATGTAATGTTTTGCGTCACACAAAAGCAAGGAGAAATACGAAATGAGGAAATCTTATTTCTTTTTTTCCCTGAAACCAGTGAAAAACTTTTCAGCAAACAGTATTTCTGAGAGTTCTGACCAGTCAAGATTTTAATAGAAGAGCTAACTATCTCTGACGAAGAACTTTAAACCAATAAAAAATTGAAGATCAGACTTCAAGCCTTGCACCAAAACCATTTTGAAAGGAAATGCTCGCAGATCTACTGCTAGACGCTGCCATGATAAACAGAGAGCCCTTCCGCAGGAGCCTGGATTCTGGTCACACCTGCTGGCCAGAGCCCTGACAAACCAAATCCTGCTGCTGAAACCGCTGGTCACTGAGGAGACAAGCACCAGATTGGTAAGTGGGAGCATAGGCAAAACCCCAGAGGACACATTTGGTGTCAGGTTGGAGTCCTGCCAGGGAACTGGGGGCAGGAGAGAGGGAAGGCCTGTGCTTGAGAAGTGATGGGTGAACCTTGACTGTCAGAACGGACCCTATTTTCCTTGGCTGCTCAGCACGGCCACATGATCATCTTTTTTTGATATTACTTTAATGGTGACATTTATTTCCAGGCTGCTATCCAGAGTTATTCTAGCATTAAGAATATTTTTTAAAATAATAAATATATGAAATAATAAAACAACAGACAGATGTTTATAAACATTAGCCGGGCTCATTTCATGTAATTGTGAGCCGATGTCCACTCATGGGATCTGTTTTGCTGGGGGCCACAGATGCTCTCATGGACTCCCGTGCTTACAGGATCTTGTCATCACTCGTGTGGTGGGGGGGTGGGTACAGTGGGAAAGTCTCACCAAGGCCTGCATACCCTCTCCTAGGCTCCACGGACACTTCTGTCAAGGTGTCCACAGAAACCATCACTGAATCCTACGGAAAACGAAGCCAGCAGTTCTTTTCAACAACCAAAAACCACACAAAATTTGAAATGTCAGTAAATGTAAACTGACCTAGAGTTGTGTAGTTTCTGGACTTGTTTTTTTTTTCTATTAAGCAAGCCATGGGGCAATTTAACTTGCCACTTACAAGACTTTGCTCAGTGAAGCCATGTCCATCTGAATTGTAAAATAATATTTATATCCTCATAATAGCACTGAGATCACAGAATTTTAGTCAAAGGGGACCTGAGAAATAATAACATCCAACAGACACAATTCAAAAAGTGTCCAAAATTTGCTTAGTATAGATCTAGTTTGTGTCAGAATTACATTGTATTACTGTGTATCTATCAAGTACCAGACCCTGAAACTCCTAAATAATTATCATTGTCCCTATCCCTAAAGAGCTCACAGTCTAGAAGCAAGATACAGAACAAAATTAAATTACAGTATGCTAAGCTCACCAATAGAGATCAGACACAGGAGCATGAAGGGGCTAGTGATTTTTGTTTCTTTTTTTTTAAGTCTGTTACTTCCCAGAAATGATAGATTTTTGTTGCATTGGAAAGAATAATTTATTTGTCATCCAGCAGAAAAGTGGAGGAGAAGGATACAGGACAGAAAACCAGAGGGAAAGATATTCCAAGAATAGACACCAGCATGAACAAAACACACACACCACGCGCGCGCGCACACACACACACACACACAGACACACATACACACACACACACAGGCGCTGACCTGTATGCTGTGTCTGTATAATGAGACTGGAGTTGAAGTACCCAAGGCACGCATGGGAAGTGGGGGAATGCCTACTGGGTGCTCCCTGAGGAAGTTCACCTGACCCCAAATGGGGAAAACGGATGAGTTTTCACAAAAAAGTGGAAGTGACTCAGGCTTTGAACGCAAACTCTGCCGCAGAGTGAAACATGACTCAAGAAGGAAGAAGCAGCTGTGGACTAATTGGCGGGGAAGCAAGCTATACAACATCAAGGATTAATTCCAAATCAGAACACTGAGTGAAGTCAGTTAATGAAGGACTGGTAGGGTTCTGAGTGCCTTACCTTCGTCCTGTGGTTTGTGCTTTCTGTCTGGTTCTAGGCACTGATAAAATGCAGGTGGGCAGGGGCGGTGGTTCACGACTGTAATACATTTTGAGAGGCCAAGGCAGGAGAATCACTTGAGTCTAGGAGTTCAGGACCAGCCTGGGCAACATGGTAAGACCTTATCTCTACAAAAAATCCAAAAAATTAGCCGGGCTTAGTGGTGTGGTGTGTGTTGTAGTTCCAACTACTCAGGAGGCTGAGATGGGAGGATTGCCTGAGCCTAGGAGGTTGAGGCTGCAGTGAGTCAATGATTGCACCAATGCACTTCAGCCTGGTGACAGACATTCAGACTCAAAAAAAAAAATGCAGATGGGAAGTCACCCAGGTTCAAGTAAAGTGCAGTACCAGAGCCATAGTCAGGAGCCACCTCCCTTGGCATGCTGGTGCCCTGGTCATCTGCAATGACTTGGTTCAAGGTCTGCTGTCAACAGGGGGATCTGAAGGGAAAGCCTGTCACTGAAAACCCTGAGAGGCCATGATCCTCAGCTGCTTATGGAAAGCAGTTCTCAGCAGGAATGGGTATTGCAATATATTTTAATAAAAACACCATCATATGAATTTCTGATATTAAACAATGTGTCAAATACCTGACAGCCATCACAGTCAAGCATGATGGGACTGAGTCCTGTCGGCCACTGCCTGCCCCTGCTCTTCCTGCTTCTGCTGGAGGGACCGGTAGAAACATTCTCCATTATAGCAAAAATGCTTCATGGTGTAGGGTCCTGAGGCTGTATCTTGTGCCTGTTCTTGAGCCTGTGCCAAGCTCAGTCCAGCCTGACATCTGTGTACTTTGGGGGTCCCAACCTGACAGTTAAGTCAAGACCCCTCTTTGCTCACATCTGCTTTTTCATTTGCCACTTCTTAGCCCAGGTCCCAAAACTAGACTTGTTCAGGGATCCAGTGCAAGTAACTAAAGTGACTTAGAGATAAAATGCAGTTGTATAAAGTAAATTTTAAAGGCATGATTTGAATTAAAAACAAAGACACAAATGTAGTTGGCATTTTCCTTCTCTTTTCCCAGAGTCATCCTTAGAAATGATTCCAATTGTTCTGGGACATTTTGCCAAATATTCTCTGACTCTATTATAATGATATCTGTCTAGATTTTCTTCTTTTTCTTGGTTTAATAAAATGAATGAAGCTGATTTCTCTGAAGTTAATAATGAATATAAACCTATTCTACAACCTAGGAAAATACTGGAACGGAGAGAATGGAGGCTCTCAAGTGTGCCCCGCATCCCAACACATTCTGGGAAGTCACTGACAAGTGATTTCCACCTGGTAGCATTTCACTTCTATCTAAAAACAAAAAACTCTTTTCGCTTTTTACCTCTGATATGTAGATAACCTCTACTGCAGTTAACCCCTGAACAACAGTTTACCCCTGAACCAATCCTGGCACAGTTGAAAACCCAAGCATAACTCGACTCCTACTAGTGACTGGAAGCCTCATTCAAGACATAAACATGACATTAATGCATATTTTGTAGGTCATATGTATTATAAGTGGTATTCTTACAGTAAAGTGTGCTAAAGACAACAAAATGTTATTAAGAAAATCACAACGAAGAGAAAATATATTCTTAACCAATATATTCACTAAGTAGAAGTGGATCATCCCAAAGGTTTGGATCATTCCATCCTTGTCATCATTGTGGTAAATGGGATGAGGAGGAGAAGGAAGAGGAGGGGATGGTCTTCTTATGGGTGACAGAGGCAGAAGAAAATCCACATTTATAAGTTGAGTTCAAACCCGTCTTGTTCAAGGGTCAGATGGAATCTGCTCACCCCCATCTTCTGACCACTGGTCTTATTCTGCCTGTTGGAATCACATAAAGTGTATCCTCCCATTACAAGATAGATAGATGCATAAATAGTAGAAATATTTATATGTACATTTTGAAGAAAGGACCTATAGTCACTACTAAATGTATCTTTTCTTGAGTTCTATATTCCAGCCCCATCAGTCATTACTTATATGACCATCTCGGTCACCCCTCCTGTGGAAACTCATTATTTTGTCAAGGTTCTTTTGGTATTTCCAAAGTATTGTCAGAACATCTGGAGATGATAACTTCTCTTAATGCTATTTAAGATGCTGTTTTTTCAACATCTGTGTCACTGCTGATTCATTTTAAGCTTGGAGCCAAATGAAATCCTTAGGTCAATTATTTAGCAAACTCTATGCTGTTAAACCATATGCTAACCGTTTCTTCTAGTCACAAACTAATGAGAAAGGCAGGATACAGACTGGGAAGAAATCAGCTAGGAAAACTCAGCAAATTTCAGAGAAATAGATTCTATTTGAAATTCTCTATTTTTTAAGGCAATTCATGTTTTTCCATTTGAAAACATCAAGCTGAATGAGATGGTATTCTGTGGAGTAGTCTGAGTTCTGTCTGACATTACAGCATATATCATACATATATTGTTAACAGTGCTAAAACATTTAATTTTTGAATAATCCATATCAATAATGTTATTAAAAACAGGTATACAAATGTTTGCTGGGAAAGCTGAAACATGTGAAGCACTTTGATCTCATCCACTTACCAATATGCTGTTTATTTTGTTGGTTCAACATTGCTACCCAGGACCAAGGCCTGGATGGGCAATTTGTTAAATGAATCTGCAAGAGTATTTTCTGTCCACTGTGTCTTAAAACCCCATTAGAAAGCTCTAAGTCCCATTCACTTCTCATTGTGCTTGGAGTGTGCTCTTGTGAGACAAATAGACTTCACTTTGTTCTATTCTTTAAATCCAAACATCTTGATAATATGCATCGGAAAATAAACCTTTCTATAATTGAACTAAAAAACTATCTTCTCTACGTCCCACAGTCACAGGAAATTACATATCCCATCTATATCCCTAAAAGTATTAGCTCTAAAAGACAATGCTGTGGTATCAGTTTCCCAATTTCATCATCTAAGATTGTGTCGAGTCATGAGTGAGAGAGTTGCGGTGACTGAGAGCTGAGATCCCATCATGGCAAACCATCCCACAGTAGAGGATGTTCCCTAACATGAGCCTTTCAAAGAGCCAGAAATTTCAGTGTTCAGAGAATACTAAGACTTACTGTTTGGCTGCATAATCTGAAGCCTTTGCTAAAACATTTGGCCTGTTTTTGAAACAGAATTTCTTTGAAAAATCTACTAACTTTCTCCAGGAAACTTTTTTATAAAATTCCCCTTCCAATATTACTTTTCTTTTTTTTTGAAAACATTTTTTCCTTTGAGAACATGGGATCTCTGGTGCTCTCATGCCCCTAGAAAGCTCACTGTCCAATTACCTATCATCACCCAGCTGTGATTCACACCCTGTGCTTAGATTTAGTGGCCAAAAAAAAAAATTACTACATCCAGACAGTTCAAATGAAGCAGGTCAAAGGGATATAGCATGGATCATTCTACACTCACAGATGTGCAATAGAGACTGTTCAGAAGCCAGCATGGAAATATGATTGTGTCTGTCGTCCCAGGGCGCCATGGCCGTGACCAGCAGAGAAGCCGTCAGACAACGTGTTCACCTGTTTGCTTTGGCCTGTGAACATTAAGTTCACACAGTGGTTGTTTTCTAATTACACCACCATTTTACTGAATCTTAGCTGATACAGATTGCTTTTAGACACTGAAGACTCATTCTGGAAAGAAATTTGCTGACAATCAAAATAATAAAGAGAACATAACAGAGTTTCCTCTAATGACCTAGTGGTCACTGTTAGTTTATTGTAACACTTTGTAGAAATATAAATTTGAAGACAATGGCCTTCTCACCAAAAGTAATTTGCTTTAGAAGCCAAAGGCTCATCACAGTGATATGATTTTTAGAAGCAAAAAATGGCAAAAGGAGGAAACAGAACAAAGGAGAGGAAATATTCAAACTAGTCTCAGAGGAAGGCCATGTCAAGTGAGTATGAAGTCAGAGTTCACCAGGGTCACTTGTGAAAAGAAATCAAAGACAAGCTTTCCGACGAAGGCCATGCATCTTATCTGAGCTCTGACCACACAGTGGAGAATCTAGGAGACCTTCAACTGATGGTCGCCTCCAGAGTATTAATCTCCACAGGAAGACAGCCATTTCATACATCCAACCATTCAGCAATATTGATTGCTTAAGTTACTGTGCCAGGTGCTCTGAGGGATGCCAAGATCAACTAGAACTCTACCCCAATGTGTCTAGAATAGGAGATAAGTCCAGTGCATAAATAAAAGAAACACAGTGTAGATTTGTACAAGAGCTATGAGAGAAGAAAGGACCACAGTGGGAATGAGAAAAGGGAAGGGATCACTGTGGTCAGGGTGGGGTGGGCATGTATAGGGGACAGTGGTGCTTCATGGAGAAGGTGGCTTTACCTAAACTTGATAATTCATAAGACAGAAGTGGCCTTCATCAATACAGTTCAGTACTAGGTAACAGGGTCAACACGACTTCATGGGGGTCTACTTACATTTAGACAGGAAAACACGAATCCTTACTAAGCATCTACCTGCACTGTCCAATATGGCAACCACTGGCAACATGTGGTTAAACATATTCAAATTGAAGAAAGTTAAAGCAAGTTGAAAATTCAATATTTCAGCTGCACTAACTTAATTTCAAGTACTCAGCCACATGAGGTCAACGGTTACTGAACTAGACAGAGCAGCTATAGAACATTTCTCTCATTGCAGAAAGTTCTATTGGGCAACACTGAAGCCATTAGTATCACAATTATGAAGACTGTGTACTTTGCCACTGTGGCTTTTAGGTATTTCCACATGAACAAATGTGAACTGCCATAAATTATATTAAAATTAGATATAAATACCATTAAGAAGATGATGGAGACCTAGAAAAGTAAAGTGAAACTTTATATATCTAGTAAAATATATAGAATATTCAGTAAATATATATATGTGTGTGTGTGGCGTATGTGTATATATATATATGTATATATGTATATATATATATACATATATATACATATATATATATATGGTTAAGAATGAGATTTTTTAAATTTCAAAAAAAAATACCTTGGGATATTTACTTTTGACATTTGGAGAGAGAAAATAAATTAAACACATCAGTAATGGAGAAGGAAGAGTCAAGAGAAGAGATCAGAAGTGCAGAAAGAAAAAGCAAAATGAGTAAGATGAGTCATTTGATTAAGAAATCAGAAGGAAAGGGACAGTCAAAATACACTTGCGGTAAGCCAGGAACAGTTCTTAAAAAGTGGAAATGATAGAAATAGAAAAATACTCTAGAGGTAGAGGAGAAATATTTTCTGAATCCATTATCCGGATCTAGATTTATCTAGCTCACCTACAAGGAGGTCACTTCCCCCTACATATTTCTCTTGTCTGCACAAAGTGCTTATTGTATATTTGTCTGCTTATTTTTAATTAAAATAATATTTATGTGTAATTTTAATGTTCTATTGAAAGTAGTCTTTTAATCTCAACATTATAAATCACAGTTGTAAAACCCCACAGGATTAAGATATTATGTCACAGATCAGTGGAAATTTTCATAATGATTCATAGTGAAATACAACCACCTGAAACTGAGCAAAAGTTTCCTACTGGGATTTCAAAGAAGACAGAATAGTTTGCCTCATTTATATCTCTATCATAATTAAAACAAACTTTGAAGGAACAGACTAGGATTAATGTATGTTTTAGGTAAATAGTACTTATATTCTGTATTTTTGACATTTATGGAGCTGAGGAATGTTTACTTAAGTTTCCTAGGGAAATCAGCAAATTATCTTTCTAAAAAATTAACTAAATTTGCTTCGTATTGTGAAACTGGGATTAAAGAAGAAATGTGTGCATTTAGAAGAGGTAACCCAGTAAAACCAAAACTCTAATGACACATTTCATGCTTTTATGGAAGTAAGTCTTGTTTAAAACCTTAGTTTATAAAGAAGATCACAATTTCTAAGCTGCTTGAATGAGAAGCAAAAATATATTTTGATGTAAGACATCACAAGTAATGAAAAAACTTTATGGCTTAAAATATTACCTAAGGTCATTTATTACTTTTCAATGTATGTTCTTTGATAACAGACTGTTTCCACATGTAAAAGTAGCACCATATTAATAATCAATTGAAAAAAATAGTGTTTCATTAAAAAATTGGGAGTTGGAGAGAAATTGACCAAGTATTGCCACTAATACCTATTTTATATTTGAATACTGCTTTCAAGTTTTCAAAGCTCTTTTTTAAATATGCCATTGCATTTAGCCACAACAATACTATCTGGAAAGTAAAATTACATTCTTTCTTCAGATGGAGAAGCAGGTCTTGGAGAACCCATGTATATATGAGGTGTTAAGACATATCCAAGTCAAAGTAAAAACTTCCTAGTGAGAAACCCAGTGGACTGAGGTAAGAAGTGGAAAAGCTGATATTCTGACCCAGTGTTCCAGGTCTTCTATTCATCATTCTATTGTGGTAGATATGGCTGCCATTTCTATTCCCAGTTTATTTCCTCCAGGGATACGGAAAGGTAACATTTCCGGTCTCCTTCAAAGCTCAACTGGGTGTGTAACTTCAGGCAATGCTATGTGAGTGGAGTGAGCTCACATCTCGGCAGAAGCGTTCACTTGTCAATGCAAGACTCTCAACCTTTCTCCTCCAGCACACTGAGATGGATGAGCTGTGTGGAGTCGTCCTGTGGAGGGCAGCTGTCCTGGACCCACAGGAAGGAGCAAACATATGTTGTCTTGAGTCTCTGAGATATTGTTATGGTATCCTATGGTAGCCTAACCTAGCCCAACCTGACTGAAACATTTTTGTACAGTCATACACTACATAGTGACATTTTGCTCAATGGCAGAGGTTTGTCCCATTAGATTATGATGGAGATTAAAAATCCTTATTGCCTAGTAACGTCATAGCCCTCATAACACCTAACACAACACATTGCCTTTCCTAAGTTCAGATATGTTTAGACACACAGATACCATTGCATTCCAATTGCCTACAGAATTCAGTTCAGTGACGTGCTGTGCAGTGCTGTAGTCTAGTAACAACAGGCTCTAGCCTGTGTGTAGTAGGCACACCACCTAGTTTTGTGTAAGTACACTCTAGGATGTTCTGTAAATGAGGGACTCACCTAAGGACACATTTCTCATTACTTCAATTTAATAGCAACAGCCTTCCTCTTAGCATCAAACCTCAAAATAGTCATTCTTTGGTTTTGTCCTTGTAGTCAATGATTATTCCTTGATTTTCATTCCTTCTCTCTTAATATCATGTCTTTCTTCTCTTCTGTAGAACATTGACTTGGTTGCTCTGTAGTTACTAGACCCCAACATGACAAATTCCTCTGCCACTGATTTCTGTCTAATCAGAAGGTATTTTTACAGAGAGTACAACTGCTGCTGAGATCATAAGAGCATGTTGTTCACTAGGACTCCAAGTCGAACTCGTGTAGGCAAAGGCAGGAACTTTCTTGGGCCACTAAGTTCAAGAAAGAGCTAAAGAACAAGGATGGCAAAGGCAGACAACCGTTCTCCAGAAAACCTGGAGCCAGTGAGAAAATCCTGGCTGCCTTCCCTCCCTCCTGTTTGATCCCACTTCTCTGTGTTCCAGCTTCATTTCCCAGCATTGTGGACAAGTGCTTTCACATGACAGCAACAGCCCACACATTTTATATCATGTACCTCCTTCCACTTGGCAGATATTACAGTATGAGGAATTCCAAGGGAGGTCTCAGGTTGGTTTAGTTTGGGGTAGACGCCTGTGCCTGTGACAACTGTGACAGAAAGGATGGCTTGCTGGCACCAGGGCAGAGTCCCTGTAGCCTCTGGGTGGCCAGGGTGGTCCCAGAGACGGGAGGACAGCAAGATGGCTAGACAATACCAGAGACTCACTATCCTGGGTAGCCCTCTACAGACACATTCAGACAGACAAATATACTGTAGTTTAGTCTATATAATTAAGAAGTGAAGTATAATAAATATAGTATAGCTTAGTCAATTTTGTTAGATTACAGTGGATTTCATATAGCTTTATTTCCAGTATAACTAAAAATCTACTTTCACTTGAAGGCAGAACTGGATCACTAACTAAAAACTAATAATGAAATCTAAAAACTGTAATTTCAACCTTGCATGAAGATTTAATCAAAAATGCAATTTTTGATCTGAGACGAAGACAATACCTACAAGTCAGGTCTACCACCAACCTTACCTCTTCTTCTGACCATCATTTCCCTTCTCACATTTTACCTTCTTCATTTGTCAGTTGATTGGAAAGAATTCTTATTTCACATTGAGGATCACTTTTTCAGGAAGCTCCCCAGTTCATATGTGGTTTTTTGGGTTTTTTTTAAGGTACAGAAAAGGGAAATTCACTTGTCCTACTCTTGTAGGAAAAAAGTAAACATTCTCATTGAAATAATTTATTAATAATAAAATATAAGTGTTAAGAACAGAAGACTTTCTTTGTTAGGGTCTTTTTGTTATTAATTAGTCCCTAGAACTGTGGAAGTATCTGGATGAGCTTTTCTGGGGTACTAGGAATAATTTTCATTTGATGGAAAGAGTTTCAAAAAGCTGATTTCTACAACTTCTTAAATACTAACCCATATTCTGTCCACAACCAGTGTAAGATGTGATGCCTATCTAAAAATCCAAAGCCATTTATACATGTAAAAATAGGATGACCTCAGAATTTATTATCTAAACTTGCACATTTTTGAGACTGAAAGGGGGCAAATGTTAAAAATATGCCTAGACAGCGGTGTAAATGGAAACAGGCCTGCCCAAACCAGATCTTAAAGTCACCCTACCTAAAAACAACAAGTGATCAACTTGGCTTTCCAGTGTGCTCCATTTTCTACTCATATTGTAAAAGAAAAAAAAAACTGCTTAGTTTTTTTTGAAAAATGGGGAGTGCTACAACTGGCTTATTTTCCATGAAACATTCTCGTGTAACTGACAAACTTTAAAAGGAAGTCTGATTATATATACAGTATTAAATCACAGAGTCACCATTTAGGAGCCATACTCAGATTCTTAACCCAGCTAGAGTGAGTAAGGCCCTAACAAACTGTTAACATTTGGGCTTGGCCAAGAGAAAATGAGGCCTTGGAGCGCCACAGCTGCGGCGGACCGCAGCCTCTCTTCTCTCCCACGGCTCCAGGCTGAGGCTGCTGTCCAACAGCAGAGATGAAGCCATAAATCAGACTTTCCTTGGAATCACGGCGAGAGGACTGGGCAGTTACTGGTTATGTTTATTCTCAACAAAGGCCATTTTATCCCAACTTGTTGAGAGCAGCTACTTCCCTACTTCCAGATTAAAACAGAAAGGAACATCGACTGAGTACCACATGCATTTAGAGGGAAAAAAGAAAAGCAAAAGTCATTTTGAAGTAATTATGTTTGCCAGAATACTTAGATATTTTCGTTTTAACTTATCTCATGTTTCTAGTACTATGTTTTCATACTCATTTATAATATAAAGCAATGTAGATACCAATACAAGGCATCACGGGCAACGTTTCTGAGTTCTGCATTCTGCCCATTAATTCTTACATTTCTTTTACTTTCCAAGAAAAACTTAGGCCTCTTTGTATTGATCATTATTTAAATCCTTCACAGATGCTAGGAAAACTCTCCTTTTTGTTAGCAGCCTTCCTTCTGTGATCTCTAAGAAGGATTTCCCACCGTCTGTCCATATAGATACAGATGTCATTAACACAACTATGAAGAACACTTCTTAGGCACTTCATGGTCTGTTGCCCATAATTCTGAGGCATTCAAATGGAGATGTCAGACTTTATATACATTTGATTCTTCTTTCAAATGGAAGGTAGGGGGAATCAGGTGACATTTCAAGAGCCATGTTCTAAAAAAATCTCTGACTGGTAACTGTGTTGAAATATTAAGGCCAATGGTCCAGTTACACACTATTAAAATTCTGTAAGTGAGTGAGGATTAGTTCCTTCTTCTACAAGGTCACCATGGTACTTGATAAAGCCACTTGGAAGTGAATTGTCACCTTGTGAAGACCAGTTCTCTAGTACCATAGTTTTCCAAAGTATGATTTATTACCTCCAATAACACTTAAATATAGGATGAAGTCATTCAATCATTTTTTTCACAGTTCCAAATAAATTTGTCAGAAAGGTATAAATCATAGCTCAGTAAGAGACAGAGAAGACCATAATATTCTGCTCAGTTTTCATTCAGGTAATGAGTCAATCAATTGTGCTCACAATGAATTGGACAACTTATATGCCTCATACTATTAGGAATAACTTTAGTGAATGAATTATGCAATTTTCTCACTGGTATGCAATAGCCTTCTTTAGTTTGTGAAATATGTTAAATGTTAAAGAATGAAATGAATACACCCCCCACATACGTATGTGTTTTGTGTCCATGTATGTGTGTTCACTTATACAGGTAGATATATAAAATGAATAGAGACAGATGTATAAAATGAATTAATCACAAACAGCAACAGTTATTTACCAACAAGTTATATAAGGAGCAGAGCTTGGTGCATCTCAGCCTAATAAATGGTCCTCTCTCTTCCAACAACATGTTCTCTACAGTGCTAAGTTCATGAATTCAATTTTCTACATATGTAAAGACTAAATAGGACATGTCCAGTTAATCATCATGTGCTCTGAATTTTATGAAATCTAGAGAACTCACAGACTCCCACAATATGCAACCTGAGTCATCTCTTTAATAATAAGAGTCATTCTGTCTTAATTTTAGTTCTAAGGCCTTGAGACTTTTATGTGTTTAGAAAACTGTTCAAATGATACTGAAATTGAGAGCATAGCTGTGTTTAACAGTTTATGTTTCCCCTAAGCATCACGACTAACTGTGACTAATCCCCTTGAATTAACTTAATTTTGCCGAATGAAGCATATCAAAATACAGAACAGAATCACCGTGAAAATGAGCCAGATCTGTATAGTCACTGTTCCTAAATGCCACAAATTCATGTGGGGACATTTAGCATTCTGTAGTTCAACAACTCTGGTAAATTGTTATTCCTAGGGAATAGTAAACTTTCACTTTTCTTCTTAGACTATTATATGTGGATATGGCTTATGTCCCAGTTTTTGCTTTCTTATCTTATTATTAACTCACTTTTAAACAGAAATAAAGAGAACTTAAGTTGACAATAACAAAAAGAAACAAAGAAATAAATCCAGACAAAAAGACCTCTTCCTATTTTTCCATTTTCAGTATTTACGATTTTTTTTACATTCTAACAGTAATACCTTTATGGAGTTTGTCTTATTGAGCTAGATCATTCCAAAGTGGATGAGAATTTATAGTCAAAGCATTCTGTGCTCACATAGCAATGAGATTGGGAAATGCTTTCATACTGCTCTCTGACTCTCAAAAATTTACCCTGAGCAGGTGAAAAAAATTATGAGTAGCAAAGGAGAAGGTAATAAATTTTCTGTAATGTAATTATTGTAATTGGAATACTACCGCCAGAAAAATGTAAGTGAAAACACACAGTGTTCCAGATGCTGAGTTGATAAAAGTCTGAAAATTAACTTTTAACAAAAACAGTTAGTAATCTAGCCCAAGGTATGCCAATGAACTGAGTGCACATTGTTGAAACTTATAGGAAACTCTTGGAAAAGAACACCTCCATTTTTCTAAGTATTTTGCAAACATTGCTCTAAAAATTTTATCATTCAACTTCTCACAGGGGTCTTTTAACTACCCCCTCCAAAAAAATTATAGGCAAGACCCAACAACAAACATTAACTGCCTATGGTTGTCAATGTCGAAATTACTTGTCTTGTCCCAATCCCCTTGTTATCTAAGTAACTCCCTGAGGCAAACATCTGAAGGAATGCTGGGAGATTTCCTTTGGGTGTGAGAGTATGCTGTCCCAAAAAACCTCACTTCCCCAGATCATTTCCTAGGAATCCTGTTATTTATTTTTGTAATATGAGCAAACTTACCTATCCCAATGTGCTCTGCCTTCATTGATCTGCTGGTGTCTATTTCCCCAACTGTATCATGATATCCTAACCCCTCACCTCTCTGAGGTTCACAATTAGCTGCACTTTAGGGAACAGCGTTTTCTATTTTTTCAGTTTCCCATACCATAGAAAACCAAGAAAGAAATAGTTCTTTCTTTTTTCCTGAGCCCTAAACCCCCAAAATTATTTCTAGATCCTCTGGATGGGCAAAGAAGATTTGGCCCCACTATTTAAAGATGATGAGCACTATGTACTTAAGACTTGTTTTTATTACTCAGATTATTTTATTTCTTGGCAGAAAATAAAGTCAAGAAATAACCAGAGAATAACGTCATCATTTTTAAAGCTCTACAGAATATGAACAAACAGTAATCTTTGGCTGTTTTCTGATTTTTACTATTTCTAAAAACATATCAGAAACCCTATATGAATCCCACGACCTAAACACATGTAAATATACTTCTAGTAAGTCTTGTAAAAAGACTGTTCTCTACAGCAAAGGGAGAAAAGTGTGGATATTTTTGCATTTGCTTATAAAGAGGCTGGAGAAGTATAGTGGCTCGGTCAGGAGCCCAGATACTCAACACACAGGAGTCAAGGCAGGTGTGGGGTTGAGCGCACCTGCATTGGTATATGGGCTTTGCCCCTTGATTGAAGGATTTGGGGCAAGCACAGTCACAAAAAAACAAAAGTCTAAGGACAATTTCTCTGAAAGAGAGTGATCTTCTATAAGCAAATTCACTTCACTGCTGATTTGTTGCAAAAAGAAAGCCCTCAACACGATAAGATGGTTGAAGATGGAGAAAAAATAATTAAATTTTATGCAAAAAAATAAAATTGAGTTTCCAACAGCAGCCCAAGAAGGAAGGGATTAGGGCAGCACAGGCTTGGACTAAAGAGGAAAGAACAGTCTTTGACCAGTCTTTTTGATCTGGAAAAAGAAGTGACTGACAGAATTTTAGGAACATAATGTTTAATATTTGCCATAAGATTTTGTAAAAGAGATGCTTTTATAATGTTGGGCTGTGTGCACACCTTCACCATTGAGGCGATGATGACTGTTCTCCAGTGGAGCTTCCACCCCTGTTCATTGGCCTACAAATCATCACCATCAACTTACGCTAAAGCACATGAGTGGCATCTGAGGACAAGGAAAGGCAGCTGCACTTCACGGACCGGAGAAGAAAGGAGGCACAGTTGGTAGTGGAAAGATCCAAAAACAAGAAAATGGAAAAGGGAATTTAGAAGGAAAGGTGACTAGGAGAAAGTGCCATGAGATTCCAAATCCTCTTTACTTAAATATCAAGAGCATCATGTGTCCTCTACAGACCGAGACAAGGGAAGTCCAGGGAACAGACAGTTGGTCACAAGGTAAAGCAGTTAGTATTTTAGCATACTGGTACAGAGTCCAGTCAGCACTCAGCACTTCAAGGGAGAGTCATAGAGTGGGGCCGTGGAGTTACTTTACTGGGGGCTGCCTTAAGAAAGTTCACCTTAAAAGTGCAGTCACACATTGCTTAACTTGCTTAACGATGGGAATACATTCTAATAGATGCTTTGTTGGGCAGTTTCATCTCTATGTGAACATCACAGAGTGCACGTATACACACTTAGATGGTGTGGCCCACTACACACCTAGGCCAAAAGCCATAGCCTACTGCTCTGACGATACAGACCTGTGCAGCATGTGACTATACTGAATACTGCAGGTGACTGTAACACAATGACAAGTATGTGTATACCTAAACATAGAAAAGGTACAGTAAAAATATGTTATGAAACATTTTAAAAAATGGTACACCTACATAGGACACTTACCATGTATAGAGCTTGCAGAATTAGAAGTTGCTCTGGGAGAGTCAGGGAGTGGTAGTGAGTGAACGTAAAGGCCTTGGATATTACTGTAGACTTTATAAACACTATACACTTAGGCTACATGAGATTTACAACAACTTTTTTGTTTCCTCAATAATAAATTCACCTTAACTTATAGTAACTTTTTTACTTTATAAACTTTTAAGCTTTTAAGAACTTTTTGACTATTTTGTAATAACATTTAACTTAAAATGCAAACACATTGTTTGCACACCAAAAACAATTTATTTCTTTACATTCTTCTTCTATAAGTCTTTTCCTATTTTACATATTTTGATTTTTTTTCTAGCTTTTTTGTTAAAAAATAAGACATAAGTTCACACATTAGCCCAGGCCTATCCAGGGTCAGGATCATCAATATCACTGTCTTCCACCTCCACATCTTGTGCCCCTGGAAGGTCGTCAGGGACAATAACATGCATGGAGCTGTCGTCTCCTGTGATCGCAGTGCCTTCTTCTGGAAAACTTCCTAAAGGACCTGCTGAGGCTGTTTCACAGTTGACATTTTATAAGTAGAAAAAGTATACTCTAAAATAACAATAAAAAGCATAGAATAGTAAATGCATCAGCCAGTGACTGTCATTATCAATATCAAGTATTAGGTACTGTACATAGTTGCATGTTCTAGACTCTTATATGTAGTAGGCTGTTTACACCAGCATCACCATAAACACAGGAGAGACACATTGCACTACGACGACAACCTCCCTAGACCATAGGCATATTTCAGCTCCGTTATAATCTATGGACCCACTATCATATACGTGATCCATTGCTAACTGAAATGCCATCATGCAGGATATGACTGTATGTGGCTACCTCTTTTCTCAATCCACCTGCAAGTGAAGACAAAAGTAGCAGAGTCATTTCTAGGTTGACAGAAAATAAGGGATCCTCTAGAATCTACCAGCAAAAGAATGCATTTTTGTCTAAGTAGAAAGCAGCATCTCTAAAACCTTTAGCATACTAGGCTGATAATAAACCCGATCCATAGGTTAATTAATAGAAAATAAACATTTCCAGTTCATCTTTTAAGAAGTTGTATTTAACAAAGGTAACTGCGTAATGAACATTTGTATACCTAATACTGAATTGTACCCCCACATCTTTAAAATAAAACTTTTTTAAAAAGCAAAAAAAAAAGTTTTATTTAGCAAAATATATCACTTTCTGTAGATGTATACCCTCCGCCTACAAGAACTTGAAAATGAGGGAAGTAATGTCCTATAGAAAATAAATGTTTAACCCATCATGAATTAAAGCAAAAATAGTGTAAAAATCATTTAAAGAAATGCAATAACATTTTTAAATAAAAGAAAATAGTGGCCATGAAGCAAAGAAAAGAAAAAGAGATTTTTTCATAGACCTAAGTTGTGAGTTTTTAGTGAAGCATTATGCAAACTAATGTTCCCTTTCCTTAGGGCTGACTCTGATGAGTCAGTGGGAATATAGTGTGTTGGCCTCCTTGGCTGGTCCTGAAATAGTCATGACTGGGCTTACCCACCATCACTCTCCAAGCCAGCCAGCCTGTGAGGAGGTGCACAGTGACTGGACGTATCGTCACACTGTGCATTTAGGTTCACTGTAGTTTAATTAATTGGCCATTCTGGTTTATACATCAGAGTCTTGAGCTTGTAGTTTAACTCTATTCTCAAGAGGCAAAATCACTTTTGAAGGGGTAAGAAACCAGGCTGCTGAGTCCAGGAAGCTGAGGGCCAACTTCTGGATCGTGACAAAGAACTCGAGTAATGCCTCCCACAGAGGCAGCTTGGAAACCAGCCAGACCACCCTCTTTAGGTGCTGCCCTAACTCCTCAAGAGTCTATATTAAAGCCCCACAGAAAATGCCATACTCATATTAGTCTTTTGCTACTTAGTGACTCCACTACTACTATCAAATACACTAGGCCTAAAAGAAAGAGTTTTTTTTAAATGAACAAATTGTATTTCATTTCATACAATGAGCAAGTTATCAAAAATAACAGCAACTGAGTAGCTAGATTAGAACTAAAACATACTTTGTAAAACAAACAAGCAAACAAAACCCCCTGCAATTTATTATTTACCACTTTAGTTTAGTTTGAAATGAATATTTCCACATCTGTTACTACAGTAGAATTCAGCTAATTGTCACATAATATAGTAAGTTTAGGTTCTTGGTTCTTAAAAATATGTTACGCTCAAAGATCTAGGTGGCATCTTATTGATGCTTTTCTATCATTTCACAAGTAGAGAAAAACTTTGCTATCTGGAAATAACGTTATTTTTGGCTTTGACCTTGTGTGGAAAATTGTAATGACACACGCAGCTGTTGAAACGTAAATAAGAAATAAATTAACCACATATGGAAACTACACTTTTTATCTCACCTCACAAGTCCTTTCTCTGAGTTATAAGCCACACTTAACGTTTGTTTAACATAGAACACAATTAAGTATTGCTTAATCCATTTTGCTTAATTTCTTGCATTTCCACTTTCCCAGAGCTGGAATTTGAAGAGATCAAATGGTTAAACTAAAATGTATATTAAATTATAGTCCTTTAAAGGATATGTAAAACATTGTTCATTATCCTGTCTGGAGAAGGAAAGATTTCCACCTGCAGAATCCACACAAAATGACGTGAAGTGTAATCATAGGCACAGCCCGGGTCACCCACTAACAGACAAAATCGAGACAACAGTGACATGAATTAGAGATCAACTCCACAGAGTTCAGCCCATCGTCATGAAATACAGCTTACAACATTCCTTTAAAATTTGAAAGCACATACTAATTTATCTACTTAATAAATGCTTATCAGACATATTCATTGTGTTAAGCCTCATTTGGTGCTGGGGATACAAAAACCCTGTCTTCCTGGAGCTTACATTGTAGTGGGAGAGACAGACCCTAAACAAGACCGATTAAAATGTGCTGTTTGTTAGTGATAAATACTAATAGGAAAAACAAACACACAAACTAACAAAGCAAAGAAGGGATAAGAGTTTTTTGCCGGTGGGATTTGCAGTTTTAGATAGTGGAGCATAGAAAGACTTGAAGAGTCAAAGCCTGAGTGGCATTCTAATGAAAACCCAAAAGAAATGGGGAGGAAGCCACTCAGGTCAGGGAGGTTACTGCAACAGAGCACAGCCACACAGGTGCTGGGGTGGGGCAGGGACAAGGAACAGCACCAAGGGGCACATGGCTGAGTGAGGGAGGAAGAAGGATTAGGAGGAGTCCAAGAGGTAACAGACTGGTAGGAGAGAAAAGCTCCATGGGGTCTTGGGGTATCAGAAGAACTTGGTTTTCACTCTGAGTGAAATGGGTTTGGAGCCCAGGCCACCTTCTGGAATTGGACAACTCTGGCTGCTGTGTCAGGAAAAATGAAGAGTCAAGAGAGTCACGAACTAAAAAATGCTGCTCTTTGGAAAGCAGCTCACAATAACGACTGAGTAGAAAAGAATTGGGTTTTGAGTACCAAGGGGTTTTAATGATAAATGAAAAAAGATTATCAAACATTTATACCTCGTACATGTGCCACATGTATACCAAAATGGAATCATTATTTGCATTTTAATGACTGCATCCAGTTTAAAACAAATACCTACTTTTGTGCACATGTAGTATTAATTTCCCTTTTAAAGTGTGCCAGTGACTTTATGGGACAAAGTAATATTGAAAAATGTTTATTATGCCTTTTCTCCAAGTGTGATATTATTACTAACACTCAGAATGATTTCATAAACTTTTTGGCTAGAATGTTACATGTATATGTTTTTAATATAAGAACTAAAAATGTGAATCTATCTTAAGTCTATTCTTCATTTTGGTGACACTATTCATTAATTGTTTTATTACTTTTTTCTTATTATGAAAACACTCAATTGGTTTGTCAGAGATTCTACATTTTGAGCATGACATGAAACCTATGATTTCCTTCCACTACTTGAAAAAGTTTTATAACATACAACATAGGAATGATTAGGTTTGAGTGGCCTATTGCTCAGAAATTTTTGATTTTTAAACATGCATCAACCTGTCTCTTACTCAAACTTTTGTATTTTGGTTATTTTCATAAAATCATCATTCTTGCAGTTCCATTTGTTCTAGCATCAAAAGATTCACATTGCATAAAAGAACTGCATCTTCTTCATACTTAGTGATTATAAAACTATTTTGTATTTAGTATTTTTTGCTAATATTTCACGATTGCTTTAGTGTTTCAGTAACTACATTTAAGTCCTTTATCTACTTTGTGCATTTGAGGTATACACAGCACTATGGTCACTATGGTCACAGCAACAACAGAAACAGAATTACTAATAAGCAAAAACAATAATATACAAGTATACAAATGTACGTTATTTAGACAACCTAAGAGATTGTAGCATGTATACAGAGGGGGCCAGAAAAGTATATACATTTAAAGAAAGAAAAAGCTGTAATAAAATTGTTATGCTCAATATATATCGATAACAAAATACTAGTCACACTTGCAATTACAAGAGGTGCTCAGAGTGGTTAACATCGTGTCCAGACACTTCTGATTTCGGTGAACTACTGCAGGACTTCTTGTTGTGTGAGGTCTCCCAGAGCGTCTCTTGTGCACATCACACAGAGTACTATGTGTCTCAAGCTCATCAGAAATGTGTGCAGTTGTTAGGCTTTTTGGAGGTTATGTTGCATGCTCACGCCTCCATTGTCATGGTACTTCCACAGCGTTCTCAAATATCAAATACCACTTCAAAGTAGTCTTGTGCTCCTCAAACAACAACCATGCTTCTACCATTTTCTTTGACTGTCCTGCCTGTCACATAGTGACACTAGCATTCATTTGATTAACGCCATCTTTTGAGCAAATGTCATACTACACATTGCTACTGTAATTCAATTCAACTTCAAAAAGTAATACATAGACAACATTGCTTAAAATGTGTATACATTTTTTGGCACACCTATACAATTCTTGAAAACATAATGTTTAGCCAGAGTATAAAGACATTTCCATAAAAAAGTATTATCATTGTTTTATTTCAAATTGATGAAATGTATGTGAATAAATATGTATGTGTGAGTTCTAAATGACCGGAAATTTTATGAACCCCCTGATCCATCGGGGCCACTGGTGGCCACGCTTTGAGAAACATTTCTCTCAGAGTTCCTTAGGGATACCTCAGGGGATGCACTGGGGGGAGGGAGATGGAGTAGATGACAGAATAGACCAAAGTCTCATTTCAGCAAGAAGATTCAACTTGCATCTAATTTATACATTGAGTTTCTCAGGAAATTTTTTACTTCAAGAAATGCTCCTATTGATTTAAAAGAAAAAGAAAGTTTAAAAAGCATAGCCACTAAATTTGTCTAGAAGAGGAAATATGAAATCACCCCAGACACATCCTAACTCAAGACAGGAGTCTTTTCACTGTATCGTGCTCTTTTCTTTATTCTAAAGGAAGAAGAAGGACATAGGATTCTTTTAAAGCAAAAAGCTCTGTCCTATGGGAAATGCCTTAACAAATAACTTGTCCAGTAAAATGTCTGGCATGGGCAAGATAAAGAGAAGAGAAATAATGTTTTTGCTCTGAGAAAACAAAGACCATTAAAAAAATTACTCATATTAAACTGTTTCGGGAGTTAAGACTAAATCCACTTAAGAGATAACCAATAGACTAGCAGATTTTGGAATGCCAAATTGACTATTCAGTAAATTTAATAGGTCCACCCCAATTTTTTGCAATGATTGAAGTTCTTCACTTGTCAGAATTCCATTCTCTGATCATACCATTTCCCAGCCAGAATTATTCCAAAAAGCAAGCATCAGCTGCTGACCTTTTAATTCATCGCTCTTTGAAACTCCAGTCACAGAAAAGACTTAGGAAAATGTGGCCCTTTCATCTCTGTGTGGTGGTGGATACGCCGTTCTTCCTACAGAAGCTGGCAACCCCCGGTTCCTTTTCTCACATGTGAGAAATGCTTTGAAAAAGCCATTTCCAGCCAAAGTTCTCAGCCTTCTATTTCCTTCTTTACTTAAAATGAGGAAATGATTTGTAAAGAGGGAAAAAACAATAATAGGATTCATTTATTGTCTACTTAGCTGGTCTGAATTATCTCCTAATCCACATCTTTGCTGACTCTGGGAACTCCTCAAGTTCATTCTCAGCACTTGACAGAGACAGCTATTTTGCAAAATTGTGATCTCATAACCAGCCTGGCAGTTGGTAAAACATAAAAACTAATCTTTCTTCAACATATGCCAGATGCTTAGGTTAAAGTTATTGTGTGATAGAGTACCAGGGTATAGATAAAAATCAAAATTGTGTGTGTGTGTGTGCGCACACGCGTGTATGCACATGCGTATGTCCAAAAACACAAATTCAAATTACCTTTGTAACTGTAGTTATTTGAGTGAACACTGAAGTATTATTGAACTCCCCAAGTGACCACAGACTGGGAAGAGCTAACATGTATTGAGCAGTCACTGCATACTAGTGGCTTTACTGGGTGTTTCAGGTGCATCGTCTCATTTAATCTTCACCTTACTTATGAGGTGAAACACTTTAAAAATGCTGGAACTGGGATTGAAACCAGTTAAATGGATTTCCTGAAATCACAAAGTCAGCCACTGAAGTACATAGCCTGGATTCAAATCTAGGTCTACCCAGGTAATTCTCACCTGGACCACAGTCTCTCCACAGCAGGAAAGAGTATTACAATTTGTCACGTGGCAATTTCCTCTTTATGAGAATTTGTGGTAGAGACCACTGTTCACTTCAGTACCGAGAATAATTGAGCTTATGATTATTCTTATCCTTATATTGCCAGCCAACAATGTAAGCCAAATACATGCCCCCAGCCAGAAGTGAAAAAAACATAAAGCCTTTACCGAGGAGCATCATCCTGACTCATCATGTTGTTCCTGTTCTCATTACCCTTTGAGTGCATTTCCTTCATTCATGTGATTTGTATTTCACTTTATCTTGTTTTATTTTCTGTATTCATAGAAGCCATCTGAATAGTTTTCTGGAACTGAAAGAAGATACATGTATGAACAAATAAACAAAACTGAATGATAAGAGTTTATAACTGTGAAAGATATTACAGAAAAGATGCCTCTGTGATGAGAGATTGCTTCAGATGACTCATAGAATGGACTATTCACAAGTGTCAAAGTGAGAACATTCCAGAGACTAACGTATTACATTGCTGGGATGATTCTTTTCTCAGATAGTAGAACTTCAGTTTTTCACAAACAAGCTTTGCCATATCAGCAACAAGTTGGATGTTTCAGCCTTCACTTTTCTTCTGAAGTTGTCTGAAAAGCATAGAAGTTGAGAGCAGTGGTTGGACTTGGGGAAAGCTGATGAGAAAACACGTTGCTTCTGGAATTTTCTGGTTTTCCCTTCAGTTCACAAAACACATAAACTATGTGCTTCTTTTTCTTCTTCTTAAGCTTTATATTGGACTACACTTAGCTAGGCTTGTCAATGAATACATGCATTACTTTTCTCTTTAAAAAATGAAATTGCAGAAAACCCCAGAAGAAAGAGTAAAGTTCTCTCCTTCCCCTGTCCTTTGACAGTCCCCAGCAAATGAAAACAAAGCAATATTTCTCCTGTGCAAAACAACTGATTTACCAGTGAATTTAAAAATGATATATGTAATCATTTGATGTTTAAAGTCTTCAGTATAATACAAAATTACTGAAATTACTATATTGTCAATATTGTTTGAATGACAACAAAAGGAAACACAAATAGTCAGTGATTACAGATGTCTTCAGTATGCAATGCAGTTCTGCTATTAAAGTCAGTAAAGTTTTGATTTGCGTTTCTCTGATGATTAGTGAGACTGAACATTTTGTCATGTTTGTTAGCCACTTGGATATTTTCCTTTGAGAAGTGTCTGTTCATGTCCTTTGTCCACTTTTTAATGGGATTGATTGCTTATTTTCCAGTAGATTCATTTAAATTCTTTATAGATCCTGGATGTTAGGCCTTTGTCAGATGCATAGTTTGCAAATATTTTCTGCCATTCTGTGGGTTGTTTCTTTACTCTCTTGATGGTTTATTTTACTGTGCAGAAGTTTTTTAACTTGATAAGGACCCACCTGTCAATTTTAGTTTTTGCTGCATTTGCTTTTGAGGACTTGGTAATGAATTCATTGCCCCGACTGATGTGCAGAAGGATGTTCCCTAAGTTTTCTTCTAAGATTTTTATAGTTTGAGGTCTTACATTTAAGTCTTTAATCCTTTTTGAGTTAATTTTTGTATGTTATGCTAGATAGGGATATGCCTATGTCACAAATCTTTACATGTAACCCCTGATTCTAAAATAAAATAAAAATTTCTTTAAAAATATATAATTCAGTGGTTTTTAGTGTATAAAAAAATCAGCAAAGGATGGTGCATCTGTGTGAAGTAGTACAGAAATCAGCTCCATAATGGACCAAATTCCTCTCTCTTCACCATATTCATCACATTTCCAAAAATATTTAAAGTTGCAAAGTTATAATGTCATATCTTTTTTACAGTCACAATTGATATCCTCTCCAAGTTTAATTTATCAATAGTCAGCGTTTTAACATAGGGTTGAATGATATATTGTGTCCATCAAAATATTGGGGTTTCTCACAATATATCTACCATAAATAACTCATCCTAGTTATGTTCATTAAATAATATGAAAGTAATTTTTATTTAAATTATAATTATTTATACTGTAGAATTATAATATACCCATGAAAATGTATAACTGAAACCAATTTAAAAGAACAATAAGAGTCCTGAGGTTTGCTACTGTCCTTTGTTCAGCACAGGCTTTTCTGGGGCTGCTTATGTCTGGTTCACAGCCTTATTTCCAACTTATTAAATTGTTCAGCTGAGAATATTTTGAGTCCATGTAAAATCTAAAATTAAACTGTAAGGATTTCCTAACAGTTTAATTATCCAAGTTCTCCCAAAACTTTGGAATAAAAGTCAATTCACTGTCCAAGATCATACCATCACTTCACTTTTTCTACCAAGACTAATTGATCCCAAGACCCCTGTAAAAAAGGAGCATGTGCAGACAGCCCAAATCAAATGAGTCACTGGAACACACACAGAATAGCCACTTTGAAATGTGGCCCACTAAAACACGCCCACAAAATCCACCACGTCTTCACTCTTGTCTGAAATCTTCTTTCTTTCATAAACATTGATTTACTTTCTTTACTGAGGATCTTGGAGACAATCCAAGCCTAGTCAATATGGCTGGCACAGGCCTGCAGAGCAATCACTTCAGTGACCACTGAAACAAGCACCACCTGTGGGCTACCACACGGCAGTGGCTTAATTAAGCACAGCATCCCATGCAGAGCAATTTCTGATGGGAAACGAAGATCCCACTTGAAACTGCTGGGGGCATTAAACAAGCAAAATGTAATTATCTGAACTGAAATCCAGCTGACATCTCTGACAATGAATACCAGGGGATCTTTAAAGATCAGATGCTCCATTTTAAGTCAGTGCCTCTGGCTTCAGTGTCCTCTAGTGCCTCCTCCTTCCCACAAGGTGGAGAGAACACCTCACACTGAGTCACTAGCCCCACTCCACGTGACTTGGCCAGCTCCTCCAACTGACACAGAGGCTGCCAGGATTATATCAACAGAGTAACTGAGACAAGAATCCAAATATTTTAGACCAGATGAATTTTGATTTTCCAAATTTAAAGTATCATATAAAACTTATGGAAGCTAGTATTCTGCCTTGCTCTCTTTCTCTCCCAGAAAGAGCCCATTTTCCTTGCTTTTATAAGTATACACTTGGAGATAGGAATCTCAGATCCGTCTTCCACGGAGCCCAGTGAAGACATTCATTTAAATCGTGTCTTTTGTAAATTAATCTTTTAGGAAAGAAGTCTTGGGCTTTTCGGCAACAGACTTTTTTTTTAATGGAAACTAAGTGACTAGATTAAAACCAGGATATGAGCTGAGCTCTGCCAATGTTTGGTCTTGAATCTTCAGAACCTCAAGTGAGATTAGTGACCACAATCACTAAGATGGGCTCTTTGCCCTAAGGAAAAAAGAAAATGTGGAAGTTTTAAAGAATATTAAGAATTAGAGATAGAAAAGATATCTCTGTTCAATTATCTTTTAATGGTGAAGGCATAGTTCTTGCAGTATATATATCATGCACATTCTCCATTTTAATTTTAAATATTTCTGTTCATGTTGGCTAAAGTACCTTCCCTCGGGAGGATCTTTTGTAATCAGTCTTAGCTGTTGGTACTTCACTTAGCTCAATATTTCCTTTTTTTAGGTTCGTGCTATTAGTCTTAATTACGTTCCATTGGATTTCTCTAAATAATTTCTTTACCCCATCATAGGAAAAACACTGCTTACTTGTGTGAACAAATTTATTATGGTCTCTCTCATCGTTTTGCATTCTCTCCTCACTGGCCCTTTGAGGGTCCTGTTTTGTGCCCATTATCTGGCATAATAATACCAGTGAACTGGTTGGAATGCCGATTTATATGGTTATCTTAAGTTGAAACACTGATTGGGCTGGTATCCTTCCTTAAAAAGATTACAAAAACTCGGATCTTGTCCTTAAGGAACACTCTCACCATCACAAACAAAAGGCTATGAAACTGAACACGGTGGTTACTCTTTTTATGCTGTAGTTCTCCGCAATGCTAACACACTGAATATTAGTTATGTAACTATTTGTTTATCTGTTTAATATCTGCTCTCCTCTCTAGACTGAAGCTTCGTGACAAGAGGGCCATATTTCCCTACTTCCTCCCAGTAACCTTAGAATCCAGTACAGTGACATGACCTCATAAGTAATTAACAAATATTTGTTGAACAAAAAAATTGATGAAGTTGGACGTCAGGAACTTACAGAGCTTTGTGTAGCCTGTGAGTCTCTGCTCCGGGTTTGTGGAAATATAGCTGATTATCAACCAATTTTATTCCTAATTTCCTGAGTTCCTGAAATTAAACTCTAAGGAATTTCTGTTTTGGGATAAATATTTATCAACTACTTAAAATGATGAACTCATCTAAAAAACCAAATTTTATTAGCAAAATCAACCTTATTTGAAATCATGTAAGCCACCCATTGACAGCACAGAATCCTAGATTTTATTCTCTCCCTGTTCCTAAGAGACCCTGTACCTACATTTATGTCCAATAGCTCCTTTATGTCCTTTTCGGGACCCCCTCAGACCACCCCCTATGCCCAGACCTGAGAAGTGCAAAAGCTGCTGCCTTCCCTGAGTACCACACCCTTTCTCTCCCTTTCATTGCCGGGGTCTTTGAGCGAGTGGCCTGACTCTTGATAAGCTCACAGAGTGCATGTCCAGCTCCTGTGCTCATGACTCAGACCTTCCCAGCTTTCTTCCCTCTGCCAGGGTCCTGCTACAGGGTTCTCTAAGATGCAAGACTTCAGGATGGTTTTTGGATCAGCCCTCACCTCAGCCTCCTCCAGGTTCAACTTACTGGGTCTTGCATTCTTTTTCTGACCCCTTACTGCATCTTCATTCCTGACCCTCATCGCCTGGCATTCAGATACTCCTTCATGAGTTTCCTTAGAGAAGCCTCACAGATCAGACCTTAGCTATCCCACTTCCTCACCCACAAAGCATCATTTAGGCTTCCATTTCTGCTCCTCTCCTCATTCTTCTTTTTTCTTCCCCAGTCACCCCAGCTGCCCCTTGGGGCTCATTTCCTCCGCAGTCCTGACCTCTTTCTTGCCCCTGCCTGCCCATCCTGTGTGATCCTGCCTCAGGACTCTCCGACTTCCTCCTCCCTCTGCCTCCCTCTCCTCTAGCTTGCTCCCCTACCTCTCTCTCTGTGTTCTGCTCACCTGATTAAAAGGCCCCTGCCCTGCCTTTCATCATTCTCCCTTAACATTGCACTTACTGCCTGACTATGATGCGTTTATTCATTTACCATCACCCTCTTACTGGAATGTAAATTTTATGCAAAAGGAGTTTTCTTTATTCTCTTCTTTTTCTTTTCTGGAGTATCTCCAAAAACCACAACAGAATAGGAGCTCAGTAAGTGTGTTGAACAAGTAGATACATTGTTTCATTTTTGTTATTTTGCATCTTCTATATAATAATAAATTATAATTTCCACATGTTCTCCAGTATTCTGGGATTATCACCTTCTCTCCCTCCCTGCAGCACAAATATGAGTAACCAACGAATGTTTTTATAAAATCCAAAAAGTGAAGCAATGGGGGAAGGTGGGCTTAGCTTCTTCTGGGTGGTTTCCTGTCTCTTACTAAGCTGCCACCTCGGCCTCCCTTCAGGCACTCCTGGTCATTCCACAGGCCACGGCTCTGATCTCTATTTTTGAAACCATGTCCTAACCAAAGACCGGCTAGCATCAGAAATGTACCTTGTGTGAACAGAGGGAAATTTAAGATAGCCTCCAAAATTAGCAAATGAATCTTGCTGCCGTTCCTGGATATCATTAATACCCACATAGTTTCTTCTTGCTACAGTAAGTGACTAAAAACTGGTAAATCATAATAGTGATAAACATGAATTACTAATTTCCCAACACACATTCAATAGTCACAATCACTCAATGCAATAGGTACTATTATTAAAATCCCCAATAACAGGTGAGGAAAATTTAGCTTAGCAATAGAACTAACCAGCTTAATGCCATAAAAGGAGTTTGTGAGAGTCAGAAATCCAGCCCAGGACTGTCTGACTCCAAAGACCACCATCCCATCCCAGTACCACCATAAAGTGCATTCAATCTCATTTGAAACCCGCTGGGGGAGTGAATGAATGAATAAATAAGTGAATAACTGCACCCACTTCTCACTTTATTAATGATGTTTAACAACCTCATCCAGAGCTAGCTCGAGGAAGGGTTTTCACCCAGGAGAGCACCCTATGACCAGTGGCCGTCAGGCACACAGTCTAAGGAGTCACTTGCCAGAGTCAGCAGAGGCTGTTGCGAGGAGGGCACAGCTCCATAACCTCCAAGGTCCCTTCAAGATCAAGTGATGCATTCGAGGATTACAGGAGGTTTCTGCAAAGTGGAAAATTTAGCAACATGAGTGACTGACTGTAGTCTATATAAAAAGAAATAAAATGAATCTAACTACATCCTTCTTTTATGGTTTTCTGTAAAATAAACAGTCATTTTAGGGTGAATCCAAGAAAGAACAATCAGAATATCAACATTTTGACCTCTATCAGTGCTAATTCATTTTTCCCTTTAAGTTTGCACTTTTTTTAACACTGACTTTTCTCTAGAGTCAGAGAAAATAACAATGGTAAATAACGAGCACTTTGTGTTCCTGGAACAAACTACCCAACACGAGAAACGCCGGCTTCAGCATGTGCTGAGAAGGCACCCAGATGTTATCCAGCTGAAACAATACATCCTAGTGTATCTTAAGAAAAAATTCATCTTCTCTTAGAAACTGGAAGGCAAACAGGTTCCAGGGCTCCCAATACAAGCAAGAAACTGCAAGCACTAAAGCATCTCTGAACTTCCAGTCACCAGAAGCATCTACGCAGTTCCTAGCACAACAAGAACAGAAAAGTGAATACAATTCCAGATACAATGACTTATGCTTCCAATTTCTATGCATTAAGCTAATAACAGTACAGGTGCCTAGTATTTATTTAGCTATTATTTGTGATTTTCATGCACCAAGTTCTGACCATGGGTTACTTGGAAGAATGAGCTCAGAGAAAGGCAGGCAACAGGAAAGGAGACGATGGAGGAACTGGGAATCCTGCAGATCGCAGAGTACTGGGACAGGAAGAGCACTCTCCATCCACTCCCTTCTAAACTCCCTAAGAGGGAAAATGAACTGAACTATCAGGAGGACAGAGTAAAATATAAAAGAGCCTTGAAAATCTTAGAGATAAACATAGTTTCAAAGAGTCACTGAAAAAGAAATTATGTTCATTTCCATAGAAATTCAACTGAGGAAAAATGGAATTACAAATTAATCCATAAAGTACAAATTCTTGGACTTTTTATTAGAGCTCACTGCTGTAAGTTGAGCCAGGATGGAACAGAGTGTGTTTCCCAAAGTGTGACCCGTGGCCCCCAGCGTCGGAATGTTTTTTTCTTTTTTGTTCTTTGTCAGGGTCTCACTCTGTTATATAGGCAGGAACACAGTGGCACAATCATAGCTCATGGCAGCCTCCAACTCCTGGTGGTCCCCCCACATCAGCCGGTATTGCTGGGAATATAGGCACATGCCATCACACCAGGTTAATTTTTTAAAAATTTGATAGATGTAGGGTCTTGCTATATTGCCCAGGCTTGTCTCAAAATCCTGGACTCAAGTGATCCTCCCAATCTGCTTCCTTCATTCTATCTTAGAACAAAAAGAAGAGACAGTAAGTTAAAGAGATCAATTAGCTTGTCTACGGAACACATTTTCAGTTGCCCATGCTTTTTCCACCACCAAGGTCACTTTGCTTGTCATGTTGGTACTCCTTTAAAACCAACAATATTCCAGAGCTAATCTTAGGCAAAACTGAAATGGCAAAAGTTGCCTTAAATAAACCATTGAGTGTTTGTATCAGTGTCCTGTGGCTGCCATAGCACTTGGTGGCTTAAGACAATAGAAATGTGTTCTCTTGCGGCTCTAAGCCAGGAGCCCAGGCAATGCCCTCTGCAGAGGAAGAGGAAGACACCTCTCCAGTGAGCTTTCCAGCTTGCTGTAACTGCTGTAGATGCATCACCCTAATCTATGCTTCCATCGTGACGTGGCCTTCTCCCAGTGTATATTTGTCTTCACATGTCATTCTCCACTCCATGTCGGTGTCCAAATTTCACTCTTTTTTTTTTTTGAGTTGGAGTCTCACTCTGTTGCCCAGGATGGAGTGCAGCGGCACACTCATGGCCACCCCAGCATCAACCTGCTGGTCTCAGACAATCCTTCCACCTTAGCCTTCCAAGTAGCCGGAACTATAGACATGCACTGCCATGCCCAGCTAATTTTTTGATATATTGTAGAGATGAGGCTGCCCAGGCTGGTCTTGAACCCCTGGGCTCAGGCAATCCTCTCAGCTCCACTCCCAAAGTGCTGAAATTACAAGCTTGTTCCACCATGTCCAGCCTTCCCTCTTCTTATGAGGACGCCATCATTGGATTAAGGTCCACCTCAATCCAGTATGACTTCATGGTAACTTGATGACATCTGCTAAGACCTTATTTCCAAATAAGGTCACAGTCAAAGGTAGTGGGTGTTAGGATGTGAACATATCTTTTTGGGGAACACAATTCTTTTTTTTTTTGAGTCAGAGTCTCACTCTGTCACCCAGGCTAGAGTGCAGTGGCATGTTCATGGCCACTGCAGCCTCAACCTGCTGGGCTCTGGTGATCCTTCCACCTCAGCCTTCAAAGAGGCTGGAACTACAGGCATGTGCCACCACATCCAGCTAATGTTTTTGTTGTTGTTGTTGTTTTTTATTGTAGAATCGAGGTCTCGCCATGTTGCGCAGGCTGGTCTTAAACCCCTGGGCTCGGGTAGTCTTCTCGCCTCCACCTCTCTAGGCGTGAGCCACCACACCTAGCTGGGGGACACACTTCCACCCCCTCCACTGAATGAATGCTAAAGGGTTGCTGGAAGACCAAGCTGAAGTTGTGTTGTTTTTATTTCATGTTGCCTTCCCCTCTTGGATCTGCACCATCTCCTCTTCTGTCACTTATACAAAGACACTTGTCAAGGGATTTAGGGCCCACCCAGATAATCCAGAATAATCTCCTCATCTCAAGGTTCTTAATTTAGTTATATATGCAAAGACCATTTTTTCAAATAAAGTTGCAGTCACAAGTCCCAGGACAAGGACACATCCTTTAGAGGCCACCATTTAATCCACCATTTAACCCAGAGGTATTGGGATTTTAAGAAACCTTTCTCATGCTAGGTTTTGTGTAGACTTGCCTGAAGTGGAGTAAACTAACATACTCTTCAAGGTCATTCCTAATGAATTTAATTGTCCAGTTTTATAATCGTGTCAGAGTTTGGGTTTTCAAAACCTTGGTTAAAGAGGAGAAAAATTTGTGGGCAAGTCTATCATGATAAGTCAGACACAAAGTTCTGTATATTCAATAGATTAAAATTCACAAAAATGATTTATTCAGAAGAACAATACATATTTATATCCAACTTTTGAACAAGAAAGCTTTTTTTTTAACATTTAGACATTTACTAAATGACGTAAATCTCAAAGATGGGTCAAGTTCTAGTCTGAATTGATATTTATTTAGCATTAATCTCCTCAAGTCACTTGTGTCTTATGGGTCAGACCTGAACAGTGAGATTTAAAAGACAAAATATGTGCTAAAACCAAGGCCCAGGATGGACATTTTGCCCTTTCTTTGTTTGCATCAGTTCCTCCTTTACTCGCAATTCAGTTTGAAAACTTCCCACATGTTCCTAATGGCTTTTTCTAGTGGAGATGAAAGGAAAAGTAGAAGAGATTTGTGGTGGACTATACCATCTCCCACCATAACTGTTTTTAATCTCAAAATTACTTAGGTTTTCTAGATCTTTTATTTTAAATGCATATAGCCTGGAAGGCAAACTCTATTTCCAAAATACTCTAATTGTCAGCCAGTCAATTGAAGGACTCATCAGCAGCAAAACACGAATGGGGGACGCACAAGAAGAGAAGAGGCAGCTGAGATGAACAAGATTGAAGTCAGCTTCTACATCCCAAAGTTCTAGGCCTTGCAACTTGGTCTTCAGTATCTGCAGCATTCAGAAATATTTCTAGGGTAAAGTACTCAAAAGATCACCTCACAAAATTCTCAATCTTAGAATTAAAATGAGGAAAACAAACAATCAGAAAAAAAGCACAAATACATACAGACAAATACATAGTCTCTATATCTTTTCTAATTTCCTAGTTGCTCAAATCAGTCACTAGTGCACAGTATGGAAGATCATCTACTGGGGAAAAAAACAAACAAACATCTGTTTATATACTTATTTTTAATCTCAAAACAAAAGAAAGAAATCAAGTTTTACTTGCATTTAAAATATAAAGGAGTGTTTCCTTTGTAATTCATAAATTTAAAACAGTATATGTTGATACATAGCCATAATATTTTTATCTATATGAATGCATAAGATTTTTACTTACATACATACATACATACATACATACATACATACATAATCAACTTAACCAAATTGGAAATAATTTAATCACTCTTTTCTTCCCTGTATAGCACAGATATCTATGATTATGATTTTCAGATATCCAAATTTTGTGTAGATACACATTGCATCATACAAATTATACTCATTTAAAAATGGGTATTTAAATGAGTATAATTATATGAAAGGTCCTGGAATATTTCCTCTGAATCATTGTAGGCTAACTCTGATCCCCATGCTCTCAAAGCATTTTGCAGGAAGGCATTCACATAAAAGCTTCCAACATGTCACGTCTCCAATAAAATGTCTTTCAAAAACATTAAGAAGAAAATTATACCCTAGTTATTTTGTAGCTTAGAAAGTATAGAGGAAAAATAAATTAATGAGGTCAACTTGGTGATTTCTTCAGTCTTCATAAAAAGTTAGTATTTACTAATGTTACATGCAGAATATCCTGCAATTTAAATGTTACCATTTAAATCACAGGGTGTATTGGGTGTGTTGGGCGTGTTGGATTCCACGAGTGACCTAAATTCTCCCTCTCGTGCCTTGACATTTTCAAGGCACTAGAAAAGCATGTGAATAACCTACACATTTGCTCTAAGAATTGACCAATGACTTTGTGGGCAAGGACTGTCTTACATTTGTTTTCAGATTCACTGAAATAACTATTCGCAACTGCCACATCAGAACAAACTGATGTGCCGTGTTCACTTACTAGGACTGCCACCAACATTTCATTTCTAACAGTAGTTTAAGTACAAAAATTGGAGAAACAATCTATGCTTTCTCCCTGCCCCTACCCTCTCTACTCTTCTAGTGAGAATTCTTATTTTCATCTTGCAAACTGCCTCCTGCTTTTCTTGAATCTGCTGTCATTGAAAGACTTTGTCTTCCCTCCCACAAGGCTGGGCATGTGATGGGTGCTCAGAGGACTCCAAACCCTAGACACATTATTTAATCCAAGAATGGACAATTAGCCAAACAATACTAATTAGAGACATTTTCAGGGTCGAAATAAATGCTGAGCGTGGAGATTTTTTTTTTCCTTCTAAGATCATTGGTGCCAAAGACTATATAAGTCTGGTGCTCCCAGGGCCATTTTTTTGCCACAAAGAGGATAAAGCATACTTGAAAATAAAATAAAATCAGTGCACAGGAAAGAAGAACTGAGGTGGACAAGAGAAGGTATCCAGCTTCACACCTGAACTTTTCTATTAAATGGAGGCAGTCAAGTCCCTCTTGGCATTGGATTTGCACAGCTGCAACTGCAAAAGTCCTCCTAACACAAGAAATGGTCTTCTAGACTATATTCAGCCTATTAATATACTAAAGTTACTTTTACTTTCTAGATATATTTTCTTGAATGGGAAAAAGGTAAATTCTCAAATAGCCTGAAATCAATCATATGACTGTGGCTACACTCTGTGTGTCAAACATGTAACCACTATATATTACATGTCTCCTAATTTACACGTGTATGCACACACACACACATACTCACACATCCCTCTGAATGTTGCCCTGGCTAATAGAGAACACTAAGTAAGATTGTTTACTCAACAAGCATAACTAACTAACAACATAATTCTTGAATTTCCTTCAATAATACCAACTCATTGGATAACATTTTTATTTCCATTTTTTTGCCATTATTATAGTTTATTTTCTCCTAATTTTTTGTTATCCAATTTAGCTTCTTCTAGGCCATACAATATTAAAAACCAATGAATACAGAGTTTTATAATATGCTATGACTTGACAGCTGAATGGAGATCACCATTGATCAAAAAAAATAAAACATTTGTTCAAAACCTTAGTCAATATAAAGCATTTTTCTAAGTCAACTAAATAGGAATTCTCCTTTTAAGAAAGCCAACAAATGATTTCCCCTTTTCTTAGATTATCCATTACTGGCATTTCTTAAAGAATAGGACCCAAGGGGAATCTTCCTTTGAAAGTAAAGTGATGGCATGGGATCCCTTTCAGGTTCTTCTCACTGGTAGAAGATGGTTCCTCTGTTAGCCTCTCTCTGCTATGATGTATTTTTAAAAATCGGCAGACATTGATGTTGGAAGGCATTGTGTATCAGCATTGTGGGGTTCCATTTATTTTACTCTAAGAAGAGTTTATTTCATCCTGGGCCAACTCGGAAAGCTTTTCAGAGGCCATCAGCACACTGGCTTTCTTCACATTAGATAAAAGCAAGGACGTTGCTCAGACATTGATCTGGAGTTATTCAAATACAGAGTTGGGGGAAAGAGAATTTCCTTCCTTGGTACAGAGCAACTTCATATTATGTCTATGCGTTCAAAATCTGCAAACCCTTTTTAAATTGAGACTGTCAGCAGGAAAATTTCAGCTTTTTTGAGGTGTAAACTGGGAATGTGGTGACAAATTTTATCCGAACAAAAATGGAATAAGATTAAAATTAAGTTTGCTATCAGCTTTAAATGTCAATGTATTCTAAAAGTGCAAATAGTGAAACATTGAATTTAAATTATACTAGTTACTTGAATATATTTACTTATTTGTAATTCATGAGCTGTAGGTTGACATAAATGATTTACTCTATAGTGCTTAGCACATGGCCCCTAGGGAATATTTTACTGAAAACCTTTTTATTTTAATTGCCAAATAATAAATACTTTAGGCTCTGTGGGGTATCCAGTCTCTTCTAAACTCTGCCATTGTAACATGAACTTTTCCATACATGTTGCAAAAAACACATGTGTGTGTTTTGATAGTGCGTCATTCACAAGTTTAAGGGTGGCTGGATTTGGTTGCAGGTTGTGGTTGGCCAACCCCTGTTCTATGCCAAACTCTAAAGTATATGTGAAACTACCAAGAGTGAGATGGCTTATGCAATTAGTAAATGGAACATCTTACTGAAAATCAGAAGATGAGTTGTCATTCTAAATTTACCAATAACTTCTTAATCTGTTATTTCTAAAAGGTGTTCTCCTAAGGCCCAAATTTGTTAGGTGAAAAAGGAGAAAGGTATTTTTGAAGAAAACTATGAAGAGGACTATCAGTGTGGCAGGCTCCAGCTGTAATTTGGAGCTGACCAACTTTGCTGTATGTGAGTTATGCAGAATTTCATTTTAAAAGAGTCAATTTCGAAAGCTTGGATTGCTGCTCTAAATTATTCGCATAAGACACGCCTAGCCCCGGTTGCTGCTTCAGATGGTGCTACAGAGACAGATGCGTCAAATGCAGAATGAGTCTTGTGTTTAGTAAATTCGAGGAGATAACTATTTATTTGTAATCAAAAGAAGAGGAGCTCTACACTCATCTTATGTCTTAAATCATGTCTTAACAGAGAACCCTAGAGACTGAGGAATTGACAACAGGGGACAGATACTAGCAGTGTCAAGATAAGAACAGTCATCCCAGCGCTGGCAGCCACCGGTTTGTGGGGAATATTCCACCTTGAGGTCTTCAGAAACCGCTCCCCACTGACACAAATATAATGAGCATCATGGAGGAAGGGATGCAGCTTTTCAGCAGTGCACAGATTGCATGTGACAGCCTTAATTGAGTAAGCAAGGGGGGCACTGAGAAGAGGGAAATGGGCCATGTGGATGGGGGGAGTGGAGCAAATCGTGGAGATGACTCTCGCTGAAGCGACATGAAGCCGGCAGCCTGCCATGAGCTCTACACACCCAGTTCACCCAGACACTGAAGCTGTGTTATCATTGTGACAGGGCTGCAAACCATGGCCTTCATCCAAATGCCTTAACACTCAAAGAACTCGAATTTAGGTTACAAATTCTTCTTTTTAGGCACACCAAAGGAATTGATATAGTTGGTAGAACTGGGGACAGAGTACTTTAATTAGATTATAACTGTTGACATTCATTCATTGGCCAGCCCTGGGACTCAGGAACTTTAGAAAAGACATAAAACGAATGCTCCAAGTAAACACAATTTTGTGATCTCCCAAAAAATTGTAACCTTCAAGCTCTCTGTTCATCTTTGGTTCTAGCATCACAGCCCTCCTGTGAGTGTGCTACAGCCCCGAGAGTACCCAGTACACTGTTCAGAAACCACTGATCTAGGGCAAATCTAGGACCCATTCTGTGTCTACTCTCCTGTCCCTGTTTACTTACACAACATGTGGAATCTTAATGTAATTTACTTTACTTTAGGACCTCAAAGACAACAAGGATTCTCATCGACACTATTTGTTTACGCCTCTTTCTTCTTCATGGGAAGTTCCCAACTGCCTTCACATATCTAGGAAAAAGCTGCATTTGTCCTCTCGGGTCATAATTAATAGTTCTCCTTTTTTCCCAGAAGTAAAGCTGAAGAAACAGATGCAAACTATGTTCTCTATGCTGAAATACACTTCTTCATTTAAAAAAATCTTGATAACCATCTTTTATTAATCAGGAGATTTCTAATTATTAAGAGTAATCCTTAACCACACAAGTAGCTTAGTATTCATATGTAGTTTATCATAGGTTTTATCAAATGTAAGATTTCAACAATCCTCACTTATAGAGTCTGTAGTGTTTCCAGTCTTCTGCTTTTCAGAAAGTTTCTAACCTTCTGTTCTTCATCAAGACAGATCCTCAAAAAAATTTTAAATAGAATATCTTTGAAGATTTATGTCTGGGAGGAGGCCACTTGAGACTCAATCCCCACCACTACAAAATATGTCCACATAAAGAACATATATGTGTACCTCTGAATCTAAAAAAAAAAAATTATAGTGCTTCACAAACATGTAAGAAGCACCATCTAACTAAAGGAGAATCCTGCCTGCCTAGGAAGAAAAGCTAAGAGTGTGGCCAGGCAATAAATCAAAAAATAAATCAGGTATGATAGCACGTACCTGCAGCTCCAGCTACTTAGAAGGCTGAGGCAGAAGGATTGCCCGAACCCAGCAGGTCGAGGCTGTGGTGACCATGAGTATGCTCCTGCACTCTAGTCTGGGCAACAGAGTGAGACTCTGATTTGAAAAAAAAAAAAAGAGTGTATGTGTGTAGGGTGTGTGTGCATGTGTGTGTATCGAGTGTGTGTGTGTGCCCGTGTGCATGCATGCACGAGAGAGAGACAGAGAAAAGAAAGAGAAAAATTATCATTCCTTAAAGGTTTGTGAATGTGAACTTGTGGCAATGTGAATTTGACAGAATGACTGTAGACAGGCAGGGAGGAAATAAGCAGGAGTCTACGCTCAAAGGGTGGGCCAAGAACTGTGGTAGGCCATAAGATTTTCTCAGATTATGGGCAGTTTTTAGATAGATCTAAAGCAATTCTATCAAAACATGTGAAATACCAATGATAACCAAGGACAAATTGCAGCATTCCAAGAGCAATCCGAGTTGGACTCCATGACCCTTCCTCCCGCATTCCTTGAAGGCTTATCACAACAGCAACCGCCTAGGTTATAAACAGTGTTACCCTGCAACAGGGCAACTGGCTTCTTCCCATGTAGTAGTTTAGAACTACCCCCTCTTCCCACAACTGGTGAGACATTCTACGTTAACTTTTACACCGATCTCCTCTGAAGGCAAAAATAGGATTCTGTTCCATTCACAATTAGCAAAAATGCCAAAGACAACAACTCTGACAGGGACCAAATCACAAGCATACGTTTGTGCTGATAGTTCTCTTTAATAGAATTATAAATGCACTGCCATCATCAACAAACCCTATAAGTGCATATAGATCATCAAACCACATAGCAATCATTAGCATTTGTGGGAAATTAATTCCTGGGTTATGTTTATTTAAACACAAACTTTAAAATCTGAAAAAATGCAGCAAAACTGGTATTCATTACATGTAGAAAGATGTTTAAAATTGATGTAAAACATGACTACACTGAAATTTAAACTTAATTTTAATAAGCGCCTAAATTTAAAAGCCCATAATAATTACTGAATGTGTAGCCTTAAATGAAATGAAACCACTCTTGATAAGTAAATGTTAATATTGTACCTTGCACCAAGTAAAACTAAACAGTTGTCACAAGCAATTTTTCTGAATTGTCTCTCGGTATGGTAAGATATGAGTAACATATATTACATAAAGTGACCAAGGATGGGATTCGAAAGATGTCACAAGCAAAAATAAAGCCAGATGTCCATAGAACAACCCCTGTTACTATATTGTGAAGTTCCACATTGGAGAGAACAATTACACTTTGGCAGTAGAAACCACCCAAAGGAAACATATTTCTAAATTTTTACACGAACACACTTGGAAAATCCTAGATATAGTAGCAGAAATATTATCATAAATCCCAGGAGTTTTAACATGTAAGTAATCATGGTAATCCTCTTTTCCTTCTGGTGAGTCTGAAAGATGTCATGAAGACTGACAATATATCAAAACCTTTAAAAAAAATTTTCAAAGAGTTTTCTAAACAAATAATTACAGACTTTAAGAGAGTCATTATTGGTGAATATTCCTTTAGTAACCTCTCTGTTTCAATTTCTTACTCTGTGAAATGGAAATAATAACAACCGTGGCAACCTCATAAGCTTGTTGCAAAGACTAAATAAATTAGTACACAACTACAAACTCACATAGACAGATGTGTCTCAGAATTCAGAGTGGTTACTTCTCTTTTAAAGAGAAAATACAGTACATCATTGTGTTATGTAACACTCTGCTATCCAACACAATGTTTCTGCAGAGCCTACAATATTTACTTTAAATGAGAAAAAGATTACAAACTTTACATTAAAAACCACTCATTCTGGACAGCTTTTGCCACCAAGTGAATTTAGGTTATGTCTGGTCTTGCTGTTTACTGAGCTTAAAGCAAACTCTCTGAATTTTAGGATCATGGATAAGGAATTGCATTTCTGTAAATGTAGAACACTTAGACACTTAGTACAATGTCCGACATTTAGTAAAAATTAAGCACATGTATTCAATTGTTACATTTTAGTGTTATGATTTTTCATTTTGGAATTCAAGAGAGCTACAGCTCCCTTCCTACCTTCCTTCTTTCCTTCCTCCCTTCCTTTCTCTTTTCTCTTTCTTTCAACAAATAACTAATCAGACATTTTACTTACAAAGCACAATGCTACATGATGAAATAATTTGGGTAGCAGTCACATAAAGTACAATTCCTTTCGCTATTTCAAGGACCAGTAAGATTTCTAAAATTGTAATCTTTTATTGTTGCATAAATTGTTCATCACTAAAGACAAAAGTCAAATCCTGTCGATAGCCATGTTCAGCTATAACCCAAACATTCAAAAAGTCAATAACTGGCTGGGTGCAGTGGCTTGCACGTGTAATTTCAGCACTTTCAGAGGCCAACTCAGGAAGATCACTGGAGCCCAGGAATTTGAGAGCAGCCTGAGCAACATAGCAAGGCTTCCTCTCTACAGAAAATAAAAAAATTAGCCAGGAATGGTAGCATGCATCTATAGTCCCAGCCACTCAGAGAGCTGAGGTTGGAGAATCACTGTGAGGTTTGAGGCTGCTGCAAGTCATGATGGTGTTATTGTACTTCAGCCTGGGCAACAGAGTGAGATTCTGACTCAAAAAATTAAAATTAAAAAAGAAAGTCAATAACTGAATTAAATTAGCAAGCAAATGGTAGCCATGCTAATTGAGTCACTATAATTGTTGCCACAATCTTGACTTACAAGTTTTTTCTGATTATCATTTACAATAGGAAAAATTTTTAAAACCCTGGCAGATTCTTTATCGTTAAACTATTTTTAAAATAAACAACTTAACAATACATTTTTTTCCAATTCAAATATTATCTTGTAATGTCACATATCTCACCTGACATTTTCCATGGAATCCCCCTCTGCACAAAATTAGAGTTCAACCTAATTTCTGATTCAATAACAGGACTGATCAAAGAAAAAGAAAAAAAATGACCTGGGATGATACCCCACACTTATTCAAAGAGTATTGATCAAAACTAAATCCTTATTAATGTTTTACACTCAAGAGATGAAAATCTTCAAAGCTTTCCCCATTAATTCCATAAGCAAATTACTTATGCATGGTCCAAATCTGTACAGAAAAAGAACTCTTGGAGCAAAATGCTAAGCATGCCTTTTAACATAATAACAATCACTCATACCCTAGGCTCCCACTAAATCTAATTCTAATTTCTAAACAGGACAGATCGTCTACTGACGATGTTTCACTATTTTTCCTGTTGTCCAACTGATGTATCTACATTGTTGGAATCTAACAAAAAGACTAACCTGGGGCTTTTGTGCATTTATAGCTAACTTTGCCTATTTTGAGGAGAATAAAATGGGGAGAATAACTCTTACCTCCTAGAATTATTGCGTGGGTAAAACTTAATTTCAACAAACATTTAGTTTCAACTTGCTACTTGTCCAATAAATATATATAAAGCATTATTTAATCTATTAAATAACACAGAATGGTAACATTATTTACTCTTAATCTATTGCTAATAGTAAAAATGAAAATTGACATGGAGAATCACATTTATACAATTCCATTAGGTACTGGACTTTGACAGATTCATCTTTAAATTATTTAATGAAAAACTCACAATAGTCATTTATTAATCACATTCAAAATAATCAGATATAGACTATTTTGCATGCAAAACATCTGATTGAACTCCCCTAGCAACTCTTAAAGACAAAGTTCCTAAAGAAGTATAAGTCTATCCATGGGTTTGAGAACAGCCTGAGAAACTTGGCAAGACCTCATCTACAATAAATTTTAAAAAGCTAGCCAGGGTGGTAGTGTGTGCCTGTAGTTCAGGCTTGTTGGAAGGCTGAGGCAGACGGATTGCCTGAGCCCAGCATGTCGACACTGGAGTGGCCATGAGCGTGCCACTGCACTCTAGCCTGGACGACAGAGTGAGACTCCAACTCAGATTTCTTTAAAAAGTATAAGTCTCATCCTTGAGCACCAGTTATCGAAGATCAAATCTTCCCTCATTAAAGAAGCCCTAGATCAAGATCTTTCCTAAGTTGTTCTTGTTAAAACAACATGCCTCCCTGTAAAGAAGAGACCCAATCTCCTTAAAGTGTCTAGAGAACAAGCAATTGGGCTGAGTACATCACTGGAGTTGAACCAGATTTTATCTTCAGGCTGGATTAGAATCACCCACTCCACTTAGTTGTGCACTTGTCCAGTGACTGTGGTACATGCATACCATGGTATCCTATACCAGATTAGGAATGCACAGAGCAGAGCAGCATGATGGGATACCCGGGATAAATTAAAAAAAAATGTTAACAGCATGGCAAGTAGCAGGATGTATCTAACATGTGACGTATGTGTAGTTTAAAATATGGAGGGCATCGAGACCCGCCTGGGCAACTTGGTATGACCTCATCTCTACAATAAATCAAAAAATTAGCCAGGTGTGGTAGTGCGTGCCTGTAGTTCCAGCTACGTGGAAGGCTGTGCACTCCAGTCTGGGCGACAGAGTGAGACTCCAACTCAAAAAAATAAAAAATTTTAAAAAATAAAATATGCAGAACAATGTTAAATATAAATACGCTATGCTTAAATATAAATATATGTTATATTTATATTTTATATAGATACAAATAAGAATGACCAAGAACAAAAGCAGCATGTTTGTATCTCTGGAAGGGAAGGGAGAAGATGATACCAAGGAAGGGACACAGAAGGCTCTCACCAATCTAGGATACTTTATGTCTTTAGAATGAACATCTGATAAATTTATGACAGAATGCTAAGGTCTGTCCAAGCTAACTGTGAATGATCTTATTCATATATTGTTTTATTAATTGTTATACTGTTATGTTTTAGTATTTTATAATATTAACACCAAAAAATTGATGTGTGCATGAGAGGAGAAAAAAAGACAAAGGAAGAAATCATGCTATATAAGGCATTATCTCTTGGAAACTAGCAATAAATTAGACATTACTCTGATTTCCTGGTAATCTCTTTATCAGCAAAACACGTGAAAATTTTCCAAAGTTTGAAAAAAATGTGTAACACTGAACACTTAGTCTGACTCTTAGTCCATACTGCATGCTCTCATTTAATCATTCTAAAAAATCTTGTATAAAATTATCCCATTTTACAGGTAAGGAAATTCAGATGCCAAGTAATCTGCTCATGGTCATACAACTGTGGCAGAGCTGAGATTCAAATGCATCCAGGTGTAACCCCAAAACCCATTCTCCTTTATCAGTTCTATATTGGGAAACTACAAAAACCATACTGAGGAGGAAAGAAGCAACTGAAAGTTCAGTCAAAGAAGCAGTTAGGGACATAGCTATGGGAGTCAGCCTAGAAGCCAGTGTGGGTGGAGAAATTCTCTTAAAGGACGAGATCTGAGCTGTGCTTCAAATAATATCTTATTGCTGAGGTTGAAGCATAACATGGAACAGAGGTAAGGAAAGCTAAGAGAGGAATGTGATCTCACAGGAAAAAGATCCATTTCCTCAGAACACGATTGGAAAGTGAGGTTCATGCAAAAAGGGAAAACAAACAACAGAGAGAATAGGCTAATGGAAATGTAAAGGAAAGCAATCCAAATCAGAAAAGAAATTCAATGATAGAAAACATGTGAGAACTAGATATAAAAATAAGGAAAACTGAAGACTCGAGCATCAGCTTTTGAAATTTGGATGACTCCAACTACTAGGCAAAAAGGAGGAGCTGAATCATCTTATTTCAAAGGTAGGAAAATTGGAACAAATGATTAAATTGAGGGGAAAAAGTGGGAGCAGAGTTGTGGTTTGTTTATTTTTAGAGGTTAAATGGAAGACTCTTTTGAAAGATGTATTAAAAGCATCTGATTCCGCATAAGGCATTCTGAAAAGTGGAACAAGGAAAGAATCCTGCTTCTGTTTCCCCCTAGCCTTCTGCAAGTACTTAGGTGGGCGTGTTTGGGTGGAAACAGGAGCTTTTTTTGAACACCCTCTGATTCTCCCCCTCCCACCTGCAGTCCTAAAGCTGTGTTTATGACAACAAAATCATTTCTACAGTAACTAAAGAGCTGTCAGCAAAAGAGGATTATTGCTTAAGTTGAGAAATAAGTAACTAAAAAAACTCCTAAGCCACAAAGAACAGGTTCCCATGCCAATACTCAATGTGACAAAGCCAAGTAATGCAAATATGGAAAACGTTATATGCTGGGCAACCCCAGTGACCTTCTAGAAACTGGGCTTTAAACTTCATGGAAAGATTTCTACAATTTAACCCAATAGTGTAAGATTTTGGTATGCAAGTATTTTGCTGATTCCTCAAACATAAATTTTTCAGTGAGTATCTAAACTCAATGCATGGCTTCTGGTTTGTATACCTTCCCATCCCTGGGCCATACACAGAATTCATTTGAATGCTTTTGATAAGAAATAGGAATTCCTTGTAAAGATTTGAACCAAAGTCCATCGAAGAAACATTTTTTTGAAAAATAAATAATCTCTTCAATGAATGTTGCCTAAGAATTCTAGGAAGAGACATGATGTAATTACTATTATTGTAGAAAAGCTGTCAGACTGTCTACCACCATGGCCATAGGGAAGCTACCATTTGGTCTCTGTAGTGAGTTCACTTGTCTTCTCTTTGCTAATTTGATTTCAGAGTGCTGCCCCCTTCTTTTTCTTCTTTCTTTTTTTTCCATTTATTGCTACCAATAGGGAATAGTTTTAATACTGTTTGGAAAAAAATGTTATCTACTTTCAGCAAATATTTGTTCTAATTTTAAAAAGCTACAAATTACCTATAGTGGTGTTATGATATGTATTTATATTTTGGGTTTTTGTCTGAAGTTTCTGGCTCATAACCCCATAACCTTCGTTAAGTCTTTAGTTACAATCTTGGGATAGGCCTCAGGGGCAGACTTAGAAACAGAATCTCTTTGACCTTCTCCTGCCCTCCTGTTATGTGCCCCAAGGCAGGACCTTGACCTTTCCCTGTCTTTTTGGTTGTGGGTGGTCCTCTCCAGAGAGTGTTCCACTCTATACCCTGGGGGGAAAATGCTGATGTCATAAAGCTTCCACAAAAACCCATGAGACCTGGATCCAGGGAGCTTCTCAGTGCCTGAACACGCACCCCTTCCCCCACACCTTGACATACGCCTCTTTGTCTGTATCCTGTGCAATATCTTTTATAATAAACCAGCAAATGTAAATGTTTTCCTGAGTTCTGTGAGCCACTCCAGCAAATTAGCAGATCTCAAAGAAGTCATGGAAACCCCTACTTAAGGATGGTTGCCCAGAAGTTCTGGAGGCCTTGACTTCAGACCTTTGTGCCTGGAGCGAGGCGGCTTGCAGACAGAGCTCTCAACCTGTAATATCTGCCCGTTTCAAGGTCGATCGTACTGGGCATTTGAGGATGCCCAGCTGGTGTTCGCTATGGGTCTGTGGAGAGAAACCCTGCATTTGGTCGCAGAAGTCTCCTTTGGTGTTGATGTTGTTGCGGTGGTGTGAGGATGGAGGAAAGACACTGCTTGGGAGTTTTTCCTGATGCACCTGCTTTACATTTTTTAGCCACTAAAGCATGTCTTAGACACCGTGTTTCAATCTTCCACTCAGCAAGTGATAAATTGATACAGAACAGAATCAATATCATGAAAGCAATTTGCTTTTAATGACTGTGTTACTGGAGAATTAAAATGTTCAAGGAATTTTTAAAGAATTTTTACATAACTGTAAAATAAATGTAAAATTTAGGATTTTTAAATGCCGAGTAGATATAAATATAGTATGAACCCCAAAATGCTAGAATTCTCCATTCCTCAAATTTTGGTTGCTGAGGGAGCGGTATCAAGCCTGTTGAGCCCTGGGCACGTTCATGACAGAAGCTTCTTGTCATCCCAATGAGTTAAGGGTCTTCTTTTGGTGCTTACTTTGGAAGTAGCTGCAGAAGGAGGTAGTATGCTAGTTTTTTAAGGATCTATTCTAATTCTAGTTTTGTTTTTATTTTGAGTCAGAGTCTCACTCTGTTGTCCAGGCGTAAGTGCAGTGGCACACTCACGGCCACCCCAGTCACGACCTGCTGGGCTTAGAATATCCTTCCACCTCAGCCTTCCAAGTAGCTGGAACTACAGGTGCGCACTACCATGCCCAGTTAGTTTTTTTATTTATTATAGATGAGGTCTCGCCAAGTTGCCTGGGCTGGTCTCGAAGCCGTGGGCTCAGGCAATCCACTAGCCTTGGCCTCCCAAAGTGCTGGGATTACAGGCTGAGCCACCGAGCCTGGCCTAATTCTAGTTATTTTTACAAGCCAGGTGACCTTGGTTAAATCAGTCAGCACCCAGTTTCTTCTTCAGCAAAGCAGGGAGGAGACTCGCTATGCTTCTCCCACCAAACCGTGAAAATCTAATGACAGCGGCTAAGAGTTTAGACACGTCCGGTACGCTTTGCTTCAGGGAGATTGTGTGTACATGTGTGTGGAAAACAAATGTGGAAATTGGGAATAAATAACGGTGCCAAGCCAGAAAAAGCACACCCTCTCCCCCAAAAACTAGGCCAAACAGTGGCCAGTTGGAGGCAAACAGTTAAGAGTTAGACAGTAAAATGTCAAGAAATCAAAGTCAAGAGAAAGGCATGAAAAACTGCAGGATTCATGATATCCATCCAAGCAAATTAGCTACTGAGGGGAGATTCACTTTTTCATGATTCTGAAATTTCACTAGTGGGACCTTAAAAAAGTGTACTCTATAAAAGAAAACCACCAGTATCCTCCCAATCACTTCTTTGGATTCATAAAATGATAAATCTCAAGGCTGTTTATTGTCATGAATCTTAGCAAGGTGCAACATAAGGATTATAATGTTAAATCATTTTTGACAGTTTGATAGAAGCAACTCTGATATATTTTTTTAAAAAATGTGGGTATGGTACACAGCTCTCTATTAACTGGTGTGAACATATTACAAATGTATTTCTTTAGAACAGCAATTCCCTGACCTTTAAGTCTCAGGATACATGTGCATTCTTCAAAGTTATCATGGGACCAAAGGTGCTTTGTATAACTGAACTCTAGGTTTCCTTAATCGTGTTATCCAAATATATGCTATGGGGACATCTTCATGATCACTTCTTATGCTCAATGGAGACCTTATCTCTCATATTTGTTATCCACGGTGTTTTCAGGGAAGTAAGAAGTTTATAATAAGTCTGAATTTGGTTGGCTCCTGAATGGCTTATTTCAAACTTCCATTACCTGTGGCACTCAAAACCCGCAACCCTCACATGATTAGTCAATAAGTGAATGAGCTCTACATTTGCCAAATCCAAAATAAATAATACTGTAATGGCTTTAATGTAAGAGCAAGTCACTGGTAAAAGGTCAAGGGAAGACAACTTTTTCCAAACACCAGAGGCAGAGAGTTCTGAGCAGTCCTCACAGAGCAATTGATTTACATTGAGATCCAGCTTACCTTGCTTGAGACTCATTTCAACCAGAGGAGAGTGTATGCTGATGAGATTCTAAGTTTTGTGTGTTTAAACAATTTTTTGAGCGAGGGAAGAAAAATCTGTGTGTGCATTTCATCGCTGACTGCAGGTTTCTTTCAGGTTACATTCATCAGTCTGTGTGTAAACAATATGAAGACTGATCTGAAATAATTATGCTGTATTTATGTTTATTCACCAGTCTTTGATTAAATAAAAAGGAAACCCAAAAAAAAAAAGAATTAGCAAATGTACAAGAGTTAGGCAAGTTAGTTATAAATAATACTATTTTACAAAACAAATATTAATTCTAAAAATGGAAAATTTTTAAGGGGAAAAGTATAATAAAAACTGTATTTTACTAAGAGGTAATCTTCCATATCTTGTGTATAATCCTTCTAGACTATATACATGTATTTATAGACAGAAATAAACACATACATGGAAACTAGAACAAGATGGTAATAAAAGCATATATGTATATTTATGTGTGTTTCATGCTATATTTAGAGTTGGGTATTTATTTTTAATTAAAAGTGCTTTGCTGTTTTGTTTCGTTTTTATTTTTATTTTAAAGACATGGGGTACAATTCAGTGTTAGGTATACAAATGATCATTATGCGGGTACCCTTGTTGATGAGGTATGCTCCCTAAGATTTTATAAGAAACATTTTTTTATGTTAACATTCTTCAGAAATAATTTTTAACTGAATGCATCATATTCAAAAAATTTTTCCTTGTTTTTAGAATTTGTGTTATCTGATAACACTTTGAAAACCACATATTACACACAAGTGTAGAAACATAAATGGTCATGATAACCATGGAAACTGCCACAGGAAGATTATAACACAACTTGGATATTATCTTTGCTCTGAAAAGATGATCATATTTTACTTTGATATGAGTAAGTTTGAGTGGAGAGAATAATTTCTCTGTAAACAAATGCTTTGACACCTAAACAAGTCAGTTGTTTTCTTAAAAGCCTGCTATAAAATAGAAGAATGATTATAGAATAACTTCCTAGTTTTTCTTACTCAGTGGTGTTTCCTAATGAATTTTTCTAAGTGGTTTGTCCTGTCTAATTTTATCAGTCTAATAAGAATCCACATTTCAACTTTCTCACTGCTCTAGGCAGAAATTCCTGTGAGCATGTCAAGTGCATGGGTGAATGGACAAATTGGCATAGTGGGAGAGCGCACACACAAAAGTGAGCTGATGGCTGACCGGTTTCCCTAATTAATGGAGTTTCAGAAACACAATAAAGCCTTTACTGTGGATTTCCTCAGTTTTATTAGAAGTCAAAACTCTTTCCATTTGCAAAATAAGGGGAGCCCCAAGTGATTCACAAAAGGGCAGTGTTACATTCAGTTTACAGTTGAGGGTCACTGTTGGTGCCAAATGAAGCCCTAATGCCCAGCTTTGCTGATCATGCAAACAAAGCAAAGCTAACTGAAACAAAAAGTTTTTAAAAGGGGAAGTAATCTCAGATGGTAAGCATGACAAACAGGGAGGTCAAAATGATCAAATATCACCCCTCCTTTAAAATTGCAGCCCAAGCCTCCACTCCCCTGGAGAGCTGAACCCATAACAACAATGGAATCATGTGAGTTCTTTTCTCACTCCACTATGCACAATTTTCCAACCAGCAAAGATCTTAAGAATTTGCTCTTTTCTCACCTCAACTACTTGGGTTTTACTTAAATTAATCCTACTGGCATCTGCTGGTCATCATACCCAGTCTCCAAACTTATTAGTTATTTAAATGTCTGCGTAGATTATCTCTACACCCTAATTCCTACAGTTTCCTCTTGGAGGTTGCTCTTATGTAGCCTCACACCATGAATAGTTTTCAGCTTTTTCTAATATCTTTTTTTTTTCAAATCAGTGAAACAAGAAAAGGGGAAATCCAGGATGTCAGCAGTGTCTCTTCTATTTCTCCATGTTTTAGAATAACTTTTTATTTGAAGGGAGAGGGAAAGGGGAGAGGGAAAGAGGGGGAGGGAAAGGGAGGGACAGAGAGGGAGAGAGACAGAATTAGTTTTGAAGCACAGATATAGAAGGTAACAGAGACAAAAAACTGTGTGACTACAGATTTAGAGCAGTCAAGAGAACAGCTGCCTTAGTTTCTGTTCATTCTTATTATTGAGTCTAAGACCTTCATTCTATGAATAACCCCAGGATCCTTCTATTTACTTTTCAGTTTCAGGTTCACTTAGAAGGGACTGTGTCATTTATTTACAACCAAAAGGACACTGAAGTTTGCAGCTGTACAAAGGATAGTATTTTGTATTTTTTATTTCTTTTTTAAAGTTTTCTGTTAAGATTCTCTTTTTGTTTCCTCATTATATTCATCTTTACCTTTAATTCCTTGATTGCATTTTTAACAACTATTTTCAAGTTCGTGTGTGCTAACTTCATCATTTCTGTAATGCTGTATTTCTTTTGTTTTTTACTATTTTTTCTTTGGGCCACATTTTCTCTTTCTTTTTTGCTTCTTCACCTGTCGAGTAATTTTCTATTGAATGCTGGACATCATCAGTACTACATTGCTTCATATCTGCATTTTGTTGTCTTCCTTAATTCCTAAGTTTTGTTCTGGTAGGCAACTAATTCATTTTTAACTCTGCTCAATCCTCAAGGCTTGTTTTCAACTTTGTTAGGGTGGTCTACAGGTGCCATTACTCTAGGGATAAATTAGCCCTTTTCCTAAATTATAGCTTGCCTGAAACCTATACTAAAATCCTCTGTGTTTACTAATATTCCACCACTCTAATTAGTCAGAAATTAAACATCTTTCAGCCCTTATCAAGCCACGGAGGTTGTGTTCTCAGCTTCCTGGTAGGGTTTCTTTCTCAAATAATTGTTTGTTGTCTGTTCCTGTGGAGTCTTGCCCAGAGCATGTACAACTTAGATTTTATAAATTCCTTCTTTTTGTCCTTCCCTCTGGTAACTGTCCTCAGACAATCCAGCTGCTTCTGATCTCTGCTACTTCTACTCAGCAAAACCACTGTGCTTTGAGTTTCCCATGTTTGCCTGGTGAATTAAAAAGTTCATTCGGAACTTTCAAACAGAAAGTCAGGGCCACCATATAACTTACCTTTGTGTTTCCCATTGAAAAGACAGACTGAGAGCGGGAAATGCATTTTTCTTTACTCGTCTTCCTAAATCTTAATACAATGATGAGAAAGTAGAAGCTATGCTTTTGGAGAAATGCACACTTTAAGTAAAATTAACTTTGCCAACTTTGCCTTTTCAGAAATAGACTTCCTGGTGCCAGGTATCAGAGGTATCTCATAGCGGCAATCAAACTTGCCTAGAGGAAAGGAAATTTGCAAGGCCTAAGACATCATGCATTGGGAAAGGATTGTAAAAGTCATGAAACTTGTAATAACAAAAGTTATGACCACTCAGAGGGGGAGCAGGTGGGGAATCGCTCTTCTAGTAAATTGGGCACTATCTACAGGGAAGTCAAGGATTTCCTAAAGCTACTCACTGGGAATGCCTAGGAGATAAGGGGAAGTACACCCTCCACTCACTCTAAGGAATGTCATTTGGGAAAGTGCAGGAGCATTAGAATCCTTGTCACGCCCTTCGCTAGAGGCTATGATGATGTGGGTGGACATTAATGGGTCTCTGTGTCACAGATTCTCCAAGACATCCACAAGTGGTCGATAAGGAAGTCACAGCAGTTACGGCAGTCACATGCAACATCTCCAAGAAAAGGATTTAAGCCAGGACTCTGGGGGGCTATGAAGCCACACTCACCTAGAGGGTAGGCCCACTCCCCGACTGTGGGGGGTGAACTTTTCTTGAATAAATCTTTTTTCCTCTCCCCTCTGTGTGTCACAATTCTTTGCAATCTACTTGGAACTCTGGGTTCCCAGCGCGGCACCTCCCGCTTGCCAGCTCCGACAGCACTGCGTCCCTCCCTGTGCCTCTCCACCCTCACCCTGTCCATCTGTACCCTATCACCTATCACTGAGGAATCTCTCTCTTATGTCTTTTATCCAGAGTCTGAAAATAACAACTTCATGTATGCTGTCCTATTTTTAGTCATTTATGGTGAGCAGCTTCTCTGGACAATTAGCCTATGATACAGAGTATTTAAATATACTTATTTTATAACTGTTAATTAAAATTAACTTTATTTAGAATGAATTTATGTATTGACTATATTTTTTGTATAACATTTGGCTTAGCATCATGTTTCTTCATGCATTTTAGTATTCTGTTGATAAATTTATTTTGGATCAGAGAATTTTTATTCCTTTGATCTCACTTTTATTTTCTCTATGCTTCTTTCACCAAATACAAGAGCTATCTCTCCAGAACCAGATCTTGTAATGGTATTTTGGATTGCCCATCCTGCAGTGATATCACAGATATAGACACAGAGCACATGGGCATCTTGGTTTTTTCATGATCACAAGGGTCTTTGTGGATCCTAAAAGCTGTGAGTCTAGAGAGCTATCAGAAACAATGATTACTTTTAAAGCTTTCTTTTACATACTTGTGGCCCTCCTATTGTCAGTATTCAAATATCATATGAAGCCCTTGCTCCTGCCTTCTCTGCCCTGTAGGAATAGAACTAAAAGCTATAATTACATGCTTACATACCTGAAGCCAGTAGGTCAGCCCTGTCGTCATTGATTAGTAGTAAAGTTTATCTATTCCATTTTTTATTAACTCCTTTATAATTTATCTGGCATTGTTATGTGTTTGGAGCAAAGTATTACATTACTAGTCTTGACTAGAATGCATCTGATCTTGAACTACCAACCAGACCTTTTTCTCTGAAGTTTCCACAATTTGAATATGAGAAAGACCAAATAGTTCTGATTTTATAGAGTAAAGCATTATAGAGTAAAGGCATAAAGGAGTCAGAAAAAAATGTCATCAGAGAGCATGCCCTCATCAGAAGCAATACCTTGTATTATAAAAGGAACAGAATCATATAAATTCTAACTACAAAGTGTCTACAACTTCAGTATGTCTCCTTTTTTTCTATACTCAAGATGTAGTAATATCAGTTTAAAAATGAACTATTGGGAGATGGGAACAAGATGGTGATGGCATAGGTGAACTAGTGAGATTCTCCGAATGTGAGTTCCCCAAAAGACTCTTATCTCTCTTCCCCCACCCCCCAGCACACCACCAGCCATGCTGGTGTGAGGCCCAGGGGCCTTCAGTCCCATGCAGGGCCAGATATTGCGGCCCCCTGCTGCTGCTGTTCCACTGCGTGTGTGGAAGTCTCAGGTCACTGCCCCCTTCCAGGCTATATCATCTCCAGCCTGGCACCCGGCACCAAGCCGCCAGTCAGGGAGGCTCTGGGCACCTACCCTTCGGAAACACCGGTCCCATTCCTGGCTGAAGTACCCTGTGGGGGGGCCCAGGTCCACTCTCGCCACTCACCACCTGCCCTTTGGAGCTTTGTAGCTCTGGAACTCTGGACCCACCCTGGCTGAGGCACTAAGCGTGAGACCCCAAGCTGGGGGACCCAAACAAGCGGAGAAAAACAGAACTACATAAACTGCCTCGCCATTCTCCAGGCAGAGACTTCCATTGTCCCGCCCACCTATCAACAAACTTTACCTCAGTTCCTAAGGCAATGGCCCGAAACAGGAGACAAAGGCCCACCCCTACGCTGCAACTAAAAACAAAGGGGAGAGGCCAGAATCGGAGATCAGAGAAGAGACTTTAGTCTGATCACTTATTTTGACTTATGATTTTATCATTGTAACTATTGGTTTTGATCACATTTGTTGTTTACTTTCTGACTTACACTGTTTCTTGATTTTATTGGCCTGTCTTTGTGTAGCTACCAGTACTCTTTAGGGAATCTTTCTTACGTGTCTTTCTTCACTTCTTCCCGGCCTTGTGTCTCTTTCTCACCTGATAGTTGGTATGTATATCTGTTTTCCCTCTCACTCTTCTCTCTTTTTAACCCCCTATTGATCCCCCCTTCCTCCATTTTTTTCCTCTTTTATACCCCCCTTTTTAATCTAGGGACCAAGAATACATACTGCTGAATGGACAGATTGTAAGGCAGAGGGAAATAGGTTCCAGTGTGCTCATACACCTGTTCGTGGATGCTAGAATCAGCATATACATTCTGAACCACAGCTTCCCTCTCAATTAAACCTCAAAACTGCAAAAAGTACAGATTGCAGCCTATGCTCCAACCTGAAAAGTGAACAAAGCCAGAAGACCCTCATAAGGAAGAATAGGATATTGCAGAAGAGAAATCAAAGCAACCCCACCTTCCCTCAAAAACGGAATTCAAGAAGGGGAGGGAAAGGGGGAGAGAGAGAAAAATCTGCACAAATGAAGAAAAACCAAAGAAGAGTATGGATCTCTCCCAGACCCCTGGGAGGGCAGACAATGCGAAAACTGACTTCGGAATGCAAACAATGAAGAGCCCCCAGAATGAAGGTTCTCAAACTACAAACGTAGATATCAAGACAATAATGGAGAGATTAAAAAGAATTGAGGAGACACAAGAAGAAACTAGGAAGGAGCTGATATCTGAGATAACACTAATAAAGAATACTGTGAATGAAATAAATAACAAACTGATAAGCATGGAAAGCAGAATAACCCAAGCAGAAGAAAGAATCTCAGAGCTTGAGGACCAAAATATAGAAATAGCCCAAACTCTTAAAAACACAGAAAATAAGCTCAAAAAGACAGAACAAAACCTTCAAGAGATGAGCGATTACCTCAAGAGGCCTAACCTAAGAGTAATTGGACTACCTGAGGCAGAAAAAGAGACAGAGACCACACTGGAACAAACTTTCCATGAGATCATTCAGGAAAACTTCCCTTATCTAATCAGTGACGCAAAAATTCAAACACAAGAGATTCAGAAAACTCCTGCAAGACAGCAAATGAGAAGACCAACTCCTAGACACATAATAATTTGCCTAAACAAAATAGGCATAAAAGAAAAAATCCTAAAGGCAGCAAGAGAAAAAGGCCAGATCACCTACCATGGAAGACCAACCAGTATAGCAGCAGATTTATCTACAGAAACCCTGCAGGCTAGGAGAGCTTGGAGCCCTATCTTCAAAGTCCTAAAAGATAAACAATTTCAACCAAGAATAACCTCCCTGGCCAAGCTTAGCTTCATCAGTGAGGGAGAATTAAAATATTTCCCAGATATTCAATCCCTAAGAACTTATGCTGCCACCAAACCATCTCTACATGAATCACTTAAGAAAGTACTAAACACAGAAGAAAAGGAAAAAAGAACAACATTCTTCACAAGAGTACAGGGAAAAGAATAAAATATACATGAACCAACCCCAAAACCAAAAGAAAGACAAAAAAAAAAAAAAAAAACCCCAAGTGGAATAACAACAACTCTATAAGAACTCTATGATAGGGATGAACTCTCACATTTCAATAATTAGCCTGAATGTGAATGGACTAAATGCACCACTGAAAGACATAGAATGGCAAAATGGATAAAATATCACCAGGCAACAATATACTGCCTTCAAGAGACCATTTCACTAGAAAGGACATACACAGACTCAAAGTAAGAGGATGGGAAACAAATTTTCAGGCGAATGGAACACAAAAGAAAGGAGGAGTCGCAATCCTAATTTCAGAGAAAATACCATTTAAGCTATCAAAAATTTAAAAAGATACAGAGGGCCACTACATAATGATGAAAGGTTCACTCCATCAACAAGAAATATCTATCCTAAACATATATGCACCCCCCCATAGGTGCAAAACTTTCATAAAGCAACTTAGGAAAACTAAAGAAAGATATTGACTTTAACACCATCATAACAGGGGACTTTAATACCCCACTCACAACCCTAGACAGATCATCAGGACAAAAAATCAGCAAGGAGATTCGGAACCTCAATGAGACTCTGGACCAAATGAACTTAATTGATACCTACAGAACACTCCATCCAAAGACCACAGAATATACATTCTACTCATCACCACATGGAACATATTCTAAGATTGACCACATAATTGAACATAAATCAAGTATAAGCAAATTTAAAAAGTCTGAAATTCTACCATGCATCTTCTCGGACAATAGTGGAATAAAAATAAACATTGACACCAACAAGGTCCCCCCAAATCACACAAAGACATGGACACTAAACAGCATGATGCTAAACAACTCCTGGGTCAATGATGAAATCAAAACAGAGATCAAAAGATACCTGGAAACAAATGAAAATGAAGAAACGTCTTACCAAAATCTCTGGGACGCCTTGAAAGCTGTAGTAAGAGGGGAATTTATAGCCCTACAAACACACATGAAGAAAATGGAAAGAACACAAATTAACAGCCTAACAAGCCACCTAGGGAAGCTGGAAAAACAAGACCACAAAAACCCTAATTTCAGCAGAAGAATCCAGATCACCAAAATAAAAGCCCAAATCCAGGAGATAGAAGACAAAAAGATAATACAAAAAAAAAAAAATCAATGAAACAAAAAGATGGTTCTTAGAAAGGATAAACAAGATCGATAGTCCCCTAGCTAGACTGACCAAGAAAAAATGAAAAAAAAAACCAAATAAGCACAATCAGAAACACAAAAGATGAAGTCACATCTGACCCTGAAGAAATACAAAAGACCATTAGAGACTACTATGTACACTTGTATGGAAACAAACTTGAAAACCTTAAGGAAATGGAGGACTTTCTGACATCACACAACCTACCTAGGTTGGAACAAGAAGAAATTGAGACCCTAAATAGACCAATAACAATCAAGGAAATCGAGTATGTAATAAGAAAGCTACCTACAAAAAAAAGCCCTGGTCCAGATGGCTTTCCAGCAGAATTCTACAAGACATTCAAGGAGGAGCTGATACCAATCCTACTGAAGGTATTCCAGGCGATTGAAAAAGATGGAACTCTCTCCAAATCATTTTACAAAGCCAACATCACATTGATATCCAAGCCAGGTAAAGATCCAACAAAGAAAGAGAACTACAGGTCAATATCTTTAATGAACATAGATGCTAAAATTCTCAATGAGATCCTAGCAAACTGGATTGAGCAATACATCTCAAAAATCCTCCATCATGACCAGTAGGCTTCATTCCTGGGATGCAAGGCTGGTTCAACATTCGTAAAACCATAAATGTTATTAAATACATCAACAGATGTCAAAACAAAAACCACATGATTATATCATTAGATGCAGAAAAAGCTTTTGATAAAATCCAGCACCCCTTCTTGATAAAAACCCTTTAACATCTAGGCATACGGGGAACATACCTCAAAATTGTAAAAGCCATCTACGAGAAACCCACAGCCAGCATACTCCTAAATGGACAAAAATTGGAACCATTTCCCCTGAAAACTGGAACAAGACAAGGATGCCCACTCTCACCCCTCCTGTTCAACATAGTATTGGAAGTCCTGGCTCGAGCAATCAGAAAAGAGGAGGCAATCAGGGGTATCCAAATAGGAAAAGAGGAAGTCAAGTTATCTCTCTTTGCAGATGATATGACTGTGTACCTTGAAAACCCAAAAGAATCTGTCAAAAACCTCCTTACACTGATAAAGGCCTTTGGCAAAGTCTCAGGATACAAAATAAATGTACAAAAGACAATCGCATTTCTCTACACCAATAATAAACAAACAGAAACCCAAATAAAAAACACAATTCCATTCACAATAGCCACAAAAAAAAAAATGAAATACCTTGGTATCTTCCTAACCAGAGACATGAAAGACCTTTACAATGAAAATTACAAAACACTGCTCAAAGAAATCAAAGATGACACAGTAAGTGGAAAAATATCCCATGCTCATGAATTGGAAGAATCAACATTGTGAAGATGTCCATCCTACCTCAGGCAATCTACAAATTCAATGCAGTACCCATCAAATTACCAGCCACATTCTTCTCAGACCTAGAAAAGACAACACAGGAATTCATATGGAAACACAAACGTCCAAGAATAGCCAGAACAATCCTCAGCAGAAAAAAACAAAGCAGGTGGTATCATATTACCAGACTTCAAACTTTATTATAAAGCTACAATCATCAAAACAGCTTGGTATTGGTATAGGAACAGGCATATAGGAACAGATCAATGGGATAGAATTGAGATTCCAGAAGCAAAACCTCAATTTCTCAACCAACTCATCTTCGACAAGGCCTCCACCATCCACCACTGGGAGAGAAGAACCTATTCAGTAAATGGTGCTGGGAAAACTGGCTGACCACATGCAGAAGATTGAAACAGGACCCCTATCTATCCCCATGCACAAAGGTTAACTCCAAATGGATCAGAGACCTAAATGTAAAACCTCAAACCATAAGAACCTTAGAAAATGAAAGAAATACCCTCATGGAAATCGGAACTGGCATCCAATTCCTGAACAAAACCCAAAACCCACAGTTCATAAGAGAGAAGATAGACAAGTGGGACCTTATTAAACTGACAAGCTTCTACAAAGCCAAAGAATCCATCAAGAGAGCAGGGAGACAGCCTATAGACTGGGAAAATGTATTTGCCAAACCAGGTCTGACAAAGGCTTAACATCCTGGATCTACAAGGAACTCAAACGTACTGAAATGAAAAAACAAACAACCCCATTATCGAATGGGCAAAATATATGAACAGACACTTCACAAAGGAAGACATGCGAGCAGCCAACAGAGACATGAAGAAATGTTCAACCTCACTAATCATCAGGGAGATGCAAATCAAAACCACACTGAGAGACCACCTAACCCCAGTCAGAATGGCAATCATGAACAACTCAAAAAATAACAGCTGCTGGAAAGGGTGTGGCAAAAAAGGAACACTTCTACACTGTTGGTGGGAGTGTAAACTAGTGTGACCTCTGTAGAAAGCAGTGTGGCGATTCCTAAAAGCCCTAAACATCAACCTCCCATATGATACTGCAATCCCCCTACTGGGAATATACCCTGAGGAATTCAAATCACTCTGTAAAAAAGATACCTGCACACGTATGTTTATCGCAGCATTGTTCACAATAGCAAGAACCTGGAACCAACCATGCTGCCCATCAATAGAGGACTGGATTAAAAAAATGTGGTACATGTACACGATGGAATACTACGCAGCCATAAAAAAGAACAAAATCATGAATTTCTCAGCAACCTGGATGGAACTAGAGTCTATTATACTGAGTGACCTCTCACAGAAACAAAGATCCGAGTATCACATGTTCTCATTCATATAATGGACCTTGAACATCCAATGTAATACTATAAGAAAATGACTGACGGTACTGGGAAACTATGGGTGTGGCAGAGGGAGATGGGATTAACAGTAGCAAATATCTGTCTGGGGACGGGGAAACACCTCTTATCAACAGGGTGCCTGAATGGAACGTAATTGTATACCTAACCCTTAACTGTATCCCACAACATCATAATAAAAAATATTTTTAAAAACTAAAAATGAACTATTAGTTAAACTTATTTTTATATGACATATGCTTCAAACAGGTTAGGTGTAAATTACAAATTTTAAAATCCTTCCACTGCTACATATTCTTCTGATATAAAGTAGAAGAGTTGGCATAGGTTATCTCTGTTGCCCTTTTCATCTCTCTTATTCTATTGTCTTGAAAGGAAATTGCCATTTTATTATTGTAGCCTCTGAGCTTATTACTATTAAGCAAACTATGCTAGGCAGATTCACTGACCACATTAAGGCATACAAATTGCACAGTTTATTGAATCAATTTAAAACACTTAGGACATGATGCAAGTCAGGTAGAATGGCCAAAACACTCAAATGTTTATGGCTCCTGTTCATTCTCTCTCTCTTTTTTCTTTTTTTTTCTTTGAGTTCGAGTCTCACTCCATCGCCCAGGCTGGAGTGCAGTGGCATGCTCACAGCCACTCCAGCATCCACCCACTGGGCTCCAGTGATCCTTCTGCCTCAGCCTTGAAAGTAGCCAGAACTACAGGCACGTGCGTCCACACCCAGCTAATTTTTTTTATTGTGAAGACAAGGTCTCACCAAGTTGCCCCGGCTGGTCTCAAACCCATGGCCTCAGGCAATCCACTTGCCTCAGCCTCCCAAATGCTGAAATTGCAAGCTAAGCCACCAAGTCTGGCCTCTCTCTCTCTTTCTTTCTCTCTCTCTCTCTCCTTCCCTTCCCCAACCCCGGCACAAAGAAGCCAGTGTGATTATAAAGACAGAGTTGTGACACAGCAGATGAGAGGTTCTTGGAATAAACTCTTTTTCTATTCAAAAGACACAAGAGCAAGTACACTTGCCACGGCTCTAACTCACCAGTAATTAGCTGAGCAGCTAAGACTTTGATCTTTTTGTTTCAGGAAAGGATACATGGGGCTAGGACGGGTGCCATCAACAGGTGCCCCAAGTGATATAGCCTGCAAACCAAAAATATTTGGAAACTTTATCTGGTTCATCCCTTCTTTGTATCTATGTCCAGCATATGCATGCTGTCTTTACTAATTCCATAGGTTTAATCAATGCCTAGCTTGCCTCAGAGACTATTTTTACTTGTAATCAATACTTGGTCCATTCAGGCTACCTCAACAATACCAGAGCCTGGGTGGCTTATAAACAACAGAAATTTAGTTCTCAAAGTTCTGGAGACCGGGAAGTCTAAGTTCAAGTCACCAGCAAATTTGGCATCTGGTGAAGGTCCACTTCCTAGTCCATAGAAGACAGTCTCCTGACTGTACGCTCATATGGAAGAAGGGGTGAGCATGCTTCCTCAGACCTCCTTTATAAGTTTTCTAATTTCATTCATGAGGGTTCTGCCCCTCTGCCCCATGACCTAATCACCTCTCAAGGATCCTACCTGCTAATACCATCACGTTGGGGGCCAGGATTTCAACATATGGACTTGGGGGGATGCAAACATTCAGACTTTATCATTGAGTTTCATCTAATTTTCTTAATTACCAATTTCTCTTATTCTTCATAACAGATTTGGATATTCTTAAATAATACACCAAACATTCATTAAATATGTGCTTTCTAATGTTGTAATAATATTTAGTGATTATGGCCAGATGCAGTGGCTTATGCCTGTAATTCCAGCATTTAGGGAGGCCAATGCAAGAGGATTGCTTGAGCCCAGGAGTTTGAGACCAGTCTGGGTAACATAGCAAGATTTCATCTCTACAGAAAAAAAAATCAAAAAGTTAGCCAAATATGGTAATGTATGCCCATAGTCCCAACTGATTGGGGTGCTGAAGTAGAAGAATCACCTGAGTCCAGGATGCCAAGGCTGTGTTGAGCCATGAACATGCCACACAGTAGCCTGGGCAACAAAGTGAGACTCGGACTCAAAAAAAAAAAAAAGTAGTAGTGATTATTCTATGTTGATCATGTGAAGCACTTTGCTGGGGTATCATGTACTGACAGAAACTCCTTGCTGCCCACCTGGCAACCACCCTCTTCCATAGAAACAGAATGTTCTTGGGCATCAGCCGTCATGAGTGTTGTGGTGCTGGACTCTGCTGTAGGCATGGGGGCAACAGCATGACTCGTCACAGCTCATTAAGGCGATCCCGTTACCCTTGCCAGGGATGACCATTTGACACTGTCTTAGACAGCCAGGCCAGAAGGAACCACTGACATGGGGATTCTGGAGAAGGTTCTCCTCACTGGTAATTGGAGCTTACTAAGAACCACTCCCTTTTCAGAACATTTTTTACCTTTATGTGACTCTTAGACCTATAGTAGCCTCTTGAAATTGTGATCAAAGTTTATGAAGAAAAAAAAAAAAGATGAAAGTAACAGAGCAGAAAGATGGAAAAAAAACAGAGAACTTAATGATTGTTAAGCCATGGAACTAATCAACCCTGGAATGACTCTATGTCCAGAATTCTTGTTATGTAAGATTTTCTTAGTATTTTAAGCACTAATGGTTGAATTTTCTGTGATGTACAGGTTTAAAAAAAATCTTGACTGACACAAATAAGTGATTCCATTTTAATCATTCCAACACTCCTAACATAACAAAACTTGTGAGTTGTAGAGCTGTGATTCGAATAAAGTTTTGTCTAACTCCAAAACCGGCATTCTAAGTCATCACACTAAGTGACTTGCTAATGCTGCAGCACATGCAGTTAAAATAATTTTCTTTCCTCAGTTCTACACACGGACCCTTTGACCAACCCCTTTATTTGTGTCTTAGTGTTTCCCACCATCCCAATCTCTGGGCCTGGCTCAGCACCTTGTCACTCTTTTTTCCATTTTTGCCCTTTATGCCTTTAGTTTTTTATATTAATAATGACACTAGGTAAAATCAGTTAAACTAATAAGATATAAACATACAACCATTCTTTATTTTTCAATTTTTAGCATACTAATATGTTTCTTTTCATTTTGTCTTAGACAAGCCACATCAGTGATCCTTAATGACCTCATTAACACATAGTCACTGGAGCAACTGCAGCTTTTTATTCAACTAGAACTTTCTTCATATGCTAAACATAGCCCAGGAAAAAAAAAACGCCTCCATGGGAAGGCACTCCCTTAGGAGAAACCGTCTGTGGCATTCTTTGTATTGGCACTAGAAACTTTTCTAAGTGACCTTGAATTCCTTTGTGGTTTTTTTCCAGATAAAACCAGCTAATGGTTCACTATCAGTTTTTCTTGGGCCCTACATAAAATTTCTTTAACTTTAAATGCAAGACTCATGATTTTCATCCAGAAGATAAGGAACAGTCTTTGTAAACACATAGCTGAGCCATTTTGAGACATCATATGCACTTCTACAAGTCCCAGCACATTTCATGGGGCTCAGAGCCTTGCTCCCTGTGAAACACTCATCTCCAAGATTTCACTAAGACTGTCACAATGAATTAACATTAATACAATATTCATTACTGCTTCAACTTTAGAGAGGTGAGAACATAGTTTCAGCTTCTATGCCAAAGGAGATCTGTCTTTTCATGCAGTGAAATCAACAATGTAGTCACTTGTAGGCCAAAGATGACATATTTGAAAAATATTATAATAACACTACATTTATCCAGACATACCAATCACCTAACTATAGCAAAGAATAGGTAAATAAGAAATCAAGTTTCCTGAACAAAAGCACTATGTAGCGCAATATCCACTAAGAGTGATATGCACACTTTTAGAACAGGCCTTCAAGTTCTTACTCAAAACCCATATATTCATATTTTAGGCATTATTAAAATAAATTTGGGTCGGGCGTGGTAGCTCAGCCTGTAATCCCAGCACTTTGGGAGGCCGAGGTAAGTGGATTGCCTGAGCCCGCGGGTTCGAGACCCGCCCGGGCAACTTGGCAAGACCTCATCTCTACAATAAATCAAAAATTAGCCGGGCATGGTAGTAGGCACCTGTAATTCTAGCTACTTGGAAGGCTGAGGCAGAAGGATCACTGGAGCCCAGCGGGTCGAGGCTGTGGTGGCCAGGAGCGTGCCATTGCACTCCAGTCTGGGCGACGGAGTGAGACCCCAACTTAAAAAAAAAAAATTAATTTGATTAACTTGTTCCTAGTTCATAGCAGATATAATGCATAATATCAACAGGAATTCACTGGAACAGGAGGAAGAGGTTGGTTTTTATAACATCAGTATTGAGAGCAAGAAAAATGGCAGACAGCAAGCAGAAGCCCCACTTCACAACACATTCTAGTCCTTGGCTACTTGGAACATTCCAACAATTCAGTGACCCTTGAAAATGTCACCATTTTATGCCTCAGAATTATAATGAATATTCATAAGTATAGACTAAGCATATAAAAAATATTAATAATATTTAATATATACAGTGTGGCCACTTCAGCACCAATTGCTTCAGCAATTATAGTAAAATAGTAACAGTGATGAATTTTCCTTCTTAAATTCATGAAATATAATTTAAATCAGAAAATATCAATCAACATAAAAAATGTCAACAAATTATATTCAAGCATGTATCATTGAACAAAACTAGTCATGGAGCTGTAAAAATATTTTTAGCAATAAAAAAATAAAAATAATAAGAAATTCTAGACAAAAAAGACAATTTCTTGAAAATATGTAATAAAATGGAATTTTTATCAAGAAGCGATGCTAGATTTTATCAAAAGCTTTTTCTGCATCTAACAATATAATCATGTGGTTCTTCTTTTTACATCTGTTGATGTATTTCATGACATTTATGGTATTGCAAATATTGAACCAGTCCTGAATCCCGGGAATGAAGCCTACTTGGTCCTGATGGACAGTTTTTGAGATGTGTTTTTGGATCCAATTCACTAAAATCTTGCTGAGAATTTTTGCATCTATGTTCACCAGGAATATTAGCCTGTACTTCCCTTTTTTTGTTGAATATTTACCCAGTTTGGATATCCGTGTGATGTTAGCTTTGTAAAATGATTTGGAGAGAGTTCCGTCTTTCTCTACTGCCTGGAATACTTTCAATAGGATTGATATCAGCTCCTAAAAATCAACATTGTTGAGAGGATTGCCTGAGCCTGCGGGTTCAAGACCAATCTGGGAAAAAAAAATCAACATTGTTAAGATGTCCATTCTGCCAAAGGCAATCTACACTTTCAACTCAATACCCATTAAACTGCCAACATCATTCTTCTCAGAATTGGAAAAGACAATACAGAAATTCATATGAAAACACAAATGACTATAAGTAGTCAAAACACTCCTCAGCAAAAGAAAAGAAATGGGAGGTATCACACTTCCAGATTTTAAATTTTACTCTAAGGCTACAGTAATCAAAACAGCATGGTATTGGTACAAGAACAGGTATATAGACCAATGGAACAGGATAGAGATTCTGGAAGCAAGGCCTCGATTTCTCAACCATCTCATCTTCGGCAAAACCTCCACCAACAACCACTAGGGAGAGGAGAACCTATTCAGTAAATGGTGCGGGGAAAACTGGCTGACCACATGCAGAAGATTGAAACAGGACAATATCTATCACCATATACAAACATCAACTCTAAATTACTCAAACACCTAAACATAAAACCTTGAGTGGTGGGTGGTAGGGAAAAACAACATCAGTAAGCGTACCTGATCTCAAACCAGGCAGAGTGGGGACTGAAGGGAAGTACAAACTTTACCTGTACAATGTCCACGTGTATACCTAATCCTGAATTGTACCCCACATCTTTAAAATAAAATAAAATTTAATTAATTTTTTAAAAACTCAAACTATAAGAATCTTAGAAAATGTAGGAGACACCATTATGAAAATTGGAATAGCAACCAATTCTTGATCAAAACCCCAAATGCCCATGCCATAAGAGATAAGATAGACAAGTGGGACCTTATCATACTGAAAAACTTCTGAAAAGCAAAAGAAAACATCAAAACAGTAGGGAGACAGCCCACAGAATGGGAAAAAATTTTTGCCAACTGTATATCTGACAAAGGCCTAACATTCAGGATCTATAAGGAACTCAAGTGTGCCAAAAGGAAAAAACCAGTCCATTAAAAACTGGACAAAAGACATAAATAGGCACTTCTCAAAAGAAGATATACGGGCAGCCAACAGACACATGAAAAAATGCTCGGCCTCACTAATCATCAGAGAAATACAAATCCAAATGACATTGAGATGCCACCTAACCCCAGTAAGAATGGCCATCATTAATAAAACAAAAAACAACAGATGCTGGTGAGGATGCAGAGAAAAGGAAATACTTCTACACTGCTGGTGGAAATGCAAACTAGTTTAACCCCTTTGGAAAACAATGTGACATCTAAAAGAACTAGAAATTGACCTTCCATATGACCCAACAATCCCCTTACTGGGAATGTAACAGAAGGAACTCAAATTATTCTACCAAAAAGATACCTGCCCAAGCATGTTTACTTCAGCACTATTCACAATAGCAAAAACATGGAACTAATCGTGTTGCCCACTGAAACTGGATTGGATTTTTAAAAAAATGTGGTACATAGACACTCTGGAATACTACACAGCCATAAAGAAGAACAAACATACGGACTTTGTGGCAATTTGGATGGATTTAGAGTCTATCGTACTCAGTGGTCTATCACAGAAACAAAGAAGTGAGTACCACGTGTTCTCACTCATAAGCTGACCCTGAACATTTACCATAATACTACAAGAAAGGGAATGGCAGTAGAAAGAAAGAAAGGACATTGCCAGGGTAGGGGGAGGTCACATAACATCAATAAGGGTGCCTATCTCAAACCAGACAAAATGGGGACCAAAGAAAAAAGAAAAAGAAAAAAATACGTAATAAAAGAGAGAATAAGCTTAATGCAAATAGAGAACCACTAAATAAGATTTTTAAGACAATCAAACAAATGTAAAACAGCAATACAGAAAACTGAATAAACAAAAAATAAGAGAATTTCAAGAAAAATGATCAAATACATAAACACACAAAAACAATTTGATCACAGATGATAATGTACTTTTAGATGGAATATTATATTCACATAGCCAATAATGGGAATTCCTCCCAAATTAAGATGAATGGGATAAAAATCAGCACTTGAAGAGATAATAACAGCATTGAGGTCAGGCTTGGTGGCTCAGCCTGTAATCCCAGTACTTTGGGAGGCCGAGGCGAGTGGACTGCCTGAGCTCGTGGGTTCGAGATCAGCCTGGGAAATTTGGCAAGACCTCATCTTTACAATAAAAAAAAAAAAATTAGCCGGGCATGGTAGCACATGCCTGTAGTTCCAGCTACTTGGAAGGTTGAGGAGGAAGGATTGTCAGAGCCCAGCAGTTCAAGGCTGCAGTGGCCAGGAGCATGCCACTGCACTCCAGTCTGGGCGACGGAGTGAGACTGCAACTCAAAAACAAAACAAAACAGAAAGCACCAGCATTGAGTAATAAGAGCACTGAAATCAAGTATGTTATAAGAAAAATAGAATTTAAAGAAACATTATTATTATATGTTTCCAAGCAGCAAAATCATGTTACATATGTGCAGTGAAAGTCAAAGAATCTTGGGAAATAGTACTAGAAATAGAGAAAGATATGTCCAGAAATGTCTAGGAATAATATATTATGCATACTGACTGAACATTAACAGGTTTATCATTCATCTGTTCACACAAAAAGGCATTCTCCAGCTTAACAAAGCCTTGGACAATTTATTAATCAAATAACTTATATACAAAAATCTTGAATATGTACTCAACAAAACTAATGATTGAATTTAAGAAAGAACACACATGTGAAGATATTACTGTTGAAGTGATGTATAATGATCATTGAATTGATCAAAGTTGAGCAAAAATGAAATCATAAAAGAACACAGGTGCAGAATGTTAAATTACATTCATATGAGAAGTACAGTCAGGAACTTAAAAAAAATTAAAGAAACAGAAAGTCAAATAATAAAATACATGATTTCTTATTTTCTGTATTAGTTTGGTATCCCTTATCCAAAATGCTTTTTACCAGAGTCGTTTCAAATCTCAAATTTTTCAGATTTGAGAATATTTGAATTTATATAATGAGATATCTTAACGATGGAACTCAAAACTAAACACAAAATTCATTTGTCTTTCACATACACTTACACACATGGACTGAAGGTGATTTTATACAACATTTTAAATAATTTTGTAAATGAAACAAAGTTTGTGTACATTGAACCATCAGACAGCAAAGGTGTTCCTGTCTCAGCCACTCCTGTGGACAAACTGTTGTTTGGCATCACCCTGGCTCCTGACTCTCTCACACCTGTTCACACATAAGCACTTGGCAGTAAAAAACATGATACGCCATTAATTGAGTGAAAAAAATAGCATCCAGGTTAACTAAGCAGCCCAGTGGCATCACCGGAACCCTTGGGTCCACTGTTAGACTGCAGCAGCCTCAGGTTTTCCGTCTTTATCTGTGACTGCGTTTTGCTAAAAGATTACTTGTGTACTGTATTTCATTATTTTGGGGTGGGAAGCAACATCAGAAGCAGTTGAGGGTCCAGGAAGTGGGCCTCCTTGGAATGAACAGGCATCCTGTTTTAGACCTTTTTATGAATCTTCCTTTAAAGTCATCTGCTTCATTAATGATGGTTTCTGTCTTGAAAGTCTCTTTGGTTTTATAAACTGACATGATTTCTTGTTTGTTATGAATGCACTCTGCTCTAGTGCTTCAAAAAGCCCATCACACACGTTCACCATGTCGTCATCTTGTTTTGCAGTGTTAACAATGTTATCTTCATCATCACTATTATCAAGAGCACCTTAATTCAGAACCATTTCAGTATTTCATCATCGGTCAATGAATAAACAATTAGAGCTTCATATTCTATATCCAAAACTTCTTTGATATCCACTTCTTTTGTATTGCTGATGGACTTATATCTTTTGCAAAAGGAAGTCACACTTTTGTTTCTCTAACCTGACATACAGAATCCTTCAAAGTCACCATGTTATTCATCAACAGCACTGAACATAGTCAGAGGGCAGAGGTTGTCCAGGTATGCACAGCTGTATTTTTGATCCCTGTGTCCTAACTGTTAGCAGCAGCATATACGGCACCCTTCATGCTAAACTCTTTTGACACCCTCCCATACCCACACCTCTGTTCAGTGCTGCCAGCATGCTGTTCAAGAGGTGCTTTCATAGTTACTCTTCAGGTATCTAAGGATATCCTAGTCACATGACAGAGTTAATGAGGTCACATTTAGAGGAAAGCACATGGCATACACATTTTTTATGAGAATTTTAGCTAGAGGATAAGCAAAACAGTTGCCAAGGAATAATGAAAATCTTGTGGTTATCATCTAGTCCTAAGTAAGCATGAGACATTGATGCAAAATGTTTGTGAAACCAGTTCAAAAAGATGTCCCTGGGGATTCAAGCATCATAATGCACTGTTAAGAAATCCACTCCCAGAAGACAGTGAGGACAAAAGCTCTTGCCTATCACATGAGCTTTCACTTCGGAATGCCTGCAGCATTAGCACATCCAGTAGTTATTCTGTATTTGGCATCTCAGTTCCTGTAGGGACTGTTCTCAATAGCTGTAGCCAGAGTCTTTCTGGGGAAAATAACACTAAAACAGTGACATTTTATCAGCATTACAGAATTATTCTGGGGTCAGATTTTTATCAGAGATGACCTTGGCAAGCTCATCAATGCATTTCACCACTGCTTAGTAATTAGCAGATGCTTTTATCACCAGAAATCTTAAAAATATCTTTTAAAAATATTTCTGTAACCAGCCTATTGAATATTCACACTTCTCTTCAATTTTTAGTTCACTGTAATAGATCGTTGCTCATCTCATAATCAGCATACCATTAAGTGGCATGTGTTCACTGCAATGCTGACAGATCCACTCTTCCAATATATAATCAAGATCTTCATTTTTAGCTTTATGCAACAGTTTCTATTTTTCTTTAACTTCTGTTCATCACTTTCACCATAGAACTTTAATAGTAATTTTCCATTTCTTTTTTTAAAAATATTTATACACTTATTGATTTATCTTCACTTTTTTTATTTCAGTAACTTTTTTGGTTACATAGTTGCATTGTATAGTGGCAAAGAAGTCTGGGCTTTAAGTGTATCTATCACTCACACTTGTGCAAATTGTACCCAATAGATGATTTTTCATTCCTTCACACTCTTCTCACCTTCTGAGTCTCCAATGTCCATTATACCATTCTCTATACATTTGAAGAAACCTAGTTTAGCTTCTACTTATGAGTGAGAACATGTGTTATTTGACTTTCTGTTCCTGAGTTAGTTTACTTAAGATGATGTTCTCCAATTCCATCAAAGTTGCTGCTAAAAACATTATTTCATTCTTTTTGATGACTGATTAGTATTTCATGGTGTTTCTGTGTATTGTATACATACATACATGTACATGTATACATATATGTATATATGTACATATATATATCACATTTTTATTATCCACTAATCAATTGATGAGCATTTAGGCTGAATCCACATCTTTGTCATTGTGAAATGTGCTGTGATGAACACACGAGTACAGATGTCTTTTGTGTTTAACAACCTCTATTCCTTAAGGTAGATACCTAGTAGTGGGGTTGCTGGACCAAATGGTAGATCTACTTAATTCTTTGAGACATCTCCATACAAATTTCCATATAGATTGTACTAATTTACACTCCCACCAACAGTGTATAAATGTTCCCGTATCTCCACATCCACGCCAGTATCTATGGTTTTTTTTATTTTTTAATAAAGGCCTCTCTGACTGGCATAAGGTGGTATCTAATTGTGATTTTAACTTACATTTCCCTGATGATGAGTAATGATGAGGATTTTTTCATATGTTTGTTGGCTATTTGTATATCTTCTTTTGAGAGATGTCTGTTCATGTCATTTGCCCACTTTTTACTGGAGTAACTTGCTTTTTTGTTTCTTGCTGATGTGTTTGAATTCTTTGTAGATTCTGGATATTAGATTTATCAGATGTATATCTTCTCTTATTCTGCAGGCTTTCCATTTGCTCTGTTGGTTATTTTTCTTTTTTTTTTTTTTTTGCTGTGCAGAAGCTTTTTAGTTTAATTAGGTCACACTTTTTTTATAATCAATATTTTTTATTATGATATTGTGGGGTACAGTTAAGGGTTAGGTATACAAATATGCTTTGTACAGGCACCCTTGTTGATAGGTGTCTCCCTGTCCCCAGACAGATATTTACTACTGTTAATCCCATCTCCCTTACTCTCCCCGCCCTATAATTTCCCACCATGGTCAGTTATTTTCTAATAGTATTATGTTGGATGTCCAAGGTCCACTATATGAGTGAGAACATGTGATTTTCAGATCTTTGTTTCTGTGAGAGGTCAGATAATAGACTCTAGTTCCATCCAAGTTGCTGCAAAATTCATGATTTTGTTCTTTTTTATGGCTGTGTAGTATTCCATTGTGTATATACACCACATTTTTTAAATCCAGTCCTCTTTTGATGGGCAACACGGATACTTCCAGGTTCTTGCTATTGTGAACAATGCTGCGATAAACATACGTGTGCAGGTATCTTTTTTATAGAGTGATTTGAGTTTTTCAGGGTATATTCCCAGTAGGGGGATTGTGGGGTCATATGGGAGGTCGATATTTAGAGCTTCTAGGAATTGCCATACTGTTTTCCACAGAGGTTGCACCAGTTTGCACTCCCACCAACAGTGCAGAAGTGTTCCCTTTTTGCCACACCCTCTCCAGCAACTGTTATTTTTTGAGTTATTGATAATTGCCATTCTGACTGAAGTTAGGTGGTATCTCAGTGTGGTTTTGATTTGCATCTCCCTGATGATAAGTGAGGTTGAATATTTCTTCATGTGTCTGTTGACTGCTTGGATGTCTTCCTTTGAGAAGTGTCTGTTCATATCTTTTGCGCATTTTATAATGGGGTTGTCTGTTTTTTTCATTTCAGCACGTTTCAGTTCCTTGTAGATCCAAGATGTTAAGCCTTTGTCAGACCTGGAGTTGGCAAATACTTTTTCCCAGTCTGTAGGCTGTCTCCCTGTTCTCTTGATGGTTTCTTTAGCTTTGCAGAAGCTTGTCAGTTTAATGAGGTCCCACTTGTCTATCTTCTCTCTTATGGCCTGTGGGTTTTGGGGTTTGTTCAGGAATTGGATGCCAGTTCCAATTTCCATCAGGGTATGTCCTTCATTTTCTAAGGTTCTTATGGTTTAAGGTTTTACATTTAGGTCTCTGATCCATTTAGAGTTAGTTTTTGTGTATGGGGATAGATAGGGGTCCTGTTTCAATCTTCTGCATGTGGTCAGCCAGTTTTTCCAGCATCATTTACTGAATAAGTTCTCCTCTCCCCAGTGGTGGATGGTGGAGGCTTTGACGAAGATGAGTTGGTTGAGAAATTGAGGTTTTGTTTCTGGAATCTCAATTCTATTCCATTGGTCTATATGCCTGTTCCTGTACCAATACCAAGCTGTTTTGATGATTGTAGCTTTATAGTAAAGTCTGAAGTCTAGTAATGTGATACCACCTGCTTTTTTTTTTTTTTCCTGAGGATTGTTCTAGCTATTCTTGGTTGTTTGTGTTTCCATAGGAATTCCTGTGTTGTTTTTTCTAGGTCTGAGAAGAATGTTGCTGGTAATTTGATGGATATTGCATTAAATCTGTAGATTGCCTTGGGTAGGATGGACACCTTCACAATGCTGATTCTTCCAATCCATGAGCATGGGATATTTTTCCACTTGTTTGTGTCATCTTTGATTTCTTTGAGCAGTGTTTTGTAGTTTTCATTGTAAAAACAATATGGCGATTCCTAAAAGCTCTAAATATCGACCTCCCATATGACCTCACGTGTCTGGTTAGGAAGATGCCAAGGTATTTCATTTTTGGGGGGGGCTATTGTGAATGGAATTGTGATTTTTATTTGGATTTCTGTTTGTTTATTATTGGTGTAAAGAAATGCGATTGTCTTTTGCACATTTATTTTATATCCTAAGACTTTGCCAAAGTCCTTTATCCGTGCAAAGAGGTTTTTGACAGATTCTCTTGGGTTTTCAAGGTACACAATCATGTCATCTGCAAAGAGAGATAACTTGACTTCCTCTTTTCCTATTTGGATACACCTGGTTGCCTTCTCTTCTCTGATTATTCTAGCCAGGACTTCCAATACTATATTGAACAGGAGGGGTGAGAGTGGGCATCCTTGTGTTGTTCCAGTTTTCAGGGGAAACGGTTCCAATTTTTGTCCATTTAGGAGTATGCTGGCTGTGGGTTTCTCATAGAAGGCTTTTACTATTTTGAGGTATGTTCCCCATATGCCTAGATGTTTGAGGGTTTTTATCAAGAAGAGGTGCTGGATTTTATCAAAAGCTTTTTCTTCATCTAATGATATAATCATGTGGTTCTTGTTTTGACATCTGTTGATGTGTTTAATTGCATTTATGGTTTTACGAATGTTGAACCAGGCTTGCATTCCAGAGATGAAGCCCACTTGGTCTTGATGGATGATTTTTGAGATGTGTTGTTGAGTTCAGTTCCCTAGGATCTTGTTGAGAATTTTAGCATCTATGTTCGTCAAAGATATTGGCCTGTAGTTCTCTTTCTTTGTTGGATCTTTACCTGGCATGGGTATCAATGTGATGTTAGCTTTGTAAAATGATTTGGGGAGAGTTCCATCTTTCTCAATCACCTGGAATACCTTCAGTAGGATTGGTATAAGTTCCTCTTTAAATGTCTTGTAGAATTCTGCTGGAAAGCCATCTGGTCCAGGGTTTGTTTTTGTAGGTAGTTTTCTTATTACGTAGTCAATTTCCTTGATAGTTATTGGTCTACTTAGGGCCTCAGTTTCTTCTTGTTTCAACCTAGACAGGTTGTGTGATGACAGAAAATCCTCCACTTCCTTAAGGTTTTCAAGTCTGTTTCCATACAAGTGTACATAGTAGTCTCTAATGATCTTTTGTATTTCTTCAGGATCAGATATGACTTCATCTTTTGGGTTTCTGGTGTGTTTATTTGGGTTTTTTCCTCTCTCTTTTTTTTTTTTTTTTTTGGTCAGTTTAGCTAGGGGACCATTGATCTTGTTTATCCTTTCGAAGAACCAGCTTTTTGTTTCATTGATTTTTTTGTGTTATCTTTTTGTCTTCTACGTTCTGGATTTGGGCTTCTATTTTGGTGATCTGGGTTCTTCTGCTGAAATTAGGATTTTTGTGGTCTTGCTTTTCCAGCTTCCTTCGGTGGCTTGCTAGGCTGTTAATTTGTGATCCTTCCATTTTCTTCATGTGTGTTTGTAGGGATATAAATTCCCCTCTTACTACAGCTTTCATGGCATCCCAGAGATTTTAGTAAGATGTTTCTTCATTTTCATTTGTTTCCAGGTATCTTTTTTTTTTTTTTTTTTTGAGTTGGAGTGTCACTCTGTCGCCCAGACTAGAGTGCAGTGGCCGCTCCTGGCCACCGCAGCCTCAACCTCCTGGGCTCCGGCAAGCCTTCTGCCTCAGCCTTCTGAGTAGCCGAAATTACAGGCATGTGCTACCACACCCGGCTGATTATTTTACTTATTTTAGAGATGAGGTCTCGCTGCCCAGGCGGGTCTCGAACCGCAGGCTCAGGCAATCCACTCACCTCAGCCTCCCAAAGGCGTGGGATTACAGGCTGAGCCATCGAGCCTGGCCCAGGTATCTTTTAATCTCTGTTTTAATTTCATCATTGAACCAGGAGTTCTTTTGCATCATGCTGTTTAGTGTCCATGTCTTTGTGGGTTTGGGGGGACCTCGTTGGTGTTAATGTTTATTTTTATTCCACTGTGGTCTGAGAAGGTGCATGGTAAAATTTTGGTCCTTTTAAATTTGCTTATTCTTGATTTATGGCCAAGTATGTGGTCAATCTTAGAGTACATTCCATGCAGTGATGAGTAGAATGTCTATTCTGTGGTCTTTGGTTGGAGGGTTCTGTAGGTATCAATTAAGTCCATTTGATCAAGAGTCACATTGATGTTTCAGATCTCGTTGCTGATTTTTTTCCTGATGATCTGTCTAGGGTTGTGAGTAGGGTATTAAAGTCCCCAGCTATGATGGTATTGGAGTCAATATCTTTTTTTAGTTTACCTAGGAACTGCTTTATGAAAGTTGGTGCTCCTATGTTGGGTCCATATATGGTTAGGATGGATATTTCTTGTTGATGGAATGAACCTTTTATCATTATGTAGTGGCCTTCTGTATCTTTTTAAATTTTTGATAGCTTAAAGGCTATTTTGTCTGAGATTAAGATCGCGACTCCTCCTTTCTTTTGTGTTCCATTCACCTGAAAATTTGTTTCCCATCCTCTTGCTTTGAGTCTGCGAGTGTCCTTTCTAGTGAGGTGAGTCTCTTGAAGGCAATAGATTGTTGCCTGGTGATATTTTATCCATTTTGCCATTCTATGTCTTTTCAGTGGTGCATTTAGTCTGTTCACATTCAAACTAATTATTGAAATGTGAGAGTTGATCCCTATCATAATGTTCTTACAGAGTTGTTGTTGTTCTTCCTGTTTGTGTGTTGTCTTTCTTTTGGTTTTAGTGTTGGATCATGTGTGTTTTTAATCTTTTACCGGTACTCTTGTGAAGAACGTTGTTCTGTTTTCCTTTTCTTCTGTGTTCAATAGTTTCTTAAGTGCTTCTTGTAGAGGTGGTCTGGTGGCAGCGTAGGTTCTTAGGGATTGGATATCTGGGAAAGATTTCAATGCTCCCTCACTGATGAAGCTTAGCTTGGCTGGGTAGATTATTCTCAGTTGAAATTGTTTATCTTTTAGAACTTTGAAGATAGGGCTCCAAACTCTCCTTGCCTGGAGGGTTTCTGTAAATAAATTTTCTGCTATTCTAATTGGTCTTCCCTGGTCTAACCTTTTTCTCTTGTTGCCTTTAGGATTTTTTTCTTTTATACCTACTTTGTTTAGGCAAATTATTATGTGTCTGGGAGTTGGTCTTCTCATTTGTTGTCTTGCAGGGGTACTCTGAATCTCTTGTGTTTGAATTTTTTCATCACTGATGAGATGAGGGAAGTTTTCTTGAATGATTTCATGAAATGTTTGTTCCAGTGTGGCCACTGTTTCTCTCTCTGCCTCAAGAAGGCCAATTACTCTTAAGTTTGGTCTCTTGAAGGGATCATTCATCTCTTGAAGGTTTTGTTCTGTCTTTTTGAGCTTCTTTTCTATGTTTTTGACAGTTTGGGTTAGTCCTGTCCTTTGGTCTTCGAGCTCTGAGATTTTTTCCTCTGACTGACTAATTCTGCTTTCCATGCTTATTAGTTTGTTATTTATTTCCATCACAGTATTCTTTTTTTTTTTTTTGAGTTGGAGTCTCACTCTGTCGCTCAGACTGGAGTGCAGTGGCCTTCTGGGCTCCAGCGATCCTTCCACCTCAGCCTTCGGAGTAGCAGGAACTACAGGTGCGCGCTACCACACCCAGTTAATTTTTTATTTATTATAGAGATGAGGTCTTTCCAAGTTGCCCAGTGGGTCTCGAACCCACAGGCTCAAGCAATCAACTCACCTCAGCCTCCCAAAGGCATGGGATTACAGGCTGAGCCACTGAGCCCGGCTCACAGTATTCTTTACTGCTGTTATTTCTGACATCAGCTCCTTCCTATTTTCCTCTTGTCTCTCCTCAATTTTTTTTAATTCTCTCTATTAATGTCTTTATGTCTGGGTTTGTTGCATGTGACCAGTCATTCTGGGGGCTCTTCATTGTTTGTGTTCCAGAGTCTGTTTTCTCAGTGTCTGACCTCCCAGGGTCTGTGTGAGACCTATATTCTTCTTTTGGTTTTTCTTCATTTGTGCAGTTTTTTCCCTCCCTTCTTTCTCCTTCCCTCCATGTCAGTGTCTTCTTTAATTTAATTCTGTTATTCAGGGGTAGAGGGGTTGCTTTTACTTCTGTTTGTTCAATCTCCTATTCTTCTTTATGGATGCCCTCTTACTTTGTTCAATTCTGGAATTGCACTATAGGTTGGAGTTGTCCTTTTTGCAGTTTTGAGATTTACTTAAGGGAGGAGCTGTGATTCAAAATCTGCAGGTCCCGGTATCCGCCGACAAGTGTATGGATAATCTGAAACCCACTTCCCACTGCCTTGGAATCTGTCCATGCAGTGGGGCTGTAGGTTTACTCCCTGAAATAAAATGAGGTTAGCAGAGGAAAGAGAATGGAGTAGACAGTGGGGGGAAGAGGAGGGTGGAGAGAGAGAGGAGTAAGGGGGGAAACAGACGAGTGTACCAACAAATGGAGAGAGAGACCTAAACTGAAACAGATAAAAACACTAGACACGGCTGCAGACTAACCAATTCCCATACAAAAAAACTAAAACATACAATGATGCTAACATACAAGCTAACCAACCACCTTATTGGTGTGTTGTTCCTCTGTACAAAGATATGGTTTACAGAGAGGAGAAAAGAGGAGGAAAAAAAGGAACAAAACAGTAGGAATAGAATCAAGTCATTAAACTAACAGACCCAATCAAGCACACTCTGAGACTTTTCATTTAAGTCCAATGTCCTAGCATGGGATATTCTCCATTTCTTTCATTAGTGTTTTGTAGTTCTCCTTGTAGAGATCTTTCACCTCCTTAATTCAATATATTTCTAATCATTCTAGTTTTGGCTGCTGTTATAAATAGAATTGAGTTTTTTATTTGATTCTCAGCCTGGTCACTGTTGGTGCATAGCAGTGCTACTGATCTGTGTGTGCTTTTGTATCCTGAAACTTTACTGAATTCATTTATCAAGTCTAGGAGTATTTTAAAGGAATCTTTATGTTTCTCTAGGCATAAGATCATATCATCAGCATACAGAGAGCATTTGATTTCTTCTTTTCCAATTTGGATACACTTCATTTCTTTCTTTTACCTGACTGCTCTGGCTATGACTTCCAGTATTATGTTGAATAGGAGTGATGAAATCAGGCATTCTTGCCTTGTTCCAGTTCTGAGGGGAAATGTATCCAACTTTTCTCCTTTCAGAATGTCATTGGCTGTGGGTTTGACCTATATAGCTTTTTATTATTTTGAGGAACATTCCTTCTATGCCTATTCTGCTGAGGGTTTTTATCATGAAAGGATGCTGGACTTAGATGATCATACAAGTTTTTGTTTTTAATTCTGTTAATGTAGGTGTATCACATTTTTGACTTGTGAATGTTGAGCCATTCTTGCATCTCTGAGATAAAACCCTCTTGGTTGTGGTGGATTCTCTTTTATGTGGCTGTTGAATTCAATTTGCCAATATTTTGTTGGAGATTTTAATGTTTATGTTCATCAGGGATATTGATCTGCAGTTTCCTTTACTTGCTGTGTCTCTTCCTGGTTTTGATATAAGGGTGACTTGTAGAATGACTTAAGGAATATTCCTTCCTCTTCAATCTTATGGAATAGCTTCAGTAGAATTGGTACCAGTTCTGTGAAAGTCTGGTAGAATTTGGCTATGAGTCTATCAAGTCCTGGATCTTTTCTCCTATTGTTGGAAGACTTTTAATACTGCTTTCATTTTGATTCTCATTATTAGTCTGTTTTAGGTTTCTTTTTTCTTCCTGATTCAAGGTTGGAGAATTGTATGTTTCCAAGAATTAATCCATTTCCTCTAGATTATCTCATTTGTTTATATGGAGGTGTTTATAATAATTTCAGATGATCTTTTATATTTCTGTCATACCATTTGTATTGTCTTCTTTCATTTCTGATTAAGCTAACTTGAATCTTCTCTCTTCAGTTTTTAATTAATTTAGCTAGTGGTCTGTCAATTTAGTTTGTGTTTTCAAAGAACCAACTTTCTGTTTCACTGGTCCTTCGTATTGTTTTTTGATGACAACTTTATCTAACTTCTGCTCTCATCTTCATTATTTCTTTTATTTTGCTAGCCTTGGGTTTGGTTTATTTGTGTTCCTCTAGCTCCTCGAGGTGTGATGTTGTCAATAAGTGATCTTTCAGTCTTATTAATGTAGGCCTTAAGTGCTATAAATTTTCCTCTAATCAGAACTTTGACTGTGTCGCAGAGGTTTGATAACTTGTTTCATTGTTGTCATTCATTTCAAGGAATTTTCAAATTTCTATCTTGATTTCATTGTTGATTCAAGGATCATTCAGAAGCAGATTGTTTAATTTCTATGCTTTTGTTTGGTTTTGCAAGTTCTTCTTTGAGTTAATCTCTAGCTTTATTCTACTGTGGTGTAAGAAGTTACTTGATATTATTTCAATTTTTTTGAATTGATTAAGACTTGATTTGTGGCCTCTCATATGGTCTATTTTGGAGAATGTTCCATGTGATGATGAGAAAAATGTATATTCTGTTGTTTGGGGGTGGAATGTTTTGTAGATGTCTGTTAGGTTGCTCTAGGATCCAACTGAACTCCAATTTTTTTGTTGACTTTCTGCCTCAATAATCTGTCTATTTCTGTCAGTGCAGTGTTGATACTTACCACTGTTATTGTATTGCTATCTATCATTTTTTTTAGGCCTAGTAGAATTTGTTTTATAAAGTTTGGGCTCTGGTGTTAGGAGCATATATATTTAAAATTGTTATGTCTTCTTATTAAATTGATCCCTTTATCATTATATAACCATTTTTGTCTTTTGCTACTGTTGTTAATTTAAAGTCTGTTTTATCTGATAGGAGAATGGTTACTCCTGCTCATTTTTGGTTTTCATTTGCATGAAATTTTTTTTTCCTACCACTTTACCTTGAGTCTATAGGAGTCTTTGCTAAGTGGGTCTCTTAAAGGCAGCAGGTATTTGGATTGCATTTTTCTGTTTTTTAGCGGGTTTTTGTTTGTTTGTTTTTAACTTATTCTTCCACTCTATTTCTTTAGTGAAGCATTGAGATCAATTATGTTCAGTGTTAATGATGATATGGAAAGCATTCCATATCATCATTTTGGTTGTTATCTTGTTTCTTTACTTATTTAATTTTTTTCTATATTGTGTTGGTGTTCTGCAAGGCCTGTCAGCTTTGTGATTTCTAGTGTTTTTCTACTGTTGTATTTCAACCTTTTCTTCCAATATTTAGAAATTCTTGGAGTATTTTTTGTAGGGCAGGTCTAGTATTGACAAACTCCCTCAGTGTTTGCTCATCCGAGAAAGATTTCATATCTCCTTCATTTTTTTTAACTTAGGATAAGATTCTAGGCTGATTGTTGTTATGTTTAAGGAATTGAAGATGGGCCCCTAATCTCTTCTTGCTTGTAGGGCTTTTTCTGAGACATCTACTGTTAGTCTGAAAGGTTTACCTTTATAAGTTATTTGATGCTTTTGTCTCACTGCACTTAAAATTATTTTCTTCACATTAACTTCATAATCTGATGATTAAATGCCTTGGGGATGACCTTCTTGCAATCAACCTTCTAGAGGTTCTTTGGGCTTCTTGTATCTTGATGTTTAAATATCAGGCAAGGTCATGAAAGATTTCCTCCATTATCCCCTCAAATAGGTTTTCCATACCTGTTGTTTTCTCTTCTTCCTCAGGAATACCTATTGTCCTTATTTTAAACATTTTGCATAATCCTACATTTCTTAGAGACTCTGTTCCATTTTCTTGATCCTTTTTTTGTTTATTGTTGTCTGACTGAGCTTATTCAAAAGCCTTGTCTTCATGATTTGAAGTCTTTCTTCTACTTGTTCTAGTACCGTTGAAACTTTCCACAGCATTTTGAACTTACCTAGATGATTCTTTCACTTCTAAAATTTCAGCCTTTTTTTTTTTTTTGAGTTGAAATCTCACAACGTCACCCAGGCTGGAGTTCAGTGGCACACTCATGGCCACCCCAGCATCCACCTCAGCCTTCCAAGTAGCCAGAACTACAGGTGTATGCTACCACACCCAGCTAATTTTGTACTTATTGTAGAGACAAGGTCTCACCAAGTTGCCCAGACTGATCTTGAACCTGCGGGTTCAAGCAATCCACTCTCCTCACCCTCCCAAAGTGCTGGGATTACAGGCTAAGCCATCGAGCCCAGCCTTTTTTTTTTTTTTTTAAGGTGTTTATCTCTTTGGAAATTTTTTCATTCATCTCTTGAACCTTTAATTACTTTTATTTCTTTTCATTGATTTTCAACATTCTCCTGAATCTCATTGAGCAATTTTATAATCAACATTTTGAATTTTATCTCGAATTTCAAAGATTTCATTTCAGTTAGGGTGCATTGCTGAAGAGTTGGTGTTGTTTTTTGGAGGTATTGAAGAGCTCTGTTTACTCATACTGTGAGAATTATTTTTCTGGTCCCTTCTTATTTGAGCAGACTATTTCTTCTATTTGAAGTTGACAGGGGGCTGATGTAGGGTTCCCTTTGTTATTTATAACCTTGGTGCAGTGAGTTTCTCAATTGCAAGTTGTGACCGTCCTGTGTTGGACACCTGCATAGACTCATGTCCTGAGTGGCTGGAGTGGCTTGTATAGTGACGTTAGCAGGGGTCTGGGATCAGACCCTTCCCAAAGCTGAGGTACTATATTAGATGTCATGCTCCACACTGTTGACTTCTGACCAGGAGGTGGCACTTGCTGTGATGGTTCGACTTTGCCTGTGATGCTCCAAGGAAGTGCCCAGTCAACCTAGGTTGTAGGCAAGTCTGCAGAGATTGCCCAAGTTCTCTGTTTTGAGCCTTCAAGTGAATTGTGGGGAGAAAGAGTCCCTGCCTATGTACCTTCTTGGCCACCCACATAAGGATTAGGTGGGACTCCCCAGTCTCTAGAGTAATTTTGTTGTGCTGAGGCTGCACAACAGAATTTACCTAAGGAGTTAAAGGTTGTTACAGCAACAAGTCCTACCTGGCTCCCCTCCCTTGCCTTAGTCTCAGGCAGTCTGTATCCCAGTGTCAAACTGCAGCTGGCCACAGGGCCTAAGGTGTTTTCAGGGCAGCCCAACCCAGCCAGGAACCATCTGATGCTGTGGAATTTGCCCTTGGGCCTGTTCCCTCCTAGGCCAGCTAGAACACAGCCACCAGTAAGAGTTGAGTTCTCGGAATATGGTGGCTGGAGGTGCTCATGGCTTTTTTTTTTCCCCTGCACCACTTCATATGGGTTTCAGCAGAGCACAGCTGTGGGTAAGGCAGCTTCCTGTGGGAACTGGTGTCCTGCAAAGCTCAGGGGGCCCTCTAAGTCTGTGGCAGGAGCACAGAACACCTGAATTCCCCTCACTCACCTTCCTCACTGCATCTGGAGGTTGCTCAAGGGTAATAATCATAAGAGAAAGAGAAAGCATTTATGTATGTCTATAGCACAGAAACTATAGCACAGAAAGCCAAGCTGCTGGAGAAACTGAACAATGGTGTAAGTGTCAAATATCTTACAGGGGAATATGGTGTTGGAATGAACACCATATATGACTAAAGAAACAGAAGGGCTGGTTAGATGAGGGAGGTTGATGAGAGGCAGGGTGAGTTTCACCTCTAGAGTAAACCAAGATAGAGTGCATTTCCTCAGCACCCAGGGAGGTCTAGGACCAGCAGCTCACTGCATGAATCATCAAAGAAGTCAAAATAGCCACATAGTACAAAGAGGAGGAAACAGTAAACCTGGGCTGGAACTGGCCAGGCTTTTTGACACTTTTAAACAATATCTTTATACCACAGAGCAGAGAATAAGCAAAAACTACACAAAGAGTATAATGCGCATAGTTCTTGGCCTATGCATCATGAGAAACCTGCTTGGCCCATCCAGCCTACATGCGTGCTATTTTATTACCCTTGGTAGGTGTGCTTGGGGGGGGGAGTCTGAGCATACATGGAAAAAATACATTGTGGCTGAAGAGCCTGGAAGGGTCTTCTCTCCCTTGGACACACTAAATTAACTATATTGTGCACCTGCTTTTTGACAGTGATCTGTCACATGAGATCAAGCGTGAAATACTCCACTATGGTGTCACTTTGGCACTCAGAAGGCTTCAGATTTGGGAGCATTTGAGGGTTTCAGATTAGGGTTGCCAAACTTGTATTCCCATTTACAGAACTTCTGCCAGTGGTGATGTTTTCCTCAATTTACACATTAAGCTGATATATGCAAAGAACGTTTGAAACATGCTTCCAAAAAGTATAACAAGTTAATATTAAGTATGAAACTTGCATATCACTTACTTTTTTCCTTTAGGCAGGTGTTTATTGAATGCCAAGGGCCTGTTCTAGGTTTCCTTCATGAAAAAATGAGAATCATACACATAGCAAATGTTAAAAATTAGTAAATAACACAAACACCAAAAAATTCAAGAAAATAACATGAAATGCTATTAAATTATTATTATCTAACACTCCTCTAGAAACGCTTTTTCTGAATTTTTTAATTTGATATTTTTGATCAACTCTTCAAAAGCACAGTTTTTTATTTTCTTTAATTTCATTTTAACCTACATACAGTAATGCACTCCTTTAAGTGTACAATTTTATGAGTTTAACACTACAACAGTCAAGATGCAGAACCGTTTCATAATTATCAAGAAAGAAATAACCCCTTTGTTGTCAAACCCTCTCCCCCACCAGTTACTGGCAACCACTGTCCTGCTTTCTTTCCTGTAATTTTATCTTTTCAAAAGCATAAGATCACACATTGTATAGTCTTCATCTAGAATAACACATTTGAAGTTCATTCACATTGTTATGCTTGTCAGTAATTTCTTTTTGTTGTTCAGTAGCCTTTCATAGTGTGGAGGTACCACAAAATGTTTACAAATTCGCCAGTTGGAAATTTCACGCGTTGTTTCCAGTTTGGGGAATTTATGAATAAAATGCTATAAATAATTGTGTACAGGTTTTTGTATGAACATTTGTTACCATTTCTTTGAAGTAGAACACAGAGGAACAAATTTTCTGTGCAGTGTATAGGCACATGTTTGCCTTTGTGAGAAACTGCCCCAGTGTTTTCTTAAGTGTCCGTTTCATTCTGCATTCTCACTAGCAGTAGATATGGGGACTTCTCTTGAGTATCCTTGCTAACACTTAGTATTGTCCAGGGTTTTTTGCTTATTTGTTTGTTTTCCATCCTGATAAGTGTATAGTGAAATCTTGTCATTTTAATCTGCATTTGTGTCATACGTTTGTGCAATGTTCATCATCTTTATGTACTTTCTGTATACTTTTTAATGCCATCTTCTTTGGTGACATGTTTGTTATGATCTTTTGCTTGTTTTTAATTGGATTTTTTATTGCTAGTTTTCAGAGTTCTCATATATACTCAATACACCTTTGTCATATATATTATTATATTTATAATAATATATATTACATAATATATAAGTATATATTATAAATATAATATATTATATATATAATTAGAAATATTTTTACTCTATCTATGGCTTGTCTTAATTTTACTAAAAATGACTTTTGCCAAAGAATTTTTAATTTTTATGAAGTCCAATTTACACTTTTTTGGTTTGTTTTTGGTGTCATATTTAAGAGCTTTATATAGTCCAGGAACAGAGATCTGATCCCGCATTTTCATCTAGAAACGTTATAGTTTTAGGTTTTGCATTTAAGTCTATGATCCACTTTGATTTAACTTTTGTATAAGGTTCAACATATGAGTCAAGGTATTTTTTTCCATATGAATGTTCAATTATTTGGCATCACTTAATTGAAAAGACTCTTTTCTGCATTGAATTCTTTTTTGCAGCTGATATTTAACCTTATTGATGTGAGTCTTTATTCTGGACTCTGTTTTGTCCTACTGATATATGAATGTATCATTTTGCCAATATCACACAGCTTTAATCACTGTAGCTTTATAGTAATTCTTGAAATTGGGTCCTAACCTTTTTCCTCACTTTTAAAGTCACTTTATCTATAATAATTCTTTTGCTTTTCCATATGCATTTCAGAATCACTTTGTCCCTATGTAAAAAAAAAAAAAAATTCTAAGATTTTTATTGAGATTACATCGTCTATAGATCATTTAAGAAAACTGGCATAGCCCGGTTGGGTGGCTCAGCCTGTAATACTAGCACTTTGGGAGGCCGAGGAGAGTGGATTGACTGAGCCCTCAGGTTCGAGACCAGCCCGGATAACTTGGCGAGACTTTCTCTCTACAATAAAATAAAAAATATCTGGGCATGGTAGCACTTGTCTGTAGTTTCCGACTACCTAGAAGTCTGAGGCAGAAGGATTGCTGGAGCCCAGAAGGTCGACGCTGAGTGGCCACGAGCGTGTGTGTCACTGCACTCCAGCCCGGGCGAAGGAGTGAGACTGAGACTCAAAAAAAAAAAGGAAAGAAAACTGGCGTGTTCTCAATATGGAGTCAATTCATGAGCATATTGTGCCTCTGTATTTATTTAGATCATCTTTTACCTTTTCATAAGCTTTTTTGTAATTTTCAGCATATAAAATCTGTGTGTATTTTAAGAAGTTTGTACCTAAGTATTTTGTTGGTGTTACCATGTTTTTTTCTTCAACTTTCAATTGTTTATTGCTGGTACATAGAAGCATAACTTATTTTTATATATTGATCATGTATCTGGTAATCTTCCCAAACTCACTTATTAGTTATAAAAGGATTTTTTTGTAGATTTCTTAGAAATATGTAGATAATTATGTAGTATGTAAATAGAAATAGAAATATTACTATTTCTCCTTTTCCAATTTGTGTGCTTATTTTTTTTTTCTTATATTGTTGCACTGCCTAGGACTTTCACTGTGGTGTTAAATAGGAATGACGAGGGCACAAGTCTTTGCCTTAAGAATTACACCTTTCACCATCAAGTATGCAATTATCAGCTGTAGGGTTTTTTATGAATGCACTTTATCAGGTTAAGAAAGTTTCATGTATGTATGTATGTATTTTGTAGAGGTGAGGTCTTGCTATGCCTAGGCTGATCTTGAACTCCTGAGCTTAAGCCATTCTCCTACCTTGGCCTCTTGAAACGCTAGGATTACGGGCATTAGACATCACACCCAGCAAAAAGTTTCTTTCTATTCCTAGTTTTCTGAGAGATCTTTTTCGTAAATAGTTGTTAAATTTTGCCAAGTGTCTTCTTGCATTTTAAAAAATGTTACTTTTTTTTTTGCTTTTTTTAAAAAAAATTTTGAGAAAAGTTTTGTTGATTGATTTTTTGAACGTTTAACCTGTCCTCATTAGTGACATAAACCCATTGGCCATATTGTATGATAATAATTTTATATTGTTGGATTTGATTTGCTAATACTTTGCTAAAGTTTTTACATCTATGATTGTGAATGATATTGCTCTTTAATTGTGTTTTTCTTACAATGTCCTTGTCTGGTTTTGAAATCAGGATAGTACTGACATCATAAAATGCATTGGTTCTCTTGTATTTATTCTAGAGATGGTTGTATATGACTGATAATATTTCACCTTCGAATGTTGGGTAAAATTTGCCATTGAAGCCATCTAGGTCTGAAGTATTATTTGTTGAAGATGTTTAACTATGAATTCAATTTATTTGATTGATATAGAACTCTTCTGGTACAACAATGTCTTTTAACTATCATTTTCTACAGAGGGAAGAGAAAGATCATTCAGTCTTTTCTCCAGTGTGGTTGACAGAAATGCGCTATTTTTTTAGTGATAGTTGATCACAAAGAACATGAGCCTTCACACACTGACATCTTTGCTGTCTGTAGTATAGGCACAGGATTTGCCCTACAATACAGGAATTCTGATAATTTGCACAATTTTTAAATAATTTTCATCAATGAAAAAGAAAATATATGGTGTTTTCCATCAACCTTGTTTCATTATTTTTTTCTTTTACTTTATATGCTAATAAAAGTATAATTATACTTTATGTTTCATTTTTACTGGATATCAATGAGACCCTATTATTCCTCTGGCAATTCACATATCCATGATCAGAAGACTCTTTCACAGATTAGATCTGGCCTCATAAATTACAAACACTTTTTCTTTCATACACTCGGAACTCAGCTATTGCAGAAATGTTACACATTATACCATATAGAATAACTGCAACCAAAAATTATAACATTAAAAAGCCAAGAATTTCACAAAGACTAAAAATCCAAACCCAACAATATTCTGATGATGAGACAAAAGGTACAAACAAAAGTAGATATAAAGTTAAGTTAGTTGTGACCAAGACAAAAGCAGACATGGCAACAATGATAACAATAATAATAACACCAAAAGTCGTTTGAAAGATAGAAACATTATGTAACTTTAGGAGGTATGGTAAATAATAAAGACAACACATCAAAATAATACATAGTAAACAGTACAGAAAATATATTAATTAAAATATTTTAGAAATGAAAAGAGAAATATAACTAAAGATAAAGCTTAGCCTATAATTGACATATCATTCAAACTGAGAGAAGAACAATGAACGTTACAATACAATTTAAAAATTATCTGCATTAAATGTCAACTGCAAACAATAAATACATCTAATTTTCAGTGTTTATGAAATATCAATATTCATGAGATGACATTTACTAAGCCACACAAAATATAGTATAAAAACATACTCATATGCATTAATCACAATATATTCATTTATGAATTAGCTTGTAAATGTTTTAAAATATTTTCTAATGAAGTAACTAGATTAAAGAAAACCAGAATATTTAGAAAAATTTGAAAATACAGAATATAATAAATAAATATTATTTTATGTAAATAAATGTAATCAGGTACAGCTAAACCATTTTTATTTTTTTATTTTTTTTTTTGAGTTGGAGTCTCCCCTGTCGCCCAGACTGGAGTGCAGTGGCCGCTGCCGGCCACCGCAGCCTCGACCTGCTGGGCTCCGGCGATCCTTCCGCCTCAGCCTTCCAAGTAGCCAGAATTACAGGCATGCGCTACCACGCCCGGCTGATTTTTTGATTTTATTGTAGAGATGAGGTCTCGCTGCCCAGGCAGGTCTCGAACCCGCGGGCTCAGGCAATCCACTCACCTCAGCCTCCCAAAGGCGCGGGATTACAGGCTGAGCCACCGAGCCCGGCTAGCTAAACCATTTTTATGAAAAAATTTTAAAATTATTATTTATTATTTTTTAACCTTTACAATTTTTTACCTTTTAAAAAATTATTTAATAGATCAACACAATCACAATTAGTCAGAGTCATAAGAACATTTTATGGTTTAAATTTTTTTAAATACCACACATAAATTTAATAAATTTAAAAACTAAAATAAGAATGATAAGTGTCGCCGGGCTCAGTGGCTCAACCTGTAATCCCATGCTTTGGGAGGCCAAGGTGAATGAATTGCCTGAGCCCGCGTGTTCGAGACCCACCTGGGCAACTTGGCGAGACCTCATCTCTACAATAAATAAAAAATTAGCCGGGCATGGTAGCGCACGCCTGTAGTTCCAGCTACTTGGAAGGCTGAGACGGAAGGATCGCTGGAGCCCAGCAAGTCGAGGCTGTGGTGGCCAGGAGCAGCCACTACACTCCAGTCTGGGTGACAGAGTGAGACTCCAACTCAAAAAAAAAAAAGAATGATAAGTGTCTGGTAAATTTTACTATGAACATCTACAAAATTAAACTAGAAAACTAGAGAACTATTTAAGTAACAACATAAAAGTCATCCAAGAATACTCTCAGGGTATTGGGGAAGAGAATCAATTAAACATGATCAGCCCTTTAGAGAAATCTTTCAAGCTTTCAAACTGATGACTTCCTTGTAATATAAATTCCAAAATCTAGGAAAAAACTCTGAAAATATTTTATTTATTTCACGAAACCAATGTAGTCTTTTCCACACAAATCTGTTTTGTCTTGCTAAAACAGATGAGCATAGGTATGGGAAATCTCACTATGAACCTAGAAATGAAAAGTCTTTATATTTCAATGATGCATTGACATATATAATTTAGTAAATAATTTACAAAATAACCCACTGTAACTAAGCCTGGTTCATCTCAGAAGCAGAAAAATTTTCCAGTATAATAAAGGTTATTTTAAATTGCATTTTAGTTAAGTGCAAAAAAATATAATAACGTTAGTAGAGAATGAAAAGTTGCAAAGACTTAGGAATGGAGGTGAGACTTGACTTTGCCCCGTCGAGAAGCCCTAGAGAGCAATAAGAGCATGGGAGGATTCCTAGGGCCCTTAAAAAGAGGGTGCTAGCCTGTGTTTATTTCTAGATGGGAGGAGCCAAGGAGAGACACTTGCTTAGAGTCAGCAAACAAAAGTTGGCCATAAAGGGACTTGGTTTCAGAGGAACCATCCAACAGGGATCACTGTTAACGAGGTGGACAGTAACGCTCAATATCTTTTGTTCTAAACAGGTGTTCTTGTTTCCAATCTCACCAAGAAAATTTGGATCATATGTAATAAGCTCTCTCAACTTTCTATCTCTCACTATGTATATAAAATTTCAGTGGATATTGGCAATCTCCTTTTTATCTATACCTGAGGAGAAAAAGACTTATTTTGTCTTTGCCAAAGTTAACCCACTCGACTCATTTTTAATCCCATTCTCTACACCTTTTTCTGGCTCTTTTCCATACAACACCAGTATCTTCCTTGATACTGATTTATTGTCATAACCTAATGCTCTTGTTCCTTTACCTTAAAAATAATCCTTCTTGATCATAAAACATCTTAAAAGGTAGCACCCCACTTAATCTTGATTCACATCTACACAGTGTTGAGAGTTTACAACTGGCTTCTGCTGCCATTAATTTTTACTGAAATAATCGATAAATCCTGAACACCAAATTTAATTACTTTGTCTCACTGTTCATCCTCCTTGATCTCTCAGCAATATGTTAAGTTCTTCTTTACTTTCTGGAATATGGTACATTTCTTACACTCACAAAAGATGCTTTTAAATTTCTTTCCAACTCTTTTTTTTTTTTTACTTCCCCTAAATGCTGATGTTTTCCCCAAGACACTGAATTTTTCCTCACTCACAGAAGTTGCACTGTTTTGACAATCAGTTTTTCTCGAAGTTACTGTCCCCATATTTTCAATATCCTTATCAATTCTCTACATGTCATCCTGAAAACTCGAGTCCAGTAGAGACAAAACTAAAATAATCTCTCTCTGACCTACATCAGATAAGCCTCAGAACAAGTTATCCTTTATGAAAACATTTGCCAACTGAAATGCTTGTGTGTAAACTTGATAGAGAAACTTGAGGCCACCTTTTCTCTGCCTGTACCTTGACTAGGTGACACAGGGCTCTCCTGAGAAGTCAGATATGACCCAGCATTGTGCTGTGCACATTCCCTGCTCACTTTAGTCAGTCCTTGGAAACTGTTCTCCACACTGCCCCCTTTATTAGGCTTTTCTTTTCTTTTGATCTGTTAATAATATTTTTATAACAAAGTAATATATATTTGTTGTATACAATTCAGAAAATATAGAAGCATATAAAATTAATTAAGCTTGATTGAAATCATGCAGTCTAGAAAAAACTTTGCTCACATCTACAGATATCTGAATGTGAATGTGTATCTCAAATCTCTTTTTACATTAGTAGAACAACAAATTTTACAACTTATCAACTATGTGACCTTAATAAAGTTACTTAATCTCTATAGCTTCAGTTTCTTCTATTGGAAAATAGAAAAAACTGTATCTGTGCTATAAGTTTCTCATATAGATCCAATAAAATATTAAAATCAGTTCAGGCTACCATGTAGGAAGAACAAAACGTGTGTTAAATCTTTTCCCCATTGGATGTTTTTATGTTATTAAAAACTCTTCAAAATATTCCTTTTAATTGCTCTATATTATTTCATTGAATGAATAATAAATAGTATTTACCCTTTTTCCTACTACTATACATTGTATTTTTGTTTGCATATTTTTTCATATGTAAAAGCAAATGTCTCATCCATTGCTGAATACCAACCATTCCCCTACTTGATCTGCTTGACCTGCTGACTTCAAGTTTCATATGGCAGGTTTATATATACATGCTCCATTATCACCTCATGGGACCAGCATCGTAAGTGTAGTCTGTCATTGACCCAAGATGTCATATGGTACATGACTGTATGTATATCAAATACAACACTCCCTTGTCTTAGGGTATAAAGAAAGTTGTCAAGACAAGGAAATAGGAGTGACATGAGCTGCTTTCCTAGCTGGAATGATTGAGGAAGACCTTATGAAGCAGAAATTTCTAGACATTAACAGTGTCACACGATATTTTAATTTATTGTTGTTTTTCCTTCTAGTCACTATGGTCCAGTCAGTTTGCTTGGACTGGGCCAATAAGTTTAGCTATCTTTTTTTCTCTTTTAAAGGAGAAGAGCTAAGAAGTTATAGATTGGGCATGGTGGCTCATGACTACAATCCCAGTGCTTTGGGAGGCCAAGGCAAGAGGATCAGTTGAACCCAGAAGTTCGAGACCAACCTGGGCAACACAGCAAGATCCTGTCTCTACAAAAAAGAAAAAATTATCTGGGTGTGGTGGTGGCATATGCTTGTAGTCTCAGCTACTTAGGAGGCTGATGCAACAGGATCCCTTGAGCCCAAGAGTTGGAGGCTGCAGTGAGAGTGAGACTCTGACTCAAGAAAAAAAAAGTTATAAAGATGCACAACCCACACATAGAGATATTACTGCTTACTTCTATATTCATATTCCATCAATTATTAGTGAGGTAAAATATTTTTGCATATGCTTATTGTCCATTATATATTTTTGTTTGTGTGTGTCTGTTCACAGTCTAGAGTCCAGCACAAACTCTTTTTTGATCCCCATGCAAAGTGCTTTCTTTTTTTTGTTTGTTTGTTTTTATTTTTGAGTTGGAGTCTCATTCTGTCGCCCAGAGTAGAGTGCAGTGGCCGCTCCCGGCCACCACAGCCTCGACCTGCTGGGCTCCGGCGATCCTTCCGCCTCAGCCTTCCAAGTAACTGGAATTACAGGCATGCGCTACCACGCCCAGCTGATTTTTTGATTTATTGTAGAGATGAGGTCTTGCTGCCCGGGCGGGTCTCCAACCCGCAGGCTCAGGCAATCCACTCACCTCAGCCTCCCAAAGGTGCGGGATAACAGGCTGAGCCACCGAGCCCGGCTCAAAGTGCTTTCATCTTACTTGAAAGTTAAATGGCATCTATGTGTACCGCTTTGACATTTATCACACTCTACTTAGTATTTGAAATATTTTTGTGCTGGTCTTACCTTCCATATGTAAATTCTTTGGAGTCTGATCAATCTGCTAACTGAAGTGCTTGTGCTTAAACTTGGTCAAGAGATTCAAGGTCACTTCTCCTTTACTTGTACCTGACTGAGTGGCACAGGTTCTCCGGAGAAGCCAGACGTGACCCAGAATTGGGCTGCTTCTTGCATGGTTCTTTCCACCCAGGTGGTGGGGGGAACCCAATCAGAGTTCCTTGAATTATGCTGAACTGTGAGTGGAAGGGGTGTGGCCTCAGCCTTAGCTAGAGTCTTCCAAGTCTTTGGGCATTTTACTCCATTACATAAGTTCAGTCATAGTTTGTGTTCTGTGAAAGTTCACAGGTCACAGGAAGAGTTGTCACATTACTTTTATTTTTCTTGATGTTCAATGCAAATTTATTCCAATGTAATACATTCTTTTCATTTCTAACCACCTGCATAAATACCCACTCCCCTCCTGTCACTATTGTCCTCCCTCTCCAGATGTGCATCGACCCTGTCTACACACTGATGTTGTCTTCTGTGGCAATGACAACAGTGTGTACCAGCCTGCTTCCCAGGTCGCTGTCAGGCCTAGGCTTCAGCAAGCCCGCCTGCCTCCAAATTTGCACAAAGCCCAAACAAACCATTTGCAAACACAACTATGTCAAATAAAATTGTCATGTTAGTTTTAACAACAGAACACATCGAGGTTGAAACATCAAATACACGAACTTCAGGTGGAGTCAGGCTGCTCTCCCTGACATTATTCTAAAACATATAAAAATAAAAGTTGTGATCAAGGGAGCATAGTGCTCAATAAAGCCAAGCTACTATGCCAGTAGAAGAGGTGTATTGGGGTCTGTCTGTTTCTTCATGGCTTAACATCATAGTACCTAGAGAATTCAGCTTTGTTCCACGGTCACTGCTACGTGTGATCCTTTCACATACTGATAATAAAACAGGATGGAATACTGTGCTTGAGTGGGTAAAACTCCTTCCACCATCCATAGGTGTGCAACAGTCAAGCCTCTGCAGGTAGCACGGACAGTATTAGTGGGGCTGTGTGAAACCTGCAAGCCCACGCAGTGCTATTGCCATGGCAGCTAGAGCAGAACGAGCAGCCAAAGGCTCTGGAGACAGAAGAGGTCCAAAGACTCTGAGCGGTGCAGAAGAGGCAGCTGACACCAGTCCTTTTCAAGTGGTGAATTGTAATCATATTAAAGTCACATGGCTATGGATAATCACTGCCTTTAAAATTTAAAAATTATACTTACATCAAACTAAAAAAAAAAAAAAAGAATCTGAACTCTGCTCTCAGAGATCCACAGGCAAATCTATTGCCTGGAGCATTCAATTTGAACAAGGCCTGTTTCTACTTCTGTTACACAAGAGAGCCAGTTACTAAGAAATAATTAGCTAATTCTTGCCAGCTGGGCAATTCATCTCTTGTGAGGCAACATAGGTGCTTTCATGTTCTAATGTAGAATTTCAGAAATGCAGAATCCAGCCAGGCATGGTGTCCCAAGCCTATAATCCAGCACTTTGGAAGGCTTAGGTGGGAGAATCCCTTGAACCCAGGAGATTGAGCCCAGCCTGGGCAACACAGCGAGACTTCAGGGCTACAAAATATTAAAAAGAAAAAAATTAGCTGATTGGTGGTGCATGCCAATCCCAGCTACCTGGGAGGCTGAAGTGGGAGGATTCCTTCAGTCCAGGTCAAGGCAGCAGGGAGCTATGATAGTGTCACTGCACTCCAGCCTGGGCAATAGAGTGAGAACCTGTTTCTAAGGAAAAAAAAATTGCAAAATCTATCTCATCAACACTAGAAGAAACCTAGTGCTGAAGCATGATATTCAGAGCAGAAATCTGAAGCCCAGCATGTCAAAATCAAGCTACTAAGTATTAGGGTCGGGGTAGTAGCTGCCATTGGTCTTCCAACTCCCAGGCCATGGCTTTGAACAGTGCACCTCGCCTTGTGAATGCATCCTCCCAGCCTCTCTGGTCATGGTTGGGGAACAAGTTGCTGGGTTTCTTCTCCATGCCATGTCACCCACCTCCCAACCGCACCCTGACAGTCAAAACCCCGACCTTTAAAAGACAATAACTGTGCCATCTGCGAGGAGCACAGCCAGATTCCAAGCCTTATCCTGGTTTTCCCACGAGTGTAGAACATTTTGGTTGTATGTCCTGTCACACTTCAGAAACACCAGGGACTGCATCATGTTCAAGTTCAGGGGTAGCACAAGAGGGTTGCCCCACAAGGCTTGATCGCAGGAGTCAGTCACTTATCACTCAAGTGGTCTTTCCTCCAGATAAAATGTCAAGGGAAAATCCATCTGTGACCAGAAATCACTCAACCCAGAGTACCGGTGCTTTTTCTGTGAGTCTGAAATATTGTCCTCAAGCTAGACCTAGGTTCTAATAAACATACCCCTAAAATAACCAGCCCTTGGCTTTTTCCTTTGTTAAACTAAATCTGGCCTGAGAAAACCTCCGTCCTTGCATGCTTGAGTCCTTCTGTACAAACCGCACCCTGACTCAGATGGTGGCACACTGCAAACCTCACCTGGGGTGACTTCTGAGCCAATCGCTGGACCCAGTCAAGCCCTGCAGCCAAACTAGACACAAAAGGCCACCATTCAAACCATGATCAAAAAGAGCAAACGCTGAGCTGTCACATCCCTCTAACCCCCCCACCCCATCCCACCCCCGCCCACAGTCATGCCTGTGCCTCACTTTCGTATTCTGTTCATCACTTTGCTTTTTCTGCCCATGAATCCTCTCTGACCACACAACAGCAAAGGAGTCTCTCCGAATCTGTGTGATTCTGAGGACCACCCAATTCACAAATTGTTTTTTTCTCAAATGAACTCTGTTAAATTTAACTTGTCGAAAATTGTTGTTGTTGTTGTTGTTGTTGCTGTTGTTGCTTTTTTAACACTGTACTGCTTAAATTTAGGAAATTGAATGAGAGGCTTCCTTTCTCAGAGATTTAAAAATTGTCTCCTGATGTGGTTCCTGAGAGACAGCTGAGCGAGATCCTGTCAAGGGGTGCCTTGTTCCCGATGACGAGAACCTGGATTCTGCCGTCAGAGACCTTGCAATGCCTGTCTAAAATCATGTTTCCCACCAGTAGTCCTGAGATCACTCATTCGTCAAGTACAACAAGAATGCACACTGGGCGTAAGTCTGTTCACACAGGATACCAGGAGCAAGGTGAGACAGACCTTCCAGCCTCTTCCTGGATTAAGAATAGGCAGCAAGCTGGGCTCGGTGGCTCAGCCTGTAATCCCGTGCCTTTGGGAGGCTGAGGTGAGTGGATTGCCTGAGCCCACGGGTTCGAGACCCGCCTGGGCAGCGAGACCTCATCTCTACAATAAATCAAAAAATCAGCTGGGCGTGGTAGCGCATGCCTGTAATTCCGGCTACTTGGAAGGCTGAGGCGGAAGGATCGCCGGAGCCCAGCAGGTCGAGGCTGCGGTGGCCGGGAGAGGCCACTGCACTCCAGTCTGGGTGACAGAGTGAGACTCCAACTCAAAAAAAAAAAAAAAAAGAATAGGCAGCAAAGCAGTTTGAACCTTTTATACACTTTAATTTTAGGCAGAGGCCTAAGGAATAATTGATGTGGTCAGTTCTGATGTCCGAGAAATTATTTGACAATCTGAGAAATACAATGTAGATAATGATCAGTCCTCATGCACATTCTCACCAAAAGAAGCTTATCAACATTCCTCAAAATAGAACTATTTAAAAAATATTGTTTTAATTGAACAGTTATCAATTTTCTAGAGACATGTGGGCCAGGACAAACTCGATGGAACCAAGCATGAGCCACAGGTAAGTGAAGAGATAAAACCACACAAATGAGTGAAGAGGAAAGCTCTCTGCTCCAGCATCTTGTCCTCATGAAGTCTACTAGGTACACACCACCTGCACTGGCAATAATGCTGGAGTTGCCAATATCCCTCTTTGGAAAACACACTCAGGCTTTGTACACTGCCTACTACATTTACAATTAAGAATTATGAAATATTTTCAATATCATTATAAGAAAATGTTGGTATTATCCTTGAGATGTAGCAGTGAATACAACATAGTGCATGAGAACTGTACGGTCATAGACAGTCAGACACAGGTGTAAGAAGCTAAAATGTGATTGGATCACTCTTTTTACTATATCTGTTTTAATAAGGACAAAGCTACAAACTTCTGCTGCAAATTCTGCCTCAAATTTTAAGAAATTATGTGAAGATTCAGCAAAAAGTTGATAGACAGGAAAATATGTTTATGTGATTTCTTTATGAATAAATTCTCATCTGATTTTAGAACTTTGAGGCATGTATTGCTTTAGGGGATGTTTGTTTTTGATGTTTATGCTTACAAAAAAAAATTCCTTCTCTGAGCACTAGAATTCCTTAAGTATGCCTGGGCAAACATTTATTTAGCAGTGACCTAGAGTACTAAAATCTAGAGCACTCCAAAAGATTTTAATTTATCTTTTGATAAATCTAATGTCTAATTACTGTTGTGAATTAAATATGCCCCCTGCCTCAAGTTCTTGTCCTCTGAGAATCTCAGAATAACCTTATTTGGAAATAGAGTCTTTACATATCTAATCAGTTAAGGATCAACATGAGATCATACTGGATTAGGGTGGGCTTTAACCAGCGAGAATGCCCTTATACCAGACAAAGATCACACAGGCAGAGGGAAGATGGCCATGTGCTGACAGAGGAGGAGACTGGAGTTATGTTGCCACAAACCAAGGAACACAAGTAGCCACCAAGAGCTGGGCAAGACAAAGAAGGGTTCTTCCCTAAAACAATCAGTGGGAATGTGGCTTGCAGACCTCCAGGACTGTGAAAGAACAAATTCGAATTGTCTTAAGACACGTTTGCAGTAATTTGTTATGACAGCCACTAGGAGCTAATACAGTGGGCCCGATCCACTCCAGGGTCCCAGTCCTTCACTGATATAAGTTTAACCTGTAGGGAGACTTCATTTCCTTTACTATTGGATCTCAATTTAACACATCACTGAATTGGCTGATATTGGGTAACAATGGTACTCAAGAATTAATTATTCTCCCAGAAGTCCCTCATTTGGGAAAAGTTTGTTCACTAATAAGAAGTACAGCAAATATCTTTATTCACTTATATTTACTCAGACTTTCTCCCCTTTAAATACTTCTAAAGTTAATTTCAAAGTTATTTTAAAAATAAAATTCAGCACCTTGGGAGGCCAAGGTGAGGGGATTGCCTGAGCCCATGGGTTCTAGAACAGCCTGGGCAACTTGGCAAGACCTCATCTCTACAATAAATAAAAAAAATTAGCCAGGAATGGTAGCATGCACCTGTAGTTCTAGCTACTTGGGAGGCTGAAGCAGAAGGATTTCCTGAGCACAGCAGGTTGATGTTGGGGAGGCCTTCAGCGTTCCACTGCACTCCAGCCTGGGCAATGGAGTGAAATTCCAACTCAAAAAAAAAAAAAAATTCAGATTTGTCAAAATTGTAGACCTTACAAATTAACACTTTTCAAAATATTTTTGCTAATTTCAACTTAGCCTTCACCTTTTACAGGTTGTGATGATCACATCGCTTTTTCTCCTCCATTTATGTAAATGGTATTTTACCTCCTCTTGAAAACCATCAAAGAATAAAGAGCAAATTCAAATCTACACTTAATGTAGACAAGGTCACTTTATAGGCTGTGTCTGAAGGGGACTTTTTGAATCCTCCCTAATATCTCCTGTGTGTATAAACCGGTTCATTCAAGACTTTGCCATTTCTGCATGCATTTCCTGCCCAGGGACCAAAAGAAGCTGCCTCTCCTTCCAGACTTCCTTGGGTCTCCCAGATTATCAGCGTGTCATGGCCAGCAGGAGCCAAGGATCGCTTATTCTTCATGGGTTCTTTTTCCTGCCAGAGGTGTTATTATTTTACTATTCTCTTAGGTTGTCATCTAAAGAGCATGTCAGATTTATGGCTAATTCAGTGGTCCTATGCTACAGAAGCAGGAGCCTTGTAAGAGAATATTTCTTTTAAAAAATAATGTAACTAGATATAATTTGCTGCCTACAAAGCCTGCCAGACAAGATTGCAAGTCCTATCATATTAAAATCAAAATGCTGGCCGGGCTCAGTGGCTCAGCCTGTAATCCCAGCACTTTAGGAGGCTGAGGCGCGTGAATTGCCTGAGTCCGCGGGTTCAAGACCAACCCGGGCAACTTGGCAAGACTTCATCTCTATAATAAATAAATTTTAAAAAATCAGCCGGGCGTGGCAACATGCGCCTGTTGTTCTGGCTTCTTGCAAGGCTGAGGTGGAAGAATCGCCGGAGCCCAGCAGGTTACTCGGGTGGCCGTGAGTGTGCCACTGCACTCCAGACTCCAACTCAATAAATAAATAAATAAATATAAATAAAATAAAAGTGCTACTTCTTACCAATCATCTGAGAGGATGTAAACAAGAGAGGTATACATGGATTAGAATACTGGAAGTCAGAGAGATGCTTTGTTCTTTAAAGCGGAAACATGTCAAAAGTTTTGAGAAGATACTCATATTGTTACTCTCATAAGAGCATCTAAAGCAGGAAACTTCTCAGCCACAGTGTCTTCAATCACATGAGGACAAGGGACTGTGATCTTCCTTCTGGAGATGTGGGTTTCTTACCTGGATGGATGAGATCAAATGACCGTTGACAAGGGTAAGGCCATGACACCTTAAGGAAAATAGCGACCCCTGCCATGGGCTCCTGGAACGTGCAGTGTAGAGGACAACGCTGTGCAGACAAGTGCCCCTTTCGCACCACGACCTCCACTGCAAGCATCTGAGGATCCATTTATGAGTAGGAACAAAAACTGGTTCCTGTCCCCCCAAAAAGGTCAAAATTTGTGCCAGAAAATATGAAAAACCGGCAGAATTAAATGGTATCCCATGGGTTCCTGACACCTAGAATAAAATATATTTTTAATCAATTTTCTTTCGTTTCTTCTATGACTTGTTAGCAATGTAAATTATTACTATGTTTTAGGATGTTTATGAGCTCTACCCTACAATGAATAAAAGTCTTGCCTCTAACTGAACTCCTTCACATGATGGATAAGACCCTTCATAATTTGCCACCTTTTTACAGCTTTGATTCTTCTCCACTCCCCACTGAACTCCTAGCTCCAGCACATCTGAAGCACTTTCAGATTAGGACGAGCTGCACTTAGTGTTAGGTTACAGCAGTTAACCCACCTGTCTTTCAGGAAAATGCCAAAAGGTACAGTCAGCACAATGGGAGCCACAGAGGAACAAGCACAGCACACCTAACCCAGTCTTGGAGTCATAGAAGGCTTTCTAGAGAAACTGTCAAGAGCAACATCTGAACGAAGATGAAGGGTTAGGCCCTAAGGTTATGGGAACAAGTGCTTTTCATAGAGGAAATGGCCTGTGCAATTTATTGGCGGGCAAAAGCTCCTTACAGACATTATAAATATTCTTCAGCATATTCACAGTTGAATTTTTTCATGGTGTCCAAGTGCCAGCTATCGCGGGTGAATTTGCAATGCTCTCAATGTGAGTTTTCCTGCTCTAGGCTCTCATAAGCTTCACAAGTTTCCTATCCTCAAACCAGTAAAGGGAAAATAAGCAGGCCTGCAAAAAACTGAGACTGGAATGATACATGTATCATGTTGTGAATTGCTAGACCTCATGTGAATATTCGTCCCTAAACTCTAATGCCAGGCCCCATGTGGCTCTGTTAATTGTTTTATTTCACTCACTGTTCAAACTGTTCTCACTCTTCATTAGACCGAAAGCCTGTGATCTCCATGAAACGCCCGTCCTGAAAGCAAACTTGGCTTTGAGCCACAGTTCCTCTGTAACCTTTTATATTTTACATGATTTAGCTTCGTTGGTCTCCCTGACAATATCCTCATTCAAAACACAGAAGTCAAGCAGAAACAATGTTACCAACCATGTGAGCTAAAAGCATGCCTTTCCCCACCTCCAAGTTGGCCTGACCCTCTCATGTATCCTCCCTTGGCCTTACTTTCAAGTTCTTCTACTCATCCCCTATGCTACTAGAAGAATACGCGGGATGAGAATTTGGTAAAATATGCTCCTTCTTTGGCTACATATATGAATATAATACAAATATGGTTCAGAAAAGAAGTAGGTGGAACTAATTTCACATATGCCACAGTGGCACCACATCTGGGTTCTATAAACGTCACTTAAGGAGGAGAATTAGCTTGGAGTTGGCCCAGAGACTAGTAACTCCTGCGTGTTCAATACTTGCCACTTTCTTCTGAGTTACAACATTATGTTTCACTAATACTTTACCTTTTAGGCACTCAACTGTCCTCTTCTGTTAAATGGTAATAAAGGCCCCCTGGTCCATTTTCCTGTTCTGTGTACTTCCTAAGTTCTGAGTATAGTTTTCACTGATTTTGATGGGTGTTCAATTTAGAGAGAGAAAAGAGACACACACGTGAAAAAAAAAATAGAGTTTTTCTGGTTTACAGAACTACTTGATTAAATTCAGGATATGATATACAAATATTGTCCATGTAAGTCGATTTTGATTGCTAAGATTTGGTGCTGAAATATGCTGACATTTTAACCTATCCCACATGGCATTTATCATATACTCTAAAAGATGAAATACCACATTGTAATGCTAAAAGTCTTGCTAGGAAATGCCAACATCCTTCAATTTCAATTGTAAAATAAATTTGCTTTTCTAAGAATAAAGATGCAAAAACTAGATCTGTAGATTATTTTTTGGTTCCAACAGTAAGTAAATTCTGATTCTAATTACCTGCATGTGCTGCCTGATTAAAATAAAAGATTAATAAAATTAAAAATGAACATCTGAGGCAACACTTTTCTTCAGAAGATCTCAAAGAAATCTATAAATACTCCTTCCGCCATTTCTGATTTAAAATGGTTTTCTGATTTAAAATGTTGCCTTATGCAAGAGTTAAAAGCAATTGTTTCTTATAAAATTGCCTCCCATATGGAGTTTAGTCTCAGCTCTAAGTCATTTCCAATGATTTCTGAATCATTTGTGGAGTAGTTGTGCATCTGGGCGTAACTGAATGATCTAAATTACTTTAACTTCTAATTCATCATGCCTCTATCCTATTTTTATATTTAGCTCTATTTTCTCTCTGAATTGCAACGTCAACATAAAGCAAGGTTATTTATAGATAGTCTTCCACCTATAGCTCCATTGTTTACTTGCCCAAAGAAAATTTTGCATCTTTTCTCTATCTTTCTCTTTTTTTAGAAACACCGTATGGTTATGCCAAGTAAATATGCAAGATCTTAAATTTGGAAAGAAATCTAAGATTGACTGGTTCATTCTCCTCCTGAATACTGGAATATCTTCTTCAACTCCCGGCGGGTAACATGAGCAGTTCCGGGACAGAGAGCCCACTAAATCGCAAAGGAGTGCATTTCTCATGTTTCCAAATCAAGGTGTGCTGCCTGCTCTTCCACTTCCTGTGGAACCAGCCTCCCCCAGGCCTCATCATGGTTTGCTCCTAAGTACATTCAGGTCCCTGATTCAATGTCCCATTGTCGGGGACATTTGCCAATCATCCTCTATTCTCTCATCCAGTTTCATTTTTCTTCATAACTCTTACTATTACCCTACACTGCACTATAGGTCAACTTGTTCATTAGTTGATTATCTGGTGTAGCCCAGAATATAAGCTCTAAGAAAGCAGGGACTGAATTCTGTTTCTATCGTGTCTGCCGCCCCTGGGATGGCAGTTACATACCTAGAAATGCCTGCTGTACAGTGAGTCCCAGAAACATTTGCCGACTGCTTGAATTTTGAGCTGAAATAGGCATCCCTAAAACTTGTGTCCACGGATCCAGGTTCTGCTTTTGAAAACTCCTATGGGAGCAAACTTCTTCCACTAACAGCCAACATTCAAATATTTGCAAACAGCTTTCAAATTCATTCCTGGATTTTATTGCATCAGGAGTAGAGAGCATTTTCAGCTTGACATTAAAATGCAACCTTTTCATCTCAAAGCAAACAAGCAGAGAAGTGAATTCGTGGAGCAAGCCTGGGCCTCCTGATCCTAGAAAACACGCTGTGACTGGGCTTGGGAGGGGGACCAGGCCACAGGAAAGACGTCCAGGCTGCTGCTGTTTCCTGTAGCTAGAGTGCTGTAGAGGGAAAATGAATTACTAGGCCTGTACTACACTCCAAACATGTTGTAAGAAGATCCTCAATGCAAATATTCTCTTCACAAAAGTTTCCATTTTACCTAGGGAATTCACCTCTAACCCTTGGGTTTTGTATCTGTAAACTGAGGAAGTGCACAAGATTATCTTCAAAGTTTCTGATAGATCTGAATTTCCCTTTACAACCAGCTTCCATCTAGTGGCCCAAGAAGGGACATAGTCTTCTGCTGAGGTTGGTGATGAGGAGACGATTGAGAACCTGAAGGACATAAAAAACTCTAGAACTTCACAGGGAACTTCAAAGATAATTTAAAAAGAGGATATTCAGTATCCATGGAGATTCCATTTGGAGGTACGGAGTTAGAGTGGGCCAACATCTCAGAATGGGGCGTTTTCTCCCTGAAGATCTATGGACCAGGAAGAAAGCATATTGTGTGAGTGACCTGGAATGGGGCTGGGCAAAGTGGAGGCCATGACATCTTAATGTAATTGTGAGTGATATCCTGGCTATGCGTACATCTTAAGAGGGAAATAAAGACAGCCAGAAAAGGATGAATGAATTGGCCAAACAGAGAAATGAAACAGAGAATAAATGACTCTGTTCTCTCAACAACAAAGCCCTTTGCAGGAGGTTGGGATGTACTCATCTCTGTTCACACTGGCGGATACATGTGGTTCATGTGTGGTCTTCACTGTCTTCTTCTATCCTTATGATCAGTCTTGCCTCTCAGAGCATTCTAAATGCTTATTGTTTATGATCATTATTTCTAAAATCTCATTCCTTTTTATGATATCTTTTTAACTTTGCTTTTGAATAATTTTGCATGCGAAAATGTGTCTCTGTTTCCTAGTCATGAGAGTGACTGGATGGGGGACTGCCCCTGACCCTCCAAGTTTAGTGTGTTGCCCCAGTATTTTCCTGTTTTTCTGCACAACTTTCTTATGGAGGGAAGGGTAGCTACCTCTCAATGATGCTTGATTATGGAAGAGAAGATGTGTATGGATAAACTAGACCACCTATAGTGGCCTTCCATGATCAAGTGCTTCAGGCAATTGGCTTAAGTTTCTCTTAAACAGACACTGTACCAGAGCTCCTAACAGGAGCGAGATTGGTTTTCAGTCTCACCTGCTTCCCAAAACACAGACAACCAGACGCAGATGATGAATGAGAGTGAAGCTGGCCACAGAGAGTGTGTTCAGGGACTGTCCACAGGGCTCACATGCACGCCCTGCTCTCTGGCCTCCTGGAAAGGCTATTTCTCCTTCGGAAAGTTGGTGGGCAGTATTCACTGAGTAGCCTCGGCACACAGAGCAGGTTATTTTTATTAATGCTCTTAGTTTCCCCTTTAGGCTATCTTCACCTTCTCTTTAGAAAGCTTTTCTGGCCCTGGGTTCAAGCTGCTATCGTCATAGCACCTTGTTTCACGTTTCTGATCCTCTTTGTAGACTTCTACTTGTTATGATCATTTTCCTTGTTCCAAGAGGACTGGGCTGCGCCCAGACTTCTTCATCTTTCCTTCCTTTCAGGGACCCACATGAGAACCCTGTCACCAAAATATTGTCTGATAGCAACAAACCTTCCTTTTCAAGCTCCCAGTGAGACGCCCTCCCCTCTGCCAACGCTGTCTTCCACCAGATACAGACATTATTCCCTGGAGGAAGCAGGTTCGGGCTTACAGTCGTGGAGTCTCGCCACCCAGGCTCTGCTGTGACCGTCCAGACCTATCTCCTCTGCACCATCCCCTACAGCGGTGTGTCCCCTTGTACAGCCCAAACAAAGCTCACCTTTCACATCACAAGGCTTCCCTCAAATACCCCCAGCACCTCTCCCACCCTCTCTTCGCCACCTACTCACTCCTTTTCTGTTTTCTCCAGTATCTCAGGGAGCAGCCTGGTGAGCAGGATCCTCCCAAACAGAGGCCCTGACAAGAGGGTTAAACTACCTAGTGTTGCAGACCAGACATGTATTGCCCTACTCTGGACAGTGATCCTGAAAGTAGCACTGATGTTTTTAAAACAAGCGCTGCTGAACATCTTCTGGTGAGGACACTTTATGAAGAATTCAGGTGAACACTTAAGGGATTCTCCACAGCCCCAGCCCATCCGAGCACAGAGTGTGCACTTGTAGCCTCACTCCGAGGAGTCCAGGCCAGAGCATGACGAAACCCAGTGGTTCGTTTGCTGGGCTCCCTCGGGCCTTCTCCCCAGGCCCAGGCCTCCAGCCTGCCCCGAGTCCTGGCAAGTGAGGATAATTATACCCTTTGGAGCTACTGGCAGAATCTCAACAGGATTCCTTGTCTTAATCTCCAGTTCTCCCTTTTCCAATAAAATATCTGGTAGTGAAGTCAAAAATGAAGCTTAGGATTCCTCTCAGAGATCTCTCAAATATAAGCACACGTCAGAGACATTGTGGTTTTGGTTCCAGACCACTGCAATAAAGTGAACATTGCAATAAAGTGAGTCACACAAATGTTCTGGGTTTCCAATGCATATAAAAGTTATGTTGACATGTGTTGTAGTCTATTAAGTTTGCAATGGCATTATGTATAGAAAAACAAAGTTTACACCTTAATTAAAAAATACTTCACTGCTAAAAAATGCCAACAATCATCTGAGCCTTCGGCGGGTCGTGATCTTTTTGCTGAAGAGGCCCGTGACTCCATGTTGATGGCTGCTGACTGATGAGTGTGGTAGTTGCTGAAGGGTGAGGTGACTGTAGCAGTGTCTTAAAATAAGACAACAATGAAGTCAGCATCAGAGTTGGACCCTCCTTTTCATGAAAGATATCTCTGTGGTATGCAATGCTGTTTGAGAGCATTTTTCCCAAAGGAGAACTTTTTTCAAAATTGGAATCATCCTCTTAAACCTTTATCCCTTCACTTTATGAAATATCCTAAATCCTTTTTGTCATTTCTGCAATGTCCACAGCATCTTCATCAGAAGTAGCTTCCATCTCAGGAAACCACTTTCTTTGGTCATCCATAAGGAGCAACTCCCCATCCACGTGCGTTTATCATGAGGTTGCAGCAAGTTCCCATCTTCAGGTTCCACTTCTCACTCTTGTTCTCTTGATGTTTCCCCCACATGTGCAGTTACTTCCTCCTCTGAAGTTTTGAAATTTTAAAACTTATTCATGAGATTTAAAATGAACTTCAGCTGGGCACAGTGGCTCAAGCTTGTAATCCCAGCACTTTAGGAGGCCGAGGCGAGAGGTTTGCCTGAGCCCAGGTGTTCAAGACCAGCCTGGAAAACTTGGCAAGACCTCGTCTCTACAATAAATCAAAAAATTAGCCAGGCATGGTTGCACACACTTGCTGTTCCAGCTACTTGGAAGGCTGAGGTAGAAGGATCACCTGAGTCCAGTAGGTTGAGGCTGTAGTGGCTATGAGCATGCCACTGCACTCCAGCCTGAGTGACAGATTGAGACTCCAAAAGACAAAAATTAAAATAAATGAAATAATAAAATGAACTTCTTCTTGGACTGCATTTTTAAAAAATGTGGTACATATACACAATGGAATATTACGCAGCCATAAAGAGGGACAAAATTATGGACTTCACAGCAACTTGGATGAATTTAGAGTTTATCATACTCAGTGATCTATCACAATAACAAATAACTGAGTGCCACATGTTGTCAATCATCAGTCATAACACTACATGAAAGAGCAACAGATCACTGCCAGGGGAGGAGGGGCACATAACATTAATAAGGGTACCCAATCGCAAACCAGGTGAAGTGAGGACCAATAGGAGACCCAAACTTCATCTGTATGATGACCACTTATGTACTTAACCTTGAATTGTCCTCTACATCTTTAAAATTTTTTTTAAATCCCTGATTTCCCTTAAAAAAATAAAATTAAATTAAAAATAAAGAAGTGTGGATTGAAAAAATAGAAATAAAAAAATAAACTTCTTCTAAACTCCTGCTCATGCTAACATTTTGTCATTCTCCCATGAATCACAAATGTTCTTATTGGGATCTATAATGGTGGTTCCTTTCCAGAAGGTTTGCAGATTACTTTGCTCAGCTCCATAAAAGGAATCACTGTCTATGGCAGCCATAGCCTTACAAAATGTATTTATCAAATAATAAGACTTGAAAATTGAAATGACTCCTTGATCCCTGGACTGCAGTATGCATGTTGTGTTAACAGTCATGAAATAGCATTCATCTTCTTGTACCTTTCTACTAGAGCTCCTGGGTGACCAGGTCCATTGCCAATGAGCAGGAATATTTTGAAAAGATTTTTTTTTCTGGGAAGCAGATTTCAATAAGTGGGCTTAAAATAATCAGTAAACCATGCTGTAAACAGATGCTCTGTCATTTAGGCTTTGTTATTACATTTGCAGAGCACAGGCAAAATAGATTCAGTATAATTCTCAAGGACCCCAAGATTTCTGGAATGGTAAATGATCAATGATACTTCAAGTCACCAGCTGTATTAACCCCTAACAAAAGAATCAGCCTATCCTTTGAAGCTTTAAAGCCAAGCATTGACTTCTCTTCTCTAGCTGTGAAAGTCCTAGATGGCATCTTCTTCCAACAGAATGCTGTTTCATGTGCATTGGAAATCTTTTATGTAGTATAGTCACCTTCGTCAATGACCTTAGCAAGATCTTCTGAACAACTCGCTGCAGCTTCTCCATCAGCACTTGCTGCTTCACCAGTACTTCTATGCTACGGAGACGGTTTCTTTCCTTAAACCTCATGAACCAACCTCTTCTAGCTTCCAACTTTTTTTCTGCAGTTTCCACACCTCTCTCAGCCTCCACAGAATTGAAGAGAGTTAGGGCTTTGCTCTGGGTTTCCCTTTGGCTTATGGGAAGGTTGTAGCTGGTTTGATCTTCTATTCAGACCACTCAAACTTTGTCCATATCAGCAATAAGGCTGTTTTGCTTTCTTACCATTCATGTGTTCACTAAACAGGCACTTGTAACTTCCTTCAATAACTTTTTATTTGCATTCACAATTGGCTAACTGGCCCAAGAGGCTTAGTTTTGGGCCTCAGTTTCCAAGTGCCTTTCTCTCTAAACATAAACATTTCTTTTTATTTCAAGTGAGAGATGTGGGACTCTTTCTTTCAGCTAAACACTTAGAGGCCAGTGTAGAGATATTAATTGGCCTAATTTGGTACTATTGTGTCTCAGGGAATAGGGAGGCCTGCAGAGAGAAACAGAGACAGGGAACAGCCACTTGGGGTAGCAGTCAGAACACAAAACATTTATCAATTAAGTTCGCCATCTAAGCAGTTATGACTTGTGGCAACCAAAAACAATTAAAAAGTAACATCAGAGATGATCAATTAGAGATCATTATAATAAATATAATAATAATGAAAAATGTTGAAATGTTGCGTGAATTACCATAATGTGACACAAAGACACAAAGTGAGCACATGCTATTAGAAAGATGGTGCTGACAGACCGGCTTGACCAAGGTTTGGCACAGTTTCTGTCTGTAGAAAGCATAACAACTTGAAGCACAATAAAGCCAGGCATGCCTGTGAATGGAGCATGTCAGGTCCTGCTTGTGAGGGTTGAACCCTGCCTCAGATAGCCAGCTTCACATTTCCTATATAAAGTGGTGCGTGGCTTCCAACAGTATGCTTTTTTTTATTATTATAAAAATGTGGGGTACAATTCAGGGTTAGGGACACAAACGTTGATTATGCAGGTACCTTGTTGATGAGGTATGCCTCTCCCTCCCTTAGCAGTTTTCCTCAACTGCCAATCCACCCCCTCTCCACTGACAGTTTCCCACTACTGCCAATCCCTTTCCTATATAGTATTATAATTGTTTAAGGTCTGCTTATGAGTGAGAACATATGGTACTCTGTTCTTTGTTTCTGTGATAAACCACTAAGTATGATCAACTCTAAATCCATCCAAGTTGCAGCAAAGTCCATATGTTTGTCCTTCTTTATGACTGCATAATATTCCATTGCGTATAATTACCACAATCTTTTATCCAGTCCAGCTACGATGGGCAACATAGGTGGTTCCATGTTTTTACTATTGTGAATAGAGGTGCAACAAACATACGTGTGCAAGTATCTTTTTTGCAGAATGATTTGAGTTCCTCTGGGTATACTTCCAATAGGGGAATTGCTGGGTCATATGGAAGGTCAATTTCTAGTTCTTACAGGAATCATCACACTGTCTTCCTAAGACGTTGCACTAGTTTGCATTCCTACCAGCAGTGTAGAAGCGTTCCTTTTTCTCTGCATCCTTGCCAGCATCTGTTGTTGTTCGTTTTATTAATGATGGCAATTCTTACTGGGGTTAGGTGGTATCTCAATGTGGTTTTGATTTATATTTCTCTGATGATGAGTGAGGCTGAGCACTTTCTCATGTGTTTGTTGGCTGCCTGGATGTCTTCTTTTGAGAAGAGTCTATTCATATCTTTTGCCCACTTTTTAATGGGGCTGTTTTTTTTTTTCCTTTAGGCGCATTTGAGTTCCTTGTAGATCCTAGATGTTAGGCCTTTGTCACATACAGTTGGCAAATATTTTTTCCCATTATGTGGGCTGTCTCCCTGTTCTCTTGATGGTTAATTTCTTTTAATGTGCAGAAGCTCGTTAGTTTGATGAGGTCCCACTTGTCTATCTTATTTCTTAAGGTATGGGCATTTAGGGTTCTGAATAGGAATTGGTTGCCAGTTCCAATTTCCATAAGGGTGTCTCCTGCATTTTCTAAGATTCTTATAATTTGAGGTCTTATGCTTAGGTCTTTGATCCATTTAGAGTTAATTTTTGTTTATGGTGATAAGTAGGTGTCCTATTTCAATCTTCTGCAAGTGATCAATCAGTTTTCCCAGCACCACTTACTGAATAGGTTCTCCTCTCCCCAGTGGTTGTTGTTGGAGGTTTTGTCAAAGATGAGTTGGTTGAAGAATTGAGGCTTTGCTTCTGGAATCTCTATCCTGTTCCATTGGTCGATGTGCCTGTTTTTGTACCAATACCAGGCTGTTTTGATTACTGTAGACTTATAGTAAAGTTTTGATTACTGTAGCCTTATAGAAGTCTGGAAGTGTAAAGCCTCCTGCTTTGCTTCTTTTGCTAAGGATCGTTTTGGATATTCGTGGTCATTTATGTTTCCATATGAATTTCTGTATTGTCATTTCTGAGGTCTGAGAAGAATGATGTTGGTAACTTAATGGATATTGTGTTGAATCTGTAGATTGCCTTTGGTAGGATGGACATTTTAACAATGTTGATCTTCCTATTCATGAACATAGACTATTTTTCCAGATTTCTTTGAGCAGTGTTTTGTAGTTCTCATTGTAAAGGTCTTTCACCTCTCTGATTAGGAAGATGCCAAGGTATTTCATTTTTGTGTGGTTATTGTGAGTGGGGTTGTGCTTTTAATTTGGGTCTCTGCCTGCTTGTTGTTGGTTTACAGGAATGCAACTGTCTTTTGCATATTTATTTTGTACCCTGAGACTTTACCAAAGTCCTTTATCAGTGCAAGCAGATTTTTGACACATTGTCTTGGATTTTCAAGGTATAGGATCATATCATCAGCAAAGAGGGATAACTTGACTTCTTCTTTTCCTATTTGGATACCCCTGATTTCCTTCTCTTGTCTAATTGCCCTAGCTAGGACTTTCAACACAATGTTGAACAAGAGGGGTGAGAGTGGGCTGCCTTGTCTTGTTCCAGTTTTCAGGGAAATTGTTTCCAGTTTCTGTCCATTTTGCAGTATGTTAACTATGGGTTTATCATAGATGGCACTTACTATTCAACAGCATATTTATTAAACAAGATTCAGTCTTAAAGATTATATCGGACAGTGTCCTACATTGTTGACATGAAATACGGGCAAGGTTTGGGATCCATGACAGAATACAGATTTGTAAGAGTATTTGGTCTTAGTCAGCACTTTACAAGCATCACAAACCTAGCATCCTCAAACAACATAAATGTGTGACATCACAAATGCTGAGGGTCAGGATCCAGCACATTTCTGCTAAGTTCGCTAATCACAGTCCCACAAAGCTGTAGTCAAAGCATCAGCCAGGGCTGCTATTTTATCCAAGGCTGTGGTCTTAGATTTGCACAGAATTTGGCACCTTTCGTTGGGTTGAGGTCCCCACTCTCTTGCTGGCTGTCACCTGGGGCTTACTTCCGATTCCTGGAGGCCACTGATGGTCTTCTGCCATACATGGCAGGCTTCTACAACATGGCAGGCTACCTCAAGGCCAGCAGGACAGCAGCTCTCTTGCTGTCTTTTGCCTTAGTCTGCTGAAATGGAGTTTTACATAACATCCTATATTCATGAATGTGTCATAGGGGCCATCTTAGAATTCTGCCCACCACCGGCTCAGGCAAGAGTTTCTTCCAGAAGAGACAACAGTCATCCATTTTTCTAAAGTTATTACAGTGGACAATCAATTAGATTAGGCAAGTCACAAATGTGGCAAACACTTTTGTCAGTGGACATTTCCCCAACACTGTGACCTTCTGGGACATTCATGCGGTCTATGAGAAGCATACAGAAGCTGCTGTTCACAACCTCATGCGAGTTGGGAAGTCTACAGGAGAAAGCACATTCAATAACACTATGTGTTTTAATCTTTGACCAAAATCTAATAAGAATGTAAAAAGCAACTGCCTTAATTAAAGTTTTCTGGCATTGGAGATGCTGTCTGCTGGTAATTCTAGCTAAGTTGTGCAGAAAAAAATCCAAAAGTTAAACCTCCAAATAGCATAGTACTTTTAAGACTTTTTGAGACAGGAATTCTCAATAATTTACCAAACTCTTCTCAACTAAAATTTTAGGCTGAGCCTGAGAAACCATGGTGTTTGAAAAAAAGCAAAATAATAATAGTCTTTCTCATTAGCACTCTAAAAGTACAGGCTAGCAAAGCTCATGACAACTCAGTCCATGACAGCATATGCAGAGAAAGACTGACAAAATGTGCCAGAGAAACATATCCAATATGCAAAGCTAGGATCATATTGAGGAAAATGGAGCATTATTTCTGTTTTTTTTTCAACTGTATAAAACCATCCACAAACTCTACTAGTGTGTTGTCTTTCCACAGTATGAATGTTTTGAGGTTTAACTATGTAAGAGTTGGACAGGGCCAGCTAACTTTACTGATGCAGCAAGCTAGTGTCCCCCTGGGTTGTAAGGCTGGGTTCTGCTAAATGGTGTCAGCCTCCCCTGGGCAATGGCTGGGGTTCTCTTTCTACTACCAGCCAAACCATGCCCACCATTGCATGCACAGGGAACTTGGCAGGAAGAGAGAGGTTCAGCACAAATCCACCCAGTTCTATCAGAAAACAGCTCAATACGTTGCTTGACTAGCTGCTAGAGCAGTGGCTTCATCCTTGAAAGTAAAGGCCGCACATTCATACTCGAAATTTATGTCAAATGATGCAGGATGTTATTAATGAGTATTTTCTAATTTGTGCCAATTCACTGAGAATTCTGGCAGCTTTTCTCTCCTCTGCCGAGGTTTTGGGGGCTTTATTTATATGGTGGAACCTATCACTCTCAAACATCTCATTCCACTCAGAGTGTAGGGGGACTCTGGAGCCAGACTCATTGCTGGCCACAACTTCAGGATAGCCTGTGGGCTGACACTGCTCTGCTCTTCAGGAACTTCTCAGCAGCACCTGCCTCCTCCCCAGCATCCAACCTCTCCAGGCCTCCCAGCTGCTGGGACAGCCAACTTGATTGCTCTGTGCTCAGCATCCTTAATGTCAGTAGCTCCTCAGGTGGTTGCACATCCAAAACTCTACTTGAGATTGCTCCTGTTATGTGGTTGGTTCTATGGTAACCTGAAGTCCATGCCTTTCATTTTATACCTGTACAAATCACAGATTCTGAATTTTCGTTTTTGTAGAAGTGCAATCGACCTCCAATTTCAGAGGAATGCGTCAGAGGACGTAAAAAGAATATAAGCATATTCTTCTATGCACAAAAATATTCTAGGAGAGCCTGGGCAGCTTAGTGAGACGGTATTTCTACAAAAAAATCAGAAGATTAGCTAGGTGTGGGCCTGCAGTCCCAGCTACTTGAAAGCCGAGGAGGGAGGATCCCTTCAGCCCAAGAGTTCGAGGCTGCAGTGAGCTGTGGTTATGCCACTACACTCCAGTCTGGATGACAGAGTGAGACCCTGACTCAATTTTTTAAAAAATTCTGGAGGGATATATAAGAAACTGCCAACAACTGTTTCCTTTGGAGAGGAAGACCAGAAAATTAAAGATGGAAGAAGACTTACTCTTTATTATCTACATTCTATTTGAATATGCTCTATTCATTCATTTGATAAATATTTGTACATTTAATTTTTCAATGAAAAGTGAAATTAAATTATAATTAACTACCAAAAGGAGCCCAGTGCTGGTTTGACTTAAGGGGAGAACAGACAAATCCACTGATGTCAATCTATGTCAATTAGGGCAAAAGGGACAAACTGCCTCCCTTTCTGCAGCAATTAGTGTTTCTTCTTCTTTCAAATAAACCCTTGCCAAATACTCTTGTGGGTGTATGAAGAAGCAAACAAAATCCATCACTCTTGTACTGTATCCAGGAAGCAGAGATGTGACAGACACAGGAACCAGTGAGTAGGACTTGGAGGTAGTTAATGGTTCATCAATGGCACTAAATGCACAGTGCTTAGAAAAAGACTGTGTTGGGTTGAATTGTGTCCTACACACATGATATTTTGGAGTCATAACTCCAGGTTCTCAATCTCCTTAATTGGAGATTGGGTCTTTACAGAGGGAATCCAGTTAGAATGAGATCATGGAAGGGGCCCTCATCCAGAGTGATGTGTCCTTATACAAGGGAAATGTTGACACAACACAGACACATGTAGAGGGAGATGACATGAAGACATAGGAAGAACAAAGTTTACAAGACTCCCGAAGCTCCGGAAGCTAGGAGACAAGGCTGAGGCCAATTGCACCTCACACCCCAGAAGGAGCCAGGGCCCCCACACCTCGGCTTCTGACTTCTTTCCTCCAACATTGCAAGACAAGACATTTTTGTTCTTTAGGCCACCCGACTTGTGGCACTTTGTTACAACAGTCTTGGAAACCAATCGGCATCCATTTGTTTATGGCTAAAATGTATCTATAGTTAAAATGGCAGAGCCCTCCTGCCTTCCCAACCTCAACCTCATCTTAAAAGCAGACAGCTGTGAGGCAAACTCACTTGCACTCCTTGTGCTTCCTTTCTCATCAGCAGTCCTCAGTCAGAGGAGACGTGCCACCCAGGGGACACTTGGCAATGTCTATGGACACTGCAGGCTGTCACAAAAGGAGGGTGCTACTGGCATTTAGTGGGTCTGGAGGCCTGGGGTGCTGCTGTGTACCCACAAGGCACTGCCCGGCCGCTGTCAGCAAAAGCACTTATGGATCAACTGATTCTGAAGATATCAGACCCAATTTTTCTTTATGCATAATATATTGCTATCTTTATACAACAAATAGTTGAGTGCCTGCTACATTTCATGTGCACATAAAAGGACATTAGCTAAATATAGATTCATCCAGTGTCACGATCAGCAGTGTAACGTGACACACCATGTACTACAAACAACCATTTTCAGTGTCATGCCCGTTTCCTGCTGCTCCATTTATTTAGCTCCAAGGTTCATATTCTGTGTCAGTTTTGTATCAGGTTAAAGCAGTATGTTACTCCTTCCATGTCATACCTTCTAAATATCCTCTAATAAATTAGCACTTGTCTGAAGAAAACAACTGTTCAGAAGCTAGTTTTGGATTTCTTGTTATTATAAATCTTTTGGAAGGTGACCCGAGCTCCAGGAGAGGAAAGTAGCAGACAAGCCACTGCTGTGCTCTGATCTGAGAGACTGAGCCCACGATCCATGGCTTCTGTCCTGGTCTTCTGTGTAGTCTTCCTAGGATAGCGTGTCTGTCTTCCTAGTACACACAGGAACTGAAACTTTTATTTTCCTTTTGAAACACTCTAAATTCCATTTGAAATATACTTAAATCCTTTTGTTCAACTGTTGAAAAGGTAATATATTGAATCTTTCTATAAAGAATGTGTAGCAGTTAATAGGTTTTTTTCTCCTTGCTGGGTTTGCATTCAAATTTCAAATTGAGATGACTGATGAAATGATGTCTTGTGGCTTCATATGAATGCCTGATGGTCTTTTATTCACATGAACCATTGTATATTTAAAGTTGATAGACAGTTTTCTCAAAAAGAAAAAAAAGACCAGTCCTAAATGACCCATGGATCAGAATAAAATGTATGGCAACTTTGCTCCATGCATATTGTTATCATTTACTTGTTTATTACCATACAATTTCATAAAATATTTGACGAGGAGGAATCTGAATGGTTTATGCTGCTGATGAAAGGGAGCCAATTTCTTCTACATAAATGTTTGAGTGCCATTGAGCTGATTAGCAATAACTCTAAGTAAACTCTAAATTAAACTTCACAGTAAAGGATTTATTAAAGACAAGAGAAGTTAGAATTTTTATTTTATTTTATTTTATTTTTATTTTTGAGTTGTAGTCTCACTCCATTACCCAGACTGGAGTGCAGTGGCATGCTCATGGCCACCCTAGCATCGAATTGCTGAGCTACGGTGATTGATCCTTCCACCTCAGTCTTCCAAGTAGCCAGAACTACAGGCATATACTACCATGCCAGGCTAATTTAGAATTTTTTAAAATTCAAAGAACAAACAACACCTATATTATGTGCAACAAAACTGGTCCATGAACTCAAGATATTATGACTTCATGTTACATTTTTAGCTGAATATTATACCATTAGAAGACTTTTATGAACCACATGATAAGTTTAAAGGAATGAAGAAAGCTTGCAACTCTCAGAAGAAGTTTCAAGTCTTCTTATCTATGTTTTTTATAATGTTTTGCTACAGACTTGGAAAGCTGTAAATAAAGGAAAAGAAGAAATTTAAAATGCCTAGATAAAAGTTTGTGTGTGCCCGTTGTTTATTTATTTGTTTGCTTGTCTTTTGGGAACATGAGCTCTGTGGGGTCTTCGGTTGAATACCAGTCTTGTTTCCAAAAAGCAGGATTTCTTCAGGGAGAATAAGTAAATACCTGTGCCATCACAGTCAGGAATGAGCTGAAGGGTGACAGAGATGCATGGCATGTGTAAGCTTCACAGGAGTGCTGTCAGCATAAATGAGGTGTGGTTAGCAGGAGAGAAACAGCAGTAGCAGCAGAAAGACGAGTGATGCGCAGACCTAGAACCAAAAGAGGAATGAAAGAAGAAAAAGACAATAGTTTGTGCTGTGAAGCTCAGAAAGTACAGCCTCCAGGGAAAAGAGTCGTACAACGATCTCATTGTCTTGTCGTGCAGGACACAGAGCATGAAGGGACTGCAAGAAAAAGAGAGCACCAAAGGAAACCTCAACAGAAACACAACGTGCAGGACAAAGGGGCCGTAAATGAGGATTCTCAGCACAGCAGCAGAGCCTCGTTAGAGCCCTGGGATTGAATGGAGATTGAGTGAACCTGAGAGAGAGTCTGAACCACACTTCAACACAGAGTAGACAACAATAGACAGAGATGCACAGGTCACCAAAGCAGCTCTGACATGCTGGCTTTGCTGCCAGGGCTCATGTCATTGGTAGCAGTAAGAGGAAGAACATTGTAAACCACTGACGGGGAGGGAGCAATGATATAAATCCAACAGAAACCTCTACAATACGCTTCTGATTTACTCTTACATTTGGGTGATGTCCTTAGTCAGTTTGATCACTGCCAAATTATCCTTTTAAATTAAAGCTACTGTCTAAAATCTCTAGACAATAATTTAGCATCTGAAGCGGAAGCATCAAGAGGACCTGTTTGCTATAATAGCAGTGATGATGGAAAACACGCTGCGATGATTAATACTGTTCACACCCTTACCTAACTATTAAAGAGGACAGATGGTTATATAACTAGCACTCCAAAGTGGATGGCTACATTCAGTATTTTAGTTTTGTTTGTTTATTTGTTTTTGCTGATGGATTCTAAGCAATCAGATCCCTGGAGCTGAGTTGCTCATTCCTGTGTCACCCTGCTCCCAATTTTCCTTATCTTGTCGATTAGAGTCAAAATCTGCTCAGTGGCAGCTGATGACGTGTGGATTACTTCTGGCATCTGGCACAACACTGAGAACATGGAAAAGTTCCATCTGGTTTCTTTGTAGTCAATGGACACATTCTTGGGCAAATGCTTTATCCTCCTTCAGAGAACAGTTTTACAACAGGTACTTATTCCTTCATTTATCTCATGTTTATTGAGTTAAATCCTATGATCTACCAGAAACTGAGCAGTTTTTTCTGCCCACCTGGGAGCAGAGCTCACATTCTAAATGCAGCTCTTCTAGGCTCCTGAAGTTGCAGATTAGCATAATCTAAATGCCACTGATATTTAGAGGCGGAAGTAATCACTTCTTAATGAGACATCCAAGAGGGTATCATGGAAGAACAAGAGATGGAACTGGTTGGAAGCACCTCAAAAGACATGTGAAGGAATCATGCCTGTGTATTACATGTAGAAAGAATGTAATCATCAGAAGTCCAGAGAGTGGAAAGCAAGTGTTCAGGCAGGAGCTATGGATGGTTGCCCAAAATGCAAGATTCTGTGGGGAAGTAAAGAGGCCACTCATGGGGTGGGGTGACTGACAGAAGAGGCCGAGCCCTCCTCCCCAGCTTCAACCATACTTGCCACGAGGAGCCAATGAAAACTCCAGAACAGAGGAGTGACTTTTTTTTTTTTTTTGAGTTGGAGTCTCACTCTGTTGCCCAGACTGGAGTGCAGTGGCCGCTCCTGGCCACCGCAGCCTCGACCTGCTGGGCTCCAGCGATCCTTCCACCTCAGCCTTCCAAGTAGCTGGAACTACAGGCGCGCACTACCACGCCCGGCTAATTTTTTTATTTATTGTGGAGATGAGGTCTCACCAATTTGCCCAGGTGGGTCTCGAACCCTCAGGCTCAGGCAATCCACTTACCTCAGCCTCCCAAGGCACAAGATTACAGGCTGAGCCACCAAGCCCAGCTAGAGGAGTGACTTTAATAGGATCCTCTTCAACAGTATGTTGAGTGAACTGGCAACCACATCTATAGGTTGCCAGTGGACTATTCTGACAACCCAGTTATCAATTTTTGTTGGAATTGAGAAGCAAGCAGCTAGTTTAAAAGTCACTGATGGCAAGACCATCACTCTATGTATGAGGTACCTAGCACATATATAAAGACACACAATGTTTTGCTAATAAGCAACCAAATATATAGGAGGCACATCAGGAACACACACAGAAAAATGAACGGCAAAGGACCACCAGTGCCAGGTGTCATGGCATAGTTAAGAAGGACTCAGGCTGGCATATGTCCAGGGGACTTTACAGGGAGATCGCTGGCATAAAGAGAGAAGGTGGGATTCAGTCAGTAGGAGGGAGAAAGAGGAGAGGCAGAGAGTCTTAACTCCTATTTTAAGAAGACTGAAAGAAAGGAAAAAGAGAGACTCCTTGGGAAAAGAAAAATAATGAATTTTTTAAAAGGGCTTGTCTTTCAAACGATGATGCTTACCTGAGAAAGATTTAGGTGAAGGGAGGAGACCTAGTGTTCAGGAACAATAAAGGAGCCAGCAGGAGAGCAATTAAATAGAACTCCAGGAGTGAGTATTTGCTAGGCAGTATTATAAACCGGAAACTGTGCTAAGCCATGGAGAGATGCAGATGAAAATAAACAGCTTCTGCCCCCACAGAATTTATAATCACCAGGAAAATCAGATAAGATGAACACATAATTATAATCCAATAATGGCTTTAATTAAGGCACAAACCAATTGTCATAAGGGCAAAGGAAAAACCAGAGCACCTGGGGGGGTACAGACGGTGCCAAGGATGTCTTTTCTTTTTCTTCTGTTAATGAATTCTTACTTTGCTTTTACAGGATCACCCTTACTCCACCATGTCCATGTGGCTTGACACAGTTGGCCATGCTCTCCAGCTCCAGGGTAGACATACGACCCTGGGAAACCAATCTGAGAAATTCACCCCCAGCCACTGATCTGGGATGGATAAGCTACCAGGTCAGACCAGTTGAAGTTCTTCCCAAAACTGTTGTTAACTCTTGTTGATCAGGAATGAGCTGTTTTCTCTTTTAAAAATGACATACCAGAACCAAACAAGCCTTGACTGCTGAGGTTGCATCAGTCAGCATAAGGGGAGAGCCTGCTTGATTAAGATATCAACTAAGAAGAATAAGAAGCCAGGAAAAAAAGAGAATGAAAGGTAATAAAAAAGGAACGACTCCTGACAACATTTTAAATAATTTTTAAAAAAATTTTAGATTGGAAAATATAGTTTATTTAGAAAGTAAATTGGAAAAAGAGAGAACTGCATTTTATTATAAAGATGTGAGATACAAGTTAGGATTAGGTACACAAGTTGTCTACGTGAAGGTGAAGTTTGGGCCTCCAACTGGTCCTCACTTCCCCTGGTTTAGGATTAGGTACTCTTAGTGATATTACATGCTCTCTAGCTCTCCTGGCAGTGTCCTGCTGCTGCCTACCCTTCCTTGTAGTGTTGTGATAAATGTTCAGTATCCACTTTTGAGTGAGAAAATGTGGTATTTAGTTCTTTGTTTCTGTGATAGATCACTGAGTATGATGGACTCTAAATCCATCCAATTTGCTGTATAGTTCATAATTGTGTCCTTCTCTATGGCTACATAGTACTCTGTCATGTATATGTACCACATTTTCTTTTTTCAGTCCACTTTTGATGGGCAGCAGTGTTGGTTCTATGTTTTTGCTATTGTGAGTAGTGTTGCAATAAACACATGTCTAGATGTCTTTTTTGCATAAAGATTTTCGTTCCTCCAGTTATATTCTCAGATAGGGGATTGCTGGGTCGTACTGAAGGTCAATTTTTAGTTCTAGTAAAAATCACCACATTGTTTTCCACAGAAGTTGAGCTAGTTTGCACTCCCACCAACAGTATGAAAAAATGCTCAACCTCATTAATCACCAGAGAAATGCAAATCAAAATCACACTGAGATACCATCCAACTCCAGTAAGGATGGCCATCACTAATAAATCCAAAAACAGCAGATGATGGCAAGAGCACAGAGAATAGGGAACGCTTATAAAATTTTAAGACCCCCCAAGACTTTGTCCAGCATAATCAGAAGCAACAAGCCCATCTCATTATACTCATTGGTTTGACAAAAATGTCTTAAAGCATCTTGCTAGGCATGGTGGCTCTGACATCCAGCACTTTGGGGGGCAAAGGCAGGAGGATTCCTTGAGCCCAGAAGTTTTAGACCAACCTGGGCAACATAGCAAGACCTTATCTCTATGAAAAATTTAAAAATTAGCCAGGCATGGCAGTGCATGCCCATAGCCCTAGCTGCTTGAGAGGCTGAGGAGGGTGAATCCCTTTTGTTCAGGAGTTCAAGGTTGCAGTGAACCATGATCCACTGCACACCAACCTGGGTGACAAATTGAGGCCACAACTCAAAAAAAAAAAGATGAAAAAAAATGTCAAAGCATTAAGTCATGGTCCCCCAGAACCTGCCTCCTGTATTTGATTAGCAATATCCCATGGTGATATTTCATGCATCTCTATTGCCACATCATGCCATGAACTTTCTTTCCTACTGGAAATGGAAGCACTGGAAATTTCAGGTCTAATCAAATTAGAAAACCAATTCCAGAAATCCCAGAGCCAATCAGGGCACGTCATCCTCAAGATTCTGTTCCTCTAGAACACTCTCAGTGCCAAATCAGTCAGGGTTCTCCCAGAAACAGATCAGAGAGAGAGAGAAAATATATATTTTAAGAAGTTTCCTCATACATTTGTGGAGCCTGGCAAGTCTGAAATCTGTATGGCAGCAGAAAATTCAGGTAAGAGGTGATTTTGCCGTCTTTAGTCTGAATTGAGGGTAATCTGCTTTACTCCAAGTCTTCTGATCTAAATGGTAATTACATCTTAGAAATACCTTCACTGTAACATCTAGCTGCCAACCATAGCCTAGCCAAGTTGACACATAAAACTAACACAAATTTAGACACAAATGTTCATATCAGCTTTATTCTTAAGTGCTCCAAACTGGAACATCTCAAATGTCTGCTAACAGGTGAATGGATAAACAAATTATGAAATATGATATGAGATATTACTCAGTAATAAAAAGGACAAGCTACCGATACAAGCAACATGGATGGAACTCAAAATCATTATGCACAGAGAAAAGTCAAACAAAAAGAATACACACAGCGTTATTCCATTTAAATGAAATTCTAGAAAAGTCAAATCAACTTATAATGACAGAAAAAATAGGGCAGCGCTTATGAAAGAAAGAAGGTGGGAAGAGGAATGAATCCTAGAGCATGAGAAAATGTGGGAGATAATGGTACTGTCTATTATTTTGGTTGTGGTGATGGTCTCATGGTGTGCACATATGTCATAATTTATTGTGGTAGTCAGCTTCTAAAATGCCCTCCAATACACAATCTCCTGGTAGTCATGCCCATATGGAATCCCCTTTCTTTAAGTTCAGGTAATTTGTAATGACTCACATATAGTGCACAGAATGTAGCAAAAACGATAGGATGTCACTTCCAAGATTAGGTTACACAACAACTGTGGCTCAGCCTTGAATGTATTCATTCCCCACCCCCCAACCTTCCTTCCTCTTACTTTCTCTTTTGCTCTTGAAAACCTTACTCTGGGGCAAACAAGGTTCCCTGGGGAGGTTCATGTGGCAAGGCAGGCCCACTTGAGTGAGTGTGGAATCAGTCCCCAAGGCCTGTCCACAGTCATGTGGGCAAGACTCAAAGTGGGTCCCCCCTCAGCTGCTCGCTGAGGTGACAGTGACTCTGGCCAGCTTTTTGACTCCAGCCTTAAGAGAGCCCACAAACCAGAGGACCCAGCTCAGGCACTTCCAGATTCCTGATGCACAACACGATAAGATAAGAAATGTCTGTTGTTTTAGGCCATCAAATTTAGACCATTTTTAAATGAATTAATTAATATACTTATACAGCTGTATCTTTTAAATATATGTGCAGTTTATTGCACATCAATTAAACCTCAATAAAGCTAAAAGGAAGAAAGAAAAAATAAAAAAGGAGGAAAAGAGAGAAGAAAGGGGGAGCAAGAGGGAAGTAGGTAGAAATGAGTAAATGGAGGCAGGGAGACTGGAAGGGAAGACAGAAGAGAAAAACTACAAGACTGGCTATGAGAGCAATCTTTCATGATGACGAAGTCCCCAAGATCACAGCAAGAATAAGGATGGACAGGAAGAATAGGACGTGTTTGCTAATGTTCTTGATGAATGTGCCACTGTCAGATTTTCTGGAAGAGAAGGTAGAAGTTTATCTAGTTGGAATATCTGAGTCTTAAAGAGGAGTGAAGTATAACAGCCTAGAAACAGCACTAAGAAGCCGGGCTTGGTGGCTCAGCCTGTAATCCCGCGCCCTTGGGAGGCTGAGGTGAGTGGATTGCCTGAGCCCACGGGTTCGAGAACCGCCTGGGCAGGCGAGACCTCATCTCTACAATAAATCAAAAAATTAGCCCGGCTTGTTAGCGCGCGCCTGTAATTCCGGCCACCAGGAAGGCTGAGGTGGAAGGATCGCCAGAGCCCAGCAGGTCGAGGCTGCGGTGGCCGGGAGCGGCCACTGCACTCCAGTCTGGGATACAGAGTGAGACTCCAACTCAAGAAAATTTAAAAAAAAGAAAAAGAAACAGCAGTAAGAAAACATCAGCTTTTACTTCCTGACCTGTGATGCGCTGGTTGTGGGCTAGAGCTTCCGCTACTACAGAGGTCTTCACAGGAAGGCAGAGGGAACCTGACATGTGCTGGGCAAAGCCCGTGAAGGTGTCAGAGATGAATTCCCAAGGGCACAAAGCAGAATGCTAGTGAGAGATGTACATAGGTAGGGAAATGCACAGCAATGTTTGAAGTCGATTACAGGAAGGACTGTTAACTAGAGAGGCTTAAATGTGGAATAGAGACAAGAAAGGACAGGATGAAATAGCCATCAAACTCAGGCAAAAGCTGTTCTGACTAACGCTAGAGGGGAATATTTAATATTAGGACCAGAAGAGAAACACCCGTTCCTCTAAGTCAGAAATGGATTGTACATAAAAGTGGTTTGTGTACAAAGACATTTGAATGACTGAGAGGGGACTAAAGACAAGTGAGAATTGAGAAGCTGGAACCTGAGTAACTTAATCTCCTTTGTAACTGTACCCATCTATTCGGGGTTTTTTTGTTTTTTGTTTTTGAGTTGAAGTCTCACTCTGTCTCCCAGACTGGAGTGCAGTGGCCACTCCCAGTCACCGCAGCTTCGACCTGCTGGGCTCCAGCGATCCTTCCGCCTCAGCCTTCCAAGTAGCTGGAACTACAGGCGCGCGCTACCATGCCCAGCTCATTTTTATTTATTGTAGAGATGAGGTCTCACCAAGTTGCCCAGGTGGGTCTCGAATCCACGGGCTCAGGCAATCCACTCACCTCAGCCTCCCAAACACGCGGGATTATGGGCCGAGCCACCAAGCCTGGCTTTCATCTATTCTATGAATGGTAGACCCTTTTAATTGCTCTCTTAATACCTGTTGTCCCTCCTGCCTTACAAACAGAATACCAATTTCATTCTGTTTTCCATCTTCCAGGGAAAGTAAACTTATCCTCAACTCACCAGTAAATCCTGGTTAGTCTTAACCGATTGTGATTATCCCATTATCCTGCCAATGGCTGGCTAAGGGTAGGCCTGTGACTCGGTTTGGGGCAAAGGGACAGACATAAGTGAAATCTCTGGAGGGAAGAAAATCTGAGAAACATTTTCTCATTCTTAAGCTATGACACAAGAAAATAGAATTTCCTCCTCCTCTGTTCAATTGTGCTCTGTCAGGATGCATTGCCTGAAATAAGGACAACTTATGACCTTGAGAGAGGCTAGCCTAAGGACCCAATTGACTGGGGATGGCAGACTGGAAAACTAGAAAAAACTATGGATGCCTAATGACTGTCAAACCAATGAATTTAACCAAACCTGGAAAAGCTTACCTCCCAACATTTTGTCAGTGAGTTTGTTTGTCTTTTAATTTGCAGCTAAAGACATCCTAATTGATTTATAAGGAATACTAGCTGCATAGCATGTGTAAAAGTGTGACATGAAAAAGAGTTCATGGTCAAAAAGTAAGAAATATTATGCATAATATACCTTTATGCCAGTTGGAAATCTGTTGTTAGTAAATGTCAAAGGGAATTTATTGCCTCACATATTAAATTAAAGATATATTTCTGGTTTCGGACATGGTTGAATCCAAAACTTAAATGATACATATTTTTATGTTTTCTCCAGGTCAGCCCCCTCCTTAGGCTCTACATGATATCAAGATGCCTGCCTGCAGTTCTAGGGCTGTGTTGTTCAGGGTTGTTTTCCTAGTAACTTGGACATAAATCCCTGAATTCACTTTAAATGCACATGTTTGTGTTTGCTTGTCCCTAGCTTCCTTTATGTTACCACCCTAGGAGTCAGGAGTGAAGTCACATCTGAACAAAGGGATGGTGGTGTGTGTGTGTGTGTGTGTGTGTGTGTGTATGTGCATGTGTGTATACACACACGTAGTATGTATTGTATAAATATGTGTGTATAGTATGTATATAGTGTATATATGTGTGTGTGTATTGTATATACTATACACACACACATATATAATATACATACTATACACATGCATATATATGATACATATTATATATATGCATACTGTGATATGAATATACATATGTGTATATCTTATAAGATTATATGAGATTTAATATATAATAAATGTATTAAATACTATATATGTAAGACATATATATATCTTACATGAGATGTAAGAATAATGTCAGTCTTGAGTAGAGTAGTCCTTAGTGAGATTCCAGCCAACCCCAGCACTCAGCCAATTTCGCAAGTACTCACTTGCCATTCTTACTCTTGTATAGACTTCCATATCAGCTAGAACTCTTTTTGTCATGTAAGGAAACTATACCTAAACTGACCTATAAAAAACAGAATATGGAAATCAAATGTGCTGAAAAGAAAAACAAACAACCCCATTATAAAGTGGGCAAAAGATATGAACAGACATTTCTCAAAGGAAGACATCGAGCGGGCAACAGACACCTGAAGAAATGTTCGACCTCACTAATCATCAAAGAGATGCAAATTAAAACCACATTGAGATACCACCTAACTCCAGTTAGAATGGCAATTAACAATAACTCAAAAAATAACAGATGCTGGAGAGGATGTAGTGAAAAGGGAACACTACTACACTGTTGGTGGGAGCATAAACTAGTGCAACCTCTGTGGAAAGCAGTGTGGCGATTCCTAAAAACTCTAAATATCAACCTCCCATATGACCCTGCAATCCCCCTACTGGGAATATACCCTGAAGAACTCAAATCACTCTATCAAAAAGATACCTGCATACATTTGTTTATCTCAGCATTGTTCACAATAGCAAGAACCTGGAACCAACCATGCTGTCCATCAAAAAAGGACTGGATTTTTAAAATGTGGTACATATACACAATGGAATGCTATGCAGCCATAAAAAAGAACAAAATCATGAATTTCGTAGCAACCTGGATGGAACTAAAGTCTATAATACTGAGTGATCTCTCACAGAAACAAAGATCTGAGTATCACATGTTCTCACTCATATAGTGGACCTTGAACATCTATCATAACACTATAAGAAAAGGATTGACAGTGGTGAGAAACTATGGGGAGAGGTAGGGAGGGGAAGGGAGGTGGGATCAATGGTAGTCAATATCTGTCTGGGGACGGGGAGACATCCCTTATCAACAAGGGTGCCTGAACCATGCACATTTGTATACCTAACCCTTAACTGCACCCCACAATTTTATAATAAAAAATATGTTTAAAAATAAATAAATAAATAAATAAAACCCAGAATATACTGGCTCAAAAAACAGAATAGTCACGAGATATATGACTTCAGAGGAGTTGAACCATGAACCAAACCATGTCACTAGAACTCAGACTTTCTCTGCTCTGATCCCCTACATAATAGCTTCATTTTACAGATTCCACATGGTTTCAAAATAGCAACAAAATGCCTAAATCTAAAGTCTCCTGGATTAAATGTAAAGGAAAAAGAGTAGATTCACTCTCCCAACTAGGATTATAAGCCCATGCTTAAACCAAACAATGTCGGAGAATCAAATTATGCTGGCCATGCTTGTATCATGAATCTATCACTGTGACTAGAAAACATTTACCAAGATTATGGAAAACAGACAATAGGGGAAGTGATTTACCCAAAGGGAATTTGAGTACCATTGCAAGAGAGAGGAGTCATGAATATAGACAAAAATAATTACAGATGTCCATTATAATCTCCTTCCTAATATTCTGAATGCACATCAGTATACTGAAGTCGAAGATATCTGTTTGTTTTTGTTTAGTCCAGCACTTCCCAATTATATTTGACACTGTACTCTATTTACTCTGAACAACTTATGGGACTACTATTTAGTGAACACTCTAGCAAATGAAGTAGAAAGTAATTATCTCCTGAGAAAGACAGCAGAGGGAGTATGACTTAGATTTTTCTGAGTACATAAAATGTGTTAACTAGCTGTTGCAGAAAATATAACACTGAGCTCATGAGATTGAAGAGGGTAGCTCAGGAAGAGTGGCAGGCCCACTGAGATGAGGCCATCTGACTGTGATGTACTCAACTGTTATGTTTTATGATTCATCTATAAATGTCTCACAGCTAGAAGTGACATAGAATTGCAGGTTGATGTAAAAAGTCAAGAGAAAATTCAAGAGGCTAAATCACTGTAGGATGCTGGAAAGAGTAGCATAAAGACAATCAGTCAGCACCTAGGAATAGAGAAGCAAGTGAAGCCAACAGCGGATATGAAGATCTGGCTGGACACAGAGGTAAAGCTCTGAGCCCCATCTGAGAAGACAGAAAGAATGTGAGGCATAGACACAAGAGGGAAGCCACAAGCAGAGTGACTGGAGCAGCAAGGGAGCAGATGTGTGAAATAACAGTCTAATGAATTGTGGCTACTCCATGCCATAGATTAGATTTATAGAAGAAACTCCAAATTTGTATACGATATTTTTCATCAATGTAGATGTGAAACTCATCATTTCAATGAAGGAAAAAAAATTGATGTGTAAGAGAATATCTTGAAGGCTAGAAGCAAGAAAAGCAATGACTTATATGCAAGACTGCACAAGAAGACTTGGTCAAGAAAAGACTTGTTGAGCTCTTAACTTACTGTGTTGGTTAGCAAAGACTGGTGGCTTAAACAACACAATTTTTTTCTCACAGTTCTGGAGGCCAGGAGTCCAACATCAAGATGTTGTAAGGGTTGGTTTATTTGAGGCCTTTCTCCTCAACTTGCAGATGGCTGTCTTCTGGTGTTGCCACATAGCCTTCCTTCTGCGTGCACACATGCCTGTGTTACATTTCCCCTTATAAAGGCAAAGTCATATTGACCTCATTGTACTTACCCTTTTAAAGACCATATCACTGAATAGTCACATTCTGAGGTGCTGGAATTTAGAATTTAAATGTAGGAAGGGGGAGGGGATGCAATTCAGTTTATAACACTTAGTGCCTGGCACTGTGTTAGACATTGTGTACTTACATAAGGTTTTAGGTTCTAAAGTGGAACCGTACATAAGACAGTCATGTCCCCTACTACGATGGTGCTTACATTCTAGCAGTCAAATAACAACTAATAATGATGATTTAATTACAAGATCAATTATTCTTTAATTGAAGAATTAAAAGCTTACATAAAAAGCATATATAGGCCGGGCTCGGTGGCTCAGCCTGTAATCCCAGCACTTTAGGAAGCCAAGGTGAGTGGATTGCCTGAGCCCACGGGTTTGAGACCAGCCTGGGCAACTTGGTAAGACCTCATCTTGATAATAAATAAATAAAATAAATTAGCCGGTATGGTAGCACGCACCTGTAGTGTTGGCTACTTGAAAGGCTGAGGTGGAAGGCTCTTCAGAGCCCAGCAGGTCGATGCTGGGGTGGCCAGAGTATGCCACTGCACTCCAGCCTGGGCGACGGAGTGAGACTCCAACTCAAAAAAAAAAAAGCCTATATAACAGGGCACTGTTAGTCCAGTGATTCTCAAAGCCAGAAGTAATTTTGCTCCCAGGAGACATATAGCAATGTCTGAAGACGTTTTTATTGTCACAACTCAGGAGTACTACCAGCATATTGGGTTGGTATTCAAAACCCTATAATTCACAGGACAGCTCCCCTCAGCAAACAGTTATCTGGTCCAAGATGCCATAGCACCATTATTGAATAGAAACCCTGACTTATTCTAGGCAGAGGTCACAGCCATTGTGAAAACCTGGAGTTAGCAAGGAGCATGGCCCATGTGAGGAACTGAGAGAAGGCCTAGTATGAAACACCAAAGGCAAGAGGAGCAAGAGGCCAGCAGGGTCAGCTAGAGCACACTCTGGAGGCGTCTCAAGGAATGTGGTCTTTATTTTGAACTTTATCAATAAATTACAGTAAAACAAGGGACGTGGAGAACCAAGGACAACGTGAACCCTCCTCTTTTTTTTGATTTAGTGATTTTGTTGTGGTAAGTCTTCAAGAACTGATGAGAGGAGATGTTATTTGTGATATGCCAAGTTAGTTATGGAAAGGAAAAAAGAGCACTTATGGAAAATTTTGAGGTCTAGATTATCAAGAAAGTAGGAAATACCATTTTAATTTTGGAGAACCCAATGATTCTGTAGATCTAGAGCAAAGATTGCAAAGGAGTCATGAAGGATGAAGAAGATTCATTAAAGTCCAATTAGAATTTGTACTGTAAACCAATGATTCTCAAACCTTAGTGAGCGTGAAATCAACTGAAGAGCTTTTAAAAATATAAATTCCTGGGCTCTGTGCTCAAAAATTCTAATTCTCAAATCTGGATCTAGCTCCAGAAATCTTCACTTCTTAAAAAAAAAAAGAAAAGAAAAAAGAAATCCCAGATAAATGTAATGAAAGGATCAAGGCTGTAATTGTAGAAATCCAACAGGAAAGTAGCATGAGCTAATTTTCATTATAGAAGCTGTTTGGTGGCAATGTGAAGGTTGACCTAAAGGGAGGGAGGTCGAAATTAGAGGCAGAAAGACCAGGTAAGAGGCCTTATAATAGTTCAGATTCTGAGAAGAGAATCTGAAGTCAACAGCAGCAGGAAGGTAGAGAAGGGAGGGGAGGAGTCAGGAAATGTTTAAGAGGTATAACTGACAGAGCTGATTCCCTGAGGGAATACTGTCATACGTGACTCCAAGTTTTCCAACTTGGTTATAAGATGGTGATGGTGACAGTAATTAGCATAAAAATCCAAGGCAGGAAGCAGGTTTGGAGTGCAAAGGGTGGCAAGGCACGCTCAGCACATGTCACTTTTAGAGTGCCTTGTCCCTTAGACGTTCTTCTTAGCCCCACAGACAGAGCTGAAGGCAAGTTCTCAGGAAAGCATTTAGAATGTAGAATAGGGACATTTATGTACGGATGATTGCACAAGCCCCAGGAGGGGTGAGATTGCTCAGGGAGAGTGTGTAGAATGAGCAAAGGAGGCCAGCATGGAGTTCATCAGCACGTAGAAGCAGCACAGGAGACACGGACTGATAGAAAGAGGCAGTCAGGCAGAGGATAGAGGAAAGGAAGCAGGGAACTGGGGAAAAAGGAGGGATTTTCATGACCATTGCCACTTCCAATATGCTGATAAATGAAAGGATGGTGGGAAGCAAGTTAGGAAACACTTGACAATACTTCATATTTTCATATGTACATAATTGTAAATAAAAGTTACGCCTATACAGTGCTTGCTATAAGCCAGGTACGTTCCAATAAACATCTTATTTAATCTTCACTAAAGCCTTATAAAATTAATATTATTTATAATAAATGTACAAATTAGTCATATAACATTTATTATTATAAATATTATAACAATAAATAAATATTATTTATAATGATTATCATAAATAAATAGTTTAATAATTTTATCATATTATAAATAATTGTTATTATAATTATTAGTAATTATAATTATAAATAAATTATTGGTGATAATAATTAATAATGGTATAATTATTTAATAATTGCATAATTATATATAATATACTAATAGTGTATGTTATAAATTGATACTATAATTATTAAAAATTATATTTATTATAATATATTATAATACATCATTCTATATTATATATTATAATATATCATTGATAATGATCATAATAATTATTATAAATATTACAATTATAATGATTATAATAATTATTTAAATAATATGATTATAAATAATTATAATTATAATAAATTATATGAATAATAAATAAATTACATGAAAAATATGTAATTTATGGCAATAATTATAAATGATTATATTATAGATAATTATAATTATATTATTTAATTATAATTGTAATAATTATAAGTAAATAATTAGTAATAATTAATAATAATTATAAATAAAGATTATTATATAATTATTATAAATAAGTAATAAGTATTATTACTTTTTATAAATGACAAAAATGAGGCACACAGAAGTTAAGTAACTTGCTCAACATCATACACTAGTGTCATGCAGTCTGGCTCCAAAATCCAAAATAATTTACACTATAATTCCTTTCTTCCTCTGTGATATATCTTACCATATGAAGAAGGACTTGTATCTTTATATGTTTTCTTCCATAGCAACATATGCGTAACACCTAATACATAGAAAGTTCACAGCAGAGATGAGCTGCACTGGATTCTCTGTCAAACTAAAACCATGAAACAAAAGGGAATTTCTTGTAAAAGAACAGAGGAGACGTCTATTGAACCATGAGTAGATATTTCTGAGCAGAAAGAGTTCTGACAAAAGGAAAGAAGGAAGGAAGGCAGAAAGGCAGGGGGAAGCGAGGGGAGGGGAGGGGAGGAGAGGGGACGGGAGGGGGAAAGGGAGGAGAGGGGAAGGGAGGAGGCAAATGGTATCTCAAAGCCAATAGCTATAGTAAATATGCATTTTTTTTCTATTCCTAGTTTGTTAAAAATTATCGTTTTTCACTGTCTTTAGTCATACCTTGGTGTTCTGCTCAGTTTAGTCTCTGTGATTCAGAAACCCTGCGATTTCTTTCTTGGCATTCTTTCTTGGCATTCTTTCTGCATTCAATTCATTTTGGAATATTGCAAAATCCTTCTGTTTTCTCAGTATCATTCTGTTTTGCATCAAGCAGGGAATCAGATACCGAACCATCCCTAAAATACTTGGGGTAAAAAAACATCACCTAACTACAGAGGAATATGTAATTGCTATGCTTGTAGGCTATTGCTAAAGGAACATTCAGAAAATGTAAAGCTGTAAACTTGCTCAGTGAAAAAGGAGCATCACATTTAAGTGAGATTTTTTTTCAATCACCAAAGATTTCTGGACAAGCTAAGTCTCCCTGTGAATGTCTTCATTAATGAAGATATCCTTGAATCTTCCTTTACTGTCCTACAACACTATTGGCATATTACCTGTCTCTTTAGACTTTCACAGCTTGACATGGTTGGTCTAGGTATTAAACACACGGGTTCAATAATATATGTCAATGGGCTCATCAAATACGAGAATATGTTGGGAGCACTCAGTAAATGTCCTATTACCTTTCAGGAAAAATCAACTCCTTGGTGACCCCGACCACAGTTTGAGCAGTTACTGCACAGGGCTTGAGAAGCTTGTGTGACAGAAGGCCATTTCCAGCTGCCCCACATCCAAGAAGGCAGTTTTTATTTTCTCTTCCTGGGGATTTAAAGAAAAGATCATCTGTCTTCCTTGAGAGTCCTTTTCTGTGCTTACTAACTTTTTTAATATGCTTCTTTCTTCTTTCTTATGTTTGTCCCATGCTCACTGATAAACTAAAGAGACTTTTTCGCTTCTTCTAGTCATACACCCTGGGTGAGCCCATGCAGACCCACTCTCTCAGACACCATCCTCTTACTCAGCCTCAGACAGCAGCTCTGGCCTCTGACACACTGCTCTTGTCCACACTCTTTCATATTTCCTCATGTATATAGAATAAGCATCTCAAACTCAGTATCTTCAAGAGGGAACTCTTGCTTTCTTCCTAGAGGAAATCATGGCTCCAGTTGTCAACTAATGGCTCAACCAAGACAATCAGGAAAAATGCTATATTCTCCATTTTTGCTGACTCCCATGCCCAATTCATTCGCCAGTTCTAACTTCATTCTAAACTATATCCCAAATCATCCTGGTTTCCATCACCTTCTTGCTGTTGATCTTGTATCATATTCTCAGCAGGGCAGTTAGCATGCATTTTTTTAAGACATCAGATCTTGCCATTTCCCTTCTTTAAACCCTCCAAAAGCCTTTCATCCAATTAAAAACAAAATCCAAATCCTTATTCCTGATCTCCACAGGAAGCATTTAAACCACTGTTCAGCACTTTATTACTTTTACTTTTCAACTTTTTCTAGTTCCCAGCTCTACAATTTTCTGATGCACCATGGTCCATAATCCATAGATCCTGCTATCTTTCCTGACCCTCACCCACATCATCTCTTCCTGCACTTATGTAGAAGCCTGAAATCCCTGATAAATAAGTCTAACCATCCTTATGCATGTATCTTAAATCCCTTGCTCCTCTCCTACTACTTCATACATGGCAAACTTCTCATCATGGTAAAATCCAGTTCAACCGTACACCATGCTTGCATCCATACAGATGGATGTGGCCAGAGAAAAGCATGCACTCACATTGGTGATTCCTTTGGCATCAAGGGTGACTTCAGAGCTGCCTGGGGACTCCTCTGTGTTTATCTGGCCCATTTTGTTTCCAACTTTTCTGATTTCTCAACAAAGTACCAGGCTTTATACCTACACTTCCCTAAGAAGATAAAAGCAACCAGAAGAGAATCATCAATGTCCGTTACACCTGCCAGGTTGCCTGTCTCTGTGTCCACATACCTGCCTTTCTTGGAACTTTGAATAAACAGTCCGATATCCAAGTGAAGTCCAAACACCCCCGTTACGCATCGATCCCACTTCTCCTCATCTACCTGGAAGCATTGCTTCGTGATGCTTCCATTTCTTTCGTGTATCATCAGATGTTTCTTCTGTACTAGATATTTTCCAATAGCACAGAAATATGTTATTCTTCCCATTTTAAGCAAAAAATTTTGCTTGATCTCCCATGCTACTCTAGCTACAGCTCCATTTCTCTTCTTTTTACAGCAAAATGCCTAAAAATAATTACTACTCTCTTCAATACTCTTGTTATTCTCTTGAGACCACCCTCAGCATCCCTTTTAACTACCCTTCACACAAAACTGCTCTTACCTAGGTCACAAATTACCTCCAACTTATTAAAACTGATGCTCAGCTGTCTTTGGCTTGAATTCAACAGCACTTGAGGCCATTTCTTACTCCCTCCTTGTTAACATTTCATCTACTTAATGTCTGGCAAACCACACTCGCCTGTTTTGCATCTGATCTCGCTGGCCATTCTTTCTCATTCTCCACCACTGGTTCCTAGTCTCCTCCTCCATCTCTTAAGATTGACGTGCTCTGGGCTTGAGTCCTTGCACCATTTCTCTTTCTACATTGGCTCTTTTGATGATCTCATCCAGCATCATGGTTTTATACATCATCTTTATGTGATAATTACCAAATTTATTACCCTAGCCTGGATATCTCCTCTGAATTCCAACTTCATACACTCAAACACCTACTCTGTAACTTCACTTGGATGTCTAACAGGCATTTAAAACTTAACACGTCCACATCTGAGCTCTTGACCTTCCCTCCCAACCCTTCTCCTACAGTCTTCCCCACAGTACATATCAACTCCACCCTCCAGAGGCCTTGGCTGAAATCTCTCGTTATAGCACACATCCAACTGTCAGCACACCATATCACTGCCTCCCTGGCTGCCCCTTCTCTGCAAATGACTACCATCTCCTGTACAGATTACTGTGATGGCCTCCTAACAGGCCTCCCTGCCCTTATGTTTATCTCTTTATCGTCTTTTCTCAGTGCAGCAGCCAAAGTGACCCTGTTCAAACATAGGTGATCCTCTCAAAGCCCTCTAACAGCATTCCATTTCAGTGATGGAAAAAAAACAAAGCCCTTAGAATAGCCTACAAACCTTACATGACCTGGCCCCTCTCCCATTCTGACCTCATGTCCAGCATCTTCCTTTCCATGCCATTCCAGTACACAGGTCTTCCTACTGTTCCTGGAGCACGCCAGACATACTCTCACCATAGGACTTTGGTACCAGCAATTTATCTTCCTACATCACACTTTGCCCAACTAATCACAGGCTCAATCCTTTATCTCCTTCAGGAACTTTCTCAAATGCTTTAGAAAGTATAGACTCCTACCCCTGCCAATACTTCCTATTTCCTATTTCTCTTTTCTGTAATATTCTTCTCCATAGCACTTACCAAATTTGGACATTTCTGAATTCACTTCTCTGGGATCTCTTTAACTCGTGTGTGTGTGTGTGTGTGTGTGTGTGTGTGTGTGTGTGCGCGCGCGCGTGCGTGCGTGTGTGTGTGTGTGCGCGCGCGCGTGTGTGTGTGCGTGTGTGTGTGTGAAAAAGAAAGAGAGAGAGCGAGAGAGATAAGGGAGCACACCATTTGGATCCTGGTCCTCTACTCTAAATCCAGGCAGAGTAGAGCAGCCCTAGTCAATGTCATAACTTGAAATCAGAGATTCCAAGCACAGTTCTAGTATTAATTACTACCACTGTTTTTGCAGACAAGAATGTCTCCTGGAGACTTTAAGTGACTTGCCTAAGTAAAAGAGTCTGAGTCAGAACGCAAATACAGGACTTGACCTCAAAGCTCTTACATAGTCACTTTCTAGAGTGCACTGCCCTGAAGCCATATTAATTCAGTGACAACTTCCATGGAGAGGCACTTTCTTTTGCAATATACTAATTGCTTAAAAGTGACTTTACCTAAAAATGCTTTAATACATATTATGATCTCTTTGTCCTTTTTTCATAATCTGTTAATACTTTGTAATTACCACCTGAACAGCTCACCCATTCTAGAGAGAACCCCTGTTTATAGTGTCAGGACAACAAATATTTACTTACCTTGGCACCCACATGACTCTTTTGCTCTTCTTATTACACCCACAATCACATTCTGCTACCTTTGGCTCAGACATGCCCTCAACACCACTGGGCACTCTGTGCAAATGAACTGCGATTCATACCATTGCAATTTTTTCCAAACTTCATTTTAGAAATAGCTAAAACTATCTAAAGACATGTCCCCACAATATTCCCAGCTCTACCTCCCTTTGCTCACTCCCAGATTGATGACATTGACATTTTTTCACTTCTCTGCTGGGAGGCAGCAGCAGACAGTCTTGCTGCCACCTCAACCCACAATGCCCTGCAAACCTTCCTAATGACAGCCAGGCCAGTCCCACCTCTTTTGATCAGTGTCCCTTCCCTGCTCCACGTTTGGACCTGTTCCCCTACAATTGGCCAATACTGATGGACTCCTGAAAGCAACTGCCCAAATACCTTCCTGTTTCTGGAAGGAGGACGCATTTGAAATAGTGGGAATGCCTGTGGTCTGGAACAAGATAATGTAGTAACTAATTTGTAGATACTACAGTCCTGTCTCTGCATAGGCAATTTGCTGAGGTTCGAGAGAAAAACCGCTGCCAAAGTCTTTGCTCCACCAACTAGAGAAGCCTGAAGGTTTGCTCTTACCGCTCTTTCTTTGATCTTAGCAGTGAACCCTTCCTGGGTTATGTTACATGTAACTGTTTCTGAGAGAAGTCAAATCTTGTGAGTAGTACTTTGCTCTAATTTATCAGATGTCTTCCTGGGACAAAAGGTATAGAGGCTGCCTTACGACACCTTAGGGGAAAATGTTCTACAGTTGAAAAGGGTAGATATTCTGGCCCAGAATGAGAAAATAGGACTTGCAAAAAGTAAATCTGGTCTTCCCCCAAAGCTCCCACCAGTGGTTAATTGGTGGGAGGAAGGCAGAATGAAAGAGAATAAAGGGAGGGAAGGAAGGAAGGAGGGAGGGAAAGACGGAAGGGAGGACAGAGGGAAGGACGGAGGGAAGAAGGAAGATATAATATGATTTAAACTCAATCCAACTTAATAATTTTAGTTGACCCTTTAATAGTTCTCATTGTCTCTTTTAAACACACAGGGCGGAAGGAGGGAGGGAGGGAGGAGGAGAGGAAGGGAGGGAGGGAAGGAGGGAGGGAGGGAGGGAGGGAGGGAGACATAATATGATTGAAACTAAATCCAACTTAATGCTTTTAGTTGACCCCTTAATCGTTCTTATTGTCTCTTGGAAACACACAGGAAGGGAAGGAAGGGAGGGAGAGGGAAGGGAGGGAGGGAGGGAGGGAGGGAAAGAGGAAGGAATAGCCAGTGTCTGAGGAACTGGGGTGTTCGGACATTAGCATGTCCCAGCTTTTCTGTCTCCACAACCCATCCCCAGTCCTCTTGAGACATGCTTTTTCTGTTCATGAAATCCTGCAGAGCTTCTGCACTAAGACACATCTTGGCCTCCACTGATTCCAGAGATCCCCCTAAAGTCTGTCCAAGGCTCACACTTAGACCAGGCTCATGCAGTCTGCTTTGCAGCCCTGACTTAGAGCTACCTTACCCAGGTAGAGCAACACTCTGGAAGGCTCCCCATCCACACCCTCAGCCACTTCTAAAACCTACCTGTGTCACTCAGGAACCAGCTGCCGGTGGAAGGATATCCTGCCAGACAGTCTCTTCCTCAGAGTCCTGATGTACAATGACTGCAGCAACTCCCTTTCCTCTGAGTTTTCATAACATGTTAAACATGGTGGGAGAATCAGGACACATAGACCTAAAAACTGTATGTTCTCCTCCTGTCCCCCATTTCACCATACCTGTGGCCTGGAAGATATAGACTTTCCACTCTGCATATTCTCTCCTTGAACCCAACTCTCTGACCCACATGGGCACTTTCTGTACACTGTTGAGAACTATATGAAGCAATATTTTGAAGGTTGTGAGCTGATTCTCTAAAAGGAGAAAACAAAGAAGCTTAGAAAATCTTCTCAAGAAAATGATCAAATTGGAAAGGAAATTGTTTCACTGTATAATGTGGTTTTGCAAGTCAAGAGATTAGTGATTTCACACTCTTGCTATTTACATGCCTTCCATAACAAATCCTAATTTCCCCTTAGGTGAACAGCTATTGGAGACAACTAGGGCAAGAATCATGTACTCAGAATGGAAAAAAAAAAAGGCAAGCACTTTCATAATTTTAAAAATTATTTCTATTATATAGGATTTTAAAGATAAGTCAAAAATTAGCTAATAAATATCTCTTATAAATATATCCTCAGGCCGGGCTCGGTGGCTTAGCCTGTAATCCCGTGCCTTTGGGAGGCTGAGGTGAGTGGATTGCCTGAGCCGCGGGTTTGAGACCCGCCTGGGCAGCAAGACCTCATCTCTACAATAAATAAAAAAATCAGCCGGGCGTGGTAGCGCATGCCTGTAATTCCGGCTACTTAGAAGGCTGAGGAGGAAGGATCACTGAAACCCAGCAGGTTGAGGCTGCGGTGGCCAGGAGCGGCCACTGCACTCCAGTCTGGGCGACAGAGTGAGACTCCAACTCAAAAAAAAAAATACATACATATATATATATATATATATATATATATATATATATATATATATATGTATGTATATATATATATATCCTCAGCTAATATAAAAGTTTTAGGAAACTAAAGAAAATTGTATGATATTTTTATAGGAATATAACAAACCCAAAGATCTTTTTTTCCTTGAGTCTTTCAAGTTATTTAAGTTTCAGCAAGACTTGACATTACTTTTATGTCCCATGGTCAGCATTTCTTTCTTCTGAAAGAAGAAATTCAACATTCCATTTCAAGTTTTTCCTGGTCCTTCCTTACCCATCATGTCCATTTCCAAAACCACCCCACCCAACCCGTTTTAAATACCCAGGACCTGAAAAGTAGGTAAGTCATCAGTTTTATCCCAGCATAGGCGATCCCAGGACTGAGCTTCTGCAGGACTCCTGGCTGCTTGCCCAGAGACCTAGGGGCTGTCTGCAGGTTGTGGAGTCTCACTGTGCAGAGGGCATAGCAATGCCCTAAATTCTAGAAACTTAATCTTGTTCCCTGACATCAAGGGAATTAATTCAAACAGCTTTGCGGAGATCACACAAGCATGATCACTCCCTGTGGAACATTGGAAAAGACTTTAGTATCGTAACCTCTGTTTGCTCAGCTTCTACCAGCTTTGGACTTCACTCTCCCTGAAATTGTCTAAGAATCCACAGGCAGTTGGTTGTAAGGAGAAAAGATCCTATATAAATACTCATGTTTTTTTCTATTTCCTTCTTCCAAGTACATTGGAAAGGACAGGATTTTACACAGGAAACACTTAATGATAATATTTGGAGGAAACCTGCTGACTTGGTAAGACACGGTTGGCCAAGATTCAGCTCAGAAATACCCAGGGAAGTAAAAGGCTCCTAGAATTACTGGGATGAGGTTTCTGCAGGCAGTGAAGCCCTCTGTAAAGGACAAGGCATAATATCACTTACAAAGGAAAAAATGGAAACATTAGCAAGGCTGCAAGCAGCCCGCGGTGCAGTACACAGGTATGCCAAAAAGTAACCACAGTGTGACTTTGCAGCGAAGGAGGGAATACGAACTCTCAGATCTAATGATAATGATAACTAGACACAGAAGAAAAAGAGAGGGAGAAGGCAAAGGAGAAGGTGAAGATGTCGACAAAAAGAGACAAATATAAAGACAGGAATTCAGCAATGAGATCTACACTCTGTGGTGGTGAGGATAGCTCTCTGAGATGCCAACTGAGAGATATTCAAAGAAAATCCTTTGTAAAAGGATTGTTGAGTGTGATCTTGAAGTAGTCATTCTCATCCATGGCCATAATAAACTGCTGAGCCCATAGGGTGATGCTGTCACATACTTTATTAAAGGGCAGTTGAACATGTTCTGTGATAGTCACTCACGTCCATGGCCATCACAAACTGCTGAGCCCGTGGGGTGACATCATCTCTTCCTTAATTTCCTAAGCATGTAAGTACTACAGAGGACAGTCACTTATTTATTCCTGGAGGACTATGAAGAGAAATGTATTTTCTGTCTGTTAAACCTACTGTAGAACAAGTTAAATTGGCTAATACTGGAACATGTGAAAACAAGTGTTAGTTGCTTAGACTATTAGAATTTTAAAGCCAGAAAGTATCTTAAATATTTTGGGGGGGTTAAGAAACAAAGGCTAGATGGCAATCCAAGATCGTATCCAGTGAGGTAGAGAGATGAAACTTTAATATCCAATGACTGTGCGTTGTGATAAGGGACCACTTCCAAGGTGTTATGAGTGTCACCAGAGGAAACCTGGTATTGTCTCAGCTGAGGCCTGGGAGCTAGTGAGCAGAGGGAGGGGAAACAAGCACTTGTAAGTAACCTGAATCTACGAAGACATGTACCGATAGCACAAGCGCACACAGCTGGGGTATCTAGTCTAGGGTTCTGGAGGGTGATTGTGAAGGCACAAGGGTAGCTCACAGGCAAAGAGGCCATGTAGAATAGACAGACACTGTAACAATATCACATTTTTCCCAACTAGACAAAATCACCTTTGCACCCCAGCTCCTCAGGGAAGGCTGCACCGAGAGAGGTGGTGACCTCTGCAGTTGGAACGCCCCATCTGCACCCAGCAACTCTGGGGTCCTGTATTTTAAACTGGTATGAAGCCCAGGCTCCAACTGACAGGTATGCGTCCAGAGGGCTTGAGGAAGGCATGTCTGCAGGAGACTCACTTCACTCCTAAAGTCCTTTTCCTAATGCAGCTTTCAGACGCACAAGCACTGCCTCCCTAACTCCTTGCTAGAAGAATTAACTACTCCAGTAACTGTTGGTCATGTAGCCAGAATGTGATCTCAGATGCTTCTAAAAATCAAAGACGTTCTGTAATGCTCTTCCTGAACCATTAGAGAGTTTCATTTTCAATAATTTCACTAGTGGGCATTTGTCTTTTGCTACATGGTAGGTCTTAGGTCTATTCTATTTATTTCTAATAGGCACCAGGAAACGGATCAAAATAAAGAATGTTTCTTTCTTCCCATTGTAAAGAGTCTTACAGGTATGATATGGTTAAGAGGGAGGAGCTAGAACAGAGATGACCACCAGACATGAGACTGCTAAACTTCTCTGGTTTTGTACAGGAGTCTCCCTTGTCTTCGGTTTTACTTCCCAAGGTATCAGTCACCCAAATATACTGCAGTATTTGGGGAGGGAGGGAGAGTTACATTCACATAACTTTCATTATGTACACTGTTATTATTGTTTTATTTTACTATTAGTTGTCATTCATCTCTTACTGTGCCCAATTTATAAATTAAGCTTTATCCTACTTATATAAGAAAAAACATAGTGTATAATAGGGTTCAGCACTGTGCACAGTTTCAGGCATCCACTGGGGGTCTTGGGGCATGACCCTTGCAGCTAAGGGGGCTCCACTGTATGTAAGACAAGGAAGTCTATTTTTCCTGGGGCTACTGAGTTCTAAGCTAATATATATATATATATATATATATATATATAAAATAAGCTATAAATAAGCTATAAATATATATATATATAATCAAGAGATATGTCATCATGATACATATATAGCATCATGATATATATGTCATATATATATATATATCTCTCTCACCAAGCACAATGCACTCCATGCATGGTGAAAACTAGAATAGGGGTCAGGGCTGGGAGAAAGCAACATTGCTGTGGTGTAACCAAGGAAGGGATAGAGGCAGGGTGGAAGGTAGGGGATACCCTTTTTCTCATAGCTCTATCAGCCTTACACTGTGGAATATCAGCAGATGACTTTAGAGCTGGTCATTCTTGCTAACCCATAGTCCCTGGAGAGGACTAGGCCATCATCATTTAGGGGAAGGACAGACCCCAGAACCAAAAGACAAATGCTCATTTTTAGAGTAACAAAACAAGTTCCAAACGCCCAACTCAGAGACAGGCTTTTGCTTGGCTCTCCAAGAAGGAAGAATTTGTGTAACCCAAAGAGCCAAGGAGAAGGGCTAGAACATAGAGAGGAAAAGACAATCAGAGCATGTGGAGGGGTGATGGATAAGATGCTTCACCACCCGCTGGGAGGAGGAAAAACCCTTCTCAGAATAGGGTCAGGGAGGGGCTAGAAAGCATTGAGACCTGAGGACACAGTCTGTTCCTTCCTCCAGTTTGGGATTGCAGCTGCAGAGAACAGATAGAGACACTCAGGGAGACGGAGGTGTGTGACTCTTATGCCAGAAACTGCAGAGGAGACTGCCCTACTGCCCTGCATGAGCCGCTGAGGCCAGGGAGGTTGGAAAAGGGAGCAGAGAAGTACTGGAAGCAACACTTGACAGCCTCTCAATTTGGACTGAGCTCCCCACAGAGTCGGTACGTGGTTCTGTCCTTTCTTCCTCTGCCTTGCTCTGAGATATTGGCTATTGGTGGAAAATGTTATTCTGGCCTCACATTTCCATGAAAAGGTCCTTCGCCCAGAGCAAAACTTTGGTTTCTCCCCAGCTTCTCCTCAATCTTCTCCGTAGGAAGAAGTGTGGCTTATGGGACTCTCCGCTTGGGAGAGGGACCAAACTCTGCAGCTCTGGCCTTTCTCTTCAGAAACTGCCTCTGGGTCAACTTAGGTGACTATGGGAGAGATGTGTATGTGCATGTGAATATTTTCCAGGCTTGGGGCCAGAATCAAGCCTATCATCATCATTTGGGCGGGAGTCAGTGTCTCACTCTGTCACCCAAACTGGAGTGCAGTGGCACAATCACAGTTCATTGCAGCCTCAACCTCCCCAGCTCAGGCGATCCTTCCCCTCAGCCTCCTGAGTAGCTAGGACTACAGGCATGTGCCACCACACCCAGCTAATTTTTCTATTTTTTGTAGAGACAAGATATCACACTATATTGCCTAGACTGGCCTCAAACTCCTGGCCTCAAGTGATCCTCTCTCCTCAGCCTCCCAATGTGCTAGGATTACAGGTGTGCCACTCAGCCAAGCCCATAACTGTTTTGGTAATAATTAGCATTTTGCTTCCACTGGATCATTTAAAATTTGACTTTTCCTTCTCTTAAGAGTCTCCACATTCAGAAAGAACCTGTTTTTGTAAACTATACATCGCCAAGCACTCTTACGGGTTCATGAGGGCTTTTGCACTTGGATTGGTAAGTAAATGTTTATTGATACTAACCTTTAATGACAAACCAAACGGCATCCAATAGATGAGCACTCTGGTATGTTTACTTGGGAGCACAGAGCAGTAGAGACCACATAAAACAAGTGAGCAAGCAGTTTTTAACTCTGATTTTATTACCATAGCCATCAACACTTGTTCAAGTACATTTCTGAAAACCTAGACTGTTGCTAGTTTTCTATATAGTCAGAAGCATCTACTGTCTATGAATTGCAATCTGGCAGGTAAAAGAAATTACATAAAATTCAAAATTTAGAGATATTTGTGTCAAAGATCTCAGAGACACGTGATACTGTAAATTACAAATGCCTACAAATTTGTCTTTGCTGGTTCTGGAAAACAAGAGCCTGCTGTGGTATTCTTAACTAGTCTGTCACAAAACAATAAGGAGGCTGAGGTGAGTGGATTGCCTGTGCAGTTCAAGATCCGCCTGGGCAACCTGGCGAGACCTCATCTCTGCAATAAATCAAAAATTAGCCGGGTGTGGTAGCACGCGTCTGTAGTTCCAGCTACTTGGAGGGCTGAGTGGAAGGATCGCTGGAGCCCAGCAGGTCGAGGCTGCAGTGGCCGGGAGCAGCCACTGCACTCCAGTCTGGGTGACAGAGAGAGACTCCAACTCAAAAAAAAAAAAAGAAAAGAAACAATAAGGAGACACATACCATCTTGAAATTTTCAGCTGAGAATAGTGGAAAAAAGTCAGATGGCAGCCCAGGGAATAGCATACCCTGCATCACAGTGAAGGGAAACACTGTCTCGCTGAGGGACATTTGGAACTGTGCTTTTCCTAAGTCAGTGGCTTAAACTTATTTGCCCCGGCCCACAGCTTAATGTGAAGATGTCTATGTCTTGCATGCACGTCTTGTAATTTCATCTGCAGGGTTTCTTGAAACAGATACTTCAAAAAAGCAATAGAGATGTCTGATTGACTTCCCAATTTTTCACAGCAAGAAGATCCAAGAAGCCTATTTCTGACATGGTGCTTTTCATGGTGTCCACAACTACAAAGGACAGTAAGGATGAGACCCGGACAGCCCCCCATCCACATTCAGAATCCTAATTGATTCACCTCTGCCTGTCACTGTGGGTGATCTGGAGAACGTGTGTATTACTAGCTCACTACGGAAGGAGCAGGGTGAGAAAAGTTCATTTAATTCTTTAAGATGAGGGCAAGACCCACATCTCAGTCTCTTAAGATCTAAGGCTTAACTAACACTGCTTGTGAAAAGTGCAATGGAAATATTAGGGTCATTTAATTAATTCATCTTTGTAGGCTAACAATAATTTGGGAGGGCTCATTCAGTCTATTTAACACACCCTGGGTCAAATCAACTGAGTGTTAAAGGCTATATCTACATATTTTAAAAACCACTGTATTTAGACTTTAATAACAAACCTAACATAGGGATTTGATTGATTCAAATCTTAAGATGTTTGCCTTAATGCTCCAGTTCATGTGTTCTCTGTGTTGAGATGTTGGGGTAAACAACTGTTCTTTGTTTTCTTTATGTAGAGTGCCAAATTATACAAGTCACAGGTGGAGTTGGAGATTTAACCAGTGCTGTCCACGCGCCACTCCCCGCCACCCCACTCCTCTTTTGGTCCCTTGCCACTGCGCTCTTCTATCTGCTATTCTTCTCTTCCTTCTCTGAATATCATTTCCCGAGAGAGCCGTTTCTGAATCATACTGCCTGGATGGTTTAAACCCGGTCCTACTGCTTAATTGTGCTTCCATTTCCCTATCAGGACCTCATGCTTGTTGTAAGGATTAAAGAAATCAATGATTATAAAGGGCCGGGGACTATGCTTAGCAGATGTTAAATGTTCAAGATATCTTAGCAGTTTTCCTCAGTCTCCATTATCACCAACATCACCATCATCATCATCTGACTGCTCTGATTTCTCTTCCTTTGCCCTCCTCCAAATGTAGACTCAGGAAACCATTTACTTGGCCACGTGTTTCCATGTGAAGGAACTTCACCTAAAGCAACACCCCTAGTGTCCCTCGGCCCCTCTCCACTCTTCCCCAAGGAAGGAGCAATGACTTATTTCATGGGTGAGCTTGGAAGTACTTCTTTTTTCTAACCTGCCTTCATGCAGACAGCTTGTACTCTGCTTCACTGTCTCTTCAAAGTCAGGAGCCAGTAAATATGTCTAATTACTAGGTGAAAGGCTAACAAGATTTTCTGGCTTCAGAAACAGAGCCACTCTCAAGTTATTGTAGAAGTCCAAAAAGAAAAAAAGAAAGAAATCGAGCCTGTTCTCCAGTCAGCTTTCCCAGTAATAAAGGTGGTGTTTCCAACTCTGCCTGGCTCTCGTGTCAATCAAAACCACCAGGGGGCTGGCCTTGGTGGCTCAGTCTGTAATCCCAGCTCTTTGGGAGGCTAAGGTGAGTGGACTGCCTGAGCTCGCAGGTTCGAGACCTGCCCGGGCAACTTAGCAAGACCTCATCTCTACAATAAAGCAAAAACTAGCCAGGTGTGGTAGCGCGCACCTGTAGTTTCGGCTACTTGGAAGACTGAGGCAGAAGGATCGCCGGAGCCCAGCAGGTCGAGGCTGCAGTGGCTGGGTGCATGCCACTGCACTCCAGTCTGGGCGATGGAGTGAGGCTCCAACTCAAAAAAAAAAAAAAAACAACTGTCAGGGAAGAGGAGTGTCGCATTTTGACCTCTTCGGGTCTCTGCTTTAACATGTACCAAGGACTGTCCTTGCTTCTGCGTGCTCAACCCATCTCCTCAAATTTCATCTCCCATCCAACGACCCACCTGCATAACCACTTCTGAGACAGATCTGCCCTAGCATCTCAAACACTGTCCAAAACTGAATCCACACCTTTATCCTATGATCCTGCTCATTCCTAGGCTTATGACTTTGCCATTCAGCTTGTCTCCCAAGCCAAAAACCCGAGCGTTTTCCTTGACGCCTCTCTTTTGCTCACCTCACATGTGCAGCTGTGTGTCCCTGATATAACCTCCCGTTCTTCCTGTTCCCCCACTTATCTTTCTACGCCCCTAGTGTAGTCTCCTCATGTCTCAGGTGCTGTGAAGGCAATCTTTCTAAAATAACAACAAAAACTCCACATCACCTTCCTCCTGGATAAGTGTGAACCCCTCGGTGTGACAGCTTCCATTGTTTGTTCCCTGCCCAGCTCCTCTGCCTGCTGCCCCTGACCATTCTCCTACCCACACCCTGTGTCCTAGCCCTTCTACTCCTTCTCAAGAGCATTGAGATTTATTCACATGACTTATCTGAAGGCTGAAGCAGAAAAGAATACATGTGATCCAGATAAAGTTAACTTTACTGCCACCCCAAATTTCATCCAACCTGATATGAATAGAAAGACCTTTGAGTGGTTCAGATACACAAATTATTTGAATAATTTAAATAATAAATGTCAACAATTATCTTTCAAGATACACTTGACTGCAGAAAAAAAATTAAAGAATTACATTTATTGATAGTGAATTCAAAAGAAATTCAATAATTGTGCTTTTCAACAGTTTATTTTAAAACTGTTTATTGTTCTTAGAACCCTAATCAAACAAAACTGGCCCTCCCCTTGGTCAAATTGAATGAGTCTGCTGAACAATACTTCCCTTCATGTTACATCACTGTTAACTTCCCTATTGCCCGTGAAAAGAAGTCCAACAAACCATCCTTCAAGACTCCTGTCACACAGTTCTCAGCACGAAGCTCTCCAGGCTCAAAACTCAACTTCCTCCTCTACTATTACATGACTTTCACCTTTCCAGGACCTTCACACCATTCTCTTCGCCTGTGGCCTCAAGTTAGACATCGCTTCTTTCAGAGAGCCTTTCCTGAGCTCATCCACCCCAACGTCACCACACAGCATCTGTACTGGCTTGGCAAGGACAGTAGTGCACCTTCTTTCAGTTGCCTCTCACTCCCTCCTGGATGCTCCCTCCAGGCTCACTGAGGCAGGCGCTATGGTTTGTTGACCAGCACTCACCACCATGCTGACACGAAGTAGATGTTACTAGGTGTTTACTGTGCATTAAATAATGGACAAAGTGCTCACGTCATAGTATATATGATAGGGGAATGAGATAGGACACAGGCACACAAGACAAAGTAAATGGCACTGCACTGACTTTAAGATGTTTAAAATGTACATTGGAGAACAAAATTAAGTGGGAAAGACCATTTATTTTAATGGTTTTTCCTTATCCTTAGAATATGTCAACAATTATTATTATTTTTTTTTTGAGTTGGTGTCTCACTCTGTCACTCAGACTGGAGTGCAGTGGCTGCTCCCAGCCACCGCAGCCTCGACCTGCTGGGCTTTGGTGATCCTTCCGCCTCAGCCTTCTGAGTAGCCGGAATTACAGGCATGCGCTACCACGCCCGGCTGATTTTTTGATTTATTGTAGAGATGAGGTCTCGCTGCCCAGGCGGGTCTTGAACCCGCGGGCTCAGGCAATCCGCTCACCTCAGCCTCCCAAAGGCGCAGGATTACAGGCTGAGCCACCAAGCCCGGCTAACAATTATTTTTTAAAATACACTTTACTGCAGCAAAAAATTAAAGAATTACATTTATTAATAACAGTTAATTCAAAAAAATTCAATAATTGTGTTTTTCAACAGTTTATTTTTAAATTGTCTATTGCACTTAGGACCCTAATTAAGTAACTGGCCCTCCCCACCAACAGTTGGATCTGTCATTGCCTTAATTAAATGTGAGCAGTGCACACTTGTTAAAGCTGGGTTTATGTGGAGTAGGTTTACATTTCATTAACTTGGAAAATTGCTGTTGATAATTTTTCCTGTGCTCTTAAATTTCACTATAACAAATACCCATAAATAATGTCACCCTGTTTTGGAACATGAATTCGTGAAACATGTCATCTTAAACCATGCTGCTGTCACTGATACAGGCTTCAGTTCTTAACAGCTTGATAAAGACATAGCTGTGTACCTACTGCTGATTTAGCACATTATTAGGACAATGTCACTGATTTTATTAATGCCAAAAAGTCAACTTTTAGTCATCTCACTTTTTGAACGGAACATCATGAGAATTTTCCAACCAAAACTTAATTAATCATATTTTTAATCATCGCCTTGTTACAACATACATGGCAGACTGCTCTAGGAAGCACAGTAGGTTAGTCAGATGGCTAATAAAACTCAAATTACTAAGTTGGCTTCTTACTGCATGGGCACTGCCGTCAGACACTTCTGGATCCTCAGACATGACTCAGAGGCTGCAAATGTCCAGGCACACTCGTAGACAACTGATCAAGAACCATCAAGACTTCTTTTCCTTTTTTTAATTTGTGGGCTCTAAACAAGCTGTACAAATTGAGGGATTTGGCTGCAAGACTGTTTTACCTGATGTCTGCATGACTGCCTCGTGCTGGTTGTGATACCGGGAAGAGGAGACCTGCCATGTCTACCAAACATGTGGCCCCCTGAGGATTCAAGACCAACCCATTAAGTTAATTCAGCATGTTCAGCATAACTGTTTAGATTTTAAGAGTACTAAACACAACCAACCTAGAGAATAAAAGTCTAAACAACATCTAAATGCTTCTGAACAATAATTTTTTCTTAAACACCTCTGACTTGTGAGGATCATCAGCTGATTATCCATCTTTTCAGAACTGAGAATCAAGGTAACATATCTTCCACAAAGATGAGACTGGCCTACCACAAGGTCTTCATGGTACTGCCTGTGATAAGATATTAAAGAAGGAATAAAATGGAAAGATGTTGGATATTTATCAGACTAACAGTCTATACACTGAAAATGCATATATAAAGCTTATGACAATAATTTCCTCTAAGTAAATTATTACAGATTTTAGTAGGTGAACCTACTAGTATGATTAAAAGGTCTTTTGTTATTTGGAAATAGCAATGTTTCTCAAATGTTTCCGAATGTCTCACTTAAATGGTCCCTGACTTAAATGGAGAAAGCATGCAGGCAAGGCAGCATGACATTTAAGAGAAAGCGTGTTAAGTTGCCCCATGGAACCCAGCAGAGGGTGCTATGGTGATGGCTGGGAAACAGAAAAGGTAGCAAAGAATCTCTGAATGAAGGGATGCCTAATGCAAGACTAGAGGTAAAGAGAACTGAGAGGGTGGACATTTCAGGGAAGGGCCCATGCTGTGCCTAGAAACTTGCGCAAAGTTTCTCAAATAGGATCAAAAAAAGTCTACTAATGATAATGACCAGATATATGGGGTGAGGGTAGAAAATGTATGATTGTAATAATTTGGATTTGGCCTGAATACTCATGGATAAAACTGACTGCCATATCATACACTCTGAATCCCTGTTTTGGCATTACCTGATGCAGTCTGCTAGGGCTCTGCAGGAGAAACATGTCTTCTTAACTCTTTGGTGTATTCCATGCTATCCACTGGACAGCAAAGAAGGAGACTTTGCATGAAATGAGATTCTGTCCCTAAAGCAATGCACCATCTACCCATCTACAGCTTCAGGATACTGCTCCCACCCTGTTCACCTCTTTCTCCAACAACACTCACACACATGTGTGCATGCACACGTGCATGCACGCGCGCGCACACACACACACACAGACGATTTTCAGGTGTTTTAAAAATTGTTAATCTAGAACCAAAATCCAGCCATCCTAATGTTGAACAAAATACTAAACATTTTTGTTTAATCCTCCATCTTAAGGTATAACCTTGTGTTTTTTGTCTTGCACATAATTATAAATTGGCATTTCAAAACAAAACATCTCTCATTGCCATCTGGCTTCTCAACTGGGATTTAAGCACATTGCTGCTATGGCAGAGCTATAATTGTTTATAATGTGATATATTTGCCTCTCTTTTCTTAGACCATCAGCTCAGTAAGGGTTAAGAACTTGTCTTACATTTATTTGTGTTACTCATATGCATAATAAAATTGCTTAAGAACAAGCAATGAGTGAATATTGTTGACTAAAAAGACATGTGAGATTATCAGAACAGGTTTTATTCAGAGCCCAAAGTTGGAAATAGGCTTTCCAGCCAGAAAGGACAAGAAAGCCTCAAGAATAACAGTTATCTTTACACCTGTGTTTTATATCTTGGCATAAAAAGAAAATCGTTTTTCAACTAAAATGGTACCAGAACTATTTCAAATATTTTAACACTAGACCCCAAAGCAAAGCTAAGAAAATTTATAATGGATACAAAGACTCTGGCCTTTGATACAAGCACTAATAAAATTAGATCATAAAAGTGAAAAGTTTGGACATCCATATTACCTAAGCAAAGATTTGCTTATGCCAAGAAAATTACATTATGTTTCTAATAAACACATTCTGGAGTTGTGTGTGTGTGTTTGTGTGTGATTAGTATTCCTTCTTTAAGTGTGTGCCAATGTTTCATGAAGACACAGAAATCATTATTAAGCTTGAATTTAAAAGAAGCCTAAAGTAGCAATCAAAACTAGCATCATTAGAGACTCACAACATGCCGGGTGCTATCCTGAAACTTTACCTTTATTAACTCAATGCATTGCAATAAATTTACAAGCTAGGTTACTTTCAGATCTTTACTTTACAGTTGAAGAAACAAAATACAGAGATTAGCTAACTCACCCACCTCACACAGCTAACACATAGCAGGGAAAGAATCTCACCTGGCCAGTGTGACTCCAATGCTACCACCTAACACTACACTACAATGCCCTGAAAGAGAAATGATTCCTAAGCAAACTAATTCAGAACACCAGACGCTGCATGTTCCCACTTACATGTGGGAGCTAAATGGCCACAAAGACAGAAATAATAGACACTGTGGACACTAAAAGGGGGAGACAGAGAGCAGTGAGGGTTCAGAAGTTACTGATTGGGTACAATGTTCACCATCTGGGGAATGAATCGCCTGAAGCCCATTCAATCTATCCATGTAACCAACATGCACTTGGACTCCCTGAATCTAAAATAAAATTAAATAAATAAAATAAAAAGAAATTATTTCTGATTAAAAGAAGTTAGTTTCTTTATTAAAAATATGTAATAATTTTACAGCATTCATGGTCAGATGGATGATATGAAGTTTGATAAGTAAGAGGAAATATGGGGAAAATATCTAAACTGGGCCATTAAATTACTTTTAATTAAATAAATACCTCAAAGGGGTCCATTTTTTAATTTAAAGTTTAAAATTAAATCTTGTAAAATATTTACTAAAAGAAACAAATTTGCAAAAATATTCTCCTTTTAAAAATATTTTAATAGCAAAGCAACAGACAACTATAGTTTGATCAATATTCTAAGAAAACTTTCAGAGCTGCCATTTCCCTCACCACCCCTGAGACCTCTCTCAAGTAACCACTTGCAAACCACTTCATTTTTCTGATTGTGCATTGCTTATTTCTATGTTTCTAATGCTATTTTATTATTCTTTCTATTCTTACCATTATTTACTGACTGCTTGCTGTGTAAGATACACCTTCACTGTTTGTGAGCCTCCAGGAGTGCTGTTGAGAAGTCCAGCATTATTCTGGTTTGCGATCATGCAATCATTCTCTTCTCTCTCTCTCTCTCTCTCTCTCTCTCTCTCTCTCTCTCTCTCAAGCTTTTATTATTCTCTTTTTGCCCCAGAATTATAAAATTTGGGGAAATGGTACTCCCTGGACTATTTCAAAATGGAATCCATGCTTTTTGGCTCTAGAAAATCTTCTCAGGAGAAGCGGTAAGATGGCAATGGGGCAACCCAGTCTGGGAAACCTTCTGCAAAGGAGAACTGCAGTGGGTCTCTGACTCTCACCCCGGGGGCTGCGGACCCAACATTGCAGCCTGCTCTTCAGACGGAGCTCAGCCGTTGCCACCACTGGGGCATCGCAGCGGACTGGACAGTCACTGCAGCGCAAATGGCACCACCACCGCTGCCGCCACAGCCCCCACCATCACCACTGCCACCGCCATGGCCTCCATGGTGGCCATAGCACATCACACCATCCGAGCCGGAGGGCATCCACTTCAGTCCTTCAAGCCCCGTCAGGGAAGATCTGCTAGGATCGCTGCCACCTCTCCTGCGACCAAGACGTCCTGCCCACCATAAGTCTCCTGCCGTCTGCCCTGAGGCAGGCAGCCATCTTCAGCCTCTGCTGTTCCTGTCCGGCCCCACCCCCTCTTGGGCGAGCAGCTGAGATAGCACCACCTGCTGGCGATTCAAGGGAGTAAACCTACAGCCCCACTGCATGGACAGATTCCAAGGCAGTGGGAAGTGGGTTCCAGATTATCCACACACCTGTCGGAGAATAGCAGGACCAGCAGATGGATTTTGAATCACAGCTCCCCCCTTAAGTAAATCTCAAAACTGCAAAAAGGACCACTCCCAACCTACAGTGCAACTCCAGAATTGAACAAAGTAAGAGGGCATACATAAAGAATAGGAGATTGAACAAGCAGAAGTAAAACCAATCCCTTTACACCTGAATAACAGAATTAAAGAAGATAGTGACATGAAAGGAAGGAAAAAGTAGGGAGGGGGAAAAGCCACACAAATGAAGAAAAACCAAAAGAAGAATATAGGTCTCACACAGACCCCAGGGAGATCAGACACTGAGAAAACAGATTCTAGAACACAAACAACGAAGAGTCCCCAGAATGACTGGTTACATGCAACAAACCCAAACATCATGACATTAATGGAGAGAATTTTAAAAATTGAGGAGAGACAAGAACAAAATAGGAAGGAGCTGATGTCAGAAATGACAGCAGTAAAGAATACTGTGATGGAAATGAATAACAGACTAATAAGCATGGAAAGCAGAATCAGCCAAGCAGAAGAAATAATCTCAAAGCTCGAAGAACAAAACACAGAACTAACCCAAACTGTCAAAAGCATAGAAAAGAAGCTCAAAAAGACAGAACAAAACCTTCAAGAGATGAATGATCACATCAAGAGACCAAACGTAAGAGTAATTGGGCTTCCTGAGGCAGAGAGAGAAACAGAAGCCACACTGGAACAAACATTTCATGAAGTCATTCAAGAAAACTTCCCTCATCTCATCAAGGATGAAAAATTCAAACATAAGAGATTCAGAGAACCCCTGAAAGACAACAAAAGAGAAGACCAACTCCCAGACACATAATAATTCACCTAAACAAAGTAGCTATAAAAGAAAAAATCCTAAAGGCATCAAGAGAAAAAGGCCAGACTATCTACCAGGGAAAACCAATTAGAATAGTAGCAGATTTATCCACAGAAACCCTTCAGGCTAGGAGAGCCTGGAGCCCTATCTTCACAGTTCTAAAAGATAAACAATTCCAACCAAAAATAACCTACCCAGCTAACCTAAGCTTCATTAGAGAGGGAAAATTGAAATCTTTTCCAGATATCCAATCCCTAAGAACCTATGCTGCCACCAGACCACCTCTACAAGAAACAAGATAGTACTGAACATAGAAGGAAAAGAAAAAAGAACAATAACATTCTTCACAAGAGTACAGGCAAATGATTAAAAACACACATGAACCAACTCCAAAACCCAAAGAAAGACAATAAACAAACAGGAACAACTCTGTAAGAACCTTATTACAGGGATCAACTCTTGCATTTCAATTAGTAGCCTAAATGTGAATGGACTAAATGCACCACTGAAAAGACATACAATGGCAAAATGGATAAAATATCATCAGACAACAATCTATTGCCTTCAAGAGACTCACCTCACTAGAAAGGACACCCACAGACTCAAAGTAAGAGGATAGGAAACAAACTTTCAGGCAAATGGAATACAAAAGAAAGGAGGAGTAGCGATCTTAATTTCAAACAAAATACCCTTCAAGCTATTAAAAATCAAAAAAGATACAGACGGCCACTACATAATGATAAAAGGCTCAATTCATCAACAAGAAATATCTATCCTAAACATATATGCACCCAACATATGTGCACCAACTTTCATAAAGCAACTTCTAGGAAAACTAAAGAAAGATATTGACTCTAACACCATCATAACTGGGGACTTTAGCACCCCACTCACAACTCTAGACAGATCATCAGGACAAAAAATCAGCAAGGAGATCCAGAACCTCAATGTGACTTTGGACCAAATGGTCTTAATTGATACCTACAGAACACTCCATCCAAAGACCACAGAATACACATTCTACTCATCACCACATGGAACATATTCTAAGATCAACCACATACTCGGCAATAAATCAAGCATAAGCAAATTTAAAAGGACCAAAATTCTACCATGCACTTTCTCAGACCATAGTGGAATAAAAAAAAAAAATTGACACCAACAAAGTCGCCCCAAAACCCACAAAGACATGGACACTAAACAGCATGATGCTAAACAACTCCTGGGTCAATGATGAAATCAAAACAGAGATCAAAAATACCTGGAAACAAATGAAAATGAAGAAACATCTTACCAAAATCTCTGGGATGCCCCGAAAGCTGTAGTAAGAGGGGAATTTATATCCCTACAAACACACATGAAGAAAATGGAAGGAACAGAAACTCACAACCTAACAAGCCACCTAAAGAAGCTGGAAAAGCAAGACCACAAAAACCCTAATTTCAGTGGAAGAATCCAGATCACCAAAATAAAAGCCCAAATCCAGGACATAGAAGACAAAAAGATAATACAAAAAAAATCAGTGAAACAAAAAGCTGGTTCTTCGAAAGGATAAACAAGATCGATGGTCCCTTAGCTAGAATGACCAAGAAAAAACAAGAAAAAAACCAAATAAGCACAATCAGAAACACAAAAGATGAAGTCACATCTGACCCTGAGGAAATACAAAAGATCATTAGAGACTACTATGTACACTTGTATGGAAACAAACTTGAAAACCTTAAGGAAATGGAGGACTTTCTGACATCACACAACCTACCTAGGTTGGAACAAGAAAAAATTGAGACCCTAAAGAGACCAATAACAATCAAAGAAATCGACTACGTAATAAGAAAACTTCCTACAAAAAAAGTCCTGGTCCAGATGGCTTTCCAGCAGAATTCTGCAAGACATTTAAGGAGGAGCTGATACCAATACTACTGAAGGTATTCCAGGTGATTGAAAAAGATAGAATTCTCCCCAAATCATTTTACGAAGCCAACATCACATTGATACCCAAGCCAGGTAAAGATCCAACAAAGAAAGAGAACTACAGACCAATATCTTTGATGAACATAGATGCTAAAATTCTCAACAAGATCCTAGCAAACCGGATTCAGCAATACATCTCAAAAATCATCCATCATGACCAAGTAGGCTTCATTCCTGGGATGCAAGGCTGGTTCAACATTCGTAAAACCATAAATGTAATTAAATACATCAACAGATGTCAAAACAAAAACCACATGATCATATTAGATGCAGAAAAAGCTTTTGATAAAATCCAGCACCCCTTCTTGATAAAAACCCTTTAACATCTAGGCATACGGGGAACATACCTCAAAATAGTAAAAGCCATCTACGAGAAACCCACAGCCAGCATACTCCTAAATGGACAAAAATTGGAACCAATTCCCCTGAAAACTGGAACTAGACAAGGATGCCCACTGTCACCCCTCCTGTTCAACATAGTATTGGAAGTCCTGGCTCGAGCAATCAGAGAAGAGGAGGCAATCAGGGGTATCCAAAAAGGAAAAGAGGAAGTCAAGTTATCTCTCTTTGCAGATGATATGATTGTGTACCTTGAAAACCCAAGAGAATCTGTCAAAAGCCTCTTTACACTGATAAAGGCCTTTGGCAAAGTCTCAGGATACAAAATAAATGTACAAAAGACAATCGCATTTCTCTACACCAATAATAAACAAACAGAAATCCAAATAAAAAACACAATTCCATTCACAATAGCCACAAAAAAAATTGAAATACCTTGGCATCTTCCTAACCAGAGACTGGCAATAATCAAGAACTCAAAAAATAACAGGAGAGGGTGTGGTGAAAAGGGAACACTTCTACACTGTTGGTGGGAGTGTAAACTAATGCAATCTCTGTGGAAAGCAGTGTGGCGATTCCTAAAAGCTCTAAAAATCAACCTTCCATATGACCCCGCAATCCCCCTTGGGAATATACCCTGAAGAACTCAAATCACTCTATAAAAAAGATACCTGCACACGTATGTTTATCAGTGTTGTTCACAATAGCAAGAACCTGGAAACAGCCATGCTGCCCATCAAAAGAGGACTGGATTAAAAAAATGTGATACATGTACACAATGGAATACTATGCAGCCATAAAAAAGAACAAAATCATGAATTTCGCAGCAACCTGGATGGAACTAGAGTCTATAATACTGAGTGACCTCTCACTGAAGCAAAGATCTGAATATCACATGTTCTCACTCATATAATGGACCTTGAACATCCAATGCAATACTATAAGAAAATGACTGATGGTACTGGGAAACTATGGGGGGGGGAGGAGGTGGGATTAACAGTAGCAAATATCTGTATGGGGATGGGAAAACACCTCTTATCAACAGGGTGCCTGAATGAAACGTAATTGTACACCTAACCCTTAACTGTACCCCACAAAACCATAATAAAAAATATTAAAAAAAAGAAAATAAAGTCCCTAGTCCTACAAAAAAAAAAGAAAATCTTCTCATAGTATTTGCTTGATGATTGCCTCCTTTCCATTGTCTCCACCCTTCCACGTGAAACTACACTCATTGAAGCATTCCACCTTATAAGCTGATTATCTGCATTCTTATCTTCTTCCCCTGTCTTTCAACACTTTGTCTTTGTAGTCTACATTATGAAAGATGTCCTCAATTTTCCTTCCAAACCTTGTCTTCGTGGTTTTGTTCTCATTTGTAAATACAATATCTTCTTCTCTCTCTGAAAATAACCGTTTTGTTTTCGCCTTTAGTCTCATTCTGCTACTCGCATTATCTTTCTTTTCTTGGGGTTCATTTTTCTAATTGTCTTGGTACCTATGTTTCTTATAAGAGTCCTTCCTCAGATTCCTGCTGTCACTGTCTGTTCACAATGTACATGTAGTAAGATGTTAAAGTACAATTGGAAGCTCTTTGGCCTGTCAATCAATAGGCAGGCTTCACCAAAGGATAGGACTAAAGTCTCACTCTTATTGGGATCTCTCAAATATCAGTATCATCTAGTTTTTCCTATTTCAACCTAATTCTCCCAATCTCCTGCCTGAGGAACTGGAGTGGGGTGGGGAAGGGGTTGACAGGTATGTCTGTGTATGTCTCTCTAATCCCTCTGCCCCTGCAGGCCTTGTCCACACTCTAGTCTTCAGCTGTGCCTGGCATCTACTTATCCTGGACCCTAGCTTACTCATTCTTTCTGGAGAATAAATCTTTTTTCTGCCAGAAAAAAATATCTGTATGCTCAGAGGTAAGAGTAAAAGTTGAGGTTTGCTGGGAGTGATAGTTGCTGATTGTGCCAGATACAGAGGAAATCTACAGGTTTAAATGTTCCTTCAAACCCATTCTTTCAGAGGAATCTGCTGTCTGAAATGTCAGAGTTTTTTCCGGGGTTCTCATACATAAATCCTTCTGCTTTTGCTGGATGCCACACGCCATTTACCACACCTTTCTGTGTGACTGTGTGTGTGCAGGGGTGGGGGGCATCACACAAAAGTATGCATGTAGTAACCATCATTAAAAACAGACACCTACCTGCCATCAGTTTAATAAGCTTTTTGGAGTTTGTGGAATCCCCCTTCACAGTCACATCCTCTCTCCCACTCTGAAGACAGCTAGTCATCTCTCTGGTGTGTACGTGTTCATCAGTATCTCACTTTTCCATACAGCTTCTCCAGATACATTACATATGTGTATATACCCCGATGTAACAGACTTTCACTGGACTTGATTTGAACACTTTATAGGTAGACTTACACTTTGTGAATTATAATACACATTGTTATATATTTAATATTATCATGTTGCTGCTTTGGGATCTATACTATTAATTTTTTACTGCTATGTAATTTTCCTCGTATAAATATCCCACAATTTTATTTGTTCTCCTGTTGATGGATGATTGAGTTGACCCAATTTTTGCTGCTATGGACAGTCTCAGCTTGTCTTGTGGCACACACATATGAGAATTTTTTCAAGGAGTTAGACAGAATAGTAACTCTACTGTGTAGACACGGCACGTCAACTTTTCTAGGCAATTCCAATCGTTCTCCAGTGCTTGTGGCAATTGACATTTCCCCTACATATATTCACCTCTCAATGTACCCCATTCTCTCCAATCTTTTTTTAAGATGAGGTCTCACTCTGCCATCCAGGCTGGAATGCAATGGTGTAATCATAACTGATTGCATCCTCATAACTCCTGGGCTCAAGTGAGCCTCCTGCCTCAACCTCCCAAGTAGCTGTGACTAGAGGTACACACCACCACACCTAGCTTTTTTTGTTGTTGTTGTTTGTTTGTTTGTGGAGATGGGACCTCCCTATGTTGCCTAGGCTGGTTTCAAACTCCTGGTGTTAACTGATCCTCCTGCCTCAGCCTCCCAAAATGCTGGGATTATAGGTGTGTGCCTCAGCACCCAGGCCCTCTCCAGTCTTAATATTGCTCCATCTGTTTTGCAGCTTCCTAAATTTGGTTGACATCTCTCACATGTTGTGTATTTTTGGGTGACATGCGCTTGGTGAATTGTACTTCAACTCCTTTGCTCTGCTGTCTTTTCAATGGGCTTTCAGGAGGAAGGAGATGAAAATGAAAACAGTCCACGATGTTTAACTGGAAGGTCCACACGCAAGTCTTTATTCTTCATTTCAGGAAAGTAAAATTGGTTATAGGAAAAGGAAAACAGCTTTTTATTTACCCTGTTTTTCTTAGGCAAAGATAATTTATGACATTATGTTCGCACAGGAGGTATTCAAACCAATACTTTAAAAAAAAGATGTGGGGTACATTTCAGGGTTAGGTATACAAATGATCATTGTGTACGTAAAGTTTGGGCCTCACTTTGGTCCCCATGTTATTTAGTTTTAGATCAGATACCTTTATTGATGAGGTGTGCCCTCCCAGCAGCTTCCCACTACCGCCAATCTCTTTCTTACAGTATTATGATAATTGTTTAGGGTCCGCTTATGAGTTCTTTGTTTCTGTGATAGATCACTCAGTATTATAGACTCTAAATCCATCCAAGTTGCTGCGAAGTTCATAATTTTGTCCTTCTTTATGGCTGCATAATATTCCATTGTGTGTATGTACCACCTTTTTTTATCCAGTCCTCTTTCAATGAGCAATACAATTGGTTCCATGCTTTTGCTATTGTGAATAATGCTACAATAAACATGCACTTGCAGGTATCTTTTTCTAGAGATTTGAGTTCCTCCAGGTATATTCCCATGAGGCGATTCCAGGGTCATATGCAAGATCGATTTTTAGATCTTTTAGAAATTGCCACCCTATATTCCACAGAGGTTGTACTATTTCACACTCCCACCAACAGTATAGATGTGTTCCCTTTTCCCTGCATCCTCTCCAGCATCTGTTGTTTCTTGAGTTATTGATGATGGCCATCCTGACTGGAGTTAGGTGGTATCTCAATGCAGTTTTAATTTGCATTTTTTTGATGATTAGTGAGGCTGAGCATTTTTTCGTGCATTTGTTGGCTGCTCATATGTCTTCTTTTGAGAAGTGTCTATTCATATCTTTTGCCCACTTTGTAATAGTGCTGTTTTGTTTTTGTTGTTGTTGTTGCTGTTGTTTTTCTTTTTGGCATGTTTGAATTCCTTGCAGATCCTGGATGTTAGGCCTTTGTCAGATATACAGTTGACAAATATTTTTTCCCATTTGATGGGCAGTCTCCCCACTCTCTTAATGATTTCTTTTGCTTTGCAGAAGCTTTTCAGTTTGATACAAATTTTTGAGATACAAATTTGACAAACTCTTTTAAGAGTTGATTAGGCATGGTAACTCAAAGAAAACCAGAATAGCAATGACTTATCAGTAGCGCCTTTCAACTGTTGCTGTCTGAAAGTATGGGAAGTAGAAAGTGTGCTGTTTTTCTAAAAAGCAAATAAATAAATAAATAGCAGTTGGGCTGCCTCTTGTTTGTGCCGTGCTGCCTTCTATTTGGAGTAAAATGTCAACACACATATTCCTTCTAAATGTGTTAATAATAGCAGTTTAGTATCTTCTCTTCTAACACTAACTAAACTTTTCCTCTCTACCATCTATCTCTCTTTTGTCCTGTAAATATATTTTCTGTGAAACAGTGACATAGACCCTAGATTTTGGACCATGGTGTTCAAAGAACAAGGAAAATGTGTTGACTCAAGTAACCAAATACCTCAAAGGCAGTTCTGTGTTTAAGCGAATCCCAATGCAGTGGCTGAGATCGCATCAGCAAGACACAGATTCTCCAGCTCTCCACTCCTTTTATTCCAAGTTGGCACATCCTCAGGGTTCCTCCAGAGCTGTTTCTGATACCCATACCTGGCCTGGCTCTTGGAGCAGGGCTTCCAGGGTCAGAGCTTACCTCCTATCAGACCATCAGGGGAACAGTGATCTTTTCAGCAAACATCCCCTTACATCGCCTTAGCTCTAAACCAGTTACAGGCTCCTCCTTGAACCATAAAATGCTGTGGTCAAGGGCTATGGGAAATGATGATTAAATAAAGCTAGTAAGAACCCAGTTGAGCCGGGAATAAGAGTCACACAAACCACATGACTGAGAATGAGAGGTGGTTTTCTCAAAGGAAATTTAAAACACTATTAGGAAGAGGAAATCTGGACAGCCAAAAAGCAACAAATGACTGTTGAAGTCTACAGTTAAATATATTCTGGGCTGAACATGGTAGCTCATGCCTGTAATCCCAGCACTTTGGGAAGCCAAGTGGGGAGGACTGCTTGAGCTGTGGAGTTTAAAACCAGCTTGGGCAACATACTAAGAACTCATCTCTACAAAAAATAACAATAATAAAAATTATCCAAACATGGTGGCATGTGCCTATAGTTCCAGCTACTTAAGAGGCTGAGGCAGAAGGATTGCCTGAGACCGGGAGGTTGACACAGTGAGCCATGATCATGACAAAGTGAGACACTGACTCAAAAATAAAATAAATATATTTGTTTCACTTGGATACTTGATATATTAAAATAATAGGTCTTCTCAGGATGTTTCCTAAATGTTACCTTCCATAAATCTGAGTATCAAGGAATCCTTAAAAAATCTGAACTCACTTAGCTAATTTAGAACGTCACCTGATCATTTGTTGTTCCTTGAGTATCAATGGCCAATGTTATAGAACCATTTAAAAATGATTATGGACCTACTAAGTATGACCTTTTCTAAATTCAAAATGATATAAATTAGAATGCACACTTCTTTACATAGAACCCCACTCTCAAATTGTTCATCCTTCCAAATAGCATTTAGCACCTCCTTCACACATTTCTAAAATGTACGTCAGTGGTGAAGTCTTTATAAAATAGTTGCCTCAACCACATCATTTAAGTCAGTTCTCCCTTCCAGTTTAGGAGTTTACTCTAAAGAGTTTCATTATGAAAGATATTAAAGTTATTCAGTCTTACAGGGAACATTATGCTGAGTGAGATAAGCCACTCACAAAAGACACATACTGCGGGAGTCCATTTGTATGAAGTCTGTAGGGTAATCAGACTCACAGAGACAGAAAGTAGAATGCTGGGTGCCAGGAGCTACAAGAGGAAAGTGTGGACAGGAGTTGGTTAACGGGAGTTTTCCAAGATGGAAAGCCCTGGCGTTTCATTGTACAGCAATACAAATGTACTTAACACTACTCACTTGTACACTTAAGAACAGTTACTGTGGTAAATTTTAAGTTATGTGTAGTTTACTACAATTTTTTAAAAGATGGTTTCATTTTTTAAAATTTAAGCATTGAGAAATTGTGTCCAAAACAGGGCAATTACGAAAATGTATTCTTAGAAAGGTAAAACCAATGATGGTTCCTTTCTTTTATTACTAGAACAAGGAACAGATCAAAAAAGAAAAAGAAAGAAAGAAAAGAAAAGAATAAAACAGGCTCACGCCTGTAGTCCTATCACTTTGGGAGGTGGAGGCAGGAGGATTGCTTGAGCCCAAAAGTTCAAGACGAGCCTGGGGGAGACCAGTCAGACCTTGTCTCTACAAAAATTAAAAATATTTGCCAGGCGTGGTGGTTCATGCCTGTAGTCCCAGCTACTCGGGAGGCTGAGGAGGAAGGATTGCCTTGAGCCCAGGAGGTCAAGGTTGCAGTGAACCACGATCATGCCACTGCACTCTGGCCTAGGTGATAGGATGCACACCCCTCACTCAAAAAAAAAGCAAATATTGACTTCCAGTCCTCCATCTTGCCTCACCTGGACTACTGCAACCTTTGGCTGGTCTCCTTGCTTCTGCCTATAAGCCCAGGAAGTATATTCTAAACGGAGAACTCACAATGACCCTGGTAAATCACTGTCGCTCCTCAGTTCAGAACATTTCCTGGCCTCTCATCTCAGAGTAAAAGTTCGTCTCCTACCATAACCTGCAGATTTCTACAAAGCTCACCCTCACAATCTCTTGACGTCGCCTCATCCTCGGGCAGCCTATCCAACCACACTGGCCTTCTCACTGTTTTGTGAATACAACACACGGGCTCATCTGTAACTTTCCGCAAAGATCATAGTGCCTCAACTTATGGCTGATTTCAAGGTTGGAGCATAATCAGGTGGGAGTAACATTAACGCATGGGACAAGGCACATATGCAGGTAACAACTGATTTATGCAGTGCTTGATTTTAGAATGGCATAAATAATGACTTTTTAATTTTTTTCTCATTGTTTTATAAACTAAATAAATGACATAGAACCATACTTAAAGACATAAAAATATACAAAATATACACAGATTTTCTTTAACAGTTTTGTTTAAAGTTTCTAACTCCACAAATCTTGAAAAATCCTGGAGGTTGGGATTAAGAAGACAGCTTTAACATTTTTTTTTTTAATTATAGAGATGAGGTCTCGCCAAGTTGCCCGGGCTGGTCTTGAACTCATGGGCTCAGGCAATCCACTTACCTCAGCCTCCCAAAGTGCTGGGATTACAGGCTGAGTCACCAAGCCCGGCTAGGCTATAACATTTTAGTTTATACCTCTATAGTGTGTGAAGAAGAGAAAACATTAAAGAAAACCTGTAACACAATTGCAGTGAATTTGACAAGCTGAACCAACACACACACTGCACCTGGGCATGTGTATAAACTAGAGTAGCTTACTGAACAAGCAATGCAAATTAGGACAACCAAGGAAAAAGTCTATCTGAAGTAATCAGAAAGAACAGATATTTTCAAGCACTCTGGATTGTTAAAGAATGCATAGAAAATGATTTTTTATAAAGGTAAAATTGGAGAAGTGGTCATTATTTCAATTATTGGAGATTTACAATGTCTCCTTTTAAACCACAACTATCATCAGCCATTGTCTGATTTTCCTCTGAAGTAAGCACACTCATCTAAGAATTACTGTGCCTTGCTTCTTTCCCTAAGATCAGAAAGGACTGAGCTCCTTTGGGCTTGGGGCAGCTGCATTCTGGCCTGGTGATGAAAATACACTGCATCAGAGGCCTTTCTGCTTCAGCTTGTTAGAGAACTAAGCAACATCAAAAGTAATCCTATTTATTTGACCTAAGTAAAAAGAGATGAGCTTCCTTCCAGAAAATTCTACCAAAGTCAATGCTGTGTTTCTAAGTGATCTTTTGTTCCAATTCATGGGCATACATTCCACTACAAACTATGTTGCCCAGCTCTCCTATTCTTCTCATGAGAAATCAGGGGCTAAATTATTTTCACAAAGTTGCAAATGGTGTTTGTGTTAGCCATGAAGGTCCTCTGCTCTGACCTTCCCTCAAGAGAACCTTCTGCCCTGGACCAGTTGGGCAGACAGCTTCTGGGTGCCATACCTTCCAATCTGCAGGAACGTTCAACTGCAGCCACGCTCTCCCAGGCTGCTACCAACCAGTGATAGAGCACCGGGGACTCCAGAGATGGGTCATCACCACTGAACTCTGAACTCCTCTGACAGCCCCTTCAAGGCTCCCCATCAGCTTAGCCAGGGTTTCCTCAGGGTCCTACAGTCTGAAACTCCACCTCCCCAAGCCTCTCTCATTCCTTCTGTCCTGTCTCAGGTGTCAGAGCATCATGGTCTGGAGGCTCCTACTCTTTTCCTCCTCCTGCTTTCTTCCCCTTCATCTTATAGCACCAATCAGCTCCTAAGCACTGAGTAAATGAGCAACAAGGCAAGGATTTGTATGCAATTCCTCCCAGTAGACCGAAAGACCTTTTACTGGAGCCCTCAGCTCTGCTCACACTCAAAGTTAGACTTTAAGAAAATTGAAAGGAGTAACTAGCGGCAGAGTTCCTTCCCCAAAGAGGCTCATCCATCTTTGCCTCCACACTTGGAGCAGATCTGTCCTTCCCCCTGGGTCTACCTTCACAGCAGCTCCACTTCCTTAGAATGCCACTTCCATCTCTAATGTTCTGGCACCTGCTATCCCCATTTATATGCCACTGGCCTTTGGATTTTAGATATCCCTAAAGTAACCTCCAGTCATACTATTCAGGTCATGTTTGCAACACCTGTTTTTTATTTGTTTTGTGGTTACAAATGGAATAGGTGTGCAGGTTATTAAGCATCAGTCTTTAGCTCCAAATCTGCCTGTACTCATTTCCTAATGCTGTATAACAAATGACCACAAACTCTGTGGCCTACATGACACCCATTGATTATTTCATATTTTCCATGAGTCAGGAGTTTGGGCAGAGCTCAGAGACAACCCCACAACCCTGCAATCTCAGTGTCAGGGTCACTGCAGTTCCAATATGGAGCTCAGAGTCCTTTTCCAACTTCATCCAGGTTGGTGGCATGCTGGGGTTGTAGGGCTGTGGTCCCTGCTTTCTTGCTAGCTGTAGGCAAGAACCACTCAGATCCTGCAGGCTGCCCATGGTTCTCTGCCCTGTGGCCCCAGCAGGCAGGTCACAGCTTGCTTGTCTTTTCCCAGGCCAGCAGGGGAATGCCCCATGACTTTCAGTCCCTCTCCAGTTGGTTATGACCTAAGTCTTACACAGTTGTGATGTAAGCACAGGAGTGACTGTTGGCCGAATCATGCAATCTAATGAAGGAAGAAGCTGTCCCATCACATTCACAGGCTCCACCCTCACTCCAGGTAGGTGCTGTCTATGAGGCACATACACGGAGCGAGAGTTTCCCAGGCTGTCTTGGAATTCCACCCACCACACTGTCCTCTGCCCTCTGCCTTAAGATGCTAGAGCTGAAACTCTGCAAACCAAGTTACTTCTTGGCCAGCTGCTCCCTGGGACGTTCTGTCCATGATGGACTGAGAGGGAGACGGAAAGACTGGGGAAGAGAAGGGCAGTTCCCTCCTGCTCGCTCGCTGCTCCCATCAGCACTGCTCAGCTCAGCCTTTCACTCGAATAATGCAGTTGGTTTCAATCTTCAGTGTTTTCAGCAATCCGAAACAACCTGATCCTGTCTCCTTGGGTCTTCAACTGTGTTCTGTGGGACATCTCTAAGGTACTATCACAAGTGAGGCTGCCCCCAAATTCAATGGTTTGGGGCCCTTCTAGTTTCTGATGACCCCACTTTCTTTCCTTTTCCCCTCAAGCCTAGGTTGGGAGCCTTGTCCTTCTGAGGCAAGTTTAAACAATCTGCAGTATTGCTGTTTTTTCTAAGTCCTGTTGTTTTGTGAAAGATAACATAGAACAAAGGTCCTTCAAAAATGCATGTAATGAGTTACAGAAAAAAACTTATAAACTTCTACATTTGTAATGACTAAAGCTTCTTCTGTCATATGTACAAACTATAATTTATTTATCCAGTCCCATGTCTTAGTTTAGTTTCAAATATTTTGCTGTTATATAAAATCCCATGGTAAACACCCATATGTAAATGTTTACCAACACTTCAGCTTACTCCTTAGAATGAATTCTTAGACATGAAGTTGTGAGGCTAAAAGATAAAAGCAATTTAAAGTTTGGATATCAAATTTTCCTTCTGAAAGATTATAACAATTTAAACTCTGCCAACATAGTACTTTCTTTATCTGGTAAAGTTGATATTTTGGTAGATGGAAAATGGCTTAACTGATTTTCAATGGTCAAAAATCCTTCCATATGTGTGTTTGACATGCTCAGTCCTTCTTTTGTGAATTGACTGTCATTGTGCCTCCTCTAATCACTCCAACCAGAGGTGATGTGCTCCTTTCAGCCTCAGTCAAACTTTATTTGCATTTGGCATTTGCTGTACTCTGCCACTACTCCACCATTGGTTATGGGAATATTTCTCTGTTTCTTTTCATCATGATCATAATCTATTACTTTTCCCAAGGGCTCACTCTTCACATTCCTCACTCTACCCCACAGCCAGCATAGAGATACAACTTTACAGAAGAATTTATGCTGAATAAGCAACCCCTTCCTATGTCACAACAAATTTAGAAACTTACCAATGAAAATTAGACCAGAAAATTCTCAAGACATTCTAGGCACTTGTATTTTATGTTTCTCTGGTCATCTTTTGGATTTTTCTCTGGTAAGCTGCGTTAGTCAATCCATTTGATAGATTCTGAGTACAAAAATTAGGCATAACCTTTAGAGATCTTTCCATTCTGATGAATTTGTGTAAGTGCCTATAAAGTTGAGAAACTCAGTTTTATACATTAATAATTCAGTAATTGATTATTTTCATAAGACGACAATATATCAAATATTTATTAATAAATCTCTGATACAAGATATACTTATATTCAAATACAGTATTTTTTGCTTACTAGTTTATTAACTTTAGATAAATTATTTAACATCCTCAATACTCAATTTTTCTATATGAGAGATGGGTATAACAATAACAATCAATATTAACTGAATAAACAAATAAAGCACTCAAGAAAATTAAGTGATAAAATATATGTCACACCATGTCTGACAGAGTTCAACAACTATTTATTGAGCTTTTATTATGTTTCAGGTACTCTTTCAGGCTATGGCAACATAAAACTCAAAACATAGATTTTCTGCTTGACTGATGCTCTCATTAAGCTTACATTCTAATTAAAGAGATGGACAATGAACAAATATATAATCAAAAGAATCACAAAATATGTGATGTATTCAATGGAATTTTTTTAAAATGGAGAAAAACAAAGCAGAAAGGAGGAATAAAGAGTATAGACCAATGCAGTAGAGGAAGCGGGGTGATTATTTTACAAAGGATTATCTGAAAGGGCCTAACATGAAGGGCATATGTGAGTAGAAATCTGCAGATATTGGGTAAAAAAGAAGTAAGAAATGAGTAAATACAGTGTTGAGGTGGGGAAGGAGAAGGGCATGTTTGTCTTCTTATACAAATGACAGAGACCACAACAAACACGCAAATAGACAACTAAACAGAAAAGGACAAGACAGAGACCATGCAAGGAGGGTAAAATGTCAAAGACAAAAATGTACCCTACCACTAGCATTTTCTGACAACTAAGAAAAGAGATGCTACAGGCCAGGCTTCGTGGCTCAGTCTGTGATCCCAACACTTTGGGAGGCCAAGGCGAGTGTATTGCCTGAGTCTGCGAGTTCAAGACCAGCCCAAGTAACTTGGTGAGACCTTGCCTCTATGATAAATAAAAAAATTAGCTGGGTGTGGTAGCATATGCCTGTAGTTCCAGCCACTTGGAAGGCTGAGGTAGAAGGATCGCCGGAGCCCAGCAGGTCAACCCTGGGATGGCTATGAGCATGCCACTGCACTCCAGCCTGGGCAACAGAGTGAGACTCCAACTCAAAAAAAAAAGGAAAAAAGAAGAGATGCTATAAAAAAGATTACTTAGAGATTAAAAAGATAGCTCTTAGATAATACAGCATGATAAGTTTTTTCAAAAAAACAGTGGAAGGTTTGGAAACTAAAACCAAGCAATTCAGAAACCAGATGAGGATGAGAGAGGAGATTTCCTGGATAAAAAACGATGCACCACTCTAGAGGTCATCTGTCCTCATTCACTTCAAGAGACAGAAGTTCCGGAGGCTGCACCATCAAGATGGCAATTCTTGTGGAAACCTCTTTAAACACAGCGGTCAGGTGAGCCTGTCCAACCTTTATCTGTCTGTAACTTGCCTAGACCATATGCTGATGAAAGTTTGAAGCTCCCCCTCATGCTGAGAGATTGATTCTGCTGAACACATTCACTTTATCCCACAACGATTCTGTTTTGAGGTACTTCTGAGAGGTCAAGGTTAGCCAATGTGAAGTTAAAAAAGAAACTTCAGAGCAGCTCAATCTTTTTTTTTTTTTTGAGTTGGAGTCTCACTCTGTCTCCTAAGCTGGAGTGCAGTGGCACGCTCGTAGCCACCCCAGCATCAACCTACTGGGCTCAGGCAATCCTTCCACCTCAGCCTTCCAAGTAGCCAGAACTACAGGCATGCACCAAACTTGGCTAATTTTTTGGTTTGTTGTAGCGATGAAGTCTCTCCAAGCTGCCCAGGCTGTTCTCGAACCCACGGGCTCAGGCAATTCTCTCACCTCGGCCTCCCAAAATTTAGGGATTACAGGTTTGGATTGCACCCAGTCAGCAGTCCAATCTTCAACTATATACTTCCTAGATGACCAACACCTGACTCATACAATGTTCCTACCAAATGCCCCAATTCTGGTGAGCCTTACTCCCAAGGCCTTATTCACTAATTTCCCCAGAAGATATATTTGCAAACTCTCCAGGATACTAAGGCCAGTCAACAGTGCATGAATTTTGTTCAGTTAAACCTCCCTAGGAGGTTTTCATATAACACTAGCAATATTGCCATTTTCCCATTACCTGGTTTATGCTTGCTATTTAATTTTGTAATTAGTCATTCTTTACTTTTGGTTATATCTAAATAATTGTTGATAAATTATAAAATAATTGGCAAAAAATAAAATTGAAGCTTAAAAATATTACCAAAGAAAATGCAGATTCAAAATATGAACCAAATACAATTTCTAGAAATGAAAAGAAAGAGAGTAATTGAAATTAAAATTGACAGCTACATTGATTAACCAGAATAACCGCAGCTAAAAGGAAAAAATAATAAGTTTTGGAAGTCTTGCTCCCATTAAACTGAATAAACTATTAACCAGCTGACCTTCCTGCACATAACACCTACACATTCTGAACAAAATTTTTTTTTAAATGACTTGAAGGCTTTGAAGAATAAACAGATGCAGGGGTATTCCAAAGGAGAAAAGGAACCAGAGCAACTTTTTTTGGTTTGGGCCTGTGGAAGTCTGTTTTCATGGAGCAGCTAAGACTACGAAATCCTGCATAACATGCAACATGAAGATCCAAAAGAAAGAGTTGGTGGCAACATAACATAAGCCTCAGGAAAATGAGATAGAAAGATAAGAAGAAAGCTGAAAAGGAGAAACCCTAAAGTCTGGGTGTAGCCTCTGTTCAAGCATCAGGCCACCCCTTGAATCATTTATGTGTAAGAAAGACTGTGAACATTCCAGTTACGAAGGGGAAAGTTAAAATGATACTTAAGCTGCTTCCAAAAAAATACAATATGCAGTTTTAGTCTGATCAAATGAATTGCCTACTAAAAGAAAAACATCAACACTCTTCAATGGGATATAACAGAAAAATCAACATTCTTCACATCATAATTTTCACAATTTCCAGGATATAATCCAAATTACTCAAAATATTGTTTAAAAAAAAAGTAAAATGCTTCCCATTATCAAGAGAAAAGACAAGCAGTGGAGACCAATCTTGAGACATATGATCCAGATATCCTATATCTGGATAGTAGACAAGAGCTAATAGAAAAGGACAAGAGTTAGTAGACAAGAACTTTAAGCAGCTATTACAGCTATCTCAGTCAGGTAAAAGAAAATGTACTCATAATGAAAGAAAATAAAGGAAATCTCAGTAAAAAAATAAAAAGAAAACAAAAAGAATTTATAGAACTAAATTAAGTTAAAATATCTGAATTAAAGTCTTCACAGGATGGTGTGAGCAGAGTGATAGAGATGACAGGGAGTCAGTGACCTCAAGCTAAGTCAATAGAAATCATTGAATCTGAGAAAAAGAAATAAAATAAGATTATACATAAAAATCAAACAGACCCTCAGGAACAAGTGAGATGTTATCAACAAGTCTAGCATACATACAATTGGATTTCCAAAAGGAGAGAAGAGAAAGAATGTGGAAGAAAAAATATTTGAAAAAAAAATGACTGAAAATTTCCCCAGTATGGTGGAAAACATAAATTAATAGAACCAAGAAGGTCAGAAAATCTATTAGGTATCAGATATGTATTAATCAAACTTTTGAAAAACCACAGAATGAGAGAAAATCTTGAACATGTGCAGAAAAAGATAACACATGAAATACAGAGGAATTTTAGTACAGAGGACTATCCATTTCAATGACTGCTGACTTATGAAATTAAAAACATCCTTCAGGAATGAAGGTTAAAAAAAAATTGCAAATTTTTTTTTTTAAAAAGCCTTAAGCAAATCCATTGCCACCAGACCAACAAACAAGAAATGCTAAACAATGTTCTTCAGGCTGAAGGAAAATAATACCTGTGAGAAGAAAACTCACCCGTCCATAATTAAAGGATGGACACAGAGACCTGGAGTACAGCAGATGCGAGACTTTAATAACAGTCTTGCAAGATCGGGCGCCTGGTAGGCAGGCACACCCAGGATGGCTACAACAAGCAACTTATCCCCTAGTGTGAAAGTTCCTCCCCCAGTTCCTCATTGGCTGAGTACTTTGGGGTATACAATCTTTCCCGGACGTCGTCTAAGTTCCAATTTTTTCCCCATAAGGTTATCCCTGGTTCCCTTCCCTGGTTAGTCTTTATTTTCTTAAGAATAGTGTGTTTTTCTCTCATTGGTTCATTCCCATCTCCTGATTGTGTAGGAGTCCGCCAAGAGCTGTTGCCTGAAGATTGCGATATCTGCCAGCCTTCTTACACAGGCCTTGAAAATGAACCATCAGAATGTTTCTTTTTTTTTTTTTTTGAGTTGGAGTCTCACTCTGTTGCCCAGACTGGAGTGCAGTGGCCGCTCCCGGCCACCACAGCCTCGACCTGCTGGGCTCCAGCGATCCTTCCACCTCAGCCTTCCAAGGAGCCGGAATTACAGGCATGCGCTACCACGCCGGCTGATTTTTGATTTTATTGTAGAGATGAGGTCTCGCCAAGTTGCCCAGGTGGGTCTCGAACCCTCAGGCTCAGGCAGTCCACTCATCTCAATCCCAAAGGCGCGGGATTACAGGCTGAGCCACCGAGCCTGGCTCAGAATGTTTCTTACAAATTCCCTCCTCTATCTCTTTATAAGTTTCTGGTTCCATTTTCATCCTAGATTCTTTTCAAATTGGCTTAACATTTGTTGACCTTCCTTTTCATAATCTACTATAGTTTCTATGAGTATTAGATTGTTTTGCAGGTACGTCATGGGCATCTGTTTGTTAATTGGGGTCTTTATGAGCCTCTGTGTTAAGCCTCACACACAACATCCTATTGCTGTGAAGATTCCTGCCACAGTTATAAGAGAGGTTAGAACCAAGGTTATCATTCCCTTCCATTTCCCAAACCATTCTTCTAACCAGTTTGTGAATAGATCATCAATACCTGCAGTTTCTGTTAATTTGTTAGCTGGGATTGTTAGTCCTTGTAAAGCTTTGGTGATGGTACCACCAGAGCTGGTGTTATTTGGGATGAATATACAGCATTTCCCTCCTAACATGACACAAACTCCTCCTTTCTCTGCCAGGATCATGCCTAATGCAATTCGATTTTCCCATGCCATCCAGCAGGTGACGTCCAATTGACTAGCTACTCCTTGGAAGGCATCCCTGGTGTAGTTAATAAACCATTGCTGATTGTGATATATATAATTGATTCAATCCTCATTCTTATTAATGGTGGACCATCAGAAGAGTGATGATTCAAATCCAGCAGCTATGTGATTTCTAGCATTAAATTCATTGGAGACTCCTCTCGGGACTCCTATTGAATCTAGGTATACATTAGAATCAAAAGATTCTTCTAGAGCCCTTCAGTTTCAGTGATGGGCACTGTTACCCTCAGCAATTTGATGGAATGCCAAGGTCAATGGAATAGCCGGTTGGACTAGTGCACAAGTCCCAGTTCAGTCCAATTGGACAGCAACAGGTTGCGCAGACCCCTCTTTCCACAGTACCATCAAACATCCACTCATGGTAAGTGCAGGTTAGAGTAACTGTGACTCAACTCACCAGTGACATTTAGGATATAGGTACAGGCCAACAGATCTCTTACAAGCTTATTGAACTCTTCCCCCTCCTTGAGAGGCAAGAGGAATAATTCATCACTTCTACAGAGAAGGGGGGATCACTCTTAGGTCTGACCTCTGCAGTGCGTAAAAGAGTAGTGATAAGCTCTTGCAGGTTTCCTATCCCTATGCATCCTTATCTTGATATAGAGCCATCATGCAATCCATACATGCAGGGTCTGTATCCCATCCAACAGGAAATGGGACTACCTGTGCCTGTGGCCACCCTATAGCACAACCATAACAATTGCTTTTGTTGAGTGCATGCACAGAGAATTTAACCCATCCTACCAAGGAATTGACATTACCATATCCTGTCTCAGTTTCAAATGTCTGTCTTAAATCCTTGATTTCAACTATAGTTACCCTCATGGGATCGTTATTAGGAGCATTGTCATGTCCTCCAGGACTCAGGGTTGGTTTAGGTATATCTGATGTGTTATTATTAACTAACCTAAGAACTAGTCATCCTATGGGGTCTTTTTTTTTTTTTTTTTGAGTCAGTCTTACTATCGCCCAGGCTGGAGTCCAGTGGCACACTCACGGCCACCCCAATGTCAAACTGCTGGACTCTGGTGACCCTTCCACCTCGGCCTTCCAAGTAGCTACCATGCCTAGCTAATTTTTTATTTATTGTAGAGACGAGGTCTTGCCAAGTTACCCAGGCTGGTCTTGAATCCATGGCAATCCACTCGCCTAGGCCTCCCTAAATGCTGGGATTATGGACTGAACCACTGAGTCTGGTCCATAGGGGGCCTTTTTCTGTGACATCTGCTCCTAATCCGTGTTCTTGAAATGCCACCTTTGGCTCTTGATCTGGGGCAATCATGTCGTTAATAGTTAAAACCGTAGGGTTGCACTTTAAGTTCTGACATATTTCTGGTGGAGTGCCCTTAGAAAGATGTATTTTATCTTTTCCTTTGTTTTGTTTTGTTTTTTGAGTTGGAGTCTCACTCTGTTGCCCAGGCTGCAGTGCAGTGGCATGCTCATAGCCAACCCAGCGTCGACCTTCCGGGCTCCAGTGATCCTTCCACCTCAGCCTCTCACCTTGGCCTCCCAAAGTGCTGGGATTACAAGCTTGAGTCACGGTACCCAGCTGTATTTTATCTTTTAAAGGTCTCCAACTTGGGGTGACCCACCCCAGGTTCACTGTCTGTCCTTTCTATTGGGTGTTCCACCAGACATCATCCCAGCTGTGTCAGGGACTGGCGTTACTGTAGCAGTGCCTGGTTCTGGGCAAAGGTATTTTTCTATTTGTGATAATTGTCTCTGATTTTCTAAATCCCCACAGGGTAGAACTTGGCATGCATCAAACCGAATGGTTTGGGGTGTTAGAGTTTTTGTTATATTTATCACCAACTTGATTGAGTATCCATGTGTTCCCTGCCAGTTCCCATTACCTTCAACACCATTCATGGTCATCTGTCCTATCCAATTAAACCAAATTTGAACCTGGCCCATGTTTCTTATGAAATTTTCCTTAGAGTGACCCCTAAGGATTCTCTAGGGGACCTAGATACTTCCCATCAATCTTTGGCTTCTTCTTGAGTTATTGGTTCTTTAACTCAGATATAGTAAGTCCACCCTTTCTCAGCTGTTCACACATTGGTCTCAGTAGTCAGGTGTACTTGATAGGGACCTTCCCAATTCAGCAGGAGTTTGTCTTCCTTCCAGGTCTTTATGAGGATGAAATCACCAGAACAGAAGGGATGCACAGCAAACTCGAGAGGCAGGGTCTGGTCCAGAAATCCTTTTAACCTAAGGTATGATAAAGTGCAAGTTATGCTCAGTTTATAGGTTTTTAGAAATTGGTCCTTAGTTTCCATTATAGGAAGATCTGTAGTTCTGCCCAGGTATGGGACTCCACACAGTAATTCATAAGAAGATAAGCCTACATCTTTTCATAGGGCTGTCCCGATTCTGAGAAGTGCAATTAGAAGGCACTTCACCCAGGGTAAATTAGTTTCCATTATTAATTTAGTAATATGCTTTTTGAGGGTCTGATTCATCCTTTCTACTTTCCCTGAGGAAGGAGGGTGCTGGGGGTGTGGTAATCCCATTGAATCTGTGAACTTTCTGTTATCCCCTTTAATACCCATGATGTAAAATGACTTCCTTTATCCGAGTCCACATTTTTCACTAGTTCCAATCAAGGAATAATTTGTTCTAGAAGCATTTTTATTACAGACCCTGCAGTGGCAGTTGTGCGGGGGAAGGCCTCCACCCAATCTGAGAGATGACCCACTGTCATTAATAATGACAATAATTATTGTTCCTTGGGCATTGTCATTAATTCCCTATTTTTGGCATTTCTGTAAAATCCACCTGAATGCTTTAAAATGGTCTCAGTCTTGAAGGTCTTCCTCCTGCAGTTTGCTTTCTAGTTACCTTTTCGTTTATTCTCTCATAGGTTATACAGCCTTTGCATACCTGCTTGGCAATGGTATAGATGCTCACGCATCCATAAGTTTTTAATATGGCATCACACATGGCCTGAGGACTCCAGTGACTCTCCTTGTGTAGCATAGTCATTAATTCTCTCATTATAGGCTTACTAATCATTTTCCTCCCACCCAAGAGGAACCATTTTCTGCCCTCATTCTGAATAGCTCCCAAACTGTTTAGTTCCCCTTCTTCCTCTTTAGTGAATTAAGGCTTTAGTATCACTTTGGAGATGCTAGAATGAGACTCAAGAGTTAACCTCTACTTTTAGGGCAGCTTGTTTTGTGACTTCATCTGCCAGCCTGTTTCCAACAGCCTCCAAGGTGCTCCCCTTCTGGTGACCATTCACATGTACTACTGCGATTTCAGTTGAGAGCAGGAGGCTTTTCAGGACCTCTTTGATTAGCTCCCCATGTACTAATTCATTTCCTTTGCTGTTGATGAGACTTCATTTGTCCAGACCATCCCAAAGGCATATTTGGAGTCAGTATAAATGGTACCTTCCTGTTCTGCAAATAATTTTAAGGCTTGATTGAGGGTATACAATTCACAACTTTGTGCAGACCAGTTGTCAAGCAGTTGACACTTCCCCATATAGATTGTTGATTCCCGTCAACAACTACATATCCATTTTGTCTCTTTCTATTATTTGGGAGGATGCATCTATAAATAGTCTTGCCCCATCATGTAATAGGATTTCTCGTAGGTCTGACTTTGGTTTGAAATTCAATTACCTTCAAGCAGTTATAATCTATTGTCTCCCGGTTCTCATTACCTTTCCATAGGAAACTAGCTGGGTTCAGATAAGCATTTGTGGTTAAAATTAAGTCATCCTTTTCTAATAACATAACCTCATATTTTAGGATTTGGGAGTCAGTTAGACATCTCCCTGCTTTTTGGTTGAGTATGGTTCTGATCTTCACCTTTCACCCTGACACAGGAGTATTGACTATTAAGTCTCTTCCAAAGGTCAGTTTTCTCCTTTCTTCTACTAACAGGGCAGCGGCTGCCATTGCCTGGCTGCATTTTGGCCATCATCGAGAGACAGAGTCAAGGAGTTTAGAAACAAAACTACAGGCTGCTTCTTAACCCCCACGCCTCAGGTTTGAGTTAGTACCCCTAGGGCCACACCTTGATCCACTGTGGCAAACAAGTGAAATGACTTGTCTAGAGACAGAAGAGCCAGGACAGAAGCTATAATGAGGGCTTGCTTTAAATCCTCTATAGCTTGTTTTTCCTCCTGAGACCGTTGTAAGGGGTCAGGTTCCTCCTCTAACAGTTTCAGATATAAAATTATTGTTTTTTGGACATAAGATTCCATCCAAAGCCAACAATAACCAGTTAGTCCCAAAAACTTTCTGAGTTCTCTCTTCGTTTGGGCAGAGCCAGGTTCAATATGCTGGCTATTCTCTCTGGGTTTATTCATCATTTCCCTTCACTGATGAGATGTCCTAAATATTTAATCTCCTTTTCTGCAAAGTGTAGCTTATTCCTTGAAGCATACAGCCTTTTTTTGTCCTAGAAAGTTGAGCAAACTGATAGTAGTCTCTGGTATTTCCTTCCTTTTCTTTTCCAGAGAATAGTAAATCATCTACATATTGCAACAGCTGGGTGCCTGCCCTGGGCTGAAATTCCTCCAGGACAGTTTCTAAAATCTGATCAAATAAATTTGGGGCTTCAGTGAAGCCCTACAGTAGTACCGTCCAGCAGTACTGTTGCTTCCTTCCAGTCATAGGATTTTCCCATTCAAAAGCAAAGAGGGCTTGCTCTCTCTCTCTCTCTCTCTCTCTCTCTCTCTTTCTCCTCTCTCCCACTTCCTCTCTCTCTCTCCACAAACCCTTTCCCTTTTTCCTTGTAACTGCCACTTTGATAAATCTCTTGGTCCTGGGGGAAAAAAAAAGCAAAGAGGTTCCTATTTTCAGGGTCTAGGAGACAAGCCCAGAAGGCATTTTTTAGGTCTACCACATTGAACCAGGTGTGTTCATAGGGGATCCTGCTAAGGAGGGTGTAGAGGTTGAGCCTGAATGAGATGTTGGGCCTGAATGATCTGATTAATGGCCCTTAGCTCTTGCATTAGCTGGCAAGTCCTGTCAGACTTTTTGACCTGGAGGATAGGGATGTTATACAGTGTCATGCAGGGTTCCAGTAATCCATCTTTAATGAGGCCCTTGATTACTGATTGTAGATCCCTCCCACCTTCAGTAGGAATGGGATATTGTTTTCTGCAAACTATTCCCCTTGGCTGTTTTAACTTAATTTTTAATAGGGTAACAGTTAGACCTCCCCTATTTCCTTCTTTGACCCAAACCAGGGGGTTGATCTTGTTCTCTTCCTTCTCTGTGAGGAGGGTCATTACCACCTTTATTTGTCCCTCCCCTACTTCTAGTCCCAGGCTGTCTTATAATTAGATCTCAGCCTCTGGGATAAATAGGAAAGTTTACTCAGTATTCTCAGACTCTAACCTAACTTTCATGTGCTTGAATATCAGGACCTGAAATCCTTCCCCTTTCACTCCAACACAAGCAAATTTTCTTTAGAGTTCAGTCCTTTGAGGCTGATATGACAATGAGGAGCAAGCTACTCCAGTATCAATTTTAACTGTCACCTCTTTTTTTTAGGTTCCATCCCCAAATTTATCCTGGTGGGACCTCATTAAAAGGAAATCCTGACCCACTAATCTTCATCAAAAGTCATAAGAGGAACCACTTTTTCTTCCTTTTTCTATTCAGGGCATTCTTTCTTAAAATGGCCAAGTTTTCCACATTTGTAACATCTGCTTATAACTGAGGCAGCCCCCTGGAGGGCCCCTTTTGTCTGTTGACAGAGGCCTTAATTCTACCCCTCCAGTGGAGAGAATTTCAATCTAGCTTCTTCTCCGTTACTCTCTCTCCAGTAGACACATAATTTTTGCATTTTGTTTGTCTTCCTCTCCCTTACAAACACCTTTTGGGCCTCTCTTAGTAACTCTTCAATTGGGTTCTTTTCACCCATTGAGCTTTTGCAATTTCTTCATAATATCAACTTTTATTTATAAAATTGACTTTCAAGAGGCTCTACCCCACCGGGTCCTCTGGATCTAGCCCAGAATAATTTCTCATCTGATTCTTCAGCCTCTGCAAAAAGTCAGAAGGAGTTTCTTCTTTTTCCTATTGAATTTCAAGAACCCTAGAAACATTCTGAAATCTTGGGGTGAATTTTTTGATTCCTCTAATTATTAACTCCCTGAGATGCTGCATCCAAGCCCAAACTCCAGGGTCATTATTGTCCCAGTTGGGGTCTAAATTTGGGAACTTTTGTTCCATGGACAGGACCCCTTGTCTGGGAGAATGTTGCCTTTCCCAGATAGTCATTGTGGTCCTTCTAATCATTCCCCTTTCTTCCCCTATAAATAGGATGTTCATTATGGCTCAAGTGTAAAAGCTAGGCTCTAGGAATTTATTGAGTTGGTCTGCCAGTCCAAGGGGGTCTTCTAGCAATGATTTCCTTTCCCTTAAAAATTTCTGACCTTGGTGCTCATCAGAGAAGCATTTATGAAACCAGTCACTCCCTACCTATAGGGACTTCCCTAAGAGGAAACATTTTAGAAATCTCCACAGGGACCTTGGAAAGGAGTGAAAAATTTGTTATGTCTTTTTTGCATTGTTCCAATTCCTTCCCTGGTTTGGGTAGAGGATTGTTGGGGCAGCAGGCTCAGAACTTCCTTAAAACCTGGTGCCCCCTGGCTTAGAGCCATCAGGGGGCCCTGGGTCTCTTGACTGCCTCTGGCTTCCCTGTTCCCCATAAGGGGGAAGGAAACTGGAAAGAGGATCCTAGGACTTTTCCTTGGGGCCCATTCCCTCAACTTTGAGAGTGAACATAGAAACTGCTCCTGGCAGCTAACAAAGAGCATAATCTCCTTTCTCCTGTGAGGATGAAGCCTTATCAGTAACATGAAAAACTAGGGTCTGGCACATCCAGTCCTCATCTGAGCCAAACTGTGGTCAGAAAAATCGCAGGTTTGCAAATTGGCTCCTTAATCCAGACAAAACAACAGTATTTAATCATCTTTTATTTCTCCTTGTCTTTAGTCTGGGGACTGCTTCCCCATTTTCTCAACATTTCCCCCAATGGACTATCTGGAGGAATGTCCCTGGAGGGGTCCTTTTTCCTTTTCTTTCCTTCCAGGCCATTTACTTGACCCTCCTTTGTTCCCCTAGGCCTAGCATTTTTATTCCCCATTTTTGGTTAGGTTAATAACCCTAGTGCCTGAGTTTCCCTGTGTATTCAACTCCCCCAACCCCAGAGGTTTCTTGCATACGCTGGGACCTGCTTCATCTGTCTCCAGCCACTTCCCTCATGGGAGAATGGAGCCTCTGATCCCTCTCTACACTCACTTCATATCTCAGATACATCTCAGTTGCACACACTTGACCTCCAAAATGTCCAACCACCAAGGCAGTGCTTAGAGGTCAATTTTCCTACCTTGGCTTATGCATGAGGTTGCCTGGTTGCTGCAGAGCCTGCTAGCTTTCTCCCTGTGTTGCCTCCACTGTCTCCAGTACAACTATCTTGGGTGTATCTACAGTACCACAGGGAGCTGAGACACCCAAACAAAATAGGCCACCTGAAAATCAGGTAGGGCATGCCTCCCCTAGTGCTGGAGTTCCCTCACCATGGATGCAGATAATCCTGGATAAGCCCCAAATTGTGAGAAGTAAATTCACCTGTCCAAAATTAAAGGATGGACACAAAGACACAGAGCATATCAGAAGCAAGACTTTAATGGTGGTCTTGCAAGATCATGTGTCTATAGCAAGTTACTATAGCAAGCAGTTTATCCCCCAGTGTGCAAATTCCTCCCCTGGTTCCTCATCGATTATTTGGGGGTATACAATCTGTTCCAGATGTCACCTAAGTTCCAATTTTTTCCCCTTGTAAGGTTATCCTCGGTTCCCTTTCCTGGCTAAATCTTTATTTTCTAAAGAATAGCATGTTGTTTTCTCATTGGCCTGTTTCCATCTCCTGATTGTTTAAAAGTCTGCCAAGAGCTGGTGACTGAGACTGCTACATCCACCAGCTGCTTAGACCAGGCCTTGAAAATGAACCATTAGGAGGTTTGGACAAGATAGTGACCAGACAGGTCGGACTGTGAGAGCCTCTGCAAAAGCAAGTGTCCATAAAGACTCTCTGCATGAGTAGTCATGTGCTGGTGGAAGAGTGAAAGTCAGTCTAAGGGGAGATTCGAGTTCATGCACCTGGGACCCCCTCTGAAGGTGACCGCAAGCCCCCCCCAAGACTTCAAGCCGTGAGCACTCAAGATCGTCTGCTGTTTCTGGACCTCTCCTGAGAAAAGCCTGCTGAATCCAGCTGATTCTCATCACCTGGTACCTGGGCCCACACCATCATCTGTTATATCAAATCAGCTGGAGCCCTGAGTCCTATCAGTGGAGAGGGAAGATCAGGGAAAGCTGGAGAGGAGCCCCATGTCTGGTGAAGAAACTCTGACCACAGCCATTTTCTCTGTCCCAGGGCCAGGCAGAAACCTGTATTGCCCCGCCCAGCTCCACCGAGCCTCCAGCTTGGGACCTAAGGTAATCTCATCAAACTGAGAAAGACAAAAGCACCTCCCCCATGCTGGATCAGACACAAACAGGTCAGATCTGAGTGACAGACTTGACAGGCAACAATCCGGGTGAGTCCAGATCTGATCCACCCCTCCTTCTACAGTTCCAGGGTATCTGACGCAAGCTGTGAGCAACCCTATCAGTCTATGATGAGAGCTAGAGATCAGCACTGAAAGAACGTTGGACTTACAGGAACGGCCTCAGAGTGAGTTTGGTTTCTTGTTTTTTATTTTTTATTTTAATTTTTTGTCTGTTTTGCTCATTTTTGTTTGTTTTTTGTTTTAGTATTTTTCTCTCTTTATTTCTGTTTTTGATAACGTTTTTGTACTTGCTTTGTTTCTGTAATTTTACTGATTTTTTTTTTCTTTATACTTCCTGCTTGTGTATGGGAAGAGTACATCAATAGGGAGATCTTTGTTGGTTTGTGTGTTTGTATGATTATCTGTATGTTTTAGTTTCTTTTTTACTTTTTTCTGTCTTTGTGTCTCTTTTCATTTGTTAGTCGGTATGTCTGTCTGTTTTCCCTCTTACTCTTCTCTCTCTCCACCTTCTTCCTGCTCCCTCTTCCTTTTTCCATTCTTTTCCTTTTTTAAAAAAATCTCATTTTGCTTCCAGGGAGCAAACCTACACCCCCACTGCATGAACAGATTGTAAGGCAGTGAGAAGTAGGTTCCAGGGTGCTCATACACCTGTCAGCGGATACTGGGATCTGCAGATAGATTTTGAATCGCAGTTCTCCCCTCAATTAAATCTCAAAATTGTAAAAGTACAGCCCCCAACCCACAGTCCAGCTTCAGAATTGAATGAAGCCAGAGGATCCACATAAGGAAGAATAGGAGATTGAACAAACAGAAGTAAAAGCAACCCTGCTATCCCTGAACAACAGAATTAAAGAAGAGGGGGGGAAAAGTGGGAGGGAGGAAAAATCTACAAAAATGAAGAAAATCCAAAAGGAGAATATGGGTTTCACACAGACCCCTGGGAGGTCAGACATTGAGGAAATAGACTTCAGAATGCAAACAATGAAGAGCTCCCAGAATGACTGATCTTAAACTACAAACCCATATATCAAGACATTAATAGAGAGAATAAATAGAATTGAGGAGAGACAGGAGGAAAATAGGAAGGAGTTGATAACTGAGATAACAGCAGCAAAGAATACTTTGGATGAAATAAATAACAAACTGATAAGCATGGAAAGTAGAATTAGCCAAGCAGAAGATAGAATCTCAGAACTTGAGGACCAAAATATAGAACTAACCACACTGTCAAAGACATAGAAAAGAAGCTTAAAAAGATAGAACAAAACCTTCAAGAGATGAGCAATTACTTTAAGAGGTCAAATCTAAGAGTAACTGGACTTCCTGAGGCAAAAAGAGAGACAGAGAATACCCTGGAACAAATATTCCATGAAATTATTCAAAAAAACTTCCCTCATCTCATTAGTGATGTGAATATTCAAACACAAGTGATTCAGAGAACCACCGCAAGACAACAAATGAAAAGACCAACTCCTAGACACATAGTAATTCACCTAAACCAAGTAAGTATAAAAGAAAAAATCCTAAAGGCAGCAAGAGAAAAAGATCAGACTACCTACTGGGGAAGACCAATTAGAATAGCAGCAGATTTATCTACAGAAACTCTTCAGGCCAGGAGAGGTTGAAGCCCAATCTTCAAAGTTCTCAAAGATAAACAATTTCAACAAGAATAACCTACCCAGTTAAGCTAAGCTTCATCAGTGAGGGAGAATTAAAATCTTCCCCAGACATTCAATCCCTAAGAACCTATAGCCTCTGGACCAGCTCTACAAGAAACACTTAAGAAAGTATTAAACACAGAAGAAAGGGGAAAAAATGACAACGTTCTTCACAAGAGTGCAGGAAAAAGATTGAAAACACACATGAATCAACCCAATATCAAAAGAAAGACAACTAACAAACAGGAACAACAACAACTCTATAAGAACCTCATGACAGGGATAAACTCTCACATTTAAATAATTAGCCTGAATGTGAATGGACTAATGGACCACTGAAAAGACATAGAATGGCAAAATGGATAAAATATCATGAGGCAACAATATATTGTCTCCAAGAGACTCATGTCACCAGAAAGGACACACACAGACTCAAAGTAAGAGGATGGGAAGCAAATTTCAGGCAAACAGAGCACAAAAGAAAGCAGGAGTTACAAACTTAATATCAGACAAAATACCCTTTAAGCTATCAAAAATTTTAAAAGATATAGAAGGTCACTATATAATGATAAAAAGTTCAATCCATCAATAAGAAATATCCATCTTAAACATATATGCACCCAACATAGGAATGCAACTTTCATAAAGCAGCTTCTAGGCAAACTTAAAAAAGATATTGACTCTAACACTATCATAGCTGGGAACTTTACTACCCCACTCACAACCCTAGACAGATCATCAAGACAAAAAATCAGCAAGGAGATCCAGAACCTCAATGTGACTCTTGACCAAATGGACTTAATTGATACCTACAGAACACTCCAGCCAACAACCACAGAATATACATTCTACTTATCACCACATGGAACGTACTCTAAGATCAACCAAATCCTTGGCCATAAATCAAGCATAAACACATTTCATAAGATTGAAATTTTGCAATGTACCTTCTCAGGCCACAATGGAATAAAAATAAATATCAACACCAACAAAGTTCCCCCAAAACCCACAAAGACATGGACAGTAAGCAGCATGATGCTAAGCAACTCCTGGGTCAGCATGGAAATCAAAATAGAGATTAAAAGATACCTAGAAACAAATGAAAATGAAGAAACATCTTACCAAAACCTCTGGGATGCCATGAAAACAGTAGTAAGAGGGGAATTCCTATCTCTACAAACATGCATGAAGAAAATGGAAAGATCACAAGTTAACAACATAACATTCACCTAAGGAAACTGGAAAAACAAGACCACCAAAACCCTAACTTCAGTAGAGTAATCCAGATCACCGAAATAAAAGCCCAAATCTGGGACACAGAAGACCAAAAAGATAATACAAAATTTCAATGAAACAAAAAGCTGGTTCTTTGAAAGGATAAATAAGATTGATGGTCCCCTAGCTAGACTGACCAAGAAAAAGTCCAAATAAACACAATCAGAAACACAAAAGATGAAGTCACAACTGACCCTGAAGAAATGTAAAAGATTATCAGAGACTACCATGTACACTTATATGGAAACAAACTTGAAAATCTAAAGGAAATGGAGGACTTTCTGACATCGAGACCCTAAATAGACCAATAACAATCCAGGAAATTGACTATGTCATAAGAAAACTACCTACAAAAAAAAAAACCTTGGACCAGATGGCTTTCCAGCAGAATTCTACAAAACATACAAGGAGAAACTGATGCCAATCCTACTGAAAGTATTCCAGGTGATTGAGAAAGATGGAACTCTCCTCAAATCATTTTACGAAGCTAACATCACATTGATACCCAAGCCAGGTAAAGAACCAACAAAGAAAGAGAACTACAGGACAATATCCTTGATGAACATAGATGCTAAAATTCTCAACAAGATCCCAGCAAACCGGATTCAACAGCACATCTCAAAAATCATCCACCCCTACCAAGTAGGCTTCATCCCTGAGATGCAAAGCTGATTCACATTCATAAGACCATAAACATAGCTAAATACATCAACAGACATAAAAACAAAAACCACATGATTATATCATTAGATGTAGAAAAAAGCTTTTGATAAAATCCAGCAACTCTTCTTGATAAAAACCCTCGAACATCTAGGCATAGATGGAACATACCTCAACAGTAAGAGCTATCTACAAGAAACCCACAGCCAGCATACTGCTAAACAGACAGAAATTGGAACCATTTCCCCTGAAAAGTGGAACAAGACAAGAATGCCCACTCTCACCCCTCCTGTTCAACAGGGTTTTGGAAGTCCTAGCTAGAGCAATCAGACAATAGAAGGAGAACAGCAGTATCTGAATAGGAAAAGAGGAAGTCAGTCATCCCTCTTTGCAGATGACATGATTCTACACCTCAAAAACCCACGAGAATTTGTCAAAAACCTCCTTGCACTGATAAAGGACCTTGGCAAAATCTCAGGGTATAAAATCATTGTGCAAAAGGCAATTGCATTATTGTACATCTATAATAAACAAACAGAAATCCAAATAAAAATCACAATTCCATTCACAATAGCCACAAAAAAATGAAATACCTTGGCCTCTTCCTAACCAGAGACGTGAAAGACATTTACAATGAAAACTACAAAACACTGCTCATAGAAATCAAAGATGACACAAACAAGTGGAAAAATATTCTATGCTCATGGATTGGAAGATCAACATTGTTAAGATGTCCATTCCACCTAAGACAATCTACAGATTTAATGCAATACCCATCGAATTACCAACAATATTCTTCTCAGACCTACAAACAATAATACAGGAATTCATATGGAAACATAAATGACCACAAATAGCCAAAACAATTCTCAACAAAAAAAAACAAAGCAGGAGGTATCACACTCCTAGACTTTAAACTTTATTATAAAGCTACAATAATCAAAACAGCCTGGTATTGGTACAAGAACAAGCATATAGACCAATGGAATAGAATTGAGATCCCAGAAGCAAAACCTCAATTTCACAGCCAACTCATCTTCAACAAAGTCTCCACCACCAACTACTGGGGAGAGAAGAACCTATTCAGTAATTGATGCTGGGAAAACTGGCTTACCACATGCAGAAAATTAAAACAGAACCCCAACCTATTTCCATATACAAAAATCAACTCTAAATGGATCAGAGACCTAGACGTAAAACCTCAAACTATTAGAACCTTAGAAAATGCAGGAGACACTTTTATGGAAATTGGAACTGGCAACCAATTCCTGATCAAAACCCCAGGGGCCCATGCCATAAGAGATAAGATAGACAAGTGAGACCTCATCAAACTGACAAGCTTCTGCCAAGCCAAAAAAACCATCAAGAGAGCAGGGAGACAGCCCACAGACTGGGAAAAACTATCTGCCAACTCTATGTCTGACAAAGGCCTAACATCTAGGATCTACAAGGAACACAAACGTGCTGAAAAAAAAGCAAACAGCCCCATTACAAAGTGGGCAAAAGATATGAATTGACAATTCTCAAAAGAAGACATATGAGCAGCCAACAGATACATGAAAAAATGTCCAGCCTCACTAGTCATCAAAGAAATGCAAACTAAAACTACACTGAGATACCACCTAACTCCAGTCAGAATGGCCATCATCAATAACTCAAAAAATAATAGAGGAGGTTGCAAAAAGGGAACACTTCGACACTGTTGGTGGGCATGTAAACTAGTACAGCCTCTGTGGAAAACAGTGTGGCCATTCCTAAAAGTTCTAAAACTTGACCTTCCATATGACCCCTCAATCTCCCTACTGGGAATATACCCAGAAGAACTCAAATCACTCTATAAATAGATACCTGCACACGTATGTTTATCGCAGCATTGTTCACAATAGCAAGAACATGGAACCAACAATGCTGCCCATCAAAAGAGGACTGGATAAAAAAATGTGGTATATATACACAATAGAATATTTTGCAGCCATAAAGAAGAACAAAGTCATGAACTTCACAGCAACCTAGATGGACTTAGAGTTTATAATACTGAGTGATCTTTCACAGAAACAAAGAACTGAGTATCACGTGTTCTCACTCATAAGTGGACCTTGAACAACTATCGTAATACTATAAGAAAAGGATTGACAGTAGCGAGAAACAGCAAGGGGGTTGGGGGGTGGGAAGGTGGGATTGGCAGTAGTGGGAATCTGCCTGGGGAAGGGGGGCACACCACATCAACAAGGGTAACTGCATAATGAATATTTGTATACCTAACCCTGACTTGTGCCCCACAATTTTAAAATAAAAAATTTTAAAGTTAAAAAAAAGAAAATGAACCATTAGAGTGTTTCTTACAATACCAGAGAGAAAATAAAATGTTTATCAAACAGGCTGAGGCAAGAGAATCTCTTGAACCCAAGAGTTCAAGTTCAGCCTGGACAAAATAGCAAAACCTACCAAACCTCCCTATCTCTCCATCTCTAAAAAAAAATTAGCTTATTTAATATTTTTTAAATAATAATAATAACTATCTGAGTAAAAACATTTTCACTCTTTATTTCTTTAAAATACATATGACCATTTGATGAAAAAAAATCAGAATATTATCTTAGTAGTTTATAATGTACATAAATGTAATACATACAACAATTGTAGTTCAAAAACAGGGGGCTATAAATGGACCTATGTGGTTAGAAATTTTATACATTTTACATGAAGTCACATAATGTTAACTCTAAGTGGAATGTGAAAAGCCAAAGATTTGTGTTCTTATCCCTTGAATAATCACGAAAAAAAATTAATGAAAAGGCTTGTATCTAAACAGAATAAACAAATAGGAATAAATAACCAAATGGTAGAATCAAGTCAATAGAGAAAGCTCCTCAGGTGCAGTTTCTCAAATGTGGCTCCTCTGAGCTAAAGACTTGGAAACGAAGAGCTGAGGTATTCGCCACTCCCGCCATTGTTCTTCTCTTGGCTCTGTCCTCTGTGCTAAGCTCTTGATTCTGCCCTCTGAGTCACTCTTGCTTTTCCATGAGAAATGGCCTGAATCTGCAACTTAATACCTTTCAAGCCTGTTTTCTGCACGTAGAAAGTAGCGGCCACTGCACTCCAATCTGGGTGACAGAGTGAGACTCCAACTCAAAAAAAAAAAAAAGAAAGAAAGTTGAGGGACTAAAGACCTGTTTTTATTTGCTCTGTCTCTTTTAGTCCTAGTTGTCAGTTCCTTCAATACAAGGTCCATTAAAAACATTTTAGATTTTCTATTAATTTCATAGGGATTCCCAGATTAAAAGGAACACCCACAATCTTTCTGACACACCCTAGTCTCAACCCTGGGCCTTAAGTGAGGCTGCCCTGGGACAATGCTAACAAGGCTCATAAAAATCCTGCTGTTTATGAGATGATCTGTGAAACCCATCCACAAGTCTCTAGGCTGTGACAAGTTGATTATTTCATTTATCTCCCTCTTCTCTTGCTTTATCATAGGCAAATAAAAAAGTAGGTTGGAGCCAGGCTCGGTGGCTCAGCCTGTAATCCCATGCTTTGGGAGGCTGAGTTGAGTGGATTGCCTGAGCCCGTGGGTTCGAGACCCGCCTGGGCAACTTGGCGAGACCTCATCTCTACAATAAACAAAAAAATTAGCCGGGCGTGGTAGCGCGCGCCTGTAGTTTCGGCTACTTGGAAGGCTGAGGAGGAAGGATCACTGGAGCCCAGCAGATTGCGGTGGCCAGGAGCAACCACTGCACTCGTCTGGGCCACAGAGTGAGACTCCAACTCAAAAAAAAAAAAAAAGCAGGTTGGTATTTTTTATATTCTTCAGGATATATTTTCCAGCAAGACCTAGGAGTCCATTGGAAACTCCTTCTATTTTCATGCTGTGGCAGGTGACAGTGTTACCCAACTTTCTACCATTACCTGACAAATGTCCTAGCTTCTAATCATATTTTTCTCACTATCCTTCAAGACTCTCACAATGGTCTCTTTGAGGCTTTTCCAGCCTCACAATTTTATGAAGCTTTTTCTTGCTTTTACTTATCACTCAGTTGCAAAAGCATTGTTTTAAGTTCCTTAAAAGGTAGCGAATTCCCATTATCAAATTCTGTTCTAGCTACCTATTGCTGTATAAACTTCCCCAAAATTTAAAGGTTTAAAAATCAACTACTTTATTGCATCTTTCCTTTTTGTAGGTCAATAATTCAGGCAGAACTCAGCTATATTTTTCTACTACATGTGACATTGACTGAAGTCACCAACAACTTGGTGGTGCCACTGAACAGAGCTAGAGAGTGCAAGACAATGTCATTCACTGGGCAGGAATGACTCAAAGGCTGGACTCAGCTGAACTTCTCTTGCTTTCTATGTGGTCTTTCAAGCAGGGTAATTGGATTTCTACATGGTGGCTCAAAGCTTCAAAGGACCACAGTGGAAGCTCTTTAAGACAAAGTCCCAATTGACATAGTGTCCCTTTCACTGTGCTATATCTATCAAATAGTCACAGACCAACTCAGATTCTCAGGTAGGAGAAATAAACAGCACTTCTTTGTGGGAGGAGTGTCAAAGAATTTGCAACCATTTTAAATCTGCTGTACTAGAAGAACAATTTTATAAACAACCAAAAATAACTACAAATATTCCAAATCCATGGTGAAATGTTGAAAACATTTTCTTTAAGTTCAGGTAATGATAAAGATGCCATCATGTTACCAGAATTAACCAGTACAGCAAGACAAGAAAAAGAAATTAAAAGTCTAAGTCTGAAAGCAAAAGAAACCAAAAAAACCCCACGACCTTTATTTGCAGATGGTATAAAATTTTTATAAATTATTAGAATCTGAAAAGAGAATTTACCAAGATTTCAAGAATTAAAAGATCATATAAAAAATTTAATTGATTTTAGTACACTAGCAACAATCAAATAGAAAATATAATTTTTGGCCAGTCATGGTGGCTCATGCCTATAATCTCAGCACTTTGGGAGGCCAAGATGGGAGGATTGCTTGAGCCAGAGAGTTTGAGGCCAGCCTAGGCAAAATAAAAAAACCTTATCTCTACAAAAAAATTTAAAAATTAGCCAGGTGTGCACTTGTAGTCCCAGCTACTCAGGAGGCAGAGGTGGGAGGTCGCCTGAGTCCCAGGAGGTCAAGGCTGTGGTGAGCAGTGATCACACCACTGCACTCCAACCTGCAATAACAAAGATAATATTAAATACTTAGAAATAAATACTACAAAATATACGTATGTCCTTTTAATGAAAATTAGAAAACTTTATTGAAAAATATTAAAGAAAACCTAAGTAATTAGGAAGCAATACAATAATCTTGAATAAGAAGATTCACTATTCTAATGAAGTAAACATTACCTAATTTCGTTTGTAGATTTAGTGTAATACTGATCAAAATCGCAAAAGGATTTTTCACAGAGCTGAGCAAGATGATTCTAAAAGTTATTTCGAATAATAAAGGACCAGGAAGAGACAAATACCAAGAAGGTAGGTGGACTTGCCTGACCAGATGATCAACTTCTATTGTGAAGTTGTAATCGTTAAGATAGTGCAAGGTTAGGCAAACCAACTAAATTAAAGAAGTATTGAAAGCAGAAACAATCCCATAAATAGAAGTAAACATATGAAAGATCATATACTGCAGATTAGTGCAGAGAAGATGGACTTTTCAACAAAGGTTCTAGATCAATTGGTCATGGAAAAGACTAAAATTGAATCCGTACTTCTCAACATGCATGAAAATTCACCTTTGTTTGAAAGAAATTCTTTGTTTGAAAGAAAATTAATCTTTTGTTTGAAAGATAAATTATTAAACTTTTAGAAGGCAATAAAGGAAACTATCTGTAGAAGACTGGGACAGTAAATGATTTCTTAAAGAAGACAAAACAGTGGCTAACTTTATTAGTCAGGATTCCCCAGAGAAACAGAAGCAACAGGAGGCATATATACGTAGAAGATTATTTACCATGAGAAATTGGCTTATGTGATTATTGAGACCAAATGGTCCCAATATCTGTAATCTGCAAGCTGGAGACCCAGAAGAGCCAATAGTGTAGTTCCAGTTCAAATTTCAGCAGGCTTAAGACCCAGAAAGAGCCTGTGTTTCAGTTCAAGTCCAAAGGCAGGGTAGAATCAAGATCCCAGCTCAAATGCAGGTAGACAGGAGGGGTTCCCTTCTACTCAAGGGAGGACCAGCCTTTTTAGTTCTAGTTAGACCCTCAGTTGACTGGATAAATTTCACCCACATTAGGGAGGGCAATTGCCTTACTCAGTCAACAGATTCAAATGCTATCTCATCCAGAAACACCCTCATAGACGTGCCCAGAGTAATGTTTGACCAAAATGTCTGGGTACCTCATGGCCTAGTCATGCTGACACACAAATTAATCATCACACTACCTCTTAAGAAAAAGTTTGATAAATTCAATCACATTAAAGTTCTGTTCATTCAAATTTACCATAGACAATTTTAAAAACAAGCCATGCGCAAGGAAAGAACAACTACAACATAAGTAGCTATCTTCATTTGGGCTGCTGTAGTAGAATACCTTCGATTGAGTGGGTGTAAATAACAAATAATTATTTCCCACATTCTGGAGGCCATGATGCCCAAGATCAAAGTGTGTAATGAGAGCCCTTTTCTTGCTTTGCAGACAGCGCCTTCTTGTCGAACCCTTCGTGGAGGAGCCAGCATGCTCTAGCCTCTTTCTCTTCCTAGGAGGATACTGATTCATCACAGGGTCTCCACCCTCGTGACCTCACCTAAACCCAGTCACTTGCTAAGACCTCCTCACTGGTAGTTAGGATTTCAACATATAAATTTTGGGAGTCACAAACATTCAGTCTACAACAGTAACTAAGTAAGGATTCATATCTAGGATTTCACTTAAAGACATGAAATTCAAATAAAAATCAGACAGCATTTCACTCCCACTAGATCTGTAAAACAACACCAATGGAGCAACTCTTATATACCCTAGTGGGGGAATGAATTGTTATAATTACTTTAGAAAATTATATGATGTTACCTTGTAAAGATAAATGTGCACACATTAAGACACAGCAAGTCTACTTGGGAATATACCCTAGAATCTTAGAGCAATTCCTAGCCTTATGCAACAAGACCTGTACAAAAATGTTCTTTTTTTTCTGAGTTGGCGTCTAACTCTGTCACCCAGGCTGGAGTGCAGTGGCATGCTCACGCCCACCCCAGAGTCAACCTGCTGGGCTCAGGTGATCCTTCCGCCTCAGCCTTCCAAGTAGCCAGAACTGTAGGTGTGCGCTACCATGCCTTTCTAATTTTTTATTTATAGTAGAGACGAAGTCTCGCCAGGTTTCCCGGGCTAGTCTCGAACCCACAGGCTCAGGCAATCCACTCACTTCAGCCTCCCAAAGTGCTGGGATTACAGACTGAGCCACGGAGCCCGGCCACAAAAATATTCTTACCAGTAATGTTTATATAGACAAAATCTGGAAACAATCCAAATGTTTATGAGAATTTAAATAGATACATCAATTATAGCATATATATGTAATGAATTACTATAAGGCAATGACAATAAGTAGACTACAGATACCTGCATCAACATTATATGAAGCATTGAATCACTGAAGAATGTAATCGCAGTAGTAATAATAATGATAACAGTTAATATATAAATTTTTTACTATTACCAAGCTCTTGTCTAAGTGCTATGTATGTGTGTATCTATCTATCTACCTATCTATGGATTTAGCATAGAGAATAGAAATGTCCATCCATGAAGACCGTCCCAAGCAAGAAACAGCCAAGCTCCTCCAAACAAGTGCTTTTGTGTCACTGACATCACCAAATAGATTCTATGAAATGCCCTCTCTTGTGCTATCTGCACTGTCACTGTACCTGGTACATGCTGGGTGCTCAGGGCATATTTGCTCAATGATATCAAACACAATCTCCATATCCTAGCTATATATATTTATAAACATAGAGGATTGTCTGAGCCCGTGGGTTCGAGACCAGCCCGAGCAACTTGGAGAGACCACATCTCTACAATAAATAAATAAAAATTAGGTGAGCATGGTATCACACACCTGTAGTTCCAGCTACTTAGAAGGCTGAGGTGGAAGGATCGCTAGAGCCTGGCAGGTCGATGCTGGGGTGTCTGTGAGCATGCTACTGCACCCCAGCCTGGGTGATGGAGTGAGACTCCAACTCAAAAACAAAACAAGGCAAAAATAAACAAATTTATATATATTTATTTTTGATATAAAATAAATATATATATCTTTTATAAATTCTGGGTTTTTTATAAATTTGTTTATAAAAATTTGTGTAGTTATTTTTACATGTTTAAACTTTAGTCACCTTCAAAGTTCTCTCCGTTTGATGCAATACACCTATTGAGGCACTTATCCACTGCTCAAAACAGTTTATTAATTTTGATATCTTTTAGTGCTTCTACCATTTTTTTGCTTCACCTCATATGTGTGCATGTGTATATGACATCTGCTCAACCATGCTTCCGCCATTTTCTTTGACTGTCCTTCCTGGTGACACTAGCACTCATTTGATTAACGCCATCAAGAGTGATCATGCTTAAAATGTGTTTACATTATTTTGGTTCCCCCTGTATATATGAAGGGAATCCATAAAAATCTGGAATCATCTTTTTGGAGGGTGGGCTTCTCATAGTACAGGCTTTTCCTGCTAGGTAAGTGTTTTAGGACCCCATCAACATTAGTATACTAGTGTTGCTGTGAAAGGCTGCGTTCAGCTTCAGTGAATTGTTTTGGAGATTCTTTCAACATATTTTCCCATTTCACAACTGTTTTGATTTATGAGCTCACCTGCCCACACTGTGCTGAGGGTTCAGCAGTTTTTGACCAAAAATGACATGACCACCCTCCCTATTCACTAGATCTTACCCCGAGTGACTTTGTTTCCCAGATGAAAAAAGTCTTCAAAGGGAAACATTTTGCTGATGTGGAAGAGGTGAAACAAAAAACAACAGAAGCATAAAAGGCATCAAAATGACTAGCTCAAAAACTGTTTTGAGCAGTGGAAAAAGTATCTCGATATTTTGTATTGCCTCAGAGAGTAATTTGAAGGTGACTGAAGTTTAAACATGTGAGAATAAATACACAATTTTTTAAATAAATAAATTCTGGTTTTGGGGGGGCCCCCTCATATATATATGTATATATATATTGAATGAAGTCTTTCATAGCAATACTAGTTGGTACACTGATATTGATGGGATCCTATCCTTGTGGAATTATATATCTATATGATGCTGTGAAGTATGTAAAATTATTGTTCCTATTTTATAGATGAGAAAGTAGTGATCAGACAGGTGAAATAACTTGCTCAAGTTGATGCCGTTATCCACTGAGGTGAGGAAGCAGAAGCTCAAGCCCAAGGAATTGGATGCAGAATCTACTGGGTGAAGTTAGGCATGTTCAAAAGGTGGTGCAGCTAAGCACTGTATTTGAGAACACATATACATGTTCATTATAAGATGATGAAATATATAGGAATCATTTACATAAAATTATGCCTCTGGGTACAAATGAGGGGAGGACATTTTGATAAATTTCAAATTACCAGACTTATTTTATTTCTTAAACTGAGTGACGGGCATAGGGCTGTTTGTTCTACCATGTTTGTTCTACTGTTCTTTCATCTATGCCTACACATTGTGTATACATCTGGGGTATGTGCACACATCTCATGCTATTGTTGGGGTGCTTTCCTCTTGCTCTTCTACTTTCCGCTCAGATCTAAGCAATATTTCCCCTTCGCACCTGCTCTACTTTTGAAAAGATTCCTTTCTCATCATATCCCTTCCTTATATGGGTGAGTCAGTGTGACCTTGTCCATAAAAGAGCATATGCAAAACATATGGAGGGAAAATTAACTAACATTTCTTTTTACTCATTTTTAATTAACAGATAATAATAGTATATATTTATGAGGCACAATGTGATGTTTTGATACATGTAAACATTGTAGAATGATCAAATCAGGCTAATTATACATCCATGGCCTCACATGCTCATCATTTTTTTGAGGTGAGAACATTTTAAATCCACTCTTTTCAAAAAGCATTATACTATCACAGAGGAGGGAAAAAATTGGTGAAGTAGAAGGAAAAAATAGAAGTAAAAGATATGTTAAATGAAAAGGTAAATAATTTTTAAAAACCTATCTATGTAGTTCCATTCCTGGGTAATTAGCTTGAAATAAGGAAATGGAGCGAGAAGGAAAATGGACATGGAAAACTGACTGGCCAAAAAGAGTAAAACCTTGACAACTGCCTAAGTCCATCTGGGTCTGAATAGCTCAAGATGAACCTTATCTTCTTGTTCTGAAAACTGCTCTTCATAAAAGATGAGCTGCATTTCTATAAGAGGCATGTTATTGAGAAGGAAGTTATTGAGATCATTCTAATGTCCTTGAGTTATTGATAAGAGAAAGACAATGAATGTAATGAGAATGCAGTTTACAGACTGTCCCATCAAGACTTTCTGTGTATGGCTGATGCAGGAAACTAAAATGATCAATGGTGTTAAATCCCATAGGAGAGAAGAATCTTGGATTAGCCAGAACTCTGTGATCTCAGGTGATCATTCACGAGAATGTCACCAGTATACCACTTAATGCATTAAGTGATGTATTAGCCTGTGGGATTGATTCAGAGCTTTACAAGGGCAATTTTAAATACTTACATATTTTTGTTTAAAGGAAAGTTTCTTTCACATACTTCCCAATGGAAGTTTGCACATTATTTTCCATGGAAAATAGGTCTGGGGTAATCCTAGTGGTATTCAGGATTGTCAACTCCTCTCACACAAGTTGAAGAAGAAAATGATGATGAGCTAAGAAGGCAAAGGTTTTTACATCTGAAAGAAAGAATGGTTGAAGAGGTGTGTGTTTTAATGAAGACATAAAAGTCATGAAGAGCATGCATTTGTTGACCATAAACACAGCCACCAAATCCCAAAATACTAAAAATGAGCCAGAAAGGATGTAGTTCTGGAACAACTTTACTAAACATATGGAACTCATTTCCCCCAATAAATTGTGTGAGACAAAATTGGAATAGTCAAGAAGGGATTGGCTGAGCTTCCCTGTCCATGGATTTAACATACAGAGTAGAAATGTCCATCCATGAAGACCATCTCAGCAAGGAAAAGCCAAGCTCCTCCAAACAAGTGTTCTTGTGTCACTGACAGTCACTGAATAGATTCTATGAAATGACCTCTTGTGTTTATATTTGCACTGGCACCATGCCTGGTGCATGGTGGGTACTCAGAGCATATTTGTGCAATGACATCGAACACAATCTGCATTTCCCAGCTCACTCCAGACCATCATTAACCTCCAATCTGCTGTGCCTTGCCCTTGGGAGAAGAAAACTGGAAGCCAAAGACTCTTATCAGAATTATCATCCCCCAACTACTTCTTAAACTCAGTAAAACAATAAAAGTCAGATATTCTCCCTTTGTAGAAAAATTAAAAAGATTAAGATAGGGTCTTAAAAGTATTCTTGAGTTACTAAAGAAAAGGTAATGGATTCAAGTTATTATGTTAAAAGGAAATGCATAGCAGGTATTCAATTAATAAAGTCATCATTATTTGTAATTCTAATATAAAAACTCAACTTAGCAAAGAGTCTCATAGCTCCACACTTCTTCTTTCATCCAACAATTGTTTAATAAAATCCTATTACTTATGGCTCAGTTTTTCAGAAGTATGTGACAACTATTGAGTTGTGACTTAAGTTCTGTATTATCTTTGGGGAAATAAAATTTGTGAGAAAATAAATTCCCCTTTTTTTTTCTCTACCATCTTTTCTTATGTAAAAGGCACCCCAAAATATCCCTTGCAAGGAGTTCAAAATGCATGACTACCATGCCAAGGCTGCCAAAATCTGTCAACGAAAAGAGGCCAACAAAATGCTATAAAATGCACTGACATGCTGGCTTTAACAGACGTGCACGTAAAAAGTCTCAAGGTATTTCTCGCCTAGCCAGTCCAGGGATCTTTTAAGCCTTCCTCTGAACCATAAGGAATGTACCACATATTTACCGCCTTTTTTTCACTGGCCTTCTGGAACCCACTCTCGCAGCTGCAGGGAATAACAAGAACCAAGACCTTCTCGAGGTTTTGCTGTCACTTCACATATTAATCAAAGAGTCCCAAAAGAAAATGTATCCCAGAAATCTAAGCTCACTGTCTCTGCAACATCCTGATCACCTGCTGAGAAAGAGGACGTAGTAGAAGTCCTCAGAACCAAACTCCACACAACAGATGAAACTAACAAATCAAAGCAGAACTTTCATGTCATGAAATAATAACTAAGTGTGGGAGGACAAGACGCATGAAAAGCAGAGGGGAAAATATTTTCCCTCAGTGATTCCCCTAGGTTGTATCCTTTTTTGTTTTGAAAAAGTTCAAATCCACATAAAAATTAAGGAATAGCACAACAAACATCAGTAAATCCTTGCTCACTATACCAACTGTTAATAATCCTGTTGCACCTGCTTCTTCTCCACACAAGTGCTGCTCTGGGCTGAATGTCTGTGTATCCCCAGGATGCAGATTTAAAATCCCACCCCCAATGTGACAGTATTAGGAAATGGGGACTTTGGGAGGTGATTGCTCATAAGGGTGGAGCCTACATGAGTGGGATTATTACCCTTCTAGAAACCTGAGAGAGGCTTCTCACCCCTTTCCGTGGGCTCTCACCAGACATCAAATCTGCTGGTGTCTTCATCTTGAACTTTCCAGACACTTGAACTGTAAGAAATACATTTCTGTTGTTTATGAGCAACTCAGTCTATGGTATTTTGCTATAACAACTCAGAAGGGCTGAGACAGGTACATATGCACACTTCCTTGTGTCAAGCCATCAAAAGTATTTGGAGACAACATGACATTTTACTTCTAAATATTTTAGCATATATCTCCCACAAACAAGGACATTCACACACAGCCCAACACTATCACCAGGTCTTTAGAAAAATTAATTTAATAACATCATCCAGCATCTAAGCCATACTCAAATAGCCTATTGCCCCCAAAATGTCTTTTATAGTTTTTTAAAAATTCAGGCTCCAACCAAATTCACATGTTACATTTGGATGGTATATTTCCTTAGTCTTCCAAAGTCACCCTTGGATCTTCATGACACTGAATCCTTTGAGGAGTTCAAGCCAATTGTTCTACAGAGGCGACCTTCTGAATGGTCCTTCGGAGTTGCCTAATAATTAGATTTATTTTTTCTTTCATGATGGAGATTTTATTTGTTGTGTTCAGAATCAAAATATAGACATTTTGATTTGTACACAATTACATACAGAAATTTTTAAAAGCTATGTATTATAATTCTTTTAAAATGGTTATTCCAGTGACTTTCCCGTTCAAATTTTCAAAATTTCACAGCACATTAACAAAGTTTATTAAGAAAATAAGACTACCACGACCAAAGATATTACAGAGTGCACACTGTAATGCTGATAGGGAGAGCCAACGTCAAAAAGTGGCTTGATTTAGACAAAATGTTTCTCATGAGAACTCCACGTAGGTGACACTGTGTACCTCCCACTGTAACACATCAGGAGATGCCTAATATCAGTCAAATTGACTATTTGGTGCAACGGTAACTGCCAGATCTCTGCACTGCAAGGCAGGTTTTGTCCCATTGTAATTATATGCAGATTATGTGGTATAATTCTTGAAACTGTATGAATGCTCTGTCCCTCAACAACCTTGGGCACAATGGTTTTTAAGACATTCAGAGGTGTTCCTCGCCAAGCCAAGTGTTATACTAGGAAATTTAACTGAGAGATTATCTCATTTTATCTTTCTTTCGTCATTCATTGGCTGGCAGTATACTTTAAAGAAAAGCTTTTCTTAACTTTTGCACAGCAAAATAAACCATCAAGAGAGCAGGAAGACAACCCACAGAATTTGAAAAAATATTTGCTAATTATGTATCTGACAAGGGCCTAACATCCAGGATCTACAGGAACTCAAATGAGCCAAAAGGAAAAAACAAACAACCCTATTAAAAAATGGGTAGAGGACATAAAAAGACACTTCTCAAAAGAAGACATACGAGCTGCCAACAAGTACATGAAAAAGTGCTCAACCTCACTAATCATCAGAGAAATGCAAATCAAAACCACACTGAAATACCACCTTACCCCAGTAAGGATGGCCATCATTAATAAATCAAAAAACAGTAGATGCTGGCACAGGTGCAGAGAAAAGGAGACACTTCTACACTGTTGGTGGGAGTACAAACTAGTCCAACCTCTATGGAAATAGTGTGGCAATATCTAAAGAAGCTAGAAATTGACCCTTCATATAATCCTGCAATCCCCCTTCTGGGAATTTACCCAAAGGTACACAAATCTTTATGCAAAAAAAGATACCTGCACATACCTGTTTACAGCTGCACTATTCACAATAACAAAAACATGGAACCAACCATGCTACCCATCGAAAGTAGACTGGATAAAGAAAATGTGGTACATACATGTGATGGAATATTACACAGTCATAAAAAAAGACAAAAATCATGGAATTTTCAGAAATTGGGTGGAATTAGACACAATCATTCTTAGCAATCTATCACAGAAACAAAGAACCAAATATCACATTCTCACTCATAAAAATCGCAATAGCATAAGGGAGAGATTGGCAGTCTTGAGACACTGTTGTGGGTAACAACACAAAAGGTACCTGATCCTTAACCAAGGAAAGTGAGGACCAATTGGAGGCCCAAACTTCATCTGCACATACATTACTTATGTACTTAATCCTGACTTGTACCTCACACCTTTATAATAAAATAAATAAATAAAATTAAATCTTTTCTTGTGTTCTCTGTCTCCCCCTCTCTCTCTTTCTTCCTAATATCACCATGAAATCAAGGATTTTTGTATTTATTATATTTTATTATCATTATTATTGTTTTTGAAGCTCAATTTGTCCAAAATTTGGTTAATAGGATCCCTTTCCAGTCAATATCTGAGTTTTTTGACATTTCCATCATTATTTAAACATATTCTTGGTTTTCCAGTCACAAAAATATTCCAAGTGAAACTCAGACCTTCCTTCCCAAGACCTAGGATTGGTCATTTCTTCAAGCAATTCCAGCTCACTGGATATTCTCACACTAAGAAACACTCTAATTTGAACTGAAAGCACAAAAGATAATTCTATCAACTAGGATGTCAACTAATGTCAAAATTCAAAGACAATGATGACTGTGGTCCAAACTTCTGAAGCAATAAAATGAATAGTGAATTCCCCTTTATTTCCATGACTAACATGTATAAAGCATCTGCAACAATGCTCAGGATATTGTATGTGTCTAATGATTGAAAAGTATACATTATTATTGTTAATAAAAAGAAGCATAAATATTACAAATTAGTGACATATTATCAGCCACTGACTTAGAGTATGTTGGCACTAACTTTATTATCCAATTTATAATTTGTTTAAGCTTATTGTAAACTTAACTTCTTTCTTGCCGTTCACATTGACCAATATGAGGCCAAAGGGGGCAGGCTGTCATCACAATATAAGGAAAAGTTCCTTAAGTTAAATATCTTCTGAAGGTAGTTTTCAAATGAGTGATCAGGGCTCTCTTACCTCACCCCCTTCTTGGTATTACTGCTGGCCTAGCAGAGGTACACATTATATCTCATTTGAGCTTTCACATGACTTTCTAGAACATTCTTATGTTTAAGATCCATATATTGAAGTATGTGGCAGTGCTGAATCATGATGCCTGAAATTTACTTTCAAATGGTTCAGGCATTTTAAAAAATGCATATAAACAGGAAAGTTTTATAAAACTTTTATTAAAATAAATATAAAACAGAAAAAAGTTTATAAAACAAATATGTTGAAATGTTTTTTTAAATGGCAACAACTGAATCTAGGTGCTGGATATACAAGTATTCATTGCATTACTATTTCAACTTTTCTGTGTATTTGAAACTTGAGAGTAAAATAAGGAAAAAGAACGCCCTAGGAGATTCAACCAATCCATCCCTTAGTACTCACAAAGTCATCAGTATTGCCTTTCTTAACTCTAATCATGATCAAGTGACTACTATTCTGTTCAAAAATTTTCAGTAGCTCCCCTCATCCCACAGGGAGCTAGGTATTACATGGATTAAAACATGAACCCTGAAGTCAGACCCCTAGGTTTCAAATCCCAGTTACTACTTATTAACTTTTGACCCTGGACACAGAGAGGTTTCTTTACCTCCCTGCACCTCAATTTATACATATGTGAATGGTTATAACAACAGTATGTACTTTACAAATGTCATAGGATTAAGTGAGCAAATACATGTAACACACATAAAACAGTGCCTGGCACAGTTATGCTATGTAAGTATCAGCTCTGTGTAGACCCAAGGTACTTTCATTTTTTTTGGACCTTGATCATCCAACACACTACCATAAGAAAATGACTGACAGTGGTGGGAAACCATGGGGTGGGGGATGGGACTAATGGTAGCAAACATCTGTCTGGGGATGCAGAGACACCTGTTATCAACAAGGGGGCCTAAATGAAGCATATTTGTATACCTAACCCTTAACTGTACACCACAATATCAAAATAAAAAATATTGATAAAAAAAAAGAATTCTGTGGTCAAAAGTCTTTAGGAAATACTGAGCTAAATGAAGTAAAGCAAGAATCTTTACTGTAGGAATACCCAGAGCTTTCGATCATCTAATGTCCATGGTGAATCTTCAAGTATTTGGATTTCACACTCAGTGGTGCACCTTGTGGGACCAGTACTCTGAAGACCACACTTAGGGAATGCTGTACTAGAGAACTAAATATAAGTTCCTTCACTTGATCTTGCAGGGCTTCCACCTCCCATAAGTCAACCACACAGTCTTCTACTTTTACTCACTGAAGGTTCTTCAGTCAAACTTCAACCCTGTTACCTCCCCACATGCCCTAATTCCCCACCGTGCTGTGTGCTCTGCCAGCAAGGACTTTCCTGCCATCTCTGCCCAGTAAAATCAGTTCAGACAGTGCTGCCTTTGTGAAGACCTCCTAGATTCTCTCAGGTAGAATTAATTTTCTCATCCCTACTGGCTTGAGTATTCTGTTTAAAATTTTATGAAAACACACAACATCCTGTCTTGTGTTTTGAGTTTTTATCTCTAGTTCTTGAAAATGATTTATTTGGATTGCTTGTAACTACCTAAGAAAAAAGTACACCCAAGTTACAGAGGGAGTCTCTGGCATTTATAACTCATTGTGACACAAAACTGGCAATGTTTATTACGTTTTTAACGTATCTGTTTCTTTACTAGACTATAAGTTCCCCATCAATGCCATAGCCCTTCCCTCAGGGCAGGACAGGAATTAGGAGGCAATGCACGTCTACACAGCATGGAGGCAGCCCTGCCCACTTATGGACTGAGGAAGAAACATTCTGGCAAGGCAATAACCTGCCTTGCACCCCTGGGTGAGAGGAGCGACTCGCCTAGGTGAGAGGAGACCACGTCACACTCCCAGCACACCTGTGTCAGCACTGAATCTCCGGGTCCCTCCCAGTTGCCTGCCAACCCTGCTGAAGAGGCACAGGCTGAGGAGACAGACACTGGAGCTTCTGGCCAGCCAGAGCCCTGGCACGTGTGTCTGAGGAAGGAGAAAGTCTCTGAACTGGAGGAAAGGACTTGCCCGACCTGGCCAGACTGCACCGTGAAGCACTGACAGACTGGTTTCCCCAGTTTAACTTCCTCCCTGCAATTTCTGTGTCCTCCACAGGTGGACCAGAGGGAGGTCATGTAAGAAAACAGCACAAACTGCCAATTCAATAATAGCTACTTTGTCAGATTTTAAAAATACCAAAATAAAAAGAAAAGAGATAATCTCAGAGATGAGGAAGAACCAGCAAAAAACACTGGAAATTCTCCAAAGCCTTAACAAGTTGATACCCACAAAGGGCTTCTGAGATCCCAAGTAATGGAACCAATCCAGAATGACCTGTCCCTGATGACAGATTATGGATGGCAAAGAGACTGACAAGATCCAGGAGAAAGTAGACAGCTAAATCAACCAGGTCACAAAAATAGTACAGGAAGTGAAAGCTGATCTGTCCATTAATAAGAAAGAACCAAACTGCACTTCTTGAAGTGAAGAATTCTCTCCTGGAATTTCAAAACACAATTATAAAACTTAACAGCAGAATTGACCAGACAGAAGAAAGAATCTCAGAGTTTGAGATTAATAATTGAATTAACCTAGTCTGGCAAAAATAAGGAATAAAGAATAGGAAAAGTGAGTAAAACCTATAAGAAGTCTGGGATCATGTAAAGAGACCAAATCTGTGATGTTTGGCATTCCTGAGAGAGAAAGGGAAACTGAGAACACCCTGGAACAAGCTTTCCAAGGTGTCATCAAAAAAAACTTCCCCTATCTTGCTAAAGAGGCAGACACAGGAAATTCAGAATTGCTGTGACAAGATATTATATGAGAAGACCATTTCCAAGGCACATAATAATCAAACTTGCCAAGGTGGGCATGAAAGAAAAAAATTCTGAATGCAGCTAGAGAGATGGGACAGACCATTTGCCATAGGCGACCCTTCAGATTTGCAGCAGACCTCTTAGCAAAAACCATACAAGCCAGAAGGGACTGGAGACCCATTATTAACATTCTTAAAGAAAAGCAATTTCAGCCAAGAATTTCTTACCCTGCCAAACTAAGCTTCATTAATGAAGGAGAGTTAAAATCCTTCCCAGACATCAAATACCTAAGGGAATATGCCACCTCTAGACCTGCCCTTCAGGAGATACTTAAGAAAGTTCTAAGCACAGGGTCACTCCTTCAGGTCCCCTCCCACTGTGGGAGCTTTTCTGTTTTCAATAAATCCTACTTTCTCACCTTAAAAAAAAAAGTTATAAGCACAGAAATGAAAGAATGGTTCTATTCATCACAAAAGCAGAGGAAAACAGAATTTACAGATCATACAAATCAATCATAAAACATAAAATATAAAATAGGGTTTTTTTGGGGGGGGGAGTTGGGTCAGAGTCTCACTCTGGCACCCAGTGGCACAATCACAGCTCACCACAGCCTTGACCTCCTGGGCTCAGGTGATCCTTCGGCCTCAGCCACCTGAGTAGCTGAAAGTACAGGCCCATGCAACCAGATCTGGCTAATTTTTGTATTTTTTGTAGAGATGAAGTCTGGCTATGTTGCCCAAGCTGATCTTAAACTCCAAGACCAAGGAATACTCCTGTCTTTGTTCCCAAAGTGCTGGGATTACAGGCATGAGCCATCATGCCTAGCCAAAGCAGTTTCTTAATAACAATATGACAGGAACAAAACCCCACATATCAAAAATGAATTTAAACGTTAACAAACATATGTGGCACTTAAAAGTTACAGAGTGACAAATTGAATAAAGAAGCATGATCCATCCTTCTGCTGCCTTCAGGAAACACATTTCACTGTAAATGACAACCACAGGCTAAATATAATGATTGAGAAAGATCTTCCAGGCAAATGGAAGACAAAAAAGAGCAGGAGCAGCTATTTGTATAGGAGATAAAACAAACTTTAAACCAATAGAAGTTAAAAAGGACAGTGAGGGGCACTACATATTAGTGAGAGGCTCAATTCACCAACAAGAAATATCCATCTTGAATGTATATGTTTCTAACATAGGAGCACCCAGATTTATTTAAAAATTGCTAATTGATCTAAGAGAGGATATAAACAGCCATAAAATAATAGTTGGAGACTTCAATAGCAGGTTTAGACAAGCATCCAGACAGAAAACTAACAAAGAAATTCAGGACCTTAATTCAACATTGGACCAATTAGACTAATAGACATCTATAGAACGTTTCACACAACAACCACAGAATATACATTCTTCTCACCAACACATGAAACATACTCTATAACTGACCACATTCTTGGGCATAAATCAACTTTGAATGAATTTCAAAAAGTCAAAATCATACTAAGAGCATAGTGAATTAAATATCACAGCCGGGCTCAGTGGCTCAGTCTGTAATCCCATGCCTTGGGAGGCTGAGGTGAGTAGATTGCCTGAGCCCATGGGTTTGAGACCCACCTGGGCAACTTGGTGAGACCTCATCTCTACAATAAATCCAAAAATTATCTGGGTGTGGTAGCGCATGCCTGTAGTTCCAGCTACTTGGAAGGCTGAGGCGGAAGGATTGCCAGAGCCCAGCAGGTCGAGGCTGCAGTGGCTGCTCCTGGCCACTGCACCCCAGTCTGGGTGGCAGAGTGAGACTCCAACTCAATAAATAAATAAATAAATAAATAAATAAATATCACCATCAGGAACACTCCCAAAACACACAAATACATGGAAATTAAACAACATGCTTTTGATTTAACTCAGAAATCAAGATAGAAATAAAGTGATTACTGGAAGCAAATGAAAACAAAGATATGACATACCAAAACCTCTGGAATATCATGAAAATGATACAGAGAGGAAATTTTATAACATTGCAGAAACACCAAGAAAATAGATTTCAAGTAAACAGTCTAATGTTGCACCTGAGAGAGATGGAAACACAACAGCAATCTAATCCCAAAACTAGTAGAAGAATGGAAATTATTAAAATAAAATCAAAGATACATGAAATAAATACCAAAAAATCCTGCAAAGAAACAACAACTCAAAAAGCTGGTTTTTTTTAAAGGCTAAATAAGATGGACAGACTCATGATCAGAGAGAGAGAATTTGAATAAACACAATCAAAAACAAAAAAAGCAATGTTACAACTGACCCTGAAGAAATGCAAAAGATTGTTAGAGGTTACTATGGACATCTGTATGTGAGTAAGCTAGAAAATCTAGAGGAAAGGAGAAATTTCTGGGAATACACAACCTCCCAAGACTGAAACAGGAAGAAATTGAAACTTTAAATAGACCATTAACAATTCAGTAAATTGATTGATTAATAAGAAATCTTACTGCCAGACAATCCCCTCAGGTCCTCTCCCACTGTACCACTGTGGAAGCTTTTCTGTCCTCTCAATAAATCTCAATAAATCCTGCTTTCTGAAAGAAAGAAAGAAAGAAAGAAAGAAAGAAAGAAAGAAAGAAAGAAAGAAAGAAAGGAAGAACTCTTACTGCCAATAAAAAACCCCTGGGCCAGATGGCTTTTCAGCTGAATTCTAGCAGACATACAAGAAAAAGCTGATACCAATCCTATGGAAAGGATTCCAAGCAATCGAGAAGGATCCTCCCCTAACTCATTCTATGAAGCCAGTGTCATCCTAGTACCCAAAAATGGCAAAGACCCAGCAACAAAAAAAGAAAATTATAGGCCAATTTCCCTGATGAACATAAATATAAAAATTCGCAACAAGATACAAGCAAATCACATCCAATAGCACATTACAAGGATCTTTCATTATGACTAGGTGGGCTTCATTCCCAGGATGCAAGGCTGGTCAACATACACAAATCAATAAATGTAATTTACCTCATATACAGATATCTAAACCAAGAACCACATAATTATCACAATAGACAGAGAAAGAATTTTATAAAATCCAATATCCCTTCTTGACAAAACCCCTCAAACACCTAGGTATGAATGAACATTCCTCAAAATAATAAGAGTCAGGACTGCAGGCCACAATTCAACCTACAGAGGCTTGAGCCAGTTAAATGTGAATTTGACAAGGAAGCGCTTCAGAAGGCTGGTTTAGTAGCATCTCAGACATGTTGAAAAAGATGTTTTGATCCCTAAAATAATGAGAGAAAAGACCAGAGAGAGGTGTTCTGAACAAGTTCAAGAACAAATTCAGAGCCTGGATCAGGGAAGAAGAGGACTGAGCAAATATCAGAAGGGAGAGTCTCTCCCACTGACACTGAATAACAGAACTAAAGAAAAAAACAAGAGATCTGTCACAAATGAGGAAAACCTCAGGCAATTTCAAGTGTACCAAAGACAAACTCCTGAAAAATCAGACCTTGGTCTTGATTCCATTCCAAACAATGGAAGTCACCAATGACTAGCCCCAGAATATGACAGGGATTAGTGAATGGATGGAAAGAGTGAATAAGACTCAAGAAAGACAAGCTGCAACACTGAATGAACTTGTAACGATATTTTGGCAATAAAAAATTTCATCCAGGAAATAAATAACAAGATGACAAGCATGGAAAGCAGAATTAATCTAACTGAAGAAAGCGTCTCAGAACTTGAAGACCAGAACATGGAATTAACCTGAACTGTAAAAAGCATTAAAAGAAGACTCTGAAAGAAAGAACAAAGCCTACAAGAGATGTGTGATTATATCAAGAGGCCAAACCTATGCCTGATTGGTATCCCAAAAGAAGAAAGGGAAATGGAGAAGAACTTGGAGCAAATATTCCAGGAGGTAATCCAAGAAAACTTTCCCCATCTCACCAGAGATGTGACCAACAAAGCACAATAGATACAGAGAACCCCCACAAGACATCAGATGAGAAGCCTAACCCCTAGACACATAGTATTCACCTCCACCAAGTTGGCACAAAAGAAAAAATCCTAAAGGCAGCAAGAGACAAAGGTCACACTACCTACTGGGGAAAACCAATCAGAATAGCAGTAGACCTATCAACAGAAACACTACAAGCAAGAAGGTACTGGAGCCCTAATTCAAAGTCCTCAAAGATAAACAATTTCAACCAAGAATTTCCTATCCAGTAAATCTCAGTTTCATCAGTGATGGAGAATTAAAATCCTTCCCAGATATCCAATCCCTAAGAGATTATGTAGCTTCCAGACCAGTTCTACAGGAAACACTTAAAAAGGTATTAAGCACAGAAGAAAGAAAAAAAGAATGACCACACATTTCCCAAGAGAACAGCAGAGCATAGAATCAACAAAGAATACAGCACAGGAAACTTTAAACCACACACATACATCAACCCCAAAGGCAAAAGAAAATAATCAAAGAAAAAACTTTATAAGAACCTCATGATAGGGATAAACAATCACATTTCAATAATCAACCTGAATGTGAAAGGACTAAATGCACCACTGTAAAGACACAGAATGGCAAACTGGGTAAGAAACCTTGACCAAATTATTTGCTACATTTAGGAGACTCATTTCATTATAAGGACGCACATAGACTCAATGTTAAAAGACGGAAAGCAAATTTCCAGGCAAATGGATCACAAAAGAAGGTAGGAGTTGCAATCTTAATATCAGACAAAACAACCTTTAAGCTATCAAAAATTTTTAAAGATGCAAAAGAACACTTCACAATGATAAAATCTTCAATCCATCAACAAGAAATATCCATCCTAAACACATATGCACCCAACACAGGAGCACCAGCATTTATAAAGCAACTACTAAGTAAACAAAAAAAAAAGATATTGACTCTAACACTATTATAGCAGGGGACTTGAATATCCCACTAACAGCCCTAGATAGATCATCGAGAAAAAAATCAACAAGGAGATCCAGAACCTAAACTTGACACTCGACCAAATGGACTTAGTAAATACCTACAGATTATTCCACCCAACAACCACAGAATATATATTCTACTCATCACCACATGGAACGTACTCCAAAATCGATCACGTCCTTGGCCATAAATTAAGCATAAACAAATCCCATAAAGTTGAAATCTTGCCATGTACACTCTCAGACCACAGTGGAATAAAAATAAATATCAACACTAACAACATTTCCCCAAAGCCCACAAAGACAAGGACAATAGACACCATGATGCTGAACAACCACTAGGTCAACACTGAAATCAAAAGATTCCTGAAAACAAATGAAAATGAGAAAAAATCTTCCCAGAATCTCTGGGATGCTATGAAAGCAGTTATAAGAAGGGAATTTATATCTCTGGGAGCACACATCAAGAAAACGGAAAGATAACAAGTGGAGAGCCTAACAAATAACCTAAGGGAGCTAGAAAGAGAAGACCACCAAAACCCTAACTTTAACAGAAGAATCCAAATCACCAAAATAAGAGCCCAAATACAGGACATAGAAGGCAAAAATATTATAGAAAACACCAGCAAAACAAAAACCTAGTTCTTTGAAAGAATTAACAAGATTGATGGGCCCCTAGCCAGAGCGACCAAGAAAAAGAGAGAAAAAGCCCAAATAAACAAAATCAGAAATACAAAAGATCAAATCACAACTGACCCCAAAGAAATACAAAAGATTATCAGAGATCACTATGTGCACCTATATGGAAACAAACTTGATAACCTAAATGAAATGGAGGACTTTCTGACATAACACAACTTTCCCAGGTTGAAACAAGAAGACATTGAGACACTAAATAGACCAATAACAACCCAGGAAATTGGCTCTGTCATACAAAAACTACCTACCAAAAAAATCCTGGACCAATGGCTTTCCAGCAAAATTCTACAAAATGTACAAGGAGGAGCTGATACCAATCCTTTTGAAAGTATTCCAGACAAATGAGAAAGATGGAATTCTCCCCAAATCATTTTACAAAGCTAGCATCACACTAATACCCAAAACGGGTAAAGATCCAACAAAAAGAGAACTATGGGCCAATATCCCTTTGAACATAGATGCAAAAATCCTCAACAAGATTCTAGCAAATCTGATTCAAAACACATCTCAAAAATCATCCACCATGACCAAATAGGCTTCATCCCCAGGATGCAGGGCTGGTTAAACATTTGCAAGACCATAAATGTAATTAAATACATCAACAGATGTAAAAACAATAACCACATGATTATATAATTAGATGCAGAAAAAGCTTTTTATAAAATCCAGCATCCCTTATTGATAAAACACCTATGTATAGAAGGAACATACCTCAAAATAGTAAGTGCCATCTACGACAAACCCACAGCTAACATATTGCTAAATGGACAGAAACTGGAAACATTTCCCCTAAAAACTGAAGAAAGACAAGGCTGCCCACTCTCACGCCTCTTGTTCAACATTGTGTTGGAAGTTGTAGCTGGGCCGAGTAGACAAGAGAAGGAAATCAGGTGTATCTAAATAGGAAAAAAGGAAGTTATGTTATTCCTCTTTGCTGTTGATATGATCCTCTACCTTGAAAATTCAAGAGAACCTGTCAAAAACCTGCTTGCACTGATAAAGAACTTTGGCAAAGTCTCAGGGTACAAAGTAAATGTGCAAGAGACAGATGCATTCCTACACACCAACAACAAGCAGGCAGAAACCCAAATTAAAAGCACAATCCCATTTACAATAGCCACAAAAAACGAAATACCTTAGCATCTTCCTAACCAGAGAAGTGAAAGACCTTTGCAATGAGAACTACAAAACACTGCTCAAAGAAATCCAAGAAGACACAAACAAATGGGAAAATATCCCATGCTCATGGATAGGAAGAATCAACATTGTTAAGATGTCCATCCTATAAAAGGCAATCTACAAATTCAACACAATACCCATTAAGTTACCAACATCATTCTTCTCAGATCTGGAAACGACAATATAGAAATTCATATGGAAACACAAATCCCCCAAAATAGCCAAAACAATCCTAAAAATAAAAAGAAACAAAGCAGGAGGTATTACACTTCCAGACTTCAAACTTTATTATAAGGCTACAGTAATCAAAACAGCTGGTATTGGTACAAAAACAGGTACATCGACAAATGAAACAGGATAGAGAGTCCAGAACCAAAGCCTCAATTTCTCAACCAACTCATCTTTGACAAAGCCTCCAACAACAACTACTGGGGAGAAGAAAACCTATTCAGTAAGTGATACTGGGAAAACTGGCTGGTCACTTGCAGAAGATTGAAACAGGACCCCTACCTATCACCATACACAACAATTAACTCTAGATGGATCAAAGATCTAAATGTAAAACCTCAAACTATAAGAATCTTAGAAAATGCACGAGACACCTTTATGGAAATTAGAACTGGCAACCAATTCCTATTCAGAACCCTAAATGCTCATACCTTAAGAAATAAGATATACAAGTGGGAACTCATCAAACTAACAAGCAAAGCAAAGCAAAAGAAATCATCAAGAGAGCAGGAAGTCAACAAAGCAAAAGAAACCATCATAAGAGCAGGAAGTCAGTCCACAGAATTGGAAAAAAATATTTGCCAACTGTATATCTGACAAAGGTCAGATAACAAAGGTCTAACAACTAGGATCTACAAGAAACTCAAATGCACCAAAAGGAAAAAAACAAATAGCCCTATTAAAAAGTGGGCAAAAGACATGAATAGACACTTCTCAAAAGAAGACATCCGGGCAGCTAACAGACACTTGAAAAAGTGCTCAGCCTCACTCATCATCAGAGAAATGTAAATCAGAACCACACTGAGATACCACCTAACCCCAGTAAAAAATGGCCATCATTAATAAAACAAACAACAACAGATGCTGGTGAGGATGTGGAGAAAAAGGAACCCTTCTACACTCCTGGTGGGAATGCAGACTAGTGCATCCTCTTTGGAAGCCAGTGTGGCAGTTTCTGAAAGAACTAGAAATTGACCTTCCATATGACCCAGCAATTACCCTATTGGAAATATACCTGGAGGAATTCAAATCATTCTACAAAAATGATACCTGCACACGTATGTTTGCTGCAGCTCTATTCACATAGCAAAAACAAGGAGCCAACCATGTTGCCCATCGAAGCTGGACTTGATTTTTTTAAATGTGGTTCATATACACAATGGAATATTATGCAACCATAAAGACGGACAAACATATGTACTTTGCATAACATAACTTGACGGATTTAGAGCCGATCATACTCAGTGATCTATCACAGAAACAAAGAACAGAGTACCATACGTTCTCACTCATAAGCGGACCCTGAACAATTATGATACTATAAGAAAGCAATTGGAAGTAGTAGGAAACTGTCAGGGGAGGGAGGTTGGGATTGACAGTTGAGGGAAACTGCTAGGGGAGAAAGGGGCATATCTCATCAACAAGGGTAACTGCATAATCAACGTTTGTATACCTAACCCTGAAACGTACCCTACATCTTTATAATAAAATAAAATAAAAAATAAAAATTTTAATGAAATACAAAAAATAATAATAGTATGAGTCATCTAAGACAAACTTGCAGCCAACATCATATTTAACAGGCAGAGGCTAGAAGTATTCTCCCCTAAAAACTGGAAGAAGACAAGAGAGTCTGTTCTCACTACTTCTGTTTAACATAGTACTGGAAGTCCTAGCCAGAACAATCAGGCAGGAAAAAGAAATTAGAAGCACCTAAATAAGAAAAAAGAAATTTAAATTATCCCTCTTCACAGATGATGTAATTCTATACTAGAAAACCCTAAAGAGTCTGTCAGAAACCTTTCCCTAATCAATGATTTCAGTAAAGTCTCCAGATACAAAATTAATGCACAAAAATCAGTTGCATTTTTATATACAAACAACAGGCAGGCTGAGAACCAAATTAGAAACACAATCCCTTCATAACAGCCCCCCCAAAATAAAATCAAATAGTTCAGCATTCATCTAACCAAAGAGGTAAAAGATCTTTACAATGAAAACTACAAAGCACTGCTCAAAGACACTAGACAACAAACAAATTGAAGAACATCTCATGCTCATGGGTTGGAAGAATTAATATTGTCAAGATGTCTATTCTACCCAAGGCAATATACAGATTCAGTGCAACCTCTATCAAGCTACTAGCAAGATTTTTCAAACACCTAGAAAAGATAACTTCAATTCATATGGAAGCACAAAAGAGCCCAAATAGCTAAAACAATCCTCAGCTAAAAGACCAAAGCTGGTGGCATTCATACTCCAAGACTTCAAACTTTACTACAAGGCTGCAGTAACCAAAAACAGGATGGTACTGACACAAAAATAGATACATATAGACCCCAAAAAACCTGGAATTTATTAATTTAAAATTGTGTATTTATTCTTACTATTTAAACTTTAGTCACCTCCAAAGGACTCTCCATTTGATGCAATACACCTATTGAGACACTGTTTGCACTACTCAAAACAGTTTTTGAACTAGTCAAACTTATGTCTTTTTGTGCTTCTGCCCTCTTTTGTTTCAACTCTTCCATGTCAGCAAAACGTTTCCCTTTGAGGACTTTTTTTATCCAGGGAAACCAAAAAAAAGTCACTCATGGTGAGATCAGGTGAACAGGGAGGGTGGGGCAGGGGCATCATGCCATTTGTGGTCAAAAACTGCTGAACACTCAGCATGGTGTGGGCAGGTACTGTGCCATGGTGGAAGACCCAGTCACCTGTTTGCCACAAAAAAATTCACTGAAGCCAAATACAGCTTCTCACAACAGTACTAGCTGATACACTGATGCCAGTGGGTTCCTAGAACACTTTCTTAGTGGAGGAAGCCTGTACTTCAAGGAGCTCATCCTCCAAAAGATAATACCAGGGTCTCCCTCACAGACAAATGAAACAGGATAAAGAATTCAGAAATGAAACCAAAGACCTTCAACTAACTCACCTTTGACAAAGGCAACAAAAACAAACATTGGGTAAAAGCAACGTATTTAGCAAACAGTGCTGGGAAAACTGGCAAACCACATGCAAAAGAATGAGACTAGATCTTTACTTATCACCATATACAAAAATTAACTCAGAATGAATCAAGAACTGAAATGTGAAACCTCACACAATAAGAATCTTAGAAGAAAATCTAGGAAGACCCTCCTGAATATCAACCTAGGCAATGAATTCATGACCAAGTTCTCAGAAGCAGACACAGCAAAAACTATAATTGACCATGGGGACCTTATCAAGCTAAAAAGCTTCTGCACAACAAAAGAAACCATCAAGATAGTAAAGAGACAACCTGCAGAATAGGAAAAATATAGATCCAGGATCTATAAAAAACTCAAGCAAATTGACAGGAAAGAAAAAACAAATAACATCATTAAAAAGTGGGCAAAAGACATGAGCAGACACTTCTAAAGAAAGATAAATAAGCAGCCAACAAACATAAATAAGCAGCCAATAAACACCTTCACTCATCATCAGGGAAATGCAAATCAAAACTACAATGAGATACCATCTCAGTCTGTTCAGGATAGCTATTATTAAAAAGTCACACACACAAAAAACAGGAGTTGGTGAGGCTGCAGAGGAAAGGCAATATTCATACACTGTTGGTGGAAATGTAAGCTAGTTCAGTCTTTGTGGAAAGCAGTTTGGAGATTTCTTAAATTACTAAAAATAGAGCTACCATTTGACCAAGCAATCTCACTTTTGGGATTATACCCAAAGGAACATAAATCACTCTCCCCAAAAGACATCTGCGCACGGGTGTTTATTGCAGCATTATTCACAATGGCAGAACATGGAACCAACCCAGATGTTCATTGAAGATGGACTGGATAAAGAAAATGTGGTACATATACACTATGGACTACTACACAGCCAAAAAGAAGAACAAAATCATAGCCTTTGCAGCAATTTGGATGCAACTGGAGACAATCATTCTAAATGAATTATCACACACACACAAAAAAAACTGAATAAACCAAGTACCGTATGTTCTCACTCATAAGTGGGCACTAAACATTGGGCACATTTGGGCACAGGGACAGAAACAACAGATACTGGGCACTGATGAAAAAGGGGAGGGTAAGTGTTACAAAATCACCCATCGGGTACCATGGTCATTATTGCAAGGGCGAGGAAGGAGTTCATCAGAAGCCCAAACCTTGCCTTCACTCAATTTATTTATATAACAAATTCTCAAATGTATCTCATGATTCTAAAACAAGATATAAATGAAAAAAAGAAAGAAAGAGAAAGAAGGCAGGCAGGAAGGAAGGAAGGAAGGCAGGAAGGAAGGAAGGAAGAAAAGGAAAAACTGAAGCACTAAAAGTTGAAACAAGGCCACCAGGTGTGGTGATATGTGCCTGTAGTCCCAGCTACTTGGGAGGATTGCTTGAGCCTGGGAAGTCAAGGCTGCAATGTGAGTTGTGAGTTGTGATCGCACCACTGCACCCCAGCCTGGGTGATAGAGTGAGACCTTCCTCTGACCACCCGCGAGGAGCACACCTTGTTTCCAGAATCCTCTGCTCCTGCCAAGGGGGGCAATCCAGGCACATCCCATCACCCGTTGGGGACAACTGCCCTAAAACCTCTACAGCTGCAACATGCAGGTGTCGCAAAGTCATCTTTAAGGGTGAGAACCATGCTTCATTTTCATATGAAACTCTTTAGGAGAGTAAGGACATAGTCTAGACTGCCACTTACACTAATACTGTGTGTGAAAGAAAGTTCATAGAACTATTCAAAGAAAGCTACCTTCTGCTCCAAGAATCTGTCCAGTATCTGTAAAGAACTTCTGTGACTTCATGGCACCTCCATTCTTCACTGTGTCTGTGGGAAAAGGAACCCCTCTTTGGCCATAGAGGGTGAGAGTTCTTCCTTGCATTGTCCACCCAGCAAACTCACTCATCCTTCAGAACACCCCTTCTTCTGAGAAGACTCCATCCCCCAACAAAACCCTGAGTAAGTCACTCACTCGTCCAGCTTTGTAGCTTTCAACACCATCTAAATGATGCCGATTTCCAAACTTATACTGCAAGCTAGCCCTGTCTCCTGCACTCCACGTGAAACAAGATAGTTCTGTTTGGATGAATAGTGTATATTTTAAGTGTAACATGTCCAACACTGAATGCCTGATCTTTGTCCCAAAAACCTGCTCTCCCTCATTCTCCTCCATCTCGAGTAATTGCTCCTCACCTTTCAGTTGGGTCAGGCCAAAAGGCTGGGGTCACCCACGATGCTTCTCTGTCTCCTAAGTCCCATCTATTCCATCAGGAAATCCTGTTGGCTCTACCTGCAAAATCCATCCTGAATTCTACCATTTGTCTCTGCCTCTGCAGCTGCCACCAGGCCCACGCTACCATGATCTATCTCCTGGACTGCTGGTCTCCTGGCTTCCCTCTTTGACCCCTAAATATGTTGTCATCCCAAGAGCCAGAGTGATCCTCTCATGAATAAAATGCTGTCACATCTTGATCAAAACCTTCCGTGGCTCCCTGGCTCAATCCAAATAGACATCTCATGACTGACGAGGTCCCCCATGATGTGCTGCCTGTGACCTTCTGATCACATTCCTGGACCTTATTCATGCCCTTCCAGTCATGGCGACCTCCTTGTAGTTCCTTGCACTCACCAGGCGTGTTCCTCACTCCAGGGACTCTGCACTTGTGCTCTCTTTGACCAGGACACCTTCCACCAGTACCCACAGGGTTCCTTCTCTTATTCTGGTAAGGCTTTTGGCCATATGTCACCTCTCAGGGAGACACCCTGTGACTTCCCAGTTTAAAAATTCCACGGCACTTATCTTCTAACATACTATGAAATTAACTTGTCTTGTTGGCTGTCTGTGTCCCTTGGCTCAAGTAGATCTCGATATGGAAAGGAATTGTTCTGCTCCGTCCCCTGACAAATCCCCAGCAGGCAGAACAGCCCAGCCCAGAGCAGACAGTCAACAAGTATCTGTGGAATGAATCAAGCCCTGCCACCAAAGTCACTGAGCATATGTGCTTTGGCAGTTTTCTCATAATTTTAATGAATGGCTTTTGTTAATTGTGAGATCATGTACTTGATGTCTCTCTCCTGCTAGATCATAAGTAACAGGAGGACCGAGACTTTATACCACTGATTTCCCAGCAACCGGCACAGTGGTCACATTTAGCAGACACATAGTAATACCTGCTGACTGAATAAACTGGACAAAGAGGCAGTCAGCATTGGCATCTCAGGCAGACACCATGTCCCTGGTAAACTTACAGAGGAGTCCACTTGAAGAAAGGCTCTGATGTAGTAGAGGGCTTCTGGACACAGTAGGAAGAGACTGAAAACCAGGTAAGAACTGCAGTGGTAACAAGTGCCTGGTGCAGGGTCACACCTGAGTACAGGCAGGATTGTCTATGTGTAGTGGAGATTTGTTTGGGCTTTGAGTGTGTTTTTCTTTTTTCTTTTGTGTGGCTTAAACAGTGTCATCTTTCTTCCTAGATGTACTTGCATCTGAGAGGTATCCAAACTAGAAGAATATTACAAGATTATTTCAACTCCTTCCAACTACACAAACCAAGTTACAAACTTGAATTGTCTGAAAGCTAGAGAACAAAGATCATTTTTCATTCTTAAGAATAATCTAGTTTTGTGCTTTAAAAATAGCTTTTTTTTACTACTAACAGACAACTATCTGTCTCCATAAAATCTTTTTTAAATTGCCTTAACACAAAAATACATAAATTTGCCTTGAAGTTGGGGAAAATGGACTTGTCTAGATTTTTCATTGGTGTTATGCTGCCATCTAGTGGTCACAAAATGTATGGCTTGCCTGCAGGACTGAAGGGCAAGTACAGTGGCCCAAGACAAGATGCACCCCAGAAGGTGACCTGGCTCCCCAGGGCACTTCCCACGGGTGGAGACGGGCACTCAGTAGATGGATACCTGCTTCTGACACATCCTGGTATGAACAGATGAATGAATGTAGTTATTACCTACCAACAGGCGACTTGGATGAGCGAGTCCTGCTAAGAAGTCACTTTAATTGAATTTATGAAGGAACTGGCTTGTTTGGGGCATGTGATCCATGAATATCTCTTCCCTGTGACCAGACACCGCAGTCAGGTGCCTCTGCCAGGTGGGCCTCCACCCAGACCCTCTGGTCAGCTGGGAGGAGCCGTGAGAGCCTGGTCAAGGCGGCATGTGGCAGGCGTGTGGGAGCACAAGCATTTCTGCCTATTTCCTGGCACCGACTATAATGATAAACTGCCAGAGTATACAAAATCATTTGTCTCCTAATAAATTTGTATCATGGCACTCAACTGACTCTTAAATCCCTGGAAATGGCTACTTAGCCTTTGTGGAAAATGAAAAAAATCGTCTTCGGGATTCCAACACACTCCAGGACGCCCTACAAGACCAGGCAACCCATAAAGAGCGATGCCCTTTCTGCCTACCAAGTCAAGCTGCTAACTCATCCACCCTTGTCTATCACCACACTTGCTTTGTGCAATAAAGGTGACTTGTCTGTTTGACTGACTCCACCTTTTTCTCAATAATTTCACATTAATTTCTAAGGATAACATAGAAAAACTCCACACGTTACCGAAATTGGAATACTTGCTTGATTTTCATATAAACACAAAGAAATGGTTGTGCACTTGTCAGATCACCCAGTTGGCTCACATCTGGCACAGACAGAAAATAAGGCGGTCCTCGGCTTGGAATGCCCAGGGATCCATCCAGAAGGAAGGAAACACATAGACAAGACACAGCTAGAGTGGTGTGCCAGCCTTATATCCTAGTAATCTGTTCCCATCAAAGATGCAAGAACATCTCTTACTCTTTAATTCAGTGACTAAAACGTGTATTTCCCATGAGTAGCATAGTTAGAATTATGGGTATAGCATGTTCGCAGTGTAGTTTTATAAGAGGGGCCCATGAGCAAGGTGTCTCTAGAAACTACCAAAGCAGAGAGAATCTTCTCCACTAAAACATCCTTCAGTAAGTAGTGCGTGATTAACCCATTTTATTTACTTTGTCTTGGAAGCAAAATTTTAAAATAAAGTTGATCTTAAATATCCTTAAGGAGATCATCACTGCATTATTAGTGTTCATATCTTTTTTACAGTATTCGAGGGAAAGACTGTGTTTTCTATTTGTTTCCTCTGTATCCCCTCTTCTGCGATGAATGCAGCCAGAAGGCCTCTTCTGAACACCTGCACTGTGTGCATCTCACCGCTGCGTGTCCTGTACCGTGGACCACTTCTGAAAGGTCATCCTAGCCAAAGGGAACTACAGTCTTTTATCCAATTCTATGTATAATTTTAAGTATTGTGTCATAAAGGAGCAAAAGGTCAAAAGTAAAAAATATATCCCCAAAATGGTGAAAGGCCAGCTGCCTGGAGTGGAAGGCTTGTGGTAAGAAGGCAGGACTGCCTTTCTGTCCTTCTCCCTTCCAGCCACTCGGTGTGCCGGTCCGTGCCCTCCCCCTGCCCCTGCGCGCCTCGTCACCATGCCTTGGAAAATTGAGGAAATCAAGGACTTTCTGTTCACAGCCCGGTGGAAGAATGACAGATCTGTCAAGATCAAGAAAACAAGGATAACGTGAAGTTTAAAGTTCGACAGAGTCAGTACCTTTATACCATGGTCATCACAGACAAAGAAAAGGCAGAGAAACGGAAGCAGTCCCTGCCCCCTGGTCTGGCAGTGAAGGAGCTGAAGTGAACCAAACACATTGATTTTAACTGTATTAAAATTTTAGAAATTAAAAAAGAAGAAGGAAGAACTCACTAGGCTGCAGGGGATTTCGCAAGCCAGGCCAAACCGCACAGACCCAATCCTCCTACTGGGTGATCTCCAGTTCACTGGCCTATTGAAACAGATAACACTGTTTTCATTTCTTCTTTTCATGAAACTTATTTTGTAACTTCAATTTATATTAAAGGAAAATATGAGATTTCTGTATTGTCAAAGATGATGTGCTTTTCAAAGTTGAGAAAGTACAGATCCAGGGAAAGGTAACTGCCGAACCCTGTAAAGAGGCAGATTTTGGGAAGAGTACTTTGGCAGCAATAAGAAAGATAAGACTGAAGTCAAGGAGACTAACCAGGGGCCACAGGAGACATTCAGATATCAGGCAGGAGGGCCAGGCCAGCGTGGTGGTACATAAATGGGAAAAAAGTAGGGTGACACGTGTTTTGGGAGAATTGATTTTTAAATGTGTATTTTCTTTTTTTTTTTTTTGAGTTGGAGTCTCACTGTCACCCAGACTGGAGTGCAGTAGCCGCTCCCAGCCACTGCAGCCTCGACCTGCTGGGCTCTGGCGATCCTTCCGCCTCAACCTTCCAAGTAGCTGGAACTACAGGCGCGCGCTGCCATGCCCAGCTAATTTTTTTATTTATTGTAGAGATGAGGTCTCGCCTGCCCAGGTGGGTCTCGAACCCACGGGCTCAGACAATCCACTCACCTCAGCCTCCCAAAGGCGCGGGATTACAGGCTGAGCCACCGAGCCCAGCTTGAATGTGTGTTTTCTTGATGAGCACTCTAGATGCCTTTACAGAAGCCAATGCATAGTAGGTATCTGTAGTAGGTTGATTCTGAGGTAGCCCCCAGTGATGCTCACCTGTTGGTCTTCATGCCTTGTGTAATTCCTTCCACATGCACACGTGTGTGCGCACGCACATGTGTGTGTATGTGTGTGTGTGTGTGTGTGTGTGTGTGTGTGTGTGTGTGTGTGTGTGATATTAGGACTAATAACTTGTTGTTCATGAGTAGAATACAGAAAAAGTGATGTGGTCTCACCAGAAGGCAGAGAGGATTCAAGACCCTCAGTCCTACAACTCCTCAGTTTAGTAACCAAATCCTGCCAACAACCAAGAGCGAGCTTAGAAGCAGTTCCCCCCAGCTGAATATTCAGATAAGACCACAGCCCTGCTGACATTTGGATGCAGCCTCGAGGGAGTTCTGAAGCATTAAGCTGTGACCAATTCCTGACCCACAAAATCTATGAGATTATAAATGTGTGCTGTTTTAAGCCACTAAGTAAGGGGGTAATTAATTATGCAGCAATAGATAACTACTGCAATAACCAGTAATATCTGTTGAATTAATGCATAATAAACAAAATCTAACTATATTCAGTCATACAGAAAACATATAAATGCCTCTTTAAAGTCATCAGAGTGGGAACAACAGACATTGGAGACCCCTAAAGGAGGAAAAAGGCATAAGGATTGAGAAACCACCCACTGGGTCCATGCCCACCACCTGGGTGTGAGGCTGAACAGACGCCCAAGCCTCGCCATCACTCAATAGATGTGTCACAAGCCTGCACACATACTCCTTGAATCTAAATTTTTTAAAAGTAATCAATGATAAGAAATTATTTTAAAAACTGGAACATCTTCAGAGATAAAGATATCTTAACTAAACCTACCAATAAGTTACTAGCTAGTTCCAAAAATCCTGAATGGACCTCAGAGAAAATGTTTCCATTTCAGAGGAAAAAGAGGGTTTCAAGGCTCACCTTTAGCTTAGAATGTATCAGTGTGCATATTTAGTTTCTATCTCCTGTTAGTTCCTAAAATAAATGGTAAACATGCTGTGGTCATGGCAGATGGCCACGTGTACACTCCACATGTACATATGCAAACAATCAGTAGTGTGAATAAGCATGTGTGCACACAGGTGTGAAAACCCAGCCTATGGCCGCTGATAGTAAGAGATGGATGTTCACACCTAACACGCACATCCACTAGAGCAAAGGTATACACACAGTCACAGTGTGAATGAGTGTTTGTGCACAGACAGGTGGGTAAAACTCAACCTATGACCTATGATAGTAAGAGATAGATGTTCACACAACCCCTAGAGCAAAGGCATACACATAGTCACCAGTGTGAATAAGTGTGCCCAGACCAGCATGCACACCTAAACCTATAGCCTCTGATGGCAAGAGATAGATGCTCATACCTACACACATACACAAGAGCAGAGGTGCACATCAGAGCCACCACCATCCGGTACACACAAAGGAGTTACACGGAAAGCAAGCCTACTGATTCACAAGGGAAAAGTCCATGTATGACTCCAGATCTGCGTTCCCCCAGTGGCTCTGTGGATGTGCATAGGTGTTATGTGAAAATAGATAGAAGGTCAGATAAGTTTGGGAAACACTGTCTTGAAGTGTTAAATGCCTGTCTTCCACATACATCTTTAGAAACACCACGTTACAACTACGTCCGCAGAAATAGAGGCAGCTGAAAAGGCACAGTCCAAGACTAGGCTTTCGACTTTCCTTCTTCAAGTCAATATCATATTTGCACTGAGCATAACATAGCAGTGTCACGGTCTTCCTGGTGGTGTCACAGTCCCTGTGAATATAAAAATTAGAGTGCATGGAAAGAGGAGGTAGGTGACTGGCCTCCTGCCCAAAGAAATGCAGCAACCTTTCGGAGTAGACAGCTTCACCTCTGACTGTGGAGAATGGGGCAGCTCCATCTTCACGTGCTGGAGGGCAGGGGTTTCACAGCCTGAACAGAAACGTGTCCTTTTAGGCTTCACTGTCCCCAAGCCTAGTTAGTGACCCATCTGCCAGGCTCCCACAGAATTCTGCACAACCTTAGCTGCAGAAACCATGATCCTGTACCATGGGGCCACTGGTTGGGGCCTGTGTGCTCTGATCTCCTGGAGGCCATGGGCGTCCCTCGTCTACCCCACACCCAGCACTGGACAACCATTTTGTGCTCATTTCTCAAATGAGAGAAAGAGACTGAAATCTGCTGAAGTGACTTCGTTTTCACATAAAGAAACAAGACTGTTAGAACAGAGAAAGGTCATGGGGGCAGGAAACCAGGTCCTTGTGCCTGGAGAACAGACTGATGAAAAACTCGAGGGAATGAGCCTGAGCCTTCAAATCAAGGAGGCTTCAAGAGAGAATGCATCAGAAATTGTGTATGGAAGGCTTCATTTCTGGAGTAGCTTTTCCTGTGTGTGTATCAGAAGTAATAACAAAAGACTTGAGATGGGTGGGGCATGGTGGCTCACGCCTGTAATCCCAGCACTTTGAAAGGAGGTGGGAGGATCGCTTGAGACCAGCAGCTAGAGAACAGCATTGGAAACATCGTAAGAGATTGTCTCTACAAAAAATTTAAAAAATTAGCCAGGTGTGGCGGCATGCACCTTCAGTGCCAGATACTCAGGAGGCTGAAGCGGGAGGATCTCTTGAGCCCAGGAAGCTGAGGCTACAGTGAAGCATGATCATGCCACTGCACTCTAGCCTGGGTAACAGAGTGAGACCTCGATCTAAAAATAAGAAAGGCCTGAGACTGTGTAACTTTAGAAATGAGGGTAAAGAATGAGCAGCCACAAGGACTCTTATGGCTGCTAAATGGTGAGGCATGGTAAGCCTCCAGGGCAGTGAACCTGAAGCAGTTTATTACTAAGGATGAAATAGCAAGCACGAGTGAAGAAGCCTTTCCAGTCCACAGCTCGGCTCACGCCCCTTCCTACTCCAAACTCCCTTTCATCACCTGCTATGCCCTTACTCTGCTTTATTTTCACCTATTATTACCCGAAAACATATAAGCTCATTTTTAAATGTTCATTCTTCCCCTCCATTACTTGATCTCAAGAGCTTAGAACACTGTCTGATATACCATAAGCATTTAATACATAATAACTGTGCCAGGCAGGGTGCTCACACCTGTAATCCCAGCACTTTTGAAGACCAAGGTGGGAGGATTGCTTGAGGCCAAGAGTTTGAGACCAGCCTGGGCAACATAGCAAGACCCCACCTCTACAAAAACAAAAAAATTAATTAGTCAGGTATGGTGGCACATGCCTGCAGTCACAGCAATTTGGGAGGCTCAGGTGGGAGGATCACTTAAGGCCAGGAGTCTGAGGCTGCAGTGAACTATGATCCTGACACTGCATTCCAGCCTGGGCAACTGATTGAGACCCTATCTCAAAACAAACAAACTAATAAATGAATCACTAAAGGAAGCTGTTCTGTAGATTCAAGCTACTGAATGCTGAGTCACAGCCAGCAGCTATTGTAGATAACAACACACCTCTACATGTGTGCAACAGAAAGATCCATTGGTCACTTCAACTTTCTACCATTGCCACTGCTGCTGCAACCACTGCTCCCTATGCTATTTTTACTACTGTTGCTGATTCTTACCAATAAAAGCAACAGTGAGCCTGTAAGCACGAGAATGTGCCAGGTATTGTACCAAGTACTTGATATGCATGAAATTATTTGGTCCTCACAGGAACACTGTTAGGTAGCGAGCTTGTACAACAGACTATATTATAGTCCGAACTCACATGACTCAATGACCCTACCCAATGTCACAGAGACAAGCAACGAAGGGCACAAGCAGAGCGGCGACAGGGATGGAAACCAATGTCCCAGGCCTTTCCTTTCTACAGTGGTGCACACTAGCAGGCTCAGGATGATAAGCGATTTCTCCAATGATGTTGCAGTCACCTCACATAGTGGGGAACATTTCACCTGTGAAATTTCTTCATTTACCCTGAGTGTTGGGCAGCTTGTGTGACATTATTAAGGGATCTGTGCCTCATAAATTGATAGGCTGTAAATAGGTTTACCATGGACAACCTTAAACCGGAGACATTTTACTTAAGCATAAGGGGAATTTCTCTTAGCAAGTAATTCATATGTTGAAATACTAGCCCCGCTGTGATGGCATTAGGAGGTTGGAGACACTGGGGGTGATTAAGTCTTGAGGATAGAGCCCACACAAATGGGATGTGTGCCCTCATAAAAGAGACCCCAGAGAACTGTCTAGCCCGCTTGCTGCCCGGTGAGAACACAGCAAAAAAGCAGCCATCTGTGAAACAGGAAGTGAGCCCTCACCAGGCATTGACTCTTCCACACCTAGATCTTGGCCTGCTTGGCCTCCAGAAATGGGAGAGGTAATGAGGCTGTAGTATTCTGTTATAGCAGCTCAAACTGACGGAGACATCTAGACGCCATGTTTTTTCTTTTTTCTTTCTTTTTTTAATATCAATATTTTTTATTTTGATATTGTGGGGTACTGTTAAGAGTTAGGTATACAAATATGCTTCATTCAGGCACCATTGTTGATAAGGGATGTCTCCCCATCCCCAGACAGATATTGACTACCGTTAATCCCACCTCCCTTCCCCTCCCCACCCCATAGTTTTCCACCACTGTCAGTCTTTTTTTTATAGTATTACAATGGATGTTCATGTTTACAAGGACACTGGACAAGGGGGTCTGCCTTCTCTTGTTTCTCTGGATGTGCTTCCCCAGTGATCAGAAGGATAAATGGATCCTATACCAGCAGCTCTAATTCTGTGGGTGGTCACATGTGCCTACACCAGAGAACACACATCCTCATAGAGACAAGTGAGTGGGCATGAGGAAGAACAACCAAATGCAGGTGTGCTGTAGGACTCAGTTTGCCTTCCAGAGGAAACTCTTGTGACCTCTTGACACCAAATGAAAGGACAGGCTGAACAGGAGATCCTTTGGAAGCAAAGAGGGTTCCAGAGCAAAGCCCACTCTAGATTAGTGGAAATCTAATAATCACAAGTGCATTTATATCAGCCTTGAAGGTTTTCAGAGCATATTCATTTTACTTCTGGGAAACGTGCTCTCTTTTAAAAATCATTTATAGGTCACATTTTGTTAAGTGAAGTAAGAAAAAGGCAAATGAGCACAGCTTTAGATATGATGAAGATATTCTTGACATTTTTGTCTGAATTTATACCATGTACCAGACAATGGAATTCCTTAAAAAAAAAAAGTAGACATGTATCTTAGTCAGTCTGGGCTACTATAACCAAATACCATAAACTAGGTGGCTTATAACCAACAGAAATTTATTTCTCACAGTTCCAAAGGCTGGAAAGTCCAAAATCAAGGTGCTAGGTTCGGTATCTAGAGAGGACCCACTTCCTGATTCATAGGTAGCCATCTTTTTGCTGTGTCCTTACAAGAAGCAAATGAACTCTCTGTGGTGTCTTTTTAAGGGCACCAATCCCATTCATGAGGGCTTTGCTCTCATGACCTACCAAAACCCCCATCTTTGAGTACTATTACATTAAGAGTTAGGATTTCAGCACATAGATTTGGGCCAGCACAAACATTGAGTCTATAGCAGCATGAAACTTCTAGAAGCCAGGATATTAGTTATGAAGAGATCTCTAGAAACAAGTACAACTATAAAGTGACTCATTATCTATTACTTTTTTAGATTGATACATCCTTACTTTTCACAAAAAGAGTGCTGTGGCTTTTGTTACAAAACTTATGCAAACAGATATAATTGAAAATGCAAAACTATTTCATTCTTTAAGTTTGAGATTGTGCATCTGCCTTTCACAGTCACAAATCTGTGATTCAGAAATTCAATCCAGGTTGTAGAAGAAAATACCTCAAAGGAAAGGCAGAGAAGCTCCCTGAAGATCATTAACAGAAAAAAGGTATAGCCTTCAGGAGAAGTTCATCTTCTAAGAAATCAGTTAAAATCTTAAGTTTGAAATCTTAACCTTGGCTGCCCCAGAAGCCTGCAAGTATGGATGCGTCTGTGTCATATGCAGGTGAGGCTGTGTCATCCTTAGTGACAGAAGAACTGCCTTGCCTTTCTAAGAAGTACAGAAAAATGCTTCTTCCTTATGCACCTTACCTCTCAGAACAATTCAGTGCTGCGCTTAGAAAAATTTTCCTTCATCCTTACTTCTTTCTATTCTACACATTTAATTTTTAAATTGCAAAACATTAAATTAAGTATGTTTATATTAAATGGATCCAATATATAATCCAACTTTCAGATATTTACAAATGAAAAATAATGCAGTCAATTCATTTACCTTAGAGCAGTTTTCACCCTTTTACCAAAGAAGTTAAGATTTGTTGCATAAGGCAGTATGGGGCAACATGAGGATAAACCAGACCCAGGAGAACTAAAGATGAAATAAACTGTAACTATCCTAAGGAAAATCCAGTTGTTGAGAACTATGGGAGAGACTTGGGTGAACTGTCTGCTTTTTCAAAAGTTTAAAGTTAGCCCCCAAATCTTAGTATTTTTACTTTAGGGAAATCTTGGTAGAGTACACACAAAATTATGGAAAAACAATAGCAATCTATTAAATTGTTGTTAACAAATGACCCGTATTACCACCAGTAGAAGCCATCTGTCAATGAAAAAAAAGGCAGGAAACTCATCCTGTCCTATATACTCCACTGACAGCCTACAAAAGCCATCTGTCGCTATTGAGGGCGTGGTGGATACAAGCAATAAATCTACTTATCCAAGACACTACACTGATCCAAGACTGTTCTCCCCTGCCTTGAGGAGAAGCAAAACCCAACTATACTCCAGACCCTGTACTAAATATAAGGCAGAGGATGTTTGTCATTGGGGGGGACAGAAATTATGAAGTCCTATCTCTGAGATTCAGGCACATAGGTCCTCCCTAAGACTGAATCTGAGACAGGAAAACCAAGAAACTTTTCTCTGCCTACTACAAGTCTTACACCAAGTACCAAAGAAGAGTAATCTACTATCAGCAGAAGGGCAAGGAGAGGAAAGTACTCTATGGCAGAGTCATGCAAAAGCTACTGAAATCTGACACCAGAACTGAAATACTGAGTCTAGCAATAGGTTCAGTACCAAGCACAAAGCAACAACAGTACCCCAGGAATTTAAAGAATTTGTTGACTGAAGCACCAACAAAGCCTAAACCCAGTTAGACCACAGTCTAGATTGATTCTCCCTCCTCCCTGTTCTGCATTGAGCAGGTCTATGCAAACCTGAGTCTATACAAACCCAAAGTCTGAGGAGGCTAAGACTATGAGTTCTGTTTGTATGAGGCAAGAATGCAATGTGAATCTGCCTAAGGGCAGATTTTACAGTCAAGGTTATTTTGACCTAAATACAGGTTTTATGGTAATAATAGATAATTTTAGGGGCATTCCCAGAGCAGAGGTTAATCAGAAGTCAACATGGAAGATTACACCCAAGATGGAGTTGCTTTGGCCTCCACATTGCCTCAAACACACATACTGAAGGCTTTATAAAAGAAGAGGCATGCTCATTTCTGGGCATAAAAATTATTTCTCTCCACATCCATTTCTATCTATTTCCCTCCATATTGTATTACACATAATATTTAGCAGTCAGCAAAAGAAATTACACGACTTCCAAAAGAGCAAGCAAAAAAGACCCATTGTCAAGATATAAAATAGTGATATGTAGTCAAGTGATGAAAGAGCCAATGAAATCTGGTCCAAAATGACCTTAAGTTGTTGTCATTATGAGACTGAAACTTGAAACAACTATGATTAATATGTTAAGTGAGCCAGTAGAAAAAGTGTTCAATATGTGTAAACAAATGAGTCATTTCATTATCTTAAAAGAATATCTTAAAAGAAAAAAAGTGACTATAGGAAATGCAACAAATGAAAATCACCACACCAAAGGTGAAGAATTCCTTTGATGGGCTAGACATAGCAGAGAACAAAGAAATGAACCTGGAAACAGGTCAGTAAAAATTATACAAACTAAAATAGAAGAGAAAAAAGGGAGAAATTAACAGGAAAAGAATGTCGAAGGTCTGTGGAACAATATTACATAGTTTGGAAAAAAGCAGGTAATTGAATTATTTGAAAATATAATGGCCAATAATTTTTCAGTAATAAAAAAGAAAACAATAGGCCACAGAAGAAGCTCAGAAAACTCAAAGCAGGATAATATAAAGAAAATCTCTATTGAAAAAGAGATAGTCAAGACTGTTCGCTCTCTCTCTCTCTGTTCGCTCTTTCTCTCCCTCTCTCTCTCACTCTCACTCTCGCTCTCTCTCTCTGTTTCTCCCCCACCCCACAGCCTCTTTCCACTTGTCTGGGATAACTGCTGACATTTTAGGACTTTCTAATCGCCAGGGCACTTCCACATTCCATGTGTGTTCCAGAGCTCCTGAACAGGAGAGCAGATCTGCAGAGCTCTGGCCTCTTTCCTCCACTGTCAAATGTCATTGCTTTGCTGCTAAAAAGACAATGGCCAACAATTTTCCAATATTAATTTTGGTAAAAAGCAGACCACAGAAATTCAGAAAACAAGAGGAATAAGCTGAGAAGTCTTTCAGTGAATCAGATGCTTGACTCCTTAAGTGGTGGGGACCCATCAGATGTCTTGCATGATGTTTCCTACTCTCTACCCACAACACACCTCCTGACCTGAAGTTACATAGCCTAAATATTCTGCATCAACTATTGACCACAAGTGATGCAAAGAAGATCATCTTTATGTCCCTCTTTTCTGTGTTTATTAATACAGTGATAATAAAGCCTGTAGGGTAAAGATGAAGAGGAAGCTAATGGTTGAAGGCAGGTATACACCCATGGAGGGGATTTATTACCATAAATTCATTCTCTTGAAGGAGGAATACAAGCTGTCATTTATATATGTATTTTTCTAGAGACACAACATAACTCTGTTGCCAAGGCTGGAGTACAGTGGCACAACCATAGCTCAGTACAACCTCCAAACCCTGGCCTCAAGCAATCCTCCTGCCATAGTCTCCCAAAGCAGTGGGACTACAGGCATTGTCATTAAAAGATACTCTGAAGAGCCTTAACCTTAATTCCCTTAATCTATATTCTTCTTAGGTAGAGAAGGGTAACGAAATACTGTTAAGTGTTATAAGCATTAATGAGTACTCCCAAGTTCTTGACACCAAATTAATGAGATGTCTTTGTAGCCCTGATCTGATATGCAAGGAGGGACCAAAAAAACCCCAGAATTTATTTATTAAAAATTGTGTATTTATTCTGACATGTTTAAACTTCAGTCACCTTCAAAGTATCCATTGCATCCATTTGATAGGTGATGCAATACACCTATCAAGATACTTTTTCCACTACTCAAAACAGTTTTTGTACTCATCATCAATTTTGATGCCTTTTAGTGCTTCTTCTGTTTTTTATTTTACCTCTTCCACAGTGGCAAACCATTTCCCTTTGAGAATTTTTTTCATCTGGTGAAACAAAAAAAAAAGTTGCTCAGGCAAGAGCTGGTGAATAGGGAGGGTGGGGCACAGGGGTAAAGCTGTTTTTGATCAAAAACTGCTGAACTCTCAGTGTGGTGTGAGCAGGTGTGTTGTCAATGTAGAAGAATCAGTCACCTGTTTGCCACAAAAAAAAAATCGCTGAAGCCGAATGCAGCCTCTCACAACACTAGCTGATACACTGATGTTGATGGGTTCCTAGAACACTTACCTACTGGGGGAAGCCTATACTGCAAGGGGACTGTCCTCCAAAAGATACTTTCGATGTTTCGGGTCCCCCTTTGTGTGAGCCTTCACTGTGGTACTTTTCTTATCCCTCCTGCTTTCTCAGCCCTTGACTTCAGCCTCTCCTGCTAATTTAACTGGATTTCTACCCGTACTTTTAGTGCACTGGGTTGCTGCAGCCCAGGTTTTAAAATGTTATGAATTAATTTCTAGTGTTAAGCTTGAAACTGTTTCTCGAGTTCTAACTTCACTGAATAGTTTACATGCTGTTCAGGAGATATTTATGTGTGCACATAGTGGGAGGTGTGCATTTGAGCTGGGACTGGACCTGACTCTCCTTTTCCCTGCAGTTTGACAGTTAGGACCCAGAGCCCAGTTCTAAAGTTACAGAGATTATCCCTTCACAGTGGTTCTTGGTTTGGTGTCCTCCTTTTTATTCTAACTGCTACCACCCAGAACAAATGGTCATTACATTGTATGTGACTTGCTGCAGACTCCTCACAAGGCTGCTGTGTGTGGTCTCTTCCTCTTCTTACTCCCTGCTTCCATAAATCCTTTATAAGTGTCTTTCTTAGATACTGCTCACCTCTTTGCATGAGAATCTTCAATAGTTTCCCACTTCCTCCATTCTAATATTTCAGGCACAGATGAAGACAGGCTGATCTACGAGCAGGGCTAGCAAGATAACTAGGAAGATGGGAAGTCACTGTTCAAAGTCCCCTCAAACTTTATGAAACAGGAAAGAATGATAAGATTGAAGCCCATGGAGTCACACTGGAAAATACTGCATGAAAGAACCCTCAGCCAGAGTCCAGAGGGCAGGCAGATGCTACACTGAATGTTTGAACAGAGACAACCTAATATGAAAAATAGTTGACTGGCTATAAAGTTGTTTAAAAAGGTAATTGAAAGAGTAAAAAGGGACATCATAGAGGTAGCAAGTACAGGAAACAGTTACTGCGCCTAGGACTGAGGGAACAAAGAGAAGAAGTAAAATTATTAAAACTTAAAAACTTGGAGGAGGGACCCTATGGTGAATGTTTACAATGTCCTTTCTTCTTCTATTTCTTATTCTGTAACTTTTTCCCCAGTTATGTCAGGTTGGTTTGTGTCTTAGTTCACTTGGTCTTTTATAATGAAATACCATAGATAGGGTAGCGTATAAACAACAGAAATGTATCTCCTAGTTTCTGGTTGGTTCTGGAGACTGAGAAGTCCAAGAGCAAGGCACTGGCAGATTCAGTGTCTAGTGAGGATGCACTTCCTGGGTCACAGGCAGCACTTTCTTATTGTGTTCTTACATGGTAGAAGGGACAACACAGCTTTCTGGGGTCTCTTTTATAAGGTCATTAATCCCATTCATAAGGGCTTCACCCTCATCACCTCATCACCTCCCAAATACCATGACCTTGGGAGCTCAAATTTCTCCATATGAATTTTGGAGAACACATATTCAGAACATAGAAATTGGGGTTATCTAATAGGGTGACCAAACCTTTATGCTGAGGGAATATGAATCCGCGGCATACTGCTTTACTTACTGTAGTTTTTCATTAACCCTCACCAATGAGTTTGGAAATACTCAGAGGAATCCCAAAGAATCCTTATTGTCCCCAATGTATAACATTAGCCCATTACCACACCTTTCCAGATGTAAAGTTCAGAATATCTCTCCTTTCATATGCATGTCAGTTACATGTTTTGTTAATGGGGAAAATTTTAATTAAGAATCATAGTGATGCAGACTATTACATATAGACAAAATTGAAAATGACACTAATTATAAATACGGTAAATAAATAGAGTTAAAAAATGGAAATAAAGTTTGTCTCAGTAAATTAACACAAGATATATCATTGATAAAAACTGGTAACTAGTTGTGCTTAATTGTTACACAGCTTAATTATACTATATCATAAAAAGATAATGTTTTATCATACGTTTCATTGTATTTGCATAGTAAACTATACAAGTATGTTCAGGCATCATAGTCTCGGTTTATCCAATTAAAACCATTAGTTATAACACTAACAAGAAGTAGAGGAGCATTACTCAGTGGAATCACAATAATACAGATTGCAGATCTGAGGCTTCCATCAAAATTCTGATATGTTTAACCTGCAGCCATTTGATAGCCATGCCAAATATTCTTTGTCTGAACACCTGTATGGGTAATTTTTACCTGAGAAACGTAGGACATGTTGCCACACTTCCTTTTCCAAATTGTAAATTTTTAGGCAAGTCAAGACAGTTTCTCCAATTACAACATTTGGAAACAGATCACATTAATTGAGAGATCTGAATACCACTTCAATATGAGGAAAAGTACCTATGCTCACTTAATCTGTTCAATTTATTGTGCAAATTCGCCAGCAGCAATTTGAAAGATTTTATTTCATTTCTTAATAAGATTAAAGATCAGATGCTTACAGAAACAAATTGATAGTAACTTATTAAATAGTCCCAGAGGTTTTAATTTTCTTTGAGATCTTACAGCTATGCAAAGATTTTCATTTGAAATCAAAGGATCTTTAGGCCAAACCACCTCCCCATATCCAATTCAGTAAAAAGTCAAAGCAGCAGAGGTGGTTTTTATGTCAAATGCTGATGCAACCCGAAAAGAGTTTTTCCAAAGGAAACCCTGTCCTAAGGAGCACCATCAGGCCCACTGACATGCTCTTCAACTAGTGAACTGTTGACATCTAACTAGCAACAAGGATAGAAGGTCTTGATGTAAACCACAGGGATACATTTTACATGTATGTAAACGCCATCAGGTTTTCTCTATTGTAGACTGTCAGTGACATTGAAATCTATATTTTGTAATCTCCTTTCTTCCCATTTTGAGTTTTAAGAAAGATAGCACTGCATTTCAGGGTTTTATGATAATCGCTCTGTTGAAGCTGTGTATTGCTGTGTGGAAAGGCAGCTGGGTTTGGAGAATTGAACACTGCTCTAAAAATTAAATTGGGCTGGGTTTGAGTTTCTACTCTCTCACTTGCTGCTTGTGAGAACTTAAACAACTACCTTTTTTTCCTTTATTTTATTTTAAAGATGTGGGGTGCCATTCAGCATTAGGTGCATAAGTGGTGAAGTTTGGGTCTCCAACCAATCCTCACTTCCCTGGTTTAGGATCAGGTACCGTTAGTGATGTTATGTGCTCCCTCCTTCTTTCCCTTTCTCTCGGCAGTGTCCTTCCTTCCCTGCCGATCCCTCTCTTGTGGTATTGTAATAAATTTTCAGCACCCACTTATGAGTGAGAACCTGCGATATTCAGTTCTTGGTTTCTGTGATAGATCACTGAGTATGATAGACTCTAAATCCATCCAAGTTGCTGCAAAGTCCATAATTTTTTCCTTCTTTATGGCTGCATAATATTCCATCGTGTATATGTACCACACATTTGTATCCAGTCCAGTTTCAATGGGCAGCACCGTTGATTCCATCTTTCTGTCATTGTGAGTAATGCTGCAAAAAAACATGAACGTGCAGGTGTCTTTTTTATAGAATGATATGAGTTCCTCCAGGTATATTCCAAGAAAGGGGATTGCTGGGTCATGTGGAAGGTTAATTTTTAGTTATTTTAAAAATCGCCACACTGTTTTCCATAGAGGTTGAACTAACTTGCATTCCCGTCAACAGTGGCGGGTTCCTTTTCTCCGCATCCTCGCCAGCATCTGTTGTTGCTTGTTTTATTAATGATGGTCATTCTTACTGGGGTTAGGTGGTATCTCAGTGTGGTTTTGATTTGCATTTCTCTGATGATTAGTGACACTTCTTTTCATGTGTCTGTTGGCTGTTCATATGTCTTCTTTTGAGAAGTGTCTGTTCATGTCTTTTGGCCACTTTTTAATGGGGCTGGGTTTCTTTGTTTTTGTTTTTGTTTTTTTCTTTCAGCACATTTGAGTTCCTTGTAGATCCTGGATGTTAGGTCTTTGTCAGATACACAGTTAGCAAAAAATTTTTTCCCATTCTATGGACTGTCTTCCCACTGTCTTGATGGTTTCTTTTGCTTTGCAGAAGCTTTTCAGTTGATCTTATCTCCTATGGCATGGGATTTTGGGGGATTTGATCAGGGATTGGTTGCCTATTCCAATGTGCAGAAGGGCATGTCCTGCGTTTTCTTCTACAGTTCTTACAGTTTGAGGTTTTACATATAGGTCTTTGCTCCATTTAGATTTAATTTTTGTGTATGGTGATAGATAGAGGTCCTGTTTCATTCTTCTGCATGGGTCAGCCAGTTTTCCCAGCACCATTTAATGAATAGGTTCTCCTCTCCCCAGCGGTTGTTAATGGAGACTTTGTGAAAGATGAGTTGGTTGAGAAATAGAGGTTTTGCTTCCAGAGTCTGTATCCTGTTCCATTGGTCTGTATGCCTGTTCTTGTACCAATCCCAGGCTGTTTTGATTATTGTAGCTTTACAATAAAGTTTCAAGTCTGGGAGTGTGATATCTCCTATTTTGTTTATTTTGCTGAGGATTGTTTTGGCTATTTGTGGTTATGTTTCCTTATGAATTTCTGTACTGCTATTTTCATGTCTGAGAAGAATGATGTTGGTAATTTAATGGGTATTGCATTGAATCTAGATTGCCTTGGGTAGGATGGACATCTTAACAGTATTTATTCTTCCAATCCATGGGCACGGAATATGGTTGTTTGTGTCTTCTTTGATTTTTCTGAGCAGTGTTTTGCAGCTTTCATTGCAAAGGTCTTTCACTTCTCTGGCTAGAAAGATGCCAATGTATTGTGTGTGTGTGTGTGTGTGTGTGTGTGTGTATTGTGAATGGAGTTGTGCTTTTTATTTGGTTCTCTGCCTGTTTATTGCTGGTGTGTATTATTGCATAAAAATGCAACTGTCTTTTGCACACTGATTTTGTACCCTGAGACTTTGCCAAAGTCCTTTATCTGTGCAAGGAAGTTTTTGACAGATTTTCTTAGGTTTTCAAGGTATAGGGTCTTATCATCTGCAAAGAGGGATAGCTTAACTTCCTCTTTTCCTGTTTGGATACCCCTGATTTCCTTCTCTTGCCTGATTGCCCTAGCTAGGACTCCAGGCAATTATCCTTATCCTGGTGGCATCTACATGAAACTACACATATAAAAAGAAAAATGAAAAACATTTTTGAAAACTATCTTTAATTTTTAAATATGCAATAAGACAATTTTAAATATTGTTGTAAAACATTTTTTCTACAATTCTTTATCTATAAATTTAAATTGGGAAGAAAGAGTAGATGCATAGCTCTTTTATCAGAAGGATATTTAAATTAATGGTTTTATTTTTTTAATTCCCTATAAATCACTCATATTCTCCCCTGGCATATTGTAACCTGATCATCAAATTTATCCGTGCCCAGCAAGGATACTCAAGGATAGGAACTTTGATGGGGAAGGGTCTCACTAGAAAAGAAGCTACCTGAGGACAGGACGGAGGTCTCCTGTGTTCAGTGTTGTATATCCATCACCTGGAGCATTGCCTGGGGCACACAGTAAATCATTTGTCACTAAAGTCTCAATCACTTCAAGGAAGAACAGTCTCTTGCAGTCAAAGGATAGTATGAAGATACTAGGCCTTTGGTGAGAGAAAGGGTTGGTGAGATTTAGAAATGAAGATTCAACAGTAAAATCCAACAAATCACAGATAAAGTTTAGATCATATCTTAGAATTCCTTATTTAGATTCCTAAATTAATAGTCTCTTGGGGTAATGTGATGATATATTTCTGAATTCTATTTATAAGAGGCAAAAAGTGTAAATAATGGGTAGGTCAAGACTTATAGCAGAAAGGTCTGGGTTTCAATGCTGTCTGCCATTTTTAATAATTATGGAAAATTACTTAATCTCCCTAAGCCGCAGTTTTGCCATCTGTAAAACAGGGACCATAGTCCATATCATAGTAGATAGCTGTGAGAATTAAACGAAGCAGGAAAAGTGCCTGGTATACAGTGAACACCAATACTCCACCTTCCTGCACCATTTCTCCAAACCCCACAACTGTACACACAGCCACTTTGATCATTTTGAGATGCCCTTGACTTGATCATGAAGTCAAATAACTAATTTCATTTGCTTTCAACAGAGTCAGTCTGTTGGGCTAAATTGGCACTTCACGTTAGTTGAAACAGTTAAAAAACTGACAACTTTATGAAAAAGCCTCACAGTCAAGCAGAGCATTTTAGCAAATTTTATGGAGAATTAAGATTGCTGTTATCATCTTTGAAGAGAATGGTTGGTGTGACTGAACACCAGTCCTCTCAGTGCTCCTGGCACTTTGCAATATGAAATGTGTTGAGGGTGATTGCTTCACTGTGCGATCCTACACCTAACATCCGCTTCCAGGTGAGCACTCTATTATTATTGCAGCTGTACTCCCTTCCTGCGGTTTTGACATTTTAGGGGCAACAACAACAATTTAGGATCTGTGAAGAAAAGGCCTACTTGAATCCCCTATTCATTCCTCTGGGCTGGCCTAGGACAGAAGCCTCCAAAGCTGGCGATGACTGCCACACATCAGTGCAAGAGCTCCCAATGAATGCTAGAGAGGACTTGGCACCTCTGCTTTTGGTGGGTGGCAGCACCACCTGAGTATAGCTGAGGGCTAGTTTGCAGATGTGCAAATTTGTGAGTCACCCGTCTCTCGCCACACAATCTGATCCAATTCCAAGATCTCCCAGTTACTCCCTCCAGTCCTGTTTCTTCATCCCAGGATGGACTGACCACCATTCTCTGCATCCCACTTCCTATGTGCTCAGACCACCATCATTTCTCCCAAAAGACGCTTCAGCAATAGCTGCATGAGTAGGACATTCCTGGTAAGGGCACTTTGTGTTATGTATGTGCATATGAATTTGTGTTACAGTCATTTGAGTTCCACCGCTGGCAGATTACCCACCTGGAGTTAGCCAACTGCAGAGTTCAAGAGCACAGGTCTTCAGGCTGCCAAATCTGCTCTACATTTTCTGACACCAGTTGTGAGGAGTTAGAATCCAACTCAAAGTCAGAAGGGAAAGTCCTCAAGAGATTGCCACCACTTCTGATACCAACCACCAGGTCCGGGAGATCCCCAAGCCATCATCACATTTGATCACTCACTAAAAGAATGCTCACTGATGCTCTTCTACTCATGACCATGGTTAATCATGAGGCAGGGATACAAGGGCTCCACATATGAAGCTTCCATTGACCTCAGACATGTTGCCTTCCCAGCTCTAGTGTATGACAAGATACACAGAGTATTGCCCACCAAAGAAACTGACTCAAGTCTTCAAATGAGGAGTTTTTACAGGTGCTCTATTAGGTAGGCACGACTGATGGATTGATTGATTGACTAGTCACCTGCATAGTTGAAACTCAGCCAGGTTAACTGATCCGAATTTGAAACTCAGTCCAGGTTGACTGATCCAAAGACTCAACCCTAAAATCACACGGTTGGTCTTTCTGGTATGCCCAGCTCTCACCCTAATACTGTCAGGCATGGCTAGACCCCCTTTCCAAACAAAGACACACCTATTAGGTATGGCATAAATTATCTTCCAGAAGCCAAAGGCAATGTTGATCCTGCTCTTGAGACAAAACCAAACTATTTACTATGCATTAGTTAGCCTCTCTGAATCTCAGTTTTTCACTTACAAAATAAGGATAACTATCCCTGCCCTATGACCTTCAAGTTTATGAAGATATACAGTGATTCTCTAGATTCAGAAAATCCCAGCCAATTAGAGAAGCTGAGTCTTCTGCTATAATAGGATAGTTTCTGTGTCTTGACTTAAATATTGTCCAATGGCTCCTGCCTCCAAACCCCACTTTTCAAAGATAACTTTGACTGCACAATGTCCTTAAGCACAGGCACACTCCCCCATTTTCAGGAGAAATAGGACACTCTGGGGGAAGTGGGACCAACCACCCAAGAAGAGCTGGCTTCTAGCACCAGCGAGCTGTGCAATTCATGGCTGGCTGTGTAGCCTCTCTAAACCTCTCTAAGCTCCTCAGGGAGCTTGCCTGCCTGCCTGGTATATTCCCCCATGGTCGCTACAAAACCACATGAATTTTAAACTCAAAACGAATAATATATGTATGTTAAGATGCTCAAAATCAAACATTATTGAAGATGATGAAGTGACTGGGCCCCCCAGGGGCTGGGACTTCCGTCCCTCAGGAGGATGGGCCTCTGGAAAGTGCTGAATAAAGTGGCTGCTAGCCAGGCTCGGTGGCTCAGCCTTTAATCCCCACCTTGGGAGGCTGAGGTGAGTGAATTGCCTCTACAATAAATCAAAAAAGTAGCCGGGCATGGTAGCGTGCGCCTGTAGTTCCAGCTACTTGGAAGGCTGAGGTGGAAGGATAGCTGGAGCCCAGCAGGTTGAGGCTGTGGTGGCCGGGAGCGGCCACTGCACTCCAGTCTGGGCGACAGAGTGAGACACCAACTCAAAAAAGAAAGAAAGAAAGAAAGTGGCTGGTGTGCCAGTATGAAGTGCCCTCTAGGTCACTCTCAAGTAAATGGAACAATTTGTAAGTGGATGCTACAATCTGAATGCTTTTGTTCTCCCAAAATACAGTTGTTGAAATGCCTACCTCCAAGGTGACTATATTAAGGGAGTCTTTGATTAGATCATGAAGACAGAACCCACAGTGACTGGGATTAGTGCCCTTATGAAAGGGGCCCCAGAGAGACCCCCATCCCTTCCACCAAGTGAGGACAGTTGGTGTGTTGATCTTGGACTTCCAAACTCCAGGACGTGAGAAACAGCTTTCTGTTGTTTATAAGCCACCACGTCTATGGCATTTTGTTATAACAGCCCAAATGGACAGTGAGTTAATGAATTTCCTCCTTCCTCTCCCCACAGTACTTATGTGTGTTTTCCATTTTTTAAGTAGCATTTAAGATATTTAAGTCCTATAGTCCCTCTCAAGCACTTATTCAAGCATAAATATACCCAGTTGAAGGTAATGGTATCATAGATTTATTAGAATGTGCAATGCTTTACTAGCCCTGAGATTCCATCCTCCCATATCTGTCTTATGGATTTGCAGGAGCTCAGCCCCTCTTTGTTTACAAAACCTGAGGCTAGCCTCCCTACCTTTCCTCACCCCAGAAGAGGACAGCCCAGCTCCAGAGGCTGGTGCCCTCAGCTCTACTTCTTTCCTGCTCTTGAGAGCAGGCTGGCCACAAAGGACGGAATGATCTCCCTTGAGTCTTAACAGCTTCTGCTTCTTCCCTCCAGCCCTGACTGGCACCTCACTACCTCCGCAGACTGAGAAAAGGGGCATGTGTTCAAAGTCCCCAGGACCTGGATGCGCTGTCAAACCAGAAGGCGTCCTGGCTACAGACAAACATCTCCCAGGTCAACAGAGCTTCAGAGCTCCACAGCCCACCTCCACCCCCCTTATCTCCCAGCGCCACAATGGTTCCTCTCCTTGTTCCCAGCCCTCCTTCCCTTCAACACTAGGCAGCTGAGGGAGATAAGGAGGAAAGAAAGGGAATATATGGTATTCTGCCTTCGCCAGCCAAGGGGTTGGCATCTTCTGTGCTCACCAGGGCACCTCTCTGAAAGGCCCAGGGAGTGAGGTCACAGGCAGGAGCTCTGTCCATTCTCAGAGGGACAGGGGAGCCCCAGTACTCCTGTGAAGCCCCCATGGACAGTTGCTTAATGGTGCCCTAACTCCGCCCAGGCTGCTATGGGCCAACGCAGAAAGGCAAATTCTTTCCAACTTGGTGAATGATTCATAAGTTCTGAATGGTTGGGGCCCAAATTACAAAGAGGTCAGTTTCCCTAACCTGTGCGCTGCTGCAGAGGGGGACAAATAAGAAAAAGAGGGGACAGAGGCAAATATGAATTGTTTCCGAAAAGAAAGGCTGTTCTGCAGAGGCCCCTGCTGCTCCATGATCAACCCAGAAGGCCAGCCAGGAGGAGGCTGCATGTCTTCATCTGACTGGCCCAGAGCCAGCCTGTGGGATGCTTCATCTGCTTGTTTAAGAAGCAGGCAAACACAACTTTGGAACAGTTTTCATCTGTAATCTAAAGAGGCAGGCACAGACATTATTTCCAAACAAACGATTGCTGTGTAATCGCTATTGTCATCAGTCGGGGCCTGGCAGAGAACAAACCACACATGCCTCCCAGCTAAGCAAAGGCCGGCAAAGGTGGGGGTAGGGGGGAAGCAAGAGCTGGCAGGACTGGCCAGCAGCCCGGAGAGGGCAGAGAACAAAGTCAATCATGGTGTCGGGCGGGGAGAAGGCCACAAGATAACACCGCCATCCTGTGCTCCAGCAGGGGCATCACCCACCAGTCCTGGGAGGGAGGAGCCTGTGAGCCATCCCAGAGCAGAAGAGGAGTGGGTCTGGAAGGGCGGTGAGAAACAGTTACAAGGGTCCTTCGTGTGTCTCTGTCACATGGGACTGCAGCGGGTTTGGTGGGGACTTCAGACACCCCACATTTCCTAAAGCTCCTGCTGTCTCGATCTGACCTAGGCAGCACAGTGATCTGAGAAGATTGGAGTTGAACACACATCAGTTTCAGGCTAGAGCTCGGCCCATCTGCGAGGTGTACGTCATTTTCAAAATTCTCAGATGTCAGAAAATATCCTTCTTCAAAAGTTGAGTATAAATATGTATTGTTCCTCTGAATAAATCATTTATGTGAAGTTAAATCTACTGAACACAGAGTACTTTGTGTCTGACTTACTCATGACAGATTTGCCTACAGTCTTTTCTCCTCTTTAACCAAGGTCTTGAAAACCCAAACTCTGGTATGATTATATAGTTAGAGAATTAAATTAATTAGGGATGACCTTGAAGAGTAAGTTAATCTACTCCACTTCAGGCAAGTCTTCACACAAATCATTTCAGAAAAGGTGAAAATCTACCCTGTTCTTAAATCCCATCACCTCTGTAGTGGGTTAAATGGTGGCCTCTAAAGGATGTGTTCATGTCCTGGGACTTGTGACAGTAACTTTATTTGAAATACTAGTCTTTGCAGATGTTCTTAAATTAAGAACTTGGATTATCTGAGTGGGCTTTAAATCCCATGACAAATATCTTTTCATAAGAGACAGAAGAGAAGAAGGTGCAGACCCAAGAGGGCAAGGCAACATAAAATAAAAACAACACAACTTCAACTTGGTCTTCCAGCAACCCTTTAGCATTCAATCAGTGTAGGGGGTAGAAGTGTGTCCCCCAAAAAGATATGCTCACATCCTAAGCCCCACTACCTGTAACCGCGACTTTCTTTAGAAATAGGGTCCTCGCAGATGGCATCCAGTTACAGTAAGGTCATACTGGATTAGGGTACACCCTGAATCAATGACAATGTCCTTATAAGACAAAAATTTGGTGACAGACCCTGGGAAAACATGGTGTGACTAGAGACAGCTATTGAAGTGATGCGTCTCCAAGCCAAGGAATGTCAAGAATGTTCAGCAATCACCAGAAGCCAGGAAGATACACGGAAGGATCCTTCTTGGAAGTCTTTGAAGCATTACCTTGGTTTCAGATTTCAGATTCTAGTCTCCAGAACTGTGAGGTGATACAATTTCTGTTGTTGTAAACTATTCCAGTGTGTGGTAATCTGTTGGAGCAGTCCTCGACTAACAGACCATGAGTACGACAGATGACAGACATGTATCAGCATCAACATGCCAGTATTACTCTGTTGCAGACAGAGAGTTCAGTGGAAAACTACCTCCAGAGGCAACAATTTCAGGAGGGCTGAATTGCCTTTGAAAAATGGGAAAGGGCTTAATAAGTAAAAAAAAAAATTAGCCGAATGTGGTAGAGTGTGCCTGTAGTTCCAGCTACTTGGAAGGCTGAGGTGGAAGGATCGCCGGAGCTCAGTGGGTCAACACTGGAGTGGCCATGAGCATGCCACTGCACTCCAGCCTGGGCAATGGAGTGAGACTCTAACTCAAAAAAAGAAAAATGGGAAAGGGCAATGTAATGAGCATTCAGTAGTATTCCTAAATGTTATGGTGCTGACCATTCTAGAGAGCAGACCTGGCAACGCAAGCAGCTTTTGTATTAACATTTTGTGATGATCTGAGACTTTTATAAGGACTCCAAAGCAGTGGTTTCACAACCAAGGGCTATCAGTCCCCAGGAGCCATTTGGCAATGTCTGGAGACATTTTTGGCCATCACAATTGTGGGTGCTACTGGCATCGACTGCACAGAAGCCAGGGAAGCTACCAATCATCCTATGAAGCACAAGACAGCTTCCACAACAAAAATGGATCCATACCAAAACATCAACAGTGTCAAGATTGAGAAACCCTAATCTAAAGAATGTTCCAGCAATGCAGAGTGGGAAAACAATGTGTAACTGTAGCATAATGAGCACATCCATGTTGCCCCTGAGGAGGGTTACTAGTGGAAGGCTTGTAAGGACACATCTCAGAGACCCAGGTGACTGCTTCTCACAGGGGTTGGTAGGCATGGGCTTCATGCTCCACACTCTCTTGTCAATTAACAGCGCTTTTAACTGGGCTTTGGCTTCCCCAGCTTTGAGGTGGGGATTAAAAATAGTACGTGGGTTTGTTAGGGTAGTAAAGGAGAAAACATGGCCAATGTGCTCACCACACGCCCTCTCGCACAGGGACTCCAGCAGTGTCAACTGGTACTATCCTCATCGCCATCACTGTAATTATTGTTGCGATACCCCAAGTGAATCTCAGGCCGTCCACTGGTGTGCCCCAGAAGAACCTTCTCATCGCATTTCTGAGTTTTCTGTTTTGACATTATATGATTCCATGAGATCTCTGAAAAAATGATTTGCTGATCTGGGACAAAAATTCTGAAACCAACCCAAAATCCACTTCTATAAAAATATATCAAACTGGAGCTAAATGCAAAGTGGAAGTCTTATTTTCCTTGAATTACCAAATATTGCTACCAAGACACAGATGTCTGTTCTCCATTTCCTTGTTTCCTTGGGGGGGAAAAAAACTGCCTACACTGTATTTGGTTTCTCTTGGCTTGGCCAAACAATTCTGGTATCTCCTTCCCCAGCTGTGTCTGGGAAATGTTTGTATTATTTTATGTAAATTAAGTTGGTTACATGGTTCTGTAAACAAATTTAAGTGTGTTTAACTTACCGTCAGTCTTTTGGAAAGGCGAGCAACTGGTTTCCCTAAATCATAAATGTATCCAGCAAAAAGACACTGGTTGGTCTCTACATGGGGAGGTTTTGTGTACCTTGTCCCAAGTAAGCAACCAGGCAAGGAAGGCATTTCCACTTTTGTTTTGGGTTACGGAACTAGGTCTCTAAGAGACTGGTAACTTGTCAAGTGTCCCATAGCTCAAAAGTGGATCTAAATCCAGGGATGTGGTACTCCGAAGCCAGTGCCCTTCATGTGACTGGTCCCATTAGCAATGAGCCACTAGCCCTTCCTGTGACTGCCCCCATTAGTGACTAGCCACTTCCTGGGGGAAGAGTGGCTAAACACCATGTTGGTGCACTCCGAGAGTCACTGCACAGCGACGGTGGCCTGAGGGGTCTGCCCAACACATCCCGAGCTAAAAATGCATGAAGGGGGTGCTTCTCTCGCCAAAGTCTGCATTTCTAACAGCTTTAAAGATGACACTGAGACATCCCAGTGTTTTCCTGGTACCATATCCAAGCCCTCCCGCCCCTTTCCTTCCTACGCTGTATGTTTCCACCCATGTCTGTGTGTCACAGGGGGCATGTGTGAACTTGGGTTCCCTCAGAAGGAAATTCCAAAGAAAAGCACCCCAACCCAACCCAGACAGGACAGGAAAGGAGAAACATGCTCCTCTTTCCTTCATGCTGTCAGAGGCAGTGACCTGTGCTCACTCTGCCCACCTTGATTTCTCCCAGGCCCTGGTATCAGGGAAGGCTTGTCTCTTGACACCTCTGTATCCTTTCTTTCACACACTGTACTTTACTGCTAAGAGGATGCCAGAGCCTATAATATGCAGACTAGTCAGGTAGCTTTAATTGAGCACTTACCAGGCTCAACAGTAGACCCTGTGCTAATCACTCTGTAGATTATCAGCAAACATACACATGGAAGAAAAAGGAACGAAGAGGGAAAGGAGTTACTTTTGGAGTCTGATTTCCAGCAAATGTAAAGAACCCAAAGCAGCCTGACATCACAAGGACCTTGCTGAGGTCTATGCTGGCATCCCAGAGTATTTGGCTAACCAGTATCCTCAGGGTTAGCTCTCGCCTCTTAAATGATGGCCTTCAAAGAACAGGCTGGGCTTGGTGGCTCAGCCTGTAATCCCGCGCCTTTGGGAGGCTGAGGTGAGTGGATTGCCTGAGCCCGCGGGTTCGAGACCCACCTGGGCAGGCGAGACCTCATCTCTACAATAAATCAAAAAATCAGCGGGGCGTGGTAGCGCGCGCCTGTAATTCCGGCTACTCGGAAGGCTGAGGTGGAAGGATCGCTGGAGCCCAGCAGGTCGAGGCTGCGGTGGCTGGAAGCGGCCACTGCACTCCAGTCTGGGCAACCGAGTGAGACTCCAACTCAAAAAAAAAAAGAAAAGACTTGCAAGTCTAGGAAAGAGTTTGACATTCAAAAATTATCAGAAGTTCATGGAAGTGGCAATATTTTAAAACTAAAAGGTTGCATGGCTCGATTCTACAAAGGGTGTTTACACCATGGGGAATATTTGCAGCCACCTGTTACCGCAAAGCAGCCCGAGGCCAAGTGGCTGTCTTTCACTCAGATGCTGTCACTATTTGCTTCTGTCTTTCAGCAAAACAGCCCACTACAAGAAAAAGATTAATATCCCATTCAAAACTCAGGGAAAATTTTTCCCAACCAATTACACATGATTTTCCCCCAACAGCCTCATAACTGATTTGCTATTATTAGCACACATGATACATGGAAATAGACATTCTCATAATCTCATAATATCAACAGCACAGCTGCTTTTTCACATCATCTTATTTGTTTCTCAACACTCTTCAAACTATCTCAGAATGCCTCCTAAGTGATGGAGAAAAGCTCAAAGATGGCTTATGTCAGCTCTGAGAACTGGACATTCTTAACTCGAGGTTCTCAAAAACAAAAAGAAGCAAGACTATCTAATACAGAGAGTTTAAGGAGGCACAGCAGCGCCACCTGCCTGCTTATTCCCTTCTCTCACACCCATGAATCCAGGGCAGGACCCCTCAGGGTGCCAGTGGTCCCCACCCCAGTGAATGTGATTCCTATGAGTGAGTGCTAACAGCTCCTGGGCATCAGGTACATAGATATACAGATGCAGATGTAGCTATGGATGGGATGGGGGTGTAGGTGTAGGTGTAGATGTAGATGTAGATGTAGGTGGAGGTGGAGATGGTGGTATAAGTGTAGATGTAGATGGGGATGGAGGTGTAGGTATAGGTGTAGGTGGAGATGTAGGTGTGGATGAAGGTGGAGATGGAGGTGTAGGCATAAATGGAAATGGGGATGTAGGTGTAAATGGAGATGTAGACATAGATAGAGGTACAGATAGAGGTATAGATAGAGATGTAGATGTAGGTCCAGACATAGTTATAGATATGAATATACAGATTTACGTGTAGATGTAGATATAGATATAGATAAAGATGTGGATATAGGTGTAGATGTACATGTAGACACAGAAATAGGTAGAGATAGAGATATAACTATAGATATAGATGTTGCTAAAGATACAGATGTAGGAATGGATCTGTAGGATACATGTAGGAATGGATATAGGCATAGGTAGAGATGGAGATGGAGCTATGGATGCAGTATAAGTATAGGCGTTAGTACAGATATAGACCCAGATGTAGGTACAGAAGTAGAAATAGATAGATAGAGATATAGAGATAGATACAGATATAGATAGATGTAAGTTAAATATAGGTAGAGATGTAGATGCAGGTACAGATGGAGATGGAGATAGAGATTGATATAGACATAGAAATTGATACAGATATGGATGTAGGTATAAATATAGGCACAGATACAGATGCCAATGTAGGTAGACATGGACATGTAGATATAGATGAAGGTATGCATATAGATGCAGGTATAGGTAACGCCATAGATGTAGATGTAGGCCTAGATGCAGGTATAGATGTTGATAAAGATATATAAGTAGAGCTATGTAGGTATAGATGCAGGTATAGGTACAGACACATGTAGATGTAGGTGTAGATGCAGGTATTGATGTAGATGTGGGTATAGATTTAATAGAGATAGATAAGTATAGATATGAAGGTATAGACGTAGGTATGGGTTAAGGCATAGATTTAGATGTAGGCGTAGATGCAGGTATAGATCTACCTCCTCTAAAAATGCTATGGTTGGACTCACAGTATCACCCACAGTCTGGATCAGATGCCAGTGCAGCACCCCATCTGTCACCTCCCTGTCCGCACTGCCTTGCTGCCTCTCACTCTTCCTCCCTCCAACATCCATGCCAGTTCTCCCTGACTTCTCTCCCCCAGATACTATCTCAAACTCGCAGTGTCTCCACAGTCCCAGACTCACTCTGCACAAGTGGAAAAGGAGGGGTGGTCAAGGCCTCAATTGCTTCTCTCGCTAAGGGAGTCAACATTACTCAAATCAGGAGTCACAGCTTTTATGGCCAGGCTTTGCTGGGCTGCACAAAGCTATCCTTGAGTCATTGTACATTTTAATCAAAACACACTGAACATCACAATGGTATATTTAGTTTGCCTTCCTTTTTGACTCTCTTCCATGGAAAATTTCCTTTACAGATTTATGAGATTATCAGGAAAGATCAATAACTATCTGGACAGCATCTCTCTCATCTTCTGCTCATGTGAGGAGACTGAGATTCTAAAAGATGCCAATCTCCCTCATTAGACAGGTCACACATTGCTTAAGTCTCCCCAGCCCAGTTCAGGGCTCTTCCCATCTGCTGTGATCTGAGCTTATCCTTTCCGACTTCTAATTAGCTGGTTGCAGTTTCACATACCATTTGTCAGTAGTGAGGGAAGCAGCCTAGCATTTTACTGAGTTTCCATTTTACCCAGGAGGGCTGATTTCTGATAAGGCCGGACAGAGCCCAGAGTTACGACCAGGGCAGGGCTGGGGTGGGAGAGTTTGGAGGATTGTGAAGAAGGCCGAGGGGACTGTTTGGAGAGCATGCTGCCCAGAGGGAGGTGGGGCTAGAACTCCTCTTCCGGGGAGGCCTGCGGGAAGGAGGAAGGAGAGAAAGTTCACACTCTTGGACCTCAGCAGCTTTCCTGTCTACATGCAGTCGTGACCCAAAGAGGTCCAAAGAGGCCGAGGGAGAGCAGGCAGAGGAGGAAAGAGAAGAGATGGAAGAGCAGGAAAGAAGGGAGGGTAGGGATGCTTGGACAGATCAAATGTCCCCGAGAGACCACTGATGGGGAAACAGAAGGCAGAAATGCAAGCAGATGGGCACCATGATCAACACTGCAAACACTCATAGACCATGATACTGGGTTTGAAAGTGGTTCCAAGATGGAAAAAAAATGGCTTCCTGCTTTTCCATCTTCCTGTTTAGTTACAACCCCCAAGACCCTGAGCTGTGGGTTCAGGGCCTCCAGTCCATGCACCAAGCAGACCACAAGCCACTCACGCAGGTGGGCTCGTGGCTGGCCCCGGGAGGTATCCTCATTCTGTTTGAATAAAAAGAAAGCAATAACACAACCAGGTTTGTGCAGGCAGGAACCTAGGACCATGCACTGGGCAAAGGACTCAACCCCAAGTTCAGCACCTAACCCTTCCCAGGGTGGGTCGGCACCTCCCGAGGCAGACAAGGAGCACATGTGAGGTGACCTGGCACTTTGTGACTCCGGTGACACACATGCTTGGCTTTGTAATGCCTGAGTGCTCAGAGCACAAGGAGGTGCTTTTTTGGTTTTAGGCAAAGGATGTTGCACCGCCCGCAGCTTTAGTCCTGCCTAACCAGGCCCCATGCCCCACAACAGGGGTTGTGTGGCCAGATAAGCTGTGACAGTACTTTAGGAAGCCCTGGTGAGACTCAGGCTGTTTTCTCTTCATCTGGCTCCACAAGTTTAAGGTTTAAAGTCTACACAGGGGAAGCAGCCGTGAGCCTTCTGGAGCAACAGGTAGCTATAGATCAGTGGCGTGTCCAGCTGCTTTTAGACAGCTCCAGGCAGGGGGAGGGATAGCAATGGCCAGGAGTGTCAAGGTTGATTGTTCAGTGTTTCTAGAATAAATATTAGTGTAAATGTGGGTAAGAAGAAAGAGCAGTATTGGCCAGACTGTCCACTGGAAAATCGTAAGTCACCTAATCAGGATAATACGAAAACTGCATTATTGTGATATTCAAACTTATAAAACTTGACAGACTCAACCACTGATTCAGCTATTCCAAGAAAGGCATTGTATCGGTTTCTGGTTTACATATTTTGTACATTTGTTAAGTTTTGTTTCATGATAATCAACTAGTGATTTCTTAGTAAATCATTAAATATTCTATGCCTTAGTCAGTTTTCTTAAGTCCGTGAACAGGATTTCAGCCAGATCAGTCTTAAGGCACAGAGCCAGTAGGTGTTTAGTTCTGAAAAATTATATAAAAAAGAAATATGAGAAAAAGACCACATTTCTCCCAGTTTTATAGCAGTTGCAGCAAGTTAATTTCAAGAGCTTATAAAGCAAAAAGGACAAAGTTATGACCATTTCAGCTAGATCAGTTTTAAGACACAAAGCCAATAATTGTTCAAATCTGAAAAATGATATAAAAAAGAAATATGAAGCCAGGCACAGTGGCTCATGCCTGCAATCCCAGCACTTTGGGAGACCAAGGCAGGAGGATTGATTGAGCCCAGCCTAAGCAGTGAGACTTTGTCTCTACAAAAAAATTTTTTTTTTAATTAGCGAGACATGGTAGTTTGTGCCTGTAGTCCCAGCTACTCAGGAGGCAAAGAGGGAAGGATTGCCCAAGCCCAGAAAGTCAAGGTTGCGGTGAGCCATGCATGATAGTGCCACTCCACTCCAGCCTGGGAGACAGTGTGAGAGCCCAACTCCAAAAGAAAAGAAAAGAAAAAGAAATAAATATGAGAAAACACTACATTTCTCCCAGATTTGTAGCAGTTGCAACAGGTAAATTTTAAGGGCTTATAAAGTAAAGGGACAAAGCCGTGACCATTTCATCAGTATTTTTTTTTTCCTAGTAAGTTTCTGTGTGTCAGATTGTTTGCTGTTGACAAAGCTCTGGCTTCGCTGACAGGTTAAGGCTGGGACACCTCAGTCCGGAGTGGCAGCTCATCTTCCCCATGGGCATCCATCCTTTCAATAAGTATCTGTGGATGAAGATTCGCATTCCAACCACCCAAGACCTCTGGGCGAGGTTTCCTCATCTCTGTCATGACCGTCTCCACACGGACACAGGGGATGACCTCTCAGAAACACTGACCATGCCAAGCAGCACCCAGCAGCAAGGGCAGCACACTAAACTCACAGACCTTAAGTGTCAGTTCACCATGGTCTCATCTCTCTTTTCCATTTTATCATTCTGGCCTTCATATTAAATGGTTGCTGATTGAATAGCAATGAGGAGAAAAATATCAACAACTATTTCAGCTAATTCTTAAGTAATCCAGACACCACAATATGACACTAAAACTGTTACTGAAGAGCACCCTCTGCACAGAGTCCAGCCGATTTCTTTACATCGTTGCAACTGCACCCTCGGAACACCAACAGCAAGCTCGAGCCAACAGCAGACCCCAGACCCTGCTCTAACACAGAGATAGTTAAGCCACACCAAGACTCTCTTCTGTAACCAGATATTACAGCATCACTATTCTGGTAACTAGGTTTTCGCCTCATTTCCAAGCACTGGCCCTACCTTTTGTCTGGGTTTCTTCCAGGGTCCCAGTGCTTCAGTGAATACCAAGTCTCATAACTTACCTTGTAGTAATGGTGGTAGGAATAAAAAACAATAGCACATTTTTTAATAATAGTAACAACACAAGAGTAATAATAACTTGATATCAGGTAATAATAATAGCTGCATTTTTTGAGCACATGATCCGTGCAGTTTTCTAAGTGTGTGTGTGCCACAGAGCCCCTTGTAACCACCCTTCTAGGCTGTACACTAACGGGAGGACTTTGTCCAGAGCCGAAGCCTCACCACACATACTAGGGTTCTAAGTCCCTTTCTTTTCTCTTCTCTGTTTTTTTTCTTGAGTTGGGGTCTCATTCTGTCAGGAGTGCAGTGGCACAATCACAGCTCATGCAGCCTCAACCTCCTGAGCTCAGGCAATTCTTCCATCTCAGCCACGGAGTAGCTGGGACTACAGGCACGCATCACCACACCCAGCTGATTTTTTTTTATTTTTTTGTAGAGAGGAGGTCTCGCTATGTTGTCCAGGCTGGTCTCAAACCCCTGGGCTCAAGTGATCCTCCCACCTCAAGCTCGCAAACTGCTGCAATTACAGGTATGAGCCACCACATCCAGCTGCTTTATTCTCAAGTATTGTCTACATCCTTTTTTTCCTGACGTTGAGATCCCTGTCACTTGTTTTGCACACTCCCTCCACTCTCCTGCTGCAGTTTGCCCTGACTGTAACTTCAAGGCAGACAGAACTTCAGCAACCAGAACCTGCACTGGGTAGGCTTACTGGAAAAATTCCTCCCTCGTGAGGAAGGTGGAGAACAGGAGGCAGCTGTGAGGCCAGGTCTTGCTCTCCTTGGCTGCCCTGTTCTGCTGGAAGTCACCCATTGTGCCTGGTAAATCCTGAAACATGTCTCTCTCCAGCATTAATGCCAGGACCACGCATAACATCTGTGCCAAACATCACCACATCCACAGGCAACTTGATCAAACTACTTGCATTCACAGTAATTTCCCATGGCAAGAGCTGTAAAAAGGAGCTTATTGTATTTATTTAGAAAATGTTTTAAAATCATCTTTGAACGGCCTTCTTTCAGAAAGGTGATAAACACCCCAGAAGCCCAAAGTATAGCCATCAGCATATGTGAAGTAGCCAAAAGAATATAGAACAAAGATATGTTCAATCAAGAAGAATACGGTTCTTCCCAGGTCTTGCTTAGGAAGTGAGGGAAGGTGGAAACAGGATGGGCTGGAAGTCAGGCAGACACGAGGTTTCACCATGCTCTGCCACTTACCAGTGCTGGAGGTGAGGAATTTGACTTAAATTCTCAGTCTTTCTTCATTCATTACATGGGAATGCTGCAGCACTTCTTGACTTACAGTGTTTAAAACATTGCGCTGCCAGTGCCGGAGAGTGTGGCATGAGGCACACGCCCAGTAATGGGGAGCACATTAGTGATAGAGATTATGATGCCGACAGCAATGATGGTGATGACCACAGACCATGGCAACAGGCACCTGAAATTCCTTATGAGAACACAGGGTGAGCATTTAGTAAGTGCTGAATGGGGAAAGTAAGCAGAAGGGGGCAGAATACTGAATGAGCTAAGACAGGCCAGTGTTAGAAGCACCCTACAACAAAGACAGCCTTGTGGGCTTTGGCCTCATGGATGCATCCAGGAGGCTTCATCAAGGGATTCTTCTGCTGTGAGTCATCCTCATAGACCCTACTCAATATCAGCTGAGATTGCACTGATGACCCTTAACCCGGTTAAACCAAATTTCTGCCGTTTTTAAAAATACTGATTCTCAGGGAACTTTGCAATGATTTAAATCATCACACAAAGCTAGAACAATGTACTACCCTAGAAACTCAAGTCATGGTTGAGTCGACTCTCAAGCTGTACGGTAGAAAGACTGAAAGAGTAAGTTATCAGCAATTTTTTTTTTTTTTTGAGTTGGAGTCTCACTCTGTCGCCCAGACTGGAGTGCAGTGGCTGCTCCCGGCCACCGCAGCCTCGACCTGCTGGGCTCCGGCGATCCTTCCGCCTCAGCCTTCTGAGTAGCTGGAACTACAGGTGCGCGCTACCACACCCGGCTAATTTTTTTTGATTTACTGTAGAGATGAGGTCTCACCAAGTTGCCCAGGTGGGTCTCGAACCCACGGGCTCAGGCAATTCACTCACCTCAGCCTCCCAAGGCGTGGGATTACAGGCTGAGCCACCGAGCCCAGCTAGTCATCAGCATTTTAAGAACCTATTATGGTGTTATTGAAGAACAGCAAAACCAGGATGTAGTGTATTTACAAGGTGAGACTTAGATGTCTGAGTATAGTCTATCTTGACATTTCTGAGGCAGAAACTCCAAATGCCAGCCAGTCTTAACCACGAAAGACAATTCTCACAAGCGTTTTGAAAAGTTGAGTAATACGTTGGAACCAATGATAGTTTTCAGTCTCCCACAACACCGAATCATGGAAAGATGTCAGAAGCTGTCTGCATAAATAAAATATGACTATCAAAGCTCATCATTCCATTTCTGCATGTTTATCTTTGTTTATGCAAAGAATTGGAAATCAAAATAGGAGTTAAGATTAGTTATTCCTGCCATATAATGTGTCTGCTTTTCATTGTCAATGAGGGAAAAAAAACAAAGTTCAAATGTGTTTATTATTTTATTAAAATAAACTTCTTAGTTTCCTTCTTTTCTGACTTTTCTTATGCAAAACAATTTAACCCTCTTGTTCATAATCCAGATATGTTTAGCCCTCAGCTCATGTATCCTCCATGGTCTTGATTACTCACACTGTCAGTTCCAAACCAAATCAAAAATCTTAGTTCAGAGTTTTCATTTATGCTAAGTTTATATGAGGTAACAATGTGACAGAACTGCCAATAAACTGTCATTGTCATCTTGGACTGAATTAAGAGAAGCAAGCAGTCAAAAGAAGAAGGTGCTGGTCCCACTTTACTTTTACAAAAAGGGGCCTGGCCTAAAATACTAAAGTATTCTGCCTCTTAAAGATTTTAGGGATTAAACATAAATTACCCATTTCTTCCATTCCTGAGTACTGAGTCAGTTGAAAAGTAAGACACAGCAGATAGAAGTTAAACTGTCAGCTTTATTACTGATAAACTAATTGGAGAAAGTCATGTTATAATAGATTTGTGAACCAAAGATCCTATCAATATTCTGCGCCTGCTGACTCTCTCCTCTGTCCCAACAGACACCCAGACTCTATCTCGACACCCAAGAGAAAGTTTGGAGCTGCCTCTAGGAAGAAAGAGTAGAGGTTGACATTCCTTCAACAGAATTGTCCCAATTAGTGTGCCTGTCATCACCTAGCAATCAGGAAAATGACTTCTCTGCAGAGATGGGGGAGTGAGTGGGGAACAGCAGCCAGGAGTCATTCCCATGGTGGTCCTTCGTGCAGAAACATGAGGCCAGGAAGAAGGCCTTTCCTTCCCAGCAGCACTCAGTTTCACACCCTGTTAGATAAGATTGGAGCCGTTCACAGCATGAGCCAGCAGGATCTCTGAAATCTGGTACACAACAAACGGGTGTGAGGGCAACATGCTATGGACCCAACACCTCCTTCCCACAGCTGAACAGGGGTTCGTGTGGTCTGCACACCCCATGGCAAAGACACAGAGGCCACCTGCTCCCCCATATGTTCTGTTCGGTTTGGCAAGGCCATGTAATAAGTTCTGAACAATTACATGTGAGCAGAGCTGACCTGTGTCATCTCCAGGACAACACCATGAGAAGTCCACTCTATTTTTCTTTAGATTCTAGGAGTATATATGCAGGTTGTCACATGCGTATGCTGCATGTTGGTGAGGCTGGAGCTGCCAATAAGCCCGTCATCCAAATGGTGACCATGGTACACAATGGGTAGTTTTTCAACCCTTGCCCCTTCTTCCCCATCCCCCTCCCCATTAAGGGTCTGTTGTTATCATCTTTATGCCCATGTGTACCCAAGGTTTCACTCCCACTTGTAAGTGAGGACACACAGTATATGGTTTTCTGTTTCTGAGTTATTTAGCTTAGAATAATGGTCTCCAGTGCATCCATGCTGCTGCAAAAGACATAATTTAACTCTTTTTATGGCTGCATAGTATTCCATGGTGTATATATATATATATATATACGTTTTCTTTATCCAGTCAACTCTTGATGGGCACCTAGCTTGGGTCCATGTTTTTGCTATTTGAAATAGTGTTATAATGAATATTCAAGTGCCGGCATCTTTTTGGTAGAGCAATTTATGTTTCTTTACATATGTAGCCAATAGCAAGATTGCTGGGTGGAGTGGTAACCTATTTTTCAACCTATTTTGAAAAGTCTCCAAACTGCTTTCCATGGGGGCTGAGCTAGTTTACATTTCTACCAACAGTGCATGAGCACTCCCTTTCCTCTGCATCCTAGCCAACATCTGTTGTTTATGGACTTTTTAATAATAGCCATCTGACTGTAAGATGATATCTCATTGTGGCTTTAATTTGCATTTCTCTGATGATTAGTGATGCTGGGCATTTTTTTGTATGTTTATTGGCAACTTGCATGTCTTTTGAGAATTTTCTGTCCATCTCCTTTGCCCACTTCATTAATGGAGATTTTTGGGTTTTTTTTCCTGTTGATTCATTTAAGTATCTAATAGATCCTGGATATCAGGCCTTTGTTGGATGCATAGTTTGCAAATATTTTCCCCAATTCTTAAATTATCTATTTATTCTGTTGATAGCTTCCTTGCTGTGCAGAAGCTCTTTAGTTTAATTAAGTCTCACTTGTCAATTTTGAGGTTTGCTGCATTTACTTTTGAGGACTTTGTCATGAATTTGTTGCCTAAACCCATGTCCAGAAGACTGTGTCCTTGGATTTTTCTTCTAAGATTTATATAGTTTGAGGTCCTACATTTAAGCCTTTAATCCATCTTGAGTTAATTTTTGTATATGGTGAGAAGAATGGGTCCAGTTTCATTCTTCTGCATATAGTTAGCCAGTTTTCCAAGCACCATTTATAGAATAGGATGTCCTTTCCCCAATTTTTTTTTTCAATTAGTAAAAAATCAGTTGGTTGTAGGTATGTGGTTTTATTTCTGAGTTCTCTACTCTGTTCATTGGTCTATGTGTCTATTTTTGTACCAATGCCATGCTGTTTTGGTTATTGTAGCCTTGTAGTAAAGTTTGAAGTTGGGCAATACAATACCTCTAGCTTTGCTCTTTTTGCTTAGGATTGCTATGGCTAATTGGGCTCTTTTTGTTTCCATATGAATTTAAGTATTGTGTTTTCTAAATCTGTGAAAAAATGATACTGGCAGTTTGATAGAGATTGTGTTGAATCTGTGGATTGCTTTGGGTAGTATGAACATTTTTTTTTTTTTTCGAGTTGGAGTCTCACTCGGTCGCCCAGACTGGAGTGCAGTGGCCGCTCCCGGCCACCGCAGCCTCACCTGCTGCGCTCTGATGATCCTCCCACCTCAGCCTTCCAAGTAGCCGGAATTACAGGCATGCGCTACCACGACCAGCTGATTTTTTTATTTATTGTAGAGATGAGGTCTCGCTGCCCAGGCGGGTCTCGAACTCACAGGCTCAGGCAATCCACTCACCTCAGCCTCCCAAAGGCGCGGGATTACAGGCTGAGCCACCGAGCCTGGCTGGTAGTATGAACATTTTAACGATATTGATTCTTCCAATCAATGAGCATGGAAGGTCTTCCCATTTGCTCATGTCATCTTTGATTTCTTTCAGCATTGTTTTGTAGTTTTTGTTGTAGAGATCTTTCACCTCCTTGATTAGATGTATTCCCTGGTATTTTTTGTGTATGCGCGGCTATTGTAAATGAGATTGTGTTCTGGATTTAGGTTTCAGCTTGAACACTGTTGGTATACAGAAATGCTATCAAATTTTGAATGTTGACATTGTGTCCTGCAACTTTACTGAAGTTGCTTTGCTAATCAGTTCAAGGAATCTTTTAGTTGAATCTTTAGGACTGCCTAGGTAGAATCCTATCATCTGCAAAAAGGGATAATTTAACTTCCTCTTTTCCTATTTGGATATCTTTTCTTTCTTTCTCTTGGCTGACTGCTCTGGCTAGAACGTCCAGTACTATGTTAAACAGGAGTGGTAGAAGTCCACTTTTAGTGCCACTCTTCCCCCTTCCTCAGTAAGAGTGTAGGCCCCACATTTCAAATGGTGCAGGCATGAATGGCAGGAACTCTACCAAGTGAATCCTGTATCTGGAAAGGGGACAAAGTAGTGTTGGCAATGACGGTGTTGTTCACCAAGCACTGTGGTTAGACAAGGCCATATGACTAGCTCTGGCCAATGAGCTGTGGGCAGAAGTGACTCCGTTATCTCTCCCTGTGACCAAGACAAGGGACTGAACAAGCTTTGTGCTAAGAGGTCAGAGCCATAGAGTGAAGCATCCTACACTGAGTCTCCACATGCAGGAAAAATTTCCTGTAGTTACACAGACCTGCAGACTTTTCATAAACTTAAGTCACTGTTAAGCTAAACCACAGAGATTTGAGGGTGCTTCTCAGTGCTGCATAGTCTGACCTATCCTGTCTTATACAAATCACAAAGAGCAACATTTTGAGGTTCCTCCAAGAGCCTTCCAAGTCTATTTTTCTTCTCATTTTCTGCACTCCTCCCAGGGGATTTTATACATTTCCATGGCTTTAAAGGTCATCTATGTGTAGGTAATACACCTCCCAAGCTTTCTCCAGGCAACTCTGGATCATACCTGCAGTCCTGGCATAGTCAACCGTGCCCCCTTCATTCTCAAAAATGCCCCAGTTTGGATGATTCAATTATTTGGTCACCTTATCTATATGCCAATTACAGACGTTCTTCCTTTTACAAAGGAATTGCCTCCAGATAAATCCATCGTAAGCCAAAAATGTATTTAATTCTGGCAACACATCAGATGGTCCCCAACTTACATAGTTCAACTTACGACTTTTCGACTTTACAGTGGTAGAATCCACAACTCCCACATAAGTCGTAAGAAGTTCCTCATCTTACAATGGGGCTATGTCTGGATAAGCCCATCATGAAGTTGAAAAACTCTAAGTTGAACCATTTTAAGTCTGGAGCTGTCCATACACCCGAATTGCCATCTCCAATTCTAGACCTCTCTTTAGAACTTCATACATCCCAGCCGTACACTCAACATCTCATTTGTATCTCTCACAAGCACAGGAACCTGAAGTATAACAGTTTCTATACTTATTTTTCTTCTCACCTTTCCCAACCTGCTTCTTCTCCATAAAACCACACGGCACACACCATTGCTCAAATTAGAAACACAACATCATCTTTGACAGCTGCCTTTCTCTCATCATCTATATTCAATCCTTCATCAAGACCAATCCAATCCATCACTCTTATTCAACATCGTACTGGAAGTCCTAGCCAGAGAAAGAAATAAAAGGCATCCAAATAGGCAAGGAAGAAGTCAAGCTATCTCTGTTCACTGATGACAAAACCGTGTACTAGAAAATACTAAAAAGTCCTCCTAGAAACTTACGGACCTGATAAATGACTTTAGTAAAGTTTCAGGATACAAAATTATTAGTAGCATTCTACTAATAATTCTTAAGCTGAGAACAAAAACAAGAGCTTAATCCCATTTTAAAAAGCTACAACAACAAAAAATACCTAGTAATACACTTAACAAAAGATTTCTACAAGAACAAAAGTGTAAACTAGTACAACCTCTGTCGAAAACAGTGTGACAATTCCTAAAAGATCTAAAAACTGACCTTCCATACAACCCCACAATCCCCCTTCTGGGAATATACCCAGAGGAACTCAAATCAGTCTATGAAAAAGATACCTGAGCACACATGTTTATCGCAGCATTATTCACAATAGCAAAAACATGGAACCAATCGTGCTACTCATCGAAAGTGGACTGGATTTTAAAATGTGGTATGTATACATGATGGAATATTACACAGCCATAAAGAAGGACAAAATTAGGAATTCCACAGCAACTTGGAAGGACTTAGAAACAAAGAATTGAGTACCACATGTTCTCATTCATAAGCAGACCCTGAACAATTATCATAATACTACAAGAAAAGAATTGGCAGTAGTGGGAAACTGCCATGGGCGGGGAAGGGCACACTTCATCAGTAAGGGTACCTGATGTCAAACCAGCTGAAGTGGGGATCAAAGTGAGGCCCAAACTTTACCTGCACAATGGACCATTTGTATATCTAACCCCAAATTGTACCCACATCTTTAAAATAAAAAATTTTTAAAAAGAAAGAAATTGTGACAACACAAATGGAAAAATATCCCATGCTCATGGATCAGAAGAATCATTATCATGAAGATGATCAGTGTCCAAAGCAATCTACAGATTCAGTGCAATCACTAAAAAAATACCAACATCATTTTTCACAGAACTAGAAAAAATAATCCTAAAATTTATATGGAACCAAGAAAGAGCCCAAATAGCCAAAGCAATCCTAAATAAAAACAGAAAAGGCAGAGGCATCACATTGCCCTACTTAAAATTAAAATTATGCTACATGGTGATAACTAAAACAGCATGATGCTGGTACAAGAATAGACAGTCAATGGAACAGAATAGAGACTCAGAAAAAAAGTCACATACCCACAACCCACTAATCTTCAACAAAGCTGACAAAAATAAACAATGGGAAAAGGACACCCTGTTCAATAAATGGTGCTTGGAAAACTGGCTAGCCATATGCAGAAGAATAAAACTGGACCCATATCTCTCACTGTATACCAAAATTAACTCAACATGGATTAATGACTTAAATGTAAGACCTGAAACTATAAAAATCCTACAAGAGGGCAAGCCCCTCAAGTCCCCTCCCACTATAGGAGCTTTTCTGTCCTCTCAATAAATCCTGCTTTCAAAAAACAAAAAATCCTACAAAAAAAAAAAACCCCAAAAAAACACTTCAGGACTTTGCCCTAGGCAAATAATTTATGACAGCAAAAATCAAATGCAACAAAAACAAAAAAAAGACAAATGGGACTTCAGTTTCTGCAGAGGAAAAGAAATAATCAACAGAGTGAGCAGAAAACCTATGAAATGGGATAAAATATTTGTAAACTATACCTCAAAGGGCTAATATCCAGAATCCACAAGGATCTCAACTCAACATGATAAAAACAACCCCATCAAAAAGTGGGCAAAGGACATGAACAGGCACCTCTCAAGAGAAGACACACAAGTGGCTAACAAACATGTGAAAAAATGCTCAACATTACTAATCATCAGAGAAATGCAACTTAAAACCACAGTGAAATATCATTTCACACCGGTCAGAATGGCAATTATTAAAAAGTCAAAGAACAAGTGAAGTTGGCATGTATGCAGGAAAAAGAGGACACTCATTCACTGTTGGTCTGACTGTAAACTAGTTCAACCTCTATGGAAAACAGTATGAAGATTTCTCAAAGAAGTAAAAATTGAATTAGCATTGATCCAGCAATCCCACTACTAAGTATCTACCCAAAGGAAAATAAGTCATTATATTAAAAAGATACCTGTACTCATATGTTCATTGCAGCACTATTTATAATAGCAAAGTCATGAAACTGAGCTAAGTGTCCATCAACAATTGACTAGACAAAGAAAATGTAGTACATATATACCATGGGGTACTACACAGCCATGAAAAAGAACAAAATCATGTCCTTGTAGCAACATGGGTGGAGCTGGAGATCATTATCCTGAATGAACTGACTCAAAAACAGAAAACCAAATACCACGTATTCTCACTTATATGTGGGAGCTAAATGGCCATAAAAATGGAAATAATAGACACTGGGGACACTAAAATGGGGATTCCGGAAGGGAGTTTAGGCCTCAGAAGTTACCTATTGGGTACAATGTTCCCTGTCTGGAGAACCGGCCATCAGAGACCCAATCCCCACCAGTACCCAATATGTCCATGTAACAAACATGCATTTGTACCCCTGGAGCTAAAATTTTTAAAAGACCTGCCAATCCTACTTCTGAAATATGTAACAATTCCTCCCTCATACCCACAACTGCTCTCATTTCCACTACCACGACCCAATCCAGCCTCTTTGGACTCTGCATAACTCCCCTGGTCTCTACTCTTGTTTCTACTCTCCACACAGCAGCCAGAATGAGTTTTAAAACATAAATTTGATCATGTCCTTTCTGAGCTTAAGAACATTCACTGATTCTAAGAACAAAATTCTAAGTCCCCCGGTTCTGGTCTTTGAGGGCTTGCCTGATTTTATCCCTGTCCACTTCCAGGGGGCTTTTCTTCCCACCCTCCCATCTTTCTGCTCCATCATTCTGTCCTTCTTTTAGTCCTCCGGGAAGCCATGTTCCTCCTACCCCGATGCCTTTACACCTGCTGCTCCAGCTATCTGACAGAGACTGTCAGATGTTCACCAAGCTCGTGGTCTCCTCACTTACCTGGGTATGCTGCTCGACTACATTTACCAGACTCCCTTGAGATTACCATGGCCGGGGAACACAATTCTAGGCAATGTATTGTGAGCAGAAGTAATGGATATCACTCCCAGCCCGCCCATAAAAGCATCCCTCATGTGCTCTTCCTGTCCTTCCTCCCTTCCCACTGGCTGCAGTGAAGACAACAACGTTAGTGGACACATGTAGAAGACAGGAGATCTTCTATCAGGATGGGCCCCAGCATGCAGCCTCAGACTATGTAGAGAAAAGTCACCTTATTTTTCTGTCTTCAGTCCAGGAGCCTGAGCAAGAAATACACTTCCACTGTGTTTAAACCATGATATATTTGAGGCTCTGTTATGACAACAGCTAGCACTATTTTAACAAAAACCTGGAGCTGCAGCATAAATCCCCCACTCACCCCCCACCCCCACCACCACCATGCACCCACAAGCCTACACCCAGTCCCCCTGCACCTCTCATGCCCACTCATATTTTAGGCCTGGGCTTTTCTGTGTAAAGACGCTATCCCCGACTCCCTTCATCCCATCTAATTTAAGTTGCTCAGTCACTCTTCTCTCCATGCCCCGATTCTTCCCTATCATTTCACTCAGCACAAGACATAATTACTTGTGTGTTATTTACTCCAAGTCTGTGTCCACAACTGCCACATAAGATCCGTGGAATCACAACCTTTGTCCACCATGATAATCTACACACAGCCATCGCTAAGCCTGGCATTCTGCAGTCATTTAACAGATTTTTAACATGTAGAGGATGGACGAATGGGAAGCCACTCTCAAGGGAATACTCTTTTTCATCACAAGATCACAACTCTAGACCAAAAATCATAGAGAATTAAAATACACACCCTGGGGACTTTAAAAACTTTTATTCATTCAGAATGCAATTCTGGGACAATCTACAACCAAGAGAAACCCTAAACTTCGAAGTAGTCTTAACAGACTAAACAGTGCAACAGCATTGGCCCTGTATGAACAAGCAAGAAGTCGATTCTTACCCTTTTCATAAAACCTCTTGGGAAACTTGCACATTTTCTTCCCATCAGAAATGCATTAACAAGATCATGCTCACACAACTAGTCAACACAAGAGGAAAGTGACAATTTACACTGAACTATTTAAGTCTTGCAGTAGAGTAATCACAGCTCCAAGCTATGTTTGCTGCCCTTTTCAATGGCATTCATTATATTCTGTCACCAAATACAATAAAAGAACTTCACTAATTTTTAAAAGCTAGAATTACTGCGTGTAATGTATGTAGAAAATGAATACTATATAGGAAAATGAAATAGATCAAGTTCTTACATTTTTACCTAAGAATCTATTTATTTTAAGCAGTTTTGATTAATATTTAAGTGATTAAAAGTAAATGTTAAATATTAACTGCACAAAATCTAAAATAAAATGGTCACATTATATCATACTACATTATATAGATAGAATAAAAGCAGCTAACTAGAAGTGTTTTTAAAAATTTAAAGTTTCTGACATCATTTTCCACCACTCCATCAATTCCTCCTTTTCCTCTTCTTTTCTTTCAGAAAATGACTCCAGTTCAAAATCAACCTAAAGCAGAAAATTAAGACCATATTGTTAGCAATCAGCATATGTATTTTTAAAAACTAAAAGCTGTTTCAGAGCTTATAAAATAAATCAATTCAGCCACCTGAATTAAAGTAGATCCTAAAAAATCTCATATGATAAACAAAAGATACTTTCAGGGGAAATCAGTCAAAAGCCATATGTTTGAAATGTGCTTTGATGTCATAGCTTTAGACATATATAGTTCAACAGAATTCCCTGCCCAGTCACTTTCCCTCATGAACAGATGTCACCTGGGTCAACTTTCTGTCTTTACTATTATTTAGTGAGCATCCCTTGCCAGCCTTGGATATGCCAACAGCTGGGGAATTGCGAGAGTATAGTTCAGTGTGTTGCTGTCCCAAACCACAAGGCTCTGCTTGATGTTAAACCATCTGGTGGGCAAGTCAAGTAACTTTATCAGACCTCAGTTTTCTCATCTGATAAATGGGGATCATAATTTGTTAAAGAAACTGACAGAAGCACATACGTCTCCAGCTACTCTCCTTGTTAACTGGGCACCTTCATCACATCTGTGAAGAATCCACATACTCTTCATAAACGGCTACTCAAAACATGCAGCTCCAGTCCCCACTCTCCTGGACCCCATGGCAGGAGGAACTCAGAGTGCCTTGACTGGCCACAGGTCTCAGAGCAAGCCTCTAACTTTGTTGGACTTCAGTTTTCTCATCTATTAAATAGTGATAATGAAGACACCTACCTCACAGGGTTATTATGAGGATGAAACATAAGTCACTTAAATATGCCTGACAATGGTAAGTGCTTAATTATTACCAGCTATTCTAGTGCTTAGCTGTTACAATGACTACTTACTCCAACAGCAGGGTTGTAAGGAACTGCCACCTTCTTTGTTATTGCCAGATAGCCTGGAGCTGAGGCTGTAAGTTTATAGTTTCCAGGTACAAGGAGTCTCCAGTAATCACCATCCTTAGCTGTAGGAAACAGAATACCAAATCACACAGCACAAATGTGAACACATAATTATACCATCCAAGCAATATCCACTATACTTCAGTCTGGTTTCCTCAAGTCCCTATTTTTAAAGTAAATGTATAGAAAATTCAATAAAACTCTATCGAATGGTATATCATGGGCCTCGTTTCTCATAGCTGCTTTACAGATATTAATGATAAATTGTCTAACAAACCTAAGAGCTTGAAGCTTCTCTTCACATCAGGAGTCACACAGTCAAGAAGATAAAGTCAGTTGAGGTAAACTGTCAGGGGAGGGAGGGGTACACCTCATCAACAAGGGTACTCCTACCCTGAATTGTACTCCACATCTTTGAAATAAATTTAATGAACATGTGTACTCCTAACCCTGAATTGTACTCCACATCTTTAAAATAAAAAAATTTAAAACAAACAAACAAAAAAGAAGATGAAGTCCCAAAGCACAGGGTCTGAGCACTCAGTTGAATACTGAATGGTCAGAGAGTCTACATCAGCATTCTACAGACAGTGGCTGAAAGGTATCCATATCCTGGGTCTCTAAATGCTCTCCTCCCATAGAGGATACATGATCATAACCTACAGATGCTCTCCTCCCATGGAAGATATGTGTCCATATCCCAGGTCTCTAAATGCTCTCCTCCCATGGGGGATATGTGACCATATCCTGGGTCTCTAGACGCTCTCCTCCTATGGAGGATATGTGTCCACATGCTGGATCTCTTAATGCTCTCCTTCCATTGGGGAATGTGTGTCCATATCCCAGGTCACTAAATGCTCTCCTCCCATAAGAGGATACGTATCCATATCCTGGGTCTCTAAATGCTCTCCTCCAATGGAGGACACATGTCCATCTCCTGGGTCTCTAGATACTCTCTTCCCATGAGAGATGTGCATCCATATCCTGGGTCTCTGAATGCTCTCCTCCCATGGAAGGATACATGTTCATATCCTGGGTCTCTAAATGCTCGCCTCCCATGAAGGACACATGTCCAGCTCCTGGATTTCAAAATGCTCTCCTTCCATGGAAGGATACGTATCCTTACCCTGGGTCTCTGAATGCTCCACTCCCATGCTCCCTGGGTCCCACTTCAGCCAGGCTCCCACCATCTCTCCAGTGAAATAGATATTGTCAATTATCTCCAAACTGCTAGATACAATTCGTCTTCAAGGTTCACCTTGCCTGACACCTTTTCACTCCCTCTCTGAAGTGATTCAAGGTCCAGGACAACATACTGAGTCTCCTTTTCCCTTTGACTCCATTGCTGGTTCCTCCTTGAAAAGCTGGTATGTCTCAGAGCATAATTCTCGCATTTCATTTCTACCTATTTATTTCCTAAGTTAGATTTTCCTGAACCTTCCACATCATGGTCTGCAAAGAAAGTATTTGTGTGGCACCTATGGCTAACAGACAAAGGAGGTTCCTGCAGCCAGAGGAGACCAACGCCTGCACTATGCCCTCCCCGAAGGCCAAGGCGAGGAGGAGCTGGGCACAGGACCCGTGTGCTGGCAGGGAAGGCATGCTGCCACCTAGTGGCACTTCATAAACGTATGTTACATAGGTTAATAAATGGAGTCAGAGGACAAACATAAAAAAAGATTTTTTAAAAATCCAAACTATAAATACAAAGGTTAAAAAGGAGTAATGATACAGAATGGCTTGGGAAATAAATTAAATATTAATTAATTGTAAGGCCTAGAAATATTATAAAGAGTTTATAGGTTAAAAAAATAAATAAAAAGCTGTTTTTACTGAAAAGATCACAACAATGACAACTAAACTAAAATGAACTGGATAGGTGTTTATTAACAAGAGTAGATAGATTTGCCAGAAAAACAATACATCATTTTCCCCAAACTGGGGAAATGGGCAATGGGACTCTAAGCCTAGAAATAACTAACTCCACACCTAAATCCTGTAACATCCTATTCAACCTTGAATGGCTCTGGATTAAACAGCCACCTGCTTGAGAACTAGACACACAATCCGCTGCTTCCTTCCTCCCAAATCTTCCCGCATCCTCCTGTGGTGACTAGAAAGTCAGAGATGCCAGCGAGTTCCTGCTCCTTTGCCTGAAGAGCTGTAGCACCAAGCCCTGGGCAAGACAGCCAAGGGAAGGGTGCCCTCTGCTGCACCTCAAGTTCTAAGCTGACAGTGTCCTGGCTCCAGCCAGGCCTGTGCCCACAAGGAAGCCTCACCAGGTCCAGGCCGACAAGCACTGTGGACGTGTGAGGGTGTCACTGTCTCTCTCAGAAGAATGTAAGACTTGTAGCTGTGACACCAAGTAAGTATGCTCTTGTACGTGATATGAAAGCCTCAGATCATGGCAAGGAGCACCCACCAGACGTGACATCGTGGTCTATTCCTTCCACGGAGATGGTCGCGTTGGCAATTGGGTTACCTTGAAGGTCTCGGACAAATCCTTTAACTCCTCGGTGTATCTGTGAAGGTCAAGAACAACCAAAGCATTCACAAGAGAAAGAACTAAAAGTATGTTTCACTTCAAGTATCTTATTTTCTAGTAAATATTAGCAAATACTATCGATCCCAGTGTTTAAGAATCAAAACATGCTCAAAATGCACTTTTTGTGCATTCTGTACCCTGCTTTTTCTTAAATAAATAAATGAGACATAACCAGAAAACTAATACTTCACCTGAGTCAAAAAACAGTTTGAAGTACCTTCAGAAACAAAAACTCTGTCACATTTGCAAAGTACTAGTCTTAGCACATTTCATTACTTCCTCTTCTAAAAATTGGGTCTGCTGTGTGTCCCTTACTTGGCCATCGTCAGTTAACAAGCATATTTAACTGATGCTGGAAACAGAGATATGTACTGTGACTACTTTTGCATTAAAACCATTAACAATATTATTTTGACTGAGAATAAGTGGCATGAAAGAGCAGTGAATTTCATAACAGAAAAATTGGATACTTATTAGGAAGAAAGTAGAGTGTCATTGAGAACAATTCCTCTGAATTAAGTTGTAGTCATCAACTGGCTATTACAATGCAAACTGCAAAAACAACTTTCTTCTTTACTTTGAAAAGAAAATTCAGGCTGGACCCGGTGGCTCAGTGTGTAATCCCAACACTTTGGGAGGCCAAGTGGATTGCGTGAGCCCGCGGGTACGAGACCAGTCCAGACAACTTGGCAAGACCTTGTCTCTACAATAAATTAAAAAATTAGCCGGGCGTGGTGGCCTGTAGTTCCGGCTACTTGGAAGGCTGAGGGGAAAGGATCGCCTGAGTCCACACTGGGGTGACTGTGAGTATGCTATGGCACTTCAGCCTGGGCGACGGAGTGAGACTCCAACTCAAAAAAAAAAAAAAAAATTAATTCATTTAAATCAATAGTCAATATGTGTTTGAAGTAACAGAGAGTCACTTCAGGTCTTTAAGAAAGATCTGCTTCTGGAATATCAAATGATAATTCATTAAACTGGACTACTTAACAAAACATGCCTCAACTTCACAAGTGCTTAGTCTCTCCTCACCCAATCTGGCTCTAGAAGATGGATTTTCTTTTGCTACTGATGAGGCTTAACTATTTCTCTACAGAAAGTAGAATAAACCTCCTGTATTCCTTTGTCATCAAATAATAAATTTGGAAGTGGTACAGTGTCATGTCAAGGCCTCGCTGCCAGCAATATTATTTGCATTTGCCATTTTAAAAAAAAATGAAACCTCTAAAGCCCTAAAAAATAATGCATAGGTTTTTTTTCCCCCTCTAAAGACAATTTACAAATGGTAAAAGGCTATACATGTTGTCAGTAATAATGAATGATGATTTATTGGCTACCAGTATGGTAAGAAGAGAGTAAATACATTAAAAAAAAAAAGTTTAGGACCTAGTGACTCTCTAACTTTTCTCCAAGATATATTTATGAATTAGTGAGCCAGAACAGAAAGAGTATGAAATTTAGGCATTAGAAATCATGAAAAATGAAAAGTTAGCCTTCCAGATGAAAAGAAGGGAGTACTGTTACTGGTCAGGAAATTGTGAAGAAAACAAGGCTCCACGTGGAGATGGCAAGAGCAGAAAACTTAAGGAAAATATCAACTAAAATCTCTTAACATGAAACCCAGTCAGTAAAATTTAGAAAGATCCTCACTGGTAAAAGAGGAATTATTTTTCCTCACAGGCACTTTAATTTTGGAATTATCAGTACTGTAAACCTAAGAGAAAGTTTTTGATTTTCTCATTGGAAAATCAACCAACCAATCACCTGCAAAAACACAGCATCCACCTGCCTTAGGCATAAACAGAGTTAAATAAGGTCATGTCTGTCTCTGATAGATCCACTGTGGGCCACAGCTTTTCTGTTTAAAAAATTCCACTATAGTCATAAGTTTCAACAAAAGTGTTGAGGTGAATTCAGACTGGAAAATGCCATCATTTTAAGGCTTTTACAAAAGAAGTCACAAGTTCAAATTTCACTCATGCCAGGAGAAACTGTATTCCTACACTTGTCCTTCCTGCAGCGATCACTCCCCAGATTCCATGACATCTCAATTTCAGTCAAAGCTTTAAAAGCATCCAGAAGAGTCTCCATTGTGCCTAGGACTGTTTATATCAACAGCCCTTAAACCCTCATGTACTTAAGTGTCACCACTCTCATCCAGAGAGCTTGCTGAAGATTTGGGGTTCTGCCCTGCAGCGAGTGTGATTCAGTGGCAGGACAGGAAGCTCATTTCTAACCAGAATTCTATATGATTCTGATGCGGTGCTCATGAACCACTGTTTGAGAAATTCCTTAAGAACTTTGAGAACCAGACTCTGACAAAACTGCTGAGTGGGAGAGGCCCCTCTCCTGAGCAAGTTATTTGCCCTAATTAGCTTTACAAGTCTAGTGCCTCAAACATCTCTAAAACTCTGCAAGAGAGTTCCTCTCAGCCAATTAAGAAGCAATCTCCCAATCACCTACTTTCCATGAGCTGTAAACAAGTCCATAGGTTTAGGCCCAGGTGTTCAATTACTAATCACCACCACTGCCAAGAAAGCAATTACAACAAAGAGCTTTGGCAGTCTTCACTGAATTTCTCCAGCCTCTGACTCCACAGCTGGGGGGGGGGTCTGTGTTGCCACCTGCATGCACTCATATAAACACCTTCTCAGTGCTTTGACACCACTTGCTTCATAACTCACAGCCACATCCTGTGGACCACGTGGATTTGAGGCACAGAAAACCCTTCCAAATGGCATGAAACAAGACTGCGTGGCACTACCCTCTTCTGTTTAGCTTATTTCTATATTAATTGATAGAACTACAATGAATTGGAGGTATGCCCACCGGCCTCTGTAAATAGAACAAATATTCTCCTTTTTCTTGGTGGTACGAATTTGTGTTCTGCTTTGGTTTGTATTGCAATTTTTTTCCCCCAAGAATTAAGAGATAAATTAAGCAGCAGCTAAGCTTGCTTCTCAGCTATTGATCGAGTCATGATCTTGGTGGCATCAACCTCAGGAAAGCTTACAGTACAGCTCCAGAAGCCTTTTCTGGCACCCACCACTGGGCAAGGGGCCCTTTTGGGTGCTGCCTTTGCTCCTGGAGCTAACCTTCATTTTAGTTTCATCATCCTCTCTCGTGATCAGGTATTCACATTTCTGACCCCTTGAATACAAAGCCTGCTCTAGGACGGTCACTATCCCAGTGCATCACAGAGCGCCTGGTACACAAAAGTTGCTCAATAAATTTTGGTTGAAAAAATTCTTAAATAAAAAAAAAGGCATTGAATTAAGGAGGTAAACTTTGATATGGAAATGGAGAACACCCCAAATTGCCCCATCTTACTTCCTCTATCCTAAAATACACTTCTTAGTTAACTTTGCTCTTGGAAGATCCATCCAAATGCAGCTCTCCTCAAAGGAGACCTCCCGCAGGGGTTGTTCTCCATCAACGTAGACTCACTGTCCTTAGTTTTTGTTGTTGAAAAATACCTCTTTATACTGACATGCAGCAGGAGTCCACTGATTTAAACGATCCTGTGGAATGGAGTGTTAACCATGGATCTAGTCCCCAGTAGTCCCTTCTGGTGAGATAGTACAGATATTCAACATATGTGAAAGAATTCCTAGACTGACTTCACTTTTTTTTTTTTTTTTGGTGGTAGAAATGGGGACCACTGCCACAGGATCCTGCAGGAAGAGAGACTGGACTCAACTCCCGATTTTGCTCTTTTAAAAAAAATGTATTTGTCTTATATGTATATATGCACATATATACATGCAAATAGCTAAATGTTTATTTAACAGTATTTGTTTATGTCAAATTAGCTTAACAAACTAGCCTGGGGTATGTGCCAGGACATAAAACACACCACTCTACTTGCCTTCAGGTGTGAATAGCCACAGACTAAAATTTGAAAACCGCCAAGGCCTGCAGGCAAGGAGCACACACTCTTCAGGTCTTTCCACCGCCACCACCCTGGTGCCAATGTCTATACACACTAGAGGGCGTGGGATTGGCAAGTCCTGACCTGAATTCAGTCTGAGTCAGTGGGAGATTTTATTTTGGCAGATGGTACAAGCCCCCTCAAAGTCTCCACAGACCACATTGCAATGGTCACACAAGTGACTCTGGTGAGGACCCAAGCTTAAGTCATGCAAGGCAGCAGAATGTGGTGATTCTGGAACTAGACAACCGGGTTCATATTCTGCCTGAGGTTAATTCAGGCAGTGTCTCAGATTCCAGCTCTTTAATTCAGAGATGATGATGATGGTGATGATGATGATCGCTTCCCTCGCAGGGTTGTGAGGATTAAATGCACCAATTACTATATACAAAGCATTTAGAATAAGGTCTGGGAGACTGTAGATGCCCAGTCAATATAAGCTCTCATTATTACTGTCACCTGGGATGCGGCCGAGTCCAGGGCAAGACATGGGAAGCTCGTAGGGCACAAAATCCACAGGGCCCCTCACGCTCAGCGGATAAGCCCGCGCCTGCATGGCACAGAGAATGACGTCTTCCTTACTTTGATCCTAAAAGTGCCTCACTCACCTCACTCTTGGCCTGGCCCTGCCCTGGGATGCCTCCAGGCCCAGAATGACCAGGTGGGGGAAGATCCTCGGACTGCCCTTGCTTAGACTAAGATGAGTGAACACAAGACCCCACCTCATTTCTACACACCCCTCTAGCTCAGTCAGCCCCCAGCAAATACTCATGAACCGCATGCCCTGAGACAGCAGAGGCCTACCTGACCCACTGTGACACTTGCTTTCCAAACGTCCTCCCCCTGGCAGATGGCCTCCCCGGACCGCACCCTGAGGAGGCTGCCTGCGCCAGGTCTAAACGCAGCCGAGTCTCCCAGCTTACGCCAGAGGTTGTGCCTACCTGCTCGATGTAGCTGATGAGGGAGTTTTTATTGTCCTCCCAGTAGCGTTTCAGAGTCTCTTCGGGTGGAAACTTCTCACAGCTGAGCTCCACAGTGATCTCGAAACAGTTGCTGCTGAGGTAATTGAAGTCTTGCATCCCTGCCAAAGAGCCAGGTGTAAAGTCAAAGTGCACATGGGGACCTCCACACAGGCCACTCTGCTGACTTGAGAGCCAAGCAGAAGGTCCATCAACTAGGGCACTGGGGAGCCCCCTGGCTGCAGGGACTGAACACCACAGCAGGAGAGAGTCATTACCATAACCACTCTCAGTGCTTAAGCAAAGGCATTGCTGGTTCCCCGTGCTAAGGCAGATATAACCCCACTCCACACAGCAGGAACAGGATTCAAAGAAGCCAGTAGGGTGAAAGATCCAGTCCCGGCTGGGCTTGGTGGCTCAGCCTGTAATCCCAGCACTTTGGGAGGCTGAGGCAAGTGGATTGCCTGAGCCTGTGGGTTCGAGACCCACCCAGGCAACTTGATGAGACCTCATCTCTTCAATAAATCAAAAATTAGCCAGGCATGGTAGCTCATGCCTATAGTTCCAGCTACTTGGAAGGCTGAGGTGGAAGGATCGCCGAAGCCCAGTAGGTCGAGGTTGCAATGGCCATGAGCATGCCACTGCACTCCAGTCTGGGTGACAGAGTGAGACTCCAACTAAAAAAAAAAAAAAAAAAAAAGATCCAGTCCCCATGGCCCCAGCAAAAAATGCACATCCCTCTAAGTCTACCTTTTATCAGGGAAGAACTTGGAGAGTTACATGAGATGAGAGGACACGCTATACAGTAAATCCCATACATACAAACCTTCAGGTTATGAAATTTAATGATGCACATGTTTTTTAATATATTATTTATCTCCACCGGGTGTCAGTATAGCCTGTTAGATACACAAAGAACTATAGAACCAATTGCTAGTTGGGTAACTAGTCTAATTTTGTTGGACTTATAACAAATGGACTTATGAACATGCTCTCAGAACCAAACTCATTCATAGTTGATGACCTCCTATACTGTTCCCTGCATCCAACCAATATCATAGTGTACTCCTGAGTGGTTGAGAGTCGTGACAGTAATTCAGTTATTACTGAAACCTACTATGTATAAGACATGGTGATAACAATACTTCAGAGTGCACCAGAGAGCAGATTCTGTGTCCAGAACATCGTTATAAGATAAGAGCTCAGTAAGGTCTACGATGGGCAAGGATGCCAAGAGAAACACCTGGGCTGCCAAGGAATGGGCTGCTCCCTTCGCAGCCTCCAGAGGCTGGGGCCAGGGCTGGGTCTCAAGGAGATAGCTGCCTGTGAGTTACGTCCCAGGCCCTTCCAAGGGTGAGCCAAGGAGAAACCTAACTGCAGGCTTGTCCTAAAGGGTACCCTCAGAAAATCATGAGCATCAAAGCCTTATCTCAGGCTCCACTTCTGGAAAACCTGACCAAAATGATGGCTGAGTTCACTACACAGAGAGCTAAAGACCAGCTGAGCTTGGCTGTTGGTTTCTGTGGGCATAACCATGACTAAACCTAATATCATTATTGTTATTAATACTGTTATTATCAGCATATCACTGATATACATTATTGATATTCTGTTGACAACCCTATTTGTTCAAAAAGGTAATTCCAAAGGAATTGCTAGTTTTTATAAAAACTTGTAAAATTACTTCCCATCTGATGTGCTTGACATACACTAAATCCTAAGTCTAACATAGACTATATTTCTCAAGCTTTAGTAGAAAAACATACTAAATCTGACCTGATGAAATGAAAAATATAAATAAAAACAGAATTAACACATGTCAGAAAGAAAAAATCAGGAAGAATATCTTTCTCAGGGAATAATTCAATAAAAGTAAGCATATTAAACAAATCAAAACCCTATAATTAGTTAATGCTACTACCCTAACTTTTTATTTCCAGATGAGCTATAGAAAATTGCTCTTAGGCAAAGAGAAAAGAAAAAACACATATAAATATCTCTGCATTTCACGCAGCCAGGCACGGTGGGTCATGCCTGTAGTCCCAGAACATTGGGTGGTAAAAGCAGGAGGATTGCCTTAGTCCAGGAGTTCGAGACCAGCCTGGGCGACATAGCGAGGCCACCTCTCTACAAAAATCAAAAAATTAACCAGGCACCGTGGTACACGCCTGTAGTCCCAGCTACTCAGGAGGCTGAGGCAGGAGGATCACCTGAGTCCAGGAGTTCAAAGCTGTGCTGATTGCCACCGCACTCTGGCCTGAGCAACAAAGTGACAGAGTGAGACCCTGATTTAAAAAAAAGAAAGAACCGCGGGTTCGAGACCCGCCTGGGCAGCGAGACCTCATATCTACAATAAATCAAAAAATCAGCCGGGCATGGTAGTGCATGCCTGTAATTCCGGCTACTTGCAAGGCTGAGGCGGAAGGATCGCCGGAGCCCAGCAGGTCGAGGCTGCGGTGGCCGGAAGTGGCCACTGCACTCCAGTCTGGGCGACAGAGTGAGACTCCAACTCAAAAAAAAAAAAAGAAAGAAAGAAAAAGAAATTGTAGACAAAGAGAAAAGGAAAACACATATAAATGTCTTTGCATTTCACTGTTCATTCTCAACTTGGTAAAGTCCATGTCAGGACATGGGAGGCAGGAAGGTCATTCAGGCTACCCAGGAAGGGGCTTGCTCCAGCAGCTGTCCTGCACAGGGCCTGTTCCCTCTTCAAAACTCAATATGAGGTGAAAAGTTACCTGATCTAACAGTACTTATTACGGTGGTAACAGAACCCAAATATTCCACATCAAATAGTCCCCATTATCACATCACTTTTTTTAAAATGCTGAAAGCCAAGCATACCCTCTAAAATATACACTTGCCTATAGTAAAGGCATGACTAGCATATAACAAGGATACTATCGTATTCCCTAAGGCCCAGATTTGAAAAGTAAAGTAGTTAATATTCAATTGGTTTTGTTTGTTTGTTTTGAGTCAGGGTCTCACTCTGTTGCCCAGGCTAGAGTTCAGTAGCACAATCACAGCTCACCATAGCCTCGACCTCCTGGGCTCAGGCAATCCTTCTATCTCAGCCTCCCAAGTAGCTGGGACTACAGGTGCATGCCACCATGACCTGTGGTTTATTTTTATTTTTATAGAGATGAGGTCTCGCTACATTGAGGTCTCAAACTCCTGGGCTCAAGCAATCCTCTACCAGCCTCCCAAAGTGCTGGGATTTTATAGGCGTGAGACACTGCACGCAGCCAACAATATTCAATTTATATTTTGACAAAGAAAATCTTAGTATCTCTTCAGTTAGCATCTCAATTTTTTTAATTCACAAAAACAAAATTATATACAGTAATCATTCATGAAAAAAATAACTGAAAAGGCTATAGGTTCAGTCTACTTCTTGGCATCTGAGAAGGATCAAAGATTCTCTAAATCTAAATGGTAACTATAAGTAAGCTACTGTCACAGTCTGAGAGCAAAATGGAAACTCACCACCAGGCACGCTGTACCAAGCACCACCATTGGTAGTTCCATCCACAAAGCTGCTGTCATCATCATTCTTGCGACACGGTGGTCGATTGGGGTCAGACATGACTGGGTTGAAAGAAGAGTACGCCCGAGCCAAGCTTTGGAAAATGGCATCATCCGGGGAGGAGCTGTATTCATGAGCACTGCCTAGAAAGTAAGTCCACAAGATGAAAGAGGCTGACAGGGGCCAAAGAGTGACGTCTTCTGGAGTGACTCAGGGGGAAAGCGGGTACAGTTTAAGTGCTAAACAACGACACTTAGTTTTCAAATGGAAATTGGGTGGAATGCACATTCTACTTATGAACAGAAAGCTTCACAAGGAAAGCTTCACAGTGAACTGGACTGGGAGAACAAGACGATGTCCACTGACCAATTTTCAATTTAGAAAATGTTCCTGTACCAACCTCATGGCCACTATGAACCACTCTCATCCGTATCACTAAGTATTCAAATTTTAGATTCATTAATAAGTCTCCTGTGTGTATTATAGAAATAAATAACATATATTTGCTATTGTGGAAATGTATTTTGATTCATGCATTTAAACTCTGCAGACCTACAAGTTCTCCAGTTATACACAAAACACAAAAATCTCTCAATTTATTTAACAATATTGCTTCACCAAAGGTTTTCTTCAACACTCAAAGCTTCCAATATATAAAATTACTATCCTGTGTTTACAAAGAGTTAACTCTTCAGAGGTCCCTGAGAATGGAGCCAAAGCAGGAAACATTTTTGGGCAACACAAATTAGGCTGAAAATGTCTATCTGGCTAAAGCTTGCTTTGCCTGAAACTTACCTAAATCTGCTTAGAGAAAACCCAAACACCCCTTCCCCTCTCTGACACTCCTTGAAACGGATCCAAATGCAGAACTCTGAGTACATGGTAAGACACATGTGGGGATTCATAGGGGCCCTGACTTCGTGCCAAGAGACTAACTCCGTGGTTGATCCAACCTGTACACAAACCACACAACTCTGTCATCTCTCCACTGTCCCAGTGTCCAGGCAGGACCCAGGTTATGATTCCTGCTTTCTCCCCTTCTCTAAGCTAAGTATTCAGTCAAGATCACGTTTCTCTTCACACAAACCATGAAAGAAAGCTACGGTCCTTTTCTGCCAGATAGATACGTCAATATCACATGAAATCATTAGGGGATGTTTCTGTTAAACGTATGTATTTCTACTGGGAAAATCACTTAATGGCCAGTTCCTTAAAGGATGTTACAGAAATCATCCTAAAAACCCTTGCACAGTAATTGTAAGCCATGAGCCAATCAGAAGGGCAGGAAGAACACCTACCACTCCGTGTCTCATCGTACGGGTAATTGGCCACCAGGTCCCCTCCATGGAGATTGGCAGAGAGCACGAAAGGAATGTCCATAATCCAGTGGATGACAGCCTTGGTCTCAGGAGCGAGCTGCACAGATCAGAGTAAAACGGCTGTAAGGTTGAAAATCCTTGATGTGATCACTTGACAGAAACACCACAGGAAACAAAAAGAAAGAAACTGAAAGCCAGTCCAACTATAACTACTTTGTGGTGGTTATCACAGAAAAAATAAAGGTTCCTACAGAAGCAGCATTCCCTATGTCTGTCTTTCTCAGACTTATAATAAAAAATATTTCAATAGTTTTAAAAGTTTTACTTGCATGGGCTGCCAGTTTTTCTCTCTTTGTAATTTAAAAACCAGCACACAAATCACTTACAAATTTTGGGACATCCCCATCTGATCTGTAGTGGCTGTGCATCACTGCTATTTATAGTTGAGGATAAGACAAGGAGAAAGAAAACAGTAGAACTGCAAGACAAGGTTGTCCTCTATGGTGCTTTAAATATGTGGTAAATTTTCTTTTCAATTTTTGCTTATTATTTTTCCAATGTTTTTCAACTACTTCAAACATTGTTCCTATCAAAGAATATTAGACTGAGTCTTTTTTAGAGCAGACTGTAAAATATTAGTGTGCTTTGGAATGGTCACCTTAAATTTTAAAACAAAGACAATGTTTTCAAGAATTCATGTTAAGTCTTTTGAATGATTCATGGCCCCTTGGAAGCAAAACAAAGGAGAAAAGAAATTTATACCAAAGAATAAAGCCGGAGCCAAAAGTTTGATTCTTTTATATGATGAGTTTTTAAAAGAAACTAGGAAAACTCTCAAACTCTAAATACCTTTCTGAATAAATGAAAAGGTTTTACTGGCAATAACATCCACGCTGTTCTTCAGGATGGAATCTCTACAGGCACAGGAGGGTTTTGTGGCCACAATAAGATCTTGTATTTGTATATCTCTGTTTAAAGTATGAATAGCTCTCACATAAACCATTCTGCTATGCTTCAAAATATCCCCACTGGATGTGCAAAGATATTCATCCCATTTCACAGGGAAGACTCTGAAGGGTGGGTGCGTTAAATAATATATCCAAGTTCACACAGTTGAGCATTCACATCCAGTCTTTGAAGCCCTAAGGCCCATGCTGTTTTTAGTATATCAGCTGTAGTCTATTAAAATTATCCTATTTTTCACATAAGCTACACATAATTTTGGAAAATTGTGATTTAGAATGTGGTGTTGTTTTTATTATTATTTGCTTGGTTTATCTTATTTTTTTGCAATAAAAGAGGTTCACTGTAGAAGATGTAAAGGACACTGACAAAGAAAATCTGAATTACCCATAATTTTACCACCTCAAGATACCCACTGTTAACATTTTCATGTATCTCTTTTTCAGTCTTTTTCCAATATATTTATATAATTTTTAAAATATGATAAATAATATGCCATTTTATATACTGTTTTTTTTGCTTGAACAGATAAACACCTTTTCATGTCATTGAGCGCCCTTCTAAAATAATATTTTAATGGCTGAGTGCTAGCCAGTGTCTGCATATACCATTCTTAAGCACAATAAAATGATAGCTAATACTTATCAAACACTTTCTGTGTCACAAATTGAATCCTCCCTCCTACCCTATGAAATAAAAACTATGTTTCCCTATTTTACAGATGAGTAAACTGAGACAGAGAAGTCAGGGAACAGCTGGAATGACAGAGGTTGGCCCTGAGCCCGCCCGATTGGCTCCAGAGCCAGCACATAGCACCAGCAAGCTCCAGTGGCCGGGTGTTGGGTTGTTTACATAAAACACTGTGAACCCTGGTAGCTACTCTTTGTGCAAATCTACACTTTCTTTAGGGGAATCTCCAAAAATGGAATGAGTTGACCAAAAGTTAAGCACATTTTTAGCCAGAAATGTTTAAATTAAAATTTATATTCAGCTAAATTTTAAAAATGTGTTCCAAACTGCCTGCCTGTAAGCTACAGGGATATAACCAGCAACAGGATAATAAACTTTCCATCTCTAATTACTTTTAAGAATAATGGAATTAGAGTCTATCAATACTCAGTGATCTATCACAGAAACAAAGAACAGAGTACCATATGTTCTCACTCATAAGTGGACCTTAAACAGTTATCATAATACTATAAGAAAGGGATTGACAGTAGTGGGAAACTGCTAGGAAAGGGGGGATGGAATTGGCAGTTGAGGGAAACTGCCAGGGGAGGGAGGGACACATCAACAAGGGTATCTGCATAATGAACATTTGTATACTAACCCTGAATTGCATCCCAAATCTTTAAAATAAAAAAATTTTTAAAAACAATGGAATTATGGTTTTCAAACTTTGCTACTCTGATTAATAAAAAAAAAAATTTAAATTTGCATTTTTTGAATGAGTTAACAAAACTAGAATTGTTTTTATATATTTAGTGATCATTTATATTCTTTTTGTGTGTGTGTGTGTGTGTGTGTGTGTTTTTTTGAGTTGGAGTCTCACTCTGTCGCCCAGACTGGAGTGCAGTGGCCACTCCTGGCCACCGCAGCCTCGACCTGCCGGGCTCCGGCAATCCTTCCGCCTCAGCCTTCCAAGTAGCCGGAATTACAGGCATGCACTACCACGCCCGGCTGATTTTTATTTTATTGTAGAGATGAGGTCTCGCTGCCCAGGCGGGTCTCGAACCCGCGGGCTCAGGCAATCCACTCACCTCAGCCTCCCAAAGGCGCGGGATTACAGGCTGAGCCACCAAGCCCAGCGATCATTTATATTCTTTTGTGACATATTTACAAGTAATTTAACTGATTTTTCTGTTGAAATGTATAGCTTTTCTTATTGATTTGCAAGAGTTGTTTATTTAGTTTTTTAAAAAGCCCTCTACTATATATTTTAAATATTTTCCAAGTATGTCATGTGCCTTTCAAATTCTATAATTAAAATACCAAACATTAAGAATAATAAACATGGTTATGTTAAGAAAACAACAACAAATCTATTGATCTTTTCTTAATGGTCTCTTTGCTTTTCCATTTCAATCATTCATTCAATAACTACGAAGTGGCCACTCTGTGTCTACAGAAGAATTTTTAAAGTTCTATCCTATATTTAACAAATTTTTCTTTTACTAGTTTCATACTTTGTATATTTAAATTGTAATGCATCTAGAATTTATTTTGGTCTATGCTGATATTTGTGAGGTAGATTTATCACAATTCTATTTATCCAATAATATATTCTTTCCACAAGGATCTGAAATACATTCTTTTTACATTTTGATTGAAATCAACCTAAAGATCCAAGATGTTAAGCCTTTGTGTTGGCAAATACTTTTTCCCAGTCTGTAGGCTGTCTCCCTGCTCACTTGATGGTTTCTTTGGCTTTGGAGAAGCCTGTCAGTTTAATAAGGTCCCACTTCTCTATCTTCTCTCTTATGACTTGTGGGTTTCGGGTTTTGTTCAGGAATTGGATGCCAGTTCCAACTTCCATGAGGGTATGTCCTTCATTTTCTAAGGTTCTTATGGTTTGAGGTTTTACATTTAGGTCTCTGATCCATTTGGAGTTAATCTTTGTGTATGGGGATAGATAGGGGTCCTGTTTCAATCTTCTGCATGTGGTCAGTCAGTTTTCCCAGCAAAAAGGGAACACTTCTACACTGTTGGTGGGAGTGTAAACTAGTGCAACCTCTGTGGAAAGCAGTGTGGTGATTCCTAAAAGCTCCAAATATCAACCTCCCATATGACCCTGCAATCCCCCTACTTGGAATATATCCTGAAGAACTCAAACCACTCTATAAAAAAGATACCTGCACACATATGTTTATTGCAGCATTGTTCACAATAGCAAGAACCTGGAAGCAACCATGCTGCCCATCAAAAGAGGACTGGATTAAAAAAATATGGTACATATACACGATGGAATACTACACAGCCATAAAAAAGAACAAAATCATGAATTTCGCAGCAACCTGGATGGAACTAGAGTCTATAATACTGAGCGACCTCTCACAGAAACAAAGATCCAGTATCACATGTTCTCACTCATATAGTGGACCTTGAACATCCAGTGTAATACTATAAGAAAATGACTGACGGTACTGGGAAACTATGAGGGGAGGAGGGGGATTAACGGTAGTAAATATCTTTCTGGGGATGGGGAAACACCTCTTATCAACAAGGGTGCCCGAAAAAATGTACTTGTATACCTAACCCTTAACTGTACCCCACAATATCATAATAAAAAATATTGATTATAAAAAAAAGAAATCAACCTAAAAATAACTAATATAGAAACTGAAATCAAAATACTCTGTAATATATATGCTTTTTTACAGTGAATTTATGTTTTAGGGGCCCAATGGTTAACATGGCATTAATATTAAATGACATGTGTTTAACACATATTCTTCTGTAATATTCTGTTTAGAAGTTTTCCTTTTATGCTGAATTTATTTTCAGTGCTCCTCTTCCTCATGCAGCCTTCATTCACTCTGTATTCTCGGGCCAGGGATAAGCATGACAGATATTTCAATGAGTTCAGAAGAGACAGAAATTGCTGTGGTTTGGGGAATCACCTAGGACTTCAGGAAGGAGTGTGTCACCACATCTGGGGTTGAGGTGGATTTGGGTGGAGAGAAGGGATGAAAGACAGTAAAAATAAAGGGGATGTATATACATGGCCCATCTGTGCACATAAGGAAAAGACTGGCAGGAAGGGTAGGTGCTCGTGGCACTCAGAGGCCAAGCCTCCCCAAGACAGACTGTTCCCCTGTGTTTACTGTCCACCTGAAAGGGTTCAGAACGATATGAGTGGCATACTACCGCACAGCCACAAGTCAATATGGCCATAAAAAATAATTTTCAAGGATATATAACCAAAACGTGAATGATGCTCACTGAAGACTTTAAGGCAATGGATTATTTTTCTACCTCTTTAGATATGCTTTATTTTTTGTAATAAAGTATTAATTTTGTAATAGAAAAATTTTTTTAAAACTGTTTTTTGAAACAAATTCAAAACTGTCCTAAATACACAAAGTTGTGTGACACTATTAGATTTAGCCTATTGTCTGTTCTTATACATATACTACTGCCAATGCGCACGTTAGTAGTATGTTCAGCAACAAGCAAGTATATTCCACAACTTCATAAATTAAGTTTCTCTTTGACTATTAATGGAGTCTTTTAGGCTGAGACCCCAGTGTACAGTAATTATATATTTAGGTGACCTACAGAGGAGCCTCTGAACACCCCTAAAATAGAGCCTCTAATGGAATTTAGATCTATTGCGGCCTTCCTTTAAACCTTCCATCCAAAGACTACAAATATAGCTCAGATGTTATACTCTCTAATTAGATCACTTTTGCTCTTAAATGGCGTTGAAGCTGTATTTATTCAGTTTTCTTTACAACCCTCACCATTAAAGACAAGTATAAACTAAACACATAGCTGGCTGTGTTTTAATCCACTCTGCCTTCAAACAGCCCAGGTCCAGGCTGGTGTGCTGAGCCCAGACAGTGGAGGTAGCCAGGCTGCCGAGCTCAAGAACAGGTGACACACAACTTACAAGGACTCTGGGAGCACGACCAAGTTTTAATTTGGGAGGCTCAGCAGTGCACAGAGAGCATCCACCTCGAGCAGGGTGACTCACAGCAGCCAAAGGACTCCCTAAGAATGAGGTTCCTTTCCCCACCCCTCCTACAGCGCACACAGCCCAGGCCTCTGGAGTCAGCCTCCATGGGAAATGCATTTATATTTTTTTCTCACCACATACAAACAAGGAGGAATCCACATATCTAAACCATGACTCCTGGCATGTCAAACAGAAGACTGCACATATATATATATATATAATATATATATATATATATATTTTTTTTTTTTTTTTTTTTTTTTTCAGATGGGAGTTTCACTCTGTCACCCAGGCTGGAGTACAGTGGCACAATCAGGGCTCACTGTAGGCTCAAACTGCAGGCCTCGTGATCCTTCTGCCTCAGCCACCCGAGTAGCTGGGACTACAGGCAAGCCACCATGCTCAGCTAATTTTTTTATTTTTTGTAGAGATGAGGTCTTGTCATGTTTCCTAAGCTGGTCTTAAACTCCTGGGCTATAGCAATCCTCCTGTCTCAGCCTCTCCAAGTGCTGAGATTATAGGTATGAGCCACTGCACCCAGTCAACCCTGAAATGTAAAAACTTCTATAAGAAATATAAATGCCTTGGGAGGCTGAAGTGAGTGAATGGCCTGAACCCACAGGTTTGAAACCCGCCTGGGCAACTTGGTGAGACCTCACCTCTATAATAAAACAAAAATTAGCCGGGTGTGGTAGTGCACGCCTGCAGTTCCAGCTACTTGGAAGGCTGAGGCAGAAGGGTCGCTGGAGCCCAGCAGGTCGAGGCTGTGGTGGCCGGGAGCGGCCATTGCACTCCAGTCTGGGCGACAGAGTGAGACTTCAATTAAAAAAAAAAAAAAGAAATATAAAGAGATTAGGCTGAGTGGGGGAAAGGAGGCGGATGTATAATAACATGAATAGAATGCCTACTACACGTGTTATACTGGGCTGGGGCTAAACTCTGTCTTACTCTTAGTGACAAACATGGAAAAAGAGAAGATGAGCCAGTCATAAACAACATCACCTGAGTATCAAGCAGCTTTACTGAAGATTTAGCATAAACACATCTTGCTTATGTTCAGAGAAGGGAACAATCTTTAGTTTTCACAAATTTTTATTTTATTTACCCCTTATCTAGAAAAAGTTGTGGCATTGAGATTTTTAAATAAAAGCTCTTGTTAAAAATAGTACTGGCCGGACTCAGTGGCTCAGCTGGTAATCCCAGCACTTTGGGAGGCCAAGGCAAGTGAACTGCCTGAACTTACGGTTCAAGACCAGCCCAGGCAACTTGGAAAGGCCTTATCTCTACAATAAATAAAAAATAGGCTAGGCGTGGAAGCACACACCTATAGTTCCAGCTACTTGGAAGGCTAAGGCAGAAGGATCGCCGGAGCCCAGCAGGTCGAGGCTGGGATGGCCATGAGTGTGCCACTGCACTCCAGTCTGGGCGACAGAGTGAGATTCCAACTCAAAAAAAAAAATTGTACTATGTCAGATATATAGTTGGCAAATATTTTTTTTCCATTCTGTGGGCTGTCTCCCTGCTCTTTTCACGGCTTCTTTTGCTTTGCAGAAGTTCATCAGTTTGATGAGGTCCCACTTGGGATTGGCAGTTAAGGGAAACTGCTAGAGGAGGGAGGGGCACACCTCATCAACAAGGATAACTGCATAATCAACGTTTGTATACCTAACCCTGAATTGTACTCCACATCTTTGAAATGAAAAAAATTAAAAATTAAAAAATAGTACCATGAACATGCCTCTTTTATATAAGCATTGCCTAAGGTAGAAACACAAAATTGTCTAACATAGAGATTAGGCAAACATCACAAAGCCTTGGTGAGGAGAAGGCCATGCTGGGTGGGAACAACAGCATGGCACCATGTCCACAACCAACATCCAGTCAACATAGTGTATTTCACAATTCTGGGACAGGCAGTAGGAACTACCTCGCTTCTCAGATGTAACACAGGCAGGCTGAGGAATGCAGTGGGGAGTGTGCAGCCAACTGGGAACTGCGTGCAGGACACTCTCCATTTCTGTCCTACCGAGGTTTGTCACAAGGACTGCCCAGTCCTCAGCCTTCCAACTCTCCCTCTCCTGAAGGACGGTTTTCAGGCTGAGAAACTGAACTGTGTCTGTGACCTGGGAGCAGGAAAATTCAAGTCACCCACCTGTGGGGTCCTCCCTGCACGCTCGGCCCTGGCAGTTCCTGTCTCAGGCCAGCTAGTCTGCAGGCTGTCTTTAGGCAGGAGAGTCTTAAGAACTCTAGACAGATCATCGGGGACTCCCTGTCTTCTGGGCCCCATCCGGTGTCCCGGCCACATGATGAATCCATCTGGAGCTCCAGATACTGATCTGAGCTGCTACCCATTTCAGTTTGTGTCTTGCTTGCTGGACTGGACTGCACTTACTCACAATAAGCCCTCGGCCTGCTATGAAAGACTCAAAAATGGACTGCAATTCCTGCACTCATGGGATCAAAGTCTAGAGTCAAGGGGAAAACAGCCACATCAACCAAAAAGGATGCTATCAGGAAAGCTGGAGGTAACACAAGCACCACCTTGGAAGTGTTGCAAGGGACACAGAGAGGAAGCTTCGCAGAAAGGGTCTGTCCTGAAAAGCAGAGGACACCTACAGAGGAGGGCAGGGAAGGAGAGAGACCTTCCAGAGTTCTAGACAGCCAGAACAGCAATGCATAGGAAGACGCAAAATTATTTAAAATACTACGTGTGGGGAGAAAAAACAGGCATTGTGACTGGAGTCTATGGGGTGTCAGAGCTAGATTAAGGAATAAACCAGAAGGCTGCTCCCAGGGACCATGGGACCCTAGGATGTCCCTACAGCTAGAATCAAATGTAGAAAGTGAACTTTGCAGGCTCTCATGGAGGAAAGTACTAGAAGTAGCTGATCTGCTGAGCAGAACTGCCCAGCACAAAAGAGAAGGCACAGAGGGCTGCCCACCACAACTCCTCCCACCTTTCCTCCACCATGCTCTCCATTTCTCCCATGCAACTGATAGCAGTGTTGAAGGCACACCCATGTTTAGCAGCTATGTAAGTATACCCATCCTGTCCTAAAGGGCATGACAGGGATTGCGTCCTCCCTGGTCCCATCCCCAACTCCTGCTCTCCCAGTTCCAGGGCCAGGACTACTTTCAGGGTTCTAGCGCTCACAGCCTTGACTTACAAAGTCAAGCTTTGGGGGTAGTCCTAGGTCTTCACGATGGTGACGATGCCAAAACATACTTCCTTAGCTACAGGACAAACCCAAGAAGGCACTGCATGATCTCTACCTTCGGGTTTTGATCCACAATTTTCTTCATATTTTTCAGCAGATGGTTGTTTGGACCACCTTCTTTCTCATTAACATACACGATCCTATCCAGGTCTGGGAAGTTCCGGTTCAAATCTATGCCCTGGGCATTGCTTCGACCCACAAACCAGTCCTTGAGCTCACCAGGCTAAAAAAAAAAGCAAAGAGAAAAATCATCAGTTGTTCATTATTATTGTCACTATCTATTTCATGTCTTTATCAACGCTCTTAAGAACAATTTGCTACAAATAATTATTCATTCCAGCAATATCCTTCCGTAATGGCATTTTCACTACTTTTTGATATAAGCATGGCAGTATCAGGTTTGAAGTAGAGCCGTGTACCACATAATACATCTCAGTGAACCATAGACTGTCTATATGACCTCATAGGATTATCATGGAGTTGGGTGTTGTGGCATGTGTCTGTCATACCAAGTGGAAGGTCTGCTTGAGGCCAGGAGTTTGAGAACAGCCTGGGCAACACTGTGAGACCCCACCACAATAAAAATTTAAAAATTAAAAATGGCCGGGCATGGTGGCGCATGCCTGTAGTCCCAACTAACTCTGAAGGCTGAATAGGAAGATCACCTGAGCCAGGAAGTCAAGACTGTGGTGAGTTATAATCACATCACTGCACTCCAGCCTGTACAAAGACGATAAAGCAAGACCCTGGCTTAAAAAAAAAAAAAAAAGTTTTAAATAGAATATAATAGAGCTGAAAAATCCCTATTGCCCTTTGATGTCTTGATAATTCTGACCCTGTGCAGGCCTGCGTGTTTGTGCCTTCATTTTAAGAAAAAGTGTAAAAAGCAAAAACTATAAAAACTTTTAAAAATGGAAAAGAGCTTACAGAATAAGGATAGAAAATATTTTGGTACAGTTGTATAATGTGTCTGTGTTTTAAGCTATGTGTTATTACAAAAGAGCCAAAAAGTTTTTAAAAACTAAATGTCTAGCAAATAAAAATGTTATAGTAAGCTAAGAGCAATTTATTCTTTCAGAAAGAAAAAAATTTAAATAAATTTTGCATAGCCTAAGTATGCAATGTTTATAAAACTTATAGTATGGATAATAATGTGCACCCCATCCAATCACATTCATGCAACACTCACGCACTGACTCACCCAGGAACTTCCATCCTGCAAGCTCCATTCATGCAAGTGTCCTATGTAGGGGTACCATTTGATGTCCTATATACCATATTTTTACTGTGCCTTTTCTGTGTAGATACGTTCAGATACATGAGTTCTTGCCATTGTGTTATAGCTGCCTGCAGTATCTAGTACAGAAACATGCGGTACAAGTGTGTAACCTAGGATAAATAGGCTCTACCTCACAGCCCAGGTGTGAGCAGCTACACCACATAGGTGTGTGTAAGTGCACTCTCTCTGTGATGTTCGCCAAACAAAGAACCGCTAACAACACATTTCTCACAATGTATTCCCATTGTTAAGCAAGGCATTTGACTACATTTGTCACAGGCATTTTGAAAATATTTTCAGTGAATGATATTTTAAATGTAATACTAATAATATTTAAGAGACATTTATCATCAAATTGAATAAATCTATATATTTTTACTAGTAATACATGACCTGCTTCAAAGCACATCACTCTTTAACTAGATTTAAGTAATACTCATTGCCTCTATATATCACAGCAACCTACTTTTTTAATATTCAAAATAATAAATAACAAAATAAGATTAGAAACTTCGAGTGAATTTAACACGCACTATTTACATATTAATAGCATGTCTCCCTTTTGTAGTCTTCATGAGAAAAATATATGCTCTAGAAGAAAAGTTCTAGGACCTCATGCTGTGAGACAATTCTGTTCAGTTTAAGCTCTTCATTTCACTAATGGTACAATATGAAAAAGTAATAAATTCCAAGACATTCAGTTTTACTTTACAACGTGAATTTTCTTGTTTTGTCACTAAATTATATCACGTAATATAGACATATTTTCTATAGTTTTGAAGTCATGGAAGTCACAAGCTAGATGCCTTATTCTGTGAGAAATAAAAACGTGTAAGACAGAAAATGATCATCTTTTGACCATCTGTCTTGTAATTCTTTACTATCACATTAAAATAGTAAATAACTTAATTTTATATGTTATTAGAATTTTCCTTTCACAACTTTAGAAATTATATCAATGTTATACTGCTTTACAAAAATTCACTGTCTGGGTTATTTATGAAGTCAAACTATCAAGTCATTAGATCTTTTTAGCTGTAGATAAACATACTAAATTTTTACTTTAATGTGTCCCCAAAATAAGGAAATAAGGAAATTATTGCAAGCTGTAGATAACAGCAAATATGTCCCCCACCCCGTCCAATCAAAACGGGAACATATACCATATAACTTTTCTTTAAAAGTTTCAACTTCCAGCTTATCTAACAGTGAAGATGAATTAAATTATCTTTAGTTATGGGGTAGGGTTTTGTTTGCTTGATTAACTTTACTCATACAGACATGAAAGCACCAGGTATACAGGGTTTGTTTACAAGTTTGTCCAACGATCTGGACAAAAAAAATTTTCTTCCTTGAATCAGCAGAGGGTGCTAAAACACTGACACACCCAGATCCAGCCATGGCATTGCTCTTCAACACATGGCAATCGATTTTTTCATATTTTTAGATTTTTGCAAGAAAACTTACCTAATCACAAATGTGGGTGAATAAATATAATATATTTAACAATATAAACAAAACGTTATTAAAATACTAACTTACTAACAAAATGTTCCATCCACAGTCTTGGCAGGAGAAACACAGCCACCATCCCTCACATCCTAGAGGGGGTCCTCCCCAACGAGCTGGATTCCTTTTACTCTCCACAATAAGCATGCCAACCTGGCCTGCTGACACTCACCTGAGACGCAGCCTTCTCAAAGCCGTCAGGGTTCAGGGACGGCATGATGTGGATGCGGGTGCTGTGGATCAGATTGACAACTGTCTCGTTCCCCTTCTGGTACTCATTGCAGAGGTACTGGGCCAGGAAAATGAGCAGTTCCCGCCCAACTGCCTCATTTCCGTGCATATTCCCAATGTATTTAAATTCAGGCTCACCTGGAAGACCAAAAATAGACAGTATAGAGATATGTTCTACAATACCACGGAAAACACAAATGATACACATGCCAATGTACTGCATGCCTACTAATTTATTATGAATAGCTGGCAGACTCTTTTCACTCCAGAAGTGATGCCTAAGAAATCAACCTCAGACATTAAAACACCCAATGCCCCCCTCTTCTATTCCTCTCTCCACAGCTACCCGCCTGTTAGGAGCTGCATTGTGTCCACCCAAAATTCTTATCTTGAGGACCTAACCCCCATGTAACTATATCAAGGCAGTAACTAAGGTTAAATGAGGTCACAAGATGAAGCTCTAATCCAACAGGACTGGTGTGCTTAGAAGAAGAGGAAGAGACATGAGAGACTCTTTCCTCCGCACAGAAGAAAGGCCCCATAAGGCACAGGGAGAAGGCCCCTGCCTACAGGCCAGAAGGCGAGGCCTCACTCCAAACCAAGCTAGCCAGCACGTTGCTCCTGGACTTCTAGCCTCCAGAGCTGAGTTTGTTGTTTAAGACACAGATCTGTGGGTATACTGCTATGGCAGTTCAACCTCACTCCAATACCTGATAATAATAATAATATACTGCATGCCTCCTATTGGTTAAACATAGGGCTTTTGTTTTCTTATTTAGTCATCACCAAACATCTCAAGTAAGTGTCACTGGCTGTCTCCACCTAACAGACAGCAGACTGCCACTCAGGCAGCAGAAGAGGCCTGACCAGAGCTACATAGCTATGAGGCCAGGGCTCAAATGCTGGTCTCTTGCTTTAGGCAAAAGGCTGTGTTTTTGTTTTTGCTTTCATTCTTAAATCATAGTAATTAAGAGGTTCAAATCCTAGCACCAATTCTTCCTGGTTGCCCTTGAGCAAGTTATTTCAGTTCCCTGTGACTCTATTTCTCCATCAAAAAAATAGACAATAGATTCTCCCCACATGGAAGGTTATTCTAAGAACAAAGTGAGATGATAAATGTGAATGCTTAGAACAGGACTGGCAGATAATGAGTGTTATGTGTCTCCTATAATCATCTTTAATACTATTATTCTTACATCATACTATCTTGGCATTGTGAGGTGCTTTGCCATACATAATCTAATTTCTCTCCACAACAGCCCACTGAAATGTGGAAGCCAGATATTTTTATTATCCTATGATACAAATGCAGCTCAAAGAGGGTAAGCTGTGCTGAGAAGTTCAGAATTCTAAGGGAAGTTGCCGCGGCCCTTCCTATGGCTCTGTGCTATGCTGGAAGGAATCAGGAAAGTGCAGCACACAGCTGCAAAGCAATCCTAATTCACCCTGTGGGGCTCCCTCTGCTTGGTCCACCCCTTGGGCCCAACTTCTTAGGGGAAAAGAGTCTCCCACTTACACAATCACTAGGACTGCTCACCTGTGGCAGAAGAAAGAACACTGAATATTTTTCTCCTGGAAATAAGTTATGTAAATATCCTTTCCTGAACATCAGTTTAAAGTGACTACTCACCCCAGAAACCATGTCCTGTATGACCTCTCTGCCTGCACTTACGTTAATCTTAATCTAAGGCTCAGGCGGGAGCAGGATCAGGGCTATTTATACACTTTATTCTTTACTTTGAGGGAGAGCCTCTAATAAAATTAACCCCTGGGGACTTCCCAGAAGGTATGAGATGTGCTGTTTGCTTCTGACTTCAAAAGTCATCACCTTCCTCCTGTTAAACTCATGCTTTTTATACCTTCCCTTACTGGATGTTTCCATTTGATTAAGCACAGGAGAAACTGCCATAGCCCATTAGAGAAAGAGAGAGAGAGACCAAGGGGTACAAGCCTGCCCCCCACATAATTGAGAAGATTGTTCTCCAAGACGCATTCTGGTCCTGCTGTCTTGCCCAACACAGCTTGGAAGCTTCAAGACACCCTACAGCACTTGGCCCACAACCCATAAGAGTGGAAACACACAGAAATCTTTGTATTTCTTCTCTGAGTTTAAATCTTGTCTAAATCATTTGAAGGAGAAATACCCAACTCATAGCCACTGAGCCAAATGTCCCCAGATGCCTCGTTCAGCCACCACAGTATATTCCATATTTGAATGCGAGTGTTTTGGGATACAGCATGATATCCCCAGTTCTGCCACAGATCGTACCATTCCCTGTCGCTGATTTACTCATTTATCTTTGCAACTCCTGAGTTCCAGAGTCTGAAATTTTCCACTGCGGTTTCTCTTCTTTAAATCTGCAAACATGTCAGCATTCCCAAACCAAAGAAATGGCGCATCTGAAGGACGCGGCATGAGAATGGGTTGTGCTCAGGAGTGAGGCCACAGTGAAGGATGCTGGGCACAGAGCTTACCAGCTCCACGATTCTAAACTGGGATAAGCCTCCCACCTCACTGGGCTCTGTCCTCCTCCCTCCAAAAGCCAGAGTTCTCTTTAGAAACACAACCCTCATCAGGCCACCTCTGCCTAAAGCCCAGCTGTAACGACTCATCTGCTTTCATGATCAAGACCAAAATTCTCTGCAAGATCATTAATACACACACATATTTTGCCTGTATGTCCTTCTGATCATGGCTTCGTTGGAGTGTCTTCAGTCTAGGCCCAGCTCCTTTGTTACTTGTAATAACTCAGTTTGAAAATACACATTAATCAATATGATTATTTGCAAGGCTCTCCCTCGCCCAGACTTTGAGGCCCAATAGTCCTGAAATGGCACCTACTTCAGCACACGAAGATGTCACCAGTGCCCCACTGAGAGACTGGAACACAGTATTGACACGTGAACATCGATCTGGTAAGTTCCTGAGTCCACGAACAATGAGTGGTCTTGCTTTTCACCACCCTCGCAGCAGCAGCAGCCATGAGCCCAGGGCTTCCCCTGGAGATGCCTACAAATCTTACTGGAACCCTCTGGAACTTAGATGGGAAAGAAAGCAGCGTCAAAGCATGGGCACCTGTGTGGCACACCTAGGGACCTCAGAGGCATGCCACTGTCTGCAAAGTACCTGGGCAGGAGCGACATACATCCTCAGGATGAAGGCAGCAGTGCTGTGGATTTCCCACCCAGAAGATTCATCTCCAGGGTCAACACAAGTCTCTGCCCAGGCAGCTCTGCAAGGATATTTTTGTTGTAAGGTCTAAACAACAGATTCTGAAGGAACTCTGACTTCAAAATCCTTAATCTAGAAATAGGGATAAAGTTGAAGCCTTGAGTTTTTAATGACCCTAAGTCAATAACTGTTTACCTTATTTTCAACTTATTGCTCAACTTATTTAAAAAAAATAGAGGGACAGCTTTTCATCACCAATTAATTTTATTCTCTGTGGCCAGAAAGACACAAGAGTTTACAGCAGACTGGTCAGCGGATGGCATATGCCTTCCTGTTTACAGTGTTTACAAAGAACAGACCCCAGGTGTGATAGATGCGGCTCAGTGCGTCATGCCCCATAGGTACAGCTGCTCATGGACCCTGGGCTGCGTGTTAACTGTGTGTATCCTGGTAACAGAAGCACTGCCCTCAGCACACCTTGGAGTAGCTAATCTACATTGATCTCACTCTCCTCACTACTAATCAATCTTCCTCTTTACGCATAATGCTGAGTTCCCAACCCTGCAACTGAGGAATTGTTACTTTTGCACAAGATTGTGCTTCACAAGTTCAGGAGATACCATTTCCTTGTTACAACTATTTCCCCACAATTTCACATAATTATCAGTGTTCCAGTTCCGTCATGTGGCACATCATCAATCAAGCCAAGGTAGGGTAGTTAGTGCAGGTTAGGCATAGATAGATACATTTCTTGTAGGAAGGTTTTAGAAAGCGTCCAGACATCAGCAGGCTGAATGACCCCATGGGTTGGAATATGAATTCAGTCACAGTGAACTAAGGCATGATCACAAAAAGTAATGGAAAAACCCTAAGAATGACCAGCTCGACCTTTCAAAGGTAAACAGACAATGAACAAAACTGATGTCATCAGAATTCAGTGGGCGGAAAACGTCCAGTAGCTCCAGCTGACACAGACAGATGAAGGAGAAAAGCTTCAACCTGCTGATAAGCAGATAAAGAGGTGGTAGCATCAGCTGCCTAAAACAAAATCAATGATGTAAAAACCTATTTGAACAATCTCTTCCCAGGAGATCTTTGCAACCTTTTTTAAAAAAATTCTCTCTGGAAGAAGATAACTCAAAAGTCAGAGTAGTGGTCAAAACATCTCAGGACGTAGTTTTTTTCAGCATCAGGACAGAAACCTTGCAGTGCTGAGCGGGTTACTGGTTCCAGAAGCAGCAGTCCTTTTCAAAGGAGAGGAGAGGGCAGGAGGGAGGCTCCGGCCTTCCTGGTCTTCCTGCATGCCTGAGGTTGAGGAAGGTTAACTCACTGTGAGGATGCCACTGTGGGAAAGACTGGGCTACCTGGATCTCCCTCCAGATCATCCTGCACCAGAACATTCAGGAAGCATGCTCCTTTGAACAATTCTGTCAAGAAAACTGTGCTGACTTGCAGCGCTCTCAGTCAGAATCATTAGTGGAGCATCACACATCCAGACTTTGGGCTGGCCAACAACAGTACTTACGAGGCTGGGAAGGGGCCTGCACAGCTGTGTGTACACAGGGTCTAGAGGGGACCCTGGTGCTCTGCCGGGACTGGGGACGAATAATTTGGAAGGGAGACACTGGGACAGGCTGCTAATGGGGAGGGGTCCCATAATGCCAGCAGACAGGAATTCCAGCAGCCGAGGGCCATTGAGAAACGGGCAGAAGAAGGTGATGGTTCTTTACAATGTGTGGGGCATGGGCTCTTTTGAAAATCTGATTTAAATAAAACTACAAATTATCTTCCCATACATTTGCGGAAAATTTTCAAAAAATGTAGGTTTTACAAATCTAAGGAATCTATTCTCAACATTGATAAGTCAGAATTAAGAAATAGAGAAATCACAGCCACCTTATGTATCAACAGACACCTGCCACACAGGTTTAAGTCTTAAAAATAATATCCAGAGTTTTCATGATGTCAGAAATAACTACATCAATTTCAAACCAGAGCAGGCAAATGGTATTAAGTTCATACTTGTAACTCTTAATTTACCCCGATTTGTCTTAATATGAACTAAATCAGTAAGAAGCAACTTAAAGAAGTTTCTTGCCTCAAAAATAAAATGTTAATGTCTTACATTCCACAGACCCACACCGATGTGGGTACAGTTTAAAGCTGAGGCAAGTTAGTAATGTTCCCAATGGTAAAAATAATTCATGCCCAAAAGTGATCAGACAGCTGCTAAGAAGTCCAGGAGGGGCCTGATCAAATAAAAAGACAAAAGTAAAAGGTAATATTGTCTGCCTTTCCCACAAACAAGAAAATTTGCTTTCACTCTCCTGTTTGGCCTCATTGTCAGTCTGTCTACCTATCCAGCATTTTCTTCTCTTGGAAATAGAAGACAGACTGACCACTGGATACAGTAATTGATCAGATAACTCTGAAGATCCCTTCCAAATCTTAGAGTCAATTATTCAATGACCTCTATATGGGAAGAAGACAGCAGAGGGAAAATACCCAGTGGTAAATGAAATAACAAATGTGAAAGTAGGTTGTAAATTGTGGAATTCTGTGGAAGAAGTGGAACATCATTATTTAGAGAAAAAGTAGGTTAAGGGTATTTTTAAAAAGAACTTGATTATAGTAACAGAATTCTCCCCTCTTTCATCCTGAAAATAGAGATGAAACTCACACAGATGAATCTCTTCTTTCTCCAGCATCAAAGTATGCCAAAATACAAGTCCACTAATTCACTTGGAAGGTATTTAACTCACTGATTACATAATTCTTGGAGCTAGTGACGATTTCAAGAGACATGTTTCTGGTACATGTAATAAACTAAGCATATTTCTGAATATCAATAGCATCCACAATAAAGACTCCATGTATGCAAACTGTACACATAAGCAATGACTGAGAAACAGACAAACAAATGGCTATACAAGTCTCACAATTACTGAACTGGTTTGATTTACAAACTTGATTTACTCTGCAAGCAAGTTGGAAATATCTTTGGAACAGATGGCCCTTGTAATCAGTGATCCTCTTCCCTCAGTGGTAAACCTGGGGTTGAGACAGTAGTGCTATTAATTGTTTCCACTTGTTTGACACTCTAACCTATAATAGCTTTCAGATCATTCTTGCAGAAAATGAACCAGCAAGTTTCCTAGAACTTGTCAATGAGAGCATCATTAAAGGGGTCATGTGTTAGCACAGCTTAGCAGCCCAAAATGCTGAACATATTCCTAAAGGAAAAGCAAATCTCCAGGGGGCCAATAAAAAATAAAGGGGGTGGGTATAGCTATAAAAATAGATTTCCTTTTTACGGAAGAAATGAGGAAAAAGTGAAGAAAGGAGGGAGGAAAGAAAACCAAAAGAAAGGCAAAAGAATATTTTTTAAAGTTTGCAAAAGAGAATAGAAGAGATATATTCTCTCACTTCTTACTTCCTTCAAAGTAACATGTGAAAAACAAAAACTAAAACTAAGTCACCAGACACAATGGCTCACGCCTGTAATCCCAGCACTTTGGGAGGCTGAGGTGGGAGGACTGCTCCAGTCCTGAGTTAGAGACCAGCCTGGGAAATAGCAAGACCTCATCTTTACAAAGAATTAGCCAGATGTGGGGGTGTGTGCCAGTAGTCCCAGTTACTCAGGAGGCTGAGGTAGAAGGATCACTGAGCTTGAGCCCAGAAGATCAAGGTTGTGGTGAGCTGTGATCATGCCACTGCACTCCAGCCTGGGTGACAGAGTGAAACCCTGTCTCAAAAAAAAAAATTATTAACATGACATCTTGAAACTGAAGTCTTGGCTGGGCATGGTGGCTCACATCACATCAATCCCAGCACTTTGGGAGGCAACAAGTGAGAGGATTGCTTGAGCCCAGGAGTTTGAGACCAGCCTGGGCAACACAGCAAGACTTCATCTCTTAAAAAAAAATGTAAAGTCTTACTTCATCTGACTTTTAATGGGTAGTCAAAATGGAATATATTATAGAATTATTCTGCAGAGATGTATTACAAAATTATTTTTAAAATATTAATTACATATTTGCCATCAAGTTATCTAACATATGACAGCTAGAATATTTTTGGTAAAATCCTAATTGAGGAAAGAGGAGTGAACAAAAGAACAGAAGGTATTTCCAGCCTCATAGGTTTACGAAACAATGCCAGAGTTTCAATATTAATAGAAATGCCATCACTTTTAGAAATAAAAGTACGTGATGCCTTCACAAAAGCTAGAAACTCTTTTATAAACAATCCATGTACAATGGTGTGCTGGCAGATACTTAACAATCAGCTCTGGTTTGTAGCCCTGCCTATTTCCACGGTGTAAACACTCCCACTCTGGCCAATGTGAAGCTACCAATGTGAGGTCACTTGGCTTGCAAATGTCCCCCCAATTTTTTTAAAGGCTCTCACAAGCCAGGACAAGCCTACTCCAGCACCCTGTATATGAAAAGCAATTATTTGGGACATAGAGCTTTGAGTTTCTTCACAACTTCTCCAAAAGGGGAGACTGAGGTCTAAGAAACCTGAAGAATTTTCAAATACATTCTAAGAAATATACCCTGATGAGTCTCCTCCCTGTCACTTTTCATTATGTTTCATCTCACACTGGAAGAATTAAAAGAGATTTGTTTTTGGCTTTGGGCTTTTTGTAGTATCGATACAGAGCTGTTACCAAAGCAGGGCACCCACCACCACCCCTTATCAGTTCAACTTCTGGGAAGGAATGGTAGAGAAGTAGGAATTTCTTTTGACTGAGTAAGCTATCTTAGCAGTGACTGATTCACCAGATTACATCAGCCTTTGCTCTGAAGTTGGCCGTAGTAAGTCAGAGAAGAAACTTTACTTTCACCTAATAAATAGTTTTTCTATAATATTTATCAACAGTAATATTAAATGTATAAAATTCCTCCTGCTCTCCCTATTGTCTTGTTGTATAAGGCTGTCCTCAGGATTTCTGTGCCCATTCACAGAAATTCATAATCTGAAATTCACAGAACCTAGTTATTACAAATTAGTAATGTGAAACGCTTCACTGTTGCTACCCAAAGAGAAGCTGCGTGTGGAAGACTTTAGATGCAGAGAAAGCTTGGACTTGTTTTTGAGAACATCATTAGGTGAGCACAGAGGTGTCTTAGTATACAAATCAAATAGGGCAGATTGTTTTATTTAGTTTGGTGATCTGAAATCTTTCTGTAGATACTAAACACCAAGGAAGACCAAGATTATTTTTTAACATACTGCGGCAATTATTGACCTCATCAAATGCTTATTCAAATGCCTTTGTGTGTTTTTTTCACTTTGTTGGACCTTGGAGCAGCTCTTTTTTTTTCTTCAAGTCAGTTTCTCATTCCGTCACCAAGGCTGGAGAGCAGAGATACAATCACAGCTCACCACAGCCTCGATCTCCTGGGTTCAGGTGATCCCTCCACCTTGGCCTCCCAAGTAGCTGGGACTACAGGCTTGCGCCACACACCCAACTAATGTTTGTACTTTTTTGTAGAGACAGGCTCTGGCTATGTTGCCCAGGCTGCTCTAGAACTCCTGGACTCAAGCAAGCACCTATCTAGGCCTACCAAAGTGCTAGGATTACAGGCATGAGCCACCATGCCTAGCTGAAACATCCTTTAGAATTATTGGTTTCTAGTTATTTTATATAACTCTCTTAGAAAATAAGACAAAATGGAAAGATAAATCACTAAGATGTGAAGCACCAAGCAGCATTAAATGAGCTGGCACTAGAAGCAGGGGTCAGAAAGCGTGAATGGAGATGCCTATGGCAAGTGACGATGAGTCAGGCTTTGACCATTCTCTCCTTAACATATTTATTGTGATTTGTATATTTTGGAAAATAATTTCCATGAGAAGAGAAAAGAAGTTTAAGCAGCAACATCAAGCTTCCGAAGGTTGAAAGCTCTTCAAGTTTTCAAAGGCTGTTCTGTGGGGAAGGATTTAATTCATTCTGAAAAACTCCAGAGGACAAAATTCGAATCAGTAACTAGAAGGTTCAAAGAGAGCCTATAGTACAGTCACAGAACACACTTCCTCGGAGTCATCTTGCCACTGCAAGACTGCAAGACTGAAGGGCTGCAGTGAGGTCATGAATTCCCGCAGAAGCAGAAGGGCACCTGAGAGACAGGCTGTGCAGGCTGGATGGGGTGATCTCTTCAGCATCCTGTGACTCGGGAGAAGCCAGGCCTCTGTCTCCTGCTTGATAGACTCCAGGTGTTCAAGCTTCTAAAGCTATCCTGTACAAACCCTGGCTCTCAATAAGCATTAGTCGACAATTCTGATAGTTCTCTGGAACAGAGAGAAAACTGTAGATCACCATGGTGAACTAAGGCATGATCACAAAAAGTAATGGAAAAACACTAGGCCCTCTGCCAGCCATCTCTCCATATGGCACACCAATAAATGACCAGCTCGTCCTTTCAAAGGTAAATAGAGAATGAGCAAAAGTGATGCCATCAGAACCCCAGGGGTGGTGGGCAGTGGGGGGGACAAGTCAGACAACTCCAGCAGACATAGACAGGTGAAGGAGAAAAGCCTCTACTTGCTGAAAAGAAGATAAAGAGGCGGTAGCATCAACAGCCTAAAACAAAATAAATGATACAAAAACTTATTTGAACAATCTCTTCCCAGGAGATCTTTAGAACCTTTTTTTTTTTTTTTTTGAATTCTCAGGAAGAAGATAACTCAAAAGTCAGAATAGTGGTCAAAACACCTCAGGATGTAGTTTTTCAGCATCAGGACAGAAGCCTTGCTATGCTGACTTAACACTGTTTCCAGAAGCAGCAGACGATGCAGCAAGCCCTTTCAAAGGAGAGGAGAGGGCAGGAGGGAGGCTCTGGTCCTCCTGCATGCCTGAGGCTAAGGAAGGCTACCTCGCTGTGAGGATGCCCCTGTGGGAAGACTGGGCTGCTTCGGTCACTCTCCAGATCATCCCGCACCAGGACATTCAGGAAACATGCTCTTTTGAACAATTCTGTCAAGAAAACTGTGCTGACTTGCAGCACTCTCAGTTAGAATCATTAATGGAGCATCACACAACCAGACTTTGGGTTCCATAGCCAAGGATCGTACTTCACAAGGCCAGGAAGGGGCCCGCGCAGGTGTGTCTGCATGGGGTCTAGAGGCGACCCTGGTGCCCTGCCGGGACTGGGGACAAATGATTTGGAAGGGGGACACTAGGACAGGCTGCTAAAGGGGAGGGGTCCCACAAGGCCAGAAGACAGACAGGAATTCCAACAGCTGAGGGTCATTGAGATAGAGGCTAAGGAGAGTGATGGTTCTTTACAATGTGTGGGGCATGGGCTCTTTTGAAAATTTTATTGAAACAAAACTAAAAATTATCTTCCCATACATTTGGGAAAAATTTTCACAAAATTATATGTAGGTTTTACAAATCTAAGGAACCTTATTCTAGACATTTATAAGTCAGTATCAAGAAACAGAAATCATAGCCACTATAAATATCAAAAAACACTGCTACAGAGGTTTATTTTCTTTTTTAATTGCTATACAATAGTTGTACATATTTGGGGGTCCATATGACACTTTGACACATGTGTGTAATGTGTAATGATCAAATCTGGGTAATTAGAATATCCATCACCTCATTTATTTTTTCTTTGTGTTGGAAACACTGCAATTCCTCTCTTCTCGCTATTTTGAATATACAGTAAATTCTTATTAACTATAGCCACCACATTGTGCTATTAAACACTAGTCCTATTCCTCCCATGTACCTGTATTTTCATATCCACTAATCATCCTCTCTTCACCCCCCTCTCTACCCTCCCCAGTCTCTGGTAACCACCATTCTACTCTCTCCGACCATAAGCCCCACATTTTTAGTTCCCACGTCAGTGGTAACACACGTTTGTCTTTCTGTGCCTACACAGGCTGTTTACTGACCTCAGACAAGTAGACTTTTGCACATCCTTCCTTATTGCAAGAAGAACCATGCAGAAAGGTAGCAAAACGGCACTGTTTAAAAAGGGGGCGGGGGACTTGGAGACACAGGCTCGGATCAGACAGACCAGGGGTGAATTTCAGCTCTAAGGCTGTATGTTTAAGCTTGAACAAGTAACCCCTTCCACCAGCCTCCATTTCTTTTCTGTAAATTGTCTCATTAAGCCCTCTTCTGTCAAGTTGTTGAGAGGATTTAAGTAAATACATGGATGAGACATTTTGCTCCATGCCCAACAACTAGTAGGTAGGCAATAAATGGAATTAGTATTGCCCACAACTCACACTGAGAACAATATTAGGGATGAGCTTCCCTACTGGGGACAAAGAAACTTCTAATAGGAAGATCAGGAGCCCCTGGGATTGTTCAAAAAGGTGCAGAACCTGAGTGGGTTTGGAAAATGAAGCAATCCTTCCAGGAGCAGACATGACATCAGCCTGGTCCACACCCATCCCACAGGGCAGGGCTCCTCAAGTGTGGGTGCACAGGAAGCAGCTGAACATGCTGCCAAACGCAGGTTCCAACTCACTTGACCTGAGCAGGGCCTGAGAGGCTGCAGCTATGACAAGCTTCTGGGGTGCCACAGGGTGCCTGAGGACCACTCTGAATGAAAGTAGAGGGTCCATTCACACCTCCAAAATCAAGAGTGGAGGAAAAAATGAGAGGGCAGATGAGAATGACTTTTAAATAGTAAAAACAAACAAAAACCACTTTAAAAACTTGAGTGCTTTTCCTTACTGTTGGTTCCTCCATCAACTTGAGTGCCCACCAACCCAAGGGGGTAAATTTTCTTTTTCTCTTTTTTGAGTTGGAGTCTCACTCTGTCGCCCAGACTGGAGTGCCGTGGCCGCTCCCGGCCACCACAGCCTCGACTTGCTGGGCTCCGGCGAGCCTTCTGCCGCAGCCTTCCAAGTAGCTGGAACTACAGGCGTGCACTACCACACTTGGCTAATTTTTTTGATTTATTGTAGAGATGAGGTCTCACCAGGTTGCCCAGGCGGGTCTCGAACCCGTGGGCTCAGGCAATCCACTCACCTCAGCCTTCCAAAGCGCAGGATTACAGGCTGAGCCACCGAGCCCAGTGGTCGTAAATTTTCAAGGCTGCTACACAGCCATATAAATGCTAAACAGTATGACCAAAAAGTAACTGCTGGTGTATATTAAGGCTGATATTAGATGTAGGAATAGGACAAACTGAAATAACCCTCCCATGCTCCAGAACTAGTCAGAGGACAGAAGCACACATAGCTCTTCCTGGTTTTAGTTTAATATTTCCATTTTAAATATACATTAAATTTATGCAAGGTTTTACATTTTTAATGTACTTGTGAATAAATTACGAGTAATCATGAATCCTTACAGGATATGAACTATCATATTTTGCTTGCGGTTCTCTCACTAAGGTACTTCCAAGCTGATTGCGACTATTCTAGTTTTACCTCCCATTTAGTCTCATCATCTTCTGCTACTCTTTCATTTATTTTTTCGGAGACTAGAATAAGATCTTTGGGGGAAAAAAAATTTCCCAATGAAGAGGAGTAATAAAATGAAAGACAAAAATCCTATACAAGTTCAAGTAAATACTAAACAGATACACACTGGCTCCCATGAAGACTTGAGATATCTGATTTTACAATAGTTTTTTGTTTTGGGGGATTTTTTTTTTTAGTTGGAGTCTCACTCTGTCGCCCAGGCTGGAAGGCAGTGGCACACTCACGACCACCCCAGCATCAACCTGCTGGGCTCTGGCAATCCTTCCTCCTCAGCCTTCCAAGTAGTCTGAACTACAGGCGCGCACTACCATGCCTGGTTAATTTTTTTTTTTAATTGTAGAGACGAAGTCTCACCAAGCTGCCCAGGCTGTACAATAGTTTGTATTATCTGTCCCTTCCCTTATGTTAATTTAAATAAATATTCTACAAACATTCAAAAGTAAAAAGAATACTGAAATATTTTACAAAATAAAATATAAACTACCTGGCTTCAATGAAGAAGTAAGGACAGTTACTAAATATTAAGTAATCATCTTTAACTGTATGTGTCCCCCAAGTAAGATCATCTATACTTTCAAAAACACCAACTTAAAATGTTATATTGAAATTCATCATTGTTTTAACTAATAAGTTCATGATTCTTTTAAAGCTACTTAAGATTATTATTTAGATGGCTTGTGATATCTTGTCAAAAATATTGAAATATTTCTTTGTGAACAAAATAAACAACTGTCTTTTTTCAAGTTTACTGATCAAAGTCATCATGTATTAAGTTTCTATTTTTTAAAAAAGTCTAACTGCTTAACAGCTCAGAAAAAAATAACTGTATCCCAAGCCCAGCAATAGAAAACAATTACTGGGAAGATAATTAAATAAAAAATTATCAAAAAAATCCCACATAAAATTGCATGAAACCAAAGTAAACAAATAAAAACCTAGATATGTTTCATTACATATTTCAATTTCGAGGGGAAGAAATACTGTAGTTTTTTTTTTTATACGTCATCTGTTACTCCCTGTTCCTCACTCACCAACCACCTTCCTGCCTTCACATTCACTTCAACCCATGTATCTGTGTCCCCTGCATCCAAGATATTAAAAGACACACCTAGTAGAGCAATAAGGACCGGTATGAAAATTAGGTATTTTCTCAAATAAACAGGCATTCTTGGAGGGTGAAATGATAACTCAACATAGTTGGTGTCATGCTTAAACATGCTCACACACATGTCAGTATCCAAACATTTCCTGACCTCCATCCCATCTTATCCTTCTTTGAATTCATGGTATAAATGAGTACAATATGGTTATGACATCAGTAAACACAGGCTAATCATGTCAGAAGTAAACCATCTCAGTAGGCCTAGAATCTGAGGGTTGGTCACAATAATAACGGCCTGCATGTGCTTAGGGCATACCCTGTGGCAGGGACATTTCAAGAGCTTTCTATGTATTAATTCATTTTATGCGCGCACACACACACACACACACACACACACACACACACACACACACACACACACACCACTGAGGCAGATGATCCTTCTGCCTCAGCCTCCCAAGCAGCTGGGACTATAGGCACACACCACCAAGCCTGGCTGATTTTTTTTTTTTGAGTTGAAGTCTCACTCTGTCACTCAGACTGGAGTGCAGTGGCCGCTGCCGGCCACTGCAGCCTTGACCTGCTGGGCTCCGGTGATCCTTCTGCCTCAGCCTTCCGAGTAGCCGGAACTACAGGCGCGCGCTACCACGCCCGGCTAATTTTTGATTTATTGTAGAGATGAGGTCTCGCCAAGTTGCCCAAGCGGGTCTCGAACCCGCAGGCTCAGGCAATCCACTCACTTTGGCCTCCCAAAGTGCTGGGATTACAGGCTGAGCCACCAAGCCAGGCCGGAAGTATTTTCATCTACATTTTGCAGACAAGGAAACCAAGGGCACTAGGTGTGTAAAGACCTCCTCCAGTGGTACTGGACTCAACGCCCCATAACCCAGCCCCACAACCAGAGGGCTTCACGATCCTCTGGCTTCACCTCACTCATCAAGTTATAAGTGCTTACCTCTTCCATGCCTGCTTTCCCTGACTATCCAAATTCCAGTTTACAGATATGCAGGAATTCTCTGAATACTGGACTAGAGATGGAAAATGACTTGGTAGGGCAGCACATTGCCATGGGTGTAGTAGAGCAGACAGTCAGGACTGGGGGCAGCGCACCCAGCAATAAACGAAGGTGGGTCCCCTGCTCTCTTCTTCAGAGTCCCACCAGGCGCAGGACCAGCAGTGGTTTACATGCTGGGGACTCCTTCTTATGGCTCGCTTGGCCAGAGTGGGGTATTTCTGCTCCCCTCGAGGCACCACATACAAGCAGATGCAGTCGTGGTATAGGCGGGGAGAAGCAGCAAAGATTTTCCAGCACATGCCAGGCTGTGCCTCAGTTCCTCACATATAAACTGAAGATTTCTCTTCTGCATGTTCTTGTGAGAATTACATATGATATGTGTAAAGCAACCACCTCTATACTTGATACAGGAAGAGCTCAATAAATGGTAACCGTTATCATAATTAATTTCAAAAGTAATACATGCTCTCCTGTAACAAACATAATGATCTGAAGTCTTATTTCTGAAAAATTGATATCCTTTCCTCTCTCTGATTCTACCCCTCTACAGGTCAAAATATTTAGATTTTATTCTTGGTAACAGTGATTAATAATTCATGCTATAAATATGACAATTTTAATCTCTCTCCTATCGATGGACATTCTGAAAAAGTATGTGAATATACACATACATACGTATATCTCATAAAGATCAATATACAGTTGACCCTTGAACAACAGAGGTTTGAACTACGCAGGTCCACTTACACATAGATTTTTTTCAACCAAACTTGGATTGACAATACAGTATTCACACGAAAGCTGTGTACACAGAGAGACTTTTCGTGTATATGTGGTTCCACAGTATAGACTGCTGGACTGAACATGAGCCCTGAAACCATTCCCCAAGTACACTTGGCACAACTACACACACATGCGCTGCACAACAGTGTTTTGGTCAATCACAGACCGCATGCATGACAGTGGTCCCTAAGATTTTTATGAAGCTGAAAGATTCCTACTGCCATATCTGACAAAGGCCTAACATCTAGGATCTATAAGGAACCCAAACGCGCCAAAAGGGAAAAAACAAGCAACCCCATTAAAAAGTAGGCAAAAGACATGAATAGATATTTCTCAAAAGTATATGGGCAGCCAACAGACACATGAAAAAGTGCTCAGTCTCATTAATCATCAGAGAAATGCAAATCAAAACTGCACTGAGATACCACCTAACCCCAACCAGAATGACCATAATTAATAAAACAAACAACAGATGCTGGCGAGGATTCAGAGAAAAAGGAACGTTTCTACACTGCTGGTGGGAATGCAAACTAGTGCAACCTCTTTGGAAGACAGTGTGGTGATTTCTGAAAGAACTAGAAATTGACCTTCCGTATGACCCAACAATCCCCCTATTGGGAATACACCCAGAGGAACTCAAGTCATTCTACCAAAAAGATACCTGCATATGTGTGTTTGTTACAGCTCTACTCACAATATAAAAAACATGGAACCAACCATGCTGCCCATCAAAGCTGGACTGGATTTTAAAAATGTGGTACATATACACAATGGAATATTATGCAGACATAAAGAAGGACAAACATATGGACTTCACAGCAACTTGGATGTATTTAGAGTCTATCATACTCAGTGATCTATCACAGAAACAAGGAACAGAGTACCATGTTTTCTCACTCATAAGTGGACCTTGAACAATTATCATAATACTATAAGAAAGGGATAGGCAGTAGTGGGAAATTGCCAGGGGGGTGGGATTGGCAGTTGAGGGAAACTGCCAGGGGAGGGAAGGGCATGCCTCGTCAACAAGTGTACCTGCATAATCAACGTTTGCATACCTAGCCCTGAATTATACCCCACATCTTTTTTTTTTTTTTTTTTTGAGTTGGAGTCTCACTCTGCCGCCCAGACTGGAGTGCACTGGCCGCTCCCGGCCACCGCAGCCTCAACCTGCTGGGCTCCGGCGATCCTTCCGCCTCAGCCTTCCAAGTAGCTGGAACTACAGGCATGCGCTACCACGCCCGGCTGATTTTTTGATTTTTATTATAGAGACGAGGTCTCGCTGCCCAGGCGGGTCTCGAACCCGCGGGCTCAGGCAATCCACTCACCTCAGCCTCCCAAAGGCGCGGGATTACAGGCTGAGCCACCGAGCCCGGCTATACCCCACATCTTTAAGAAAAGAAAAAAGAAAAAAAAAAGATTTCTACTGCCTTGTGATGTTCTAGCCATTGTAACAGCATAGCACAATGTATTCCTCATGTTTGTAGTGATGCTGGTGTACACACATCTATTACATTGCCAGTCGTGCGAAAGCCTAAGCATGTCAATTATGCCTGGTGCATAACACTTGATAATGGTAATGATAATAAATGTGTCACTAGTGTATTTACTATACTATGTTTTTATCATTATTTTAGTGTGTTCCTTTTACTTATTTGTTTAAAAAAAGTTAACTGTGAAACGGCCTCAGCAGGTCCCTTGGGGGTTATTCCAGGAGAAAGCATTGTGATCATAGGAGACAACAGCACCAGGCATGTTCTGACCACTGAAGACCTTCCAGGGACACAGGATGTGGAGGTGGAAGACAGTGATATTGATGATCCTGACCCTGGGTAGGCCTTGGCTAATACATGTTTGTGTCTTAAAAAGTATATAAAGTAAAAAGTACAGTAAGCTAAAGTTAATTTATCATTGAATAAATTTTTTTTTTAGTTGGAGTCTCATTCTGTCGCCCAGGCTGGAGTGCAGGGTCACACTTGCGACCACCGCAGCCTCAACCTGCTGGGCTCAGGTGATCCTTCGGCTTCGGCCTTCCAAGTAGCTGTAGTTACTTCCAAGTAACTACAGGCATTCGCCACCATGCCCAGCTAATTTTTGATATACTATAGAGATGAAGTCAAATAAATTTTTTTATAAATTTAGTGTAGCCTAAGTATACAGTGTTTATAAAGTCAATGAACAGTAGTGTACAGTTAATATCCTAGATCTTCACATTCACTCCCCATCACTCACCAACTCTCTCAGATCAACTTCCAGTCCATCAAGCTCCATTCATGCAAAGTGTCCTATGTAGGTGTACCTTTTTAAAATCTTTCACGCCATATTTTTACTGTACCTTTCCTATGTTTAGTTATGTTTAGCTACACAAATACCATTGTGTTCCAATTGCCTACAGAATTCAATACAGTCATGTGCTATATAGGTGTATAACATAAGGAGCAACAGGCTATGCATTCAGCCTAAGCGTGCAGCAGGCCACAACATCTGGGTAGGTTAGGTATAACTGTGAAGTTCACACAAGAACAGTCACCTGACAACTCATTTCCCAGAACGTAGCCCCATAGCAAAGTGTTGCATGACTATAACAATACACACTGAGCTTTCATTTCTGTAAGTAATATTTCTAACAGTGAGACTGTTGATTCAAGGTAATATACACTTTATATTTTAATAGCTTTCCCCAAAAGAACTACAGCAATTCACAAACCCAACAACAATGTATGAAAGTGTTTGTTTACTCATTCTGTCTTTTTTCCCAAACTGTTGAGTAGAAAATAACTCTAATTTGGATTTTTTAAGTTGCATTTTTTCTTCACATTTTTTTCACATTTTTTTCACATATCTGCATTCCTTTTGTATCTTGCCAAATCTTAAACTTTGCCTATTTTGTTGTTTTTACTTTTCTTAATGGTTTATAAAATTTCACTGTATGTTAAGTACATTATACTTTTGTTTATCATTCAGTCTTGTAAATACTTTCTTAGTCTAAACTTTTATGTCTTACTTTTTGTTGGCATTTTTCCACATAGAAATTCATAATTTTGTTAGTGGAAACTGTCCAACTCTTTTCTTAAATGGCTTTTGGATTTTCTGTTTTTCTTAGAAAAGCTAAACAAACAATCAAAATTTTCTATTATTTTTGTATTTTAATTTTTACATTTAGCTGTTTACTCCACCTCAGAATTTATTTTATATACATATACTATGAAGTGGTAGCTTCACTTTATCTTATTCCAGCCAGCAGTTAATTATGTCAACATTTTCCCTCTGAATTTAAATTCTACCTTTATCACAAATTAGGTTTCCATACACAGTTTTAATCTATTTCTGGGCCTTATTTTAACAGTTGCTTCTTTCTGAACTTTATGTCATGCTGTTTTGATAAAAGAATTTTAAGTACACGTTAATAGCTGCTGGCACTAGTATTCCAACATAAGTAACTTTTCTGGGATTTTTCTCTAGAATTCTGACACATTAGAGGTCCAAATTTAGCCTGTATGATGACCTCTTATCTACCTAATCCTGAATTGTACCCCACATCTTTAAAATAAATAAAAATAAATTTTAAAAATAAATAATTCACTCAATAAATACTTTAGAAAAAAAGAATTCTGACATATTTCAAGTGGACAAGAATATTTTTATTTCAAAATCATAAGGTTCTAGTTGGAATTTCACTACATTAATTTTGGGAAAAGTGCTATTTTTATCATTTTAAGTCTTCCTGTGAATTCAGTTTCCACTTATTCAACTCCTACCAATAAAGTAACATCCTTTTTCACATTGGAGTTGCACCATTTTTGTTAAATCTATTCCTGGTCTGCAATTGTGAAAGGAACATTTTTCCACTTCTAGATCTAACTTGTTATTGTTACTATTTTTAAAACTTGTTAACTTTTTTGTCATTTCTTTCCTTTTTTCAAATCCAAAGAAAATACCAAAATCGACCCAAAAAAAGTAGTAGAGATTTTAAAAGATAAAACTAAAATTAATTTTGTTAAATTAAAAATACAGTAGAAAGGATACATAACACAAATAAAACAAAAAATAGGAAAACTGTCATGGCTAAGAAGGAAAGAAAAGTGAAAATAAATTTACATACTATTAAAAGGAGATAGAACGATACGGAAGAAGTTAAAAGAAGGTTTATTCTTCTTCTTATCAAAAACAAAGTAACTGGAGAAAGCTGTTCCACTTTCTGGGGCGGGCCCTGGCTCTTCCCCCCGCAGCCGCCCTGTGTTCACAAAGCTGAACAGGGTGACCGGGTTGAGCCATCCAATCCCCAAGAGGGGCTGGGGAGGTTAGCCTGGGGAGGCCATGGGGTGGGAAGACGTGGTTGCGTAGCAGGAGCGTTGGGGCCCTGGAGTGACAAGCATCTGAATAACAATGGACGCTGGGGTCAGCAGCGGCTGTACCTCAAGTTGCCCAGGTCTTGGGTTCTGGGTTCAGGGACAGTGGCACCACTTCAGTTCGCATGCTCTTCCTCAAGGTAATATGGGAGTCTCCCTGTGCTCTGGCAGACTAGCACAGGACCAGAACCAAGATACCACGGAAAGCTGACTCCACTGCATTTCTTTTTTTTTCTTTTAATTTTTTTATTTTAAAAATGTGGGGTACAATTCAGGATTAGGTATACAAATGTTCATTATGTAGGTACCCTTGTGATGAGGTGTGCGCCCCCCATCCCCTGGCAGTTTCCCACTACTGCCAATCTCTTTCTTATAGAATTATGATAATTGTTCAAGGTATACTTATGAGTGAGAACATGTGGTACTCAGTTCTTTAGATCACTCAGTATTATAGACTCTAAGTCCATCCAAGTTGCTGCAAAGTTCATAATTTTGTCCTTCTTTATGACTGAGTAATATTCCATCGTGTATATGTACCATATTTTTTAGCCAGTCCTCTTTCAACAGGCAACATGGTTGGTTCCATGTTTTTGCTATTGTGAATGATGCTGCAATAAACATGTGCTCTACTGCATTTCACCAGAAGATACAAGGAGCATCTGTGCAAAGCCTGCCTGTTTCTCGACACGGTCATCGTCCAGGAGGACTTTCTGGTGGCAGTTTCTTCTCTTGGAGCTGCCCAGGGCAGTAACATCTGACAACTTGAAATGTGGCTGGGGCATTTGAATCTGGATTTTTACTTACACTCAATTTGAATTAATGTCAATGTAAACAGCAGTATGTGGCCACCACGCTGAGCAGCACAGTTCTAACCTCCAGTTTTTGGGGGGGTTTTACAATCTGAAACTGGATTCAGCCCTTTTGTATGAATTCCCTGTGTGCTGAGTTTCTTTCCATCTCAAAAATACAGGTGGGAGGACAGGAGAAGGAAGCCAGAAGCAACACTGTGGCTACGTGGCACAAGCTCTGCTTATTTTAGCATGAAAAGTCAGAGTTTTGCTCTAGGAAAAAACTTTCCTTAGTGGGAAAACTGTGGCACGTTTCTGATAAACCAGGAGTACTATTTAAGTAGTAAGAATCTGCAAAAAGAATATTCCATACAACACATGGGCGCACTCCTCTGTCCTCAGGCCAGCAGACGGGATGTTAGGTAGGACGTGATCACAGGCGCCCCCTGGAGCTGCCCTGAATGGACCGCCACCCACAGTCCAGGGTAGCAGCAACAGAATCACTGTGGTAATGCAGACCTGACAACACATCCTAACCATAACTTATGCCCTCAGCTTGCATGGAAGTGAATGAACTCAGAGTCAGAGAAAAAGTTTTTTTTTTAAGTTCAGATAGGATGGCATAAATAATCCATCACTGAAACCAAAATCTCATAGAAAATGTCCATCCTGAAAGTTATCACCATTGGTTCTAAAACACCACTTGGAAAGTAAGGTTAGTGGTCTATGGAAGTGGCTTGAGAGCTGAAGAAACTCAAGTCCCACCGTGGTCTGCCCGGAGGCAGGCTGTGACAGGAATGCGGTTGACATCTCTACTCTGCAATCAGTGAGCGGAGTCACCATGATGCCCTGTGTCACAGGACAAGGTCGCTCAAGTGCTGCCAACCTGGCTTGCAGAGGAGGTTGGGATAGCAGGTTCCCCAGATATTCGCCATTCCAGTTTTCCTCAAATAGTTCAAATCGCTATTAGAACTATTAAAAACACATTCCCTGTTTGTAGATGTTCAACCAAATCCGAACTCTTAAGAGGAAAAAGGTCTCAGTTATTAGCTATGCCGAGGAAACAGTCAAACGAAGGACCACCCTGAGCAGCCCAAACACATGCCCTCACAGTGCTGGGGATCTGAAGCAGAGGCCCCTGTGCAGGCGAAAGTATTTTCATCTGCACCTCCCTCACTCTGTCCCTCGGATGCACCTTTGTGCTGATGAGTTTTCCATCCAAGGAAGCGTGGAAAAATGGAACACCATTTTTACTTTTATTATTGAGGTCAGGTTGTCAGAGCTGGATTTTTGAGATTCTTGCCATACTGGCATGTGCAGATGCTGTTCAGAGAGGAGGTCACACCAGCCTCTCTGGCAACCCAGAAGCTCCAAGTCTCGGGAGTTTTCAAGTGCTCATTGGCCAGTGCCTGTAAGACCCCACAGTCCCTGAGGAAAACCCTCAAGGCAAATGTTCCCAAGGTGGAGACACGGGGCAGAGGTGGTGTTTTCCAGCTCACTCCTTGGATTCTCCCAGCATTGATGCTAATGCTTATCAGGGCTGTGGGTGCTCAGCGCTTGGGCAGGTCCAAGGAGGAAATCCCATGAAGTGAGTAAAGCTTAGAGTACATGACTGATTACGTCAGTTTGCTCCTGTTTATTTCCATGGTGCACACAGAAACCATGAAGTCAGTGGCCAAATCCCGCAAATCAGATGGCTGTTCCAGAGACCTCAGCTTGGAGGGGGACAGCAGCAGCTGGGGGGCTTCTGAAACTCACACTGGGTCAGTTTCCACTACAAATGAACACCCTGGGACACTTCCATGCTGTCACCTCTAGGCTATGAGGTGCTCCGTTCAAACCAACCTGGCTTCGAGATAAGCAAGGAGACAAAGACACTCTGTAATGATGAGTATTAACATTCACAAGCCCCGTTCTTCCTGCCTCCCACCGAGTCATCACAGCAGAACACAAGGAGTATTTCTGGTGAGCGCTTCATGGCAGGAGCAGTGTATCAGAGCCTGGAGAAGGTGCCCAAGAGGACACACATGCAGTCCACACTGCCCACAGCAGGAGAAGCTACAGAAGGGCTGATGGGAGTCCTGTGGGAAGTTGTGCAACAGTAGCATCGCACCATGCTAATGATAGTCTTTGAGCTACAGTGTGAAAACCTAAAGCATTCCAGGAAGCAGAGAAGTAAACCTAACAAACAAGTAGCCCTTGGCTCATTTCCCAAGTGAAGGAGCTGAATTAGAGGCGTTCTGGCCCTCTCGTAGTTCCATCGACTCCCTGGGCCCCGGCAGGCATCCATCCAGAGCACTGACATGTCCTGACATGTCCCCTTCCTAAGCAGACTGCTGCCTCATCTCTTCATCCATAGAAATTTCTAGCAGCAACTGTGAACATATGTCCTCTCTCATTAGTAACAGTACCCTTCTTTGATTATCAGTCTCTGAATTTTTTATAAGAGTAAGCAATGCAGCATGAGCCTCCCATCACGCTGAGATATGTCTGAAACTGAAGTAAATCTTGAAAGTGATGTGAGTCACATTAAAAAGTGACTCCAGCGGAACTCTTCCGCAACACATCCCTCCTTTTATGGATAAACTGGCAACTCAGAACACAGATGGCTTTCCTGTGAATAATTTATTGCTAACTACTTAACTAGGGAGAGAATTTCTGTTGACTTAAAAGACGGATTGACAAATAATAAAGACACAGTCCACTATCCTTCCTTCAGTTAATCCTACTTTCCCCATCTTCTTGTACCTCCACCATTTCTCCTTCACACAGTCTTTTGTTGTCATACCAGATTTCCAAGTCAGCTCGACTCAAGGCCACCTTTTGGTGACAGACAACTGTTTTTTTATGTTGTTATTATCTTTATTTTGCTGCGTTGTTAATACAGGTTTGGCGACCAGGCTCAGTGGCTCAGCCTGTAATCCCGTGCTCTGGAAGGCTGAGGTGAGTGAATTGCCTGAGCCTGCGGGTTCAAGACTCCCCTGGGCAACTTGGCGAGACCTCATCTCTACAATAAATCAAAAAAATTAGCCAGGCATGGTAGCGCACGCCTGTAGTTCCAGCTACTTGGAAGGCTGAGGGGGAAGGATCGCCGGAGGCTGTGATGGCCGGGAGCGGCCACTGCACTCCAGTCTGGGCGACTGAGTGAGACTCCAACTTAAAAAGAAAAAAAAAAATACTGGTTTGGTTGGTTGGTTGATTTTTCAAACATGAAGCTAGACTATCTAAAAGCATCTTCAATGAGCCAGGCAAATGAAGTATTTCTCATTATTCTCTTTTTTCTAAATCAAAATTATGAGAGTCAGATTCTCTGAAGATTTAAGTTTCTTCCTGACAGCAAATCAGACACCTCAATAACAACATTTACTGTTATAGGACACCAGGACACAAACTAGCCAGGAGTGCCTGGCACTGAATGTCCATTTGCACCAGCTGCCCAGCATTGGGGATCAGTCTTTGCTCCAGGGTGAGTAAGGGTCTTCACCTCTGCTGCTGGCTGCTGGTCTTGTCCTTTAGCGAGAGCTCTTGACACGCCATTACAGACTCCCCATCCATGAGTTCCAGCTCCACATACAGGCAGGCCCAATCACAGCCACTGGACTAATCTTTACAATCCGTCATACATAACACCCCCAGAGGTTCTCACTGCCTTGGACCTGTTTTATCTTATAAAATCATGCTTATTTTACTGACTTGGTATCACTCATCATGTTTGAAATTCCCCATTCAAACTATCCATTTGTCTTCCCCAGAATATAGGGTCCAGGGAGCAGGAGTTAGGGGCTCTGTTCATTTCTAGGATCTCAGCACAGAGTCAATCATATAGAAGGTGCTCAACACATCATGTTGATGAAATAAATCCATAGTGGGGAGACATGACCCAGCATCTCTGTGCCTCAAATCAAGGAGAGATGCCCAGAAGTTTCTGCTATTCCTTCCTCTGAGACTTTCTTGTACTTTCAGATGTACCTTTCACTTTGCCTACCCCAAAATGGCCTTCCTGACCTGAGGACTCTGGGAAAGCCCCATGCTGCAAAACAACTCCCACACATAGACCCAAGTATCCAACCTTGCCAGTGTTTCTCACACCCACTCCCTTCTGGGCATACTTCATCCACGGCCCTCATGTCTCACTGGGACTATTAAAACAGTCTCCTAAAGTGCCTGTCCCCCACCAGGAGGACTGATCCCCCATCCTCCACAGCCACCACTGATTTTCCCAAAATATTCATCAAGCCGGGTGCAGTGGCTCACACCAGTAACCCACTTTGAGAGGACGAGGCAGGAGGATTGCTTGAACCTTTACGATGTCCCAGGGATCCCCTCCACCAGGACACCGACCAGCCTGGACAACATAGCAAGCCCTCATCTCTACAAGATATACAAAAATTAGCTGTGTGTAGTGGTGCATACCTATAGACCCAGCACTTGGGAGCCTGAGACAGAAGGATTACCTGAGCCCAGAAGGTTGAGTCTGCAGTGAACCATGATTGTGCCACTGCACACAAGCCTGGGCGACAGAGTGAGACCCCCGACTCAATAAACAAACAAATAAATAATTATTAGACTATGTCCTTCCTCTAAGTAAGCTTCCTCAAAATCTCCTTGCCTCTCACAGGACAAAGTCTAAATTCTTTTGTATTTGAACTTAATCTAAACACAAGGCAGCTTGTGTTGTCTCCCACACCTGGCCCATCCTCCTGGATGCTCCCCATCCCCACTCCCCCTCAGCCACGTCCACTCATCTACAGCTTGTGTTGACTCCCACATCCGGCCCATCCACCCCAGCCTTTCCCCATCCCCACCTCACCCCCAGCCATGTCGGATCGTCAGCATGAACTTTGGGAGAGGTGATGTCCTCTGTGGCTGGTCCTAGTGCCCAAGTTGGATATCCTGGTCCCTAAACATAGCTGACTTCTATGCCTGACCTTTATGATGTCCCAGGGATCCCCTCCACCAAGACTCCTCTCCTACCTGCTACCTCTTGTGCTAACACTCATCATGTACATCACACTCCATCTTGTCGTGAACTTGCTCACTCTGTTCCTTCCACCTGGACACCTTGTTTCCCCTTCTTCACCCAGAACTTCTTGCTCATACATCAGGATTCAACTCAGGTGTTGGCTCCTCCAGAAAACTCTCCTGAATTCTCTCCATACCCCCACTCTGTGCCCAGCATAATGCCCAATCCATGCTGATATCACAGCACACTTTTATCGTCTTGAACTTTTATGCTCATGTGTCTGCCACTGGACACAATGACCCCAGGAGCCATGACGGGGCCTTCCCATCATCTTTGCATCTCTATTATCTAGTGACTGGTCTGGATTATTACTTAACTATGTATTTAACACAGAGGGTTTCAGGTTAATCCTACCCCACTCCTAGGCCTCTAGAAAACAGTAAATAAATTCAGCTGCAGATACAGGGTCTGGGATGATGGCATAGCACAGCTGATTTATAGGATACAGGCCCTAAATAAAGACACCTGGAAAGTCACTTAAGTTTAAATAGTGTGTACAGTGGGCATCTGAAGCTTCTGCTGGCCCAGAATTCATCTTTGTTGAGGAATAGCACCATGACCTCCTTTACTCTCGTCCATCTGACCCAGGCCTTAGCCAATAGCACGCTCCATCTCTATGACCTCAGCAGTTGTTTCAGATACAGGCACATGACCCAAGCCAGACCAAATCAACTCAGTTAGGGGTTTTTGTAGAAACGTATCCTTCTAAGAGAAGTGCCTATCTGAGAATGGAGACACACACAGAACAGCAAGCCTCATGGCCAAATCCTTAGGATCTCACTTTCACTCTGGATCCAACCATGCCTGAAGCCAACACATTTCTGAGCCAACACATTGTCTTTTTCCCTAAAAAGTGTGCCAGCTAGCATTACTGTGAGAGGCAGCGCTTGGTTTCAGTGAAATTTTTGGTGGCAACCAGGTGACTAGTTCTTCTACCATGACAACATACCTGCCCACATCACATTGAGTGTTCAGCAGTTTTTGACAAAAACAACATGACCCTAAGCGATTTTTCTATTTCCCCAATGAAAAGAAGTCCTCAAAGGGAAACATTTTACCAATGTGGAAGAGGTGAAACAAAAAACAGAAGCACTAAAAGACATCAAAATTGATGAGTTCAGAAACTTATGAGCAGTGGAAAGAGTATCTCGATAAGGGTATTGCATCAAACAGGGAGTACTTTGAAGGCAACTGAAGTTTAAACAAGGAAGAATAAATGCACGATTTTTAATAAGTAAATTCTGGTTTGTGAGGTCTCCCCTCATACAAGGCAGAGTCTTTCATGATGCCTGGAATTTGAGGTGCTGTGGCAGATAATTCCACAAGTCTGTGGAGGCCACTGACTAAACATCCTTACTCTTTGGTATCTCTGCATGGACACAGCCTTGGACTGGGAGCAGAGCAGGGCCTCTCACTCTCAGGTTATGAGTCCAGACTGTCCCGAGGTCCTCAGTGACAGCCAGATGAGCAAACCCCAACTGGAGCACGGGTAGGAAGGGGAGCAGGTAGGGAGGGAGCATGTACAAGAGGGGTCCTGGTGGAGGGGATGCTTGGGGCATCGTAGAGGTCAGGCATAGAAGTCAGCTATGTTTGGGGACCAGAGATCCAACCTGGGCACTAGGACCAGCCACAGAAGACAACATCCTTCCCGAAGTGCTGTTAATGCTGAACAAAGCAGCTGAATTGGTTTTACTCAGAATGCAAGTTGATAGTTCTTAGGACACTAATAAACTAGAGAAATAAAAATTTTGAGTAATCCTTGCTCACCAAAAAACAAATAGGGAAAAAAGCTTATATTCAAATAATGCTCTTCAACCTATGGAGCGTTTGGGGAGTTGAGGAGAAACTATCGAAGAAGGGGAGAAGCAGCAACCAGGAGGGAGGAGGAGAACCAAGGACTCAGTCCTGGAAAACAAGTTAAAGTGTTTTCAAAAGAAAGAGCAGTCACCAGAGCCACTGCTGGTCCAACTGCAACTGTACACAGCAGTGGGCTACTGGTGGTCTTAGAAGTGATGAAGACGCAGTGTTCATGGAGCAGCAGGGCAAGGGCTCGCCAGGACTGACCCAAACAGGAGGGAAGTGAAGACCCAGACAATGGCTTTGCAGTAAAATGGCACAACTGATGTTTAAAATGTAGAGGGAATATAACAACAGAGTGAATAAATGCAGTATCATGTGTGGTACACAAAATGTGCTCAAGTGTATGCGTAAAATAATGTTTGCTTCCCTTCACTTCTTCTGGAATCGCAGAACTAAAAAGGCACATACAAGGTCAGAGTTGGCATGTGCTAGCTAAGGCTTATGATGAGGAAAGATTTCTATTTTATTTTCTAAAATGTTCCAGGACTGATATTTTGAATCATTGATAATTATTTTCCTATGATAAAATAAGCCATAAATATTTCACTAACACACTAATTGCATGCCTGCTCTTATAAATACAAGCGCTAGCTTTCATTCTTTCTTCTTTTGCTTCTCTGGATCCTTTTCCGAGGTCTGTTTTTATCTGGAGCCTGAACAACATTAGCATTATACTCTCTCAGGAAGGCATTATGTACAAATCATGCTTCCATTCATTTCATGGAGCCTGGATAAACCACTTGAGATGATCACATTCCACCTGTTGCCTACAGTTTGGCCAACTAGCTCCAAAGCAGTGTTGCTATCACACGCTCAGCCACAAGGCGTCTCGGCAACCCCTCTTCCCTCTCCACCCTTCCTTCTCTTCCTTCCAGAACCCAGTATTCACCAGAAGCCTATTTACCACAATGTTCCCTGCAGCACAAGCCAGCGGGCATGGTGGCCCCATCAGTGCTCCTAATCCCTGGGATCAGTAGTGCAGGAAGCAGGATGCACAGAGAGTACGTGATGTTGTGTATTAGACGTAGGCCCACGGAACAGCCTTTCACGTGACTTGCCTGAACGATTCCTGCCAAGTCAACTAGCTCCAGTGAAGCTAGTTCAACACCACAGTATTTCAATTTCATCTTGGCCAGCCAAATTGTGACCATTTTCTAATATCAATGTTCACATTACAGACAGAAATTATACATTCAAAATGCATTTATTTAGCAAATATTTGCTAAGTGCCCACTACACAAAGCCCCAGACAAGGTGTTGACAGTTCAAAGTGAAAAACTCGTAGACGTGTCCCCTGACCCTAAGAGTTGATAGCCTAGCAAAGAGTTAATGTTAGATAAACAATCACAAATGAAATATTTTTATTTCATTAAAAGTGAGATAAAAGTTATGGGGAAAGTATGACTCCCGCAGAAAATACCTAGATTAATCTGGAAAAATAAGGAGGGTTTCCCTGAGAAAGTGACATTGAAGCTGAGGACAAATGGTTAAGTGAGGGTTAGGGAATTGACTGTTTCCAGGGAAAACAGCTTGTGCAAAGACCCTGGTCAGGAAGGCATATCTAAGGATCTGAGTGAAAGAAGGCTGATGGGAAGGGTAAACAGGTCGGAGGAGCAAGGCCAGTTCATTTCCTTAGGCATGAGAAGTAACCAAGCAGCTCTAAAAGCAGGGCCTGGCAGGACTTCTCTGTGCTTAAGAAGGCTCCCTTATTGCAGGTTAGGGCAAGGTCTCTCTGTAAACCGTGACCACTGTGGCCTGCGTCTGGAGAGAGCTTTCCTGGATGCTGCCACATCTACTGAAGTACTATGGCAGCCTTCTCCTACAGGTGGCAGAGCTGGGCGGCTGAGACACAGACTGCACAGCTGGCAAGTCAGAAAAGTTTGTTTTCTAGCCCTTTCCAGAAACAGTTTGCCTACATCTGGTGTGAAGGATGAACTGGAGGGGCTACAGTGGTCATCTGTCATGTAAAACTTAGGGGAGGCCATGTCTTGGACTAAGCTCCTGTACTAGGCCCCAAAGACCAGACCAACAATCAAAATGGAGTCACCCAGGCTCAGGTATCATGGCACCAAACTAAGACTAAGTTATCTGACCTCCCGAGAAATCAGGAGAAAGATCACAGCCAGTTCCCCTAACAGGCCAGGTGGCATCATGATGGTCCTTCTGCTTTAATCCTCAACCTGCAGCAACTCAGCCAACCAGTTGCCTTTCTGCTGTTCTGTCTCCCTGTCTACCTTAATAGAAAAGGCGCTTTAAAACAGCCAAGCCACGTGTCTTCTGCTGTCTTCAGCCCTTTTTCATCTCCAAAGACAACCTCCTCTGCTGGACTCATCGGAACACTTACACTATTTTATGGAATGAAGAGTTGCCAAATTCTAGAATCACAATAAAGCCAGTAGAGATCTTTAAATTAAACTTGCTGCGATTTAGTCTTTCCATGAGCCCAAGCAAGAGATGCTGTTGGATTGCACTAGGATGGTAGGGGATTGCAGATAGCAGTAGACAAATTCAAGACAAATTCAGAAGTAGAGCTGGCAGGGTCTGGTGACAGCCAGAGCAAGGGAGAAGGCAGCACCCAGTAACTCCCAAATTTCTGGGAGGAGCAGCAGCTGGGGATGGTGGTGCCTCTCAGGCAGTAAAGCGGCAGAGTGAACAAGATTCATGCGGGCAGACCGGGAGTGGGCCCTGAATGTTGAGGTAAATAAGAACAATTCACCTGGAACAGAAACATTAAGGAGGTGAGATGATTACCTATTGAAAAGCTCTATTAGGAATACTGCAGTTCATTTCCACTCCTTGTATGATGTCTTCTTACTGGGCCCATTTGTCATCTGTGTCTAGCATGGTGACTGGGACAGCTATGCTCACAGACATTGCATGAAGGGAGACAAGAGCAGCGGGTCTCCCCTCACCAATCCGCTTCCAGTGTTTGAGGAATTAAAATACCTTTAGAAGTGCCTTGGTCTCCCCGACCTTCTCGAAGGCCTTAACATTATCTTCCACTAATTGCTTCATCTGTGTTGGTTTTTCTATTGAAGGAGATTAACAGGAGAGGAAGGCGATGGTTTTGTGCTGTTTTTCTGTATACTACCTGTGCTGTTTTTCTGTCTATTGAAGGAGATTAACAGGAGAGGGAGGTGATGGTTTTGTGTTGTTCTTCTGTGTTCTACCTGTGCTGTTTTTCTGTCTATTGAAGGAGATTAACAGGAGAGAAAAGTGATGGTTTTGTGCTGTTTTTGTCACCTGTTTTGCTGTCACCTGTCAACTTCATCACCTGCACCCTGGATCAGCCACCCAACACATAGGGACTACTTATTTAGTAAAGACATCAATATGCTGCCTTCCCTTCAGAGCTTTCCTCATATATTTAACTATTTTTATTACTCTCTGGCACCTTTATCACATTTTACCATATTTTACTGTCTTCATGTCCAAACAAAAATCTGATCAGCTTTCACATCTCTCTGCCAAAACTTCCAAGTTCTTCAGTGCCTAATTTCAATTACCACAATTACATAATGCACACAGTGACAACAGAATCTTTCCATTTCAGATGTTCCAAAAGCATGAGGAGGCACATGCTGTAGTGGGCAAAGCCTGGTCTTTTTGAGAAAATCTCTGCCTGTTATTAACTGTGTGCCTTGGAGAGGCTCACACCTGCTTCACAGAGAGCGATGGGAATTAACTGGAAGCACCTGACCCAGTGCACTAAGTGTGTCTTCTTCCCTCTCTTCCTTTCTACTTTCCTCTCCCACACGGAAAGATAACACGTTCTGCTCATCCTTTCCCGTTTTGCAAGGATGGTTTTGTAGTACAAACACATGTAACCCACAGCCGGGCTGTTCTGGAGCACAGGCAAAAACAAACACAGAAGCCCACCCAGGTGGCCTGCTGCAGGCACAGACAGCAGAAAACACCAGGAAAACACATAGGACAGGAACCTCACCAGAGCAGCAAGAACAGGTGTGGGGACAGCACCACAGTTCCCAAAGCTGAGTAGAGCTTAGTAATGCTGCTCCTAGGTCAGTACAAGGCAAGGTCAGCAGGCTGGCAGCAGGCAGAGACATACTGAAAACACCCCAGGAGGGGAGTTCAGGTCTCCCCACTCACCCAACCCACCCAACCCACCCAGCCCACCCAACTGAATGAGTATCAGTGGGAAGCTGGGGCCAGATACTAACAACTGTCTCTGGAGGGACTGCAAAGTCTTCAGCTAGGGGAGGCAAGTGTGTTAGAAAAGGCAAGAGCTTAGGGTGGTCATGAGCGACCACCCAGGCCAGTATTTCTTCTGGGCAGGCCAGGTGTGATTCAGTAGCAGTGGGGTGGTGGTGCAGACTTGTGCACAGTTTATTCCACCATCAGTATCTTTGGACTGTGGGTCCTTCAACCTTGGTGCCATCAGACTAAATCCAAATGTTTAATTTAAATCTTTTTCTGATTGCTCCTTCTACTTTTTCTGGACTGCAATTCCTCACTCTAAACTTTACTCTCTCTTAGTAGGTCTGAATAATGTATATCCTTAAATAACTTCCTTTTTGCATTTCTTTTATGAGGCATATATTCAATATAAATAAAAATCACTTTCATATAGATTTTTATTTTCTCAAATTCCAAAATGAAGAGAAAATTATATATTTTATGAAACCAGATAGTTTCAACCATCAGTCATATTGCAAATTTTTCAAAGTTTTTATCACCTTCCTTTTGGGATTTGTGCCAGAAATGATGAAGCTTAAATATTAATTGATAACACTTTTCATTACCTTCAAAATGTCAGTATATATGAACATCATTCTGAAATCCCACACAAGCAACAGTTATGGAAAATCAAGCCAAAAAACAATCTTTTTATGTTGTTTTGTCACATGTTGTTTTGCACTACTTTAAAGATTTATTGTGCAGATTTCCCAAAGTGACATTTTCCTCAGAGAACAAGGTCTCGTAGTAGGTATAACTAAGATTATGCCTTCCAAAAATTGAGTCAACACATGCAAGCAACTTGGACACATATGGTTACTTGCAAGTAGTAATTTTTTAAAAAATGAAAGCTGTCTCTAGGCTATAAGACTGTGATTTCTGTAGCTACTAAAAACTGGTAAGAAAAAGACAACAGTCAATGCATTTTAAAGCGCACAATAACACTAGGATCGTTTTTATTTTTCTCTGATACTTCCACTCAGCATTCTAATAATCAAAAATTCCCTGGGTGCATGAAAATTACCTGCAGAATCTCTCCCAACGCAATCACCACTGGCCTCCGCAGCTGAGGTTCTGGCTGCCTTAGGAATTAGACATGAAGCACAAAATCTTTCTTACCCAACCCTTAGTAATCTATACAGTATGTTTTAAAACACAAAAGCACAAGCACAGCATAAACAAGGACTTACAATTTCCTCTGACTAGTCATGGTTGATTATTATTTTTCTATTATGTGTATCTCATCTATAAATTTGAAGTGTTTGTAAAAAGGCAGAAGCACAATAATGTTTAAAATATGTTTAACAGAACAAAGAATCTAGTATACTTATTCTGGTAATGCATTTGTATAAACTTATATTTTCAAAAGTATTAAAAAGAGGAGACGCAAGCCGGGCTCAGTGGCTCAGCCTGTAATCCCACACCTTGGGAGGCTGGGGTGAATGAATTGCCTGAGCCCGCGGGTTCAAGACCCGCCTGGGCAACTTGGCGAGATCTCATCTCTACAATAAAAATCAAAAATCAGCCAGGCGTGGTAGCACGCACCTGTAGTTCCAGCTACTTGGAAGGCTGAGGCGGAAGGCTCGCCGGAGCCCAGCAGGTTGAGGCTGCGGTGGCCGGGAGTGGCCACTGAACTCCAGTCTGGGTGACAGTGAGACTCCAACTCAAAAAAAAAAAAAAAAAAAAAGAGGAGGCGCAAAAAAATTGTTAAATTAATTGCCTGATGAATCACAGCTTCTGGAGTCCACATGGCCTGGCTGACAACCGGCACCAACAGTCAGACAAAATTGAAGCTAATCTTAACCCTAACCTTAACCCTTCTGCGGAGTCCCAGCTATTTGGGAACCTGAGCCCAAGAGGTCAGGGCTGTGATGAGTCGTGATCACAGCACTGCATTGAGCCTGGGTAACAGAGTGAGACACCACCCCCGCCCACACACACACACACACACACATCATTAAAAAGAAAATAAAACCAAGACCAAAAATAGTGCATATCAAACTTTAATGTGTCTATGAATCACCTGGGGACCTTGCTAACACAGATTCTGATTCAGTAAGTCTGGTCTGGGGCCCAAGAGCCTGCATTTCTATCAAACTTCAGGTTTTGCCAGTGGGATGTGGGGTGGGGCACTACACTTTAAGTGCAAGGATAAAAACAGATGTCACAGAGCACAGAGATGACTTAATCGCTATAGCTGGATGCTGGATTAGCATTTTTCCTGTTTAAACAGAATAAATTACTTTAGGGGACAAAGGCTAACCTTAAGCAGTAATTCAGTAAAAAGAACTGTTCCAATAAAACCTACCTTCAATTTTACTTTTTAAAAACACAGAAATGAAGCTAGTTTCCTATCTTTCTTGAAGAAACAATATTTGTAAGCATAAATACTTTGGTTTTGGCTGAGCCATTAAGATAGAGCCTTAAAACTATAGGACTAAGAGACATTCCCCGAGAGAATTTTTTTTCAGTGTGGGAAAATTATTAGTTATTTTGATTTGGCTAACTACTCCAGATCACTACTTGTGAGAGTCCTGAAATCCAAAATACAGAGAACAATATAGAAAAGTTTATTGCTGGAATCTTCAGGTAATCCATTCAGGTACCAATAGGTATCACGTATGCCCAAACAGCATAAATACCCACGACCCTACTGACATGAAGGACCAGATCATTCTTTGATGCGGGGAAAGGCTTGTGCCCTGTGGATGTTCAGCAGTAGTGAAGGCTTCTACACTCAGGAGGCCAACAGCCCCACCCCCTCCTCCCTGCTACCAAAAATGTCTCCTGGGCAGCAAAACTTCCCCCAGCAGAGAACCACTGAACTAAAACTTCTTGAACTTTATTGGAATTCAGTGAGATTTTTCTTAGGAAATATTTTGCTTTTAAGCAGATCTGATTTGAATCAGTCTCTGGATGAGCTGACTCAATATCAATATCTATTAACTCTGGCAGATTTTTTTTTTTTTTTTTTTTTTTTTTTTACATCTTGATCCTCTGTATCCGACTAGGAAATAGGCAATTCAAATTTTTCGTTTTCCGAAACAGGAAGCAGGCAAAGCTGGTTTCATTCGATCTTCTATCTGTAAACAATAGGAAGGGAATGCTGATTCACAATATGGCTCAAGCAAAGTCCTGTAAATTCCTTAGGCTCCAGAGGTTAATTCCAGAACTAGAAGATGCAGTAAAGAAGGCCTGGTAGTGATTTTTAACAAGATAAAAATATAGAGGATCAAGAATCAGACTAAAACTTCTCAGATAAAACCCAACAAAAGATTTATATTGTATAATAATAAGAGAAAAGATTTATATTCTTATAATAATAAAGAGGTTATAAATCTACATTATCTTTACATTAAGCAGTAGTGAAATTAAAGAGGTTTCTACTGTTTAACTCATTACAGAAACTCAAAGCAAAAAAAAAAAACAGACTTTATTGTGAAATACAGAATAGAAAGCAAATAGTTTTTTAAATGCATTAAACAATAAGAAGATTAAATATGATTTTTATGGCCATTTATATAATTTATATTTTCCTATCAAATGGAGAAAGCCTAAGCCTTGATTAAGAAAATAACTGATTTTTCAACTTCTGATAAATACACCTAAAATAAAATGACATAGAAAGCCAAAAAAAAAAAAAAGCAGAATATGTACAGGCATATCAAACAAGCCCCAAAATAAAAAGAACAAGAAAAGTAATCTAATTATGCAAATCTGACTTTCACTTTTTTAGAACGCAGTAAGTCAGTGAAAAGGACCATACTGTATTCTGAAAAGGTAAAATGTCTAGTGGTTAATAGCTCTGAATATTGCAGCAAGGAAATAGTACAGCAGGACTATCAGAAGTGTAAGCAGGAAAGACTCAAACACACAGGCAGGAGACACCAATGCCTGCACCTGTCTATAACAGATCAAGTAGATCAGAACAACACAGTGGGATTTTAAAAAGAAAAATAAACTTAAACAAAACATATTCACCTTGATAGTCTGGAAACAGAAAATTCACCTTCTAATATACACATGAAATACAATGGCTAATTACATGATTGGTCATAGAGAAATTTTGGTAAATTTCAAAAAGCAAAATTTACAAATTTTGTAAATTTACAAACAATAAAGAATAGAGCTCACATTCTCTAATAGCATATGACAAAACTGGAAATTAATAAAACTTTTCAAACAGGCACACAATTACAAATTTTAGAACTTTGTCTTTAAAAAAACAAGATAAATTAAAAATAAGCAATTTACGCTGGGCTCGGTGGCTCAGCCTGTAATCCCGCGCCTTTGGGAGGCTGAGGTGAGTGGATTGCCTGAGCCCGCGGGTTTGAGAACTGCCTGGGCAGGCGAGACCTCATCTCTACAATAAATCAAAAAAGTTAGCCGGGCATGGTAGCGCGCGCCTGTAGTTCCAGCTCCTTGGAAAGCTGAAGCGGAAGGATCGCTGGAGCCCAGCAGGTCAAGGCTGCGGTGGCCAAGAGCGGCCACTGCACTCCAGTATGGGCGACAGTGAGACTCCAACTCAAAAAAAAATAAAATAAAATAAGCAATTTATAAAATAGCAATAATGAGTTTGCTAAACATCAAAACCTTTAAGATTGATCAGAGGTATACTTACAGACATCATAACTTTAATTGTTTTCCTGTTTAAATACAAAAATAAACTATATAATTTAAGTGATAAAAAGATTACTTCAAAAAGATAAAAAGTAATTAAAATATATGTTTAAAAAAAAGATGAAAGGGAAACACATAAATTCCAAAGCTCTTTATTTAAGTAATAAGGGTTACAACACAGGACTAGCACTTCTCAAACTGATGTTAAGAAAAAAAAATCAAAATCTATCCCAGAGGATGTTAATAACCATGCCAAGAAAAAGCTTGCCTCTACACAAGTAAACTCTTTATTTTAAGGTTCTTTTAATCATCAAAAAAACTTCAAAAGTTTTCCTTTTACTTTAAAACTTCTCAGATCTTTTCTTATGTTAAAATGTACTCTGAATCCTTAAGGAGGGTATTTAATACAATTTCCCAAGCTTATTTGCCCTTTTTTAGTATTCTGAGAACAACCTGCAAAGCACTGACAGAGATGAACTTCTTGCAAAACTATTAAAGAAAAAAAACACAAAAATAGTTAATTAGATTAGGAACAATAAAATGGACATAACGAATAGAGGGAAAGTATGAAAATGGAGCATTTTCATTCTTTTCCATGCTGTCCAGAATGACCTGCATTAGCTGTACAGATATACTTCCCATTTCCAGCATTTATGTTCTAAAGCAAGAGATGACATTGAGTAGAATTACAAGATGCATTGAAAATGTGAATACAAAGTGTTGGGTCTAAATCAAACTTTTTTTTTTTTTTTAATTGAGGGATCTCACTGTGTTGCCCAGGCTGAAGTGCAGTGGCACAATCATGGCTCGCCACAGTCTCGACCTCCTGGGCTCAGATGATCCTTCTGCCTCAGCCTCCCAAGTAGCTGGGACTACAGGTACGCACTGCCACACCTGGCTCTATGTCAGACTTGAAGTGAGAGTTCTATAATTCCAACACAAATTGTCCTCTGCTCTCCTGGGTGCAAAGGAATATTATGTTAAGGTGGCCAAGAAGCTTCCAAATCAGTCCTACTGTAAAATCAGGAAAGATGGGGGCTTGTTAGGCAAACATGAGGGATCCTTTGGGCAAACCTGGAGGAGAACAAGGAACTGGCCAGTGTGGGAATGAGTCCCACCTCTGTCAGTGAGACACAGAGGACAGAAGGTATAAATGCTAAGTCCTGGAGGCAGGGTAGAGGCAGAGGTCATTTGCTGACCAAGTACACAAGACACGTCAACCAAGATTCAGCCCCTCTCTGCCCACTGGAGGACAGGGAGCTGTGGCCAGGAGATGGCCAGGCATGCAGGTCCTAAAAGTGTACCTTTCAACACATCTGCTGTTTTTCAGCCTACAGAACACAGCAATGATGAGTCTCCAAATCCCACCACAGGGAACTAGAAAAAGTGACTGTAAAATATTTTCTACTTTACTACTGCTTAAGTTAATCAGTTTTCGGCAGATAAGGGGAAGTAACTAATGATCAGAGTGTTAATTATCAAAGAACAGCAGATGTTGGCACAGCTACAGAAAAAAAGGGGGACACTCATTCACTGTTGGATTGTAAACTAGCTCAACCTCTATGGAAAACAGTATGGAGATTTCTCAAAGAACTAAAAACTGAATTACCATTCAACCCAGCACTACCATTACTAGGTATCTACCCAAAGAAAAAGAAACCATTACATAAAAAGGATACCTGTACTCATATGTTCATTGCAGCATTATTCACAATAGCAAAGTCATGGAACCAACCTAAGTGCACATCAAGGATTGAATGGATAAAGAAAACGTGGTACAAATACACCACGAGATAAAGAACAAAATCATGTCCTTTGCAGCAACATGGATGGAGTGGGAGATCATGATCCTACATGAACTGACTCAGAAACAAAAAACCACATACAACATGGTCTCACATGCATGAGCTAAATGGTTACAAAGACAGAAATAATAGACACTGGGGACACCAATAAAAGGGAGGTGGAGATGGGATTAGGGTGCAGAAATGATCTACTGGGTACAATGTTCACTATCGGGGGAATGAGTCACCTGAAGCCCAATGACCACCACGCCACAATATGTCCATGTAGCAAACATGCACTTGTACCCCCAAATCTAAAATAAAAGTATATTTTTTAAAAAGAAGCATAATTTTCCTGTATGATGCAGACTTAGAGCCATTTCCCATTACAATAATACATATGCCAGACCTCAGTGAAATGATGTTCTGAAAATAAATTACAACTATATTCTAAACCTGACAAAAATTACATAAAATAAAGAAGTAGAGGCCAATTTCCTTTACGAACATAGATATGAAAATCTAAATGAAATATCAGAAAACAGAAATATATTAAAAGAATATTCTGCCCCAGAGTTTATTTTTAGTATCCTTTAAGTAAAAAACTTATCTCAAATCAAAATGATATTTAATAAAAACTAGCTGATCATTCCAAATGCTTAAAGAATTTAATCTGCAAGTTCAGAAGTGGTCATGTGCACTCATGCGTGTGCAAGTGTGCCTTCATACAGTGGTCGCTTGCATGCCTGTGCATATGTGACCTCATATGGTGGTAGCCTGTATGCGTGCATGTGCACATGTGCCCTCTATGGCAGTCGCCTGAGTGTGCACATGCGCTTTCATACAGGGGTTGCCTGCATGCGTGCATGTGCATGTGCGCCCTCATATGGGGGTCACCTGCATGTGTGCATGTGCACGTGCACCCTCATACAGGGGTGGGGAGCATGCATGCACATGCTCATACACTTCATACGGTGGTCACATGCATGTATGCATGTGTACCTATGCCCTCATACATAGTGGTCACATGCATGCATAAATGTGCATGTGCATCCTCATACGGTGGACACATGCATGTGTATGTGTGCAAGTGCGTCTTCATACAGAGAAACAGAGGAGCCACTCCCATTAAAGTCATGGAGAAAGACATGTTACATAACAAGTTCTAACTATTCAATTATGCATCTAATAAATCAAGATGCATACACTTTGAAAAATAAAAGGCAAACACTGTATACAAATTATACAGGATACTCAGAAAAGCCAGAAGGAGCCAACTGGACGGAGTTCAGACCAGGTTCAGTGGCTCAGCCTGTAATCCCCAGCACTTTGGGAGGCCGAGGCAAGTGGATTGCCTGAGCCCACAGGATCGAGACCAGTCTGGGCAACTTGGCGAGACCTCGTCTCTACAATAAATAAAAAATTAACCAGGCGTGATAACACATACCTGTAGTTCCAGCTACTTGGAAGACTAAGGCGGAAAGATTGCGAGTGCCCAGTAGGTCAAAACTGCAGTGGCTGTGAGCAGTGCGTCACTGCACTCCAGCCTGGGTGACAGAGTAAGAATCCAACTCAAAAAAGAAAAAGAATTCAGAGTTCGGCAAAATGGCCAAAAACAAAATAGATATGAAAAATCAGGCCGGGCACAGTGGTTCAAGTCTGTAATCCCAGAACTTTGGAAGGCCAAGGCGAGAAGACTGCCTGAGCCCACAGGTTCGGGACCAACCTGGGCAACTTGGCGAGAGCTCACCTCTACAATAAATCAAAAAATTAGCTGGGCATGGTGGCACACACCTGTAGTTCCAGCTACTTGGAAGGCTGAAGTGGAAGGATCACCTGAGCCCAGCAGGTCGAGACTGCAGTGGCCATGAACAGTGTGTCACTGCACTCCAGCCTGGGCAACAAAGTAAGACTCTGTCTCAAAAAAAAAGAAAAAGCAGTTGTTCTTTTACTCCAGCAGTAACAAGTTAAAAATATAATGAAAGAAAATTTATTGGCAATAGCAATAAAAACATTATTTGTATGGGAATGACTATAATGAGAAGTATATTATCAATATTAACAGAATTGCTATAGTTTTCTGAGAAGCAAAAGATATAAAATACTTTCATTTTTCTCAGATTTATATGTTGGTGCATTTTCACTCAAAATAAAAGGAAATTTTTGTTACATGGTAAAATTATTTGAAGACCTCCTAGAAGACAAACCAGTAGGAATAACAAAAGAAAGAGAATCATTAAAGATGAAATCTAAGAACAACGGTGAGGCTAGCACCAGTCCTTTGAGATAGCCAGAGACAGGCAAGGCTCCAAAGGTGGAAAAAATAGTATAAGCATAAGAAGGAAGAAACTACTGTGTGTGTGCGTGGGTGAGTGTATCTCAGAAATAATCTATTCTCTTTTTTATTTTAATCCTCGATAAAGATACATTCTAAATCTGTGGTTTAAAATATTCAGGGAAGAAGTCTGGCTGGCAACTCCCAGAAAATGATGTTTAGACCCTCACCTGCCACCATACAATAGTGACTGGGCTGGCTGATTTTTGAAACTTTGGACGCAGCAGTTCCCAACTAGAGGTTCGAATCAGAATCTCCTCTAGAGCTTTTTCCATATGTGTGTGCCTGGTACCACCCCTGGACCAGTGGTGGAACAGAAATGGGATTACATATTTGTACAATGGTGAAACCCGTTCTGCCATTAAGGTGGAAGATGTGCAGCACTGAGTTCAAATCCTGTTCAAAACTCTGTTACTTATCAGGTGCATGACTCTAGGAAACTGACCTGGTTTATATGATCCTTCCCCAATTATAAAATGAGGATGAAGCCGGGCTCGGTGGCTCAGCCTGTAATCCCGCGCCTTTGGGAGGCTGAGGTGAGTGGATTGCCTGAGCCCGCGGGTTCGAGACCCGCCTGGGCAGCGAGACCTCATCTCTACAATAAGTCAAAAAAATCAGCTGGGCATGATAGCGTATGCCTGTAATTCCGGCTACTCGGAAGGCTGAGGCGGAAGGATCGCCGGAGCCCAGCAGGTCGAGGCTGCAGTGGCCGGAAGCGGCCACTGCACTCCAGTCTGGGCAACCGAGTGAGACTTCAACTCAAAAAAAAATTAAAATAAAAAAATAAAATAAAATGAGGATGAAAATAAGAACTTTTTAAAGGTTATTTTGAGAATTAAATAAAATGATTTATGTAAAGTGCCTAGATTTCATAACTCTAGTTCATTTTAAAATATACTCATATGTGATCTTGTTTCTCTGTCTGGAAAACCATGTTTTTAAAAGTAAAATAAATGCTATAATATATTTAATATTTAGCATTCAGTTCTCAAGGAAAAGGGCAGAAGCATCACACACTAAGCTCTCAGCCTCTTTATTCATTTAAACTTAAAATATAAAACTTACTCTTGAGTAAGTGTGGTTAAAAATCCAAGGGAAAAACAACAAAACTAGATCAGAACCCAACACATTAATTACTATTTATTCTAAAGAAGATAAATGGTGCACCTAATATTTCTTATGCCTGGAATCAAAGCCATATTCAAGCACATAGCAGAAATGTTTTAGCAGGCTAGGAGAGGGTGGTGAAAACCCAGACTTATTGATTACTTAAGTCGGACACTGCCATATGAAAAGGAAGCAAGTAGCTCTGAATAAAATTAAACACTGGGTAGACATGGTGGCTCACACCTGCAATCCCAGCACTTTGGGAGGCGGAGGTGGGAGGACCACTTGAGCCCTGAAGTTTGAGACCAGCCTGGGCAACATGGCGAGACCCCATCTCTAATTTAAAAAATAATAATAAACACAGAAAATGAAGTCCTTTAATTTAAAAACTATTCCTAATTATAAATGTTCTATCATGTCTGTCTTAAAAATTTTACAATGATTTCTTTCAAATTCTCCCCATGCCATTCCAAATGATTGGTTGTGTCTACCTTAATTTCTCTCAACTTTCAAATTGAAATTCTTTGTTTTAAAGTACACTGGTCACAGTGGCTCATGCCTGTAATCACTGTACTTTGGGAAGCAGAGACAAGAGGATTGCCTGAGTCCAGGGGTTCAAGACCAGCCTGGACAACTTGGGGAGAACTTATCTCTACAGTAAATAAAAAAAATTAGCCAGGCATGGTGGTGCGTGCCTATGGTTCCAGCTATTTGGAATGATGAGGCAGAAGGATCACCTGAGCCCAGCAGGTTGAGGCTGCAGTGGCTGTGAGCGTGCCACTGCACTCCAGCCTGGGCAACAGAGTGAGACTCCAACTAAAAACAATAAATAATAAAAAATAAAGCTCGGGCTGGGCTTGATGGCTCAGTCTATAATCCCAGCACTTTGGGAGGCTGAGGTGAGTGGATTGCCTGAGCCTGCGGGTTCGAGACCAGCCGGGCAACTTGGTGAGACCTTATCTCCACACTAGATAAAAAAAATTAGCAGGGCATGGTAGCACGCGCCTATAGTTCCAATTACTTGGAAGGCTGAGGTAGAAGAATCACCGGAGCCCAGCAGGTCAATGCTGGAGTGGCCGTAAGTGTGCTAAGGCACTCCAGCCTCGGCAACAAAGTGAGACTCCAACTCAAAACAACAAAATAAAAATAAAGCTCAACACTGTGATTTGTCATTTTCTACATCCCATTCCAAAGATCTTTCTAAGGGGAAAAAAAGAGAGAGAAAAGGAAAGAGGGTTTAGCACTTCTTTCAGTTAGAAAATTATCATTGCTACCCTTAGCAACCTATTAACAGTCTTAGGAGAGTTCTTTCTTACATCAAAAATGTGGAAAGAAACGGCTTAATACAAATCCAACTGCTTTTATGTGACACAAAACACTTTTTATAATTTTGCTCACAATCTCTAGTAAACACCACCTTCATTCTAATGGAATAACGTACCTCACACTTCTATTCTCCTGACACAAATACACACTTATTTAATATTCTGTCTCTGTACTATCCCCCTTCCTGGTAATACTAGCAAAGAGTTTTAATTTTCTCCCAAAACCGCAAACTACAGATGGATAATTTTACAGTCTTTGTGATTTTCAGCACAATCACTCCTCACTGAACACTTCCTGTCACCATCTGCCTCTTTTAAGGCCAAATAGGCCTTTGCTTGGCTTGTATATTTTTCTCTGCAATCTGCTGACATTTCCTCACACCTTCTGGCCTTCTGTGCTGGGGTAGCTGCTCCAATCAGACCCACTGAGTCCTTCCCACTCCGGTGTCTCCTGGTGCTCCCAGTGGGTCTTGAAGATCAGTGGATGGGCTGTTCTCATTCACACAGAATGTGTTTGCATCACCATGGGCTGACGGTGATGTCTGTGTTTTTTAACAACATATGTATGAAGCTCCTAGTGCATTATTCTAAATGACTGCCTGTACCCGGTCATCTGTCCTAAAGGCCTAGAGGAAGAAACTCTAGCTGCCCACACAATTCCACTCCAGCAGTGAGTATGACCACAGTACGTGGATTTGGTCTTGAAGTCCTTCACAATTTACACTTAGTGAAATGCTCCTACACAAAACAACAACAAAGTGAGCCAGAAAGGAGCTATGATTCTCAATTTCTCATCTGCTATAAATTATTTATCAAGTGTTTGCCATATTCCAGGCACCACTGCAGGGGCTGGAGATTCAATGGTTAGGAAAAAAAGAGAGAGAAAGAGACAAAATATTCATGTTGTACTAAAAGGAACTGCACTTGAGGCCCTAGACACGTCTGGGTGAGTAGAATGGTAAGGTTTCACACTTACACTGCTGTGACCAACTTAACTTAGTGCTGTCTTTCACAGAGCTTTCTCTGTATGGAAGCCATGGCTCTAAATGAAATGTACTCATTACTGTCAAAAAAGACAAAACTAGCCAGGCTCAGTGGCTCAGCCTGTGATCCCGCACTTTGGGAGGCTGAGGTGAGTGGATTGCCTGAGCCCACGGGTTCGAGACCTGCCTGGGCAACTTGGCAAGATCTCATCTCTACAATAAATCAAAAAATCAGCCAGGCATGGTAGCGCACGCCTATAGTTCCAGCTACTTGGAAGGCTGAGGTGGAAGGATCGCTGGAGCCCAGCAGGTCGAGGCTGCAGTGGCCGGGAGCATGCCACTGCACTCCAGTCTGGGCGACAGAGACTCCAACTCAAAAAAAAAAAGACAAAACTAGTGCTGAACAAAAATCTACTGCCAATAAATATTTGTAGAATGAATGAATGAATGGCTGCCAGCTCTACTGTTTGCAGATTTACAATCCTAAAGTCAATCAATCCCTCTGAGCCTGTTTTGTTATCTGTAAAATACAAGTGTAATTCCTACTTCATTGCATTGTTGTATTAAAGGAGATCATCTCTATGAAGCTCTGATTCTTAGAAATTGCTCAGGAGTGAAAAGCTCTGTCTCGAAGTCAAATGCCATTCAACAATACCAAGGGAATTATATTTAACTTAGTTCAAATAATTTTACATGGCTACATTCCAACTTCTAAGAAATTCACTCATTAAAAAAACAGAAGCCTAAACTAAGGGGAATTAGACAGTTTCCCCATTTTCATAAGCATCAATGCCACACCTGCTGCTGTCTCTCCACCTCACTCACCCATTCCTCCCTCCACCCCCAAAACCACTCCATATTATTCTCTAGTCTGAGAAAATGACCATTTTTTTCTGCCTCCTAAGCCCAGCGGCTGATTTACACCTTGTATAAGGAAACCTGCCCGCTTCCTAAATGATACCCAACCCCAATCCTGCAAGGTTACAGCGAAGGAAGCATCCCATATAGTGAAGAGAAGCTGGAGGTCAGGATGCCCACTCCTTTTTTCTGGAATTTCATTCACTCACTGACTCATTCACTCTTCCAAAACTATGAGTTGAGTGCCCACTGTGTGCGGGGTACTGTCCAAGGTGCTGAGCATGCCATGCTGAGAGAGACAGACAAGGTACATGCTGCCACGGGGCTCTAGCTACCCGGATAACAACTGCACAACAGGGTGCAGAGGAGGCACACGTGGGATCACGGACTATCTGGGACAAAACTACACAACCCAAGCCTGGGCATCAAGAAGATGTGATCCATCTTCTTGCATCAAGTGATGGAGAAGAAGACAGTAAACCACAGATGAAGACAGCCAAACACAGATGGTTACAGATGGAAACCAGGCCAAGTAGACACACAGCCTGAGCAAAACCTGGCTGGGGCAGTCTGGGGCTCTGGAGACCGAGCAAATCATTCTGAGGGGCCTAAATCATCTGCCACATCTTCTCCTTGCACTGGCTTCCATTCTGTTACCCAAATTTTCCTCCACCCTTTTGTGAAAGTGTTCCATCCTACCTCGAGTGACACTATTGGAAATTTAAAAGGGGATTTTGTCCCACTCCCAGAGGCAGAGCATTAAGGGGAGCAGTGCCCCGCTAGCCTAACAGCGGCAGTGCTATCTGGGGAGAACCCAAGAGTGGTAGGAGCATGAGAAAGGGGGCAGAGGCGCGGACAGAAGCGTAGCCCAACCTTCCCATGTTTCCTTCCTCTTCACCAAGCTTGAAAGATTGGCTTAATTCCATCAAAGGAGGCCAGAAAGCTTCCTTGAGCCCTCCCTCAGGGCAAGGATTTAGTCTCACTTAGAGTTAGGGTCCATTTGGCGCAAAGGTGGGGACCGTGGCTGAGTAGGCCAGAATGCAGGTGGGACCAGCCCTTCATCCAGGCCCTGTGTTTCTAAAAGCACCAACACCATCTGAGGACAGGGACCCCACAGCCAGGTCCTAATTCCCTATTTTACACTTAGTGTCTACTCTGGCAGATCTAGATCCTAAAGAAACCAAACTAAGCAAACAACAAACAAGAGGTCTGTGGCATCTGAGGACTGAGCACAAAAGCCCAATATTACTAAAAAAGATGAAGAAGGAATATATGTGACAAACAGTATGTAATGTGTCACTAGATGATGTGTTGTTTTAATTTTCTTTTTTGTTGTTGTTTCAGTCAAGGTCTCACTCTGTCTCCCAGGCTGAAGTACAGTGCACAATCATGGCTCACCACAGCCTCGACCTCCTGGGCACAGATGATCCTTCTGCCTCAGCCTCCCAAGTCGCAGGGACTACAGGCATGCTCCACCATGGCTAGCCAATTCATTTATTTATTTATTTTATTTATTTATTTATTTATTTATTTATTTATTTTTTACTGAGATAAGATCTCACTATGTTGCCAAAGCTAGTCTTGAGCTCCTGGGCTCAAACAATCCTCCCACCTCAGCCTCCCAAAGTGCTGGGATTACAGGGTTGAGCTACCATGCCTGGCCTGTATTAATTGTCATCTACACATTTCAACATCACTTAAATTACACACTTTCTTTTTTTAGTTGGGGTTTCACTCTGATGCCCAGGATGGAGTGCAGTGGCACAATCACAGCCCACCACAGACTCAACCCTCCAAGCTCACGCAATCCTCCTACCTCAGCCTTCCAAGTATCTGAAACTACAGGCATGCAACACCATGCCGAGGTTTGTTTGTTTTTTGGTTTTTGGTTTTTTTTTTTGATACAAGGTCTTGCTGATATGCGGGCTGGTCTCAAATTCCTGGCCTTTAGCAATTCTCCCACCTCAGCATCTCAAAGTGCCAGGATTACAGGCGTGAGCCATCGTGCCTAGACAATAGGCTTTTGAGTTATGAAATAATTGGGTAATTAGGTGAGATAATTATGGAATAAGAAAGAGGCATTGAATATAAACATATACCAAAAAGCTTTTATTCATGGTGAAAATGTAAGTATTAGTTATTATTAATTGTCCCAAAAATACCTTAAAGAAAAATAACACTGAAAAAATATTAAAGATTGTGGTGACAGCTCCTCTGAATAAAGTTGCTTTCATTTTGCTGTATTTAATCCAAGTGATACAAGAATTTATTAAAATTACTCTCCAGGTAGTAGCAATTTTAAAAGAAAATCCAAATCTGTTCTGACACAATAGCTCCCTAGAGAACAATAATAAATCCTGCAACGTGACAGAGAAAGAAACTTACCTAGCCTGCTGCCCCACACTGAAAGAAAAAGGAGACTAACTCACTGCCATGGGAACCTGAAAATCATTCTCTAAAGGATTTCCAACATTTAGAAGGTCAATGATCTGGAGATGTTTTCAGGATTGGCACTTCTGACATTTTCACTAATTTTGCCTATTAATGATTTGTCAGCAGCAAGGCTACAGATATAGTAGATTATACATTCAAAACCAATGTCTCGTTCAAACATACTCAGTTGGAATTAATGTGTAATAATGGGCTAATTAGGAGAAAACTAATTCTTCTAGAGTGAATTTTATTTAAAAAAAAAATGGCTTCCTGCTTTCCCACCCTGGCACTTTGCAAGGTCACTGTCATTCACTTCAAAATGCAAAAGTATCCTGAGAAAATAAACAGTTGTCTCTGCAGTCATGTGAGGTGGTACTTTTCAAGTTCAATTTTATTTCTGGATGCATTATTCTGGACTATTATATATATACATATATATACACACACTGTAAATATGTATATGTAATTTATATATGTGTGTGTATATAAATTACTCTGTGTGTGTGTGTGAGTGTATGTGTGTGTAGAGAGAGAGAAAGAGACAAAAAAACAGTTTTAAAACAGTTGATATTTGTTAAACTACCTTACTGGTGGAGCTGGGTAGTCTAAAAGGAAATACTGTTCAAGCTGTTAAAACATATACACAATTTATGTAAGACAATATTCTTAACTTCTTGATTGCATCACTGTTTTAATTTTTTCTTTCAGAAAAACTATTCTTAAAAGCATAACAATTTTTGTTTTTTACATATCTGACTTCAAGGTGTGTATAAGTATATTCCGATTATTTAAACTCGTCCTTCTTTAAAGCAGGTAGTTCTATTCATTATATTCTTTAAAATTCACCTTTGCTTTTGTCATTTAAAACACTTTCTTTTGGATAAAATAGGGTTTATCCAAAAATGCAGAGCTATTTTCAAAATAAATCCAATCTGATCAGTTTGGTAGATTAAGACCATATTCAAATATTAATTCCTCAAATTATTTTAGTAACTTAAGAAACAGTCAATAAAAGCTTAAAACATAAATTACATAGCCTTAAAAATTCGGGGGTGAAGACTTGATATTGCCCATGAACCAATCACTCCCCAGTGTCTTCTTTATTCAACATCCTAGGGAGAATCTATGTTTTCCTCCTCTGCACACACTTGGGCCTCTGTAACTATTCCTGGCTTTATATTATTTCCTCTGGTGTCCTCTCTACCCCAACTGAAGCTCTCTGAGTGTCAGGTGCACAGGGGTGCCATCAGCATGCATTATGATGACTCTCACAGTGTGGTCTAAACTCTCTTAGTATCGGGCACACAGGGGCACCATCATCACGTGTTACAAGAGCTCTCAAAGTGTGGCCTTGAACTAGCAATATCAGCATCCCTAGAAACTTGCTAGAAATACAAAATTTCAGGCCCTACCTCAGACCTATGAATCAGAAACTCTGGCAGGGGGACCCCAACAATCAGTGTCTTCACAAGCCCGCCAGGTGATTCTGATGTACTCTTACATTGTGCTGGGACAACTGGATATCCACATACATAAGAAGCAAGATGGACTCCTTACCTCAAACCATATATAAAAATGAACTCAAAATGGACCATAGACCTAAATTTAAGAGTTAAAACTATAATACAACACTCTTAGAAGAAAATATAAGTGTAAGTCTTTGTGACCTTGAATTAGGCAATGGTTTCTTAGAAATGGTACAAAGAGTACAAGAAACAAAAGAAAAAATACATAAATTGGACCACACCAAAATGTAAAACTTTTGTGCTCCAAAGGACACCATCAAGCAAGTAAAAGAAAACTCACAAAATGGGAGACAATTTCACAAATGATATATCTAATAAGGGACTTGGTTTTAGAATATATTCGGAACTCCTACAACTCAACAATAAGACAAACCACCCACTTAAAAATGAATAGACAGCCAGGTTCAGTGGCTCAGCCTATAATCCCAGCACTTTGAGAGGCCGAGGTGAGTGGATTGCCTGAGCACACGGTTTGTAACCAGCCCGGGCAATTTGGCAAGACCTCATCTCTACAATAAATCAAAAACTTAGCTAGGCGTGATAGCGCATTCCTGTATTTCCAGTTACTTGGAAGGCTGAGACAGAAGGATCGCTGGAGCCCAGCAGGCTGACACTGGGGTGGCCGTGAGCATACCACTGCACTCTACCCTGGGCTCTGAGACTCCAAATCAAAAAAAAAGAAAAAAAAGAATAGACATTTTCCCAAAGAAGATAGACACATAAGGCAAAAAAATATATGAAAAGATACTCAACATCATTAGCTATCAGGGAAATGCAAAACCACATTAAAATATCACTTCACACCTAGTAGAATAGCTATAATCAAAATTTCAGCAAATAACAAGCTGGTGTACATAGCTAATGCGAATGTAGATGGTGTAGCCACCTTGAAAAGCAGTCTGGCAGTTCCTGAAAATGCTAAGCAAAGAATAACAATATGACCCAGCAATTCCACTGGTAGGTATCTATCCAAAAGAAATAAGAACATATGTCCACACAAAACCCTGCACATGAATGTTCATAGCATTGTCCATAACAGCCAAAAAATGGAAATAACCCAGATGTCTAAGTGACAAGCAGATAACTAAAACATGTTATACCCATATATGGAGTGCTCATACACAACACATCATGCTAAAGTAAAGCAGTTCCTCACAAAAGACCACACATTGTACAACTTAATTTATATGAAATGTCTAGAATAGGCAAAGATATAGAGACAAAAAGTAGCTCCGTCTGTGGTTGCCCAGAGTTGGTGGAGGAGGGTTCTGGGGAAATGGGGAATGACTGCTAATGGGAACAGGATTTCTTCCTGAGGTGATAAAAAACGTTCTGAAACTGTGGTGATGGCTGCACAACCCTGTGAATACATCAAGAATCAGTGAACTCTATCCTGTCATCGACAAGATTGGTGTGTGAACTCTATCTCAATAAAGCAGTCACTAAATAATAATAACAGCAAAGATTTTCAGCCATTAAAATAAAGGAGGCGAGTTTGGGGATGAAACTTGAAGAAACTGCAACTCTGACATCTCAGGAAAGCCTGGGAAGTCCATTCAACTCCTTGGTTATAATGAATCAAAAGAGCTAAAACAAAAGACAGGAATGAAATTTAAAACATGAATTATAAGAGTCTTCAACTTCCCTCTTTTTATGTTGCTGGCAAGCCAGAAAACACATTCCCCAAGGCATCTGTTGCCATTTAAATTCTGCTCAACAGTTAGATCATTGTCACATTAATAGCAGTAATGGGATTTTAAAGCTGGGGACCTAGTGGCAATCTGTCCAACATCCAGATTCGACACAAATACACTTCTCTAACATGTTTCATACCACACCATTCAGTGTCCCCATGAGTGTGCAGGCAACAGCTTTTATTTAATGCACCTCTAGTAAAATGTCTCCTAGAACAAGTTCATGGCCCCAAGAAAATGATTTTTTTAAAATTTCTTACATTGTCTTCTTTTCACACTTAGTGGGCATGAGCCCTTCCTTTGTTGTAGTGTCAGGTGGCGATGTTCCTTTGTGACATACATATATCATATGCCCATCACCTTTCAGAACTTGCCTAGATAATCACACAGAGCTATGAAAGAATCAAGCGGCAATCAAAACACTCATCACAATCACCATTAATCTTTAGCTGATTCCCAGTGGTAACTTTTAAAATCTGAGCTCAAACTTGGTGTGCACTGGTACAGAGCTAAATATTTCTTAGTGTTTATTTGTTTCAAATTAAAAAATGGAAGAATCTGGCATTTTACATACCAGACTTCAAAACAACAATCTTATTTCAAAGAAAAGAATCTTAAAATTTATCTTTAAAAACAAACCTGCCATTTCTCAGGGTTTCACATTGACTCCTCTTCAGAGGAAAATAAGTCTTGCTGTGATATATTTGAAGGCTTATGTTTTAATACACAGGCCAGAATCATTGGAAGCAGCAATGTCCTTCAAGAGTCAATGCTGCACATTAACCATTCTCTGTAACTATGAGAGTAACAAAGGTGTTGCAATGGAACCTGTCACTGACAAAACGTACTCCAGGATCTGCATGGCGAGTGGACATCTCAATAGAAGCTGCATGAGTCAGGCTGAGGGCACTTACCACCATTGTTAGCTGCATAGACTCCTTCCTGTCACAAGGAGTTTGGCACAAAACAGTAGCAGCATCTTGATCTACAAAGAAGCTTTACTAAGTCTTTATTACAAATATCTTATAGATGAAAATGACTTATAATCTTCCAAAGAAGGAACTGACATGAGAAATAAACCATCTGTCCACAGATCACCTTTCCCTGGGTATCTCTTCCTCTTCGTTCCATCATCAGCCCCCTCCTCCAAGTTCTCACTGAGTTGTGCCAGGATTTCTTCAACAGCCTCCTGGCCAGCCTCCCTGTCCCTACGTTTAACACATGTGGATCAATATTAAATAACAAATTGTACTGCAACACCACTTTCCATAGCGTCACCCTATGCTTATAAGCAGCCGCTGGGACCTACCATCATGCCTAAACTCCTCGGTCCAGCTTTCTGGGTCTCATGTACTGTGGCACCACTACTCTTTTCAAAAACATTTCATGTGCCCTCAAACATGGAGCTCCTTCACTCAGGGAGACAGGTGTTCCACATCTCAAGACAAGAGATTATGAGAGGAGAATACGGTCTGAGGAATAATAACAAGTCCTATTATTTACAAAGTGTAAATATGTATTGTGAACTCTTCAAAATTATGTGTCATGAACTCTTCAAAGCATGTTATGTGTGCAACTTCATTTCATCCCCACATAAACTTATGTGACAGGTTTCAGAATTTTACAGAATGGAAATTGAGCCATGCAGAGACCTTATTTGAGGTCCTTATGCTATTAAATGGCAGAGTCTGCACCCCCTGTCTTACTTCAGTGCTCACATTCTTGCCCACATTTTGTGTTTCATGTACAGTAAAGGTGTATGGTAAAGGCAGGTAGATGTGCAAATCTGAAGCCCAGGAGAAGCTAGTGTTCTGTTTTCCACTTCTGGCTTATGGTTAGCAGCACCGGTTGTAAGGCATGAGCTTGGCCAAGGAGGAGGTACGTAATGAGAAAAGAAGAAACCAAGAGCAGAATCCTGAGCAACACCACCACTTACAGACTGGATGGAAAAAGAGAAGTCCTTGGAAAGGACTGAGAAGGTACCAGGAGAACCAGGAGTGTTATCCAGCACAAATCAGAGAAGTGGAGTGTCAAGCCAAGGAGAGTGATCAACTGCATAAAGCAAAAAAAAAAAATCAAATAAGATCAAGTAAGACAGAAATTGAAAACTGCTCATTAGAATTGGTGGTTAAGAGCCAGGAAGACTCACAACTTATCATCCAAACCGAGAGAGTTGTAAGGATGAGAGAGGGCTCTACTAACACCCTAGGACCACGAGGAGGGTCCCGGTGCAACCCAGGACATAGGTGACCCTATTTGGAAGTCACAAGTACCCTTTGCGAGAACAGTCTCAAGAGTGATGCTGGAAAGCCACACAATGTGAGCTCAGGAGCACATGTGTGATGGAGAGGACAGATGGAAAAATCTCCCAAGAAGCATGGCTAGGTAAGAAAAGGCCAGTGCCTGAGATGAATCCACTCTCCACCTTCTCATCCCTTTGTCTGACTTTTTCCTCTCTACTCCACTGAAACTGCTTCCCCAAATATCCCCAGTGACTTTCCACAAGTCCTGGGAACGACCTCTACTGTGTCCCTGGCGTCACCAACTTCCACTGTGCCCCAGCCCTCCCTAGAGACGTTCTCATCCCATGAGTCCCAAGGCACTGAATTGCATCTACTGCCTCTTTTGCTGACTGCATCTCTCTGCCCTCTTCTTGTTCCTCTAACCTAGCATGTGTTCTAAGGTTCTTCCCTAAAACACATTCTCTCCTTTGTCTTTTCTCCTTCCTTCAGTGGTCTCCTCTATCATCACCACTTCCACCCTCACCAGTCATGCAAGTGGCTCCTACATCTCTTCCTCTGTCTTCAAACTCTACCCTAATTGAAAATCCCCATTTCAAACTAATGACCACAGGTCTCTCTCCAGGTGGCTGGTCCATAATCCCTCCCTAAACACGTCAGAAACATCTGTTATCCTTTTCTTTTCTTTTTTTTTTTTGAGTTGGAGTCTCACTCTGTCACCCAGACTGGAGTGCAGTGGCCACTCCTGGCCACCGCAACCTCGACCTGCTAGGCTCTGGCGATCCTTCCGCCTCAGCCTTCCAAGTAGCTGGAATTACAGGCATGCACAACCACGCCCAGTTGATTTTTTGATTTATTGTAGAGATGAGGTCTCGCTGCCCAGGCGGGTCTCGAACCCGCAGGCTCAGACAATCCACTCACCTCAGCCTCCCAAAGGCGCGGGATTACAGGCTGAGCCACCGAACCCGCCTTATCCTTTTCTTAAATTAGCAATTTTCTATTAAATGCCAAACAAATGAAGTCTCCAGCCTCAGTCTAGCATCCAAGGATAGCCATGATGTGATCAAAGCCTATCTGTTAAGATGTGGCTTCTTCTACATGTACAGCAAGCTGTATGCACGGAGTACTCTGTTGTTATTCTCTGAACATGACCTTGGAGCCTACTCTTAGGGAGCCAGGGTTATAACACTGTTGAGAGTTACTCCTTCTCCTAGAATTCTCTTCTGTCTTCATCTACACTGGCCAAGATTCAGGTCAGACGCCATTTCTCCCAGAGATAATTTGGCATCCTTATTGACTGTACCCTCCTCCATCCTTTAATCTCAGGCTTCACTCTGTATTACCCTGAAGGCACCTGTCATATCCCGTCCCATCATAACGTGCACCTGTGTCTTACCCTCCCTACTCTATTGTGCCCTCTGAAAAATGGGCCATGTCTTTTCACAGATGCACAATATTTATCGTTTAGAATATACAGTTATACTTATGATAGAGGCATTTGACAGCTTTGCCCGTCTTACCTGAAAATTCATTGTTTTTGTTACTCTCGATGTGAAAGAAAAACTGACAACTATTGAACCTCTGATATAATAAACATCCTCAACAATCATATTTTTTAAAATATATCTCTATTTGGTCTATGGACGCAGGATATGAAAGAACAATTTATCAAGTGAATAAATGTTTAAGCACATCAAAATTAACATGATCCTGTGGTAGAATATATTTAGACAATTAAACTTCAGCTCAGCAGTAAAGTCCTTTCATTTCTAGTGTCAAAACCTGAAGTCATGAATTAACAGGACATATATGCAATGATCTGAAGTGGAACTTCTTAGTCACTGATTGGTTAAAACAATGAATGTCTGAAAAACCTATTTTTAACACCTCAGTGTGTATTACCTGGTATTCTTTGTCTAACAGAACTGTACCTTTAAATACAGCTAATGCCAGATGGTCTCTTCAATAAAAAACAGCAGGAGGCAACATATTAATGCCACTTGTAAGCAAGTCTGCAGACACTCACCCAATGAAATCAACCTTCAGTCACTAAGCCGTGCTGTCACCATGGCAACATGCACTTCAGAAATATTGGATTTTCAAGTCAAATAAGCCATCCACCTTACAATTTCAGATCCTCCAACCTAGATGATCAGATACTTTAACTAAAATAGTTGCCTAGAAGTTTTTCACTTACCGCAAATTGGGGATACCTTGAAAAGTCATTTGCCCTTCCATTTTTTAATATTTATTTATACTCAGTTTCTAACTTTCTTGCTTTTTTGACAAACATACTCCATTTAAAGGCAAGTGAGGCCGAGCGCAGTGGTTCACGCCTGTAATCCCAGCACTTTGGGAGGCAGAGATGAGAGGATTGCCTGAGCCCGTGGGTTCGAGACCAGCCTGGGCAACTTGGTGAGACCTCATCTCTACAATAAGTCAAAAAATAAAATTAGCCAGGCATGGTGGCACGTGCCTGTAGTTCCAGCTACTTGGAAGGCTGGTGTGGGAGGATCACCTGAGGCCCAGCAAGTCGCCCAGCCTGGGTGACAAAGTGAGACTCCAACTCAAAAAATAAAATAAATAATAAATAAAGGTAAGTGAGTATACACACCCACATACAAATATGCATGTACTTGTAGGTTAATAGTTCTAACTATAAAGACAAATTTTAATGTTTGACAATGTTCACTGGTACATGCACTTATCCATTTTTTCCTAATATTATATCTGATTTAAATGAGCAATAAGTGAAATAAATCAATGAAAATGATCAGAAAGACAGCCTTGTTACTAGCCTCTAACATGAATGTTCAAAAATGATTAAATCTTATTTTCAATACAGTTCCATTTTTTAAGTGGAAATTATCGTTTGTCCCATAAAAGGGAGATAATCTTCTTTTATCTGATGAAGATGCAGAGAGTCTAGGATAATGTTTGAAAATCTATTGTATACTAAAAACAGGATGTGTGCTTCGAACGCAGAGACAGAGGGCATCTAAAAACAGGGCAGCAACTCACACTCAATTTACTTAACAAGAAGGAACAACTTCTCGAAAAGTATAAGGAGAGAGGAGCTGGACTCAGAAGGAAGGAAGACATAAAAAGCGTGTCTAATCTACTGAGCTGTGTATTTATTTAACAATGTAGCCATATACATATATATTCTAATCTTGGTCTTGCCACTTAAAAGCCTGTGATGTTAAATAAATCACTTAATCGCTCTGTGCCTCAGTTTCTTAATTTGTATAATGGGGATAATAACCGTACCAACCTCACAGGGGTTATGTTAAGCCTTTAAGTAGTACTTGGCATATACTAAGCATTATCTAACTATAAGCAAAAAATATAAATAAAATTCATATTCCTTCTACAACACTTTGCTTAGCCTTTCTGTTTCATTTTAAACTTGAGTTTCCAGCTCACACTGTGTTTTATGCTTTTTGTTTTCAGTTGGCTTCACTTTTTTCTTTATCTTAAATGTTATATCTCTGTTTGTCTTAATATTTTTAGCTATCTCCATTATCTCAACTTCTTATCTGATATTTTCAACTTTAGATAGCTGTCTTTTCAAGAGCTTTCTCAAAGCCAGGTTGTAGGAGAGCCCTGACTACAAATCATGTGCATGGGGTCGCAGTGGTACCTCAGCACCCAGTGGGTGTCCCAGTCCCATGACAGATGATGTCAGGAACTAATCAGGGGTGTGATGTAACATATCTCCCAGGGCCAAAAACTTCATGTGCAAAAAACAAATCTAATTATCAGAGAAGCATTTTTTCATGAAAAATGCTTACTAAATTTCAACACACATACTTTTTTCCTTTGGAGGGAGGAGGGACAAAAGAGGGAACCTTCTTTAGGGCAATCCCTGCAGTGGTCTTAACATAACTGATTGGATAAAAGTCAATCTAATTTTTATTTGCTTAAGAGAAGGCAGGACTCTTCATATTAGAATTAGCTCAGTCTTATGGCCAATACATGTAAGGCTGAGTTCTCAAGCCTTTCACTATAAGGTTTTTTGTTTTTGTTTTTGGTAATTCTACTTCCAAAGTACCTTGGGCATCTACAGGTCTTGCATGCGCCCACTGAGCCTTCTCTGAGGATTGAAAAACGTTTCCCAACCGTTCTGCACAATTCTCTACATGTAAATTAACATCTAACACCTTTGAACTACACATAATACACAGGATTTTTAATTTCAAGTTTTATCCTATGCTGATGATTTCATTTCTAAACTGAATATATGAAGAGGACCTTTAAAGAAAAACCTGGAGGGTGGGCCCCTTGTAGTGCAGGTTTCCCCCGATAACTAAGTGTTCTAAGAACCCATCAGCATGAGTGGACCAGCTAGCACTGTTGTGAGTGGCTACGTTCAACTTCAGTGAAAAATTTTTTTTTTTTTGAGAGTCTTTCAACGCATTTGCCCATTTCATGATGGGTGATATATAAGTGCACCTGTCCACACTACGCTGAGTGTTCAGCAATTTTTGACCAAAAACAGCATGGCCCCATGTCCCACCCTCCCTATTCGCTTGATCTTGCCCTGAACGACTTTTCTTATTTCCCTGGATGAAAAAGTTCTCAAAGGAAAAGTTTTTGCCAATGTGGAAGAAGCTAAACAAAAAAGCACTAAAAGAAGCACTAAAGTCATCAAAACTGACAAGAGTTCAAAAACTGTTTTTTAGTAGTGGAAAAAAATCCCAATAGTACATGTATTGTATCAAACAGAGAGTAATTTGAAGGTGACTGAAGTTTAAACATGTAAGAAAAAATAAACAATTTTGTATAAATAAATTCCACATTATTGGGGAGGTCCCTCTTGTATAGTCAACAGAAAGCAAGAAACAAGATAAAATTTGGTCCACACTCTTTTTAACATAATCTATTCACAAGAGAACTTGGAAAAAGTAAGTAATTTTCTACAAGTCCGTCAAATAAACAACCGCTAATAAAACAGCCCCATCAAATTCTTACCAGTGTTATCTGTTGGCATACACAGAACTCTCTCCCACCTTCTTCCAGATCTTTCACTCGGGCAAAATGGACTCCCACTCTTCTTAACACCCAAAGGTCATGACCAGGCATAGATCAAATGGAGAATTAAAGCAATTGTCTGAATAATTCAAATCAAATACTTTTGCCAGAAATAATATGATAATCAAAAGGAAAGTTATTTTAGCCCAAATTAACCGTAAAACTATCTCAAGTCTTTTCAGTGCATATTAGCCCATTTCCTGCTCAAACAAAAATACACCCTTTCACATAAACATCAGAAAGATTCTGGAGTATTTTGCTTGCCAATATCCTGACTATAAATTACCAACAGAATTGATCATCTAATCATTTTGGTAGAGTTCCTCATAGGACAACAAGCAAAACAAAAAATTTCACTCAGATACATTTCAGACATATTCTTACATTTTTACAATAATGCATACCACTATTTTCTGTACAATGGTGAGTGAAGGAGGCCCTTTATTCCAGAGGTTGCTCCCATGTATGTTTCTTCTTTTTAGTAAAGGCTATGTATTAAACATGCAATGTAATATCAATAATTCTTATCAAATTTTAATGTTTTATAAAACATTCACAAATATGGAAATAAAGTCCTTTGAGAAACTGGTAATGACTGTTGCTTTGAAAAATATTCTCTACAAATATGTGATCCCCTTTAGCACAAATAATACTTTTCACATTAATATTTAATGTGGATACACGAACAGGTCAACACAAGTACTACTTTTTTGTAAACGGAAATCTCACCAAACTTCAGTTACTTACATTATCCACCCCTAACTTATACCACCACCATACATGATTCATCCTGCGCATACAACCCCAGGGTGGTCCTGACAAACCACAACACCCTTCTTAGAGGCCCTCTCCCAATGGCTGCATTCTCCTGGGACTAGGATTCCAACTTGGAAGACATAGCTCCCTAAGACTTTACTGAAAATGGTAAGTGAGATGGAGCTGTCTGACTTAAATGATCAAAAACAAAGTTTATATCCATGTATTCTAAGACACATTGTAGTAGACTAGGTATCAGATCTTTGTACTTTCTCACAATTGTATTGTAACTTACATGTAACTGTTCTTCCTTAGATGGTCTTGTGGTTTGCCAGTCCCTATCTTAAAGCAAGATTAAGAACTTGATCCTATCACCCACAAAAATTCACTACACAAATCGTTATGGAACATCACCAATTCTGCTGGCATCCCCATCTGACATTTCTGTTATCCCCAAAGTTTCTATTAGATCATTCTCTCTGACTCTCTACACAGCCTCTGAATCATGTCCTTCTCCTTTTTAATCAAAGTTAACTCTTTCCTCAGTCCTGAAGGCCCAGCTCACCAAGGAGTTCATCAGAGCAATCTTCCAACAAAAGCTTGTTTCTTCCTAGAGAGTAGATTCTACTGCCAAGAAAAATAACATTTTCTGTATGTACTTAGAATATGATAGAATGATTTATGTTAAGGCTTTCCTGATTTTGTGCCACACCAAGCCCTGTCCACCCACCTCTGGCACACCCATACCCATTTACACACACAGGTCAGGAAGCTCTGCTCTTAGGATTTGAAAACATATTGATAAATTACATTCCAGGAAACTCCCTCACAGACTTCTGTTCACACAAACAGCTCATGACCTTTCATGACCAGTAAGAAACAGTTCTGTTCATTTCTCCATCTGTGTACATTGTTATGGGAAATATTCCAAAAAGAGTGTCAACTGTATATCACGAAACAAGTTCCAGGTCTCCTTGGCTTAATAACCTTGGGTAGGTTGTTTAATCTTTCCCTGAAGTTCAACTTACTCATCTATTTTAAAAAAGAGTGCTCCTTCCAGCTAGGAAAAAAAAAAATTCTGTTTTGTGAATGTCTCCCAATTCTATGGGACACTGATGAAGACTGGGTTTAACACTAGGAGTAATTCAAAATAAATTTACCCTAACCAAAAACCTATAAATGGAAAAATTCGTTAAATACTAAATATTTCTGTAGAGTGCATTTCGCTCCCAAAAGCAGCTAACAAACGACATGATCATTTTTCAAGTGCTGGATGAAGAACACAGCTGGATGAAGGTTCTAGAACAGCCGTCAATGCTATGGCTGATTCTCCTTCCACATCTCAGACTGCATCATTGTTTCTGTTGTTCTTATTTTTGTAGTTTTAACATAGTTTTTAATTGCACAGTCAACAAAGAACTCCAACTGAGCTGTATTTAACTGCTAGAAATTGGCCTAACAAAATCAAAATTATGTAAAATCTTTTTACTCATGGCTTAGTAGAGAGTGTTCGATAATAGCTACCTGGGGGGGGAATTATTTGTAATCAATTGTTGCTTATTACAATATATGATATGCTTAATATAATTATACTTACATAATATAAGCATATTCTACAGTATGCTTGACTTACATATATATTACTCATATACTACATATGAGGGGGGACCCCAAAAAAATAGAATTTACTCATAAAAAATTGTGTATTCATTCTTACATGTTTAAACTTCAGTCACCTTCAAAGTATTCTGTTTGATGCAATACATCTACCTATTGCGATTTTTTTCACTGCTCAAAACAGTTTTAGAGCTCATCAATTTTGATGCTATTTAGTGCTTCTACTGTTTTTTGTTTCACCTATTTCACATTGGCAAAACATTTTCCTTTGAGAATTTTTTCATCTGGAAAAGCAAAAAAAAAAATTGCTTGGGATGAGATCAGGTAAATAGGGGGGTGGGGCATGGGGTCATGTCAAACACTTTAGCATGGTGTGGGCAGGTGCATTTGTAAATCACCCATCATAAAATGGGCAAACATGTTGAAAGAATCTCCAAAATAAATTAACTGAAGCTGAATGTAGCCTCTTCGAGCAACACTAGGTGGTACAGTGATACCAGTGGGTTCCTAGAACACTTACGTAGTGGAAGAAGCCTGTACTTCAGGGGCCCACCCTCCAAAAAGATAATTCCAGTCTTTTTGGGGATTCCCATTAGTAGGTGTAATATTTTATATATATATATAAACACGTGACACGTGTGTGTATATGTTAGTATAAGCTCCAACCCAACTAGTTTTACTGGCATCATGACAGAACTCAACCCCAAAGGACAACATCCCAAAACTATATTCTCTAACAAAATGGAAGTATCAGTGGAATGAAATATAATCAGCTGATACGATATGTCTTGTCACTACATTTGGGACAATAAAGAATAAGGCACAAGAAGTGTGACTAATCTTTTACTGGCTTAGAATAAAGTCTTCTCTTCTACTTTCCAGACTCTTGTTTAAGTCCTACTCAAACCCTCACCTCCTTCTGAATACCCCCTCACTCCCACTTCCCAACTCCCTGGGAATGAGTCAACGCCTTCATAACACCTGGTAAAATACTGCTGTTTGCTACAAGTTCAAATATCTCTCCAACCTGCAAATGTCACTCATATAGTTGGCACGTGGTTATTACTGTTATTACTTGTTATTACTGTTAACTAGAGCCACAAATACAACACAGACAGACATGAAAGTGCAGCACTTCACTGTCTGCCCTCTGCTACTCAAGAGCTTGACTTCTAAATGTGAGCTTATTTGAAGCATTTCTGTCTGGCATTTCCAAATGCCCGGTGAATGAAGACCTTTGTTGTTTTTTATTTTCGGTGATCTGTCCCATTAGGATGATGTATATACCTGCAAGTTGTTAGGAAGGTCTTTTCCGTAATAAAGCATCCTTGTTACCTCGGCCTGAGTACTGAGGGCATCGTGGAAATGTGCTGCTCCACAAATGAGAGCCTTCCTGCCCTTGGGAATGTGGGCAGAGGTATAAATGTTTCCTTACAGCACTGTCTTTATGGGTCCATAAATACATTGCTTTTATCTGGTGAAGGCTGAGAAAACACTGGCAGGCCTCACCCTTGGTGCACTCACTAAAGAAACACATGCTCATTCATTCGCTCTCCCCGACACAGAGGTTACCGAATTATGGCCACCAGTGACTTCAGTCTCCATGTTGAATAACAGCAAAAATAAGAATTCTAAAATTATCAAGGAAAAATATCTCACACTGAATTGATGTTCCTGAAAGTTAGATGTAACTTTTTAAGACACAGTTTGTGGGGCAAACCCTTTGGTCCCCTCCCACTGTGGGAGCTTTTCTGTCCTCTCAGTAAATCCTGCTTTCTCACTGGAAAAAAAAAAAAAAAAAAGATAGATACAGTTTGTGCAAATTGAAAAGAAGAAATGTTTATGAAAACAGTATAAGGTGCCCCCAACTGCCATATGTCCAGCAATCTGAATCAACTATAGAAAGCACACTCAGAAGTCTAGAAACAACAGAAAAGAAGTCTCCAATATATGAAAAATGACTATCATATAGTTTATGTTTTTACTCCCACCTCAGTCTTCCAAGTGGTTGGGACTACAGGCGTGCACCACCACACCTAGCTGACTTCGACATTCACAATTATGTTACCATCATTAAAATCCAGACAAAAACCTACAGTATATATAGAATTTTAGTCATGTCTACATGATATCATTCATTATCTATATAATGTCCACATGAGAATTATCTATTTTTTTATTGTGTTGGCATTTTCCAAAAACTGGATTAGACTCTTGAGAAACTACATTTAACAAGCTGATTTCTCTGCATGAGCTCCATAAAGGTCCTGTTGACTCTGTGGAGTTAATGCAGTTTCCAAAAGTACATTAACTTAATTCCCAGGATGCTAATTATGTTGAAAATCTGGCTTAACATTTACTGAGTTCCCACAATGAATAAGACTATTTTCCTCCAGTAAACTTTAAAAAAAAAAAAAACTGTGCTGAACAATGTCACAATTTGAGACAAATGAAACTATTTCAATAGTACTGCTGTACTTTAAAATCAGACATGCAATATCACACCTAAAACACCACACCAAAAGGACAAAAAAATTTTCTTTTGCAAATGTCTCTAACGATTATAGCAGTTCCCCTACAGATACTGTCTTCTGTTTGCTACATCAAGAACGGGATAGGGAAGCCTTCAGCTCTTGTGTCTACCTGCTGCAGACATTTTGCAGAATCAAATCATGTGTCCACGGACTCTACAGTATGCAATTTAAGATCAATGCACATGAAAAGACCGACTCCAAAGCAAGAAGCAAAATAACAATCATTTCAAATATGCAACAATACAGCCTCAAAGGGTGACCGGCAAAGTAAAACAGCAGGTACATAGTGGCACCCATTAACTATTTTCTAAATTAAACTTGAAATTATTAGTTCTGTTAACAATGGCATGTCTTGGCCTAACTTGTAAAGTTGATTTCAGTGTGGAATGCTACACAGTAATATTTCATGTTTGTGAGGAAAGGTTGTTTCAGAAATCATCCCTTGACTAGAAAAAGAAAATGAAAAAAGGGCATTCAGGTCATTGGCCAGGGAGGTGACAACCCAGTCCTTTCATTGAGGTTTCAATGCCATAAACTTGTGGTCAAAGGTTATGATTTGTACAAGTTGCTGAACTGAGCTCTAGAAATAAGATCGTTCTTGGGGGGGGCGGATTTTCACAAAGGCAGTGACTAGCAGTTGCATAGTGAAGGAAAGATTTCTGGTTTAAGTACTTTAGGCCATGTAGGAAAAGATACTGGGTGGGTCCAAGCCAACCCATCACTTGGGATCTGAGCAAATAAGGGGCTGCCTGACCTAAGCAAGTGAGCTGGGATAATAATGACTGTTTCTCCCAATTGCCTTGACCTGTGTAACCGCAGCAAGGTGTTTTTTAGCAACCTGAATACTTAGGCTTATTAAAAAAATAAGCAATTTGCATCCATTTCTGAAATAAATCAGCCTTTGTTTGAAATGAAATGTGTTAAAAGTTAGGGTTTTGTTGCTGTTATTAATATTATTCTAGAACCATGATGCTTAGCAGTGATTTTACAGTAAACAGGTTTCCATAAAGAACAAAATATTTACTAGCAGTGGAAAGTCGTTCCAGAGGATATTATCATAATTAACTCATTTATCTTTGTTTAAGAGTCAGCCTTGTAAAACTTCACACATGCCACCTGATCCTTCAAAGATTACTCACATGGGGACAGTTCAAGATGTAGGTAAATCATCTGAAAATAATAAAAAACTCTGGTAATACAAGCAGGCTCTTCTTTGAGGTCACATTTTGTTAGGAAGAGCTGGCTGCTCGATCACTCACAAAACACCATGTCCTAATTTTAAAAGAAAGAGAAATCTTCATGAATCAAAGGAGTCGCAGCAACTCCAGTAATCAACCGGGAGGGAAAGAATCAGCAAGTATGTTTCAAACGTGAGGCCCTCTGACCCATCAGCTCACTCTCAGAGGAACCCTCTCCTCATTTTCAAAAGTGCACACTTCTAGTACCAAAGCCAAGGGCTCATGCAGGTTTGTAAAAGGCCAGCATTTACTAAGTAGATGCTTACTGATTATCTTTAAAAACTTGTATTTAACATTTAAAAGGCAGCTTAACATTCCAAAATGTCTGAAGAAGAAAGAGGCCAAAAGGAAAAGGGCCCTTTGCTGTCTCCAATATAGCAGACAACAAGCCCTGCAAGAACATCACCAAGACAGCAAAAGATGGCAGTGGACTAGCTGCTCACGGCTTTCTCCAGGATGCAGAACTGTGCTCAGCACAAAAAAATAAGTATACGTAAAAGAAAAACGTCATTTCTATCCTTTCTTGTCAACATACTTCTGCATATGCTAATATGTATAACGTCAACACTGACCTTCAACACGGATTTGTTTTGTGATTTCTGCCCGGTTGAGAAATTTCACTTATTCAACAAACATGCAGAGTGGCTGCCATATCCTAAGCATAATATTAAACAGGATTTTTAAAAAATAAACAAAATACAACCCTTGAGCCCAGAAACTCACAGTTTACTGGGAAAACACATAGATCAACAATGGGAAAATGCCATAATAGAAGCAATAGCCATTATTACCACATGTTGAATGAAGAACCCTGTATTTACCACCTCATTTATTCACTGCATTATGTCATTCCATAGGTGATGAATTTGGAACTTAGTAAGAAGTTAGTTTACTTGCCCAAGAGCACTCCGTTAAAAATAAGACGAATTGGGGATTTGAACGCAAGTCCCCTGACATCATAGTGTACACTTGTGAACCGTATGTTACAGTTTTCCAAAGATCCATGGAAACACAAAGAAAGAACCCCTGGGGCTTAAGAAAGCTAGGTAGGAAGGGGTGAAAAGGGAGGTCTTGGAAATGTTTTCTGAGATTTTTTTTTTCTGCTGAGACTGTAAAATATTAAGTTAGTCAGGACCCAAGCTGTGTCATCATAAAATTCTTTAGGAAAATAAGTTAGACTGCCAGTGAAAATGCTGAAATTGCTCTAGATTGATTTAACTACCTGAAGAAACCACCATCAAGACATTCTCAAATAATGATGAACACTCACTCCTACTGAGTGAAGCAAACAAGGATGTGAAACTAAGGAGCAGCAGCAGTGTCCTGCATCTTAAACACTGGTGAGAGGCGGTGTGGGAACAAGGTCACAGTAGGAGAGGAAGAAGTCCTTCAGGGCCGCAGTCCCACCTGAGCACATGCTACTGGCAAAGTGGGCATTCCGCAGGCAGGGAGTAGACCTCGCTGGCAATGATGACACAGCAAGGGCCTCCTCCACGCAGCCAAGGTCTCCTCCACGCCGCCAGCGGCCTCTGCTATGTGGCCAGGAGGCCCAGGAGCAGCATGAGCCCCAGACCAGCTGGAAATCAGGGAAGTGTCTAAAAATCGGCCCATCTCCTTAAATGGCAAGGGAAGTAGCCCGCTCGATTTATTTCCACATATTATACTCCTCTGGCCTCATAGCAGTCCTGCGAGGTTTGAGTTTCTAAAGTCCCCCCATGTTATGTTGTTTATTTTCTTTTTTTTGAGTTGGAATCTCATTCTGCCGCCCAGGCTGGAGTGCAGCGGCCCCTCCCGGCCACCACAGCCTTGACCTTCTGTGCTCCGGCGATCCTTCCACCTCAGCCTTCCAAGTAGCTGGAGCTACAGGCGCGCACTACCATGCCCGGCTGATTTTTTGATTTATTATCGAGATGAGGTCTCACCAAGTTGCCCTGGGTCTCGAACCGGCGGGATCAGGCGATCCACTCACCTCAGCCTCCCAAAGCGCGGGATTATAGGCTGAGCCACCGAGCCCGGCTCTCCCATGTTATAAATGAGAAAAAGAGGCCAACTGAAGTTCCAGAGCATGGAGCTATACCACAGTGAGAGAAGAACTAGGAAGTGTTTGCCTAACTTTAATCTTCTCAATGATAGCACTTGGCCTAGGCCTCATGGCTTCAGAACCATGCTCTGACTCAAATCTTAGGCGCTTACTCTACATCCACCACTAGGCTAGCTGTTCATGGGCAAAAAGCATGAAAACCCGTGCTCCCAGCTCTAAAGCGTGCCCTGTACCAGGCTGCCTGCTGGAGAACAGCCAAATGGACCTTTTGTAGCAGGGAAGAACCAGGAAGGGGTCAATGCTGAGCTTCTGGTTCCAAAAAAAGCTCCTTTTAAAGGAGGGGGGATTCCATGGTGAAAGAAGGTTGAGTAGGCCTCTTGCTTGGGAATTTGAAACATACCTTAGCCTATTAAGAGCTCTGAGAAGTCCTACAATACACGAAAGTGGGCATCTTTATTTACTGATGATATTTGTCAAAGCACACTGAACATGAATGAAGTATATTCCACTGAATATACTTCAAGCTAAGCTGGGCTAAAGTGTTACCCTCACAGGGGCTATTGTGTAGATCTTAACATCACTCCCAGAGGAAGGGGCTGCAAGCCGGGATGTCACCCCATGCTAAGCCTGTACAGGGGTTACCAGCAGATGACCCAAATCAGTTTCATGGAAAGGAGCCTCTCTTATGTGAGCAAAGGATATGCTGTCAGGGGCCAAATACAAGTCAATCAAGAACATTACTTCTGGCAAAAGCTGCCTTGACTCACTCAGGTCTAAAAATAACTCCAGACCAAGTGGGGTAGACCTAGATTCTTCTCCAAACACTATCTTCACAGATTATAAGGTGTTACTTAGTTGCAATCATTTTCCACCTATACATACTAATCTGTTATGAAAAGAAGACATATCAATAACAAAAATCCTCTTTTTTTTTACAAGTTTTGTAGAAATTTTGCCAGCATTAAATGTTCCATTGCAATATTTGGCAAATGCATACTGGAATTTATACACTTTAAATTTTAACAGATTCTAGAGGGAATAAATCCAAAATAATCATTCCAGCCTTTGAGAGAGAAATTCCATGCTCTAAAGAATGTTTTTGAGATAGCATTTTAGCTATAAATCAGATTTACTTCCCAAAAGCAATCTTGAACTACATGTAAAAGAATCAGTGTTTTAAACAAACTAATTTTAATTCACATTTAACTCTGGGAGGAGTGGTTTTAGAATATGGTTCCATTACTTAGACATAAATTAATAAAGGTTTCTCTTATGAGTACTGTATTTCCATGATGCATATACGAGCCTAAGAAAGCTTATATTTGGGTTTGGACACACGAGTCCCACTGTGTGGAAATAAGAAAAAAGTATGCCAGGCACGGTGGCTCCTGCCCAAAATCCCAGCACTTTGGGAGGTGGAGGTGAGAGGATTGCCTGAGCCCACAGGTTCAACACCAGCCTGGGCAACTTGGCAAGGCCTCATCTCTACAATAAATCAAAATATTAGCCAGGTGTGGTGGTGCGTGCCTGCAGTTCCAGCTACTTGGAAGACTGAGGCAGGAGGATCACCTGAGCCCAGCAGGTCGGGGCTGCATTGGCCATGAGCATGCCACTGCACTTCAGCTTGGGTGACAGAATGAGACTCTGTCTCAAAAAAAAAAAGTATAAAATATAAGTAAAAGGAAAGAAAAATGAGAAAATGATTGTGTCTAACGGTATCACATCTAATGGGGACATATCCCAGCACTCAGAACCAGCCACTGGTCCTGTCTAAGCACATTCCCATCCCAGCTCCAGACTGGCCACAGACACCAGCTCCCAGCAGAGAGCGAACAAGTGTGGGGTCCAGACTCACAATGTGAGAAGATGAGGCCAGTGCTGAGACCACTGTGGTCCTGCTGACCAAGGCTGCTGATTCCCACAGGCCTTTTCCAAGAGAAGTCTGCAGATCTCCGAGTGACACAAAACGACACCCAAGACCCACCTTCAGCTGGTGAAGAGCCAAGCTGATTCTGACAGTGTCATCGCAGGACAGAACATTAGCACGATTGGTTCAAGAAGGAAATCTCCTTTACCTTCTGATGAATTCAAATGCTGAACATCGAGAGAATCATTTCCAGAAGGTAAGTTCAAGTTCAGCCCACGGGCTGTGCCAAACAAGTATAAAGATACGCTTTCTCCTCAGGACGAGAATGTGTGCTGGATCAACAAACATCTCTGTCCATGACTGCAAGTCTAACCCAGCAGACTTTGCATGGGCTGCTTCTATGCAGGAAAGGGCTTTATGTGTATATGTTGGTTTGTTTTGTTAGAATTCTTCTATTGTGATAACTGTGAATCCTTAGAAATTAACTACCTTTTTTTAAATTCAGGAAAAGAATCTAGATTAAGAAAACCAATTAACAAACCTGACATTTCTCTCTTACTGGAAAATAAAATGAATGTGACCAACTGTATCAAAACTTTAGTCAAGTAAATGAATGGGGTAAGTAAAATATTATTTCCTAAAGCTGAATCAGAAAGGTTACTTCAAACAAACAAAAGGTACTCAAAAAGTAAAAATAGCTAAGACCTCCACCCTTTTTCAAAAGTAGGGGGTTGGTGAAGACACAGCTACTTTGGAATCTGAGAATTCAATAATCTGTACATTTCCTGCCTTCTTGCTGTCATTCTTTATGAACCCAATTCCTCTAAGCAGGTCTCTTCCAGTACTCTCACAGCCTTTCTGGCCACCCCATACACCTTTATGCTTCAGACCCCCCCATCCCCACTTCTCTATTCCCGTGAGGGCCAGAGACTGCACACCCTGGGGAAGCCTGACCACTGTGAGCGTGCAGGTGCTCAAAAACGCTGACTGAGCCCATTTCTACCTTTTTATTTCCTAAAATGTTTTACTTTAAAAGGAGCAGGAAGGCCTTTTAAGAATGGCGAACATTTTCCTTTATCCAAAGCTTCCCATAAAGTTAATTTGCATAAGTACCATCAAGCTTGCATGCTAATCTGACCACATGGAAGGGGGTGGAGGAAAAATCACCCGTGTGGTTTGTGTGGTGTGTGTGTGTGTGTGTGTGTTTGTGTGTGTGTGTGTGTGTGTGTGTGTGTGTGTGTGTGTGTGTATGTGTTGGTTCATCATAGCTTATTTCTATTTTTAAAACTACAATGGATACAGACATTTTGCATTATATCAGTAATACCACGGACTGGAAGTCTTCATTTAAAAAGGAATTATAAAGCTCTGATCATACAACATTTCTCAGTTTGTCTTTGTAAGATGAATTAAATGTGTTTTGTGTGTATGAGGAATAAAACATTTTATTTTTTAAAAACTGTGTTATTTCTCATTTGACAAATACTTTTTGAATCCCTTGCTACAAATAAATGTTCCTGACACCTTGTTAGGCTTTAAAGATAGAACAATAAGCAAGACAGAAGCATTCCACCTTCAAAGAGCTTATAGTCTACCAGGAAATACGGGAAATTAAAGTGCCATAGATCTGAACTTAAAACCTAAATGTGAGGATACAAGAAACAGCAAAGATATTTATTTTTCTGTAAATCGAATTCAGTTCCTTTCCCAGTCCCAGCTTGTCTGCTTGGCAGGTAATTCAGCATCAAACACTAATAGGGTTCACTCCCATAAGGTAGGATTTTGCAAAGAACTTCAGTGTCAGCCTCATGAAATCAGGAACAGAGAACTTAATGATGCTGTGTCTAGGCTTCTGACCCATGGGACACTATGAGATAATATATTTGTTCTGTTTTAAGCCACTAAAAATTAATAATAATAAATATAAAAACTGTTTTTCAGCACCTGACTGATTCATCTTCACCATAACTAAGATGTTGAGAATTTTCTATAATGTAGATTATTCCATCAAGTAAATCAAGGCCCACTGTGTGCCAAGCCTGAGCTGGGTGCTGAAGACAAGTTCCTACCCACAGAGTTTGCAACATTTGTATACAAGAGGGATCTGCCAATCCTCATGAGCTACACATTCATATATTAAAGCAAAATAATCATTGCTTTCATTTTCAAAAGCATATCACATTCTAACAGTAATATGACTTTATAGTTTGAAACCAAACAACACAAAGTTAAGCATTTGCTTTCATGTAATATCCTTAAAGTAACAATGCAGGCTGGGCTTGGTGGCTCAGACTATAATCCCAGCACTTTCAGAGGCTGAGGTGAGTGGATTGCCTGAGCCCAAGGGTTCGAGACCAGCCCTGGCAACTTGGCGAGACCTCATCTATACAATAAATTTTTAAAAATTAGCCGGGTGTGGTAGTGTGCGCCTGTAGTTCCAGCTACTTGGAAGGCTGAAGCGGAAGGATCACCAGAGCCCAGCAGGTCGACACTGGGGTGACCGTGACCATGCCACCGCACTCCAGCCTGGGCAACAGAATGAGACTCCAACTCAAAATAAATAAATAAATAAATAAAAGTAACAATGCAACAACTCTGAGAAGCATTCTTCAAATAATGGAATGACCATGAGTTCTGATTTAGCAGACAGCAGGAGAATCACAAATATTTTTGCTACCTAGGATGTCTTCTTGTCTTTGGTTGGTTATTTGATTTAGTTGAAAATAAGCTGTCCCATTTTAAATGTTTGTCTTCAGATAACAGTATGAAACTAATTCCAAAATTTCCAATTCTACATGCTAAATCCTGCTAAAGTACATTAAATGTTTTCTCAGATCTTATTTTGGGATTTTGACAGCAAATGTACACAAACATTCTTCCTTATCTTATGTGAAGGCAAGAAATATTTCCTGAAGATTTATTCTTGATGCCCCCATAAACTATACATTTGAAGATCAAAATGTCTACCTGGTCACCTATTTTAATCCCTTCTCAGCTTGCCTCTTATGTCTCATTATAAAACTATTCATTTTTCTTGCTTTCTTTGTCATTAATAATAATAACAACAATAGGATTCCACACTGCTATTACTTGGCCGGATAACCTCAGAATATCTTTGTTATCAGGAGATCAGGCCTAAGTCATTTCCAAGGAGTAAAAGCAGAAGGCACAGGGCCCCAAGTACATTTTAAAACACCCCTTGATTAACGCCAAACGCATCACAGTTCACATGAATCAAGGCGTGCCTTAACAGACTCATAGGAAAGAGGCAGGACACGGTCCTGGTGACAGCAGCTGGAGTAAAAGCCTGGTCACACGCGACTCGCCCCAAGCGGTTGGAGCAGAGAGGAGGGGCCTCTCCCTCCTCCTGAGAAAAGCCGTGTGCAGTCTCAAACCCGGATTGCGGGTCAGAGCCGCTGTTCACGCGACTGGGAGACCAGGTATAGGCGCCCACCACTCACCATGTCTTCACGGTCCCCGCGCCGCAGCCACAAGCGCACTTAACACGCGCGCACGGGCGGAGATAGCGCGCGGGGCCTGCGGACGCACGCGGGTCCCCTGGGTTAGGAGATGCGCGATAACGGATTCTCCCGGCTCTGAGAGGTCTCCTCCGACTCCTGTCTCCCTGCATCTATCCTATTCCGTCTGCGAGGAAAACCGAACGTTTTCCTGGGAACTCAGGGGTCCATCGGGTGCTTCCTCCAGCAGCGATGCCCGCGAGTCCGCCTGCTCCCCGTCCCCATAGAACCCCTGGCTCTCCCGGCTGTGCGCCCCGTACCAACCCGTAAACCCTTACCCCCAGCCTCCCCCGCCTGCGCTCGCCCTGGGGGACCCGAGGGCCGGGCGCTGGCTTGGGCTGCGGGCGGGAGCTCAGGGACTGGCCCCGGCGATCGGCGGCATCTAGGTCGGCTTCCTTCCTACCCCCAGCTCCCACCCATCTCACCTCCCATCCCCGACACCCTCACCCGCAGGCCGCGGCGCCCAGCGCCCCCAGTCCCCCGCTGCCCCCCGCACGCCCGGGCCGGCGGGCCGCGCCCTTACCGGGTTCGTGGACGCCGGGGTTGTCGGACAGCTCGAGGACCAGGAGCTCGCGGCCCTCGGAGCTGCGGCCGGCCGTGTAGATGCGGCTGACGGCCGTGCACTGCAGCCACACGGACACCAGCGCCTCGCGCAGCTCGGGGTAGCGGTGGTACTCGAAGGACAGGCCGTCCTCTTGCTGCAGCCGCCGGCGCCGCCGCACGCCCGCCGCCCCGGGCTCCCCGGCCTCGGCGCCCAGGAGGCACCCGCCGGCCGCCAGCGCCGCGCACAGCGCCAGCAGCGCCCCGCGCCCCGCCATGCCCGCTCCCGGCGCCGAGGTCTGCGCCGCCCGAGGTCTGCCGCCGCCGGCTGGAACGTCGCAGAAGCGCCGGCCTGCTGCGCCGCCGCGGGGAGTGAGCGGGGGGCGCGGCGGGGGCGGGCCCGGCCCGGAGCCGCGAGGCCGCCGGCCTGATTCGCTGGCGCAGACCCACGTCAGGGCCCCGCGGCCCGCGACGACGCAGGTGAAACGCTGGCCGGGGCTGCGCGCGGGAGCCCCGCTGTCGCGAGGGACCCGTGACCCGCGCCCGCCGCGCACCGCCGCGCACGGGAGGCTCTCCCGCCGGAGCCTGCTGCTACAGCGACATCTGGTCCAGAACCAGAGAATATTCCAGAAACAAAAAGGACGTCTTAGCGGCCACGCGCCTTCCCCCCCGCCCCGACGCTCCTCTAGGCACCGCATCAAGATTCCAGGCATAGACCAAGGGTGGGATTCCCCTTACTGCAGGGTCCAGAAATCAGGATGCCCTGTGCTGTGATTTAGAGGTTTGGGGGACAGAAATGCTCTCTACCGGTGTGTAGATACCGCCTTCACTCATATTGATGCACATTCCTGGATTCTTCCTGGAAAAATAAAATGGGTAGGTCACCATCATCCGGCAGTGGCGCGCCAGCCCTCTTCTAACACTGGGGAGAACAAGGTATGACCCACTGGTGCCTCCGATAAAGGATCTAGGTTGGCCTTGAGATTAAACTTGTTATAGAAGGAAAATCTGCTTGTGATAATTGATGCCTCCATCCCTTTCGCAAAGCTACTGTGAAAATGCAAAATCCTTTGCAGCGTGCAACGCCAGCCCTTCGTCAGGATTTGCTGTCCTGCGCCATGTCTGGAACAGATGTTACTCTGCAGAAGTAGCGTTTGGATTCACCAACAGCACAAATCTAAGTCAATAAACTTAGATTGAGCATTGCAACCAAGCAGAAAAGCTGAACGCCATGCACGTAATTTTTCATGTTAGACATTTTAATCTAAACTTGCTCTTTCTCCACCTGTTCAACAATGCATTGCCTGGAATAAAAAGTTTTACCTGGAAAAGGACCCAGATATTTAAATGATTCTGTTGGATCCGAAAATAAAAGCACAAACATGAGTGGTTTTTAGGTGCTCCTGGAGAGGCTGGCTTCAAACCCCCACTGTCTATGTTTACCACAGCAGCACGGATTACCCCTTTTGGGTTTTGGAGGGACAAGCTGACACTATGAAGACATGGCCCTCAGGTGAACTGATTTGGATCCAGCCATGTTCCTTGTCGATGCAGGCAGAGCTAAGAACGTGTGTTTTCCACCATGACCAGTCTGTGTTTGATTACATGGTCCAGAAGTTTGAAAACAGCTATAATCATACATCTAAAATCAAGCCCAAAATAGCAACCTTGGAAAGCCAGAAAAAAAAAATAGAGTAGCTAAAACCACTACCTTTAGAAGTGAGAAGTTAAGATTTTCATGTTAGCAATTTAGAGTAACCACACTAATTTGTGGTTAGATGGGGCGTATCAACTAGTAACTACACACAAAACAACAGATTCTTCCTTGGAGTCCTGTGTTGCTCCTTAGCAGTCGCTTTAAACAAACTGTATATTTTCTATTTTCCCCAAAAGGTCTATTTTATGCCTTTTTTTTTTTTTAATGGGTGGTATGGTACCTGCTGTGTGGTCTTACTTATGGGAGGTCTCCTTACTGCTTAAAAGTTTTTTTCCCCAATCTATAAAATGAGAGATTTTGATTATATTGTTCATTCTCCAATGTTTGAGTGCAACAGAACCATCTGGAGAGTTTATGGAATGTTTAGATTCTCAAGCCTCCACCGATCCATTAGGTCTGGGGTGGTTTTAGATATTAACGAGCTTCTAGTTTTAACAAGGAAACCAGAATCATTCTGATTCTGACATTTGATTGACAAACACATTTTGAGAAATAATGTCTTATAAGGTCAGTTTCAGATCTAAAATGCCGTGGTTCTGGGAGTTTTCTTTTTCAAGTAAATCCCTGTTCATCTGGTAAATGGTAACCCTCTTCACAGATCATTGGACACATCACATACACCAAAGCATCAGTTCAAAGGAACTAGAACTTGGTCTTTGAATTTCTGGGCTATTTTAGGTGTAGGTCAGCTGTACCAAGTTTACTGGGCATATATTACTAGTTTGTGGCATCATAGGAAATGATGCAAAAGGTTTTATACCCACTCTGATTGCTAAATAAAAAATCGTGTGTGCCAAGGCTTTAATGTGTTTGTGTACCCATAGTTAAATTTAGTGTGCATTCCCCATTTTAAATTGTGTGCACACATGCAGACACAAGAAAGAAAAAATGAGAGCAATGCTTCTCTTTTCTCATGTCACTTCTGGATATCTATAGGAGCATATTTAAACTCATCAAACCTCCACTTTCTGCTTCTCTGTTATCTTCAAATTCAGAAAATATCTTTTTCTGTATCAGTAACCCTTTATTCCTTTCTTCCAGCCCTTTCTAAAATTTATCTACTTCATAAGGATTCTGTGGACTCATAGCTCTATATCCAACTGTCATGTGCTGGTGTTAGCTCTCTGGGGGGAATGCCTGATTTCGTGTGTTTGCTGTTTTTTGAGGTATAAATATCCCCACCACTACTGATTCCAAATTCCCAGTGTGATATCACTGAGTACAACATTAAGAAGAGATATGTAGTAACATGTCATCATATAGATGGGCACAAGAGTTTTTATACTCCTCCCCATACTCAGATGGAAGAGATGAAGCTAAGTTCTCTTCCATCTGAGTGTAGACACTTAGTGTGTCATTCAAATGAGCTTATTATAGCAAAAGTGAGTAGCTATTGCGGAAAAACTCTCTCAAACTATGTTATTCCTTCTGCTCTCACACAACAACAATCATCAACATAGAAGAAGACTCTCCCCACCACCAAGGAGCAGGCACTAGCTAGGTGTTCTCCAATTCAATTCCAACACCATCTATCCAAAGACAGTGTCAGATCCCCCAGACTGAGGGCTCAGTCTCCAAGACTTCCTACTTCTTCCCTGATAGTTACAAGTCTGGGCCTTCAGAGCTTCTAACCAACTGGCTTCAAGTTGGGTTCAATTAATTTGCTGAAACTGCTCATAGAACTCAGGGAAACATTTACTTATGTTTGCTGGTTTATTAAGAAAGATACTTTAAAGGATACAAATAAACAACCAGATGAAGAGACACATAAGGCGAGGTCTGGAAGGGTACTGAGTGCAGAAGTTTCTGCCCCTGTGGAGTTGGAGTACACCACCCTCTCAACATATGGGTGAATTCTTCTTCACCTTCCCTCAGCCGCCAAGCCCAGACAAGCAATCAATCAAGATCAGCCACACTGAAACAGGTGAGGAGAGCTATTTCACTTGCTGGGTGAGCTCAGTATCCAGAGAGATTGCAAAAGAGAGTGGAATGATCACCCACTTCTCGTGGGTGTTTATGCATATCTGCATTCTTTCCCCCCGGGTATAGGGTGGAACCCTCTCCATGAATGGTCTTAAGACCTACAATCAAAAAAGCTGAAAATGATCAGAGTCCTGACTTAGGCAGGTGAAAGTAGGGTAGGGGAAGGTCAGAGAGATTCTATTCACTAGGGCCTGCTCCTGAGGCCTCACACTCCCAACCCAACATTGTAAATAAGGGCTATGGGGGCTATGAGCCAGGAACCTCAGACACAAACCAATATATAAACATATATCATAATACCACAGATATATCTTCCAAAATTGGCTTTTAAAAAGACTGCAGCTTCTATTTTTTTATTTTTTATTTTTTTGAGTTGGAGTCTCACTCTGTCACCCAGACTGGAGTGCAGTGGCCGCTCCCGGCCACCGCAGCCTCGACCTGCTGGGCTCCAGCGATTCTTCCACCTCAGCCTTCCAAGTAGCTGGAACTACAGCCGCACGCTACCACATTTTTTTTTTTTTTGAGTTGGAGTCTCACTTTGTCACCCAGGTTCACGACCACCCTGGCGTCAACCTGCTGGGCTTCAGCGATCCTTTCACCTCAGCCTTCCAAGTAGCCAAAACTACAGGCGCGAGCTATCACACCCCGCTAATTTTTTATTTATTGTAGCGGTGCGGTCTCGCCAAGTTGCCCAGGCTGGTCTCAAACCCATAGGCTCAGGCAATCCACTTGCCTAGACCTCCCAAAGTGCTGAGATTACAAACTGAGCCACCAAGCCTGGCAGCTTCTATCTAAATTGCTTTCTCAGGCCTATCCATGTACACACACGCTCGCTCTCTCTCTCTTTCTGTTTTTCTGTTTTTCTGTGTGTGTGTGTGTGTATGTCTCTCTCTCTCTGTTCCATCCCCATCTTACCCCCATCCCCTCTTCCACTCCCCCCGTGCCCCCCCTCACCCTCCTGCCTCACTCCTCCACTCCTCCATCACTTATCCTGGGGAAGTTGGCTGCCACGTTGTGATGAGACCCACATAGCAAGAAACTGAGGCATCTAGCAAACAGCCTGAGGAAAACTGACATCCTCACTCCAACAGCCAGTTAAGAACTGAGGCCAGCCAGTAACTGTGTGAGTGGGCTGGGGCAAATCCTTCAGCCCCAACTGAGCCTCAAAAGGACTCCATCTCTGACATCTCTGAAGTTTAGTACAGCCTCATTAAATACCCTAAGCCAGAACCACCCAGCTAAACAGCTCCCAGTTTCCTGACCCACAGAAGCAGTTAAATAATATATGTCTATTGTTTTAAGGCATGAGTTTGGGGTAACTTGTTTGAAACAATAAATATAGCATCTCCCACAAACAGACACAGTAGATATAATCTCAAAAACATTGAGGATAGAGTGATGTCAGCAAGATGGTAGAATAGGAAGTCCCAGCCCTCATTCCCCCACAGAAACACAGATTTAACAATAATATAGAGATAAAATAGTTTTATAAGAAATCCAGAATCAAGTTAAGAAGTTTCAGTGTGCCCAGACAAGCAATAAATCAAGATCTGAAACAGGTAAGAAGAGTTCTTTCACTTTACTTGCTGGCACAGCTCAGAATTCAAAGAGATTGCAACAGAGAGAAAAATGAGCCCCCAACATTTCTGACCTTTCAGGGCATTCCCCAAGTGGCTAGCTTCTGTCCTGCCTTCCACGAAGTGCTAAAAGAAGTGGCGTAGTCTAGATACCTGGGAGAGCGAGAAAGATGAACCTGCCAAGGTTCTGAGAGACTTGTAGAAGGCATAAAACTGAGGCCTCTCTTCCAGGAGAGAGGGAGGAGTGGATCATAGCTTTTTAGTGGACTCCCTAAAGAGCTGCTTTCTGTCTCGGCTCATGTGGAGCACTGATAAAACTGACACAGGCACCAAAGGTAGCAAGAGATAACTGGCACTTAAAACAAAAAGGAATGAATGTCTGTGTCAAGACCTAGGAACAAAGGCCCAAAAACTCTACCTGGGCTTAACTGGTAAAGGTCCTTTCCAATCAAAACCAGCCCATAAAGAGAGGGAGAGGGAGTGATTTCTTCAAATATGCAAACACCAATACAAAGCTACAAGGGACACAAAGAATCAGAAAAATAAAATAAAATCAAAAGAACAAAATAAATCTGTAGTAACTGACCCTAAAGAAATGATCTATCAATTGTCTGACAGAGAATTCAAAATGATCACCTTAAAGAAGCTCAGCAAATTCCAAGAGAACATAGACAATGAAAGAAAATTAAGAAAACAATACATAAACAAAACAAGAACATTACCAAAAAAATAAAAATAGAAACAATAAAGAAGACCAAACAGAAATTCTGGAGCTGAAGAATACAATAACTGAACTAAGAAATTCACCATAGGGGTTCAACAACAGATTTAATCAAGCAGAAGAAAGAATTAATGAATTCAAAGACAGGTTATTTGAAATTATCTAGTCAGAGCAGCAAAAAGAATAAAGAAGAATGAAGTCTAAGGGAATTATCAGACACCATTGAGCAAACAAAGATATGCATTACAGGTGACCAAAAAAAAAGGAATGGGAAAAAAACCCTTATTTGAAATTGTAATAGCTGAAAACTTTCCAAGTCTGGGGAGGAAAGTGCACACTCAGATTCATGAAGCTAAAAGAATTCCAAATAGGTTGAATCCTAAGAAGTTTACACTGAGACACGTTGTAATTAAATTGTCAAAAGTCAAGGACAAAGATAGTTTAAAAGTCACAAGAGAAGAGACACTTGTCACATACAAGGGAACTTCCACAAGACTATTAATGGATTTCTCAACAGAAACCTTGCATGTCAGAAGGGAGTAAGACGATCTATTCAAAGTGCTGGGGGGGAAGAATTCTGTCAGTCAAGAATACTTTATTAGCCGGGTTCGGTGGCTCAGCCTGTAATCCCATGCCTTTGGGAGGCTGAGGTCAAGACCCACCTGGGCAGCGAGACCTCATCTCCACAATAAATCAAAAAATTAACTGGGGGTGGTAGCACATGCCTGTAGTTCCAGCTACCTGGAAGGCTGAGGCAGAAGGATCGCCGGAGCCCAGCAGGTCGAGCCTGAGGTGGCTGGGAACGGCCACTGCACTCCAGTCTGGGCAACAGAGTGAGACTCCGACTCAAAAAAAAAAAAGAATACTTTCTTGGCAAAACTGTCCTTCAGAAGTGAAAGCTAAGAAAAATTTTTTCCCAAACAAACAAAAGATGAGAACATTCATCACCAATAGAACTTTCTTACACTAATGCTAAAGGAACTTTTTCAAGTTGACATGAAAAAAGCTAAAGAACAACATAAAAGTATATGAAAGTCAATTACATAAAAGGGGTTACAAATGTAGAGTGTCAATTAAAGTTAAGTTTGTATCAGCTAAAACTAGACTATTATAAGATGTTTTATATAAACCTCATGGTAACCATAAAGAAAATACATATAGTAGATACACAAAAGATAAAGAAAGGAATCAAAGCATGTCACTAAAGAAATCAAAGCACAGAGGAAAGCAGTAAGAGAAGAAAAGAGAGACAAAAGAACTACAAAACAGAAAACAACAAAATGGCAACAGTAAATCCTTACCTACCAATAATTTAAATGTAAGTGCAAATGGATTAGACTCTCCAGTAAAAACAGATAGAGTAACTGAATGGAAAAGAATAATAATTCAACTATATGCTGTGTACAAGAGGCATACTTTAGAATTAAAGTTATACATAGACTGAAAGTAAAGGGATGAAAAAAGATATGCCATGTATATGATAACCAAAAAAGAGCAGAGGTGACTACAATTACAGCAGACAAAAAAATCAGACTTTAAATCAAAAACTGTCACAAGAGACACAGACATTATTTAATGACAAAAAAGAAATTTTATCAAGAAGATATAAATATATATAATGTAAATATATTATTGTAATATACTTATTACATCAATAATTATTATTCTATGTATTTGTTATTAATTATTATAAATTACTATTAATCTATAATAATTATTCTATGTATTTATTATTGCATATTGTAATGTAATATTGTAATAGAATGTACATATATATATATTTATATATATATATACAATGTAAGCGATAACTGGCACTTAAAACAAAAAAAGACAATGTCTGGGTCAAGACCTAGGAACAAAGGCTCAAACAAAGCAAACACTGACAGATCTGAAGTAGAAATAAATAGTAATACAATAAATATAGGAAATTTCAATATCCTACTTTCAGCAATAGATAGAACATTTAGACAGAAAATTAATAAGAAAAGAGCAAACTTGAACATACCATACAGCAAATGGACCTAACTGTCATAAACAGAACATTCCATTCAACAGCAGCAGAATATACATTCTTCTCAAGTATACACAGAGCATTTTTAAGTATAGATCATATGTTATGTCACAAAGCAGGCCTCAACAAAGTTAAAACAATTGAAATCATACCAAGTATCTTTTCTGACCACAGTGGAATGAAACTATGAAATATTCACAAATATGTAGAAGCTAAATAACACACTCTTATACAAACATTAGGTTAAAGAATAAATCGTCGGGCTCGGTGGCTCAGCCTATAATCCCGCGCCTTTGGGAGGCTGAGGTGAATGGATTGCCTGAGCCTGCGGATTTGAGACCCGCCTGGGGCGGTGAGACCTCATCTCTACAATAAATCAAAAAATTAGCCGGGCGTGGTAGCGCATGCCTGTAATTCCAGCTACTCGGAAGGCTGAGGAGGAAGGATCGCCGGAGCCCAGCAGGTCAAGGCTGCGGTGGCCAGAAGCAGCCACTGCACTCCAGTCTGGGCAACAGAGTGAGACTCCAACTCAAAAAATAAAATAAAATAAAAATAAATAATAAATCAAAAGGAAAATTAGAAGACATTTAAAAAACAAATGAAAACACAATATACCAAAATTTATGGGATGCAGCAGAAGAAGTAAAGAGGAAATTTTACAGTGTTGAATACCTACACTAAAAATAGGTAAAAGATCTCAAATAAGCAACCTAACATTACATTTCAAGGAACTAGCAAAAGAAGAGCAAACTAAGCCCAAAGCTAGCAGAAAGAAGAAAATAATAAAGATTAGAGCAGAAATAAATAAAACAGAATATAGAAAAATAATCAGAAAAAATCACCAAAACTAGAAGCTGACTTTTTTTAAAGATAAACAAAATCAACAAGACTTTAGCTAATAAAACTAAGAAAAACAAGAAGTAAAGACTCAAACAAATAAAAGCATGCCAGGTGCAGTGACTCACGGTTATAATCCCAGCAATTTGGGAGGCAGAGGTGAGAAGATTTCCTGAGCCCAGGGGTTTGAAACCAGCCTGGGCAACTTGGTGAGACCTTGTCTCTACAATAAATAAAAAAATTTAGCTGGGCATGGTGGCATGTGCATATAATTACAGCTACTTGGAAGGCTGAGGCGGAAGGATCATCTGAGTCCAGCAGGTCAAGGGTGCCATGGCCATGAGCATGTCACTGCACTCCAGTCTTGGTGACAGAGTGAGACTCCAACTCTTAATAAATAAATGAAAGCAGAGATATTAAAATTGACATCACCAAAATAAAAAAGAATCAAAATAGACTGTTATAAACAATAATGTGTAAACAAATTCTAGGAATTGATAAATTCCTAGAAATATACAGTCTACCAAGACTTAATCAAAAAGAGATAGAAATGCAAACAAACCAAAAATAAATAAGGAGATTGGATCAATAATCAAAAGCCTCCCAACAAAGAACATTACAGAGGCATGTGACTTTAGCAGTGAATTCTGCCAAACATTTTAAAAAGAATTAACATGAATCCTTTTTAAACTATTCCAAAAATAAAAAATAAAAAGGATACTTCTAAATTCATTTTATGAGACCAGCAATACTCTGATACCAAACCCAGACAAGAACACCACAAGAAAAAAAAATACTAACCTAATAAACATATATGGAAAATTTTTCATCAAAATATCAGCAAGTCAAATTCAACAACACAATGAAAAGATCATTTACTATAATCAAGTGAATTTATCACTGGAATGCAAAGATGGTTTAATATAGGCAAATTTGCTAATATAATTCACTGTACTAACAAATTGAAGGATAAAAATCATATGATCATCTCAATAAACACAGTAAAAGCCTTTGACAAACCATTTCATAATTTTAAAAAATTTTGACCAGGTATAAAAATAATTTACCTCTACATAATAAAGGCCATATATAAAAAGCCTGCAGCTAACATCATAATCAATGGAGAAAAACTGAAAGCTTTTCCTCCAAGATCAGGAAGAAGGTAAGGATGCCTACACTCTCACTACTTGTATTCTGTATTTCTAGCTGAAATTTCTAGAAGTACTGGAATTTCTAGCCAGAGAAGTCAGGCAAAAGAAACAAATAAATGGCATCCAATTTCTTGGAAAGAAAGAAATAAAATTGTCTCTATTTATAGATAACATGATCTGATATGTAGAAAATCCTAAAGACGCAACAAAAAAAATGTGAGAACCAATAAACAAGAAGCTAAGTTGAAGGATACAAAAGTAACACACAAAAATCAGTTGTATTTCTATACACTAACAGTGAACTATTCAAAAAGAAAACAATCTCACTTACAATAGCATTAAAAAAAAATACTTAAGAATAAATTCAACCAAGGAAGTGAAAGACTTGTACAGTGAAATTGAAAAAGATACAAACATATGTAAAGACATCCTGTGTACATAGATTGGAAGACTTAATATTATTTTATTTATTTATGTGTTTATTTATCTAGACAGAGTCTCACTCTGTTACCCAAGCTGGAGCGCAGTGGCACAATCACAGCTCACTGTAGCCTCAAATTCCCAGGTTCAAGTGATCCTCCTGCCTCAGCCTCCTTAGCAGCTAGGACTACAGGTATGAGCCACCACACCTGGCTATTTTTAAAAAAAATTTTTAGAGACAGAATTTTGCTACATTGCCCAAGCTGACTTAGTATTTTTTAAATGTCCATTCTATCCAAAACAATGTTCAGATTTAATGCCATCTCTATCAAAGTCCCAATGGCATTTTTATAGGCATAGGAAAAAAATCATAAATTCATATGGAACCCAGAAAAATCTCAAATAACCAAAGTAATCTTGAGCAAGAAGAACAAAGCTGGGGTAGTCACACTTCCTGATTTCAAAATATATTACAAAGCTGCAGCAATTAATGCTGTATGTTAGTGGCATATAAATAGACACATAGACAAATAGAACATAATAGACAGTCCATAAATAAACCCATGTATAGTCAGTCAGTCCACTGATCTTCAACAAGAATGACAAGAATACACAAGGAGAAAGAAAAGTATCTTCAACAGATCATGTTGGAAAAATCAGATATCTACATGCAAAGGAATGAAATTGGACCCTTGTCTTACAAATACACAAAAATCAACTCAAAATGTACTAAAGACTTAAATGTAAGACACAGGACTATAAAATTCCTAGAAGAAAACATAGGGGAAAATCTTTATGACATTGGTCTGGGCAATGATTTCTTGGATATGACAAAAGCACAAGCAAAAAAAAAATAGACAAATGGGACTACATCAGATCAAAAATCTTCTGCACAACAAATGAACAATCAGCGGAGTGAAATTGCAGCCTACAGAATAACAGAAAATATGTACAATCCATATATCTGATAAAAGATTAATATCTAAAATGTATAAGGAACTCATACAAATTAATAGCAAAAAAAAAAACCTGATTAAAAATGAGCAAAGGACTTGCTTGAATGGACTTTTCTCCCATGAAGACATACAAATGGCCATCAGGTATTTGAAAAAATGTTCAGCATCACTATCAGGGAAATGCAAAACAAAACAACAATGAACTATCACCTATCATGATGGCTATTAAAAAAAAAAAGAGAGAGCCAGGCTCAGTGGCTCAGCCTGTAATCCCGCGCCTTGGGAGGCTGAGGTGAGTGGATTGCCTGAGCCCGCAGGTTCCAGACCCGTCTGGGCAACTTGGCGAGACCTCATCTCTACAATAAATCAAAAAATTAGCTAGGTGTGGTATCGCGTGCCTGTAGTTCCAGCTACTTGGAAGGCTGAGGCGGAAGGATCACCGGAGCCTAGCAGGTTGAGGCTGCGGTGGCCGGGAGCAGCCACTGCACTCCAGTCTGGATGACAGAGTGAGACTCCAACTCAAAAAAAAAAAAAAAAAAAAAGAGAGAGAAATGTTAGTCAGGTGTGGTGGCTCAAGCCTGTAATCCCAACACTTTGGGAGGCCTAGGCGAGAGGACTGCCTGAGACCAGGGGTTTAAGATCAGCCCAACCAACATGGCGAGACCTCGTCTCTACAGTGAATCAAAAAATTAGCTGGGCATGGTAGCATGAGCCTGTAGTTGGAAGACTGAGGCAAAGGGATGGCCTGAGCCCAGCAGGTCGAGGCTGTGATAGCTGTAGGCATGCCACTGCACTCCAACCTGCGCGACAGAGTGAGACTCTGACTCATAAAATTAAAAAATGGTCAGACGCAGTGACTCAGCCTGTAATCCCAGCACTTTGGGAGGCTGAGGTAAGAGGATTGCCTGAGCCAGGGGGTTCGAGACCAACCTGGGCCACTTGGTGAGACCTCATCTCTACAATAAATCAAAAAATTAGCCCGGTGTGGTAGTGAGTGTTGTAGTTCCAGCTACTTGGAAGGTTGAGCTGGAAGGATCACCTAAACCCAGTAGGTGGAAGCTTCAGTGGCTGTGAGCATGCCACTGCACTTCAGCTTGAGCAACAAGAATGAGACTCCAACTCAGAAACAAAAGACAAACAAAATATTAAAATGTTGGCAAAGATATAGAGAAATTTAAACCCCACACACTGTGGGTGAGGAATGTGAGATGGTGCGGTTGCTGTGGTGGTTCCTCAAAAAATAATTTTGTGATCCAGTAGTCCCACTTCTGGGTATAAATCCAAAAGAATTTAAATGAGGATCTAAAGAGATATCTTCAGTCTCTTATTCATTGCAGCGTTATTCACAATAGCCAAGATACGGAAGCAACCTAAGAAGGTGAGCTTTATGTACACAATGGAATATTATTCAGCTTTTATAAAGAAGAAAATTCTGCAATATGTGACAACATCCTAGAGGACGTTGTGCTAAGTGAAATAAGGCAATTACAGAGGAAGATATACTGCATGATCACCCTTATATGAGAAATCTAAAATAGTCAAGCTCATAGAAGGTAAATAGCATGTTTGCCTGGGGCTAAGGGGAAGGAGGAGATAGGGAGTTACTGCTCGACTGGTATAAGGTCTCAGTTATGCAAGATGAGTAAGTTCTAGAGACCTGCTGTACAACACTGTGCCTGTAGTTGACAATGCTAAATTGTGCATTTAAAAGTTCAAAGGTAGGTCTCATGTTACGTGCTCATACAATATTAAGTAACTTTTTAAACTGTTTTAATATCATACTAAGTCACCCCTAGCCTCTCACTGTGAAACTACTGCCTCTTAGCACAAATCAAAGCAGTGGCAACTAAAGTGTGTTAGTAGTTGCTGAGTTCTCCATGGCTGTGGCATCTGTAAAAAGACGGAATATAAAGTTTCCCTTAAAACTGTTCTTGATGAAAAAGTAAAAATTGTAATTGTATTACATCTCTGCCCTTGGTGGGAAAATAACACAGGCGACCTAATTAAGAAGGGATAAGTTTGTGTGTTTATTACCTCTGTTTTGAACATAATCTAATTGCAAGTTGATATAACGTATTGACAGTGTTTAAGAAGTGGCTCACAGCATTTCTTCAATGTTAGTAGTGGGCTCTCGGAGTAGGCTGAGCTGGCTCTGACAGACCGCTGCTCCCGCCGCCGGTCTCCAGGCTCACTCCTCACACTCCCTTCCCCTGATGGCTCTCCTGTGCTGTGCCTTGTAGAGGTAGTATTGTGTTGTCACTCTGTTTTCACGGCACGACACACCACTAAGATTGCCTGGCGAACAGGCAACCCCCTCGGATCCCCTCCCACTGTGGGAGCTTTTCTGTCCTCTAATAAATCCTGCTTAAAAAAAAAAAAAAGATTGCCTGGTTAGCACAACCACATTCCAGACCAACTGAATCCAGTCTGGGGGGACTGGGGACTTGGAGACCTGCACTGGAATAAGAAGTTGCCCTCCCACTTTGAGGGCGATTCCCATGCACAGTAAGAGTGGAGGAACTCTGGGGTCAAGAGACTGATTTTGAAGTTTGACAGAACAGTTTTCTAACCCCACTTGTCTGTTCATTTTGGAAAATTGCTCAATGACTTCATCTGATCATGAGGCATTCCATGAAATTATCATGCATAAAGTAATGCCTGTCAGGGGTGGGCACAGTGCCTAGCTCAAGAGAAGTGCTCCCTATATAGAACCCTCTGTGCCCCTCACCCTGTGTAGGGACAGTCTCTCCAATGGTGACCTCTTACTGGCCACTGCAGTGAGGGTCCAGGCATGGCTGCTTCAGAATCCTTTCTTCTACTTCCTGAGCCTAGAGCATCTGCTTGCTGATCCAGGTTAAGCACAGAAGTTTTCTAGCTAACCCTCACTGGCCAGTTCCACATCCACAAGCTGAAGATGGCAGGAGCCGGGTATCCTGACTGCCCTGGCCAGTGCTCCAATGGGCCTCGGGGTCTGTCACCATTGGGTGTACACAAACCAAGACTCACTCTGGCATGTGTCACCTAGTGGCTTATGTCACCTTTTCTTGTGCTTGTTTAACTAATTAAAAATTAGGTAACTTAATTAATGTGAGTATAGGAAATAATTGAATGTTTTGGAAGCACTTGAATTTTAAAAATGGAGTTAAGTATACATAAGAAAACTGTAGTGGACCAAGGGAAACAGAAATCTCTGAAGATTCTGCCCTTAGATTTGCTCAGAAACTTGTGACTTCACTTCAAAGAAACTAAAGCTAGAAATGGTAGAAATACATTAAGAATGTGATATTTTTTAAAAAATAAGAGAAACTTCCACAATGGTCCATTTACATAGAAAAGGCCCTGTTAGTACATGCAACAACCAACAGGTGAAGGAGTAGATGCTTCTGCTTTAAGTTAAAATAAATGATTAGAATTGTGCTAGTATGCTTCTTTTTTATGATTCCTCTATTTAACTAATCCTTCCCACTTCTTAAACCACCACACATTCCAGTTGTGTCAGTCAAGAGGGTAGGTGTGGGCCATGCAAACAGGTGACAACCATCAATATTCTAAACATGCCACTTGAATCAGCTGAGCAACTCTCTCTCCACAAGGTGTGCCAACCTGAACATGAAATCTCCAACTCAAATTAAGTGTGGTCCAAAGGGCTTCTCATGGTTTTAACTCTGGCCTGTACCGATTTTGCTGTAACCCCATGATCAACCCAGTATTACTGACCTTCCAGCAGCACTGCCTAACAAAAATTTGTCTGTGATTTTAAATTTTCTAGTAACCATGTTAAAAAATAAATTAGGCCAGGCATGGTGGTTCACACCTGTAATCCTAGCACTTTGGAAGACAGAGGCAAGAAGATTGCCTGAGCCCAGGGGATTGAGATCAACCTGGGCAACTTGTTGAGACCTCGTCTCTACAATAAATTTTAAAAATTAGCCGAGTGTGGTGGCACACACCTGTAGTCCCAGCTACTTGGAAGGCTGAGGCTGGCAGATCATCTGAACTAAGCAGATGGAGGCTGTGGTGGCCACAAGCATGCCACTATACTCCAGCCTGGGTGACGGTGAGACTCCCACTCAAAAAAATATATATATATAAAGTAAAAACGAATAGGTGCGATTGATTTTAAAAATAATTTTGTTTAACTCAATACGTTCCAATTATTATTTCTGCTTATAATCAATATAAAATAGATTAATGGGGTTTTTTCATGCTAAGTCTTCATTCCATTATATAATTTACATCACAGTACATTACAATTAGACTAACCATATTTCAAGTTGTCTGTAACCACCTGCGGCTAGTGATGACTGCATTGGGCAGCAGGCATATCTTGCTATGTGTTTCCATCTTGTAAAGTTGCTCCTTTTACTTTGCCATCACAGTTGGCCTTGCTGCAACCTCTGGTCATTTGTTGCCTGGGCCATGGCAATATCCCCTTTAAGATGACTCCGCTCTGGCACTAGTTGGTCTCGGTTTTTAATGTCACTGCCAGGATCACATTCTCTATCATGCAGCTGACCACATTGTCTGTCATGCTGTCCTCTCATCAGTGATCAAAACCAAGCCATGCCCTCTTCCCCCACAGAATTTCGCTAGAGCCCCGGGCAATCTTATCCCTCTACTTCCTGCTTCTTTCATGGCCTCATTTTGCCTAAAGCTGTTACTTCCGATTTCTGCATCCCATCCCCAAGTTACAAGCATATCTGTATCGACACCTTCCTTACCACCTGGCCAGGAGTGATGGCTCATGCCTGAAATCCCAGCACTTTGGGAGGCCGAGCAGGAGGATCATTTGAGCTCAGTAGCTCAAGCCCAGCCTGGGCAAGGTAGCAAGACCTCCTCTCTACTTAGGAGGAAGAAGGATCACCAGAACCCTGGAGGTAGAGGCCATGGTGAACTGTAATCATGCTGCTGCGCCCCAGCCTAGGTGACAGATGAGACCCTGACTCAAAATAAATAAATAAAACGCCACCATCCTTAACTGCTGGCCAACCCTCTCCTTCCCAAGGGCATCCCACCCTGAAGCCTGCTCCTGTCTTCCTCTCTTCCATCGGGCAAGCTCCCTCCCTGCTAAATTTCAGGTCCTTTTTCTCCTCTGGCACGTCCCCTGTCCACAAATCCCTCCTATCCTCTTAAAGAAAAGTGACACCCTCACTCAAGTCCACCATCCAGATCGCGATTGTCCAAACCCCTCAGCTTCCCCCCTCACTCGCTCTTCTCTTCAGTGTCTCCTCCACAGGTTCTGCCCATCTACAACTCCTAGAGTTCATAGCCGTCACTGCGGGTGGGGTCGTTCACAGGGATCTGATGGCCTGGCTTCCCCATCAGGAGTGAAGGGCTATTCCCTCAGCAAGGGACCGTGCTGTCACTAGAGCACCTCAGTTCCCTGGGGGAGCCTCAGCTGAGGACAGCTGCATTGCCCATGACCTTCCTGTCAGCCTCCCACCCCCACAGCAATTGTCCAGTGCAATGTATGTCCACACATGTGGCCGTACAAGGCCCGATCTCCTCCGGTTGGCCTCCTGGCGTCAGAGCCCCACAGAGGCCAGGCTGGGGGCCTGCAGAGACAGCCTTGCAGCTCAGCAATCCTTCTCCCAGCCAGCAGCCCTGGAGAACTCCTGCAACAACCCCTGCCTCACAGGCAACTTCCCTGCAGCCCTCGGGTTCCTCATAAAGACTTGAATGGCATTGCCGTAGTCTTTGCTGTGGGAAGCAACAGATGCCAGTGTGGATCTAGACAGCCTGAGCCCCAACCTGAGGGCTCTGACTCACTCTCCCATGTCACTAGGAGATTTCCTGGAGGTCACTGTTGAGTGCTTTGAGTTCTTACTAGCGCTCTCCACTGCACTTAATACTCAGGAGCATTTTTTCCTTCTTGAAATTCCCTTTCCCCTGGCTCTGGTGTCTGCACAACTTGCTGGCAGTACCTTTCTGACCATTCCCGGGCCTCCTCAGGGTCCACACTCAGCTCCGTGCTCCATACTCACATGCTCAGCATGGCCTCATCTATTCTCATTTCAGTTATCACCTCTCTACTCCCTTGTTTCTAGCTCCCAAGAATCAGAGTCCTCCATCTCTTCCTAGAGAGAGATCAGCCTCACTCGTGTTTATGCCTCCAAAGACCAGTGAGAGTCACGATCATCAGTGTTCAATGTATGTTTGCTAATAAATGAATGGAGTAGAAAATTCACTACCAACTTCTAAATATGACACTGTTAAATTAAGTTCAGCCCGCCGGGCTTGGTGGCTCAGCCTGTAATCCCGCGCCTTTGGGAAGCTGAGGTGAGTGGATTGCCTGAGCCCGCGGGTTCGAGACCCGCCTGGGCAGGCGAGACCTCATCTCTACAATAAATCAAAAAATCAGCCGGGCGTGGTAGCGCATGCCTGTAACTCCGGCTACTTGGAAGGCTGAGGTGGAAGGATCGCCGGAGCCCGGCAGGTCAAGGCTGTGGCGGCCGGAAGCGGCCACTGCACTCCAGTATGGGAGACAGAGTGAGACTCCAACTCAAAAAAATAAAATAAAATAAAATAATAAATTAAGTTCAGCCCAAAGCTGCCCCCTAGTGTATTTTGGCTCTACCTAGAGTTTTCTTTGTGCTCTTTCACATGGTGAACTGTAACCTAGCTGGGTACGTAAACAGACTGCAACTTATCCTGTGCCAGTCACTGAGTTTCAGCAAATCAAAGACAGCCAACTGTTCAAATCGGGTTCAAATAAGGCAAAAGCAGAGTTGTAACCTACCTGGCTATTTCTGTCCCTCACTTGTTTTCTGTAGGTCACTTTCCTTTTTCTGCCCATATATCTTCTTCCACCAAGTGGCTGCACTGAAGTCTCACTGAGTCTCTGAGTCTACTCTGGTTCATGCTGCTAATTGTTCTTTGCTGAGTTAAACTCTGTCAAATTTAATTGGTCAAATTTTTTCTTGTCATAGCACTCATGGTCTCCTTCCTCAGCAAGCTCTAACACTCCAGCATTCTCTTACAGCAGAGATCCCTAAACCCTCACCACAGACTGGAACCAGTCCTGGCCTGTTAGGAAGCGGACTGCACAGCAGAAAGTGAGTGGAGCTCTATCTGCTGCCAGAACAGCAGCAGCATTAGATTCTCATAGGCGCATGAACCCTATTGTGAACTGCGCATGCAAGGGACCCAGGTTGCATGCTCCTTATGAGAATCTAATGTGATGATCCCTCCCTTCCATGGAAAAATTGTCATCCATGAAACTAGTCCCTGATGCCAAAAAGATTGGGGATTGCTGTCCCACAGGACCCCTTTCTGAGTGAGGCCATCAGCCACAACTTCCTCTCCATTCATCAACCACACTTACCAAGTTGTTTGCTTGTAATTCAAGTCAGTTGTCAATTTTCTCATCTATCTGTGTAATTATGCAGTGAAGTTCCTATTTCTGTTTGCATTATTATTGTCTGTATTACAATTTTAAGTCTACCCACCATAAATATAATATTCAAAAGAGAAATGTGGAGTTTCTATTATGTTCTTACCTTCAAAGATCAAATTACTGAAATGAACATGAAATTGCCCACTTCTATCAGATGGACACCTCAGAGAGTGACGGTTTTCTTTCAGTGGCTGGTAGCTAACAAGCACAAGCAATGCAGAACAACCTCACGGTGTAGAAAAGCTGCTCAGGGATGAGAAACAAGATTCAGATGTATAAAGAAGTGCCGAGTCTTTCACTACAAACAATAACCATGCCTTCTATGTTACTTTTCAACCCATAATATTTCTTTTACCTTTTTCAATCTCAAGAGTCCGAAAAAGAAAGCCATTCACCTTTTTGTTTTATATCACATTCAAGATATGAGGGTGAAACAACCTCTTATTTAATGAAAGCTGCTTACTCCCGTGCTAGGCTACAACATAATGAATTCATGTAGTCAATGATTCATGTACAGAGAGAGAAAAACAAACAGCCCCTTACTCATTCCCAGAACTGCACCCTTAATTTCAAAGCTCTGACGATGACAACAAGCCCATCTCACTGAAGGAAGGACAGCTTACAGCAGATGCCTGCGGGTGAGTGAGTGGTCTGTCATGTCAACTATTTGCCAAAAAGCAAAAATAAAACAGCACAATGTTTACCAATGAAAACTTTAACAAAGTGACATTGTGTAAGGACTGCCATCGTGCACCTCTGTGTTGGTTCACCCGAGTCCTTGAAGTCAAGTCAGGATTCTCCTATACTCAAAATACAACACTTGTTCTGGCCCTCTTGTTGAAAAGCAATGCACATCTGGAGTCTTGCTCCAGGTTATAAAAAGGCAGCTTGGTTGGCTGTCCCCTTGGGATCATGGTTTACCCCAGTAACATGCATCCTGAGATATGTCATTAGGATGAGCAGAATCCAACACCCTGGGTAGGCGGGGGCCCAGGAGGTATGGGGTGGAAGCTGCCCTACCAGGTCCCATCGGAGGCTTAGCTGGGGTCTTGAGCTAGCTTTACTCTCTCATGAGTGACTCAATACACAAGCTTGTTCAGAGGGAAATGTATGGTCAAATGAATAGAGCTTAGCTGAGAAGTTAAGTGGGATTTGTGTAAGAGAAGAATGAGGGCTGGGAAAGAAGGAGAGAAGAGACAGGGAAAGAGAGGGAGAGGGAGAGGATAGAGGGAGAAGGGGAAAGGGGAAGGAGGAAGAAGAGGAGAAAGAAATAAGAGAGTGAACGGGGTAGAGAAAGCCAAAGTAAGGCAGCTGAAAAACAAAAATCACTGATAGCTATGCCAGGGTCTTAGGAACTTGATACGCTTCATTTCTCCCATGCGACGAGTGTGGGAAATTTACCTTCCTCAGGGCTGACTAGTCCTAAATCAAACTGAGAAATCTCTATATCTAATTGATGATCACAGTAGCATGATAAAAATAAATAAAATACCACATAATAACGTGTTTTCACGTTCACAGAATGTTTCATCTGTCTTTTCTAACTTGATCCTCACAATGACCTCATTTTATTACTCACATCCTACAGATAAGGCACTACAATTCATAGAGAATAAATTTCAAAGCAAGGATACTCTGGGTCAAAAGAAGTTATTAGCTCAAATCATACTTTAGAATCACCCTTCATTTAAATGTTTGATATTTAAATTTTCATTTAAATGTATCATTTGTTGTCCTAAAAATACAACAGATTTAGGACAACATACTATAAATTTGAAGTCTAGCATGCTACCAGGGGTGAAGAAGGAATTCAGTGGCCATGCTCTTCCCATGTCTTTGAAGAAATTATTATATTTGTGTCATCATCAACTATAAAGTGTGACATACCTTTAACAGATATAAAATATTTGTTGGTGGTGGCGTTCATCAGATTTAGCTTAAGCGATATACTGTTATTTAAAAACAAGATAGAAAAAATGGAGCTCAAAGATGACGCTCACCATGACTCCTTGTCAAACGCAATGTGAGGCCCTCGTGCTAAAAATGCTAAAAGTGCATTTTCTTTTAAATACCCCTGGAACGAAGCTACCAAAATGAAAATCATATAGCAGCTACTCTCTCCTCAGACAGATGGCACAAGGGATGATTGGCTCTAAGACACTGGCCAGTCTCTTTATTTATGGTATTGCCTGAGCTGCCCAGGAACTCACGCAGTAGGGCTGAAGTGGCCTTTTGTGGTCATCAACAGCCATGTCTGTGTGGATGTTTAACAGTCTTGCTAAACTCTTTTTTTTTTTTTTTTTTTGAGTTGGAGTCTCACTCTGTCGCCCAGACTGTAGTGCAGTACCCGCTCCCGGCCACCGCAGCCTCGACCTACTGGGCTCCGGCGATCCTTCCGCCTCAGCCTTCCAAGTAGCTGGAACTACAGGTGCGCACTACCACGCCCGGTTAATTTTTGATTTATCGTAGAGATGCGGTCTCGCCAAGCTGCCCAGACGGGTCTTGACTCCTTTTCCTTCCCCAGCCAAAAAAAATATCTGTTTTTCTCCCATTCTTTCTTTCTCAGAAATATCATGATTTAATAATAAAATTCCAGTTTAAAGCTGATCTCTCCCTTTTCCGAGTCCTCCCCACTGACAATGTCTATCAATTCTGTCTCCACTCTGTATATGAAATCAGTGGTCATCTCACTACGGCTGCTGTCCTCCCACGCTAAGCCACCAACCTCTCACTTGGACTTCTTCCAGCACCTCCACCTGGCCTCCTGCTTCGGCCTCTGCCCAGCCAGGAGTTACCATCAGACCAGATCACCCCCCAAGTTAAGACAAGCTTGGAATAGAGGCTCAGCTTCTTCCCAGGGTCTGGGCAACCTACCCGCTGGTCTCCCACCCAACCCCTCCACCCTCTCGAACACCACTTCTGGGACCCCAGTCCGCCCTGTCATATCCCCCATGGCCTTCACTGATGCTATTTCTTTACTCGGTTGTTTTCTTCTCCCACTGGAAGGTAACCTACCTCCAGAGCCTAGTCGGTAAGAGAGACCCAATAATTACCTGTTTAAAGATGAAAAACTCATACGTCCTAACATTTTTATGTAAATCCGTAAGAACTTTATGCCAAAGGTTCTAATTTAAACTTTAAACACTTCAAGGAAGTAACCAATCTGCCTCTAAGAGAATATTACTCCTAGAAACCTTGTTAATAGCTCACATCTTTAAACTAATCATTGGGCGGCATCTTCTACCCTCTTACCACCTGCTACAAATAAAAAATAAAGTCTATTTAATTAATATTTTTTTAGTTGGGGGTCTCACTCTGTCACCCAGGCCGGAGCGTAGTGGCACAGTCACAGCTCACCACAGCTTCAACCTTCTGGGCTCAAGCAATCCTCCAGCCTCGGTCTTCCGAGTAGATGGAACTACAGGTACGCACCACCACATTCAGCTAATTTTTTATTTTATTTTTTGTAGCAACAAGGTTTTGCTATGTTGTCTAGGTTGGTCTTGAACTTCTTGGCTCAAGCAATCCTCCTTCCTCAGCCTCCTAAAGTGCTAGGATTACAAGTATGAGCCACTGCTCCTAGCCAAGAAAAACAAAGTTTAGAGAGGTTAAGTAACCTTGTGCAAGTTAATATCAATAGGAATAATGAAGACAGGATGGTAGAAAACACAGTATACTCCCTTGGTGTAGCAGAGGGGGTTTCAATTCATTCAGTCTAAAAATTTTATTTAGGAGCTACTATATGCTGCAGACTTGGTAGTTACTAGGGAGCATGTGGTCATTGAGGAACAAATTGACTAGGTTGTAGTTTCTACCAGAGAGGTATTTGGAGCTCACTCTCCAAGTTAAGCATGTTCCTGGCTAGAACCAATCACCATGCAGTTGGGATTTCACAAAATTGAAGTCTGGGAAAAACTCATGCTATTAAAAAGTGCCTTTTATAGTATTTTGAACACTTTGGAAACAATATACAGCAGGTCCTCTAATAGCATTGCTTTGTTGTAACACCGATGAAGAAAAAGAACAATTCCCAGGCAATGCACACTCTCCTCGTGTCTATGTGGTTTCCCACATCCTAAAGACATGCACGGTGACCCGTTTGGTGTGTCTGCATGGTCTCCATGTGAGTGAATGTGGGTGTGAGTGTGCCTACCCAGGGACGGCAGCCTGGACAGGGCAGGTGCCAAGTCAGGTTCCAGTCACCCATGACCCTGAACCAAAACAAACACATAAAGAATTATCTAACCCTTTGGAGTAGTCTTTCTTAAATGTGCATATAGTTCACATCTATTTCAATGTTTAATATTAGAAGTGTGAGGGATCGTTATTTAGAAGTTTGTGACCGGACGTGGTGGCTCACGCCTGTAATCCCAGCACTTTGGGAGGTCAAAGTAGGATGATTGCTTGAGCCCAGGAGTTCGAGACCAGTCTGGGCAACTTGACAAGACCCGGTTTGTACCAAAAAAAATTAAAATAAATTAGCCAGGTGTGGTGGCGTATGCCTGTAGTCCCAGCTACTTGGGAGGGTGAGTTGGAAGGATGAACTGAGCCCAGGAGGTCGATGCTGCAGTGAGCCATGATTGTGCCACTGCACTCCAGCCTGGGCAACAGAGTGAGACCCCGAGTAAAAACAAAAACAAAACAAAACAAAAAACAGAATCAGAAGCACTTTGTGATGTTTTGGTGACCAGAATTAAGCCGTAGGAATTTACCTCTTGTTCATATCAATTGGTATATGGAAAAATTAGTTTCCTCGTATGTCATTTTGTTTAAAGTTGTAGTTTCCAAAAACCTATTGACATTAGGTGGGGACTTGCTGTGCAATAATTGTCCACTAACTAGATTGGTTGAGTGATTAATGAATTCACAGTTTCAGAAGAGCCACACCCCAGCTGCGGGTAACCTACTTAGGCAGGAAGTGTTACCCAACATAGCAAGGCGGGGAGATGTTAGGGTCAGCTGCCACATTGCTTAGAGTTGCCTCATGAAGGATTCTTCCAAGCTTCCCTTTTTCAAAAAAGAAAAAAAAACTTGTTTTGTCTGGTTCCTTGCCTCAGCAAATTAATAGTTCTACTCCTTGAATTTGCTGTACTTTAATGCTTGCAAAAACCCTAACAAGCTGCCACCTTCCCTACTGGAATGTGGTGTTACCTCTTCCTGGGAACCAGTTTCCTATCTCCTCGTGGTGCTCAGGCTGGCTCCCAGCACCCCACTATTCCATCAGCTATGTAACAAACCCGCCCCAACGTCTATGACTAACCTGTGCTTGGCCAGACAGCCAAGAAGGGCTACACAGCAGCACCGCCCATAGAAGTGGCTCCAGTGGACCCTTGGCCTGCAGGATCTCATAGGAGAGGAAACAGCAGACGTGGGTTGTCACAGGGGCTCTGTGACACAAGCCATGAGCCCATGGCCATACTTCCCTCAGGCCGCCTCATGAGCCCCCTCGGAGCTGGGCAGGCTCCTTGTCTACAAGCCTCAGGAACAAATGCCCAAGCGCAGCCTGACCTGGCCACGTTCACATCTCCAACCCGGTCCGGCCGTCTCCTCTTCCTTCCAATCACACCGACCTCGTTCAGCATCTGGCAGGCGCCATTCTTGTCTTACTGTCAGATTGCAGCCCGTGTTATTCCCTTTCCTTGGGTTACTTTTCCCCTTGGCCCAGCTCCATTTCTGGTGACTTGGTTGTCCTCCAGGCCTCACAGTACACACCACTTTTTTTTTTTTTAGTTGAAGTCTCACTTTGTCGCCCAGGCTGGAGTGCAGTGGCATGCTCATGGCCACCCCAGCATTGAACTGCTAGGCTCTGGCGATCCTTCTGCTTCAGCTACCATGCCCGGCTAATTTTTTGACTTATTGTAGAGACGAGGTCTCACCAAGTTGCCCAGGATGGTCTCGAACCTGTAGGCTCAGACAATCCTCTCGCTTCGGCCTCCCAAGTGCTGGGATTACAGGCTTAAGCCACTGCGCCCGGCCCACACACCACTTCTTTTTTTTGAGTTGGAGTCTCACTCTGTCACCCAGACTGGAGTGCAGTGGCCGCTCCCGGCCACCGCAGCCTCCACCTGCTGGGCTCCGGTGATCCTTCCACCTCAGCCTTCCAAGTAGCTGGAACTATAGGCATGCACTACCACACCCGGCTAACTTTTTGATTTATTGTGGAGATGAGGTCTCACCAAGTTGCCCAGGCGGGTCTCTAACCTGCGGGCTCAGACAATCCACCCACCTCAGTCTCCCAAAGCGTGGAATTACAGGCTGAGCCACCGAGCCTGGCCACATATCACTTCTTGTGAGAACCTTCCCAACAGCCTCCATCAGGCCAGGAAGTCCCCACTGCTGTGTGATCCCAGAGTCTCCTGCCCCTTCCCTTTCAGAGATCCTTAACAATCACCTATTTAATTGACTCGGGTCTCCCTGCACTGTGAGGCAGGAATCATCTCTCAGGCCTCCTGGTACATCCTGGTGAGAGCAGCACTCATACATAATTGAAACTGAGTGTGTATTGACTGACTGGATAAATATATACATTTTTAAAGAGATCGGGCTATGTCCTCAGTTGACCTCTGATACGCGGCTGTTAAGCTGAGCCTCAACTGTTCAAAAGTAACTTCTTCAAAATCAAGGTTCCTTAAGTGGCACCACTTCCATGCTGACGAGAAACAGCTGATGGTTGTGCCTAGTGTGTGCAGGTCTGAGAGCAGCAGCACTCTGAGCTTGCTGAAGAGCCTGACACCACACCTACTGTGCCCAGTTCTCACGGGCATACGGGCTGTGATCCCAGGAACCGGGACAGGCTCTCCTGACTTTGAAGACCTAAGTGGATGAACTAGTCAGAACTTTTGCCACAAACTAGACTAAATTAGTCTCAGTCTTAGGAGGAAAACAATTATTCTTTACCTTGAATGTGTTACCTGTGGCTTCTAGAGCCCTCTGTCAGGTTGAGGATGTTTCCTTCTGTTCCTGGTTTGTTTCGCTTTTTTTCTTCATGATGTAATATTGATTTTGTCAAATGCTTTTTTCTGCATCTATTGAGATGATCATATGGTTTTTGTCTTTCATTGTGTTAATATGGTGCATTACATTCTTTGATTTGGGCATGTTAAACTAACCATGAATTTCTGGGACAAATTCCATTTGGCAATGGTATAGGATCTTTTTTATATGTCACTCATTTGGTTTGTTAATGTTTTGTTGTGGATTGTGCATACATACTTGCAAGGGATGTGGGTCTCTAGCTTTTCTCTCCCGTGTTTTTATTGTCTGGTTTTGGCATCAGAGTGATACTGGTCTCACCGAATGAGTGTCGACTGAATTTTAAGCAGTTGCTATCTTCCTTGCCTTTGTCTCTCTACCTGTATCTGTCTCTCTGTCTCTGTCTCTGTCTCTGTCTCTCTCTCTCTCTCTCTCTCTCTCTCTCTCTCTCTCTCTCTCTCATTATCTATAAGGCTACAGCCAAGTGTTTTCACTTTTTTTTTGAGGCAAAGTTTTACCTTGTCATCCAGACTGAGTGCAGTGGCACCATCATGGCTCACCTGCAGTCTTGAGCTCCTAGCCTAAAGTGATCCTCCTGCTTCATCCTCCTAGATAGCCAGGACCACAGTTGCATACCATCACACCTGGCTAACGTTTGTATTTTTTTGTAGAGTGAGATCTCACTTTGTTGACCAGGCTGTCTCAAACTCCTGGGCTCAAGCAATCCTCCCACCTTGGCCCCCGAAAATGCTGGGATTATAGGCATGAGCTACCACACCTGACCACTTTCTTGAAAAGTCTATATACCTATAGGTTTTCTGGTTTTTGGTCAACAATGATCCATTGAGCACTCATTTATTTAACAAATATTTACATTGAAATCGTTTTTGTCAGTCTATTCCAGTCATGTTTTTATTCTTACTTAGCCCTCCAAGGAGCACCAGGTGCAGTATGGGGCCTGAGGAAGGTGTTTGGACAAGGTGAACACACGGCCTGGGTTTACAGTCTCATGGAGGAGGCAGACAGGCAAGCAGGCCTCCCCGGTGCAGTGTGTGAGCACCAGCATAGGGGAGCAAACAGTGTATGGGAGCACGCCCACGCTGGACTTGGAGGGAAGGACTGAAACAGGAGACTCCGTCGGAGTAGCCAGGAGAAGGTGGCAGAAGTGTATGGGCAGGAAGAGGGTTTTAGGCATAGTCAAGAGAAAGTGGAAATGCCAAGAAGTAAGAGAGCACAGTTGCTGCAGGCATCCAGAGCAACTGAGCACAGATGAGGCTGGAGCAGCGCAAGGGGAGCCAATGGAAACAAAGCCTTGTGAGCTGGAGGGAGGGAGGAGCAATTGTGTATTTATTTTACATGTTTAACCTTCAGTTACTTTCAAAGTACTCTCCATTTGATGCAGTACACCTGTCAAGACCCCTTTTCCACTGCTCAGAACAGTTTTTGAACTAGCCATTTTGGTACCTTTTAGTGCTCCTGCCGTTTTCCGTTTCACCTCTTCCACATTGGCAACACGTTTTCCTTTGAGGACTCTTTTCATCTGGGGTGAGATCAGGTGAATAGGGAGGTTGGGGCTTGGGGGTCATGCCATTTTTGGTCAAAAACTGCTGAGCACTCAGTGTGGAGTGGGCAGTTGCGCTTGTAAATCACCTATCATGAAATGGGCAAACACGTTGAAAGACTCTCCAAGAAAGATTGACTGAAACCAAATGTAACCTCTCACAACAACACTAGTTGGTCCGCTGATGCCGATGGGTTCCTAGAACACTTACCTAGTGGGGGGAGCCTGTACAACAAAGGGCCTGCCCACCAAAAGATAATTTGGGGGCTTTTGGGGTCTCCTGTCATATTAAAAATAGTTGTAACAATAAATTGAAAGACCAACATGAGAAAATGGACAAAGCTGAAGTGCCCTTAGAAATCACCCAATTCAAATTCCTCCCCACTTCATAATACATATTCAAGGTGATGGAATGTTGATTGCCCTGATTGTACACAGGTTTTAAAATATCATGCTGAGCCGGGCTCGGTGGCTCAGCCTGTAATCCCACACTTTGGGAGGCTGAGGTGAGTGGATATCCTGAGTCCGCGAGTTCGAGACCTGCCTGGGCAACTTGACAAGACCTCATCTCTACAATAAATCAAAAAATTAGCCGGGCATGGTAGCGTGCGCCTGTAGTTCCAGCTATGCGCGCCTGTAGTTCCAGCTACTTAGAAGGCTGAGGCGGAAGGATCGCCGGAGCCCAGCGGGTCGAGGCTGCAGTGGCCGGGAGCGGCCACTGCACTCCAGTCTGGGCGACAGAGTGAGACTCCAACTCAAAAAAAAAAAAAATCATGCTGTGCCCCATCAATGTGTACAATCATTATGTGCATGTTAAAAGTGATTAAAAATTTACTCTGGGCCTGGAGCAATGGCTCAGCCTGTAATCCTAGCATTTTGGGAGTCCGAGGCAAGAGGGTTGCCTGAGTCTGTGGGTTCGAAAGCAGCCTGGGCAACTTGGTGAGACCTCCTCTCTACAGTAAATCCCAAAAAATAGCCAGGTGTGGTGGCACACACCTGCAGTTCCAGCTACTTGGAAAGCTGAGGCGGAAGGATCATCTGCGCCCAGCAGGTCGAGGCTGCAGTGGCCGTGAGCGTGCCACTGCACTCCAGCCTGGGTGACTGAGTGAGACTCCAACTCAAAAAAAAAAAAATTCACTCTGATTTTAGGGCTCTCCCTCATTATATACCGACTATGAATCCTAAAGCTACTGCCTAAGTCATCCATGAAGGAGCAGGTAACCAGCTTGAAGTGTAAGCAAATGTTCCAAAGGTTAAGTTTTTAAAAAGCAGGCATCTCCCATGACTTCATTTCCTGCCCTCGCCCTCTTGACATCATATCATTCCAGATATTTGAAACACCTTTGCCATTCCTCTTCTCTTGGACTAGTTCTGTCCAATAGGACTTTCTGCAAAGTTGCAAATGTTCTATAATCTGCACTCTCCATGATTCCAATGGCCACAGCAGCCAGTGACTGCTGCACTTGGCAGAGCTACACACGCTATCCCTCTGTGTTTCCTTAGATTATTTTTGGTATAATTTTTGCTAGACCTTCAACAATCCCTGATTACTCCCTTTGGAATGTCAGTCAAGATATGAGGCTCTCAACATAATATGCCTTTCCATGGGTGACAGATCAAAGCAGAGTAAAATGAAAGCATTGCTTTTTCTTTTAATTTGTTTTCTTTTACTTTTTAAAATTTTAAACACACAGAATATAATTCAGGTTTAGGTATACAAATGTTCATTATGCAGGTAACCTTTTTGATGCAGTGTGCCCCCCCCACACCTGGCAGATTTCCACTAATACCAATCCCACATCCCCCTCATCCCGGCAGTTTCCTGCTACTGCCAATCTTTTTCTTATAGTATTACAATAATTGTTTAAGGTTCGCTTATGAGTGAGAACATGTGATACTCAGTTCATTGTTTCTGTGATAGATCATTCAGTATTATAGACTCTAAGTCCATTCAGGTTGCTGTGAAGTTCATGATTTTGTCCTTCTTTATGGCTGCATAATATTCATCGTGTAAATATGCCACATTTTTTAAATCCAGTCCTCTTTTGATGGGCAGCACAGTTGGTTCTTGCTAATGTGAACAAGAGAGCATTGCTTTTTCTGTTACTTAGGCTTTCCCCCAAGCATTCAGCTTAAGGGTGTCTTAAATTCGGGGCAAGTTAGCACTTGTAGTCCACTAAACCTCTGAAGTCCTTGTGTTATTAATCCAGTCTATATCTCCCCACCTCCATTGGTACAGCTGAACTTTAAATCAAGACAAACGATTTGTTGGATCTTGACTCTGGCATGTAGGACAAAGGTCAGTTTCCTTTTTGCCTCTGTCTCAGTAATAAATGGAATAAGCGGAGCCGGGCTCGGTGGCTCAGCCTGCAATCCCAGCACTTTGGGAGGTGAGGCGAGTGGATTGCCTGAGCCCCCAGGTTCAAGACCAGCCCAGACAACTTGGCCAGACCTCGTCTCTACAATAAATTTTTTAAAAATTAGAAGGCCGTGGTAGAGCATACCTGTAGTTCTGGTTACTTGGAAGGCTGAGGCAGAAGGATCACTGGAGTTCAGCAAGTTGACGCTGGGGTGGCCATGAGCGTGCCACTGCACTCCAACCTGGGTGATAGAGTAAGACTCCGACTCAAAAATAAATAAATAAATGGGATAAGCTTGGCACTAATGGCCTTGTCCAAGTCAATGATAAACATGTTTAACAGCACAAGGCTCAGGCAAAGCCTCAATCTGCAACACCAGAAATTCTCACTAGTTCAGTTGTTCAACCAGGTAAAAATCTAACCATAGTCAAAAGTGGACACCTGATAATGGCAGGAGCCAAGCTTTCAATCTAGGCAGTGAACATGTGGAAGGGAACCTTCATCAGACTGTATGATGTAGTTCCACTAAAGACTGAGCACCGTGGTATTGTGAAATACTGGAACCCAGCATTTTGATGTCTATCCACAACTTGGTTACAAAGCCATCAGACCATGGGTCCCTTCCCTGGCTCTGCAGAGGTACACTTCCTGAGGGGCAGATTTACTCCTTAGGGAATTCAAGACCCTCCTTATTAAAGATGGATTTTTTTTGTTGTTGGAATCTCACTCTGTTGCCCAGGCTGAAGTGCAGTGGCACACTCATGGCCACCACAGCCTCGACCTCCTAGGCTCAGTTGATCCTTCTGCCTTCATCTTCCAAGTAACTGGAACTACAGGCATGTGCCACCACACCTGGCTAATTTTTTGACTTATTGTAGAGATGAGGGCTCACCAACTTGCCCAGGCTGGTCTCGAACCTGTGGGTTCAGGCAATATTCTCACCTCAGCCTCACAAAGTGCTGGGATTATAGGCATGAGCCACCGTGCCTGGCTAAAACGAATTATTTTATAGCAAAAGAGCTCTGAGAACCATGGGTCCTTCATGGAATATGAGAAGTTGGACTGAAATCTGCCAAAAGACAAAACAGTTCCTAGTTTTCTTTCTTAGCTGACATGGTCTTTCGTTAAGGTGGACGGACACCTCATACCCATCTAACGTGTAATTCATTCCCTATAAGACTCCATCAAGCACATATTCCCAAGCATCCGCACCAAGCATCAGAGCGTCGCCAGCCTTCAGCTGCCCTGGGCAGGGCGGGGCAGCCACACACCAGGCTCTGGCTCTGGTTTTGGCTTGTACTTCGAGACCCCCTTCTCTCCATGCCTTCCCACCTGCTGTTATCATAAAACTTTCTGAACTGATTATGAAAATAGCAGCTGAATTGCCGCTCCTCCACTGAGATGCTGTTACAACGCTCTCTTTTTGATTGACAGGTATTCATGGAACTCTGACCTCTCTGGAGGCACAGCACAGCGCCTGGTGCAGAGGCTGCAGGGGGAATATACCTGGCAGCTACGGGGGTTGGGGGTGATGGGATGGGTAGCTCTGCAGTCAGCCTTGCCTTGCTCGCCTGCCTGCCTCTGACTGTGTCCATAGCCTTCACTGGCAGAGAGCAGCACACACAGAAGTGCAGAAGAGACACCTCAGGCTGAAGAAGGTGTAGCCCCAGACGGGTGTGCTGGGCAGGGGAGGTGAGTGTCAGATCTGAGTGGGAGGGATCGAGGAGTTCTCTCTCTGGAGCAGGAATAATAGCTCAGGAGGAAGCATATGGCGAGGTGTGAACTGGGCCCTGAAGAAAGGCCAGGAATTGTAAAGATTGGCCAACAGCACACACACCACACATGGTGCATCTGCTTCATCCTCACTTCGTAGATGAGGAAACAGGTTTAGGGAGCTGAAGGGCAATGGCTTTCCAGGCAGAGACCCATCACCTTGGCACAGGAGTCAGAGAAGCCTCGAGGGTAGATGGGTGAGGCCACCTTGCAGCCTATCTCTCCGGTTACATCCCTACCATGCTGGCTTCCTCTCCCGAGTCCTATGCTTTTATTCTCTCAGGTCCCTCTTTTGTTTGAGTTCACTCCAGCCTGCCTGTGCCCCGCTTGCTCGTTTTCCTGATGGTTTGAAGGCAATATTTCATCTCCTGGATTCTAGCCACTCACATCCATTTTCTTTAGACTTTCAGCAGTCAGTAGACCTCCGGCCCTCTGGTGACTTCACATAAGTGTCAGCGTTTGACCATCACCTGCCACAGCAAAGCAGAGGCCCAGGGCACACACTCCTGAATACTGGCTGAAACAACCTACTCTTTTGCAAGAATGGATTAGGAGCTAAATCCTCAGAGACAAGATGCTCATGCTTCATGAAGAGCTCAGACATCATCTTTCTCCATCTATAGAGAGGTAGAACTTAAATATGGAATGTAGAAGTCCAATGTTTATGTACGAGCATAAGAATTAGGAGTTGGGGTCAGTCTCCACAGGCCTTGTCTCATCCAAAGATCTAAATGTCTTTAGCCAAATATGCAGAAAAGAGTGAAGTACTAGTTAATTGTGTCATCATAACTTAAGCATGCTATACCTACCTGTCAATTGCAACTGTAAACTTGTAACTATTTGCTTTAGTAAAATCCAAAATAGATAATCCAAGAAACAAAGAACATCTCTTGCTGGTTATTGCTAGAGTCAGAGTTATACATTGTTTTTTGTATTCCAGGCTTCATGTTGGTTTTGTCTAGTAGATAAAATAGAAGCTTAATTCAGGTAACTTTTTAAAAAACGGTTTGGCTGGTAGTTTATCTTAACATCAATTCCACACAAACATGTTTGTGAACACATCACACTACCACTTCCCAGGTGACTACTGATTCAGAACTTTCTTTTCAACTATCACTCTTGGAAGTATTCCCTAAGATTTTTATAGGAGATGCAACTCCAGCACAGTGAACACAGTAGCTATTGCACAGCTTCTGAAGTCAGACCAGGTCTGGGACCTAACCTCACAGGCAATTCTCTCATGTGTTAAACAGAGAAAACGGCATCCACCTCAGACACTAAAGGAGAAAATGCGCTGAGAACAGAGTAAGTTCTGAGAAAATGCACTGAGAACATTCTGTAAGTTCAGGCTACCAGGAAGTGCTCTATGTTAACTGGCATGAAGCGGAATGGCAAGCCAAGTTGTTGTCTGGCTCATTTTGGGCAGCAGGTGTCACTCTCTCCCCACGTGCTAAAAGGGAGTCCCTTTCATTGCTAATGCCGGGTATTCCATGCCTTTAGGAAGCAAAATGTAGATGAAAGAACTCTCATAGGTATCTTGTAACTAAACAGCACATATAAACAGCACATTTTAATTTACCCATTAATGTAACTAGTATATCCATTCTCTAAAACATTTGTGTTGAGAACATTCATTATTCATCTGTTTGAAACTATGTATCGTTAACCAGTCATCCCAGTGATACAGGACACTAGCATCCCTCCAACCTAGCTATAGTGCAGTGGCACTCCAGCATCATCCTGCTGGGCTCTGGCGGTCCTTCCATCTAAGCCTTCCTAGTAGCCAGAACTACAGGTATGCGCTACCACACCCAGCTAATTTTTATTTACTGTAGAGACGAGGTCTTGCCAAGTTGCCCAGGTGGGTCTTGAACCCATGGGCTCAGGCAATCCACTTGCCTCAGCCTCCCAAGGCGCAGGATTACAGGCTGAGCCACCGAGCCCCACTGGCATTTAACGTTCTATTCTTAGTTTACTAAACTCAACATAATGTCCTTCAGTTCAATCCGTGTTGCTGAAAGAGACAGGATTTTTTAATGACTAAATAGTATTCCGTTGTGTATATGTACATTTTCTTTTCCTGCTCATCAGTGGACACTTAGGTTGATCTCAGCTATTGTGAAAAATGCTGCAATAAACACGGGAGTGGAGTGGGGGTTGCTGCTATTTCTTCAACATACTGACTTCATTTTCATGGCTAATGCCCAGTGGTGGGATGACTGGTCATAGGGTAACACTATTTGTAGTAACCAGCACAGTGCTAACTGCAGCTGTTTGAGAATTAAAAGCTAAAAAGTTTTCACATAGACACATACCCCAGGACAAGGTTGGGGGGTAGGAGGGTGGGGAGGAGTGGGCATATGAACCACATATAAGTTATAAAATATAGTCTACAAAGTATTCTCAGCTGTAACGTTTGAATCCCTTATTTGGACCTCTTACTGTATACGTTTCCAAAAAAAAAAAAGTGACCAAAAATGACTCCACAGTTAAAAATAAATTACCACCATATACTAAGAATCACCAACTCTTGATCTGTGTTAGAATCTAGGCACTTGGGATTCTATCAGTCCTACATGTAGCTCTGTTCTTCGAAAACATACATTTCGAAATATAACCAAAAGCGGCTTCTACATTCACCACTTCACAAGGTCAGCGGGATCCCACAACAGATAAGCCGGGCCTATGCTGGCGCTGCTGGGAAACAGTTTAGCAAATAAAGCACGTAAAAGAAAACCATCAGCCGGGCCCGGTGGCTCAGGCTGTAATCCCGCGCTTTGGGAGGCTGAGGTGAGTGGATTGCCAGAGCCTGCGGGTTCGAGACCCGCCTGGGCAACTTGGCAAGACCTCATCTCTACAATAAATCAAAAAATTAGCTGGGTGTGGTAGCGCGCGCCTGTAATTCCAGCTACTTGGAAGGTTGAGGAGGAAGGATCGCCGGAGCCCAGCAGGTCGAGGCTGCAGTGGCTGGGAGTGTGCCACTACACTCCAGTCTGGGTGAGAGTGAGACTCCAACTGAAAAAAAAAAGAAAAAAAAAAGAAAAAAAATCCTTTTATTATAAAACTTAATAATTTAATAATCTCTGTACTTTTCCTTTTAAGAATGGGTAACAATTAATGTTCAAAACTGAAAACCAGACAATCAGACAAAAAAAAAATCACATTTATTTCAACAGCTGAAAGTGCAAATACAGCAAGTGAGTTCACAAAGTTCCAAGATACAGTTTGAAGTACAAGGAAATCTTGATACACATAAGGAAAGGGTAAACAGCTGAAATAAAGCTCCTCAATTTTTTAAAATATTCAAGTACCTTGAGAAACCTTGATGCTAAAATATTCCACTCACATCAATTCAGAAACGCTTTAATCCTAGATCCCAGTAGTTCATTGCAATCAAAAAGGATTCTTCAAAAAAAGAATCACCTCACACTGGCCAGCTCCAGACAAGAGTGGCAGTCCTTGCGGTAGCTGTCCGACTTAGCTTCGGTCACTCGCTGCATCAGCTAACCACAACATTTTGATTTTTAGGCAAATTCTAAAAAGTGTTTAAAGTTGCATATCAGTGTAACACCACTCTTAAGACTTTTCTGAAATGACCAGTATATACCCAAAATGTTTAAAGGCCAATGCCAACTTCAGGCCTATGGTATTTAACTGGGGCAAACGACGCCGATTAATACTTCTTCCATTATTCAAAACCTTTCTTTAAGCTTAGCAACATGGCCTTTAAAACTTCCTCATGAAAACTGCACTTAAATATACACTGATTTATCTCTACATATACAGAACTTGTATGCAGAGTAGAGCAAGTTCCCACTAGGAAGGTAATTAGAAAATGTTAATGTTCTTTGTATCACTTAGTAGCCAATAGACCTGCTTACTCTGCTCCCCAGAAGCAATGTTAGCTACTAGTTCAGGAAGGTTGACATCAAATATTTATTCAGTCTTTTTCTCTGACTTCTTCATCCTTTCATTATAGGCATGAAACTGAGAGTCTGTTCCGAAGATTCTGTCCCACCACGTGAATGTCGACGCGTAGTTCCCTATGAAGTTCATATGGTGGAAATCATGATGCCGAGAGCCCGCGTAGAAAGGGATAAGGTTTAAGGGGTTGAGAGGAATATCGTACCCACTGAAAGAAAAATGACAGAGATTAGTAAGGAAATAGATGTTTCTCAAATTACCGGCATTTTATTAATAGTCATGTGCTCCTTAACCAAATCAAATAACATTCCAGACTGCCTAAAACACTTCATTTCCAAGATGTGTACAAAAGGCAAAAAAAGAAAAGGGTGCATATTCTAGAAAACACACTAAGAAAAAAAAAAAAACCTTAAAAGAGCTATGAAAATTATGTATCAGGGAATGCAAGAGAAAGGTTATAGCAATGAATCTTTAGACAGATTTTTCAAGAATTAATTTTCTCTTGTGTTTGAGAGCTTTTTCATCTAAGTCAGTAACATTTGTAAATAACACCCATAATACTAAAAATGTATTTTAGGAAAAGTCACATAAAGTTAGAATCAAGCATTAAGAGGTTGAGCTCAAGAAGCCCTGTTGGGCAACTTTCACTTTTTTAAGCAGTGACAAGTTGGAAACAGAAATACCACAATTATTCAAAGTATCAGTGTGCTTTTCTAAAGTTGGGAGAGCATGAGTGATATCAAAGAAGAGTCCCATTTAAAGTGTCCTCCTATCCGGGCTCGGTGGCTCAGCCTGTAATCCCGCACCTTTGGGAGGCTGAGGTGAGTGCATTGCCTGAGCCCGCAGGTTCGAGACCCGCCTGGGCAGCGAGACCTCATCTCTACAATAAATCAAAAAATCAGCCAGGCATGATAGCGCATGCCTGTAATTCCGGCTACTCGGAAGGCTGAGGCGGAAGGATCACCGGAGCCTAGCAGGTCGAGGCTGCGGTGGCCGGGAGCGGCCATTGCACCCCAGTCTGGGTGACAGAGTGAGACTCCAACTCAAAAAATAAATAAATAAATAAAGTGTCCTCCTTTATTTCTCAATACATATCTATAAAAACAGATACCCACAGCTGCACTGGTATTCAAAGGGCTTGGAGGGAGGGAGAAAGAAACAATAGAAAAGAATGAAAGGGATGTCACTTACACTTTTTCTACAGAAGAATATTATCTGCTTAGGACTAGAAGCATTAAGTTTGTTATTTTGGAAGTTTAAAAATGATTCTTAGAATTAGACATTCTGTATTCATGGGTACAGTGATAAGTCCCAAGTCAAAATGCAATGAACATAAAATTTTTAAATAGTGGAAATTTAGGATAAGGATTTAAGAAGGCATTTAATATAATTTACCACGAAATGTCATCCAATCAACATAAAGGAAGTGCTGGAACTATGTACATATTACAAGCAGTACTTGTGTCTTATAAGTGCTTTCATCAATGCCAGTCAATAGGGACTAGAAATAGTCTTACTCAGTGAAGGCTGATGTTTCAATATTTTAAAAAATGAGTTACTCTATATTATCTGAACCAATTACATTACATTATTATTACATTAGTATCCATTTACAGTATTCTCCTGTTTTCTTAAAAATAATAACAGAATGGACTATGGTGGCTCATGCCTAAAATTCCAGCACTTTGGGAGGCTGAGGCAGAAGAACTACTTGAGCCCTGCCTGGGCAACATAGCAATACCTCGTCTCAACATAGATAAAAAAAATTAGCCAGGTGTGGTGGCGCATGCCTGTAGTTTCAGCTCCTTAGGAGACTGCGAAGGAAGGATCGCCTGAGCCCAGGAGGTCAAGGCTGCGGTGAGGTGTGACCATGCCACTGCACTCCAGTCTGAGCAACAGAGTGAGACCTCAATTCAAAAAAACAAACATAAAAAAGACTAACTTCTCCTATCAATCTACTTAGAAACACAGCTTAGGCCAGGCTCAGTGGCTCAGCCTGCAATCCTAGCACTTTGAGAGGCCAAGGCGACCAGCCCAGGCAACTTGGCGAGACTTCATCTCCACAATAAATAAAATAATTAACCGGGTGCGGTGGCACGCGCCTGTAGTTCCAACTACTTGGAAGGCTGAGGTGGAAGGATCACCAGAGCCCAGCAGGTAGACGCTGAGGTGGCCGTGAGTGTGCCACTGCACTCCAACCTGGGTGACGGAGTGAGACTCCAACTCAAAAAAAAAAGAAAGAAACACAGATAATCTAATGATCATACACATAAAGATACTTTATGATACTTGGACAGAAACTATCACTCACCTATGGACATCAATAGTTTCTATCAAACGAACTGCCACCCATGCCCAAAGAAGAATCATATGATCGCACAGAAGTAGGATTCCAATGAAAAATCCAGTTCCAAGAATTAAAGTTTCCAAAGGATGTGCATACTCAGCTTCCATTCCAAAGGGAGCCTAAAACAAGCAGGTAAGAATTCCTCAGCATATTGTGATGGTCACATGTACTGTCATTGGCTAAGCTATAATGCCCAATTTCTGGTAAGACATGTCTAGATGTTGCTATGAAGGTATTTTTAGATGTGGTTAACATTTAAATCAGTGAACTTTAAGGAGACCACCCATTGTAAAGAGGATGGGCTCCATCCAAACAGTTTAAAGGCCTCAAGGGCAAGACTAGGGTCCTGAAGGAGAACTCTCAAGACTGCAACAGAGAAACCTGCCTAAGCTTCTGGCTTCTGCTCTGTGCAATCCGACCTGAGACTGCAACAGTCCTACCTGAATGCCCAACCTGCAGCCTCTCCTACAGACCACAGACCCACAACAACAGCATGAGGCAACTTCTTAAAACAAAGCTCCCTCTCGGGGAATATATGTACCCTATTTATTCTGCTTCTCTAGAGAATTTGAGTAATATACATATTTTAAAATACATATATATACAATTTTTAAATAGTGGAAATTTAAGATAAAAATTTAAGAAGTCGGCCGGGCTCGGTGGCTCAGCCTGTAATCCCGCGCCTTTGGGAGGCTGAGGTGAGTGGATTGCCTGAGCCCGCGGGTTCAAGACCTGCCTGGGCAGCGAGACCTCATCTCTACAATAAATCAAAAAATCAGCCGGGCATGGTAGCGCACGCCTGTAATTCCGGCTACTTGGAAGGCTGAGGCAGAAGGATCACCGGAGCCCAGCAGGTCGAGGCTGCGGTGGCCGGGAGCAGCTACTGCACTCCAGTCTGGGCGACAGAGCGAGACTCCAACTCAAAAAATAAATAAATAAATAAATAACTATGTACATATTACAAGCAGTACTTGTGTCTTATAAGTGCTTTCATCAATGCCTATATACATATTCTACTTACACAGTTTTGCAGAATTTTATATATATATATTCTACATATACAGTTTTATAAAATTTTATATATATAATCTACTTATACACAGTTTTACAAAATTATATTGTTTCTATATGTCATGATAATATATCTAGCCACACATAATATATATAATAGTAGCAATTCTCAATAAAAGTGCTTTTGTTTCTACCAAACAAAAAGGTCCAGGAGAACAAAAATCTTAACTGTCTTTGATAGTTTAAGGTAAAGGCATTAAATAATTGACTTGAACTCTGAATTTGATTTATGTATTTATATCTGCTTTCCCAAGAAAGGAATGCTTGATTTAGCACGCCATATCATCACAATCAAGGCAGAACATTCTGAGGTAGCTAGTTGGACAAAGCTACATCAAAGCAGTTCCGATAAAAACCACTCTTTTTGTGAACGTTAACAATGGGATAAAAATGGGCTAAAACTAAGTTTAAAAAAAACAAACAAACCTAAGTCAGTAATTGTTTTAGAAGTATCATAGGTTGACTATCTTCGGGCAGTCACTATTATGGCAGCCACTATCATGCTACAGGTATCTAGCTCTCTGGCCATAAGGATGAGAGTCTCATCTATTTCATGTAATAGTTTTCTTTTGGGTTTCAATTTGCCATGAAATTAAAATGTTGCTGAAAATTTGTAGAACTGGTTTGTGTGTGTTATATGTGTTGTTTTTTGATGATGATGCCAGAGAAAAAGAAAACGCAAACATCAATTTTAGAAGAAAAAAAAATTAAATGTAAAAAAAGAAAAATGCTCAGGCAATTAAAAAAAGACATTTTGTCTATAACAGAAAGTATTAAATATAATTCTAACATACCTGAAACTCATGATGCACTTTGTGAATATATTTATATATTCTTTTGTGGTGTAAAAGTCTATGCAGAAAATAGTGCCAGGTATCCTCAATGACTGCACAGCCAAAGCACCTTGCCAAGAGCATACACCTTTAAGATAAAAATGCTATCATGTGTAGGACATAATTTTTACTTTAACCACCTAGTCTTTTATTTGGGACTACTGCTTGAGACATTACATAAAACCAAATATCCACTTGCCAATCTAACCTAACTGGATACATGATTAACAAATTCTCAAAACTGCTAAGTACAGTTACATAATATAACATGAAATAAGGTTCAAGAGATTGACTGCTGTATCAATTCCATTTCATTCTGACAAAAACCCACAGGTACAAAGTCAAAGTTAAGAAACAAAATCCAAAGCCCCAGGAAAATAATAATATTGATGAAGGACTTGAATTAAATTAGTTATAGTAATAGTAAAATAATCATTTTTTTCCACCAGAAGACATAATCTAGATGCAATGGGCAAAAACAATTTCTATACAAATACACACAAACACAGAAACTCTTTTATATGTTGAATATATATAACATAGAATAAAGCACAAAATACATCCCTTGGCATCTGTGGGGGAGTAGGTTCCAGGACCTCCCTTGGATACCAAAGTCCAAGGATGCTCAAATCCCCAATATATAATGGTGCACTATTTGTCCATAACCTACACACATCCTCCCATATACTTTAAATCATCCCTAGGTTACTTATAATACCCAAAACAACAGAAATGTTATATAAATAGCTGTTATACCATATTGTACCTGTTCAGTACAGATGCAGTTTTTTTCCTTGAATATTTTCTACCCACAGTTGGTTGATGCAAAGGGCTAACTGTATCTATATACTGCTATATTTGTATTCAAGTACGTCAGACAGGTGAAATCAAATATTATTTGAACATAATTACTTGTAGTCAGATTATACAATAAAATAAAAATTGTGCCCATATAAAACACAAACACATACACACACACAATCATGCATCACATACAGATGCTTAAGTCAAGGATGGGCTGCCAATACAACTGTGGTCTCCTAAGACTTTAATACCATATTTTTACTGTCTCTTTTCTATGTTTAGATATATAAATACTTAGTACTATTTAGTACTCAAGACAGTAGCATGCTGTACAGATATGTAGCCCGGGAACAACAGGCCATACCACATAGCCCATTCCACATAATACCCATCACATATGGAGTGTAGTAGGCTACAACATCTGGGTTTGGGTAAGTGCATTCTGCAGTGTTTGCCTAACTTGCCTAATGACTCATTTCTCAAAAGGCATCCCTGTGAAGTGATACATATGCACATACAAATATATATGTTTTTGTTTATATGGACACAATTTTTAAAAACCTCACAGATTGAGTCTCACTTTTCATTCATTTTAGACTTAAAATGCAACACAGTTTTTTTCTTAAGCACATATATCTGTATACAATCACATAAAGTATGTTATGGAAACTTCTGATACTAGAAACACACCTTCCAATAAAACATTACACCAAAATATAGAAAGACATAAAAATGGTGACATTTTAAATGTCTATTATGGTTTGTTTTTCTACTATTTATTTACTTCCAAAGTTTAGAACAAACATTAACCAAAACGAGGAAAAAAGATATACATTAAGTATAATTTAATTGAATGATAAACCACAACTGAGTCTAAAAATCAAGTATTTGTCTACATACCATCTTGGCATTCTTTCCCAATCATAAGGAATATTGAAATACTCTGTAAAATAATAGGTTCCACAAATCAAAGGCAGCTGGATACAGAAATGATTAAAGAGAAGTACTTTAAAACATTTCCACTGATTTTCCAATGTTTCTGTTTTATCCTGTGGAGGAAAATCACAATATTTAACATTAGCCACTGCTGTAGTAGTTTAACTTGACAACCAGAAGTGAATTCCTGCTTTTTTCTCCAATGTTTATCATGGACCGCAATTCTATATTAGTTATGCAATTTCACGTTATGGGTAAATAAGAGTCAGGAATCCTGGCCTTCTAACTTCTTGACAATTTCTATCACTACTCTATTTTTATTTTTATTTTATTTTTTGAGTTGGAGTCTCACTCGGTCGCCCAGACTGGAGTGCAGTGGCTGCTCCCAGCCACCACAGCCTCACCTGCTGGGCTCCGGTGATCCTTCCGCCTCAGCCTTCCAAGACTACTTTATTTTAAAATTTTAGAATCATGGGGCACATGTGAGGATTTGTTGCACAGACACACTGTGTGAAGGTGAGGTTTGGGCTTCTGCCGAGACCACTCCCCTACCCACAACAAATATGGTACCCAACAAGTGGTCTTGTATCCTTTAGCCCTCCTCCTTCAGCAGTGACCTGTATCTGCTGTTTTTGTGCCCATCTTTGTGCCCATGTGTGCCCAATATTTAGTGCCCACTTATGAGTGAGAACATGTGGTATTCAGTTTTTTGTTTCTTAACTACCACTACTATACATAGGTAAAGCAACCATTCAGATATATCCAGTCTTAATCTTAAACAAACTAAAGAAACACTACAGACTAACTCTCCAGTCTTTGCCACCACAGATCATTCACTTTTACCAGAAGCTTCAGAGAAGAAATGTGCTGTGGTGAGAGAGAGAGAGAGAGAGAGAGAGAGAGAGAGAGATTTACCTCCTCAAGGTAGTGGAGGGAGCAGAGACCAGAAAACATGGTGACCGTGGCTCCTCAGACCATGGCTTAGCAAAGCTATGGCCAACTGTCTCGTATTTCTGCTCTACATGGTCTAACCCCAGTTCTCCAAACCTCCAGCCTGTGACTAGGGACTATTATTTATTTATTTAGGCTTGGGTTGACAATGACACTGTTTCCCATGGAAACTGTTCAAAAGATCTTAACTTCCTGGTTAGAATCTGACATCCACATAGCTACAGAAAATACCAAGTTTAATGAACAATAACTAATAAAATCATTTGCTATACTGTTTAGAATGTATATAAGTTAGTTAAAAAGACAGTCAAGCAATTTATGCCAAGTACAATATCAAATGTTACCATATTTCACTTCACTCTGTAGAACTGCAGAAGGAATACCATAGAACATGGCCATAGACTTCAGAAATAATGTTTCTAACACATATATCTTTAAGGAAAAATTTTTGAAGAGCTATTCAAATGTAGGGTTTTTTGAAAGAAATAGATCCCACAAGGTCTACTTTCCTTCTTCGTTGCTATAAAACTCCCCCACCTGGCAGCACGTGCTTGTAACTATCAAGTCGCTGATTCCGCTTGAGAGCAGATGTCTCCATCACTACATCACCAGGAGGCATTTTTGTTGTTGTTGTAATTTTTAAAATAAAAAATGTATTGTACATGTTAAATATACTTCTCAGCTGTTTTCTCCTAGAATTCCTAAGTACATAGCAACTGATATTCTCAGTGTTCATGAGGGTTTCTGCCTTCAAGATGCATGAACCTATAATTAACTTGTATTGTTTTTATGGTTTCTTTTCATCTTTTAAATTGTGAAACTTGCACTGATTTGACATCTTCATTCATTTTGTATCAAAAAAACCCAAAGCATGGGCTTCAAGGGAAAACGTGATAAGTATAGATTCTCATACTCCCCAGCTTCTCAGTCTGTTTATGGATAACTAGATTACTGCGGGTCCTTTTTTTTTTCTTTTGCCACATTGTATTTTAAAGCTGTTCATATATTCTTGATTGAAAAAGCTCTCTCTCTAGAAAGGTGTCCTCTGACGCATGAGTCAGCTGCAGAGGGCAGTGAATAAGACCAGCCATGCAAGGAATCAGCCCCATAAATAAATCAATGGGAGACACATGACAGCCAGAATCACCCCAAAGACGCATCAGAACTTAGACATCTATACTAAATTTTGCCTTCCAAAGGAAAGACTTTTATAAAAAATACTTTGGAACTTGTGCAACCTTAACTGAGGGTAACAGGATACTAACAAAAAGGATAATATCCCTTTTTATTCCCTCCCCTTCTTCTTTTGGCCTGGAGTCCACAGTCACCTGATCCCTGCATCATTCCCAGAGGATTAATGTCAAAACTTGCTTCAAGTCAGGCTCACTGGGAGAGGCTACGCGTTTACAGATTGACTGGAGGGAGGTGCACACTGACTACCTGCCTGACGTGTGCAGTAATCCTTCAGAAGCCATGGGGGGACTGGCTCCAGGATTGTTGGAGACACCAAAATCTGAGGATGTTCAATTCCCTGATACAGCATGGTGCAGTATCTGCATGGGAACCCTGCATACCCTCCCTATACTTCAAGTCAGCTCTAGATATATAATATATAATATATTACATATTATATAATATAGAGATATATATTATATATATAATATAACATGCATGCTATGAAGATAGTTGTCATACCATATTCTTTTGGGAATATGACAAGAAAAAAGTTTGTACAAGTTCAGTACAGATGCAAATTTTTTCTGAATATCTTCAATCTGTGGTTGGTCAGCGTGATCCACAGGTACAGAGGGCCAATGGTACTAAGTGGTGGCTTTCCACAGATGAGCACTCTCAATATTGACACTGTGTGTTCTGAGGTTTTAGTCTGACACAACTTGTAGCAAAGTAAACAGTAAGTCTTAGAAACTATCCTGGGTTTACCAACTGCTGATAGGCCATCTGTCTCTCTAACAAGACTCCAGATACTCCCTGGGAACAGTGTTGAACTCACGACCTACATATTAGTAGAATTCACCTTGTCATGTACATAGAAAGCTCTTAAGAGACATTTAGTGCAATGAAGCAAATTTCCAGTCCCTCATACTCACCTTCTGAATTTTATACTTCTTCATGTAAGGTATAAATTGAAATAAAAATCCAGGTAAAGCGAACAGGAAATACAGGGCTTCGTGAACGATGAGGGAGCCCCACGTCGCAATCTGGAACTTTGTGTAATTATTCAGCATATAGTTCCAAGCATTCTTAAACGGTTCCTGCAGAGGATTGGCAGGTAACAGCGAGTCCACATACTCCACAGCCAAGGATGCAGAGCTGAAGATGTCAACACTCTCGTTGGCTGCCATCTTGCCAGTGTTGGCAGGAGCCTCGATTCTGTAAAACAAACACATGAGCTGAATGGTGAGCCGCCAAAACAACAGCTCTAAAAATGTATCTTCTGATCTTTTGTAAAGTGATAATTTCTAAAGAATACCAGCACTTCAGGTTCTACATGATTTTTTAAAAAATCTACTGAATATTATCACAACTGCCATTTAAAAACCACATTTTATTTTCAAGAGCAGCACCTAAAAGAACAGTGAAAAATACATGCCAAGCTACCTTTAAAGAGTTTTTTGGTGTGGTCCTCATGGAAAAACTTCTAATTTAAATGTATCACTCAGAGCCAAAAAATCTCTAAGGAAAAATCCTGCCAAATATGATGACATAAAAATCAAATACTTTGGGGAATAAAAAGAGTCATAAACAAAGGCAGAGCTAAACAACAAACTAGCAAAATTATGTCCAACACTGTATGATAAAGGGCTACAGAATATGTTGTACAGAGTATGCTATACAGAGTAGACTGAAAAAACCCAGTAGGTTTTTATGGAAAGGCCATTCACAAGCAGTATACGGAAAAATAAAGGCAAACAGTCACTATACAAGTAAGGATCTCAACTTCATTCAAGTGGGGAAATGTACCCTGAAACACATACTTTTGGCCTGGGTAGCATATCTTTAAAAGTGTAATAGTGCCCAGTGCTGGTAAGGGTGTGAGGACACAGGCATCACCATACACCACTGGTGGGTGTTAAACTAATTGTCATTTAAGGGAAAACTAGCAACATCTATCATAATTCAAATGAATACATCCTTTACTCATCCCAGCAAAAAAAAAAAAAAAAAAAAGAAAAGAAAAACACAAATAAGTCTATCAACAAGGATGAGTTAGATAAGTTCTGTCAAGTCCTTCCACAATTACACAGCCATTTAAAAGAATGAGAAAGCTCCACATATTCTACAAAGACAGATGTCTGAGACAGTGTTAATCACCATAACAAGCCTGGAATAATATGTACAGCCAGAGTGCACTAACGTTATGTGAAGAGGATCTGAGTTTTATCTATGCACTTTTAAGCGTAGGTACACAGAGACACAACCCAATAAAAAACGTGCACAATTCAGCGCAGGGACCACTCGGAAGAGGCGTGGAGGAGGGTGCGTGTTGAGAGGAGGACTCCTACTTTCCACTGCATCCTTCTATGCAACTGAAATGCTTAAAGAGAGCACATTCTACTTATACAACATATACGCTTAGTAATATGCCGCTAATCAGAAATAGAGAAACCATAAAGAATGTCACTTTCCTAAATGTGTTCACTGTTGTCTCTAATTTAGCAATCATGATGGTCCACTCCAAAGTGAGTGTTTTAAAGCCTTTGGAGTCTTACCAGTGCTTACTGAGCCCCTCCTTCAACACCCTGAACTCTCAGCCCTCTCCCTCTGTCCTGCTCTTCCTCAGTGATTTCGCCACAGCGAGGGAGTGCCCCAGTCTGCGCCAACACTGCCCTCTGATCTTTTGTTCCTGCCTCTAGTGCTGATTCATCTTCCTGTGAGCTTGGCTCACCCCAAAACTGTCACGTCTGACCCCTCAAATCTAACCATGCACTCCAGTCGTCCAGTCCTGAGACACATCTTCCTGACCGCCACCACCTCTCACAAGCCTCTAAAGGAGCCCTCCACACACACTGCTCACCTCACCTAAGTGATGGCTGATGACCTGCAGCAGCTCCCAGCACACCCAAATCAGACAGCTATGCCAATCCTCTGTTTTCTTGAGGGAGTCACCAAACTTGACAGTGCTGAAGCAACACCACTGTGACCTGGAGCAATGATGTAACCTCTCCGTGAAGTAATTTTGTCACCTGCAAAAATAAATAGTAATGCCAGCTCTCCAGCGAGGCCAGGAGACAACGCATGCGCTCATCATACTATACTGTCATCACAAAACACAATCAATATGACACAGAAGACAATTCTGCAGTTTACCCGAGCTGAAGGGTATCCTGCCATTGCTGTCAGCAAGTTCTCACTCCCCAGTGACTCTCCAGCAGCAGCAACAATCTGCTGTCTAGTCTCGCCACTGCACTGAGCTTGCTTGTTACAATCACCAAGGGTCTCCAGCTGCCAGCCCCATCAGACGTGTCTGGAGTTGACTTCACTTGACCAGACTGGAACACCTCCCTCCTTGGCTGCCAAGTAGTCACACTATGTGCTTACTACGTGCAGTCACACTGTGCTAGCTGCTGGCTCACCCCAACTTCAGATATAAGTGAGGAGTACCAACAAGAACCCAAACCAGCATCAGTTTATGTGATCAGAAAAAAGGTGGGATACTGAGTGCTTCGAGCTTCCTGAGAAAGAGCTCTCTAAACTAAGACCTGGACCACGACGGGGAGGCGACAAGATTAAGATTGGGTGGGGCAACGGATGCACGCCTAAGATATTTTGAGTGCAGGGAACAGCAGCTCCAAAGACTCAACAAGCCAAGAGGAAGGACACAGCGCATCTGATGCAGTATGTCTGTGGCAGGGCTTCTGAGAAAGGAAGACTCCAGAACTGAGCCTGGAAAGTTTCCCTGTGATGCCTTCTAGTTATTCCAGGTGCACTGGGGGAACTTAACTAATTTCTGTTTAAAAACATACTGGCATCCACCTTCTCTATCCCTAACCCTCTGCCCTAAACTACAGGATCCATAATCCAAAAGTCTACTGGTGACATCTAACCACAACAGTCAGAGGCACAGCAAATTCAACAGGCCCTAAAGCCCAGGGACTCTCCCCGCAACCCTGCCCCAGCTGCTACTTCCCCACAGGGAGGGAACAGCTCAGAGCTGGCCTAGTTGTATGAGGGGTGCAAGACTGATCAGGTCCTGAAGGCCAGGTGTCTGGGACTTGGGTCAGGCCCCATACCAAGCACAAGGGCAAGAGTCCAAGGCATTTTGTTTCTGACTAGCTGCCCTGCCCATTCTCTTCACATTCCTGAATCCCTGATACAAAAAGCAATAGGTAACCAATTGGCAGCTTACATTACTTTAATATAAATTCTTGGTAAACAACTCAGAAACTCGCTGCTAATCACAGTGTCCATTCAGGACAACGTCCATCCACACTCTCAGGTTATGGTTATCTTAACCTATGATTTCATCATCTTGCCTCAGTTTCCTCCCTTGGGTCGACACTCCCTTAAAGCCTAACTTGGCAGACTGTATGGTCAGCTACTTGGTCATCTCGGGACGTTCTGTCTCCCCGACCTCTGCCGCCTGGATGAGGTCCTCAAACGCTCATCCAACTTAGAGACAGGCGGTTCATTGAACATTCAGGAGTCCGATCGCCACAAACAAGGAAGGGAGAGGATACGTTGTGGCTAACCTAACTAAGGCAGAAAACAGGAGTCGACCGGGAGAGGGAGAGGTCTGGGAAGAGAGAGTTCCCTTTTGTCATCTTTGGACAACCTGGAAGCCTGCTGGAGGAGGCTGACGAGACGCTGAGAAAGAAAAAATACAGTTCTCCGTCCGCCCTCGGCACTGTACCGTGGGCAAGCCCAGGTCTCACCAGCTCCCTCCTCCTCTGGAGTTGTCCTGCTCCAAGCTGGCCCTTCTTAGCCCCATCGAAGACCCGGTGCCAGGATCCAGCTCACCACCAGGGATGAGCGCCTTCTTAAAATGAAGCTCAACGGAGGGCCCGCCCAGGGACGCAGACCCAGCCCCGGCGCGATGCACGGAGGCCCTCCCGGACCCTCTTCGTCTCACTCGCCATCCCACACTTCACGGTCCTGCAATATTCGCTGGTTCTCAGTTCCTCCTCTCCATTCCTCTCTGCCCACGGAAACGCCGTCCCTCGCCGGCGACGTCCCCCCAGCCAACTACTACTCATCCTTCAGTTACCTCTTCCCAGACGCCCTTCCACTGCTCCCAACGCACACATTTGTCCCGTCTCCCTGGCGGTGCTTCTGCTCTGTAAAACTTTCGTTCTCCTGTCTGTCACTGCCTTCGGTGTCCTTAAAGTCTCCAATGGCAAGAAGCACGCCGGCCGACCCCCTCCCGGCAGCGCGTCCAGGTTCTCCCGCGTCCCCCCACCTGCCCACGCCCGCCCCTCGGGGCCCGCGCCTGCGCCCGCGTCGGCTGCGCGAGCACAGTCCGGGCCCGCGGCGCACCGGCAGGCGCCCATCCGCGTCCTCCCGGCCCCTCACCTGCACGGCCTCGGGGCGACTACGGCCACGGTCCCCAGGCGCGGCACGGCGCTGCGACCTCAGAACCCGCCTCGCCCGGCCAGGATGCGTCCGAGCGGACCCCGGCCTCCTGCCGTCATTGGTCCACGAGAGCGCCCGCCCCGCCCCCTCGGCTCGGCGATTGGTCAGCGCGGCTGCCGACATCGTCTGACTCGAGCGGGCGCAGCCCTGGAGGCCTAGCCATTGGCTGCGCGGATGGAGTGAGGATAGTGAGACCCGCACGTCCAGCCAGTGGCGGGCGCCGCGGCGCCCTGGGGGCGGGGAGCGTGAGCGCGCGAGACGGCGCGAGGGGCGGGCAGGACACCGCCCCGCCCCCGCCCCGCCCCTCCGCCAGGCGTCGCCTGGGCAACCGCGGCCCGCGGAGTTCCCGCCAGGCAGCCGGGACAGCCCGGAGGCGCAAGCTTCAGCTCAGAGACGGCTGCGCGGCGCTTATGGGCGGCTCCGCCGTATGCTGCCCACCTCTGCATGCAGGTCTTGCGTCCGCCTTTCCCAGCCCGCTTATCCCCGAGTAAACCCTTCTGGGACACGGAGTGTTGCAGGTGCAGTGACTCCATCTCGCGAGGAGAAGTAGATGCTCGGCAAGGGTTTGCAGGATTGGACCCCCGAGGCGCTGGGGTCTTGGTCTCTCCACGTGACCGTCCCCGGCGTGGCCATCCCCGCGTGGTTATCGTCGGTGTGGCCGTCTCTGTCGTGTCCATCCCCGGCAGGACCGCGAGCTCTGTGTCCGCAGCTCTAAGGTCATTCTTCCGTGTCCCAGCACTTAAAGTATCTTGTGCTGAGCTCTAGTAATTAAACCGTGCACGAATACTGTGGCAGCGCAGGGACTTAACCTGCCTTTTAAAAACCACACAGGGTCGCATTTGGGCTAGTAAAGCCCCCCCTTTTTTTCTTTTTCCAGCTTTATTAAGGTATAAGTGACAAGTAAAAACGGTAGATACAGCGCACCTGCGATGTTTTGATAACGTGCGCATTGCGCGAAGCACTGTCGACACCGTTTCTGATAACAGAGTGCTGCTGTTCCTCTCCACGTCCTTGCCCAAAGGGCTCTTCCGCCTGGAATGAGGCGCCGTCCCCATCCTCCCCTTCAACTCAGATGCCGTGTCCTGGAGGAAGTTCCCTTGAGAGGTCTCTTAGGTTCAGTGTGGCCTCTATTCGTTCGTCCGTCTAACTCTCCCACGTTTGGCACACATTCTTTGTAGGGCAGCGGGACAGGGACAGAGGTCATAAAGGAAAAGCCACGGGATTTGTTCCTCGTGTCTTCAGTATTCCTGTGCAGGCCGGTGGGGGCATCCCGCGGTGGATGCTGGGTGCACCGCCAGGCCTCTCTTCAGGACCGCAGCGGGCCTCCAGCTGCGTGCGCGGCGGGCAAGTGGGAGCACCGAGGCAAGTCACCAGCCTCCCGGGGTGGGGAGTGGGGGAGGGGGTAAAGCCCAACCCCTCCCCCAGCGTAGTACGGCTTTGCCAGGCCCCTGCTCCAGAGTTCCCCCTACTTTCAACTGAGGTGGTGTGTCCACAGCACTATGGCCCAACTTGCCCTCTGTCCAAACCTGTTGTCCTGTCAAGCGTCAAAAGCATGCATGCCCTATGGGGCCAGACTTCCAGGCTTGGCTTGTCATTTATTAGCAGTGTGCTCTTGGATACATTACTTAAACTCTCTAAGTACTTCCGTAAAATAGGTATTATAATATCTACACCCCCCAAGAGTTTGCTATAATTAATCTATTAGGTTGCTGCAAAAGTAATTGCGGTTTTGGACTGTGAATTTTAAATAATTATAACTAGCCTCAAACACACCTTTATTAATCAAAATAGGAACCATTACAATCAACACATTTTGCCAATGAGACATAAGTTTGTTTATTCCTGTAGCATAAAAACCCGTGCTTTGGGATTCAGTGAACTCTTGGAAACCATCTTCTGCATCCTTCTGGTTGTGGGAGCATTTTCCCTGCAGAGTTGTCAAGATGCTTGAAGTGGTAATCGGTTGTCGAAAGATCAGCTGAATATGGCGGATGAGGCAAAACTTAAGTAGCCCAATTTGTTCAACTTTTTAAGTATTGGTTGTGATGTGTGGTCAGGCGTTGTCGTGGAGAATTGGGTCCTTTCCGTTGTCCAATGCTGGCTTGCAGGCATTGCAGTTTTGGGGATTCAATGAACTCTTGGAAAGCATCTCATTTGCTGAGCATACTTATCGGATGTAATGGTTTTGCCTAGATTCAGAAAGTTGTAGGATCAGACTGGCAGCAGACCTCCAAACAGTGCCTGTGACCTTTTTTTTTTTTTTGATGCAAGTTTGGCTTTGGGAAGTGCTTTGGAGCTTCTGTTCGGTCCAACCACTGAGCTAGTAGTCACTGGTTGTTATATAAAATCACTTTTTGTCACACATCACAGTCCAATCAAGAAATGATGTTGTTGCATAGAATAAGATGACACTTCAAAATGACGATCTTTTGATTTTCGATTAGCTCATGAGGCACCCACTTATCGAGGTTTTTCACCTTTCCAATTTGCTCAAATACCAAATGACTGGTCAGCATTGAGTCATTTGGCAACTTCTCGTGTAGCTGCAAGAGGATCAACTTCGATGACTGCTCTCAGTTGGTCACTGACAACTTCAAATGGCTGGCCACTATGCTCCTCATCTTCAAGGCTCTCATTTCCTTTGCAAAACTTCTTGAACCACCACTGCACTGTACGTTCATTAGCAGTTCCTGGGTCAAATACATTGTTTATGTTGCAGATGTCTCTGCTGCTTTAACGACCCACTTTGAACCTGATTAAGAAAACTGCTGAAATTTGCTTTTTGTCTAATATTCCCATAGTCTAAAATAAATATAAAATAAACAGCAATGTCATTAGCAAAAAAAAAAATAAATGCACATTAAAATGATGTGCAACATAACCATATTTATTAAGAATGTATACAAATATCACACGGCAAATTTCAACTTGCAAAAACAACTATGTTTGTAGCAACCTAATATATGCGAAGCCCTTGCACTGTGTCTGGTGTACAAGAAGTGCCCAGTGTCAGTTATTATTTCTGATTAAGAATTCTACCGTAGTAGATATATTTTCTAAATCAGAACAGGTCTAAGGAGGTGTCAAATTATTATTTTAAACCTTGGAGATAATGAGCTGGAAGAAAATGTAGACATGGCAGCTCAACTCTTATCTCCCTACAACAAAGAAACAGGAGACTCCAAAAACAAAAACAGCTGTGATTTACTGAGGGCCCTCTGTTTTCAAGCACATCAGCATGTATAACCTTGTCACCTAGAAACTACTTTTGCCATTTACAGCAAAATAAGGATTAGGCCAGGCATGGTGCTTCATGCCTATAATCCCAACACTTAGGAAGGCTGAGGTGAGACTGCTTGAACCCAGGAGTTCGAGACCAGCCTAGGCAACATAGTGAGACCTGGTCTTTACAAAAATTTTTTGTCAAAACATTAGATTAGTGACTCATGCCTGTAGTTCGAGCTGCTTGGGAGGCTGAGGCAGGATTGCCTGAAACCAGGAGGTTGAGGTTGCGATCACGCCACTGCACTCCAGCCTAGGCTACAGAGTGAGACTCCCAATTCAAAAAAAAAAAAAGCAAAATAAGGGTCAGAGGTTAACTGATGTGTTGCAAGTCACAGCAATCAACTGAGTCTAAAGCTTCTGAGACCATAGTTCTGAATCCAGCTACTGACAAATCTGGCAAACTTAAGTGTAGCTGTTAAAGCTTCAAAGTAGAGAGAAAGTGTGCTTAGTAGGTAAGATTTGATAACTTAATAGACTGAGTTATATTAAGAGAAGCTTAAAAATGTTTAAAGAAATCCTTAACTGATAGATTCATAGAAAATTTCATCGAATGTTAGTTTGGAAGTGATAGGGAAGATACTCGCCTTATGTTTTTATTGGTGCCTCTGTCAGAAACAGTTCCCAAGCTCTGTGCTTGTCAGTGCCTCCTGTTTGTTGACCACATGCACTGGCAAGCTACCCAAATGCGGAATCCCATGTTTTCACAAGCAGGCTAGGTTTTTTCTGATTACATTCTAGATATTTTCACTAACAATGGAAAGTTCACCCAAGTATTAAATGTTCTAGGATTAAATTTGAACACTCTATACTAACTAGATAATGTTACTGCAGGGGTCTCTCCTCTTAATCATCAACTGTTCTGGCAACAGCTCATGCTAACATTTTACACTCCTGGGGCTTGGTCACAGTGCCCTGATGCCTCCTCCCTCCCCTCCCTCCCTTTTCTGTGCCCAGCAGCTGGGCTATGTCCCCACTCTCCTGCTTCCATTTCTCAATTCCTTTTACTTGGTATCAAAACTGCAATTTATTTCTCAGGCACTCCAGAACAGGTGTTTTTTCTTTGACTTTTTTTTTTTTTTTTTTTTTTTGGTCCAATCCTTTTTTTTTTTTTTTGAGTTGGAGTCTCACTCTGTCGCCCAGACTGGAGTGCAGTGGCCGCTCCCGGCCACTGCAGCCTCGACCTGCTGGGCTCCGGCGATCCTTCCGCTCAGCCTTCCAAGTAGCTGGAACTACAGGCGCGCACTACCACGCCCAGCTAATTTTTTAATTTATTGAATAGATGAGGTCTCGCCAAGTTGCCCAGGCAGGTCTCGAACCCTGGGCTCAGGCAATCCACTCACCTCAGCCTCCCAAAGCGCGGGATTACAGGCTGAGCCACTGAGCCCGGCTATTGCTATTTGTTTTATCCTTATCTCATATCCTGCCCATATCAGGGACACAGAAATATAAAAAAGTTTAAATTTCACCAATCCTTGAGAAACTTTCCCTTGATGGTTGAGGTTACTTTTCTTGGAGAACAATTTTCATTGACTTCAGTTACTGATTTAATAGTCTTTTCTTACAGGTTACTTTAGCCAGCAAATTTAAAATATAGATTTGTAAAGTTACAAAATGCAAATTTTACGAAAGAACAAAAAGAACAGGTAACTTTCCTAACATCAAGCTAAGTAGATAAAAATCAAGGACACCCTGAAACAAATAATATACAAACTTTTATTCAAAGATAATTCAAGAAAGACATGTTTTGGTCATTTTTAAAGTGAGATTAATTGAAGATCTCAGAAAAATTGTATCTGATCAACACACATGGCTACTCACAGAAAGTTCTCTCTTCTGTTAATAGCAGCTAAATTTTTACACACAGAAAAAGTTCTTAAGACCATGCAAATTCAGTTGAATTCCATACATTCATTGTATTCATCAAAAACCTGCAGTAATGTTCATGCCAAAGTGTTACTTTAAAAATTAAAAATACACACCAAAACATGACCAAGATTAAACTGAAGAAAAGAATAAATAAGCATAATTCATATTTTATTTTAAAAAGTTTGGCATCACACATGTTCAAGTGTGTTAGACCATGTTCATTCCTCAGAAGTGGCATTTTAAAGTGTTAAGCATTGTTAAATATCAAAAAATACAACTCTGTTTTACAATGTAGTACTGGCATAATTCAAAGTACTGTGCCAATTATAAATAGTGTAATCAAGTTTTAAACATCTTTTCAAACATATTTAAAGGAAAGCATATAGACACACATTTATATGCACACAATTCATTATATTCATGTAATCAAAGTTATTTTATAAAAGCAAACCGTTTTATCCCTCAACTAGTTTGTATACTTACATAGATTTTCACACCTGTTCAAAGATACTCAGTTCCTGGGTATACAGATTTTCAGAAGAACAAATAAAGATAAAATTTAATTTTACAAGAACACACATGACTTCATCCTCCTTCAACAGAATAATCCGTAGTCATTCAAGGTTGATAAGAACTAGTCTTTATGAAAGCAACTGTTGTCCCAAGACTACAGAATAAGTTCTGCAGTCCAAGTTTCTTAGGAGAATTCAGTCAGCTGCTGCTCATTGCAGAAAAAGCCTACACGGTGCTTCTACCAAAAATAATCTTCAGTATCCGAGGCCTATAGAGGCAGACTTTCTTGTCTTCTGCTGAGCTTAAAGTGCAGCCACAAGTGGAGAAGTGCTAGATTCTCAGTCACTTCAGAAATACTTGTTGAAACCTGTTCTCATGTATAAATACGCTGAAAACATCCTTCGGGCTCATAATGGTTTATCAATAACTGTGACCCCTGGGCAAAGAAATGAGAAGAAAGAAAACAGAAATCTCAGGCAGCATTCAGGCTCATAATGGTTTTTCAATAACTGTGACCCCTGGGCAAAGAAATAAGAAGAAAGCAGAAGTCATAGGCAGTGTTCTGAATCTCTGAGGAAACACTGAATTCTTCATTACAAAAGCAACAGGAACTGTATAAATCATGCTTTAGTAGTACTATCATCTTAATCTAAATGACAGTGAAATCTGTTTAGTTACAGACTACTTAAATATCAGACTATTTAATCCAGAACTAGTCTTTTGTTCCCTGTAGTTACAATTTGAGAAAAATACTCAAAGGGAACAAAGAAACTTTTGGGCATGATGGGCCTGTTCATTATCTTAATACTGGTGATGGGTTCATAGTGTATACATATCTCAAAAGGAATACAATTACATACACTTAAACATTCAGCTGATCCTTGAACAACATGGAGGTTCAGGGCACCAACCCTCCACACAGTTGAAAATCCATGTGTAACTCTTGACTTCCCAGAACTTAACTATTTTTTTTTTTTAACAGAAGTGTCTCACTCTGTCACTCAGGCTGGAATACTGGCATGCTCATGGCCACCCCAGCATCAACCTGCTGGGCTCTGGCGGTCCTTCTGCCTCAGCCTTCCAAGTAGCCAGAACTACAGGTGCACACTACCACACCCAGCTAATTTTTATTTATTGTAGAGACAAAGTCTCGCCAAGTTGACCAGGCTGGTCTCGAACCCACGGGCTCAGGCAATCCACTCGCCTTTGCCTCCCAAAGTACTGGGATTACAGGCTGAGCCACCCAGCCCGGCCAAATTTAACTATTAATAGCCTCAACAATGACATCAATAGTCAATTAACACACACACATCATATGTATAATGTGTTATATATATATTACCTACTACATTCTTACGATAAATCAGAAAAAAGAAAATGTCATTAGGACAATCATAAGGAAGAGGAAATATATGTACTCTTCATTAAGTGGAAGTGGATCATCATGAGGTCTTCATCCTCATCGTCTTCAATTTGAGTAGCTGAGGAGGAGGAAGGCGTTGGTCATGCCTTGAGGGGCAGAGGTAAAGGAGGTGGAAGGGGGTTAGGACAAGCAGGTACAGTCAGTGTAACTGGATGGAAATAGGTCATAAACATTTTTAGGGAAATGAAAAAACAAAAAAAAATCAGAAATTATGATGTGTTTCTGCCAAGTTACACTGACTGTACTTTCCTCTCCTTATTGTTTGCTTTAGTTTCAGTTCACGTATCCCATGGGGTCCATGTTGTAAAACAAGTCAGAAGCAACCCTGAATAACAGGCACCTTCTGCCATTCTGTCTCATGTGAGTTTGATTTCTTGCATGCCCCATCTATGTCTTCCTCCTCATCACTGCAATCAAGTTGTCGTCTTCTGTTCACCCCTCTGGAGTGGTGTCTCAGATCTTGAGATCTTGAATTTCTTCAAGACCTATGGGTTGAAACCCTTCACTCTACACCTTTTTTTTGCCATATTTCAATCTCTTTCATGATTTATTGATCGGCTTTGTCATAAATTCTGTGAAACTGTGCATAACATCAGGACACAGTTTTCTCCATCAGGAATTTACTGTTTCAGGCTTGATGGTTTTCACAGCTTCTTCTATAATAACAATATTCAGTGGCGTAATCCTTCCAGACTTTCATGATGTTCTCTCTTTCATGGTTCTCCTCCATAGTGTTGACAATGGGTTCATGGTGTATACATACGTCAAAAGGAATACAATTACATAGAGCACTGTATGTAATGAGCCTTAGAGGTCCTTATGCCCCTTGACCTGGAGGCTGAATTAGACATTGTGTTTGGAGGCAAGTAGACTATTTTGAGGCCTTTGGTGTTGAACTCATGGGGTTCTGTGTGGCCAGGGTCATTGTCTAATACACCAAAAGAACTTTAAAAGGCAGTTCCAAGAGGATTAAGATGACTGACATGAGGCAACTAGTGTGAGTTTCTCCTACATAGTAAACCTAGATAGAGAGAGTTTACTCAGCACCCAAGGAGGAACAGATCCAGCAGCACATCCTAAGAGGATCCAAAGGAGAAATAATAATTACTTGGAGCAAATAGGAAGAAAAAAATCCACCATCCTGGGATGTAACTGGCTAAACTCTTGCCTGCACCACCATGGTCCACTCCAGATTATGGCCACAGTGGGGAAGGTGAGTGATGGAAATTTGGGAGTTCTGTGCTCCTGCTGCAAACTTGCAAGGCTCCCCGAGCCTCGTAGGACCCCAGCCCCTCACAGGAAACTGCCTTCCTCACAACTGTGCTCTGTCGTGGAGTGGTAAAGAAGAAAGCCTTGAGCAGCTCCAGCTGCCATTTCCCAGTAATGCAATCCTTGCAGGGTAAAGCAACTGCTTTTCAGAAGCTTGGGAGGGAACAGCCCAAAGGCAAACTCTACAGCTGCAGACAATGCCTGGATGGGGAGGTTACCTCAGAACACCTGAGGTCCTGAGGCCAGTTGCACCTTGACATTCAGATAGCAGAGTGCCTGAGGCCAAGGTGGAGCTGGTGGGGAGACACGTTGCCATAGCAACTTCTCACTCTCCTAGTGAAGGCTTCTGAGCCTGCTCTGCATAACAGCATCACCACAGTGGTCTGGTACTCCCTCCTAATCCCCACTGGTACAGCTAACAGTGTACACTTGTGGGGTGCTTCAGCTCCTCCCTCCCTCCTGCACTTCTCTTGAAGGCTCAAAACAGACAGAAAACTTGGGAAATCCCCAGAGTCCCGCCCTCAGCCTAGGCTGGTTGAGCATTTTCTTGGAGAAACATCAAGGAGAAACCCTACAGCCATCATCATAGCTGGCTTTCCTCCATAAGTGCTACCTCCTGGTCAGAGGTAAACAGTACAACCAACCACATCAAATATAATACTTCAGCTTTGGGGAAGGCCTGATTCCAAACCCCAGCTAACACTTTCCAAGCCACTCCAGCCACTCAAGTCATTGTGAGCCAGATCTGGCAGTTGAGAAACTCACTATACCAAGGCTCTATATACTCAAGGGAACCCTTCAACGCCCACATCAGTCCCCTGCCAACCTCAAGAAGAAATCATCTATACCCCCATTTAGTCCAAATGAGAAGGAATCAGAAAAATAATTCTGACAATATGAAAAATAGATTTCTTGACACCCCCAAAAGACCACATCAACTCTTTAGCAATAAACCCTAACCAAAATCAAATTTCTGAAACTCCAGATATAGAATTCAATAGGTTGATGATCAAATTCATCAATGAACTTCAGGAGAAAATTGACAACCAACATAAAGAAATTTTAAAAATTATTCAGAGGTAGATGAAAAATTCTCCAAAGAGGCAGACACCTTAAAAAAAAAAAAAGCTGAAATCCTCAAAATGAAAGAATTTAGGGAAGTACAAAAGGTGGTGGAAAGTTTTAACAGTAGACTAGAACAAGCAGGAGAAAGGATCTCAAAACTTGAAGATAAGCCGTTTGAGTTAACCTAATCAGACAACAATCAAGAAAAAAGAATAAAGAAAATGGAACAAAATCTCCAAGAAATGTAGGATTATGTAAAACATCCAAATCTAAGCTATAAGTGACAAACCCATAGCCAATGTCATTCTGAATGGGAAAAAGTTGAAGGCATTCCTCATCAGAACTGGAACAAGACAAAGATGCCTACTTTCACCACTACTATTCAACATAGTACTGGAAGTCCTAGCCAGAGAAATCAGGCAAGAGAAAGAAATAAAGGATATCCAAATCAGGAAAGAAGAAATCAAATTATCCCTGTATGCCAATAATATGATCTTATACCTCAAGAACCCTAAATACTCCTCCAAAAGACTCCTGGATTTGATAAATGAATTTGATAAAGTTCCAGGATACAAAATCAACACACTCAAATCAGTAGTGCTGGTATACACCAATAGTGTCCAAGCTGAGAATCAGATCAAGAACTCAATTCCATTTACAGTAGTAACCAAAAAGCTAAATACCTAGGAATATATTTAACCAAGGTGGTGAAAGATCTCTACAAGGATAACTACAAAACTCTGATGAAAGAAATTGTAGAGGACAAAAACAAATGGAGAAACATTCCATGCTCATGGACTGGAAAAATCAACATTATTAAAATGATATTACCCAAAGTAATCTACAGATTACCTGACTTTAAACTATACTGTAAGGCTGTAGTAACCAAAACAGCATGGTACTGGTACAAGTGCAGACAAATGGACCAGTGGAACAGAATAGAGAACCCAGAATTAAACCCAAATACCTATGACCAACTGATCCTTGACAAAGCAGACAAAAACATATACTGAGAGGTCATACAAAACACTGAGAGGTCACCCTATTCAATAAATGGTGCTGGGAAAATTGGGATAAACTTGATCTCTCTCTCTTCCCATATACAAAAATTAACTCAAGATGGATTAAAGACTTAAATGTCAGACCTGAAACCATAAAAATCCTAGAAGAAAACCTAGGGAAAACTCCAAATAATCAGCCTAGGCAAATAATTTATGGCTAAAATCCCAAAAGCAAATGTAATTAAACAAAAATACTTGGAAGGCTGAGGCGGAAGGATATCCTGAGCCAGCAGGTCAAGGCTGCAGTGGCTGTGAGAGTGCCACTGCACTCCAGCCTAGGCAACACAGTGAGACTCCAACTCAAAAAACAAAAACAAAAATAAATAAATGGTACTTAAACTAAAAACCTTCTGCCCACCAAAAGAAATAATCAACAGTGCAAATAAGCAACTTACAGAATGGGAGAAGATATTTGCAAACTATACATCTGACAAAGGACAAATATCTAGAGTCTACAAAGAACTCAAACAAATCAGCAAGAAAATAGCAAATAACCCCATTAAAAAGTAGGCAAATGACGTGACCAGACATCTCTCAAAAGAAGATATACAGATGACCAACAAACATGAAAAATGCTCAACATCATTCATAATCAGGAAAATGCAAGTTAAAACCACAATGAGATGCTACCTTACACCAGTCAGAATGGTCATTATAAAAAATTTTTTTTAAATATGCTGGAGTGGATGTGGAGAAAAGGGAACACTTATACACTTATGGCAGTAGTGTTAATTAGTATAACCTCTATGGAAAGTAGTATGGAGAGTACTCAAAGAACTAAAAGTAGACCTACCATTTGATCCAGCAATCCCACTACTAGGCATCTACCCTAAGGAACAGAAGTCGTTATATCAAAAAGACATCTGCATCTGCATGTTCATTGCAGCACAATTCACAACTGCAAACATGTGGAATCAACCTAAATGCCCATCAACTGATCAGTGGATAATGAAAATGTGGTATATATACACCAACACCATGGAATATTACATAGCCTTTAAAAAAGAATGCAATCATGTCCTTTGCAGCAACATGGATGGAGCTGGAGATTATCATTCTAAGTAAACTGACTCACAAACAGAAAACCAAACACCACATATTCTTTCATATATGGAAGCTAAATGGTCACAAAGATGGAAATAATAGACAGTAGGGACACCAATAAGGGGGAGACAGGAGGAGGGTTAGGGTACAGAAATTGCCTGAGACCCAATTCCCACCGTTATACAATATGTCCATGTAACGAATATGCGTGTGTTCCCCCTGAATCTAAAATTTAAACACACGCACGCACACACACACACACACAACACACACACACACACACACACACACATTTAAAAAGAAAGAGAAGGAAGGAGGGAGGAGAGGAGGGGAAGAGAGAGGGAGGGAGGAAGGACGGTAGGGAAAGAAAGAAAGAAAAGGCAGTCCTTTACTGGTGAGGAACTTCCTGACTGAAGGGAACAATGGCTCTTGTTGTCCAGGCCTTCTTATACAATCATAAACCTGATGCATAAAACAATAGAGCTGGCCTGTCCCTTCCTACTCTAAGTCCTGGTGCTTGCTTCTCTTCCTTCCTAATAAATGTTCTTTGTGGCACTTTCTTTCCCAGAATAGGGTACTTTCATCTGTATTAAAAACCTGTTCAGGTATATATCCTTTCTCCTCCATGATTTTTTCTTGTCTCTCTCTCTCTCTTTTTTTTTTTTTTTTTTTTGTTTTGAGCCGGGTCTCACTTTGTACCCCAGACTGAAGTGCAGTGGCATGATCATGGCTTACCGCAGCCTTGAGCTCCTGAACTTAAGAAATCCCTTCTCAGACTCCTGAGTCACTAAGACTAGAGGCACACAGCTACTGTTTTTATTTTTGTAGAGACAAGGTCTCTCTATGTTGCCCAGGCTGGTCGCGAGCTCCTGGGCTCAAGCAATCCTCTTGCCTCCGCCTTCCAGAGTTTTGGCATTACAGGCATGAACCACCATGCTGTCCATGAACTCATCTGATGCCTGTTAGCTGACAGAAGCTGCCTCTCCTTTTATCCTGACTTTTTTTTAAAGCCAAATTTCTTTCTAAAATTATCAAACCACTCTTTGCTGGCATAGCATTCTTCAGCTTCAGATTCTTTACTTTCCTTTTGCTTTAAGTTGTCATACAATGACTTTGCTTTTTCTCCAATCATATTAGAGTCTATAGGTATGCCTTTCTTATAGCAATCCTGCATCTACATAAAAGGTGCATTTTAATTCAAGATAAAAAGGTATTTCACAAGAAGTGCAAGGTTTGGGGCCTGCTGGTGTAACTGCAGTGGTGGCTTCATGACGTTCCTTTTTTTACAATGGCCTTCTCAGATTCATTTATCTTTAAATGCTCGGCAACCATAGCTGCAGCCCTCAGTTGATGGCCCAGTCAAGTAAATCAGCTTTTTCCTTGATGGTGTGACTCCTCTGCTTCTTGGGAGCACTCCCAGCATGACTGGTGGCACTTCGCCTGGGTCTATGGTGTTAAGGTTTATGGTATTGCACTAAGCATGGTGGAAAATATGCGATGACCATGAGAGATCCCTCCTTACCGGGGTATGCCACAGACTGAAGAGACACCTGCTCCCATGGAGACAGTGAACATCACACAGTGTTCTATGTAGATACTCACAACACCTAAGCTCTCCACAGCAGCAATGGGAGGTGTTCACGACATTATCACAGCGGCTTGGCTTGTTTTGTATGAACCGTATGCAGTTATGCTTTAATGTGGTATCTTTACGCTTGTTCATGTTTTCTCAGTTGTGAACGGTGCCATGTTTGGCCCGTAAGAGTCTGTGTGCATAAATTTTACCTTTTGTAATAGTTTTGTACAAATTTTATGGCAGTAAATGTTAAAATACCCTAGTATCCACATGTATTTTATGCACTCATGACATACCTTTTTCTTACTTTGTTTTGATATTTCTAGGCTACATGGTTTATCTGTGAGTTTTTTCAAATTGTCACAAATCTCCAAAAATTTTATATTTATTTTAAAAATCCACGTATAAGTGGACTATGCAGTTCAAATCCGTGTTGTTCAAGGATCAACTGCATGTTAATTCAATGTCGATTTATACCTCAATTAAACTGTTAAAAACTCCATCTAATATTGAGCCATGTTATTCTGTATAGAGTTCTTCTATTGAGTATTGTTTTGAATGATGCATGGTTAATTAGTATAAACATTCTTTTCTCTATAACTGGGTCAGTTTTGTTAGAGAAACATTCTAATATTAAAGCAACATAAATATCTATCATCAGAATAATTAACATGGAACATATAGTTTTAAAGACTTACCATTATAGTTATTCAAGAGTATTACCATGTCTTTTACAAAGATATGGACCAAACTGATATTTTAGAATTCAACCAGTGCTATATATAAGAAAGAAAAATAACTCCACAGCCTCACTATAATACTATCTCATGGAGCCTAGCCATGAGGAGACATCAGAATCATGTTTCTTGGTTATCTGAGGAATTAAAGTCTTACCACAAAACTGAATTTCTCTCTGCTATATACAGACATTAGATATCTAAAATTTATTCTAAGATTCTGAACTGCAAAGATTTGGAATTTTAAATACAAATGACTGTAGAATGACAAAGAGTACTGGTGCTTTATTTCAGAATATACACAGGCAATATTCATCATTTTAAGAATATAAGATAACTTTGAGAAAATACTTTTTTTCTTGTAACAGAAAAACTTTGTTAACATAAAAAGTGCAATGATGTCATCTTTTCGTATTATAAAAGAACACTTGAAGAAAGGAAGACAGCGATTACCTGCATAACTTCTCCCTGTGCTCATACACGATGATACAACTGTCCACTTATCAGTTGTTGGGTTATAATATTCTACCGATGCCAAGTTGCAGGAGCCATCATCCCCTCCAACAACATATAACAGACCATTAACTGCACAGACTCCTTTTAAAAAGTACACAGAGAGAAAATAATTATTTTAAAATGTAAATGAATATGAATATCCCTGTAAGTGCTTGGCAAGCTGACCTTCTTTCCTTGAAAGAGGCAAGAGAAGAAAGTGAGCATGTAAAGAATTCCTCTTATTTTCTGAGTCTAATGCCACTGCTAAGCTCCTACTGAGTATCATGTATGCAGTAGTCATTTTATACAGGTATGATTTCATTTAATTTTCACATCAGCATTACTTTATAGGCTAGGAACTACTTTGACCTCATTTTATTAAGAAAAAAAGAGAGAAAGAAAATTAAGAATTTAGTAACTCTCTTAAAGTTAGTTTCTTGGAAAACCTTAAGGAAAAATATATATACACACATATATATATTAGTAGAAGGTAAAAAATATTTTTAACTTTAATTATACTGGATGGTTAGCTGTTGTAGTTCCTTTAAAAGGGGAGAAACAGTATTATTTATTTACTAGAATCACTCATTTCTTGCAAAATTTTAAAACATCTAGGAAAATACATATATAAAAAAAAGAGATCACCTCTAATCCTATACCACTTAGAGTAACAATCATTGAAATGTTTCTCTCTATTCTGGCTTCCTTATCTTGGTGCATAGACACACAGGCATTCAGACACATCCATTTTTTAACCCCACAAGCAGCTCACACTACACATGCTACTTTATCACTCACCCACTCCTTCCAAACAATATACTTGAACATTTCCCCCAAGTTAATAATAATTTTTAACAATTGCATGATATTACATGTATGGTAGTACCAATTTATTTAATAACCTTTAACTGACAGAGAGTTCATAATTTGGGGGCTGTTTGCCCTTATCAGTGAAGTTGCAATGAACAAGAATCCTCTGCATACTTTTTGGATACGTCTGCAATTATTTCTTAATACAAATTATTAGAAAGAAAACTGGTGAATAAATTATAAACACCTTTTAAAAGCTTTTTATTTCAATTTAATTTTACTCAAAGTATATTTAATATCCTAAAGTGTTCAGTGTGATTATGAACTCAATCAAAGGGCATCAAGGAATCACAGATGTTGCCCACACATGGGTCTCTGAGTTTTATAGATAGTGTTCCTGGCCGGGCTCGGTGGCTCAGCCTGTAATCCCGCGCTTTGAGAGGCCGAGATGAGTGAATTGCCTGAGCCTGCGGGTTTGAGACCTGCCTGGACAAGTTGGCGAAACCTCATCACTACAATAAATCAAAAAATCAGCCGGGCACAGTAGCGTGTGCCTGTAATTCCGGCTACTCGGAAGGCTGAGGCAGAAGGATCGCTGGAGCCCAGCAGGTCGAGGCTGCAGTGGCCGGAAGCGGCCACTGCACTCTAGTCTGGGTGACAGAGTGAGACTCCGACACAAAAAAAACAACAAAAAAAGATGATAGTGTTTCTAATAATTTTTTTATTTTATTTTAAAGATGCAGGGTATAATTCAGGACTGGGTGTTCCTAATAATTAATAGATGTACATCAATTTTTTATGGATACATAATATTTGTATATATTTATGACGCACATGTGATATTTTGTTAAATGCTTAGTGGTTTTTTTGAGTCAGCATCTCACTCTGTTGCCCAGGCTGGAGTGCAGTAGCCTCAACCTGCTGTGCTCAGGAGATCCTTCCACCTCAGCCTTCCAGGTAGCTGGAACCACAGGCACAAGCCACCATACCCGGCTAATTTTTTTATTTATTGTAGAGACGAGGTTGCCAAGTTGCCCAGGTTGGTCTCAAGCCCCTGAACTCAGGCAATCCTCTTGCCTCAGCCTCCCAAAGTGCTGGGATTACAGGCTTGAACCACCACCATGCCTGGCCAAATGCTTACAGGTTTTTAACATAAAATAATAAGCCCAAATCTCTACACAGCACTGGAAAGTGCACTAGCAATACCCTTTCCTGTGCAAATGGAGTGAATTTTCTGTATCTTACTCAAACTCAACTGTGCTCCTGTTCTGCTCTCGACAGGAAACACACTCGTACCATTTTTAAGTAGTTCAAATGCTGCCACACAAGCTCACAAAGCTGTTGTTGTGTGCCTGTGAGTGTCTGTGTTGTCTACCGGTGGAGAACACACGAATATGAAGAGACAACATGGTCTCAAACAGCCTGCTATGGCAAAGGGATGAGTAAGAAGGCCTTGCTTTCCTAAAGAGCTCTCCCATTACATCTTCCAGGGCTCCCAGGTTAGAGTGCCCACCGCAGAAAGGGAGGCTGGTCCCTATGTCCATCTGAATGGGTCAGCTACAAACTTTCCAAAGGCATCAATCCCACTAGCCCACTAATTCACAGCATCAAATTCCCAGCAGGCAGATGGAAGCCCAGTCCCTCTGCAAAAGGACACAATCTCCTGCAGTGTTTGATGGCGCCAGGCCATTCAGCTTACTTCATCATGATCAAGTAGGTACCTAGAACCTATTTCAAAGGTGCTAAGTATTAGAAGGCTGTATATGATCTAATTCAAACTGGTTCCATTTTTCCTCCACTCTTTTTTTGTTTGTTTGTTATTTTGAGTTGGAGTCTCACTCTGTTGCCCAGGCTGGAGGGTAGTAGCACGATCATGGCTCACCTCCTGCAGCCTCGACCTCCTGGGTTCAGAAAATCCTTCCACCTCAGCCTTCTGAATAGCTGGGACTACAGGCACATGCAACCACACTTGGCTAATTTTTTAATTTTTTGTAGAGACGGGGTCTCACTGTTTCCCAGGCTGGTCTGAAATGCCTGGGCTCAAGCAATCCTCCTACCTTGACCTCCCAAAGTGCTGGGATTGTAGGTATGAGTCATCATACCCAGCTGGTCTCCGCTCTTGATGCTATCATTTACCACCATACTTATAAAAACTTTTGAAATCTGACTTGCAAGTTGCTTGCTATTTCAAATTCACATGAAAGCTCTCGCCTCTCCCCACTTAGAACTGAACACATGTTCCCTTTTCTTTATCAGCTGAGCCCTCTCTTCCCAATTTAGGTGCCTGGATGAGGTCTTTATCCTGGGATATTACAAGAAAGGAATATCTTCCAGAAGTCTGTTTCAGATTATCAGAAAAATGGAATGAGAATGACATTTTAAAATACTATCTCATGAGTTCATATCAATAATTGAAAAATTCGTGCTCAGTTGGATTATAGTTTATCTTGTAAGTAACAGAAATAAATTATTCAAATGATAAATAATTTTCAATTATTTAGAAAATAAATAATTGATTGAGAAGGAAAATCAAACTAAAAACTAAGCCTTCATATTTCCCTCTTCCTGATTACCAAAGAAAATTCAATTAACTATTGTCCAAATCAAAGTATGAAACAACTTTTCAACAGAGATTTAAGGAAAGTCTTTTTCATAAATCCCACACTCTTCCACAAAATTTTTCAAAGAGCAAGATAATGATAGCTCTATCTAGACAAATTATCTCCTTATTCTTCTGGCTAAAGGAAATGAGCTAATTTTGACATGAAAAAAAAAACATGTATAGAGAAAAAAACAAGATTCCAATCTTTAGAAAAATATTCATGAAAGTTCAAACTGCAAATAAGTTTCCTCATCCAGGAAGGCACACACACGTACCACCACAACTTTTCTAGTTGAACGTACTGGAGTCACACACTTATTCTACTGAGGCTTGCATGGTTCTAGACTATCAACAGCTAAGAGGCTTTCAAGACCTCACCAAGTTCAAGTGATTGAATGGGGTGCAAGGGCAAGTAGAATCCATCATGAAGGGAAATGAAGACGAGCATTTTGGAGGGGTGCATCTTGCAACATCATCCAATGGTGCATATTAAGTTTGAGAATCATCAGTATCTCAGACTATGAGAAATGGCATGAAAACAATGACACTTTGAAAAAGACTAACATTTTCTAAAAGGCTCTCCAGCTATCCTATTTTCCATTTGTATCTTCCTACCATGAATCTTCAAGTAGTCAGTTCCCCAATCTTGAGGACTTCTGTTTTCTTCAAGAAATTTTTATTATTATTATTTGTTGTTGTTGTTACTTTAGTTTTTCTATTTTCTGGAAATCCTGGACTGTATTAAATTAGGGTACCTCTTCAGGATGCCCCCCAGATTCAAATAATTAACTAGGTTTCTAACTTAGTATTTACTCAACTAGAATAAATCCCCCCAAAACTGGGATCTCCAACATGTGATACACAGTAGGCAGTCAAAGGTGCCTGTTGTAAGAGTGAATGAATCCAAGTATCAAATAAAGAAGGCTCTGCTTCTAACCAGTCTCCACACTAATCACCAAAATGTAGCAGTGAGTAGAACTTATATGCTGACTGAAGTGTCACCACCACTGGCTGTGTTTCAGAGACTATGCGAGGCATTTACTTTACAGGATTATTACACAAACCTCTGCCTTTCAAGAGTTCAAAGTCTTTCAGGGAATCCAAATCAGTAAAAGAATAAGGACATCTTTAAACAAAAAAGAAGAAGAAGAAGAAGGGCAATATACAGCAATATGAGGAAAACTATAAATAGAAATCTACATGAATTCCATAATCTGAAAGTAGACAGATACCTGCATTTCTTCTGCACATGTTCATGTCTGCAACCTGCCTCCATGTATTACTGGTGGGATCATATACTTCAACACTTTTTCGTACTAAAGGGCCATCGTGACCTCCCACAGCATACAATAGGTTGTTCAACACACCAACACCTATAAAACACAACCAGCCAAACTATAGTAGAGTAAAAAGAACAAGAGATGTATAACATATTAGGGTTTGTTGAAGTGACATGTAACTAAAACTTTTGAAATTATAATTCATAATAAAAGTGAAATGATATGAAAGACTACAATTTAAGAAACAGAAATGAAAAGAACTGACGATTAAACAAGGATCTCAGTAAACTTCTTCTAAAAAAAACATGTCAAATAGAGTAAGAACAATATATAAATGAAACATAAGGAAGAAAAAAGTCCTTTAATATGATCCTTGCAACAAAAACAACAAAAAATCCACAATAAAAAGAATCCAGTATTAAAGCACATAATTTTTAAGCAATAGATATAAAAAGACTTGATGTTCCCCCAGTAAGCACTAAAAACAAAAATCTAAAAGGAATCCCAAGCAGTATAAATATATAAAGGAAACAGAGAAGCCTTTAAATATAGCACTTTGAAATTAATTTTTTTTTTTTTTGAGTTGGAGTCTCACTCTGTCGCCCAGACTGGAGTGCAATGGCCGCTCCTGGTCACTGCAGCCTCGACCTGCTGGGCTCTGGCGATCCTTCCGCTCAGCCTTCCAAGTAGCTGGAACTACAGGCGTGCGCTATCACACCCGGCTAATTTTTTATTTATTGTAGAGATGAATTCTCTCCAAATTGCCCAGGCGGGTCTCGAACCCAGGGGCTCAGGCAATCCACTCACCTCAGCCTCCCAAAGGCGCAGGATTACAGGCTGAGTCACCGAGCCCGGCTTGAAATTAAATTTTGCAAAGAAAAGGTAGTACAGCTACCCACTACTATCTGCAGAATTCAAAAGACCTTTAGCAGGTCATTTGGAATCAGCGTACGTTTTCAGGTAGTGTAAAGACACCAATGAATCATTTCACTTGTTCAATTCTTTCCCAACATTTTTGTGCTTCACATGCTAGATGAAGTTGCCAGTACCTGCGCCACTGCGGCGGGTGCTCATCTCTGCAATATAGGTCCACTCATTTGTCGTGGCATTATAGCACTCTACTGTGCTAAGACACTGACGGGATGCCCCATCATAACCCCCTACCGCATAGAGCAACCCTAGACAGGAAATCACAAAGAAGGTCACAGTTAGAAAAGAGCTATTTGTTCAAGTCAGAAAGTATTAATATATTTTCCTCCATGGTGGCAGAGTTTCCGCTTAAAGTGTCATTGATTTTTATAAACTATATTGAGTCCTTGCAGAATGGTGACAGGTAAAATAATCAAATGATACTGTGAGGCTCTCCAGGGGATACATAATGATGTTAATTTCACACTTTCATCAATAATCTGAGTGACAGAACAGCAAGTGCACTCCCTATATCTTCAGATAACACCATCTGATAAATGAACAACATCCTGGAAAACAGAATTAAATACCAAAGTTATCTTAGTAAACTGGAAAAAAAGTTAAATCAAGGGTCAATAATGGCATGCCACAGAATATGTATATGGCAATACCAAGACATGAAGGACTCACAAATGCTACAGCATGAACAAACCTTGAGAACATTGTGCTATGTGAAAGAAATCAGTCACCAAGCATCACCTACTATGTGACTTCATTGCCACAAAATGTCTATATATGACAGAAAGTAAAACAGTGGTTGCTGGAGGCTGGGGAGGATGGGGTAACAGCTAAAAGAGTGGGGCTGCCTCTGGAGGTAAGAAACATTTCTAAAATGAACTGTGGTGATGGATGCACACGGATGAATTGTAGGGTATGTAAATTATATTTCAATATAAGCTGTTTTTAAAAGAAAGTGCAGAGAATTACACTCAAGTTTACCTAGCCAATATAAAAAAGCATACCAAAGAATAATACTTAGTCTTTCTTAAATTCTGTTAAATGCCAAAGTACTATATAAATAAATAACTACGGCAATCCATCCTGTAAATGTTAAATAGCCCTCTCTCCCTCTCTCTCTCTCTCTCTCTCTCTCTCACACACACACACACACACACACACACACACACACAGAGAGAGAGAGAGAGAGAGAGAAGAGGAAAAAGGAGGAGCGAGAGAGAAAAGGATGCCTATACAGGTTAATTTACATAGGCTAATTTTTAAAAGAGGATAAGTGAAATTTTACAGTAATTACTACTTTCCTTTTTTAAATGATAACTTGCTTGCCCATTTATAAAAATTGTGTTTAGATTATGAGAAGAATCACTCTCAAGAGTCAAGAAGCCACGTGTACTTGGAAACTTTCCCATCCAAGAAGTGTCAGCACCTACCTCCGACGACGCCCACACCAACGCTGCTCCTCCTCGTGTTCATCGGAGCCACATGAAACCACTCATTAGACTTTATGTTATATGCTTCCACAGATGATAGACCTTCAAGGAAGCACAACACTCTTCATTTCCCCCTCTAAGAAAATCCAATTGTTCTTATTTATACATATATATTATTAGGAAAAAATACTTCAGGTATGTTACATTGGGCTAAAATTAAAAGAAGAAAATGGTGGAGGGCAGACACATTAATTACATAAGGAAGAGGAATAGCTTGTTCTCCAGAGGACTCCTACCCAAGCTACTGACATTTATCAGCTTTTAAAACTTATAAGATGACTGATACATAAGAAATAAAACTTATATACTCAGTACTTTCACATGATTTGAATAAATTCTTGACACAATTTTTAAACTTAACATTAAATATAATACCCATTAAGATATTCAAATTGTCCTAATCTTGCCACAATTCATTCCACATGTGGTTACTATGTTAATTCTAATAGCAATGTAGAAGAGACGAAAAGGAGAATACCTGTGCTTCCATCAAAGCCTCCCACAGCATATAACAATCCATTTAACACAGCAGCTCCCAAAGTGCTTCTCCGGTCTCGCATGTTAGCAACGCTGGTCCACTGGTCCTTCACAGGGTCATAAGAATCTACAGTGCGAACTCTTAAGGAGCCATTAAAGCCACCAACAGCAAAAACAAGCCCAGCCATATAGACCATCCCTGCAAGAGGAATATAGCACATGATGATCAATATGTGACCCAACCGCCACCACTATCTAAAGACTGCTTTTCAGCCGGGTTTGGTGGCTCAGCCTGTAATCCCACGCCTTAGGAGGCTGAGGTGAGTGAATTGCCTGAGCCCGCGGGTTCGAGACCCACCTGGGCAACTTGGCGAGACCTCATCTCTACAATAAGTCAAAAATTAGCCCAGCGTGGTAGCATGTGCCTGTAGTTCCAGCTACTCAGAAGGCTGAGGCAGAAGGATCGCCGGAGCCCAGCAGGTTGAGGTTGCAGTGGCCGGGAGCGGCCACTGCACTCTAGTCTGGGCAACAGAGTGAGACTCCAAATCAAAAATAAATAAATAAATAAAGACTGCTTTTCAGTACATCTACGGCTGTTGTCAAGACATGCCACTTTTAAGAGGATCCTGATTGAATAAGTTCTAAAAAATGCTATTCATTTACAAGAATATAATCACCAAACTGTCTCCCTTTCTACAGTTATTAAAAAATGGGTTGAGCCGGGCTCAGGGGGCTCAGCCTGTAATCCCGCGCCTTTGGGAGGCTGAGGTGAGTGGATTGCCTGAGCCCGCGGGTTCGAGACCCGCCTGGGCAGCGAGACCTCATCTCAACAATAAATCAAAAAATCAGTCGGGCGTGGTAGCACGCGCCTGTAATTCCGGCTCTTCGGAAGGCTGAGGCGGAAGGATCGCCGGAGCCCAGCAGGTCGAGGCTGCGGTGGCCGGGAGCGGCCACTGCACTCCAGTCTGGGTGACAGAGTGAGACTCCAACTCAAAAAAAAAAAAAAAATGGGTTAAGGTACCATTCTGACTCTCAGTTTTTTCAAGTATTTATTTACAGCTTAAATAATGAGTCATTATTTTCCAACAACTTGAACCTGTATGCATATCCTATGGCTTTCAATGTTAGATCTTCTAGTGGATGTTTTTTAAGTGAAACTCTCTATATGCCTATAATTTATTTAGATAATGTGCTCCTAGTTTATCATGTCAGTGGGCTGAATGAATCAGGGGTCAGCATTACAGCCTGCGGGCTAAATCTGACTCACCTACTATTTTTGTAGGACCCATGAGCTAGGAATGGTTTTCTTATTTTTTAATGGTTGAAAACAACCAAAAGAATATATTTCATGGCAAGTAAAAAGCTATATGAAGTTCACATTTCTGTGTCCATAGATAAAGTTTTACCAGATCATAGCCCCACCCACTTACTCACAGCTGCTTTTGCTCTACAGCAGTTCAGTAGCTGTGACAGGGACCACATAATCCACAAATCTTAAAAATACTTACTCTCTGGTCCTTTCAGAAAAAGTTTGCTGATCCCTGGGATAAAGAGATGTTAGGGGCTCTGTGAATGGAAAACTAGACTGCTAGATTCAGGGTTTCAGATGTCTCTTCGCTTTCTAACCTGTTTCACACTGGTGACCTAATCTGAGAAGCATTCTCATCATCCACTCTGATTCCCTGAACTTTCAAGTGCCAGTTAAAGTTTCAAACTCTCTATGACCCCTTCCTTGATTTACTTTACCCTAAAGGGATATACCTTTAGCTACTGAACTCCTACAGCAATAACATCTATATAGGGCATCTGAGGTTTAGTCAGTCTTCAAGTCTGTAATATCACTGCTCTGAATTGTTCACGTTTTTATTGCTTGTAATTCTGCAATGTTTATATAACTGTGCCAGCTTGAGGACAGGCAGGGTGGCACACAGTTCTCTGGATCCCCATAGGGAGAATTGGAACCACCAGCTATTAAGTGTTTGACTAGCCCATTGCTATGTCCTCAGAGAAGGGATGCACCCACTGCTTTACCCTCTGGTGCGTTACTTCCCAGCCCCCTAAAATACACTGAAGTGTGGTCCTCTAAAGGCAGCAAGGCCCTTTCCAGTTCCAACAAGGTTGCCTATGCAGGCATCCTGCTAGCAGAGAATGGGGCAGCCCTCCTGGGAGGGCCTGAGGACCAGTGAGCAGTAATAGAGCAGGCACAATAATTCAGTATTTAAAAAATCCTGCCAGGCACGGTGGCTCACACCTATAATCCTAGCACTTTGGGAGGCAGAGGTGAGAGGATTGCCTGAGCCCAAGGGTCCGAAACCAGCCTGGGCAACTTGGCAAGACTTTGTCTCTGCAATAAATCAAAATATGAGCCAGGTATGGTGGCGCATGCCTGTAGTTCCAGCTACTTGGAAGGCTGAGGCAAAAGAATGGCCTGAGTCAAGCAGGGTTGAGGCTATGGTGGCCATGATCATGCCACTGCATTCTAGCCTGGGCGACAGAGTGAGACTCTTGACTCAAAAAAAAAAAAAAAATCCTGTATACAAAAATCATAAGTAACTCCAGGAATGTTCACTGTGGGAATTTAAGCCACTGCAATTTTCATTTTCCTTTCTCTACAAACAAAACAAAATGCAACAGTCTACTGTCTCTTAAAAATAGTATAATATGCTTAACAAGTTTTAGGGTATTTCAGGTAGCAGAGAAGAAGAAAATCAATCTATGAGGTGTCCCCCAAAAGCTTTGAGTGAGATTGGACTGAACGAGAAGTGAATCACACAGTTTGCTAAAGAGTTTAGTCAAGATTACACAATTAAAGGACATTTGAAGGAGACGGCGGTAACAGTGTACAAGTGAAGGCAAAATTTATTCAGTTACCCAATAAATAAACAGTACATTTTGGAATAAATCTAGTCTAGTAACTTATGATGCAATGAAAAGGAAACCGTACCAGAAATCAGATACGAATTAAGAAACCAGTTAATAAATAGCATGCAAGATTAATGGTACCAATTTTATTGAAACTATTCTATAAGATTGAAAAGGAGAAAATTCTTCCTAATTCTACAAAGCCTAATACCAAAGTCAGGAAAAGACACAACAAGAAAACTACAGATCAATATCCTTTATGAACACAGATGCAAAAATTCTCAAAAATATTAACAAACCAAATTCAACAGCACATTAAAAATAATAATAATAATCCACCATACTCAAGTGGTTTTTATCCCAGGAATTCAAGCTTGGTTCAACATATGCAAATCAATAAACATAATCTTTCACATAAACAGTTAAAAACAAAAATTATAGGATCATCATTTCAATAGACACAGAAAAGCACTTGATAAAATCCAGCATGCCTTCATGATAAAAAAAAAAAAACCTCAGCAAAATAGGCATATAGGAAACATTCCTCAAAATAATAAAAGCTATATACAACAAACCCAAAGTCATCCTGAATGGAGAAAAGTTGAACTCGTTCTCCCTCAGAACTGCAACAAGACAAAGATACCCACTTTCACAACTACTATTCAACATAGTACTGGAAGTCCCAGTCAAAGCAGTTAGGCAAGGGAAAGAAATAAAAAGTATCCAAACTGGGAAAGAAGTAATCAAACTATCTCTATATGTCAATAATTTGATCTTATACATAGAGAATCCAAAAGACTCCTTCAAAAGACTCCTGGGCTTGATAAATTAATTTGGTAAAGTCTCAGTATACAAAATCAACACACACAAATTAGTAGCTGTACACCAACAGCAACCAAGTTGAGAATCAAATCAAGAACTCAATTACATTTGCAATAATAGCCAAAAAGTGAAACTACCTAGGAATATACTTAACCAAGGAGGTAAAAGAGCTCTACAAGGAGAACTACAAAACTCTGATGAAAGAAACTGTAGAAGACACAAACAAATCAAAAAACATCCCATACTCATGGATTGAAAGAATCAACATTGTTAAAATGACCATATTACCCAAAGTAATCTACAGATTAAACACAGTCTCTATCAAACAACCAACATCTTATGGCTAAGACCCTAAAAGCAAATGCAACAAAAACAAAAATAAATAAATTAATAATAATAAATTAAACTGAAAAGAAGCTTCTGCACAGCAGAAGAAATAATCAGCACAGTAAATGGGAAACCTACAGAAAGGGAGATGACACAAACTATACATCTGAAAAAGGACTAATATCTAGAATCTACAAAGAACTCAAACAAATCAGCAAGAAAAAAAGTAACTGACTCCATTAAAAAGTGGATAAATGACATGAACAAACATTTCTCAAAAGAAGATATACAAATGGTCAACAAATATGAAAAAATGTTCAACATCACTAACCATCAGGGAAATGCAAATAACAAGCACAATGAGATACCTACCACTTTACAGCAGTCAAAATAGCCATTATTTTAAGAATTAAAAAAATATAGATGCTAGCACAGATGCAGTCAAAAGGGAACACTTATACAATGTTGGTGGGAGTGTAAACTAATACAACCTCTATGGAATCGGTATGGAAACTTCTCAAATAACTAAAAGTAAATCTACCATTCAATACTGCAACTTTATTACTTGGTATCTACCCAAAGGAACAGAGGCCATTATACAAAAAGACAACCGCACTTGTATGTTCATCACAGTACAATTCACAACTGCAAAGATGCAGAATCAACCTATATGCCCATCAACAGACCAGAGGCAATGAAAATGTGGAATACTGTTCAGCCATAATAAGGAATGAAATAATGTCTTTTGCTGCAACATGGATAGAACTGGAGACTATCATCCTAAGTGAAGTAATGCAGGAATGGAAAATCAAATGCTCTATGTTCTCACTTCTAAGTGGGACTAAATTAAAATTAAAGACCTGCAAAGGCATACAGAATGGTATGATGGACACTGGAAACTCAGAAGGACGAGGTGGGAGGGGGTATGGATGAAAAAATATATCGAGTACCATTTGCACAGGTAGGGATAGAGAATACATTAAAGTCTAGACTTCTTCACCACTATACCATGCACTCCCTAAAGCCATCGATATAAAAATCGAAAAAAAGAAAAAGAAGATGAAAAAAATCTCTGGCACCCTTTCCAGCATTAAAAAAATAAAGATTTTAGTTCAAACAGTAGCAATAAAAATAAAATACCTAAGAACAAGCTTGCCAAGAAACATATAAGACCACATATAGAAAATGTTAAACATCTACTGAAGGACATAAAAGAAGATATGAGTCCTATCACTAGTCCCATCGCATGTTAAAAAATACTATAAAGCACAATAACTAAAACTGCTTTATCCTGATACATGAATAAGCAAGACATATTAAGAGAAGACAGAAAATTTAGAACAAAACCAGGCAAATGTGGCAATTCAGTACATGATATAGGCAGCATTTCAAATGAGTGGAAACAGGTAAGTAAACCAATAAGGTACTGGACAACTAGCTAGCCATTAAAAAAGTCAAATCTGTACCTTATTTCACATACCAAAATATAGGCCAGATGTGTTAGACAGGAATATGAAAATAAAACTGTAAAAGTACTAGAAAAAAAATCATGTTTTTAAAACATAATTCTGGTATGGGGAGAAACCTGGCAGATAGCACCTTAACCTGAGGTTAACATCACAAGAAATAATCATAATAACTTAATCTAATTATGAGAAAACATTAGTCAAATCCGATCCAAATTAAGAGACATTCTCAAACACCTGAGGAATCCTCTTCAACAAACAAAGGCATGACTGATAAGAAAATACTGAGGAGCTGAGACATGGGGTCGGAAGAGATGAAGATATGCAAATGCATCCTATAACAGAATAAGGAAGTTAATGGAAGCACAGTGAAATCTGAACGAAGTCTGTATTAGGTTAGCAGTAACATGTCAATGCTAATCTCTTAGTTTTGATCACTGTATCACAGCATGTGAGATAGTACTACTGGGGAAAGAATATACTAGAATTCTTTCTTCTATCATTGCAACTTTTCCGTAAGTAAAACATTTTCAATACAAAGTTGTTTTTAAAAAATATTTGTGTTTGTATACACATACTCACATATACATATAATTTTGGAATATGGCTTTTCTATACAAGAAACAAATCCTTAAGCCCAAAGACACAAAACTCTGGGACAAAATGGACTGTACAAAATGGTAAAGTTTTCACATGGCAAAAATGGCACAAGCAAAGTCAAAAGGTAAAAGATTAATATACCCTCCAGCAGGGTGGGGGGGCTAGGAGAGGGGTGTAAAAAAAAAAGAAAGAAAAATACAAGTATTCACATCACATATGGCAGACCAAAAGGCTATCTTCCTTAACATATAACTCTGTGAAATCAATAAAATAATATTCAAAAAATGGCAAATATCATGAACCAACAACTCAGAGAGAAAAATGTTTAACTTTCCTCATAATTAAAGAAGTACAAATTAAGGTATTTTCACCCATCAGATTGGCATAGCTTAAAATATTTAATTACAAAGTATTGGCAGGAGTGTAAGGAAACTGGCACCTGAATATTTACTGTTAGCGAGAATAATCATCAGTGTATCCTCCTTAGATACCTTTGGATCAGTAATTCCAGTTCTGGAGTTTTATTCTCACAAAATATATTAGCATATATACCCAACGATGTATGTTAAGGAATTAACTGCAGCACTGTTTATAATAACATAAGATTTAAAACAACTTCAATGTTCAATTAAAAACTAGTAAAATTATACCACACCCAGACCCAAACAAAATACCGGACATCATTTAAGAATAAGGTAGCTCTAGACATGCCGCTATGCCACAATCTCCAAGATGTCCTGTCGAAGTACCCTATCATAAGGGGGCCCCGTCATGGGTGGGCCTCATCATATGGAGGGCTCCTGTCACAGGAGCACTCCACTATGTTCTGCACTCTCTTGTAGCGGGAGATGAGATTATGGATCAAGTGTAAGTACCAGGAAGGAGGATCAGTTGGCGACAGCCTCTCCTGATGGCAGTTTCAGCATTAAATAAGGTCTATTTCAGCCGGGCTCGGTGGCTCAGCCTGTAATCCTGCGCTTTGGGAGGCCGAAGTGAGTGGACTGCCTGAGCCCGTGGGTTCGAGACCCGCCTGGGCAACTTGGCGAGACCTCATCTCTACAATAAATCAAAAAATTTAGCCAGGCGTGGTAGTGTGAGCCTGTAGTTCCAGCTACTTGGAAGGCTGAGGCGGAAAGATCGCTGGAGTCCAGCAGGTTGAGGCTGTGGTGGCTGGGAGCATGCCACTGCACTCCAGTCTGGGTGCCAGAGTGAGACTCCAACTCAAAAAAAAAAAAAAAGGTCTATTTCAACAAATGTTTGCAGAACAGTTGCCTGGAAGAGGACAACTCTGGCCCAAGGCTGAGTCAGAACTCTCTAAAATCAAGGGCCCCGACCTAATAAAACTCCCCCTTCACACCTGAGTAAACTGCAAGCTCCTCTACCCCACAGTCCAGAATCAGAGAGACACATCAAGAGGAGGACAAAGTACCCATGCCCGTCAATGTCTTCAGTGAGGTGTATGAGGCTCTGCATCACTGTTCAGCCACATAGCCATTTTAATCAAAGCTTTTCTAACAGAGAGTCTTCCAATTAATAAAATCCACCCTGGGAGAGACACTTCCAACTGCTCGGTCCTGGGGACCACCGCGCTCGCTGTGCTCACCTGCCCTGCACCTCCTGGATGGAAGCTCTGCCACCTGGTGCCACCGCTCCTCTTTAAAGTCATAGCACTCCACACTCCGGATGGCCTTCGGTGCCTGGCCCCCAACCACCACCATCAGCTGCAAGGGCAGAAACGTAAGCACTTGAAAAAAGGATGAGTGCCAGTCAGGGATTTAAATGTCCTACACAGACACCAGTGTGGGAATGTGAGGATGAAGACGGTAGGGTGAGCTGGGGGATACAATCATCTAACCAACACTGAGTTACATCAACAAGGGGGTACATGTTAGAACTACAATTCTAGTATCTAGCACATTTAGTCAAAAATAAGGATTTCAGAAACTAAGGGAAGTTTCTGATCCTTCAAGCAAAAGCAGTATTTAAGCCAGAAAACAGCAGGCATCAGCACTGGCAAGGCTGCAGTATGTCAAAGGGCTTGCTATCTACTAGATCCTGGTTTTGCAAGGACCAGGCGTTAGATCTCACAGTCTAGGAGAGCAGATAGAAATGAAACATGTTACAGAGTAGGTGAAGTGGAAAGGACTGTAAGGCACTAAAAGGAAGATGAAAGAAAAAAAAATATTGAAAAAGGAGGAGTAACTGAACTGGAGCTCACCAAAGAGCACAGACTCATGGATCTCAAGTAAAGAGACCTTCTCGATGTCCAACAAATAAAACAATTAACAAGTTGTTTTGGATAATGGAGATGCCAGAAATATAACGAATGAATGCACAACAGTCTACTACTGTGAGTCAATGAGTCTATACATCCCCTTAACTCAACCCAAGTGCCACCTTTGTCTGTCCAGAACTACGCTAGTGTCACACGTAAGAAACATAAGACATGGTCTCCAACCCCAAGAGCTTACAGACCTCAGTAAGGAGACAACACCCATGAAGTCACTCAAGAACAATATATAATTATATGTGATCAAAAAGCTATATGATTAGTATAGACATTAACAGTTAATGATCAGAAAATGGAAAGTGGCTGTGATTTAGTGAGAGCTTTCCTGGAGTAGTGGTAACCTGCCCTGGGCCTTGAGAGATATATGAAACTTAGAAGCCAACATGTTTATCTTGTGCTGAGTACATACAGGTACTCCTGACAACACTGAAAACAGCCATCAAATCAGAAGACCACAAATAAATGCTCATGACGTCTCATGTGAAAAGCTGTAAAGAACGGCAAGGAGCCTGGGAAAGATGAGGCAATGACTGGAAAACAGATGTTAAAAAGTAACCAAAATTTAAAAAACATAACATGGAGTCACTCAGACACACAAAAAGGGAAGTCTTCAACCTTGACTGAGCAATGACCTACCTGTACTTAGAACTATAGAAAGATGGGTACCAGAAAAAGATGATTCTGGAATCAGAGAAAATCCCAAGTTTCAAAAAAATAAAGCCCATTTTAGTTATTTTGTAACTGGAGAGCAGGAGAACTGTAAAGTTTTTTTTAAAAAGACTGAACATAGACCCCATATGATTTTTTTTAGGACTATGATCCTTCTAGCATCAAATTCAAATAGATCAAAGAATTAAGATAGAAAATCCACAAGCCCCCACCCCTCCAACCACCAAAAATAGTGGAGGGGGAGAGGAGCAAGGTTTCAGAATCACAGAACTGAAATGCACATTAAGATAATCTTGTATTTAGGGATCTGTTGAAAACCTTGAAACTCCACCCTACAGACAACAGCTGAAATGATCTTAGACAATGTATCTGATGAAGATCAATTTTCTAAAAACCTCAGTGCCAAAAACAGCAAAACTCAAAATTTCAGAAGAAGGAATACATAAGAAGAGATTCTTATTACAAATATAAAGTGTTTGAAAAGTGTTACAGATAAAACAAAGTACTTAGAAGGATGTTGGAAAGACTAGCCTAAAAGGCATAGTAACTTTAAACTTATGACCAAGGATTTTTAAAAATCCTTGAGAAATAGTACTGAGTTATAGATTCCATGACTCTCAAACTTAGAGTCTTGATTTCTACGTTACAGTTTACTCTAACACACCAAAACGAGGAGAGAAGGGAACACATGCTATGAAGTCCAGAAAATGGCAGTAATATGTGCGCTCTGCACAGCCAAGAGAGGCAAGGACTTGGGACTCCAGGAATCAGAGGTAAAGGAGACAAAGCAGATGGCGCAAGATGGACAAGAGAGCGGGTAGTCAGCATGACACCAGGAGTCTGTGCTCTAGCCACTTTTGCTGTGGTGAGGAGCCACTCCTGATGCCCGCACCACTCACTGCCAAAGTCGTCTGGTTGCCTCCAAGAAGCCCCATACCACCTGCACTTGAAGGAATGAGAAAGGAAAGACCTGTTGTAGGGAAAGTTAAGCATGACATACTTGAGGAGCCCAGGGGACAAGAAGTTGAGCAAAGTCAAGTGATCATCCTGAAGTATAGGCCAATTAAACTGTTCTGTTTCTTTTCTTCACCTATTAACTATTAGTCAAAAATTATCTCCTGAAAAATCGAGTTTCTAATTGAAAACTTCAACAGTATACTGGGTAAAAATATAGAAAAATATATACCCCAAATATGACAGCAATATGAATACAGATTCAAAAGAGAAAGGTTAACAAATAGCTCTAGTACAGTAGTAAAACATATATATTTTTTAATATGGTGTCCAGATTCAAGAGTGTCTTACACAATAATACCATTTGCTGAGAATGCGAAACTAGTGTTTGAGATATAAAATAAAATCATTCACACAAATTTGTATGAATTCATAAAATCAGAGCCTAATATAAAACACACCAAGTTACTTTCGTGGCAAGAGATTACAGAAACCCCACAATAATTTCTTCAGTACTACAGCCACGTTTTGTTCAACTCAATTCATTATAACTATGATAAAATACATCATTACTACAAAATATATAAGCATAAGAAATTGACCTTTGCTTCATTCTTACCTATCTACTTAGAATTAATCCAAATCTAACCACTCTAAAATGACAGATGGCGCTGTTGAAAAAGCATCCAATACAAGCACCTTTTCAGAAATATATGTGGGTAAAGAAATGTTGAGATGGGGTCATGCAAGCGGAACACGCCAAGTTGAAGCATGTGCGTGCTTGCTGCTGTCCAGCACACCTGGGGCCCTCCTCCCTCGCTGTCCAGAAGAGCAGACAAAAGCAGCTCCAGGAGCCACCCAAAATAAAGCAAAAAGAGCTGAGAACGCCCAAAGCACAGCTGGGAGAGCCACTCTAAAGCCTCAAATAGAGAAGCCCAGAAACAACGTAAACAAAATAGATGACCACAGCTCTACAAAAGAGAAAATAAAACACTTGACAAGATTTTACCAAGAGATCTGCAAAAGGCTTTTAAAAGTGACACATTTATTCTAGAAATCAGAAATGAATTCATTTTCACTCTAAAGGTCTCTGCAGTAGAGCTAAAGACAGCAAAGCTCAAGATGCCAGAAGAAGGAACACACAAGAAAAGATTTCTTACAAATATGAAGTGTTTGAAAAGTGTTACAGATAAAACAAACTACTTAGAAGGATGCTGGAAAGACAAGCATGAAAGAAATAGTAACTTTAAATTGATAGCCAAGGCACTAAACACTTTTTGTAAATCAATTAATTCTATAAGAACAAAAACTGACACCAAATTTTATGGACAAATATGAGTTAATGAAGACTTATAAAGATGGCTACTTATAAAAGCAGGTATAGGGGTATTTGGAAATGTAGACACTCGTAAAACCAGCAGACCCGGATGGCATGCATACTGAGTGTTAAGGGTACTAGCTAAAGTACTTACTGAGCCACTTACAATTATTTTTGAAAAATCTTGGAGAACTGAGGAGAGATCAGAAAATTTAAAAAAGGCAAATACCAATTTTCAAAACAGGGTAGGAAGTGAATGCCTTGTAAATATCTTTTGTTAAGTGGTAATAATTCTCTGTAAAAATTTAAAATATTTTGAGAAAAGCATCCAAGCTTCTAGGGGCCAATAAAATTAATAACACACAGAGAGATGTTATTTTTAAAAAAAGCATGCCAAATGTGAATCCACTTGATTCTCAACTTCATCACATGTTATATGCCAAGTTACACATTTTTGGCTTAGATAATAAACATAATCATACAGAATGAGACTTTTTCCAAACGGACTGTGTCAGTGGATGGGTATTTCTGATGAGGTGTCACCAGGGAGAGTGCTGAAGTCCATTGTAATTACAATATTTACTAATTTTCTAGAAAAATGTGTAAAGAGCACACTGGCAAAATTGAAAACTGTTGTGAACAACAGGCAACACAGGAAAACAATACCAATACAGATTTGAAGCTAGAAATGTAGACTTCAAAAATAAAACTTAGAAAAACATTAAATACACACATTAAAGTGAAAGAATTCAAAAGATATAATTCAATGGAAAGAATGGAGTAATAACTAAAGACAAGATAAGAAAACAATGGACCACAGCTTAATTCTTCTTTCTTAATTCAGTACTGCCCCAAACACACACCAGAGTTACAAACAAATATATAAATAAAAACACTATGTCATGGCTTATTCTGATTTGACCACACACAATACGGTGCTCAAAGTACTGTACTGGTCTTCTGATACCATAAAGATGCAAACAGAGCAGAAGAAATTACAAAAAGAGTACAGAAATGAGGATTATTTTGTAAGGCAAATGAAACCAGTAAAACATGAATTGCCACAACAAAAAAGACGAAGAATAAGAATTTCACACAGAAAAATATAAACACTGGGGATATGGCAAGACAAAGAGAGCCTACCATGAAGTAACTACACATGGTATATGGGGGCCATCAGATGAAACAAAACAACAAAAAGATGAAGTAAACAAGCTATGTCTTCGTTCTAGTTCTGATATGTAATTCTGTGAAACTACTACTGGGTTTTCAGTTACCATGTAAATACCTGACCGACTTCAGAGAAATCTTTCTATCTGCTCTGCTTTTCCTATTTTGACTATAACTAGAACTTTCTACTAGAGCTAGAGCTAATAAAATTAAGGAGACCAAAAACAAACAAACAAAAAAAAACCTGCTGTCTTCTGTCTCAGAAGACTGACATGATACAGTTTCTAGAGACTGAGTGGAAAAAAACACTCTCCCCTTAACATAAAAAACCATAGAGAGGCTGAATTACATATACGCCAGTGCATTCTCAAGTCCGTTCTCACTAAAACAATAAAACATGGAAACTCAGATGGGCAAGACTATTACAGCTTCACTAGGGCTCTCGCATGAGGGAAAAGCAAAGGCGAGCAATCGATCCTACTTTGGGAAGGTTCATGGGTGTCCTGAGTCGGGTTCGGATGCTCTTCATCAATATGCGCTGCTCACTTGGCAGTAAGTGATACTTCATTGCTTCAATGAGGTAATCTTTGCAAGCACTGCTGTTCTTGACCAAGGCTTCCTCCTCAACCCTCTGAAAGAAAATATTAGACACACTTTGAGGGCACAGTAACTTCAACGTAAAACTACCAAATAAGCAGAAGTCAAGGAGAAGAAAAAACCAGTAATCATCCTCTCTAGTTCGGTCCAAAAAAGGAAAGTTTATCAACATGACTAAGAGGAAACTAAACGAAACCAAACACTGCACCAGTATCTGGCCTGCAGAGAAAAACACACACAGGTAATAAAGAAGAATGCAATGAAAAGATGATGAACTTCAACATCAGTTACAGAATATAACAAACTCTTCAGATAATATTAAACTCGCTTCTTTCTTGGCTTTAAACATTAAGCCAAATAGTAAGAAAACAAGAAACAAAATTTAGATAACAAGTTCTTCAGATGGAGTAGGCAGTGCTAATAAACTAATGATAACTTTCTCTAATACAAAACAGCAAATAAAATATCCAGAAAAGAGATTCAGAGTACTTTAAAACAATATGCCTATACCACAAATAAATATGGTACTGGCTATGCCTGAGGTCAAATGCCAGACAGAGTTTTTGGGTGCGTTTGTTTAACACCAGAGGATCAATGATTACACAGATCTAAACAAAGAATAAGTTTCAAGAAATCCTAAAATGCTCAGTTCTAATCTCTTAGTGAAAAAATGTTTCTTTCGATGATTTCTATTAATAAAATAATGCCAAAACATTCCTAGGAGGTTGCTAATAATGAAAGAGTAAATTTAAAGTTGCTCGGCAACCACTAAAGAATTATTTGTTCCTATTTATTTCAAATAGCCTGGTTTTCATCAGCTTAGAAATAGAGATGGAAACCAAATGCTGCCATTATTCAACCATGAAGTAAAACTAAACAGTATTTGGGCCAAACCTTGGAATTCCATTTCTGCTGAAAAATCAGAACAGAATCAAAAGGAAAAAAAAGATAAGAAGATGCAGAGCAGTGACAGAGCCACAGTCATGTGTATTTGCAAGTACTTAAGTGACCACAAATGCAACCCCAGCAAGTTCGATGGACATACACTGCTAGGATGGGAAATGACCAAGGAAGGAGCAGGTGCTAGTGGTCCTATCATAGATGTCCCAGGTCTGTACCCTCCAGCTCCCATGGCTGTAGCGGGGACCCACATGCACCATATGCGCTTGCTCGTTCTGCATGAGCACTCACCTGAACCAAATATTCCCGAGGAAGCAAGGGCAACCGCACATGTTCCATGAGCCGAGCCATGAACTCCTGCCTCACGTCCTTGTCATGGTTCACCCACGCTATCACTGCTTCAAACACCTTCCAGAAGACATGGAGAGAGGAAAGTCATGAGTGTATGAAGGTGCCTGAATAAAGTATGTTGTGACTACATTTCATATACAATTCTTGCCAAGACATCCAAGGTCAGCCCACGGCTTAAACTGTTTCAAAATCCTGACCTACAACATGCTTACAAAGTCTCAGTGTACTTCTTTCTTTCTCATATGGTATTTAGACACTTGAACTGCACAGGTCTGCTTACATGTGGATTTTTTCCAACAAAATTTATACTGAATGTGCCTGCCTCTCCTATCTCCCCCCCTTCCAGGTCTTCTGCCTCTGCCAATTCTGAGACAGCAAGACCAATAACCACCCCCTCCTCCTCAGCTACTCAAACATGAAGACAATGAGCATGAAGACAGTCATATAATGATCCACTTACAGCTAATAAAGAGTATATATGTTTTCTCTTTCCTATGATTTTTTAAATGACATTTTCTCTAGCTTACTTCACTATAAGAATACATAATACATATATCATATAAAATATGTGTTAATTGACTGTTGATGTCTTCAGTAAGGCTTTCAGTCAACAAATAGGCTATTAGTAGTTAAGTTTTGGGGGAGCCAAAAGTTGCACATGGATTTTCAACTGTAAGGAGGGTCAGCCTCCTAACTTCTATGTTCAAGGGTCAACTATACTTTTCATTGATATTTACTAAGCATTTTACCAAGTATATTATCTCATCTTATTGAACTTGAATAATAACTGTGATAATCTGGTGATAAACAATTTCATTGACTGTTGACAACCTGTGAATTTAGTACAACTAAAATGAATTTCATTCTCCTTACCTAGATATAACTCCCAAATTCTTTTGGCATTAAGCACCCACAATAACAAAGCAGAGTGATATTCCGGAAGGAAAGCCATGACCCTTAAAAACAGTTCATGTTTGACAGTTCCTTTAGGTTTAAAATCAAACTTATATACAGAGGATCTGCAGAATAGACTAACTCTGCTCTTTCACAATAGTAGAATCTACTGAAACATCATATTTTGAAAAAATGTAAAAACTAAATAAGTGCATTATCACTTATAACAGATACCTATAAGAAAACTAATAAGCTAATATAAGCACATTATCTACCTATATAATTTCCTTCCAGACTGATGAATGTATCACCTAATAATCTTTAAAGGGATGAAGAAAATGTCTGGCAATATGCAAATGGCTTGGCTTACCGGGTGTAAAAACAGATTATCTTGAAACAGGAATAGAGCAAGAAACTAAAAATACTGCACATGATAACTAACGTCCTCATTAATTCACTGTCAGCAAGTGTTTACCAAGTGCCTCCGTGTGCAGGTGCTAAGCTGGTCTGTGTTCTGTAGATTCTCCTTCCATTCCTCAGCTGACTTCTCACATCTGCTCCTACTGTCCCACCTCAAATCCTGCTGCTCATGGGAGTGACTTCAACTCCTTCCTCTGGCCCTCACCCCAGTTTTGTTCCAGTCTGCACACTACTGCCATGACAGCTGGCCTCCAAAGATGAGCCCTCATCTTGGAAGGCTACCCTCCCACAGTGGCCTTCCAAGCTCAACCCACGTGGCTCTGTGTAACCCAAAGTGTGGTGGGAGTGGTACCATGGGAATTCCAAAGCTGGTCATAAGAAACCTGTAGCTTGTACCCTGGTCCCCTGAAATGTCATTTGGGACAAGCCAAATGTCATGTCAGAAGTCAGATTACTTGAATCCACCATGCTATGAGAACCACAAGCAAGTTACGGCACAGAAAGGAGGGGAGAGATAGGGAGTCTGAGAGAGACCAGTCAAACCCCAGTCAGGAGCCCAAGAGAGAATGAAGGAAACACCTCGAGCATGTCGGATCTGCTAGACAGCACATGCAGAACTGATTCCCAGAGCTACGGCTCCAGAAGAACCATGTCAGGTACCTCTAGTCACATGGACAAACCTTGCCTACCTGGGTAATACTCTAGAGCCAGCTAACCTTGCCGCCTGGGTAATACTCCAGAGCCAGCTAACCTTGCCGACCTGGGTAACACTCTAGAGCCATCACACCTTGTCCCCTTGGGTAATACTCCAGAGCCAGCAAACCTTGCCAACCTGAGTAATATTCTAGAGCCAACAAACCCTGTCCCCCTCGGTAACACTCTAGATCCAGCAAACCTTGCTCCCTGGTTAATAATCTAAAGCCTGCAAACCCTGCACCCCTGGGTAATACTCTAGAGCCAGAAAGCCTTACCACCTGGATAATACTCTAGAGCCAGATAACCTTGCATCCCTGGGTAATACTCCAGAGCCAGCAAACCTTGCCTCCCTGGATAATACTCCAGAGCCAGCAAACCCTGCCCCCTTGGTTAACACTCTAGAGCCAGCAAACCCTGCACCCCTCAGTAATACTCTAGATCTAGCAAACCTTGATCTCTGGTTAATACTCTAGAGCCAGCAAACCTTGCCCCCCCTGGGTAATACTCTTGAGCAACAAACCTTGCCCCATTGCCCCCACCGCAGGTGATTTCTTCCACCTCCAAAGACAGTGAAACTTTAGTGAGAAATGTTGTGTCCAGATCACAATTACACTATAGGCAACTAGTTGTAGGAAGAAACCTGTTTCCCAGAAGGCACAAGTACAAAACCCTAATGTCTCAACTTCAGGCAATCTCCCAAGAAGTGAGGAGACAGAGCAATTTACATAGAAAATCAACAAGTCAACTCTCTGAGTCTCTTAACTTTCAGATCAAAGATAACTGACTGGCACTATACATATAGGATCACAAAGATACAAAACAAAGTGAAATAAAGAAAGGAAACTATACTGAGTCACTACACACTTGGGAAAGAAAGATATGCTTACCTTCTCTTCTGAGGAAATGGTGAGTTTGTCACTTGAGATTAAGCTGCACACTTGTTCAATGCCAAGATTAAGAAATTCTTCACTAAGTACAACATCTGCAAAATGTTGCTCTGTTTGAGGAGTTAAAGATAAAAATCCATTAGCACCAATGTTGCATTATCATAGTTTCAACCTGCTTAAAAAGGAAATGTCTTTCCCAATTTAATCTAATCTTAAGATGAGAAAACCAACTGCACTTCCTCTAGGCAAAAACCAACATGTCAAACCAAAACAAAGTTGGATAACTGGGGAAGTATCTTAAGTGACCAATTTACACTACAGCAAAGCAGCAGCACAGGTAGCAAAGCTTTCTTAGAATGCACGTGCTTTGTTAAATCACTTCTGTTTTACATGGTGGTATTTTAGAGTTAAACAGCTAGCCCTTATATGGGGATGGCACTAGCAATACTTAAATTTATAAAACTTATGATCACATAAATCAGATAAAATACATGGTGTTCTATTTGTACAGTTCAACGTATTATGTAAAACAGAGGGATCTAAAATATTATGAAGGAAGAAAACCCTGCTGTAATATTATTATTATTATTATTAAATATTTTGTAAAGATAGGTTCTTGCTATGTTACCCAGGCAGGTCTCGAACTGCTGGCCTCAAGTCATTTTCCTGCCTCAGTCTCCCAAAGTGCTGGGATTATAGGCATAAGTCACTTGCCTGACAACCCTGCTTTATTTGAAAACTAGACTAAAGAAATCATAAATGCTGGTCAATCTATATAGATAACCAACATTTTTTAAAAAGAAAAAGAATTGGTTTATGATACAGCTAATTCTGAATTATATGTAAGCAGTTTATTTGGGAATCAAATTATATGATTTTATATCTCAACCTCTTTCCAGAAACTAGCAAAATTAGTAATTCTTAAAATATTAAAACTTTTTATAAGAAAACTTTTCCTTGAGTTCATATACATGGCCTCTCCTTCCAAAGAGGAAAAAGACGGTATTAATACAATTAATAATTTTTAAAATTTACAAGTAACTAATAAATTATGAAACAAACTTTCCTGCAAGGTCATCTCTCATGAAGAATAAGCTCACAAGGGAATATGGTGGTATGGGTTTCAGAGTCAGACATCCCATGTTCAAATCTCAGTTCTGCCACCTGCTAGCCTGGACAACCTTGGGCAATTATGTAATTTCCCTATGCCTTGATTTCCTCATCTGCAAAGTGAGGATAATAAAAATAAGATTACTGTTAGAAGCAAATACACTAATGGTTTATAAAGCACCTAGCACTGTGTCTGGCAGAGAGTAAGAACTGAAAAATCGAGGCCTTAACTGCAATTCCTAAATTCTAAAGTAAAAACTTGCTAGAAAATCTGGGTTATCTTTTAGGTCTTCACAACTAACCATATTCTAATAGTATTTTTTAAAGACTTTAAAAAGATTTATTTCAAACATTTATTTTTATTTTTTTTTTTTTTTGAGTTGGAGTCTCGCTCTCGCCCAGACTGGAGTGCAGTGGCCGGGCAGTAGCCGCTCCCGGCCACCACAGCCTCGACCTGCTGGGGCTCCGGCAATCCTACTGCCTCAGCCTTCCAAGTAGCTAGAACTACAGGCATGCGCTACCACACCCAACTAATTTTTTTATTTATTGTAGAGATGAGGTCTCGCCTGCCCAGGCAGGTCTCGAACCCGCGGGCTCAGACAATCCACTCACCTCAGCCTCCCAAAGGCGCGGGATTACAGGCTGAGCCACCGAGCTTGGCTCAAACATGTATTTCAACATACCATAAAAAGAAATAGGTGGCTTCCCCTTTAGAAATATTTGGAAAATAAAATCTGTGTTTTCATAAATATCATAAGTAACTATTCACTCTACAAAAAGTTCATCACAAGATGACTTTTTAAAAAATGCACAGCTCCAAGATAATTATAAGATGATATGATTTACAAAAATCCAACTGACACACAATTTTTTGAAACTCAGTTTGGCCAACCAAGGTACGGCACTGCAGTAAGTATGAAAATGAAGATAAAATGAAATATAATGAAAATGACAAACACAAATAACGCTCTGTAGTCATGGGTTCTGCATCCACAAATTCAACCAACCATGCATTCAACTAGCCACAGATTGAGAACATTCAGAAGAAATAAAAATAAAAAACAAGAATACAATAATAAGTAATACAAATAAAAATGTATAATGTAACAACTAGTCACACAGCATTTACATTGTAGTAGGTATTATTAAGTCAACTAGAGAAGATTTAAAGTTTATGAGATGTACATAGGTTGTTTTAAATACTGCATACACCATTTTATCTCAGGGACTTGAGCGACCTCAAATTTTGGTGTCTGTGAAGGGTCTAGGAAACAGTCTCCTGCAGATGCTGAGGGAAGACTGCAGATCAATGTAACAGAATGGTGAGTCCAGAAATAGACCCATTTAGATATAGCTAACCAATCTTTGACAAAGAAGCAAAGGCAATTCAATAGAGAAAGGATAGTCTTTTCCACAATATGATGTTGGAGCAACTAGATGCTTGCATGCAAAAAAAGAAAAAGAAAAAGAATCTAGACAGAGACTGTTTATTTATTGTTTTAGGGACAGGGTCGCACTCTGTCACCAAGGCTGGAGTGCAGTAGGGGAATCATAGCTCACTGTAACCTCGAACCCCTGGGCTCAAGAGATCCTCCTACCTCAGTCTCCTGAGTAGTTGGGACCATAGGTATGAGCCACCATGTATAACTTTTTTTTTTTTTTGTAGAGAAAAGGCCTCTGGGCTATGTTACCCAGGCAGGTCTCAAACTCCTGGATTCAAGCAATCCTACTGTCTCAGCCTCCCAAAGTGCTGGGATTATAGCTGCAAGGCTCCACACCTGGCCTAAACACAGACTTTATACCTTTCACAAAAATCAACTCAAAATGGATCATAGACCTAAATGTAAAACACAAAAGTTAACTCCTAGAACACAGGAGAAAACCTAACTAACCTTGGGTATAGGGATGACTTTTTAGACCTAATACTACAAGTATTATCCATGAAAAAAAAAATTTGTTAGGCGGCAGCAGCAGCAGCAAAATGTCTGTCCACGGGCACTCCGCAGCATCCTCAGCGCTGAAGGGGTTAATTCAGCAGTTCACTGCTGTTTGTCTCCTGGAGTTCAGAGGTGGGGCCAGTTCCAAAGGTGACCCCTCATCTGGTCCCATCCCTGAGTGCTGTGAAAGGTTCCCAAGTCCCAGCTGCTTCCCCTGGGCCATCAGGGATATGACATAGAGAGAAGTGACATCAAGAACTGTGACATCATGGATGTCATGACACTGGGGACTGTGACATCAGGAATGGTGGCAGGAACTGACCACAGCACTTTGCAGTTGGGTCTTGCATTCATGTAGCTTCAGATAGTAGGACGGTGACCACTGCCCCCGGAGTCTCTGGATGACTGTGGCTGCTAACAGAAGGCAGGGAAGAAGCTAGAGAGCCTACCCCGTCCCCCGCCCGCCCCCCTGCCTCTTAGAAGACTCACAAAGGAGAATGGGGGGAATGCAGGGAGTGTACCTGAGGGAGAGCTGCACCTGATAAGGAGTCCTGAACCAGGGAGAGAGTCCTGCACCTGAGACAGAGCCCTGAGCCTGGGAGAGAGTCCTGCACCTGAGGGAGAACCCTGCAACTAATGGAGAGAGCCCTGCAACTGATGGAGAGAGGCCTGCACCTGAGACAGAGCCCTGAACCTGGGAGAGTCCTGCATCTGAGGGAGAGCCCTGAAAGTAGAAGACAGTCCTGCACCTGAGGTAGGGCCCAGCATTTGAGGGAGCCCTGTACCTGGGAGAGCTCCAGAACCTAAGGGAGAGCCCTGCACCTGAAGGAGAGCCTTGCACCTGAGGGAGAACCCTGCAACTAATGGAGAGAGCCCTGCAACTGATGGAGAGAGGCCTGCACCTGAGACAGAGCCCTGAACCTGGGAGAGTCCTGCATCTGAGGGAGAGCCCTGAAAGTAGAAGACAGTCCTGCACCTGAGGTAGGGCCCAGCATTTGAGGGAGCCCTGCACCTGGGAGAGCTCCAGAACCTAAGGGAGAGCCCTGCACCTAAAGGAGAGCCTTGCACCTGAGGGAAAGCCCTACACTTGATGGAGAGAATCCTTACCCTAGGGGAGAGAGTCCTGCACCTGAGGGAGAGCCCTGCACGTGATGGAGAGAGCCGTGCACCTGAGGAAGAGCCCTGCAACTGATAGAGAGCCCTACACCTGATGGAGAGAATCCTGACCCTAAGGGAGAGAGTCCTGCACCTGAGGGAGAGCCCTGCACCTGATAGAGCCATGCACCTGATAAAGTCCTGCACCTGATGGAGAAAGCCCTGTAACTTATGGAGAGTCCTGCACCTGAGGGAAAGCTCTGCACCTGAGGGAGGGCCCTGCAACTGATGGAGAGCCCTGCACCTGAGACTGAGTCCTGAACCTGGGAGAGTTCTGCACCTGAGGGAGATTCTGCAACTGATGGAGAGAGCACTGTACCTGATGGAGAGAGCCATGTACCTGATGAAGAGAGTTATGCACCTGATAGAGTCCTGCACCCAATGGAGAGGCCCCTGTAACTGATGGAGAGAGTCCTGCACCTGAGGGAGAGCCCTGCACCTGAGACAATGCCCTGAACCTGGGAGAGAGTCCTGCAACTGGTGGAGAGAACTCTGCACCGGATGGAGAGAGTCCTGCACCTGAAACAGAGCCCTGAACCTGGGAGAGAGTCCTATACCTGAGGGAGAGCCCTGCAACTGGTGGAGAGAGCCTTGCACCTGACGGAGACAGTCCTGCACTTGAGACAAAACCCTGAACCTGGGAAAGAGTCCTGCACCTGAGGGAAAGCCCTGCACCTGAGGGAGAGCCCTGCAACTGATGGAAAAAGTCCTGCACCTAAGACAGTGCCCTGAACCTGGCTGAGAGTCCTGCACCTGAGGGAGAGCCCAGCAATTGATGGAGAGAAATCTGCACCTGATGGAGAGAGTTCTGCACCTGAGACAGAGCCCTGAACCTAGGAGAGAGTCATGCACCTGAGGGAGAACCCTGCAACCAATGGAGAGAGCCCTGCACCTGATTAAGAGAGTCCTGCACCTGAGACAGAGCCCTGAACCCAGAGTAGAGTCCTGCACCTGAGGAAGGGTCCAGCACTTGAGGGAGCCCTGCACCTAGAAGAGTCCCAGAACCTGAGGGGAGAGCCCTGCACCTGAGGGAGAGCCCTGCACCTGAGGAGAACCCTGCACCTGAGGGAGAGCCCCTTCCCAGTGGGAGAGCCCTGCACATGACAGAGAGTTCCTGCACCCAAGTAAAAACCCTCAAACTTGATGGACTTGCTCTTAAGGGAGAGCCCTGAACCTGAAGAAGAGCCCTGAACCTGAAGAAGAGCCCTGTGCCTGAGGGATAGCCTGAGAACATGAAAAAGTCCCTGCACTTATGAAACAGCCCTGCAGAAACAAGAGCTCTGCACCCGCAGGACAGCTCTACACCTGAAAGTAATCCTCTGCACTTTAAGGAGGGCCCCAACAGAGGGACAGCCCAGTCCCTGATGAAGAGACCTTGCACTTGAGAGTGAGTCCTGAACCTAAGAAAAAATCCTGGAGATGAGGGAGAACCCCTGGAGGTCAGCAAGTCCCTCCCTTTTCTTTTTCATTTCTTTCATCCTAGGTATGACCACAGGTGATGATTCAGAGAACAAAGTTGTGTGTACCACCTCCACACATAGATTGGCAGTCATCTAAAGCTACCATTGTCCCACTTTTCTGTGTCCCTACAAGCCCTAGGAATCCCTACAATTCCTCGCCTGCAGTGATGCTAAGAACCCCTCTCTGAAATTTCCTCCATGTAAATAAAATTTTTTTAAAAAATTCATACGTTGGACTTCATTAAAATTAAACCTTCTGATGTACAAGGATACTCTTAAGAAATAAAAATGTAAGTCACAGCCTAGGAGAAATATTTGTAAAACACACATCTGATAAAGGGCTGTTATCTAAAATATATAAAGAACTCTTAAAACTTAACAATAAGAAAACAAACACCCGCGACTTGGGAGGCTGAGGTGAGTGGATTGCCTGAGACCCGCCTGGGCAACTTGGCGAGACCTCATCTCCACAATAAATCAAAAATCAGCCGGGCGTGGTAGCGCGTGCCTGTAGTTCCAGCTACTTGAAAGGCTGAGGCGGAAGCATCACCGGAGTCCAGCAGGTCAAGGCTGCGGTGGCCGGGAGTGGCCACTGCACTCCAGTCTGGGCAACAGAGTGAGACTCCAACTCAAAAAAATAAAATAAAATAAAATAAAATAAAATAAACAACCCAAGTTTTAAATGAGCAAAAAGATCTGAACAGACACTTAACCAAAAAAGATACACAGATGCCAAACACCTTCATTTATAACTTCTAAAACCTTGAAGCAACCAAGATGTTCTCCAATTGGTGAATGAGTAAACACACTGTGGTACAACCATACAATGAAGCATTACTCAATGATAAAAAATGAGCTATCAAACTTTGAAATACATGAGGAACCCTACATGCATACTGTTAAGTGCAAGAAGCCAACAGAAAAGTCTACATACTACACAATTCCAACTATATGATATTCTAGAAAATGCAAAACTATGGAAGAAGTAAAAACATCAGTATTGCCAGTGGTCTGATCCAAGGAAGAAAGGAGAGACAGACAGGGGATTTTGAAGGCAGTGAAACTATTCTGTAATGATGGATAGATGGCATTGTACATTTGTCAAAACCTATAAGATATACAGTTCAAAGAGTTTAGGCCCTACTATGAACTACAGATTTCAGTTAGCAACACTAACACCAACATGCAACACTAACACTAATACAATGTGCTCATGGCAAGGACAACTGTGGGTGGGGCAGAGAGTGAGAGGACGTGTCCGAATTCACTTTTTCTGTAAACCTAAAACTGCTCTAAAAAATAGACTATTAGCTACAAAGAGAATGCACTAATGCAGAACATAGACATGATGAATTTGTGGCTGAATTTGTAATTGATCAAAAGTCAAATTGGAAAAAAATAGTCAAAGTGATATTTGAAAAAAATACAAACTAAAAATTAAACTTAAATATCTACTTTAAGAGGTACCTAGTCCTATGGCATATCAGCACTTCATAACAGTACTTCAAAACCTATTATGAAAGACTTTTAACAGGGCTAAAGATTTTAAATAACCAACATGATTAATTGCAAAGGTCCCTTCTGCATCTAAAATATGGTATACTATTTCCTGACCTTACCAAAAGTGTTTTTAAAAAAAAAAAAAATCACTAAAAACATTTTCTTACACTAAGACAAAATGGAAAATTTTTTTCAATTGAATTTGCTTTTCAAAGAATAAACATAAGGATATAATGAGATGATTTGCATATAAAATTCAAAAGTATTGAGAAATAAACTCACTTTAATGAAAATCTTGCAAATGGCATATAAATTTAAAATTTTTTAGCTAGAGGCGGTTCTTCATGTCAGTAATCCCCATATTTTGGGAGGCCGAGGCAGGAGGATCACTTGAAGCCAAGAGTTTAAGACCAGCCTAGGCAACAAAATGATATACCTTCTCTACAAATAAAATTAAAAATTAGTCAGCATGGTGACAAGTATCTGTAGTTCCAGCTACTCAGGAGGTTAAGGCAGAAGGATCACCTGTGCCAGGAATTTGAGTCTGCAGTGAGCTATGATCACACCACTTTATTCTAGCCTGGGCAAAAGAGCAAAGATCTATTTCTTAATAGAAAAGAAAAGAAAAAATGAACTTGCTAAAAAAGAAACTTGCCGATTTCTTTAAAGGTGATTACATAAATGTAGAAGGGCATTAGTAAACTCTATCCAAAATCAGTCTGAAATCTGTATTCACTGTGTGCTCTTTACGAGTGTATCAAAAAAGATTAAGAAGGCATGGAAATGTTAGTTACTGCAATTGTATTGACAAAACCGTAACATAGCTGTGACTCAAGTAAACAAGCACTGCCCCTCACCAATTACCAAAAAAAAGTCTAAAGAAAAAGTGAAGAAAGAAGAAATGCTAAAATTAAAAGCAATTTTTACTGTAGATATATACATATACATATATACATATTTCCAATTTTCACATACTTTCTACTGGAACAATTCATGATCCTCAAAATACTCCTTTCAGTATTAAATTTTCTATTTATTTATTTATTAAGTGAGTGAGTGAGTTTCAGAGACAGGGTCTTGCTCTGTCACCAAGGTTGGAGTGCAGTGGCACAATCATAGCTTACTGCAGCCTCAAACTCCTGGGCACAAACAATTCTCCTGCCTTGGCCCCACGAGGTATGTGCCACCATGCCTGATTTCGGATTATTTATGTTTACACACCCTTATTAAGTTGTCCTTGGAAAGAGTGTGGGAACTATATGGAGCATCCCTAAGTATGGGGGCATAATTTGGCAATATCTGGAGTAATCTGGAACTTGCCTTTCCTCTATTTACATTAGCTGCATATTTCTTCACATGTTCTGCTGTGCACTCTGAAGGAAATTTAGTGGGAGTGCTGTTTGTAACACACCTATAGAGACCCAGCAGCCCATGTAGTTGGGAAACACCAGATGACTGGCTGAGTCCCTCTCTAAAGCATGCCATGTAGCTATGCATTTCTGGTACTTTGAACTTTGGCTGAAGCTGGGTTCGGTGGCTCAGCCTGTAATCCCGTGCCTTGGGAGGCTGAGGTGAGTGGATTGCCTGAGTCTGTGGGTTCGAGACCCGCCTGGGCAACTTGGCGAGACCTCATCTCTACAATAAATCAAAAATGAGCCGGGCATGGTAGCGTGCGCCTGTAGTTGCCGCTACTTGGAAGGCTGAGGCGGAAGGATCGCCAGAGCCCAGCAGGTCGAGGCTGTGGTGGCCGGGAGCGGCCACTGCACTCTAGTCTGGGCGACAGAGTAAGACTCTGACTCAAACAAACAAACAAACAAAAAACACCTCTGGCTGTGATCTTGATTTAATGTCATCTAACTGGAGCATACACTTGTCCTTTCCACCCAAGCTAGAGATTCCACACACTTACCTATAACCATTCACACAACTCACATGGCTTGACTCCACCACACAAACCAGCTCGGTGTGCGGATATCCCAGGGTCACCATTCCTGGCCCAACCCTCACTGTTTCCAGCAGAGCTGTATGCGCTGACACTGACAGCCATGTTTCTGTGCCTTAGTCTCCAATTCCCTCGTCTGCTATTAACTCACGCTTGTGCTGAGGATTCCATCAACCCTGTTACTTTAGCCTGTTCGTTTAGAATCAAACTATATACTCCTAAAAAGAGCATCCAAACTTATTACAGGATTTTCAAAAGTACCTATCACTTCTCTTTCTCCTTGTGACCCCTGTACTATAAGGGGAAAAAGAAGATTTAGTGAAAAACAGTTTGCTGACTTAAGCTTCTGACAAGCACTACTGGAAGCTGGGAAGAGAGGAGTGAATTAATTATTATTCAGTTCATGAAATACTTCTAATGAATAGCCAATGAAATCATATAGAAATCATATACCAATTACAGCACATCTCAATAAAACACAAATAAACTCTTCTCTAAATGAGATGTGAGTACCCTCTACCTTAATCTACCTTCTCAGTGGTGATCCCCAAGACTTACGCTGAGTATGATAGTGCCATTGCTGCCACTATCTGACCACCCTGCTTTTCAACTCTGGGTAAGAATGGAATCACCGGGAAGAATCCAGACAGTGTCTCAAAGAGGATGACAAGGTGCATGACCAAAAGGAATCGTTATCTATTTTTGTGCACCTGCACACCCACAGGCACATACGTATCTAAATGAATCTGTTCACCATGCTTTACCTAATTTAATTTCATGCCTCAGAATGCTTTGGGGTAAAGAGAAGGAAATGTGACTTGTTTGGAGGTACACACAACTAATTCTCTTCTACTAAAATAAAGCAAACCTTGTCATTTGAAGGGGAAAAAGTTGAATCCACATTTGATGGAAAAAGACAGCTGATGTCAAACTTTTTTTCTTTAGAGATGGGATCTCACGCTATCACCCAGGCTGCAGTACAATGGCATGGTCACAGCTCACTGGAGCCTTGAACTCTCAGGCTCAAGCAATCATCCTCCTGCCTCAGTCTCCTGAGTGGCTGGGAATACAGGCACATGCCACCATGCCTGGCCAATTTTTTCATTTTTTGTAGAGATGAGGTCTTGCTATGTTGCCCAGGCTGGTCCTGAACTTCTAAGATCAAGCAAGCTTCCTGCCTCAGCCTCACAAAGCTGAGATTACAGATGTGAGTCACTATACCTGGCACCCAGTGCCAAACTTTAAAAAACAAAAGAAGCTGTACAAAGCCGATATGGGAACATATAACTCCAAAATACATCTCTAAAGGAACTCTCTTGGCCATCTCAGAAAGAACAGCTTTGCATGAGATAAGACCACAAATTATAGTCAATTATGTAAGAAATTTATCATAAGACAAGCCACTTCTCCCATACATATTTTTAAAATCATGGCCTCCTAACAATCGTTTTTTTGTGAATGCATCAGTAAAATCTTGGGTATCTGTGTATCTTTTTTGGTTAAGTGTCTGTTCAGATCTTTTTGCTCATTTAAAACTTGGGTTGTTTATTTTATTTTATTTTATTTTATTTTATTTTTTTGAGTTGGAGTCTCACTCTGTTGCCCAGACTGGAGTGCAGTGGCCACTCCCGGCCACCGCAGCCTTGACCTGCTGGACTCCAGTGATGCTTCCGCCTCAGCCTTTCAAAAAAAAGTTAAAACAACATGAATCTGACATGACTAATAGTGGCAATTCTCAATTTTAAGATTCCTAAATAACATTTAAATTTCTAGGTACCAAAAAGCAACTGAAAAAATATATATAAATGGAAATTGGCTCATAGAAACTCCGTGGGAAGAGAGGCAAGAAGGTTAGTGCTGCCCACCTGTTATTTTATATGTTCATGATGCAAATCACTATTTGTCTTTCTAGTGCTTAGTTCACAACATTAAATGTTCTTATACCACCCCTATAACTAATTAAAATAATATGAATATTTCTTCCATGACCTCAAGTCACAAACCATGAAAATAAAAATTAAAAAAACAAAACCCAACTATGAAAAAAGTGTGCTATTTCATACTGCTGATAGGAGTCTACAGAGAGCAATTCTGACATGTCATCCTACAAATACACTTAACCACTTATGAAATGGTACATGGCAAGTTACTCACTGCAGCACTGTTTAATAATTACAAAAGAGAGTTCATGAGTAGGCACTGGTTAAAATATAGTCCACCCATGAAACAGAATATTCTGCACCTGTAAGGAAGAACATGGAAGCTCAAAATATGAAGAGAGCTTTAAGAAATATTGCCAACTAAGAAAAACAAGGCATAGAACAGTACACAGAGCACGTTACTTTTTGGGTAAGAAGGGGGCGAAATAAGACAAGTACACTGGAAAGACACAGAAGAAATAAAAGTCATCACATGCAGAGGGCATGAAGGAGGAAAGAGCAGGACAGATGTGGGAAGCCACCTTTCAGAGGATAGCCTTTTATGTTGTTACAGTTACAGGAACCCTATGAATGGACCGCCTAGCCTCCCCCACCCAAAACCAGCAAACACAGAAAGGAATAACAGTGATTATCCTGAGAAAAGGAAGAAATGGGAGACAAAGGTGAAAGGAAACTTTTTCAATGTATACCTTTAAAATAGTGTTAAATCCTCACGAATACAGTAAAATGATCTCTAATAAGGTGCAAAGACCACTCAATGGAAAGGACAGTCTCTTCAACGAACTGTGCTAAGAAAACTGGAAATCCACATGCAAAAGAATGAAGATGTACCAAGTATACTCATGCAAAAATTAATCCAAAATGGATTAAGGATCTAAACATAAGACTCAAAGCCATACAGCTCCTAGAAGTAGACATGGGAAAAGCTTCATGACATTGGATTTGGCAATGATGTCTTGGACATGACACCAAAAACTAAGTTAGACAAATGGGACCACATTGAGTTTAAAAGTTCTGTGCATCAAAGGACACAATCAACAAAGTGAAAGACAAGCTATGGAAAGGAAGAAAATATTTGCAAATCACACATCTGATAAGGGGTTAAGATCCAGAATATGCAAATAACTTCTATAAACCAACAACAAAAACTCAAATAAACCAATTAAAAAATGAGCAACAAACTTGAGAGACATTTCTTCAAAGATGAGACACAGCCGGGCAATAAGCATATGAAAGATGCTGAACATCACTACATCAGAGAAATGCAAATCAAAACCACAATGAGATATCACCCGACACCTATTAGGAAGGATGCTACAAAACAAACTAGAAAACAAATCATTTCTCCCAAGTGTGGGCAAAAATGTGGAGAAACTGAAACTCTTGTGCACTGTTGCTGGAACTGTAAAATGCTGTATGACTGTTCCTGAAAAAATTAAGTCAAACTACCAGATACTCCAGCAATCCCACTACAGGGAATGTATCCAAAAGAACAAAAACAGGTCTTGAGGCGGTATCTGCCCGCCCATGTTCACAGCAGCATGACTCATGATAGCCAAGAGGTGAAAGCAACCCAAATGTTCACCAAGTGTCTACTGTTCATTTAAATGAACAAATGAAATTAGTACATACATACCATATATATATATATATATATATATATATATATATATATGTTCCTTAAAAAGGAAGAAAATCCTGTCACATGCAACAGCATGATGAAGTTTCATGCTAAGTGCAGTAAGCTAGTTAAAAAATATATATACTGTATGAGGCCAGGCATGGTGGCTCACGCCTGAAATCCCAGCACTTTGGGAGGCCAAGGCAAGAGGACTGCCTGAGCCCACGGGTTCAAGACCAGCCTGGGCAATTTGGTGAGACCTTGTTTCTACAATAAATGAAAAACTTAGCTGGGCACGGTGGTGCACACCTAGAGTTCCAGCTACTTGGAAGACTGAGGCGGAAGGACTGCCTGAGTCCAGCAGGTCGAGGCTACAGTAGCTGTGACCATGCCACTGCACTCCAGCTTGGGTGACAGAGTGAGACTCCGACTCAAAAAAAAAGAAAAGAAAAAGAAAAATACTGTATGATTCCACCAATATGAAACATCTAAAGGAGTGAAATTCATAGAAATAGAAAGCAGAATAATGCTTGCCAGAGACAAGGGAAAGGTGAAAAGGGGAGTTGTCCAAAGGATATAGCCTTTCACTTTTGCGAGATGAAAGAAAAAGTTCTGGAGATCTGTTTGACAATGTGAATAACATACATGATGCTACTAAACTGTACACTTAAAAACAGATACAGCGGCTGGGCGTGGTGGTTCATACCTATAATCCCAGCACTTTGGGAGGCTGAGGTGGAGGACTACTTAAGGCCAGGAACTCGAAACCAGTCTGGGCAACAAGTTAAACCCTATCTTTAAGAATAAAAAAAATAAAAATAAAAAATACATATATATATAGCCAGGCACAGTGGTGCGTCCCTATAGTCCTAGCTACTGGGGAAGCTGAGGTGGGATTGCTGGAGTCCAGGAGTTTAAGGCTGTATCATGATCACACCACTGCTCTCCAGCCTGGGTGGCAGAACAAGAAAAAAAAAGGTTAAGGTCATAAACATAATGTTATGCCTGTTTTGCCATACTTTTTTTTTTTTAAGTTTTTAACCATGTGAGACATTGATAATTAAATTTTTTTTTTTAATGTTGCTATAGATAGTCAATGCCTCTTACTGTCTTGGCCTCAGTGGGCAAACATATGCTATCCTAAAAAAAAGGAAAGACTGCTAGTTACCCTCCCTGCCTCTGGCCACTGCCGTTTGTCACTGGTCTGTACACCAAGCTCCCTGAGAGAGAGCTGGACACTGAAGCTCCCATACCTGGGTGTATACTCACACCTGTGTGCACAACCTCTGGCCCAGCCATCCCTTGGCACTGTTCAGTGGATGTCCTCTTCTTGGAATTAGTCCTTCTCGGCCTTTCTGCAGTGCTCAGTCCTAAAGACGCTCTCTTAATTTTTTTTTTTTTTTTTTTTTTTTGAGACAGGGCCTTGCTTTGTTGCCCAGGCAGGAGTGCAATGGCACAATCACAGCTCACTGCAGCCTCCCACTCCTGAGTTTAAGGAACTCTTCCACCCCAGCCTCTCTAGTAGCTAAGACTACGGGCATACACCAACACGTCTGGCTAATTTTTTTCACTTTCTGTAAAGACAAGGTCTTGATATGTTGCCCAGGCTCGTCTCAAATTCTTGAGCTCAAGTGATTCTCCAGCCTTGGCCTCCCAAAATGCTGGAATTACAGGTGTGAGCTACTGCACCCGATCTGGATTCTTTTTTCTTTTTCTTTAATGTAGATGAATGGGATACCAGTGTAATTTTTTTACACATGTAGTTAAGTAGTTGATTCAAGGCTTTTAGGGTCCATACCACCCTGAACACAACCGATCTCAGTGGTACAACACCTTTTCCTAACTTTCTGACTACTAAGTTGCTTACTTCAGCCCTAAGACAAGGAGTCACCTGCAGCCCTATTTGCCCTGAGCTCTGTTGGTTTGCTGCTTTTTCTGCCTTATCTCATCATGTCCCTGTTATCTTTAACTATCACCCCCATATAGTTACTCTCAGAGCCCTCCTTTCTCCTAAGCCCTGAAGTCTGAATTTCTAGCTGCCTGTCAGTCTCCACGGGAACATGCTATCTACCCCGCCCAGCTCTTCTGAGCAGACAGCCCACCACGCACAGCAGTGCATGAGTCGTCCTCTGACACCTTATACCACTGCCACTCAGGCCACATGCCTCAGCCACATCTCCAGCCCCGCAGTCTGACTTCCCATCTTTTCCAGTTCTGGCTGCTTCACTCCTTAGGCTGGTGCTTGACAAAGACTCTGAATGGGTCTGCTGATCTCCGAATAGACCAAGCCCTTCCTGGGCCAAGCCGTCTCTGGCTACTGCTCAACACATGCCCAAGCTGAGGACCCCTATGTTGTCACCTCACTGTGGGTTTTCCACAGGCTACAGAACAGAGACATGCTCACACCTCCTGCTGCCTCAGGCCTCCCTCAGACGCCCACTCGACCTCCCAGGCTCCCTTCATTCCTGACAGCTCTGTGGATTCCAGGGCTGAACAAAGCCCTGGGCACAGCTGTTCCTGCCTCCCTCTTTTTTTATTATGGTAAAAACATATAAATTTTCACACCCTAACCATTTTCAAGTGAAGAGTTCAGCAGTGTTCAGCATATCCACGCTGGTGTGAAACTTCTCCAGAACTTATTCGTCTTGCAAACATGAAATTCTACACCCATTAAACAACCCCCCCTTTGCCATCCCATCCCATCCTCTGTTTAACCCCAATAGGAATTGTTTCACAAACCCTGCTGGTTCTTTCTCAGTGAAACCACAAAAATCCTAAGATATAGTTGATAGAAGAGACTGGAAAGGTCTCCAACACAACATTTATAATATGGATGAGAAGCCTCCAAAGGGTTCACCATGAATGTTTTCTGGCTACAATTTGCACACATCAACAGGCAGCAAGGCAGGCATATCACCCACTGTTAGCAGAAGCTCTTCTTTGTGTTGCATAAGATCTGTCTCCCTCTTATGGGAGGCGGCGTTCACCACAGTCACCTACCATAGTCAATAGAACAGGATTAATTTGTCTCTTACAAAATTCCTTCAGAATTTCACAGAGAGCATTTTTTTCTCCAGATTTTCCTTCCATGGTTTATACACTCCTTAGTCTTCCAGCCACTCCTGGTACAAAATGGTTTCTTCATCATCAACCTGACCGTGAATTCTGGGTTTCAGTTCATCATTCTCTCTCAAAACACTACCAACTAAAACTCTAACATCTTTATATTAGTCTGGCTAATACAAGCATAATACTTATCATAAAGATGAGGCAAAAAAGTCTTCCTTTTCCCTGAATGGATTCTTACGCAGCTTACTATATCTCAGCGATGTACAGTAAAATCAGCAGTGACTGCACCCTGCCTACAAACATGCACACACTAAAGTGCACCCACAAAGTGTTTACCTGCAGTGTAATGCTAACAGGCAGATCACCTTGGCAGCCTGCCCGCAAAGCCTGTTTGTCCGATCTACACTCTTGTATCATCGCCTTCTCAGTCTTCAATGACCCTGTTCCCACCCTGTTACCAATTGCACTATTGCATCTAGCCCTTTCACCCAATGCCAACAGGTCATTCTGCTTACAGAACACATCTTCACTGTGACATGAGTAATTTGCCTTGAGTGGTTTACCAACAGCCATCGAATAAAGACCAGCATTGCTAAACTTGCATTTAACAATCAGTTCCTTCTCTCTGAACAAATACCATAACTGCAGTAGGGTATCATTCCCCATATACAGACTATGGCATGCGTATACAATATACATCACACAAACTACACATATAGCCGGCAATATGCAAATGCATTCTTCCATACACATGGAAGTCTTCTCCCTCACTTTCTAGAGGCACTGGGTTTTCCTGTTCACTTCCTTCCAACAGACAGAATAAGCTTACTGTGAAGTGAAAGTTGACCCCTAGGAACTGCCACACCCAATCAGCAGGCAGGACTCACCCCCAATTAAGTCTATGAGATTCACACCCCAGGTTCAAGTCTACCTGTTCTGTTTCATACCCACTGATAAGGTACAAAGTACCCTATGTATTTAATTTCTGAACACCAAGCACCTTTCAGATCAACAGATGTCCCACTAGGAGTCTCTGTGTTTCCTCTGTACTCGGCCTCATGCAGGAGCCCCCGAGAAATGAGGGCAAGCACACAGGTAACAACAATACCAAGACCCACAAACCACTCAACCCTGGCAGAGTGTTTTTGGGAGAAGTAAAATCTCTCTGGTCTTCATTTTCCTAATTAATAAAATGAAAGTGTTAGACTACATAATCGCTAAATGCCCTATAACACATACTGTGATGCTCTAATTTTCAATATTATAAACCTCTAGAGGAAAAAGTCCCACGTAGGTCTCCAGCAGAGCCATGAACAGTGGTAAAACCTCAAGACAGCTAACTCATATAAGCTAAAAAACAAAACAAAACAAAAAACAACTGTCAACAAAGCAGAGCAGAGACTGTATGGAGTTTTTATTCTTTTAAGAAGCCTCATCTGAGCCGGCACAAGTTCAGCTAAGAAGCACATCAGTCAAGAGCTCCGCGACTCTTCAAACTCTTCAAAGAAGATTCTTCTGCATCAAAGGAAGATTCTTCTGCACCGGTAAAGTAACACTGCAATAGACCCTTGACTAATCAGCACCTAGTCTTCAGCATGCACGCCACACCATCAAGGCTGGTAATGCCATTATTAAAATCATTCACTCAGCACAAGTTTCTTTCAAGAGGACAGCACTGGAATTGTGAGCTTATTAACACATGTCTATCAAAAGTAGTGATTCCTAGCCTAAATTATAGAAGGGAGGCAAATGATCAGAGTCAATTTTCTACAGAAGAAAATGTTATAAGAACTGCTTTTACAGGCCAGGCATGGTGGCTCACGCCTGTAATCCTGACACTTTGGGAGGCCAAGGCAGGAGGATTGCTTGAGCTCAGGAGTTTGAGATCAGCCTAGGCAACACAGAGAGACCCTGTCTCTACAGAAAATCAAGAAATGAGTCAGGTGTGTTGGCACATGCCTGTAGTCCCAAGCTAAAAAACAAGAACTTCTTTTACAGAAAATGAGGCAGGCGGCAGGACAGGGCAATGGGCTAGAGGGGCATCTTCTACCAGGCTCCCAGTGAGTGGGGTTGGTCCCTTGGAGAAGTCTGCTCTAACAAACAGGCCTAGGGAAAAGGCAAAGTTCACTTAAGACAAGGGAGAGGGACAAGACACCAGCTAACATATGCAGAAGTCTGGTCACTCTGCAGGCATCACAGGAAGGGAGAAGTTGGGAGGGAGGGCCTGAATGCACCTCGAGGCTCCAGGCTCCCCCTTTACCCATCCTCAGTCCTGCCCCCGCTTCAGTTTCCCATGTGTGTGTCGACTCTTCTACTGCCACTTGTCCATTCCTTTCTCTTTCTCGCCTAGATAAGCCTGTTCCAAGCCCTACTAGCCCACCACCCATGATAGGGAGAAGAAGTGAGGCACCACCTTCATGGCTGCTGTGCCCTCCACTCTCTCAGGTCTCTCAGCATGCTGTATGGCTGACGTGAAAGGAACTGAGAAGTTTGGGCAGATATCCTGGACACCAAGTGCTTGCAGATAACTAAAAACAATTATTTGCTTATGGCAAGAAGAGAGTCATAGTCATCTTCCACATGGACTCTTTTCCTCCCTGCCTCCTATTTGTTTAAAATAGGAATAACAATCAGATGCTTTCACTGTGAAGAACAGTTATTTTATAGTACTATTCTGGATTATTTATTTTAGAAAGTCTGCTGCAACCAGTTACCAGTACACTAAAAATATACACATAGCTTAATTATGTTGTGGTCTTTGTAACTGTATTTGTTTAAATATATAAGGATAAGCCAGGTGGGGTGGCTCATGCCTGTAATCGTAGCACGTTGGGAGGCCGAGGCAGGAGGATCACTTGAGCTCAGGAGTTTGAGACCAACCTAGGCAACACAGCAAAACCCCATCGCTACAAAAATGTTTAAAAATTAGCCAAGCTTGATGGTGCACACTATAGTCCTAGCTATTCAGAAGGCTGAGGTGGGAGGATCACTTAAGGCTAGGAGTTTGAAGCTACAGTGAACTATGATGGCACCACTGCACTTCACCCTGGGTGACAGAGTGAGATCCTGTCTCTAAAAAAATAAATAAATAAGGATGAAATGCATAGATAAAATATGACAACTGCTTCAAAATATTACAAAAAGTTATATAAAATTGATCAGACTGCAGTCTTATGACTTGTGCCCTTTTCCTTTTGTATATTAGACTTCATGAAAAAGTCTGCATAAAAAAATCAACAGAGATGAGAAAAGTAAAGAGGGCTATAGTTGAAACAAGATTAACATCTTGAGTTTTTGAAGTTGAGTAATGAGTACTGTTCTATTCTTGTATGTGTTTACAATTTTTCATAATAAAAGATGTTTTAAAATGTTACCTATAAACCTAAGAAGCTCAAGCAAATATACGATTCAGAATCATGGTTTATAAGCAATATATCCTATAAGACGAAACTCTGAAAATATAGTGCGTTAATAATGAAGAATCAGGTCAGGCACAGTGACTCACACCTGTAATCCCAGCACTTTGGGAGGCTGAGGCAGAAAAATCGCTTGAGCCAGGGAGTTCAAGACCAGTCTGGGAAACATAGCAAGACCTCATCACTACAAAAAAAATCAAAACATTAACCAGGTGTGGTGGTACACGCCTGTAGTCCCAGCAACTTGGGAAGCTGAGATAGGAGGACTGCCTGAGCCTGGGAGGTCAAGGCTGTGGTGAGCTGTGATCATGCCATTGCACTCCAGCCTCGGCAACAGAGTAAGACCCTGACTAAAAATAAAAATAAAAGAAGAATCAACATAATTTTGCTGTGTCAATTTTTCCATGAAACATTCTAATTACAAAGGAGGACTCTACAAACTAAGATATAGAGGCGTTCTAATTATGGTGGAATATTTTTCATATTTTGTAGCATACTACAATAAATTTAAGATTTTAAGAGAAGAAAATAACAAACTCTACCTCCTAAAAATGCAGTAAATGAGTTGGTTCTGATATAAGCAAAGCTAAGAGTTCTATTATATCACATGAACTATGTTTGGATAGCTTGTGCATTAATCCTGCTTTATTCATTCTCTCCCCATTCGCTCCCCAACGCCACCACCTCCGCCTCTTCCTACTGTTAAGAGTCAAGAGCATTCATCAAGCACAATGGACACAACCAACAGCCCAAGAAAGACACAACGTTAAATGGTGACTGCTTCATGCAGGAAAAAAAACTACCCACAAATATAAAAGCCATCTTGGTTTTCTTAATGCAAGTCACCTATAACAGGTCCACTATGTCTACCAGTTAACGGAGTTTAGATTTAGAAGGAATATTTTCTACTCAGTTAAAGAACAGAATTGGTTGCACTCGAACACACCAATGAATTCAACCTTGTCTTTAGTTTTTCATAAGGTGCCCTCATTCCCTCAAAGGGACTGCACTAATGTCATTACTGTTACAGGCATTCCCCAACTTCACAGAAGGGCTATGTTCTAAAAGCGCATCCATAAAAGCTTTCTGGATCACATTTTCCCACTGAACAGTTTTATAAGGGATAATCAGGCCATCAAGCCACCCCACAGAAATAGATAAAGTTCAAGTTTACTGGAGCTGTTGTGCTTCTTAAGCACTGTTTTTGTTTTTTCAACTAACCACTTTGAGCCATTATTTCTCTGGAATGCAAGAGGGATTCTAGGAATACTCCTCTCCAAATGCTTAGTCCATGCACATGTGTACCCATGTACGCACACGCCTACCCAGATCTATGTATCCAAAGCTCCTTCCCTCATCAGAGTGAGCACACGGAAGCAGCGTTCAGAGCAGGGCTCTTGCATGTGAAGACTGGGGGAAGCACGGTTCTAGAGTTCACTAAGGGGAAGCTCCTGTGAGAATTGTTCCCACCGGGTCTCACAGATGCAGGGCAGTCTCGCAACCAGATGGTGGATGGCAGTGTCCACCAGGTTTATATTCCAGAAACAGCGTTTAAAAACAAATGAGAAACTTCCTAATAATCACTTTTAATATGCATTTTTGAAATATTTGTAAACTTCAGAAAATAAATTACAGAGAACTGTTGTGGACTTTAGCCACATCCAAAGTTCTAATAAGAATCTCTCCTCCCCAGCTACAGAGCTGGGGGTCTGTGGGGCCCACACAGCAGACCATGGAGGCTCCCAGATGAAGTCATAGACCCCTCCCCACAAGGAGAAGCCAACAGGAGGTTGTGGAAACGAGTGTCTACAGAGACGGCTGCCCAGACTGAGGGTCTACTTTTCTACTCCACCCATACACATTCCAATTTCACTGCTGTGAGGACTTTTTAAGCCACAAAATTGTTTTCAGGGATATATGGATGTAAAAAAAATCACACAGCTAAAATAATTTAATTTCACACATACGCCTATTCATTTGACAATCTGAAAGAAAAACAGAGATTCAATACTTGCATAACACTAGCTATTCTATAAAACCAGCTATTCTATTATTCAGGCTCAATACCAATTTTAGTTGCTTTTTTAAGTTCACAACTTTATGAGTATGTTTCCATTACTCAGCACTGCCACTATAAGATGTTAAATGTATTTTATAAAGGCTGGATCTGGAAACATGACACGACTTTCCAGAGACCATGCAGAATATCTGAGAACTCAAGAGTCCCAGGTGCCTCCCAGTCTCATACCCAGCTACGGTCTGCTCCACCTGCCTGCATAGGTGTTGGCCTTGTTCAGGAGGTCTGTGCACGCGTGCATGTCAGCAAAAGCCCGGATTCCTAGGCAGTTGACAGGGTGAAGCTGGGATTCCAAAAATTCACAGCAAGTCTTCTTCACATCCTGTAACTGCAACAGACCAGCTGCCGGGAGAAGTACCTGCAACACACAAGTGAACATGCTCAGGCAGCTGACTGGAAACAGAGGGTCTCGCCTGCCAGCTTCTACAGCTTCCACGTTTATGCTCTGCACTCACACCCAGACACTCCATAGAAAATATTTGTAACAATTACTGGCAAAAATGGCAGTCACTCTCCACATTCCCCATAACGTCCATGGAATCTTTCAAAGATCTCCTCTTCTTGGTCACAAGAACATGAAATATCAGATCATGTTAGCTTAACGGTTCATTTTATAAGCATAAACACAATGTTCCTTTGACTTTTAAAAACACAAACTGTTAGGATGCTAGAGGGTGTTAGGGGTCAGTGAAAACAGTTTTGCTCCTTGACTGTAGCAGTCATGAGCTTTGGTGATTTATGGGGAAGGAGCAGGCCCAGAGCCACAGACCACAACAAAGCCTCATTCCATTAAAGGACTGTTCTCCACCATGTGAACAGCATGACAAACTGCTTTCTTATGGAATAGAACAATTTAAAATGCAACAGACTCTAGCTATGAGCGGACAGCTTCTCTCAAAAGCAATGCATGTGGGGTGAAAAAGAAAAATGTAAAAGGTGATTACCTAATAACTTTTTTAATTTGTATTTTATTTGAATAGCTCCAGGCAATTTTATATTAATGATAGGCTATCTTCACTGTAAATATTACATCCAACATCTCTATGGTTTTTCAAATAGGTCAGTAATGGAAAAATTTTTCCTTGTAAGTGAATTATTAGGGAACTATATTAAGGACCATATTTGAAAGTCAAATTAAGAAGGAAAACTTCACTTAAAAAGTTATAGAACATCTGTTGTTCTTTTATAAAAGTAAAAAAAAAAAAAACTAACCTCTCAACTATTAGAATGATGGTCAATTTTAGAAAGGCCCACATTAGCATAAGAAGATACAACCTAAGTTCCTTTAGGAATTGACTTTCCTACACACCACACGGCAGACCAAAGAGAAATGAGAAAGGAAATCGTGGTTTATGAATAACTGTTATGATTTTCCTAAAACCGATATAAGAAGTCCTATACACAAACCACTCTTAATTTCTTAAAGGAAGCAAAGAAGCCTTATCTCTTGGATCTGAGGTGTATGTGTGTGTGTGTGTGTGCGCACGCATACATACAATCAAATAGTAATGAACAGAATTAAGAAGAGGGTGATATTTTGTTTTAGTTGAACCCCATCAACTAATATCAGTTTCCTCTGAAAAAATGGAAACAGTACCTAGACATAATGCCTTTTCCTTCTAAATTTATCACTTGAAGATAAATCATTATAGCCAAACCTTTGGCAGAGTATGTGCAATAGGCTTTATTATGTTTTGAGAATGGAACTCCATGGAAGGCTTTAATTTGTGGCTAATCTTCAGCTGGGGTGTTTTTCTGTGCTGATATAATTGTGCTCTAAAGCAACGTAAAACACCTTCCAAGATACTTAACAGTGCAGGCTTTTAATTCAGCAAACACACAGGCTAGAAAGTGGTCTGTGGTGTAATATTCAATCTCTGTGAAATCTGCACAAATAGCATGATCACCCATCTCATCAGCATCTCCTGGAGAAAACAGTGTGGCATAGTATTCAAACTGGAAAACGTGGCTGAACACAAACATGTTTGCTTATGCACTGCTGGTGGGAGCATATATTGTTCAACTTCCGTGAAGAACAATTTACTAAAAATTTAAAATTACAGTCTAAGCCTAGGGGTTCAAGACCAGCCTGAGCAACATGGCGAGACCTCGTCTCTACAATAAATCAAAAAATTCAGTCGGGCATGGTGGCACATGCCTGTAGCTCCAGCTACTTGAAAGGCTCAAGTGGAAGGATCACCTGAGTCCAGCAGGTTGAGGCAGTAGTAGCTGTGAGCATGCCACTGCACTCCAGCCTGGGCAAAAGAGTAAGCCTGATAGAAAAAAAAAATTACAAATGCACGTATCTTTGGACCCAGCAATTTAACATATAGAGATACTAACATATACACAAAATCTCATATGCACAAGACATTCATGTCAGCACTACTGTGCATAATAGCAGAAGATAGAAAAAAGTCTAAATGTCCACTTATAGGGAGACTGGTTAAATAATTGTAAATATCCACTTGGTGAAAAACTTTGCAGTCATTCAAAAGAAAGAAGAAACTGTGTAAATGTGACAACTTCTAAGAGCTATTCCTAAGTTAAAAAAAAAAAGAAAATGATTGGCATGTTATAATATACATACCTATACTTTTATATATATATCCATCTGAAAGAGCAGCTATAGAAGGTTTTTAAAATTTTATTTTGCTTTATTGATTTCAACTTTATCACTACCAAGTCCGGATCTATATTACCAGGAGATTGAAATTCATAAAAACTGTAGAATCTCTGATCTAGAAGGGATGTGATAAGTCATCTGGGTCAGAAATATAAAAGTTATTTCAATAGTGGGCCATTTGGTTAGAAATTCACATATAATTTCTTTTTTTTTTTTTTGAGTTGGAGTCTTACTCTGTTGCCCAGACTGGAATACAGTGGCACGATCACGGCCACCCCTGCATCGACCTGCTGGGCTCAGGCGATCCTCCCTCCTCAGCCTTCCAAGTAGCTGGAACTATAGACGCACGCTACCTACTCGGCTAATTTTTTTTGATATATTGTAGAGGCAAGATCTCACCAAGTTGCCCAGGCTGGTCTTGAACCTGTAGGCTCAGGCAATCCTCCCAAAGTGCTGGGATTACAGGTTTGAACCACTGCACCCGGTTCACATAAAATTTTTAACCAATGGCAGTGATAAGTCAAGTGGTTCAGATTTTGGCAAATACATATTAAACGTAATTTAAATGTAAGTCAATTGTGTAAAAATAATTTATTCATATTTTTCTTTTGTAAATTCTTCAAAAATTCCTTTATTTTTATTATATAAGTTTACTAGAACTACACTTCAATAGCTCATAATTATGTAATTAATTACGTATAGCTTCAAAAGCAATTACTAATTGACTCAGCTTGCTAACATGACTCCTGGTGATCATTGGTCATACATAAAGAAAACAAGAAAACTCCTGGCTTATTTTGTGTATTAGTTAAATGGTCAGTCAAAACAAAACAAAATTTTAAATGCTCTGATTTCAGATGAACCATACCCTGTAATGAGAACCACTCAGACAGCAGCACCCCATAAGCTGAATATCATGGGATAAAGTCAACCCCCTAACTTGTGTGATGAAGAAACCACACCCCAGAGGGGTTAACAGACCTGATGGAGTCACACAACCAGTAATGGAAAACTAGGGAAACTATCAAATTGGCCAGTTCTTTGGTCTATTATTCTAGCACCTTCAGACTCAACCCCAGAATGGAAGTGCTTATGTAATTGCTAGCTCTCCAACACTGTTCTTTTCAGCAAGAGTAACAACCACTGCTTCCACAAGGCCTTCTTGTCCCTGCTTCCATGGATAGAGCAATTACATCAGGGACTATGCTGAGCGCTGAGCAGGTGATATGTCTCGTTATCCCCATGACACACCCACGGACACCGAAGCTTGGAAGAGCCAGGCCACTTGCCAGGGTTGCACACCTGGTGAAGGATGGGTCAGGTCTGCTATGAGAGTCGTATCAACCAACATGGGTACGATGACTGTGGATGGGACACAGCCAAGTGTTCTTGTGCTAATAGCAAGGATATAGCGTTAAATTTACCTTTCAATAATACATACATTCTTTCATAAGTAAATTTATTGATGTAAAAATTGAGTCACTATAGAGGAAGCATTAGATATTTAATAGCATTAGCATATAGAAAATAGCAAAATCACAAAGGCAGTACACAAGTGATTGAAACTTGGGAAACCCTGGCTTGGGAGATGAGATTTAACATTATAATCTTCCAGTATCAGATATTCTGATTCCTGTGGTTTTACATATCACTGAAAAAGAAGAATGTGCTTTAATCTGGGACTATAATACTCCAAGGCCTATTTTCTCCTGAAGTGGATAAACTGGACTATTGGTAACAGATGTGGGGAACATCCCTCCATGTAAGGAGGTGACTCCTTAACTTTCTATTTAGATGATGAAAACATCCTGGGCATTGTATAACAAAAAGGTCCAATGAAAAATGTATGTCTTGAAAGCTGCATTTTCTGAGCTCTCTAAAGCAAAGAAGCAGCTGAATTATGCTGCTCTTATGTGAAGCAGAATTACAATGACACAACCAGCCCCTAGCCCTGGCTAATGGGAACTCTCCATCTATTTATGCTGTGCAAGTATTAATCTGAGACTGATGAAAATAACCCTGAGGCACTCCAACATCCTGAAGGATGCTCCAAAACATCAAAGGAAGAACAGTGATCACCTGCTATGCACTTTGAATGTTAATGATACACTAAGAATCTAGCTGGGTGCCGTAGCTCACGTCTGTAATCCCAGTACTTTGGGAGGCTGGGGCAAGAGGACTGCCTGAGCTCAGGGGTTCAAGACCAGCCTGGGCAACACGGGGAGACTTCATCTCGTGTCTACAATAAATCAAAAAAATAGCTGGGTGTGGTGGGGTGTGCCAGTGATTCCAGCTATTTGGAAGGCTGAGGAGGAAGGATCGCCTGAGCCCAGGAGGTTGAGGCTATGGTGAGCCATGGGTGTGCCACCGCACTCCAGCCTGGGTGACAGAGTGAGACACCAACTTAAAAAAGAAAAAAAATCTAAGGGTGATCAAATCCCATACAGTGTACAGATTGTGGAAAGGCCACATTCCAGAAGCCACAGCCCCTCTCCCCAGGGTGTCGACCTGCAAAAGACAGCTGTCCAGAGGCAGCGAATGTAGACAGGCCTCGTCCTCCTTCCCATGTCTTTCTCCTTGGGCTCAAGTCCCTAAGCCCTGCACCTCCCCACTCCACCCAGGTCCCATTACAGACTCAGCCCTGTCAAGTCACTACTAACAGCACTGCTTCATTTTATCTGTGTCAAGTATGTACAACCGACAGAGCGATCGTACAGATTTGTTCCATGTCTACTGCCTCTCCCGCAAAGGAACAGAAGCTCTATGACAAAGGCTCACATCTGTCTTACCCCAAGGTGTCTGCAGGTTCTAGAAAATCTATGTGTCTCATAATGAATCAATCAGAACATAAAGTTTCACTTCATGGGTATCTGTATTTTTTTTTTTTTTGAGTTGGAGTCTCACTCTGTCACCCAGGCTGGAGTGCAGTGGCATGCTTCAAGGCTAACCTAGCATCAACCTGCTGGATGCCAGCGACCCCTCCACCTCAGTCTTCCAAGTAGCCGGAACTACAGGCGCGCGCTGCCATGCCCGGCTAATTTTTTATTTTTATTTTTTTTGAGTTGGAGTCTCACTCTGTTGCCCAGACTGGAGTGCAGTGGCCGCTCCCGGCCACCGCAGTCTCAACCTGCTGGGCTCCGGCGATCCTTCCGCCTCGGCCTTCCAAGTAGCCGGAATTACAGGTATGCGCTACCACGCCCGGCTGATTTTTTGATTTATTGTAGAGATGAGGTCTCGCTGCCCAGGTGGGTCTCGAACCCACGGGCTCAGGCAATCCACTCACCTCAGCCTCCCAAAGGCGCGGGATTACAGGCTGAGCCACAGAGCCCGGCTTAATTTTTTATTTTTATTGTAGAGACGAGGTCTCGCCAAGTTGCCCAGGCTGGTCTCAAACCCGCAGGCTCAAGCAATCCACTCACCTTGGCCTCCCAAAGTGCTGGGATTAAAGGCTGAGCCTCTGAGCCCAGCCGGCTATCTGTATTTTAAAAGACATAATTTTGGATGTCCTCTGAGTCAGAAGGACAGTCTATTTTTAGGCACATGTGTGTACGAGACCTACTGCAGATCCTCTCAGTTCACTTCCTGGTCACCCTCATGAAGGTGCAGAATAGCAGGGCCTCACCCCGGCCTGTCACACCTCTCTCTGGCTTCCTCGGCTGGACATCAGTGACGCACTGGGCACTTGCTGCATGCTCGGAAGCACAGGGAAATGATGCTGTGGGCCCCCCAAACATGAAGAAGAAACGCTTCCCCCGTCTTCCCCAAGCAGACAGTTCCAACATGCATTCCGCGAGGCCCCTCAAAAAAGTCACATTCAGCTGTGGTCAGGTCTGTGTCACACCTATGAACTGGGATTTAAATCCCCCATCCACTACTGCTGTTCCCGGGGTCACTTCCCAAACACACTAACTGCACAGGCCCTGCTTTGTAGAAGCCTCCAGCTGGTATGCCACACAACGGACCCAGCATGAATGGACATACATGTAGCGATAGGAACAGCAATTACAGTGCTGTCTACATCAAAAACTGAAAAGGATTTAAGTGTCCAATAACAAGAGACAGGGGAAGTCACTTCTACAATACCAATATAACAGAATACTGTAAAACTATTAAAGAGACATAGTAGACAAGTATTTAATAACCTGAAAAAAATATTCCTAATATATTTAGCATAAAAAGCTAGTTTCTAAACAGAATATGCAGTTTGATCCCTTTTTTTGTAAACACACATATATGTAATCACAATACAAGAGGGACATACCACAACTATTAACAGGAAGAAGGATCCTGTTAGTGGCAGCATGGAAGTTTTCTACTTATGTGCTTTTATTTAATTGTGAAAGTTTCTAAATTTTCTATAATGAATATACACCCTTTGTTTTTTTTATTTTTTGAGTTGGAGTCTCACTCCGTCGCCCAGGCTGGAATGCAGTGGCATGCTCGCGGCCACCCAGCATCAACCTGCTAGGCTCCAGAGATCCTTCCACCTCAGTCTTCCAAGTAGCTAGAACTACAGGTGTGCGCTACCATGCCCGACTAATTTTTTATTTATTTTAGAGACAAGGTCTCGCCAAATTGCCTGGGTTGGTCTCAAACCCACAGGCTCAGGTAATCCACTCTCCTAGGCCTCCCAGAGTTCTGGGATAATAGGCTGAGCCACCGAGCCCAGCTGAATATATACCCTTTAAATGGTCAAATATTATTAAAAAGAAAGTCAAGGAGAAAAAAGTACAGGAATGCCGTTCTGGATCTTCAGAGTCCTGGGAGCAGTGGGTCAGGGAAGCGATATATGATAGTGGCCTCTGCAGGGACTGTCCCACCACTTACCAGAGACTGCCTCACTGTCCTGGCCTGTCTCAAAGGCCTCTGATCACCAAGCAAGAGTTTTGCAAAACATTAAGTGGGCTCTACTGCTGCTCTTCCTGTTCACGTGACTAGCTGCATCTTTAGATGTTTGGAGAAACATGAAGTAGAAAGATATGACCAGCTGATTAAATAAATCTCACTCAACATGTTATTTTGTAAAATAAAAAAAATCTTTTTTATTTAGATATGTTGATTTTCAACATATGGAGGTAAATTTTTTTTTTTTTTTTTTGAGTTGGAGTCTCACTCTGTCGCCCAGACTGGAGTGCAGTGGCCGCTCCCGGCCATCGCAGCCTCGACCTGCTGGGCTCCGGCGATCCTTCCGCCTCGGCCTTCAGAGTAGCCGGAATTACAGGCATGCGCTACCACTCCTGGCTGACTTTTTGATTTATTGTAGAGATGAGGTCTCGCTGCCCAGGCGGGTCTCGAACCCGCGGGCTCAGGCCATCCACTCACCTCAGCCTCCCAAAGGCGCGGGATTACAGGCTGAGATGGAGGTAAATTTCTAAAAGTTACATGCTGCACACTGTGGAGACGCTTTCTGCAATGAACCGAGAAGTGGGGAAGCCAGCACTGATGAGTGAAAACAAGGAGAACACAGGACAGAAAACAACCGGCACAACAAGCAGCACCCAGATGACAGCTCACGCCAGCTGCACATTTTTAAAGGAGGCCACGGTCACCCTACCTCACATTGTTTGGCAAGCCAAATTACACGTGAGACGCTTCCCTTAGACAGAAGGATCTGCTTGGTTATTAGAATCCGCAGTTCATTTTCAGATTGGGCACTTCCTCCATAAGGGAGATGATTTATAAAGTCTTGTGTTTTAAATACTGAGCCATTAGTAGTTTGTTTACTAAGAGGGGAAAACCAAGGGGTCTCATGACTTCACACAGGAGAATTCCAGGTGACTAAGAAAACAGGCAAACATGAAACCCACAAGCTCAGTCACTGTCAACTTTACATAAGTGCACTAAAAAACAGGTTTGTATTGATTTCCCAGCAGCTTCATATTTATACAAAAAAAAACTGTTTATTTAAAGTACAAGGGTCTTGCATGCCAAGAATGACCTAAAGACACAGAAGAAAACAGCTGTCCAAAAGGCATGAGCAAAGGGAAGACACTATCCCCAAACTTAAAGAAACTATATGTCATTGGATTTAAAGAGTCTCGTTATGGAATATAATCTATGACTTTCATTAGTATACATCAAAAATCTGCATTCAGTCCTCAATTTATAAATAAGTCATGTTCTACAAGTTTACTTTTTCAATTGTCTGGGTGATGTACTTCCTGCACATTTGCTCACAGCATCATTATTATAAATTGTTAGAAAACACAGACAGTATCAATGAACATAACACACCTGGCTGCTCTGACCTTGTGGGGAGAAGTACAGAAAAGAAAGAGGAAGAACGTCCCTTCCTCTTTCTGGGAGGAAGAGCTGGCCCAGTGCAGAGAATTTGTGTGTGTGTGGTTTTTTGTTTGTTTGTTTTGGGGGTTTTTTTTGAGTTGTGGTCTTACTCTGTTGCCCAGGCTGGAGTGCAGTGGCACAATCATGACTCACCACAGCCTCAACATCCTAGGCTCAGGTCATCCTCCCCCCTCAATCTCCCAAGTAGCTGGGACTACAGGTGCACACCACCATGGCCAGTTAATTTTTTATTTTTTGTTGAGACACTATGTTGCCCAGAGTGAAGAGATTACAGGTGTAAGCCACCACACCCAGGCTTCAATGCAGAGTTTTGGCACAGGAAATGCTTGTCTGTAGCTCCCTATGAAGCTCTCAAGTTAGAGCTTAAGTACTCACTGATGGGATGGAAAAACAACCAACCAGCTTACTGGCAAGTATCGACCTATCAGATCACCATCAGGCCCCTACCTCCTAATGATTGTTCCTTAGTACTGACCAATCAGCTCACAGCTAGTGCTAGGCAATCAGCTTGGTCTTAGGGCTCTATAAGCACCAGGTTCCAGCCACAGACTGGCAACACCCTCGGGTCCCCTCCCACTGCGGGAGCTTTTCAGTCCTCTCAATAAATCCTGCTTTCTCACTTTCCAGCTGTCCATGTCCCCTCATTCCTCCTGGGTACGAGACAAGAACCCCGACCTGAAGAGCTGCAGAGGATCTTCAGAGCTAAAGAGCCATGTACCCTGGGAGCTGGCTTACCAGTTGACAGAGTCAGCAGAACTGGGAGAGCTGCTTGAAGAAGGAGAGACTCCGAAGCTGAGACACTTCTGGGGGCTGCAACATTCTCAGGGCTTGGCTTGCCAGGCCGTTAGAGCAAACACTTCTGGGACCTTACCAGCCGCTCAAGCTGACCCTCTCTGGGGCTTGGCTGGCCAACCCATTGAAGCTGACACTCTCGAAGCCCAGGCTGACCTGAAAAATCCATATCACTAAGGGCTAAGCCACCAGAAGCCAGCCCTCTGCTCTGTGTCTCCCACCACAACTCTCCACTTCGACCTGCCTTTCCTGACTGCTATAAATACAATAACCTTGCCCCCCTTCTCCAGGCATCCCCACCCAGGCTCCACCCCTTGGAATAGCTACAGCCAGCAGGGTCAAAAAAAAAATAGGACGTCTTATTATTAGTTCACATTAATGGTCAACAACACAAGCCCTTCCAGAACAAATCCCTTCCAGAGGTATTTAATGTTTTAAAAGAGGCTGACTCTTGGCTGGGTGTGGTGGCTCAGCCTGTAATTCCAGCACTTTGGGAGGCTGAGGAGAGAGGATTTTCTGAGTCCACAGGTTCAAGACCAGCCCAGGAAACTTGGCAAGATCTTATCTCTACACTAAATTTTTAAAAATTAGCTGGGTGTGGTAGCATACGCCTGTAGTTCCAGCTACTTGGAAGATTGAGATGGAAGGATCACTGGAGCCCAGCAGGTCGATGCTGGGGAGGCCGTGAGTGTGCCACTACACTCCAGCCTGGGCAACAGAATGAGACTCCAACACACACACACACAAAAAAAACAAAAACAAAAAAAACAGGCTGACTCTTAAGCAACATACCTGCAACTGGTGGGATTATTTCTACTTCGCTAGAAAAGCAGAGGTAGTATGAAAAGATATGTGGGGGCGATCAGACTGAAAGCCATCTCCTATATCCTCCTTTTTACAGCTGTAAATTCTACTGTTTTTAAGCCTAAGTTTCTCTTAAAACTCCAACTTACTTGGCAGTGGTTCAAATGAATAATAAAGACAGCACCTACCTTGAAGAGTTGTTGAAAAATCAAGTAAGTTGGTCAAGCATTTAATACAGAGCCATTTAATACAGAGCTCTAACCCAAGGTTTTCTTCTTGGATGAACTGAAAATTCAACCCATAACAATGGAATACCAAGGTGTTATTCTTTCCCTTACAAGATTCTGTTCTACCCTGTATCATTCACAATAAGGTGGCTTTCTTTTTTGATCAAATATTCTAGACATAAAAGATATAATCAAGGACAATTTTCAAAAGAAGAAATGTAACATACAAAAATGAGAAATAGCCCAGGCTCAGTGGTTCAGCCTATAATCCCAGCACTTTGGGAGGCCAAGGCAAGTGGATTGCCTGAGCCCACAGGTTCAAGATCAGCCTGGGCAACTTGGCGAGACCTCGTCTCTACGATAAATAAAAAATTATCTGGGTGTGGTAGAGCCTATAGTTCCAGCTGCTTGGAAGGCTGAAACAGAAGGATCGCCAGAGCCCAGCAAGTTGACGTTGGGTGGCCGTAAATGTGTGTGTCACTGTACTCCAGCCTGGGTGACGGAATGAGACTCCAACTCAAAAAAAAAGGGAAATGTAATTATACCTCTCATTGGTTATCACATAAATAACAATGAGAGTGCATTTTAGGACTATTGATACAAAACTTGTAAACAACCTACATTCAAGTCAAAGTAGAATAAGCCTTGGCCCCAGTATACTTTTGCTGTCACTATAAACTTATAACTCTCTTAGAGAGAGAAGCAATATTCATCAATTGTTACCAAAAATATAAAAGTCTAAAGCATTTGACCCTGGAAGTATGTTTCTGGGAATCTAACCTAAAAATATTTAAAAAGGTAGAATTGGCTCCATCAGTGAATTTTACTTTAGAATCACTTGTATGAGTATGGAAAAGACAGAAACAACTACAGATCTAACAATATGGCAACAATTAAGTAAACTATGGTGAGCCCACATGATGAAAAGTAGAATCAGTAATAACAAAAACTATTAATGGTTTTAAAAATAACTAACACTCCTGACATATTTGCTATAGCATACAATCGTCATAAACATTATATGAACTTGGCATGTGGCCCTAACCTACAATCAAGTTAGAGAAACCTTATAGACATTAAGTTCCTTTGATCTCAAGAAACTCAGAAAAACATCATTGACACAAACATAAAGAACGAACAGACAAAGACATTACTGCACAATATATTTTTTAACCATAATAGACAGAGGTCAAGAGTGGCCTGCTGGTCTTCAGTGACAGCAGCCCTGCCATCGCATCCTGGGCTCTGCCCTGTCTCTAGTCAGGGAACCGGGGGCCTCATGAGCAGCTCTACCCAGCCAACTTCACACCTGCGCTGACACCTCCCTGGGTTCTGCGATGTGCTGATCCCCAGCCCCAGTGCCAGCCCTCTGCCCCTTGGCACCTGGCCCTACCTGGTTGTGTGCAGACTTGTTCTCTCAGAGGCGGAAATCCTCCAAGTCCCTGTCCAGAGGATGGAGTGCCTGTTCCCAGACTCCCTGTCCTGCCTCCTTCCTGCCAGGCCCTCCTGCCTGCCTACCACACAACACAAACCCTCCTGCCTGCCCTCTCGTCTATCCTAGCAAGCGTTCACTCCCATTCATTTAATAAACACTTACTGAGCATCTGAATGCACCAATCACTTGTCTAGGTTCTAGCACTAAGGCAGAGAACAGAGTGGACAGACACACCAGCCATCCCCATGCTCACACTCTACCAGGTACGCTTCCAGGCAGCAGGGTACCATGGCTCCCAACATTCCTGACCTTTAGAGGGGCCTTGAGATCCCAAAGTTCTCTTTTCTAGGTAGTGAGTGGGACTATCTAAAGTCCACAGAAGGGTGAAGTTTGGGAATCAGAAGCCACGGGTAGGAATCCTCCATCTGTCACTGAGTTCCTAGATAGTCTGGAGGCAGAAGAATGACGAAAGGAAACCAGCCACAGTTTCAGAGCCAGTGACCCCTGGGCTTGAAGCTGGACATTCTCCATTCTAGCCGAATGACCCCAGAAAACCCCTCAGCCCCTCCGAGCTATGCCCTTCTCACTTGTAAAATACCTCTTGTTCCAGAACGTTCTAAAAACAAATACTTCACAAAATGGCTGAAACACGGGAGGAAGACAGCTCCTTTCCCCCAAAGGAATATTTTACTGTATTTCTTTTACCAGTTATTAGAATTAATCCACCTTAATTTCCTCTCTTTAGTCCCTCCTCTCTGAAGTTACTGCAAATCAGAACACCTAACCCTCCGCTGACTGAATGTGTGTTTTGCTTCTCATGATCATGATTCCCTCTGTAGCTCTATTGGATCCTTCAGGGTTCCTCCTCTCCAGAACCTCAGAATGTCACAAATCACGAGAAAAGAGACTAACAGACTATCATGCAGTTCACATTCACCTTCCAAAAACAGAATTTAAACTGGCTAAGTCAGGGGGTGAGTTGAGACATCAACCAGCTATCTGAAAAAGAACATGGAGTCCAACAAATACCTTCCGTCGGCCTCAAAAATCTTTTTAAAAAATTAAAACAAAGCAAGTTTAAGGAACCAAGATTATCAATTAACTCAAAGAACAGACACGAGTTGCTTATACAAGGGACTAGTAACCCCTTTGGCTTCTCGAAGGTGGTGCATGGGCATATTCACAACTGTGGGTGAATATCACCAAATACAACTGTGAAATGACTGATCCTCCTTCCTCCATCTGTGGCAGCAATCCCTACACCAAGGGATATAACCCACCAACTCTCCTCCCAGCATGTTCACTTCACTACACACGACCCCGCCCCTTCCTCCTCCTCCTCCTTCTTCAGTTCTTTCCTCCCCACTCCTTCCTTCTACGCCTCCTCCTTCACCTTCTTTCTAAATTGAATGATATCATTCAGAGGACCCCACAGAATGCTGAGTTTATTCCAGTAAGGTGTTCCCATGGCTGAAGAAGTTGCTAATAATTTCTAAAGATGTTTTTGTTTTCTTAAATATGACACAATCAAAACATGGTACACAGACATGCAAATCCACACATATGTACACGACACACTCTTGCTCCTTGGACAAACAGCTCTTTGTCAGTTGCATGTTATTCTTCACCAGAAATTATTTTATATTCTCACCTTCAAATCCTGTCAGTAATCAGTATTCACATACTATCTCCCAACTTTGTTTCTCCAAGTCAATGCTTGGCATAAAGAAGAGAGGGATTATAAAATCAAATTATTACTGGAGAAATAAAAAGTGAGAAAACACATAATAGCAAAGTACGCGTTAGGTAAAAAAAAAAACAAATCACATTTAGTAGGTGATTAAGTAACTTCATCCATTTTACTGATAGCCCTCTCTCTGACCCCAACAAAAGCTTAACTACAGAGTATGTGTTATTCTCAATGATCCTCAGCAAAGTGCTTAAAGCTTTATTCATAACAGTCAACACTTGAAATACAGTCCATCAACATGATAAACTGGAATAAATTCATACAATAGAACACTCATCAATGAAGAAGAACAAACTACTGAAACATACAACACAGATGAATCCCACAGATATCGTGTTGTGTGTAAGCACATAGTGTAGGATCCTACTTATAGGAAGCTCAACAATAATAGAGCTCCTATCAGTGGCTGCCTGGGAATGGGGTGGGGGGTTACTGGGAGGAGACTGGAAGTTGTAAATGCTGAGAATCTTGATTTGGGTATGGGTAGCGGGTGTGTGCATTTGTTAAAACTTAGCAAACTGTACAGCTAAGACCTATGGCATGCAAATTATACCCCATTAGGGGGAAAAAACAAGCACAGTCAGCCCTCTGCATCTGTGGGTTCCACTCCACATCCATGTCAAACACTTCGCATCAAAGATATTCAGGAAAAAGACTGCATCTGAACTGAGTACGTACAGAGTTTTACAGTTTAACAACTACTGGCCAGGCTCAGTGGCTCAGCCTATAATCCCAGCACTTTGGGAGGCCGAGACAAGTGGATTGCCTGAACCTGTGGGTTCAAGACCAGGCCGGGCAACTTAGCGAAACCTCATCTCTACAATAAATAAAAAATTAGCCAGACACGGTAGTGTGCACTTGTAGTTCTGCCTGCCTGGAAGGCTTAGGCAGAAGGATTGCTGGAGCCCAGAAGGCTGACACTGGGGTGGCCATAAGCATGCCACTGCACTCCAGCCTGGGTGATGGAGTGAGATGCCAACTCCAAAACAAAACAAAACAATTATTTCCACAGCTTTACGTTGTATTGGGTACCATAGGTAACTTAGAGACAATTCCAGGTATATGGGAGGGTATGTTTAGGTTACATGCATAGACTTGAACATCCAGATTCTGGTGTTCAAGAAAGGGTATGGGCCAACCCCTATGGAAATCGAGCGACAACTGTACTTTGAACTCACACTAAGAGATTAGCCAGAGGTCATTGGATGGCATTTACAAACCATAAAATAAATTTTAATGGAAAATAATAATTCTGCCCGGTAGAATCCAAAATAAGCAAACAAAAAAGAAATGCATTTACATGACCAAATTTCTACACTAGCATTTATAAACTTATTTTAAAACAGCAGCTTGTTAATACACGTTAGTCATATCACTATATTGTCACAAGAAATAAAGTTTTCATAACTTATATACACTGAGAAAAGGCACAGTACACTTAAACCAGATTATCAGGTACACATTAATTTTACTAACCTAACTATAAATGAAGACATTAAAATCCAAGGAGTAACACTGTTTTGAAAATTCCACATCATAAAGTTAGGGTCTATAAAACCTTTGGCTAGTCTCAAAGCAACCTGCCATAAACAGACACTAACAACTCTAGACTCTCATACCCAAGCTGGTTTGGAGACTTGCCCTGAGCTGGCAGCCAGCCTAACTCCAAGGCACTATCCCACACTCAGGTTCCACCCACATGGCATGAGGCAAACCGCAGAAATCAAGGAACATGTCTACCCCGTGAGGACTCTTGTTTACTTCCATGTCCTCATTCCTGTTCAGTCACCACAGCACTGTTAGAAGATGCCAAGTCACAATCAGGACGGAACCACCTTTTGCTCACCAAGATAAATGCCTTTTATGTACCATATAAAATGACTTAAAACATGAATCTCTAAGTGACTCAACCATGGAAACATCTTCAAGGATTAAATGTTTTAATGGTATAAAGTCATGGGGAACTCAATTACTAATACTTCTAGAGGACCCAGTTTTGCTCTAAGCAAGAATTTTTTTTAAAAATAGCTGGGTATGGTGGTGTGCGTCTGTAGTTCCAGCTACTTGGAAGGCTGAGGTGTAAGGATCACCTGAGTCCTGAGCCCAGCAGGTCGAGGCTGTGATGGCCATTAGCATGCCACTGCACTCCAGCCTGGGTGGCAACAGTGAGACTCTAACTCAAAACAAAAAAAAAACTTCAAGTTTGATATACATCTAGTTTTATAAAATGTTCTTACAACAGACTCCTAGGTTTTTTTCAAATTTAGCTAACCTCAATCACCTTTCCATATTAAATTTTAAATAATAAGCTTTGGCCGGGCTCAGTGGCTCAGCCTGTAGTCCCAGCACTTTGGGAGGACAAGGCGAGTGGATTGCCTGAGCCCACGGGTTTGAAACCAGCCCGGGCAACTTTGGCAAGACCTCGTCTCTACAATAAATTAAAAAATTAGCTGGGCGCGGTTGCACACGCCTGTAGTTCTGGTTACTTGGAAGACTGAGGAGGAAAGATCACTGGAGCCCAGCAGATCAATGCTGGGGTGGCAGTGAGTATGCCACTGTACTCCAGCCTAGGTGATGGAGTGAGACTCCAACTCAAAATAATAATAATAATAATAATAAGCTTTGGTTTATTCTGTACTCTTGACTTATACAGAGTAAATGTAATTTGCTGGAATGATTGAGGAATGGATGTTCTAATTGGTCTAATATTTTGATTAAAAGCATGCAGACTGCCAAATTTAGACTTATCTAATAAAATACAATTAACATCAAAACCCAATTGTAAATAATTTAAATGTTTACATCTCTGGATAGTAATGATAAACTTAAATTAGCGTTATCCAGGCAAAGTGATAAAGTATCAAATTGAGAGGTTTCTGTGGTTAGAATATGAGAGAAACTTATTCCAGTGACACGAGTTCCTGTTGTTATACTACAAACCCCCACTAGTCCTGAAGGCTTGATTCAGGGAGTTTATGTATTTTTTTAAGGTTTTTTTTTTTTGAGTTGGAGTCTCACTCTGTCAACCAGACTGGAGTGCAGTGGCCGCTCCGGCCACCGCAGCCTCGACCTGCTGGGCTCCGGCGATCCTTCCACCTCAGCCTTCTGAGTAGCCGGAATTACAGGCATGCGCTGCCACGCCCAGCTGATTTTTTGATTTATTGTAGAGATGAGGTCTCGCTGCCCAGGCAGGTTTCAAACCCGCGGGCTCAGGCAATTCACTCACCTCGGCCTCCCAAAGGTGCGGGATTACAGGCTGAGCCACCGAGCCCAGCATTTTTTAAGTTTTAACTGCTGATTTCCAAACAAACTATCTGCCAAGCCCTTTTCCTTACAAAGCACTTCCATCTCAAAAGAAAAAAAACAAATGGAAGAGAAGTGAGCCCTCAACAGATGCTGCTAGAGCAACAGCTCTACGTTCTTCCAGCCACTCCAAGTATCAGACCAGTGGACAGGCTGTTCTCAAGCAAAGGTGTGGCAGGGTGCCATGCCACCCACAGTATTGTCTTCACACTCACTCAAATACTCGCTGGGTGGAGAGCACTCTAGAGTAAATTAAGAATATGCTTTAATATGTCCTGAATCAGAATATAAAGAGTGAGGAAAAGGTCACATAGGCCATTTTCTACCTAGTGATCCCAAACAACCTTCACAAATGGTTCTTTTTCTTGGTCTCAAGCTTTTTTTATTGCTGCCTATTTCTTATTTCTGTTCAACATTCATAGAACATTGCAGTCTTTTTTGCAAGCCTTAATTGGTCTATTTTACACCATTTCTATTAGGTGGCAATGCATTATGAGTCTCATGTCATAGCTGAGAAACAGAAGGGCTAACATCTTACTCAAGGCCCTTCTTGAAATCAATAGTAGATGCAAGATTTGAGCTCTGAATTCAAATATGAAAACCAGCCAGAGTCCACTGGCCCATGAAGCTTTCCCGCAGAGAGCCAGCCTAATCACATCCTTATCACTTTTTTCTAAGTTATTCGACAGTTACTCATACACAACACTATAAACTTACTTCAAATGCTTTTATCCTAAGAGACTATTAAGCACACGTACAACAAAACTGCTCAATAGATGTTTCTGTCCACCTTGGAGATGAGCATTCTACTGAACTGCTCTGCTACTTGGGCCACTTCTAAAGTACAGCTGAGAGTGAAGAGTTATCCAAGCAGGATAGGTGGAGTCGGTGCTGGAGGAGCAGGCCTGAGCACGATACAGCAAAGCTCAGAGCACAATCCAGCATGCAGTCAGTCTGTTAGAAGAAATTATTTTTAACATGAGATTTAAATGGTCCACATCAGGGCTGGGCCTGGTGGCTCACACTTGTCATTCCAGCACTTTGGCCAAGGAAAGAGGCTCACTTGAGCCCAAGAGTTCGAGACCAGCTGAGCAATGTTGCAAGATCCTATCTCTGCAATAAACAAATACATAAATACATACATACACACATACATATGTACATAAAATGGTTCACATTGTTGAATCTCCATAAGGACATAAATAAGAATTCAAAATACTAGGCCCTATTCTCTTGCTGAGAATCCCCATCTCAATGGACCACTGTGTCTGACAGAGTTTGCCACATCCTCAAGTGCTTGGGGATAGAAAATAACAACTATCAGATTACAAAATATTCAGAAATAGGTTATCTGGAGAGCAATTATTTGTCATGATTTCTCCAATGTGGTGAAAGGTAGAGAGACACAGGATATGATGGCACACAACCAATCCTCACATCACTAGACAGGTATGTCCTGCAGTGAGGGGGCATTGTTTAGCAGTACCCCTCCTTATCCCTTTGAAGTAAACCCCCTTTCCTGTGATTCCCTGCTCCCAAAGCAACGCTCTGATGACTAATTCTATCACTCAGGTACTTTAGGTTCAAGGAACAGTGCACACTGGATGACGTACACATATTTAGTCACTAGGAACACTGGCTACCTCACTGAAAACTAGTTTAGGATCATCTTGGTGTTTTGATTTTGGCTAGACTAACCTACTTCCCAAGAATCTGGTCAATTCTGAAGGAGCTAACAAAATAATTTCTAGACTTACAAAGCTGAGCAATAGGCATGCCACACCCACTGCTCACCATCTCAAGCAGGGCATCTGAATCTCTACACTGTACCAGCAGCCAGTGTTTGGAAGAACAAGATGAAAAGGACTGCTTGAGCCTAGGAGTTCAAGAACAGGCTAGGCAACGTAGCAAGACCTCTGCTCTACAAAAAATGAAAAAGTTGGCTGGGAGTGGTGGCACACACCTGCAGTCCTAGCTACTTGGGAGGCTAAAGTAGAGGGTTCATCTGAGCCCAAGAGGTCGAAGCTGTGGTGAGAGATCAAGCCACTGCACTCCAGCCTGGGCAACAGAGTGAGACTCCAACTCCAAAAAATAATAATAAAAATAGTAATAATAGCAGTTTAGAAAAAAGAAATAAAAAATACACACAAATAACATAAAAATAAATATATTTGTGCATAATTAACAGCACACATCCAGTCACATCTCCACTATTTATGAAACTTTTCTCATACACCCCAAATAACTTATGACTTAATTTTCAATTTTTTTTGACCACTTCCTACAGGAAGACTTTTTACATCACAAACTAGAACTCAATGTTCCACAAGCATGCAGACTTGTGGACTTGCTATATTCTATTTTAAACTTTAGACTTGAAATAGTCATTAGCCTCAAGTAGCATTACCTGCTCTAATCTTTTTTCCTTAAGTGCTAAGAATGACTTACTGAATTTATTTCTTGACCCACTAACCGATCACCATTGACATCTGAAAACAACAAAGCCACTGTAAGGTCTGGAGATGTAGCTTCCCGTGGTTCCTCCTTCCTTCCACCAAAACCCCAGTTCCTCTGAAGCACAGGTCCTCTCACCCCCTCATCTAGATGTCGCTGAACTCAGATAATCTAGCCACATCTCAGTCACTCCTATTCATTTACTGATGCCCTTTTAAAAACCTGAATCACCATTCTCCTCTCCACTACAATTTCTGACAATTTTTTATAACATAAACATCCAAAATAGAGAGAAATCTCAGCTTCTTGAATTCCAACCTCTCTTCCTCCACCCTTCTCAACTACCCACTCATGGTGTTTTGTTCTAAACTTTCTTATTCCAGAAGAATTAAAAAACGTAGAGCACGTCGTAGCACAACTCACAATTGCAAAAATGTGGAATCAACCTAAATGCCCCTCAGTAGATCATGAAAATGTGATCCACAAACACACACCACACCACACACACCACACCACACACACCATGGAATACAAAAGTATGAAATGTTTTTTGCAGCAACTTGGATGAAATTGGAGACCATCATCCTAAGTGAACTAACACAGGAACTGAAAATCAAACACCACGTGTTCTCACTTACAAGTGGGAGCTAAACTAAGGGTCTGCAAACACATAGAGAATGGTATAATGGGCACTGAAGACTCAGAAGAGGGGGCGAAGGGGAAGGGATGAAAAATCACCTATTGGGTACAATGTGCACAGGTGGGGGTGGTAGCTACACTTAAAGCTTAGATTTTATCACCACTATATATTCAAGTAACCAAAAACTATTTGTACCCCAAAACTATTGAAATAAATAAGCAGCACTGAGCCAATCAGCCAAAGGCAGCCTAGATTAGGCAAGCCTCAGCCAATCTGTGACTCCATAAGAATGAATGAATTCTTATTAAGCCGCAAGTTTTGGGATGGTTTGCTTTACGGCATTTCTGTGGCAATGACTGATATGCTCATCATCTCCGTACCTGGATGTGAGTGGCTGCACTGGCTGAAGGAAATCACACACCACTCTACCTGATGTTTATGACCTCAGATCTCAAGCGAGGGCACAACGTGGCTGCCAGCTCTGCCAATCTCAACAGCGAATTCCCCTTTGTTCTCACTAGCACAATGATGTGACATCCTTGGTCTCTCCCAAGCCTCCAGCACCCTTCCCCATGTTCCTTCTTACTGATTAACCTGTCGCAGTCCTTCACACCATCTGCTTCCCTCCCTTCCCGCTGCCAACCTGCTGCTGTCTGTAAATGCGGCCTGCCTTTCCTCTGGTTAGTGACAGGATCTTGTTGCCCATCTCAGGCAAGCGCCACCTTTTGCTTAGATCTACCCTCTGTCTTTTGTAAGGCTCTCCCAATCACACCCTTGCTTTGCTTGTTCTCCCCTGTATCGCATCCACTTCTGATTTTCTACTGGCTCATCCTAATGAACAGATAACATGTTTTAAAATATGACCCAACAAAAAGCCATGCCCTTAAACCTGCACTTCTTCCAGGTGGCACACCTCTCCCCTTTCCGAGCAAGACACCTTTGAGAGAGCTGTCTTAATACTCTCTGGTCATCCCCTCTGTTTCTCCTCACTATCACATCTAAGCTGCTTCTTCCAAGGTCACTAATGACTGGCGTGACCACAGGATTTATCATCCACACTGGAACATTTCTGAGTAAAATAAGCACTAATGACAAGACACCAGATTCAAAGGTATAAAATGGGACTGTCTCGGCAACATGTACCCTCATATCGCTCACCAGAGTCAGCGATCCCTTCACCCTCCATTCACTTTCTTGACCAAAGAAACATCAGACACAATACCAATACCTCCTCCTGGAAGCACTTTTTCTCCAGGCTGGACTCTGTGATACCACATGAACCTGCTCTTCGTCCTTTGTACTGGCTGCTTATCCCCCTCCCCACACTGAACATCTGGGGCGCCTAGACAGGTCTTTGGTTTGCTTCCTCTATCTACAGTCTCTCAAAGTGACCTCAGCCAGCTTGGTGACTTTAAATCTACCTCTCTCACCTGAACCACCTCCTCATCGCTGAACCACCTGTCCAGCACCTCTCCATGCAAATCCAACTGGTAAAGCCAAAAGGACCAAAACAGAACCACACATCCCACCCATGTCTTCACCATCCCAGACAGCAGCACCACCATCAGGCTAAAATCCAAGGAGCCATCCTCAATCATTCTCCTTTCTCCATGCACTCATGCAAATCCATCATTAAATGCCACTGGTCCTATCTCCAAACAGCTCTCAAATCTGACCAGTGCTCACTCTCCCACACCAACCACCCAGGCCCAAGCCTTTAGTCTCTCTCTTGGCCCACCCCAACAGCTATCCAAATGGTCCCCAACTCCCACTACTGCCCTCTACAGTCCATCCTCCACACCCAGCTAAGGGAGGGGTACAATCTGTCTAAAGCACAACTCCCCTGCCAAACCCTAAATATGGAGGAAAAATCCAGCCTCCTTACCGTAGCCTACAACCCACACTTGCTGGCTCTTGGCAGTTCCATCTTTCTTCACTCTCCCACATTCACCCTCCTCAATGATGAGCGTCCTTTCCTTTCTGGCCCTCAGACATGCCAAGCTTACTCACACAGGTCCTTGCACCTGATGCTCCTTCTGCTTGGAATGTTCTCTGCCTTAATCCTCCGCTCCATTCAGGTCTCTGCTCAAACGACAAGAGTCATCTGAGAATAATGATGTAAAACTATCCTGTGTGTTTACTTCTGGATATACTGTCTGTAACACCCCTACCCCTGCTCCACAACGGGCAGCCTTTAAGGACAGGGACTTTGTCGGTCCTGTGTGACACTGTATCACTTATGGTTGAAATATCGCCTGGCATATAATAGATGCCCCATCAATATTTAATGAACTATTGACTGAAAACTAGAATTCTTTGGGATCCATACTGGTGGTGGAAAATGAGCAAGCTGAATAGCTTAGAAGTAGACAAGGAAATGGATAGGCCATGGATAAAAAGCAGCCACATGGTTATTCATCCTTCCTTGATCCAGCCTGGTCTGCTACAGATCTTAACAAGCTCAGATCTTCAAGCACAGTCCAGTTTGACCCTAAGACTTATGAAGCATCTTATCAGTGTCTATGACCTAGCATGAACCGTGCTATCCTAGACATGGTGTGCTTCCCTAAGCACTTTCATGCCCACCATACCACATGTGAGCCCTATACCCCATTCGACAAGCCCTAGATCCTGGGTTTGCTACCCAGGTCCCTCTGGGAACACAGATTCTCCACAACCCCAAACTTACTTGGCTGTGGTAATTACAACTGCCCAGCACTTACCAAGTCTCTTTCTGGACGAGCTTTTTCTAGATAAAGACATTGCCATCAACCTAGGAGTAGATATCACCACCACCACCACTGCCACAACCACTACCACCACCACCACAGCTACCACTGCCACCACCGCCACCACCAATATATCCATCACAACTACCACCACCATCACTGCCACTATCACCAATGCCACCATTACCCGCCAATGTCTTCACCACTACCACCTCCGTCATCACCGCCACCATCACCACCACCATCATGACCATCATCACTGCCTCTGCCACCATCATCACCACCACTGCTACCTCCATTACCATCATCGCCTCCTCTACCACCGCACTTAGCAGGTAGTCCACTAGTGTCTGTTTAACTGATAGGGTGTCTTAAATATCCATTTTAAAAACAAATATCCGGGGGGCATACAACATCAATAAGGATACCTGATCCCAAACCAGGCAAAGTGGGGAACAAAGGGAGGCCCAAACTTGACCTGTATGATGACCACTTGTATACCTAACCCTGAATTGTACCCCATATCTTTAAAAAATTAAAAATTTTTAAAAATCTGTATATCTATCAAAAATATAAATATTGTGTTTCTACATATTATTTACTGGGAAAATAAAAGCAAACAACCACATACTGGGGCTTTCATTTCAATGTTTATCTATACAATTTAGAAATATACACAGCAAAAGCACTCTTCCCCAACCTCCACTTAGCCTCTGCAACAGATAAGCCACAGCCCTTGTCATCACCCTCCACTGTGCCTGTATCCTCTGCTCCTCCAACTGAGCTGCATTTCACCAATTCAGACACAGCATTTGTTCCCACATGTTTCTGACACTTGAACTTGTTGCTGAAATTATATAATTTAAATAAATAAATACCTGTAATCTAACAAGATGTGAATGTAAAAAGAGAGTTGTTTTTACAAAAACTAAGTTGCTTGCTTTAGAGTGACTTGATCAATGTGTTACTGCAAAAAAAAATTGTTTGCATCAAATCAGACATGGGAGGAATGAAAGAAAAATTGTATAATTTGAAGAAGATCTCAAATGTCTCAATTCTTGCTGTACTTGGAAAAAAAAACCTGAAAAACTGAAATTGATGCATAATTCTGATGTGGTTTGTGAAAAAGAATATGTAGCTCTCCAGTTGGGGACCATGCTGGGTTTCACACATACATGCACAAAGTGGCATGCAATTGTCTATGTACGTGCTTTCAGTTAAAATAAAATATTTTGGGTACATATGTACTCTTTTTGATGATTTCTCCACTGTAACAGCCTTTATTCATTGTGACAATTTAATCAAGACTTGTTTCAACTCTGCCAGTAGGCCTGGTACCATGAAAGCCCCTTGATGAGATGCGCTCCCTCTGGAAACACCGCATGGATAGAACACTATGCACACAACACATGCCTAGCACATCCGGCTTAAAACAAAAACAACCTGCCCTACCACACCAATAAAATGGACACACTATGCTGAGCATTCTACTACATGGAGATTGCATTAAACATTTGGTGGGCTTACTACCAATAATTGATTTCAAATGTCTGTTGAAAAACTCCCATTTAAATTCTGTTCCATTTCCAAAGAGAAGTTTCTGTCTCAAATAACTCCAATTTATGCAACATGAGTTTCATGGATTGTTTACAACCCATCCATTCAAAATTATCAGACGTTTCCTAAATTCTTCTGTGATTATAAAAGTTCTAATACAGACAGAATTGTGAATGAATACTCATAATATTAACTTGGGAATGAGAGTATTTACTTACATGGATACTGTTTATTAACATCCTTACCTTTGTGTTTCACATTTGTGTGAAGGGGAAAACTCTTACCTAATTCTAGCAAGTCAAAACAAATACCCAAAAGCTGAGAAGTCAAAATGCATGTAACGAAACTACAAACAATGAAGTAAATGCTTTAAGAAATTCAAGATCCTTTAGGATTCTCCAAAAAATGTTAATTAACACATTTATGAGGAGGCATGTATCTTGAATAATTTTTGGATAATGAAAAAAAATTTCAATTATAGAAATATTTACATTTTTGGATTTATAAACTTCTTAGGCAATACTAGTTAATGACAACTTAATAGCTACTCCATGATGGAGAGAACAAATTATTTAACCTCATTGAGCCTATCTCTTCAATTGCAAAATGGGGTAATACTTACCTTATGAGGAGACAAAATCATCACATGAGATATTTATAAAATGGCCAGCACATGGCTGGAGATATACCCATGTGAAAGTCATATATGCACATTTTATATATGAATATTTTTCTATCTAAAGCCAATTATTAACAGTAGGGGCAGGGAGCAAGGTACCCAGATCTCCTGAAAGTGAATGCAGAACTTTGTATAGACACGCTTGTGTGCCTTTCCTCAGAAAAATATCCAGAGTTTTTCATAAGATCCTCAAAGGTGTCCATAATCCCCAAATGCTGAAAAGCCCACCTTATAGCAGCCATGGGCTATATTTTCTCTATTCCCCAGATTTATACAGCTCATAAAATCTGCTTGGAAACTCTAGACACAAGTTAAACTTTAATTCACTCATCAACAACAAAAAGTTAAATCAGAGCATAATCACAATAAAATACGTGACATACTTTCATTTCTATTTTATTTTATTTTATTTTAAAGATATGGCATACAATTCAGAATTAGGTATACAAGTAGATATTGTACAGGTAAAGTTTGGGCCTCCCTTTAGTCTCCACTTTGCCTGGTTTGAGAGATCAGGTACCCTTACTGATGCTGTATGTTATCCTCCCCCCACCCCTACCCTGCCCCACCAGCAGTATCTCGCTACTGCCAATCCCTTTCTTATAGTATTATGGTAAATGTTAAGGGTCCACTTATGAGGGATAACTCTTCTTTGTTTCTGTGATAGATCACTGTTATCTCTCTTTTACATTTTCTTTCTTTTTTTTTTTTTTTTTTTGTCGGAATCATACTCCATTGCCCAGGCTGGAGTGCAGTAACACACTCACAGCCACCCTCAGCAACGACCAGCTGTGCTCTGGCGATCCTTCTCCTCAGCCTTCCAAGTAGCTGAAACTATAGGTGCGCACAACCATGCCCAGCTAATTTTTTTATTTATTGTAGAGATGCGGTCTCGCCAAGTTGCCCAGGCTGTTCTCAAATCCGTTGGCTCAGGCAATCCCCTTACCTCAGCCTTCCAAAGTGATGTGATTACAGGCTTCAGCCACCTTGTCCGGCCTGTAATCTCTCTTTTAAAAAATAAATAGCTGTAAAAGCATTTCACTCAAATTATCCTCCAACTTTTGCATAAATAACCCAAAATACTCAAACTTAAAACCAAAGTGTAAAAACCTAAACAAAAAAAGCAAGAATAACACACACAAACAAAAATCTGGGAAGCCTGGTATAGCCAAGAATTAAAGTTCTATCACTTGTATGATACAGAAACAACTGTTCTTTCTTTGGAGTTTGTTTTACAAATTACTGATCTCCTCATTCTGACTCCAAGTTAACAACCTTTATTCAAACAGCTATTACATTGTTTAAAACCTGTCTAATAAACAGACCTATGGCATCTTAGAAGAGACCCTACACTAGGACTCTGAGAAGCAAGGGCTCTGAACCTGCCCATCGCCAACTGACTGCCAGTGGGTGGCTGGACCTCAGCATCCCATGGCACTACAATTCCACACAGACATACAAGTCCAAGAACATGTGCCATCTCGATATTGAACAAAGGGGACCCAAAAACCCTGGAATTTATTTATTAAAAATTGTGTATTGATTCTTACATGTTTAAACTTCAGTCATCTTCAAAGTATTCTCCATTTGATGCAATACACCCATCAAGATGCTTTTTCCACCGCTCAAAACAGTTTTTGAACTAACCGATTTTTGAGGCCTTTTAGTACTTCTGCCGTTTTTTGTTTAACCATTTTCCACACTGGCAAAACATTTCCCTTTAAGGACTTTTTCCCATCCAAGGAAACAAAAAGTCACTCAGGGTGAGATTGGGTAAAGAGGGAGGACGTGGGGATCATGACATTTTTGGTCAAAAACTGCTGAACACTTAGCACAGTGTGGGCAGGTACGCTGTCATGGTGGAAGACCGGGTAGCCTGTTTGCTACAACTGGGGATGTTTCTTCAGCTAATCATTATGCAACCTTTTCAAAACTTCCAGATAAAAACTTTAGTTGACCGTTTGATCTGGAGGAACAAAGTACAAGTGTCCTACAAAAGGACCACCCTCCAAAAGATAGTTCTGTTTTTTTGTAAGGGGGCTCCCCTCCCAAATATTTTGTCACTAAAAGAAACTTAGAAAAGTAAGGTCACTTGGCAAAAGATTTGATTCTAGGACAACTGAGAAAAATATACCAATAAACATCTGAATTGCAGGAAGTTCTGTGCCCACTGTCAGCACTCTCGGGGCACATGTATGCAGAGCACAGCTTCCAGGTAAGTCACTTCAGACATCAGCTTCCCAGCAGTAGGATACCAGATTCCTGTGCCATACTGTGCCCTTTCTCAAGGTAGACAGCACTTTACAAGAAAGACTGAACAAAGTACAGATAGACCAAAAAATGCACAAAACAGAGAAACAGATGGTCCGATGTATCTGTAAAGCCTGATTTTACATTTCATTGAAAAATACCTAATGTTATAAAAAGGGCAGCTTATTTTAACTGAACTCATTTCCAAACTGCCTTTTCCAAAACAAGAATATTTCAATGGAATACAAAGTTTCACATAGCAGAACACCCCTATGCTAAATGAGGCATACTTTCCCCTCTAAAAAAAAAACCAGCTATATAAATGTTAAGCATGTAATAAGTCTGCCAAAAGCCAACTCTTAGTATGTATTCCTGTGTATTCTAAAAGCTAAGCAATATACACAGAAGACAAATTCGTATGGCAAGAGGTTGCAGGACTGAAACATGACCATTACTGAAAGAAGCACGAGAGGTGTTCCTCTAATTCCCAGTGGGCCAACATCCCCACTGCAAGAACCACTACAAGTCGCATTCAGGGCTGAACTCACAGCTTAGTCTCTTAGGCTCAAAACTACCTTTCTCAATTGTCCTTCATGTGGCCCACTATGTGTATCAAAGAAGTCAGTCATTTATTTGTTAAAGGTTAGACAGAGTGCCCAATTAGGCCGTGTACTAAAATGAATAAGAACGAGCATAAAGAAACAAAGTAAGCTCTTGTTAAAACAATGCTCAGAACCTAGCAAATAGTCTAAGTATACAGAAGAGACCAGAGCGAGATGGCAGGTCAGTGCTGTTGTCTCATGACACACACCAAACACCTTCTCCTGTTAAAAAAAAAAAAAGGTTCATCCAGTATCTGACTCATACCTTCACACAACCTAATGCTGAGCAAGGCTGTGCCAATGGCTCACCTCCTAACTGGAACTTCCAAGCCAAGGTGGATGAAGCCACCCAGGAGAGAACACCAGAGTCCTCACCAACGCAGGACTTACATGTAACCACCAACACCATGTCTTAACAAGTTAAAGTGCAAATACTCCAGGCTCCAAGCCCAAACATTCTGTAGCACATTTCAACTAGTTAGAAGGCATAAAAGATTGAATCACAATTTCCTATCTACAGAATTTTAAAATTACTGATTAAGAATTTAGTCCTGGCGGGTTCAGTGGCTCAGCCTGTAATCCCAGCACTTTAGGAGACCAAGGCAAGTAGATTGCCTGAGCCTGCGGATTCAAGTCCAGCCCGGGGAACTTGACGAGACCTTGTCTCTACAATAAATCAAAAAATTAGCTAGGCATGGTAGCACGTGCCTACAGTTCCAGCTACTTGGAAGACTGAGGTAGAAGAATCGCCAGAGCCCAGCAGGTCGAGCCCAGCAGGTTGACGCTGGGGTGGCCACAAGTGTGCCACTGCACTCCAGCCTGGGCAACAGAATGAGCCTCCAACTGAAAAAAAAAAAAAAAAAAAGAATTTAGTCCTAGTTCTTTTGTCTTCAAAACACAGTGTCCCTGTTGGAAGAAATGTAAATAAACACAAATTTTTAGATGGAAATCTGGCATCATTACCAAAAGCTTCCTATAAGCATGTGCTTTTGATCTACCAATTCCACTCTGAGGAACCCAGCCCATGAAACTCTGGATGTAAATATAAAATATCCATTCACTGCATCATTTTATAATGGTAAAAATCATACATGATTAACATATGGGAGGCCACATAAAAGAAGGAGCTACACTCATCCACACTTACATGGAAGGACCTCCAGGACATTTTGTCCAGTGAAACAAGTACAGTATAAATCTCCCTCAGTAAAGAAAACTCTGCGTGTGAACAACTGCATAGAAAATGCTCTGAAAGGACAGTCCAGACAGAGACCAGTAGCCACCCTGAGTGGCAGAAGAGAGAGTCAATGCATGTGGGCTGGAGGGCAGGGCAGGGGCCAGAGAGAGGGGCTGTTTCAAAGATGGCTTTCACCTTTTATTCTATTCCATTTGTACTATTCAAGCATTTACATAACATCTATAAAACATTTATTCCTCATGGAAAATAAAAAAGACACACAGTCAAGGTTTAGCTAAACTCCAGCAACACTTAAGAGGATGCAGAAATAGTTCAAGAAACAAAGAACACTGGCACTCAAAAACATCCTGTGTAGACTTCACCCTTCAAAATCACAAAGAAAACTTGTGGGCCAGCATCAGTCAATGGTTACAAGTGAGTATGACAGTGTTTTCATGAAAGAATAAGCATCGTTCAGAAATTTAAAGGGCTTGTAACTGAGAACTTTCAGCATATAAAAGCTACTAAAATCAGAAACGTGATTAAAAAGACATAATCATTCCAAATGACCCTTAGAAATACAATTTTAACAACAAGTCCTATGACTCTGGTACAAATTGTAAGCTCTGTGAGGCTGCTTTTTTGATTTAACAGCAGCACACATAAAGAGCTGAATGGCGCACATGTCTACCTGGACATTTTCTTCTGTAACCTGGATTTCTGCAGTGTAAACGTAGTCAATCAGCATCCTCAGGGTCCAGCCGTCCACCTCTTTTATTCGAACTCGCTTTGCCCGGCTCTCACTCATCTCACCTGAAACACAAAGGAGTACGAGTGATGTGACAGCAAGACAACACTGTGGAGGTCCTGACGCCGAGAGACTGACACACCTTCTTGCCCCGCGCTGTATTTGGTAGGCAACATGGTCAGCCCTTTTTGCAGGCCTAAAACACTCACCCGAGCTTTTGTTACCACTTGCACCTGAAAACCACATCACAATGATGAGCATGCCACATGTCCTGGGCAGAAGCTATGCCTGTGGCTATAGGACCAGTGTCAGATGTTGTCTATGCTTTTGAGCATTTTGTTTTCTTTACAGCTTTCCAGTCATGACTAGAAGATAAGAACTTCGTCACCTCTGGCTAACAACAAGGAACATCTGCTGAAAGGCCCCATTTGGATAGCTAGCACTGTTCCCACAACAAGCCCACAGATGCCTGCAAGGGATGTGTTGGCTGGACCAGGCCTAGAGGCGTGACTTTCAGTAGGAGGTCACACTTCTCATGCAGGACACAATGAGGACACAAATCACACATGATTTGTGCAAGGCCAAGGAGGGGTCATGTCAGAGTTGGGCAGTGGCAAAGGCCTGTCACAGAGACCTGGTCCAAGTTCATTCCTGCTTGTCACTGCAGAGACTTCACGCTGAGGTCATTTCTGTACCAGGACTTATTATTAAAACTGGCACCCTTCTACTTCACTGCCTGCTAACATAGTGTAGACCTAATTTCTAATACCCACTTGTGAGAAAACACAAGGAAGGAGAAAAAAAAGTCATGGCCCCTAATCCAGGGGATGTGGGGAGAGAAGGAAGCAGGCTTGAGCACCAATGTGTGGACAACATACAGTGGCCCACGACATCAGGAGCCACAAACAATGAATGGTGGGGAAAACCCCAATTAAAAACTAAAAGAAAGTCCAAGAACAAGGCCAAGTGCCATGGACACCCTTGGCAGAAAGGCTTGGATCTAGAATTCACTAGGTCTTAAAGACAAAAGCAGCAGCAGGAAACGATACTGTCACCCGTCACCTTCACCTTAATCCAGCATCTCCTGATAAAAAAAAAACACAATGGCCTCAAGACGTCCTGAAAGCTCATTGCTCTTTCAGTACAGTGCACCGTCAGCGACCATCCAGCACAAGAAAAGCCTGTGGGAAATCATAATTACACAAAATTCCTCTGCAAACACAAACCCTGGGAGGAGTGAAATAATAACAGTGATGTGCACTTAACTGCCTTCTTCCCCGGAGATTATCTCTGGCAAGATCTCAAGAAAGAGGCTGTTCACCTCAGAGCTAAATTAGCTCAAAACCTACCCTGCTACATCCCAGGAAGAAAAGCATCTACCTGTACTACAAGGGAAGGGGAGATGAAATAAGAAAGATGGACACACATCCACATGGCAAGAGGAAGGGGTTGGGCAGTAAGTCTATTGCTCCAGCAAATGCTCTTCCCCTCAGAGAAGGGGGAAAGGAGGTTCACGGGATATGGAAAAGTTAAGTCTTCCCTGCATGCAAGGCACCTTCCTCTAGCCCACTCTTCCTGGATCTCGTGGATTGTTGGGGCTTGTCTAATTTGAAGGCTCTGTGTTTAGCATGTAAAAATACCTGAAAAAAAAGTAAAAGCATAATATAGACACTTCAACTATGCTGAAACTCTAAATGAATGACGAACTAACAGCTACATTTGACAAATAAATTATACTCCATTACTTTTCAAGTTCCACTTGTCACCTGCTCTCATCATGCTCTTTATTCATCACGGGTTACAAAGAAATCACTGACACACAGACATGTTTGGTCTGGTGGGCTGACCCACATGCCCAGCAGCATACTAGATGGTGGTCAGGATATACCTATTTCCCTATTTCCCTATTTCCACCGCCACCTAAGACCCACATGGAAATGCATTCCCCAGCCTGTTTTGATCTGCTTTGGGCAACTTCTGGGAGGTTTCCTAGCTCCTAAAAGAGAAAAAAAGAGAGACAGCCCTGTTCCTTCCATGAGCTTTTCTGTCTACTTGGAAGGCATCTTAGGAGGTGAATCAGCTCAGGATAATATTGTCATTAAGGACAGCAGAGTAGAGAGACAGAAGAAAGCAGGTTCCTAATGGCATCCCCAGGCTGCAGACCAGCCCCACCCAGTGCCCAGCCCACTCTTACTACCTAAGCCAGTCTGAGTGGAGTTTTCTGTGACATGTAGCCTAATGCATTCTAACTTGAGCTCTTTATGTACAACATCCTTCTTGATTCTCATCATAGCAGTCAATAATAAAAGAAATTATCTGTTATTCACATGTTTACTGACTGTGCAACCTTTCCTTCTCTCTCCAGCCAGAATCATGAGCATAGGGACTCATCTGTTTGATTCATCTCTATGGTTTCCAAAGGGACTGTGCCTGGCACAAAGGAGACCTCAGTAAACATTCCTTGATGAAGGGAAACATGAATCTTAGACAAACACAGTAAGGCACACGACTCTGTAAATCTTACTTCTTAATCATTCAAATAATAAATCAAAATTAAAAATGATAAATTACTGAATCATGTTCAATATAACAACAATAAAATCAAAAAGAACACTAAAAAAAAAGGCTAGAAATAAAAATTCAGTATTTCCTACCAGATTTCAGAAATCTTAGCCTGTGGCACCAAATAAACTTCAAACATTATTTGCTAAGCAAATAGCTTTTTAAATGACACATCTGTAACAAACAAGTAATCTAAAAATAGAAGAACTCAACTTGATATGTCATTTCTCAAATCACAGTGAAACACCCTGGCCTTGCTCTAAATAGGCCCATACTTGGCAAAGTAAGAGCCTATGACTGCATCACAGAATTGTTTTCACCTCCCTTCTCTACTCGAATACTTGGAACTATGATGAATAACACAATTATTTTTTAGGTGATGCAATCTAAATGAAAACCTCACCTACAGTTTATGAGATTAAAAACAAAGGCCAACAAGAACATCTGCATATTCCCCATTCCCTACTAGGTTAGTCCCAGGAAAACAAGAGCAAGGTACACCATGTCCCTGAGCAGAATCCCAATGTACAGAGTCCGATGGAATGGAAGCATCCAATGCTCTACTTGTTGGTCTGACTATAATTTTTACAAAAAAGCCTAAAGCCATAAAAACAAATAAAGAAATAAAGGACTCATATTCCAGCACATACCTAAATGTATATACATACACTAAACTATCTAGACCAAATCTTTTATCTCATTCACCTAATCTCTGTCAACTTAACTAAAAAGTAGATTCAAAAGCAGGGAAGAAAAGTACAAAGATTGCCAGAAAGGCATACAGCTTCTATTGCTGAGTAACCATAAAAATGTAGCCTAAATAATAAGTACATGGAAAGATGCTCAACACCACTAGTCATTAGGGAAATGCAAATTAAGACTACAATAAGCTGCCATTTCACGCCCACTAGAATGGCTATAATTTTAAAAAGAAGATAGACAGTGACAGTCTTGGCAAGAATGTAGAGAAATGGGAATCTTCACACATTGCTAGTGGGAATGTAAAATTCCAAAGTGCAGCAACTTTGGAAAATAGCTTAGCAGTTTTTTTAAAAGTTAAATATAAATTTACCATGTGACCCAGAAATTCCATTCCTAGGTACTACTCCCAAGAGAAATGAAAACATATGTCCACACAAAGAACTTCCCATGAATGTTCATAGCAGCATTATTCATAATAGCTAAAAATGGAAACAACACAACAGCCATCAACTGGTGAACAGGTGCAAAGTTTGGTATATCCATACAAAGGAATACTATTTAGCAATAAATTAAAAAACCCTCCTTTGAAACATAACGTGACATGGATGAACCTCAAAAATATTATATGGGTAACAATGTTCTAAAACTGATTTATGGTGATGGCAGCACCACTCAGAAAATCGCCCTGATTTATTAAAAATCAGGGAACTGTTACCAGAAATGGGTAAGTTTGATGATATATAAAATATGCCTCAATAAAGTTGTAAGAAACACACAATTTGGGTACTCAATTCACATTTTATATTAAGTACCAAAAATTAACATAGTATTCCTATTTTGCATCTGTTTTAGCACATGGCAATCTAATGTTTGACCAAGAACGGAAGGCACATTCTCAGGCAGAAACCAGTTGAACTGCGAGATGTACCCACCCTAGTTCACTGAGATGCACTAGGAATACTTAGAACTGGAACATCTTCAGGTCCCATTCCCTCCTTAGGGAAAGCTCATGTAATCATAAATTGCTTGTCAGCTACATCATGAAGAACAGAGAACTATCAGACAGAACACAAGCGGGAAGGTGATGCAGTTCAGATGATAAAGCAAGCAGAGGAGAAAGCTAGAGATGCAGCAAGCCCTCTCTTTCCTATCCAGCGTCCATGTCACCGGACTTCTAAGGCCCAAGGAGTTTGGAGGCTCTTAGTCTCCAAAGCTGTTTGAGGGGAAAGCAAAGTAACCTTGAGCTTACAGGCCTAAGTTAATCACTCTGTTTTTGCTACTCTGTGGAAAATCAAATGTTTATCAAAAAAAAAAAGTCTGGTCTAAGCCTTTATTAATCTTCTGTTCTTACAGAATAAAAAGAAATTTTGGAATTTTGGAGTTTAAAAAACTGACCATGATAACCATAATAATTACTGCCAACATTGAGCACTGTCTATGTGCCAAGTAAAGTGCTAAGAAATTCACATATATGATCTCAGTTAATCTCTACAAAACTCTAGAAAGCCGGTAACACTATCATCCCCACATTCCAGATGGGGAAACTGAAGTATAGATTGATCGAGGTTCCCAAAACCCAGTAGTTTCACGAGAAAGTAGCAACAGCAGGGCCACATGAGGGAAGGCCTATGGGGAATTCCAAAGTCAACCCAACATATTCCAGGTCAAGTCCTCCTCTTACAAACTTAGAGACTCTCTCTCTTGAAAGCGTCCAGGGGTAGTAAGATGTACAAGTAAGCCAAGAGAAACAAGTGAACCCCAAGACATAAAAACCTGACTAGCCTGACTTCACTGGCACTGGCAATTCAGCTCAGCCTCCGCTGAAAGCCCCCTCCCAAATGACCTCCCACAAGGCTCACAGCACATCTGCTAGCCTTCCTCTGGGTCTCATATTTCACTCTGCTCAGGAGCAGTAAGACTGCAAAAGGCTGGAAAGCGAGGGACCCAGTACCCTTTCTACTCCCGAGACACACACAGAAAGTTTCACTCAGCCAGTCTCTCCATATGGCCTCTGACCTTCACCTATGTCCACCAGGTGCAGGAAGCGTTAGGGCCTCTCCTCTCAGTGCCCCCACAGCAGCCCCGTCACTGCTGGGGACACAGATCTCCCCAACCCATGACCTGCTTAAAGGGTGTGCTTCTCATGTCCCAGTGACACAAGGCGCCACTGAGGCAGGAGACTCACCTGGCTTCTATATTCCTTGACATTCTCTAGCAAAATGTAAGGCACAGGAAATACATAACAGTTTCTAAAGTATGAATAGCTTTGTATTTTTGCCTTTTGGTATAATCCATTTGTATTTGTATTTTCTGTTTGGTGTACCAATACCTTAAGATTATAAACTCACCAATGGAATAATAACGTCATTTCTTTGTACAGTATTATATATTAAATTCTCTAAAAAAAAAAAATGAGGCCAGCCTAGGCAACATACCAAGACCCTGTCCCTACCAAAAAAAATTCAAAAATTAGCTGGGTGTGGTGGCACGACTGTAGTCCCAGCTACTCAGGAGGCTAAGGAAGAAGGATCGCCTGAGCCCAAGAGGTGGAGGCTGAGGTGAGCCATGATTGTACATTGCACTCCAGCCTGGGTGATAGAGTGAGACCACGACTCAAGAAAAAAAAAGAATGAGGTTAAGGACTTCAAGTGTGACAGGCATAAATTATTTCTTTTCCAGGAGTACCAAAATCATTCTATATATTTTTATAGTTACCAAAGGAAAATCTAAGCTTGTGGATAAGCTACCCTATTTTCTTATATTTCCAAATAAAGAATGTTTTTGTTCAATATAAACAGTGGATGAAGCAAATATGAAAATCATTTTTTAAAAAAATATAAAATAAACCAGGTACAGTGGCTCATGCCTGTAATTCCAGCACTTTGGGAGGCAGAGGTGATAGGATTGCCTGAGCCCAAGGATTCAAGACCAGCCTGGGTAACATGGCAAGACCCTGTCTGTACAATAAATAAAAAAATTAGCTAGGCATGGTGGCACACGCCTGTGGTTCCAGCTACTTAGAAGGCTGAGGCAGAAGAATCACCTTAGCTCAGGAGGCTGTGGTGGCCATGTTCATGCCATTGCACTCCAGTCTGGGCAACAGAGTGAAAATTCCAACTAAAAAAAAAAAAAAAAAAAGGTAAAATAGTAACAGTGTTTTGTTTTGCCAAAATAGTAAGGTATCAAAAAGTGGTTACAGGCCAGGCTCAGTGGTTCAGCCTAAAATCTCAGCACTTTAGGAGGCCGAGGCAAGTGAATTGCCTGAGCCCACGGGTTCCAGACCAGCCCAGGCAACCTGGCGAGACCTCGTCTCTACAATAAATCAAAAATTAGCCAGGCATGGTAGCGTGCACCGGTAGTTCCAGCTACTTGGAAGGCTGAAGCGGAAGGATCGCCGGAGCCCAGCAGGTCGAGGCTGCACTGGCTGGGAGTGTGCCACTGCACTCCAGTCTGGGCAACAGAGTGAGACTCCAACTCAAAAAAAGAAAAAGTGGTTATATATGGCAGGAATAAATATAATAAAATGTAAATACAACTGTCAAAAGGGAAGTTGAGCATAAGAGTATGAGTGTACCGTGTGCTTGCTTATTGACCATAGCAGTGGCAAACAAAGATAAGGGGAAACTCGGAGGGAGGTAAGAGCATGCCCGTTGTAATTCTTCATTTCATAAAGCAAGATGTTAATAACAAAAGAAAATTAAAAGAAAAGCTCAATCTACCTAATCCTGAATTGTACCCCACTACTTTAAAAGAAAAAAAAAATAGAAAAGTTCAGGTCTGAATACACATAAAAAGTGCCCATAACCAAAGCACTTTATACCTGTAAACATGGCATGAAAGTAAGGGCTGCAGGCGGCCAGCACCACTCTGTGAGCAGGGATCTCCATGTCTTCTGCCACAATCGTCACGTCACACAGCAGATTCTGACTGTTTATGAAGCAGAAAGAAAACTTGTTAGCAATATCAGTAGCAAATGTATAACAAATAACACCCCATGCAAAGACGTCAAGAGTAAAGCCCGCTTGTCTGCAATGAGACTAGCATCCCTGCACACAAAGTGCAAAAAAAAAAGTTGTGATAAAGGCCCACCACACCAGCAGTCCCCATACAGAATCCTGCCTTTGTTTAACCCAGAAACCTTCCCAAACTTGATGGCTGTTCTCAGCCTAAAGGAAATCACTGGCAGGAAATCATCAATGGACTATCAAAGAAGAGGTTGTCTGAATAAGGAATGTATCCAGCAGATGTGGCAGAGGGCAATCTGACATTAGGACAAGAAAAAATAAAACACATGTAGAAACTACGTTGGATCAAACACCTCCATCCCCCCAAAATAAAAAAGATATTTTAAAAGACCCTGAATCATCAAGTAACAACAAAATTACATTCAATTACACCTGCTATTTGGAAGGCATTTGGGCAACTGAAGCTTAAACTTAATCAGAACATTTTACCAATGCAAAATATCTCATCCTTGAAGGCCAGAAAATATTACCACATCTGAAATTTAAAAGCATTTTGTTACCTTAACACAAACCAATATTCAGCCACCATAATTATGCCTCCAATTTTTTTTTTTTTGAGTTGGAGTCTCACTTTGTCACCCAGGCTGGAGTGCAGTGGCACGCTCACAGCCACCCCAGCATCAACTTGCTGGGCTCCAGTGATCCTTCCATTTCAGCCTCTCAAGTATCTGGAACTACAGGCACGTGCTACCATGCCCAGCTAATTTTTTTATTTATTGCAGAAATAAGGTCTCAACGAGTTGCCCAGGCTGGTCTCAAACCTGAGGGCTCTGGCAATCCACTTGCCTCGGCCTCCCAAAGTGCTGGGATTACAGGCTAAGCCACCGAGCCGGGTCATACCTCCAATTTTAAAACATCGATTATAATTCACTCAGAAGCATGTGGTGACCACTTTTTACATTTACATACGTAGATACTCAATCACACTCTCCAGATAATCACAAACATCACAGATTCTCTTTTCAGCAAAAAAAGGTTGTTGACACTTATTTCAGAACGAGCATGAGACTCCAAAGCCTAAACCCTGCCTTGCTGGTAGTCACTTCACAACTGACTGGAACAGGTGTGCTGAAAGTCAACCTCCTTTCCATACCTCAGAAAGCCCACATGCACGTGTAGGGCACACTCAGGCCACACTTGTGTACCTGCAGAGCACTCTCAGACCACACTGATCCCTTCCGGCACTATGCAGCCTGTTTCCGCCAGGGGTGGCCTGCCCACTGCTGTGACCTTCCAGTAGCTTACAGGCAACATGCACACGGGAGCCTGACCACATCCTAGATGCTCTCCACCGGTCCACAGTACTCGGCAAAGCTTTTCGGAGAGCCAACTGTCACCTATTGTTCCGTTTGGACAGAAGTCCGGGGCCACGTCAACAAGCTTGTCCACTCAGAATAACGCATGGCCTGTGGGTGCTGCCAGTTCAGTGGCTCACAATGCTATGGAAGACATCGGGCAAGTCCCACACCAGAGTCACAAAAGGTGGCACAATGTCACTAGACAGACACATCTATTGTCCACTTGTAGAATTTAAAACTGCTCTGCAACTTTATGAACTCTGTGGGTTCGCAAATAACCAGGGTCAGTTTTCAGGAAGGTAACATGTAAGGGCTGTACCCACGTATATCATTTCATTTAGTCCCCACAACAACATGCCGAGGCAGGTATTATTTTTGTCCTCAAGATGTACAGCTAAAGAAACCAAAGTTAAAGATAAATGACCTGCTTAAATTCCCAACTAGCCGGGCTCAGTGGCTCAGCCTGTAATCCCGCGCCTTTGGGAGGCTGAGGTGAGTGGATTGCCTGAGCCCGCGGGTTCAAGACCTGCGTGGGCAGCGAGACCTCATCTCTACAATAAATAAAAAAATCAGCTGGGCATGGTAGCGCATGCCTGTAATTCCGGCTACTTGGAAGGCTGAGGCGGAAGGATCGCCGGAGCCCAGCAGGTCGAGGCTGCGGTGGCCGGGAGCGGCCACTGCACTCCAGTCTGGGCAACAGAGTGAGACTCCAACTCAAAAAAAAAAAAATTCCCAACTAGTGGCAATGCTAGGATTCAAAACCAAGAGTTGGACCCTGGAGCCTCTTGACTACTACATAAAACCCAAAGCCTGTAGTCTTAAGACTTGTGAAAGCTCAAATAAAACAGAGAAGAAAAACTGCAAATTATAAATAACAATTTATATTTTTTACCTCTACATATAGCTGACAAAAGGTCCAATTTTAGTGGGCTTTTAGTACTACCGGTACAGATTATTTGTAAAAATCAAAGTTCATTCACTCATTCAACAAAGCACCAAAAGACCATCTTTGCTCTTACAAAGACGAGCAGGAAAAAACTGACAAGACCATGAGGACAGGAAAGAATGGAAGCACCATAATAAAGATGCTGTGGGAGAAGGGAGAATCAAATTGCATGGAGGCTTCTACAGTTGCTGACATTTTGCTGAGTTCCAAAACAAGCAAGACTAGGTACAGTGGCTCACGCCTGTCATCCCAGCACTTTGGGAGATCAAGATGGGCAGATTGCTTGAGCCCAGGAGTTTGAGACCATCCTGGGCAACACAGCGAAACCTCGTCTCTACAAAAAAAATTAAAAATTTAGCTGGGTGTGGTGACATGGGCCTGTAGTCCCAGCTACTCGGGAGGCTGAGGTGAAAGGACTACCGGAGCCCGGGAGGTCAATGCTGCTGTGAGCTGTGATCACTGTGATCACGCCACTGCACTCCAGCCTGGGTGACAAAGTAAGACCCTGACTCCAAGAGAAAATAAAAATAAAAAAATAAAAACAAGAGTGAGTTGGATCAAGGAGGAGCAAGAGAATTTCAAACAAAGAGAAGAGTAGGCTGGAAACCCAGAGCAGTAGAGTATGTGAAGAACTGAGGCCAAGGGGGGTGGGGGTGACAAGAGGGTGGCAGTGGGTCAGCAGGATACGCACGGTCTCTCCATATCAGGGCCATCAGGATGACGTGTTAGAGACGATGCCAACGTGGGTCAGGTGGATCTTTATGCCTGTCTTCCTTGTGTCAGTAATCCCTTCCAGGTGCTCTATTTCAAGATGGAACTCAAGTGGGATCACACTTGAACACCTCACAATCATATAATTAATTACATTCAACTCCAATCACACTCACTCACTGATCTAAACCTATCATAATTCCAGCTGGCTGTCACTTGCATCATTAACTCGGCCTTCCTGGCTTATTTGTTGATGTTAGTTAACTAGTAAGGTTAAAATGTTGCCAAAATATCATGCAGTCACACCCCAGGTCAGGTCACAGAGAGTCTAAGGGCCACATTACAAATCAAGGACACACTTAGTTTAGTACCACATTTTTTAATCTTTCTGTCTCCAGAAATAACATATTTTCATTTCATTCATTCATCAAATATCCAGAGATATAGAAGCCAAGTACTATGTCCACTTACTACAATAAATAGGAAAATATCCATGACAGCAAGAAGCTGACAGTCAAGTGAGGGAGATAGAAAAGCATTCAAAGAGCAAGTTAACTAACCTTAACTGTGTCACCGAGCATGCAGTCAGTGTATGTTTGCGTGTGTACATTGAGCCTGGCCCTTTTTTTTTCTTTCAGTCAGAGCCTTACTCTGTCACCCAGGCTGGAGTGCAGTGACATGCTCACAGCCACCGCAGCCTCGACCTGCTGGGCTCAGGTGATCCTTCCACTTCTGACATGCGCCACCACGCCTGGCTAATGTTGTTATTTATTATAGAGATGAGGTCTTACCATGTTGCCCAGACCAGACTCAGAGTCTGGCCCTTACCTCTTTCCAAGTGCGGGTACTTAGGAGAAGCTGAATGACTTTGGGGTGACAAAAAGCAGGTTACAAAGGAAAAGTCTGGCAATAAAAACAAGAAAACCTTGTATCAACAGCCCATATCTAGTAAGTCTTCCATGGTGAATTTCTGAGTTTATGGTCCCATTATTTGAAATCTAATGAGGTACTGAACTGTAGGGGGGAAAGGCCTTCAAAATAATGGAATAACACATTTTTTAACAAAATTGACATGTGTTCATTCATCAAATATCCAGAGAGTGCATACCGGGTGCCAAGTACTATGTCCACTCACTACAATAAACAGGATAATGTTATGACAGCAAGAAGCTGAAAGTTGAGTGAGGGAGACTGACAAGGAACCCATGACTAGCAAGATGAGGCAAGCTGGGGTATCTGGGAACTCGCAGGGGCGGCGAGGCTCCACTTTCAGGAAAGTTTCAGAAAGAAGTGGCTTCCAAGCTCCAACCTATAGGCAGGAGTGAGACTGGGCTGATGTGGAACCCAAATGGCACAGAAAAAGACAGGCACTCGATCGCTTAAGGGAAACATTCACAGAAATGGACACTTGTCAGGAAAAACACTGCCGTGAAAATGAATGGAGCGTGCCTGAACACACCGAGACATGCTTTGGTTTTCTTAGATGAGCTGAATTCCTAAGACTAGAAAAATCTGTGTCCATGCTTTTAAAATACACAGGGTATATAAGCCATCAGCCTCTGGGAGATCAAAAATAATTACCAGTCATATGAGCAAGAATTTCCTTTCCACTGTAAGGGGGGCAGTGGAGACACCAGATGGCACCTGTCCCCTGCCTCCTCAGCCAGGAAAGGCCTGGAGGCACATCCGGCACACAAGGCAGAACTGGAGTACCTAAGGTGTCCAGCTGACAGGTAAGCAGAGTCCACGGGGCACACGCTGACCAGAGCCCAGGAGTTGCCCAAAGTCACTATAAGGGAAACAGCATTGGGCCTGAGACAAAGAAATAAAGGCAAGATAGAAAAAGAAGGCAGCAAGAGGTAGAAGCTGAGGAAATGAAAACTGGTCTGTAAGTAGAGGTAGGCGACATGGCGCTTCTGCTGGGACACAGCCGAATCATCGCTGGGCTCAGCACTGGTTGGTGGCAAAGGGAGGCGAGTTGTGGTCAGGGTAAAAGGACTCCTGACTGCTCAGTTAGGTTAGTCATGTTTAACCAAACCTCCCATACCTAATGCTGGCAGCCAACAGACAAAGTAGCCGCAGCATCTGCTTTTTGATCACGAAACCCAAAGAGCAACAAATTCCAAAACAAGTACCCTGCTGCCTTCCTCCCTCTCCTTCTTTTTTTTTTTTTTTTTTTTTGAGTTGGAGTCTCACTCTGTCGCCCAGACTAGAGTGCTGTGGCACGCTCCCGGCCACCTCAGCCTCGACCTGCTGGGCTCCGGCGATCCTTCCGCCTCAGCCTTCCGAGTAGCTGGAACTACAGGCACATGCTGCCATGCCCGGCTAACTTTTTGATTTATTGCAGAAATGAGGTCTCGCCGAGTTGCCCAGGCAGGTCTCGAACCCGCGGGCTCAGGCAATCCACTCACCTCAGCCTCCCAAAGCGCGGTATTACAGGCTGAGCCACCGAGCAGCTTTGCATTTCTGTGGCAGTGAAGCACAGGGAGAACCTAGCTGTTGCGTTTAGTAAGACTCACCGCCACAGTAAGAGTCCAGAAAAGCATCACAGCCCCTCAGCAGAGCAACACCTTCTGAGTCTTTCAGATGGAAAGCAGGAAGGTGTCAGTCAACTCGGATAGTCACAGGCATATATACCCTGTGTATTTCTCAGCCAGTGACTTAGAAACTGCTTTAAATTAGTGAAGGGCCCAGAACACAGAATCTCTCCTTCTTTTCATATGGAATCAAGACAGCAAAGTAAGAGTGAAAGATGTGACACAACAAGTCACAAGAAGACACAGGAAGGCATGTCAGGACCTGCGGGGACACAACGTCTCCAAATTTCAGGACTTAGAAGAACACCTGGCCACGGTTGAGAGGAGATAATAAATAATTAGAAATAAAAGAAAAGAAGAAACTAGGGCCTAGGAAGAGAAGGTGGGAGGGAGCGAAAGGGAGACAAGGGCTTAGAAGACTTCAAAGGAACAGCAGCATGGCGGTGAGCTTCTGAAAACAGGTGAGGAGCGTGGACTGCAAACGTGTAGACCATGCACAAGGGAACCTTCCCACTAGAAGCTGCTTTCTAACTTGGTGAAATAAATCATGAGTGGATACTCTTAACGACAATGGCCTAAAAGAAAACAGCCTGCTGTTCTGATTCCAGGGGACACTGGGGGCAGCACCTGGAGGCACAGTGCCCCACACCTGAGTCCCCAGCAGCAGGAGGAGGTGGGTTAGGAAAGGCACTGACTACTGCACTACTATTCATTTGTCAATTTCCATGAAACATTTGAGATTCCGCCCATGCTCAACACACGCCACTTAAGAAATCAGCCTTAACGCTTGCTTAAAAAGCACTGCAGAATGCTGCCATTTAAATTGAGACCACAGGCTTCAACACATCTCTTCAGCTTTCTTAAATAAACAAGTCTGCTTGATTTCGGGGCTTCTCTCAACTGCTCAGTCCTTCAAGGAATGTCTTAATTCTACTTAAGCACAAAACAAAAGCAAAAGAACCCGACAATGTTCTACTACAGAAAAGTATTTATTAAAGTAATTAAAAAAATCACACCTCATGTAATGTCCTAAAATCAGTAATATAAAGCTATGACGAGAAAGGCAGACTCGCTCAAGGTCACTGTTTAATTCACCTGCCATTTAAGTAACAAACTATGAATTCATACAACAGCCATAACAGCAGTTTAGCCACAACTCAATGGCCACAAATGGAATTGTTCATGAATGCACAAAAGACCATCTAATCCTAGTAGGGATCTAGGTCCATGATGTCCAAAGTTCTGACAGGAAAACACAATATCCACTCGGTTAAGAGAGCATATCAGGCTATTTTGCCTAAATATCTTATAGGATGTAAGAACTGCTGTTCTATATGAACAACTAAACACTTATGGACTATGTAAGATATACAGGTTAACAGGTGAATTGCTTCCCATGATTTATGCTTTCTGAACACTTTCAACTCCCAAACACTAAGGATGAAAATTATATTCCCAGCCGGGCTCGGTGGCTCAGCCTGTAATCCCGCCCCTTTGGGAGGCTGAGGTGAGTGGGTTGCCTGAGACCGCGGGTTCGAGACCCGCCCGGGCAACTTGGCAAGACCTCATCTCTACAATAAATCAAAATGAGCCAGGCGTGGTAGCACACGCCTGTAGCTCCAGCTACTCGGAAGGCTGAGGTGGAAGGATCGCCGGAGCCCAGCAGGTCGAGGCTGCAATGGCCGGGAGCGGCCACTGCACTCCAGTCTGGGTGACAGAGTGAGACTCCAACTCAAAAAAAAACAACATTACATTTCCTCTAAATAAAACAAATATTTTTATTTTATTGAGCTCCCCTCAATTCTCACTGAAATTTTTAAAGTTAAGAAAAAGTAGTTTTTATTTTTTTAATTTATTTTAAAGACAAAATGCTACCTTTTGACAATTCCTCTTTTGGTTATCTCAAAAAGCTGGCAATCTAATTTTCTCACCAAAACTCGTGCCTGGGATACAGTCTGCTTCTCTGTGCCTTTCACAGATGCAGGACAGTGTGTTGCCCACAATTAGCCCCCTGTGAAGATCCACTGGTGTGATTCTGAAAATGTCAATGTTCTGAGAAACCACCCCTCCAACCCATGCTTGAGAAATCTGAAGTGAAGAGCTGACCTACCTACCACAGACATGCCGCGACCCAGCGCCTCCTCCTGCAACTCCAACAGGTCAGTCCTGCATATCGCTCCCTCAGCTGATACTTACTGCCTCAGAAACCTCCATGGACTCTCGCTGCCCAGAGGACAAGTCACAATTCTTCCCACACTTCTCGCCCCCACGCTCTATCCTTCTCTTGCTTCCTCATCTTTTCTGCGCAGACTACCCAGCACAAACCCTCAACTTCCAGCATCCCGTAGGTGACCATGCACTCCCTCCCAAGCTCAAGCAAATAAGCCCACCCAGGAAGGCCTTCCTGCTCATCCCCATGTGAATTCCGCCGCACGTGCACCCCGTCAGGGCCTGGCTGAAGCCTACCTGAGGGGGATGCTGTGACTTTCCCTGGGAGAGCCCTTTTCAGCATCCACGTTGGGAGAGCCCTTTTCGGCACCCACGTTGTACACACGATCTCACCACCTCACCCTTTTCTCTGTCCATCTCCACCTACGAAGGGCGCAGGCCAACTCAAATACTATCTTAGGATCCCGCACAGCCCTTGAGGCGTGTGAGATGATTTCAAAGGACAACCAGGTGCTCGCATACTTGGTGAATATATTGTTCAAAAGTGACACAGGGTCTAAAATAATTTTAAGTTATTCAAGCTCATATTGGGCTAAGATATAGAACTAGGCCTCCGTGCCTTCTGTCTCAAATGAATTTAAGAAAACAATAAAAGACCATGTTCTTTTTCTATAAAACAATTTGAATTCTGTAACTTAAACCTTACATAACTCCTGTCCTCCTACTCCATTCCCACAACCTTATACCAATTACAATTGCCTCCCTCAGCCAAAGGTCCATAAAAACATTCTCCAGTGCACAGTTGTTGGTCCACCACTTCAAGGTTAGACCCAAGAGCAGCATAACAAGAACAAGGAAGTTCCCTTCCCAGTAATCAGGAAACCACTCTCAGTAGCCTTCCTGGCAACAGGAAGCTGATGCAAGGACAGGAAATAATTAACAATTTTCAGCTGTACTAGGAACAGGCCTCTTCAGAGATTTTTTTCCTTAAAGAATTATTTGAATTGGCTATAAGACGTAAGAGAGAAAGAGAATGACATTTTAATTAAAGGTCAGAGGACAGTCATTTTTTAAACTGCTGTTGGTGAGCACCTTCATTAAAACTACCTGGCCAGGCATGGTGGATCAGCCTATAATCCCAGCACTTTGGGAGGCCGAGGCAAGTGGATTGCCTGAGCCCACGGGTTCAAGACCAGCCCAGGCAATATGGTGAGACCTCGTCTCTACAATAAATAAAAAATTAGCCAGGCATGGTAGCTCACGCCTATAGTTCCAGTTACTTGGAAGGCTGAAGCAGAAGGATCGTTGGAGGCCACCAGGTTAAAGCTTAAAGCCTGAGACTCCAACTCAAAAAAAAACAAAACCAACCTGGCACCAACAGTCTGGCTACTCAAAGGCCACTCTTCATTCTGAGAATCAGTGTCAACCACCAACCTGGTGACATACTAGATCCTGAAATGGAGCAACACAAAGAACAGGAAGGCACTATTTCACAGCCATGGAGTTCACACCCAAAGTGGAACAAGGGGCTGAATGAAGCTAGAACCAATAATCCTAGGACGAAGCAAGGACACCACAGGGCTTGCATGCAGACAGGAATCGCCTCACAGGCTCCGAGAATGTCAGAGCAGCACTGAACCTGAGACATCCTCCTGTCCACTACCCCCATTGACAGTCAAAGCTCAAAGACATAAAACAACTGGCCCAAGGCCAGACAATGTATTCCAAAATTTAGGTCATTCACCTCGGGAGAAGTAGCACTCGGTCATCCCTGAAAGTTAGTGAGTTGTGCCCAGGTCAACAGAGAGAGCCACACACACACCTGCAGAAAGCCAAGGCTACCTGTGCCCCCCAGGAGCAAGGAAAAGGAAACTTTGGCTAGTCCTATGAAAAGTCAGTCTCTTTACATTTCTCAAAGAGAAAAAGAGCCACTATAGATTCCAGTCTTAAAATAACCATTCTATTTTTCTTACTTTTCTTCCAGTTCCACTTAGAAACCACTACATTTCACATTCTAGTAACTACTGTCACAACAAGATTAAAATCTGAAACAGCACCCTCAGACCTGTTGGATTATTCCAGCCATACATTCTCCAAAGAACAAATGAGATCCCACATTTGGAAATGTTATCGGAGCAGGAGTAGGAAGCAAGCGAATCTAATTTCAGTTCAAACCCTCCTGCCCCTCTCCAGTCATCCTCCCCCCAGCAGCCTGTGTGCTCCACACAAACTTGATCAGGCCTCATCCCTGCTGGACTCTCCAACGGCTCCCCCAAGGTGGCTCATGCATCATAAAAGTCAAAGTATCAGACTCAGGGGAGGCCCTTCCCACCTGCTCAGTTCAATGCTACCTCCAGTTCCTCAGTGAGGCCAGTTCCCTCCCCCATAGGGCTTGTAGGGCCAGTCCCCATGCCTCCTGGAACACTGCCCTCCCGTCTTCCTGCTCCCATCCTGACTTTAGCCCCCACCTCTATTTCCTCTCATCTCTACCTAACTATCCCTGTCTTTCTGGGCCACCGTGACCCACCCTTGGGTGCCCACCCTCCTGCACCTGCAGCCTCTTTGCAGCACTTCTTGGCACTGCAGTGAATCACGTCTGTCATTCTCTGGTGAATATCCACTTCTTGCAGACACCAGCAGCCCCAGGAGGGTGATAATCGCATCTGGTTTTGCCCATCATTGCACCTACCTCTAGTACCCAACAGATAAATATTTATTGAGCTGTTAATTTAATTTAAAAAGAACCAAACGAATGATGGATCTAAAGAGTGGGCTTCAGAAAGACCATCAGAGAGAGACTAAGGAAGTGCAACCCCTTCCCAGTCAAGCACTCAGCACACCAAGTAGATCTATGTAGACTGCTTTCACCAAGGGGATGGTAGGAAAAAGTAAAGCTTTCATAAAGTGCAAGAAAATAAAACCAAGACTGTTAACACATACATTAGCCTTTTAATTTTTTTAAGCTAATTTACAATCAGCTTTTCATGCCACTCCTTTCAGTGCAAGTGGCTCTTAACATATTTGAGGATTACCACAGCAATGGGCAGGTCACCACTTCCCAAAACTACTACCACTATCACCACCACCACCAAGAAGAGTTACATTTTTCTGTCTAAAAGTTTCTTTCCCTATTCTCTGTGTCTGTAAGCTAGAAGCTCTGGACCAGCACTGTCCAATAAAAATATAATGCAAGTCACAATTTGCTAGTAACAAAAGTAGAAAAGTAAAAAGAAACAAGTGTAATTAATTTCAGTCATATATTCTATTTTAACTCAAAACATCCAACATACTACCATTTCCACATGTAATAAGTATTTTAAACTATTAATATACTATTTACACTCCTTTCTTTGCACTGTCTCAGACATCCATTGTGTATTTCCCACCCACAGCACATGTCCATTCAGACTAGCTGCCCATGACTAGTAGCTACTGTACTGGGTAGAGGAGCCCCTACCATCCACACGTCCCATAAGTCTTCTGCTTTCTTCCTTTAAAACACTTGCAGAAGAAGCTTTTAATGTTCTCCATATCAAAGAAACAATTCATAGGGGGGAGTGTACTCACTACAAACAACTGAAAAATAAAGAGAAGAGATCCATGGCCGCGAGTTCATTCGTGTAATGATACCTTCTTAATTCGTTCATGACTTTAAAGGCTTTCTTCATATGCCAAGGATTCACTGTCACTGGGCAATGTTTTTCAGCATTATCATCTTTTGAATCGAGAGGCTTCTGATGACCCTGCTTTGTGCATCTGTACATAAAAAAAAAAAAAAGAACAAAAACAGAAAAAGATCATATTAAAGATAACTTGGTCTGGGCTTAGCAAGCTACAAGATCCAATGAGCACCTCCCCCTACTCATTCCAAGGGGTCACAGGGATTGGGTATCCCAGTGCAAGACACAATTCCAAACACTTTCCAATGGTCACTATGGTTCCAACAAAAAGGCGGGCAACTATCACCCTCGTGCCAAAGATCTGTCAAAGATGAACACAGAAAATGCAGTAAAAGTTCCTTAGCAACTATCTCCAATAAAAATGCTGGGAGATGATCTCTGATGGAAATTAACTTGCTCTCACAATCTGCTACAGTGAAAACAATTAACTAACAGAGACAGGAGCAGGATCATATTTTACCCAAGCTTGAGAAACTCAGAATCTGATTTAAATGTTGCTCTCTACCTGCAAGGATACTTACCCTGTCTATTTTGCACCCACATCAACAGGAGATTAATCCTGTTAGCTAGTGTCATTGAGTATTTACAACACAGCAGCCACTGTCATTACTTGGTGAGTTCTCACAACTCACCCCCATTTAATGGATGAAGAGAACAGTCAGATAACTCCGGACAGGGTAAAGTGAGTAAAAACACAAGTAAAAGTGCAGCTAGTCTCTCTCCACCTCACATTTCCATTCACGTTGATTGCCATTTCCTACATTAAACAAGGAACACACACATTTACAACTCTTAAAAGCAGAAGGCTATGTTGGCATTACTAGATAGATTATTCTTTCAAGACTTAGGAGCCAAAAAATTAAATAAAATCTGGGTACCATGCGGCAGAGGGTAAAGAATAAACTGCAAATTAACAGATATAAGAAAACTTTTTGAAGTGATGGTTGCACAACTCGATAAATTTACTAAAAATCACAACTGTACAACTACAACGGGTGGATTTTATGGTATGCAAATTATACACGTCAACAAAGCTATTAAACTTAAGAATCAGGATACCAACGGTTTTTTGTTTGTTTGTTTGTTTGTTTGTTTGGAGTCAGAGTCTCACTCTGTCGCCCAGGCTGGAGTGCAGTGGCACGCTCACAGTCACCACAGCCTCAACCTGCTGGGCTCAGGTGATCCTTTCACCTCAGCCTTCCAAGTAGCTGGAACTACAGGTGTGCACTACTGCACCCAGCTAACTTTTTGATTTATTGTGGAGATGAGGTCTTGTCAAGTTCCACTGGGCTCAGGGAATCCTCTCTTCTCTTCCCAAAGTGCTGGGATTATAGGCTTGAGCCACTGCGCCCAGTCAGGGCACCAATTTTTCAATCAGGTTCAAAAAGTTAAGCCTATAAAAATCATACTTGTACATATATCAAAAAACAAGCAAACATCATTAACTTAGCTTCCTTTCCTGACTCATTTCTGAAGGAATGACTCGTTTTTTAAAAATAGTATTGTAATAAATAAATAAAATATTATTGTTCATTAATTCATTCAGCAATTTTTCTTTAGTGCCAACCATGAACCAAGCACTATCCATAAAGCACTCAGAACACATTAGTGAGTCAAAAGAAGACTCTGTCCTCACAGGACGTGGAGCCTAGGGAGAAAGGACAGTGAACACCACAGGTCAGTGAGTGGACAGCACCCTGGGAGATGACAAGGGCAGTGGGAACAGAATGAGTGGGGCGAGGTCAAGACAGTGGAAGTGAAGGGGGTGTGGTGGCCAGCAGAATCACAGTGTCAAGCAGGGTGCTTAGGGAAGGCCCAGGGAGAACTAAGATCTCAGCATAAGACCAGAAAGTGATAATGTGCAGAGGTAGGGCACAGTTGGAGAGAGGCAGTGTGTGCCTGGAGTGTTGCAGGAGCCATGAGCAGAGGGCTGGGCAGAGGGGTGAGGGGAGCATGGAATGAGTGGAGCCTTGCAGGACACTATAAGGACCCTGGCCTTGGCCTTGAGTGTATGTGGAGGCACCACAGAGGAGTGATGCAACTCAACCTGTGTTTTCAAAGACCACTTGGGCTGCTGGTTGAGCACAGTCCACATGGCAAGTGATAAAAATGGGAATGATTGAGGAGGGTATCAGTAACTCAGTTGCAGAGGACAGCGGCTTCAGCAGGGTGGAAGAGCAGGAAGGGAGGAAGGTAGCCGAGATCTGCTGACACGGTGGTTGCAACATGTCAAAGAGTCAGAGTGACTTGTCTTTGGCCCAAGCAAGCAGAAGGATTGTGCTTCAGGTCACTGAGATGGAAAGGCTGCAGGTAGAGCTGATTTGGGGAGGACGATCAAGAACTCAGGGTTCATACATGTTGGTTTTAAAATATCAGATAAGGAGTCTGGAGTTGGAGAGAGAAAATGAGCTGGAGACAGGAATTTGGGAATCACTGGTCCCATGAATGGTATGTGAAGCCATGAGACTGAGGTGCTCAGCATCAGGGTAACCTCTAAAATTAACCATAGAAGCTACCTTTCTCCCAGCCCCAGAACCAACATCAGCTGGGGCACCAACTCTATAGGGGCTTGCCTGCTAGATGTGGATGAAGGGCACCTCTCATTCCCCATCCTTGAGAGCTTCCTAGGGGGCCTAAGGAATGAATGAGCGTGAGGCATCACCTCCAGAGGGAAAGCACCCCCCTGGGGCAGGGAGCAAAGAGGTGTGCTACACTGTGGCCCCTTGGGGGAGGATGAAGAGGGGGGTTATGCCTGGTCTAAGAAATGGAAAGCACTAGTACGTCTAGAGACCAGAAGGTGAAAGAACATCCACATCTGGAAGGAAAGGACTGAGGAAACGCTTCTGATACAGGACATATTATCATTTCCATTATAAACAGCAGGAAACCAGCAAGGGAAACCACATAACCTATGCAAACTTCCTTACCACGTCACACTGCATGTCTACACAGACAGCAAAAGAAACAGTATTTATTCTAAATCCACCTCTAGTTTAACAATTTAGAAGTTACAACAAAGGAATCAGCAAAACTATCATAGAAGAGTTTTCAGTGCTCAAAGTGGAAGCAAAAGCAACACTGCTCTGGAGAGAGTATCGTTATTGACGAGTCAAGAGGGCTTATATTGGCTTTAAAAATTAGGACTTAGAATTCCCACACTAGAGAACTGAGTTTAAGACAGCTGCCATGCCATAGTCAGTGCCCACACTGGTGCTCTGTGAAGTCTGTTTCAGCTCCTGGTTTTTCTGATGCACTCCAAAAACTCTGCAAAGAAAAGACTTTATTGAAAGACTTAACAGAATAAGTAAGAAATAACACTGAATTTCTATACGTGTTCTCTATGCTGGGAGCCACTTACAAGCACAGCACCCCACTGCCCAGGTCTAATTTCGACATGAACACCCTTTCTATCACTTCCCACTAACTATGTGGCTTGGTGTGAGATGCTCTCTCACTCAGAAGCAGAACTGAGTAACAGAAAATGATGCATAATGTCTAAAACTATCAGGGTGAAAATCATATATAAACTAGAAACAAGCAGCTGAGTGGGAGATAAGGGTTCCCACTTTAAGGTACACCCTGAGGGTCCAGAATGACACCTGAGCCTCTGCAGCAGAAAGCCTCCACGCTGAGAACTGTCTTCTTCAGAACATTCCCCTTTAGTCTTTCCCCAACTCCACAACTCATCTCACAATATCCAACAGCCTCTTGTTATCAAAACATGCTCTAAAATAGCCGGGGTTTCCAAGAGCTAGGATTCCCGTGTACTGCTACGTTTTATAACAGATCATCCTAAAGCCTTCCTTTAATGACTGACTTCTGCAAATTCCCAGCTGTTGGCAAGGTTGGCTTCTCAGATAAGGTGACTTTCAATCTCTGCCCAAGAATAAACTAGTGATGATAACTGAATTCTCACAGTGGAAGAAAAGAAAGATTCCGACAGCACTCTTCCTCAAATTGTCAATATTTCATAACCAGGCAGAGGTTTAATCCGGCAACAGTTCTGAGGACACCTTAGAAAGGAGGTTAATTTCTTTAGACATCTATTACCTACTTGCTTTAGAACAGTGGTTTTCAGTGTTCTAAAAGGAGGAGAAGAGAAAGAGCAGAATCACCCAAGCGATTTTTTAAACTACAAATGCCCATCCCTCCTGATGTGCAGAGCCAGACAAGCCCTTTCTAAGATAGTCTATCTGAATGATGGCACCTCCAGGAGTGGGACTGGAGGCAGCTGTGCATGACTTTAAAAACAGCAGTATCACAGGTCACATGATATGCCCTACCACCCACTCTCCTCCTCCCCAGACAATCGTTTTAGAAAATATGGATTATTGCTGGGCACGGTGGCTGATGCCTATAATCCCAGCACTTTGGGAGGCTAAGGGAGAGGACTGCCTGAGCTTAGGGGTTCAAGACCAGCCTGGGCAACTTGGTGAGACCTCGTCTCTACAGTAAATCAAAAAATCAGCCAGGTGTGGTGGCTCATGTCTATAGTTCCAGCTACTTGGAAGGCTGAGGCAGAGGGATCGCCTGAGTCTAGCAGGTTGAGGTTGCAGTGGCTGTGAGCATGCCACTGCACTCCAGTCTGGGTGACAGAGTGAGACTCCAACTCAAAAATAAAAAAAAGAAAAGAAAATATTGATTGCTTATGTCTTTAGGGTTTACAGGTAGAAATAATACTACAATTCAGTAAACGACGCAGTTGCTAAATTTAACAGGGACCAAAGACATTGCCACATTTGGGACATAAACCCTTGGCCTGGTGGCCACCATCCCTACTCTCCCCTCTGTCTGCTCAACTCAAAGTTGCAAGACTCCCTGCTTGCAATGAGTCACCCACCATTACTCACAAACTTCTGCCAGGTTCACATCGGCAGCTGTTGTTTTCCAAGGCACCATCATATAGTTCTGAAGTTCCTCCATCCCCTCATAGCATTTCTTCTATTCCCTCTGCTGTCTGCCCAGCTGAACTTGCATCAGAAGCTGGTATCTTATTAACATCGCTCCCACACCCAACTCTAGGACCCCAGAAGTAGAGTTACAACCATAACTAATATTTTAACAAATATCTGTGATACCATGCTACAGCTTCTCAACAAAATACCCTCACATCACTCAACCAAATAACCGCCATATTACTTGGAGGCTGTGAAAGCAGAGGGCTTTCTCCATTAGAAACACATTTTGGTTTGAGTTAGGGTTGCGGTTTCAGTTTTTACAATAAGCTAAAGGTAAAGAGAAACATTCTGCAAATTTTCTTCCAGTGTTTGAAATTTAAACTTTTATTAGGTACGCAGGCAGTAGAATAAATGTAATCTACAAACATATGGTCATATTACCAAATAAATGCAGCTTTTAAAAATATTAACATCTACCCTACAGATACATATCTTTAGTATGTAGACCCTTAGAACTGATATGAAGCATCCTGTGAGAGAACAACTACCTACCCTGCATCAAGTCACAGAAAACATGACAGACTACTTAGTTGTAATATATACATTGTTAAAAGTTGTAGTTCCAATTTTCCAGACCTTAAAAGGAAATACCTAGAAAAGCTAGAACTGCCCAACTTTACTAAAATGTACATGCAGTTAAAAACCAGCGCCCTGGACCCCATGGCCGGTGGCTGGGTTGCCAGAGGTGGAGAGGTTGACAGAAGGTGGAGTGTAACTGCTCTCTGATAGTAGAACAATGGAGCTGTAAAAGCTCTGCTTCAGCTCCACTCTCTCCCTCCCACCTACATGACAAACAGAGTACAATCAGGCACTTTTTGTCCCTGACAGCAACAATTACCAAGAGAGGGACTAGAGTGAGAGCATGCCTTATGCAACATACATCTTTTAAAGAACACTGTATAAACAATTAACACTGCATTGTGTCAAAGTAGGATATTCGTGAGGTGCTGAAATAGGGAAACATTTCCATTTCTTCTATCACTCCTATTCCTGACCTTTCGTTTGCCACTTTTCCCAGCGTGCCATCACTGGGTTGGTAAGAGGGGCAGTATGACTTGGTGGTGCGACTGGCAGGGCTGCACTATGCAGCACTTGCAAGAAAAGGCACTCAAAGGGGCCGGAGTTGGGCGGAAGACCTGAACTGTGGTCCCACCCGGGCCAAACATGAGCCAAGTGGCCTTGGAGCAATTACAGAGCCTCTCTGGGCTTCAGACTGTTTCATTCCACAATATGTCTAGTGTAGAATGTAACATGAAGGTCAAATATAAGAATATCCTACCCACTTACCTCAGGAAGCGAAGTGCTAAGCTTAGCCATATGCACATAAACAAACTGTATGAGAAAACTGTTGAGTCTAGCAGCTAAACTGAATATGGCGATATATCTCTATAGATTTGTCAGCCCTCCTCGTTTTGATTTGTGACATTCAATTCCAAGTTACAGCAATACTCAAAGCGACCACAACTGCTAATAAATTAAATACATAAGTGCTGCCTGGATGCAACTGTCTGCTTCGTGCTAAGCAGGGGAGGGACATAAAGGAGGCTGGACCAGGACCTTTCTCCAGGCACCATCTAAGTGGCAAGGCACACCCAGAACCTCCAAGGGTGGCACAATATCAATGCACAGGTGCAGTTAAAAACATTGCAGGATCTGTTGTAGTTTGTTTTACCAACGATGGCCATTTTTACAGGGGTTAGGTGGTATCTCAGTGTGATTTTGATTTGCATTTTTCTGATGATGAGTGAGGCTGAGCACTTTTTTATGTGTCTGTTGTCTGCCTGTATATCTTCTTTTGAAAACTGTCTATTCATGTCTTTTGCCGACTTTTTAAAGGGGCTGTTTGTTTTTTTTTTCTCTTTGGTGCAATTGAGTTTTCTGTAGATCCTAGCTATTAGGCCTTTGTCAGATATACAGTTGGCAAATATTTTTCTCATTCTGTGGGCTGTCTCCCTGCTCTTTTGATGGTTACTTTTGATTTGTATAAACTCGTTAATTTGATGAGGTCCCACTTATCTATCTTATTTCTTAAGGTATTAGCTTTTAGGTTTCCAAGTAGGAATGGGTTTCCAGTTCCAAAGGAACTTACATTATTCTACAAAGAAGATACCTATACACATGTTTGTTGCAGCTCTATTCACAATAGCAAAAACATGGAAACAACCATGTTGTCCATCGAAGCTGGACTGGATTTAAAAAAATGTGGCACATATACACAATGGAATATTATGAACCCAGAAAGAACAAAAAAATATGGATTTTGCAGCAACCTGGATGGATTTGGAGTCGAACATACTCAGTGATTTTTCACAGAAACAAAGAACAGTGTTCCATATGTTCTCACTCATAAGAGGACCTTGAACAATTATAATGCTATAAGAAAGTGACTGACTGTAATGGGAAACTGTTGGTGGTGGGGTGGGATTGTCAGTTGAGGGAAACTGCTAGGGGAGAGAGTGGCATGCCTCATTATCAGGGGTACCTGCATGATCAATGTTTGTATACCTAACACTGAATATTATCCCACATCTTTACAATAAAAACTTAAAAAAAAAAAAAAAACCTTGCAGGAATGAATGCTGAGTTGGAATGAGTAGGGGTAAGCAGGAAAGACTGTGAAGGAGACAGGGCTCTATCTGGCCCTGAAAGAGTGCTAAGCCTTTTAACTGGGGGACAGAGGTATAGGGGGAGGATAGAGGTATAGGGGGAGGCCAGAGAATCATGGCTTTTGATAAGGTGAAGCTTAAAGCACATTATAACCCTAGATATAAGAGAAAGTCAAAATGATGGAGAGCTATGACTGCCTGAATATCTGGCTTTCTTTTTCTTTTTCTTTTTTTTGAGTCAGGGTCTCATTCTGTCACTCAGGTTGGAGTGCAGTGGCCCAATCATGGCTCACCGCAGTCTCGACCTCCTGAACTCAGGCAATACTTCCACCTCAACCTCCCGAGTAGCTGGGACTTCAGGCATGCACCACCATGGTCAGCTAATTTTTGTTGTTGTTGTTGTTTTTTAATAGAGACTAGTTCTCACTACGTTGCCCAGGCTGATCTTGAACTCCTGGGTTACAGCAATCTTCCCGCCTCAGCCTCCCAAAGTGTTGGGATTACAGGCATGAGCCACCACACCCAGCCAGTATCTGGTTTTGGTAAGCCATTTCATGTGATTCTAATGATGTTGCAACAGGGTTAAAATAACAGGTAAACTGAAAAGGAAGGGAGAGAATACACAGAGCTCAACAGGAGACCACTGAAAAAATTTACCTATCAAGTGATGAAATCCACTCATAAGAAAAGTAGCAACCAGAATGGACACTTGAAACTGAAACTCTACAGTACTGAGGACTGATAAGATGTGGAGGGTGAAGAAAGAGAGAAACCAAAAACTAGCCCATTGCACTGGGTATCAGGGAACAGTCATACCACTGAGTAAGCAGAGACATTATAAAGGAAGTCAGTTTGGGAACACATCAGCTTTAGACATGCTGAGTTTATAGGTGTGAGCTAAGAGTAGACACTCTGTTAGAAGCTCAAAATTCCATACTGATGCACAGATCTAGAGTCCAGACCCAAGATAAAGATGGAGTCATGACTTACAGATTAACAGCTGATTGAAAAGAATTGGCCAAGGGCAACTTCTGCAAGGAACAACTATTGACCACAAACAGTAATAGGGCAGCCATAGTGGTGGCTCACACCTGTGATCCAAGCATTTTGGGAGGCTAAGGAGGAAGGATTGCTTGAGGGCAGGAGTTCAAGACCAGCCTGGGTCTAGACTAGTCTCGTGAGACCTCATCTCTACAAAAACATTTTAAAAATTCAGTCAGGCATACTGGCATGTATGTATAGTCTCAGTTACTCAGAAGGCTAAGGCAGAAGGATCATCTAAACCCAGGAGTTCAAGGCTGCAGAAAGCCGTGATTGTGCCTGTGTACTCCAGCCTGGTCAATAGAGGTTTCAACTCAAAAACACTTTAAAGGAAAAAGGAAACCATGCAAGACAGAAAAAAATGTGATCAACAGAGAGGTTAGAGTCCCAGCTTTTCCAATCTTTGACAAGCTTAGGAAAGTAACTCTATTTCCCTCAACTGAAATAATAGTAGAAGACCTATGCTATAAGGTCATTGATAAGATTAAGTGAGATAAACTAATAAAGATGTAAATTCCATTTAGCAACCTAAAAACTAGAGGAGGAATCCTAGAAAAAGTGGTGTCATGAAGAGCAAGGGCTTGTTTATCAAGGCAGAATCAGTGAATGGAGCTAGTCAAAGAAGTATTTCAGAGACAGTCAAAAATGTAAGAAAGGACAACATATGTAAGACACAGAGAAGTATACTGACCCACTCACTACAGTAATTGTCTTATCGGGAAAAATTCAAGAATGTCCCTGTACGTGCTGCTCCCTCCATCTGGAATACTGTTGCCCTCTGGACTATGCTGGAATACCACTCATCAAAGACACCCTGGTCCAGTCTGGAACATCTCTCTCTACCCCTCCTTATTCCCTATCCCCTTTATCCTGTCTTTTTTTTAAACAGTACTTACCACTACCAGTATTATGCCATATATTTGTTTACTATTAGTTTCAACTATAAGGAAAAGGACTATGTTTTGTTTTCTGAGATATCCCCAAGACCTGGCTATAGTAGGCCCTCAAAAAATATAAATTAGAAACCCAAACTGACTCACCATAAGTATATTTGAAATTTGGTGGGATACTATAGAAAAGCAACTGAAAGCAACTTTGCACCACCTGGAAAGAACCTTCTGCCTGATCTTAAGAAAGCTGTTTAGTGGTTTTCATCAACACTATCATACAAATCCCTAAGAGCACAGATGAGAACATTTACAGTCACCAGCAGAGAAGCACACTTGCTTATACTGGGAATGCCAAAAAATGTATACACATTTTAAGGGACGTTAAGAGATGTTCCCCATAATCAGAAGTGTCTGGATGCAGATGGTAAGCACTTTGAGCGCCTCTTGTAACTGCAGAAGTCAAATGTGACTCGTATTCATCTTTTTGTATTGATATATACTGAGTATTACAATTTTAATACAGTTTTTTCTTTTCTTAAAATGCAGACTTTTTTGGCCTCCTCTGTATTTACTGAATGCCTACCATGTGCATTATAAAATGTGAATCAGAAGCTAAAGGTAGGGGGGCGTGATTTTGGGGGGGCATGATTTCCCAGCATCAAAGATTTGCTGTTGTCATTTTATTTTTCTTTTCACCTCCCAAGAAAGTACCAAGGAAGAGATTCTTTTAACTACTTCATAAATGCTACCTATTTCCAGAATTCACTTCCCAAGTTCTCAAATGCACCTCAGAATTGTCCCTATTATATATAACACTACCTTCAACCCACATAGATCCATATGTCTTCTTTCACCACTGTCTTGTAGGCCATTACTGCTCCTAAGTATTTTATTTTGTTTTTTTATTTTTTTGGAGTCTCTCTCCATGGCCCAGGCTGGAATGCAGTGGCACGCTCCCAGCTACCGCAGCCTCAACCTGCTGGGCTCCAGTGATTCTTCCACCTCAGCCTTCCAAGCAGCCAGAACTACAGGCATGCGCTACCATGCCCAGCTAATTTTTTTTGTTGTATTGTAGAGTTTTTTTTTTATTGTAGAGATGAGGTCTTGCCAAATTGTCTGGGTGGGTCTTGAACACGCAGGCTCAGGCAATCCACTTGCCTCGGCCTCCCAAAGTGCTGGGATTACAGGCTGAGCCACTGAGCCTGGCCACTCCTAAGTATTTTAAACATCTTTATCTATCACTGGGGAAATTCACCTACGATATGAGAGATGCTTGATTTACATTTAAAACCAGTTGAACAAAAACCAGAATACACTCCAACGCACTATAAAAGACAAACAGATGAATACTGGGGCAACTGCAGCAAGATTCCAAATTCATAGTCACTGAATCTAACAACTGGAAAGAACATTGAAGGTCATCTGGTCTGATGGATTCCAAATGTCAGCCTTCAAGGAACTCTTTACTGACCTGTGACAAAACAGAGACAATGTAATAAGTGTGCATAAAGCTAAATTTATTCAATGTAAAGACTATCCTTTAGTCAGAAATATAAGGAAGGAGTTAAAATGTTTTTTCATAAAAAGACAGCGATAGTTGATAACTGTTTTTATTATAAATAATTATTTTACTTGGTGAGACCAAAAACAAAACACTTGACAATTCCATGTTAGACTTTAATTTTTTTTTAATTGTACAACCCAGTAAAATCCAAAAATGTAAGAACCTCTGCTCTGATCCAGCCAGTCTTCTGCTGCCTACACCCCTTAGCACATGGGCAACAAGCTGTTTGTCTGCCTATGCTTGAACACCTTCAGTGACAGGAGTCGCCAGCAACATGGGATAATCAACTGAGAAAAAATACGGGTGTAGCTGAGGCATGTTTCCTGAGTTTTGTGAAGGAAAAGCAATTCCTTTCCTAATCATATCTCCACGGCATCCCTGGTTCACTACCTAGAATTCTTTTATTGATCTATATCTGATTTTTAGTTGCACACCTTTCAGGTTTGATCAGAAGCAAACATCAATATCACCCAGACCCCAAAATGCCACAAAATCTAAATACCACATACACTCAAGGTTGCAAAAGACAATAAGCAGAAATATAAAATCCAATAACAACATTTAACTGTATGAGAACTTAAAAAGATGAGAAGAACCTGGAGGCAAAAAGTAGAAGCACAAGAGATCAAAACATACTTCCCGGAGCCTGTCCTGAAGGAGACCGGGATCATGGGCACAGACACCTGCCATCCCTCCAGACAACCCGCCCACAAGCCAAAGGGAAGCAGGGCAGGATTTGAGAACAATATGAACACACAAAAGCACCACACACAATGCCAGGCAGAGATAGGCACTCAAGCACTCGCAGATGGAACGAATTAATAAACAGACACACAAAGAGAATCTGGGGCCCTTCTACCAACCTCACCATCCAGGGACCTTGAAGTCTAGGTCAAACATCTTTTCTCACCCTGAAGCTCAGACTACAAATATAACCTTATCCTAAGCTAATGGGTCTACCCAACAGCTTCCACTGGCCTTTGTCCTAGCCCAGCTCTAGCAGTGAGGCTCCCTTCCCAAAGACACTGCCTGCATTTCTCAAAGCTGGCACACAGGACCCAGGGTGGAAGGATGTTAGCGAGAGGAAGTAAATAGGCCAAGGAGTGGGAAAGGAAAAACCTAGTTCTGATCTACAGAACGGCAAATAACACTATAGCCATTTCTAGAATTAGGGTTAAATCCTGGGTAGACCAAATGGAGATGAAGCCTATTTGGATTTGTAATTAAATGGATGGAAACAATGAAAAAGTCTCCCAACTTTAGCCACCATGGTTGAAAGAGCTTAAACAGTTATTCCATCCAGACTGACATTCCAGGTTTCCATTCTATCTCAGCTTCTCACGTCCCAGCACTTTGATGGAGTCTTAATACCAAAAAATCATGCTGGCCATCAAAACTATCATTCACTGATCTGCCCCATTCAGTTCATCAATATCTGCACGAACATATCTATTTCATGTTTTATTTCAGTTAAAGTTCAGAGACAGTCATGTTCTCTGTCGCTCACTCGCTCTCTCTTCAGAGCCTGCTCTCCCACGCCCTCCTTTTCACCTGCATTCTGAGAGTCCCTTGCTCTTCCTTTAGTTCCATCTACTCCAAAAGAAAGAAAAACTGCAAAAAACTGATGCATGGGGGCAGGTCTCCACAGATGCTGTCCCTACATGTTATGTGTTATACACCACATGTTGTCTAGGTACAGAGCGCACATTCTGGAAGAGCTTCCCAGCCTTGGCAGACCCTCCTGGCCCACGCGGGGCTCATGCTGTAGTAACTACCCACCATCCTGTCTGGGAGGTTCAAGAGCCTCCCAGAGCCTGCTGAAGTACATGCCCAGAGCATAGAGTCCTGCCCCCCACAGCAGTGAGAAGTGGCTGAGCCCTTGCTGCTATCTGTCCAGAAGGGCCATTCAAGAGACCACCTGTTCAACTAAGCTAAATATTCCGAAATGCACTTTCAGAAAGTGTAGTTCCAGAATCCCATGAACTCACCTAAAAGGACTCTACATCAAAAAATTATTCAGCCCAAGCCAAATAGATTTTGGCTGGAATTCTGCCAAATAACCACCAGAGGCTGTGCGGTACTGCCGCCATGGAATGAAGCTAGCTAGCTAAATCCAACCATAAGCGGCAGGGTCTCTGGGTGAGCACTCAGGGAAAGGCACACGGGTCTTCGCAGAGAGGTTGTCAGCGGTCAGAAAAGTCAGATTCAACGGGGTCGTGTTCCTTGATGAAGGAACAGCGAACCCAAACCGAATGTTCAAAACTCCTAGAGGTTTACAGTCCACTTTCACCAAGATGATTTAAAAACAAGAACCATCCATACTGAATAATGTAATAATACCTCCTACATAGTTTTCCAGCAGTTGTTATTTCTAGAAAGGAATTGTTGCAAGTGATCTCGAATGTACAATGTACTTGGGTACCAAAGAAAAAGACACCTGTGCCTGGCAGGTCACTTGCCCGGGATGCCGAGGAAACAGAGATGCTCTGATTTCTGGATAAAGCTGTCTGCAGTGCCAGGTAAGGGAGGTCACATGCCCTGAGCGGCCGCAGCTCACGGAGAGCGACGGAGAGCTCCTCGGATATTAATTTTGTTAGAAATCCGGAGAGGCAAGCGAGCTAAGCTGGCTAATTTAGCAGCAGGCGTCGGGTACTTTCCCGTTTCCTGTTTTCAGCCGCTCCGCGCATCCTGCCTCCGTCCTCAGGAAGGGGCAGCTGGCTGGGCCCCAGGACCCCAGCGTCTATTTCAGGGGCGCACCCAGGGCGGCAGGGTCCCGCGCCCAGCCCAGCCCTGATCGTCCACCCACCTGGGCCCGGGAAGACCCTTCCCGGGACATCCCGGACAGCATCTCGGGTCCCCGCCTGGCCGGGCTTCCGCCGCGTCCGTCTCGGAGCTGCGGGCCCCGCGCCCCCCCGTCCCGCCCCGCAGACCCCGCTGACCCCCGCGGCTCCCACCCCCAGGCGCCCCAGCCCCGCATCTCCCCGGGCCCGGCCAGCCCGCGCCTCCCACGCCCAGGCCCCACGCCTCCTCCGCCCGCCGCCGCCCCCTGCGCGCGCCCGTGTCCCCGCGGCCCCTCCGCCCGCCCGGCCCCGACTCACGCGGGAGGCCCCGGCGGCGTGTCCATGGCGGCAGCTCTCGGGCTTCAGCGCGGCGCCGCCCGCCGCCAGCACCATTCCACCGCGGACGCCGGCGCCGCCCGCCCGCCGCGTTCCATCCGCCCCGCGCCCGCTCACCGCGCGCCGCCCCCGCGCCCATGCCCAGCCCGCTCGCTGCTGCGCGGCGCCCCTCGCCGGCTGCGGGTCGGGGGCGGCTCGGGGCGCGGCCGGCCACTTCCGGGTTCGCCGCCGGCGCCGGCGCGGTGACTGGACGCGGGGCGCCTCCCGCGGCGGGGCCTCCCCCGGCGCCGCCCCTTCCTCCTGCGGCGGCGGCCGAGGCGGCGGCTCCCGGGGGCGGGGGCCGGGGGCCGGGGCCGGGGCCGGGCGCCGGGAGCAGGTGGGCGGGAGGGGCGGCCCCCCGGGTCTGGGTTCCCAGCGCGGGCGCTGGAGGTGGCGCGGGGGCGCCCGTGCAGGAGGGTGGCCGGGCGCAGCGGTCACGCTCGTGTCCCTCCTGCCCCGCGGCGCGTTCACCTCGCTCTCTTCTGAACCGAGCCTGTGCCCGGAGAGGAGGGGTATGCCAGTTGGTTTCCTTACACATGGTGACACTGAGGCAGGAGGGTGGATTTGCCATCCAGGTCCCCCTCTGGGCAGATGGAGTGGGCACCTGCGTGGCATGGCCGGGGCAGGACCGGACAGGACAAGGCTCCGTGCCGTGGAGCTGCTATCCGGACGCGGTCAGAGAATCAGTGAGCGGGGCTCGCTGCAAGGAGCAACGACCGGGTGGGGAGGAGGCAGATCTCTTAGGAGGAGCGGAGGGAAGGCCTCCCCAAAGCCCTCACTTAGCAGGAAGAACAACACGGGGTGCACAGGAAAACAGCGGCGCAGAGACCCCGGGCAAGACCCGCCACCGGAGGGCAGCGGGTTCTCCAGGCACGCCTGCTGGGGACTTGTAGAAATGCAAATCCTTCGGTGCCACTTCAGACCCCCTGAACGAGAACCTCTGGGGTAGAACCCCCGCAATCCGTGCCTCGATAAGTCCTCCAGTGGTTGCTCCCACCTCTGAGGGGAGAGGCCCTCTGGTTCAGCTGAGGCAGGGCAGGTCAGGGGCAGCATGGAAGGGGGCGTGGGGAGCAGCCACAGACCACAGAGACCTTGAAGGCCCGGGTGAAGGACTGGGCTTCTACTGAGATGAGAAGCGAGTGGAAAGTGCAGAGCAGCTTGATCTGGTCGTTAGGATGACTTTTCTGGGATTTGTTTTCAAATACTTCACACACAAAAGAGAGGGGCAGTGAATAGATGAAACAAGGAGCAAAATGTTAATTTTTGAGGCTAGATAATGGGCACACGGGGGTGGTCATCACTGGTGTGTACTTATGTGTTCTAATTTAGAGGTTAGTAATAAAAAGTTATTTTTTCAAAGATGCCCGGTTTTTGCATGAGCAACCTACAAAGGGAAGGAGGCAAGAGCAAGCCAGGAGATTCACCTAGCTGGGACGGGAAGTGAGGACTGAGTCTGGTGGTGACTGAGAAGATCGGATTCTGAACCTATCTAGAAGACAAGCTCACAGGAGATGTTGATAGATGCGAGCATAGGTGAAAGGTGACCAGAACTCTGGGGAGAAGGCCGTTACCCTTGACTGAGATGACTGGGGAGATTGGGAAGGAGCACACGGGAGGGGTAGCATACTTTATTTAGATATGGTGGGTTTGAGATGTCTGTTAAACAGCCTCGTGAAAATAGGTGTAGACAACGAGATATATGTATCTGGGGAAGCTTACAGATGGCATGTGGAGTCAAGCACTGGGTGAAATTCACTAGACCATGTAGCAAGAGAAAGGAAGAAGACCAAAAAGTGAGTCCTGGACCACCCCAGGATTAAGGAAATAAAATGAGGAGAATTCACCAAAAGAGATGGAAGAGGCACAGCCAGTGGGGCAGGGAGAGGTCCAGAAGGTGTCTTGGAAGCTCAGTGACATGTTCCAGGAAGAGGCACCTCCCCTGTAGGCTTCAGCATGAGCTGACTTCTCTATATGCTGGTGGCATTATTGATCCACCATGTGCAGACATGTGATAAGTTGTTTCTCTCATGTTAGGGATGGTTTTGTTCAAAACCATAATAAAGCTTTCTACTGTATAAGGCTGTTGTAGGAATTAAATGAAATAATCTATGTAAAATATGAAGCACATAAATGTAGAATGGAAGCACTTACTAAATATTAGTTACTGTTATTATTTCTATACGTTTCTTTGGCCACCAATTTATACCTGTCTCAACCAGGAACTGGGTTAAGTACTTAGTTTTGACCAGACCTTTGGCGTGACTTCTACATGTGAACTGAGCTGATTGAGCATGACTGGATGATCAGCCATTTTTCAAGGGGAAGAAAACAAAAACTTTTCTATTGCTTTTGTATCTTGCCACCCCAAAATAGTGTTGTGTATACAAGAAGATACCAAAAATGAAGATGAGTCCATCTGACAAGTAGACACATACTTCAAATCATAGCCCCTGTCACATCCTGCTCTGGGTTGGTTTTGTCTGTCACAGTTCTCTACTTCTTAAGGGTCCTACTCATCCAGCATGCTAAATGTCTGCCCAAACCTTTTTCTCACCACCACCCCCATTTGTAGGCTTCATGAGCAGACTGGGAAAGAGTACTTTTTTACCCACACACAGTTCAAACTTGCTTAGAGTTAAATGTCAGATCCCAAGCTCTAGTATCCTAGCATGTGGGCACCAAGCAGATTTGAAGACAGTCCGTGTTCCTGATCCATATCTCTGCTCTGGAACCTATTCCCCAAGAGGAAGAACTAAATCCACAACTCAGATCCTGAAATCTACATCAGGCTAGAATTTAATCAAGAGTCTCATCTAAGGATCTTGAAGCCATTTGAAAATATTTATTAATCTGAGCCTTTGTTGTTTTCCAAGGACAGTGACAGAACTCTTGGCTTTCAGACATCAGCTAACCTGCCTAAGATCAGTAGCAATTTGGGCAACCGCTCCGGTTCCCTCCCACTGTGGGAGCTTTTCTGTCCTCTCAATAAATCCTGTTTTCAAAACAACAAAAAAAAGATCAGTAGCATTTACAAGGCCAAAGTTTCCATTTTCATCTTTATGTGGGCCAAATAACTTTTTATAAGACTGGTCCTTAGCTAGATGCCTCCACGCTAAACCCTGTCTGCCCATTCACAAGAAAAAGTAAACTAAAATGCTGGACAGGATGAGCACAATCCAACAGTACTGGGCAGGGAAAGCTTCTCACCACTTCTTCCCGTTACTGTCAGTTTCACCATCTCAAGTGAAGGACGAGCAGCTACCCAAGGCCACAAAGGACTTCCCTCTTCCATTTCCCTTGCCATAAGAACTGACTGGACATGCAGCGGTGTTGGCCTCTCCCTACTCAGGTCATAACCTCCCCTCACCTTTTGATCATTTTTGAATAAGCCCTTCACACTCCAGGCAGAGGGTTGAGATCTTTTTTTTTTTGAGTTGAAGTCTCAGTTTGTCGCCCAGGCTGGAATGCAATGGCACTCTCACGGCCTCCCCAGCATCAACTTGCTGGGCTCCAGTGATCCTTCCACCTTAGCCTCCCAAGTAGCCAGAACTACCAGTGAGCTCCACACCCAGCTAATTTTTAATTTATTGTAGAGACAAGGTCTCGCCAAGTTGCCTGGGCTGGTCTTGAACTCGCAGGCTCAGGCAATTGCCTCGGCCTCCCAATGTGCTGGGATTACAGGCTGAGCCACCGAGCCCAGTTTAGGGATGAGATCTTACAAATGTCCAACCATTTGTTGACATAGAACAACTCCTTAACCATACTAGTAACCGTAGTCAAAAGCTCATGCTAGTGATCAGAACATATCCCTTGTGAAGAAAATGGAAACACACAGATGACCAAGTCCGTGACAGTAGCTGGTGGCAAAAGTTCCTCAGATCAAGTTTAAATCAGATGTTGCAATAGAACTAATGACATGATGTGGTAGGCACTAACACATCTTATGGCAGAAATCTGGGAGCTGAGAATTGCTCCTGCAAAGAAAACACTTCACTTCACCAAAGAATATAAAACTGTTAGATCCTGTATTTGTAATTCCTTCCAGTGCAAAAGAAAGTATAAAAAGATTCACTCATTCAAAAATAGGTACTAAAGAAAATGGAGATCTTCCAAAAAGTGTTATTTTCTATTTTAAAGAGCCTAAAATGCATTACTTAAGTTGCTTTTCTAATTTTAAATTCAAGGTTTTGCTTTTATTATTTTAATTTAGAAGCAACTTGGTGTACATAATATATTATGAAGTATTTCAAAAGATTCTTGTGAGACTTTACTGTTTAGCAAATGGATTTGTGAATACACGAAGATATTTATTACAAGCTTTGTGGTGTCAGATGAGGTGATGTGAGTCTTCTCCAAACCAACAGACTTCTTTAATTAAGGAGTTCTTTGTTTCCATGAATTCAATTGACTCTTCAAAGACTCACCTCCTTGTTTTTGCATCTTTAAGATACCAACCTTCCTTCCAGTACAGCACACTTGCCCATTTTCCTGTATCTGAGGTTCCTGGAAAACTGAACGCAAATTGTTTGCTGTAAAGTTTAATTGAGAATCTGTTGGAATTGGTACAGGAAGTATCCAGAAATATTTAATGTATATCAGGTAAGCAGTTTCTCTGTGCTCTTTTAAGAAAAGGAAATTTACTTTATCTATTTTTACTTGTATATAACTATATGAGATATATATATATATATATATGTACATATATATATATATATGTAGTCTGGTGATGTAATACTTCATTATAGAATTATCTAGGGCTAAACATCTTTCCCATTGTCAGCAATTCTGGGAGGAAGAAAAAGCAAGTACAAATTCTTGATAAATTATGCGAAGCATTATTAGCCTGTTGTCAATCATCTCAAACTATGCAAATACATGCACACGTGCAGGCGCACGCACACACACACTTCTCCCCACAGACCATCATGAAGTTTGTTCTGACATTCTCATCTTCCCCGTTATGCTCTCTTTTTTTCCTGTCAGCAGCAATGCATCTCTCACCTCTGACACTCACCATCCACAGGTCTCCAGTATGCTTTCTCCATCCCTGATCAAACTGAGAAATGATCCGATATCATTAACAAAATGATTAACAGATTGCACTTTTTAAAAACTGGCTTTAGTCAGGCATGGTGGTTCATACCTGTAGTCTCAGCACTTCAGGAGGCTAAGGCGATAGGATTGCTTGAGCTCAGCAGTTCAAGACCAGCCTGGGCAACATAGAGAGACCTCATTCCTACAAAAAAGAAAAAAATTAACTGGGTGTGGTGGCGTGTACCTGTTGTCCCAGCTACTTAGGAGGCTGAGAAAGGGGATTGCCTGAGCATAGGAATTCGAGGCGGCGGTAAGCTGTGATAATGCCACTGCACTCCAGTCGGGTGACAGAGTGAGACTCCAACTCAATGAATAAGTGTTTAGACATGGAATAACTTCATATTGGTATTTTTTTTAGCTAAATAATATTTATATACCCTAGTCTCTAGTCTCCTTTCTAGAATCTATATTATTTTAATCACAAAATTGTTGACAACAAATTGTGATGTTCTAATGTGTCTTTTTATTAATAGGCATATTACTGTATGACACGGTGAAAGAAATGCTTTACTTTAACAAGGGACAATGCTAGGTATAGGAGATTTTTTAAAATATTATTGGCTGGGCTCAGTGGCTCAGCTTGTAATTCCAGCACTTTGGGAGCCCACAGGTTCAAGACCAGCCCTGGCAACTTGGCAAGACCTTGTCTCTACAATAAATTTAAAAAAGAAAAAATTAGCTGGGTGTGGTAGCATGTGCCTGTAGTTCCGGCTGCTTGGAAGGATGAGGCAGAAGGATCGCTGGAGCCCAGCAGCTCGATGCTGGGGTGGCAGTGAGCGTGCCCCTGCACTCCAACCTGGGCCACGGAATGAGATTCCAACTCAATATATATATATATTCTTCTTAAACTTTAGACTGAGACCAAACCTCCAGGAGTTTGTATTACTTGTTTAAATTGTTCACATGTTAATATAGAAAGATAAGTCATGAATTTCCACACAAATCCTAAAAATTGAGCTCAGCCCAAATCTTGGAATTATTTTTGCAAGTAAGTATCCTTTTCCAAGAAATCCTGTCTAGTTCTTAATCTGGTACTTGTCAGCTTCTGGATATAGAGAAGCATGTTTAGTGCAGGATATAAGCGTTTAGTCAATTCCTGAGGCATCCATATTTCTTCATTTTCCTTGTTAAGATCTTGGTAATAATCCAATCCAAGAAATAGAATTAAATCCAGGCTGCATATCTATGAGGAGTGTTCTTCATTGAACTAAAAATGAACCTGAGCTGCCATTTTGAAGTCTTTGTTAAAAGCCAACTAAAATTAAATCATGAGAAAAATATTCAGAGTCATATTTTCTGAGGCAAACTGATTCAAGCCAATCTCAATTGGATTCACTTGGGTATATGCATTAACTTTTTCTGTGCAGGATAGGAAAAGTACTGACCACCCTATTTTTAAACATTTTAAAAAATTATTTTACCTAGCCGGGCTCAGTGGCTCAGCCTGTAATCCCGCGCCTTTGGGAGGCTGAGGTGAGCGGATTGCCTGAGCCCGCGGGTTCGAGACCCGCCTGGGCAACGAGACCTCACCTCTACAATAAATCAAAAAATCAGCCGGGCGTGGTAGCACGTGCCTGTAATTCCGGCTACTTGGAAGGCTGAGGCGGAAGGATCGCCAGAGCCCAGCAGGTCGAGGCTGCGGTGGCCGGGTGCGGCCACTGCACTCCAGTCTGGGCGACAGAGTGAGACTCCAACTCAAAAAAAAAAGAAAAAAATTATTTTACTTATTTGTTTATTGTAGAGATGAGGTCTCGCCAAGTTGTCCAGGCTGAACTCAAACCCCCAGCCTCAGGCAATCCGTTTGTCTCGGCCTCCTGAAGTGCTGGGATTACAGGCTGAGTCACTGAGCCCAGTCGCAATGTGCATTTTATTAGAAATCTGCTACATTTATATATTAATTTTTATTCTTTTTTACTTTTGAAAGCATAAAAACAATGCTTCCCAAAAATAAGGAAGGCACAGAGAAACTTTCTTTTATTTCAACCAACCAGCCAACATTTGTGGAGGTATTTAGGAATAATGTAACTTAAGGAAAGAATTCTGCCTTTACAAAATTTAAATCAGCTATGCATGGTGGCGCATGCCTGTAGTTCCAGTTATTTGGAAGGCTGAGGTGGAAGAATTGCCTGAGCCCAGCAAGTCAAGGTTGCAGTAACCGGGAGAATGCCACTGCCCTCCAGCCGGGGCGAACAGAGTGAGACTCCAGCTCAAAAAAAAGAAATTTAAATCAACTCAGTCACATAAACAAAACCAACATATTAAATAAGACTAATTAGACAAAAATACCAGGCAACCAAAGTTTCACAAATCAGGTAAATACTGACTTGAGCATGTAAGAAAAAGAAAAGTACCTAGTGGGAAAAGGGAGTATGGTCAGTGGCTGATGAGGGGGGCTTTAGACAAATGGTTCCATGAATGGAATATTCGAAAATAAAGCTGAGATGTTAATGTTAAGGTCAGGTTCCATGAATCCCTGGAGGAAGTTCAGGCTTTATATGAAGTAGTAGACAATGGAGAGAGAGAGAGTGCATGTGTGTGTGTGTGTGTGTGTGTGTGTGTGTCTGTCCAGGTAGTAGAATAAAAAAACTCTACTGTCAAACTTTTAATCTGGGCATTGGTGTACAAAATAAAAGACAGATGGACAGACTGGAAGCAGAAAAATGAGCTGAGAAGCAATGACAAGAGTGTACATGGGAAATAGTGAAGCCTTGAAGTAGAGCAGTGTGGTGAAAAGGCTAAATGGCGAAGGTGGAATGAGCATGAGTCTGTGACTAATTTGATATGGGGACAGGGAAGACGAAATTGCCTGAAAATACAAAGACAGAGCTGATGAAAATAAGAAGTTCACTTGGGATAGGTGCTGGCATGGCTTTAGGCCTAGAGTTGGCAGAAATAGCAAGTAAAATGTCAGCAGGAAGTTGCAGATAAGTCCTATCTAGTGCAAAGACAGAGTCGCTCTCACAAAGGTCTTGGCCTCTGAAGAAACCGGTCATACAGCTTTCTGTGGTTGACTGCTTTGTTCCTAGAGGAAAGCCCTCCTGCTAGTTCTCCACATCGCTTTCTGCATAGAGTCCTTTCTTGACTGCTAATTTTTTAAATTACGCAAATAATGCATAATTATGTTCTCAAAGTAAAAATTCACCTCATAAAGTGAATGTTCTCCTTGACCTCTCCCCTGGTCTTCCCAATTAAGGTAGCACATGTTAACCGTGCATGTCTTCTTACAAACTCTATGTAGTTGCATACGTATGTGGTACACGTGGAAATAAGTGGATTTATATGTGTTTGTTTCAGGTCGACTTGTATGTGTTTGTTTCAGGTCAGTGGAATCAGGCAGTGTGGCACCTTTAGCCATTAGTAGCTACTAAGGAAGCCAATTTGCTGTCTCTATGGGGACCCAGGCAGGGAGAACTCACCGCCAGTTGCCAGTACGTCCAGGAGTGAAAGGGATACACATTTCAGGGGAGATTTGAACATGAGAAGGTTGATAATGCATTAGGTTAACTAGCACACTGCCAGGTGATACTCTATGGTATATTAGTACCACAGACAGCTTCCTCCTCCACTCTTACCAAAACACACCCACTCTTTTGGAAAGCGTATTTTCACTCTAATCCTCAGGGAGCAAATTTCAAAGCCACTACTTCTCCAGTAAAGATTAATTTTTTAAAAATTGGATTTTACATGGCCAGAAGTCCTTCGTTTTTCTAGATTCTCTATATTTGTTCATATATTTTGTTCCAGTCTACTTTTTCTCTCCATGATTTTCATTCCAGTTACCTCATCCAAGAAGACCAGGAATGAGGGGCTGGGAGACCTGAGTTCTGTTGGATAGCTATCATTGTATTTTGGTCAAAAGCTGCAGAAATGTTGTTCTTTTGTATTTTAGTTCCCAGTTAAACCTTGCTAAAGCCATAGTAATTACATACTTACTTATAATAATGATTTACTTTAAAGCATGTTTAAGTATTTCAGTAACACACATTTTATTTAGCACAATCCATTTTTAAAATTCTAGCTGTGGGAAGCTATATGTGTTCATAATTACAGTTTATTTGAATGTGTAGTATTTCTGGAACAGTGAAGTACCATACTTTGGGGGGGCGGAACGAAAATAATTTATGTATTTTTAAATGAACTAAAGTTTTTCTTAATGTTCAGTATCTAAGATAATTTTAAAATTCATTGGTTCTGTTTTATATCATAAGCTATGAATAAAAATATCTTTATACAATGGAACCTCACATATGTGGCTTTCAAAATCCATCATGTGACCACCACTAACTATTTTGATAATTGTGATGATTAAATCATCCTTGAGAGATTTTTCTCTCATGATGAATTCCATACCACATAATTTTTTCAAGTAAGTGGAGATATCAATCACAGGATCAGCTAAAAATTATTTCTATTTATCAGTAACTAATTATAGCCACATTCTTAAAAAAGTATGTCTGAAGCCTCTTTGAAAACTCATCCAGATCATTTACCTAATTTTAAAGGGGAGTATAACAATTTTTCAAGACATTCAGGGAATATTCCAGAACTTTCTCCAGTAACTCATTCTATAATTTTACTGTCCCTTTCAAGATTCAGAATTTAGCAATGTGTTTGCTGTGGAGGCAGATTCAAAATATAACCTGCCCAGGAACAACTTGCCCACCCCAAGAAAATTTTAGGATACACTCTAAAATATACAGGAATATGATTCATGAGTGAAAAGATAATCTGGGGGTGGGATAATCCCAGAAACACTTTCTGAAAGAAGTGTAATTTGATCTGGACTTCAACGGACATGTAGGATTTAGATTAGTATAGAAGAAAAGGGAGCAGTGTCCTCACAGAAGGAAATAAACACATGTTGGATCTGGCAGAAAGTGTAGGTCAGTTCTCACTGGAATTGAAAAATAGTAGGTGAGGTTAAAGAAGTAAGATACTTTTCTAGCCCCCCCACCCAAAGCTTTTAAGTTGATCTAATAAGCTAGAAATAACTGAGTCTTTTTAACAATGGAGTGAAATATTCAAGTATGACTTTGGTGACATTTATCTGGCTGAAGTACGTAGATCTAGTTGGGAAATTTTAGAAGAATAGGCATTGATTAATGAGTCATTCCACAGGCACCAAAACTTAAAAAACAGGCCAGGCACGATGGTTCACGCCTATAATCCCAACACTTTAGGAGGCAAAGTGGGAGGATTGCTTGAGCCTGAGAGTTCAAGACTAGCCTAGGGCAACATGGCAGGATTTTGTCTACAAAAAATTAAAAAAGAAAAGCCAGGTGTTGTGGTGTGCACCTGTAGTCCCAGCTACTCAGAGACTGAGGTGGAAGGATTGCCTGAGCCCAGGAGGTCAATGCTGCAGTGAGGGGTGATCATGCCACTGCACTCCAGCCTGGCGGGAGACAGAGTGAAACCCCAACTCAAAAAAAAAAAAAAACTTAAAAAATAGATGTTATGGACACAGCAACTCCATTTCTAGGCATTTACCTACCAGAATAGTCAATGCAGCATATTTATATAACAATAAACTGGAAACCCAAATTGATCAATAGGTGACTGGATAAATATTATAATACCACCATGTAATGGACTACTAGGAGACCATTAAAATGGGTACAGTATACTTAGTGTCATAAAAAGATGACACTGTTGAAGGGGAAAAGCAAGTTAGAAAAATACTGTATATAGTATAGTCCTAAGTATTATAAGTGTGTATGTGTGTGTATGTTTGTGTGTGCATCTCTGTGTATAACTGGTAAGATGAACAAGTATGACACATTTAGATTGCATAGAAAAGGTAATTTTTTGCCAGGCTCGGTGGCTCAGCCTGTAATCCCGCGCCTTTGGGAGGCTGAGGTGAATGGATTGCCTGAGCCCGCGGGTTCGAGACCCGCCTGGGCAGCGAGACCTCATCTCTACAATAAATCAAAAAATCAGCCAGGCGTGGTAGCACATGCCTGTAATTCCGGCTACTTGGAAGGCTGAGGCGGAAGGATCACCGGAGCCCAGCAGGTTGAGGCCCGGCCACTGCACTCCAGTCTGGGCGACAGAGTGAGACTCCAACTCAAAAAAAAAGAAAAGGTAATTTTTATCTTCCATCGTCTCTTCACATGTGTAATCATTGGTATGATCTTTTTGTATCCTAAGATGAAATGGTGGCTAGATCTATGACTCAGATAATAAAATGTCCTCCAGATGATTATGGTCCTCAGAAGCCACAACTCAGTCTTAGTAACAGTCAAAATTCCAGGCTTCACTTTGTGTTCATTTTTCTTTCCTTCACCCTCTTTGACCTGCTTCAGTCTGAAATTCCGTAGCCAGGAAGTGGGAGAGTGGGCACAATCCCTCTGCAGTACTCTCAGGGCTCAGATGGCTGACCAGGACATTTGCCGTCTAGAGCCACCTCTCCCCTCCAAACAGTAAATTAACCACTCCAACTTTTCATTAACTTGTGAGAAAAAAGGAGCTAATAATACTTGGATTTATTGTGAACATCAAATTATATCCTAGAAACATTTTGCAGAGTTAAGAAGTGTTCTAAGAAGTTAAGAAGTGTATTATCAAATACAACCCATAAACCAGGAATTCAAAAGCCAAATGCCTGCCAGCCAGAAAGGTAACTAAGGCACTAATCAGGCCAGGTGTGAAATGATCAACAACAGCTGACATCTGACCTCACTGCCAGGAGGCAATGCCTAGTAGTAGTGAATATGTGAGCTGGAACAAAATTCTCACACATCAGATCTAAGCCGCGTGTGCCATGTGTAACACAGGTCAAATGGTTACCTCTTTTGATATCTCAAGGAAGTCAGGAATTCTGAATTTTATGTAAAATCTTCTAATTGTTCATTGTTGACAACTAATTTATATATCAAACACTGTGTACAGCAACAATGAACTAACAGTGAGCAAAGGCTAGATTCAGTCCCAGGGCATCACTTCATAATTCTACACTAGATTATAAGAAACTTGAAGGCAGCAACCTGGACTTTTCTCTCTATGGTATTGGTACTTTGTACAATGTCTGGATATGCTTGGTGCTTAATAAATGCTGGTATAATGAATGGATGCATGCTGATGGATTGAATGACTGTTACTCAGGTGAAGATGTCAAGCAGCTCCACACTGCCTTCTGTGTAAGTGTTCTTTAATATGTAAATTTAATTGTAATATAGCCTCACTTTTATTTTTCCCAATGGGTCAAAGTAGAATAGAAGAAAGCAGTAAGAAAGCTAAAGGGATAGCTGCAAAATAGGAGATTAATGTGAGCAAAGAGATAAGTAAGTTAAATCAATAAACCCCAAAGATAATTAGTTATTTCTGGGGCTTTATTTCACGTCCTGTGGTGAGGTTAGATCAGTCTGATTAAAGTGGGTGGATCTGGCTGACTAGAAGGGTGTCGAGCCAGGCTCGGTGGCTCAGCCTGTAATCCCAGCACTTTGGGAGGCCAAGGTGAGTGGATTGCCTGGGCCCGCGGGTTCAAGACCCGCCTGGGCAACTTGGTGAGACCTCATCTCTACAATAAATCAAAAATTAGCCGGGCGTGGTAGCGCGCGCCTGTAGTTCCAGCTACTTGGAAGGCTGAGGCGGAAGAATCGCCGGAGCCCAGCAGGTCGAGGCTGCGGTGGCCGGGAGCGGCCCCTGCACTCCAGTCTGGGCGACAGAGTGAGACTACAACTCAAAAAAACCAAAAAAACAAAAAAAAGAAGGATGTCGAGTGGAAGAACAGCCCTTAACCTGGCAGAGGGAGCATCTGTCTGAAGTCTAGTGTGGCTGAGCAAAGTGAATGAGGGGAGAGAGTTAGTGAGGTGAGGGACCAGAGAAGAGGACTTGGACCCTGTAAGGCCTGTGAGTCATTGTGAGGACCTCAAACTTTACTGACAGAGCTGGAGGACCATCACACCTTGCGTTGTCTGCATAGAGATTGGATCTGGCTTTTGTTTTTCAAGGACTGCTGTGCTGAGAACAAGCTATGGGGTGAGGATGGAGGGATGTAAGAGCAGAAGCAGGGAACCTGACAAAGGCTTATAAAAACATTGGTGGCAGGAGACGGTGATATTTCATCTGATCTTGAACACAGACCCAATACTCAGAAGTACACACCTAATATCTGGTGCCCATGAAATACCAGGGGTTAAATATCCCCCCCCTTTTGAAATTGGAGTCTCACTTTGTCGCCCAGCCTGGAGTGCAGTGGCACACTCCTGGCCACCGCAGCCTCGACCTGCTGGGCTCCAGTGATCCTTCCATCTCAGCCTTCCAGGTAGCCGGAACTACAGGCACGGGCTACCACACCCAGCTAATTTTTTATTTATTGTAGAGACGAGGTCTCGCCAATTTGCCTGGGTGGGTCTCAAAACTGCCGGCTCAGGCAATCCACTTGCCTCTGCCTCCCAAAGTGCTGGGATTACAGGCTGAGCCACCAAGACCAGCCAATATCCCCCTTCTTGAGGGATAAACAAGAGACAGGCAAGTGGTGGATCCAGAGGGGAATGTTTTAGTCGACAGCAGAGACAAAGATGTATAAGAAGGCTCAGCCTGCTTAGGAGCTCCCAGGATGACCCAAATGGCTCAAAATAATGATAAATAATAGGAACGACTGATGTACCCTGTGCCAGTCATTTTTCTAAATACCTTGCATGTACCGTGTAAAACTCATTTGTCTTTGTACCAGTTAACTATTGCTATGTACCAAATCACCCCAAACTTAATTATTCTACCCCCACTTATTTGCTCCAGATTCTATGGGTTGGCAATTTGGGCTCAGACAGTTCATCTCTCTGCTCCATATGGTGTCAGTTGCAGTCAGTCATGTATTTGCACTCACTTGGCAAATTGGCTGAGGCTGGCTAGTCCTAGATGATGCACTCAGTATCTAGTGGTCGGCTTGCGGGTAGGGTCAACTGAGACAGACCTCTCTCGGCATCCAGCAGCCCAATCCAGGCTTTCCCAGGAGCTGGCTATGCTCCAAAAAGCAGCTAGAAAATTAATACAACCCACAATGTGCAAACACATGTCAAGCCTCTGCGCATGTCATTGGCCAAAGCAGGCCATGCGACCAAGCCCAAAATCAATGTGGAAGGGGACTTCACAGAGCATGGGGTCTGGGAGGCACTGTTTACTGGGTTTATCATTATTGCAACAGTCTGCAATGATCCTTATAAAAACCCTATAGGGTAGGTGCTATAAATATCACCATTTTTAGAGGAGGAAACTGAAGCCCAACAGATGTTAAGTAAACAATAAGAAGTAAAGCCAAGGTTTGGACATAGACACTCTGGCTCCAGAGACCATGCTCTTAGCCACCGCTGCCCACGAGGAAGAGCCATGGGAGGGAAGCAGAGGGTGAGTGGGGCTGCCGTGATGGGCCTTGAGCACAACCAAGATCCTGCCCTCCAGTTGAGTGCCTGGGGGCGGGGGTGGAGTAGGACTTGGGGGTTGGGAATCCAAAGAAAGGAAAAAGGAAAAAGCTCCAGCCAGAAAGTGGTGTCAGTGTCACTAGCTGGGAGAAGATGGACCCTGAATCAAATTGCAGAGGACCGCCAGAGGCACGAGCACAAACCAGTTCCTCGCAAGTCTGCCCTGAAGGAGTAAGGAGGTGAGAAGAAATCACGTTCTACATGTTGCTGCTGAAAAACCAGAAACTGGCCGGGCCCAGTGGTTCAGCCTGTAATCCCAGCATTTTGGGAGGCCGAGGCGAGAGGTTGCCTGAGCCCGCAGTTTCGAGACCTCATCAATTTGGCGAAACCTCATCTCTACAATAAAAATTTGGCGAAACCTCATCTCTACAATAAAATTTTTTTAAAATATTAGCTGATCGTGGTAGTGTGCGCCTGTAGTTCCACCTACTTAGAAGGCTGAAGCAGAAGAATTGCCTGAGCCCAGCAGGTCGAGGATGCGGTGGCCGGGAGCGTGCCAATGCATTCCCGTCTGGGCGACAGAGTGAGACTCCAACTCAAAAAGGAAAAAGAAAAAAAGAAAAACCAGAAACTGATTTGCATCTTCGGGGTGAGGTACACCTAACACAGGGTGACTGGTTTTGTAGCAGTGTATGCTGCATGGTCATGACAGCAGAAATCAGTTCAGTTTTACTCCTTTTTGTGAGGGTGCGGGTGTATGGAAAACCGAGAATGGTGAATGTGCTGAAATAACAGAGCAGCTTGGAGCAGCTCGGAGTGTATTTATAGATCCGGAGCACACGACACACGCCCACATCATACACCCGCTTCCCAGGAAGCCAGGATGTATGAAGACTTGCACAAGGTGTGGCTGGAGGGCTGCCCCTCGCATGGATGTGCTGAGGGACCCTCTGGAGTGCCTGACCAGCGTCCCATCAAAGCCATAAGACGAGTTGTTAGGGGGCACACGGACCAGGATTCTTCTTTGTTCACACATTGGCAGTGATGTCATCTGTGTGCATCTCTCGAGGTTGAGGCCGAAGTGTCATCTACTGTGACCTCTGGTGGAAGGGACTGACGACAGGGTGGCAAGGTTGACGCTTTCCTTACACTCATCCAGTCCCTGCCGTCACTTTTCAGCAATACAATAGATTGCTCTTATGATCAAGAAAACAATATTTTTAAAAAGCAACAGGCTCTCTAGATAGAACTGTCTGGCTGTAATCATGCGAAACAGGGAGGACTGTGAGTGGGAAAGGGGTGGAAAGGGGGAGACTGGTCCTTTAGTCAGACAGGGCCACCGCTCCCCACACCCCAAAGATTAAGCTCTGGGGTCAAATTCCCATCAATAGTAGCTTTCAGGTAGGAAACATAGAAGCCCTGGGGGTCTTTTGATATGTCCTCTTTACAGGCAGTGGAGACAAAATCATTTACAGAAAAGTGGTCCATCTTCTACTCACACCCACAGAAAATGGAAAGCAGAGGCTGTGAAAGCCAGGCTGGGAACAGGCAGCACAGAGACGGGGCATCTGCCTTCCTGCCGCCAACTTGGGAAGTGCAAGGACAGAAGACACTGGCAGCGACTCAGACACTCTTGACGTGAGACCCTTGGCCACTGCTCTACACTGGGTGGGACTTGGTGTTTCTAAGCCAATTCCTACAGGTACCCACCCGTGACACTACAGGGATCTGAGGGGACATGGGGCACAGCTCTGCCCTCAAAGACCTGACCCTCCGACCATCTGTTTTCCTCTCTAGGACTCTGCAGCAGCCCAGCACACTCTCACAGTTTCTTGGAATGGGAGTAGCTGACCTGTTTCATTTGGTTTTGGACCCCATCTCCAGATACTTGACAAGTAGTGGACTTAAGTCTCTCACATCTGGTTTTCTGAGAGAAGAGAAGACAGATTCACCACCTGTTATCTGTTGGGACGTTCTCAGGACTCGCTCCCTGGTATTTCTACATTCACTAGAGTTCACTGACAGAAGAAAACATTTCTTTTTCCGAGTTGTTAATTCTTCCCTTTGGATAAACCATCCTTAAAACATGATTTCATAATGATTTCTCCCTTGCCATAATAATAGCAAAAGTTCTCCATCCGTCCTTTCTTGCTCTAAAAGGATCAGCTGGTCTCTGCACATCTGACTGATCTGCCCATCGCTGTAGCAGCTGGCTACGTCACACCGGCGTGAACGGGACTGCCATCCTGCTACTACTGACCATCACTCACAGGAGTCAGCCGAGGAAGGCTGTCAGGCTCTGGCCTCTGATCGACGAAGGTCCCTGAAATTTCTTTTTTTCCTTTTCTTCTTTTTCTTTTTGAGTCATAAAATGGAGCTAGTAGAATGCTCTGAGAGGAACCATAAAATCTACTGCCAAGTTTCATAGGAACAGGAAGAAAGAAAACAAGTCTAATTTATGAGGGTTGCTCATTAGACAAAGAAGGGATAAGGTCAAGTGCACTTCGTTTCCTCCCTGTTCTTTTCCCCCAGCAAGAGAGCGCTGTGTCAAACACCTTCCCAGTCTGCATGGCCATTGGCAAAGCACTCCAGGGGGCCTCTCTCTAGGTTCAAGCAGCCCCAGACAGGAAAAGGACAGTAAACCAGGAAAAACAAAACTGTTTTGCTTTTAAATTTGGACATGGTTAAGGAGTCTATCAATTTTTTAAAAAATGAACTGGGCTTAGTGGCTCATGCCTGTAATTCCAAAATTCCAACACTTTGAAAGCTGAGGGGGGAGGATTGCTTGAGCCCAGGAGTTCAAGACCAGTCTCAATGACATAGTAAGACCTCATTTCTACCAAAAAAAAATTTTTTTTTAAATTAGCTGGGTGTGGTGGTACACACCTGTAGTCCTAGCTACTTGGGAGGCTGAGATGGAAGGATCACCTGAGCCCAGGAGGTGAACCATGATCCGTGCCCAGCCTGGGTGACAGGGTGAGACCTCCCCCAACTCAAAAAATGATAAACAAATAAATAAAGGATAAATAATAAATTTTAAAACGGTCTTATTCATATCAGCAAATCCTCCCTGTCAACTCAAAAGCCTCTTCCACTGTTCCCGCTTCCCTGTTTTTCTAACTAAAAGTGATCTTGTTCACCTTTGAATTTCTGTAGATTTTTTTTGAGTTGGAGTCTCACTCTGTCGCCCAATCTGGGGTGCAGTGCATGTTTTCACATGCATGATACTTAACCATCTGAAGACTATGAGAGAGAAGATATTACATGCAAATGACATATACACAATATAAGCAGAAAATGTTGTTTGAACACTATTTTTTGTGTGTTTGTTTGTTTGTTTTGAGTTGGAGTTTCACTCTGTGGCCCAGGCTGGATTGCAGTGGTACACTCACGGCCACTGCAGCCTCCACCTGCTGGGCTCAGGCAATCCTTCTGCCTCAGCCTTCCAAGTAGCTGGAATTACAGGTGTGCACTACCACACCCGGCTAATTTTTTTATTTATTGTAGAGATGAGGTCCTGCCAAGTTGCCTGGGCTGGTCTCGAACCCGTAGGCTATTGAACACTATTAAAATCTACAGACATTCAGGCCGCGCTCAGTGGCTCCGCCTGTAATCCCAGTACTTTGGGAGGCAGAGGCAAGTGGATTGCCTGAGCTCGCAGTTTCCAGACCCGCCCGGGCAACTTGGTGAGCCCTCATCTCTACAATAAATAAAAAATTAGCCGGGCATAGTAACTCATGCCTGTAGTTCCGGCTACTTGGAAGGTTGAGTTGGAAGGATTGCCGGAGCCCAACAGGTCGAGGCTGCGGTGGCCGGGAGCGTGCCACTGCACTCCAGATTGGGCGACAGAGTAAGACTCCAACTCAAAAAAAATCTACAGAAATTCAAAGGTGAACAAGATCACTTTTAGTTAGAAAAACAGGGAAGCGGGAACAGAGGAAGAGGCTTTTGAGTTGACAGGGAGGATTTGCATGGCAGAGGGGCAAGGGAACATAAGGACCCCATCTCGACCAAGTCCCTGAGATTCAGTATCTTCCTCTGTAGAACGGGGATTTGAGGATCTCGAAGGTTCTCACCACCAGCCCCTCCACCCCAACTCACCTCTGTTCTGGAATGCAATACAGGCTTCCACTGAACTCTAGCATATTTGCCTGGATCTTGACCAAAGTAATTCCCATCCACCCTATCTTTGTGACGCTTGCCTTTGTCTTTCTCCGTTTTGTCCCATGTATCCTCTTTAAATTAACCATGAACCTGTCACAGCTTATATATGTATATTTGTCAGCCATTGCCATGATTGTGCTCTTGTAAGCCACTCTGTGGGTCAGTGGTCTATGACATTGCTTCTCGCACGCACAGGTGTCAGGGCAATCCAGCCTGGACTGCGCAGGTGGCCAGCTCTCCCCTCCAACCTTAGTGGGCGGCTACCATTATCATTTTCAAATAAGGATTTGGATCCTTACCTTTGTCTACACCGTCTCCCAGCTTTGTCTACACCATCTCCCAACATGTTACTTATAAGGAAAAAGATATGGATAAATATTCATTAGATAAATCAACATAAAACCAACAAAATTTTCCAGAATTCTACTTAATGTTAAAGTGAATGTCCTAGAAATAGCTAAAATCAGACCATAAGGAACTGCTGTCTGGACTATTTTTCACAAGGTTGCTACACATCACACATTGAGCATGCCTGGGTGATAAAAGAAGGAGGATTCCAGTAATACTAAATAAAGGAAAAATAAGCCAGGCGCAGTGGCTCATGCCTATAATCCCAGCACTTTGGTTGACCTAGGCAAGAGGACTGCTTAAACCTAGGAATTTGAGGAGACTAGCCTAGGCAACATAGGAGACCTCGTCTCTAGAAAACAAAAACAAAAAAAAATGTGGTGGCACATGCCTGTCGTTCCAGCTACCTGGAAGGCTGAGGCAGAAGGATCACTTGAGCCCAGTAGGTCGAGGCTGTGGTGGCCATGAGCATGCCACTGCACTCCAGTCTGGGAAACGGAGTGAGACTCCAACTTAAAAAAAAAAGCAGCAGGACAATTCTAGTATGGGCAAGATCACAATCTGTACTTTTTTTGAAGAAAGCATTTGCTAAATAAATTATTAATAAAAAAATCATGAGGGAACTATTAACTTTCCTTAGGAAGTCCTTTCAAGCACTCTTGAAATTCTGTAGCAGTGTTTATTTGCATATAAATGATTAACTAATTAGAAATGATTGTTACCTGTTTGTTAAAACAGCTCCAAAAGGAACTCTCCTTGGAAGTTTCTGAGAATCAGCTAAAATTCCAGGAGAGCTTTAAAATACAAACTTGTAGATCTCAGAAACAACTTTATAAATCATACTTCAATTCACTTGAGCCTTTCAGATAGTTTTTCTGAGTAAGAGTTTTTACCCTGTTAGCAATCCTGTCCACCTACTGATGACTTTTTTTTTTTTGAGTTGGAGTCACTCTGTCACCCAGGCTGGGGTGCAGTGGCACACTCACGGCCACCCCAGCATCAACCTCAGCCTTCCAAGTAGCCGAAACTACAGGCGCACGCTGCCATGCCTTGTTAATTTTTTATTTATTGCAGAAATGAGGTCTCGCCAAGTTGCCCCAGCTGGTCTCGAACCCGCAGGCTCAGGCAATCCACTCACCTCGGCCTCCCAAAGTGCTAGGATTACAGGCTGAGCCACCAAGCCCGGCCCCTACTGACTTTTAACAAAGCATGTTAGAAAGGACAGCAAGTGGAGAATTACTTTGGATATTTTAACCTAGTTAAGTCAGCCCAGACAAAGCGGAAGGTGGGATCTGATGACCCCATGCTGCCTGAAAAGAAAGGTCACAAGAAACACACAGGGGTGGGAGTGTTGCCCCTCCAGAAGTGGCTCTACTTATGTTGTAACATATGTCTCCCTAGCCGGGCTCGGTGGCTCAGCCGTAATCCCAGCGTTTTGGGAGGCTAAGGTGAGTGGATTTCCTAAGCCCGCGGGTTCGAGACCCACCTGGGCAAATTGGCGAGACCTCATCTCTACAATAAGTCAAAAATTAGCCGGGCATGGTAGCGCGCGCCTGTAGTTCCAGCTACTTGGAAGGCTGAGGCAGAAGGACCGCCGGAGCCCAGCAGGTCAAGTGAGACTCCAACTCAAAAATATATATATATATGTCTTCCTCCGTGGAAACAGGTGGGATGTCCCTGCCTGTCCTCCAGGGAACATATTTCTCCTCTAATAGCTTGGGCGTAGTCACCGTGAAGACAGTGCGTGTTTGCTGATCGCACTGTCTGCCTCCCAATACTGTGTGCTGTTCATGACTGTTGTGGAATTCCAGCAGTAAACATGTTATCCGAAGACATTCAACCTATGCATCGTAGTGAACCGTGTTTTTACTTTATTACCATACTTTCAAATTTATGGTGATTATTCGTGACCCTGTGTTTCTTTAAAAATGTAAAGATCAAGCACATTTTTGTTAATTTTCTTTCTCCCCAGTTGTGTTCTCTCTCTCTGAATCTCTCTCTCTCTCTCTGTCTCTCTCTCTGTCTCTCTCTCTGTCTCTCTCTCCCCCCCCCACCCATTACCAAATCTTCCCATCTTTACTTTCCCAATCACTAGCCCCAGTCAAAACCCTTACACTTTTGGAACTGCCACTTGGCAACGGTGATATTTATCTGTTTCAGTTCTGAAATGCAATGCCAAATATTTCAATGTAATTCGGCCTTTCATCAGGCTAATCAAGTCACAGATTAAGTTATCCAAATTCACAGCTTGCTTGAGAGCGAGGCAAGTATGCAATGGGGGAGGAAGCTGGAAGGGAACACTGGGTACTGCATGATCCTACTTGTTCTCCATTACCTCCTTCACCGAGAAAATGGTCTTCGACTTCCAGTGAAGTGAACCATTCTCTTTCATCCTCCTGGCTTTGCAGTATTTTCATTAGATATTAGTGCTTCTCAATCTTTTCCAAGCTAGAGGCACAGTTTTTTCCAGAGTTTTACTTCCTGTAGTTTCATTACAAAAATTGAAGTGTTTCCTTCAAAATATAAAATGAAGTTTCAGATTATTTCCCCCTCGTGCCCAGGGATTCCCCCTCCTCCCTCCCTGGGGTGTGGAGGGACTGGGTTGACTCCATGTTCCACATGGCACTCTGAGAACGCTGGTCCGACTGCAAGGCTCCTCGGACTGGGTTAGTAAATCTACCAAACTTTAAGAAGAAATGCTAGAGTAATTCATTATTGTTGTAGGTGTTCTAACTTGCTTTTAACAGAGACTTTGGGGTCTAAATAGGGACGTGGCTGGTCCCTGAAGAAAACATTCAGTTCTGAGAAGTTCCACAGTGGAAACTTTACAACCAGGACTTCAGATTTTGCAACTCATAAAAACTAGCAGCCCATGATAATTCTGTGCTTCTAACTGTACTAGAGAGCTATTTGACTTGTCTAAATGAGTTTTCTACCTTCAGTCTCTTCTCCAAACTATGTGACTCTGCACTGTAACTTTTGTATTTAGTAACCTGTGCACATTCTTGGGGGAAAATGAGGTCCAGAGCTGTCGAGTGACTAATATGTAAAACTGAATAAGTTGGAGCAATGGAATGAGCTCACCTCCATCAGCATTTCTCTAACCTTGGGACTTCGGTCTTTCTTCTTCTTCGTCTTCTTTTTTTTTGAGTTGGAGTCTCTGTCACCCAGGATGGAGTGCAGTGGCATGCTCACGGCCACCCCAGTGTCAACCTGCTGAGCTCAGGGGATCCTTCCGCCTCAGCCTTCCAAGTAACCAGAAGTACAGACATGTGCTACCACGCCCAGCTAATTTTTTATTTATTGTAGAGACGAGGTCTCACCAAGTTGCTTGGGCTGGTCTCGAACCCGCAGATTCAGGCAATCCACTCACCTCGGTCTCCCAAAATGCTAGGATTATAGGCTGAGCCACCAAGCCCAGCCAGAACTTTGGTCTTTCTAAAACTGAAGATTTTTTTTAACTTTCCTTGGCAAGGCACTGAGCTAGGATTCATGTGTGAATGTGGAACATTGAAAACATTTAGGCCAGGCATGGTGGCTCATGCCTATAATCCCGGCACTTTGGGAGGCTGAGGTGGGAAGATTGCTTGAGCCCAGGAGTTTGAGACCAGTTTGGGCAACAGAGCAAGATCTCTACAAAATATTTTTTAAAATTAGCCAGGAGTGATGGCATGTGCCTATCGGACCAGCTACTCAGGAGGCTGAGGTGGAGGGATCGCTTGAGCCCAGGAGGTCAAGGTTGCAATGAGACATGATTGTGCCACCATTCTCTAGCCTGAGTGTCAGAGTGAGACCCCAATTCAAAAAAATAAAAGAAAAATAAGTTTGCACATGCTTTTTGTTTGTGGAACTATATTTTTCCTTGTGGTTATCTATATGCAATATGCCTGCTCATAGAATTTTTTTTTTCCCCTTTTCACTTAAAATAGATGATCGATATTATCTCATTAACCCTTACTGGCCCCTTGTGGAGTACAGTAATGTACTCTCTCCCTCTCTCTTACTTGCTCACTCTTTTTTAAAATTGGGCTGACCAAATCTAGAAATAAAGAAGTTTGTCAAGCTTACCAGTATAACTGCTTCAACGAGAAACAGAATTCAAGACAACAGGGTCTAAACTTTCTCAGTCATGTTTTAGTAAAATATAAAATTTGATTGACTATATATGGTTCCAAGGAAGCTTATTTGAGACAAAATATTATTTAGAGGATATCTGTTAGCATCATTACACTAAAAAACTCCTAAATAAGTATATGTGAAAAATGTATAAGAAATAGAAAGCCCTGCCGGGCTTGGTGGCTCAGTCTGTAATCTCGCGCCTTTGGGAGGCTGAGGTGAGTGGATTGCCTGAGCCCGCGGGTTCGAGACCCGCCTGGGCAACTTGGCGAGACCTCATCTCTACAATAAATAAAAAATTAGCCAGGCATGGTAGCGCACGCCTGTAGTTCCAGCTACTCGGAAGACTGAGGTGGAAGGATCGCCAGAGCCCAGCAGGTCGAGGCTGCGGTGGCCGGGAGCGGCCACTGCACTACAGTCTGGGCGACAGAGTGAGACTCCAACTCAAAACAAAAACAAAAACAAAAAAAAGAAATATAAAGCCCTTATTTCAGTTCAGTATTATGAAGATCTTGCCTGACAGCTACTGGAGTTCAGAAATACTTCCGGTCAGTGAAAGAAAGATCAGGTCTGTTTCTGAATCACTCTGGAACATCATACCCTCTTGAAGTGTATTTGATGGTTTAGTTACAGTCTTGTTTCCTTGCCAGAAGTGTGTTGCTGGCAATCATCTGTAATACACTTGGTCTTGGCATATGACTGCTTTTTGGCCTCTGACTGCAAATGTAAGTTTTCCGTGTGGGCATTGATGACACTTTACAAGGACACTCTTCCTGACCTTGTGATATATTGCTTTTTAATGTTTCACTACAAGAATGTGTGCAAATTCGAGAGATATATGTTTCTCAACACTAATGTCTCTTTTGAATGTAAATGTGGTATTCTGGTGGAAGAATGTTTTAAAGGGCTATGTGGACCACATTGGGGTATGGAGCAATCTGATGCATTATGAGACACCTTATTTCTAGTGTACAAGATACCTCCCACTGTTTCCTCTAGGAACCTTAGAACCAAGTGTATTTTGGGGGAGAACCAAGTGTGTTTTGATGTGATCATTGCTCCTATGTCCATGCCAGACTGCCGACACAGCACTGCCATGCTGGGAGGAGCACATGCAGGGTGACCCACTAAAACTAGCTTCCTGTTGTTAAAACACAATGCCTGGGCCTAGCTCGGTGGCTCAGCCTGTAATCCCAGCACTTTGGGGGGCCAAGGCAAGAGGATTCCCTGAGTCTGTGGGTTCGAGACCAGCCTGAGCAATATGGTGAGACCTTATCTCTACAATAAGTGAAAAACAATTAGCCAGGCGTGGTAGTGCATGCCTGTAGTTCCAGCAACTTGGAAAGCTGAGGCAGAAGGATCCCCGAAGCCCAGCCAGTTGAGGCTGCGGTGGCTCTGAGCGTGTGCCACTGCACTCCAGCCTGGGCAACAGAGTGAGACGCTGAATCAAAAAAAAACCCAAAAAAACAACAAAAAACCAACACGATGCCTGCCTGGCCGGGGCACAGTGACTCAGCCTGTAATCCCAGCAATTTGGGAGGCCACGGCAAGAGGTTTGCCTGAGCCCCGGGGTTCGAGACCAGCCTGGGCAACTTGGTGAGACTTCATCTCTACAATAAATCACAAAAATTAGCCAGGCGTGGTGGTGTGCATCTGTAGTTCCAGCTACTTGGAGGGCTGAGGCGGAAGGATAGCCAAAGCCCAGCAGGTCGAGGCTGAAGTGGCCGTGAGCGTGCCTTCAGCCTGGGCGACAAGAGTGAAACTCCAACCCAAACAATAAAAAAACATGATGCCTGTTTATGATCAGCAAAATATCACATAACAGAAAAGCACGAAAAAGAGAGTAAAAATATGCCTAAAATCCATCACCACAGAGAAAGCTTGGTATCAGTGTGATGAGTCTCCTCCAGACATATCTCTATGCAAATACACACATTTGTAGACAAACATAATTTTACAGCAGTGCAATTGCACCGCACATGCTGTTCTGAAACGTGCTTCTTTCCAGTCAACCGCTATCCCAGACATCTTTCCACACCCATCAACACAGAGCTACCTTACTGTTTTACAGGCTGTAGTAATCATGTACCATAATTTGCTAAATTATCTAGGCTGATTCTGAATTTCTACTATTATAAACAAAGCTACTATGAGAATCCTTATGGTTCCATCTGTTCTCCTGTATTCAGTTATTTCTTTTGGATTAATTCCTATATGTGGGTTTTAAAAAAATTTTTAATGTATATTATCAAGCTGTCCTCTTGAAATACTGTACCAACTTACATGTCCCCCAGCAGGGTTTGAAAGCATTCACTTGCTGAAACCATCTTCAATTCTGAATGTTATTACCTTTTGAAATATTTGTCAATTGGACAAAAAGAGGTATTTCCATGATTCGTTTTACATTATTTGGCTAGTCTTTCAGTTCTAGTAAAATAGAGCATCTCGTATGCTTATTAGTCATTTGGATATCTCCTTTTTTTTTTTTTTTTTTTTTTGAGTTGGAGTCTCACTCTGTCACCCAGACTGGAGTGCAGTGGCCGCTTCCGGCCACCGCAGCCTCAACCTGCTGGACTCCGGCGATCCTTCTGCCTCAGCCTTCCGAGTAGCCGGAATTACAGGCATGCGCTACCATGCCCGGCTGGTTTTTTTTGATTTATTGTAGAGATGAGGTCTCGCTGCCCAGGCGGGTCTCGAACCCGCGGGCTCAGGCAATCCGCTCACCTCAGCCTCCCAAAGGCGCGGGATTACAGGCTGAGCCACCGAGCCCGGCTGGATATCTCCTTTTTATAAATGTTCTGCTCCTAGTCTTTTGCCATCTTTCTTTTGTTTTTTTATCCTATACATGTAAAATATACATGTTATTTTTTAGCCCTTTGTTATATGCCGTGCTGCAAAACATTTCCCACTTTGTCATCTGTCTCACTGCAGCCTCCAACTCCTGGCCTCAAGCCATTCTTCCACCTTAGCCTCCCAAGTGGCTGGGACTACAGGCACATGCCACTATGCCCGGCTAATTTTTCAAAAGTTTTTTGTAGAGATGAGGTCTCATTTTGTTTCTCTGGTTGATCTTGAATCCTTGGCCTCAAGCGATCCTCCCACCTCAGCCTCCCAAAGCTCTGAGATTATGTGAGCCACCGTGCCCAGCCTTAATCTTTTTGGCTCCTGAATTTGTGTAATATGGTTTTAAAAGGGCTGCCATCCCCTCAAGGAAAATGTATCCGTTTTTTTCCTTTTAGCACTTCCAACATTTCACCTGTCACATTTACATCTGTGATCCATCTGGATGTTTGTATGTAAAGATTTGAAATCTTTTTTAATAGACAAATTTAAAATGTGTATATTTATGGTATATAACATGATGTTATGAAATATGTTTACATTGTGAAATGGCTAAATTGAGCTAATTAACATATGCATTGCCTCACATATTTACCATTTTTGTGTGAGTGGTAAAAACACTTAAAATATACTCTCAGCTATTTTCAGGTATAAAATAAATTGTTACTAACTGTAGTCACTGTTGCTGGGTGGGGTGTGGCACAAAACTCGTGGTCTCTTTGACTTGGCACTGATAGGAATTTCAGAGCAGCCAAAGAAGTTTTTAAAACAGAGTTTATTAGCGAAAGTACAAAAGGGAAAGGAAGTTTATGCCAGGAAGAGAGTTGGCACAGGCGAATCTCTCTAAAAGAAAGACCGTTCTTTGGCTCTTGACTTTTTAAAAGCTTGATATAATTCCACAATAATTAATATGCTAAAGAGGGCAGAATGCAGATATCTGCTGTGGAGAGACTGCTATCTCTCACTCTCAGTTCACATCTCAGCCTCTGAGAGATGGGCTTTTCCCATTGCACATATTTTGCCTTTGACAGGAGACAAGCCAGACTTGGGAGTATACAGGTTCATGACCTGAAAGGTGGTCTGATTAACGTTTCTACACCTTTGAAAAGCTAAGAGCTGGGTTTGGGTCTTTTACCTTCAACAGGAAACCTGAAGGATTCTTAGTAATTATTATGCTAAACCATGAGCTGAAAGTTTGGGCTTTTTCATTTTTACATCTGATGGGGCTTTATTTTGATGAGTTGAGGGAATGGGGTTGGCTGACTCCATATTCCAGCCTGCAGAGCAAGTCCAGCCTGCAGACAAGATGTCTGGACGCTTCCTTAAAAACTGCCTACAGATTGCCTGAGTCCAGGGGTTTGAGACTAGCCTGGGCAACTTGGTGAGACCTCATCTCTAAAATAAATTAAAAATTAGCCACGCATGGTGGCTCACACCTGTAGTTCCAGCTACTTGGAAGGCTGAGGCAGAAGGATCACCTGAGCCCAGCAGGTTGAGGCTATGGTCCGTGAGCATGCCAATGCTCTCCAGCCCACGCAACAGAGTGAGACTCCAACCCCCCCAAAAAAACTGCCTACAATAAATGTATCTATCTATGCCTAACCTATACTAGCTACTTTGCCTCTGCCACTATGTTGTATAGTAGCTTTCCTGAGCTGATTTCCTCTTAAACCAACATCTCCCCAGTTCCACACTACCCAGTCCCTGGTAACTACCAATCTACTCAGGATTTGAAATCTTGATCTGCTCTATTTTTTCCAGGTAACTGACCTATTGTCCCAAGCCCTTACTGAATAATTCATTTTTTGAAATACTACTTTTATCACATAAGAGAATATGTAACAATATATTCAGGAGTCAGGCAGATCTCAATAAAATTTGATCATTTTATTTATTTATTTATTTGTTTGTTTGTTTGTTTATTTATTTATTTATTTATTTATTTATTGTTGGAGTCTCACTCTGTCATCCAGGTTGAAGTGCAGTGGCACACTCACGACCATCACAGCCTTGAACTGCTGGGTTCAGGCAATCCTTCCACCTCAAACTTCCAAGTAGCTGGAACAACAGGCGTGTGCCACCATGCTTGGCTAATTGTTTGATTTATTGTAGAGACAAGGTCTCACCCAAGTTGTCCAGGATAATCTCAAACCCCTGGACTCAGACAATCCTCTCACCTCAACTTCACAAGGTGCTGGGAATTACAGGCATGAGTCACTGCGCCCGGCTGGTTCCTGACTTTAATGAGTTAAAAATGTAACCTAATTTTAGTTTTATTAAGTGTTTTCATTGAAAATGAATGCTTGATATAACCAGTGAGTATACCAAGAAAAAAGAAACAAAGGCTGGGTGCAGTGGCTCATGCCTGTAGTCCCAACACTTTAGGAGGCTGAGATGAGAGGATTGCTTGAGCACAGGAGTTCAAGACCAGTCTGGGCAACATGGTGAGACCTTGTCTCTACAATAAATCAAAAAATTAGCCAGGGATGGTGGCACATGCCTGAAGTTCTAGCTACTTGGATGGCTGGAACAGACCTGAACCCAGCAGGTTGAGGCTGTGGTGGTCGTGAGCTAATTTTTGATTTACTGTAGAGATGAGGTCTTGCCAAGTTGCCCGAACAGGTCTTGAACCCACAGGCTCAGGAAATCCACTCGCCTTGGCCTCCCAAAGTGCTGGGACTACAGACTGAGTCACCAAACCCGGCCCATTTAATTCTTTAGTTCTACCATTTTTCTACTATTTTTGTTCAACTTCAAGTAGTAAATTTGTAGTCTACTAATTTAAAATATTATGTGTTATAAAAAAGAACTACCATCAAAAATTCACTCCTACAGAGTGAAACGTTCTGCGTGAATTTGCTTAAATGACAATATAATTACAATAAAATTTTGAAGTCATAGGTAAATCGTCAAGAGAATTGAAAACAAATCCACATAAGGATATATTCACAAATGTTCATAACAATATTCATAATAGCTGAAAATTTGAAATAAATGTCTATCAGTTCAGACTGGATTAAAAGTGGTACGGTAGTTGGGCATGGTGGCTCATGCCTTTAATCTCAGCACTTTGGGAGGCTGAGATGAGAGGATTGCCTGAGCCCAGGGGTTCAAGACCAGCCTGGGCAACTTGGTGAGACCTCATCACTACAATAAATCAAAAAATTAGCCGGGCATGGTGGTGCGTGCCTGTAGTTCCAAGCCACATGGAAGGCTAAGGCAGAAAAATTGCCTGAGCCCAGTAGGTCGAGACTGCAGTGGCCATCAACATGCCACTGCAATCCAGCCTGGGTGACAGAGTGAGATTCCAGCTCAAAAAAAAAAAAAAGAAAGTGGTACAGCATTTCCAGGCAATGGAATATTATTCAGCAATAAAAAGGAACAAAGTACTAATAAACACTACAACATGGATAAAAATCTTGAAGACATTATGCTAAATGAAATAAGCCAGTCACAAAAGGCTACACTTATTCTGGACATTTTATTTAAATTTTATATAAATAGGCAAACATTTTATGTAAATAGGCAAGCATAACATTTTATGAAAATGAGCAAGTAGATTAGTGGTTGCCAGGAACTAAGGGGGGTGACTACAGATGAGTTCTAGGTTGCTTTTTAGAGTAACAAAAATGTTCTCAAATTAGATAATAGTAATGGCTGCACAGTTCTGTGAATATACTAAATATCACGTAATTGCACACGTTAAAAGACTAAATTTCTTTATATGCAAATTATATCTCAATAAAACTGTTATTTTAAAAAAATGTATATGAGGGAAAAGTGGTGAGTCACAGATGGTGTTTTTGTCAGGGTTCTCCCCAGAGACAGAACTGATAGGAGATAAGTAGAGACTTATGAGGAGGAATTTATTAGGGGAATTGGCTCACTTGGTTTTGGAGCCTGAGAAGTCCCACGCTAGACCTTCTGCAAGATGGAAAGCTAGGGGAGCTGCTAGCACAGCTCAATCTAAGTCTGAAGACCTCAGGACCAAAAGCTGATGTGACTCTCAGTCCCTGAGTGAAGGCCCTAGAAGCCAAAGGTGCAATTCTGAGAGTCTAAAGGCTGGAGAACCTGGAATTCTGACATCCAAGGGCAGGGGGAGTGCATCCTAAAGAGAGAGAGCAAGCCGGGCTCCGTGGCTCAACCTGTAATCCCAGCGCTTTGGGGGGCCGAGGTGAGTGGATTGCCTGAGCCCGCGGGTTTGAGACCCGCCTGGGCAACTTGGCGAGACCTCATCTCTACAATAAATCAAAAATTAGCCGGGCATGGTAGCGCGTGCCTGTAGTTCTAGCTACTTGGAAGGATCGCTGGAGCCCAGCAGGTCGAAGCTGTGGTGGCTGGGAGTGTGCCACTGCACTCCAGTCTGGGTGACAGCGTGAGACTCCAACTCAAACAAAAAAAAAAGAGAGAGAGAGAGAGCAAGAATTCACCTTCCTCTTCCTTGCCCTTTTTTTTTTTTTTTTTTTTAAAGAGCCAGGGGTTCTGTTATGTTGCCCAGGCTGGCCTCGAATTCCTGGCCTCAAGCGAATCTCCCATGCCCAGCCCATTTCTCCACGTTTTTGTTCTTTCCCACTCAGTCCACTGACCCCACACCAACCTCCTCTGAAAACACCCACACAGAGACACCATTCTGATCAAAAGCAAGCCCAGACCAGGTGCGAAGACTCAACCCTGTAATCCCAGCACTTTGGGAGGCTGAGGTGAGGAGATTGCCTGAGACCATGGGTTCAAGAACAGCCTGGGCAACTTGGCAAGACCTTATCTCTACAATAAATTAAAAAATTAGCCAGGTGTGGTAGCGCGCGCCTGAAATTCCGGCTACTTGGGCGTCTGAGGCGGAAGGATCGCTGGAGCCCAGCAGGTCGAGGCCACGGTGGCCGGGAGCTGCCACTGCACTGCAGTCTTGGCGACGGAGTGAGAATCCACCTCAAAAAGAAAATTTAAAAAAATAAAATAAAAAATAAATAGTGTCCAGCAGGCTTTATACCCTTCTTGGGAAGGCTACATACAATGCCTGTTGTCAGACCGTGAGACACCCCGACCTCACTGCAGTCCTTCAAAGACCACGTCAACTCATTCAAGTCACTAATCAAAATTCAAGTTATCCTTTTGCTGCTGTTGTCATCTAAAAGATCATGTTGCTTGAGGCAATCAGTCAGGGTCTGGTCTGGGGATCTTTTAGGAAAATGTAATCAAGTCTGTGTTTAATGCTTAATGCTCAAACCAGTAGGGTGTGTTAATGAACACTAATTTGGAAATTATAGTACTGTAGGGCGCAGTAGCACAGATTTCAATTCTCACACAGGAGAAATTCTGCTTTGGGGTTTCCCTCACCTGCAATCACTGAGTATGCAGCCATGAGTCTTTGACAGACTTGGATTTAATTTTTTGAAATATTATTTTGAGATGGTTTATTATCTAATAGTTGTTATGCTGAGTATCTGCCTTACAAGTCTGCTTTGAAAAACAATTACCATATGAAAGATGTTTGTTTTTCTTTTTTTTTTTTTTTTGAGTTGGAGTCTCACCCTGTTGTCCAGGCTGGAGTGCAGTGGCACTCTCCCTGTGACCGCAACCTCGACCTTCTGGGCTCAGACGATCCTTCTGCTTCAACCTTCCAAGTTGCTGGAACTACAGGTGTGTGCTCCCATGCCCAGCTAATTTTTTTTTTTAATTTATTGTAGAGACAAGATCTCATCATGTTGCCCAGGCTGGTCTCAAACCCACAGGCTCAGGCAATCCTCTCGTCTTGGCCTCCCAAAGTGCTGGGATTATAGGTTTGAGCCACCGCGCCTGGCCGATGTTTGTTTTTCAATAAACAGTACAGTACTATATTACCACCGCTTTCACTACTATCACTAGTAGTATAGTGGGATAATATTTATGTAGGTCTAGACATATCTTTGTCTGGTACACTTGAACTCTATCATTTAAACAAAAAAGAGAGCTAGATTCCTGATAATCAATCACATAAAGAGTAGCAGAAGGCCGGACTTGGTGGCTCAGCCTGTAATCCCAGTACTTTGGGAGGCCTAGATGAGTGGATTGCCTGATCTCGCAGGTTCGAGACCTGCACAGGCAACTTGGCGAAACCTCATCTCTACAATAAATAAAAATATTAGCCGGGCATGGTAGCGCACACACCTGAAGTTCTGACTACTTGGAAGGCTGAGGTGAGAGGATTGCCGGCACCCAGCAGGTCAACACTGGGGTGGCCATGAGTGTGCCACTGCACTCCAGGCTGCGCGACAGAGTGAGACTCCAACTGAAACAAAAAAAAAAAAGAGTGGCAGAAGCATTTCTAATGTTAAGCATCACAGAGGGGAAAATGTTATAACATATGTCTTCAAGGATGAAGATGTTACCATGCATTTAAATTGGTAGATATAATTTTTTTTTTTTAGTTGGAGTCTCACTCTGTCGCCTAAGCTGGAGTGCAGTGGCACACTCACAACCACTGCAGCATTGACCTTCTGGGTTCAGGAGATCCTTCCGCCTCAGCCTTCCAAGTAGCTGGAACCACAGGTGCGTGTGACCACGTCCAGCTAATTTTTTGATTTACTGTAGAGACAAAGTCTTGTCAAGTTGCCCAGGCTGGTCTTGAATCCATGGGCTCAGGCAATTCTCTCGCCTCTGCCTCCCAAATTTCTGGGATTACTGACATGAGCCACTGCACCCTACTAGTAGATATAAATTTTAAGATCCCTTCCTAGAATAGTGATGAATTTGTACTGGCCTATTATCATTTTGTTGCCAAGATCTTCTCCTAAATATTTGTGTGACCATTGTGACAGCTGAAATATCATGTCTCATTAACCAGAAGCAGGGCACATGGCCACCCCTGTGTGGAGGAGGCTAGCTGGGAAGATCAAGGTTGTGCATTGGGTTGGGTCAGCCAACTAATGGTGTTGGCCCCGCCATCCCGTCCCTCACACTCTTCTAATGCCACTGAACTCAGTGCTGCTCAGTGACAGGAGAAAGAAAAGAGATGGCTTGCGGCTCAGCTAGGGGAAGGGTGCTGGTTTCACAAATTACCTAGTACTCAGTTTTTACTTTTAAAATCATAATGACTTGAAGAACAGAGTGAAAGGATTTGCCCTCCCTGATAATAAGACTTACCATAATGCTACAGTAACCAAGAGAGTGTGATATTGAAATGGGAAGAGATGTGTAAACATTGGTTAATAAAACAGAATAAGAAGTCTAAAAGTAGACCCATACACATGGCCAGCTGATTATTAACAAAGATGCCAAGGCCACTTATCTGATAAAGCATGATCTTTTCAACAAAATAGTACTGGGGTAACTGGGCTTCTATATGGAAAAAAATAAACCATACACACCATGAACAATATTAACTCAATATTAACTCAAATTAATGTAAAAGTTAAAACCTCCAGAAGAAAACAGGAAAAAAAAATCTTTGTGACTTTGGGTCAAGCAAAGATTAGAGTGCACACAAAGTACAAACCAAAACAGAATTAAATTGATAAATCATAGTTTATCATAATAAAAGAAATGTTTGACACTTAAAAGACACTATTAAGAAAATAAAAAGATAAGACATAGAAACTCAGTTTCCTTTCTTGGTGGTGATCTGGGGGCAAAATGACAGATGATAGACAAGTAGGCAACAAGAATGATGTCAGTGAAATGCTCACACAAAGATCCATGAAACAATGGAATATCACACTGTAATCACAGTTGCTAAAACAAAATGGATCAGCTTGATAATATAAGGTTGGAGACATTAGTATATAGTATAATTCCATTAGAAATAGCAATTCTACTGCTAGGAATTCATACGCATGTAATAAAACTATAAGGAAAGCAAAGAAAGTGTCATATTAGAACTGTGAGAATCGCTCTCTGAGGGGGGAGGAGGTTACATTTGAGAAAGGACACTGATGCACTGGCCATGATCTTGTGTTGACCTAGTGCTGGTTACACAGTTGTTTTTCTTATAATAAATTGTGAAACTATAGTTTTGTTTTATGTATGCATACATTGCATTTTGAAATATATTGTTTTAATTTTTTGCAATTTTTTACAGTAAACCTTTATTTTTTATTGTTTTAAGTTTGATAAAAGAAAATAAAAGGGAGTATTTTCCTCACCAGATAACAAGCTATAGAACTTTTAAAAATTTAAGGGAAGCAAGAGATTATTTTTAAATTGTGTTGGGAAAGTGCCTTACCAAATGGAGAAATATAAAACTGGATGCCTAACATCACATACAAATATGAACTCCAGATGGACTAAAGACCTGAACAGGGAAGGTAACAACTACAGGGTTAGTAAAAGAAAACTATCTTTAATCTAAAAATGGGAAAAGATTTATTCAAACTTTAAAAGCACTAATTATAAAGCAAAATATTGATACATTTGATTACAAAAAAAGTAAGACTGTCTACTTTAAAAAGAACATAGTGGACTGGGCACAATGGTTCCACTCTGTAATCCCAGCACTTAGGGAGACCAAGGCGAGAGGATTGCCTGAGATCAGAGGTTCAAGACCAACCTGAGCAACATGGCGAGATTTCGTCTCTACAGTAAATCAAAAAAATTAGCCAGGTGGGTGACAGATGCCTGTGGTTCCAGCCACTTGGAAGACTGAGGTGGAAGGATCACCTGAACCCTGCAGGTCAAAGCTGTGATGGCCATAAGCGTTCCACTGCACTACAGCCTGAGTGACAGAGTGAGACTCCGACTCAAAAAGAAAAAAAAAAAGGAACACAGAGGACAGCACATAGCAGACTAGGATACTAGTAATGCTAAATCCAGCAAGGGATTAATCTGGAATCATCAAAGAATTCCTGCAAATGAGCAGGAGAAAGAAGCAATCCTAGTAGAAAAATGGGCAAAGAATATGAATGGGCAATTTACAACAGGGAAACTCAGGAGGCTAACAAACATATGAAGAGCTGTTTAAACTCATCAATACGTGGAGAAATTTAAACTAAAACAATGTCGATCATACTCAGTGGTCTATAACAGAAGCAAAGAACAGAGTACCATATGTTCTCACTCATAAGTGGACCTTGAACAATTATAATACTATAAGAAAGCGGTTGGCAGTAGTGGGAAACTGTCAGGGGAGGCGGGTGGGACTGGCAGTTGAGGGAAACTGCTAGGGGAGGGAGGTCCAAGGGTATCTGCATAATCAACGTTTGTATGCCTATCCCTGAATTGTACCCCACATCTTTATAATTAAAAAATAAAATAAAATAAAACAATGAGATATCCATCACTTTACACCTATTAGACTGAAAAAATTAGAAAGCTGGGTAATGACAAGTATTGAAGAGAATCTAGAACTAGAAAAGCATTCACATATTTTCACCTATTGGTAATCATTGCTTTGATTGTGCTTTGTCTTCAGGATTGTACTGGTAAATTTGAAAACTTCCAATCTGTAAAAGACAATGTCAAAAGAATGAGAAGACAAGTTATAGACTGGGAGAAAAGATTTGCATAAGAATATATGACAAACAATCTGAGGCCTCTAAAACATAATGGTGAATTATAAAAGCAAGTGACAGGACAATACATGCAGTAATGTACGAACAATGTAAGCTTAAAAAATAAATACTACATTTTTAGACAATAATAATAATAATTAGAACTTATATAGGGCTTGCAATGTACAAAGCACTATTCTCTGTCCTTTTCCAATAGTCACTGGTTTAATTATCCAGCCTTCTACTTGGAAGGCTGAGGCAGAAGGATCGCGGGAGCCTAGCAAGTTGATGCTGGGGTGGTCATGAGCATGCCACTACACTCCAGTCTGGGCGACAGAGTGAGACTTAAAAAAAAAAAATTATCCAGCTCTCTGAAGCAGGAACTGTTTTTATTCTCTGTTGTAGCCATGAGAATGTGCCACTCAGATCTGCTGAGCATGAATTGACTGATCACCCCAGCTGCTGTACTGATCCCCTCGCCTATTCCTGAGAATATACTTCCCCCATGCTGCTCTTATCCAATGACTGAGCATTGTAAAGGCAAGACTTACAAGCAGAAATTCAGAGAAGAACTTTTTTTTTTAAAAAGAAGAAAATAAAAACAAGACTTTTGCTGTGATATGGAGACGCCTCTGATGGGTGACTTTGGTCTACTAGTTTAGCTGAAGTAGTCTTCAAATTGAGGTGTAGCCTGACTCCGTGCCTGACCAGCTCTTCTTCCTTGCCTCTCACCTTCTTAGGAATCAGTCCCACACCACAGCTGACAGCTGCTTCCAAGTCCTCTAGCTCTGGGGCAGGCAGCCTCTGAGATGGCCTCCAGGGATTCCCCACCTCGGGGCTTCCCTGTCCTTGGGTAAGTCCTCCCCTTGAGTGTTGGCTGGACTAGAGACTTGTTTCTAACTAATGGACAGAAAACAGCAAAGAGATAGGATAGCATGTCTGAGAGTAATTATTGTACAAGAATGCTGGCTTCCATTTTGAACACTCTCTCTAGCTTTCTCCTTTGTTGTGAGGGGAACCAGCTGCCATTCGCAAGCCACTTTTGGAAGAGGCCTGTATGATAGACATGTGAAGGAGGACTTTGGACAACAGTTAGTGAGAAACCAAGGCTCGCAGTCCAAGAGCCCACTGAACGCTGACAATGACCATGTGAGTAAAACTGGATGCAGCTCCTCCCCAGGCCACATCTTCAGCTGAGACCAATGGTCTGGCTGACCAGAGGTTCTGAAGTAGAAGTGCCCAAGCTACTCTTGGTGTCCTGACATATAAAAATTCCAAGATCATGAATTGCATGAAACCACTAAATTCTGGAGTCATGTGGCATGCTGTGGTGACACTGAGGCCTGCTCTCTTTCCCCTCACAGGTGTATCCCCAGCAAATCTTTGTGTCTAATGTCATCTTAGCATTTGCTTTCTGGAAGACATAAACTAATGCTTCTCCATTTACAGGTAAGAAAGCTGAGACCCAGAGAGTTTAAGGAACTTCCCGAGGTGAGACAGGCAGTAAGTGGCAGAACATGGACTTGTATCTGAGCTTTAGAGTCCATGTCCTCATCAGCATAGCTGTAATTCTGAATGTGTATTAAAAACACGTCACAAACCGGGCTCGGTGGCTCAGCCTGTAATCTCGCACCTTTGGGAGGCTGAGGTGAGTGGATCGCCTGAGCCCGCGGGTTCGAGACCCGCCTGGGCAACTTGGCGAGACCTCATTTCTACAATAAAATCAAAAAATCAGCCGAGCATGGTAGCACATGCCTATAATTCGGGCTACTCGGAAGGCTGAGGCGGAAGGATCACCGGAGCCCAGCAGGTCGAGGCTGCGGTGGCCGGAAGCGGCCACTGCATTCCAGTCTGGGCGACAGAGTGAGACTCCAACTCAAAAATAAATAAATAAATAAATAAAATAAAATAAATAAAAACACATTACTATTAACTGGAAATATGCCATATTCATTATAGTGGCTATCTTTGGAGATGGGGGAACAAAATAGAACCAGAGGGAGGAACATAGGGGTATTTCAATATCACCTCGAAAGTTTTAATTCTCAAAAAATGTTGGTTTTCATATGATACAAATAAAACCATCTTGGACAGCAACAGCCTAGATATTTGCTATTTTATTTTTGAGTTGGAGTCTCACTCGGTCGCCCAGGCTGGAGTGCAGTGGCACACTCACGGCCACCACAGCCTCCACCTGCTGGGATCAGGCGATCCTTCCACCTCAGCCTTCCAAGTAGCTGGAACTACAGATACACGTCACCACACCAGGCTAATTTTTGTGATTTACTGTAGAGACGAGTTCTCACCCAGTTGCCCAGGATAGTCTCGAACACCTGGGCTTAGGCAATCCTCTCTCTCCTTGGCCTCCCAAAGAGCTAGGACTACAGGCTAAGCCACCATGCCCAGCCACTATTTTATTTTTTGTACAAAAAATTTACATGTTACATTTGTTCCTCAGAAAGGCAGATCAGCACTATTTCTTCTGATTCATTTTGCTGTGCTTACTCTAAGACCAGTGGTTGGCCGGTGTCTTCGGATCTGTTCTTGGGAAACGCGTCACAAGAGCCCATGCATTCAGTGTGTGCTGTGCTCCAGACATTGCGCTCTCTTTCTCCTTTTAAAATATATATGTTGGTATAAATATGCTCATTTTATTTAATAGGAAATTGTTGCTCAGACAGCAAAAATCTTTCAAAACAGAAGTCTCAGTCCCAAGTCCAGCAAAGGGTATGCTCCGTCTTGCATTGCTTCCTGGGCATCTTTGGGTTGTGGTAATAACTGACTTTCCTTATCCATGGTGACTATGCTGTTATCCACGGTAACTATAGAACAGCTGCTGAACGTCAGACTAGCAAACATGGAGCTATTGCTCCCCAGGGCATGGAAATTATATATGCCACATCAAGTATGATCTTAAAGCCCGAGAGCAAGTCTTTGTGGTAGACTCTATTTTTTTTGTTTGTTTTACAAAAAAGGAAAACATCACTTTGCATCTGATAGGATGGCTATTATGTTTTTAATGGAAAATAAATGTTTGTATGAGGAGAAATTGGAATGCTTGTGCATCTCTTATGAAAATATTAATGACGTAGCTGCGGTAGAAAGCAGTTTTGCAGTTCCTCAAAGTTAGACAGAGAATCACCATGTGAACCAGCAATTCCACTCCTAGGTATAAACCCAAAAGAGTCAGAAACAGGAATTCAAACAGATAGTTGTACACCATACTCATATCACACTATTCTATAGCCAAAAAGTGGGAACAGCCCAAATACCCGTCAACAGATGAGTAGATACAGAGTGTGGTGGTACATGCAGTGGGTTATTATTCATCTGTAAAGGAGTGAAATTCTGGGACCTGCTGCAGCATAGGTGAACCTTGAAACAGTGTTTAAGCAAAACAGGCCACACAAAGAACAAATACTTTCTAATTCCATTTATACAAATTTTCTAGGCTAGGCAAAGTCACAGAAGGTAGAATGAAGGTTATCGGGGGCTAAAGGGAGGAAGGGCTGGGGAGCTATTCTTTAATGGATACAGAACTTGGAATGAAGAAAAGTTCTGGAATTGGGCCGTGGTCTTGTGGTTATTATAGAATATGGTGAATGGACTCAATGCCATGGAACTGTGCACTTTAAAGTGGTGAAAATAGAAAGTTTATGTTGAGTATATTTTACCACCATTTTTAAAAATCATCAGAGAGAGAGGTAGGTGGAAGAGAGGAAGAAGAGAGGAAGAGAGAGGAAGGAGGGAGAGAGGAAGGGAGGGAGGAGGGAGAGAGGGAAGGAGGGAGAGAGAGAGAGGAAAAGGGAGAGGGAGGGGGAAAAGGAAGGAGAGGGAGGGAAAGAGAGAGGGAGATAGAGGGAGAGAGAGGAGAAAGAGGGAGAGAGAGGGAAAGAGGGAAAGGGAGAGAAGGAGAAAGGGAGGGAGGGAGGAAGAGAAAGGGAGGGAGGGAGAGAGAGGAAGAGCAAGAGAGGGAAGGAAAGGGAGAGAAAGGGAGGGAGGGAGGGAGGGAGAGAGGAGGAGAGAAAGAGGGAGGGAGGGAGAGGTTCAGAAGTATTGAGTGTTGCTGTGGCTGCCTCACTATAAGTCAGCAGGTGCAGAGCTGGGCTTCAGGCCTGTCCTGCTGGCCCCAGAGCCAGAGCTGCTGCCCTGCCCTGCACTGCCTCCACCCTTGGTCATCAGCTGAGTGCTGAAACAAGGCAGAGTGGCTCTTAGGCTACTTGAATGGTTGTTTTGTTTTGTTTTTCTGACCTGTCAGCAGCAGAAGACTCACATTTTTGATGCCCTGTGTATGTCAGCGAATGACCGTGAAAGTGCTACGCGCATTGACTTGTGGGGATTACAAGTAACTTATAGTAAGCAGGCACTCACAAATCTGAGCTCTGCAAATCATGAGGGCGGACTCTACTTACTACATTGTGTTTTTGGCTTGTCAGGGTTTGAAAGCAATCTCCCAACGAAATGGTTACTGATGTGGGTAGGGTACATAGAACACCTGGCTTTGCTTGGATGTCCGTCCTTCAGCACGCCAGGAAAATACATCAGGCAGTTGTTCGCTCTCATTTGTGCACAGGAGAATTCGCTGGAGAAATTGCTGCAGATCTTGGGCCTCAGCGGAGGTCAGTTCAAGTGATCTAGGGTTGAATCTAGGGTTGATCCCCAAAATAATCTTTTCCTTCTTCTTCCCCTTCTCTCCTTTTCCTTCCTCTCCCCCTCCTTCTCTCCTCCTCCTCCTCCTCCTCCTCGTCCTTTCTTCTTCTGAAAGGGTCTCACTTTGTCACCCAGGCTGTAGTGCAGTGGGTCACAGCTCATGCAGCCTCGAATTCCTGGCCTCAAGCGATCCTCCCCCCTTGGGCTCTTGGGTTGCTGGGTCTACAGGCACATACCATCAGATCCAGCTAATCATTTTAAAGAGCAGACTCAGGTGATTCTGATACATTGTGACAAGGAAGTTTTAAGGGAGCTACAACCCCCATTCACACTTCCCTGTTCCTTCCCCGCTTGCTGAAGTGATGTCTTGTTTTTTTCTGCCAACACCTGTGTCCTCAAGGTTACATGACCACGAGCACCAATCTGGTTTCTCAAGGCCATGTCTTGGGTCTACCTGACCACCAACATCTAGTGTCTCAAGACTACATGTGCTACGTGACCACCAGACCCCAGCTAGCAGGTGTAAGAGGGACACACCAAAAGAACAGACTGCTGGTTCTTCTTTAGGGCCAGTCTTTCTTTCCTTTCCTCTAATAAATTTTCTTCGTCTAACCACTCAGCTCCTTCCCTCCTTCTCTGCACTTGTCTTACAGAAATACACAGAGATTCTGACATATACAGAAGTTCTGAAATCTGAGTCTGCCTCTTGTTGATGCACTACAACCAAAAACCAGCAGTAACACTCCACAGTCAAATGATCTGGACTGATTGGCTTGGTTCCTTGTAACCAGGGAGACCACAAACTGCGAGGAGCCATGGGAGTGTCTCATGAAGAAAGAGGTGGAGGAAGTTTCTCAAGGAATTCAGTTTGTTGGATGTGGGGGAGGGTTGGAGAAAGGAGGTATTGGCTATGGATTGAGTGCAGTCAGGCATATGAACAAGTCTGTGACTGGGCATCTGAGTGATTTTTATCTAGAAGGTAGGAGAAATTAAGTGTTGAAGCCGAAAGGGGTATAAACAAAAAAAGCAGGCCAGGCACAGTGGCTCATGCCTGTAATCCCAGCACTTCGGGAAGCCGATGTGAGAGGATTGCCCGAGCTCAGGGGTTCGAGACCAGCCTGGGCAACTTGGTGATACCTCGTCTCTACAATAAATAAAAAAATTAGCTGGGTGTGGTAACATGCGCCTGTAGTTCCAGCTATTCAGGAGGCTGAGGTGGAAGGATTGCCTGAGCCCAGCAGATTGAGGCCGCGGTGACTGTGATCATGCCACTGCACTCCAGCCTGGGCAACAGAGTGAGACTCCAACTCAAACAAAACAAAACAAAAATACAAAACAAAAACCTGCAGTTAGGCTGGGCATGGAATCACGCCCGTAATTCCAGCACTTTGGGAGGCAGAGGCAAGAGGATTGCCTGAGCCCAGGGGCTCAAGACAAGCCCAGGAAACTTGGCAAGACCTCATCTCTACCAAAAAATCAAAATCTTAGCCTGGTATGGTGGGTCATGCCTGTGGTTCCAGCTACTGGAAAGGCTAAGGTGGAAGGATTGCCTGAACCCAGAGGTTGAAGCTATGGTGGCCACGAGCATGCCACTGTGCTTCAGCCTGGGTGACAGAGTGAGGACTCTGACTAAAAAATAAACTCCAGCAGTTATTCTGCTGGGATAGAGGACATTTGATCATTTTTATGGGTTTGCAGTGACCTTGTTTTTGTTGAACTCAGATACGATTACAGAGTGGTCTTGGGTTTGTTTCAGTTCATCCTGGACACATAGCGACCCCATCTAATACTAGTGCCCTGGGAGGTTGTTGACATCCAATGGGAGAATCTCATGGCCTCACTGCCATGAGTGCCATCAGCCCCAAGGCCCTAGGGCTGTGACCAGGTCAGTTCCCAGCTAAGAGCTGCTTTTGTCTTCCTCACTCTTGGACACAGGTTGTTTGTCCTTCTCCTCCTCCTTCCATGGTCCTGTCTCCTACCCTTGTTTCACTTTTGCCAATGTATGACCAGTTTCAAGCTCAGCACTGCAAACACTTGGAGGAACAGCCCTGGCTTACCAGGATTTCATAATTGGCTTGTATAAGATGTGAACAAAGTTTCCTATCCTCCGATGATACCAGCCTTTGTAGCTACTGCTAATACATGGATATGTGTCAGAGAAACATCCCAAGCATCTACGGTGAGACCAAAACCATGTGAGGCTTTAAGTTGCTACCTCAAGAGAAGAAATGCTGTCTTTTGCATAGTTCTTGACATGTCATAAATGTTTAGTAAATATGAAACGTGACAATGGTGGTGATCTTGGGCGTAAAAGGAAGAAGCAATGGTGCAGGATTAAAAAGAGTCCCAGGGGGCAACCCCCTCGGGTCCCCTCCCACTGTGGGAGCTTTTTCTGTCCCCTCAATAAATCCTGCTTTAAAAAAAAAAGAGTTGCAGGTCATTTACCTCATTTTAAGTCCTGGGAGAAACTGTAACCACTTCTAACAAACAGATCTAAATGTGTTGCAGTCAAAATGTGTGTATATAGTGATCAAGAGTTCATTAAGAAAACCAAAATATGGAGTGGTTCGTTTTTTTTTAAATAAGGAATCTACTACTTTTAAGGAATCTTGGGATGGCCACACTGGCTTTTCCGCTGCTTGGGGTCTGCCTCAGACATAATGTCTAGAGCTGATGGCTTTGCAAAGGAAAGCAAATGGGTGCAAACCCACATCCTTCTCAATAGAGTGATGATTGCCATAAGTATGCTGTCACTAACTATAAATAATTACATTTAGGCATTCTCTATGTTTTATTTGCTTAAAATTCAGGGAGTACAAATGTCAAGTACTTATATCATAAAAACCGTGATTCGCCCACTGAAACTATTTGTGTCCTTATCATATATATGTGCAATGCTCCCCACTCCTCCACCCAAATATTTTAATAAATAAAAAGTTTTGAATTATTACCCCTAGAAACCAAGTTTCTTGTAGTCCAGAATAACAAACTGAATGTTTTAGTGCCTGAGGAAGAGCTATAGTTACCAAAAAAGGAAAAGGAAAGAATTGAGATTAGACTAGCTCTAGGGGAAAGAGAAATCACGTCAACCTGGCAATGAATTACTTCTAGATAATATATTCATAGCAGCGCTTCACATTCCAGGTGCTCTCAGCTCCGCTCTGAAACAATGCACTCTTTCAAAATCTATTTTAAAAGAAAAAATTCACATTTCCAAATGTAGAATACTTACTACCCTCTTACCACCATTACCTCTTAACTGTTTTATGTGTTGCTTGGAAATAGAAACTATCTGGAAAGAGAAATGTCATAAACATATAGATTATGCTCTATCTCTTTTATTTTTATTTTTTTTATTTTTATTTTTTTGAGTCGGAGTCTCATTCTGTCGCCCAGACTGGAGTGTAGCGGCTGCTCCCGGCCATTGCAGCCTCCACTTGCTGGGCTCCGGCGATCCTTCCGCCTCAACCTTCCAAGTAGCTGGAACTACAGGCACACGCTACCATGCCCGACTCGTTTTTTGATTTATTGTAGAGATGAGGTCTCACCAAGTTGCCCAGGCGGGTCTCGAACCCGTAGGCTCAGGCAATCCACTCACCTCAGCCTCCCAAAGCGCAGGATTACAGGCTGAGCCACCGAGCCCGGCTCTGCTCTTTTTTTTTTTTTTTTTGAGTTGGAGTCTCACTCTGTCACCCAGACTGGAGTGCAGTGGCTGCTTCCGGCCACCGCAGCCTCGACCTGTGGGCTCCGGCGATCCTTCTGCCTCAGCCTTCCAAGTAGTCAGAATTACAGGCATGCGCTACCACGCCCAGCTGATTTTTTGATTTATTGTAGAGATGAGGTCTCGCTGCCCAGGCGGGTCTCGAACCCGCGGGCTGAGGCAATCCACTCACCTCAGCCTCCCAAAGGCGCGGGATTACAGGCTGAGCCACCGAGCCCGGCTGCTCTATCTTTTTTAAAGCTAAATTTCTTTCTTTTTTATTTTACTTTTATGTTTTAATTTTAGAGACAAAGTCTTGCTCTGTAGCCCAGACTGGAGTGCAGTGGTGTAATCATAGCTTACTGCAGGCTCCAACTTCTGGACTCCAGTGATCCTTCTGCCTCAGCTCCCTCAAGTAGCTGGGGTTATAGGCATACAACACCACGCCCAGCTAATTTTTAAATTTTTTGTAAAGATCAGGTCTCGCTATGTTGCCCATGCTGGTCTTTGAACTCCTGGACTCAAGCAATCCTTCCACTTCAGTCTCCCAAAGTGCTGGGGTTATAGGCATGAGCCCCATGCCTGGCTAAATTTTATTTTAGTCTTGATAGGCAAAGTAAAATACACGTTTTAAGATCTTTACCTTTGTGTTGCCATTATATACCAGTTCAGTAAAACAGTTTTACAAAAAGGAAGCCCAGTAGTGGGCAAATATAAGTGTATTTTAGTTTGTCAAAAACTAAAATAATAGAGTTGACTGGTCACAACATTTTAAATTAAAGTGTGTACCACACAATACCTTCATTATGAGTCGAAACATTGGAAATATGTTCCTTTCGTTCCATTTGCCTTTATTGTCATTTTAGAAATATACAGGAAAAGCAAGAAATGTAGTCACTAAGCTTACATCTCAAGAGAAATAAGTTTAGGCCAGGTACAGTGGCTCATGCCTGTAATCCCAACACTTTGGGAGGCCAAGGTGAGAGGACCACTAAAGACCAGGAATCTGAGACTAGCCAGGGCAACATAGTGAGACTCTATCTCTCCAAAAAAATGTTTAAACATTAGCTGGGCATGGCAGTGCATGCCTGTAGTTCTACAGTTATAGTTACTCAGGAGGCTGAGGCAGGAGGATCCCCTGAGTCCAGAAGTTGGAGGCTGCAGTGAGCTATGATTGCATCACTGCACTCAAGCCTGAGCTACAGAACGAGACCCTGTCTCTACAATAAAAAAAAATAAATATATATAGAGAGAGACAGAGAGAAATAAGGATAAAGAAAATCTAGGTGGGTCTAAAAATGAACAAGCATAGAGCTATCAAAGGCTGGGTACACAAAAGTCGGGTTTATGGACTCATTTGGAAAGCACAGTTCTGTCTGCCCTGTGCCCAGTTTCCCAATCTTACCTAGGCTTGGTCTCTGTTCCTCTGAGTCTGAAGGTCCTGAGTCTGCTAACTTTCATTTTCTGTCTCTTTCTTTCCTTCCTTCTTCCTTTCTTTCTCTCTCTCTCTCTCTCTCTCTCTCTCTCTCTCTCCCTCCCTCCCTCCCTTCTTCCTTTCTCCCTTTCTTCCTTTCTTTCTTTCTTTCTCTCTCTCTCTTTCTTTCTGCCAGAGTCTCATTCTTGCCCAGGTTAGAGTGCAGTGCCACACTCACTGCCACCGCAGCCTCACCTGCTGGGCTCAGGTGATCTTTCCGCCTCAGCCTTCCAAGTAGCTGGAACCATAGACTTGCGCTACCATGCCTGGCTAATTTTTTGATTTATTGTAGAGACGAGGTCTTGCCAAGTTGCTAAGGCTGGTCTCAAACCCCTGGATTCAGGCAATCCTCTTGCCTCTGCCTCCCAAAGTGTTGGGATTATAGGCATGAACCACTGCACCCAGCCAAGCCTGTTAACTTTTTTTTTTTTTTGAGTTGGAGTCTCACTCTTGTCGCCCAGGCTGGAGTGCAGTGGCATGCTCACAGCCACTGCAGCCTCGACCTGCTGGACTCAGGCGATCCTTCTACCTCAGCCTTCCAAGTAGCTGGAAATACAGGCTTACGCCACCATGCCCTGCTGAGCCTGCTAACTTTCATACTGTGAACTAGAGTCCAGGTACTTTGTTGTTGAAACATACATAAACATTTGATTCTGATCTATAATCCTTCTTTTCCTGGCTTTTAAAGTCAGGTAATTTACTTTTTTAATTATTAAAAACAGAAAAATCTCCACTGACTTGACTTAGTGTGCAACAAGAAGAGTAATACAAAAGGATAAATGTCCCCGTTAGGAAACAGAGAAGCATGGAAAGTTGCTTCAGTTTGGGGAATGTATTGTTGGAATTCATATATACAAAAGTGATTTAGCTACACTAATGCAACTAATTTTTTTTTCTGTAAGACACACATCTGCAACAACTTTTGAGCACAGACGTGTTATGGAATCTCATAACCAGAAGAATGGCATTACAGGTGTGTTCCCTTCTAGGGTTAAGGCACTACAGTTTTCTTCAGTCTATTCATGGGCTTAATTGCCTTCTGTTATTATTTTTTATGCAAGAAATCTAGCCAGAGACCAATGAATCAAGACAATTACGTTTGGCTTGCATGCCTTCAAATGAGAACAGACCCTACTCACTGCAGCAAAGCTCACCTCTTACCTGATCACCTCATCCACACCTGTGTGTTCAATAATCTGCCTCAGACTATCTAGACAGACGGAAGGGAGAAATTAAGGCATTGTTCAGGTAATCCACGACCCAAAAATAATCTGGAGAAAAAAAAGATTTTCTAAAGTATACTATAGTTACTAATTTACAATGATCTTTTTTTTTGAATCAAAGTTTCACTCTGTTGTCCAGGATAGAGTGTAGTGACATGCTCAAGGCCACTGCAGCCTCAACCTGCTGGGCTCAGATAATCCTTCCACCTCAGCCTCGGGAATAACTGGAACTACAGGCGCTGGCCATCATGCCCAGATAATTGTTTTTTTGTTTGTTGTAGAGACAATGTCTTGCCAAGTTGCTCAGGCTGGTCTCGAACCTCTGGGTTCAGGCAATCCTCTTGCCTCCGCCTCCCAAAGTGCTGGGGTTATAGGTGTGAACCACTGCACCTGACCCTGATTGGTTTTAAATATGCATTTTACTTAACAAGATAAACAATTGCTCAGCACTTCTCTTAGGCAGGTAGTTAATATTCACGTGATAATGTGTGTGATACTAGTAACAGAAATGAAAGCAATGGTCAGAATTCACAGAAAGACTGAATCAGACTGAACCAAGTCTTGATCCTTTCAGAATCACTGTGATGCCATCTGGGGTCAGGCCTACTATGTTCCCGTGACTGCTGAATGGCATGGGGATGTCAGTACATTCCAGCCACCCTGACAAGGAGAGCATGTTCCTCTTTCCCACGTGGTCACGTGCACAGAGATGCAGGTTCAGTGGGGAGACTGGAGAGGAGACCCTCTCCCATGTCCTTGGCAAGGCCTGACACTGTCTTCCCTTTCTGCAGGTCCACACTTGGGTTGCCACAAAGCACCTGGCTTCTCTCCTGCCTCCCACCTCCCGCCCTGCGGTGGGTTCGGCCGGAGTGCCTTCTCTGCTGTGACGTGGGTTTTGTTTGAATTTTTCTTACTTTTTTTCCTCAATGGGAAATGACATTTATTTTTAAAATACTACTTACATGTTTTAATGTCAGTTTTCTCCTTGTTATTTAACTCTGTCTCGTCATCCATTTATTTTATTTTTTTGAGTTGGAGTCTCACTCCTTTGCCCAGGCTGAAGTGCAGTGGCATGCTCATAGCCACTGCAGCCTTGACCTGCTGGGTTCAGGCGATCCTTCTGCCTCAGCCTTCCAAGTAGCTGGAACTACAGGCACGTGCTACCACACCGGCAAAGTTTTTTTTTATTGTAGAGACGAGGTCTCCCTATGTTGCCCAGGCTGTTCTCGAACCCTCGGGCTCAGGCAATCTTCTCGCCTCGGCCTCCCAAAGTGCTGGCATTACAGGCTTGAGCCACCACACCCGCAAGAATTCACAATCTTCAGGGACACTGTGCTGACTGAGACACACATGATGGCAACTGTTGTTGTCCCGGTTCTCACAAAGAGCCCCCTCTTCAGGCTGGCCTCCTTACTGTTAAACCCAGAGCCTTCCATCTGAGGCAGGAAAAAATGAACAAACACTCAGGTGCCTCTGAAAGTATCTTTCTTTTCTGAAGAAAAGAAAAAAAAACTCAGAAACTCCAGGCTCATTTTTATTTTTCCTGCCCCATGACATAGGATCAGATATTTTGAAAAGCCCTTGCTCTTTTCAACTTTTCAATATTGGAGAAAAAAGAAGAATCCGAATTGGGCACTGGAGTAGATGAGATGTTTTACATGGCTTTGGGAAGAAGGCAGGATGACATCAGAGAAGATACTAATCAGAGTGCTGTGGAAACAGCAGTAATCTAAAAAGAATGAACTGTGGATTCATGTTAATCTTTTTCTTTTCTTTTTTTTTTAGAAAGCAGGATTGATTGAGAACAGAAAAGATCCCACGGTGGGAGGGGACCCGAAGTGCTTGCCCTGTTAATCCTTTTCAATGTATGTCTTCTTAAGTCCCTTTTGTCTTGCTCTGTTAAGAGAGAAATTTTCCCTTCCTATTTCACCTTAATATGCCACATTGTAGATTGTCACCCTGAACGATGTGTCCTTATTGTGTTGTACCCTAAAACTTCACGTTTTTAGAATTCTTCTATTTTTTCCCTTCAGCCCAAGTGTTCTGGAATTGCCACCAGCACACACAAATCCAGAGAGTTCTCTCTGCCCCTTATCAGCATCACCAAAAATACCAGCTATCTAAAAACACAAAGAGGGGGAGGGAGATGGGATTAATGGTAGCAAATATCTGTCTGGGTATGGGGAAGCACCTCTTATCAATAGGGTGCCTGAATTAAACGTATTTGTATACCTAACCCTTAACTGTACCCCACAACATCATAATAAAAAATATTGATTATAAAAAAAAAGAAATCCACTGGTTCTACAGGTCACATACTGATTGTATTAATCAATTTGAAGATAATAAAATTGCTTCCAGAAAAAAAAATAAAAAATAAAAAAATAAAAACACAAAGAAATGGCCAGGCACAATGGCTCAACACCTGAAATCGCAGGATGTGGGAGGCCAAAGTGGGAGGATGGCTTGAGGCCAGGCATTTGAGACCAGCATGGGCAACATAGCGAGACCCCCGTCTCTACAAAAAAAATGAATAAAGTTATCTGAGTGTGGTGGCACATGCCTGTAGTCCTAGCTGCTTGGGGCTGAGGCTGCAGAAGCACTTGAGCTCAGAAGTGTGAAGCTGCAGTGAGCTATGGTTGTGCCACTGCACTCCAGCCCGTGCAACAGAGACTCTGTCTCTAAAGAAAAAACAAGCAAACAAAAATATGTATATGTATACACACATGTACACACATATAAATATGTAAAGAAAGTCCCTCCTCCCTCAGGAGCACAAGCACAAATCTAAACTAGGCTTGTAAGCAGAATCAGCCAAGGGACCCTTAAAGGAAGGTCATATCTGATGGGCAAATTATTGGTTCTCCAAGTTTATTTTTCAACAGTTCTTCTCCAGCCTTCTTCTCCTTTCCTTTATTTTTTTCCTCTCGCTTGTGCCAAACAATCTGCTTATTTGTTTGCATATTCATTTGTTTTAAGTTTGTCTCAGGACTGAATGCCAGTTTCAGAAGTCCCTGGATATGGAACTATTATCTCAGTGCTGCACAAACCCAATTATCCAAACTAGGCAAAAATAATCTGAAAATAAAGCTAAATTATAGCCAAAAATCATTAGAAAACTATATTATATGGAATGGTACGAGAATTCTATTCCTATAAAGTTTACCTTGAATACATTTGTTTTATTTTGTGAATGCTGCTGTACTCTACAGATTCATTTCATAAGAAATGAAAGCTCAATGGAATTATATCATGTCTCCATACTCAGATCACTGTTAGATAGTTCCCTAAGAGCATTACATGTAACTTCCAGACACCTTGGCCCATCTACAGAGACTTATAGTCCAGGATTTTTTTTAAACTCAGCAAATTATAGCTGCAGAAACTTTTAAAATACAATATACCCAGTTTCTCAATGGGTTAAAACACCCATGGCTATACAACAGTGCTGCAATCTACAATAATTGCCTGGTTGCACAGAGATAAAATACAGATTTTTCTACAAGGATCCCAGTCCTCTTCCCCACAAGAATCCAAATATACTAAATTTTTTAAAGAAAAAATCACTTCCATTTCAATAAGAAGCACAGATAGGGAAATATCTCGACTAGGCATTCACATCTTCAGTTCTATTGTGTCTTACATGTCAATTATCTTTTGAATGATGAGAGAGGTTTACTCCCTTGGACCCAGATGGAAGAAAGAAAAACTCAGGGTCAATACAGGCAGGTGTGTAGTTTTGTGTCAAGAAGATAAGGAAATTGAAGTCTCATGGTTTCCATTTTTTTTTTTTTTTTTTTTTTTTGAGTCAGAGTCTCACTCTGTCACCCAGGCTGGAGGGCAGTGGCATGCTCAGGGCCACCACAGCCTCGACCTGCTGGGCTCAGATGATCTTTCCGCCTCAGCCTTCCAAGTAGCTAGAACTACAGGCACATACCACCACACCCAGCTAATTTTTCTTAATCTATTGTAGAGATGAGGTCTTGCCAAGTTGCCCAGGCTGGTCTTGAACCCATGGGCTCAGGCAATCCTCTCACCTTGGTCTCCCAAAGTGCTGGGATTATAGGCATGAGCCACAGCACCTAACCGCTAGGTGATTTTTATCCCTCCTTCTCTCCTCTATTCTGAGTCTCCAGTTTCTATTATACCTCTCTGTATGTCTTTGAAGGGTTCTCATTGTAAGTGAGACTGTGCAGTATTTGATTTTCTGTTCCTGTTTTAGTTCATTTAGGATGATGTTCTTCGATTCTATCCAAGTTGCTGCAGAAGACATTATTTCATTCTTTTTAATGGCTGAATAGTATTCCATGGTACACACACACAACATACACACACACACCATGAGTTTCTACTTTCTCAATGAATTATGAGGTGAGAGCATCAACTCAAGAATGAATATGGGGGTATACAGGAAGTTTGAGGGGCAGCAGAAGATATGAAATAAAATTATCCAATAAGAAACACGGGATTGATAGGCAGAATAAGTGCCCATATGAGGTCTGTGACCAGGAACATAAATGAAAAGGCTTTGTCTGGGTTGTGTGGTCCAAATGTGTCCAGCTGCTCAGGCGGCAAAAGAAAACCTTCAGCCATATTTTCCCTGACCATTCTCTGGATATAAGGAAGAAAGGAAGGTAAGATGATCTATAGAGAGTTAGTTAAAAATGCTAGACTGTGATCATACTCAGTGATCTCTCACAGAAACAAAGAACAGAGTACCATATGTTCTCACTCATAAGCAGACCCTGAACAATTATCATAATACTATAAGAAAGGAATTGGCAGTAGTGGGAAACTGCCAGGGGATGGGGGGCGCACACCTCATCAACAAGGGTACCTACATAATGAACATTTGGATTCCTAACCCTGAATTGTACCCCCCATCTTTAAAATAAAAAATTTAAAAGTATAAGAAAAACAAAAGAAAATGTGCTTACTAAATGAGGTAATAGTGTGAATAGAATTGTATTAGTATAGGCAGGATTTAAACGATGAAGACAAGACTCTGTTACAAAGTAGTTTGGGAGCTGTTTATCTACTGTGGACAATTCTCTCACTAAAAATATGCTTCTCTGCTCGTTCAATAAAGCTTTGATCAGCGGGGGGGGGGCATGAGAGGGACCTGGGTTGTAACAGGGGCAGGGTTAGCTGCCTCCCAGAGGTGGAGAGGGGGCACCTGAGCAGCTGAGCACAAGAATGGGAGGCAGTAATTGGAGAAAAGAATGTTTGAAAATAAAAGTTCAGAAGTGGTGAAACTTTTGGAATTTGATATTGGCTGTGATCATGGGAAATGGTTGTCAGGGATCAAGCAGGGGAAAAAACCAGGGGTGAGATTGGCAGTTGAGGGAAACTGCCAGGGAAGGGAGGGGCACACCTCATCAACAAGGGCACCTGCATAATGATCTTTTGTATACCTAACCCTGAATTGTACCCCCTATCTTTAAAATAAAAAATAAAATAAAATAAGGCTGGGCTCAGTGGCTTTCCCAGCACTTTGGGAGGGCGAGGTGAGTGGATTACCTAAACCCGCGGATTTGAGGCCAGTCGGGGCAACTTGGTGAGACCTCATATCTACAATAAATCAAAAACTAGCCGGGCGTGGTAATGTTCGCCTGTAGTTCTAGCTACTTGGAAGGCTGAAGCAGAAGGATCGCCGGAGCCCAGCAGGTCGAGGCTGCGGTGGCCGGGAGCGGCCACTGCACTCCAGTCTGGGCGACAGAGTGAGACTCCAACTCAAAAAAAAAAAAAAAAAAGTGTATATATATATATATATATATATATATATATATAGTGCCAGCGTGGTAGCATGCGCCTGTAGTTCCGGCTACTTGGAAGGCTGAGGCAGAAGGATCGCCAGAGCCCAGCAGGTCCACGCTGGGGCGGACGTGAGTGTGTCACTGAGCTCCAGCCTGGGCGACGGAAGTGAGACTCCAACTCAAAAAAATAAAAATAAAAATAAAAAAATAAGCTGGGCTCGGTGGCTCAGCCTGTAATCCCGCGCCTTTGGGAGGCTGAGGTGAGTGGATTGCCTGAGCCTGCGGGTTCGAGACCCACCTGGGCAACTTGGCGAGACCTCATCTCTACAATAAATCAAAAACTAGCCGGGCATGGTAACACGCGCCTGTAGTTCCAGCTACTTGGAAGGCTGAGGTGGAAGGAGCACCGGAGCCCAGCAGGTCGTCGCTGGGATGGCCGTGAGCGTGTGTGCCACTGCACCCAGCCTGGGCAAAGGAATGAGACTCCAACTCAAAAAAAAGGGTGTGCTTAAAAAAAAGAGAAAAAAAATTATTAGCAATGTCTCAAAACCCTTTTACCTTATATTTTCCATTTTTAAAACTAATGGTGTAGAATAACAATGTTGATTTTTGCATGCTCTTCCATCTAATAACCTTAGTAAATGTAATTGGTTCTAATTATTTTAAAGTTGATTTCTCTTGGATTGTCTACAGGGGTAATCATATTACTTGCAAATGGTGACAAGTTTGTCTCTCCTTTTCCAATAATTTTACCTCACTTACTCCCCTTGCTTTACTGAATTGACAAGACTATCCAGTAAAATGTTGAATAGTACCAGTGATTACCCAGGTCCATTTTAGTTCAGGAAGGCGTGTTACATTTTATCAAATGCTTTTCATTGTTTATTAAAGTAAACATGTTTTTGTCCCTTAATCTCTTAATATAATGGACATTATTATAGTACAAATACTAATATTCTTTCATGCAGTTCAACAATTTTTTTGGAGTGCTTGCCATGTGCTAGGCCCCAGTTTAGACACTGGGTATTCAGTAGTGAATGAAACGTATTTGTTTCCAGTTCCTTCCCTTGCCAAGTTTCCACTCTAACGGCTCCCTCCAACCCAGCACTGCTGCCCCTAGGATTCATTCTACAATATGAGCTTCACTGTACTCAGGCACAAGGGGGTTTGCCGTAGCAGCTTTCCATGCTGAAGTACATGCAACAGCAGGTAATGACAAAGGAGTGATGGCATATCCACATCCACAGCTGTGTAAAGGCTGTGATCAGGCCACATGAGGGTTCACGCCTGTGATCTTAGCACTCTGGGAGGCCAAGGAGAAGGAATTGCCTGAGCCTAGGAGTTCGAGACCAGCCTGGGCAACATAGTGAGATGTCTCTACAAAAAAAAAAAAAAAAATAGCCAGGCATGGTGATGCACCCCTGTAGACCCAGCTGAGGCGGAAGGATCACCTGAGCCCAGAAGGTCGAGGCTGCAGTGAGCTATGAACATGCCACTGCACTCTAGCCTGGGGGAGAGAGTGAGACCCTGACTCAAAAAAAAAAAAAAAAAGAATTGAGATGTGCTGTATAAAGATGAAAAGATTGAGATAGGAACTTGTATTCTGACCCAGAAGATTCTAGAAAATATATTTTTTTAAAGCACACATCACAGATCCATAAGAGATGTATAGGCCCATGATATAGATTTATAGAAAAAGAAATGAAAGATGGAAATCCAACGGTAACAGACATGGCTACCTCTGGGGAAAGAATCAGGAATGGGATGGGGGTGAACAGAAACCTCAATATGTCATTCCATAATGTTTTGTATTGTTTGAGCCACTTGCACTGAGAATTTATCTGTGTATTATTTGCTTAATTTTAAAAAGAGAAGAAAAAATAGCATAGAACTGCTGTGAAACCAGCAAAATTTTGACAGATGGTCTGTCAGAACTACCATGAGAAAAAAACGCAAGCATTGGGAAAATAACAGAGAAAAAATATCAGGTCAATATCCTCAGCTAATTAAAACTAAGAGAGAAAAAGAAGACAGAGGTAGAAAAACAATCTAATAATTAGACTTTTAAACCAAAGTAGGAGATGAGTGAGTTCACGAGGAGTCGTTAGCTGTGACAGCCTGTTACATCTGTGATCTGTGAAGATCATTTTGTCAGAATCACAGCATCATGAGTCTTCTTCCAGCTCTATTTCAGAGAGGCTGGAAGCCATCGTTTCATTTCAACACCCAGGAGGAAATAAGCATGAGCCAAGAAAAATTTAAATATCCTCAGAGATAAGAGTTTATGTGCCAACTTTTAGGAAGCCAGGGTTTACTTGTCATGGTGGACCGAGATGCTGAACTGAGAACAGATTCTCAAGAAAAAGGCAGGGACCAAGCAGAATGACATCTGCAAATCAGATGCTTTTTTGCTCAAGAGTCTTATTTATTCAAAATGTTTAAATTTTTTAAAAAATTGGTATATGCTTTTGTGGACAAAATCAGATGGCAGCCAGCAACTTTCAGAATGGTGAGCTGTCCATTTCACTGGCTCCCTCATCCTTGCATATCCCTAGCAGTTTCCTCACTTATTGTCTCAGGTTGTTCTCACAACAGCAAGCCTGGTCATGGTACTATTGATTCCGTTTTCTAAGTGAAGAGTCTGAGCTCCAAGGAGTTGCTTCAACAAGGTCACAGAAGTAAACAGCACAGCTGGGAGGCAAGTCTACGTGTGCTGACTCAAGTGTTCTTTACCATGGAGCACATGGGCAGAGTAGTTAATGTGTTGGGTCTTTCCTTGAATTGCGTGTGTGTATTAGTGCAGGAAAAGGCAAGTGGACAGTCTTTCACAGAGCAGAAGACCTGAAATAGAAAGTAATATCAACGAGGCTTAGGGAAGCACATGAAGGAAGAGTGGATGAGCAGTTTTGGTCAGCTGGAGGAGTTTTTTATTTGTTGAGATTAGGCATAACAAATACCACTGTGGAACTCCAAAAAGGGAAATGCCATGATGAAAACAATGTTTAGGGGAAGTTGTCTGAAGAATTCAGCAGAAGAGGAAATGGAAAAATGGTATGTTAGAAAAAGGGAGACTGGGGCCATACATCACAACATGATGAGATTGGAGATATCGAGCACAGGAGGATCCTCAAGACCCTCAGGAAACCCATTGGAACTGAGAATGAAGAATGAGCCCAAAGATAAACAGGATTTATGCCAAGTACACTAACCTGATAGCCACGCTGGTAACTAGTGGAAACAGTGAGGAGGTGGACGAAGGTGGCCCCGCCCGTTACTGCTAGGTAAAGCTTCAGGTGTCAATAAATCAAGTGAAATTCTCTATGGTGAGTAAATCTAGAGAGAAGTAAGAAACGAACATCATTTACTTAATTAGGTGATCCCTAGAGAATACAGAGCTGAGAGGGACTAGGAACCAGAGAGTTGCCCATGCTTAACAAGCACTGCAGAGCTTCCCCGAGAAGTGACAGGAAGGAAGCTCCAGTCAGGCAGGAGGGATCAAGCAGAAGAAGGGGCTTCACAAGTAGAGCATCAGCAGAAGTAGGAAGGTAAAATTAGAATCACTCGTCTACCCAACAAGATCTGAGTCTACAAATGCAGTCTCGGAGACACGGTAAACTCTGGTATCGCAGCAGAGGCTGTAAACAAACACGGAAACACCCTCTTTGCTTTTGCTAACTTCTAATTGAAAGGAGGCAATCCTGGGCTTAAGAACACTCTGAGAGAGGAGATAACTAGAGAAAAACTAGGCAGACAGCATGGTCCCCATAACAAAGTAGCAAACTTCCTGCAGGTCTCTCTGACTGATAACACTCACCTTGGTATACAATCTCCCTACAAGCCTCTCAAGCTAGAGCTTAAGTATTCACTATATGGATAGAAAAACAACCAATGAGCTCACTGCCAAGTGCCCACCCATCAGCTCACCATTAGGCACCTACCTCCTGCCAATTGATCCTTAGTACTGACCAATCAGCACAGCTAGTGCCGACCAGTAAGCTCACAGCTAGTGCTAGCCAATCAGCTCGCTCTTAGGGCTATATAAGCACCAGGTTTTAGTTCCAAATCAATAACCTACTTGGGTCCCTCCTGCTCTGGGAACTTTTCTGTTCTCTTAATAAATCCTGCTTTCTGAACTTTGACCCTCTGTGTCCCTCATTCCTCCTGGGTGCTAGACAAGAACCCAGACCCAGACCTAAAGAGCTGCAGAAGATCGTTAGAGCTGAAGAGTCATACACCTGGGGAGAGCTGCAGGCAGAAGGCAAGACTCTGAAGCTGAGATGCTTTTAGACACTTCTGGGGGCTGGCTTGCCAGCCCATTAGAGCCATCACTGCTGGGACTTGACTTGCCAGCCCATCGGCCTGACACTTTCTGGGGCTTGACTTGCTGACCCATTAAGATGACACTCTCAGAGCCCACTGGATAAAAATCTGTATCAACTCTATGTCTACAAAGAGGTCATTGGAGAAAAATGCTGGAATTAACTCATTCTGAAGCTGATGATGAAAGCGATCAAAGACCAAGCTTAGAAGAGAGCCCATAATCAAAGAACAGGACAAATTTTAGTGGAGAAGCAAGAGAAAGAGGCCAAGGTAAAGGGAAAAGAGAAAATAATAGTACCCCAGATCTTAGGCTAAGATCAACTAAAAGATAGAGGTGCATTAAAGGCAGCTAAAAGGTCCCAAAGAGGAGATCACACCAACAAATGCTAATTATTTGATACTCAGGAAATCACTGATGATGAGAAAGGGTCATTTTAGTGATGATGTGAAGATGGATGCCAACTTGCTGGGCAGTCGAGGTGACTAAGGCCGTTGGGAAGGCCACAGAAAAGGAGTCATCTGCAAGATAGATAAATAATGGAATGACAAGTGAGAGAGAAGAAAGACTGAATTTAACTGAACAAACATTTACGTGCATAGCACTGTATTTGGTGCAAACCAAATATTTGAAGAAACGGTCAGAGGGGAGAAAGGTAGGAAAGCTGGCATGAGCAAGGCAGTCTCCCCAAGTCCAAGAGAAAGCCCAGAAGGAGTGATAAGCCACCAGCTGCGTGCTCTGGCAGAAGATTGCAGGGAGGAAACTGGGCAGAGCCCAAGCTGGGTAGATGAGTAGCAGGCCAGATAAGCTGAGGGAGGGAGTAGTGCGCCTTAGAAGGGGATGTCAGTTACTCATCAAGAACAAAGTTGGCAAGCCAAGGCACATGGTAGTGTGGGGCTGGGGGATCGTGTGAGAGGTATGCGCATGGAGGGTGCAAGGAGTCCTCGAACATTAGAGTCAGCATTGTCCGTGACATGGGCCATTGACAGCAGCACACTGGTTCTGATGTCAAAACAGACCTGGATTTGAAATGTGGTCCTGTCACCCTCTGATCTTGTGATGTTGGAGATTTTACTTAACTTTACAGAGCCCAGCTTTCCCCTTGTTAACAGCTATCTCATGTTGTTCTAATAATTATATGAGATCATGCCTGAAAACGCACGTGCCTGACATTCAGGAAGCATTTAACAGATGGCCAATATTACTAACAGGAAGTATGCAAGGACAGAAACTTGGGTGTAGGGGCACAGGGCTGAATTCCTTCTGGCACCATGGTTATGAGGGAATGGGGTAAGGAGAAGAAGAGGAAGAAAGCTCGGCTCGGCATTTAGGCCGAACAGGGCTGAATGGCCATTTGTTTTTCATAGAAGACTTTTTTTTTTAAACTCTTTTCGAGGTAAAGTCTGACCATCACAGAGACCTACTTTTAAGAACCATCACTAGCACCCCAGAAATAATGCTTTCTGCAGAAGAGGGCTTGCTCCGCTCCTTAGCCTGTGGCTGGTAATGGAAGCATCTGGCTTCCCGTCAGAGAGTTCTTCATTATTTAGGAGATGGGGTGGAAAGCAGCGGACACCTGAGCCCTGTGCAGAGCCTCGCTGCCGCCTCCTGACTGCTGTTTTTCGGTTGTTCCATCACAGCTCATTGAGACCTGGTTTGAATAGACTATCTGTGATACACATTTCTACCATGTATGGTTAAGCTAAACTGCTTTCTTGAAGTTTGAGAGAAGACATGGGACATGAGACGTGTTGCCTGGGATTAATTTTTAAACAAGGCAGTCCTTTATTTCTTTCTTCTTGGCTGGGGGGAAGGCGGAGGGAGTAGGAGCTGTCAGAGTTTCAAACAGTGACACTCTTGTGTAGATGGATGAGACTGTGAAGGCTACTGACGGCCCAAATCTCTCGTCTTCTGGGACCTCTTTTCTACCCTTTGACCCCGGAAGTCTATCTATTATTGGTCCTCCTATGCTCAACAGTCCCAAAACGGGCCAATCTTAACCCTTGGGAAATGGAAATTTTTTCACTAAGTAGCTAATAAAAATTCAGGAAGTTTGGTGCCAAGTTTTCTGCCATGTGGCTTGGGAAAGAGAGAAAGCTGGTCAACCAGTAGAGAGAAACAGCACAGAACATTACCTAGTTTCAGACACTCCTGGCGTGCATCCTGCCTCTCCCCACCCCCTCAGTGCAGTGCTGGCTGGAGTCATGTCTGCTACAGCCCTATCTAAGGATAAAGAGCTTGCTAACCATTTCTAACTAGTGAAGAAAGGGCACATTTCCGTCTCCTGCCCTTATCCCATCTGCTCTTTTCTTTAGCAGAACATAATGCTTGCAAGCCAGTTATTATTACCTATAAATGGAATCAATGTACTTGTAAACCTGATCAATTAGTAGATACAATGAATGTAACTCAAGGAAGACCTCACTGTGGAATTGTCTTGGGTATTCCTCTCACAAAAGCTCTGAATCTTCTAAAGTGCATGGCAATATATTTATCACAACCACGCATCTCATTAAATAAAGTAGTAATATTAAAATACATAGATTTGAAAGACTTTTCCTATTAAAAACATCTCCCTTGTAAATATACTAAAACCACTGAATTGTACCCTTTAAGAAGGTGAATGGGGCTCATGCTTGTAATCCCTGCATTTTGGGAGGCAAAGGCGGGAGGATTGCTTGAACTTAGGCATTTGAGATCAGCCTGGGCAACACAGTGAGACCTCCTGTCTACAAAAAATCCCAGCCACTCTGTACACTGAGGCAATAGGATAACATGAACCCAGTAAGTCGAGGCTGTGGTGATTGTGACACTGTCCTCCAACCTAGGCAGCAGAGTGAGAAAAATAAATAAATAAATAAATAAATAAATAAATAAATAAAATGGGCCGGGCTTGGTGGCTCAGCCTGTAATCCCAGCACTTTGGGAGTCCGAGGCAAGTGGATTGCCTGAGCCTGCAGGTTCGAGACCAACCCAAGTAACTACTCAAGACCTCATCTCTACAATAAATCAAAAATTAGCCGGGCATGTTAGTGCACACCTGTCCTTCCAGCTACTTGGTGCCCAGCAGGGCGATGCTGGGGTGGCCGTGAGTGTGCCACTGCACTCCAGCCTGGGTGAAAGAGTGAGACTCCAACTCAATAAATAAATAAATAAAATGGTAAATGTATGTTAATTAAAAATCAATACAAGTTGATAAAAACAAATAACAAAATAGCAACAAAAAACCATAGTGAGTAGTATGTTTAAATTAGTTGTAATAAAACTGATGTAATAAAATTAAACTTTTTGATATAATGTAGAAAAGAAAAAAATTACTTTCCAACTGTAAGCCAAAATGTCTCTAATTCTGTTATTGGAGAAATTGGTCTGTTGGTTAAAGCATTGCCGCTCCCAGAAACCCAGCTAATAAGCAAACATGTGTGTTCAGAGTTTTATAAAATACAGCATTGGCCATCTACTCCTGTGGTTAACCAGTCTGGTAGCAGCAGTCACCTGTCAGGGCCTGGGGAGAGAAAATGTGGTGGAGAAGAACCTGTTCTTTTCAATGTGGATGGTTGGTGGGTGAAGGGACAGTGGGAGAAGATGGACAGTGGTCCAAGGATGGGCTGGGTCATGCAAGTGCCTGAATACCAGTAGGTGGATCAGTGCTGGGGTCTCTGGTTGGAAGACAAGGGCCAGATTGTGGAGTGGGAAGAGGAGGATCAGAAGAGGACAAGAAGCCGGGCTCAGTGGCTCAGCCTGTAATCCCACGCTTTGGGAGGCTGAGGTGAGTGGATTGCCTGAGCCTGCAGGTTCGAGACCCGCCTGGGCAACTTGGCGAGACCTAATCTCTACAATAAATCAAAAATTAGTTGGGCGTGGTTGTGCGCGCCTGTAGTTCCAGCTACTTGGAAGGCTGAGGTGGAAGGATCGCCGGAGCCCAGCAGGTCGAGGCTGAGGTGGCTGGGAACAGCCACTGCACTCCAGTCTGGGAGACTGAGTGAAGACTCCAACTCAAAAAAAAAAAAAAAAAAAAGACAAGAGTACTTGGGAGAAGAGCCCTCAAGCCACATTCTATTTCCCCCAACCGCCCTTATAGTGGATCCTGTCACCCTCCTTCCTAGAATCCTGCACTTTCCATGGATGTGGACATCAAAGACAAATCTTAGAAAAAAACTAGATTATCAATGGTTTCTAAAACAAAACAGACCTTTGTCTCTGACAAGACACTTCTTGCTTGTTAATGACTGATTACGCAGCTTACATTTCTCTTTGTTCTCCAAGTGGTGCATGAACACATTTTTGAATTCCTGCCATATTATAGAATGACAGGATGGAGTTTCCTAAATGCAGTGTGATGGGCAAGTCTTAGTCACACTTCACAGAGAACCAAGTGAGTTCTTACTAAGTCAGCCCTGATTCCAGGCAATGACTCCTGAGAAACACAATGGAAATGACTTCTTTAGAAAATATATTAACTTATCTTTAAAAAACAATTAAAATTGTGTCAATGTTCCCATCCAAAATTAAAGTGGTATGTAGAGAATTAAGCAATGACTTTATAATTGATAACTTTTTTTTTGGTGTTTGTTTTTTTTTGAGTTGGAGCCTCACCCAGGCTGAGGTGTAGCGGCACACTCATGGCCACCCCAGGGTCAAACTGCCAACCTCCAGTGATCCTTCCGCCTCAGCCTTTCAAGTAGCCGGAACTACAGGTGCACCGCGCACCACACCTGGCTAATTTTTTTATTTATTGTAGAGGCCAAGTTCTCGCCAAGTTGCCCAGGCTGGTCTCGAACCTGTGGACTCAGGCAATTCACTTTCTTTGACCTCCCAAAGTGCTGAGATTACAGGCTGAGCCACCGAGTCCAGGCAAGTGGTGGCCTTGTAAACTGTGCATAGACCATTTAGATAACATGGTATTTCCTCATCAAAATGCTTTGGGATAAATCTGTCGTACTTTTATCTTTGCTCATGTAAATAACTGCCTATGAGCAATGCTAGGTAAGTGAAGTTAGCTACTGCTTCAGATAAGACCAGTTGTATTACTGAATGAAATTGTTAGGCTTAGGTACTAAGCAGAATTGTTCTAATACTAATAGCTAAAATTTACTGAAAGCTTACTGTGTACTAGGATTAGATCTAAGTGTTTTGCATTGATAACTCATTTAACATTTTATCACAACCCTATAAGCTAGGTATTCTTAGTATCTCCATTTACAAAACGAGGTACTAAGGTACTAGCCTGGTGGTGACAACAACATAACAATTGCAAGAAGATTATTCCAAATTGAAAGTAAAATTTCAGCCGGACTCAGTGGCTCAGCCTGTAATCCCACGCTTTAGGAGGCTGAGGTGAGTGGATTGCTTGAACCCGCGGGTTTGAGATCCGCCTGGGCAACTTGGCCAGACCTCATCTCTACAATAAATCAAAAAATCAGCTGGGCGTGGTAGCGCATTCCTGTAATTCCAGCTACTTGGAAGGCTGAGGCGGAAGGATCACCAGAGCCCAGCAGGTCGAGGCTGCGGAGCAGCCACTGCACTCCAGTCTGGGCAACAGAGTGAGACTCCAACTAAAAAAAAAAAAAAAAAAAAAGAAAGTAAAATTCCAGAAGATAGTGGGATAGTGGGTTTGGTTAATTCCTCTCCTTTCCCTAGAGATTTTTCTTTCAATGTTAAAATGGAGGTTCTGGGTTTCATTTTTTTTTTTTTTTTGAGTTAGAGTCTCACTCTGTTGCCCAGGCTGGAGTGCAGTGGCACACTCACAGCCATTGCATCCTCGACCTGCTGGCCTCAGGCAATCCTTCTGCCTTAACCTTCCAAGAAGCTGGAACTACAGGCCTGGATAAGTTTTTTATTTATTGTAGAGATGAGGTCTTGCCATGTTGCCCAGGCCGGTCTCGACCCCATGAGCTCAGACAATCCTCTTGCCTCTGCCTCTCTAAAGTGCTGGGATTACAGGCATGAGCCACCACCCCCAGCAAAGGTTTCATCTTATTTTGTCAACTCTAAGATATATTACCTTGAATGCTTTGTCAAATGCCCTAGGACCATCATGATTCTGTATGAATTCTCTGGGAATAGATCTAGAATCTCTGACTCTGTAACTCTGAGGTTCTGCTCTCTTTACCTGAAGGTCATGGTCAGGACTTCTGATGGCTCAGAGTGAGACAGCAAGTCATCTGAGCATTCTGAGCAGAAGAGTTACTGATTCAATTTCCCAGGTCACTCTGGCTGATGTGTATAGACTGAGATGAGGGTCAGGACTGAGCATAGATACTAATGGGAACACCATGGAAATGGCTCCGGTGAGAAGTAATAATGGTCTAGACTAGAGAGGTAGGAGAACAGGTAGTGGGAAGAGATCTTTCAAAAGTTTACAACAGGAGCCAATGGGGTTTGCTGTTGACCTGAATGTGGGTCTCCTCCAAGTTTCTTGGCTTTAGAAACTGGTTGAAAGGTAGGTTTTCTATCCAGTAATACTGAGCAATCAATGGAGGAAAAGGATGAAAAATCAGAGTTTGGTTTTTGGATTTTGGGGTTTTTTTTTTTTTTTTGGTCTCATTTTTGAGATGCCCAGTAGGCATTAAAGTGGCAATATCAAGTAGACATTTAAATATATGAGTCAGTAAGTTGGAGGAGGGGAACCTTCATTTTTTAGTCCTCCCCCAAGCAAGCTCTTAGGCAAAGATTTAATGAGCAAACTTATGTCAAACTACACATTGTGATGGAAATTTTATACATTCTCCCTTTCATTTCAATAAGAAAAAAATATCATGCCATTTTCTGATAGTGGGTTTTAGACATTCATATCACTGCATTTGGGAGTGAACAGAAATGACATCTAAGAGCAAACAACATAAGTAGCTCTTTCCAGCACCTACATTATCAGTCCTCATGATAATCTCCATGTCAAAGAAGTAGACATCCTTTTGGAAATGCTAATGAGTGTCTTGACATTTTACAAATTTGCAAAATAAATTTCTTATATTAAATATGTTCTTGGGCCTGGGGTGGTGGCTCACGCTTATAATCCCAGCATTTTGGGAGGCCGAGGTGAGAGGATTGCCTGAGCTCACGGGTTCAAGATCAGCCTGGGCAACTTGGTGAGACCTCATTGCTATAGTAAAATAAATAAATAAATAAATCCTTAAACATAGTTGGTAAAATTTATCTTAAACTTACTTTCTTATGCTCAATGAATGACATTTTTAGTGTCATAATGTCACAATGATTTCTAATATGGATGGAGAGAGAAAGAGAGAGATAGCTAGTAGCTTCACAGGCTCCAATTTTATCAAAAAATACATAAAGATACAAAAATCACAGAGCCATTTCAGAGTGTATGAGAAAATATAGCATATGAAAATGTTTTAAAGTCAGACTGGTTTTTTTTGAGTCAGAGTCTCACTCAATCTCCCAAGCTGGAGGGTAGTGGCACACTGACGGCCACCCCAGCGTTGACCTGCGGGGCTCCGGCAATCCTTCCGCCTCAGCCTTCCAGGTTGCAGGAACTAAAGGCACGTGCCACCATGCCCGGCTAGTTTTTTAAAAAACTTTTTGTACTCGCCAAGTTGCCTGGGCTGGTCTCGAATCCACGGGTTCAGGCAATCCACTGGCCTTGGCCTCCCGAAGTGCTGGGATTACAAGGCTGAGCCATTGAGCCCGGTCCAGACTGTTTTTAATGTGCAAAAAAGCCACAAGTTTTCTTTGTGAAGTATAGTTAGAGTTAAGTATATTTCTCAATAGCTAAATTAAATTTCTTTAATTGGGTTCATAGCTGAAAAAAAGGAAATTTCTCCAAAATAGTCCAATAGAAGATATTGCTGAAAGCACTTTTCTTTTATATTTATTTTATTGTTTGTTGTTCCCAAATACTCTTCAAGATAAAAACTCTTATTATATCTTGCACTGCATTTAGAGTGTTATCTATAAGTAACATGTCTTAAGGCACAATATTTTGCACATTATACTTACACGTATATCATATTTATCTAGTTGATTTCTACAACCTTTTGGAGCAAATATTATTAATATCCTCATTTTGCAAGTAAGAAAATTTGAGACTTAGAACAGCTAAAGAAGATGACTGAGATTATATAACGAATGAGTAGTTTTAAACTAGGCTTTTGTTAGTTCTTCAGATTCCATATCATGGTGCTGCTTCTCCAGTTTTCCTTCTCCCAACCCACAGCACTCACACAAATTTGACCTATTTTTCTCTGCCTTTAACTTTCTATCAGTAGATAAGTTTTTTCAAGAAGATATGCACTGCCCTCACCAAGACACTTACTCTCACCAAAGGTGAAACACAAGTCAAAGACTTGCCATGGGCCTGGCAGAGGAAAGTGAGGAACTTGTCTATGGATGTCGTTGGTCTCTCTTTCTCCCCTATTTCCTTCCTTGACTACATATCCTATCCAGATCTTTATTGTGAGTGTATTTTCCTTTATCTCATTAAGCATAGTTATAACAGCTGCTGTAAAATCCTTTCAGTTCTAATAATTGAACCATCTCATGGTTGACCTCTGCCGGTTGCCTTTCCTTTGAGAATGGGTCACATTTTCTTGGTTCTTTGTATGTAAAGTAATTTGGGGTTCTATTCTGGACATTGTTGAGGTTATATTGTATAGACCATACATTCTATTATATTTCTCTGAAGAATGTTGACCATTTTGTTTATTTATTTATTCATTTTAGAGATAGAGATGGGGTGTCACTATGTTGCCCAGGCTGGAGTGCAGTGGCTATTCACAACACAGCCTTGAAATCCTGATCTCAAGCAATCCTCCTGCCTCAGCCTCCTGAGTAGTTGAGACTACAGGGGTGTGCCACCATGTCTGACTACAGTAGGAGTTAATTGGGTTAGAATCAAGGAGCAAACTTCGACTCGCCTGTAGTGGGTGGCAGTTCATTTCTTAGTTCTGTTCTTTTATCTTCAGCTGTACTGCTTGCCACCTTGTCACCACGCATGGTTCAGAACTCAGCCAGGGTCAGGCAAATTTTATACATAGCATTTTGCTTTCCTTCTGTAGCTCTTTCCTTTCTAGTATTTCCTTCTCCAACAGTTCCAGCTGTTTGCCATAAGCTTGTCTTTCAAATAAAGCTTTCCACTGGAGTTTTAGCTGCTCTGTGCCCTGGTGTGATTGTGACCTTCACTCAGAATAAAAGCTTCAAATAAACAGGAAGCTTACCCTGTTGTAGTCCTTGAGTTTCAACTCTTCTCCATAAGCGTACTGCTTCTGTTCACGTAGCAGAGCCCTCAGATGGTTGTTTTTTGTGTTTTTTTTTCTAGAGTTTGTAATTGTTATCTGCAGGAGGGTTGCTCATTAGCTTATATCCTGGAAGCATAACTCCCCGTATAGGTCTGTTTCAGTTGCTATTGTAATTAGCCACATAAAGCTTGGTGACTTAAAATAACAGCAACTACTTATTTGCTAATAATTCTGCAGTTTGGGCTGGACTGAGCTGGGTGGTTCTTCTCCCTGCAGTGTTGGATGCAGCCATCTGGAAGCCTGATTGGGGCCAAAATCCAAAAATGCCTCAGCTAGAATAGTGGGGACAGCTTGGGGGCTGATCAGATGGCTCTCTATTATTCGCTCTTTCTGGCAGGACAGCAGAACCTCTTTACACGGTGACTTGATGCTTCAAAAATGTGCTCCAGGCTGGGGGCAGTGGTTCATGCCTGTAATCCCAGCACTTTGGGAGGTGGAGGCAAGAGGAATGCCTGAGCCTATGGGTTCCAGACCAGCTTGAGGAACATGGTGAGACCTCATCTTTACAATAAATAAAACAATTAGCTGGGCGTGGTGGCACATACCTGTAGTTCCAGCTACTTGGAAGGCTGAGGCGGAAGTATCCCCTGAGCCCAGCAGGTCAAGTCTGTGGTGGCCAGAGCGTGCCACTGCACTCCAGTCTGGATGACAGAGTGAGACTCTGACTCCAAAACAAAACAAGGTGTGCTCTAAGAGCACAAACCCCCATGTGCAGATATTTAGGACGCCTCTGTTGGCATCACACTTGCTCATGTACTAATGGCCAAAGCAAATCACCTACCAAAGCTGAGAGTCAGAGTGAGAATGAACTCCACAGAGTTGCCAAATACAATGGTGAGTCTTCATTTTTCTCATTAAATGTCAGCAGCTTTGAACAAGGCAGCTCAATCTTTCCCAAAGGACTCTTTTACCTGGATTCGGCTTCCCTTGATTTCCTTGACTACATAGTTCCCTGCCGTCTCTGCCTTTAAAGTGCTGTCATTCCTGAGGGTTTATCCTGTTCTGTTTTTACTGTGAATGTCCATGCTCCCTCCCTCCCTCTCTCTCTCTCTGAGTTGGAGTCTCACTCTGTTGCCCAGACTGGACTGCAGTGGCACAATCACGGCTCACTGCAGCTTCAAACTCCTGGGTTAAAGTGATCCTCCCACCCCAGTCTCCCAATTAGCTGGGACTACAGGTGTGCACCCCGTGCCTGGCTGTCTCTCTTATCTCATCCTTTCTGATGGCTTTGGTTACTGTTTATGTGCAGATGACCCCACCTAAGTATCTAGCCCAGCTCTCTTCCTCAGCTTCAGGATTGTACACCCAACTGACCACGCAGCCTCTCTTCCTGATGATCTCACAGGTAACCATGTTCAACTGGTTCAAAACTGGAGTCATTTCCACCCTCCTCAAAGCTTTTCCTCATCTTCTGGTCCAGCCTGGGAATGTCTTATAGATGAGAGATACAGCAATATCTGTCACCTTTTGTCCCTCTGCATTCCTGTCCATACAGTGGTGCTCGTCCCATGGATCAGAACCCAGGTCTCTTGTTTGGATTTCCGCTCCAGTCACCATCCGTTTCCAGAACTTCCTGGTGTCTCCAGCCTCGCTCATCCACATCCCACACCCACGCGTGCTGATCTAGGCTCTGCATCCCAGGAATCCAGAGGGTTTTTCTAGATCAAATGTATCCACAGGCTTTGAATTCTTCAATGTGCACCCATCACCTATGGGACAAAATGTCAGGTCTTGGCCGGGCGTGGTGGTTCGCAGCTGTAATCTCAGCACTGGGAGGCAGAGGCAAGAGAATTGCCTGAGCCCAGGGATTCAAGACCAGCCTGGGCAACTTGGCGTGACCTTGTGTCTACAATAAATAAAAAAAGTTAGCCAGGTATGGTGGTGTAGGCCTGTGGTTCCAGCTACTTGAAAGGCTGAGGTATAAGGATCACCTGAGCCCAGCAGGTTGAAGCTGTGGTGGCCATGAGCGTGCCACTGCATTCCAACCTTGGTGACAGTCAGACTCTGACTAAAATAAATAAATAAAATAATATAAAATAGCCAGTCACAGTGACTCACACCTGTAATTCCAGCACTTTGGGCGGCAGAAGCGAGAGGATTGCCTAAGTTCACAAATTTGAGACCAGCCTAGGCAACATGGCGAGACCTCATCTCCACAATAAATGAAAAAATTAGCTGGGCGTGGTGGCGCATGCATGTAGTTCCAGCTGTTTGGAAGCCTGAGGCAGAAGGATTGTCGAAGCCCAGCTGGTCGAGGCTGCGATGGTCATGAGTATGCGACTACACTCCAGCCTGGGTGACAGGGTGAGACTCCAACTCAAAAGCAATTTTAAATAGATAAATGATAGAGAGATAAAATGTCAGCTCTTAACTTGGTGACAAGGCCCTTTCTGATGAGGTGCTTACCCACCCAGCCTCCTCCCAGACCCTCCTCTGTCACCCATGTCTGCTCCCTCCCCCACAACACACCCTCACTCACCCTAGCCTGGAAAATGAACCTGTTATCTCTGGAGTTAGACTGCCTGTTGGTTCTGCACTTAGATAGCGACCCTGAACACACTCAGATGTGTGTGGCCTTGGACAATCCATATAACTTCTCTCTGTGCTTCAGTGAAATAAGAAGAGTGATAGCTTATAAACTTCATAAAGTCGTTGTAAGAATAAACCAAGACAACATATGCCAGTGCCCGTCATGTCAGAAACGCTCAGTGAACATCAGGCTTTTGTCACTATTCTCCAGTCACACAACTGCCTTTCGTCCTTCAAACAGTGTGCTCTTTCCCTTCCTGCGGAGCCCTTTGTGAAACTGTTCCCTCAGCTAAAATATTATTTTCCCCCAAGTTCATCCCACGCCAACCTCTGCCCCTGGCCTGAATATCCTTGTTGGTTCTCCAGGCCTCCCACCTCCACCCCTACTGGAAGATTCCCTCCCCTGCTGCACTGCTTCCCACGTAGTGATGTGGCATTTATCACACTGAACCATCATCATCTCCTGTGTACTTTCTTCCCCTCCCCCAGGCTGGGAGTTCTTGAGTTCCTAGATACATGGGTCATCTCTTCCTTGCTCACTTACTCTCTTCTGCAGTGGACTAGATTATGTTCTCCCAAAGTTTATATGTTGAAGTCCTAACTGTCAATATCTCAGAATGTGACTGTATTTAGTGAGAAGATCTTGACAGAATGATTAAGTTAAAATGAGGTCCGTAGGGGGAGCCCAATTCAATATAACAAGTGTTCTTATAAGAAGAGACCAGTTAGCTGGGCTCGGTGGCTCAGCCTGTAATCCCGCGCCTTTGGGAGGCTGAGGCGAGTGGATTGCCTGAGCCCGCGGGTTCAAGACCCGCCTGGGCAACTTGGCGAGACCTCATCTCTACAATAAGTCAAAAAATTAGCCGAGCATGGTAGCGCGCGCCTGTAGTTCCAGCTACTTGGAAGGCTGAGGCAGAAGGATTGCTGGAGCCCAGCAGGTCGAGGCTGTGGTGGCCAGGAGTGGCCACTGCACTCCAGTCTGGGCAACTGAGTGAGACTCTAACTCAAAAAAAAAAAAAAAAAGAACAGACCAGTTGAGCTGGGCAATGTGGCTCACACCTGTAATCCCATTACTTTAGGAGGCCAAGGTTAGAGGATTACCTGAGACCAGGGGTTCGGGATCAGCCTGGGCAACTTGGCGAGACCTTGCATCTACAATAAGTTAAAAAATTAGCTGGCTGTGGTGGTGCATACTTGTGATTCCAGCTACTTGGAAGGTTGAGTTAGAAGAATTGCCTGAGCTCAGGAGATAGGGACTTTGGTGGCTGTGAGCATACCTGGGTGACAGACTGAGACTACGACTCAAAAAAATAGAACATGTGGATACAGACATTACATGCACAGAAGAAAGATCGGATACAGACAGAAGATGTTGTCTACAAGCCAAGAAAAGAACCAAAAAGAAGCCAACCCTGCCATTACCTTAATCTCAGACTTCCAGGCTCCAGGCCAGTTTAAGTCACCCAGTCTCTGGCACTTTCTTATGATAGCCTAGCAAACCAATACATCAGTACACTAAAATATGTCCAACATGATGCCTTGCAAACAACTGGAGCTCAAAAACATTTGTTTCATGTAAATGGATCTCCCATGTTCCTCCAGTCCTATGAAGAAATGTCCCAACGAATTGGGGGAACACAAACTAGCTAAACCTTCCTCCCCAGACCAAAGATAACTGCAGAAATGTGAGACAGACCAAAATCTAAATAGATACACCACATTTCAAATACTTGCAAATCATTTCCTTTTCCTTCCCCATTTAGAAACAGATGGCAGGAAATCTTAAACGTTGTTTCATAAACAGCTGAAGCAAAATAGAACATTTGCAACACCTATATTCCAAATGACTTGGCTTCTAATGGGTTTCATCACTGCTGTTCAGTTAATAGGAGCAGGTACTTGGAAAAGTCATCAGCATTGCTAGGGATGTTTGTCACCAGGCGTCAGATACCCTCCAGTCTGTCAGGTGTCCCAAGAGTCAACATGAAAACAGTGGGGAGGAGGAAATATTCTAAAAGTCAGTCAGATTCTCTTGGGGAAACAGTGTCCCTCCCTCCACTTACTCTCTCGACAGACTGAGGACAATCTGGCTAACCATTTGAATGTAATATCTGCAGAAAAGTTAGAAGAATGCACTGAAACTCAAAATCTACAATGGAACTGATTTATATTGCTTCCCATTTAGTTTAAGATTTTCAGTCATGTAAGATTTCTCTAAAGGCAATATTGAAGAAAATGGCTTTAAAAAGCGTGAGTCTACAAAATCAATTTCTAGACAATACATCTTAAATTTCCTAATCTTGCAATTTACTTATTTATTTTTGAGACAGGGTCTCACTGTGTCACCCAGACTAGAGTGCGGTGCATGACCATGGCTCACTGTAGTCTCGACCTCCTGGACTCAAGCGATCCTCCCACCTCAGCCTCCCAAGTAGCTGGCACTACAAGCGTGTACCACCATGCCCAGGTAATTTTTGTATTTTTTTTTTAGAGACAAGGTCTCGCTATGTTGTTTAGGCTGGTCTCAAATTCCTGGGCTCAAGCAATCCTCCTACTTCAGCCTCCCAAAGTGCTGAGATTACAATCATAAGCCACCACACCAGGTTCAAATGTTGCAATTTTAAGATAATTTCAGAAAACAGAAAACATTCTCTCCCATGAGAAACATCTGCCTTCCCTTTATTCTGCGTGTAGTAAAAACCACGGACTCTGGTGTCACGTATACTTGCGTTTATACCTTGCACAGTTGTGTGACTTTGGTCAAGTCATCTAGCCTGTCTGAGCCTTGGTTTCCATGTCTGTAAAGTGAGCATGACATCACTTACCTAACAAGGTTATGAGGTTTAACGAGATAACTTTTATAAAGCAACAGCATAATTACCTGCTAAATAGTGGGCATGTAATAAATCTTTTTTTTTTTTTTTGAGTTGGAGTCTCACTGTCGCCCAGACTGGAGTGCAGTGGCCGCTCCCGGCCACCGCAGCCTCGACCCGCTGGGCTCCGGCGATCCTTCCGCCTCAGCCTTCCGAGTAGCCGGAATTACAGGCGCGCGCTACCACGCCCAGTTGATTTTTTGATTTACTGTAGAGATGAGGTCTCACTGCCCAGGCGGGTCTCGAACCAGTGGGCTCAGGCAATCCACTCACCTCAGCCTCCCAAAGGCGCGGGATTACAGGCTGAGCCACCGAGCCCGGCTCATGTAATAAATCTTAATCTCCATTCCCTGCTCTCCTCCTTCAGAAGGAGAAAATAAAGGCACCTAGAATGTCTCTTACCAAACTCACAGTTAAAGCAGTTTGGTTATGCTACGGGGCTTCATCCTCCTACCCCTGCACAAAGAAGGACACACCCAGGTATACAGCAAAAGTTTAATGTCGGACTTTGCAATCTGGTCTTACTGATGATGAAAATGAGGGGAATTGGGGTCTCAAATGTTTCAATTCTGTCTTTGGATGTTAGGGACATCAGGCTCTTAGCACAATGGCCGACCCACGCTCAGTGCTAGTCAAGTAATATCTCCCTTCACTTCTTTAGCATTCGCCTAAAAGCCTCCTCGAGCACGCCACTAACAGGAAACATGAACATCTCTCTCCAAGCGCTTAGCCAGAAACTCTCAATATTTGTCCCATTTCGTGAGAAGAGACCACGACGCTTCTGGAGTCTGCGGCCTCCATCCTACTAATAGAGGAACAGCGCCGCCCAGCGGGCTGGGTGAGACCTTCGCCTCTACGTGCAGGTGTGGTTTGGAGGCCTCACCACTGGAATAGTAGAGACATGAGGAGGCAAGTTCTCTCCTAAAGCTTTAGATAGCCTGCGGTCCCCAAGAGCATTGTGACGGGCATCCGTCCCGCCCTAACCTCCCTGCTTACCAGGGAGCAGCCTTTGGAGCGGAGCAGGGGAGGGAGAGGAGGAAGGAGGCAGGAGACGGAGGTGCCACTCACAGAAGACTCCTCCGGGGAGGCCCTGAGTTTGCTGGAAAGAGATTTTGTGGGATTTTTTTGTGGTGGTTTTTTTTTTTTTTTTTTGAGTTGGAGTCTCACTCTGTCGCCCGACTGGAGGGCAGTGGCCGCTCCCGGCCACCGCAGCCTTGACCTGCTGGGCTCCAGCGATCCTTCCGCCTCAGCCTTTCGGTAGCCGGAATTACAGGCATGCGCTACCACACCCGGCTGATTTTTTGATTTATTGTAGAGATGAGGTCTCGCTGCCCAGGCGGGTCTCGAACCCGCGGACTCAGGCAATCCACTCACTTCAGCCTCCCAAAGGCGCAGGATTACAGGCTGAGCAGCCGAGCCCGGCTCCCTGGAAAGAGATTTTATGACAAACTTCTGGGGGAAAAGGGTGGGGCATCCAGGCCCTGCTCCAGCAACACGAGATTCAAGCTAGATGGTAGGAATGGAGAAGGAAGAGCACGACCCTTGCTTCTGAGGAGGAGGGCAGTTGTGAAGGGCTGGAGCAGAGCAGAAGGCCCCATGGGCTCCCAGACCCGGAAAGAGCCCACCTCACCCACAGTCCTGGGGGATCCCAGTATAAATGGCTTCCTGTGGAAATCAGGAAAGGCAGAAGCACCAGGAGAACCCAGCTCACCTCTGGGCTTCTGGAACCTTCACCCACAGTTGCCTCTCCCTTGCTGTCCTGTGAGGGGCTGGGTGACGTCGTAGGCAACACACCAGTCCTTCGGCCACTGCCGAGCCCCAGCTTCCGCCATCTCTCTTCGATGTCCCTTTCCCACGTTCTCAACCATCGGGCAGGCCCTCACGTTCTAGGCATCCTTGTCCAAAGGCCTAGAAGCAGAGCCCGGAGCCAAGTAAGAGTGGGCCTCCCATGTTGGGGACAAACCGTTGTTATGATTTGCAAAACCACCCGCTGAATTCAGCAGAGATGCCATCTGAGCTTCTGCCGAGGAAAAGCATCTCATCAGAGAGAGAGACGCTGCCCAACTTAACCCAAAGCATGTACTAAGTGCTTAATGATGCGCAGTGCTGTGCTCAATGCCTGAGAGACCTCGCCGGCCCCTCCCCTCAGACCACAGCACCAAGACGTCAGGGAGGCAGGAGGTATGGAATGTCCCGAGCCCCTCATGTGTGCCAGGCTACACAGGATGAAGGATTTCACCCTCACCAGCCCCTTGTGAAATGAGTATCATCTGTCCATTTTACAGATAAGGAAGGCAAGGCCCAGGGGTATGGTGTAGAGCTGGAATTCAAGCTGAGTTTTCTGACTCCAGAGTTCTTTCCTCCACATCTTGTTGGCTGTGGAAGGGGGACAGGTCACCAGGGGCCAGTATGTTCAGAATGTAAGGACTCCCTAAAATGGTAAGGCAGTTTCAAGCAGAAGAGATGGAAGGCAGAGGTGTATATATTATCATCTGGAATCAAGAAAGTTTGTCCTGTAGGGCCAGGCACATTGGCTCACGCTTGTAATCCCTACACTTTGGGAGGCCGAGGTGAGAGGATTGCTTGAACCTAGAAGTTGAAGACCAGACCGTGTCTGTACAAGAATCAAAACATTAGCTGGACATGGTAGTATGTACCTGTAGTCCCAGCTACTCGGGAGGCTGAGTTAGGAGGATCCCTTGAACCAAGGAGGTCAAGGCTGTGGTGAGCTGTAATTGTGCCATTGCACTCCAGCCTGGGTGACAGAGTGATTCCAACTCAAAAGAAAATAAAAATGTGTCCTGTAGACGTTCTAAAAAGAACCTTTAAACTCAGACCCTAAATTGAGGTGCAGGCGCTATCTGCTCAATCCGCAGGCTGGAGGAACACCTCCGGGCAGGTCCAGGCAGCAGCTGCCCAGTGCTCCCAGGCTCCTGAGGGAGTTCTGTGACTCACATTGGGCTGGAGCTTGTGCTCTGACAGTGAGTCCCCACAGACCCCAGGGCATGGCAGGAGTAAGGCTGCAAGGCCTGGCAAGGATCAGGCGAATGCTCAGACAGAACCTGCAGGGCAGCAGCCAGTTCTGTGTCGGCAGGATCCCCCCAAGGCGGGTACCGGCCACAGACATCAGTGCCACTGCTGCAGGTTGTGCATGTCTTCCTGTGCCTCCGCCAGCCCTTCTGGGGTTTCCTAGGACCCTGGTGTGGACCTGTTCCAGAAAATATCTCCACATGTGCACCCAGGGGGATACCTGCATGTACAGAAGGAAGAGGAGAATGTCCGTGTACAGGATTGTCTGAAATGTCAGGTAACTGGCAGCCTGATCATCCGTTATCTGAGGATTGATTGAACTGTGCATCCATAATTAGACTATTATTCAGCCATTTAAAAATAATTAGGAGCCGGGCTCGGTGGCTCAGCCTGCAATCCCGCGCTTTGGGAGGCTGAGGTGAATGGATTGCCTGAGCCCGCGGGTTGGAGACCCGCCTGGGCAACTTGGCGAGACCTCATCTCTACAATAAGTCAAAAAATTAGCCGGGCATGGTAGTGCGCACCTGTAGTTCCAGCTACTTGGAAGGCTGAGGCGGAAGGATCACTGGAGCCCAGCAGGTCAGGCTGCAGTGGCCAGGAGCCGCCACTGCACTCCAGTGTGGGCGACAGAGTGAGACTCCAACTCAAAATAAATAAATAAATAAATAAAATAAAATAAAATAATTAGGTTGATCTTTATACGTTAGTCCAAAAAAAAAAGTCCTACAAACAGCAAGAAAAAAGTTATGATATAATTAGGAAACTAAATATTTTAATATGCAAGTATGTGCTATAAAATATACAGAAAAAGACCTGCCTGGGCAACTTGATGAGATCTCATATCTGCAATAAATCAAAAATTAGCCGGGCGTGGTAGCATGCACCTGTAGTTCTGGCTACTTGGAAGACTGAGGTGGAAGGATCGCCGGAGCCCAGCATGTCGAGGCTGCAGTGCCTGGGAGTGTGCCACTGTACTCCAGTCTGGGCGATGGAATGAGGCTCCAACTCAAAAAAAAAAAAAAAAAAACATTATATATATATATATATATATATATATATATATATACAGAAAAACACACCAAACTGCTTACTGTATAAGTGAATTACCTGTAAAATCAAACATTTTTAAATTGAGTTTGAAAAGTCACACATGGTAAAAATTTCAGAATGCAGAAAAACTTAAACTGGAGAGGAAACATTCTCCATTTCCAGTCCTCTTCTGCAGAGGTGACCATTAATGGTTCCTGTGTATTCTTGCAGAAAATTTTCATAAGTATGCAAAAGCAAATGTATTTATAATTGCAAATGGATGATTTTTATTTGGTTGTATCTTTCTGCAGCACATATAAATCAGTGCCTGTAGATCTAATCCTATGCTTTCTAATGGCAAACTTCATTGGTGCAATGTTTTATGTTAAGTAGTCCCCTGTTTTAGGATATTCAGATTGTTACTGCTCTTAACAGAGTGGAGATTTGGAAACAATGTTGCAACAAATATCAGTAAACATATATCTTTCTCATTTGTTCTAGTATAACTGCAAAAAAAATGTGTAGAGTCAAAGAGCAAATATCTAAAACTTGGATAAATGTTGATTTGATAGGTTTGACGGATTTGGCCAAATTGCCCTCAAACCTGCAGTTATCCACTCCGTCTCTGGCAGTGTGTGACTGTTTCCCACACTCTTACCAATACTTCTCATTTTTGTCACTCTGATATGTAAAATGGCATCTTTTGTTGTTTTAATCTGTATCTTAAAAATTGAGTGACGTTGAACATATTTTTCTTTTCTTTTTTTTGAAGTTGGGGTCTCGCTCTGTTGCCCAGACTGGAGGGCAGTAGCACAATCACAGATCACTACATCCTCAACCTCCTTGGCTCAAGTGATCCTCTTGCCTCAGCCTTTGGGTGCGTGCCACCATGCCCAGCTACTTTTTTTATCTTTTATTTTTGTAGAGACAAAGTCTTGCTATGTTGCTCAGGGTAGTCTAGAACTCCTGGGCTTAAGGGATCCTTCTGTCTTGGCCTCCCAAAGTGCTGGGATTACAGGTGTGAGCCACTACGCCTGGCCATGAAGTTAACATTTTTTACTTATGCTGTTTGCATTTCTATTTCTGTGAACTACTTGTTCATATTTTTTGTCTATTTTTCTTCTGGGCATTTTCTTTGTTTAATATTGATTTGAAATGATCTTTACATAATAAGAAAATCAGCTCTTTTATCATATGAATTAGAGTTAGGTTAGCAGTTTGGTGTATATTTCAGACTTTTAAAAATGTTTATGATAAACGTAAAACATTTACGTTTTTGATTTATTGTAGAGACAAGTTCTCGCCAAGTTGCCCAGGCTGATCTCAAACCCTTGGGCTCAAGCAATCCTCTGACTTCAAAAACAAGGATTCGAGATCACAGAAACGTAGGAGAAGACAAACCAGTAGGGAGCGGGGCAGGTGCTGGCTATCAAGTCTGAAATTTCACAGATCCTGGGTCACACAGTGTCCTTTGACACTCAGATTTGAGATGTCTGTTTACAACTAGATTCTATTTGTAGTACGTAGTGCTTTGAAAGACACAACAGATTATGAAACAAATGGAAACTGTAAAATATTTCCAATTGCTTACAATATCCTTAATATTCTTTCTAAGACAAAAAAACTTTTTCTAGAAAAAAAGTACATAAACCAAATATAATTTGATATACTAAAATAACCATTTACTTACTTTTTCTTTTCTTTTTTTTGAGTTGGAGGCTCACTCTGTCGCCCAGGCTAGAGTGCAGTGGCATGCTCATGGCCATCCTAGCGTCGACCTGCTGGGCTCCGGTGATCTTTCCACCTCAGCCCTCCAAGTAGCTGAAACTACAGGCACACACCACGCCCAGCTAATTTTTTATTTTGGTTTATTGTAGAGATGAAGTCTTTCCAAGTTGCCCAGGCTGGTCTCGAACCCGTGGGCTCAGGCAATCCTCTCACCTCAGTCTCCCAAAGTGTTAGGATTATAGGCGTGAGCCACCGCACCAACCTCATTGACTTACTTTCTCTGTCTGTTCACTGAAAGAGAAATCCTCAGTGGCATCTCTCTGGGTATCTAAAGAGAGATTTATCTACAAAATATTATCCAAAGACAGAATTGGGATATGTGCATTTCTGATGATAGGGAAGCTTAAGATAATTGTAGAAAAGTCCAACTAGGACTATATATAGGTATCACCCAATAACTTATAAAATAATTACCTTTGACTTTTTTTTTTTTTTTGAGTTGGAGTCTCACTCTGTCGCCCAGACTGGAGTGCAGTGGCCGCTCCCAGCCACCGCAGCCTCAACCTGCTGGGCTCCGGCGATCCTTCCGCCTCAGCCTTCGGAGTAGCCGGAATTACAGGCGCGCACTACCACGCCCAGCTAATTTTTTGATTTATTGTAGAGATGAGGTCTCACTGCCCAGGCGGGTCTCGAACCCACAGGCTCAGGCAATCCACTCACCTCAGCCTCCCAAAGGCGCGGGATTACAGGCTGAGCCACCGAGCCCAGCTACCTTTTACTTTTATAACTTACTTTATAATTGTCTTCCACTTTTCCCTAACACTTAAGGGAAATTAAAAGATTAAAAAACACTTAAAGGAAGCATGGGGCTTCAGACTCAGATATTTTAATGATGAACTGTTGGAAGTGTAGGGACTGAAAAAGTGTAATCCCTTTCCTCCTCATAAGGTTCTGCTGACATTTCTATGACAAAAGACAAGTTAACAAGAGAAAAGCATAAGAGATGTATTTAATCCAAGTTTTACATGACTCACTGTCTATTCATAAGCTTCAGTTTGATGAAGAATGGACATTATGTAGAAATGTGGTTGGACATAAAGAGTATGATCTAATGATAACAGCCAGAGCAGGGAAACTCAGCAAGCCCTGTCCAAAATTCTTGCAGTTGTAGGTGACACCAAAAAATGGAAAACATTCCCTGCTCATGGATTGGAAGAATCAATGTCATTAAAATTACCATGCTGTCCAAAGCAATCTACAGATTCAATGCAATTTCTATCAAATTACCGACATCATTTTTCACAGAATTAGAAAAAAAAATCCTGAAATTCATTTGAAAGAGCCTGAATAGTCAAAGTAATCCTGGAGACATCACATTATCTGACTTCAAATTATACTATAAGCCGGGCTCGGTGGCTCAGCCTGTAATCCCGCGCCTTTGGGAGGCTGAGGTGAGTGGATTGCCTGAGCCCGCGGGTTCGAGACCCGCCTGGGCAGCGAGACCTCATCTCTACAATAAATCAAAAAATCAGCCGGGCGTGGTAGCGCATGCCTGTAATTCCGGCTACCTGGAGGGCTGAGGCGGAAGGATCACCAGCGCCCAGCAGGTCGAGGCTGCGGTGGCTGGGAGCGGCCACTGCACTCCAGTCTGGGCGACAGAGTGAGACTCCGACTCAAAAAAAAAAAAAAAAAAAATTATACTATAAGGCAATCGTAACCAAACCAACATAGTACTGGCATAAAAATAGACACATAGACCAAGGGGACAGAACAGAGAAGCCAGAAGAATAGCTGCACACCTACAACCAACTGATCTTTGACAAAGTCAACAAAATATACACTGAAAAAATTGATACTCTATTCGGGGCTGGGCATGGTGGCTCACGTGTGTAATTTCAGCACTTTGGGAGGTTGCGGCAAGAGATTGCTTGAGCACAAGAGTTCGAGACCAGTCTGGGCAAGACCTTGTCTCTACAATAAATCAAAAAATTAGTCAGCATTGTGGCATGCACCTGTGGTTCCAGCTTCTTGGAAAGCTGATGTGGAAGGATTGCCTGAGCCCAGGAGGTCGAGGCTGCGGTGGCCATGAGCACTCCAGCCTGAGCAAGTCTCTGACTCAAAAAGGAAAAAAAAGTACTCAACAAATGGTGCTGGGGAAATTGGCTAGCCATATGCAGAAGAATGAAACTGGACCCATGTCTGTCCTATATGCAAAATTTAACTCAAGATGTAAATGTAAGAACTGATAGTATAAAAATCTTAGAAGAAAGCCTAGAAAAAAATTTTTCTGGACATTGACTTAGGCAAAGAATTTAGGATCAAGTCTCAAAAGCAAGCAAAACAAAAACAATAGTTAAATGGGACTTAACTAAATGGACAAACTATAGAATGAAAAAAAATTAGCTAACTATGCATTTGACAAAGGGCTTAGATCCAGAATCTACATGGAACTCAAACAACTCAACAAGAAAAACCAAATAACTCCATTAAAAAGTAGACAAAGGCCAGGCATGGTGGTTCACGCCTATAATCTCAGCATTAGGGAGGCTGAGGTGAGAGAATTGCCCGTTTGAGAGCAGCCTGGGCAACTTGGTGAGACCTCATCTACAATAAATAAAAAAACTGGCTGGGCATGGTGGCACATGCCTGTAGTTCCAGCTACTTGGACAGCTGAAGCAGAAGGATCGTCTGAGCCCAGTAGGTATAGGCTGCGGTGGCTGTGAGCTTACCATTGTACTCCATCCTGGGTGACAGAGTCAGACTCCAACAACAACAACAAAAAAGTGGACGAAGGATATGAACAGGTATTTTCAAGAAAGAAAGAGAGAAAGGTTTCTTTCTTTCTCTCCCTTCCTTCCTTCCTTCCTTCCTTCCTTCCTTCCTTCCTTCCTTCCTTCCTTCCTTCCTTCCTTCGAGTCAGAGACTCATTCCGTCGCCCAGGCTGGAGTTCAGGGGCATGCTCACAGCCACCGCAGCCTCAACCTGATGGGCTCAGGTGATCCTTCTGCCTCAGTCTTCCAAATAGCTAGAACTATAGGTGCACACACCACACCTGGCTAATTTTTTACTTATTGTAGAGACGAAGTCTCACCAAGTTGCCCAGGCTGTCTCGAACCCCTGGGGTAAGGCAATCCTCTCATCTCAGCCTCTCAAAGTGCTGGGATTACAGGTGTGATCCACTGCACCGGCTTAGGTATTTTTCAAAAGAAGACATACAAGTGGTCAACGAACATGAAAAAGTACTCATCACTAATCATCAGAGAAATTCAAAGTAAAACCACAATGCAATACCATCTTACACCAGTCAGTAGGGCTATGTTTTAACAGTCTAAAAACTTTTGTCCGCATCCTTTATCTGTTGGCAAGGATGCAGAGAAAAGGGAACACTTATAAACTATTGGTGGGAATGTAAATTAGTACAACCTTTGTGGGAAACAATATGAAGATTTCTCAAAGAACTAAAAATAGAACTACCATTCTATCTAGCAATACTACTACCAGGTATCTACCTAAAGGAATAGATCTTTATGTTAAAAAAAATAGCTACCCTCACATGTTTAGCGCAGCACTATTCTCGATTGCAAAGATATGGAATCAACCTAAGTGCCCAACAACAGAGAACTGGATAAAGCAAATGTGATACACACATGCACACACAGAGAGAACAACGGTGACATAAGATTAACAACTGATAGGCCGGGCTGGGTGGCTCAGCCTGTAAACTCAGCACTTTGGGAGGTTGAGATGAGTGGATTGCCTGAGCCTGCAGGTTTGAGACCAGCCTGGGCACTTGGTGAGACCACGTCTCTACAATAAATCAAAAAATTAGCCAGGTGTGGTAGTGTGTGCCTGTAGTTCCGGCTACTTGGAAGACTGAGGTAGAAGGATCACTGGAGCCCAGCAAGTCAATGCTGGGATGGCTGTGAGTGTGCGACTGCACTTCAGCCTGGGTGACGGAGTGAAACTCCAACTCAAAAAAATCCCCCACAAGCTGGGCTCAGTGGCTCAGCCTGTAATCCCGCACCTTTGGGAGGCTGAGGTGAGTGGATTGCCTGAGGCCGCGGGTTCAAGACCCACCTGGGCAACTTGGCAATACCTCATCTCTACAATAAATCAAAAACTAGCCAGGCATGGTAGCGCGCGCCTGTATTTCCAGCTACTTGGAAGGCTGAGGCGGAAGGATCACTGGAGCCCAGCAGGTCAAGGCTGCGGTGGCTGGGAGCGGCCACTGCACTCCAGTCTGGGCGACAGAGTGAGACTCCAACTTAAAAAAACAACTCCACAAAACTGATTAATAACTGTGAGGGGTACATGGATGTTCATTGTACTAGTCTGTCAACACTTATGTAGGCTTGAGAATTTTCAAAATAAAATGGTGAGGGGAAATGCATGTCTAGAAAAGGTTCTTGAGAAATAATTCGTAGAATCTCAAGATTATGAGACTTTTAAGACCACAAGAGTCTTACACCATTTATTCCTTTGATGATATTTGAGTAGTTTTATTTCACTAACCTCATGAGCAGCCAATGTGCAAAATAATCATTAAAAAGTATGAAAGTGGGCCAGGTGCCGTGGCTTATGCCTGTAACCCCAGCACTTTGCGGGAGGATAAGAGGATTGCCTGAGTCCACGAGTTCGAGACCAGCCTGGGCAACTTGGCGAGACCTCGTCTCTACAATAAATCTAAAAACTGAGTTGGGCGTGGTGGCTTGCACCTGTAGTTTCAGCTACACAGGAAGCTGAGGCAGAAAGATCGCTTGAGCCCAGGAGGTTGAGGCTGCGGTAAGGTGCCTCTGGGCGACAGAGTGAGACTGATTAAAAAAAAAAGTATGAAAATGTTTATACTCCAACTGGTATCAAAGTTTTCTCTGGGGGCTGGTAATAACTAAAAATTTCACTTTCCTGGTATACTTATATTTTTACAAGCATTATGCGTTTTCAGAGATTTTCATTACAGCTTTCTTTTTTTATTCCGTTTAAAAAGAAGCAAAAGCCCTAAATATTCCGAGCTGCCTCTCTTCCCCCTGGTAGAATCTGCAAACATGTCACGGAAACGAATCTGTATTCCGCTCCGGTCCCTCTGCTGGTGGAGCAGGATTTTACCGCCGTTCTACCTGAGCAAAGGGCTGTGCTTGCAAACAAAAACTACCCCAGCCCCAAAAGAGTTTACTTTTGAAAAAGAAGCAGGAGGCGAACACAGATTGTCAAATTCCTGGCTAGGAGCGCATTCTTCAATACCCAAGTCTCTGGGCAGAAGCCGAACGACTTGCGGCAGCAGAATCTTCCGACCCACACAGGTCGGGCTGTGGCTGCGGCCCACAGCTTCATTTTCAGGGCGGGTACGCCCCCTCCGCTCGGCCAATTGGGATCGAGGGGTGGGGCCAAATCAGTTAGAGGGGGAGCGGGCGCAGAAGGAGGCGTGTTTGGGGCGGAGCTCCGACCGGCCAAAGGCGGGGCGGACGCGGAAGGGGGTGTGTCTGGGGCGGGGCCGGGTCATCTGGGGGCGGGGCGAAGCGGAAGTGGGTGTGTCTGGGGCGGGGCCCGGCAGGTCCCGAGAGGTGGTGATTCTCCCCCGCCCAGGCTGATCCGGGCTGCGGCCTCGGCGCCGGGACATGGCGGCGGGGGGTCGGATGGAGGACGTGAGTACACGGAAGGGGCGGGCGACTGGCCCGAGTCCCCTTCCTCCAGGGCTGGGACGCGCGGGGCGGAGACTGGGAGGGAGGTCGAGTCCCGGCGGGCCCGGGCGCCTGTGCGGGCTAGCGCGGCCGCGGGACCTCGCGCGGCGGCTCCGGGCGTGTTTCTCCTGGGGGAGCCGGGCGGGCTCCCGGGCGGCGGGCTGCCCTGGGTCGCGGGTCGGCGCCCGGCCCACGTGGTTCGCGTCCTGGGCCCCGGAACTGGGGGCCTCACGTGACGCGCCTGGCGCCTTCGCCCGCTCGCCCCGGCGCAAGGCCCCGCCCCGCCCGCCGCGGCGCTGGGGGGCCGCGGACCTGCTGCAGCCGCGACGCGCGGGAAGGACGCCGGCGTCCAGCAGGCAGACCTGTCGCTGTCATCGTCCTGAAACCCATATCGGGAAAAACAGTGTCACGTGCTGTTTTGACTCTAGGCATGGTAGGAATGAAAAGATGTTAAAATCTTAGATCGTTCCAGCCAGATTACTAGAAATCCCAGGGGCCTGGTCGACAGTGTGTGTAGCACAGAATGATAGCATAATTGCAACATTTTAAAATTTATTTAAGTATATTGAGACGTTTTTAGGGGAACCTTGTATTTGTACCCAGAACTAACAGGATTTTTCATTGGCACAAAACAAAGTCCTAACCCTTGAGAAATACAAGTTGACAGTTACATTAAAGCACTAATTCGGGTAAATTAATAGGAATATTGCTATGAGCCTGTTACTGAATGAAGTACATTGGGAAAAGCAAAAGACATGAAACATGGTTCCCACAGCACAAACGTTTAGGTTCTTGTGCAGAGAATGACCATAGTTAAACAGTCTTCACAAAATAAAGTTTCAGCCATTTTTTTTTTTTTTTTTTTTTTTGAGTTGGAGTCTCACTCTGTCGCCCAAACTGGAGTGCAGTGGCCGCTCCAGCCACCGCAGCCTCGAACTGCTGGGCTCCGGCGATCCTTCTGCCTCAGCCTTCCAAGTAGCTGGAACTACAGGCATGTGCTACTGCTCAGCTAATTTTTTGATTTATTGTAGATATGAGGTCTTACCAAGTTGCCCAGCCGGTCTCGAACCCACGGCCTCAGGCAGTCCACTCACCTCAGCCTCCCAAGGCACAGGATTACAGGCTGAGCACCGAACCCGGCTTTTCTAATAAAACTAAACGTTTCTAGTTGACTCTTAGAAAGACGTGCGTAAGTGCTTTTTGGTAGATGCTAGGCAGCCCTTTTAGCTTGGGGAGTAGTACAGTCCTAGAAGTCTATTTCGTCAAACATTGGAGACCAATGTTTCACCAACGATTACATATCTGAATCATTTTGGATCTGAATGAGTTGCCTGCTTTTGGTATTTTTGTAGATATGATTTGTAGCATTCAGTAAAATGCTAAAAATTATGAACCACGTCATAGACCCAGACATTTAAACAAGAGTTAAAGACTGCGTATTTGTTAGTATTCATTGTTTGCAAACAGTGAAGCAAACTCTAGCTAATTTAAGAAGAAAATGATTTATTTGGAAGGGTAAATGAACATCAGGTCCTCTGAAAGGACCTGAACAAAGACATCTCAAAGAACCTAAGTGACAGGAGTCATTTCAGGGTCTACCATGGAATCAGTCTGCCTGAACCATGGTCTTTCTTTCCTTTGCTGTTCACAGAGAGTGTTGGATTACCCCAACTGTCTTTTGTTTTACTCCTAGGCCAGAGGAGGGTGAAGGGTATTGAAGGATGTTTCCACCAAGGCTTAATGGAGAAGTAGACAGTGGGTCCCCAAAGGAAATAGAGTTATTGTCACAAAAGAAGAGGGAAGAGATACCATGTGGGTGAAAGCAACAGATACCTTCTGCGGGTGATCATGTCGTTATCAGCAGTGGAAATGGAGAGATCACTTAGATTCTGGAGTCCTCTCCTCTCACCTGTCGATGAGTTGACAGAATGACTGTTTATGAGGCTTATGCTACATATTTCCGACAGGATTCCTTGGACATATTTGATATAGCCATCAAATTTTAGTTAGTGACATAGAGAAGAACTGTATTATTATCCCCAGCCTCTTCAGTGTAATTAGGAAAAACAAAAAATATACACATAAAAAGGAAAACAGACCAGGTGAGATAGCTCAAACCTATAATCTCAGCACTGTAGAGGCCAAGGCTGGAGGATCATTTGAGGCCAGGAGTTTGAGACCAGCCTGGGCAATATAGTGTGGCCCCATTTCCGCAAAAAAAAAAAAAGGGAAAACAATACAAAGGAGCATAAGAAATATACCAGGCAGGGCATGGTGGCTCATGCCTATAATCCCAGCACTTTGGGAGGCCGAGGTGAGAGGATTGCCTGAGCTCACAGGTTCGAGACCAACCTGGGCAACTTGGTGAGACTTCATCTCTACAATAAACCAAAAAATCAGCCAGGTGTCGTGGCGCATGCCTATAGTTCCAGCTACTTGGAAGGCTGAGGTGGAAGGATTGGAGCAGGTCAAGGTTGCGGTGGCCATGAGCATGCCAGTGTCCTTCCTCTAGCCTGGGTGACAGAGTGAGACTCCAACGACTCAAAAAAAAAAGAAAAAGAAAAAAATATTCCAGATGTTTTGTAGAAGTTTAAAGTCAAAGGAAAACATTTAACGGGGCAACTTGTACATAAATCTTGACTGGACCTTGAAAGATGAGTAGAATTCTGAAAAGATAAAAGTGGGTATTTGTGGGGCACTGTAAAAAGCTCATGTAGGCTAGAGAGGAAGGCGCACGAGAGGGACACAGTGGAGATACGCAGAGTGGATTATTATCTGATAGTTCAGGTTTCGGTGCTGGCTTCATTTCAGTTTCCCAGGTCTGAAGTGTTCAAAAAGTTGAACAGTCTTTCATTCACTCAACACCCATACTGAGCACCTGCAGGGCCTCCAGGCAGAGTACTCAGAAAGGTCCTGCCTCAATAGAGGGCAATAATTAGTCCTGTACTAAACATGTCTGTGGTCCAACCTAGTGTCTTTTTTTTTTTTTTTTTTTTTAAATAAGAAAGCAGGATTTATTGAGAGGGTAGAAAAGCTCCCACAGTGGGAGAGGACCTGAAGGGGTTGCCCCACCTATTGTCTTAAAGGCAAGACCAAAAAGATAGATCTGTTGCCAAGTGACTTAACTGCATCCCAGAACAAAGCTCAAGAAAACTTACAGGAATACAAAAATATCTAACACCCAAAGAGTATATTTTGCAATGTCTGGCATCCAGTCAGAAATTACAAGGTAGGAAAATATGACCTACAAGGAGTCAGTTAAAACTGGTTCAGAAAAGAGATATGCCAGAAATAGCATATGGGCATTAAAAGTTATTATTATTATTATTTTGGTAGATGCAGGGTCTCACTATTTTGCCCAGGCTGGTCTCAAACTCCTGGCCTCGAGTGATCCTCACACCTTGGCCTTCCAAAGCCCTGGGGTTACAGGCATGAGCTACCACACCTGGCCATAAAACTTGTTATAACTATTTTCTATATGTTCAGAAGCTAAATAGAGACGTGGAAAATATTGAGTAGACCCAGCTCACATTTGTATAGAGGGAAACTCCAAGGTTCTGATGAAGCAAGCAGCAGGAACGGTGCTGAGGCTGGGGATTGCTGTGAACGCATCGCAGAGGGTGCAACCTTGCTGTATGAGCACTTGACAAGTGGGGAAGAGGAAGCAGAGGCGGTGTGGAGATGGAAGGGCTCATGGGTGAGGGGTCTACTGAGTAGTCAGCACCAGGAGTGGGGAACTGATGAGTGTCAAATCCTAGAAAGTAGCTTGAAGTCAGACTGCAAAGCAGATAGTCATGCTAAGAACATGGACTCTGTTCTGAGGATAGTGCAAAGGTGCCCAAGGTTTCTGAGGAGAGAAGCAGCAGGATTCGTCTTGGAAGAACCCTGACAGCAGTGTTAGAGGCTGCCAAGCCCAGGAGACTGGAAGATGCTGCAAGAGGCCATGAGCACCTGGGCTGAGTGCCTGGGCTCAGTGGTGAGAGTAGAGGAGAGAGCAGGTGTGGGAGCTCCAGGGGTCGTGATCATAGGGGCAGTGTCTTCATGCATTCCGCCTGCTGTAACAGAATACGTAGACTGGGTCATTTGTAAGTGGGAATGTGTTGCTCACAGTTCTGGAGACCAGGAAGGCCAAGGCAAGGTGCCAGAGCCCTAGAGAGGGCTGCTCTCTGCCTCAAGGCTGGCACTTCCCACTGTGTCTTCACATGGCAGAAGGTGGGAGCTCATTGGAGTCCCTTTTGTAAGGGCACTAATTCAATTTGTGAGGCCAGAGTCCTCTTAAGGAAGGTCGGGGACTCCCCTTTCTCGACTGGACACCAACATTTGGACCATAGCAGGGAGCAAGCACATAGCCAGATGAGGAGATGTCGGTGACTGACACTTTCTGAGTGCTCTGTCAGGAAGCATCCTGAGCACTTTTATGTGTTATTTTTTAAATTAAATTTTATTTTATTTTAGATTTGGGTGTGCACAGGCAGGTTTGCTACATAGGTGTATTGTGTGATGATGAGGTTGGTTGAGCTCATCATTCAGGTGGTGAACATGGTACCCAATGGATAGTTTTTCTACCTTCCTCTCCCCACTTTAGGAGTCCCCAGTGTCTGTTGTTCCATCCTTGTGCTCATGTGCACCCACCGTTAAGCTCCCACTTCTGAGAACTTGCAGTTTTCAATTTTGTTTCTGTGTTAATTCACTTAGAAAATTGGTCTCCAGCTGCATCCATGTTGCTGCCAAGGACATTATTTTTGCTCTTTGTTATGACGTATGGTATTTCATGGTGTCTGTACCACAATTTCATTAACCAGTCCACCGTCAATGGCATCTGGGTTGGGTCCATGTCTTTGCTATTGCTGCGATAAACATATAAGTGCAGATGTCTTTTGTTAGAACAGTTAATGCTCCTTTGGGTATGCATTCAGTAGTGGGATTGCTGGATGAAATGACGGATCCACTTTCAGTTCTTGGAGAAATCTCTAAACTGCTCTCCCCAGGGGCTGACATAGCTGACATTCCTACCGATGGTGTATAACCTCTCCCTTTTCCTCAGCCTCACCAATATCCATTGTTTCTTTGACTTTTTATTAAAAGCCACTGTGACTGGTGTGAGATGGTAGCTCATTGTGATTTTGATTTGCATTTCTTTTCTTTTTTTTTGGAGTCAGAGTCTCACTCTGTTTCCTAGGCTGGGGTGCAATGGCATGCTCACGGCCACCGACCTACTGAGCTCAGATGGTCCATCTGCTTCAGCCTTCCAAGTATCTGGAACCACAGACACAGGCTACGAGACCTGGCTAGTTTTTTTATTTATTGTAGAGACGAGGTCTCGCCCAGTTAGCCAGGCTGATCTTGACCCCCTGGGCTCAAGCTGTCTTCTCACGTCTGCCTTCCAAAGTGCTGGGATTACAGGCATAAGCCACTGTGCCCAGCCAATTTGCATTTCTTTGATGATTGGTGATGTTGAACATTTTTTTCATGTTAGTTGGCTGCTTGTATATTTTCCTTTGAGAAGTGTCTGTTCATGTCCTTTGCCCACTGGCTATTAGAATTTGCCAGATGCATGATTTGCTAATATTTTCTCCTGTTCTGCAGATTGTGTATTTACTCTGTTGATAGTTCCTTTTGCTGTGCAGAAGCTGTTTCATTTAATTAGGTCCCACTTATCAATTTTGTTTTTTGTTGCATTTGCTTTTGAGGACTTGGTCATGTATTCTTTGCCTAGGCCAATGTCCAGAAGAGTGCTTTCTAGACTTTTTCTTCTAGGATTTTTATGATTTGGGATCTTATGTTTAAGTCATTAATCTATCTTGAGTTGATTTTTGTATGTGGTGAGAGATGGGGGTCCAGTTTCATTCTTCTGCATAGGGTTAGCCAGTTTTTCCAGCATCATTTGTTAAATAGGGTGTGCTTTCCCCAGTGTTTGTTTTTGTCCACTTTGTCAAAGATCAGTTGGTTGTAGGTCAGCAGTTTTATTTCTGGGATCTCTATTCTGTTCCATTGGTCTATGTGTCTATTTTTGTACCATGCTGATTTGATTACAATAGCCTTATAGTAAAGTTTGGAGTCTGGCAGTGTGATACCTCTGACTTTATTCTTTTTGCTTAGGATTGCTTTAACTATTCAGGCTCTTTTTTGTTTCTCTATGAATCTAAGTATTGTAGTTTTTAGATTTGGTAGTTTGATGGGGATTGTGTTGAATCTATAGATTGCTTTAGGCAGTATAGACATTTTAAGGATATTAATTTCTTCCAGTTCATGAGCCTGGGATGTTTTTCCATTTGTGTCGTCCTTGATTTCTTTCAGAAGTGTTTTGTAGTTCTCATTGTAAAGATTTTTCCCCCTCTTTGGTTAGATGTATTCTGAGGGGTTTTTTGTGTGTGTGTGACCATTTTTAATTGAATTGTGTTCTCGAATTGGTTCTTGCTTGAACGTTGTTGATGTATGGAGATGCAACTGATTTTTGAGCATTGATTTTGTATCCCGAGACTTTACTAGCCATTTATCAGTGCTAGGAGTCTTGGTGGAATCTTTTGAGTTTTCTGGATATTGAATCATATCATCTGAGAAGAGAGATAACTTACTTGACTTCCTCTTTTCCTATTTGGATACCTTCTATTTCTTTCTCATGCCTCAATTCTCTGACTCCAGTACTGTGCTGAATAGGAGGGGTCTAAGCACTTTTATGTGGAGTAACTCATCTAATATTCCCAAGAAAGCTATGAAGCAGGTGCTATTATTAATCTTCCTTCTAGAGGCGGAAACTGAGGCACAGAGGACTTGCCCTCTGCTATTGAGGGGTGGAGCTTAGATTTGAGCCAGGCCGTTGACCTGGTGGCCTGCTTTTTACCACAGCTCTTACCACCTCTGGTCAGAACCAGTCCCCAGATGTCCCAATAATCTCTCCATGACTGAGTCAGAGAACATGGCAAAGACAGGCTCGGATGTTCACTCATCCACCCATCAGATGTTTGCCGATTGACCACCATGAGACAGTGTTGGATACTAGGATCAACAAAGACAAATAAACCAAGTGCAGTGGCTCACACCTGTAATCCCAACACTTTGAGAGGCTGAGGTGGGAGGATCACTTGAGTCCAGGAGTTCGAGACCAGCCTGGGCAACATAGTGAGACCATGTCTCTACAAAAGTCAAAAAAATTAGCCGGGAGTGGTGGTGTGTGCTTGTAGTCCCAGCTAACTGGAGCACTGAGGTGGGAGGATCACCTGAGCCCAGGAAATCAAGGCTGCAGTGAGCCATGATTGTGCCATTGTACTCCAGCCTGGGTGACAGAGTGAGACCCTGACTCAAAAAAAAAAAAAAAGACAAGAGGAGGAGAAGTAGCAGTCCATGAGGTCCCAGGGGGTGACAGAAGTAAGAAGACCTGTCACAGCATAGTATGACAGAAGAGACCAGCACAGCATACTCTGGGGGGACATGGAGGGGCAGCCTCTAGCTCTTAGGTATCAAGGAAGTCTCCCTCATGGTACTTGCACCCTCTGGGCATGGAAGGGTACCTAGATATTCACTGGGCATGGAAGGGCACCTAGACATGGAAGGGTACTTGCACCCTCTGGGCATGGAAGGGTGCAGAGACAGAATGTTGCTAAAATGGCCAGCAAAGGCTCAGTGCATGGAGGCTGAACCTAAACATATCAGCAAGTCACGTTCACAGGTAGGGCTTCGGCAGGAAAGGTCCTTCCTGGTCTCTGCTGCTTCCAAGTGTGCCACAACCTCTCAGCCTCAGGCCATGATGGAAGACTATTGCTCATGAGGCATCGTGTCCAGGGTAAGAGAATATAGGGAGGTCAGTGTTTTCACTGGGAGGCTTGGGATGATGCCACAAAGGACTAAACAATAATACAAGAATACACAATAGAATACAGCGCATGGAGGTCTAACAACAGCAGGTGGCCAGGCTCTGTGGCTTAATTTATAATCCCAGCACTTTGGGAGGCTAAGGCGAGTGAATTGTCTGAGTCATTGGGTTCGAGACCAGCCCAGGCAACTTGGCGAGACCTCGTCTCTACAATAAATCAAAAATTAACTGGGTGTGGTAGCGAGCTCCTGTAGTTCCAGCTACTTAGAAGGCTGAGGCGGGAGGATCTCCGGAGCTCAGCAGGTTGACGCTAGGGTGACCGTGAGCGTGCCACTGCCCTCCAGCCTGGGCAACAGAGTGAGACTCCAACTCAAAGCAACAACAACAAAAACAGACAAATAGCAGGGTGACTGTAGTTAATAACGCTGCATTGTACACTTGTGACTTGCTAAGAGAGTAGATCTTAAGTGTTCTCATCACATGTAAAGAGAAAAAAGAATAGAGTACATGAAATACATCATAAATCAGCAAATGAAAAGCACAGACATGGCCAAGCATAGTGGCTCATGCCAGCAATCCCAGCACTTTGAGAGGCTGAGGCAGGAAGATCGCCTGAGGCCAGGAGTTTGAGACAGAAACTCACTATGAGGCCACCTGGGCAATACAGCAAGACCCCATCTCTACAGAAAAGAAAAAAAAAAAGGAAAAACACAGGCAAGGCAATAAATGTAAATAAGCTCACTGCACTAGGATGAGACAGAAATGCAGCCTTTGGGGTGGAAGGGAAACCTGGGGACAGGAGGAGGACACAGAGTAGAGCCCCTGATTCTGGAAGAGGTGAAGAGAGGCACAATGATCTGAAGAGTAGCTGTTGAGTGCTAGGACTACGAAGATCAACACAGCACAGCACTGGCGTGTGACCCAGGGCGGGGTAGGCACCTCAGTTTCCATCCCCAGCACTCCACGCTGCTCTGCAGCTCTTTAGCCCTGTGCCCAGCAGCGTCCTGCTCCGCCCACCATAACTGCTCCCACGTGACCCAGCCTTCAGCTCTCTCAGTCAGCAGATGTCCACATCTCCACATCTGCTCCTCCCTCCAGCCTGGACCACAGAGTGAGACTCCAATTCAAAAAAAAAACTGGAGCCCTGGAGCCAGGGCTGGAAAAGAAACAGGGAGTGTAGGGCAGAGGATACAGAATAGCAGGTGTGCGGGGGGAGGGGCTGGAGGTCTCCTGTGCGGCCTGGGGCCTCGGGTGATGACACTGCTCCGTATGTGGGATGGTACCAAGTGAGTAGATGTGACCCCTCTGCCACACACACGTGCGCACACATGCACACACAGTGGGTATCCTTGTAAGGTGACACGTATGTTAGCTTTCTTCACATAATAGCCTTTTTGCTGTCTGTATGTATCCAATAACATCAATGCTGTGCACTTTAAATATACACAATACAATTTATGTTATGTTATTTTTTTTAGTCAGAGTCTCACTCTGTTAACCAGGCTGGAGTACAGTGGCATGCTCACAGGCACCACAGCCTCTACCTGCTGGGCTCGGGTGATCCTTCTGCCTCAGCCTTCCAAGTAGCTAGACTACAGGCCGGCACCACCATGCCTGGCAAATTTTTTGATTTATTGTAGAGATGAGGTCTCGTCAAGTTGCCCAGGCTGATCTTGAATCCGTGAGCTCAGGCAATTCTCCGGCCTCTGCCTCCCAAGGTGCTGGGATTATAAGTATGAGCCACAGCACCCGGTAGATACAATTTATTTTTAAAAACTGGAACTGTATGTCAACAGTATAAATAATGTTAAATAAATCAATATGTAAGTTTTGAGAGCTTGAAGAAAATGACTTTCTTCAATCTCATTATGAATTGCCTTGTTTGAGAGAAGTGGAAATCCTGGTCTAAGATTTTCTCTGCCCATTTTAAAACTGTTTTCACCAAACCTTGTCCAGCAGTTATCTAGGGAGGGTATTTTTTAAATTGGCTTTAGGAAGGGAATGTGTTCTCTTACCTTTAACTCATGTCATGGTTTAGAAGCTTTGTAGTTTGCAAATGTGTCTTGGCAACATAATTCAGAAGGTGGTGACAGTTGCTCCTTCTGTCTTCTGTATCAGGGCTCCCTGGACATCACCCAGAGTGTCGATGACGACCCACTGCTGGACGCCCGACTGCTCCCCCATCACTCGCTGCAGGCTCACTTCAGACCCGCATTCCAGCCTCTTCCTACAGTTCTCATTGCAAACCTTTTCCTGTTCACACATGTGAGTTGGCTGGGAGCAAGGAGGCTTCTGCAGGCAATGTCTGCAAAGGCATAGGAACTCTTCCAAGGGCACGCGAGCCATGTTGACCAGCACTTAAGTTGTGCAGACTAGCTGGGCTTGGTGGCTCAGCCTGTAATCCCAGCGCTTTGGGAGGCTGAGGTGAGTGGATTGCCTGAGCCCGCGGGTTCGAGACCCACCTGGGCAACTTGACGAGACCTCATCTCTACAATAAGTCAAAAATTAGCCTGACATGGTAGCGCCCGGCTGTTGTTCCAGCTACTTGGAAGGCTGAGGCGGAAGGATCACCGGAGCCCAGCAGGTCAAGGCCGCAGTGGCTGGGAGCAGCCACTGGACTCCAGTCTGGGTGACAGAGTGAGACTCCAACTCAAAAAAAAAAAAAAAAAAAAAAAAAGATGTGCAGACTTCTGTGCTCATGTCTCCACTTCAGAGAATTCACTGTGGATGTGTCTGAGCATGTAGAGGGATAATAGCAGTGGTGTCTGTCATGTCAAAAGACTGCACACTACCTGCCTTCCAGGGTCCCCTTCATGTGTCCCATCCACATAAAAGAATGCCACATAACTGTTAAAAAGGAAGGAGTAGGTGTGCGTCCAGTGCATTAACATAGGAGAGCCTTCACTGTTACATTGTTCAGTGAAAATAATCTCTGGGTGCGGTGGCTCAACACCTGTAATCCCAGCACTTTGGAGGCAGAGGCAAGAGGATTGTCTAAGATCAGGGTTCAAGACCAGCCTGAGCAACATGACAAGACCTCATCTCTACAATAAATCAAAAAATTAGCCAGGTGTGGTGGCACATGCCTGAGGTTCCAGCTACTTGGAAGGCTGAGGCGGAAGGATCACCTGAGTCCAGCAGGTCAAGGCTGTAGCAGCCATGAGCTTGCCACTGCACTCCAGCCTGGGTGACAGAGTAAGACTCTGACTCAAAAAAAAAAAAAAAAAAAAAAAATCAGTTTTTCAGTGTTGTGTGTAGAACGGTCCTACGTGCAGGTTTTTTTCTGAGTCAGAATCTCACTCTGTCGCCCGGGCTAGAGTGCAGTGGCATGCTCACGGCCACCACAGCCTCCACCTGCTAGGCTCAGGCGATCCTTCCACCTCAGCCCTCCAAGTAGTTGGAACCACAGGTGCATGCCACCATACCCAGCTAATTTTTTAATTTATTGTAGAGACAAGGTCTTGTCATGTTGCCCAGTCTGGTGTCAAACCTCTGGGCCCAGGCAATCCTCTCTCCTCCACCTCCCAAAATGCTGGGATTACAGATGTGAGCCACTGAGCCTGACCTTATATGTACTTTTTAAATGAGAGTTGAAAAGGCTGTGTGTACTTGTGTTTTATATATAGTAGAAGATTTTCAGAATAATTCACAGACCTTGTTGACACTAGTTACCTCTGAGGTGGGGACAGAGACCTTGACAGAAGTGACACTGATAGATTTTGCTGTTTACTTATTGTACTCTTATTCTTTTATCCATATGTATGCATTTCTTTTTCAGTTACAAAAAAGAAGATGCAGCTAATTCTACATATATTGATGTAGAAATGTATCTGTTTATCTACACCTAGAAAGCAGTGTTAAGCAGAGAAATCAAGTTGTAGTAGAGGTGTGTGGAAGCACAGATGCAGGGTCTTGCTGTGGGCCTCAACCACCTGGGCAACTTGGCGAGACCTCATCTCTACAATAAATCAAAAATTAGCTGGGCGCACGCCTGTAGTTCCAGCTACTTGGAAGGTTGAGGCGGAAGGATCGCCGGAGCCCAGCAGGTCGAGGCTGCAGTGGCCGGGAGCGGCCACTGTACTCCAGTCTGGGCAACAGAGTGAGACTCCAACTCAAAAAAAAAGGAAAACTCAAAAGAGGGCCAGTTCCCTGCTAGACACAGTGGCTCACACCTGTGATCCCAGCACTTTGGGAGGCTGAGACAGGAGGATTGCTTGAGGCCTGGAGTTCAGAGCTTCAGTGAGTTGCAATCGTGCCGCTGCACTCCATCCTGGGCAACAGAGTGAGACCTTGTCTGTAAATACACGCACGCATGCACACGTTATAGATAGCCAAACAAATTCACAGATCTAGTTAATTTTTTATAGCTACACAACACTGTATATATGGGTGAGTGTGTCTTAGTTTGTTCAGTCATTCTTCTATGAGTGGACACATATGCTTGAGCAGCTTTTAGTTTCTTGCAGCTTCAGAAAAGACTAAAGTAGGTATTTGTAGCCATGTATTCTAGGTGATATAGATGCTGGTGCTTTTACTTTGAGAGTCAGAGTCCTTAGAGGAGGATTTCTGGCCCAAGATCCTGATCACCAAATTATTTTCCAAAGCAGTTCTGAGACCAGTCAGCAACATATGGGAATGCCTGTCTGCCCATGTTCTGGCACCAACTGTTTACATTTGTATCAGTTTAACTTAGTAGTTATTCTTATTCTTCTAAAACTGAGACTAGAAATAAACTTTTTTAAACTATGATTTTTGTTAGTTGACTTTCAGGTGCTAAATTAACTTTTTTTATTCTTTTTAATACAAGAGAGTTGGAGGCCAGGTGTAATAGCTCACGCCTCTGATCCCACCACTTTGGAGACTGAGGTGGGAGGATCACACGAGCCAGGAGTTTGAGACCAGCCTGGACAATGTAGCAAGACCCTGTCTCTACCAAAAAATTTTTTTTAAAATTACCTGGGCATGGTGGTGCACACCTGTGGTCCCAGCGACTTGGGATGCTGAAGTGGGAGGATAGCTTGAGCCTAGGAATTTGACCCTACAATAAGCTATATTCATGCCACTGTACTTCAACCTGGGTGGCAGAATGAGACCCTCTCTCTAAAAAAATAGTAATTAATTACTTAATTAATTTTAAAAATAAAACAGAGATGGGTCAGAAACTATATTTCACAGTAAGTAGTCATCTGTATAAGATGGGATTTGGGGTGATTTTTATTTTCTTATTTGTGATTTTATCTATTTTCTAAATTTCCTGCAAATTTTTATAATCTGTTGTAAAAGTTTATAAAAATGATTTGTTTTTTAAATTTTAAAGATGTAGGGTACAAGTCGGGTTTAAGTACATAAATGGTCGATGTACAGGTGAAGTTTGGACCTCCCACTGGTCCTCACTTTGCCTGGTTTGAGATCAGGTTCCCTTATTAATGTTATGTATGCCCTGTTTTCCCCTGAAAGTATCCCACTATTGCCAATCCTTTTCTTATAGTATTATGATAAATGTCCAAGGTCCACTTATGAGCGAGAACATGTGGTATTCAGTTCTTTGTTTCCATGATAGTTCACTAAGTATGATAGACTCTAAATCTATCCAAGTTGCTGCAAAGTCCATAATTTTGTCCTTCTTTATGACTGCATAATACTCCATTGTGTATCTGTACCACATTTTTTTAATCCAGTCCAATTTCAGTGGGCATCATGGTTGGTTCCATGTTTTCGCTGTTGTGAATAGTGCTGCAATAAACATGTATGCACAGGTATCTTCTTTTTTTAGTTGAAGTCTCACTCTGTCACCTAGGCTGGAGTGCAGTGGTACGCTTATAGCCACCACAGCCTTGACCTGCTGGGCTCAGGCGATCCTTCCACCTCAACCTTTCAAGTAGCTGGAACTACAGGCGTGTACCACCACACCCAGCTAATTTTTTTATTTACTGTAGAGACGAGGTCTCACCGTATTGCCCAGGCTGATCTCAAACCTGTGGCCTCAAACAATCCTCTCTCCTCAGCCTCTCAAAGTGCTGGGATTACAGGCATGAACCACTGCATCTAGCGCCAACAGGTATCTTTTTTTGTAGAATGATTTGAGTTCTTCTGGGTATTGAAGGGGAATTCTGGGTCATATGGAAGGTCAATTTGTAGATCTTTTTAGGAATCGCTACACTGTTTTCCACAGAGGTTGTACATGTTTACACTCCCGCTAACAATGTAGAAACATTCCCTTTTCTCCACATACTCTCCAGCATCTGTTGTTTTTTTGAGTTATTGATGATGGCCATCCTGACTGGAGTTAGGTGGCATCTCAGTGTGGTTTTAATTTGCATTTCTTTGATGATTCATGAGGCATTTTCTCATTTATCTGTTGGCTACTTGTATGTCTCCTTTTGAGAAGTGTCTATTTATTTCTTTTGCCCACTTTTTAATAGGGCTGGTTTTTTTTTTCTTTAAGCACGTGTGAGTTCCTTGGATCCTGGATGTTAGACGTTTGTCAGATGTACAATTGACAAATATTTTTTCCCCTGTCTGTGGACCGTCTCTCCGCTCTCTTGATGGTTTCTTTTGCTTTGCAGAAGCTTTTCAGTTTGTTGAGGTCCCACTTGTCTAATCTCTTATGGCATGGGCATCTGGGGTTTTGATCAGGAATTGGTTGCCTATTCCAATTTCTCAAGGGTGTCTCTTGCATTTTCTGAGATTCTTAGTTTTACGTTTATGTCTTTGATCCACTTAGAGTTGATTTTGTGTATGGTGATATGTAGAGTTCTAAAAATAATTCTTTTTTTTTGAGTTGGAGTCTCACTCGGTCGCCCAGACTGGAGTGCAGTGGCACGCTTCTGGCCACCGCAGCCTCGACCTGCTGGGCTCCGATGATCCTTCCGCCTCAGCCTTCCAAGTAGCTGGAACTACAGGCGTGCGCTATCACGCCCGGCTAATTTTTTGATTTATTGTAGAGATGAGGTCTCGCCAAGTTGCCCAGGTGTGTCTCAAACCCACGGGCTCAGGCAATCCACTCACCTCAGCCTCCCAAAGCGCAGGATTACAGGCTGAGCCACCGAGCCGGGCCTAAAAATAATTTTTAAACTATGTTTTCTGACTCATTCATACAATAGGACTGTGAAAGTCATGAGTTACTTTGACCATGGGATGGTGATTATTGTTTCCTGATTCCAAATATTAAATATTAATCCTGCTGCTTCCCTTCCCACCAGGTCGTGTTTGTCATTTTAGCATTTTTAACAGGTGTGCTTTGTTCATACCCTAATCCAAATGAGGACAAATGCCCAGGAAACTACACCAACCCGTTGAAAGCACAGACAGTCATCATCCTCGGGAAAGTTGTCCTGTGGCTTCTCCACGTACTTCTTGAATGCTACATTCAGTATCACCACAGCAAAGTCAGGAGCCGAGGCTACTCCATGATCTACCGATCAACAAGGCATCTCAAGAGACTCGCACTGACCATACACTCTGCTGGTAAGTCCAGCATCCTCTTAGCTTTTGGTGACTTGTTCGGGTGGCAAAAATGACAGCAGAAAAGAATATGTGAAGTTTGCCTTTATAATAAAATTTATTCTCTTTTTTTTTTGAGTTGGAGTCTCACTCTGTCGCCCAGACTGGAGGGCAGTGGCCGCTCCCGGCCACCGCAGCCTTGACCTGCTGGGCTCTGGCGATCCTTCCGCCTCAGCCTTCCGAGTAGCCGGAATTACAGGGGCGCGCTACCACGCCTGGCTAATATTTTGATTTATTGTAGAGATGAGGTCGCGCCAAGTTGCCCAGGTGAGTCTTGAACCCGCGGGCTCAGGCAATCCACTCACCTCAGCCTCCCAAAGGCGCGGGATTACAGGCTGAGCCACCGAGCCCGGCATATTCTCATTTTTTTAAGAGTGATTATAAAATTTGGATCACCTTAATGTCTTGTAGTTTTTCTTATAAAATATATGGGCTTAGCCGGCCTCGGTGGCTCAGCCTGTAACCCCGCGCCTTTGGGAGGCTGAGGTGAGTGGATTGCCTGAGCCCACGGGTTCGAGACCCGCCTGGACAGCGAGACCTCATCTCTACAATAAATCAAAAAATCAGCCAGGCGTGGTAGTGCACGCCTGTAATTCCGGCTACTTGGAAGGCTGAGGCGGACGGATCGCCAGAGCCCAGCAGGTTGAGGCTGCGGTGGCCGGGAGCGGCCACTGCACTCCAGTCTGGGCGACAGAGTGAGACTCCAACTCAAAAAAAACGCCAAAAAACAAAAAAACAGAAACAAAAACAAAAATAAAATATATAGGCTTAATTTTCATTTGAAATCTATGTTTATGTGAACACAGTATTCTTGTATGACCGTGTGAAATGTAGAATTTTCCCCTTTTAGTATTAACTGGTTTATTCGTCTCAAAAGACAGAAATAAACAATGCTGCTATTTGATATTTAAGAGGTAGGAAGAGGGAATTTTTTTTTTGATTATTTTATTAATTAGTATTTTTTATTATGGTTTTGTGGGGTACAGTTAAGGGTTAGGTGTACAATTACGTTTTATTCAGGCACCCTGTTGATAAGAGGTGTTTTCCCATCCCCATACAGATATTTGCTACTGTTAATCCCATCCCCCCCATAGTTTCCCAGTACCATCAGTCATTTTCTTATAGTATTGCATTGGATGTTCAAGGTCCATTATATGAGTGAGAACATGTGATATTCGGATCTTTGTTTCTGTGAAAGGTCACTCAGTATTATAGATTCTAGTTCCATCCAGGTTGCTGCGAAATTCATGATTTTGTTCTTTTTTATGGCTGCGTAGTATTCCATCGTGTATATGTACCACATTTTTTTAATCCAGTCGAAGAGGGAATTTTTATTTTCAAAATGAAGCTCAGCCAGACACGGTGGCTCACACCTGTAATCCCACCACTTTGGGAGGCCAGAACGGGTGGACCTCTTGAGCCCAGATCAAGGCTGCAGTGATCTATGATCTCATCAGTGTCCTCCAATCTATACTTATGTATTTATTTTTTGAGACAGGGTGTCAATTCAAACAGAGTAAGACCCTGTCTCAATAAATAAATACATAAATAAATGAAACAAAATACAACTCAGTACTCTTCTTGCAGCAAGAGAAAGTGATGGCAGCTCCTATAGGAAAGAGGGACTGTTCTGTCATGAGATGATTATCAAGAACAAGAGACTGGAGAGTGCACAGTTTTGACTTAGGAATGCATAATGAAGTCCGCAGAGTGCATGGGGCCTGCTCTTCTGTGTTACTGCCAACGTTTTGAAGGTATAGTGGAAGTAAACTGAACTTTCTGGGTAAATTTGGCACAAAGGTGTGTATATAACTTGGTGTCAATGTGTTTTACCTTTTTAAAAAAAATTTTGCAGTGTTTTAATCAATGCTACATTATGCATTTCTGGGCATACCTCATGGGGCACATGTGTTAAAGCTTTTTTTGTTGTTGTTGTTTTGAGTTGGAGTCTCACTCTTTGTCGCCAAGGCTGGAGTGCAGTGGCACGGTCACGGCCACCAGAACCTCAACCTGCTGGGTTCAGGTGATTCTTCCGCCTCAGCCTTCAAAGCAGCTGAAAATGCAGATGCGCGCCACCATGCCCAGCTGGTGTGTGTGTGTGTGTGTGTGTGTGTGTGTGATTTATTGTAGAGACGAAGTCTCACCAAGTGTGTGTGTGTGTGTGTGTGTGTGTGTGTGTGTGTGTGTGTGTGTGTGTGATTTATTGTAGAGACGAAGTCTCACCAAGTTGCCCAGCTGGGGTGTGTGTGTGTGTGTGTGTGTGTGTGTGATTTATTGTAGAGACGAAGTCTCACCAAGTTGCCCAGCCTGGTCTTGAACCTCTGAGCTCATGCAATCCTCTTGCCTTGGCCTCCCAAAGTGCTGGGATTACAGGCTTGAGTCACAACACCCAGCCGTGTTACATCTTTTTTAAGGAACATATCTAGAATTAAAGTTGATATATAAACCTGGAAACCTAACAAGAAATAATCGAGCAGGAAAAGATGACATTGATCAAAGAAAAGGCATACATCTTAGGGATATATATTTTGGGTTACAGAAAAGAGTATGACGGCCAAGGGTTACACAGTATTCAAAAGGGGAAGAATAATTTTACAAAATCTTGGAAAATTATGCTGACATTAGAATAACAATTCATAGAAGGAAGATTGAAACTTGTGAACCAGGTTGGCAGGCTACTAAAACAAACAAAAATAACACTGTAACCAATTGGATTTTATATAAGGAATGCAGGGTTGGTTCAATATTTGAAAATGAATCAGTGTAGTCTGCCATGTCAACAATCTAAAAAACAAAAACCACATTATTGAGGCAGATCAAACATACAAGGCTGGGCACAGTAACTCACACCTATAATCCCAGCACTTTGGGAAGCTAAGGTGAGAGGATTTCCTGAGCTCACGGGTTTGAGACCAGCCTGGGGAACTTGGCAAGACCTCATTTCTACCATAAATCAAAAAATTAGCAGGGCATGATGGTGTGTGCCTGTAGTTCCAGCTACTTGGAAGACTGAGGTAAAAGGATTGCCTGAGCCCAATAGGTCAAGGCTGTGGTGGCTGTGAGTGTGCCACTGCACTCCAACCTGGGCAACAGAGTGAGACACCAACTCAAAAAAAATAAAAAAAGAACAAGCATACAAAACTTATCTACAATTATTAAAACTTAGTACACGAGAAATAGAACTCTGTCACACTGATGAAGTGACTTTATTAAAAATTCTATAACTAACATTATCTTTAATGATAAAAGACTGAATGATTTGCTTTTAAGATTGGGAACAGGCATACACATTTAGTTTCACTATTCCTATTCAATATTTTACTGTAATTTCTAGCCAATACCAAAAAAAGAGAGAGGCAGAGAGAGAAACAGAGAAAGAAAGGAAGGGAGGGGATATACACATACACACACACACACGCACACACACACACACACACACACACACACACACACACACACGTACACAAATACACACAGAGAGAATACTAATTACAAAGGAGAAAATGAAACTGTCCTTATTTACAGATGACATTATTGTTCCTATATAAAATCCCCTACAAATTAAACATTTCCAAAAAGCTTTGAGAATTTAAAGATAATTTTAGCAAGGTTATACAATACAAGGTCAAAATACAAAGGTAAATTGCATTTCTTTTTTTTTTTAATTTTTAAATTTAAAGATATGGGGTACAACTCAGGGTTAGATATACAAATGTTCATTGTACAGGTACCCTTGTTGATGAGGTGTGCCCCCTCTCCGTTTTTACCTTTTTTAAAAGACCCTCTTTTTCCATTTGAATTCAGAATAAATCTTTAAAATTTTTTAATCCAGATTAGAAATTTTTTAAGATTGGGAACAAGCTCTAGAGTATTGAATGTTTATTGTCTTTGTGTCTGTGCCCAGCGGGTTCTTGAGGAAGCTGGAGGGCTGTGCTGAGATGCCTCTTGGCGGCTGGGTGACCTGAACTGTCTTGGGGCACCTGGGGCTTGCTCCAGCCCTTTTCGAGTATGGGCTTAGTGTGTATGTTCAACTTTCAATGTGTAGCCCTTTTTTGGGCCAAAGATGTCACTATAACACAAAGATAGAAGTAAAAACTTACTTTTAACTACTAACAACTCTTATTTTGGTCTATGACCAAAATAATATTCAGTCTCTCATATGATGGTCTGAAAATAGTATCTTTGAGCCTTGTAAAGAGATTGTCTAGTCCTTGCCTTTCTGGAATCTGCCTCTCAAATTCTTGTTAAGCATGTGAGTCTTTAGCATAACCTGTTTCTAAACAGTTGGACCCTTAGTTTAGCCATAAGTGATGTCACTTTTGTGTTGCTCATGAAAGGCCCCAGAAAATCTAAAAGAATAGAGCGGGTATTTACCTTTTTAAAATTTTCTTTAAGTATATTTTTCTTATTTGAAAAAAAAATGAAGGAAAATCTATGGGGGTGTAGAACTTCCAGCTAATCAGAAGAGTGTAAGCTTCTTTGTTTGCATGATAATACTGATGATATTAACTTCAGCCTGGTGACCGGGTGCAGTGGCTCATGGCTGTAATCATAGCACCTTGGGAGGTCAAGGCAGGAGGATTACATGAGCCCAGGAGTTTAAGACCAGCCTGGGCAACATAGTGAAACCTTGTCTCTACAAAAAATAGAAAGATTAGCCAGGCATGGCGGCCTGTACCTGTAGTCTCAGTGACTCAGGAGGCTGAGGAGGAAGGATAGCCTGAACCCAGGAGGCTGAGACTGTAGTGAGCTGTGATTGTGCCACTGCACTCTAGCCTGGGCAACAGAGTTGCACACGTGAGTTTTCTACCCATCAAGGTGAAAAGTTGGCTGTTCCCTGGAACAGTGGTCTTCAACCTGTCACATGGGTCCGGTCATGTAGTATTGCCTTCTGGGGCATAAGAGAGTGAACCCCAAGGTAGAGGCCACGCAGAAGTGCAGTGTGAGGGAACTCCTCCAAAGTCGCATTCTGGAAGGTGTACTACCAGGCAGGAGTTTAGGACTAAGGGCATCGTGATGGTGTCTGCACACCTGGGCCCATACTCCTCAAAGGACTGGCTGTCTTGTCCACTGTGGAGGTACCTGCAGGAGTCCTCACTGCATCTGGAAGCATGAGGTGGGGGCTGTCGGCAAGTCTGCCGCATCAGCTCAGAGGAGGAGCTGGGTAGCTCGTGCCTAGAATTGCAGTTGCTTCTGTAACACCAGAAGTGTTGTTACGATTGTAATAATGTGCAGAGTGCTGTGTGCTAAGTATTGTTTCTCCAGTTTTATGGTGGAAGGGTTGCGACTCTGGGTGAGATAACAAGTTTTTCTCCTAAGAGGTGGCAGAGTCCATACTGGAACCTGAGCCTGATGGCTCTTGGGATGTGTGCTCCTAGTCATTTCGTGACCTCCCTGGTCCTCAGGAACTTCTTTCTACCAAGTGTTTTTTTTTTTTTTTTAGTTGGAGTCTCACTCTGTTGCCCAGGCTGGAGTGCAGTGGCACGCTCATAGCCACTGCAGCCCCCACCTGCTGGGCTCAGATGATCTTTCTTCCTCAGCCTTCCAAGTAGCTGGAACTACAGACTCATGTCATCATGTCTGGGTAATTTTTTGATTTTTGTAGAGATGAGGTCTCACCCAAGCTGTCCAGGCTGGTCTCGAACCCATGAGCTCAGGTAATCCTCTCACATCAGCCTCCCAAAGTGCTGGGATTATAGACGTGAGCCACCATGCTTGACGTCACTCTTCCAAGTAATTTTAATGAACAAGTACTCTATTAACTCCTTGAATACCTTTTAAATGGCAAATAGCATAACGCAATAAATAAATTCAGGCTAAGTCTGTGGTTATAGAACCACGCCCTGAGATTCAGGCAGCAGTTGTGCCAGCCTGAACTGGGCTGTAAACTTCAGGAGAAAGCGGAGGGTCAGCTGGGCAAGGGTATGTGATGCCGAGGTGTGGACTGGGACTGGAGGGACCCAGAAAGCCAAGTGTGACTGTTGCTGGACCATGTGCCTGGGGCACCAGGTGTCTGAGCCCCAGTGTTGTGCTTGCTGGCATGCTCCCTCATGCCGTGCCCACAGCCACACCCTTGCAGGGGTGTCAGCCAGCCCCTCCCACTGGCCTGCCTGCTACATGTCCAAGAACTCCCTGCCAGCCCCTGTGAGCTCACTGTTAAGAACATTGAAAATCCTCTGAAAACTGTGTTCTATTTCTTAGTGTGTTTTTTCTCCCCAGAGTGCTATAAGACTATATTTGTCTTGTTCGCAAGCTAATTTACAGAGACTCTGCCAACATGCTTACTCCATATGACAGGCTGATGTGAGTGTCGAAGCGGGATCAGGGTTCCTTAGGACACAGCTTCGTGCCAGCAGTTTCCATAGGTCCTCTCAGCAGGGTGCTGTAGCTCACCCCTATGCCTGCTGTATCAGGAAACAAGATAAATCCAGGAAGCGGTTTTCCCTCAGGATCGGACTTATATAAATATGTTAAATAGATTTCAGAAAATTCTGAGATGCTGTTGGAATCACTTCTGCCCTCAACTGTCTTTAACATTTGTTAGAATAGAAGTACAAAATGAGGTTGGTGGTCCTCAAAATTGAGTGACAGATAAGCTGAGTGTTGGGGGTTGGTGGTAGCTGATACGTACTGAATGCTTAGAGGCCAGGCCCTGTGCTGAATGTTTTTGTGCGGACTCATCCTCACAGCAGCACTGCAAGCGGGTACCATAACCCCTGTTCTTCAGATCCGACAGGCACTTTGTCTAAGGTTCTGTCCGGGTAGACTGGGCCATGGCCACACCCTGAACTGCTGTGCAGTTCTGCAGTTGGTGTCCTGGGTGACCAGAACTCTCTCTGGGGGGTCCCCAGAAGCCTGGATCCTGAAGAACTGGACAATGCAAACTTCTGAACACTGTACCATGTTTTACATGCACAGAAGACCCAAAGGAAGTCATTGTTAATTTTTTTTTCAATTTTTAAAAAGTTATTATTAGCCGGGCTCAGTGGCTCAGCCTGTAATCCCGTGCCTTTGGGAGGCTGAGGTGAGTGGATTGCCTGAGCCCGCAGGTTCGAGACCCGCCTGGGCAGCGAGACCTCATCTCTACAATAAATCAAAAAATCAGCCGGGCGTGGTAGCGCATGCCTGTAGTTCCGGCTACTCGGAAGGCTGAGGCGGAAGGATTGCCGGAGCCGAGCAGGTCAAGGCTGTGGTGGCCGGGAGCGGCCATTGCACTCCAGTCTGAGCGACAGAGTGAGACTCCAACTCAAAAAAAAAAAAAAAAAGTTATTATTTTGTTTATAGAGACAGAATCTCATTATGTTGCCCAGGCTAGTCTTGAACTCCTGATCTCAAGTGATCTTCCTGCCTTGAGCTCCCAAAGTGCTGGGATTATAGGCATGAACCTCTGTGCCCAGTCCGCTGTTAATAATTATATAAAGCAAAAAAGCAAAAAATCATTCCTAAATTTTTAAGAAAGTCCAAATTCTTTTTTTTTTTTTTTTTTGAGTTGGAGTCTCACTCTGTCGCCCAGACTGGAGTACAGTGGTCGCTCCCGGCCACCGCAGCCTCGACCTGCTGGGCTCCGGCGATCCTTCCACCTCAGCCTTCCAAGGAACAGGAACTACAGGTGCATGCTACCACACCCAGCTGATTTTTTGATTTATTGTAGAGATGAGGTCTCGCCAAGTTGCCCAGGTGGGTCTCGAACCCGCGGGCTCAGGCAATCCACTCACCTCAGCCTCCCGAGGCGCAGGATTACAGGCTAGCCACCAAGCCCAGCCCAAATTCTTATATATTTGTATTATGGGGCATTAATTCTTAGATGATTGGGGCATCCCCCCTCATTTTCCCCCAAATGTAGCAGTTTTTTATTTTTTATTTTTTGTTTTTTGAGTCAGAGTCTCACTCTGCTGCCCAGACTGGAGTGCAGTGGCACGCTCACAGCCACCCCGGTGTCAGCCTGCTGGACTCCAGTGATCCTTCCACCTCAGCCTTCCAAGTAGCTGGAACTACAGATACACGCTACCACGCCTGGCTAATTTTTTATTTATTGTAGAAACGAGGTCTCACCAAATTGCTGGGGCTAGTCTTGAACCCACAGCCTTGGGCAATCCTCTTGCCTTGGCCTCCCAAAGTCCTGGGATTACAGACTGAGCCACTGAGCCCACCCTATTTTTTTTTTTTTTTTTGAGTTGGAGTCACACTCTGTTGCCCAGGTTGGAGTGCAGTGACATACTCACAGTCACTGCAGCCTCGACCAGCTGGGCTCAGGCGATCCTTTCGCGTCAGACTTACAATAGCTGGAACTACAGGTGTGCACCACCACATCCAGCTTATTTTTTTAATTTATTGTAGAAATAAGGTCTCACCAAGCTGCCCAGGCTGTTCTCGACCCCCTGTTCAGACAGTCCTCTCGCCTCGACCTCCCAATGTGCTGGAATTATAGGCTTGAGCTACCATGCCAGCCAGTTTTTGGTTTTTACCCTTTAGCTTCCTTTGCTGCTGAGTATAGAGAGTGTGGAGTGTCCCTGGGGCTGCCCATGCCAGGCTCTGGCTGGTACAGGGTCTAGGAAAGAACTGTCTCTCTACACTCCCACAAGGAATACCTCTGACCCAGGTTGTGGGGCTTTCCCCACAATGGTTTAATGCCATCCTCTGGTGCCAACTGGCTGTCCTACATTTGATTCTGACACTGTCTACCTGGAGTGTGGGATGCCTTGGGTCAAGGGCAGTCAGTCCATAAGACATCAGTCCACAAGATGTGTGTCCCCTCCTCAGAGGCCAGGTGCAGGCCAGGTTGCTACGCTTCTGAGTGGCCACTGTAAATCAGGATTTTTGAGGACCTCCTCCGGGTTTCCAGAAATTGCCAGAAGGCTCAAGAACTTAGGAAAACACTTATGTTTGCTGGAGTGTTATGAAGGAGACTGATGAGGTCCACAGGGCAAGGTCTGGAAGGTTCCCAATATGGGAGCTTCTGTCCCCGCAGAATTGGGGTGCTCCTGGCAACCTGAAGGCTCGCAAGTTTCCTTCCGGAGTTTCTACAGAACATCAGGTTCAAGCCTCCCAACCTTCCCTTCTCTGTCGTTTGTGGGTGGGGCTGAGAGTTGCAGCCCTTCATCCCTCGGTGCTCTTGGGGACCAAACCCATCCTGTGGCCTTATAGGGGCCCTGCCCTGAGTGTCACAGCAGCATAGACACAGGTGTGATGAAAAGGGTTGTTGTGAATAATAAAAGGCACTCTGTCCCTTAGAAAATTCCGCGGGTGTTGGGAGCTTGGCAGAAAAACCAAACAGTGTAATTGTTGAGGCTCAGAACATAATACTCCCAAGTGCGGCGCTTTGGCCAGCTAAGGATGGAGCCCAAGGAGGTATAAAAGGGCCTCGGAAGCAATTTGCTCTGACCGTCTTTCTCCCCAGAGCATCTCTGAAAACAGTTCCTCTTCTACGAGGTTGTGGAAACCACAACTCCTGTCCCCCAAAGTGCTGTGAAACCTAGCAAGATCACTCTTCCAGCCCCTTGAAGACCCTGTTCTAGGGAGTGCCGTCCTCTATGGGGTGGGGGAGGAATACCACATGGAAGCCAAGAAGAATCTGATCAGACAGACTTTTGGGGGGTCCCCAGCCTGTTAGCATCAGAGCATTCCCTTTCTGTCCCATCACATTTCACCATGGCTGTCCATTCTTCATTGAACCTAACCATAAAGGCAGTCTTCTCTAGGTCTTTAGGTCTTCCCTTCCGAGGGCTCCTATTTCAGGTACAGCTTTGATTAGATGAACGTGCTCTTTTTTCACGGCGACCTGACTTTTGCTGTAGGGATGTCAGCTCACCTGTGTTGGGTGAGGAAAGGTACCACGTCTTCCTTCGCTACGTGACAAAGGGGCTTCTTGAGGAAAATCACAGGGTTTGGAAGCTCTGTGCCTGGACCCGATGTAGCCTTTGCCTGTGTCTTCCCTGTGCTCTGTCTCCCCCAGGCAACACTGCGCTTCTCCTCCTGCTGAGTGTGCAGCGCTCTTTCCCGGAGCCTAGCAGGCTGTACCTGGACCTGCTGCTGGCCGTGCTGGCCCTGGAGCTGCTCTGCTCATTCACGTGTCTGCTCGTGTACACAGGTGAGGGTCCGAGGCTGCTCTGGGGAGAACTGGCCCCTGCGTCCTTTCCTTCTGGTTGAAGCATGGCCCTGTATCTCAGCAACAAGGACATTTCCCCATGTATCTGAGAGCCTGCTTAGCACCTGTGTGTCACTCATAACTGGCCACTCCAGACTTGTTTAATTTCAAACCAACAAGAAGATACAACCGTTGCCAGTGAGCCACTTTTCTAAGGTTGTGTGATCAATGAATTTTTGTCAACTAAAGTGAACGCTTTTCTTTTGAGTCTGAGTTTCACTCTGTTGCCCAGGCTAGTGGCATGCTCACAGCCACCAAAACCTCGACCTGCTGGGCTCAGGTGATCCTTCCGCCTCAGCCTTCTAAGTAGCTGGAACTACAGACATGCACCATCACGCCCAGCTAATTTTTTTTAAAATTTATCATAGAGATGAGATCTTACCAAGTTGCCCAGGCTAGTCCTAAGTGCTAGGATTACAGGCTTGAGCCACTGCGCCTGGCCTTAAAGTGAACCGTTTTCATTAAAAGAAATTAAAAGAAAACAAAATACAAACTTTTGCTTCTCCCAAGGAAGCTGAGATATAAGTTTGGCTTTTAAAATTAAAAGTAAAGAAATAGCCCGGCTCGGTGGCTCAGCCTGTAATCCCGCGCCTTTGGAAGGCTGAGGAAGTAAAGAAACAAAAAAATAAGCAAATAAATAAATAGATGTAGAAACTACATTTAGCCTAAACTTGCTTTGGGATAAATCACCTAAGAACCCGTTTCTTTCTAAGGTTGAAGTTATGTGATGGTTAGTCCATCTGTCTGTCTGTCTCTCTCCCTCTGAAGACACTTACGGTAAAATTGAGTAGATTCCAGATATGTTAATATGAAGAATAGTATGGAAGGATACTGTAAGAGAAAACAAAGCCCTGGAGGCATATAGATCTCACTTGCTGTAATAGTAACAGGCAGGCGGTGAAGTCTGGCCAGCTAACTTGGTAGCATTGAGTTGACAGTGGTTTTGTGACAATAAATATATCCACTTTGTACTGGGTGTGGTGGTTCACACCTATAATCCCAGTGCTTTGGGAGGCTGGGGCAGGAGAATCGCTTGAGTTCAGAAGTTCAAGACCAGCCTGGGCAATATAGTGAGACCTCGTCTCTTAAAAAAAAAAAAAAAAAGCCAGGTGTGGTGACATACATCTATAGTCCCACTTTCTCAGGAGTCTGAGGTGGAAAGATTGCCTGAGCCCAGGAGGTTGAGGCTGTGATGAGCCATGATTTTGTCATTGCACTCCAACCTAGGCAACACAGTGAGACCATGCCTCAAAAAACCCCCACAAAAAACAAAACAAAAAATATATATCCTTTTTTTTTTTTTTTTGAGTTGGAGTCTCACTCTGTTGCCCAGACTGGAGTGCAGTAGCCGCTCCCGGCCACCGCAGCCTTGACCTGCTGGGCTCCGGCAATCCTTCCGCCTTGGCCTTCCAAGTAACTGGAATTACAGGCATGTGCTACCGTGCCCGGCTGATTTTTTTATTTATTGTAGAGATGAGGTCTCACTGCCCAGGCAGGTCTCGAACCCGCGGGCTCAGGCAATCCACTCACCTCAGCCTACCAAAGGTGCAGGATTACAGGCTGAGCCACCAAGCCCGGCTATATATCCTTTTTTTTTTTTTTGAGTTGGAGTCTCACTCTGTCGCCCAGACTGGAGTGCAGTGGCCGCTCCTGGCCACCGCAGCCTCGACCTGCTGGGCTCCGGGGATCCTTCCGCCTCAGCCTTCCAAGTAGCTGGAATTACAGGCATGCACTACCACGCCCGGCTGATTTTTTGATTTATTGTAGAGATGAGGTCTCGCTGCCCAGGCAGGTCTCGAACCCCGCGGGCTCAGGCAATCCACTCACCTCAGCCTCCCAAAGGCGTGGGATTACAGGCTGAGCCACCGAGCCCGGCTTATATATCCATTTTTAAAGAAGTCATTTATCATATTATCAAGGAAGAAGTCACATGGGCCTTAGTTCTTGTTTTATTTCACTAATTTTTTGTGGGTCTCACTGAGGCCAAGAAAAGGGAATCTATTTATTTATTTATTTATTGAGTTGGAATCTCACTCTGTCACCCAGACTGGAGTGCAGTGGCATTCTCATGGCCACCCCAGTGTCGTGGCAATCCTTCCACCTCAGCCTTCCAAGTAGCCAGAACTACAGGCGCATGTTACCATGCTAAATTTTATTTTTATTGTAGAGATGAGGTCTCGCCAAATTGCCCGGGCTGGTCTCAAACCCGCAGACTCAGGTAATCCACTCACCTCAGCCTCCCAAAGTGCTGGGATTACAGGCTGAGCCATGGAGCCCGGCCTTGTTTCTTTCTTTCTTTATTTTTGAGTCAGGGTCTCACTCTGTCACCCAGGCTAGAGTGCAGTGGTATGCTCATGGCCACCGCAGCCTCCACCTGCTGGGCTCAGTTGATCCTTTTGCCTCAGCCTTCCAAGTAGCTGGAACTCCAGGTATGCACCACCCCACGCCTGACTAATTTTTTGATTTATTGTAAAGTTGAGGTCTCGCCAAGTTGCCCAGGCTGGTCTTGAACCCCTGGGCTTAGCCAATCCTCTTGCCTAGGCCTCCCAAAGTGCTGGGATTATAAAGGGTATTTAAAACAGGAATGAAGCGGGTGTGGTGGCTCATGCCTATATAATACCAGCACTTTGGGCAAGCAAGGTGAGAGGATTGCCTGAGCCTGCGGGTTCGAGACTAGCCTGGACAACTTGACAAGACCTCATCTCTACAATAAACCAAAAATTTAGCCGGTCATGGTGGCTTGTGCCTGTAGTTGCAGCTACTTAGAAGGCTGAGGTGGAAGGATTGTCTGAGCCCAGCAGGTTGAGGTTGTGGTGGCTGGGAATGTGCCACTGCCCTCCAGCCTGGGTGACAAAATGAGACTCCAGCTCAAAAAAAAAAAAAAGAAAGAAAGAAAATGAATGGAATGACTAGTTTGTAATGTGAATGATATCACATGCTTAATCAACTTGTGTTTGTATTTATCAGCTGATCATTAGCAAGTTAAGTACAGAATTACATTTGTACCTCACCGTTAAAAAAAAGATGCATTGTCTGGGCATGGTAGCTCACGCCTGTAATCCCAGCACTTTGGTAGGCAGAGGCTAAAGGATTGTCTTAGCCCATGGGTTCAAGACCTGTCTGGGCAACTTGGCGAGACCTTGTCTCTACAATAAATTAAAAAATTAGCTAAGCATGGTGGTGGACACCTGTAGTTTCAGATTAGAAGGTTGAGGTGGAAGGATCACCTGAGCCCAGCAGGTTGAGCCTGCAGTGGCTGTGAGCGTGCCATTGCACTCCAGCCTGGGTGACAGAGTGTAACTCCAACTCCAAAAAAAAGCTGCAGCCGGGCTCGGTGGCTCAGCCTGTAATCCCGCGCCTTAGGAGGCTGAGGTGAGTGAATTGCCTGAGCCTGTGGGTTCGAGACCCGCCTGGGCAACTTGGCGAGACCTCATCTCTACAAGAAATCAAAAAATCAGCCGGGCGTGGTAGCGCGCGCCTGTAGTTCCAGCTACTTGGAAGGCTGAGGTGGAAGGATCGCCGGAGCCCAGCAGGGCAAGGCTGCGGTGGCCGGGAGCGGCCTCCGCACTCCAGTCTGGGCGATAGAGTGAGATTCCAACTCAAAAAAAAAAAATGCATCTGCTCAATTCATTTTATAGAACAGAATAAGACTCTAGTTTTAATGTGAAGGTAGTTTTTCGGTATATAGAACATGCTCAATAGTTAAATGAAGTGGTCTGTGTGTCTGAAGTGAGCAGTGAATTATTTTGTTGATTGAGATTGGTTCTGTTTGTGTCAGTGCTGTAAATCAGGGTTATGGTTTAGATTTGCCTGTAGAATTCAGTTAGCATGTCACTTTACGGTATCTATATAACTGGTCTACTACAAGGGGCGCAAGCCCTCAATAAAGGTGGATGTTTTTCTAAAAGTTTTTTCTAGCCTGGCTCGGTGGCTCAGCCTGTAATCCCGTGCCTTGGGAGGCTGAGGTGAGTGGATTGCCTGAGCCCGCGGGTTGGAGACCCACCTGGGCAACTTGGCGAGACCTCATCTCTACAATAAATCAAAAAATTAGCTGGGCATACCAGCGCACGCCTGTAGTTCCAGCTACTTGGAAGGCTGAGGGAGAAGGATCGCCGGAGCCCAGCAGGTCGAGGCTGCGGTGGCCAGGAGCGGCCACTGCACTCCAGTCTGGGCGACAGAGTGAAACTCCAACTCAAAAAAAAAAAAAAGTTTTTTCTGTGATATCTGCATAAAAGTCTGTGACATAGAAGAGGATGGCAGCTGTCAATTTTTTTTTTAGTTAAGGTTTTACTCTGTTGCCCAATCTGAAGTGCAATGGCACCATTACAGCTCACTGCAGCTTTGACCTCCTGGGCTCAGGCGATCCTTCCACCTCAGCCTCCTGAGTAGCTGGAACCACAGGCTCACACTGCCACACCTGGCTACTTTTTGAATTTTATTTTTGTAGAGATGAGGTCTTGCTAAAATATACAAAGGTCTTGTAAAGTTCACAAAGATCTTGTCAAGTACACAAAAGCTGAACCACTTATAGAGGATGCACACATGTGACAGTGTATGCCAGATGTGAATTAACATAAGTGAATGAACATGTGAGCGCATGTTTGCATCTTTGAAGGTTTGCAACTTGAAGGTTTGTATGTAGGGGACTTTGTCTATCCATCTACTTCCTGAAGCTTCCATCTGCATGCTCCATGGGCACCAGCATGATCAGAACAGAGCTGAGCAAGTCTTCCCTCTTTAGTGCCTTCCCCATCCTCCCAGCTCCGTCAACAGTGCCAGCCTGTATCCATTTCCGAGTCAGAAACCAGAACCCCAGTGTCGTCCTGGATTCTTCCTTCCACTTGGTTCTCGAGGACTGGATTGATCTGGGGATCCATCAGTCACGGTCCCCTTTGGTCTGCCTGTCTCTCAACCTTGTATTTTTTTTCTGGTCACTGCCACCGCCTTGATTGGGTGTTTATCATCTCTCATGTGGTTAAGTCTACCAGATACATTGCAGTCTCCTTCCCCCTGTTCTCTAACTCATATTCTTTGCTCTTGCAAATGTGGTCTTGTTCATAGTTAGCTCTGATCATTAACAGCTTCCCCGCCCCAAGTTTTCTTTTTTTTTTTGAGTTGGAGTCTCACTCTGTCACCCAGACTGGAGTGCAGTGGCCGCTCCCGGCCACCGCAGCCTCAACCTGCTGGGTCCCGTGATCCTTCCGCTCAGCCTTCCAAGTATCTGGAACTACGGGGGTGCGCTACCACGCCCCGGGTAATTTTTTGATTTATTGTGAGATGAGGGGCTCGCCAAGTTGCCCAGGCGGGTCTCGAACCCTCAGGCTCAGGCAATCCACTCACCTCAGCCTACCAAAGGCACGGGATTACAGACTGAGCCACCGAACCCAGCTATCCCCAAGTTTTCTAATAGCCAAAGGAAGAAAATCTAAAATCTCAGTGTGGGCCAGGTGTGGTAGCTCACACCTATAATCCCAACATTTTGGGAGGCTGAGGTGGGAGCATCACTTGAGCTCAGGAATTTGAGACAAGCCTGGACAACATAGCAAGACCTCATCTCTACAAAAAATAAAAAGATGAGCCAGGTGTTGTGGTGCTTATCTATAGTTTCAGTTACTCTTTAGGAGGCTGATGCAGGAGGATCACTTGAGCCCAGGAATTGGAGGCTGCGATGAGTAGTGATTATGCCACTGTACTCTAGCCTGGGCAACAGAGTGAGAAATTGACTCAAAAATAAATAAATAAATACAAATAACTTTTAAAAAATCTCACTGTGACATAAAAGAGTCTGAATGCCCCCCCCCATGGCCAGCTCTTCAATGATGGTGAGACCCTTTCAATGACAGCTGGTGTGTCAGAACCTGCCTAACACACCAGCTGTCACAATGTGCTCCCTACCCCCTTCCCAGCCTTACCCCTGTCCACTTGTCCCCATCTTCATACATGCACATGCCTGTTTCGTTCAGGGTCTGCCCGCACCTGAGGCACCTTCTTTTCTTCTTTACCCTCCTGGTCTATGTGCTCAGTCTCTGTGTTTCCCTTGAGACTGGGCTTTAGCTCTGTTCTGCAAAACCTGTTGCGTTAGGTATTCTTCAGGGCCATCACAGCTCTCATGTGAGCTTCTGTGTACAGTGTTTTCATACTGTCTTACACTGCAGGCTCAGTGTACTTTTCCCTGGACCAGAGTGGTATCAGCAGGGG